>CM077674.1:252849403-262849403 GCA_039707655.1 Elymus sibiricus
TTTCCTGGATGCCTACTCTAGATATCGTCAGATCAAGATGAGCAAGGAATACCAGGAGAAGATGGATTTTATCACACCTTTTGGAGCTTTCTGCTACACATCAATGCCTTTTGGTCTGAAAAGTGCTGGAGCAACTTATTAGCGATGTGTCCAGAACTGTTTCCATAAGCAGATCGGACGCAATGTCCACGCTTATGTTGATGATATCGTGGTGAAGTCTCAGAAAAAAGAAACCTTGATTGACGACTTGAAAGAGACGTTTGACAACCTACGAGGCTACCAGATGAAGCTCAACCCGGTCAAATGTGTGTTCGGTGTTCCAGCTGGGAAGTTGCTTGGTTTTCTTGTCTCTGAGCGTGGCATTGAGGCTAACCCAGAAAAAAAACAAAGCTATCACCACTCTGAAGAAGCCGACCACTATTAACGTTGTTCAGAAGTTGACAGGCTGTGTTGCATCTCTGAGTCGGTTCATAAGCTGGCTTGGCGAGAAGGCAATCCCTCTATATCAGCTTTTGAAGAAAACAGATAATTTCGTTTGGGATGATGCTGCAGACAAGGCTTCCGAGTCCCTCAAAAAGCAGTTATCCGAGCCGCCCATCCTTGCTGCCCCTCAGGACAAGGAGCCGATGTTGTTGTACATCGCCGCCAACAACAAAGCCGTCAGTGTTGTAGTCATTGTGGAGCGCCAGGAGGAAGGCAACGAGTATCCTGTCCAGCGGCCAGTATATTATGTTAGTGAAGTTCTAACCGAGTCCAAGCAGCGATACCCGCATTGGCAGAAGCTGGGCTATGGTGTGTTCATGGCAAGTCAGAAACTGAAACATTATTTTCAGGAACACCCCATTACTGTCGTCAGTTCAGCACCTCTGGGAGATATCATCTAGAACAGAGAAGCGACAGGCCGGGTTGCCAAGTGGGCTATAGAGCTCGGTCCACATCATCTCAAATATGTGCCATGGACTGCCATCAAGTCTCAAGCTTTGGTGGATTTCATCAATGATTTGAATGAGTTGCAAGCTCCTGAGGAGAAGCCGGATACAACATACTAGATGATACACTTTGATGGGTCCAGGCAATAGGAGGGCTCGGGGGCTGGAGTTGTGATAACTTCCCCGCGAGGTGATAAATTTTGTTATGTTTTGAGAGTCGCGTTTTCTTGTACTAGCAATGCAGCTGAATATGAGTCTCTGCTTCATGGGCTTCTAATGGCTAAGGAGATGAATCTCAGCCGGGTCAGATGTCTGGGCGACTCAGACTTGGTGGCTCAACAAGTCTCTGGGACTTGGGACTCCAAGGACCCCCCCTGATACGTCCAATTTGCATCATGATTTTCTACTGTTATTTATTATGTTTTTGATCATTATTTCACTTTATGGTACAATTCTTATGCCTTTTCTCTCTTAATTTGCAAGATTTACATGAAGAGGGAGAATGCCGGCAGCTGGAATTCTGGACCTGAAATAGCCATATCAGAGATACCTATTCTATAGAGCTCCAATTGACCTGAAATTTCACGGAGATTTTTTATTGAATATATAAAAAATACTAGAGAAAAGATTTTACAGAGGGGACCCACCAGCTGCCCACAAGACAGTAGGGCGCGGCCATCCCCCTGGGCACGCCCTAGTGCCTTGTGGGGCCCACAGCTAGTGTCTGGCCCCCTCCTTCCGCTATATGAAGCCATTTGACCTAGAAAAAAAATCAAGAGAAGGCTTTTGGGATGAAGCGCCGCCGTCTCGAGGCGGAACCTGGGCAGGAGCTATTTTGCTCTCTGGCGGAGCGATTCCGCCGGGGATACTTCCCTCCGGGAGGGGGAAATCGGAGCCATCGACATCACCAACGATCCTCTCATCGTGGGAGGACCAATCTTCATCAACATCTTCACCAGCACCATCTCATCTCAAACCCTAGTTCATCTCTTGTATTCAATCTTTGTCTCAAAACCTCAGATTGGTACCTGTGGGTTGCTAGTAGTGTTGATTACATCTTGTAGTTGATGCAAGTTGGTTTATTTGGTGGAAGATTATATGTTCAGATCCTTAATTCTATTCAATACCCCTCTGATCTTGAACATGAACATGATTTGTGAGTATCTACTTTTGTTCTTGAGGACATGGGAGAAGTCTTGTCATAAGTAATCATGTGAATTTGGTATTCGTTCGAAATTTTGATGATATGTATGTTGTTGCTTCCTTTAGTGGTGTCGTGTGAACGTCGACTACATGACACATCACCATCTTTGGGCCTAAGGGAAGGCATTGTGGAGTAGTAATTAGATGATGGGTTGCTAGAGTGGCAGAAGCTTAAACCCTAGTTTATGCGCTATTCCGTAAGGGGCTGATTTGGATCCATATGTTTTATGCTATGGTTAGAGTTATCTTAATTCTTCTTTCGTAGTTGCGGATGCTTGCGAGAGGGGGTAATCATAAGTGGGAGGCTTGTTCAAGTAAGAACAGCACCCAAGCACCGGTCCACCCACATACCAAATTATCAAAGTAGCGAACGCGAATCAAACAAACATGATGAAAGTGACTAGATGAAATTCCCATGTGTCCTCGAGAACGCTTTGCTTATTATAAGAGATCGTTCCGGCTTGTCCTTTGCTACAAAAAGGATTGGGCTACCTTGCTGCACTTTATTATATTTGTTACTTGTTACTTCTTATGAATTATCTTGCTATCAAAACTATCTGTTACCGCTACTTTCAGTACTTGCAGAGAAAACCTTGCTGAAAACCGCTTGTCATTTCCTTCTACTCCTCGTTGGGTTTGACACTCTTACTTATCGAAAGGACTACGATTGATCCCCTATACTTGTAGGTCATCACCCCCTATGGCGGCTTACAGGCATGCTGTCACAGTAATAGTTGGACACTTCAAAGGATTCCAGGTTGATCACATAGATCGCCGGCTTAATGAGGCAGCTGATGCACTGTCTCGTCTAGGTTCTCAGCGCAAGCCTGTTCCACCAAACGTTTTCTTGGATGTTCTGCACAACCCGTCAGTCAAGTTACCGACGGAGGAAGATATCGCTATTCCTGACCCGGAAGCTGCTCTGGTGGCTGTTGTTCATGCTAGACCGGATTGAACGATACCTTGTCTAGCATATCTTACCCGTGGCGAGCTCCCTGATGAGGAAATCATCGCCCGGCAGATTATTAGGAGGTCCAAGTCAATGCCCATCATTAATGGCGAGTTACACAGATGGAGTGTTACATGCATTTTTCAACGTTGTGTTTCCCCTGAAGAAGGCCGTACCATTCTTAATGAGATCCACTCTGGCGATTGTGCACATCATGCCGGCTCAAGATCTTTGGTCGCAAAGGCTTTTCGGCATGGATTTTACTGGCTTACAGCTCATGCAGATGCAGAGGACATTGTTCGCAAGTGTGATGGGTGCCAGAAGTTTGCACGTCAAGCCCATGTGCCGGCTCAGGAGCTTCGGATGATGCCAATTACTTGGCCTTTCGCAGTTTGGGGGCTCGATATGGTTGGACCTTTCAAACATTCCAAGAGCAAGAATACTCACTTATTGGTCGCAGTTGACAAGTTCACCAAGTGGGTTGAAGCAGAGCCAGTCAGTCATTGTGATGCCGCCATAGCAGTCAAGTTTTTAAAGAAGTTGATCTATCGTTATGGCTATCCGCATAGCATCATTACTGACAATGGCACCAATCTATCCAAGGGAGCCATGAAGCAGTTTTGTCAGCAGGAACATATCCGGCTTGACTTGGCATCGGTTGCACATCCTCAGTCCAATGGACAGGCAGAATGAGCTAATTAGGAGTTGAGGGATTAAACCAAGACTCATGGTGCCTCTTGAGCGCACCCTAGGATGCTAGGAAGAGGAACTTCCTGCAGTGCTTTGGAGCATAAGGACTACTCCCAACAGGTCAACAGGCTATACGCCGTTTTTCTTCGTATATGGTGCAGAAGTTGTGTTACCAAGCGATATCCGCCATGATTCTCCCATAGTTACAGCTTATGTTGAGGCTGACAATGAGACCGCTCGCCAAGATTCTCTTGATGCTCCGGAAGAAGAACGCGATCTTGCAGTATCCAGATCTGCAATATATCAACAAGACCTACGTCGCTATCATAGCCGTAGAGTTCGAAGCCGTACCTTTCAGGAAGGTGACTTAGTGCTCCGTCTGATACAAGACTAGACAGGCATGCATAAGCTCTCTCCTCCTTGGGAAGGACCCTTCGTCATCAGCAAAAATCCCAATAATGGATCATATTACCTTGTTGACATACGTGAATCAAATAAGTCACATACCTCTGAGAAGGAGGGCGGCCGACCCTGGAACATTGCCCATCTTTGGCCATATTATACTTAGTCTCATAATTGGCAATATCATCATGTCTGTACATACCTTTATCATGTATATACCTATATTATGATCAATGAAATAAAGTCGACATCTCTGGATCCTAGAGTTTGTCGTTTCGCCTCAAAAGCTATGTGTTGAGTCTTTATTCTTTGATCATTGGTTACTTGGGGGCTTCCAACTCATCGAGTTTAGCTATTAACATCCCTCTTAACCCAGCATATGCCATTATAAAACTTGGTTATACCTGCCTGTTAGCTTGATGTTGCTCACAAAAAGGTGACCCGGCTGTACGCTGATGAGTCAATCACACTGATGCCTATTATGGACTGTGTTGACCCTGAACTCATCAAAGTTAAAACATCGGCTTAAGTCACGTGAGAGCCGGCTTCCAGAGAGCTAGGACAAACCAAAAGAGGCTACAAGGCCTGCTTCCATAGGAAAGCAAAACTTCAGACTCGAGCCTCGAAAGCCGGTCTTTATGTCGTGCCTCGAAAGCTGGCTTGTTATTCCAATTACATACTTTGATTTCTATTGTATTGTTTGTTTTTTTAATTATTTTTCATATTACTATCAGTATATATTATCTCTTTGTTGCAGAAGCCGGCCTTAACTTAAAACATGACCGGGTCTCATCAATCGAGCTACCAATTCAATGGCAACATGTTTGCCGGGTTGCATCGCAACCACGGTATATAATTTTCTATTTCAAAGCAAAAGCAAGCTTGTGAAGTTCAAACAGAGTATAAATTGCCGGGTTTGCACTGCAACCACGACCAAGGATCTCATTCATCGCAAAAGCATCATCAGTTTACAGGTGAACTACTAAGTGCTCGATGGCACTGGCAGACTACGGAGTTTTCAGATCAACGGTTACAAGCCTCATCTGGGCAATATTTATCAATATTGTTTTTAATAATGAAGCCGACAGAACGGTCGAGGATGGCTGAGACCCGGCTGCTGGATCTTCCGGGTTGACGTTCGTCTGGTCCTCATCAGCTCCAGTTGATGCCGGGTCAATACGCGCCGGCGCAGCACCTCTCTTTTCGTTAGCTTCGTTGGTCTCGGGGCTTTTGGCCACCCACTGGATTGAAGACAAAGCCTCAAATACCATTTCTTCATGAAGCACATCCGAAGTGTTGACATCTGAGGCGAAGGCTTGCTTACGTGGCAGGATGAGCTCGACGGGTTGCGGTTGTGGTATGCTTCCGCGTTTCCCATCTTTAGAATAGCCCACCTGGAACTTGGACATATCCTCGGCAATCTTGGTGGCTGCTGGCCGGGTCGCCCGTACACAACGAAGGTAATCCGCCTCAGTAAATTCTGAGTCATCCGCATTCAGCTCTGGGAACCCGGCAGCAAGAAGAGTCGGCTGCATTTCCGGATGGTACGCCTTGGCCAAAGTGAGAGCACTCATTGCGCCTTGCCTGCAAGACGGTCTCTTCAACTCCCTGATCTACTCTGGGATAGTGGAAAATTCCTTAATCATCTCCATGATATGATAAGGTGGAGCTTGGGTATTCTTAACTGCCATGATACAATGTGCTCCGCCTACATAAAGTTGTTCAAGAAATTTATAGACGGCTTTCAATTTCACCAAAGGAAGCCCCATCACATTGTGACCTCTTCTGCTTGTCAATGCACATGATATACATCAGTAACCCGGATTTATTTGGCGAGTTGATAAACAGGAAGAATTTGACTTACCAAAGATGGCTATGCACATTTGCTGAATATGGCCTTTCAGGGTCTCAAGTTCTCAGGTCACCGGCTCGAGTTTTGACTCGGCCTCCTCCGCACGCTTCTGCGGGGCGGCTTTTTCATGAGCAAACTCGGTCTTTGTTTTCTCCAATTTGTCAGTTCAGTTGATCAAAGATTCTTTAAAGTCAGAGGACAACTTTTCAGCCTTTTCTCGTAACTCCTTCTATGTCTGCACTTGCTTTTTCAATCTGGCCACATGTGACTCGGATTGATTCAACATATCCTGCGTAAATATTTTCAAGTTACATACATTATTGGAAGTCCCAAGTCGCCGCGGCTGACTCGACACTTGGGGGCTACAGGATATTTTCTTCTCTATACATCACAAAATTTATCAATCAGTTTAAGTCCCGGGTCGCCGCAGGCGCAAGACCCGACACTTGGGGGCTACAGCGGATTTGATTTTATTTTACAAAGGATAATTATCACTATACACCCTGAGTCACCGCAGGCAGGCGACCCGGCACTTGGGGGCTACAGTGTTCAAATCCAAACTACAGTGTGAAAGTCCCATGTCACTGCAAGCATGCAACACGACACTTGGGGGCTAATGCATAGTCATTTTAAATTGAAAGACCTGGCCCATCACATAATGATGAGCCGGCCCTTGGGGGTTACCATTTGCTCCTGTCAAAATTCAAAGTTCAAAACACAAGCCCCAGCTCACTATTCAATAGTGACCCGGTGCTGTGGGGCTACATATGGATACAGTTAAGTGTTAACTACAAGGCGGGTTAAGGGTATTAACCCAGATTTGTTCAAGCAAATCACTACTTTCTTTACTTAAGATTTGGAGGCTACATATATGTACATAAGAGAGGGGGTTGCAAGACATACCTCATACTTTCTCTTCAAAGTATTTATCATGGCTATTTCAGTATCCCGGCTCTCAGATAGCCGGGTCAGATAACCTTGATGCAAGGAGTTCACGTCCAGATTTTCAAAAGATTGAAAATGAAGATTGGTTTTCCCTTTCTCCTTGTTTGGCGACTCGTCTTTAGCTATGATCTTAGCTAGAGTAGTCGACGACTTAGGAGGTGCACCATGTTGTTCGCCAGTGATGGTCACGTCTTCGTGAGTCTTCTCCAGTGGCGGCTCTGGTGTTGGACCTTCTTTCTCTTCCTCCACAACAGGTGGAGTGGAGATACGAACATGACTAACCGGGTTATCCTGGTGAGCCGGCTCGTCCTGGTTAGCCGGGTCATCCTGATTCTCCGGCTTGTCCATTATCATGTCATGAGAAGGGCCCCCCTCCTCAATCTCTGTCGTGGCGGCAAAAGACCCGCCAGCCTTTTTCTTCGTAAAGGCCTTGGCACTGAATGAACAAAGATATGATGATCAGAGAATGAGTAGGATATGTTAAGAATTGACAAGTTTCTGTACACAATCTTACCCTCGGTTGATGGTGAAAGCCGGTAGCTGACTGGCGCTGGATTCATCGAATGAAGGAGAGGTCTGGTAAGCCGAGTCAGTACAATCCAAGGGCTGTTTGAATGTGCCGGCTTGTGGATGACTAGCAGTGGGGCTTGTTGGTACTTGGAGACGAGCCCGGCATGGAGATCTTTTGTAAGAAAGACCATCAGATAACTCGCTAGAGCTACTTCGGGTCTTCCTCTTCAAACCTTCAGCATGCTGTGTTTTCTTTAAAGAATAGTGTTTGTCTAAGTGAGCCTCTGGATGTGAAAATGGAACCTTACGGACTGCAAGCCGGATTCTTCTTTGACCAATAGTGTCCAAATTGGAAGATTGGTTTACCTCTGCTCCGCTGGCTCTACTAGTCCTGACTTGTTCCTGAGACGAGTTGGCGTCAGCAAGTTCAATAGAAAGACGACCAAGGGAGTCAAGTTCTACCTCATCGTCTTCCTCTTCCTCCACCTCTTCTTGGTTTTGGTCCTTGGGTGGAGTGGGGGTTTCGGGCTCTATCTTCCACCAATCAGAGCTCTCCTAAGGAAATATGAGCCGGCATATCAGATAAAGCAAGAGTGAAATTGCACGAATAATCAAGTACAGAAACAAAAAGGCAACTTACATTGGGTGCCGGGTTGCCAGCATAGAATGGGCCGAGGCCTACAATGGCGATCTTTTCCCGGGTCTCACCGAGAAGCTTTTTGATGGCCTTCATGAAGTCACCAGAAGACAAGTTTTGCTTGCTGAAGCGCAAGTCATCGTCCGTTTCGCCGGTGTACTCATACATGAGTCGATTCCTGAAGCTGAGTGGCTGGATCCTCCAACTCATCCAGCACCGGGTCAAATCAACTCCAGAAAGACCGTGAGCTATCAAAGCATTAATCTGAGAATAAATGGGCTTCAGTGCCGCCCTCTCTTCAGCAGAGGCATAAGCGTCAAACTATTTTGAAGCCTCGAGCTGGTCAAGTCTATATCCCGGTAATTGATTTTGCTGGTTTGGAGAGGTATCCTTGCAGTAAAACCAGGTCATGTGCCATGACTTGGGGTGACCTGCCAGGGCCATCTCAGGAAACGCAGAGTTTCTCCTTCGTTGAATTGTGACTCCCCCACATTCCAGACTCGGCCCGTTCTTGCATTCAGTCTGACGGTTGCAGTAGAAGAATTCTTGAAACAGGCTGACAGTAGGCTCAATCTAGAGATATACTTCACAAAAAACTTGGAAATTGCTCAAATTCAGAACTGAGTTGGGAGCAAGATCTTGTGGCCTGATGTCAAAATGGTGAAGAACGTCATGAAATTCTTTTGAACCTGGAGGACGAAAGCCTCTGTCCAAATGATCTGTGAAAATGACAACTTCATTTTGACCCGGAGCTGGTCGGGTCTCTTCATTGGCGGCTCGCCATTCGATCTGGTCTTTAGCTTGGAGCAACCCGGTGTTCACCAGATCTTCGAGCATGAGCTCTGTCATGCACGACTTAACCCAGTTGCAGGCTTTGCTCACCTTTGGGGCCATGATTTCAGTAACAAAAGATCAACTACAAAAGCGAAAAGAAAGAAAGTATAAGCCGGATTGAAAGCATAAGAATTGCGCAAGTTAAAGGGAATCAACGGCTTAAAATAGCATGAGCCGGTTTATGGTTGTTGTGAAACCAAGGGCCGGCAAAGAAATAGTATAGTCATGAGCCGGCAGGGGTATCAAGGCAAAATTTCCAGGTCATGACAGCTATGAACAGCTGCTGATCAAAAATTATCATAACTAAGTATCTGTGACAGCTATGGATTACTATGACCCGAAGGCTGGTACACTAGAGTAAGTGTAACCCGGCAAAAGTATCACTACAATTGGAGACCCGGCTAAATTTGTGAGGCGAATTCCAGGTCAAGAAAATCACAAATAACTACTTGCAGATTGAATATCAATACAGATCTACAAAATGTCCATAAAGGAAAAATAAAAACCTAGGGTGGATTATGCTGATGGGTCTGAAACAGCAATGAACTTCATTTGAGGCAATGGGGAAGATCCACAAATTGACTAAAAATGCAGCGAAGCTACTTTAAGGCCTTACGAATGGAAGTTTATGATACCTAAGATCTGCAACTACATATGTCGAAGAACACCGACGAACTAGTGAAGAACAGTGGCGGAAAAAGTTACAGAGATGGAATGGGGTACTCACAGATTTGCGAGGAGAGGCTTGAAGGCTTCGAGCTCCGCGAGTGTGGCCGCGGCGTGCTTAACGGATTCCGGCGGCGGCGTCGAAGTCACTGTTGCTGTTGTCCTTGAGGTCGTCGAGCTCGAGACGTTGCGGTGGCGCTGGAGGCGAAAGGAAGAAGAAGAGCTTGAAGGGGCAGGCACGGTAAAAATGGATCTCGGCCCTCCCCCGATCTATTTATAGACAAGGTGAAACCGAAGCGGAGCGGTAGAGCCCTGAGGCGGCGCAGTAACTTTCTGCTCAAAGGGCGCCTCGATTTTCGCACTTGACAAGATTTAATATATCTACTCAAAGATATGTTATGATGTCACGCGCGTATGCCGGAGCAGATAAGGTGATGTCATGAGGAGAAACGGCGAAAATTACCAAGTATGGGGAAGGACCATGAGAGCCAGCAAACATTTTTGACCCGGCCAGGAAGTTACAAAGAGGAATGATAACAAGGACCGGAAGGATGGAGCAGTTGCCGGCTCAAGAAAGATCCGGATCAAAGTGCAAACCTTTCATGTTTTCCTTTGTTTTATTTACAGAAGTTTAACATGGATAAATCCAAGCTAAGCTAGGGGCTAATGTTGGGATATTCCCCACGGTCGAGACCCGGCAAGAGTGTGACCCGGCCCTGAGCCTTGAGGCTCTGTGAGTCACCTCATTACCGGTTCGTGACGAAGGTGGTCGAAGATAGACCAGAAGCCCAGTACGAGACCCGGCGGGAGACCGGCTCTCACGGACCCTGTGGGCCGACTCGTGAAGAAGGCCCAGAAGGAGAAAAGTTTCCTAACTTGGAGGACAAGATAAACAAGAGTTAGAGTAGGATACGGGTTAAGAATACAACCCGGAATCTTCTGTAAACCTAGGG
The DNA here is from genome assembly GCA_039707655.1 of Elymus sibiricus. Taxonomy (NCBI): domain Eukaryota; kingdom Viridiplantae; phylum Streptophyta; class Magnoliopsida; order Poales; family Poaceae; genus Elymus; species Elymus sibiricus. The sequence goes on from CM077674.1 coordinate 252,859,974, forward strand.
ACTCAGCCTATTATATAAAGGGGAGTTCCTATAACCAAAAGACTAAGTTGCAATGTTTCGAGAGTTACGTTAGCGAATCAGCATCCTTATAATTGAGATCCACAACAATATCAATCAAGTAGGCGTAGGCTTTTAACTCCACCGTGAGGGGCCGAACCTGGGTAAACTCGTGTCTCTCGTTTCCGATCAACCTCGTTCAAGCTTCCACATAGTTGCGATGGCCTCACCACTAAATACTTTCACGAGGACATCTACCGTGACAAAACCACGACAATGATCAAGAAAGAAGTTAGCAATAAATCGAAGCACGCGTTCATTGTTAGAGAGATTGTTAATAGTATGGGGAAGAGGAATTCTTGTATTGCTCATACTCGTCGGAACTGCAATAACGCTAGTCACTTCACGGCTAATTTTGATAGGTTGCAGTGCCGAACTGCGGTTTGGCTAGGCTTTGGCCCAGAACAGGTCTTGGAGATTGTTGGTCGAGATTGTAAGACTAAACTTTGAGTAATAATACAAGAATTATTTTCGTAAAAAAGAAGAAGGAAGACGTCACAAACGTGCGCTGGGAGCTTGGGACGACGGCGACCGCAACCGCCACGGACAGTAGAAAAACGTAGAGAACTGCCAACGGAGCGTTCCTCCGCACACGAGTCTCTCACACGCGTACGTGACTACGTGCACGTCGCACAGCCGCCACTGCGGCTTCCACGGCGCGAGGTGCTGCTCCCTCGGCCGACCTGGCCCTGCCGCAGCCGCTGGACGATGCGGTAGTCGTAGGTAATGGTCGTGGCGTGAGAGATGGAGACACGTATCGGGATGCAGTTTTAACGGACTAGAATGTTTGCTTCCCCCTTGGCGTGAGACCGTCTTCCTGTGCAGAAAAACGCCAAAGCCGATCACATACATCCAACCAAATCTTACCGAGCCTGCTGCACACAGCAACAAAACAAAAACGAAATCACTAGCATGGTAGAGAACCCAGCTAGGACTCTCCCACTCCCCCCATGCCTTTTTTTTTTTTTTGAGGGGGACTCCCTCCATGCCTGAGGGCTGAAGAACGGGCGACTATTCCTGTGGTATGGCCGTGTGGGCTAAATTAAACTCTTTCTTGGAAAACAAGCGAAAGCCCAGACGGAGAAGCAACAGGCAAGAGGCAGGGAGAGGAACACCGATCCCCCACTCCACCCCGCCCCGGAGAGAAGAGAAGAAAAGAAAAGATCCGATCCGCCGGATCGAAGCGCAACCACCGTCTCGACGTCCCGTCTCGCCCTATCCGTTTCCTCCGTTTCACACTCTCCTCCCACACCCGCACCCGCACGGATTGGTACCAACTTCTCCTCCTTCCCCTTCCCTGGTATAAGTCCTCCCTTGCTATTTCCGCCTCACATCCGACCACAAATCCGCACCCCGGAACCCCCACAGGACCAGCAGCCATGACGCCCTCCGCCGTCGCCAACCTAGCCGGCGCCTCCCCGCTGCCCGCCTTCGCGCCGAGGCCCAGGTCCAGGCCCAACTCGGCCAGCCCGGGCCCGTTCGGGCCCGCGCCGCGCCGGCTCGCCGTCGCCGCCCCGCCGCGGGCCTTCTTCTCCTCGGCGCCCTACCAGCCGCCGGAGCCGGAGGGCTACTCCTCCGTCCGGGAGTACGGGCTCGTGCCCATGGTCGTCGAGACCACCTCCCGCGGGGAGCGCGCCTACGACATCTTCTCCCGCCTGCTCAAGGAGCGGATCGTCTGCATCCACGGGCCCATCGCCGACGAGACGGCCTCGCTCGTCGTCGCGCAGCTGCTCTTCCTCGAGTCCGAGAACCCGCTCAAGCCCATCAGCCTCTACATCAACTCCCCCGGGGGCGTCGTCACTGCCGGGCTCGCCATCTACGACACCATGCAGTACATCCGCTGCCCCGTCAACACCATCTGCATCGGCCAGGCCGCCTCCATGGGCTCCCTCCTGCTCGCCGCCGGCGCGCGCGGGGAGAGGCGGGCGCTGCCCAACGCCAGGGTCATGATCCACCAGCCCTCCGGCGGGGCTCAGGGCCAGGCTACCGACATCGCCATCCAGGCCAAGGAGATCCTCAAGCTGCGCGACCGCCTCAACAAGATCTACGCCAAGCACACGGGCCAGAACATCGACAAAATCGAGCAGTGCATGGAGCGTGACCTTTTCATGGACCCCGAGGAGGCGCGCGAATGGGGCCTTATAGACGAGGTCATCGAGAACCGCCCAGCCTCCCTCATGCCTGAGGGTCTCAGCGCCGTTGACCCGCCTCACCACGGTGGGGGCGCCGGCGCCAACGGGCGTGGCAGGGACAGGGATATGGAGGAGCCCTCCGCGGTATGAGGGGTGGCCACAAAGGTGAAACCTTTTTCTGAGTCCGGTGGCTATGTTGTTTGTTGCTAGATCTAACGTTTTGATTCCTAATACAACAGGTCAACTTGGTATCTCCTCCCTGTTGTTTCAATTGCCTGAACTGAGCTATTGCTGATATTTATTGCAACTCGTAAAAGGGATTTCATTCCTTTGATACTGATAAATTGATAGTGTGTTGAATGTCCGTTATACGATCGATTTCAGGTTACAGCATCAAAAACATGTTGTTCTTTTTTCCTCATAAGATTTCCTTTGCTTTGTGTCAACACCAATTAGTTTTATGAAGATGTTTTCTTTATATGTAGTATGATGTACTTAGAGAGGCATCAGTTGTCATTCTTTTCCTGTCTGTTTAGGCTAACCAGCATACACCATCACTATGGCCTTCTCCAATGTTCTTATTCATTACTCCCTCTGTCCCACAATATAAGATTAATTTCCAGAATCACTCAAGCCAAGAGGCCTTAGCAGAAGTGTAGTTTATGTAGAGTTACTTACTCTCACTGTTAGTAGGAGCTTAGTGTTTAGAGATGACTGGATTAACCAACTTCGAAGAATGGTTTAGCATGTCTAGAAGTGTCAATATTTGGTCAAGCATTAAGCTATACAATTTGGAGGTACTCCCTCCGTCCCATAATATAAGAGCGTTTTTGGCACCACACTGGTGTAAAAAACGCTCTTATATTATGGGACGGAGGGAGTAGAATTCTAATCTCTCTGTAAACAAATATAAGATGTTTTAGAGACTTGACACAAGTCTCTAAAACCTCATTTATGTACAGAGGTTGTAAGGGCATCCACAGTGTGTAGAGGCAGCCCAGCCTCTAAGCTGGGTCCCACATAAGCCTCTAACCTTAGCGTCTAAAGCTGCAGTGTGTTTACAAGCATGTTGCCTCTAACGTGGAGCCCACATTTCAATTAAAAACAATAGCTTTTCCTTGTTTGGCTGATGAGCAGCACATACAACACCAGCTGACCGGTGGGCCTGGACCATTACTTTAGAGGTTGGAGGCGGCCTCTAACGCTAGCGTCGATGCTAGTGTTTTGGCTTAGAGGCAGCAACACACAGTGTATGGAGGCGGCCTCTAACGCTAGCGTCGATGCTAGTGTTTTTGGCTTAGAGGCAGCAACACACTGTGGATGCTCTAAGTAGCTTGTGGTGTTGAGTTAGTTCAGATACAAGCTATGTGATTCATCCGGCGCTTCAGCCTTAGCTATCATGGCTCATGAGGTTGTAAGTAGCTTGTGGTGTTGAGTTAGTTCACATTGTCACGTGAGGATGTGTTAGACAATTGCCAATTTAACGTACAGTAATCATGGCCAAGAACAAAGTGGTACTGGCAGCACTTTATTAATACATCTGTGCTCAACGCTGTTGCAGACTTGCAGTATATACATATGAACCAGACCAAGTTCCATGCCTAGAAACAGCGTTCTAAAGAGTGATGCCTGTGCAGCCACCCAACTGTTAGGCACCCTGTCATGTTGCGATTTTGCCTGTAGGTAGTTATATGTGCTTGCAAAGTGCAGCTTCCATAATTTGAATTGCTCTTTTTGGTGAATTGGATATAGTGGATGAATATGCATTCTGGATGTTTGCTCCCTTGGAAAGTGAGATATTTCTCAGCTCTGTTTGTCAAACCATGGTATTCTATTTTTTTTTTTGTTCAACACAGGCAGTTTGCAGTATATCTTAACTGTCTACTGGAATGTGTTGTCGATAACATTATACTACCTAGAAACAGCGTTCAAAAGAGCAATGCATGTGTAGCCACCCAACTGTTAGGCACCATGTCATGTTGTGATTTTGCCCGTTGGTGGTGATATACGCCCTCCGTTTCTAAATATAAGACCTTTAAGAGATTTCACTAGGGACTACATACGGATGTATATAGACATATTTTAGAGCGTAGATCCACTCATTTTCCTTCGTATGTAGTCCATATTGAAATCTCTAAATGGGCTTATATTTAGGAACGGAGGGAGTACTTGCAAAGTGCAGCTTCCGTAATTTGAATTGCTCTTTTTGATGAATTGGATATGGTGGAATATGCATTCTGGATGTTTGCTCTCTTCGGAAGTGAGGTACTACCTCCGTCTCAAAATGTAAGACGTTTTTGTAGGCTAGACATTTTGAGACGAAGGTAGTATTTCTCAGCTCTGTTTGTCGAACCATGCTATTCTATTATATTTTTCTTATTCAAAATAGGCAGTTAGCAGTAATATCTTCACTGAATTGATGGTTGTTGCCCGAGTCTCCCTCGTCCTCTCCTTTCACGGTGGGCATAGCTGGGAACTCATATTCTCATACTAGCTTCTGCAAGCAAATCAACGAACAGGTTAAGTGCACACTGCAACTCAAACACACGAAGCAGAGGAATGTCAGGGAAACAGACGGATTTTGGTCGGCACTACACCTCGTGCCTTTTTTATGTTCTGGGGTTAACTAATGTGATGCGCTAGATATCGCTCTATAAGTGAATATAGACTGATATGTAAGTTCAATCCAAAACTCTGAAAGCACAAGGTCTAGTTCAAGATTTTAGATAAGAACACAAAGTTTTATTATATTATAGGCAATGGGGTACATGGTCTGGTTTTTAAACTAGAGGCAAGGATCTTTATTTATAGGGCTTAGAGAGCATCTACAACCACAATCACCTAATTTGGTGCCCTATACGCTCGCGGACGTGTTCGCTGGCAGTGCCCGGACAATAGCCAAGTTGCCCTATCCGCAACCACAGACCCCAAATTCAGATAACCTATTTCATATAAGCCATGCAGTCGAGATAGCATAAAACTTAAGAAATTCGGACATCGACATGCAATTAGTTCATCCAAAAGGGTAAAGTTCAAATTCAACCTAAAACGGAAATAAAACAAGTAAAATATGGCTAGGCGGGCGGCCGGAGTTCACCGCTTGGCCAGGCCCTTGCCCTTGCGGTCTGTGGCGCGGTGGTCCATCTCCTCCATTCACGAGTCGGCGGCGGGAGAGGAGTCGTCGTCGTTCGTGGTGGTGCCGCTCTCCGATGCGGACGAAATGTAGCCGGAGAGGTGGTCGCGTTGCTGCTCCTTCGCGTGGCGGGCGGCCTTGGCGGTGGCGGTCTCCTCCCGCGTGAGGCGCTTAGACGCCTCGAGCCCGAGGCGGAGCGCCTTCGCGTTATTGCACCGGAGGCGCCGCGCGTCGGACTCCGCCATGGTCAGCGACCGCCGCATGACCTCGCGGAGGAGCGCCTCCTCCAGGTCGACGGGGACGGAGCACGCTCGCTGGCGTGAAGAATCGGGCTCCGCTGTGGCCGCCGCTCGCGCCGGGCCGCCTTCGCCTCCGGTATGCGCATCCGCACGGGAGCCGCGGGCACGAGCACCAACCGCTGCCCGGGCGGTGCTAGCGCCGGAGGGGAAGGGGAGACGCTCGCGCTTCGGATCTGGAGTGGCGCGGAGCGGAGCGGGATGGTTGACCGCGACCCGCATTCCGCCGACGGGAGGTGGAGGAGCTCGGGCGCACGCGACGGAGCTCGAGCTCCCGCCGGTGTCCACGCGCGAACGCTGGATGGCTATGCGGAGCGCGAGCTCCTCCTTGTCCGGCGCACTGCTAGATCCGTCGCCCTCCTTCACGAGACCGTCCCAGTCCATGGGATCGGGCTCGCTGTCGGAGTCCTGACCGGAGTTGGCCATGGAGGAGGGGAGGGGAAGGATTTGGGAGGAAGCGGAGGAGACGAGGAAGCGGAGAAGACAAGTGCGGGCTGAGAAAGTGAGGGTTTGACTAGGGTTCGTCCGATGTGGTGGGGTATTTGTGGGGGGCATCGGTGGGAGCGGGGCGGGCCCTAGCGGGCCGATCCGATGTGGCGCCCGCGTCCGGGCTTCACCATATCCGCCCCAGATATGGGCCAGGCATGGGAGTGTCGGTCAGTCCGGTCGTTTGGGCCAGATATGGGAGCCCGGTTGGGTGACGTTTTTTCATCCGATCACTGACCGGCAGCCCACTCGGACGTTTGGTGCGTGTATGGGGTCCGGTTGTAGATGTTGTGAGGATCATTATTTGCAAGCTTTGGTTAAGCCTTTACATCTTAACTTCTGCTTATAGTTAGACCACTCTAGAAAACATTACGTAAGATGTAACATTCTACTCATAGCTAGAAGACTCTAGAAAACAATAGCTAAAACTAAGAAGACAAACAAATAGTAACTAGAGTGGATGTATGTTTAATTTCATCGAGTCTGGCCACTTAAAGAATATTATTGCCACATGATGAGCATTGGTTGTCTTGCGGTATGGAATGAAATAAGACATTTTAGAAAATCTGTCCACGACCACAAACACAACATCACTCCCTTGTCGTGTTCTTTGCAAATCCAAGACGAAGTTCATAGAGATATCCTTCCACTAGGCAACAGGAACAAGCAAAGGTGTGTATAACCCTCTGTTCTGGACCTGCCCTTCGCAAATTTGACATATCGTTGAACAAATATTCCATCATTTTTATTTAGTTGTGCCCAATAATAATGCGCCTCCAAGTAGCGATACTCTTGTTACGTCCAACATGACCACTAAGATTACTTGAATGGAGCTAACTAATTAGTTTGTCACGAAGAGACCTTCTTGGGGTGCACAAACGATCACTTTTGAATAAGCCAAGAGACATGCATGACGACTAAAAGCATCAGCTACTCGATTGGTTGCTCCAGATTTACACGCAATGAGATAGTTAAACCTCTTCAGATATGTTGCCCATCCTGCTAGCATGCGATCAACATGCTTTCTAAAATGCTTCAAAGATTGATGGCCAGTATAAATGATAAAATCTTTAGGTGGCAAATAGATTTCCAAAGTTTTATAAGTCCGAAAAACTGTATACAATTCTTGCTGGTAGGTACTCCACTTCTGCCTAGCTTCACTTAACTTCTCATTCAGGAAAGCAATGCGCTTCCTTTTTTTTAATATAAAACAGCTTCAATGCCTACTCCACTTGGATCAGACTCCGACTCAATAGTCTTGTTGAAATCGGGTAGCACCAAGACAGGTGCTTGTGATAATTTTTGCTTGATCTCATTGAAACTAGTTTCAACCGCTTTTGTCCATTGGGACCTTTCTTTCTTCAAACACTTGGGAATTGGTTTCATGATAGTGTTGAAATTCTCCACAAATCTCATACAGAAAGTTGCGAGGCCATGAAAACTTCTTACATCAGAAATGGTCTTTGGAGTTGGCCATTCTCTGGTTACTTCAACCTTAGGATCATCAACATGAATGCCCTCGCGTGTTATGACAAGTCCTAGAAAAATAAGTTGCGTTTGCAGGAAACACATTTCTTCAACTTAATGTAGAGCTCATTTTCTGTAGAACTCCTAGCACCTTCAAATGTGATCAAAGGGTTCGTCCTCATCTTTGCTACAGATCAAGATGTCATCAAAATAAACCACAATAAAATGGGCTAAGAAGGGTCGAAGAACTTGATTCATCAAGTGCATAAATGTACTTGATGCATTCCAGAGTCCAAATGGCTTGATCATCCATTCAGACAACTCTTCCTTTGTCTTGGGGGTGGTTTTTCGTTCATCTCCAGGTTTGATGCAAATTTGGTGATATTTGCTTATTAAATCTAGCTTGGTGAACGCTCTTGACCCACTAAGTCGATTCAACATATCATCCAGGCGGGGAATAGGCAATCTGTACCTTATGGTGATCTTGTTGATGGCTCTACTGTGCACACACAAGCGCCAAAATCCATCTTTCGTTGGCGTGAAAAGGGTTGGTACAACACATGGGCTAATATTTTCTCAAATGTGCCTTTTTTGCAAAAAAAATCCTTCAGTTTCTCTTTCAATACATCATGCTCTTTTGTACTCATTCAGTAGCGAGGAAGATTAGAAAACACTTGCTCCTGAAGTTAAGTCAATTCTATGTTGAATTTCTTTCATCGGTGGCATGCCTTGTGGCTCTTCTGAAATTTTGCTAATAAGACACGTGCATTTGCTGGAATTTCGACATCTAGGTGTGCTTCTCCTTTTACAATAAGCGCAATACACAAATTTACCTTCTCAAGTCTTCCATAAACTCAAAAGAGGTGTGGGAGATACTTAACATACTTTTCCCTTAGTCCTTAGAGGTACCATCAGTTTTGTTTGGTTGAATAGTGATTTTTCTCTTGCACTTCTCTGGTTCCAAATGGAAGAGTAGATATTTTTCTTAGCCTTGTGTGGTATCCTCATCAAATTGCCAAGGTCTTCCAAGAAAAATATGACTAACATCCATGTCAACCACATCACACAATACATTTGAGCGATAATACTTGCCCCAAAAAGTGACAGGTTGTCAAAATAACCGTGAGGAGGTCCACAGAGACCGTGAAAACTTGCCAAATGACCCCTAGATATTAAAAATTGCTCAGATGCCTTATATTCCACATAAAATCACAGGGAAATAAAATAAAAAGTAGAAAGTGCCAAAAAATAGAAGAAAAATACGCGAGGTTGAGAAAAAATTAGGCATCATCATCGCACCTCTTTTCTCGCAAAGATGCCTTTATATCTCTCTTCGAAAGATCATCGATGCTCGAAAAAAATCGAGGAAATGGGGAAACTTGTTGGAAAAAGGAACACCAAGCGCTGCCATACAGATTACTCTAGTTGGGGCCATTTTACAACAATTTGCACGACGGAAAGGGCCAGCAACGGAGATTATGCTCCGAGTTTGGCGAAGAGGCCGCCGAAGGAGAAGAAGCTGGTCTTGGCCATGCTGCCAGCAGTCCGCTCCGGCGCCTTGTCACCGGGCACCTTCTTGACGTTGAGCATGACTGTCTGGCCGACCTGTCCCCGGAGGCCCTCGATGGCCTTCATGTCCACCGGCTGCCCCGACGCGTCACGCACGTAGAAGACGTTCACGGCCTGCTCCCCCACCGTCGTCACGTCGGCCCTCGTCACCGTCAGACCGTGCTCCCGGAGCACCCTCGTCACGTCCGACAGCAGCCCCACCCTGTCCCTGCCGCAGAGCTCAAGCGTGAATCCCTGCAATGTAACCCGTGCCGGTGTCAGTCAGAGACAGCACGCCGTCGACCAGAAAATTGAACCGAATTTTGGTGCTGTACCACCTCGGACACTCTCCTGGAAATCGCCGCTTCGAGGCACTTGATCACCTTCTCTGCTTCGTCCTTCAGCAGCGTGCGCCCGTCCTTGCGACGAATGTACAGCTCCTGGACGCCGTAGATGCCTTCGGACGTGACGGCAGCGTGGAAGACGACGTACTGCATGTCCGTCAGCGTGCAGACGATGTCGAACAGCAGCTTGGGCCGGTCCCTGCACCTCACGTTCACCACCGAGTAGTCCTTCTCCTCACAGTGTTCCACGGTCACCGCCGTGCCGTCGTCCGCGGCGGGATGGCCCTGCGGCGCACCGTCGCCGCCCAAGTCCATGTCGGCGTGCATCAGCTGGTGCAGCCGGCGGTCCACGTGGGTGGAGCCGGCGGAGAAGTTGGTGTGCGCTCCCCGGCCGCCGCCGTCGTCGTCGTCTCCGCCGCCGTGCCCGCGGAGCACGTGCCTCAGCCGCTCCTCAATCCCGGCCAGACGGCACGCGTCCTCGATCGCCTGACCCGAGGACACGTCGTTGACGTACACCACACAGGCCACCCTCGTCTTGTGCGTCCACACCTCGGCCGCCATCACGTTGCACTGAAGCTCCGCCAGGACGGCAAAGATCTCGGAGAGAAGGCCCGTTCTGTCGGGCCCCTTGAGCTCGATGGCGGTGTGGTCACCGATCGAGTGCATCCCGACTGATCTCCCAGGCGAATTGCTGCCCTTCGTCGCGCCTGGTATGTTGCTGCCCGGTCCTAAGGCCTGTCAACAAACAACAATTCAGCTAGTATTCAGCTACCACTCAGTTTCAGAATTCAGAGTAATAATCTCAGCTTCTTCATGGAAAACTAATTAACAGATTCCGAAATTAATCAAATGTCTCAAATTATTAAGAGTTAGAACGGATGGTGATTGGAATTTGCAAACCTTCTCGACATACTGAATGGTCTTCTCATCCGTCACCTTCTGTCCTTGCTTATCCAGCACATGGAATACTGCATCGTTTAGTCGCAATGTACAGCTCAAATTGCAAGGCCGTGTAACAATTTAAGTTGGAGTAATGATGCTACTGTACATGGAAACGAATACTATTGCATTGCATAGCACAGGGCGGCTTACCGTCCATGAACCATCCGCCATCCGAGGTGATGTACGCTTTCAAGATGGTGAGGTCAAGATCGCTCAGGACCTGCACCACCTCCAGCAGAATGCCATTCTTGTTCATACTGTCCACCTAAAACCATCACAAGGAAGAGAAAATAACTGATCATACGGGAGATAAAGTTGTGTGCACAAATTTGGATTTCGAAATGATTCCCGACTGTCTCTTGCCTCTGAACAGGATGAATTCAGATGATCCTTACCTTCACTAGGGTGCAGTCGCGGCATGTGGTGTTGTCGATGCAGACCCTGCAAAGTTTTCACCGGGTTAAGAGCAGAAATTAGCAGGATTTCTAGCAAGTGATGACCTATAAACCGGATGATGAGCAAAATCGATTAAGTTCTGCAGCTTAATTAGAGAATACATTAGAGACCGACCGAGGAGGGTTGATGCGCTGATTGAAGTTCTCATACTCGGGATCAAAGTAAGGCCGCATCTTTCCCCGGCAGTGGATCCTTCCTTCACCCTGCCGCTGAAAGAATTAAGAGTTTGTGAGCCAACGTTATCAGTGTGATCCATGTATGTATGGTGATCTCCAATCATGAGAGCAGGACCTCGATCCAAATTAACAAAGGAGAAGAGCATAAAGCAGACGTAATCACTTTGGAGAAATGGAATAGACCAACCTTTCAGTCGATTCTTCCGCCAGGGTAGCTTCAAAGTTCCTGCTTTCGCTGAATTTTCTTTTATATCTTGGATCGAAAGCGAAGCTGGTACCTGCGGCACCCTGAAAAGTCATCGGGCGTTTCGAATCAATTTCAGAAATAAGGATACCCACCTCATGAAACAGAAGATACTTGCTTAGAAATCTCGAATTGCTTATGGATTCAGAGACCGAGGCGAGCATAAAAAATACTTTGGAATCGCAGAGCTGGTTCTTTCCTTTTCCAGGGAACAATAGGGTACGAAATCAACAACCATGGATGGGCAATATTTCCTTGAGACTATCATAGGGGCGTAGACTAAAGCAAACAAGCAAGATACTATTTCGCCTCATGGTGGCCTGAACAATTCAGCAGAACGGCGAGTGGCTGTGGAAATGGATACTTTATGTGCTCGTCATGGCTTGATGCAGAATCAGCAACCACAAGCGAGCCATAGCCAAATTATTGCTGGAATCTGACTAGCTAGAGCTACACCGCTGCTCGCATTAGAATAAGCTGTGAGGAATCAAGAACACGTCAGGTTGACGGGACAGGGACCACGTCTTTCTTTCCCCACTCGCCAGGCAATTGGACAAAGCCTTCTTCCGTCTGCTGCTGTGGTGGCCACTCGCGGAGGGAATCTTGGTGCCTCCGCTCCGGCTAGTAGATATGTTACGGTTTTAGCCCCGCGGGGTGGTGCTCAGACGGATGGCGGTGCTTCTTCTCTGAGTTGATCTTTCGGGTTTCGATCCTTCTTAAGTTTGTTCGTCGGGACGGATTAAAATGAGCTACTGTGTAAGTTCCTGCCTTCCTCGGGGTGGCAATGTTAGGGTTTCTCGTCGTACGCAACGACGAACTTTGATGTGAGATTCTTGAGATCGATTTAAGGATTCAACAATGATGACTGTGGCTCCAGGGCGTTAGTTCTCAGGGGCTCGGGCATGAAAACTCCCTGACTGTCATCGACAAGGTTAGACGGCTCCCGCATGGGAGCGACGACAGAGGGGTGTTGGCGGCTCGTTCTGACGGCGAAACTGGTTGTTCCGTGGTCTAGGGACCTTGATGTAAATTTTTATTATGTTTTGGGGTGCTTTGTACTTCTATTAAACTATTATGATATATCTTAGTCCTTTCTGAAAAAAGAGTTGACTCAATAGAAAAAACAAATTAACGCCAATAGGGAGAGAATGTGTGTGTAGCACCCCAGGAATAATACCCTAGCTATTACTTGCCTATTACCGATCGTGTGTATCTCATAAGTCATATTGCACTAATCAAATAATTAATTTGAAATTTTCATTTCGTCATTTTGTTAAATGGTGAATAACTCCTTTCGATGTTCTTGTGAGAGACTCACCCCCAAATCTTGGACACACTATTTTTGTGACATTTGAGAGCTATCCAAATTGTTTTCCAATTTTAGCACAACCCTTAGCTACCGTCCGCAATGCAACCACCATTTATCCAATAAATGCAGATGTTTTTTAAATAAATGTCAAACGACCTCCGAATGAGTTGAAATAATTGATGTGGCCTTGTAATATTATAGAAAGGCTACGCTTAAAATTTCATTTGATTCAGAATTTGGTGCCCAACGATCGAATATGGAGACTCTATAGGCGGATGATCAATTGAATAAAATTTCACAAATAAAACTTGTTAAATGGGCTCCATGTAGGAGATATGCCCTAGAGGCAATAATAAATGTTATTGATTATCTCCCTGTTCATAATTAGGTTTATGTTCCATGCTATAACTGCAATGATTCTCGAGTCTGCAAATAAAACGAGGCTTGGAGGGAAACTCATGTGCACGTGTGGGATAATAAACAGTAAAAAGTATTCCTAGTCAAGCCTCTATGACTGGCTCAAGTATTGCATGATGATCCTATTTTCCTGATCATGGGCATGACTATGCCGGCAATTTTGAGGGCACAATTGTTGGTAGAACACTTGTGTTGAATCGACCCAAATTGATGTTATGCTATGAGATACATTCGTCATAAGTTAATGGTTAATAACACAGGAAGTTAATGTTTGCATAATTCCTTAGACCATGAGAGTATCGAGTTTCTTCATGCTTGCTTCATGAACTTTGGGGTTTGTTAAACGTCATCCGTAAATGGGTGGCTATTACGGCGGCTTACGGGTTCATGGAAAAGTATGTCAAGTAACTTGATAGCTCAAGATTGGGATTTGCTCCTCCGACGATGGAGAGATATCTCTGGGCCCTCTCGGTGTTACGGTATCCATCATCGTCTGGCCAGACACAAGGTGATTTGATCACAGGGATGCCGGAACACGGGAACGAGAAAAGAGAACAATACCGGCAACGAGGTAACTGGCATTGTGGACAAGTGTTGATCCACGAGGATGCCGATGTTTCTCACCTCGGGTATTTGTAACATATCGCGAAGCAACAGGAATAGCACACGGCAACTGGAGGTTCACTCGAATATTCATTCGTGTGGGTATAGGGGTCAATATGGGTGTCCACGGCTCCGATGTTGATCATTGATCGGAAGGGGTTCCGGGTCATGTCTATGCTTCACCGAACCTATAGGGTCACACGCTTAAGGGTCATCTATCTGCTGAATACTAGACAGGGAGTCTGAGAGAAAAACACCGAAAAAGTTTCGGACGCCGGAAAAGTTTCGGACAGCGGAAAAGTTCCGCAGAGAGAGGTCACCGGATGAGTTTCGGTGAAACTGGAAAAGTTGTTTCAGGGGATACCATAAAGTCAAATTGGTCTTGGCACATGCCTGATAATTCTTGGAGGGTGCTAGAATCGTTCTGGAAACTTTTTGGAATTTTCTGGAATGAAAACCGGAAATGTTCCGGAGCTGCCGAAACCGCTTCAGATGCTTTTCGCAGATGAAATCACTAAACCGGAATTGTTCCGGCTCGCGTTGAAAATTATTTTGGTGGGTACTAGAATTGTTCTAAGCCCACATGAATATTTTCAGTTCGATCAGACGCTGAAAAATGTCGTCGTGAATAGTGAAAGCACTTTTTGGATATTTTTGAGAAAGGCATATTCCTTTTGAGAAAGGGATATTCCAAAGGCATATTCCCTTTGAGAAAGGGATATTCCCCCTTGTTTTTCCTATAAATAGAGGGGAGGAGGCAGCCCCATATGCTTCATCCTTGCTCTCACATACACATGCCATGACATTTCTGGCTTCTCTCTCCCTCCCAGCGAAATAGTTTCGTAGAGCCGAAAGGCTGTCTGGGTTCCGGTGGGAACTAGTTCTGGATGGCGAAGCCCTGCCGGATAGATGACACCGTATGTGTGCAACCCCGTAGAGAGGTCGTAGGTTCGATCTTTTTGCCCGAGGGGCTGTTCGAGGGTCCTCCCGAAGGGCTGTCTGAGTTTCTGTCCGAGTTTCGGGGGTCCTCCCGAAGGGCTGTCCGTGAGGCCTCCCGGAGGGCTGTCCGAGGATCCGTCCGGTGGGACTATCCGAAAGACTGTCCAGAGGCCTCCCGGAGGGCTGTCCGAGGATCCGTCCGGTGGGACTATCCGAAAGACTGTCCAGAGGCCTCCCGGAGGGCTGTCCGAGGATCCGTCCGGTGGGACTATCCGAAAGACTGTCCAGAGGCCTCCCGGAGGGCTGTCCGAGGATCCGTCCGTTGGGACTATCCGAGGGACTGTCCCGAGGCCTCTCGAAGGGCTGCCCGGAGATCCGTCCGGTGAGCTGACGAGGGAGTACATCCTCGCGGTTGGGAGGTTGTAAAATCCTAGCTGCGGGGATCTGCACCGCCGATCGTCATCGACTCTACTTCCGCTGCGCTACGAGTCGGTAACGAAACAGATCAAACCTTGTATGCAGTCTCCATAGTGATCCTGGGCTGGTACGTAGGTCGGAAATTTTTTGTTTTCTGCTGCGTTCCCCAACAGTGGCATCAAGAGCCGTGCTATGCGTAGATGCAGGTTGCGATCTAGAATACATAGAGATGTATGGGTGTTGCACAATATAACTAGGTAGTAGATGAGATCTATTGCTGAAAATTATTTGTGCGGGTAGCAGATGAAGTCTGTTACCCGATGTTTCTTGTTGCTTCCCTGGAATTTGCATATTTCTGATCTTGATAACAGTATGGTGGAGTTTCAATGTTCTGGCAATCCGCGATCCTGATTGATCAACGAAGTGCTAACAGTTCATTGAATTCCACCGTAGTTAAAAAGAAAGATGAAATTTTGCAGACGAAAGGGCAATGCAGATGTGATCTGCACGGGGGTCACGCGTATGACGAAGTTTAGTATGGGGCTCGAGATTTTATTATCTCGTGTTTCATACACCCTGGAATGTTAATCTAGCGACTTGGATTATCATGCTTGATGATGGACGTTGGTAGCTTCGGTTTGTTTCGAAACCTTAGAAGCCACGTAAAATAAAATTTTGCATGAACCGATTAGAGGCGTCTAACTTGGTTTTGCAGGATGGTTTGCATGTGCATATGATGTGGTATAGCAGTACTCATAATAATTTGATTATGTATGAGATGACTATATGATGTAAATTGATTAACATGACCTGCGTGTCATGATTCGGCATGATGGCTGGAGCCATATGATTGCACTTTAATGACCTGCGTGTCAACCTTATGTAATGCACTTATTTTATTAGCTATAGAGATAGCAATATTATCTGGTGCATCGACAAGGTGGTGGCAATCTTCGCGAAGGTGAACACCGACGCGAATGCCAAAGACGAAGAAATGAAAGACTTCTCCGTCAGAAAGGGTTATACCATATCTTGCTATTTTGAATTGCCTGAGATGTTTATCCCTTATGATGCACCCTTCTTGATTGCGCGGTAGTCGCATTTTATTAGGGTGATCTCTCACAAAAATATCAAGTAGTTAGTGTTCTCCCAAGTGTAGCACCGTCACGGCACCTATCTCTTCGGGGTATCACATGGTTACATGGGTACGAACGATTAGAGAAGTGTGAGGCGGGTGAGTTGAGACCTCGCAGCGATATCACTTGGTTGTCTTGACGTTCAGGCATGAAAGTCATGAGCTCGGAACACACGCATCGAAAGATGAACAAGAGTCACATAGAGATGTGATTGGCAAGTTGGCCTACCAATTGAAATTCTCGTCACTTGAGATGGTTACATCCTTGACGCTGAATTGAAAGTTGGATCTTGAATCACTCACAATCAATTATGAGAGATATTGATTTGAGTGGGAGCGCACTGTAGAATTGAATTCTTTAATTCTCAGTGCAATTAATCTTGAACACTGTCTAAGTGTGTTTTGCATAATAGTTGTAGAATAATGGCTCGCGTTTCCACCTTCCCTATTAAAATTGAATAGCTGTTAAATATCTGGTTAAAACTTTACGGTTGGTAACGTAATGTGAGGATTGTCCTCTAGAGTGCCGAGAAGGATTTTGTCCTATCGCATACTTTCGGTATTCTCCCGCTAATGCTATGGATCATGTGACTCTCGTCCTTCGATCCAATAGCTAGAATTCCTTTTCAGTCAAAGTGCAATGTGTTTGCTTCCATGAGACCCGAACTTCGAAAGTTTGGATAGTTATGTGATATTCATGGAATCTGAAAATCATTTTCAGAGACAGACAAATGCTAAAAGATATAAGATATCCAAAGCAATGTTTGTTTGCAAACTATTAGTAAAAGTGTTTACTGGGCATTTAACTGATAAGAGAGGGATCCAGAAGAACGCCTGTCATATGATGATGGTGAATAAAACAACAACTTAAAGAGAAAGGAAGTATCCGAAGGGTGTTAGTGAAACTTTCACGCCTAGGAAATCCGGGGCTAACGCCACTCTTAAGTTGGGTGCTTCTTCTGAGAGTAGGAGAAATACTAAAAGTTAAACTGTTAGAAGTATAATGGCAAATAAGAAAGAAGACTGGAATATCCAGCCCATGTATGAATGTCATACAAGTTTTTGATGTATAGAAGGCTGGTCAAAGATATAGTTCTTGGGAATTATGGTTAAACATGTTAATCACTAATTCTTGGGTATTGTGAGTTGATCACAAAGATACCCGCTTGATTGCATTCTGTTGCAACTCGATGTAAGAACTACTATGGCCTGAAAGACTAGCCAGGAATGAGGTTAAGATACACATAGGGAACATAGTAAAAGTTACTATGCCTTCCATCGGTGTATTCCCTATGTATTTACTTTCATAATTCATTTTAGAGTTTCACACTCTAGCCCTTTGCATAAGGTATCTTGCAAGAAGGTTGTTCATAAGAGAACTTTTGATGTTCGGTGTTATGAATAACATAAGGGCCATACTTTCATTATGAATGAGACGTATGTTATGAATATTGATATTAATACATTGCCTCTGTATTTACTTTCATAATTCATTTTAGAGTTTCACACTCTAGCCCTTTGCATAAGGTATCTTGCAAGAAGGTTGTTCATAAGAGAACTTTTGATGTTCGGTGTTATGAATAACATAAGGGCCATACTTTCATTATGAATGAGACGTATGTTATGAATATTGATATTAATACATTGCCTCTGTATTTACTTTCATAATTCATTTAGAGTTTCATACACTCTAGCCCTTTGCATAAGGTATTTTGCAAAAAGGTTATTCATAAGAGAACTTTTGATGTTCGGTGTTATGAAAAACATGAAGGGTCATGCTTCCATACAGGATGTGATGTATGCTATGAATATTGATGGTAATATGATACATCCATAACACTGACGCTAAATGTCGCAAGACTAAAAGAATACCACACAAGTGTGGCACTGCATTTGGTCACATTGGAGAAACCCGCATGGAAAAATTCCATTATGATGGATTTTGAAGTCATTTGATTTTGAATCATCTGACACTTGCAACTTTCCTCTGAAAAGTGAAGTGACTGATATACCGTTCACAGGCCATAAGGAACGAGCATAGAACATATTGGTGATCATACATTATGATGTGTGTAGTCCAATAAATGTTGTTGCAAGTAGTGGATTTATCTATCTTCAGAAATGACTCAAGTAGATATATGGATATTTACTTGATGAGACGTGAGTCTGGATCTTTTGAAATCATTCGAAAGGTTTTCAAAATGAAGTAGAAGTTATTGTAACAAGAAAATTATGTTTCTACAATTCGATTGCAGAAAAGAATATTTGAGTTACAAGTTTAGCGAATGTCTGATGAGTTATGAAAGGGGTTTCATAACTTGCACCTCCCGGAACACCACTGCAAGTGGAGAGTCCGTGAAGATGTAATCGAACCATTTATGACATGGTAAGATCAAAGATGACATGAATAGATTTGCCATTACCCCTTTTATAGAGTGATGCTTTAGAGACTGCGGCTTTTACACTGAAAAGAGCTCCATCAGGTCTATTGAAATAACGCCATGGTGTGGTACGCCCAACCATGTTATATCTTTTCTTAACATTTGGAATATGGGGCTTGTGTAAAAGGTTACAAACCTATTCCAAATCAGACAAGTGCTACTTTGTAAGGTTATCCCAAGTCATTGGGTATTCCCCCACCACTATACCGAGGCAAAGGGTTTTTGCCGCAAAACGGTATGCTTTTAAAGAGAATAGTTCTTACAAAAGGTGAGTGGGAGGACAGTGCAACTCGACGAGATAACCAGTATCTTCGTCATCAGGTCAAAGGAAAGGAACCTTGGAAGTGATTCCGGAGTTTCCTACTGCGACTGATACGGAAGCCTCTACATGAGATGTACGGACTTCGGTCGAACTTGCAGCTGAACCGCGTAGGAAAAACTCGTGCAAACCTCTCAGGTGCGCATACGAGATATTGTTGTTAGACAACAGTATACCTACGATACACAAGGAAGCGTTGATGGGCCCTGACTCCGGAATTGGCTAAATGCCAATACAATCCGAGATAGTTTCCATATAAGTGATTCGAGATTAAAATCTTGATACACCATTCAGAAGACATCGAGTCTAACGAATATTTATGGAACTAAAAACTGATACGGATAAAAATGTTTTATCCATAAAGCTCGACTTGTTGCAATAACAAGTTCAAGGAGTTGACTACGATAAGATTGTCTCACCGTAGCGATGCTTAAAGTCGGTTCGGGTTGAACTAGCAATTAATACATATTTCAATCATGAGATATGAAACATGGATGACGAAAGGATTTCCCTCTGATGGAAATGAAACCTAGGACTTGTATGTGATACAGTCCAAAGTAATTTGTCGATCCAGAGGATGCTAGTAAGTATGCAAACTTCAGAGTTCCAGCGATGGACAGAAGAGAGCAAATATGGAGTTGGAATCTTCGTGTTTTGATGAAATGGTCAAAGGGGTTTGACTTCATCAATGGGTAACGAAGATGCTTGTAATTCAAGAAATTAAGTGGGAGCATAATAATATTTCTATAAACCTTGTGTACTTAACACATTGTTAATTGGAAATAAATTTCTTGACACGAATTAGGACTTCATTTGAAAATAGTTTTCCGATGAAGTGCTTAGGCTAAATAGCCTCAATATTAGGCATGATAATCTATGGAGATAGATTTACCTAATGGGGCTAAGCAATGAATACATATTGACAAGATGCTAAAACCTTTTAACATTTAAAACGCCAAGGAGTGATTCTTGCCGAAGTCACATGGAAAGAGTTTTTGCAAAACTCGGTGTCTTAAAACACTGATGAGCAAAATACATGATGGAGATTCCACACACTCTTGTGTTTGGATTAATCATGTATTCCATGGTATGTAAAAGCAACCAGATATGTCCAATACTCCAAAGTTGTTGCGAGTATAGATACCAAAGTGATCAAAAGTACTGATCATAGGACAACAGTGAAAGATGTCATTGAGTACTAGAGTAGTAGTAATGACATGTTTTCTCGCAAGCAGAGATTATGAAGTGCTCGTTGTAAGTAATTACATCGATACAGTCTTCATCAATGCTCCATGCGATTTTCGATTTAAATTAAGGGTTTTGTGTAAAACACAATATGGTGGCACGGTAGTTGGAAATTGTTCCAAACAAGATACTGTGGCGAATTCTATAACAAAGGCTAAGTATGTTGACGCTTGAGAAGCGACAAAGAAGTTGTTGAATCATATAGTTCATTCATGAACTTAGTATGGTTCCAAGATGGCTTTGGTCTATGGGACACTATTGCAGATAGTTGCTCCATAGCTCAGTCTGAGGAATCAGGTTTCGACCAATGATTCACACATATGCAAAGCCAAGTCCACACAAAATATGAATTTTGTGAAAGCGTGAAAACGCGAGGATATGCAAAGTTACACACGGAGCTGAAGTCGTCAGATCCGTTGGATATCAGGCTATACCACATGCGAAGCATATTTTACACCAGTATGCCATAGGTGTAAAGTGCATTAGCATTGACTAGATTATTGACTCTAGTGCAAGTGGGAGTCTGTAGGAGATATGCCCTAGAGGCAATAATAAATGTTATTGATTATCTCCCTGTTCATAATTAGGTTTATGTTCCATGCTATAACTGCAATGATTCTCGAGTCTGCAAATAAAACGAGGCTTGGAGGGAAACTCATGTGCACGTGTGGGATAATAAACAGTAAAAAGTATTCCTAGTCAAGCCTCTATGACTGGCTCAAGTATTGCATGATGATCCTGTTTTCCTGATCATGGGCATGACTATGCCGGCAATTTTGAGGGCACAATTGTTGGTAGAACACTTGTGTTGAATCGACCCAAATTGATGTTATGCTATGAGATACATTCGTCATAAGTTAATGGTTAATAACACAGGAAGTTAATGTTTGCATAATTCCTTAGACCATGAGAGTATCGAGTTTCTTCATGCTTGCTTCATGAACTTTGGGGTTTGTTAAACGTCATCCGTAAATGGGTGGCTATTACGGCGGCTTACGGGTTCATGGAAAAGTATGTCAAGTAACTTGATAGCTCAAGATTGGGATTTGCTCCTCCGACGATGGAGAGATATCTCTGGGCCCTCTCGGTGTTACGGTATCCATCATCGTCTGGCCAGACACAAGGTGATTTGATCACAGGGATGCCGGAACACGGGAACGAGAAAAGAGAACAATACCGGCAACGAGGTAACTGGCATTGTGGACAAGTGTTGATCCACGAGGATGCCGATGTTTCTCACCTCGGGTATTTGTAACATATCGCGAAGCAACAGGAATAGCACACGGCAACTGGAGGTTCACTCGAATATTCATTCGTGTGGGTATAGGGGTCAATATGGGTGTCCACGGCTCCGATGTTGATCATTGATCGGAAGGGGTTCCGGGTCATGTCTATGCTTCACCGAACCTATAGGGTCACACGCTTAAGGGTCATCTATCTGCTGAATACTAGACAGGGAGTCTGAGAGAAAAACACCGAAAAAGTTTCGGACGCCGGAAAAGTTTCGGACAGCGGAAAAGTTCCGCAGAGAGAGGTCACCGGATGAGTTTCGGTGAAACTGGAAAAGTTGTTTCAGGGGATACCATAAAGTCAAATTGGTCTTGGCACATGCCTGATAATTCTTGGAGGGTGCCAGAATCGTTCTGGAAACTTTTTGGAATTTTCTGGAATGAAAACCGGAAATGTTCCGGAGCTGCCGAAACCGCTTCAGATGCTTTTCGCAGATGAAATCACTAAACCGGAATTGTTCCGGCTCGCGTTGAAAATTATTTTGGTGGGTACTAGAATTGTTCTAAGCCCACATGAATATTTTCAGTTCGATCAGACGCTGAAAAATGTCGTCGTGAATAGTGAAAGCACTTTTTGGATATTTTTGAGAAAGGCATATTCCTTTTGAGAAAGGGATATTCCAAAGGCATATTCCCTTTGAGAAAGGGATATTCCCCCTTGTTTTTCCTATAAATAGAGGGGAGGAGGCAGCCCCATATGCTTCATCCTTGCTCTCACATACACATGCCATGACATTTCTGGCTTCTCTCTCCCTCCCAGCGAAATAGTTTCGTAGAGCCGAAAGGCTGTCTGGGTTCCGGTGGGAACTAGTTCTGGATGGCGAAGCCCTGCCGGATAGATGACACCGTATGTGTGCAACCCCGTAGAGAGGTCGTAGGTTCGATCTTTTTGCCCGAGGGGCTGTTCGAGGGTCCTCCCGAAGGGCTGTCTGAGTTTCTGTCCGAGTTTCGGGGGTCCTCCCGAAGGGCTGTCCGTGAGGCCTCCCGGAGGGCTGTCCGAGGATCCGTCCGGTGGGACTATCCGAAAGACTGTCCAGAGGCCTCCCGGAGGGCTGTCCGAGGATCCGTCCGGTGGGACTATCCGAAAGACTGTCCAGAGGCCTCCCGGAGGGCTGTCCGAGGATCCGTCCGGTGGGACTATCCGAAAGACTGTCCAGAGGCCTCCCGGAGGGCTGTCCGAGGATCCGTCCGTTGGGACTATCCGAGGGACTGTCCCGAGGCCTCTCGAAGGGCTGCCCGGAGATCCGTCCGGTGAGCTGACGAGGGAGTACATCCTCGCGGTTGGGAGGTTGTAAAATCCTAGCTGCGGGGATCTGCACCGCCGATCGTCATCGACTCTACTTCCGCTGCGCTACGAGTCGGTAACGAAACAGATCAAACCTTGCATGCAGTCTCCATAGTGATCCTGGGCTGGTACGTAGGTCGGAAATTTTTTGTTTTCTGCTGCGTTCCCCAACACTCCACACTTCCATCAGTCATCCTCACAACCCACCTAAATCTCTCTAAACCTAGCCCAAAAGGACATTGCCTATATAAGGCACGTCATCCCCAAAACCTTAATTGGAGGAGACAATAACCCCCTGCCTTCCTTCGAGTCCCGCCACCCAACCCATCGCCACCAGCCGCCGCCGCGATCTGGATCATCAGATCCAGATCGGACGACCTCCAATCGCGCCCTTGCTCCACCTCCAGCTGCACTCCCGCCTGAGCCCAAGTTTCATCTCATTGTGGGCAAGCACAAGCTATTCTTCGCAATAAGTAAGATATGCATTGATCGATGATGGACGCGTCTATATCTCGCTTATAGCGAGACACATAGTCGTGTCGCCTCAAGGCAAACTCTAGTCGGCCGACATAATAGAATCACGTTGGTTTGCTGCGTTGGTGTGTTGCGCTCTCCCCCCTTTACTTTTATTTATATCCAGAGAAATCCTATGTATCTATATATTTCAAAAAGTTACTTCCTCAAATTTCAAACCGTGCATTAAAAATGTTCATCACATGTAAAAATATGTTAACGTAATTTTAAAAAATGTTCATGCCATTTACAAAATGTTCATAACATTTGGAAAAAAAATTACACACGCTTAAAACATGTATATAACATTTAAAATAAACATTATATGTTCAAATTTTGTTTGCATATTACTAAAAATGTTCGTACCAGTCAAAAAAATGTTCACACTTTAAATTTTTTGTTTCATCACATATTTAAAATATGTTTACCATGTGTTTACAAAACATATTTGCTGTGTATTTAAAAGTATTCAATGTGCATTTGACAAATGTTCAACATGTATTTAGAAAATGTTCAACTTGTATTTGAAAAATGTTCAACTTGTATCTAGAGCATTACATTAAAGAAATGTTCAACCTATCTTGAAAAAATATCAGCGCGTATTTACGAAATGAAAAAGGAGAAGAAAAAACATAAATAGAAAAAAAAACAAAAACAGAGAAGGGAAACTGATAAACTAGTAGAAAAAAAACACCCTAAAAAAAGTAGAAATACACAATTTAATAATAAAAAGGCAAAATCTTCACAAAATCGAATGGAAGGTTCCCAAAACCAAACCCCATTATTCATAGAAACTTCCCAAAACCGTTTGTACGACTGTAAATAGCTTCGATCGGGTTAGCCCACTCAAAAGATTGTTGAAAGTGAGAGGTGCTCTTGTAAGCCAGTTATAGCTCTCAGGACCGAGACCTCCTAGCTGACGCCTACAAGTATATCGATTGTTGAGGCTACGCTAAGAGAGGGTACTCACGGGTTGACTGTTCATGGCCCATTTACTTCGTTCCCCATGTTTCACGTGTTTCCTGTTTCGAGCGCGGTGCTCGGGAGGCCACATCCTTGTTTTTTTTTTTTTACTTTTGTTTACACTTCCAAAAATTCTAAACATATACTTTACATAATGTTTTGAAAAATGTTAATTAGGCATTTGAAAGATGTTAAATGTGTATAGAAAAAATGTTGACCATGTATATAAAAAATGTATACAAAAAAAATACAATGTGTAAAAAAAGTTGATCATGTATTTTAAAAATGTTATTCAAGCTTTTGGAAAAAATGTTAAACAAGTATTTGAAAAATGTTAATCAAGCATTTGGAAAATGTTAATGTGTATTGACAAAATATTATCATGTATTCAAAAAATGTTAAACTTGCATTTCGAAACTGTGAAACATGCATAGCAAAAATGTTGACCATGTATTAAAAAAATGTTAAAGTTGCATTTTGGAAAATGTGTACAGAAAAAATATTGACCGTGTATTAAGAAAATGTTCAACTTGTATTTGAAAAATGTTCAATGTGTATAAAAAATGTTGACCATGTATTCAAAATATGTTATCCTTTTATTTGAAATTTTTTAATCAAGTATTTTTTAAATATGATAAATGTATATAGAAAAAATGTGATCATGTATTAAAAATGTTAATTTGGTATTTTAAAAATGTTAATGAAGCATTTAAAAAAAATTAAATGTATTATAAAAATGTATTAGATATATACCAAATATTTGTATAGAAAAACAGTGAAACCCGAGAGAAAACAAAGAAACCAATGAAAAACGAGAAACAAAGAAACAAAAAGAATGAAAAAAAGAAAGAAAAGAAAAACCAATTAAAACCGAGAAAGAAATACAGAAAACCGAAGAAAACATCGATAAATGAAAGAAAAGAAAAAAACTAGTGAAAACAGAAAAAAAAAACGGAGGAAAACCCATGATTTTTTTTAATAAAACCCAGTGAAAAACAGCTCATTTCGCCTCAAGTAGGTCCCACCCTACTACTTTATCACGAACGCGACGCGGGGCCAGTGTCTAGCAGCGCTGCCCATCATCCAGGGACCAAGGATCGATACCCATGTGCCACCCCCCCCCCCCCTTTTTCTTCTCTATTTCTTTTAAGTATGCGCTAATGGGCCAGCCTGGTACGGTAGATGCTTATGGCGAGAGCTTCTTCCGTCTCGCTATAAGCGAGATATAGTTGTCGTGTTTCGAGCATGCCTTGTCTGTTTACTAGGGGTCGCTAACGAGCGGTTACCCCTTCGAGGGGGGGGGGGCCTCCACGGGTCGTCACTTTTGGTGGCCTGGGAGTGCGCCCAGTGGCGCGTCTAGCCGCCACATGTCGCGTGTTGGACGCTTTTTCTGGATTACTTTTTTTATTTTTCTGTACGCGTTTTGGGGTTTTAGATGATTTTTTTTCTAGTTTTTTTGCCTTTCGGTTTTCGCCAAGTTTTCACTAGGTTTTGAAGATTTTTTTACGAAGCACAGCTATGCCTCTCAATAACAAAATCTATGATTCACCAGGAAAAAAAATGTGCTTCTCGGAAAAAAAATGTGCTTTCAAGGGAAGCACAGATTTGCTTCTCGAGGAAGCATAGGTTTGCTTCTGCGATAAGCACATAAATGGGAAAAGCACTGCTCATGCTTCCAAAAAAAGTGAAAAATCACAACCGTGCTTTCGGGTTCCGATTTTTTCTTTTGTATTTTCCGGTATTTGTTTTTTGCGTGAATCATTTTTTTGTATTTTGTTTTTCCAGTATTTGTCTTTTCTGGGTTTTTTCATGAAAAAAATTCATCGAAACCTATGAACATGGGATCTAGTTTCGAAGATCGCAACATGAGAAATCTAATTGTGAAAACAGTTCCGTATTTGGACGCACGGTTCAGGAGGTAAAACATTTTGAAAAAATGAATCTACGAAAAAAGGGGAACTCCCGTGTTGCGACACGGGGCGCACATGCAGTACGCCATTTGTTAAACCAGAGAAAGTGAGGGAGCGACCTTTGCAAGAGGTACCCTTAACTAGTGATTTCACCGTTTAGTGCATTTTTTTTCTTCTTTTGGTTGTTGCAGTCATGCAACATCCTGTAGCGATTCTTTTGCTTGTTGGCCTTCAATGGTTTATTCATTTTTATGGTTATTTGGTT
This sequence comes from Elymus sibiricus, assembly GCA_039707655.1. Classification (NCBI taxonomy): domain Eukaryota; kingdom Viridiplantae; phylum Streptophyta; class Magnoliopsida; order Poales; family Poaceae; genus Elymus; species Elymus sibiricus. The sequence goes on from CM077674.1 coordinate 252,886,305, forward strand.
TTTATGCTTACCTTTGTTTTTGTAGCGATGCAACGCTCTGTAGTGTTTTTTTTTGTTTATTTGTTTTGCTTCAGGCTTTTATGGAATCTTGAAATGCACAAAATCGAACATGTATTTTGAAAAATGTTCAGTGTGTATTAAAAATTCAACACGTATTTAAAAAGTATTTGATGTATGTTAAAAAGGTTCATCGTGTGTTTAAATAATGTTCACTATATTAAAAAAGTTCAATATTTTTTTAAAACATTCATTGCATTCAACTGAAAAGTTCACCATGTATTTTGTTAATTTTTTTAAGCATGTATTGGAAAAATCTTTACCATGTTTAATCAAAATGTTTGCCATATATGTTAATAAGTGCTCAACATGTATTAGAAAAATGTTTGCCATGTATTAAAATAATGCCCGTGTATAAAAAAACTGTTTACCGTGTATTGTAAAAGAAAAGGCGTAATAAAAAAACAGAAGGAACAAAAAGAGAAAACAAGAACAAACCTGAAAGAAAAGCCATAATAGAAAAACCAAAAATCGATGCAGTTATGCAACAAAACAGCTGAAGAAAACCGAAACTGAAAAAAAATATAGAAAAAAACAAAAACAAAAAACACTGCAGTAGTGCAACAACCGAAGCAACAGGAAAGATTGGAAGAAAAACAACACGGTAAACCAAAAGAAAAACGTTTCAGCAGCCTAGCAAATGAAATAGTGGAAAAACGTTAAAGTGGGCAGCTCAATTTGCCTGCATGTGGGTGTCGCCCCATTCCCTTTAGGCCTCCTTTGGAATCGGTATATTTTTATACACCTATATTTATTTTACAGGTGTATCTTATTGCCTACGGTTTAATTTTCACCTGGAAAAAACCCGACGGATGGAGGTCTGTATATTTTACAGGGGTATAGCTCTGCTAAACGACAATCCAACCAGGGCCTTAGGGCGCGACTATGTATCGTTTGTTGCGATACAGAGCATAGTGTTGCCTACAGTACTCCATGAATAGGCTGGCCCAGCGTGCGGGCGGAGCATTGGCTTCCTAGCACACATTTATCTATTCTTTTTGTTTAATTAGTTACATTTACATTTCTAAAATGGAAACAAATTTTGTTTAAATTTTATAATTTTCACCACATGTTCCAAAAAATGTTAACACTTTGTTCAAAGTATATTATCGCAACTTTTATAAAATGTTCATAGCATTAAAAAATGTTACTTACAATTATAAAAATGTTCCTGCATTTCAAAAAAACATACATGATATTTTATAGAATTTTATACAATATAAAAAATTGTTTGCATAATGTAAAAAAAAAATCGCATTTTTCATTTTAAGAAAAATCAAATATTTCAAAAGATGCAAGTGACATTTTTAGGAAATGTTTATACAGTGTAGAAAAAGTTTGTGTAGTATTATTTTTATACCAATCAAGATAATTTACGTGATTTAAAAAAATATATGTCGTTTTAGAAAATGTTTGTGACATTTATAAAAATGTATGTACAATGCAAAAAATGTTCACGTGGTTGAACAAAAATCTTAATCCACAATTTAGAAAAAGTTCGACGTGTATTCGAAAAATCTTTCACATGTATCAAAAAATATTTGAAACATGTATTTAAAAAAATTTACATCATGTATTTGAAAAAGATTTAATATGTATAAAATAATCTTCCACGTGTATATGAAAAATGTATAATGTGTTTTGGAAAAAAAGGTAGACATGTTGGAAAAAAGAAAAAGGAAAAAAATGAGAAAAGGAAAAAGCAAAAGGGATTTTTTTTTAAGAAAACTGGTGAAGAAACACAAAACAAAACCCCAAAAAAAAAAATCAATGAAACTAGTGATGAAACACGAAAAACAGAAAACCAAGAAAAACCTGAGGAATCTAGTGAAGAAACGCAGAAAACCGACCAAAAACGAAAAAAGAAGAAGAATTGAATAAAAAAAAATCAAAGATGTACATCCATTACTGGTCCATTGGCTGCGCGCTGTTGGTGAACCAGAGTTACATCTCAAAATAGGTGAGATAGAGATCTGCTGTCTATTTGACCGAAATCACTAATTAAGGAGTACTCTTTGCAAAGGTCATTCCCACCTTCCCAGGTTGCGACAAGTGGCGTATTACATGTGTGCTACTTGTCGCAACCTGAGAGTTTTTTTTTTCCGTAGATTCGTTTATTCAAAACGCTTTATCTCTTAAATTATGCGTGTAAATCTCGAACCGTTTTCACCGTTGGATTCCTCGTGTCGAGATCTTCAAAACTAGATCACATGTTGATAGGTTTCGAAGAACTTTTTTTTATATGAAAAAACCGTTTTCATTGTTGGATTCCTCGCTGTTTACATTTTTTCCTTTCCGAAAAGGTACAACTATGCCTCTCGCAGAAGAAAAAAAACATGTTTTTTCATTTTCTGAGAGGCACAACCGTGTCTCTCGCGGAAACAAATCCATGCCTGCACGAGAAGTAAATATGTGCCTCTCGCAGAAGTAAAACAAAACGCATTTTTTTCCTTTTCCAAAAATCTGTGCCTCTTGTTGAAGGGGAAAAAAAGAAAATGTGTTTTCTTTTTTCCTTTTCCGAGAGGCACGAAAATCTGTGCCACTCGCAGTAGAAAAATGTGGTGTTTTGCACAATTTTTTTGTTTTTTTAAATCTAAGGAAAACCGATAAAATCATCTAAAAACTGAAAACGTGTACTGAAAAATAAAAAAAATCCGAAGGGAGCGCCCAACACACGACACGTGGCGGTGGCTGCGAGCGTCTAGTGATACACTCCAGTCCAACAAAAGTGACCCTTGCGAGGGCTCCCCAAGGAGTACTCCTTGATTAGTTGCTCGCGACGCCCGTGGGCGTCAAATAGGATTGGCCGTTGCGACACCAATTATATCGCAGGAGTGGGAAACATACAAAGAATGCTGATGTACATCAGGCCCAAAGTGTAAGGAGAACGAAAGTGCCCCAAGAGAATGTGGTACGGGCTTTCGGCCAAAAACTGAAAACCCTTTCTTCTACTAGGACTAGACTCCCCCTCAAAAAAAAAAAAAAAAAACTAGGACTAGACTGATCGCCTCCTCCTGAAGTCTAAACCCTCACTCGTCTTCACCACTGCTCCGGCAGCCGTCGTTCGGCCTTGCCCCTCCCGCCGAACCAAGGAGTACCGGGGCGGCGGCGGCTACCGCCCGCAGGGCCAGCATGGCGTTTCTCTTCAATAAATTCCAGGAGGTACGCTTCTCTTCCCTACGCATCTCGCAACCATCTCCGGATCTCGATCTGATTGGTTCCCGTTGTGCGCGAGAAAACCAACATCGATTGGCCTCAAACACAGGAAATGATTCCAAATTTATTCTTCGCGGATTTGAGTGAAGTCAAGTGTATGTGGGAGGGAGATGATGGTGTGTTTTGAAACATCTGGAAGTATAACTGTATAAATGTGTTTATGGCTTGCCTCAATGCTCTAAATCGTGCTTGATTTTCTGTCCAGGTTAGAAGTCTTTTATTTTGTTACTCCTAGGTTAGAGTATTCCATTTTCTATATGACTTCTCTGTGTCTTATCTTATGTAATGCCAATTCAGATAAGCAGACAATTAGTACTCTGGGCAGCATTATGGCTTTGTCAGCTGTTCCTGTAATCAATTTACTGGTTCATTTCAGGCAATCAAAACACTTGCTAAGAGTCCAAGCTTTGCTCGAGACCCACGGCATCTTCAGTTTGACGCTGACGTGAATCGTTTATTTCTCTATACCAGGTATATGGATATCTGAAGAAATCGCCATGTTCCTGTTCATTTGTTTTTCGCACATGATAACACAGTAGTTCTGCTGTATGCAAAATTGCAAATATCTAGCATTTTTTGTCTTCATAGGCAATAGAGAATTGAGATCAACATTTGGAATTTAGTTTACTCTACAGGTCTATTAAGGTTGTTATTGGATTCTCATAGTTTAGATGCTACAAGATATTGATCTTATTATTATCCCTGTGATTAGATATTTTGCATATTTTACCGCCGACTGAAGGATCAAGACTCGAAACCATGTGTTTGGTTATTTCTAGTTTCTTTGGAAATGCATTACCAAGTTTTTTGCAACACTCGGCATGAATATGATTAGATTCATAAATTCTTGATTCTTTTCCATGTGCAACTTAGCTATAATCGTTTGGGAGAACATTCTGAAGAAAAGGACGCCGAGGAGATTATTGAAATGGCTAGCAAAGCATCTGTTACTGACCAGCAGAAACAAGTGCAGCAAAATGTTCATTATCAACTTAAGCATATATGCAAATCAATGGATAGCATTCTTCGTCCTGATACAAAAGATCCATCGCAATCTCCTTCTGATGCTTATAATAATTCTCGACGAAGTGGCTTGAGTTTGGCCGTTGGCACAGGAGTTGCAGCTGCAAACAAGCCAGGTAATATGTTTCAGCTAAGTGCATTGCATTGACACATTCACAGTTTTGCACCTGTATCATCCAAATTAGGCTCGTAAGCATATGTTGAGAGCATGTCTGCACAATGCATACTACCAAATAAGTTATTTTAATTTCTGTGACCAAAGATACTTTAGAGCCTAAATATGATGATCAGAAAACATATACACGTGTTTCCATCCCAAATATCTACAATTATGGCTAAGGGTGTTATAGTTCCAAAGACATTCGTGGGCCCTTAGTTATGTGATAGGAATAACATTCCCTTTGTTATTTGCAATTTTCTGTGCACTTAACTTATGCCTCAATTTTGTTTACCATAATTTAACATGCTTAGCCAGTATCATACTTTCACGGTTTCTTTGAAGTTCTGGGTTAAGCACACATAACTATATGCACTGATCTTTTGCCGGTTGCTTCATATGCATCGTGACCTATGAACTGTTCAACTATAGATGGCAAGCTAACTCCATATCCTGAAATACTTATGTTTGTACTGTTTACTGCAAGCTCTTTCTTACATGCACATACAGGAATTATGCTGCTACTGTGTTCATAGAGATATAGTTACATACATCAAGTTCTTCATAGTTGTATTATTCGATGAATCATATGAAGCTATCATCTGATGCATTTCCTCTGCAGTGCAGCTGTTCCTGCTACGCAACCTTTAACTCGAGCTGAATTGTCAAATAAATTCAGGGATCAGTTTGGCTACACCCTTGACATCAAGCCGTCACTAATACCTCACAAAGATGCAGGGCAAGGTCTGTTCTTATCTGGAGAAGCTAATGTTGGGGCTGTACTAGCCATCTACCCTGGAGTTATATACTCACCTGCTTATTATCGATATATCCCTGGATACCCAAGAATCGATGCGTGCAACAGCTATCTTATTACAAGATATGACGGAACAATAATCAATGCTAAACCATGGCATTTAGGTGGTGAAACAAGAGAAGTATGGGATGGTTCAGATCCAGTGGATTACAATACAGCGCCACCCAAAAGCCCAGAGAGCAACTCTGATCGGGCGTGGAGGATGCTTAACAAGCCCCTGCAGAAGAGTGGCACTGAAAACTTCAGGGATGTGCTTGAACGGCGAAATCCACTAGCCTTTGGTCATTTCGCGAACCACCCACCGGGAGGGTCGACTCCTAATGTCATGATCTGCCCATATGATTTTCCACTGACAGAGAAGGACATGAGAGCATACATCCCGAACATTGCGTTTGGTGGTGAAGAGCCCGTTACAATGAAGAGGTTTGGCTCCTTCTGGTTCAAGTCCAGAGCCCCTGGTAAACAGACTGGGGAGTCACCGGTTCTGAGGACGCTTGTGCTAGTGAGCACGAGGTCCGTATGTGACGAAGAGCTCTTCCTGAACTACAGGTACAGCAGCTCAAAGGGGCGGCCAGAGTGGTATACCCCAGTTGATGAAGAAGAGGATAAGAGGAGATGGAGCTAGTTCTGAAATCTGAACCGACCCGCCTGTAATGTTTTGTTCGAACATTTCTGTGGCTCTTTCTTACATCAGTAACCGGATTTAAACATGGCACTGGTGAATTCCAGAAGCCGATTCGGCCATTCTTTCTATGTTTCAGTCTACCACCGCATAGGTAGTGTCTCTGCTGAACTCTTCTCGCAGGTCTTTTGTGGCAATAAAAACACCGGTTACGTCGCAGGTTCTTTGAAGTAGTATCTGTATCATCCATCCCGTTGTTCTAAGGGATATTTATGAGCTTATCATCATTCAATCTGTGTCAACAGCGCCATTCATATTTGCTTTCGGAATAGTAACAAACCATGCCAGATTGCTAGTGAACTGCTCCTCATCTAAATAAAAATGTACAGACTTGGGAGTTCCAATTGGTCGAGTAATCTTGTGATGCCCTGCCATTGAGTAGGTCCAATATGTTGAGTGCTCCATGTTTCACGTTTGCCTGAAACTGAGGTCGCTGGTGTTGTGGCCATACATACATCTATCTGAAGCATTAGAGAGATGGGCTTCTAGCCAAGCTGATAGTAGTAGTATATTGACACTGTATCGTACTGGATGGCCATATCTTCCGTGCAGTTGGCTTCACTGAAGATCATGCGAGCTGACTGCTGACCAAAGGCCGTCTCTACTCTTCTCTCTCTCTCTCTCTCTCTTTTTTTTTTTTTTTTTTTTTTTTTGCGGGAAGTCTCTACTCTTCTCTTCCTCATCTCATCCCTAGAACTAGAAGAGACTGCTGTACGTGCTGTGTGCCTTTACGGCACCGAAGCTCAGTCCTGCTGTGCCGTATGGGTAGCATGTGTTGTCGTCCTTGGAAGTTGGAACACGCATGCCTGGGTAAGTTGTCTTGCCGACCTGGCTAGCTAGCTGCACCGAAAGGGCACTCACATTCTTTGGTAAGATCATAAGAAATCCATGCTATGCCCGGTCAAATCGTCGTCGCTCCGCAAATCCTGAACGTTTTCGCCGCGCACACGCTGAATGCTGTATTCTAAGATCTCACTCCATGTGCTCTTTTTTTTTTTCGAAATCCATGTGCTCTTCTTGTTCAGAGCTGGTAGAAACCTGCTGAATACTCAACTGATATTTGATGCCGACGAAGCATCCAACAAGGCAGGCGTAGCATATCATAACAGGCAGAGTAGCTATCTTGTCAGTCGAGATGCCAACTCATTTGGGAGTGGAACAGACCACGGTATTATTGTGGGAACAAGCAAGCTTTGCTGTCAGCTTGTCACTACGCGCATGTTCGTATCATGGAAATTGGTGAGCGGATAATGAGACACGTTATACGGTGGGTGGGGTGGACGGACGGTGTTTCCTTCTTGGGAGAAAGCTCCTCTTCTGTTGATCAATAGTTTAGAAACAAAATTGACGAATAACTACTACAAACATGATTTTTTTGGCAAAAAAACACATGATTTATTTTTGCATGATAGCAGGGAGCTTGGACGTCATTGTACTGAGAACGAAATGGTTACACAAATCTGTATAAGCACGGCGGGCCCAACCCACCTGATTACAGAATCACAACTCACACGCTGGTCTATACAAGTAGGACGAGTTGTTGATTTGTGAAGGCATGTCTGATGCCAGAGATGGTTTTCTGTCTTCTCATCTTCTCATTCCCCGCAATGAAAGCGAAGTCACGAGTTATCTAATAGGCATTATTGTCTCTCTTCACTCTTTTCTTTCCTGTCCTTATGTAAAAGAAAAAAAATGAGTGGTGTATTTGACATCACCCCATCGTATGTGTGTGTTTTTTCACCCTTGAAAACTGACTGAAGAATGGTGCTACTATATCTTGTGACAGATTTACTGATGTCGGTATTGTTGCAGTTACAAGCGATTACATCATCGAGGAATCGAGAATGATCCAACAGGAACATGGAATTCTGCAATCCCGATCCTTTTGAATGGAAGAGTGTTTCTAGTGCTTGAAACATCCAGCCAGTCCATATCAGTCGCGGAGATTAAAACGCATGCCGATGACCAAACCGGAATTTGCTTCGACGCCCGTCCATATCCGGCGATGGTACTGTACCGCTTTTCTTCTCGACAGGTTTGTTATATAGCCCTTGTAAAGACGGCATCTTCTTCAACGGGTGCTATGTATCCATCACCTTTGTGTACTTGTGCGCATAGAGAAGAGAAATACTACTGTAGGACACTGCTGTATTCCACTATGTATATTTCGGTGGCGGTGGTCAAACAGGTACTCCATCATTGGATCGATGGTGACCCTGGCCTGAGGGGATTAATTATTTGTGTTCGTGCTTCCAGTGCAGACAAAACGATGGGTTACTGTAATGGCTGGGTTGAAGCTTAGGCTGATAACGGGCCAAAGGCCGGACAAGTTCTCCGGCCGGCAGACGGCAGGGTCCGGCCAGCGAAACGTCATCTTCATGTGGAAAAGGTCCACACATTACCTATGCTGCTTTGTGCTGCTGTTCAGCGCTATAGTGCGCATTCTAAATCCATCGTCGAGACGGCCATATCATAAAAGTTCGTCATGCCACCTGAAGCTAGGCGGCCTAAGGCCAACCCCAACGCGGCGACCCAAACGAATGCGGATTTTGTTCACTTTTTGTTTGATTGGGTCAGTTAGGCGCAAGCCAATATCTATTTTGCCCGTCGGCTGTAGGGTAGCCCAACGCGGATGGACACATTTCCTGGACGTACGGATTTTGATTTTTTTCCCCTAAGTCAGCAGTAGTCCCGTTTACACTAATTAGAACTTAAAACATTAAATAAAAATGAGTGAAGTGCATCCTAGGTCCTCGAACTATTTCGAAGGTGTCAAGTAGGTCCTCAAACTATGAAAAGTGTCATCTAGGTCCTCAAAAATCGTTGAAGTGTAATAAGTGTGTATATATGTGGCACCTTTGAAATAGTTCAATGACCTACGTGACACCTTTGAAATAGTTTGAGGACTAGGATGACACACATATTGCACTTTGAGGACCTGGATGCCGATTTTTATAGTTCGAGGACCTATGTGACACCTCTAAAATAGGCCGAGGACCTATGCCGAATGTATATCAATAAAAATATTAAAATAAAAAACAGCCGACGACGGGTGGTGGATCTAGGCGTCACCGTCCTCCTCCTTAGTCAGGACGACGTACATCGGCGCCTCCATCCACGGGAAAGCCACCTGAAAGGCTGCATCTAGCTCCGCCGCCTCATGGATCGGTTGCTGCGCCGCATACTCGTGTGCCGCCTGTGGCGCTTGATGCTGCTCCGTCTGCCGCTCGGCCTCCTCATCGGTCGCGCCCACCCACATGGTCAGGCACGACACGTACACCGGAAACATGCTCGTTGATGGCTCGAGAATTTGTGATGTTTTACTAGTGATTTTTGTTTGGTTTCATTGGAATTATTCGGATATTTCTAACGCTAATCCCTCGAAAGAGAAGAAAATCCACTTTCCCAATGTTTGGTAGGAAATATCAGTTATGGAAGAAAACCACGGAGGATTACTGCAAATCAAGCCAAATGGAGCAACTTTCCTGAAGAAACCCAAGTCAACAGGCGCACCAGAGTAAAAGACGGCGTTCCATAACTGTCATCAGCTCCACCACGTCTATACAAGCAACTTTCGTGAAGGGTCCAGGAGGAGAAGAGAACCCTAGCCGCCGGCACACCACTCAGAAGGGGAGAAGGAAGGATCCAAAGAACCATCGGAGATCATCTAGTCCTTGGTCCTTTCATCCCCATCATCATTATCACCCCTTTCACTATTGTAAGAGGAATTCCAATTGGGAGAACAATTGTAACTTTACTCAATCTCATATGGAGATCAAGACTATTTAAATTATCCATTTCATCTTATTGTGGATCTTCCCGGTATTATCGATATGGTTTTCATGGGTTTTATCTTCATTGTGATTGATTCCCCTCTTATGATGTGTGAGTAATTTTCCCTAGGTGTGGGAGATGTAGGTAAGTGGTAAGATTAAATTGTGCCTATCCTATATGTCATCATTTGCATTCGTAGTAGTATGATCTATCTAGTATGTTGTTATGCTGTGGTGAACTCTATGTGTGTTGTCCAATTTAAGGGCCCAGACAACATGATCTCAAGACCTACACAGGTAACACATATTGTTTAGGAAATCTGTGACATCTGACGTGACAGATGGAGATATCTATGAGGACTGAAGACAATATGAGATAACGGTGATCCATTGAATTTAATGCTTTGGTTCCGGTCTAAAGATCTTAATTGTGGAAACGACCACTCTATGGAAACGGAGAAGCATGACCATAGAATGAAATATAATCCCGCGTGGAGGAGTTTCGTAACCTTAGGGAGAACCGCCTACAGAACACATATATCAAATGCTATGAGTACAATACAAGGTAACTGGTATTACCGTCGCACTGGCACGCTTTATAAATCCTTACCATGAGCTGAAATCTCTCCGCACCTAATCTCTTCATTGCAGGAAAAACAACCTTAGTCTTATTCATGTTATTTACCTTTATCAGTTCTTTTAGTTGTTACTATAATTCCCTTTATATTTGTCAAACTGGTTTATTCGTGATTCAGGACAATAACGATATTTGCAGAAGCACAAATAGTTACTTCACACAAGAACTGTGACACTTTGTGTGTGTGACAGAAACGCTACCTATAAATACTCTCCTCCGCTCTTCGTTGGGACGATTACTCATTGGGATACTTCTGCGAAAGTGCTACACTACCCTGTTTGGCTTGCAGGCATCAAAGCATTTTCTGGCGCCGTTGTCGGGGAGCTAAGCGCAAAGTATTTGTTTCGTAACTGTTTTTGCAGGTATTGTTATTGTAGATGCTTCTTGTAACTCACAGGGGATCTACTCGTTTGGGAAAATCGTATTTACCAGATTATATTGCTCGTTTTCCTCAGGAGCAACAAGCTTCATTAATATAAAAAATATAAAAAATATAAAAATAGTGAAACGGTTGAGCTTAACACTTTGTTTGCAGAAATGTCGATTACTCCGAAGCCTAAGAAGACAATTAGGGATCATTGTGCTCTAGTATTGATTTCTAGATCTCCTATAGTATATCCTACTAATTATGCTAAAGAGTACTCGATTGATTGTGATCTTATTGCAGAAGTTAGAAAGCATGCCTTTGCAGGAACTGAAGAAGAAGACCCTCAAGCACATCTCATGTTCTTTGACACTTTGTGTGGAACCTTTAAATTGAAAGATGTGTCACGAGAATTTGTATTATTGAGGCTCTTCAGGTTTTCTTTAAAGGATGGTGCCGAGAGATGGTATAATCGATTGCCTCAAGGGAGTATAACTAGCTGGCTTATGTGTGCTGAAAGGTTTATGGCTAAGTTTCTTCCAGGCTCAAAGATCACTAAATTGAGATAGAACCTCACCTTATTCGTTCTGGAAGACGGTGAAACATTATGTAAAGCTTGGGAGAGATATTCTAAATTTTCTGACATTTCATCGTTTCTTATATTCCCGGAGATCTGTAACTCCGATTGGGCTGAAATTTTAACACGATTTTTATCCGGATATTAGCTTTCTTGCGGCCGAAGGACACCTCCAACCGACTTATGAGGTAGCCACAAGCCTGCCAGGCGTGCCCTGTGAGCTTGTGGGCCCCTCGAGCATCGTCTCGCGTTGATTCTTTTTTCCAAAAATCACATATATTCCAAAAAAAATCTCCGTAACATTTTATTGCGTTTGGACTTCGTTTGATATGGATTTTCTGTGAAACAAAAAACATGCAACAAACAGGAACTGGCATTGGGCACTGGATCAATATGTTTGTCCAAGAAAATCATATAAATTATTGCCAAAAGTATGTGAAAGTTGTAGAATATTGGCATGAAACAATCAAAAATTACGGAGACATATCAGGCCACCTTCAAATGATGCACTTTATTCCTCCTTCTTACAAGCAATAGCTGATCTTAAAATGTCAATGCATGTAACCGATATGTTAAAGATTCCTACCTTTGCTAAGTTCATGCGTGACATTGTTAACAATAAAAGGAATATGAATATGAAAGAACATGTGGCTACAATAACGGAGTATCCTTTTGAGAACAAGATACCGGAAAAGTTGGGATACCCAGGTATACCCACAATATCTTGCTCAATCGGTAATCTTGATATAAATAATGCTCTTTGTGATGTAGGGGCAGGCGTTAGTGTGATGCCACTAACACTCTATCATAAGTTGAATCTTGCTGAATGTATGCCCATAAGTATAACCTTGCAGATGGCGGATAAATCCACGAAGAAGCCAGCGGGAGTAGCTGAGAATGTTCCGCTAAGATTAGACGGGCACGTTATACCAACTGATTTTGTTATCCTTGACATGCCCAAGGATGAACAATTGTCAATTATCCTTGGTAGGCCATTTTTGAATACCGCAGGTGCAGCACTGGATTGCTCCGAAGGAAAAGTAACCTTCAGAATTTGCGAAGAAGAAATAGTGAAGTACTTCCCGAAGAAGCCAGGGGGAAAGGAGAAGTATATTCCCCCACCTAAGTGAATATGTGCGGTAAGTAAAGAAAATCTCAGGGCACCGGAGACTTGACGTAACGCCAAAGTACATGGTTGAGCCGGGCAACCTAAAAATCAGCGCTTAATGGGAGGCAACCCATTCTTTTGTCAATTTTTATCTTTGTTGTTTTGCTCTCATAAATAATCTGATGAAAATCTCTCGGAAGAGTTGTTTTTAACTTTGTGTCGCAGGAGAAACAAAGGAGAAAGAAAGAAACAATGGAGAAGAGCAAACAGGGAGAAAGATGGTGTAGCAAACGGGTGCATGCGCCCATATGCGCGGTTGCATAGGAGAACCAGAGAAACGTTGAAAAGGATCAGTGAGAACGACGGCGTATCATACGACCGCCCACGCTCACATGAGCGGTCATATGAAACCCTCCTCGACAACACAAAAGAGTCCAGCAAGGAAGACGGTGTATCAAACGGGGGCAAGCGCCCGCATGTGAGGTCATTTGAGCCCTCGAGCGAATTCAACCAGAAGAACAGGGGAAAAGACGGTCTATCAAACGGGCGCCCACATCCGTTTGAGCGCCTGTTTGACACTCTGCCTCGCAAGTCTTCAACATCCAGAAAGAACGACGGCGTTTCATACTGACGCTCGCATCCGTATGAGCGCCCGTCCCAGGTACGCAAACCCTAGATCGACAGAAATCAAGACGGCGTTCCATATGGGCGCTAGCACCCGTATGAGCGGTCATTTAGACCAAATTTTGATATATGGAGGCCGCCGGCGAGGGGGATCTTCTTCTTCATCCCCTTGCGCCCAAACCTCACCTCTCTCTCTCAAACCCTAACAAAAATCCTCCAAAACCTCCGTTTCTTCACGGATTTCGTTCGTTTGATCCGTGCATCTTCACCCTCGGTAAGTTTCTCCTCCGATCCATGGTTCATTTGCAAGCTTTGATGGTGATTTCATCTATGTTCATAGTCTAGATGAGATGCAAATGTTTTTGAATTTCCGTTCGATTTCCACGTTAGGATTCAAAGTAATAGGTTAGAATCGATCTTAGGTAGTATTAGAACTCGATCCCCATGTAAAACTTACATTTTTCTGTTGTTATTTTTGTTGTGTGTAGAAAATGATGAGATCGGCGATCACCGCGGGGAAGAAGGCCGTGGGCTCGCGCTCCAAGCGTGCCCGGAACGAGGGGGACGACCTCCGTGCTGTTGTCAACAAGGACTTCCAACGAGTGAACAGCCGGGGGGTGACACCCACGAAGTGGAAATGTGACGCGTTCTTGGAGTCCCAAGGGCTCCACAATGACTTCGCGTGGCTCGCGAACAATGTCGGGATGGGGGTTTTCGGCAACTTCCATTACCTGATGTACCATGGCATCACCGTGGAGTTCCTCTCCACCTTCGAGCACACTCTCGAAGATTCGAGGGTGCCGGCGAGCTGCTCCTTCACACTCGGGGGAGTTCAGCGTACGATGACGCTTGAGCAGTGGTGCAACGCCTTTGGATTTGAGAACCACGGGGTTCTCGATACCAAGGGTGTGCCCATCGCTGATGCATTGGGTACGTGGGAACTCATCTCCATTAAGGATGAGCACGACCTCTCCGGCAAGAAGGTATCAAGCATACAAAACCCCGCCATTCGTTACTTCATGATCTTCCTTGCCAATACTACTTTCGGCAGGGAGAACATTGGGGGCATGTCGAGCTATGACATGCTTGTGCTCCACGCAACACTCCACCCCAACTACACTCCCAAGCCTCGGCCGGCAGCACAGGCAGCCGAGGGGTGTTGTTGTCGTGGGAGGCATAGTGACTCGGCTTGCCGAGCACTTTGGCCTCGATATTGATGAGATGCAGCACGTCCCAGGTCATACGGTGCTCAACCGTAGGATCATGACTAACATACATTTTATTGGGCATGTGCAAGGGGAGCATTGCTACAAATTCCCCCTACCTAACTCTGATACTACCGATGTGCGGTTGCCCTTGCCGTGAGCTTTTACTGTTTCTACGTGTGATATGTGGATACTCTCCATTGATGAAATCAATGAGTACAGGCACGCAGCCGGGTTTGGGAACAATGTTCAACCCGAGCCTGCTCCTGAGTGGGATGCCGCAGCAGTAGGGCATGCCCACGGTTGGGATGCATGGGCAATGCACCCCAATATGCACCTAACTTTCCACCACAGCCAGCACCGCAGGTTCACTTTGGGCAGCCACACGACTATGTGCCTAGGGTTGAGTTTCAGCAGCTGCAGCAGCAGGCAGGAGGGATCCGTACGGACCTCCGTGAGGCCAACAACAACATTAACTTGCTCAGTGGGAACATGCAGTCCCTCTTTTCTTTTTGGCAGCCACACTCTGCATGGGAGGCTGCTACTTGTGAGCTGCGTTGGTAATTCCCTGAAGAGGAAGGGAGATGCAGTACAGTAGAGATAAGTATTTCCCTCAGTTATGAAACCAAGGTTACCAATCCAGCAGGAGAATCACGCAACACCTCGTTAGCAGCACCTGCACACAAAACAACAAATCCTTGCACCCAACGCAAACAAGGGGTTGTCAATCCCTCGGCGGTAATTGCAAGATTAAATTGTATGTGATAGATAGATAGATTGAAACAAAAATACAAAATAAAATAAATAAAAAGTTTTAAATCCCCTTTTATAGAGCAAACATGGTAGGATTCCATTAACCTATACCAAGCATCTTTAAGATTTTCTCCTTGTTTCTGTTTGAAGTAAAGTAGTTCAAAATCCGGCGATAAAGGAGGGATAGTTACGCTAGTCATGATGACAAATCAAGCAAAAGAGCAAACGGAAAATATTTTTGTATTTTTGTAAAAACTTTTTAGAAGTGGGGGAGATGAAAATGAGAGGCAAAGGCAAATAAAGTAAATGCAAGGAAATGTAAGTTTTATGCGTAGGTACTTGATAGATGTTGATGATGTCTCCCCGGCAACGGCGCCAGAAATTCTTCCTGCTACTTGTGAGCTGCGTTGGTAATTCCCTGAAGAGGAAGGGAGATGCAGTACAGTAGAGATAAGTATTTCCCTCAGTTATGAAACCAAGGTTATCAATCCAGTAGGAGAATCACGCAACACCTCGTTAGCAGCACCTACACACAAAACAACAAATCCTTGCACCCAACGCAAACAAGGGGTTGTCAATCCCTCGGCGGTAATTGCAAGATTAAATTGTATGTGATAGATAGATAGATTGAAACAAAAATACAAAATAAAATAAATAAACAAAAAGTGCAGCAAGGTATTTTTAGGGGTTTTAATATATGATTTAGATAGACCCGGGGGCCATAGTTTTCACTAGAGGCTTCTCTCAAGAAAATAGCATACTGTGGGTAAACAAATTATTGTTGGGCAATTGATAGAAAAGCAAATAATCATGACGATATCCAAGGCAATGATCATGTATATAGGCATCACGTCCGAGACAAGTAGACCGACTCCTGCCTGCATCTACTACTATTACTCCACACATCGACCGCTATCCAGCATGCATCTAGTGTATTAAGTCCATAAAGAACGGAGTAACGCCTTAAGCAAGATGACATGATGTAGACAAAGTAAACTCATGCATGAATAAACCCCATCTTTTTACCCTTAATAGCAATGATACATACGTGTCATGTCCGTTTCTGTCACTGGGATTGAGCACCACAAGATCGAACCCATTACAAAGCACCACTTCCCATGGCAAGATAAATCAATCTAGTTGGCCAAACCAAATCAATAGATCGGAGAAGAAATAATAATCATGCATAAAAGAGATCAGAAAAGACTCAAATAATATTCATGGATAATCTGATCATAAACTCACAATTCATCGGATCCCAACAAACACACCGCAAAAAGTGATTACATCGGATAGAACTCCAAGAACATCGAGGAGAACATTGTATTGAAGATCAAAAAGAGAGAAGAAGCCGTCTAGCTACTAAGTATGGACCCGAAGGTCTGTGTTAAACTACTCACGCATCATCGGAAGGGCAACAAAGTTGATGTAGAGCCCCTCCGTGATCGATTCCCCCTCCGGTGGAGTACCGGAAAAGGCCTCCAGATGGGATCTCTCAAGAACAGAAGCTTGTGGCGGCGGAAAAAGTATTTCATGGACTCCTCTATTGGTTTCCCGATTTTTGAGAATTTATAGTGGTGGAATTAGGTCAAAAGGGGCAGAGGTGGGCCCACGAGGCACCAGGGCGCGCCTCCCCCCCAGGCGCGCCCTGGTGGCTCATGGCCACCTCCTGAGTCTTCTGGCCTTCTCCTGAAGCTTCTAGTACTTGTTATGTCCAGAAAAAAATCTCCAAAAAGTTTCGTGGCATTTGGACTTCGTTTGGTACTGATATTCTGGAAAACCAAAAACAGGCAAAAAACAGCAACTGGCACTGGGCACTAAGTTAATAGGTTAGTCCCAAAAAATGATATATAATTGCTGTAAATGTATATAAAAACATCCAAGATTGATAATATAATAGCATGGAACAATAAAAAATTATAGATACGTTGGAGACGTATCAGCATCCCCAAGCTTAATTCCTGCTCGTCCTCGAGTAGGTAAATGATAAAAACAGATTTTTTTATGTGGAATGCTACCTATCATATTCATCACATATTCTTTTCTTTTATAGCATGGACATTTGGACTTAAATGATTCAAAGCAATAGTCTATAGTTTGGCATGAAGATATAAATACTCAAGTATGCTAACAAGCAACCATGTCTTTCAAAATATCAACGCTAAAGAAAGTTATCCCTAGCCCATTATGCTCAATCATTGATCCATTCATGAAACACACTCAATATTAGCTACACACAATGCACAAGTATGAAAATAGTGCTCTCTAGTTGGTGCTTTATAAGAGAAGATGGAGACTCAAAATAAAAATAAAAATTGCATAAAAGTAAATAGATAGGCCCTTCGCAGAGAGAAGCAGAGATTTGTCAAATGTGTCAGAGCTCAAAGCTTAAATTAGAGAGATAAAATTATTTTGAGAGGCATGCTTCTCCTGTCAACGAAAACGACCGAGAATTCCCAATATTTTCCATGCTAGATACATCATAGGCGGTTCCCAAACAGAAAGTAAAGTTTATTTCCTTTCCACCATTCTTTCACAATCCATGGCTAGCCGTATCCACGGGTGCCCTCCATACCAACACTTTCCAAGGAATTTTGTTGTTATTAATTTTTGATTTCATTGTGGGACTGGGCATCCCTATTACCAGCCACTCTCTCGTGCAATGACAAGTGAATAAACACTCATCGTGAGAATAACACACCTAGCATGGAAAATATTGGCCACCCCCTGCCGCTTCATGAGCGGTACGGGCACACAAAACAGAAAAAATATTTTGAAAATTAGAGTTGGCACACGCAAATTTACTTGGAACGGCATGGAAATACCACATATAGGTAGATATGGTGGACTCATTTGGCACAACTTGGGTTTAAGGAGTTTGGATGCACAAGCAGTATTTCCGCTTAGTACAAATGAAGGCTAGCAAATAGATTGAGAAGCAACCAACCATAAAACGAAAACGGTCATAAACATGCATTGAACATAACTAACACCGAATAATGCACCATAAGTAGGATATAATTTCTTTGCATAACTATTGACTTAACGTGCATGCATAGGGAATCACAAACCTTAACACGAATATTCTTACTAAATCACAATTACTCACTAACATGGCTCACATATCATCATCTCCATATCGCAAAACTATTGCAAGGAATCACACTTATCATATCCAATGATCTATATGAAAGTTTATATTATATCCCTCTTGAATATTCATCACTTTGGGACCAAATTCATATCTTGTGCAAATTACCATTACTATTATCAACTCTCAAAAAGATATAAGTGAAGCATGAGAGTGCAAATATTTCTTCAAAATTTCAATCTTATCAACTCTCAAAATAATATAAGTGAAGCATGAGAGTTTATTTCTTCAAATTTTTTAATCTTATCAACTCTCAAAATAATATAAGTGAAGCATGAGAGTTTATTTCTTCAAAATATAGCCACCGCCGTGCTCAAAAAGATTTAAGTGAAGCACTAGAGCAACTGCCTAGCTCAAAAAATTTAAGTGAAGCACATAGAGTATTCTAATAAATTATGATGAACGTGTGGCTCTCTCAAATAGGTGTGTCCAGCAAAGATGATTGTGACAAACTAAAAAGCAAACAAAGCAAAGACTCATATAATACACGACGCTCCAAGCAAAACAGATATCATGTGACGAATAAAAATATAGCTCCAAGTAAAATTACCGATGGTTGGTAAAAGAAAGAGGGGATGCCTTCCGGGGCATCCCCAAGCTTAGACGCTTGAGTCTTCCTTGAATATTACCTTGGGGTGCCTCGGGCATCCCCAAGCTTAGGCTCTTGCCACTCCTTATTCCTTCATCCATCGTGATCTCACCCAAAACTTGAAAACTTCAATCACACAAAACTCAACAAAACCTTTGTGAGATCCGTTAGTATAACAAAATAAATCACTACTTTAAGTACTGTTGCAAACCCATTCATATTTTATTTTTGCATTATACCTACTGTATTCTAACTTCTCCATGGCTTATACCCCCCGATACAATCCATAGTTTCATCAAAACAAGCAAGTAGTGCATCAAAAACAGAATCTGTCAAAAACAGAACAGTCTGTAGCAATCTATTTAAATGCTATACTTATGTAACTCCAAAAATTCTAAAAAATTAGGACAACGTGGAAAATTCATATAAAAATACTGTGTAAAAAAATCAGATTTTTCTGACGCTCCAGCACAGAACCAAAATTCTAGCACTGGGCGCAAAACTTTGTGTTTTCCAAACAGCATCAATTATACTATCTTCCAAATCACCCTAAAGGCTTTACTTGGCACAAACACTAATTAAAAACACAAAAACACAATCATAACAGTAGCATAAATGTGAAAACACACAATAACAGAAACAAAAAAGGAAAATTTATTTCATTCATTGGGTTGCCTCCCAACAAGCGCTATTGTTTTATGCCCCTAGCTAGGCATAATGCATAGTTTCAAGTATTATCATCTTTGGTTTTAGTAATCTTTATAGGAGTTTTCTCAAACCCGGGAGGTTCTTTACGCTTCCCATTATTCTCAGAAAAAGAGGCAATTTTAAGGTCTAAAATATCCAATCGCTTATTGCATAAAGTAATCAAAGTGTTCGTGCGATTGAGGTTTCCACTAATATTTTTAAGAGGCTCGTTAGACTTTTGCAACTCAACCAAATTTTTCTGCATGTCACCCAATTTGTCTAATATTTGAGCCCCCTCTTAAGTAAAAGCAAAGCCCTTTTGTGGTGGTGGAACACCCAATATGCCTTCTATTATTTCATAGGCGGTATTGGTCTCACTTTCAATAAAATTCCCTTTTGCGGCAAAATCCAAAAGTTGTCTATGATGCATGGTTAAACCTATATAGAAATTGCGAAGCAAAATTTTTAAATCCCCTTTTATAGATCAAACACGGTAGGATTCCATTAACCTATACCAAGCATCTTTAAGATTTTCTCCTTGTTTCTGTTTGAAGTAAAGCAGTTCAAAATCCGGCGATAAAGGAGGGATAGTTACGCTAGTCATTATGACAAATCAAGCAAAAGAGCAAACAGAAAATAATTTGTATTTTGTAAAAACTTTTTAGAAGTGGGGGATATGAAAACGAGAGGCAAAGGCAAATAAAGTAAATGCAAGGAGATGTAAGTTTTATGCGTAGGTACTTGATAGATGTTGATGATGTCTCCCCGGCAACGGCGCCAGGAATTCTTCCTGCTACTTGTGAGCTGCGTTGGTAATTTCGTGAAGAGGAAGGGAGATGCAGTACAATAGAGATAAGTATTTCCCTCCGTTCTGAAACCAAGGTTATCAATCCAGTAGGAGAATCACGCAACACCTCGTTAGCAGCACCTGCACACAAAACAAAAAATCCTTGCACCCAACGCAAACAAGGGGTTGTCAATCCCTCGGCGGTAATTGCAAGATTAAATTGTATGTGATAGATAGATAGATTGAAACAAAAATACAAAATAAAATAAATAAACAAAAAGTGCAGCAAGGTATTTTTAGGGTTTTTAATATATGATTTAGATAGACCCGGGGGCCATAGTTTTCACTAGAGGCTTCTCTCAAGAAAATAGCATACGGTGGGTAAACAAATTACTGTTGGGAAATTGATAGAAAAGCAAATAATCATGACGATATCCAAGGCAATGATCATGTATATAGGCATCACGTCTGAGACAAGTAGACCGACTCCTGCCTGCATCTACTACTATTACTCCACACATCGACACTATCCAGCATGCATCTAGTGTATTAAGGCCATAAAGAACGGAGTAACGCCTTAAGCAAGATGACATGATGTAGACAAAGTAAACTCATGCATGAATAAACCCCATCTTTTTACCCTTAATAGCAACGATACATACGTGTCATGTCCCTTTCTGTCACTGGGATTGAGCACCACAAGATCGAACCCATTACAAAGCACCTCTTCCCATGGCAAGATAAATCAATCTAGTTGGCCAAACCAAATCAATAGATCGGAGAAGAAATACGAAGCTATAATAATCATGCATAAAAGAGATCAGAAAAGACTCAAATAATATTCATGGATAATCTGATCATAAACTCACAATTCATCGGATCCCAACAAACACACCGCAAAAAGTGATTACATCGGATAGAACTCCAAGAACACCGAGGAGAACATTGTATTGAAGATTAAAAAGAGAGAAGAAGCCATCTAGCTACTAACTATGGACCCGAAGGTCTATGGTAAACTACTCACGCATCATCGGAAGGGCAGCAAGGTTGATGTAGAGCCCCTCCATGATCGATTGCCCCTCCGGCGGAGTACCGGAAAAGGCCTCCAGATGGGATCTCTCAAGAACAGAAGCTTGCGGCAGCAGCAAAAGTATTTCGTGGATTCCTCTGTTGGTTTCCTGATTTTTGAGAATTTATAGTGGTGGAATTAGGTCAAAAGGGGCAGAGGTGGGCCCACGAGGCACCAGGGCACGCCTGCCCCCCCCAGGCGCGCCCTGGTGGCTCGTGGCCACCTCCTGGGTCTTCTGGCCTTCTCCCGAAGCTTCCAGTACTTGTTATGTCCAGAAAAAAATCTTCAAAAAGTTTCGTGGCATTTGGACTTCGTTTGGTACTGATATTCTAGAAAACCAAAAACAGGCAAAAAACAACAACTGGCACTGGGCACTAAGTTAATAGGTTAGTCTCAAAAAATGATATATAATTGCTGTAAATGTATATAAAAACATCCAAGATTGATAATATAATAGCATGGAACAATAAAAAATTATAGATACATTGGAGACGTTTCAGAGGCCAATCCTCTAGTGGCCCCTCTTAGATGCAGTGGCCACACTTTGGCCAGAGGGATAACGATGACGAGGACATGGACTAGAGAGTAGGCCAAGAGCCTAAGCTTGGGGGAGCTCATCCCCTAGTTATCCATGCATGCATATTTATTTTTCTTCTTTTTCTTTTTGTTCAAGTTTTTGGCATGTTTATTTTCGGTTTGCATAATAAAATGAAAAGCAAGCTTTGCTCTTGCCTTGTTGGAATTCTCTTCGTTTGTTTTTGTTTCTTCAAGCCCGCAGGTTTGCTCTCTGCTAGCAAGTTGGAAATGAAGATAATGAAGAGGAGATGTGACTGAGGGGAGAAGTGAGCCAGCGCGAGAAGGTATAACATATGCATAATCTCTTGACTTGCAATGTTATTTGAGAAAGAATTTTCAGTTGATTGGCTGCACTTAAGTGAGTTCCCCGCATTAGTTGAATATCATTTAGTCATAACTCCCAACTTCTGATTTTGCTAGCAGAACCTCGTGGTAAAGCATGTTTTTGTTCCAATGAAAGTTAAATAAAAACTTAGGGGTTTGAATTTTCAAAGAGAACGAGCACTCAAGTAGTTCAACTCCATATGCTGAATTTAATTGACTTAATGACACCTATTGACAGAGTTACTTGGAGGAATGAATATTTGAGGTGATTGAGGTTATTTCAAAATTTATTCGCAATACCAAAATCATGGAGCTTTAGCCCTAGGCTGGTTTCACGTACCGTTGCTATATGTTGAGATAATTCGCGTAACTGTGATGCCGTCACGAATTTGGAGATTGTGTGGTAAATGATCGACCTTTTCCAAAGAAGTGTGTATGTGGTAAATAAGAGCACTGATCGCTGAGCTCGAAAGAGACAATCATTCTTGATCCATAGTGCACAAAATTAAGCCACAACGAAACCCAATTGCATATAGCAAATTTTGGCATAACCCCGTCACAAAGGATTGAAGTTCCAAAGAGTAACGAAAGAGAGAAGTGTTTGAAAGCCATGAATAGGAGGTACTAGTAGGGGTCAATGAAATACTTGAGTTCTCTGTTGTCTTTATATCTGAAACCCCCTAATGCTTTTGAATGTTGAATTTGAATTGAACGCCCATCTAAAAAGAAACGCTCTCACTTACCTAAACACTTGGTTAGCGAAGAAAATTTGGTTTGAGAAATTATAACTAGTGATAAAAGACTACATGTGGTTAGGCAACGAGCTTAGGTGCAGCTATTCAATTGCGAATACCTTCTTGAATAACATTGCATGACAAGAGAAGATGGGTATGATGTATCATCTTGAGCCGTTAAAACTTCTTTCTATTCAATCAAGCTCCTTTTCACTCTTTTGATTTCTTGTTTGCTCGAGGACGAGCAAATCCTAAGCTTGGGGGAGTTGATGGCTCGAGAATTTGTGATGTTTTAGTAGTGATTTTTGCTTGGTTTCATTGGAATTCTTCGGATATTTCTAACGCTAATCCCTCGAAAGAGAAGAAAATTCACTTTCCCAATGTTTGGCAGGAAATATTAGTTATGGAAGGAAACCACAGAGGATTACTGCAAATCAAGCCAAATGGAGCAACTTTCCTGAAGAAACCCAAGTCAACAGGCGCACCAGAGTAAAAGATGGCGTTCCATACGACCGCGAGCGCTCATATGAGCGGTCGTATGGACTGCCATCAGTTCCACCACGTCTATACAAGCAACTTTCGTGAAGGGTCCAGGAGGAGAAGAGAACCCTAGCCGCCGCCACACCACTCAGAAGGGGAGAAGGAAGGATCCGAAGAACCATCGGAGATCATCTAGTCCTTGGTCCTCTCATCTCCATCATCATCATCACCCCTTTCACTATTGTAAGAGGAATTCCAATTGGGAGAACAATTGTAACTTTACTTAATCTCATCTGGAGATCAAGACTATTTGAATTATCCATTTCATCTTATTGTGGATCTTCCCAGTATTATCGATATGGTTTTCATGGGTTTTATATTCATTGTGATTGATTCCCCTCTTATGATGTGTGAGTAATTTCCCCTAGGTGTGGGAGATGTAGGTAAGTGGTAAGATTAAATTGTGCCTATCCTATATGTCGCCATTTGCATTCGTAGTAGTATGATCTATCTAGTATGTTGTTATGTTGTGGTGAACTCTATGCGTGTTGTCCAATTTAAGGGCCCAGGCAACATGATCTCTAGACCTACACAGGTAACACGTATTGTTTAGGAAATCTGTGACCTCTAACGTGATAGGTGGAGATATCTATGAGGACCGAAGATAATATGAGATAATGGTGATCCATTGAATTAAATGCTTGGTTCCGGTCTAAAGACCTTAATTGTGGAAACGACCACTCTGTGGCAACGGAGAAGCAGGACCATAGAATGAAATATAATCCCACGTGGAGGAGTTTCGTAAACTTAGGGAGAACCGCCTACAGAACACATATATCAAATGCTATGAGTACAATACAAGGTAACTGGTATTACCATCGCACTAGCAGACTTTATAAATCCTTACCATGAGCTAAAATCTCTCCGCACCTAATCTCTTCATTGCCGGAAAAACAACCTTAGTCTTATTCATGTTATTTACCTTTATTAGTTCTTTTAGTTGTTACTACAAGTCCCTTTATATTTGTCAAATTGGTTTATTCGTGATTCTGGACAATAACGATATTTGCAGAAGCACAAACAGTTACTTCACACAAGAACTGTGACACCTTGTGTGTGACAGAAACGCTGCCTATAAATACTCTCCTCCGCTCTTCGTTGGGATGATTACTCATTGGGATACTTCTGCGAAAGTGCTACACTACCCAGTTTGGCTTGCAGGGATCACTCGTCCACGACCACGTCTGAAGGGGCTCGGGCGCTGGCAGTGCGTGTGGAGGTGGCGGCGCGTTCGCCTGCATTCCGGCCGCGGACTCGGCCAGCGCGTGCGCAAGACCAGGCCACCTGGCGAGCTTCTCGAGCTCGGTCTCCTCGATGGCCCTCTTCTCGGCCTCCTCGAGGACCGCAATGTTGGCCGCCTCCTCCTCCTCCTCCATCACCACCACCGCCGGTAGTGGTGAAGCGGGTGCACAGCCTTGCGCGGGCTTGAAGGACGACCGACAGCGCTCCTCGTGCTTGGTGGCGAACCACACGTCCTAGTTCGGGGAATCCACCGCGTACTCTGGGTCGTTGCAGAGCTCGGCCAGGAGTTGAGCACGATGGAGGCGGATCTCCGCCAGCCTCGCGCGGTCTGAGACCAGCACGCCGACAACGGAACCCTATCGGGGTTGAGGTGCCAGCTGTGCGGCAGGTTGACGTCCGGCCGTGGCACCGGCACGCCATGCTCCCAAAAGTACTGGTAGCGGTGCATCGGCACGTACCGGTGGAAGCGTGGCCGCGGCTCAGCACAAGGTGGCACCATGGTACTTGTGAGCTGCGTTGGTAATTCCCTGAAGAGGAAGGGAGATGCAGTACAGTAGAGATAAGTATTTCCCTCAGTTATGAAACCAAGGTTATCAATCCAGTAGGAGAATCACGCAACACCTCGTTAGCAGCACCTACACACAAAACAACAAATCCTTGCACCCAACGCAAACAAGGGGTTGTCAATCCCTCGGCGGTAATTGCAAGATTAAATTGTATGTGATAGATAGATAGATTGAAACAAAAATACAAAATAAAATAAATAAACAAAAAGTGCAGCAAGGTATTTTTAGGGGTTTTAATATATGATTTAGATAGAACCGGGGGCCATAGTTTTCACTAGAGGCTTCTCTCAAGAAAATAGCATACTGTGGGTAAACAAATTATTGTTGGGCAATTGATAGAAAAGCAAATAATCATGACGATATCCAAGGCAATGATCATGTATATAGGCATCACGTCCGAGACAAGTAGACCGACTCCTGCCTGCATCTACTACTATTACTCCACACATCGACCGCTATCCAGCATGCATCTAGTGTATTAAGTCCATAAAGAACGGAGTAACGCCTTAAGCAAGATGACATGATGTAGACAAAGTAAACTCATGCATGAATAAACCCCATCTTTTTACCCTTAATAGCAATGATACATACGTGTCATGTCCGTTTCTGTCACTGGGATTGAGCACCACAAGATCGAACCCATTACAAAGCACCACTTCCCATGGCAAGATAAATCAATCTAGTTGGCCAAACCAAATCAATAGATCGGAGAAGAAATAATAATCATGCATAAAAGAGATCAGAAAAGACTCAAATAATATTCATGGATAATCTGATCATAAACTCACAATTCATCGGATCCCAACAAACACACCGCAAAAAGTGATTACATCGGATAGAACTCCAAGAACATCGAGGAGAACATTGTATTGAAGATCAAAAAGAGAGAAGAAGCCGTCTAGCTACTAAGTATGGACCCGAAGGTCTGTGTTAAACTACTCACGCATCATCGGAAGGGCAACAAAGTTGATGTAGAGCCCCTCCGTGATCGATTCCCCCTCCGGTGGAGTACCGGAAAAGGCCTCCAGATGGGATCTCTCAAGAACAGAAGCTTGTGGCGGCGGAAAAAGTATTTCATGGACTCCTCTATTGGTTTCCCGATTTTTGAGAATTTATAGTGGTGGAATTAGGTCAAAAGGGGCAGAGGTGGGCCCACGAGGCACCAGGGCGCGCCTCCCCCCCAGGCGCGCCCTGGTGGCTCATGGCCACCTCCTGAGTCTTCTGGCCTTCTCCTGAAGCTTCTAGTACTTGTTATGTCCAGAAAAAAATCTCCAAAAAGTTTCGTGGCATTTGGACTTCGTTTGGTACTGATATTCTGGAAAACCAAAAACAGGCAAAAAACAGCAACTGGCACTGGGCACTAAGTTAATAGGTTAGTCCCAAAAAATGATATATAATTGCTGTAAATGTATATAAAAACATCCAAGATTGATAATATAATAGCATGGAACAATAAAAAATTATAGATACGTTGGAGACGTATCAGCATCCCCAAGCTTAATTCCTGCTCGTCCTCGAGTAGGTAAATGATAAAAACAGATTTTTTTATGTGGAATGCTACCTATCATATTCATCACATATTCTTTTCTTTTATAGCATGGACATTTGGACTTAAATGATTCAAAGCAATAGTCTATAGTTTGGCATGAAGATATAAATACTCAAGTATGCTAACAAGCAACCATGTCTTTCAAAATATCAACGCTAAAGAAAGTTATCCCTAGCCCATTATGCTCAATCATTGATCCATTCATGAAACACACTCAATATTAGCTACACACAATGCACAAGTATGAAAATAGTGCTCTCTAGTTGGTGCTTTATAAGAGAAGATGGAGACTCAAAATAAAAATAAAAATTGCATAAAAGTAAATAGATAGGCCCTTCGCAGAGAGAAGCAGAGATTTGTCAAATGTGTCAGAGCTCAAAGCTTAAATTAGAGAGATAAAATTATTTTGAGAGGCATGCTTCTCCTGTCAACGAAAACGACCGAGAATTCCCAATATTTTCCATGCTAGATACATCATAGGCGGTTCCCAAACAGAAAGTAAAGTTTATTTCCTTTCCACCATTCTTTCACAATCCATGGCTAGCCGTATCCACGGGTGCCCTCCATACCAACACTTTCCAAGGAATTTTGTTGTTATTAATTTTTGATTTCATTGTGGGACTGGGCATCCCTATTACCAGCCACTCTCTCGTGCAATGACAAGTGAATAAACACTCATCGTGAGAATAACACACCTAGCATGGAAAATATTGGCCACCCCCTGCCGCTTCATGAGCGGTACGGGCACACAAAACAGAAAAAATATTTTGAAAATTAGAGTTGGCACACGCAAATTTACTTGGAACGGCATGGAAATACCACATATAGGTAGATATGGTGGACTCATTTGGCACAACTTGGGTTTAAGGAGTTTGGATGCACAAGCAGTATTTCCGCTTAGTACAAATGAAGGCTAGCAAATAGATTGAGAAGCAACCAACCATAAAACGAAAACGGTCATAAACATGCATTGAACATAACTAACACCGAATAATGCACCATAAGTAGGATATAATTTCTTTGCATAACTATTGACTTAACGTGCATGCATAGGGAATCACAAACCTTAACACGAATATTCTTACTAAATCACAATTACTCACTAACATGGCTCACATATCATCATCTCCATATCGCAAAACTATTGCAAGGAATCACACTTATCATATCCAATGATCTATATGAAAGTTTATATTATATCCCTCTTGAATATTCATCACTTTGGGACCAAATTCATATCTTGTGCAAATTACCATTACTATTATCAACTCTCAAAAAGATATAAGTGAAGCATGAGAGTGCAAATATTTCTTCAAAATTTCAATCTTATCAACTCTCAAAATAATATAAGTGAAGCATGAGAGTTTATTTCTTCAATTTTTTTAATCTTATCAACTCTCAAAATAATATAAGTGAAGCATGAGAGTTTATTTCTTCAAAATATAGCCACCGCCGTGCTCAAAAAGATTTAAGTGAAGCACTAGAGCAACTGCCTAGCTCAAAAAATTTAAGTGAAGCACATAGAGTATTCTAATAAATTATGATGAACGTGTGGCTCTCTCAAATAGGTGTGTCCAGCAAAGATGATTGTGACAAACTAAAAAGCAAACAAAGCAAAGACTCATATAATACACGACGCTCCAAGCAAAACAGATATCATGTGACGAATAAAAATATAGCTCCAAGTAAAATTACCGATGGTTGGTAAAAGAAAGAGGGGATGCCTTCCGGGGCATCCCCAAGCTTAGACGCTTGAGTCTTCCTTGAATATTACCTTGGGGTGCCTCGGGCATCCCCAAGCTTAGGCTCTTGCCACTCCTTATTCCTTCATCCATCGTGATCTCACCCAAAACTTGAAAACTTCAATCACACAAAACTCAACAAAACCTTTGTGAGATCCGTTAGTATAACAAAATAAATCACTACTTTAAGTACTGTTGCAAACCCATTCATATTTTATTTTTGCATTATACCTACTGTATTCTAACTTCTCCATGGCTTATACCCCCCGATACAATCCATAGTTTCATCAAAACAAGCAAGTAGTGCATCAAAAACAGAATCTGTCAAAAACAGAACAGTCTGTAGCAATCTATTTAAATGCTATACTTATGTAACTCCAAAAATTCTAAAAAATTAGGACAACGTGGAAAATTCATATAACAATACTGTGTAAAAAATCAGATTTTTCTGACGCTCCAGCACAGAACCAAAATTCTAGCACTGGGCGCAAAACTTTGTGTTTTCCAAACAGCATCAATTATACTATCTTCCAAATCACCCTAAAGGCTTTACTTGGCACAAACACTAATTAAAAACACAAAAACACAATCATAACAGTAGCATAAATGTGAAAACACACAATAACAGAAACAAAAAAGGAAAATTTATTTCATTCATTGGGTTGCCTCCCAACAAGCGCTATTGTTTTATGCCCCTAGCTAGGCATAATGCATAGTTTCAAGTATTATCATCTTTGGTTTTAGTAATCTTTATAGGAGTTTTCTCAAACCCGGGAGGTTCTTTACGCTTCCCATTATTCTCAGAAAAAGAGGCAATTTTAAGGTCTAAAATATCCAATCGCTTATTGCATAAAGTAATCAAAGTGTTCGTGCGATTGAGGTTTCCACTAATATTTTTAAGAGGCTCGTTAGACTTTTGCAACTCAACCAAATTTTTCTGCATGTCACCCAATTTGTCTAATATTTGAGCCCCCTCTTAAGTAAAAGCAAAGCCCTTTTGTGGTGGTGGAACACCCAATATGCCTTCTATTATTTCATAGGCGGTATTGGTCTCACTTTCAATAAAATTCCCTTTTGCGGCAAAATCCAAAAGTTGTCTATGATGCATGGTTAAACCTATATAGAAATTGCGAAGCAAAATTTTTAAATCCCCTTTTATAGATCAAACACGGTAGGATTCCATTAACCTATACCAAGCATCTTTAAGATTTTCTCCTTGTTTCTGTTTGAAGTAAAGCAGTTCAAAATCCGGCGATAAAGGAGGGATAGTTACGCTAGTCATTATGACAAATCAAGCAAAAGAGCAAACAGAAAATATTTTTGTATTTTGTAAAAACTTTTTAGAAGTGGGGGATATGAAAACGAGAGGCAAAGGCAAATAAAGTAAATGCAAGGAGATGTAAGTTTTATGCGTAGGTACTTGATAGATGTTGATGATGTCTCCCCGGCAACGGCGCCAGGAATTCTTCCTGCTACTTGTGAGCTGCGTTGGTAATTTCGTGAAGAGGAAGGGAGATGCAGTACAATAGAGATAAGTATTTCCCTCCGTTCTGAAACCAAGGTTATCAATCCAGTAGGAGAATCACGCAACACCTCGTTAGCAGCACCTGCACACAAAACAAAAAATCCTTGCACCCAACGCAAACAAGGGGTTGTCAATCCCTCGGCGGTAATTGCAAGATTAAATTGTATGTGATAGATAGATAGATTGAAACAAAAATACAAAATAAAATAAATAAACAAAAAGTGCAGCAAGGTATTTTTAGGGTTTTTAATATATGATTTAGATAGACCCGGGGGCCATAGTTTTCACTAGAGGCTTCTCTCAAGAAAATAGCATACGGTGGGTAAACAAATTACTGTTGGGCAATTGATAGAAAAGCAAATAATCATGACGATATCCAAGGCAATGATCATGTATATAGGCATCACGTCTGAGACAAGTAGACCGACTCCTGCCTGCATCTACTACTATTACTCCACACATCGACACTATCCAGCATGCATCTAGTGTATTAAGGCCATAAAGAACGGAGTAACGCCTTAAGCAAGATGACATGATGTAGACAAAGTAAACTCATGCATGAATAAACCCCATCTTTTTACCCTTAATAGCAACGATACATACGTGTCATGTCCCTTTCTGTCACTGGGATTGAGCACCACAAGATCGAACCCATTACAAAGCACCACTTCCCATGGCAAGATAAATCAATCTAGTTGGCCAAACCAAATCAATAGATCGGAGAAGAAATACGAAGCTATAATAATCATGCATAAAAGAGATCAGAAAAGACTCAAATAATATTCATGGATAATCTGATCATAAAATCACAATTCATCGGATCCCAACAAACACACCGCAAAAAGTGATTACATCGGATAGAACTCCAAGAACACCGAGGAGAACATTGTATTGAAGATTAAAAAGAGAGAAGAAGCCATCTAGCTACTAACTATGGACCCGAAGGTCTATGGTAAACTACTCACGCATCATCGGAAGGGCAGCAAGGTTGATGTAGAGCCCCTCCATGATCGATTGCCCCTCCGGCGGAGTACCGGAAAAGGCCTCCAGATGGGATCTCTCAAGAACAGAAGCTTGCGGCAGCAGCAAAAGTATTTCGTGGATTCCTCTGTTGGTTTCCTGATTTTTGAGAATTTATAGTGGTGGAATTAGGTCAAAAGGGGCAGAGGTGGGCCCACGAGGCACCAGGGCGCGCCTGCCCCCCCCAGGCGCGCCCTGGTGGCTCGTGGCCACCTCCTGGGTCTTCTGGCCTTCTCCCGAAGCTTCCAGTACTTGTTATGTCCAGAAAAAAATCTTCAAAAAGTTTCGTGGCATTTGGACTTCGTTTGGTACTGATATTCTAGAAAACCAAAAACAGGCAAAAAACAACAACTGGCACTGGGCACTAAGTTAATAGGTTAGTCTCAAAAAATGATATATAATTGCTGTAAATGTATATAAAAACATCCAAGATTGATAATATAATAGCATGGAACAATAAAAAATTATAGATACATTGGAGACGTTTCAGAGGCCAATCCTCTAGTGGCCCCTCTTAGATGCAGTGGCCACACTTTGGCCAGAGGGATAACGATGACGAGGACATGGACTAGAGAGTAGGCCAAGAGCCTAAGCTTGGGGGAGCTCATCCCCTAGTTATCCATGCATGCATATTTATTTTTCTTCTTTTTCTTTTTGTTCAAGTTTTTGGCATGTTTATTTTCGGTTTGCATAATAAAATGAAAAGCAAGCTTTGCTCTTGCCTTGTTGGAATTCTCTTCGTTTGTTTTTGTTTCTTCAAGCCCGCAGGTTTGCTCTCTGCTAGCAAGTTGGAAATGAAGATAATGAAGAGGAGATGTGACTGAGGGGAGAAGTGAGCCAGCGCGAGAAGGTATAACATATGCATAATCTCTTGACTTGCAATGTTATTTGAGAAAGAATTTTCAGTTGATTGGCTGCACTTAAGTGAGTTCCCCGCATTAGTTGAATATCATTTAGTCATAACTCCCAACTTCTGATTTTGCTAGCAGAACCTCGTGGTAAAGCATGTTTTTGTTCCAATGAAAGTTAAATAAAAACTTAGGGGTTTGAATTTTCAAAGAGAACGAGCACTCAAGTAGTTCAACTCCATATGCTGAATTTAATTGACTTAATGACACCTATTGACAGAGTTACTTGGAGGAATGAATATTTGAGGTGATTGAGGTTATTTCAAAATTTATTCGCAATACCAAAATCATGGAGCTTTAGCCCTAGGCTGGTTTCACGTACCGTTGCTATATGTTGAGATAATTCGCGTAACTGTGATGCCGTCACGAATTTGGAGATTGTGTGGTAAATGATCGACCTTTTCCAAAGAAGTGTGTATGTGGTAAATAAGAGCACTGATCGCTGAGCTCGAAAGAGACAATCATTCTTGATCCATAGTGCACAAAATTAAGCCACAACGAAACCCAATTGCATATAGCAAATTTTGGCATAACCCCGTCACAAAGGATTGAAGTTCCAAAGAGTAACGAAAGAGAGAAGTGTTTGAAAGCCATGAATAGGAGGTACTAGTAGGGGTCAATGAAATACTTGAGTTCTCTGTTGTCTTTATATCTGAAACCCCCTAATGCTTTTGAATGTTGAATTTGAATTGAACGCCCATCTAAAAAGAAACGCTCTCACTTACCTAAACACTTGGTTAGCGAAGAAAATTTGGTTTGAGAAATTATAACTAGTGATAAAAGACTACATGTGGTTAGGCAACGAGCTTAGGTGCAGCTATTCAATTGCGAATACCTTCTTGAATAACATTGCATGACAAGAGAAGATGGGTATGATGTATCATCTTGAGCCGTTAAAACTTCTTTCTATTCAATCAAGCTCCTTTTCACTCTTTTGATTTCTTGTTTGCTCGAGGACGAGCAAATCCTAAGCTTGGGGGAGTTGATGGCTCGAGAATTTGTGATGTTTTAGTAGTGATTTTTGCTTGGTTTCATTGGAATTCTTCGGATATTTCTAACGCTAATCCCTCGAAAGAGAAGAAAATTCACTTTCCCAATGTTTGGCAGGAAATATTAGTTATGGAAGGAAACCACAGAGGATTACTGCAAATCAAGCCAAATGGAGCAACTTTCCTGAAGAAACCCAAGTCAACAGGCGCACCAGAGTAAAAGATGGCGTTCCATACGACCGCGAGCGCTCATATGAGCGGTCGTATGGACTGCCATCAGTTCCACCACGTCTATACAAGCAACTTTCGTGAAGGGTCCAGGAGGAGAAGAGAACCCTAGCCGCCGCCACACCACTCAGAAGGGGAGAAGGAAGGATCCGAAGAACCATCGGAGATCATCTAGTCCTTGGTCCTCTCATCTCCATCATCATCATCACCCCTTTCACTATTGTAAGAGGAATTCCAATTGGGAGAACAATTGTAACTTTACTTAATCTCATCTGGAGATCAAGACTATTTGAATTATCCATTTCATCTTATTGTGGATCTTCCCAGTATTATCGATATGGTTTTCATGGGTTTTATATTCATTGTGATTGATTCCCCTCTTATGATGTGTGAGTAATTTCCCCTAGGTGTGGGAGATGTAGGTAAGTGGTAAGATTAAATTGTGCCTATCCTATATGTCGCCATTTGCATTCGTAGTAGTATGATCTATCTAGTATGTTGTTATGTTGTGGTGAACTCTATGCGTGTTGTCCAATTTAAGGGCCCAGGCAACATGATCTCTAGACCTACACAGGTAACACGTATTGTTTAGGAAATCTGTGACCTCTAACGTGATAGGTGGAGATATCTATGAGGACCGAAGATAATATGAGATAATGGTGATCCATTGAATTAAATGCTTGGTTCCGGTCTAAAGACCTTAATTGTGGAAACGACCACTCTGTGGCAACGGAGAAGCAGGACCATAGAATGAAATATAATCCCACGTGGAGGAGTTTCGTAAACTTAGGGAGAACCGCCTACAGAACACATATATCAAATGCTATGAGTACAATACAAGGTAACTGGTATTACCATCGCACTAGCAGACTTTATAAATCCTTACCATGAGCTAAAATCTCTCCGCACCTAATCTCTTCATTGCCGGAAAAACAACCTTAGTCTTATTCATGTTATTTACCTTTATTAGTTCTTTTAGTTGTTACTACAAGTCCCTTTATATTTGTCAAATTGGTTTATTCGTGATTCTGGACAATAACGATATTTGCAGAAGCACAAACAGTTACTTCACACAAGAACTGTGACACCTTGTGTGTGACAGAAACGCTGCCTATAAATACTCTCCTCCGCTCTTCGTTGGGATGATTACTCATTGGGATACTTCTGCGAAAGTGCTACACTACCCAGTTTGGCTTGCAGGGATCACTCGTCCACGACCACGTCTGAAGGGGCTCGGGCGCTGGCAGTGCGTGTGGAGGTGGCGGCGCGTTCGCCTGCATTCCGGCCGCGGACTCGGCCAGCGCGTGCGCAAGACCAGGCCACCTGGCGAGCTTCTCGAGCTCGGTCTCCTCGATGGCCCTCTTCTCGGCCTCCTCGAGGACCGCAATGTTGGCCGCCTCCTCCTCCTCCTCCATCACCACCACCGCCGGTAGTGGTGAAGCGGGTGCACAGCCTTGCGCGGGCTTGAAGGACGACCGACAGCGCTCCTCGTGCTTGGTGGCGAACCACACGTCCTAGTTCGGGGAATCCACCGCGTACTCTGGGTCGTTGCAGAGCTCGGCCAGGAGTTGAGCACGATGGAGGCGGATCTCCGCCAGCCTCGCGCGGTCTGAGACCAGCACGCCGACAACGGAACCCTATCGGGGTTGAGGTGCCAGCTGTGCGGCAGGTTGACGTCCGGCCGTGGCACCGGCACGCCATGCTCCCAAAAGTACTGGTAGCGGTGCATCGGCACGTACCGGTGGAAGCGTGGCCGCGGCTCAGCACAAGGTGGCACCATGGTACTTGTGAGCTGCGTTGGTAATTCCCTGAAGAGGAAGGGAGATGCAGTACAGTAGAGATAAGTATTTCCCTCAGTTATGAAACCAAGGTTATCAATCCAGTAGGAGAATCACGCAACACCTCGTTAGCAGCACCTACACACAAAACAACAAATCCTTGCACCCAACGCAAACAAGGGGTTGTCAATCCCTCGGCGGTAATTGCAAGATTAAATTGTATGTGATAGATAGATAGATTGAAACAAAAATACAAAATAAAATAAATAAACAAAAAGTGCAGCAAGGTATTTTTAGGGGTTTTAATATATGATTTAGATAGAACCGGGGGCCATAGTTTTCACTAGAGGCTTCTCTCAAGAAAATAGCATACTGTGGGTAAACAAATTATTGTTGGGCAATTGATAGAAAAGCAAATAATCATGACGATATCCAAGGCAATGATCATGTATATAGGCATCACGTCCGAGACAAGTAGACCGACTCCTGCCTGCATCTACTACTATTACTCCACACATCGACCGCTATCCAGCATGCATCTAGTGTATTAAGTCCATAAAGAACGGAGTAACGCCTTAAGCAAGATGACATGATGTAGACAAAGTAAACTCATGCATGAATAAACCCCATCTTTTTACCCTTAATAGCAATGATACATACGTGTCATGTCCGTTTCTGTCACTGGGATTGAGCACCACAAGATCGAACCCATTACAAAGCACCACTTCCCATGGCAAGATAAATCAATCTAGTTGGCCAAACCAAATCAATAGATCGGAGAAGAAATAATAATCATGCATAAAAGAGATCAGAAAAGACTCAAATAATATTCATGGATAATCTGATCATAAACTCACAATTCATCGGATCCCAACAAACACACCGCAAAAAGTGATTACATCGGATAGAACTCCAAGAACATCGAGGAGAACATTGTATTGAAGATCAAAAAGAGAGAAGAAGCCGTCTAGCTACTAAGTATGGACCCGAAGGTCTGTGTTAAACTACTCACGCATCATCGGAAGGGCAACAAAGTTGATGTAGAGCCCCTCCGTGATCGATTCCCCCTCCGGTGGAGTACCGGAAAAGGCCTCCAGATGGGATCTCTCAAGAACAGAAGCTTGTGGCGGCGGAAAAAGTATTTCATGGACTCCTCTATTGGTTTCCCGATTTTTGAGAATTTATAGTGGTGGAATTAGGTCAAAAGGGGCAGAGGTGGGCCCACGAGGCACCAGGGCGCGCCTCCCCCCCAGGCGCGCCCTGGTGGCTCATGGCCACCTCCTGAGTCTTCTGGCCTTCTCCTGAAGCTTCTAGTACTTGTTATGTCCAGAAAAAAATCTCCAAAAAGTTTCGTGGCATTTGGACTTCGTTTGGTACTGATATTCTGGAAAACCAAAAACAGGCAAAAAACAGCAACTGGCACTGGGCACTAAGTTAATAGGTTAGTCCCAAAAAATGATATATAATTGCTGTAAATGTATATAAAAACATCCAAGATTGATAATATAATAGCATGGAACAATAAAAAATTATAGATACGTTGGAGACGTATCAGCATCCCCAAGCTTAATTCCTGCTCGTCCTCGAGTAGGTAAATGATAAAAACAGATTTTTTTATGTGGAATGCTACCTATCATATTCATCACATATTCTTTTCTTTTATAGCATGGACATTTGGACTTAAATGATTCAAAGCAATAGTCTATAGTTTGGCATGAAGATATAAATACTCAAGTATGCTAACAAGCAACCATGTCTTTCAAAATATCAACGCTAAAGAAAGTTATCCCTAGCCCATTATGCTCAATCATTGATCCATTCATGAAACACACTCAATATTAGCTACACACAATGCACAAGTATGAAAATAGTGCTCTCTAGTTGGTGCTTTATAAGAGAAGATGGAGACTCAAAATAAAAATAAAAATTGCATAAAAGTAAATAGATAGGCCCTTCGCAGAGAGAAGCAGAGATTTGTCAAATGTGTCAGAGCTCAAAGCTTAAATTAGAGAGATAAAATTATTTTGAGAGGCATGCTTCTCCTGTCAACGAAAACGACCGAGAATTCCCAATATTTTCCATGCTAGATACATCATAGGCGGTTCCCAAACAGAAAGTAAAGTTTATTTCCTTTCCACCATTCTTTCACAATCCATGGCTAGCCGTATCCACGGGTGCCCTCCATACCAACACTTTCCAAGGAATTTTGTTGTTATTAATTTTTGATTTCATTGTGGGACTGGGCATCCCTATTACCAGCCACTCTCTCGTGCAATGACAAGTGAATAAACACTCATCGTGAGAATAACACACCTAGCATGGAAAATATTGGCCACCCCCTGCCGCTTCATGAGCGGTACGGGCACACAAAACAGAAAAAATATTTTGAAAATTAGAGTTGGCACACGCAAATTTACTTGGAACGGCATGGAAATACCACATATAGGTAGATATGGTGGACTCATTTGGCACAACTTGGGTTTAAGGAGTTTGGATGCACAAGCAGTATTTCCGCTTAGTACAAATGAAGGCTAGCAAATAGATTGAGAAGCAACCAACCATAAAACGAAAACGGTCATAAACATGCATTGAACATAACTAACACCGAATAATGCACCATAAGTAGGATATAATTTCTTTGCATAACTATTGACTTAACGTGCATGCATAGGGAATCACAAACCTTAACACGAATATTCTTACTAAATCACAATTACTCACTAACATGGCTCACATATCATCATCTCCATATCGCAAAACTATTGCAAGGAATCACACTTATCATATCCAATGATCTATATGAAAGTTTATATTATATCCCTCTTGAATATTCATCACTTTGGGACCAAATTCATATCTTGTGCAAATTACCATTACTATTATCAACTCTCAAAAAGATATAAGTGAAGCATGAGAGTGCAAATATTTCTTCAAAATTTCAATCTTATCAACTCTCAAAATAATATAAGTGAAGCATGAGAGTTTATTTCTTCAATTTTTTTAATCTTATCAACTCTCAAAATAATATAAGTGAAGCATGAGAGTTTATTTCTTCAAAATATAGCCACCGCCGTGCTCAAAAAGATTTAAGTGAAGCACTAGAGCAACTGCCTAGCTCAAAAAATTTAAGTGAAGCACATAGAGTATTCTAATAAATTATGATGAACGTGTGGCTCTCTCAAATAGGTGTGTCCAGCAAAGATGATTGTGACAAACTAAAAAGCAAACAAAGCAAAGACTCATATAATACACGACGCTCCAAGC
Source organism: Elymus sibiricus (assembly GCA_039707655.1). Taxonomy (NCBI): domain Eukaryota; kingdom Viridiplantae; phylum Streptophyta; class Magnoliopsida; order Poales; family Poaceae; genus Elymus; species Elymus sibiricus. Next base: position 252,924,566 of record CM077674.1, read on the forward strand.
AAAACAGATATCATGTGACGAATAAAAATATAGCTCCAAGTAAAATTACCGATGGTTGGTAAAAGAAAGAGGGGATGCCTTCCGGGGCATCCCCAAGCTTAGACGCTTGAGTCTTCCTTGAATATTACCTTGGGGTGCCTCGGGCATCCCCAAGCTTAGGCTCTTGCCACTCCTTATTCCTTCATCCATCGTGATCTCACCCAAAACTTGAAAACTTCAATCACACAAAACTCAACAAAACCTTTGTGAGATCCGTTAGTATAACAAAATAAATCACTACTTTAAGTACTGTTGCAAACCCATTCATATTTTATTTTTGCATTATACCTACTGTATTCTAACTTCTCCATGGCTTATACCCCCCGATACAATCCATAGTTTCATCAAAACAAGCAAGTAGTGCATCAAAAACAGAATCTGTCAAAAACAGAACAGTCTGTAGCAATCTATTTAAATGCTATACTTATGTAACTCCAAAAATTCTAAAAAATTAGGACAACGTGGAAAATTCATATAACAATACTGTGTAAAAAATCAGATTTTTCTGACGCTCCAGCACAGAACCAAAATTCTAGCACTGGGCGCAAAACTTTGTGTTTTCCAAACAGCATCAATTATACTATCTTCCAAATCACCCTAAAGGCTTTACTTGGCACAAACACTAATTAAAAACACAAAAACACAATCATAACAGTAGCATAAATGTGAAAACACACAATAACAGAAACAAAAAAGGAAAATTTATTTCATTCATTGGGTTGCCTCCCAACAAGCGCTATTGTTTTATGCCCCTAGCTAGGCATAATGCATAGTTTCAAGTATTATCATCTTTGGTTTTAGTAATCTTTATAGGAGTTTTCTCAAACCCGGGAGGTTCTTTACGCTTCCCATTATTCTCAGAAAAAGAGGCAATTTTAAGGTCTAAAATATCCAATCGCTTATTGCATAAAGTAATCAAAGTGTTCGTGCGATTGAGGTTTCCACTAATATTTTTAAGAGGCTCGTTAGACTTTTGCAACTCAACCAAATTTTTCTGCATGTCACCCAATTTGTCTAATATTTGAGCCCCCTCTTAAGTAAAAGCAAAGCCCTTTTGTGGTGGTGGAACACCCAATATGCCTTCTATTATTTCATAGGCGGTATTGGTCTCACTTTCAATAAAATTCCCTTTTGCGGCAAAATCCAAAAGTTGTCTATGATGCATGGTTAAACCTATATAGAAATTGCGAAGCAAAATTTTTAAATCCCCTTTTATAGATCAAACACGGTAGGATTCCATTAACCTATACCAAGCATCTTTAAGATTTTCTCCTTGTTTCTGTTTGAAGTAAAGCAGTTCAAAATCCGGCGATAAAGGAGGGATAGTTACGCTAGTCATTATGACAAATCAAGCAAAAGAGCAAACAGAAAATATTTTTGTATTTTGTAAAAACTTTTTAGAAGTGGGGGATATGAAAACGAGAGGCAAAGGCAAATAAAGTAAATGCAAGGAGATGTAAGTTTTATGCGTAGGTACTTGATAGATGTTGATGATGTCTCCCCGGCAACGGCGCCAGGAATTCTTCCTGCTACTTGTGAGCTGCGTTGGTAATTTCGTGAAGAGGAAGGGAGATGCAGTACAATAGAGATAAGTATTTCCCTCCGTTCTGAAACCAAGGTTATCAATCCAGTAGGAGAATCACGCAACACCTCGTTAGCAGCACCTGCACACAAAACAAAAAATCCTTGCACCCAACGCAAACAAGGGGTTGTCAATCCCTCGGCGGTAATTGCAAGATTAAATTGTATGTGATAGATAGATAGATTGAAACAAAAATACAAAATAAAATAAATAAACAAAAAGTGCAGCAAGGTATTTTTAGGGTTTTTAATATATGATTTAGATAGACCCGGGGGCCATAGTTTTCACTAGAGGCTTCTCTCAAGAAAATAGCATACGGTGGGTAAACAAATTACTGTTGGGCAATTGATAGAAAAGCAAATAATCATGACGATATCCAAGGCAATGATCATGTATATAGGCATCACGTCTGAGACAAGTAGACCGACTCCTGCCTGCATCTACTACTATTACTCCACACATCGACACTATCCAGCATGCATCTAGTGTATTAAGGCCATAAAGAACGGAGTAACGCCTTAAGCAAGATGACATGATGTAGACAAAGTAAACTCATGCATGAATAAACCCCATCTTTTTACCCTTAATAGCAACGATACATACGTGTCATGTCCCTTTCTGTCACTGGGATTGAGCACCACAAGATCGAACCCATTACAAAGCACCACTTCCCATGGCAAGATAAATCAATCTAGTTGGCCAAACCAAATCAATAGATCGGAGAAGAAATACGAAGCTATAATAATCATGCATAAAAGAGATCAGAAAAGACTCAAATAATATTCATGGATAATCTGATCATAAAATCACAATTCATCGGATCCCAACAAACACACCGCAAAAAGTGATTACATCGGATAGAACTCCAAGAACACCGAGGAGAACATTGTATTGAAGATTAAAAAGAGAGAAGAAGCCATCTAGCTACTAACTATGGACCCGAAGGTCTATGGTAAACTACTCACGCATCATCGGAAGGGCAGCAAGGTTGATGTAGAGCCCCTCCATGATCGATTGCCCCTCCGGCGGAGTACCGGAAAAGGCCTCCAGATGGGATCTCTCAAGAACAGAAGCTTGCGGCAGCAGCAAAAGTATTTCGTGGATTCCTCTGTTGGTTTCCTGATTTTTGAGAATTTATAGTGGTGGAATTAGGTCAAAAGGGGCAGAGGTGGGCCCACGAGGCACCAGGGCGCGCCTGCCCCCCCCAGGCGCGCCCTGGTGGCTCGTGGCCACCTCCTGGGTCTTCTGGCCTTCTCCCGAAGCTTCCAGTACTTGTTATGTCCAGAAAAAAATCTTCAAAAAGTTTCGTGGCATTTGGACTTCGTTTGGTACTGATATTCTAGAAAACCAAAAACAGGCAAAAAACAACAACTGGCACTGGGCACTAAGTTAATAGGTTAGTCTCAAAAAATGATATATAATTGCTGTAAATGTATATAAAAACATCCAAGATTGATAATATAATAGCATGGAACAATAAAAAATTATAGATACATTGGAGACGTTTCAGAGGCCAATCCTCTAGTGGCCCCTCTTAGATGCAGTGGCCACACTTTGGCCAGAGGGATAACGATGACGAGGACATGGACTAGAGAGTAGGCCAAGAGCCTAAGCTTGGGGGAGCTCATCCCCTAGTTATCCATGCATGCATATTTATTTTTCTTCTTTTTCTTTTTGTTCAAGTTTTTGGCATGTTTATTTTCGGTTTGCATAATAAAATGAAAAGCAAGCTTTGCTCTTGCCTTGTTGGAATTCTCTTCGTTTGTTTTTGTTTCTTCAAGCCCGCAGGTTTGCTCTCTGCTAGCAAGTTGGAAATGAAGATAATGAAGAGGAGATGTGACTGAGGGGAGAAGTGAGCCAGCGCGAGAAGGTATAACATATGCATAATCTCTTGACTTGCAATGTTATTTGAGAAAGAATTTTCAGTTGATTGGCTGCACTTAAGTGAGTTCCCCGCATTAGTTGAATATCATTTAGTCATAACTCCCAACTTCTGATTTTGCTAGCAGAACCTCGTGGTAAAGCATGTTTTTGTTCCAATGAAAGTTAAATAAAAACTTAGGGGTTTGAATTTTCAAAGAGAACGAGCACTCAAGTAGTTCAACTCCATATGCTGAATTTAATTGACTTAATGACACCTATTGACAGAGTTACTTGGAGGAATGAATATTTGAGGTGATTGAGGTTATTTCAAAATTTATTCGCAATACCAAAATCATGGAGCTTTAGCCCTAGGCTGGTTTCACGTACCGTTGCTATATGTTGAGATAATTCGCGTAACTGTGATGCCGTCACGAATTTGGAGATTGTGTGGTAAATGATCGACCTTTTCCAAAGAAGTGTGTATGTGGTAAATAAGAGCACTGATCGCTGAGCTCGAAAGAGACAATCATTCTTGATCCATAGTGCACAAAATTAAGCCACAACGAAACCCAATTGCATATAGCAAATTTTGGCATAACCCCGTCACAAAGGATTGAAGTTCCAAAGAGTAACGAAAGAGAGAAGTGTTTGAAAGCCATGACTAGGAGGTACTAGTAGGGGTCAATGAAATACTTGAGTTCTCTGTTGTCTTTATATCTGAAACCCCCTAATGCTTTTGAATGTTGAATTTGAATTGAACGCCCATCTAAAAAGAAACGCTCTCACTTACCTAAACACTTGGTTAGCGAAGAAAATTTGGTTTGAGAAATTATAACTAGTGATAAAAGACTACATGTGGTTAGGCAACGAGCTTAGGTGCAGCTATTCAATTGCGAATACCTTCTTGAATAACATTGCATGACAAGAGAAGATGGGTATGATGTATCATCTTGAGCCGTTAAAACTTCTTTCTATTCAATCAAGCTCCTTTTCACTCTTTTGATTTCTTGTTTGCTCGAGGACGAGCAAATCCTAAGCTTGGGGGAGTTGATGGCTCGAGAATTTGTGATGTTTTAGTAGTGATTTTTGCTTGGTTTCATTGGAATTCTTCGGATATTTCTAACGCTAATCCCTCGAAAGAGAAGAAAATTCACTTTCCCAATGTTTGGCAGGAAATATTAGTTATGGAAGGAAACCACAGAGGATTACTGCAAATCAAGCCAAATGGAGCAACTTTCCTGAAGAAACCCAAGTCAACAGGCGCACCAGAGTAAAAGATGGCGTTCCATACGACCGCGAGCGCTCATATGAGCGGTCGTATGGACTGCCATCAGTTCCACCACGTCTATACAAGCAACTTTCGTGAAGGGTCCAGGAGGAGAAGAGAACCCTAGCCGCCGCCACACCACTCAGAAGGGGAGAAGGAAGGATCCGAAGAACCATCGGAGATCATCTAGTCCTTGGTCCTCTCATCTCCATCATCATCATCACCCCTTTCACTATTGTAAGAGGAATTCCAATTGGGAGAACAATTGTAACTTTACTTAATCTCATCTGGAGATCAAGACTATTTGAATTATCCATTTCATCTTATTGTGGATCTTCCCAGTATTATCGATATGGTTTTCATGGGTTTTATATTCATTGTGATTGATTCCCCTCTTATGATGTGTGAGTAATTTCCCCTAGGTGTGGGAGATGTAGGTAAGTGGTAAGATTAAATTGTGCCTATCCTATATGTCGCCATTTGCATTCGTAGTAGTATGATCTATCTAGTATGTTGTTATGTTGTGGTGAACTCTATGCGTGTTGTCCAATTTAAGGGCCCAGGCAACATGATCTCTAGACCTACACAGGTAACACGTATTGTTTAGGAAATCTGTGACCTCTAACGTGATAGGTGGAGATATCTATGAGGACCGAAGATAATATGAGATAATGGTGATCCATTGAATTAAATGCTTGGTTCCGGCCTAAAGACCTTAATTGTGGAAACGACCACTCTGTGGCAACGGAGAAGCAGGACCATAGAATGAAATATAATCCCGCGTGGAGGAGTTTCGTAAACTTAGGGAGAACCGCCTACAGAACACATATATCAAATGCTATGAGTACAATACAAGGTAACTGGTATTACCATCGCACTAGCAGACTTTATAAATCCTTACCATGAGCTAAAATCTCTCCGCACCTAATCTCTTCATTGCCGGAAAAACAACCTTAGTCTTATTCATGTTATTTACCTTTATTAGTTCTTTTAGTTGTTACTACAAGTCCCTTTATATTTGTCAAATTGGTTTATTCGTGATTCTGGACAATAACGATATTTGCAGAAGCACAAACAGTTACTTCACACAAGAACTGTGACACCTTGTGTGTGACAGAAACGCTGCCTATAAATACTCTCCTCTGCTCTTCTTTGGGATGATTACTCATTGGGATACTTCTGCGAAAGTGCTACACTACCCAGTTTGGCTTGCAGGGATCACTCGTCCACGACCACGTCTGAAGGGGCTCGGGCGCTGGCAGTGCGTGTGGAGGTGGCGGCGCGTTCGCCTGCATTCCGGCCGCGGACTCGGCCAGCGCGTGCGCAAGACCAGGCCACCTGGGCTTCTCGAGCTCGGTCTCCTCGATGGCCCTCTTCTCGGCCTCCTCGAGGACCGCAATGTTGGCCGCCTCCTCCTCCTCCTCCATCACCACCACCGCCGGTGGTGGTGAAGCGGGTGCACAGCCTTGCGCGGGCTTGAAGGACGACCGACAGCGCTCCTCGTGCTTGGTGGTGAACCACACGTCCTAGTTCGGCGAATCCACCGCGTACTCTGGGTCGTTGCAGAGCTCGGCCAGGAGTTGAGCACGATGGAGGCGGATCTCCGCCAGCCTCGCGCGGTCTGAGACCAGCACGCCGACAACGGAACCCTATCGGGGTTGAGGTGCCAGCTGTGCGGCAGGTTGACGTCCGGCCGTGGCACCGGCACGCCATGCTCCCAAAAGTACTGGTAGCGGTGCATCGGCACGTACCGGTGGAAGCGTGGCCGCGGCTCAGCACAAGGTGGCACCATGGTGAAGGGGGTCGCGCGGCACCTTGACGAGGAGCCGGCCTCTTGGTCATGCTTGTCGCGCTTGCTGAAGAACCCCATGGTGGCGGCGGCTAGAGCTTGGTTACGGGTGGATGGGGGGCAAGAGGAAGACGAAGACTGGGGTGAAGTGGATTGGCGGCCCCCATAGCACGCGTGGCATTAAAAAGGATGCGCGCACACTATTTTTTGTGGCTGACATGCGGGCCCGAGCACACGCGTGCAATTTAATAGGACTGGTGGGCGGTGGTTGGATATCAGACGCGCAGGCCAGAGGCGGACAATGAGCGAACGCATGGCACGCCCATCTGGTGTCCGCGTGGATGCAAATCGGTCCCAACTTTGGGGCAGAGATGCATACACATGGACACCGGGTGGACATAATTTGGATATGCGTTAGCGCGTTGGGCCGTGGTTTTTGGCCGTGCGGACCCAAACAGATGCAAAAGGACGAAATGCGTCCTTGCGTTGAAGTTGGCCTAAGGGCAAGTGCAATGGGCCGACGCATTTCGTCCGCTCGCATCCATTCGGATTGGCTTGGACAAAAAACACGGCCCAGCGGGCTGATGCAAATGGACGAATGTCCGTTTTCATGTCCGCTTCGATCTATTTTCAGTCCAAATTTGGTATGGATTTCAGTCCACGTGGACACGCCACGCATGCCCGCGACGGGCCCCCCTTGTCCTCCCCTGGCTCGCCTTCGGTGGCATGCCATTTTCATTCTCACCTTTCCTCTCCCGAAAACCTCCCGCCCTACAACCATGGCTGACAAACCCCGCCCCCGCCGTCCCCGTACCCGCCGTGGCTGCCCCACATCGTGGCACCGAAGAAGCTGAAGAAGGAGATCACCCCGGAGTACAGGGTGTCTGAGATGGCGAAGCGGGCGAACCGGAGGAGAAAGGAGAAAGCGAAAGAAGACGTCGCTGCTGCGGACACTGAGGCCATCGCCACCAAAGCCGCGTAACACGCCCTCCTTTTGCTATGGTACCACGAGCCGACCCTTCTCGCCGCTGCCACTGCGGTGAACAGCACGGGCTCGTCGACGGCCCGCCTGCCCAAGCTACCTGAGTCGCCGCGCATGTCAACATCGCTGTCGACATACAGGTACCTTCTCGGACACGACCCGACAACGTCCCGCTTCTATACCTCACCTCGGGATGGCTCGTCGGAAATGAGTGACTCCGTGCCGGTCATCCATGTGGTGCCTCCCCTTGATCTCAATTCCACAACTGCGGTGGTCTCCCTGGCCAACTTCCCCGATGCCCGCAACCTATTTGATGGAATGCTGCACCCGACGCCCGATGACCCGAGGTACTACGGCGATGTCATGGCGGACATGATCAATGAGGGTGGCCAAGGGGATGGTGAACAAGATACTGAAGGCCTAGATACTCAAGGCCAAGAAACGAAAGTCAAGAGAGTGTCAACATTGAGGAGGAGCTATCTCATCAAGCCCGGTCACAAAAGAGGTAGCAGAGCATGAGGACCGGAGCATACATGGAGGAGGAGGACAAGTTGCTTTGCGAGGCTTGGATGGAAATTTGACATGGTCCCCAAACGGGCGCCGAGGAAAAAGGTTCAACATTTGGAAGAGGGCCCATGCTTTCTTCCATGAACATAGGAAGTTTGACCCCTACAAATTTGAGAGTGACCGGGGTGATGTGTCACTTCAAAAGAGGTGGAGCTTCATCCAATTGGAGTGCAACAAATTTTGTGGCGCATATGACCGTGTGGGTGGCCGGCCCGTGAGTGGCATTGGCGTCAATGACTTGGTATGTTTTTCGTTCCCCTCTTCATAGGAGCATATGTTGCCCTTGTATGGGAGCAAGCCATTTACCTTGACTCATTGTTGGTTTCATGTGCATATGTTGGTGTTTCAAGCTTTGGAAACCTTCAAGGCCCAATATGGGATGAAGCCATTTACCTTGACCCATTATTGGTTGAAAATCAAGGATTGTGAAAAGTGAAAGGACCAATATGCCAACCAAAAAAAGGTGGAGCGGCCTCATCGGTCGTCGACCCAAGTGAGAAGAGGCCGAGGGGGAAGACCAACTCTAGGGTAGATGCAGAGCATGATGCTTCTACACTCGCCTTGCAAGAAACTCTGAAGGGGTTCATAACCCAAAAGGAGATGCCAAGTGAGAAGAGGGAAGAGAGGAAGTGCAAAGAGAAGAGGAGTCCATGAAGAACTTCTTTTACCTTCAAAATAAGAAGCCCGCGATCGATGAGGAAAATGCCCGGTCAAGAGCCAAGGAAGTGGATGTGAAGCAAAAGGAGGTTGAGCTCGCTACAATCACCAAGGAAGTGGAGACCATGGGGCTGACTTGAGCAAGATGACCCCACAAAAAAAGAGCTTGGTTTGAGGGGAAGCAAAAGCTCATGATGAAGCGAGATGCGTGATTATATTTGTTTGTTTTTCATGAACTCTAGGCACGTGTGGGTACGATTCTTTTCGTGCAATGTTGTATGCCGGCATGGCATATTGTACTATGCAAAAAGTGCTATATTTTGCTAAATATATTTGCTATGTTTGATGAAAATATTTTCTATTGAAAAAATAGACAGGGCATACCAAATGGGTCGCCTCGTTGGGTGCTGCTACCACTAGAGGGCGGACATGGGCCGGACGCCCGTCCGTTTGGCGACCCAAACAGACAAAAAGAGGACACTGTCAAAATATTGTGTTTCACAATGTTAAGAGTTTTCAAACGTTTGTTTATCTACAAAATCACTCATTCTATTCATATGGGGTCCTTATTTCAGCATGCGAAGGCTCGGGACTTGAGTGCAACCGTTTGGAGATGGTCACATATGACATGTTCAACAAGTTTGGATGGTTGTCCATCAATATGATTAGTAATGCATATATAATTGTTTTATGCAATCTTTGTTTGTTAGGTCATATCTTTCTTCCTTATTGCGCTAATGAAAACTTATTTATTTATGACATGGCGTGTACCAACCAATTGACTCAAAAACTTGAGAACAGAGCAAGCCATTACAGTCCAACACAAAATACATTGTATGGGGGTAAATATTCTAGTAGGTTAGCCCGCGATTATCTGCCCCTATTAGTGTGATTGTGTAAAAAATAAGATTTTATTTGGTAAATCTTATTTGATAATCATTTACTGGCTTATGAAAGAAAACAAAATTTTATTTGGTAAGTCAATAAGAGGTGGTTTTCAGGCAAAACGGGTAGAAAAAACCAAAGGTAAAAACAAATACAGGGAGAGAGAATCGTATAAGGTTGGACGAAAGACGAGCAGACGATGATACGTGATACGTCTCCAACGTATCTATAATTTTTGATTCTTCCATGCTATTATAGTATCAATCTTGGATGTTTTCTATGCAATTATATATCATTTTTTGGGACTAACCTATTAACCTAGTGCCCAGTGCCAGTTGCTGTTTTCTGCTTGTTTTTGGTTTTCAGGAAATCAGTACCAAACGAAGTCCAAATGCCATGAAACTTTTTGACGATTTTTTTCTGGACAAAAGAGACCCTGGAAGCTTCGGGAGGATGCTAGAAGCCTCACGAGGAGGCCACAAGGCAACAGGGCGCGGCCCCAGGGGGGCGCCCTGATGCCTTGTGAGCCCCTCGTGGCTCCTTTTGACCTAATTCCACTTCTATAAATTCTCAAATATTCGGAAACCAACAGAGAGCCAGACGAGAAAACCCTACCGCCACCGCAAGCCTTTGTTCTTCCGCGATCCCATCTGGAGGCCTTTTCCGGTACTCTGCCGGAAGGGGAATCGATCACGGAGGGCTTCTTCATCAACCTTGCTGCCCTTCCGATTATGTGTGAGTAGTTTACCACAAACCTACGGGTCCATAGCTAGTAGCTAGATGGCTTCTTCTCTCTCTTTGATCTTCAATACCATGTTCTCCTCGATGTTCTTGGAGTTCTATCCGATGTAATCTTCTTTTGCGGTGTGTTTGTTGGGATCCGATGAATTGTGGGTTTATGATCAGATTATTCATGAGAAATATTTGAGTCTTTTCTGAACTCTTTTACGCATGATTGCTATAGCTTTGTATTTCTCTCCGATCTATCCGTTTGGTTTGGCCATCTAGATTGATTTATCTTGCAATGGGAGCGGTGCTTTGTGATGGGTTCAATCTTGCAGTGCTCAATCCCAATGATAGAAAGGGACATGACACGTATTTGTATTGTTGCCATTAAGGATAAAAAGATGGGGTTTAATCATATTGTTTGAGTTTACTTTGTCTACATCATGTCATCTTGCTTAAGGCGTTACTCTGTTTTATACTTAATACCCTAGATGCATGATGGATATCGGTCGATGGGTGGAGTAATAGTAGTAGATGCAGGCAGGAGTCGATCTACTTGTTTCGGACGTGATGCCTATATACATGATCATTGCCATGAATCCGTCATAACTATGCACTTTTCTATCAATTGCCCAACTGTAATTTGTTTACCCACCGTATGTTCTGCGCTCGAGAGAGAAGCCTCTGGTGAAAACTGTGGCCCCCGGGTCTACCTTTATCATATATTAAAATCCAAAAATACCTTGCTGCAATTTATTTACTTTTATTTTATTTTTCAATTTACTTTTCTATCTATCACTATCAGAATTAATGCTTGCAAATAACCGCTAAGGGGATTGACAACCCTCTTATTTGCGTTGGGTGCAAGTGTTTGCTTTTGTGTGTGTAGGTGATGCTAACGAGGTTTTGTGTGGTTCTCCTATTGGATTGATAACCTTGGTTCTTAACTAAGGGAAAAACTTATCTCTACTGTACTGCATCATCCTCTCCTCTTCGGGGAAATCCCAACGCAGTTCACAAGTAGCAGGAAGAATTTCTGGCGCCGTTGCCGGGGACACATCACCAAAACCTATCAAGTACCTTCGCATAAACTATCATCCACTTGCATTTATTTTATTTGCCTTTTTATTTGCATTTGCCTCTCGTTTTCATCTCCCCCACTTCTAAAACAATTTTACAAAAAACACAAAAATATTTCCGTTTGCTTGCTTGCTTGTTTGCTTGAATTTGTCATCATGTCTGAGTTTGTTATTGAAAAGAGTGAGGATGGTAAAACTGATAAGATAGAAATTCCCGCAAATTTGGATGCTAAAATTTTTGTGACAGGAAGTGGGAATATCATAGGAGTATTATTCAAGAATTCTTTACTTGCACCAGAACTTTGGTTTGTAATGACATTCCCATTCTTAAGAGAACCAATAGTTATGCTGAGGCTATTTCTGCCCTTGTTCTTAAACTTGAAAGAAGATTTATTAAGACTCATCCCACTTTGCAAAGATTATTCTATGAGTTACCTGTTATAAACAACCCTAAAGCTAAAAAGCTAGCCACGCTTATCCTTATGAATGAGTTTGATTACATAGTTCAAGAGGCTAGAGAGATCTTTGATTTTTATAATATGAGTCAAGAACATCCTGTGATAGATGAAATTTTATATAATGAAGATTATATGTTAAGATTTATGTTTCATGATGATCATAGTTTTGATGAGAATACTAAGAAAGAAGTTCCTCCATTACATATTATCCAACAAGTTTTCAATGGTATTAATCAGAAATATTCTTGGATCGTAAAAGGGAACCAATATGAGGAAAATTGCCTTAATAATGATAAAATCTTGATTGATGATGTGTTCCACATTGTTTTTGAAAAGCCTCCTGACAAACATCCCTCTCAAGAAGAAGGAACCAAGGATGACAACACTTGAAACTTTGCATTATGCCTAGCTAGGGGCATAAAACAATAGCGCTTGTTGGGAGGCAACCCAATAAATAAACTACATTTTTGTTTTACTTTCTGTTTTTGTGTGTTTACAAAATTGTAGCCTCTGTTATGATTGTGTTTCTATCTTTTAATTAGTGTTTGTGCCAAGTAATGCCTTTGGGATGATTTGGATGATAGTATAATTGATGCTGTTTGAAAACAGAAACTTTTGCGTCCAGTGCTGGAATTTTGATTTTTTTCTGGAGCGTCAGAACCTTCTGAATTTTTTACACATTATTGATATATGAATTTCCCACGTTGTCCTAAGTTTTCAGAATTTTTGGAGTTACAGAAGTATGACTTTAATTCAGATCTTTACAGACTGTTCTGTTTTAGACAGATTCTGTTTTTGTTCCATAGTTTGCTTATTTTGATGAATCTATGGATCGTATCGGGGGGTATGAGTCATGGAGAAGTTGGAGTACAGTAGAATTATGCCAATATTAAATATGAATCAATTTACAACAGTACCTAAAGTATAAGATTTGTATGTTATACTAACGGATCTCACGAGGTTTCTGTTGAGTTTTGTGTGCTGAAGTTTTCAAGTTTTGGGTGAGACTATGATGGATAAAGGAATAAGGAGTGGCAAGAGCCTAAGCTTGGGGATGCCCAAGGCACCCCAAGGTAATATTCAAGGAAGACTCAAGCGTCTAAGCTTGGGGATGCCTCGTATGGCATCCCCTCTTTCGTCTACAATCTATCGGTAACTCACTTGGAGCTATATTTTTATTCACCACATGATATGTGTTTTACTTGGAGCATCTTGTGCTATTGTTTGTTTGCTTTTGTTTTCTTTTTAGTTTGCCACAATCATCTTTGCTGAACACACCTTTCTGAGAGGGACACACATTATTCGTGATTTGTTAGAATACTATATGCGCTTCACTTATATCTTTTGAGCTAGGCGGTTACTCTAGTGCTTCACTTATATCTTTTAGAGCACGGCGGTGGTTATATTTTAAATAAATAGTTGCACTCTCATGCTTCACTTATATCTTTTTGAGAGTCTAATAAATAGCAATGGTAATATGCACGGGTTATGAATTTGGTCCTAATATGATAGGTATTCAAGAGGGATATAATAAAAACTTTCATGTAGATCACTGAATATGATAAGTTTGATTCCTTGCAATAGTTTTGCGATATTAAGATGGTAATAAGTGGGAGGTTCTAGTAGATAATTGTGGTTTAGTAAGAATATTGGTGTTAAGGTTTGTGATTCCCGAAGCATGCACGTATGATCTGTCGTTATGCTAAGAAGTTGGAGCATGATTTATTATTGATTGTCTTCCTTTGCGTGGCGGTCGGGGGCGCGCGATGGTTAACTCCTACCAACCTCCCCCCCTAGGGGCATGCGTAGTAGTACTTTGCTTCGAGGGCTAATAAACTTTCGCAATAAGTATGTGAGTTCTTTATGACTAATGTGAGTCCATGTGTTTGTTGGGATCCGATGAATTGTGCGTTTATGATCAAATTATTCATGAGAAATATTTGAGTCTTTTCTGAATTCTTTTATGCATGATTGTTATAGCTTTGTATTTCTCTCCGATCTATCCGTTTGGTTTGGCTAACTAGATTGATTTATCTTGCAATGGGAGAGGTGCTTTGTGATGGGTTCAATCTTGCGGTGCTCAATCCCAGTGATAGAAAGGGACATGACACGTATTTGTATTGTTGCCATTAAGGATAAAAAGATGGGGTTTAATCATTTTGCTTGAGTTTACTTTGTCTACATCATGTCATCTTGCTTAAGGCATTAATCTGTTTTATACTTAATACCCTAGATGCATGCTGGATAGCGGTCGATGGGTGGAGTAATAGTAGTAGATGCAGGCAGGAGTCGGTCAACTTGTTTCAAACGTGATGCCTATATACATGATCATTACCATGAATCCATCATAACTATGCGCTTTTCTATCAATTGCCCAACTGTAATTTGTTTACCCATTGTATGTTCTGCGCTCGAGAGAGAAGCCTCTAGTGAAAATTATGCCCCCCGGGTCTACCTTTATCATATATTAAAATCCAAAAATACCTTGCTGCAATTTATTTACTTTTATTTTATTTTGCAATTTACTTTTCTATCTATCACTATCAGAATTAATCCTTGCAAATAACCGCTAAGGGGATTGACAACCCTCTTATTTGCGTTGGGTGCAAGTGTTTGCTTTTGTGTGTGTAGGTGCTGCTAATTGCTGCTTGTAAACTGCGTTGGGATTTCCCCAAAGAGGAGAGGATGATGCAGTATAGTAGAGATAAGTATTTCCCTCAGTTAAGAACCAAGGTTATCAATCCAGTAGGAGAACAACATAAAACCTCGTTAGCAGCACCTACACACACAAAAGCAAACACTTGCACCCAACGCAAATAGGAGGGTTGTCAATCCTCTTAGCGGTTACTTGCAAGGATTAATTCTGATAGTGATAGATAGAAAAGTAAATTGCAAAATAAAATAAAAGTAAATAAATTGCAGCAAGATATTTTTGGATTTTAATATATGATAAAAGTAGACCCGGGGGTGATACGTCTCCAACGTATCTATAATTTTTTATTGTTCCATGCTATTATAGTATCAATCTTGGATGTTTTTATATGCAATTATATATCATTTTTTGGGACTAACCTATTAACCTAGTGCCTAGTGCCAGTTGCTATTTTCTGCTTGTTTTTGGCTTTTCAGAGAAACAGTACCAAATGAAGTCCAAATGCCACGAAACTTTGTGGAGATTTTTTTTCTGGACAAAATAAACCTGGGAAGCTTCGGGAGGAGGCCAGAAGCCTCACAGAGGCTTCACAAGGCACCAGGGCGTGCCCCAAGGGGGCGCGTCGTGCTGCCTTGTGGGGCCCACGTGAGTCCGTTTGACCTAATTCCACTTCTATAAAATCACAAATATTGGGAAACCCCCAGAGAGAAGAATAAAAAACCTTTTCGCTGCCGCAAGCCTTTGTTCTTCCGCGAACCCATATGGAGGCCTTTTCTGGTACTCTGCCGGAGGGGGAATCGATCACGAAGGGCATCTACATCAACCTTGCTGCCCTTCCGATGATGTGTGAGTAGTTTACCACAGACCTACGGGTCCATAGCTAGTAGCTAGATGGATTCTTCTCTCTCTTTGATCTTCAATACAATGTTCTCCTCGATGTTCTTGGAGTTCTATCCGATGTAATCTTCTTTTGCGGTGTGTTTGTTGGGATCCGATGAATTGTGAGTTTGTGATCAGATTATTCATGAGAAATATTTGAGTCATCTCTGAACTCTTTTATGCATGATTGTTATAGCTTTGTATTTCTCTCCGATCTATCGGTTTAGTTTGGCCTACTAGATTGATTTATCTTGCAATGGGAGAGGTGCTTTGTGATGGGTTCAATCTTGTGGTGCTCAATCCCAGTGAAAGAAAGGGACATGACACGTATTTGTATTGTTGCCATTAATTATAAAAAGATGGGATTTATTCATATTGCTTGAATTTGCTTCTCTACATCATGTCATCTTGCTTCAGGCGTTACTCTGTTTCATACTTAATACCCTAGACGCATGCTGGATAGCGGTCGATGGGTGGAGTAATAGTAGTAGATGTAGGTAGGAGTCGGTCTACTTGTCTTGGACGTGATGCCTATATACATGATCATTGCCATGAATCCGTCATAATTATTTGCTTTTCTATCAATTGCCCAACAATAATTTGTTTACCCACCGTATGCTTATGTGCTCAAGAGAGAAGCCTCTAGTGAAAACTATGGTCCCCGGGTCTATCTTAATCATATAAAAAACAAAAAAATACCTTGCTGCAATTTATTTACTTTTATTTTTATTAGTATTTTAGTTTAGCTATTTACCTCTATAAGATTTAATCCTTGCAAGTAACCGCTAAGAGGATTGACAACCCTCTTATTTGCGTCTGGTGCAAGTGTTTGCTCTTGTGTGTGCAGGTGCGTTTTAACGGAATTTTGCTTGGTTCTCCTACTGGATTGATAACCTTGGTTCTTAACTGAGGGAAATACTTATCTCTACTATACTGCATCATCCTCTCCTCTTCGGGGAAATACCAACGCAGACTACAAGTAGCAGGGGGCCATAGTTTTCACTAGAGGCTTCTCTCTCGAACACATAACATACGGTGGGTAAACAAATTACTGCTGGGCAATTGATAGAAAAGCAAATAATTATGACGGATTCATGGCAATGATCATGTATATAGGCATCACGTCCGAGACAAGTAGACCGACTCCTGCCTGCATCTACTACTATTACACCACTCATCGGCCGCTATCCTGCATGCATCTAGCGTATTAAGTATAAAACAGAGTAACGCCTTAAGCAAGATGACATGATGTAGACAAAGTAAACTCAAACAATATGATTAAACCCCATCTTTTTATCCTTAATGGCAACAATACAAATACGTGTCATGTCCCTTTCTGTCACTGGGATTGAGCACCGCAAGATTGAACCCATCACAAAGCACCTCTCCCATTGCAATATAAATCAATCTAGTTGGCCAAACCAAACGGATATATCAGAGAGAAATACAAAGCTATAACAATCATGCATAAAAGAGTTCAGAGAAGACTCAAATATTTCTCATGAATAATCTGATCATAAACTCACAATTCATCGGATCCCAACACACACACCGCAAAAGAAGATTACATCGGATAGAACTCCAAGAACATCGAGGAGAACATGGTATTGAAGATCAAAGAGGGAGAAGAAGCCATCTAGCTACTAGCTATGGACCCGTAGGTCTGTGGTAAACTACTCACACATCATCGAAAGGGCAACAAGGTTGATGAAGAAGCCCTCCGTGATCGATCCTCCCTCCGCCAGAGTACCAGAAAAGGCCTCCAGATGTGATCGCAGAAGAACAGAGGCTTGTGGTGGCGGTAGGGTTTTCTCGTCTGGCTCTCTATTGGTTTCCGAATATTTGAGAATTTATAGAAGTGGAATTAGGTCAAAAGGAGCCACGAGGGGCCCACAAGGCATCAGGGTGCACGCCCCTGGTGCCGCGCCCTGTTGCCTTGTGGCCTCCTCGTGAGGCTTCTGGCATCCTCCCGAAGCTTCCAGGGTCTCTTTTGTCCAGAAAAAAATCATCAAAAAGTTTCGTGGCATTTGGACTTCGTTTGGTACTGATTTCCTGAAAAACCAAAAAACAAGCAGAAAACAACAACTGGCAGTGGGCACTAGGTTAATAGGTTAGTCCCAAAAAATTATATATAATTGCATATAAAACATCCAAGATTGATACTATAATAGCATGGAACAATCAAAAATTATAGGTACGTTGGAGACGTATCAAGCATCCCCAAGCTTAATTCCCGCTCGTCCTCGAGTAGGTAAATGATAAAAAAAAAGATAATTTTTGATGTGGAATGCTACCTAACATGTTTCATCATGTAATCTCTTTACGGTATGAATATTAAGATCTGAATGATTCAAAGCAATAGTCTATAATTTGATATAAAGACATCAATACTCAGGCATACTAACACACAATCATGTCTTTCAAAATAGAAATGCTAAAGAAAGTTATCCCTACAAAATCATATAATCCTGTCATGCTCCATCTTCTTAACATAAAGTATTTATCATGCACAACCCCTGTTTTAGCCAAGCAATTGGTTCATACTTTTTAACGCGCTTCAGCTTTTTCAACCCCCATGCAATACATGAGCGCAAGCCATGGATATAACACTATGGGTGGAATAGAATGTGGTGGTAGAGGTTAATAAGGGAAAGTCAAAAAGAAGAAGATAGTCTCACATCGACGAGGCTAATCAACGGACAATGGAGATGCCCATCAATTGATGTCAATGCGAGGAGTAGGGATTGCCATGCAACGAGCTTGCTCATGAAGACCTCGGGAATTTTGAGGAAGCCCATCATCGGAATATACAAGCCAAGTTCTATAATGGAAATTTTCCACTAGTATATGAAAGTGACAAAATAGGAGACTCTCTATATGAAAAACATGGTGCTACTTTGAAGCACAAGTATGGAAAAGGATAGTAACACTGCCCCTTCTCTCTTTTTCTCTCATTTTCTTTTTTCTTCTTTTTTTTCTCTTTTTTTGTGGGCTCTTTTTGGCATCTTTTTTTTTCTTTTTATTTATTTATTTATTATTTCCTTACTGGGACAATGCTCTAATAATGATGATCATCATACTTCTATTTACTTACAACTCAAAATTACAACTCAAAACTAGAACAAATATGACCATATGAATGCCTCTGGAAGTGTACTAGGATGTGCAATGATACTAGCGTAACATGTATGAAAAATGATACTAGGATGTGCCACAAATACTATGTCAGCTATATGATCATGCAAAGCAATATGACAATGATGATGTGTGTCATAAAAAAGAACGGTGGAAGTTGCATGGCAATATATCTCGGAATGGCTATGGAAATGCCATGATAGGTAGGTATGGTGGCTGTTTTGAGGAAGATGTAAGGAGGCTTATGTGTGATAGAGCGTATCATATCACGGGGTTTGGATGCACCGGCGAAGTTTGCACCAACTCTCGATGTGAGAAAGGGCAATGCACGGTACCGAAGAGGCTAGCAATTTGCGGAAAGGTGAGAGTGCGTATAATCCATGGACTTACATTAGTCATAAAGAATTTACATACTTATTGCAAAAGTTTATTAGCCCTCGATGCAAAGTACTACTACGCATGCCCCTAGGGGGGAGGTTGGTAGGAGTTAACCATCACGCGCCCCCGACCGCCACGCAAAGGAAGACAATCAATAATAAATCATGCTCCAACTTCTTAGCATAACGACAGATCATACGTGCATGCTTCGGGAATCACAAACCTTAACAACAATATTCTTACTAAACCACAATTATCTACTAGCACCTCCCACATATTGCCATCTTGATATCACAAAACTATTGCAAGGAATCAAACTTATCATATTCAGTGATCTACATGAAAGTTTTTATTATATCCTTCTTGAATACCTATCATATTAGGACCAAATTCATAACCCATGCATATTACCATTGCTATTTATTAGACTCTCAAAAAGATATAAGTGAAGCATGAGAGTGCAACTATTTCTTTAAAATATAACCACCGCCGTGCTCTAAAAGATATAAGTGAAGCACTAGAGCAACTGCCTAGCTCAAAAGATATAAGTGAAGCACATAGAGTATTCTAACAAATCACGAATAATGTGTGCCCCTCTCAAAAAGGTGTGTTCAGCAAAGATGATTGTGGCAAACTAAAAAGCAAACAAACTATAGCACAACACGCTCCAAGTAAAACACATATCATGTGATGAATAAAAATATAGCTCCAAGTGAGTTACCGATAGATTGTAGACGAAAGAGGGGATGCCATCCGGGGCATTCTTGATAACCCACAAGTATAGTGGATCAGTTGTAGCCTTTCTCGATAAATAAGAGTGTCGAACCCAACGAGGAGCTAAAGGTAGAATCAATATTCCCTTCAAGTTCTATCGACCACCGATACAACTCTACGCACACTTAGCGTTTGCTTTACCTAGAACAAGTATGAAACTAGAATTACTTTGTTGGTGTAATGCTAGAACTACTTTGCAAAAATAAAACTAGAAGTAATTTGCAAGATAATAAAAGCTAGTTGTTTAGTAGAAAGCTTTTGTAACACAAGAGAAAGATTTGTCCCTAGGCAATCGATAACTAGACCGGTAATCATTATTGCAATTTTATATGAGGGAGAGGCATGAGCTAACATACTTTCCGTACTTGGATCATATGCACTTATGATTGGAACTCTAGCAAGCATCCACAACTAGCAAAGATCATTAAGGTAAAACCCAACCATAGCATTAAGTAACAAGTCCTCTTTACTCCCATACGCAACAACCCCCTTACTCGGGTGTAAGCTTCTGTCACTCTAGCCGCCCACTATAAGAGAATTATGAACGTATTGCAAACCCTACAGCGGGAATCCCTCACGCTTGCGCGACACGGAGGGCACCATAGGACATCACCAAAATAAAACATACAGCTCAAACCAATCACGATCATCAATCAACCATAGGACAAAATGAATCTACTCAAACATGATAGGATGGCAACACATCATTGGATAATAATATGTAGCATTAAGCACCATGTTTAAGTAGAGATTACAACGGGTAGAAGAGGTGTTATACCGCTGCATAAAGGGGGAGAGAGTTGGTGTTGACGGCGGGGAAGTTGTTGGTGTAGATCGCCGTCACGATGATTGCCCCAGCGGCGTTCCGGCGTCACCGGGAGAGAGGGGAGAGAGCCCCCCTCCTTCTTCTTCTTCCTTGGCCTCCCCCTAGATGGGAGGAGATTTTCCCCTCTGGTCCATGGCTGCCATGGCTCCCGGAGGGGAGGAGCCCCTCTGAGATTGGATCTCTCTCCCTATTCTCTTCTGTTTCGCGTTCCTGTTTTCTGGCCAAAAACCGTTTCTTAAATCCCCGGAGATCCGTAACTCCGATTGGGCTGAAATTTTGACAAGATTTTCTTCCAGATATTATCTTTCTTGCGGCAGAAGAAGGGCCCCAATCACCTGACGGGTAGCCACAAGCCTGCTGGGCACGCCCGGGGTAGGGGCGCGCCCCTCGAGCTTGTGGGCCCCTCGGGCATCGTCTCACGTTGATTCCTTTTCCCAAAAATCACATATATTCCAAAATAAATCTCCGTAAATTTTTATCACGTCTGGACTTCGTTTGATATGGATTTTCTGCGAAACAAAAAACATGGAACAAACAGGAACTGGCACTGGGCACTGGATCAATATGTTAGTCTAATAAATCATATAAAATGTTGCCAAAAGTATGTGGAAATTGTAGGATATTGGCATGAAACAATAAAAATTATAGATACGACGGAGACATATCAGCATCCCCAAGCTTAATTCCTGCTCGTCCTCGAGTAGGTAACTGATAAAAAAAAGATAATTTTTGATGTGGAATGCTACCTAACCTAATCTTGATCATATAGTGTAATCATGGCATGAATATTAAGATACGAGTGATTCAAGGCAATAGTCTATCATTTGATATAAAGACATCAATACTCAGGCATACCAACAAACAATCATGGCTTTCAAAATAAAAATGCTAAAGAAAGTTATCCCTACAAAATCATATAATCCTGTCATGCTCCATCTTCTTAACATAAAGTATTTACCATGCACTACCCCGATGACAAGCCGAGCAATTGATTCATACTTTTTAACGTGCTTTAGCTTTTTCAACCCCCACGCAATACATGAGCGCAAGCCATGGATATAGCACCATGGGTGGAATAGAATGTGGTGGTAGAGATTAATAAGGGGAAATCAAAAAGAAGAAGATAGTCTCACATCGACGCGGCTAATCAACGGGCTATGGAGATGCCCATCAATTGATGTCAATGCAAGAAGTAGGGATTGCCATGCAACGGATGCACTAAGAGCTATAAGTGTATGAAAGCTCAAAATAAAAACTAAGTGGGTGTGCATCCAACTTGCTTGCTCATGAAGACCTCAGGCATTTGAGGAAGCCCATCATCGGAATATACAAGCCAAGTTCTATAACGAAAATTCCCACTAGTATATGAAAGTGACAAAATAGGAGACTCTCTATATGAAAAACATAGTGCTACTTTGAAGCACAAGTATGGAAAAGGATAGTAACACTGCCCCTTCTCTCTTTTTCTCTCATTTTATTTCCTTTTTTTCTTCTTTTTTTCCCTTTTTTTCTTTTTTTTCGTGGGCTCTTTTTGGCCTCTTTTTATTTATTTATTTATTTATTTCCTCACTGGGACAATGCTCTAATAATGATGATCATCATACTTCTATTTACTTACAACTCAAAATTACAACTCGATACTAGAACAAATATGACTCTATATGAATGCCTCTGGCAGTGTACCAGGATGTGCAATGATCTAGCGTAGCAAAGATATCAAAAAACGGACAAGCCATGAAAATACCATGCTAGCTATCTTACGATCATGCAAAGCAATATGACAATGAATGCTCAAGTCATGTATATGATGATGATGGAAGTTGCATGGCAATATATCTCGGAATGGCTATGGAAATGCCATAATAGGTAGGTATGGTGGCTGTTTTGAGGAAGATATAAGGGTGCTTATGTGTGATAGAGCATATCATATCACGGGGTTTGGATGCACCGGCGAAGTTTGCACCAACTCTCGAGGTGAGAAAGGGCAATGCACGGTACCGAAGAGGCTAGCAAATTGCGGAAAGGTGAGAGTGCGCATAATCCATGGACTCACATTAGTCACAAAGAACTCGCATACTTATTGCAAAAGTTTATTAGCCCTCGAAGCAAAGTACTACTACGCATGCCCCTAGGGGGATAGATTGGTAGGAAAAGACCATCGCTCGTCCCCGACCGCCACTCATAAGGTAGACAATCAATAATAAATCATGCTCCAACTTCTTAGCATAACGACAGACCATACGTGCATGCTTCGGGAATCACAAACCTTAACACCAGTATTCTTACTAAACCACAATCATTCACTAGTACCTCCCACATATTACCATCTCAATATCGCAAAACTATTGCAAGGAATCAAACTTATCATATTCAGTGATCTGCAAGTTTTATGTAGGATTTTATGACTAACCATGTGAATGACCAATTCCTATTGACTCTCTAAATAGATATAAGTGAAGCATGAGAGTTTAATTCTTTCTACAAAATACCACACTCTAATAAATATAAGTGAAGCAAAAGAGCATTCTACAAATAACGGTTTTCTATATGTAGAGAAACAGGCATCCAAACTTCAAATGATATAAGTGAAGCACATGAAGCATTCTATAAAGCCATACTCAAAAGATATAAGTGAAGTGCAAAGAGCATTCTATAAATCAACCAAGGACTATCTCATACCAGCATGGTGCATTAGTAAAAGAAAAATAAAAAGCACACGACGCTCCAAGAATTTACGCATATCATGTGAACAAAACAAAAACCGAGACATACCGATAATTGTTGAAGAAGAAAGAAGGGATGCCTTCCGGGGCATCCCCAAGCTTAGACGCCTGAGTCTCCTTGAATATTTATTTGGGGTGCCTTGGGCATCCCCAAGCTTGAACTCTTGCCTCTCCTTATTCCTCTCATATCGATACCTCCTCGATCTTCGAACACTTCATCCACACAAAACTTAACCAAACTTTTTATTAGAAGGGTTAGTACATATAATCATCAAATCCCATCATGTCCTGCTGTAACATTATTGTATAATTATAATCAAACATTACCCACTGTATGCTATCACAATTCTATGGCTCCCAAGTAATGGGGCTCAACAAGATTTCAAACATACGCAAATAAAGAAACTATAACAGCAATCTGTGAAAACAGGATTGTCTATAAAGATGCAGATGAAAAACATACTTCTGTAACTCCAAAAATTCTGAAAAATTAGGAAAAAGATAAAACATTTGCATATCAGTACTGTGTAAAAATTTCAGAATTTTTTCACGTTCCAGTAAAATATAGAAATTCAAACACTACAGCAAAAGTTTCTGTTTTTTTCACAGCACACACCAAACAAGCAATTTAAACATCCTAAAGGTAAATCTTGGCACATTATTTTTATAATACAATGGATTTGTACAAGGGGATAATTATTTTTGTGAGAAACTTCCATGAAAAATTCTACAATGTTTCCATGAGCATGAACACAAGTGTTCAAGGTCGACCCTCACTTCTCCAATGCATAACCTTCCAATCGCTTCTCTTTTTGAAAAAGGTTTTAGGTTCCCCTATATATTTTTTTTGTTTTTAAATATTTTAAAAGCACACAAAATAATAAAATGACTCTCTAAAACTTCTAGGTTGTCTCCCAGGTAGCGCTTTCTTTAAAGCCATTAAGCTAGGCATAAAGTGCTCAAGTAATCGATCCACCCGGATCCCAAGGTATATCAAAGCCAATTTTAATTAACAATGATTTGTAATTTAGTAGTGAGCACAAAGCAACATATATCATGCAATGATGAAATCTAACTCTCTTCCTATGCATCGGCATGTCATAAAAGAACAATTCATGCACATCAAGTAAAGGCCAATGCATAGTATAAACAGTTTCTTGCAATTTTATCGTATTGGAAACATAGAGAGGTGGAGATGTAGTTCCTCTCTCATAGTAATTGCAATTAGGAGCAGCAAGCACATGCATATTATATTCATCAAAATCATCATGTGTAATAGTAAAATGCAACCCATCAATGTAATCCTTAATAAGCGTAAACTTCTTCGATATAGTGTAGTTGGGAGAATTCAAAAGGATAATAGGACTATCATGTGTGGGTGCAATAGCAACAATTTCATTCTTAACATAAGGAACTATAGCAATTTCATCTACATAAGCATCATTCATATTCGCATCATGGCCACAAGCATAGCAAGCATCAATTTCATCAAAAAGGGATATTTCAAACGAATCAAAGGGATCATAGCAATCATCATAGAATTCATCATTCGGTAAGCACGAAGGGAAATTAAACAATGTATGAGTTGAAAAGTTACTCTCATTAGAAGGTGGGCACGGGTAGCTAATCCGCTCTTCCTCCCTTTGTTCTTTGCTCTCCTCGTCATCTTTTTCATCTAATGAGCTCACAGTGTCATCAATTTCTTCTTCCATAGGAGCCTGCAAAATATTAGTCTCTTCTTGGACAGCGGAGACTTTCTCAATAAATTCATCAATATAGGCATTATATTCATAATTCTCATGGCAATATTTAAGTATAGCATAATTTTCAGATCTGTAAATAGCATCATCACAATCTTCATACTTTTCAAACAAAGATTCAATTTCATAAGCACCCTTAAAAGCAATAAATTCTTCTATTTGTTCCACATCATAGTAATCATATATACCATTAGCATAAGAAGCTAAGGTTTCATTATCATTAAATTCACATTGAAAGGGGAGGTGTGGAGCCTCCATCCTAGAGCAACAAGTATAATCACACCTTAAGCACAAATTCCAAGCATACCAATGCAACATTTTAATTTGATCCCATAAGTGTTTCCCTTTTTGAGACAAGCGATAATCCCTAAAGTATTCCCGGTGATCCAAAGAATCTCCCATTATCAAGTTGAATGGAGATTTATCAGGATTATCAAAGTAGTATTTAATGTTTTCCACATAACCAGCATCGAGGGTTTTAGGAGGTTCCCCATCTCCATGAGTAGCAAGTACAACTAATTTTTTTGGTATTTCGTGTTCCATATCCATAACTAAAGATATAAAACAACTTAGAATAGAAAATAAAAACTACTTAGTGATAAAGCAAACACGCACACACGAGAATATCAACCCCACGCTATTGCTCCCCGGCAACGGCGCCAGAAAAAGGTCTTGATAACCCACAAGTATAGGGGATCAGTTGTAGTCTTTCTCGATAAATAAGAGTGTCAAACCCAACGAGGAGCTAAAGGTAGAATCAATATTCCCTTCAAGTTCTATCGACCACCGATACAACTCTATGCACACTTAACGTTTGCTTTACCTATAACAAGTGTGAAACTAGAAGTACTTTGTAGGTGTAATGCTAGAACTACTTTGCAAGAATAAAACTAGGAGTAATTTGCAAGATAATAAAAGCTAGTTGTTTAGTAGAAATCTTTTGTAACACAAGAGAAAGATTTGTCCCTAGGCAATCGATAACTAGACCGGTAATCATTATTGCAATTTTATATGAGGGAGAGGCATGAGCTAACATACTTTCCGTACTTGGATCATATGCACTTATGATTGGAACTCTAGCAAGCATCCACAACTACCAAAGATCATTAAGGTAAAACCCAACCATCTAACAAGTCCTCTTTACTCCCATACGCAACAACCCCCTTACTTGGGTATAAGCTTCTGTCACTCTAGCCGCCCACTATAAGAGAATTATGAACGTATTGCAAACCCTACAGCGGGAATCCCTCATGGTTGCATGACATAGTGGGCACCATAGGACAGCACCAACATAAAACATACAACTCAAACCAATCACGATCATCAATCAACCCATAGGAAAAAGCGAATCTACTCAAACATCATAGGATGGCAACACATCATTGGATAATAATATGTAGCATTAAGCACCTTGTTTAAGTAGAGATTACAGCGGGGAGAAGAGGTGTTACACCACTGCATAAAGGGGGAGAGAGTTGGTGTTGACGGCGGCAAAGTTGTTGGTGTAGATCGACGTCACGATGATTGCTCCGGCGGCGTTCCGGCACCATCGGGAGAGAGGGGGAGAGAGCCCCCCCTCCTTCTTATTCTTCCTTAGCCTCCCCCCTAGATGGGAGGAGAGTTTCCCCTCTGGTCCATGGCCGCCATAGCTCCCGGAGGGGAGGAGCCCCTCCGAGATTGGATCTCTCTCCCTATTCTCTTCTGTTTCGCGTTCCTGTTTTCTCGCCGAAAACCGTTTCTTAAATTCCCGGAGATCCGTAACTCCGATTGGGCTGAAATTTTGACAGGATTTTCTTCCGGATATTATCTTTCTTGCGGCAGAAGAAGGGCCCCAATCACCTGACGGGTAGCCACAAGCCTGCTGGGCACGCCCGGGGTAGGGGCGCGCCCCTCGAGCTTGTGGGCCCCTCGGGCATCGTCTCACGTTGATTCCTTTTCCCAAAAATCACATATATTCCAAAATAAATCTCCGTAAATTTTTATCGCGTTTGGACTTCGTTTGATATGGATTTTCTGCGAAACAAAAAACATGCAACAAACAGGAACTGGCACTGGGCACTGGATCAATATGTTAGTCCAATAAATCATATAAAATGTTGCCAAAAGTATGTGGAAATTGTAGGATATTGGCATGAAACAATAAAAAATTATAGATACGATGGAGACGTATCAGGCATCCCCAAGCTTAGACGCTTGAGTCTTCCTTGAATATTACCTTGGGGTGCCTTGGGCATCCCCAAGCTTAGGCTCTTGCCGCTCCTTATTCCTTTATCCATCGTAGTCTCACCCAAAACTTGAAAACTTCAGCACACAAAACTCAACAGAAACCTCGTGAGATACGTTAGTATAACAAATAAATCTTAAACTTTAGGTACTGTTGTAAATTGATTCATATTTAATATTTGCATAATGCTACTGTACTCCAACTTCTCCATGAATCATACCCCCCGATACGATCCATAGATTCATCAAAATAAGCAAACTATGCAACAAAAACAGAATCTGTCTAAAACAGAACAGTCTTTAAAGATCTGAATTAAAGTCATACTTTTGTAACTCTCAAAATTCTGAAAAATTAGGAAAACGTGGGAAATTCATATATCAATATTGTATAAAAACTTCAGAAGGTTTTCAAACAGCATCAATTATACTATCATCCAAATCATCCCAAAAGCATTACTTGGCACAAACACTAATTAAAAGATAAAACACAATCATAACAAAAGCTAAAATTGTGTAAACACACAAAAAGTAAAAAGGCAAAAATAAAGATAACTGTTGGGTTGTCTCCCAACAAGCTCTTTCTTTATAGCCGCTAAGATAGGCTCTAAGATTTTAATGATGCTCACATAAGAGATAAGAATTGAAGCACAAAGAAAGCATCATATAGCATGTAACAACCATATTTAAGTCTAACATACTTCCTATGCATAGGCATTTTATAAGCAAACAAATTATCAAGACAAGAAATATCTAGCATATGCAAGGAAGAAGAACAAAACATTAACAATTTAAACTTCAAGAGAGGTAATTGAGTAACATAAAAAATTTTACAACCATATTTTCCTCTCTCATAATAATTACATGTAGGATCATAATCAAATTCAATAATATAGCTATCATATAAAATATTCTCTTCATGATCCACATGGATAAAAGTTTTATAATCTTCCAAGATAGTGGGATTAACATCAACTAAAGTCATGACCTCTCCAAACCCACATTTATCAAAAAATTCATAAGATTGAACACTCTCCAAATATGTGGGATTCTTTTTATCTAAAGTTGACACTCTTCCAAACCCACTTTCAATATTATTGCAAACATTATTATCAATGACATATTCATCATGAGTGTCGGTGTGAAAACCGGCAGACCTCGGGGTAGGGGGTCTCAAGCTGTGGATCTCGGGCAGATGGTAACAGGAATAGGGAGACGATGTTTACCCAGGTTCGGGCCCTCTTGATGGAGGTAAAACCCTACGTCCTGCTCTTGTTTATATTGATGGAGAAGTATCAAGTACAAAGTTGATCTACCTCGAGATCGTATGATCTAGTTCTAAGGCTAGGTGAATGAGATTGTGTTGAGATCCCTTCTGAGGGCTAAACCCTTCAGCTTATATACACGCCGGGTAGGGTATCTAGGGTTACAAGGTAGTTATCTAGGCGAGGAAGCAGTAGGGGAAGTCTTGGAGTATACGTCAAGTCTTCGACATATGTAATTTTGTTCTTTCTTCTCGCATGCGTCCACCGGAGTCCATCTTGATAAGAATGAGGGCCCACTGGCCCAGCCCGAGGAATATGGGCCGACTAGGTTGGTACCCCCTAGTCCAGGACACCGTCAGTAGCCCCCGAACTGGTCTTCTACGCCGAGGACGACCTCTTTAACGATGGTAACTTCGGATCCGAAGTCCTTGGCTTGACAGATGAGTTCCCCTTCGAAATTCCAGATCTCTTAGCCAACCTCCCAAGGAATGGTGTTTGTGAACGAGGTTTAGCCGAGTTCTCCCCCCATCCAGGGTCGTGAATTTACTTAACCTCGAAGGCAAGCCACCTAGGTGTGAACAGTTCCCCATAGCTTGACAACTTTATCGAAGCGGCGCTACCCACAATGGGTCAGGCAGTTACTGCCTATCTCAAATCGTGGTTCGAGGCTGCCTTTTTACTGGCACGCCCCGTCAAGGTGGGGATCGTGCCCGTATTTTCAGGGATATCATCAAGATTTTGTTTCCCCCTATGCGTATAACGGCATCTTCGGAGGGGGAGAGTGGCGTTTTTATTGGCGCAGCAAGGGGGACTCTTGGCCTTTTAGCAGCCTATAAGAGTAAAAAGCTAACAGAGCCAGTAGTTACGCTCCCATTTCCCCTGCCTTCTGCCTCCTCGAGCTCCAGCGCCTAGATCCAATCTCGCCTCTTCCCACCTCTGCGCATCCGAGCTTTCCCACCGAGCCATGGCCGACACCCTCAAAGGGCACCGGGGGGCTCCATCGTGATAGAGGGCATGCTCCAAGAGCTGCGGAGTGCGGAGTATATCCCCGCCAACGTCACCGCCCGTGCTCCCGACGCCGACCAGCAGGTGCCTGCTCCCAACCCAGGGGAGCGGGTAGTCTTTATCCCTCACCTCATCAGAGGCTTAGGGTTCCCGCTGCACCCATTCATGCGCGGGGTGATGTTCTACTACGGGCTCGACTTCCACCACATGGCCCCGAACTCCATTCTCCACCTTGCCTCTTTCATCACGGTGTGCGAGGCCTTCCTCCGCATCGAGCCGCACTTCGGCCTATGGCTGAAGACCTTCGGTGTTAAGCCGAAGTCCAGCGGCTCCGATCTGGGGGAGTGTGGAGGTGCCATGGTCAGCAAGAACCAGGAGGCTGCCTGGTTCGACGGCACCTTCATCGAGACGGTCAAGGAGTGGCAGCGAGAGTGGTTCTACATCACTGAGCCGCTTGCCGCTGGCCAGACCGAGGTCCCATCCTTTTTGGCTGGGCCTCCAAGGAAGCTCAAGTCCTGGAAGGAGAAGGGAGTCCTCTGGGGAAACCTAGAGGAGGTGGAAACACTGATCAAGAAGATCCAGTGGTGGTCCCTCAAGAAGAAACTCCAACTGCCCGACGTGGTCAACGTCATGCTCCATCGCCGCATCCTCCCGCTCCAACTCCGGGCCACCCCGATGTGGGAGCACAAATCCGGAGATGTGGGACCCGTCCTCAACTTCTTCCGCTCCTCCCTGGCTGGGATGTGGATGCGGCTCTTCAAGTTGGCCAAGGACAAGATCGCTGAGGAGGGGAAGGACCTCGGCTTCAAGGTCGGCTACACCGCCACACCGGTAAGTTTTCAATATACACGTTCATATTCCTCCCCTACTAAGTGGGACATGCCTTAATGAATCGACTCATTCCGTGTTTGCAGAACTGGGTGAACAAGGTGCAGTAGATGTTGTGCCCGGCACCACTTCCGGAGGGGGAGAAGTCCCCTCTGCTTACTGCGCTCCTCACCGTGGAGCCGCACGTGGTGATCCCCAGGGCCTCAAAGCCCCAAAATGGCAGGAAGGGTCTTCGGAGGTGGGAGACCTCGGTCATCCAGTCCGAGGAGACCCATGGCTCCTCCACCCACGAAAGTGATGGGGGGAGGACGAGGATAACCTCCCCCCAAAGGGGAAGATGATGGCGTCAGAAGACGCCGAGGCCGAGGCCCGGCCCACAGGCCAAAATAGGTTGAAAGAAACCTCGTCCGGGGCGGCCGACCAGCCCCAGCCATCGGAGAAGAACATGCTCCCCGATGAGTCCGAAGATGACCCCCTCGCGCTGGGAAGGAAGAAGCCGGTGCCTCGAAGGTACACCGTTGTCCTTTGTATTTATCTTCACATTAAGTTTTTTCGGCAGGACTAATGCCACGTGAATGTATTTCCACAGCCCGCCTAGGGCACGCCATAGCGACTCCTCCAGCGGGTTGCCGCCCACCAGCGGGATGCCGGACCATGTTGCCCCGGCTCCAGAAGGGCAGTGCGAGGTGACGTCGACCCCGGCCCCTCAGGTTGACGCCGCGGGGGTCGAAGAGGTGATCATGGCCGAGGTTGACACCTCGGCCCCGCAAGGCCAAGGGGACGAGGTCCCTGAGGTCGTCCAGGAAGGGCTGGGCCAATCAGTGGCCCAGCCGGAGTCTGCTCCGGCTCCACCGCCGCAGCCGGAGACCCACGAACCCAGCACCCAGGTGCTGGGGCCCGAGGTCTTTCCACCCTCACCTCCCGCTCTAGGGCGGGTGTCGGTGTAAAAACCGGCAGACCTCGGGGTAGGGGGTCCCGAGCTGTGGATCTCGGATCGGTGGTAACAGAGACGAGGGAGACAATGTTTACCCAGGTTCGGGCCCTCTTGATGGAGGTAAAACCCTACGTCCTGCTTCTGTTTATATTGATGGAGATGTATCGAGTACAGAGTTGATCTACCTCGAGATCGTGATATGTGTCTAACTTCTAGGGCTAGGTGAGCGATATTGCGTTCCTCCCCCCTACGGGCTAAACCCTATGGCTTATATACACGCCAGGGAGGGTAACTAGGGTTACAAGGTTGGTATCTAGGAGTAAGGCGGCTGGAAAATCTTGAAGTGTACTACAAGTCTTTGGTAGAGACAGCCTCGACCACGTCTCCCGTGTGCGGCCTCCGGAGTCCATCTTGATCACGTACGAGGGCATATCGGCCCAACCGAGGAGACGGGCTGGCTAGGTTAGCACCCCCTAATCCAGGACACCGTCAGTAGCCCCTGAACCGGTCTTCGATGCCGAAGTCGACGCTCTCAATTTTTGGAGTCCAGGCTCGACAGACAAGTTCCCGTGTTTTATTCTCCGACCAGTCTTAAAGACCTCGGCCAACCCTTAAAATTCCGTCGGGGCCCAATTTTAGATTTCGAGAATCGTGTCATCTAGAGAATCGGGCCCCTTTATGGAAAAATGTCAAAGCGTCAGCCCCTTCCGCCTTTACTTAATAAATGTGCAGCCCTTTGCAAGTGGCCATACGCACCAACCGCCACCGCAGCAAAAATCCCCCCTCCTTCCCAACCCATGCTCTAGAGCCCGAACAATGGCGAGTGGGGAAGGATCGTCAAGGCGCCCTCACGGCCCTGACAGAGGGGACTGGCGGAACTGCTCCGTCGCGTGCCTTCAACTAGAGCGCTTGGCGATGCAAGGCTATCTGCCGGATGCGGATCTAGCCCCAAGCCGTCCTGGATTAACGTCCCTCGACGGCCAAGCCCACGCCGAGAATTTCCCTTTGCTGCAAGGAGACAAGCGGGTATGCTTCGTGCCTTTCCTCCTCCGCGGTTTAGGGTTTCCAATCCACCCTTTCCTCCACGGCCTGCTAGAGTTTTACGGGTTGCATCTGCACCATCTCTCTCCGAATTCGATATTGCACATTGCGGGGTTCGTCGCGCTCTGCGAGCTACACCTCGGATGTCAGGCAAACTTCAGATTATGGCAGAAGTACTTTTGCATCGTGCCCCGTTCCTCGGCCGACAAGTTATTTGAGGTTGGAGGAGCCGAAGTCTGCCGAGTCGACAAGACTGGCTATCCAGCGGGAACACCTCGGGAGGACGCCGATTACTGGCCATCCGAGTGGTTTTATATCAATGACGTCCTGTTGTACGAGCCAGCCCGGCCAGGCTTCCCGCCCTTCTCATTGGATCCACTAAAGAAGCGCTATAGCTGGAGGCCGCGGAGCTCGGCACAAGAGGAAGACGAAGCCGTGACCAATCTAGCGGCCAAAGTGAAGCTTCTGTCAAGCGCTGGCCTCACCATTATTGACGTGATGGCAGTGGCCCTAGACCGAAGTGTCCAACCCCTCCGGCAGCGTCAGCACTTATTATGCGAGTACAATGGGTCCAACGACGCTTCCCGATCCATCAAGGGAGCTTTCATGGATCAAATGACCCTTGGAGCTATACTAGCCAGCATGTACCAGGGGTCCGCGGAGGAGTTTGCCAAGCACTCGTTCAAGGATGGGCTGTCGTATAGAAACCCTGCCGACATAGTAAGTGTTTCTTCCGAACTTTCTCGTTTACTTTCGGACTCTTTTAGAGTTAACCCGCAACACCTCGGCCTTTGAACATCGGTGGAGGCGTTGGCTTGAATGCGTGAGCAGTCCGGCCCCTGAGCCAGAACTGCACTGCCATGCGGAAGACCCTCTCTATAACGAGGATGAAGACCTGGCCCTGATCTACCAAGGGAGGAAGTTTTTCCTGGAGAGCCTTGATGGCTCAAAAGTAGTTGTCACCCCTGACACGCCGGGGACAAGGCCAACCTCATCGGTAACACTCCCTTCCTCTAAACGAAAGAGAGGCCCTCGTCCTCCAGCCACTAGTCATCTGACTTCTCCTCCGAAGGGGCGGCGCTCCCAACGCCTTCGCAGAGAGACGACTTCGCTGGGAAGGACTTCGGCAGAAGCGCAAGAAGTCCAGGCCAAGGTCCCGGGGGCAGGCGAAAGTGCCCCCTCCATCACCGGGTAATACTTTGATTTATGCCGCTGTAAAGACACTTAGGATTCTAACATCCCCGGTTATGTGCAGGCAACCATCCCCCTCCACAGTACATGTGGAGGCCGAGGAAGCCACGGCCCCGCCCAAGGAAACAGAGGCCCGAAATCCCGCGAGGGTTGGCTCCGGAGCCGCCCAGCCCGAGGACTCGGCGACATCGACCACTCCATCCGAGATTCAATGCGCTGTGAATTATCGTCGGCGAAAAGCTTCTTTGAACAATCCGGCTTTCTCGGACAGGGAGCTCAATGCCCTCAGCGCGGTGGACGCATACCTCGGGGCAACCCGAGGTGCCTTTGATGAGTCGCTGGACATCTTGTCGCGGGGACTGCGGGTAAGGTTTAGAGACAACTATGACTACCAAGTATGGTAGTAGCCCCTAAGGCTTGGTACGAGCCCCTGGGGTCGAATCAATACTTGAATACTAACCAGCAATCACTTTCATAACAGGAGGCTCGCTTGAAGAACGAGCAATTGACCTCGGCGTTGGCCCAAACAAAGGTGCAGCTTGACGCGGCTTTGTCCGAGGTTGAATAGGTGAAGAAATTCACCAGAGAGGCGCACGGTAAGTGCTTAGTGCTTGAATTGGGTGATACCAAAAAAATAGAGTTGACGCCAGAATCGCTTGTAGCAGCGGAAGCCCTGGGCCATCTTGAAAGAGATCTGAAGCAGGCCCGCGAGGATCTGGCGTATGCTGAAGCGCAATGCCACACGAATCAACATGTGGTCACTCAGAGAGCAGATAGCGTGAATGCGCTTAGGGCTGAGAATGCCCGCCAAGCCCAAGAAATTGAGAGCTTAAAGGCTCGTCTTGCTGCTGCAGAAGCGAAGAATCGGCGGACAGACGACATGATTTATGGTAAGTTAGAAATCGCAACGGACATTTGTCAGGTAGTTTGTCCGAGGGGATTTGTCATGCGAATGTTGTTTTTGTTTGGCAGCTTGTTTGACTGGTCTTCCTCCGGAGTCACGGGGTCCGGTGTCTGAAGACATGAGTGTTCATCTATCCGAGGTGCATGAGGGGGCATGGAAATCGATGAAGGATGTGCACCAGGCTTTATGGCCCGAGGTGGTCCCGGTCCCCGAGGACATGGCCGCGCTAGCCAAACAGCTTAAGAGAGCTCGGCGCCGGATCTAGGCTTGGAAAGTATCAGCTTGCCGGGAAGGTGCGAGAGAGGCCTGGGCCATGGTGAAGACCCACTACACCGGTTTGAAGACAACGGAATTAGCAGAGGTGGGACCCATGGGGCCTGATGGGAAGGAAATCCCTACCAGCCAGGTATATGATAATGTAATGCCTGCGGCCCGCCTCTCGCAAAAGGATTGCGCATTGGACACCCTAATAGACGGGCTAGACCGTGCGTGAAAACTTTGTATGACTTTATGTACCGAGGTATTCTATGTCAATTTTTTCCGTCTGTTTATCCAAACTTTTGTCAGCCAGCCTTCGGCTTCTGCCTCCTCGAATAAATTCTGAGGAGTGTCCCATACTACTGGCCGAGATCATCGGACCTAGTGTTTCAGGTGACCAGGCAATCAGGTTGTGCGGCTCGAAAGACAAGAGGGTAATGGAGGGTTATGTTATATTACTTTTTAACGTAAGAAACATCTTCCGAGGAAAATAGTTCTTCCAATAGTTCCTTTCCTCGGGTTGTTGTGTCGAACACGTTCGTCCAAAGACGGATGACCTCGGGGGTAAAGCCCCTAGTCGGTGTTTGAAAAGACCCTTGACACGTTATTCCTACGTCATAGCCGACCAATTCGCATTATAAGAATGCTAGCTTTCGGCTTTATCCATCTGAGGTACTACACCGGTTGACCCGGGAGTAACAATCACAGCGGTGCTCCCTTTGCCCCCTAGCCGAAATATCGGGAACGTAAGGGGCAAGCACAGGAGCCGGGCAACCCAGCTTGGCCAAATCTTATAGCGAATCGATGCACATAGTGGCTCAAAAGACAATAGTACATAAGGGGCGGAATAGCTCTTGTTTTGAGAAGAACATGCTAGATTGTCCTCTGGGTCATAGAATAACGTTCCGAGGTGAGAAGATAAATAACAAGAAAAAAGATTAAGCTGAAAGAAAATGCACAAGTTATTTACACGGACCGTATGCGTGGTTTCATGCATAGAAACGTCGGAGTAGCGTCGCGTTCCACGGGTGGGGCTCTAATCGGCCGTCCTCTGAATCTCGGATTTGATAGGCTCCTCCGATGAGTACTTGGTCAATAATTAATGGTCCGTCCCATCTAGGGGAGAGCTTGTGTTTTTGTTTCTCGGGGTGTAGTCTCATTACAAGATCCCCGACATTGAATTCTTTGGCGCGAACCTCTCTACCATGGTAGCGCCGTGCCTGCTGCTGATAAATAGCTGATCTTGCCCGTGCGACGTTTTGCTCTTCTTCGAGAGCGTCCAGAGCATCTTGCCGATCGAGCTCGGCCTCTAGCTCCTCATACATGCGCATCCGAGGTGCATCATGTATGATATCGCAGGGGAGGACCGCTTTGGCGCCATACACCATAAAAAACGGGGTATACCCTGTGGACCTATTTGGTGTTGTACGCAAGCCCCATAGAACGGAATCAAGTTCCTCAACCCATTTACAATCGGCTTTTTTAAGGGAGCGAACTAGCTGTGGATTAATTCCACTAAGGATAAGTCCATTGGCTCGCTCCACCTGCCCATTAGACTGCGGGTGGTAGACGGACGCGTAGTCGAGCTTAATGCCCAGTTTCTTACACCATGCCTTAACCTCTTTGGCCGTGAAGTTGGTTCTATTGTCTGTAATCAGACTGTGGGGGACACCGTAACGATGGACTACCCCCGAAATGAATCCGATTACCTGGACGGCCTCGGCCGAGGTGACCGGCTTTGCTTCGATCCACTTGGTAAATTTGTCTACCATAACGAGCAGGTATTTGTTTTTGTTTGATCCTCCCTTGAGTGGCCCGACCATATCGAGCCCCCAGACCGCAAAGGGCCAAGTAACGGGGATGGTGCGGAGGGCCGTGGGGGGCATGTGGCTCTGCTTGGCGAATACCTGGCAGCCTGGGCAACGCTGTACTAATGCCGAGGCATCAGCACTTGCCGTTGGCCAGTAGAAACCGGCTCGAAATGCCTTGCTGACCAGGGTCCGAGCAGCGGCGTGATGTCCGCTCATGCCGGAGTGTATCTCTCGAAGTACGAGTTTTCCCTCTTCCTCGGATATGCATCTCTGGAGGACGCCCGTTGTGCTCATTTTATAAAGTTCCCCTTCATGAACCTTGTAAGCTTTGTACTGTCTTACAATCTAGCGGGAGTCGGTTTGATTATCAGGGAGCTCTTTTCGGAGTAGGTATGCGAGGAGCGGCTCGGTCCATGGTGCGATAACTGTCATGACTTCGTGCGCTGAAGCAGTCTGCCGGGTCATTGACCCACCTATGATACCATCGTCTTCTTCGGGCGGGGCCTACAGATGGCTTGAAAAGCCGCTCGAGGAAGGTGTTTTCGAGAACCTTATCCCGTTTTGCGCCCAGTCGGGCGAGTACATCTGCGGCCTGGTTGCTATCTCGGG
Source organism: Elymus sibiricus (assembly GCA_039707655.1). Classification (NCBI taxonomy): domain Eukaryota; kingdom Viridiplantae; phylum Streptophyta; class Magnoliopsida; order Poales; family Poaceae; genus Elymus; species Elymus sibiricus. The sequence continues at coordinate 252,961,654 of CM077674.1, forward strand.
GTATATGGTGAAATTCCAACCCCTCAAACCTGGCCGAGATCTTTATGACGGCATTTCGGTAAGCTGTCATCTTCGGGTCCTTGGCGTCGAATTCGCCATTGATTTGTGAGATGGCGAGGTTGGAGTCACCTCGGACCTCGAGGCATTTGACGCCCATGGAGACTGCTATCCGAAGTCCATGTAGGAGGGCTTCGTATTCAGCCGCGTTATTAGAGTCTGTGTACATGATCTGCAGTACATATCTAATGTTATCTCCCGTGGGAGACGTGAGCACCACGCCAGCCCCTAGGCCGGCGAGCATTTTGGAGCCATCAAAATACATTGTCCAATGCGAGTAGGTACTGTATTCACGGGGGAGTTCGGCTTCGGTCCATTCGGCCACGAAGTCCGCCAACACCTGGGATTTAATGGCCCGGCGTGGTTTGTAGATAATTTCAAAAGGTAGGAGCTCTATAGCCCATTTGGCGATGCGCCCCGTTGCATCTCTATTATTGATTATGTCACTTAACGGGACGTCGGATGCCACGGTCACCGCGCACTCTTGAAAGTAGTGTCGAAGTTTTCGCGATGCCATGAAGACCGCGGAAGCTATCTTTTGATAATGAGGGTAGCGTGTCTTGCAGGGGGTTAAGACCTCGGACACGTAATATACAGGTTTTTGGACTTGGAACTTATGTCCTTCCATGTCTCGTTCGTCCACGAGGACTGCGCTAACCACCTGGTTTGTGGCCGAAATGTATAATATCATCGGTTCGCAAACACCTAGTGCTGCCAGGATGGGATTGGTGGCGAGGAGGGCCTTGATGTCCTCCAGGGCAGTAGCAGCCTCCTTGGTCCATTTATACGTTTTAGTCTGCTTTAACAGCCTGTACAATGGTAAAGCTTTTTCTCCAAGCCGTAAAATGAAGCGGCTCAAGGCTGCTACGCAGCCCGCCAGTTTTTGCACAAGCTTGAGCTCTGTAGGGATCTCCAAACGATCCAAGGCTCGAATTTTGGCTGGATTGGCTTCAATTCCTCGGCTAGATAGGATAAAACCGAGGAGTTTGCCAGCTGGGACCCCGAAAACGCATTTTTCCGGGTTAAGTTTTATTTGATATTCCCGTAGGCTGGCAAATGTAGCGCGAAGATTGTCCACCAACTGGTCGACGTGTTTAGTTTTGACAACTACGACGTCTACGTAAGCCTCAACGGTTTTTCCGATGTGTTTTTTCAGGCATGTTTGAATCATACGCTGGTACGTAGCGCCAGCGTTCTTTAGTCCGAAAGGCATCGTATTGAAGCAAAATGGACCATAGGGTGTGATAAATGCTGTTGCTGCCAGGTCTGATTCCTTCATCTTTATTTGATGATACCCTGAATAGGCGTCTAAGAAGCACAATGCATCATGGCCCGCAGTGGCGTCCACAATTTGGTCGATACGGGGTAGGGGAAAGGGGTCTTTGGGGCAAGCTTTGTTGAGGTCTTTAAAATCGACACACAACCGCCAGGACTGGTCCTTTTTTGGTACCATGACCAAATTCGCTAGCCAGTCAGGGTGTTTTATGTCCTTGATGAATCCCGCTTCCAGCAGCTTTGCCAGTTCCTCGCCCATTGCTTGACGCTTGGGCTCGGAGAAACGCCGAAGTGTTTGTTTGACGGGCTTATAGCCTGTCAATATATTTAGGCTATGCTCTGCAAGCCTACGGGGTATCCCTGGCATATCGGAGGGGTGCCAGGCGAATATGTCCCAGTTTTCCTTAAGAAAAGCGCGTAGGGCTTCGGCGACCTCTGGGTCGAGGTTAGCCCCTATGGACGCCATTTTAGCAGGGTCCGTTGGGTTAACCTGGAATTTGACTATCTCGTCGGTCGGTTTGAAAGAAGTAGGTTTTGATCTTTTGTCGAGAATGACATCGTCCCGATCGACCTCGGCGCGCAGTGCGGTCAGCTCTTCGGCCGCGAAGGTTTCGGCAAGAGTCTCGAGGGCGAGGGACGCCATTTTGTTCTCGACTTTGAGTGCCCTGTCAGGATCACTTGAAATGGTAATGATCCCCTTCGGGCCCGGGATCTTGAGCTTCATGTAGCCATAGTGCGGCACCGCTTGAAATCTTGAAAAAGCGTCCCGTCCGAGGATGGCGTGGTATCCGCTCTTGAAAGGTGCGATGTGGAACATAATCTCCTTGGAGCGATAGTTATCCGAGGTCCCGAAGACTACGTCTAGAGTTATCTTCCCACTACAGCGTGCCTCTCGCCCGTGGACTATTCCTTTGAATGTGGTGGTGCTCTGTTCTATGCGCGATTTATCGATGTGCATTTTGTCCAGAGTGTCCTCGCATATTAGATTCAGGCTACTGCCTCCGTCCATAAGGACCTTATGGAGGCGGCAGTGGTCCACGATGGGGTTGAGGACTAGCGTGGCGGGGCACCTGTCCGAGGCCGACTTCGGCTGATCGTGGTAGGTGAAGGTGACCGGCGTGTCTATCCACGCACCGCGAGGTGGTATTTGCCGGACGGCGTTGATTTCCCGCAAGGCCCGTTTGCGCTGGTTGTTAGACATAAAGGTCTCATAAATCATTAGGACCCCGTCTTCGTCCGAGGTTTGTTCGAGGTGGCTGGAGGTGCCCGCCAGGAGGGCAGGTCCCCCCTTTGTCACCTGCCTCAACACCCAACAGTCACGAAGGCTGTGAGTCGGGCAGGAGTTAACTAATACGGCGTGGATCGGGCATGGTTTACCCAGAAAGCCGTCCAAGGCCGTTCCGGGGTGATCGGAGGTTTTCTTCTTCTTCCGGGGTTGATCACCCGGGGTGTTCCGTTTGCGATTTTCGCGCCGAAGTTCGGACCGGTCACGTCTCGGGTAGTCCTCACAGATCAAGTCCGTGTTCTCCTTGATCCGCCAGGTGTCTTCGATGGCGCAAAATCGTGCTACTAGATTGGTCAATTCAGGGAGTGTTTGGACGCAACGGCGGGCGAGGGCGTTCGAGACGCCTTTATCTTTGCATCCGCGCTCAAAAGCGGCAATTATGTCAGATTCTTGGTAATCCAGTATCTTGCTATTGACGGACAAGAATCTGGCCCAGTATTGTCGGATTGGCTCACCGGGGAGCTGCCGTACGTAGGCTAAGTCCCAGATGTCAGATGGGCCGGAGTCATCGGGGAGATATTCTGCGTGGGAGGTGAGCGAGCCAGATCCGATCTCTAAAGACCGCAGGCTCAAGACCTCGTTATTCTCACGTGACGTTGGATCCACGGCCATCGGTTTGGCCGATTTGATCTGGGAGTCGGTTGCTGGTAGGTCACTGTCCGATCCGCTCTCCACGAAGTATCTTAGCCCCTCGACCGTGAGGGGATTATTCATTGGAGCCAGAGAGGGGTCATGGTTCGCTTCCACATTATGTGAAGGCGTCTTTGCGACCAAGGCTTCAGACGTGGAGATGCGCTCCGTGGATTTGAGGTCGTTGACCGGCGATCCCATCGATCCTTCTGGTGATCACGCAACGGAACTCTCAATGAAAGCACCAGTGTCGGTGTAAAAACCGGCAGACCTCGGGGTAGGGAGTCCTGAGCTGTGGATCTCGGATCAGTGGTAATAGAGACGAGGGAGACGATGTTTACCCAGGTTTGGTCCCTCTTGATGGAGGTAAAACCCTACGTCCTGCTTCTGTTTATATTGATGGAGATGTATCGAGTGCAGAGTTGATCTACCTCTAGATCATGATATGTGTCTAACTTCTAGGGCTAGGTGAGCGATATTGCGTTCCTCCCCCCTATGGGCTAAACCCTATGGCTTATATACACACCAGGGAGGGTAACTAGGGTTACAAGGTTGGTATCTAGGAGTAAGGCGGCTGGAAAAATCTTGAAGTGTACTACAAGTCTTCGGTAGAGACAGCCTCGACCACGTCTCCCGTGTGCGGCCTCTGGAGTCCATCTTGATCACGTACGAGGGCATATCGGCCCAACCGAGGAGACGGGCCGGCTAGGTTAGCACCCCCTAATCCAGGACACCATCAGCGGGCTAGCGCGGGGTGGACCGAAGAGGTGGAGGCAGCCTTGACAGGCTCTTCCCTCAAGGAAGAGCACCGCGCGTTGATTGGCGCGGTGCTGCAGGGATTCCGGTCCGCTGAGGCCGGAATGCATGAGGTCTTCAAGGGCCTCGTTGCGAGCTTCGAGGTAATCCTCTATCTTTGAGAAAAAAGGGGCCTCTTGTGCTTAGTTTTATCAATCTTTGTAACTGTCCGAAGGCATATGTTACCCATCGTTTAGACGGCCTGTCCAGTGAGTAGCCCCCGAGCCCAGGACCAGTTTGAAAAACTGGTGTTGGGGTCAAAATATAGGTTTAGAGGAAAGAGTAGCCCCCAGGACTGATGAAACATGATGTGTGTCCGAAGTGCCCTTAAATTGATTATGGGGCTCCGAGGAGATTGCGGAGATGAGCCTGAAGCTCGAGAGGTCCGAAAAGGACCTCGACCTGATGAACAAGCAGGTCGAGCAGTCTCAAGGTACGCGACCGATGGATCATGGTTTTTTCTTTGAACTTTGATTTTGATCAGGGATAACTGGTTGTTTGAAAAACTGATGCCGAACTGATTTGACAACAGCGGCATTGGCCGAGCTTGAGAGGCTCAAGGCCGAGCTCTTGACGGCTCGGCAAGAGGTCGAGCAACAGAAAGCTGCTACGGCCAAAGCAGAGAAAGACCTAGCCACCGAAAAGGTGGCTAGGGAGAAAGACCAGGCGCGGGTCCTGGAGGTCGAGGAGACTCTCAAGGGCGTTTATCTCGAACGCGATTCCCTTGAGAAGAAGGAGAAAGAGACGGGCGAGCAGCTGCGAAAGCTATGCCTGTCTCATGCCGAGCTCCAGACCCAGAACTGGGCCGACCACCACGTGCTCCAGCAAGTGGAGCGGATAGCCGCGGGTAAGCTATATTTACTGCAATGTGTATTTGGCAGCAAGGGGTTCGTCGAGCTCACCCAGCTATGGCGATCCGCAGAAGTCTTCGTTGATCTCCCGAAGAGCGCGGCGGACGCCGGCCTTCATTTTGGCCAACTAGAGGGCTATGAGGTGGAGAAGGCCTTCTGGAGTCAGTTCCAGGAGTCATTGCAGCCTTAGTTGCTCAATCATCAGATGAAGCAACTGGTGGAACTTCTTCGGATGGTGAGGCCAGCGCTCCAAGACCCCTGCGTCAATTTATGGCCCACGAAGGTGTTGCCAGCCAGCTTCTTCGGGCTCCTGGTGCGACTTCAAGAAGCCAACCCGCAAGTCAACCGCTGGAAGTGATCCACGTGTCTGGAAGGAGCGCGGCGAGCGTATGCCTGCATGAAAATGCACTTCTGGAAGGTTGAAGTGTAGGTTGTTGCTACGGGGCCCCCCGAAGGGAAGGCGCGTACCGCGGAGCAGTTTTTTGCCGAAGTGGAGGAGGGCGCCCGTCTTACCGAGGCCATGTGTCCTAAGGACAAGTTTTATTTCTAGGTAGCACTTCGGAATGCCGAAGTGCGTGTGATTTATAAATATTTATAAGTTATGTAATGAGTACGGCTTAAGTTCCTCTCATGTGTTTATGTTTTGTTTTGAATATTCCCCCTGTTTGACCATGTTAAATTGAAAGTGGCCTGTCGTCGGCTTCAACCCCTTTGTACAATATACGAAGGGTGTCCCCTTTTAGGTGTTCATGACCCTTAGCCGACGTCTCGGTTCCCGGGAGAGGTCTGCGCACATAGGGACTAGGCAATCGGACTATGGTGGTTTTATAACTTTCACTTAGTCGTAGGAGTTTGACGGTGGAGACCGATGACGAGCCCCCGGTGAGTAAAGTGGTCGGCTTGGTCAGCCGAGGTCTACGCCCATGCCCACTTTGGCCAATTCGAGGAAGAAGCCCTTCGTTTAACACGGGTGATCTCTAACGACACGTCGCTGGACGCGGTCTTCGGATGGCCGACCAGTTTTCACTTACCTAGATAGTCAGTTTTCGGCTTTCTCCACTGAGGCGCTCTGCCAGTTGAACTAGCGGCACTATCGCAGTGGTTCTCCCGTTACACCCTTAGCCGAATTTATCGGGAACGTAAGGGGTACACATAGGAGCCAGGCAACCCAACTATTGACCAAAATCTAGGTTCGAAACTGATGCATATAGTGCAACATCCGAGATGCCGAGTACTTCGGACTTTTATTTCAGGGTGTAAAATCGAAACCCTTTAGCAATTGTATCTTAAAGATGTGGGCAGTGCTTGTAAAAAAATGCGTTTGAAGACCTTTATGGGTAAGATTTCTTTATTTCAAGTAGCCAAGCTTTACATGCCGAACTTTTGATGAAAGGAGCTGAGCAAGATACAATGCGTGTAAAGATAATGAGGGAGAAACTAAAAGAAAACATGGTGGATCTTGTCATCGGGTCTATGAGCCCGGGCCGCTTCCTGCCGCACGTCTGCGCCTCCGTGCTGTTGACTAGCTTGTCCTCGTTGATAGCGGGGGTTGATGTTAACATGCAGCTTCGGCCAAGTATGCGCTTGATGCATTCGTTGGTCGATCCCTTCGAAGAGGTCTGTAGCTGTTAGTTGTGTGGTTAAAGCCACATGGGCATGCTAATATTGGCCAGCTCTTTGACAGAACTCTGCTGATATGCGAGCACGAGGTTTCGTCGCTGCTCGGTCTAGCTGACCCGATGTTTCCATGGTCTTGGCTCCCCGGCGACCCAGGGAATTTTTAGTGCGAAGTTGTGCACCCTGGGGACGTAGTGCCCCTTCCAAGGGAAGCTCGCGAGGAGCCCATACCCCTATTTAGGGTGGGGAGGTGCTTGTCCGAGGTCAACTGGCGCAGCTTGCGTACGCTTCGAAGAGCTTGAGGTGCGTTTATTGCCGCGGGCGGCTTCCTCGGATGCCTGTGCCTCGGCTGCGAAAGCCACGGTCTGCTCCTCCGTCCGGAGAGAGCGTTCGGTGTTTCCATTTACTGTAATAACGCCGTTAGGTCCTGGCATCTTCAGCTTGAGGTAAGCGTAATGCGGGACTGCATTGAAGTGGGCGAATGCAGTGTGCCCTAGGAGCGCATGGTACCCGCTACGGAAAGGTACGATGCCGAAGATTAACTCCTCGCTCCTGAAGTTGTCGGGTGATCTGAATACTACCGCCAGGGACACGGTTCCTGTGCAGCGAGCCTCGACCCCTCGTATTACACCTTTAAAGGTAGTGATGCTAGGCTTAATCCGAGATGAGTCAATCCCCATCTTCCTTACTGTGTCCTCATAGATCAAGTTGAGGCTGCTTCCTCCGTCCATAAGGACGCACGTCAAATGAAAACCATCGACGATCGGGTCCAGGACGAGAGCGGCCGATCCGCCATGCCTGATGCTTGTCGGATGGTCGTGTTTGTCGAATGTGATCGGGTAAGCCGACCACGGATTGTACTTCGGGGCCATGATACGTCCATTTTGCATCATGTTTTACTACTGTTATTTATAGTGTTTTTAATCAATATAACACTTTGTGGAGCAATTCTAATGCCTTTTCTCTCTTAATATGCAAGATTTACACAAGGAGGGAGATTGGCGGCAGCTGGAATTCTGGACCTGAAAAAGCTATGTCAGAGATACCTATTCTGCACATCTCCAAATGAGCTGAAATTTCACGGAGATTTATTTTGGAATAAATAAAAAATACTGGAAGCAAGAAGTACCAGAGGCGGCCACCCAGGTGCCCACGAGGTACTAGGGCGTGCCACCCCAGCCCCCCAGGCGTGCCCTGGTGGCTTGTGGGGCCCCTGGCCAGCCTCCGGTGCGCATTTTCTGGTATATAAGCCCATTTACCCTAGAAAAAATAAGAAGAAGACTTTTGGGACGGTGCGCCGCCGTCTCGAGGCGGAACTTGGGCAGGAGCACTTTTGCTCTCCGGCGGAGTGATTCCGCCGGGGATACTTCCCTCCGGGAGGGGGAAATCGGAGCCATCGACGTCACCAACGATCCTCTCATCATGGGAGGACCAATCTTCATCAACATCTTCAACAGCACCATCTCATCTCAAACCCTAGTTCATCTCTTGTATTCAATCTTTGTCTCAAAACCTCAGATTGGTACCTGTGGGTTGCTAGTAGTGTTGATTACATCTTGTAGTTGATGCTAGTTGGTTTATTTGGTGGAAGATTATATGTTCAGATCCATTATGCTCTTTAATTCCCCTCTGATCTTGGACATGAAGATGATTTGTGAGTAGTTACTTTTGTTCTTGAGTACATGGGAGAAGTCTTGTCATAAGTAATCATGTGAATTTGGTATTCGTTCGATATTTTGATGATATGTATGTTGTTGATTCTCTTAGTGGTGTCATGTGAACGTCGACTACATGACACTTCACCATCTTTGGGCCTAAGGGAATGCATTGTGGAGTAGTAATTAGATGATGGGTTGCTAGAGTGACAGAAGCTTAAACCCTAGTTTATGCGCTATTCCGTAAGGGGCTGATTTGGATCCATATGTTTAATGCTATGGTTAGAGTTATCTTAATTCTTCTTTCGTAGTTGCGGATGCTTGCGAGAGGGGGTAATCATAAGTGGGAGGCTTGTTCAAGTAAGAACAGCACCCAAGCATCGGTCCACCCACATATCAAATTATCAAAGTAGTGAACGCGAATCAAACCAACATGATGAAAGTGACTAGATGAAATTCCCATGTGTCCTCGAGAACGCTTTGCTTATTATAAGAGATCGTCCTGGCTTGTCCTTTGCTACAAAAAAGATTGGGCCACCTTGCTGCACTCTTTGTTACTATTGCTACTTGTCACTTGTTACAAATTATCTTGCTATCAAACTACTCATTATCGATAATTTCAGTGCTTGCAGAAAATACCTTGCTGAAAACCGCTTGTCATTTCCTTCTGCTCCTCGTTGGGTTAGACACTCTTACTTATTGAAAGGACTACGATTGATCCCCTATACTTGTGGGTCATGAAGACTCTTTTCTGGCGCCGTTGCCGGGGAGTGAAGCGCCTTTGGTAAGTGGAATTTGGTAAGGAAACATTTATATTACGTGCTGAAATTTACTGTCACTTGTCGCTATGGAAAGTAATCCTTTGAGGGGTTTGTTCGGGGTATCTTCACCTCGACCGGTGTAACACCCCGATTTTTGGTCCTTTCTTTTTCTTTTGGTTTTATTTGGTTTTTGCTCTGGTTTTTCCTTTTGGAGCAGTTCTATGGACTTGAAACTTTGGAGATTATCATTCCTTCTCCTCCCAAGTGGTATTTCATCCTTGTATCTTTCCCAAGATCATGGCATTTCCATTCTAACCCATTTCCAAAATCATTTCTTAGGGAATATTCCTTTTCTCCTTAAAGGAATCACCCTATTTGACCTAGGTTGTGAAGCAACCTATATTTCGGTCATTCCAAAAATTCCCAAATAATTCTCATAAATTCTTTGGATCATATATTCCCCGGATATGTCCAAACCCTTCCTTGCCTAGTTCAAAAATAATTTAGGAATATTCCTTTTCCAATATGTCCAGTTTGGCACTTTGTGAAGGAAGTGCCATTTATATATTCCTGATTGCTCTCAAAATTTGTGAGCACTCTTTCCTATCCATATCATTACCACATAACAAAATTCAGCTCCATTTGCCTAGTGAATCTTCCCCAGCAAATTCCCAAAGTTTTTGTCCAGAAAGAAGCTTTGTGAAGGAAGTACTAGCTAGGAGTATCCAAATGGGTTGAAATTTTGCCAGGCCCTCCATATGCTCAAACTATTCCCCTACACCAAATTATATCTCCATCCCACCCTCTATGTGAGCACACCTTCCTATCTTTGGTTCTGGTCAAATTTTCAGTGTATGATGCAACTACCTTTTATATTGCTTCAAAAATTATGAAATTAATCCAAGGCCTAAAGATCCATATATCCTTTGTGCATGCAAAATTTCACATCAGTTTGCCTAGTCATTTGTCCTACATTACTCTCCCCAAGGTTCTGTGCAGAGAGGACCTTTGTGAAGGAAGTACCATCTAGGTATTTCCAAATGCCATGAAATTTTCCCAGTATCTTCATGGTCCCAAATCATCATCCTATACCAAAATGCAGCTCAAGTACACACTCCATGTGAGTGCATCTTCCTGATCTAGCTTCTGCACTGTTTTGGGCAGTTGTATTGCAACTATCTTCTAATCTTGTCCAAACCATCTCAAAATTCCCAGAACTGTAGTCCTTCCTACCCTAAACCCTGGAGACATTCCCTCTGGTCCAATGGTCAAGTAGCTTGACCACAATATCCAATCCAAGTTGACTACAGTAACAAGTTCTTGATGCATCCCATCTACCCATAGCTCTTCTGATCGATCTATCTTATCAGGGATACTATAGGATTGGTGGACATCGCTGTGGACATGGTGTGCCTTGCCTACGTGCCCTCTCCGCGGCCGTGTACGCGGTGACCGCACTATGGCCACGCGGTCGCGCGTGCTCTGCATGCAGTGAGCGCGCTCTGGGTGTCGCCGAGCTGCGGGCTGCTTCTGCTTGGCTGCGTCCGCGCGTCCGAGGGCGCCGCACTCCCTCTCCAGCATCCACCTGTCCGGCTGATCCCCTCGCCCCTCCTCCCTTCCCTCTCCTCGCGCCACGGCGGCTCTGCCATCGCCGCGCACGTCCGCACAGTGCGCTAGTGACCGACCGCGCGTGCCCTGCCATCCCGCGTAGCTTTCTGCCATCCCGCGTCGCCGGCCCGCCGCTCAGCCTCTCCCCCATCTCCGCAAAGCTCGCACGCGTGCCCGAAACTCTCGCCGGAGCTCGCCCGTATGGTCGCGGCGGCATCCGGTCTGGAATCTCTTCCCCCGCCTATTTAAACCCTCCCCGACCGCGGTTCTACTCACCACTCCTCCTCCTCCTCCCCAAATCGACCTCCAGAGCCTCTAGCTCGAGCCGTAGCCCTCTTCTTCCTCCTCTCCGGCCAACACTCCGCCGCTCGGCCCTCTTCTCCTCGAGCTCACTCCGAGCCACCCCAGCCTCAGCTGAGCCCACCGTCGAGCTCCCCTCACTCTCCTAGTCCTCCTCAGCCCCTCTCCCGAGTCAATCGTCGCCGGAAACGACGACCTCGCCGGCACCCGAAGTCTGTTGCCGCCGGAGAGCTTGTTTCTGACGTCGTCCGGCCACCATTCCTTGAGCCACGGGTACCGGCGTGTTCGCCGCGAAGTGCCCGACACATCCCCTCCATCTCCCTGCTCCGGTGCAGCCTCCTCGCCACCGTACGACGCCGGTAAACGCCGCCACTCTCTGTCCCCCCTCCCTCCCTTTAAATCTGACGGGGTGACCCCACCCGTCAGCCTCTCCCCGCCCCCGCCGAAGCGTTTAAGTGGAGGCGTAAACCCCACTTTACGTCTTCGACGTCAGCCCCTCTGGAAATTCCAGAAAATCAGTTTAATCTAATTTTAAATCCAGATTTGACCCAACTTTGACCGTGAATAACTCCTAAACTTTGATTCTTTTTGCATTATTTTTCTTGTGAGCTCCTCTATTTTTTTTGGTAGAGTTTGGTATTTTTCTCTTCTGTCTAGAATTTCTGGACAGAAGTATTTGCATCATGGTATATTCTTAAGTGCTTGCAAAAATATTTTCAGAGTGTTTGTGGTGTGTTGGTGAAGACCAGGAGCTCTTCCCCTCTCTTTTGGAGCAAGGCAAGCCACACCCTCCATTTGCATGATTGCAATGCAATGCATGGTTTATTTGAATTAAATTTGTTTAATATTGCATTATTGAGAAATGATTTATTCATGGCATTATGATTGGATATATGAGAGTTTGCTACTGCCATGATGATGCTTGGATTTCTAGGACTAATGTTTGTAGATTAAGGATGACATGTTACTTCGGAGGTATTAATAGTAGTCATACTTTATTCGTAGTCATATTGAATATTAGTGGAATTCATGCTAATGATATGGATATTTTGTGCTTTGGATTTTGGATGGATATTGCTATGATTTCAATCACCGGTTGATATGTAACATTGGAGTAACAGTTCTATCACATACTTATCTTGGGGATAAATTCCGTCATTCCGTTGGTCAGGTGCCACCGAATCGAGCTCACCAGTGCAGCCACACTTGCCTGGATGGGGAGGCCCTAATTCGGTCTATTGTCATGCCTCTCGCCGGTGCCTCCAACTAGGGAAGGTTATGTGCTCGCGCTGCCCTGGCCTGGTAGGCGGTCATAACCTTGTGTGCCCAAGTTGTGTTGTACCCGGGTGTCCCCGTGTGGGACAAGATTGTTGTGTTGGCCACGACGGTGGCAGCCACAGAGGTGGCGGATGTCATGAGTTGACATCAGGGCCACCCAGGACATAGCCCAAAGGGGAGTTTGTCGGGAGTGGCCAGGAGAGTGTCATGCAATAGATTGGTTTTGTCGGAATGTCGTTGGTCCACCCGAATGGGAGCACGAGGCCATGAGTTCCGTGGTGTGGGTACAGTGTACTAACCTCTGTAGAGTGTATAAACTATCGATAGCCGCGTCCTCGGTCATGGACACAGTTCGTTGTAGGTCACACCGTTCGATCAACACTCACAATGACGGAATGACTTATATCATGATTGTATGTAGATAAGTAACAGGTTGGCAGGATACCGATGATGTTGTTGGGATGATCTTGAGGATGGTCATTCAGGGTGTGATGTGATCACGCGGTGATCATGAGGATGTATCACGAGTTGATCAAGTTGATATGTTGCTTGGCCGGGTAGCCAAGAGTGAGATGGTTCCTCGCGAACCAAGATGATGGTTCATCAGTGATTCTAGTCTTACCGTATCAGTTTGTGTAACTCTTTCTTCCACCTCATAGTAATCAGTAATAAGTTAACTTGTTAATGCTATGTTGTTGTTTTGCCTCGATGCTTTTGGTTGTTGTGAGCTTGCGAGTACATTCAAAGTACTCACCTGGCTTATCATGCCAGTTTGCAGGTGATGCTGTGATTGATTGCTTGTCGTGGTTTCCGTTCGAGCGAGCTAGGCCGTGTCCCAGCCAGAGTCCCTGCGGAGTGGAGTTCACCACCGTCGTCGTCGTTCCGCTGCTACGAGTTGTTCCGCTGTTAGCATAGGACTACCTTAGCAGGCGTAGTGTCGCCGTGCCATTGTAACCGGTGTTATAACAGACCTCTGTAACCTTATCATTTGTAATAAAGCTGATTTGTTCTATGCCAAGCAGTGTCGTATTCCAGAAGACATTTCTGGGCTGGAATACGGGGCGTTCCGGTCCCTCTGAGCCGGGGTGCCACAACCGGCGCATAAATTGTTGCTCCTCAACCTACTGCACCTACTGAAAATAATTATTATGAGATTCCTCCGGGTATGATAGAGAAACATCTAGCTAATCCTTATGCAGGAGATGGAACTGTACATCCTGATATGCACTTGATCTATGTGGATGAAATTTGTGGATTGTTTAAGCTTGCAGGTTTATCCGGAGATGGAGTTAAGAAGAAAGTATTCCCATTATCTTTGGAGGGAAAGGCATTGACATGGTATAGGCTATGTGATGATACTGATACATGAGACTGGAACCGATTGAAACTGGAATTCCACCAGAAATTTTATCCTATGCATTTGGTTCATCGTGATCAGAATTATATATATAATTTTTGGCCTCGTGAAGGAGAAAGCATCGCTCAAGCTTGGGGGAGGCTTAATTACATGATGTACACATGCCCCAACCATGAGCTCTCAAGAGGAATTATCTTACAAAATTTTTATGCTCGGCTTTCTCATGATAATCAAACCATGCTCGATTCTTCTTCGGCTGGCTCCTTTATGAAGAAAACTATTGAATTCAGATGGGATCTTCTGGAAATAATTAAACGCAACTCTAAAGATTGAGAACTCGACAAAGGTAATGAGTCAGGTATAATACTTGAGTTTGATTGTGTTAAATCTTTTATGAATACCGATGCTTTTCATAAGTTTAGCACTAAATATGGACTTGACTATGAGATAGTAGCTTCCTTTTGTGAATCATTTGCTACTCATGTTGATCTCCCTAAGGAGAAGTCGTTTAAATATCACCCCCCTGTTAAAGAAAAGATTAAGGAACCCGTTAGTGTTAAAGAAGAAACAATTATTTACCATGTTGATCCAGTTGTGCCTACTGCTTATATTGAGAAACCACCTTTTCCTGTTAGGATTAAGGAACATGCTAAAGTTGCAACTGTGGTTAACAAAAGTAATATTAGAGCACCTAGACCCTCTGAACAAATTAAAGTTGAACCTAATGTTGCTATGGTTAAAGATCTCTTGGTCGATAATATAGATGGGCATGTTATTTACTTCTGTGATGAAGCAGCTAGAATTGCTAAACCAGATCCTAAAGATAAAAACAGACCTGTAGTAGGCATGCCTGTTGTCTCTGTTAAAATAGGAGATCATTGTTATCATGGCTTATGTGATTTGGGTGCTAGTGTGAATGCTATTCCGTTTACCTTATATCAAGAAATTATGAATGATATTGCACCTATTGAAATAGAGGACATTGATGCTACTATTAAGCTTGCAAACAGAGATACCATTACACCGCTTGGGATCATTAGAGATGTTGAAGTCTTGTGTGGAAAAATAAAATACCCTACTGATTTTCTAGTCCTCGGTTCTTCACAAGATGATTTTTGTCCCATTATATTTGGTAGACCTTTCTTGAACACTGTTAATGCCAAGATTGATTGCGCTAAAGAAACTGTTAGTGTTAATTTTGGTGGTATGTCTCATGAGTTTAATTTCTCCAAGTTTCGTAGACAACCTCATGATAAAGAATTGCCTAGTAAAGATGAAATTATTGGTCTTGCTTCTATTGCCGTACCTCCTACTGATCCGTTAGAACAATATTTGCTAGACTATGAAAATGATATGCATATGAATGAAAGAAATGAAATGGATAGGATGTTCTTTGATCAACCACCTATCCTTAAACACAATTTGCCTATTGAAACTCTTGGAGGTCCCCCTCCACCTAAGGGTGACCCTGTATTTGAATTGAAGCAATTGCCTGATACATTGAAATATGCTTATCTTGATGAAAAGAAGATATATCCTGTTATTATTACTGCTAACCTTTCAAATTATGAAGAAAAGAGATTATTGAAAACTCTGAGGAAGCACCAAGCTTCTATTGGATATACTCTTGATGATCTTAAGGGCATTAGTCCCACTCTATGTCAGCACAAAATTAATATGGAGCCTGATGCTAAACCAGTTGTCGACCACCAACGACGATTAAATCCTAAGATGAAAGAGGTGGTAAGAACCGAAATATTAAAGCTTCTGGAAGCATGTATAATTTATCCCATAGCTGACAGTAGATGGGTAAGTCTCGTTCATTGTGTCCCTAAGAAAGGAGGTATTACCGTTGATCCTAATGATAAAAATAAACTCATTGCACAAAGAATACTAACTGGTTGTAGGATGGTAATTGATTTTAGAAAATTAAACAAAGCTACTAGAAAAGATCATTACCCCTTACCTTTTATTGATCAAATGTTAGAAAGATTGTCTAAGCATACACACTTTTGCTTTCTTGATGGATATTCTGGTTTTTCTCAAATACCTGTATCACAATCCGACCAAGAGAAAACCACCTTTACTTGTCCTTTTGGAACTTATGCTTATAGACGTATGCCTTTTGGTTTATGCAATGCACCTGCTACCTTTCAAAGATGTATGACTGCTATATTCTCTGACTTTTGTGAAAAGATTGTTGAGGTTTTCATGGATGATTTTTCCATTTACGGAACTTCTTTTGATGATTGCTTAAGCAACCTTGATCGAGTTTTGCAGAGATGTGAAGAAACTAATCTTGTCTTGAATTGGGAGAAGTGCCACTTTATGATGAATGAAGGTATTGTCTTAGGGCATAAAATTTCTGAAAGAGGTATTGAAGTTGATAAAGCTAAGGTTGATGCTACTGAGAAAATGCCATGTCCTAAAGATATTAAAGGTATAAGAAGTTTCCTTGGTCATGCTGGTTTCTATAGGAGGTTTATTAAAGACTTCTCTAAAATTTCTAGGCATCTTACTAATCTTTTGCAAAAAGATGTTCCATTTGTTTTTGATGATGATTGTGTACAAGCCTTTGAAACACTTAAGAAAGCCTTAACCACTGCACCTATTGTTCCACCACCTGATTGGAACTTGCCTTTTGAAATTATGTGTGATGCTAGTGATTATGCTGTTGGTGCTGTTCTAGGACAGAGAGTTGATAAGAAATTAAATGTTATCCATTATGCTAGTAAAACTCTAGACAGTGCCCAAAGAAATTATGCTACTACTGAGAAAGAATTTCTTGCAGTTGTGTTTGCATGTGATAAATTCAGATCTTACATAGTTGATTCTAAAGTAACTGTTCACACCGATCATGCTGCTATTAAATACCTTATGGAAAAGAAAGATGCTAAACCTAGACTCATTAGGTGGGTTCTGTTGCTAGAAGAATTTGACTTGCATATTATTGATAGAATGGAAAATGTTCTTGATGACCCACTTCCTATTAATGATGATTTTCCTGATGAACAATTAGCTGTCATAAATGCTTCTCGTAATACTCCTTGGTATGCAGACTATGCTAATTATATTGTTGCTAAATTTATACCACCTAGTTTCACATACCAACAAAAGAAAAAGTTCTTCTATGATTTAAGACATTACTTTTGGGATGACCCACATCTTTATAAAGAAGGAGTAGATGGTATTATTAGACGTTGTATACCTGAGCATGAACAGGAACAAATCCTACGGAAGTGTCATTCCGAGGCTTACGGAGGACACCATGCGGGAGACAGAACTGCACATAAGGTATTACAATCTGGTTTTTATTGGACTACTCTTTTCAAGGATGCTCGTAAGTTTTTCTTATCTTGTGATGAATGTCAAAGAATTGGAAATGTTGGTAGACGTCAGGAAATGCCTATGAATTATTCACTTGCTATTGAACCATTTGATGTTTGGGGATTTGATTATATGGGACCTTTTCCTAAATCCAATGGGTATACTCATATTTTAGTTGTTGTTGATTACGTTACTAAGTGGGTAGAAGCTATTCCAACTAGTAGTGCTGATCATAACACTTCTATTAAAATGCTTAAAGAAGTTATTTTCCCAAGGTTTGGAGTCCCTAGATATTTAATGACTGATGGTGGTTCACATTTTATTCATGGTGTATTCCGTAAATTGCTTGCTAAATATGATGTCAACCATAGAATTGCATCTACCTATCACCCTCAATCTAGTGTTCAAGTAGCATTGAGCAATAGAGAAATAAAATTAATTTTGCAAAAAACCGTCAATAGATCTAGAAAGAATTGGTCTAAGAAACTTGACGATGCATTATGGGCTTATAGAACTGCTTATAAAAATCCTATGGGTATGTCTCCTTATAAAATGGTTTATGGAAAAGCATGTCATTTACCTCTTGAGTTAGAGCATAAAGCATATTGGGTAACCCAATATGATTTTAAACTTGCCGGTGAAAAGAGGTTATTTGATATTAGCTCATTAGATGAATGGAGAACCCAAGCTTATGAAAATGCCAAATTGTTTAAAGAAAAAGTTAAAAGATTGTATGATAGAAGAATTCAAAAACGGGAATTCAAAGTGGGTGAGCAAGTTCTATTGTACAATTCTCGTTTGAGATTCTTTGCAGGAAAGCTTCTCTCTAAATGGGAAGGACCATATATCATCGAAGAAGTTTATCGCTCCGGAGCCATCAAAATAAACAACTCCGAAGGCACTAATCCAAGAGTGGTGAATGGGCAAAGAATTAAGCATTATATTTCAGGTACTCCCATTAATGTTGAAACTAATATTATTGAAACAATTACACCGGAGGAGTACATAAGAGAGACCTTCCAGAACACTCCAGAACCCTGAAAAGTAAGAGGTATGTGATACGGTAAGTAAACCGACTCCAAAAATTCCATAAAAATACTTTCTGTCAGTTTTGGAATATTAGAAAAAATAAAAAAATAAGAAACAGCCGAGGGGACCCACGAGGTGCACATGAGGCACCAGGGCGCGCCACCCCCCCTTGGCGCGCCCTGGTGTCTCGTGGGCCCCTCGTGAGCCTTCCCGACTCTGTTTTCTTCTGGAATACTTGTTTTGCAAGATAAAAATTCTTTATATATACTCCTGTACATTTTGACCACCGTATCGCGGAAATCTTCTCTGTTCTCGTTTCATGCTATTTTTCTGACAGATCCGAAAGTATGTCGTCTCAAGGCTCGGTTGGAGAGAGCCATGTCTCTTATGTTGCTGCAAATCCAAGAGCCTATGATGATGAAGATCACCATGGGTGGTCAATCAACAAGGAGGTCGAAGCTGACTTAAAGAGGCTGGATTCCATGGAGCAGGAAGAAACTTCTCGACCACAGCCCAAGAACATGCATGTGGAATACGGGGAATCGAGTTACCGGATACGGTTAAACCTCCCAACACTCAATTTGTTTCTTATCGTAACTTGAAAAAGAGTGTTGCTTCATCTCCTTCAGCCAGGAAACACCCTTGGGTGGATGGTGCATTAACTGTCACCTGGAAGCTCCGGAAGGAAATTATGGATCTTAAGCATTAAGCCAATAAGCTTGAAGAGTAAAATCGCATCCTCAAAGACATCATCGCCAAGAACATCCCACCACCATCACCGAAGAAGGAAACTTGAGTACATGGGTATGGGCACTCCCCTTGGCTTGTGCCAAGCTTGGGGAAGGTGCCCCGGTATCGTATCACCATCACTTTTATTATCTTCACCTATTTTTAGTTCGATCCTTAGTTATTTCATGATTTAGTTGAATAAAAGTTTAGTATGATCTATTTTCGAGTGCTAGTTTCGTGATTTATCTATCTATGTAATTGAGTTGAGAGCTATATAATAAAGAGTAGTTTGAGTTTTTGCTTCTTTACTTCTATGTTTCAATCCTAGCAATGAAAATAATGAAAAAGATCATATGCTAATCTTATGGAAAGTAATGACATTACATAAAGAAAAGTATAAGTGGTAAAATTTATTGAAAGTTAACAAACATAGCATTGGTCAATGATGCAATTCATGAAAAAATTAATAGGGAAGAGAAGATTCACATGCAAATATACTATCTTGGACATCTTTTATGATTGTGAGCCCCCATTAAGTATTTTATGTCAAATTGTTGACGTTGGACAAGGAAGACAACATAATGATTTATGTTTGCTTATATTCACATAGAAGTTATATTGTCATAGATCCTTCAACATGTGGTGCTTTCTCAATATCTTTGCTAGCCAAAAATCAGCACCAAGTAGAGATACTACTTGTGCATCAAAAACCCTTAAACCCAGTTTCATGTCATGAGAGTCCACTATATCTACCTAGGGATTGAATAAGATCCTTCAAGTAAGTTGTCATCGATGCAAAAAGCAATAAAAATTGCCTCTAAATGTGTATGAACTTTTATTGTAAGGGAAAATAAGCTTCGTACGAACTTGTGATGGCAAAGAAATAAAAGCGACGGACTGCATAATAAAGGTTGCAATCACAAGGGGCAATATAAAGTGACGTTCCTTTGCATTAAGAGCTTATGCATCCAACAACAAAAGAGCGCATGACAACCTCTGCTTCCCTCTGTGAAGGGCCTATCTTTTACTTTTATGTATTTACTTTTTATGCAAGAGTCAATAGTGTTCTCCTCTATTCCTTTTTATTTTTCTCTTTTGCAAGCATCATGTGGTGGGGAAAGATTTAGGCATATCCAGTTGGATATGAGTGATCATGAGTTATTATTGTTGACATCACCCTTGAGGTGAATAAGTTGGGAGGCGAAATTATAAGCCCCTATCTTTCTATGTGTCTGGCTGAAACTTTTTGCTCCATATATATGTTGTGAGTGTTAGCAATCATAGAAGACTATATGATGGTTGAGTATGTGGACTTGCTAAAAAGCTCCTACATAAGACCCTTCCTAAAAATATGATGAATTGTAATTGCATTGTTGACTGAGAACATAGTTTGTTAGTTTTCAAGAAAATTAATGCCTTATACTTTATTGTTGTGATGAATTGTTACTTGCTCATGAGAAGTTTTATGATAATGAATATTGCTGTTATAATAATGATCAAGATGCTACTATGTTCGTATTTTGTTTTTATCGACACCTCTCTCTCTAAACATGTGGACATGATTATCGATATCGGCTTTCGCTTGAGGACAAGCGAGGTCTAAGCTTGGGGGAGTTGATACGTCCATTTTGCATCATGTTTTACTACTGTTATTTATAGTGTTTTTAATCAATACAACACTTTGTGGAGCAATTCTAATGCCTTTTCTCTCTTAATATGCAAGATTTACACAAGGAGGGAGATTGCCGGCAGCTGGAATTCTGGACCTGAAAAAGCTATGTCAGAGATACCTATTCTGCACATCTCCAAATGAGCTGAAATTTCACGGAGATTTATTTTGGAATAAATAAAAAATACTGGAAGCAAGAAGTACCACAGGGGGCCACCCAGGTGCCCACGAGGCACCAGGGCGCGTCACCCCCACCCCAGGCGCGCCCTGGTGGCTTGTGGGGCCCCTGGCCAGCCTCCGGTGCCCATTTTCTGGTATATAAGCCCATTTACCCTAGAAAAAAAATAAGAAGAAGACTTTTGGGACGGTGCGCCGCCGTCTCGAGGCAAAACTTGGGCAGGAGCACTTTTGCTCTCCGGCGGAGCGATTCCGCCGGGGGTACTTCCCTCCGGGAGGGGGAAATCGGAGCCATCGACGTCACCAACAATCCTATCATCGTGGGAGGACCAATCTTCATCAACATCTTCAACAGCACCATCTCATCTCAAACCCTAGTTCATCTCTTGTATTCAATCTTTGTCTCAAAACCTCAGATTGGTACCTGTGGGTTGCTAGTAGTGTTGATTACATCTTGTAGTTGATGCTAGTTGGTTTATTTGGTGGAAGATTATATGTTCAGATCCATTATGCTATTTAATACCCCTCTAGTCTTGGACATGAAGATGATTTGTGTGTAGTTACTTTTGTTCTTGAGGACATGGGAGAAGTCTTGTCATAAGTAATCATGTGAATTTGGTATTCGTTCGATATTTTGATGATATGTATGTTGTTGATTCTCTTAGTGGTGTCATGTGAACGTCGACTACATGACACTTCACCATCTTTGGGCCTAAGGGAATGCATTGTGGAGTAGTAATTAGATGATGGGTTGCTAGAGTGACAGAACCTTAAACCCTAGTTTATGCGCTATTCCGTAAGGGGCTGATTTGGATCCATATGTTTAATGTTATGGTTAGAGTTATCTTAATTCTTCTTTCGTAGTTGCGGATGCTTGCGAGAGGGGGTAATCATAAGTGGGAGGTTTGTTCAAGTAAGAACAACACCCAAGCACCGGTCCACCCACATATCAAATTATCAAAATAGCGAACGCGAATCAAACCAACATGATGAAAGTGACTAGATGAAATTCCCATGTGTCCTCGAGAACGCTTTGCTTATTATAAGAGATCGTCCTGGCTTGTCCTTTGCTACAAAAAGGATTGGGCCACCTTGCTGCACTCTTTGTTACTATTGCTACTTGTCACTTGTTACAAATTATCTTGCTATCAAACTACTCGTTACCGATAATTTCAGTGCTTGCAGAAAATACCTTGCTGAAAACCGCTTGTCATTTCCTTCTGCTCCTCGTTGGGTTCGACACTCTTACTTATCGAAAGGACTACGATTGATCCCCTATACTTGTGGGCCATCAGGCCATAGGCTCTAACGCGTAGATGTCCCGAAGTACGCGTTTCCTCTCCCTTTTGGGGATGTGGGTAACGTAAATCATGTTTACCTCCGTTACCTCATTAGGACACTTTTTCTGGCCTCCATTGTTTGGCCGCCAAGGTTCATCCTCGTCTTCGCTGCGATTTTGGGTTTTATGTTGATCCTCTGTCGCTATCTTGCCGGCCTGCTTAAAGACCCAGCAATTCCTGTTGGTGTGGGTTGCTGGTTTCTCTTGAGTGCCATGAATTTGGCACGGTCGATCCAGGATCTTGTCGAGCTGGCTCGGTCCATCCTTGTTCCCTTTGAAGGGTTTTCTTTTCTGTCCGAATCGAGGTCTGGTGAAGCCTGCATTGACTGCTGCGTCTTCTGTGTCGCTTCCGCCGTTTCTATGCCTGAGCTTATTTTTGTTGCGCTTAGGCTTGCCGTTGGTGTCGCGAGTCTCTGAGGTCCCCGCCACACCGTCGTCTGTGCTGCGGGCCAACCAACTGTCCTCTCCCACGCAAAAGCGGGTAATGAGTGAGGTTAGGGCTGCCATGGTCCTCGGCTTGTCCTGGCCGAGCTGGCGGGCGGGCCACTCATCTCGGATGTTGTTCTTGAATGCAGCGATGGCCTCGGCGTCTGAGCAGTCTATGATCTGGTTCTTTTTAGTAAGAAACCGGTTCCAGAATTTCTGAGCTGATTCGCCGGGCTGCTGGGTGACACGGCTGAGGCCATCGGCGTCCGGAGGTCGGACGTAGGTTCCTTGGAAATTTGCCCTGAAGTGTAACACCCCTATGTAATAAGCTACAGTGATCCCCAAGATTATGCTTAATCATTTTGATTTACCATGCTTGATCACATTTGAATCATATCTCATTTCAAATTCCAATTCAAATTGAAATTCAAATTTGAGGTGAAAATAAAAGTTGTTCAAATCCAGGAACTAAAATGTTCATAATTTTGGAAATAATCTAGTGTGAATTATGTTCAGGAAAACAAGATCACCAAAAATTCCTTGATGACTCAAACAACATGAAAATAGCAGCAACAACACTTATTCCTTCCTTTTAAATGCAATGCAGAATTCAAAATAATTCAAATGCATCCCCATCTTTTTGGTGGCAGTGCAGTATATTGCAACATATTTAATTGGCCAGGTTGCACATTTTTCAAAAGTGTTTTGGTGGCTAAACAATTAGTAAAACAGAAAAGAAATAAAACAGAAAAGAAAAAGAAGAAAAACAAAAGAAAAAGGCCCACTCTACCTGGGCCTAAGTCTACAGGGAGGCCCAGCCCAACTCCCCCCCGCTCGTCTCCCTCCTCCTGACACCCTCCCTCCTCTCTGTCACCGCGCGCGCGCTCGCCCGAGCTGCCCCCCCTTCCTCGGGTCGACAACACGCCGCCGCACGCCTCTGGACGGATAAGGGCAAGCCCTAGCGCCCCCTGGCCTCTCCCTCGCCACTCTCTCCCTCTCCCTGCCTCGTTCCCCTCTCTCTGCCCGAGCGCGCGCATGGCCGCGCCGCGCCATTGACGCGGCTACCGACCGCCCCTCGCCGTCGCGGGCTGCCCGAAAGATCCCCCGTCCTCGTCCTCATCGAGCCGACGCTCGCGTTCGACCGGAGCTGCTCCGGAACCTCGCCATCGCGCCGTCTTCCCCGTCGGCCGCCGCCGCTGCCTCCGTCGATCTCCGACCGCCCCGGACCTCCCCGAGCCCACTGCCTACCCACTACGGTCCCGCGGTGAGCCACTGCACCGATTGCGCCCGTCCTTTCCCCCTCTAGTCGCCCGTAGCCCATACCCCTGATGAACCCGAGCCCCTGCCTCCGCCTCCGCTCGTCGCCGGCCCCTTTTCCGGCTCCCGCTGCTCCGGCCAGTTGCACCGTTAGATGCTCGCCGACGTGCTCGACCCGTAGCTGCTCGCAGATGGCCAAATGGCCACCGGAATGCAACTCCGGCGAGCGTCCACCGCACTCTGTGGCCGTAATTAGCGCTAATTAAATCCCTGCTAACAGTCACTAACTGCGGGCCCCAGGCCGCTAATTAATCCGGTTTAGATTAAATAAAACTGTTAGTTAAAAACCAGAGAGAATGACATGTGGGTCCCCCCTGGACTGTGACTGGTCAACCGTGGACCAGTCAACTGCTGACTGGGCAGTTGACTGGCCCGACCTGTCATCCCCTCTCAGCCTGCTGACTGGGCCACTGACTTGTGGACCCCACCTAGTTTAAACATTTTTTTTAAAATAATTAAACTACTAATTAATCTGTTAATTAAAACTGTTAAATTAATCAGTCACTGACAGTGGGTCCCACTAGCTAATTAGGTTAATTAGTTAAGATTAACCCTCTGTTAATTAGTACTGAGTATGACATGTGGGCCCCACCTGTCAGTTTGACTGGTCAGCTGGCCAGTTGACTGCGGACGCAGTGCTGATGTCATGCTGATGTCACAATCTACTGTTTTGGATAATTCGAATTTAGATAATTAAATTAATTCCAGAAATTCAGTAAAACTTTGAAAAATCATATAAAATAAACCGTAACTCGGATGAAAATAATTTATATATGAAAAATTATCAGAAAAATATGAAGAATCTGAATATGTCATTTGCACTCATGTTAGAACCCTCTAAGTAGGTGAACATGGAACTTTTTGCCAGTTTCCATTAGATGAATAGTGCATGACCTCAGATAAATAATTCCAAATAAATTCCTAAAACATCTAAAGTAGTTAGAGATGCAATATATCACCCCTGCATATCATTTAGGCGTGTCATGCATAGTGATCGCATTTGAATGCTTATATTTATCTGTTTCCTCCCCCTCTTCTTTCCGGTAGACCCCGAGACCGACGTTGCCCTCGAGGACTGCTACGTCACCGACGGCCCTTCTTCCCCCTTTAGCAGAGCTTCCAGGCAAGCAAAACCTCCTTGATCATCCAGATATCGCCTACTCTTTCTCTCTATCGCTTGCATTAGAATTGCTTCTGTTGTTGCTCCGATAGCTCCTATTCTGATGCATAGCCTATTTTCATCGCCTGCTGTTGATACCTACCTGCTGTCCCATGATGGTTATTTAGCCATGCTGTTGATCCATCTGTGGCCCTTCACCTTGTCTGTATGCCATGCTGGTTATCGGGCCGTGATCACTCTGGGTGATGATCATGGAAAGATTACATTACTGCAATACTTTAAACTGTTAAAGTCGGGTCGGCTCCAAGAGTGCCCGCGAGAGAATAATATTAAAGACGGGTCGGCTCCAAGAGCACCCGCGAGCCGTGTGTTACCAAGTCGGAGCGACGGAGATCCTGTTTGTCTTCGCGAGTTACTAAACACACCTAACGGATTTGGGTATTTGATCTGAGTTGGCCACTGGCCTATACGCACTACCACCACATGGGATAATGGTTTAATGGGGCCCTCGGTGCCGTATGTATCAGCCGAAAGCTCTGACAAACGTCCAGTTCAGCATTGTGGCCGGGTCGGGCCGGCGCCATCCAGGACAGAGGTGGTGCCTGGGTCCACCCTGCACACAACGACCCGGAGTGCTAAGGGCGATGGCCCAAGACCCTTGAGCACTTACGATGTAGACCGGCGGGGACCTCTCTGCTGAGCTCTAAGTAGGGCTGCGGTGTGTCGATCAGCCGAGGCCGGGCATGACCTGATAAAGTGTGTCCGGCCAGAGTTAATCGAGCGTGTTGGGTAACAGTAGTGCACCCCTGCAGGGAAGTTATCTATTCGAATAGCCGTGTCCATGGTAACAGGACGCTCAGTGTTGTATCCCGATCTACTACTACTTGAACTGGATACATGTTAATTAATTGAAAGCACCGGGATCGTTTTCTCGTAGGGAGTCGAGGAAGGATCTCTGGGCTTTCCTATTACATGCTTGCTACTTTATATTATGCTAGTCTACACTCTTCTAATGCTGCAAGACACTGAAGATGCTAGTCTTCGATAGGCTTGGCTCCCCCCCCTCTGTTTCAGCATTTCTGCAGTTTAGTCCAAAGATACAACCCCTTCCCTTTGATACCGATGCATACTTAGTATAGTTCTGATGTCAGTCTTGCGAGTACTTTGGATGAGTACTCACGGTTGCTTTGCTACTCTTTTCCCCCATACCCGATTGCGACGACCAGATGGCGGATCCCAGGAGTCAGCTGCTACCACCGCCGACTACTACTACCCTACCGGTGGAGCCTCCTACAACGTGGAGATCCCCGACGACCAGGAGTGGTTCCGAGGCCCTAGGCAGGAGGCCTTTGCCTTTTCGATCAGCGTCGCTGTTTGTGCTAGCCTTCTTAAGGCACCCTTGTTTAACCTTGTGTCTGTACTCAGATACTTTTGCTTCCGCTGATGCTTGTATGACTCGAGGTTTTGTATTCGAGCCCTCGAGGCCCCTGGCTTGTAATATAAAGCTTGTATTATTTTATTTGTGTTTAGAGTTGTGCTGTGATATCTTCCCGAGAGTCCTTAGGCTTGACCGTGTGCATTTGCGTGTATGATTAATGCATGATTAAGTCGGGGGCGTCACATGAAGGCATCTTCAAGAGCTTCCCAGCTTCCAATGGAGTGGGACGGTAGGCTATTCAGCCAGTGCCTTGTCGGCCCCTTTAGCTTGAGCGGCAAGTACTTGATGGCATGGAGGTCATCTCCATTGGCCATGTGTATATGGAGAAGAAAGTCTTCAATCCATACAACTGGGTCTATGGTGCCATCGTAAGATTCTATGTTGATGGGTTTAAACCCATCGGGGAACTGGTGTTCCATTACCCTATCTGTAAAACAGATCAGGTGGGCTGGTCCTCGGAACCGAGCCGTGTCGTACCGGGCTTCGGGAGAGAACCTTGTATGAGTTTGATCTCGGGCGCGGCCGTTCCTGTCCAACCAGGCGTCGTAGCCGTCGTGCCCGGCCAGAGCGCATCCTCTTGATCCGTAAATGGACCGGGGTGGCGCCCGGTTTGCCTCTATCCGGCGTCGAACGTCCTGAGGGTCAATATAGTCCACAGGGTCCTTGCCATAATGGCGTGGAGCTGGTTGAGTGTGGAAATCCTCCCGCGCGGGCCTGTCGCATCCTCGAGGGGGCGGTCAGGTGCCTCGGCGGTTAGTTCATCATCGAATTCAGGCAATAAACGCCTACGTGGATAAGATTTGGGCGCACTGTGGCGCCGTTCTTCGAGGTCTTGTTCGGCCAAAAGTATTTCGACTCACTTGTCGATGAGCGCGTCCTCATTAGCCTGCAACTGCTGCTGCTTGCACTTCATGCTTCGGGCGATGGCGACTAGGCGCCGCCGAAAGCGTTCTTGCTCAACAGGGTCTTCAGGGACTATGAAGTCCTCGGTGCCGAGGCTTATGTCCTCCTCGGATTCCGGCATGTAATTGTCATCGGCCCCTTCGAAGAGGTCATCGGGATCCGAGTCCCCGGGGGTGCCTTTGGGGTCGATGTGATGTTCTGGGGATGCTTGAAGGTTCTCCCCTTGGTCTTCTGCGTCGTTGGCCGCCGTATCGGCGGTAGGGTTGTTCCCGCTAGGATCCCCATTAGTGCCCCTTCTGCGTCTTCGCCTACGCCTTGGAGGGGAGTTGGGAGTGTTGACCATGTACACATCGTATGTAGATGTTGCTTTCCACCTGCCGGTGTTAGTAGGCGGCAAGGTGTTGTCCGTAGGGCTGCCGACATCTTCATCCATGTCGGTTGCCTCGTCGTAGTCTAGCACATCGGTTAAATCATCGACAGTGGTGACTAGATGGGTGGTGGGTGGGATGTAAATTTCCCGATCGTCGGCTTTAAGTCTGATCTTGTCATAAATCGAGGAGTTCGAGATCGACAAACTTTGGATCCGGTCAAGCATCTCATTAAGGTGAGATAGCTCCTCAGGGTTCATGGTCTGGCCATAAGCCGGGTCGACCCGCAGTAGCACGCCTGGTCCGTCTTCTGCCGTACAAGGAGGCGGGGCGGATTCGAGATCCGCTGCCGGGATCGGTTCTAAGCCTGATTTGGTGTCCCATGCCGAACTCTGATCCACGTCGGAGTCAGGCCCTGCGACAGGGTTATCCGAAGAGGGGGAGGGAAGTTCCTCCATATCCCCCGGCGGTGTTGGGGGGCACAATTCGTGGTCTTCGGAGGAGATCTGCTCTGAGGTCGAACCTCTGGTGTTTGCCAGATCCGGGATCCGGCCGGGGGTCCAGCCTGATAAGACAAGCTCACCGCAGGAGTCCGCGATGTACTCGAGACCTCCGAAGGTGATGATCTGATCGGGGGCGTAGTTCTCGACGGTGGCCAGGTGTCCTGTCGAGTCGGCACAGAAGATCATGCTGCCAAACACAAAAAGTTGGCTGGGGACGTAGGCGTCCCCACAGCCATTGCCGCAGTTGATTTGCAGATGAGCCATCAATACTTTGTGACCACACAGTGGAACTCTCAATGAAAGCACCAGTGTCGGTGTGAAAACCGGCAGACCTCGGGGTAGGGGGTCTCGAGCTGTGGATCTCGGACAGATGGTAACAGGAATAGGGAGACGATGTTTACCCAAGTTCAGGTCCTCTTGATTGAGGTAAAACCCTACGTCCTGCTCTTGTTTATATTGATGGAGAAGTATCAAGTACAAAGTTGATCTACCTCGAGATCGTATGATCTAGTTCTAAGGCTAGGTGAATGAGATTGTGTTGAGATCCCTTCTGAGGGCTAAACCCTTCAGCTTATATACACACCGGGTAGGGTATCTAGGGTTACAAGGTAGTTATCTAGGCGAGGAAGCAACAGGGGAAGTCTTGGAGTATACGTTAAGTCTTCGGCAGATGTAATCTTGTTCTTTCTTCTCGCATGCGTCCACCGGAGTCCATCTTGATAAGAATGAGGGCCCACTTTCTTCTCACAAAATCGTCATCCCCAAGCTTGTAGTTTTGCATATTATTAACACAATTGACATTAATAGAATTTATAATAACATCATTGCAATCATGCTTTTCAATCAAGGAGCTATCAGGAATCACTTTATAAATTTCTTCTTCTAACACTTCATCACAATTTTCAGATTCATGATTTGCAAACAAAACTTCATAAAGATAATCTAGTGCACTCAACTCACTAGCAATTGGTTCATCATAATTGGATTTTTTGAAAAGATTAGCAAGTGGATGAGAATCCATATCAATAGTTTTTTTAGCAAGCGAAGATACAAGCAAATAGAAGACACATGGCAGCACAAGCAAGTAAGCAAACAAGCAAAATAAAAATATTTTTGTGTTTTTGTAAAATTGTTTTAGAAGTGGGGGTGATGAAAACGAGAGGCAAATGCAAATAAAAAGGCAAATAAAATAAATGCAAGTGGATGATAGTTTATGCGAAGGTACTTGATAAGTTTTGGTGATGTCTCCCCGGCAACGGTGCCAGAAATTCTTCCTGCTACTTGTAAACTGCGTTGGGATTTCCCCGAAGAGGAGAGGATGATGCAGTATAGTAGAGATAAGTATTTCCCTTAGTTAAGAACCAAGGTTATCAATCCAGTAGGAGAACCACACAGAACCTCGTTAGCAGCACCTACACACACAAAAGCAAACACTTGCACCCAACGCAAATAAGAGGGTTGTCAATCCTCTTAGCGGTTACTTGCAAGGATTAATTCTGATAGTGATAGATAGAAAAGTAAATTGCAAAATAAAATAAAAGTAAATAAATTGCAGCAAGGTATTTTTGGATTTTAATATATGATAAAAGTAGACCCGGGGGCCATAGTTTCACTAGAGGCTTCTCTCTCGAACACATAGCATACGGTGGGTAAACAAATTACTGTTGGGAAATTGATAGAAAAGCAAATAATTATGATGGATTCATGGCAATGATCATGTATATAGGCATCATGTCCGAGACAAGTAGACCGACTCCTGCCACCGTAACGCAACTTGCACGAACGCGCCCACGGAATCGAAGCGGGCAAAGATCTGAACAAGGGCAGGCGACGAGCAGGGCAGCATACTGTGTGTATGCTCGTAGCGCTGTGCCGCACCGGTCGTCGGTTGGTCGAACGATCACATGCTCGAACGGACAAACGGCTTGGGGGGCAGAAAGGCGGGGTCAGGAATGCGAAACATCTTGCCGCCGGTTCATGCGTAGCTAGCTAGCTGGGCGGGCTATGACAAACGGCGACTGTTGCACGCGCGCGTGATCCACCTACATCTCCAACGGCAACCTGCAAATTTCCTCCCGCATCCGTCCGCGAATAAGGGACCAGTCCACGGACACGGATGCGGGAGGCAACCATCCAACCGTAGCCTGTATATGTCCGCCAGCAAATTCAAATTCAAATGTACGCCAATCCATACAATACACCGGATCACACCAGCGCCTGTCACAACCAAAAAACAGGCAAATATGCTTAGTTTTTACATGCCTGAATCCAAAAGAACATCAGTTCGGCAGTCTGTGCATTTCTGCCCTGCCGGACCGGCAATCCCAGCAAGCTGCTCCCCGATCAAGGAGGTGCCGTCGCCGCCGCGTAGGCAGCCTCCGCGTCCGCGTCCACCTCCTTCGCCGCCAACTCATCTTTCTGCCGCTCCAACAAATGATAGCGGACGTATTGCATGATAATTCTAGCGTCAGCATCCAAAGAGTAGACATTCAAGGTCAACATCTTGGCGTCCTCCACATTGGCGGCGATCTTCACCCTCTTTTCCTCGAGCGCAGCTTTTTTGTCCTCGAGTGCCGCCTTCCTCTCTTCGATCATGGTCCTCCTCTCTTCGAGCTTGATCTTCTTCTCCGTCGCCTCCATCAACTGCTTGAACCTCTCCGCCTTCCTCTCCTCCTTGATGTTCGAGCGCCTCAAGCATGCCTCCTCCTTCTTCGCCAAGATCTCCTCGAACCTCTCCGTGAGCTTGGCCGCCGCACCTTCTCGCTTCGCCCTCTCCTCCTCCCACTTCTTGCCCCGTAAATTTCTTCTGACCTTCTTCGGCGGTTCTTGGGTTGGGTTGGTAGGGTCACCGGTTTCTTTCTCATTGGCTTGGGCGGTGGTTTTGGCAATGAAAAGGTTCCACTTCGGTTGCCCATTCAACTTCAACCAACAATGCATGACTGTGAAGGACTTCTTCTCCAACTTCTTGTACACCACACAAGCACGAGTAGGCTACAAAGTGAAACAATGCATATCCGTGTAGTGAGCAACAAAACAATACATGTCCGGCTAATGATCAACAAAACTAAAGCATATCCGGCTTGTGATCAACTTACTTGCTCTGTGATTTGTGCACCGCTAGGCCACTGTGCGATGAGATGCTTCAAGTTCCGCAATACTTGGAGACTGGATGGTGTACCATCGATGGTTGAGGGACTTCCACTCACGGTTGCGGATCAATGCGTCGGAGTAGGGCGTGAAATGTTTGTGCTCATGGAACCATATGTGAATGTTCCTTCAGAAGGTTGTCCCCTTTTGCTCTGTGCCGTGAAGAGGATCAAGGCTAGTGGCCAACCATGCATCGCACAACAGCCCGTCCTCCGGCATGTTGAAGCTTTCTCGTCTACCTTGCTTCTTCGGATCGTCGGCTGTATCATCCGGATCATCGTCGTCGCCGTCCTCCTCCTCCTCCTCCTCCCCCCCGGATACTGCTCTCCGGCGGCCCAATGCTGTTGTTGTTGTGTGCCATCGCCGGTCTGGGTGTAGGACTGCTGCGTGGCCGTCTGGGTGTAGGACTGCTGCTGCTGGTAGTTGTCGGACTGGGTGAGATCCGAGTCGTCCACCTGCCCGTCCTCATAGCCCCCTCCTCCTCCCTCGCCTCCGTTGTGGATGATGTCGAGCATCTCCCTCTCCGCGTCATAGGCCAGCTCCCCTACTCTGGGCATTGCAGCGAACAGCGTGCGGGCACCCATCTGCTCCCCGGCTGCCGGCCGTGCCCGGACGAGCGGCGGCGAAGAATACTCGGAGAAGAGTGGCGCCGCATTAACGTCCACGATGTAAGGCACCGTACCGGCGGGGGTTCCGAGCTGCTTGGCGGCGTAGTAGTACGGAGGCTTGTAAGGCTCCGGCCACGGCGATGTCTGTACTGTCGGCGCGCCCATCTACCGGCGTCCGCCACGGCCGCGCCGACCGCCTCGTCCGCCACGACCTCCACGCCCATCGCCACCACCAGGCCCACCGGCGGCCAACCGCTTCTTTAGCTTCTCCTCCTTTGCGGCCCTCGCTTTGACGTGGCGATTTTGTCGCGTCTCCAAGCTGATCTTCCGGGCGAGCGTGATGGTCGGATCCTCTGCTACCACCGCCGGTTCCATCTCAGACAGGTTCTCCGACGGTTCCATGCGTCGGCGGCGGAAGGAAGGAGAGGGTGGAGGAAAGAGCGGGAATTGGGCGGAGAGCGGCGGAGAATGGAAGAAGAGAGTGGGGGATTTTGGCGCGGAAACAGTGCGGGATGCTACAAAAGCGCGGGCTCCGCCTTCCTTTTGTGTGGGCCAGGGGGCGGATAGCGACGTTTCGCGTGTCCGGACTTCTGCAAACCTCCCCCACGTTTGTCTCCGGATTGCGGGAGAAATCGCGTCCGGACCGCTCTACGGACCGATACAGGTTGGCGTTGGATGGCTTCCGCGGTCCGGACAGCGCGGTCGTTGCCGAAGGTAGGGTCGGCGTTAGAGATGATTTACGAGACGCGCGCCATTACTCGGATGCTTCTTGTTCCTTTTGTCCTTTGTTTCTTCGTCACGAGCGAGTGACAGACGGCGCTCTTGTCTGTTGCAGGGCCGGGCTGTTCGTCCATCGGGTATGGAGAGGCAGAGGAGCTTGGGCCTTTCTTGGTCCAGAAGGGCAAGCCGGAGCTGAAATGGAACCCCCACTCGTGGAACAAAGGCATGAACTAATACCTTTTCCACCCTAATAAGAATAAAAAAAAGTGGCAAATTCCTCTGTGTATATTTATGTTATATATATATCTCGCTAAAAAACGCAGAGGCTAATCTCATGTTCTTGGAGTCCCCGGTGGGCGTGGGCTTCTCCTACACCAACACAAGCTCCGACCTGGGCAAGCTTGGTGACAAGATCACCGGTAAATAACGATCCTCTGTAACTCTCTCCAGAGCAAATAACGATTCTGGATTTCTGACTGGATTATATATCATGCCATCAGCTGCCGACGCCTACATCTTCCTGCTCAACTGGTTCAAGCGGTTCCCACAGTACAAGCACCACGAGTTCTACATCGCCGGCGAGAGCTACGCCGGTACGTGAGCGTAGTACACACAACATTTCAACATCTCAGCTTTTGCAGTTCGGTCAGAGCACGCAACTGAAACTTGAGACTGACGGGCATTACGTCCCGGGTGGCCTTCTTGTCAGGGCATTACGTTCCACAGCTATCGGAGAAGATCTTTGACGGCAACAAGCACGGGCCCAAGGAGAACCGCATCAACTTCAAGGGCCTCATGGTAGCCAACTGACCACACCATCGTCGTAGTGTCCTTAATTACAACTCGCTAGCTGCTTAATCATGACGACGACGGCGACGACGATGCAGATAGGGAATGCTCTGATGGACGACGAGACGGACCAGGCGGGCATGGTCCAGTACGCGTGGGACCACGCCGTGATCTCCGACCGGGTGTACGCCGACGTCAAGGCCCACTGCGACTTCGCCATGGCCAACACGACCGCCGCGTGCGACCAGGCGCTGGAAGAGTACTTCGCCGTCTACCGCCTCATCGACATGTACAGCCTCTACACGCCCGTCTGCACCGACGGCTCCTCCTCCTCGCCGCTCGCCAAGAGGGTCGGCGTCCACGGCGCCGCACCCAAGATCTTCTCCAAATATGTACTCTTCGATCATCACCGTCTCCACCCCTCAAGTCAAAACGCATCAGCATCTGCCCCGCGGTTTGATCATTTGATTGTTTCTCCTGTGTGCATTGCAGCATGGGTGGTACATGAGGCCTGCAGGTTACGATCCCTGCACGACCCAGTACTCCGAGGTCTACTTCAACCGGCCGGACGTCCAGGCGGCGCTGCACGCGAACGTGACCAAGATCGGCTACAACTGGACGCATTGCAGCGACGTGATCGGCAAGTGGAACGACGCCGTCCCCTCCACGCTCCCCATCATCCGCAAGCTCGTCGCTGGCGGCATCAGGGTCTGGGTTTTCAGGTGAGCCAGCATGTCAATGTCAATGTGAGCAGGTTTCAGTGTTCCGAGGAGCAGCTTTGAACTGGCAATGTCGCTCGACTCGACACAACAGCGGTGACACTGATGGGAGGATCCCCGTGACGGCGACGAGGCTGACCCTGAACAAGCTCGGGCTCAAGACCGTCCAGGAGTGGACGCCGTGGTACGACCGGCTGCAGGTGGGTGGGTGGACGATCACCTACGAGGGCCTCACGTTCGTGACGATCCGCGGAGCCGGGCACGAGGTCCCTATGCACACGCCGAGGCAGGCGCTGAGTCTCTTCAGCCACTTTTTGGGTGATAAGAAGATGCCTCCGACGGCCTTCTCCTAGAGACGAAACAGGAGTACACTTTTGTTTCTGACGACGCCCACATCACGAGGGCCAATGTTATAGATGTAATTCGATTGGAACAATCGTTAATAAACAAGTCATAGTGCTGATTGGTTTGATGGTTACACACTCAACATCGCGCTTAGGGCATCTCCAACGGCAACCCGGATGAAATTCGTACAAACAAGACCGGATTTCATATAAACACGTCCGATTTCATATAAACACGTCCGGATTTCATATAAACATGACGGATCTCATTACATTTACATCAACTAAGCGGTGCTAGTCCGGCTGAGGTATAATTAATACCTAATCTAAATGGCCGCCCGCGGATCCCTATGTCTTCCTCATGTCTTGTGACGCCCCCGACTTAATCGTGCGCTAATCATACACGCAAATGCACACGATCAAGCCTAGGGACTCACTTGAAGATATCACAACACAACTCTAGACACAAATAAAATAATACAAGCTTATATTACAAGCCCGGGGCCTCGAGGGCTCGAATACATAAGCTCGATGTCATACAAGCATCAGCGGAAGCAACAGTATCTGAGTACAGACACAAAGTTAAACAAGGTGCCTTAAGAAGGCGAAAACAAACAACGACTCCGATCGAAAGAGGCAAGGCCTCCTGCCTGGGAGCCTCCGAACTACTCCTGGTCATCGGGCTCAACGTAGTAGTAGGCTCCACCGGAAGTGAAGTAGCAGTCATCGGCGGTAGTAGTTGGCTCCTGGGATCCATCACCTGGTCGCAGCAATCGGGTATGGGGGAAAAGAAGTAGCAAAGCAACCGTGAGTACTCATCCAAAGTACTCGCAAGACTGACATCAGATCTATACTAAATATGCATCGGTATCAAAGGAATGGGGCTACATCTTTGGACTAAACTGCAGAAATGCCAGAATAGAAGGGGGAAAAGCCTAGCCTATCGAAGACTAGCATCTTCAGCGTCTTGCAGCATTAGAAGAGTGCAGATTAGTAGCATAATTAAAGTAGCAATCATGTTGTAGCAAAGCCTAGGGATCCTTCCTCAACTCCCTGCGAGAAAACGATCCCGGAGCTTAAGTTAATTATCACGTATCCAGTTCAAGTAGTAGTAGATCGGGATACAACACTGAGCGTCCTGTTACCGTGGATACGGCTATTCGAATAGATAACTTCCCTGCAGGGGTGCACTACTGTTACCCAGCACGCTCGATTACATCTGGCCGGACACACTTTTATCGGGTCATGCCCGGCCTCGGGTAATCGACACGACGTAGTCCTACCTAGAGCTCAGCAGAGAAGTCCCCGCCGGTCTACATCCTAAGCGCTCCGGGGTCTTGGGCCCATCGCCCTTTGCACTCCGGGTCGTTGCGCACATGGTTAGATCCAGGCACCACCTCTGTCCTGGATGGCGCCGATCCTGCCGTGCCGCAATGCTGAACTGGACATCTAACAGAGCTTTCGGCTGATACATACGACGTAGAGGGTCCCATAACCATTATCCCACGTGGTGGTAGTGCGTATAGGGCCAACGACCCACTCAGATCAAATACCCAAATCCGTTAGCGAATTATTAGGAGCTCGCGGTGACGATCAGTACTCCTGTCGTCCCGTCTCGAGGAAGTGCAACAAGGGCCAGGCCCATCCCTCTCTAGAGCAGTCTCTGCCTGCCCGGCCGCGCCTCGTAATTATCTCGCGGGTACCCTTACGGTCAACCCGACTTCACATCTCTCGCGGGTACCCCTCGGGGTCGACCCGACTTTATTCAGTAAATGTAGTAAAATCCCGGTAACTGTGTGTTCAGAACAACAAGGAGGAATCCGAGGAATCACCCTCGTTGGAATCCTACCCGATGTAGTCCGTCAAGGAGAACCATGAGGAATCACCCTCGATGGTCCACACTTGAGGGGTTGCACGACAGAAGCCTCACTGGAGGTGGAGGAAGAGGAATCACCCTCAGTAATCCACGTCCGACTAGCTGAGCTACAAAGGCATCATCGGGAGTGAGTTAAGAGGTATCACCCTCGTCACTCGAGGATAACTCTGTAGAGTCGAACAACTTAGGGGGTGTGCGGTGCTGTGCTGGTCTCAGCCCGACGATCACATCGATCGGGGCACTAGTAGCTAAGCGGGGCAACTAGGACAAAGATGGGGCCACAGATGAATTTCATCCAACCTATACTAAGCATTTAGGATATCTGGTAAAGTATCAACAGAAGTTACAATAAACAGGCTATGCATCAGAATAGGATAAAACAATAGCAGCAGCAAATTCTAATGCAAGCAGGAGGGAGAAGGAATAGGTGATTTAGGTATGCGTCAAGGGGGTTTTGCTTGCCTGGTTGCTCTGCGGCAAAAGAGGGGTCGTCGACGGAGTAGCAGTCCTGCGGGGCGGCGTCGGTCTCGATGTCTAACGAAAGAGAAGAGGGGGAAGAAACCAAAAATACACGGCAACAAATGCAATCACTATGCATGACCTGGCAATACGCGGTGCTAGGTGTGACCTAACGCAGTACAAGATGATACAGACGAAGAGGGAAAACATCCGGGAAAGTTTTCCCGAAGTTTGGCATTTTCGGTCAGATGAAACGGAGGGGACGGTTCCATGTTCAGCATGCTAGGGGCATGTGACAGATGAACGGAGTGCGTATTCGGAATCGTCATATTTTTCTGATCGTTTTTCATATATAAATTATTTTAATCCGAGTTACGGTTTATTTTATATGATTTTCAAAGTTTTAATCATTTTCTGAAATTATTTTAATTAATTAAATTCGAATTATCCAGAATAGTGTTAGGTGACGTCAGCGTGACGTCATGATGATGTCAGCAGTCAACTCTGACTTTGACTGGTCAAACTGACATGTGGGTCCCGCCTGTCATTGACTGTTTAGACTAATTAGGGTTAATTAAGCGGTGCTAGTCCGGCTCTGGAGGTATAATTAATACCTAATCTAAATGGCCGCCCGCGGATCCCTATGTCTTCCTCATGTCCGGCAGCCCGATCACCGGATTGCCGGGAGCACCGGAGGAATATGCTTCAGCGCAAAGGACGGCTCGCTTCCCCACCGCTCATCGGAGCGGAATCCCCGGCTGATGCTTCAGCGGGAGGGGAAGGGGGCGCCTCCGCTTCCCCGGAGCCCATGCGGGAGCGACGAACGTCCTCGAAAGAGAAGAACCGGCCAAGAGACCGGCTGTGTACGCTGGCATCGCCTCGGCGGCCTCCCGTGTTATACTTTTCCTCGACGATGGCGGCGGACATGGAGGCACTGGCCACCGACTCGTCGCTCTCCGCGCACCCAGCTTCTGTCTCTGCCTGCATGACGCGGTCGCAGGCACGGGAGGCGTGGTACGACGCGGCGTCATCGACGGCTGTGCCGCCGTGCCAGCGTCGAGCTTGTTGGGTAACGCGACAGAAAACAAAAAAATTCGGTATAGCGAGCACGCCCAGGATCACTATGGAGATGGCATACAAGGTTTGATCTGATCCGTACCGACTCGTAGCGCAGCGGAAGAAGAGTCGGTGGAGATCGTTGGTGCAGATTCCCGCAGCTAGGATTTTACAACCTCCCAACCGCGAGAATGTACTCCCTCGTCGGACAGCCCTTCGGGAGGCGGTCGGACAGTCCCCCGGACGATGTCACGGACAGCCCTTCGGGAGGACCCTCGAAACTCGAACGGAAACTCGGACAGCCCTTCGGGAGGACCCTCGAACAGCCCCTCGGGCAAAAGATCGAAACTACGACCTCTCTACGGGGTTGCACACATACGGTGTCATCTATCCGGCAGGGCTTCGCCGTCCAGAACTAGTTCCTGCCGGAACCCAGACAGCCTTTCGGCTCTACGAAATACTCTTTTCGTGTGAGGGAGAAGAGAGAGCTAGCAAAGCATAGCATGTGTATGAGAGCACAAGGATGAGGAAGTGGGCTGCCCACTCACCTCTATTTATAGGCTAGCCAAGGGGTAAAGTTGTCATACAAAAACCCCAAAATGCCCATGGAATATCCCTTTCCTAAAAGGAATATGCCATATGGGAGTGCCATGTGGACCACCATGGTGCCCCACCCATCTTGGCCGGCCACACCCTTGGGGGACCCCCATCAGGGGCTGCCTTGGCCCCCAAGGCCTTCTAGAAACCTTTTTGGAAATATCCAAAAAGGTGTTTTTCCACAAATATCCAAAAAGCACTTTCACTATTCACGACGACATTTTTCAGCGTCTGATCGAACTGAAAATATTCATGTGGGCTTAGAACAATTCTAGTACCCACCAAAATAATTTTCAACGCGAGCCGGAACAATTCCGGTTTAGTGATTTCATCTGCAAAAAGCATCTGAAGCGGTTTCGGCAGCTCCGGAACATTTCCGGTTTTCATTCCAGAAAATTCCAAAAAGTTTCCAGAACGATTCTGGCACCCTCTAAGAATTATCAGGCATGTGCCAAGACCAATTTGACTTTATGGAATCCCCTGAAACAACTTTTCTAGTTTCACCGAAATTCATCCGGTGACCTCTCTCTGCGGAACTTTTCCGCTGTCCGAAACTTTTCCGGTGTCGGAAACTTTTTCGGTGTTTTTCTCTCAGACTCCCTGTCTAGTATTCAACAGATAGATGACCCTTAAGCGTGTGACCCTATAGGTTCGGTGAAGCATAGACATGACCCGGAACCCCTTCCGATCAATGATCAACATCGGAGCCGTGGACACCCATATCGATCCCTATACCCACACGAATAAATATTCGAGTGAACCTCCAGTTGCCGTATGCTATTCCTGTTGCTTCGCGATATGTTACAATTACCCGAGGTGAGACATGTTGGCATCCCCGTGGATCAACAACTTGTCCACTATGCCAGTTACCTCGTTGCCGGTATTGTTCTCTTTTCTCGTTCCCGTGTTCCGGCATCCCCGTGATCAAATCACAAGGTGTCTGGCCAGACGATGATGGATACCGCAACACCGAGAGGGCCCAGAGATATCTCTCCAACGTCGGAGGAGCAAATCCCAATCTTGAGCTATCAAGTTACTTGACATACTTTTCCATGAACCCGTAAGCAGCCGTAATAGCCACCCTTTTACGGATGACGTTTAACAAACCCCAAAGTTCATGAAGCAAGCATGAAGAAACTCGATACTCTCATGGTCTAAGGAATCATGCAAACATTAACCATCTCTGTGTTATTTAACCATTAACTAGTGACGAATATATCTCATAGTATAACATCAATTTGGGTCGATTCAACACAAGTGTTCTACCAACATCGTGCCCTCAAAATTGCCGGCATAGCCATGCCCATGATCAGGAAAACAGGATCATCATGCAATACTTGAGCCAGTCTTAGAGGCAAGACTAGGAATACAATTTACCGTTTATTAAACCACACGTGCACATGAGTTTCCCTCCAAGCCTCGTTTTATTTGCAGACTCGAGAATCATTGCAGTTATAGCATGGATCATAAACATTCATTACAAACTTGGAGATACAAAAGTAACTGATATTACTGCCTCTAGGGCATATCTCCTACAGTCTCCCACTTGCACTAGAGTCATAATCTAGTTACATGGCTTCCCTAACACCAATGGCAATCCGGTGTTGCTCATGCTTTGCTCGTGGTAGAGGCTTCGTCATCGGGTCTGATACATTCAGATCCGTGTGAACTTTGCGTACTTTCACTAAACCTTCTTCGACATGATGTCGAATGAGTTTATATTTGCGTTGAATATGCATTGTCTTATGGTGCGAACATGGCTCCCTTGCCTGAGCCACGGCGCCAGTATTATCACAATAGATCTCCACCGGGTCCAGAGCACTTGGGACCACACCAAGGTCTTCAAGAAATTGCTTGCCGACCGCTTTCTTGGAGGCTTCTGAAGCAGCAACATATTCCGCCTCCGTCGTAGAATCCGCCACAGTCTTTTGTTTGGAACTTTTCCAATCAACTGCGCCGCCGTTCAATATGAAAACATAGCCAGATTGAGATTTGAAGTCATCTGGGTCAGACATGAAGCCTGCATCAGTGTAACAACTTACAATGAGCTCTTCATCACCTCCGTACACAAGGAGTAAATCCTTGGTCCTTCTGAGGTACTTAAGAATACCCTTGACTGCGGCCCAGTGTTCCAATCCTGGATCACCTTGGTACCGGCTGCTAACACTTAGCGCATAGGAAACATCCGGTCTTGTACATAGCATGGCATACATAATAGAACCAACTGCCGAAGCATATGGAATATCATTCATTTGTACTCGCTCATCAAGGGTCCGAGGACTCTGATTCTTGCAAAGCACTGTGCCAGGTGACATGGGGAGTAGGCCTTTCTTGGAGTTCTCCATGTTGAACCTTTTCAACACCTTGTCAATGTACGTGCTTTGGCTTAGCGCTATTAAGCGTCTTGATCTATCTCTATAGATCCTGATGCCTAATACATATGCCGCTTCGCCTAAGTCTTTCATTGAAAAACTCTTCTTCAATGAGTCTTTTATTTCGCTAAGAAATTTCACATCATTTCCAATCAACAATATGTCATCCACATACAAGATTAGAAATGCTTTTGCGCTCCCACTAAACTTCTTGTACACACAAGATTCTTCATCGTTCCTGATGAAGCCAAACTCTTTGACCACTTCATCGAAACGAATATTCCAGCTCCTTGATGCTTGCTTCAGACCATAAATGGCTTTCTGAAGCTTACATACCTTTCCAGCATTTTTAGGATCGACAAAACCTTCTGGCTGTATCATGTATACATCCCTATCAAGGTTTCCATTTAGGAAAGCCGTTTTGACATCCATCTGCCATATTTCATAATTGAAATAAGCAGCAATTGCTAGTAATATCCGAACAGACCTAAGCATAGCTACGGGCGAGAAAGTCTCGTCGTAGTCATCTCCTGGAACTTGCGTGAACCCTTTCGCGACAAGTCTAGCTTTGTGGATAGTAATGTTACCATCCGCGTCCGTCTTTCTTTTGAAAATCCATTTACAACCAATGGGTTTTACGCCATCTGGAAGTTCTTCCAAGTTCCAAACTTGGTTTTCGTACATGGATTCCATTTCGGATCTCATGGCTTTGTGCCATTCCCTTGAGCTAGGCCCCGCCATCGCTTCCTTGTAGTGCGCAGGTTCATCGTCTTCAAGAATGAAGATTTCGTTATGAAACCACTCAGGTGGCTGGATAGCCCTACCTGACCTGCGCGGTTCAGTTTCAACATTGTTTGAAGTCTCCGCATCATATGCGACAACTTCCGGCTCGGTTGTAGGGATAATTAGCGGAATTTCTTCCGGTTCCTTAGCCATATCAACGGTTGCCGAAGATTCACTAATCTCATTAAGTTGCACTGTCCTCCCACTTAATTCTTTGGCGAGAAACTCTTTCTCAAGAAATTGTCCATTTCTTGCAACAAACACTTTGTTATCGGACGGGTGGTAGAAGGAATACCCAATTGTATCCTTGGGATAACCTACAAAGTAACATTTGTCTGATCTGGGATCAAGTTTGGTAGGTTGTAAACGTTTTACGTATACCTCACAACCCCAAATCCTGAGATGCGACAAACCGGGTTTCTTCCCGTTCCATATTTCATATGGTGTCGTCTCAACTGACTTAGACGGTGCTCTGTTTAATGTGTGAGTGGCAGTTTCTAGTGCGTGACCCCAAAAAGATATTGGAAGGTTTGTAAGAGACATCATCGACCTTACCATGTCTAACAGGGTTCGGTTACGTCGTTCCGACACTCCGTTTCGCTGTGGAGTTCCGGGAGGCGTAAGCTGTGAAACGATTCCACGGTCACTCAGATGTTGGCCAAACTCGTGACTAAGATATTCGCCTCCGCGATCAGACCGCAGAAACTTGATCTTTTTGTTACGATGATTTTCTACCTCATTCTGAAATTCTTTGAACTTTTCAAAGGTTTCCGACTTATGCTTCATCAAGTAGATATAGCCATACCGACTTAAATCATTAGTAAAAGTCACGAAGTAAAAATACCCACCCCGTGCGGCCGTGTTCATTGGACCACATACATCACTATGTATTATTTCCAATAATTCACCCGCCCGTTCAGGATGACCCGTGAACGGCGTCTTGGTCATTTTTCCCATCAAGCAAGCTTCACATGTGTCAAATGATTCAAAATCAAAAGACGGTAAAACTCCATCTTTATGGAGTCTTTGCATGCGTTTCTTTCCGATGTGGCCAAGCCGACAGTGCCACATGAAAGTGGTGGTGGTATCAGCCTTCTTAAGGCGTTTAGCATTCACGTTAAAGACATTATTTTCACATTCAAGATTCAGTACGAAAAGGCCCCCAATAATGGGTGCAAATCCATAAAACATGTCCTTACAATAAAGTGAACAACCATTGTTCTCAGACTTGTAGGAGTACCCGTCGTGCACTAAACATGATCCAGAGATAATGTTCTTACACAACAACGGAACAAAATAACAGTTACTTAGTTCCAAAATAAATCCTGAAGGGAGACGTAGAGGCATAATGCCGACGGCTTGAGCGGCGATCCCAGCGCCGTTCCCGACACGCATCACGACTTCATTCTTTGCCAGCCTGCGCACCTTCTGAAGCCCCTGTATCGAGTTGCAAATGTGAGCAACCGATCCGGTATCAAATACCCAAGACTTATAATTTTCGCTAGCAAGCAAAACGTCAATGACATTAACTTGTATAACAATTATACCTTTTCCGGTTTTCCCAGACTTCTTATCTTCCAAATACTTCTTGTAGTTTCTCTTCCAGTGTCCTGTGCCCTTGCAGTAGAAGCACTCAGTTTCATTCTTGGCTCCGCCCTTAGACTTGCGTTGGAAGCCGGTCTTACCGGCGCCCTTGCCTTTCTTTGGCTTGCCTTTCTTTTTGAAACTGGCAGTTTTATTCACAAGCAACACTTGCTTGCGATTTTTCTGCAGTCCTCCTTCAACAGATTTCAGCATGGCAAGCACCTCATTAGGTGATTTGTCCATCCCATTCATGTGGTAGTTCATGACAAAACCTCCGTAAGAAGGGGGGAGTGAACGGAGCAACATGTCCATTACATGCTCTTCTGGAAGTGGAAATTCCAGGGTTTTAAGCCTTTCAGCGTAGCCAATCATATTGACTACGTGCTCGCCAACTGAACTGCCCTCAGCCATCTTGGTCTCCGACATCATTTTCATGATATCAAAACGTTCAGACCGTGCATTAAACTTGTACAGAGCATCCAGATCTTTGATCATATCAAAGGAGTTATGGAATTCAAAACGTTTTTGAAGCTCTGAACTCATGCAAGACAGCATGAGGCACTGCACTAAGTTGAAATTATCATTCTTAGTGGCCCAGACATTTTGTATGTCTGCCGCGGCTGTTGCCGCCGGCTTAGGTGGAAGAGGTCCGTCAAGCACGTACACTTTCTTAGCGCTCCTGAGGACAATCCTCAGGGCACGGACCCAGTCCGCATAGTTGTTTCCATTCGCAGCTAACTTCTCTTTCTCTAACATAGGGCCTAAGTTGAACGCGGTGTTGCGAGCCATTTGATCTACAACGGAAAACACAAGTTCATTTTAGACATTGTTCATAATGATTTTGGCACTAGTGAATAAACAGTTTTATTCTAAAGTGCGCTCCCACTCAAATCAGTATCTCTCATAATTGATTGTGAGTGATTCAAGATCCGCATTTCAATTCGACGCCATTGACGGATTCATCACTGATGACGCGAATTTCAATCGGTAGGCCAACTTGCCAATCACATCTCTATGCGATTCTTGTCCATCTTTCGATGTGTGTGTTCCGAGCTCATGACTCTCATGCCTGAACGTCAAAGACAACCAAGTGATCTTGCTGCGAGGTCTGACCTCACCCGCCTCATTCCTCTCAATTCGTTCGTGCTCATGTGTACATGGCGCACCCCGAAAAGATACGAATTTCAGACGGTGCTACACTTGGGTGAACACTAACTACTTTGATATTTTTAGTGAGAGATCACCCTAATAAAAAGCGACTACCGCGCAATCAAGAAGGGTGCATCAAGAGGGATAAACATCTCAGGCAATTCATAATAGCATGATATGGTATAGCCCCTTCTGACGGAGAAGTCAAGTATTCTTCGTCTTCGGCATTCGCGTCGGAGTTCACCTTTGCGAAGATTGCCACCACCTTGTCGATGCACCAAATAATATTGCTATCTCTATAGCTAATAAAATAAGTGCATTACATAAGGTTGACACGCAGGTCATTAAAGTGCAATCATATGGCTCCAGCCATCATGCCGAATCATGACACGCAAGTCATGTTAATTACATCATATAGTCATCTCATACATAATCAAATTTAATATGAGCATTGCTATACCACATCACATGCATAACCATCCTGCAAAACCAAGTTAGACGCCTCTAATCGGTTTATGCAAAATTTTATTTTACGTGGCTTCTAAGGTTTTTACTTAAACCGCAGCTACCAACGTTTATCATCAAGTATGATACTTCAAGTTGCTAGATTAACTTTCCAGGGTGTATGAAACACGAGACTGTAAAATCTCGAGCCCCATAC
Source organism: Elymus sibiricus (assembly GCA_039707655.1). Taxonomy (NCBI): domain Eukaryota; kingdom Viridiplantae; phylum Streptophyta; class Magnoliopsida; order Poales; family Poaceae; genus Elymus; species Elymus sibiricus. The sequence continues at coordinate 253,006,332 of CM077674.1, forward strand.
TAAACTTCGTCATACGCGTGACCCCCGTGCAGATCATATCTGTATTGCCCTTCGTCTGCGAAACATCCATCTTTCTATGACTAAAGTGGAACCCAAAGAACTGTTAGCTTCGTTGATCTGTCAATCAGCATACTCAGGAGCAGCATGAAAGGATCGCGGATTGCCAGAACTTTGTCAGATTCCACAATGCTGTCAAGATCAGGACTACGCAAATTCAAGGGAAGCAACAAGAACATCGAGTAACAGATTTCATCTGCTACCCGCACAAATAATTTTCAGCAATAGATCTCATCTACTACCTAATTATATTGTGCAACACCCATACATCTCTATGTATTCTAGATCATAACATGCATCTACTCATAGCCTGGCTCTTGATGCCACTGTTGGGTAACGCGACAGAAAACAAAAAATTTCGGTATAGCGAGCACGCCCAGGATCACTATGGAGATGGCATACAAGGTTTGATCTGATCCGTACCGACTCGTAGCACAGCGGAAGAAGAGTCGGTGGAGATCGTTGGTGCAGATTCCCGCAGCTAGGATTTTACAACCTCCCAACCGCGAGAATGTACTCCCTCGTCGGACAGCCCTTCGGGAGGCGGCCGGACAGTCCCCCGGACGATGTCACGGACAGCCCTTCGGGAGGACCCTCGAAACTCGAACGAAAACTCGGACAGCCCTTCGGGAGGACCCTCGAACAGCCCCTCGGGCAAAAGATCGAAACTACGACCTCTCTACGGGGTTGCACACATACGGTGTCATCTATCCGGCAGGGCTTCGCCGTCCAGAACTAGTTCCTGCCGGAACCCAGACAGCCTTTCGGCTCTACGAAATACTCTTTTCGTGTGAGGGAGAAGAGAGAGCTAGCAAAGCATAGCATGTGTATGAGAGCACAAGGATGAGGAAGTGGGCTGCCCACTCACCTCTATTTATAGGCTAGCCAAGGGGTAAAGTTGTCATACAAAAACCCCAAAATGCCCATGGAATATCCCTTTCCTAAAAGGAATATGCCATATGGGAGTGCCATGTGGAGCACCATGGTGCCCCACCCATCTTGGCCGGCCACACCCTTGGGGGACCCCCATGAGGGGCTGCCTTGGCCCCCAAGGCCTTCTAGAAACCTTTTTGGAAATATCCAAAAAGGTGTTTTTCCACAAATATCCAAAAAGCACTTTCACTATTCACGACGACATTTTTCAGCGTCTGATCGAACTGAAAATATTCATGTGGGCTTAGAACAATTCTAGTACCCACCAAAATAATTTTCAACGCGAGCCGGAACAATTCCGGTTTAGTGATTTCATCTGCGAAAAGCATCTGAAGCGGTTTCGGCAGCTCCGGAACATTTCCGGTTTTCATTCCAGAAAATTCCAAAAAGTTTCCAGAACGATTCTGGCACCCTCTAAGAATTATCAGGCATGTGCCAAGACCAATTTGACTTTATGGAATCCCCTGAAACAACTTTTCTAGTTTCACCGAAATTCATCCGGTGACCTCTCTCTGCGGAACTTTTCCGCTATCCGAAACTTTTCCGGTGTCCGAAACTTTTTCGGTGTTTTTCTCTCAGACTCCCTGTCTAGTATTCAACAGATAGATGACCCTTAAGCGTGTGACCCTATAGGTTCGGTGAAGCATAGACATGACCCGGAACCCCTTCCGATCAATGATCAACATCGGAGCCGTGGACACCCATATCGATCCCTATACCCACACGAATAAATATTCGAGTGAACCTCCAGTTGCCGTATGCTATTCCTGTTGCTTCGCGATATGTTACAATTACCCGAGGTGAGACATGTTGGCATCCCCGTGGATCAACAACTTGTCCACTATGCCAGTTACCTCGTTGCCGGTATTGTTCTCTTTTCTCGTTCCCGTGTTCCGGCATCCCCGTGATCAAATCACAAGGTGTCTGGCCAGACGATGATGGATACCGCAACACCGAGAGGGCCCAGAGATATCTCTCCAACGTCGGAGGAGCAAATCCCAATCTTGAGCTATCAAGTTACTTGACATACTTTTCCATGAACCCGTAAGCAGCCGTAATAGCCACCCTTTTACGGATGACGTTTAACAAACCCCAAAGTTCATGAAGCAAGCATGAAGAAACTCGATACTCTCATGGTCTAAGGAATCATGCAAACATTAACCATCTCTGTGTTATTTAACCATTAACTAGTGACGAATATATCTCATAGTATAACATCAATTTGGGTCGATTCAACACAAGTGTTCTACCAACATCGTGCCCTCAAAATTGCCGGCATAGCCATGCCCATGATCAGGAAAACAGGATCATCATGCAATACTTGAGCCAGTCTTAGAGGCAAGACTAGGAATACAATTTACCATTTATTAAACCACACGTGCACATGAGTTTCCCTCCAAGCCTCGTTTTATTTGCAGACTCGAGAATCATTGCAGTTATAGCATGGATCATAAACATTCATTACAAACTTGGAGATACAAAAGTAACTGATATTACTGCCTCTAGGGCATATCTCCTACAGAGCTGGCCTGGAGCGGCCATTTGCTGAACCACGCGCCGGCTTGGGCCGGCAACTGGCTCCGTCGGGCTACGCGAGGGAGGTGGCGCCGCGAGCTGCCTCGCTCGTATCCAGCCGGCTCGGCGAGCCACCCACCTGGCTTGTATGCCGGAGAACTGCTCTTTGGAAGCCATCGGAAGAGTGGAGAAAATGGTGGAGGAGGAGATGAGGGAGGGGGGAGGGGTGCGATTCTTGCCCGGCGTTTGGCCTCGTTTAAATAGAGGGCGGAGGGGAGGAGCTCTGCCGGCGTTGCGTTTAATGCCGGCCCGCTGATGAACGGACGTGTGGCCGGAGTAGGTTTCTCGACTTCCACGCGGGTTTAATGGAGTCGTTTGAATGCGGTGAGGAGGCATGTTCTGCCAGGCATGTGATACGTCCATTTTGCATCATGTATTCCTACTGTTATTTATAGTGTTTTTAATCAATATAACACTTTGTGGAGCAATTCTAATGTTTTTTCTCTCTTAATATGCAAGATTTACATAAGGAGGGAGATTGCCGGCAGCTGGAATTCTGGACCTGAAAAAGCTATGTCAGAGATACCTATTCTGCACATCTCCAAATGAGCTGAAATTTCACGGAGATTTATTTTGGAATAAATAAAAAATACTGGAGAAAAGAACTACCAGAGGGGGCCACCCAGGTGCCCACGAGGCACCAGAGTGCGCCACCCCCCCAGGCGCGCCCTGGTGGCTTGTGGGGCCCCTGGCCAGCCTCCGGTGCCCATTTTCTGGTATATAAGCCCATTTTCCCTAGAAAAAATAAGGAGAAGACTTTTGGGATGGAGCGCCGCCGTCTCGAGGCGGAACTTGGGCCAGAGCACTTTTGCTCTCCGGCGGAGCGATTCCGCCAGGGATACTTCCCTCCGGGAGGGGGAAATCGAATCCATCGACATCACCAACGATCCTCTCATCGTGGGAGGACCAATCTTCATCATCATCTTCACCAGCACCATCTCATCTCAAACCCTAGTTCATTTCTTGTATTCAATCTTTGTCTCAAAACCTCAGATTGGTACATGTGGGTTGCTAGTAGTGTTGATTACATCTTGTAGTTGATGCTAGTTGGTTTATTTGGTGGAAGATTATATGTTCAGATCCATTATGCTATTCAATACCCCTCTGATCTTGGACATGAATATGATGTGTGAGTAGTTACTTTTGGTCTTGAGGACATGGGAGAAGTCTTGTCATAAGTAATCGTGTGAATTTGGTATTCGTTCGATATTTTGATGATATGTATGTTGTTGATTCTCTTAGTGGTGTCATGTGAACGTCGACTACATGACACTTCACCATATTTGGGCCTAAGGGAATGCATTGTGGAGTAGTAATTAGATGATGGGTTGCTAGAGTGACAGAAGCTTAAACCCTAGTTTATGCGCTATTCCGTCAGGGGCTGATTTGGATCCATATGTTTAATGCTATGGTTAGATTTATCTTAATTCTTCTTTTATAGTTGCGGATGCTTGCGAGAGGGGTTAATCATAAGTGGGAGGCTTGTTCAAGTAAGAACAGCACCCAAGCACCGGTCCACCCACATATCAAATTATCAAAGTAGCGAACGCGAATCAAACAAACATGATGCAATTGACTAGATGAAATACCCATGTGTCCTCGAGAACGTTTAGCTTATTATAAGAGATCGCCCCGGCCTGTCCTTTGCAACAAAAGGATTGGGCTACCTTGCTGCACCTTAGTTACTATTTCTACTTGTCACTTGTTACAAATTATCTTGCTATCAAACTACTCGTTACCGATAATTTCAGTGCTTGCAGAAAATACCTTGCTGAAAACCGCTTATCATTTCCTTCTGCTCCTCGTTGGGTTCAACACTCTTACTTATTGAAAGGACTACGATTGATCCCCTATACTCGTGGGTCATCAAGACTCTTTTCTGGCGCCGTTGCCGGGGAGTGAAGCGCCTTTGGTGAGTGGAATTTGGTAAGGAAACACTTGTATTACGTGCTGAAATTTACTGTCACTTGTCACTATGGAAAACAATCCTTTGAGGGGTTTGTTCGGGGTATCTTCACCTCGACCGGAAGCACAAAGAGTTGCTCCTCAACCCACTGCACCTACTGAAAATATTTATTATGAGATTCCTTTGGGTATGATAGAGAAACTGCTAGCTAATCCTTATGCAGGAGATGGAACATTACATCCCGATATGCACTTGATCTATGTGGATGAAGTTTGTGGATTATTTAAGCTTGCAGGTTTACCCAGAGATGAAGTTAAGAAGAAGGTTTTCTCTTTATTTTTGAAGGGAAAGGCATTGACATGGTATAGGCTATGTGATGATATCGAAATGTGAGATTGGAATCGATTGAAATTGGAATTTCATCAAAAGTTTTTTCCTATGCATCTGGTTCATCGTGATCGGAATTATATATATAATTTTTGGCCTCGTGAAGGAGAAAGCATCGCTCAGGCTTGGGGGAGGCTTAAGTACATGATGTACACATGCCCCAATCATGAGCTCTCAAGAGAAATTATCTTACAGAATTTTTATGCTCGGCTTTCTCATGATGATCAAACCATGCTCGATTCTTCTTCGACTGGCTCCTTTATGAAGAAAACTATTGAATTTAGATGGGATATTCTGGAAATAATTAAACGCAACTCTAAAGATTGGGAACTCGACAAAGGTAATGAGTCAGGTATAATACTTGAGTTTGATTGTGTTAAATCTTTTATGGATACCGATGCTTTTCATAAGTTTAGCACTAAATACGGACTTGACTCTGAGATAGTAGCCTCCTTTTGTGAATCATTTGCTACTCATGTTGATCTCCCTAAGGAGAAGTGGTTTAAATATCATCCCCCTGTTAAAGAAAAGATTGAGGAACCTATTATAGTTAAAGAAGAAACTATCATTTACAATGTTGATCCAGTTGTGCCTACTGCTTATATTGAGAAACCACCTTTTCCAGTTAGGATTAAGGAACATGCTAAAGTTTCAACCGTGGTTAACAAAAGTAATATTAGAGCACCTAGACCCTCTGAACAAATTAAAGTTGAACCTAATGTTGCTATGGTTAAAGATCTCTTGGTCGATAATATAGATGGGCATGTTATTTACTTCTGTGATGAAGCTACTAGAATTGCTAAGCCCGATCCTAAAGATAAGAATAAACCTATCGTTGGCATGCCTGTTGTCTCTGTTAAAATAGGAGATCATTGTTATCATGGCTTATGTGATTTGGGTGCTAGTGTGAGTGCTATTCCATTTACCTTATATCAATAAATTATGAATGATATTGCACCTTTTGAGATTGAAGATATTGATGTTACTATTAAGCTCGCAAATAGAGATACTATTTCACCGCTTGGAATTGTTAGAGATGTTGAAGTCTTGTGTGGTAAGATCAAATACCCTACTGATTTTCTTGTTCTTGGATCACCACAAGATGATTTTTGTCCAATTATATTTGGTAGACCCTTCCTGAATACTGTTAATGCTAAGATTGATTGCACTAAAGAAATTGTTAGTGTTAATTTTGGTGAGATGTCTCATGAGTTTAATTTCTCTAAGTTTCGTAGACAACCTCATGATAAAGAATTACCCAATAAAGATGAAATTATTGGCCTTGCTTCTATTGTTGTGCCTCCTACTGATCCCTTGGAACAATATTAGCTAGACCATGAAAATGATATGCACATGAATGAAAGAAATGAAATAGATAAGATGTTCTTTGATCAACCACCTATCCTTAAACACAATTTGCCTGTTGAAACTCTTGGAGGTCCTCCTCCACCTAAGGGTGACCCTGTATTTGAATTGAAACAATTGTCTGATACATTGAAAAATGCTTATCTGGATGAAAAGAAGATATATCCTGTTATTATTAGTGCTAGCCTTTCAGAGCATGAAGAAAATAGATTACTAAAAACTCTGAGGAAGCACCGTGCTGCTATTGGATATACTCTTGATGATCTTAAGGGCATTAGTCCCACTCTATGTCAGCACAAAATTAATATGGAGCCTGATGCTAAACCAGTTGTCGATCATCAACGACGATTAAATCCTAAGATGAAGGAGGTGGTAAGAATTGAAATATTAAAGCTTTTGAAAGCAGGTATAATCTGTCCCATAGCTGATAGTAGATGGGTAAGTCCCATTCATTGTGTCCCTAAGAAAGGAGGCATTACTGCTGTTCCTAACGATAAAAATGAACTCATTCCACAAAGAATTGTAACTGGTTATAGGATGGTAATTGATTTTAGAAAATTAAACAAAGCCACTAGAAAAGATCATTACCCCTTACCTTTTATTAATCAAATGTTAGAAAGATTGTCCAAGCATACACACTTTTGCTTTCTTGATGGATATTCTGGTTTCTCTCAAATACCTGTATCACAAGCCGACCAAGAGAAAACCACCTTTACTTGTCCTTTTGGAACTTATGCTTATAGACGTATGCCTGTTGGTTTATCCAATGCACCTGCTACCTTTCAAAGATGTATGACTACTATATTCTCTGACTTTTGTGAAAAGATTGTTGAGGTTTTCATGGATGATTTCTCCGTTTACGGAACTTCTTTTGATGATTGGTTGAGCAACCTTGATCGAGTTTTGCAGAGATGTGAAGAAACTAATCTTGTCTTGAATTGGGAGAAGTGCCACTTTATGGTTAATGAAGGTATTGTCTTGGGGCATAAAATTTCTGAACGAGGTATTGCAGTAGATAAGGATAAAGTTGATGCAATTGAGAAAATGCCATGTCCTAAAGATATTAAAGGTATAAGAAGTTTCCTCGGTCATGCTGGTTTCTATAGAAGGTTTATTAAAGACTTCTCTAAAATTTCTAGGCCTCTTACTAATCTCTTGCAAAAATATGTTCCATTTGTTTTCGATGATGATTGTGTAGAAGCCTTTGAAACACTTAAGAAAGACTTAACCTCTGCACCTATTGTTCAACCACCTGATTGGAACTTGCCTTTTGAAATTATGTGTGATGCTAGTGATTATGCTGTTGGTGCTGTTCTAGGACAAAGAGTTGATAAGAAATTAAATGTTATCCATTATGCTAGTAAAACTCTAGACAGTGCTCAATGAAATTATGCTACTACTGAGAAAGAATTTCTAGCAGTGGTGTTTGCATGTGATAAATTCAGATCTTACATAGTTGATTCTAAAGTAATTGTTCACACCGATCTTGCTTCTATTAAATACCTTATGGAAAAGAAAGATGCTAAACCTAGACTCATTAGGTGGGTTCTATTGCTACAAGATTTTGACTTGCATATTACTGATAGAAAGGGAGTTGAGAATCCCGTAGCTGATAATTTGTCTAGAATGTAAAATGTTCTTGATGACCCACTCCCTATTAATGATGATTTCCCTGATGAACAATTAGCTGTGATAAATGCTTCTCGTAATACTCCTTGGTATGCAGACTATGCTAATTATATTGTTGCTAAATTTATACCACCTAGTTTCACATACCAACAAAAGAAAAAGTTCTTCTTTGATTTAAGACATTACTTCTGTGATGACCCACATCTTTATAAAGAAGGAGTGGATGGTATTATTAGACATTGTATACCTGAGCATGAACAGGAACAAATCCTGCGGAAGTGTCATTCTGAGGCTTACGGAGGACACCATGCGGGAGACAGAACTGCACATAAGGTACTACAATCTGGTTTTTATTGGCCTACTCTTTTCAAGGATGCTCATAAGTTTGTCTTATCTTGTGATGAATGTCAAAGAATTGGTAATATTAGTAGATGTCAGGAAATGCCTATGAATTATTCACTTGTTATCGAACCATTTGATGTTTGGGGATTTGATTATATGGGACCTTTTCCTTCCTCTAATGGGTATACACATATTTTAGTTGCTGTTGATTACGTTACTAAGTGGGTAGAAGCTATTCCAACTAGTAGTGCTGATAATAACACTTCTTTTAAAATGCTTAAAGAAGTTATTTTCCCGAGGTTCGGAGTCCCTAGATATTTAATGACTGATGCTGGTTCACATTTTATTCATGGTGCATTCCGTAAACTGCTTGCTAAATATGACGTCAACCATAGAATTGAATCTCCCTATCACCCTCAATCTAGTGGTCAAGTTGAATTGAGCAATAGAGAAATAAAGCTAATTTTGCAAAAGACCGTCAATAGATCTAGAAAGAATTGGTCTAAGAAACTTGATGATGCATTATGGGCTTATAGAACTGCTTATAAAAATCCTATGGGTATGTCTCCTTATAAAATGGTTTATGGAAAAGCATGTCATTTACCTCGTGAGTTAGAACATAAAGCATATTGGGAAATTAAAGAACTCAATTATGATTTTAAACTTGCCGGTGAAAAGAGGTTATTTGATATTAGCTCGCTAGATGAATGGAGAACCCAAGCCTATGAAATTGCCAAATTGTTTAAAGAAAAAGTTAAAAGATGGCATGATAGAAGAATCCAAAAATGGGAATTTAAAGTGGGTGAGTATGTTCTATTGTACAATTCTCGTTTTAGATTTTTTGCAGGAAAACTTCTCTCTAAATGGGAAGGACCGTATATCATCGAGCAAGTTTATCGCTCTGGAGCCATTAAGATCAATAACGCCGATGGCACTAATCCGAGGGTGGTCAATGGGCAAGCATTACATCTCAGGTACACCTATTAATGTTGAGACTAACATTATCCAAACTATGACATCGGAGGAACACATAAGGAAGACCTTCCAGAACACTCCAGAACCCTTAAAAGGAAGAGGTACGTGATACGGTAAGTAAACCGACTCCAAAAATTCCATAAAAATACTTTCTGTCAGTGTTGGAATATTAGAAAAAATACAAAAATAAGAAACAGCCGAGATGACCCACGAGGTGCACACGAGGCACCAGGGCGCGCCACCCCCCCTGGCGCGCCCTGGTGGCTCGTGGGCCCCTCGTGAGCCTTCCCGACTCCGTTTTCTTCGGGAATACTTGTTTTGCAAGATAAAAATTCTTTATATATACTCCCATCTGTTTTGACCTACGTATCGCAGAAATATCCTCTGTTCTTGTTTCGTGCTATTTTTCTGACAGATCTAGATCGCTATGGCTCCACCAAGCTCTTCCAAGGACAAGTTCTATGAGAAGGTCATCAACCCCTACCTACCGGAGGTGATGAAACACCCTCAAGCCATCGAGATGCGTGAGGGGTGCTTCACATCCGAGATGTTCAAGGACCCAAGAAGACTAGGAGCGTGAAGGCCAGGCTCGAAGCGGTGGAGCAGGAGATTTTCAAGTGCCAAGGGATGGTAGAACGTGGACTCAGCGCTAACCACTCCATGATCACGGAATTCACCCGCGATCACAAGGTGGATGGCCAATCAATGGGGGACATCGTCTTCAAGCTCAACGAACGAATTGACTATCTCCAAGGCCAAATCTATGATCTTCAAAACCAAAATTTTGAGTATGAGGCAAGATTCAAAGGTATGAGTTTAGCTGCAAGTTTCAGGACTCCGGAGACTCATTCATCCTTTTATGATGGGGAACCTATGCCATGGAAGCCGGAGGACAAGCCCACCACCTCATCATCACCACCATCACCGAAGAAGGAGACTTGAGTACATGGGTATGGGCACTCCCCTTGGCTTGTGCCAAGCTTGGGGAAGGTGCCCCGGTATCGTATCACCATCACTTTTATTATCTTTATCTATTTTTAGTTCGATCCTTAGTTATTTCGTGATTTAGTTGAATAAAAGTTTAGTATGATCTATTTTCGAGTGCTAGTTTCGTTATCTATCTATTTTGAGTTTTTGCTTCTTTACTTTTATGTTTTAATCCTAGCAATGAAAATAATGAAAAAGATCATATGCTAATCTTATGGAAAGTAATGACATTACATAAAGAAAAGTATAAGTAGTAAAATTTATTGAAAGTTAACAAACATAGCAGTGGTCAATGATGCAATTCATGAAAAAATTAATAAGGGAAGAGAAGATTCACATGCAAATACACTCTCTTGGACATCTTTTGTGATTGTGAGCCCCCATTAAGTATTTTATGTCAAATTGTTGACGTTGGACAAGGAAGACAACGTAATGAATTATGGTTGCTTATATTCACATAGAAGTTATATTGTCATAGATCCTCCAACATGTGGTGCTTGCCCAATATCTTTGCTAGCAAAAAAATCCGCACCAAGTAGAGATACTACTTGTGCATCCAAAAACCTTGAACCCAGTTTCATTCCATGAGAGTCCACTATATCTACCTATGGATTGAATAAGGTCCTTCAAGTAAGTTGTCATCGGTGCAAAAAGCAATAAAAATTGCCTCTAAATATGTATGAACTTTTATTGTAAGGGAAAATAAGCTTTGTACGAACTTGTGATGGTAAAGAAATAAAAGCTACGGACTGCATAATAAAGGTTGCTATCACAAGGGGCAATATAAAGTGACATTCTTTTGCATTAAGAGCTTTTGCAATAAGACCTCTGCTTCCCTCTGCGAAGGGCCTATCTTTTACTTTTATGTATTTACCTTTTTATGCAAGAGTCAATAGTGTTCTCCTCTATTCCTTTTTATTTTTCTCTTTTGCAAGCATCATGTGGTGGGGAAAGATCTAGGCATATATACCCAGTTGGATATGAGTGATCATGAGTTATTATTGTTGACATTACCTTTGAGGTAAATAAGTTGGGAGGCGAAATTATAAGCCCCTATCTTTCTATGTGTCTGGCTGAAACTTTTTGCTCCATATATATGTTGTGAGTGTTAGCAATCATAGAAGACTAAATGATGGTTGAGTATGTGGACTTGCTAAAAAGCTCCTAAATGAGACCCTTCCTGAAAATATGATGAATTGCAATTGCATTGTTGACTGAGAACATAGTTTGTTAGTTTTCAAGAAAGTTTATGTCTTATACTTCGTTGTTGTGATGAATTGTTACTTGCTCATGAGAAGTTCTATTATAATGAATATTGCTGTTATAATAATGATCATGATGCTACTATGTCCGTATTTTGTTTTTATCGACACCTCTCTCTCTAAACATGTGGACATGATTATCGATATCGGCTTTCGCTTGAGGACAAGCAAGGTCTAAGCTTGGGGGAGTTGATACATCCAATTTGCATCATGTTTTCCTACTGTTATTTATAGTGTTTTAATCAATATAACACTTTGTGGAGCAATTCTAATGCCTTTTCTCTCTTAATATGCAAGATTTACATAAGGAGGGAGATTGCCGGTAGCTGGAATTCTGGACCTGAAAAAGCTATGTCAGAGATACCTATTCTGCACATCTCCAAATGAGCTGAAATTTCACGGAGATTTATTTTGGAATAAATAAAAAATACCGGAGAAAAGAACTACCAGAGGGGGCCACCCAGGTGCCCACGAGGCACCAGGGCGCGCCACCCCCCCAGGCGCGCCCTGGTGGCTTGTGGGGCCCCTGGCCAGCCTCCGGTGCCCATTGTCTGGTATATAAGCCCATTTTCCCTAGAAAAAATAAGGAGAAGACTTTCGGGACGGAGCGCCGCCGTCTCGAGGCGGAACTTGGGCAGGAGCACTTTTGCTCTCCGGCGGAGCGATTCCGCCGGGGATACTTCCCTCCGGGAGGGGGAAATCGAAGCCATCGACATCACCAACGATCCTCTCATCATGGGAGGACCAATATTCATCAACATCTTCACCAGCACCATCTCATCTCAAACCCTAGTTCATCTCTTGTATTCAATCTTTGTCTCAAAACCTCAGATTGGTACCTGTGGGTTGCTAGTAGTGTTGATTACGTCTTCTAGTTGATGCAAGTTGGTTTATTTGGTGGAAGATTATATGTTCAGATCCATTATGCTATTCAATACCCCTCTGATCTTGGACATGAATATGATGTGTGAGTAGGTACTTTTGTTCTTGAGGACATGGGAGAAGTTTTGTCATAAGTAATCATGTGAATTTGGTATTCGTTCGATATTTTGATGATATGTATGTTCTTGATTCTCTTAGTGGTGTCATGTGAACGTCGACTACATGACACTTCACCATCTTTGGGCCTAAGGGAATGCATTGTGGAGTAGTAATTATATGATGGGTTGCTAGAGTGACAGAAGCTTAAACCCTAGTTTATGTGTTATTCCGTAAGGGGCTGATTTGGATCCATATGTTTAATGCTATGATTAGATTTATCTTAATTCTTCTTTAATAGTTGCAGATGCTTGCGAGAGGGGTTAATCATAAGTGGGAGGCTTGTTCAAGTAAGAACAGCACCCAAGCAACGGTCCACCCACATATCAAATTATCAAAGTAGCGAACGAGAATCAAACAAACATGATTAAAGTGACTAGATGAAATTCCCATGTGTCCTTGAGAACGTTTAGCTTATTATAAGAGATCGTTCCGGCCTGTCCTTTGCAACAAAAGGATTGGGCTACCTTGCTGCACCTTAGTTACTATTGCTACTTGTCACTTGTTACAAATTATCTTGCTATCAAACTACTCGTTACCGATAATTTCAGTGCTTGCAGAAAATACCTTGCTGAAAACCGCTTGTCATTTCCTTCTGCTGCTCGTTGGGTTCGACACTCTTACTTAGCGAAAGTACTACGATTGATCCCCTATACTTGTGGGTCATCAGCGTGCAGTGGGCGGCGCTTCAATGGCGGAGGCAGTGAGAGGCCGCGTCCGCCCTGAGCCGCCTTTAATGTGGAGCGGCGCGCTCTACAGCGGCATGATGCAGGTAGGTTGCAACAGGCGGGAATGAGCGCGGGCGAGGGAGGAGGGGTTTGGGTGGGCAAGGGTGGTCAGAAGCGGGCTTGGAATCCGTCCGGACTCCCGCAAACCTCCCGCACTTTTGTCTCCCGTTTGCGGGAGAAAGCGTGTCTGGACCGCGCCGCGGACCGATATAGGTCAGCGTTGGATGGCTCACGCGGTCCGGACAGCGCGGTCTGGATGGATGCGGGCGGTTTGCGGGTCAGCCATGGAGATGCCCCTAGGGCATGTTTGGTTTCCGGCATGCAGCCCATACAGGCCTTGGGGACATAAATTTGGCCTTTTGCTTGCATGAGTTGCACCGAATAGGTTGAGAAGGAATGCCTGAATCCGCTATTGCCATTGATAATTGATAGTTGGCTATACGCGGCCATCGTCACCGCGCTGCCCCCCCCATCTGGCCCACAACCTGTGGCTCGCCCAAACTAGAAAGGCTGCAGAGGATGCTGAAGGCTCCTTCCCCCATTTAGTCGCGGTCATCTTGTATCGAGCCCTTGTCGGCGGGCAATTCGTCGACTACGGCAGGGGGTGGGGGCACTTTGGTTGTGGTAGCATGGACATCCGCCACGACAGTGGAGGATTTTGATGGTCACATGGGTTTCTTCTTCACCTCCGATGACATCTGCTCCACCTTCAGCGGATGATGTAAGTATATCGAACCTCAATCTTGTTTCGTAGATGTAGATTGGGGGAAAGTTCGGCTATGGCTAGGGTTTTTTGCTCCGACGACAATGCCATTTGCCGGTGAGACACGCCTCCAGTGGCAATGCTTACTTCTCGGTGGATTGGACACGTGGTTAAGGTATATTTGGGTGATTGATTAGATTGATTCACTGATTGTGCATGTTAATCGCAAATGTGCGGATTCGATTAGATTGTGCACTGATTTGTGTAGGATCATAGCAATATGCATGTCCATGCTTGATTATGCTCTTATTTATGTTAGATCGTGTCAAGATTATGCTAGATTGTGCACCGCCATGTCTTGGATCATAGTGGTACTACCGGCCTGGAGTGGTAAGCAGAAGTACTGCTCCCACTAGGGGAGCGGTACTACCGCAAACCAATGTGGTAATAACAGGTGTACAAGAGCATGCACGTTGGTATAATTTGAATCTCTTCTCGAAAAGATGGGAAGGAGATGTGGGTGCAAATGTGTTTTGTGTACGTGCATTAATTCCACCCATAGTTTCCAGTGCGGACACTCTCTTCATCGTACGGATTTCGTACCAAAGAAATAAAAGCGTCGAAAACACCGTCTTCCATCTTTCCCTTCCAGAGGGGAACTGATACGTCTCCATCGTATCTACTTTTCCAAACACTTTTGCTCTTGTTTTGGCCCCTAATTTGCATGATTTGAATGGAACTAACCCGGACTGACGCTGTTTTCAGCAGAATTACCATGGTGTTGTTTTTTGTGCAGAAATAAAAGTTCTTGGAATTGGATGAAACTTTTTGGAGATTTTTTATGGAATAAATAAAAAATACTGGAACCAAGACCCACTGGAGGGGGGCCACCCAGTGCCCACGAGGCACCAGGGCGCGCCACCCCCCCCCCAAGTGCGCCCTGGTGGCTCGTGGGGCCCACGTGGCTCCGCTGACCCTAATCTCAGGCCTATAAATTCACAATTCCAGAGAAAAAAATAAGAGAGGAAGTTTTATTGCGTTTCACGATACAGAGCCGCCGCCACCTCCTATTCTTCATCGGGAGGCCAGATCTGGAGTCCGTTTGGGGCTCCGGAGAGGGGATCATCCGGCATCGTCATCATCAACCATCCTTCATCACCCATTTCATGATGCTCACCACCGGGAGTGAGTAATTACTTCGTAGGCTTGCTGGACGGTGATGAGTTGGATGAGATTTATCATGTAATCGAGTTAGTTTTGTTAGGGCTTGATCCCTAGTATCCACTATGTTCTGAGATTGATGTTGCTATGACTTTGCTATGCTTAATGCTTGTCACTAGGGCCCGAGTGCCATGATTTCAGATCTGAACCCTTTATGTTTTCATGAATATATTTGTGTTCTTGATCCGATCTTGCAAGTTATACGCACCTGCTACATGTTATGATCCGCATACCCCAAGGTGACAACAATTGGGATTCTTTCCGGTGGTTGCCGTAGTTTGAGGAGTTCATGTATTCACTATGTGTTAATGCTTTGTTCCGGTTCTCTATTAACAGAAGGCCTTAATATCCCTTAGTTTCCTTATGGACCCTGCTGCCACGGGAGGGTAGGACAAAAGATGTCATGCAAGTTCTTATCGCAAGCACGTATGACTATATACGGAATACATGCCTACATTACATCGATGAATTGGAGCTAGTTCTGTGTCACCCTAGGTTATGACTGTTACATGATGAATGTTATCCAACATAATCACCGATCCAATGCCTATGAGTTCTTCACATATTCTTCTTTGCTAAGTTACTACTGTTGCTACTGCTGTCACAATTGCTACAAAACTACTGCTGCTACCGTTACTGCTACTGTTACTATTATTGCTACTGCTATCAAACTATCATACTACTGTGCTACTGATCACTCTGCTGCAGATATTTAGTCTCTAGATGTGGTTGAATTGACAACTCAACTGCTAATACTTGCAAATATTCTTTTGCTCCCCTTGTGTCGAATCAATAAATTTGGGTTGAATACTCTACCCTCGAAAACTGTTGCGCTCCCCTATACTTGTGGGTTATCAAGACCTTTTTCTGGCGCCGTTGCCGGGGAGCATAGCTTTATTTGCTGAGTCACTTGGGATTTATATCTGTTGATCACTATGAAGAATCTGAAAGACGCTAAGACCAAGATCGTTCCCTCTAAGACGAGGGGAGGTAAGGAACTGCCATCTAGCTCTGCACTTGATTCACCTTCTGTTTTGAGTAAGCTTGCAACACCACCACATGCTATTAATTTTGATATGTCGCTAGTTATTGATGATACCACTTCTGCTATGAATGAAACTCATGATGATGCTAGTACTAGGCTTGATAATGCTGTGCCACTTGGTGAATTTCTTGCTGAACAACTTGCTAAAGCTAAAGAAATTGAAAATGTTGAAACTCTTGAGAATTATGATTCACCTATTATGACTAGCTCTCCTACTAGAGTTGAAACACCTGATGAACATTGCTTTGTTAGGGAGACGGCTAGAGCCATTCTTGCTTGTAATGATAGAGATGAAGTTATAAAATTGCTTGCTGAAATGAAAGAAAAATCTATGAGGGAGAGAATGAAATATGATCCTAAGTTTGCTACCTCTCCCATATTTGTTACTGATAAGGATTATGAATTCTCTGTCGATCGTGAGTTAATTACTTTGGTTGAATCTGATCCTTTCCATGGCTATGAAACTGAAACTGTTGTGGCACATCTTACTAAATTAAATGATATAGCCACCCTATTTGCTCATGAGGAAAAAAATCGCTATTACTATATTCTTAAGTTGTTTCCTTTCTCATTAAAGGGTGATGCTAAGGAATGGTATAATACTCTTGCTCCTGGTTGTGTGCGTAGTCCCCAGGATATGATTTATTACTTCTCTGAAAAATATTTTCCTGCTCATAGGAAACAATCTGCTTTACAGGAAATATTTAACTTTGTGCAAACTAAAGAAGAGAATTTCCCTCAAGATAGGGGGAGGCTTCTCCAATTACTTAATGCTTTGCCTGATCATCCTCTTAAGAAAAATTAAATACTTGATATCTTTTACAATGGACTTACCGATGCTTCTAGGGACTACCTAGATAGGTGTGCGGGTTGTGTTTTCAGGGAGCGAACTATTGAAAAAGCTGAGGAACTATTGAATAATATATTGAAGAATGATAATGATTGGACACTTCCCGAACCACCGCCTAAACCCACTCTGAAGAAGAGGGGTATTTTATATCTCAGTCCTGAAGATATCCAAGAAGCAAAGAAATGTATGAAGGAAAAAGGTATTAAAGCTGAAGATGTTAAGAATCTACCACCTATTGAAGAAATACATGGTCTTGATACACCGCCACAGGTAGTAGAGGTAAATTCTTTTATAAAGTTTGATGAAGGTGATATTCCTTATAACAAACCTCCTAGTCAAATCTTGTATGAATTTGATAATTATATTATTAAGCAAGATCACTTCAATGCAAATGTTATGAAACAATTGAAACGAAATGCCTACATGATTGATCGCTTGAGTGACTTGTTATTTAGAATTGCTAATGATGTCAAAGGTGTGAGTAAACATGCATCTATGGTTCAAACTCAATTAGAACAAGTTGCTAAATCTCAAAGTGAATTGCTCAATGAAATGAATAACAATATGAATGATCATGCTGTTAGAGTAATGACTAGAGGAGGTAGAATGACTCAGGAGCCACTTTATCCTGAAGGTCACCCTAAAAGAATTGAACAAGACTCTCAAAGAATTAATGTTGATGCACCTAGTCCATCTAAAAAGAAAAAGAAAAAGAAAAATGACAGGACTTTGCATACTTCTAGTGAGCCTGAGGTAGAAAAACCCTTGGATGATAGTAATGATGTTTCTATTTCTGATGCTGAAACACACTCTGGTAATGAACAACCACCCGATGATAATAATAATGATGATGCTCATGTGGATACCCAACCAGATAATGATAAAGAACCGGATAATGATGTTGAAATAGAACCTGCTGTTGATCTTGATAACCCACCTCCTAAAAATAAACGTTATGATAAAAGAGACTTCGTTGCTAGAAAACATGGTAAAGAAAGAGAACCATGGGTTCAAAAACCCATGCCCTTTCCTCGTAAACCATCTAAGAAAAAGGATGAGGAAGAATTTGAACGCTTTGCTGAAATGCTTAGGCTAGTCTTTTTGCGCACTCATTTGACTGATATTTTAAAGATGGCCCCTTATGCTAAATATATGAAAGACATTGTCACAAATAAAAGAAAGATACCTGAAGCTGAAATTTCCACCGTGCTTGCAAATTATTCTTTTAAGGATGGAGTACCTAAGAAACTAGGAGATCCAGGAATACCAACTATACCATGCTCCATTAAAAGAAATTATGTCAAAACTGCTTTGTGTGATTTAGGAGCCGGTGTTAGTGTTATGCCTTTCTCTTTATATAAAAGACTTGATTTGAATAAACTCACTCCCACTGAAATATCATTACAAATGGCCAACAAATCAACTGCCATACCTATCGGTGTTTGTGAGGATGTGCCCGTTGTAGTTGCAAATATTACTATTCTAGCAGACTTTGTTATACTTGATATGCCCGAGGATGACAACATGTCGATTATCCTTGGTAGACCCTTTTTGAATACTGTAGGGGTTGTTATTGATTGCAAAAAAAGCAAGGTCACTTTTCATATCAATGGTAATGAACATACAGTGCACTTTCCGAAGAAACAATTTCAAGTAAATGGTATTCGTGTTATTGGAAAGACTCCGACAATTACTATTGGAAGTTTTCAACTCCCTCTTCCTACTGTTAAAAGGAAATATGAAACTCTTATTATCGGGGAGATGCATATCCCCGTTGAGGTAACCTAGTGTTTTACGAAAATTCTTCGGTTTCATGTCACTCGGAAATGGTTTGTTAATAAGACTTGATCAACCTTATTAATGGATTCTTTTTGAGAGGCATGTGGTCGATGAATTTAGTAAGCACAACCTTTTGTACCCACCTTTTGTTTTCTGTTATTTTTAGTTAAATGCAATAAAATGCCATGATTATCCTGTTTTCTGATTTAACCATGCAATAAAAAATGGCCCAGAAATAAAAGTGCTCAGAATGCAATAAATTTTTGATATGAATTTTTATATAATATTTAAGAATTTTTGGCACTGGAATCATACCAGGGGGGTGCCCCAGGTGTCCACGAGGCACCAGGGCGCGCCACCCCCCTTGCGCACCCAGGTGGCTCGTGGGCCCCACAAGGACCCCCTCACTTATCCCTTTAGCCCACTTCGTCTCTTCCTCTAGAAAAAATTCCTGGTAGCTCTCTCTCTCGTGTTCTTGCTCCAAAACCTGAAATTTTCGATCTCTTTGCTCGGAGCTCCGTTTCCGAAACTGTTTTGGGAGATTGCTCCTTGGTATGTGACTCCTCCGTTGCTCCAATTAGTTTTTGTTTTAGTGGATTATATTTTGCATAATTAGCTGCTCTTGGTGCTACTGAAAATGAGCTTGCATGTTGAATTCTTTGAGTTCCAAGTAGTTTGAATGCTTGATATAGCCTCTAGACATCCATATGAGTAGTTGCTATCGATCTTGTGAAGTTTTATTGATATGATTTTGTGGCCCAAAATTTTCAGAAATTCGTTCTTAAGAAAATGAATATCGCCCGGAGGAGTTTGAGGGCTTCCTCCACACTTTAACTGTGGGAGAGACAAGGGGCGTGTCGAAAGCCCGAGCCACTAGCTTGCAATTTCCCTCTGTTCACTACTTTGCTTTATTCATAGGGAAATGCTTGACTGCTAGGGAGCAGGGTAGTGCGCTGTGTGCACCTAACTTTGCCATTTTACGCCGTGCATTGCATAATGATAACACTTATAACCTAGGAGCCATCATTGCACGCCGCTTGCACACTAATAGGACTAGGGGAAAAAAATTCATGGTGGTATTTATGCTACTCGCTTAGCGAGACATTTTAATGTTAACATACGCCCTCATGATTACTTGTTGCCCAGAGTTTACTTAGATCACCAGTCCATGAGGGACCACCACTTTCTTGATGCTCCTGAACCTCCTCACCACATTCGTTATAACTTGGTTTTTAGTGAGGATACTCATGATATTATTTCGTTGCCTGCACCTGCTTTGTTTGATTCTCATGCCCGGAACGGATATACTGTTATGCCATCGGACATAGTTGCTTATCGGAACGCACTGGCAGCGGCAGAGGAGGAGGCCCAGGATTGGGACGCTCGGGTGCCGCCTCCTCAGGAGTTTCATATGGGACCGGATGGCTACTACGGATGGCCGTAGACCAAGCTAGGCAAAAGCCTAAGCTTGGGGGAGTACGTATCTCTCACCGACATTTCATTCATGATTACACATTTCATTCCAGTTGTCGGTGTTCATACTTTTTCATTGTATAATCCATGTTAGTTTTATTTTTTTTCATTTTCTTCTTGTGTGTTTGAAAAACTTTGAGAAAATCCAAAAACATTTCTCGTTTCTAGTTTAATTAGTTGTAGTGTTAAAAGAAAACCCAAAAAGATTTCCCGTTTCTCCTTTTGCTTGTTGGGAGTTCTCCCGTGTAAATAGTTTTTCTCGTTTTTCATTTTCTTCTTTATTTTGTTTTCTTTAGAAAAACTAAAAACTCCAAAAATATTTCAGTGTGTTTCTCTGAAATTCTTTTCTTTTGTTGAGTCATTGTAAGGAGAAGACAACGATGAAAATGTTGAGTGGCTCTCATATGCTTTATTGTTGATCTAACAAAGAGCCCATATTACCTTGTCTTCTCCTTTGAATAAAATGCTTGCAGATTCCAGCTTAGTCCACGACACACTTGCACTATTTTTATTTTCAAATCATTCGGTCATGCAAGTGAAAGGCAATAATGACGATGATTTGATGAAGTGACTGTGGCAAGGAAAAGCGGGTATGAACTCAACTTGTTCTTTCTTTTTGTAAATATGTTTAACTCAGTATCCATGATTCAGCATGTTATGATTAAACATGTTTATGGTGACAATTAGAGATTATAGTTGCTCATGCCATGCTTAAGCAGCTAGGAGTGGATAATGATTTATCTTGAGTGTCAACATGCATTGAAATGATTGTGATGTAGTATGATGATATGGTATCCTCCTCTGAATGTTTCAAGTGGCTTGACTTGGCACATGTTCACGCATGTAGTTGATTCAAAACCAACATAGCCTTCACGATATTTATGGTCATGGTGCTTATATCCTACTCATGCTAGTATTCAATGTTGATTATTCATAATACATGATTATGACCGTTTTCGCTCTCTAGCTGGTCGCTTCTCAACCTATTTGCTAGCCTTCGCCTGTACTAAGCGGGAATGCTGCTTGTGCATCAAAACCTTTAAAACAAAGTTATTCCAGATGAGTCCACTATATCTACCTATATGCGGTATTACTCTGCCGTTCTAAGTAAATTTGCATGTGCCACCTCTAAATATTCAAATGAACATCTGTTTTGTGTGCCCGTACCGCTCATGGAGCGACAGGGGGCGGTCAGTATCTTCCATGCTAAGCGGGTTATTCTCATGATGAGTGTTTATTCCCTTGTCCTTGCACGAGAGGGGCTGGTAAATGGGATGCCCAGTCCCATAATTAAAATTGCAAAATAATAAAACAAACTTGATGACCCACAAGTATAGGGGATCAATCGTAGTCCTTTCAATAAGTAAGAGTGTTGAACCCAACGAGGAGCAGAAGGAAATGATAAGTGGTTTTCAGCAAGGTGTTTTCTGCAAGCACCGAAAATATCGGTAACAGGTAGTTTGATAGCAAGATAATTTGTAACAAGTAAAAAGTAACAATAGTAACAAAGAGTGCAGCAAGTTGGCCCAATCCTTTTTATAGCAAAGGACAAGCCGGAACGATCTCTTATAATAAGCAACACGTTCTCGAGGACACATGGGAATTTCATCTAGTCACTTTCACCATGTTTGTTTGATTCGCGTTCGCTACTTTGATAATTTGATATGTGGGTGTACCGGTGCTTGGGTGTTGTTCTTACTTGAACAAACCTCCCACTTATGATTACCCCCTCTCGCAAGCATCCGCAACTACGAAAGAAGAATTAAGATAACTCTAACCATAGCATTAAACATATGGATCCCAATCAGCCCCTTACGGAATAGCGCATAAACTAGGGTTTAAGCTTCTGTCACTCTAGCAACCCATCATCTAATTACTACTCCACAATGCATTCCCTTAGGCCCAAAGATGGTGAAGTGTCATGTAGTCGACGTTCACACGACACGACTAAGAGAATCAACAACATACATATCATCAAAATATCAAACGAATACCAAATTCACATGATTACTTATGACAAGACTTCTCCCATGTCCTCAAGAACAAAAGTAACTACTCACACATCATCAACATGTCCATGATCACTAGGGTATTGAATTGCATAATAGATCTAAACATATAATCTTCCACCAAATAAACCAACTAGCATCAACTACAAGGTGTAATCAACACTACTAGTAACCCACAGGTACCAATCTGAGGTTTTGAGACAAAGATTGAATACAAGATATGAACTAGGGTTTGAGATGAGATGGTGCTGGTGAAGATGTTGATGAATATTGGCCCTCCCACGATGAGAGGGTCGCTGGTGATGTCGATGGTGACGATTTCCCCCTCCCGGAGGGAAGTATCCCCGGCGGAATCTCTCCGCCGGAGAGCAAAAGTGCTCCTGCCCAAGTTCCGCCTCGAGACGGCGGCGCACCATCCCAAAAGTATTCTCTATAATTTTTTTAGGTCAAATGCACTTATATACCAGAAAATGGGGGCCAGAAGTGGGCCAGGGGCCCCACGAGGTACCAGGGTGCGCCTGGGGGCGGGGGGGGGGGGGGTGGCGCGCCCTGGTGCCTCGTGGGCACCTGGGTGGCCCCCTCTGGTACTTTTTGCTTCCAGTATTTTTTATTTATTCCAAAATAATTCTCCGTAAAATTTCAGCTCATTTGGAGATGTGCAGAATAGATATCTTGACAGAGCCTTTTCAGGTCCAGAATTCCAGCTGCCGGCATTCTCCCTCCTTGTGTGAATCTTGCATATTAAGAGAGAAAAGGCATTAGAATTACTCCAAAAAGTGTTATAATGATTAAAAACACTATAAATAACAGTAGCAAAACATGATGCAAAATGGACGTATCAACTCCCCCAAGCTTAGACCTCGCTTGCCCTCAAGCGAAAGCCGATATCGATAATCATGTCCACATGTTTAGAGAGAGGTGTCGATAAAAACAAAATACAGACATAGAAGCATCATGATCATTATTATAACAGCAATATTTATTATCATAGACCTCTCATGAGCAAGTAACAATTCATCACAACAATGGAGTATAAGGCATAAACTTTCTTGAAAACTAACAAACTATGTTCTTAGTCAGCAATGCAATTGCAATTCATCATATTTTCAGGAAGGGTCTCATGTAGGAGCTATTTTTAGCAAGTCCACATACTCAACCATCATTTAGTCTTCTATGATTGCTAACACTCACGACATATATATGGAGCAAAAAGTTTCAGCCAGACACATAGAAAGATAGGGGCTTGTGATTTCACCTCCCAACTTATTCACCTCAAGGGTGATGTCAACAATAATAACTCATGATCACTCATATCCAACTGGATATATGTGCCTAGATCTTTCCCCACCACATGATGCTTGCAAAAGAGAAAAATAAAAAGGAAATAGAGGAGAACACTATTGACTCTTGCATAAAAAGTAAAGGATAGGCCCTTCGCAGAGGGAAGCAGAGGTTGTCATGCGCTTTTTGTTGTTGGATGCAAGAGCTCTTAATGCAAAGGAACATCACTTTATATTGCACCTTGTGATAGCAACCTTTATTATGCAGTCTGTCGCTTTTATTTCTTTACCATCACAAGTTCGTACAAAGCTTATTTCCCTTTCAATAAAAGTTCAGCCATATTTAGAGGCAATTTTTATTGCTTTTTGCACCGATGACAACTTACTTGAAGGATCTTATTCAATCCATAGGTAGATATAGTGGACTCTCATGACATGAAACTGGGTTTAAGGGTTTTGGATGCACACGTAGTATCTCTACTTGGTGCAGATTTTTGGCTAGCAAAGATATTGGGCAAGCACCACATGTTGGAGGATCTATAACAATATAACTTCTATGTGAATATGAACAAACATAATTCATTACGTTGTCTTCCTTATCCAACTTCAACAATTTGACATAAAATACTTAATGGGGGCTCACAATCATAAAAGATGTCCAAGATAGTATATTTGCATGTGAATCTTCTCTTCCCTTATTAATTCTTTCATGAATTGCATCATTGACTAATACTATGTTTGTTAACTTCCAATAAATTTTATCACTTATACTTTTCTTTATGTAATGTCATTACTTTCCATAGGATTAGCATATGATCTTTTTCATTATTTTCATTGCTAGAGTTGGAACATGAAAGTAAAGAGGCAAAAATTCAAACTACTCTTTATTATATAACTCTCAACTCGATTACATAGATAGATGGATCACGAAACTAGCACTCGAAAATAGATCATACTAAACTTTTATTCAACTAGATCACGAAATAACTAAGGATCGGACTAAAAGTAGGTAAAGATAATAAAATTGATGGTGATACGATACCGGGGCACCTCCCCCAAGCTTGGCACAAGCCAAGGGGAGTGCCCATACCCATGTGCTCAAGTCTCCTTCTTCGGTGATGGTGGTGGTGATGAAGTGATGGGCTTGTCCTCCGGCTTCCATGGCATAGGTGCCCCATCGTAAAAGGATGAACGGGTCTCCGAAGTCCTGAAACTTGCAGCTAAACTCATACCTTTGAATCTTGCCTCGTACTCATAATTTTGGTTTTCAAGATCATAGATTTGGCCTTGGAGGTACTCGATTCGTTCATTGAGCTTGAAGATGATGTCCCCAATCGATCGGTTATCCACCTTGCGATCACGGGTGAACTCCGTGATCATGGAGTGGTTGGCACTGAGTCCACGTTCCACCATCCCTTGGCACTTGAAAATCTCCTGCTCCACCGCTTCGAGCCTGGACTCCACGCTTCCGGTCTTCTTGGGCCCTTGAACATCTCGGATGTGGAGCACCCCCTCACGCATCTCAATGGCTTGAGGATGTTTCATCACCTCCGGTAGGTAAGGGTTGATGACCTTCTCGTAGAACTTGTCCTTGGAAGAGCTTGATGAAGACATAGCGATCTAGATCTGTCAGAAAAATAGCACGAAACAAGAACAGAGGAGATTTTTGCGATACGGTGGTCAAAACGTCTGGAAGATTATATATATATTTTTTATCTTGCAAAACAAGTAATACAGAATAAAAACGGAGTCGGGAAGGCACACGTGGGGCCCACGAACCACCAGGGCGCGCCTGGGGGGGGGGGGTGGCGCGCCCTGGAGCCTCGTGGGCACCAGGTGGGTCCCCCCGTCTGTTTCTTATTTTTTATTTTTCTAAATATTCCAAAACTGACAGAAAATATTTTTATGGATTTTTTGGAGTCGGTTTACTTACCGTATCACATACCTCTTCCTTTTCAGGGTTCTGGAGTGTTCCGGAGGGTCTCCCTTATGTATTCTTCCGGTGTAATTGTTTCAATAACATTAGTTTCAACATTAATGAGGGTACCTGAAATATAATGCTTAATTCTTTGCCCATTCACCACTCTCGGATTAGTGCATTCGGAGTTATTTATTTTGATGGCTCCGGAGCAATAAACTTCTTCGATGATATACGGTCCTTCCCACTTAGAGAGAAGCTTTCCTGCAAAGAGTCTCAAACGAGAGTTGTATAGTAGAACCTGCTCACCCACTTGGAATTCCCGTTTTTGAATTCTTCTATCATGCCATCTTTTAACTTTTTCTTTAAACAATTTGGCATTTTCATAAGCTTGGGTTCTCCATTCATCTAATGAGCTAATATCAAATAAGCTCTTTTCACCGGCAAGTTTAAAATCATAATTCAGTTCTTTAATTGCCCAATATGCTTTATGTTCTAACTCAAGAGGCAAATGACATGCTTTTTCCATATACCATTTTATAAGGAGACATACCCATAGGATTTTTATAAGCAGTTCTGTAAGCCCACAATGCATCGTCAAGTTTCTTAGACCAATTCTTTCTAGATCTATTAATGGTTTTTTGCAAAATTAAATTTATTTCTCTATTGCTCAATTCAACTTGACCACTAGTTTGAGGGTGATATGGAGATGCAATTCTATGGTTGACATCATATTTTGCGAGCAATTTACGGAATGCACCATGAATAAAATGTGAACCACCATCAGTCATTAAATATCTAGGGACTCCAAACCTTGGGAAAAATAACTTCTTTAAGCATTTTAATGGAGGTGTTATGATCAGCACTACTAGTTGGAATAGCTTCTACCCACTTAGTAACGTAATCAACAGCAACTAAAATATGAGTATACCCATTGGATTTAGGAAAAGGTCCCATATAATCAAATCCCCAAACATCAAATGGTTCAACAGCAAGTGAATAATTCATAGGCATTTCCTGACGTCTACCAACATTACCAATTCTTTGACATTCATCACAAGAGGAGACAAACTTATGAGCATCTTTGAAAAGAGTAGGCCAATAAAAACCAGATTGTAATACCTTGTGTGCAGTTCTGTCTCCCGCATGGTGTCATCCGTAAGCTTCGGAGTGACACTTCCGTAGGATTTGTTCCTGTTCATGCTCAGGTATACAACGCCTAATAATACCATCTACTCATCCTTTATAAAGATGTGGGTCATCCCAGAAGTAATGTCTTAAATCATAAAAGAACTTTTTCTTTTGTTGGTATGTGAAACTAGGTGGTATAAATTTAGCAACAATGTAATTAGCATAGTCTGCATACCAAGGAGTATTACGAGAATCATTTATGACAGCTAATTGTCCGTCAGGAAAATCATCATTAATAGGAAGTGGGTCATCAAGAACATTTTCAATTCTAGACAAATTATCTGCTACGGGATTCTCAGCTCCCTTTCTATCAATAATATGTAAGTCAAATTCTTGTAGCAATAGAACCCACCTAATAAGTCTAGGTTTAGCATCTTTCTTTTCCATAAGATATTTAATAGCAGCATGATCAGTGTGAACAGTTACTTTAGAATCAACTATGTAGGATCTGAATTTATCACATGCAAACACAACTGCTAAAAATTCTTTTTCAGTAGTAGCATAATTTCTTTGGGCAATGTCTAGAGTTTTACTAGCATAATGGATAACATTTAATTTCTTATCAACTCTTTGTCCTAGAACAACACCAACATCATAATCACTAGCATCACACATAATTTCAAAAGGCAGGTTCCAATCAGGTGGTTGAACAACGGGTGCAGTGGTTAAGGCTTTCTTAAGTGTTTCAAAGGCTTCTAGACAATCATCATCAAAAACAAATGGAACATCTTTTTGCAAAAGATTGGTAAGAGGCCTAGAAATTTTAGAGAAGTCTTTAATAAACCTCCTATAGAAACCAGCATGACCAAGGAAACTTCTTATACCTTTAAAATCTTTAGGACATGGCATTTTCTCAATGGCATCAACCTTAGCTTTATCAACTTCAATACCTCTCTTAGAAATTTTATGTCCCAAGACAATACCTTCATTCACCATAAAGTGGCACTTCTCCCAATTCAAGACAAGATTAGTTTCTTCACATCTCTGCAAAACTCGATCAAGGTTGCTTAAGCAATCATCAAAAGAAGTTCCATAAACGGAAAAATCATCCATAAATACCTCAATAATCTTTTCACAAAAGTTAGAGAATATAGCAGTCATACATCTTTGAAAGGTAGCAGGTGCATTGCATAAACCAAAAGGCATACGTCTATAAGCATAAGTTCCAAAAGGACAAGTAAAGGTGGTTTTCTCTTGATTAGATTGTGCTACGGGTATTTGAGAAAAACCAGAATAACCGTCTAGGAAACAAAAGTGTGTATGCTTAGACAATCTTTCTAACATTTGATCAATGAAAGGTAAGGGGTAATGATCTTTTCTAGTAGCTTTGTTTAATTTTCTAAAATCAATTACCATCCTATAACCAGTTACAATTCTTTGTGGAATGAGTTTATTTTTATCATTGGGAACAACGGTAATACCCCGTTTCTTAGGGACACAATGAACAGGACTTACCCATCTACTATCAGCTATGGGATAGATTATACCTGCTTCCAGAAGTTTTAATATTTCTGTTCTTACCACCTCCTTCATCTTAGGATTTAATCGTCGTTGGTGGTCGACAACTGATTTAGCATCATGCTCCATATTAATTTTGTGCTGACATAGAGTGGGACTAATGCCCTTAAGATCATCAAGAGTATATCCGATAGCAGCTCGGTGCTTCTTCAGAGTTTTTAGTAATCTCTTTTCTTCATGTGCTGAAAGGTTAGCACTAATAATAACAGGATATATCTTCTTTTCATCAAGATAAGCATATTTCAATGTGTCAGGCAATTGCTTCAATTCGAATACAGGATCACCCTTAGGTGGAGGAGGACCTCCGAGAGTTTCAACAGGCAAATTATGTTTAAGGATGGGTGGCTGATCAAAGAACATTCTATCTATTTCATTTCTTTCATTCATATGCATATCATTTTCGTGGTCTAGCAAATATTGTACTAACGGATCAGTAGGAGGTACGACAATAGAAGCAAGACCAATAATTTCATCTTAACTAGGCAATTCTTTATCATGAGGTTGTCTACGAAATTTAGAGAAATTAAACTCATGAGACATACCACCAAAATCAACACTAACAATTTCTTTAGCGCAATCAATCTTGGCATTAATAGTGTTCAAGAAAGGTCTACCAAATATAATGGGACAAAAATCATCTTGTGGGGAACCAAGGACTAGAAAATCAGTAGGGTATTTGATTTTTCCACAAAAGACTTCAACATCTCTAACGTTCCCAAGCGGTGTAATGGTATCTCTGTTTGCAAGTTTAATAGTAACATCAATGTCCTCAATTTCAGCAGGTGCAATATCATTCATTATTTCTTGATATATGGTAAACGGAATAGCACTCACACTAGCACCCAAATCACATAAGCCATGATAACAATGATATCCTATTTTAACTGAGATAACAGGCATGCCCACAACGGGTCTGTTTTTATCTTTAGAATCAGGTTTAGCAATTCTAGCTGCTTCATCGCAGAAGTAAATAACATGCCCATCTATATTATCAACCAAGAGATCTTTAACCATAGCAACATTAGGTTCAACTTTAATTTGATCAGAGGGTCTAGGTGCTCTAGTATGACTTTTGTTAACCACAGTTGAAACTTTAGCATGTTCCTTAATCCTAACAGGAAAAGGTGGCTTCTCAATATAAGCGGTAGGCACAACTGGATCAACATGGTAAACAATTATTTCTTCTTTAACATTAACGGGTTCCTCAATCTTTTCTTTAACAGGGGGATGATATTTGAACCACTTCTCCTTAGGGAGATCAACATGAGTAGCAAATGATTCACAAAAGGAAGCTACTATCTCAGAGTCAAGTCCATATTTAGTTCTAAACTTATGAAAGGCATCGGTAGTCATAAAAGATTTAACACAATCGAACTCAAGTATTATACCTGACTCATTACCTTTGTCGAGTTCCCAATCTTCAGAGTTGCGTTTAATTCTATCCAGAAGATCCCATCCAAATTCAATAGTTTTCTTCATAAAGGAGCCGGTCGAAGAAGAATCGAGAGTATTTTGATTATCATGAGAAAGCCGAGCATAAAAATTCTGTAAGATAATTTCCTTTGCGAGCTCATGATTGGGGCATGTGTACATCATGTACTTAAGCCTCCCCCAAGCTTGAGCGATGCTTTCTCCTTCACGGGGCCAAAAATTATATATATAATTCCGATCACGATGAACCAAATGCATAGGATAAAATTTCTGATGGAATTCTAGTTTCAATCGGTTCTAGTCCCATGTATCGGTATCATCACATAGCCTATACCATGTCAGTGCTTTTCCCCCCAAAGATAAAGGGAATACTTTCATCTTAACTCCATCTCCGGATAAACCTGCAAGCTTAAACAATCCACAAATTTCATCCACATAGATCAAGTGCATATCAGGATGTATTGTTCCATCTCCTGCATAAGGATTAGCTAGCAGTTTCTCTATCATACCCGAAGGAATCTCATAATAAATATTTTCAGTAGGTGCAGTGGGTTGAGGAGCAACTCTTTGTGCTTCCGGTCGAGGTGAAGATACCCCGAACAAACCCCTCAAAGGATTGTTTTCCATAGTGACAAGTGACAGTAAATTTCAGCACGTAATATAAATGTTTCCTTACCAAATTCCACTCACCAAAGGCGCTTCACTCCCCGGCAACGGCGCCAGAAAAGAGTCTTGATAACCCACAAGTATAGGGGATCAATCGTAGTTCTTTCGATAAGTAAGAGTGTCGAACCCTACGAGGAGCAGAAGGAAATGATAAGCGGTTTTCAGCAAGGTGTTTTCTGCAAGCACTGAAATTATCGGTAACAGGTAGTTTGATAGCAAGATAATTTGTAACAAGTAACAATAGTAACAAAGAGTGCAGCAAGTTGGACCAATCCTTTTTATAGCAAAGGACAAGCCGGAACGATCTCTTATAATAAGCAACACGTTCTCGAGGACACATGGGAATTTCATCTAGTCACTTTCATCATGTTTGTTTGATTCGCGTTCGCTACTTTGATAATTTGATATGTGGGTGGACCGGTGCTTGGGTGCTGTTCTTACTTGAACAAACCTCCCACTTATGATTACCCCCTCTCGCAAGCATCCGCAACTACGAAAGAAGAATTAAGATAACTCTAACCATAGCATTAAACATATGGATCCAAATCTGCCCCTTACGGAATAGCGCATAAACTAGGGTTTAAGCTTCTGTCACTCTAGCAACACATCATCTAATTACTACTCCAATGCATTCCCTTAGGCCCAAAGATGGTGAAGTGTCATGTAGTCGACGTTCACACGACACCACTAAGAGAATCAACAACATACATATCATCAAAATATCGAACGAATACCAAATTCACATGATTACTTATGACAAGACTTCTCCCATGTCCTC
Organism: Elymus sibiricus; assembly: GCA_039707655.1. Taxonomy (NCBI): domain Eukaryota; kingdom Viridiplantae; phylum Streptophyta; class Magnoliopsida; order Poales; family Poaceae; genus Elymus; species Elymus sibiricus. The sequence goes on from CM077674.1 coordinate 253,037,378, forward strand.
AAGAACAAAAGTAACTACTCACACATCATCAACATGTCCATGATCAGTAGGGTATTGAATTGCATAATAGATCTGAACATATAATCTTCCACCAAATAAACCAACTAGCATCAACTACAAGGTGTAATCAACACTACTAGTAACCCACATGTACCAATCTGAGGTTTTGAAGCAAAGATTGAATACAAGAGATGAACTAGGGTTTGAGATGAGATGGTGCTGGTGAAGATGTTGATGAAGATTGGCCCTCCCACGATGAGAGGGTCGCTGGTGATGTCGATGGCGACGATTTCCCCCTCCTGGAGGGAAGTATCCCCGGCGGAATCTCTCCGCAGAGAGCAAAAGTGCCCCTGCCCAAGTTCCGCCTCGAGACGGCGGCGCACCGTCCCAAAAGTCTTCTCTATAATTTTTTTAGTTCAAATGCACTTATATACCAGAAAATGGGGGCCAGAAGTGGGCCAGGGGCCCCACGAGGTACCAGGGCACGCCTCGGGAGTTGGCGCGCCTTGGTGCCTCGTGGGCACCTGGGTGGCCCCCTCTGGTACTTTTTGCTTCCAGTATTTTTTATTTATTCCAAAATAATTCTCCGTAAAATTTCAGCTCATTTGGAGATGTGCAGAATAGGTATCTTGACAGAGCCTTTTCAGGTCCAGAATTCCAGCTGCCGGCATTCTCCCTCCTTGTGTGAATCTTGCATATTAAGAGAGAAAAGGCATTAGAATTACTCCAAAAAGTGTTATAATGATTAAAAACACTATAAATAACAGTAGCAAAACATGATGCAAAATGGACGTATCAAAACTCCCCCGGAAAGTTGTTGGTATGGAGGGCACCCGAGGATTCGGCTAGCCATGGCTTGTGTTTATTGGTGGAGGGGGGGGGGTAAACTTTACTTTACCGCTTGGGAACCGCCGCTAATGTGTTTAGCATGGAAGATATTGAAAACTCTCGGTTGTGACGTTGACAGGAAAGGCATACCTCCCAAAATTTTATTTATCTCTGATTTAAGCTTCGAGCTCTGGCACCTCTGCAAATCCATGCTTCCCTCTGCGAAGGGCCTATCTATTTACTTTTTTGTTATTTTACTTTTATTGTTGAGTCATCATCTTCTCAAATAAGCACCAGTCCTGAGAGCACTATTGTCATTCTCATGCATTGTGAATAGTTAATGTTGTGTGCATCATGACTGGATCTCTTCTACCATGAATTACAATGTTTAGTCGCTGCTTGAACTTTGGAGGTGCTCTGCATTTATGTTTTGCGGTCTCAGAAAGGGCTAGAGAGATACCATGTTGTCATATTATATCATGATCGTTTTGACAAAGTGTTGGCATTTGAGATGTCTTATTATTGCTCGCTAATTGATTTTGCCATTGATATGAGTGAATATAATTTCTAAGAGTTATCATTTGCATGGTTAGTTATAATCTTTGCTGAAAACTTGGGTACTATTTAAGCATATTTATAGATACAAGAACAAAAGAGTTTGTAAAAGTTTTTCTTTATCACTTTCAGTTTGTCAACTGAATTGCTTGAGGACAAGCATTGAGTTAAGCTTGTGGGAGTTAATACGTCTCCATCGTATCTAGTTTTCCAAACACTTTTGCTCTTGGTTTGGCCCCTAATTTGCATGATTTGAATGGAACTAACCCGGACTGACGCTGTTTTCAGCAGAACTACCATGGTGTTGTTTTTTGTGCAGAAATAAAAGTTCTTGGAATTGGATGAAACTTTTTGGAGATTTTTTATGGAATAAATAAAAAATACTGGAACCAAGACCCACTGGAGGGGGGCTACCCAGTGCCCATGAGGCACCAGGGCGCGCCACCCCCCCAGGCGCGCCCTGGTGGCTCGTGGGGCCCATGTGGCTCCACTGACCCTAATCTCAGGCCTATAAATTCACAATTCCAGAAAAAAAAATAAGAGAGGAAGTTTTATTGTGTTTCACGATACGGAGCCGCCGCCATCTCCTGTTCTTCATCGGGAGACCAGATCTGGAGTCCGTTTGGGGCTCCAGAGAGGGGGATCTTCCGGCATCGTCATCATCAACCATCCTTCATCACCAATTTCATGATGCTCACCATCGGGAGTGAGTAATTCCTTCGTAGGCTTGCAGGACAGTGATGAGTTGGATGAGATTTATCATGTAATCGAGTTAGTTTTGTTAGGGCTTGATCCCTAGTATCCACTATGTTCTGAGATTGATGTTGCTATGACTTTGCTATGCTTAATGCTTGTCACTAGGGCCCGAGTGCCATGATTTCAGATCTGAACCCTTTATGTTTTCATGAATATATTTGTGTTCTTGATCCGATCTTGCAAGTTATATGCACATACCCCAAGGTGACAATAATTGGGATTCTTTCTGGTGATTGCCGTAGTTTGAGGAGTTCATGTATTCACTATGTGTTAATGCTTTGTTCCGGTTCTCTATTAAAAGGAGGCCTTAATATCCCTTAGTTTCCTTATGGACCCCGCTATCACGGGAGGGTAGGACAAAAGATGTCATGCAAGTTCTTATCGCAAGCACGTATGACTATATACGGAATACATGCCTACATTACATCGATGAATTGGAGCTAGTTCTGTGTCGCCCTAGGTTATGACTGTTACATGATGAATGTTATCCAACATAATCACCGATCCAATGCCTACGAGTTCTTCACATATTGTTCTTTGCTAAGTTACTACTATTGCTACTGCTGTCACAATTGCTACAAAACTACTGCTGCTACCGTTACTGCTACTGTTACTATTATTGCTACTGTTATCAAACTATCATACTACTGTGCTACTGATCACTCTGGTGCAGATATTTAATCTCTAGGTGTGTTTGTATTGACAACTCAACTGCTAATACTTGCAAATATTCTTTGGCTCCCCTTGTGTCGAATCAATAAATTTGGGTTGAATACTCTACCCTCGAAAACTGTTACGATCCCCTATACTTGTGGGTTATCTGGAACCTAACCATCTCGTGCCACCTCCGAATATGCGTGGGTAGTTTAAGCACACAATTAGTCCGTAAATTGCATTGCCATCAACACCAAAATCACTTAGGAAGGAAAATGCCCTTTCACCTTCTCTGTACCTGGCCGCCGAAAACCGCCTAGTCGACCATTGTCTGTGTACCAGGTAACGATCATGGCTAGAGCTAACTAGACGGTAGAACCTGTCGACGACAATTGTTTTTTTTTGAAACAGAGGCAAAAGATTTGCATCATTCATTAATTAAGGATAAGTTGGACAGAAACGTTACATGGGCGAAGAAAACAAAAAGATAGTCTACAGAAGACCACTACTCTGCCGGCATACCTTGACCCAAATATTTCGCACCCGCGATGGCCCATAGCCTCGCCTCTCTTTGAATGGTGGGAAGAATGATGAAAGGAGGGGCGTATTTGTTTCTGAAGACCCTTGCATTCCGCTCGTCCCAAATGGTCTTGCACACAACCATAGTGAGGTAAGGCATCACCCTTCTATGAATTCTTTGGGTGGACCCCATGTCAAACTGATACGTCTCCAACGTATCTATAATTTTTGATTGTTCCATGCTATTATAGTATCAATCTTGGATGTTTTATATGCAATTATATATCATTTTTTGGGACTAACCTATTAACCTAGTGCCCAGTGCCAGTTGCTGTTTTTTGCTTGTTTTTGGCTTTTCAGAAAATCAATATCCAACGGAGTCCAAACGAAGAAAAAACTTTGGATTAATTTTTTCCGGACCCAGAGAGACCCTAGAAGGTTCGGGAGAAGACCAGACGAGCCACGAGGGACCGAGAATCTCGGGAGGCACGCCCAGGGGGGTAGGCGCGCCTCCCAGGCTTGTGGGCCCCTCGTGGCACCTCTTGACCTAATTCCGCCACTATAAATTCTCAAATATTCCCAATATACCAGAGAGCCACCTCGAATAACTTTTCCGCCGCCGCAAGCTTCTATTCTTTCGTGATCCCATCTGGAGGCCTTTTCTGGCACCCTACCGGAGGGGGAATCGATCACGGAGGGCTTCTACATCAACCTTGCTGCCCTTCTGATGATGTGTGAGTAGTTTACCACAGACCTACGAGTCCATAGCTAGTAGCTAGATGACTTCTTCTCTATCTTTGATCTTAAATACCATGTTCACCCCGATCTTCTTGGAGTTCTATCCGATGTAATCTTCTTTTGCGGTGCGTTTGTTGTGATCCGATGAATTGTGGATTTATGATCAGATTATTCATGAGAAATATTTGAGTCTTTCCTGAATTCTTTTATGCATGATTATTATAGCTTTGTATCTCTCTCCGATCTATCCGTTTGGTTTGGCCAACTAGATTGATTTATCTTGCAATGGGAGAGGTGCTTTGTGATGGGTTCAATCTTGCGGTGCTCTATATCCCAGTGACAAAGTAGGGGACAAGACACGTATTTGTATTGTTGCCATTAAGAATAAAACGATGGGGTTTATTCATATTGCTTGAGTTTACTTTGTCTACATCATGTCATCTTGCTTAAGGCGTTACTCTGTTTTCATTAACTAAATATCCTAGGTGCATGCTGGATAGCGGTCGATGGGTGGAGTAATAGTAGTAGATGAAGGTAGGAGTTGGTCTACTTGTCTCGGACGTGATGCCTATATACATGATCATTGCCTTGAATATCGTCATAACTATGCGTTTTTCTATCAGTTGCCCAACAGTAATTTGTTTACCCATCGTATGCTATTCGTTCGAGAGAGAAGCTTCTAATGGAAACTATGCCCCCCGGGTCATTTATCTATCATATATAAAATCCAAAAATACCTTGCTGCAATTTTATTTCCTTTATTTTGTTTTGCAATTTATTTATCTATCTATCACTATCAGAATTAATCCTTGCAAGTAACCGCCAAGGGGATTGACAACCCTCTTGTTCGCGTTGGGTGCAAGTATTTGCTTTTGTGTGTGTAGGTGCTGCTAACGAGGTTCTATGTGGTTCTCCTACTAGATTGATAACCTTGGTTCTTACATGAGGGAAATACTTATCTCTACTGTACTGCATCATCCTCTCCTCTTCGAGGAAATCCCAACGCAGCTCACAAGTAGCAGGAAGAATTTCTGGCACCGTTGCCGGGGATACATCACCAAAACCTATCAAGTACCTTTGCGTAAACTAACATCTACTTGCTCTTATTTTCATTTTCCTTTTTATTTGCATTTTGCCTCTCGTTTTCATCTCCCCCACTTCTCATAGAAATTACAAAAACACAAAAATATTTTATTTGCTTGTTTGCTTGCTTCGCCACTATGGCTAGTTCTTCAATTGTTTCTTGCACTCCTGAAAATGAAGTTTTAAATTTTAAGCAAAGGGGAGGAGAGAGTTTAAAAGATGCTTGGTATAGGATTTGTGATGCTCAAAATAGATCAACTCGAAAGCAATCCACTACCATTCTCCTTCGCAATTTTTATGTGGGTGTTACTACTTGGTATCGATTTATGCTAGACACTATTACTGGAGGGAATTTCTTAAGTAGTCACCCTATGGATGCTTTCAATGCTATGGGTACTTTAGTGGGATCACCACCTATTACTATTAATGAAACAGTGTTGACTTTGGAACATGTTATGAAAAGGTTAGAAGCTATTGAAAATAAAATGTCCACTATTGAACATCTTGAGAATCTAAACAAAAAGGTCCATAATCATATTAGTCAATTTGGTTCTAAGGTAGGAACTACATTAAAAATGTTAAAGGAAAAGGAACCAATAATTAATGAATGAATAGAACAAGGTCCCGCTAGAATCGATAAGTTGGAGGAAATTATCAATAACTTGGGTTCCGCCTTTTCCTCCGTTAAAACTATTGATAGAACTCCTCCTAATAAAAATTACAAGTTTATGTATGTTCCTAAGAAAAAGGGTGCCACATCCAGTAAGGGAAACAAGGATCTTAAAATGATTAGTTTGCTCCCTAATTTCTATGATATAATAAAGGAACCTATCTATGACAGCAAAATTCTCAACTTTGTCCCTAGGAGTGTGATGATAAAAAAATGCCTATGCTAGACCTCCTAGGAAGAGTGGATGTGTAATTGAGGAATTGGCAACTAAGGATGATAATACTTGAAACTATGCATTATGCCTAGCTAGGGGCATAAAATAATAGCGCTTGTTGGGAGGCAACCCAATATCTATCTTAAATTTTTGCTTTATTTTCTGTTTTGTGTGTTTACACAATTATAGCTACTATTATGATTGTTATTTTTACCTTTTAATTAGTGTTTCTGCCAAGTAATGCCTTTGGGATGATTTGGATGATAGTATAATTGATGTTGTTTGAAAACAGAAAGTTTTGCGCCCAGTATTTGATTTTACGTTTTTTTACTTTAACATCATAAAAATATGATTTTTTTACACAATATTGGTATATGAATTGTTTACGTTGTCTTAATTTTTCAGAATTTTTGGAGTTACATAAGTATAGTTTTTAAATAGATCTTTACAGACTGTTTTGTTTTAGACAGATTCTGTTTTTGTTGCATAGTTTGCTTATTTTGATGAATCTATGGAATTTATCAAGGGGTATAAGTCATGGAGAAGTTGTAGTACAGTATCATTATGCCAATATTAAATATGAATCAATTGATAACAGTACCTAAAGTTTAAGATTTATTTGTTATACTAACGGATCTCACGAGGGTTTTGTTGAGTTTTGTGCGCTGAAGTTTTCAAGTTTTGGGTGAGACCATGATGGATGAAGGAATAAGGAGCAGCAAGACCCTAAGCTTGGGGATGCCCAAGGCACCCCAAGGTAATATTCAAGTAAGACCCAAGCGTCTAAGCTTGGTGATGCCCCGGATGGCATCCCCTTGTTAGAATACTCTATGTGCTTCACTTATATCTTTTGAGCTTGGCAGTTGCTCTAGTTCTTCACTTATATCTTTTAGAGCACGACGGTGGTTATATTTTAAAGAAATAGTTGCACTCTCATGCTTCACTTATATCTTTTTAAGAGTCTAATGAATAGTAATTGTAATATGCAAGGGTTACGAAATTGGTCCTAATATGATAGGTATTCAAGAAGGATATAATAAAAACTTTCATGTAGATCACTGAATATGATAAGTTTGATTCCTTGCAATAGTTTTGTGATATTAAGATGGTAATATGTGGGAGGTACTAGTGGATTATTGTGGTTTAGTAAGAATATTGGTGTTAAGGTTTGTGATTCCCGAAGCATGCACATATGGTCTTTCGTTATGCTAAGAAGTTGGAGCATGATTTATTATTGATAGTCTTCCTTTGTGTGGCGGTCGGGGGCGCGCGATGGTTAACTCCTACCAACCTCCCCCTAGGGGCATGCATAGTAGTACTTTGCTTCGAGGGCTAACAAACTTTCGCAATAAGTATGTGAGTTTTTTTATGACTAATGTGAGTCCATGGATTATACACACTCTCACCTTTCCGCAATTTGCTAGCCTCTTCGGTACCGTGCATTGCCCTTTCTCACCTCGAGAGTCGGTGCAAACTTCGCCGGTGCATCCAAACCCCGTGATATGATATGCTCTATCACATATAAGCCTCTTTATATCTTCCTCAAAACAACCACCATACCTACCTATTATGGCATTTCCATAGCCATTCTGAGATATATCGCCATGCAACTTCCACCGTTCCGTTAATATGACACACATCATCATTGTCATATTGCTTTGCATGATCATATAGCTGACATAGTATTTGTGGCTCAGCCACCGTTTATCATTTTCATACATGTTACGCTAGCATCATTGCACATCCTGGTACACTGCCAGAGGCATTCATATAGAGTCATATTTGTTCTAGTATCGAGCTGTAAGTAAATAGAAGTGTGATGATCATCATTATTAGAGCATTGTCCCAGTGAGGAAATAATAATAATAAAAGAGGCCAAAGAGAGCCCACCAAAAAAAGAGAGAGAAAAATGAGAGAAAAAGAGAGAAGGGGCAATGTTACTATTTTTTTCCACACTTGTGCTTCAAAGTAGCACCATGTTTTTCATATAGAGAGTCTCCAATGTTGTCACTTTCATATACTAGTGGGAATTTTTTTACTATAGAACTTGGCTTGTATATTCCGATGATGGGCTTCCTCAAATGCCTGAGGTCTTCATGAGCAAGCAAGTTGGATGCACACCCACTTAGTTTTTATTTTGAACTTTCGTACACTTATAGCTCCTAGTGCATCCGTTGCATGGCAATCCCTACTCCTCTCATTGACATCAATTGATGGGCATCTTCATAGCCCGTTGATTAGCTGCGTCGATGTGAGACTATCTTCTTCCTTTTTTGACTTCCCCTATTAATCTCTATCACCGCATTCTATTCCACCCATAGTGCTATGTCCATGGCTTACGCTCATATATTGCGTGGGGGTTGAAAAAGCTGAAGCGCGTTAAAAAGTATGAACCAATTGCTTGATTGTCTCCAGGTTTGTGCATGATAAATACTTTATGTTAAGAAGATGGACCATGACAGGATTATATGATTTTGTAGGGATAACTTTCTTTAACATTTTTATTTTGAAAGACATGATTGTTTGTTAGTATGCCTGAGTATTGATGTCTTTATATCAAATTATAGACTATTGCCTTGAATCATTCGGATCTTAATATTCATACCTTGAAAGAAGAATTACATGATAAATATGTTAGGTAGCATTCCACATCAAAAATTCTGTTTTTATCATTTACCTACTCGAGGACGAGCAGGAATTAAGCTTGGGGATGCTTGATACGTCTCCAACGTATCTATAATTTTTGATTATTCCATGCTATTATAGTATCAATCTTGGATGTTTCATATGCAATTATATATCATTTTTGGGACTAACCTATTAACCTAGTGCCCAGTGCTAGTTGCTGTTTTTTGCTTTTCAAAAAATCAATATCAAACGGAGTCCAAACAAAGAAAAAACTTTGGATTAATTTTTTCTGGACCCAGAGAGACCCTAGAAGGTTCGAGAGAAGACCAGACGAGCCACGAGGGAGCTACAAGCTCAGGAGGCGCGCCCCTAGGCTTGTGGGCCCCTCGTGGCACCTCTTGACCTAATTCCGCCGCTATAAATTCTCAAATATTCCCAATATACCAGAGAGCCACCTCGAATAACTTTTCCGCCGCCGCAAGCTTCTGTTCTTCTGCGATCCCGTCTGGAGGCCTTTTCCGACACCCTGCCGGAGGGGGAATCAATCACGGAGGGATTCTACATCAACCTTGCTGCCCTTCCGATGATGTGTGAGTAGTTTACCACAGACCTACGGGTCCATAGCTAATAGCTAGATGGCTTCTTCTCTCTCTTTGATCTTCAATACCATGTTCTCCTCGATCTTCTTGGAGTTCTATCCGATGTAATCTTCTTTTGCGGTGTGTTTGTTGGGATCCGATGAATTGTGGGTTTATGATTAGATTATTCATGAGAAATATTTGAGTCTTTTCTGAATTCTTTTATGCATGATTGTTATAGCTTTGTATTTCTCTCCGATTTATCCGTTTGGTTTGGCCAACTAGATTGATTTACACTACAAAAAAAACACTTCCATGATGATACGTCTTTGTCACAGTAGGTCAAGTTTTCTATCATGCATGTACATCCGTGACAATTTTATGACAGAATCAAGATAGTCATACATGTGCTGTCGTAGAAGTGTTCCATGACAATACTGAAATTATCATCACGGAAGTGTCCACTTCCATGACGATAATTGTCGCGTCATGGAAGTGTTTTCATCAAGGGTGACTGACACGTGGCATCGACCGTAATGGGTCGCCGTTAAGCTATCGGGTTCTAGTTTGGATCCGATAACCCGTTAACAGCTCAGACCAATGGGGATTTTCCACGTGTAAAATTCTCATTCGCCGGCTGATCCATGTGTCAGCTCGGCGTTGCGACAGATGTCATCCATTCATTGGACGAGATACGCCTATGATAAGTCGACACGTGGCACGGCCCAATAGTAGCCCATTCAGGTTAAATGGGCCGGCCCAGCCAAAGGCCCACAAGATTTTGTCAGATACTAGTGGACTGGCCCATTAACAGCCTACCATGTTTTGGGCCAAATTACGACCCACATCAGATATGGCCCGTTAACAGTGCACTGTGTTTTGGGCCCATCTATGGCCCGGTTTGTATTACGGCTTGTTAAAGGCCCGTTGAACTGTTTGACCAAGTTCGGCCTGTTAGAGGCCCTTCGCGCAATTGGGCCGTTTTCAGCCCGGTTTCACTTTTGGCCATTTAACGGCCCGTGCGGCATTTGGGCCCATTTCTGGTACAAGTGACTTTCGGGCTCTTAACGGCCCGTGCCGCATTTCGGCCCATTTCTGGTACAATTTACTTTCGGTCTCTTAACGGCCCGTGCAACATTTTGGCCCATTTCTGGTACAAGAGACTTTCGGCCTCTTAACGGCCCGTGGTCTTCGTGGATAAATTTATGCCCACTCTGACTATCGGCCTTTTAAGGGCCCATGAAATAATTGGGCCTAATTATGGCCCGGTTTGCACCCGGCCTGCTTACAGCCCATCATGTTATTGGGCAAACCACAGCCCGGGTTAAATTTTGGCCTGTGAACGGCCCGTCATATAATTGGGCCAATCATGGGCCGAGGTATATTTAGGTCTGCCGTCAGCCCATGAATTATTTGGCACAATTCAGGCTCGATCTAATTTTCAGCATGTTAAAAGCCCATGGTATTTTCTGGCCCAACTAAGGTACGCGGTTTACTCGGCCTGTTAAAGGCCCAAAACTACTTGGGCCCGGTTTACGTTCAGGCCTGCTAACGCCCCGAGATGATAATGGGTCTAATTTTTTAGTATATAGCACTGACGGACCAATAACGTTTTGGCCTATTGATCTCCATCGAAGCTTACGGCCTAGCGATGATAGCATGTACAGTGAATAAATTCTTCTAAAAAAAAGTAAAGAAATTACAGCATAGTGACTACGAATAAACCTAGACTATACAATAATGAAATAACAGATATTACATCGACTGGGCATCAAATTTTGCCACCAGAGATAATAAAGCGCAACCAGACAGCGGATTACATACACTGGGCATCAAAGTTCGCCACCAGTGCAAATAAACGCGCCGACAAAACATACAGAACCAACAGCTCTTCAACACAGTTAAGAAAGGTTAGGCCTGGACGGCAGCTGCAGCGCAAGCAGCTGAGCAAGCTGATGAGACTGCGCTCGTTTGACGCTTTTATCCTCCAACTCTAGCTGCATAGCATCAATAGACGTCCTGTACTTCTGGTTAATCTTTGATAGAGATTGGAGTTCTAGTATGAGTTGAGCCGAAGCATGTCTTTCTGCTTGAATTTGAGACTGAAGAAGTCGAACAGATTCAGGCGGCGACTTCATCGAGCTTGTGTCACTGCTGTTATCGAGTAACTTCGACACTACATCAAGACATGACTTTGGGGTTGTATCGCTATCCCCAAGATGTGTTTCCTTCATCCCTGCAATATATGTTAGAGGGACAAGCAATGGGTTCATCTCACTATCATTGTGGCAGTTCTTCCTGGCGTCAGTGATATCACCCTGAAAGAGAAACAAGCAGAGAGATAATAGGTTTTGCACGTATAAGCATCAGTGCTGTCAATTCATCCCATTTATTAGTGGCAAATAAAGAGACACGGTTTAAAATAGCATTAACATAATAAGACATGGCAGGAAATGGCATTGTGCAGGAGTGTCGGTGTATAAAACATGGATATTTTATACCCTGACTTATGCACAGACAGTGGCAGCCTCCTTGCCGGCCAAGCCTTGCCGGGAACCGCCAAGACCAAGATTCAGGACCCAGTTACGGAAGCCACTGGAGAGAAGCTCAAGACACAGCACCAACAAGCACTCAACTAGTACCGAAGATGGAGACATTCCTTACCGGCAAGGCCAAACTGGCAGGGTGAATACCCGGCAAGCTCCGTACCGACAAGCTTCTGCCAGTCCTCCAGCGCTCCACCTCACTGCACAGATGTTCGCTAATGGGTGAGGTGTCGACTGCGTAGGCTGGTTGGTGAGGCTTGTCGGGCACGTGTCAGCACGCTGGGACAGGATTTGCCTTTAATGACACCCGTCCAGGAGGCGTGTCAGAATAATACAAGGTAGCTAGGCGAGCGGTGCAGAAACCTTGCCGGGACTACCTCTCCACATGACACCTAACGGTGCATTTAATGCTTTTGTCCTAAACTGGCAGAGTTAGGTATGATAGCACTGTTTGCTATCTAATCACTATGTAATTACTATTTTGCCACTGTGGTAACCCCTTGAGCTATAAAAGGAGGGCCAAGGCAACAGTTAGAGGGATTCGGACTCGTTACACAACTCACATGTGCAGATGCCTCTCCCGCACCTTGGCGGGGAAGCACTCCTTGTACTCGTGTTCATACACACTCAATCTACCAAAGCAGGAGTAGGGTTTTACGCTTCACAAGCGGCCCGAACCTGGGTAAAAATCGCCCTGCGCCCTCTGGTGATTCTGCTCTTTGTGCTTGCGTCTCCCCTCACCGAACCACAAGGGGCTGGATGGCCCCATAGATTGTCGTACCACCGGGACATCTTTGGCGCGCCAGGTAGGGGGAACGCTGGTGCGAACCTGAACCATCAGAGTGCGCGTTGATATCGTCAGCTTCATCATCTTCTTCATCGTCGATGGCGCCCAAGAAGAAGGGCATCACGATGACAGCTCCTTCCGCCTCCAAAGCTCCTTCCCGCGCATCCGCAGGCGGTGCAGGCGGCACGGACGCCGCGGTTGGCATGACCAGCGCAAGCGGCGCGGTCGCCATGTCCACCATAGCCGGAGCAAGAGATGAGCGCGTTGGAGGTAGTCGACTTCCTCGACCCTCTGGCGAACAAAGCCGAGACGACGCGGGCGGGACGGACGGACGTCTACCTCCTCCCCGCCGCGCCGACGAGCGCAGCCACCGGAGCAACAATCCCCGGGCCGGCGCGAGCCAAGATCCCGCTGTGGCGATGTCCAGGGACGCTGCGTCGAGACACACGCCGCGCCCATCACAGGACAGCCGCAGCGCGACCCCAAGCGGCGTCAACGACTCTGGGCGGCGGCGACCACACGGCAAGACCCCTGTCGATCAAATCCCAGATCGTCATGCACCACTTCCGCCGCGACAGCCTTCTGCTGGTCATGTGCTGCGGCAGCAAGATTGCGATGGCGCACCTGCTGGCTCTGCCAGGAGTAGAGCGACTTCGCGTTCTTCGCTTCCGGCCATGCCAACCACAGCAACGGAGGCGATGGCGCGGGCTCAGATGCTGCTAAACTTCCCTCCGGCAGCAGAGAAGATGGATGAGTGGAGAGCCACCATCCAAAGCTTGATTGGATTTGCCGAAGCCAGCAAATCACAGCAAGCAGAGCCCTCACGGCGACCGCAAACGGCGCCAGTATCCCTAACTGGTGGCCGCATTGACGGTGCTACGCTAATGGTGCAATCACCTCCGTGGCAACAGCCTCAACAGCAGCAACGTCAACAGCCACGACAAGCCCAGCAATCTTTCGAGCCTGACGAGATGTCGAAGGCTTCTCCGGATCCACGGGCGCGGCAAGACCAGCGGCAAGTGCTGCGAGATAGACGGGCAGAGGACACCCGCACCACCATCGAATAGCGCCGGGAGGCGCGCCGTCAATCCGACGCGCGCAACGGCCCCATCGTTGTTGAGCCTGCTCCAGGGGTTGGCGCGTATCTACCTATCGAGGTTGGGTGTCCTGCCTTCACCCTTGAGCTGCGGCAAGTCCGATGGCCGCCGTCCGAGCCTTCAGGCCAGAAGTACGATGGCAAGCTGAACCCGGCAGAGTTTCTGGGCATCTACACGATTGCCGTGCAAGCTGCCGGGGGAAGAGATGAGAAGATCCTCGCCAATTACTTTCCGTTGGTACTGAAGCCCAACGTGAGATCTTGGTTGATGAACTTGCCGGAGAACTCCATTTCTTCGTGGTCGGATCTCTGCAATGAGTTTGTTGGTGCCTTTACCGGAGGCCACAAAGCCCCTGGACAGCCCAGCGACCTGCAGGTGATCCCGCAAAGAGATGGTGAAACTTTGCGCAAGTATATCCAGAGATTCAGCCGCGTGCACCGCAATATCCCAGATGTGCACCCCGCAGCCGTGATTGTCGCCTTTCACACAAATGTGCGCAATCGGAGGATGCGGGAGAAAATGAACGTCAAGTTGCCCAAGACCGTCAACAAGCTCTACACATTGGCGGATAAGTGTGCACGTGCTGAGGAAGGAAGGAGGCTTCCCGAGGAGGACGCTGGTGCCGAGGTAGATTCTGAGGACGATGATGCTGCTACCCCGAGGAAGAAAGGCCGAAAGCGTAATAGGAAGCGCAAAGGCAAAATTGTTATGGCTGTCGAAGGCTCCGGCAACTCTGAGTCCGCCAAGAAAGCCAAGACTGAAAACTCCGGCAAGGAGGCTGCAGTATGCGCCGCTTGCCAGGAGGCGGCAGCAAACGAGAAAGCCGGCAAGTCTGATGGACCATACTGCAAGATTCACCATACCAAAGGCCACGATCTCCAAGAGTGCCGGCAAGTCGAGCACCTTGTTGAGAAACAGAAAACTGAATACGAAAAGCATGACAAAGAGAAGGTCAAGATGGTACCGGTGGATCCGGCAAAAAGGGCCGTGGTGGTCGAGGAGGCCGCCGCGGCAAGGCCAAACAGCAGAAAGAGAAGCTTGCTAGAGGACGAGACAAGAAAGAGGAAGATGATGGAAGTGACGAAGAGGACGATGATGAGACCAGCGAACAAGAATTCCAGAAGGCAACTGACGCCATGTGCATCGACGGAGGAGCATCCTTGCACTCCTCTCACCGCCAACTTTAGAAGTGGGTGCGCGAGGTTAATGCGGCAGAACCGGCAATGGGCTCTGAAAAACCACTCAAATGGTCACACACGCCTATCATTTTTTATGCCGAGGATCACCCTGATCGCATATCTGCGGTCGGGTGTTTGCCGTTGTTGGTTTCGCCAACAATTTGCAACCTCCAAGTGACAAAGATGTTAGTTGACGGTGGGGCCGGCCTGAATCTGATCTCTTCGGAGGTTGTCAAGAGGCTGCAGATCCCCGATGAGGAACTCGAGAAAACGGGCACGTTTCAAGGAGTAAACCTGGGAAGAAGCCAGCCCAAGGGAAAGATCACATTACCGGTGACGTTTGGCGGGGAACTGAACTACAGAATGGAAAAGATTGTGTTTGACGTCGTCAAGATCCCCTTGCTGTACAATGGAATTCTTGGCCGCCCAGCCTTGGCAAAATTCATGCCAGCATCTCACTACGCTTACAACACGTTGAATATGCCAGGGCCGATGGGTGTCATTTCCATAAACTCCGACAAGAAAGATGTGGTCATTTGCGTCGACAAGATGTACAGAGATGCGGTTGCAGTAGAGGCCGCCAATGCGCCAGCTCCCGCCAAGAAGAAGGAAAGCAAGAAGTCCGGCAAGACCTCTAACAAGGATTTCGGGAAGCGCACCTCTCCGGAGTGATGCGCGCCTGTTGAAGACTTGCCGGTAAGAAATCCAAAGCTGCTTCACCGGCGACCAAAAAGGTGCCGGCGAGGGAGGACGGCACTGACGGTAACTTCACCATCAGTGCCACCCTTGACAGCAAATAGGAAAGCGCGCTCATTGCCTTCCTGCGGGCGAATGTCGATGTGTTTGCATGGCGACCATCTGACATCCCCGGTGTTCCCAGGGAGGTAATTGAGCACCACCTTGCTGTCTGTCCCCATGCTCGGCCCGTCAAGCAAAAGGTCCGGAAGCAAGCTTTGGAGCGGCAACAATTTATTGCCGAAGAAATCAAGAAACTGGAAGCAGCAGGTTTGGTTAGAGGTGTACTACATCCAACTTGGTTGGCAAACCCAGTTGTGGTGCGCAAAGCAAACGGGAAGTGGAGACTTTGTATTGACTACACTGATATCAACAAAGCATGTCCAAAGGATCCTTTCCCTTTGCCGCGCATTGATCAGATTGTAGACTCTACTTCCGGCTGTGATTTACCCTCCTTCCTTGATGCATATTCTGGATACCATCAAATATTCATGGCCAAGGAGGATGAGGAGAAAACCGCATTCATTACTCCATGTGGCACATACTGCTTCGTGCGGATGCCTTTCGGATTAAAGAGTGCTGGTTCAACATTTGCAAGGGCGGTCCAGATTGGTTTTGAGCCCCAGCTGCACAGGAATGTGGAAGCATACATGGATGATATAGTGGTCAAAACCAAGGACAAGTCTACCCTCATTCAAGATTAGGAAGAAACATTTGCAAACTTGCGCAAAATCAACTTGAAGCTCAATCCCGAGAAGTGTGTGTTTGGCGTTCCATCCGGCAAGCTTCTTGGATTCTTTGTATCTCAGCGCGGAATTGAAGCAAATCCCGACAAGATCAAAGCAATTGAGCAGATTCATGCACCAATAAGCATCAAAGATGTGCGGCTTCTTGCCGGCTGTGTTGCTGCTTTGAGTAGGTTCATTTCAAGATCCTCTGAGCGCGCCCTGCCATTTTTCAAGATTTTGAAAAAGGCAGGTCCGGTGAAATGGACTCCGGAAGCGGAGGCCGTGCTACATGACTTGAAAAGATACCTCTCTTCCGAGCCAACACTAGTTGCGCCTAGACCGCAAGAGCTGTTGCTGCTATACGTAGCGGCAATGAATCAAGTGGCTAGTGCTACATTAGTGGCGTAGAGGGAAGTCAATGATGAGGAAGCAGCCATGGCAAACCCGTCCAGCGACAAACCGGAGTCTTCTCCGGCAAGGCCTGGTGCCGACAAATCAAAAGCAGCACAAGCAAATGAAGTTGATCAACAAGAGATGCCGAAGAAGAAGGTGGTGCAGCGTCCCATGTATTTTGTTAGTTCCCTTCTACAGGGGGCTAGATCGAGATACTCTGGAGTGTAGAAATTGCTTTTCGGTCTTCTTATGGCCTCAAGAAAGCTGCATCACTACTTCCAAGCGCATGAGATCACCGTCGTCACCCGCTTTCCGTTGCAACGCATCTTGAGAAATCCAGAGGCAACTGGCAGGATAGTGGAGTGGGCATTGGAATTGTCAAGCTTTGCACTCAAGTTTGAAAGCACTTCAACCATTCAGAACAGGGCCTTGGCGGAGTTCATCGCCGAATGGACGCCAACGCAAGACGAAGAAATTCGAGAAATAGGTCTCCCCGGCAAAGAGACAGCCAAAGAATGGATCATGTACTTTGACGGTGCATTCTCGCTGCAAGGCACTGGTGCCGGAGTGCTGCTTGTCGCACCCACCGGGGAGCACCTCAAGTATGTGGTTCAAATGCACTTTCCCAGGGAACAAGCTACAAACAACACTGCTGAGTACGAAGGA
Organism: Elymus sibiricus; assembly: GCA_039707655.1. Classification (NCBI taxonomy): domain Eukaryota; kingdom Viridiplantae; phylum Streptophyta; class Magnoliopsida; order Poales; family Poaceae; genus Elymus; species Elymus sibiricus. Next base: position 253,054,731 of record CM077674.1, read on the forward strand.
CTCCTTGCCGGTCTTAGGATCGCAGTAGATCTTGGAATCAAAAAATTGATCATCCGCGGTGACTCGCAGCTTGTTGTGAAACAAGTAAACAAAGATTACCAGAGCCTGTTGATGGAGGCGTATGTGGAAGAAGTGGGGAAATTGGAAGAACACTTTGACGGGTTGCAAACAGAGCACGTCCCTCGTGCGGAAAACAGCATTGCTGATAGCCTGTCAAAGTGTGCCGCTCAAAAGCTTCCCGTGGAACCGGGAACATTTGTGCTCCATTTGAATCAACCAACAGTCACTCCATCAACGCAGACCGGTAAGAGAAGGAAGTTGAATACCGGCAAGTACTTTCCGGCAGGGCTTCCTGAAGCCGCCGGCAAGGATGTTGCTGGGAACAATGACATGGTTGTTGGTGAGCAGCAGCTTAGCGCAGAGCCTCAGGTTCTTGCCGCAGAGGCAAGTGCTCCCGCAGCTGAAGAAATGCCTTTAGTCCTTGTCGTCGAGCCACAGGCTCTGGCATGGGCACAGCAGATAGTTCGTTTCCTTCAAACAGGAGAACTTCCCGATGAGCAAGAAGAAGCTGAGAGAGTAGCCCGTCGGTCAAGTATGTACCAGTTTGTGGATAGCATCCTATACAGAAAACGACAAAACGGCGTGAAATTAAAGTGTATTTGCCGGGAAGACGGACTAAAGCTGTTGGCGGAGATACATGGAGGCATATGTGGCTCTCACATAGGTTCAAGAGCACTTGCCGGCAAAGCTTTCCGGCAAGGCTACTATTGGCCCACTGCCCTCCAGGATGCGACTGAGCTAGTAACCAAGTGTGAAGCATGCCAGTTCCATTCGAAGAACATACATCAACCAGCTCAAGCTCTCCAAACAATCCCTCTCTCCTGGCCCTTCTCGGTCCGGGGGCTCGATATCTTGGGCCCCTTCCCCCATGCTGTCGGGGGCTTTGAGTTCTTGTACATCGCCATCGACAAGTTCACAAAGTGGCCTGAAGTGGAGCCAGTGAGGAAGGTGACAGCGCAATCAGCCGTCAAGTTCTTCAAAGGATTAGTTTGCTATTTCGGGGTTCCTAACAGAATCATCACCGACAACGGCACACAATTCACGAGCCGCACCTTCATGCAGTATATCCAAGACCTTGGCAGCAAAATCTGTTTTGCATCTGTTGCTCACCCAAGAAGCAACGGCCAGGCGGAAAAGATGAATGCTGAAGTGCTGCATGGCCTCAAGAGAAGAACCTTTGACAAGGTGCGCAAGTGTGGAAGACACTGGATTGATGAGTTGCCGGCGGTTCTTTGGTCACTCAGGACGACACCAAATCGAGCTACCGGCCAAACACCCTTCTCCCTAATCTATGGTACGGAAGCGATGCTCCCCACGGAACTCATATACAGGTCACCTCGAGTGCTCGCTTACGATGAAGCTGAGCAAGAGCAGTTGCGGCAAGACGACGCGATGCTCCTTGAGGAAGATCGTCTTCAGGCGGCTATGCGAGCTACACGCTACCAGCAAGCCTTGCGCCGCTATCATAGCCGCAAAGTGCACGCCTGAAGCCTTGAGGAAGGCGACCTTGTTCTTCGGCGTGCTCAGCCCGCCAAGAGATCAAACAAGTTGTCACCGAAGTGGGAAGGCCCTTATCGGGTAGTACGAGTCACCAGACCTGGCGCAGTCCGTCTGGAGACCGAAGATGGCATTCAAGTGCAAAACTCATGGAATATTGAGCACCTTCGCAAGTTCTACCCATAAGGCGCAGTTGCCGGGAGACCTCCCGGCAACCCCTTTTGTACAATCTTTGTCGACGAGACATGTAACCCTTTGTACAAAGCCAGGCGCAGATCCTATGCATAATAAAGCTAAGTGTTTCACAACTCCTCGTACATATTCATTTATATGTGGATGCATGTGATGTTGTGATTTACACTTTAGTTTGTATGGAATGACTGATGGACCGTCAAGGTTCCCAAACCACTCTTTTCTCTTCTTTCTTTTTCTTAAAAGATAGAAGGATCCCTCGCGTGCAAGTTTCCCGAGGGGAGTGGAGATGGGGTACCATTTTAATGACGTTCAAGTGATCATTTCATGCAACTAGAGAAACAACGCAAGGAAAAGCAAAGTTGAAGAACTTTAAAAAAAAATTCCTTGTTACATTTGCGATTTCCCTTGAATGATTCTGTGCTTTGTATGAGAAACCTGCACGCGAAGGAACCTTGTCGCGGTCAGTCCGCGCTCTAGCTTGCCTCGAGTCCGCTCGGCAAGCTTAGCAGCTGCATTCTGGCCCGGCAAGTTACCTTGCCGGCAGCGGCACTTCCAGCAGGCTGCTAAGGACCCATTCCTCAAAGCGCTCGCGGCAAGTGTGCGCACTGGCAAGTTTCCAAACAAGCGTAGGGAACACGATGATACAAAGGCAAAATAAAACAAGGGGAACAACGCACGTGCATTCAAGCAACACAAGTTAAATTACATCGCAGAAACAGTGCATGACTAACATAAGATCAAATGTTTCTTTCACATGCAGCACAGTGATGGATGTAACGGCAAACTCAGTCCCGATGATCGCCCTGGACCCTGGGTATTTGGAAACCTTGTCGGTGAGAGAGGCAGCGATCTTGTCGGCAGCAGTAACGTCGGTGCTCACTGGTAGTCTCCTGAAGACCGCGGAGAGATCAAGGCCGGTATTGCGATGAGCGATCTTGAGCAGCACCCTATACATGATTTCACGCGCAAACTTCTGGGATTCATCAGCGAACGAAGCAGAACTGTCCTCGTGATACGTCTTCAAGGCGTCGATAAGACCCTCGAAGAACTTGGTCAGTCTGACGCTGGTGGCCTCCTTGTCATTGACGGTGAAACCCCAGCTCTTCATATCCATCACAGCGATTGGGGAGCTGATGCACTCGGCGGCATTGACGAGCCTGCCGGTCCAGAGGGAGAGGTTGTCTTGCAATTGGGAGTAGTTGTCCTCAGCCTCCTTCTCCGAGGCCTCTTCCTCCTCCAGCTTCTCTGTCAAAACCCTTTCCCTCTCCTTGGCGGATTCTGAAGCTGCTACCACAGTGGCCAGTTGGGATTTCAGATCCCCAATTGTCTTGGCGGCGGCATCAAGATCTTGGTTCTTGGACGACAGCTGCGTTTGCAAGTCCCCTAGAGTGTGGGCTGTCTTCAGCGCTTCGTCCTTGAGAGCCTCAATTTCTTTGCCGCTGCCGACAAGATCTTCCTTCAATTTGGCCACCAGGGATTCCAGTTCTGCTTTGGCGGAGGCAGCGGTAGTAGCCTCCTTAAGCATGGCGGCGTTCTCCAAGGCCTGGGCTTCGATGAATTTCTTGTGCCCGTCTTCCAGCTCTTGAGTCCGCTGCTTAACGAGCGCTTCAATCTCATCATCCTTGCCTCGGAGAGTGGCGGCGAGAGCTCCTTCCCGCGTGGCAAGATCTTTTTCTTTGGCATTGAGCAGCGTTTTGTGCTCTGTCAGCTTGCCATCATGGATTGCTGCTTCTTCTTTGGCGGCATTAAGATTGCGGGCCTGCTGACTGTACCATATGCGCAATTCGTCCGCCTTCTTTCTCAACTTCTGGTCGACCAGATCCGCAGCTTTGCGTTCCCCTTGCACCTTGTCCCACCTCCGACCGTACCGTTCCTGGATGCCTTTGAAACCAACGGCCATGATTTCCATGAAGGCGAGATCTTTGGCGTTGTCGGTCACATCGGTGGATTCGTCGGTTCTTTGGACCAAAGGGAGCAGGATCCGAGCTATTTCTTCGTCGAAGTTTGGCCCCGCAGTGCCAGATGAACTGGGGGCTCCGGACCCATGCTGGGAAGTAACCAACGCCAAGCTGCTTGACGGGGTCGGCAAGGTTGGCGCTGCTAGTTGGTTGCCGGAGTTCAGCGCATCGGTGCTGACGGGCGCCTTCTCCACATCCACCCTGGCGGGGTCAGACGTGTTGCCGGAGGACCTTTCGGATTCTTCGGGGATTATTCTGGTCTCCTCGGCAACTAGCGCAAGGCCCTCCTCAGCGGCAATCTTGGCGGCTTCATCAGCGGCGTCCTTTGCGATATTGGCTACCTCCACAAGGACTTCGCCTTCTTCAGGAGAGGTCAGAGCTGTGGATCGAAGCAGGAACAAAGGTGAAAGAGGGTTCAAAATCACAAGTGAAGTTCAAGAAGACAAAAAAGGAAAATCTTTCCCGGGAGAGGTATGCAAAGACAAGAGGATTACCCATTGGTGCTTGCTGAGGAAGGGCATCTCCTTCCCCAACAACTCGCGTTGCCAGTGCGCGGTCGTCGGCGGCCCCGCTTGTCGGGATGGCCTCCGTGCGGGAAGGCTCATCGGTGGAGGCCCTTGTCGGGGAAGCGCTCTCCGGAACATTGATCGATGGGGGAGCCACGGTTGGATCCGCCTCTTGGCGCTCTTCCTCTTGGCGGGTCTCCTCCATCTCCACGACAGGCCCAGCAGAAGGAACTCCAATACTGGTGCTAGTGGGAGGCACCTGCACCACATCCTCATGCAGGGGGCTGGGCCGGGGGCTGATAACAACAGTTTCAGCCATCATGACCCCCTGCCCGGCACTCGTCGCAGGATCTTGTGCTGTTGCGGACCTGGGCCGCTTCGACCGATGCACAAGCGGTTCTGGGTCCCTGTCAAGACAGAAGAAATCAAGTTAAAACGGCAATCAAATGGAATCAAGGCTTGACGGGAATAAGCGAAGCCACTTACTCCTCCTCCTCTTCAGACACACCAAGGACGTCGAAGTCGTATATCACTGGCAGAGGCAATTCTCTGGCCCTCTTAAGTGCCGAGGGAGATGAACCCATCGGCTGAGTGTATTCGACTTCCTTGTCCGCCTTCGGCTGAGGGGATGAGGGCTGAGTTTGGGGATGCCGGGTCGATTGCCGGCGTACTTCTTCTTGGCGGCCAGCCTTCGTGGTCGTGTTCTTCACCGTGGGGCCAGCCTCGGCGAAGAAGAACGCACCGGCTCTTGACTGACCGCCCTCCGAAGACAGCGCCTCCTCTTCGGCGCTCGAGGACCTTCCTCTTCTTCGGGCTCTCCGGCAGCCTCGGTCCCGGCAACCTCGGCTTCGGCAACCTCATCCCCGGCAGGTTCTTCTTGGTGCTCTTCGGCGACCTCTTCATCAGGATGTTCTTTGTCGTCGTCCTCGGTTGTCGCGGCACCAGAACCACTTGCCGCGTCAGGCCTGGAGGCTTCCGCGGCTATGCTGGCAAGATACGCCAGTTCCTCTTCCTTGGTGGCCTGGATAAGGTCATTTTCTTTTTGGGTGGCCTTTTCCGTTAAGTTGGAGGCCCAGTCCATTTCATCCACCAATCTAGGCATCGGCCAATCTGCATTGACTCCATGGGCGTTGCAGTCCGGCATCATCACCAAAATAGAATCCTTGGCGGAGTTGATATGCAATGGGACAACCTGGCCCGGCAAGTGAAACGTGCCGGTCTTCCTGAATAGCTGCTCACAAAGTGCGGCATGCTCCAAGGTCGTCAGATTGTTGCCGGTCCCAGGATACAGCCGCATGATATCAGCAGCATTCTGGTAATCCCAAGCTAACCTCTCTCTCTTCTGTAGCGGCGCGATGCGTCGCCAGAGGAAATCAGCGCCGACCATCTCTATAGTCAGCTTGGCGGCCTTGAGGCGGGTGATTCTGTTTAACGCCGGGCGGAGCTCCTCCTCAGTGGTGCCAAAACTGCTCCAGTTCTTGCCGCGCTCGACCTTCACAATGCGCGGTATGCAAAATTGGGGGAAATCCTTCTCCTGGATCCAACACCACTCTGCCCTCCATTCTTCCCATTTGAGATGGAGTTGCCCTGCAAGGTACTGGCCCTTGGTCTTGGCCCTAGGGATCCATGTTACGCTGCCGGAGAGCGACTTGTCTTCAATCCGAGGGACGAAGAAATGACGGAACAGATCCACATTGGGGGCAACCCCGACAAAGTTCTCGCACAGATGGGCAAAGACTGCCATGCAAGTCATTGCGTTCGGAGTGAAATCCAGCAGCCTGAACCCGTAGCTGAACATCATGGCGCTGAAGAAATCCGAGAATGGGGGAACCAGACCACAGTAGAAATAGGCGCAGAAGAACGGATATGAATCTAATGGATCCTTGTTGCCTTCGGGAAGCACCATGGGCGCCTTGTGGTCTTTGGTATCCCTTCCCCACATGTATGCGTACCTTCTGATCAGCTCGTTTGCATCCAAGGAGCACGGCGAGAAAATCGCATTCTCCCTCCGCCGCTTCTCCAGCTCTTCCAGCGCCTTCTTCTTCTCCTCCACCTTGGGATCAAGCAGCTTGGCGGGCTTCTTCCCCGCCGCATCGGCTCTCTTGGGCGCCATCAGGAATTGGGGAGGAAGAAGGTGGTCGAGTCAAGATGCGAATCACTGACAGCGGTGGCGGCGGCGGGAATGGTTCTGGCGAGAGGAAGGAGACGAAGCAGGGGGGAAACAGGGGCGAATGAGCAGCGCCTCCTCACGGTTGCCTTTTTATGGAGAAGGCGCGAGGGGGCTGGCTCTTCACTGTTTACCCCGGGCGGCGCCCTTTTTACAGGCGCACTAACGCGATATAACCGCAACAGTCTAAGTTCCCACGACCCGCATTTAATGCGTGGATTGGACGTGCGTCAGGATAACCATCATGACGGAAATTACAACGGCAGTTTTCTTGCCGCGCGTCTGTGCATTGTTTGGGCCCGGCCCAACGATGCTTCGGACGCGCGTATGGCCCAGGCCCGGGGGCTCCTGTCGGTGTATAAAACATGGGTATTTTATACCCTGACTTATGCATAGACAGTGGCAGCCTCCTTACCGGCCAAGCCTTGCCGGGAACCGCCAAGACCAAGATTCAGGACCCAGTTGCGGAAGCCACTGGAGAGAAGATGAAGACACAGCACCAACAAGCACTCAACTAGTACCGAAGATGGAGACATTCCTGACCGGCAAGGCCAAACCGGCAAGGTGAATACCCGGCAAGCTCCGTACCGGCAAGCTTCTGCCAGTCCTCCAGTGATACGTCTCCATCGTATCTATAATTTTTGATTGTTTCATGCCAATATTCTACAACTTTCACATATTTTTGGCAACATTTTATATTTTTTTGGGACTAACATATTGATCCAGTGCCCAGTGCTAGTTCCTGTTTTCTGCTTGTTTTTTTGTTTCGCAGAAAATCCATATCAAACGAAGTCCAAATGCAATAAAATTTTACGGAAAATTATTATGGAATATATGTGATTTTTGGGAGGTGGAATCAACGCAAGGCGGTGCTCGTGGGCCCCATGAGGCACCAGGGCGCGCCAAGGGGGCCAGGCGCACCGTGGTGCCTCGTGAGGCCCTCGGAGGTCGGTTGGTGCTATTCTTCGGGCGCAAGGAAGCTAATATCTGGAAAAAAATCGTGTTAAAATTTCAGCGCAATCGGAGTTACGGATCCCTGGGAATTTAAGAAACGGTGAAAGGCCAGAAAACAGGAACGCGAAACAGAAGAGAACAGAGAGAGAGATCCAATCTAGGAGGGGCTCCTGCCCCTCCTCCACCATGGAGACCAAGGACCAGAGGGGGAACTCTCCTCCCATCTAGGGGGAGACCAAGGAAGAAGAAGAAGGAGGGGCTCTCTCTCCCCCTCTCTCCCGGTGGCGCCGGAACGCAGCCGGGGCAATCATCGTGACGGCAATCTACACCAACAACTTCGCCGCCGTCACCACCAACTCTCTCCCCCTCTATGCAGTGGTGTAACACCTCTTCTCCCTGCTGTAATCTCTACTTAAACATGGTGCTTAATGCTAGATATTATTATCCAATGATTTGTGGCCATCCTATGATGTTTGAGTAGATTCTTTTTGTCCTATGGGTTGATTGATGATCGTGATTGGTTTGAGTTGTTTGTTTTATTTCGGTGCAGTCCTATGGTGCCCTCCATGTCGCGCAAGCGTGAGGGATTCCCGCTATAGGGTGTTGCAATACGTTCATGATTCTCTTATAGTGGGTGGCGTGAGTGACTGAAACACATACCCGAGTAAGGGGGTTGTTGCGTATGGGAGTAAAGAGGACTTGATACTTAATGCTATGGTTGGGTTTTACCTTAATGATCTTTGGTAGTTGCGGATGCTTGCTAGAGTTCCAATCATAAGTGCATATGATCCAAGTACGGAAAGTATGTTAGCTCATGCCTCTCCCTCATATAAAATTGCAACAATGATTACCGGTCTAGTTATCGATTGCCTAGGGACAAATAACTTTCTTGTGTTACAAAAGCTTTCTACTAAACAACTAACTTTTATTATCTTGCAAATTACTCGTAGTTTTATTCTCGCAAAGTACTTCTAGTTTTATTCTTGCAAACCTATCCTATCACCTACAAAATAGTTTTATACTTATTCTAGGTAAAGCGAACGTTAAGTGCGCGTAGACTTGTATCGGTGGTCGATGGAACTTGAAGGGAATATTAATTCTACCTTTAGCTCCTCGTTGGGTTTGACACTCTTATTTATCGAAAAAGCTACAATTGATCCCCTATACTTGTGGGTTATCAAGACCTTTTTCTGGCGCCGTTGCCGGGGAGCAATAGCGTGGGGTTGATATTCTCGTGTGTGCTTGTTTGCTTTATCACTAAGTAAATTTTATTTTTTGTTCTAAGTTGTTTTATATCCTTAGTTATGGATATGGAACACGAAACAGAAAAAAAATAGTTGTACTTGCTACTCATGGAGATGGAGAACCTCCTAAAACCCTCGATGCTCGTTATGTGGAAAACATTAGATACTACTTTGATAATCCTGATAAAACTCCATTCAACTTGATAATGGGAGTTACTTTGGATTAATGGGAATACTTTAGGGATTATTGCTTGTCTCAAAAAGGAAAGCTCTTATGGGATCAAATTCATTATTTGCATTGGTATGCTCGGGATTTATGCTTAAGATATGATTATACTTGCTGCTCTAGGATGAAGGCTCCACACCTTCCCTTTTCATGTGAATTTAATGATAATGAAACCTTGGCTTCTTATGCTAATGGTATATATGATTACTATGATGTGGAACAAATAGAAGAATTTGTTGCTTTTAAGGGTGCTTATGAAATTGAATCTTTGTTTGAAAAGTATGAAAATTATGGTGATGCTGTTTACCGATCTGAAAATTTTGTTATACTTAAATATTGCTATGAGAATTATGAATACAATGCCTATATTGATCAATTTATTGAGAAAGTCTCCGCTGTCCGAGAAGAGACTAATATTTTGCAGGAATCTATGGAAGAAGAAATTGATGACACTGTGAGCTCATTGGATGAAAAAGATGACGAGGAGAACGAAGAACAAAAGGAGGAAGAGCGGATTAGGTACCCGTGCCCACCTTCTAATGAGAGTAACTCTTCAACTCATACATTGTTTAATTTCCCTTCGTGCTTACCGAAGGATGAATGCTATGATAATTGCTATGATCCCTTGGATTCGTTTGAAATATCCCTTTTTGATGAAATTGATGCTTGCTATTCTTGTGGCCATGATGCCAATATGAATTATGCTTATGGAGATGAACTTGCTATAGTTCCTTATGTTAAGAATGAAATTGTTGCTATTGCACCCACACATGATAGTCCTATTATCTTTTTGAATTCTCCCAACTACACTATATCGGAGAAGTTTGCTCTTATTAAGGATTATATTGATGGGTTGCGTTTTACCGTTACACATGATGATTTTGATGAATATGATATGCATGTGCTTGATGCTCCTACTTGCAATTATTATGAGAGAGGAACTACATCTCAACCTCTCTATGTTTCCAACACATTAAAATTGCAAGAAACTGTTTATTCTATGTATTGGCCTTTACTTGATGTGCATGAATTGTTCTTTTATGACATGCCGATGCATAGGAAGAGAGTTAGACTTCGTCATTGCATGATATATGTTGCTTGTTGCTCACTACGAAATTACAAATCATTGTTAATTAAAATTGGCTTTGATATACCTTGGGATCCGGGTGGATCGATTACTTGAGCACTTTATGCCTAGCTTAATGGCTTTAAAGAAAGCGCTGCCAGGGAGACAACCCGGAAGTTTGAGAGAGTCATTTATTTCTGTTGAGTGCTTTTATAAAGTTTAAAAACAAAAAATATAGTGGGGAAACTAAAACCTTTTCAAAAAGAAAGGTGAAAGTGAGAAAGACGAACACCGTTGAAGTGGGGGACGTCCTTGAACTTTGTTCATGCCCATGGAAACTTTGTGAATATTGATTACAGAAAATTTTCAAAAAAAATAATTATCCCCTTGTACAAATCCAATGTATTATAAAAATAATGTGCCAAGATTTGCCTTTAGGATGTTTAAATTGCTTGTTTGGTATGTGCGGTGCAAAAACAGAAACTTTTGTTTTAGTGCGTGAATTTACATTTTTTACTGGAACGTGAAAAAATTCTGAAATTGTTACACAGTACTTCTATGCAAAGTTTTTATTTTTTCCTAATTTTTCAGAATTTTTAGAGTCACAAAAGTATGGTCAATGTTCAGATTACTACAGACTGTTCTGTTTTTGACAGATTCTGTTTTTGATGCATTGTTTTGCTTGTTTTGATGAGACTATGGATTGTATCGGAAGGTATAAGCCATGGAGAAGTTATAATACAGTAGGTATAATGCAAAAATAAAATATGAGTGGGTTTGCAACAGTACTTAAAGTAGTGATTTGCTTTATTATAATAACGTTTCTCACGAAGGTTTTGTTAAGTTTTGTGTGGATGAAGTGTTCAAAGATCGAGGAGGTAATGATATGAGAAGAATCAGGAGAGGCAAGAGCTCAAGCTTGGGGATGTCCAAGGCACCCCAAGTAAATACTCAAGGAGACTCAAGCGTCTAAGCTTCGGGATGCCCCGGAAGGCATCCTATCTTTATTCAACAATTATCGGTATGTCTCGGTTTTTGTTTTGTTCACATGATATGCGTAAATTCTTGGAGCGTCGTGTGCCTTTTCTTTTTCTTTTAATAAATGCACCATGCTGGTATGAGATAGTCCTTGGTTGATTTATAGAATGCTCTTTGTGTTGGGGAACGTTGCATGGGAAACAAAAATTTTCCTACGCACACACAAGATCTATCCATGGTGATGAGCATCTACGAGAGGGAGAGTGAATCTACATACCCTTGTAGATCGCTAAGCGGAAGCGTTAAGAAACGCGGTTTGATGTAGTCGAACGTCTCTGCGATCCAAATCGCAAGTCGTCCCTCGATCCGATCACGAACTAGTGCCGAACGGACGGCACCTCCGCGTTCAACACACGTACGGCTTGATGACGCCTTCACCTCCTCGATCCAGCGAGCGATGATGAAGTAGTAGATGAGTTCCGGCAGCACGACGGCATGGTGATGGTGGTGAGGAACAATCTCTGCAGGGCTTCGCCAAGCACTACGGAGATTATGACGGGAGAACTAGAGGGTTAGGGTTGCCGACACACGGCTTGGGAAATCTTAATGTGTCCCGTGTGCTAGCCCTGCCCCTCTATTTATATGTTGAGCCTTGGGGTCTAAACTTGGAGTAAAAGCCTCCTCCAGGTCGGTTTTGCCCGCACAAGGTCGGTTTGGCCCATAGGGAAAGAGTCCAACTCGGATCCCTGCAGTACCGCGCACAAGCGGTAGTACCGCTCACGAGCGGTAGTACCGCTTGAGCGGTAGTACCGCTTCACACAAGCGGTAGTACCGCTTGGGCGGTAGTACAGCTTCCAACAAGCGGTAGTACCGCTTACGCGGTAGTACTGCCTTTACCAGCGGTAGTACCGCTTAAGGCAGTAGCAAAACTTCCTTTTGCACTTTCCAATACCTCATGGGCTTTACCCCTTTGGATCATATAAAGTGTTGCCGCACCCGAACACTTCGGTAAACACCCGGAACCCCTTCCGGTGAATTCCGAAACCTTTCCGGAGCTCAAAACACTATTATCACATATATTAATGTTTACCTCCGGACTCTTCCGAAGACCCTCATCATGTCCTGGATCTTATCCGGGACTCCGAACAACCTTCGGTCACCAACACAATAACTCAACTATACTAATCGTCACCAAACGTTAAGTGTGTAGACCCTGCGGGTTCGAGAACTATGTAGACATGACCGAGACACCTCTACGATCAATAACCAATCGCGGGACCTGGATGCCCATATTGGCTCCTACATATTCTACGAAGATCTTTATCGGTCGAACCTCTATGTCAAGGATTCAGTTAATCCCGTATGATGTTCCCTTTGTTCTTCGGTATGTTACTTGCCCGAGATTCGATCGTCGGTATCTCTATACCTAGTTCAATCTCGTTTCCGGCAAGTCTCTTTACTCGTTCCGTAATACAAGATCTCGTGGCTAACACTTTAGTCACATTGCTTGCAAGGCTCATTGTGATGTTGTATTACCGAGTGGGCCCTGAGATACCTCTCCGTCATACGGAGTAACAAATCCCAGTCTTGATCCATGCCAACCCAACAGACATCCTCGGAGATACCTGTAGAGCACCTTTATAGTCACCCAGTTACGTTGCGACGTTTGATACACACAAGGTACTCCTCCGATGTCAGGGAGTTGCATGATCTCATGGTCATAGGAACAGATACTTGACATGCAGAAAACAATAGCAATAAACTGACACGATCATTATGCTACGTTCGTAGTTTGGGTCTTGTCCATCACATCATTCTCCTAATGATGTGATCCCGTTATCAAATGACATCTCATGTCAATGGCTAGGAAACCTTAACCATCTTTGATCAACGAGCTAGTCAACTAGAGGCTTACTAGGGACACAGTGTTGTCTATGTACCCACACATGTATTTGAGTTTCCAATCAATACAATTATAGCATGGATGATAAACGATTATCATGAACAAGGAAATATAATAATAACCAATTTATTATTGCCTCTAGGGCATATTTCGAACAGTCTCCCACTTGCACTAGAGTCAATAATCTAGTTCACATCACTATGTGATTTACATTGTAATGAATCGAACACCCATGCAGTTCTGGTGTTGTTCATGTTTAGCCCTTGGAAGAGGTTTAGTCATCGGATCTGCAACATTCAGATCCGTGTGTACTTTGCAAATATTTATGTCGTCCTCCTTGATGTAATCGCGGATGGAATTGAAACGTCGCTTTATGTGTCTGGTCCTCTTGTGAAATCTTGGTTCCTTGGCTAGAGCAATGGCACCAGTATTATCTCAAAACAGAGTCATTGGGTTAAGCGCACTAGGCACTACTCCAAGATCTGTCATGAACTCCTTCATCCAGACACCTTCCTTCGCCGCCTCCGAGGCAGCGATGTACTCCGCTTCGCATGTAGAATCAGCTACCACGCTTTGCTTGGAACTGCACCAGCTAACCGCACCCCCATTAAGAATAAATACGTATCCGGTTTGCGACTTAGAGTCATCCGGATCAGTGTCAAAGCTTGCATCGACGTAACCTTTTACGACGAGCTCTTGATCACCTCCATAAACGAGAAACATGTCCTTAGTCCTTTTCAGGTACTTCAGGATATTCTTGACCGCCGTCCAGTGTTCCATTCCTGGATCACTTTGAAACCTTCCGACCATACTTATGGCAAGGCTGACATCGGGTCTTGTGCACAGCATTGCATACATGATAGAGCCTATGGCTGAAGCATAGGGGATGACACTCATCTTTTCTCTATCTTCTGCAGTCACTGGGCATTGAGTCTTACTCAACTTCACAACTTGCAACACAGGCAAGAACCCCTTCTTGGACTGATCCATTTTGAACTTCTTCAAAATCTTATCAAGGTATGTGCTTTGTGAAAGTCCTATTAAACGTCTCGATCTATCTCTATAGATCTTGATGCCTAATATGAAAGCAGCTTCTCCTAGGTCCTTCATTGAAAAACTCTTGTTCAAATATTCCTTCACGCTTTCCAACATTTCTATATTGTTTCCAATCAGTAATATGTCATCCACATATAATATTAGAAACGCTATAGAGCTCCCACTCACTTTCTTGTAAATACAAGCTTCTCCGTAAACTTGTATAAACTCGAACGCTTTGATCACCTCATCAAAGCGAAGATTCCAACTCCGAGATGCTTGCACCAGTCCATAAATGGATCGCTAGAGTTTGCAAACTTTGTCAGCATTCTCTGGATCGACAAAACCTTCTGGTTGCATCATATACAACTCTTCCTTAAGGAAACCGTTAAGGAACGCTGTTTTGACATCCATCTGCCAAATTTCATAATCGAAAAAGGCAGCTATTGCTAACATGATTCTGACGGACTTAAGCATCGCTACGGGTGAGAAGGTCTCATCGTAGTCAACTCCTTGAACTTGTGAAAAACCCTTTGCCACAAGTCGAGCTTTATAGACGGTGACATTACCGTCCGCGTCCGTCTTCCTCTTAAAGATCCATTTGTTCTGAATGGCCTTACGCCCTTCAGGTAATACTTCCAAAGTCCATACTTTGTTTTCATACATGGATCCCATCTCGGATTTCATGGCCTCTAACCACTTCTCGGAATCCGGGCCCATCATCGCTTCTCCATAGCTCGTAGGTTCATCGTTATCCAACAACATGACCTCTAAGACAGGGTTGCCGTACCACTCAGGAGCAGTACGCGTCCTTGTCGACCTATGAGGTTCGATAACAACTTGATCCAAAGCTTCATGATCATCATCATTAACTTCCTCTTCAGCTGATGTAGGCTCTACAGAAACATCTTTCTGCGCTGCGCTACTTTTAGGTTGAAGTAAAGGTTCAACAACCTCATCAAGTTCTATCTTCCTCCCACTCAATTCTTTCGAGAGAAACTCTTTCTCAAGAAATGTTCCGTTTTTAGCGACAAACACTTTGCCTTCGGATCTGAGGTAGAAGGTATACCCAACTGTCTCTTTTGGGTATCCTATGAAGACGCATTTTTCCACTTTGCGTTCCAGCTTTTCAGGCTGAAGCTTTTTGACATAAGCATCACATCCCCAAACTTTAAGAAACGACCGCTTTGGATTCTTGCCAAACCAAAGTTCATATGACGTTGTCTCAACGGATTTCGATGGTGCCCTATTTAAAGTGAATGCAGCTGTCTCTAATGCATAACCCCAAAACGATAGTGGCAAATCGGCAAGAGACATCATAGATCGCACCATATCCAATAAGGTTCGATTACGACGTTCGGACACACCATTACGCTGTGGTGTTCCAGGCGGTGTCAATTGTGAAACAATTCCACACTATCTTAAGTGACTGCCAAACTCATAACTCAGATATTCTCCTCCTCGATCAGATCGTAGGAATTTAATCTTCTTGTTACGATGATTCTCAACTTCACTCTGAAATTGTTTGAACTTTTCAAATGTTTCAGACTTGTGTTTCATTAAGTAAATATACCCATATCTACTTAAGTCATCAGTGAAGGTGAGAAAGTAACGATAACCACCGCGCGCCTCAATACTCATCGGACCGCACACATCAGTATGTATGATTTCCAATAAGTCACTTGCCCGTTCCATTGTTCTAGAGAACGGCGTTTTAGTCATCTTGCCCATGAGGCATGGCTCACATGTGTCAAGTGATTCAAAATCAAGTGACTCCAAAAGTCCATCAGCAAGGAGCTTCCTCATGCGTTTTACGCCAATATGACCTAAACGGCAGTGCCACAAGAAAGTGGTATTATCATTATCAATTCTACATCTTTTGGCATCAATGTTATGAACATGTGTATCATTACTATCGAGATTCAATAAGAATAAACCCCTCACATTGGGTGCATGACCATAAAAGATATTACTCATATAAATAGAACAACCAATATTCTCTGATTTAAATGAGTAACCGTCTCGCAATAAACAAGATCCAGATATAATGTTCATGCTTAACGCAGGCACTAAATAACAATTATTCAGGTTCATCACTAATCCCGATGGTAATCGAAGAGTGAGCGTGCCGACGGAGATCACATCAACCTTGGAACCATTTCCCACGCGCATCGTCACTTCGTCCTTTGCCAGCCTCCGTCTATTCCGCAGTTCCTGTTTTGAGTTGCAAATATGAGCAACCGCACCGGTATCAAATACCCAGGCACTACAACGAGAGTTGGTAAGGTACACATCAATAACATGTATATCATATATACCTTGTTTGTTGTTGGCCGCCTTCTTGTCAGCCAAATACTTGGGGCAGTTCCGCTTCCAGTGTCCAGTTCCCTTGCAATGAAAGCACTCAGTTTCTGGTTTGGGTCCAGCCTTGGGTTTCTTCACGAGAGGAGCAACTGCTTTGCCACTCTTCTTGGAGTTACCCTTCTTACCCTTGCCATTTTTCTTGAAACTAGTGGTTTTATTGACCATCAACACTTGATGCTCCTTCTGAATTTCAGACTCAGCGGCTTTCAGCATCGCAAACAGCTCGGCGACTGACTTGTTCATCCCGTGCATGTTATAGTTCAACACGAAGCTCTTGTAGCTAGGTGGCAATGATTGAAGAACTCTGTCAGTGATAGCCTCTGGTGGAAGGGGCATCCCCAATTCTGCCAGACGGGTGGAGTACCCAGACATTCTGAGTATGTGATCACTGATAGACCCGTTCTCCTCCATCTTGCAAGCATAGAACTTATCGGAGATCTCATATCTCTCGATCCGGGCATTCTTCTGAAAGATAAACTTCAACTCCTGGAACATCTCATATGCTCCATGACGTTCAAAACGTCTTTGAAGTCCCGGTTCTAAGCCATACAATATTGCACATTGAACTGTTGAGTAATCTTCAGAACGAGCCTGCCAGGCGTTCAGAACGTCTAGAGACTCAACTGGAGCGGGTGGATCACCAAGCGGTGCATCAAGGACATAAGCCTTCTGGGAAGCCGTAAGGATAATCCTTAGATTACGGGCCCAGTCCACAAAGCTACTTCCATCATCTTTCAACTTAGCTTTCTCTAGGAACGCATTAAAATTCAGGGGTGCTACTGCGCGAGCCATGATCTACAACATAAATATAGCAAAGACAACTTAGACTATTGTTCTAGATAATGAGTTTAGTTAATCATATTACTTAAAAACTCCCACTCAAATTGACATCCCTCCGATCATTCGAGTGTAACATGATCCAAATCTACCAACTCAAGTCCGATCATCACGTGAGTTGAGGTGGTTTCAATGGTGAACATCTTCATGTTGATCATATTTACTATATGACTCATGTTCGACCTTTCGGTCTCTTGTGTTCCGAGGCCATGTCAGTTGCCGTACTCTATGGTCCTGCCAGTTGCCGTACTCATCGACATGCAAGTCGTGATATTCTATACAACACATGATCATCTCATACATCACATATATCTCATCATGTAATTGGCCATATCACATCACAACATACCCTGTAAAAACAAGTTAGACGTCCTCTAATTGTTGTTGCATATTTTACGTGGCTGCTACGGGTTTGCAAGAACCGTTCTTACCTACGCAAAACCACAACGTGGTGTAGTGATTGCTTTTTGATCTTCTAAAAGAACCCTCTTCATTGAAATCGATTCAACTAAAGTGAGAGAGACAGACACCCGCTAGCCATCTTTATGCAACGAAGTTTACATGTCAGTTGAAGGAACCTGTCTCGCGTAAGCGTACGCGTAATGTCGGTCCGGGCCGCTTCATCTCACAATACCGCCGAATCAAGTATCAACTAGTAACGGAAAGCAATATGTATACACCCACGCCCACAACTCGTTTGTGTTCTACTCGAGATCTCAACTACGCATAAACCTAGCTCTAATACCACTGTTGGGGAACGTTGCATGGGAAACAAAAAATTTCCTACGCACACACAAGATCTATCCATGGTGATGAGCATCTACGAGAGGGAGAGTGAATCTACATACCCTTGTAGATCGCTAAGCGGAAGCGTTAAGAAACGCGGTTTGATGTAGTCGAACGTCTCCGCGATCCAAATCGCAAGTCGTCCCTCGATCCGATCACGAACTAGTGCCGAACGGACGGCACCTCCGCGTTCAACACACATATGGCTTGATGACGCCTTCACCTCCTCGATCCAGCGAGCGATGATGAAGTAGTAGATGAGTTCCGGCAGCACGACGGCATGGTGATGGTGGTGAGGAACAATCTCTGCAGGGCTTCGCCAAGCACTACGGAGATTATGACGGGAGAACTAGAGGGTTAGGGTTGCCGACACACGGCTTGGGAAATCTTAATGTGTCCCGTGTGCTAGCCCTGCCCCTCTATTTATATGTTGAGCCTTGGGGTCTAAACTTGGAGTAAAAGCCTCCTCCAGGTCGGTTTTGCCCGCACAAGGTCGGTTTGGCCCGCAGGGAAAGAGTCCAACTCGGATCCCTGCAGTACCGCGCACAAGCGGTAGTACCGCTCACGAGCGGTAGTACCGCTTGAGCGGTAGTACCGCTTCACACAAGCGGTAGTACCGCTTGGGCGGTAGTACCGCTTTCAACAAGCGGTACTACCGCTTACGCGGTAGTACTGCCTTTACCAGCGGTAGTACCGCTTAAGGCAGTAGCAAAACTTCCTTTTGCACTTTCCAATACCTCATGGGCTTTACCCCTTTGGCTCATATAAAGTGTTGCCGCACCCGAAAACTTCGGTAAACACCCGGAACCCCTTCCGGTGAATTCCGGAACCTTTCCGGAGATCAAAACACTATTATCACATATATTAATCTTTACCTCTGGACTCTTCCGAAGACCCTCGTCATGTCCTGGATCTTATCCGGGACTCCGAACAACCTTCGGTCACCAACACAATAACTCAACTATACTAATCGTCACCAAACGTTAAGTGTGTAGACCCTGCGGGTTCGAGAACTATGTAGACATGACCGAGACACCTCTACGATCAATAACCAATAGCGGCACCTGGATGCCCATATTGGCTCCTACATATTCTACGAAGATCTTTATCGGTCGAACCTCTATGTCAAGGATTCAGTTAATCCCGTATGCTGTTCCCTTTGTTCTTCGGTATGTTACTTGCCCGAGATTCGATCGTCGGTATCTCTATACCTAGTTCAATCTCGTTACCGGCAAGTCTCTTTACTCGTTCCGTAATACAAGATCTCGTGGCTAACACTTTAGTCACATTGCTTGCAAGGCTAATTGTGATGTTGTATTACCAAGTGGGCCCTGAGATACGTCTCCGTCATACGGAGTAACAAATCCCAGTCTTGATCCATGCCAACCCAACAGACATCCTCGGAGATACCTATAGAGCACCTTTATAGTCACCCAGTTACGTTGCGACGTTTGATACACACAAGGTACTCCTCCGATGTCAGGGAGTTGCATGATCTCATGGTCATAGGAACAGATACTTGACATGCAGAAAACAATAGCAATAAACTGACACGATCATTATGCTACGTTCGTAGTTTGGGTCTTGTCCATCACATCATTCTCCTAATGATGTGATCCCGTTATCAAATGACATCTCATGTCAATGGCTAGGAAACCTTAACCATCTTTGATCAACGAGCTAGTCAACTAGAGGCTTACTAGGGACACAGTGTTGTCTATGTACCCACACATGTATTTGAGTTTCCAATCAATACAATTATAGCATGGATAATAAACGATTATCATGAACAAGGAAATATAATAATAACCAATTTATTATTGCCTCTAGGGCATATTTCCAACACTTTGCACTTCACTTATATCTTTTGAGTATGGCTTTATAGAATGCTTCATGTGCTTCACTTATATCATTTGAAGTTTGGATGCCTGTTTCTCTTCGTATAGAAAACTGTTATTTGTAGAATGCTCTTTTGCTTCACTTATATTTTTTAGAGTGTGGGCAAGTATTTTGTAGAAAGAATTAAACTCTCGTGCTTCACTTATATTTATTTAGAGAGTCAACATGAATTGGCCATTCACAAGGTTAGTCATAAAATCCTACATAAAACTTGTAGATCAGTGAATATGATATGTTTGATTCCTTGCAATAGTTTTGCGATATAGAGATGGTAATATGTGGGAGGTACTAGTGAATGATTGTGGTTTAGTAGGAATATTGGTGTTAAGGTTTGTGATTCCCGAAGCATGCACGTATAGTCTCTCGTTATGCTAAGAAGTTGGAGCATGATTTATTATTGATTGTCTTCCTTTGCGTGGAGGTCGGGGGCGCGCGATGGTTAACTCCTACCAACCTCCCCTCTAGGGGCATGCGTAGTAGTACTTTGCTTCGAGGGCCAATAAACTTTCGCAATAAGTATGCGAGTTCTTTATGACTAATGTGAGTTCATGGATTAGACGCACTCTCACCTTTCCGCAATTTGCTAGCCTCTTCGGTACCGTGCATTGCCCTTTCTCACCTAGAGAGTCGGTGCAAACTTCGCCGGTGCATCCAAACCCCGTGATATGATACGCTCTATCACACGTAAACATCCTTATATCTTCCTCAAAACAGCCACCATACCTACCTATTATGGCATTTCCATAGCCATTCCGAGATATATTGCCATGCAACTTCCATCATCATCATATACATGACTTGAGCATTCATTGTCATATTGCTTTGCATGATCGTAAGATAGCTAGCATGATATTTTCATGGCTTGTCCGTTTTTTGATATCTTTGCTACGCTAGATCATTGCACATCCTGGTACACTGCCAGAGGCATTCATATAGAGTCATACTTTGTTCTAGTATCGAGTTGTAATTTTTTGAGTTGTAAGTAAATAGAAGTGTGATGATCATCATTATTCATTATTAGAGCATTGTCTCAGTGAGGAAAGGATGATGGAGACTATGATTCCCCCACAAGTCGGGATGAGACTTCGGACAAAATTAAAAAAAAGAAAAAGAAGTGTGGCCAAAAAGAGCCCAAGAAAAAAAAAAAAAGCAAAAAAAAAAATACTTGAAATGAGAGAAAAAGAGAGAAAGGGCAATGTTACTATCCTTTCCACACTTGTGCTTCAAAGTAGCACCATGTTTTTCATATAGAGAGTCTCCTATGTTGTCACTTTCATATACTAGTGGGAATTTTTCATTATAGAACTTGGCTTGTATATTCCGATGATGGGCTTCCTCAAATGCCCGAGGTCTTTGAGCAAGCAAGTTGGATGCACACACACTTAGTTTCATGTTGAGCTTTCATACACTTATAGCTCTTAGTGCATCCGTTGCATGGCAATCCCTACTCCTCGCATTGATATAAATTGATGGGCATCTCCATAGCCCGTTGATTAGCCGCGTTGATGTGAGACTTTCTTCCCTTTTTGTCTTCTTCTTATTAATCTCTATCATCATTCTATTCCACCTATAGTGCTATATTCATGGCTTGCGCTCATGTATTGCGTGGGGGTTGAAAACGCTGAAGCGCATTAAAAAGTAAGAACCAATTGCTTGGCTGACACCGGGGTAGTACATGATAAATACTTTGTGTTAAGAAAATGGAGCATGACAAGGCTTTATGATTTTGTAGGGATAACGTTCTTTAGCATTTTTATTCTGAAAGACATGATTGTTTGTTGGGATGCCTGAGTATTGATGTCTTTATATCAAATTATAGACTATTGCTTTGAATCACTCATGTCTTAATATTCATGCCATGACTAGATTATATGATCAAGATTATGCTAGGTGGCATTCCACATCAAAAATTATCTTTTTTTATCATTTACCTACTCGAGGACGAGCAGGAATTAAACTTGGGGATGCTGATACGTCTCCATCATATCTATAATTTTTGATTGTTTCATGCCAATATTCTACAACTTTAACATATTTTTGGCAACATTTTATATTATTTTTGGGACTAACATATTGATCCAGTGCCCAGTGCCAGTTCCTGTTTTCTGCTTGTTTTTTTGTTTCACAGAAAATCCATATCAAACGAAGTCCAAATGCAATAAAATTTTATGGAGAATTATTTTGGAATATATGTGATTTTTGGGAGGTGGAATCAACGCAAGGCAGTACTCGTGGGCCCCACGAGGCACCAGGGCGCGCCAGGGGGGGCCAGGCGCGCCGTGGTGCCTCGTGAGGCCCTCGTAGGTCGGTTGGTGCTATTGTTCGGGCGCAGGGAAGCTAATATCTGGAAAAAAATCGTGTTAAAATTTCAGCGCAATCGGATTTACGGATCTCTAGGAATTTAAGAAACGGTGAAAGGCCAGAAAACAGGAACGCGAAACAGAAGAGAACAGAGAGAGAGAGATCCAATCTAGGAGGGGCTCCTGCCCCTCTGCCGCCATGGAGACCAAGGACCAGAGGGGGAACTCTCCTACCATCTAGGGGGGAGACCAAGGAGGAAGAAGAAGGAGGGGGGCTCTCTCCCCCTCTCTCCCGGTGGCGCCGGAACGCCGCCGGGGCAATCATCGTGACGGCGATCTACACCAACAACTTCGCCGCCGTCACCACCAACTCTCTCCCCCTCTATGTAGTGGTGTAACACCTCTTCTCCATGCTGTAATATCTACTTAAACATGGTGCTTAATGCTACATATTATTATCCAATGATTTGTGGCCATCCTATGATGTTTGAGTAGATTCTTTTTGTCCTATGGGTTGATTGATGATCGTGATTGGTTTGAGTTGTATGTTTTATTTTGGTGCTGTCCTATGGTGCCCTCCGTGTCGTGCAAGCATGAGGGGTTCCCTCTATAGGGTGTTGCAATACGTTCATGATTCTCTTATAGTGGGTGGCGTGAGTGACTGAAACACATACCCGAGTAAGGGGGTTGTTGCGTATGGGAGTAAAGAGGACTTGATACTTAATGCTATGGTTGGGTTTTACCTTAATGATCTTTGGTAGTTGCGGATGCTTGCTAGAGTTCCAATCATAAGTGCATATGATCCAAGTACAGAAAGTATGTTAGATCATGCCTCTTCCTCATATAAAATTGCAACAATGATTACCGGTCTGGTTATCGATTGCCTAGGGACAAATAACTTTCTTGTGTTACAAAAGCTTTCTACTAAACAACTAACTTTTATTATCTTGCAAATTACTCGTAGTTTTATTCTCGCAAAGTACTTCTAGTTTTATTCTTGCAAACCTATCCTATCACCTACAAAATAGTTTTATACTTGTTCTAGGTAAAGAGAACGTTAAGTGCGCGTAGAGTTGTATCGGTGGTCGATAGAACTTGAAGGGAATATTAATTCTACCTTTAGCTCCTCGTTGGGTTCGACACTCTTATTTATCAAAAAAGCTACAATTGATCCCCTATACTTGTGGGTTATCATCCAGCGCTCCACCTCACCACACAGATGTTCGCTAATGGGTGAGGTGTCGACTACTAGGGTTGGTTGGTGAGGCTTGTCGGGCACGTGTCAACACGCTGGGACAGGATTTGCCTTTAGTGACACCCGTCCAGGAGGCGTGTCAGAATAATACAAGGTAGCTGGGCGAGCAGTGCAGAAACCTTGCCGGGACTACCTCTCCACATGACACCTAACGGTGCATTTAATGCTTTTGTCCTAAACTTGCAGAGTTAGGTATGATAGCACTGTTTGCTATCTAATCACTATGTAATTACTGTTTTGCCACTGTGGTAACCCCTTGAGCTATAAAAGGAGGGCCAAGGCAACAGTTAGAGGGATTCAGACTCTTTACACAACTCACATGTGCAGCTGCCTCTCCCGCACCTTGCCGGGGAAGCGCTCCTTGTACTCGTGTTCATACACACTCAATCTACCAAAGCAGGAGTAGGGTTTTACGCTTCACAAGCGGCCCGAACCTAGGTAAAAATCGCCCTGCTCCCTCTGGTGATTCTGCTCTTTGTGCTTGCGTCTCCCCTCACCGAACCACAAGGGGCTGGATGGCGCCATAGATGGTCGTACCACCACGACAAGGAGTGGCCAGCTTAACCACACCACTGGATTACAGATCAAGAACACAAGCATACATGTAGTTCTAAAGAACGTATAAGCATCAATGGTGAGTGTACTGTCAATTTATCCCATTTCAGATTGGTAAATAAAGAGATGATTTAAATAACGTTAACATAATATGGCATTGTTCATAGTTAAGACATGGCAGGATATGACATTGTGCTGGAGTTGGTAGTTTCACCACACCACTGGATTACAGATCAAGAACACAAGCATACATGCAGTGCTAAAGAAGATCACTTGTTATGTTTAGTTTAATTTACATGGTACTCCTCCCATTCCACAATGTAGTGCGCCCACGCCTCCCGAGATCTAAGTTTGACCATAAATTTAACCAACGAGACCGACTGCGGCGCGAGCAAAAATTATACCGCTGAATTCGCTATTTCGATACGAAGTCGGTGGTATAATTTTTGCTTCCGCCACAGTTAGTCTCGTTGGTTAAATTTATGGTCAAACTTAGATCTCGGGAAGCGCGGGCACACTACATTGTGGAATGGAGGGAGTATGAATAAGGAACTAGGTTGTGCAACTAAAAACTAAAATTGAGAAGGACAAACTTATGTTTATGAACTTCTTCGTAATAAACTTTAAACATGCAATTTGATGCAAACGACAAAAATAAATAGCAGTAACAGAAATAGCTATCCAAATATACACAACAAAGTTTAAAGGCTCGAGAAGGACAAACTTACATTAGTAGTGAAGACCGGCTCTATAAAGCCCTTTTCCATGTTGATGGGGGGGGCAATTCAAGAAGTTTACCAAAGAGTCTTCTTCATAAGCATTGCCTTTATTCTACATTTTGTTAAGAGTAAATATAGATGTGATAATATAGGAACAAATGGAGATTATTTAAGCTAAGATGCAGAGTGATGCTACATCATGAACTAGCATACAGGCAAAAGGTACTGACAAGAACAATGCAGAGCTAAACTTCTTCAGTAGCATTGGTTTTATTCAACATTTTAGTAAGAGTAAATATAGATCTAATGTGTACAAAATCGAGGGCAAGGAAAATAAGCTGCAAAGTGATGGTACATGAACAACTAGCTGACAATATAAGTACAGTGATAAAGGACAACAGATACTTAGAAGAACAATGCAGAGCTAAACTTCTTCATAAGCATTGGGTTTATTCTACATTAATGTAAGCATTAATATAGATCTGATAATTTGGAGTGAACAGTGGATAAGCAAGCTATCATGCACACTGATGTCACATAATCAACCAGGTATGAATGTAAGTACAGGGATACAGGACAACAGGTGGTAACAAGAGCAAAGCAGCGAGCAGCATAGTTGCGATATCCTAGGTTTTGTGGCGTTGATTCTATCGCCAATATAAGTGGGGTGCTATCCAATTTCTCCGGTACCACAACCTTTTTCAAGGACTTTGCTTTTACTCCTTCAGGTTCTGCAGTCACCCTCTTCCTTTTGGATGTATGATACACAAGAACAGCATTTGAATGGAAAAACATGGTATGATGACAAATGGAATAGGTATTGATAATGGATGGGCATGGAATCTTCACATATATGATGAGTAAACTAAGAAGATGGCGGTGCAACGAAGTAGAAGAAATGCAAGACACCTTATGCAAGATACGTGCAAGCAAGAAAACCTTGCCAAATTAGAACCCAGGCACCTTGTTGGCTGAACAGGATAGGCCATCTTCCTTTGACTCCTTGAGCTCAGAATAGTCATTAGGATCATATTCTGAACACGAATCTATAGGTGGGGAGCGTGTGGGTTTCATTGCATCCAGAATGGAACTCAATCCCTTGATGCCAAGTTTGTTAGCCATTGCACTGTTCCGCAATATTCTTCTGGTGTGCGCATTCTCATATTCATTGTGATTACGTTCACTATCTGAGAAGCATAAAACATAAATAGTAGTGAGATTATCTGTCTAATGCAGAGGACGTACTAATATAATAGGGGTCCCTGTAAACCCTTGTGTGCTATCACTGGATTCTAATGAGAGAGCCCATGTGTTCTGTAATTTGGTGCGTACATTAATATAATCTGGCACAACTACTCAAAAAAATAGGCTCCCTATTGGGAGCTCCAGAGTTAAGGATAGTTGGTAGATGATAGGTTTCAAAATATACAGTAAAGAAATTTATTGCCAAACCATGATAACAAGAGCGCACAGAGAAATAGTATTCCCTCATGTCTCTATATGTGCCGCACATGCATTTCAAAACTCACGTACTAACATTAGCTGACCAATTAAATGTAAGCTTTGGAAATATGAGTGGCATGTAGTTTAGCTTGAAGGATGGAGTGCTTCTAGTATGACACAAAGGCACTAGCTAGATCGCAGTGTAGATAAAAGGGGGACACCATAAGCATCATAAATAAATCAGGAAAGTAGAACTGGCTGGAAAACATGCGGCTATATTGCCGCTACTAATCGAAACCCTACCGATCACCTACAGGCCAGATCTATTCACTTGAAGGCGCACTACTGTTATTATCAGTCTAGTCTCTCAAAGGCCACACGACTCCTAGCATTTCATGGATATTATGGCAGACCAAGTCAAAGTGCTGAAAGCATCTAGCAGAAGCGGTCCAATAGACCTGTCGACTGCAGATGTCACTGATCCCCTTCCTGACAAGGAACATACTGTACTTATTAAAGAAGAACAGAAGAGGAACATGTTAAAGAATAGAAGAGGAAGCATATTATGGAGATTCCGCTTCTTTCTATACAATGTTGGTTGCCCACCCATGATGAATCAGAGCACCCAAAGAAATGCTATTCCCTGGTGTCTCTCTACATGTGGCCACATGCATTTGGAAACTCAAGTGGGAGCATTAGCTGACCAATTAAATGTGTGTCTGTTAACTAATATCAGTATCATATCACATTCGTATTTGAACAACTAAGCTTTGGAATTATGATTGCTGTGTTGTTTAGCTTCAAGGGTGGACTGCTGCTAGTACCACACAAAGCACCTACGCATATCATAGTGTATATATAATGGGAAAACCCTAAGCATCACGAGTAAAATCAGGAAAGTGGAACTTGCTGGAAAATATGGGCTAGTATTGCCGGTAAGGCTAGAAAGGCTTCGGATACCAGCTCTCTTCAACTGAAGGTGCAGTACTGTTACTATCAGTCTAACTCTCAAAGGCGACACAGCTCCCAGCATTTCCTAGATATTATGGCAGACAAAAAACGAAGAGTTGAAAGCATCCATCACAAGTGACCGAATAGACATGTATACTGCAAATGTCCCTGCTCCTCTTCACTACGAGGAACATACTGTACTACTATACTTATTAAAGAAGAACAGAAGAGGAACATGTTAAAGAAGAGCAAGCAGATTTTGGATAATAAAATGTTCGTTGCCCACCCATGATGAACCAAAGCGCATAAAGAATGCAACTCCCTGTTGTCTCTCTATATGTGGCGCACGTGCTTATCGAACAAAAGAAGGAACATTAGCTGACCAATTAAACAGTCTCTGTTTTAGTAATATCAGCATCATATCAGATTCGTATGTGAACAACTAAGTTTGGAATTATGAGTGGCATGTTGTTTAGCTTGATGGGTCGAGGAGCTGTGCTAGCACGTCACGAAGCACCTAGGATGATGGTACTGAATATAAAGGGAATGGCTACATGCAAGTCGTCTGACTTTCATCATTTGGGTCAGTCGACCATTTCAGGCGGTTGGATGAAGATCCTACGTCTCCTAACCCTTCTTCTTCCTCACCTCTTCTTCTTCCCCAACAGACCACCGCACGGGCCGTCGCCCGAACCACCGGCCCCCGCCCCCCGCGGCCGGCGGCGCTCCCGCGACCGGCTCGCCGACCCGCCCTCCCCTGAACCACGCCCACCACCGCGCCCACCCGAAACCCTAAGATAGATAATGGGGTACTCCCCGGTGAGCCCCTTCCTTATCCTTCCTTCCCTACGACGAACTACGGTGAACTCTCAAAAATCAACTGACCCCAATTTGAAATTCAGTCGACTGTCATTTAGCTAATGTGGAATATAAAAGGGGAAAGCCATAAGCATTGCGAGTATAGTGTTGAGCGTGCCATGGCGGATCTGAAGGTGCAAACCGTACAAAGGCTACTTGGCAACCAATGTTTCCTTTCAACTAACAAGTAAGATTCTAAGAGATGGACAAGAAATCACAGTAAAGCAGTGGCGATCTATTTTCTTTCTGAGATAAATAACTTGAGCAGATATGAAAGAGTACCGCCTCTTGTGCGGCGCCGTGTAAGCATCTGCTGAGACGTCGAGGGTGCTGCGGTAGCGATGGCTGTCGGTGGTGTGGAAGCAGATCTGGGAGGGCAGACGGTGGCGGCGGGGGATATGTCCCGACGCGGTGGACGAGTCGGTCGTAGGAGCGGCCCCGACAAGGTGGACGACGGCCCGGATGAAGCGAGAAGACGCGATGCAAGGATCCTGGTCCAGAGCGGTGGATGAGAGATGTCGATCTCTTGTAATGGACGACGGTGTCGGGGTATCAGCTCCGGCATGGTGGAGGAGGACGGCGGTGGATGGGGTGGCGGACGGAGGAGGCTGGGGCGGAGAGTGTGTTTTGGCGCCCACGGAGTACGAATGGGGAAATGGAGGGAGAGAGGTAGGAGGGAACCGTGTCTTTGGGACACGCTTGTCTCAAATGCGGGGAAAGTTACAAACTTAGCCCCCGTTTAAAATTTCAGACATCAGAGCAATATTGGTCAGTTGGGGATAGGACGGTAATCTGGCATACCCTGAATCTTTGCCGAGATCAATTTCGGCCAAGGAGAGTTCGTTTTGGCGCCCACTGTTGGCGCCCATCGTGTATGAATCGGGGTGAGAGGCGATTTCGGCCGTGGAGAGACTGTGTTTTGGCACCCACCGTGTATGAATCGAGGTGAGAGGCGGTTATGTCACGTTTGACTAAAATTACAAAGCTACCCTTATCGAGGCCTATAGAAATCAAGCCGATAGGCTTTGCGTGTCAGGGATAGGCAGTAATGGAAAATTTCCATCTCCCAAAATTTCTTTTCGGGCGGTTACGGCCGAGGAGGACTGGGTGTTTTGCCGCTTCGTTCAAATTTTAGGAGAAAGTAAGTTTCACATTTACAGTGCCAACTTAATTCGAATCCATTTTGTATTCTTTTTTTGTGTGCAGGATCCAAGATATTTTATACTGCATCGCACACGATTCTTGCTAATGAACTGTTTGTGGTGTACTTGAGTTTTTTATTTTGATTTGAAAGACAAAATGGAGTTACGACAGGAAAGGTCGGTGTTTGAATTGCTAGAACATTTATCGGCAGTGAACATGCAACTATAGGAGTGTCGTGCTTAAATTTGGAATTATTCCGGGTTCGTTTGGCCTTTTTTATACATTAATTGAGTTTTCTAGGCATTTAATGTGCATGATTTAAATTTGAACTACAGGCACATGCTACAGTGCACCAAAATGGGTTAAAAAATCGTATATGTGTCCTTAGGTGAATGTTTGGGTCCCATACAAGAAATCGGAGTGTTCAAACATCTGGGCGTCGTGGCTCGGCCAAAACATTGAGAAAATTCGTTTTTAAATTCATGTAAATCCAAAAATTGCCTAAACATCACGGAACTTGGCATGGTGTCTTGAGATTGCACCAACATGCTGTGGTAAAAAAATTGTTCGATTTGGGACAAGTTTTGGTATAAGCTTCTTACTAACCGGAGCTTCTCTCAAGAAGGCTCATGGTTCCGATAGGGAACGTGTCACCTTTGTGGGCGAAATGACATACGCTACCTCTTCCAGCCTTGATTTTTTTACATAGGCAACATAGACCAATAGGAGTGTCGTGCTAAAATTTGGAATTATTCCGGGTTCGTTTGGCCTTTTTATACATTAATTGAGTTTCTAGGCATTTAATGTGCATAATACAAATTTGAACTACATGCACATGCTCCAGTGCACCAAAATGGGTTGAAAATCGTATATCTGTCCTTGGTGAATGTTTAGGTCCCATACAAGAAATTGGAATGAATTTCAAACATCTGGGTGTCGTGGCTCGGCCGAAAACATTGAGAAACTTGGTTTTTAAATTCCTGTAAATCCAAAAATTGCCTAAAAATCACGGAACTTGGCATGGTGTCTTGACATGGCACCAACATGCTATGGTCAAAATTTTGTTCGATTTGGAACAAGTTTTGGTATAAGCTTCTTATAAACCGGAGCTTCTCTCAAGAATTCTCATGGTTCCGATAGGGAATGTGTCACCTTTGTGGCTTTTGGTGGGGGGGAGGGGGCGGGGACTTAGATATTTCCGCAGTTGTCGAAATTTTATGAACGGTGCAGCGAATAACTGGCGCGCAAGTGTGGTTGACGCGCGGCCGGTGGACGGTAGCCAACGAACCTTCCGGCGTAAGCCATACATGAGGGAGCCTGATACGTCCAATTTGCATCATGATTCCTTACTGTTATTTATTATGTTTTTGATTATTATTAAACTTTATGATGCAATTTTCATGCCTTTTCTCTCTTAATTTGCAAGGTTTACATGAAGAGAGAGAATACCGGCAGCTGGAATTCTGGACCTGAAATAGCCACATCAGAGATACCTATTCTACAGAGCTCCAATTGACCTGAAACTTCACGGAGATTTTTTATTGAATATATAAAACATACTGGAGAAAAGAAATACCAGAGGGGACCCACCAGTTGCCCACAAGGCAACAGGGCGCGGCCCCCCTGGGTGTGCCCTGATGCCTTGTGGGGCCCACAGCTGGCCTCTGGCCCCCTTCTTCTGCTATATGAAGCCAATTGCCCTAGAAAAAATCAAGAGAGGACTTTCGGGACGAAGCGCCACCGTCTCGAGGCGGAACCTGGGCAGGAGCACTTTTGCTCTCCGGCGGAGCGATTCCGCCGGGGATACTTCCCTCCGGGAGGGGGAAATCATCGCCATCGACATCACCAACGATCCTCTCATCGTGGGAGGACTAATCTTCATCAACATCTTCACTAGCACCATCTCATCTCAAACCCTAATTCATCTCTTGTATTCAATCTTTGTCTCAAAACCTCATATTGGTACCTGTGGGTTGCTAGTAGTGTTGAGTACATCTTGTAGTTGATGCTAGTTGGTTTATTTGGTGGAAGATTATATGTTCAGATCCTTAATGCTATTCAATACCCCTCTGATCTTGAACATGAATATGGTTTGCGAGTAGTTACTTTTGTTCTTGAGGACATGGGAGAAGTCTTGTCATAAGTAATCATGTGAATTTGGTATTAGTTCGATATTTTGATGACATGTATGTTGTTGCTTCCTTTAGTGGTGTCGGGTGAATGTCGACTACATGACACTTCACCATCTTTGGGCCTAAGGGAAGGCATTGTGGAGTACTAATTAGATGATGGGTTGCTAGAGTGACAGAGGCTTAAACGCTAGTTTATGCGCTATTCCGTAAGGGGCTGATTTGGATCCATATGTTTCATGCTATGGTTAGAGTTATCTTAATTCTTCTTTCGTAGTTGCGGATTGATACGTCTCCAACGTATCTATAATTTTTTATTGTTCCATGCTATTATATTATCAATCTTGGATGTTTTTATATACATTTACAGCAATTATATATCATTTTTTGGGACTAACCTATTAACTTAGTGCCCAGTGCCAGTTGCTGTTTTTTCCCTGTTTTTGGTTTTCGAGAATATCTGTACCAAATGAAGTCCAAATGCCATGAAACTTTTTGGAGAGTTTTTTCTGGACATAAGAGACACTAGAAGCTTTGGGAGAGGGCCAAGAAGCCAGAGGAGGTGGCCACGAGCCACCAGGGCGCCCCCCGGGGGGGTGGCGCGCCCTGGTGCCTCGTGGGCCCACCTCTGCCCCTTTTGACCTAATTCCACCACTATAAATTCTCTAAAATTGGGAAACCAACAGAGGAGTCCACGAAATACTTTTTCCGCTGCCGCAAGCTTCTGTTCTCGAGAGATCCCATCTGGAGGCCTTTTCCGGTACTCCGCCGGAGGGGGAATCCATCACGGAGGGGCTCAACATCAACCTTGCTCCCTTCCGATGATGCGTGAGTAGTTTACCACAGACCTTCGGGTCCATAGTTAGTAGCTAGATGGCTTCTTCTCTCTTTTTGATCTTTAATACAATGTTCTCCTCGATGTTCTTGGAGTTCTATCCGATGTAATCACTTTTTGCGGTGTGTTTGTTGGGATCCGATGAATTGTGAGTTTATGATCAGATTATCCATGAATATTATTTGAGTCTTCTCTGAACTCTTTTGTGCATGATTATTATAGCTTCGTATTTCTCTCCGATCAATTGATTTGGTTTGGCCAACTAGATTGATTTATCTTGCGATGGGAAAGGTGCTTTGTAATGGGTTCGATCTTGCGGTGCTCAATCCCAGTGACAGAAAGGGACATGGCACGTATGTATCGTTGCTATTAAGGGTAAAAATATGGGGTTTATTCATGCGTGAGTTTACTTTGTCTACATCATGTCATCTTGCTTAAGGCGTTACTCCGTTCTTTATGGACTTAATACACTAGATGCATGCTGGATAGCGGTCGATGTGTGGAGTAATAGTAGTAGATGCAGGTAGGAGTCGGTCTACTTGTCTCAGACATGATGCCTATATACATGATCATTGCCTTGGATATCGTCATGATTATTTGCTTTTCTATCAATTGCCCAACAGTAATTTGTTTACCCACCGTATGCTATTTTCATGAGAGAAGCCTCTAGTGAAAACTATGGCCCCGGGGTCTATCTAAATCATATATTAAAAATCCTAAGAATATCTTGCTGCACTTTTACTTTACTTATTTTATTTTATGTTTTTAGTTTAATCTATCTATCTATCACACACAATTTAATCTTGCAATTAACCGCCGAGGGATTGACAACCCCTTGTTTGCGATGGGTGCAAGGATTTGTTGTTTTGTGTGCAGGTACTGCTAATAAGGTATTGCGTGATTCTCCTACTGGATTGATAACCTTGGTTTCATAACTGAGGGAAATACTTATCTCTACTGTACTGCATCTCCCTTCCTCTGCAGGGAATTACCAACGCAGCTCACAAGTAGCAGGAAGAATTTCGGGCGCCGTTGCCGGGGTGACATCATCAACATCTATCAAGTACCTACGCATAAAACTTTCATCTCCTTGCATTTATTTTATTTGCCTTTGCCTCTCATTTTCATCTCCCCCACTTCTAAACAAGTTTTTTTACAAAAGTACAAAAATATTTTCCGTTTGCTTTTTTCTTGTTTGCTTGTTTGCTTGCTTGTTATCTTGTTTGCGTAGCCACGATGTCTCAAGAAAATACAAAATTGTGTGATTTTTCCAATACTAATAATAATGATTTTATTAGTACTCCGATTGCTCCTCCCGCCGCTAGTGCGGAGACTTGTGATATTAATGCCGCTTTGCTAAATCTTGTTATGAAAGAACAATTTTCTGGTAGTCCTAATGAAGATGCTGCATCCCATCTTAACAATTTCGTAGAATTGTGTGATATGCAAAAGAAAAAATATGTGGATAATGATATTGTGAAATTAAAATTATTCCCATTCTCATTGCGGGATCGTGCAAAAATTTGGTTTTCATCTTTACCACGAAATAATATCGATTCTTGGGATAGGTGTAAAGATGCTTTTATTACCAAGTATTTTCCTCCCGTGAAAATCATTTCCCTTAGAAATCAAATTATGAATTTTAAGGAACTTGATCATGAACATGTTGCCCAATCTTGGGAAAAAATGATGAAATTAATGATAAGAAATTGGCCTACTCATGGTTTAAATTTATGGATGATCATACAAAAAATTTATGCGGGGTTAAATTTTGTTTCTAGAAATCTTTTAGATTCCGCCGTGGGTGGTACTTTTATGGAGATTACATTGGGGGATGCTACTAAATTGCTTGATAATATTATGCAAAATTATTCACAATGGCATACTGAAAGAGTTCCTACTAGTAAAAAAGTGAATTCTGTTGAAGAAATTAGTACTTTGAGTGATAAAGTTGATGCGCTTATGAAATTAGTTGCTAGCAAAAATACTCCTATTGATCCTAATGATGTGCCTTTATCCACTTTGATTGAGCAAAATAATGATCCCGTAGATGTGAATTTTGTCTCACGAAACAATTTTAATAGTAATGCTTATAGAGGTAATTTCAATGCCAGCCCGTTTCCTGGAAATTCCTCTAATAGTTATGGCAATTCCTATGGTAATTCTTATAATAATAATAATAGGATTCCCTCTGATCTTGAAAGTAATATTAAAGAATTTATTAATGCTCAAAAAGTTTTCAACACTACGATAGAAGAAAAATTAAGTAAACTTGATGACATGTCTAGGAGCATTGATAGAATTATTCATGATGTGGAAAATCTTAAAACTAAAATTTTGCCACCCAAAATTGATATTAATGAATCAATTAAAGCTTTATATGTCTCCATGGATGACAGTAAGAAAAGAACCGTCATGCTAAAAGCTAAACAAGAATTTTAGAAAAAGCGATTCCTCCCGGTTTTTATCGTAGTAATGATGAGGATATTAAAATGATTGGTGTTTCATCTATTGATTCTTTGTTTAGCAATATAAAACTTGATGAAAAGGGGACTGAAGAGGAGTCAACTTTAGCTAGAAGGCGTTCCCATAATTCCGAGGGTGAAAATCTTGATAATTTTTTTGATAAAAGTGGGTTTGGAGAGGTAAAAACTTTAACTAGTGATGTGCCCACTCTCTTGGATTACAAAGATTTTAATTATGGAAATTGTTCCTTGATTGAATGTATTTCTTTGTTACAATCCATGTTAAATTCACCCAACGCTTACGAGCAAAATAAGGCTTTTACTAAACACATCGTAGAAGCAATGATGAAAGCGTTAGAAGAAAAGCTAGAACTAGAAATTTCAATTCCTAGAAAATTGTATGATGAATGGGAACCCACCATTAAAGTTAAATTAAAAATTATGAGTGCAATGCTTTATGTGATTTGAGAGCTAGCGTTTCCACAATTCCAAAATCTCTATGTGATGTGCTAGGTTTTAACAATATAGATGAATGTTCTCTTAATTTGCATCTTGCGGATTCCACTATTAAAAAGCCTTTGGGTAGAATTAATGATGTTCTTATTCTTGCAAATAGGAACTATGTGCCCGTTGATTTTATTGTACTTGACATTGAATGCAATTCTTCTTGCCCCATAATACTTGGTAGACCGTTCTTACGAACCATAGGTGCCGTTATTGACATGAAAGAAGGGAATATAAAAATTTCAGTTTCCATTAAAGAAGGGCATGGAACATTTCCCTAGGAAGAAAATTAAAGCACCATATGAATCAATTATGAGGGCCACTTATGGAATCAACTTGAAAGATGACAATACTTGAAACTATGCATTATGCCTAGCTAGGGGCATAAAACAATATCGCTTGTTGGGAGGCAACCCAATGAATAAAATAATTTTTTACTTTTTGTTTCTGTTATTGTGTGTTTTCACATTTATGCTACTGTTATGATTGAGTTTTTATGTTTTAATTAGTGTTTGTGCCAAGTAAAGCCTTTGGGATGATTTGGAAGATAGTATAATTGATGCTGTTTGGAAAACAGAAAGTTTTGCGTCCAGTGCTGGAATTTTAGTTCTGTACTGGAGCGTCAGAAAAATCTGAAATTTTTACACAGTATTGGCATATGAATTTCACACGTTTTCCTAATTTTACAGAATTTTTGGAGTTACATAAGTATAGCTTGTAAATATATCTCGACAGACTGTTCTGTTTTTGACAGATTCTGTTTTTGATGCATTGCTTGCTTGTTTTGATGAAACTATGGATTGTATCGGGGGGTATAAGCCATGGAGAAGTTAGAATACAGTAGGTATAATGCAAAATAAAATATGAATAGGTTTGCAACAGTACTTAAAGTAGTGATTTATTTTGTTATACTAACGGATCTCACGAAGATTTTGTTGAGTTTTGTGTGATTGAAGTTTTCGAGTTTTGGGTGAGATCACGATGGATGAAGGAATAAGGAGTGGCAAGAGCCTAAGCTTGGGGATGCCCAAGGAACCCCAAGGTAATATTCAAGGAAGACTCAAGCGTCTAAGCTTGGGGATGCCCCGGAAGGCATCCCCTCTTTCTTCTACCAACCATCGGTAATTTTGCTTGCAGCTATATTTTTATTCGTCACATGATATGTGTTTTGCTTGGAGCGTCGTGTATTATATGAGTCTTTGCTTTGTTTGCTTTTTAGTTTGTCACAATCATCTTTGCTGGACACACCTATTTGAGAGAGCCACACGTTCATCATAATTTGTTAGAATACTCTATGTGCTTCACTTAATTTTTTTTGAGCTAGGCAGTTGCTCTAGTGCTTCACTTAAATCTTTTTGAGCACGGCGGTGGTTATATTTTGAAGAAATATTTAAACTCTCATGCTTCACTTATATCATTTTGAGAGTTGATAAGATTAAAATTTTGAAGAAATATTTCCACTCTCATGCTTCACTTATATCTTTTTGAGAGTTGACAATAGTAATGGTAATTTGCACAAGATATGAAATTGTTCCCAAAGTGATGAATATTCAAGAGGGATATAATAAAAACTTTCATATAGATCATTGGATATGATAAGTGTGATTCCTTGCAATAGTTTTGCGATATGGAGATGATGATATGTGTGTCATGTTAGTGAGTAATTGTGATTTAGTAAGAATATTAGTGTTAAGGTTTATGATTCCCTATGCATGCACACTAAGTCAAAGTTATGCAACGAAATTATATCCTACTTATGGTGCATTATTCGGTGTTAGTTATGTTCAATGCATGTTTATGACTGTTTTCGCTTTTTGGTTGGTTGCTTCTCAATCTATTTGCTAGCCTTCATTTGTACTAAGCGGGGATACTGCTTGCGCATCCAAACTCCTTAAACCCAAGTTGTGCCAAATGAGTCCACCATATCTACCTATATGCGGTATTTCCATGCCGTTCCAAGTAAATTTGCGTGTGCAAACTCTAATTTTCAAAATAATATTCCGTTTTGTGTGCCCGTAACGCTCATGAAGCGGCGGGGGGTGGCCAATATTTTCCATGCTAGGTGTGTTATTCTCACGATGAGTGTTTATTCACTTGTCATTGCACGAGAGAGTGGCTGGTAATAGGAATGCCCAGTCCCACAATGAATCAAAAATTAATAACAACAAAATTCCTTGGAAAGTGTTGGTATGGAGGGCACTCGTGGATACGGCTAGCCAGGGATTGTGAAAGAATGGTGGAAAGGAAATAAACTTTACTTTCTGTTTGGGAACCGCCTATGATGTGTCTAGCATGGAAGATATTGGGAATTCTCGATCGTTTTCGTTGACAGGAAAAGCATGCCCCTCAAAATAATTTCATCTCTCTAATTTAAACTTTGAGCTCTGGCACATTTGCAAATCTCTGCTTCCCTCTGCGAAGGGCCTATCTATTTACTTTTATGCAATTTTTATTTTTATTTTGAGTCTCCATCTTCTCTTACAAAGCACCAACTAGAGAGCACTATTGTCATACTTGTGCATTATGTGTAGCTAATATTGAGTGTGTTTCATGAATGGATCAATGATTGAGCATAATGGGCTAGGGATAACTTTCTTTAGCGTTGATATTTTGAAAGACATGGTTGCTTGTTAGTATGCTTGAGTATTTATATCTTCATGTCAAATTATAGACTATTGCTTTGAATCATGCAAGTCCAAATGTCCATGCTACAAAGAAAAGAATACATGATGAATATGATAGGTAGCATTCCACATCAAAAATTCTGTTTTTATCATTTACCTACTCGAGGACGAGTAGGAATTAAGCTTGGGGATGCTGATATGTCTCCAACGTATCTATAATTTTTTATTGTTCCATGCTATTATATTATCAATCTTGGATGTTTTTATATACATTTACAGCAATTATATATCATTTTTTGGGACTATCCTATTAACTTAGTGCCCAGTGCTAGTTGTTGTTTTTTTGCCTGTTTTTGGTTTTCCAGAATATCAGTACCAAACGAAGTCCAAATGCCACGAAACTTTTTGGAGATTTTTTTCTAGACATAAGAGACACTAGAAGCTTTGGGAGAGGGCCAGAAGCCAGAGGAGGTGGCCACGAGCCACCAGGGCACGCCCCAGGGGGGGTGGCGCGCCCTTTTGCCTCGTGGGCCCACCTCTGCCCCTTTTGACCTAATTCCACCACTATAAATTCTCTAAAATCGGGAAACCAACTGAGGAGTCCACGAAATACTTTTTCCGCCGCCGCAAGCTTCTGTTCTCGAGAGATCCCATCTAGAGGCCTTTTCCGGTACTCCGCCGGAGGGGGAATCGATCACGGAGGGGCTCTACATCAACCTTGCTGCCCTTCTGATGATGGGTGAGTAGTTTACCACAGACCTTTGGGTCCATAGTTAGTAGCTAGATGGCTTCTTCTCTCTTTTTGATCTTCAATACAATGTTCTCCTCGATGTTCTTGGAGTTCTATCCGATGTAATCACTTTTTGCGGTGTGTTTGTTGGGATCCGATGAATTGTGAGTTTATGATCAGATTATCCATGAATATTATTTGAGTCTTCTCTGAACTCTTTTATGCATGATTATTATAGCTTCGTATTTCTCTCCGATCTATTGATTTGGTTTGGCCAACTAGATTGATTTATCTTGCAATGGGAGAGGTGCTTTGTAATGGGTTCGATCTTGCGGTGCTCAATCCCAGTGACAGAAAGGGACATGACACGTATGTATCATTGCTATTAAGGGTAAAAATATGGGGTTTATTCATGTGTGAGTTTACTTTGTTTACATCATGTCATCTTGCTTAAGGCGTTACTCCGTTCGTTATGGACTTAATACACTAGTTGCATGCTAGATAGCGGTCGATGTGTGGAGTAATAGTAGTAGGTGCAGGCAGGAGTCGGTCTACTTGTCTCGGACGTGATGCCTATATACATGATCATTGCCTTGGATATCGTCATGATTCTTTGCTTTTCTATCAATTGCCCAACAGTAATTTGTTTACCCACCGTATGCTATTTTCATGAGAGAAGCCTCTAGTGAAAACTATGGCCCCCGGGTCTATCTAAATCATATATTAAACATCCTAAAAATACCTTGCTGCACTTTTACTTTACTTATTTTATTTTATATTTTTAGTTTAATCTATCTATCACATACAATTTAATCTTGCAATTAACCGCCGAGGGATTGACAACCCCTTGTTTGCGTTGAGTGCAAGGATTTGTTGTTTTGTGTGCAGGTACTGCTAACGAGGTGTTGCGTGATTCTCCTAATGGATTGATAACCTTGGTTTCATAACTGAGGGAAATACTTATCTCTTCTGTACTGCATCTCCCTTCCTCTTCAGGGAATTACCAACGCAGCTCACAAGTAGCACGGATGCTTGCGAGAGGGGGTAATCATAAGTGGGAGGCTTGTTAAAGTAAGAACAACACCCAAGCACCGGTCCACCCACATATCAAATTATCAAAGTAGCGAACGCGAATCAAACAAACATGATGAAAGTGACTAGATGAAATTCCCATGTGTCCTCGAGAACGCTTTGCTTATTATACGAGTTCGTTCCGGCTTGTCCTTTGCTACAAAAAGGATTGGGCCACCTTGATGCACTATTGTTACCATTATTACTTGTTACTTGTTATGAATTATCTTGCTATCAAAACTATCTGTTACTGCTACTTTCAGTACTTGCAAAGAATACCTTGCTGAAAACCGCTTGTCATTTCCTTCTGCTCCGCGTTGGGTTCGACACTCTTACTTATCGAAAGGACTACGATTGATCCCCTATACTTGTGGGTCATCAAGACTCTTTTTTGGCGCCGTTGCCGGGGAGTGAAGCGCCTTTGGTTAGTGGAATTTGGTAACGAAACATTTGTATTACATGCTGAAATTTATTGTCACTTGTCACTATGGAAAGTAATACTTTGAGGGGCTTGTTCGGGGTATCTTCACCTCAACCGGAAGCAATAAAAGTTGCTCCTCAACCTATTGAACCTACTGAATATATTTATTATGAAATTCCTTCGGGTATGATAGAGAAACTGCTAGCTAATCCTTATGCAGGAGATGGAACGGTACATCCCGATATGCACTTGATCTATGTGGATGAAATTTGTGGATTGTTAAGCTTGCAGGTTTATCCAGAGATGGAGTTAAGAAGAAAGTATTCCCTTTATCTTTGGAGGGAAAGGCATTGACATGGTATAGGCTATGTGATGATACTGAAACATGGGACTGGAATCAGTTGAAGCTGGAATTCCACCAGAAATTTTATCCTATGCATTTGGTTCATCGTGATCGGAATTATATATATAATTTTTCGCCTCGTGAAGGAGAAAGTATCGCTCAAGCTTGGGGAGGCTTAAGTATATGTTGCACACATGCCCCAATCATGAGCTCTCTAGAGAAATAATTCTTCAAAAAAATTATGCTCGGCTTTCT
The DNA here is from genome assembly GCA_039707655.1 of Elymus sibiricus. Classification (NCBI taxonomy): domain Eukaryota; kingdom Viridiplantae; phylum Streptophyta; class Magnoliopsida; order Poales; family Poaceae; genus Elymus; species Elymus sibiricus. Next base: position 253,095,007 of record CM077674.1, read on the forward strand.
TATAATGATCGATCCATGCTCGATACTTCTTCTACTGGTTCCTTTATGAAGAGAACTATTGAATCCAGATGGGATCTTCTAGAAAGAATTAAACGTAACTCTGAAGATTGGGAAATCGACAAAGGTAATGAGTTAGGTATAAATCTTGAGTTTGATTGTGTTAAATCTTTTATGGAAACTGATGTTTTTCGTAAGTTTAGTACTAAATATGGACTTGACTCTGAGATAGTAGCTACCTTTTGTGAATCTTTTGCTGCTCAGGTTGATCTCCCTAAGGAGAAACGGTTTAAATATCATCCACCTATTGGTATGAATGAAGAACCTGTTAGTGTTAAAGAAGAAACAATTGTTTACCATGTTGATCTAGTTGTGCCTACTGCTTATATTGAGAAACCTCCTTTCCCTGTTAGGATTAAGGAACATGCTAAAGCTTCAACTGTGGTTAATAAGAGTAATATTAGAGCACCTAGACCTTCTGAGCAAATTAAAGTTGAACCTAGTGTTGCAATGGTTAAAGATCTTTTGGTTGATAATATTGATGGACATGTCATATATTTCTGTAATGAAGCAACTAGAATTGCTAAGCCAGACACTAAAGATAAAAACAAACCTGTAATTGGCATGCCTGTTATTTCCGTTAAAATTGGAGATCATTGCTATCATGGCTTATGTGATGTTGGTGCTAGTGTGAGTGCTATTCCGTTTACTCTCTATCAAGAAGTTATGAATGATATTGCACCTGTTGAGATTGAATATATTGATGTTACTATTAAGATTGCAAATAGAGATACTATTTCACCACTTGGGATTGTTAGAGATGTTGAAGTCTTGTGTGGTAAGATCAAATATCCTACTGATTTTCTTGTTCTTGGATCACCACAAGATGATTTTTGTCCCATTATATTTGGTAGACCCTTCTCGAATACTGTTAATGCTAAGATTGATTGCACTAAAGAAATTGTTAGTGTTAGTTTTGGTGAGATGTCTCATGAGTTTAATTTCTCTAAGTTTAGTAGACAACCTCATGATAAAGAATTACCCAATAAAGATGAAATTATTGGTCTTGCCTCTATTGTTGTGCCTCCTACTGATCCATTAGAACAATATTTGTTTGAGCATGAGAATGATATGCATATGAATGAAAGAAATGAAATAGATTCTTTAAACAAGCACCTATCCTTAAACATAATTTGCCTGTTGAAACCTTGGGAGATCCACCTCCACCCAAGGGTGATCCTGTGTTTGAATTGAAGCAATTACCTGATACTCTTAAATATGTTTATCTTGATGAAAAGAAGATATATCATGTTATTATTAGTGCTAACCTTTCAGAGCATGAAGAAAAGAGATTACTTAAAACTCTGAAGAAGCACCGTGCTGCTATTGGATATACTCTTGATGATCTTAAGGGCATTACTCCCACTTTATGTCAGCATAAAGTTCATATGGAACCAGATGCTAAACCCGTTGTTGATCATCAAAGAAGGCTGAAACCTAGAATGAAGGATGTGGTAAGAACTGAAATATTAAAGCTTCTGGAAGTAGGTATAATTTATCCCATAGCTGATAGTAGATGGGTAAGTCATGTTCATTGTGTTCCTAAAAAAGGAGATATTACCGTTGTTCCTAATGATAAAAATGAACTTATCCCACAAAGAATTGTAACTGGTTATAGGTTGGTAATTGATTTCAGGAAATTAAATAAAGCTACTAGAAAAGATCATTACCCCTTGCCTTTTATTGATCAAATGTTAGAAAGATTGTCTAAGCACACACACTTTTGTTTCTTAGATGGTTATTCTGGTTTCTCTCAAATACCTGTGTCACCTGAAGATCAAGAGAAAACCACCTTTACTTGTCCTTTTAGAACTGATGCTTATCGTCGTATGCCTTTTGGTTTATGTAATGCACCTGCTACCTTTCAAAGATGTATGACTACTATATTCTCTGACTTTTGTGAAAAGATTGTTGAGGTTTTCATGGATGATTTCTCCGTTTACGGAACTTCTTTTGATGATTGCTTGAGCAACCTTGATCGAGTTTTGCAGAGATGTGAAGAAAGTAATCTTGTCTTGAATTGGGTAAAGTGCCACTTTATGGTGAATGAAGGTATAGTCCTAGGGCATAAAATTTCTGAAAGAGGTATTGAAGTTGATAAAGCTAAAGTTGATGCTATTGAGAAAATGCCATGTCCGAAAGATATCAAAGGTATAAGAAGTTTCCTTGGTCATGCTGGTTTCTATAGAAGGTTTATAAAAGATTTCTCTAAAATTTCTAGACCTCTTACCAATCTCTTGCAAAAGGATGTTCCATTTGTCTTTGATGATGATTGTGTAGAAGCCTTTGAAGTACTTAAGAAAGCCTTAATTTCTGCACCTATTGTTCAACCACCTGATTGGAACCTACCCTTTGAAATTATGTGTGATGCTAGTGATTATGCTGTTGGTGCTGTTCTAGGGCAAAGAGTTGATAAGAAATTAAATGTTATCCATTATGCTAGTAAAACTCTAGACAGTGCTCAAAGAAATTATGCTACTACTGAGAAAGAATTTTTAGCAGTTGTGTTTGCATGTGATAAATTTAGATTTTACATTGTTGATTCCAAAGATACTATTCACACTGATCATGCTGCTATTAAATACCTTATGGAAAAGAATGATGCTAAGCCTAGACTTATTAGATGGGTTCTTCTGCTACAAGAATTTGACTTGCATATTATTGATAGAAAGGGAGCTGAGAATCCCGTGGCTGATAATTTGTCTAGAATGGAAAATGTTCTTGATGACCCACTTCCTATTAATGATGAGTTTCCTGATGAACAATTAGCTGTGATAAATGCTTCTCGTAGTACTCCTTGGTATGTAGACTATGCTAATTACATTGTTGCTAAATACATACCACCTAGCTTTACATATCAACAAAAGAAAATTTTCTTCTTTGATTTAAGACATTACTTTTGGGATGACCCACACTTATATAAAGAAGGAGCAGATGGTATTATTAGACGTTGTGTACCTAAGCATGAACAGGAACAAATCCTACGTAAGTGCCACTCCGAGGCATATGGAGGACACCATGCGGGAGACCGAACTGCACACAAGGTATTACAATCTGGTTTTTATTGGCCTACTCTTTTCAAGGATGCACGTAAGTTTGTCCTTTCTTGTGATGAATGTCAAAGAATTGGTAATGTTGGTAGACGTCAGGAAATTCCTATGAATTATTCACTTGTTATTGAACCATTTGATGTTTGGGGTTTTGATTATATGGGACCTTTTCCTAAATCAAACGGGTATACTCATATTTTAGTTGCTGTTGATTACGTTACTAAGTGGGTAGAAGCTATTCCAACTAGTAGTGCTGATCATAACACGTCGATTAAAATGCTTAAAGAAGTTATTTTCCCGAGGTTTGGAGTCCCTAGATATTTAATGACTGATGGTGGTTCGCATTTTATTCATGGTGCTTTCCGTAAGTTGCTTGCTAAATATGATGTTAACCATAGAATTGCATCTCCTTATCATCCTCAGTCTAGTGGTAAAGTTGAATTAACCAATAGAGAAATAAAATTGATTTTGCAAAAGACCGTTAATAGATCCAGAAAGAATTGGTCTAAGAAACTTGATGATGCATTATGGGCTTATAGAACTGCATATAAAAATCCTATGGGTATGTCTCCGTATAAAATGGTTTATGGAAAAGCATGTCATTTACCTCTTGAACTAGAACACAAAGCTTATTGGGCAATTAAAGAACTGAATTATGATTTTAAACTTGCTGGTGAAAAGAGGTTATTTGATATTAGCTCTTTAGATGAATGGAGAACCCAAGCTTATGAAAATGCTAAGTTGTTTAAAGAAAAAGTTAAAAGATGGCATCACAAAAGAATTCAAAAACAAGAATTCAAAGTAGGTGATCATGTTTTATTATACAATTCTCGTTTGAGATTCTTTGTAAGAAAACTTCTCTCTAAATGGGAAGGACCGTATATCATCGAAGAAGTTTATCGCTCTGGAGCCATCAAAATAAACAACTTCGAAGGCAATAATCCGAGAGTGGTGAATGGACAAAGAATTAAGCATTATATTTCAGGTACTCCCATTAATGTTGAAACTAATGTTATTGAAACAATTACACTGGAAGAGCACATAGAAGAGTCCTTCCGGAATGCTCCAGAACCCTGAAAAGGGGTAGGTATGTGATACGGTAAGTAAACCGACTCCAAAAATTCCATAAAAAATATTTCTGTCAGTTTTGGAATATTAGAAAAATTACAAAAATAAGAAATAGCCGAGGGGACCCACATGTCGCCCACAAGGCAACAGGGCGCGACCCCCCCAGGGCGCGCCGTGATGCCATGTGGGCCCCACGTGTGCCTTCCTGACTCCGTTTTCTTCTCGTATGCTTGTTTTGCAAGATAAAAATTCTTTATATATACTCCTATATGTTTTGACCACCGTATCGCAAGGTTCTCCTCTGTTCTTGTTTTGTGTTGATTCCTGTCAGATTTTCGAGGCTGGGCATCATGTCTTCTTCTTCCTCCAACAAAGTGGGAGACAATGCTTGGTTGCTACAGATGGAACTCAGGAGAGAGGAGGAGGAGGAGGTCACCATGGAAGAAGATGATGGGGATTCGCTAGAGGTCCACCCTCCGGCTTCCAAGAGGGGTACCCTTGCTGGCATCTCCACAATTCCAAATCCTCATCAAGCCATGAGAAGCACTACAAGCCATGGGAGTCCAGAGGTACAAGAAGGGCTTCCTCCTAGGAGGCCCTTACACGGGTTACATCGGAACAACTTTCATAACTTGGTTCACAATTATGGGGTTGAAAATACTTCATGTATGCACATACCCTCCAATTGGGACATCTCTCGTCCAAGTGAAAGTGATACATGAAAGAATGCTTGGGGACCAGAGAATAAGCATATTATGGCCGAAGTCCAAAAGAATACAGAGATGATACATCATGTGCTCTAGGAAATTCAGAGCCTAAAGGAGATCCTAATTAATGTCATGAAGGACAAGCCTACCTCATCATCACCACCATCACCGAAGAAGGAGACTTAAGTACACGGGTATGGGCACTCCCCTTGGCTTGTGCCAAGCTTGGGGGAGGCGCCCCGTTATCGTATCACCATCACTTTTTCATCATCATTATCTATCTTAGTTCGATCCTTGGTTATTTTGTGATTTAGAAGAATAAAGTTTTAGTATGATTTAGTTTCGAGTGCTTGCTTTGTGATCTATCTATCTATGTAATCGTGTGTGAAAGTTATATAATAAAGAGTAGTTTGAGTTGAGTGTTTTTGCTTGTGATGATCCAATCTTAGAAATAAATAAATAATAAAAATAAGATCATATGCTAATCCTATGGGGAGTGATGACTTCACATAAAAGAAGTATAATTGATAAAACTTGTTGGAAGTTGACAAACATAGCATTGGTCATTGTAGCAATTCATGAAAAAGTAATAAAGGAAGAGAGGTCTCACATATAAATACACTATCTTGGACAGTTTTTATGATTGTGAGCCCCCATCAAATATTCTATGTCAATTAGTTGACGTTGGACAAGGAAGACAACGTAATGGGTTATGTTTGCTTATATTCACATAGAAGTTATATTGTTTTGGATCCTCTAACATGTGGTGTTTGCCCCCTATCCTTTGCTAACCAAAATTCTGTATTAAGTAGAGATACTACTTGTCCATCCAAAAACCCTTAAACCCAGTTTCATGCCATGAGAGTCCACCATATCTACCTATGGATTGAATAAGATTCTTCAAGTAAGTTGTCATCGGTGAAAAAGCAATAAAAATTGCTCCTAAATATGTATGAACTTTTATTGTAAGGGAAAATAAGCTTTGTACGATCTTGTGATGGTGGAGCAATAAAAGCGACAGACTGCATAATAAAGGTCGCTATCACAAGTGGCAATATAAAGTGACGTTCCTTTACATTAAGAGCTTGCACATCCAAAAACAAAAGCGCATGACAACCTCTACTTCCCTCTGCGAAGGGCCTATCTTTTACTTTATGTATTTACTTTCATGCAAGTGTCAATAGTATTCTTCTCTATTCCGTTTTTATTTTCTCTTTTGGCAAACATCATGTGGTGGGGATTGATCCATGCATATATATCCAGTTGAATGTGGGAGATCATGAGTTATTTTTGTTGACATTACCCTTGAGGTAAATACGTTGGGAGGCGAAATTATAAGCCCCTATCTTTCTATGTGTTCGACTGAAACTTTTGCTCCATAAGTATGATGTGAGTGTCAGTAATCATAGAAGACTAAATGATAGTTGAGTATGTGAACTTGCTAAACAAATCTCTTACATAGACTCTTTTTGATAATATGATGATTGCAATTGCTTCGGTGACTGAGATTATAGTTTGTTAGTTTTCAATTTGGTTTATGGTTCATACTTTAACTTGTGGATGAATTGTCACTTTTTCATGAGAAGTTTTATGATGATATATTTCTGTTATAATAAAGATCATGATGCTCCATGTCCATATTTTATTTTTATCGACATCTCTCTCTCTAAACATGTGGTCATGATTATCGATTTCGACTTTTTGCTTGAGGGCAAGCGAGGTCTAAGCTTGGGGGAGTTGATACATCCAATTTGCATCATGATTCCTTACTGTTATTTATTATGTTTTTGATCATTATTAAACTTTATGATGCAATTCTCTTGCCTTTTCTCTCTTAATTTACATGGTTTACATGAAGAGGGACAATACCGGCAGCTGGAATTCTGGACCTGAAATAGCCACATCAGAGATACTTATTCTACAGAGCTCCAATTGACCTGAAACTTCACGGAGATTTTTTATTGAGTATATAAAAAATGTCGGAGAAAATAAATACCAGAGGGGACCCACCAGTTACCCACAAGGCAATAGGGCGCAGCCCCCTGGGCGCGCCCTGATGCCTTGTGGGGCGCACAGCTGGCCTCTGGCCCCCTCCTTCTGCTATATGAAGCCAATTGCCCTAGAAAAAATCAAGAGAGAACTTTCGGGATGAAGCACCACCGTCTCGAGGCGGAACCTGGGCAGGAGCACTTTTGCTCTCCGGCGGAGCGATTCTGTCGGGGATACTTCCCTCCGGGAGGGGGAAATCGTCGCCATCGAGATCACCAACGATCCTCTCATTGTGGGAGGACTAATCTTCATCAACATCTTCACTAGCACCATCTCATCTCAAACTCTAGTTCATCTCTTGTATTCAATCTTTGTATCAAAACCTCAGATTGGTACCTGTGGGTTGCTAGTAGTGTTGATTACATCTTGTAGTTGATGCTAGTTGGTTTATTTGGTGGAAAATTATATGTTCAGATCCTTAATGCTATTCAATACCCCTCCGATTTTGAACTTGAATATGATTTGTGAGTAGTTACTTTTGTTCTTGAGGACATGGGAGAAGTCTTGTCATAAGTAATCATGTGAATTTGGTATTCGTTCGATATTTTGATGACATGTATGTTGTTGCTTCCTTTAGTGGTGTCATGTGAACGTCGACTACATGACACTTCACCATCTTTGGGCCTAAGGGAAGGCATTGTGGAGTAGTAATTAGATGATGGGTTTCTAGAGTGACAGAAGATTAAACCCTAGTTTATGCGCTATTCCGTATGGGGCTGATTTGGATCCATATTTTTCATGCTATGGTTAGAGTTATCTTAATTCTTCTTTCGTAGTTGCGGATGCTTGCAATAGGGGGTAATCATAATTGGGAGGCTTGTTCAAGTAAGAACAACACCCAAGCACCGGTCCACCCACATATCAAATTATCAAAGTAGCGAACGCGAATTAAACAAACATGATGAAAGTGACTAGATGAAATTCCCATGTGTCCTCGAGAATGCTTTGCTTATTATACGAGTTCGTTCCGGCTTGTCCTTTGCTACAAAAAGGATTGGGCCACCTTGCTGCACTTTTGTTACCGTTACTACTTGTTACTTGTTACGAATTATCTTGCTATCAAAACTATCTGTTACCGCTACTTTCAGTACTTGCAGAGAATACCTTGCCGAAAACCGCTTGTCATTTCCTTCTGCTCCTCGTTGGGTTCGACACTCTTACTTATCGAAAGGACTATGATTGATCCCCTATACTTGTGGGTTATCATAGCCCCAAGATATTTTATACTTCATCGCACATGATTCTTGCTAACAAATTGTTTGTGGTGTACTTGATTTTTTCATTTTGATTTGAAAGACAAAATGGGGTTACGGCAGGAAAAGCTCACTGTTTGAATTGCTAGAACATTTATCTGCAGTGAACATGCAACTATAGGAGTGTCATGCTAAAATTTGGAATTATTCCGGGTTCGTTTGGCATTTTTTATACATTTATTGAGTTTTTTAGCCATTTAATGTGCATAATTCAAATTTGAACTACAGGTACATGCTCCAGTGCACCAAAATGGGTTGAAAAATCGTATATGTGTCCTTGGGTGAATGTTTCAGTCCCATACAATAAATGGGAGTAAATTTCAAACATCTGGGCGTCGTGGCTCGGCCGAAAACTTTGAGAAACTTGGTTTTAAAATTCCTGTAAATCCAAAAATTGCCTAAAAATCACGGGACTTGGCATGGTGTCTTGACATGGCACCAAATGCTGTGGTAAATTTTTTGTTCGATTTGGGACAAGTTTTGGTATAAGCTACGTACAAACCGGAGCTTCTCTCAAGAAGGCTCATGGTTCCGATAGGGGATGTGTCACCTTTGTGGGCGAAACGACATACGCTACCTCTTCCTGCCTTGATTTTTTTTACAGAGGCAACAAAGACCAATAGGAGTGTCTTGCTAAAATTTGGAATTATTCCGGGTTTGTTTGGCCTTTTTTATACATTTATTGAGTTTCCTAGGCAATGTGCATAATTCAAATTTGAACTACATGCACATGCTCCAGTGCACGAAAATGGGTTGAAAAATCGTATATGTGTACTTGGGTGAATGTTTAAGTCCCATACAAGAAATGGGAATGAATTTCAAACATCTGGCGTCGTGGTTCGGCCGAAAACATTGACAAACTTGGTTTTTAAATTCCTGTAAATCCAAAACTTGCCTGAAAATCATGAAACTTGGCATGTTGCCTTGACATGGCACCAACATGTTGTGGTAAAATTTTTGTCTGATTTTTTGAAGGCGCACAGATTAACAACCAACAAAGTCGTTTTGGAACAAAGAGCTGCCACGTTACAATCGGAAACACAAGTGTTGTTCAAACCGTGGGCGTTGTACTAACCATTTGCGTGTCGCCACGCGTCCCCATTTTTATTGGCTAGGAGGCGCCGTGCGGGGTACTCCCTCTGTGTGTAGGGCACCTAAGGCGCTGCACTGTGATTTAGGCATGTGAAGATTTGCCGTGATAACTAACGTAATCCGCACTAAAAAATATCGTCAATTGAGTCGATTAATTACTAATCCTTCGCATGCAGTTACCACCGAGGAATGCAAGACTGACGGGGAGGATTTTTACAGACTTTACGGAGTAGCAAACGTGGAGGATTAGGATTGGATTTAGGGGGTGGGATGGGGCCCAGCCCCCTAAAAATCAGGGGGGTCTAGTTTGATTAGTTGGAAGATGCCCGTATTAGCCCCGTAAAGGCCCACGAGTGCAGCATTTTTGGTTACCACCCACTTCTCATGCCCACCCTTCATAAATTTAGGTGCTGGGTAGGAAATCAGCATGCAGTACTGTGGCACCCCGGCTCAGAGCAACCGGTTTACTGTGCATTGCCAGCCCAGAGATCAAGTCTTCTGGCAACACACAACAACTTGGTACAGAAGATAACCGCTTTATTGATCTCTTGCGGATACATAGGCCAAGCGGCACCCACGGTGCGGCTGCACTTATGTACATTATTTAGTAGACATCTCAGGGGCCTCGATGATAAAGGAAACTACTACACGGCAGCGGAACGATGATGTAGCGGAACTCCACTCCACAGGGACATTGCTGGGTAACGGCCTAGATCGCGACATACCGATCGACATCAACGCCTTGCACATCTTCTCCTGCATCTGGCATGATACGCCAGGTGAGTACTTTGAATGTACTCACAAGCTCATAGCAAACAAAGCAAATACGACAAACAATAACAAGGCATTTAACAAGTTTAATGCATGAACATGATACTACCAGTCATGAAGTGTACGTGGATTGTTGCCATTGTCCCTTGGACCAACTTACCATTTCGGGTTTACCTTGTAACCACCGTCACCATCTTACCATAGTGATCCTCACACGATCACCAACTTCTGCATGTGCCATCTTGTTGTTCTTAGTGTGCAGGTTTATTATTTCTGTTGACCCACAGTGTGACCTACTACAAACTGTGTCCATATCCGAGGACGCGGCTATCGATAGATTATACACTCTCCAGAGGTTAGTACACTATACCCACACCACGGAACTCATGGCCTCGTGCTCCCATTCGGGTGGACCAACGACATTCTGACAAAACCAATCTATTGCATGACACTCTCCCGGCCACTCCGATAAACTCCCCTTTGGGCTATATCATGGGTGGCCCCGATGTCAACTCGTGACATCCTGCCACCTCGTGGCCGGCCACCATCGTGGCAAAACAAAACAAACGGTCCCAAACAGGGTCAATGGTACCATACAACTTGGGCACACAAGGTTATGCCTGCCTACCGGGCCAGGGTAGCGCCAGTGCATAACCTTCCCTAGTTGGAGGCACCAGCGAGAGGCATGACAATAGACCGAATTAGGGCCTCCCCATCTAGGCAAGTGTGGTTGCACTGGTGAGCTCGATTCGGTGGCACCATGACTCGATCAACAGTTGTTCAAGTTGGATTAACATCAGGTTTAACTTGAACGAATATGATTCGAGCCATAGTATGCAATGAGGTGCACGGGTCATGATAATATGAAAATGAGTAACGAATGCATCATGCTACCATGAAAGTATAGGACATGATCTCTACTGCACACAAAAACAAGATGGCATATTCTCTACTGCATAATAACAATATGACATGTAACAACTATGCAGCAATGGGTTATATATAGCAAATCATTTTAATAGTGAAGCATATAAAGAATTTAATTCAAATAAAACCGTTGTCATTGAAATGCCATCCTTGCATATGAATGTTGTGGCTTGCCTTGGTTCAGAGGAGTGTCACACCACTCCTGCCCTTCTTCAACACAACTAGGAGCTTCTGAAAATAATTTAAAATGCAAAAAGAAAATATCACATAAAGCATTTTATTGCACCAGAAATTCCAAACAGCAAGGAAAATTCTCAAACTTGGCATACAGAAACTTTAGCTCAAGACAAAACTAATGCAAAAAGATTCAACTCATTTGGACTTATAGAATAGGATTTATAGCCGGTCAAAGTTCTGGTCAAAATATGAATTTAAATGAATTTACAGAAATTCCAGAGAGGGCCACATCGAAAGCGTATTCTCAGAATACGTCTTCACTCATACCGCTTCAGGCAAGAGGGAGAGAGGCTGACAGGTGGGGCCCCTTGTCAGGGTTAAAAGAAAGAGAGAGGGAAACAGAGGAGGCGGCGTTGTCACCGGTGGTTCTCCCGCGAGGAGACCACGGCGGTCGCCGGAGAGGAGGGGGATGGATCTGGCACATCCTGGCGATCACGCATGTACCAGAAACGGTGGCTGAGATGGATGGACGACGACGTGGGCTTCTTCTCCAGAGACGGCAGGCGGCGGAGCTCATCGGATATGGCGATTCCGGTGACGATCCGACGAACCAGCACCATGAGCGTACTCAGGAGGTCACCACGAACTCGATGGAGGCAGAGAACGAAGAAGAGGATGAACGGAGTGAGTGGACGACTGAGGTGGATCCGCGGCCATCTCCGGCGAGGTTCGGTGGTAGGAGGCCCTCCTGTCGGGGGGATAACCCCCTGGTAGGCAATCAAACCCGGAGCCCCTTTTAAAACTTCGGGGCAACCCGTGCCCCTCCAAACCGGCCGGCTTCTCAGCGCGAGCCGGCTAGGCCCAGCCCCATGCCGGGTCCGGCTGTCCGCTAGCCGGCTGGTGACGGGTCAGCGGCCATCCCATCGCTCTGAACGACAGGATGGCTCTCCACGACGGGAGAGCATGGCTACATCACAATCCGTCTTGCGAAGGCGCGGCAACAGGGTCGCCAACCCTGCTGATCGGGGTGGCCGACGTCAGCACCAGCACGCCACTACAGTCCCACAACGCCAACCACTCTGTGACGCACGAGGCGACAGACCACAGTGCCGAGCAGCCGGCGGGCGCCGCATCCGGCGGGTCCCAGCAGCCGGCGGGCCCCGCAAGCCGGCTCCGGACGCCGACATGTGGGTCCCGCCCACGTGTAGTTTTACCCATGTAACCCTGGGGGGTCGGGCTATAAGACCCCCCAGGAGGCCTCCATGCAGAGGGGTTCAGCTCAGTAGCAATCCACACACACGCACACACTCACATGAGTGGCCGAATGGAGAGCTAGCTCCTTCTTCCTCCTCCACCCAAACAGCTCCAGGAGCACCATTGTAGCCCTTGAGCCTATCATCCCATTTCGGCAGGACTAGGGGTGTTACCTCCCCGGAGGGCCCCGAACCTGGGTACGGCTTGTGTCTCTCGCACGCATGTGCTAACCTCGCTTCCGGACCCACCGGTGTCCTCACGTAGCCCCTCACTTTTAGCCATCCCATGGCATCTGCCGCGATTTCACCACGACAGTTGGCGCTCACCGTGGGGCTGCTCGCGGCGTCGGCCGGAGTCAAGTTCTGGACAAGGCCCTTCGCCAGCTCTGGTGAGCGCATTGCGCACGGTTTGGTCCGCGCGCATTGCGCGGCCAACCCGGCTAGCTGCGATGCGGAGCCAGGCGCGGACGCCGCCTGCCCTGCAGGCTACCTCGTCGTCCCTTTTGGCGCGCTCGGCGTCTTTGTCGTGCTCATCCCCGACGAGTACCCTAGCGAGGTACACAGCTTCACCGACTCGCCCGTCCCCGTTGGTTGCGCCGTCTCCGACGACGTCGCGGACCTCTGCACTCATGCGGAGGTGCTGACCATCGCCGCTAGCTCCGGCTCCTCGCGCAGCAAGGAGAAGGCCGCCACGGGTCGACCCGCTTCGCGAGACGATCCGGAGCCTACAAGCCCCCATCACGCCCGACGCTGACAAGGCGGCCGCATCAGCTCAGCTCAACGAGGACCATCAGCAACTACTGGTCGAGGCCACGGCGCTCGCGGCGACGCGGCGCCGGCTGGAGTCCGCCCGGCGGGAGTATGACAGCGTTCACGGCTTCACGCCGGCCGCCGCTGAGCCCTGCCGGGCTGTGGAGGTGCGAATCCGCGGGGGCGCAATCGGCCGTGCGCTAGGCGCAGGCCGGCCCGTCTACGACACCCCCGTCAAGAACATGCGTGCGGCGCAGCCAGCCATGGCAGATCTCAAGTTCTTGGAGGGCGAGGAGCTGCTGCAGCAGCAGCAGCGCATCCGCGACCTCATCACCGCGGCGAACGAGCAGCAGAAGCGTTTCGACCCGGCCCAGCCATCCACCTCCACTTCAGGAAACACCGCGAACCCGGAGAGGGCCCTTCAGGACACGCAGCAGGCGTCTTCCCCTGCCGGCAGCGCCAGCCGCTCTGGCCGGCGCCGGGCAAGCCGAAGCCGGCACAACCGCGCCACGACGGCCAGCGACGGCATTGCCGACGAGACTGCCGGTAACGACCGGGTCCAACAGCCGGAACTTCAGCCCCCTCCGCCTCGACGGCCCCGGCCGGCTTCCACTGGCACAGTGCCACGCAGCCCCGTCGCAAGCCGGCTGGGTCCCCGCGAGCCCTATGACGAAACCGAAGCCCGCCATCGCATCGACCGGCTGGCACGGTCCACGGTGCTCGAGGAGGAGAGTTCCATTGGCCCCGCCTATTTTGGACCCCGCATCCGCGAGGAGCCCTTTCCAAAAGGGTTCACGTTGGCCCGCGACACTCCCAAGTACAGTGGCATCACCAAGCCAGAAGACTGGCTAACTGACTACACCACGGCTGTCGGCATAGCCGGCGGCAACAGGCGCGTGGCGGTCCGCTACGTCCTCCTCATGCTGCTCGGCTCGGCCCGGACATGGCCTAACAGCCTGAGGGCTGGCAGCGTCAACTCCTGGTTGGACTTCGAGGACGCGTTCGTACGCAACTTCACCAGCACATACAAGCGTCCGGGTCGGCCTCGCCAGCTCTCCATGTGCGTCCAGGGCCCGGGCGAGCCTCTCTGCAACTTCCTCACGCGGTGGACCGAGCTGCGCAACTCCAAAGAGGGGGTCCACGAAGTGCAAGCCGTCCAGTACTTCGTTGACGGGTGCCGAGACGGCACCCTGCTCAAGCACCGGCTGATGTGCAACGAGCCGGACACCTTGGCGGAGCTCATGGCGGTGGCGGACAAGTACGCCACGGCTGACTCCGCGATGCGTGTAAAGGTTACCGTCGACGCGGACGGCAAGCCGGTCCCGGTCCAACCGGCCACCCCAAAGCCGGCTGGCGAAACCAACCAGCGCCGGCAAGACAACAACAACAACAACAACAACAAGCGGAAGGCCGAGCAGCCGGCTCCTCGCTACAACAACCAGCAAGTGGCCGCCGTGGCGGAGGAACAGCCGGCCGAGCAAGGCGGCGTCAAGCGCCAGCGCACCGGCAAGATGGTCTGGCAGCCCAAATTCTCTTTCGAGCAGATGTTGGACGCCCCCCGCAAGCACCACAGCGGCACGAAGCCATCCACGCACACGCTCCGGAACTGCAGCATCACCCAGCACCTGATGCGTGGCGATTTCCCACCGCCTGGTCCCGACCCGCAGCTCCCGCCGCCTCCCCCGCCACCTCCGGCAGCCGGCACCCTCGCCAACAACGCCTACCCCCAGCAGGATGCGGCATATGTCGTCTTCACCAGTGAGGGCGACGACAAGCACAGCAAGCGCAAGTACCAGCCCGAGGTGAACGCCATCGTTCCCCCGGTCCCCCAGTACATGCACTGGTCCGACCGTCCCGTCAGCTGCACTCGGGAGGACCACCCGGCCGTGATGCCCACGCCAGGTGGCTACGCGCTCGTCCTCGACCCCACCTTCGTCGCTGAGAAGCGCACCTGCCACTTTTCGCGGGTGCTAATCGATGGCGGCAGCAGCATCAACATCCTCTACCGCGACACCATGGTCAAGCTCGGCATCGCGGAAAGCCAGCTGCAGCCTACCCAGACGGTGTTCCACGACATCGTGCCTGGCGCCTCGTGCTCCCCCATCGGCAAGGTGCGACTGGACGTGCTGTTCAGCACCAGCGCCCACTTCCGCCGCGAGCCGATCTGGTTCGAGGTGGTCGACCTGGCCAGCCCCTACCACGCGCTTTTGGGTCGGCCCGCCCTGGCCAAGTTCATGGCGGTCCCCCACTACGCCAACCTCAAGATGAAGCTGCCGGGTCCCAAGGGCATCATCACCATCATCGGCGACTACAAGAAGTCCCTGGAGTGCGCCAAAGCTGGCTCTAAGCTGGCCGAGTCGCTGGTCATCGCCGAGGAGAGGCGCCAGCTCGACCGTCTCGTCGCGCTAGCCGGCGAGCAGCCGGTCATGCCGGCTCAGCTCAAGCAGCCGGCCGATAAGGGGTCCTTCAAGCCGGCCAAGGGCACGAGGAAGGTTTCGCTCGACCCGTCCAACCCCAACTCCAGCGAGTACGTTGTCGTGGGCTCTGGCCTCGACAGCAAATAGGAAGGCGAGCTCGTCGACTTCCTCCGTGAGAATCGGGATATCTTCGCATGGTCCCCTAAAGACATGCCGAGTGTTCCGAGGAAGTTCACCGAGCACAAACTCCACGTCCGGCTGGATGCCATGCCGGTCCGTCAGTCGCTACGCCGCTTCTCCGAGGAGAAGCGAAGAACCATTGGTGAAGAGATTGCCCGGCTGCTCGCGGCCGGGTTCATCATAGAAGTGTTCCACCCCGAGTGGCTAGCCAACCCAGTCCTCATCCTGAAGAAGAACGGCACTTGGTGCATGTGTATCGACTACACCAACCTGAAGAAGGCCTGCCCCAAGGACCCGTTTGCCCTACCCCGGATTGACCAAGTCATCGACTCCACCGCCGGCTGCGAGCTTCTGTCCTTCCTGGACGCCTACTCCGGCTACCACCAGATCAAGCTGGACCCGGCCCTCAAGACGTCCTTCATCACCCCCTTCGGGGCATATTGCTACATCACCATGTCGTTTGGCATGAAGAATGCCGGCCCCACCTTCCAGCGCTACATGCAAAAGTGCCTCCTGCCACAGATCGGCCGGAACGTGCATGTCTACGTCGACGACATCGTGGTGAAGACCAAGCAGCACCTCACCCTCCTCGAGGATCTCAGGGAGACGTTCGCAAATCTGCGCCAGTTCCAGATCAAGCTCAACCCGGAGAAATGCGTTTTTGAAGTACCGGCTGGCCAACTCCTTGGTTTCCTCGTCTCGGAGCGCGGCATTGAGGCCAATGTGGAGAAGATCAAGGCCATCGAGCGCATGCGCAAGCCGGCTCGACTATGCGATGTCCAGAAGTTCATCGGCTGTTTGGCCTCTCTCAGCCAGTTCGTTAGCCGGCTGGGGGAGAGGGCCCTGCCCCTGTATCAGCTGATGAAGTAGACGACGCCGTTCGAGTGGTCCGACCAGGCGGACGAAGCTTTCCGCGACCTCAAGCACATGCTCTCCACCACACCCGTCTTGGCCGTGCCGGCTGAGAAGGAGCCGCCCCTGATGTACATCGCGGCAACCACCCGCGTGGTCAGCGTGGTGCTGGTGGTAGAGCGCCCCGAGGAAGGCAAGGCACAGCCGGTCCAGCGCCCTGTGTACTACCTGATCGAGGTCCTCTCCACCTCCAAGCAGAACTACCCCCACTACCAGAAGATGTGCTACGACGTGTACTTGGCCGCCAAGAAGCTAAAGCACTATTTCCAGGAGCACGTCATCACCATGGTGAGCACGGCCCCCATCGGCGAGATCATGAGATGCCGGGACGCCTCTGGCCGGATCGCCAAATGGGCCATCGAGCTAGCCGGCCACACCATCCTCTATGAGCCTCGCACCGCCATCAAGTCGCAGGCGTTGGCCAACTTCCTCGTCAATTGGGTGGAGACCCAGTACTTGCCGCCGGCTCCCGACGCAACGCACTGGTGCATGCCCTTCGACGGCTCGAAGATGGCCTCCGGTTTGGGAGCCGGCATCGTGCTCTCCTCCCCCAAGGGCGACCGGCTGCGCTACGCGCTCCAAATCCGCTTCGCCGCCTCCAACAATGTCGCCAAGTACGAAGCCCATGTCCACGGCCTCCGGCTGGCCAAAGAAATCGGCATCCGGCGTATCCTCTGCTTCGGCGACTCCGACCTGGTGGTCCAGTAGGTCTCCGGCAAGTGGGATGCCAGGGACTCCAAAATGGCCAGCTACCGCAACCTGGTTCAGCAGATGACTGGCAGCTTCGACGTCTGCGAATTCCTCCACGTCCCCCGAAATGAGAACGAGGCGGCGGACACTCTGGCCAAGCTTGGCTCCAGCCGGCAAGCAATCCCATCCGGCGTCTCCCTCGAGCACCTGCGCAAACCCTCCATCAAGCCATCTCCGGATTCGGAGTCCATCTTCGACCCGGCCGACCCAACAGTCCCTGCCTCCGTCTCAGGGGCTGCCAGCTCCGGCTCGGGGACTGCCGTCCCGGCCCCGGGGGCTGCCATCTCCGACCCAACCCCGGGGGCTGCCGGCTCCGGCTCGGGGACTGCCAACGCCACCCCGGGGACTGCCATCCCGGTCCCAGGGGCTGCCGCCTCTGACCCAGCCCCGGGGGCTACCGGCTCCGGCTCGGGGGCTGCCGGCTCCGGCCCGCTGCCTCCCGACCCGGCCAAACCTGCACAAGTGGCCATCCTCATGGTGCTGGAGGCGCCATCTTGGGCCCAACCGATCCTCACTTTCCTGGTGAGCGGCGAGCTCCCGGCAAACGAGGTCGAGGCTCGGCAGGTGCAGCGCCGGGCCTCCGCCTACAGCATCATCAACCACGAGCTCGTTAAGCGCAGCACAACCGGCATCTTCCAGCGCTGCGTCGAGATGGCCCGGGGCCTCGAGATCTTGCTGGACATCCACCAGGGCGAGTGCGGGCATCACAACGCCTCCCGGTCTCTGGTGGCCAAAGCATTCCGCCACGGCTTCTACTGGCCAACTGCGCTGAAGGACGCCGAGGAGCTGGTCCTCAAATGCAAGGGCTACCAACACTTCAAGGCCCAGAGCCACCAGCTGGCTGCGGCTCTCTAGACCATCCCCATCGCGTGGCCCTTTGCCGTCTGGGGCCTCGCCATGGTGGGACCCTTCAAAACCGCTCAAGGCGGCATGACGCACCTTTCGGTGGCCGACGACAAGTTCACCAAGTGGATCGAGGCAAGGCCGATCAAGAAACTCGCCGGTCCCATAGCCGTCAAGTTCATCAAAGACATCACTATCCGCTACGGCGTCCCCAACAGCATCATCACCGATAATGGCACCAACTTCGCCAAAGGCGCGCTGGCGTGCTACTGCTCCGTCTCCGGCATCCGGCTTGACCTGGCCTCCGGCGCACACCCTTAGTCCAACAGCCAGGTGGAGCGGGCAAACGGCCTCATCTTGGCCGGCATCAAGCCGTGACTCGTCAAGCCGCTTGTGCAATCACCCAACAGCTGGATCGATGAGCTGCCGTCCGTCCTATGGAGTCTTCGGACCACCCCCAACCGCTCAACTGGTTTCACCCCATTCTTCCTCGTCCACGGGGCCGAGGCGGTCATCCCCACGGACCTCGAGTTCGACTCGCCTCGGGTCACCTTGTACACGGAAGTGGAAGCCAAAGCAGCACGCGAAGACGGCGTCGACCTGCTGGAGGATGCGCGCCTGCTGGCCCTCAATCGGTCGGCCATCTACCAACAGAACCTACGCCACTACCACAGCAAGAAGATCAAGCCCCTCGCCTTCCGCGTCGGCGACCTCGTCCTCCGGCTGATCCTGCGAACAGCCGGAAGCACAAGCTATCCTCCCCATGGGAGGGCCCCTTCATCATCAGCAAGGCCCTGTGCAACAACGTGTACTACCTCATCGACGCGCAGAAGAAAAGCAAGCGCAAGAGAGACACCTCCGGCGAAGAGACAGAACGCCCCTGGAACGCGGAGCTCCTCCGTCCGTTTTATAGTTGAGTCATGTATGTATGTATCACTACCCCTTTTGGAAGTTAATGAAAGCAGCAGGTCCCCCGAACGACACTCGGGGGCTATCTTTACATCTCCACCAAATTTTCTGCGCACTTTACCGCATTCGCCTCCCTCCCGCCGAGCCGGCACAGCCGGCTCGGGTTCTCGCCGGCTAGCCCGCGCCCCGCTCTTCTGAACCCGGCCAGTAACGTGCGCCTCATGTTAGCCCCCTCTCTCTGCCATAAGCCACAAACCGGCCCCCGGCTGTCTAGGCTGGCAAGAGCCAAAGGGTGAAAGCATCCTCACGCGAATAACGGCTAAGTACGAACGTCTGGCTAGGCCAACCCGGCCCTTTCCCTCTCTTTCACTCTCCGCCGCACGGACCGGCTGCGCTCCAGCCGGCATCGCCGCCTACAGCCAGCCGGCCGAGTGGGTGTTTCGCTCGCGCTCAAGATCCTAAGACCTAAGTACCGCTCACTCTCTTTTGAGTCCGGCTCCCCGTCCCAGCTACAGATCGGCTCCCGGCTGTCCGGCTGGCGGGGAGGAGGTCGAGAAGGGAAGAGAATAGGAAGACGGCTAAGGAAAAAGAGCAAGAGCGAAACCGCCAGCCGGCGAGCACAAGCATATAAGGAAACATACATGCATTTATACACAGCAAGGCCCACGGCCAATAGTTCATTACATTAACTTACACCCCCAGTAGGTGGACTTGCCAACTAGCAAGCGAATCGAGTTCAAAAGAAACAAAGATACAGGAAAGCTAAAACACCCTAGACGGCGGCCTCGTCGGCATCGCTCTGCGCCGGATCCTTCGTGGCGGCGGTGTCGTCCAAGTCGGCAGCGTCGTTGTCGGGCCCATGGAACCCAGGGTATCCTGGCCCATCTGCCTTTGGCCCAGGGCGCACCACCTGGCGTAGGCCCAGCAGGCCGTCGCCATCATCGAGCATCTCACCAAGACCCCTCATGAGGCCCTGGCCTCCTGAGGATCCTCCTCAAGGAGCGGCGATCGAGACTCAGCATCTTCACCAGCAGCCTCGCGAGGCGGCCTCCCGAGGCTTCCCCCCGAAGGCGCTCAAGACAAGGGTTGTTTGATCTGGCAGCGCGGTCTCGTGCCCATCACGTGGGTGATGCGCGCGGCGACGAACGACGACAGAGGCCGTGCCAGCAGGCGTGGATGAAGAGGGTTTCCCCTTTCGTGCTAAGGGAGCAAGGCCAGCAGGCCACTTCCCAAAGCAACCCCAAAGGTTGCCTGATCAGCGAAAGAAGACCAAGACGGCGGGCGTGCAGGGCGGAGGTCAGCACCGAGCCCACCGGCGCGTCATGGGTCATGCTTTTGCAGGCGAACACCGCCTTTAGTCAGGATAGCCTGAGCACCTGTCCCCTTTCAAAACCCGCCAAGTGTGGCAACCCTTCCCGCCTAAGTTTTCGAGGGGGAAGAGGACCAAGGCAGGTATAAAGGGACAGTGCTGCCATTGTAGGAGAGGCTTCGACCAATTCCTCTTCCCTCTCCACCTTGTACGTGAGAACACCTTCTTGCTCACCACAATCGAAACCAAGCAGGAGTAGGGTTTTACACCACGAGGTGGCCCGAACTTGGGTAAAACCGCTGAGTCCACGGTCCGCTCCTCGCTAGCGCGCTCCCGCCGTAGCTTTGCCATAGCTTAGCCGTGGTAGGGGACGAAGAGGTAGGAACTAGCTCACCCCAGTGTTCGAACCTTTGGGTCCCCGGAGCCCAACTTCCGACATTTGGCGCGCCAGGTAGG
This sequence comes from Elymus sibiricus, assembly GCA_039707655.1. Taxonomy (NCBI): domain Eukaryota; kingdom Viridiplantae; phylum Streptophyta; class Magnoliopsida; order Poales; family Poaceae; genus Elymus; species Elymus sibiricus. Next base: position 253,115,937 of record CM077674.1, read on the forward strand.
AGTGCGCTACTGTTCTTCCGCTCCGCCCTCTGTTCCTCCAGCTTCGTGGCCGACGCGCGCCGCGAGAGCGTCGAGCGTAGGGCTGGCCGCGTGGCTCAGGCGGAGCCAGTGGCCCGCAGCAACCGCCGCCGCCCGGTCGAGACCGCAGCTGCTGCCGCTGCCGACCCCGCTGCCCGTGAGCAACAGCACTCCTCCCTGCACCCCTCCGTGCAGGCGAACGGCCACACCGCCACGGCCTCTTCCTCCCTCGCCCACCGTGGGCCGCCGAACGCGCAGGCCGCGCTAATCATGGCTCGCGAGCTGCTCCGCTACCATCAAGCTGACGCGGGCCACGACGCCTGGCTTGGTCGCATCACCGAGCTTGTCAACACCGCCGGGGATGCTCCGGCACCTTCCCACTCGCTCCGCCCTCCGCCATCTCGCGCTGGGGACCTGGCGCACGGCGCTCACCCGCCGCCTCCTCTGCGTGACGAACTCGGCGGGCCCCAGCGCAACGCGTGGGTGCGCGAGCCGTCCCGTGGCGCGTCCCCGCTTGTCCGTGATGAGGCCAGCTGCTAGATCATCCGACGCGCGCTCCTAGATGCGCGAGTGCTCCTCGAGCGGCAGCGCCAGCGCCAGGACCAGGCCGTCCAGGAGGTTGCGGCGGCAGGGTGCCAAAATCGCACCGCCCTCGCTGGCGGCGTCCCCTCGAGCGGTGTGGGCTGCCGCGCCTTCACCCGCGAGCTACGTCGGGTGGTTTGGCCCGCGAAGTTCAAGCCTGAGCTGCCTCCATGCTACGACGGCACCCCCAACCCTGCGGAGTTCCTTCAGCTCTACGCGCTGAGCATCGAGGCGGCGAACGGCGACGACAAGGTCATGGCGAACTGGTTCCCCATGGCCCTCAAGGACGGCTCGCGCTCCTGGCTCATGAACCTCCCCGAGGCATCTATCTCATCGTGGGCTGAGCTCTGCAGCCAGTTCGTTGCCAACTTCAAGGGCACGCAAGACCGCTCCCTCACCATCAATGACCTGTGGCACGTGCGGCAGCGCCCAGATGAGACCCTCCGCAAGTACATCCATCGCTTCAGCCAAGTGCGCAACAAGATACCGCGCGCCTTCGATGCGGCCGTCATCTCTGGGTTCTCCACCGGCGTCACGGACGTCAAGATGCGCGAGAAGCTCGCCATCAACGACGAGCTAGACTCAGTGCTTGAGCTATTCGACCTCCCCGACAAGTGCGCCAAGGCTGAGGAAGGCCGCCTCTTCGTCCACAACGACCCCCACGCGGCGCTCGAGGCCGCCAAGACCGAGAACAAGGACGTCAAACGTAAGGGCCCTACCGTGCTTGTGGCGGAACCCGAGCAGAAGCGCGGCCGTGACCGCGACGAGCCTAGGAAGGACGGTCGGCCGCTCTGCGCCTACCACAACGTGCGCTCCCACAGCACTGAAGACTGCCAGGAGCTAAAGCTGCTCCGCGACGAGCGCCAGGGCTGCCGAAACGACCGCAATGGCCGCGGCGCCGATCGCGGAGGTGGCCGCGGCGGCAACCACTGGGACGGCCGCAACGGCAATGGCAACTTCCGCCAGGGCTGGCGCGAGCAGCCTCGTGAGGCCGCCTGGCGGGACCAGCCTCGTGAGGCCGCCTGGCGCGACCAGCCTCGCGAGGCGAACCCTCAGGCCAATGCCGCTCTCCCGCCGCTGCCGCCGCCACCCCGGAGGAACAACATCAACCAGCCTGACGAGGGCGCTGGGGGCTATCAGGAGCCTCGCGCGGTCGCCTGCATCCTTGGCGGGGCTCATGCCCCCGTGTCCAACCGCCACTTCAAGCTGCTCTCTCGCGAAGTGAATGTCGCCCTCCCGAGGCCTGAGGCCACGCGGCCCCTCAAGTGGTCGCAATACGCCATCACCTTCGATTCCGCGGACCACCCCAAGTCCTCGGCCTCCGCAGGCGCGCTCCCCATGCTGTGCACTCCCACCATCAGCAATGTCGCGGTCACCAAGACCCTCATCGACGGAGGCGCCGGCCTCAAGGTGATCTCCATCGAAACCTTTGAGACGCTCCAGGTGCCCTACGACCAGCTGATGCCGACCAGGCCCTTCTCCGGAGTGACAGATGGCTCCACCATCCCTCTGGGGCAAGTGCGCCTCCCCGTCACCTTCGGCACCCTCAAGAACTACCATACCGAGCTCATCAACTTCGACGTGGCGCACATCGGCCTGCCTGACAACGCCATCTTGGGCTACCCAGCTCTCGCCAAGTTCATGGCGGCGACCCATCACGCCTACAACGTCCTCAAGATGCATGGCTGCAGTGGCATCATCACTGTCATCTGCGACGAGAAGGACGCGGTCTGCTCCCTCGAGCGCGCCTACAAAGCCGCCGCTGTCGTGCATCCGGCTGACGAGGACGCGGTCGAGCCTCCTGAGGCCGCGCCCGCAAAGAAGAAGCAGATGTTCTCTCAGGACCGCGCCGAGACGAAGAAGGTGTCGGTGGACGGCAGCGGCTCCGGCCCCGCCTTCACCATCGGTGCTGGCCTTCCTCCTGCATAGGAAAGCGCGCTCATTACCTTCCTTCGGGCAAACTCGGATGTTTTCGCCTGGAAAGCATCTGACTTGCCGGTGTGCCGAGGGAGGTGATCGAGCACCACTTAGCGGTGTGCCCCAATGCACGCCCCGTCAAGCAAAAAGCACGGCGCCAGGCGCCAGAGATGCAAGATTTCATCGTCAAAGAAGTTCAGAAGCTCCAAGAAGCTGGAGTCATCCGCGAGGTGTGCCATCCCGAATGGCTCGCCAACCCAGTCGTCATCCCCAAGAAAGGCGGCAAGGAGCGTATGTGCGTTGACTTCACCAACCTCAACAAGTTCTGTCATCAGGACCCTTTCCTGCTGCCGCAAGCTGGTCAGGGCGTTGGCCCCGCCGTCGGCGGCATGTGCATGCCCTTCGGCCTGAGGAACGCCGGTGCCTCCTTCCCAAGGCTGGTGCCCCTCGTGCCAGGCCCTCGTGAGTCCCCGGCTTCTCGCGAGCCCCCTGGGCTTCAGGAGTCCCCTGGGCTTTAGGAGCCCCCTGGTCCTGGCGAAGCGAGCCTCCGCAGCGCGCCTCGCCAGGCAGTCTGACGACTCTCCGGCACAGTTCTGCCAGGTGCATATGTGTGTTGCCTCGCGCGGCCTAAGTTCTGTCTCGCCGCGCCTTCTGCACCTTCGCTCCCGGGATCCTTCCGCCAAGGTGATTTGCTTTAACGTGACTGAGGGCGTTCCATGGGCTGCACCAACCTCAAGCTGACCCGTGCCGGACACGACAGCCTCGCCCCTCTCCTTTTTGGTTGTGTAATGGATTTTGCTGATTACACTCTAATAAGTTTATGTTGCCTACTTAATTGCGTTTTGAGTATGATGCTGTCTCGAGAGAGCCACGCGCTCGCGACCCCTCTCCTGACCGTTCCATGAGCGGGGGCTAGGCACGACGCCTGTGCTCGGGTCCGTCCCTGTAGCGCCGCAAAATCCAAGCGACTGAGCTTTGGCTCGCGGGCCTGCTCCCGTGCACGTCAACTCACCAAGGTCCCTAGTGCCTTATCTCCTCACGCAACGGCCACGGGCGAGCTAGCGAGCGCGCATCGCTCCCCCCATTATGAAATTTGTCGACATGCAGTGTCTCAGGAGGCAAGCCGCACGGGGACCTCGCGGGCGGCCTCTCACGAGCCGACCTGCGGCGGTCGCCTAATCAGAGGGCCTCGCGAGACGAAGACTTCGAAGGACGAGCCTCGTGAGGCACGCCTCGTGAGCCGCATGTACTCCTCATGAGCTATGGCTCACACGACACTGCTCTCCGCCAAAAGCTAAGTCTAACTACCTCGCGAGACGCCCTCGCCGTCACTCAAGCTCTCTCCCTTCGCAATCCCACTGAGTGCTAGCGTTTTTTCTTCCACTTGAGCCGCTTGCACGCCAAAGGGGGGCTCCCTGAGCATCGTGCCTCGGGAGCCCTCACTAGCTCCCGGTGCCCCTCACCTCCTGGCCTTGTCCCGGCATCGCGACCGGACATACCAGCGGCAGCTGAGGCCCGCTCGGGGGCTGGGTCCTGACAGCGTAGAGCACTGAGGCGAACAAGGAAAAAAAAACCTGCCTCAGGAGAAGACTTCGGGAGGGAACGCGTACATCCCAAATCGCAAAGCATTAAGTTAAAACGTAAAAGATATTGTTTTCACGCCCCCGCGGGGCTACATCGATTCAGTGCAGGAAAATAAAAAGAAGAAAAAGGCCTAGGCAGGGCACCGTCACCCCCAAGACTCCAACATGGACGCCGCGCGCGCCTAGTCGGAGTCCTCATCCTCGCTCTTGACGCGGGGGGGAGCTGTCATCATTTCCGCTCCCGCCGGAGGGGGCGGCACCGCTGGAGCTGTCGTCCTCGCTGGAGGAGCCGCTGTAGAAACCGTCCTCGCTCTTCGCGCAGCACTCCAGACGGCTGCCGGAGATCCCGAAGATCTTCACGAAGTGTGTGGCGGCCCCATCGTACATGAATTGGAGGACGTGTCCCCCGCTTCAGGCCGCGGGCGAGGGCGAACGACTTCCACCCCTGCTTCAGGAACATGAAGCCCGAAGGGGTGAACTCCGTCGCCACGCAGGAGGGGCCGTTGCAGCAGCCGTCGGCCTGCACCCACAGGCCCAAGGGCGCGCGGTCCGCCATCGCCACCGCGAAAGAGTCCGGGAGCCGCAGCCAGGTGCAGGGCCGGCGGTGCATGCTCACTATGAACTCATGCGCTGCCTCGGCCGCGCGCGCCTCGCCCTCCGTGCCCGCGAGTAGCGCCCCTTCCACGGCCGCTGGGCCCGACGCCTGCAGCCGCCGGGGAGCGCCCGCGTCCCCAGGGCGGAACCTTGGATGCAGCAGCGGAAGCACAGCCACGCCCTCTTCCCCTCGCCATCTCTGCGGTGGCTCTGGCAAGAAGACGGGGAAGGTTGGAGGAAGAAGAAGATGGGTAGAGGACTTCGGCTCTTCTCTCCCCCTACTTATGCTCGGCGTGTGGCTCTTCTCGTCGATCCGCCTTCTCCGGCGTCGGGAATTGAAGCAGCAGCAGTGTGCGAAGGAAGGCAATGATGGGCTCGCGTCGCCCTCGGCAGGCTTTATGTCAGCACGGGCAGTTACCGAGGCATCATGGGAGAAGTGGGGGCGTCCCCCATCATATCGTGCGCCACGCGTCGCGCCTGGCCCACAGGCGGTCAGGGCTCGCGCCGTTTCGCCCCCTAGTAGGCGGGAACATGCGCGCCGCGGGCCCGGGGGCTACTGTCGGGCCCATGGAACCCAGGGTATCCTGGCCCGTCTGCCTTTGGCCCAGGGTGCAACACCTGGCGTAGGCCCAGCAGGCCGTCGCCATCATCGACCATCTCACCAAGACCCCTCATGAGGCCCTGGCCTCCTGAGGACCCGTCCTCAGGGAGCGGCGATCGAGACTCAGCATCTTCACCAGCATCCTCGCGAGGCCCTCTCACGAGGCGACCTCCCGAGGTGGCCTCCCGAGGCTTCCTCCCGAAGGCGCTCAAGACAAGGGATGTTCGGTCCGGCAGCGCGGTCTCGTGCCCATCACGTGGGTGACGCGCGCGGCGACGAAAGGCGACAGAGGCCATGCCAGCAGGCGTGGATGAAGAGGGTTTCCCCTTTCGTGCTAAGGGAGCAAGGCCAGTAGTCCACTTCCCAAAGCAACCCCAAAGGTTGCCTGATCGGCGAAAGAAGACCAAGACGGCGGGCACGCAGGGCGGAGGTCATCACCGAGCCCACCGGCGCGTCATGGATCATGCTTTTGCAGGCGAAGACCACCTTTAGTCAGGATAGCCTGAGCGCCTGTCCCCTTTCTAAACCCGCCAAGTGTGGCAAAACTTCCCGCCTAAGTTTTCGAGGGGGAAGAGGACCAAGGCAGGTATAAAGGGACAGTGCTGCCATTGTAGGAGGGGCTTCGATCAATTCCTCTTCCCTCTCCACCTTGTACGCGAGAACACCTTCTTGCTCACCACAATCGAAACCAAGCAGGAGTAGGGTTTTACACCGTGAGGTGGCCCGAACCTGGGTAAAACCGCTGAGTCCACGGTCCGCTCCTCGCTAGCGCGCTCCCACCGTAGCTTCGCCGTAGCTTAGCCGTGGTAGGGGACGAAGAGGTAGGAACTAGCTCACCCCAGTGTTCGAACCTTTGGGTCCCCGGAGCCCAACTTCCGACAGTCATCATCCGCGTCGGCTCCCATCTCGGCCGAGCTACCCTCCGGGTCCTCGAGCGCCAGACCGAAGTCGTCGGCGGGAAGCTCCGCACCGTCCGGCGCCTGCTCCGGCACGAACTCACCGTGCTGGGTGAACGACGCGATGTCGCTAGACCGTACGGCAATCGGCGTCGCTCGCTCCACCAGGTCCGCCTCCGCCCTGGCCCTCCGTGCTTGCAGCCGGTCCAAGCGGATGTCTGGGTACCAGGACACCACGAGCCCAAGCGCATCTCCCCGCCGGCTCGGGCCGCGGAAGCCCTCCATGCGCCAAGACGCACCACGCTGGCTTCCAGCCAACGCGCCAGCCGGCTCACGGTGGTCGGCACCACCGCACCCGGCCAGAGGGCGGCCACCATAGATAAACCGGCTTCGAAAAGCCGGTTCATGTCATGCTCCACCGCCTCCAAGCGGGCCGTGGTGGCCACGGTGATCTCCGCCACCGACTAGGCAGCGTACTCTTCGACGGCGGCCCCCGCTGCCCTCTGCTCTTGCTGGTGGGCGTTCACCGCCTCCTCGGCCGGCTCTTGGGTCTCGGGGAAGACCCCTGGAAAAGAAGGGGAAGAAGATTGATCAAAAGGCCGAAGGGCCGAAAACAGAAAGAAACAAAGGCACAAGCAAGTAGAAACACTTACGCGTGAGGAGCTCGTCGATGTACAGCGCCTCCTGCAGCGCCTCCCACTCCCTCGCCGCAAGCGCGCTAGCGCTGCGGTCGCGGTCCGCCTTGAGCTGGGTGACCTCTTTGGCGGCCTTCTTCGCCTCCTCCTCCTGCTGCACCGCCGCCTGCTGGCGCTCCTCGGCGAGCCGGCCCAGCTTGGCCTTGTGGGCAGCGGTGGCCTCGTCCCTCTCCTGGACCGCCCAGGCCGCCTCCTCCTGCAGCCGGGTGCGCTCCGCGACTGCTTGATCACGGAGCTGGCCAGCCTCCACCAGCTGGCGCCAAAGCCCCTCCATCTCCCCCGGGTCGACGGCGGCGGCTGCGCATCCGGATCCAGATTCCGGTCAGAAGCCGGACAAGAAAGCAAAATGCGAAGTAAGAAGATCCGACCCGGCTGCTATGCAACCGGCCCGGATCTCGGGGGCTACACCCAGTGGGAGCGCTGGCGCACCCCCACTGGAGAAATGCAAGAAAAAGCTCGAAGAAATTCTTCTAGCCTGGCGAAGCTCCTCCTCCTTGGCCGCCAGCTGGTCCCTGGCCGTGCAGTACCGGCCCAGGAGACGGTTGTACGCCACCACCCACTGGTCGTAGATGGACTGCAACGAGAGAAAACTTAGCACACAGATGCCCGAGAAGGCCCGACCCGCCTCCTGCACAGCCGGCCCGGGCCTCAGGGGCTACACCCAGTGGGTGCGCTGACGCGCCCCCACTGGATAGCGACCAAGCCGGTCAAGAAAAGGAAAGAAGAGACGAGACGCAAGAAAGCACGAAGGACAAGCGAACTTACCGCGAAGGTCCGCTCCAGCTGCTGCAGCCAGCTACTCTCTGCCTGGGCAAAGCTCTGCCACTGGCCGCGGTGGTTGGCGATCTGCAGCCGCAGGGAGTCCACTGCCGCGTCCAGTTCACTCCGGGGGGCGCCGCTCGTCGCCTCGCTGGAGCTTGCCGCCCAGGCCCACTGTGGCTGAACCGCAGACCCGGCGCTGGATCCGCTGCCGGCCGGCCTCAGCTCGAGGCTGCGCCCCGCGGCCCATGGCTCCGCTGTCACCAGGGCGCGAGAGCTCCCTGGCATGGCCTCCGTCCTCGGGGGCGGCGCTCCTCCTTCGCCTGGCCCGGCCTCCGGCTCGTGGCTTTCTCCATCTCCGCCTCCGACCCCGTCGGCCGGGTCGACAGCCGGCGGCACCTCCGGGTCGACCGTCGGGTCGGCCTCCGGCTCGTGATCGCCGGATTTGCCGCAACCGGCTACTTCCTCGGCGGCAGCACAGGCATCCGCCTCCGCCCGGCGGGCTGGGTCTTGCACCGACTAGGAGCGATGCACCGCAACCGGCGACGGCGGTGGCGATGACGCCGTCCATTCTGGCCACAAGGACTCCTCCGCGACGCTCCGCCGCCTCGCCGCGACCTCGGCCACGGCGCCGCCCCATGCATTGGCCGACGCCTCGGCCATCTCCTTCTCGGCCTCGGCTCGCACCCTACAGGCGTCCCTCTCAGCGTCCTCCAGGGTGGTGCCGGACTGGCAGGCCGCGAGCACCTCCTCGGCGGTCTCCGCCGCCTCGCGCCCCTCCGCGCCGCCTTGGCCCCTCCGTCGGTCGGCCTCGTCTGTGGCTGCCGCTGCCACGGCCGCCTCCGCCAGCTCGAGCACGCTCCTGTACGGTGCGCGAGGAAGATAAGGAAGAAGAAAAGAGAAGAAACAAACAACAGCAGCGGCAAAAAAGGCAATAACTTAGCAAGGAAGAAAAACTCACCCTATGACCACGGGAACCGCCCGCATCGGGCCCGCCGGTGGCGCCATCCGGCGCGCCTTCTTGACGGACCTCTTCATGGCGCCCGGCTGCGCCGTAGCAGGGCGCTTCGCAACCGGCCGCGCCTCGACCGGCTGCTTCCCGTGAGGCCGGCTTGGGCCCGCCGGCTCCCCGGTCGCCCTCCGCTGCCACCCCCTGGGGGCGGCCCCGTCGCTCGCCTCCGCGTCCTGCAGAGCTGCATCGCCCGCCCCGTCCTCGTCATCTTCGTCATCATCCGGCCACTCGCTCAAAACATCCGGGATTAAAGACTTACCGGCTTGATTAGAGCCGCCGGTTTCCGCATCAGCGAGGCACTCCTCGCCGCCTTCGGCTCCCGCGTCGCCGTCTCCCTCGTCCTCCGGGTCCGAGTCATCCCGATCCGGCTGCAGGACCATGGGATTCGGGTCGTCATACACCAGCTGGCTCGGGAAGTGCTGTAGCCGGCCCAGGGCGTCAGGGCGCATGAAGAGGGCGGACGCTGCGAAGAACGAGGACCAGAGACTCACCGCTGGCGCCAGGGAATTCCGGCTGTACGGCTCCTTGCCGAATCGCCACTCCTTCACCTTGAGCCCGGCGGCGGAGACGTCGTTCACACGCTGGGCGATCTCGGTCGGCGTCAGCTCCTTCATCGACAGCCAGCAGGGGTCGCGCCGGCCGCTCATGCCGCAGATCCGATGTGGCCGCCGCTGCAGCGGCAGCACCCGCCGGCCGATGAAGGTGGCGATGAGGTCGATGGCGGTGAGCCCCTCGCGGTCCGTCATCTCCTTGACCCGGCGGCAGACGCCCAAGATCTCCACGAACGGGTTCTTCGGGTTGTGCCCCCAGTTCAGCTTCTCAGCCGGTGGCACGTCGACGAAGGGGGGGATGTTGATGCGGTCGTTGGTCGGGTCAACGTTCTTCACGTAGAAGAAGGATTTCTGCCACTTCTTGGCGGAGTCCTCGAGCAGCAGCTTCGGGAAGTGGCCCGCCGTCCGGGTAACCGGCACGGCCGCCCCGCACTCGGACATGATGCCGGCTACTGCTCCTTGCTGCTTCAGATAAAACATCCAGCACCACAACTCCACATACGGGAGGAGGCTGACGTAGCCCTCGCATAGCGTCACGAAGCCGGTGAGCTGCAGGATGGCGTTCGGGCTTAGGTGATGCGGTTGGAGGCCAAAATAGGTGAGGAAGCGCCTGAAGAAGACGCTCGCGGGAAGCCCAAGCCCGCGGAGGAAGTGGGTGTAGAACACCACCACCTCGCCGTTCCGTGGCGCCGGCGCCATCTCCTCGCCGAGCGCCCGCGCCTCCACCTGCTCCGCCGGTGGCAGGCGCCGCGTGCGGCGAAGGTCCTCGATGTCGTCGGCGGTCACCACTGACCCCTCCCAAGAACCCTTCGGTGGCGCCATCGGCGAGAGCGGGAGGGGCGCGGTCGAGTAGAGAGAGCAGCGGCGGCGAAGCTGGGAGAGAATGGCCTCTCGAGGGTCGTAGCACGGCACTGTGGTAGCTCGGGCGAACAACGGTGTGCGGCGATGGTGTGCGCGACAAGGAAGTTGCGGAGGTGGAGACGAAGCAACGTGCGGGGGGCAAGAGAACGAACGTCTCGGACTCTCCCCATCCCCTCCCATTTAAAGACCACTGCGAACGTGGGGAAGTGGGATCGTCTGCGCCCAAGATCCCCACTCACTCGTAACGTGCGGGCGCAATAAGGCATGCAATAACTGCCTCGAGAACTCCAATAGGCGCGCGCAGCCGCAGTAAATCCCGCGCGCGGCCGCAGTAAATCCCACTGCGACGTCCCGTCGCGCGCGTGGCCTGGCAGGCCTCCTCCGTCGCTGGGCAGCACGTGGCGGGGTTTTGTCAGGTGGCTGGCGCGATCCCCCATACCGGCTGGTCTGGCCGGCCGGACCGTTCAAACTCCGTCGCGGCTAAGCATCTCGGCCCGGCTCCCGGCAGCCGGCGCCCACGACGTCGAGCCGACACTTCTTCATCAACGACCGCCCACCTTCGGGGGGGGGAGGACAAGCTTTAAAGCCTCCCCCGCTCGGAGCCGGCGAACCTTTACAACTTCGGGGACTACTGTCGGGGGGATAACCCCCGGGTAAGCAATCAAACCCGGAGCCCCTTTTAAAACTTCGGGGCAACCCCTGCCCCTCCAAACCGGCCGGCTTCTCAGCACGAGCCAGCTAGGCCTGGCCCCATGCTAGGTCCGGCTGTCCGCTAGCCGGCTGGCGACGGGTCAGCGGCTGTCCCATCGCTCTGAACGACAGGACGGCTCTCCACGACGGGAGAGCATGGCTACAGCACAATCCATCTCGGGAAGGCGCAGCAACAGGGCCGCCAACCCCGCTGACCGGGGTGGCCAACGTAAGCACCAGCACACCACTACAGTCCCACGACGCCAACCACTCCGTGACGCATGATGCGACAGACCAGAGTGCCGAGCAGTCGGCGGGCCCTGCATCCGGCGGGTCCCGGCAGCCGGCGGGCCCCGCAAGCCGGCTCCGGATGCCAACATCCGGGTCCCGCCCACGTGTAGTTTTACCCATGTAACCCAGGAGGCCTCCATGCAGAGGGGTTCAGCTCAGTAGCAATCCACACACACGCACACACTCACAGGAGAGGCCGAATGGAGAGCTAGCTCCTTCTTCCTCCTCCACCCAAACAGCTCCAGGAGCATTGTAGCCCTTGAGCCTATCATCCCATTTCGGCAGGACTAGGGGTGTTACCTCCCCAGAGGGCCCCGAACCTGGGTACGCCTTGTGTCTCTCGCACGCGTGTGCCAACCTCGCTTCCGGAACCCACCGGCGTCCTCACGCAGCCCCCCACTTTTAGCCATCCCATGGCATCTGCCGCGATTTCACCACGACACCTCCCGGCCTTGCGCCACTTGCTGGGGATCGATTTGTGGCCAGTGGAGGTGAGGGCGATGGCTAGAATGGCTCGGGGGTGGCTGTATTTATAGGCGGAAGGGTGACAGCACGTTGAGATCTGCCGGAGAGGAGCTGCCGGCGAACTGAGAGGGAGATGAGCTCGGGCGAGATGTGGAGAGGAAGATGAGGAGCTTAGAGAGGATGTGCATGCACACGGACACAATGCGGCGCACTAAGTGGGGCAGGCGGCGCACTCGCGCGCACTGTTCCGCCCGTTTGCGCTTCGGCCGCTTCCGACGTGCTGCCTGTCGGCATCGGGGAGGAGCCGGGCGAGGCTAGGTGGAAGTGTGGGAGGCTGTTGCGTGGTGGGGACAAGCTGTGGTGGCGCGAGGAGGAGAAATGGGCGGTGGCAGAGGGCCCCGATGCCCAGAGCACGGCGAGTGCACGACGAACCCCTCGCATCCGCATGGTCACCGCGTGCTCTGGCATACGCGGTGCTTTAGGAGGAGGCAGACCGTGTCTGGTGTGTAGTCCCTTCAACGCGGTGCCGAAAGGTGCGCTAAGATTGCCACCTAGCTCCATGGACACGACGTGAGATGGCTGCAAGTTTGTGTATAGAAACTTGGGAAGAAAGCTGGGAGCAAACGGCTTGGAGCTAAATGTTGAAACTTGGGGGTTAAGAATCTCCTAGGAAGGTAGCCATGTGGTAAAAATTTCAGCTCCAACAGATCAAGGAAAAATATACTTGCTTCACAAAGTGCCATTTCTGACCAGAAGCAAAAATATTTTCCCTAGCTGAAAATTTCCAAATGACCATCGCATAATTTTGCATGGGAAGGTGAGGCATGATCCAAAGAATATTTGGGAATTTTTTGAGAATTTTTTGAGCAATAAAAATGAGGGTTGCTTCATAGCATAAAGAGAAAATATTCATTTTTAGAGGGAAAATGAATATAATACCATAAAAGAATATAATACCATAGCAAGATTATGAGAGAGATGAAGTTTTGGGAAGGTTTCAAAATTATTGGCTTCACTTGGATGAAAATAAAAAATAATTCCAAGTGATATGTCCAAATGAATTGACAGAAAACCCAAATGCAAATTAAATATTCAATAAATCCAATAAAATAAATAAGACAAAAACCAGGGTGTCACAAACCTCCCCCCCCCCTTAGGATGAATCTCGTCCTCGAGATTCGGTTGCTCAGGAAACAAATATGGGTATGCAGTCCTTAAGAAATCCTCTCTTTCCTAGGTGGCCTCATCCTCGGTGTGATGCTCCCATTGGACCTTGTAGAACCTTATAACTTTGCTCCGGGTAACCCTGTCCATTTCATCCAAGATTCTTAAGGGTTTCACCTCATAGGTTAAATCTTTAGCGAGCTCTAGTTCTGTCATATCCGTCTGTTTTGAGGGCGGTGCGATACATTTCTGTAGCTGAGACACGTGAAAGACATCATGAACCTCGGATAGCTCTGGAGGTAATTCTAACTGATAAGCCACTTTGCCCACTCTGGTCATGACTGGAAATGGACCGATGTATCTTGGTGTGAGTTTTCCCCGAGTATGAAACCTTTTAACTCCTTTCATGGGGGTAACTCGGAGATATGCATATTCACCTAGTTCAAAACTGATCTGTCTATGCTTTGGGTCATAGTAACTCTTTTGATGAGATTTCGCTTCTTGCAATCTGTCTCAATTTCTCTAACTTGTTTTTCTGCTTCCATCATCAAATCAGTCCCAAAGATTCGGCTGTCTCCCGTCTGTGACCAGTTCAGTGGGGTGCGACATTTACGACCGTATAGAGCCTCAAAGGATGACATCTTGAGACTAGTTTGGTAGCCATTGTTGTAGGAAAACTCGGCGTAAGGCAGACTATCTTCCCACTTGGTTCCATAGGCAAGAGCGCATGCCCGCAACATGTCTTCCAAGATTTGATTAACCCGTTCTGTCTGTCCATCTGTCCGAGGGTGATAAGCGGTGCTATGTTTCAAAGCGGTCCCCAGGACTTGGTGGAGACGTAGCCAGAACACCGAGGTAAACAAAGATCCTCGGTCTGAAGTGATAGTCCTGGGTACTCCATGCAGACTGACAATCCTGGATATGTAAAGTTGAGCGAGTTGGTCTGCACGGTAGGTTGTCCTTATTGGAATAAAGTGAGCCACCTTTGTAAGCACGTCAACCACAACCCATATAGCGTTATTTCCACATGGCGTCTTTGGCAATCCCACGATGAAGTCCATGCAAATATCATCCCACTTCCATTGTGGAACTGGTAAGGGTTGAAGTAAACCGGCGGGTTTTGTGATGTTCAGCCTTCACCTTATTGCATATATCGCAACAGGCGACGTAATAGGCGATATCTTTCTTCATACCTTCCCACCAGAATGTTTGCTTCAAATCTTGATACATTTTAGTGCCTCCGGGATGAATAGAATATGCAGACTCATGAGCTTCCTTCAGAATCTGCTGCTTTAATTCCCCAAGGTCAGGTACACAAACTCGATTCTGAAATCGGAGGGTACCTTGATCATCAATGTTGAAATCTTGTGTCTTCCCTTCTCGTACTTGGGCCATTACCTTGAGTAACATTGGGTCACCAGGTTGAGCCTTACGGATTTCATCTTCCAGAGTAGGGGTGACTTCCAAGGTAACCGAGCATGTTGCATCATAAATGATCATAATGAGCTGAGCTATTTCTTCTCGAAGTGCTGGGTGCAAAGGCTTGATTAATGAGTTTCATGTGACCGGTTTGCAACTAAGAGCATCAGCGACCACATTAGCTTTTCCTGGATGGTAGTTGATACCAAGGTCATAGTCTTTGACCAATTCAAGCCATCTTGTTTCCCGGAGATTTAAGTCTGGTTGGGTAAATATATAATTGAGATTCTTGTGGTCGGTGAAGATTTGACATCTCTTCCCAATAATGTAATGTCTCCATATTTTTAAGGCATGCACCACGGCTGCCATCTCCAGGTCATGCGTCAGATAGTTCTCCTCATGCGGCCGTAGCTCTCTGGATGCATAGGCCACGACCTTTCCATCTTGCATAAGCACACACCCAATGCCACGCCTGGATGCGTCGCAATAGATGTCGAAGCTCCGGTAGATGTCTGGCAGAGTTAACACTGGAGCGGTGGTCAACCGAGTCTTCAACTCATTGAAACTACTCTCATAGGCTTCTGTCCATATGAACTTCTGATTCTTCTTAAGTAATTCCGTCATTGGCTTGGCAATCTTTGAGAAACCTTCAATGAAACGATGGTAATATCCTGCCAGACCCAAGAAACTCCTGAATTCTGACACTGAAACGGGTGTCTTCCAATTTAACACTTCTATGACCTTGCTTTGGTCCACGGCCACTCCTTGAGCAGAAAGAGTATGCCCAAGGAATCCCACTTCTTTAAGCCAAAATTCACATTTGCTAAACTTGGCGTAGAGTTGATGAGCTCGTAATCACTCTAATACTGCACGGAGATGCTGTTTGTGCTCTTCTTCACCTTTGGAATATATAAGAATATCATCAATGAATACTACCACAAACTTGTCCAAAAAGTCCATGAACACCTTGTTCATCATGTGCATAAAGAATGCAGGAGCGTTGGTCAGTCCAAATGACATGATTGTATACTCATACAACCCATATCGGGTAGTGAAGGCTGTCTTGGGGATATCTTCTTTTCTGATTTTCAGCTGGTGATACCCGGTTCGCAAATCAATCTTGGAGAACACTTGAGCTCCACTAAGTTCATCGAACAAATCATTGATCCTGGGAAGCGGGTATTTATTCTTGATAGTGACATCATTGAGAGCGCGGTAGTCAACACACATCCGGAGACTGCCATCCTTCTTGCCCACAAATATGGCAGGTGCACCCCATGGAGACGAGCTGGGGCGAATATACCCTTTTTGAAGCATCTCATCCAATTGCTTCTACAATACCACTAATTCGGATGAAGGCATTCGATAATATTTCTTGTAAACCGGCGTTGTCCCGGGCACAAGCTCAATTGAAAACTCAAGCTCCCGATCGGGTGGCATGCCTGGCAATTCCTCTGGAAACACATCTGGGAATTCACAGACCACTGGGACTAAATCCATATTTGTTGCAATCGCTGCATAAACCATCCCCTGCTTTGGCATGGCTCTACCGGCAAAGAACCGAGCTGGCTGGCCCAAGGGATCTATTAACGTGACTTCTCTTGTTGCGCAGTTAATGCAGACCTGGTGTTTTATCAACCAATCCATCCCCAAAATAACATCCAATTTTGGAGATTCAATGGATACCAGGGATGCGGGGAAGATAATTCCATTGATTGATATTTCCAATCCTCGGCATACAATATTTGTCCTGAACATGGATCCGGGGGATTGTACCACCATAACTTTGTCCAGAAGAGTATAGGAAAGTTGATGCTGGGCAACAAAACTCCGTGAAATAAAAGAATGGGAAGCCCCAGAATCGAATAAAATTGTTGCAGGTATGTTATTAACAGGAAACATACCAATGACCACCTCCGATGCTTCTTGGGCTTCTTCTGCGGAGATATGATGAACTTGCCCTTGAATATACTTCTGGTTGGGGAATTGTACCACATGATTGACTTGAGGTTTCAGGTTGGTTGGCGGCTTTCCGTTCTTGGGACACTGCCTAGTGTAATGCCCAGTTTGACCACATGAGCAGCATGCATTGTTACGCTGACAGTTTTCCTTTACTGGTTTTGTAACCACAGTCTTGAACTGATTTTCAGCCTTGGTGTTCCCCTGCTGCCACGTTGGCTTAAACTCGAACTGTAGCTGCTGCCAAGTATGAATCTTCTGAAAAACTTGTCCTTCCTTCTTGGGTTCAAACTTGCGTTTGCGGTCTTCATATGCAGGCTTATGATCATTAACAAGATTGTGTTCCCTTTCGGCCATGAGTGCCTTGTTCACCAAAGTTTGGAAGTCGGGGAAATCCAGCATACTGAGTGCACATCGGAGGGTATGGTTAAGCCCTCCGAGGAACCGGTCTATCTTCCTTTCTTCGGTGGCTATATCATGTGTGGAATAATGGGCCAAGTGATTGAACTTGTTTAAATACTCACTTACAGTCGAGTTCCCTTGAGTAAGGGCGAGGAACTCTCACTGCTTGACCTTCATGATACCGGCGGGAACATGATACTTGCGGAATTTATCTTTAAATTTTTCCCAAGTAATCTCGTCTTCCGTAGGCCACATGAGCTTGGTATTATCCCACCATATAGCAGCTGGTCCTTCCAAATAATGAGTGGTAAAAGGTACCTTGTCATCTTCATCAGTACGGGCAATTTCTAGCTTCTTTTCAATGGTCCTCAACCAGTCATCGGCTTCCATCGGATCTACTGCTTGACTGAAGCTTGGCGGTTTGGTCCTCTGAAGGAATTCCATCAGATCTTGGTTTCTTTTCTCCTCAAACATTCGCATAATCTGCTCTGTTGTGGGTGCTTGAGGTGGAGGAGGGGGTGGCTGATATGGTTCTGGGGAATGTCCTGCTTGCCTGGCGGATCGACGAACTGGGGTATCGTCGCCACCATGACAGCTGCTGCCACACCTTTTCATCCTATATATGTTTCCCAATACGAAGCATCGAGATGAGCAACATCCATAAAGGGAAGAAAAATGAGGAGGTGAAGCAACAAACCCCAAAAAGAACGCAAGGAAAAACCACCATGAATAAAAGAAGGCAACATAATTATACATAACATCATCCAACATACATAGCAGGACGACAACATGGATAGTACTACTACACGCATACAACCAAACACCACATCATCCTCGTCTACTCGTGACGGCAATGATCGCACTGGCACTCTGACGGTCCTGCTGGTGTCTCCTCGGTATCAAACTCCGAATCGGAACTGATAATACTAACGGAAACCTCCGGAGCAAAGGAAACGCGATGGCGCTGACGGGATGGCTCTCCCTCAGAGTCAGGTGGAGGGTGGCTCCGCAGCATAGGAGCAGCTGGGGTAGCGAGAAGTAAAGCCCACTCGGCTGGAGACTCATGAGGAGTCACCGTCGAGGTATCCGAGTTACTCTGAGAAGGTGCGGGAGTCACGGGTGTAGGTGGAGGTAAAGTAACTGGAGGAATGAGAGGTGCATAAGCAAGTGAAGGTGGAACAAACGCAGATCGAGCGGCAGCTAGCACGTCTCAAGTGCGGTTCAGCTCCTGGGCTAAGCTGACGATTAGAAGATATCTAGCCATTATGTAACGAGACATGTGGCTGGCTGAACGGTCACACTCCGGATCAACAAAAGGGAAACGGATTTGTCCTGTGTCAAACAAGGACGGATAGAAGTAGAAAACTGGGTGAGTCTGCATCTGAATCTCATTGTAGCGCATGTCAGTGAGAGCCTCGAATGCTGCAAACTGGATCGCCTGGTCAGGTGTAGAAGTTATCCCACCCTTGGAGGAGTGGGTGTAAGTGCCCACCAAGGTGTTGTTGTGCAAGATGACCTCCGCGTGATACTCGTACACAACGTCTGCAAGCTGCTCTCGATACACCTGGTACACAGGGTCGTCACCGTCGGGGTAGAGTCGGCGCCACACGTTGCGAAGCAGATGTAGAAAGGTGGAAGGTGCCATCTCAGGTTGATACGGATAGGGAACTGGTGCCATCTACACTCACAATATTAGCTGATCAGTATCAAAAGTAAACTATATGCATGCAATGCAACACCCAAGTGCAGAGGCATACTCAAATCACCACAAAGACTTAAAACTACCATTTTCTAATGCGTCGGCTGTCTAGGGCGTCCTACAGTCACCGCAGCTCTGATACCAAGCGTTGTGGCAACCCGGCTCAGAGCAACCAGTTTACCTTGCATTGCCAGACCAGAGATCAAGTCTTCTGGCAACACACAACAACTTGGTATAGAAGATAACCACTTTATTGATCTCTTGTGGATACATAGGTTCGAATATTACAAGATAAGCGAGGCCAAGCGGCACGCACGGTGTGGCTGCACTTATGTACATTATTTAGTAGACATCTCAGGGGCCTCGACAATAAAGGAAACTACTACGCGGCAGCGGAACGACGATGTAGCGGAACTCCACTCCACAGGGACACTGCTGGGACACGGCCTAGATCGCGACATACCGATCGACATCAACGCCTTGCATAGGTTCTCCTGCATCTGGCATGATATGCCAGGTGAGTACTTTGAATGTACTCGCAAGCTCACAGCAAACAAAGCAAATACGACAAACAATAACAAGGCATTCAACAAGTTTAATGCATGAACATGAACATGATACTACCAGTCATGAAGTGTACGTGGATTGTTGCCATTGTCCCTTGGACGAACTTACCATTTCGGGTTTACCTTGTAACCACCGTCACCATCTTACCATAGTGATCCTCACACGATCACCAACTTCTGCATGTGCGATCTTGTTGTTCTTAGTGTGCAGGTTTATTATTTCTGTTGACCCACAGTGTGACCTACTACGAACTGTGTCCATATCCGAGGACGCGGCTATCGATAGATTATACACTCTGTAGAGGTTAGTACACTGTACCCACACCACGGAACTCATGGCCTCGTGCTCCCATTCGGGTGGACCAACGACATTCCGATAAAACCAATCTATTGCATGAGACTCTCCCGGCCACTCCGACAAACTCCCCTTTGGGCTATGTCATGGGTGGCCCCGATGTCAACTCATGACATCCTGCCACCTCGTGGCCGGCCACCGCCATGGCAAAACAAAACAAACGGTTCCAAACGGGGACAATGGTACCATACAACTTGGGCACACAAGGTTATGCCTGCCTACCGGGCCAGGGTAGCGCCAGTGCATAACCTTCCCTGGTTGGAGGCAATGGCGAGAAGCATGACAATAGACCGAATTAGGGCCTCCCCATCTAGGCAAGTGTGGTTGCACTGGTGAGCTCGATTCGGTGGCACCATGACTCGATCAACAGTTGTTCAAGTTGGATTAACATCAGGTTTAACTTGAACGAATATGATTCGAGCCATAGTATGCAATGAGGTGCACGGGTCATGATAATATGAAAATGAGTAACGAATGCATCATGCTACCATGAAAGTATAGGACATGATCTCTACTGCACACAAAAACAAGATGGCATATTCTCTACTGCATAATAACAATATGACATGTAACAACTATGCAGCAATGGGTTATATATAGCAAATCATTTTAATAGTGAAGCATATAAAGAATTTAATTCAAATAAAACTGTTGTCATTGAAATGCCATCCTTGCATATGAATGTTGTGGCTTGCCTTGGTTCAGAGGAGTGTCACACCACTCCTGCCCTTCTTCAACACAACTAGGAGCTTCTGAAAATAATTTAAAATGCAAAAAGAAAATATCACATAAAGCATTTTATTGCACCAGAAATTCCAAACAGCAAGGAAAATTCTCAAACTTGGCATACAGAAACTTTAGCTCAAGACAAAACTAATGCAAAAAGATTCAACTCATTTGGACTTATAGAATAGGATTTATAGCCGGTCAAAGTTCTGGTCAAAATATGAATTTAAATGAATTTACAGAAATTCCAGAGAGGGCCACATCGAAAGCGTATTCTCAGAATACGTCTTCACTCATACCGCTTCAGGCGAGAGGGAGAGAGGCTGACAGGTGGGGCCCCTTGTCAGGGTTAAAAGAAAGAGAGAGGGAAACAGAGGAGGCGGCGTTGTCACCGGTGGTTCTCCCACGAGGAGACCACGGCGGTCGCCGAAGAGGAGGGGGATGGATCTGGCACATCCTGGCGATCACGCATGTACCAGAAACGGTGGCTGAGATGGATGGACGACAACGTGGGCTTCTTCTCCAGAGACGGCAGGCGGCGGAGCTCATCGGATATGGCGATTCCGGTGACGATCCGACGAACCAGCACCATGAGCGTACTCAGGAGGTCACCACGAACTCGATGGAGGCAGAGAACGAAGAAGAGGATGAACGGAGTGAGTGGACGACTGAGGTGGATCCGCGGCCATCTCCAGCGAGGTTCGGTGGTAGGAGGCCCTCCCGGCCTTGCGCCACTTGCTGGTGATCAATTTGTGGCCAGTGGAGGTGAGGGCGATGGCTAGAATGGCTCGGGGGTGGCTGTATTTATAGGCGGAGGGGTGACAGCACGTTGAGCTCCGCCGGAGAGGAGCTGCCAGCGAACTGAGTGGGAGATGAGCTTGAGCGAGACATGGAGAGGAAGAAGAGGAGCTTAGAGAGGCTGTGCATGCACGCGGACATAGTGCAGCGCACTAAGTGGGGCAGGCGGCGCACTCGCGTGCACTATTCTGCCCGTTTGCGCTTCGGCCGCTTCCGGCGTCCTGCCTGCCGGCGTCGGGGAGGAGCAGGGCGAGACCAGGTGGAAGTGCGGGAGGCTGCTGCATGGCGGGGACAAGCTGCGGTGGCGCGAGGAGGAGAAATGGGCGGCGGCAGAGGGCCCCGATGCCCAGAGCGCGGCGAGTGCACGACGAACCCCTCGCATCCGCGTGGTCTGGCATACGTGGTGCTTTAGGAGGAGGCAGACCGTGTCTGGTGTGTAGTCCCTTCAACGCGGTGCCGAAAGGAGCGCTAAGATTGCCACCTAGCAAAATGGACACGACGTGAGATGGCTGCAAAGTTTCTGTACAGAAACTTGGGAAGAAAGCTAGGAGCAAACGGCTTGGAGCTAAAGGCTGAAACTTGGGGGTTAAGAATCTTCTAGGAAGGTAGTCATGTGGTAAAAATTTCAGCTCCAACAGATCAAGGAAAAATATACTTGCTTCACAAAGTGCCATTTCTGACCAGAAGCAAAAATATTTTCCCTAGCTGAAAGTTTCCAAATGACCATGGCATAATTTTGCATGGGAAGGTGAGGCATGATCCAAAGAATATTTGGGAATTTTCTGAGCAATAAAACTGAGGGTTGCTTCATAGCATAAAGAGAAAATATTCATTTTCAGAGGGAAAATGAATATAATACCATAAAAGAAAATTATGGCATGGCAAGATTATGAGAGAGATGAAGTTTTGGGAAGGTTTCAAAATTATTGGCTTCACTTGGATGAAAATCAAAAATAATTCCAAGTGATATGTCCAAATGAATTGGCAGAAAACCCAAAACCAAATTAAATATTCAATAAATCCAAATAAAATAAAGAAGGCAAAAACCAGGGTGTCACAAGTACAAGGTGCATGCACAACCTAGGGACCAGAGGGAGACGTGTATCGAGGCATGTAACCAGAATTATATACTATGGGATTTAAAAGGCTGGGCATGGAGAGTGGGTCGAACGAGGCATGCAGACCACTCTATGCACCTGGACGGAGGGAGTAGCTATTTGAGTAGACGGGAGGCGTGGAGCAGACCGCTGCGCAGGCTCACCGGGAGGCGAGCCCTTTGACCTCCATCCGCCTCCCACCTCGCTCCCAACTTCTCCATTAATGGCGCCCGAGCCCCTGTTTTAATGGCGTGGCTAGGCCTCAGTCGACTGAGACTTAAGAGAGAGAAAAGAAAATCTGAAAAGAAAATTTTGCACGGATCTTGATGTAAGATCTCACGGACACACACACTCCGTCAAATCAATATCATTGGATTCATCATTGCATATATTTTTACATCATATAAATTTGTCCCTGCAAATGTTCATATTATTTTCTACAAACTTGGTAAAACTTTACAAAGTTTGACTTCAGTCAAAGCTAATATGCGGAGTAAATAAAAACGGAGGGAGAACTATCTTAGGGTTGACCGGTCACTGCCCGCGGACGTGCCCGGGCGGTGGAAGAGGAAGGAGGAGAAGCGGGCTATGGAGTACACTAGCTGCAGCACGAGCTCCAAGGAACTTTTGTGGCACACAATGCATATTTAACTAGTACTACGTACACCAAGGCCTTTAGGTTGCGTGTAGATGACATGGCTACAACATGCAGGCTGACAGCCTACCGCTCCGCCTCGCACATTTTTTTTATTTTTGCCACGCAAGATTTGCATGCAGGCATGTCACGCACGAGAGAGTATCTGCTGTTACCGAGGCTTAGGTGGTACCATGATACGGGCTCCTGTGCATTTTTGCAAATGTTGTAGAGTTACCAGGAGCCGTTCGATCTTAGAATCTGACGGCCCAGATGCCCGTATCACGGTAGCACCTAAGCCTTGGTAGCACTAGATATTTTTCGTGTCACGCACGTAGTTGTCGAAGTCGTGCTCGAAAAAGGGCGACGAGGTCCGCTAGTCTGCGTTGGTCGGTGCGCCCGGAAAACAAACCAATCCCAGTCACCGTAAATGTTGTGCGTGCTTTAATTACGGGAAGGTGGATGGACGCGAACGTGCCAGACAACGAACCGCCCGCCAGCTCCCTGATCTCAAACATAAACCGCACTAGCGCACTACTGCTAATGCGCACCCGCAGAACATCCTTTCCGAAGGCACGAAGCCCCGCGGTTACCATCTCCTCTCGTCTAAACCAGTTCCCAAAGGGAGAAGGCAGTTTGTCGCCATTGCTATGGATTCCAAAGGCGGTGGTGTTTCAAATCCTCGTCGAGGTTGGGAGACCTTGGATGACGATGCTTTAGGGGAAATTGTAAGTCGCTCCAACTTCCTTACATCCGCAAGACTCGGCGGTGCTTGCACCAAATATTTTAAGACGGTGTGTAAATATGCATAGGAGAAGGCCATGCTAGTTGGTCTGCCATGCGTCCTTGAGGACGAGGATGTTTCCTGGGGGGTCTCTCTAGCGCGGCGTGGCCGTAGTTGCAAGTTGACGCCCCTTGAGATGCCGACGTTGAGGGGCACTCGGATTTTGTCCGATGAGCAGGTCAGTCATGAGTTTGATCACATAAATGTATTCTAAAGACTACTTCCGTGTTCCATTTCATAATTACCCCGCTGCCCACTATTGCACAGGTTAGGCTTGGTGCCAATGGAGATTGGCTTGCATACGTACGGGAGGGTACCAACATCAATTTGGACAACATTCACACTGGTGAGACCGTTCCCGTTGAACCTTTGTCCAGCATTGGGATCAGCCATCCAATGGGGCACCTCCTGAATTGGTACAATGGAACCACGGTGAGTTTGAAGAAGATAGCAATCCCGGAAACCCCGACAAGGTCGTGCGGCAACAAAGATTACTCTCTCATCGCAGTGTTCGACATCGCGATTGCTTTCACGAAACATCCTGCACGTGGCGGTCAAAGCTGGACCATGATGTCTGCGGCCGATTTGTTGCCGCACAAGTATGAAGACGCCATGCTCCTTTTAAACCGCATCTTCGCGGTGACAAACCAGGGGACTTGTTTCGTATGGGACACATCCTATGGTATACTCCCTCTCTTCCGGTTTAATATGTTTAGTTTTTCTGTTTTATAAGTTTCAAATTTATTGCTCCACATCACATGTTCAGATTTCAAGGTGCTTTAAATCATTGCATGCAGGGAAAAGACATCCCCCGATCAAAATCAGATCGCCGATCGTGGATGTGCACGGGCCATTCGGTCTCACTTGGAACCTTGGAACTGACGACACCCAGTTGGGACGTACTATCTTAGCAGTTGTTACCCATGGTACCATTGAAGGGCAGCAAGGTGCCACGATTTGTCATGATCGGACCCTGATCATGTACCCAGGTAATCCATTATCTCCGATCTAAGACTAGTAGAGCCAGGAGCTAGAGTATACTATCTTATTGCCATGTCATCTTATAACATTTCAGTACATGTCTC
This sequence comes from Elymus sibiricus, assembly GCA_039707655.1. NCBI lineage: Eukaryota > Viridiplantae > Streptophyta > Magnoliopsida > Poales > Poaceae > Elymus > Elymus sibiricus. Next base: position 253,140,140 of record CM077674.1, read on the forward strand.
GTTATACTCCATGAGGAGTAGTTCTTTTCTTTTTTTTATTGATTGGGATAGTCATCGACGCAACATTATAATACAAGTTATAATTAGCAATTTCAATTCCACAATGTACTGGCTAGTAAGCCTGAATCCCATCTAATAAAAAAAGTACTACTACTACTAGGACTCCTCCTACTTTAATTAATATACATCGCCCACGTCACACTCTCAAATTGTTTCTTCTAGCCCGTGCCGCAGCTGGCTCTAATCTACTCCTACTAGACTTCTTCCCTTCCCTATCATAGAAATAAGCAAATATAGAATATATTATTTTAATCCTTATCCTCTACTTACGTCACCTTATTGTGCTTGCTGCACAACATTTATCCTGCATGGACCTTGACCATGCCCGTCACCATGCGTCCAGGTTTGAGATGCCAGGTGTACCAGATGAACGGCTGCGTGTTCGACCCCCGTGATGCTACCTGGGTGCAGAGGAACACACTTGGAGAGTACTCGGTTTTCATTGGGGACAGCTACCCCATAGTGAAAATGATGCCACCTTCCGTGCACGACGCCGACGTCCTGCCATTCATGAAGAGTGGGTGCGTTTTCATTGCGCTCCACCGGATTAATATCTTGAACGCCCCTATCCCTGACTTATGCCGCTTCAGTTTGGATGAGTCTCCATCGTGGGGAGCCACACTAAAAAGCTGCGATGATATGTATTCCCGTTGCCCTCCGTTATGGATCGTGCCATCTATGAAGAACACTTGGGACTGGAACTACGAAACGGACATGTACCAGGCACCTACGAACCTGAGTAATGTACCACAGTAAATATAGGTGAAGTAGCCAGGCACAGATAGTATGAACCTGCGTGGCATGTTGGCATTTGTCTTTTAGAACTTACTAGCACTAAATATTACGTGCAATGCACATTGATATTATGATGTACGTGCCTAAGTACTCTACTATATTAATTGCAGGCACATACTCCGTATTAGGTTGGATATTTGTTTACGTATATGGTCTGAGACCTTCCAACTAGACGTGTCTGTCTCTCCGGGTCGCACTTTGTATCGTTATGTACTACGTGTGGTCTCCAACCCTACAACTACACAGTCAAGTCACGCTCAAAGAAAAACCGGACGGTCATATCACCTGTGCTGCCGTGTTTCGCGCTCCTCCCTCGTAGAGTGGAGACGCTTGCTTCCATAAAAATGGAAGAAGTGGAGACGCCCTCCCACGTTGTTCTTGTCCTCATCCTTTCGCTGATGTGTGGGACATCCAGCATGTGCCAAGCAGCAATTTATCCCCGTATCTTGATCTCTAGGCTATGTGTCGGACTTAAGACAAGTTTGCCGTATGAAGCACTGCACACCAAGCAGCAGGCGTGGTGAGCAATCTTCAAATCATCAAGTCATTAAATAAAAATAGTATATGAACCACTGCACATGCAAGTTCACTGGGCTGCCGTGTTTCGCACTCCTCCGTCGTAACAGTAGAAACGCTAAAAATAAGAAATAAATATAAAACAGCAGTGACACTCTACCGCGCGGTTTCCTTGCTTCTCCTCCATAGCGGGTAGAATACTTTCGTTCACCGACATGTGGGACATCCACCATTTGGGTCCACTTGCCATGCACCAAAATTATAGTGCATCACACAGAACTGCAGGGGAGACTCACCCGGTCGTAGCGCCGCAGTAATAATGACTAATGAGCCGTCAAATCACAAGGCCCCACCTATCCAACTGCAAGTTGCTCGGACGAAGCAACCATCATTTCACTCTTTGTTGAATCCGCTTCTTCTAGAAAGCTACTGTAGCATCAATACCGCTAGCACACGCCAAGACTGGACGGCACTGTGGCAGCACAGGATATGAACATGGTCCGTGACGTGAAGGGAGGATGGTTCCAGAAAATAATATTCGCTCACTCGTCTTTTCTAACCGGGTTTTGCATCAATCGTTCGTATGAAAGTGCTAAACCAAGTGTTGCACTTACAAGTTCAAAATGAGAAAGTGGACCACTCACAGCACGCATGTCGCGTTCGGCCCGTCGCTCAACGCGCTTCCTCATGGCATATCACTGACACATGAGAACTTATGTGAGCAAACTGACTAGGCCAAACTAGCCTGCCTAACGCGCTGGAAAGCCCCACGCTCGTCTTTTCTATCTAGATTTCTACCGATCGATTGCAAGAACAAGCGAAAGATAATGTTACACTTTACAAGTTCAAAAGGAAAAGGTGGCACACTTAAAGCACACCTGTCGCATTCGCGTCGCACCCCCACGGTCGGTCTGGCACGCCGCTCACCAAAGGGAACACGCACGCGTTTCTTGCATTTTCAGTGACATGTGGGACTGCAATTGAATAGACCGACGATACCCAAAATCTAATCGCCTGCCGAGTGCCGGCTGAAAAAGAGAGACGAGGAGGGAGAAGAGATCGCCCAGCAGGCAGCCGCGCATGGACTCCTAGAAATATGGTGATAATGTGAGGTGGGCCATGTTTAAATAAAGTCGGAGCACTCCTTTGTACTGCTTGCAGAGTTGATTTGACGCATGCCTAGATTTGACGGAAATGTATTAGTATAAAATGCACCAATTGAAAGTTTTTGTATGCCAATGTTCTAGGATTCGTACGTTTCTGTATGATTTTATTGCCGACTAAAAAGAAATGGAGGGCCTTTCTCTCTCTCTCGGGTCTCTCTTCATCCCACAACCCCTCTCTAACACACGTACACTCACATACACACACACACTCTAGGCACTGCAAAAGTACTACTCGTTCACGCTTCCTCCAAAAGATCAACGGCCAAACCTATTTTTATATTTGCAAAGTGGAGAGGCCACTTGCTATAATTTTACAAAGCCAACTAAAGTGGTCCGAGTCATATTTTTGTCTCAATGACCGGTGGGCCATGTAAGCCGCGCGCGTGTGTGTGCTGTGTACGTGTGCTGTGTGCGTGTGTTCGTGTGCTGTGTGTATTTTTTTTTTGCATGGAATTTTTTTGCATGCCGCATGTGTGCTGTTTTGTATACTTTTTTTTATTGCATGGATTTTTTTTCTGGAGTGTGTACGTGTACCCGTGTGTGTTGTGTGTGTATGTGACGTGTACGGTGGCGAGTTGTGGTAGTATATGTATTCATATACGTAAGCTAGTGTGTAGTGTGTATGGCAAACTGTCCCCACATGTCATTGTGTGTTTTGTACAAATATAGCAATCCAATATACAAAGGCTGAGAAAGCAAAAAACATGTTGGCTTTGTAAACCTTCTCTCTCCTCTTGCTATAACAAGTTTTTAGCAATCCAATATACAAAGGGTGTTGGAGATGCTCTTGGTGTAGAACGAGCTGATCAGCCCCAACGTTTCTCTTCACTCAGTGTTTGCAAGTAGTAGTATAGCTGGCAAAGTAGCTAGCCTACTAACACATCGCGGATTCAGACGAGGTTTGACACCAACAATCATCAAACAAGCCCTGCTTATTTGATAGATAGTGCAAACATACGTCTTAGCATGCCATATATTACATCAAAAGCTGGTGAGGATACATCTGTTTCCATAACTCGGAGACGGTTCGGATGATTCACTAACAAACAAAAGTATCAAGTATCGCCCACATAGACCCTACAGGGTTTGATAACACGCATCTGGTAATTAAACACAATGCAAACTACGTTGAAAGATTAGCCCGACCAACTATTTCGTGTCATCGATCTCTGGGGCAATGTCCACAGGACGGACCGCAGCATGGGAATCATCAAGGACATCCACCGGCAGCTGCACAACCCTAACATATTAGCAAGCACATTGCAAATAATCAAAGACCACAATTATGGTAAGCCAATTTTTTTACCTTGGGCAGCTCACCGGGGGATCCCATCCCTCCGGGGGCCATCGTCTTGCCAGGGGTCCTCGACGGCGACTATCTCCTCAAACCTGGCCTTGAGCCTCGCATAGGTGGCCATTAGGGTTTCTGGGGTAGGCATGGTTCGGGCCTTGCTGTTGTTGGAGCTCTCTGTGTTCAGGAGTTCGTCTGCCAACGTCGTCAACTCTTTGGCCAGTGCTTATTTCTTGGAGATCTTCGTCTCCATGGGTTTGCCCGCCAACATCGCCAACTCGTTGGCCGGTGCTCGCTTCCTAGAGATCTCTGTCTCGAGTGGGTTGTCCGCCGGCAACTCTTTGCCCAGTGCTCCAGGATCCATGAATAAACTGACAAACAAAAAGGAATCGAAAGGAAACCATAATCGCAATGACAATGGAAAAATAATAGGCAGTGAGGATCCGTCGGTGCTTCGCAAAAGAAAAATCTTGGAAAGAAAATAGAGCAGCATCACTGATTCGCTCACCTTTCCTTCGTCGGTAGAGAAGAAAAATGGCAGAACTGAGTAGCCTGGAGTGTGGTTTTCTTTAAGATAGAGGAGAGAAAGGGATTGAGCGAGCATTCCGGTGAAATGATGGTTGCTTCATCCGTCCAACTTACCAGGCCACTTTACTACTGCTGGTAAAGTTATGGGTTTTGTGATATGACGGGTCATGACTGCCACACCGGGGTGACTGGTGAGTCTAGCCTGTAGCACCTCGCTGTGATTTGGTGGACGGCACTCGGGCTCGGATGCTTGATGGCCTGCATGCCCGTGAAACAATGGAATAGAGCGGCTTGTCATAGAAACAGTTTCAACGACCGAGGGGCTACCAAGCGGTCAAGCGTGTCTACCGTTAGACTGGCCATAGTGGGAGTAGTCCCTCATATTTTATGTTATATTTTGACCATAAATTTTAACTAATAAAATATAAATTGTATGTAGCAAATCCAATACTCCATAAAAATAGGAATCCAACAATATAATTTTTGGTGACATGCATTAAAAGTTTGCTACTTACTATATATGTGGTCAAACTGTACATAGAAAATATAAATAATATTGCATGTTGGTGCAGCCCACGTTTCTGATAATTTGAGCCGTGGGCTTGTTCATAAAATATATGTGTGTTTGTTCACTTAATGGAGGGTCGAGTACCACATGTGAACGTTACAAAGTGCGACCTGGCACGTACACAATTTTAAACGATTGTTTTTATGGAGTGAAAGAAGAAAACTACTCCACTATATGTATATATAGGCAGGAGCTCCGCGCTTGCTTGCTAGGGTTGCTCTCTTCACACACTCTCATCCTCTCCAGATCTAAGAAAGATAGCGGTGGTCACTCACTCTCTCTCTGCTCACCACTGGTCACATATCCGGACGCATCCCCTCCGCCGGGGAAGGGGAGGAGGTGCAGCGTTTAGGCCGTCGTCGACGGCGAGGGAGGAGTCCCACTGCCGGCCGCACCGTCATCTCTGACCGAGCGCCGGTGCCGGAGGTCCTCCTATCCCTTCATCGCTGCCGTACTGTTGGCGGATCCGGCCTCCCGTCCCCCACCTAGCCACACCCCGATGACCTTCTGGTATATCTTCCTTTGAAACCGGCCTTGCTTTACTGCCCCAGCTCCCCACGTCGCCATGTGCATCATTTTCTACCTCCCAGCCCCCCCCCCCCATGTAGCTAGGCTCGATCGGCTGGTCCAACGCCACCTAATTTTTTTTCTATTATTAGAGGTAAAGCTACTTCATGCAGTCAAATCTTGTACTTGGTTCAAACAGGAAAGAAAGGGGGGAAAAGATGTAGTATGTATATAGGACTTGGTTCAAACAGGAAAGAAAGGGGGTGAAAGTAGTAGAGACTGGCTATCCAACCGGTCTGTTGGTCGAAAAGGGAAATATAGGGGAAATGTTGTATACACTGGATAAGCAACCAATATCTTGGTTGAAAAAGGAAAGAAAGTGGGGGCTGGGTGTGACAAGGCACTAGAGTATGACCAGGACTAGATTTGCTATCCACACATAGGAATAGGTTGCTATAGATAATAAAAATGGGACCAACCCAAATATGTTGATTGGATGTTTGTTTCTCTTGGGGCAACAAACTCTGCATCACCACTTTATGCCCCGGTTGAGGTACATGGTGTTGGTGCACCCACTGTCCCATGCCCTTATAACAACTATTTAGCTGTTCTTAATCTAATGCCCCTGGTAAAATGAAGCCATGCCACTGTTATTAGTCATTACAAGTTTAACCAGTTGTTATTGCCAGTAATTAGTAATTGTTTGAGACTCTGATTGTTTCCTCGGTAGCTTTTTGTGCAAATAGGGATATCCATTTCACCTCATTTCTTTTGGGACCTTTTGGTGTACTGCACAAAACACTTCTTAAAAGAAGCGAGAAGTGCTTTGTGCAGTTGAACTAAAATGTCACACCGGAACCGTTGGTCGATTTCAGTGGAACTGCACAAAGGGAGATCTGTGTTCCAATCCTCATCATCCATATTGGCACCATAACCTTCCCTTAGGTAAGAATGATATTTAGCACATCTGTTCACCTCTATTTTGCTACGGTCATGAGAAAATATTGCTATTGTTTATTAATATACTTGTACCCCCTCACATACAAAATCAAATCTGGCATTGAAGGCCAATCATGTCCTTGGTTTCACCAATTGGTGAGGAGAAAGGGAAACACACCGAGAAGACGAAGAAGAAGAAGGAGGAAATGAAGAAGGATCACTCGCTGGTACCGTCCTTTCTTATCCTTATAGGTCTTTTTACCTCTGAAAACTATGTGCTCTTGATTTTTAGTGATAAATAAAATGACCTGGGTAGATAGTACACATAAAAATGAGCAACACATCTATATGGCATATATTTATGTGCTGCATGGTTGTTTAGTTATGAATTTTGTTAAATGCTAAGTCTTACTGAAAAACGGTAAAACACCTAATTTTGAGTACTGACCGCACGTTAAGTAGTACTTTTGAGTACTTCCTTGCCAGTACTACCTAGTACTACCTATTTATCTACCGTTGGATCGAGACAAATGGACGGCTTATAAAAATGCCAACTACCGTAAAGCTTGTAAATATGCTATTGTCTTTCTATCATTTCTCACTAAGCTAATGAAGGTATCACCTTGTTCCTACTTCTGCAAACAGGGATCATGTTGTGTCAATCGTACATTTTAGTGGAACTGCACAAGAGGATACTATGGATTGTATTCCAGCCGGTGCTTTTACTCTGCTGGAAGTGCTTGATAATCTCTCGATATAATCTCACAAGAGGATACCCTTGAATGATTCATGTTAGCGCTTTATCTTCTCTTCTGGAATTACTTGAATAAATTTCCTCGCGCAGGTTGGTACCGGCCTACGTCGTTAATCCAGATTAGTGTGCTGTCATCTCTATTGGTATCATGCTTGCTACTGTCATGAGAAAGTGCTTTATCTTTGCACGTTAAATCTTTGCAACCGATGATACATGGCAATGCTTTGCTTGTTGAGCTAATTGGCAGTGATGAAATAAACTAATACCTCTCTTTAAGCAAGGCTACTATGTTGCTATCTTTACCCATTAAGATAATGAGGATCCTTCTATTTGTTAGTGTATGTTTCATCAACCAGTGCCACTATTACAGTAATCTCACTTTCTCTATATATGTGCCAACAGGGATGCTTGATTTTAGTGGAACTGCACAAAGACATTGGGTGGTTCATTGCCTCAACTGCCTCCTTACTTTCCTGTCAGTCGCTTTTCTCTACTTCCAGTCAAAGGAAGTACTAGTTGATAAGCTTCCTCACACAGGTTGGTACCGGCTTACAGCCTTCATCCTGATTATTGTTCTTTGTCATATCTATTGGTAATTTGGTATTGAGCTACTGTTTGCTACTGTCATGAGAAAGTGCTTTAGTTTTGCATGTTAATCTAATGCAACTTATGTACACGCCAATTCTTTGCGTGATGAGCCTATGCCACTGGTAAAATAAACTAATACCGCCCTTTAAGCAAGGCTACTATGTTGCTATCTTTAGCCATTGATGAACTAGTGCCGCTATTATAGTAAAACTCACTTTCTCAATATCTGTGCAAACAGGGAAGCTCGACTGCTAGAAATATTGGCACCCTTTCGATTAATCTAATCCACGAGTAGATAATAAGCATGGCAATCACAGTGGATGGTTCATTGCCTTCACTGCCTCCTTTAGCCATTAAGATAATGGGAAGACCCTACAAGCAAAGCGTTACGTTGCTGATTTCAGTAGAACTGCACAAAAAGATCAGATGGTCAGATACTTATGATGTCTCCTATGTACTTCAAAGTTCACGCAGACAAGCATCGATGTTGACAAGAAGAAGTGCCAGAGTGAACACCACTTAACCAGTCTGCACCCCAGGGATGCTCCATTTCAGTTCAACTGCAAAAAAACTTTTGGTGGTTCATTTTGTCCACCGCCTCCTTGTCTGCATGGTAGAATTTTGGCGAGCTACAGGACCAAGATGAGCTAGTAAACTAGTTGGATGAAAGTAGTGGCCAAGATGCTCAAACCTCTCGCGGCATTGAGGCCACCATCATGAGCATAACCTACAAGCAAAGTTCAGATGGTCTGTGTTGCCTCCTATGTACTCAAAAGTTTGCTCAGACAAGCACTAATTTTAGCAAGACGTACCACCGAGTGAACACCACTTAACCAGTCTGCACCCCAGGTAATTAAAGTGTGTCGATGGAGGATATTGGCTGTGATCTCTCAATCATTTGGATGCATAAACATGCTTAACTTGTATACGTGAATCTTTTTTGTTGATTTTGAATGTTGGCTATGAATATTGGCTTGTGATCTCTCAATCATTCTGAGGCATAAACATGTTGAACTTGTGTATATGTGAATCTTTTGAGGAGAACGTATCCTGTGAACCTGAGTTTGATCTGAATGTTTACCTTTTCTGTTGTACTTCGTGTGTTAACTTGTATGCTGTGGGCTTGTGACGTGTGAGTGTCACACGGCACACCATCGTCCCGAGAAGAATGGCACCTGCTTGTTAGGGTTGCAAGGGCGCATCAACTCTTATTTATCTTTGGCTCAGTCTTTGCAAGCATTGATAGCCTGCTAACACACGAACACTACTACCTCCTTCTTGGTTTATTGGTCCTCATTGTATTTTGTACCAACTTTTGACCAAAGATTTAACTAACAAAATATTAATGCATGTCATCAAAAATAATATCATCTGAAAATATGTTGAAATACGAATCCAATGATATAATTTTTGGTGACATGCATTAACATTTTATTAGTTAAATCTTTGGTCAAAATTTGGCACAAAATACAATGAGGACAAATAAACCAGGAAGGAGGTAGTACATGGGATCAGATCGATTGTATCCTACATGAATGACCCAGTGCATTATCACGTTCGAACACACAGGGTACCCAGCATATTTCAGATTGACATCCGGTACCCCGTACCCAGTTGAACCGCCCCGTTCGGCCCCGGCCATATTGTTTTCGGCCTCTAAAAAAACACACTACTGCATTGATTTTGGGCTTTGAGAAGTGATGTTTTCTGTAGATTGGGCCACCCAGCAAATGGGCAGCTGGTCCGCCATGGACTGGGAGGCTATAATAACAAGTTGTATCGTGGAGAGGTAAGCTAAAAAAATACCCCGTCGAGAGCCACTGAAAAACAAATTCGCGTCTGACGTTCTTCTTCAGTCTTCCCACAGCTAGTTGTCCCGCCACCCAACCAGCGCAGCTGGACTGCCTGCTACCGCCCAGGGGCCTGCGGCACAGCCTCGCGCCGTGCTCCCCACCCCCTCTTAAATCTAGCACGCTCCATACCCCAACCGCCAGCGCGGGACGGAAGTTTCATCTTCTTTCCCCTCGGCCCTCCCGCTGCCGGGGGATTTAAGAAGCGCTGCATCAAATGCACCACCGGCGATGGCTGCCTGTCATTAATCTCTCCAATTACTAAGACTGCGCCGCATCATCCATGTGCATCCGAGAGGCGTGCGAGCCGGCGGCAGCAGCTTTTCTCACCGGGAGACGCGCCCTTTGACCGCCCGCCGCCGCTCTTACCTCCTCCTTAATGGCGCCCGCGGCAGCCTAGAAGACGCCGCCGCCGTACCCTCTATCCCCCAAATCCTCTCTCTGGCGCCTCCCATTCCCATCTCCAATCCACAAGCACTCCCTCATCAATGGCGCAACTAGAGGAGCACCCACTCGTGTTCAATTTTGGAGAGGAGGAGGATGAGCATCCCGCGAATCCTCTGGATCCGTTATGGGATGAGATGGACCTGGGCTTCGAGATAGTTGCCCAGAAGAAGGTGGAGGCGGAGCAGCTGTTTGGGGCCCCCGTGCCTGCCTTGGACGCTGATGCCGCCGAAGCGTATTTCCACGCCCTCCACTCCAACTTTGCCCGATTCCACGCATTTTACCACGGCGGTGGCCGTGGCGGTGGCGGAGGTCGCGGTCATGGGGGTGGCACTGGCGGTGGCCGTGGTGGTGGTCGTGACCGCGGCTGTGGCGATGTCAGATGTCGTGGCCGTGGGGTGGCGCTGGCCGGGGGCGTGCGGCTAGCGCTGGCCGTGGCTAGTGTCTGGTTCAGCTTCAGCTTCTAAAAATGTAGTCGTGGTGGAAGCAAATTAACTAGTACTACTATTGTTCGTCTAAATGAATCAACTGTCAAAAGGGTGTTTTCTTTCTACCAATGGTTTGATTCATATCGAACGGCTGGCGTGCGTTTTCTCTTACATCTTCTATCTCCCGTCTTCTTCTTCCTCCAGCCTCCCAAACCAACAACGGCCGGACCGCATGCTCCCGCCACCCTGCGGCCGGTGACTGACGCGAAACAAATGTTCTGCAAGCAGAAATATAAATAGTAAAAGCGAAAAAAAAGAGTCTCACCTCCAGTAAAATACTGACATCTCGGACCCACCAGGTTGTCATCAACGTAGTAATTTTTTTTTGAGAAACTCATCAACGTAGTAAATAAACGAGTGAATTCAACAAGGAGAGGCAGTCACCAAAGACTGTTTTATAACTGGGCTTTGGCATGCCCAGCCTATTATATGCGCAACCCACGACATGCTGACACCAGGATCCAGCAGTTCTCGAATGGGCTATGGGACGCGGGGTTACCTTTTTTTTAAGAAAAAACGCATAGTTAAGTTCTTATTTTCTACTCCCTCCGTATAAAAATATAAGACGTTTTGGTAGGCTAAAATAGCCTAAAAATGTCTTATATTTTATAATAATGCTGTGGTCAGACCAACATTACTATTTAACCCAGAGAAGCAAATGTGTGTATTTCTAAAAAAGGTAATGGACGTAAATTAACCAAAAATATTAAATGGGGCTTGTCCGCAACATTATTTTTTAATCCAGCCAAGAAATCAGTGTATTCCAAAAAAACAATTGGGCTTTAAATTCTACTAAAAAGGTTAATCGGTTGCAGTCCGCAACATTATTTTTTCAGCCATCCTGTAAATCATTAAAGAAAATCTCTTGTCCAAACGAATGCCCAGCCCAGTTTTATTTTTTTATATCATTGCTCTTTTTTTATATCATTGCTCTGTCCAGCCAGCCCAGCAAATGCGTGTATTTAGAAAAGAAGCAAATGAGCTGTAAGTTCTAAGAAAAAAAGAATTATTGGTTGCAGCATGCCCGCAACATTATTTTTTTCACCCAGCCCAGCAAATGGGTGTATTTCGATTTTTTAACAAATGGGCTGTAAATTCTAAAAAATATGAAATGGGCTGAATGTCAGGCATAGAATAGGAAGCTCACATTGTGGGCCCACGAGGGTGAAGCCCACGCAAGGCGTTGTCAACTTGGTCAACAAAACAATTCTGATAGCCGAGGCGTTGGATGTAAATCAAACAGCCAACGTGCTTCTTCAATCTCTCGTCCTCTTCCTCCCGCATTGGCGAGACCGTGCTGGGCTGCAATTGCTTTTTGTGAATTGCTAGGCCGCAAATCTAGACAAGGAGGCATGCATTCGGCTTGCCCAGAAAATTGTTTGAAATAACTAATAAGAAAAAGGTTGTAAATATAAAAAAACACAACAAACTGGCAATTAGTTTCAAATTTAGGCTTTTTTCTTTGGATTTTGAGATTTTAAATATCATTGGATTTTATTTAGTTTAATTTTTTTTAAATAGTTTGAATCTAACGCGAAATTTTGGGATTAAAATAGTTCGTACTACACCAAAGTATGCGAAATTTTGTTGAATTTATTGGATGTGGTACTGGTCCGAAAATGGGCTGTAATAAATTCCTGAAGAATTAGCAAATGGGCTATAAATTCTTCACAAAAATAGCAAATGGGATGTATGCTGTCTACCACGCATTTGGAGGCTGACTTGTGGGCCTACGAAGTTGATGGGTACGCAAGGCTTTGTCAACTTAGTGAACAATCGATTCTACCAGCGTGACCGTTCGATGTTAATCCAACGGCCGCTGTGCTTCTTCAATCTCTGATTTCTTGCTCCAGCCGCCAAAACCAGCGCCGACGGGACCGCCTGCTCCCAACTCCGATGGACGGCTGTGCTGCCGTGAAGGACTCACCGCCCCACCCTATTCCCACCACTGGCCAGTCCATACCTCTACTCACCCACACCTTCTGTTGTTCTCTGGCGACGGCAGCCTCACACCGCAGCCGAACCAGTCAACCCTCGAACTCCCCTCCCCGTGGGCATCCACTGCCAAGTCTTCCCCGGCTCTGGGTCGTTCCCACCCTTAGCCTAGCCGTCGTCCACCGCCTTGGTGCTCTCGGCACGGTGTCGTCAACGCGGTCAACAAACGACACCCATCGGAAGAGGACCGTACGTGCAGAGGCTGACAGCTGGGACCCACATGGTCCATGGTCGCCTCCTTATCATGCGCAAGAAAAATGATTCCTCCCCCTGACAGCTTGGACCCACCAGCTACATCTTCACACGCAAGGAAGTGCCTCCTTATTACGCGCAAAAAAATGACTCCTCCACCTGACATCTGGGACCCACAAGCTACATCTTCGCACGTAAGGAAGTACCTCCTTATTACGCGAAAAATAAATGATTCCTCCCCATGACAACTGGGACCCACCAGATTTTGAGGCTGACTTGTGGGCCTACTAAGTTGACTTACGCAAGGCTTTGTCAACTTAGTCAACAAACGATTCTAGCAGCAGTGACCGTTGGATGTTCATCCAATGGCCGTGCTGCTTCTTCAATCTCTGATCTTCTTGCTCCAGCCGCCCAAACTAGCGCTGTCGAGACTGCCTGCTCCTGCCTCCCGTGGATGGCTGTGATGCCACGTAGGCCTCACCGCCCCACCCTACTCCCACCTCTGGCCAGACCTTCCCTCTACTCACCCACATCCCATGTTATTCTCCGGCGACGGCAGCCTCACACCGCAGCCAAACCAGTCAACCCTCATACTCCCCTCCGCGTGGGCATCCACTGTCAAGTCTTCCCCGACTCCGCGTTGTTCCCTTCCTAGGCCTCGCCATCGTCCACCACCTTGGTGCTCATGGCGCGGCGTAGTCAACCTGGTCAATGAACGACAGCCATCGAAAGAGGACTGTACGCGGTGAGGCTGACAGGTGGACCCACCAGCTACATCTTCGCACGCAAGGAAGTGCCTCCTTATTACACGCAAAAAATGATTCCTCCCCCTGACAGCTGGGACCCACCATTCGCACGCAAGGAAGTGCCTCATTATCCTCTCTTATAGCTGGGACCCACCCGATCGAAGCGTACGTAGCGTTGTCTGTCTGGTCGCGAACGTGTACGTACATACTGGTCGATCGGTCTTTCTGCAACGATGAACCCTGGGCATGTAAGGAGCGGCACATGTCATAGTAGAGCCCCCGACGAAGCAGTTCAGGCAGCCCCGTCTAAATTGTGTACACGTACATACAGCCACACAGCAAAAAATACGGCCACGTACGTACATATACGGGCGGGGTCTCAAACGCGTACTCGCGCATACGTACGGCCAGGGCTCGTGTACATGGCGAGAGGCAACGGATGGCAGCAACGACCTCCTATTCATCAGCAGCCAACCGGCTGGGTCGGAACGGAGGAAACAGTGTCGTGTTCATCGGGAGCCAAGCGACTGGGTCCGAACGCGTCCTGTTCATCGGGAGCCAACCGGCTTGGACGGAACAGCCGAAACGGGGTCCTATTCATCGACTCGGGGTCTCGCGGTCCGCAAAACGAAGGAAACAGACTTCTTTTCGACCGCCTACGGTCGAAACAGGGTCCTGTTCATCGGCTGGGGGTCTGGCGTACCGCAAAATGGTGGAAACGGACTTCTGTTCGAGCGCCTACGGTCGAAATGGGGTCCTATTGATCGGGAGGGCTCTGGCGTACCGCAAAACGGAATAAACGGACTTCTCCCCAAAAGGCAACGATCAAAACGGGGGTCCTGTTCATCGGGAGGGGTGTGGCGTACCGCAAAACGGGACTCCACGGGGTACTGTTCATCCACGGTCGGCCTCCCTCTAGCTTCCACCAACTACTGTTCATCCACCGTCGACTTCCTCCAGCCTCCACCGGCTACTGTTCATCCAGCCTCCACGGGGTCCTGTTCATCCACCCCCAACCGGCTGGCCTCCTCGGGGTCCTGTTCATCCAGCGCCAACCACCTTCAGACGGCCAGGGTACTGTTCATCCACAGCCAACCCACCGGCTGGGGTGGGGCGTACGAGCGGGCGGCAGCAACGGGAACTGTTCATCCACAACCAACCAACCGGCTAGGTCAACTCACCATGTCTCGCGCAAGGGGCTCGATCGATGCGTCTCGACTCGTTCTATGTATCGCGCGCGCGGCAGCAACTGGCACTGTTCATCGAGAGGCAACCCAACCGGCTACGTCTCGCATGTGCGGGGCCTCGACCGGCTTCAGTTAGCAGCGAAGGAATCGCTCGGGTTCAGTTAGCAGCGAAGGGATCGATCGGCTTCAGTACGTAGCTAGTGCGATCGATCGGGTTTAGTAAGCGAACGCCTCGCTCGGGTTTAGTTAGCTAACGCCTCGCACACACGCGCGCGTACGAGAGAAACGCGCAAACCACACTGCATCGCTCGGCCCCGACCACCCACCGTAACCGGGAACTCCCCGAAAATTTCCTCGCCCTCACTTCTACCACGATTTTTACGTCATGCACGGCCCAAAGAATGTCATGCGGGTGTGTCTCCGGCCCGCCCAGGACGAAAAGCCCATTTTCTGTCATAATTTTTTGTCATAGAAGTAGGAGCCCACCACATCTATGATGGTACGTGTTTTTGTCACAATTGTTGTCATAGAAGTGTCACAACCATGACAGAAAAAGTTTTTGTTCGGGCCATAATGTCACGGATGTGTCTTTTTTTTGTACTGTTATCTTGCAATGGGAGAGGTGCTTTGTGATGGGTTCAATCTTGCGGTGCTCTATATCCCAGTGACAAAGTAGGGGACAACAACAACAACAACAACAACAAAGCCTTTAGTCCCAAACAAGTTGGGGTAGGCTAGAGGTGAAACCCATAAGATCTCGCGACCAACTCATGGTTCTGGCACATGGATAGCAAGCTTCCACGCACCCCTGTCCATGGCTAGTTCTTTGGTGATGCTCCAATCCTTCAGGTCTCTCTTTACGGACTCTTATACACACCAAAGTAGGGGACAAGACACGTATTTGTATTGTTGCCATTAAGGATAAAACGATGGGGTTTATTTATATTGCTTGAGTTTACTTTGTCTACATCATGTCATCTTGCTTAAGGCGTTACTCTGTTTTCATTAACTTAATACCCTAGATGCATGCTGGATAGCGGTCGATGGGTGGAGAAATAGTAGTATATGCAGGCAGGAGTCGGTCTACTTGTCTCGGACGTGATGCATATATACGTGATCATTGCCTTGAATATCATCATAACTATGCGCTTTTCTATCAATTGCCCAACAGTAATTTGTTTACCCACCGTATGCTATTCGTTCGAGAGAGAAGCTTCTAGTGAAAACTATGGCCCCCGGGTCATTTATCTATCATATATAAAATCCACAAATACCTTGCTGCAATTTTATTTCCTTTATTTTGTTTTGCAATTTATTTATCTATCTATCACAATCAGAATTAATCCTTGCAAGTAACCGCCAAGGGGATTGACAACCCTCTTGTTCGCGTTGGGTGCAAGTATTTGCTTGTGTGTGTAGGTGCTGCTAACGAGGTTCTGTGTGGTTTTCCTACTGGATTGATAACCTTGGTTCTTAACTGAGGGAAATACTTATCTCTACTGTACTACATCATTCTCTCCTCTTCGAGGAAATCCCAACGCAACTCACAAGTAGCACAAACCACCAAACTTTGATGCTCCTGTATGTTGCCCAAACTGAGAGATCCATGCTGTCAAGATGAAGCCAGTCTATCACCAATCCCCACAATCTCTGTGTGAATCGACATTTGAAGAGGAGGTGCTCGACAATTTCCTGCTCCCTACTATAGAGAGGGCACGGGCCACAATTTGGCCAACCACGTTTGGCCAAGAGGTCTGACGTCCAAATCCTATTTTGAATGGACAACCAAGCAAAGAACTTCACATTTGGAGGTGCCCAAGCCATCCAATTGTAAGCACTGGGTGGGAATGAGATGGGACTAGTAAGGCCTGACTTGACATGTTGGCTCCTGATGACCCAGAAGTATAGGGGATCAATCGTAGTCCTTTCGATAAGTAAGAGTGTCGAACCCAACGAGGAGCAGAAGGAAATGACAAGCGGTTTTCAGCAAGGTATTCTCTGCAAGTACAGAAAGTAGCGGTAACAGGTAGTTTTGATAGCAAGATAATTCATAACAAGTAACAACTAACAAGTATAATAAAGTGCAGCAAGGTGGCCCAATCCCTTTTATAGCAAAGGACAAGCCGGAACGAACTCTTATAATAAGAAAAGCGTTCTCGAGGACACATGGGAATTTCATCTAGTCACTTTCATCATGTTTGTTTGTTTCGCGTTCGCTACTTTGATAATTTGATATGTGGGTGGACCGGTGCTTGGGTGCTATTCTTACTTGCACAAGCCTCCCACTTATGATTACACCCTCTCGCAAGCATCCGCAACTATGAAAGAAGAATTAAGATAACTCTAACCATAGCATGAAACATATGGATCCAAATCAGCCCCTTACGGAATAGCGCATAAACTAGGGTTTCAGCTTCTGTCACTCTAGCAACCCATCATCTAATTACTACTCCACAATGCCTTCCCTTAGGCCCAAAGATGGTGAAGTGTCATGTAGTCGATGTTCACATGACACCACTAAAGGAAGCAACAACATACATATCATCAAAATATCGAACGAATACCAAATTCACATGATTACTTATGACAAGACTTCTCCCATGTCCTCAAGAACAAAAGTAACTACTCACAAATCATATTCATGTTCAAAATCAGAGGGGTATTGAATAGCATTAAGGATCTGAACATATAATCTTCCGCCAAATAAACCAACTAGCATCAACTACAAGAATTAATCAACACTACTAGCAACCCACAGGTACCAATCTGAGGTTTTGAGACAAAGATTGAATACAAGAGATGAACTAGGGTTTTAGATGAGATGGTGCTGGTGAAGATGTTGATGAAGATTGGTCCTCCCACGATGAGAGGATCGTTGGTGATGTCGATGGCTTCGATTTCCACCTCCCGGAGGGAAGTATCCCCGGCAGAATCGCTCCGCCGGAGAGCAAAATAGCTCCTGCCCAGGTTCGGCCTTGAGACGGCGGCGCTTCGTCCCAAAAGTCTTCTTCTCATTTTTCCTAGGGCAAATGGCTTCATATAGTAGAAGGAGGGGGCCTGAGGCCTGCCAGGGGCCCCAGAAGCCAGGGGCGCGCCCAGGGGGGTAGGGCACGCCCCCCAGGCTTGTGGCTTCCTGGTGGCCCCCCTTCTGTTGATTCTTTCGCCAGTATTTTTTATATATTCTAAAATAATTCTCCGTAAATTTTTAGGTCATTTGGAGTTGTGCAGAATAGCTATCTCTGTTTCACCCCTTTCAGGTCCAGAATTCCAGCTGCCGGCATTCTCCCTCTTCATGTGAATCTTGCAAAATAAGAGAGAAAAGGCATAAGAGTTATACCATAAATTGAAATAATGATCAAAAACATAATAATTATCAACAAGAAATGATGATGCAAATTGGACGTATCAACTCCCCCAAGCTTAGACCTCGCTTGTCCTCAAGCGAAAGCCGAAATCTATAATCTTGACCACATGTTTAGAGAGAGAGGCGTCGATAAAAAATAAAATACGGACATGGAGCGTCATGATCTTTATTATAACAGCAATATATCATCATAAAACTTCTCATGAGAAAGTGACAATTCATCCACAAGTTAAAGTATGAACCATAAACCAAATTGAAAACTAACAAACTATGATCTCAGTCGCTGAAGCAATTGCAATTCATCATATTATCAGAAAGAGTCTATGTAAGAGCTTTGGTTAGCAAGTTCACATACTCAACTATCATTTAGTCTTCTATGATTGCTGACACTCACGGCATACTTATGGAGGAAAAGTTTCAGTCGAACACATAGAAAGATAGGGGCTTATAATTTCTCCTCCCAACGTATTTACCTCAAGGGTAATGTCAACAATAATAACTCATGATTACCTACATCCAACTGGATATATATGCCTGGATCAATCCCCATCACATGATGCTTGCCAAGAGAGAAAATAAAAACGGAATAGAGAAGAATACTATTGACTCTTGCATGAAAGTAAATACATAAAGTAAAAGATAGGCCCTTCGCAGAGGGAAGCAAAGGTTGTCATGCGCTTTTTTGTTTTTGGATGTGCAAGCTCTTAATGTAAAGTAACGACACTTTATATTGCCCCTTGTGATAGCGACCTTTATTATGCAGTCTATCACTTTTATTGCTCCACCATCTCAAGATCGTACAAAGCTTATTTTCCCTTACAATAAAAGTTCATACATGTTTAGGAGCAATATTTATTGCTTTGCGCCTATGACAACTTACTTGAAGGATCTTATTCAATCCATAGGTAGATATGGTGGACTCTCATGGCATGAAACTGGGTTTAAGGGTCTTTGGATGCACAAGTAGTATCTCTACTTAGTACAGAATTTTGGCTAGCAAAAGATAGGAGGCAAGCACCACATGTTAGAGGATCCAAAACAATATAACTTATATGTGAATATAAGCAAACATAACCCATTACGTTGTCTTCCTTGTCCAACGTCAACTAATTGACATAGAATATTTAATGGGGGTTCACAATCATAAAAGATGTCCAAGATAGTGTATTTATATGTGAGACCTCTCTTCCTTTATTACTTTTTCATGAATTGCAACAATGACCAATGCTATGTTTGTCAACTTCCAACAAGTTTTATCAATTATCCTTCTTTTATGTGAAGTCATCACTCCCCATGGGATTAGCATATGATCTTATTTTAATCTTTCTTTATTTCTAAGATTGGATCATCAAAAGCAAAACACTCAACTCAAACTAATCTTTATTATATAACTTTCACACACGATTACATAGATAGATAGATCACAAAGCAAGCACTCGAAACTAAATCATACTAAAACTTTATTCTTCTAAATCACAAAATAACTAAGGATCGAACTAAGATAGATAATGATGATGAAAAAGTGATGGTGATACGATACCGGGGCACCTCCCCCAAGCTTGGCACAAGCCAAGGGTGGTGCCCATACCCATGTACTCAAATCTCCTTCTTGGGTGATGGTGGTGATGAAGTGATGGGATTGTCCTCCGTCTTCCAAGGCATAGGCTCTCCATCATAAAAGGACGAACGTGTTTCCGGAGTCCTGAAATTTGCTGCTAAACTCATACCTTTGAACTTGGCCTCATACTCAAAATTTTGGTTTTGTAGATCATATATTTGGGCCTGTAGATAATCAATCCGGTCATTGAGCTTGAAGATGACGTCCCCAATATTCTTGCCATCCACCTTGTGCTCACAGATGAATTCCGTGATCATGGAGTGGTTAGCACAAAGTCTGCGCTCAACCATCCCCTGGCACTTGAAGATTTCCTGTTCCACCGCTTCCAGCCTGGCCTTCTCACTCCCGGTCTTCTTAGGTCCTTGAACGTCCCGGATGTGGAGCACCCACTCATGCATCTCAATGGCTTGAGGGTGCTTCATCACCTCTGGTAGGTACGGGTTGATGACCTTCTCGTAGAACTTGTCCTTGGACGAGCTTGGAGACGCCATGGCGATCTAGATCTGTCAGAAAAACAGCCTGAAACAAGAACAGAGGAGAAACTTGCGATGCGGTGGTCAAAACACCCGTGAGTATATATAATGAATTTTTCCCGTGCATAACAAGTACTATGGAAGAAAAACGGAGTCGGGAAAGTCCACGAGGGCGCCACAAGCCTGGTAGGCGCGCCCTTGGGGGTAGGGCGCGCCCCCCAGGCTTGTCGCCTCCTCGTGCAGTTTTCGGATTTATTATTTTCCTAATTTTTTATATATTCCAAAATGGACAGAAAGTACTTTTATGGAAGTTTTGGAGTCGGTTTACTTACCGTACCACATACCTACTACTTTTCAGGACTCTGGAGCGTTCCGAAAGGTTTCCTCTATGTTTTCTTCTGGTGTCATTGTTTGAATAATATTAGTTTCAACATTAATGGGCGTACCTGAGATATAATGTTTAATTCTTTGCCCATTAACCACTCTCGATTATTGCCTTCGAAGTTGTTTATTTTGATGGCTCCGGAGCGATAAACTTCTTCGATGACGTATGGGCCTTCCCATTTAGAGAGAAGTTTTCCTGCAAAAAATCTTAAATGAGAGTTGTACAATAGAACATGATCACCTACTTTGAATTCCCGTTTTTGAATTCTCTTAGCATGCCATCTTTTAACTTTTTCTTTAAACAACTTGGCATTTTCATAGGCTTGGGTTCTCCATTCATCTAGAGAGCTAATATCAAATAACCTCTTTTCACCGGCAAGTTTAAAATCATAGTTACGTTCTTTAATTGCCCAATATGCTTTATGTTCTAACTCAATAGGTAAATGACATGTTTTTCGATAAACCATTTTATATGGAGACATACCCATAGGATTTTTATAAGCAGTTCTGTAGGCCCACAATGCATCATCAAGTTTCTTAGACCAATTCTTTCTGGATCTATTAATGGTCTTTTGCAAAATCAATTTTATATCTCTATTAGTTAATTCAACTTGACCACTAGACTGAGGATGATAGGGAGATGCAATTCTATGATTAACATCATATTTAGCAAGCAATTTAGGGAAAGCACCATGAATAAAATGTGAACCACCATCAGTCATTAAATATCTAGGGACTCCAAACCTCGGGAATATAACTGCTTTAAGCATTTTAATGGAAGTGTTATGATCAGCACTACTAGTTGGAATAGCTTCTACCCACTTAGTAACGTAATCAACAACAACTAAAATATGAGTATACCCATTGGATTTAGGAAAAGGTCCCATATAATCAAAACCCCAAACATCAAATGGTTCAATAACAAGTGAATAATTCATAGGCATTTCTTGACGTCTACCAACATTACCAATTCTTTGACATTCATCACAAGAAAGGACAAACTTACGTGCATCTTTGAAAAGAGTAGGCCAATAAAAACCAGATTGTAATACCTTGTGTGCAGTTCTGTCTCCCGCATGGTGTCCTCCATATGCCTCAGAGTGACACTTACGTAGGATATGTTCCTGTTGATGCTTGGGTACACAATGTCTAATAATACCACCTACTCCTTCTTTATATAAGTGTGGGTCATCCCAAAAGTAATGTCTTAAATCAAAGGAATTTTTTTTGTTTTGTTGCTATGTGAAACTAGGTGGTATATATTTAGCAACAATGTAATTAGCATAGTCTGCATACCAAGGAGTATTACGAGAAGCATTTATCACAACTAACTGTTCATCAGGAAAATTATCATTAATAGGAAGTGGGTCATCAAGAACATTTTCCATTCTAGACAAGTTATCAGCTACGGGATTCTCAGCTCCCTTTCTATCAACAATATGCAAATCAAATTCTTGAAGCAAAAGAACCCACATAATAAGTCTAGGTTTAGCATCTTTCTTTTCCATAAGATATTTAATAGCAGCATGATCTGTGTGAATAGTAACTTTGGAATCAACAATGTAAGATCTAAATTTATCACATGCAAACACAACTGCTAAAAATTATTTCTCAGTAGTAGCATAATTTCTTTGAGCACTGTCTAGAGTTTTACTAGCATAATGAATAACATTTAATTTCTTATCAACTCTTTGTCCTAGAACAGCACCAATGGCATAATCACTAGCATCACACATAATTTCAAAGGGTAGGTTCCAATCAGGTGGTTGAACAATAGGTACAGAAATTAAGGATTTCTTAAGTACTTCAAAGGCTTCTATGCAATCATCATCAAAAACAAATGGAACATCTTTTTGCAATAGATTGGTAAGAGGTCTAGAAATTTTAGAGAAGTCTTCTATAAACCTTCTATAGAAACCAGCATGATCGAGGAAACTTCCTATACCTTTGATATCTTTAGGACATGGCATTTTCTCAATAGCATCAACTTTAGCTTTATCAACTTCAATACCTCTTTCAGAAATTTTATGCCCAAGAACTATACCTTCATTCACCATAAAGTGGCACTTATCCCAATTCAAGACAAGATTAGTTTCTTCACATCTCTGCAAAACTCGATCAAGGTTGCTCAAGCAATCATCAAAAGAAGTTCCGTAAACGGAGAAATCATCCATGAAAACCTCAACAATCTTTTCACCAAAGTCAAAGAATATAGCAGTCATACATCTTTGAAAGGTAGCAGGTGCATTACATAAACCAAAAGGCATACGACGATAAGCATAAGTTCCAAAAGGACAAGTAAATGTGGTTTTCTCTTGATCTTCAGGTAAAACAGGTATTTAAGAGAAACCAAAATAACCATCTAGAAAGGAAAAGTGTGTATGTTTAGATAATCTTTCTAACATTTGATCAATAAAAGGCAAGGGATAATGATCTTTCCTAGTAGCTTTATTTAATTTCCTGAAATCAATTACCATCCTATAACCAGTTACAATTCTTTGTGGGATAAGTTCATTTTTATCATTAGGAACAACGGTAATACCTCCTTTCTTAGGAACACAATGAACAGGACTTACCCATCTACTATCGGCTATGGATAAATTATACCTGCCTCCAGAAGCTTTAATATTTTAGTTCTTACCATATCCTTTATTCTAGGATTCAGCCTTGTTTGATGATCAACAATGGGTTTAGCATCTGGCTCCATATGAATTTTATGCTGACATAAAGTGGGACTAATGCCCTTAAGATCATCGAGAGTATATCCAATAGCAGCATGATGCTTCTTCAGAGTTTTAAGTAATCTTTTTTCTTCATGCTCTGAAAGGTTAGCACTAATAATAACAGGATATATCTTCTTTTCATCAAGATAAGCATATTTAAGTGTATCAGGTAATTGCTTTAATTCAAACACAGGATCACCCTTGGGTGGAGGTGGATCTCCCAAGGTTTCAACAGGCAAATTATGTTTAAGGATAGGTGCTTGTTTAAAGAACAGCTCATCTATTTCATTTCTTTCATTCATATTCATATCATTCTCATGGTCTAGCAAATATTGTTCTAAAGGATCAGTAGGAGGCACAGCAATAGAAGCAAGACCAATAATTTCATCCTTACTAGGTAATTCTTTATCATGAGGTTGTCTACAAAACTTAGAGAAATTAAACTCATGAGACATCTCACCAAAATTAACACTGACAATTTCTTTAGTGCAATCGATCTTGGCATTAACTGTATTCAAGAAAGGTATACCAAATATAATGGGACAAAATCATCTTGTGGTGATCCAAGAACAAGAAAATCAGTAGGATATTTGATCTTACCACACAAGACTTCAACATCTCTAACAATCCCAAGTGGTGAAATAGTATCTCTATTTGCAAGCTTAATAGCAACATCAATATCTTCAATCTCAACAGGTGCAATATCATTCATGACTTTTTGATAGAGAGTAAACGGAATAGCACTCACACTAGCACCAATATCACATAAACCATGATAGCAATGATCTCCAATTTTAACAGAAATAACAAGCATGCCAATTACAGGTTTGTTTTTATCTTTAGTGTCTGGCTTAGCAATTCTAGTTGCTTCATCACAGAAATATATGACATGTCCATCAATATTATCAACCAAAAGATCTTTAACCATTGCAATATTAGGTTCAACTTTAATTTGTTCAGAAGGTCTAGGTGCTCTAATATTACTCTTATTAACCACAGTTGAAGCTTTAGCATGTTCCTTAATCCTAACAGGGAAAGGAGGTTTCTCAATATAAGCGGTAGGCACAACTGGATAAACATGGTAAACAATTGTTTCTTCTTTAACACTAACAGGTTCTTCATTCAATTCAATAGGCGGATGATATTTAAAACCATTTCTCCTTAGGGAAATCAACATGAGCAGCAAAAGATTCACAAAAGGTAGCTACTATCTCATAGTCAAGTCCATATTTAGTACTAAACTTATGAAAAGCATCGGTTTCCATAAAAGATTTAACACAATCAAACTCAAGATTTTTACCTGACTCATTACCTTTGTCGATTTCCCAATCTTCAGAGTTACATTTAATTCTTTCCAGAAGATCCCATCTGAATTCAATAGTGTCAGCCAAGTGGGAACCAGGGTACCACGGCCCGTCTGCCTCTGGCCTAGGAGGCGGCGCTTTGGCCGGCCCAAGCAAGATGGCCCTGGTATCGTCGCCCGGGAGGGGTCACCTCGCGAGGCCCCTCATCGCCAGGCCAAGCCTTGGCGAGGCCGGAAAGCCCCGGATCGCCTCGTGAGGCAATCCCTCGGGAGGCCGCTTTGTGGGGCGTGGCACACAGTGCCGGCCTCGGGGCGGCCAACCCGTCACGTGGGTGACGCCCCGAGGACAGGGCGAGGATAGCAGGGTACAGCTCAGGGACAGCAGGATGCAGCTCAGGCGGGTTTTCGTTCTGGTGATAGGGGAGAAGTGGCATCTGCCTTCCCCCAAAGGAAGCCCCAAGATATTCCCTCTTTGGTGAAGGAGGATCAGGACGGATCAGCGCGTCGGGATGGAGGTCATCGCCAAGCCCACCAGTGCGTCACAAGGAGCTACTTTAGCAGGCGGAAACCGCCTTTAGTCAGGATAAGCCTGCGCTCTTGTCCCCCTTTTGAATTGCTGCCCTGTGGCAACCCTTTCCCGCTCATATTTTCGGGGAAGAGGACCAAGGCACTACAAAAGGGGCGGGGCTGCTTCCTTGTAAGGGGATCGATTCATTCTCCCCCACACCTCTTGTACTTCGAGCACAAGCTCTCCACAGAGCAATCCAGCACAAGCAGGAGTAGGGTATTACACCGCACGGTGGCCCGAACCTGGGTAGCTCGCGCGTCCCCTTCGTGTCCGGTGAGAGCAGCGAGCCCGTCGTGTCCCCGCCGTAGTCACCGTCGTGCCGTAGGTTGCCAAGCAAAGTCCCCCAGAGTTCGAATCCTAAGTTCTTGGAGAAGTTTCTTGGACACAGATCCTAGACTCCGACATTTGGCGCGCCAGGTAGGGGGACTTGCCGTCTTCACGCCTTCGACCTCGACATCGACACCGACATGGACGACGTCGCCGCACGCCGTGAGCGCGCTACGCGTCGAGATGCCGCCGCCGGGGCCGTTGGGGAGCGGGCGTCCTCCTCCATCCACCCGTTGCCGAGTGGGCGGGACCGCGGCCTCTCCTCCACCGCGTCTTCGCCCGCAGGAAGCGGCCCCCTTGCCCCACGCACCGCGCTGTTCATGGCTCAGGGGCTGCTGCGCTGTCCCCCCCTCCAAGGACGGCCGCGACACCTGGCTCGAGCGCATCACCGAGCTCGTCTTCGCTGCCAGCGGCGGCCGGGTGCCCCCTCGCCCCTCGTCCACTTCACCATGGCGCGCTGAGCGACCTGGGCGCGCCATTCCCCGTCTTCTTCCTCCTCCGCGCCGCGGCCCGTCTGCGCTGAGCGGCGTCGGCGGCCGCCACCCAACCAAGGCCGTTGCCACCAGCGGGGGTTCCCAGGGGCCCCGAGGGGTGGCGTGCATCCTGGGAGGGGCCCAGGCCGCTCCGTCCAGCTGCCACCTCAAGAGCTTCACGTGCGAGGTGAGCGCGGCCCTTCAGGCACTCGAGCCCGCCGGCCACCTCAAGTGGTCCGAATTCCCCGTCTCCTTCGACGCCAGCGACCATCCCAGGTCCGCCAGGGCTGCGGGGGTTGCCCCTCTGCTGTGCACTCCGACTATCGGCGGTGTGGCCATCACCAAGACGCTCATCGACGGCGGCGCTGGCCTCAACGTGCTCTCTGTGGAGACTTTAGAGACGCTCCGAGCGCCAGGTGGGCACCTGGTGCCCACCAGGCCCTTCTCGGGCGTCACCGGCGGCTCCACTGCCCCCCTGGGGCAGGTGCGCCTTCCCGTCACCTTCGGCACCCGCGAGAACTACCGTACGGAGTTCATCGTCTTCGATGTGGCTCACATCGGCCTGCCTTACAACGCCATCTTGGGCTACCCGGCGCTCACCAAGTTCATGGCCGCGACCCACCACGCCTACGGCCTCGTCAAGATGCCCGACAGCAGCGGCACCATCACAATCCGTTGCGATGTGAAGGACGCGGTGCGCGCCCTCGCGCGCGCCCACAAGGCGGCCACCGCTGCATCCCAGGCCGAGGAGGACGCCCCTGAGCTTGCCGAACTGGCGCCCGCAAAGAAGAAGCTATTGTTCTCCCAGGAGCGGGCCGAGACCAAGAAAGTGTCGTTGGATGGGAGCGGCGCGGGCCCCTTCCTCACCATCGGCAGCGGCCTTTCCCCCCAGCAAGAATGCGCCCTCGTCGACTTCCTTCGGGCGAATGCTGATATGTTCGCTTGGACAGCCGCGGACATGCCCGGCGTGCCGAGGGTGGTGATCGAGCACCACTTGGTGGTGTGCCCCAACGCACGCCCCGTCAAGCAGAAAGTACGGCGCCGGGCGCCCGAGAAGCAGGACTTTGTCATTGGGGAAGTCGAGAAGCTCCAAGACGCCGGAATCATCCGCGAGGTGCTCCACCCGGAGTGGATCGCCAACCCCGTTGTCGTCGCCAAGCCGCACGGCGGCAAGCGCATGTGCGTCGACTTCACCAACCTCAACAAGGCCTGCCCCAAGGACCACTTCCCGCTGCCTAGGATTGACCAAATAGTAGACTCCACCGCCGGGTGTGATCTGCTCTCCTTCCTGGACGCCTTCTCGGGCTATCATCAGATGAAGATGGCCAAGGAAGATGAGGAGAAAACCGCCTTCATCACCCCCTGCGGAGTGTTCTGCTACGTGTGCATGCCCTTTGGCCTGAAGAGTGTGGGGGCTACCTTCCAGAGGCTGATGCGCATCTGCATGCGGTGCCAGATGGGGAGAAATGCGGAGGCATACGTCGACGACATCGTCATCAAAACGCGCGAGGCACGCACCCTCATCAAGGACCTGAAGGAAACCTTCGCCAACCTGCGCAAGGTCAACCTCAAGCTCAACCCCGCCAAGTGTGTCTTCGGTGTCCCTTCCGGCAAGCTCCTGGGTTTCCTGGTCTCCCATCATGGCATCGAGGCCAACCCTGAGAAGATTAAGGCCATCGAGGAGATGCGGCCGCCCCGCAACCACAAGGAAATGCAATGCCTGGCGGGATGCATGGCCTCGCTCGGCCGCTTCGTATCCATGTTCGGCGAGTGGGCCCTGCCTTTCTTCAAGCTCATGAAGAGGTCAGGCCCCTTCAAGTGGACCCCTGAGGCCAACGCTACCTTCGAGGACCTCAAAAGGTACCTCACGAGCCCTCCCGTCATGGTCGCCCCGCGCCCACGCGAGCGCCTGCTGTTGTACTTGGCGGCCACTCCCCAAACGGCCAGTGCGGCCCTTGTGGCAGAGCGGGAGGAGCGAGTCTGCGTCAAGAATCCTGCCGAGCCTGTGCCTGCGGGTGCCGCGGAGACATCGCTGGAGCCCCTCAAGGCCCTGCCGGTGCCTGCCGAGGGCTCCCCTCCGGAGGCCCCCGCGCCCCCTCAGGAGGCCTCTGGAGCTCAGCCTCCGGAGGCCCCCGTGGCGCCGCCTCCAGAGGCCCCCGCGACGCAGCAGCCTGAGCCCCTCGGCGAGCACGACTTGGATACCACGGTCACGCACCTCGTTGAGCACCCCGTCTACTTCGTCAGTACGGTGCTGCGAGACGCGCATGAATGGTACCCCATGCAGCTGAAGCTCCTCCTGGTGCTCCTCATGGCCTCCAGGAAGCTACGCCACTACTTCCAGGGTCACCCAGTTAGAGTGATCTCCTCCTACCCGCTGGAGCAAGTCCTGTGGAACCCAAATGCCACCGGTCGCGTCGCTGAATGGAACATCGAGTTGCAGCCTTTCGAGCTGGAGTTCCTCACCACCAGGACCATCAAGGGCGCGGCCTTGGCGGACTTCGCGGCAGAGTGGACGGACACGTGTCAGGATGAGCCGCAGGAGGAGTCGTCCTTGCCCGAGGAGGCTACCTCCGGAGGCTGGAGCATGCACTTCGACGGGGCCTTCGCACGCCAGGGCGCGCGGGTTGGGGTGGTTCTCACTACACCCACATGCGACAAGCTTTACTACGCAGTGCAGCTCTGCTTCGGGCGCACCGATAAGGTCTCCAACAACATCGCCGAGTATGAGGGTCTCATCGCCGGGCTCAAGGCCGCCATCGCGCTTGGAGTCAGGCGCATCATCATCAAGGGTGACTCGCAGCTCCTCATCAACTTCTCCAACAAGAAGTACAAGCCGAAGGATGAGCACATGGCGGCCTACCTGGAGGAGGTGCGCAAGCTCGAGAAGCGCTTCATGGGCATGGAGTTACAGCACGTCCCTCGCAGCGACAACAGCGGGGCGGACAAAATCGCCAAGCGCGCTTCTCGCCGCGAGCCCCAGAGCCCCGGTGTCTTCGAGGAGCGACTCCTGAAGCCTTCAGCGGCACCCTCGATCACCAGCATCCCGGCGCCTCGCAAAGAGCTCCCTCCCGCACCACCCATGGGAGCACCAGACTGCGGACCAGCTTCAGGCGGTCGCCTGCTGCTGGCGCTCGAGCCGCAGCCTAAAAGCTGGACCGAGGAGATCAAGGCCTATCTGGAGGGTGGCGCCCTCCCGAAGATCGACGCAGAAGCAGAACGCGTGGTCCGCCAGGCCGTGCTCTACCACTTAAGGGAGGGTGGCCTGTACCGCCACCGCTCGAACGGAGTCACGCTGCGGTGCATCTCCAAGGAGCAAGGCCGCAAGCTGCTCGCCGACATCCACAGAGGCGACTGCGGCCATCACTCGTCCTCGCGCACTCTCGCAGGTAAGGCATTCCGCAGCGGTTTCTACTGGCCCACAACGCTCGAGGATGCCATGGAGCTGGTCCAGGCATGCGAGGCCTACCAGTTCCACGCCAAGAAGATCCACCAGCCGGCACAAGGGCTCCACACCATTCCCCTCTAGTGGCCCTTCGCGGTCTGGGGGCTGGATATCCTCGGGCCTTTCCCTCGCGTGGCTGGCGGCTACCGCTACCTCTACGTCGCCATTGACAAGTTCACCAAGTGGGCGGAGGTGGAGCCTGTCCGGACCATTCCGGCAGGATCAGCGGTCAAGTTCATCAAGGGCCTGGTGTGCCATTTTGGCGTCCCCAACCGCATCATCACGGACAACGGCATGTAGTTCACCAGCGGCCAGTTCAAGACCTACTGCGCCAGCATCGGCACGCAGATCTGTTTCGCCTCCGTGGCACACCCTCGAAGCAACGGCCAGGCCGAGCGCGCCAACGCTGAAGTCCTCAAGGGCCTCAAGACTAGGAGCTTCAAGAAGCAGCTAGCGGCATGCGGCAAGGGCTGGCTAGAGGAGCTCCCTTCAGTGCTATGGTCCATCCGCACCACGGCGACCAAGCCCACCGGCGAGACGCCTTTCTTCCTTGTCTACGGGGCAAAAGCGGTTCTCCCAGCCGAGGTCAAGCACCGGTCCCCACGGGTCTTGGCTTTCGACGAGTCTCGTCAAGATAGCCTGCGGGAGGATGACCTGCTTTTCCTCGAAGGGGTGCACCGCCAGGACGCCCTTCGCACGGCGAGGTACCAGCAGGCGTTGCGTCGCTATCACAGCCGCAACATATGCCCTCGCACCCTCGAGGTGGGCGACCTCGTCCTGTGCCGGATCCTCTCCAGAGAAGGACTCCACAAACTCTCACCCATATGGGAGGGCCCTTTCAGGGTCACACACATCTCCCGGCCCGGCGCGGCACGGCTCAAAACGGAGGAGGGTGTTCCGGTACAAAACACATGGAACATCCAACATCTCCGCAAGTTCTATCCGTGACTCCACGGATACGAATGAAATGGAGCTGTACACGCTCCGGAGCTCCCTCTACCGGCGCTGCCGTTGGCACGCGGGAGCTCCCTCCCACTCTCGTGGAAGCCCCATACTCCGCGCTGGCGGACGCCCCATGCTCCGCGCTGGCGGCCTACTTACTTGAGGGGCCTACGGCCATCACATCCTCAAAAGCTGACCCGTGTCGAACACGGCAGCGCGTATATTTTTTGTTGTATAATGAATCTATTTCATGCATCAATAAAGCCTACTTCCTAATAGCAACCGGTGTTCTTGCAGCTGAGTTTGCCTCGTGAGGCGCGCTCGCGATCTCCCCCCGTGTGTCTCACGCGAGCGGGGGCTGGGCACGGTGCCTGTGCTAGGGCCAGTCCTAGCAACGCTGCAAAACCCAAGTGACTGAGCTCTGGCTCACGGGACGGCTCCCGTGCACGTCACCTCACCAGGTCCTTGGTGCTCTTGCCTCCTCGTGTAACACCCACAGGCGGCCTCGCGAGCGCGCCCCGCTACGTTACTTGCAAAAACTTGGTAATTTCCCTGGTGCAGGGCCTCAAGAGCCTCATGAGCCTCATGAGCCCCGCCCTTGGGAGGCCTCGCGGTCGGTGCCCCATGGACGGAAGGCTTCGTGAGGAACCGCGCCTCGCGTGCAGCGCCTCACGAAGGGCTCGCCCCAAGCCAAGCGTCGACAAAGGAGCTAAGTCTAAGCGCCTCTCGGGTCCTTTCCTTCTCGTTTCTCTCTCGTGGCATCCTGATTTCCTTGGCACAAGCCGCCTACGCGTCAAGGGGGGGACCCTGAGCATCGCATCTCAGGGACTCCTATCAGCCCCAAGAGCCCTACACCCTCTGGCCTTGCCGAGCGCACGCTTCGGGCATACCAGCGACGGTATAGCCCGCCTCAGGGGTTGGGTCCCAATGACACAGGGCACGAGGGCAATGTAAAGGGGGATAAGGGCCTCGGGAGGAAAACGAAAACACATTAAGCATCGAGTACTTAGCAATATAAGTGATGCGCAAATGTCTCACACCCCCAGGGGGCTACATCGATCCAATACAGGAAAAAGAAAAAAAAAGAAAGAGTGCCAGCCTCAGCGCCATCATCCCCAAGAGTCCGCGTCGGGCTCCGCCCGCGCCTAATCGGAGTCTTCGTCCTCGTCCTTGACACAGGGGGAACTGTTGTCGCTCCCGCTTCCATCGGGGGGGAGGCACTATCGTCACTGCCATCCTCGCTAGAGGAGCCGCTGTAGCTGCTATCCTCGCTCTCCACGCAGCACTCCAGGCGGCTGCCGGAAACCCCGAAGATCTTCACGAAGAGGGTGGCGGATCCGTCATGCTTGAAGTGGAGGAGGTACCCCCGCTTCAGGCCCCGGGCGAGGGCAAAGGACTTCCACCCCTGCTTCAAGAACATGAAGCCGGAGGGGGTGAACTCCGCCGCCACCCATGAGGGGCCGTTGCAGCAGCCGTCCGCCTACAGCCACAGGCCCAGAGGCGCGCGCTCCTCCATCTCCCTCGCGAAGGAGTCCGGGAGCCAAAGCCAGGTGCAGGGCGAGCAGTGCATGTCCACGATGAACTCGTGGGTTGCCTCCGCCGAGTGCCTCCCCGCCTGGGGAGGAAGAGTGGCAGAACCGCCACGGCTGCCTCGGCCGTGGCCTCCGCGCCCGCGAGCAGCGCCTCTTCCGCGACCGCGAGCCGCGCCCGTTCCGCGGGTGCTGGGACCGGCCTCCGCGCCGGCGGCCACGGAGCGCGCCCGACCCCGAGGAGGAACCCTCGTCGCCGTGGACGAACCACGTGCCCGGCCTCTACCCCTCGCCGCCGTCAGCTTCGGTGGCTCCACCTCCTCTGACGTCCTCTTCCCTTTCTCGGCCGTGGAAAGCTTCCTTGGGGGAGCCATGGCCGCGGCGGTGACGGGCGGAGAGGTTGCAAGTTGGGGGAAGATGGGGAGCCGAGGAGTTGGTCGCAAGCCAGGCTGGGGACGGAGTGAGGGGGCAATGGAATGCCCACGCCCCGCGTGGGTAGGTTTTATCGCCAAGGCGGCGGTTACCGAAGCGTCGCAGGGAGTGGAGGCGCCGCGGCCGCAAAGGCCGCCACGCGTCGCCCTGGGCCCGGCGGCTTGATGGGCCCCGCAGCGCTTCATCCCCAACAAGCGGGACACGCGCGCCGCGGGCCCGGGGGCTACTGTCGGCCCAGTGGGAACCAGGGTACCACGGCCCATCTGCCTCTGGCCCAGGAGGCGGCGCTTGGGCCGGCCCAAGCAAGATGGCCCTGGTATCGTCGCCCGGGAGGGGTCGCCTCGCGAGGGGGTAGCCTCGCGAGGCCCCTCATCGCCAGGCCAAGTCCTGGCGAGGCCGGCAAGCCCCGGATCGCCTCGTGAGGCAATCCCTCGGGAGGCCGCTTTGCGGGGCGTGGCACACAGTGCCAGCCTCGGGGCGGCCAGCCCGTCACGTGGGTGACGCCCCGACGACAGGGTGAGGACAGCAGGGTACAACTCAAGGACAGCAGGATGCAGCTCAGGCGGGTTTCCGTTTTGGTGATAGGGAAGCAGTGGCATCTGCCTTCCGCCAAAGAACGCCCCAAGATATTCCCTCTTTGGTGAAGGAGGATCAGGACGGATCAGCGCGTCAGGATGGAGGTCATCGCCAAGCCCACCAGCGCGTCACAAGGAGCTACTTTAGCAGGCGGAGACCGCCTTTACTCAGGATAAGCCCGCGCTCTTGTCCCCCTTTTGAATTGCCACCCTGTGGCAACCCTTTCCCACTCATATTTTGTAACACCCCGATTTTTGGCCCTTTCTTTTTCTTTTGGATTTCTTCGAATTTTTATTTGGAGTTCTTTTTCCGTGCCTATGTGGTCTTGAATACTGGGAAGATCTTCTCTCCTGCCACTTCCTAGTGGCTTGTCATTCTCAAATCTATCCCAAGGCCATGTCATTTCCATCTTAGCCCAACCTCAATTTTTATTTCTTGGGAATATTCCTTTTTCTATTAAAGGAATAACCCTGTTTGCTTTGGGTTGTGAAGCAACCTATATTTCTGCCATTCCAAAAATTCCCAAAAATTCTCATAAATTCTTTGGATCATATGTTCCACAAATATGCCAAAACCATCCTTGCCTAGTTCAAAAATAATTCAGGAATATTCATTTTCCATTCTGTCCAGAATGGCACTTTGTGAAGGAAGTGCTATTTATGTTTTCTTGATTGCCCTCAAAATTTTTGGGCACTCCCTCCTGTCCAAATTATTGCCACATGCCAAAATTCAACTTCATTTGCCTAGTAAATCTTCCTCAGCAAATTTCCAAAGTTTCTGACCAGAGAGAAGCTTTGTGAAGGAAGTACTAGCTAGGCTTATCCAAATGAGTTGAAATTTTGGGAGATCATTTATGTGAGCAAATCATGACTCTCCACCACATTTCATCTCCATCCAACAATCTATGTGAGCACACCTTCAAATCTTGGTTTCTGGACAGAATTTCAGTTTGTGAAGCAACAATATTTTATATTGCTTAAAAAATTCTGAAATTAATCCAGGACCTAAATATCCTTCTATCCTTTGAGCATGCCAAAATTCACATCATTTTTACAAACCATTTTCTCTACAAAATTCCCCCAAGTTTCTGTCCAGTGTGTAGCATTGTGAAGGAAGTACCATTTTTATTCATCCAATTGGTATGAAATTTTTATGGTACCTTCATATGCCCAAATCATAAGCCTCCACAAATTTTCAGCTCAACCCAAGCAACCATGTGAGTGCTACTTCCTGATCTACCTTCTGGACCAGATTTGGCAGTTGTAAAGCAACTATGTTAAATTCTGGTCCAAATCTCTTCAAAATCCACAGGATTGTAGTTCTTCCTACCCTAAACCTCTGTGAAATCTTGTTCCTCTCTTTTACCAAGCCATTTTACCTCAGCTTCTGGGTAGAGTTTGCTACAGCAAACTTTAGCTGACCCATCCCATCAGCTCACAGTCACTTTGGTCGAGACATCCCATCAGTGGGGCTGTAGGTTGGAGGGACAACATGGTAGACATCTCTTGGCAGACCCTCGTGCCCTTTCCTCTCCATGCCACGTGGTGACCATGCTGGTGGCAAGCGCTGGGCACGCTCTGCTCGTCGTTTTGCTTAGGGCATTCTTCTCCCCGCCGTTTCCGCGCGTCCTAGCGTGTCCTCGAGCCCCGCAATGGCCACGCGCTCGCTCCCCAGCCCTCGCCCCCTCCTCTTTCTTCCTCCTCGCGCCACGGCCGCCCCGGCCGCAGCACTGTTCGCCGTCCCCACCACTTGCCCCGGTCGGCCACGCCGTCTGAGCGCCAGAGCATCGTCAGGTCGGCAGCTCCCCAACACCAGCAAGCCGCCACCGCCCCGAGACAAGCTCCAGTGCCCTCGCCAGGGGCATCTTCCGCTTGTCCGCAACGGCATCCAGCACGGGCATCTAGACCCGGCTATAAGTAGTCGTCCCGAGCCCCTCCTCTCCTCACCACCGGCCTCCTCTTCCTCCTAGCAGCCTCCCCAGCCTCTCCTCCGAGCTCGAAGAGCTCTCGTTGCTCGCCATTGCCGCCATGGCCGCAGGTGGCCTTCGCCTAAATTGGAGCGCCACAGCCCCTCGCTCGCCCTCCTACCTCCACCAGTAGCACCACCCGAGCCCGGCAAACCTCCCCGCCTCCTCATCTCAACCCCGGGACGCCCGAGAGGGAAACTTTTCCGGCGATTCTTTCCGCGAGTTCATCGCACCTCTCCCCGGTGAATCCATCACCCCCAGGCAAGCCACGACAGCCACTTGCATGATCGTCTTGCAGTAGCCATGGTTTTCACTGGAATATTTAATAATTGTTTGCTCATTTAATTATTTTGTGAATGCTTCGAATATGCTTGTGAATCCATGTCTATGCTTATGCCATGGTCGTTTTCATCTAGTAAGCGATATGATTAATTGCCAACGATATTCTTATCATGTTTTATTCCTGTAATAATTCCAGATGCTAGTGATAATAATATGCTCATATGAATAGTTGGGGTTTGTCATGCAAATACTTGTGATATTCATGATCATCGTTATGCCATGCTCATATGCATCCCGTAGACTAAATGCTTTATTGTTGTTATATGGTTATGTTGCCCATCCATGTTTATGTTGATATCATGCTCATATGCATTATCATTTTATTATGACTCAGCTCATGACCATTCAAGTTGAACCTGACATTAATCGAACTTGAACAAATCTGTTGGCTGAGTCATGGTGCCACTGAATCGAGCTAACCAGTGCAGCCACACTTACCTTATGGGGGGGGCCAATGCGGTCTATTGTCCTGCCTCTCGCCGGTGCCTCCTACTAGGGAAGGTTATGGGTGCGCGCTACCCTGATCAGGTAGGCGACCATAGCCTTGAAGGCCCGAGTTTTGATGGTACCGAGGTCCCCGTTTGGGACGATGTTTATGTTTGGCCACGACAGTGGTAGCCACAGAGGTGGCGGGTGTCACATGTTGGCACCGGGGTCACCCAGGACATAGCCCAAAGGGGAGTTTGTCGGAGTGGCCGGGAGAGTGTCATGCAATAGATTGGTTTTGTCGGAATGTCGTTGGTCCACCCGAATGGGAGCACGAGGCCATGAGTTCCGTGGTGTGGGTACAGTGTACTAACCTCTATAGAGTGTATAATCTATCGATAGCCGCGTCCTCGGTCATGGACACAGTTCGTAGTAGGTCACACTATGGGTCAACAGAAATAATAATCTGGATAATAACAACCCCGGTTCGACGAGAAAAGAAGTTGGTTGATCTTTATGTGATCATGAGAGGATCACGATGGTATCATGGATACCGATGTTGGTTGATTATGAGGTGATCGCATGGTGATCATGGTGGTAAGTAAGTGTGAGATTCATGGTGGTTACGAGATAACCTCCGAACAGAGTAAGTTGGTCCACGAGACCTTACATGTCGACCCCCTTGCTTGCTAGTGCTAGTATCATCCTGTTCATATCATGAATTATATGTACATGCCATGCTCATGTTGTTGCCATGCTCATGTTGTTCTAGTAGTATCGTGTTCATCTTTGATGATTAACCTGTAAATGCCATGCTGTTGTATGTCTTGATTGCTTTGGTTGCTGTGAGCTTGCGACTACATTCAAAGTACTCACCTGGCGTGTCATGCCAGATTGCAAGTGATGTCGTGTTTGCTTGTCGAGGATCCCGAGGTTGCGCTCTAGGATGCGTCCCAGCCAGAGTCCCTGCGGAGTGGAGTTCATCACCATCGTCGTTATTCCGCTGCTAGAAGTTATTCCGCTTCGAGTTGTTCCGCTGCTAGCATAGAACTACCTTAGTAGGCAAAGTGTCGCCGTGCCCCTGTAACCGTTGTAATATCGGACCCTTGTACCCCGTTTATTCGTAATAAAGAGCTGATTTTTTCTATGCCAAGCAGTGCCGTATTCCAGAAGACTTGATCTCTGGGCTGGAATACGGGGTGTTCCGGTCTCTCTGAGCCGGGGTGCCACAGAGCTTGGTATCAGAGCGGGTCTGGCTGTAGGATGCCCTAGTCAGCGCGAGCGTTAGAAATCGGTAGCTCGGAGTCTAGCTTGCTTGTTGCATTTGGTTGTTGCATTTGTTTGCTGCATAGCATTCATATAGACTTATTATATTGTCGCTAACGGTTGATCTTGTGAGTGTAGGTGGCATCGGTTTCGATCCACTACCTGCACCCTCCAGCTTTGCATACCTGCTTTTCGGTGTTTGACGTCATCTCCGTCCCAGTGGAGTGATGCTGAGGTACCAAGTGTTCCAGACACCACTTGCAGGTATCGCGCTGATATCTTTCCGCCAGCCACCTATTGTTTCAGTGGTACACATGCTTCTACCCCGGATCTTGCCATCCAACCCGCCGTTTGGCAACCCTCACTGGTCTTTGTTACCAGAAAAGGGCAATGCCAGCAGGCCCTTCGTTCCACCGCTATCCTACCCTATCTGGACGAGTACGGCTCCCTTTCGTACGCTTGATGATGATGTGGTCGTGACATCCGTGTCTCGCTACATGATCACCAAGTCTGTCCTCATTCCTAAGCCGGTCCAGATGCAACAGGTGCTGAGCCAGCGGTTGGTGTAGCTCTGTTTACACCAACCTCTCCACACGCTGATCCACTTTCATGCACACTGCCACGGCATATTAGATCGTAGTACCGAAGTTTCCTCGAGAATTGTGTGCTTAAGTAGGCATGCATAGTGAGGTGAATAGCTGTAAAATGTGATGTTGCTTGTAGGTGATCTTGATGCTTGGTGTGCTTTTGTTTAAATCGTTTCTTTTGCTTCTTTCTTTGGGCCCTTGGTGTTACCTTAGTTCCCCTTATGAAAGTTGCTCATCAACCGACACCAGACTCGAAGAATCAGTGAGGATTGCAAATATTTTGAAGCACAGCTAAACAGTATGGAATTGTCAGTGGACTGTATTATATTGGGAATATCTGACCTGAATGCAAATGATATTCTGAATTGATTATCACCATCAAGATTTACCTCAGTGGAGCAATCTTCACATCAGTAATGATTAAACTAGCCGGAAGACAAGTGGTGTGCAAGACCAATAGTATATTATCAGTCAAAGGAATATCAAGGGTATGTATATATATATGGCATTCAGTCCGCATATCAGAGAGAAAAGCTGCTAGTGTAAGCCACCCAGTCTTTCTCCGCAAGCTACCAGAGAAGCTTACGACACAAGGTTCCGCAGTCTTCCTCAGTACGATATGTGGATAGCTTACAGTGTAAGGTACTCAGTCTTCTTTGGTAAGCCACCACAGAAAGCTCCCGGCATAAGGCACCGAATCTTCCCCGGTACGCAACTAAGGGAGAAGCTTCTGAGGTACGGTACCCAGTCTTCTTCAGCACGCTATCCCGGCAAAAGCTTCGAGTGCAAGATATCCAGTCTTCCTCAGCACTCTACTCTCGATGGCTTCCAACACATGCTATCCAGTCCTCGTCAGTACGGCACTACAAACAGTCATCGCCATTAGTACAAGATATTACACAGTGAGTTGGTAGTATATGGCGGTGCATCTCAAGAATCAGATCCGCAACAGTTGGGTCAGAAACATGAGCTACTCAGGACCCAAGTGTTTGCCTCGGGAATCAAATGCTCAGCTACCCATGCTTCCATATATATATTGTGAGCATGCTGCCAAGGTCATGCAAGTCATTCGAACAATAATGCAAGTATGGTGAGAATCCAACAAATCTGTGAGTATGTAAGAGGAAGAAAGCAAGTTATACACCTCAGTGTGATGCAATGTCTGACAAGCTATGAAGCAAGACAATGTTTGGACAACAATCCTGACAATAGATATCAAGGCCAGCTTCCTCACGCCCGACAAGGTTCGGATGATCATTGCCCTACAGCTAAAGCTCGAGAGATGATAAACTTGCCAGTTAAATGTTGCTGCACTACCTAAGGATAAGGATAAGGTATGACTGCCGGAATATTGCACCTATGGTCACACGAAGGATTAAAATATATCTATGGCCAAGCTCTTTCAGCAAAAGATTCAGAAAAGGAGAACAATAATGAAGAAGCAAGACCGGCAATACAGGTATGATAATTGTGGCATGAACAACATGGTACGGATACCCAAGACAGTCTGATTCCTTATTAATCACCATGAACACACCCCCAAGGGGTCTACTCTGTTTGTAAGGACCTCAGATCAAGGTGACAGTTGAATCGTCAGTATGGATCTCAGACAAAGAAGTCAGCAAGATTTAAAACTACCTACAAGTAGTCAGATTCCGCCAAGAGAGGGTTATAATTCCCAGCATGGTTTTGAACCAGGGGAACATGCATCTAGTAACCCAATGCAATGATTAAATGTTTCATGTCCACCGGGGAAATTGCTCACAACTCCATTGATACTATCGGTGCTGGATGGAAGAATGTCACGTCGAATGGAAGTCACTCCCGGACTTATGGAAATCCCGGTCATGATAATATCAGGCAAGCGAGCAGACATAAAAGAATTGAAGTCAGAGCAAGGATGAACATATGAAGGAAGACCTGTCAGAATATGGGATACAGTGAAGCAAACCACCCCAGAGCAAGGCAGTCCGTCAGATGCAATTCAGTGGGAACAATTTATAAAGGAAAGGGATACCCGAGTTGGAAACGGTTTCCTTAAGTCAGAATGTTCATACTTGTTCCCTGAGCAACCAAATCTCGAGGACGAGATTTATCGTAAGGGGGGGTAGGTTTGTAACACCCCGATTTTTGGCCCTTTCTTTTTCTTTTGGATTTCTTCGAATTTTTATTTGGAGTTCTTTTTCCGTGGCTATGAGGTCTTGAAACCTGGCAAGATCTTCTCTCCTGCCACTTCCTAGTGGCTTGTCATTCTCAAATCTATCCCAAGGCCATGTCATTTCCATCTTAGCCCAACCTCAATTTTTATTTCTTAGGAATATTCCTTTTTCTATTAAAGGAATAACCCTGTTTGCTTTGGGTTGTGAAGCAACCTATATTTCTGCCATTCCAAAAATTCCCAAAAAATTCTCATAAATTATTTGGATCATATCTTCCACAAATATGCCAAAATCCATCCTTGCCTAGTTCAAAAATAATTCAGGAATATTCATTTTCCATTCTGTCCAGAATGGCACTTTGTGAAGGAAGTGCTATTTATCGTTTCTTGATTGCCCTAAAACTTTTTGGGCACTCCCTCCTATCCAAATTATTGTCACATGCCAAAATTCAACTTCATTGGCCTAGTAAATCTTCCTCAGCAAATTTCCAAAGTTTCTGACCAGAGAGAAGCTTTGTGAAGGAAGTACTAACTAGGCTTATCAAACTGAGTTGAAATTTTGGGAGATCATTCATGTGATCCAATTATGACTCTCCACCAAATTTCATCTCCATCCAACAATCTATGTGAGCACACCTTCAAATCTTGGTTTCTGGTCAGAATTTCAGTTTGTGAATTAACTATATTTTATATTGCTTAAATTTTTTTGAAATTAATCCAGGACCTAAATATCCCTCTATAATTTGAGCATGCCAAAATTCACATCATTTTTACAAGCCATTTTCTCTACAAAATTCCCCCAAGTTTCTATCCAGTGTGGAGCATTGTGAAGGAAGTACCATTTTTATTCATCCAATTGGTATGAAATTTTTATGGTACCTTCATATGCCCAAATCATCAGCCTCCACAAATTTTCAGCTCAACCCAAGCAACCATGTGAGTGCTACTTCCTGATCTACCTTCTGGACCAGATTTGGCAGTTGTAAAGCAACTATGTTAAATTCTGGTCCAAATCTCTTCAAAATCCACAGGATTGTAGTTCTTCCTACCCTAAACCTCTGTGAAATCTTGTTCCTCTCTTTTACCAAGCCATTTTACCTCAGCTTCTGGGTAGAGTTTGCTACAGCAAACTTTAGCTGACCCATCCCATCAGCTCACAGTCACTTTGGTCGAGACATCCCATCAGTGGGGCTATAGGTTGGAGGGACAACACGGTAGACACCTCTTGGCAGACCCTCGTGCCCTCTCCTTGCCATGCCATGCGGTGACCACGCTGGTGGCAAGCGCTGGGCGCGCTCTGCTTGTCGTTTTGCTTCGGGCATTCTTCTCCCCGCCGTTTCCGCGCGTCCTAGCGTGTCCTCGAGCCCCGCAATGGCCACGCGCTCGCTCCCCAGCCCTCGCCCCCTCCTCTTTCTTCCTCCTCGCGCCACGGAAGCCCCGGCCGCGGCACTGCTCGCCGTCCCCACCACTTGCCCCGGTCGGCCACGCCGTCTGAGCGCCAGAGCATCGTTAGGTCGGCAACTCCCCAACACCAGCAAGCCGCCACCGCCCCGAGTCAAGCTCCAGTGCCCTCGCCAGGGGCATCTTACACATGCCCATGACGGCATCCAGCACGGGCATCTTGCCTCGGCTATAAGTAGCCGTCCCGAGCCCCTCCTCTCCTCACCACCGGCCTCCTCTCGCTCCTAGCAGCCTCCCAAGCCTCTCCTCCGAGCTCGAAGAGCTCTCGTTGCTCGCCATTGCCGCCATGGCCGCAGGTGGCCTTCGCCTAAATTGGAGCGCCACGGCCCCTCCCTCGCCCTCCTACCTCCACCAGTAGCACCACCCGAGCCCGGCGAACCTCCCCGCCTCCTCATTTCAACCCCGGGACGCCCGTGGGCTCGAACTCAAGTTCAGCCGACGGCCTTCCCCGTGGGCATCCAAGCCGCCGCCGTTACAGACCTCCCCGGTGTCCGTGCGGTGCCTGGACGGATGCGGCATTTCATTCTGATCTCCCCGGTGGGTAGAGCCTCGCCGGAGGCGGCCTGTGCCGCCAGGAATCGTCGCCGGCGCACTCGGCCTCTCCTCTCCTCTGTTCCCGATCGGGAGGAAGAAGAAGGAGGCGGGAGGAGAGAGAGAGCTGGCGCGGGGCCCACCTGTAAGCGACTCAGCTGGCTGGACCAGCAACTTAAGTGGAAGCGCCTTCGCCCAAAATGCACTTTCTCTTTATGAAGGCGTAATCTGGCGCAACTACTGGGCTGAATGCGCTTTCCCTATTGCGAAAACGTATTCACTCGGAATGCGCTTTCTGTTTCAGCCGCCGGCGCCGAAACGGTTAGTTTGCGGACGTTCATCCATTAAGGCCAGAAGTGAACAGATTTTTATTTGTTTTCTGCCTAACGAACGAACGGCCGTAATTTTTCAACCGTGACTCCGAATCAGGTGATTCAAAAGCCCACGATCTCAGTTCATCGAGCGCGTTCCGATGGTATCATTTTCATGAGGTTGTCACACTATGAAAATGACCATTTTGCCCTTGCCCTTAAAACAGCTCCGCCGAGAGGGAAACTTTTCCGGCAATTCTTTCCGCGATTTCATTGCACCTCTCCCCGGTGAATCCTTCACCCCCAGGCAAGCCACGACAGCCACTTGCATGATGGTCTTGCAGTAGCCATGGTTTTCACTGGAATATTTAATAATTGTTTGCTCATTTAATTATTTTGTGAATGCTTCGAATATGCTTGTGAATCCATGTCTATGCTTATGCCATGGTCGTTTTCATCTAGTAAGCGATATGATTAATTGCCAATGATATTCTTATCATATTTTATTCTTGTAATAATTTCAGATGCTAGTGATAATAATATGCTCATATGAATAGTTGGGGTTTGTCATGCAAATACTTGTGATATTCATGATCATCGTTATGCCATGCTCATATGCATCCCGTAGACTAAATGCTTTATTGTTGTTATATGGTTATGTTGCCCATCCATGTTTATGTTGATACCATGCTCATATGCATTATCATTTTATTATGACTCAGCTCATCACCATTCAAGGGCAACCTGACCTTAATCGAACTTGAACAAATCTGTTGGCTGAGTCATGGTGCCACCGAATCGAGCTAACCAGTGCAGCCACACTTGCCTTCTGGGGGGCCCTAATGCAGTCTATTGTCATGCCTCTCATCGGTGCCTCCTACTAGGGAAGGTTATGGGTGCACGCTACCCTGATCAGGTAGGCGGCCATAGCTTTGAAGGCCCAAGTTTTGATGGTACCGAGGTCCCCGTTTGGCACGATGTTTATGTTTGGCCACGACGGTGGCAGTCACAGAGGTGGCGGGTGTCACATGTTGGCACCGGGGTCACCCAGGACATAGCCCAAAGGGGAGTTTGTCGGAGTGGCCGGGAGAGTGTCATGCAATAGATTGATTTTGTCGGAATGTCGTTGGTCCACCCGAATGGGAGCACGAGGCCATGAGTTCCATGGTGTGGGTACAGTGTACTAACCTCTGCAGAGTGTATAATCTATCGATAGCCGCGTCCTCATTCATGGACACAGTTCGTAGTAGGTCACACTATGGGTCAACAGAAATAATAATCTGGATAATAACAACCCCGGTTCAACGAGAAAAGAAGTTGGTTGATCTTTATGTGATCATGAGAGGATCACGATGGTATCGTGAATACCGATGTTGGTTGATTATGAGGTGATCGCATGGTGATCACGGTGGTAAGTAAGTGTGAGATTCATGGTGGTTACGAGATAACCTCCGAACAGAGTAAGTTGGTCCACGAGACCTTACATGTCGACCCCCTTGCATGCTAGTGCTAGTATCATCCTGTTCATATCATGAATTAAATGTACATGCCATGCTCATGTTGTTGCCATGCTCATGTTGTTCTAGTAGTATCGTGATCATCTTTGATGATTAACCTGTAAATGCCATGTTGTTGTATGTCTTGATTGTTTTGGTTGCTGTGAGCTTTGATACGACTCCAACGTATCTATAATTTTTGATTGTTCCATGCTGTTATAATATCAATCTTGGATGTTTTTATAATCATTTACAGCAATTTTATATCATTTTTGGAGACTAACCTATTAACCTAGTGCCCAGTGCCAGTTGCTGTTTTCTGCCCGGTTTTTGTTTCACATAAAATCAATATCAAACGAAGTCCAAATACAGTGAAACTTTTTGGAGATTTTTTGGGCAAGAAGAATACCCGAAGCTTCGAGGGGAGGCCAGAAGACCTTGGTGGGCCCCATGAGCCACCAGGGCGCACCTGGGGGGGGGGGGGCAGGCGCGCCCTGATGCCTCATGGGCCCCACCAAGCTCCGTTTGACCTAATTCTAGCACTATAAATTCCAGAAAAATCAGAAACCCTCAGGAGAGTCCACGAAATACTTTTTATGCCGCCGCAAGCCTCTATTCCAGAGAGATCCCATCTGGGGTCCTTCTCCGGTAATCTGCCGGAGGGGGAATCGATCACGGAGGGGCTCTACATCAACCTTGCTGCTTCTCCGATGATGCGTGAGTAGATTACCACAGACCTTCGGGTCCATAGGCAGTAGCTATATGGCTTCTTCTCTCTTTTTGAGGTTCAATACAATGTTCTCCTTGATGTTCTTGGAGATCTATCCGATGTAATCTTTCTTTGCGG
The DNA here is from genome assembly GCA_039707655.1 of Elymus sibiricus. Taxonomy (NCBI): domain Eukaryota; kingdom Viridiplantae; phylum Streptophyta; class Magnoliopsida; order Poales; family Poaceae; genus Elymus; species Elymus sibiricus. The sequence goes on from CM077674.1 coordinate 253,184,299, forward strand.
TGTGTTTGTTGGGATCCGATGAATTGTGAGTTTATGATCAGATTATCCCTGAATATTATTTGAGTCTTCTCTAATCTCTTTTATGCATGATTTTTATAGCCTCGTATTTCTTGTCCGATCTATTGATTTGGTTTGGCCAACTAAGTTGATTTATCTTGCCATGGGAAGAGGTGCTTTGTAGTGGGTTCGATCTTGCGGTGCTCAATCCCAGTGACAGAAAGGGACATGACACGTATGTATCGTTGCTACTAAGGGTAAAAAGATGGGATCTATTCATTGGGTTTATTAATTCGTGAGTTTGTCTTGTCTACATCATGTCATCGTTCTTAAGGCATTACTCCGTTCTTATGGACTTAATTCACTAGATGCATCCTGGATAGCCCATCGATGTGTGGACTAATAGTAGTAGATGCAGGCAGGAGTCGGTCTACTAATCTTGGACGTGATGCCTATATACATGATCATTGCCTTGGATATCGTCATGATTATTTGCTTTTCTATCAATTGCCTAACAGTAATTTGTCAACCCACCGTATGCTATTTTCTCGAGAGAAGCCTCTAGTGAAATCTATGGCCCCCGGGTCTATCAAAATCATATTACTAAAACCCTAAAAATATTGCTGCCATTTTTCTTTTATTTATTTTATTTAGTATTTTTGCTACAATCTATCAATCTATCAAATACAATTTAATCTTGCAATCTTACCGCCAAGGGATTGACAACCCCTTGTTTGCGTTGGGTGCAAGGATTTGTTGTTTGTGTGCAGGTACTGCTTACTAGGTGTTGTGTGATTCTCCTACTGGTTCGATAACCTTGGTTTCATAATTGAGGGAAATACTTATCTCTACTGTGCTGCATCATCCCTTCCTCTTCGGGGAAATACCAACGCAAGCTACAAGTAGCAGGAAGAATTTCTGGCGCCGTTGCCGGGGAGAAGCACATCAACATAGTCTCCCGTCAACTTGCCAATTTCTGGCGCCGTTGCCGGGGAGACATCATCAACATTTATCAAGTACCTTTGCACAAACTCTCATCTCCTTGCATTTACTTTATTTGTCATTTGCCTCTCGTTTTCATCTCCCCCACTTCTAAAAAGTTTTTACAAAAATAAAAAAATATTTTCCGTTTGCCTTTTTGCCTGTTTTCTCGTTTGTGTGCTTGAAGTTGCTATCATGGCTGAATTTAAGAAAAGTAATCCTCTTCCTAGTGCTAGTTCCTTAGACAATCCGTCTATCCTCTTGAAGCTTATGAATGATGAAAATATTAAAAGAGGTTTTCCTAAGGTTTCTAAAGAAAAATTTGACAATCTTGCCGAAGATGATCCAGGACTTTTAAATTTTAAATACTTGAGTGATGAATCTTTAAAAGATGCTTGGGATAGATTATTAAAAATTCAAACAAGTGCTAGGCCTCAATATCATGTTAAGTTATTCCTAAGGAGTTTTTATGTTGGTTTACCCCTTGCTCATAGACGCGTTTTGGACTCTATATTTGAAAACGATTTTCTTGGGGGTGATGCCTTTGACACCTATGAAAAGATGAAAAACATATTTGGGCAACCAACAGTTGAAACTATTGAACCTACTGCTTTAGTGTGCTTTTATCAAAATGAGCTAATAAAAGAAACAAAGGCTAGCATGGATTCCAATTTTCGAGGAATATTTAATCTTGCTTCTACGATTAATGGTCATGTAGTATCACAAAATAGGAGGATCGATGCCTTGGATAAAAAGATCTCTTTATGTGTCCTGAAAGAAATAAAAACCCTTTGCACTAAGCTTGATCATCTAGTATACATAATTGATAATGGCAAAGATAATGAAATAGGAGTTGCTAGGACCATTAAGAAGTATGACAATACTTGAAATTATGCATTATGCCTAGCTAGGGGCATAAAACAATAGCGCTTGTTGGGAGGCAACCCAATGAATAAAATAAATTTTTGTTATAAGTTTCTGTTATGGTGTGTTTTTACTGTCATGCTACTGGTATGATAGTATTTTTATGTTTTTAATTAGTGTTTGTGCCAAGTAAAGCCTTTGGGATGATTTGGAAGATAGTATAATTGATGCTGTTTGGAAAACAGAAAGTTTTTCGTCCAGTAACCGAATTTTGTTTCTGTACTGGAGCGTCAGAAAAATCTGAAATTTTTACACAGTATTGGTATATGAATTTTACACGTTGTCCTAATTTTTCAGAATTTTTGGAGTTACAGAAGTATGGATTTTAAATAGATTTCTACAGACTCTTCTGTTTTTGACAGATTCTGTTTTTGATGCACTACTTGCTTGTTTTGATGAATCTATGGATTGTATCGGGGGTATAAGCCATGGTGAAGTTAGAGTACAGTAGGTATAATGCAAAAATAAAATATGAATGGGTTTGCAACAGTACTTATAGTAGTGATTTGTTTTGTTATACTAACGGATCTCACGAAGGTTTTCTTGAGTTTTGTGTGATTGAAGTTTTCAAGTTTTGGGTGAGATCACGATGGATGAAGGAATACGGAGTAGCAAAAGCCTAAGCTTGGGGATGCCCAAGGCACCCCAAGGTAATATGTGACACCCTGGTTTTCGCTCCTTGTTTTTTTTTTCCTTCGCGGGATTTGGCTCCCGTTTTTTTTCGATGTTATCGGATTTTCTCTCGCTCTTGGGTATATGAAGATGGTCATTTAGCCTTGCCTTTCCTATCCAACCAAAGATTCTCTCCAACCCAACCTTGCCACCCAAGTTACCTTCTTAGGATTTTGCCATCGAAACCCTACTCTCTGATCTACCGGAAGGGAAACCCTAATTCCTTCCGTTACAAAGGAACCCCAATTTCCTTTGCTCTTTTGCCTCCCAAATTTTTCCCAGTGATCATCCCATATCTATAAACCCTGGATATGCAAAAATATTGCCAAGTCATTTGCAATATTTTTCATTTACGATTAATTCCTTTTTCTGTTGTTTAAAGGAATTAAATCCAGGAAAATATCTATCCATCTCCAAAGTTCATGAAACTTGTGGAGATATTCTTTGTGATCATATTGAGCTCCAATAAAAATATTGGCCATAATAAAATAAGGGAAATTGCCTTTTCCTATTTAAAGCCAATATTGCATTTTGGGCACTTTCCAAAGGAACTACCATTTTGGTAGCCAGTAAAAATCCCAAATAATTTGTGGAGCTTCTCCTATCCATATCTTCACCATTTACATCAAGATCCCAAGTTCCACAGATCAAATTTTGAGAGCATCATCCAATTCTTGTTTCTGGACCTATTTTGAGGTTGTGAAGCAACTGTATTTTATATTGCTTCACAAATTCTCAAATTAATCCAGGACCTCATATTTTATATGTGATGTGAGTATGCCAAAATGCACATCATTTCATATAACCAATTTCTCCCAAAAATTCCATCTAGTTTCTGCCCAGATTCAAGCTCTGTGAAGGAAGTACCATTTTGGTATATCCAATTGAGCTGAAATTTTCCCAGTACCTTCATATCTCCAAATCATCACTCTACACCAAAATTAAGCTCATTCCACCAAGCCATATGAGTGCAGCTTCAAGGTCAAGTTTCTGGACCAGATTATGCTTTGTGAAGGAAGTGTATGCAAAACATGTCCAAATGGGCTCAAATTTTGCAAGCACCTAGTCCTTCCTACCAAATTTCCCTGTGACAACTTTTCCAGCTTATTGCCACCTCTGTTTGACCACAGATTCCTCCCCAAGTTTCTATCCAGAATCTATTTTGGATCAACTCGACTACTCTAGAGCCATCCCGGCCCATCCAATGATCCATCTTGTCTATTTGAGCAGTGAGTAACCTGTTGGACAAGGTGTGACGGCTGGACTGGCACCAGAGCACGTAGTGCATGTGGTGACCCCGTGAGCTGAATGTTGAACTGGTGCTCTGCGCCGCGCGTCGCCTCTGCCGACCGCCCCGGCCAGCCATAGCTTGTCCGCTGGTGCCGACCTGACTCCCCGTCGTCCGCTTCCTCCTCTCAGGTCATCTCCCCCTCCGTCCCCTTCCTCGCCGCGCCGCGACGAGCGCCGCAGTAGGCCACTATCCCGCCCGTGCTCGTCGTCGTCGCTTTCCTCTCTGTCTCCTTCCTCCCCGAGCTCTCTCGAGCGTTCCCGAGGTCTCACCTCTCCCCGCGAAGCTACTCGACGCCGCTACCGTCCAGCCACGTCCTCCCCGAGCGGCAGGATGGTGATAAGCTTGCCACGACGGCGAGCTTATCCGGTGGCCGCGGACGGCTATATATAGCCGTGGTCGAGCTCTCTCCCGAGCACCCTCACCTCCCGCAGAGACCTCCTTTCCCTCCTAGACCCTCCCCTGCCCGAAGGAGCTCGCCCCCGTGCCCATTCCCTCTCCTCTGCCGCCATGGCCGCCGCACTGTCCATCTCGAATTTGCGGCACCCGAGCCCTCCCTCTCTGCCTTACCACCCCCAGAAGACTACCCGGAGCTCGTTGAACCTCTCCATGTCCTCGCTTCATCTTGGGAATGAACCCATGCCCGAAATCAAGATCGGCCGATGGCCATTTCCGCCGGAGCCCATGCCGTCGCCATTTCAGTCATCCTCGGCGGCCGTGCTATGCGGGGATGGATGCGGCCCGTCCTCCTGAGCTCGTGGGTAGGTCGCACGCCTCGGGGGATGGCCGGAGCCGCCGGCAAACTCCGGTCGAGCGCCGCCCTGTCTCGGTTGAGCGCGGGCGCGAGAGGAAGACGAGGACGCTGCGCCCAGCTGGCCAGGCGGGCCCCGCCTCCCCCGCGACCCCACATGTCATCGGCTAAGGGCTGGTCCAGCTGGATAAGTGGAAGCGGTTTTTCGAAAATACGCTTTCCTGTTTTGAAAGCGTACTCTGGCGCGGTTCTCAGCCGGAATGCGTTTTCGCTTCAGAGAAGACGCATTTTCAGAAATACGCTTTCACTTATTCCGCCGGCGGCCGAAACGTTCACTGATTAAGGGAAAAAATGGACAGAATCTATTTGTTTTCTGCCTAACAAGTGAACGGCCACAACTTTTTAACCGTAACTCCGATTGAGGTGAATCCAAAGCCCACTTCTTCAGTTCGTTGAGCCCGTTCCGATGGCATCATTTTCATAATGTTTCCACACTGTGAAAATGACCATTCTGCCCTTGCCCTTCTATCAGCCCCTCCGAGAGGGAATCCTTTCCGGCGAATTTTCCGCGAGCTCATCGCACTTCTTCCCGGTGTATTCCTTCACCCCCAGGCAAGCCGACCATCTGATATATGCCCTAAAGCATTGCTCTGTGTTATTCTTGCGTGTTTAATTAATGAATATGCCTGTGTTAGGAATAAATAAACTCCTGCTAGTTCGGACTTGCTATTTACATTACCTGCTATTGCCCATCATGTTATCGCACTAGTGACTCGTTGTAATGCATATGGAGATAGGTTGTTATGTTTTCATAGTGGTTACATCATGCATGGTTACAGTTATTGCAATATTATGAAATGTGACTTAATAATAACAACCTCCTCCGTCAACTGGATCGAGTCATAGTGTCACCTATCCGGACTTACCCGTGCTGCCACATTTGTCGGTATGGGACGGCCCTAGCTTGGTCTATTGTCTTGCCTCTTGTCGGTACCACCAAATAGGGAAGGTTATGCGTGCGCGCTACCCTGGCCCGGTAGGCGGCGATAACCTTGTGAGCCCAGTTTATGGTTATGTGCGCACGTCCCTGTTTGGGACAGTTTTGTTTGGCCACGACGGTGGCAGGTGTCACGGGGTGACACAGGGGCCACCCAGGACATGACCCTGGGAGGGTATGATTGTCGGTGGGACCGTAAGAGTGCCGGGCAATAGACCGAGTTTTGTTGGAGCAGCACTGGTCCACCCGAATGGGAACATGTACTAAAGTACGAGGCCAGGCGCTCCATGGTGTGGGTAAAGTGCGCAATCTCTGCAGAGTGTAAATCTATTCGAATAGTCGCGTCCTCGGTCATGGACAGTTCATATAGGCCCCTATTTGGTCTGTGTCGAGTCAGGAGGAACAAACTATATAACGTATTGTTAAGACTGAACCAGAGTAAGGTATGATTTGTCAGACTTGCAGTACGGATGCTTGGACATCAGATGATGTCCAAGGTTTGAATGCTAGCCATGAGATGGCTATGAGATGAGCGGTTGGATGTCCGCAAAGCTTGGATCAGATTTGGATCGTGAGCATATTCGGAGTTCGTATCATTTACCTGATATACTTTACTTTACTGCATTTACTTCAGTAATTATCATGCTAGATAATTCTGCTATGACATGATGATTAATGCTGCTACATGATTAATCATGCTAGATAATCCTGTCATAACATGATAGTTAATACTGTTAAGATAACAATTGCATGCTTGAATGCCATGGTATGCTTTGCTTGGTGTATATGTTGGTATGGTTTGCTTGCGAGTACATTCAAAAGTACTCAGCGGCCTTCAATGTGGCCAGGTTCACCTAAGGATCCGACGTTCGCTAGCGAGGAGCCGGAGTGTTCGCAGGCTAGAAGAGTAACCCAGTTAGATCCCTATGGATTGGAGCCGCACCAGGACCATGCTGCATTAGATAGAGCTTTTCCGCTGCCATCACCCTTGTAATAGACCATGTAAGACTTATATATCCATTAATAGAAAAGCTTGTGTTCATGATACTTGTTGTAAAAGCACATGCCAGAGTGATTTCCTGGGCTGGTATGTGCGGTGACCGTCTGACTACAGTGGTATTCAGGCGGGGTGCCCCATAATATTCAAGGAAGACTCAAGCGTCTAAGCTTGGGGATGCCCCGGAAGGCATCCCCTCTTTATTCTACCGACCATCGGTAATTTTACTTGGAGCTATATTTTTATTCGTCACATGATATGTGTTTTGCTTGGAGCGTCTTGTATGATATGAGTCTTTGCTTTGTTTGCTTTTTAGTTTGTCACAATCATCTTTGCTGCACACACCTATTTTGAAAGAGCCACACGTTATCATCATAATTTGTAGAATACTCTATGTGCTTCACTTAAATTTTTTGAGCTAGGCAGTTGCTCTAGTGCTTCACTTAAATCCTTTTGAGCACGGTGGTGGCTGAAATTTTGTAGAAATAAACTCTCATGCTTCACTTATATTATTTTGAGAGTTGATTGAAATTTTGTAGAAATAAATTCTCATGCTTCACTTATATCATTTTGAGAATTGACTTGATTAAAATTTTGTAGAAATAAATTCTCATGCTTCACTTATATTATTTTGAGAATTGTTAAGACTGAAATTTTGAAGAAATATTTGCACTCTCATGCTTCACTTAAATCTTTTTGAGAGATGATGATAGTAACGGTAATTTGCACATGTTATGCAATTGGTCCCAAAGTGATGAATATTCAAGAGGGATATAGATAAAAACTTTCATATAGATCATTGGATATGACAAGTGTGATTCCTTGCAATATTTTTGCGATATGGAAATGATGATATGTGATGCCATGCTACTGAGTAATTTTGCTTAAGTAAGAATATTAGTGTTAAGGCTTGTGATTCCCTATGCAAGCACGTTAAGTCAATAGTTATGTAATGAAGTTATTGTTGGAGAACGTTGCATGGAAAACAAAAAAAATTCTACGCACACGCAAGATCTATCCATGGAGATGCATAGCTACGAAAGGGGGAGTGTGTCTACGTACCCTCGTAGACCGTAAGCGGAAGCGTTAAAACAACGGCGATTGATGTCGTCGAACAACTTCACGATCCAACCGACCGAGTACCGAACGTACGGCACCTCCACGTTCAGCACACGTTCAGCTCGGTGACGTCCTCAACTTCTTGATCCAGCAAGACGGCGAGGTAGTGGATGAGTTCCGGCAGCACGACGGCGTGGTGACGGTGATGGTGATGCTATCTCCGCAGGGCTTCGCCCAAGCACTGCGAAAATATGACCGAGGGACGGAACTGTGGAGGGGGGCGCCGCACACGGCTAAGACAATGTTGTGTCTCCTTTGGGGCGCCCCCTCTCCTCTATTTATATATGTGTAGGGGCTTGGAGTAGAAGGAATAGTGCCACATGAACAGTAACCGTGAATAGTACATACGTGGACTTGGACTCCAAAGTCCAATCCTATTCCTACTAGGACTCTCCCTTTTTTTTCCCTAGTTGCGTGGGCTTTTGAGGACTTGGTGCGCCTGGCCCAATAAGGCCAGGGCGCCTCCCCTTAGCCCATGCCAGCCCTTGGGACGTGGTGGACCCACTTGTGGACTTCCGGACCCCTCCGGAATCCTCCGGAACCTTCTGGAAGCTTCCCGGTACAATACCGAAAAAACTGCACTTTTTTTCCGGAACCCAAAATATGACTTCCCATATATAAATCTTTACCTCTCGACCATTCCGAGACTCCTCGTGACGTCCGGGATCTCATCCGTGACTCCGAACAATATTCGGTTACCAATTCACATAACTCATATAACACTATATCGTCAACGAACGTCAAGCATGCGGACCCTACGGGTTCGGGAATGATGTAGACATGACCGAGACACCTCTCCGGTCAATAACCAATAGAGGAACCTGGATGCCCATATTGGTTCCTACATATTCCATGAAGATTTTATCGGTCGAACCGCAATGACAACATACGTAATTCCCTTTGTCCGTCGGTATTTTACTTGCCCGAGATTCGATCGTCGGTATCTCCATACCTAGTTCAATCTCGTTACCGGCAAGTCTCTTTACTCGTTCCGTAATACATCATCCCGTAACTAACTCCTTAGTCACTTTGCTTGCAAGCTTCTTATGATGTGCATTACCGAGAGGGCCCAGAGATACCTCTCCGAAACACGGAGTGACAAATCCCAGTCTCGATCCATGCCAACTCAACGAACACCTTCAGAGATACCTGTAGAGCATCTTTATGGTCACCCAGTTACGTTGTGACGTTTGATAGCACACAAGGTATTCCTCCGGTATCCGGGAGTTGCATGATCTCATGGTCTGAGGAACATGTATTTGACATTCAAGAAAGCAGTAGCAATAAACAGAACGATCATATGCTAAGCTAACGGATGGGTCTTGTCCATCACATCATTCTTCTAATGATGTGATCCCGTTATCAAATGACAACTCATGTCTATGGTTAGGAAACCTTAACCATCTTTGATCAACGAGCTAGTCTAGTAGAGGCTCACTAGGGACACGGTATTTTTTTATGTATTCACACATGTATTTAAGTTTCCGGTCAATACAATTCTAGCATGAATAATAAACCGTTATCATGAACAAAGAAATATAAAATAATAACAACTTTATTATTGCCTCTAGGGCATATTTCCATCAGTCTCCCACTTGCACTAGAGTCAATAATATAGATTACATAGTAATGAATCTAACACCCATGGAGTCTTGGTGTTGATCATGTTTTGCTCGTGGAAGAGGCTTAGTCAACGGGTCTGCCACATTCAGATCCGTGTGTACTTTGCAAATTTCTATGTCTCCATCCTTGACATATTCACGAATGGAGTTGAAGCGTCTCTTGATGTGTTTGGTCTTCTTGTGAAACCTGGGCTCCTTGGCTATGGCAATTGCTCCAGTGTTGTCACAAAAGATTGTCATTGGACCCGATGCACTAGGTATTACACCTAGATCAGATATGAACTCCTTCATCCAGACTCCTTCATGTGCTGCTTCCAAAGTAGCTATGTATTCCGCTTCACACGTAGATCCCGCCACGACGCTCTGCTTGGAACTGCACCAACTGACAGCTCCACCATTTAATATAAATACGTATCCGGTTTGTGACTTAGAGTCATCCGGATCAGTGTCGAAGCTTGCATCGACGTAACCCTTTACGACGAGCTCTTCGTCACCTCCATAAACAAGAAACATGTCCTTGGTCCTTTTCAGGTACTTCAGGATATTCTTGACCGCTGTCCAGTGATCCACTCCTGGATTACTCTGGTACCTCCCTGCCAAACTTATGGCAAGGCACACATCAGGTCTGGTACACAGCATGGCATACATAATAGAACCTATGGCTGAGGCATAGGGAATGACTTTCATCTTCTCTATATCTTCTGCCGTGGTCGGGCATTGAGTCTGACTCAACTTCACACCTTGCAAGACAGGCAAGAACCCTTTCTTTGACTGATCCATTTTGAACTTCTTCAAAACTTTGTCAAGGTATGTGCTTTGCGAAAGTCCTATCAAGCGTCTTGATCTATCCCTATAGATCTTGATGCCCAATATATAAGCAGCTTCACCGAGGTCTTTCATTGAAAAATTCTTATTAAAGTATCCCTTTATGCCATCCAGAAATTCTATATCATTTCCAATCAACAATATGTCATCCACATATAATATTAGAAATGCTACAGAGCTCCCACTCACTTTCTTGTAAATACAGGCTTCACCGTAAGTCTGTACAAAACCATATTCTTTGATCACCTCATCAAAGCGTATATTCCAACTCCGAGATACTTGCACCAGTCCATAGATGGATCGCTGGAGCTTGCACACTTTGTTAGCACCCTTAGGATCGACAAAACCTTCTGGTTGCATCATATACAACTCTTCTTTGAGAAAACCATTAAGGAATGCAGTTTTGACATCCATTTGCCAGATTTCATAATCATAAAATGCGGCAATTGCTAACATGATTCGGACAGGCTTAAGCATCGCTACGGGTGAGAAAGTCTCATCGTAGTCCACCCCTTGAACTTGTTGAAAACCTTTCGCGACAAGTCGAGCTTTGTAGATAGTGATATTACCATCAGCATCCGTCTTCCTCTTAAAAATCCATTTATTCTCAATGGCTTGCCAATCATCGGGCAAGTCCACCAAAGTCCATACTTTGTTCTCATACATGGATCCTATCTCGGATTTCATGGCCTCAAGCCATTTGTCGGAATCCGGGCTTATCATAGCTTCTTCATAGTTCGTAGGTTCGCCGTTGTCTAACAACATAACTTCTAGAACAGGATTACCGTACCACTCTGGTGTGGAACGTACTCTGGTCGACCTACGAAGTTCAGTAGTAACTTGATCTGAAGTTTCATGATCTTTATCATTATCTTCCTCTCTTATTGGTGTAGGCATCACGGGAACGGTTTTCTCTGATGAGCTACTTTCCAATTCGAGAGAAGGTACAATTACCTCATCAAGTTCTACTTTCCTCCCACTCACTTCTTTCGAGAGAAACTCCTTCTCTAGAAAGGACCCATTCTTGGCAACAAAGACCTTGCCTTCGGATCTGTGGTAGAAGGTGTACCCAATTGTTTCTTTAGGGTATCCTATGAAGACGCACTTCTCCGCTTTGGGTTCGAGCTTATCAAGTTGAAGCTTTTTCACATAAGCATCGCATCCCCAAACTTTAAGAAACGACAGCTTAGGTTTCTTGCCAAACCATAGTTCATATGGTGTCGTCTCAACGGATTTAGACGGTGCCCTATTTAACGTGAATGCAGCTGTCTCTAATGCATAACCCCAAAACGATAGTGGCAAATCGGTAAGAGACATCATAGAACGCACCATATCCAATAAAGTACGGTTACGACGTTCGGACACACCATTACGCTGTGGTGTTCCAGGTGGCGTGAGTTGTGAAACAATTCCACATTTTCTTAAATGAAGGCCAAACTCGTAACTCAAATATTCGCCTCCGTGATCAGATCGTAGAAACTTTATTTTCTTGTTACGATGATTCTCTACTTCACTCTGAAATTCTTTGAACTTTTCAAATGTTTCAGACTTGTGTTTCATCAAGTAGATATACCCATATCTACTCAAATCATCTGTGAAGGTTAGAAAATAACGATACCCACCGCGTGCTTCAACATTCATCGGACCGCATACATCGGTATGTATTATTTCCAACAAATCAGTAGCTCGCTCCATTGTTCCGGAGAACAGAGTTTTAGTCATCTTGCCCATGAGGCATGGTTCGCAAGTATCAAATGATTCATAATCAAGAGATTCCAAAAGTCCATCCGCATGGAGTTTCTTCATGCGCTTTACACCAATATGACCTAAATGGCAGTGCCACAAGTATGTTGCACTATCATTATCAACTTTGCATCTTTTGGCATCAATATTATGAATATGTGTATCACTACGATCGAGATTTAACAAGAATAGACTATTCACAAAAGGTGCGTGACCATAAAAGATGTTACTCATATAAATAGAACAACCATTATTCTCTGATTTAAATGAATAACCGTCTCGCAATAAACAAGATCCAGATATAATGTTCATGCTCAACGCTGGCACCAAATAACAATTATTAAGGTCTAAAACTAATCCCGAAGGTAGATGTAGAGGTAGCGTGCCGACGGCGATCACATCAACCTTGGAACCATTCCCGACGCGCATCGTCACCTCGTCCTTAGCCAATCTTCGCTTATTCCGTAGCTCCTGTTTCGAGTTACAAATATGAGCAACCGAACCAGTATCAAATACCCAGGCGCTACTGCGAGCATTAGTGAGGAACACATCAATAACATGTATATCAAATATACCTTTGCTCACTTTGCCATCCTTCTTATCCGCCAAATACTTGGGGCAGTTCCGCTTCCAGTGACCAGTCCCTTTGCAGTAGAAGCACTCTGTTTCAGGCCTGGGTCCAGCTTTGGGTTTCTTCGTGGGAGCGGCAACTTGCTTGCCGTTCTTCTTGAAGTTCCCCTTCTTTCCCTTGCCCTTTTTCTTGAAACTAGTGGTTTTGTTAACCATCAACACTTGATGCTCCTTCTTGATTTCTACCTCCGCTGATTTCAGCATCGCGAAGAGCTCGGGAATTGTCTTCTCCATCCCTTGCATATTATAGTTCATCATGAAGCCTTTATAGCTTGGTGGCAGTGACTGAAGAACTCTGTCAATAACACTCTCAACCGGAAGATCAATTCCCAGCTGAGTCAAGTGGTTGTGGTACCCAGACATTCTGAGTATGTGTTCACTGACAGAACTGTTCTCCTCCATCTTACAGCTAAAGAACTTGTTGGAGACTTCATATCTCTCAACCCGGGCATTAGCTTGAAATATTAATTTCAGCTCTTGGAACATCTCATATGCTCTGTGGCGTTCAAAACGCTTTTGCAGTCCCGGTTCTAAGCCGTAGAGCATGGCACATTGAACTATCGAGTAGTCATCAGATCGAGCCTGCCAGGCGTTCACAACGTCTGCAGCAGCTCCTGCAGCAGGTCCATCACCTAGCGGTGCATCAAGGACATAATTCTTCTGTGCAGCAATGAGGATAATCCTCAAGTTACGGACCCAGTCCGTGTAGTTGCTACCATCATCTTTCAACTTAGCTTTCTCTAGGAACGCATTAAAATTCAACGGAACAGTAGCACGGGCCATTTATCTACTAAATAGATATGCAAAGAAACCATCAAGACTAAGTTCATGATAAATTAAGTTCAATTAATCAAATTACTAATGAACTCCCACTTAAATTAACATCCCTCAAGTTAACTAAGTGATACATGATCTAAATCAACTAGCCCATGTCCGATCATCACGTGAGATGGGATAGTCATCAATGGTGAACATCTCCATGTTGATCATATCTACTATATGACTCATGTTCGACCTTTCGGTCTCTAGTGTTCCGAGACCATGTCTGTACATGCTAGGCTCGTCAAGTTTAACCCAAGTATTCTGCTTGTGTAAAACTAGCTTACACCCGTTGTATGTGAACGTAGAATCTATCACACCCGATCATCACGAGGTGCTTCGAAACGACGAACTTTAGCAACGGTGCATACTCGGGGAGAACACTTTTATCTTGAAATTTAGTGAAGGGATCATCTTATAATGCTACCGTCGTTCTAAGCAAAATAAGATGCATAAAGGATAAACATCACATGCAATCAAAATATGTGACATGATATGGCCATCCTCTTGTGCTTTTGATCTCCATATCCAAAGCATCATCATGATCTCCATCGTCACCGGCTCGACACCTTGATCTCCATCGTTGCGTCGTGGTCGTCTCGCCAACTATTGCTTCTACAACTATTGCTAACGCATAGCGATAAAGTAAAGCAATTACATGGCCCTTGCATTTCATACAATAAAGAGACAACCATAAGGCTCCTGCCGGTTGCCGATAAATTACAAAACATGATCATCTCATACAATAACGTATATCACATCATGTCTTGACCATATCACATCACAGCATACCCTGCAAAAACAAGTTAGACGTCCTCTACTTTGTTGTTGCAAGTTTTACGTGGCTACTACGGGCTTCTAGCAAGAACCGTTCTTACCTACGGCACAAAACCACAACGGTGATTTATCAAGTTTGTTGTTTTAACCTTCAACAAGGACTGGCCGCAGTCAAATTGGATTCAACTAAAGTAGGAGAAACAGACACCCGCCAGCCACCTTTATGCAAAACAAGTTGCATGTCTGTCGATGGAACCGGTCTCATGTACGTGGACATGTAAGGTTGGTCCGGGCCGCTTCATCTTACAATACCGCCGAATCAAAATAAGATGTTGGTGGTAAGCAGTATGACGATCACCGCCCACAACTCTTTGTGTTCTACTCGTGCATATCATCTACGCATAGACCTGACTCATGATGCCACTGTTGGAGAACGTTGCATGGAAAACAAAAAAAATTATACGCACACGCAAGATCTATCCACGGAGATGCATAGCTACGAGAGGGGGAGTGTGTCTATGTACCCTCGTAGACCGTAAGCGGAAGCGTTAGAACAACGGCGATTGATGTCGTTGAACAACTTCACGATCCAACCGACCGAGTACCGAACGTACGGCACCTCCGCGTTCAGCACACGTTCAGCTCGGTGACGTCCTCGACTTCTTGATCCAGCAAGACGGCGAGGTAGTGGATGAGTTCCGGCAGCACGATGGCGTGGTGACGGTGATGGTGATGCTATCTCCGCAGGACTTCGCCCAAGCACTGCGAAAATATGACCGAGGGACGAAACTGTGGAGGGGGGCGCCGCACACGGCTAAGACAATGTTGTGTCTCCTTTGGGGCGCCCCCTCTCCTCTATTTATATATGTGTAGGGGCTTGGAGTAGAAGGAATAGTGCCACGTGAACAGTAACCGTGAATAGTACACACGTGGACTTGGACTCCAAAGTCCAATCCTATTCCTACTAGGACTCTCCCTTTTTTTTTTCCCTAGCTGCGTGGGCTTTTGAGGACTTGGTGCGCCTGGCCCAATAAGGCCAGGGCGCCTCCCCTTAGCCCATGCCAACCCTTGGGACGTGGTGGACCCACTTGTGGACTTCCGGACCCCTCCGGAATCCTCCGGAACCTTCTGGAAGCTTCCCGGTACAATACCGAAAAAACTGCACTTTTTTCCAGAACCCAAAATATGACTTCCCATATATAAATCTTTACCTCTCGACCATTCCGAGACTCCTCGTGACGTCCGGGATCTCATTCGGGACTCCGAACAATATTCGGTTACCAATTCACATAACTCATATAACACTATATCGTCAACGAACGTTAAGCGTGCGGACCCTACGGGTTCGGGAATGATGTAGACATGACCGAGATGCCTCTCCGGTCAATAACCAATAGTGGAACCTGGATGCCCATATTGGTTCCTACATATTCCACGAAGATCTTATCGGTCAAACCGCAATGACAACATACGTAATTCCCTTTGTCCGTCGGCATGTTACTTGCCCGAGATTCGATCGTCGGTATCTCCATACCTAGTTCAATCTCGTTACCGGCAAGTCTCTTTACTCGTTCCGTAATACATCATCCCGTAACTAACTCCTTAGTCACTTTGCTTGCAAGTTTCTTATGATGTGCATTACCGAGAGGGCCCAGAGATACCTCTCCGAAACACGGAGTGACAAATCCCAGTCTCGATACATGCCAACTCAACGGACACCTTCGGAGATACCTGTAGAGCATCTTTATGGTCACCAAGTTACGTTGTGACGTTTGATAGCACACAAGGTATTCCTCCGGTATCCGGGAGTTGCATGATCTCATGGTCTGAGGAACATGTATTTGACATTCAAGAAAGCAGTAGCAATAAACAGAACGATCATATGCTAAGATAACGGATGGGTCTTGTCCATCACATCATTCTCCTAATGATGTGATCCCGTTATCAAAAGACAACTCATGTCTATGGTTAGGAAACCTTAACCATCTTTGATCAACGACCTAGTCTAGTAGAGGCTCACTAGGGACACGGTATTTGTTTATGTATTCACACATGTATTTAAGTTTCCGGTCAATACAATTCTGGCATGAATAATAAACCTTTATCATGAACAAGGAAATATAAAATAATAACAACTTTATTATTGCCTCTAGGGCATATTTCCATCAGTTATATCCTACTATGGTGCATTATTCGGTGTTAGTTATGTTCAATGCATGTTTATGACCGTTTTCGTTTTTGGTTGGTTGCTTCTGAATCTTTTGCTAGCCTTCATTTGTACTAAGCGGAAATACTGCTTGTGCATCCAAAATCCTTAAAACCAGTTTTGCATTATGAGTCCACTATATCTACCTATTTGCGGTATTCCAATGCCGTTCCAAGTAAATTTGCGTGTGCCAACTCTAGATTTCAAAATAATTTTTCTGTTTTGTATGCCCGTACCGCTCAAGAAGCGGAAGGGGGTAGCCAATATCTTCCATGCTAGGTGTGTTATTCTCAAGATGGGTGTTTATTCACTTGTCATTGCACGAGAGTGTGGTGGTAATAGGGATGCCCGTCCCGAATTGTTAAATTGCTAAAAATGCCAAAATTGCAGTAATGCAAAAATAATGAAAGCAAAAGCAAATCTCCCTCGGAAAGAAATAAAAAAATCTTAATGAAGGGGAGTACTCTCGCGGAAAGAAAAATCTTAATGAAGGAGAGTATAATTTATTTTCTGTTTGGGAACCGCCTATGATGTATGTAGCATGGAAGATATTGGGAATTCTCATTCGTTTTCATTGACAGGAAAAGCATGCCTCCCAAATTTTTTTTTATCTCTTAAATTTCAGCTTTGAGCTCTGGCACATTTGACAAATCTCTGCTTCCCTCTACGAAGGACCTATCTATTTACTTTTATGCAATTTTAATTTTTCTTGAGTCTCCATCTTCTCTTACAAAAGCACCAACTAGAGAACACTATTGTCATACTTGTGCATTGGTTGTAGCTAATATTTGAGTGTGTTTCATAAATGGATCAATGATTGAGCATAATGGGCTAGGGATAACTTTCTTTAGCGTTGATATTTTGAAAGACATGGTTGCTTGTTAGTATGCTTCAGTATCTATGTTTTCATGTCAAATTACAGACTATTGCTTTGAATCATATAAGTCAAATGTCCATGCTACAAAAAGAAAAAGAATATGTGATAAATATGTTAGGCAGCATTCCACATCAAAAATTCTGTTTTTATCATTTACCTACTCGAGGACGAGCAGGAATTAAGCTTGGGGATGCATCTATAATTTTTGATTGTTCCATGCTGTTATAATATCAATCTTGGATGTTTTTATAATCATTTACAACAATTTTATATCATTTTTGGAGACTAACCTATTAACCTAGTGCCCGGTGCCAGTTGCTGTTTTCTGCCCTGTTTTTGTTTCACAGAAAATCAATATCAAACGAAGTCCAAATACAGTGAAACTTTTTGGAGATTTTTTCTGGGGCAAGAAGAATACCAGAAGCTTCGAGGGGAGGCCAGAAGACCTTGGTGGGCCCCACCAAGCTCCGTTTGACCTAATTCCAGCACTATAAATTCCAGAAAAATCAGAAACCCTCAGGAGAGTCCACGAAATACTTTTTACGGTGCCGCAAGCCTCTGTTCCAGAGAGATCCCATCTGGGGTCCTTCTCCGGTAATCTGCTGGAGGGGGAATCGATCACGGAGGGGCTCTACATCAACCTTGCTGCTTCTCCGATGATGCGTGAGTAGTTTACCACAGAACTTCGGGTCCATAGGCAGTAGCTAGATGGTTTCTTCTCTCTTTTTGATGTTCAATACAATGTTCTCCTTGATGTTCTTGGAGATCTATCCGATGTAATCTTTCTTTGCGGTGTGTTTGTTGGGATCCGATGAATTGTGAGTTTATGATCAGATTATCCATGAATATTATTTGAGTCTTCTCTGATCTCTTTTATGCATGATTATTATAGCCTCATATTTCTTCTCCGATCTATTGATTTGGTTTGGCCAACTAAGTTGATTTATCTTGCCATGGGAAGAGGTGCTTTGTAGTGGGTTCGATCTTGAGGTGCTCAATCCCAGTGACAGAAAGGGACATGACACGTATGTATCGTTGCTACTAAGGGTAAAAAGATGGGATCTATTCATTGGGTTTATTAATTTGTGAGTTTTTCTTGTCTACATCATGTCGTCGTTCTTAAGGCATTACTCCGTTCTTATGGACTTAATTCACTAGATGCATGCTGGATAGCCCGTCGATGTGTGGAGTCATAGTAGTAGATGCAGGCAGGAGTCGGTCTACTAATCTTGGACGTGATGCCTATATACATGATCATTGCCTTGGATATCGTCATGATTATTTGCTTTTCTATCAATTGCCTAACAGTAATTTGTCTACCCACCGTATGCTATTTTCTCGAGAGAAGCCTCTAGTGAAATCTATGGCCCCCGGGTCTATCAAAATCATATTACTAAAACCCTAAAAATATTGCTGCCATTTTTCTTTTATTTATTTTATTTAGTATTTTTGCTGCAATATATCAATCTATCAAATACAATTTAATCTTGCAATCTTACCGCCAAGGGATTGACAACCCCTTGTTTGCGTTGGGTGCAAGGATTTGTTGTTTGTGTGCAGGTACTGCTTACTAGGTGTTGTGTGATTCTCCTACTGGTTCGATAACCTTGGTTTCATAATTGAGGGAAATACTTATCTCTACTATGCTGCATCATCCCTTCCTCTTCGGGGAAATACCAACGCAAGCTACAAGTAGCAAGCTTGCGAGTACATTCAAAGTACTCACCTGGCGTGTCATGCCAGATTGCAGGTGATGTCGTGTTTGCTTGTCGAGGATCCCGAGGTTGCGCTCTAGGATGCGTCCCAGCCAGAGTCCCTGCGGAGTGGAGTTCATCACCGTCGTCGTTGTTCCGCTGCTAGAAGTTATTCCGCTTCGAGTTGTTCCGCTGCTAGCATAGAACTACCTTAGCAGGCAAAGTGTCGCCGTGCCCCTGTAACCGTTGTAATATCGGACCCTTGTACCCCGTTTATTCATAATAAAGAGATGATTTGTTCTATGCCAAGCAGTGTCGTATTCCAGAAGACTTGATCTCTGGGCTGGAATACGGGGTGTTCCGGTCTCTCTGAGCCGGGGTGCCGCATATTTTCGGGGAAGAGGACCAAGGCACTACAAAAGGGGCGGGGCTGCTTCCTTGTAAGGGGATCGATTTAGTCTCCCCATACCTCTTGTACTTCGAGCACAAGCTCTCCACAGAGCAATCCAGCACAAGCAGGAGTAGGGTATTACACCGCACGGTGGCCCGAACCTGGGTAGCTCGCGCGTCCCCTTCGTGTCCGGTGAGAGCAGCGAGCCCGTCGTGTCCCCGCCGTAGTCACCGTCGTGCCGTAGGTTGCCAAGCAAAGTCCCCCAGAGTTCAAATCCTAATTTCTTGGACAAGTTTCTTGGACGCAGATCCTAGACTCCGACAAATAGTTCTCTTCATAAAGGAACTAGCAGAAGAAGTATCGAGCATGGATTGATCATTATGAGAACGCCGAGCATAAAAGTTTTGAAGAATTATTTCTCTTGAGAGCTCATGATTGGGGCATGTGTGCAACATATACTTAAGCCTCCCCCAAGCTTGAGCGATACTTTCTCCTTCACGAAGCCAAAAATTATATATATAATTCCGATCACGATGAACCAAATGCATAGGATAAAATTTCTGGTGGAATTCCAGCTTCAACCGGTTCCAGTCCCATGTTTCAGTATCATCACATAGCCTATACCATGTCAATGCCTTTCCCTCCAAACATAAAGGGAATACTTTATTCTTAACTCTATCTCCAGATAGACCTGCAAGCTTAAACAATCCACAAATTTCATCCACATATATCAAGTGCATATCAGGATGTATCGTTCCATCTCCTGCATAAGGATTAGATAGCAGTTTCTCTACCATACCCGAAGGAATTTCATAATAAATATTTTCAGTAGGTTCAATAGGTTGAGGAGCAACTCTCAATTCTTTCGGTCGAGGTGAAGATACCCCGAACAAGCCCCTCAAAGGATTATTTTCCATAGTGACAAGTGACAGTAAATTTCAGCACGTATTATAAATGTTTCCTTACCAAATTCCACTCACCAAAGGCGCTTCACTCCCCGGCAACGGCGCCAGAAAAGAGTCTTGATGACCCACAAGTATAGGGGATCAATCGTAGTCCTTTCGATAAGTAAGAGTGTCGAACCCAACGAGGAGCAGAAAGAAATGACAAGCGGTTTTCAGCAAGGTATTCTCTGCTAGTCCTAAAAGTAGCGGTAACAGGTAGTTTTGATAGCAAGATAATTCGTAACAAGTAACAAGTATAATAAAGTGTAGCAAGGTGGCCCAATCCCTTTTATAGCAAAGGACAAGCTGGAACGAACTCTTATAATAAGCAAAGCATTCTCGAGGACACATGGGAATTTCATCTAGTCACTTTCATCAGGTTTGTTTGTTTCGCATTCGCTACTTTGATAATTTGATATGTGGGTGGACCGGTGCTTGGGTGTTGTTCTTACTTGAACAAGCCTCCCACTTATGATTACCCCCTCTCGCAAGCATCCGCAACTACGAAACAAGAATTAAGATAACTCTAACCATAGCATGAAACATATGGATCCAAATCAGCCCCTTAAGGAATAGTGCATAAACTAGGGTTTATGCTTCTGTCACTCTAGCAACCCATCATCTAATTACTACTCCACAATGCCTTCCCTTAGGTCCAAAGATGGTGAAGTGTCATGTAGTCGACGTTCACACGACACCACTAAAGGAAGCAACAACATACATATCATCAAAATATCAAACGAATACCAAATTCACATGATTACTTATGACAAGACTTCTCCCATGTCCTCAAGAACAAAAGTAACTACTCACAAATCATATTCATGTTCAAAATTAGAGGGGTATTGAATAGCATTAAGGATCTGAACCTATAATCTTCCACCAAATAAACCAACTAGCATCAACTACCAGATGTAATAAACACTACTAGCAACCCACAGGTACCAATCTGAGGTTTTGAGACAAAGATTGAATACAAGAGATGAACTAGGGTTTGAGATGAGATGGTGCTAGTGAAGATGTTGATGAAGATTGGTCCTCCCATGATGAGAGGATCGTTGGTGATGTCGATGGCTTCGATTTCCCCCTCCTAGAGGGAAGTATCCCCGGCGGAATCGCTCCGCCGGAGAGCAAAATAGCTCCTGCCCAGGTTTCGCCTCGAGACGGCGGCGCTTCGTCCCGAAAGTTTTCTTCTCATTTTTTCTAGGGAAAATGGCTTCATATAGTAGAAGGAGGGGGCCAGAGGCCTGCCAGGGGGCCCACAAGCCAAGGGGGCGCCCTAGGGGGGTAGGGCGCGCCCCCTAGGCTTGTGGCTTCCTGGTGGGCCCCCTTCTGTTGATTCTTTCGCCAGTATTTTTTATATATTCTAAAATAACTCTCCATAAATTTTCAGGTCATTTGGAGTTGTGCAGAATAGCTATCTTTGTTTCACCCCTATCAGGTCCAGAATTCCAGCTGCCGGCATTCTCCCTCTTCATGTGAATCTTGCAAAATAAGAGAGAAAAGGCATAAGAATTGTACCATAAAGTGAAATAATGATCAAAAACATAATAATTATCAATAAGAAATCATGATGCAAATTGGGCGTATCAGCTCCCTTTGACTCTGTCACCCTTTCTTGCGCCGTGCACGGCAGGTGGGCGTATCATGGGATGGATAACAATCCTTGTGGCTATCCGCGTTACACCTCAAGTGCTGAATAACACCATAACAGGAAAACAAAGCGACCACCGATTATCTTGTAGTTCGCCATCTGGGTGGATGGCTACACTTGCCCCTAAAGCATGGATCAGATGATGCTTCGAAGCAACTTGCCTGGTTCGCTGCCCTTCCGCTAGAAGGACCACCGGGCTCCAGGTATGTAAAAGGAAGCAAGGAAAACACTTCTAATCAAAGTAAAACGCAAATGCAAGCACATTTAGGCAATGGTAAACACAATAGAGCAATGAGCCAGTGCAACGATCCATTAAGTTGAGGCAGTACTTGATAACCCAAAAGTGTAGGGGGTTGATTGTAGACTTTGTGATAAGTAAGAGTGTCGAACCCATCGAGAAGATAATGTAGGATTTATATTTTCTAAGGTTCTACCAACCACTGATACAACACTATGTACACCGAACATTGGCTTGACTTAGAAACAAGAAATAAAACTAGAAGTACTTTGCGGGTACAAAAAGATAGTTTTGCAAGATAATAAAGAACTTGTAAATAAAAGTTAGTTGCTTCAATCCAAAAGAAAAAGAAAGTAAAAGAGTAGTGAGTGTGGAGCGATACGTCTCCAACGTATCTATAATTTTTGATTGTTCCATGCTATTATAGTATCAATCTTGGATGTTTTATATGCAATAATATGCTATTTTATATCATTTTTTGGGACTAACCTATTAAGCTAGTGCCCGTGCCAGTTGCTGTTTTCTGCTTGTTTTTGGTTTTTCAGGAAATCAGTACCAAACGAAGTCCAAATGCCACGAAACTTTTTGACGATTTTTTCTGGACAAAAGAGACCCTGGAAGCTTTGGGAGGAGGCCAAAAGCCACACGAGCAAGTGACAAGGCAACATGGCGCGACCCAGGGGGGGCGCCCTGATGCCTTATGGGCCCCTCGTGGCTCCGTTCGACCTAATTCCACTTCTATAAATTCTCAAATATGGGGAAACCAACAGAGAGCCACCCCGAATAACTTTTCCGCCGCCGCAAGCCTCTGTTCTTCCGTGATCCCATCTGGAGGCCTTTTCCGGTACTCTGCCGAATGGGGAATCCATCACAGAGGGCTTCTACATCAACCTTGCTGCCCTTCCGATGATTTGTGAGTAGTTTACCACAGACCTACGGGTCCATAGCTAGTAGCTAGATGGCTTCTTCTCTCTCTTTGATCTTCAATACAATGATCTCCTCGATGTCCTTGGAGTTCTATTCGATGTAATCTTCTTTTGCGATGTGTTTGTTGGGATCCGATGAATTGTGGGTTTATGATCAGATTATTCATTAGAAATATTTGAGTCCTTTCTGAACTTATTTATGCACGATTGTTATATCTTTGTATTTCTCTCCGATCTATCTGTTTGGTTTGGCCAACTAGATTGATTTATCTTGCAATGGGAGAGGTGCTTTGTGATGGGTTCAATCTTGCGGTGTTCTATATCCCAGTGACAGAAAGGGACAAGACACATATTTGTATTGTTGCCATTAAGTATAAAAAGATGGGGTTTAATCATATTGTTTGAGTTTACTTTGTCTACATCATGTCATCTTGCTTAAGGCGTTACTCTGTTTTCATTAACTTAATACCCTAGATGCATGCTGGATAGCGGTCGATGGGTGGAGTAATAGTAGTAGATGCAGGCAGGAGTCGGTCTACTTGTCTCAGACGTGATGCCTATATACATGATCATTGCCTTGAATATCATCATAACTATGTGCTTTTCTATCAATTGCCCAACAGTAATTTGTTTACCCACCGTATGCTATGAGTTCGAGAGAGAAGCCTCTAGTGAAAACTATGGCCCCCGGGTCTACTTTTATCATATATTAAAATCCAAAAATACCTTGCTGCAATTTTATTTCTTTTCTTTTATTTTGCAATTTACTTTTCTATCTATCACTATCAGAATTAATCCTTGCAAGTAACCGCCAAGGGGATTGACAACCCTCTTGTTCGCGTTGGGTGCAAGTATTTGCTTTTGTGTGTGTAGGTGCTGCTAACGAGGTTCTATGTGGTTCTCCTACTGGATTGATAACCTTGGTTCTTAACTGAGGGAAATACTTATCTCTACTATACTGCATCATCCTTTCCTCTTCGAGGAAATCCCAACGCAGCTCACAAGTAGCAGGAAGAATTTCTGGCGCCATTGCCGAGGAGACATCACCAAAACCTATCAAGTACCTTTGCATAAACTATCATCTACTTGCTCTTATTTTCATTTGCCTTTTTATTTGCATTTGCCTCTCGTTTTCATCTCCCCCACTTCTAAAACAATTTTACAAAAAACTCAAAAATATTTTTGTGTTTTTGTTTGCTAGTTTGCTTGCTTTGTCATTATGGCTAGTTTTTTAATTGTTACTTGGAACCCCGAAAATGAAGTTCTTAATTTCAAACAAAGGGGAGGAGAAAGTTTAAAAGATGCTTGGTATAGGATTTGCGACGCTCAAAATAGGTCTACTCATAAGCAATCCACCGCTGTTCTTCTTCGCAATTTTTATGTGGGTATTACTACTTGGTATAGATTTGTGCTAGATACTATTACTGGAGGGAATTTCTTGAGTAGTCACCCTATGGATGCTTTCATTGCTATTTGAAATTTAGTGGGATCACCACCTATCATTGTTAATGAAACATCATTGACTTTGGAACATGTTATGCAAAGGTTAGAAGCTATTGAAAATAAAATGTCTACTACTGAACATCTTGATAATCTAGACAAAAAGGTCCGTAATCATATTACTCAATTTGGTTCTAAGGTAGGAACTACATTAAAAAATTTAAAAGAAAAGGAACCAATAGTTAGTGAAAGAATAGAACAAGGTCCCGCTAGAATTGATAAGTTGGAGGAAATTATTTGTGGCACCCCGGCTCAGAGGAACCGGAACACCCCGTATTCCAGCCCAGAGATCAAGTCTTCTGGAATACGGCACTGCTGACATAGAACAGAACAGCTCTTTATTACAAATAATACGAGTACAAGGGTCTAATGTTACAAAGGATTACATCAGCACGGCGACACTACACCTGCTAAGGAAGCTCTATGCTAGCAGCAGAACAACTCGTAGCAGCGGAATAACTTCTAACAGCGGAACGGCGACGACGATGATGGACTCCACTCCGCAGGGACTCTGGCTGGGACACGGCCTAGCTCGCACATTCGGGATCCTCGACAAGCAATCAATCATGGCATCACCTGCAATCTGGCATGACACGCCAGGTGAGTACTTTGAATGTACTCGCAAGATCACAACAACCAAAAGCATCAAGGCAAGACAATAACATAGCATTAACAGATTGAGTTATGCACAACTACTATGATGCCGAGGTAACTATTAATCATGTTATAGTAATGCTAGAATTACTGAGGAACCATCATCTTGGGTCACATGAACCATTACACTCTTAGCTACCCGGCCAAGCAATATATCATCTCGATCACCTTGTGATCAATATAACCTCGTGATCACTGCGTGATCACATCATGAACCGAAGTTCATCCTCAAGATCATCCCAATATCATCATCGGCATCCTGCCAAACTGTTACTTGCTCACATACAAATATAAGTCATTCTATAAGTCATTCCATCATTGTGAGTGTTGATCGAACGGTGTGACCTAGTACGAATTGTGTCCATAACTGAGGACGCGACTATCGATAGTTTATACACTCTATAGAGGTTAGTACACTGTACCCACACCACGGAATTCATGGCCTCGTGCTCCCATTCGGGTGGACCAACGACATTCTGACAAAACCAATCTATTGCATGACACTCTCCCGGCCACTTCGACAAACTCCCCTTTGGGCTATGTCATGGGTGGCCCTGATGCCAACTCTTGACATCCTGCCACCTCGTGGCAAAACAAAACAAACTCGTCCCAAATGGGGACACCCGGGTACAACACAACTTGGGCACACAAGGTTATAGCTGCCTGCCGGGCCAGGGCAGCGCGTGCACATAACCTTCCCTAGTTGGAGGCATCGGCAAGAGGCATGACAATAGACCGAATTAGGGCCTCCCCATCTAGGCAAGTGTGGCTGCACTGGTGAGCTCGATTCGGTGGCACCTGACCAACGAAATGACAGAATTTGTCCCCAAGGTATATCTTTGTCATAACTATTACTCCAATATCATATATCAACCTGTGGTCCAAGTCATAGCAATATGCAACTAATAATCCAAAGAATAATATAGCCAAGTCATTATTATTAACTCCACAGGTAAAATATTAAATATAATCATGATGAATCCATACCAAATGATCTTACTGATCCAATAGCGATATCAAGATTGTTAACCATAGATCAATATGATAGCATCAAATCCAATAATACTCCAATGTATAATATCCAATATGATCATGATGAAATAATAATCATAGCTCCTAATAATCCAATGGAGACATGGCATTATCAAACTTGCAAGCTATTGGTTCTAAAGAATCCAAGCAATCATTATGGCAGTAGCAAGATCAACTATTACTCCAAGAATTTGCCATGAATAAATCATCACTTAAAAATGCAAGTTTTTAAGCAAGATTATTAATTAAAACCATGGCATTGCATTGCAATCATGCAAATGGAGGTTGTGGCTTGCCTTGATCCAAGAGAGTGAGGATAGTACTCCTGGTCTTCACACACTTAAACCACTCTGGAAAAACAATCACAGCAAGCAAAATAAATAACCACATAAAGCATTTTTCTCTGTCCAGAAAATCTAGACAGCAGAGAAAAATGTCAACTTCTACCAGAAAATAAAAGAGCTCAAAAGAAAAATACAGCAAAAAGAATCAGCTCATTTGGACTTGTAGTTTAGGAGATAATGCTGGTCAAAGTTGTGGTCAAACTGGCATTTAAAATGGATTAAAATGAATTTCCAGAAAATCTCTGGAGGGGTGACGTCGAAAGCGTAAACCCAGAATTCGTTTTCGCTTAGAAAACGATTCGGCGTGGCCAGGGTCACTGACCAGTGGGCCCCTTCTGTCAGTTTTAAATAGAGAGAGGGAGAACAGAGGGACAGCAGGCTCACCGGCATCGGACGGCGGCGAGGAGGCAGCGCCGGAGCAGGAAGAGGGGGGGATGGATTGGGCACTCTCCGACGAGCTCACCCGTACCCGTAGCTCGTCGGGAGATGGCCGGGCGGCGTCACGCCCTTCGTCTCCAGCGGCGGCAGGCTTCGGGCGCCGATGGATTCGGCCATTCCGGCTTAGATTCGAGCACCGGAGGGGCTTGGGAGCACCAGTGAGTTGAGAGGGGCTCGATGGTGGCGCTGGGAGGGGATGAGCTTGGCCCGACTGGCCTGGAAGTGGAGATGCCGAACGGCGGAGCTCCTCACCGGAGAGGAGGAAGAAGACCTTACGGGCTAGCTGGAGTGGCTCCGGTGGATGATTGGGTGAGGGGTAGGGCGAGAGGTGAGGGGAGACGGGGCCGGGGACGGCTTAAATAGGCGGGGGAGGATGCCCGTGGCCGCAAGCCGCCATGGAGGTGCGGTTGATGCTCCAGTGAGGCGTGGCGCGCTGCGGGGCCATTTGAGGCGACGGGACAGAGCTAGTGGAGGTCCAGAGGTACAGGGAAGGAGAGCTACCGACGCGGGGCAAGCGAACGGGGTCAAACAGAGGCTGTCGGCCACCACGGCACACTGTGCGCCCGTGGACGGCGACGGCTGGCGCTGACGAGGAGGCTTCAGGACAGGGGGGTGAGTCACAGGGGTACGTGGGAGGAGGAGGAGGGCGGGCGGCACCAGGGGACGCGCGGGAACGGCCGGGAAGACGAAGCACAACGCTACCCGACGCGCAGCGCGCGGCCATAGCGAGCAGAGCACGCGCACAGGCATGATAGCAGTGCGGTCACCGCATTGCATGGCGAGGAGAGGGCACGAGGGACTGGCAAAAGGTGTCTAAGGTGTAGTCCTTTCATACTGGAGCTCAACTGATGCATCACTTCGATTAAAGTGACTTTGCAATGAAGTGTAGCATCAACTGAACTTTGCTGTAGAAAACTTAGACCAGATGTTGGGGTCAAATGGATGGGTTAATTAGCAAAACAAGATGTCACAGAGGTTTAGGGTAGGAAGGACTACAATCCTGTGAAATCGGAAGCCATTTGGACCAAGTTTGATCATAGTTGCTTCACAACTGACAATCTGGTCTAGAAAATAGAACTGGATGATGCACTCACATGTAGTGTTGGATTGGGCTGAAATTTGGTGCAGGATAATTATTTTGGCATATGAAGGTACTGGTAAAATTTCATACCATTTGGATATGTATAAATGGTACTTCCTTCGCAATGATCCACACTGGACAGAAACTTGGGGAAATTTTGTGGAGAAAATTGCTTGGCAAAATGATGTGAATTTTGGCATGCTCAAAGGATATAGGGATATTTAGGCCCTGGATTAATTTCATAATTTATGAAGCAATAAAAAATATAGTTGCTTCACACCCTGAAAAAGTGACCAGAAGCAAGAATTGGATGATGCACTCACCATGAGCATGGAATCTTGAATATTTTTACATATACAAGGTTTAGATGAGTCAAAGGATTTATGAGAATTTTGTGGGAATTTTGGAAATGACAGAAATATAAGTTGCTTCACAACCAAGGGCAAACATGACTATTCCTTTAATAGAAAAAGGAATATTATCAAGAAATAAAGATTGGGATTGGGATAAGATGGAAATGACATGGTCTTGGGAATGATTTGAGAGTGATGATTCACTTGGGAGAAGAAAGAAAGAGGATCTTCCCAAGTTTTAAGTCCATAGAGACAATTCAAAAAGAAAACCAACTCAAATCCAAAGAAAAAAAAGAAAAAAAGGCCAAAAATTGGGGTGTTACATTATTAATAACTTGGGTTCCGCCTTTTCCTCCGTTAAAACTATTGATAGGACCCCTCCCAATAAAAATTGCAAGTTCATGTATGTTCCTAAGACTAAGGGTGTCACTTCTAGTAAGGGAAATGAAGATCTTAAAATGATTAGCGTGCATCCCAATTTCATTGATATAATAAAGGAACCTATCTATGAAAGCAAATTTCTTAACTTTTTGCCTAGGAGTGTTATGATAAGAAATTCCTATTTTGGATCTCCTAGGAAGAGTGGGTGTGTAATTGAGGATTTGGAAACGAAGGATGACAATACTTGAAACTATGCATTATGCCTAGCTAGGGGCATAAAACAATAGCTCTTGTTGGGAGGCAACCCAATATGTATCTTAAATTTCTGCTTTTTATTTTTGTTTTGTGTGTTTACACAATTGTAGCCTCTATTATGATTGTGTTTTTATCTTTTAATTAGTGTTTGTGCCAAGTAATGCCTTTGGGAAGATTTGCATGACAGTATAATTGATGTTGTTTGGAAAACAGAAAGTTTTGCATCCAGTATTTGATTTTTGGTTCTGTACTGGAGTGTCAGAAAAATCTGAAATGTTTACACAATATTAGTATATGAATTGTTTACGTTGTCCTAATTTTTCAGAATTTTTGGAGTTACAGAAGTATGGTTTTTAAAAAGATCTTTACAGACTGTTCTGTTTTAGACAGTTTCTATTTTTGCTGCATAGTTTGCTTATTTTGATAAATCTATGGATCATATCGGGGGGGGGGGGGGATGAGTCATGGAGAAGTTGAAGTACAGTAGCATTATGCCAATATTAAATATGAATCAATTTACAATAGTACCTAAAGTTTAAGATTTATTTCTTATACTAACGGATCTCGCGAGGTTTCTGTTGAGTTTTGTGTGCTGAAGTTTTCAAGTTTTGGGTGAGATCACGATGGATGAAGGAATAAATGATATGTCAACGTATCTATAATTTATGAAGTATTCGTGCCATGTCTATAACAATTTTATATGGTTTTGGTATGATTTGATTAGAACTAACCTGGACTGACGCTTTTTTCAGCAGAACTACCATGGTGTTGTTTTTTGTGCAGAAATAAAAGTTCTCGGATTGGGCTGAAAATTTACGGTGATTTTTTATGGACCAAAAGAGACCCCCGAAGCTTTGAGGAAGTGCCAGAAGAGCCACGAGGGCACGACAAGCCTGGGGGGCGCGCCCCCCGAGCTTGTCGCTCCCTCGTGGGCCACCTGGCGTAAATCCAACGCTGAAAAATCCTATAAATACCAGAAACCCCGAAAAGAAACCTATAACTTCCACGCCGCAGCTGCAAGCCTCTGTACCGAAGCGATCTCATCCGGAGCCCTGTTCTGGCACTCTGTCGGAGGGGGAAATCATCACCGGAGGCCATCTTCATCATCCTAGCGGTCTCCATGACAAGGAGGGAGTAGTTCACCCTCGGGGCTGAGGGTATGTACCAGTAGCTATGTGTTTGATCTCTCTCTCTCTCGTGTTCTTGATTTGGCACGATCTTGATGTACTGCGAGCTTTGTTAATATAGTTGGATCATATGGTGTTTCTTTCCTCTCTATCTTCTTGTGATGAATTGAGTCTTTCCCTTTGAGGTTTCGTTATTGTCGGATTGAATACTTTGGATTTGAGAACACTTGATGTATGTCTTACATGTGGATACCCGTGGTGACAATGGGGTATTCTATTGAGTCACTTGATGTATGTTTTGGTAATCAACTTGCGGATTCCCGTGACCTTGGGGTAATCTAGGCATATGGGTTGGTACACGTTTTCATCTTCTTTTCTCCGATAGAAACTTTGGGGTACTCTTTGAAGTTCTTTGTGTGGATTGAATATTATGAATCTGAAGTTGTTTGACGCATATCGAATAATCAACTCACGGATACTTGTGGTGACATTGGAGTATCTAGGTGACATTAGAGTTGATTGATGTGTATCATATGGTGTTATTTTAGTACGAACTATAGGGTTGTTTGTGACACTTATAGGAATGGCTCAATAGATTGATCAGAAAAGATAACTTTGAGGTGGTTTCGTACCCTACAACAATTTCATCTTATGTTCTCCGCTAATAGGTGCGGCGGATCCAGGAGTCGGAGGTCAAGGAGGCTTTGAAGAGGATGAAAGGAGGCAAGGCGATGGGCCCTGATTGTATCCCCATTGAGGTGTGGAGAGGCCTCGGGGACATAGCGATAGTATGGCTAACCAAACTTTTCAACCTCATTTTTCGGGCAAACAAGATGCCAGAATAATGGAGACGGAGTATATTAGTACCAATCTTCAAGAACAAGGGGGATGTTCAGAGTTGTACTAATTACCATGGAATTAAACTGATGAGCCATACAATGAAGCTATGGGAGAGAGTCATTGAGCACCGCTTAAGAAGAATGACAAGCGTGACCAAAAATCAGTTTGGTTTCATGCCTGGGAGGTCGACCATGGAAGCCATTTTCTTGGTACGACAACTTATGGAGAGATATAGGGAGCAAAAGAAGGACCTGCATATGGTGTTCATTGACTTGGAGAAGGCCTATGATAAGATACCGCGGAATGTTATGTGGTGGGCCTTGGAGAAACACAAAGTCCCAGTAAAGTACATTACCCTCATCAAGGACATGTACGATAATGTTGTGACAAGTGTTCGAACAAGTGATGGCGACACTGATGACTTTCCGATTAAGATAGGACTGCATCAAGGGTCAGCTTTGAGCCCTTATCTTTTTGCCTTGGTGATGGATGAGGTCACAAGGGATATACAAGGAGATATCCCATGGTGTATGCTCTTTGCGGACGATGTGGTGCTAGTCGATGAGAGTCGAACGGGGGTCAACAGGAAGTTAGAGTTATGGAGGCAAACTTTGGAATCGAAAGGTTTTAGACTTAGTAGGACTAAAACCGAGTACATAAGGTGCGCTTTCGGTACTACTAGGCACGAGGAGGAGGAGGATGTTAGCCTTGATGGGCAGGTGGTGCCGCAGAAGGACACCTTTCGATATTTGGGGTCAATGTTGCAGAAGGATGGGGATATCGATGAAGATGTGAACCATCGAATTAAAGCCGGATGGATGAAGTGGCGCCAAGCTTCTAGCATTCTCTGTGACAAGAGGGTGCCACAAAAGCTAAAAGGCAAGTTCTATAGGACGGCGGTTCGACCCGCAATGTTGTATGGCGCTGAGTGTTGGCCGACTAAAAGGTGACATGTGCAACAGTTAGGTGTGGCGGAGATGCGCATGTTGAGATGGATGTGTGGCCACACAAGGAAGGACCGAATCCGGAATGATGATATACGAGATAGAGTTGGGGTAGCGCCAATTGAAGAGAAGCTTGTCCAACATCGTCTGAGATGGTTTGGACATATTCAGCGCAGGCCTCCAGAAGCCCCAGTACATAGCGGACGGCTAAAGCGTGCTGATAATGTCAAAAGAGGCCGGGGTAGACCGAACTTGACATGGGAAGAGTCCGTAAAGAGAGACCTGAAGGATTGGAGCATCACCAAAGAACTAGCCATGGACAGGGGTGCGTGGAAGCTTGCTATCCATGTGCCAGAACCATGAGTTGGTCGCGAGATCTTATGGGTTTCACCTCTAGCCTACCCCAACTTGTTTGGGACTAAAGGCTTTGTTGTTGTTGTTGTTGTTGTTGTTCTCCGCTAATAGGAACTTTGGAGTGATTCTTTATCGCACGTTGAGGTATTGTTATATGATTCAATTATGTTAGCATTGTTGAGAGATTGCACTAGTGAAAGTATGAACCCTAGGCCTTGTTTCCAAGCATTGCAATACCGTTTGTGCTCATTTTTATCAATTGCTACCTTTCTGTTTTTATTATTTCAGATTACAAAAACCTATATCTACTATCCATACTACACTTGTATCACCATCTCTTCGCCGAACTAGTGCACCTATACAATTTACCATTGTATTGGGTGTGTTGGGGACACAAGAGATTTCTTGTATTTGATTGCAGGGTTGTTTGAGAGAGACCATCTTCATCCTATGCCTCCCACGGATTGATAAACCTTAGGTCATCCACTTGAGGGAAATTTGCTACTGTCCTACAAAACTCTGCACTTGGAGGCCCAACAACGTCTACAAGAATAAAAGTTGCGTAGTAGACATCAAGCTCTTTTCTGGCACCGTTGCCGGGTAGGTGAGTGCTTGAAGGTATATCTTTACATCTTGCAATTGAATTTTTTAGTTTCTTGTTTATCACTAGTTTGGTTTATAAAAGAAAACTACTAAAAAAATGGAATTGAGGTTGCCTCAAATGCTTCATCTTTATAATATCTTTCTTGAAAATTATGGATCGGAAAATTGTGCCAAAGTGTTGGAAGAAGAATTCAATAAAATGTTTGGCATTAAATCTTTGAATGATGAGCATGATTGCAATGTTGTTAGTATGCTTTCTATGAATATCCATGATGCTAATGATATGCAAAGCCATAAGCTTCGGGATGCTATATTTGATGAAGATGATATTTTTAGTCCCCCAAGTTTTGATGAGCAAATTTATTATGATGATTCCATGCCTCCTATTTATGATGATTGCAATGATGAAAGTCGGTTTGGAAGAGTGTCAACTTTATGTAATAATTATCCCACTATTTTGGAGGGTGTTGAATCTTATTGGAATAATGATAAAAGTGGATTTGGAGAGGTCATGACTTTATTTAGTGATGAATCCACTATTTTGGAAGAGGTTTCAATTGATTATGACAACAAAGTTGCTATCTATGATGATTATGGTGATGACATGTATGCTATAAAGAATAATGATAACCATGAAACTTGTCATCATGATTTTATTTTTCAATTGGATTATGCCCATCAAGTATCACATGATAGTTATTTCATTGAATTTGCTCCCACTATTATTGATGAGAAGAAATTTGCTTATGTGGAGAGTAATCAAAATCCTATGCTTGTAGGTCATGAAAAGAATGCTTTATGTGATAGCTATATTTTTGAATTCACTCATTATGCTACTGAAAATTATTATGAGAGAGGATCATATGCTTGTAGGTGTTGCAATAATATCAAGTTTCCTCTCTATGTGTTGAAAGTTTTGAAGTTATACTTGTTTTGCCTTCCTATGTTAGTTGATTCTTGTTCACATAAATTATTTGCTCACAAAATCCCTATGCATAGGAAGTGGGTTAGGCTTAAATTTGCTTGCCATATGCTTCATGATGCTCCCATTATTTTTCAATTCTTCACTCTTTATGTGAGCATCATTAAAATCATCATGCCTAGGTAAAAGGCATTAAAGAAAAGCGCTTGTTGGGAGACAACCCAATATTTATCCCTACTGTTTTTGTGTGTCCACATGATTAAGACACTGTAGTGATCATGTTTTATATGTTTCCTTTCAATAATGTGCCAAGTAAAGCCTTTGGGATAGTGTGGATAATTGTTGATTTGATTCTGTGCAAAAACATAAACTTTTGTGTCCAGTGATGGAATTTCTATCCTGTACTAGAGTGTGAAGAAATTCTGAAATTTTTACACAGAATTGGGTAACAAATATTTTACGTTTTCCTAATTTTTCAGAATTTTTGGAGATACATAAGTATGTTTTTTAATTCGCTCACTACATGCTGTTTTGTTTTTGACAGATTCTGTTTTCAATGCATAGTTTGCTTGTTTTAGTGTTTCCATAGCTTATATTGAGTAATATAAATTGTGGAAATGATAGAATACAGTAGGCATTATGTGAGAACAATTATGAATCTTGTCTTGACAGTACCTAAGTGGATGATTTATTTTTATCATACTAACCCATCTCACAAGTTCTGTTAAGTTTTGTGTGATTGAAGTTTTCAAGTTTTGGGTAAGACAACGATATGAGGAGAATAAGGAGCGGCAAGACCCTAAGCTTGGGGATGCCCAAGGAACCCCCAAGGTAATATTCAAGGAAGACTCAAGCATCTAAGCTTGGGGATGCCCCGGGGCATCCCCTCTTTCGTCTTCAGCACTATCGGTAACCTCACTTGGAGCTATATTTTTATTCGTCACATGATATGAGTTTTGCTTGGAGTGTCATTTTCTTTTGTTGAGATTTGCTTTCTGTTATCAATAATCATGTTTTGTATCTTTTATTTCAATAAAATGCCAATTATAGCCTTTACCATGCTCAGTTTGCAAGTTTATGTGTTGCTGTTTGAAAACAGAAAGTTTTCTGTTATGTCCTGAATTTATGTGAATTTTCAGAACATGATAAAAATCTGAAATTTTTACACAGTAAGTATGTGTGAGTTATTTGTCACTTGGTAATTTTTCAGAATTTTTGGAGTAGGGAAGTATGATTTTTTATTCCTCCTTCACAGACTGTTCTGTTTTGGCAGATTGCTGTTATAGTTGCATTGTTTGCATATGTTTGCTTGTTTAATGTTTCTATTTATGGATAGGAGTATTAAATATGCAGAGCCATTTAATATGCAATGTTTAATTATAATTTTAGTGATTTTATACGGTAGAGAATGTTAAGGTTTTGAGTTGATTTATACTAACTTATCTCACGAGTTCTTGTTGAGTTTTGTGTGGATGAAGTTTTTAAGATTTAGGAGAAGTCATGATATGAGAGGAATTAAGGAGACACAAGATCTCAAGCTTGGTGATGCCCAAGGCACCCCAAGATAACATTCCAAGAAGTCTCAAGCAACTAAGCTTGGGGATGCCCCGGTGGGCATCCCACCTTTCTTCATCAACACCTATCGGTTAGCCTAAGTTTTTACTTGTTCACATGATATGTTCTATTCTTGGAGTGTCCTTTTCTTTTCATTTTGTTTGGTGTTTAATAATCTCATTAGATCTGAAAGTTTTTATTGAGAGAGAGTCTTCACATAGCTACCCATTCACTTAACTACTCTTTGTTCTTCACTTATATCTTTTGGAGTAGTTTGTCATTTACTCTCGTGCTTCACTTATATCCCAAGAGTAAATTGTTGAATGAATTGAATATCATAAAGTTGAAATTATATGTGTTTCATATGCTTGTCCCATGGGGAGTAGTGATCTCACATAAAAGAAGTATAAGTGGTAAAATTTATTGAAAGTTAGCAAACACAGCTTTGGTCACTTGAACAATTCATGAAAGAATATTGAAGGAAGAGAGATTTCACATATAAATATACTATCTTGGACATCTTCTATGATTGTGAGCCCTCATTAATTATTTTCAACCTTGATCAAGTAGTTGATGTTGGACAAGGAAGACAACGTAATGGGTTATGTTTGTTCATATTCACATAGAAGTTATATGTTCTTGGATCCTCTAACATGTGGTGCTTGCTCATAATCTTTTGCTAGCCAAAATTTCATACTAAGTAGAAATACTACTTGTGCATCCAAAAACCCTTAAACCTAGTTTCTTGCCATGAGAGTCCACTATATCTACCTATGGATTGACTAAAATCCTTCAAGTAAGTTGTCATCGGTGCAAAAGCAATAAAAATTGCTCCTAAATATGTATGATCTTTTATTGTAAGGGAAAATAGGCTTTGTACGAACTTGTGATGGTGAAGAAATAAAAGCGATGGACTGCATGATAAAGGTTGCTATCACAAGGGGCAATATAAAGTGACATTCCTTTGCATTAATAGCTTGCACATCCAAAAATAAAAAGCGCATGACAACCTCTGCTTCCCTCTGTGAAGGGCCTATCTTTTACTTTATGTATTTACTTTTATGCAAGAGTCAATAGTGTTCTTCTCTATTCCGTTTTTATTTTCTCTCTTGGCAAGCATCATGTGGTGGGGAAATATCCAGGCACATATATCCAGTTGAATATAGGTGATCATGAGTTATTATTGTTGACATTATCCCTGAGATAAATAAGTTGGGAGGCAAAACATTAAGCCCTTATCGTCCTATGTGTTTGACTGAAACGGTTTGTTCTAAAAATATGCTTTGAGTGTCAGCAATCACGGAAGATTATATGATAGTTGAGTATGTGTAATTTGCTAAATTAAAGCTCTTACATAGACCCTTCCTGAAAATAAGTTGAATTGCAATTGTTTGATGACTGAGAACATAGTTTGTTAGTTTTCAAGAAAGTTTTTGATCTATACTTTTAACATGTGAATAGCTTGCTACTTGATCATGCGAAGTTTTATGAGATGAGATATTGTTTATGATATATAATGATGCTGGAAAAAGTGATTGGAATTTTCATTGATCAAACTTATGCACTATGCTAGCATTCACACTTCATAAATTATTTCTTTTATCATTTACCTACTCGAGGACGAGCAGGAATTAAGTTTGGGGATGCTGATACGTCTCCAACGTATCTATAATTTATGAAGTATTCATGCCATGTTTATAACAATTTTATATGGTTTTGGTATGATTTGATTAGAACTAACCCGGACTGACGTTGTTTTCAGCAGAACTACCGTGGTGTTGTTTTTAGTGCAAAAATAAAAGTTCTCGGATTGGGCTGAAAATTTACGATGATTTTTTATGGACCAAAAGAGACCCCCGAAGCTTTGAGGAAGTGACAGAAGAGCCACGAGGGCATGACAAGCCTGGGGGGCGCGCCCACCCCCCTAGGGCGCGCCCTCCGAGCTTGTCGCTCCTTCGTGGCCCCCCCGGCATAAATCCAACGCTGAAAATCCTATAAATACCAGAAACCCCGAAAAGAAACCAAGAACTTCCACGCCGTCACTGCAAGCCTCTGTACCGAAGCGATCTCATCCGGAGCCCTATTCCGGCACTCTGCCGGAGGGGGAAATCATCACCGGAGGCCATCTTCATCATCCTAGCGGTCTCCATGACGAGGAGGGAGTAGTTCACCCTCGGGGCTGAGGGTATGTACCAGTAGCTATGTGTTTGATCTCTCTCTCTCATGTTCTTGATTTGGCACAATCTTGATGTACTGTGAGCTTTGTTAATATAGTTGGATCATATGGTGTTTCTTCCCTCTCTATCTTCTTGTGATGAATTGAGTCTTTCCCTTTGAGGTTTCGTTATTGTCGGATTGAATACTTTGGATTTGAGAATACTTGATGTATGTCTTGCATGTGGATACCCGTGGTGACAATGGGGTATTCCATTGAGTCACTTGATGTATGTTTTGGTAATCAACTTGTGGATTCCCGTGACCTTGGGGTAATCTAGGCATTTGGGTTGGTACATGTTTTCATCTTCTTTTCTCTGATAGAAACTTTGGGGTACTCTTTGAAGTTCTTTGTGTGGATTGAATATTATGAATCTGAAGTTGTTTGATGCATATCGAATAATCAACTCATGGATACTTGAGGTGACATTGGAGTATCTAGGTGACATTAGAGTTGGTTGATGTGTAGCATATGGTGTTATTTTAGTACGAACTCTAGGGCTGTTTGTGACACTTATAGGTATGGCTCAATAGATTGATCAGAAAAGATTACTTTGAGGTGGTTTCGTACCCTACAACAATTTCATCTTATGTTCTCCGCTAATAGGAACTTTGGAGTGATTCTTTATCGCACGTTGAGGGATTGCTATATGATTCAATTATGTTAGCATTGTTGAGAGATTGCACTAGTAAAAGTATGAACCCTAGGCCTTGTTTCCAAGCATTGCAATACCGTTTGTGCTCACTTTTATCAATTGCTACCTTTCTGTTTTTATTATTTCAGATTACAAAAACCTATATCTAATGTCCATACTACACTTGTATCACCATCTCTTCGCCGAACTAGTGCACCTATACAATTTACCATTGTATTGGGTGTGTTGGGGACACAAGAGATTTCTTGTATTAGATTGCAGGGTTGTTTGAGAGAGACCATCTTCATCCTACTTCTCCCACGGAATGATAAACCTTAGATCATCCACTTGAGGGATATTTGCTACTGTCCTACAAAACTCTGCACTTGGAGGCCCAACAACGTCTACAAGAATAAAAGTTGCGTAGTAGACATCAATAAGGAGCGGCAAGACCCTAAGCTTGGGGATGTGATACGTCTCCAACGTATCTATAATTTTTGATTGTTCCATGCTATTATAGTATCAATCTTGGATGTTTTATATGCAATTATATGCCATTATATATCATTTTTTGGGACTAAGCTATTAACCCAGTGCCCAGTGCCAGTTGCTGTTTTCTGCTTGTTTTTGCCTTTTCAGAAAATCATTATCAAAAAGTGTCCAAACGAGAAAAAAAACTTTGGATTAATTTTTTATGGACCAGAAGAGACCCACGAAGCTTCGGGAGAAGACCAGAAGATCCACGAGGAGGCGGCCAGCCTGGAGGGGCGCCCAGGGGGGTAGGGCGCGCCCCCCAGGCTTGCGGGCCCCTTGTTACCCCTCCTGACCTAATTTCAGCATTATAAATTCCCAAATATTCCCAATATACCAGTGAGACAGAAGAGAAAACCTTTCCGCCGCCGCAAGCCTCTGTTCATCCGTGATCCCATCTTGAGGCCATTTTCGGTACTCTCCTGGAGGGGGAATCGATCACGGAGGGCTTCTTCATCAACCTTGCTACCCTTCCGATGATGTGTGAGTAGTTTACCACAGACCTATGGGTCCATAGCTAGTAGCTAGATGGCTTCTTCTCTCTCTTTGATCTTCAATACCATGTTCTCCTCGATGTTCTTGGAGTTCTATCCGATGTAATCTTCTTTTGCGGTGTGTTTGGGATCCGATGAATTGTGAGTTTATGATCAGATTATTCATGAGAAATATTTGAGTCTTCTCTGAACTCTTTTATGCATGATTATTATAGCTCTGCATTTCTCTCCAATCTATCGATTTGGTTTGGCCTACTAGATTGATTTGTCTTGCAATGGGAGAGGTGCTTTGTGATGGGTTCAATCTTGCGGTGCTCAATCTCAGTGACAGAAGGGGACATGACACGTATTTGTATTGTTGCCATTAAGGATAAAAAGATGGGGTTTAATCATATTGCTCGAGTTTACTTTGTCTACATCATGTCATCTTGCTTAAGGCGTTACTCTATTTCATACTTAATACCCTAGATGCATGCTGGATAGCGGTCGATGGGTTGAGTAATAGTAGTAGATGCAGGCAGGAGTCGGTCTACTTGTCCCGGACGTGATGCCTATATACATGATCATTGCCATGAATCCGTCATAATTATTTGCTTTTCTATCAATTGCCCAACAGTAATTTGTCTACCCACCGTATGCTATGTGTTCGGGAGAGAAGCCTCTAGTGAAAACTATGGCCCCCGGGTCTACTTTATCATATATAAAAAACCTAAAAATACCTTGCTGCAATTTATTTACTTTTATTTTATTTAGTATTTTAGTTTATCTATTTACCTCTATAAGATTTAATCCTTGCAAATAACCGCTAAGAGGATTGACAACCCTCTTATTTGCGTTGGGTGCAAGTGTTTGCTCTTGTGTGTGCAGGTGCGCTTAACGGAATTTTGCTTGGTTCTCCTACTGGATTGATAACCTTGGTTCTTAACTGAGGGAAATACTTATCTCTACTATACTGCATCATCCTCTCCTCTTCGGGGAAATACCAACGCAGTCTACAAGTAGCAGGAAGAATTTCTGGCGCAGTTGCCGGGGAGACAGCATCAAAATTACCAAGTACCTTCGCACAAACTATCATCCACTTGCATTTATTTTATTTGCCTTTTTTGCATTTGCCTCTAGTTTTCATCTCCCCCACTTCTATTTTTTTTTACAAAAAACACAAAAATATTTTATTTGCTTGCTCGCTTGCTTTTATTGCCTTCATGTCAAACACACAAGAACATAAAATAAAACAAAAATTTAAGATACTATGGATCCACTTAAAGTTTTCTACTTGGATCATCTCCGATCCATTTGTGCTCGTGCCGAAACCCCAACTAGTTTAGTTGAGGGAAAATCATTAGATGAGCATGCTCATTTTGTGCATCACCGTTTGTCTCAAAAAGGGAGACTCTTATGGAATCAAATAAATTGTTTGCTATGCTATGCTTGGAATCTATGTGAAATTTATGATTTTACTTGTTGCTCTAAGAACCCTAAAAAACACCTTCCCTACCTATGTGAGTTTAATGATAATGAAATCCTATCTTCTTATGCCAAGGGTGTTTATAGTTACTATGATATCGAACAAATTGAAGAATTTGTTGCTTTTAAGGGTGCTTATGAAGTTGCTTCTTTGATTGAAAAGTATGATGCTACTCTCTACAAATCTGAAATTTTTGACATACTTAAGTATTGCTATGAAAACTATGCTCCTAATGCCTATGTTAATGAATTTATTGAGAGAATGACTGCTGCTTTGGAAGAAAATAATGATATGCATGAATCCATAGATAATTATGATTCCGTTGATTCGATTGAAATATCCCCTCTTGATGAATGTGATGCTGGCTATTCTTATGGCCATGATGCCAATATTAATGATGCTTATAGAGATGAACTTGCTATAGTTTCTTATGTTAAAAATGAAATTATTGCTATAGCACCCATACTTGATAGCTCCTTGAATGAAAAGCATGATTGCAATGATGTTATTATAAATTCTATTAATGTCAGTTGTGCTAATGATATGCAAAGCTACAAGCTTGGGGATGAAAATTTTGTTATGTGCACTACTTATTGCAATGATCATGATTGGGGTGA
Organism: Elymus sibiricus; assembly: GCA_039707655.1. Lineage (NCBI taxonomy): Eukaryota > Viridiplantae > Streptophyta > Magnoliopsida > Poales > Poaceae > Elymus > Elymus sibiricus. The sequence continues at coordinate 253,225,709 of CM077674.1, forward strand.
TGATGCTTCTTATGATCTTGAAAATTTATTTAAGCCTCATGATGAGTATGTTATTGATAATAAAATTTGCAATACTATTAAATGTGGGTTTGGAACAGCATCAACTTTAGGTAATAATGATCCCATTACTTTGGAGAGTGTTCAATCTTATGAAATTTTTGATAAAAGTGGATTTGGAGAGGTCATGACTTTAGTTGATGTTAATCCCACTATCTTGGAAGATTATAAAACTTTTATGCATGTGGATAGTGAAGAGAATATTTTATATAATAGCTATATTGTTGAATTTGACTATGATCCTACATGTAATTATTATGAGAGAGGAAAATATGGTTCTAGAAATTTTCATGTTACTCAATTACCTCTCTTGAAGTTCAAATTGTTAATGCCTCGTTCTTCTTCCTTGCATATGCTAGATACTTTTTGTCTTGATAATTTGTTTTCCTATAAAATGCCTATGCATAAGAACTATGTTATACTTAAATATGTTTCTTACATGCTATATGATGCTTTCTTTGTGCTTCAATTTTTATCTTTTATGTGAGCATCATTAAAATGTCGAAGCCAATCTTAATGGCTATAAAGAAAGAGCTTGTTGGGAGACAACCCAATAACTTTCTGTTCTTGAGTATTTACACAATTATAGCCTCTGTTATGATTATATTTTTATCTTGTAATTAGTGTTTGTGCCAAGTAATGCCTTTGGGATGATGTTGATGATAGTATAATTGATGCTGTTTGGAAAACAGAAAGTTTTGCGTCCAGTGCTGGAATTTTAATTCTGTACTGGAGCGTCAGAAAAATCTGAAATGTTTACAAAGTATTGGTATATGAATTTTTTACGTTGTCCTAATTTTTCATAATTTTTAGAGTTATAGAAGTATGGATTTTAAATAGATCTTTACAGACTGTTCTGTTTTAGACAGATTCTGTTTTTGTTGCATAGTTTGCTTATTTTGATGAATCTATGGATCGTATCGGGGGGTATGACTCATGGAGAAGTTGGAGTACAGTAGCATTATGCGAATATTAACTATGAATCAATTTACAACAGTACCTAAAGTTTAAGATTTGTTTGTTATACTAACGGATCTCACGAGGTTTCTGTTGAGTTTTGTGTGCTGAAGTTTTCAAGTATTGGGTGAGACTACGATGGATAAAGGAATAAGGAGCGACAATAGCCTAAGCTTGGGGATGCCCAAGGCACCCCAAGGTAATATTCAAGGAAGACGCAAGCATCTAAGCTTGGGGATGCCCCCGAAGGCATCCCCTCTTTCGTCTACAATCTATCGCTACCTCACTTGGAGCTATATTTTTATTCATCACATGATATGTGTTTTACTTGGAGCGTCTTGTGATATAGTTTGTTTGCTTTTGTTTGATTTTTAGTTTGTCACAATCATCTTTGCTGAACACACCTTTTTGAGAGGGACACACATTATTCATGATTTGTTAGAATACTATATGTGCTTCACTTATATCTTTTGAGCTAGGCAGTTGCTCTAGTGCTTCACTTATATCTTTTAGAGCACGGCGGTGGTTCTATTTTAAAGAAATAGTTGCACTCTCATGCTTCACTTATATCTTTTTGAGAGTCTAATGAATAGCAATGGTAATGTGCACGGGTTATGAGTTTGGTCCTGATATGATAGGTATTCAAGAGGGATATAATAAAAACTTTCATGTAGATCACCGAATATGATAAGTTTGATTCCTTGCAATAGTTTTGCGATATTAAGATGGTAATATGTGGGAGGTGCTAGTAGATAATTGTGGTTTAGTAAGAATATTGGTGTTAAGGTTTGTGATTCCCAAAGCATGCACATATGGTCTGTCGTTATGCTAAGAAGTTGGAGCATGATTTATTCTTGATTGTCTTCCTCTGTGTGGCGGTCGGGGGCGCGCGATGGTTAACTCCTACCAACCTCCCCCCTAGGGGCATGCGTAGTAGTACTTTGCTTCGAGGGCTAATAAACTTTCGCAATAAGTATGTGAGTTCTTTATGACTAATGTGAGTCCATGGATTATACGCACTCTCACCCTTCCTCAATTTGCTAGCCTCTTCGGTACCGTGCATTGCCCTTTCTCACATCGAGAGTTGGTGCAAACTTCGCCGGTGCATCCAAACCCCGTGAGATAATACGCTCTATCACACATAAGCCTCTTTATATCTTCCTCAAAACAGCCACCATACCTACCTATCATGGCATTTCCATAGCCATTCCGAGATATATTGCCATGCAACTTCCACCGTTCTGTTTTTATGACACACATCGTCATTGTCATATTGCTTTGCATGATCATATAGCTGATATAGTATTTGTGGCTCAGCCACCATTCATCATTTTTATACATGTTACGCTAGCATCATTGCACATCCTGGTACACTGCCAGAGGCATTCATATAGAGTCATATTTTTGTTCTAGTATCGAGTTGTAATATTGAGTTGTAAGTAAATAAAAGTGTGATGATCATCATTATTAGAGCATTGTCCCAGTGAGGAAAGGATGATGGAGACCATGATTCCCCCACAAGCCGGGATGAGACTCCGGACGGAAAAAAAATAGGCCAAAAAGAGCCATGCAAAAAAAAGAAAAAAATGAGAGAGAAAGAGAGAAGGGGCAATGTTACTATCCTTTTTCCACACTTGTGCTTCAGAGTAGCACCATGTTGTTCATATAGAAAGTCTCCTATTTTGTCACTTTCATATACTAGTGGGAATTTTTCATTATAGAAATTGGCTTGTATATTCCGATGATGGGCTTCCTCAAATGCCCAAGGTCTTCTTGAGCAAGCAGGTTGGATGCACACCCACTTAGTTTTTATGTTGAGCTTTCATACACTTATAGCTCTTAGTGCATCCGTTGCATGGCAATCCCTACTCCTCGCATTGACATCAATTGATGGGCATCTCCATATCCCGTTGATTAGCCTCGTTGATGTGAGACTATCTTCTTATTTTTTTGACTTCTCCTTATTTATCTCTACCACCACACTCTATTGCACCCATAATGTTATATCCATGGCTTGCGCTCATGTATTGCATGGGGGTTGAAAAAGCTGAAGCGCGTTAAAAAGTATGAACCAATTGCTTGGCTAAAACCGGGGTTGTTCATGATAAATATTTTGTGTTAAGAAGATGGAGCATGACAGGATTGTATGATTTTGTAGGGATAACGTTCTTTAGCATTTTTATTTTGAAAGACATGATTGTTTATTAGTATGCCTGAGTATTGATGTCTTTATATCAAATTATAGACTATTGCTTTGAATCATTCGAATCTTATTATTCATACCGTAAGAGAGAGATTACATGATGAAACATGATAGGTAGCATTCCACATCAAAAAATCTGTTTTTATCATTTACCTACTCGAGGAGAAGCAGGAATTAAGCTTGGGGATGCTTGATACGTCTCCAACGTATCTATAATTTTTAATTGTTCCATGCTATTATAGTATCAATCTTGGATGTTTTATATGCAATTATATGCCATTATATATCATTTTTTGGGACTAACCTATTACCCAGTGCCCAATGCCAGTTGCTGCTTTCTGCTTGTTTTTGCCTTTTCAGAAAATCATTATCAAAAAGTGTCCAAACGAGAAAAAAACTTTGGATTAATTTTTTCTGGACCAGAAGAGACCCACGAAGCTTCGGGAGAAGACCAGAAGAGCCATGAGGAGGCGACAAGCCTGGAGGGCGCGCCCAGGGGGGTAGGGTGCACCCCTAGGCTTGTGGGCCCCTCGTTGCCCATCCTGACCTAATTCCAATGCTATAAATTCCCAAATATTCCCAATATACCAGTGAGACAGAAGAGAAAACCTTTCCACCACCGCAAGCCTCTGTTCTTCCGCGATCCCATCTGGAGGCCTTTTCCGGTACTCTGCCGGGGGGGAATCGATCAAGGAGGGCTTCTTCATCAACCTTGCTGCCCTAACGATGATGTGTGAGTAGTTTACCATAGACCTACGGGTCCATAGCTAGTAGCTAGATGGCTTCTTCTCTCTCTTTGATCTTCAATACCATGTTCTCCTCGATGTTCTTGGAGTTCTATCCGATGTAATCTTCTTTTGCGGTGTGTTTGTTGGGATCCGATGAATTGTGAGTTTATGATCAGATTATTCATGAGAAATATTTGAGTCTTCTCTGAACTCTTTTATGCATGATTATTATAGCTCTGCATTTCTCTCCAATCTATCGATTTGGTTTGGCCTACTAGATTGATTTGTCTTGCAATGGGAGAGGTGCTTTGTGATGGGTTCAATCTTGCGGTGCTCAATCCCAGTGACAGAAGGGGACATGACATGTATTTGTATTGTTGCCATTAAGGATAAAAAGATGGGGTTTAATCATATTGCTTGAGTTTACTTTGTCTACATCATGTCATCTTGCTTAAGGCGTTACTCTGTTTCATACTTAACACCCTAGATGCATGCTGGATAGCGGTCGATGGGTGGAGTAATAGTAGTAGATGCAGGCAGGAGTCGGTCTACTTGTCTCGGACGTGATGCCTATATACATGATCATTGCCATGAATCCGTCATAATTATTTGCTTTTCTATCAATTGCCCAACAGTAATTTGTCTACCCACCGTATGCTATGTGTTCGAGAGAGAAGCCTCTAGTGAAAACTATGGCCCCCGGGTCTACTTTATCATATATAAAAAACCTAAAAATACCTTGCTGCAATTTATTTACTTTTATTTTATTTAGTATTTTAGTTTATCTATTTACCTCTATAAGATTTAATCCTTGCATATAACCGCTAAGAGGATTGACAACCCTCTTATTTGCGTTGGGTGCAAGTGTCTGCTCTTGTGTGTGCAGGTGCGCTTAATGGAATTTTTTTGGTTCTCCTACTGGATTGATAACCTTGGTTCTTAACTGAGGGAAATACTTATCTCTACTATACTGCATCATCCTCTCCTCTTCGGGGAAATACCAACGTAGTCTACAAGTAGCAGGATGCCCAAGACACCCCAAGGTAATATTCAAGGAAGACCCAAGCGTCTAAGCTTGGGGATGCCCCGGATGGCATCCCCTCTTTCGTCTACAATCTATCGGTATATCACATGGAACTATATTTTTATTCATCACATGATATGTGTTTTACATGGAGCGTCTTGTGTTATAGTTTGCTTGCTTTTGTTTGCTTTTTAGTTTGCCACAATCATCTTTGCTGAACACACCTTTTTGAGAGGGACACACATTACTCGTGATTTGTTAGAATACTCTTTGTGCTTCACTTATATCTTTTGAGCTAGGCAGTTGCTCTAGTGCTTCACTTATATCTTTTAGAGCACGGTGGTGGTTATATTTTGAAGAAATAGTTGCACTCTCATGCTTCACTTATATCTTTTTGAGAATCTAATAATTAGCAATGGTAATATGCACAGGTTATAAATTTGGTCCTAATATGGTAGGTATTCAAGAGGGATATAATAAAAACTTTCATGTAGATCACTGAATATGATAAGTTTGATTCCTTGCGATAGTTTTGCGATATTAAGATGGTAATATGTGGGAGGTACTAGTGAATGATTGTGGTTTAGTAAGAATATTGGTGTTAAGGTTTATGATTTCCGAAGCATGCATGTATAGTCCTTAGTGTGATGAAGTTGGAGCCTCAAAATTATAAGAGAAGATGGAGACTCGAAATAAAAATAAAAATTGCATAAAAGTAAATAGATAGGCCCTTCGCAGAGGGAAGCAGAGATTTGCAGAGGTGCCAGAGCTCAAGGTTTAAATTAGAGAGATAAAATTATTTTTAGAGGCATGCTTTTCCTGTCAACGAAAACCACCGAGAATTCCCAATATCTTTCATGCTAGACACGTTATAGGCGGTTCCCAAACAGAAAATAAAGTTTATTTTCTTTCCACCATTATTTCACAATCCATGGCTAGCCGTATCCACGGGTGCCCTCCATACCAACACTTTCCAAGGAATTTATTATTATCATCATATTAAAAAATCATTTTGGGACAGGGCATCCCTATTACCTGCCACTCTCTCGTGCAATGACAAGTGAATAAACACTCATCGTGAGAATAACACACCTAGCATGGAAAATATTGGCCACCCCCTGCCGCTTCATGAGCGGTACGGGCACACAAAACGGAAAATTATTTTGAAAAATTAGAGTTGGCACATGCAAATTTACTTGGAACGGCATGGAAATACCGCATATAGGTAGGTATGGTGGACTCATTTGGCACAACTTTGGGTTTAAGGAATTGGATGCACAAGCAGTACTCCCGCTTAGTACAAATGAAAGCTAGCAAATAGATTGAGAAGCAACCAACCAAAAAGCGAAAACGGTCATAAACATGCATTGAACATAACTAACACTGAATAATGCACCATAAGTAGGATATAACTTCATTGCATAACTATTGACTTTACGTGCATGCATAGGGAATCACAAACCTTAACACCAATATTCTTACTAAATCGTAATTACTCACTAACATGACTCACATATTATCCCCTTCATATCGCAAAACTATTGCAAGGAATCAAACTTATCATATTCAGTGGTCTACATAAAAAAATTTATTATATCCTACTTAAATATCCATCACATTAGGACCAAATTCATATCTTAAGCATATTGCCATTACTATTGTCAACTCTCAAAATAATATAAGTGAAGCATGAGAGTGTATGACAAACTACTCCAAAAGATATAAGTGAAGATCAATGAGTAGTAAAACAATTAAGTACCTATGTGAAGACTCTCTCCAAATAAAAATTTCAGATCTTGATAATTTTATTAAGACAGCAAACAAAATGAAAATAAAAGGACACTCAAATAATAGCACATATCATGTGAAGAAGTAAAAACTTAGGCTAACCGATAGGTGTTGATGAAGAAAGGTGGGATGCCAACCGGGGCATCCCCAAGCTTAGTTGCTTGAGACTTCTTGGAATGTTATCTTAGGGTGCCCTGGGCATCCCCAAGCTTGAGCTCTCGTGTCTCCTTAATTCCTCTCATATCATGGCTTCTCCTAAATCTTTAAAAACTTCATCCACACAAAACTCAACAAGAACTCGTGAGATAAGTTAGTATAAATCAACTCAAAACTTTAACATTCTATACTGTAGAAAATCATTTAAATTATAATTAAACATTGCATACTAAATGCCTCTGCATATTTAATACTCCTATCCACAAATAGAAACATTAAACAAGCAAACATATGCAAACAATGCAACCATAACAGCAATCTGCCAAAACAGAACAGTCTGTAAAGGGGGGTTTAAAATTCATACTTCCCTAACTCCAAAAATTCTGAAAAATTAACACGTGACAGAGAACTCATGCATGCTTACTGTGTAACAATTTCAGATTTTTTATCATTTTCTGACTATTCAGGAATATTCTGGACATAACAGAAAACTTTCTGTTTTCAAACAGCAACACATAAACTTGCAAACTGAGCATGGTGAAGGCTATAATTGGCATTTTATTGAACTAAAAGACACAAAACATTATTATTGATAACAGAAAGCAAATATCAACAAAATAAAATGACGCTCCAAGCAAAACTCATATTATGTGACGAATAAAAATATAGCTCCAAGTAAGGTTACCGATAATGTTGAAGACGAAAAAGGGGATGCCTTCCGGGGCATCCCCAAGCTTGGACGCTTGAGTCTTCCTTGAATATTACCTTGGGGTGCCTTGGGCATCCCCAACCTTAGGGTCTTGCCACTCCTTATTCTCCTCATATCGATATCTCACCCAAAACTTGAAAACTTCAATCACACAAAACTTAACGGAACTTGTGACATAGGTTAGTATGATAAAAATAAATCATCCACTTAGGTACTGTCAAGACAAGATTCATAATTGTTCTCACATAATTACTACTGTATTCTATCTTTTCCACAATTTATATTACTCAATATAAGCTATGGAAACACTAAAACAAGCAAACTATGCACCAAAAACAGAATCTGTCAAAAACAGAACAGCGTGTAGTGAGCGATTTAAAAACCATACTTATGTACCTTCAAAAATTCTGAACAATTAGGAAAACGTAAAAAATTTGAAACCCAATACTGTGTAAAAATTTCAGAATTTTATCACGCTCCAGTACAGAATAGAAATTCCAGCACTGGACGCAAAAGTTTCTGTTTTTGCACAGAATCGAATCAACAAGTATCCACACTATCCCAAAGGCTTTACTTGGCACATTATTGAAAGAAAACATAGAAAACATGATTACCACAGTAGCTTAATCATGTGAACACAAAAAAAATAGTAGGGGTAAATGTTGGGTTGTCTCCCAACAAGCGCTTTTCTTTAATGCCTTTTTAGCTAGGCATGATGATTTCAATGATGCTCACATAAAAGTGAAGAATTGAAACACAAAGAGAGCATCATGAATCATATGACAAGCACATTTAAGCCTAACAAACTTCCTATGCATAGGGATTTTGTGAGCAAACAACTTATGGGAGCAAGAATCAACTAGCATAGGAAGGCAAAACAAGCATGACTTCAAAACTTTCAACATAAAGAGAGGAAACTTGATATTATTGAAACACCTACAAGCATATGATCCTCTCTCATAATAATATTCAGTAGCATCATGAATGAATTCAACAATATAACTATCACATAAAGCATTCTTTTCATGATACACAAACATAGAATTTTTACTACTCTCCACATAAGCAATTTTCTTCTCATTCATAATAGTGGGAGCAAACTCAACAAAATAACTATCATGAAATGCTTGATTGGAATAATCCAATTGAAAATTAAAATCATGATGACAAGTTTCATATTTATCATTATTCGTTATAGCATACATGTCATCACAATAATCATCATAGATAGGAGGCATGCAATCATCATAATAAATTCTCTCATCCAAACTTGGGGGACTAAAAATATCATCTTCATCAAACATAGCATCCCCAAGCTTATGGCTTTGCATATCATTAGCATCATGGATATTCATAGAATTCATACTAACAACATTGCAATCATGCTCATCATTCATGGATTTTATGCCAAACATTTTATTGAATTATTCTTCTATCAATTGAGCACAATTTTCCGATCCATCATTTTCAAGAAAGACATTATAAAGACGAATAATATGAGGCAACCTCAATTCCATTTTTTTTGTTTTCTTTAATAAACCAAACTAGTGATAAAACAAGAAACTAAAAGATTCAATTGCAAGATCTAAAGATATACCTTCAAGCACTCACCTCCCCGGCAACGGCGCCAGAAAAGAGCTTGATGTCTACTACACAACTTATTCTTGTAGACTCGTGTTGGGCCTCCAAGCGCAGAGTTTTGTAGGACAGTAGCAATTTTCCCTCAAGTGGATGACCTAAGGTTTATCAATCCATGGGAGGCGTAGGATGAAGATGGTCTCTCTCAAACAACCCTGCAACCAAATAACAAAGAGTCTCTTGTGTCCCCAACACACCCAATACAATGGTAAATTGTATAGGTGCACTAGTTCGGTGAAGAGATGGTGATACAAGTGTAGTATGGATAGTAGATATAGGTTTTTGTAGTGCGAATAATAAAAAACAGCAAGGTAGCAAGTAACAAAAGTGAGCATAAACGGTATTGCAATGCTTAGAAATAAGGCCCAGGGTTCATACTTTCACTAGTGCAATCTCTTAACAACGCTAACATAATTGGATCATATAACAATCCCTCAACGTGCGACAAAGAATCACTCCTAAGTTCCTATTAGCGAAGAACATAAGATAGAAATTGTTGTAGGGTATGAAACCACCTCAAAGTTATCTTTTCCGATCAATCTATTGAGCCATCCCTATAAGTGTCACGAACAGCCCTAGAGTTCGTACTAAAATAACACCATATGATACGCATCAACCAACTCTAATTTCACCTAGATACTCCAATGTCACCACAAGTATCCGCGAGTTGATTATTCGATATGCATCAAACAACTTCAGATTCATAATATTCAATCCAACACAAAGAACTTCAAAGAGTGCCCCAAGATTTCTACCGGAGAAAGTAGGACGAAAACGTGCATCAACCCCTATGCATAGATTACCCCAATGTCACCTCGGGAATCCGCGAGTTGAGTGCCAAAACATACATCAAGTGAATCAATATAATACCCCATTGTCACCACGGATATTCATATGCAAGACATACATCAAGTGTTCTCAAATCCAACAAAGTATTCAATCCGATAATAGTGAAACCTCAAAGGTAAAAACTCAATTCATCACAACAAGATAGAGAGGGAGAAACACCATATGATTCAACTATATTAACAAAGCTCGCGGTACATCAAGATCGTGCCAAATCAAGAACGAGAGAGAGAGAGAGATCAAACACATAGCTACTAGTACATACCCTCCGCCCCGAGGGTGAACTACTCCCTCCTCGTCATGGAGACCGCCGGGATGATGAAGATGGCCTCCGGTGATGATTTCCCCCCTCCAGCAGGGTGCCGGAAGAGGGCTGTAGATGAGATCTCTTTGGTACAGAGGCTTGCGGCGGCATAAAAACTCATCTAGGTTAACTTTCGGGGGTTTCTGAATATATAGGATTTTTCAGCATTGGAATCACGCAAAGAGGTGCCACAGGGGACCCACGAGGCACCAGGGCGCGCCTGGGGGGCAGGCGCGCCCAGGTGGCTCGTGGGGCCCCTGTGGCTCTTCTGCTGCTCCTCCGAAGCTTTCTGGGTCTGTTTCCTTCCAGAAAAAATCGTCAAAAAGTTTCGCTGCATTTGGACTTCGTTTGATATGGATTTTCTGGAAAACCAAAAACAAGCAGAAAACAGCAACTGGCACTGGGCACTAGGTCAATATGTTAGTCCATGAAAATCATATAAAATCCATATAAAAGTGCACCAAAATCATACAAAACTATAATAAACATGGCATGAATAATTCATAAATTATAGATACGTTGGAGACGTATCAATGCACGCCCACTTAGTTTCTATTTTGAGCTTTCATACACTTATAGCTCTTAGTGCATCCGTTGCATGGCAATCCCTACTCCTCGCATTGACACCAATTGATGGGCAACTCCATAGCCCGTTGATTAGCCGCGTCGATGTGAGACTGTTGACGCCAGATTTTTGCATGGCCAGAAACTCAATTAAAATGGCTTCGGATGAAAAAAGTTTCAACATGAAAGTTCTTCGTCTCGTCGAAACAGACGATTTTGATATAAAAATGGTCTTAATCCAAGGTCGTATGCAAAAGATACAGCCAAAACATTGCAACGCTGCAGAAACTATGGAGATTGGCCGGATGCCCAAAGCCTACTATCGCGACCGGACTGTCCGGAAAATGAGACTCAGACTGCCTGGTCCGGGTCGCAAAAACCTTCTGTTGGGACCGGACAGTCTGGTCCGGTCAAGCGGACAGTCCGATCCGAACCAAAATCGTGCATCTCCACGGAGTTGATGATTGCGGGGGTGCTACAGCCTTGAAGATGGCCTCGAATCAAAAAACGTTCAACATGAAAGTTGTTCGTCTCGTTGAAACGGTTAAAATTGCTTTTGGGATCATTTTCATACAAGATCGTTTACTACCTCAAAAGTGACCCGCAAGGTGCAGTCAGATTTTAAACCAAACAGTTTTGGAAAGTTTTGACTCCAAATTGGACCTAAACTAGGGTTTTGGACGTGAATCCAAACCTTTGCTTGCATGGGAAGTCTAGCCGCCTCTTATATACATGAGGGGTGACGGCCGATTGAAAGAACAACACACAATCGCAAAACCCATCTACTTTTTACCCTAGTTTTACATCTCTCCCTTGTTCTTTCTCTCTCGTTCTTCGTTCGTTCTTCGTGTTGAAGGGCGGCGATCCTCGAGGCTCTAGGGGCGGGCGAACCGACCTAGCAGGACAGCCCATAGTCGTCGCGCGTCCAGACGGGGTCCCTCCCGGGTGCGTGGGGTTTCGGGTGCTCAAAAGCGCCCGCCGGATTGCTTGCGTACCGTGCTTCCGGACGGGTCTCCTTCGACGTGAGCTGCGGTGCATCACCCTCGGCATTGGAGGTACACGGTGACGTGTTCGTGTGCGAACACACTTTTTGGCGACTCCGCTGGGGAACAAAGAGCAATCATCATCATCCATCATGACCGGCAACGACAAGCTTCCCAATCCCACAGAGATTGACGCCGATAACATCATCAAGCCCCATCTTGATGAACTATCGGAGGAACATCGCCAGGCCTAGGAAGCTTGCAAGAAGCAGCGTGAAGAGGCTTTTGAGGCGCTCAAGAAGAAATGCGAGGAGGAGGATTTGGAGGCGTTTCTTGCAAGTTTCAAGAAGGACCGTCAAGGTAACATCACTCTGGTTGGAAGCGTCAATTTCCCTCCTCTCATTGACGAGCAAGTGAAATCACAGTGAGTAAAGTTTTTTCTCCAGAGCAAGTGGCTGTGATTGAAAGTCTTATTAGTAAGGGTAATGTGACGACGTACAGTTCTTTCGTAGCAAGTGCTAATGCTCAGAAAAATATGCCTCTGTCATCTAGTGGTACTTTTGGTATATTTGAAAACCCTAGTACAACTTTACCTATTTCATCGGCACTTCCTATGCAACAACAATATAATATGCCATTGAATTTTTACCCTAGTCAAATCAACCAGCTTGTGGCTGCACCTACATATCCTAATCCTATTATAAGTGTGCCCAATTCGGCACCAACGCCGAACCACTTTGTCACACCACCAATAGGCACAAGCATGTTTGGTCTTCCGCCGAATTATGGTTCGGCACCCATCCCACAAGTTGCACCACTAGCTAGTACTCATATTGCTCCTATGTCATTGATACAAGCATCTTCATCTACCTCGGATCCAATTCTAGCCAAATTAAGGGAGGATTTGCATAAGATGTTTCTAGAAACTTTCGGAAATGAGTCGAAAGTAAAGAATCATGTGTACCAAAAACCTTATCCTGAACACTTTGATGCAGTTGTGTACCCTCAAGGTTACAAGGTTCCTGATTTTGTTAAATTTAGTGGACAGGGCACGAAAACAACATGGGAGCATGTTAGTCAGTATCTAGCGCAGTTAGGTGAAGCAGGTTCCATAGAAGAATTGAAAGTGCATTTATTTCCCTTATCTTTAACTGGCACCGCATTTTCATGGTTTGCTGCTTTACCACATGGTTCAATTCTCTTATGGTCGCAATTAGAGCAAAAGTTTCATGATCACTTTTATAGCGGCGATAATGAGCTTAAGTTGTCACATCTTACATCGGTTAGGCAAAAACATGATGAATCGGTCACCAATTATGTCAAGAGATTTAGAGATATAAAAAACTGATGTTATAGCTTAGTGATAACTGAGAGAGACTTGGCGGATCTTGTTCTTAATGGTTTGAAAACTCATATTAAAGAGAGGCTAGAAAGTTATGAGTTTTTGAGCGTTAACCAAGTCTTGCAAAAAGCTTTGGCTCAAGAGAGTCGAAGTAAAGAGGTCCATAGGTCTACAACCGATCGTCCTAGAATGCATATGGTTGAATACAATGTTGATAATTCGGACGATGAGATTGATCTCTATACTACTGAGTTTGTTTGGTCCTCAAAGGCCAAACCCTATACATGCAATGCTCTTAAGCCGATTCGCAAGAATCATGATGAGGAGATGAAGTATACCTTTGATATATCTAAGTGTGATAAAATATTTGATGCTCTCTTGCAAGATAAGATGATTAGAATATCACACACCATACCGCCGTTTGAGGAGCTAAAACGGCGTGCTTATTGTAAGTACCATAATTCATTTTCTCATGCTACTAACGATTGCAATGTTTTTCGACGACAGATACAATCGGCCATTAATGACGGACGATTGAATTTTGCTGAGCTGCAAGTTGATAAACAGCCCTTCCTGATAAACACCATTGACTTGGAAGGGAAGAAAATGTTAATTCGTCCTAACATAGCTGAATCTGCTAATAAAGATAATGTTGTTATTGGTGAACCCAAGGAAGGCAAGGAGGGCGACAAAGTCTTGGGAAGAGGGGTTGTGCTTGATAAGCAACCCGATGGCAAGGAAGTATTGAAGATCACCATAAAAAATCCTGCACTTGGGGGGGGCAACCGCAAGTACAAGAGGATACTCATGTTAAATTTATCAAGCCCAAGAATCCAGAAGTTGGCAAGTGGAAAAAGAATGAAGCTAAGCGTAAGCGAATCAAACCAACTTTTGATATGTTGCTATCCAAATATGCAAGTCAAGTGGCCGGTTCTAGCTCTAATCGTCCATCACATTCAAAGCGTTCAAGATCACCTCCGAAGCAAAAATTTCGACACTATGCAAGGCCATATGGGTCATGGGCACCGACACCATGGATGTCACCACCCCCCAATGCGCCATATTACATGGGAGACTTCAATGGAGGATGGAGTCAGCCCCCAATGGCTCCTTATGCTTTTCATATGGGGTGGACAACACCTCGAAGGCCTATTCGCGAAAGGCTTTATTATCCTACACAAGGCCGTTCAAGCCATGGTGCTAATCGGCCAACAAAAAATTCTCCAAGGAAGGCCAAACCTAGGGATCCCAAATATACTCAACCTAAGTGGTGTCCTCCCGGTTTAACTTAGACCATGAAAAGGAGATTGCAACGCATGAGGAACCATGAGAAGGTGGCGCATGAAGTGGAGGAGCAAAGGGACGAATTGTTCAATGAAATTCGGCCCGTGGCACCCACAAAACAAGTGTGGAGGCCTAAACAAAAAGAAAATGTAGATGCTTCTACGTTAACTACAATATCACCTACACCACCAAAAGAGGATGATGCGGCCCCTATTACATCGCCCACACCACCTGAAACATCCCTTTCAATTGAGGAAACTTCAAGTCCAATATACACATTGGGAGATGAAGATGAGATGGTGGATTACGAATCTACGCCGGTTCGGGAAGGTATGGATATTAATATGGTCTATTACTTACCTGCCGAGTTTCATGCTATAGGTGAAGAAGGGGAGGTGGCCCAGCTGAATTTTGGTCCAAAGAATGCTGTCTTCGAGAAGCCAAAAGAACCGGTGAAACACTTGAAGCCATTGTACCTCAAAGGTCATATTAACGGATCATCGGTTGCTAGAATGCTCGTTGATGGTGGTGCTGTGGTAAATCTTATGCCCTATTCGGTCTTCAAGAAGTTGGGATTACATGATGATGCATTGATGAAGACCAATATGGTACTTAATGGATTTGAGGGTAAAGAAAAGACAGAGGCCAAAGGTGTGATGTGCATGGAACTCACCGTGGGAAGCAAAACTTTGGCCACCACATTCTTCATCGCTGAGGTGCAAGGTAACTATAATGTTATATTAGGCCGCGATTGGGTTCATGCTAACCAATGTGTCCCATCTACCATGCATCAATTCTTAATACAATGGGTCGATGATGAAGTAGAAGTCATTCACGCGGATAATTCGGCTTGTGTTGCTTTGGCCGATGCATCGGTGGATTGGAATCATCCCGATGTTACTTGCTTAACGGGGCGTGACTTCTCAGAGTTTGATTTTCTTAGTGCTACAAGGAACGGGTTCATTCCCACCTCTTTAAAGCCAATTGGTGGTAATCGGTTCAAAGGCATGATGTAAACAAAAATTTAAAGCAATGGCCGATAGAGAATTATCGCCCTAAGCATAAACATGGCCGATACAAAATTATCGCCCTAAGCACATATAAATGGCCGATGGAGTGTTGACATCGTCCTTAGAACAAACACGGTACAAAACATTTTTTGGCACGCTAGCTTTGCCAAAAAAACAAGGGGGCATGTGTTGACACCAGATTTTTGCATGGCCAGAAACTCAATTAAGATGGCTTCGGATGAAAAAAAGTTTCAACATGAAAGTTCTTCATCTCGTCGAAACAGATGATTTTGATATAAAAATCGTCTTAATCCGTGGTCGTATGCAAAAGATACAGCCAAAACAGTGCAACGATGCAGAAACTATGGAGATTGGCCGGATGCCCAAAGCCTACTGCCGCGACCGGACTGTCTGGAAAATGAGACCACACTGTCTGGTCCAGGTCACGAAAACCTTCTGTTGGGACCGGACAGTCTGGTCCGGTCAAGCGGACAGTCCGGTCCGAACCGAAATCGTGCATCTCCACGGAGCTGATGATTGCGGGGGCGATTCGGCCTTGAAGATGGCCTCGAATCAAAAAATGTTCAACATGAAAGTTGTTCGTCTCGTCGAAACGGTTAAAATTTCTTTTGGGCTCATTTTCATACGAGATCGTTTACTACCTCAAAAATGACCCGCAAGGTGCAGCCAGGTTTTAAACCGAACAGTTTTGGAAAGTTTGGACTCCAAGTTGGACCCAAACTAGGGTTTTGGACGTGAATCCAAACCTTTCCTTGCATGGGAAGTCTAGCCGCCTCTTATATACATGAGGGGTGACGGCCGATGGAAAGAACAACACACAATTGCAAAACCCATCTACTTTTTACCCTAGTTTTACATCTCTCCCTTGTTCTTTCTCTCTCGTTCTTCGTTCTTTCTTCGTGTTGAAGGGCGGTGATCCTCGAGGCTCTAGGGGCGGGCGAACCAACCTAGGGCAGCCCATAGTCATCGCGCATCCAGACGGGGTCCCTCCCGACCACGTGGGGTCTTGGGTGCTCAAAAGCGCCCGCCGGATTGCTTGCGTACCGCGCTTCCGGACGGGTCTCCTTCGACGTGAGCTGCGGTGCATCACCCTCGGCGTTGGAGGTACACGGTGACGTGTTCCTGTGCGAACAGAGACTATCTTCCTTTTCTTGACTTCCCCTTATTAATCTCTATCATCATTCTATTCCACCCATAGTGCTATGTCCATGGCTCGCGCTCATGTATTGCGTGAGGGTTGAAAAAGCTGAAGCGTGTTAAAAAAGTATGAACCAATTGCTCGGCTGACATCGGGGTAGTGTATTATTAATACTTTATGTTAGGAAGACTAAGCATGACGGGCTATATGATTTTGTAGGGATAGCGTTCTTTAGCATTTTTATTTTGAAAGGCATGATTGTTTGTTGGTATGTCTGAGTATTGATGTCTTTATATGAAATTATAGACTATTGCTTTGAATCACTCGTTTCTTAATATTCATACCGTAAAAGAAGAGATTACATGATAAACATGTTAGGTAGCATTCCACATCAAAAATTCTGTTTTTATCATTTACCTACTCGAGGACGAGCAGGAATTAAGCTTGGGGATGCTTGATACGTCTCCAACGTATC
Source organism: Elymus sibiricus (assembly GCA_039707655.1). Lineage (NCBI taxonomy): Eukaryota > Viridiplantae > Streptophyta > Magnoliopsida > Poales > Poaceae > Elymus > Elymus sibiricus. Next base: position 253,242,936 of record CM077674.1, read on the forward strand.
TATAATTTTTGATTGTTCCATGCTATTATAGTATTAATCTTGGATGTTTTATATGCAATAATATGCTATTTTATATCATTTTTGGGACTAACCTATTAACCTAGTGCCCAGTGCCAGTTGCTATTTTATGCTTGTTTTTGGTTTTTCAGGAAATCTGTACCAAACGAAGTCCAAATGCCACGAAACTTTTTCACGATTTTTTTCTAGACAAAAGAGACCCTGTAAGCTTCGGGAGGAGGCCAGAAGTCTCACGAGGAGGTGACAAGGCAACGGGGGCGCGCCCTGATGCCTTGTGGGTCCCTCTGTGACGCCCCCAACTTAATCGTGCACAAACCATACACGCAAATGCACACGATCAAGCCTAAGGACTCACGAGAAGATATCACAACACAACTCTAAACACAAATTAAAGTCATACAAGCTTTATATTACAAGCTAGGGGCCTCGAGGGCTCGAATACATAAGCTCGAGTCATACAAGCATCAGCGGAAACATTAGTATCTGAGTACAGACATAATTAGACAAGTCTGCCTTAAGAAGGCTGAGCAAAACAACGACACTAGATCGAAAAGGCGCAGGCCTCCTGCCTGGGAGCCTCCTATCTACTCCTGGTCGTCGGTCTCCACGTAGTAGTAGGCTCCACCAGTAGGGTAGTAGTAGTCGTCGGCGGGAGCAGCTGGCTCCTGGGCTCCGCCATCTGATCGCTGTAATCGGGTATGGGGAAAAGGAAAGCAAAGCAACCGTGAGTACTCATCCAAAGTACTCGCAAGACTTACATCAGAACTATTCTATTTATGCATAGGTTTCAAGTGAAGGGGCTGTATCTGTGGACTAAACTGCAGAAATGCCAGAATAAGGGGGAAGGCCTAGCCTATCGAAGACTAGCAACTTGCAGCATCTTGCCGCATTAGAAGAGTGTAGATTAGTACATAGTAAAGTAATAAGAAAGTAGTAACAACGCCTAGATATCCTTTCTCGACCCCTGCGAGAAAGCGATCCCGGAGCCAACATATCAGTTTAGTAACACAAGTATCCAGTTCTAGTTGTAGTAGATCGGAATACAACTCAGAGCGTCCGTTACCGTGGACACGACTATTCGAATAGATATACTTCCCTGTAGGGGTGCACCAACTTACCCAACACGCTCGATTAACTCAGGCCGGACACACTTTTATCGGGTCATGCCCGGCCTCGGCTGATCGACACACCGTAGTCCTACCTAGGCTCAACAGAGAGGCCAGCACGCCGGTCTAACTCCTAAATGTGAAGGTGTCATGGGCCAATCGTCCTTTGCACTCCTGCACGTTGCGAATGCGGCCGGGAGCAGACCCACCCCCTTAATACAAGCGCATGCGGTTACCATCCAACCCGGTGTGCGCCTTTCAATTGCTGACGTCTGAGAGCTTTCGGAAGAATCGTACGACGCCGAGTGCCCATACTTATTCCCACGTGGTGTTTAGTGCGAAGAGGCCAGAGGCCTACTCAGATTACATATCCTAACCCATTAGTTGCTGGAACAAGCGGTGACAATCAGTGATCCACGATCTGTGGTCCCGTCGCCCCGTCTCACGGACTTACGGCAAGGGCCAAGACTGTCCGGCCGTGCCGCGTAATTATCTCGCGGGTACCCTCACGGTCAACCCGACTTCACATTTCTCGCGGGTACCCCTCGGGGTCGACCCGCCTCCAACAAGGTACTGAAGTAAAAGTCAAGGTAACCGTGTGTCCATAACATCAAGGGGAACCCGAGGAATCACCCTCGATGGATTGCTACTCGATGTAATCCGTCAAGGAGAACCAGGAGGAATCACCCTCGATGGGTTCACACTTGAGGGGTTGCACGACAGAGTCATCATCGGGAAGGGGAGAGCGAGGAATCACCCTCTGCAATCACCACAGATGTGCTATACTACAGAGATATCATCAGGAGTGCAGTACGAGGTATCACCCTCGGCACTCGATAGTAGCCCTGCAGAGACGTACAACTAAGGGGGTTGTGCGGTTATGTGTCGGTCTCTGCACATCGATCACATTGATCGGGGCACCAGTAACAAAGCGGGGCAATAGGGACAAGGGTGAGGGGTCACTGATGGATCACTAACCAACCTATACTAAGCATTTAGGATAGCAGATAAGATATCAACAGCATTTACAAAAATAGGCTATGCATCAGAATAGGAGCAATCAATTACAGTAGCAAATTCTAATGCAAGCATGGGAGAGAAAGAATAGGCGATATTGGAATGATCAAGGAGGGTTTGCTTGCCTGGAAGCTCTACGGAAAAGGTCTGGTCGTCAGGGGCGTAGTCGTACTCGGCAGCAGCGTCGGTCTCGTGGTCTACCGGAGAGAAGAGGGGGGAAGAAACAATAAATACAAGCAACAAATGCAACACAGATGCATGGCAAGGCAGTATGTTGTGCTAGGGGTGACCTAATGCAGCACTACACGTTTCAGACGGAGCGGGAAAATATCTGGGGATGTTTTCCCGGCTTTAGGCATCTGTCAGACAGATGAACCGGAGGGGAAGGTTCCATGTTTGCAGTGTTGTGGGCATGTGACAGCTACATGGAGGGCATATTCGGGTTCGTCTCATTTTTTTGATCAACTTTCATGTAGAAAACTTTTTCATCCGAGTTACGATTTATTTTCTATGATTTTTCAAAGTTTTAATCATTTTCTGGAAATTACTGGAATTTAATTTAATTCGAAAATACACAGGGAAATGCTAGGTGCACCTGGTCCAGTGCACCCAGCTGTGCATCAGAGGCTGACAGTGGGTCCCGTTGACTGCTGAGTCAGCAGTCAACGGTTGACTGGTCAACGAGTGAATAGTGCCAGTGGGGCCTACTTGTCATAGTCACTGTGTTAATTAAATCGTTTTAATTTAGTTAATTAGACAGGCGGGTCCACCAGTCAGTGTCTAGGGTTAAACCTAATTAGTCCTAATACTAATTAGGCCGGACCCACATAACAGTGAGCCGGCCGGCAGCTCAAACGCACGCGCGCGCGCAGTGCACGCCGGAGCACAGCCGGTGCTCAGGGAGCACACAGAGAGGCACGCGGGAGCGCGCAGGGGGGCCGCGGGGGCACGCACGGGTACGACCGCGCCCAGGAGAGCTCACGGGCGAGGCGGACGGGTCCTAGCCGAGCTCGGCTCGCGCTCGCGGCCATGGTGGCCGTGGGCGGCGACGGGATCTGGCTACAACATGAATCAACAGGGAGGAAGAGGTGGGATGGGGCAGTTGCTCACATTGGGCTCGATGGCAAAGTCGAGAGAGTCGGGGTGGTCAAGAGGCGACGGCAATGACGATGAACGGCGGCGACCGAGCGAAGGGGAACGGGTCGATGGCGACGATTTGCGGCGTCCCGGCTTGGTCTGCTTAGGGGAGATGCAGCAGGCATCGACGTCGGAGCTTCGGGACATGGCGAGGAGTCGAGAGGTGGCCAGTGGCCACGGCAATGGTGAGCGGCGGCGACCACGGCTATGTGCACGAGCTCCGTATCGAGGAAAACGGGAGAGAGGGGGAGAGCTGCGGGGGGAAAGGTGGGGGTCGATCTAGGGTTCACAGGGGGGGTCGAGGGGGACCTTGCAGGTCGCCGGGGAGCACCGGATGGCCGGCACATGGCCATCCACGGCCACGGACGTCGCACGGGCGTCCACCATGCCTCTGATGAACAGAGGTAGCGGATGACCCAGCCGGTGGGCTAGGCCTCACTGTTGGGTCGACTGGGCCAAGTGCACAGTGAGGCTCTTCCCTTCTCCTTTTTCTTTTTCTTTTGTGTTTTATATTTTCCTCACTGTTTTGTACTTAGTTCAGGGACCAAAGGATTTTTGTTGCACATGAGACTTGGCACATAAATACTAGGCAATCTTGTGGTGCAGCGCAAAAAGTTTTAGGATTTTTGGAGTTGTTTAACTATTTTCAGAAATTGAAAAGGCCAAGATAAATGCTGCTGGCTCACTTAAATAATTTCCAGGGGCATTTTTGGAATCCAAATGAGGTTGGGTTTCAACATGACAAATACGTAGGGATTATTTGCCATAATGTGAACTATTTTGCTTGCATGACAGAAGAAGTAAATATTTGACATGCAATTTGAATTTGAATTGGACTTGATTTTGGGACAAGAGGCAATTTGACTTAGTAAAGCATGATGACATGGCATCATTAGCATGAGGTCACTGTAGCTTGACACTGGGGGTGTTACAAATCTCCTCCACTACAAGAAATCTCGTCCCGAGATTTTAGGAGGTGGGGTAAAGGGGAAGGGATTGGTTACGAAATTCTAACGAGTCTTCATGATCTTGGTTGCTCTTTCCGAAGAGGTCGATCAACGGTATGGATGTCTTCATTTCCCTGCTTCAGGTCATCATGATGAAGTCGTCATCCTTCCTTCGGGACCTTCATCGTACTTACGAAAAGGATAAGGGGGTAACTTCGGGAGAGCGGATCTTTGCAAGGTCGATTATCTGGTAGATAACTTAGGGGATATGGCAGAAGGTATCTCTCGAATTGAAACTTAGGAAAAACATCGAGAGCAAGGTAAGAAGGTACAATAAGGAGTTTCAAGCGGATAGACAATCGTTCGATGCTTGGAACAGAGTGTGAAAGGGGGTTCAGAGCAACGGAGATTAATGTTGCATCTGATACAAGAATAGATCATCCCTAGTAAGGTGGCTCGTGAATTACATTTGGAGCCAAGCACGAGGAATAACTTTGGAAACAATGATGTACAGGAGAGTCAGGTTTCGATCATGTGGAACTATGGTAAGGGTGGATTAAGAGTAGGGAGGATGGTGACATCTTGCATGGTCACGATAGCAAGACATGTCAGAGGATAGCTTGTCGGCTATGTCGGCAACAACGTCGGTACCAAGGGCGGGGGACGAAGAGAACCATTTTCCTGCTCGCAAGGCGAGGCGGACCAATAGGCAAAGTTCTCGTCCACCGATGTTACCAGAATGTCATCAGCAATAGTAACAGGGTCTTACTGACAGAGTGGTACATCAGAGTGGTTACATAAGCAGGGAATTATTACTGCTTAGATCATATAGATCACAAGAAAGGTTAAACAAACCAATGGAAAGGAAAACATGTTTATCAGATTAAACAGACCAATGGAAAGGAAAATGTGATCACTCACGAGTGTTAGGTGCATATCCTAGGCAAGGACAAGCAGACCATGATATCCATGACAGGGTAGCAGGTAGATAACTAGTTAGGTAAGGGGCGAGGAAATTCATGATGTTATCCATACAACGGTGTTTGGATAATTGATCAAGAAACATTTAGCATTGCGCTTCCAATGTTCTTGTTGATATTCGGAATACCACCATCATGCTTCGGGGTAGCAATGATATAGTGTTTCAAGTAAGGCTGGTTATGAAGATCACAAGAAATCCACAAGGAGCAATTCCAGGAATAGCCAGGAACTCGAAGTATAACCAAGACATGATCAAGCCTGTGCTGGAAGGAAGGCAAGGATGTTGTCGATGGCAACACAAATTATCGAGGGGCAAGGATGGTATTACTCATCATGAATTCAATTCACAACTTTAAAGAAATCAAAAGGTTGACGATGATCACGACACACTTTGCCGAGAGGTTTCATGAAGATGTAATCGATCAGCGATGACATCAAGCAAAGGAGTGGTGAAGCTAAAGGTTTACGGAATCACGGTTATGACACAAACTTGGAATCAATCTTGCTGTTCAAGACGAAACGGTATGACAAAGAAGCTCGACGTAAGCCTAGCTCATCATCAAAAATGGTGCTCCGGGAAGAAGGACCAGGTAGCACAGTTAAAATTAGGATGATAATGATGTAGCCGATTAGGCTAGGAATGTCATGATTGAGTTTAAATTTCCCAGCAACAAATTACTAGGAGTAACGAGCCATAGGGTGGCTTCAATTCACTTATCGGTGTTCTCGGTTGACAAACAACCCAGAACCCGTGGAATGGCTAAAACGGTGAGAAGTATTACTCCAACAAGAATTCATAAGAGGTAGGGCAATGGCACGATATCCTCGAGATACCAGAGGTAATACTCGAAGGTAGAACGGAATAGAAGCTGAGCTGGATCGTTGATTTGTAGAAGACAAGTGCTCTATCTTGTTTGAGAAATGGAATCAACGGAGAACATCATGGTCAAAACCATGATCGCAAGGGACCAAATCATAGATGCAAGATGAATTTATACCAAGGGGATAATTATTTTTACGGGAAGCTTTCATGATAAGTTCTACATCGTATCCATGGGCATGAACACAAAGGTTCAGGGTCGACTCCCACTTCTTCAACGCATAACCTTTCATTCACTTCTCGCTCTCGAAGAGGTTGTAGTATTAAAAATTTATCTGACGGAAGGCCAGTAGAATATAACCCGCATAAATTTCGGGTTCACATAGATTAGGGAAAGCATAGGGTCAACCCATCGGGACATTTTAGAAACCTATATAACACAGTTATAGGAGCAACGGATACAAGATCGACAACAGAGGGCTGACGACACGGAGCAAATGATACAATCCGCCAAAGGCATTATGTATCAGGGGAAATTCGTCAATGATTTAAAGTACGAAGGAACTGTCGATTAGCAATCCACCAAAAGATCAGGTGGTCCGCAAAGGATCTGATGTGAGTATCGGTACTCAACCAGAAGAGGAAAGAATGCAAGCGCATGAATTATGATTTTCCAAATCAGGGAATCAGAAGCACACGCTCTGATCAAAGATAAGTAAGTTGAATAGAATTAGATGGACAATCAATCAAGGTTTGACTTACCGAGAACCAGCTCATGTCCGGAATGACGTCTGAGCCGGAAGAATGAATTCATAGGGATCAACTGATGATTGCGTGCATCCGCATCATATTGAATCAATAGGCTTAGAATGACAATGACAACGGATGTTAATGAATATTGCTAGACATATGGAATTAGCCATAATGCAGACAGGCAAGACTTTCCAAAGCAATAGGTTGCAGAGGATTTCGGAAGATTGAATAGCATTTTGAAGAATTTTGTGAAACACATGAACAACTGGGGATGAACGAATCCCCGGTAATTGTGAGGACTTATCCGTAGGTGTATTCATGCAGGAAAGGAACTGCAAGGCAGTAGGCACAAAGGATTCCCGGAACAACGGAGAGTATTTGGGGGTATCTTGTAATAACAAGAGTAACTAGGAATGAATGTATGAAGGGCAAAGAGCTGTAGTTATCCATGGTGATCTATCGGTGGTAGGGAACTACAAAAGCAGTAGACTCAAGGGTCCCGGGAAACATCGAGGAGTATCTTCGGAATCTTCTGGTGAATCAAGCCATCATCTGGACTGAGGGTGCTCTCCGGGAGGAAGTAGTTACGAGAACCTAGTGTCAGAGTTAGCAAAATCTTTAACCCGAATAGAAGAGAGATCAGAGTCCTAGAGTAAAGGAGAGGAATAAAAGATCCTAAACCCATCCATTGGCGATGTGGGCCCGTAAGCCACACAGCCATGTTAGTAAAACAGTTTTGCAAAGACTAGACTCAACTTCGGCCAAGGAGTTGGAAAGGGGGGTTCCTACAGGCAGTCGGCTCTGATACCAACTTGTGACGCCCCCGACTTAATCATACACTAACCATACACGCAAATGCACACGATCAAGCTTAAGGACTCACGGAAGATATCACAACACAACTCTAAACACAAATTAAAGTCATACAAGCTTTATATTACAAGCCAAGGGCCTCGAGGGCTCGAATACATAAGCTCGAGTCATACAAGCATCAGCGGAAGCATTAGTATATGAGTACAGACATAATTAGACAAGTCTGCCTTAAGAAGGCTGAGCAAAACAACGACACTAGATTGAAAAGGCGCAGGCCTCCTGCCTGGGAGCCTCCTATCTACTCCTGGTCATCGGTCTCCACATAGTAGTAGGCTCCACCGGTAGGGTAGTAGTAGTCGTCGGCGGGAGCAACTGGCTCCTGGGCTCCGCAATCTGATCGCAGTAATCGGGTATGGGGAAAAGGGAAGCAAAGCAACCGTGAGTACTCATCCAAAGTACTTGCAAGACTTACATCAGAACTATTCTATTTATGCATTGGTTTCAAGTGAAGGGGCTGTATCTGTGGACTAGACTGCAGAAATGCCAGAATAAGGGGGAAGGCCTAGCCTATCAAAGACTAGCAACTTGCAGCATCTTGCCGCATTAGAAGAGTGTAGATTAGTACATAGTAAAGTAGTAAGCAAGTAGTAACAACGCCCAGAGATCCTTTCTCGACCCCTGCGAGAAAGCGATCCCGGAGCCACATATCAGTTTAGTAACACAAGTATCCAGTTCTAGTTGTAGTAGATCGGGATACAACTCTGAGCGTCCGTTACCGTGGACACGGCTATTCGAATAGATATACTTCCCTGCAGGGGTGCACCAACTTACCCAACACGCTCGATTAACTCAGGCCGGACACACTTTTATCGGGTCATGCCCGGCCTCGGCTGATCGACACACCGTAGTCCTACCTAGGATCAACAGAGAGGCCAGCACGCCGGTCTAACTCCTAACTGCGAAGGTGTCATGGGCCAATCGTCCTTTGCACTCCTGCGCATTGCGAACGCGGCCGGGAGCAGACCCGCCCCCTTAATACAAGCGCAGGCGGTTACCATCCAACCCGGCGCGCGCCACTCAATTGCTGACGTCTGAGAGCTTTCGGAAGAATCGTACGACGCCGAGTGCCCATACTTATTCCCGCGTGGTGGTTAGTGCGAAGAGGCCAGAGGCCTACTCAGATTACATATCCTAACCCATTAGTGTGCTGGGAGCTCGCGGTGACAATCAGTGATCCACGATCTGTGGTCCCGTCGCCCCGTCTCGAGGACTTACGGCAAGGGCCAAGACTGCTCGGCCGTGTCGCGTAATTATCTCGCGGGTACCCTCACGGTCAACCCAACTTCACATTTCTCGCGGGTACCCCTCGGGGTCGACCCGCCTCCAACAAGGTACTGAAGTAAAAGTCAAGGTAACCATGTGTCCATAACATCAAGGGAAACCCGTGGAATCACCCTCGATGGATTCCTACTCGATGTAATCCGTCAAGGAGAACCAGGAGGAATCACCCTCGATGGGTTCACACTTGAGGGCTTGCACAACAGAGTCATCATCGGGAAGGGGAGAGCGAGGAATCACCCTCTTCAATCACCACCGATGTGCTATACTACAGAGATATCATCAGGAGTGCAGTACGAGGTATCACCCTCGGCACTCGATAGTAGCCCTGCAGAGTCGTACAACTATGGGGGTTGTGCGGTGATGTGTCGGTCTCTGCACGTCGATCACATTGATCGGGGCACTAGTAACAAAGCGGGGCAACAGGGACAAGGGTGAGGGGTCACTGATGGATCACTAACCAACCTATACTAAGCATTTAGGATAGCAGATAAGGTATTAACAGCATTTACAAAAACAGGCTATGCATCAGAATAGGAGCAATCAATTACAGTAGCAAATTCTAATGCAAGCATGGGAGAGAAAGAATAGGCGATATTGGAATGATCAAGGAGGGTTTGCTTGCCTGGAAGCTCTGCGGAAAAGGTCTGGTCGTTAGGGGCGTAGTCGTACTCGGCAGCAGCGTCGGTCTCGGGGTCTACTGGAGAGAAGAGGGGGGAAGAAACAATAAATACAAGCAAAAAATGCAACACAGATGCATGGCAAGGCAGTATGTTGTGCTAGGGGTGACCTAATGCAGCATTACACGTTTCAGACGGAGCGGGAAAATATCTGGGGATGTTTTCCCGGCTTTAGGCATCTGTCACACAGATGAACCGGAGGGGAAGGTTCCATGTTTGCAGTGTTGTGGGCATGTGACAGCGACATGGAGGGCATATTCGGGTTCGTCTCATTTTTTTTATCAACTTTCATGTAGAAAACTTTTTCATCCGAGTTACGGTTTATTTTCTATGATTTTTCAAAGTTTTAATCATTTTCTGGAAATTACTGGAATTTAATTTAATTCGAAAATACACAGGGAAATGCTAGGTGCACCCGGTCCAGTGCACCCAGCTGTGCATCAGAGGCTGACAGTGGGTCCCGTTGACTGCTGAGTCAGCAGTCAACGGTTGACTGGTCAGCGGGTGAATAGTGCTAGTGGGGCCCACTTGTCATAGTCACTGTGTTAATTAAATCGTTTTAATTTAGTTAATTAGCCAGGCGGGTCCACCAGTCAGTGTCTAGGGTTAAACCTAATTAGTCCTAATACTAATTAGGCCGAACCCACATAACAGTGAGCCGGCCGGTGGCTCAAACGCACGCGCGCGTGCAGTGGACGCTGGAGCACAGCCGGTGCTCAGAGAGCACACGGAGAGGCGCGCGGAAGCGCGCAGGGGGGCCACGGGGGCACGCGCGGGTGTGACCGCGCCCAGGAGAGCTCACGGGCGAGGCGAACGGGTCCTAGCCGAGCTCGGCTCGAGCTCGCGGCCATGGTGCCGTCGGCGGCGATGGGATCTGGCTACGGCACGAATCGACAGGGAGGAAGAGGTGGGATGGGGCAGTTTCTCACATTGGGCTTGATGGCAAAGTCAAGAGAGTCGGGGTGGTCAAGAGGCGATGGCAATGACGATGAACGGCAGCGACCGAGCGGAGGGGAACGGGTCGATGGCGACGATTTGCGGCGTCCCGGCTTGATCTGCTTGGGGGAGATGAAGCAGGCATCGACGTCGGAGCTTCGGGACATGGCGAGGAGTCGAGAGGTGGCCAGTGGCCGCGGCAATGGTGAGCGGCGGCGACCACGGCTTCGTGCATGAGCTCCGGACCAAGGAAAACGGGAGAGAGAGGGGGAGAGCTGCGAGGGGAAAGGTGGGGGTCGATCTAGGGTTCGCAGGGGGTCGAGGGGGACCTTGCAGGTCGCCGAGGAGCACCGGATGGCCGGCACGTGGCCATCCGCGGCCACGGACGTCGCACGGGCGTCCACCATGCCTCTGATGAACAGAGGTAGGGGATGACCCGGCCGGTGGGCTAGGCCTCACTGTTGGGTCGACTGGGCCAAGTGCACAGTGAGGCTCTTCCCTTCTCATTTTTCTTTTTCTTTTGTGTTTTATATTTTCCTCACTGTTCTGTACTTAGTTTAGGGACCAAAGGATTTTTGTTGCACATGAGACTTGGCACAAAAATACTAGGCAATCTTGTGGTGCAGCACAAAAAGTTTCAGGATTTTTGGAGTTGTTTAACTATTTTCAGAAATTGAAAAGGCCAAGATAAATGCTGTTGGCTCACTTAAATAATTTCCAGGGGCATTTTTGGAATCCAAATGAGGTTGGGTTTCAACATGACAAATATTTAGGGATTATTTGCCATAATGTGAACTATTTTGCTTGCATGACAGAAGAAGTAAATATTTGACATGCAATTTGAATTTGAATTGGACTTGATTTTGGGACAAGAGGCAATTTGGCTTAGTAAAGCATGATGACATGGCATCATTAGCATGAGGTCACTGTAGCTTGACACTGGGGGTGTTACACCCTCGTGACTCCGTTTGACCTAATTCCACTTCTAAAAATTCTCAAATATTGGGAAACCAACAGAGAGCCACCCCGAATAACTTTTCCACCGCCGCAAGCTTCTGTTCTTCCGCGATCCCATCTAGAGGCCTTTTCCAGTACTCTGCCGGAGGGGGAATCGATCACGGAGGGCTTCTACATCAACCTTCCTGCCCTTCCGATGATGTGTGAGTAGTTTACCACAGACCTAGGGGTCCATAGCTAGTAGCTAGATGACTTCTTCTCTCTCTTTGATCTTCAATACAATGATCTCCTCGATGTCCTTGGAGTTCTATTCGATGTAATCTTCTTTTGCGGTGTGTTTGTTGGGATCCGATGAATTGTGGGTTTATGATCAGATTATTCATGAGAAATATTTGAGTCTTTTCTGAACTTATTTATGCATGATTGTTATAGCTTTGTATTTCTCTCCGATCTATCTGTTTGGTTTGCCAACTAGATTGATTTATCTTGCAATGGGAGAGGTGCTTTGTGATGGGTTCAATCTTGCGGTGTTCTATATCCCAGTGACAGAAAGGGACAAGACACGTATTTGTATTGTTGCCATTAAGGATAAAAAGATGGGGTTTAATCATATTGCTTGAGTTTACTTTGTCTACATCATGTCATCTTGCTTAAGGTGTTACTCTGTTTACATTAACTTAATACCCTAGATGCATGCTGGATAGCGGTCGATGGGTGGAGTAATAGTAGTAGATGCAGGCAGGAGTCGGTCTACTTGTCTCGGACGTGATGCCTATATATATGATCATTGCCTTGAATATCGGCATAACTATGCGCTTTTCTATCAATTGCCCAACAGTAATTTGTTTACCCACCGTATGCTATGCGTTCGAGAGAGAAGCCTCTAGTGAAAACTATGGCCCCCGGGTCTACTTTTATCATATATTAAAATCCAAAAATACCTTGCTGCGATTTTATTTCTTTTCTTTTATTTTGCAATTTACTTTTCTATCTATCACTATCAGAATTAATCCTTGCAAGTAACCGCCAAGGGGATTGACAACCCTCTTGTTCGCGTTGGGTGCAAGTATTTGCTTTTATGTGTGTAGGTGCTGCTAATGAGGTTCTGTGTGGTTCTCCTACTGGATTGATAACCTTGGTTCTTAACTGAGGGAACTACTTATCTCTACTGTACTGCATCATCCTCTTCTCTTTGAGGAAATCCCAACGCAGCTCACAAGTAGCATGGAGTAGCGGTGGTATGATGTGTGGAAACATTCCTAGGCAATTGGCTACGGTACTTAGACAATAATCATCGTTGCAGTTTTATATATGGGAGAGGCCACTGCTAACATACTATCCGTACTTGGAATACGTTATGATTGAAAACCTAGCAAGCATCCGCAAATACTAAGGATTTATTAAGGCAAAACCCAACCATAGCATTAAGATAAATTGACCCCCGCCTTCATCCCATATGTATCAATCCCTACACTCAGCCACGGTAAGACACTCCGGCCGCCTTATGCATTGTTTTCTCAACATACAACTAGCCCTAAAGTGTGCTCCACATATATGCACGCTCATATGGTAGGCACCAAAGGACAACAACATATCAACATTCAACGATTCAAATCAATCAGAATAGATCACCAATTAACCATAGAATAAAAGGAATCTACTCAAACATATAGAAGATGCAATAGATCACTCGATAATAGTTAATAGCATCAAACACCATGTTGAAGAGGGGGATTACAGTGGTTTGTGGGAAAGTATACCACTGAATAAAGAGGGTGGAAGGTGATGGAGACGTTGAAGAAGATAGTGGAGTTGATGGCGGAGATGATGGTTCCCTTGGCGGTACTCCAGCGCCACCGAGAGAGAGGGGGAGAAGAAGCCCCCCTCCTTACTCTTCCTTGGCCTCTCCCCTAGGTGGGGAGAGGTTTTCCCATCTGGTCCTTGGCCTCCATGGCCCTCGGAGGGCGAGATCCAAGATTGGATCTCTCTTCTCTCCGTTTCTCTCTGTTTTCGGTACTTTTCTGTCCCGAAACACCATTTCTTAAATAATCGGAGATCCGTAACTCCGATCAGGCTAATTTTTTTTAGCATCATTCTTGCGGTCGAAGAAGAGCGTTAGCTGACCTGTAGGGTGCCCACGCGGTAGTCCCATGCGTCCCTCCCCCTAGGGCGCGTGGCCACCTAGTGGATCCCCTGGCCTCCATCTTGGCCCAGAATAATTTTAAAATTCTTTTGGGATTTTTCTAACTCCGTAAAATTTTCACCTAAAATGTCAAAAACACTAGAAAATAGGAACTACCCTTTGGCACTGGATTAATAGATTAGTCCAAACAAAAATAATACAAATTGGTACCAAAGTATGTAAAAATGATATAAATATAGCATGAACATAATAAAAATTATAGATACATCGGAGACATATCACTACTGCATACAGAGTCACTAAAGACAAAAGTCACCAATCCACAATAATTACACGCCAGCATAGGCAAAGAGCGCCTAACAACCATGGTCATAAGGCAGCCTATTGAACTCAAGTAACTATCTTCCCCGGCATGCGCTAACACAATTTTAGCATGTATGTCACTGAATCAACTTTATCAAGGGCATCGTTCATTAGGAAATCTTATACGTAATTGCCATATGAGTGGTAACGACATGTGACATTCTATACATGCCGTGAAAATGATCTCATCTGTGTAACTACAAGAAGCCAACCCCTGCCAAGCTTTTGTCGACAATCATTCGCCACGGTCAACTTTTTTAGCCGTCTATTCTCTTATCGCAACCTCTTCACTTCGTTGTAGTTATAATCTCTAATCTTTGTGTTGCACGAATCCTCTATATATTTGATGGCTTCTATAGCCGCACTGTCCTCGGCTTCAACAACATCGACCGAAATAATACCATATACGGATATAGGAGCGAGAGTGCCTTAAAACAACAACAAAGAAGTATTGAAAGTAACAGTGACGTGCACTTTTTCACTGGGATACACTTTCTCTTCATAATGAGGAAGCGGCAATCCCAGGGCTTCCAGGAGTAGATTCAATATGGTTGCATAGAGAACCTCCACAATCGTAGCAATGCCCTACCAATTTTAACAACAAACTAGATCATGATAGGCGCGCATTGCCGCGCCCGTCTATTTGACAAAAACATTGGTAGGAGTATTTCAAAAATATTAACATGATCCTCAAATCATGTGAGGACTATTACAACCAAGCTCAAGGTAATTAAATTTGTCTAAGCTGCATAAACATGCATGTAAAGGCTTTCATTCTTAGAGCCAACATAAAGTAATAATTATTAAAGGCAAATTTGAAGTTGTAGACCCAGGAATCAAGGAATTTAGGATGGTCCAGGTATAGCATCAAGTAGTACTACTACAAATTAAAACCACTATGCTAAAGAACGTCGGTGTGAAACACCACAGATAACATAGTAGCAAGACTTGCAGCTGGAAAAAAACTTCCATTGAGTTTTATCTGAAAAAGATGGATATATAAACATTCAATGAAATCTGAAATTGCAATGCCACAGTAGAGGTGATCTGGTACATTTATATGAAGTCACAATTGATCCACTACCATAAATACTTTATTTCTTCACACATTCTAACACCACGAAACATATTCTGAACCATCTCTCTTCTCTTAAGCTGTGTACATATGGCATATTTGGAAAAGCTCTCTGAAAAACATTGAAGAAGCCAAAACCATGTATTTCTTCACTTTGAGACAGAAGCGCTTAGAAGGTGTCCAAACAACTAAAAACTCATAAGGTGTACAGGATGCCAAATTACCTCAGTACACGATTCTCAAAAATTTGGAAAGAAAATACCATTACAAAGGTCATGTGCTAATCCCCCTTAGTAAGCCATTAACATCAATAGCACTGCTAATTAAATAGGATGAAGCTGACCTTCATGGTAACCTTCAGACCATCAGGATGAAAACCATCTAAATTGGATTTGCAAGCACTAACATGAGCCTGTAGTGAGAGAAAACAAAATAGTTTCATTAGGAGTTTACTTGCACAATTAGCATCCAATAAGTGTACTGAATCTATAGCTTGTAATTAACTTCAAGCCTTAATGTAGATAAAAAACTTATGTGATCTTAAATCTAATTCATATGAGAGCAGGGAGTATGCGATAACTTTTCAGTTTGACTTACGTGGCCACGCTGGGTTGGTTTCATCAATTGGGAGCCTTCCATCTTTGGTGGTAACAACTGGTGGAGTCAGGACTCGGGAAGCTTACCAGAGAGACAATAATGTTTCAAGTCAAGCACATGACCCCTCAAAAAATTCGATATACATGTGGATCAAAGTAACTATTGAATTATATATAAACCTCAAACGGAAGGACAATGACTCAACCTACAATGGAGAAAGATTTGTCCAACTGTTTTCATGGATAAAAGATCTACCTAGCTGCCCCTCCCATTGAATGCATTATAACAACCCGTTTTCCACCAAATCAAGCCATACAGAAAATACCACGAGTATTTCAGTGGACAACAATTTGAAAAATAGCAAACTCCAGAAATCACATCATCATTTATTCCTAATTGTAAGCATACAAACAATTACCAGGAGATAAAGCATAATAAAACTAACCTGACCACCACCAGATTGAGTAAGCCCCATGTCACCAGCGTTAGCTTTCCATGGAGTGTTGTGTGGCTGGAGGTGTCCATCCCCAAGTAGCTGCACCTATACCATTAGACAAATCTTATGTTTATGATTGGAGAAAGGCCTGGCCAAAAACATAGCCTTGTCACAATTGAGAGTAAGAGGGGTTGATCCTGGAGTGCAGAGGAACATGAGACCTGCCGCTCACTGCACCCTCCACCCTGTACACAGTATATCTAATACATACCTTTTACACACTTCAAAACATGTCTAATACAATCAAACTGCTCGCTGCATCAACTGAGATCTAAGTTCAACTAGTAGAATGCCCGTGCGTTGCTACGGGCTACAATGTATATAAATGAATCAAACAAATGATTAAGATCGTCTCTAAGGTCGAAGCTCATTTCTCCCTCATACGTCCGTGCGTGCTTGGACATTAGACGGGCACCCAATAGGCTCCCAAAAATTCAACCGTTTGGACAGTCCGGGCTCCTTCATATCCAGACCATATGTGGGGGACAAATGTGGTTGTCCGGACTATCCGCCATGTTATCTCCAACACGCGTGCCAACCGAAAGCCCCCACCCCACGACGCACCCTTCCCTTTTCCTGTCGGGCCCTCCCCTTCCCGCTCGATTTCCCGTTATAGCGTGAAATTTATCGCAGGAGCTCTCCTTTAAAACCGGATGACGCCCATCTCACCTTCGCCGTGCATTGCAAGAGGGACAAAAATTTTCATATTAATGGGTTAAACTAACACATATTATTGCCACAAAACAACAAATAACTATAGAGATTATATTCAAAGGTCCATTCAACTTTACAAATGCACGCAATAAAATGTCACCTTTTCTATGGTTTCTAATTGTGTCCTAACAGGTGCCAATATTTTTCTCCCATTTCTCATATCTCGCATATATTTAGAGTTTTGCAGCGCCTTCAGTTTAACATGTCAATGTCATGATGAAGCGACATCATATGTCCCTTGAATTCTGCAATTTTGTGTCATGATGTATGTGTGTGCCGCCTTCCTCAGCTACACTTTGTACCCTCCCATTTTTGACAACATAAGGTTCCCTTGCATTACTCAATCCCCTCAAGCACATCGTACATCATCTGCACCAATCAGCCTACAAAGTAAAAGAGAATTATTTTTTTGAAACACACTGAATTGTAAACAAGAACACTTCTCTGTGTCAGTAAGTAGTACTCAAAGAGGTGATATAAATTTTGAAAGCAGAAAATACACCAAGGCAGTATGTTTCAAAAGGCAAGTCAACCATTACTGAGTGAAAAATGGTTTCAACATAGAAATATAGAAAAAATGAGAAGGGCGGCACAACCCACGGGAAAGTGACGACTTGCAAAATCTAGGCAATTGTAACCAGCAAAAGCGAAACGACGTAAGAAAATATTGCTTACAACTCAACAACAAACCTATATAGCTTGTGCTCACCTCCATACGAGGAAGTTTAATAAGATGAAGGAAATGCAATGCTATGATTTTGCCTAAGAATACACGAAATTCATGGTAAACTCTCATGAATTCATCTTGCAGGAGTGGTTTACCTAGAGTATATAGGCTTGCTAGAATTGCTCAAAACGATGAAACATTTTTTTCTCCTCCTCCATGAAGCTAAAGCTTCAACCAAGAACATCAAGAAACACCAAATAAGATCTAACAATATGGGAGATAGCCTTCATGTATGCATGTCATTATTCTCTCGCTTGTCTAAATGATGAGAGAAGCACCAAATAAGATGTCTAGGAAAAGCAAGCTAGCTACAGGATACGAGTCCAAAATCAAAACCAAGCTAGCTAATTAATGGCCTTTAAAAAACTAATGGTCCTTAACAAACCAAGCTAGAAAATAATTACGCAGTTGGCATGGATCAGTACAAGTTAAGTTACAAGCAGCAACACCAATGGGATTACGGATCATCAGAAGCAACCATGCACAAACAAACACAAGAAAACCCATAATTATGACAAAAACTGAAAGTTAAGGCCAGCCAAGTTCTATACGGAAAGGAGAGTCCAAAAGTTAAGTTTGGTGGTGCTGATTTTAGTATCTACATAGAACAATGCCTTTAACAAAAAATCATTTATGGATTTAAGATGGTGGGAGGATTCTGGATAGTTGGCCTCACCGGAAATAGATGCATTCGGTTGTGCTCGACGCGGATACGATAGTAAGATAGCGAATAAATCACAATTTTATTCAGGTACCAATTATTAGGAATTCGATGCCACATTAGAATTAACATATTTGCATCTATATTTGTAACATCTAATTGCAGATTGGTCGTCAAGTGACTCAGGTTGTAGGCTATAGGCATAGAGGTACAAAGATTATGACAATGAGTAAACATATAGTCTGCATTTATTCAGAAAGCCATTCACCTGGACATAAGAACTTGAGTTTGGTGGAAAACATACCTGATTTTTTTCCCAGCTTTGCTCAAGTCATCCGGTCACCGTCGTCGGACCCCGTAAGTCATAACAATAGTTTCCTTGCGCCAACCCTGTAGCCCATTAGTCAGAAACACATCATGTCTGTTTAGATATTTACTGAAAAGTAGGGATTATAAAATTCAAATAAGGGGGAAATAAGAGACTATGCATAAACCTCCACCTATATCATATAATATAAAGATATAGTTCTGAAATTATGTGGTGGTCCAGTATCTCACCCTTCAGTAATTTTTTCAGGAAGGTATTTGGGTCCAATATTCATTGTTGCTTCGCACATCTGTACCGTCAATGATCCATCAACCAATGGCCACATTTCCTTGTTGATCAACACTGACTAATTTAACTTGAGATGCAACTAACCCATTGGTATAAACCAATTCTAATTCCAAAGACCGTTTCCAGTCATGATCGAGCAATCACACGCCTATGAGCCAACAAAATAGACGTTGAGGACAGCGATAACAAATTCAGATAAACTCCAGCATAAATCACCAAGAGCATCAAATTTAAGGACCAGCGCCATGTCACTTTCCCAAACGCTTGTTGTCCTTGATCAAATTACTTCAATTGTATGATGCATGTCAATGAAACAAAGCAGAAGTAGTGCAGATTGATTCCCTCTGAGACAAACGATGTATTGTATTTCTATCCAAATGCTAGCTAGAAGAGTTAGCGTGATTACTAGAATGCATTATGCTCGGTGTATGGCACTGAATGAGTTCCAAGCCAGCACTGTTGGCCGGACACGGAGAGTGGCGACCAGAGCCCAGGGTCGTCGTCTTCTTGAGCAGATTGAGGTGGCCAAGCAGCGGGATCGACGAGGTGAGGCGGTTAGGGAGACGATTCTGACCAAGGCGATGGGATCCGGGCGTACATGGTTACCATGTCCACGTGAGTCAGCGAGATGACGTGGCGTGGTGGGTTGGCGTCGGGAGGTGCCGTGGGAGGCAGCCGGTGGCGAGGTATTAAAGGCGTTCGAGAGGGAGGGTGGAGGCCAAGCTGGGAATCGTCTTCCTCGTCGCACTTGCGTAGCCTCTTTGTGCTCGTGCTCGCTGCGCTCGGGGCCGTGCTCACCGTCACTGCTGACAGTGGAGGTGGGCTCCATGTGGAAGATGACCACGGTGGCGCCGAGGATGGTGCGAGCATGGCATCCGGCGCCGCGCTGGCAGGGTGCGGGAAGGGGTCGAAGACGACGACGACAGACCAGCGGCCGGAGGCGGTGCGCTTATTGGCGTTGTGGATCCAGAGGAGGCAATGTGGTGGCTGAGGATGGTGAGAGACGACTGCGCGTGAGAGAAAACGGGTGCGGGAGAAGCCGAGCGGTGAGATAAGGCTGCGTGCCTAGGGTTTCTTTGTTGTTTTATATTCAGTTTTCTGAGGAGGGGCATCAGCTTCCAAAAAATCGTTTTGGGATGAGAATGAGATAGTTGGTTTGGTGGAGGCTGGGAGTACGAACGACGACGACGTACGCGTTCGATGATGAGAACGTACGCGTTGGTGGAGCTACGGACGTACACTTGATGCAAAAAAAAAAGCTACGGATGTACACTAAAGGTGGCACTCCTTTTTTCTCCTCTACATGCATGGTACTGAGGGAGAGTCAATCAATTTAATCGGATTGTGTCCCGGTTTTTGGAAAGAGGGGATTCCGTCACGCATTTGCTCGTGACACTCATAAAAAGCCAATCAACTTAATACGATTCGATTTTACGAAAGAGAGGATTGCTTTCGGATTCTTTCCCTCGGGAGAGATTTGTTGCATTGAGTGAATGAGAGGGAGGTGAGGCGAAAATAAACCAGTGGGAGGTGGAGGCGAAAAAGTGGCGCCCTACGGTTTTTAGTGGGGTTTGGTTTTTTAATGGGAGGGAAAAAATAGAGTGGGAGGGGTGATGGGAGGTGAGGCGAAAAAAACCGCGGGTACCAGCCTACCAACTGAGACTTTAGGAGTAGAGATAAAGAAATAAAAAAACTTATACAATGTGGTTGGTGTAGTTGGGGAGGGCCCCAGATGGCTGCGGGCATTGGACATGGGACAGGGGCGGGCGGAGGAGCAGCTGGTCGGCGTTGCGAGGTGTTGGACGCCGTGGAATTGGGTCGGAGCAGCGCCGACGAAGTGGCGTGGTCGGGCCTGAGTGGTTGGGCGGAGGAACATGGGGAGCACCTCAACGACGGACTGAGATGACGCCGGTGAAGGACGAGGTTGACCTAGATGGCGGGGGGACTGAGATGACTCTTCTGGGAGGAGGGATACCTTGGTGGCGGCGGACGTCAGCCCGATCTGCTCCGCCGGGTCGGCAACGAATTAGGCGTCGCGTAGAGATCTCGGGGAGGGGAGCGGGATCCCCATGTTGTAGAGGAATGGAGATGGCGGGGGCGGCGGCATGGCAGATTCGCCGGAGGCGAGTGAGAGAACGAAAGGTCGCCCCTCTCAGCGACCGTCCGCATTTATTTATTTTTTGAGTGGTGAGACCGTCCGCATTGGGTCGCCCCTTCTTCACGGTGATGGATCGGTCGGCCTCTCTTCTTCTCTCTCGCTTCTCGCACGCTCGTGGACCACACGGTCAACTAGCTAATTGGGCCGAGGAAAAGGCCCGGTTTACCAGAGGGCTTCCTTTCGGCCACCGGAGCAGCAGCCCATAGGACAGCTGGCCCAGTGCGGAAGAGATGGATGTACACATGAGATCCGACGGCCAAAAACGTCCAGATCGCGAAAACGAACGACCAAAAATTCAAATCGCTGAGAGGGCTCGCTTTAGGCTCGGTTTTACTGTCCTTAATAAGAGCGCGTCAAAGAAGGGTACATGCAAAGATACCAAAGAAGCTCCATAAGCAAAAACATTAAAATCGTGCAAGGTCAGGAAAGGAAGCACCATATCTTCGATAACAATGAGAAGACTTCATATACTCCCTCCATTCCACAATGTAGTGCGCCCACGCTTCCCGAGATCTAAGTTTGATCATAAATTTAACCAACGAGACTATACGAATTCAGTGGTATAATTTTTGCTCCCGCCGCAGTCGGTCTCATTGGTTAAATTTATGGTCAAACTTAGATCTCGGAAAGCGCGGGCGTACTACGTTGTGGAATGGAGGGACTAGGGAGTATGAAACAACAACGCTCGGGGCTGCTCCTTCTGCGTTGTAACTTTTTATAGAAAAAAGTGGAAGTGGCAGTAGCAGAGGGACTAGCAGCCACCCCTCATCCCCAATCTCTCCACGGCGCCGTCGTCGCCGGCTCCGCGGCGACGGCGGCGGCGCCCTGCCGTCAAAGGTGGAGGGTGTGGTAGGCGTGTGGTCGTGGCGCTCCCGTTGGTCTGCGCATGGGCGGCGGCGGAACAGAGGCGGACAACGTCAGCGATCCAGAGGCTCGTGGCTTCATTGGAGTTTGGTCCTCCGGTGCGGTGCTGCTGCAGCAGCTTGGACATGCAAGCGTCCTGGATCTGTGAGGGTCTTCCTCAAGATTTGGAGACCGGCCTGCCGCGGATGTAGGTGGCACCAGGATGTGTGTGTGCGCCGATGACAGGGGTCTTGCGTGTCGTGGTTTCGTAGGTACTAGACCAGATGTTTTTTAGCAGGCCGGCGTTAGATCTCCGGCCAGATCCAAATGGATGCGGTGCCGGGGGTCGGTGTGCGTAGGCCTCTCTGCTCTTTGCTGGTTGTGGACCGCACTGTCGAGGTGCTGGCCTTCCGTGCGTGCGGTGGTCGACCGGCGGCGAAACGGTCCATGACATGGTGATTCAGATCCGATCGGCCGGATGGAGGTTATTGCAAACATACTGCAGTGACTTCCTATGGCTCCACGACGGCGGTGGTCATCGAACGGTCTATAGGAGGGTTCATATCTCCTGATCCGGTAGTTGACTTTGGCGGTGACATACAAATTATGAACAATGACTTGACGTAGAGGGATGGTTGTGCAGTGGCGGCGGTCACATCGCATGTAGCTGCCGGGATCGTGGAAAAGTGATGGCGATAACACATCAGTGACTTCGATGGTGGTGCTACTTGAGCACCCGGTCTCGAGCTCCGGGGCAAAAACCTAGGTGAGACCCGAGTGGTTATACCTAGCAATGACGATGTATTTCTTACGTCATTACCTTGTTGAAGGCATTGTTCGGATATGCTCGGACTGGTTTTTTAGGTTGAAAATCTAGATTCTGGCCTTGTGGTTGGATCCGGCGACGGCGGCACTTGAGTGTCACTCCCTTCCTGAAGGCATTACTATTGAACAACCTCATCGTCAACATGTGTCATGAGATAGTTGGTGCGGATATGGTCATTGTTCTATTTTGTCGATCGCAGATCTGATCGCTTTGGGCTTTTTTTTCTCGCCTACGCATAGCTTTGGTCTTATATGACTTTGCTTGTTGTCGGTGTGTTTTTATGTGTGTTTGAGTTGGTATTGGTTGTGTGCATCCTAGTTATGCAGAGGCCGGGTGTGTTGATGCGGAGCATCCTTCGATCATCCCCATGGATACTTCACCACCTCACCAAGCACCAAGTGGACCTATGACAAGAGCTCGCGCATGTGCCATCGAGAACGAGGTGAACTCACTCCTTTATGACTTACACATAGATATGGATGGAACTTGGATGCTGCCTCACAAAGGAATGTTGTGCATCATTAGGAACGATGGAGTGGACCACCGAGACGCTAAGGATAATCACCAAGGCCAAGAGGAACCACGCCAAGACCGCACGGAAGACGGAGGCCAGCAGCTGGAAGAAGAAGAAATGCCCAGACGACCCCGTGCCCACGGGCTCTTTGGACCCCGTGCGCACGGCCTGTCCAGAAAGTCTCTGGACACCCCGTGTGCACGGGCCCCAAAGGCCCTGTGCGCACGGGCCTCGCCGCTGTAGCCCCCCCCCGTGCGCACGGGCGTGTACCGTGCGCACGGCCCCTCCCAGCGAGCTGGCTGTGTGTGGCTGTTCCCCCCCCCCCCCACTTCATCCCTTACCTCCCACCTACTATATATTCCGTACATGGGTCATTTGTTAGGGTTAGCAAAGTGTATTGAGATATTCCTAGAGGGCTTTGCTCATCTACCACTCCTCTTGGAGATCAAGACCTCCTAGAGAGAAGATCCCCTTGTGGATTCAAGACCCCTTCTAGGGAAGGATCCCTATCATAGGATCATCAAGACCTCACCTCCTTTGGAGTGGGAAGAACCTTACCTTTGTGCTACTTTCCTTTGATTGTCTATGTATGCTTGTGGATCTATGTATGCTACTCTAGTGGATGTGTGATTCGAGTTTGTTTGAGTGATTTGTCTCTTGTGTTCTTGTGAGTTCATCCCTCTTACACTCCAAGTGTGAAAAGATCTTCACCTAGGGTCCCTACCCTACAACATCATGGTATCATGAGCCACGTTGATTCACACCTTGGAGTCCCTACCCCCCCCCCCCCACTTTCTAGCCTGCTTTTGCTTTGTTTTGTCCCAATTTCGAAAATCCCCACAAAAATAACCATCCCAATTTTTTTTTGCATTTGTTGGATCTTGTGCGATTTTGTTGTTTTGGTCCACAAATTTCGTGTTTGGCAACTGGATCTACCCTTTTCCCACCTTCCCCCATCTTCCCCACCACCAATTCCTCCAGAATTTTGGAATTTTGCCACGGATCTGGGGCTGTTCTTCAGCAGCCACCGACACCGTGCGCACAGGCCCCCGAGACCCCGTGCACACGGGGCCCACTTACCCCATGCGCACGGGCTAACCAGGGAGCTGTTCCACTTCCTGTTTTAGCCTAGTTTTACCACATTTTCCACCCCTTCGCCTTCCACACTAACACACATTGTTCGTTGAGATTTTGAGTTGCGGTTGCTGTGTCCTAAGGTGTTTCGGCTACTTAGGGACGGTTCATCGTCATCATCACCGCCATTCATCATCGCCCCGACCTCGACTTCGACATCGACAACTTCATTTCATACCAATCGAGGACGGTAACCTCGACAACACCTTGTATTTACCATTTCCATTGCATTGATAGCCTTGAGCCTATTGCGTCACTTACCCATCGAGACTAGCAAGTTGAGAATTGTCTGGCCACGCATTTGTGCACCATAGTGATATGCCTACTCCGAATAGCTACATTTAGCGTGCATCATCATCATCGCGCCATAAGTCTCTCCCGTGCATATCTTACTTACTTGTCATAGATATCGGCTCTAGCATCAAGCATTTTGGCATAGTCAAAAAAAAGCTTTTAAGCAAAAGAGAAGAAACAAGAGCTTGTAAGCAATAGCATTGAGCCTTTTTGCATAGTAGATCATATAGGACATACATATCATACTTGGGATTGAAGACAAGCACGTTACTCTCTTAGGTTGGTGCACAAGCGTATCTCGCCCATTTGAGCAATCGAGCTAGTGTCTCTCTAGCATCCGTGCAACAAGAGCATTTTCCGTGGTTCCACTTTTTGAGCTCATTCCTTGGTTGTGCGGATCCCATTCATCTTCGTGTGTGAGTTTCCAAGTGTTCTACTAGGGTGTTGATCTAATTGTCTTACTTGCACTTTGTGAATCTTCTCAACATTTTTGATATCTTGACTAACACTTGCTTGAATTTTGTGCCACTCATCCTAACCAAGCTACACCATAAGCCTTACTTTGTAGGTGTGAGAAACAAACCCGGTACCAATTATGGAGAAGCGATGATGGGCCCGGATTCCGAGAAATGGTTAGAGGCCATGAAATCCGAGATGGGATCCATGTAAGAAAACAAAGTATGGGCTTTGGAAGTATTACCTGAAGGGCGTAAGGCCATTCAGAACAAATGGATTTTTTAAGAGGAAGACGGACGTGGACGGTAATGTCACCATCTATAAAGGTCGACTTGTGGCAAAGGGTTTTTCACAAGTTCAAGGAGTTGACTACGATGAGACTTTCTCACCCGTAGCGATGCTAAAGTCTGTTGGAATCATGTTAGCAGTTGCTGCATTTTTCAATTATGAAATCTGGCAGATGGATGTCAAAACATCGTTTCCTTAACGGTATCCGTAAGGAAAGGTTGTATGTGATACAACCGGAAGGTTTTGTCAGTCCTAAGGATGCTAAAATGTATGCAAACTCCAGCGATCCTTCTATGGACTGGAGCAAGCATCTCGGAGTTGGAATATACACTTTGATGAGGTGATCAAAGTTTTTATGTCTATACAAAGTTTATGAGAAACTTGTATTTACAATAGAGTGAGTGGGAGCACTATAGAATTTCTGATAAGTATATGTGGTTGACATATTGTTGATCGGAAATAATGTAGAATTTCTGGAAAGCATAAAGGGTCGTTTGAAAGGAGTTTTTCAAAGGAAGACCTGGAATGAAGCTACTTAAATATTGGGCATCAAGATCTATAGAGATAGATCAAGACATCTGATAAGACTTTCAATGAGTACATACCTTGACAAGATTTTGAAAGAGTTCAAAATGGATCAGTCAAAGAAAGAGTTCTTGCCTGATTTGTAAGGTGTGGAGTTGAGTGAGACTGAAAGCTCGACCACGGCAGAAGAAAGAGAAAGGACGAAGGTCATCCCCTATGCCTTATCCATAGGCTCTGTATAGTATGCCATGCTGTGTACCGCACCTGATGTGTGCCTTGCCATGATTCTGTCAAGGGGTACAAGAGTGATCCAGGAGTGGATCACTGGACAGCGGTCAAGATTATCCTTAGTAACTAGAGGACTAAGGAAATATTTCTCAATTATGGAGGTGATGAAGAGTTCGTCGTAAAGGGTTACGTCGATGCAAGCTTTGACACCTATCCGGACGACTCTGAGTAGCAGTCAGGATACATATAGTGGAGCAGCCATTTGGAATAGCTCCAAGTGGAGTGTGGTAGAAGTGTCTACAGTATGACATAGAGATTTGCAAAGTACACACGGATCTGAATGTCACAGACCCGTTGACTAAAGACCTCTCTCACATGCAAAGCATGATCGAACCCCAGAACTCATTGGGTGTTAGAACAATGTAAATCACATGGTGATGTGAACTAGATTATTGACTCTAGTGCAAGTGGGAGACTGTTGGAAATATGCCCTAGAGGCAATAATAATTTAGTTATTATCATATTTCCTTGTTCGTGATAATCGTTTATTATCCATGCTATAATTGTATTGATTGGAAACTCAAATACATGTGTGGGTACATAGACAACACTGTGTCCCTAGTATGCCTCTAGTTAACTAGCTCGTTGATCAAAAGATGGTGAAGGTTTCCTAGCCATGGACATGAGATGTCATTTGATAACGGGATCACATCATTAGGAGAATGATGTGATGGACAAGACCCAAACTGTAAACGTAGCATATGATCGTGTCAGTTTATTGCTATTGTTTTCTGCATGTCAAGTATCTGTTCCTATGACCATGAGATCATGCAACTCCTTGACATCGGAGGAGTACCTTGTGTGTATCAAACGTCGCAACGTAACTGGGTGACTATAAAGGTGCTCTACAGGTATCTCCGAGGATGTCTGTTGGGTTGGCATGGATCAAGACTGGGATTTGTTACTCCGTGTGACGGAGAGGTATCTCAGGGCCCACTCGGTAATACAACATCACAATGAGCCTTGCAAGCAATGTGACTAAAGTGTTAGCCACGAGATCTTGTATTACGGAACGAGTAAAGAGACTTGCCGGTAACGAGATTGAACTAGGTATAGAGATACCGACGATCGAATCTCGGGCAAGTAACATACCGAAGAACAAAGGGAACAGCATACAGGATTAACTGAATCCTTGACATAGAGGTTCGACCGATAAAGATCTTCGTAGAATATGTAGGAGCCAACATGGGCATCCAGGTCCCGCTATTGGTTATTGACCGTAGAGGTGTCTCGGTCATGTCTGCATAGTTCTCGAACCCGCAGGGTCTACACACTTAACGTTTGGTGACGATATAAGTATAGTTGAGTTGTTATGTTGGTGACCGAAAGTTGTTCGGAGTCCCGGATGAGATCCCGGACATGACGAGGAGCTCTGGAATAGTCCGGAGGTAAAGATTGATATATGGGATAATAGTGTTTGGTCTCCGGAAGGGTTCCGGAATTCACCGGAAGGGGTTCCGGATGTTTCCCGAAATGTTCGGGTACGAGAACACTTTATTTGGGCCAAGGGGTAAAGCCCACGAGGCTTTAGGAAGGTGCAAAAGGAAGTTTTGCGGAGGCCAGGGGCCAGACGCCAGGGACCCTGGCGTCTGGGGCCAGACGCCGAGGACCCTGACGTCTGGTCCTGGAGTCCGAGCAGGACTCTTGCCTTGCGGGCCAAACCGACTTTGAGGAGGCTCTTTCTCCAAGTTTCGACCCCAGGGCTCAACATATAAATAGAGGGGCAGGGCTAGCACCCGGGATACATCAAGATTTCCCCAAGCCGTGTGCGGCAACCCTAACCCTCTAGTTCCTACGTCATAATCTCCGTAGCGCTTGGCGAAGCCCTGCAGAGATTGTTCCTCACCACCATCACCACGCCGTCGTGCTGCCGGAACTCATCTACTACTTCACCATCGCTCGCTGGATCGAGGAGGTGAAGGCGTCATCAAGCCGTACGTGTGTTGAACGCGGAGGTGCCGTCCATTCGGCACTAGTTCGTGATTGGTTCGAGGGACGACTTGCGATTTGGATCGCGGAGACGTTCGACTACATCAACCGCGTTTCTTAACGCTTCCGCTTAGCGATCTACAAGGGTATGTAGATTCACTTTCCCTCTCGTAGATGCTCATCACCATGGATAGATCTTGTGTGTGCGTAGGAAATTTTTTGTTTCCCATGCAACGTTCCCCAAAAGTGGCATCATGAGCTAGGTCTATGCGTAGATGAGATCTCGAGTAGAACACAAACGAGTTGTGGGCGTGGGTGTATACATATTGCTTGCCGTTACTAGTTGATACTTGATTCAGCGGTATTGTGAGATGAAGAGGCCCGGACCGACATTACGCGTACGCTTACGCGAGACAGGTTCCTTCAACTGACATGTAACTTCGTTGCATAAAGATGGCTAGCGGGTGTCTGTCTCTCTCACTTTAGTTGAATCAAGTTCAATGAAGAGGGTTCTTTTAGAAGATCAAAAAGCAATCACTACACCACGTTGTGGTTTTGCGTAGGTAAGAACGGTTCTTGCAAACCCGTAGCAGCCACGTAAAATTTGCAACAACAATTAGAGGACGTCTAACTTGTTTTTGCAGGGTATGTTGTGATGTGATATGGCCAATTACATGATGAGATATATGTGATGTATGAGATGATCATGTGTTGTATAGAATATCACGACTTGCATGTCGATGAGTACGGCAACTGGCAGGAGCCATAGAGTTGTCTTTAATTATTGTATGACCTGCGTGTCAATCATTAAGCGCTATGTAATGCTTTACTTTATCGCTAAACGTTAGCAATAGTCGTGGAAGCAACAGTCGGCGCGACAACCTCATGGCGACACGTTGATGGAGATCAAGATGATGGAGATCATGGTGTCATGCCGGTGACGATGGAGATCATGCCGGTGCTTTGGAGATGGAGATCAAAAGCACGAGTTCATGGCCATATCATGTCACTTATGATTTGCATGTGATGTTAATCCTTTTATGCATCTTATTTTTCTTAGGACGACGGTAGCATTATAAGGTGATCCCTCACTTAAATTTCAAGATAAATTGTGTTCTCCCCGAGTGTGCACCGTTGCAAAAGTTCGTCGTTTCGAGACACGCCGTGATGATCGGGTGTGATAGACTCTACGTTCACATACAACGGGTGTAAGCCATGTTGCACGTGCGGAACACTCGGGTTAAACTTGACGAGCCTAGCATGTACAGACATGGCCTCGGAACACAAGAGACCGAAAGGTCGAACATGAGTCATATAGTAGATATGATCAACATGAAGATGTTCACCATTGAAACCACCTCAACTCACGTGATGATCGGACTTGAGTTGGTGGATTTGGATCATGTGACACTCGAATGACCGGAGGGATGTCAATTTGAGTGGGAGTTTTTAAGTAATATGATTAACTAAACTCATTATCATGAACATAGTCAAAATGTCTTTGCAAATTATGTTGTAGATTACTAGCTCGCGCTGTAGCTCCCTTGAATTTTTATATGTTCCTAGAGAAATAGATTTGAAAGATGATGGTAGTAATAATGCGGACTGGGTCCGTGATCTGAGGATTGTCCTCAATGCTGCACAGAAGGCTTATGTCCTTAATGCACCGCTCGATGCGCCACCCCCTCAAGCGTCGTCTGTAGATGTTGTGAACATCTGACAGGCACGTTCTGATAACTACTTGATAGTTCAGTGCGTCATGCATTACGGCTTAGAATTGAGGCTACAAAACGTTTTGAACGTCACGGAACATACGAGATGTTCTAAGAGCTGAAATTGGGATCTCAGGCTCGTGCCCGTGTTGAGAGGTATGAGACCTCCAACAAGATTCTTTGCCTGCAAGATGATGGAGAATAGCTCAATCGTTGAGCATGTGCTCAGATTGTCTGGGTACTACAATTGCTTGAATCGAGTGGAAGTTGATCTTCCAGATAAGATAGTGATTGGTATAGTTCTCCAAGTCACTGTTACTAAGCTACTAGAGCTTCGTGATGAACTATAAAAGGCCAGAGATGGAAATAATGATCCCTGAGCTATTCGCGATGTTTGACCCCGCGAAGGTAGAAATCAAGAAGGAGCATCAAGTGTTGATGGTTAGTAAAACCACTAGTTTCAAGAAGGGCAAGGGCAAGGAGGGATACTTCATGGATGGCAAGCCAGTTGCTGCTCCAGTAAAGAAACCCAAGGTTGAACCCAAACCCGAGACTGAGTGCTTCTATTATGAGGAGAACGGTTGCTGAAGTGGAACAACCCTAGATGCTTGGTAGATAAGAAGGTTGGCAACGTCGACAGAAGTATATTTGATATACGTGTTATTGATGTGTACCTTACTAGTCCTCCTAGTAGCACCTGGATATTAGATACCGGTTCGGTTGCTAAGTGTTGGTAACTCGAAATAAAAGCTACGGAATAAACGGAGGCTAAGGGTGAGGTGACGATGAGTGTTGGAAGTGTTTCCAAGGTTGATGTGATCACCATCGCGCGCTCTCTCTACCTTTGGGATTAGTGATGAACCTAAATAAATGTTATTTGGTGTTTGCGTTAAGCATGAACGTGATTAGATCAAGTTTATTGCAATACGGTTATTCATTGCAGTTAGAGAATAATGGTTATTCTATTTACATGAATAATACCTTCAATGGTCATGCACCCAATAAGAGTGGTTTATTGAATCTTGATCGTAGTGATACACATGTTCATAATATTGATGCCAAAAGATACAAAGTTAATAATGATAGTACCACATACTTGTGGCACTGCGGCTAAATGTCATATTGGTGTAAAACGCATGAAGAAACTCCATGCTGATGGATCTTTGGACTCATTCAATTTCGAATCGGTTGAGACATGCGGACCATGCCTCATGGGCAAGATGACTAAAACCCCGTTTTCCGGTATGATGGAGCGGGCAATTGACTTATTGGAAATGATACATGTTGATGTATGTGGTCCAGTGAGTTTTGTAGTGGGCGGTGGATATCATTATTTTCTTACCTTCACTGATGATTTGAGTAGATATAGTGTATATTTACTTAATGAAACACAAGTCTGAATCGTTTGAAAAGTTCAGAGTGAAGTTTGAGATCATCGTGACAAGAAGATAAAATGTCTACGATATGATCGTGGAGGTAAATATCTGAGTTACGAGTTTGGTATATAACTTAAGACAATGTGAAAGTTGTTTCACAACTCACGCCACCTGGAACACCATAGTGTGATGGTGTGTCCGAACGTCGTAGTTGTGCTCTATTAGATATGGTGCAAACTATGATGTCTCTTATCGATTTACCACAATCGTTTTAGGGTTATGCATTAGAGACAACCACATTCACTTTAAAAGGGGCACCATAAGTCCGTTGAGATGACACAGTATGAATTTTGGTTTGGCGGAAACCTAAGCTGTCATTTTTTAATGTTTGGGGCTGCGACGCTTATGTGAAAAAGGGTTTTCACCTAATGAGCTCGAACCCAAAGCGGACAAATGCATCTTCATAGAATACCCTAACGTAACAGTTGGGTGAACCTTCTATCTCAGATCCAAGCACAAAGTGTTTGTTGCTAAAACGGGTCCTTTCTCGAGAAAAAGTTTCTTTCAAAAGATTGAGTGGGAGGAAGATAGAACTTGATGAGGTTGTTGAACCTTTGTTTCAACCAAAGAGTAGCGCAGCGCAGAAAGTTGTTTCTGTGGAGCCTACGTTAGTTGAAGAGGAAGTTAATGATGATGATCATGAAACTTCGGATCAAGTTACTATCGAACCTCGTGGGTCGACAAGGACGCGTACTGCTCCTGAGTGGTACGGCAACCCTGTCTTAGAGGTCATGTTGTTGAACAACGATGAACCTACGAGCTATGGAGAAGCGATGATGGGCCCGGATTCCGAGAAATGGTTAGAGGCCATGAAATCCGAGATGGGATCCATGTAAGAAAACAAAGTATGGGCTTTGGAAGTATTACCTGAAGGGCGTAAGGCCATTCAGAACAAATGGATTTTTTAAGAGGAAGACGGACGTGGACGGTAATGTCACCGTCTATAAAGCTCGACTTGTGGCAAAGGGTTTTTCACAAGTTCAAGGAGTTGACTACGATGAGACTTTCTCACCCGTAGCGATGCTAAAGTCTGTTGGAATCATGTTAGCAGTTGCTGCATTTTTCAATTTTGAAATCTGGCAGATGGATGTCAAAACATCGTTTCCTTAACGGTATCCGTAAGGAAAGGTTGTATGTGATACAACCGGAAGGTTTTGTCAGTCCTAAGGATGCTAAAATGTATGCAAACTCCAGCGATCCTTCTATGGACTGGAGCAAGCATCTCGGAGTTGGAATATACACTTTGATGAGGTGATCAAAGTTTTTATGTCTATACAAAGTTTATGAGAAACTTGTATTTACAATAGAGTGAGTGGGAGCACTATAGAATTTCTGA
Source organism: Elymus sibiricus (assembly GCA_039707655.1). Taxonomy (NCBI): domain Eukaryota; kingdom Viridiplantae; phylum Streptophyta; class Magnoliopsida; order Poales; family Poaceae; genus Elymus; species Elymus sibiricus. The sequence continues at coordinate 253,275,570 of CM077674.1, forward strand.
TAAGTATATGTGGTTGACATATTGTTGATCGGAAATAATGTAGAATTTCTGGAAAGCATAAAGGGTCGTTTGAAAGGAGTTTTTCAAAGGAAGACCTGGAATGAAGCTACTTAAATATTGGGCATCAAGATCTATAGAGATAGATCAAGACATCTGATAAGACTTTCAATGAGTACATACCTTGACAAGATTTTGAAAGAGTTCAAAATGGATCAGTCAAAGAAAGAGTTCTTGCCTGATTTGTAAGGTGTGGAGTTGAGTGAGACTGAAAGCTCGACCACGGCAGAAGAAAGAGAAAGGACGAAGGTCATCCCCTATGCCTTATCCATAGGCTCTGTATAGTATGCCATGCTGTGTACCGCACCTGATGTGTGCCTTGCCATGATTCTGTCAAGGGGTACAAGAGTGATCCAGGAGTGGATCACTGGACAGCGGTCAAGATTATCCTTAGTAACTAGAGAACTAAGGAAATATTTCTCAATTATGGAGGTGATGAAGAGTTCGTCGTAAAGGGTTACGTCGATGCAAGCTTTGACACCTATCCGGACGACTCTGAGTAGCAGTCAGGATACATATAGTGGAGCAGCCATTTGGAATAGCTCCAAGTGGAGTGTGGTAGAAGTGTCTACAGTATGACATAGAGATTTGCAAAGTACACACGGATCTGAATGTCACAGACCCGTTGACTAAAGACCTCTCTCACATGCAAAGCATGATCGAACCCCAGAACTCATTGGGTGTTAGAACAATGTAAATCACATGGTGATGTGAACTAGATTATTGACTCTAGTGCAAGTGGGAGACTGTTGGAAATATGCCCTAGAGGCAATAATAATTTAGTTATTATCATATTTCCTTGTTCGTGATAATCGTTTATTATCCATGCTATAATTGTATTGATTGGAAACTCAAATACATGTGTGGGTACATAGACAACACTGTGTCCCTAGTATGCCTCTAGTTAACTAGCTCGTTGATCAAAAGATGGTGAAGGTTTCCTAGCCATGGACATGAGATGTCATTTGATAACGGGATCACATCATTAGGAGAATGATGTGATGGACAAGACCCAAACTGTAAACGTAGCATATGATCGTGTCAGTTTATTGCTATTGTTTTCTGCATGTCAAGTATCTGTTCCTATGACCATGAGATCATGCAACTCCTTGACATCGGAGGAGTACCTTGTGTGTATCAAACGTCGCAACGTAACTGGGTGACTATAAAGGTGCTCTACAGGTATCTCCGAGGATGTCTGTTGGGTTGGCATGGATCAAGACTGGGATTTGTTACTCCGTGTGACGGAGAGGTATCTCAGGGCCCACTCGGTAATACAACATCACAATGAGCCTTGCAAGCAATGTGACTAAAGTGTTAGCCACGAGATCTTGTATTACGGAACGAGTAAAGAGACTTGCCGGTAACGAGATTGAACTAGGTATAGAGATACCGACGATCGAATCTCGGGCAAGTAACATACCGAAGAACAAAGGGAACAGCATACAGGATTAACTGAATCCTTGACATAGAGGTTCGACCGATAAAGATCTTCGTAGAATATGTAGGAGCCAACATGGGCATCCAGGTCCCGCTATTGGTTATTGACCGTAGAGGTGTCTCGGTCATGTCTGCATAGTTCTCGAACCCGCAGGGTCTACACACTTAACGTTTGGTGACGATATAAGTATAGTTGAGTTGTTATGTTGGTGACCGAAAGTTGTTCGGAGTCCCGGATGAGATCCCGGACATGACGAGGAGCTCTGGAATAGTCCGGAGGTAAAGATTGATATATGGGATAATAGTGTTTGGTCTCCGGAAGGGTTCCGGAATTCACCGGAAGGGGTTCCGGATGTTTCCCGAAATGTTCGGGTACGAGAACACTTTATTTGGGCCAAGGGGTAAAGCCCACGAGGCTTTAGGAAGGTGCAAAAGGAAGTTTTGCGGAGGCCAGGGGCCAGACGCCAGGGACCCTGGCGTCTGGGGCCAGACGCCGAGGACCCTGGCGTCTGGTCCTGGAGTCCGAGCAGGACTCTTGCCTTGCGGGCCAAACCGACTTTGAGGAGGCTCTTTCTCCAAGTTTCGACCCCAGGGCTCAACATATAAATAGAGGGGCAGGGCTAGCACCCGGGATACATCAAGATTTCCCCAAGCCGTGTGCGGCAACCCTAACCCTCTAGTTCCTACGTCATAATCTCCGTAGCGCTTGGCGAAGCCCTGCAGAGATTGTTCCTCACCACCATCACCACGCCGTCGTGCTGCCGGAACTCATCTACTACTTCACCATCGCTCGCTGGATCGAGGAGGTGAAGGCGTCATCAAGCCGTACGTGTGTTGAACGCGGAGGTGCCGTCCATTCGGCACTAGTTCGTGATCGGTTCGAGGGACGACTTGCGATTTGGATCGCGGAGACGTTCGACTACATCAACCGCGTTTCTTAACGCTTCCGCTTAGCGATCTACAAGGGTATGTAGATTCACTCTCCCTCTCGTAGATGCTCATCACCATGGATAGATCTTGTGTGTGCGTAGGAAAATTTTTGTTTCCCATCACGTTCAAGACAAAATGACCAAGATGGCGACGCCCTCCGGCAAGAACTACTACGCCGAGAAGAACAAGCACTTGAAGCGCAACGTGCTCTCCGAGAAGCAACTCATGCCGTGAACGAGCGCAACCGTCGTGTGCGTGAACAAGAAGAAGCGCTACGACATGAACAACAAGACGAAGAAGCTCACCTTGAGGAGCGCCAAGAAAGAAGATATCGAGCTCGGATTCCACCTCCAAGACCACCACGACAAGCAAATCGAGCGGAGCATGAGGATGACGAGCCACCACCACGGCAAGAGCGACCTCACCAACGACGGCAAGATGAGGAACAACGGTTCGGCAAGCTCAAGTTCACCTTGCCCAAGTTCCACGGCGGCAACGATCCCGAAGAATATCTCTCATGGGCATTGAAGGTCGACAAGATATTTCGCCTTCACAACTACGACGAAGAAAAGAAGCTCGCCATGGCATCTCTCGAGTTCCAAGACTATGTTCTCATTTGGTGGGAGCAAGTGATCGCAAGACGTCAAGAGAAGGCCGAGCCACCCATCGCGACTTGGAATCAAATGAAGGATGTCATGAGAGCTCGTTTTGTGCCTACACATTACAACCGCAACCTCTTCAAGAAACTCCAACTCCTCAAGCAAGGAACCAAGTCGGTTGAAGAATATTATCAAGAAATGGAAGTTTCCATGATACGAGCCAATGTCAAGGAAGATGATGAGCAAACTATGGCGCGTTTCTTGAATGGCCTCAACCATCCCATCAAGAAAATAGTGGACTTCCAACCGTACTCCAACCTCCTTGAGCTAGTGCACCAAGCGACCAAGGCGGAGCGACAAGTGCAAGACGACTTCAAGTACTCCAAGTACTCTTCCAAGACCTACGGCTCATACACTCAAGCTTCAACGACTACGACAACTCCTTCCACGACTCGAGCTAACACAAGTACCGGCGACAAGTCAAGCTCTAAGCAACCTTCGACATCTTCGAGTCGCCTTCCTACTACTACAAGCTACTCCAAGCAAAATCCTTCGTCATCGACACCTCCTACGGATGCCAACAAGACAAGTGACATCAAGTGCTTTACTTGCAAGGGCCGAGGCCACAAGTCTTTCGAGTGTCCAACTCGACGCACAATGATCCTCAACGACGACGGCACCTACGACTCAATGAGCGAAGATGAAATGGAAGCCCTCGAACATGTGGCTATGCACCGACAAGTGAATGAAGACGAAGATGCACAAATCTATTGCGACAATGATGCGAGCCCCGCTCTTGTTGTCTCCAAGGTCTTGACACTTCAACAACATCAAGACGAGGACCAACGTTGCCACATCTTCCACACAAAAGCGGGCATCCAAGGACGTTCCGTCAAGGTCATCATCGACGGCGGAAGTTACCACAATTTGGCAAGTGAAGAATTATGCTCCAAGCTACAATTGGTCAAGAAAACGCACCCTCGCCCCTACAAGGTCCAATGGCTTAGCGACTCCGGCACAATCCAAGTGGTGCACACCGTCCAAGTATCCTTCAAGATTGGCGCCTACGAAGATACCTTGGAGTGTGATGTGGTTCCCATGTCCGTATGCCACCTCCTACTTGGGCGCCCTTGGCAATTCGATCGCGGCGTCATCCACAACGGCCGGACCAACAACTATAGTTTCAAGATGAAGGGCAAGGAATTCATTCTCCGACCAATGTCTCCAAGTCAAGTCGTCGCCGATAATCAAGCATCGAGCCATCGTGGAGAGACTAGTGAGAGAGTGAACCACCACAAAGAAAGTGAGCGCCACAAGCCAAAATTGAGTGACTCCACGATGAGCGACAAGAAAAATTTAGTTCTCCTAGCCACCAAAAGAGATTTGAGGGATGTGAGTGAGAGCCCATCTCGTGTTGTTCACTTTGTGCTTTTATGCAAAGGTGAAGCTGAGCGGACTAATACTTCACAACATCTTCCTCTAGTGTTGTCTCATCTCTTACAGGAATACAAGGACGTGTTTCCCGATGAGCTACCTCCCGGACTACCTCCTCTACGAGGAATCGAACACCGCATCGACCTCATCCCCGGCGCACCCCTACCGAACAAGGCACCATACCGCGTCAACCCCGACGAGACCAAAGAAATCCAACGGCAAGTCCAACATCTCATGGAGAATGGGTATGTACGCGGGAGCTTGAGTCTATGTGCCGTTCCGGTAATTCTTGTGCCTAAGAAAGATGGTACCTATCGCATGTGTTCCGATTGCCGTCCCATAAATGCTATCACCGTTAGATATCATCATCCCATTCCACGCCTTGATGACATGCTTGATGAACTTAGTGGAGCCACCGTTTTCTCAAAAATTGATCTTAAAAGTGGTTATTATCAAATTCGCATGCAAGAAGGTGATGAATGGAAAACCGCTTTCAAAACCAAATTTGGCTTGTATGAATGGTTAGTCATGCCTATGGGTTTATCGCAAGCACCTAGCACTTTTATGCGTGTCATGCACTATGTTCTTCGCAAATTAATTGGCATTTGTGTTGTGGTTTACTTTGATGGCATCCTTGTGTTTAGTGAAACTCTCGAAGATCATTTCAAACACCTTAGAGAAGTATTGGAAATTCTTAGAGACGAGCGACTTTATGCTAACATGGAAAAATGCACTTTTGGTGTTGATAAGCTTGTTTTCTTGGGCTTTGTTGTCTCTTCTAAGGGTGTTGAAGTTGATGAGTCTAAAATTGATGCTATTAAAACTTGGCCTCAACCAACCAACTTGCAACAAGTGCGTAGCTTCCTTGGTCTAGCCGGATTTTACCGTCGTTTCGTTAAGGACTGTAGCACTATTGCTTCACCATTACACGCTTTGAGTAAGAAGAACGCTCCTTTTGTTTGGGGACCTTCGCAAGATACCGCATTTCATGAGATTAAGAATTTGCTTACACATGCTCCAATTCTTGCCTTGCCAAACTTTGAGAAAACATTTGAAGTGCATTGTGACGCTAGTGGTAATGGCATAGGTGATGTTTTAATGCAAGAAAAGCGACCCATTGCATATTTTAGCGAAAAGCTTTCCGGTGCTCAACTTAATTATCCCATCTATGACAAAGAGTTGTATGCTTTGGTGAGAGTCTTGCATGTTTGGGAGCATTATCTCCGACCTCGTGAATTTGTTATCCATACCGATCATGAAACGCTTAAGTACCTTAGAGGTCAAACAAAATTGAACAAACGGCATGCTAAATGGAGTGAATTTATTGAGTCCTTCCCTTACATCATCAAATATATCAAGGGAAAGGAGAATGTTGTAGCAGACGCTCTTTCACGCAAGTGCATGATAGTTACCCAACTTGAATTGAATGTTATTGGCTTTGAGCACATTAAAGATTTATATGAGCATGATGATTCTTTTGCAACTCCTTATGCCAAATGTCTTGCTAACACTTATTGGGAGCGATATTATATCAAGGATGGATACCTTATGCGCGCTAACAAACTTTGTGTTCCCAAGTCTTCTCTTCGTTTGTTGCTTTTGCAAGAGTCTCACGGCGGTGGACTTATGGGACATTTTGGTCGCGACAAGACTTTTGCCACGCTCTCCAACAAGTACTTTTGGCCCAAGATGTTTCGTGATGTCGCACGCTACACCAATCGATGCTCCACATGTCGCAAAGCTAAGTCACAAGCTCAATCTCATGGGTTACATATGCCACTTCCTATACCATATCATCCATGGGAAGACATTAGTATGGATTTTGTGCTTGGCTTGCCTAGAACAAGAAATGGAAAAGACTCGGTTTTTGTCGTTGTTGACCGTTTCTCTAAAATGGCACATTTTATTCCATGTCACAAGAACGACGATGCTTCACACGTTGCAAATTTGTTTTGTAGGGAAATCCTGCGACTTCATGGAATGCCCAAGACGATTGTGTCAGACCGCGACGTCAAGTTCCTTAGCTACTTTTGGAAGACACTATGCGGCAAGCTCGGGATCAAGCTCCTATTCACGTCGGCCTATCACCCACAAACCGACGGCCAAACGGAGGTCACCAACCGCACGCTCTCTACACTACTCCGCGTGTTGATCAAGAAGAACCTCACGGAATGGGAAGAATGCCTACCGATCGCCGAGTACGCCTACAATCGTGCACGGCACTCTACAACCGGCAAGTCTCCCTTCGAAGTGGTCTATGGCTTCAACCCCTTGTCGCCATTGGACATCCTACCGCTACCACTACAAGAGCGAGCGAACTTGGACGCAAGCGCAAGAGCAACATATATCAAGAAGGTGCATGAAGACACACGGCTCGCGATAGAACGCCAAATACAACGACTCGCCAACAAGCTCAACGCAAACAAGCATCCAATGATATTCAACCCCGGTGATCTCGTGTGGCTACACCTTCGCAAGGACCGCTTCCCCAACGAACGCAAGTCCAAGTTTCTACCTCGTGCCGATGGGCCATTCAAGGTGCTAGCACGCATCAACGACAATGCATACAAGACCGACCTCTTGCGAGACAAGTACAACGTGAGTGACACCTTCAACGTCAAGGATCTATCCCCCTACCATGGTGATGAAGATATTTATCCGAGGGCGGATCTTTCCCAAGGGGGGGGGGGGGGATGATGCGGAGCATCCTTCGATCATCCCCATGGATACTTTACCACCTCACCAAGCACCAAGTGGACCTATGACAAGAGCTCGCGCACGTGCCATCGAGAACGAGGTGAACTCACTCCTTTATGACTTACACATAGATATGGATGGAACTTGGATGCTGCCTCACAAAGGAATGTTGTGCATCATTAGGAACGATGGAGTGGACCACCGAGAGGCTAAGGATAATCACCAAGGCCAAGAGGAACCACGCCAAGACCGCACGGAAGACAGAGGCCAGCAGCTGGAAGAAGAAGAAATGCCCAGACGACCCCGTGCCCACAGGCTCTTTGGACCCCGTGCGCACGGCCTGTCCAGAAAGTCTCTGGACACCCCGTGCGCACGGGCCCCAAAGACCCCATGCGCACGGGCCTCGCCGCTGTAGCCCCCCCCCTCCCCCGTGCGCACGGGCGTGTACCGTGCACACGGGACCCCGTGCGCACGGGGCCTCCTTAGCCCATGCGCACGGCCCCTCCCAGCGAGCTGGCTGTGTGTGGCTGTCCCCCCCCCCACTTCGTCCCTTACCTCCCACCTACTATATATTCTGTACCTGGGTCATTTGTTAGGGTTAGCAAATTGTATTGAGATATTCCTAGAGGGCTTTGCTCATCTACCACTCCTCTTGGAGATCAAGACCTCCTAGAGAGAAGATCCCCTTGTGGATTCAAGACCCCTTCTAGGGAAGGATCCCCATCATAGGATCATCAAGACCTCACCTCCTTTGGAGTGGGAAGAACCTTACCTTTGTGCTACTTTCCTTTGATTGTCTATGTATGCTTGTGGATCTATGTATGCTACTCTAGTGGATGTGTGATTCGGGTTTGTTTGAGTGATTTCTCTCTTGTGTTCTTGTGAGTTCATCCCTCTTACACTCCAAGTGTGAAAAGATCTTCACCTAGGGTCCCTACCCTACAACATGTGTGCTCATTGTGTTTTGTATCTTCTTGATGCTCTATTTTGAGCCAATAAAATCCACCCTTTATCGAAAGAAAAAAATGAAACAACAACGATGCAAATGCAAAACTAACCTCAGGCACACTGGCGGAGCTTCGGCAAGGCCAAGTGATTCGTGGCCCGCCCAGGTGTGAAGAAAAAAATGTTATACCCAGCCCACGACGGCTGACACGGATGCAGAAACACATCACACATCGCATCAGGGATCAGCCTCGCATAGTCGCAGGCATAGAACCCCTTAAAAAATCGCAGGCGTAGCACTTGTTGCTCGAAAAAAAGGCACACAATGAAGATTCTCAGAAGCAGCCGCTTGTCACTGCCTCATAGTGCACCCACTGGCTACCGCAGCGCCGTCCGCCGGCCACCGGCGCACAAGCACATCAGTGCCTCCACGGCCAGATGGCCCACCGGTGACCGACACAGTTAGCCCTCAACCGAGAGCAGATCCACGTGGCCACACATTGGCCATGCGGCTACCCAGCTAGCCAAATCCTTTTCGGAATTCATCTAAATCCCTGCAAGCTGCATATGTAAATCTATTTGAACCATTCTCTGTTTTATTCCCCTAAACTCCACTTAAGTCATCGTTCATTGAATCATCCCCTAAATACCCAATTAACAAAATGTGTAAGGCATTGTTGTTTGTTTACTTCTACAACGTGTAGGGGCAACCATGGGCAAGGTCAGTCAGCTTGTGGTGGCAGCCATGGCCCGCCCAATTATGTTTATGTAGCTCCGCCACTGCTCATGCAGCCTAGTAATTGACGACTAAGATACCGAAGATCGATCATGGACACTTCCAACATCAAGCGCTTCCATTCCCATAAAATTTGATCGTAATCCTAGATCAAATAAGAAATATAAGTGCAAGGAATGTCGCACTGTCCATAGTGTAGGGGAACGCAGCAGAAAACAAAAATTTTCCGACCTACGCACCAGCCCAGGACCACTATGGAGACTGCATACAAGGTTTGATCATTTCGTTACCGATTCGTAGCGCAGCGGAAGTAGAGTCGATGACGAACGGCGGTGCAGATCCCCGCAGCTAGGATTTTACAACCTCCCAACCGCGAGGATGTATACCCTCATCTGCCCCGCAGACAGCCCTCCGAGAGGCGGTCGCACAGTCCCCCGGACGGTGTCGCGGACAGCCCTTCGGGAGGACCTCCGAAACTCGGACTGTCACTCGGACAGCCCTTCGGGAGGACCTCCAAAACTCGGACGGTCACACGGACAGCCCTTCGGGAGGCACTCTCGAACTAAGACCGAAACTACGATCTCTCTACAGAGTTGCACACATACGGTGTCATCTATCCGGCAGGGCTTCGCCGTCCAGAACTAGTTCCCACCGGAACCCAGACAGCCTTTCGGCTCTACGAAACTATTTCGTGGGAGGGAGAGAAGAAAGGCAGATCATGCATGCCATGTGTGTGAGAGTTTGAGTGAGGATGGAGAGCTCCTCTCCACCTCCTTATATAGTGGTGGAAGGGGTGAGAGGGGGGGGCTGAAATTTCAGCCCACAAAACAAGCACCCACCAAACAAGGAAACATGTTCCCATCAAACATGGAGAAAACATGTTCCCTTGTCCATGGTGTTCCCCCATGGGGCCCCACCTTCCTCCCAACACTCTCCACCATTTGTGGGGGCTGCCCCCCACCATGGGGGGGCCCCCCAACACTTTGTCCAGCCACAAGGGGGCTGTCCCCTAAAGGGGGCGCCCCCAAAAACAGCCCAAAAACAGCCCCCACGATCCGTGGGATCTTGTCCCCTCTCGCTGGGACAAGATGTTTTCCGAAACTATTTCTTCTGAAAAATTCCAGAAGGTCCCAGAACATTTCCGGCACCCTCTAAAATTATCTGGACGCGCTCCGGAACATTTCCGGTATGGTGGTTTAATTTAAAACCATCTTCGTTTACCCGGTAAACAATTCCGGCAGCTCCGAAAACCTTTTTCGGTTTTTTCTCCGGAAAAATTCCAGAAATTACCAGACCAATCTGGCAACCTCCAAAACTTTCCCGGTGCTTGCCGAAACCTTTTTGGATCAATGGTTTTATCCGAAACAACTTTTCGGTTTTACCGAAACTTTTCCGGTGTTCTCTCCGGAACTTTTCCGTTGTCTCCGAAACTTTTCCAGTGACTTTCTCTCGGACTCCTTGTCTAGTATTCAGCAGATAGATGACCCTTAAGCGTGTGACCCTATAGGTTCGGTGAAGCATAGACATGACCCGGAACCCCTTCCGATCAATGATCAACATCGGAGCCGTGGACACCCATATTGACCCCTATACCCACACGAATGAATATTCGAGTGAACCTCCAGTTGCCGTGTGCTATTCCTGTTGCTTCGCGATATGTTACAAATACCCGAGGTGAGACATGTTGGCATCCCCGTGGATCAACACCTTGTCCACTATGCCAGTTACCTCGTTGCCGGTATTGTTCTCTTTTCTCGTTCCCGTGTTCCGGCATCCCTGTGATCAAATCACCCTGTGTCTGGCCAGACGATGATGGATACCGTAACACCGAGAGGGCCCAGAGATATCTCTCCATCGTCGGAGGAGCAAATCCCAATCTTAAGCTATCAAGTTACTTGACATACTTTTCCATGAACCCGTAAGCCGCCGTAATAGCCACCCATTTACGGATGACGTTTAACAAACCCCAAAGTTCATGAAGCAAGCATGAAGAAACTCGATACTCTCATGGTCTAAGGAATTATGCAAACATTAACTTCCTGTGTTATTAACCATTAACTTATGACGAATGTATCTCATAGCATAACACAATTTGGGTCGATTCAACACAAGTGTTCTACCAACAATTGTGCCCTCAAAATTGCCGGCATAGTCATGCCCATGATCAGGAAAACAGGGTCATCATGCAATACTTGAGCCAGTCATAGAGGCTTGACTAGGAATACATTTTTCCGTTTATTATCCCACACGTGCACATGAGTTTCCCTCCAAGCCTCGTTTTATTTGTAGACTCGAGAATCATTGCAGTTATAGCATGGAACATAAACATAATTATGAACAGGGAGATAATCAATAACATTTATTATTGCCTCTAGGGCATATCTCCTACACATAGAGACAAGCCCACGAACCACATAAACAATCAACGACACAAGGGGCCGCACAAAAGCAGTTAGTATCCCAAGAACAGGGGCACATTTTTGCTTGACACAAACTATTGTAAAACCAAACGCAAACATTTTTCCAACAACACCACGTATGTACACAAAACACAATCCTAATGCATTATCCAAGTTCACATCCATCATCTCAACAACAGAAGAAGTAGCATGCATAAAGAACGTTTATCCTGTAGAGAAGGAAAATCATCAATTTCGTGATTTGTATAGAAAAAGACATGCCAATTCTACTAACTTTGGTTGGTCTCTTGTCGCCTTTCAAATGTCAGGACAACCTGCTCCTCATCCATCAAAGAAGAAGCCTCGATGTCCCGCTCATTTCCAAACAACTCGCCTCCACTCGATCTGCTACGCAGATAGAACAAGCACGCATAAGCAAATTAGCCGATATAAAAAGCACGAGCCAAAACAGAGGATAAAAGAATCTCATCCGATCTTGTCCAACAAAACATAGAGTTGCCTTAGTTATGTTTCCTTTTCATGCGCTGCTTCATAAGGTTCACATAAAACAGGAGCCTACGACACGAAATTGACGCATCGTCAAGCGGCGGACCAATCTGGGTCGGCGCTGGGACCAGAAGACCAACTCAGGCAACGAAATCGCAATTTTATTTCGTAACGTGATCCAAAAAAGGGGCTGGTGCAGAAAAGGAAAGCTTGGGAAGCAAGGCCCAAAGAGCAAGAACGAAGAATGGACAAGAAAAGAAGCAACTCACCTCAAGCGGCAATATAGGCGCTCAACAATGACAAGAAGAAGCTCGTAAGACCTGAAAAACGAATGGAAAGAGAGAGCACAATTAGGCAAGAAAAGAGACCGGCGCGAGGAAAAAGGAAGACCTTAGCTACCAGGAAGGACGAAGGGTATACCACCAACAAGCAAAGCAGGAAGACGTGGTCGTGTAGCAAGGATAAGCTCGAAGAGCACCTCAAGCGGAGCGGAGCGAAGTAAGGGATGGGCGGGGTGGAGCGTAAGGCGGCAGTGACGAAGGGAAAAAAGAAAGAAAGAAGAAAAACAAATACAAAAGGAGATGGGATAAAGACAACGGCGGCATGCAGGCGAACAAACTGACAAAACTCACGACACGGGCCCACACATGGACACGACAAAACAACGAAAGAACAGGCGATAAAGGCAGCGTAAAAAGAGTGACACCACACGATACGAAGCCAAGGCGAGCACATGTTTTTATCCGACGGAGCAAGCATCGTAGGCCTACCAGCAAATGGACTCACCCGCCCTCACCGCTAACCCAACAAACTGGCACGTGGGCCAAAAGGGGGACCCATCGCCGGACAATGGTTGGGTACACAAGGAGGGAGCCACACCGGTCAAACGTGGAGAACCAGCAAGCACGTTACCCAGCGGAACACCCCAAAGACCAACAGCTCATGGGGCCTACAAAGCATACAACCACCTTTATACCGACCAATGAGAGAAGGACAGAACAAACACAACTCCATGCGGCCATCGGGGATAGGTAGGAAGAAAGCAAACCCACCTCAGGGAAACAACCGAGCACATACGAAAGTGGTCCGATAACACGCCGGCTCTGCACTGTCTCCCAACGCCCCAGCCTAACGAACTAGTCGGGTGTTGGGCGGGATAACCAGGTGGGGTCCCGGCACGACGATCGCCTCTACGCATGAGGCGACACAAGCAAGGATAGTAGGGTTGGGCCCACACACGATGACCATATCCAGTGGCCCAAACATTAGACGCCCCCACACAAGCGCAGGAAACGACACACACACAACACGAGGGCAACGACCGCAAGACGAGGTGGCCACGAGCATGCCCTCGGCCACACATCATGGACCCTCGAGGCCGTCGGCTCGGCGAGGAACGCCCGGGCCTGATCAGATGAAGCGGAGGGCGTCAGGCAGGCCAGCGCGAGGCGCGCGGATCGAACGACACGAAACGCGCGCACGAGCACGAACACCCCGAGGAGGCGGGTACTCCAACATCTTTTAAAAGAGTAATGCTCGTAGTTGAATTATGATGTGATGCATTCAAATTGTCTATTTTGTGTTGAAACGTGATCAATTTGTTACAACTGTTTAAGCTTTGAAGATTTGACAAAATATATTTTTTAGAATAGGGGATCTGCTAGATAAGCAACAGTGACGGGCACTACCAGTTTTTTTTTTTGAACACAGTACCGACGCAAGCGCTCATATACACGCGCATACACTCACCCCTATGAACGCATACACGCACACCCTATCCCTATGAGCACCTCCGAGAGACTGAGCCGGCATATCATTTTGAAATTTACGAAGTCACCGTAGACACCTCGTCGTCGACGGAAACGTCTCCTCCCACTGAATGCGCATCGCCAGAAATCCTGAAATAAATCCAGAAATAAATGCGAACACCAGGATTTGAAACCTGGTGGGATTGGAATACCACAGTCCTTCTGACCATCCAACCACAGCTTGGTTCGCACGGGCACTACCAGTTGAAGCGTAGTGTTCCACACAGCTACCAGCTCCGCTCGAGATCGAATCGAGGTCACTGATGCCGCCGATGGCCGTGGAGAAGCAGCGGCTGCTTCCTCTCTTCGTTCTCGCCTTAGTGACGCCGGCCTGCTTGGCGAGTGGCGGAGAGGAGCCGGCGAGGTTCCAGATCCCCCGAGACGGGAGCGTGGTGGAGCTGGACGAGGGCAACTTCGAGGCGGCGGTGGCCGCCGTCGATTTCCTCTTCGTGGACTTCCACGCCCCGTGGTGCGGCCACTGCAAACGCCTCTCCCCGCAGGTACGTATCCAGCTATCTTCCCCACCCTTCCACCCGATCCACCACCACCGATGTTCGCTAGAAACCTCGTATTCCCAAGAGTCTGCAAGGAGCAATGCGATTGGGTTAGAGTAGCAGGGTAATTGATGCCAAGTGCGAAATGGGAAATTGAGGGATAGTGGTGATGGTTTAGAGACATGGATCGGATTTGAGTCGTAGAGAGGAAACGAAATTGGCACAGGCGCGTCTAAGATCCACTCAACCCCTTGCAGGCCATGTCACTATCGCTTTGTGTCCTGTTATTCCAGCATCTGTGTGGCCTGCGATGATGTGAACTGATAAGCCGTTGCCCATTTGCAGTTAGATGAAGCTGCTCCGGTTCTTGCTGGGCTGAGCACGCCAATTGTAGTCGCGAAAGTAAATGCAGAGAAGTACAAAAAGCTTGGGTCCAAATATGGAGTAGAGTAAGCGGCCTAATCAAATATCTCTACGAGTTTGGTTAAACCAGGCGGGAATCTGTTTTGTAATTGACAAATTTGTCTGTTTTCCTGGATGCAGTGGCTTCCCTACTCTTATGTTTTTTGACCATGGAGTCCCCACAGAGTACACTGGTTCAAGGAAGGCCGGCCAGCTCGTTGAGAGCCTGAGGAAGCTCGTCGCACCTGATGTTTCTGTTCTCAAGTCCGACGCGGCAATCAAAAGTTTTGTCCAGGAAGCTGGTGTGGGTTTTCCATTATTTATCGGATTTGGGGTGGATGAATCCTCCATTGCCGAGTATGGAGCAAGGTACAAGAAGAAGGCATGGTTTTCTACAGCAAAGGATTTCTCTGAGGATTTGATGGCCGTGTATGACTTTGACAAGATTCCAGCATTGGTTTCGCTCAACCCAAAATATGACGAGCAGAGTGTTTTTTATGGCCCCTTTGAAGGTATGCTTGGATCTCTATTTGCTTTATGTTTCTTGTTACATATGCTAGCGAGTGAAATCCTAGATTTGTCATTCTGTTTGTATCAAATGTTCTGCAGCTCCGTTTTTTAGTGATGGAATTACGTAGTTCACCTTTCTATACCAAAACATGCGCACGCTCTGCTTTGTAGTGCATGTCTTTTCCGGATTGATGATACATAGCAATGATTTTTGTGGATGCAGGAACCTTCTTGGAGGATTTTATACGGCAATCCCTGCTTCCGATAACTGTGCCCATCAATGCAGAGACTGTTAAGATGTTAAAAGATGATGATAGGAAAGTTGTCCTTGCAGTTCTGCAGGATGAATCTGATGAAACTTCCATGCAGTTGATAAAAGTTTTAAGGTCTGCAGCCAATGCAAACCATGACCTAGTGTTTGGATATGTGGGAGTCAACCAATGGGAGGAATTCACCGAGCCTTTCCATGATTCTAAGAGCTCACAGCTGCCAAAGTTGGTAGTCTGGGACAAAGATGAGGAGTATGAAGTGGTAAGTATAGTATTTTTGTTGTCCCCGTTATTTTCACACGGATGCCATCATCAAATTTCAGACTATCCCCAGCTATAAGTCTGTATCTGTTCTCTGCATGTCACATGGTATTACTGATATGCAATTGTCATGTGCAACTCCGTGTCTGGTTTTGACATCACATTTTTGTTCAAATTGATCCGTTCATATCATATCCTTTTTTTTACAGTCCGTTCATATCATATATGTTTGCTTAATTGCTTTCACCACAATCTCCACTAATGACTACTTCGTTGTGCTATGATTGAAATGATTCTTGTCACAGGTTGAGGGTTTAGAGAGTTTGGAAGAAGGTGACCATGGATCCCAAATTAGTCGTTTCCTCGAGGCATATAGAGCTGGAAGAACAATGAAGAAGACATTGGGCAGACGTTCCCCAACGCTGCTCGGTGTGAATGCGTTGTACATCCTCCTCTTCTTGGTGGCTGTGCTTGTTGTTCTGATGTTTTTCTCTGGGCAAGGCGAGGAAAATCGCCAGCCAACACGAGCCCATCAAGAATGAATGTGTAGTAGTTTCCGGCTCCAGACTAAACTTAAGGATTTCCTGCAGCAGAAGAATAGAATGGATGTATTAGAAAGGGGAACCTGGAATGAGGATATTCTGATTTTGAATTTCACATGCTTTAGTTTTGACCTCCCCTTGTCTGACCTGGCAGTTACTAGCTCCTCTGTTTAGCGATTTCATGTCATGTGAAGTTATTGATTTTATGCATGTGAAGTTATTGACTTGCACTCCAAAATAGATCAGGTCAGTTATCTCCTTTGATTCAATGGAATTTCATAGGATTTTTGGAGGATTGGGATCCTTGCGGAAAAAATGGCGTTAGTCGTCGAATTTTTCTGGAGATTTCCATCAAGTCAAACATCTTGCTAGAATTCCTTTGTTTTTCCTGTGTCACTCTTTGGTCCAAATTCCTAAGGTTTGTGATCGATTCAAGAGGACATGCAATTCCAATCTTGTCTTTCTGTTTCTAAGTTTCTAAGTTTTAAGAATTCTGTGAATCAAAGAGGCCTTAGAGCATCTCCAGCCGTTCGGCCCCCCAGGGGCTTGAAATAGCGCTGCCTGGGGGCCAACCGGCGGAAAATTCGGCGTGGGGGGCTATGGTTCCTAGTCGCCGACCCAAGATTGCCCCCCCAGCCGCGGATTTCGGCCCAATGTCGGCGCAAATTGGCCCAATTTCGGCGTGCTTCGGCACAAACTCAACGCAAACTAATTTTTATCACATAGTTCATCACAGAAATCAATACAAATCAAATAGTTCGACAAATCAAACTCATATTTCATCACACGTCGAGCTAGGCGTTGCCTTTGAGCCTCCATAGGTGCTCCACCAGATCGTGCTGCAGTTCTTGATGCACCTGTGGGTCTCGGATCTCCTGATGCATATTGAGGAAGGCAGTCCAGGTTGCCGGTAGCTGGTGATCAACTTGGGCAAGAGGACCCTGCCTGTAATATGGTTCAGTGTCAAACACTTGTTCTTGCTGCTCGCTCTCAATGATCATGTTGTGCAAGATGACACAGCAAGTCATGACTTCCCACATTTGATCTTTCGACCAGGTCAGAGCGGGGTACCGGACAACAGCAAATCGAGGTTGGAGCACACCAAATGCCCGCTCGACATCCTTCCTGCAAGCCTCCTGACACTTGGCAAAGTAGGAGTTCTTGCCTCCTGGCACAGGGTTTGAGATAGTCTTCACAAATGTGGACCATCTCGGATAGATGCCATCTGACTAGGTAGTATCCCTTGTTGTAGTGGCGCCCATTGACCTCGAAGTTCACCGGAGGAGCATGACCTTCAACAAGCTTGGCAAAGACATTCGAGCACTACAGTACGTTGATGTCATTGTGAGTTCCTGGCATACCAAAGAAGGAGTGCCAAATCCAGAGGTCCTGTGTGGCCACTGCCTCAAGTACCACACTGCAAGCTCCTTTGGCGCCTTTGTACATCTCCTGCCAAGCAAATGGACAGTTTTTCCATGCCCAATGCATGCAGTCGATGCTTCCAAGCATCCCAGGAAATCCTCTTGCTGCATTCTATGCTAGGATCCGAGCAGTGTCTTCAGCATTGGGTGATCGCAAATATTGTGGTCCAAACACTGCCACCACTGCCCTGCGGAACTTGTACAAACACTCAATGGTGGTGGACTCGGCCATGCGTCCATAGTCTTCCAGTATATCACCGGGAGCTCCGTATGCAAGCATCCTCATAGCTGTCGTGCACTTCTGGAGTGAGGTGAATCCAAGTGTGCCGGTGCAATCCTTGCACTTGAAGTAGTTGTCGAACTCACGGATGGAATTCACAATCCTGAGGAAGAGCTTTCGGCTCATCCGATAACGGCGTCGAAATACTTTCTCGCCGTGCAGTGGAGCGTCGGCGAAGTAGTCGGCGTAGAGCAAGCAATAGCCCTCCAGCCGATGCCTCTGCTTTGCCTTCTGTCGGCCCGGCGTCGAGCCATCTCGCCGCGGCTTTGCATTGCTTGCGAACAGGCCGGCCAGAGCGGCGAGCACAATGAGGTGCTCTTCGTCCTGGGCGTCGGCATCGGCTTCCTCCTCCAGCAGCGCCGCGAACGCCTCCTCGTCGTCCGAGTCCATCGCCGAGCAAACAAATCGCCGAACACCTGGCGGGCGTGGTAGGCGCGCAGCCGCCGCCGGTATCCCCGCTTGCCCAGGAGCGCCGGAAAAGCTCGCCCAAGAGCAGGGTTGAGGCTGCCGCGGCGAACCCTCTCTTTCTCGGCGGGAAATGGCCTTTCTAGCGGCGGTGGGCAGGTGGGCGGCGCCGGGATCGGCACGGCGGCGGAAGGGGTAGCGCGCGCAGGGAGGCGAATCTGGACGTGGAAAAAACGGTTTCCCCTGACAGTGGTGGCCCATGCGCCGTTTTCCCTTCCGCCGGAGCCCCCAAGCGCCCCCCAGTGCACTGGGTTCGGCCTGGGATCGCCGGGCCAAAAAATGGGCCGAACCGGCGGAAATCGGCGCCCTGGGGGCGCGACTGGGGGGATTTTTCGGCGCCGGCGCTAAAAAACACGCCCTGGGGGGGCCTGTTGGGGGCGCGAGTGGAGATGCTCTTAGAGGAGGAACAGGATAGCTAGCAAACTGCTACTCCCTCCTGCTACGTAGTGCATGCATGATCACCCTTCTACATATATTGGTTGAGTCCATATTTTAGGAATAAAAAACAAATGTGACGTCAATATTTAGCTATTCAAAAACTGAAAATTCAGATTTCTTTTACATGGGTATACGCGAACGCCGTGTGCGTGGTTAACTATTTGGGTGGATGATGAGAGACGCATATGCACTTCGTAGGCCGCACATCTGCACTGCGATTCGGGAACTTGGTTTTGCACATCCCACACCAACTTCCTATAATTGCTTATGAATAAATCAACTATAATTGTTTATCGTTGTAACTTCCGCTATATACAAAACTAAAGTGAACACAAAGATGTGCGGGATGTGTGAAACCAAGTTTCTGGATCACGGGGTAGATATGCGGCCCACAAAGCGTGTGTGCACGCCTCTGTGTGCTCCAAATCTCCTATTGGGTGGATGAGTCAAGACAAACATTCTTTTGCCTTCTGCTGAACTGGAATCACTTAGGATTTCCCCGGATCCTTGTGCTACACCGTCTGCTGGACGGACGTCAAGCTCAACATGCCCCAGCCACTCCAGCTCCTTCCCTTCCAGCCAACGTTGCTCTCGATCCCAGTGGACGACTCGCCTCCTTATGAAGGAGCCCTCATGGCTGGAGCATTGCGGCGGCCATGGACGGTGCACGCGCCGGCGGAGTTTGGAAGTCGGGACGGTGGCCATACCGATGCGGCTATGGGCATCGCAACGACCGATCATGGCGGTGGTAGTGACGACGATTTTCAGTGGAGTCTTCCCGATTCCTAAGTCGCGACGATGATGGATCTTCTGATTCTTGTTTCCTGGCAGCAGTGACACATCTTCTCGGTCCCTAGCAGGAGGCGATTTGCAACCTTATGTGGCAGGATCGATCCCGTCGGAAACGGGCTGCATATGGTGTCGACTATTTTCCCCCCGAGGGGCTACCCTAGGCTGTTAACCGCCTCTACGGGAAGCAAGGTAGACATGTTTTGGCCTATGTACTCAAATGGTATGTTTAGCTAACATCCATCCCTCGCTCGATGCAAGGGGTTTGGAATGTTCGGTATGGCCCGCGAAGGCAAATCTGACGACTCCACTTCTGCTCGATGCATGGTTCGGTCCTTATTAGGGGTTCCCCCACGTTGCTCGCTTAAACTGGCTCTGCGTGGCCGATCTGGACTCTCGGTGTCGTGGGTTTAGTTTCGATGGCGGTGTGTCCCTAGGCATTGCTCGATAACATGTGTTTATGCGCGCATGGTTCTAATTGTGTGGATAGGTCCATGTCTAGTTTATGCGGGCGTGTGTGTGTGGTTGTAATAGTTGCTTTATACTCCCTCCGTCCAAAATTAGTTGTCGCTCAAATAGATGTATCTAGCACTAAAGCAGGGCGGAAGCCTTTTTCGGTTTAAGAAGTTAATGATAGGGGGTCAGTTAGAGACGCTCTAAGAACCCAATATTCGATGGATAAAACGTTTTGTAATCCTCCGAATTAAGGTCTCTTTGATAGGGAAGGACCGCGTGCACAAGCGGAGCCTGGGAGAAATGTGTAGATGAATTCAACTGAAGCTGCTTCCTTCCCGAAGGAAAAATACCAGCGCCAACACAAAGCATGAAGATACTTGAGCAACTCAGTGTCGCGTCTCAACCCGCCAATTTCCTTTTGTCATCCCGATCCGTGATTTCCAGGATCAGAAGACAGTAACATTCAGCCACCCGCTGGACAAGACCCTCCATCAACGTTACCCTGTTCGATCCTCACCCTTGTGCCGCATTAAGCAGGCTGCACATATAAAGTATTCCCTCCATTCACAAATACTCCCTACTATTACCTCCGTCCCAAATTACTTGTCTTAGATTTGTTCATCTGTACAAATCTAAGACAAATAATTCGGGACAGAGGGAGTACTATAATATATTGTGGATATTTCAGTATGGACTATACGGACTGAAATGAGTGAGCAAACACACTAAACGTGTCTACGTACATCCCATTCAGAAAAAGTTAGAACATCTTATATTTGTGAACAGAGGGAGTAGTTGCAACTGAAGGAGATATGCACTTTAAAAGATGTAATTTGATTCAGAACGTGTTTGAATGTTACTCCCTCCATTCACAAATATAAAATGTTTTGAATATTTCAATATGGACTACATACAGACTAAAATGAGTGAACAAACACAACATCCGATTCAGAAAAAAGTTAGAACATCTTATAATTGTGAACGGAGGGAGTATTAGCTGGAGGAGGAGACTAGAAGCAGCAGGCCTTCTGGTCACTTACATGAGTGATGGCATGATGCAGGATCTTCCAGCTAACTGGTCTTCATCAAGGTGCCAACCAACATCTGCATCCCTATCTTAGGGCAATCATTTAAAAACCTCAAGACTGACAATAACAATGTGCAAGGGTCTTAAAACCTCAAGTGGTGTAATCACCTTCAAGGCGTCATGTCTCGGTGACACTAACAATACTCGGACTGAAAGTTAGAAATCTGAGAGCTCTACTATGGAATAAGTTCAAGTAATCAACTGTTAAAGAGAGCGAAGGATATGAGGTGATGAGCACCTTTGTGAATGGATGCTAGTGCAACCACAATAATCTATTTATTGTTTTGAGTACCTAGCTTCCAACATCATGTATGGTGGTCTTTATGTACTTCCCCCGTGGTTGAAAATAAGGCGTACAAATTTTGTCTGAAGTCAAATGGTCCAAAGTTTGACCAACATTGCAGGAAAAAACTATCAGCATTTATGTGCCTTCTTTTCAAGCATGGGGAAAGTAAGTTTTTCCCTTCATGGCAGTATTAAAGACAGGCATGGAATGGAAATCTTAAGTTTTAACGATAACAATACCTACACAGTTCAAGGTACTAAGAGAACAAGAGATCATTTTATAATAGGAGAAAACCTGCTATAATTCTCGTTATAATATGTTTATCATACTGGATCAAACTGCAAATTCAAAAGCATGCCCAGATATTTAAGTAACATATGCTCTAGTACCCATGAACCTCTAAATAATAATCATTAGTTAAAACAAGCACAATATATTCCCTACTACATATTCCGTGCCATTTTATTGCGAGGGTGGCAGGTAAATTTGCTTGACCCAGAGGAAAGAAAATCTATACTTCACAAGCCCACGATATTCTATTGGCGACAACACATATATCATGTAACTGCTAAGCAGGCTTTAACTAAGATAATCACACACAAAATCATCATGACACAGATACTATTATTAACTGAGGCATGGAATGAAATCTGAGGTTTTACTGATAACAAAAGCCTACACATCCCACACAACTCAAGGTACTAAGAGATAATGTTCCAATAGGCAAAAAAACTGACATCATTATCGCTATAATATGTGTTACCATGCTTAATGAAACTGCAAATGAAAATCATATCCAGATATTAAGTTAAATAGACCCATTATACTTTTAATACTACTTATTGGTTAAAACAAGCACACTATAATCCGTCCCCATATTCCCTTCCATTGCATTTTTTGGGGGTGGAGGGTGAAATCGCTAGCTCCAGTGGGGAGAATCTGCATCTTGGCCACAACATTTGTATCACATAGCTGCCATCTTACAGGAAAGGAATTATCGTGGTGCAGCGGTAAAACATTTCATAATTACAATGTTGAATTGCTTTCAGTAATAAGGATAACAACAGGAACAAACTTATCACCAAGCACCAAATACATATGATCATTGCATTCCAAATTTCAACCTTCCGCACATATTAGTCACTCTAAAGTATGCAAAAGTATTCCAAACACGTATGATAACTGCATTTCAAACAGCATAACACAATGCTAGAAATTCCCCGTATTTGTTAACCACATAGTACCTTCCAGTTGAGCAAGTCACTGCAACCACATAACTTTCAGTTATCATTAAATGATAAATGCCATGTAAACATGAACAATCAAATTCCAGTTTGTGGAGCAACTAAGCAACACAAATACACAATGTCTCTGCTAGAGCACATCCTAGCAGCAGGTGAAATAATTCAATGCTGAAATCCAGTACCTCCTACATGCGTGTGCAGGACTTGTCGAAGTCGTCTGGTGCCACCCTCGTGACCCAATCGGCAAGGGTTCGCTTGACCTCGCCATGATTGACGAAGGCAAGCTCGTACATGCTACACAAGTTGACCACCACTGTCTCATTGAGCGCCGCCGTGGGCATCCTCTCCAGCGCGTCCTCGAGCACCTTGATGGCATCGCCGAGGTCCCGCGAGTACATGAGGCATAGCGCCTTGTTGTTCACGGCGATGGCGTCAGTGGGGTCAGCCTCAATGCAGCGCTCGTACTCCCGCACCGCTGCGGCATAGTCCTTAGCCACGATGCACTCGAGCGCGCGGTTGCGAGACAGGAGCTTGTCGTGAGAGGAGTCGCCGGCCGCGACGGATTCAACGTGTTGGAAGACCGCGGAGGCGGCAGCGAGGTTGCCGATCTGGAGGTGGGCATAGGCGAGGCGGGAGAGCAGGACCGGGTTGTCCGGCTCGCGGGCGACGAGTTCAGCGACGAGGGCAAGGGCGACGTCGAACTCGCGGTGGGCGAGGTGATCGGAGGCAAGAATTGACGAGACGAGGGCGTCACGACGGCGCCACTCGGGATGCTGGGCGTCCGGGCGGGCGCGGACCGATGAGAGGAGCGTGTAGAGGCGGTCGAGAGCGAGGGGGCGGTCAGGGAAGAAGAGCGGGAGGAGAGCGTGCAGGAGGCGGAGAAGAAAGGGCGGCGGCGGGCAGCCGGGATCGGGGTGAAGTGAAGCCAGTAGGGCGGCGCCGTCGGAGAAGCGGCGGAGCTTGGCGAGGGAGAGCGCCGAGAGCGCAGATAAGAGGAGGCGGTGGTGCGGGTGATGGGCGTGGGAGGGGTGGGCGAGGTGCGCGAGCAGCGCTTGCCACTGTCCACGCGTGGCTAGATCATAGGGGATGGAGAGGTCGGGCAGAGGGGCCGCGGCGGCGGAAGTCGCCGGAGACCCCAGGGCGGAAGTGGCAGACATGTTGGGATCGAGATCTGGTGAGGGGAGCGCAGGAGGAAGACGCCCATGATTTCCTTTTTTTTTCACCTAAAAAAGGAAGGATTTTTGCAAAGCGGAACTACCCTCGGTGCGACACTTTGCATAGCAGCACTGATCTTTCGAAAATACAATATTTTTAATTTTAGATAGTTGTTTATACAATTTCATGTTTGGATTAAAAAGGAAAACACAGTTGCGCAGTTAGCTCATCGTATCCAAATATATTTTTTTCTATGTACGGTATTAAAAAAAACTGCAGGAGAAGAGAAGTCTTCACCTGAATTTGATCTCATTCAAAGAAAAAAATGATCCAGTTTATAGGGAAACCGGATCAAAAACATGAATAAGTTGACCCCATTTATGAGAGAAACTGGTCTAAAAACCGTACATGTGTCAACCCGGCAATTCGACCCATGGGTATGGCCGCCCATGGGCACCCGACCCGAATGGGTAGGGTATGGGTCGTGCTCTCCGCCCATGGGTTGCACCCATGGGTAACCCGATTAGTAGTGGGTAGGGTATGGGTACGAGTTTGTGCCCGCGGGTTACCCATGGGTTGCCCGATTAATAATAATAATTGACTATAATATTATTTTACATGACCTTGAATATTTTTACCGAAGAATTTTCTTAGCGATCATTGCATCTTGCTTGCTGTGAATATTGCCATAGTAGTAAATAACAGAATGTTACTCGAGTACCATGCATGCACGACATTGGCCCGCTAGCGTAGTAGGCAAGCAGACCCAACGTCACTACTTTGCTTTGAGTAAGCAGGCTCAAATTGAGCAGCACGTCAGCTCGACGGGCCTCTAAAGCTAGCGCATGCAAGGCCGACAAACAAGCCAGCCCATGCAGCTCGTCTCATGCCTTGCATGCACGACACAAATGATGGACTGCGCAGCTTGCCAGCGTTTTAGTACCACCTCGCCTAGTCGAGCATGTGCAAGGTGCAACTCTACCTATATAACAGTATAGATATAGAGGAAGCTGATGCCTTCGCCCCTTCAAAACTGCCTAGCATGACCTGTTGGGCAAAGAGTAGCAATAAAAAGTTATATTAAATTAAAATGCTAAGCCGTTTGTGTTCAAACGGTGGCTGAAAATGGCATCTGTTGTGCAGTGTATAGCCGCCCGATGGGTAACCCATCGGGTCGGGTTACCCATCGGGTTTGGGCGTGGGTTTGGTCCAACGCCCATGGGTAGGGTCGTGGGTTTGCATCTACGCCCATTAGCTATTCGGGCATGGGTTTGGTACAGCTTGACCCGGCCAAACCCGGTCCGACTGCCGGCTTGATACATGTGACAAGGGGTAAAAGAATGTGAGAAAAAACGGACGCCCATATGAAGGCACGATCTAGCTAGCAGACGGAAGGATCATCACACATAACTAGATATGGTGTGCCGTCGAGGGATCACAATACTAAAACTTTACAAACAACCTAACTCACCACACCCGCATGCGTACCAAAACTCACGGCGCAACACGGAGCATCCACAATCAACGAGTGGCATATCTAAACACGACCCCTGACTGGGAGCTCCGCCACAGGAAATCAAAATGATTAGCAAGTTGGGGAGGCATCATTGCACCTTCATTGAGAAAAGGTGAACCGAGACAACACCAAGAGCACGAAACTCGCCGCAACACCAACGACGGCCATAAGTAGGTCTTGAGCATGCAGAACAACGGGACGACACACCACACGATGGGCAGGGTGTGGATGGATGGTGGCGTAGGACTCACAAATGACACCTCCAGGAAGGTTAACGACATCCATGGACGACGCCGTCAATTGACTTTCGCTCGGAGCACATACCTAACATATCCACAGCAAATAGCATGGCCGGAGCGCTATGGAGCCGGGCGGGGTGATGAGGAGAGCCCGAGGACCACACCCCCAAGGAGGTCCGCCATGGTCAGTTGACGTGGGTCGACACGGACTTCTCACATAGCATGTAGAAGGTCCAGCCAACGGCGAGCTGGCGGGCCGCCATCCAAGTGGAGTCGAAGTGGTGGTGTGTGTGGGGTGTTGGCGGAGAAGGTGCACGTCAAGGGAGGCTCCAGTGAGCAGATCTTATGAAGTGTGTGAAGCATTTTGCAAAGGAAGTGGTTGTAGTATTTGGGCCAGAGTATTTGAGAGCACCCAATGTTCAGGACACTCAACGGCGTTTGGAGATGAATGCTACTTGTGAGCTGCGTTGGGATTTTCCCCGAAGAGAAAGGGTGAAGCAGTACAGTGGACATAAGTATTTCCCTCAGTGAGAACCAAGGTTTATCGAACCAAAAGGAGAACCACGCAAATCCTAGTGAACAACACCTACACACACAAAAGCAAATACTTGCACCCAACGCGAGCAAGAGGGTTGTCAATTCCCTTGAACTCGTTACTTGCAAGGATCAAATCTTGTATAGGTAGATATATAAATTGCAAAACAAAATAAAAGTAAATAAATTGCAGCAAGGTATTTTTGGTTTTTATAATATGTAAAGTAGACCCGGGGGTCATAGTTTTCACTAGAGGCTACTCTCTCGAACACATAGCATACGGTGGGTAAACAAATTACTGTTGGACAATTGATAGAAAAGCGCATAGTTATGACGTATTCATGGCAATGATCACACATATAGGTATCACGTTCGTGACAAGTAGACCGACTCCTGCCTGCATCTACTATTGTTACTCCACCAATCGACCGCTATCTAGCATGCATCTATGGTATTAAGCTCATAAACAGAGTAACGCCTTAAGCAAGATGACATGATGTAGACAAAATAAACTCAATCAATATGAATAAACCCCATCGTTTTATCCTTAGTAGCAACAATACAATACGTGCCTCGCTACCCCTACTGTCACTTGATGAGGACACCGCAAGATTGAACCCACTACAAAGCACCTCTCCCACTTAAGAAAATCAATCTAGTACTTGGTCAAACCAAACAGATAGATCGGAGAGAAATACAAAACTATCATAATCATGCACATTTGAGGATTCTAAGATATTTAGCTCACACCGTGCTACTTGTGAGCTGCGTTGGTAATTCCCTGAAGAGGAAGGGAGATGCAGTACAGTAGAGATAAGTATTTCCCTCAGTTATGAAACCAAGGTTATCAATCCAGTAGGAGAATCACGCAACACCTCGTTAGCAGCACCTGCACACAAAATAACAAATCCTTGTACCCAACGCAAACAAGGGGTTGTCAATCCCTCGGCGGTAATTGCAAGATTAAATTGTATGTGATAGATAGATAGATTGAAATAAAAATACAAAATAAAATCAATAAACAAAAAGTGCAGCAAGGTATTTTTAGGGTTT
Organism: Elymus sibiricus; assembly: GCA_039707655.1. Lineage (NCBI taxonomy): Eukaryota > Viridiplantae > Streptophyta > Magnoliopsida > Poales > Poaceae > Elymus > Elymus sibiricus. The sequence goes on from CM077674.1 coordinate 253,302,563, forward strand.
TTAATATATGATTTAGATAGGCCCGGTGGCCATAGTTTTCAATAGAGACTTCTCTCAAGAAAATAGCATACGATGGGTAAACAAATTACTGTTGGGCAATTGATAGAAAAGCAAATAATCATGACGATATCCAAGGCAATGATCATGTATATAGGCATCACGTCCGAGACAAGTAGACCGACTCCTGCCTGCATCTACTACTATTACTCCACACATCAACCGCTATCCAGCATGCATCTAGTGTATTAAGTCCATAAAGAACGGAGTAACGCCTTAAGCAAGATGACATGATGTAGACAAAGTAAACTCACGCATGAATAAACCCCATCTTTTTACCCTTAATAGCAATGATACATACGTGTCATGTCCCTTTCTGTCACTGGGATTGAGCACCGCAAGATCGAACCCATTACAAAGCACCTCTTCCCATGGCAAGATAAATCAATCTAGTTGGCCAAACCAAATCAATAGATCGGAGAAGAAATACGAAGCTATAATAATCATGCATAAAAGAGATTAGAGAAGACTCAAATAATATTCATGGATAATCTGATCATAAACTCACAATTCATCGGATCCCAACAAACACACCGCAAAAAGTGATTACATCGGATAGAACTCCAAGAACATCGAGGAGAACATTGTATTGAAGATCAAAAAGAGAGAAGAAGCCATCTAGCTACTAACTATGGACCCGAAGGTCTGTGGTAAACTACTCACGCATCATCGGAAGGGTAGCAAGGTTGATGTAGAGCCCCTCCGTGATCGATTCCCCCTCCGGCGGAGTACCGAAAAAGGCCTCCAGATGGGATCTCTCAAGAACAGAAGCTTGCGGCGGCGGAAAAAGTATTTCGTGGACTCCTCCGTTGGTTTCCCGATTTTTGAGAATTTATAGTGGTGGAATTAGGTCAAAAGGGGCAGAGGTGGGCCCACGAGGCACCAGGGCGCGCCTCCCCCCCCCAGGCGCGCCCTGGTGTCTCGTGGCCACCTCCTGGGTCTTCTGGCGCTTCTCCCGAAGCTTCCAGTACTTGTTATGTCCAGAAAAAAATCTCCAAAATTTTTCGTGGCATTTGGACTTCGTTTGGTACTGATATTCTGGAAAACCAAAAACAGGCAAAAAAACAGCAACTGGCACTGGGCACTAAGTTAATAGGTTAGTCCCAAAAAATGATATATAATTGATGTAAATGTATATAAAAACATCCAAGATTGATAATATAATAGCATGGAACAATAAAAAATTATAGATACGTTGGAGACGTATCACACCGCATCTTGCAAAACCTCTTCTCATCCAAAGGCTTCGTGAAGATATCTGCCAGCTGATCTTCAGTGTTGACGTGAATGATGTCAATGTCTTCTTTGATTACATGGTCACAAAGGAAATGATGCCTGATCTCAATATGCTTCGTCTTGGAGTGTTGGACTGGATTATGAGAAATCTTGATGGCGCTCTTGTTGTCACAGAATAGAGGTACTTTCTTCTTGTTGATGCCGTAGTCCTTCAGGGTTTGCTTCATCCAGAGAAGCTGAGCACAGCAGGATCCAGCAGCAATGTATTCAACTTCAGCAGTGGAGAGTGATACACAGTTTTGCTTCTTTGAAGACCAACATACAAGTGAACGGCCAAGAAAATGACAAGTGCCTGATGTGGATTTGCGATCCACTCTATCTCCAGCATAGTCAGAATCGGAGAATCCAACCAAATCAAACTCTGAGCCCTTTGAATACCATAATCCTAGCGTTGGGGTGTGAGCCAAATATCGAAGTATTCGCTTCACCGCGAGGTGATGCGATTCCTTTGGTGCCGCTTGGAATCGGGCACACATGCAAACGCTAAGCATTATATCTGGCCTAGATGCACATAAGTACAATAAAGAACCAATCATGGAGTGGTATACCTTTTGATCGAACTCTTTACCATTGTCGTCGGAGCTCAGTTGACCATTGGTTGGCATTGGCGTCTTGTAACCCTTGCAATCTTGCATACCAAACTTCTTCAAGCAGTCCTTGAGATACTTCTCTTGTGATATGAAGATGCCATTGCGTTGTTGACGAATTTGAAGACCAAGGAAGAATTTCAGCTCTCCCATCATGGACATTTGATATTGCTCTTGCATCATGTGACTGAACTCATCACTGTATTTTTTGTCAGTGCAGCCGAAGATAATGTCATCCACATAGATTTGGCATACAAACAATTCACCATCATATGATTTGGTGAAGAGAGTGGGATCAAGTGAACTAGGTTTGAAGCCTTTGCTTTTCAGGAATTCCTTGAGTGTGTCATACCAGGCTCGTGGAGCTTGTTTGAGGCCATAGAGTGCCTTGTTGAGCCTATAGACCTTGTCAGGGTGTGCTACTTGTAGCTTGCGTTGGTATTTCCCCGAAGAGGAAGGGATGATGCAGCACAGTAGAGTAAGTATTTTCCTCAGTTATGAAACCAAGGTTATCAATCCAGTAGGAGAATCACGCAACACCTCGTTAGCAGCACCTGCACACAAACAACAAATCCTTGCACCCAACGCAATCAAGGGGTTGTCAATCCCTCAGCGGTAAGTTGCAAGATTAAATTGTATGTGATAGATAGATAGATTGAAATAAAAATACAAAATAAAATAAATAAGATAAAATTGCAGCAAGTATTTTTAGGGTTTTAGTATATGATTTAGATAGACCCGGGGGCCATAGTTTTCACTAGATGCTTCTCTCAAGAAAATAGCATACGGTGGGTAGACAAATTACTGTTGGGCAATTGATAGAAAAGCAAATAATCATGACGATATCCAAGGCAATGATCATGTATATAGGCATCACGTCCAAGACAAGTAGACCGACTCCTGCCTGCATCTACTACTATTACTCCACACATCGACCGCTATCCAGCATGCATCTAGTGTATTAAGTCCATAAAGAACGGAGTAACGCCTTAAGAACGATGACATGATGTAGACAAGATAAACTCACGTATGAATAAACCCCATCTTTTTACCCTTAATAACAATGATACATACGTGTCATGTCCCTTTCTGTCACTGGGATTGAGCACCGCAAGATCGAACCCATTACAAAGCACCTCTTCCCATGGCAAGATAAATCAATCTAGTTGGCCAAACCAAATCAATAGATCGGAGAAGAAATACGAAGCTATAATAATCATGCATAAAAGAGATCAGAGAAGACTCAAATAATATTCATGGATAATCTGATCATAAACTCACAATTCATCGGATCCCAACAAACACACCGCAAAAAGTGATTACATCGGATAGAACTCCAAGAACATCGAGGAGAACATTGTATTGAAGATCAAAAAGAGAGAAGAAGCCATCTAGCTACTAACTTTGGACCCGAAGGTCTGTGGTAAACTACTCACGCATCATCGGAAGAGCAGCAAGGTTGATGTAGAGCCCCTCCGTGATCGATTCCCCCTCCGGTGGAGTACCAGGGAAGGCCTCCAGATGGGATCTCTCGAGAACAGAAGCTTGCGGTGGCGGAAAAAGTATTTCGTGGACTCCCCTGAGGGTTTCTGATTTTTCTGGAATTTATAGTGGTGGAATTAGGTCAAACGGAGCTCTGTGGGCCTCACGAGGTACCAGGGCGCGCCTGCCCCCCCCAGGCGCGCCCTGGTGCCTCGTGGGCACCCGCTGGAGCTTCTGGCCTCCTCCCGAAGCTTCTAGTGTTGGTATTGTCCAGAAAAAAATCTCCAAAAAGTTTCGTGGCATTTGTACTTCATTTGGTATTGATATTCTGTAAAACAAAATCAGGACAGAAAACAGCAACTGGCACTGGGCACTAAGTTAATAGGTTAGTCTCCAAAAATGATATATAATTGTTGTAAATGTATATAAAAACATCCAAGATTGATAATATAACAGCATGGAACAATAAAAAAATATAGATACGTTGGAGACGTATCAGCATCCCCAAGCTTAATTCCTACTCGCCCTCGAGTAGGTAAATGATAAAAACAGAATTTTTGATGTGGAATGCTGCCTATCATATTCATCATATATTCTTTTCTTTTGTAGCATGGACATTTGGACTTGAATGATTCAAAGCAATAGTCTATAGTTTGACATGAAGATATAAATACTCAAGCATATTAACAAGCAACCATGTCTTTCAAAATATCAACGCTAAAGAAAGTTATCCCTCGCCCATTATGCTCAATCATTGATCCATTCATGAAACACACTCAAATATTAGCTACACACAATGCACAAGTATGACAATAGTGCTCTCTAGTTGGTGCTTTATAAGAGAAGATGGAGACTCAAGAAAATAAAAATTGCATAAAAGTAAATAGATAGGCCCTTCGCAGAGGGAAGCAGAGATTTGTCAAATGTGCCAGAGCTCAAAGTTGAAATTAAAGAGATAAAAAAAATTGAGAGGCATGCTTTTCCTGTCAACCAAAACGACCGAGAATTCCCAATATTTTCCATGCTAGACACATCATAGGCGGTTCCCAAATAGAAAGTAAAGTTATTTCCTTTCCACCATTCTTTCACAATCCATGGCTAGCCGTATCCACGGGTGCCCTCCATACCATCACTTTCCAAGGAATTTTGTTGTTATTAATTTTTGATTCATTATGGGACTGGGCATCCCTATTACCAGCCACTCTCTCGTGCAATGACAAGTGAATAAACACTCATCGTGAGAATAACACACCTAGCATGGACAATATTGGCCACCCCCTGCCGCTTCATGAGCGGTACGGGCACACAAAACAGAAAAAAATATTTTGAAAATTAGAGTTGGCACACGCAAATTTACTTGGAACGGCATTGAAATACCGCATATAGGTAGATATAGTGGACTTATTTGGCACAACTTGGGTTTAAAGAGTTTGGATGCACAAGCAGTATTTTCGCTTATTACAAATGAAGGCTAGCAAATAGATTGAGAAGCAACCAACCAAAAAACGAAAACGGTCATAAACATGCATTGAACATAACTAACACCGAATAATGCACCATAAGTAGGATATAATTTCGTTGCATAACTATTGACTTGATGTGCATGCATAGGGAATCACAAACCTTAACACGAATATTCTTACTAAATCATAATTACTCACTAACATGGCTCACATATTATCATTTCCATATCGCAAAACTATTGCAAGGAATCACACTTATCATATCCAATGATCTATATGAAAGTTTTTATTATATCTCTTTTGAATATTCATCACTTTGGGACCAAATTCATATCTTGTGCAAATTACCGTTACTTTCATCAACTCTCAAAAAGATATAAGTGAAGCATGAGAGTGCAAATATTTCTTCAAAATTTCAATCTTATCAACTCTCAAAATAATATAAGTGAAGCATGAGAGTTTATTTCTTCAAAATTTAGCCACCGCCGTGCTCAAAAAGATTTAAGTGAAGCACTAGAGCAACTGCCTAGCTCAAAAAAATTAAGTGAAGCACATAGAGTATTCTAACAAATTATGATGAACGTGTGGCTCTCTCAAAATAGGTGTGTTCAGCAAGGATGATTGTGACAAACTAAAAAGCAAACAAAGCAAAGACTCATATAATACACGACGCTCCAAGCAAAACTCATATCATGTGACGAATAAAAATATAGCTCCAAGTAAAATTACCGATGGTTGGTAGAAGAAAGAGGGGATGCCTTCCGGGGCATCCCCAAGCTTAGACGCTTGAGTCTTACTTGAATATTACCTTGGGGTGCCATGGGCATCCCCAAGCTTAGGCTCTTGCCACTCCTTATTCCTTCATCCATCGTGATCTCATCCAAAACTTGAAAACTTCAATCCCACAAAACTCAACAAAACCTTCGTGAGATCCGTTAGTATAACAAAATAAATTACTACTTTAAGTACTATTGCAAACCCATTAATATTTTATTTTTGCATTATAACTACTATATTCTAACTTCTCCATGGCTTATACCCCCCGATACAATGCATAGTTTCATCAAAACAAGCAAGCAACACATCAAAAACAGAATCTGTCGAAAACAGAACAGTCTGTAGCAATCTATTTAAAAGCCATACTTCTGTAACTCCAAAAATTCTGAAAAACTAGGACAACTTGGGAAATTCATATACCAATACTGTGTAAAAATTTCAGATTTTTTTGACGCTCCAGTACAGAAAAAAATTTCCAGCACTGGACACAAAACTTCCTGTTTTCCAAACAGCATCAATTATACTATCTTCCAAATCATCCCAAAGGTTTTACTTGGCACAAACACTAATTAAAACATAATAACTCAATCATAACAGTAGCATAAATATGAAAACACACCATAACAGAAACAAATAATAAAAATTTATTTTATTCATTGGGTTGCCTCCCAACAAGCGCTATTGTTTTATGCCCCTAGCTAGGCATAATGCATAGTTTCAAGTATTGTCATCTTTGGTTTTAGTAATCTTTATAGGAGTTTTCTCAAACCCGGGAGGTTCTTTATGCTTCCTATTATTCTCAGAAAAAGAGGCAATTTTAAGGTCTAAAATATCCAATCGCTTATTGCATAAAGAAATCAAAGTGTTTGTGCGATTGAGATTTCCATTAATATTTTTAAGAGGCTCGTTAGACTTTTGCAACTCAACCAAATTTTTCTGCATATCACCCAATTTGTCTAATATTTGAGCCCCCTCTTGAGTAAAAGCAAAACCCTTTTGTGGTGGTGGAGTTCCCAATATGCCTTCTATTATTTCATAGGCAGTATTAGCCTCACTCTCAATAAAATTCCCCTTTGCGGCAAAATCCAAAAGTTGTCTATGATGCATGGTTAAACCTATATAGAAATTGCGAAACAAAATATTTAAATCCCCTTTTATAGAGCAAACACGGTAGGATTCCATTAACCTATACCAAGCATCTTTAAGATTTTCTCCTTGTTTCTGTTTGAAGTAAAGCACTTCAAAATCCGGTGACAAAGGAGGGATAGTTACGCTAGTCATGATGACAAGATGAGCAAATCAAAGAGGCAAACAAGAAAAAGGCAAACGAAAAATATTTTTGTATTTTTGTAAAAACTTTTTAGAAGTGGGGGAGATGAAAATGAGAGGCAAATGCAAATAAAGTAAATGCAAGGAGATGAGAGTTTATGCGAAGGTACTTGATAGATGTTGATGATGTCTCCCCGGCAACGGCGCCAGAAATTCTTCCTGCTACTTGTAGCTTGCGTTGGTATTTCCCCGAAGAGGAAGGGATGATGCAGCACAGTAGAATAAGTATTTCCCTCAGTTATGAAACCAAGGTTATCAATCCAGTAGGAGAATCATGCAACACCTCGTTAGCAGCACCTGCACACAAAATAACAAATCCTTGCACCCAATGCGAACAAGGGGTTGTCAATCCCTTGGCGGTTAATTGCAAGATTAAATTGTATAGTGATAGATAGATAGATCGAACAAAAATACAAAATAAAATAAATAAAGTAAAATTGCAGCAAGGTATTTTTAGGATTTTTAATATATGATAAAGGTAGACCCGGGGGCCATAGTTTTCACTAGAGGCTTCTCTCTTGAAAATAGCATACAGTGGGTAAACAAATTACTGTTGGGCAATTGATAGAAAAGCAAATAATCATGACAATATCTAAGGCAATGATCATGTATATAGGCATCACGTCCGAGACAAGTAGACCGACTCCTGCCTGCATCTACTACTATTACTCCACACATCGACCGCTATCCAGCATGCATCTAGAGTATTAAGTTCATAAAGAATGGAGTAACGCCTTAAGCAAGATGACATGATGTAGACAAAGTAAACTCACGCATGAATAAACCCCATCTTTTTATCCTTAATAGCGACGATACAATACGTGTCATGTCCCCTACTGTCACTGGGATTGAGCACCGCAAGACCGAACCCATTACAAAGCACCTCTTCCCATGGCAAGATAAATCAATCTAGTTGGCCAAACCAAATCAATAGATCGGAGAAGAAATACGAAGCTATAATAATCATGCATAAAAGAGATCAGAGAAGACTCAAATAATATTCATGGATAATCTGATCATAAACTCACAATTCATCGGATCCCAACAAACACACCGTAAAAAGTGATTACATCGGATAGAACTCCAAGAACATCGAGGAGAACATTGTATTGAGGATCAAAAAGAGAGAAGAAGCCATCTAGCTACTAACTATGGACCCGAAGGTCTGTGGTAAACTACTCACGCATCATCGGAAGGGCAGCAAGGTTGATGTAGAGCCCCTCCGTGATCGATTCCCACTCCGGTGGAGTACCGGAGAAGGCCTCCAGATGGGATCTCTCGAGAACAGAAGCTTGCAGCGGCGGAAAAAGTATTTCGTGGACTCCCCTGAGGGTTTCTAATTTTTCTGAAATTTATAGTGGTGGAATTAGGTCAAACGGAGCTCTGTGGGCCCCACGAGGTACCAGGGCGCGCCTGCCCCCCAGGCGCGCCCTGGTGCCTCGTGGGCACCCCCTGGGGCTTCTGGCCTCCTCCCAAAGCTTCTAGTGTTGGTATTGTCCAGAAAAAAATCTCCAAAAAGTTTCGTGGCATTTGGACTTCGTATGGTATTGATATTCTGTAAAACAAAAACAGGACAGAAAACAGCAACTGGCACTGGGCACTAAGTTAATAGGTTAGTCTCCAAAAATGATATATAATTGCTGTAAATGTATATAAAAACATCCAAGATTGATAATATAATAGCATGGAACAATCAAAAATTATAGATACGTTGGAGTCGTATCAGGGTGCTTTGGATCTTCAAAACCAGGTGGTTGAGCAACATAGACTTCTTCTTCAATTTTGCCATTGAGAAAGGCACTCTTCACATCCATTTGATACAGAAGGATATCATGATGATTGGCATAAGCAATAAGTATGCGGATGGCTTCAAGTCTAGCTATAGGAGCAAAGGTTTCATCGAAGTCAATTCCTTCCACTTGTGTGTAATCTTGAGCAACAAGACGGGCTTTGTTTCTGACAACTTGACCATTGCTACTGGTAGACTGCGTTGGTATTTCCCCGAAGAGGAGAGGATGATGCAGTATAATCGAGATAAGTATTTCCCTCAGTTCAGAACCAAGGTTATCAATTCAGTAGGAGAACCAAGCAAGATCCAGTGAACAGCACCTACACACACAAAAGCAAACACTTGCAGCCAACGCGAATAAGAGGGTTGTCAATCCTCTTAGCGGTTACTTGCAAGGATTAAGTCTGATAGAGATAAATTGATAAAGTAAATTACTAAACTAAATAAAAGTAAATAAATTGCAACAAGGTATTTTTATGTTTTTTATATGATAAAGATAGACCCGGGGGCCATAGTTTTCACTAGAGGCTTCTCTCTCGAGCGCAGAAACATACGGTGGGTAAACAAATTACTGTTGGGCAATTGATAGAAAAGCAAATAATTATGACGGATTCATGGCAATGATCATGTTTATAGGCATCATGTCCGAGACAAGTAGACCGACTCCTGCCTGCATCTACTACTATTACTCCACTCATCGACCGCTATCCAGCATGCATCTAGAGTATTAAGTTAATAAAAACAGAGTAACGCCTTAAGCAAGATGAGATGATGTAGAGAAGCAAATTCAAACAATATGAATAAACCCCATCTTTTTATTCTTAATGGCAACAATACAAATACGTGTCATGTCCCTTTCTGTCACTGGGATTGAGCACCACAAGATTGAACCCATCACAAAGCACCTCTCCCATTGCAAGATAAACCAATCTAGTTGGCCAAACCAAATCGATAGATCGGAGAGAAATACAAAGCTATATTTAATCATGCATAAAAGAGTTCAGAGAAGACTCAAATATTTCTCATGAATAATCTGATCATAAACTCACAATTCATCGGATCCCAACAAACACATCGCAAAAGAAGATTACATCGGATAGAACTCCAAGAACATCAAGGAGAACATGGTATTGAAGATCAAAGAGAGAGAAGAAGCCATCTAGCTACTAGCTATGGACCCGTAGGTCTGTGGTAAACTACTCACACATCATCGGAGGGGCAGCAAGGTTGATGTAGAAGCCCTCTGTGATCGATTCCCCCTCCGGCAGAGTACCGGAAAAGGCCTCCAGATGGGATCACGAAAGAACAGAGGCTTGCGGCGGCGGAAAGGTTTTCTCTTCTGGCTCTCTGATGGTTTTCGAATATTTGTGAATTTATAGGAGTGGAATTAGGTCAAACGGAGCCACGAGGGCCCCACATGGCATCAGGGTGCCTCCCCTGGGGCCGCGCCCTGTTGCCTTGTGGAGGCTTCGTGAACCTTCTGGCCTCCTCTCCAAGTCTCCAGGGTCTCTTTTGTCTAGAAAAAAATCTCCAAAAAGTTTTGTGGCATTTGGACTTCGTTTGGTACTGATTCTCTGAAAAGCCAAAAACAACCAGAAAACAGCAACTGGCATTGGGCACTAGGTTAATAGGTTAGTCCCAAAAAATGATATATAATTGCATATAAAAACATCCAAGATTGATACTATAATAGCATGGAACAATCAAAAATTATAGATACGTTGGAGACGTATCAACCATGTTCATCTTGCTTGTTGCGGTAGATCCATTTGGTTCCAATAATGTTGTGCTTGCGAGGGTCAGGATGCTTGACGAGTTCCCACACATTGTTGAGCTCAAATTGCTGAAGCTCTTCTTGCATAGCTTGAATCCATTCAGGTTCCATGAAGGCTTCAGTAACTTTGGTGGGTTATGTGATGGAGACGAAAGCGAAGTGTCCACAAAAGTTTGCTAGCTGTGTGGCTCTTGAGCGAGTGAGAGGACCAGGTGCATTTATGTTGTCAAGTTTCTTCTCGATCTGAACTTCATTGGCCACACGAGGATGTATAGGGCGAAGACTTTGCTGTTGCTGAGCATTGTCTTCAGGCTGACCATTGTCTTCACGCTGGACAGGAGCAGGTATCACTACCTCTTCATCTCCGGGTTCCTCAGTGGGTATTATGTCTCCAGTACCCATTAGCTTGATGGATTCACTAGGAGGGAGTTCATCTATCACATGTGGCAGGTGCTCTCTTTGCGAGCCATTAGTCTCATCGAACCGCACATCTACAGTTTCAACCACTTTGTGGAGAAAGAGGTTGAAGACTCTGTAGGTGTGCGAATCCTTTCCATAGCCAAGCATAAAACCCTCATGTGCTTTCGGTGCAAATTTGGAAGTGTGATGTGGATCCCGTATCCAGCACCTAGCACCGAATACTTTGAAATAACTTACATTTGGCTTCTTACCAGTGATTAGTTCATAAGATGTCTTCTTGAAGAACTTGTGAAGATACACTCTGTTGATGATGTGGCATGCAGTATCAATGGCTTCAGGCCACCACTTGCGTGGTGTCTTGTATTCGTCGAGCATAGTGCGAGCCATCTCAATGAGAGTCCTATTCTTGCGCTCCATGACGCCATTCTGCTGTGTAGTGTATGGAGCTGATAACTCATGAGTGATGCCAAGAACGTCAAGATAGGTGTCGAGCCCAATGTTCTTGAACTCGGTGCCATTGTCACTCCTGATGTGCTTGATCTTGACGCCATAGTTGGTCATGGCCCGGTTGGCAAACCGCCTGAAGACATCCTGCACTTCATTCTTATACAGGATTATGTGCACCCAGGTATATCGAGAATAATCATCAACAATTACGAAGCCATATAGATGTGCAGAAGTAGTAAGGGTGGAGTAATGAGTAGGGCCAAATAAGTCCATGTGAAGCAGCTCAAAGGGACGAGTGGTTGTCATGATTGTCTTCGAGGGGTGTTTCGCCCTACTCATCTTCCCAGCTTCACAGGCTCCACATAGGTGATCCTTCTTGAACTTGACGCCCTCGATCCCAATGATGTGCTTCTTCTTCACAAGGGTGTGCAAGTTCCTCATGCCAGCATGTTGATGTCTACTACACAATTTATTCTTGTAGACTCGTGTTGGGCCTCCAAGCGTAGAGTTTTGTAGGACAGTAGCAATTTTCCCTTAAGTGGATGACCTAAGGTTTATCAATCTGTGGGAGGCGTAGGATGAAGATGGTCTCTCTCAAACAACCCTGCAATCAAATACAAGAAATCTCTTGTGTCCCCAACACACCCAATACAATGGTAAATTGTATAGGTGCACTAGTTCGGCGAAGAGATGGTGATACAAGTGTAGTATGGATAGTAGATATAGGTTTTTATAATCTGAAAAATAAAAAACAGCAAGGTAGCAATTGATGAAACAGAGCACAAATGGTATTGCAATGCTTGAAAACAAGGCCTAGGGTTCATACTTTCACTAGTGCAATCTCTCAACAATGCTAACATAATTGGATCATATAACCATCCCTCAACGTGCGATAAAGAATCACTCCCAAGTTCCTATTAGCGGAGAACATAAGATAGAAATTGTTTGTAGGGTACGAAACCACCTCAAAGTTATCCTTTCCGATCGATCTATTGAGCTATTCCTATAAGTGTCACAAACAGCCTTAGAGTTCGTACTAAAATAACACCATATGATACACATCAACCAACTCTAATGTCACCTAGATACTCCAATGTCACCACAAGTATCCGTGAGTTGATTATACGATATGCATCAAACAACTTCATAATCATAATATTCAATCCACACAAAGAACTTCAAGGAGCACCCCAAAGTTTCTATCGGAGAAAAGATAATGAAAACGTGCATCAACCCCTATGCATAGATTACCCCAATGTCACCTCGGGAATCCGCGAGTTGAGTGCCAAAACATACATCAAGTGAATCAATATAATACCCCATTGTCACCACGGGTATTCATATGCAAGACATACATCAAGTGTTTTCAAATCTGAATATTCAATCCGACAATAACGAAACCTCAAAGGAAAAAGATTCAATCCATCACAACAAAGATAGAGAGGGAAGAAACACCATATGATCCAACTATATTAACAAAGCTCGTGATACATCAAGATCGTGCCAAATCAAGAACGAGAGAGAGAGAGATCAAACACATAGCTACTGGTACAAACCCTCAGCCCCGAGGGTGAACTACTCCCTCCTCGTCATGGAGACCACCGGGATGATGAAGATGGCCTCTGGTGATGATTCCCCCCTCCGGCAGGGTGCCGGAAAAGGGTTGTAGATTAGATCGTGGAGGTACAGAGGCTTGCGGCGACGTAAAAACTCATCTAGGTTAACTTTAGGGGTTTTTTGAATATATATATATATATGATTTTTCAGCGTTGGAATCACACAAAGAGGTGCCACAGGGGGCCCACGAGGCACCAGGGCGCGCCTGGGGGGTGCAGGCGCGCCCAGGTGGCTCGTGGGGCCCCTGTGGCTCTTCTGCTGCTCCTCCAAAGCTTCCTGGGTCTGTTTCCTTCCAGAAAAAATCGTCAAAAAGTTTCGCTGCATTTGGACTTCATTTGATATGGATTTTCTGGAAAACCAAAAACAAGCAGAAAACAGCAACTGGCACTGGGCACCAGGTCAATATGTTAGTCCATGAAAATCATATAAAACCCATATAAAAGTGCACCAAAATCATACAAAACTATAATAAACATGGCATGAATACTTCATAAATTATAGATACGTTGGAGACGTATCAGCATCCCCAAGCTTAATTCCTGCTCATCCTCGAGTAGGTAAATGATAAAAGAAATAATTTATGAAGTGTGAATGCTAGCATAGTGCATAAGTTTGATCAATGATAATTTCAATCACTTTTCCTAGCATCATAACAGCAACTCTTTCTCATAAAACTCATCATGATAAAGTAGCAATCAATTCACATGTTATGGTTCAAACAATGCAATCTCTTGAAACTTAACAACCTATGTTCTTAGTCACCAAACAATTGCAATTCAACTTAATTTCAACAAAGTCTAAGTAAGAGCTCCACATACTCAATTATCATATAGTCTTCTATGATTGCTAGTACTCAAAGCATATTTTTAGAACAACTAGCATCCATCGAACACAGAGAAAGATAGGGGCATAATTTTCGCCTCCCAACTCATTTATCATAGAGATAATTGTCAACAATAATAATTCATGATCAAATATATTTGACTGGCCATATGTGCCTGGATCTTTCCCCACCACATGATGCTTACCAACTAGAGAATAATTGAGGTTGAAATGCGAATGAATACTTATTGACTCTTGCATAAAAGTAAATACATAAAAGTAAATTCATAAAAGTAAAAGATAGGCCCTTCGCAGAGGGAAGCAAAGGTTGTCATGCACTTTTTATTTTTGGATGCACAAGCCCTTAATGCAAAGGAACGTCACGTTATATTGCCCCTTGTGATAGCAACCTTTATTATGCAGTCCGTCGCTTTTATTTCTTTACCATCACAAGTTCGTACAACACTTATTTTCCCTTACAATAAAAGATCATACATATTTAGGAGCAATTTTTATTGCTTTTTGCACCGATGACAACTTACTTGAAGGATCTTATTCAATCCATAGGTAGATATGGTGGACACTCATGGCAAGAAACTAGGTTTAAGGGTTTTTGGATGCACAAGTAGTATCTCTACTTAGTACGAATTTTTGGCTAGCAAAAGATCCTAAGCAAGCACCACATATTAGAGGATCCATAACAATATAACTTCTATGCAAATATACCCAAACATGACTCATTACGTTGTCTTCCTTGTCCAACTTCAACTGATTTGCTCAAGTTTAAAAATAATTAATGGGTATTCACAATCATAAAAGATGTCCAAGATAATATATTTATATGTGAAAGTCCTCTTCCTTATACTAATCATTCATGAATTGCTTGTATGACCAATATTGTGATTGTCAAGCTTCAATAGATTTCACTTTCTAAACCCAATGTGAAATTACTACTAGGCCTGAGACAAGCATATGAAGCACATATAATTTCAACTTTATGATATTCAATTTATTCAACAATTTACTCATAGGATATAAGTGAAGAACAAGAGTAAATGACAAACTACTCCAAAAAGATATAAGTGAAGACCAAATGAGTAGTTAAGTAAATAAGTAGCTATGTGAAGACTCTCTCCAAATAAAGATTTCAGATCTTGATAATTTTATTCAAACAGCAAACAAAACAAAATAAAATGACATTCCAAGAATAGCACATCTCATGTGAAGAAGCAAAAACTTAGGCTCAACCAAGACTAACCGATAATTGTTGATGAAGAAAGGTGGGATGCCTACCGGGGCATCCCCAAGCTTGAGCTTTTGTGTCTCCTTAATTCCTCTCATATCACGGTTTCCCTAGATCTTAAAAACTTCATCCACACAAAACTCAACAAGAACTCGTGAGATAAGTTAGTATAAATCAACTCAAAACCTTAACATTTTCTACTATAGCAAATCACAAAAGTTATAATTAAACATTGCATACTAAATGCCTCTTCATATTTAATACTCCTATCCTCAGATAGAAATATTAAACACGCAAACATATGCAAACAATGCAACTATAACAGCAATCTGCCAAAACAGAACAGTCTGTAAAAGGGGAATAAGAATCCATACTTCCCTAACTCAAAAAATTCTGAAAAATTACCACGTGACAGAGAACTCATGCATGCTTACTGTGTAAAAATTTCAGATTTTTATCATGTTCTGACAATTCACCAAAAATCAGGACATAACAGAAAACTTTCTATTTTCAAACAGCAACACATAAACTTACAAACTGAGCATGGTAAAGGCTATACTTGGCATTTTATTGAAATAAAAGATACAAAACATGATTATTGATAACATCAAGCAAATAAAACTAAAATAAAATGACGCTCCAAGCAAAACTCATATTATGTGACGAATAAAAATATAGCTCCAAGTAAGGTTACCGATAATGTTGAAGACGAAAGAGGGGATGCCTTCCGGGGCATCCCCAAGCTTAGTTGCTTGGGTATTCCTTGAATATTACCTTGGGGTGCCTTGGGAATCCCCAAACTTAGGGTCTTGCCACTCCTTATTCTCCTCATATCGATTTCTCACCCAAAACTTGAAAACTTCAATCACACAAAACTTAACGGAACTTGTGAGATAGGTTAGTATGATAAAAATAAATCATCCACCTAGGTACTGTAAAGACAAGATTCATAATTGTTCTCACATAATTCCTACTTTATTATATCATTTCCACAATTTATATTTCATAATATAAGCTATGGAAACACTAAAACAAGCAAACTATGCACCGAAAACAGAATCTGTCAAAAACAGAACAACATGTAATGAGCGATTTAAAAACCATACTTCTATAACTCAAAAAATTCTGAAAAATTAGTAAAACGTAAAAAATTTGTAACCCAATACTGTGGAAAAATTTCAAAATTTTCTCCTGCTCCAGTACAGAATAGAAATTCCAGCACTGGACGCAAAAGTTTCTGTTTTTGCACAGAATCAAATCAACAAGTATCCACACTATCCCAAAGGCTTTACTTGGCACTTTATTGAAAGAAAACATATGAAACATGATTACTAAAGTATCTTAATCATGTGGACACACAAAAAACAGTATATATAAATATGGGGTTGTCGCCAAACTAGCACTTTTCTTTAATGCCTTTTAGCTAGGCATGATGATTTCAACGATGCTCACATAAAAGTAAAGAATTGAAACACAAAGAGAGCATCATGAAGCATATGACTAGCACATTTAAGCCTAACCCACTTCCTATGCATAGGGATTTTGTGAACAAATAATTTATGTGAGCAAGAATCAACTAGCATAGGAAGGCAAAACAAGTATAATTTCAAAACTTTCAACACATAGAGAGGAAACTTGATATTATTGAAATATGTAGAAGCATATATTCCTCTCTCAAAATAATTTTCAGTAGCATAATGAATAAATTCAACAATATAGCTATCACATAAAGCATTCTTTTCATGATCCACAAGCATAGAATTTTTATTACTCTCCACATAAGCAAATTTCTTCTCATTCATAAAAGTGGGAGTATCATATGAAACTCGAATACTATAAATTGTTTCCACATTAAAAGAGTAATGTTCAGAAAAAGGGTAATCATAATTATGACAAGTTTTATAAATATAATCATCACTACTTTTGATAACATAAGTATCATCACAATAATCATCATAAGTAGGAGGCATGCAATCATCATAACAAATTTGATCATTCAAAGTAGGGGGACTAAAAAGATCATCTTCATTAAGCATAGCATCCCCAAGCTTGGGACAAACATTAATTGTAGCAAATAAATTCTTTAACATGTCATTCTCATCAAACATAGCATCCCCAAGCTTGTTGGTTTGCATATCATTAGCATTATCACTATTATCATCAATAGTATGAATAGCACCAATAGTATAACAATTATTATCATATTCCTCCAAGTTGGTGCCATAAAGATTTTCAAGATCATAAGAAGTATCATTATCTTCCCAATCATAATCATCACAACACGCAATAGGCATAACAAAATCATCATCAAGTGTATCATCTTCCACAATTATTTTTGATTCATTCTCATGAGGTACAACAATAGTAGGAGCAACATTATTTGGGAGAGATACCTCTTTGCCTCTACTTTTCCTTCTTTTCTTTTTCTTTACCACATTATGTGTGGGTTTATTTAATTCTTCTGAGCTTCTTATTGAAGATATTGGTTGGATAGGAATCTCCTCCTCGTTACCTGTTTCATCATGAGAGAAAATAGGAGGGAAAGGGGGAATCTTTACCCTTTCATTAGTATTTCTTTTATATTCTATTTGTTTTCCCGTTTTTCTATAGTTGGCAATATAAGCATTCTCCTTGCAATTTACCATACAAAACATATAGATTTCCTTTAGATTAGTTTCAATGTCATCCGTGAGAATGAATACTTCAAACCAACTATTTTTATGTGACAATTCCTCACACCCCAAGAATAGATAAAGCTCATTATATAGTTCGAGGGCGGTCAAGTCATTACAATATTTAGCCATGATTCGATCATGAAAAAGTATGCATTGAAAATTAAGGTGACCAACTTTATTGCAAAGTTCACAAGTAATAGGATAAAGATAACATAATTTTGTAGCAAATTCATCTATCACTTTGAGCAAAAAATTGGTTCTATCATGTTTATGCTTCTTACAAAATCTATCGTCCCTATAAGGCATGTCTTCACAAACTTTATGCACTCCACAAAAATTGACATGCTTATAAGAAACATTTTTGTCATGACTAGTGCAATCATCATTAGTATTTTGGATATTCATAGAATTCATACTAACAACATTGCAATCATGCTCATCATTCAAAGATTTTATGCCAAACATTTTATTGAATTCTTCTTCTATCAATTGAGCACAACTTTTCGATCCATCATTTTCAAGAAAGACATTATAAAGACGAATAATATGAGGCAACCTCAATTCCATTTTTTTGTAGTTTTCTTTTATAAACCAAACTAGTGATAAAACAAGAAACTAAAAGATTCAATTGCAAGATCTAAAGATATACCTTCAAGCACTCACCTCCCCGGCAACAGCGCCAGAAAAGAGCTTGATGTCTACTACACAACTTATTCTTGTAGACTCGTGTTGGGCCTCCAAGCGCAGAGTTTTGTAGGACAGTAGCAATTTTCCCTCAAGTGGATGACTTAAGGTTTATCAATCCGTGGGAGGCGTAGGATGAAGATGGTCTCTCTCAAACAACCCTGCAATCAAATACAAGAAATCTCTTGTGTCCCCATCTCAATGAGAGTCCTATTCTTGCGCTCCATGACGCCATTCTGCTGTGGAGTGTATGGAGCTGATAACTCATGAGTGATGCCAAGAACGTCAAGATACGTGTCGAGCCCAATGTTCTTGAACTCGATGCCATTGTCACTCCTGATGTGCTTGATCTTGACGCCATAGTTGGTCATGGCCCGGTTGGCAAACCGTCTGAAGACATCCTGCACTTCATTCTTATACAGGATTATGTGCACCCAGGTATATCGAGAATAATCATCAACAATTATGAAGCCATATAGATGTGCAGAAGTAGTAAGGGTGGAGTAATGAGTAGGGCCAAATAAGTCCATGTGAAGCAGCTCGAAGGGACGAGTGGTCGTCATGATTGTCTTCGAGGGGTGTTTCGCCCTACTCATCTTCCCAGCTTCACAGGCTCCACATAGGTGATCCTTCTTGAACTTGACGCCCTCGATCCCAATGATGTGCTTCTTCTTCACAAGGGTGTGCAAGTTCCTCATGCCAGCATGTTGATGTCTACTACACAACTTATTCTTGTAGACTCGTGTTGGGCCTCCAAGCGTAGAGTTTTGTAGGACAGTAGCAATTTTCCCTTAAGTGGATGACCTAAGGTTTATCAATCCGTGGGAGCCGTAGGATGAAGATGGTCTCTCTCAAACAACCCTGCAATCAAATACAAGAAATCTCTTGTGTCCCCAACACACCCAATACAATGATAAATTGTATAGGTGCACTAGTTCGGCGAAGAGATGGTGATACAAGTGTAGTATGGACAGTAGATATAGGTTTTTATAATCTGAAAAATAAAAAACAACAAGGTAGCAATTGATGAAACAGAGCACAAATGGTATTGCAATGCTTGAAAACAAGGCCTAGGGTTCATACTTTCACTAGTGCAATCTCTCAACAATGCTAACATAATTGGATCATATAACCATCCCTCAACGTGCGATAAAGAATCACTCCCAAGTTCCTATTAGCGGAGAACATAAGATAGAAATTGTTTGTAGGGTACGAAACCACCTCAAAGTTATCCTTTTCGATCGATCTATTGAGCTATTCCTATAAGTGTCACAAACAGCCCTAGAGTTCGTACTAAAATAACACCATATGATACACATCAACCAACTCTAATGTCACCTAGATACTCCAATGTCACCACAAGTATCCGTGGGTTGATTATACGATATGCATCAAACAACTTCATAATCATAATATTCAATCCACACAAAGAACTTCAAGGAGCACCCCAAAGTTTCTATCGGAGAAAAGATAATGAAAACGTGCATCAACCCCTATGCATAGATTACCCCAATGTCATCTCGGGAATCCGCGAGTTGAGTGCCAAAACATACATCAAGTGAATCAATATAATACCCCATTGTCACCACGGGTATTCATATGCAAGACATACATCAAGTGTTTTCAAATCTGAATATTCAATCCGACAATAACGAAACCTCAAAGGGAAAAGATTCAATCCATCATAACAAAGATAGAGAGGGAAGAAACACCATATGATCCAACTATATTAACAAAGCTCGCGATACATCAAGATCGTGCCAAATCAAGAACGCGAGAGAGAGAGATCAAACACATAGCTACTGGTACAAACCCTCAGCCCCGAGGGTGAACTACTCCCTCCTCGTCATGGAGACCGCCGGGATGATGAAGATGGCCTCCGGTGATGATTCCCCCCTCCGACAGGGTGCCGGAAAAGGGCTGTAGATTAGACCGTGGAGGTACAGAGGCTTGCGGCGGCGTAAAAACTCATCTAGGTTAACTTTCGGGGGTTTCTGAATATATATGATTTTTCAGCGTTGGAATCATGCAAAGAGGTGCCATAGGGGGCCCACGAGGCACCAGGGCGCGCCTGGGGGGGGGGCAGGCGCGCCCAGGTGGCTCGTGGGGCCCCTGTGGCTCTTATGCTACTCCTCCGAAGCTTCCTGGGTCTGTTTCCTTCCAGAAAAAATCGTCAAAAAGTTTCACTGCATTTGGACTTCATTTGATATGGATTTTCTGGAAAACCAAAAACAAGCAGAAAACAGCAACTGGCACTGGGCACTAGGTCAATATGTTAGTCCATGAAAATCATATAAAACCCATATAAATGTGCACCAAAATCATACAAAACTATAATAAACATGGCATGAATACTTCATAAATTATAGATACGTTGGAGACGTATCACATGTCCTAGCCATCGATGCCAAAGCCAACATTCTAAAGCTTTTGCTAGAAGACATGTGGCAAGCTGTGGTCCTGTGGAGAAATATACCATGTACAAGTCACCGCTTCGATAACCTTCGTAGACTTGAGTTTTGTCAGAAGCCATTAGTACAAGACAGCAAAAATTGCCAAAGATGACAATCATATCAAGATCACAAAGCATTGAGACAGACATGAGGTTGAATCCAAGGGATTCGACAAGCATCACTTTATCCATGTGCCGATCCTTTGAGATTGCAACCCTACCTAGACCCAATACCTTGCTTTTCCCAGTGTCAGCAAAAGTAATGTGTTTTTGTGTAGATGGACGAAGTGTAGAGTCCATGAGCAAGCTTCGGTCACCAGTCATATGGTTGGTGCAACCACTGTCCAGGATCCATTCAGTAGCTTTCGGAAGTATACCGTACAGAGCAGTTAGTAGGATAGGCTTCACCAAGACAATTGTGAAGTGCAAACATTTGACGATGAAGACTTTCAGAGAATGTAAGTTTCTTGGAGGATATAGTAGGACGATCATCAAGAAATCCGTGGACGAAATAAATGGTAAGACCATTTGGACATTTTATCTTGCGCCCGACAAGATTTTTCAGGTCCCCAGCATTGTCTTCAAAACCCAATGCTTTTCGACTGGAGACCTGACCCTGCAAGAAAGATCAGTTCTTCTTAACCACCCACATCTGAAGGGGTAGCTTAGAAGCAATGAGTCTAAGTGCAGCATCTAAGAACTTTGGCTTTGGAGCCCTAGCAAATAGCTTCACAGGGGGGTTAGAGTACTCAAATGAATAAGCAGAGAAATTCTTTGTTTTGTGAACATAATGGTTTGAAGAACGTCTCTCATATTCATGAGTCTGATCATTGTAACCCTGCGAAACATAAGTGTTAGCTCGATCATACGAAGACTTTCGTCTGTATGAAGACTTTGGTCCATTTGAAGCTTTTGCTCTGGGGATTGTCCTCTTCTCGGGTGGTGTCATGATGACATTCACGGGAAGCCTTTCCAGAAGACTTTTGGAACCCAGATCTTCTTCATAGGAGGACCATTCCTGCAGTTAGTTCCATAAACCTGGCAAACACTTCACCATTCTGGTTTTTGAACAGTTTATAGTTTGAGTCGAATGACTCATCAATGATGATGGGGTTAGCACAGTTGTATCCAGATAAGGTGGGTGGATCTAGTGATGGCCCTTGTGCAGCAACCCAGGTAGTTTTGGGGTACTGCTCAGGCTTCCAGTAAGACCCATCAACATTGATTTTCCTCTCGAAGCCAACACCCTCTTTCCTAGGGTTTCTGTTCAGGATCTGTTTCTTGAGGACATCACAAAGAGTTTGATGCCCTTTGAGACTCTTATACATGCCAGTCTCAAGCAATGTCTTCAAACTGGCATTCTCATCAGTAAGAGCAGTGGCTTCCTCAGATGAGGGGTTAGTGGCCACATCAACAGTTGAAGATATTGTGATTCAGAACCAGTGGAGCATTCAGCAGAGGAATCAACATTATCACGCTCAAGACATTTCAAGCAAGGTGGCACAAACTCATCCTGAGCGGTACTGATCTGTTGAGCGAGTAGTGAATCATTTTCAGTTCGAAGATCATCATGAGACGCTCTCAGCTTCTCAAGCTCTTGCTTCCTTTGAAGATATTCATAGGAGAGCTTCTCATGATCAGCCGAGAGGGTATCATGACGACTTAGAAGCTCGTCATACTTAACTTGAAGATTTTTTATGTCTTCAATTAAGGATTGACTTCGATTCATTTCCTCATCCAACAGATCATCGCTTTTGTCTAGCAGTTTTTGAATCTTTTCCATAGCAGTTTGTTACTCGGTTTCAATTTTAGCAAGTGTCTTATAGCTAGGTTTGGATTCACATTCAGAGTCATCTTCACTTGAGGTTTCAAAGTAGGCAGCGCGAGATGTTACCTTAGCGCCTCTTGCCATGAAGCAGTAGGTAGGAGCAGAGTCGTCGTCGTCATCCTTAGTGTCGGTGACGTGACCATTGTCTTCATTGCTGAAGATGGACTTGGCGACGAATGCTGAAGCCAAAGCCAGGCTTGCCACGCCTGAGTCTGACTCCTCCTCTGACTCCTCCACCACCTCCTCTGAAGCAGATTCCTCCTCTGAATCCATTTCCTTGCCGATGAATGCACGAGCTTTGCTGGAGGAACTTCTTTTGTGCGATGAAGACTTTGAGTGTTTCTTCTTCTTCTCATCAGAGTCAGAGTACTTGCTCTTCTTCTTCTTCTTTGATTCCTTTTCCCATTGAGGACATTCTGCCATGTAGTGGCCTGGCTTCTTGCATTTGTGGCAAGTTCTCTTCTTGTAGTCACGAGTGGAAGCTTCAGCCTTCTTGGAATCATACTTTGAAGACTTTCTGAATCGGTTTTTCTTGGTGAACTTCTGGAACTTCTTCATGAGCATTGCAAGCTCTCTGCCAATGTCTTCAGCACCATCGAAACAGCAGTCAGAGTCCTCAGATGAAGATACAGCCTTTGCTTTTGCTACTTGTGAGCTGCGTTGAGATTTCCTCGAAGAGGAGGGGATGATGCAGTACATTAGAGATAAGTATTTCCCTCAGTTACGAAACCAAGGTTATCAATCCAGTAGGAGAATCACGCAACAACTCGTTAGCAGCACCTGCACACAAAATAACAAATCCTTGCACCCAACGCGAACAAGGGGTTGTCAATCCTTGGCGGTTAATTGCAAGATTAAATTGTATAGTGATAGATAGATAGATCGAACAAAAATACAAAATAAAATAAATAAAGTAAAATTGCAGCAAGGTATTTTTAGGATTTTTAATATATGATAAAGGTAGACCCGGGGGCCATAGTTTTCACTAGAGGCTTCTCTCTTGAAAATAGCATACAGTGGGTAAACAAATTACTGTTGGGCAATTGATAGAAAAGCAAATAATCATGACAATATCTAAGGCAATGATCATGTATATAGGCATCACGTCCGAGACAAGTAGACCGACTCCTGCCTGCATCTACTACTATTACTCCACACATTGACCGCTATCCAGCATGCATCTAGAGTATTAAGTTCATAAAGAACGGAGTAACGCCTTAAGCAAGATGACATGATGTAGACAAAGTAAACTCACGCATGAATAAACCCCATCTTTTTATCCTTAATAGCGATGATACAATACGTGTCATGTCCCCTACTGTCACTGGGATTGAGCACCGCAAAATCGAACCCATTACAAAGCACCTCTCCCATTGCAAGACAAATCAATCTAGTTGGCCAAACCAAATCAATAGATTGGAGAGAAATACGAAGCTATAACAATCATGCATAAAAGAGTTCAGAGAAAACTCAAATAATATTCATGGATAATCTGATCATAAACTCACAATTCATCGGATCCCAACAAACACACCGCAAAAAGTGATTACATCGGATAGAACTCCAATAACATCGAGGAAAACATTGTAGTGAAGATCAAATAGAGAGAAGAAGCCATCTAGCTACTAACTATGGACCCGTAGGTCTGTGGTAAACTACTCACGCACATCGGAAGGGCAGCAAGGTTGATGTAGAGCCCCTCCGTGGTCGAATCCCCCTCCGGCAGAGTGCCGGAAAAGGCCTCCAGATGGGATCTCTCGAGAACAGGAACTTGCGGCGGCGGAAAAAGTATTTCGTGGACTCCTCTGTTGGTTTCCCGATTTTAGAGAATTTATAGAGGCGGAGTTAGGTCAAACGGAGCCTCGTGGGCCCCACGAGCCACCAGGGCACGCCCACCCCCCTGGGCGCGCCGTGATGCCTCGTGGGCCATTGCTCCATCTTCTCGTCCCCTCCCGAAGCTTCCAGGGTCTCTTATGTCCAGAAATTTTTTTCCAAAAAGTTTTGTGGCATTTGGACTTCGTTTGGTACTGATATTCTGAAAAACCAAAAACAGGCAAAAAACAGCAACTGGCACTGGGCACTAAGTTAATAGGTTAGTCCCAAAAAATGATATATAATTGCTTGTAAGTGTATATAAAACATCCAAGATTGATACTACTATAGCATGGAACAATAAAAAATCATAGATACATTGGAGACGTATTAGCTTTCAAAGCGCGAGAACGTCCATAGCTAGGACCATAGATATCTCTCTTCTCAGATAGCTGGAATTCATGAGTGTTGAGCCTCTCAAGTATATCGGCAGGATCCGATTGCTTGAAGTCAGGGCGCTCTTGAATCATCAGTGATAAGGTGTCAAACGAACTATCAAGAGACCTCAATAGCTTCTTCACCACTTCATGCTTGGTGATGTCAGTGGCGCCGAGAGCATGAAGCTCATTGGTGATATCAGTAAGACGATCGAAGGTGAGCTGAACATTTTCATTCTCGAGTCTCTTGAAGCGGTTGAAGAGATTGCGAAGAACATCGATTCGGGAGTCTCGTTGAGATGAGACGCCCTCGTTGACCTTGGAGAGCCAGTCCCAGACTAGCTTCGCAGACTCTAGTGCACTCACATGACCATACTGTCTTTTGGTCAGATGACCACAGATGATGTTCTTGGCGGTCGAGTCCAGTTGTGCGAACCTCTTCACATCAGCAGCGGTGATACCTTCACCGACCTTGAGAACACCAGTCTTGACGACATACCAGAGGTCGTTGTCAATGGCTTCAAGATGCATGTGCATCTTATTCTTCCAGTAGGGATAGTCAGTGCCATCGAAGACGGGGCACGCAGCGGAAACCTTGAGTATCCCTGCAGTCGACATAGCTAAAACTCCAGGTGGTTAAACCGAATCACACAGAACAAGGGAGCACCTTGCTCTGATACCAATTGAAAGTGCTAGTTATCGACTAGAGGGGGGTGAATAGGCGATTTTTATGAAAGGCTTCAAAAACAGGCAAAGTCTTCGAAGCAAGCAGAAGCACAATGAAAACTAACAATAGTAGTAACTAAGATGAACAGATATGACATGCATAGGCATCATACATACAAGCATGCATTGAACATAAACACAAGAAGCATGAAGACATATAGGCAAACAGATAAATGGCTTCAGGGAATATCTTCAAACACAGACATGCATGCAAGGGCTTCACAATACTAAACAGTAAGTAAAGGAAGTGAAAGGATAGAACCAGGAGCTCGGGGAAGACAATGATTTGTTTGACCAGTTCCAACTGCTGTGACAGTTGTACGTCTGGTTAGGGAGGCTGAGATTGAACTCAGACAACCACGTCTTCACCTTATTCCCCTTGAGTTAAGACCCGCAGATCTCGCCTAATCACTCTGGTAAGTCTTCAAGGTAGACTTCCAAACCTTCACAGACTTCGTTTACCGGCAATCCACAATGACTCTTGGATGCTCAGAACGTGACGCCGGCTGGAAGATCACAGTCTTCAAGTGTAATAAGTCTTCGGTTCACTTGGAACAGAATGTCTTCAATGATGCTCAATCACTTTGGGCTCTGGGTGTTTTGGGTTTTGTCCTCGCAAGGATTCTCTCTCAAAGGCTTCGAGGTGGGTTGCTCTCAAACGACAAAAGCCGTGCACTAACTCGGAGCGGCCACCAATTTATGGTGGTAGGGGTTGGCTATTTATAGCCAGGAGGCAACCCGACATGATTTGTCCGAAATGACCCTGGGTCATTGGGAAGCAGACACGTGTTCAACGGTCGGAATTTGAACACACGCAGCAACTTTACTTGGGCTCCAAGCAAAGCTGACTCAACCAACTCTGGAAGAGGTTTTCTCTCATTTGTCTTCGCTCGAAGACATAGGATTTAGGTTGAGCATCACGTCAGTTTCTGACTTCGTTTATCTTGAACCCACTTAACAGTACGGTGGTTCCTATTACTCAAGAAAGAAAAAAATAAAACTACCAAAAGACTAAGTCTTCACGTTCCATTGGCTTCAAGTGAATGTCTTCATGAACCATTATCTTTAACATGAATGTCTTCGTGAACCACCATTGTCTTTAATGTCTTCATACATTTTTAGGGGTCATCTTTGATGGGTAAACCGAATCAATAGGGACTTCTACCTGTGTTCTCCTGTGAATCTCACAAACACATTAGTCCCTTCAACCAAGTTTGTCTTCAATACTCCAAAACCAACAAGGGGTGGCACTAGATGCACTTACAAGTTGGAACGCTGCATGATGCTGATGACTTTCTGGAGAAGCTGGTACGTCCGGAATGAACTCATTCATTTTAAACCTGCTCCACCTATGGATTCATCAATTATATTTCTGCAGAGCTACTTGGAGTCCTTGATGGCTATAAAAGCTAATTCCCATATCGGCCTGGAGAAAGGAAAGGCATCCATCTCATTTGCTCCTACTATGCCTTCAGCTAGAAGCATTGCACCTATGCCAACATGGACCAAACCGATGGAGGGCTGAGTTAAGCTAAATACTGATGGCTCTTTTGTGACAAGTGATGAGGCTGGAGCGGGAATGATACGCTTCTGGGGAAATTATATTCTCAGCATGCAGGGCGTTGTTTTCATGCAGGGAGGCACTGGAAACGGAGTTATGCGCGTGTTTGGAAGGATTATCGGCGGCCATTCAGCGATCAGATCTTCCTATTGCGCTGGAGCTGGACTATCAGATGGCGGTGAACATGATCACTTGTGGCGGTACTGATCGTTCAGAGACACCTTATGAGTCTTTGACGTACTTGTATTACTCACGTTTTACGTTCACAAAATAAGGCAAGTAACGCTTTAGCTACTTTTGGTAGAGTTCATGGGAGAACCATGACTTGGCTGGGCTCCGGCCCTTCTGAGGTTTTGGAGATAACTCGTGTTGATTGTAATAACTTGGTGATTGAGTAATACAAGTATTTCCCCCGCAAAAAATGTATATATGTGAATCAGGCTGGCAATGGGGATTACCCAGGCGGGTATTGCACTCCCATCCCCGTCCCCGCGACAGTCTTCCCATGCCCGTCCCCGTCCCCATACCCGTCTGCGGGGATAAAAATATTCCCATCCCCATCCCTGTGGGATTTTTTTATCCCCATGGGGAAACTCATACATGCAATCAACAACAACCTTCGATAGCATTTCAGTGCAATAAACAATAGGTTGTGGCTAGGTTAAGGATTTCTCATGGCTTTTTGGCCAAAGGGCTGGGATGGGTGGAAATTTAGGTGGGTAAGGGCAGGAATTACATGGGGTCTACTCCCTCCGTCCGGAAATACTTGTCCTAGAAATTAATAAAATTGATGTATCTATAACTAAAATAAGTCTAGATACATCCATTTCTAGGACAAGTATTTCCGGACGGAGGGAGTACTAATTTTAGAGCCCACATGTAAGGCCTTCACGGGTAAGGCAGGTAACGGGCACGGGTAATGATATCCCATCCCCATCCCCATCTTGCACACTGGGTAAGGCATTTGACCCACCAACTTCCCCGTGGGCATTAAAGCTGGCACATACCCGTCCCCTAATAGAGTAATTACCTACGGGGACGCGGGTAACGGTTAACCATTGCCAGCTTATGTGAAGTACATCTTTAAAAAAAATGAGAGGTGAAGATTCTATAGGACTCGTGAATCGTCTACTCGTCATCCTCCTCTCCTCTCTCTTCATCGTTGGCCCTGCCTTTAAAAGTCGCCAGTCGCCACCAAACTCCCCACGAATGGGCTGGTGCTCCCCATCCACTCCTCGGCAGCTGCTATCCACCGTCGCGCTCTTTGCCTTCGGCGCGGGGCTCCTCGCCTACGGCGCTCACCTCTCCTACGTCCACATCGAACCCCAGCGCGCGCGCACGCTCGCCCGCGATCAGTTCGTCCGCGACTACCTACGCAAGAAGCACGACAAGTAGCCCGCACCCCTCCACGACATCCCCTCCTAGTCCGCTCGATTTCTCGCCCTTCCTGCTCGGCGGCGATGGCTTTGTCCCCCGCGAGCGTCGGGCCGGTGATTTCGGAGGTGGAGATGAACGCCGGCGCCGATCAGTGTGCCACCACCGTGCGGGCCACTGTCGTGCAGGCCTGCAGCGTGTTCTACGACACCCCTGCAACGCTCGGTGCGTGCTCCGACCCTCTTGTTTCCTATTATTGCTAGTATAGCTCGTATGGTGTTCGATCATTTGTCTCGCTCGTGTGTCTGTTTGGATCGGGTGCTGAGAGCTAGGTGTTTGCTTGCTTGTCTCACTAGCACGAACTTGCCTTGTTGTAATCGATCAGACTGATGCCCCGAATATTATTCTCCGTTCTTACTGTGGTCTTGGATGTACAAAGGAAGTGCTTTGCTTTCTCAACGTCAGTGGACCAGATGAAAACGGAATTGATAGCTTCTCTTTAATAGCAGTTGGTGTAATTTTCTTAGTGGCGAGTTACTTAGTTCCAGTCTTTCTTGCTCGGAAAACAAGTTGTTTGTGTGCTGGTGTGGTATAAAGTATAAACTATCCACTTTGGATACCAAGGGGACAGATGTTCATGCCAGTTTTTTTTTTCTTCTCAATTATACATGTGTTGAAGCAATTATTGCTCTACACTTTGTGGTTATGCGGAAGGAGCATTGGGTAGAAGTCAGTACCAACCTTGTTTGTTTTGCCTCAGAGCTGTGATGTCAATCTTTAAGAAAGCGAACACTAACTTGCAGTCTCCTAGTGAGAGATTCCTTTTGCGTTGATAAAATTCGATTATCTATTTGTTTTCTTGCATCTTTTCTCCTTTTTTAGAGTAAAATGCACTGGCGGTCCCAATTCTTTTCCTATCCCTTCACTTAAGTCCCAATTCTTTCGAACCGCACAGGCAGGTCCTAAATCTTTCGAAGTTGCGTCACGCGAGGTCCTTTTTTCGTTTGACCACTGCTGACCGGTGCCACATCGGCAGTGGGGGGGTGTGGCGGGAGTTTTCCCGCGGTGGGCAGTTGGACTCTTTTGCAAATGAACCCTTAACAAGTACATTTCTCAGCCCCCAGTTCTTTTTTCCCAGCTCTCTCTGTCAGCAGCGATGTTTACCTCCGCTGGGAAGCAGCGAGGAAGCACGGGCAACGGCGACGGCGCATCCAGGCGCATCCAGTCTGGAGTAGCACCGGCTAAAAAAATACAAAATTTTGGCAGCATTTTATTTGTTTTTTCTGAATATTGGCAGCAAACTGACTCACATATATAACAAAGTGACAGAATTGAAGAAAATAGAGGCAGATTTCAAGTACGTACATAGTCTCAGCATACCAAAGTCTCGGTGAACATTACACATAGTAGTTAATTAAGTACGTACAGTCTGGAATATCGTCTCCAACTAGGCAAAAGAAAGGCAGATTTCAAGTGCACATAATCAGTTGCACTTTCATGGTTTGTGTGAAACCTGCAGCCACATCTCAGGTTTCAGTACAAACCTAGCCAAAAGAAACCACAAATATTTTCTAGTTCTGTCCAAACGTTCTCTTCTCGGTGTCACCTACACCTTCGGCACCATGTTCTCCTTCGTGCGAGGCTTCTTTCTTTTCAGACCAAGAGTTGCAGTAGTTGATCTTCGAGGGGGTAGATTGTCTCTGCAGCTAGCAATAAACTGACATTCGGGTAGAGAACCTGGCAGTGGAGTTTGAGATTGCTGTGTTGCTAGAGCCTGTAGATAATTCATTGTGCAAATGAAACAACTAGGTTGCAGATTGTAGAGTACATGAAAAGATTCAACAGTACATAGGAAACTTACTTGGTCCTGTAGAATTTGGATGACACTAGAGGAAGAAATGTCATAACTCATAGCAGACTCAACAATACTAGCTGATGCACTCGTGCTAATTTTTGGTAATGCCTTCTTCTGAAATTAGTTAAACATATGCGTGACACAAATGACAAATGCAATTGAGTAGTAAATGCAATTAAAATTGATATTGACAGCCATGTTTACCTTGGCATTACTCTGCCTTTTCACAGGCAGCTTCTTCGGAGGCTGTGCATGTACCACATGCTCTACTGGTGCTGGTGCTGTTTGTTGTGTTGTTGCTTGTGCTTCAGGGGCTGGTGATGTTTGTGATTCAGGGGCTGGTGCTGTTTGTGATTCAGGGGCTGGTGCTGTTTGTGATTCAGGGGCTGCTGCATGGTCTTGTGGGCCTCTACCAAGTTCAGGACATTTCCTCTTGTTGTGTTTAGTAGAATTGCAAACACTACAGTGGCCAACAATTCCATGCCTACTCATCCTAGTGCCATTTTCTTCCTCAAGTGGACTTTTCCTTCTTTTCTTGCTAGGCCTTCCAACTTGCTTGTCAAATTTTGGTGGTCTCATTGCAGGCCCATTCATTTTTGGCCACACTTTGGGATCACTGCATGGCATTATTACAGGACCATAAGCACCTTTGAAAGCTTCAACGCTGTAGCACTTGTGGACCACAGATTCTGGCTTGATCCTTTCATTCCTAAAACATGCACAAGCATGCCAACATGGAATTCCAGAGAGCTGCCATGCCCTACATGAGCACTCCATTTTCTTTATGTTTACTTCATATTCCCCATTCTTACCTTTAACCTTGAATAGTTGCT
The DNA here is from genome assembly GCA_039707655.1 of Elymus sibiricus. Lineage (NCBI taxonomy): Eukaryota > Viridiplantae > Streptophyta > Magnoliopsida > Poales > Poaceae > Elymus > Elymus sibiricus. The sequence goes on from CM077674.1 coordinate 253,333,903, forward strand.
CTGCAGAAGGTAGTGCCTCATAGTTGTTTGCCCAATCAATATTTTTGTCAAGCTTTTTCCTAATTTTAGGACAGATGGTACCACACATGTCCGCAGTTTCTTTCCTTTTGTTAAAATACCTAACCATTATCTGGTCCTTGATCTTTTTTAGGCATGTAACAATAGGTAGTTCTCTTGCATCAAGTATATACCTAGTAATAGGAATGCAAGTAAATGATGAGTTGCTGCTACTAAATGGTAAATTGCTGCAAGTAAATGGTAAGCTACTGCTACTAAATGGTAAGCTACTGCTACTAAATGGTAAGTTTCTGCAAGTAAATGGTAGTGTACTCACTTGTTAAATACTTCACAAATATTGTTTAGAAGCAGATCACACTTTGGCAGATCCTGAAAAAATGCCTTGCACCATTGCCTGGGATCAATTGCATCCAAGTACTCAAATGCACCCTGGTCCAATACTTTCATTTCATCCATATATTGCTGCCAGTCTACCTCCCTTGTTGCTCTAGCAATCTGCCACAACTTGTTCTTGAATATATCACCTCTCCACTGCTTGGCAAAGTTTTGATGCAGATGTCGTACACAAAACCTGTGTTGTGCATCGGGCCATAGTTCATTCACAGCTTTGATCAATCCTTTCTGTCTATCACTCATGATTGTCCATGGGCTTGTGTTCTCTATTCCAAGATCTTCCTTTAATGTGCTCAGAAACCACCTCCAGGTGATAGTATCTTCTACTTCCACTATAGCAATTGCAAGAGGGTAGATGCAGTCGTTTAGGTCAACTCCAACAGCAGCTAGCATGACTCCACCAAATCTGTTCTTTATATGACATCCATCTATGCCTATAATGGGCCTACAACTTGTTAGGAAACCTCTCTTACATGCATCCAGTGACATGTAGCAGTTCTCAAACAATCCATCCTTTGCATTCACAAACATTGTACTTCCAGGATTTGATCGTCTGACTTCAGCTGCAAAATCCCAGAGTAAGTTGTATTGTGCCAGTTCATCTCCATTGATCTGCTTCAGTGCAATTCTTCTAGCTCTTTCTAGCTTGCTCCTACTTGCACTCATGTTGAAGTCTTGTTGAATCATCAATGCAAAGTTCTTGAGTGACATCTTATCATCAGCTCTGAATTTTTCCAAGTAATTGGCAGCTAGATACTTTGCCGTGAATTGATTGAATACCCAATCTCTTTCACATTTGTGCTGTCCCACATATTTCTTCACCACCCAAGCATTTTTCCTGCTGTCAGGTGCAGCATATAAGTACCATGGACATAATTCTTCACATCTGCATCTGACTCTCTCCTTATCATTCTTCAAATAGTGTACTCCAACTCTTTGCTGCACAATATATTGTTGAATTGCAGCTCTAAGTTCGATCGATGACAAAAAGATCATGCCAATGTGAAATTCCACTCCTTTCATGTTCTCTGGCCTCCACCTTCTCAGCTTCACTTTCTTCTTTATTTTCTTCTTTCCATACTTGTCAACTACCTCCACTTCATCTGCTGAATCCTCTTCTTCAATGTCAGAATCTTGCAGCTCCTCCAAATCTGTATCATAGTCACTGTCCTGCTCCATTTTTGAGTTGTTCTTCTTTTTTGTATCAAGCTTGTCATCCACCCATTCTTCATAAAGGTCATCATCATCTTCTGCAATCTCATTGTCAGAATCTACCCACTCTTCATCATATTCACTGTCCTCACTATCAGCGCCAGCATTTTCAGTACAATCGGGGCCTTCTTCTTCCATAAGATTCCTCCTGCTTCTTCTAGGCTCATGTGCAACATTTTGGAAGCTGCTGCCACAGTTGGGGCTCAACACAGCAGGCTGAATAGGGGAACCAGAGATAACAACATGATCAATAATATTAGCAGCAGTGCCAAATTCCATATTATTGTGGTTCACATACATCTGAAAATACTGGAACTTTGGAACAACTGCAATCATGCTCAATGTGTCTGTATCACGGTCAACTATGCGTAGTCCTCTGTCAAGATCCAGAGTAGGGAGCAGCCAGTACAAGGAATATTTGTCGGGTTCATTATAACCTAGCTGCTGCATGAAATCAGTGAGCCAAAGTGGAGACCAAGTGTCTGCTTCACAGCCATCAAAACGAGCAACCTTTCCGTCGACATACGCCTTCGATGAGCCGAGCCCGCGAAAATACCCACCATAATTGATCTCTACGGTGAAGTTTTCTTCTTGTGGTCCTAAATCAGATGCAAATCGTCAATGCTCTTCCCAGATTCGACCTATAAATCTACCGACCAGAAGCCACTGTCCAAAGAAAGGGGATTAGGGTTAGGGTTCTTACCGTATCTAGGAGGAGGATCGCCCGGTCGACGCAGGGACGGCTCCTTGCTGCTCGCGGGCTCCATCCTCGCGGCAGCCTCCAACGCCGCACGCTCGTCTCCGGTGCCCAGCGCCGCCGCCAGGTCTCCGGAACAGCGCCGCCGCCAGGTTCGTCTCCCGTTCGCGAGTTCTTCCGCGAGACAGAGGACAGGGAGATGAATGGGACTGGCTGCTGAATTATTTGGACGCGGGGGGGTTTTGGCAAATATCCACGATGGACCCTTACGCCTCTACGGGCCCACTGCCTACGTGGCACCGGTCAACCGGTGGTCATACCAGTTTAGGACCTCGCGTGACGCAACTTTGAAACATTTAGGACCTGCCTGTGCAGTTTGAAAGAATTAGGACTTAAGTGAAGGCAGCGGGAAAGAATTGGGACCGCCACTGCGTTTTACTCCCTTTTTTATTTCTATGATGTTCCCTATTAAGCAAGATCTATTGGAGAGTTGAGGCCTCATATCATTTTTCTTAGTCTTTTAATTAACAAAGTCATTAATGACTTAACTGCAATAAACGGTGTGCCACCAAATTGAGGGAAGAATAAAAAAAATACAGTATTATGACAAAAGAGTTCAAGGATTTGAAATAGGAAATGCATGTTGGTAGGGTATCTTGTACTCCATTTATTTACATGAATTCCTCACAGGACTGGATAATGTTTTGTTGCTGCTAATTTCGTAAATGCATTGTCAACAGATAAAGCAGAGAAATTGATAGCGGAGGCTGCTGGATATGGTTCACAGTTGGTTCTTTTTCCAGAAGTCTTTGTTGGTGGCTACCCTCATGGGTCTACCTTTGGACTGACTATTGGCAGTCGATCTGCCAAGGGAAAAGAAGACTTTCGGAAGTATCATGCGGCTGCCATAGATGTGCCTGGTATTCCAAGATACTGTCAATATATATACTCACTGTACATTGTTTTTCACAATAGTCACCGTGCTTCATCATTTTGCTTGACGCTTATCATTTCCTAGTGTGCATTTTGCTTTTGAGAAATAGAAATACACCTAGAACCAAACTATTTTGTTCGGTTTTGGAACTGTAGATTCAATCCATATGTTGAGCTACAAATTTTGAAGCACACAATTATTTTTTGATGTGTTACAGTTACATTGACAATATATTCGAACAGTTTAGACTTTAGTGTTAGAAATGAAGTATAAACCACAAAATAATGTAAGACTACGTATCGCTTATTTTTCCTACATTGTCGAAAAATGGAAAAGCAATCATGGAAAAAAACCTCAAACTTGCTGTCCAGACCACAAGCTGATAAGTTACAACTGGTATTACTGAGCTGAAGTGTGTATGATACCCCCTCCGTCCCAAAATAAGTGACTCAAAAATGACTCAACTTTGTACTAAAATTAGTACAAACTTGAGTCATTTTTGAGTCACTTAATTTGGGACGGAGGGAGTATTTGGTTCCCTTTTCCGTGCTTTACAGCATTTCAAGAAGTAGAGCTCTTCTTCCAAAAGAAAGTAGAGCTCCATACTTGACAAAACCTTTGCTTTTGGCCTTGTTACCTGTATTTGTTAACTTTCTTTGTTATTCGTCTGGTCGATGGTGTAATTCATTATTCACATACATTTGATTTTTGCATCCAAATCATCACAACAGAGCATAGTGAAAAAGTAATGTCAGCATGCACCTCTTGTTAACGACCGCTGATAAAAAATGAATAAATCAACAAAGCATATTCAATAAACATCAGTACCCACATATTGTTAGCAGGGGCGGAGCCAGAAATTTTAGCCATTGGGTTCACTCACTGACTTGTGAGAATCTGATACAAATTGATTACGTGTAGCCTAATTTTACACTCTTAGAACAAGGGCATAGGAGTCAAAGCTAACATAACAATACAATTATGATATCACTTATCACATATTGTGTTACAGTAAAAAAACTGAAGAGTGTTGTACATACCTGTTGAATAGAATCACTCGTCTTCCTGAAAACATTGAATCGAATGGCAAGTTTAAAATAAATACCATCAACTCAAGCAAAAGAAGCATGTTAAGTCACTCGCATTTTAGAGTGCCCCATTTCGATTTTCCATAATTTTAAAAAGATCAAACAAAACATTAATACCAATGGTAGAGAATATAGTTTTCTCCCCATAGAAAATTAAAGAATCACTCAAGAACTGATTACCCATTTTGGTACACAACTTTTTCTTGACAACATTCATAACTGTAAAGCATGTCTTCAATGATGTTGTGGCAGCTAGCAATAGCTTTAGAAGGTGATAGACCAAAGAAAAAGTAATATGCTTATTGATCAAACCGTTCTGGATTAAATTTTCATAAAACATCGCGAATGGACCTGAAGTCTGTAAGGTCCCCTGATTAAATATCTTTGTCTAATATCATCATGCATGCTCTAAAATTCACTTCCGATTAGCCGTAAGGCAACACATCTAATTTAATTCCTCTGGCTTTAAAGACCGCTTGCAACCACGCTATTTGATGCACTTTGCCTATGTCTAGCGGGCGGCCTTGAAGTGCCCGCATCATTATCTGGATTTGGTGGTCGACCTCCCTTTAAGAAACTCCGTTCAATAGGCTAGGTCAATCAAATTACATGGAATAAGCAATTAGCAAAGTAGGGCATGTGCAACAGAAAGGAGTTGTGATGACTGATGATGCAATCTCAATACCTTGAATTTGAACTATAATAGTCGGCTTGCCGCCGTCGAGACCTCGTTGTCATCTCGTCGCTGGTGTGTAGAGTGGTGGCTAATTGATGGCGAATAGGAGAGACCAGATCGCAGAGTCGAGGAAGTGAACAAGAATGGCGAAAGGTCATACGGCTGCCGCGTACACATACAGGAGAATATGAATAAGGGATCGAAGCAACGAACATGAACCTCGATGCAGAAAGAAAACGAGCAGGAATCCACAAAGAGGCTTGTCACGGTGGCAATTCCCTTGTGGCCTTTGGACTTTGCATTGAGCGATTCTAAATTTGATGGGGTCAGACCGTATTTTTTATTGGGGTCAAAGCAAGTACGTATGTGCATACTATACGCGGCCAGAAAAATTCATTGGGTTCAGCTGAACCCAATGCCAGTATGCTGGCTCCGCCCCTGATTGTTAGTTAGCATTTGCATCTTTACTGTTTCTATTAACAGATTCATTTTGATGTACTTCTTTCACATTTTAGACCCACTATCTTCCACTTCCCAATGGATCTATCTTTTCATGTCACAAAATATTTCTCTAGTACCAATCTGCTAGTTATGCAGACCATTTTACAGACATTCGACAAATGCAGGCCCAGAGGTTAGCCGCTTAGCTGCATTGGCCGGAAAATACAAGGTCTTCTTGGTGATGGGGGTTGTTGAAAGGGCAGGCTACACACTGTACAATACAGTGCTCTCCTTTGATTCTCTGGGAAAGTACCTAGGAAAGCACCGCAAGCTCATGCCTACCGCACTGGAACGAGTATTCTGGGGGTGTGGAGATGGATCTACCATACCTGTTTATGATACTCCACTTGGAAAGATAGGTGCCGTCATCTGCTGGGAGAACAGAATGCCACTTATCAGGACAGCGATGTATGCCAAAGGTATTCCGAGTTCTTGCGACGTAATATGTTTCCCAACCTCAACACTTGCTCCGTATCAAGATTATTGAATTTTTATTGGCAAAAACTGAGATCCCACGTAAGAGTTACTAGATTGGCTCAACGCATTAACGTACAAAAGAATGGCAGCATGAAATCTAAAACGAGAGATATGCTGACAACGAACCATGACATGTAGTTGAGTTTATATTTTCCCTGACGTGCACTCCTATGCTTATCCAGGTGTTGAAATATACTGTGCTCCCACTGCGGAGGCGCTGCCAAGTTGGCAGGCTTCCATGACACACATTGCGCTTGAAGGGGGATGCTTTGTTCTGACAGCAAACCAGTTCTGCCGCAGAAAAGACTTTCCTCCCCCGCCCGAGTATACCTTTGGTGGCCATGAGGAGGAGCCATCCCCAGAAACCGCTGTTTGTCCTGGAGGGAGCTCCATCATTTCGCCATCTGGGACAGTGTTGGCAGGTCCCAACTATGAAGGCGAGGCCCTCCTCACAGCTGACCTGGGTAAGAAGAAACCGATGACTCCCAAGTCTATGCTAAACACATATTATTTTGGGTACTTATACGCGGTACAACACGGTGTATGGATTTATGTATTCATATGTTTTCAGTAATCTACAGTTATCTGTATTATTGCAGCTGTTACCTACATAAATCCATATTGTGACCGAAACATGACAAGCATATAAATTCTTACTAGAAACTTGGTGATATGTTTCGCAGACCTTGGAGAAATTGTTCGAGCCAAGTTTGATTTCGACGTCGTGGGACACTACGCGCGACCTGAGGTGCTGAGCTTGACCGTGAAGACCGAACCGAAACACGCCGTGTCTTTCACTTCTACTGTCGGATAAGATTCGATGCGCAAAGAGGCACGATATTTTGAAGACCTGATGTCCAGTATTCTTCCATAGTCGTGTATAATAAAGTTGTGATCCAACGTCTGTGTCGGCATTACAACAATAATTGTGCCTTTATATATTTTTTGTAAAGATTCGGAAAAGATGCTTGTTAGCATATAAACAATGAAGGCATGCACATGCCCTATTTTACAGGTCTTGTCATCGGTCATTCTCTACTGGTTTGCTGTCACACTCTCTCACTCGTAGTCACCGGCCGCCATATATACAATTTCTATCAACTTTAACATCTTCTTAGCATACAGGGATGTGGATGCTTATCGAGCATCACCTTCCCATTGTATGTTTTTTCATTTATTTTCTTTGATTCTTTTTTTTTTTGCGAGAAATCTTCCGATCTATTCATCTTCAATCATGACAGTACAACGAACACCAGAAATAATAAAAATTACATCCAGATTCATAGACCACCTAGCGACGACTACAAGTACTGAAGCGAGCCGAAGGCGCGCCGCCGTCATCGCCTCTCCATCGCCGGAGTCGGGCACAACTTGTTGTAGTAGACAGTTGGGAAGTCGTCGTGCTAAGGCCCCATAGGACCAGCGCACCAGAACAGCAACCGCCGCCGATGAAGAATAACGTAGATCGGAAGGATCCAATCCAAAGACACACGAACATAGAAGAACAACGACGAGATCCGAGCAAATCCACCAAAGATAGATCCGCCGGAGACACACCTCCACACGCCCACCAACGATGCTAGACGCACCGCTGGAACGGGGGCTAGGCGGGTAGACCTTTATTCTATCTTCAGGGAGCCGCCGCCGTCTCGTCTTCCTGAGCAGGACACAAACCCTAACAAAACGGAAAGGAACGACTAAAATCGGAGCCCTCCCGCCGGCCCTTGCCAGGATCCACCGCGCCCCCATGACCCTAGGGCCACCGGAGACGAGGCGGACCTGCGGCAGCGCCGGCGAGAGGCAGGAACCCTAGCTTTTTTTGGAGGAGGAGGATTTTCTTTGATTCAATCACTGGTATATACTTCAACAAAAAAGGAAAAAGATCACTGGTCTATGCTACTGTATATTTCATTTTCCTTCACTGCATTTTTCCTTTGTGTCCACTCCAGAGCATATATACAGGAACGATGAAAGATGGAGGCAACTCGACAAGCATCGCCGCGGCCATCTTTTGTGTACTGTCTTTGGCAATGTAAAGTCTCATCACTGTCTTAGGGGTTAATTTTGCCGGAACAAATGCCAATATCCGGCATCAGGAGCCTCCGGATTTATTTAGTTATAGTTGTTTTATCCAATGAATAAGGTGGCCCGTGGGGAAGGAGGATTCGTCTGGTTGCTCGCGAGGGCTAGCACACAAACGGGTGATGGCTAGCCGCATCTCTACCTAATAATAATAAAGCACGGAGTGCTTCTGCCCGTACGTCATCAAAATTACCCTCAAAGTTGCAAAATATTACCCACTGATGCCACCTATAAGTGATAAAAAACGTTTCACACAGGGAATCGGCACCTGGGCCGGCCCATGCAGCAGGAACCTTATACCACGCTCTGCGCGCAGTGAGAAGACATAGCGCGCCAGTTGGGCCCGGCCCATGTCCGGGCGGCCTGTTTTTTAAATTTCGTTTTTTATTTTCCGTTTCAGTTTTCCGTCTTCGTTTTTTTCTACTTTAAATAATTTAGGACTTCAAAAAATTCCTAAAATTAAAAAAATGAAAATTTGAAATTAATTTTTAATAATTCATAAAGTTGCGATTTCAAAAAATGTTTGCGATTTTAAAAAATGTTTGCAATTTTGAAAATAAATGTTCAGGAAATCAAAAAATGTTCATGATTTTTTTTTAAAGTTGGTGTATTAAAAAGTGTTAATAAAATTGAACAAAAGTTCACCAATTCAAAAAATGCTCATGAATTAAAAAAATATCCTAAAAATAAAAAACTGTTCATGACTTACGAAATAGTTTATTGATTCATAAAATGTTTGCTGATTCAAAATATGATCACGCATTTCAAAAAATGTTTGTTAAATAAAAAAATGTTCGTGAATTTCAAACATTGTTCCACCAATTTCCAAAAAAAGTTCGCCCATTCAAGAAAAATGTTTTAAAAATGTTCACAATTTTAGAAAAAAATGTTTGCAGATAGTATAAAATGTTCATGAATTCAAAAAATGTTCATTATTTTAGAAAATGTTCGAAAATCTGTAAAAATGTTCACGAATTTGAAAAGTGTTCCTTATTTCAAATATGTTAACGAGTTTAAAAAAAATTCACGATTTCACAAAATTGAGAGTGATAATTTATCTCGATGAATGCAGAATAATGTGCTCATGGTCATTAGAGATTATGATTTTTTTTTCTCCCGTTACAACGCACGGGCCGTTTTGCTAGTATATATAATGGAAACAGGTAGACATTGTTAAAAAAATACTCCATCCGTAAAGAAATGAGTACAAATCATTTCATCAATGGAAGACAATTTAGAAGTTGGAAACAGCGAGACAATGTTCAAAAAACGTGAGGACAAGGCTGGACAATGTTCGGAAAATAAGAAAATGGAAAAGATGTGGACAAGGCAAGGCAAGAGAGGCCTAGAAGCATCAAGCATGCGCGGTGGAATTCAACTCCCTCCGCTTTGTCGTCGTACTAACAACCATCCACCACACACCAGCGTGGAGCCGTGGATTGGCGCTTTTGTCCAGTAGCAGTTCACTGAGGCCCGGCGGCTTCCCGGTCCGGCGCTCTCTTTGTCCATTCCGGCGCTCCCCGGTCCCCACCATCCCCGCTTTCCCCTCCAACGCCCACCTCTGCTTCCAACCTCCACATCAAGCTCCAGTTCGTCCGCGGCTAAGCCTCAGCGCCGGAAGTACTGCGATCGAGCGAGTGAGTTTCCCGGGTCCATACTGATGGCTCTGGTTCCTTCGGGCTCAGGCAGCGCGCCGGTGATTGCCGAGGTGGAGATGAACGGCGGCGCCGACCAGAGCGCCGCCACCGTACGCGCCACCGTCGTGCAGGCCTCCACCGTCTTCTACGACACGCCCGCCACTCTGGGTAACTACTCGCGCGCCGTTTCCCCTGCGTTGGTAAATGAATCGCTTAATTCTTTCGCTAGCCCTCCCTGCTGCTGCTCGATTACCAGTTCACTATAACTGGAAGAAATAATAGGGTTAATTGCAGTGTCATGATAGTTATAGTTGTCATCTGTTCTTGGTAATGATTTACCAGTGTCTTGGATTAGTTATGGTTGTCGTTAGCTGAGATGGAATAATGGAGATCGTCGCAAAGAAAATGAAATCATGGAGATCATATCTAAAACTTTTATCTGTGCAGTTCATTTCTGAATCCGCAGGTGTTTCGACTTTGGTGTTCTCTGTCAATGAGAAACAATCCCACACATAATTTGTTATGTACTGTTGCTTTGCCATAATTGGCAAATCTTCTTATTTGCATCTCAGGGCGTGTATAGTCGTAGAAAAGGTTGCCTTCTCGGTGCAAAACATAGTAATGCAATGGTGGAGACGATTGTTAATGATCATGTCTCTTGTATCCCTTGATTTTGATGCATAAGCCTTATCTTAGCCTTCCTCCCGCAAAGGGAAGGCAAGCTTGTTCATGCTTCCTTGGTTTTCTGGGTAGGAAAATTAGAGTTGTAGGAGTATATTCGTTCTGTTTGATTCATACCACTGAAAAAACTGTAGGCAGCAAGGGCCATCAGTTAGTTTATTTGTTATTGAACGTATGTTTGTACTGTTTGATGTCATATAAAGTTAATTGGCGTTATGGGAACTTTAAAGAGTGGCAAAAACATGTATGTTACATTTTCTTTTACATCATGTACTCCCTCCGTCCCGAATTACTTGTCTTAGATTTGTCTAGATACGGATGTATCTAACACTAAAACAAGTAATTTGAGACGGAGGTAATATTATTTACTTATTCAGTTTAAAGAAACCACTATTGACATTAAACCTAACAGAGATTTACCTCACTGTACCAAGCCTAATAAGAAGATGAAGCCACTGCACCTTCCTAATTTTCATTGTAGTATGCCACATCATGGTCTCATGTCTAAGTGCCCATCCGTATCCATCACCTCTGCAATTGCCTGGCATGGGGACATAATTCACAATTTGTTTTTCTGGATACATGTGCAGTACAAACATTATTTTGTATTATTAGAACACCTAAGATAGTGCAGGTCTTACAGCCCACAAAGAAAAGCAGAAGGGGAAAACCCCAAACTACAAAAGGCTAACAACATTTTGGAGGATGATATGGTTATTTATCAGCATGGATTATGTGTATGTGTATCTTTTGCTAATATCGTTATTTCCGCTGCAGATAAAGCAGAGAGATTGATAGCAGAGGCTGCTGGATATGGTTCACAGTTGGTCGTGTTCCCGGAAGCTTTTGTTGGTGGTTATCCTCGTGGATCCACCTTTGGCTTTGGGATCAGCATTAGTATCACTAATCCAAAAGACAAGGGAAAGGGTGAATTCCAGAAGTATCATGCAGCTGCCATAGACGTGCCTGGTACGTGAGAATGTAATGGATTTATGTCTGCTCTCTTTTTCTAACTATTGTATTCTTATTGTCGACTATTGTTAACTTCTAAGGCGTTATCTTCCTAATATATTTTTCCTTGGACTGCTCCTGTTTTTTAGTCTCTTTTTTTTGTGTCTGACATATGTGTAATTTTGAGAACAGCTGACATCTGCTTTTTTTCATCTTTAGCATGAAGCATATCTGCATATCAATAACTGATTTACAACCGAGTCATGCCATTTTAGTATTGGGCAGAGGAAGAACTGATTTTTGCAAATGCATATTGTCAGCAGTGGCGGAGGTACACAAAATCCATTTGGGGGGGGGGGGGGGGGGGGGGGCTAAACGTAAATGATAAAGATCTGGGGGGGGGGGGGGGGCAAAAGGCTAATTTTCCTCTCATCTAGGTCCTTAAAAAAAAATTCTTCAGACTTTTCTCCAAAGCTGGGGGGGCAGCGCCACCCCCCCCCCCCCCCCCCCCCCCCCGGCCTCAACATAGCTCCGCCGTTGTGTTCATGGCACTCTTTGGTTGTGAAATGGAAAGTCAAAGATCTTTTTCACATACTTTGGTGAACACTACAGGATTGTGGTTCCTATTAGACTGTCAAGGGGTTCGAGAAGGAAGAAATTGTTGGGTGAAATCCTCAAAGCTAGACATCGAGTTAGTTTGTTGAGAAAAAAAAGTCTTAGTATTTGGCCATTTGTTGTCTTCCTGATGCAGTTTATGAATATAATTTCCCGAAAAATATGGACACCGTCTACCATAGATCATTGATAATATGACATCATACCAAGTACTGCTGCTCCCATTACATTTTATGGTCATGTTATTCAATCTCTGCCATTGATTATCACCGAGCAACTCCACATCTTACATGTTAATTGTATTAATGTTCCATTTATGCCCTACTTTTTCTTTTAGCTCAGCTAACAAGTTTTTCAGCTATTTCATTACTCTCAAGTGTCAACATATGGTTTGTTTCGACTAGCACTGTGTATCTTCTTACTGACAGAACAGCCTGCAGGTCCAGAGGTGACACGCCTAGCTGCTATGGCTGGGAAATATAAGGTCTTTCTGGTAATGGGGGTGATTGAGCGAGAAGGTTACACACTGTATTGTTCAGTGCTCTTCTTTGATCCTCTGGGTCGGTACCTGGGTAAGCACCGCAAGCTGATGCCGACGGCATTAGAACGAATAATATGGGGATTTGGAGATGGATCAACAATTCCTGTTTATGACACTCCACTTGGAAAGATTGGAGCCCTTATTTGCTGGGAAAATAAGATGCCACTTTTGAGGACAGCACTGTATGGTAAAGGTAAGGCTTTTCATGTATGCTAATAAAAGTCTAGTGCCAGCATTCTTGGAAGTGCCATGGCCTCATGAGATGATAAGTTGATAACCTTGAAATATATCCCTGTGTACAAGTCAGATAGGTTAATGTTGAAGATATGCACTGGCACTGCTTTGAGTTTTTCCAAACACATCTTGTGTTGTGTGCAGGTATTGAGATATACTGTGCTCCAACGGCTGATTCGAGGCCAGTTTGGCAAGCTTCCATGACACACATCGCCATGGAGGGGGGATGCTTTGTGTTGTCGGCGAACCAGTTCTGCCGCAGGAAGGACTACCCTCCGCCGTCCGAGTATGCTTTTGCCGGTTTAGGAGAAGAGCCTTCTCCAGACACCGTTGTTTGCCCTGGAGGCAGTGTTATCATTTCGCCGTCAGGAGAAGTCTTGGCAGGTCCCAACTACGACGGAGAGGCGCTGATCACAGCCGACCTTGGTAAGGCACTAACCAGATACATGCTCTCTGTGCAGCCACCTTGTGCATACGTTTCTGTACCCGGTTCACAGTTCGTCTCGGAAGATTCTGATGAAATGCCCTTTTGTGCAGACATGGGAGAAATCGTTCGGGCCAAGTTTGATTTTGACGTGGTGGGCCACTACGCTCGGCCTGAGGTGCTGAGCTTGGTGGTGGACGACCAGCCGCACCGTCCGGTGTCTTTCACCTCTGCTGCTGAGAAGGCTCCGGCTGCCAAGGGCGACGGCACCGCAAAGCCCTGACGACCATCGGCTCAGTCACAAAGCAGTTGATTTCTATCTATTGATAGTTCTCTTTTTGTGTGATGAAACGATTTCTATCGATTTCTGTCGATAGCTTAATAAGCCGATGAAATGTAGGCTCGGATCGCCCGCATGTCTGGCGCCCCTGTAATTTTCGTTGGCTGCTTGTAAAATGCCTTCCGGAACAATCAGCTGAGGTCCGTTCACCGTGTGATGCATCCGTTCAGCGGAGTGTCCTCACACTTGTTCCCCTCCCTGCTAGTACTGGCTACTGCTGCCACTGAAACAGACGCAGTGTTTTTTTTTTTTTTTGGCCAACGAAACAGACGCAGTGTTAAAATGTGCACTCGAATTTGAAAATGGGAGATGCTAGAGAAATGCTCACAACGCCCTCACAGCAATCCAAATGCAAGCCTGCAGCAATGTGCGGTGCTGTCCACTGTTTTCTCCGTAGTTTTTTTCTTTCCGAAAACCCTACATCCTCCCTCAATCTCCAATCATAACTGTCCAAGTTGCTCATTACGTAAATCCCGTAATAAGAATTACGTAAGTGTAGCATTGCTCTTTTTTTTCTCTCTACTCTGACTCCGTCTAATTCTCCATGTGGGCGCTGGAGCGTTTCCACGCGCAGGAAGTGCCCACTGCGGAGGGTGCCCCCCCCCCCCCCCCCCAAAAACCTCCCCTTATTTTGATGCCCATTTGCGGGATTTCGGACATCTGGACAATTTTGATGACCACTGTTGAACGGCTAAAATTGTCCGAACGGTCTGGATAATTTGGTGACCCGCTTGGAGTTTCCCTAAGTTTAGCACTTTTATTATCTGAAAAATATGGTTCAGACGAAATATATGATTTATAAACATTTTTCATACATCAATTTATGTAACCCTTTCGGGTCAAATTTTTATGTAACCCTTGACACGCCACATCACCCAGCTGGCTAGCAGCCGTCCGGTACATGACCCTTGACAGGCACACCAGCCATCCGGCTGAGCCAGTCACCGCGGTGCGAGCGCCTAGTCCCCGGCGCCGCCAGCGCTCGATGCTGACCGCCGCGTCCAAGTTCCGCCACAAATCCGGCCTCGCCAGCACCACCCGTGTTATGCCATTCTTCCTCTCCACCTTCCCCGCCCCCGCCCCCGCCACCGCCACTCCGCTCTGTCCTCCTCCGTCCCCATACCCTAGCCCCCACTCCCGCCTCCCTTCCCTGCCCCGCCGCGGCCTCGCCTTCCTCGCTGCCGCTGCGCCGGCGCCGGCGCGGACCCTGCCCCCAACGCCCAGGCAGGCCATGACGTCACTGGCGACGTCGACGGCGGCCGCCGCCGCCGCGGAGGTGACGCACCTCTCGCAGCGCGATGCCGCGGATATCGACGAGCAACTCATGGGGCCCCTCGGTTTCAGCGTCGACCAGCTCATGGTAAGTGGCGGGGAACCCGCGGTTGTGGGGTGGGGGCCCTCTCGCGCTGACTGCTGCTTGATTTGATCTGGGCTTGCTTCTGTGCAGGAGCTCGCTGGGCTAAGCGTCGCTACGGCCGTTGCGGAGGTATAAGACACCTGACTTTCTGTGCTGCTCTTGAACTGTATCGCCATGTTGGCTTGTTGTTCTGGGTTGCCGTGCTAATTTCCAACTAGCAGGTTAATTGCCTGAGTAAATTTCCTAGCACTAGACCGTCTAGACTATGCAGCAGTAGCTTGCTGTTGTTGTGAAATGATAAAAGGATATCCCATTAAAGCATCAAGAGGAGACCACAACAAAGAAAATGACTGGGCAATACAGTAGCATGGTCTCTTGATAGTTGCGAACTCCCACTAACTAGTTGAAAAGATAGGAACTGATCAGACATAGAAGGTAGTACTAATGTTCTACATGAGCTATCATCTATGCCCTTGATCATGCTTGTCTTTTCAGGCCCCTTCTTTCCTTGTTAGTAATTCTTTCTGTTTTGCGAATATTTTCATGATCAACACAGGTTTATAAGTTGAGTGAACACACAAGAGTTCTTATCATCTGTGGCCCGGGAAACAATGGTGGTGATGGTCTGGTTGCTGCTCGGCATCTTTATCATTTCGGATACAAGCCCTTTGTTCGTTATCCAAAACGTACAGCCAAACCTCTGTATTCTGGCCTTGTTACTCAGGTAATCTTTGATGGAATCCATGATTTTCTTGATGGCCTTGTTATCCAGTATTATTGTTGTAATCATCTTTATGTTCTAGCTTGAATCGCTGGCTATCCCGTTTGTGCCTGTTGAAGACCTACCTCAGGACTTATCAGAGCAGTACGACATTGTTATTGATGCGATGTTTGGTTTCTCATTTCATGGTATGTGTGATTTTTATATCCTGTTTACCTTTTGTGTTCTTCTGATCAGCGATCACTGATTTTATGTAAAGCTCGTGTCAGATCTTTTTATCATTTACATGTTTACCCTGTTTTGCTCCATGTGAATATTGTATGCCATATGATTTTTAAAGTAGTTCATAAGTTCTCAATGAAACAATGTTGTTGTTGTCCCTGTATCAGCAGGAGTTGAGGAGCTGAATGTATGCATAACACATAGGTTGTACAAGTCAGAATTATTTTATGCATAATCTAATCAAAACAATGGTTGAGCTCCAAGCATAAACAACATCGATTTTCAGGATGGAAAGTGTTAGTAGCTTTTTGGGTAAATTTAATTTGATCATACTCATACATAACATGATTATTCAGTAAACACATGGGGTTACTGTTCCTGTATCAATTGATATTTTGGAATATAGAAATACAGAAGGGTGCTGGGAGCAAGTGGCTTAGTTTAATGCAGAATCTTATAAAAGAAAGAATGATCTGTAATCTGTTAATTAAGAAAGTACTGCTACCATTTGTAAGTGTGAACTGAATGGAATTCAACTAACAGGCTATGTGATTGTCTTCCTCAGTTATACCATATATTCCCCATCATTCTTACTTAATATTTTGTTTTTGGAAACTATTGTTCAGGAACACCCCGACCACCGTTTGATGATCTTATCCAAATGCTTGTTCCATTGAGTGTTGTTGGTGATTCAGCGAAAAGACCACCAATTGTTTCTGTTGATATCCCTTCTGGGTGGCATGTAGAAGAGGGAGATGTCAGTGGAGGAGGAATTAAGCCTGATATGCTGGTTAGCATCTATTGAAAGATTTTTTGGTGAATTCATGTGTCAACATTATAGATAACCATTTAATCATGACAAATTTTAGTTCTCAAGTTATTGTGGAATGTCTAGGTATCATTGACTGCACCAAAGCTGATAGGATCCCAACTACAGATTCACTACTCTTGAGCACCAATTCGAGTTACAATCCTTGATACAAGAGGAATTACTCAGAGAAGCTCCAAGGAGGAAGAAGATGGGAGAAGAAGAGAGGTAGGGGATGCCAGGTAAGAGCCGTGCCGTGCCTGATCCTACGCGGATACCTCCTCGTCGCTTCCTTCCCCAGTACTTGTAGTGGCAGCCTCTGGTTAGTGCACAGCTGGGCTCAGCCCACGTACTGCCGAAGGTCGAGCCCAATAGGTCCCTAACATCCCTCCCTTCTTGAAATGCGGCTTGCCCCCAAGCCGCTGTCGTGAAGAACTTGCCGGGATCCCAGGGTGCTTGAAGGTCCTTGATCATTCCGGGGTCGCCGTGGTAGTATCCATAGTTGAGGTGGACTTGAACGAGCTTGGAGAAGCGGTCGTGGCTGAGGTAGTAGTCGCTGCCATGGGGAACTTGGTCGAGGCCGAGGTAAAACTTGTGGTCGACGATGCCTTGCATGAAGAGGGCAGCGACAATAATGAAACCCCTCCCTCCTTGAAATTTTTCTTGATTGGAAGCTGAAAACAAATAGCCTCCCTGGACAACCATGAAGCTACCTAGATCATCAGATGCGCCCAACACACAGATTTTCCCGCTCCTCGTGGACTTGCGTAACTGGCAACAAAATGGTGGCAAGAACCCCAGTAGCACTAGTAACGTGTCAAGACTGCAATCAAACTCCAATGTTCCAAGGAAGAAAATAATGGTCATCCACTGATTGAGTTCACCACTGGTCATTGGCTTCTCCACTCTCATTTGCATGCATATAGAAAGCACACATGCACTCCCGAACTCAAACAGATAATGCCTTGGGGAAGTCAATGCACGTGTACTGCATAGATTGCTTGCAAGGCCTCCAGGATCCCACAACCGCCCAAGGTGATCGCCACTAGCTGAAGTACTGCCAAGCAAATGAGCAATCCAATCTTGAAACATTCTTGAATAAATCTTCAGTATAGTCATAGATTCAGTACTAGTCTTCATGCGAAATGAGAGTTGCTGAGTGGACATGGCTGCAACAGAGAAAGGCCATGGGTGTTTTAGTTGGACTAATTGCAAACAGAAGAAGATCCGAGACAACTTGCCCAGAATAAGAGCTCCGAATTTTGTAGCCCATTTGAGAGTTGTCGCACTTGGCATGCTATAACTGAATGCATGTACTGAATGTATCAGTGAACGAGAACTTGTAAACCCACTGAAATAACTTCTCACAGGTGGAATTACAGTCGAAGTCGACTCTTCTTCATTGATGGGCGTCATCCAAATCACACAGTTGCAACCCTCTCGATTCCATATACTTGTACTATATGTGAGCTCTGCAACTGAATTTTCTGAACCATTGTTCCTAAGCAATATTGGAGGTACGAGGTCCCTTAATTCTTCCACAATCTGTAGCACCCTTTTATGCATTGTGCAGAGTACTAATCCATGAGCAAGAAACATGTTGTGCCACTGTACGAGATGAACAAGAGTGACATTGAAAAATCTGAATTCGTATGTATGCCACAACTCCCTTACTAGAGTAATAAGTGCCTCTTGATGGAACTCATATAGGAAATCCCAATGGGCAAAATATTCAGCTCCTGCCATACCGAAACCTGCATGTGTTGCACTATCACTTATCCTACAAGTCGTTCCACTGAATGCCGAGGTGATCAATGCATCAGCCCTTATATTTGCAGAGATACTAAATACCCAGCGCTGCACTGAAGCACTTATATGCATAGTGTAATTGCACAAACTGATTTGACCGGGGTCCGCCATTTCCAAATTTGAAGGGTAGCGCCGCTGGTTCAGATGGAACATCATGGACTGGTCAGAGCAGCGTGCACATGACACATGAATAGCAGCAACAAATGACACAAGACAATCGGAGCAAGTTCCCACATTGAGAAATTCCAATTCAATCAATCCCTTAGCAGAGCGAGTAGTTGCACACACCACTAAAATCTTCTTAAATTCCACATGGCCACTCCCCTTAAGTCCATGTTGACTCAAAAATTGCCACTGCACTGACATGTTCATGATCTGTACCACTCGGCAAGTGCTTGAAAACGATGGCCATGGTAGTTTCAGTTGTACACTTTGCAGATGCCTTGAGGATTTTCTCAGAAAATTCAGAGCACTAGAGAAATGCTTCATCACATAAGTATCATGTGGCAGCAACCCTGCTTGCTTCAGAGCCTTGCATTCTTGAGAGAAAGCAGTCGACGACCACGGCATATACCATATCGTGTTTCCATCTGCATCACTGAACTCCAGAGTGATCCAATCCTTGTGTGATAAATGGTCTGATCCTTGAACATACTCAGAAACTAGTCCAACACTGAACCCTGAAACTTCATGTGGCTGGTGCTGTGTATCTGAATATGTCTCCTCGTGATAACCTGCAACTGAATCGTAGTTGAGAGACGGCCACGGCCTTGGTCTGAATGGATGCTCCATGTTTCTGACCCATAGTCGCAAAGGCGGCGGCCATGGTTCCTGCACGATTCCTGGCTGTACTGGTAGCAAGCACCGGGTTGTGCTCTTTTCCACAAGGTGATTGCTATATTCTGCTTGTGCAGTCAGTGACGGGTGTCGCAGGTGTTCTGAGTGATCGGGGTGAACCAAACTGGATGGTGCATAGGTTGGAGGAAGTATACTCATGGCGAACAGAAGCTTCATCCAGTCGCTCCCAGGGACGGGGCATTCTACCGAGCACGTGGTCAGCGTCGGTGCCGCGAGGTTGCCGGAGACGATGAGGATGATGCTGTGGTCCCTCTCGCTGGCTACCGGGGTCGAAGTGTTGATGGAGGGCAGCGGTGAGGCATCCAGCTCCAGTACGCCGACCTTGGGGTCGACGTCGGTGATGGTTGCCACCGTGGTGACGACCTCGGCGGTAGAGGTGGTGTTGGTGCCGATGGAAGGCACAGGCGTGAGCTGCTCGACCTCCTGGTGGAAGGTATCGACCGCAGGCTCGAGGCGGCCGGCTGTGGCGGCGTCATGGACCTTGTCGGAGATGGTCGACACTATGACGGCTTGGGCCGCGCAATCCGTCAAACAGGTTGCGGGCGCCACAGAGGTGGTGTCGATGGGAGCAGTGAGAGCGACCGCTAGTGACTCCTCGATGATGGGGACTGTAGCCGGGGGTGCGGCCAGCCCTGCAGAAGCGGTGACGAGCTCGGCCGTGCCGGAGCTCGCCGTCACGAGCTCGGTGACGTCGCTGGCGGTGGTGGTGTCGAAGCCGGTACACGCTGATGGGTCAACTCCGAGGGTCTCCTTGACGATGCTCACTGATGATGAAGAACCCTGGAGCGCTGCCGCCATATCGGAGCTCGCCGTAACGGGCCGGGTGACGCAGCCGGGTGTGTCGTGGTTGGCGGGACGGAGTCTGGTCGCCGGCCGGAGCGGTGCATCGAGGCGAGCCATAAGGTCCTCGAACTCGCGCTGGCGTCTGGCTTCCCACGCATCGAGGTATGCTTTGAGCTCGGGATTCATGGCGATTGTGGAGTGGAAAAAAAAAATTGGGGAAATTTTTGGGAAGGGTGGTGAGGAGGCTCTGATGCCAGATGATAGGATCCCAACTACAGATTCACTACTCTTGAGCACCAATTTGAGTTACAATCCTTGATACAAGAGGTATTACTCAGAGAAGCTCCAAGGAGGAAGAAGATGGGAGAAGAAGAGAGGTAGGGGATGCCAGGTAAGAGCCGTGCCGTGCCTGATCCTACGCGGATACCTCCTCGTCGCTTCCTTCCCCAGTACTTGTAGTGGCAGCCTCTGGTTAGTGCACAGCTGGGCTCAGCCCACGTATTGCCGAAGGTCGAGCCCAATAGGTCCCTACAAAAGCTTTGTGCCAAAAAATTTACTGGACCCCACCATTTCCTAGGGGGTAGGTTTGTCCCGCCTCCCATTTCGAGTAAATATGGGCTTGAACTTCCACCATATCCTGGAACCTCCATGTGTGTGAGAATTGGAAAAGCGCCGTCAGTTGACATTTCATCTCTCAGGGAGAATTATATTTCCCCGGAACTTCTTGAGAATCAAGTGATGCCTAATCCATTTGACCAGGTACGATTAACTTGAAGTAACTCCGGAAATCGTAAGCCTATTTTTCAATAATGATATATTTTGATGACTGTTTCTTGCTGTAGTTTCGTAGATGGTTTGATGAAGCAGTTACTGCTGGCCTGCGCGAACCAAATGCCATGGCTTTAACAACTGTCAATAAAGCGGGAAAGCCGTATGATTCTCTTTCCTTAATGTTCCTTTCAGCTTACAAAACTAGTTACTTTTTGTTGTATAATAACGATAATTTTTTCTTTGTCGTTAATTTATGGGCAGTTCTTCAAGAATGGTTCTTTTAAAAGGCGTTGATAAGCAGGGATTCGTTTGGTACGTTAAAAATCACTATTTTAAACAACTATCCATTCCAATAACCCTCCCTACAATTTTGTTACTCATGCCTTCATTGGGTCTTGTGCAGGTACACAAATTACGGTAGCCAAAAAGCACATGATTTATCGGAAAATTCAAATGCGGCACTTCTTTTCTACTGGAATGAGATGAACCGACAGGTCATTTTACCAACCGCATGCACTACTATTATAGGATAATTTTTATTGCCTGCAGTAGAAATTATAATTTTTATTGCCTGCAGTAGCAAGAGGGCGAAAGCGACACAATGGTAGTCATTTTTTTTTGCACACGAATGGTAGTCCTTTTCAAACTATACTATGCTTGGTGTATATGTGAAATATGGTCTCACCCCTTTCAGCATAATCTGGTTTTGCATTTATTTGTAAGCTGATCTGTTAAGTAATCTCTTTTTTATGTGCGTTCTTCTTTTCTGATCTTTTCTCAAATCTGACATTCTTCATTATTCTACCATGTATTTAATTATTAGACTGGGTCTCATTTCATGTTCCATCTGATTTGTGGTACCAGTTATAAGTGAGAACAATGAGCGTTGATGCATCTGGTGTATTCGTAAAACAAGGAGTAAGGAATGAACTCATGAGGCATGTTTGGTACTCCCTCCGATCCAAATTAATTGCCGCTGATTTGGATCGGAGGGATTATATTTTTATGGAACATAGTTTTCAAACCAGGCAAGAGATTTACCAAATATGTTTACTAAATTAACGTGAAACAACTTTGGTTCGGTATGTGTTGAAATATAATGGGTCTTCAAGGCAAATAAAGGATATGCTGGTTTGCTCGGTAATTTCAGTTTGGTGTTGGTACATCACATTTAAAAAAAAAACAAATACCATGCTGAATTCCTATTTACCGCATATTTTTGTAAATTCAGCCAGGTGCTCAGTTCATTCTTAAATTGAATGCTCCAGTGGAACGATCTGTTTCAAGTTGACTGAGAAAACAGCGTATACTAAAAGTGCTCTTGTTGGCTGATGCTGACCTTTATCTTTTCATAGGTTAGAGTAGAAGGGTCGGTTCAGAAGGTCTCAGAAGAAGAATCTGAGAAGTATTTTCACAGCCGCCCACATGGAAGTCAGCTTGGTGCAATTGTTAGCAAGCAGGTATTGTTGTTCTAGTTTATGTTTGTCGCAGCATGCTTCAAAGCAAAATTCAGTACTAATTATGCTATTTCTAGAGCACTGTCATTTCTGGAAGAGAAGTTCTCCAACAAGCGTACAAGGAATTGGAACAAAAATATTCTGATGGGTGAGTCAGTATGCCAGCTGCACCCATGTTTGGTATCGATTGCATGTTTCTGTAAGCATCCTTGGGTGTTTTAAAGATAGCTAGGGGATTGGGGAGTAAAACATAGATTATTTATTGATGACGAATAAGGGAGGAGAGATTGACTAATACAAACTCCGATATATAGATGGAAAAATTACTTGACCCTCAAGAAAGGATTTCCCTAAGTCTATCTATAATTTCCTATTCAAATAATATGCTTTATATTTTTGTTGACATGAATAATTCACCCTAGCTGCTTTGTTTCCAAGCAGTTTATTTCTACTTTACCATGTTAATGGTAACTGCGACACCAGTTTAATACTCTCTCCGTTCCACAATGTAGTGCATATTAGGCTTTTCGAAAGTCAAAGCTGTTCATGTTTGACCAAGTTTCTAGTATAAACCATCAACATCTAAAATACCAAATAAATAAAATATAAAATATAAAATACACTTCATAATGAATCTAATGATACTAACATTGTATTGTGGATGTTCATATATTTTCCTTAAACTTGGTCAAACATAGACATGTTTGACTTTCAAAAACAAAATATGAGTAGATTCAAGGACAGGTCAACCCTGCCATAAACTCAGTTTCGTGAAAGTTGTCAAAGTGCTGAAATTTATTTGGGGTGTACTCAACAAGCGTCATAACCATAATATGTTGCTCCCACTAATATATCTGCATCTTCATATTGTATATTTTTTGTCAATACAACATCATGAAAAACATGCACTGCAACGATCCTCTGTTGGAGCTTCAGCACATTATGTTACTCTCTATCCCTATATCTGGAGCAACGGAAATGGATTCATTTACTCCTGTTCTACCTTTGGAGAGAGGGAGATAGAGAGTATATCTCAAAGGCTCCATAGCCAGTATGTCGGTATTAGTGGGACATAGTTGCCATGAATCACTTACGGCCTATCTGTGATTAGATGCCTATCAACTGCAGTTGGTGTGTCAGTCTAAGCTGCTAAAGTGTAACGATCTTTAGTTAGCTGCTGCATGTTAATCCTGAATTCTTGCTTCTTCTTTTAACCCCATTGCCGTTTTCTTGTTCTGCAGTAGCTTCTTTCCAAAACCTGATTACTGGGGTGGCTACAGATTGACACCAAATCTTTTTGAGTTCTGGCAAGGCCAACAGTCTCGTCTGCATGACCGGTATGTTCTGTACATTTGTCATTTGATTTTGTTAAATTCATTTCGATTTTGTCAGAAACCCTCATTTGAATATCCGTGAACATGGCAATGTAGTTTTGAATACAATACTTTTTGATATAAACAGGCTACAGTATTCACAGCGAGAAGTAGGTGGGAGTACAGAATGGCACATCCAAAGGTTGTCCCCTTGATCAGTAACCTCCTTAAAGCTCTTGCCTCTTGGTAATAAAAGGGTGTGTCGTTGGCACCTGCGCACACTTGCTCCTGGCACCTAATGAACTGCAATTTCTTGATTGGAGATGTGTGCTAGATGTATTTTCGTTATGTATATGTGAATGCAGAAAAGCAGGATACATGAGGCGCATAAGCCGATTTAATGCAGCGGGCCCTAACTCGCGAGGCAGGCTGTGAAGATTACTGTTATGTTGCTCGGCTGGCGCTACTCTGAACTCACATGGGACATTGGCCCAGGATGTAGCAACCCTTATGTTCCATGCCAGCCTGTAACCGAGGGCTCTCTCTACTATTTCCATGCCAGCCTGTAACTGGGGACAACCTTTGCTACTATTTCTTGCTAAACATCATCTTGGAGCAGGCGAAACTTTGGGTCATCGCGGGGGCAAAGAAGTTAGGGTCAATTGTGTTGCGAGAGTAATCATTCATGTCGCTTGTTGGGTGAATTGTAACAAACTTTCTCTCCTTAATTAATATATGAGGCAAATCTTTTGCCCCGGTTTCGAAAAAAAACTATTTCTTAGTGTCTCACTCTTTTCACATAAATGAATTGGTGAAAGTCCGAACTTGCTGACAGGTATGTAGAGTCCAATTTTCCTGTATAGAGGACCGAGCTCGTCAGAGTTGTGTGTTGACAAATTACATGGTATTTTTCTCTCAAAAAAATTACATGGTACATTAACTGTACATGGTTTAAATTTGTATTGGTACATGGTTTAAAAGTTAGTATTAGTTAGATTGAGACACCTCTGATGCATTGGCCACAAAACAGAGTAATCCGAGTAACAATGTGAACTCTGAATTCCATGCTTGTTGCTTTGATTGATTTTGACTAATCAGCAAGTCAGTGGTAATGTTTTTACTGCTTTCACACGCATTTAGAGGCCCTTTTTTTTACCTCTTTTTTTTTTTTTGACCTCGCATTTAGAGGCCCTTGATAGCTCATGGGTTAATTAACCTTTCTGATGTGAACAGTCATATAGTGGGGTACTAAATCTGAATGTGAACATTATTGCACTAAAGATCTTGTGTCTACCGAGAATTGTTTGTACCTACAGTTTCTATGGCTTTGGTGATCATGAGTTGGGGACTGGAAACATCGATTCTGCGTCATAGCAATGTACACGTACGGATGCAGCTGTTGTATAGTTGTGCTGGAGTTATCTGCTAGGCTCTCCGGCGGCCTAGGTGGAGAAGGCGAGGGAGGCGATACTGTGGTACATGGTCATGGCGTCTTTGAAGCTCTCCGTCTCCAACATCCGCGCCCTCGCCGCCGTGCCTCCACAAACCTCTTCCTCCGACATCACTGGGCCAGTGTTCCTACGCTCCCCATAGAAACCGGTTGCCACTGTTCGCCCCCCAAACAGAAACCGATCGAAAGGCCGCAGTGCCTCCCTTCTATTTTTTTAAGATTTTTAAAAATGTTGGTGAACTCAAAAAAGGACCATGATTTAAAAATGTTTGTGTATTTTTTAAAATAATATTCACATAATCAGAATTGCTTCTGCATTATTAGTTAGTTAGTTGCAGCACATTGCTTGATTTGTCCTTAGGAGTGTCTCCCATATGCATAGCATATTCCTTGGTTCTTGATAGTGAGCAACAATGTACCCCTCCTTACAGCCATCAGTATGGATCCTTTCATCTGTTTCGTATCTCACGGGTAAACCGCCCTTCTTCATTTCGTCAACCCATATGCCCATTGCGACATCTTCTAGTTTGAACATCTGCAAGAATGAAGGATGTAGATGACATCTTGTTTAGCTCTCCAATCTGTCCGCTGGTAGCAGCAGAGAAGATCAAATAACAAGAGGCAAGACTTAGGTACAGTAGAGCTATTTTTAGAATAGCGAAATCATTTGTTATGCAGTGGCAGGGCTAGTTTGGCATTTTCTGTGATATTATAGCAGAGCTTTTAGTTTAACAGCAAACTGTAATGTGGGTAGCTTGACTCGAGTATAGCTTGAGTGCGCCTCTTTCAGCTAGTTTTTCTTTGTTCCAGGAGGGAAATCATAGCTCATTTTTGCTAAATCAATATACCTCTAGGTGACCTGTTTGTGGTTTGGCACTTGACAGGTCGTTTGTTAATTAGTTTTCATCTAGCATGTACTCCCTCCGTTCCTAAATATAAGCCTTTTTAGAGATTCCAATACGGACTACATACAGAGCAAAATGAGTGAATCTACACTCTAAAATACGTCTATATACATTCGTATGTAGTCCGTATTGGAGTCTCTAAAAGGTCTTATATTTAGAAACGGAGGGAGTAATATATCACAGAGCCACAGGTTACACTTCCGTCTAAACAGAAATACCTTTAGACAACTTGTTTTATACCAAATGTTGATTGTCTTTGCAATGTCGTCTGAAACCACATATCCTGGTCCATGCGCCCATGGTGGGTATTTCTCTTCAGGCCATTCCTACAGAAGCAGAATACATCAGAAATCTTGGCACCCATGTTTACGGCAGCGAACCTTTCTATGTGAGGACATTACCTCTGGGCTTATGTACCACTTGCTTTCACTATTTCTGTGAGGACCTGAGTCCGAATTGATGAGACCATAGAGCAGACCGTTGCTGACATTCAGCTGTTTTACCGAGGAGTAGATTTCGTGCACTCGAACAAAAGCATCATCGTCTGTTTTCATCAGATACTTGGCCGACACAACATTGGTCTGTTCAAATAAATCACAGTTAATTGAGCACACAAAAGCAAAATAAATGGAGAAACCTGAATTAATTGTGAGAAGAAGATGAATGTTTACCCCATAGATGCATATTGCCAGTGTCTTCCATGTAATTAGGCTGTAGTAATCAACAAAGGGCAACACCTGAATGTCGCCATATGTGCGTGCCTCGTTCCGGAGTTCCTTATTTACCATCAGGTTTGTATGCTTTTAAACAAAACAATACCAACTCTGGTGTCAGGAGTCTGGACCGTCTTGATAATATGTAAACGGAAGCAGTGGAAAAAAAAACACTTTGAAACCCTTGTCAGTTGATTGAAATAATTAGTGTTGTTCAGTATTTTACCAGGCCAACGAAAAATCGGACTGCAACTGTTCCGTTGCGCACAGCATCATATTGCATCCACGTCCTCCGAATCGCCATTCTACGCTTGAAGTTGTTTGCTGTTGAGAAGATGCCGATCAGAAGGTCAAGATCTTTGCCGTCTGGAATAGGTGATGACTTCAGCATTTCAAGATCGAGGCTATTCTCCAAGTCTTCGGAGGTAGGCAGTCCACTTGCAATGGCACTTGCAAGCTTGAAGTCACCAGAAATCCTTACTTGAGTACCAAACCAAGGTTCGGAGCCCTGATAACAGAAACTCAGACTGTAAGGATTTGAGCAACATCACATTTATTTCATGATCCACACGGGAGAAGATTACCGCTCTGTATGCAAATGAAGTAATATGTTTCCCGTCAACCGTCATATGGATTCCTTCGAGCGCTATCCGGAGAGTTGTGATAGCAAGGTATCCCTGCTTAAAAGGAAAATAAGTGCTTGGTTTTCCACCTTGCTTGGGACCAGTGTGATGTGTAGAGTTCATTATGCTCTTTTCTTCTCTGCCCACCATGGAATTACATCTCTCCAAATCATCCACTGTAAAAGATGTCAGATAAGTAGTGTGAGGCACCACAATAATAACTACTAGAACCTCCGTTCCAAAATACTTGTCATGGTTTTAGTTCAAATTTGAATTAGAACCACGACAAGTATTTTGGAACGGAGGGAGTAGTAAGCAACTAATAAGCAAATTCAAAGTACCTTGAGTTGCATTGTTGGAGTTACTGCAGGGACAACGATCCTCATAACCCCAGCCATTACTTGCAGTGAAGGCGTTCTGCACTATGACTGGACCTTCAGCAAGTTTATCGCCGGTTAGACGAACACCGTACCGCAGCACAATGGGTTCTTCAGGTTCCCCCGGGAGTGCCGTCCCGACAAGATCAATCCAGAAATTACCAGTGAGGCTGCCAGGGGTGCCTATGACAGTTATGGAGGAACCCGCAACAAGCCCACACGGTATGTCCATGGTGAAGTGACCACCCGCTGACTTGGAAGCGTTCATTCTGCGAACCGAGTATGGGCAGAGCCTCCCCTTCTCTGTCCCCGGAGAAGCTGCATTTTGAACCGTTGTCGTCAAGTTTTCCCATGCGGTTCTCGCATCTTTGATCGCTTCGATCGCATGAGGAAGGCCAGTGGAGACGTTGGTTAGCTGCTTCATATGGTTCCATGTGTCTAGCCAGTGTAGTCTTTCAGTAGAGGAGTTTCTGGGATCCAGGATGCTTGAATCATCCGCTGGTGATGATACTACCTGAACATTTGCTGGACTGGCCGCTGGTGCATCTGCGTCCTCTCGGTTGCTGAACCATGCAAGGGGATTGGCATGGAGAATTTGATAGCGGGATGTTCCTGATATGGGGCTGTTCACGATCAAATGTCGCACGATAAGCGGAGAAAAGAAGGTGATCAGAACCGCGATGCAGAGTTGCTTTGTTGTCCACATCTTCGATCTCGCTTTCTGCGGAACCGTGGCAATCAGGCAGGGCACTGCTGACTTGAATGGAAAACCAGCCCTTGCGGTCTATCCAGCATAGCACCTGTCGATGCAATTGACGTCACTTTTTTAGCTTCAATGTAAGCATCCTTTTCTCCTTAGCATGCCACAGACATCATATACAATGGAAACAAACTATGCCATAGGAACTGAAAACTCTTTTAGCTTTTGGGTCAACTAGACCTCCTTTAGCGAGTGAAGTGTATGCATATTTATATTATGTGATAAGAATTAAGAAATACTACTACAGTTCTATAACCAACGTAAACATTGTGCTAAATGAAATAGAGAATATGCATTTAATAACTTTAATCGTGGGACAATGATCATTATGCCCTTTGAAAAGCACTATATTCATGACGTTGTTTGTGTGTCTTTCATTAAATCAATACATCTATTTCACGAGCTAACTTATAATTTTTGTGCGATAATCCGTACATCGTACTCATTCCCTACCCACGGCTAGTCGGGTTGGGTTTGGGCACTGCCCATGGGCACGAAAATGTGCCCATACCCTATCCATGCGGGCCGGGTACCCACGGGTACCCGTGCCCATGAGTAAAATTGCCATCCTTGAATATCAATATAGCGATATAAGGAGCAACCTCTCTGGATGGAGTCCAAGGAGCAACAAACCAAGATTCTGGTGGTAAGTTCACCATGGTCGACTTGATCACGCCGGCCCTCCGAGTTGTTATGGTGAGGTTGGAAGCTTTCTTTCCCAGATTCGACTTCACGGGCTCGTCGCAGTCGTAGAGAAGGGGGCATCCTCTGGAGCCGTATTCGCAGTTGCTGATGGGAACGCTGGGGAGGCGACTGTGAAGGAAGATCAGGAGGCAACACTTGCTTGAACATTGGAGGCGCCATGTCATGCCCCCCCTCCCCTATTTTTCACCGAGTTCCAAGGGCCTCGTAAGCCCCTGAGTCCTGAAAATTCACGATGGGAATGAGCCGACGTTATCCACTAGGACATTAGTCCGACCCATATTTTGAAGGCCGGGTCCTTTGGTTCGGCTTCATAAGAAAATTGGGTCGGGGGAGCTGGTCACCATCGGCCCACCGGCACAAGCGGGTCTACCCAAATCTAGTTGTCCAAGGTTTTTTTTTTGCATTGTAATATGTGTCTCATTCATATCATAAAGAATAAAGTACAAGTCACGTAAAGACCGACATGACAAAACCGAGAAGACAGCAGAACGTCTCTGAGCTTGACACCAACGTCCGTCACTTGCCTCTGGCACCACCATAGCAGCCACCAAAGAAGAAAATGACGGATCACCTCCTCACCCGAGCTCGATGCGGCTCCATCGCTGATATGCAGCTTTGCGGACCTCCAAGGTGGATCACCAAAATGTGAAACCATTGTCGTTGAACGAATCAGACCGGGGCAACACCCCGGACACGCCATCGAACTCCAGATCTGGCACCCCACCACGACTAGACGCCGAAGGAGGAAACCATACCTGCCATCCATCAACCACGAATCCAGCACACGTTCCGTCTTCCAGATGTCGTCGATGCAGACCACAATCTGCATCCGCTCTTGGACTACCTCCCAAGCTCTGCGCCGACACTGGAGCAGACGCCGTCGCAACGGCGGAGCCCGAGGACACAAGTCCACCACAAGGATGCCGTCGCCGCCACGATATCCCCGCTTGAACAGACTGGTTCCCAAATCCATCACCGACCATAGAGACGATCGCCTCGCCGGAAAAGAATCCGGAGCTTCTTTATTCAGCACCGCCGTCGCCGCCGCCGAAGCAAGACGTCGGACGAACCAAAAACCTAAGCTACTATAGAGCTCTAAAACCTAAAGCTAAAACAATCCGCACGCACGGGATCCGGCGACCCCTTTAGTTGTCCAAGGTTGTGGGAGAAATAGTGCATGATTTTTATTTTAAATACTACTATATGGAACACTTATATTCAGAAAGTTTGTACTCCCTCAGTCCGGGTTTATTAGGCCCCCTTTCATTTTGAACAAAGTTTGACCATGAATTTAACTAATAAAATATAAATTATATGTCATGAAAACTATACCATAAAAAACCTCTTTCAAATACAAATCCAACAATATACTTTGGGTAGCGTATACTTTGTATATTATTAGTTAAATACATGGTCAAACTTGGACCCAAAATACAAGGAGCCTAATAAACCCGGACGGAGGTAGTATTAGTTAGTGAAACACAATAGTTATGGGAGCACGGGAGCACCTTCCACCAAGTCATTTAATGAGCTTTTGACCATGCACACAAGTTGCAAAAACTTGTCTTCTGTTTGTAGAAAATATCAATTTTGAGAAGGGGTCCATTGCGGAGTAATTGGTTGGAATCTAACTTTGTTACTAGATGATACCCCGCACGTTGTTGCCGAAATGTTCTGCAATATAATTTAATGAGATTTGGTGGTATGAAACATGAATATTTGGAGTAATAATATGACAACTAAAACTAAAAGTACATATGAATTTTTACGAGATCTTTTTGTGTTTGATTATTGCATAGTTGTTAAATATTCTTAAAATATAAAGACCATAACAAGTGGAAATTATCATGCATATTTGCATGTTGAAGTGAGCTTTTCCAATGCATTGTTGGCTGCTGAGGTGGGCCTTTTCTCATGCATTTGCATGGTGAGGTGGCATGCTTGCATGTTAAGAGAAGTATATTAGTAAGGGCTAGCTATTTAAATATGAAGATCAGATTTATGCTTAACAATGTAATGTTCACGAGCCCATATATGTACATAATCAAGAGATGTTGGCCATACTTAATCCTTTATTCCTCGGGAACGTCATACTTACACTTAACCAGTACTACAATTAAGCAAACATAAATATTTTAATTTTACCGAGGTCACTGAACCATTGACTTTATTAAAAAAAAAGTTAGATTAGGTATAATAAGATGACGTAAGTATCACATCAGATTTGTACTGAGTTGGAGGATAGATGAGAGGAGAGAGAAGAGAAGCGTGTTGTAGATTAATAGTGAGATACAAGGGCTCCAGAAAACTTTGTGAGAGAATGAGATGGGCAAGGTGTTGATGAAGTTTAACAGCGACCTACAACAAGTTTTGCTTTTTGTGTGATTTTTTTAACACACCTTTCTATTTTTTATCTATATTATGCTTTCCTTATATCATACATAGATAGATAGATATTATAAACCGAAAATTGTTTTTGGATGTTGGGTTCCATGGAGCGTCGATTATCGAAAAATACAATTTTTTTGAAGACTAAAAAGTTGTACCCATGTACATAGGGATGTATACTGCTTTTTTTTGTAAATTTTCATGATGAATACATTTGGTGCAAGCTAAAAAAATCATGTATTTCTAACACATGTGCTATTCACTATAAATATCCATGAGTTTTTTTTTGCAGCTCACACCGAAATGTATTTCTTTTATTTTGCGGGAAACACCAAAATGTATTTCATCGTGAAGTTGTACAGAAATGTATTATACATCCCTATGTACATCTGTTTCAGTTTTTCTTTTGAAACATCAAAATATGTTTTTTGATTTTTTTTCTTTTCGAAAACTGCGCTCTTATGAGCCTCTTTTCATTACAAAATTAACCTGAGTGTCCATGCCAAATACAATGAACTTGGATAGTATTCTTTAAAATTTCTTGGCCGGTAGTTTGTCAAATTAAGGATACGACGATGCAACGCCAGGAGCTGCCAAATGTGCCATGGCGCCAGACCAAGCGCCTCCGGTCCAGTCAAGCCTGCATTTGTCGTTGTTTCACGCGGTCTTTGAAATTCGTAGACGGCAGCCCAGGCTTCCTTCTTCTTCTCCCTTTTCTTATTCTATAATGAACACGGCGGTTATTCCCAGGTGATGATCTTTGATTTGTTCTTCATCGTCAGACCTGACTTCTGGTTCCTTTACCAAAGCTAAGCTATGTACCCTTGGCCCTTACGCACCTGCTTCTACATACCAAACTTAAAAGCAAAACGTGGATAATCTATTTACTGATGATGCTGATGATAAATTGCTAAATGGTGTAACTAGCAGCTGTGCCGCATCAACTGCCAAGAAACTGCATCGTATCCTCAAATCAGCTAGCAAACTAGCAAAGCACCGGAGTATAACTAAACGACCCCCTACTTCGCATGCAAGGGAGGACTGATCATATATATGGGATGACGCTTACCTTGTTGCTTGCACTGCTTCGATCTTCAACGCTTCAACTGGGAAGATGTGCTCGTCATGGCGATGATGAGGAGGAGGATAGAAGATGGCGACGAGAAGAGGAGGAAGGGGAGCAAGCGTGTAATGCTAACGGGCGAGAAAATCGAGGGAGCAAGTGGTGCAACCGGGGCACGCTTGAGGCTGGTCCTTATTATAACTTACTAGTGCCGGATACGCGCCAAGGCGCGCCCCTGTCAGACCTTGTGATCGATGGCAGGATTATAATACTCCCTCCATCCGGGTTTTAGACACTTTTATTTTTATTTTAAGTCAAAGTTTGATCATAGATTTAGTTCATAAAATGTAAACTATATGTCACAAATATTATCATGGAAAATCTCTTTTGAATTAAACCCAACGATATACTTTTTGTAGCATATATTTTACCCAAAATATGAGGAGATCCAGTAAACTCGAACGGAGGAAATAGATTCTTTACAAATACAGTAATATGCTGGTATGTTTGTTGCTATTGGAAGTTTCAATATGTTCAAAAATCAAGAGTTCAAGACACCCATAAAACGGCGAGGATGGCAGACTCCGCATACAAGGAATAGCATCCACACGACCAATACAACCACATGTTCTTTCCCACGTTTTGGTTTCGGTACAGAACATCTATTTCTTTTCTCTCCACGACATGTATGTATTGTTTTGCTCTCGATCCTGTTGCTATGGCGTCCCCTACGCCCCTATGGTGGAGTTCGTGAAGATCGTTTCAGGAGCATGGCCGGCGGTCATTGTCCTAGTTGATGGCGGCGTTGTCTCGTGCGAGGTTTCGGCTACTTTGATCGACACTATATATATAACATATCACTTTTTTTTTTTGCGACTGTATAACATATCACTTTGACTCCACCGGGGACGTAGCCATATAATCCCTGTGTGGCGTGCCATTCTGTGTGTGACCGCTTGTATTCATGAGCAGTGTGTAGGGGAACGTGCCAAGCAACACAAATTTTATGCGCACAATTCAATCCCAGGAACACTATGTAGATACATGTAACGATCATCTAATCAACAATCCACGCATCGGAAGTAGAGGAAGAATAGTTGATGAAGCGCGACGATTTCCGCAGCTAGGTTAAATCTCATGGGAATTTCTCCGGAACAATCAGCCGATCTAGTGTCGAAGATTACGACACCTATGAGGTATCCACGTGTACCGATCTATAGGTACAACACTCAGTCTAGATCAGAGAGCCAACTTGGGCTTTGGTGTGCTCTCGGGGGCACTTCTGGCCACCTATATATAGGAAGACTAGTGTGACGCCCCTGCTCGACCGTACACTAATCATACACGCAAACGTGCACGCTCGAGATCAGAGACTCACAGGAAGATATCACAACACAACTCTAAACTCAAATTTAAACATAAATCTTCATATTACAAATCAGGGGTCACGAGGACCCGAATACATAAGTCATACACATAAATAATATCTGGGTACAGACATAGTTAGTCAAGTTTGCCTTAAGAAGGCTAGCACAAACAACGACACTGATCGAAAAGGCGAAGGCCTCCTGCCTAGGGCCTCCGAACTACTCCTGGTCGGCTGGCTCAACCCAGTAGTACGTGCCTCCGAGACTCTCCTGGTAGTAAGCTCCTGTGGTGGCGTCTGGCTCCGGGACTCCGTCGTCTGATTGCAGCAAGCGGGTATGGGGAAAAGAAGTAGCAAAGCAACCGTGAGTACTCATCCAAAGTACTCGCAAGACTGACATCAGAACTATACTAAGTATGCATCGGTATCAAAGGAATGGGGCTATATCTTTGGACTGAACTGCAGAATGCCAGAATAGAGGGGAAGAAGCCTAGCCTATCGAAGACTAGCATCTTGAAGCAATCTTGCAGCATCAGAAGAGAGTAGAACACAGTAACATATAATAGTGGTTATATATTAGCAGCGCCCTGAGATCCTTTCCCGACTCCCTGCGAGAAAGCGATCCCGAGAGCAGTATTAACAGTTTAATATTGAATCATCATCAGTTTGTAGTTGTAGTGGATCAGGATACAACTCCGAGCGTCCTGTTACCGTGGACACGGCTATTCGAATAGATCACTTCCCTGCAGGGGTGCACCACTGTTACCCAACACGCTCGATTACATCTGGCCGGACACACTTGCTGGGTAATGCCCGGCCTCGGCTAATCGACACGACGCAGTCCTACCTAGGCTCAGCAGAGAGGTCAGCATGCCGGTCTAAATCCTAAGTGCGAAGGGGTCTTGGGCCCACCGCCCTTTGCACTCCTGCACGTTGCGATACTGGTCGGGGCCCAGGCGCGACACTGTATGCACAGTGACGTAACCAACCCACCCCAGCAATCAGCCCGCATCTCTGAGCTGTGACGTCTGAAGAGATTTCGGCTGATACATACGACGTAGAGGGCCCCATTAAACCATTATCCCACGTGGTGGTAGTGCGTATAGGCCAATGGCCAACTCAGATCAAATACCCAAATCCGTTAGGCGTATTTAGTAGCTCGCAGATACGATCAGGATCCCTGTCGCTCCGACTTAGTAACACACGGATCACGATCAGGGTAGTCTCCGCCTGCCCTGTCGTTCCGCCACAGTATCACTCGCGGGTACCCCTCGGGGCCGACCCGACTTATCAAATGACAGTAGTAAAGTCAAAATACCCGTGTGTCCAAAGTGTCGAGAAGAAATCCGAAGAATCACCCTCGATGGATTCCCACTCGAAGTATCAGTCAAGGTGAACCCGGAGGAATCACCCTCGATGGATTCACACTTGAGGAGTTGCACGACAACAACTTTATCGGAGGTGAGGTAAGAGGAATCACCCTTGATAACCCACAACCGGATAGCTAATCTACAGAGGCATCATCGGAAGTAAGATAAGAGGTATCACCCTCGGCACTCGGTGGTAGCTCTGCAGAGTCGAACAACTTAGGGGGAATGTGCGGTGATGTGTTGGTCTCTGACCGTCGAGCATACTGATCGAGTCTCTGGTGTACAAGCGTGGCAACAAGGACAAGGTGTGGGGTCATTGATGTATCACTAACCAGCCTATACTAAGCATATAGAATAACAGGTAAGGTATCAACAACAAGTTACAAAACCAGGCTATGCATCAGAATAGGAACTATCGGAACAGTAGCAGGGGCAATTCTAATGCAAGAATAAGAGGGAAAGAATAGGCGATATCTGGATGATCAAGGGGGTTTTGCTTGCCTGGAAGCTCTGCTGAGAGGGGCTGGTCGTCTGAAGGCTCCTCGTCTGGAGCGTAGTCGTACTCAGCTGCATCGGCGGCGGTCTCGACGTCTATCGGGAGAGAAGGAGGGGGAAGAAACAATAAATTCACGGCAACAATGCAACAGCGATGCATGACATGCCTAAATGATATGCAGAGGTGATATAACGCCTATCTAACTGCTTTAAAAAATTTAGGAATTTATTTTATTAAGGTCATGCACTATTCATTTATCGAAATCGGGCAAAAAGTTCCATGTTCACCTAGATAGGAGTGATGGTCAAGCATTTTGACCACATATTCGGATTCTTCATATTTTTCTGATCATTTTTCATATATAAATTATTTTCATCCGAGTTACGGTTTATTTTATATGATTTTTCAAAGTTTTAATCATTTTCTGGAATTTCTGAAATTATTTAATTCCGAATTATCCAAAACAGTAGCCAGTGACATCATCATGACGTCAACATGGCGTCAGCGGTCAAACCCGGCTGACCAGAGTCAAATCTGACCAGTGGGTCCCACTGGTCAGTGACTCACTTAATTAATCAGAGGTTAATTTAACTAATTAACCTAATTAGCTAGTGGGACCCATATGTCAGTGTCTAATTAAATTATCAGATTAACTTTTAAATTCAAATTAGTTTAACTATACGCGGGGCCCACAAGTCAGTGTCACTGGGCTGCCCAGTCAGCACCGTTGACTGGTCAATCCAGTCAACGGGGCCAGTGGGGCCCTTTGTCAGCGACCCAGAGGCGGGCCCGGCCGTGACACGTCGGCGCCGTCGCCGGAGAACGCTCCGGCGAGCTCGTTTTGCGGCGGCGCTCACGGGAGGGACTCGGGTTTCGCCGTCCGGCGACCAAATCGACGGCGGTTGGTCGCGTTCGAACGGGAACAATGTTCCGCGTCGATCTACGGTATTAGCGCGGGCTAAAACGGCCGGAGTCGACGGCGGCGTCGACCGCGGCGGACGCCGGAGTTCGGCCGTTGTCGGGATCAGCGATGTGGGGCACGAGAGGGCGAGCTAGTGGCATGGGCGGCACCAGAGAGGTGCCCTGAGCACGTTGTCGTGCTTGCCCGGCCACGACACCGACTACAATGACGGCGACGAGCTACGCGGCGGCGGCGAGCTCCGGTGAGGGTGCTAGCGACGACTACGGGGACGGATACGCGCGGGAAAGTGAGGGGAAATGAGCGCGGGCTTACAGCGAGCCTGCAGGTGAGCAATGCGGGTGCGGGGGAGGCTCGATGTCGCCGGATTCGTCGTCAGCGTTCGTCGGAGCCGAGGACGAAGAAGAGGTCGCCGGGCTCGACTCGTTGGCTCCCGGCCCCAATGACTCGGCGCAGCCGACGTAGAGGACTACGGCGGAGCCCTACAGCATGTTGGCGAGTCGTGGGGAGGCCGGTGGCCGCGGGATCGACGGGGGCGGCGATGGGAGCTCTTGGGCGAGCTCGTGCGCGAGCGACAGAGAGGGCGAGGGGTAAATGAGAGGGGTCTAGGGTTTGCGAGAGGCCGCGTGGAGGCCTTATCCACGCCGGGGAGGGCTCGGATGAACGAAAGCGAGGCCATCGGCGTTCGGGCGCGCGCGCGCGCTGATACGCATGCGGGAGGAGGGAGACGACCCCCTGGTGGGCTGGGTTGTGCACTGTGCACTCACAGCCCACCAGCACAGTAAGTCTTTACCGTTTTTTTTCATTTTCTGTTTTCTGTCTTCACTTCTGTTTTGTAAAATGTTTGGCTACAATTTGGCTTTTGTAAAATAGGTGATTTAGCTCAATAATTACAGTGCAATATTAACTACTACCAGAAATTGGTTTGGAGACAATATGATTTCATTTGAAATTTTATTAAACAAAATGGTATGAAATATTGCTGTTTGGTACTGTTTTGATGATGTTAGAGTCATCTAGGTAATTTAGGTGATATTGTTTTTCTTAACATAATTAGTTATGGATTATTTGCTAATTAATGAACATTTTAGTTTTCAAATTGGAACAACTTTTATTTTCACTTTATATTTGAATTCAACTTTAATTTGGAATTTGAAATGAGATATGATGCAAATGATGATCAAGCACTGTTAAGCATGGTGATTTGGCATTATCAGAAGGTGATCACTGTAGCTTAATTACATGGGGTGTTACAATTCTCCTCCTCTAAAAGAAATTCTCGTCCCGAGAATTAAGAGGCAGGCTGAAAGAAAGCGGGGTATTCTTCACGAAGACGATCCTCGCGTTCCCAAGTGGCTTCATCTTCAGAATGATTCGACCACTGAACTTTAAGGAACTTGATTGCCTTCTGATGGGTTTGTCGTTCAGCTTGATCAAGAATGCGGATCGGATACTCTTGATAAGATAGATCTTCTCACAATTCAAGCATTTCATGATCCACTGCTCGGATAAGATCTTTGAAGCAGCGACGAAGTTGTGACACATGAAAGACATCATGCACTTGAGAAAGGTTCGGCGGCAATTCCAATTGATATGCCACTTCTCCACGTCGGGCGAGGATGCGGAACGGGCCAATGTAGCGAGGAGCTAACTTGCCCTTGATTCCAAATCGATGGGTGCCTTTCATCAGAGTGACATGAAGGTAAGCTTGTTCGCCAGGTTGATAGACCATTACCTGGTGTTTTCGGTCATAATTGCTCTTCTGACGAGACTGAGTAGTTTTCAAATGTTCATGGACAATGCGGACTTGTTCTTCAGCTTGTTGGATAATGTTCGGACCGAAGAGTGACCGTTCCCCAGTTTCTGACCAATTCAGAGGGGTTCGGCACTTACGTCCATAAAGAACTTCGAATGGTGCCATCTTCAGACTAGCTTGGTAGCTATTGTTGTATGAGAATTCAGCATACGGGAGAGATTCCTCCCATTTCTTACCGAATGAGATGACACAAGCTCGAAGCATATCTTCAAGCACTTGATTGACTCGTTCAACTTGTCCCTGGGACTGCGGGTGAAAAGCGGTGCTGAAAGACAGATGAGTTCCCATAGCTTCTTGGAAACTTGTCCAAAACCTTGAGGTAAAGAGGCTGCCACGATCTGAACTGATCTCCAACGGAACACCGTGGAGTGACACAATTCTGGAAACATACAAGTCTGCTAACTGGCTAGCAGTGATTGTCTCCTTGACTGGCAGAAAGTGGGCAACCTTTGAGAATCGGTCAATGACGAAAAAAATAGCATCATGACCCTTCTGCAATCTGGGAAAACCAGTAATGGAATCCATTTCAACCTTGTCCCATTTCCATTCAGGAATAGCAAGGGGTTGCAGAGTTCCAGCAGGTCTTTGATGTTCTGCTTTGATGCGACGGCAAACGTCACACTCAGCAACATAACGAGCAATGCCTCGCTTCATATCAGGCCACCAGTACCGCTGACGAATGTCTTGGTACATCTTGGTACTACCGGGATGAATAGACAAGGGCGTGTCATGGGCTTCTTTCATGACATCCGAGCGAGAGTCCAGATTGTGCTTTCTGGGGACCACTAGGCGGCCTTTGAAGAACAAGGTACCATCATCATCAACATGGTAGAATGAAGAATTCCCCTTGGAGAGGTATTTCTTAATCTTCTCGACTTCAGAGTCATATTTCTGCCTTGTCTTGATGTTGCGCTCGAGGTCCGGTGCAACAACTAGGGTATTGAGATAACCCTGAGGAACAATGTGAAGGTTCAACTTACGAAGTTCTTCATAGAGAAGGGGTTGTGCTTGCTGAACCGTGAGGTTATTGCAATAAGACTTGCGGCTCAAAGCATCGGCCATTACATTAGCCTTGCCAGGGGTATAAGAGATATCCATGTCATAATCGGCTATTGTCTCGAGCCACCTTTGTTGACGGAGGTTCAAATCTGGTTGAGTATACAGATATTTCAGACTTTGGTGGTCCGTGTATATCTCGCAACGATTACCGAGAAGGTAATGTCGCCACAGCTTCAGAGCATAAATAACTGCTGCTAACTCGAGATCATGGGTTGGATACTTATCTTCGTGAGGACGCAACTGGCGAGAGCCATAAGCAATCACTTTGCGCTCTTGCATTAGGACACAGCCTAATCCTTGACGAGATGCATCACAGTAAATCACGAAGTCCTTTCAGGAATCCGGGGGTGCTAGCACTGGGGCAGAGGTCAACTTGTCCTTAAGTGTCTGAAAACTTTCTTGGCACTTTTCCGTCCACTCAAACTTCTTGCCTTTGTGGAGCAAGTCAGTCAGTGGCTTAGCAATTTTGGAGAAGTTCTCGACGAACTGGCGGCAATAACTAGCGAGACCGAGAAAACTTCTGACTTGCTTAACATTCTTCGGAGGGGTCCAGTCAAGAATAGCCTGAACTCGTTCTGAGTTAACAGCAATGCCATCTTTGGAAATCACATGACCAAGATATGTCACCTCAGATAACCAGAATTCACACTTAGAGTATTTGGCATATAGCTGGTGTTCTCGGAGTTTCTCCAATACAAGCCGAAGATGTTCGGCGTGTTCTTCTTCATTCTTGGAATATATAAGGATATCATCCAAATAAACCACGACGAATTTGTTGAGGTAGTCCATGAAGATATAGTTCATCAATCGAGAGAAAGTTGCTGGAGCATTAGTTAATCCGAAGGACATAACGGTGTACTCGTATGATCCATAGCGAGTAACGAAAGCGGTCTTCGGAATATCCTCCTTACGAACTCGGATATGATGATAACCCAACCTTAAGTCGAGCGTCCCCAGCGGGAGCATACGGGATATATCTGAACCCAGTCTCCTCCAAGCGGGTGTGCTCTCTACGGAGATGTGCAATAGTTGTATAGGCAGCATCATGGACTGCCATGTCAACAGTCACTCCAATACCGTGGAAGGTGTGCAACTCGGTAATGGATCTGTCCTGC
This sequence comes from Elymus sibiricus, assembly GCA_039707655.1. Lineage (NCBI taxonomy): Eukaryota > Viridiplantae > Streptophyta > Magnoliopsida > Poales > Poaceae > Elymus > Elymus sibiricus. The sequence continues at coordinate 253,374,628 of CM077674.1, forward strand.
CAATCAAAGATATGAACCGCATCATGGTACTGCTCCTGGTTGAACTCGCGGTAATCCTCGTAAACAGTGTACTCGGGGTACCAGCGATATCCCAGCCTGGTCAAAACATCGACCAAGATAGCAGGGAACCCAGTCGCATCAACAGCCATAGTCTGGCATACGAGCTGTCTTGCAGAACGCATATGAAACAATAGGAGTGCAGAATGTCAAATGACAGTGTGAGAAGCATATAATGACTTGGAGATAAAGGTTAAACAGACCAATGGAAAGCAAAATGTGATCATCAGATTAATCAGACCAACGGAAAGGAATAAGTGCAGATAATTCCGCTCTCCGGGTGGACGTGATTACGAGAACCTAGTGTCGGAGTTAGCAAAATCATTTAACCCGAAAAGAAGAGAGATCAGAGTCCCAGAGTAAGGAAGAGGAATAAAAGATCCTAAAACCACCCATTTGGCGACGTGGGCCCGTAAGCCACACAACCATGTTAGTAAAATAGTTTTTGGAAGACTAGACTCAACTTCGACCGAGGAATCGGAAGGGGGCTTCCTACAGGCAGTCGGCTCTGATACCAACTTGTGACGCCCCTGCTCGACCGTACACTAATCATACACGCAAACGTGCACGCTCGAGATCAGAGACTCACGGGAAGATATCACAACACAACTCTAAACTCAAATTTAAACATAAATCTTCATATTACAAACCAGGGGTCACGAGGACCCGAATACATAAGTCATACACATAAATAATATCTGGGTACAGACATAGTTAGTCAAGTTTGCCTTAAGAAGGCTAGCACAAACAACGACACTGATCGAAAAGGCGAAGGCCTCCTGCCTAGGGCCTCTGAACTACTCCTGGTCGGCTGGCTCAACCCAGTAGTACGTGCCTCCGGGACTCTCCTGGTAGTAAGCTCCTGTGGTGGCATCTGGCTCCGGGACTCCGTCGTCTGATTGCAGAAAGCGGGTATGGGGAAAAGAAGTAGCAAAGCAACCATGAGTATTCATCCAAAGTACTCGCAAGACTGACATCAGAACTATACTAAGTATGCATCGGTATCAAAGGAATGGGACTATATCTTTGGACTGAACTGCAGAATGCCAGAATAGAGGGGAAGAAGCCTAGCCTATCGAAGACTAGCATCTTGAAGCAATCTTGCAGCATCAGAAGAGAGTAGAACACAATAACATATAATAGTGGTTATATATTAGCAGCGCCCTGAGATCCTTTCTCGACTCCCTGCGAGAAAGCGATCCCGAGAGCAGTATTAACAGTTTAATATTGAATCAGCATCAGTTTGTAGTTGTAGTGGATCAGGATACAACTCCGAGCGTCCTGTTACCGTGGACACGGCTATTCGAATAGATCACTTCCCTGCAGGGGTGCACTACTGTTACCCAACACGCTCGATTACATCTGGCCGGACACACTTGCTGGGTAATGCCCGGCCTCGGGTAATCGACACGACGCAGTCCTACCAAGGCTCAGCAGAGAGGTCAGCACGCCGGTCTAAATCCTAAGTGCGAAGGGGTCTTGGGCCCATCGCCCTTTGCACTCCTGCACGTTGCGAGACTGGCCGGGGCCCAGGTGCGACACTGTATGCACAATGACGTAACCAGCCCACCCTAGCAATCAGCCCGCATCTCTGAGCTGTGACGTCTGAAGTGCTTTTGGCTGATACATACGACGTAGAGGGCCCCATTAAACCATTATCCCATGTGGTGGTAGTGCGTATAGGCCAGTGGCCAACTCAGATCAAATACCCAAATCCGTTAGGCGTATTTAGTAGCTCGCAGATACGATCAGGATCCCTGTCGCTCCAACTTAGTAACACACGGATCACGATCAGGGTGGTCTCCGCCTGCCCTGTCGTTCCGCCACAGTATCACTCGCGGGTACCCCTCGGGGCCGACCCGACTTATCAAATGACAGTAGTAAAGTCAAAATACCCGTGTGTCCAAAGTGTCGAGAAAAAATACGAGGAATCACCCTCGATGGATTCCCACTCGAAGTATCAGTCAAGGTGAACCCGGAGGAATCACCCTCGATGTATTCACACTTGAGGAGTTGCACGACAACAGCTTTATCGGAGGTGAGGTAAGAGGAATCACCCTTGATAACCCACAACCGGATAGCTAATCTACAGAGGCATCATCGGAAGTGAGATAAGAGGTATCACCCTCGGCACTCGGTGGTAGCTCTGCAGAGTCGAACAACTTAGGGGGAATGTGCGGTGATGTGTTGGTCTCTGACCGTCGATCATACTGATCGAGTCTCTGGTGTACAAGCGTGGCAACAAGGACAAGGTGTGGGGCCATTGATGTATCACTAACCAGCCTATACTAAGCATATAGGATAATAGGTAAGGGGTCAACAACAAGTTACAAAACCAGGCTATGCATCAGAATAGGAACTATCGGAACAGTAGCAGGGGCAATTCTAATGCAAGAATAAGAGGGAAAGAATAAGAGGGGCTGGTCGTCTGAAGGCTGCTTGTCTGGAGCGTAGTCGTACTCAGCTGCGTCGACGGCGGTCTCGGCGTCTATCGGGAGAGAAGGAGGGGGAAGAAACAATAAATTCACGGCAACAATGCAACAACGATGCATGACATGCCTAAATGATATGCAGAGGTGATATAATGCCTATCTAACTGCTTTAGAAAATTTAGGAATTTATTTGGATTTATTTTATTAAGGTCATGCACTATTCATTTATCGAAATCGGGCAAAAAGTTCCATGTTCACCTAGATAGGAGCGATGGTCAAGTATTTTGACCACATATTTAGATTCTTCATATTTTTCGGATCATTTTTCATATATAAATTATTTTCATCCGAGTTACGGTTTATTTTATAAGATTTTTCAAAGTTTTAATCATTTTCTGGAATTTCTGAAATTATTTAATTCCGAATTATCGAAAATAGTAGCCTGTGATGTCATCATGACGTCAACATGGCGTCAGCGGTCAAACCCGGTTTACCAGAGTCAAACCTGACCAGTGGGTCCCATTGGTCAGTGACTCACTTAATTAATCAGAGGTTAATTTAACTAATTAACCTAATTAGCTAGTGGGACCCGTATGTCAGTGTCTAATTAAATTATCAGATTAACTTTTAAATTCAAATTAGTTTAACTATACATGGGGCCCACAAGTCAGTGTCACTGGGCTGCCCAGTCAGCACCGTTGACTGGTCAACCCAGTCAACGGGGCCAGCGGGGCCCTTTGTCAGTGACCTAGAGGCAGGCCCGGCCATGACACGTCGGCGCCGTCGCCTGAGAACGCTCCGGCGAGCTCGTTTTGCGGCGGTGCTCACGGGAGGGACTCGGGTTTCGCCGTCCGGCGACCAAATCGACGGCGGTTGGTCGCGTTCGAACGGGAACAACGTTCCGCGTCGATCTACGGTACTAGTGCTGGCTAAAACGGCCGGAGTTAACGGCGGCGTCGACCGCGGCGGACGCCGGAGTTCGGCCGTTGTCGGGATCAGCGATGTGGGGGCATGAGAGGGCGAGCTAGTGGCACGGGCGGCACCAGAGAGGTGCCCTGAGCACGTTGCCGTGCTTGCCCGGCCACGACACCGACTACAACGACGGCGACGAGCTACGCGGCGGCGGCGAGCTCCGGTGAGGGTGCTAGCGACGACTACGGGGACGGATCCGCGCGGGAAAGTGAGGGAAAACAAGCGCGGGCTTACAGTGAGCCTGCAGGTGAGCAATGCGGGCGCAGGGGAGGCTCGATGTCGCCGGATTCGTCGTCGGCGTTCGTCGGAGCCGAGGGTGAAGAAGAGGTCGCCGAGCTCGACTCGGTGGCTCCCGACTCCAATGACTCGGCGCAGCCGACGTAGAGGACTATGGCGGAGCCCTACGGCATGTCGGCGAGTCGTGGGGAGGCCGGTGGCCGCGGGATCGACGGGGGCGGTGATGGGAGCTCTCGGGCGAGCTCGTGCGCGAGCGACAGAGAGGGCGAGGGGGAAATGAGTGGGGTCTAGGGTTTGCGGGAGGCCGCGTGGAGGCCTTATCCACGCCGGGGAGGGCTCGGATGAACGACAACGAGGCCATCGGAGTTCGGGCGCGCGCGCGCTGACACGCACGCGGGAGGAGGGAGACGACCCCCCTGGTGTGCTGGGCTGTGCACTGTGCATTCACAGCCCACCAGCGCAGTAAGTCTTTACCGTTTTTTTTCATTTTATGTTTTCTGTCTTCACTTCTGTTTTGTAAAATGTTTGGCTACAATTTGGCTTTTGTAAAATAGGTGACTTAGCTCAATAATTACAGTGCAATATTAACTACTACCAGAAATTGGTTTGGAGACAATATGATTTCATTTGAAATTTTATTAAACAAAATGGTATTAAATATTGCTGTTTGGTACTGTTTTGATGATGTTAGAGTCATCTAGGTAATTTTGGTGATGTTGTTTTTCTTAACATAATTAGTTATGGATTATTTTCTAATTAATGAACATTTTAGTTTTCAAATTGGACCAACTTTTATTTTCACTTTATATTTGAATTTCAACTTTAATTTGGAATTTGAAATGAGATATGATGCAAATGATGATCAAGCACTGTTAAGCATGGTGATTTGGCATTATCAGAAGGTGATCACTGTAGCTTAATTACATGGGGTGTTACAACCAGGGGGGTCGGTCGACTCCAGGTGGAGTCCCCTTCCTCTTGCGCAGTATAGTCCTAGTAGGACTAGGACTCCTACCTGTGTCCCCCATGCCCCCCTTTGGACTCTATGTCCAACTGATTTGGGGCCTTTGTGGCGCCTTACCCAACAGGCAGTGGGGGTTGGCCCATCATGACCCTTTCAGAATATTTTGGAACCTTCCAGACCCTTCTAGAGGCTTCTGTCACCTTTTGGGACACTCCAACTACTTTTGGAGCACTCCTGGGCATAAACGGGACACTCCCATGACCTCTGAGAAGACTTCTGGGATCATCGGGAACACTTTAATATGCCCATCCACTCATCCTCCATTATCTCCTAGTTCTCCTAAATGCCGCTAGTCGCTAAGCGTGTGACCTTACAGGTTTGATAATATGCGGACATGTCTCAATACTGAGAAAAGGCTTATAGGCGAACTCACATTAGTGACAGGTGCAGTCTAGCGCGTGCCACTGGTAATCTGAAAAATTAACAGTGGTGGACGCAAAACTGCGCCTGCCACTGATATTGCCTTATTAGTGGCGGGCGACAGATTGCGTCTGCCACTGAAAACGGGTGTCCAGATTTGAGTTGGGGCAAATGTTACCGGTGGCGGGCACAAAACAGCGCCCGCAACAGGTACTTGCGTTGGGAAAAAATACCAGTGGCGGGCAATAGTACGTGTCCGCCACTGGTAACTCAAGTAGCAGTGGAGGGCACAGTTTTATGCCCGCCACTGCAAAAAAAATCTACCAATGGAAGGCTTTTTTTGTGCCGGCCACTGGTATTTTTTTCTGCCATTTTTTTGTAATGGAAGGGTTTTAGTGTTTTAGGTTTAGTCTTAAGGGCCAAAAAAAATTCTACATTAAAGGTACATCATTTAAAGTTTCATGTAAGATTTTATCCGCTATTTTTAGGACAACAAATAGATTTCTATGTATTTAACGGAGGTAAATGGACTCAAAGAGGCTTAAATATTGCAGCCAGACTCGAAACAATGCCAAATTTTGGCATGCCACATGTGATGGTGTATGTTGAGTGTGGAAAACGTTTGAACACTAACTGAGGAAGGAACGGTCAGTTCGCATGCAAATCTAAAATGTCTAGAAATGCATTTAGTTGCTTAAATATAGCAAACTGATCCCAGAAAATGCCAAACTTTAACATGATACATGTGCTGGTGTGTATTGAGTGTTGAAAAAAAAATCTAGGTCAACTGACAAAGCAACGCTCGATTCACATGCAAACTTGACTCGTTCCCTCTCGAAACCTAGTTTCTTCCTCGAAGATGGTCCGGTTTGTAAGCAGTCTACGTGACTACTTTCACGAAACATTCTTAATTTTTTACCATGGCCTCTATGGGTCATATCATGACACCATGCCAAGTTTCATGATTTTCGGGCATCGCTTGAATTTTTCTGAAATAAAATGCCAATCACCACCATGATGGTGCCCCGATCTCGGTCACTTGGTGTATGAGACTCCTTATTTTTTTTCTTACATAAGGACTAAACATATACTAAAGACCACTAATAAGATTTTTCAACTCGTGCCTTGCTATTATTTAGTGTACATGCAGTTCAAATTTGGATTATATCCATTAAATGCCTAAAAATGCATTTAATGGTTTAAATATAGCAAACGAACCCCGAAAATTGCCAAATTTTGACATGATACATGTAATGATGTGTGTTGATTGTGGAAAACAAATCAATCCCAAATGCCAAATTACTCACTCTACAACTTTACCACTCTTACCACTTAGTGCATTACCATGGAAAAGTCGCAGTGGCATCTGCACTGGCCACTGTTAATACAGTTACTAGTGGCGGGCTCAATCTAGAGCCCACCACAGATAGTTCCGCGATCCGGCGTGGACAAAATGCTACCGTCTGATTGGTCGAAATGACCCTCCCAAGGATTGATGACATGTCTCCCATCCGCACGTCCACTCCACACCCATATGTGCTTCTTCTGAATGGTGGAGAGGAGAGGAGCCACACAGGTCACCGGCCCCATCCACTTCTCTCCCACGATCTCTCTCTTGCTCCCTCGAAGCTCCGATCCCCTTTTTGCCTCCATTTTTATCGGTCTATTCCTACCGGCTCCAGCCATCTCCCCTGGCGCCAAGCACGCTCCAGCGTCGCCTCGCTCTCCTCTCTCTTCCCCACTAGACCGAATCATCGATTGTCTCCTTCCCATCTTGCATTGGCTAACCCTACTTGCCTTTGTCCGTGCTGATGCGATAGTGCTCACGTCCATGTATGAGAGCTCAATGGTGGGCGCAGGTCCGTGCGGGAGATGATGCTTCGATGGCAGTGTCGAGGTCACGTGCAACCTGCTCGAACACGGGAGCATCGACGTCGTGGAGGTGGAGCGGAGCGCAGCGGATGGAGTGCGGAAGGGCGCACGGAGGCGGCGCGGAGCGATGGATCCAGCGCGTGGCGGCGTTACCACCCTAGATGTTGCCTGCATGCGTGTGTGCCAGCTTCCTGAGCTGGGCAGCGACACACCGTGGAGTGCCGCCGCTGCGCCGTCGGGAGGTGCATACTTTTTTTTAATTTGTAAAATTGTACCAGTGGCGGGCAAGAAATAAAGACCGCCACAAGTATGTTTCCCTGCCAGTGGCAGGTGAATATTGACGCCGCCATTGGTAGTGGGTGTCGTTAGTGCCGTTAGTGGATGACTAGTGGTGGGCTCTAGGTAAAGCCCACAATTGCTAGGTCTTTACCACTAGCGGGCGCGCACCCACCACTGATGCCATGTTAGCAGTGGCGGGAGGTCAGTGGCGGGCGGCCCTGAGAGCCCTGCCCACCACTGGTAGCTATTCCTGCAGTAGTGTCTAGAATACCTTCCGATCAATAATTATTAACGGGATATGGACACCCACAATAATCCCCGCATACCAATGAAGATCTTTATCGAGCAAACCTTTTGTTATCGTATAAAATTCCCTTTGCTTCACGATACGTTACAAAACCCCGAGGCAAGACTTTCAAGGTATCCCCGTGATGAACACTTTGATCACTATACCTAGTTATCCTCATTACCGATTCATACTCTTTTCTAATTTTCGTATTCTAATCCCCATGACTAACACCTTAGTCACTGTGCTTAGCCAAGCGATGATGGACACCGTGATACTGAGTGGGCCCAAAGTGTATCTCTCCCTAGCCGGAGGAGCAAATCCCAGTCTTGGCATATCGAACACCACATCATACTTTCCTGGCACACCCGAGAGTTACTTTTATAACCACCCAGTTAGAGAGTGACGTTTCGCAACCCAAAAGTGACCATCCGGTATCAACAATATTCCCATGGTCCAAGAACGCAAGTAAACGTTAACACTTTATACGAAAATACCAACAACATATTACCGAAAAAGGCTTACGCCTTGCTTTATATATAGAGCAAACCACCACAACCAGAAGGTCCAACAGAGTTCACACCGCACACACACACAAAGTAGCACAGAAATAAAGTACTAAAGGGTTCTGCTGAGGGCACAGCACAACAAGCCCTGAAATAAAAGCAAAGGAGGTGGCCCATCTGACGAAGAAGCTAATCCGGCTCAGGGGATGGTGGAGGGAGTGGCGGCGACAAGCGGAGAGCCATCGCGCGAAGATCTGTGATGATGGAGTTGATGGCGTCTCGATCCTAAGGGCGGCTAAGTGGCCGCCAAAGCTGCAAGTAACCACACATTTTGAAAACTGCGTCAGTCGCACATCTAAGAGGAACACGCTGGATCACAAGTTTATTGCGGACCGTCCACAATGTCCAAGCGAGAACACCAATCCCCAACCACCTAATGTGGCGACCAGGTTGGGGGGAGGCCTGGATTTCAGCAAAGAGGTCAGGGAAGTTGGTGTGACACCAATAACCACCGACCACCTCCCGGAAGCAACTCCAAAGGAATTGTGCGGACACGCAAGTGAAGAAGATGTGATTCGAGTCCTCGACCGTCTCGCATAAGGGACACATCCCATCACCCGGATCATTCCTCTTGCGGACCTCCACACCCGATGGTGTCCTGCCGCGGATCCATTGCCACAAGAAGATCCTAATCTTCAGCGGCAGTCTAAGAGCCTAGACCACAGTAAGAGGCAAAGGGGCAGTAGAGGGGGCAATGGCCTGGTATAGGGATTTAGTAGAGAAGACGCCCGAGGGCTCCAGACGCCAGGAGACGCGATCGGTCGCAAGATCCACATTAGGCTCGTGAAGAGCGATGCAGTCAAGGAGCTCGTGCCAAGCCGCAATATCCGGAGGCCCAAATGGCCGCCGGAATGAGAGGCGCCCTAAGTCAATAAGGGCGACCTCGACGGAGACCCGAGGATCCACCGCGATGGAGAACAGGTCGGGGAACCTGGCAGCAAAGGGAATATCCCTGGCCCACCTATCGAACCAGAACAGGGTGGCAGTGCCGGATCCAATCGAGATGGAAATCCCAATGTGGAGGACCGGGAGCAACTAGATGACAGACTGCCAGAATTGCGAACCGCCAGTCCTCTGATAGAACGCTAGCGGTTGACCGCGCGGGTATTTATTCCGGATGATGTCAAGCCAGAGGCCGCAGTCCTCGTTCGCAATTCGCCAAAGCCAGCGAGTCAGCAGAGCGATGTTCATGCGTTTGGAGGACATGATCCTGAGCCCCCCTTGGTCACGAGGCTTGCAAATATCGGGCCAACTGACCATATGGTACTTCTGCTTGTCACCCTCACCGGCCCAGAAAAATCTTGCCTGGACCGAGGCGATCTCATGGTGAAGGGTCTCGTGAAGACTATAGAAGCTCATGATGAACAGGAGCAGGCTAGACAGAGAGGAGTTAATGAGGACCGCCCGGGCCACCTTGGATAGCCATCTTCCCTGCCAAGGTTCAATACGGAGTTGAAGCTTAGCCACCGTCGGTTGCAACTCGGCGACGGACAGACGGGAGTCACTAATGGGAATCCCCAGATAAGTCGTGGGGAAGGAACCCAATTGATAGTTAAGGCGGTGTAACACCCCTGTGTAATGAGCTACAGTGATCACCAAGATTATGCCTAATCATTTTGAATTACCATGCTTGATCACATTGGAATAATATCTCATAAAAAATCCAATTCAAATTTGAGGTGAAAATAAAAGTTGTTCAAATCCAGTAACTAAAATGTTCATAATTTTGGAATTAATCCATTGTGAAGTATGTTCAGGAAAACAACATCACCAAAATTCCTTAGATGACTCTATCATCATGAAAACAGTGCCAAGACAGCAAATTAAATGCCTTTTCCTTTTTGGAAAATCCAATTTAAATTATTTTGCCCCCAAACTTTTGGTGGCAGTGCACAATATTCCCTGCTATTTGTTTCTACCAGTGGCTCATTTTTGCAGAAGTCAATTAATGCAAAAAGAAAATAAAAAGGGCTACTAAAAAGAAAACAGAAAAGGAAAAAGGCAAAAAGGTTAAACCTACTGTGCACTTAGGCCTACGGGCTACAGCGCGGCCCAGCCCACTCCCCACCTCGTCTCCCTCCTCTGTTCACCGCGCGCGTGCTGTCGTCGCACCCGCGCTCGCCGCGCTCAGGCCCCCTCTCTCCCGCACGAAAACGCACCGTGCGCGCCCGCCCCGCTCAGTTAAGACACTCCCCGACCTCCCTGGCGCACCCTAGTCATCCCACTCCCTCTCCCTCGTTCCCTCTCATCTCACCCGAGCGCCGCCATGAGCGCTCTCCGCTGAGCTCGCGGCCACCGTGCCCCGATCGTCGCCGCGACTTGTCCACCATCTTCCCTGGCCTCGACTACGCCGCCTGCCCGGACTGCTTGGAGCTCAGAGCCGCTGCAACGTCGCCGGCGCCGTCATCTTCAACCTACGGGCACCCGAGTCGCCGCCGTCGATTCGTCGCCGTCGAGCCGTCCCCGAGCCCGCTTTGCTCCTCTACAGGCTCGCCGTGAGCACCGCGCCCCTCCCCTCTCCTCTCTCCCTCTCGGTCGTCCTCTAGCCGCCGCTCCCATCGTGCCCGAGCCCTTCGCCGCGGAGCTCGTCGCCGGCGCCATTCCGGCAACCAAATGGCCCTGCGCTCGTGCCCGTTGAGTTCACCGCGTAGCGTAGACCCCCCCTAGCTCTTTGCTTCGCCCGCTAGCGCGCCGTGCAGCCGTCCCCGTAGCACACCCGTAGCCGCCGCCGCCTGCCGTCGTCGCCGTCGCCGATTTCGGCCACTCCCGCCGTCGAGACCCCCACCAACGGACGCGGCTTGGAGTGGCCGTTCCAGAGAGCCCGACCGCGTGCGGTTTGGTGCACCACTGCGAAAATCCGAGCTCGTCGGAGTTCGGCCGCCGCGAGAGAGCGCTCCGGCGCGACTCCGATGGCCGGCGCCGACATGGCCGCACGGGGCCCCCTCCTGTGCCACTACCCGTGGGCCCTGCGGGTCCCACCAGTCAGGGTTGACTGGGTCAACCCGCTGACTGGGCAGCGTGGGCCACTGACATGTGAACCCCACTGCTTAAACGTTTTAAAAAAAATAAATAAAAATGTTAATTAAACCGTTAATTAAACTCTTAGTTAATTAGTTAAACTAAACAGTCACTGAAAGTGGGTCCCACCATCTAATTAGTTAAATTAGTTAGTTTAATCTACTGTTTAATTAGTCTAGCCTATGATAGATGCGCCCCACCTGTCAGGTTGACCAGTCAACTGGTCAGTTGACTGCTGACATGACACCGACCTCATGTTGACGTCATCATGCTACTGTTTTGGATAATTCGAATTAATTAATTAAAATAATTTCAGAAAATGTTTAAAACTTTGAAAAATCATAGAAATTAAACCGTAGCTCAGATCAAAAAGTTTTCTACATGAAAGTTGATCAGAAAAACGAGACGAATCCGAATATGCCCTCTGTTTAGCTGTCACATGCCCACAGCTATGCAAACATGGAACCTTCCCCTCCGGTTCATCTGTCTGACAGATGCCCGAAGGCCGGGAAAATATCCCAGATAATTTCCCGCTTCATCTGCAACGTGTAGTACTGCGATAGGTCACCACCAGCACTGCATACTGCCATGCCATGCATCGTGATGCATTTGTTTGCTTGTATTTATTGTTTCCCCCCTCTTCTCTCTGGTAGACCCCGAGACTGACGCTGCTCCCGAGTACGACTACACCGCAGAGGACCCGTCCCTTTCAGCAGAGCTTCCAGGCAAGCAAAACCCCCTTGAGCATGCCTATATCACCTATTCCTTCTCCCTCCTGCTTGCATTAGAAATTGCTACTGCTTTGTTATATCCTATTCTGATGCATAGCCTGCTTTTGTAACCTACTATTGTTACTTTACCTGTCATCCTAAACTGCTTAGTATAGGTTGGTTAGTGATCCATCAGTGGCCCCTCACCTTTGTCCCAGTTGCCCCGCTTTGTTACCAATACCCCGATCAATATGATCGAGGGGCCGAGACCAGTACTTTAAATTACACAGTTACTTGATAAAGTTGGGTCGGCCCCGAGGGGTACCCGCGAGGTTTGTGGAGACGAGTTGACCGTAAGGGTACCCGCGAGTTAAATACGTGGCACGGCCGGGCATTCCTAGCCCTTGCCGTAAGTCCACGAGACGGGGCGACGGGACCACAGATCGTGGATTGCTGATTGTCACCGCGCGCTACCAATGCAACAATAGGATTGGATATGTGATCTGAGTAGGCCTCTGGCCTTTTCGCCCTAACCACCACGCGGGAATAAGTATGGGCACTCGGCGTCATGTGCATCAGCCGAAGCTCTTCAGACGTCAGCAGTGGAGCGGCGCGCGCCGGGTTGGACCGTGAAAGCCTGCACTTGTATTAAGGGGGCTAGGTTTGCTCACCGGCCGCGTACGCAACGTGCAGGAGTGCAAAGGGCGATGGGCTCAAGACCCCTGCGCACTTAGGAGTTAGACCGGCGTGCTGGCCTCTCTGTTGAGCCTAGGTAGGGCTACGACGTGTCGATCAGCCGAGGTCGGGCATGACCCGGAAAAGTGTGTCCGGCCTGAGTTAATCGAGCGTGTTGGGTAAGTTAGTGCACCCCTGCAGGGAAGTATATCTGTTCGAATAGCCGTGTCCACAGTAACAGGACGCTCAGAAAAGTATCCCGATCTACTACTAGAACTGGATACATGGTGATGTTACTAATATGTTGGCTCCGGGATCGCTTTCTCGCGAGGAGACGAGGAAGGATCTCTGGGCGTGGTTACTACTTACTACTACTTTAAATTATGCTAATCTGCACTCTTCTAATGCTGCAAGACTCTGAAGATGCTAGTCTTCGATAGGCTAGGCCTTCCCCCTTTATTCTGGCATTTCTGCAGTTTAGTCCACAGATACAGCCCCATCCTTTGATAATGATGCATACATAGAATAGCTCTGATGTTAGTCTTGCGAGTACTTTGGATGAGTACTCACGGTTGCTTTGCTTCCCCTTTTCCCCATACCCGATTGCTGCGACCAGATGTCGGAGCCCAGGAGTCAGCTGCTACCGCCGCCGACTACTACCACTACTACCCCTCTGGATACTACTACTACGAGGAGCCCTCCGACGACCAGGAGTAGTTAGGAGGCACCCAGGCAGGAGGCCTACGCCTTTCGATACAGTGTTTTTATTTTGCCCCGCCTGATTAAAGGCCTATCTGTTTAACTTATGTCTGTACTCAGGTATCTAATGCTTCCGCTAATGCTTGTATGACATCGAGCTTATGTATTTGAGCCTTCGAGGCCCCTGGCTTGTAATATAAAGCTTGTATGACTTTTATTTGTGTTTAGAGTTGTGTTGTGATATCTTCAAGTGAGTCCTTAGGCTTGATCGTATGCATTTGCATGTATGATTAGTGCATGATTAAGTCGGGGGCGTCACATGCGGTCAGCGATGCTATGGCGTTCGGAGGGGGCGTAGCCCATCACCATCACCTCACTCTTGTCGAAATTGATCTTGAGGCCAGACATTTACTGGAAGCAGAGGAGGAGGAATTTCAGGTTCGTGATGTCGGAGGCAGAGCCTTCCACCATGATGATGGTGTCGTCGGAATATTGGAGGATGGAGATCCCACTCCCACCTGCCAAATGTGGGACGATACCACGAATGTGACCTGCGTCCTTAGCCTTATCGAGGATGGTAGCAAGAGCATCTACCACCATGTTGGGGGAGAAGGGGTCGCCTTACCTAACCCCACAAAGGGTGGGGGAAAAGGGCCCGATCTCCCCGTTGATGTTGACCGCAGTCCGGCCACAGGAGACCATCTGCATGACTCAGGTAACCCAGCGATTGTCAAACCCTTTTCGGAGTAACACTTCCCGAAGGATGTCTAGAGCGGACTTCCTTGTCATAGGCCTTCCGGAAGTCAATCTTCAAGAAGACCGCCTTGAGATGTCTAGAGCGGACTTCGTGGAGGACCTCATGGAAGACTAGGACCCCATAAAGGATGGAGCGGCCCTTAATGAAGGCCGATTGGTTGGGGTGGGTAATGCGGCCAGCTAGCAGGGTCACTCTATTGGCGTACCCCTTCGCCAAAATGCGTAAGATCACATTGATCACCGTAATTGGGCGGAACTGTCGGATGTTGGAGGCCCCAGGAACCTTGGGGATGAGCGTGATGATCCCATAATTAAGGCGGGAGAGGTCAATGGCGCCCACATAAAACTCGTCGAAGAGGGCCATGACCTCACGCTTGATGACGTTCCAGAAGGTCTGGAAGAACTTAACCGGAAGGCCATCAGGACCTGGAGCAGACGACGGGTTCATGCCTTTGATGGCCAACCAAACTTCATCGTCGGAGAAGGGGGCCGTGAGGGCCGCGTTTTCCTCAGTCGAGACGCAGTGGTGCGTGGCCCAGAAACCGGGGGCCAGAGCTAGGCCTTCCCGAGGGCAGGCGGAAAAGAGGGCTTTATAGAAGCCATCCACGTGCGTGCGAATGTCGCTAGGGTGCTGAAGGAGTGTCTCACCGTCCCAAAGGAGGGGGATGGTGTTACGGCGTCTCCGGCCGTTTGCAATAGCCTGAAAGTAAGCCGTATTAGCATCGCCCTTAAGGACCCATTTCTGGGTCCCACGAAGGCGCCAATAGGCCTCCTCGTCAGTATAAATGACCGAGAGCTGGTCCTAAAGGTCATAGCGGAGTAGCCATTCGTCCGGAGATAGGCCCGCGGAGTCAGCCTGGAGATCTAAGGCCTGAATGGAGACGAGAACGCCTTCTTGCGCTCCCGCAGGTCCCGTCCGAGATTGGCACCCCATCCCTTCATGAACTGTCGGCCCCGCTTAGCGCGAAAGTGCCATGAATCAATGGCCGAGGGGGACCAGTGGGGGTGGGCACGGGCCTCCAGCCAACGGTCGCGGACGGCCTCGACGAACCCATTCTGGTTAAGCCAGAACGTCTCGAAGCAGAATCGGGGGGGGGGGGGGTGGGAGGTCGCTCGTTCTCGGAGGATAGGAGGAGCGGGACATGACCGGACCCAATCCGCGTGATATATAGCCCGGAGCGAGGCAAGGGGACATCGAAGCTCCCATTCAGGCGACACGAGGACTCGGTCCAGGACGGATCGAGTCGGGTCGGCCTGACGGTTGGTCCAGGTAAACCTAGCACCAACCCTATCTAATTCTCGGAGACCGAGATCAGCGATGCAGTCGTTAAACAACTGCATCCGAGGGAAGTTAATGAGATTATTATTCTTATCCTCCACTGAGCGGATGAGGTTGAAGTCGCCGCCCACGACCACCGGCAACTGCGCGGCCGCGACCTTCCGGCGGCGCTCGTCGAGGAAGGCCGCCGAACGGCGGTGGTCAGCGGGGCCGTAAACTATAATGATTTCCCATTTAAAGTTTAGAGCACGCTCGAAAAGCTCCATGCTGACAAAAAACTCGCCACGGTCCATGCTACCCACCTCAAAGGTGGCATCCTTCACGCCTAAAAGGATGCCACCCGAATGGTCGGCGGTCCCACTAGAAGGGAGCCAATGCCATGCAAACAAGTGGGTGCTCAGGCGTTCAAGTTCGGAGAGGGCAAATTCAGTGCGCATGGTTTCTTGGATGGCTACAATGTCGATTCGTTCGTCCCGCATGTACTCGATGAGTTGGCGGCGACGACCATCTTGGCCGAAACCGCGGATGTTCCAGAAGAGGGTCCGCATCAAGGAACCATCGGGGGGCTGCTTGACCCCAAGACGAGGGAGGCGCTCTGGGCGCAGAGGGCGGTAGTGCGAGAGTGGGTGCGGCCACGTATTTCCACTACCGCCGACAAGGTCTGCCCAACTCCGGAAGAGGGGGGAAGGGGCGGAGGCCTCGGGGTTGGGAGTGCGAAGCAGGCGGGCACGGGTCTCGGCTAACTTGCCATCCAAAATCTCACGGGCGCGGATCGCCTCAATCTGAACTAGGGGGGAGCGATCTCCCCCCTGAAGATAATCGCCGAATCAGACACGACCTTTACCAAGTGGCTGAGCGGAGCAGACTCAAGTGCAGAAAACGGGCAATTTGAGGAGCTAGCTGGGATTTCTGGAGTACCTGACTGGAGGTTCCGAGCCGCCGCCCGGAGCTCCGCCCACTCGGGGATGGGGATAACCGGACTGCCCGCAGGCCGGGCAGCGTCAACTCGGGCGCTGCGGCGCGAGGCCGTCACCGGGGTGCAGGACGACCGGCCCCTCCTGGAGTAGGCAGCCGTCCGCGGGGGGAGGGGGTGGGACGTGGCCGGAGTAGTCACCGTCGCGGCCGCCACCACCAAGGCAGAGACCGGGGAGGCCGGGAGCACCGTCGGCAAGGGACGGTCAGAGGGAGGGACCGAGAGGGCCGGAGTCAGCGATGGCAGGTGCAGGGAGTCCAGTCGAGGAAGCGGGCACTCGGAAGGCGAGTCTAGGGGCGAGGGCCCCCCAGCCGGGGCCACGGAGGGAGGTAGCTCGATCGGCCGCTCCTCCAGGTCGAGCCGCACCGATGGAGGAGGCGAGGCAGGGGCCGGCGAGCGCTCAGCAGGCGCGACTGGGGAGGCCGGAAGGGCCGCGGAGTCCGGGGTAGGTAGGGGCGGGGGGGGGCTCGGTGCAGACGTCCGAAGCGAGGGTGGGGAGGGCGACGGTCGGGTCCGAGATGGGGGAGCGCAGGGATGTTGCCGGAAAGACCAGCATCCCCACGCTGGATGTGTCACTCCCATCCGCCGAACGCCCCGGAGAGGCCTCGGCCACCAGCAGGTCGACCGGGGCAGCCACCGAGGGCCGGGGAGGTAGGTCTGGTAGCGCAGCCAGGGAGAGGGGTTGCATGTTGCGCGTCCGCCCAGCAGTCCGGTCCCCCCGATCGGTAGCAAAAGGGTCGCTAGGGGGGGACTGGCTGGCCTCCGAGTAGTCATCGTCTCCGTCGAGGTCAGAGTGGCACGGGCGGGGATGATGCCGCCCACGATAGTCGCCGTTAGCACCTGGGCCGCCGTCAAAGTGACCATCGTCAGACATGCGGGGGCGGCCCACATGGTTAGGAAGCTCAGGTGCGATCCTGAGGTCGAAACCTTGGTCGTTGAAAAAGACCCGGACGGTAGCTCGGAGTTTGGAGGAGTCCAGGGATTTGACCTTGACCTGGACCTCCTCCTCCTTGCGGAGTGAGAGCTCATCAACCACGACGACCTTGCCGAGGATCCGAGACATGTTGCGGACGACTCGCTCAGATCGCGCAATGTCGGGGAGGCCGGTGATGAGGATCCAAGCCGTGTCCAGGACCGCCACCGCCAGGGGGTTGCGAATGGGCTCCGAGATGTCCACCACAAGCTTGTTGAGGGCGAGCGTGATGTCACCGCTGCGAGTGGCGTAGCCGTGGCTAGTGAACACGTTTCCGGAGGTCGGAGTAACCTGCCAGTCCCACTGACAGCGATACTGGTGGTTGAGCTTGGCCTCGATCATCTCAGGGGAGGCCACCCCCTCGCCGGTCACTGTCACAATCGCCAAGAGTGTCGGGGTGGGGGGGTGGGATGTCGGGCACCTCGATGTGGAAGAAACCCATGCCCTCAATGCCGTGCCCGTACATCATCAACTCCTCCGAGACCGGCCTGTCCGGGCACAACAGAGCCGGGTGGCCCAGGTCCTTGCACAAGTAGCAGCACGAGGGGTTGGTGCAGGAGATCTGAGAGTGACCGGTGATGCCGCAATTTAAGCAGGTCGGAAGATCACGGGCAGGATCGGAGGCCGGCGCAGAGGCCGAGGCCGGGACCGGGGCAGACGCACCAGTGCCGGGGGTACCAGCGCCATGGCCAGGCCCATGCCTCTTCTTCTTCTTGGTGCCCTGGCGTCCACGACCAGTGCCATTGTTGTTCGGTGGGAACTGAGGTTCCCCACGTGGTGGCTGGTACCGGCGGGGGGGGGGGGCAGGAGGGTCTGACTGCAGCAGCGGGGGCTGTTGAGGGCGCGAAGGGGAGCCGGCCGTGCGTGCCGGAGATCGACTCCGATCGCGACGGCGGACGGGCGAGGGAGAGCGCCGGCGGTCAGAGCGCCAGGACTCGGCGGGCGGGAGGGGGGGGAGCGGGAGAGGTCGCGGTCGCGTCGATCACCCCGTCCCAGGGAGCGACGAGGAGGGGACCGGTGCTCGGGACGAGGGGGCGAGCGTCGAGCATCCCGGGAGGACAGCTGGTATTGCAGGTCAGACTCCCGCCGGACCGCGTCAGGGGACGGGCGAGGGGGGTCGCGCCGGTCGTCGAGCCTGCGCTTGTTGCGGCCACCCTCGTCTCCCCACTCCCGCGGAATGGCAGGGGACGACGCGGCCGATTCGGGGGGGGGGGGGTCAGCGGCTGGGCGGCGGCGCAGGCAGTACGGCCGGGAGAGGGAGGAGAGGCGGCTAGGGTACGAGTGGGGAGCGGGATCGGAGTGGAGGTCGGGGGAATCGGGAGGCCGCCCGGCAGCCAAATGGCTTGGCCACGGGGCGCAGCCACTGCGGCCCAGGACGGCCCAGCTGCAGAGGTACCACCCGACCTGTCGGAGATCGTCAGCAGGCGCCGGACCGAGCCCAACAGGCCGTTGGCCCGGGCGGGGCCCAGAGGTGTGCGGCCCAAAAGCCGAAGGCCCACCAGGCAGGGGCCCAACGCTGCCTGCCCCGACGCGGGTATCGGGGCAACAGCGGCGAGGGTTTCGACCTCCCGACCGGGCGCTGCCGCCAGGGCCACCGCGGCCACCGGCGAGGGCCGGCCGGCCAATGCCAGCCAGGACCGTCGCTGGAGCGGGGATCCCACCGAGACGCGGAGGGAGGAGGAGCCGAAGGCGGCGATGAACGGGCGGAACGGGGAACGGCGGCCGGAGGCAGGGGAGCCAGCGCGAGCCGGCCATGGCGGGGGGACGGCCGCGCCCACGGCGGCGGGGAGGAGGCCGGAAGGACGCCACGAGGATCTGGCGGAGCCGAGGTCGGAGCGCCCCGCGACGCCCCACGCCGAGGCGCGACGGCGGCGAGCGCGTCCTCCCCTCAAGGTACTACCTTGACCCGGCGGCGCGCGAGATGGGGATCCTGACGGGGCCGGCCGGCGAGACCGCGAGAGGGCAGTCATACCTCCACGCCGGGAAGTAGAGCCGCCCTCCACACAGGTCAGCACCGGGTGAGCCGGGGGATCGCTCCGCTCGACAAGGCGGCCAGCGTCACGGTCGTCCTCCTCCGCGAGGTCAACCCACCTCACCGGCGGAAGCGCAGGGGCGGACTCCACCGGGGACGCCGAGCAGCCGGGGGGCTGAGGCCGAGGCGGAGAGCGCCGGAGCAGGCAGGGGCGAGGGAAGGGCGGCGGGGGCGACGAGGTCGCCGTCGCTTGCGGCTTCGCGGGAGGCTAATTCAAATTCCATCGCGACGTGGATTCCTACAAAGCCATTATGCAAAAGGAACTTGGACGTTGATCATATATGCTGAGTGGCCCCAACAACATATTGACGACGTGATCTCACAATATTTCATAAGTTGGGTCTATCCAAAACCATCGTTACTCTAACAATGTGTTCTCATTATTGTTAGCATCCTTGTTACATTAACAATGCTCGTGGTTAGGAAAATAGATCATCAACAATACATGAGCTAGTTCAGAGGCCCGTGGATCTGATTGTTGTTTACATTTCCACACATGCAAATACATTTTCCTTTGAATCTCATATTCAACAACCATTGCAATTATATCACAAAAATATAAACTTAATTATGAACATAGAAATAGAATAATAATAAATTTATTATTACCTCTAGGGCATAGTTCTTCTTAATTGTAAGGTCCTTCATGCAAAATTTAAGGACTGTTTGTAATTTTTATTTTCTTCTTAGTCCTTGTGTTAGGTGTATTAAGACTTTTTAACGTTAACGCAACTCTAGGTTCTTCGACCCTTCTCCTGTAAAAATGCCCTGAAGTACCTATGACCCTTCTTGTGTAAAAAAAACATGAAGCACCTACCAATACTGCTTCTTTCCTCCGGGTTCATTAGTGTCCCTCGTATTTTGGGTCAAACTTTCATACAATCTTATAACTATTGTATCATGCTAAATAGGGAGACCGTTATTAGAGCTAGTATAATAAGGGGCTTTATAGCCCGCTTAAGTGACAGTTCTGCCTATGAGGAGGAGAGGGAGATAAAAAAGACAAGAAAAATAGGCTCTGCATAAGAGCCCATCTCTACATGTTCTCCTAATCAAATGTAATAAACGTGAAGAAAGAGAAAGAGAGAAGATTGCAAAAAGTACTAGTCTAAAAGCAACTCTAGCAAAGTCGGCGTATTGGCCAAATTGCCATAATAATTGTTAGATATGGCGATTTGGCCAAAAATACACTCTTGCATAGTCAACATGCCTGTCAGGGTCGCCATAATTCATGGAGCGCCCTCCCTAGCTGTGTGTCATTCCAACTCGCATATTTGGCGTCATAGGTTGCCTTTTGGAACACACTCCATATGGCAGTTGCATGTGGCGCGAAGGAAACTTCATGGGATGGCAGGGAGATTGGGGCAAGGGATGTCCCATTGACAAGTACTCCCTCCGTTTCTAAATATAAGTTTTTTTTAGAGATTTCACTATGGACCACATACGAATGTATATAGATGCATTTTAGAGTGTAGATTCACTCATTTTGCTCCGTATGTAGTCCATAGTGAAATCTCTACAAAGACTTATATTTAGGAACAGAGGGAGTAGGTTCCATGATTATGGAGGTAGTCAATAAGGAGGTTTTGAGTTTGCGCATAGCGCGCTCCATATGCATATGGAGCCTGCCAATATGACGATTCTATGAGAGTTGCTTTAATAGCCAACCTTACTATCTGAGTGAATATAAATGATTTCTCTAGAGTATTAGTCATGCTCTTACAAATCCTAGGGGCACAGAGAAAAACAGATGACAGCAATGTTATCTGCAAGAGTTTTTCTTGGTTCGTGTAACCTATTTGAATCCAAGCATGCTTGTGTTTGAATTGAATAGAACATTTATTTGATCGACACCCGCGCCCATTCATTGTTTCTTAGCAAATGCCGGTCTTCTGGAGGTTCTTCAAATTGCCCAGCAAAAGCTCAATGATCCACCTGTTGAAGATCGCCCTCCTTATGACAGTTGATCTCCCTAAACTTGAGGTTCAGACACATCTTCTTTGACTCGGTCCAATCTTGCGGAAGCTTTAATTTAAGTTGAAAGTATTAATGATCCGTGCAAGCTTAACTGTTAGTCCAAGTTGGGAGTAAGGGGAGATATCTAAGTACCTTGCAATTCTGCAGAGTAAGTTTCTCCAGGTTGGGAGCATTGTTCAGAAACAACTCTAGCATGTTGTAAACTTCACCGGTCAAGTCGCAGTCGTCCAAGAGCAATGTAGTCAGGTTATGATATGTTGGCAAATCTTGATGTCCTCCCTTCATCCTAATCTGAAACAAAGAGGAATTCAGTGTCATAAAAATTGCTCGCCGTATGTCTCTGCATAAAAGATAAGCCAAAGAAAAAGAGAAGTTCTCGTCGGCCATAGAACGCACCTTCTCAAGCGCCAGGAAGCCGAAGAGCTCTAATCTTGTCACGTTATACAGGTTGCAGAGAAGCTGGTATTCGTCGGACCTGTCGACCCATCCCCTCGTGGAACGGACCGATGCCTCGACGAGCGACGGCGTCCGAAACACCCATATGCCCTGGAAGTCGAGGACCAGACGCAGAGAAGTAAGGGCAGGAGCGTCGACGAGCGGGGGAGCATGTTGCTTCATATCCCCTCTCCTCCAGCAACGGTCCATGACCAGCTTCTTCAGCGTGTGACTGGTCACCACCTCCCCAAAACCAATGGCGCACCTCGTGAACTCGACGTGCTCCAGCTGAGGGCACACGGAGTCGCCGAGGCCACCGCTGTGTAGGACCCCAGTGAGGCGCACCGTCTTGAGGCGGCTTAGATCGGAGCGGAGGCCCATGAGACGCAGGTCGACGGTTATGTCGTAACTGCTCTGGATCTCGAGCGCGGCGGGACGGTAGCGGTCGAGGCAGCCGTGAACCCACTCCAGCCACGTGATGTGGAGCGGCAGCCTCCGCCGGCTGGCCTGCAGATGGTCGACGACGAGCAGGCGGAGCGAGTCCAGGTCCAGGGGCAGGCCGTCGCCGCCGTCGCGGCGGTCCAATTCCAACAGGAGGAGGCTGTCCGCGAAGTCGTCGAACCTTGCCCACTCCTCAAGCTCCACCGATCTGCTGCCCCTGCGGTCGCGGTCGGTCGTCGCTGCTTCGAACTCCCGCTGGTCGATGTCGAGGGACAGGCACAGAACGCCACGCCAGACGTGGCGCCACCGCCGCGACAGAGCCGTCGTCTGCAAGACCTGCCTGGCTCCCAGGGAGGAGAGGATGCCCTGGAGCAGGCAGTCCGGCAACTTGCTCAGCCTGTCCGGCGCCATGGCAAGGCAAACCGGCCCCTTGCCCTAGGGAGTTGATCGGATCGCCGGACGACTAGGTTTGTTTGTATCTTCCGATCCGCACGCGCCACGCGGACAGGACGTTTCTGTTTACACCTGTCCTTTTTCATCATTAGGGATAGGGATAGGGAAATGTTAAAACTCGCGTGACAAATCGAACGCCTTGGACGGCAAATTATGTTGTCCTCAGGATTTGTCAGGCTTGCCGGAGAAATTTGATATTCTCGCGACAACGTAATTTGGTGTCTCGAATATTCGATTTGCCATTTACTTAGAAATATGACGTTCGATTTGTAGCGAAATCCAACAAAATAATATCTCATATTATCCTGGGAATAAGTCTAGTTTGAGTTGTAATTTTATTTTGCGTAAAGCATTGGGTTTATATTTAAAACTTAGTTCGAGTCAAGTTCAAGGTTAAAATAAGGTTGGCTCATACATGATTTGTACCGATCTCCATGTGGCAAATTTCAATGAATCAACTCCTCTAATGTGGTGCTTCTCCCCAAGGAGGGTGTGAAGAGCATCATCGTCTATAGGCATATTAGTCTCGTCTATGCGGTGCTCAAGATCATTACCAAGATTCTCGTCATCCGCTCGGTCCTCACATAAACATCATCATCTTCAACGCTCAAGGTGCATTTATAGAGAAGCATCCACGACAACATTTTGTATGTGAGGAATCTTACTTACATTGTCCCTTCACTTCAAGCACGACATTCGGAGAGCTTTTGACTGGGTCAAATGGCAGTATTTGCTTGACCTCCTCTAACGACGTGGCTTCCAGTCCCATGCGGCGAAGCTGGTGCCCAAACGGACCTCATTCAAAATCAATTGGTGAAACTCACACAACTAGGACTTCTCCCAATGATCACAAGCCATAAGAGGGCGGCCTTGCAGGTACGGGTACCGCAACACCATAAAAAGGATGTTCATACTTAGCTCATTACTCCTAAGCAGGTCTTGAGTAGAGACAAAAAAGCGGCAGTCGAGCACCTTGCAAGTCTCCAGCTTTTCTTGGAACACAGACTTTCTAACGTGCAAGCCATGTAGCATACATGTATCAACTGTTCGCATTTGCTTTTGAGACTTGTGCAATGTATTCCTATATTTGAATCCATTGATGTATATTTTAGGATTTGACGAAAGTCAGATACCTACAAAATTCATAGGTGGGCACAATTAGAAGTAACAATAAATGCTCTAAATTTTAAAACTTCAATACTTTGGAAAAAAGATTCAAAAACATTTTAAAATGTTGGATTCGAAGTTCGCTCAAAGTATGAAATTCAATTTATTTTGAAATGTATTTCACTTAATTTCAATAATAATTCATATATATTTCATAAAAGTTTCAAATGCATTTTAGTCATGATTCGGTGATATTTTAATATACTTTACAATAGTTTGAAATTCATTTCAAAACATTAAAATGCTTTTGGAGTGCGTTTTGATCATGACATGACACTATTGTAATACATTCCGTAATAGTTTCAAATGCATTTGAACATTTTGAAGTTGAAGCTGCATTTGAATCTTTTGTGAAATGTATTGAAATTTTACTTTATCATTATTAAAATTAAGTGAAATGCTTTCAAAATTATTTGAAAACTTTACTTTGCGAAAAATTGAACTCAACCACTTTTTAGAATCTAATTATAATGTCGCCTTAAGCGGTAACTATGGAAACCCATAATGGCCTAGCCACTAGTGTGACACATTAACTATTACAGTTATTCCAAAAGAAATGCAAAAACAAAACTATTCTAAAATGTCATCAAAACTAATTTAAATAAAAATGAGGAGTAAGTGTAATGCCAAATGACGAGGAAATATCACATAACCAATAGAAAGGGAGAAACACTCTCCACATGATATTTTTACATATTTTCGATCTGATTTTGCAGCTCTCTTTGATAATATAGAAATATTTATATGACAAAACTGCATGTACTTGACTATGAATGTTCATGTATTTTTGAAGAAAAAGTTTCTGCATATGGGGGAAAATGCATGTATTTTTTAGAAAATGGAATAGAGATGTTCACGCATGTTAGAATATATGTCAATGTAATTCTAAAATTATTTATTTATTTTCTAAAAATATATCAATAAATGTGAAAAAGAAGAACAAATGCAAAACAGGAAAAAAGACAGCAAATGAAAAAAGGAACACGTTACCGGGCCGGCTCACCAGCGCAAACGCTTCAGGCAGCGCGTCTATGGCGGCATATAGGATTTGCCGCCTATGCTTCGTCCCCGCACCGCAGGCCGCACCCTCTCTCATCAGAGAAGAAAAGGAGAAGAGGAAAGAGCGAGAGAGGGCTGGAAAGAAGTAAAGGGAGACTGCGCCGAGGAGTACAAGGATTCATGGAACCCGAGGCCTCCAAGGAGGCGGAGAAGCAGCCGATGGAGGCGGAGGCCGGAGATCCAGCAGATCCCCGCGACCTAGGTAACTTGCTTAATCCCCCCGTTTCTCCGCTGTAAATCCCCAATCCGGCAACCCCACATGTAAACCTTATTCTCGCTCAAAAGAACCAGGCTCCTGCAATCCGGCAAGATGCAGCGCATGCTCATGATGTTCTAACAAGTGCTCTCAAGTAATTGTACTGATTCGCCAAAAAAAAAAAAAAATTGGTGCAGTGTCCAGCGACGATGAGATAGACTACTCCGTGGAGCCCGAGTTCTACGACCCCGCCGTAGACGATGTTGATGAGCGCTGGGCGCACAAGCAGAGGAAAGGACGGACTTCTGACGCCGTGCTCAGCTGCCCCGCGTGTTTCACTACCTTGTGCCTGGATTCCCAGAGGTAATCCACTTGATGCCTCACATAGGGTCTCATCTCAGAGACCACAGGGGGCTCTTGGACTATAAGATGCCTTTACATGTTTTTTTTTCTACTTTTATCATGGTTCAAAGAAACTATAAGGCTTTGCAGACATACTTTTCCCTAATGGTGAAGATTGCATTTTTTTTTAAAGGTGAAGACTGAGTAAGTTATATCTGTTACAAGTACTATTGTGATTGTGCTGTGACTGCCTCTGTGAGCATGTGTAGGATAATTGCATTTGTTTGATATAAATTCATGGAGAAATTTAAGTGATACTGATTCTATAATCATGTTTGGTTAAGTTGGCGTACATTAATACCTTTAGGAATATATGTGAGTAAGTATTTTCAAAGCCTCTGCATCTCTGCGTCATACTGATCAAGTGGCTGTAAGAAATAATGGAATCTCTGCATGGTTTATTTGTCTTGGATAACTGTGTACAGCTCAGTTGTTTGTAAACGTTTAATTTCTTAATTTGTCTTTGCTTATGTGAGAGGTATTCTCCTGGAAGCGGAAACCACTGTTTTGAACTAGCATGGGGAATCTATCTTCGTAAGCTTATTCTGTGATGAAATGTTAACTGCATAAATGCATCATTCTTAATTGTGCCTGTTCATTTCCTTGTTATGAATTTGAAAATGTAAAATTTGTTTCTACTGAACTCTTAATCTGGTTTGTTTGAACAAGAATGAGAATCTCACAGGTGCAATATTCTGGAGGCCTAATTTAGTAGTACGATTTGTTTGGTGTATGTTGTGAAGTCTGAAACATGAATATATCTGATTAATTGTTGTATGCTGTGAAGTCTGTGATATGATCATCTCTATAAACATTACGATGTTGTTTCGTTTTGCACAATGCTCAGAAATAGCTTACTTTGCATAAGATAACACAACTAACCGTGATATATACGTGTTGGCCTCCCGGCTCAGATACGTGCTGTGTTGTACCAAGTCCAGCATGGTTACCTTAGAGCAAGTCCTCTTGCCACCCATCATGTAATTGTCTGTTTCCCAAGCCTTGTACACTTACACTATATCCCCACAGAAAAAAAACATGTACACCATATAAAGTTGTCACTGTACTGCACAGCTCCTTGAGGATTCAATCGAAGCTTTCACTTCATAACTCTGAATGGTTTAAATATTCTCAATTATCCGTCTTTCTGATTATTCACCTTTATATTGGTACTGCTGACGAGTAGATTTTACAACGCTTAAATTTGTATTTTATACGAGTTCCAATACTGAAATTGTGGATGGTTTTTGCTGATGTTCAGGCACGAAAAGTATGTAAACCAGTACCGTGCGATGTTTGTGTGCAACTGCAAGGTCAAGACTGATCAGATTCTACGGGAGGGCAAAGGAAAAAGGAAGAATCGGAAAGTAACGGCTGTTGATTCTACTGCACCAGAAGTTGAAAACAAGGGGCCAGTTTATCACCCTGTTTGTTGCGAGATCTGCTCAACTGAGGTCGGAGTGTTTGATGAAGATGAAGTTTACCACTTCTTTAATGTCATTCCTAGTAACTCATGAGTCATGAACCTTTTGATGCTGTGAGAATTGTTCTTGTAGTGCCATTTTTGTCGATCCAGAGCTGATGTGGTAGTATGGGAATTATTTTGTCTTTTCATGATATCAAGACAAAGTTAAACCTGCCTTCCTTCATGGAAATTATATTCTGGCATCATGGGGAATTTGAATTATCAGAAATAACAGAATATTCAGAGGGGGAGAACCATCCTTGCAAAAATGGAAGCAAGTGGGTGAACATGAAGGTGAATCTGTAAATGTAAATGACTAAATCTGTAGAATGATGCAGCCAAAAGGAACAAACCACCGTGGCAAAATACCAAGACCAATTACCAATAATGCGTTGGATAGCAGAGCAATCGAGGGACGGGAACATATAATTACACCCGATTGTTTTTTTAAATAAAGTAATTTGTATGAAAGTCAAAAGAATCTGAAACTTTTTGCAAACAAAGTAGATTTATTGTTGCACTCGTATAAAAACTTTCATGAAGAAATGACTTTCATGTTGTTGTGGATGTAAAAAAACAAATTTGTCGCTATATACGCCGTACTATTCATGCTATTGTCAGAGAATATTTGTCATTTTTGTCAGAATTTTATTTTGTCAGAGAATATTTTTTGTACGCCAGAAACGACAGCTCAAGTTTGTTGGGAAAAAGTTTTGGAACGTTTTGACTTTTTCTGAATTTTTTTAAAATAAAATACGTAACCAGGTGTAATTACTACCATGTTCCAAAGGGTATTTTCCAGCAATCGAGACCAAATACCCTTTGGCTTTTGGGTGTATATGCACTTGATATGGAAAAACAATTTAGAAATTGCAAAAAAAAAGTAAAAAAAAATGCGGAGACTGTTTTTTAAATAAACTTGACCTTGTTTTGTACTCATATAACAAGTTTCGCGAAGGAAAAACTCGCGTCGACTTCAGGGCAAAAACCAAATTTTCAAGGACAAAAAGTGTGAATAGTATCTTCTATATAGTGTTGATTTTGTTTTTTTTCACCAAGAACAAGAATACCATGAGAGATATTCCGTGGCCAAAATTTATGTACGAGTACAACAGGAGGTCAAGTTTTTTTTTTTTAAGTTTTAGATTTTTTTTGTAATTAGTATTTTTTTTTATCAACATAGATTGTATATACATCCAAGAGCCAAACATACTTGTCCAGATTTAGGCATAGAAACCTCATATGGTGGAGTGACACAATTTGTAATTAGTTACCAAAGACACGAGTAACACATAGTTGACATATTATTTCTAAATCTTATTGTATCTTCATAGTGTCAATGCGCCAATGGAGGAGGTAGGAGGAGCTCCACTACTTCTTCCACTGAACCCATCAGCAGCACGCCCGCACAAATGTTTGCTTCAGTAAAGCAGAATTGCGATCAAAATAAAGAATCATTCTGGTACAATTAATTAGGATATCTCCATTGCTAGGTACAATATAACAATCAAAGCCATCAAAGTCATTGTGGAGCGACTCGATCTGATCTTGCAGAAGCTTAACACTGTATATGAGATGCCACTCCAGGCGCTTCACCCAAACATCCAGCTCTGGGCGCTTCAACCAAACATCCATTTTTGGATCAACAGCAAGGGCAATCATCTCATTGATCTCCAGGAGCTGACATATGGACTTCCATTGTAGAGGGAATGTATCCGGTGCACCCACACTTGTGGTGCTACCGGTGCACCGGATGCCATAAAATATTTTTAAAAATCTGACAAAAATCTAACATGTTAACGCAACATCAATGTATGATGTCACAAAATTTCGTATAAAAATTTGAAATATTTTTTGAGATACAAAAATGACAAATTTGACATCAGTGTGATAATGGGCCAAATCTAAAGCCCAAGTTATGTTATGTACTATTTAGTGTTGAATAAGTCATTTTTGTTTTTCAAGTTATGTTTCGAATTTTGACTTGAAATTTTGTGACAATCTACATTGATGTTGTGTGAGTACGCTAAATTTTTCTCAGAATTTTTTGAACATTTTAAAAGCATAATGCGAGTTCGGTGCACCGGTAGCACCACAAGATCCGGTGCATCAGATATTTTCCCCCATTGTAGATGGTGGAGGCAAGAGATCAAACTTGGACGCCTTGGTGTCGAGAAGGAGAACGTCACTGCCCGTACTCTAGCAAATATTGGTCCTCACAAAATAATTTGTACTAAATTTTAATACTTGTTTATAAGTCATCTTTTGTCAAATTACAAGTACAACTAATTATTATGATGATTTTTTGCAATAAATGTTACATTTTAAATGCATTACAGCTCAAAACATATTTAAATCAATTCCACTTAAATGTGAGAAAATAATAAAAGATAAATCACATGTTCCAAAAAAGAAAAAGAAAACCACATGTCTTCTTAAACTTTTTAGGAATCTTGCATTATTATGTTGCATATGTATGCGTGTATCGTTAACTATCTTAGTAGAGACTTGTAAAGTGTGAGGCATAAAAAATATCATGATAGT
Organism: Elymus sibiricus; assembly: GCA_039707655.1. Lineage (NCBI taxonomy): Eukaryota > Viridiplantae > Streptophyta > Magnoliopsida > Poales > Poaceae > Elymus > Elymus sibiricus. The sequence continues at coordinate 253,403,967 of CM077674.1, forward strand.
TGTCTTTCTGATTAGATATATGCGAATAGAAAAATGTAGAGTGTGTAAGATGTTTACAACGAGGTTGATACCTAATAATGGGCACATTGCTTTATTTATTAACTTCGTCAGGTTTGTACTTGGTACTGAAATAACATCGCTCTAGTTAAGATAATCTTAGTACAACTTGTTAAAGCATTCACCGAAGAGAGATTTGCAGCCTAACCAAACTTGCTTTATAGTGTGAACTTGTTCTATGTGGAAAGATGTTTTCAAATTTATGAATGTGAAATTTAGATACAGTTCTTCTTATCACCCACAGTCTGTTGGGTAAACTAGAGGGTGAATCAATGTTTGGAAATTCAAGGTGTTCAATGAGCCAAAGAAATGGATGAATTGCCTACCATTAATTCGCAGAACATTGGTACAACTCCACATTTCATACTGTTGTTCAAATTCCTCCATTTCATGCATGGTATGGATCTCCCCCTCCTATGATATCTTAATTGGCAATCACTGGACCCAAAGATATTTCTACACAAGAATTTCTACAGTCCAAACAGGACATGTTGACTCAACTCAAGGAGTACTTGGCACAAGGCACAAGCACATGCCAGCTTCAGAAGTATGCCAAAAGAACTGAGAGTGTTTGCTGTAGTTGACCTTGTATACCTCAAACTGCAACCTTACAGAATGGTTGCCTTTGGGTTGAGAGGGTTTTTGAATTTGCACATGAAGTTCTCTATGCCTTTCAGAATTATTCACAAATTAGGAAAGTGGCATACAAACTACAATTTCCTGAAGGAGTGGACATACATCGAGTGTTCCATGTGAGTCGACTGAAACAACACCTGGGTCCAAAAGTTGTTCCATGTCCAGATCTTCAATCATTGCGGATGGCACAATCTGAACACATCCAGCTCTAGTTCTTGAGAGAAGACATGTACCTCACAACAACTTACCTGTGATTCAGTGGTACATTCACTGGAAAAATTATCACCTGGGGAAGCCACATGGGAAGACGCAGACTTCATCAAGCACGCGTTTTTTAGAATTACGTAGATCCATAGTTTTTTCGAAAAGGAGGATTACCCCCAGCCTCTGCGTATGTAGATCGTGTAATTTTTACTTTCTTCGCACAATAAATTCGTTTATCAGTAGTCGTTATGTCGGGCCATTGGGAACCAGGGTACCCCGGCCCATCTGCTTGCGGCCCAGAAACGACGCCTGGCGAAGGCCCAAGACGCGGCCCATCTAAAGGCGCCGCGAAGCGAAGACATCTCCCGAGGCGCCGGCCTCCCGAGGACCCCTCCTCAAGGCTCAGGCCACCAAGACTCAGCCGCAGGAGCGATCGAGACCTCGCGAGGCTGCCTCCCGAGACGGCCATCCGAGCCTGACGTCGACTGCGCAGTCCTGTGCCCACCACGTGGGTGACGCACGTGGCGACGAACGAAGGCAGAGGCCGCGCTAGCGGGCACGGATAGAGAAGCTTTCCTCTTTGGTGCTAAGGGGGCAGCCCCAACTGCCCACCCCCAAAGCGAGTCCCAAGGACTACCCGTTTGGTGATAGAAGACCGAGGCAGCAAGGCGCGCAGGGCGGAGGTCATCACCGGCCCACCGGCGCGTCATAGATCAACTTTTGCAGGCGAAGACCGCCTTTAGTCAGGATAGACTGAGCGTCTGTCCCCTTTCAAAACCCGCCAAGTGTGGCAACCCTTCCCGCCTAAGTTTTTGGGGGAACAGGACCGGGGCGGCTATAAAAGGGGCAGAGCTGCCATCGTAGAGGGGATCGGATCCTCTGCTTCCTACCTTGTATGCGAGAACATCTCCTTGCCCAGAGCAATCCCAACCACAAGCAGGAGTAGGGTTTTACACCGCAACGTGGCCCGAACCTGGGTAACCGTCGTGTCCCCTGTCGTGCTCCCGCGTAGCGCTCTCGCCGTAGCCTCGCCGTGGTCACCTTTGGTCGGAAAGAACCAGCTCGCCCCCAGTGTTCGAACCTCTAGATCCCCGGAGTCCCGGCTTCGACATTTGGCGCGCCAGGTAGGGGGGCTGCACCGGTTCTTTCCACCTCCTCGCCGCCATGGCCGACGCTCGCCGTGAGCGCTACGCGCGCCGAGCTGCCAGGGTGGCCCAGATGGAGCCCGTCGCCCGCGACGACCGCCGAAGCCGCGCCGCTGGCGCTGCTACCGACCCTGCTGCGAGGGAACAGCAGGCCTCTTCCCTCCATCCATCCGTGCAGGCGAATGGCCACACCGCTACGGCCTCGTCGCTCGCTCGCCGCGACGCGTCGGCCCCGCAGGCCGCGCTGCTCATCGCGTGCGAGCTCCTGCGCTACCGCCCCACCTACGCCGGCTACGACGCCTGGCTCGGCCGCATCACCGAGCTCGTTAACGCCGCAGGCGACGCCCCGGTGCCCTCTCGCTCGCACAGTCCTCCGCCGTCTCGTGCCGGGGACGTGGCGCACGATGCGCCCCCTCCGCCTCCTCTGCACGGCGAAGATGCCTGGCGCCATCGCGGCGCGTCCTCTCCAGACCACGGCGAGCCCAACTGCCAGATCGTCCGGTGCGCGCATCCTGACGCGCGCGTGCTACTCGAGCAGCAACGCCAGCGCCAAGAGAGGACCATCCAAGAAGTCACGGCGGCCGGTCGCAAGAACCGCGCCGCCCTCGCCGGTGGCGTCCCCTCCAGCTGCGTGGGCTGCCGCGCCTTCACCCGCGACCTGCGCCGTGTGGTATGGCCCACCAAGTTCAAGCCGGACCTGCCTCCGCGCTATGACGGCACCCCCAACCCCGCAGAGTTCCTGCAGCTTTATGCCCTGAGCATCGAGGCAGCGAACGGCGACGATAAGGTCATGGCGAACTGGTTCCCCGTGGCTCCTGGCTCATGAACCTCCCCGAGGCGTCCATTTCTTCGTGGGGCGAGCTCTGCCAGCAATTCGTCGCCAACTTCAAGGGCACGCACGAGCGCTCCCTCACGCTCAACGACCTGTGCGCTGTGCGCCAGCGCCCCGACGAGACCCTCCACAAGTACATCCAGCGCTTCAGCCAAGTGCGCAACAAGATCCCTCACGCCTCCGAGGCCGCCATCGTCTCCGCGTTCTCCAACGGCGTCACGGACGTCCGGATGCGCGAGAAGCTCGCCATCAACGATGAGCTCGATTCCGTGCTCGAGCTGTTCGACCTCGCTGACAAGTGCGCCAAGGCCGAGGAAGGCCGCCTCTTCGTTCACAACGACCCCGACGCGGCGCCGGACACCGCCAAGGCCAAGAGCAAGGATACCAAGCGCAAGGGCCCTGCCGTGCTCGCGGCGGAGCCCGAGCAGAAGCACGGTTGTGAGCGTGACGAGCTCAAGAGAGATAGCCGCCCTATCTGCGCCTACCACAACTCGCACTCCCACAACACTGAGGACTGCCATGAGCTCAAGCTGCTTCGCGACGAGCGCCTTGGCCGCCGCGGCGACCGCAACGACCGCGTCACCGGCCATGGAGGAGGCCGTAATGGCGGCCGCTGGGGAGACCGCAACAACAACGGCAACTTCCGCCAGGGCTGGCGCGACCAGCCTCGCGAGGCCGCCTGGCGCGACCAGCCTCGTGAGGCCAACCCTCAGGCCAATGCTGCGCTTCCACCACTGCCGCTGCCACCACGACGGAATGATGGCAACCAGCCCGACCAAGATGCCAGGGGCTACCAAGAGCCTCGCGGCAGGCCCCCGCATCCAACCTCCACTTCAAGTTGTTCTCTAGCGAGGTGAACGTTGCCCTCCCGAGGCCTGAGGCTTCTCGCCCCCTCAAGTGGTCCCAATACACCATCACCTTCAACTCCAACGATCACCCCAAGTCTTCAAGCGCCGTGGGCATGGTTCCCATGTTGTGCACCCCCACCATCAGCAACGTCGCCGTCACCAAGACACTCATCGATGGAGGTGCCGGCCTCAACGTGATCTCCATCGAGACCTTCGAGCAGCTCCAAGTGCCTTACGACCAGCTGATGCTGACCAGGCCCTTCTTCGGAGTGACTTATGGCTCCACCATCCCTCTGGGGCAAGTGTGCCTCCCCGGCACCTTCGGCACCTGCAAGAACTACCATACTGAGCTCATCGACTTCGACGTGGCGCACATCGGCCTGTCGTACAATGCCATCCTGGGCTACCCAGCTCTCGCCAAGTTCATGGCGGCGACCCACCACGCCTACAATATCCTCAAGATGTCGGGCTGCAGCGGCATCATGACCGTTTGCTGCGACGAGAAGGACGCAGTCCGCTCCCTCAAGAGCGCCTACAAGGCCTGTGGCACCCCGGCTCAGAGGAACCGGAACACCCCGTATTCCAGCCCAGAGACCATGTCTTCTGGAATACGGCATTGCTTGGCATAGAACAAATCAGCTCTTTATTACAAATAGTTGGAGTACAAGTGTTTGGTGGTATTAAAAAGGGTTACACTGGCACAGCGATACTACGCCTGCTAAGGTGGCTCTATGCTAGCAGCGGAACAACTTTGAGCAGCGGAATAACGACGACGGTGATAGACTCCACTCCGCAGGGACTCTGGCTGGGACACGTCCTAGCTCGCAACTCGGAATCCTCGGGCTATGTAAGCATGGCAACACCTGCAAACTGGTATGACACACCAGGTGAGTACTTTGAATGTACTCGCAAGCTCACAACAAACAAGAGCATCAAGGCACAACAACATCATAGCCATCATGATTATATCAGACCCAATTGTTTACCCAAAGAATAGAGGAAACATAATAAACATGCTATTACCAAACTAGCGACAATGGTCACCCTCGTTTAAGGTCACATGGACCACCTTGTTCTTGGCTACTCGGTTGAACCACTTACTCTTGTGACCAACTCATGGTCACCTCAAGAACAACTCACGATCATCCTCGAGACCGTCTTCAGAATTACCAACGGCCTTCTGCCACGCGGATACCTCATCATACCGAGACGAGTCCTTCCATCATTATTAAGTCATTCCATCATTGGTGTTGATCAAACAGTGTGACTTAGTACGAACTGTGTCCAATACCGTGGACGTGGCTATTCGGATAGGTTTTTACACTCTGCAGAGGTTGCGCGCTTTACCCACACCATGGACATTCGTCCAACAGAACCTGCCTAACCTGTGACTCTGCTATCGTACCACCGACACGTCCTCTCTGAGGTCATGCCCTGGGTGGCCCCTGTGTCACTTCTGACACCTACCATCGTCGTGGCCAAACAAACTGTCCCAAACGGGTACCTGAGCTCAATAACCAAACCGGGCTCACAAGATTATCGCCGTCTACCTGATCAGGGTAGCACGCACACATAACCTTCCCTCTTTGGTGGTACCAATAGAAGAGCACGAGATTAGACCAAGTCAAGGCCGTCCCATTCCGGCAGATGTGGCTGCACTGGAAAGCTTGGTTCAGTGGCACTTGATCAACGATGAAGGAATTTATCCCCAAGTAACCTTCAGTCATAACTGATACTCCAGTATCACAGTGATCCAAGTTAAAACAATAGCCAACTATAAATCTAATGAGCAATATGATTAAGCTACTGCTACCAACTCCATAGCCACAATTGCCGGACGAAATCACAAAGTAATCATAGACGGTAATCTCTTAATCCGACCGCATCATGACATCATCAAACCTGAGAACTACTAACTACTAATACCCTAGTCATCAACATGACAGTAATACATCCAAGATTTTCCCCAAGAGTTACATGAATTAACCCATTTATCAGTAATTCAAATTTTAGCATGAAAATAATTATTTAAACCATGGTATTGCAATGCATTCATGCAAATGAGAGTTGTGGCTTGCCTTGCACCAAGGGAGTGTGGGAGTACACCTAGTCTTCACCAACTACTCAAAATTACTCTGAAAAAATATTTTGAACACATTTGTAAATATCACATAGAGCATTTTCCTCTCTCCAGAAATTCTAGACAGCAGAGAAAAATACCAAAATTTTCCAGCAAATAGAGGAGCTCCTTAGAAAAATAATGCAAAAAGAATGAACTCATTTGGACTTATGGTTTAAAAGATATTGCTGGTCAAAGTTGAGTCAAACTTCTGATTTTATTTGAATTTAAACAGAAAATCAGAAAACCCCAGGAGTGGCCACATCGAAGGCGTAAAGTGGAAATACGCTTCCACTAGCGTACCGCTTCGGGAGCGAGCAGAGTCGCTGACAGGTGGGGCCTCCTGTCAGTTTTAAACGGGGAGAGAGAGAGAGGGAACAGAGGATAGCGGGCGTACCGGCGGCCGTTCACCGGCGTTGAGACGGCGGCGAGGCTAGGAGATGGTCGGGATGGATCGGGTGGACGATGACGAGCACTCCTGTACCCGCAGCTTGCCGGGAGATGGCCGGACGGCGTCGGCCCCTTCCTCTCAGGCGGCGGCGAGCTACAGGGTTCAACGGCGTCGCCAATTCCGGCGAGCTCTCGAGCAGAGGAGTGGCTGGGGAGGACCAGTGGAACTCCACGAGCTTGCTGGTGACCTTGGTTGGAGTTGGGGTGGACGGAATCGAGCTGGAGGAGCTGGGGCAGAGCGGCGGAGCTCTTCGCCGGAGATGGGGAAGGAGGGCTCCCCGGCTCTGCGACTGGATGCGGGGCGACGATTGAGAGGTGGGGAGGGCGAGTGGTGAGGAGAGGGAGGCTCGGGGCTAGCTTTTATAGCCGAGCAAGAGGTTCCCGAGCCAGATGCCACCGAGGGGAAAACGCCGGCGTCCGCGTAGAGCGGGACGTCGCGCTGGCGACCGGACCGCGTGGGGAGGTGACGGGAAAGGGAGGGAACTTAGTGGCGCTGGCGCGGAGCGACGAGGAAGATGCCAGCTAGCGTGGCCACAGTGCCAGTACGGCGGCTACAGCGGCGAGGCTTGGCCGTGTCCGGCGAGGGCGCTGCCGACGACGGGAGGCTTCCAGACGGGCCAGGTGGATGGCGGGAAGGACGTCGGCGCCAGAGGACACGGCGAGACGACGCAGGCTTGCAGAGCCAGCGAGGCCCGAATGGGTTCGGCGCTCTGAGCGCGTCTTTGGCCCTGGCCGATGCATGGTCACCGCGTGCACTGGTGCACGCGGTGCGCTCTGGCTTGTGTGGTCATGTCCACGCGCTAGTCCCTCCATCCAGTGACCTCCCTGTGCTCTTGGTTTGACATGAGATGACTTGGATAGCTGACCAGTCTCCAGACAAGTTTCTGGATAGAAACTTGGGCAACAGGTAGGGCAAAATGGCCAGGGTTTTGAGAAGGAAAAATTTTCACACTGACATATAGTAGGATGGTGCCCATTCTGGGAAAATTTTAGGCCAATTGGACAAGTTTTGAACCTAGTTGCTTCCCAACTGCTTTTCTGGTCCAGAAACTTGTTGAAGATGTTGTACTCACATGGGTAGGCTAATTGAGCTGAAATTTGGTATTTGTGGGTTATTTGGTGGTGTCAAGATGCTATAAAAATTTCATACCATTTGGACAAGCTTAAATGGTACTTCCTTCACAATGCCTCCCACTGGACAGAAACTTGGGGGAATTTTATAGAGAAAATGGCTAAATGAAATGGGCCAAAATTTGGTGGAGGATGTTCATATGGGGAGGAGAATGTCCTAGAAAAATTTCAAAATTTTTGGAGCAATGCAAAATATAGTTGCTTCACAAACTAAAATTATGACCAGAACCAAAGATTGGATGGTGTGCTCACCATGAGCATGGAATCTTGAATATTTTCACATATCCAAGGTTCACATGGCCCAAAGAATTTATGAGAATTTTCTTAGAATTTTTGGAAGAACAGAAACATAGGTTGCTCCACAACCTAGAGCTCAAAGGGTTATTCCTTTGTTAGGAAAAGGAATATTAAATTGGAATAAAAAATTAAGAGTGGGCAAGAGTGGAAATGACATGACTTGGGAGAAGTTTTTGGAGGCTTGAGTCACTTGGGAAAGGAAAGTAAAAATATTCCCAAGTTTTAAGTCCATAGAGCCATTCAAGGTAGAATCCAAACCAAATTCCAATAAAAATTCAAATGGGTTTTTGAAAAGAAAAGTTGGGAAAAAACCAGGGTGTCACAAACCTACCCCCCTTAGGATAAATCTCGTCCTCGAGATTTGGTTGCTCAGGGCACAAGTATGAATTTTCTGACTTAAGGAAACCGGTTCCAACTCGGGTATCCTTTTCCTTTATATAATGCTCCCACTGAATCTTATATGACCCGACTGTCTTGCTCTGGGGTGGTTTGCTTCACCGTACCCACACCCTGACAGGTCTTTCCTCACATGATCATCATTATGCTGACTCCAACTCCCTTATGTCCGCTGGCTTGGCTGTTGTGTTATCCGGACTGGAATATGTGATCTTGGACACGATTCCAGGAGTAATTTCCGATGGACGTGTCATGCTTCCATCCAGTACTGATAGCATTCAATGGAGTTATGAATAGATTCCCTTGCTGAACACAAACATTTAATCATTGCATTGATTTACAGCTCTGAGCATCATAACGTTTCCCTGGGCGGAGTCTGACTACTTGTAGGAAGTCTGAATCATCTGGGCTGACTTCTTGGTCTCCAACCTTAATATGAGGCCCTTATAGGACAGAGTAGATCACTTGGGTGTATATCCATAATGATTGGTATGGAATCAGCCGGTCTTGGGTATCCGTACCATGTTGTTCCTGCAGTGATCATCACACCTGTATTGTCGGTCTTGCTCTTCACTATTGTTCTCTTTCCTGAATCCTTTGCCGCAAGTGCTTGTCCATATATATCCTTAACTCTTCATGTGACCATAGGTACTATCGGGTGCAATATTCTGGCAAGCACTCCTTATCCTTAACCTAGTGCAATCACACTTAACTGGCAAGCTTATCATCTCACGAGCCCTAACTGTAGGACATTGATCATCCGAACTCTTGCATGAACTCGGCGAATAAGTCAGTAGCCACCAGAACAGTCTTTACAACTCAGATCTGGGATATTACTGAAATAACTCAACCACTATTCAAGACGGCTGAAAAGCAGCTCAGAGCATGAGGCAGGTTGATAAGAAGAATGTAGCAGTTCCCTAAGACGGCCGAAAAACAGCTCAGATCATAGGATCATTGCTACAAAAAGAAACTCAATAGCTGCCCGAGACGGCCGAAAGCAGCTCAGAACTCGGGACAGATGTTGAAAAGAGAAATATAAAATCGGCATCCACCCCGGATGGCCGGAAGCAGCTCAGAACACAGGCGTGGTGCCGTTACCAGGGAAAGATAAGCAAGAGTTCGTCAGGGTCATGTACCAGGTTCACGGGTGTGAAGAGGCTAATCTTGACAGCTACTGCCAAGGTTGGTGTCTCAAATTGCCTTTTCCTTCACAGCTTATCAGTCCTTGCAACATACTGAGGTGTATACTAGCTTTCTTCCTTTGGCATGACTCATGTAGGGTTGGGTTCTCACCTTCCTTCGGTAGACCAGCTTGGGCATAGTTGCTTCTTGTATGAGTGACTTGCATGACCTGGGCTGCATGCCCACAATATATATATGGAAGTATGTATAGCTGAACCTCTTATTCCCGAGGCAAACACTTGTGTCCCGACTGGCTCGGGTTTTTGGCCGAGCGGTTGCGGGCTTGACTCTTGCGATGCATTGCCAACGCACTGTGTAAGTGCTGGTACCAATGTTGCCAGCTGTTTGTAGTGTCGTACTGACGAAGGTTGGATAGCTTGTGTGAGAAGCCATCGAGAGTATCGTGCTGAAGAAGACTGGGTAGCTTATGCTCGAAGCTTCTGCCGGGATAGCGTGCCGAAGAAGGCTGGGTAGCGTACTTCGGAAGTTTCCCCTCCTGGTTGCTTACCGGAAAGATTCAGTGCCTTACGCCGGAAGTTTTCCCATGGTAGCTTGTCGAAGAAGACAGAGTATCTTGTGCTAGAAGCCATCCTCATATCGTACTGAGGAAGATTCGAGGAGCCTTGCACCATAAGCTTCTCTGATAGCGTGCAAAGGAAGACTGGGTTGCTTACACCAGAAGTTTCTTTTTGTGATATGCTTACTGAATGCCATATACAACCTCACAACTCCTGTTATTGATTACTTGCACGAAAAGAATTTGCCGGACTAGCCTTCTTGCGGAGTACAGGATACATGGCACAATCTTGTTCGCTTCCGGGTATAACCCGTTTCATATTTTACTCAAGCGGAACCAAGCTTCGTATATGAATCATACTTTGGACGGCAAGTGTACTGTTGGCCTTGCACACCACTGGTCTTCATGCCGGTTCCTTAAGGTTGTAATGGTTACACACTGAGGCAGACTTGTTGCTGATAGCCAATCCAGGATATCATTTGCATTCAAACCAGATAGTCCTAACACTAGGGAGTCAACTAATAATTCCATAACGTTTAGCCGGGCTCCAAAATACTTGAAGTCCTCACTGATTCTTCGAGTTTGGTGCTGGGTGCTACTTGTAGCTTGCGTTGGTATTATCCCCGAAGAGGAAGGGATGATGCAGCACAGTAGAGATAAGTATTTCCCTTAGTTATGAAACCAAGGTTATCGAACCAGTAGGAGAATCACACAACACCTCGTTAGCAGTACCTGCACACAAACAACAAACCCTTGCACCCAACGCAAACGAGGGGTTGTCAATCCCTCGGCGGTAAATTGCAAGATTAAATTGTATGTCATAGATTGATAGATTGAAACAAAAATACAAAATAAAATAAAATGGCAGCAATATTTTTAGGGTTTTAGTAATATGATTTAGATAGACCCGGGGGCCATAGTTTTCACTAGAGGCTTCTCTCAAGAAAATAGCATACGGTGGGTAGACAAATTACTGTTGGGCAATTGATAGAAAAGCAAATAATCATGACGATATCCAAGGCAATGATCATGTATATAGGCATCACGTCCAATACAAGTAGACAGACTCCTGCCTGCATCTACTACTATTACTCCACACATCGACCGCTATCCAGCATGCATCTAGTGTATTAAGTCCATAAAAGAATGGAGTAACGCCTTAAGAACGATGACATGATGTAGACAAGATAAACTCACGTATGAATAAACCCTATCTTTTTACCCTTAATAGCAACGATACATACGTGTCATGTCCCTTTCTGTCACTGGGATTGAGCATCGCAAGATCGAACCCATTACAAAGCACCTCTTCCCATGGCAAGATAAATCAACTCAGTTGGCCAAACCAAATCAATAGATCGGAGAAGAAATATGAGGCTATAATAATCATGCATAAAAGAGTGCAGCAAAGACTCAAATATATTCATGGATAATCTGATCATAAACTCACAATTCATCGGATCCCAACAAACACACCGCAAAAAGTGATTACATCGGATAGAACTCCAATAACATCGAGGAGAACATTGTATTGAAGATCAAAAAGCGAGAAGAGGCCATCTAGCTACTAATTATGGAGCCGAAGGTCTGTGGTAAACTATGCACGCATCATCGGAAGGGCAGCAAGGTTGATGTAGAGCCCCTCCTTGATCGATTCCCCCTCCGGCGGAGTACCGGAGAAGGCCTCCAGATGGGATCTCTCGAGAACAGAAACTTGCGGCGGCGGAAAAAGTATTTCGTGGACTCCCCTATGGGTTTCTGATTTTTTTTCTAAATTTATAGTGCTGGAATTAGGTTAAACGGAGCAAAGGGGGGCCCACGAGGCACCAGGGCGCGCCTCCTGGGTCTTCTGGCCCTCTCCCGAAGCTTCTAGTGTTTATCTTGGCCAATAAAAAATCTCCAAAAAGTTTCGTGGCATTTGGACTTCGTTTGGTATTGATTTTCTGTAAAACAAAAACAGGGCAGAAAACAACAACTGGCACTGGGCACTAAGTTAATAGGTTAGTCTCCAAAAAATGATATATAATTGTTTTAAATGCTTATAAAAACATCCAAGATTGATAATATAACAGCATGGAACAATCAAAAATTATAGATACGTTGGAGACGTATCATCATCCCCAAGCTTAATTCCCGCTCGTCCTCGAGTAGGTCAATGATAAAAACAAATTTTTTTATGTGGAATGCTGCCTAACATATGCATCACATATTCTTTTCTTTTATAGCATGGACATTGGACTTGAATGATTCAAAGCAATAGTCTATAGTTTGACATGAAAATATAGATACTCAAGCATACTAACAAGCAACCATGTCTTTCAAAATATCAACGCTAAAGAAAGTTATCCCTAGCCCATTATGCTCAATCATTGATCCGTTCATGAAACACACTCGAATATTAGCTACATCCAATGCACAAGTATGACAATAGTGCTCTCTAGTTGGTGCTTTATAAGAAAAGATGGAGATTCAAATAAAAATAAAAATTGCATAAAAGTAAATAGATAGGCCCTTCGCGGAGGGAAGCAGAGATTTGTCAAATGTGCCAGAGCTCAAAGCTTAAATTAGAGAGATATTTTGAGAGGCATGCTTTTCCTGTTAATGAAAATGATAGTGAATTCCCAATATTTTCCATGCTAGACACATCATAGGCGGTTCCGAAACAGAAAGTAAAGTTTATTTCCTTTCCACCATTCTTTCACAATCCATGGCTAACCGTATCCACGGGTGCCCTTCATACCATCACTTTCCAAGGAATTTTGTTGTTATTAATTTTGATTTCATTGTGGGACTGGGCATCCCTATTACCAACCATACTCTCGTGCAATGACAAGTGAATAAACACTCATCGTGAGAATAACACACCTAGCATGGAAAATATTGGCCACCCCCTGCCGCTTCATGAGCAGTACGGGCACACAAAATAGAAAAATTATTTTGAAAATTAGAGTTGGCACACGCAAATTTACTTGGAACAGCATTGAAATACCGCATATAGGTAGATATAGTGGACTCATTTGGCACAACTTGAGTTTAAGGATTTTGGATGCACAAGCAGTATTTCCGCTTAGTACAAATGAAGGCTAGCAAATAGATTGAGAAGCAACCAACCAAAAAACGAAAACGGTCATAAACATGCATTGAACATAACTAACACCGAATAATGCACCATAAGTAGGATATAATTTATTTGCATAACTATTGACTTGACGTGCTTGCATAGGGAATCACAAACCTTAACACGAATATTCTTACTTGATCACAATTACTCACTAACATGACTCACATATCATCATCTCCATATCACAAAACTATTGCAAGGAATCACACTTATCATATCCAATGATCTATATGAAAGTTTTTATTATATCCCTCTTGAATATTCATCACTTTGGGACCGAATTCATATCTTGTGCAAATTACCGTTACTATTGTCAACTCTCAAAAAGATTTAAGTGAAGCATGAGAGTGCAAATATTTCTTCAAAATTTCAATCTTATCAATTCTCAAAATAATATAAGTGAAGCATGGGAATTTATTTCTTCAAAATTTTAATCTTGTCAATTCTCAAAATAATATAAGTGAAGCATGAGAATTCATTTCTTCAAAATTTCAATCAACTCTCAAAATAATATAAGTGAAGCATGAGAGTTTATTTCTTAAAAATTTCAATCAACTCTCAAATAATATAAGTGAAGCATGAGAGTTTATTTCTTCAAAATTTAGCCCCCACCGTGCTCAAAAAGATTTAAGTGAAGCACTAGAGCAACTGCCTAGCTCAAAAAATTAAAGTGAAGCACATAGAGTATTCTAACAAATTATGATGATGAACGTGTGGCTCTTCTCAAGATAGGTGTGTTCAGCAAAGATGATTGTGACAAACTAAAAAGCAAACAAAGCAAAGACTCATATAATACAAGACGCTCCAAGCAAAACACATATCATGTGACGAATAAAAATATAGCTCCAAGTAAAATTACCGATGGTTGGTAGAAGAAAGAGGGGATGCATTCCGGGGCATCCCCAAGCTTAGACGCTTGAGTCTTCCTTGAATATTACCTTGGGGTGCCTCGGGCATCCCCAAGCTTAGGCTTTTGCTACTCCTTATTCCTTCATCCATCGTGATCTCACCCAAAACTTGAAAACTTCAATCACACAAAACTCAACAAAACCTTCGTGAGATCCGTTAGTATAACAAAATAAATCACTACTTAGGTACTGTTGAAAACCCATTCATATTTTATTTTTGCATTATACCTACTGTATTCTAACTTCTTCATGGCTTATACCCCCCGATACAATCCATAGTTCCATCAAAACAAGCAAGCAACACATCAAAAACAGAATCTGTCAAAAACAGAACAGTCTGTAGCAACCTATTTAAAAGCCATACTTTTGTAACTTCAAAAATTCTGAACAATTAGGAAACGTGGGAAATTCATATACCAATACTGTGTAAAAATTTCAGATTTTTTTGACGCTCTAGTACAGAAACAAAATTCGGGTACTGAACGCAAAACTTTCTGTTTTCCAAACAACATCAATTATATTATCTTCCAAATCATCCCAAAGGTTCTACTTGCCACAAACACTAATTAAAAACACAAAAACACAATCATACCAGTAGCATAATTGTGAAAACACACAATACCAGAAAATTTTTATTTTATTCATTGGGTTGCCTCCCAACAAGCGCTATTGTTTTATGCCCCTAGCTAGGCATAATGCATAATTTCAAGTATTGTCATCTTTCTTCTTCTTATCCAAAGATGTACTTTTATCAGAGGGTTTTTCAAAGGTAATATGAAACACATCATCCATAGGAATTTTAGCATTAGCAAGTTGTCCATCTGTAAATCCCTCTTGATTACCAGCTACAATCCAAGAGTATTGTCTATTAACACTATTGAAAACTTGTTGGATTATATTCAAAGGAGGAACTTCTTTTTTAATATTCTCATCAAAGAAGTGGTCATTGCGGAACAAATATCTCAACAAGTAATCATTATTATAAAGGATCTCATCTATTACCGGTTTTTCACGGTTCATACCATAAAAATCAAAGATCTCCCTAGCTTCCCGCACTATGTGATCAAATTCATTCATGAGAACAAGAGTGGCTATTTTCTTAGCTCTAGAATCTTTTATAACCGGTAGCTCATAAAATAATCTTTGCAAAGTAGGATGGGTGCGAATAAATCTTCTTTCAAGTTTAAGAATAAGTGCGGAAGTAGCATCCGCATAATTTTTAGTTTCTTTAAGTATAGGAGCATCATCAAAAGCCAAGGTCCCAATGCAATTAAAGAATTCTTGCATGACACTTTTTCCTATAACATTACCATGTCCCAACACAAAAGTTTTAGCATCAAGATTGGTAGAACTTCCAATTTTAGGGGTTCTACCATCATCCGTTTCTGCCATGCCAAAATCACTCATGATAACAATCTTTAAGCAAGCGAACAAGCAAACAAGAAAAAGGCAAAAAGGCAAACGGAAAATATTTTTGTATTTTTGTAAAAACATTTTAGAAGTGGGGGAGATGAAAACGAGAGGCAAATGGCAAATAAAGTAAATGCAAGGAGATCAGAGTTTATGCAAAGGTACTTGATAGATGTTGATGATGTCTCCCCGGCAATGGCGCCAGAAATTCTTCCTGCTACTTGTAGCTTGCGTTGGTATTATCCCTGAAGAGGAAGGGATGATGCAGCACAGTAGAGATAAGTATTTCCCTCTGTTATGAAACCAAGGTTATCGAACCAGTAGGAGAATCACACAACACCTCTTTAGCAGTACCTGCACACAAACAACAAACCCTTGCACCCAACGCAAACGAGGGGTTGTCAATCCCTCGGCGGTAAATTGCAAGATTAAATTGTATGTCATAGATTGATAGATTGAAACAAAAATACAAAATAAAATAAAATGGCAGCAATATTTTTAGGGTTTTAGTAATATGATATAGATAGACACGGGGGACATAGTTTTCACTAGAGGCTTCTCTCAACAAAATAGCATACGGTGGGTAGACAAATTACTGTTGGGCAATTGATAGAAAAGCAAATAATCATGACGATATCCAAGGCAATGATCATGTATATAGGCATCACGTCCAATACAAGTAGACCGACTCCTGCCTGCATCTACTACTATTACTCCACACATCGACCGCTATCCAGCATGCATCTAGTGTATTAAGTCCATAAAAGAACGGAGTAACGCCTTAAGAACGATGACATGATGTAGACAAGATAAACCCACGTATGAATAAACCCCATCTTTTTACCCTTAATAGCAACGATACATACGTGTCATGTCCCTTTCTGTCACTGGGATTGAGCACCGCAAGATCGAACCCATTACAAAGCACCTCTTCCCATGGCAAGATAAATCAACTCAGTTGGCCAAACCAAATCAATAGATCGGAGAAGAAATACGAGGCTATAATAATCATGCATAAAAGAGTGCAGCAAAGACTAAAATATATTCATGGATAATCTGATCATAAACTCACAATTCATCGGATCCCAACAAACACACCGCAAAAAGTGATTACATCGGATAGAACTCCAATAACATCGAGGAGAACATTGTATTGAAGATCAAAAAGAGAGAAGAAGCCATCTAGCTACTAACTATGGACCCGAAGGTCTGTGGTAAACTACTCACGCATCATCGGAAGGGCAGCAAGGTTGATGTAGAGCCCCTCCATGATCGATTCCCCCTCCGGCGGAGTACCGGGGAAGGCGTCCAGATGGGATCTCTCGAGAACAGAAACTTGCGGCGGCGGAAAAAAGTATTTCATGGACTCCCCTAAGGGTTTCTGATTTTTTCTGAATTTATAGTGCTGGAATTAGGTCAAACGGAGCAAAGGGGGGCCCACGAGGCACCAGGGCGCGCCTGCCCCCCCCCCCCAGGCGCGCCCTGGTGGCTCGTGGCCACCTCCTGGGTCTTCTGGCCCTCTCCCGAAGCTTCTAGTGTTTATCTTGGCCAATAAAAAATCTCCAAAAAGTTTCATGGCATTTGGACTTCGTTTGGTATTGATTTTCTGTAAAACAAAAACAGGGCAGAAAACAGCAACTGACACTGGGCACTAAGTTAATAGGTTAGTCTCCAAAAAATGATATATAATTGTTGTAAATGCTTATAAAAACATCCAAGATTGATAATATAACAGCATGGAACAATAAAAAATTATAGATACGTTGGAGACGTATCACTGGGTTGTTGATGAGCACTTCCATAAGAGAAAAATAAGGTGACACCGAGGAGCCAAATGAAAAGGCAAATGAAAACTACTCAATAAAATGCACCAAGCTTACAAGAAAACCACACTTTATTGCTACTCAGGGCAATTTACAACATTCGGTACTACTACAACTTATGCAACATGAACCTCGCAGGTGCTTAGGTACTATGATCGGGTGGCGGGTTACTAGAGGACGACGGAGCTGGTGGAGAGGTTGACGGAGCAGAAACCATACCAAGCGCTCTTCAGGCATGGGTTGCATCTCTGGCCAGTTTGGCGATGAGGACGTACTCCGCGATCATGTAACGGGACATGTATGCCACAACTACGTCGTCATCCGAGCGAACAGGAGGAAATCTAACCCATCTGGGAGTGGTAGCCATAGTGGGATAATAGTGGAATGCACGATTCTCTTGCATCGCGCTCTCCTGATGATGAAGAACAGTAAGGCCTGCTAAGGCGGCAAGTTGGATAGCGCGTTCTGGTGTAGAGGCATAACCACCATGGAGACTATAGGTGCACTTCCCCAAAGGTAGGTCGACTGACAGGAGGACATTGGCATGATTCTCAAGCACCAGGCCTGCAAGCAGGGTCTGGAACACTTGGTACCTTGGCATCTCTCCACTGGGATAGAGAAGACGCCAAACATCACGAAGCAGGGATGCGAAGCTGAGTGCTGTAGGGGCTGAGTCATAGTTAATCGGAATGGATGCCATCTACAAAATCCACTGGTTAGTGAGCCAAATCTATATGCATGCTATGCGAAAAACAAATGCAACAACCAAATGCAGCAATTCAAGTGCATGACACAAGCAAGCTGGGCTCTAAACTAACGGTTTTCTAACGTCCGGGTTAGCTAGGGTCTCCTATGGCCAGACCTGCTCTGATACCAAACCTTGTGGCACCCCAGCTCAGAGCAACCGGAACACCCCGTATTCCAGCCCAGAGATCATGTCTTCTGGAATACGACACTGCTTGGCATAGAACAAATCAGCTCTTTATTACAAATAGTTGGAGTACAAGTGTTTGGTGGTATTACAAAGGGTTACACTGGCACAGCGATACTACGCCTGCTAAGGTGGCTCTATGCTAGCAGCGGAACAACTTCGAGCAGCGGAATAACAACGACGGTGATAGACTCCACTCCGCAGGGACTCTGGCTGGGACACGTCCTAGCTCGCAACTCGGAATCCTCGGGCTATGTAAGCATGGCAACACCTGCAAACTGGCATGACACACCAGGTGAGTACTTTGAATGTACTCGCAAGCTCACAACAAACAAGAGCATCAAGGCACAACAACATCATAGCCATCATGATTATATCAGACCCAATTGTTTACCCAAAGAATAGAGGAAACATAATAAACATGCTATTACCAAACTAGCGACAATGGTCACCCTCGTTTAAGGTCACATGGACCACCTTGTTCTTGGCTACTCGGTTGAACCACTTACTCTTGTGACCAACTCATGGTCACCTCAAGAACAGCTCACGATCATCCTCGAGACCGTCTTCAGAATTATCAACGGCCTTCTGCCACGCGGATACCTCATCATACCGAGACGAGTCCTTCCATCATTATTAAGTCATTCTATCATTGGTGTTGATCAAACAGTGTGACTTAGTACGAACTGTGTCCAATACCGTGGACGCGGCTATTCGGATAGGTTTTTACACTCTACAGAGGTTGCGCGTTTTACCCACACCATGGACATTCGTCCAACAGAACCTGCCTAACCTGTGACTCTGCTATCGTACCACCGACACGTCCTCTCTGAGGTCATGCCCTGGGTGGCCCCTGTGTCACTTCTGACACCTGCCACCGTCGTGGCCAAACAAACTGTCCCAAACGGGGACCTGAGCTCAATAACCAAACCGAGCTCACAAGATTATCGCCATCTCCCTGATCAGGGTAGCACGCACACATAACCTTCCCTCTTTGGTGGTACCAATAGAAGAGCACGAGATTAGACCAAGTCAAGGCCGTCCCATTCCGGCAGATGTGGCTGCACTGGAAAGCTCGGTTCAGTGGCACTTGATCAACGATGAAGGAATTTATCCCCAAGTAACCTTCAGTCATAACTGATACTCCAGTATCACAGTGATCCAAGTTAAAACAATAGCCAACTATAAATCTAATGAGCAAGATGATTAAGCTACCGCTACCAACTCCATAGCCACAATTGCCGGACGAAATCACAAAGTAATCATAGACGGTAATCTCTTAATCCGACCGCATCATGACATCATCAAACCTGAGAACTACTAGCTACTAATACCCTAGTCATCAACATGACAGTAACACATCCAAGATTTTCCCCAAGTGTTACATGAATTAACCCATTTATCAGTAATTCAAATTTTAGCATGAAAATAATTATTTAAACCATGGTATTGCAATGCGTTCATGCAAATGAGAGTTGTGGCTTGCCTTGCACCAAGGGAGTGTGGGAGTACACCTAGTCTTCACCAACTAGTCAAAATTACTCTGAAAAAATATTTTGAACACATTTGTAAATATCACATAGAGCATTTTCCTCTCTCCATAAATTCTAGACAGCAGAGAAAAATACCAAAAATTTCCAGCAAATAGAGGAGCTCCTAAGAAAAATAATGCAAAAAGAATGAACTCATTTGGACTTATGGTTTAAAAAATATTGCTGGTCAAAGTTGAGTCAAACTTCTGATTTTATTTGAATTTAAACAGAAAATCAGAAAACCCCAGGAGCGGCCACGTCGACGGCGTAAAGTGGAAATACGCTTCCACTAGCGTACGACTTCAGGAGCGAGCAGAGTCGCTGACAGGTGGGGCCTCCTGGCGGTTTTAAACGGGGAGAGAGAGAGGGAACAGAGGATGGCGGGCGTACCGGCGGCCGTTCACCGGCATTGAGACGGCGGGGAGGCTAGGAGATGGTCGGGATGGATCGGGTAGACGATGATGAGCACTCCTGTACCCGCAGCTTGTCGGGAGATGGCCGAACGGCGTCGGCCCCTTCCTCTCAAGCGGCGGCGAGCTACGGGGTTCAACGGCGTCACCGATTCCGGCGAGCTCTCGAGCAGAGGAGTGGCTGGGGAGGACCAGTGGAGCTCCACGAGCTCGCTGGTGACCTTGGTTGGAGTTGGGGTGGACGGAATCGAGCTGGAGGAGCTGGGGCAGAGTGGCGGAGCTCTTCGCCGGAGATGGGAAAGGAGGGCTCCCCGGCTCTGCGGCTGGATGCGGGGCGACGATTGAGAGGTGGGGAGGGCGAGTGGTGAGGAGAGGGAGGATCGGGGCTGGCTTTTATAGCCGAGCAAGAGGTGCCCAAGCCAGATGCCGCCGAGCGGAAAATGCCGGCGTCCGCGTTGAGCGGGACGTCGCGCTGGCGACAGAACCGCGTGGGGAGGTGACGAGAGAGGGCGGGAACTTAGTGGCGCTGGCGCGTAGCGACGAGGAAGATGCCAGCCAGCGCGGCCACAGTGCCAGTACGGCGGCTACAGCGGCGAGGCTTTGCTGTGTTCGGCGAGGGCGCTGCCGACGACGGGAGGCTTCCAGACGGGCCAGTTGGACGGCGGGAAGGATGTCGGCGCCAGAGGACACGGAGAGACGACGCGGGCTTGCAGAGCCAGCGAGGCCCGAATGGGTTCGGCGCTCAGAGCGCGTCTTTGGCCCTGGCCGATGCGTGGTCACCACGTGCACTGATGCACGCGGTGTGCTCTGGCTTGTGTGGTCATGTCCACGCGCTAGTCCCTCCATCCAGTGACCTCCCTGCGCTCTTGGTTTGATATGAGATGACTTGGATAGCTGGCCAGTCTCCAGACAAGTTTCTGGATAGAAACTTGGGCAACAAGCTAGGGCAGAATGGCCAGGGTTTTGAGAAGGAAAATTTGTCACACTGACATGTAGTAGGATGGTGCCCATTCTGGGAAAATTTCAGGCCAATTGGACAAGTTTTGAACCTAGTTGCTTCACAACTGCTTTTCTGGTCCAGAAACTTGTTGAAGATGTTGTACTCACATGGCTAGGCTAATTGAGCTGAAATTTGGTATTTGTGGGTTATTTGGTGGTGTCAAGATGCTATAAAAATTTCATACCATTTGGACAAGCATAAATGGTACTTCCTTCACAATGCCTCCCACTGGACAGAAACTTAGGGGAATTTTATAGAGAAAATGGCTAAATGAAATGGGCCTAAATTTGGTGGAGGATGTTCATATGGGGTGGAGAATGGCCTGGAAAAATTTCAAAATTTTTGGAGCAATGCAAAATATAGTTGCTTCACAAACTGAAATTATGACCAGAACCAAAGATTGGATGGTGTGCTCACCATTAGGATGGAATCTTGAATATTTTCACATATCCAAGGTTCACATGGCCCAAAGAATTTATGAGAATTTTCTTAGAATTTTTGGAAGAACAGAAACATAGGTTGCTTCACAACCTAGAGCTAAAAGGGTTATTCCTTTGTTAGGAAAAGGAATATTAAATTGGAATAAAAAATTAAGAGTGGGCAAGAGTGGAAATGACATGACTTGGGAGAAGTTTTTGGAGGCTTGAGTCACTTGGGAAAGGAAAGTAAAAATATTCCCAAGTTTTAAGTCCATACAGCCATTCAAGGGAGAATCCAAACCAAATTCCAATAAAAATTCAAATGGGTTTTTGAAAAGAAAAGTTCGGAAAAACCAGGGTGTCACAAGGCCGCCGCCACCACCTACCCTACCGACGAGGATGCCGCCGAGCCTCATGAGGCCGCACCCGTGAAGAAGAAGCAGATGTTCTCTCAGGACCGCGCCGAGACGAAGAGGGTGTCGGTGGACGGCAGCGGCTCAGGTCCAGCCTTCACCATCGGCAAATTCGGATGTGTTCACCTGGACGGCATCTGATTTGTCCGGTGTGCCGAGGGAGGTGATCGAGCACCACTTAGCGGTGTTCCCGAACGCACGCCCCGTGAAACAGAAGGCACGGCGCCAGGCGCGAGAGAAGCAAGATTTCATCGTCAAGGAAGTTCAGAAGCTCCAAGAAGCTGGAGTCATCCGTGAGGTGCGCCACCCTGAATGGCTCGCCAACCCCGTCGTGGTGCCCAAGAAGTGTGGCAAGGAGCGCATGTGCGTTGACTTCACGAGCCTCAACAAGTTCTGCCCTCAAGACCTCTTTCCGCTGCCCCGCATCGACCAGATCGTGGACTCCACCGCCGGGTGCGAGTTGCTATGCTTCCTAGATGCCTTCTCCGACTACCACCAGATCAAGATGGCGGCTGGAGATGTGGAGAAAATATCCTTCATCACCCCCTGCGGCATATTCTGCTACATTTGCATGCCCTTCGGCCTCAGGAGCGCCGGAGCCACCTTCCAGAGGCTGATGCACATCGCCTTGGGGCCCCAGATGGGAAGAAACACTGAGGCCTACATCGATGACATCGTCGTCAAGACCCGTGAGGCCTGGTCCCTCCTCGCGGACCTCCAGGAGACATTCAACAACCTGCGCAAGGTCAACCTCAAGCTCAACCCAGACAAGTGCGTCTTCGGAGTCCCCTCCGGCATGCTGCTCGGCTTCCTGGTCTCCCACCATGGCATCGAGGCCAACCCCGAGAAGATCAAGGCCATCGAGAGGATGCGCCCTCCCCAGAGCCTCAAGGAGATGCAGCGCCTGGCAGGATGCATGGCCTCGCTCGGGCGATTCATCTCCAAGTTCGGCGAGCGAGCCCTGCCGTTCTTCAAGCTCATGAAAAGATCCGGCCCCTTCAAGTGGACTCCCGAGGCCGACGCTGCCTTCGAAGACCTCAAGAGGTACCTCACGAGCCCGCCCATCATGGTCGCGCCATGCTCTCACGAGCCCTTGCTCCTATACTTGGTGGCTACTCCCTAGACGGTCAGCGCGGCTCTGGTGGCAGTTCGAGAAGAGCGCGTCCCCGCGCAAAAGAGGTTCGCCGCGCCACCGACTCCTGAGACCTCGCCGTCGCCTGCCGAGGCCTTGTCTCAGGAGGCCTCAAGTGAGCCGTCTCGCGAGCCGCCTCCCGAGCCTCCCGAGCCTCATGAGCCCCTCGGGCCCCCTGAAGACCAGGCTACTGCAACAACTACCCGCCTCGTCGAGCACCCTGTATACTTCGTCAGCACGGTGCTGCGAGATGCGCGCGAGCATTACCCCATGCAGCAGAAGCTCCTCCTCGCATTCCTCGTCGCCTCTAGGAAGCTGCGCCACTACTTCCAGGGCCATCCCATTAAGGTGATCTCGTCTTACCCCCTGGAGCAAGTCCTGCACAGCCCCAACGCCACTGGCCGCGTTGCCGAGTGGAACATCAAGCTACAAGCCTTCGACCTGGAATTCTGCACCACAAGGGTGATCAAGGGCGCAGCCCTGGCCGACTTCATGGCGGAATGGATGGACCCGCCCTAGGAGGAGCCTCACGAGACTGAGTCCCTCTTGCCTGGGAACGAGGCGGCTGGACTATGCACTTCGATGGCGCCTTCTCCCGGCAGGGCGCAGGAGCTGGCGTCATGCTCACCTCGCCAACCGGAGACAAGCTCCGCTATGCCGTCCAACTTTGCCTCAAGCGCGACGGCAAGGTCTCCAACAACATCGCGGAGTACGAGGGCCTCATCGCCGGACTCAAGGCTGCCTCTGCTCTAGGCATCAAACGCCTCACCATCAAGGGCGACTCGCAGCTCCTCGTCAACTTCTCCAACAAAAGCTACAAGCCCAAGGACGAGCACATGGCCGCCTACTTAGAAGAGGTACGTAAACTCGAGAAGCGTTTCCTTGGCCTGGAGCTGCAGCACGTTCCGCGCGGCGGCAACAAGGAGGCCGACGACATCGCCAAGTGAGCATCTCGCCGTGAGCCCCAGAGCCCTGGCATCTTTGAGGAAAGGCTCCTCAAGCCATCAGCCACTCTGCCAGCCGCAAGCACCACACTATTTCATGAGGAACTCCCGCCCGCACCACCCATGGGCACACGAGACTGTGGCCCAGTCTCAGGAGCCCGCCTGCTGCTGGCGCTCGAACCCCAAGCGGACAGCTGGGCCACGGAGTTCAAGGTCTACTTGCTTCACGGCACCCTTCCAGAGAAGGACTCAGAAGTAGAGCGCGTGGCTCGCCAGGCCACCGCTTACTGCTTGCAAGACGGCGAGCTGTACCGCAGGTGCCCCAATGGCATCTCGCTGCAGTGCATCTATGAAGAACAAGGGCGCGAGCTGCTCGCCGACATCCATGGAGGAGACTGCGGCCACCACTCCTCGTCGCGCACCCTTGCCGGGAAGGTGTTCCGCAGTGGCTTCTACTGGCCGACCGCGCTCCACGACACCACCGAGCTGGTCCAATCCTGCGAAGCTTGTCAATTCCACGCCAAGCAAATCCACCAGCCGGCGCAAGGCCTCCAGACGATTCCCCTCTCATGGCCCTTTGCGGTCTGGGGGCTGGATATCTTGGGGCCCTTCCCTCGCGCAGCTGGCAGTTACTGCTACCTCTACGTCGCCATCGACAAGTTCACCAAATGGGCAGAGGTCAAGCCCATGCGCACCATCCCAGCAGGCTCTGCCGTCAAGTTCATCAAGGGCCTCATGAGCCGCTTCGGCGTCCCCAACCGCATCATCACTGACAATTGTTGGTGAACGTTGCATGGAAAACAAAAAAAATTCTACGCACACGCAAGATCTATCCATGGAGATGCATAGCTACGAGAGGGGGAGTGTGTCTACGTACCCTCGTAGACCGTAAGCGGAAGCGTTAGAACAACGCGGTTGATGTCGTCGAACAACTTCACGATCCAACCGACCGAGTACCGAACGTACGGCACCTCCGCGTTCAGCACACGTTCAGCTCAGTGACGTCCTCGACTTCTTGATCCAGCAAGATGGCGAGGTAGTGGATTAGTTCTGGCAGCACGACGGCGTGGTGACGATGATGGTAATGCTATCTCCGCAGGGCTTCGCCCAAGCACTGCGAAAATATGACCGAGGGACGGAACTGTGGAGGGGGGCGCCGCACACGGCTAAGACAATGTTCTGTCTCCCTTGGGGCGCCCCCTCTCCTCTATTTATATATGTGTAGGGGATTGGAGTAGAAGGAATAGTGCCACATGAACAGTAACTGTGAATAGTACACACGTGGACTTGGACTCCAAAGTCCAATCCTATTCCTACTAGGACTCTCCCTTTTTCCTTCCCTAGCTGCGTGGGCTTTTGAGGACTTGGTGCTCCTGGCCCAATAAGGCCAGGGCGCCTCCCCTTAGCCCGTGCCAGCCCTTGGGACGTGGTGGAACCACTTGTGGACTTCCGGACCCCTCCGGAATCCTCCGGAACCTTCTGGAAGCTTCCCGGTACAATACCGAAAAAAACTGCACCTTTTTCCGGAACCCAAAATATGACTTTCCATATATAAATATTTACCTCTCGACCATTCCGAGACTCCTCGTGACGTCCGGGATCTCATCCGGGACTCCGAACAATATTCGGTTACCAATTCACATAACTCATATAACACTATATCGTCAACGAACGTTAAGCGTGCGGACCCTACGGGTTCGGGAATGATGTAGACATGACTGAGACGCCTCTCCGGTCAATAACCAATAGCGGAACCTGGATGCTCATATTGGTTCCTACATATTCCACGAAGATCTTATCGGTCGAACCGCAATGACAACATACGTAATTCCCTTTGTCCGTCGGTATGTTACTTGCCCGAGATTCGATCGTCGGTATCTCCATACCTAGTTCAATCTCGTTACCGGCAAGTCTCTTTACTCATTCCGTAATACATCATCCCGTAACTAACTCCTTAGTCACTTTGCTTGCAAGCTTCTTATGATGTGCATTACCGAGAGGGCCCAGAGATACCTCTCCGAAACACGGAGTGACAAATCCCAGTCTCGATCCATGCCAACTCAACGGACACCTTCGGAGATACCTGTAGAGCATATTTATGATCATCCAGTTACGTTGTGACGTTTGATAGCACACAAGGTATTCCTCAGGTATCCGGGAGTTGCATGATCTCATGGTCTGAGGAACATGTATTTGACATTCAAGAAAGCAGTAGCAATAAACAGAACGATCATATGCTAAGCTAACGGATGGGTCTTGTCCATCACATCATTCTCCTAATGATGTGATCCCGTTATCAAATGACAACTCATGTCTATGGTTAGGAAACCTTAACCATCTTTGATCAACGAGCTAGTCTAGTAGAGGCTCACTAGGGACACGGTATTTGTTTATGTATTCACACATGTATTTAAGTTTCCGGTCAATACAATTCTAGCATGAATAATAAACCTTTATCATGAACAAGGAAATATAAAATAATAACAACTTTATTATTGCCTCTAGGGCATATTTCCATCAGTCTCCCACTTAGACTAGAGTCAATAATCTAGATTACATAGTAATGAATCTAACACCCATGGAGTCTTGGTGTTGATCATGTTTTGCTCGTGGAAGAGGCTTAGTCAACGGGTCTGCCACATTCAGATCCGTGTGTACTTTGGAAATTTCTATGTCTCCATCCTTGACATATTCACGAATGGAGTTGAAGCGTCTCTTGATGTGTTTGGTCTTCTTGTGAAACCTGGGCTCCTTGGCTATGGCAATTGCTCCAGTGTTGTCACAAAAGATTGTCATTGGACCCGATGCACTAGGTATTACACCTAGATAGGATATGAACTCCTTCATCCAGACTCCTTCATATGCTGCTTCCGAAGCAGCTATGTATTCTGCTTCACACGTAGATCCCGCCACGACGCTCTGCTTGGAACTGCACCAACTGACAGCTCCACCATTTAATATAAATACGTATCCGGTTTGTGACTTAGAGTCATCCGGATCAGTGTCGAAGCTTGCATCGACGTAACCCTTTACGACGAGCTCTTCGTCACCTCCATAAACGAGAAACATGTCCTTGGTCCTTTTCAGGTACTTCAGGATATTCTTGACCGCTGTCCAGTGATCCACTCCTGGATTACTCTGGTACCTCCCTGCCAAACTTATGGCAAGGCACACATCAGGTCTGGTACACAGCATGGCATACATAATAGAACCTATGGCTGAGGCATAGGGAATGACTTTCATTTTCTCTATATCTTCTGCCGTGGTCGGGCATTGAGTCTGACTCAACTTCACACCTTGCAAGACAGGCAAGAACCCTTTCTTTGACTGATCCATTTTGAACTTCTTCAAAACTTTGTCAAGGTATGTGCTTTGTGAAAGTCCTATCAAGCGTCTTGATCTATCCATATAGATCTTGATGCCCAATATATAAGCAGCTTCACCGAGGTCTTTCATTGAAAAATTCTTATTCAAGTATCCCTTTATGCCATCCAGAAATTCTATATCATTTCCAATCAACAATATGTCATCCACATATAATATTAGAAATGCTACAGAGCTCCCACTCACTTTCCTGTAAATACAGGCTTCACCGTAAGTCCGTACAAAACCATATGCTTTGATCACCTCATCAAAGCGTATATTCCAACTCCGAGATGCTTGCACCAGTCCATAGATGGATCGCTGGAGCTTGCACACTTTGTTAGCACCCTTAAGATCGACAAAACCTTCTGGTTGCATCATATACAACTCTTCTTTGAGAAAACCATTAAGGAATGCAGTTTTGACATCCATTTGCCAGATTTCATAATCATAAAATGCGGCAATTGCTAACATGATTCGGACAGACTTAAGCATTGCTACGGGTGAGAAAGTCTCATCGTAGTCAACCCCTTGAACTTGTCCAAAACCTTTCGCGACAAGTCGAGCTTTGTAGACAGTGATATTACCATCAGCATCCGTCTTCCTCTTTAAAATCCATTTATTCTCAATGGCTTGCCGATCATCGGGCAAGTCCACCAAAGTCCATACTTTGTTCTCATACATGGATCCTATCTCAGATTTCATGGCCTCAAGCCATTTGTCGAAATCCGGGCTTATCATAGCTTCTTCATAGTTCGTAGGTTCGCCGTTGTCTAACAACATAACTTTCAGAACAGGATTACCGTACCACTCTGGTGCGGAACGTACTCTGGTCGACCTACGAAGTTCAGTAGTAACTTGATCTGAAGTTTCATGATCTTTATCATTATCTTCCTCTCTTATTGGTGTAGGCATCACGGGAACAGTTTTCTCTGATGAGCTACTTTCCAATTCGAGAGAAGGTACAATTACCTCATCAAGTTCTACTTTCCTCCCACTCACTTCTTTCGAGAGAAACTCCTTCTCTAGAAAGGACCCATTCTTGGCAACAAAGACCTTGCCTTCGGATCTGTGGTAGAAGGTGTACCCAATTGTTTCTTTAGGGTATCCTATGAAGACGCACTTCTCTGCTTTGGGTTCGAGCTTATCATATTGAAGCTTTTTCACATAAGCATCGCATCCCCAAACTTTAAGAAACGACAGCTTAGGTTTCTTGCCAAACCATAGTTCATAAGGTGTCGTCTCAACGGATTTAGATGGTGCCCTGTTTAACGTGAATGCAGCTGTCTCTAATGCATAACCCCAAAACGATAGTACAAAATCGGTAAGAGACATCATAGAACGCACCATATCCAATAAAGTACGGTTAGGACGTTCGGACACACCATTACGCTGTGGTGTTCCAGGTGGCGTGAGTTGTGAAACAATTCCACATTTTCTTAAATGAAGGCCAAACTCGTAATTCAAATATTCGCCTCCGCGATCAGATCGTAGAAACTTTATTTTCTTGTTACGATGATTCTCTACTTCACTCTGAAATTCTTTGAACTTTTCAAATGTTTCAGACTTGTGTTTCATCAAGTAGATATACCCATATCTACTCAAATCATCTGTGAAGGTTAGAAAATAACGATACCCGCCGCATGCTTCAACATTCATCGGACCGCATACATCGGTATGTATTATTTCCAACAAATCAGTAGCTCGCTCCATTGTTCCGGAGAACGGAGTTTTAGTCATCTTGCCCATGAGGCATGGTTCGCAAGTATCAAATGATTCATAATCAAGCGATTCCAAAAGTCCATCCGCATGGAGTTTCTTCATGCGCTTTACACCAATATGACCTAAACGGCAGTGCCACAAGTATGTTGCACTATCATTATCAACTTTGCATCTTTTGGCATCAATATTATGAATATGTGTATCACTACGATCGAGATTCAACAAGAATAGACCATTCACAAAAGGTGCGTGACCATAAAAGATGTTACTCATATAAATAGAACAACCATTATTCTATGACTTAAATGAATAACCATCTCGCAATAAACAAGATCCAGATATAATGTTCATGCTCAACGCTGGCACCAAATAACAATTATTGAGGTCTAAAACTAATCCCGAAGGTAGATGTAGAGGTAGCGTGCCGACGGCGATCACATCAACCTTGGAACCATTCCCGACGCGCATCGTCACCTCGTCCTTAGGCAATCTTCGCTTATTCCGTAGCTCCTATTTCGAGTTACAAATATGAGCAACCGAACCAGTATCAAATACCTAGGCGCTACTGCGAGCATTAGTGAGGAACACATCAATAACATGTATATCAAATATACCTTTGCTCACTTTGCCATCCTTCTTATCCGCCAAATACTTGGGGCAGTTCTGCTTCCAGTGACCAGTCCCTTTGCAGTAGAAGCACTCTGTTTCAGGCCTGGGTCCAGCTTTGGGTTTCTTCGTAGGAGCGGCAACTTGCTTGCCGTTCTTCTTGAAGTACCCCTTCTTTCCCTTGCCCTTTTTCTTGAAACTATTGGTTTTGTTAACCATCAACACTTGATGCTCCTTCTTGATTTCTACCTCCGCTGATTTCAGCATCGCGAAGAGCTCGAGAATTGTCTTCTCCATCCCTTGCATATTATAGTTCATCACGAAGCCTTTATAGCTTGGTGGCAGTGACTGGAGAACTCTGTCAATAACACTCTCAACCGGAAGATCAATTCCCAGCTGAGTCAAGTGGTTGTGGTACCCAGACATTCTGAGTATGTGTTCACTGACAGAACTGTTCTGCTCCATCTTACAGCTAAAGAACTTGTTGGAGACTTCATATCTCTCAACCCGGGCATTAGCTTGAAATATCAATTTCAGCTCTTGGAACATCTCATATGCTCCGTGCGTTCAAAACACTTTTGCAGTCCCGGTTCTAAGCCGTACAGCATGGCACACTGAACTATCGAGTAGTCATCAGATCGAGTCTGCCAGGCGTTCACAACGTCTGCAGCAGCTCCTGCAGCAGGTCCATCACCTAGCGGTGCATCAAGGACATAATTCTTCTGTGCAGCAATGAGGATAATCCTCAAGTTACGGACCCAGTCCGTGTAGTTGCTACCATCATCTTTCAACTTAGCTTTCTCTAGGAACGCATTAAAATTCAACGGAACAGTAGCACGGGCCATTTATCTACAACATAGATATGCAAAGAAACCATCAAGACTAAGTTCATGATAAATTAAGTTCAATTAATCAAATTACTAATGAACTCCCACTTAAATTAACATCCCTCAAGTTAACTAAGTGATACATGATCCAAATCAACTAGCCCATGTCCTATCATCACGTGAGATGGGATAGTCATCAATGGTGAACATCTTCATGTTGATCATATCTACTATATGACTCATGTTCGACCTTTCGGTCTCCAGTGTTCCGAGACCATGTCTGTACATGCTAGGCTCGTCAAGTTTAACCCAAGTATTCTGCTTGTGTAAAACTGGCTTACACCCGTTGTATGCGAACGTAGAATCTATCACACCCGATCATCACGAGGTGCTTTGAAACGATGAACTTTAGCAACGGTGCATACTCGGGGAGAACACTTTTATCTTGAAATTTAGTGAAGGGATCATCTTATAATGCTACCGTCGTTCTAAGCAAAATAAGATGCATAAAGGATAAACATCACATGCAATCAAAATATGTGACATGATATGGCCATCATCTTGTGCTTTTGATCTCCATCTCCAAAGCATCGTCATGATCTCCATTGTCACCGGCTCGACACCTTGATCTCCATCGTTGCGTCGTGGTCGTTGTTGACACCCGATTTTGGCACGATGCAAAATGCAGTAAAGGTGGACTCAAGCGGAGAAGTCTTCTATACGAGAAAATTCACATTGCCGGCATGAAAGGCTTGCCGGTGAAATCTTGCCGCTCGAGCTGAAGGCTTGCCGGTTTGGCTTGTCGATTTTGAGTGCTTGCCGATTTCAGCGGAGGCCCAAACAGGGGTTGAAGATGACCCGGCAAGGAGACGATCCGGCAAGGAGACGACCCGGCGAGGAAACGATCCGGCAAGGAGACGACCCGGCGAGGAGACGATCCAGCAAGGGGATGACCCGGCAGGAGATCCGGCAAGGAAACGGCCCGGCAAGGAGACAACCCAGCAAGGAGGCGATCCGGCAAGGAGGCAGCCCGGCAAGGAGGCGATCCGGCAAGAAGATGACCCGGCAAGGCGACCCGGCAAGATATCCTGATGGTACTCCCGGGAAGGCGACAACCCGTCGAAGACCGAAGATCAAGATGGACGCGAGGAGACATAAGCCAGCCCATCAAGACAGCCTCTGGAGCGGTACTACCGCCCTCCAGAGCGGTACTACCGCTTGAGCGGTACTACCGTGCTTTACTACCGCGCCTACCACCGCTTACGAAAATTCTTCTGGTATCCCGAGACCCTTACTCGGTAGTAGCGCGGTAGTCGGAGCGGTAGTATCAGCCAGAGCGGTAGTACCGCCCTCCAGAGCGGAAGTACCGCTAAGCGGTAGTACCGTATTTTACTACCGCGATTACTACCGCTTACGAAAATTCTTCTGGTATCCCGAGACCCTTACTCGGTAGTAGCTCGGTACTCAGCTATACTCAGAACGGTACTACCGCTTGTAGCGGTACTACCGCTTGACCAGAGTGGTACTACCGCTTACCGTCGCGCAGATTCGGGCAGGTTTTTGAGGGGTCCGAATTTGGCTAGTGTTTTTGATACTTTGTAAGGAAAGATGAATCCATGACTTGTACGGGAAGTCCAGCCGCCCTTTATATATGTTGGGGTGACGGCCGATTGAAAGAACACACAATCGAACAAATCAATATACTACTTTTTCATCTACGTTTTGTCTATCCCTTGTTTTTGCTTCCTCGTTCTTCGTCGTTCTTCGTGTTGGAGAGCTGCAAATCCCGAGGCCCTAGGGGCGAGCGAATCGACCTAGGGCAGCCCATTGCCGCCGCACTCCCTGACGGGGTCCCTCCCGGGATTGTGGGGTTTCGGGTCTTCAAAAGCGTCCTCCGGTTGTCTTGCGTATCGCGCTGCCGGTAGGACCTCCCTCGACGTGAGCTGCGGTGCATCACCCCCGGCGTCGAGGGTACGTGTGACGCGTTCGTGTGTCAACACACTTTTTGGCGACTCCGCTAGGGACACTTTGATCCATCATCATCATCCATCATGTCCAATCTTCCCAAGCCCTCGGAAGTTGATGCCGATAACATCATCAAGCCTAATCTGGAGGAGTTATCGGCTGAGCATCGCCAAGCTTATGAGGAGTACAAGAAGGCGCGTGAAGAGAAGGAGTTGCAGAAGTTCCTTGGAAACTTCAAGAAGGACCGCCAAGGCAATATCACTCCGGTTGGAGAAATCAAGTTCCTTCCTCTTCAAGCCAATCAGGTTAAACCTTCTGTAAGTACTACCTTTTCTCCTGAGCAATGGGCTGAAATTGAGAGCCGTATTTCTGATAGCAATAATCTGATCTATCAAGCTTTCTTAGAAAATAATAATGCTCAGAAGAATATGCCTAATATGCCTGCTAGTATGGGAAACCCTAATTCAGCCTTGCCTATCTCATCGGCGCCCCCCATGCCGCTGAATTATTTTCCCACCCATACCAATCAGATTGTGGCTGCACCGCTTAATCCTTTCATGAATATGCAGAGTTCGGTGGCAACGCCGAACCAAACCTTACCGATAGGCGGAAACATTGCTAGATCATCGCCGAACTATGGTTCGGCCAACATGCCACAATTTACACCCATAGTTGCTAACCCTAATCCTCCTATGCCATTGCCACAAGCTCCATCGTCTACTATGGACGATGCTTTAGATAATTTTAGAGAGGAGATGGCTAAAACGCTTCGAGAGAATTTTGGCGTTGAATTACCTAGGAATCGGATTTATCAAAAGCCGTATCCTGAGTACTTTGATGCAATTCCGTGCCCCCAAGGATATAAAATTCCAGATTTTGTTAAGTTCAATGGAGAGGGCATGAAAACCACATGGGAGCATGTTAGCCAATACCTAGCACAATTGGGTGAAGCAGGCTCGATAAATGAATTGAAAGTGCGTTTATTTCCTTTGTCATTAACTGGTACTGCATTTTCATGGTTTTCTTCTTTGCCACATGGATCTATTCGTGTTTGGTCACAACTAGAGCAAAAAATTCATGATCATTTTTATAGCGGCGACAATGAACTTAAGTTGTCACATCTTACATCGGTTAAGCAGAAGCATGATGAATCGGTCTCCGATTACGTCAAGAGATTTAGAGAGACAAAAAACCGGTGCTATAGTTTAGTGATAACCGAGAGAGACTTGGCAGATCTTGTGCTTAATGGTTTGAGAACTCAAATTAGAGAAAAGCTAGAAGGCTATGAGTTTATAAGTATCAACCAAGTCTTACAAAGGGCTTTGGCTCATGAAAGCCGAAGCAAGGACCTCAAAGAAGTGCATAGATATAAAACTGATCGTCCAAAGATGAATATGGTTGAATATGATAGTGATCATTCGGACGATGAGGGTGATATTTATGCTGCTGAATTTGTTTGGCCCTCGAAGGTCAAACCTTTTACTTGTCATGATTTAAAGCCGATTCATAAGAATCGTGATGATGAGATGAAGTTTACTTTCAACATTGCTAAATGTGATAGAATATTTGATGCTTTGCTACAAGCTAAGATTATTAGAATATCTCATACTTTACCGCCGTTTGAAGAGCTGAAACGGCGTGCTTATTGCAAGTATCATAATTCTTTTTCTCATGCTACTAATGATTGCAATGTTTTCCGACGACAGATACAATCGTCCATTAATGACGGACGATTGAACTTTTCTGAAATGCAAGTTGATAAGCAGCCCTTCCCAATGAATACTCTGGATTTGGAGGGTAAAAAATTACTCATTCGGCCGGAGGTGGCCGAATCTGCTAATAAAACTAATGTTGTCATTGGTGAGCCCAGGAAAAACAGAGATGGTGACAAGATCTTGGGAAGGCAAGTTGTGCTTGATAAGCAACCCGATGGTGGAGAGATAATCAAGATCACCGTGAAGAATCTTGCACTTGGGGGGCAACCGCAAGAGCAAGAGAATACCCGTGTTAAGTTTGTCAAGCCCAAGAGTCCGGAAATTGGCAAGTGGAAGCTGAATGAAACCAAAGTGCATCGCAAGAAAATCAAGCCAACTTTTGATATGTTGCTGTCCAAGTATGCTAATCAAGCGACCGGTTCTAGCTCTAACCGGTCATCAAACTTGAAGCGCCCAAGATCACCTCCGAGATAGGAATTTCAGCATTACACAAGGCCATATGGGTCATGGGCGCCAGGACCGTGGATGGCGCCACCTCCCTATGCACCATACTACATGGGAGGATTCAATGGAGGATGGGAGCAGCCCCCAATGGCCCCTTATGCTTTTCATCCAGGATGGGCAGAACCAAGGAGGCCTATGCGTGAGAAGTTTTCTTATCCCACACGAGGCCGTTTGAACAATGGGGTCAATCGGCCAATACAGAATAATCAAGAAAGAACCAACAAACAAGTGTGGCGTGCTAAAACATCAAGTGCAGCGGTCGAGTCTGGAAAGGGCAAAGAAAAGGTTGATGCCGACTCACTCATCTTGGGCACTGAGACATTCGCCATACAACAGCCGACTGTGCGGAACAACCCTACTGAGCCGATACTTGCTATCGCGCCAAAGCACTCGGCTAATGATCATGAAGCTACCACGAGTAAAGCCAAGCCCAAAGATCCAAAATATATGCAACCTAAGTGGTGTCCTCCAGGGCTGACAAAAACACAAAAGAGAAAACTACAGAGGCTGAGGAGTCAAGAGATGGCTGAACAGGAGGCCGAAAAGCAAAGAGATAACTGGTTCAATGACATTCGGCCCATGGTACCTACGAAGCAAGTATGGGTGCCCAAGCAAATACAAAGTGCGGTAGTTCCTACATCTGTCACATTAGCACCTGTACCACCAAAGGAGGACGATGCCACTGTTATTACATTGTCCGCGGTGCCTATCAATTCCGCTCCACCCGAACAGATTTCAGAACCAATAAACACGCCCAAGGAGGAAGGCGATATGGTGGATTGTGAGCCTACACCGGTACATGGAGGTATGGATATCAACATGGTGTTTTACTTACCCGCTGAGTTTCGTGCTATAGATGAAGAAGGGAAGTTGGCTCAGCTGGATTTTGGCCCTAAGAATGCAATATTTGAGAAGCCAAAAGAACCAGTGACACACTTGAAACCGTTGTACCTCAGGGGCCATATCAATGGATCACCAATTACTCGAATGCTTGTTGATGGTGGTGCTGTGGTGAATCTCATGCCCTATTCAATCTTCAAGAAATTGGGTTTGCCCGACGAAGGATTGATGAAGACCAATATGGTGCTCAATGGATTTGAGGGCAAAGAGAAAACCGAAGCCAAAGGTGTGATGTACGTGGAGCTTACGGTTGGAAGCAAAACTTTGGCTACTGCATTCTTTGTCGCCGAGGTGCAAGGTAACTACAACGTCATTCTAGGCCGTGATTGGGTTCATGCAAGCCAATGTGTGCCATCCACTATGCACCAGTTTTTAATTCAATGGGTTGATGATGAAGTGGAGATCGTTCATGCGGATAATTCGGCTTGCGTTGCTTTAGCCGATACACCGGTGGATTGGCAACACCCCAATGCTGCTTGCTTGATGGGACGGGACTTATCAGAGTTTGACTTTCTCAGCGCCACCAAGAGTGGTTTTGTACCCGTTTCTTTAAAGCCGGTTGGTGGAAATTGGCTCCAAGATATGACGTATTTAAATGGATCCTAACTCTGAGTGGTTACAAAAGCGTCTTGCAGAATATCGGTCCAATGGGAACGATATGTATGAGTCTATAGAGGAGTTAGGTGATATGGATAAACTTGGACAAGGCTTTACATCGGCCGATCCATTAGAAGAAGTAGATATTGGAGATGGCTCAATTCCTAGGCCGACATATGTAAACAAAAATTTGAAAGCCGATTGTAAAGTCAAGTTAATCGAGCTATTGAAAGAATATATTTGTTGCTTTGCATGGGAATATCATGAGATGCCAGGTTTAAGCCGAGAGCTAGTGGAGCATCGGTTACCTATAAAAGCCGGTTTTAGACCGTATAAACAATCGGCTAGGAAGTTCAATCCAAAAATATATGACCGGATCAAAGAAGAGATCGGTCGTTTGCTTAAACCTAATTTTATTAGACCTTGCAGGTATGCCGAGTGGATTTCTAATATTGTGCCAGTGGAAAAGAAAGGCTCCGGCAAGTTGAGGGTGTGCATTGATTTCAGAGATTTGAATAGAGCTACGCCCAAAGATGAGTATCCTATGCCTATAGCCGACATGCTTATTAATGATGCTTCTGGACATAAGGTTATTAGCTTTCTTGATGGCAATGCGGGGTACAACCAAATTTTCATGGCCGAAGAGGACTTGTCCAAAACGTCTTTTCGGTGCCCCGGTTTCCTTGGATTATTTGAGTGGACAGTGATGACATTTGGATTGAAAAATGCCGGCGCCACATATCAAAGGGCTATGAATTTGATCTTTCATGATTTACTCGGTGTTATACTTGAAGTCTATATTGATGATATTGTTGTCAAATCGGATGCTTTTGAATCTCACTTAGCCGATTTGCGTTTAGCTTTTGAGAGGATGAAGAAATATGGGCTGAAGATGAATCCTTTGAAGTGTGCGTTTGGCGTGTCGGCTGGTAAGTTTTTGGGTTTCATTATTCATGAAGATGGCATAGAGATTGATCCCAAAAAGATAGAAGCTATACAAAAAGGGGAGGCTCTAACATGCAAGAGAGATATGCAAAAATTCCTTGGCAAGGTCAATTATTTGAGGTGGTTCATAGCTAATTTGTCAGGGAAGGTTGATGCATTTACTCATATCCTTCGGTTGAAGAATGATGTTGATTTTACTTAGGGGACAAAACAGCAAGAAGCATTTGATATGATTAAGAATTATTTGTGCACTCCTCCGGTGATGAAGGCGCCCAAGCATAGAGAGCCCTTTAGACTTTACATTGCAGCCGAGGAAGGCGTTATTGGAGCTGTTTTGACTCAAGAAACCGAAGGAAAAGAGCATGCTATCACTTATTTGAGCTGACGCCTATTGGATGCTGAGACAAGGTATACATTTATTGAAAAATTATGCCTATGCTTATACTATGCTTGCACAAAATTGAGACATTATCTAGTACCAAGTGCTTGCATAGTAGCTTGTCAAACCGATGTCATTAAATACATGTTGCATAGACCAATTCTTAGTGGTAGAATTGGTAAATGGGCTTATGCTTTAATTGAGTATGATTTGTCTTATGAGTCTCTAAAATCCATGAAAGGCCAAATTGTTGCTAATTTTATCGTTGAGCATCGGATTAATGACAAGCAAGATATTGATATAAACCTTGTATCGTTAGTACCTTGGAGATTATATTTTGATGGTTCAGTTTGTAGCAACGGCCAAGGTGTTGGTATTGCTTATATATCTCCTCATGGTGCTGTTTTTGAAGCCTCATGCCGCTTAGAATATTTTTGCACAAATAATCAAGCCGAATATGAAGCATTGTTATTCGGCTTAGAGATGTTGCTTGCTATAGGTGCTACACATATTGAGGCTTTTGGTGATTCGTTATTAGTAGTACAACAAGTATCCAAGGTCTTTCAATGTTTAGACGAATCACTTAATGTTTATCTTGATAAATGTCTAGATATAATCTCTACTTTGGATCATTTTAGCATTGCTCATATATCTAGACATGATAATTGGAGAGCAAATGAGTTGGCACAACAAGCATCCGGCTATCATGTCAATCATGGCATGTTTCATATCTCTCAAAAACCGATATCTTGTCTTTCTAATATAGGAGAGGCCGAACCAGAGCCCACTGATTCGGTCAATGACAATGAATCTAGTGCAGGTGAAAATCATGACTGGAGGAAGCCCATTATTGATTACTTATGCAATCTGAGTGGAAGGGTGGACATGGCTGTTCGGCGCATGGCTTTCAAATATACAATGAGAGACGATGGTCTTTATCGCCGAACGGTTGAAGATGTTCTCTTGAAGTGTTTGGACGAAGACCAAGCGAGAATTGCTATGGGAGAGGTTCATGAAGGAATTTGCGGCACTCATCAGTCGGCCCCCAAGATGAAGTGATTATTACGACGTGCTGGATTTTATTGGCCGACGATGATCAACGATTGCTTCAGGTATTATAAAGGATGTGAAGCTTGTCAAAAGTTTGGTGATATTCAGTTGGCTCCCGCTGCTATGTTACATCCTATTATCAAGCCGTGGCCTTTTAGAGGTTGGGGATTAGACTTTATTGGAGAAATTCATCCTTCCTCTTCAAAGGGGCATCGGTTCGTGTTGGTGGCAACTGACTATTTCACTAAGTGGTCTGAAGCAATACCTCTCAAGAATATGACGCATACGGAGGTAATTCAATTCATAAGTGAGCACATTATTCATAGATTCGGCATTCCGCAAACATTAACTACGGATCAAGGTTCATCTTTCATGTCACATCAAGTTAGAGAATTTGCCGAATCGTATAAGATAAAGTTGCTCAATTCCTCCCCGTATTATGCTCAAGCCAATGGACAAGCTGAGTCTAGCAATAAAATTCTGATCAAGCTCATCAAGAAGAAAATTGAAGATAATCCAAGAAGGTGGCATGAGTTATTGTCCGAGGCTTTGTGGGCACATAGAATCTCAAGGCATGGTGCGACAAAGGTAACTCCATATGAGCTCGTATATGGTCAAGAGGCCGTTTTACCGGTGGAAGTGAATTTGAATGCTTTGAGAATAGCCAAACAAAATGATTTATCGGCAGTGGACTTTTATAACTTGATGATGGACAATATTGATGAGGTTGCCGATAAGCGTTTGGCTGCATTAAAGGCCATAGAAAGGAACAAGTTGAGGGTAGCAAGAGCTTACAATAAGAAGGTCAAGTTGAAGAATTTTCAGATTGGTGATCTTGTGTGGAAGGTGATTCTACCGATTGGTTCGAAGGACAGAAAATTCGGGAAGTGGTCTCCAAGCTGGGAAGGTCCTTTCAAGATTGCAAGAATAATTCCAGGAAATTCATATTTGGTGGAATCCATGCAAGGAACATTGCTACCTCGAGCTCTCAATGGCAAATATTTGAAGAAGTACCACCCAAGTGTGTGGCAAGAAGCCTAAATAGGAAATGGCCGATATATGATTATCGCCCTAAGCACATACTAATGGCCGATGGAGTGTTGACATCGTCCTTAGAACAAGCCTAATGCAAATAATTTTCGGCATGCAAGCTTTGCCGAAAAACAGGGGGGCATGTGTTGACACCCGATTTTGGCACGATGCAAAATGCAGTAAAGGTGGACTCAAGCGGAGAAGTCTTCTATACGAGAAAATTCACATTGCCGGCATGAAAGGCTTGCCGGTGAAATCTTGCCGCTCGAGCTGAAGACTTGCCGGTTTGGCTTGTCGATTTTGAGTGCTTGCCGATTTCAGTGGAGGCCCAAACAGGGGTTGAAGATGACCCGGCAAGGAGACGATCCGGCAAGGAGATGACCCGGCGAGGAGATGATCCGGCAAGGAGACGACCCAGCGAGGAGACGATCCAGCAAGGGGATGACCCGGCAGGAGATCCGGCAAGGAAACGGCCCGGCAAGGAGACAGCCCAGCAAGGAGGCGATCCGGCAAGGAGGCAGCCCGGCAAGGAGGCGATCCGGCAAGAAGATGACCCGGCAAGGCGACCCGGCAAGATATCCTGATGGTACTCTCGGGAAGGCGACAGCCCGTCGAAGACCGAAGATCAAGATGGACGCGAGGAGACGTAAGCCAGCCCATCAAGACAGCCTCTGGAGCGGTACTACCGCTTGAGCGGTACTACCGTGCTTTACTACCGCGCCTACCACCGCTTACGAAAAATCTTCTGGTATCCCGAGACCCTTACTCGGTAGTAGCGCGGTACTCGGAGCGGTAGTATCAGCCAAAGCGGTAGTACCGCCCTCCAGAGCGGAAGTACCGCTAAGCGGTAGTACCGTATTTTACTACCGCGATTACTACCGCTTACGAAAATTCTTCTGGTATCCCGAGACCCTTACTCGGTAGTAGCGCGGTACTCAGCTATACTCAGAACGGTACTACCGCTTGTAGCGGTACTACCGCTTGACCAGAGCGGTACTACCGCTTACCGTCGTGCAGATTCGGGCAGGTTTTTGAGGGGTCCGAATTTGGCTAGTGTTTTTGATACTTTGTAAGGAAAGATGAATCCATGACTTGTACGGGAAGTCCAGCCGCCCTTTATATATGTTGGGGTGACGGCCGATTGAAAGAACACACAATCGAACAAATCAATATACTACTTTTTCATCTACGTTTTGTCTATCCCTTGTTTTTGCTTCCTCGTTCTTCGTCGTTCTTCGTGTTGGAGAGCTGCGAATCCCGAGGCCCTAGGGGCGAGCGAATCGACCTAGGGCAGCCCATTGCCGCCGCACTCCCTGACGGGGTCCCTCCCGGGAGTGTGGGGTTTCGGGTCTTCAAAAGCGTCCTCCGGTTGTCTTGCGTATCGCGCTGCCGGTAGGACCTCCCTCGACGTGAGCTGTGGTGGATCACCCCCGGCGTCGAGGGTACGCGTGACGCGTTCGTGTGTCAACAGTCGTCTCGCCAACTATTGCTTCTACAACTATTGCTAACGCATAGCGATAAAGTAAAGCAATTACATGGCGCTTGCATTTCATACAATAAAGAGACAACCATAAGGCTCCTGCCGGTTGCCGAGAAATTACAAAACATGATCATGTCATACAATACCGTATATCACATCATGTCTTGACCATATCACATCACAGCAAACCCTGCAAAAACAAGTTAGACGTCCTCTACTTTGTTGTTGCAAGTTTTACGTGGCTGCTACGGGCTTCTAGCAAGAACCGTTCTTACCTACGGCACAAAACCACAATGGTGATTTATCAAGTTTGCTGTTTTAACCTTCAACAAGGACTGGCCGCAGTCAAATTCGATTAAACTAAAGTAGGAGAAACAGACACCCGCCAGCCACCTTTATGCAAAACAAGTTGCATGTCTGTCGGTGGAACCGGTTTCATGTACGTGGACATGTAAGGTTGGTCCGGGCCGCTTCATCTTACAATACCGCCGAATCAAAATAAGACGTTGGTGGTAAGCAGTATGACGATCACCGCCCACAACTCTTTGTGTTCTACTCGTGCATATCATCTACGCATAGACCTGGCTCATGATGCCACTGTTGGTGAACGTTGCATGGAAAACAAAAAAAATTCTACGCACACGCAAGATCTATCCATGGAGATGCATAGCTACGAGAGGGGGAGTGTGTCTCTGTACCCTCATAGACCATAAGCGGAAGTGTTAGAACAACGCGGTTGATGTCGTCGAACAACTTCACGATCCAACTGACCGAGTACCGAACGTACGGCACCTCCGCGTTCAGCACACGTTCAGCTCGGTGACGTCCTCGACTTCTTGATCCAGCAAGACGGCGAGGTAGTGGATGAGTTCCGGCAGCACGATGGCGTGGTGGCGGTGATGGTAATGCTATCTCCGCAGGGCTTCGCCCAAGCACTGCGAAAATATGACCGAGGGACGGAACTGTGGAGGGGGGCGCCGCACACGGCTAAGACAATGTTCTGTCTCCCTTGGGGCGCCCCCTCTCCTATATTTATATATGTGTAGGGGCTTGGAGTAGAAGGAATAGTGCCACGTGAACAGTAACCGTGAATAGTACACACGTGGACTTGGACTCCAAAGTACAATCCTATTCCTACTAGGACTCTCCCTTTTTCCTTCCCTAGCTGCATGGGCTTTTGAGGACTTGGTGCTCCTGGCCCAATAAGGCCAGGGCGCCTCCTCTTAGCCCGTACCAGCCCTTGGGACGTGGTGGACCCACTTGTGGACTTCCGGACCCCTCCGGAACCTTCTGGAAGCTTCCCGGTACAATACCGGAAAAAAAACTGCACCTTTTTCCGGAACCCAAAATATGACTTCCCATATATAAATCTTTACCTCTCAACCATTCCGAGACTCCTCGTGACGTCCAAGATCTCATCCGGGACTCCGAACAATATTCGGTTACCAATTCACATAACTCATATAACACTATATCGTCAACGAACGTTAAGCGTGCGGACCCTACGGGTTCGGGAATGATGTAGACATGACTGAGACGCCTCTCCGGTCAATAACCAATAGCGGAACCTGGATGCTCATATTGGTTCCTACATATTCCACGAAGATCTTATCGGTCGAACCGCAATGACAACATACGTAATTCCCTTTGTCCGTCGGTATGTTACTTGCCCGAGATTCGATCGTCGGTATCTCCATACCTAGTTCAATCTCGTTACCGGCAAGTCTCTTTACTCGTTCCGTAATACATCATCCCGTAACTAACTCCTTAGT
Organism: Elymus sibiricus; assembly: GCA_039707655.1. Lineage (NCBI taxonomy): Eukaryota > Viridiplantae > Streptophyta > Magnoliopsida > Poales > Poaceae > Elymus > Elymus sibiricus. Next base: position 253,446,684 of record CM077674.1, read on the forward strand.
CACTTTGCTTGCAAGCTTCTTATGATGTGCATTACCGAGAGGGCCCAGAGATACCTCTCCGAAACACGGAGTGACAAATCCCAGTCTCGATCCATGCCAACTCAACGGACACCTTCGGAGATACCTGTAGAGCATCTTTATGATCACCCAGTTACGTTGTGACGTTTGATAGCACACAATGTATTCCTCCGGTATCCGGGAGTTGCATGATCTCATGGTCTGAGGAACATGTATTTGACATTCCAGAAAGCAGTAGCAATAAACAGAACGATCATATGCTAAGCTAACGGATGGGTCTTGTCCATCACATCATTCTCCTAATGACCGTTATCAAATGACAATTCATGTCTATGGTTAGGAAACCTTAACCATCTTTGATCAACGAGCTAGTCTAGTAGAGGCTCACTAGGGACACGGTATTTGTTTATGTATTCACACATGTATTTAAGTTTCCGGTCAATACAATTCTAGCATGAATAATAAACCTTTATCATGAACAAGGAAATATAAAATAATAACAACTTTATTATTGCCTCTAGGGCATATTTCCATCAACAATGGCTCCCAGTTCACAAGCGGCCTCTTCAAGTCATACTGCGCCAGCCTCGACACGCAGATCTGCTACGCTTCTGTGGCGCACCCACGAAGCAACAGCCAGGCCGAGCGTGCGAACGCTGAGGTCCTTAAGGGCCTCAAGACAAGAAGCTTCAAGAAGAAGCTCGAAGCCTGCGGCAAGGGTTGGCTTGACGAGCTGCAGTCTGTGCTGTGGTCCATCCGCACAACGGCAACCAAGCCTACAGGTGAGACTCCTTTCTTCCTCGTCTACGGAGCAGAAGCAGTCCTCCCCTCCAAGCTCAAGCACGGCTCTCCACGGGTCCTTGCCTTCGACGAGGCTCGTCAGGACGGCTCGCGAGAGGCCGATCTACTGCTCCTCGAGGAAGCCCGTCGCCAGGCCGCCCTCCGCGCCGCCAGATACCAGCAGGCTTTGCGTCGCTATCATAGCCGCAACATACGCCCACGCACCCTCGAAGTCGGCGATCTCATCCTGAGAAGGATCCTCTCCAGAGAGGGACTCCACAAGCTCTCACCATGTGGGAAGGCCCTTTCAGGGTTGCTCATGTCTCCAGGCCCAGCGCCGCCCGGCTGGAGACGGAGGACGGAGTTCCTGTGCCTAACGCCTGGAACATCCAACACCTCCGTAAGTTCTACTCGTGACCCTCACGCGTACGAACAAAGTGGGTTGTACACGCCCCGGAGCCTCTCATTGCGTTCGCCTGATGGGCCCGCAAGAGCTCCCGCCCACGTCTCAGTGGAAGCCCCATGCTCCGCGATGGCGGAATGATCGAACCGCGATCATGCCCACGCCTAGTGGAAGCCCCATGCTCCGCGCTGGCGGACCAATCACCTGAGGGTGCCCCACGGGCTGCACCAACCTCACGCTGATCCGTGCCGAGCATGGCAGTCACATCTCTTTTTGGTTGTGTAATGAACTTATTACTATGTTTCAGTAAAGCTCTATTTCCTAAGATATCTTATGTGTTGCTAAGTTGCTTGCCTCAGGAGCTGTGCACGCTCGCGACCTTCCTCCTGCACATCTCGCGAGTGGGGGCTAGACACGGTGCCTATGCTCGAGTCAGTCCCAGCAGCGCTGCAAAATCCCAAGTGATCGAGCTCTGGCTCGCGGGCCTGCTCCCGCACACGCCACCTCACCAAGGTCCTTGGTGTCTCGTCTCCTCGCGTGATACCCACGAGCAAGCTAGCAAGCGCACACCGCTCCCCCCGTTTTATGAAATCGATGTAAAGTTATCACAGGAACAAGGCACTCAAAGGCCTCGCGAGCGCTGCCTCGCGAGCCGACTCACGACAAGACGCCTCCGCAGGCCTTAGGGAGCCTCGCGAGCGCTGCCTCGCGAGCCAACCTGCGGTGAACGTCTCCGCCAAGTGCTAGCGGGAGGCCTCACGAGCAGGAGCCTCGTGAGGCGCGCCCCGCAGCCACGACACGGCAAGTGACACTCGCAAAAGAGCTAAGTACAAAAACACCTCACGAGGCGTTCTCGGCGCCTCTCAAGTTTCCTCTTCCCGCGACCCCGCTGAGTGCTAATGTTCTCTCCTCCGCGCAAGCCGCTTGCACGTCAAAGGGGGACTTCCTGAGCATCACGCCTCTGGAGTCCTTACCGCCTCTCGGTGCCCTACACCTCCTGGCCTTGTCCAGGCAACGCGACCTGACATACCAGCGACGGCTGTAGCCCGCTCGGGGGCTGGGTCCTAATGACGTAGAGCACTAAGGTGAACAAGGAAAGGGAAATATGCCTCACGGGAGAGCCTCAAGAGGAAACATGCATTACAACGAGTCATAAAATACTTAAGACAAAAGGCATTGTTTTTACGCCCCCACGGGGCCACGTCAATTTGATACAGGTAAACCAAGGAAGGGGACCTAGGAAGCCGTGGCATCATCATCATCGCCGTCGTCGCCTTCATCGTCGTCTCCCCCAACCCCGCTGGAGCTCTCGCTGCTGTCGTGTGAGAACTTCGCGATCAGAGCGTCCACGTGGTCCTCCACCACCTTTCCGAGGCCGTCGCGAAGCTCCTCTGGCACGGGGGCTATCACCCTGTCGAAGTCAAAGTTGGGGTCGGCGTGAAGAAGGTGGCTGAAGATGCGCGTCGCCGCCTGGAAGAGGAGGTCGCGGCATTCGTCCTCGATAATGCCGCTCACCCTCTTCGCCCCAGCCTCGAGCCGCTCCATGAGCTTGGTGAAGAAGTCGAGGTAGCTGGCATCGTGGGTTTCGCAGGGGCCCTCGAGCCTCTCCTTGTTGATGGTGGCCAGGGCCCCGCGGGCCCGAAGCTCGAGGGATGGAACATCTTGGCGCGCTCATGCTGCCGCCCTCGCGCCCGGTCCGCTTCCAACCTCGCCTGCTCGACGACATTGGAGATGTCACCCACCTGCTGCTGGAGGGAGGCTAGCTCCGCCTCGGCGGTGTCCTTGGCCTGCACGCGGTCTTCCGCCGGTTCTCCGCCTCCGTCAGGAGCTCCTTGAGGGCCTCGATCTCCGTCCGAAGTTCTTCACGCTTCTCCGTGAAGCGGTCCTCCTGGAACTTCAGCTCCTTGCTGTGATCCGCAACAAGCGCCAGGCGATTCCTCTCTATCCTCATGTCGGCGTCCTCCTAGAGCTTCTTCTCCTTGGCCTCCAACTTGGCGTTGGCGGCCTCCATGCGCTTGGTGTAGGCGTCTTGGGCGGCGGTCACCTGGCGATCCAGCGTGTCCAGGCGCCCGCGCTCCATGGACTGCTCGATCGCTGTCCGCGTGAGCTCCCGCTCGCGGATCATGAGGTCGGCCTCCCGAGCCGCGAGTTCTTCCTCGCGGGAGTCGACGGCCTTCTCCCGCGTCTGGAACTGCTACTCCTCTGTGGTGCGCTGCTCCTCGAGCACCCTCGTACGGGCCTTAGCCTCCTCGCGGCGTTTCTCGGCCGCGTCTGCCTCCCGAAGGGCACTCTCGAAGACCTCCTTCGCCTCGGCGGCCGACTTCTCGCGCTTCTCCTGCACGACCTTGTCCTGGTGACGGCCCAGCTTGATGGCGACGTCGAGCCGGCGCCACCCCTCGGCAAGGCACAGGCGCTCCTCGGCGAGGCGCCCCTCGGCCTCCTGGAACTCCGCCTCGAGCTGGCCCAGAGCTCCCCTCGCGGTCCGCAGGACCCCGCGCCGGAGTAACGTGCGGTTGCGCACGAGTGTCAGGGCCCAGGCAGGGTCTGACTCCTCGCTGACCTCCGCCGACATGGCCTGGGAAGGCCCGGCGTCGTTCATTAGCATCAGAGGATTCGCCGGGGCCTCCTCCTCCTCTTGCCGCGGTGGAACACCCCGCGGGCTTGCCGCGCCCGCGCGCGAGGTTCCTGCCGTGGGTGAGTGCTGGGGGCTGCCTGAAGCACCTCCGGCGTCCGCAGCGCTCAGCGGAGCAGTTGGCACCTCCACCTCCCTCATCTCCAGGTCCGCCCCCGCGGCGGGCACCTCGGGAGCCGTGCCGCCGCCTCCGGAGGCCGTCTCCCGAGGCTCGGCGTCCCCAGCTTCAGAAGCCATGTCCATCTGCGGCTCCGGAGGGGCCGCTTGCTCCTTCTCCACCTCCTCGCGCTCCGTTCCGGCTTCAGACCGGCGGGTGGCCTCTTCACGCCCCTCGGCGCCCGCGGCAGGCGTCGGGGCCCCCTCCGAGACAGGGGTCCTCTTCGTCTTCTTCTTCTTCTCCTTTTTCGTGGATGCCCTGCGCGAGGCGGAGGCTCAGCCCCAGGCTGCGGGGCCAACGCAAAATGGAATAGGTAAGAGAGGCACTTACTTGTCATTGGCAACCCCACTTCCTTTTCTTCAGGGCCGATGGGGGGCGGCCCTCGCTGTCGCCCTCGCGAGGCCTCCTCCTGAGACCTGTGCCTGAGGTGCCCTTCTGAGGCCCGTCGGTCTCATCCTCGGTGACGTCCTTCTCGGCGGGGGGCTCAGTTGTCCCTCCGCCCGCACTAGCGTCCTCTGTGGGGGGCACGGTGCCCCCACCGCCGGCGTCCATCTCCTCCACGTGCGTCTCGCCTGCCGTCGCGCTGGAGCTTCCTTCGCCACCCGCCTCGGCAGGACGGGAGGGATCGACCCTGAACCGGGCGTCGTCGTCGTCGTCATCGTCGTCCTCGAGGTCGCGGATGAGTTGGCGGCGGGTCCGCGTGGCGGGGCCGCCGTCGCTCCCCTCCGCGTAGCCGCCCGAGGCCTCGGAGTCGTCCAGGTCCCTCGAGCCGGGGACCACCATGATCGGGTTCTCGCGAGGCCCCTCATGGCCTTCCGGCACGAGGCCCCACTCGTCGAAGACCGGCATCTCCGCGACCCGCTCCTTGGTCCCCTTGTAGCGGTACAGCAGGAGCGCGTCTTCGGGCGGGCCCCCCGCGGTGCTGCCGAGCATGATATGCATGATGCCGTCCACCACCTACGACTTCAGGCTGGCGACGCTCAGCCGCATGGGGTCCTTCGAGCCGGTGATTTTCCACACCGGGCGCGAGCGCAGCTGGAGTGGCGCTATGCGCCGCTGTAGGAACTTCTTGACGACCATCGCCCCCATGAGGCGCGCCACCTTGTGGTCCGCCAGCCTCGGGTCGGTGAGCTTCTCGTGCTCCCACCCCGAGCTCTTCACGGCAGGGGCCGTCGGCTCCATCAGCAACTGGTTGCAGTGGCGCGTGTCCATGTAGATCCAGCGCTGCCGGTAGCCTTCCACCTTCTTCGGGATCTTCAAGCTGATGATGTCGTTCTCCGTAGCCTTGACGACGAGGAACGAGGCGCACGCGGAGCAGTGGTTCGCCGCAGAAATCCACAGGCTGAAGAAGTGGCGGAAGAGTGCCACCGAGGGCATTACACCCACGAAAGCCTCGCAGTAGAAGGCGAAGATGGCGAGGAGGAAGATGGAGTTGGGTTGAAGATGGAGGGCTTGGATCTGGTAGTGGGTGAGGATGGCGTTGAAGAAGTCCGAGAACGGCGACACCAGGCCGGCGTAGACGCTGTGGATGAAGAAGGGGAACGTCGTCGCCTCCAGATCGCGCCGCGCGCGCGCCCGGCCAGATCTTCGTCGCCCCGTTCTCGTTCTAGTCGTCGGCGACCATCGAGAGTACCTTGTCCAGGCCCTCTCGGTTCACGATGATGGAGGGCTGCAAAGCCGGCTCCACAGCCAGCGCGCTCGGCGCCGCGGCCGCCGCCTTGCCTTTCTTGCCGGCGGGCGCCATTGCTACGCGGTGAAGCTTGGGAAACGAAAGAGGAAGGAGCAACGCTCGGGGAAGGAGGCGCGAGAGATCAGGCACTGGAGGAGAAAGCAGAAGGGAAGCAATGATGGCCTGCACCCCGCGCGGGCAGGCTTTATGGCAGGCGCGGGCGGTTACCGAGGCGGAGTGGGGAAGTGGGGGCGTCCCACGTCCCGTCGTGCGCCACGCGTCGAGCCTGGGCCCCGTAGTTTGTCAGGGCCCGCGTCGTTTCGCTCCCAACGGGCGGGAACGTGCGCGCCACGGGCCCGGGGGCTACTGTCGGGCCAGTGGGAACTAGGGTACCCCGGCCCATCTGCCTGCGGCCCAGGAACGACGCCTGGCGAAGGCCCAAGACGCGGCCCATCTAAAGGCGCTGCGAAGCGAAGACATCTCCCAAGGCGCCGGCCTCCTGAGGACCCCTCCTCAAGGCTCAGGCCACCAAGACTCGGCCGCAGGAGCGATCGAGACCTCGCGAGGCTGCCTCCCGAGGCGGCCCCCAGAGGCCATCCGAGCCTGACGTCGGCTGCGCGGTCCTGTGCCCACCACGTGGGTGACGCGCGTGGCGACGAACGAAGGTAGAGGCCGCGCCAGCGGGCGTGGATAGAGAAGCTTTCCTCTTTGGTGCTAAGGGGGCAGCCCCAGCTGCCCACCCCCAAAGCGAGTCCCAAGGACTACCCGTTTGGTGATAGAAGACCGAGACAGCAAGGCGCTCAGGGCGGAGGTCATCACCGAGCCCACCGGCGCGTCATAGATCAACTTTTGCAGGCGAAGACCGCCTTTAGTCAGGATAGACTGAGCGACTGTCCCCTTTCAAAACCCGCCAAGTGTGGCAACCCTTCCCGCCTAAGTTTTTGGGGGAAGAGGACCGGGGCGGCTATAAAAGGGGCAGAGCTGCCATCGTAGAGGGGATCGGATCCTCTGCTTCCTACCTTGTACGCGAGAACATCTCCTTGCCCAGAGCAATCCCAACCACAAGCAGGAGTAGGGTTTTACACCGCAACGTGGCCCGAATCTGGGTAACCGTCGTGTCCCCTGTCGTGCTCCCGCGTAGCGCTCTCGCCGTAGCCTCGCCGTGGTCACCTTTGGTCGGAAAGAACCAGCTCGCCCCCAGTGTTCGAACCTCTAGATCCCCGGAGTCCCGGCTCCGACACGTTATGATGCCTGGTGAAGCCAACGTGGGTTAAAACAAGAAGCCAACGACCATCATTCCACTGAATTCACAGCAGCAAAGCTCGTCGTGGTGGTGGATTATGCTAACCTTTTGGGGGTTGTTATCCAGTTCTGCATGAAGACCCATATAGAGGTCGTTATCCTGCGATGGAGCGACGACTGCAACCTTTTGGGGCTCCTTATCGTCTGCTTGAATTGATGGCCAAACACCTTGTATGGTGCACTACTGTCTACTGTCAGATTGGAGGCAAAAGGTTCTAGAATTGGGCAACCAATTGAATACCAAGACGGCTAATAAGAGGACCATCATGTTTAGCCTGCATAGCTTCTGAATGGCATTGCTTAAGCATTTCAGGCACCAACTATTCAGAGAGAACATCTGTTTTTTTCATGTATATACATTTTGGTATCGACACTGAAAGTAATCTGCCAAATTTTGTGGTTTATCTCTGTAACGCGAGAAGTCATGCAATCTAATGCTCAGCCAGATCACCTTGGTAGAAAAGGTGAAAAAAAGAAAGAAAAAGAAACCGTGTTTCAGTTCTGAATCTATTCAACGTTGCTATTTGTAATTTGCTGAGACCATTTCCACAAGCTTGTCATGAAGAGCACCGTTTGTCGCCAGAACACCACCCGAAGGATAGATGATTCTACGCCCGGTTAGGTCAGCTCCAAAATCCAATGGTTTCCCGCTCCAATCACATGTCTGTAAGTTTTATCAATTTAGAGACTCATAAGTATAGCTATAATGTTAAGGATCAATAGAGCAAATGGACATTTCTTGTATCCATGGCCTAGCAAACGAGACATACCTGACCTCCAGCTTCCTCAACACAAATTACCCCAACAGCATGATCCCAAGCCTACGTGAACAGCCGGAGTAGAAAGGATCAGTACAAGTGCAAACTAAGCCAGCGAGCTGTCTAACTTGTCACACAGTACAACGGAAAATTCAAGCAAGAGGTCACCTTGAGTAGTTTTTCCGCCCGTGCTAGGAGGATAAAAACTGACATTCTCCCACAAGCTACCAAGAGATACTTGGACAAGCTAAAAAAGCAGCAGCAATAAGGTCAGAACACGGTAAATCATGTATTAACAAATCGATACGATATTAGTCTAAGATAGTCGCTACCAACCTAAGATAGATATTTTCTAGGAAAACTAAAAGCAATAAGGTAGCAGGGCAGCACAAGAAAGAAAAAGGATGGCTCCATTTCAGATTATGCTCACAACCTAGTAGTAAACAACATCTTTTCGAAATATCCATTGAGAACTTGTTAGGATGGCGATAAAATAACTGCCAATCCTTGAAAAGCCTTGTGCTGATTCACTAGGACCATGTTTAAATTGGTTAGGAAGGTAAACTAGCATGCGTGCATTGTCACGAGGAAACTGCAACATACCTTCCACCGCAAGAATTTTGGAGAAGAATCTTGTTCTCATCTCTCGGCTCAGATTCATCCATTGTCGAGCTGAAGTGGGCAGATAATGGCATCATATCCCAAGTATGGCTATCAACAATGCAGAAGCGTGCCATGTGTGCAACTGAACAGGGATCAACAGAGCATCTCTTCCAAACATCCTGTGCTGTTGTCAATTGGCCAACCTCAGCAGACATGGGCCTAGACCAAGTACCACAGCCTACATGAGACACCATAAGGATGCCACGGCCAGGACAAGCCGCAATACTTTCATCTTCCGTGTCGCCTACGGTAGTATCGGTCAAATTTGGGCATCCCATCACTCCTAGTGCTAATTTTCCATCCACCACAAGAGCCAAACCCACCTAAGGACCAAGCCAAAAAGATTCATATTGGAAGAAAGAGAGTAAGAAAACAACGTGACCAAGATCTAATGCTAAGAAATCACTGAGGAGCAAATCCTTATCGAACAGTGACCAGATAGGAGGAAACATGCTTCGTATTCAGACATGCAAAACTGTTGGATTTTGGTACTGAACAATGATTCAAAAGGAAATATGCCTCATAAAAAAAATTCACATGTGTTCTTACCCTCGGTTAATCAATGATTTATTTGAATGAAAGACTAGGCAGAAACGTCAAGCTACAAACCTCAAAATTATGATAAACCACACAATGCTGATTATCGCTTTTGATGCATGCATCCGAATTACCAATGCTACAGGTAGTGGCTGACCAAAGTATTGGAACAAACTACATAAATAGTGTCAATACAGATAAGGGGTGTACCGAAGCAAACTTCTACAGATAAATGATAGGACAGACCAGTGCTAGAAGCTCCCACACCAGGCAAGGGAAGAATTATACGAGGCAAGCCTTAAACCTGCATGATGCAATGCAGAGAGGCCGCGTCGAACCAGGGCCTCTTGGCACAAGTGGGGAGTACTTCACCACTGCGCCAGGCCTGTCCCTTGTGTAAATACAGATAATCCCACAAAAGTGAGCATGGCCAACACAAATGTGGCTAGCAAGAAAGACCCATGAGTCCCATGCTTGTTCGGTGGGAATAACATTTCTTGTGCATGCATGAATGTGCAGCCCATAACGAAGGTGTATGCTTGTGCGGTGTTGTAGCATGCTCTAACAATGGCTGTGTTCCAGATTTCAGTGGTGAGTGATCAACAAAATCTAATCATGAGTCATACAATGAATACAAAGAGACATACCACATACAAAGAATCCTCTCCTTTCAAGAAACCCTTGGTACCATCAATTGGGTCAAGTAGCTGCAAAATCAAAGCATCATCTTTATTCACTGGAACTAACTTTTGCAGATCTGGATCTATGATTAATAAAACTTTCATAGCTTACCCAATAAGTAGCAGGATTTGAATCAAAGGAGACAGCATCCTTGCCTCCTCTGTCAGTAGCTCTCAACACATCATCATGAGTTAAAGGAGGACCGTTGTTATTCACTTCTTTTGTGACAAAACTTGAAATGGACTCAACAAGTGTATTACTATTACTATCAGCAGCACTAGACGACCGTAGAAATGCTGAGTCCTCTTCTGCCACCAGAGGTATCGATGGAAACAATTGTTGTAGTTCTTCCAATGGGACCATGGAAGAGGTGGCATCAGACAACAGTGCAAAGTGCATATCATAGGCTGAACTGAGGAAGTGAATTATGAATTACCAAAGCTGATAAGGGCCTGAACTCCAAAATCTGCAATTGTCACATGAGTTTGATCGTTCTTTTCAAGAATCTTCTCGTCACCTACAAGCATTGATGCTCTCACCTGTCAAGGCAATCAATTTAACCAGCAAAATAAGCTCAGGTTGCTCGATTATTTTCAGCGACATGTCAGAAAAACATTTAAAATTTAAGAAATCATAATTGGATGATAAATTGGCAACTCAAAAAGTTCAACATTCAGGTTTAGTATAGTCTTTTTCCTCTGAAACCTCTGGTGTTAGTAAACCTGACTAGAACAAAATTGTTTTTCTGCTGCTAAACAAGGGTAATTTTCTAATAATGGCTAAATCGTATCTGTTCTACCTTTAGTTTTTGTGATTTTTCTAAGTAATCCTGTAGGTTAATTCATGTTCTAGACATGATTTCAGTTTCTTGTCACAGACATACATATTAAATTTGCCACTTTTGCTTCGGTACATCCCCCCTGAACACATTGACGGCTGAGATCTCTCTATACCCCTTCATAATAAAGGGTAGGATGGTCTTTTCACCCATGCCAATACGCGGCCTGCGTACATATACGCGGTGCCCTTTTTTTTCTTTCTCGCGGCATCTTTTTTTTTCTCGCGGCGCCCTTAGGTACCTAACGCACGTTGCGTCATGTTCGGCTAGTGTTTTAGGGTTTTTCACCGGAAAAACTCTAGAAAATGCATAAAATGTCAGAACTCAATACAATTTATCATGGATGCTTGGCATGGTGATGCTAGTGTGTGAAAAAAAATTGGGTCCATTTTATTGATGTGAAAGAAAATGCATCTAGACTTGCCCTACCGGCCTACCCGAACCACCACCTTTGAACATGGTGTGCTTCTTGCCATGCATGAAATGACACCAAATTTTGCCAGCATGTGGGCATGCTCATTGCAGGCCTCCATGCAAAATTTGAACGAATTCGGACACCTAACGCACGTTGCTTCACGTTCAGCTAGTGTTTTAGGATTTTTTTTTCACCGGGAAAACCCTAGAAAATGTTGGAAATATGCCCTAGAGGCAATAATAATTTAGTTATTATCATATTTCCTTGTTCGTGATAATCGTTTATTATCCATGCTATAATTGTATTGATTGGAAACTCAAATACATGTGTGGGTACATAGACAACACTGTGTCCCTAGTATGCCTCTAGTTAACTAGATCGTTGATCAAAAGATGGTGAAGGTTTCCTAGCCATGGACATGAGATGTCATTTGATAACGGGATCACATCATTAGGAGAATGATGTGATGGACAAGACCCAAACTGTAAACGTAGCATATGATCGTGTCAGTTTATTGCTATTGTTTTCTGCATGTCAAGTATCTGTTCCTATGACCATGAGATCATGCAACTCCCTGACATAGGATGAGTACCTTGTGTGTATCAAACGTCGCAACGTAACTGGGTGACTATAAAGGTGCTCTACAGGTATCTCCGAGGATGTCTGTTGGGTTGGCATGGATCAAGACTGGGATTTGTTACTCCGTGTGACGGAGAGGTATCTCAGGGCCCACTCGGTAATACAACATCACAATGAGCCTTGCAAGCAATGTGACTAAAGTGTTAGCCACGAGATCTTGTATTACGGAACGAGTAAAGAGACTTGCCGGTAACGAGATTGAACTAGGTATAGAGATACCGACGATCGAATCTCGGGCAAGTAACATACCGAAGAACAAAGGGAACAGCATACGGGATTAACTGAATCCTTGACATAGAGGTTCGACCGATAAAGATCTTCGTAGAATATGTAGGAGCCAATATGGGCATCCAGGTCCCGCTATTGGTTATTGATCGTAGAGGTGTCTCGGTCATGTCTACATAGTTCTCGAACCCGCAGGGTCTACACACTTAACGTTTGGTGACGATTAGTATAGTTGAGTTATTTTGTTGGTGACCGAAGGTTGTTCGGAGTCCCGGATAAGATCCCGGACATGACGAGGATCTCCGGAAGAGTCCGGAGGTAAAGATTGATATATGGGATAATAGTGTTTGGTCTCCGGAAGGGTTCCGGAATTCACCGGAAAGGGTTCCGGATGTTTCCCGAAATGTTCGGGTACGAGAACACTTTATTTGGGCCAAGGGGTAAAGCCCACGAGGCTTTAGGAAGGTGCAAAAGGAAGTTTTGCGGAGGCCAGGGGCCAGACGCCAGGGACCCTGGCGTCTGGGGCCAGACGCCGAGGACCCTGGCGTCTGGTCCTGGAGTCCGAGCAGGACTCTTGCCTTGCGGGCCAAACCGACTTTGAGGAGGCTCTTTCTCCAAGTTTCGACCCCAGGGCTCAACATATAAATAGAGGGGCAGGGCTAGCACCCGGAATACATCAAGATTTCCCCAAGCCGTGTGCGGCAACCCTAACCCTCTAGTTCCTCCGTCATAATCTCCGTAGCGCTTGGCGAAGCCCTGTAGAGATTGTTCCTCACCACCATCACCACGCCGTCGTGCTGCCGGAACTCATCTACTACTTCACCATCGCTCGCTGGATCGAGGAGGTGAAGGCGTCATCAAGCCGTACGTGTGTTGAACGCGGAGGTGCCGTCCGTTCGGCACTAGTTCGTGATCGGTTCGAGGGACGACTTGCGATTTGGATCGCAGAGACGTTCGACTACATCAACCGCGTTTCTTAACGCTTCCGCTTAGCGATCTACAAGGGTATGTAGATTCACTCTCCCTCTCGTAGATGCTCATCACCATGGATAGATCTTGCGTGTGCGTAGGAAAAATTTTGTTTCCCATGCAACGTTCCCCAACAGTGGCATTCGAGCTAGGTCTATGCGTAGATGAGATCTCGAGTAGAACACAAACGAGTTGTGGGCGTGGGTGTATACATATTGCTTGCCGTTACTAGTTGATACTTGATTCGGCGGTATTGTGAGATGAAGCGGCCCGGACCGACATTACGCGTACGCTTACGCGAGACAGGTTCCTTCAACTGACATGTAACTTCGTTGCATAAAGATGGCTAGCGGGTGTCTGTCTCTCTCACTTTAGTTGAATCAATTTCAATGAAGAGGGTTCTTTTAGAAGATCAAAAAGCAATCACTACACCACGTTGTGGTTTTGCGTAGGTAAGAACAGTTCTTGCAAACCCGTAGCAGCCACGTAAAATTTGCAACAACAATTAGAGGACGTCTAACTTGTTTTTGCAGGGTATGTTGTGATGTGATATGGCCAATTACATGATGAGATATATGTGATGTATGAGATGATCATGTGTTGTATAGAATATCACGACTTGCATGTCGATGAGTACGGCAACTGGCAGGAGCCATAGAGTTGTCTTTAATTATTGTATGACCTGCGTGTCAATCATTAAGCGCTATGTAATGCTTTACTTTATCGCTAAACGTTAGCAATAGTCGTGGAAGCAACAGTCGGCGCGACAACCTCATGGCGACACGTTGATGGAGATCAAGATGATGGAGATCATGGTGTCATGCCGGTGACGATGGAGATCATGCCGGTGCTTTGGAGATGGAGATCAAAAGCACGAGTTCATGGCCATATCATGTCACTTATGATTTGCATGTGATGTTAATCCTTTTATGCATCTTATTTTGCTTAGGACGACGGTAGCATTATAAGGTGATCCCTCACTTAAATTTCAAGATAAATTGTGTTCTCCCCGAGTGTGCACCGTTGCGAAAGTTCGTCGTTTCGAGACACGCCGTGATGATCGGGTGTGATAGACTCTACGTTCACATACAACGGGTGTAAGCCATGTTGCACGTGCGGAACACTCGGGTTAAACTTGACGAGCCTAGCATGTACAGACATGGCCTCGGAACACAAGAGACCGAAAGGTCGAACATGAGTCATATAGTAGATATGATCAACATGAAGATGTTCACCATTGAAACCATCTCAACTCACGTGATGATCGGACTTGAGTTGGTGGATTTGGATCATGTTACACTCGAATGATCGGAGGGATGTCAATTTGAGTGGGAGTTTTTAAGTAATATAATTAACTAAACTCATTATCATGAACATAGTCAAAATGTCTTTGCAAATTATGTTGTAGATTACTAGCTCGCGCTGTAGCTCCCTTGAATTTTTATATGTTCCTAGAGAAATAGATTTGAAAGATGATGGTAGCAATAATGCGGACTGGGTCCGTGATCTGAGGATTGTCCTCAATGCTGCACAGAAGGCTTATGTCCTTAATGCACCGCTCGGTGCGCCACCCCCTCAAGCGTCGTCTGTAGATGTTGTGAACATCTGACAGGCACGTTCTGATAACTACTTGATAGTTCAGTGCGTCATGCATTACGGTTTAGAATTGAGGCTCCAAAACGTTTTGAACGTCACGGAACATATGAGATGTTCTAAGAGCTGAAATTGGGATCTCAGGCTCGTGCCCATGTTGAGAGGTATGAGACCTCCAACAAGATTCTTTGCCTGCAAGATGATGGAGAATAGCTCAATCGTTGAGCATGTGCTCAGATTGTCTGGTACTACAATTGCTTGAATCGAGTGGAAGTTGATCTTCCAGATAAGATAGTGATTGGTATAGTTCTCCAAGTCACTGTCACTAAGCTACTAGAGCTTCGTGATGAACTATAAAAGGCCAGAGATGGAAATAATGATCCCTGAGCTATTCGCGATGTTTGACCCCGCGAAGATAGAAATCAAGAAGGAGCATCAAGTGTTGATGGTTAGTAAAACCACTAGTTTCAAGAAGGGCAAGGGCAAGGAGGGATACTTCATGGATGGCAAGCCAGTTGCTGCTCCAGTAAAGAAACCCAAGGTTGAACCCAAACCCGAGACTGAGTGCTTCTATTATGAGGAGAACGGTTGCTGAAGTGGAACAACCCTAGATGCTTGGTAGATAAGAAGGTTGGCAACGTCGACAGAAGTATATTTGATATACGTGTTATTGATGTGTACCTTACTAGTACTCCTAGTAGCACCTGGGTATTAGATACCGGTTCGGTTGCTAAGTGTTGGTAACTCGAAATAAAAGCTACGGAATAAACGGAGGCTAAGGGTGAGGTGACGATGAGTGTTGGAAGTGTTTCCAAGGTTGATGTGATCACCATCGCGCGCTCTCTCTACCTTTGGGATTAGTGATGAACCTAAATAAATGTTATTTGGTGTTTGCGTTAAGCATGAACGTGATTAGATCAAGTTTATTGCAATACGGTTATTCATTGCAGTTAGAGAATAATGGTTATTCTATTTACATGAATAATACCTTCAATGGTCATGCACCCAATAAGAGTGGTTTATTGAATCTTGATCGTAGTGATACACATGTTCATAATATTGATGCCAAAAGATACAAAGTTAATAATGATAGTACCACATACTTGTGGCACTGCCGCTAAATGTCATATTGGTGTAAAACGCATGAAGAAACTCCATGCTGATGGATCTTTGGACTCATTCGATTTCGAATCGGTTGAGACATGCGGACCATGCCTCATGGGCAAGATGACTAAAACCCCGTTTTCCGGTATGATGGAGCGGGCAATTGACTTATTGGAAATGATACATGTTGATGTATGCGGTCCAGTGAGTTTTCTAGTGGGCGGTGGATATCGTTATTTTCTTACCTTCACTGATGATTTGAGTAGATATAGTGTATATTTACTTAATGAAACACAAGTCTGAATCGTTTGAAAAGTTCAGAGTGAAGTTTGAGATCATCGTGACAAGAAGATAAAATGTCTACGATATGATCGTGGAGGTAAATATCTGAGTTACGAGTTTGGTATATAACTTAAGACAATGTGAAAGTTGTTTCACAACTCACGCCACCTGGAACACCATAGTGTGATGGTGTGTCCGAACGTCGTAGTTGTGCTCTATTAGATATGGTGCAAACTATGATGTCTCTTATCGATTTACCACAATCGTTTTAGGGTTATGCATTAGAGACAACCACATTCACTTTAAAAGGGGCACCATAAGTCCGTTGAGATGACACAGTATGAATTTTGGTTTGGCGGAAACCTAAGCTGTCATTTTTTAATGTTTGGGGCTGCGACGCTTATGTGAAAAAGGGTTTTCACCTAATGAGCTCGAACCCAAAGCGGACAAATGCATCTTCATAGAATACCCTAACGTAACAGTTGGGTGAACCTTCTATCTCAGATCCAAGCACAAAGTGTTTGTTGCTAAAACGGGTCCTTTCTCGAGAAAAAGTTTCTTTCAAAAGATTGAGTGGGAGGAAGATAGAACTTGATGAGGTTGTTGAACCTTTGTTTCAACCAAAGAGTAGCGCAGCGCAGAAAGTTGTTTCTGTGGAGCCTACGTTAGTTGAAGAGGAAGTTAATGATGATGATCATGAAACTTCGGATCAAGTTACTATCGAACCTCGTGGGTCGACAAGGACGCGTACTGCTCCTGAGTGGTACGGCAACCCTGTCTTAGAGGTCATGTTGTTGAACAACGATGAACCTACGAGCTATGGAGAAGCGATGATGGGCCCGGATTCCGAGAAATGGTTAGAGGCCATGAAATCCGAGATGGGATCCATGTAAGAAAACAAAGTATGGGCTTTGGAAGTATTACCTGAAGGGCGTAAGGCCATTCAGAACAAATGGATTTTTTAAGAGGAAGACGGACGTGGACGGTAATGTCACCGTCTATAAAGCTCGACTTGTGGCAAAGGGTTTTTCACAAGTTCAAGGAGTTGACTACGATGAGACTTTCTCACCCGTAGCGATGCTAAAGTCTGTTGGAATCATGTTAGCAGTTGCTGCATTTTTCAATTTTGAAATCTGGCAGATGGATGTCAAAACATCGTTTCCTTAACGGTATCCGTAAGGAAAGGTTGTATGTGATACAACCGGAAGGTTTTGTCAGTCCTAAGGATGCTAAAATGTATGCAAACTCCAGCGATCCTTCTATGGACTGGAGCAAGCATCTCGGAGTTGGAATATACACTTTGATGAGGTGATCAAAGTTTTTATGTCTATACAAAGTTTATGAGAAACTTGTATTTACAATAGAGTGAGTGGGAGCACTATAGAATTTCTGATAAGTATATGTGGTTGACATGATTTCAGTTTCTTGTCACAGACATACATATTAAATTTGCCACTTTTGCTTCGGTACACCCCCCCTGAACACATTGACGGCTGAGATCTCTCTATACCCCTTCATAATAAAGGGTAGGATGGTCTTTTCACCCATGCCAATACGCGGCCTGCGTACATATACGCGGTGCCCTTTTTTTTCTTTCTCGCGGCATCTTTTTTTTTCTCGCGGCGCCCTTAGGTACCTAACGCACGTTGCGTCATGTTCGGCTAGTGTTTTAGGGTTTTTCACCGGAAAAACTCTAGAAAATGCATAAAATGTCAGAACTCAATACAATTTATCATGGATGCTTGGCATGGTGATGCTAGTGTGTGAAAAAAAATTGGGTCCATTTTATTGATGTGAAAGAAAATGCATCTAGACTTGCCCTACCGGCCTACCCGAACCACCACCTTTGAACATGGTGTGCTTCTTGCCATGCATGAAATGACACCAAATTTTGCCAGCATGTGGGCATGCTCATTGCAGGCCTCCATGCAAAATTTGAACGAATTCGGACACCTAACGCACGTTGCTTCACGTTCAGCTAGTGTTTTAGGATTTTTTTTTCACCGGGAAAACCCTAGAAAATGTTGGAAATATGCCCTAGAGGCAATAATAATTTAGTTATTATCATATTTCCTTGTTCGTGATAATCGTTTATTATCCATGCTATAATTGTATTGATTGGAAACTCAAATACATGTGTGGGTACATAGACAACACTGTGTCCCTAGTATGCCTCTAGTTAACTAGATCGTTGATCAAAAGATGGTGAAGGTTTCCTAGCCATGGACATGAGATGTCATTTGATAACGGGATCACATCATTAGGAGAATGATGTGATGGACAAGACCCAAACTGTAAACGTAGCATATGATCGTGTCAGTTTATTGCTATTGTTTTCTGCATGTCAAGTATCTGTTCCTATGACCATGAGATCATGCAACTCCCTGACATAGGATGAGTACCTTGTGTGTATCAAACGTCGCAACGTAACTGGGTGACTATAAAGGTGCTCTACAGGTATCTCCGAGGATGTCTGTTGGGTTGGCATGGATCAAGACTGGGATTTGTTACTCCGTGTGACGGAGAGGTATCTCAGGGCCCACTCGGTAATACAACATCACAATGAGCCTTGCAAGCAATGTGACTAAAGTGTTAGCCACGAGATCTTGTATTACGGAACGAGTAAAGAGACTTGCCGGTAACGAGATTGAACTAGGTATAGAGATACCGACGATCGAATCTCGGGCAAGTAACATACCGAAGAACAAAGGGAACAGCATACGGGATTAACTGAATCCTTGACATAGAGGTTCGACCGATAAAGATCTTCGTAGAATATGTAGGAGCCAATATGGGCATCCAGGTCCCGCTATTGGTTATTGATCGTAGAGGTGTCTCGGTCATGTCTACATAGTTCTCGAACCCGCAGGGTCTACACACTTAACGTTTGGTGACGATTAGTATAGTTGAGTTATTTTGTTGGTGACCGAAGGTTGTTCGGAGTCCCGGATAAGATCCCGGACATGACGAGGATCTCCGGAAGAGTCCGGAGGTAAAGATTGATATATGGGATAATAGTGTTTGGTCTCCGGAAGGGTTCCGGAATTCACCGGAAAGGGTTCCGGATGTTTCCCGAAATGTTCGGGTACGAGAACACTTTATTTGGGCCAAGGGGTAAAGCCCACGAGGCTTTAGGAAGGTGCAAAAGGAAGTTTTGCGGAGGCCAGGGGCCAGACGCCAGGGACCCTGGCGTCTGGGGCCAGACGCCGAGGACCCTGGCGTCTGGTCCTGGAGTCCGAGCAGGACTCTTGCCTTGCGGGCCAAACCGACTTTGAGGAGGCTCTTTCTCCAAGTTTCGACCCCAGGGCTCAACATATAAATAGAGGGGCAGGGCTAGCACCCGGAATACATCAAGATTTCCCCAAGCCGTGTGCGGCAACCCTAACCCTCTAGTTCCTCCGTCATAATCTCCGTAGCGCTTGGCGAAGCCCTGTAGAGATTGTTCCTCACCACCATCACCACGCCGTCGTGCTGCCGGAACTCATCTACTACTTCACCATCGCTCGCTGGATCGAGGAGGTGAAGGCGTCATCAAGCCGTACGTGTGTTGAACGCGGAGGTGCCGTCCGTTCGGCACTAGTTCGTGATCGGTTCGAGGGACGACTTGCGATTTGGATCGCAGAGACGTTCGACTACATCAACCGCGTTTCTTAACGCTTCCGCTTAGCGATCTACAAGGGTATGTAGATTCACTCTCCCTCTCGTAGATGCTCATCACCATGGATAGATCTTGCGTGTGCGTAGGAAAATTTTTGTTTCCCATGCAACGTTCCCCAACAGTGGCATTCGAGCTAGGTCTATGCGTAGATGAGATCTCGAGTAGAACACAAACGAGTTGTGGGCGTGGGTGTATACATATTGCTTGCCGTTACTAGTTGATACTTGATTCGGCGGTATTGTGAGATGAAGCGGCCCGGACCGACATTACGCGTACGCTTACGCGAGACAGGTTCCTTCAACTGACATGTAACTTCGTTGCATAAAGATGGCTAGCGGGTGTCTGTCTCTCTCACTTTAGTTGAATCAATTTCAATGAAGAGGGTTCTTTTAGAAGATCAAAAAGCAATCACTACACCACGTTGTGGTTTTGCGTAGGTAAGAACAGTTCTTGCAAACCCGTAGCAGCCACGTAAAATTTGCAACAACAATTAGAGGACGTCTAACTTGTTTTTGCAGGGTATGTTGTGATGTGATATGGCCAATTACATGATGAGATATATGTGATGTATGAGATGATCATGTGTTGTATAGAATATCACGACTTGCATGTCGATGAGTACGGCAACTGGCAGGAGCCATAGAGTTGTCTTTAATTATTGTATGACCTGCGTGTCAATCATTAAGCGCTATGTAATGCTTTACTTTATCGCTAAACGTTAGCAATAGTCGTGGAAGCAACAGTCGGCGCGACAACCTCATGGCGACACGTTGATGGAGATCAAGATGATGGAGATCATGGTGTCATGCCGGTGACGATGGAGATCATGCCGGTGCTTTGGAGATGGAGATCAAAAGCACGAGTTCATGGCCATATCATGTCACTTATGATTTGCATGTGATGTTAATCCTTTTATGCATCTTATTTTGCTTAGGACGACGGTAGCATTATAAGGTGATCCCTCACTTAAATTTCAAGATAAATTGTGTTCTCCCCGAGTGTGCACCGTTGCGAAAGTTCGTCGTTTCGAGACACGCCGTGATGATCGGGTGTGATAGACTCTACGTTCACATACAACGGGTGTAAGCCATGTTGCACGTGCGGAACACTCGGGTTAAACTTGACGAGCCTAGCATGTACAGACATGGCCTCGGAACACAAGAGACCGAAAGGTCGAACATGAGTCATATAGTAGATATGATCAACATGAAGATGTTCACCATTGAAACCATCTCAACTCACGTGATGATCGGACTTGAGTTGGTGGATTTGGATCATGTTACACTCGAATGATCGGAGGGATGTCAATTTGAGTGGGAGTTTTTAAGTAATATAATTAACTAAACTCATTATCATGAACATAGTCAAAATGTCTTTGCAAATTATGTTGTAGATTACTAGCTCGCGCTGTAGCTCCCTTGAATTTTTATATGTTCCTAGAGAAATAGATTTGAAAGATGATGGTAGCAATAATGCGGACTGGGTCCGTGATCTGAGGATTGTCCTCAATGCTGCACAGAAGGCTTATGTCCTTAATGCACCGCTCGGTGCGCCACCCCCTCAAGCGTCGTCTGTAGATGTTGTGAACATCTGACAGGCACGTTCTGATAACTACTTGATAGTTCAGTGCGTCATGCATTACGGTTTAGAATTGAGGCTCCAAAACGTTTTGAACGTCACGGAACATATGAGATGTTCTAAGAGCTGAAATTGGGATCTCAGGCTCGTGCCCATGTTGAGAGGTATGAGACCTCCAACAAGATTCTTTGCCTGCAAGATGATGGAGAATAGCTCAATCGTTGAGCATGTGCTCAGATTGTCTGGGTACTACAATTGCTTGAATCGAGTGGAAGTTGATCTTCCAGATAAGATAGTGATTGGTATAGTTCTCCAAGTCACTGTCACTAAGCTACTAGAGCTTCGTGATGAACTATAAAAGGCCAGAGATGGAAATAATGATCCCTGAGCTATTCGCGATGTTTGACCCCGCGAAGATAGAAATCAAGAAGGAGCATCAAGTGTTGATGGTTAGTAAAACCACTAGTTTCAAGAAGGGCAAGGGCAAGGAGGGATACTTCATGGATGGCAAGCCAGTTGCTGCTCCAGTAAAGAAACCCAAGGTTGAACCCAAACCCGAGACTGAGTGCTTCTATTATGAGGAGAACGGTTGCTGAAGTGGAACAACCCTAGATGCTTGGTAGATAAGAAGGTTGGCAACGTCGACAGAAGTATATTTGATATACGTGTTATTGATGTGTACCTTACTAGTACTCCTAGTAGCACCTGGGTATTAGATACCGGTTCGGTTGCTAAGTGTTGGTAACTCGAAATAAAAGCTACGGAATAAACGGAGGCTAAGGGTGAGGTGACGATGAGTGTTGGAAGTGTTTCCAAGGTTGATGTGATCACCATCGCGCGCTCTCTCTACCTTTGGGATTAGTGATGAACCTAAATAAATGTTATTTGGTGTTTGCGTTAAGCATGAACGTGATTAGATCAAGTTTATTGCAATACGGTTATTCATTGCAGTTAGAGAATAATGGTTATTCTATTTACATGAATAATACCTTCAATGGTCATGCACCCAATAAGAGTGGTTTATTGAATCTTGATCGTAGTGATACACATGTTCATAATATTGATGCCAAAAGATACAAAGTTAATAATGATAGTACCACATACTTGTGGCACTGCCGCTAAATGTCATATTGGTGTAAAACGCATGAAGAAACTCCATGCTGATGGATCTTTGGACTCATTCGATTTCGAATCGGTTGAGACATGCGGACCATGCCTCATGGGCAAGATGACTAAAACCCCGTTTTCCGGTATGATGGAGCGGGCAATTGACTTATTGGAAATGATACATGTTGATGTATGCGGTCCAGTGAGTTTTCTAGTGGGCGGTGGATATCGTTATTTTCTTACCTTCACTGATGATTTGAGTAGATATAGTGTATATTTACTTAATGAAACACAAGTCTGAATCGTTTGAAAAGTTCAGAGTGAAGTTTGAGATCATCGTGACAAGAAGATAAAATGTCTACGATATGATCGTGGAGGTAAATATCTGAGTTACGAGTTTGGTATATAACTTAAGACAATGTGAAAGTTGTTTCACAACTCACGCCACCTGGAACACCATAGTGTGACGGTGTGTCCGAACGTCGTAGTTGTGCTCTATTAGATATGGTGCAAACTATGATGTCTCTTATCGATTTACCACAATCGTTTTAGGGTTATGCATTAGAGACAACCACATTCACTTTAAAAGGGGCACCATAAGTCCGTTGAGATGACACAGTATGAATTTTGGTTTGGCGGAAACCTAAGCTGTCATTTTTTAATGTTTGGGGCTGCGACGCTTATGTGAAAAAGGGTTTTCACCTAATGAGCTCGAACCCAAAGCGGACAAATGCATCTTCATAGAATACCCTAACGTAACAGTTGGGTGAACCTTCTATCTCAGATCCAAGCACAAAGTGTTTGTTGCTAAAACGGGTCCTTTCTCGAGAAAAAGTTTCTTTCAAAAGATTGAGTGGGAGGAAGATAGAACTTGATGAGGTTGTTGAACCTTTGTTTCAACCAAAGAGTAGCGCAGCGCAGAAAGTTGTTTCTGTGGAGCCTACGTTAGTTGAAGAGGAAGTTAATGATGATGATCATGAAACTTCGGATCAAGTTACTATCGAACCTCGTGGGTCGACAAGGACGCGTACTGCTCCTGAGTGGTACGGCAACCCTGTCTTAGAGGTCATGTTGTTGAACAACGATGAACCTACGAGCTATGGAGAAGCGATGATGGGCCCGGATTCCGAGAAATGGTTAGAGGCCATGAAATCCGAGATGGGATCCATGTAAGAAAACAAAGTATGGGCTTTGGAAGTATTACCTGAAGGGCGTAAGGCCATTCAGAACAAATGGATTTTTTAAGAGGAAGACGGACGTGGACGGTAATGTCACCGTCTATAAAGCTCAACTTGTGGCAAAGGGTTTTTCACAAGTTCAAGGAGTTGACTACGATGAGACTTTCTCACCCGTAGCGATGCTAAAGTCTGTTGGAATCATGTTAGCAGTTGCTGCATTTTTCAATTTTGAAATCTGGCAGATGGATGTCAAAACATCGTTTCCTTAACGGTATCCGTAAGGAAAGGTTGTATGTGATACAACCGGAAGGTTTTGTCAGTCCTAAGGATGCTAAAATGTATGCAAACTCCAGCGATCCTTCTATGGACTGGAGCAAGCATCTCGGAGTTGGAATATACACTTTGATGAGGTGATCAAAGTTTTTATGTCTATACAAAGTTTATGAGAAACTTGTATTTACAATAGAGTGAGTGGGAGCACTATAGAATTTCTGATAAGTATATGTGGTTGACATGATTTCAGTTTCTTGTCACAGACATACATATTAAATTTGCCACTTTTGCTTCGGTACACCCCCCCTGAACACATTGACGGCTGAGATCTCTCTATACCCCTTCATAATAAAGGGTAGGATGGTCTTTTCACCCATGCCAATACGCGGCCTGCGTACATATACGCGGTGCCCTTTTTTTTTCTTTCTCGCGGCATCTTTTTTTTTCTCGCGGCGCCCTTAGGTACCTAACGCACGTTGCGTCATGTTCGGCTAGTGTTTTAGGGTTTTTCACCGGAAAAACTCTAGAAAATGCATAAAATGTCAGAACTCAATACAATTTATCATGGATGCTTGGCATGGTGATGCTAGTGTGTGAAAAAAAATTGGGTCCATTTTATTGATGTGAAAGAAAATGCATCTAGACTTGCCCTACCGGCCTACCCGAACCACCACCTTTGAACATGGTGTGCTTCTTGCCATGCATGAAATGACACCAAATTTTGCCAGCATGTGGGCATGCTCATTGCAGGCCTCCATGCAAAATTTGAACGAATTCGGACACCTAACGCACGTTGCTTCACGTTCAGCTAGTGTTTTAGGATTTTTTTTTCACCGGGAAAACCCTAGAAAATGTTGGAAATATGCCCTAGAGGCAATAATAATTTAGTTATTATCATATTTCCTTGTTCGTGATAATCGTTTATTATCCATGCTATAATTGTATTGATTGGAAACTCAAATACATGTGTGGGTACATAGACAACACTGTGTCCCTAGTATGCCTCTAGTTAACTAGATCGTTGATCAAAAGATGGTGAAGGTTTCCTAGCCATGGACATGAGATGTCATTTGATAACGGGATCACATCATTAGGAGAATGATGTGATGGACAAGACCCAAACTGTAAACGTAGCATATGATCGTGTCAGTTTATTGCTATTGTTTTCTGCATGTCAAGTATCTGTTCCTATGACCATGAGATCATGCAACTCCCTGACATAGGATGAGTACCTTGTGTGTATCAAACGTCGCAACGTAACTGGGTGACTATAAAGGTGCTCTACAGGTATCTCCGAGGATGTCTGTTGGGTTGGCATGGATCAAGACTGGGATTTGTTACTCCGTGTGACGGAGAGGTATCTCAGGGCCCACTCGGTAATACAACATCACAATGAGCCTTGCAAGCAATGTGACTAAAGTGTTAGCCACGAGATCTTGTATTACGGAACGAGTAAAGAGACTTGCCGGTAACGAGATTGAACTAGGTATAGAGATACCGACGATCGAATCTCGGGCAAGTAACATACCGAAGAACAAAGGGAACAGCATACGGGATTAACTGAATCCTTGACATAGAGGTTCGACCGATAAAGATCTTCGTAGAATATGTAGGAGCCAATATGGGCATCCAGGTCCCGCTATTGGTTATTGATCGTAGAGGTGTCTCGGTCATGTCTACATAGTTCTCGAACCCGCAGGGTCTACACACTTAACGTTTGGTGACGATTAGTATAGTTGAGTTATTTTGTTGGTGACCGAAGGTTGTTCGGAGTCCCGGATAAGATCCCGGACATGACGAGGATCTCCGGAAGAGTCCGGAGGTAAAGATTGATATATGGGATAATAGTGTTTGGTCTCCGGAAGGGTTCCGGAATTCACCGGAAAGGGTTCCGGATGTTTCCCGAAATGTTCGGGTACGAGAACACTTTATTTGGGCCAAGGGGTAAAGCCCACGAGGCTTTAGGAAGGTGCAAAAGGAAGTTTTGCGGAGGCCAGGGGCCAGACGCCAGGGACCCTGGCGTCTGGGGCCAGACGCCGAGGACCCTGGCGTCTGGTCCTGGAGTCCGAGCAGGACTCTTGCCTTGCGGGCCAAACCGACTTTGAGGAGGCTCTTTCTCCAAGTTTCGACCCCAGGGCTCAACATATAAATAGAGGGGCAGGGCTAGCACCCGGAATACATCAAGATTTCCCCAAGCCGTGTGCGGCAACCCTAACCCTCTAGTTCCTCCGTCATAATCTCCGTAGCGCTTGGCGAAGCCCTGTAGAGATTGTTCCTCACCACCATCACCACGCCGTCGTGCTGCCGGAACTCATCTACTACTTCACCATCGCTCGCTGGATCGAGGAGGTGAAGGCGTCATCAAGCCGTACGTGTGTTGAACGCGGAGGTGCCGTCCGTTCGGCACTAGTTCGTGATCGGTTCGAGGGACGACTTGCGATTTGGATCGCAGAGACGTTCGACTACATCAACCGCGTTTCTTAACGCTTCCGCTTAGCGATCTACAAGGGTATGTAGATTCACTCTCCCTCTCGTAGATGCTCATCACCATGGATAGATCTTGCGTGTGCGTAGGAAAATTTTTGCTTCCCATGCAACGTTCCCCAACAGAAAATGCATAAAATGTTCGAACTCAATGAAATTTATCATGGATGCTTAGCATGATGATGCTAGCGCGTGGAAAAATTTGGGTCTATTATATTGATGTGAGCATTTATTGAAAAAGAAAAAGAACAAAAAAGGAAAAACAAAAAACAACAAGAATGAAAAAGAAACAAAAAACAAACAATAAACCTGTCGCTGATTGATATATTTTCATTTTTATTTTTCTATTTAATAGATATTCAGAAACTTTAAAAGTGTTCGATTTGATGTGAGCATTTTTCTATTTAAACGAACAATAAATGAACAATTTATCTATTTAATAGATGTTCAGAAATTTAATTATATACATTGAGCATTTTTCTATTTAAACAAACAATTTTTTGACATATCTGTATAATTTTTTAAAATGCGAATATTCGTACTTTATGAACAAAATTTTAAAAAGCGAACATTTTTTGAAATTTGAACAAAATTTTATAAGTGTGAGCATTTTTTAAAAAGAAAAAAGAAAAAATAATAGAAAAAACGAAAAAGAAATAGTGATAAAAGGACCGGTTCAACAATGGGCTGGCCCAGTCGTGAATTGAAGAAGAGGAAAACAAAAAAGTGAATAGGCACAAGCATTATGATGTCTTAGTTGGTTAGTGTGGTTCTCCTTGGATCAAGAGGTCTTGAGTTCGAGTCATGCCGCCTGCTCTATTTTTTGAAGTTCACTAAAAAAGTGGGTACGATACCTCATACATGTTACATACGCAGATGGGTATACGGTTCGGTGAAATGACCGTACTGCCCTTATATGGTTTGTGGAGGGCGGGGGGGTTGAGGGTGTCCCGGACTAGGGGGTACTTGGGCTGCCGGCCTATCTCTCGTAGGTCGGGCTGGTGGGCCGCCCTCTACACGTCGATGGAAGGCCGGATTGTGGACGACCCCGTGCATCAGAAGGAAACCTCCGAAGACTTGGCGTCTCCTCCAAGAAACAGTTGGCATAATCGGCATGTTTGTCCCCTAATGGTAACCGACCATGTGTAACCGTAGGACCTCCTAGTGTCTATATAAACCAGAAGCCCTAGTCCGTAGAGAGAGAGATGTCATTACCTAGGGTTTAGCCCAGTCGATCTCGAGGTAGATCAACTCTGTAACCTTCATACAATCACATCAATACAATCAAGCAGGACGTAGGGTATTACCTCCTTGAGAGGGCCCGAACCTGGGTAAATCGCTGTCTCTACGTTCCCTGTTACCCTCGACTCCTTGACCCATAGTTCGGATCCCCTACCCGAGATCTGCCGGTTTTGGTACCGACATTGGTGCTTTCATTGAGAGTCCCGTCGTGGGTCGCCAAGGATCGATGGCTCGCCGTCCCCGGACAGTTCTTCAGCAATGGAACCTGCAGCGGGGATATCATCGTCCTCGGACAGCTCTTCTCTTCAGCAACGGAGTTCGCAGCGGGGACATCTTCGTCCCCGGCCAGCTCTTCGCGTTCGGCAGCATCGTGTTGCACGCCGATCCGACCGGTCACCTCAACCAGGTCGGCAGCTTCGCCCCTGAGCAGGAAATCAGGTTCGGTGGCCTTGAGTACGTCGCCGATGCTCGAGGCGATCTGGTCCTCACTGGGTTCTCGGCCTTACCCGAGGAGCCCACCAACCCCGAGGCCTTGACTTCGGACTCCTCCCCCGTCCCCGTCCTCGGGGCGGGCCCCGGTTCGGATCTGACCTTGAGATTGGATCCGACCCCGGAGCCGGAAAACCAAGGGTCGCCCTTGGCCGAACACACTCCCGTTATCGGCGCGCCGGAGCCCAGCTCCGATGGCTGCCCGAACATAGATCCGGTTGACCCCTCGATTTTAAGCGAGATGCTGGACCGGATCCAGATGATAAATATCGCGGACGGCCCGTCCTCGGACCAGGAGCAGGTCGGACAGGATGCCAGCCGCGGGGAATTTTGCGTCCCACCCACCACCCACTTGGTAGCCACTGTCGAAGATTTAACCGACATGCTGGACTACGCCTCCGAGGAGGCTGACGACATGGACGAGGACATTGACGTCCCGCCCTACACGGATACCTTCCTTGCCACTGTAAATACCGGAAAGTGGACCGCCACCTCCACCTATGACGTTTACATGGTTGACACCCCCATGAAGGACGGTGACACAACCAAGAAGGGCGGCGACGACACCACCGAAGACCCGCCCAGATGCCGACGACGGCGAGCCAGAGGGCGGGGGAAGGGCAAGGAAAATCACACAGACACAAACGACACCGGAGATAACGAGACTCCGGATAATTTGGGGGAGCTCGGCGATAACACGCCCGAGCAACGACCTGACGCCCCTGAAGGGCACGAGGACCAGGGTGACCCCGAGGACCTCGATGATTCCGAGGACAGTAATTACCTCCCTCCATCCGAAGAGGAAGATAGCCTCGGACCCGAAGACTTTATCGTCCCAGAGGATCCCCTGGAATAAGAAAAATTCAAGCGGCAACTCATTGCCACTGCCCGAAGCTTGAAGATGAAACAACAACAGCTAAGGGCCGAACATGATACACTCAACGACAGATGGATGATGGTCCTAGCCGCCGAAGAAGGCCTCGACGATCAACGTCAGGGCCAATATAAGAGTTACCCACGGCGGCGACTCCTTCCAGAATTCGAGGATGAGGCCTTCGAGCCCGTACCTCCCAAACGAACTTACGCAGACCAGCCCGACCGGCCCCCTCGAGGACGAGATAGGCCGGCTGTGGAAACCGAGCTCCCACCCGCGCCCCCTCGAGGACGAGATAGAGCGGCTGGAGAAGCCGAATACCCACCCGCGCCCCCTCGAGGACGAGATAGAGCGGCCGGAGAAGCCGAACTTCCACCCGCGCCCCCTCGAGGACGGGATAGGGCGGCCAAGGAAACCGAATACCCACTCGTGCCCTCTCGCCGAGCTGGCAAAGACCCGGTTCAACCGGATGACCAATACGATCTGCACCACGACCTGAACGCACGCGGGCTCCAGTCGAGATCCATCTATGGATCCACAGGATACGCACCCGCTGGACGGGACGGATACCAGGCCTGGCGCGATAGAAATGACAGAGCTCGGGAGCAGCACCGTGCCCGGATGACAACCGATCTACGGCGCGATGTAGCCCGGGCCAGGGGCGCCGCACACCCAATGTGTTTCACTGACGAGGTGATGCAGCATCAGTTCCCCGAGGGGTTTAAACCCGTTAATATAGAATCGTATGATGGGATTGAGGATTTTCTTCTCCACATTCATATGGCTCGAGGAGATGATCTCCATGCTATCAAGTACTTACCGTTGAAACTCAAGGGACCGGCACGGCATTGGCTGAACAGCCTACCCGAAAACTCCATTGGGAGCTGGGAAGAGCTCGAGGATGCATTCCGAGCTAACTTTCAAGGCACCTACGTTCGGCCACCGAACGCCGATGACCTAAGCCACGTTATTCAGCAGCCCGGCGAGTCAGCCCGGCAATTCTGGAACCGGTTTTTGACCAAAAAGAACCAAATCGTCGACTGTCCGGACGCTGAAGCTATTGCGGCATTCAAACATAGTATTCGGGACGAGTGGCTCGCCCGACAGCTCGGCCAGGATAAGCTGAGAACAATGTCGGCTCTTACCTCCCTAATGACCCGCTTTTGCGCGGGTGAGGATAGTTGGTTGGCTCGTCGAAGCAACCACCCCGAAGACCCTAGCACTTCAGAGACCCGGGACGGAAACGGGAAACCCCGACACAATAGAAACAATAAGCGCCGGCACTCAAACAACGGCGGTGAAGCCGATGACACATCAGTAAACGCCGGATTCAGCGGCTCGAAATCGGGACAGCGGAAAAAACCCTCTAAAGGGAACCGAGATGGCCCGTCTGCGCTGGATAGAATATTGGATAGGCCCTGCCAGATTCACGGCACCGCCGACAAGCCAGCTAACCACACCAACCGTCACTGTTGGGTAATTAAGCAGGCCGGCAAAGCCACAGCTGAAGAACAGGGCAAGGGCCCCCGCAGTGAGGACGACGACGAACCTCGCGGGCTGAACAATGGAGGCCAAAAACAGTTCCCTCCAGAGGTCAAAACCGTGAACATGATCTATGTCACGCACATACCAAAGAAGGAGCGGAAACGCGCGCTTCGGGATGTCTACGCCTTAGAGCCGGTAGCCCCGAAATTCAACCCGTGGTCGGCCTGCCCGATCACTTTCGACCGTCGAGATCATCCGACCAGTATACGCCCTGGAGGAACGGCGGCTCTGGTACTCGACCCCATCGTGGACGGATTTCACCTCACTAGGGTCCTGATGGACGGAGGTAGCAGTCTTAACCTGCTTTACGCAGATACAGTGAGGAAGATGGGGATCGACCCGTCAAGGATCAAACCCAGCAACACCACCTTTAAAGGTGTAATTCCTGGCGTCGAGGCACGCTGCTCGGAATCCGTGACTTTGTCTTCGGCTCGCTCGACAACTTCCGCGCCGAGGACTTGATCTTCGATATTGTTCCTTTCCGCAGTGGTTATCACGCACTCCTCGGACGGACCGCCTTCGCTCGCGTTAACGTCGTCCCGCACTATGCGTACCTGAAGCTCAAAATGCCAGGACCAAGGGGCGTTATTACCATCAACGGTAATACCGAGCGCTCCCTCCGAACAGAGGAACACACCGCGGCTCTAGCCGCCGAAGTCCAAGCCGCCGAAGAGGCGTCGCAAGCTCAGTCCACTGCCAAGACACTGGACGCACGCAAGCGCTCCCGAGCTGCAGCCTCGGTCCCGACGCACTCCCATGCTCCCCCTCAAATAGGGATACGCGCCCCACAGCACGGCCCACCTAGTCGCGAAATACGTACCTCGAGTGCACAATTTCGCGCTCAAAATTCCATGGGCAGTTGTGGGGACACATCAAACAAAGGTCAAGAGCTCGGTTCGACCGACCAATGGCCAACAGATGTCTTCAAATCGACATCAACAATGGGCACCATCTAGGGCCTGATCAGCGTCCAGCTGATATACCACGGCGATTTCTCAAAACCCCTTTTTCAAGGGCTCGCCCGCCAAAGATTACTACTTCCGCCGAATACACGGCGGACAGCTTCGCTTCCACGAAAGCTTCTTGAAGAGCAAAGGCGCAGACGTGCAGCAGGGCGTAGTAGGGACGTCAAACCACTCATGAAGGCCCTGTGTAAACCTTTACTCTCAATATATTTAAAAGTATCTATTAAGTTACTTCGGCAATCCGGATTGTACGGTTGGACGTCACACATTCAAAGGAAATAAAGACCACTTTATTATGGTATACTCGTGCAGTCATTTGCGTTGCTTATTCCTTTCCGCCTTTTTCAGCCGAAGTAAACTATCACGATATATTTAATTCAAACCGGCTAATAGACCGGGGGCTCGACCATAGATCTTGCCTTAAAACTTTATACCGGCATTTCTTTTTATTTCATGTGCTCGGCGTCACGGATATTGCATTATATGAATCAGTTCCGAATTGCGTCTTTGGTCAATAGTTGGGTTGCCCGGCTCCTGTGTTTACCCTCTTACGTTCCGCACTGTTCGGCTAAGAGGGTAAAGGGAGAACCACTGCGATTGTACTTCTAGCTCGCCTGGTTAAGTACCTCAGTGGAGAAAGCCGAAAACTGACTGTCCCAATAAGCGAGAACTGGTCGGCGATCCGATGACTGGCGTTAGCCTAAAATCGTTGGAGGTTAGTCCGTGTTATACGAAGGGTTCTCTGTCACAGAAACCATGTGATGATGGTGTCAACCGCGGCTCGTCCGAATATCACAAATACCGGGGGCTCGTTACCGGCCCCCACCATCAAGCTCCTCTGGCTACGTGAAAGTACTAAAACCGCATAGTCTGATTGCCTGGTTTTCCGTACATACAACTGCCTCCGGGCACCGAGACGTCGGCTAAGGGTTTACGTATTATGAGAAAACACCCCATGCAATATTTGCAAGGGGGCTGAAGCGGACGACTGGTAACTTTCAGATTACAAACGGCCGCACAGGAGTCAAAATTAACATAATCAGGCATCTTTGTTCATAGCCGAACAATTTGCATTCACATAAAAGTTTCAACTCCTTGGTTATAAGGAAACTACATCTACTCAAAAATTACATCTTTTGGGCATTGGGCATCTACTGCCCGAGCACCGTCCATCACGGCGGGAAAGTACTGCTCGGGACGCCTATGCTCTTTCCCTGGCGGCGGAGGTCCGGTGGCCATCTCGGCGGGCTTTAGCTTCGGCCAATGTACCATTGTCTTGCCGAAGGCCATCCGAGCACCCTCGATGCATGCGGAGCGCTTCCAGGCGTCGACCCGAGAAGGGGCGCCGTACAGCCTCTGCACCAGACAGAAGTAGCTGCTCGGCAGCGGCTCCGACAGCCATAGTTTGACGCAGAGGTCCTTCATCACCGGCTCCACCATCCGATGCAGCTCCATCAGCTGTTTCATCTGGTTGTTGAGGAGGGGAGGGTGTTCGGGCGCTTGAAATTGCGCCCAGAAAAGCCTCTACTCGGCCCAACCCTCCTGGCCGGCGAAGAACCTCGCCGCATCCGCCGCACTCTTCGGGAGGTCCGCAAAGGCGCCTGCGGAACGCCATACCCGCGTGAGCAACGCGAACCTGTTACCTCCAAAGACACATTGTAACAAGTACGGCTTACCATCCGCGATAAGCCTGACTTGGCGGAGCTCTTCTTGGTGGCCGCGCGCCTCCGTCCGCGCTTCTTTAGCCACCGCCGCCAACGAGGTCAGCTCGGCGGCCTGCTCCTTATTTTTCTGCTCGAGGGCCTCACATCTTGTAACGGCATCCCCGAGCTCTTGCTACACCTCCAGCACCCTTGCCTCGTGCTTCTGGCTCATGGTTCGCTCCACGGCCAGTTCGGCGGCCGCTTTCTCGGCCGCCAACTTCTGCTCCGCTGCTTCCAGCTGAGCCGTCTTCAGCGCGGCCTTGAGGTTTTCCACCTCTACGGAGGCAGCTGTCGTAGCATAAGTAAAATCCGTTAGGATACTTTGAAACGTACTTACAAAACAACGGCTGTATTCCACATTACAGTTTGGACTCACCTTGCGCCTCGTCGAACCTCTTGTTCACCAGGCCCAGATCGTCCTCGGAGCTCTTTAGCTTCCGATTCAGCTCGGCCAACTCTTCGGCGTTGGCGGCTGCAGCCGAAGATGATGCCTGTGCATTATTCTACACACGTTAGTATCCGAGATATCGATTTTTGATCCTCCGACCGGCTTTGCTCAAACCGGTCAGAGTCTCGGGGGCTACTATGTATAAGGCTATACATTTACACAAATGAATTTTTCTAAGGAAAAAGCATTACTTCGCTCACCTTGAAGCCGGTCAGAAGGCCACTAAAGGCCTCCTTCAGCCCGTTATCCACGGACCGAATACTTTGTAACACCGCGCCCATAAGTGCACGGTGCTCTTCGGCGATGGAGGAGCTGGTTAGAGCATCCTCCATCTGGTCCGGCCACCCGGTCAAGACCTGCTCTGGGGTAGGCGGGGGTGGCGGCGGCACTTCGGCTCCTTCCTTCTCCGGAGCGCCGGACTCCGGACGCCTTGACGTCTCCGGAGTCGTCCTCGGAGAGAGCTCGGGTCGTTCGAGCTCCTCCGTTTCGTTCACCAGAGGGGCCCTCCCCTCCTGGTCTTCGGCGACCGAGGTGTTCACCTCGGCCATGATAACGTCGCCTCCTCCCCCTGTATGTGGCACGGGAGGAGTCCTCCTCGACAGGACCTCCCCGGCCCCCTCGACAATCGGGGAAGGCGAGGCGCGGGATTCGGTCCCGCTCTCCGCTAGCGCCGCCGGTGGAGAATCCCCGCCGAGACTCGATCGGTGGGGAGATCGCGCAGCGGGCTACAAATTTACAAACGGAAGCATAATCAATATCAAGTTCAGCTCGGTTAAGGACGGTCAAGTGATTATTAGAACGCGTACCTTTGAGCTTGTGGCTTAGCCCTTGGTATCTTCTGTGGAACCTCTTCGGAGGCCTCAGAGTCCTCGGCAGAAGCCGAGCTATCGCCGGACAAGGCTATCTTGGCCTTGCGCGGTCTTTTGGAAGCGGGTTGAGGAGGCTCCTCCTTGGCATCCTCGGACGCCATCCTCTTCCCTGTTCGGGAGGACTCGTCCTCCTCCCCGTCCTCTCCCTGCTCCTTCTCCTCTTGCGCGAAGGGAGCATTGGTGTCCCCGGATCTAGCACCCGGGGGTTTTCGGGAGCGGAGGCCCTCTCTGGCCTCCCCTTGTTGGTCCTTCTTCTTCTCCTTCCTGTCCGGCGCCTCGTATGGCTCCACGGCCAGCATGGCCGTCAGGAAGGGCGTCCTGGGTCCCTCTGGCAGCGGCGCCGGACTGTCAATCCGTTGGGCCTTCTTCAGCCATTTCTGTGGATGAGAAGTCAAGAAGCTGAGTGCCTTATTAAAGGGAAATAGTTCGGATACAAGAACAAACTTAGTCATACCTCCCGTGGAGGGTTTGCGGCGTCAAGTCCGATGTCCTCCCCCTCGGCCGGCCAGTCCTTCTGCGGATTGAACAGCACTCTGCATAACTGAGCGTGGGTGGTGCGGAAGAAGTTACGCACGGTGGCCAGGTCTTCGGGCTTGTAGGCCCACATGGGGGAGCCCCTGTCCTGGCATGGGAGTATTCGACGGCCGAGCATGATCTGGACCACATTGGGCAGCTCGACACCTTGCCCTATCATCCTGGCAATTCGTTTTTGTAGCTGCGCCACCTCCTTGTTTACACCCCAGTCGAGGCCTTTCTTGGTCCATGAGACCAGCCTCGTAGGGGGTCCGGATCAGAAGGCCGAAATCGCCTCCCAACCCGCGTTCCTCGGCTCGGTGATGTAGAACCATTCCTTCTGCCAAACCTTGACGGTCTCGATGAAGGTGCCTTCTGGCCATTCCACTCGGGGGAGTTTGCTGACCATGGCACCCCCATAGTCCGCCTGTTGGCCGTCGACGATCTTCGGCTTGATATTGAAGACCTTCAGCCACAGGCCGAAGTGTGGCCGGATCCGGAGAAAGGCTTCACAAATGATGATGAAGGCCGAGATATGGAGAAAGGAATTCGGCGCGAGATCGTGGAAGTCAAGCCCGTAAAAGAACATGAGACCCCTGACGAAGGGGTGAAGGGGAAAACCCAAACCTCGGAGGAAGTGGGGGATGAACACCACCCTTTCGCCCTGTCGCGACGTGGGGACGGCCTGGCCGGCCTCTGGAGCACGGTGGGCTACGTCGGCGGGGAGATATCCCGCGCCCTTCAACTCCATGATGGTGCTTTCGGTGACAATGGACGCCTCCCACTTGTCCTTGGACCCGGAACCCACCATTGCTGAATTAGGCGGGTGGATGGAAAAGTTCTTAGGAGGGAGAGCGGATTTGGGCGTTGGGGCTCAAGAGATGGGGAAGGCAATGGCGAAAGGGGGAAACGAGAGCGTGCGAAAGGAATAAAGGCTGCGCCCCTTTTATGGGCTGTAAAACTCACGGTCCTTTTACTGCGCCGCAGTCCTCGCCATTTCCCCGTGTAACCATGCCATTATGCGCGCGTGGGGTGAGGGGGATTATTGATCATATCCCTTGAAAACAGGACACGATCTCCATATCGATGGGACGTGCCAATGAATACCGCCTCGAACCACGAATCGAGTTTGTCATAAACCAAATTGCGGTCGTGGCAAGGTGTGACCCTTCGGTAAAAGTTGTCAGATGAGAACACTGTTCACGCCGAAGCGGCTAGCCTTCGGGGCTAAGTTATTATTATACTTCGTTACCGAGGTACAGTTCGGCGTATGTACGACCGGACAATGCTTGAGAATACAACTCGGAGTAATACAGGCCTGTTACCGGTGTCGCAGAGGAAAGTGAACTGGTCCACGAAGCCAATGGTGTTCGGCGGCTACCTCGGCTTCGAAGACTAGTTCGGGGGCTACTGAGGGTGTCCCGGACTAGGGGGTAATTGGGCTGCCAGCCTATCTTTCGTAGGCCGGGCTGGTGGGCCGCCCTCTACACGTCGATGGAAGGCCGGATTGTGGACGACCCCGTGCATCAGAAGGAAACCTCCGAAGACTTGGCGTCTCCTCCAAGAAACAGTTGGCATAATCGGCATGTTTGTCCCCTAATGGTAACCGACCATGTGTAACCCTAGGACCTCCTGGTGTCTATATAAACCAGAAGGCCTAGTCCGTAGAGAGAGAGATATCATTACCTAGGGTTTAGCCCAGTCGATCTCGAGGTAGATCAACTTTGTAACCTTCATACAATCACATCAATACAATCAAGCAGGACGTAGGGTATTACCTCCTTGAGAGGGCCCGAACCTGGGTAAATCGCTGTCTCTACGTTCCCTGTTACCCTCGACTCCTTGACCCATAGTTCGGATCCCCTACCCGAGATCTGCCGGTTTTGGTACCGACAGAGGTACCGAAGCAGGCCTCTAAATTTGCAATGCACTATGACCTATCGTGGCTATTGGAACATTTTGAATGACTAAAGTGGTGCTCTAGACACGTTTAAAAAAAGTTTCATAAGCT
Source organism: Elymus sibiricus (assembly GCA_039707655.1). Taxonomy (NCBI): domain Eukaryota; kingdom Viridiplantae; phylum Streptophyta; class Magnoliopsida; order Poales; family Poaceae; genus Elymus; species Elymus sibiricus. The sequence continues at coordinate 253,483,286 of CM077674.1, forward strand.
GACATAATACTGAGCAGACTACCATCCTGCTTCAAAATATTAGTAGTTCACTCTGTACTGCCATTGCTGGAGATCGACATTATGGTGCTTCATAGTATTTCGCACACGGGAAGTCTCATGGTTTTATCAAAGCTTCCCCGTGTTGCCATTGCTGGAGATCGACATTATGGTGCTCCACATAAAAAAATGCAAATTAGTTGACGATTTGTAAAATCTCTGCTCAGCTCTGTAGCCGACTAACTAGCTGAGTTTTCAGTTCAGGAAAGAAAAACTAACTGTGTTTCGGAACGCACGAAATCCGCACACACCAATGCCGGAATCTGACTTTACCAAAGGGCCATGCCAGTTTATTAGTATACACTACAGTCGCACGATGTCACCAAACGGAGAACAATCCCACGCCCAAATCTGGCAAGCCTCCAATTTCCTCGAACGGACAAATCCAAAGGAGAGGGGACGAGTTGAACTCACATCCACGCAGAGGCGGCAGGCGCGCTCGACGGAGGCGACGGCCGCGGCGAGCTCGCGGTGGTGGGAAGCGCGGTCCGGCGGGAAGGGTATCGCGCACACCTCATGCGCGACCGGTGCCGCCGCCGCCGCCCTGTGCAAGAACAATAAGGGGTGAGCCAACGAGGCGGCGGGTTGCTGTCAGAACTGACATAGTTGGGGTTAGGATAGTTCGGAGGTTGGCGAGGGCACGACCTTACAGAGAGGCGGGAGGGAGGATGCACCGGCGGGGCGATCAGCCTGCACTGCCGGACGACGAGGAGGCGGTGCGGCGGAAGGGAGAGGTGGAGGAGCGGCATGTGTGTGCGCGCGCGCGCGTGTGGCGGCCTGGCGGGAGCAGAACGGCCGACTCTTTTGCAGGGGGGATGCGTGTTCGCGTGGACCGCCAATGCGGTACGGGATAAAGTTCAAAAAAATATGCGGTACGGGATAGGGATTACGTGACGCACAGATGTTGGGCCTGCTTGTCCGAGTCTGCACCACTTCCGTCCACTTCTGAATTTTTTTTTGTCCTTCTCGCTCCATGTGGGTACGATATGATTGTGTCCTACTGAAATATATAAAACATATAAGGGCATGTCCAATGCATAGCCTCAGGGTGATGCCCAACAAGTCATCTAGGATCGGATGACTGAAAAAATAGGTTCGGATGGAGCAGCAGGATCCTCTGCAAGAGGTGGGTGTTTGAGGAGAAAAAGTGTGTTCCGATGCATAAAGCTGAAAAAGTTGAAGTGAAGAGTAGAGATGCATGTGTAGGGGGTCTTTATTTTCTATTCTTTGATGAGGCCCATTAGTGGTAGCTTGCATTGGGGAGAAAAAACCAATGTAGATGCCTCAAACTACTTTTTCTCTTGGGGCAACCGTATTCATATGCCACCATAGTTCATGCCCTAAATGGGCACTGAGAGCATCTCCAACGACGACCCGTAAATTTTCTCCCTGTCACGACCCGGTCCCAAGGGGGCCCCGAATCTATGTGCTTTATGTGCTAGTTCCTGGATCGATTGCTGACGCACACAGTTGACGATGAAATACAAAGAAATAACATATGTCATTGTATTACATCACAGATCCAGTTTTTAATACATTACATACCGCTAATTCATGGGCTAGCTTATAATACAATCATGCAGCGGAAATAATATTCTAGTCTTGTGGTGTGAATCCACACATAGGCAGCAATTGAGTATAGCGTCATAACCCTACTTCGTATCATTCCTTCGATACGTAAATCCCACAACATGATACGTTGCAGCCATAAGAGTCAATACTTTGAATGTATTGGCAAGTAACACTAGTTTGAAGTAAAGTTTGTTTGGAAAACCAATTTCATGTTAAACTACCTAGCCATCAGGAACATAGGTTCCCCTGTCCAAACTATTTGCCAGTTCAGGGTCACTATCCATTCCCTTTGCCAAACACATGGCTAACCAATGCCAACACACGACTCAGCCAACTCATGACCTTGCCAACAAATGACTTTGCCAACACATAACTTTGCCAACTCATGACCTTGCCAACAAATGACTTTGACAACTCATGACTACCTTTTGCCCACAGAGAGCTACCCTTTTCCAACCCATGGCTATCAACTAATCTCATCCATTCCATCACACCCGACACAGGCATTCAACATTTCACAACATGGTGTAATTTTAAAAGAAGTGCAACTTGCCTCGTAATCGTTGATGTTCTTCACATAAACAAATATTTGTAATGGTTGAATTTCTTCACACACACAATGTAACACCACCATGTATTAGCAACAGTAATCACCTTTTGATAATGCCAGGTCCGCATGTTTAACAGTGCTTGATCATCATTTGCATCATATCTTATTTTAAATTGCAAATCAAATTCAAATTCAAATTAAAGTGAAAATAAAAGTTGTCCAAATGTGAAAACTAAAATGTTCAAAATATTGCAAATAATCCAGAGGCAATTATAAAACTACAACCAACATTAATTGGAGTAGTTAAATGACTATGACAACATGGAACAGTACCAAAACAGACGTATTTAACCCCTTTTCATTTAAATGAAATCCAAATGAAAAGATCTGGACTCCAAACCTTTTTCTAGCAGTGTTAAATAATGCACTGTAATTTTTGGACTAAGTCACCTGTTTTACAAAACCCAAAGTGGGACTGGACATTTTACAAAACAGAAACTAAAAGGGAAAAACAGAAAGAAAAAAAGAAAAAGAAAAAGGCCTACCGTGCTGGGCTCTAGTCAACCAGTCGGCCCAGCCCACCCCGCACGGTCGCCTCCCTCCTTTCCCTGTTCAGCCTCGGTCGCTCGCGCGCACCGACCGCGCCCGTCGCCGGTGAGCTGTCCCCGCCGCGTCTCCTCGCTCCCGCATCGCTACAGAGGGCGGAGGGGATAAGACCGCCCCCTGGAAACCCTAGCCGGCCTCCCGATATTTTCCCCCTCGCCCGCTAGCTCTCACTCCCACCTCGCCCGAAAGCTCGCCGCCGTCCTCCACTCGATCCCGCGGCTGCCGAGCCCCGATCGCCTCTCCGACTAGCCCATCGTCACCGCCGTCCTCGACTGCTTCCCCTGCCCCGTCTACTTCGAGCTCGGAGCCCCCACATCGACGCCGACGAGGTCGTCTTCTTCCTCGGACCCGCCGCACGCCGCCGTCGAATTCGTCGCCGTCCAACCTCCCCGCGCGCACTTTAGCACGTCTACGGGCTCCCGGTGAGCCTCGCCGTCTTCTCCCCCTCTCTCCGGCTTCTCTCCGCGCTCGTAGCCGCCTATGTCGTCGCCGTCCGAAGACAGCGCCGCCGTGCAGCTCGCCGCCGACGCGGTAGCTGCTGTCGTGCTCGCCCGAGCACGGGAACGTGCTCAGTGCATCGCGCTGCGTCCGCCTGTGCCCCTAGAACTCCCCCTCGTGTCGCGTAGCTCCGTTTCCGCTTGCGCCCGATTCCGGCCACCCACCGACGAGCTCACTGTCATCGCTACGGAGCACCTCCGGCCACGGCACCACCGCCATTCGACGCGGCTTAGAGAGCCCGTTCGAATAAGCCTAACCTTGCCCCTCCCCGTGCCCTGTGGCCGAATTCCGACGACACTCGAGGCCGCGCCGCCACGGATTTCGTCGCCGGCGCTGTTCCGGCGACGTCGCCGGTCGTCGCCGACGTGGCCTGACGTGTGGGGCCCTTGTGCCACTGACTGGTGGGACCGCGGGCCCCGTTGACCCGGTCCACCGCTGACGTGGCGGCCCGTGTCACTGACATGTGGGTCCCGCCTATTTAAAACATTTTAAAAAATAAAAAAATGTTAATTAAATTGTTAATTAAATTAATTAGTCTAATCAGCCACTGACAGGGCGGGCCCACCTACTAATTAGGTCAATTAGATTAAATAAACTCTGGGTAATTAGCATAGTCACTAACCAGTGGGACCCACTGGTCAGGTTTGACTGGTCAGCGGACCTGTTGACTGCTGACGTCACTCCCACGTCATGCTGACGTCAGCCTACACTGTTTCGGATAATTTTAAATTAAATAATTTCAGAAATTCCGGAAAATCATTAAAACTTTGAAAATCATATAAAATAAACCGTAACTCGGATGAAAATAATTTATATATGAAAAATGATCAGAAAAATATGAAGAATCCGAATATGCCATCCACTAACCTGCCACACCCCTCTAACATACTGAACATGGAACTTTTTGCCTGTTTCCAATAAATGAATAGTGCATGATCTTAGTAAAATAATTCCAAAAAATTCCTAAATTAACTAAATCATTTAGATAGGCAGTATATCACCTCTGCATATCATTTAGACATGTCATGCATCCATGTTGCATTATTGCCGTGTGTTTATTGTTTCTTCCCCCTCCTTCTCTCTCGATAGCCCCCGAGACTGCCGACGACGCTGCAGTGTACGACGACGTCGCCGATGACCAGACCATAATGCTTAGTTAGCTATGCTACTGCTTCATCGGTGGCCCATCACCCTTGTCCGTATGCCATGCTTAATACCGGGCCGTGATCACTCTAGGTGGGGATCACGGAACTATTTACATTACTGCAACACTAAAATTGTTAAAGTCGGGCTGGCCCCAAGGGTGCCCGCGAGAGAATACTACCAAAGACGGGTCGGCTACAAGAGCACCCGCGCGATATGTCTTACCAAGTCGGAGCGACATGAACCCTGTTCGTCTCTGCGAGTTACTAAACATGCTTAACGGATTTGGGTATTTGATCTGAGTAGGCCACTGGCCTTATACGCACTACCACCACGTGGGATAATGGTTTAATGGGGCCCTCTACGTCGTATGTATCAGCCGAAAGTTCTTCAGACGTCACAGCTCAGAGATGCGGGCTGGTTGGGGTGGGCTGGTTACGTCACTGGTGTATTCAGTGTCGCGCCTGGGCCCCGACCACCCTCGCAACGTGCAAGAGTGCAAAGGGCGATGACCCAAGACCCCATCGCACTTAGGATTTAGACCGGCATGCTGACCTCTCTGCTGAGCCTAGGTAGGACTGCGTCGTGTCGATCTCCCGAGGCCGGGCATTACCCAGCAAGTGTGTCCGGCCATATGTGATCGAGCGTGTTGGGTAACAGTAGTGCACCCCTGCAGGGAACTTATCTATTCGAATAGCCGTGTCCATGGTAACAGGACGCTCAGAGTTGTATCTTGATCCGCTACAACTACAAATGGATACTGTCACTATGATAAACTGCTACTACTGCTCTCGGGATCACTTTCTCGCAGGATGGTCGAGGAAGGATCTCAGGGCTTTACTAAACTATGATTGATATATATATATATTATCTTGCTCTATTCTCTTCTGATGCTGCAAGATTGCTTCAAGATGCTAGTCTTCGATAGGCTAGGCCTCTCCCCCTTTATTCTGGCATTCTGCAGTACAATCCAAAGATATAGCCCCATTCCTTTGACACCAATGCATATTTAGTATAGATCTGATGTCAGTCTTGCGAGTACTTTGGATGAGTACTCACAGTTGCTTTGCTATCTTTTTCCCCATACCCACTTGATGAATTCAGTCGATGGAGTCCAGGAGCCAGACGCCACCGCAGGAGCTTACTACCAGGAGAGTCCTGGAGGCACGTACTACTAGGTTGAGCGAGCCGACCAGGAGTAGTTAGGAGGCTCCCAGGCAGGAGGCCTTCGCCTTTTCGATCGTTAGGTCGCTGTTTGTTCTAGCCTTCTTAAGGCAAAACTTGACTAACTATGTCTGTACTCAGATATCATTTGTGTGTATGACTTATGTATTCGGGTCCTCGTGACCCCCTGGTTTGTAATATGATGATTTATGACTTTATTTTGAGTTTAGAGTTGTGTTGTGATATCTTCCCATGAGTCTCTGATCTCGAGCGTGCACATTTGCGTGTATGATTAGTGCACGGTCAAGCAGGGGCGTCACAAGTTGGTATCAGAGCCGACTGCCTGTAGGAAGCCCCGTTCCGATTCCTTGATCGAAGTTGAGTCTAGTCGTTGAAAAACTATTTTACTAACATGGTTGTGTGGCTTACGGGCCCACGTCGCCAAATGGGTGGTATTAGGATCTTTTATTCCTCTTCCTTACTCTGGGATTCTACTCTCTCTTCTATTCGGGTTAAAATTTTACTAACTCTGACTCTAGGTTCTCGTGATCACATCCACCCGGAGTTCTGATTCTCTGCAATTGCTCCTTTGAATGGATGATACATGATTCAATCGCTGTCAGTTGACACTTTTGTTAACAGCAATGCCATCCTTGCCCAAATTGCTCCTTGCACATTTCTTGTGATCTTCAAACCACCCTTCCTTAAACGCCATATCATCGCTACCCCGAAGCATGACTGTGGCACATCGAATATCAACAAGAACATTGAAAGCGCAATGCTAAATATTTCTTGATCGATTATCCAAACACCGTTGTTTGGGTAAACATCATGATTTTCCTTGTCCATTTTATTTAAAGGGTCAAGTACCTGATGCCCTGTCAGGTATATCATGCTCTGCTTGTTCTTGGGAAGGATATATTCTCAATACTTGTGTTTATACACATTTTCCTTTCCATTGGTCTGTTTAATCCGATAATTACATTTTCCTTTCCATTGGTCTGTCTAACCTTTCATATAATTATATGACCTAAGCAGTAATAATTCCCTGCTTATGTAAACACCTCGGTGTACATCTCAGTCAGAAAAACCCTGTTACCATTGCCGTTAACCCAGAACGAGTTCAGGCTATTCTTGACTGGACTCCGCCGAAGAATGTCAAGCAAGTCAGAAGTTTTCTCGGTGGTGCTAGCTATTGCCGACGTTTTGTCGAGAACTTCTCCAAGATCGCTAAACCACTGACTGATCTGCTTCACAAAGGCGTTAAGTTTGAGTGGACAGAAAAGTGCCAAGAAAGTTTTCAAACACTCAAAGACAAGCTGACATCTGCCCCAGTGCTAGCACCCCCGGATTCCCAAAAGGACTTCGTGATTTACTCTGATGCGTCTCGTCAAGGATTAGGCTGTGTCCTAATGCAAGAGCGCAAGGTCATTGCCTATGGCTCTTGTCAGTTGCGTCCTCACGAAGATAAGTATCCAACACATGATCTCGAGTTAGCAGCAGCTATCTATGCTTTGAAGCTGTGGCGACATTACCTTCTCGGTAATCGTTGCGAGATATACACGGACCACCAAAGTCTGAAGTATCTGTATACTCAACCAGACTTGAACCTCTGTCAACAAAGATGGCTCGAAACAATAGCCGATTATGACATGGACATCTCTTATACCCCTGGCAAGGCTAATGTAATGGCCGATGCCTTGAGTCGCAAGTCATATTGCAACAACCTCATGGTTCAGCAAGCACAACCCCTTCTATATGAAGAACTTCGCAAGTTGAACCTCCACATTGTTCCTCAGGGTTATCTCAATACCCTAGTTGTTGCACCAGATCTCGATGACCTCATCAAGCATATACAGAAAGCTGACTCTGAGGTCGAGAAAATTAAGCGAGATATCAAAAGGGGAAAGCCCTTATTCTTCACTATTGATGCTGACGGCGCCCTGTTCTACAAAAATTGCTTAGTGGTTCCCAGAAAGGACAATCTGGATCTGACCCCGGATGTCATGAAAGAGGCTCATGATACACCTCTTTCAATTCACCCTGGTAGCACCAAGATGTACCAAGACCTTCGTCAGCGGTACTGGTGGCCTGATATGAAACGAGACATTGCTCGCTATGTGGCTGAGTGTGACGTTTGCTGTCGCATTAAAGCAGAACATCAAAGGCCTGCTGGACTTCTGCAACCACTTGATATTCCTGAATGGAAATGGGACAAAGTCGAAATGGACTTCATCACTGGTTTTCCCAGATCGCAGAAGGGTCATGATGCTATCTTTGTCGTCATTGACCGATTCTCCAAGGTTGCTCACTTTCTTCCTATCAAGGAGACAATCACTGCTAGTCAGTTAGCAGACTTGTATGTTTCCAGAATTGTGTCACTCCATGGTGTTCCGTTGGAGATCAGTTCAGATCGTGGCAGCCTCTTTACTTCCAGATTTTGGAATAGTTTCCAGGAAGCCATGGGAACTCATCTGTCCTTCAGCACCGCCTTTCACCCTCAGTCTCAGGGACAAGTTGAACGAGTCAATCAAGTGCTTGAAGATATGCTTCGAGCTTGTGTCATCTCATTCGGTAAGAAATGGGAGGAATCTCTCCCGTATGCCGAGTTCTCTTACAACAATAGCTATCAGGCTAGTTTGAAGATGGCACCCTTTGAAGTTCTCTAAGGACGTAAGTGTCGAACCCCTCTGAATTGGTCAGGAACTGGGGAACGATCACTCGTTGGACCGGACATTATTCAGCAAGCTGAAGAACAAGTCCGCATTGTCCGTGAACATTTGAAAACTTCTCTGTCTCGTCAGAAGAGCAACTATGATCGAAAGCACCAAGTAATGGTCTATCAACCAGGCGAACAAGCTTACCTTCGTGTCACTCCGATGAAAGGCACTCACCGTTTCGGGATCAAGGGCAAGTTAGCTCCCCGCTACATTGGCCCCTTTCGAATTCTCGCCCGTCGAGGAGAAGTGGCATATCAGTTGGAATTGCCGCCGAACCTTTCTCAAGTACATGATGTCTTCCATGTATCGCAACTCCGTCGCTGCTTCAAGGATCCTATCCGAGCCGTGGATCATGAAATGCTTGAGCTTCAAGAAGATCTTTCTTATCAAGAGTATCCGATCCGCATTCTTGATCAAGCTGAACGTCGAACCCGTCAGAAGGCAATCAAGTTCCTTAAAGTTCAGTGGTCGAATCATTCTGAGGATGAGGCCACTTGGGAACGCGAGGATCGTCTTCGTGAAGAGTACCCCGCTCTCTTTCAGCCTACCTCTTAATTCTTGGGATGAGAATTTCTTTTAGAGGAGGAGAATTGTAACACCCCCATGTATTAGCAACAGTAATCACCTTTTGATAATGCCTGGTCCGCATGTTTAACAGTGCTTGATCATCATTTGCATCATATCTTATTTTAAATTGCAAATCAAATTCAAATTCAAATTAAAGTGAAAATAAAAGTTGTCCAAATGTGAAAACTAAAATGTTCAAAATATTGCAAATAATCCAGAGGCAATTATAAAATTACAACCAACATTAATTGGAGTAGTTAAATGACTATGACAACATGGAACAGTACCAAAACAGAAGTATTTAACCCCTTTTCATTTAAATGAAATCCAAATGAAAAGATCTGGACTCCAAACCTTTGTCTAGCAGTGTTAAATAATGCACTGTAATTTTTGGACTAAGTCACCTATTTTACAAAACCCAAAGTGGGACTGGACATTTTACAAAACAGAAACTAAAAAGGAAAAACAGAAAGAAAAAGAAAAAGGCCTACCGTGCTGGGCTCTAGTCAACCAGTCAGCCCAGCCCACCCCGCACGGTCGCCTCCCTCCTTTCCCTGTTCAGCCTCGGTCGCTCGCGCGCACCGACCGCGCCCGTCGCCGGCGAGCTGTCCCCGCCGCGTCTCCTCGCTCCCGCGTCGCTACAGAGGGCGGAGGGGATAAGACCGCCCCCCTGGAAACCCTAGCCGGCCTCCCGATATTTTCCCCCTCGCCCGCTAGCTCTCACTCCCACCTCGCCCGAAAGCTCGCCGCCGTCCTCCACTCGATCCCGCGGATGCCGAGCCCCGATCGCCTCTCCGACTAGCCCATCGTCACCGCCGTCCTCGACTGCTTCCCCTGCCCCGTCTACTTCGAGCTCGGAGCCCCCACATCGACGCCGACGAGGTCGTCTTCTTCCTCGGACCCGCCGCACGCCGCCGTCGAATTCGTCGCCGTCCAACCTCCCCGCGCGCACTTTAGCACGTCTACGGGCTCCCGGTGAGCCTCGCCGTCTTCTCCCCCTCTCTCGGGCTTCTCTCCGTGGTCGTAGCCGCCTATGTCGTCACCGTCCGTAGCCAGCGCCGCCGTGCAGCTCGCCGCCGACGCGGTAGCTACTGTCGTGCTTGCCCGAGCACGGGAACGTGCTTAGTGCACCGCGCTGCGTCTGCATGTGCCCCTAGAACTCCCCCTCGTGCCCCGTAGCTCCGTTTCTGCTTGCGCCCGATTCCGGCCACCCGCCGACGAGCTCGTCGTCGTTGCTACGGAGCTCCTCCGGCCACGGCACCACCGCCATTCGACGCGGCTCAGAGAGCCCGTTCGAATGAGCCTAACCGCGCCCTCCCCGTGCCCCGTGGCCGAATTCCGACGACACCCGAGGCCGCGCTGCCGCGGATTTGGTCGCCGGCGCTGTTCCGGCGACGTCGCCGGTCGTCGCCGACGTGGCCTGACGTGTGGGGCCCCTGTGCCACTGACTGGTGGGACCGCGGGCCCCGTTGACCCGGTCCACTGCTGACGTGGCGGCCCCATGTCACTGACATGTGGGTCCCGCCTATTTAAAACATTAAAAAAACGTTAAATAAATTGTTAATTAAATTAATTAGTCTAATCAACCACTGACAGGGCGGGCCCACCTGCTAATTAGGTCAATTAGATTAAATAAACTCTGGGTAATTAGCACAGTCACTGACCAGTGGGACCCACTGGTCAGGTTTGACTGGTCAGCGGACCTGTTGACTGCTGACGTCACTCCCACGTCATGCTGACGTCAGCCGGAGTGACGTCAGCCTACACTGTTTCGGATAATTCTAAATTAAATAATTTCAGAAATTCCAGAAAATCATTAAAACTTTGAAAAATCATATAAAATAAACCGTAACTCGGATGAAAATAATTTATATATGAAAAATGATCAGAAAAATATGAAGAATCCGAATATGCCATCGACTAACCTGCCACACCCCTCTAACATACTGAACATGGAACTTTTTGCCTGTTTCCAATGAATGAATAGTGCATGATCTTAGTAAAATAATTCCGAATAAATTCCTAAATTAACTAAATCATTTAGATAGGCAGTATATCACCTCTGCATATCATTTAGACATGTCATGCATCCCTGTTGCATTATTGCCGTGTGTTTATTGTTTCTTCCCCCTCCTTCTCTCTCGATAGCCCCCGAGACTCCCGACGACGCTGCAGTGTATGATGACGTCGCCGACGACCAGACCCCTTCAGCAGAGCTTCCAGGCAAGCAAACCCCCCTTGATCATCAGATATCGCCCATTCCTTCTCTCTTATTCTTGCATTAGAATTGCCCCTGCTATTGTTTCGATAACTCCTATTCTGATGCCTAGCCTGATTTTGTTGTCTGCTATTGATACTCTACCTGCTGTCCCATAATGCTTAGTTAGCTATGCTACTGCTTCATCGGTGGCCCATCACCCTTGTCCGTATGCCATGCTTAATACCGGGCCGTGATCACTCTGGGTGGGGATCACGGAACTATTTACATTACTGCAACACTAAAATTGTTAAAGTCGGGGCTAGCCCCAAGGGTGCCCGCGAGAGAATACTACCAAAGACGGGTGGCTCCAAGAGCACCCGCGCGATATGTCTTACCAAGTCGGAGCGACAGGAACCCTGTTCGTCTCTGCGAGTTACTAAACATGCTTAACGGATTTGGGTATTTGATCTGAGTAGGCCGCTGGCCTTATACGCATTATCACCACATGGGATAATGGTTTAATGGGGCCCTCTACGTCGTATGTATCAGCCGAAAGTTCTTCAGACATCACAGCTCAGAGATGCGGGCTGGTTGGGGTGGGCTGGTTACGTCACTGGTGTATTCAGTGTCGCGCCTGGGCCCCGACCACCCTCGCAACGTGCAGGAGTGCAAAGGGCGATGGCCCAAGACCCCTTCGCACTTAGGATTTAGACCGGCGTGCTGACCTCTCTACTGAACCTAGGTAGGACTGCGTCGTGTCGATCTCCCGAGGCCGGGCATTACCCAGCAAGTGTGTCCGGCCAGATGTGATCGAGCGTGTTGGGTAACAGTAGTGCACCCCTGCAGGAAAGTTATCTATTCGAATAGCCGTGTCCACGGTAACAGGACGCTCAGAGTTGTATCTTGATCCGCTACAACTACAAATGGATACTGTCACTATGATAAACTGCTACTACTGCTCTCGGGATCACTTTCTCGCAGGATGGTCGAGGAAGGATCTCAGGGCTTTACTAAACTATGATTGATATATATATATTATCTTGCTCTATTCTCTTCTGATGCTGCAAGATTGCTTCAAGATGCTAGTCTTCGATAGGCTAGGCCTCTCCCCCTTTATTCTGGCATTCTGAAGTACAGTCCAAACATATAGCCCAATTCCTTTGACACCAATGCATATTTAGTATAGATCTAATGTCAGTCTTGCGAGTACATTGGATGAGTACTCACGGTTGCTTTGCTATCTTTTTCCCCATACCCACTTGATGAATTCAGTCGATGGAGTCCAGGAGCCAGACGCCACCGCAGGAGCTTACTACCAGGAGAGTCCCGGAGGCACGTACTACTGGGTTGAGCCAGCCGACCAGGAGTAGTTAGGAGGCTCCCAGGCAGGAGGCCTTCGCCTTTTCGATCGTTAGGTCGTTGTTTGTGCTAGCCTTCTTAAGGCAAAACTTGACTAACTATGTCTGTACTCAGATATCATTTGTGCGTATGACTTATGTATTCGGGTCCTCGTGACCCCCTGGTTTGTAATATGACGATTTATGACTTTATTTTGAGTTTAGAGTTGTGTTGTGATATCTTCCCGTGAGTCTCTGATCTCGAGCGTGCACATTTGCGTGTATGATTAGTGCACGGTCGAGCAGGGGCGTCACAAGTTGGTATCAGAGCCGACTGCCTGTAGGAAGCCCCCTTCCGATTCCTTGGTCGAAGTTGAGTCTAGTCGTTGAAAAACTATTTTACTAACATGGCTGTGTGGCTTACGGGCCCACGTCGCCAAATGGGTGGTATTAGGATCTTTTATTCCTCTTCCTTACTCTGGGATTCTACTCTCTCTTCTATTCGGGTTAAAATTTTACTAACTCTGACTCTAGGTTCTCGTGATCACATCCACCCGGAGTTCTGATTCTCTACAATTACTCCTTTGAATGGATGATACATGATTCAATCGCTGTCAGTTGACACTTTTGTTAACAGCAATGCCATCCTTGCCCAAATTGCTCCTTGCACATTTCTTGTGATCTTCAAACCACCCTTCCTTAAACACCATATCATCGCTACCCCGAAGCATGACTATGGCACATCGAATATCAACAAGAACATTGAAAGCGCAATGCTAAATATTTCTTGACCGATTATCCAAACACCGTTGTTTGGGTAAACATCATGATTTTCCTTGTCCATTTTATTTAAAGGGTCAAGTACCCGATGCCCTGTCAGGTATATCATGCTCTGCTTGTTCTTGGGAAGGATATATTCTCAATACTTGTGTTTATACACATTTTCCTTTCCATTGGTCTGTTTAATCCGATAATTACATTTTCCTTTCCATTGGTCTGTCTAACCTTTCATATAATTATATGACCTAAGCAGTAATAATTCCCTGCTTATGTAAACACCTCGGTGTACATCTCAGTCAGAAAAACCCTGTTACCATTGCCGTTAACCCAGAACGAGTTCAGGCTATTCTTGACTGGACTCCGTCGAAGAATGTCAAGCAAGTCAGAAGTTTTCTCGGTTTTGCTAGCTATTGCCGACGTTTCGTCGAGAACTTCTCCAAGATTGCTAAACCACCGACTGATCTGCTTCACAAAGGCGTTAAGTTTGAGTGGACAGAAAAGTGCCAAGAAAGTTTTCAGACACTCAAAGACAAGCTGACATCTGCCCCAGTGCTAGCACCCCCGGATTCCCAAAAGGAGTTCGTGATTTACTGTGATGCGTCTCGTCAAGGATTAGGCTGTGTCCTAATGCAAGAGCGCAAGGTCATTGCCTATGGATCTCGTCAGTTGCGTCCTCACGAAGATAAGTATCCAACACATGATCTCGAGTTAGCAGCAGTTATCTATGCTTTGAAGCTGTGGCGACATTACCTTCTCGGTAATCGTTGCGAGATATACACGGACCACCAAAGTCTGAAGTATCTGTATACTCAACCAGACTTGAAACTCCGTCAACAAAGATGGCTCGAGACAATAGCCGATTATGACATGGACATCTCTTATACCCCTGGCAAGGCTAATGTAATGGCCGATGCCTTGAGTCGCAAGTCATATTGCAACAACCTCATGGTACAGCAAGCACAACCCCTTCTATATGAAGAACTTCGCAAGTTGAACCTCCACATTGTTCCTCAGGGTTATCTCAATACCCTAGTTGTTGCACCAGATCTCGATGACCTCATCAAGCATATACAAAAAGCTGACTCTGAGGTCGAGAAAATTAAGCGAGATATCAAAAGGGGAAAGCCCTTATTCTTCACTATTGATGCTGACGGCGCCCTGTTCTACAAAAATCGCTTAGTGGTTCCCAGAAAGGACAATCTGGATCTGACCCCGGATGTCATGAAAGAGGCTCATGATACACCTCTTTCAATTCACCCTGGTAGCACCAAGATGTACCAAGACCTTCGCCAGCGGTACTGGTGGCCTGATATGAAACGAGACATTGCTCGCTATGTGGCTGAGTGTGACGTTTGCCGTCGCATTAAAGCAGAACATCAAAGGCCTGCTGGACTTCTGCAACCACTTGATATTCCTGAATGGAAATGGGACAAAGTCGAAATGGACTTCATCACTGGTTTTCCCAGATCGCAGAAGGGTCATGATGCTATCTTTTTCGTCATTGAACGATTCTCCAAGGTTGCTCACTTTCTTCCTGTCAAGGAGACAATCACTGCTAGTCAGTTAGTCTTCGATAGGCTAGGCCTCTCGCCCTTTATTCTGGCATTCTGCAGTACAGTCCAAAGATATAGCCCCATTCCTTTGACACCAATGAATATTTAGTATAGATCTGATGTCAGTCTTGCGAGTACTTTGGATGAGTACTCACAGTTGCTTTGCTATCTTTTTCCCCATACCCACTTGATGAATTCAGTCGATGGAGTCCAGGAGCCAGACGCCACCGCAGGAGCTTACTACCAGGAGAGTCCCGGAGGCACGTACTACTAGGTTGAGCCAGCCGACCAGGAGTAGTTAGGTGGCTCCCAGGCAGGAGGCCTTCGCCTTTTCGATCGTTAGGTCGCTGTTTGTGCTAGCCTTCTTAAGGCAAAACTTGACTAACTATGTCTGTACTCAGATATCATTTGTGCGTATGACTTATGTATTCGGGTCCTCGTGACCCCCTGGTTTGTAATATGATGATTTATGACTTTATTTTGAGTTTAGAGTTGTGTTGTGATATCTTCCCGTGAGTCTCTGATCTCGAGCGTGCACATTTGCGTGTATGATTAGTGCACGGTCGAACAGGGGCGTCACACACAATCTTGATAAAGCTAGTGTTCGCTCTCCGAGCAATCTATCATAAGTAAAGAGTAATCATAAACAACCATACAATGCACTAAAACATACAACAAGTGTTGTGCATGGTGTTAGTTTCATTGTGTTGTGAGATCATGTGTCAGGGTCAACTTATAGGAGTTTAGAAAACAACATAGTGATTGTCAATTGGAATACATATGACATAAGTGTTCACACGCAGGTTTCAAGTGTTGTGCATGGTGTTAGTTTCATTGTGTTGTGAGATCATGTGTCAGGGTCAACTTATAGGAGTTTAGAAAACAACATAGTGATTGTCAATTGGAATACATATGACATAAGTGTTCACACGCAGGTTTCAAATTAAAAGGGTTCTTCACATAAGGAGTATGTGATGCAAAAGTTGTGGTTGCCAGATTCTGCAAAAGGAATCTTGCAACTAGAGTCACGGTCTATGAATTTTGGATAGCCAAGTTCATGCATGTTCAAGTTTGAATGTCAATTCAAACTTGCTGACCTCTCATGGAGTTGAGTACACACCAGGTGTCTAGGTTTCATTCTAAACTTATCAACTTGGTTTGACTTACAATTCAATTTGAATTTGAGTTAGGGTTCACCTTGTTTGAAGTCAAATTGAATTGAGTTTGAGATAAGATTTGAATTTAAATTCAAATTGAGTTTGAATTATTGAAGCTAGGTTTAAGTTCAAAATATTTCATAATTGACTAATGTTGGTTCATGAATTTATTAGCAAAATTATTTAATTTAATTTAGATTAATTTAATGAATTCTAAGTTCCACTTAGGTTTAACTAAATTCAAATTATGTTTGAACTTTTCCTAAAGTCAAATACAAATCCAATATAACCACTAAAGTTTATTTATTCTAAGTTTAATCTAAAGTCTAGTATACATCCAAAATCACTTACTAAAGTTATTATTTAAACCATATTCAAGTTTGAACTAAAGTCAAGTTTAAATCCAAAGCCATTTACTAAGTGCAAATAGTTTTCAAATCTTACTAAAGCTTGAACTAAATTCAAATGAAGTTTATTTCCCTAAAGTCAATTATCACTCCAAAATGTTTACTAGGTTTAATTTAAACTACTAAATTATAATCCAAAAGGTTCTATTCAAATTGAACCTAGGGTTTTAAAATTATAACCAATCTGGTTTGAATTTAATTCAAATTAATTAAATTCCCTAAAGTAAAATAATAATCCAAAAATATTTACTAAAGTTCATTCTTAGTTTCTGAACTTAGTTGCAACATTTCTATCCTAATAAACACATTTATTCTAAGGTTAAACTAGATTTTGGTTTAAATATTGTTTGAATAAAATAACTTTGCTAACTATATTCAAATTCAAATTGTAAGTTATTTTAAAATTTAACTACAATAGCTAAGTTGAAACTACATTTCACTAGGTTCATTCTGCAAAAGGAACCAATTCATTTGGATTTATGTATAGCAAGTTATGCCCTATTTAAATTTGAATTCATTCTGTTTTAATTCAAATTTTCAAATGCTAAATTTCCAAATTTTACTGTTTTGGGCGAAATTATATTTCATAAGGGTCATTTTGCAAAAAGAATATCTCAATTTGGATTTACAGATAAAAAGTTGTGAGTGTTTGAAGTTCGAGGGGGTTTTCTGTAAAACTGCCATTTTATTTAAATTAACTGAATTTCATCTGGATAAGGTGGTGACATGGTGTGTTTCTATTGGCTTATACCATTTCGGTTAAGTGATTGTGTGCCGTTAGATCTAGATCGGACGACCAGGAATAGATCGGGGTTAGGGTTTTCGGTGGCACACCGGAGATCTTCGCTGGAATCTCGCCAAAAAATGCGAATGCGGCAGCACATGGCTCGGGTGCGGACGGGAAAGGAGCTCCGGTGGTCGCCGGCGTCGGGGAAGTGGACGGTGAGGTGCGGTTCTACGCGAGGAGTCTTCTGGTGCTCGAAATGGACGTCGGGGGCAACGGCAGCGATGGCTACGACATGCCGGAGAAGAAGACAGCGGCAGTTGTCCTCGGGCGTGGATGGACTTCTTGTTTCCGTGCGCCTGCAGATGTGCTGCTTGGTCAGAAGACGCGCGGGGTCAAGGCAAACACGTTGGACATGGACTCGGGGTCAAATACCTCGAGGGCTCGCCGGAGCAAAGGTCGCGGCGGCGGCGTGGCTCGGCCTAAGGTAGTTCTGGACTTCGAGGGGCTACAGGCACACAGAGGAAATCCACAGGGTGCGCGGTGGTGCGGCCGATCTTGTGGTGGCAGTTGCTCGTCGGGTGGGGGTCTGTGGTGGCCGGAATCAACCGGAGAAGACGACAGTCGTGGCGGAGATACGGGATTGATGCCGGGGCAGCTTGATAGCGATGGCGAGGGGAAATAGAGGGGGGAAGAGAGAGGGGTCCTGGGGGTTTTGTAGGGCAGGTCCGCGGGCACGCAGGGGCTCGGGATGAGGAGATCGTGGCGTTGTCGCCACGGGCGTGCACGTCGTGGGCGCGCAGGCGTGTGGCAGTTGCTGGAGGTGGGGGATTACGCGTGGGGTCGGGCTATCGGCGAGGGAGAGGGAGATAGAGAGTGCGGCTGGGCTATGCTGCGCTCTGGGGCATTAGGTTAGTGGGCCGGCTAGTCTAGTTTAGGTTTAGGTTTTCGTTTATATTTCTTTCTCTATTCTGTTTCTTTTGTCATTTGCATTTGACTTAGAATTTGATTTTCTTTCAAAAACAAATTTTCCTTAAATTCATTTCTGGATATTTGTGACTGTGCCAACTTTTTATTTGGCTCTTTTGGTCAAATATTTTTTGTTCTTATTTCCTAGGCTTGGTTTAAATATTTATTTTGAATTTTTTTATTTTTCAAAATACTTTTCTTCTGTTTTTCTTCAACTAGATTTCCCTTTTGACCTTTCTTCAACTCATTTGATTATTTGTTTATACACTTTCCCTTTTGGGAAATTATTTCCTAATTAACCCCTTAGGGTTTTATTAGGTTTCTACTTTAGGTGGCTAGGGTTTCAACTGGAGGTCTCTGGCTTCCAACCTAAGGTTGTATGGCCTTCAACCTTACTAAGGCAAACATTCTATCAACAATCAAACAATCAGACAAATTCTATGCAAAAATTCAGCTAGGGGCAAACAAGCATAGTTTTTTCTAGGAATATTTCATTTCCGTGTGAAGTGTTTAACATACCAGTTTTGGGTAAAAAAATCTGGGATGTGACACTCCCACATCTGTCCGCGGACAGGGGGGACCAGTCCGCGGACACGGATGCAGGAGGCCGCCATCCAATGATGTCCGCATACATTTGGACAACAATTCGACCTAACCGGACGAAATTCGTTCAAACACGGCCGGATTTCATATAAACATGCCGGATTTCATTACATTTTGGACATACTTCAACTAAAAGCGGGTGCTCATCCGGCTCTGGAGGTATAATTAATTTACCTAATCTATGATCGCCGGCGCCTGTTCCTTGTGTCCGGCCATGAGCCCCGAGAACTGAAGCTTTGCCTTCTCCAGTTCCGCCTCGGCGCTCTCCAGCTCCGCCTCCGGAGCCCCGGGAAGTGAAGCTGTTCACCTCCACTTCATCACCAAGAGG
Organism: Elymus sibiricus; assembly: GCA_039707655.1. Classification (NCBI taxonomy): domain Eukaryota; kingdom Viridiplantae; phylum Streptophyta; class Magnoliopsida; order Poales; family Poaceae; genus Elymus; species Elymus sibiricus. The sequence continues at coordinate 253,502,221 of CM077674.1, forward strand.
CTAATCGGCCGATGATGTTCAGCCCACCAAGCTTGGCTTCAATGGGAGGGGAGGAGCGGTGGCCTTCTTGGGATCCGAGCGGCGGTGACCTCCCATGCTCTACTCTTCCTCGTTGCCGACGGCGCCCGCAGACGTGTCGGCTTCGTGGTCGTGGTGGCGGGGCGTGGCCTCGGTGGAGCTGGTGATGTCCTCCGCCTCGTCGTCGGTCTTGCCCCACACCTCGCCCACCGCCTCGTTGAACTCCTTGTAGACGGCCTCCAGTTCCGCCTGACACTGGTGGTATTGCCAGCGCGCGAGGCGGATCTCGCGGGTGGAGCGGTACGACTCGAGTAGCGCCGCCTGCTCCACCAAGTCTGCGTCTGTGCGATCTCCCTATCGGCGTTGAGCCGCTCCTCTGCCTGCTCGTGCTCCTGGAGGGGCTGGTGGTTGTAGGCGGCGTTGGCATGCGCCTCTCGAAACTGCTCCTCCCGCACCATGTCCATGTAATGGGCACGGGCCTCACCGATGGTCAGGGTACAATGCACCGGCGAGGGTGGCGCTGGGTCATCCTTGGCCCCGTCCTCCATTGGGATGTCATCGGCCTTCGGCTGCCTGCCGGCCTGCCAGCCGGCAGCAATGGCAGCCATCTCCTTCTTCTGCTCCGGCGATAGGCCGTCCTAGAGAGCTTTGGCGCGTGAGGAGGCCATGGTGGGAGTGGTTGATACATCTCCAATGTATCTACTTTTCCAAACACTTGTGCTCTTGTTTTGGACTCTAATTTGCATGATTTGAATGAAACTAACCCGGACTGACGCTGTTTTCAACAGAACTACCTTGGTGTTGTCTTTTGTGCAGAAATAAAAGTTCTCGAAATTGGACAAAAATTTATGGAGAATTATTTTGGAATTAATAAAAAATACTGGCGAGAAGATCTGTTAGAGGGGGGCCACCACAGGACCACAAGCTCAGGTGGTGCCGCCCCTAGGGCGCACGACCCAAGCTTGTAGGCCCCTCGAGCATCCGTTTGCCCTACATCCAAGTCCATAAGTACCGTATTCCCAAGAAAAAAATCAGAGAGAAAGTTTCATCGTGTTTTACGATATGGAGCCGCCGCCACCTCCTCTTCTTCATCGAGAGGGTTGATCTGGAGTCCGTTCGGGGCTCCGGTGAGGGGATTCATCGCCATCGTCATCAACAACCCTTTTCCATCAACAATTCCATGATGCTCACCACCGGGAGTGAGTAATTCCTTCGTAGGCTTGCTGGACGGTGATGGAGATGGATGAGATTGATCATGTAATCGAGTCAATTTGTTAGGGCTAGATCCCTAGTATCCACTATGTTCTGAGTTTGATGTTGCTATGACTTTGCTATGCTTATGCTTGTCACTAGGGCCCGAGTGCCATGATTTCAGATCTGAACCTATTATGTTTTCATGAATATAAATGAGTTTTAGATCCTATCTTGCAAGTTGTATGCACCTATTACGTGTTATGATCTATAGACCCCAAGGTGACAATAATTGGGATTCACTCCGGTGATGACTGTAATATGAGGAGTTCGTGTATTCACTATGCGTTAATGCTTTGTTCCGGTTCTCAATTAAAAGGAGGCCTTAATTACCCTTAGATTTCAATTAGGACCCCGTTGCCATGGGAAGGTAGGACAAAAGATGTGATGCAAGTTCTTATTATAAGCACGTATGACTACATACGGAATACATGCCTACATTGAATTGATGAATTGGAGCTATTGTGTATCGCTCTAGGTTGTGATTGTTATATGGTTGATGTAATTCATACAAATATCCATCGCTGATCCAATGCCTACGTTTTGCTTATATTGTCTTTGCAAAGTCACTACAAAATTGCTATTGTTACAAATACTACAAAACTGCTACTGTTACTATTGCTACTGTTACCGCTACTATCAAAACTATCATATTACTGTGCTACTAATACTTTGCAGCGGAGAATTTGCTTCTCACGTGTGGTTGAATTGAAAACTCAGCTGCTAAGGCTCATGAATATTCTTTGGCTCCCCTTGTGTCGAATCAATAAATTTGGGTGAAATACTACCCTCGAAGACTGTTGCGATCCCCTATACTTCTGGGTCATCAAGACTATTTTCTGGCGCCGTTGCCAGGGAGCATAGCTCTATTTATTGAGTTCACTTGGGAGTTAAATATCTGCTGATCACTATGAAGAATCTAAAAGACTCTAAGACCAAGATCATGCCCTCTAGGACGAGGGGAGGTAAGGAACTGCCAACTAGCTCTGCACTTGATTCACCTTTTGTTTTAAGTCAGCTTGCGACACCACCACTTGCTATTCAATCTGATATGTCACAAGTAATAGACAATATGCTTCTGCTATTGATGATACTCATGATGATGCTACTACCGTGCTTAATGAATCTGTGCCACTAGGTGAATTTCTTGATGCTCAAATTGCTAAAGCTAAAGAACTTGAAATTGATGAAAATTATGATTCACCTGTTACACCTAGCACTCCCAATAGAATTAAGATGCCCGGTATACCTGAGGGTTATGTTATGAAAGGGGAGATTGCTAAGGAATTTCTTGCTTGTAATGATAGGTAGGATCTTAAGAAATTACTGAGTAAGCTGAAAGAAAAGTCTATGAATGAAATGATGAAATATGATCCCAAGTTTGCAACCTCTCCTATCTTTGTTACTGATAAGGATTATGAATTCTCTATTGGTCTTGAACTTATTACTTTGGTAGAATCTGATCCTTTTCATGTCTAGAATCTGAAACTGTTATTCCTCATGTCTCCAAGCTAAATAATATTGCCACCCTGTTTACTCAAGAGGAAAAGATTCGCTATTACTATATCCTTAAATTGTTTCCTTTCTCATTAAAGGTGATGCTAAAGATTGGTCCAATACTCTTGCTCCTGGTTGTGTGCGTAGTCCCCAGGATATGATATACTACTTCACTGAGAAATATTTTCCTGCTCATAAGAAACAAGCTGCCTTACAGTAAATATATAACTTATGTGAAACTTGAGGAAGAGCATCTCCCTAAAGATTGGGGGAGGCCTCTCCAATTATTAAATGCTTTTCCTGATCATCCTCTTAAGAAGAATGAAATAATTGATATCTTTTATAATGGACTAACCGATGCTTCTAGGGACTACCTGGATAGTTCTGCTGGTTGTGTTTTCAGGGAACAAATTGTTGAACAGGCTCAGGAATTACTGAATAACTTATTGAGAAATGATGATGATTGGACACTTCCTGAACCACCACCTAAGCCAACTCCGAAGAAAAGAGGTATTCTATTCCTCAGTCTAGAAGATATGGAAGAAGCCAAGAAATCTATGAAGGAGAAAGGTATTAAATTTGAAGATGTTAAAAATCTACTACCTATTGAAGAAATACATGGACTTGATATCCCTACACAGGTAGTATAGGTAAATTATCTTTATATGTTTGATGAGGGTGATATTCCTTATAATAAATCTCCTAGTCACTGCTTAGATGAATTTGATAACTTTATCGTTAAGCAAGAAAACTTCAATAAACAAATAAGTGATCAATTGAAACATAATGCTATTATGATTGAACGCTTGAGTGATTTGATGTTTAGAATTAATAATAATGTTAAAGGCTTATGTAAACATTCATCTATGGTTCATACTCAGTTAGAACAAGTTGTTAAATCACAAAATGATTTACTTAAGGAAATGGATGATAAACTCAATGATCATGTTTTCAGAGTAATGACTAGAGGTGGTAGAATGACTCAGGAACCTCTATATCCCGAGGGTCATCCTAAAAGAATTGAACAAGATTCTCAAAGAATTAATGATGATACACCTAGTTTACCTAAGAAGAATAAAAAGAAAAAGAATAAAGATAGAACTCCGCATGCTTCTGGTGAACCTGTCATAGAAAAACCTTCTGAGAATCCTAATAATGTTTCTATTTCTGATGCTGAGACACAGTATGGTAATGATCATATGCCTAGTGATAATGATAATGATGATGCTAATGATAATCATGTCGATGCTCCACCTGATAATAGTAAAGAACCTGATAGGGAGATAGAAATAGAACCTGAAGTTGGGCTTGATGACCCACCTCCTAAGAATAATAGACATAATAAAAAAGATTTCGTTGCTAGGAAACATGGTAAGGAAAGAGAACCATGGGTTCAGAAACCCATGCCTTTTCCTAGTAAATATCAAAAATTTAAGGACGAAGATGCTTTCAATCACTTTGTTGAATTGCTTAAACCTTTATTTTTGCAAGTACCTTTGACTAATGTTATGAAAATGCCTCCTTATGCTAAATACATGAAAGATATTGTTACTAATAAAAGGAAATTACCTCAGGCTGAAATTTCCACCATGCTTGCAAATTATTCCTTCAAAGGAAAAATACCTCAGAAACTAGGAGATCCAGGAATACCTACTATACCATGCTCTGTAAAGAATAACTATGTTAGAACTGCTTTGTGTGATTTAGGAGCTGGTATAAGTGTTATGACTTTCTCTTTATATAAAAGACTTGACTTGAGTAAGTTGACACCTACTGAAATTTCTTTGCAAATGGCTGACAAATCAACTGCCATACCTGTCATTATTTGTGAGGATTTTCCTGTTGTGGTTGCTAACGTTACTATCTTAACGGACTTTGTTATTCTTGATATGCCCGAGGACGACAACATGTCGGTTATCCTTGGTAGACCTTTTCTGAATATTGCAGGTGATGTTATTGATTGCAACAAAAGCAAGGTCACTTTTCATGTTAATGGCAATGAGCATACGATATATTTTCCGAAGAAGATGAATAAAGTGAATAGTCTCAATTCTATTGAAAAATTTATGACAATTACTATTGGAGACTTTGAATTTCCTCCCCCGGTTCCCGAAAAGAAGTACCAAACTCTTATAATTGAAACCATGCATATTCCGGTTGAGGTAACTTAGTGCTATACAAAAATTCTTCGGTTTTATGCCACTGAGAAATGGTTCATTAATAAGACCTGATCAACTTGTTAATGAACTCTTTTCGAGAAGCATGGAGACGATGAATTTCATAAGCACAACTTTCTGTAACTTTAGTTTATCTTCTGTTATATTTAGTTTTGAATAAAGTTTAATGTATTAGAATATTCATTTTCTGAATTATCCATGCAATAAAAAATGTCCAAAAAATAAAAGTTCTCATGATGTCCTGAAAATTTAGTATGATTTTTTGTGGAATATATTAAATTTTTTGGCACTAAACACAACCCAGGGGGCTGCACCAGTGAGCCACAAGCTCTGGTGGCGCGCCATGTGAGCTTATGGGCCCCACAGGGACCCCCTCACTTGGTGCACTTGCCCACTGCTTCTCCTACCTCCAGAAAAAAATTGTGCTTGCTTCCATTCCCGTGTTCTTGCTCATTTTCGTGCCATTTTTGATCTCCTTGCTCGGAGCTCCATTTTCGAACTGTTCAGAGGAATTACTCCTTGGTTTGTGACACCTCGGATGGTTCAGTTAGTTTTTATTCTAGTGGATTATATTTTGCATATTTTGCTACTATTGGTGAACATGAATATGAGCTTGCATGTTGAATTTACTTGGTTCTAAGTAGTTTTGATGCATGATATAGCCTCTAGGCACTTGTGGGAGTAGTTGCTATCAATTTTGTTGAGTTTTGTTCACCTCTTATTTGTGGACTAAATATTTCAGAATTTTTTCAGAGAGGGAATTATGTTTAGAAAGGTCTTCGTGGGAGGTTCTTCGAGCAAGAGCTCCCCAAGACTTGCGTATTGTGAGCCCGAGGTTGACCTTCCTCGGGATGCCATTATGTTTAGAAAGGTCTTCGCGAGAGGTTCTTCGAGCAAGAGCTCCCCAAGACCTGCGTATTGTGAGCCCGAGGTTGACCTTCCTCGGGATGCCATTGTGAAAGCTTGTGAATGGCCATGTGAGACCTTCATGACCAATGCTGGCATTAAGGAAGAGTTCGACATGTTCCTACAAAATGCTGGGTTGGCGGATTTCTAATGACCCACAAGTATAGGGGATTAATCGTAGTCCTTTCGATATGTAAGAGTGTCGAACCCAACGAGGAGCAGAAGGAAATGATAAGCGGTTTTCAGCAAGGTATTCTCTGCAAGTACTGAAAGTAGCGGTAACAGATAGTTTTGTAGCAAGGCAATTCGTAACAAGTAACAAGTGACAATAGTAATAAAGGTGCAGCAAGGTGGCCCAATCCTTTTTATAGCAAAGGACAAGCCGGAGAGTTCTCTTATATTAAGCAAAGCGTTCTCGAGGACACATGGGAATTATCGTCTAGTCACATTCATCATGCTTAGTTGATTCGCGTTCGCTACTTTGATAATTTGATATATGGGTGGACCGGTGCTCGGGTGTTGTTCTTACTTGAACAAGCAACCCTCTCATGATTACCCCCTCTCGTAAGAATCCGCAACTACGAAAGAATAATTAAGATAAATCTAACCACAGCATGAAACATATGGATCCAAATCAGCCCCTTACGGAATAACGCATAAACTAGGGTTTAAGCTTCTGTCACTCTCGCAACCCATCATCTACTTATTACTCCCCAATGCATTCTCCTGGGTGCAAATATGGTGAAGTGTCATGTAGTCGACGTTCACATGACACCACTAGAAGAATAACAACATACACATCATCAAAATATCGAATGAATACCAACTTCACATGATTACTTATAACAAGACTTCTCCCATTTCCTCAAGAACAAAAGTAACTACCTCAAATCATATTCATGTTCAAGATCAGAGGTGTATTGAATATGCTTAAGGATCTGAACATATAATCTTCCACTAAATAAACTAACTAGCATCAACTACGAGGTGTAATCAACACTACTAGCAATCCACAGGTACCAATCTGAGGTTTTGGGACAAAGATTGAATACAAGAGATGAACTAGGGTTTGAGATGAGATGGTGCTGGTGAAGATGTTGAGGAAGATTGGTCCTCCCACGATGAGAGGATCGTTGGTGATGTTGATGGCTTCGATTTCCCCCTCCCGGAGGGAAGTATCCCCGGCGGAATTGCTCCGCCAGAGAGCAAAAGTGCTCCTGCCCAGGTTCCGCCATGAGACGGCGGCCCTTCGTCCCGAAAGTCTTCTTCTGATTTCTTTCTAGGGAAAATAACATCTTATAGGAGAAGATGGGCCCCAGAGACCTGCTAGAGGGCCCACGAGCTCAGTTGGCACGCCCTGGGGGGTAGGGCACGCCCCCTGAGCTTGTGGCTCTTTGGTGGGTCCCCTCCTGGTATTTCTTCCGCCAATTTTTTTATATATTCCAAAATAACTCTCCATAAATTTTCAGGTCATTTGGAGTTGCGGAGAATATCTATCTGTGCTGTAGCTTTTTCAGGTCCAGAATTCCAGCTGCTGGCAATCTTCCTCTTCATGTGAAACTTGCAAAATAAGAGAGAAAAGCCATTAGGATTGCATCATAAAGTGAAATAATGACCCAAAACATAATAAATAACAGTAGGAAAACATGATGCAAAATGGACGTATCCACTCCCCCAAGCTTAGACCTCGCTTGTCCTCAAGCGAAAGCCGAAATCGATAATCATGACCACATGTTTAGAGAGAGAGAGGTGTCGATAAAACAAAACACGTGCATGAAAGCATCATGAACATTATCATAGCAGCAATATGTCATCATAAAACTTCTCATGATCAAGTAAAAATTCCTTCACAAGTTAAAGTATATATGAACCATAAACTTCGTTGAAAACTAACAAACTATGATCTCAGTCATTGAAACAATTGCAGTTTATCATATTTTCAGAAAGAGTCTATGTAAGAGCTTTGTTTATCAAGTTCACATAATCAACTATCATTTAATCTTCCATGATTGCTAACACTCACGGCATATTTATGGAGCAAAAGTTTCAATCAAACACATAGGAAGATGTGGGTTTATAGTTCACCTCCCAACTAATTTATCTCGAGGATAACGTCAACAATAATAACTCATGATCACCTACATCCAACTGGATATATGTGCCTGGATCTTTCCCTACCACATGATGCTTCCCGAGTGGAGAATAAATAAGAATGGAATAGGGATGAACATTATTGACTCTTGCATAAAAATAAATACTGAAAGTAAAAGATAGGCCCTTCGCAGAGGGAAGCAGAGGTTGTCATGCACTTTTTATTTTAGGATGTGCAAACTCTTAATGGAAAGGAACGTCACTTTATATTGCCCCTTGTGATTGCAAACTTTATTGTGCAGTCTGTCGCTTTTATTTCTTTACCATCACAAGTTCATACAAAGCTTATTTTCCCTTACAATAAAAGATCATGCATATTTAGGAGCAATTTTTATTGCTTTATGCACTGATGACAACTTACTTGAAGGATATTATTCAATCCATAGGTAGATATGGTGGACTCTCATGGCAAGAAACTGGGTTCAAGGGTTTTTGGATGCACAAGTAGTATCTCTACTTAGTGCGAATTTTTGGCTAGCAAAAGATTATGAGCAAGCACCACATGTTAGAGGATCCATGACAATATAACTTCAATGTGAAGATAAGCAAACATAACTCATTACGTTGTCTTCCTTGTCCAACGTCAACTATTTGATCAAGCATAGAATATTTGATGGGGGCTCACAATCATAAAAGATGTCCAAGATAGTATATTTATATGTGAGACCTCTCTTTCTTTATTACTTTTTCATGAATTGCATCAATGACCAATGCTATGTTTGTTAACCTCCAACAAATTTTATCAATTATACCTCTTTTATGTAAAGACATCACTCCCCATGGGATTAGCATATGATCTTTTTATTATTTCCTTTGGTAGGATTTAAGCAAGAAAGTAAAGCAACCAAACTCAAACTACTCTTTATTATATAACTCTCAAACTCGATTACATAGATAGATAGATCACGAAACAAGCACTGGAAACTAGATCATACTAAAACTTTATACTTCTAAATCATGAAATAACTAAATATCGAACTAAGATAGATAATGATGATAAAAAGTGATGATGATACGATATCGGGGCACCTCTGTCGGGCCATTGGGAACCAGGGTACCACGGCCCGTCTGCATGGGGCCCGGGAAGCGACGCTTGGTGAAGGCCCAAGACGCGGCCCACCCACGGGCGCCGCGAAGCGAAGACACCTCGCGAGGCGCCAACCTCATGAGGACCCCTCCTCAAGGAGCAAACCACCAAGACTCAGCCGCAGCAGCGGCAGGAGTCCTCGCGAGGCGGCCTCATGAGGCGGCCCCCCGAGACGGCCGCACGAGGCCATCCGAGCCTGACGTCAGCCGCGCGGTCCTGTGCCCATCACGTGGGTGACGCGCTTGAGAACGAATGGCGGCAGAAGTCGCGCCAGTGGGCGCGGACAGATAGGGTTTCCTCTTTGGTGCTAAAGGGGCAGCACCAGCTGCCCTCCTCCAAAGCAAGTCCCAAGGACTACCCGTTTGGTGAAAGAAGACCAAGACAGCAAGGCGCGCAGGGCGGAGGTCACCACCGAGCCCACCGGTGCGTCATGGATAGCAACTTTGCAGGCGAAGACCATCTTTTGTCAGGATAGCCTGGGCGCCTGTCCCCCTTCAAAACCTACCAATTGTGGCTACCCTTCCCGCCGAGATTTTCAGGGGAAGAGGACCAAGGCGGCTATAAAAGGGCAGCGCTGCCATTGTAGAGGGGATTGACTCCTGTGTCTCCTACCTTGTACGCGAGAACTCTCCCTTGCCCACAGCAATCCCAACACAAGCAGGAGTAGGGTTTTACACCGCAAGGTGGCCTAAACCTGGGTAACCGTTGTGTCCCCCGTCGTGCTCTGCGCTCGTGTGCTCTCGCCGTAGCCTCACCGTGGTCACCCTTGGATCGGTAGGAACGAGCTTGCCCCCAGAGTTCAAACCTTAGGGTCCCCGGAGCCCCGATTCCGACATTTGGCGCGCCGGGTAGGGGCCAGCTTCGGTTCTTCCCACTTCCTCACCGCCATGGTCGATGCCCGACGCGAGCGCTACATGCGCAGAGCTGCCAGGGTGGCCCAGACGGAGCCGGTCACCCGTGACGCCCGTCGACGCCGCGCCCCGGCTGCCGCCACCGACCCCGCTGCAAGGGAGCATCAGGCTTCCTCCCTCCACCCGTTCGTGCAGCCGGATGGCCACACCGCCACGGCCTCCTCGCTCGCCCGCCGCGACGCGCCGGCCCCGCAGGCCACGCTGCTCATGGCGCGCGAGCTCCAGCGCTATCGCCCCACCGACGCCGGCTACGACGCCTGGCTCGCCCGCATCATCGAGTTCGTCAATGCCACCAGAGACGTCCTGGCGCCCTCTCACTCGCTCCACCCTCCGCCGTCTCGCGCCGGGGACGTGGTGCATGGTGCGCCGCCGCCGCCGCCTCCGCCCAGCGAGGGTGCCAGGCGCCACCGCGACGCACGGGCACGTGAGCCGTCCCATAGCGTGTCTTCGCCGGACCATGGCGAGCCTAGCTGCCAGATCGTCCGGCGCGCGCCGCTCGACGCGCGCGTGCTCTTCGAGCGACAGCGCCAGTGCCAAGACAGGAGCATTCAGGAGGTCGCAGCCGTCGGCCGACAGAACCGCGCCGCCCTCGCTGGTGGCGTTCCCTCCAGCTGTGGGGGCCGCCGCGCCTTCACCCGCGAGCTGCGCCGCGTGGTGTGGCCCACCAAGTTCAAGCCGGACCTGACTCCGTGCTACGACGGCACCCCCAACCCCGCAGAGTTCCTGCAGCTCTATGCTCTGAGCATTGAGGCAGCGAATGGTGACAACAAGGTCATGGCGAACTGGTTTCCCATGGCCCTCAAGGACGGCCCGCGCTCATGGCTCATGAACCTCCCCAAGGCGTCCATCTCCTTGTGGGCCGAGCTCTGCCGGCAGTTTGTCGCCAACTTCAAGGGCACGCACAAGCGCTCCCTCACGCTCAATGACTTGCACGCCGTGCGCTAGCGCCCTGACGAGACTCTCCGCAAGTACATCTAGCACTTCAGTCAGGTGCGCAACAAGATCCCGCGTGCCTCCGAGGCCGCCATCGTCTCCACGTTCTCCAACGGCGTCACGGACGTCCGGATGCACGAGAAGCTCGCCATCAACGATGAGCTTGACTCCATGCTCGAGCTGTTCGACCTCGCCGACAGATGCGCCAAGGCTTAAGAAGGCCGCCTCTTCGCCCACAACGACCCCGATGCGGCGCCAGATGCCGCCAAGGCCAAGAACAAGGACGCCAAGCGCAAGGGCCCTGCCGTGCTCGCGGCGGAGCCTGAGCAGAAGTGCGGCTGTGAGCACGACGAGCCCAAGAAGGACAACCGCCCTCTTTGCGCCTACCACAACTCGCACTCCCACAGTACAGAGCACTGCCATGAGCTCAAGCTGCTTGGCGACGAGCGCCTGGGCTGCCGCGGCGACCGCAACGATCGCGGCGCCGGCCGCGGAGGCGGCCGCAATGGCAACCGCTGGGGAGACCGCTACAACAATGGCAACTTCCGGCAACCGGTGGGAGGCCAACCCTCAGGCCAACGTCGCTCTTCCGCCGCTGCCACCACCACCTTGAAGGAACGACGGCAACCAGCCTGACGAGGGCGATGGAGGCTACCAGGAGCCTCGCGGCCTCGGTCGGGCCGAGGCTCCCGCGTCCAACCGCCACTTCAAGCTGTCCTCTCGTGAGGTGAACGCTGCCCTCCCGAGGCCCGAGGCCTCTCGGCCCCTCAAATGGTCACAGTACGCAATCACTTTCGACTCCAAGGATCACCCCAAGTCTTCAAGCGCTGCGGGCACAATCCCCATGTTGTGCACCCCCACCATCAGCAATGTCGCCGTCACCAAGATGCTCATCGACAGAGGTGCCAGTCTCAACGTGATCTCCATCGTGACCTTCGAGCAGCTCCAAGTGCCCTACAAGCAGATGATGCCGACTAGGCCCTTCTCCGGAGTAACTGATGGCTCCACCATTCCTCTGGGGCAAGTGCGCCTTCCCGTCACCTTTGGCACCCGCAAGAACTACCACACTGAGCTCATCGACTTCGACGTGGCGCATATCGGCCTGCCATACAACGCCATCTTGGGCTACCCGGCGCTCGCCAAGTTCATGGCGGTGACCCATCACGCCTACAACGTCCTCAAGATGCCGGGCTGCAGCGGCATCATCACCGTCTGTTGTGACGAGAAGTACGCGGTTCGCTCCCTCGAGAGTGCCTACAAGGCTGCCGCCACCGCCTACCCTACCGACGAGGATGACGCCGCGCCTCATGAGGCCGCACCCGCGAAGAAGAAGCAGCTGTTCTCTCAGGACCGCGCCGAGACGAAGAAAGTGTCGGTGAATGGCAGCGGCTCAGGCCCTGCCTTCACCATCGGCACCGGCCTCTCTCCTGCATAGGAGGGCGCGCTCGTCACCTTCTTTCGGGCAAATTCAGATGTGTTTGCCTGGACAGCATCTGATTTATCCGGTGTGCCGAGGGAGGTGATCAAGCACCACTTAGTGGTGTGCCCCAACGCACGCCCCGTGAACCAGAAGGCACAGCGCCAGGCGCCAGAGAAGCAAGATTTCATCGTCAAAGAAGTTCAGAAGCTACAAGAAGCTGGAGTTATCCGTGAGGTACGCCATCCCGAATGGCTCGCCAACCCAGTCGTGGTGCCTCAGAAGTGCGGCAAGGAGCGAATGTGCGTCGACTTCACAAGCCTCAAAAAGTTCTGCCCACAAGATCCCTTCTCGCTGCCTCGCATTGACCAGATCATGGACTCCACCACCGGGTGTGAGTTGCTATGCTTCCTAGATGCCTTCTCAGGCTACCACCAGATCAAGATGGCAACTGAAGACATGGAGAAAACGGCCTTCATCACCCCCTGCGGCATATACTACTACATCTGCGTGCCCTTCGGCCTCAGGAGCGCCGGAGCCACCTTCTAGAGGCTGATGTGCATCGCCTTGGGGCCCCAGATGGGGAGAAACACTGAGGCCTATGTCGATGACATCATGGTCAAAACTCGCGAAGCCTGGTCCCTCATCGCGGATCTCGAGGAAACGTTCAACAACCTGCGCAAGGTCAACCTCAAGCTCAACCTAGACAAGTGCGTCTTCAGAGTTCCTTCCAGCAAGCTGCTTGGCTTCCTGGTCTCCCACCGCGGCATCGAGGCCAATCCCGAGAAGATCAAGGCCATCGAGAAGATGCGTCCTCCCCAGAACCTCAAGGAAATGCAGCGCTTGGCGGGATGCATGGCCTCGCTTGGGCGATTCATCTCCAAGTTCGGCAAGCGAGCCCTGCCATTCTTCAAGCTCATGAAGAGATCCGGCCCCTTCAAGTGGGCTCCCGAGGCTGACGCAGCCTTCGAAGACCTCAAGAGGTACCTCACGAGCCCGCCCATCATGGTCGCGCCACGCTCTCGCGAGCCCTTGCTCCTATACTTGGCAGGCACTACCCAAACGGCCAGCGCGGCCCTGGTGGCAGTTCGAGAAGAGCGCATCTGCGTACAGAAGAACCCTGTCGCGTCGGCACCACCCGAGGTCGCGCCGTTGCCCGCTTGAGGGTCGGCGTTGGGGATTCCCTGATAGGCGCTGGTGCTCCGGCCCAAACTTTCGGCTGCTCACACCGCGTGTCATTGTAGCCACAAGATACGTGTCCAACGTATCTATAGTTTATGAAGTATTCATGCCATGTTTACAACAATTTTATACAGTTTTGGTGCACTTTTATATGATTTTTCATGAACTAACCTATTAACCTAGTGCCCAGTGCCAGTTGCTGTTTTCTGCATGTTTATGGTTTTCCAGAAAATCCATACCAAACGATGTCCAAATTCCATGAAAATTTACGGTGATTTTTTATGGAAGGAAAGAGACCCACGAAGCTTTGGGAGGGAGCCAGAAGGTGTCCAGGGGGGCCATAATCTCACCTGGCTCCCCCTAGGGCGCGCTACCTGAGCTTGTGGGACCCTCGGGATTCCCCCTGGCATGATTCCAACGCTGAAAATTCCTATAAATACAGAAACCCCCAAAAGTTAACCTAGATGAGTTTTTGCACCGCCGCAAGCCTCTGTTCTGAAGCGATGTCATCTGGAGACCTATTCCGGCACCCTGCCGGAGGGGGGAAGTCATCACCGGAGGCCATCTTCACCATCCCCGCTGCCTTCATGATGAGGAGGGAGCAGTGCACCCCCGGGGCTGAGGGTATGTACCAGTAGCTATGTGTTTGATGTCTCTCTCTCATGATCTTGATAGGGAACAATCTTGATGTACCATGAGCTTTGTTAATATAGTGGAATCATATGGTGTTCTTCCCTCTCTATCTTTGTTGTGATGAATTGAGTCTTGCTCTTTGAGGTTTCATTGTTATCAGATTGAATATTTTGGATTGAGATCACTTGATGTGTGTCTTGCATGTGGATACCCGTGGTGACAATGGGGTATTCTATTGAGTCACTTGATATATGTTTTGGTAATCAACTTGCGGATTCCCATGGTGACATTGGGGTAATCTTGACACAAAAGTTGGTACACATTTTCATCCTACTTTCTCCGATAGGAACTTTGGAGTGATTCTTTGTCACACGTTGAGGGATTGTCATATGATTCAATTATGTTAGCACTGTTGAGAGATTGCACTAGTGAAAGTATGAACCCTAGGCCTTGTTTCTAAGCATTGATATACCATTTTGCACACTGTTTGCCACTTGCTGCCTTGCTGTTTTTATTATTTCAGATTACAAAAACATATATGTAGTATCCATACTACACTTGTATCACCATCTCTTCGCTGAACTAGTGCACCTATACAATTGAAAACTGTATTGGGTGTGTTGGGGACACAAGAGACTCTTTGTATTTTGATTGTAGGGTTGTTTGAGAGAGACCATCTTCATCCTACACCTCTGATACGTCCATTTTGCATCATGTTTTCCTACTGTTAATTAATATGTTTTTGATCATTATTTCACTTTATGGTACAATTCTTATGCCTTTTCTCTCTTATTTTGCAAGATTCACATGAAGAGGGAGATTGTCGGCAGCAGGAATTCTGGACCGAAAAGGGGAGAAACAGAGATAGCTATTCTGCACAACTCCAAATGACCTGAAAATTTACAAAGAATTATTATGGAATATATAAAAAATATTGGCAAAATAATTACCAGGAGGGGGGCCCACCAGCAAGCCACAGGCCTGGGGGGCGCGCCCCCCGAGCTTGTGGGGCCCCTGGCAGGCCTCCGACCCCCTCCTTCTGCTATATGAATCCATTTGCCATAGAAAAAAAATAAGAGGAAGACTTTCGGGACGAAGCGCCGCCTTCTCGAGGCGGAACCTGGGCAGGAGCTATTTTGCTCTCCGGCGGAGCGATTCCGCCGGGGATACTTCCCTCTGGGAGGGGGAAGTGAAGCCATCGACATCACCAACGATCCTCTCATCGTGGGAGGACCAATCTTCATCAACATCTTCACTAGCACCATCTCATCTCAAACCCTAGTTCATCTCTTGTATTCAATCTTTGTCTCAAAACCTCAGATTGGTACATGTGGGTTGCTAGTAGTGTTGATTACATCTTGTAGTTGATGCTAGTTGGTTTATTTGGTGGAACATTATATGTTCAGATCCTTATTGCTATTCAAGACCCCTCTGATCTTGAACATGAATATGATTTGTGAGTAGTTACTTTTGTTCTTGAGGACATGGGAGAAGTCTTGTCATAAGTAATCATGTGAATTTGGTATTCGTTCGATATTTTGATGATATGTATGTTGTTGCTTCCTTTAGTTGTGTCGTGTGAACGTCGACTGCATGACACTTCACCATCTTTGGGCCTAAGGGAAGGCATTATGGAGTAGTAATTAGATTATGGGTTGCTAGAGTGACAGAAGCTTAAACCCTAGTTTATGCGCTATTCCGTAAGGGGCTGATTTGGATCCATATGTTTCATGCTATGGTTAGATTTATCTTAATTCTTCTTTCGTAGTTGCGTATGCTTGCAAGAGGGGGTAATCATAAGTGGGAGGCTTGTTCAAGTAAGAACAGCACCCAAGCACCGGTCCACCCACATATCAAATTATCAAAGTAGCGAACGCGAATCAAACAAACATGATGAAAGTGACTAGATGAAATTCCCATGTGTCCTCGAGAATGTTTTGCTTATTATACGAGTTCGTTCCGGCTTGTCCTTTGCTATAAAAAGGATTGGGCCACCTTGCTGCACCCTTGTTACCATTATTACTTGTTACTTGTTACGAATTACCTTACAATCAAACTATCTGTTACCGATAATTTCAGTGCTTGCAGAGAATACCTTGCTAAAAACCGCTTGTCATTTCCTTCTGCTCCTCGTTGGGTTCGACACTCTTACTTATTGAAAGGACTATGATTGATCCCCTACACTTGTGGGTCATCAAGACTCTTTTCTGGTGCCGTTGCCGGGGAGTGAAGCGCCTTTGGTGAGTGTAATTTGGTAAGGAAACATTTATATTACGTGCTGAAATTTACTGTTACTTGTTACTATGGAAAGTAATCCTTTGAGGGGTTTGTTCGGGGTATCTTCACCTCGATCGGAAGCATTGAGAGTTGCCCCTCAACCTACTAAAACTTCTGAAAATATTTATTATGAAATTCCTCCGGGTATGGTAGAGAAACTGCTAGCTAATCCTTATGCAGGAGATGGAACGGTGCATCCTGATATGCACTTGATATATGTGGATGAAATTTGAGGATTGTTTAAGCTTGCAAGTCTATCCGGAGATGGAGTTAAGAAGAAGGTATTCCCTTTATCTTTGGAGGGAAAGGCATTGACATGGTATAGGCTATGTGATGATACTGAAACATGGGATTGGAACCGATTGAAGCTGGAATTTCACCAGAAATTTTATCCTATGCATTTGGTTCATCGTGATCGGAATTATATATATAATTTTTGGCCTCGTGAAGGAGAAAGTATCGCTCAAGCTTGGGGGAGGCTTAAGTATATGTTGCATACATGCCCCAATCATGAGCTCTCAAGAGAAATAATTATTCAAAACTTTTATGCTCGGCTTTCTCATGATGATCGATCCATGCTCGATACTTCTTCTAATGGTTCCTTTATGAAGAGGACTATTGAATTCAAATGGGATCTTCTGGAAAGAATTAAGCGCAACTCTAAAGATTGGGAAATCGACAAAGGTAAAGAGTCAGGTATAAATCTTGAGTTTGATTGTGTTAAATCTTTTATGGAAACCGATGCTTTTCATAAGTTTAGTACTAAATATGACTTGACTCTGAGATAGTAGCTACCTTTTGTGAATCTTTTGCTGCTCATGTTGATCTCCCTAAGGAGAAATGGTTTAAATATCATCCACCTATTAAATTAAATGAAGAACCTGTTAGTGTTAAAGAAGAAACAATTGTTTACAATGTTGATCTAGTTGTGCCTACTGCTTATATTGAAAAACCTCCTTTCCCTGTTAGGATTAAGGAACATGCTAAAGCTTCAACTGTGGTTAACAAAAGTAATATTAAAGCACCTAGACCTTCTGAACAAATTAAAGTTGAACCTAATATTGCAATGGTTAAAGATCTTTTGGTTGATAATATTGATGGACATGTCATATATTTCTGTGATGAAGCAACTAGAATTGCTAAGCGAGACACTAAAGATAAAAACAAACCTGTAATTGGCATGCCTGTTATTTCTGTTAAGATTGGAGATCATTGCTATCATGGTTTATGCGATATTGATGCTAGTGTGGGTGCTATTCCTTTTACTCTTTATCAAGAAGTCATGAATGATATTGCACCTGTTGAGATTGAAGATATTGATGTCACCATTAAGCTTGCAAATAGAGATACTATTACTCCACTTGGGATTGTTAGAGATGTTGAAGTCTTGTGTGGTAAGATCAAATATCCTACTGATTTTCTTGTTCTTGGATCTCCACAAGATGATTTTTGTCCCATTATATTTGGTAGACCCTTCTTGAATACAGTTAATGCTAAGATCGATTGCAATAAAGAAACTGTCAGTGTTAATTTTGGTGATATATTCCATGAGTTTAATTTCTCTAAATTTCTTAGACAACCACATGATAAAGAATTACCTAATAAAGATGAAATTATAGGTCTTGCTTCTATTTTTGTGCCTCCTACTGATCCTTTAGAACATTATTTGCTAGACCATGAGAATGATATGCATATGAATGAAAGAAATGAAATAGATGAGCTGTTCTTTAAACAAGCACATGTTCTTAAACACAACTTGCCTGTTGAAACTTTGGGAGACCCTCTTCCACCAAAAAGTGATCCTGTGTTTGATTTAAAGCAATTACCTGATACACTTAAATATGCTTATCTAGATGAAAAGAAGATATATCCTGTTATTATTAGTGCTAACCTTCCAAAGCATGAAGAAAAGAGATTACTTAAAACTCTGAAGAAACATCATGCCACTATTGGATATACTCTCGATGATCTTAAGGGCATTAGTCTCACTTTATGCCAGCATAAAATTCATATGGAGCCAGACGCTAAACCCGTTGTTGATCATCAAAGAAGGCTGAATCCCAAAATGAAGGATGTGGTAAGAACTGAAATATTAAAGCTACTTGAAGCAGGTATAATTTATCCCATAGCTGATAGTAGATGGGTAAGTCATGTTCATTGTGTTCCTAAAAAAGGAGATATTACCGTTGTTCCTAATGATAAAAATGAACTTATCCCACAAAGAATTGTAACTGGTTATAGGTTGGTAATTGATTTCAGGAAATTAAATAAAGCTACTAGAAAAGATCATTACCCCTTGCCTTTTATTGATCAAATGTTAGAAAGATTATCTAAGAATACACACTTTTGCTTCCTAGATGGTTATTCTGGTTTCTCTCAAATACCTGTTTCACCTGAAGATCAAGAGAAAACCACCTTTACTTGTCCTTTTGGAACTTATGCTTATCGTCGTATGCCTTTTGGTTTATGAAATGCACTTGCTACCTTTCAAAGATGTATGACTGCTATATTCTTTGACTTTTGTGAAAAGATTGTTGAGGTTTTCATGGATGATTTTTCTGTTTACGGAACTTCTTTTGATGATTGCTTGAGCAACCTTGATCGAGTTTTGCAGAGATGTGAAGAAACTAATCTTGTCTTGAATTAGGAGAAGTGCCACTTTATGGTGAATGAAGGTATAGTTCTAGGGCATAAAATTTCTGAAAGAGGAATTGAAGTTGATAAAGCTAAAGTTGATGCTATTGAGAAAATGCCATGTCCTAAAGATATCAAAGGTATAAGAAGTTTCCTTGGTCATGCTGGTTTCTATAGTAGGTTTATAAAAGACTTCTCTAAAATTTCTAGGCCTCTTACTAATCTTTTGCAAAAAGATGTTCCATTCGTTTTTGATGATGATTGCGTAGAAGCCTTTGAAATACTTAAGAAAGCCTTAATTTCTGCACCTATTGTTCAACCACCTGATTGGAACCTACCCTTTGAAATTATGTGTGATGCTAGTGATTATACTGTTGGGGCTGTTCTAGGCCAAAGAGTTGAGAAGAAATTGAATGTTATTCATGATGCTAGTAAAACTCTAGACAGTGCTCAAAGAAATTATGCTACTACTGAAAAAGAATTTCTAGCAGTTGTGTTTGCATGTGATAAATTCAGATCTTACATTGTTGATTCCAAAGTTACTATTCATACCAATCATGCTGCTATTAAATATCTTATGGAAAAGAAAGATGCTAAACCTAGACTTATTAGGTGGGTTCTTTTGCTACAAGAATTTGATTTGCATATTATTGATAGAAAGGAAGCTAAGAATCCCATAGCTGATAATTTGTCTACAATGGAAAATGTTCTTGATGACCCACTCCCTATTAATGATGATTTTCCTGATGAACAATTAGCTGTGATAAATGCTTCTCGTAACACTCCATGGTATGCAGACTATGCTAATTACATTGTTGCTAAATATATACCACCTAATTTCACATACCAACAAAATAAAAAGTTCTTTGATTTAAGAGATTACTTTTGGGATGACCCACACTTATATAAAGAAGGAGTAGATGGTATTATTAGACGTTGTGTACCTGAGCATGAACAGGAACAAATCCTACATAAGTGTCACTCCGAGGCATATGGAGGACACCATGCGGGAGACCGAACTGCACACAAGGTTTTACAATCTGGTTTTTATTGGCCTACTCTTTTCAAAGATGCACGTAAGTTTGTCTTATGCCTTTTCTCTCTTATTTTGCAAGATTCAGATGAAGAGGGAGATTGCCGGCAGCTGGAATTCTGGACCGGAGAGGGGTGAAACAGAGATAGCTATTCTGCACAACTCCAAATGACCTGAAAATTTACGGAGAATTATTTTGGAATATATAAAAAATACTGGCGAAAGAATTACCAGGAGGGGGCCCACCAGGAAGCCACAAGCCTGGGGGGCACGCCCTACCCCCTAGACGCGCCCCCCGAGCTTGTGGGGCCCCTGGCAGGCCTCCGGCCCCCTCTTTCTGCTATATGAAGCCATTTGCCCTAGAAAAAAATAAGAGGAAGACTTTTGGGACAAAGTGCCGCCGTCTCGAGGCGGAACCTGGGCAAGACCTATTTTGCTCTCCGGCGGAGCGATTCCGCCAGAGATACTTCCCTCCGGGAGGGGGAAATCGAAGCCATCGACATCACCAACGATCCTCTCATCATGGGAGGACCAATCTTGTCGGTGTATAAAACATGGGTATTTTATACCCTGACTTATGCACAGACAGTAGCAGCCTTCTTGATGGCCAGGCTTGCCGGAGTTTACCAAGATCAAGATTCAAGGCCCAGTTGCAGAAGCTACTGGGGAGAAGATCAAGACGAAGCATCAATAAGTACTTGACTAGTACTGAAGATGAAGGCATTACTTGCCGGCAAGATTCGAGCCGGCAAGATGAAGGCCCGACAAGCTCCATGCCGGCAAGCCTTTGCCAGCTCGTCAGCGCTCCACCTCACCGACCAGCTAGTCACTAATCGGTGAGGTGTCAACCGCGCAGGCAGTTTGGTGAGACTTGTCGGGGCACGTGTCAGCCTGCTGGAAGGAGATTTAACTTTAATGACACCCATCCAAGAGGCGTGTCAAGATAATACGAGGTAGCTGGGCGAGCGGTGCAGGAACCTTGCCGGGGCTCCTCCTCCACATGACACCTAACGGCGCATTTAATGCTTTTGTCTTAAACTGTTTGCTATCTAATCCACTTGTAATGATAGAACTATTTGCTATCTAATCCACTTGTAATGACTATTTTGTCACTATGGTTACCCCTTGAGCTATAAAAGGAGGGCCAGGGCACCCTTTACAGGGATCGATCCTTAGACACTCTAGCTCACTTTGCATGCGTAGCTGCTTCCCTCTGCACCTTGCCGGGATGAAGCGCACCTTGTACTTGAGCTCTCCACAAATAATACACCAAAGCAGGAGTTGGGTTTTACACCTCACGGTGGCCCGAACCTGGGTAAAAACCTTTGCGTTCTTTGCTGATTCTGCTCTTTGTGCTTGTGCATTCCCCAAGTCGAATTTTTTGCAATGATGATTTCCCTCCAAGCATGCCCACACCGCGCATTAAATGCGGAACGCAGGAGTGGTGGACTGTAGTGGTTATTTCGCGGTAGTGCACCTGCAAAGGCGCTGCCAAGGCAAACAGTAAAGAGCCAGCCCCCTCGCGCCTTCCCATAAAAAGGCAACCGCGAGGGGACGCTGCTCATTCACCCTTGCCCCTCCTTGGTTCATCTTCCTCCTCTCGCCTGAGCCGCTTTCGCCGCCGCTGCCGCCTGTTCACACCTCAACCCAACTCCCTCTTCTCTCTCTGAGCCCAGATGGCACCCAAGAAAGCCGACGCAACGGGGAAGAAGCCCACCAAGCCTATCGACCCCAAGGCGGAGAAGAAGAAGAAGGATTTGGAAGAACTGGAGAAGCGGTGGAGGGAGAACGTGGTGTTCTCGCCGCCAGCACTGGATGAGAACACTCTGATCGAGAGGTACACCTACATGTGGGGACGAGACACCAAGGATCACAAGGCCCCAGTGGTGCTCCCCGCCGGAGGCAAGAGTCCCTCAAATTCGTATCCCTTTTTCTGCGCGTACTTTTATTGCGGGCTGGTTCCTCCCTTCTCGGATTTCTTCAGCGCAATGATGTATAATTTTGGGTTCAGACTGCTGGATTTCACCCCAAATGCCATAACTTGCATGTCAGTCTTTGCCCATTTCTACGAGAATTTCATCAGAGTTACCCCCAACGTTGATCTGTTCTGCCACTTCTTCATCTCCCGAATCGAAGGCAAGGTGCTTTCCGGCAGCGTTACATGGATCCCCAGGGCCAAGACCAAGGACCAGTACCTTCCCGGGCAGCTGCACTTGAAGTGGGAGGAGTGGTGGGCTGAGTGGTGCTGGATCCAGCAAAAGGATTTCCACAGCTTCTGCTTGCCGCGCACAGAACGAGTCATACGTGGCGATGACTGGAGCAGCTTGGGTGCCACCGACAAGAGACTCGGCCCGGCACTGAACCGCATTGCTCGTCTCAGAGCCGCCAAACTGACCATAGAGATGGTGGGCGCTGATTTCCTCCGGCGACGCATCGCGCCGCTACAGAAGAGGGAAAGATTCACTTGGGAATACCAGAACACAGGCGACATCATGCGGTTGTACCCAGGCCTCGGCAACAACTTAACCGTGATGGAGCACGCTTGCCTCTGTGAACAACTGTTCAGATCTACCGGGACCTTCCACTTGCCGGATCAGGTCGTCCCCTTGCATATCAATTCTGCCAAGGACTCCATCTTGGCGATGATGCCAGAGTGCAATGCGCAAGGAGTCGAACCCCTCTGGCTAATGCCTTCTTTGGAGAATGAAATGGACTGGGCCTCAAACTTGACGGAGAAAGCCTCCCGGATAGAGAGAGATCTCATCAAAGCCACCAAGGATGAGGAACTGGCATACATCGCCTGCAAGGCCGCAGAAGCTGCTAGAGTCAGCGGAGCTGGTGGTTCTCAGGCCGCGGCAACCGAAGACGATGAAGAAGAACATCCTGAAGAAGAGGTTGCCGAGGAACACCAAGAAGAGCCTACCGGAGGTGATGCTGCCGGGGAACCCGAAGACGAAGAAGAAGAAGGTCCTTGGGCCCCAAAGAAGAGGGCACGCATTCTTCGAAAGACTGCCAGCCAAGAGCCGGTGCGCGCTTCTTCACCGAAGGCTGGTCCTGTCTTGAAGAAGACAACCACCAAGACTGGCCGCCAAGAAGAAGTGCGAGGGCAACCATCCCGGCGTCCACGAGCTCATCACCCATCTCCCCAGCAAGAAGTTATCAGAGAAGTCGTGTCTTCTCAGCCAGCAAGTTCATCTCCTCTGGCACTAAAAAGGGCCAGGGAATCACCCCCGTCGACGAGATATGACCTATCCATCCTCAGCGAGTCAGAAGACGAGGAGTAAGCACAATTGCCTTTATACTCAACAAGTCTTGACTCCTCCTTGATCGTGATTTTTGACTTGATTCTTTTTTGTTTTTGCAGAGACACAGAGCCACTTGTGTATCGGGCCAAGCAAGCCAAGGCTGCGGTGGAAGGCGAGTCTGCGGCAAGTGCTGGCCAAGGGGGTGTACTCACTGATACCATTTTCATCAGCCCCCAGCCCAGCCCCCTACGTGAGGCCACAACACTATTCCCGCTCATCGGTGCTGGCACCGAAACTTCTGCCCTTGGTCTCGACAAGGAGGTAGGAGAAGGCCACCAGGAGGAAGAGCACCACGAGGCAGATCCTACCGTGATTCCTCCGTCAACCACCGTCCCGGAGAATGCTTCTCCGACAAGGGCCTCCACTGATGAGCCCGCCAGCACTGAAACAGTCCCAGCAAGTGAGGCTGTCGGAGACCGTGCGGCGGCAACCGAGGTTGCCGGGGAAGAAACCATTCTTCCACAACAAGCGCCAATAGGTAATCCACTTATCCTTAAGCACTTCCTGAAATTTTTTGTTTCTTGAACTTGACTTGTAACTGATCTAAATCATTTTATCCTTTGCTTCTGTTTCATCCTGCAGCCCCCACTTCTCCCGAAGAAGGGGAAATTCTTGTAGATGTGGCAGACATTGCAAAGGAATCTGCTGATCAAGCCGCCAAGATTGCTGTCGAAGAGACCACCGAACCTGCTGTTGAGGAAGTAAGGGACATTGCCGGGGACACAAGGGAGCCCTCCGATGACACATCTGCTCCCATCCAAACGAGCACGGAAATGGTGGTGGTTGCCGCTGGTCAGCCAGACTCTGCCGTTCAGCCAACTGCACCAACTGCCCAATCTTTGATGGATGCACTTGTTCTTGCTACTCCTCAACAAGGGTCCGAAGCCCCCAGCTCATCAGGCACTGCAAAGCTGGAATTTGATGCAGAGATTGCTCGCATCCTCGCCTCCATCCCCAAGAGCACCCTTGAATCCGACAACGCCGCCGATAGCACAGCGGATCTTGCCTTCCTGGAAATCATGGTTGCAGGCCTCAGGGATGTGTAAGAGCGCTATGGCAAGCGGTGGGATAAGCTTCAAGCAGAACACACGGCTCAGGAGGTGATTGAGGAGAAGCTGAAGAAGAAGGCAGAAGATATCCGCACTTGGTATAATGATCAATCCAGCAACCTGAGGAGGCAGGAAGAAAAGTTTGGCACCGCCCAGGAGAAGGTAAAGGCCTTAGACAGCAAGCTAGCAGAGCACAAAGCGCTGCTCGATGCCCGGGAAAGGAATCTTGCCGCGCAAGAGGAGACGCTTGCCGCCAAACTTCACGGCAAGGACGAAGAAATTGAAAAGCTCCTTGAGCAGAGGACTCAAGAGTTGGAGAAAAACCACAGAGAGTTTATCGAAATCCAAGATCAAGGAGGCTACCAACAACGCTGCTGCTGCTGCCACTGCCAAGGCAGATTTTGAAATCCAGCGGGCAAGCTGTAGGAGGAACTTGCCGGTAGCAGTAAAGAGATCCAGACTCTCAAGGGTGAAGCGCAGAAAGCAGCCCATACCCTAGGGGAACTGCAAACATAGCTCTCATCCAAGAATCAAGATTTTAATACCGCCACTAAGGTAGCTGAGGATTTGAAATCCAAACTTGCCGGCCTGGAAATAGATCTTGAATCCGCCAAGGAACGGTAAAGGTTCTTGACGGAGAAGCTTGACGCGGAAGAAACTCTCCGGGAAGACGCCCAGAACAAGTTCACGGAGCTGCGCAAGGTACTCTCCCTTTGGACGAAGAGGCTTGTCGATATAGCTGAACGCCTAACTTCGCAGCTTGCCGTCATGGATATGAAGAGTTGGAGCTTCACCATCAACGATCATGAGACCGCCAGCGCCAGATTAACCAAATTCTTCGACGGCCTCATCGATGCACTGAAGACATATCATGATGACAGGTCTGCCTTGTTTGCCGATGAATCTCGGAAATTCGCGTGCAACATCCTTTACAAGGTGCTGCTCTAGCTCGCTCACCGCCACCCTGACCTTGACCTTTCCGGGATCTTCAGAAAGCTGCCGCAGGACACCGATGTCACCGCCGCCGACAAGATTGCTGCTCCTCTTGCCGACAAGGTTCTTCACGTTCCCAGGATCCAAGGCAATCGTCGGGATTAAACTTGTCGTTGTATCATCACAGTGCTGCCATGTTAAAGATACATTTGACCTTATGTTAGATTTTGCACTGTTTCTGTGATGTAATATAACTAGTGCTGATGAATGAATGTATGCCATCTCCCTTGTTTTGTCTTGCCTTTGTATGATTTTTTATACCCTATGCGTACTAGAAGCTTGCCGGTGCACGCACTTGCCGCGAGCGCTTGACGAATGGATCCTTAGCAGCGTGCCGGTAGTGTCGCTGCCGGCAAGTTTTCCTTTGACGTTTTTCCAATGCTGCTACTTAAATTGTTGAGCGGACTTGAAACAAAGCAAGAGCGCAACTAATCACGACAAGGTTCCTTCGCGTGCAGGTTTTTCATACAAACACAAAATCGTTCAAGGGAAATTGCAAATGTAACAAGGAAATTGTTTCAAAGTTTTTCAACTTAGCTTTTCCTTGTACTGTTTTTCTTGCCGCATAAAATGATCACTTGAACGTCATTAGGTGGTATCCCCACCGTCACTCCCCCCGGGAAACTTGCACACGAGGATCCCTTCTGTCCTTTGAGAAAAAGAAAGAAGAGAAAAGAGTGGTTCGGAAACCTTGACGGTTCATCAACCATTCCATACAAGTCAAAGCGTAATCACAACATCACATGCATTTATACATAAATGAATATGTACAAAGGGTTGTGAAACACTTAGCTTTATTTCACTTATGCACAGGATCTGCGCCTGGCTTTGTACAAAGGGTTACAAGTCTTGCCGACAAAGCTTGTACAAAAGGGGTTGCCGGGAGGCCCGGCAACTGCGCCTTATGGGTAGAACTTGCGAAGATGCTCAATATTCCATGAGTTTTGCACTGGGATGCCATCTTCGGTCTCCAGACGGACTGCGCCAGGTCTGGTGACTCGTGCTACCCTATAAGGGCCTTCGCACTTCGGCGTCAACTTGTTTGAATTCTTGGCGGACTGAATGCGCTGAAGAACAAGGTCGCCTTCCTCAAGGCTTTGGGCGTGCACCTTGCGGCTGTGATAGCAGCGCAAGGCTTGATGGTAGAGTGCAGCTCGCACAGCTGCCCGAAGACGATCTTCCTCAAGGAGCGTGGCGTCATCTTGCCGCAACTGCTCTTGCTCCGCCTCATTGTAGGCGAGCACTCGAGGTGACCCGTATATGAGTTCCGTGGGGAGCACCGTTTCTGCACCATAGACTAGGGAGAAGGGCGTTTGGCCAGTAGCTCGATTTGGTGTCATCCTGAGTGACCAAAGAACTGCCGGCAACTCATCAATCCAGCGCTTTCCACACTTATGCAGCCTCTCAAATGTTCTTGTCTTAAGTCCTCGCAGCACTTCAGCATTTTCCCTTTCCGCTTGACCGTTGCTTCTCGGGTGAGCAACAGATGCAAAACATACTTTGTTGCCAAGGTCTTGAATGTACTGCATGAAGGCGCGACTCGTGAATTGTGTGCCGTTGTCGGTGATGACCCTGTTGGGAACACCAAAACGGCAAACTAATCCTTTAAAAAACTTGACGGCTGACTATGCTGTCACCTTCCTCACTGGCTCCACTTCAGGCCACTTTGTGAACTTGTCGATTGCAATGCACAAGAACTCAAAGCCCCTGGTAGCACGGGGGAAGGGGCCTAAAATGTCAAGCCCCCAGACCGAGAAGGGCCAGGAGAGAGGTATTGTTTGAAGAGCTTGAGCTGGCTGATGTGTATTCATTGAATGAAACCGGCATGCGTCACACTTGGTTACTAGCTCAGTTGCATCTTGGAGGGTAGTGGGCCAATAGAAACCTTGCCGGAAAGCTTTGCCGACAAGTGCTCTTGAACCTATGTGTGAGCCACATACACCTCCATGTATCTGTGACAACAGCTTTAGTCCATCTTCCTGGCAAATACACTTCAATTTCACATCGTTTGGCCTTTTTTGTGCAGAATGTTATCCACAAACTGATACAAACTTGACTGACGGGCTACTTTCTCAGCTTGTTCTTGGTTATCGGGAAGTTCCCCTGTTTGAAGGAAATGAACTATCTGTTGTGCCCAAGTTGGAGCCTGCGGCTCGACGACAAGGACTAAAGGCATCTCTTCGGCTGTGGGAGCGCTTGCCTCAGCGGCAAGAACCCGAGGTTTTGCGCGAAGCCGCTGCTCAACAACAGGTGCATCGTTGTCTCCGGCAACTTTCTTGCCGGCGGCTTCTGGGAGCTCTGCCGGAAAATATTTGCCGTTGTTCAACTTTCTTCTCTTGTTTGCCTGCGTTGATGGAGTGACTAATGGTTGGTTCAAATGGAGCACAAAAGTCCCTGGTTCCACAGGAAGTTTTTGAGCGGCACACTTTGACAGGTGATCAGCAATGCTATTTTCCGCACGAGGAATGTGCTCTGTTTGCAATCCGTCAAAGTGCTCTTCCAATTTCCTCACTTCTTCCACATACGCTTCCATCAACGGGCTCTGATAATCTTTGTTGACCTGTTTTACAACAAGCTGCGAGTCACCACGGATGATCAATTTTCTGATTCCAAGGTCCACTGCGATCCTAAGACCGGCAAGGAGCCATTCATACTCAGCAGTGTTGTTTGTAGCTCTCTCCCTGGGAAAATGCATTTGGATTACGTACTTGAGGCGCTCTCTGGTGGGTGTGACAAGCAGCACTCCGGCACCGGCGCCTTGCAGCAAGAAGGCACCATCAAAGTACATAATCCATTCTTTAGTTGTTTCCTTGCCGGGGAGGGCTGACTGTTGGTTTTCTTCGTCTTGCGTTGGCGTCCATTCTGCAATGAACTCCACCAAAGCACTGCTCTGAATAATTGAAGTGCTTTCAAACTTGAGTGCAAAGCTCGACAACTCCAACGCCCACTCCACTATCCTGCCAGTAGCATCTGGATTTCTCAAAATGCGCTGTAGCGGAAAGCGAGTGACAACGGTAATCTCATGTGCTCGAAAGTAGCGGCGCAGCTTTCTCGAGGCCATGAGGAGACCGAAAAACAGCTTTTGCACACCAGAATACCTTGACCTAGCCCCCCCCCCCCAAAAGGGAGCTTACAAAGTAAACTGGGCACTGCACCAACTTCTTTTTGGGCACCATCTGTTGATTTGCTTCATTTGCTTGTGCTGCTTCTGATTTATCGGCACCACGCTTTGCCGGAGAAGATTCCGGCTTGTCGCTTGACAGGTTTGCTGCCGCTGTTTCTTCATCATCAACTTCCCTCTGTGCCACTAATGCAGCACTGACCACTTGATTTGTTGCCGCCAAGTATAGCAGCAATGGTTCTTGTGGCTTAGGCGCAACTAGTGTTGGCGCAGAGGAGAGGTATCTTTTCAAATCCTGCAGCGCAGCCTCTGCTTCTGGAGTCCATTTCATTGGACCTGCCTTTTTGAAAATCTTGAAAATGGCAAGGCGTGCTTGGCAGACTTTGAAATGAACCTACTCAACAAAGCCACACAGCCGGCAAGACGCCGCACATCCTTGACGCGCTTGGGTGCTTCGATTTGCTCAATAGCTTTGATCTTGTCGGGATTAGCTTCAATTCCGCGTTGAGATACAAAGAAACCAATAAGTTTGCCGGATGGAACGCCAAATACACACTTCTCGGGGTTGAGCTTCAGATTGATCTTGCGCAGATTCGCAAATGTCTCTTCTAGATCTTGAATGAGGGTTGATTTGTCCTTGGTTTTGACCACTATATCATCCATGTATGCTTCCACATTTTTGTGCAACTGGGGCTCAAAACCAATTTGGACAGCTCTTGCAAAGGTTGAACCAGCACTCTTTAATCCGAAAGGCATACGCACGAGCAGTATGTACCACATGGAGTAATGAATGCGGTTTTCTCCTCATCCTCCTTGGCCATAAAAATCTGATGATAACCAGAATAAGAAAGGAGAGTAAATCGCAGCCGGCAGTAGAGTCAACAATTTGATCAATGCGCGGCAAGGGAAAAGGATCCTTTGGACATGCTTTGTTGATATCAGTATAGTCAATACAAAGTCTCCATTTTCCATTTGCTTTGCGTACTACAACAGGATTTGCCAACCACGTTGGATGTAGCACACCTCTAACTAAACCAGCTGCTCCTAACTTCTTTATTTCCTCAGCAATGAATTGTTGCCGTTCCAAAGCTTGCTTCTTGACCTTCTGCTTGACGGGCCGAGCATGAGGACAGATGGCAAGGTGGTGCTCAATTACCTCCCTGGGAACGCCGGGGATGTCAGATGGTTGCCATGCAAACACATCGACATTCGCCCGCAGGAAGGCAACGAGCGCGCTTTCCTATTTGCTGTCAAGGGAGGCACTGACGGTGAAGGTACCGCCCGTGCCGTCCTCCTTTTCCGGCACCTTCTTGGTTGATGTGGAGTAGCTTTGGACTTCTTGGCAGTAGAGCTCTCCGGCAAATCGTCAACGGGCGCGCAGCACTCCGAAGAAGTGCGCTTCCCAGAAGACTTGTCAGAAGTCTTGCCGCTCTTCTTGCTTTTATTCTTCTCGTTGGCGGAAGCAGGTGCTTTGGCGGCAGATGCTGCAACCGCCTCTCTGTACATCTTGTCGGCGCAAATAACTGCATCTTTCTTGTCGGAGTTGATGGTTATGACACCCATCACCCCTGGCATTTTCAGTGTATTGTAAGCATAATGGGATGCCGCCATGAATTTCGCCAAGGCTGGGCGACCAAGAATTCCATTATACGGCAAGGGGATCTTGACGACATCAAAATCAACTTTCTCTATTCTGTAATTGAGTTCCCCTCCAAACGTCACCGGCAATGTGATCTTTCCTTTGGGCTGGCTCCTTCCCGGGTTCACTCCTTGAAATGTACCAGTTTTCTCGAGTTCCTCGTCGGGAATCTACAGCCTCTTGATTACCTCTGGTGAAATCAAGTTCAGACCAGCCCCACCGTCAACTAACATTTTTGTGACCTGGAGATTGCGCATTGTTGGTGAAACCAACAATGGCAAACACCCGACCGCAGTTGTGCAATCAGGGTGGTCCTCTGCATAAAAAATGATAGGCGTGTGTGACCATTTGAGCGCTTTTGCGCACCCATCGCCGGTTCCGCTGCATTGAGTTCTCGCGCCCACTGCTTGAGTTGGCGGTGAGAGGAATGCAAAGATGCACCCCCGTCAATACACATAGCCTCAGTTGCCTTCTGGAATTCCCATTCACTGGACTCTCCGTCGTCCTCCTCATCACTTGCATCATCATCCTCTTTCTTTTCACCGCCTCTAGCAGGCTTCTCTTTTTGCTGCTTGGCCTTGCCGTGGCGGCCTCCTTGACCACCATGGGCTCTTTTGCCAGATTCGCCAGCACCATCCTGGCCCTTCTCCTTGTCACGCTTCTCATATTCAGCCTTCTGTTTTTTGGCAAGTTGCTCGACCTGCCGGCACTCTTGGAGGTCGTGACCTTTACTGCGATGGATCTTGCAATATGGTCCGTCAGACTTGCCGGCCTTCTCATTTGCCGCCGCCTCCTGACAAGTGGCGCATACAGCAGCCTCCTTGCCGGAGCTCTCTGTCTTGGCTTTCTTGGCGGAATCAGAGTTGCCGGAGCCCTCAACAGCCATAACAGTTTTGCCTTTGCGCTTCCTGTTGCGCTTTCGGCCCTTCTTTTTCGGGGTGGCGGCGTCGTCGTCTTCTGAGTCAACTTCTGCGCCCGCATCTTCCCCAGGGAGCCCCCTCCCCTCTTCAGCACGTGCACACTTATCCGTCAACGTATAGAGCTCGTTGACAGTCTTCGGCAGCTTGATGTTCATCTTTTCCCGCATCCTTCGATTGCGCACATTCGTGTGAAAGGCGGCAATGACTACTGCGGGGTGCACATCTAGAATATTGCGGTGCACTCGGCTGAATCTTTGGATATACTTGCGTAAACTTTCACCATCTCTCTGCGGGATCACTTGCAGGTCGTTGGGCTGCGGGATCTCTTTACTGCTACCGGCAAGTTCCTCCTTCAGCTTGCCCGCCTGGATTTCAAAATCTGCCTTGGCAGTGGCAGCACCAGTAGCATTGTCGGTAGCCTCCTTGAGCTTGGCGGCGTTCTCTTGAGCTTGGATTTCGATAAACTCTCTGTGGTTTTTCTCCAACTCTTGAGTCCTCTGCTCAAGGAGCTTTTCAATTTCTTCGTCCTTGCCGCAAAGTTTGGCGGCAAGGGCCTCCTCTTGCATGGCAAGATTCCTTTCCCGGGCATCGAGCAACACTTCGCGCTCTGCCAGCTTGCTGTCTAAGGCCTTTGCCTTCTCCTGGGCGGCGGCAAACTTTTCCTCCTGCCTCCTCAGGTTGCTGGATTGATCATGATACCAAGTGCGGATATCTTCTGCCTTCTTCTTCAGCTTCTCCTCAATCACCTCCAGAGCCGTGTGTTCTGCTTGAAGCTTATCCCACCGCTTGCCATAGCGCTCTTGCACATCCCTGAGGCCTGCAGCCATTGTTTCCAGGAAAGCAAGATCCGATGTGCTATCGGTGGCGTTGTTGGATTCAATGGTGCTCTTGGGGATGGAGGCGAGGATGCGAGCAATCTCTGCATCAAAGTCTAGCTCTGCAGTGCCCGATGAGCTGGGGGCTTCGGGCCGTTGTTGAGGAGCAGCAAGAACAAGTGCATCTGTCAAAGATTAGGCAGTTGGCGCAGTTGAGTGAATGGCAGAGTCTGGCTGACCAGCGGCAACCACCACCATTTCCGTGCTCGTTTGGATGGGAGCAGATGTGTCATCGGAGGGCTCCCTTGTGTCCCCGGCAACGTCCCTTACTTCCTCAACAATAGGATCGGTGGTCTCTTCAACAGCAATCTTGGTGGCTTGATCGGCAGCTTCCTTTGCAATGTCTGCCACATCTGCAAGAATTTCCCCTTCTTCGGGAGAAGTGGGGGCTGCAGAATGAAACAGTAACAAAGGATAAAATGATTTAGATCAGTTACAAGTCAAGTTCAAGAAAACAAAAAAATTCGGGAAGTGTTTAAGGATAAGTGGATTACCTGTTGGCGCTTGTTGTGGAAGAACAGTTTCTTCCCTGGCAACCTCGGTTGCCGCCGCACGGTCTCCGGCAGCCTCACTTGCCGGGACTGTTTCAGTGCGGGCGGGCTCATCAGTGGAGGCCCTTGTCGGAGAAGCACTCTCCGGGACGGTGGTTGACGGAGGAATCATGGTAGGATCCACCTCGTCGCACTCTTCCTCCTGGCGGCCTTCTCCTACCTCCTTGTCGAGACCAAGGGCAGAAGTTTCGGCGCCAGCACCGGCTAGCAGGAATTGTGTTGCGGCCTCACGCAGGGGGCTGGACTGGGGGCTGATGATAATGGTATCAGTGAGTACACCCCCTTGCCCTACTTTATTCGTGTGGTTGCCTCCCATGAAGCGCTTGTTTTTGGTCGGTTAGCTCGGCCATAGTGGTGATCAAGTTGGAGCAAACACACCAAGACCATAGCTTCTGGCATTCACAACGATGCCTTCTCTGGTATAGGTCTTCATTTTCTTTTTCTTGGGGAAATGTCTTACAAAAGGATCTTTAGCTGGTAAGTCAAATCTTACATTCCCCTCAAACACATTTATCATGGCTTTGATAGTCCTTAGAAAAGGTCTACCGAGAATTATAGGAGCAATAGGATATTCAGGCATGTCTACTATCACAAGATCAATCATGACAGGGCAATCATTTATTTGAACTACAACTCCATGCTTAATGCCTACTACCTAAGTAAAAGTAGAATTAGCCATATTCAATCTAATCTCAGTAGTAACATAAGGACCTAGATTGAGACTATCATAAACATATTTAGGGATAGTGGAAACGCTATCCCCAAGATCACATAAAGCATTAAACTTATTCAAACCAATCTCAATCTCTATAGTAGGCTCAAAAGCATCTTCTTGCTTAGCTGGCAACTTACTGTAAAGCTTCTTTCCTTCATCATCAAGGTCACGTACCATGGCTACAACTTGCTCAACAAAGACATTATATGCCTCGTTATTGGATACCTCAGGTAGTGGGTACTTCATTGATATCATCTTCACGAAGTCTGCAACAGTATAATTATATTCCGGCACAAGGCTTGTGTCAAGCTCTTCGGTCTTCTCTTCGTTGCTTCTTGCCATCTTGATATCTTCAACCGGATTAGGTTCTGGTTTACCTGCAAACTTAGCTAGGACAAATGTTTGGCTCTCTGCAATTTTACCCAGTTGTGCTTCCATATTCTTGGATCTTCCTTCAAGTATCTGCACATCATTTGTTAGTCCAACAATCTTACTGGTCAATTGACCAAGTAAGTTATCATGATTCTTCAAAATATTTTTGAAGTTTCCATTCTGCTCAGTTTGACTAGCAATGAAACTTTTAAGAGTATCTTCAAGAGTATTTCTATTGCTGCTACTAGCTCCATTAAATTTTTTCATGCTCCATTATTATTAGGATAAGGAAGTCTAGGAGCATAACCATTATTTTTCCAGTTTGGATTTAGCTATTGCGAGCAATAAAATTCACATCACCAGTTTCTTCATGAGTGATGGCATTCACGTTTACCTCTTATTTACCTTTCATGACGGAGATGAGTTCATCAAGTTTAGCTGTCAACTCTGCATTGTTTTCTTCAAT
This sequence comes from Elymus sibiricus, assembly GCA_039707655.1. Classification (NCBI taxonomy): domain Eukaryota; kingdom Viridiplantae; phylum Streptophyta; class Magnoliopsida; order Poales; family Poaceae; genus Elymus; species Elymus sibiricus. Next base: position 253,536,334 of record CM077674.1, read on the forward strand.
TGCATTCACTCTCTTGGTGGTAGTTCTTTCAACATGCCATTGGGCATTGTTTTCTTGCATATCATCAAGTAGTTTCTTGACATCGTCTATGGGCTTTCCCATGATTGTTCCTCCTGCAGCTGTATCAAGCATAGTTTTTGACATGTGATTTAAACCATTGTAAAACATCTGAAGGCTTAACCATTCCTCCATTCCATGGTTAGGACAGTTCCTTATGGCTTCTTTCAACCTATCCCACGCAAGTGCTAGTGGCTCACGTTCTTCTTGCTTGAAACCTGTAATCTGAGAACGTAGTTGCATAATTTTCGCAGGTGGACAAAACTTAGATAAAAATTGTCTGCAACAATCAGCCCAAGAAGTTATATTGAATCTAGGTAAAGCTAGAAGCCATTCTTTTGCTTTTTCTCTCAGAGAGAAAGGAAATAGACGCAACTTCAAAGCGTCAGGGTCATAATCTCTAATGCACGTCATGTTGCATAATTCAGTAAAATTATGCAAGTGCATACCAACATCTTCAGAAGCAGAGCCTCCAAATTGGTCCTGTTGAACCATGGAAACTAAGTTTGCTTTAATTTCATGCTCAGCGGCTGCAACCTCAGGTTGTGCTATGGGTTCACGCATAAAGTTATTGCTGGGAGTAGCAAAACTTCCAAGATTACGAGCCATGGTAGTATTTTTGCGGTTTTCAACTAACAAGACTTGCAACAAAAATAAAACTTAAACAAAAACAAAAAGTAAAAACTGAAACTAAACTTTAACAAAAACTCCAAACACAAAGACTTGGAACACTAAACTCCTCCCCGGCAATGGCGCCAGAAAAAGGGCTTGATACCTCCTTTTAGTGATCCGATAAACAAACAGAAAAGTATCCCGCACCTATTTCCCCAGAGGTGACCCTGGGTTATCGAACCCACGAGAGGAAGGCTCCCTGAAGAGATGGTCTCTAGCAAGCTTTTGTTAAAGGATCAATTCCAACTTTTAACCGGATCAATCAAGCAAACAATGATTCAAACACTATAATAAAAAGAGGTACGGGTATGAGGTCTCAATGCTTACAACCATGTATTTGCGTTGGTACCAAATATGATCTTAATTTGTGTGCTAGAAGTTACCCATCGAGATGTGCTTGTTACGAACCGAAGTGGGGGATGTGTCCAAATAACATCTTGACCGGCACGAGTCCTGCATCAAGAATCGGTTGTCCTACCATAGGCCCTATCCGTCGCGCAGGGTTGCCTTGATAATTAAGATTAAAAATAATCAGATAAGAGCTTTGGGTGTTTAATGACTACACCTCATGAATCCCCAAGGATTGGATCCGTGCTACCATACTAAACCCTTCTATCACTGGTGTTCAGGATGACACTTCACGTTCTCCCTACCCTTAGCCTCTTCGTGGCTTGATCTCCATAATCCTGGGTACCTACAGGGATGAAGATCACGGACAAGACAACAGACATCTAAGGAACAATTTTATTTCACACATACGGGATGTTAATTCAAAGCCCTTCCATTGATCCCCACAACAAATACAGAGGGTTGCAAGGCCTATGCCTCAACCCATACCTTACCGAACTACTCACACATGAAGATTAGATCGCAAGAAGAAGAAATTAAAGAACACATCTTGAATATTGATTGATTGCAAATATGTCTTACAATGGATGCCTTGTGCGATGCACGATTACAAGTATGAACTAGAGGGAGATGGACTATGGTGGAGATGGCGGCTATGGACATGGGAATGGCGGCAGCTAGGGTTTGTGATGGGGGATAACGATGCTTCTGTTCTGGCTTCGCTCGAGAATGTTATGTTTGACATTTTGATGGGGTCCCCTTTATAAAAGTTGTTCAGGTGGACGAGACGCCTCAGAATCCATGCCATACTACCGCTCATACGAGCGCGTGCGGTCGTATGGAACGTCATCTTTCGTGCTGCTTCTTATGGCGCACCTCCTGTTGATCCCTTCTTTCTTCATTTCCATTCCTTTCCACATTCCCACGTGATTTCTTCCCCTTTTAGCCCATTTCTTGTGGAAACACATCAAAGGGAGAATTTTTGGAATCCTTTGCATTCATTAGTCATTAGTAGCAATATGGGAGCGAATATCTCGGTTTAAATGGAATATCTCGGTTTAAACTAAGGGTGAATGAGTGCAAAAATATTACACATCAGATGCGTATTGGTATCCTTCACATATCGTCCGTCAAGTCGGAGCCTCCTCTGAGGACAAGGGGCGGAAGTCGCCCCTCCTCGCCACCGCAGTCGCGACGGAAAAAAGAGTCCACGCGGTAGATCGTGATCGTGCTCAAGTGGACACTGATTGACCGAGGGCTGGCATCGCTGTCCCCTCGTGCAACCACGGCGTCCAAATCGGACACCGCCTGAAGGAGAAGCCACCATCCCCGCCGCACACTCGTGGTATTTAGATCGGGCACCGTGTGACGGAGGATCTGCCCTTCCCCTCCGTGTCGCCACCCAGGCAACCGTTGGCGCCCGGTCGCCGTCAAGATGAAGCCCAATCACTAGTCGCCCAAGCAACGTCTGCGCATAGAGTGATACCTCCAAGGCATCGGAGTCGGCAGCGTCTCCTCGGCGGGGAAGAAATGCCTCTCAGAGGCACAATGTTATGAGCATCGTCGTTCGCAAAGACTCGGGTGGCGCCGGCATGGGTGCTCGCGGACCCCGCGCTCGCGGAGGCTTGGGTCTATGACGGTCCAGGACCAACGTTGAGCCAGACACCCCCAGCCAACACCGACTCAATGACTAGCTCCTCTGAGTGGGGATGGTAGAGTATGACACTACTGCAGGCGACCGTTAACGCGACACATGAATCAGAGACTCCGCGACCAAACTGTGTGCGATGCATGAATCGCAAACGGTTTCGTAATAAAACCGTCGCCAATAAGACTAACTGTGTGTGATGCCGGAGACATCAAGCATGATTCAGATTAGAGACGCGTGTGCGATACGTAGCCTACAGTTCATTCATACGAACTATTTGCGATGAGCCAGAAGAACAGAAACGGGCAGCCTGTTCGAGGTGTGTGCGATTTACGGCATACAGTTCACTCGGATGAACTATTTGCGATGAGCCAAAACAATAGAAATGGTTCACCTTAACAAATGTATGTGATACGTGGCAAACAGGTCAGTAATCAGAAATGTGTGGGAAGATCGATAACAACACAGACGATTCCGGCTAACAAGTCGTGTGTGTTGTGGGCAAATAGTTCATGGTAAATAATTGTCAGCGATTGATGAATTCATCACCAACGGGTTCTGTAGTTTAGTCCGTGTTTGATATGATTTGCTCTGTGTGCACAACATCTATGCTCTGTCTATAGAACAACAACATATATACTTATAAGAACATGATTGCATAACCAAATTAAATTTCCAATTACATAACTGACTACAAATAGCGTTTGCACATCTAAGTAAACAATTACATGCATAATAAACTAGGAGAAACGATCATCATATCAACTACTTCTTGTTGTGACGCTTGCCTCCAATGTTCTGCTTGTGGCTCGATCCCTCGTCGTCTACAGGAAGGAGGCACTTCCTCATGTCAACGATCCGCCTGTACATCTCGTAGCATGTGTACGCGTCCATGGCCGCGTACTTGAGGTGATCTTCATCCAGTATCTAGAGGGGAAGGAGGGCAGGTCACCTCGCCTAGGATGCATGCCCAGTGCCGCCACTGCAGCAGGTTGGGCGATTTGGCTTCTTCTACCGCCCATCTGAACAGCCGCACCGGGTTCGTATACCATTCCGTAGGCATGCACGTTCTCTCCTCCGCAGTTGACTTCGTGAATATGATCTCTGCCATTAGCACCAGCTCCAAGTCGGCACGACGCTGCCGGATGCTGACATCCCTCAGCATCTCTACCCTGAGATCGACTTGCGCCTCCGTCTTGTGCTTCGCCATGGGAAGCTCCTCCGAACATGTCTCCAATCGATGCCTCGCTTTCTCGATCCGATTTGCCCTTGCTGCCCACCACCTCCAACGCAGCCCCGGAATCTCCTCCGGCGCCACCGATCTGTGAGTCCAGAGCAATGGATCCCCTCGGATAGATAAGTGGGTTTCGCTCAATGGCGGCAGTGCCGCGGGCCGTAGCGAGAGGGAAGCCCGCGGGATGTTGGTATCTAGGGGATTATCCATGGCGCAATCCAATGGGTGAGGCAGGGAGGCGAGCGCGGAAGGCCAAATTTGGGGGCTGCGAGAGGAAAGAGACAATAGAGAGCGAAGGAGGAGCAGCGCAACCAAGCTGAACATGGAGTGGGCGAGGCGAAAAAATTGACCGCGCCAAATTGCCAATGAACACATCCCATTAATTAGGTTATTATAATTGCCAGAGTAGAATCTCTGCCTACTTGCTTATCGTTTTCCTCTTCCACCACGCATGCATGCAAACATAATTAAATTTTGGAGGTAGTTGGTTGGCTCATACGTGGGAGGGGAAAAACTAAAAACAAAAAACACTTTTAACGATGAGAAAGACAGTTGATACGTCTCCAACGTATCTATAATTTTTTATTGTTCCATGCTATTATAGTATCAATCTTGGATGTTTTATATGCAATTATATATCATTTTTTGGGACTAACCTATTAACCTAGTGCCCAGTGCCAGTTGCTGTTTTCTGCTTGTTTTTGGTTTTTCAGGAAATAAGTACCAAACGAAATCCAAATGCCACGAAACTTTTTGACAATTTTTTTCTGAACAAAAGAGACCCTGGAAGCTTCGGGAGGAAGGCAGAAGCCTCACGAGGGCCTCACAAGGCAACAGGGCGCGGCCCCAGGGGGCGCGCCCAGATGCCTTGTGGGCCCCTCGTGGCTCCTTTTGACCTAATTCCACTTCTATAAATTCTCAAATATTCGGAAACCAACAGAGAGCTAGACGAGAAAAACTTACCGCCTCCGCAAGCCTTTGTTCTTCCGCGATCCCATCTGGAGGCCTTTTCCGGTACACTGCCGGAGGGGGAATCGATCACGGAGGGCTTCTTCATCAACCTTGCTGCCCTTTCGATGATGTGTGAGTAGTTTACCACAGACCTACGGGTCCATAGCTAGTAGCTCGATGGCTTTTTCTCTCTCTTTGATCTTCAATACCATGTTCTCCTCGATGTTCTTGGAGTTCTATTCGATGTAATCTTCTTTTGCGGTGTGTTTGTTGGGATCCGATGAATTGTGGGTTTATGATCAGATTATTCATGAGAAATATTTGAGTCTTCTCTGAACTCTTTTATGCATGATTGGTATAGCTTTGTATTTCTCTCCGATCTATCCGTTTAGTTTGGCCAACTAGATTGATTTATCTTGCAATGGGAGAGGTGCTTTGTGATGGGTTCAATCTTGCGGTGTTCTATATCCCAGTGATAGAAAGGAACAAGACACGTATTTGTATTATTGCCATTAAGGATAAAAAGATGGGGTTTAATCATATTGCTTGAGTTTACTTTGTCTACATCATGTCATCTTGCTTAAGGTGTTACTCTGTTTTATACTTAATACCCTAGATGCATGTTGGATAGCGGTCGATGGGTGGTGCAATAGTAGTAGATGCATGCATGCAGGAGTCGGTCTACTTGTCTCAGATGTGATGCCTATATACATGATCATTAACATGAATCCTTCATAACTATGTGCTTTTCTATCAATTTCCCAACAGTAATTTGTTTACCCACCGTATGTTCTGCGCTCGAGAGAGAAGCCTCTAGTGAAAACTATGGCCCCCGGGTCTACTTTTATCGGATATTAAAATCCAAAAATACCTTGTTGCAATTTATTTACTTTTTTTTGCAATTTATCTTTTTATCTATCACAATCAGAATTAATCCTTGCAAATAACCGCTAAGGGGATTGACAACCCTCTTATTCGCGTTGGGTGCAAGTGTTTGCTTTTGTGTGTGTAGGTGCTGCTAACGAGGTTCTGTGTGCTTCTCCTACTGGATTGATAACATTGGTTCTTAACTGAGGGAAATACTTATCTCTACGATACTGCATCATCCTCTCCTCTTTGGGGAAATCCCAACGCAGTTTACAAGTAGCAACAGTCAGGCAATTGGTGCTAATTATGAAAGTGCGACTAAAATTCTTGGAAAAATCTAAATTCTCTTAGGCGCCCTACGGACCTCGATGTTTCGTGTGCGATTATGTGTGTACAAAAACCTTTGAAAATGCAAACGAGTTGTTTGCGATGGTAGGAGCATCGCACACGATGCGTGGTGCGAGTACTCGTGAGTGATGATTTGTAAGTTACACATACGTTTCCTTATGTTAACACGTGTGTGATAACACATGATACCGCATACGGTTGTGTCCTGGGAATTGTGTGCTCCACTTAGTCTTCCCGCGCTCCAGCGATGCCTTCCCGCGCAAGCCACAGGGGTAAATTGTAAAACCCCAATCCCCTAGCCAGCTGCTAGCTAGCTATAAATAACCACAACAATGGCCGGCGGCGGTGACTCACTACTGATCCCCTTGCTAGCTAGTAGTTACCCACACATACTGGCATACCCGGCCCCAACGGCCGACGACCGGATGGAGTTGGGCGATAGCGGAATTGAGGCTGCCGGCGCGTTGGTCGGCTTTGCGGTCGACGGTCATTCCGCCACCTCTCCCGACGACAGCCAGACGAGGCAGGAAACGCGGTATGAGCAAGCCACCAGGTTAGCCAGGGTTGTCCTGAAAGTGGCTAGGGATCGCCAGCGGGCGATACTGCAGGCTCGGCGTAGAGTGCGGTGGATGGTGTGGGCGGCGGAGCAGGAACTGCGACAACGCAAGGAGAATTGCGGCAGTGGCGGCCGCCGCACGAGGCGCAGAATTATGTCCCAGATGGAGAAGGGCGCAGCGCCGGGCGTCGCTGGGGCAGGCCTGGGGGCAGTGACGACAGCCCTAGCGAGAGCCAACATCTCGTTGGCCGCCGGGGAGATGTACGCCGAGCCGGCGGTCGCGGCAGCCCTGGTGAGAGCTGCGCCCGAGGCAGTACCGGCGATCACCGATGTCAAGGCTGCCCCAGCCTCGATCGATCAAGGTGGTCATCGACATGGCAACCTCCTCTCCTCCTGAGCCAAGCAGGATAGACACGATGATGGACGATGGCAGCTGTGCATGCTGGGTCCGCGTCAGGGGCAGTAGCCCTTTTTGTGCGTGCGCGGTTCGTTATATTGATGTAAATTAGGGAGCTAATAATGGTTTGTAAATTACTCCTCGAACTAGGCACTGTACCAATTTGAGCATATATATGCTCGATTGATTATTTGTTCATGCATGTCAAATATGTCAATTGTATGGGCTGGCGTATCTATATATTATCTCAATTTGCAATATGGAAAATTTAAGAACCTGAAAAACAACATTTGAGTAACATATAGTGGTGACACTATTTAACAAAAGGTGATACTAATACTTTCCATGAAATGAACAATTTTGACAACCATATGGTCCATATCTACATACTTAAGATAGGCCAACAACCAGAACTATCCGCTGGAAGCAGCTTGATGACGGCGACTCGGCATCTCATCAATGAAAAGGAAGATCCCCCCTATGCCTTGCTAGAGCATGTGTATAACAGTGTCTCCGATTTTCAAATGTTGATGCATTGCCCGGACAATCGAGAACCTATTAATTTGAATGGTTCCATTTGTGCGGGAAATGCAGTACCTTGCAATCACTTTGGCGTTCTTAGCAAGCACAAGTGTAATTTGACCACACCGGGAAATCAATTCAGGAACAGCTACAATGGAGAATTTCTGTTGCAATGAAGAACAAAAACCAATTGTAACATATCGTTGAAGCTATATATAGTTTATGAACAAGAACATACAAATAAGACTTTGTACCAGCATTTTTTTTCCACACAATTGGTCTTGTTCAATGTGTGCACCAGTGGTAGATTTATTCCCATCCCAAATCCAGCGTCCATACGCTGTGCTAGGTCTTCTAGATTAGCAACAAATTGTATGACATGCTCCAACTCTTTCCAGTGAAATTTAGTATGCCGAGTAACATACAGTTTGTTAACTATGCATCCAACATATCTTGCTTAAAAGGTGGAAAGGGATTATTTATTCAGAACATGGCAGAAGAATAGTGGGCATAAATTAGTAATTGGAAGTTGATACTGGCTAGTAACAGAGTCAGAAAATGAAATCCCAATTGGTTGCTCAAACAGTAATCATTTAGCCAGAACAATTACTTTAATTTTGCTAATAAGTAATAAGCCGACATGGAGAAATTTGAAAGAACACTAACCTCGATCAGACTATGGTCGGCTGATGACGCTGGGGAAGTAAACATCCATGTTTATTTGACCAGAATGTGGTGCGCACACTAGAATTTTATTGCCAGCTTTCAGTACATAAAACTTAGAAAATTTTCTCCAAAGGTCTGCATCAAAATAGGAGTGACCATCTTTATCAACTTTTACCCAAACTGTCATTGTAAATCTATGTTGCGTGGTCAATATGACATCCATGGAGTCATCAACAAAGTGAAGGCCAAGATTTCCTTATACACGTGTTCTTGCAAAGCAAGGGATGTACTGCGAGAAATGAAAATTAAGATCGTTACATGCAAATATGGGAATAATTGAGAGAACAGAACAATAGCTGAAAGCAAAGTACAAAAATATATAATTAAACAGATAATGTAACCAAGATTTCATGCTAATATGAGAGTAACTGAAAGAACAATACATCATTTTTTAAGGGAACAAATAAACATTAATTTGCCTAATTTACAAAAAATAAAACCTCTTTGACGTCTATGGTGCATGTCGCACCTTTTATCCAAATATAGCAATATATGGTATATGTTCATAAAATTGGGACATGCCAACCGTGGTAGGATGAGATTGAACATACCGTGCGCTCCCTGAAGTCATCTGGTATGGTGAGATAGAACTTCTTGTCCGACTGGCCGCGACCACAGTGGCCTGATTTGTGCTTGCACTGTGGACACTAGAATGAAAAACCTCGAATCAGCTATAAGAAAAATGAATCCACGGCGATTTCCGCCGGGTGATTAACAGGGACAGACGGACAGCGATAAGAGATGAGCGAATATTTCGCAAAATTAATTACCTTGTTCTCCATGAGAGAGAGAGAGAGAAAAACCGGCCCAAGCCCGCGGAAAATCCCGCAAAAAACAACAATCGACCAGATTCGAGAAAGTCGGTGCCGATAGGCGTCGACGAGGGGAAGAAACCAAATGTGGTGGCGTTTCTTGGCGGCAGCCGGCTGCGAGGGGCGCCGTCGAGATCAAAGATTTGGGCGGACCTGTCGAGAATGAGCAACGACGACGTCTCCTAGAGGCGGTGTAGACAGGCTGCGGCAAGCGGCTGCGGCGAAATCCAGTGATGTTTGGCGTGGGGCCAAATCCCGCCGGTGACAGTCGTCAGCTAAGGGGTGGCCACAATGATAGAATTTGATAGGCAGAGTTGCGGAGAGTGCAGTGCGAGTGAGGAGTGGGGACGAAGGGGGAGGGGGTGAGGGTTTTCTGCGCACAAATAATGCATTGCGGAGGCAATATTTCGTAAACACAACCCGTGTGTGATTGATGTTACCAAGATTGGAAGGGAATCCAAATTTCCTTCGTCGTTCATCCTTGAGTTTTTTTTATACAATCAACATAGACCCTAGAATCTAGCTTGTTCAAATTTGGCACTTTTTCGGTCTCATTTACTATATTTGGGCCATTATTTGCATTTTCTAGGCAAGTATGCACATAATTCAAATTCGCACAATCGGTGCATGAAAAAGGTGCACAATAACGGTTTGAAAAATCGAGCTTGTGGTATTTAGTAAATTTCCATGGCTTTTACAATGGAATGGGGAGAGATTTCAATGATATGTGTGGCAAGAGTCAACCACAAACGTGTCATTCAATGGTTTATCAACTCTAGAAAATTGAAAAAACATGCCTGAAAAAGATGATACCTGGCATGGTGGCATGGTATGACCTCAACATGCCGTGGTAATTTTTTTAGAAGGTTTGGCTAATGTTGTTATACACGCTCTTCATAAATCAAACCATCATAAAGGAAGTTTTGTAGTTTCGGCAGGGAAATCACCAAGTTTGAAGAAGGTCCAAATTTCCTTCGTCGTTTGTCCTTTGGTTTTTTTGTACGATCAACATACACCCTAGAATGCACCGTGTTCAAATTTGGCACTTTTCCGGGCTAATTTACTATATTTGGGCCATTATGTGCATTTTCTAGGCATTAATGCACATAATTCAATTTCGCACAATCGTTCCACGAAAAAGTGCACAAAAATGGTTTGGAAAATCATGTTTGTGGTATCTAATAAATTTTCATCCCTTTTACGAGGAATGGGTAGAGATTTCAAGGACATGTGTCGCAAGAGTCAACCACAAACGTGTCGTTTAATGGTTTTTTCAACTCTAGAAAATTGAAAAACATCCCTGAAAAAGATGATACCTGGCATGGTGCCCCTAGTGCCATGGTATGACCTTAGTATTCTGTGGTAAATAAAATGGCAAATTCTGGCACAAGATGTAATGATAACTCCTTGAAAACGAGAGCATCTCACAAGAAGAATCACTGTTTCCAAAATGATAAAATGGCAATTTGGACTTGAATTACGGTGACTTCATCATTTCGCGTCCAAACTATTTACACGGTGTGCAAGCACCATCAGCCACTAGATTTGAATTTTTTGCGCATTTCAGGACTCGTTTGATATACTTAATCACTTTATAGCATTTACCTGACATTTAGCGCATATAAGTCAAATCCCAGCTACAGCTACACGGGTGTGATGGGAGGGATGTGGATTGCCGTTCGATCACGGTGCATCCTATGGTGCACATGCGCAATCCACGTGGCTGGGGTTCCGACCAATCAGAACGCATCACACAATAGAGTCAGCCCACATGGCTTTCATAAGCAGCGAAAATGAACCGTGTGCGATAATAAATGACCAGGATTTCAAGGGAATCCAAATTTCCTTGGTCGTCCTCCCTTGTTTTTTTTCTACAATGTACATAGACCCTAGAATGCACCGTGTTCAAACTTGTTACTTTTCCGGGCTCATTTACTATATTTGGACCATTATTTGCATTTTCTAGGCATTTATGCACATAATTCAAATTGGCACGATAGGTGCATGAAAAGGTGCACTATAACAGTATGAAAAATCAAGCTTGTGGTTTTACTAAATTTCTATGCCTTTTACAAGGGAATGGGGAGAGATTTCGATTATATGTGTCACAAGAGTCAACCACAAACGTGTCGTTTATTGGTTTTTCGACTCTACAAAATTGAAAAACATGCCTGAAAAAGATGATACCTAGCATGGTGCCATGGTATGACCTCAGCAAAGCGTGGTAATTTTTTGAGAAGGTTCGGCTAATGTCGTTGTACACGCTCTTCATAAACCGAACCATCACAAAAGGAAGTTTTGGTGGTTTTGAGAGGGAAATCACCAAGTTTGAAGGGGAATCCAAAGTTCCTTCGTCGTTTGTCCTTGAGTTTTTTTCTACGATCAACATACACCCTATAATGCACCGTGTTCAAATTTGGCACTTTTCCGGGCTAATTTACTATACTTGGGCAGTTATGTGCATTTTCTAGGCATTAATGCACATAATTCAATTTCGCACAATCGGTCCATGAAAAAGTGCTCAAAAATGGTTTGGAAAATCATGCTTGTGGTGTTTACTAAATTTGCATGCAATTTACGAGGAATGGGAGAGATTTCACGGACATGTGTGGCAAGAGTCAACCGCAAACGTGTCGTTTATTGGTTTTTTGACTCTACAAAATTGAAAAAGATGCCTGAAAAAGATGATACCTGCCATGGTGCCATGGTATGACCTCAGAAAAGCGTGGTAATTTTTTGAGAAGGTTCGGCTAATGTCATTGTACACGCTCTTCATAAACCGAATCATCACAAAAGGAAGTTTGGTGGTTTCGAGAGGGAAATCACCAAGTTTGAAGGGGAATCCAACCTTCCTTCGTCGTTTGTTCTTGAGTTTTTTTAATGATCAACATCCACCCTATAATGCACCGTGTTCAAATTTGGCAATTTTCCGGGCTAATTTACTATATTTGGGCAGTTATGTGCATTTTCTAGGCATTAATGCACATAATTCAATTTCGCACAATCGTTCCATGGAAATGTGCACAAAAATGGTTTGGAAAATCATGCTTGTGGTATTTACTAAATTTGCATGCCTTTTATGTGGAATGGTGAGAGATTTCAAGGACATGTGTCGCAAGAGTCAACCACAAACGTGTCGTTTATTGGTTTTTCAACTCTAGAAAATTGAAAAACATGCCTGAAAAAGATGATACCTGGCATGGTGCCATGTTATGACCTCTGTATAGCGTGGTAATTTTTTGAGAAGGTTCGGCTAATGTCGTTGTACATGCTCTTCATAAACCGAACCATCACAAAAGGAAGTTTTGGTGGTTTCGAGAGGGAAATCACCAAGTTTGAAGGGGAATCCAAAGTTCCTTCATCGTTTGTCCTTGAGTTTTTTTCTACGATCAACATAGACCCTATAATGCGCCATGTTCAAATTTGGCACTTTTCCGGGCTAATTTACTATATTTGGGCCATTATGTGAATTTTCTAGGCATTAATGCACATAATTCGATTTCGCACAACCGGTCCATGAAAAAGTGCACAAAACGGTTTGGAAAATCATGCTTGTGGTGTTTACTAAATTTGCATGCCTTTTACGAGGAATGGGGAGAGATTTCAAGGACATGTGTGGCAAGAGTCAACCACAAACGTCTCGTTCATTGGTTTTTCAACTCTAGAAAATTGATAAATGGCAATTTGGACATGAATTTACGGTGACTTTATCGTTTCGCATCCAAACTATTTACACGGTGCGCAAGCACCATCAGCCGCTAGATTTGAATTTTTTGCGCATTTCAGGACTCGTTTGATATACTTAAGCAGTTTATAGCATTTACCTGACATTTAGTGCATATAAGTCAAATCCCAGCTACAACTACATGGGTGTGATGGGAGGGATGTGGATTGCCGTTCGATCGCGGTGCATCCTACGGTGCACACGCGCGATTCGCGTGGCTGGTGTTCTGGCCAATCAAAACGCAACACACAATAGGGATAGCGCACACGGTTCTCATAGGCAATCAGATCTCGAGTGCTCTAAAAAACCACCGCACTATACGGTTGTCCGGCCACTCCATCCCAGAGCTTTCTCCAAGCGTCACCGTCCATGCCACCGCGCCGCACACTAACTGGTAAGGAAGCGATGGCATCCCGGTGCACCGAGTTCATCGCCGCCCGTGACCGCACACTATCTGGTAAGGAAGCGATGGCATCCTCCCGCGCCGAGTTCATCGCCACCCGTGACCGCACACCTACGTGGGCAGACTTTGAAGCTGCCATGGCCGAATGGGCGGCGGAGCAAGAGGAGGCCAAATCCGCACAGAAGGAGCGGAAAAGGCAGAAAGCACTCAAGAAAAGAGAGTCCCAACGCCGTAACAAAGAAGCAGCCGCACGCGCTGCTGAGGAGAGCCGGGAGGAGATTCAAGCACGGTGGGCTGCCGCCGACAAGGCCGGTAAGGAGTACGACGACGTCTGGGGCTGGCCATGCGAGAAGTAGTTAGTGTGTGTGTGTCGACCGTACGTTTGTTTAATTAATTATGAGCATCTACTACTACTACTTAATGAAAGAGATTTTTAAATTTGCAGGCTGCGGCTCTAGATGCTGATAGATATTTTAATTTTTAGGACTCCACAAAACACACGGTTTCTATGGCGTACCGTGTGCGTTAATGATCCATAAGTCGGTTAGAAAACATCGCACACGTACCATCACGACTGCCCGTGACAGATTTAATCAGAATACGGGATCTGCCAATTTTCTCTTTTCTCACACACGAGTATATTACACGCTTCGTCTGCGATGTGTGTTTCGCCCGCGTAAGTTTCAAGTTTCGCAGCGAAATTTTCAGTAGGCGCGGGATTTCAAAATTTATCCCGCCCACCCCCATCCCCACCCATCACATTTCCGCACTATCTCCCCACCCCCCCTCCCGGCAGCTCAAACCGCCGCCGCCGCAACCACAGCTTCAACCACATCTATGTTCTGCCCGAGCCTCGTCGATCCAGTCAGGTAACCCACCGGTCTCCATCACCGCCCCGGCCTGATTGCTTAGATGACGCCAGCGAAACATCCTCATGCCTCCAAATCCCCACCCCCTGCTACTTGTAGACTGCGTTGGTATTTCCCCGAAGAGGAGAGGATGATGCAGTATAGTGGAGATAAGTATTTCCCTCAGTTAAGAACCCAGGTTATCAATCTAGTAGGAGAACCAAGTAAAATCCCGTTAAGCGCACCTGCACACACAAAAGCAAACACTTGCACCCAACGCAAATAAGAGGGTTGTCAATCCTCTTAGCGGTTATTTGCAAGGATTAATTCTGATAGTGGTAGATGGATAAACTAAAATACTAAATAAAATAAAAGTAAATAAATTGCAGCAAGGTATTTTTGATTTTAATATATGATAAAAGTAGACCCGGGGGCCATAGTTTTCACTAGAGGCTTCTCTCTCGAACACATAGCATACAGTGGGTAAACAAATTACTGTTGGGCAATTGATAGAAAAGCAAATAATTATGACGGATTCATGGCAATGATCATGTATACAGGCATCACGTCCGAGACAAGTAGACCGACTCCTGCCTGCAGCTACTACTATTACTCCACCCATCGACCGCTATCCAGCATGCATCTAGGGTATTAAGTATGAAACAGAGTAATGCCTTAAGCAAGATGACATGATGTAGACAAAGTAAACTCAAGCAATATGATTAAACCCCATCATTTTATCCTTAATGGCAACACTACAAATACGTGTCATGTCCCTTTCTGTCACTGGGATTGAGCACCGCAAGATTGAACCCATCACAAAGCACCTCTCCCATTGCAAGATAAACCAATCTAGTTGGCCAAACCAAATCGATAGACCGGAGATAAATACAAAGCTATAATAATCATGCATAAAAGAGTTCAGAGAAGACTCAAATATTTCTCATGAATAATTTGATCTTAAACTCATAATTCATCGGATCCCAACAAACACACCGCAAAAGAAGATTACATCGGATAGAACTCAAAGAACATCGAGGAGAACATGGTATTGAAGATCAAAGAGAGGGAAGAAGCCATCTAGCTACTAGCTATGGACCCGTAGGTCTGTGGTAAACTACTCACACATCATCGGAAGGGCAGCAAGGTTGATGTAGAAGCCCTCCGTGATCGATTCCCCCTCCGGCAGAGTACCGGAAAAGGGCTCCAGATGGGATCGCGGAAGAACAGAGGCTTGCAGCGGCGTAAAAGTTATTCGGGGTGGCTCTCTATTGGTTTCCCAATATTTGAGAATTTATAGAAGTGGAATTAGGTCAAACGGAGCCACGAGGGCCCCACAAGGCATCAGGGCGGCCCCCCGGGCCGCGCCATGTTGCCTTGTGGAGGCTTCGTGAACCTTCTGGCCTCCTCTCCAAGTCTCCGGGGTCTCTTTTGTCCAAAAAAATCTCCAAAAAGTTTCATGGCATTTGGACTTCGTTTGGTAGTGATTTCCTGAAAAACCAAAAACAAGCAGAAAACAACAACTGGCACTGGGCACTAGGTTAATAGGTTAGTCCCAACAAATGATATATAATTGCATATAAAAACATCCAAGATTGATACTATAATAGCATGGAACAATTAAAAATTATAGATACGTTGGAGACGTATCAAGCATCCCCAAGCTTAATTCTTGCTCGTCCTCGAGTAAGTAAATGATAGAAACATAATTTTTTATGTGGAATGCTACCTACATGGTTCATCATGTAATCTTTCTCTTACGGTATGAATAATAAGATCCGAATGATTCAAAGCAATAGTCTATAGTTTGACATAAAGACATCAATACTCAGGCATACTAATAAACAATCATGTCTTTCAAAATAAAAATGCTAAAGAAAGTTATCCCTACAAAATCATAAAATCCTGTCATGCTCCATCTTCTTAGCACAAAATATTTATCATGCACAACTCCGATGACAAGCTGAGCAATTGGTTCATACTTTTTAACGCGCTTCAGCTTTTTCAACCCCCACGCAATACATGAGCGCAAGCCATGGATATAGCACTATGGGTAGAATAGAGTGTGGTTGTAGAGATCAATAAGGGGAAGTCAAAAATAAGAAGATAGTCTCACATCAACGAGGCTAATCAACGGGCTATGGAGATGCCCATCATCTGATGTCAATGCGAGGAGTAGGGATTGCCATGCAACGGATGCACTAAGAGCTATAAGTGTATGAAAGCTCAACATGAAAACTAAGTGGGTGTGCATCCAACTTGCTTGCTCATGAAGACCTCGGGCATTTGAGGAAGCCCGTCATCGGAATATACAAGCCAAGTTCTATAATGAAAAATTCCCACTAGTACATGAAAGTGACAAAATAGGAGACTCTCTATATGAAAAACATGGTGCTACTCTGAAGCACAAGTGTGAAAAAAGGATAGTAACATTGCCCCTTCTCTCTTTTTCTCTAATTTTTTTTGTGGGCTCCTTTTTTGGCCTCTTTTTTTCTTTTTTTTTCTTTTCATCCGGAGTCTCATCCCAACTTGTGGGGGAATCATGGTCTCCATCATCCTTTCCTCACTGGGAATGCTCTAATAATGATGATCACCACACTTTTATTTACTTACAACTCAATATTACAACTCGATACTACAGCAAAAATATGACTCTATATGAATGCCTCTGGCAGTGTACCAGGATGTGCAATGATGCTAGCGTAATATGTATAAAAAATGATGAACGGTGGCTGAGCCACAAATACTATGTCAGCTATATGATCATGCAAAGCAATATGACAATGATGGTGTGTGTCAGAAAAACGGAACGGTGGAAGTTGCATGGCAATATATCTCGGAATGACTATGGAAATGCCATGATAGGTAGGTATGGTGGCTGTTTTGAGGAAGATATAAAGAGCCTTATGTGTGATAGAGCGTATCATATCACGGGGTTTGGATGCACCGGCGAAGTTTGCACCAACTCTCGATGTGAGAAAGGGCAATGCACGGTACCGTAGAGGCTAGCAAATTGCGGAAGGGTGAGAGTGTGTATAATTCATGGACTCACATTAATCATAAAGAACTCACATACTTATTGCGAAAGTTTATTAGCCCTCGAAGCAAAGTACTACTACGCATGCCCCTAGAGGGATAGATTGGTAGGACAAGGTCCATCGCTCGTCCCCGACCGCCACTCATAAGGTAGACAATCAACAATAAATCATGCTCCAACTTCTTATCATAACGACAGATCATACGTGCATGCTTCGGGAATCACAAATCTTAACACCAATATTCTTACTAAACCACAATCATCTACTAATACCTCCCACATATTACGATCTTAATATCGCAAAAACTATTGCAAGGAATCAAACTTATGATATTCAGTGATCTACATGATTTTTTTTATTATATCCCTCTTGAATACCTATCATATCAGGACCAAATTCATAACTCGTGCATATTACCATTGCTATTCATTAGACTCTCAAAAAGATATAAGTGAAGCATGAGAGTGCAACTGTTTCTTTAAAATATAACCACCGCCGTGCTCTAAAAAATATAAGTGAAGCACTAGAGAAACTGCCTAGCTCAAAAGATATAAGTGAAGCACATATAGTATTCTAACAAATCACGAATAATGTGTGTCCCTCTCATAAAGGTGTGTTCAGCAAAGATGATTGTGACAAACTAAAAAGCAAACAAAAGCAAAGAAACTATATCACAAGACGCTCCAAGTAAAACACATATCATGTGATGAATAAAAATATAGCTCCAAGTGAGTTACCGATAGATTGTAGACGAAAGAGGGGTTGCCTTCTGGGGCATCCCAAGCTTAGACGCTTGAGTCTTCCTTGAATATTACCTTGGGGTGACTTGGGCATCCCCAAGCTTAGGCTCTTGCCGCTCCTTATTCCTTTATCCATCGTAGTCTCACCCAAAACTTGAAAACTTCAGCACACAAAACTCAACAGAAACCTCGTGAGATCCGTCAGTATAACAAACAAATCTTAAACTTGAGGTACTGTTGTAAATTGATTCATATTTAATATTGGCATAATGCTACTGTACTCCAACTTCTCCATGACTCATACCCCCCGATACGATCCATATATTCATCAAAATAAGCAAACTATGCAACAAAAACAGAATCAGTCTAAAACAAAACAGTCTGTAAAGACCTGAATTATCGCCATACTTCTGTAAATCAACAAATTCTGAAAAATTAGGACAACGTGGGCAATTCATATATCAATACTGTGTAAAAAAGTCAGAAGGTTCTGACGCTCCAGCGAAAAAACAAAATTCCAGCACTGGGCACAAAAGTTTCTGTTTTCCAACAGCATCTATCGTACTATCATCCAAATCATCCCAAAGGCATTACTTGGCACAAACACTAATTAAAACATAAAAATACAATCATAACAGAAGCTATAATTGTGTAAACACTCAAGAACCGAAAGGGTTGGGTTGTCTCCCAACAAGCTCTTTCTTTATAACCATTAAGATAGGCTTGAAATATTAATGATGCTCACATAAAAGATAGGAGTTGAAACACAAAGAGAGCATCATAAAACATGTGACAAACACATTTAAGTCTAACATACTTCCTATGAATAGGCATTTTATAGGAAAATAAATTATCAAGACAAGAAGTATCTAGCATATGCAAGGAAGAAGAACGAAGCATTAACAATTTGAACTTCAAGAGAGGTAATTGAGTAATATGAAAATTTCTACAACCATCTTTTCCTCTCTCATAATCATTACATGTAGGATCATAATCAAATTCAACAATATAGCTATCATATAAAATTTTATCTTCATGATCCACATGCATAAAAGTTTTATAATCTTTCAAGATAGTGGGATTAACATCAACTAAAGTCAGGACCTCTCCAAACCCACTTTTATCAAAAATTTCATAAGATTGAACACTCTCCGAACATGTGGGATTCCTTTTACCTAAAGTTGACACTCTTCCAAACCCACTTTCAATATTATTGTAAATATTATTATCAATAACATATTCATCATGAGGCTTAAATAAATTTTCAAGATCATAAGAAGCATCACCCCAATCATGATCATTACAATAAGTAGTGGACATAACAAAATCATCATCCCCAAGCTTGTAGTTTTGCATATTATTAACACAATTGACATTAATAGAATTTATAATAAAATCAGTGCAATCATGCTTTTCATTCAAGGAGCTATCATGAATCACTTTATAAATTTCTTCATAACAATTTTCAGATTCATGATTTTCTAGTAAAACTTCATAAAGATAATCTAGTGCACTCAACTCACTAGTAATTGGTTCATCATAATTGGATTTTCTGAAAAGATTAGCAAGTGGATGAGGATCCATATCAATAGTTTTTTAGCAAGCGAAGATGCAAGCAAATAGAAGACACATGGCAGCACAAGTAAGCAAGCAAATAAAAATATTTTTGTATTTTTGTAAAATTGTTTTAGAAGTGGGGGAGATGAAAACTAGAGGCAAATGCAAATAAAAAGGCAAATAAAATAAATGCAAGTGGATGATAGTTTGTGTGAAGGTACTTGGTAATTTTGATGATGTCTCCCCGGCAACGGCGCCAGAAATTCTTCCTGCTACTTGTAGTCTGCGTTGGTATTTCCCCAAAGAGGAGAGAATGATGCAGTACAGTAGAGATAAGTATTTCCCTCAGTTAAGAACCAAGGTTATCAATCCAGTAGGAGAACCAAGCAAAATTCCGTTAAGCGCACCTGCACACAAAAGAGCAAACACTTGCACCCAACGCAAATAAGAGGATTGTCAATCCTCTTAGCGGTTATTTGCAAGGATTAAATCTTATAGAGATAAATAGATAAACTAAAATACTAATTAATATAAAAGTAAATAAATTGCTGCAAGGTATTTTTAGGTTTTAATATATGATAAATTAGACCGGGGGCCATAGTTTTCACTAGAGGCTTCTCTCTCAAACACATAGCATACGGTGGGTAAACAAATTACTGTTGGGCAATTGATAGAAAAGCAAATAATTATGACGGATTCATGGCAATGATCATGTATATAGGCATCACGTCCGAGACAAGTAGACCGACTCCTGCCTGCATCTACTACTATTACTCCACCCATCGACCGCTATCCAGCATGCATCTAGGGTATTAAGTATGAAACAGAGTAACGCCTTAAGCAAGATGACATGATGTAGACAAAGTAAACTCAAGCAATATGATTAAACCCCATCTTTTTATCCTTAATGGCAACAATACACATATGTGTCATGTCCCCTTCTGTCACTGGAATTGAGCACCGCAAGATTGAACCCATCACAAAGCACCTCTCCCATTGCAAGATAAACCAATCTAGTAGGCCAAACCAAATCGATAGATCGGAGAGAAATACAAAGCTATAATAATCATGCATAAAAGAGTTCAGAGAAGACTCAAATATTTCTCATGAATAATCTGATCATAAACTCACAATTCATCGGATCCCAACAAACACACCGCAAAAGAAGATTACATCGGATAGAACTCCAAGAACATCGAGAAGAATATGGTATTGAAGATCAAAGAGAGAGAAGAAGCCATCTAGCTACTAGCTATGGACCCGTAAGTTTGTGGTAAACTACTCACATATCATCGGAAGGGCAGCAAGGTTGATGTAGAAGCCCTCCGTGATCGATTCCCCCTCCGGCAGATTATCGGAGAAGGCCTCCAGATGGGATCGCGGAAGAACAGAGGCTTGCGGCGGTGGAAAGGTTTTCTCTTCTGGCTCTCTGTTGGTTTGGGAATATTTGTGAATTTATAGCGAAGGAATTAGGTCAAGATGTGCCACGAGGGGCCTACAAGCCTGGGGAGCGCGGCCACCCCCCTCGGGCGCGCCCTCCAGGCTTGCCGCCTCCTCGTGGCTCTTCTGGTCTTCTCCCGAAGCTTCCTGGGTCTCTTCTGTTCCAGAAAAAATTAATCCAATTTTTTTTTCTCGTTTGGACACTTTTTGATAATAATTTTCTGAAAAGACAAAAATAAGCAGAAAACAGCAACTCGCACTGGGCACTGGGTTAATAGGTTAGTCCCAAAAAAATGATATATAATGACGTATAATTGCATATAAAACATTCAAAATTGATACTATAATAGCATGGAACAATTAAAAATTATAGATACATTGGAGACGTATCAGGAGGGTTGTAAATGGTGTTGTTTCTGTGATCAAGATGAATCGATCCAACATTTGTTTCTCGAATGCCCACTAGCCAAGCTACTGTGGCGCACAGTGCATGTGACCTTTAATGCCAGTCCACCTAATAACATAGACACTTTATTTGGGACTTGGCTAAACGGGGTAGAGCCTAAATTAGTGGCGCATATTATTTCTCTCCTATCTTTCAGTGAAATGATATGCAAGTTTTACATATTCACGAAAGAAGAAAACTCAACTGTTATAAGTAAAACTAACAATTAGCCCACCCATGATGCATGTTAGTTCTCCGTGAACTTCACCGGCAAAAAAAAAAAAAAAAAGTTCTCCATGAACTTGCCTGATAAACAGACAGAAGTTAAACGAAGGAGTAACACGATTTGTAACCTGCACGTGAGCTGCACCTTTGTAGGCTGCATCCCTAGGCCGATCGAGCCAATTATTGTTTCAATTAAGAGAAGTACTACTACGCATGCCCCTAGAGGGATAGATTGGTAGGAAAAGACCATCGCTCGTCCCCGACGGCCACTCATAAGGTAGACAATAAAAAATAAATCATGCTCCAACTTTTTAGCATAACGACAGATCATACGTGCATGCTTCAGGAATCACAAACCTTAACACCAATATTCTTACTAAACCACAATTATCTACTAGCACCTCCCACATACTACCATCTTAATATCGCAAAACTATTGCAAGGAATCAAACTTATCATATTCAGTGATCTACATGAAAGTTTTTATTATATCCCTCTTGAATACCTATCATATTAGGACCAAATTCATAACCCGTGCATATTACCATTGCTATTCTTTAGACTCTGTAACACCCCTATGTAGTGAGCTACAGTAATCGTCATGATTCTGCTAAGTCACTTTGAATTGCAAGGCTTGATCAATATGGATTCATATCTCATTTCAAATTCCACCACTGAAATCAATTCAAATTGCAAGTGAAATTTAAAGTTGCAGAAACATGGTTGCAAAATAGTTCACCATTTAGCAAATATTCCATAACAATTATTAGTTCAGGAAAACAACATCACTTATTTACTTAAATGAGCTATAGCAATTAAAACAGTGCCAAATCAGAATTTTTAAATGCTTCTCCATTTATGAAAAATTCAAACAAATTCAATTGCCTCCCAAACTTTTTGTGACAGTGCCAAATAATGCAAGGTATTTATGTTGCAAGTATCACATTTTACAAAAATCATTTGGTATCAAGAGAAGATACAAAACAGAAAAGAATAAAAGAAAGCAGAGAAAGAAATAAAGAAAAAGAAAAAGGCCACTGTGCACTGGGCCTTAGTGCACAGTGCCTGGCCAGCCGGCCCAGCCCACCACGGTCATCTTCCTCATCTCTCTCCTTCCCGTGTCGACTGGACGCGCGCGTGACCGACGCCGGCCCCCGTCGCCGCCGAACCAGCTCCCCGCCCGCGTCGCTACAGGCGCCGTGGAGGGGATAAGAACGCCACCGCGGCCCCCGGGGAATCGCCCCAGTCCCTATCCCCTCCTTCCTCGCGCTGCTGCTCCCTCGCCCGCCATGGCCGCCTCTATCATCGCCGTCGCAAGCTCGCCTACGTAGCCACCGACGTCTCCTCGCCTCACCGTCGTGCCCTGGAGACGCGCCGTAGTCCGCTACGTCACCTGCGACCACCCGTTCGAGCTGGGCGGCCCCACAACGAGCGCATCGTCCTCATCTTCTTCCTCGGTCGCCGTCGTTGCTCCTCTTCGATCCGCCGTCGTGCTGCGCTACTAAGCCCCCGACGAGCCATCGTGAGCTCTCCCGGTGAGCACCGCCCCGTTCCCCCTAGCTTTATCCTTGTTGCATCGCCCGTAGCTTGCCCCGCCGTCATGGCCATACCCGCCGCCACGGCTGAGCTCGCCACTGCGGCCACCGCACGCACAGCCCGCATCCGAGCATTGCGTCGTGCTCCTGGGGTCCCCAGGAGGTCAACACGACCACCCGCACGCTTAGCCGTGCTCCGCAGCCACGGCCATGACCTCGGCCGATTCCGGCCGCCGCCCTCACTGCTTGCCGCCGTCTCTACGGTGCACCCCCGGCCACGCCACCGCCGCCAATCGATGCGCCGTTGAACGCACGTTCGAACGCAACTAGCCGAGCGCAAAACGGCGCCCCGTAGCAAAATTCCGACGAGGTCCGAGCCGCGACGCCGCGTTTTTGGTCGCCGGCGGCGAGACGCCAGCACTGCTGACGTGGCACCGCCTGGGGCCCACCCCTGGGTCACGGCCAGTGGGTCCCACGGCCCCCGTTGACCGCGTTGACTAAGTCAACTGTGAGGACGGCGCAGCCCCAATCACTAACATGCAGGCCTCACTCGCCTAATCACTATTTTTGACAAATTAAGTTAATCTGGTAATTAGTTAGTCACTGACAGTGGGGTCCCACCTAGCTAATTAACCCAGTTAAATGAATTAGTTAGCTACTGTGTATGACAGGAGGGCCCCACCTGTCAGTTTGACCAGGTCAATAGTCAACTCAGTTGACTGCAGACTGGGCTGCTGACTAGGCACTGGGCCCCACTGTCAGCCTCTGTGTGCACAGCTGGGTGCACTGCACCGAGTGCACCTAGCAATTTCCCATTTAATTTCGAATTTAGATTAATTCCAGAAACTCCAGAAATTGTTTAAAACTTTGAAAAATCATAGAAAATAATCCGTAACTCGGATGAAAATAATTTATATATGAAAAATAATCAAAAAATAAGACGAATCTGAATATGCCATCCACATACCTGTCACCTGCCTCCAACACTGCAAACATGGAACCTTCCCCTCCGGATCGTCTGTCCGATAATTGCCTAAAGCTGGGAAAATATTCCCAGATATTTTCCCGCTCCATCTGTAATGTGTAGCACTGCGTTAGGTCACCCCAAGCACAGCATATTGCCATGTCATGCATTGTGCTGCATTTGTTTGCTTTATATTTATTATTTCTTCCCCATCTTCTCTCCGGTAGACTCCGAGACGGACGCTGCTCCCGAGTACGACTACGTCCCTGACGTCCAGCCCTTTTTAGCAGAGCTTCCAGGCAAGCAAAACCCCCTTGATCATTCCTATATCGCCCATTCCTTCTCTCTCAAGCTTGCATTAGATTTTGCTACTGTTGTTCGATAGCTTCTATTCTGATGCATAGCCTGTTTTTGTATCTGCTGTTGATACCTTACCTGCTATCCTATATGTTTAGTATAGGTTGGTTAGTGATCCATCAGTGGCCCCGCACCCTTGTTCGTGTTGCCACACATGCTTCCGGATGCTCGATCAGTGTGATCGATGTGCAGAGACCGACACATCACCGCACACCCCCCTTAGTTGTACGACTCTGCAGAGCTACTATCGAGTGCCGAGGGTGATACCTCCTACCTCACTCCTGATGATATCTCTGTAGCTTAGCTAGTTGGTTGTGGGTTGCTGTCGGGGATATAACCCCTGGATATAACCCGCCCGGCGACTTAGAAGAAGGCTTCTACAGATGGGTCGGGTCACTATACGGCGACTTAGAAGAAGGCTTCTGCAGATGGGCCGCCGCGATCTAGAAGACCGGAGTCCAGAGGATAAGCCGCCCAGTGGAGGCCGACTCACGGCCCAGAGCTTTTCCATCTAAGGCGCCTAAAGAGTTTTCTTACTTGTGAAACAAGATGAGTAGGAATTAGAGTATGACACGGGTCGTCTCTTCGACCCGAACTCTGTTGTAAACCCAGGGCCTCGACCTGTATATAAAGGCGATCCCCTAAGGCGGAAAAGACTAAGTTACAAGCTCTCGAGTACCAGGTTAGCCAAGTCGCACCCTTGTAATCGAGATCATCATCAATACAACCAAATCAGGACGTAGGCTATTACCTCCACCGTGAGGGGCCGAACCTGGGTAAACCCTTGTCTCTCGATTCTGATCAACCCCGTTCGAGTTACCACCTAACTAGGATGGCCTCACGACTAAGTCCTTTCACGAGGACATCTGCCGTGACAAAACCACGATAGGTGGCGCCCACCGTGGGGCTACGCACGGTGGTTTATGTTCTTGGAGGGATCTCTCTCAGGGATCGAGAAGCTCGCGATTGGCCGGATTCAGATTTCGATTGGTCCGATCTTCATCAACAAATGATGGCAACCCGCCGTATCAACACCCGGCGGCACGACTCGCTCGCCCCCGCCGGTTTACAATACCACGGCCGACTAGCGCGCCCCCGCCGGTTTACAATACCGCGGCCGACTCGCGCGCCCCCGCCGGCTTAAAACAACGCGGCCAACTCGCACGTTCATCCAACAAAAATACCAGGCGCTATTCACCCTATCTGTTTTTCAGTATATATTAATTCATCTGAGAACAATTACTCTGCCCTGTAATATTTTTACATAGGACAATTACTCATCACAAAAGTGGCGTTATACCACGGATATGGAGCGCGCACCAGCATTATTCTACACTGGCATTCGTCCGTGCCCCGCCGGTTTACAACGCCGCGGCCGACTCATGCGTCCGCGCCGGCTTCCAACGCCGCGACCAACTCGCGCGTCCGTGCCGGCCTACAACGCCACGGACGACTCGCAGGCCACCGCCCCTTCGGACGACTCGCGCGTCCGTGCCGGCTTGCAACGCCGCGGCCGACTCTCGTGTCCGCACCGACTTATGACGCCACAGCCGACTCGCGCGTCTGCACCGGCCTCCAACGCCGCGGCCGACTCGCGCGTCCGCATCGGCTTACAACGCCACGGCCGACTCATGCGCCCGCGCCGGCTTATCATGACGCGACCGACTCGTGCGTCCGCGGTTTCCAATGCCGCAGTCGACTCCCACGTCTTCATCAACACGCCAGGGCCACGCCCGCCCATATGAGCAGCTTAACGGACGCGCGCAGGTCGCCATCCCTGCAGCCTGGTCTACTCCAACAAGCTGGAGCAAAAAAAATTTATCTATTATCAGCCTCCGAGGGCATACAACGAGCATTGCGAAGATCATCAACTCGCCACGCACCTTTGGCTTCAATAAATTTCATCTTTCGGCTATCAGCTCTATGTCGGCTTATGCCACAGCCAGGTATGATGAATCTCAAGCCGATTCCTCGAGTCGTCTTAAGACTCGGGGGCTACACAGACATGACTCGGCAGATTCGGCCGGTTTCAATAAATACAAAAACCCCGGGTCGTTACAGGGAAGACAACCCGGTGCCCAGGGGCTGCTGCCTTATTGGCGAGAAAGAAAGGTTACCAAAGAAGACTAGTTGCCATGATGCGCAGTCTAAACATCGGTATTGTCAGGGGAATTATCCGCGGTCAAGACCCAACCTGCTACAGGACCTGGAGTCAAGGATGACCCGTCCTGCTCAATAATGATCAAAGGAATGCCGGCTTATCTGGACCCTAGATGTTTTGCAGTAGTAGCATTGTCTCCTGTATATCCTATGCTGAGCTTTTCCATGATCATATGGTTACTTGGGGGCTTCTAACTCATCGAGTTTAGCTTACAAAACCCTTTTAACCCGGCGAAATGCCAAACTATACTTGGTTAAACCTGCCTGTTAGCAAGATGCTACTCCCTAAAAAGCGACCCGGCGTACGCCTGATGAGTCAATCACAAAGGTGACCCTGAATTCATCAGAGTTAAAATGCTCGATTGGTTGCGTGAGAGCCGGCTTTCAGAGATGTAATACAAACCAGAAGAGGCCAAAAAGCCTGCTTCCACAGGAAGTGAAACCAAGACTCGAGCCTTGAAAGCCGGTCTTATGCCATGCCATATTATATCATTGGTCACTTGGGGGCTTCCAACTCACCGAGTTTAGCTTTCTCACCCTCTTGACCCGGCAACAAACGCCACATTATATCATTGGTCACTTGGGGGCTTCCAACTCACCGAGTTTAGCTATCTCACCCTCTTGACTCGGCAATTAACGCCACATTATCTTGGTTAAACCTGCCAGTCTGCTTGATGCTACTCCAATTAGGTGACCCGGTGTACTCTTGACAAGTCAATCATCTCTATGACCCTGAACTTGTCTTGGTTAAAACATCGGATGTCACGTGAGAGCCGGCTTACAGAGAGCGAGGATAAACCGTGGGCTATCACGCCAGCTTCATTGAAGCAAGACTCGAGCCTCGAAAGCCGATCTATATTGTCGTGCCTCAAAAGCCGGCTCAACATTGACATCTATTCATGATTTCTGTTCAATTTTTAAAGGGGTTATCTTTGTTTCCCTTTGGCCATGAGCCGCCGGATCATGGATGAGCCGGGTTAAACAAAAATCCTAAACAGGTTATTTCAAAACGTGCTAACCACGAGCCGGACAGCTATTAAGCGACCCGGATTATTCTACACCTGTGTTCTGCAGAGCAGGATAAGCTATTGATGGTTCATACAAACATGCACTCCCAAAGGAGATTGGGCGGGTTAATATTCAATCACACCAGTGCAGCTGTTTCATCCAAAATACTGCAAAATATTCAAGTGCGCGAAGGCACGTCAGAGCACCCAAGTGTTTCAACTATCCTATTACACAAGCCTCAGCTGGGTTCTACTATGCTCACAGTTTTGAGTCAACTATTATTGAGCACCCGTTTCTGCGAATTCCGGGTCTTTGGTTGCCGGGTCCGTTCCCTCCTGCTGCTTCTTGGCGGCTTGCGTCTCCGGGTCATCCTGCTCCGCCTCCGCTCTTCCTCTTATCTGAAGATTTTCGAAGTCCCAGTCGAGGGTGGTCAAGGCTTGGAACTCGGCGTCCTCTCCCATGATAATTGATGGGTCAACATCAGGAGCAAAGATGTGCTTACGGCGTGCTGGAGTCAGGTCGATCAGCTCGAAGATTGGCGGTGTGACCCGTTGGTTATCTTCTGTATAAGCCGCCTGGTACCTCTTCAAGTCCACCTCTTCAACAATCTGACTCACCACGACACGAGTTTCTTTCAAACAGCTCG
The DNA here is from genome assembly GCA_039707655.1 of Elymus sibiricus. Lineage (NCBI taxonomy): Eukaryota > Viridiplantae > Streptophyta > Magnoliopsida > Poales > Poaceae > Elymus > Elymus sibiricus. Next base: position 253,564,562 of record CM077674.1, read on the forward strand.
AATAGTCAGCCGTACTGAATTCACTGCCGTCCGTCTTAAATTCTGGAAAACCGCCAGCCAGCTCAGACAAGTCCATATCTGGCACATACGCCTTGGTTCGGCTCAGGGATAGCATGCTGGCTGATCGGGCGGCTAATTTCTTGAGCTCCTCAATGTACATCGGCATGGTGGAGAGCTGATTCAACATGTCTATGATATATTTTGGCGGCTCTTTATGTCTCATCACTGACATAATTGTGAACAAACTCCCTGCATAGAGTTGCTCAAGAAAGGTGTACATCGCCTTCAGCTTGACCAGCGGCTCTTGTCCAAGATTTACAGTCCGGTTCCCTGCAATTTTTTGCCCCAAGTATGAATCAACTAATGATTGCAGTTTGCAGTCGAGTTATCAGTAAAACTGGCGGGTCACTTACCAAAGATGACCTGGGTCATGTAATTGAGGTGATGCTTTAACCCGGCCAGTTCATCGGAAAGGGGTTTGAGTTTGTTTTCTGCTTCTTCAGTACGTTTCAACAGCAAGGTTTTCTCTTTCTCATGAGAGGCCGTCAACGCTCTCAATTTTTTGGCGGTAGTCGATGCTGATTCTTCTAGAGACGCGGCTGTTGACTCGGCATCCGCTCGAAGTTTCTTCTCCGCCTTCAGTTGCTCTTGCAAGCCGGCTGCTCTTGACTCGGCATCATTCAACAGATCCTGTCATAACCAGGTCACATCAATACAACAATATATGGTCCTGAGCCTACAAAATTGCCCACTTTGGTGTTTGAAAACTGAAGTCCCAAGCAGTTGCTAGCAATCTACATGGCACTTGGGGGCTAATGCAAGTTCATTTTTCTTTTACAAATATCAAGGGAAAGCTCCAACTCATCTCAGTACAATGAGTCGGCCCTTGGCGGCTATCACAGTCAATTCTCTTCTACATACTGAATCAATATTATGAAGACCCGGCTGTTTCACAGAAACAAGCCGGCCCTTGGGGGCTACATAACATTTTGCTCTGTAATTGTTGAAGATCCGGCTGTTTTACAGAAGCAAGCCGGCCCTTGGGGGCTACATGTCAATTCAGTCTAAGAGACAAAGTTTAAGCACTAGCTCGTTATATGCATAACAACCCGGCCCTTGGGGGCTACGGTTCAAGAAAAAAAGAAGAAGAAAAGCACATCTAAAGTCTTTAACACAATCATGACTGTTTATGTCTAAGACTTGGCGGCTACATATGATATATACAGTGTGGAAAAGAGATGTTTTCTTACCTCATATTTCCTCTTCAGCATGTTAACCATGCTGGCTTCCATGTCCCGGCTTGTAGATAGCCGGGTCAAGTACGCCTCATGAAGGTCAGCCGCGCTAAGTTCTTCAAAGCTTGGGAGTGCATGTTTCGCCAAAGCGGTTGAGGGCTCTAGAGCTTTAAAGTATGCTCCTGTGATGGTGACCTTGTTGGCGGCTTGGGGAGACGATAAGACTACATTTTCCGCCGCCTTTGTTGGGCTCGAAGCACGGTCAGGACTCGGCGGGTTGATGTCTCCCACCTCGTCTGTAACACATGTTTGAATGTCCATCTTTTTAGTTGATGGCGGGTTATTCTGTGGCGGCGGCTCAACAATATCGTCAGCCTGGTCCTTTGCAGTTTCAACTTGACTTTCAGGGGTCACCAACTCTGGAGTTTCGGATCCGTTTTTCTCTAGGGTCGAGGGTACTTCGCCAGTTTTCCTTTTCTTGGCCTTGGCCCTGCGAAAGCACAAGCAGATTCAGATAAATAATACAACAGGTATAACAAAGCATGACTCATCGAAAGGCACTTACCCGTGTTTGATGACCAAGGGTGGTAGTTGAGTGGCAGATGAGTTGCCAGATGATGGTGGCGACTCCTGATAATCCAAATCAGATGGGTTACGTGGTTGTTTAAAAAGACCGGCAAGCGGGTGAGATGAAGTAAGACTATGAGGCACCTCATTTCGACGCTTGCGGAGGTTTGGCGTGTCAGATAAGCCGCCCAAAAGCTCTCCAGAGCCACTTCACGTCTGGTGCCTTATTGATTCAGCATGCTGTGATTTCTTTAAAGAAAATTTTAGGTCTAAGTAAGCAAGTGGATGAGAAAAGGGCACTTTCCTCACAGTTTTTCTTAGCTTTCGGGGAACAAAGGTGTCCAAGTCGGAAGAGATAGAAATTACCTCAACATCATCAGCCCGACTTATATCAGCATCGCCCTGGAAATAAGAGGCATCAGCAAGTTCAATGAAAAGACGGCCAAGGGAGTCAAGTTCTACCTCTGATTCATTATCAGCCAATGGCAACTGGCCCCTAGCTGCTGTCTCATGTTCAGCGGCCGACTTATTCTTTTTCCGAGCCAGCACAGCCTTGGATTTGGCGACTGCCTTCTTCGTTTTCCTGTTCCAGAATGAGGAGTTGACCTGCAGTTTAACAAGATCAACAAGTAAGCTTGGGTTATGGATTGATAAATCGGATAAAAACGATTACAAGAATGCTTACTGGAGGAGCTTGGTTGAGGGCATAGAATGGTTTCAGTCCGGTCTTGTTGCATATTTCTTGAGGCTCCCCGAGTAGCTTCTTCGTAGCCTTATTTATATCATCAGCTGACATGTCATTGGGACTGAATCGTTGTGGGTCGGTTGACTCGCCAGAATAATTACACATTAAGTCGCCTCGGCGGCTTAAGGGCAGGATCTTCCAGGTAAGCCAGCACCGGGTCAAGTCAACACCAGTCAGACCGTTGGCTAGCAAAGCCCTCAACCTTGGATATACGTGGGCGACTTGCGCACGTTCTTCTTGAGAAGCCCAGCCAGGAAGTTCAAAGTTTGGGGGAAGGCGTTCAGTTCTATAACCCGCCAGAGGGTTTTCATCAGCTGGAGCTGTGTTCTTGCAGTAGAACCACGTTTTGTTCCAACCTTTAGGGTGATTCGGCAGAACAGCTGAAGGAAAAGGAACGTCTCTTCGTCTTTGAATTGAGACCCCGCCAAGTTCTAGGCAGGGGCCATCAGCGCACTCAGTTTGGCGATTGAGATAGAAGAACTCTCTGAAGAGAGGAACGGTGGGTCCTATTTGCAGATACACCTCACACAAGACTAGAAATTGGCACAGGTTGGATACGGAGTTTGGACCAATGTCTTGAGGATGAAGGTTGAAGAAGTGTAGAACATCTCGGAAGATTTTTGACCCGGGTGGAGAGAAGCCACTAAGGAGATGGTCTGTAAAAATCACGACTTCCCCTTCGCGGGGCTGAGGGATGTCTTCTGCTGCTTGAGGGGCTCGATAGCCAATTACTTCCTGAGCCGGTAGGAAGCCTTGCTCTTTAAAATCGTTCAGTACAAGGTCAGAGACTTGAGAACACACCCAGTTGTAGACTGTGGTCTTAGCCATAGCAACTCACCTAAATATGAACGAGGAATGCAAAAACATAAATGGCAGGGTTACTCATGTTCATGATAAGCTCGCATCATATGATTAAAAGTACAGGGGCGAGTCACCATGTTCAGTAAGTCGCTAAAGTTATAAGTCGCCCGACTGGGTTTTCTGCGTATTATTGTCAAAATTGGGCGGATCATAATGAGTGGACATGAGTCGCCAAAAGTAAGGGTGGCTCATCCTAAGACCAAGGTTCTTGGATTTATCCTAAGTGTTGCAGAAACAAGTTTCGAACAAGAACAACTACCATTATGGATCTACAAAACAACTTAAAAAGAGAAATACTCACTATACCTAGTTCATACAGTGGAAGCAGGGTTTGATCTACTCCGGATTTCTAGTAAAGGTATGAGGCTCCTAGATGCAAAATGATACTACGGATAGCGGAGGAACATCACTGTGAAGAAGGCATTTAGAAATAGATCTAAACAGCGGCAATGGCGAATCGGCCTGTGCAAGAACACCGATGAACTAGGGTGAGCTACTGCTACAGATTTAAGGGAGCAATGGAGCGTACCTGGATGCGGTGAATGGCTTCGAGATGATCATGAGCGGCCTCGATGACAACGCGTGCGAATAAAATGATGCGGATGAGATCGCCGGCGCGCGTCGGGGTCGTACGGCGGCGGAGTTCCTGACACAGGCAGATGCATCGCGAGGAAGAAGAAGCAGTGGGGCGGTCAAAGTGGTAAAGAAGAAATGATGACTCCCTTGGGAATATTTATAAGGGGAAAAAAGAAGGGGAAACGGCAAGCACGAGAATCAAGGCGACACAGTGATAAAGGGAGCCTCGATTATCGGGCCTGTCAGGTCCACTCAAGATTTGTAACGACGTCACGCAAGATTCGCGGATATCAGTTGAATGGAGTCATGGATTTCCAATGGAGACATGAATAAATTCAAATCAACCTAGGGGCTAATGTCGGGGATATAACCCCTGGATATAACCCGCCCGGCGACTTAGAAGAAGGCTTCAACAAATGGGCCGGGTCACTATACGGCGACTTAGAAGAAGGCTTCTACAGATGGGCCCCGGCGATCCAGAAGACCGGAGTCCAGAGGATAAGCCGCCCGATGGAGGCTGGCTCACGACCCAGAGCTTTTCCATCTAAGGCGCCTAAAGAGTTTTCTTACTTGTGAAACAAGATGAGTAGGAATTAGAGTATGACACGGGTCGTCTCTTCGACCCGGACTCTGTTGTAAACCCAGGGCCTTGACCTGTATATAAAGGCGAGCCCCTGAGGCGGAAAAGACTAAGTTACAAGCTCTCGAGTACCAGGTTAGCCAAGTCGCACCCTTGTAATCGAGATCATCATCAATACAACCAAAGCAGGACGTAGGCTATTACCTCCACCGTGAGGGGGCCGAACCTGGGTAAACCCTTGTCTCTCGATTCCGATCAACCCCGTTCGAGTTACCACATAGCTGCGATGGCCTCACGGCTAAGTCCTTTCACGAGGACATCTGCCGTGACAAAACCACGATAGTTGCCAAGGGTGATTCCTCTTCAGCACCTCTGATGATGCCTCTGTCATGCAACTCCTCAAGCGAGAACCCATCGAGGGTGATTCCTCCAAGTTCACCTTGACGGATACATCGAGTGGGAGTCCATCGAGGGTGATTCCTCGGACTTCCGACCTTGATGATATACACACACTGTTACCTTTAACTGTTGCCCCTTTTAACTGTTACTGCGGGACTGAAGGGGCAGGCGGTACCACCCTGGTAGAGGTGGACCTGAGTTCCTGACAGTCTCTTGTGAAGTCGGGTTGACCTGGAGGGTACCCGCGAGATAAGTACGCGGCACGACCGGGCAGGCAGACCGCCCTAGAGAGGGATGGGCCTGCCCTTGTCGTAAGTCCACGAGACGGGGCGACAGGATCACTGATCGTCACCGCGAGCTCCCAACACACTAACGGGTTTGGATATGTGATCTGAGTAGGCCTCTGGCCTTTTGACACTAACCACCACGCGGGAATAAGTATGGGCACTCGGCGTCGTATGATTCTTCCGAAAGCTCTCAGACGTCAGCAATTGAGTGGCGCGCGCCGAGTTGGATGGTAACCGCCTGCGCTTGTATTGAGGGGGTGGGTCTGCTCACGGCTGCGTTCGCAACGCGCAGGAGTGCAAAGGGCGATGGGCCCAAGACCCCTGGGCACTTAGGATTTAGACCGGCGTGCTGGCCTCTCTGTTGAGCCTAGGTAGGACTACGGCGTGTCGATCAACCGAGGCCGGGCATGACCCGATAAAAGTGTGTCTCGCCAGAGTTAATCGAGCGTGTTGTGTAAGTTGGTGCACCCCTGCAGGGAAGTATATCTATTCGAATAGTCGTGTCCACAGTAGCGGACGCTCAGAGAGTATCCCGATCTACTATAACTAGAACTGGATACTTGTGATGCTTAATAATATGTTGGCTCCGGGATCGCTTTCTCGCAGGAAGTCGAGGAAGGATCTCTGGGCGTTGCTACTACTTACTTATTACTTTATATTATGCTAATCTGCACTCTTCTAATGTTGCAAGACGCTGCAAGATGCTAGTCTTCGATAGGCTTAGCTTCCCCTCTATTCTGACCTTTCTGCAGTTTTGTCCACAGATACAGCCCCTTCCCTTTGATAACGATGCATACTTAGCATAGATCTGATGTAAGTCTTGCGAGTACATTGGATGAGTACTCACGGTTGCTTTACCCTTTTTCCCCATACCCGATTGCTGCAATCAGATAACGGAGCCCCGGAGACAGTTGATCCCGTCGACGACTACTACTACCACAACGGAGCCTACTACGTGGAGACCGCCGACTAGGAGTAGTTTCGGAGGCTCCCAGGCAGGAGGCCTGCGCCTTTTCGATCTAGATGTCATTGTTTTGCTCAGCCTTCTTAAGGCAAACTTGTTTAGTTATGTCTGTACTCAGATTCTGATGCTTCCGCTGACTCTTGTATTCGAGCTTATGTATTCAAGCCCTCGAGGCCCCTGGCTTGTAATATAAAGCTTGTATTATTTTATTTTGTGTCTAGAGTTGTGTTGTGATATCTTCCTGTGAGTCTCTAATCTTGATCATGCGCATTTGCGTGTATGATTAGTGCACGATTGAGTCGGGGGCGTCATAAGTTGGTATCAGAGCCGACTGCCTGTAGGAAGCCCCTTTCCACCTCCTTGGCCGAAGTTGAGTCTAGTCCTTGAAAAACTATTTTACTAACATTGTGGTGTGGCTTACGGGCCCACATCGCAAATGGATGGGATTAGGATCTTTTATTCCTCTCCTTTACTCTGGGATTCTGAACTTCTCTTCCTTTCGGGTTAAAGATTTTACTAACTCTAACATTAGGTTCTCGTGATCACATCAACCCGGAGAGCTGGATTATCTGCAACTATTACTTTGAATGTATGATGTATGATACACACATTGTCATTTGACATCATTGAACTCCTAGTTTCAGATGCGTCCCGTAACGTAGCTTGTACGCCAGACTATGGCTGTTGATGCGACTGGATTCCCTGCTATCCTGGTCGACCTCTTGACCAGGCTGGGATATCGGTGGTACCCCGAGTACACTGTTTACGATGACTACCGCGAGTTCAACCAGGAGCAGTACCGCGTTGTGGTTCGAATCTTTGATCGGCAGGATAACTCCATCACTGAGATGCACACCTTTCATGGTATTGGAGTGACTGTTGACATGGCAGTCCATGATGCTGCCTATGCTGCTATTGCCCATCTCCGTGGAGAGCACCCTCACTTGGATGAGTCTGGATTCCGCTACATCTCGTATGCCCCCGCTGGGGATGAGAGTGGATACTACACTGCTGTCTGTACTCCTTATGTGCGACGTCGTTATGACCCACAAATTTTGGTCCAGTACACTGAGGCTCTGGATCAAACTGCCCGAGCTCTTGCTGTCAAGTTGTACACCACTCGTGGTCATCTTTACAACGCTCTGACACAGTTGCTGCCAGCAGTCAATCCAGGGATGCATCCTGAGTACATCCTTTACCCACGCAGGACAGAGATGCCACCAGGTCTTGAGTGGCCTGCCGTTGGAGGTCATACTCCTCCACGTGGTCCTCTTCTTCCAGTCTGGGACTAGGTTCTGCACCAGAGTGTTCACGGAATGCAGGATCCTCATGTCGAGGGCACCCTGCGTCGTCACTTGCAGTTGCCTGGCTTTAGTGGTTTTCTCCGACGTTGATGTAGCTATCGCTATGTCCCGTTGTTGTATCCCTCCACTGCGTGCCGCCTAGTGTGTCTAGCTTTTCTTTTCCGTTATTGTAACGCTGGCTTGTAACCGACTCTATGTATGGATCTGTATGTCATGTTGATTACTGTGTTGTATCTATTGCACTTCCTTTGTTGTGCATGTTACTTCATGGTTGATTCTATACATCTGCAATTGCTCATTGCTAAACTACCCCGTGTTAATTTTTAGTAGGATGGTTAGACCCACAGGTCATGGCCGTGGTGCCAACAATCCACCATCACCCAACTATATGGCTGGAATGATGCAACAATTTGAACTGAATCATCAATTCATGCAAGAGATAATGGATCAGTTTCCACGTCCGAACATGAAACAGCAGCCAGCCCCAATAACCTTGCAATACTTTGTGCGCCTCAACCCGACTGTCTTCCGCAACTGGGTTCAGCCGCTTAACGTTGATGACTGGCTGCGTGACATCACATACGAGATGGAGTCAGCCAGTGTTGCCCATGCTAGCTATGTCACTTTTGCATCCTATTTCTTGAAGGGTCCCACTGCTCAATGGTGGGACAGCCACAGACGCACACTGCCTGTTGGAACAATCATCACCTGGCTGGAGTTCCAGGCTGCTTTCCGTGCCCGCTACATTCCTCAAGGAGTCATGGACCGGAAGAAGCGTGAGTTCCGCAACCTCGCTCAGGGCAGCAAGACTGTGGAAGTCTACCAGCGGGAGTTTCTTGAATTATCCTGCTATGCTGAGGAAGACATCGCTACTGATGCTCGCAGACAGGAGAAGTTCCGTGAAGGGCTCAACCCTGATATCAAGCTAGCACTCCTTGTCCAAGACTTCGCCGACTTCACCACCTTGGTGAATAAGGCCATTCAGGTCGAGACTGGACTGAAGGAACACAAGGACGCTCTCAAGCGCACCCGTGACGCGGGCTCATCTTCGGGATCGTCTTCGTAGAAGCGCCGTATTTGGATTCCTCACAGCATGTATCGCCCAGTTGCACCTGCTCCAAGGCCGTCTTATGTTGCACCTCGTCTGCCTCCTCCACCTCTGAGGCAGCCAAGACCTCAAGCTCCACTACTTCGAGCTCCTGCTCCCCGTCCCAATGACGGGCTCTGCTTCAAGTGTGGCCGTCCAGGTCACCATGCCAGAGACTGCTCTCGGGATCAGAATCAGCTTTCGCTTCCGTCAGCTGGCAGTGGAAATGGCCGTGGTAACAATCAGCCCCACAACAACAATGCCAGGCCTTCTTATGGCCGTGGTCAAGCATACCATGTTGATCTGAATGAAGCCCAAGATCAACCTGCTACTGTGATGGGTACTCTTCTTGTCAACTCAGTACCAGCTTCTGTTTTATTTGATTCAGGAGCATCACATTCATTCATATCAGAAGGTTTTGCATACATGCATGGCATTAAATATGACGAGTTGAATGTTCCACTAGTGGTAAACACTCCCGCGGGCCAATGTCAAGCCTCCATGTTGATCGTTGAAATTGAAGGGTTGGAATTCCATGTCTCTCCCATTATTTTGAAGTCTACCAATATTGACCTCATTCTGGGAATGGATTGGTTGAAAGCTCATACTCCTTCAATTGATTGTGCCACTAAAACCGTCCAACTACTGCATCCTTCGGACGAGATAGTGAATTACTCTGCTCGACTAGTTCGTGATGCTGAATCTAAGATTTATGCTTTGAATGCGTTGAACGCTTCACCTCTTGAGGGAGTCGAAAATGTTCCAGTCGTTCAAGACTTCCAAGATGTCTTTCCAGAAGAACTTCTAGGAGTTCCCCCCGTTAGAGCTGTCGAATTTGTTATCGACTTAAAACCAGGCACTACACCTATTGCGAAGCGTCCTTATTAGATGCTGCCGCATGAACTCCTTGAACTTAAGGAGGAAATCGACAAATCACTTTGCAAGGGCTTCATCCATCCAAGTTCCTCTGCTTGGGGAGCACCTTCTCTCTTTGTTAAGAAGAAGGATGGTACGAACCGGTTGGTCCAAGATTACCGACCTATCAACCAGGCAACCATTCAGAACAAATATCCGCTTCCTCGGACCAATGATCTGTATGATCAACTTGCTGGTTCCTCGGTATTCTCTAAACTCGATCTAAGGTTGGGTTACCATCAGATCCGAGTCCGCGAAGAGGATATTCGGAAGACCACTTTCGTTACTCGCTATGATTCATACGAGTACACTGTCATGTCTTTTGGTTTAACCAATGCTCCAGCAACGTTCTCTCGATTGATGAATTATATCTTCATGGATTACCTCGACAAGTTCGTCATGGTTTATCTGGATGATATCCTGGTATATCCCAAGAATAAGGAAGAACATGTTGAACATCTTCGTCTTGTTCTAGAAAAGCTTCGAGAGCATCAGCTATATGCCAAATATTCTAAGTGTGAATTCTGGTTATCCGAAGTGACCTATCTTGGTCATGTGATTTCCAAGGATGGTATTGTTGTCAACCCAGAACGAGTTCAGGCTATTCTTGATTGGACTCCCGAGAAGAATGTCAAGCAAGTGAGAAGTTTTCTCGGACTCGCAAGCTATTGCCGCCGTTTTGTCAAGAACTTTTCAAAGATTGCCAAGCCTCTGACTAATCTGCTTCACACAGGCGTTAAGTTTGAGTGGACTGAGAAATGTCAGGAAAGTTTCCAGGCTCTCAAGGACAAGCTGACTTCTGCACCAGTGCTTGCTCCTCCAGATTCCCGCAAGGACTTCATGATTTATTGTGACGCATCTCGTCAAGGATTAGGTTGTTTCCTAATGCAAGAGAGCAAGGTGATAGCTTATGCCTCGCGACAACTGCGTCCTCATGAAGAGAACTACCCAGTTCATGATCTCGAACTTGCTGCAGTTATATATGCACTGAAGTTGTGGTGACATTACCTCCTCGGTAATCGTTGCGAGATCTACACTGATCATCAAAGTCTGAAATATTTGTTTACTCAGCCAGACTTGAATCTTCGTCAGCAAAGATGGATGGAAACAATCACAGACTATGACTGCGGTATTACATATACCCCTGGTAAGGCTAATGTAATGGCCGATGCTTTAAGTCGCAAGTCTTATTGCAACAATCTCAAGGTTCAGCGAGCTCAACCCCTTCTTTATGAAGAACTTCGCAAGTTGAACCTCCACATTGTTCCACAGGGTTTTCTCAATACCCTTGTTTTGGAACCTACTCTCGAGAAAGCTATCAAGTCTGCGCAAGCAAAAGACGCTGAAGTTGATCAGATGAAATGGGATCTTGCTTTTGAGAAAGTCAGAGATTTCTCGCTTGCTGAAGATGGAACCTTGTACTTCAGAGATCGCCTTGTGGTACCCCGGTTCAAACTTCTGACAGATAAAGTTATGAAGGAAGCACATGATACACCTATGTCTATTCATCCGGGTAGTACCAAGATGTATCATGACATCCAACAAAGGTACTGGTGGTCTAAAATGAAGAAAGACATTGCTCGTTATGTTGCCGAATGTGACATTTGCCGTCGGATCAAAGCCGAACGTCAAAAGCCTGCTGGACTTCTACAACCGCTTCCTATCCCTATGTGGAAATGGGACAAGTTTCAAATGGATCTCATCACTGGCCTACCCAAATCAAACAAAGGTCACGATGCTATTCTTGTCATCATCAACCAATTCTCCAAAGTTGCACATTTTCTGCCAGTCAAGGAGACGATCTCTGCTAGTTAGTTAGCAGATTTGTATATCTCCAGAATTACGACACTCCACGGTATTCCGAAAGAAATCAGTTCAGACCGTGGCAGCCTCTTCACCTCAAAGTTCTGGGCAAGTTTCCAAGAAGCTATGGGAACTCATATAACCTGGAACACAGCTTATCACCCCAGTCCCAAGGTCAAGTTGAACGAGTTAACCAAATGCTTGAAGATATGCTACGTGCTTGTGTCATCTCATTTGGCAAGAAGTGGGAAGAATCTCTCCCGTATGCCGAATTCTCATACAACAACAGCTATCAAGCTAGCTTGAAGATGGCACCCTTCGAGGCACTATATGGACGTAAGTGCCGAACCCCTATGAATTGGTCAGAAAAAGGGGAACGGCCGCTCATTGGTCCGGATATTATCCAACAAGCTGAAGAGCAAGTCTGTATTGTCCGCAAAAATCTCAAGGCGGTCCAGTCCCGTCAGAAGAGCAACTATGACCGTAAACACTGGGGATCGATCTATCAACCTGGTGATCAAGCTTATCTGCGTGTCACTCCTATGAAGGGCACTCATCGCTTTGGAATCAAGGGCAAGTTAGCTCCTCGCTATATTGGTCCCTTCCGCATTCTCGCCAGACGTGGATATGTGGCTTATAAATTGGAATTGCCATCACAGTTTTCTCACATCCATGATGTCTTCCATGTGTCGCAACTTCCTTGTTGCTTCAAGGATCCACACCGTGCAGTGGATCATGAGATGCTCGAATTGCAAGATGATCTATCTTATAAAGAGCATTCGATCCACATTGTTGATCAAGCTGAACATCAAACCCGTCAGAAGGCAACCAAGTTCCTTAAAGTACAGTGGTCGAATCATACTGAAGATGAAGCCACTTGGGAACATGAAGATCGCCTACGGGAAGAATACCCCGATCGTTTCCCTTCTACCTCCTGAATTCTCGGGATGATAATTTCTTTTAGAGGAGGAGAATTGTAACACCACTATGTAATGAGCTACAGTGATCCTCACGATTATGCCAAGTCACTTTGAATTGCAAGGCTTGATCAATATGGATTCATATCTCATTTCAAATTCCACCACTGAAATCAATTCAAATTGCAAGTGAAATTTAAAGTTGCACAAACACGGTTGCAAAATAGTTCATCATTTAGCAAATATTCCATAACAATTATTTGTTCAGGAAAACAACATCACTTATTTACTTAAATGAGCTATAGCCGGCCCAGCCTTAGTGCACAGTGCCTGGCCAGCCGGCCCAGCCCACCACGGTCATCTTCCTCCTCTCTCTCCTCCCCGTGTCGACTGGGCGCGCGCACGACCGACGCCGGCCGCCGTCGCCGCCGAACCAGCTCCCCGCCCGCGTCGCTACAGGCGCCGTGGAGGGGATAAGAACGCCACCGCGGCCCCCGGGGAATCACCCCAGTCCCTATCCCCTCCTTCCTCGCGCTGCTGCTCCTTCGCCCGCCATGGCCGCCTCTATCGTCGCCGTCGCAAGCTCGCCTACGTAGCCACCGACGTCGCCTCGCCTCGCCGTCGTGTCCTAGAGTCGCGCCGCAGTCCGCTACGTCACCTGCGACCACCCGTTCGAGCTCGGTAACCCCGCAGCGAGCGCATCGTCTTCATCTTCTTCCTCGGTCGCCGCCGTTGCTCCTCTTTGATCCGCCGCCGTGCTGCGCTACTAAGCCCCCGACGAGCCACCGTGAGCTCTCCCGGTGAGCACCGCCCCGTTCCCCCTAGCTTTCCCCTTGTTGCATCACCCGTAGCTTGCCCCGCCATCATGGCCATACCCGCCGCCGCGGCTGAGCTCGCCACCGCGGCCACCGCACGCACAGCCCGCATCCGAGCATTGCGTCGTGCTCCTGGGGTCCCCAGGAGGCCAACGCGACCACCCGCACGCTTAGCCGTGCTCCGCAGCCACCGGCATGACCTCGGCCGATTCTGGCCGCCGCCCTCACTGCTCGCCGCCGTCACTACGGTGCACCCCCGGCCACGCCACCGCCGCCAATCGACGCGCCGTTGAACGCACGTTCGAACGCAACTAGCCGCGCGAAAAACGGTGCCCCGTAGCGAAATTCCGACGAGATCTGAGCCGCGACGCTGCATTTTTGGTCGCCGGCGGCGAGACGCCGGCGCCGCTGACGTGGCTCCACCTGGGGCCCACCCCTGGGTAATTGACAGTGGGTCCCACAGGCCCCGTTGACCGCGTTGACTAAGTCAACTGTGCTGACGGTGCAGCCCCAGTCACTGACATGCAGGCCCCACTCACCTAATCACTATTTTTGACAAATTAAGTTAATCTGGTAATTAGTTAGTCACTCACAGTGGGGTCCCACCTAGCTAATTAACCCAGTTAAATGAATTAGTTAGCTATTGTGTATGACAGGAGTGCCCCACCTGTCAGTTTTACCAGGTCAACAGTCAACTCAGTTGACTGCAGACTGGGCTGCTGACTAGGCACTGGGCCCCACTGTCAGCCTCTGTGTGCACAGCTGGGTGCACCGCACCGGGTGCACCTAGCAATTTCCCATTTAATTTCGAATTTAGATTAATTCAGAAATTGTTTAAAACTTTGAAAAATCATAGAAAATAATCCGTAACTCGGATGAAAATAATTTATATATGAAAAATGATCAGAAAAATAAGATGAATTCCAATATGCCATCCACATACCTGTCACCTGCCTCCAACACTGCAAACATGGAACCTTCCCCTCCGGATCGTCTATCCGATAATTGCCTAAAGCCGGGAAAATATTCCCAGATATTTTCCCGCTCCGTCTGTAACATGTAGCACTGCGTTAGGTCACCCCTAGCATAGCATATTGCCATGTCATGCATTGTGCTGCACTTGTTTGCTTCATATTTATAGTTTCTTCCCCCTCTTCTCTCCGGTAGACTCCGAGACGGACGCTTCTCCCGAGTACGACTACGTCCCTGACGTCCAGCCCTTTTCAGCAGAGCTTCCAGGCAAACAAAACCCCCTTGATCATTCCTATCCTTCTCTCTCATGCTTGCATTAGATTTTGCTACTGTTGTTCGATAGCTCCTATTCTGATGCATAGCCTGATTTTGTATCTGCTGTTGATACCTTACCTGCTATCCTATATGTTTAGTATAGGTTGGTTAGTGATCCATCAGTGGCCCTGCACCCTTGCCCGTGTTGCCACGCTTGCTTCCGGATGCTCGATCAGTGTGATCGATGTGCAGAGACCGACACATCACTGCACACCCCCCCTTAGTTGTACGACTCTGCAGAGCTACTATTGAGTGCCGAGGGTGATACCTCCTACCTCACTCCTGATGATATCTCTGTAGCATAGCTAGTTGGTTGTGGGTTACCGAGGGTGATTCCTCTTTCACCACCTCCGATTTTGCCTCTGTCGTGCAACCCCTCAAGCGTGAACCCATCGAGGGTGATTCCTCCAAGTTCACCTTGACGGATACATCGAGTGGGAGTCCATCGAGGGTGATTCCTCGGACTTCCCCCCTTGATGATATACACACACTGTTACCTTTAACTATTGCCCCTTTTAACTGTTACTGCGGGACTGAAGGGGCAGGCGGTACCACCACGGTAGAGGTGGACCTGAGTTCCCGACAGTCTCTTGTGAAGTCGGGTTGACCTGGAGGGTACCCGTGAGATAATTACGCGGCACGGCTGGGTAGGCAGACCACCCTAGAGAGGGATGGGCCTGGCCCTTGCCATAAGTCTGCGAGACAGGGCGAGAGGATCACTGAACGTCACCGCGAGCTCCCAACACACTAACGGGTTTGGATATGTGATCTGAGTAGGCCTCAGGCCTTTTCGCACTAACCACCATGCGGGAATAAGTATGGGCACTCGGCGTCGTACGATTCTTCCAAAAGCTCTCACACATCAGCATTTGAGGGGCTCGCGCCGAGTTGGACGGTAACCACCTGCGCTTGTATTAAGGGGGTGGGTCTGCTCACGGCCGCGTTCGCAACGCGCAGGAGTGCAAAGGGCGATGGGCCCAAGACCCCTGAGCACTTAGGATTTAGACCAGCGTGCTGGCCTCTCTGTTGAGCCTAAGTAGGACTACGGCGTGTCAATCAGCCGAGGCTGGGCATGACCCGATAAAAGTGTGTCCAGCCAGAGTTAATCGAGCGTGTTGGGTAAGTTGGTGCACCCCTGCAGGGAAGTATATCTATTCGAATAGCCGTGTCCACGGTAACGGACGCTCAGAGAGTATCCCGATCTACTATAACTAGAACTGGATACTTGTGATGCTTAATAATATGTTGGCTTCGGGATTTCTTTCTCGCAGGGAGTCGAGGAAGGATCTCTGGGCGTTGCTACTACTTACTTAAAACTTTATATTATGCTAATATGCACTCTTCTAATGCTGCAAGACACTGCAAGATGCTAGTCTTCGATAGGCTAAGCTTCCCCTCTATTCTGGCATTTCTGCTATTTAGTCCATAGATACAGCCCCTTCCCTTTGATAACGATGCATACTTAGCATAGATCTGATGTAAGTCTTGCGAGTAATTTGGATGAGTACTCATGGTTGCTTTGCTACCCTTTTTCCCCATACCCGATTGCAGCGATCAGATGACGGAGCCCCGGAGACAGCTGATCCCGTTGACGACTACTACTACCATGACGGAGCCAACTACTACATGGAGACCGCCGACCAGGAGTAGTTTCAGAGGCTCCCAGGCAGGAGGCCTGCGCCTTTACGATCTAGATGTCGTTGTGTTGCTCAGCCTTCTTAAGGCAAACTTTTTAGTTATGTCTATACTCAGATTCTGATGCTTCCACTGACTCTTGTATTCGAGCTTATGTATTCGAGCCCTCAAGGCCCCTGGCTAGTAATATAAAGCTTGTA
The DNA here is from genome assembly GCA_039707655.1 of Elymus sibiricus. Taxonomy (NCBI): domain Eukaryota; kingdom Viridiplantae; phylum Streptophyta; class Magnoliopsida; order Poales; family Poaceae; genus Elymus; species Elymus sibiricus. The sequence continues at coordinate 253,580,739 of CM077674.1, forward strand.
TTATTTTATTTTGTGTCTAGAGTTGTGTTGTGATATCTTCCCGTGAGCCTCTGATCTTGATCGTGCGCATTTGCGTGTATGATTAGTGCACGATTGTGTCGGGGGCGTCACAGACTCTCAAAAAGATATAAGTGAAGCATGAGAGTGCAACTATTTCTTTAAAATATAACCACGGCCGTGCTCTAAATGATATAAGTGAAGCACTAGAGCAACTGCCAAGCTCAAAAGATATAAGTGAAGCACGTAGAGTATTCTAACAAATCACGAATAATGTGTGTCCCTCTCAAAAAGGTGTGTTCAGTAAGGATGATTGTGACAAACTAAAAAGCAAACAAACTATATCACAAGACGCTCCAAGTAAAACACATATCATGTGATGAATAAAAATATAACTCCAAGTGAGTTACCGATAGATGGTAGACGAAAGAGGGGATGCCTTCCGGGGCATCCCCAAGCTTAGACACTTGAGTCTCCTTGAATATTACCTTGGGGTGCCTTGGGCATCCCCAAGCTTAGGCTCTTGCCACTCCTTATTCCTTTATCCATCGTAGTCTCACCCAAAACTTGAAAACTTCAGCACACAAAACTCAACAGAAACCTCGTGAGATCCGTTAGTATAACAAACAAACCTTAAACTTTTAGGTACTGTTGTAATTTGATTCATATTTAATATTGGCATAATGCAACTGTACTCCAACTTCTCCATGACTCATACCCCCCGATACGATCCATAGATTCATCAAAATAAGCAAACTATGCAACAAAAACAGAATCTGTCTAAAACAGAACAGTCTGTAAAGATCTGAATTAACGTCATACTTCTGTAACTCCAAAAATTCTGAAACATTAGGACAACGTGGGAAATTCATATATAAATACTTTGTAAAAAATTCAGAAGGTTCTGACGTTCTAGCAAAAAATTAAATTTCCAGCACTGGATGTAAAAGTTTCTGTTTTCAAACAGCATCAATTATATTATCTTCCAAATCATCCCAAAGGCATTACTTGGCACAAACACTAATTAAAAGATAAAAACACAATCATAACAGAGGTTAAAATTGTGTAAACACACAAAAATAAAAAATAAAAATTTTATTGGGTTGTCTCCCAACAAGCTCTTTCTTTATAGCCATGAAGATAGGCTTGAGATTTCAATGATGCTCTCATGAAAGATAATAATTGAAACACAATGAGAGCATTATGTAGCATGTGAAAAACACATTTAAGTCTAACATACTTCCTATGCATAGGCATTTTATAAGAAAACAAATTATCAAGACAAGCAATATCTAGCATATGCAAATAGGAAAAATGGAGCATTAATAATTTTAACACAAAGAGAGATAATTTAGTGACATGAAGGTTTCTATAACCATATTTTCCTCTCTCATAATAATTACATGAAGGATCATAATCAAATTCAACAATATAACCATCACATAACATATTCTCTACATGATCTACATGCATGCAAAGTTGACACTCTTCCAAAATAGTGGGATTATCATCAACTAAAGTCATGACCTCTCCAAACCCACTTTAATTACTATTGCAAACATTATTATCAATAGCATATTCATTGTGAGGGTTAAATAAATTTTCAAGATTATAAGAAGCATCATCACCCCAATCATGATCATTGCAATAAGTAGTGGACATAACAAAATTTTCATCCCCAAGCTTATAGCTTTGCATATCATTAGCACAATTGACATTAATAGAATTTATAATAACATCATTGCAATCATGCTTTTCATTCAAGGAGCTATCAAGTATGGGTGCTATAGCAATAATTTCATTTTTAACATAAGGAACTATAGCAAGTTCATCTCTATAAGCATCATTAATATTGGCATCATGGCCATAAGAATAGCAAGCATCACATTCATCAAGAGGGGATATTTCAATCGAATCAACGGAATCATAATTATCTATGGATTCATGCATATCATTATTTTCTTCCAAAGTGGCAGACATTCTCCCAATGAATTCACTAACATAGGTATTGGAAGTATAGTTTTCATCGCAATATTTAAGTATGGCAAAATTTTCAGATTTGTAGAGAGTAATATCATACTTTTCAATCAAAGAAGCAACTTCATGGGCACCCTTAAAAGCAACAAATTCTTCAATTTGTTCGATATCATAATAGCTATAAACATCCTTGGCATAAGAAGATAAGATTTCATTATCATTAAGCTCACAAAGGTAGGGAAGGTGTTTTTTAGGGTTCTCAAAGCAACAAGTAAAATCATGAATTTCACATAGATTCCAAGCATAGCATAGCAAACAATTTATTTGATTCCATAAGAGTCTCCCTTTTTTAGACAAACGGTGACGCACAAAATGAGCATGCTCATCTAATGATTTTCCCTCAACTAAACTAGTTGGGGTTTCAGCACGAGCACAAATGGATCGAAGACGATCCAAGTAGAAAACTTTAAGGTAATCCATAGTGATCTTAAATTTTGGTTTTACTTTCTGTTTTTGAGAGTTGACATGGCAATAAAAGCAAGCAAGCAAATAAAAATATTTTCGTGTTTTTGTAAAAAAAATAGAAGTGGGGGAGATGAAAATGAGAGGCAAAGGAAAATAAAAAGGCAAATAAAATAAATGCAAGTGGATGATAGTTTGTGCGAAGGTACTTGGTAATTTTGATGATGTCTCCCCGGCAACAACGCCAGAAATTCTTCCTGCTACTTGTAGACTGCGTTGGTATTTCCCCGAAGAGGAGAGGATGATGCAATATAGTAGAGATAAGTATTTCCCTTAGTTAAGAACCAAGGTTATCAATCCAGTAGGAGAACCAAGCAAAATCCCGTTAAGCGCACCTGCACACACAAAAGCAAACACTTGCACCCAATGCAAATAAGAGGGTTGTCAATCCTCTTAGCGGTTATTTGCAAGGATTAATTCTGATAGTGGTAGATGGATAAACTAAAATACTAAATAAAATAAAATAAAATAAATTGCAGCAAGGTATTTTTGATTTTAATATATGATAAAAGTAGACCCGGGGGCCATAGTTTTCACTAGAGGCTTCTCTCTCGAACACATAGCATACGGTGGGTAAACAAATTACTGTTGGGCAATTGATAGAAAAGCAAATAATTATGACGGATTCATGGCAATAATCATGTATATAGGCATCACGTCCGAGACAAGTAGACCGACTCCTGTCTGCATCTACTACTATTACTCCACCCATCGACCGCTATCTAGCATGCATCTAGGGTATTAAGTATGAAACAGAGTAACGCCTTAAGCAAGATGACATGATGTAGACAAAGTAAACTCAAGCAATATGATTAAACCCCATCTTTTTATCCTTAATGGCAACAATACAAATACGTGTCATGTCCCTTTCTGTCACTGGGATTGAGCACAGCAAGATTGAACCCATCACAAAGCACCTCTCCCATTGCAAGATAAACCAATCTAGTTGGCCAAACCAAATCGATAGATCGGAGAGATATACAAAGCTATAATAATCATGCATAAAAGAGTTCAGAGAAGACTCAAATATTTCTCATGAATATTCTGATCATAAACTCACAATTCATCGGATCCCAACAAACACACCGCAAAAGAAGATTACATCGGATAGAACTCCAAGAACATCGAGGAGAACATGGTATTGAAGATCAAAGGGAGAGAAGAAGACATCTAGCTACAAGCTATGGACCCGTAGGTCTGTGGTAAACTACTCACACATCATCGGAAGGGCAGCAAGGTTGATGTAGAAGCCCTCCGTGATCGATTCCCCCTCCGACAGAGTACCGGAAAAGGCCTCTAGATGGGATCGTGGAAGAACAGAAGCTTGCGGCGTTGGAAAAGTTATTCGGGGTGGATCTCTGTTTGTTTCCCAATATTTGAGAATTTTTAGAAGTGGAAATAGGTCAAACGGAGCCACGAGGGCCCCACAAGGCATCAAGGCGCCCCCCCCCCCCCCCCCCCCGGGGTCGCGCTGTCGGTACCTAAATCGGCAAATCTCGGGTAGGGGGTCCGAACTGTGGATCTAGGAATCAATGGGTAACAGGGAGCGTAGAGACAGTGATTTACCCAGGTTCGGGCCCTCTCGAAGAGGTAAAACCCTACGTCCTGCTGGATTGTATTGATGTGATTGTATGAAGGTTACAGAGTTGATCTACCTCGATATCAAATGGGCTAAACCCTAAGTGGTTATGATGATTCTGTACCTCTACGGACTAAACCCTCTGGTTTATATAGACACCAGAGGGACCTAGGGTTACACATGGTCGGTTCCCATCAGGGGACAAACATGCCGGTTACGCTAATTGTTCCTTGGAGGAGACGCCAAGTCTTCGGAGGTTTCCTTCTGGTGCACGGGGTCACCTTCAATCCGGACTTCTTGACGAGTAAAGAGCGGCCCATTAGTCCGGCCCGCGAGAGATAGGCCGACAGCCCGAGTACCCCCTAGTCTGGGACACCCTCAGTAGCCCCCGAACTAGTCTTCTGAGCCGAGGTAGGTGCCAAACACTATCAGCTCTGTGGACTAGTTCCCTTCCTCTCGTGATACTGATGTCAAGCCTGCATTTTCTCTGAATAAAATCCTCAAGTGTTGCCTAGCCGCATGTTCCCCGAACTGTGTTCCGTCCGCCAAGGTATACTGATAACTTAGCCCCGAAGGCTAGTCGCATAGGTGTGAACAGTGGCCCCATCTGACAACTTTTTACCGAAGGGTCACAGCCCGCCACGACCACAAGTTGATTTATGAAAACTCGATTCGCGGTTCGAGGCGGTTCCTGCATTGACGCGTCCCATCGATATGGAGATCGTGCCCTGTTTTTAAGGGATATGATCAATAATCTGCTCCGTCCCACGCGCGCATAATGGCACGATTATACGGGGAAACGACGAAGCCTGCGGCACAGTAAAGGGACCCTAGGTTTTTACAGCCCATAAAAGGGGAACGGCCTCCATTTCCTTTGCACGCTCTCACTTCTGCCTTCGCCGTTGCCTTCCCCATCTCTTGAGCTCCAGCGCCCAGATCCGCTCTCCCTTCCAAGAACCTCTCCAACCACCCGTTCAATCAAGCAATGGCGGGTTCCGGGTCCAAAGGCAAGTGGGAGGCGTCCGTCGTCACTAAGAGCGCCATCTTGGAGCTGAAGAGTGCGGGCTATCTCCCTGCCAACGTCGCCCACCGTGCTCCAGAGGCTGGCCAAGTCGTTCCCACGCCGCGGTAGGGCGAGAGGGTAGTGTTCCTACCCCATTTCATTCGGGGTTTGGGTTTTCCCCTCCACCCCTTTGCCAGGGGCCTCGTGTTCTTCTACGGGCATGATTTCCATGATCTCGCCCCAAACTCCTTCTTGCATATCTCGGCCTTCATCGTCATCTGCGAGGCCTTTCTTCGGGTCTGACCACACTTCGGCCTGTGGCTGAAGATCTTCAGCATCAAGCCAAAGATCGTCGATGGCCAGCAGGCGGACTGCGGGGGAGCGATGGTCAGCAAGCTTCCCCGAGTGGAGTGGCCAGAGGGCACCTTCATCGAGACCGTCAAGAGCTGGCAGAAGGAATGGTTCTACATCACCGAGCCAAGGAGCGCGGATTGGGGGGCGATTCCGGTCTTCCGATCCGGACCCCCCACGAGGCTGGTCTCATGGACCAAGAAAGGCCTCGACTGGGGGTCGAACAAGGAGGTGGCGCTACTGCAGAGCTGGATCGCCAAGATTATAGAGCAGGGCGTCGAGCTGCCCAACGTGATCCAGATCATGGTCTGTCGCCCAATCCTCCCATTCCAGGACAGGGCTTCCCCCATGTGGGCCTACAAGCCCGAAGACCCGGCCACCGTGCTCAGCTTCTTCCGCACCTCCCACGCTCAACTGTGGAATGTGTTGTTCAAGCCGCAGAAGGACTGGTCGGCCGAGGAGGAAGACATCGGCCTCGACGCCGCAAACCCCCCACGGGAGGTATGACTAGTTTTGTTCTTATATCCGGATTGTTCCCTTTCGATAAGGTACTCAACTTTCTCACTTCCCACCCGCAGAGCTGGCTGAAGAAGGCCGAGCGGATCAACCGCCCGACCCCACTGCCAGAGGGTCCCAGGACGCCCCTGCTGACGGCCATGTTGGCCGTGGAGCCGTACGAGGCGCCGGAGAGGAAGGAGAAGAAGAAGGACAAGAAGAGGGAGGCCAGAGAGGGCCTCCGTTCCCGAGGACCCCCAGACACCAGATCCAGGGACACCCATGCTCCCTCCGCACAAGAGGAGGAGAAGGAGCAGGGAGAGGACGGGGAGCAAAATGATTCCTCCCGAACAGGGAAGAGGGCGGCGTCTGAGGACGCCGAGGAGGAGCCGCCTCAACCCACCCCCAAAAGACCGTGCAGGGCCAAGGTGGCCCTGTCCGGCAATAGCTCGGCCTCTGCCGAGGCCTCCGAAGAGGTTGCTCGGAGGACCCCCAGGGTCAAACCGCAGGCCCAAAGGTACGTATCGTAAGATCCGCTTAATGTGTTTTCGGCCGAACTAGGTTTGATATTGATCACATTTTGCTTCTAACATCGCAGCCCGCTGCGCGACCTCCCCACCGACCGAGTTTCAGAGGGGGATTCTTCACCGGCCGCGCTGGCGGAAAGCAGGACCGAATCGCGTGCCTCGCCTCCCCCAATCGTCGAGGAGGCCGAGAAGGACACCTCCCGTGCCGCACACAGGGGGAGGGGGTGACACCATCATGGCCGAGGTAAACACCTTGGTCGCCGAAGACCCGGAGGGGAGGACCCCTCTGGTAAACGAAGAGGCGGAGCCCGGTCGACCCGAGCACTCCACGAGGGCGGCTCTGGAGTCGTCAAGGCATCCGGAGTCGGGCACTCCGGCCTCTGAGAGGGGAGAAACCGAAGTGCCCCCGCCACCCCCGTCCGCCCCAGAGCAGGTCTCGACTGGGTGGCCGGACGAGATGGAGGATGCTTTAACCAGCTCCTCTATCGCCGAAGAGCACCGTGCCCTTATGGGCGCGGTGTTGCAAAGTCTTCGGTCCGTGGATAACAGACTGAAGGAGGCCTTCAGTGGCCTTCTCACAGGCTTCAAGGTGAGCCAAGTAATGTTTTTCCCTTAGAAAATTTCTTTTGTATAAATGTATAGCCTCATACACAGTAGCCCCCAAGACTCTGACTGGCTTGAACAAAGCCGGTCAGAGGATCGAAGATCGATATTTCGAATACTAATGTGTGCAGAGGGATGCGCAGGCGTCATCTTCGATAGCCGCCGCCAATGCTGAGGAGTTGGCTGAGCTGAATCGGAAGTTCAAGAGCTGCGAGGACGACCCGAGCCTAGTGAACAAGAGGTTCGACGAAGCGCAAGGCAAGTCCGAACTGCATTGTTTATTACAGCTATTTCTTTTTTTGTTAAGTAAGGTTTGAAAGTAGCCTAAACGGAGTCAACTGATATGACTACAGCTGCCGCCGCAGAGGTCGAGAACCTCAAGGCCGCGCTGAGGACGGCTCAGCAGGAAGCAGCGGAGCAGAGGTCGGCGGCTGAACAATCAGCTGCCAAACTGGCCGCGGTGAGAACCGCAAGTCAAAAGCACGAGGCCAGAGTGCTGGAAGTGCAGCAAGAGCTCAAAGATGCCGTCACGAAATGTGAGGCTCTTGAGCAGAAGAATAAAGAGCAGGCCACCGAGCTAACCTTGTTGGGGTAGGTGGCCAAGGAAGCGCGGACGAAGGCGCGCAGCTACCAGGAAGAACTCCGCCAAGTGAAGCTCATTGTGGATGGTAAGCCGTATTTGCTGCAAAGTGTCTTTGGTGGTAACAGGTTCGCTTTGCTCACGCGATTGTGGCGTTCCCCAGGCGCCTTTGCGGACCTCCCGAGGAGTGTGGCGGACGCGGCCAGGTTCTTCGCCGCCCAGGAGGGTCGGGCCGAGCAGAGGTTATTTTGGGCGCAATTTCAAGCGCCCGAACACCCTCCCCTCCTCAACAACCAGATGAAGCAGCTGATGGAGTTGCATCAGATGGCGGATCCGGCGATGAAGGACCTCTGCGTCAAGCTATGGCCTTCGGAGCCACTGCCGAGCAGCTACTTCGGTCTGGTGCAGAGGCTATACGATGCCACTCCCTGGATCGATGCCTGGAAGCATTCCGTGTGCATTGAGGGGGCTCAGATGGCCTTCGGCAAAACAATGGTGCATTGGCCGAAGATAAAGCCAGCCGAAGTGGCCACCGGACCTCCACCGCCAGGGAAGGAGCATAGGCGCCCCGAGCAGTACTTTCCCATCGTGATGGATGGTGTTCGGGCGATAGAGGTCCAATGCTCAAAATATGTAATTTATGAGTAGATTTATTTTCCTTGTATCCGAGGAGTTGAAACTTTTGTTTTGTTGCAATGCAAATTGTTCGCTGTAAATATAATGCCTGCTGTGTTAATTTTGACTCCTGTGCGGCCGTTCTTAAACTGAAAGTTACCAGTCGTCGGCTTCAGCCCCCTTGCAGATACTGCATGGGGTGTTTTCTCGTAATACCTTAACCCTTAGCCGACGTCTCGGTGCCCGGAGGTGGTTATATGTACAGAAAACAAGGCAATCAGACTATGCGGTTTTAGTGCTTTCACTTAGCCATAGGAGCTTAACTGCGGGGGCTGGTGACTAGCCCCCCGTGTTTGTGATGTCCAGACGAACCGCGGTTGAAACCTTTATCATGTGGTTCCTGGGACAGAGAACCCTTCGTTTAACACGGGCTAACCTCCAACGATTTTTAGTTTAACACTAATCATCGGATCGCCGACCAGTTCTCGCCTATTATGACGGTCAGTTTTCGGCTTTCTCCACTGAGGTACTTAACCAGGCTAGCTAGAAGTACAATCGCAGTGGTTCTCCCTTTACCCTCCTAGCCGAACAATGCGGAACGTAAGAGGGCAAACACAGGAGCCGGGCAACCCAACTATTGACCAAAGACACAATTCGGAACTGATTCATATAATGCAATATCCGTGACGCCGAGCACATGTAATAAAATTGGTGCCGGACTGATGTTGAGGGCTAGATGAAGATGCAAGCCCCCGGTGTATTACTCCGGCCAAAAAGCAGAAAGGAAAGTGCAACATAAGTAGAGTGTGACCGGGAAAAATGGTTGTTATTTCCTTTAAATTTGTGACGTCTATCCGTGCAATCCGAACTGCCGAAGTAACTTTTACAGAGGGCCTTCATGAGTGGTTTGACGTCCCTACTACGCCCTGCTGCACGTCTGCGCCTTTGCTCTTTATGAGGTTTCCGTGTGAGTGAAGTTGTCGACTGTGTGCTCGACGGAAGTAGTAGTGTTCGGCGGACGAGCCCTTGAGGAAGGGTTTTGAGAGATCACCGCACTGTGTCAGCTTAATGCTGATCAGGTCCTAGATGGTGTCTGTAGTTGCGTAGTGTCCTGAGGACATCTTCGGCCGTGGCTTGGCTGAACCGAGCTCTCGGCCCTTGAGTTGGTTAGCCCCCACAGCTGCCCAAGGAATCTTGAGCGCGAAGTTGTGCATTCGAGGCACGTATTTTGCGGCTGGGTGAGTCTTGCTGTGGGGTGCGTATCCCTATTTGGGGTGAGCACGGGAGTGCTCTGGAACCAAGGCCATAGCTCGGGCGCGTTTGCGTGCGTCCAGTGTCTTGGCAGTAGACTGGGCCTGTGATGCTTCTTCGGCGGCTAGAGCCGTCGTGTGTTACTCTATTCAGAGCGAGCGTTCGGTATTACCATTGACGGTAATAACGCCCTTTGGTCCTGGCATCTTGAGCTTCAAGTACGCGTAGTGTGGACGGCGTTAAAGCGGGCGAACGCTGTCTGGCCGAGGAGTGCGTGATAACCACTGCGGAAGGGGACAATATCGAAGATCAAGTCCTCGCTGCGGAAGTTATCGGGCGAACCGAAGACTACTTCCAATGTCACGGATCCCGAGCAGCGTGCTTCGACGCCTGGGATTACACCTTTAAAGGTGGTGTTACTGGTTTTAATCCTTGACGGGTCGATCCCCATTTTCCTCACTTTATCAGAGTAAATCGGGTTGAGGCTGCTTCCTCCGTCCATAAGGACTCTGGTGAGGTGAAATCCGTCCACGATGGGGTCGAGCACCAGGGCCGTTGTTCCTCCATGACGGATACTGGTCGGATGGTCTCGACGGTCGAAAGTGATCGGGCAGGCCGACCACGGGTTGAATTTCGGGGCTACAGGCTCTAAGGTGTAGACATCCCGGAGTGCGCGTTTCCGCTCCTTCTTCTATGTGCGTGACATAAATCATGTTAACGGTTTTTACCTCTGGGGGGAACTGTTTTTGGCCTCCGTTGTTCGGCCCGCGAGGTTCATCATCATCCTCGCTACGGGGGCCCTTGCTCTGTTCCTCGGCTGTGATCTTGCCGGCCTGTTTGATTACCCAACAGTTATGGTTGGTGTGGTTGGCGGGCTTATCCGGGATGTCGTGAATCTGGCAGGGCCTATCCAATATTCTATCCAGTGCAGACGGGCCGTCCCGGTTCCCTTTAGAGGGTTTTTTCTGCGGGCCCGATTTTGAGCCGCTGAACCCGGCGTTTACCGCTGCGTCATCGGCTTCACTGCCGTTGTTTGTGTGCCGGCGCTTATTGTTCTTGTTGCGCCGGGGTTTCCCGTTCCCGTCCCAGGCCTCTGAAGTGCCGGGGTCTTCGGGGTGGTTGCTTCGACGAGCTAACCAGCTATCCTCACCCGCGCAAAAGTGGGTCATCAGGGAAGTGAGGGCCGACATTGTTCTCGGCTTATCCTGGCCGAGCTGGCGAGCGAGCCACTCATCCCGAATACTGTGCTTGAATGCAGCAATTGCTTCAGCATCCGAACAGTCGACGATCTGGTTCTTCTTGGTCAAGAACCGGTTCCAGAATTGCCGGGCTGACTCCCCGGGCTACTGAACGACATGGTTCAGGTCATCGGCGTCCGGCGGCCGAACATAGGTGCCATGAAAGTTAGCTCGGAATGCATCCTCGAGCTCTTCCCAGCTCCCGATGGAGTTTTTGGGTAGGCTGTTCAACCAATGCCTCGCTGGTCCTTTGAGCTTCAATGGTAGATATTTAATGGTGTGGAGGTCATCCCCTCGGGCCATATGAATGTGGAGAAGAAAATCTTCGATCCACATGGCTGGGTCAGTTGTCCTATCGTATTGTTCTATATTCACGGGTTTAAACCCTTCAGGGAACTGATGCTGCATCACCTCATCTGTGAAACACATTGGGTGTGTGGTGCCCCTGACCCGGGCTACGTCGTGTCGGAGAGTGGTTGTCATCTGGGCACGGTGCTGCTCCCGAGCTCTATCGTTCCTGTCGCGTCAGGCTTGGTATCCGTCCCGTCCAGTGGGTGCATAACCTCTGGATCCATAGATGGATCTGGATTGTGTCCCTCTGGCGTTCAGGTCGTGCCGCAGATCGCGTGGGTCTTCCGGTTGAACCGGGTCTTTGCCCGCCCGGCGAGGGGGCACGGGTGGGTGTTCAGCTTCCTCAGCCGTCCTGTCCCGTCCTCGAGGTGGGCGGTTGGGCTGGCTTGTGTAGGTTCGTTTGGGAGGCATGGGCTCAAGGGCCTCGTCCTCAAATGAAGGTAGCAAACGCCGTCGTGGATAGCTTTTGTATTGATCCTGGCGCTGATTGTCGAAGCCCTCTTCGGCTGCTAAGACCATTGTCCACCTGTCGTTGAGTGTGTCTTGTTCGGCCTTTAGCTGCTGCTGCTTCTTCTTCAAGCTTTGGGCGGTGGCTATAAGCTGCTGCCTGAATCTCTCCTGGTCCAGGGAGTCCTCTGGGACGACAAAATCCTCGGGTCCGAGGCTATCCCCTTCTTCGGACGGAGGGAGGTAGTTACTGTCCTCGGAATCCTCGGGATACTTAGGGTCACCCTGGTCCTCGTGCCCTTCAGGGGCGTCGTGGTGCTGTTCGGGGGTATTATCGCCGAGATCCCCCATGTTATCCGGAGTGTCGTTATCTCCGGTGCCGTTCGTGTCTGTGTTATTTTCCTTGCCCTTTCCTCGCCCTCTGGCTCTCCTTCGTCGGTGTTTGGGCGGTTCCTCGACGGGGCCGTCGCCGTCCTTCTTGGTCGTGTCGCCATCCTTATTGGGGGTATCAACCATGTAAACGTCATAGGTGGAGGTCGCGGTCCACTTTCCGGTGTTGGAGGTGGCAAGGGAGGGAACCATATAAGGCGGGACGTCGATATCCTCGTCCATGTCGTCAGCCTCCTCGGAGGCGTAGTCCAGCATGTCAGTTAAGTCTTCGACAGTGGCAACTAAGTGGGTGGTGGGTGGGACGCAAAATTCCCCGTGGTCGGCCTCAGGTCCGATCTGCTCGTGGGCTGAGGATGGGCCATCCGCGATATTCATCTGTTGGATCCGATCTAACATCTCGCTTAAGAGCGAGAGGTCCACCGGACCCATCCTTGGGCGTAGTTCGGAGTCGAGCTCCGGTGTGCCGGCGTCGGAGGTGTGATCGGCCAAGGGTGACCCTTGGTTTTCTGGCGCCGGGGTCGGATCCGGACTCAAGGTCAGATCCGAAAAGAGGTCCGGTCCGGAGACGGAGCCAAGGAGAGAGTCCGAGGTTAAGGCCTCAGGATTATTAGGTTCCTTAGGTGAAGCTGAGAACCTAGTAAGGACCAGATCGCCCCGAGAATCGGTGACGTACTCCAGGCTGCCGAACCTGATCTCCTGCTCACGGGCGAAGCTGTCGACCTGGTCAAGGTGACCAGTCGGATCGGCGTGCAGCACAATGCTGCCGAACGCGAAGAGCTGTCCGGGGACGAAGATGTCCCCGCTACGGATGCCATCGCTGATGACAAGGCGAGCCATTGATCCTTGGTGACCCACCGGTGGAACTCTCAATGAAAGCACCAATGTCGGTACCGAAACCGGCAGATCTCGGGTAGGGGGTCCGAACTGTGGATCTAGGAATCATTGGGTAACAGGGAGCGTAGAGACAGCGATTTACCCAGGTTCGGGCCCTCTCGAAGAGGTAAACCCCTACGTCCTGCTGGATTGTATTGATGTGATTGTATGAAGGTTACAGAGTTGATCTACCTTGAGATCGGATGGGCTAAACCCTAAGTGGTTATGATGATTTTGTACCTCTACGAACTAAACCCTCTGGTTTATATAGACACCAGAGGGACCTAGGGTTACACATGGTCGGTTGTCATCAGGGGATAAACATGCCGCTTACGTTAATTGTTCCTTGGAGGAGACGCCAAGTCTTCGGAGGTTTCCTTCTGGTGCACGGGGTCGCCTTCACTCCGGACTTCTTGATGAGTAAAGAGCAGCCCATTAGTCCGGCCCACGAGAGATAGGCCGGCAGCCCGAGTACCCCTTAGTCCGGGGCACCCTCACGCGCCCTGTTGCCTTGTGGAGGCTTCGTGAACCTTTTGGCCTTCTCTCCAAGTCTCCAAGGTCTCTTTTGTCAAGAAAAAAATCTCCAACAAGTTTCGTGGCATTTGGACTTCGTTTGGTACTGATTTCCTGAAAAACCAAAAACAAGCAGCAAACAGCAACTGGCACTGGGCACTGGTACGTCTCCAACGTATCTATAATTTTTGATTGTTCCATGATATTATAGTATCAATCTTGGATGTTTTTATATGCAATTGTATGCAATTATATATCATTTTTTGGGACTAACCTATTAACCTAGTGCCCAGTGCCAGTTGTTCTTTTCTGCTTGTTTTTGGCTTTTCAGAGAAACAGTACCAAATGAAGTCCAAATGCCACGAAACTTTTTGGAAATTTTTTCTGGACAAAACAAACCTGGGAAGCCTTGGGGGGAGGCCAGAAGCCTCACAGAGGCTCCACAAGGCACCAGGGCGCGCCCCAGGGGGGGCGCGCCATGCTGCCTTGTGGGGCCCACGTGACTCCGTTTGACCTAATTCCACTTCTATAAATTCACAAATATTGGGAAACCCCTAGAGAGCCAGAAGAGAAAATCTTTCCACCGCTGCAAGCCTCTGTTCTTCAGCGATCCCATCAGGAGGCCTTTTCCGGTACTCTGCCGGAGGGGGAATCGATCACGGAGGGCTTCTACATCAACCTCGCTGCCCTTCCGATGATGTGTGAGTAGTTTACCACAGACCTACAGGTCCATAGCTAGTAGCTAGATGGCTTCTTCTCTCTATTTGATCTTCAATACAATGTTCTCCTCGATGTTCTTGGAGTTCTATCCGATGTAATCTTCTTTTGCGGTGTGTTTGTTGGGATCCGATGAATTGTGAGTTTATGATCAGGTTATTCATGAGAAATATTTGAGTCATCTCTGAACCCTTTTATGCATGATTGTTATAGCTTTGTATTTCTCTCTGATCTACCGGTTTAGTTTGGCCTACTAGATTGATTTATCTTGCAATGGGAGAGGTGCTTTGTGATGGGTTCAATCTTGCGGTGCTCAATCCTAGTGACAGAAAGGGACATGACACGTATTTGTATTGTTGCCATTAAGGATAAAAAGATGGGGTTTATTCATATTGCTTGAATTTTCTTCTCTACATCACGTCATCTTGCTTAAGGCGTTACTCTGTTTCATACTTAATACCCTAGATGCATGCTGGATAGCGGTCGATGGGTGGAGTAATAGTAGTAGTTGCAGGCAGGAGTCAGTCTACTTGTCTCGGACGTGATGCCTATATACATGATCATTGCCATGAATCCGTCATAATTATTTGCTATTCTATCAATTGCCCAACAGTAATTTGTTTACCCACCGTACGTTTATGTGCTCAAGAGAGAAGCCTCTAGTGAAAACTATGGTCCCCGGGTCTATCTTAATCATATAAAAAACCTAAAAATACCATGCTGCAATTTATTTACTTTTATTTTAATTAGTATTTTAGTTTAGCTATTTACCTCTATAAGATTTAATCCTTGCTAGTAACCGCTAAGGGGATTGACAACCCCCTTATTTGCGTTGGGTGCAAGTGTTTTCTCTTGTGTGTGCAGGTGCGTTTTAATGGAGCTTTGCTTGGTTCTCCTACTGGATTGATAACCTTGGTTCTTAACTGAGGGAAATACTTATCTCTACTGTACTGCATCATCCTCTCCTCTTTGGGGAAATACCAACGCAGACTACAAGTAGCAGGCACTAGGTTAATAGGTTAGTCCCAAAAAATGACATATAATTGCATATAATTGGATATAAAAACATCCAAGATTGATACTATAATAGCATGGAACAATCAAAAATTATAGATACGTTGGAGACGTATCACCCCCTACTGCAGAGCATCGCCGCGTAAGCGTAACCACATATCACCCGAGAGGTCGAGGAGCTCATGGTGGTCTATGGCGCGGTGGCCGTTGTGCGTCTCGACCCGGAGGAACACCTCGCCTCCGTCGCCGCCGACTTGGTGTGGGCTCTAGCCCAGATCAAATGCCCCAGCAACTACCCCTCGGGATTTACCAAGTACGAACTGTCCAGTTCAATTTTACCAATACTAGTTGCAAGGGCTATGTTTTGTATGGTTGATGTATTAAGCATGTTGTAGTTAACACGCCTAACCATTCTTAGCTATTTTCCCTACCTTTTTATAGACAACTGGGCCATTCTCTGCTCTAGCGGCACTTGCCTTGCGATGTTTAACTCTGTCAATTTCAATTTCATCAGTACCATTTTCAATGGCTATATTAGGTTGTCTGTACTTAACACATGCCATGTTTATTTCAGTAATGTACACTATCATGTTGAAGTATGAACTGCCCAGTTAAATTTCACCAATACCAGCTAGAAACTCACAATGCCTGACTTAGGTTGCTGTCAAGCCTGTTGTAGCAAACAGTTCTATCCATTTTTTAATCTATCCCTTTACTACCGTGCCACTCTACGCAATGAAGATATCACTAGAGATGTTTTCGTTTTATTACCATTTTCTATTTTTGGTGGATGTTAACCATGTTGTAGTTAACAGGCCTTTCCATGTAGTTACACAGGGCCACAATGGGAAATGTTGTTGTTTACCGTCGAGGTTAGTTCCATCCCAATGTCTTATAGTATTTTACATCATTTGTACAATTGCAGTTTAGCTTATAGCATTTACGTGCTTCTTGTAGGTACACATGTCAGCGGCACTGATCCACGCCTCAACCCGGAGGAACACCTCGCCTCCGCCGCCGCTGACTTGGGGCGGGCTCTGGCCCAGATGAAGTGCCCCACCAACTACCCCTCGGGATTTACCAAGTAGGAACTGTCCAGTTCAATTTTACCAATACCTATTGCAATGGCTATGTTTTGTTCGGTTGATGTATTAAGCCTGTTGTAGTAAACACGCCTAACCATTCTTAGTTATTTTCCCTACCTTTTTATAGACAACTGGGCCATTCTCTGCTCTAGCAGCACTTGCCTTGCGATGTTTAACTCTGTCAATTTCAATTTCATCAGTACCAGTTTCAATGGCTATATTAGGTTGTCCGTACTTAACACATGCCTTGTTTATTTCAATAATGTACACTATCATGTTCAAGTATGAACTGTTCAGTTCAATTTCACCAATACCAGCTAGAAACTTACAATGCCTGACTTAGGTTGCTGTCAAGCCTATTGTAGCAAACAGTTCTATCCATTTTTTAATATGTCCCTTTACTACTGTGCTACTCTTCGCAATGGAGATGTCACTAGAGATGCTGTCGTTTTATTACCATTTGCTATTTTTGGTGGATGTAGTTAACATGCATTTCCATGTACTTACGCAGGGCCGCAATGGGCGATGCTGTTGTTTGCTGTCGAGGTTAGTTGCATGCCATGTCTTATAGTTTTTTACATCATTTGTGCAATTGAAGTTTAGCTTCTAACATTTACTGGTTGCTTGTAGGTACATATATCAGCAGTACTGATCCACGCTTCGACCCCTTTTGCATATGGGGCAATGAGATATTCATGAACAAGCGTCAAGTGAGGAAACTAAGAAAGATTGTTATGCGGAAGAGATGGGTGATGAGAATTAAACTCTTTATTTATTCTTTATCCAAGACAACAGTGAACTTTAGGGTGGTAAGTAATCTGTTGCCTTTTCCCCCTGCCCACAACGAGTTACTCTATTAGACATGAATTTCTGAAAGTTTTCTCTTTTCAGAGGTTTCCGAAGCAATTTACTTATGATTACCTTGCAAACTACATGACCGGAGTGGAGGCAACTAAGGTTAAAGTATATAATTCATACTACCATGATAATGGTCTAGAAGTCTTCCTGAAGGCGGTGAAGGATGGGAGGGCGCTCGTCACAAGGGGTTGAACAAAAGTTGTGCGCGCCTTCGGCATGGAGGAGGGCACATTATGGGCATTCCGCTTCTGCAACACTATCGGCAGCCAAAATGATTTATACTTCTCTCTTCACCTTTACCACCTCTAAATATTGTGGTTCATCATAGTTAATCTGCTGCCTAATTCTGTAATTACTGAACACATTGTACTGAGATTTTGATTTATGGATTGGTTGTTGAACCATTGTGATGCGAATATGAAATATTTAAATTCCACAGTATTCAAAATTTGGAAATTTCCAATTCGAATAATAAATTACAGGAAAAATAAAATTAAACAATAGGTATTAAAACACCGTACACACGGTTAGAAATAAAACAACGTGTGCGATGGTAAAATAAAGAACACACGGTTCTTTCACAGAAAACGTGTGCGATACTCAGCGGTCGAGCGCATGGTTTATTCTCATACACGTGTGGGATTGACATAAGTATTACACACTTTTCCGTACGATGTGAGTGTGCGATTCTTGGATAAAAATAAGACAGTTCACATTTGGAGACCGTGTGTGATAGGTATACCTATCACACACAGTTATGAAAATGGACACGTTGGCGATAGTAGAGACACCGCACACATTTTATATTTTTGAACTGTGTGTGATAGTGTACGTATCACAAACAGACCGGTAGAAATAAATGTTTGTGATATCCACCTTTTGCACATGTAGATATATGCGATATCGTTTCGGATGTCTCGCGGATCACAAACGTAGTGCCCGTGTCTAACGTGTGAGATAGTCTGCGACTTCGCATACGATTACTTTACGAAAATCGTCAACCGCGGGTCGCCCTATAGCAGATGTTTTCTGGGTCGTGTGGGAAGACCCCCCCCCCCTATCGCACACATAGGCAAGGCGACGGTTTAAAACTCTGTCGTGGAAAGCGGGTAAAAACCGTTTGTATAGCACATAACGGTACCAGTGTGAGTGCATCGCCTTCATCTAAGCCGCTGATGTTGGCTCAACGACCAGCTCCTCTGAATGGGACTGGCAGAGGCCGAGTGCCCCGCCTTCATACAAGTCGTCGACGTCGCTGAAGACAAGAGACACAAAGTGTTGGACGATGCGGTAGAGCATCTCAAGCACGACCATGCCGTAGTGGCCGGACAATCATGCCACAACGCCTAGCGGGCCTTCTGCCACTAGCACGTCGACGACACGACTCGGATGGCGGAGCAAACGACGACACCGAGAACGACGGAGGTGTCGGTGCCCTCGGAGGCCATGCCTACGACGTGACTGTCCGATATCTCGCCTAGTTTAGTGTAGTATAACTTCAATTTAGTTTGACTTTGTTAAATTTTGTCTGTTTAGTTATAAGCATATCAAACTTTGTTCATTTTGCCTGTTTAGCTTCAATTCTTCCGAGTTTTATGCTTGATCCGTTTCAAATGGGGCTGACAGTTGATGTCTACAATTGGATGACCAAATGTTCGCACACAATTGGTGTTGCCAATAAGTCCTCCATGTTGGAGATGCCCTCAGGAGCGCGCACCGGTGAAAGTCATGTGTGAACCTCTAGTTAACTCCAATAAAATGACGAGTGTGAGTGTATTTTCTTTAATGGAAGCATTGTTGTGGTGTTGTGCCCTACGCTGGCAGAGCTACACACAGTTCATCAGGGGCCACTGCACATCACCCCCATCCCCAACCTAGAGAAAATGTGTGAAGTTTTTTTAGGGTCTTAACCGAAAAAATAGTCTTTGCCTCCTTAGAAAATTAGGTTTTGCCTTTTTTCTACTGCATTAATTCATGTGAAACTTCTCTGTTGATGTGCAAGAAAACCTGAAATAAATGCCGGAAAGATGCGAGCACCCGTAATTATACAAAAAAACATCTAAGTTAGGCTTAGTCCGCGTCACAAAAACGGTAATCTCTACTTGACGATCGACCGAGCGAGCGACAGATGGCCGGTCCATTTAGCACTTACGAGAATTCGATTTTAGGAACTATCCAGAAGGTTCTAATCTGGTTTGTAACGGTTTTGTGAACCTTCTAGAAGGATCCGGTCTGGTTTCTATTTTAAAAAAAATATTAGAAAATTTTAAAAAATATTTGATTTTTATAAAATGGTCCAGGTTACATAAAAGGTTTAGATTTAAAAAAAGTGTTTGCACACATTGTTTAGTTTTTTTAATCTGCAATTTCAAATAAAATTCGTGTTTTAAGAAAATCACAATTTTATTTTTTTGTGGCACCCCGGCTCAGAGAAACCGGAACACCCCGTATTCCAGCCCAGAGATCAAGTCTTCTGGAATACGACACTGCTTGGCATAGACCAAATCAGCTCTTATTACGAATAACGGGTACAATGGTTCGGGTATTACATAGGTTACAGGGGCACGGTGACACTACACCTGCTAAGATAGCTCTATGCTAGCAGCGGAACAACTCATAGCGACGGAAAAACTTCTAGCAGCGGAACAGCGACGACGGTGATGAACTCCACTCCGCAGGGACTCTGGCTGGGACACATCCTAGCACGCAAACTCGAGATCCTCGACAAGCAATCAATCATGGCATGACCTGTAATGTGGCATGACACGCCAGGTGAGTACTTTGAATGTACTCGCAAGCTCACAGCAACCAAAGCAATGAAGACAAACAATAACATGGCATTTATGGGTTTATTAACAAGGATATTACCAGAACAACATGAGAGTGAGCATGGCATGTACATGTCACTCATGATATGAACATGATGATACTAGCACTAGCATGAGAGGGGGGTCGATGTTTAAGGTCCCTTGGACCAACATACTCTTCTCGGAGGTTATCTCGTAACCACCATATGTATCAAGCGTACCGTCGTGGACATCACACGATCACCTCAGGATCAACCAAGCTCGGTATCAACAATACCATCGTGATCATCACATGACCACAAGGAGCTTGATCTTTACCTGTGATCATCGCATGACCACATAAAGATCAACCGACTTCTTGCCACAAGGAACCGGGGTTGTTTATTATCCAGATTATTATTACTGTTGACCTATAGTGTGACCTACTACGAACTGTGTCCATGACCGAGGACGCGGCTATCAATAGATTATACGATCTGCAGAGGTTAGTACACTGTACCCACACCACAGAACTCATGGCCTCGTGCTCCCATTCGGGTGGACCAATGACATTCCGACAAAACCAATCTATTGCATGACACTCTCCCGGCCACTCCGACAAACTCCCCTTTGGGCTAAGTCACAGGTGCCCCCGATACCAACTCTTGACATCCGCCACCTTCGTGGCCGGCCACCGTCGTGCCAAAACAAAACAAACGGTCCTGAACGGGTACAATGGATCCATAAAACTCAGGCACACAAGATTACTGCCGCCTACCGGGCCAGGGTAGCGCGCGCACATAACCTTCCCTCGTTGGATGCACCGGTGAGAGGCATGACAATAGACCGAATTAGGGCCTCCTCATCCAGGCAAGTGTGGCTGCACTGGTGAGCTCGATTTGGTGGCACTATGACTCAGCCAATATATTTGTTCAAGTTTGATTAATGTCAGGTTCAACTTGAATGGTGATGAGCTGAGCCATAGCAAAATAACATGATGAGATACATATGAGCATGATATCAACATTTACATGGATGGGTAACACAAGCATTAAACATATGAATCTTAACATCAACAATGATAAATCATTTAGTCTATCGGATGCAAATGAGCATGGCATAGTGATGATCATGAATCTCACAAGTATATTCATAGCAAACCATAGGAATTCATATGAGCATATCATTATCACTAGCATATGAAATGATCACAAGAATGAAATATGAGAATAACGCTACTAGCAAGTAAATATCTGGATGCACATGAACATGTCATAGGGATGAGCATGAGTCCACAAGCATATACATAGCATTTAAAATAATTGCATGAGCACACAATTATTCAATCATTCAAGTGAAACCCATGGCTATTGCAATGCCATCATGCAAGTGGCTGTTGTGACTTGCATGGAGATGAAGGATTCATCGGGGAGAAGTGCGAGAAGCTCGCGAATTTTTTTGCCGGAAAGGTTTCTCTCTCGAAGATGGCTGAATAAGGGCAGGGGGAAAATGGTCATTTTCAGAGTGTAACAACATCATGAAAATGATACCAATGGAACGGGCTCAACGAACAGAGAACGTGGGCTTTTGAATCACCTGAATCGGACTTACGGTTGCGGAATTACGGCCGTTCGTTCGTTAGGCAGAAATCAAATAAAATGTGTTCATTTCTGCGCTTAACGGACGAACGCCCGCTATTTAACAGTTTCAGCGCTGAGCTGAAAAAGCGAAAGCGCACTTCTAGAAATACGCTTTCCTGCAGAGAATACATATTCTGGCTCGAAGCCGCAGATGAATACGCTTTCAACTACAGAAAGCGTAAACACCGAAGTACGCCTCCACTTAACCACGTCAGCGGGCCGGGGTCAACGGCTTGTTTGACCGATAGGTTGGACCGTGGGGCCCACACGACAAACGAGGGGGGCGTCGTCTTCATCCTCCTGCCCGCGCTCGGCCGGGGCAGGGGCAGGCTCCGACGATGATTGTCGGCGGCACGGGACACCATTAGCGATGCCCATCCTACCGGCATGCTCAGGGCGACGAGGCGGTCCCGTCCAGGTAGGGCACGGTCGCCGAGGAGCTTGGGGTAGTGCGAGGCGTTGGCCGCGGCGGACCTCGGCCTCGGCAGTCTTCGGGCACGGCGCCACGGGGCACCGGAGGAGGAGGGGAAGGGTGGAGGAGCTCCACCATGGCCAGGGGGTCTCGCTGGAGAAGGAAGGGGGAGGGGAGGAGGTTTGGCTTGCTTGAATTTGAGCAGAGGCTGTCGGCGGCCATGGCAGCAATGTGAAGCGAAGAGAGGCTTCGGAGCTCGAGGGAGGGGTTCGGGAGGTTGCTAGGAGAGTGGAGAGGAAGCTGGTGATCACGGGAGGTCGCGGCGATGGCTATTTATAGCCGGGCGATGGCGAGGGGTGAGCGCGGCCACGGCGATGTGTGTGCCGGCGCTCTGGCGCGAGGAGACCACGCGGAGGGAGGGGGAGAGATGTCCAGAGGGTTCACGGGGAGAGGAGAGAGCTCAGGCATGCTCGAGAAGGCTCGGGGACGGCGTGGCCGACCGGCCATGGTGGTGGGGATGGCGGATAGCGCGGGAACGCGGCTGTCGTGGAGTGGGGAGGAAGAAAGAGGAGGGGGAGAGGGCTCCAGAGCGAGCGCGTGGCCTCTACGGAGCTGCTAGACATGGTGCGGTGGCGCGAGCTCGACGAAGGGACAGAGGACGAGGGCCCCAATGTCCAGAGCACGCGTAAGGGCATGCCATACACGTGGTCACCGCGTGAACAGGCGCACGCGCTGTGCTCTGACCTGGAGAAAGATGTCTACCGCGTGGACCCTACTTGCTGGAGCACCACTATGGGCTTGGTTCGATTAAAGCTACTTTGTGCTGATCGGTTCCATCAACTGTAGCTTGTGGCAGCAAGGTGTTTGCAATGAACTGGGGGGAGGCTCACTTGGGGATAGATGCTGAGGTATGGCTGGGGGTGATCACTCACTAAGATGACCACCTTGGCAAAATTTCAGCCCAAATGGAGGTGTATAGATAGCACTTCCTTCACAAACTGCCCCACTGGACAGAAATATGAACATGGAAGCTGCACTCACATGGAGTGATGGATTGAGCTGAAATTTGGTAGAGAGTGATCATTTGGGCATAGGAAGGCACTGTAAAAATTTCATACCATTTGGATAAATAAAAATGGTACTTCCTTCACAATGCTTCCCTGTGGATAGAAACTTGGGGGAATTATTGAGAAATATTGGGTAGATAAAATGAGCCCAAATTTGGTGGAGGGAAGTTATATAGGTAGGAGAATGTTCTGGTAAAATTTCAGAATTTTTGAAGGAATATAAATTATAGTTGCTTCACAAACTGAATTTCTGACCAGAAACAAAGATTGGATGGTATGCTCACCATGAGCATGTAATCTTGAATATTTTTACATATCCAAGGTCCATATGGTCCAAAGGAATTTTGAGAATTTAGTGGGAATTTTAGGAAAGACGGAAATATAGGTTGCTTCACAACCTAGGGCAAACAGGATTATTCCTTTAATAGAAAAAGGAATATTTCCAATAAATAAAGATTGGGGTTGGGCTAGGATGGAAATGACATGGTCTTGGGAAGGATTTGAGAGTGACAAGCCACTTGGGAGAGGAAGAAGAGATGATCTTCCCAGGTTTCAAGACCACAGAGCCACAGAAAAGGAATTCCAAATAAAAAATCCAAAGAAATACAAAAGAAAAAGAAAGGACCAAAAATCGGGGTGTCAAAAACCTACCCCCCTTACAAAAATCTCGTCGTCGAGATTTGGTTACTCAGGGAACAAGTATGAATATTCCGACTTAAGGAAACCGTTTCCAACTCGGGTATCCTTTTCCTTTATAAGTTGTTCCCACTGAATTTCATATGACCTGACTGCCTTGCTCTGGGGTGGTTTGCTTCACCGTACCCAACATTCTGATAGGTCTTCCCTCATACGTTCAACCTTACACTGGCTCCAATTCTTTTATATCTACTGGCTTATCTAATATATTATCATGACTGGAATATGTCATCTTTCCATAAGTCCAGGAGTGATTTCCAATTGACGTGACATTCTTCTATCCAGCACCGATAGTATTCTATGGAGTTATGAACAAATTCCCTCGGTGGACACGAAACATTTAATCATTGCATCGGGTTACTAGATGCATGTCCTCTGGGTTCAAAACCATACTGGGAATCATAACCCTTGTCTTGGCGGAATCTGACTACTCGTAGGGAGTCTGAATCATCTTGGCTAACTTCTTTGTCTCAAATCTATACCGACGATTCGACTGTCACCTGTCATGACCAGTATAAAGGAGTAATACCTTATAGCAATAGCTTCTAGAGACTTGACTGACGGTGGTTCTGGCCGAAGAATCTTGTTTATGACAGGCTATCATTTCACTGGGTATCATATGTGAGGACACATGATCCGAGATTGTTGTTCAGCATTCTGATTGTTCATTCTGTCGGTATATCCATATGTGGATAGTAGGCCGTGCAATGTTTTAACACGGTTGCCGGAGTCAAACTGCTGTGATGGCCTTGATAACCACTGTCAAGATTGTTGTTCCAATGTTGTCTTACTTCATAGTTTGTCATTCCTTGCATCACACTGAGGTGTATAACTGGCTTTCTTCCTCTTACATAACTCATGTGGTTGTCGGATTCTCACCGTGCTTGCATTATCATACGAATGACTTGCATGACCTTGGCAGCATGCTTACAATATATATGGAAGTATGTGTAGCTGAGCATTTGATTCCCGAGGCAGAAACTTGTGTCCTGACTAGCTCGTGTTTCTGACCAAACTGTTGTGAGCTTGACTCTTGAGATGCACTGCCAACTCACTGTGTAATTACTTGTACCAATGACGATGACTGTTGGTAGTGCCGTACTGAAGAAGATTGGATAGCTTGTGTTGGAAGCCATCTGAGAGTAGCGTGCTAAGGAAGGCTGGATATCTTTCGCTCGAAGCTTTTGTCGAGATAGCGTGCTGAAGAAGACTGGGTATCATACCTCAGAAGCTTTTCCTCTGGGTGCTTACTGAGGAAGATTTGGTGACTTATGCCAAAAGCTTTTTGCAGTAGCTTATCAAAGAAGACGGAGTATCTTACACTGGAATTCATCCACATATCGTACTGAGGAAGATTTAGGAGCCTTGCATCATAAGCTTCTCTGGTAGCGTGCGGAGGAAGTCGGGGTTGCTTACACCAGAAGCTTCTCTCTGTGATATGCGGACTGAATGCCATATATATATATATACCCTTGATATTCCTGCTTTCTCTCGAAATATATGGTTGGCCTTGCACACAAATTATCTTCCTGCTGGTTCATTACGGTTGTAATGGTTACTCACAGAGGTAGACTTGATGCTGATAGTCAATCCAGAATATCATTTGTATTCAAACCAGATATTCCCAATATAATGCAGTTGGCTGAGAATTCCATAATGTTTAGCTGAGCTTGCAAATATTTGAACTCCTCACTAATTCTTCGAGTCCGGTGGCGGTTTGATGAGCAACATTTATAAGGGGAAATAAGGTAACACCGAAGGCCCAAAGAAAGAAGCAAAAGAAACGACTCAAACAAAAACACACAAGGCATCAAGATTGCATACAAGCAACATCACATTTTACTCCTATTCACAACAATATGCATGCCTACTAAAACACTCAAATCTCGTGGAAACTCCGGTACTACGATCTAATATGATGTGGCGGTGTGCACGAAAGTGAATCAACGTGTGGAGAGGTTGGTGTAAATGGAGCTACACCAAATGCTGGCTTAAAACCGGTTGCATCTGGACACGCTCGGAGGTGAGGACGTACTTCGTGATCGTGTAGCAGAACATGAATGTCACGACCACATCATCATCAAGCGGATGGAAGGGAACCGTACTCGTCAGGGAATGGGTGATAGGGTAGTGGGGGAAAGCAGGGTCTGTAGCATCGCCCTTTTCTGGTAACGAAGACCAGTAAGGGTTGCCAAAGCGGTGGGTTGGATGGCAAGATCCGGGATAGAAACATGTCTATCACCGAAACGATAGGGTGGCTGGCGGAAAGATATTTGCGCGATACCTGCAAGTGATGTCTGGAACACTTGGTACCTCGGCATCACTCCGCTGGGACAGAGATGACATCAAACACCGAAAAGCAGGTATGCAAATCTGGAGGGTGCCGGTAGTGGATCGAAACCGATGCCACCTACACTCACAAGATCAACCGTTAGCGACAAGATAATAAGTCTATATGCATGCTATGTGACAAACAAATGCGGTAACCAAATGTAGCAAACCGACTAGACTCTATACTACTAGTTTCTAACGCTCGCGCTGACTAGGGCGTCCTACAGCCAGAACTGCTCTGATACCAAAGTCTGTGGCACCCCGGCTCAGAGAAACCGGAACACCCCGTATTACAGCCTAGAGATCAAGTCTTCTGGAATACGGCACAGCTTGGCATAGAACAAATCAGCTCTTATTACAAATAGTACGGGTACAAGGGTTCGGGTATTACATAGGTTACAGGGGCACGGCGAAACTACGCCTGCTAAGATAGCTCTATGCTTGCAGCGGAACAACTCGTAGCGACGGAAAAACTTCTAGCAGCGGAACAGCGACGACGGTGATGAACTCCACTCCGCAGGGACTCTGGCTGGGACACATCCTAGCGTGCAAACTCGGGATCCTCGACAAGCAATCAATCACAGCATGACTTACAATCTAGCATGACACGCCAGGTGAGTACTTTGAATGTACTCGCAAGCTCACAGCAACCAAAGCAATCAAGACAAACAATAACATGGCATTTATAGGTTTATTAATAATGATACTACCAGAACAACATGAGAGTGAGCATGGCATGTACATGTCACTCATGATATGAACATGATGTTACTAGCACTAGCATGAGAGGGGGGTCGATGTTTAAGGTCCCTTGGACCAACTTACTCTTCTTGGAGGTTATCTCATAACCACCATATGTAGCAAGCTTACCATCGTGAACATCACACGATCACCTCAGGATCAACCAAGCTCGGTATCAACAATACCATCGTGATCATCACATGACCACAAGGAGCTTGATCTTTACCTATGATCATCGCATGACCACATAAAGATCAACCGACTTCTTGCCAGAAGGAACCGGGGTTGTTTATTATCCAGATTGTTATTACTGTTGACCCATAGTGTGACCTACTACGAACTGTGTCCATGACCATGGACGCGGCTATCGATAGATTATACACTTTGCAGAGGTTAGTACACTGTACCCACACCATGGAACTCATGGCCTCGTGCTCCTATTCGGGTGGACCAACGACATTCCGACAAAACCAATCTATTGCATGACACTCTCCCGGCCACTTCGACAAACTCCCCTTTGGGCTAAGTCATGGGTGGCCACGATGCCAACTCTTGACATCCGCCACCTTCGTGGCCAGCCACCGTCATGGCAAAACAAAACAAACGGGCCCAAACGGGGACAATGGATCCATAAAACTCGGGCACACAAGATTATTGCCACCTACCGGGCCAGGGTAGCGCACGCACATAACCTTCCCTCGTTGGAGGCACCGGCGAGAGGCATGACAATAGACCAAATTAGGGCCTCCCTATCTAGGCAAGTGTGGCTACACTGGTGAGCTCGATTCGGTGGCACTATGACTCAGCCAACAGATTTGTTCAAGTTCGATTAATGTCAGGTTCAACTTGAATGGTGATGAGCTGAGCCATAGCAAAATAACATGATGAGATACATATGAGCATGATATCAACATTTGCATGGATGGGTAACACAAGCATTAAACATATGAATCTTAACATCAACAATGATAAATCATTTAGTCCATCGGATGCAAATGAGCATGGCATAGTGATGATCATGAATCTCACAAGTATATTCATAGCAAACCATAGCAATTCATATGAGCATATCATTATCACTAGCATATGAAATGATCACAAGAATGAAACATGAGAATAACGCTACTAGCAAGTAAATATCTGGATGCACATGAACATGTCATAGGGATGAGCATGAGTCCACAAGCATATACATAGCATTTAAAATAATTGCATGAGCACACAATTATTCAATCATTAATGTGAAAACCATGGCTATTTCATTGCCATCATGCAAGGGACTGTTGTGACTTGCCTGGGGATGAAGGATTCATCGGGGAGAAGTGCGAGAAGCTCGCGGAAATTTTTGCCGGAAACGTTTCTCTCTTGAAGAGGGCTGAATAAGGGCAGGGGCAAAATGGTCATTTTCAGAGTGTGACAACATCATGAAAATGATACCAACGGAACGGGTTCAACGAACAGAGAACGTGGGCTTTTGAATCACCAGAATCGGAGTTACGGTTGCGGAATTACGGCCGTTCGTTCGTTAGGCAGAAATCAAATAAAAATGTGTTCATTTCTGCGCTTAACGGACAAACACCCACTATTTAACAGTTTCGGCATTGAGCTGAGAAAGAGAAAGCTCACTTCTAGAAATACGCTTTCTTGCACAGAAAACGTATTCCGGCTCGAAGCCGCAGATGAATACGCTTTCAACTACAGAAAGCGTAAACACCGAAGTATGCCTCCACTTAACCACGTCAGCGGGCCGAGGTCAACGGCTTGTTTG
Organism: Elymus sibiricus; assembly: GCA_039707655.1. Lineage (NCBI taxonomy): Eukaryota > Viridiplantae > Streptophyta > Magnoliopsida > Poales > Poaceae > Elymus > Elymus sibiricus. The sequence continues at coordinate 253,609,166 of CM077674.1, forward strand.
ACCGATAGGTGGGACCGCGGGGCCCACACGGCAGGCGAGGGGGGGCGTCGTCTTCATCCTCCTGCCCGCTCTCGGCCGGGGCAGGGGCGGGCTCCGGCAATGATTGCCGGCGGCACGGGCCACCATTAGCGATGCCCGGCCAACCGGCGTGCTCAGGGCGACGAGGCGGTCCCGTCCAGGTTGGGTACCGCCGCCGAGAAGCTTGGGGTAGTGCGAGGCATTGGCCGCGGTGGACGGCGGCCTCGGCCGTTGTCGGGCACGGCTCCACGGGGCACCGGAGGAGGAGGGGAAGGGCGGAGGAGCTCCACCATGGCCAGGGGGTCTCGCTGGTGAAGGAAGGGGGAGGGGAGGAGGTCTGGCTTGCTTGAATTTGAGCACAGGCCGTCGGCGGCCATGGCGGCAATGTGAAGCGAAGGGAGGCTTCAAAGCTCGAGGGAGGAGTTTGGGAGGTTGCTAGGAGAGTGGAGAGGAGGCTGGTGAGCTCGGGAGGTCGCGGGGATGGTTATTTATAGTCGGGCAATGGCGAGGGGTGAGCGCGGCCACGGCGACGTGTGTGCCGGCGCTCTGGCGCGAGGAGACCACGCGGAGGGAGGGGGAGAGATGTCCAGAGGGTTCACGGGGAGAGGAGAGAGCTCAGGCGTGCTCGAGAAGGCTCGGGGACGGCATGGCCGACCGGCCAAGGTGGTGGGGACGGCGGACAGCACACGGACGTGGCTGCCATGGAGTGGGGAGGAAGAAAGAGGAGGGGGAGAGGGCTCCAGAGCGAGCGCGTGGCCTCTACGGAGCTGCTAGACATGGTGCGGTGGCGCGAGCTCGACGAAGGGACGGGGGACGAGGGCCCCAATGTCCAGAGCACGCGTACGGGCATGCCGGACGCGTGGTCAGTGCGTGAACAGGCGCACGCGGTGCGCTCTGACCTGGAGAAAGATGTCTACCGAGTGGACCCTACTTGCTGGAGCACCACTATGGGCTTGGTTCGATTAAAGCTACTTTGTGCTGATCGATTCCTTCAACTGTAGCTTCTGGCAGCAAGGTGTTTGCAATGAACTGGGGGAGGCTCACTTAGGGATAGATGCTGAGCTGTGGCTGGGGTTGATCACTCACTAAGATGACAACCTTGGCAAATTTTCAGCCCAAATGGAGGTGTATAAATAGCACTTCCTTCACAAACTACCCCAGTGGACAGAAATATGAACATGAAAGTTGCACTCACATGGAGTGATGGATTGAGCTGAAATTTGTTAGAGAGTGATCATTTGGTCATAGGAAGGCACTGTAAAAATTTCATACCATTTGGATAAATAAAAATGGTACTTCCTTCACAATGCTTTCCTCTGGACAGAAACTTGGGGGAATTATTGAGAAATATTGGATATATAAAATGAGCCCAAATTTGGTGCAGGGAATTTATATAGGTAGGAGAATGTTCTGGTAAAATTTCAAAATTTATGAAGCAATATAAATTATAGTTGCTTCACAAACTGAATTTCTGACCAGAAACAAAGATTGGATGGTGTGCTCACCATGAGAATGGAATCTTGAATATTTTTACATATCCAAGGTCCAAATGGTCCAAAGGAATTTTGAGAATTTTTTGGGAATTTTAGGAAAGACAGAAATATAGGTTGCTTCACAACCCAGGGCAAATAGGATTATTCCTTTAATAGAAAAAGGAATATTTCCAATAAATAAAGATTGGGGTTGGTCTCGGATGGAAATGACATGGTCTTGGGAAGGATTTGAGAGTGACAAGCCACTTGGGAGAGGAAGAAGAGATGATCTTCCCAGGTTTCAAGACCACAGAGCCACAGAAAAGGAATTCCAAATAAAAAATCCAAAGAAATCCAAAAGAAAAGGAAAGGGCCAAAAATCGGGGTGTCACATTTTTTTACATTTTCTTGGAAAAATTTCAGGTTTTTTAAAAATGTTCTTGAATTTTAAAAATTATTCGTGTTTTTAAAAAGTGTTCTGAATTTTAAAAAAAGGTTCACAATTTTTCAAAAACGTTTAGAACTTTTAAAACGTTCATGTTTTATTTTATTTTCAAAATATAAAAAATGATCGCATTTTTAAAAAAAATGCCCGAGTAAACTGCGTGCTACAGTGTTTTCCTACAGTACACCAGCCACTACAGTCTCCCCGAGTCACTACAGTACACACCAGAGAAAAACACAAAACAAAGAACCGACAAGTGAATGTCGCTTGGACTGGCCCGCATGCTCATGGGCTGCGCGTTTGGGGGTCTATTTGATGCAAAATGCGTCATATAGGACCCTCCCACCAAAAAGTGTACTATATATTCATGGTACTAGGCCAGCACCGAGTTCCTTCCCGACGATGGATGACACTTCATGGAAATTTCCCCCGATTAATGTTGACGGAGGACTATCCTGGTCGGGACGTATAGGCGTGTGTGCTGCTGTTTGTAAGGATGATCATGGACTTTACTTGGGATCCTCAGCTCTAGTTATACCGGGTGTGACTAAAACATCTATCCTAGAGCCGTTGGTGTGCCGCCAGGGGCTCGCTTTGGCTATGGTCTATGGGCCTCTATCTTCAGAGGTTGCATGTAGCATCAGATTGTTGAAGTGTGGTGAATGACATTGCTGCTGGATAAGGAGGGAAATATGAAGTTATCATGAAGTAAATACTAGATATGAAATCTTCTTTTACTCTTTGTAATTTTGTCCAGAAAAATGAGGCTCGAACTATGAAGCCCACAACTTAGCTAGGTTTGCATCTTATTTACAACCAGGTAGACATACTTGGCTTGGTCTACCTCATGATGCTTGTATTTCGATGATTATTAATCAATAAAATCTAGTATGTTATGCTAAAAAAAAGGACCCTCCCGCCAAAAACTGGCCTAAGATTATGACGAGATCACACAAACTTCAAAGCCTAATAAAGAAAAAGTGATTGGGTCACCCATATCAGTACAAAAATCTAAAAATTCTATTAATGGCATTGTCGTCCTCATCTTGACGTAAAGTCCAATAAGTCACTTGAGCTTCTTGGCCTTTAAGCTCGCTCTATCTGCCCCATGTGTTGCCCCTTTTTCGGTGCAAGCTAGGGGGCTTTTCGATCAAGTATCTTGGCCTCCCAATCTCGAATAGGCGTTTCTCATTCTAGAGTGGGAACCTCTATATGGCAAGGTGGCGAGTAGGGTCAGTCCGTGGCGAGGTCGTTTCATGTCCTCGGCGTCTAGGCTAATTTTGACTAATTTTAGCCTTTCCTCGCTACCGCTTTTCACTATGGGTATGTTCCTTCTAGTCGATGGTGTGCACGCCAAACTTGACACTCCGCGCTCCCGCTTCTTTTGGGAAGGGGCTGGGACAAAGAGGAAATACCACTTGGTTAAATGGGCCACGGTTTGCCGGCCCAATAAGTACGGTGGGCTGGGCCTCCTTAACTCCAAACTTATGAATGTTTCCCTTCTCACCAAGTGGATCTGGAGATTAGCCCAAAATGAGTCGGGGCTCTAGGTTGATCTCCTGCGTGCCAAATACTTCCTAGATGTGATATTTTTTTTGCATCCACGACCAAGGGTTCGACCTTCTGGAATGGCATCCAGGCAGTCAAATCAGCTTTTGCGGTTGGGGCCCATTTTCAAATACAAAACGACAAGTCGGCCCGTTTCTGGTTGGATGCTTGGCTAGGTCCCTCCCTGACGGTGTCCTGGACTAGGGGGTCCCAGCCTAGGTGATTAGTCCATAGGCCGGACTCAAGGACCGTTGAAGAGCAAAGACTCCGGAGGTTTCCAACCTGAAGAACCGACGTACCGGGCCTCACCGAAGACTTGGCGTACACCCCAAGGATATGTAGATTCGGCATGTATTCCTTTAGTTGTAACTGACCATGTGTAATCCTAGATACCCCTGGTGCCTATATAAGCCAGAGGGTTTAGTCTGTAGAGACACGATCATTCACAATCCTAGGTTTAGACCAGAACTCACGATCTCGAGGTAGATCAATTATGTACCTTGATACACCATCAATATAAACAAGAGCAGGACGTAGGGTTTTACCTCCATAGAGAGGGCCCGAACCTGGGTAAATCACCGTGTTCTACGTTCCCTGTTAAGCCATTGATCCGATCTCATAGCTCGGGCACCCCTACCCGAGATCTGCCGGTTTTGACACCGACATTGGTGCTTTCATTGAGAGCTCACTGTGTTGATCCCGAAAGATTGATGGCTCGCTTGCAGATTGACAGCAATACTAGCCGCGGTGACATCTTCGTCCCCGGCCAGCTTTTTGTCTTCGGCAGCATCGTGCTACCTGCCGACTCGACTGACCATCTGCGCCGCGTCGAGAACTTCTCCCCGGAACAGGTCGTCACGTTCAGGAAGCTAGAGTACACCACGGACACCCGAGGTGAGCTAGTCTTTTCAGGATGGACCTCAGATCGGCTCGAGGATCCCTCTGACGTGGAGGCCCCGGATGATATTCCTGATCTGATTCTCGGATCCGGCCCTCCAGTGAACCCGATCCCGGAGATATATCTAGCGATCGTCACTTCTAACCCCGCCGCCACGCCTGCGGACCCTGGCTTCGAGCCGAGTTCGCCAATGGGCCCGACGGTGATCATCTCGTCGCCTATGGCCGATGAGACCCCATCTCCTGCCAACCAGGGATCGACCTCGGATGGGCAGGGTAACAATGTTGCATCAGGCGGTCCAAGTAGACCACAAAAGATCGGCCTGGCCTATATCCAGGTCTTGAGCACGGAGGAGGTCTCACATTGTTAAATGAGTTGCTGGACCGAATCCAAGACTTAGCGATCTCATCCGCCGTCTACGATCAGATCGGATGCAAAACCGACAATCGGGAGATTTTTGTCCCACCCACCACCCACTTAGTCGCCACGGTCGAAGACTTGACCGATGAGCTCGACTACGGCTCTGATGAAGCCACCGACATGGATGAAGATGTCTGTGGCGATACCGGAGCAAACCTGTCCGCTAAAACCCATACAGGGGATTGGGCAGCCACGTCCACATACGACGTCTATATGGTCGACACTCCTAAAAACAGCCCTCGGGATAAACCTAAGGAGAACACTAAGCGTCGCCGCCCAAAGAGGCGATCTAAAGGGAGTAATGGAAGTAAGAGTACGGCCAACACCACGGGCGCCGCCGATAACGGTGCGGCCCCCGACGCCATTGAGAACCCGGGTGAGGACAATCAAGCCTCACCGGCCGAGCCTAAGGAGCCCGTAGAGGCACCTGCGGAGGATGATGTCGAGGACATGGGCACTCTCAACGATGGATCGTATAGAGATTACCTTCCCGAATCAGAGGACGATTTAAGCCTCGGACCCGAGGACTTCGTGGTACCCATAAGCCCATCCGAACAGGCACGGTTCCAGTGACGGTTACTCGCAAATGCGCGAAGCATGAAGAGGAAGCAGCAAGAGCTGTACACTCACGAGAACGCGCTCAATGACAAATGGGTAAAAGTACTCGAAGCCGAAGCCAATCTCGAGGCTCAACGTACCACTGCCAAGTTATACCCCAAAAGATGGCTGCTGCCTGACTTCGACGATGAGGCGGCAAACGACGAGCTGTTTATGCATGGCAATACAGGACAGGCCGATCACCCCCCTAGAGGACGAGACAGGCCAGCAGGGGCAAACATAGAACCCCCTGCAAAAACCCGCCCTCACGGCAAGAGCGCGGTGGGCTTCAACGCCCCCTATGATCTACGCGACAAAATACAGGCAAATAAGGCCCCTCCCTGATCAATATATGGTTCGCGGGACCGCGCACCCGCTGCCCTAGAAGGCTACGATGCCTGGTTGGACAAGCACGACAGAGCTCGGGAAAAGATGCAGGGCAGAACATCGGCCAGTGCATGGCCAGATATGACTCGTTTTCGAGGACCCGCACATCCGGTCTGTTTTACGGACGAAGTCATGGAACATCAGTTCCCGGAAGGGTTTAAACCCATCAATATCGACCAATACGATGGGATGACCGACCCAGCTATCTGGATTGAGGATTTTCTCCTTCACATACCCCCGAGGTTATGACCTCCACGCTATAAAATACCTGCCGCTCAAACTTAAAGGACCGGCAAGGCACTGGCTTAACATCCTTCCCAGCAACTCTATCGGAAGCTGGGAAGAACTAGAGGAAGCCTTTAGGGCAAACTTCCAGGGAGCTTACGTTTGGCCCCCGGACGCCGACGACCTCAGTCACATCGTCCAACAGGAGGGCGAATCTGCTCGAAAATTCTAGAATCGGTTCTTAACTAAATAGAACCAGATCATTGATTGCCCCGACGCCGAAGCTATTGCAGCATTCAAGCACAACATTCGAGATGAGTGGCTCGCCCACCAGCTCGGGCAGGACAAGCCGAGAACTATGGCGGCCCTTACCTCCTTGATGACCCGCTTTTGCGCAGGCGAGGAGAGTTGGCGTGCCCACAGTTCCCACAGGAATGATCTCGGCACCTCAGAGGTATGGGACGGAAATGGCAAACCTAGGCGCAACAAAAATAAGCGCCGGAATAAGCATGGTGGCAGCGATACCAAGGACCCAACAGTCAATGCAGGGTTCAGCGGCCCGCGAGCTGGACCCAAGAAAAAGCCCTTCAAAGGGAACAAGGTTGGCCCTAGCGCCCTGGATAGAATACTGGATAGGTCCTGCCAAATTCACGGCACCTCGGACAAGCCCGCCAACCACAACAATCGAAATTGTTGGGTGTTTAAGTAGGCCGGCAAGGCATTTACCGAGGAACAAACCAGGAGCGGGTCCCGCGGCGATGACGAGGATGAACCTCGCAGGCCACGCAGCGGTTGCCAAAAGCAATTCCCTTCCGACGTTAACAACGTGAACATGATCTATGTCACGCATATACCTAAGAAGGAACGGAAGCGCGCACTTCGGGATGTCTACACCATAGAGCCTGTAGCACCGAAGTACAACCCTTGGTTGGCTTGCCCGATCACTTTCGATAAGAAGGACCATCTGACCAGTATCCGTCATGGCATGTCGGCAGCCTTAGTACTGCACCATTATTGATGGATTCCACCTAACCCGCGTCCTAATGGACGGCGGGAGCAGTTTGAACCTGATCTATGCTGACATTATCAGGAAGATGGGCATCGATTCGTCACGAATTAAGCCCAGCAACACCACATTCAAGGGTGTTATACCTGGGGTGGAGGCCCAATGCATGGGCACCGTAATGCTGGAAGTAGTCCTCGGCTCACCCGAAAATTTCCGAAGTGAGGACTTGGTCTTTGACATCGTCCCCTTCCACAGCGGTTATCACGCCTTGCTCGGCCGTACTGCGTTTGCCCGCTTTAACGCAGTGCCGCACTATGCCTACATGAAGCTCAAGATGCCAGGGCCCCACGGCGTCATTACCATTAATGGTAACACAGAGACCTCCCTCTGTATAAAGCAGAGCACAGCGGCCTTCGCGGCCGATTTCCAGGCGGCCGAGGAAACCGCCCGACGTACATCACGACAGGCGTTGCTCAGCTCTTCAAAGCGTGTACGCACCGATAACCCACAAGTATAGGGGATCAATTGTAGCTTTTTCGATAAATAAGAGTGTCGAACCCAACGAGGAGCTAAAGGTAGAATTAATATTCCCTTCAAGTTCTATCGACCACCGATACAACTCTACGCACGCTTAACGTTCGCTTTACCTAGAACAAGTATAAAACTATTTTGTAGGTGATAGGATAGGTTTGCAAGAATAAAACTAGAAGTACTTTGAGAGAATAAAACTATGAGTAATTTGCAAGATAATAAAAGTTAGTTGTTTAGTAGAAAGTTTTTGTAACACAAGAGAATGATTTGTCCATAGGCAACCGATAACTAGACCGGTAATCATTATTGCAATTTTATATGAGGGAGAGGCATGAGCTAACATACTTTCCATACTTGGATCATATGCACTTATGATTGGAACTCTAGCAAGCATCCGCAACTACCAAAGATCATTAAGGTAAAACCTAACAATAGCATTAAGTATCAAGTCCCCTTTACTCCCATACGCAACAACCCCCTTACTCGGGTGTAAGCTTCTGTCACTCTAGCCGCCCACCATAAGAGAATTATGAACGTATTGCAAACCCTATAGCGGGAATCCCTCACGCTTGCGCGACACGGAGGGCACCATAGGACAGCACCAAAATAAAACATACAACTCAAACCAATCACGATCATCAATCAACCCATAGGACAAAACGAATCTACTCAAACATCATAGGATGGCCACAAATCATTGGATAATAATATGTAGCATTAAGCACCATGTTTAAGTAGATAATTACAGCGGGAAAAGAGAGGTTAAACCGCTGAAAAGAGGGGGAGAGAGTTGGTGGTGACGGCGGCAAAGTTGTTGGTGTAGATCGCCGTCACGATGATTGCCCCGGCGGCATTCCGTCGCCACCGGGAGAGAGGGGGAGAGAGCCCCCCTGCTTCTTCTTCTTCCTTGGCCTCCCCCTAGATGGGAGGAGAGTTCCCCCTCTGGTCCATGGCTGCCATGGTGGCGGAGGGGCAGGAGCCCCTCCTAGATTGGATCTCTCTCTTTGTTCTCTTCTGTTTCGCGTTCCTGTTTTCTGGCCTTTCACCGTTTCTTAAATTCCCGGAGATCCGTAACTCCGATTGGGCTGAAATTTTAACACGATTTTCTTACGGATATTATCTTTCTTGCGGTGAAAGAAGGGGGTCAACCGACTTACAAGGTGCTCACAAGCCCGCCAGGAGTGCCCGGGTGCCTCGTGGCCACCTCGGACACCATCTTGCGTTGATTCTTCTTCCCAAAAATCACATATATTCCAAAATAAATCTTCGTAAATTTTTATCGCGTTTGGACTTCGTTTGATATGGATATTCCGCGAAACAAAAAACATGCAACAAACAGGACCTTGCACTGGGCACTGGATCAATATGTTAGTCCCAAAAATAATATTAAATGTTGCCAAAAATATGTGAAAGTGGTAGAATATTGGCATGAAACAATCAAAAATTATAGATACGACGGAGACGTATCAGCATCCCCAAGCTTAGTTCCTGCTCGTCCTCGAGTAGGTAAATGATAAAAAAGATAATTTTTGATGTTGAATGCCACCTAACATAATCTTGATCATATAGTTTAATCATGGCATGAATATTAAGACACGAGTGATTCAAAGCAATAGTCTATAATTTGATATAAAGACATCAATACTCAAACATACTAACAAACAACCATGTCTTTCAAAATATCAACGCTAAAGAAAGTTATCCCTGGCCCATTATGCTCAGTCATTGATCCATTCATGAAACACACTCAACATTAACTACACCCAATGCACAAGTATGACAATAATGCTCTCCAGTTGGTGCTTTATAAGAGAAGATGGAGACTCAATAAAAATAAAAATGCATAAAAGTAAAATAGATAGGCCCTTCGCAGAGGGAAGCAGAGATTTGCAGAGGTGCCAGAGCTCAAAGCTTAAATTAGGGAGATAAAATTATTTTGAGAGGTATGCTTTTCCTATCAATGGAAACGACCGAGAGTTCCCAATATCTTCCATGCTAGAGACATTATAGGCGGTTCCCAAACAGAAAGTAAAGTTTATTTCCTTTCCACCATTCTTTCACAATCCATGGCTAGCCGTATCCACGGGTGCCCTCCATACCAACACTTTCCAAGGACACACCTAGCATTGACAAGTGAATAAACACTCATCGTGAGACTGGGCATCCCTATTACCAACCACTCTCTCGTGCAATGACAAGTGAATAAACACTCATCGTGAGAATAACACACCTAGCATGGAAAATATTGGCCACCCCTTGCGGCTTCATGAGCGGTACGGGCACACAAAACGGAAAATTATTTTGAAAAATTAGAGTTGGCACATGCAAATTTACTTGGAACGGCATGGAAATACCGCATATAGGTAGATATGGTGGACTCATTTGGCACAACTTGGGTTTAAGGAGTTTGGATGCACAAGCAGCATTCCCGCTTAGTACAAATGAAGGCTAGCAAATAGATTGAGAAGCAACCAACCAGAAAATGAAAACAGTCATAAGCATGCATTGAGAATAACTAACGCTGAATAATGCACCATAAGTAGGATAGAACTTCGTTGCATAACTATTGACTTTACGTGCATGCATAGGGAATCACAAACCTTAACACCAATATTCTTACTAAATCACAATTACTCACTACCATAACTCACATATTATCATCTCCATATCGCAAAACTATTGCAAGGAATCAAACATATCATATTCAGTGATCTACAAGGTTTATGTAGGATTTTCTGACTAACCATGTGAATGACCAATTCCTGTTGACTCTCTAAATAAATATAAGTGAAGCATGAGAGTTTAATTCTTTCTACAAAAGACCACACTCTAATAAATATAAGTGAAGCAAAAGAGCATTCTACAAATAACGGTTTTCTATATGAAGAGAAACAGGCATCCAAACTTCAAATGATATAAGTGAAGCTCATGAAGCATTCTATAAAGCCATACTGAAAAGATATAAGTGAAGTGAAAAGAGCATTCTATAAATCAACCAAGGACTATCCCATACCAGCATGGTGCATTATCAAAAGAAAAATAAAAGGCACACGACGCTCCAAGAATTTACGCATATCATGTGAACAAAACAAAAACCGAGACATACCGATAATTGTTGAATAAAGATGGGATGCCTTCCAGGGCATCCCCAAGCTTAGACGCTTGAGTCTCCTTGAATATTTACTTGGGGTGCCTTGGGCATCCCCAAGCTTGAGCTCTTGCCTCTCCTCATTCTTCTCCTATCAATACCTCCTCGATCTTTGAACACTTCATCCACACAAAACTTAACAAAACCTTCGTGAGATCCGTTAGTATAATAAAGCAAATCACTACTTTAAGTACTGTTGCAAACCCATTCATATTTTATTTTTGCATTATACCTACTGTATTCTAACTTCTCCATGGCTTATAACTTCCGATACAATCCATAGTTTCAACAAAACAAGCAAAACAATGCATCAAAAACAGAATCTGTCAAAAATAGAACAGTCTGTAGTAATCTGAACATTGACCATACCTATGTAACTCCAAAAATTCTGAAAAATTAGGAACAAATAAAAAATCTTCATAGAAGAACTGTGTAAAACTTTCAGAATTTTTGCATGTTCCAGTAAAAACTGTAAATTCACGCACTACAGCAAAAGTTTCTGTTTTTGCACCGCACACACCAAAAAAGCAATTTAAACATCCTAACGGTAAATATTGGCACATTATTTTTATAATACAATGGATTTGTACAAGGGGATAATTATTTTTGTTGAAAAGTTTCTGTAATTCAAGATTTGCAAAGTTTCCATGGGCATGAACAAAGTTCAAGGAGCTCCCCCACTTCAACGGTGCTCGTCTTTCTTACTTTCACTTTCCTTTTTGAAAAGTTTTAGGATCCCCACTATATTTTTTTGTTTTTAAACTTTATAAAAGCACTCAACAGAAATAAATGACTCTCTAAAACTTCCAGGTTGTCTCCCTGGCAGCGCTTTCTTTAAAGCCATTAAGCTAGGCATAAAGTGCTCAAGTAATTGATCCACCCGGATCCCAAGGTATATCAAAGCCAATTTTAATTAACAATGATTTGTAATTTAGTAGTGAGCACAAAGCAACATATATCATGCAATGACAAAGTCTAACTCTCTTCCTATGCATCGGCATGTCATAAGAGAACAATTCATGCACATGAAGTAAAGGCCAATGCATAGTATAAACAGTTTCTTGCAATTTTATCGTATTGGAAACATAGAGAGGTGGAGGTGTAGTTCCTCTCTCATAATAATTGCAAGTAGGAGCAGCAAGCACATGCATATTATATCCATCAAAATCATCATGTGCAATAGTAAAACGCAACCCATCAATATAATCCTTAATAAGAGCAAACTTCTCCGATATAGTGTAGTTGGGAGAATTCAAAAAGATAATACGACTATCATGTGTGGGTGCAATAGCAACAATTTCTTTTTTAACATAAGGAACTATAGCAAGTTCATCTCCATAAGCATAATTCAAATTGGCATCATGGCGACAAGCATAGCAAGCATCAATTTCATCAAAAAGGGATATTTCAAACGAATCCAAGGGATCATAGCAATCATCATAGCATTCATCCTTCGGTAAGCACGAAGGGAAATTAAATAATGTATGAGTTGAAGAGTTACTCTCATTAGAAGGTGGGCACGGGTAGCTAATCCGCTCTTCCTCCCTTTGTTCTTCGCTCTCCTCGTCATCTTTTTCATCTAATGAGCTCACAGTGTCATCAATTTCTTCTTCCATAGATTCCTGCAAAATATTAGTCTCTTCTCGGACAGCGGAGACTTTCTCAATAAATTGATCAATATAGGCATTGTATTCATAATTCTCATAGCAATATTTAAGTATAGCAAAATTTTCAGATCGGTAAACAGCATCATCATAATTTTCATACTTTTCAAACAAAGATTCAATTTCATAAGCACCCTTAAAAGCAAAAAATTCTTCTATTTGTTCCACATCATAGTAATCATATATACCATTAGCATAAGAAGCCAAGGTTTCATTATCATTAAATTCACATGAAAAGGGAAGGTGTGGAGCCTTCATCCTAGAGCAACAAGTATAATCATATCTTAAGCATAAATTCCAAGCATACCAATGCAAATAATAAATTTGATCCCATAAGAGTTTTCCTTTTTGAGACAAGCGATAATCCCTAAAGTATTCCCGTTGATCCAAAGTAACTCCCATTATCAAGTTCAATGGAGTTTTATCAGGATTATCAAAGTAGTATTTAAAGTTTTCCACATAATGAGCATCGAGGGTTTTAGGAGGTTCCCCATCTCCATGAGTAGCAAGTACAAGTAATTTTTTTGGTGTTTCGTGTTCCATATCCATAACTAAAGATATAAAACAATTTAGAATAGAAAATAAAATCTACTTAATGATAAAGCAAACAAGCACACACGAGAATATCAACCCCACGCTATTGCTCCCCTGCAATGGCGCCAGAAAAAGGTCTTGATAACCCACAAGTATAGGGGATCAACTGTAGCTTTTTCGATAAATAAGAGTGTCGAACCCAATGAGGAGCTAAAGGTAGAATTAATATTCCCTTCAAGTTCTATCGACCACCGATACAACTCTACGCACGCTTAACGTTCGCTTTACCTAGAACAAGTATAAAACTATTTTGTAGGTGATAGGATAGGTTTGCAAGAATAAAACTAGAAGTACTTTGCGAGAATAAAACTACGAGTAATTTGCAAGATAATAAAAGTTAGTTGTTTAGTAGAAAGTTTTTGTAACACAAAAGAATGATTTGTCCATAGGCAATCGATAACTAGACCGGTAATCATTATTGCAATTTTATATGAGGGAGAGGCATGAGCTAACATACTTTCCGTACTTGGATCATATGCACTTATGATTGGAACTCTAGCAAGCATCCGCAACTACCAAAGATCATTAAGGTAAAACCCAACCATAGCATTAAGTATCAAGTCTCCTTTACTCCCATACGCAACAACCCCCTTACTCGGGTGTAAGCTTTTGTCACTCTAGCCGCCCACCATAAGAGAATTATGAACGTATTGCAAACCCTACAGCGGGAATCCCTCATGCTTGCACGACACGGAGGGCACCATAGGACATCACCAAAATAAAACATACAACTCAAACCAATCACGATCATCAATCAACCCATAGGACAAAACGAATCTACTCAAACATCGTAGGATGGCCACAAATCATTGGATAATAATATGTAGCATTAAGCACCATGTTTAAGTAGAGAATTACAGCAGGAAAAGAGAGGTTACACCGCTGCATAGAGGGGGATAGAGATGGTGGTGACGGCGGCGAAGTTGTTGGTGTAGATCGCCGTCACGATGATTGCCCCGGCGGCGTACCGGCGCCACCGGAAGAGAGGGGGAGAGAGCCCCCCTCCTTCTTCTTCTTACTTGGCCTCCCCCTAGATGGGAGGAGAGTTCCCCCTCTGGTCCATGGCTACCATGGCGGCGGAGGGGCAGGAGCCCCTCCTAGATTGGATCTCTCTCTCTGTTCTCTTCTGTTTCGCGTTCCTGTTTTCTGGCCTTTCACCGTTTCTTAAATTCCCGGAGATACGTAACTCCGATTGGGCTGAAATTTTAACATGATTTTATTCTGGATATTATATTTCTTCTGGCGAAAGAAGGGGGTCAACCGACTTACGAGGTGCTCACAAGCCACCAGGGCGCGTTCCCCCCCCCCCCCAGGCGCGCCCTGGTGCCTCGTGGCCACCTCGGACACCGTCTTGCGTTGATTCTTCTTCCCAAAAATCACATATATTCCAAAATAAATCTCCGTAAATTTTTAGCACGTGTGGACTTCGTTTGATATGGATATTCTGCGAAACAAAAAACATGCAACAAACAGGAACTGACACTGGGCACTGGATTAATATGTTAGTCCCAAAAATAATATAAAATGTTGCCAAAAATATGTGAAAGTGGTAGAATAATGGCATGAAACAATCAAAAATTATAGATACGATGGAGACGTATCACGCACCGGCACCTCGGCCCCCGACAACCCCGCGTCGATCCTAAATAGGGACACGCGCTCCCCGGTTTCCCTCTCTTGGTAGCAAGCTACATGTCTCGCGTACATAACTTTGCACTTAAAATTCCATGGGAGACCGAGGAGCATATATTTAACAAAAGGGTACGTCATCTTAGAATGGCCGATCACCCGCATCCTGGTTATGTTCTTCGGCAGCATATAAAGGCCAACGAGGACTCTCATCTTCGGCAGCGTCAAGCAGCCACACTCCAGCGCTTACCTCTTCGGGGGACTAAGTACCTCGGACGCGTTCTACGTGGTCGAGATGGATTAGCCAGGAGTGTTCACCAAGCCTTGGACTAGACAAGGCATAGCTGTTCTACAGCACGGAGGCACAGACGTGCGGCAGGGAAGGCGCTGGGAACAGTCCCCGCTTTTCTAAAGCCCTGTACCAAATACCTCCCATTCTTGTTTTCACATACTCTATGTATCTTGTAAGGTTCCTCTTCAAATCAGCTCGGCATCTATGGCTATGCCTTAATGAATGAAAGAACATGCCTTTTTTCGGTCTCCACACAAAGTTACGTGTCTTTCCTTCTGCTTTTTGCCTTGTAGCAATATGGATACCGTTAGAAATATACAGATGAGTCTGGTTTTTGACCGGGGGCTCGGATATGAAATCAAGCCTATGTTCAAGTCCGATATCTATTCAGCGTCTGGGATATTGCATTATATGCATCAGTTTCGAATCGTGATTTTGGTCAATGATTGGGTTGCCCGGCTCCTGTGCTTGCCTCCTACGTTCCGCTCTGTTCGGCTAGGTGCGCAAAGGGAGAACCACTGCGATTGTGCTTCCAGCTCGGCCTGGTCAAGCACCTTGATGTCTACTACGCAACTTTTATTCTTGTCGACGTTGTTGGGCCTCCAAGTGCAGAGTTTTGTAGGACAGTAGCAAATTTCCCTCAAGTGGATGACCTAAGGTTTATCAATCCATGGGAGGCATAGGATGAAGATGGTCTCTCTCAAACAACCCTGCAATCAAATACAAAGAATCTCTTGTGTCCCCAACACACCCAATACAATGGTAAATTGTATAGGTGCACTAGTTCGGCGAAGAGATGGTGATACAAGTGTAGTATGGATAGTAGATATAGGTTTTTGTAATCTGAAATTATAAAAACAGCAAGGTAACAAGTAATAAAAGTGAGCACAAACGGTATTGCAATGCTTGAAAACAAGGCCTAGGATTCATCCTTTCACTAGTGCAATCTCTCAACATTGCTAACATAATTGAATCATATAACAATCCCTCAATGTGCGACAAAGAATCACTCGAAAGTTTCCATCGGAGAACGTAGGACGAAAACATGTATCAACCTATGTGCTTAGATTACCCCAATGTCACCATGGGAATCCGCAAGTTGAATACCAAAACATACATCAAGTAACTCAATAGAATACCCTATTGTCACCACGGGTATCCACATGCAAGACATACATCAAGTGATCTCAAATCCAAAGTATTCAATCCGACAATAACGAAACCTCAAAGGGAAAGACTCAATTCATCACAAGAAGATAGAGAGGGAAGAAACACCATATGATCCAACTATATTAACAAAGCTCGCGGTACATCAAGATCATGCCAAATCGAGAACACGAGAGAGAGAGAGATCAAACACATAGCTACTGGTACATACCCTCAGCCCCGAGGGTGAACTACTCCCCCCTCGTCATGGAGACCGCCAGAATGTTGAAGATGGCCTCCGGTGATGATCCCCCCCTCCGGCAGGATGCCGGAACAGGGCTCCGGATGAGATCACTTTGTTACAGAGGCTTGCGGCGGCGGCGTGGGAGTTCTAGGTTTCTTTCTGGGGATTTTGGTATTTATAAGAATTTTTAGTGTTGGATTCACGCCAGGGGGGGCCCACGAGGGAGCGACAAGCCTGCCCCGTGCGGCCCCCAGGCTTGTCGCGTCCTCGTGGCTTTTCTGGTCCTTCCACGAAGCTTCGGGGGTCTCTTTTGGTCCATAAAAAATCACCGTAAATTTTTAGCCCATTCCGAGAACTTTTATTTCTGCACAAAAAACAACACCACGGTAGTTCTTCTGAAAACAGCGTCAGTCCGGCATAGTTCTAATCAAATCATACCAAAACCATATAAAATTGTTGTAAACATGGCATGAATACTTCATTAATTATAGATACGTTGGAGACGTATCAGCACCCCCAAGCTTAATTCCTGCTCGTCCTCGAGTAGGTAGATGATAAAAGAAATAATTTATGAAGTGTGAACGCTAGCATAGTGCATAAGTTTGATCGATGATAATTCAAATCACTTTTTGCAGCATCATTATATATCATAAACAGTAGCTCATCTCATAAAACTTCTCATGATCAAGTAGCAAACTATTCACATGTTAAAGTATAGATCATAAACTTTCTTGAAAACTAACAAACTATGTTCTAAGTCATCAAACAATTGCAATTCATCTTATTTTCAGGAAGGGACTATGTAAGAGCTTTGATTTAGCAAATTCAACATACTCAACTATCATATAGTCTTCCATGATTGCTGACACTCAAAGCATATTTTTAGAACAAACCGTTTCAGTCAAACACATAGGAAGATAGGGGCTTAATGTTTTGCCTCCCAACTTATTTATCTCAGGGATAATGTAAACAATAATAACTCATGCTCACCTATATTCAACTGGATATATGTGCCTAGATCTTTCCCCACCACATGATGCTTGCCAAGAGAGAAAATAAAAACGGAATAGAGAAGAACACTATTGACTCTTGCATAAAAATAAATACATAAAGTAGAAGATTGGCCCTTCGCAGAGGGAAGCAGAGGTTGTCATGCGCTTTTTATTTTTGGATGTGCAAGCTCTTAATGCAAAGGAATGTCACTTTATATTGCCCCTTGTGATAGCAACCTTTATTATGTAGTCCATCGCTTTTATTTCTTCACCATCACAAGTTCGTACAAAGCTTATTTTCCCTTACAATAAAAGATCATACATGTTTAGGAGCAATTTTTATTGCTTTTGCACCGATGACAACTTACTTGAAGGATCTTATTCAATCCATAGGTAGATATAGTGGACTCTCATGGCACGAAACTAGGTTTAAGGGTTTTTAGATGTACAAGTAGTATTTCTACTTAGTACGAAATTTTGGCTAGCAAAGGATTATGAGCAAGCACCACATGTTAGAGGATCCAAGAACATATAACTTCTATGTGAATATAAACAAACATAACCCATTACGTTGTCTTCCTTGTCCAACATCAACTACTTGATCAAGGTTGAAAATAATTAATGGGGGCTCACATTCATAGAAGATGTCCAAGATAGTATATTTATATGTGAAATCTCTCTTCCTTCAATATTCTTTCATGAATTGTTCAAGTGACCAATGTTGTGTTTGCTAACTTTCAATAAATTTTACCACTTATACTTCTTGTATGTGAAGTCATTACTCCCCATGGGACAAGCATATGAAGCATATATAATTTCATATTTATGACATTCAATTCATTCAACAATTCACTCTTAGGATATAAGTGAAGCACGAGAGTGAATGATAAACTACTCAAAAAGATATAAGTGAAGAACAATGAGTAGTCAAACAATTAAGTAGCTATGTTAAGACTCTTTCAAAATAAATATTTCAGATCCAAGTATTTTATTAAAACAGCAAACAAAATGAAAATAAAAGGACACTCCAAGAATAGCACATATCATGTGAACAAGTAAAAACTTAGGCTAACCGATAGGTGTTGATGAAGAAAGGTGGGATGCCTACCGGGGCATCCCCAAGCTTAGTTGCTTGAGACTTCTTGGAATGTTATCTTGGAGAGCCTTGGGCATCCCCAAGCTTCAGCTCTTGTGTCCCCTTAATTCCTCTCATATCATGGCTTCTCCTAAATCTTAAAAACTTCATCCACACAAAACTCAACAAGAACTCATGAGATAAGTTAGTATAAATCAATGCAAAACCATATCATTCTATACTGTAACAAATCACTAACATTGCATACTAAATGCCTTTGCATATTTAATACTCCTATCCACAAATAGAAATATTAAACAAGCAACATATGCAAACAATGCAACTATAACCGAAATCTGTCTAGACAGAACAGTATGTAAAGGGGGAATAAAAATTCATACTTCCCTAACTCCAAAAATTCTGAAAAAATACCACGTGACAGAGAACTTATGCATGCCTACTGTGTAAAAATTTCAGATTTTTATCATGTTCTGACTGTTCAAGAATATTCTGGACATAACAGAAAAACTTTTTGTTTTCAAACAGCAACACATAAACTTGCAAATTGAGCATGGTAAAGGCTATACTTGGCATTTTATTAAACTAAAAGATACAAAACATGATTATTGGTAACATAAAAAAAATCTCAACAAAATAAAATGATGCTCCAAGCAAAACTCATATTATGTGACGAATAAAAATATAGCTCCAAGTGAGGTTACCGATAGTGTTGAAGACGAAAGAGGGGATGCCTTCCGGGGCATCCCCAAGCTTAGATGCTTGAGTATTCCTTGAATATTACCTTGGGGTGCCTTGGGCATCCCCAAGCTTAGGGTCTTGCTACTCCTTATTCTCCTTATATCGATATCTCACCCAAAACTTGAAAACTTCAATCACATAAAACTTAACGGAACTCCGTGAGATAGGTTAGTATGAAAATAAATCATTCACTTTGGTATTGTCAAGACAAGATTAATAATTGTTATCACATAATACCTACTGTATTCTATCATTTCCGCAATTTATATTACTCAATATAAGCTATGGAAACACTAAAACAAGCAAACTATGCAATAAAAACAGAATCTGTCAAAAACAGAATAGCATGTAGTGAGCGATTTAAAAAGCATACTTCTGTACCTCCAACAATTCTGAAACATTAGGAAAACGTAAATAATTTGTAACTCAATATTGTGTAAAAATTTCAGAATTTTCTCACGCTCCAGTACGGAATAGAAATTCCAGCACTTGACACAAAAGTTTCTGTTTTTGCACAGAATCAAATCAACAAGCATCCACACTATCCCAAAGGCTTTACTTGGCACATTATTGAAAGAAAACATATAAAACATGATTATTACAGTATCTTAATCATGTGGACACGCAAAAATAGTAGGTATAAATATTGGGTTGTCTCCCAACAAGCGCTTTTCTTTAATGCCTTTTTAGCTAGGCATGATGATTTCAATGATGCACACATAAAAGTAAAGAATTGAAACATAACGGGAGCATCATGAAGCATATGACTAGCACATTTAAGCCTAACCCACTTCCTATGCATAGGGATTTTGTGAGCAAACAATTTGTGGGAGCAAGAATCAACTTGCATAGGAAGGCAAAACAAGCATGACTTCAAAACTTTCAACACATAGAGAGAAAACTTGATATTATTGAGATATGTAAAAGCATATGTTCCTCTCTCATAATAATTTTCAGTAGCATCATGAATGAATTCAACAATATAACCATCACACAAAGCATTCCTTTCATGATCCACAAGCATAGAAATTTTATTACTCTCCACATAAGCAATTTTCTTCTCATTCATAATAGTGGGAGCAAACTCAAAAAAATAACTATCATGAGATACTTGATTGGCATAATCCAATTGAAAATTAAAATCATGATGACAAGTTTCATAGTTATCATTATTATTTATATCATACATGTCATCACAATAATCATCATAGATAGCAACTTTGTTATCATAGTCAATTGAAACCTCTTCCAAAATAGTGGAATCATCATTAAATAAAGTCATGACCTCTCCAAATCCACTTTTATCAATATTGTTAAAAGATTCAACACCCTCCAAAATATTGGGATCATTACCTAGAGTTGGCACTCTTCCAAACCCACTTTCATCAATATAATCATCATAAATACGAGGCATGCTATCATCATAATAAATTTGCTCATCAAAACATGGGGGACTAAAAATATCATCTTCATCAAACATAGCATCCCCAAGCTTATGGCTTTGCATATAATTAGCATCATGGATATTCATAGAAAGCATACTAACAACATTGCAACCATGCTCATCATTCAAAGGACTCACATTAAACATTTTATTAAATTCTTCCTCTAACAATTGAGCACAATTATCGGAATCCTTATTTTCAAGAAAGACTTCAAATAGATGAAGCATTTGAGGCAACCTCAATGCAATTTTTTTGTAGTTTTCTTTTATAAACCAAACTAATGATAAAACAAGAAACTAAAAGATTCAATTGCAAGATCTAAAGATATACCTTCAAGCACTCACCTCCCCGGCAACGGTGCCAGAAAAGAGCTTGATGTCTACTACACAACTTTTATTCTTGTAGACGTTGTTGGGCCTCCAAGTGCAGAGTTTTGTAGGACAGTAGCAAATTTCCCTCAAGTGGATGATCTAAGGTTTATCAATCCGTGGGAGGCATAGGATGAAGATGGTCTCTCTCAAACAACCCTGCAATCAAATACAAAGAATCTCTTGTGTCCCCAACACACCCAATACAATGGTAAATTGTATAGGTGCACTAGTTCGGCGAAGAGATGGTGATACAAGTGTAGTATGGATAGTAGATATAGGTTTTTGTAATCTGAAATTATAAAAACAGCTAGGTAACAAGTAATAAAAGTGAGCACAAACGGTATTGCAATGCTTGAAAACAAGGCCTAGGGTTCATACTTTCACTAGTGCAATCTCTCAACAACGCTAACATAATTGAATCATATAACAATCCCTCAACGTGCGACAAAGAATCACTCGAAAGTTTCCATCGGAGAACGTAGGACGAAAACGTGTATCAACCTATGTGCTTAGATTACCCCAATGTCACCACGGGAATCCGCAAGTTGAATACCAAAACATACATCAAGTAACTCAATAGAATACCCCATTGTCACCACGGGTATCCACATGCAAGAAATACATCAAGTGATCTCAAATCCAAAGTATTCAATCCGACAATAACGAAACCTCAAAGGGAAATACTCAATTCATCACAAGAAGATAGAGAGGGAAGAAACACCATATGATCCAACAATATTAACAAAGCTCGCGGTACATCGAGATCGTGCCAAATCAAGAACACGAGAGAGAGAGAGAGAGATCAAACACATAGCTACTGGTACATACCCTCGGCCCCGAGGGTGAACTACTCCCTCCTCGTCATGGAGACCGCCGGGATGACGAAGATGGCCTCCGGTGATGATTCCCCCCTCCGATAGGATGCCGGAACAGGGCTCCAAAAGAGATCACTTCGTTACAGAGGCTTGCGGTGGCGGTGTGGGAGTTCTAGGTTTCTTTCCGGGGTTTTTGGTATTTATAAGAATTTTCAGCGTTGGATTCACGCCAAAGGGGGCCACGAGGGAGCGACAAGCCTGCCCCGCTCGCCCTGGGGGGGAGGGCGCGCCCTCTGGCTTGTCGCGTCCTCGTGGCTCTTCTGGTCCTTCCACGAAGCTTCGGGGTTCTCTTTTGGTCCATAAAAAATCACCATAAATTTTCAGCCCATTCCGAGAACTTTTATTTCTACACAAAAAACAACACCATGGTAGTTCTGCTGAAAACAGCGTCAGTCCGGATTAGTTCTAATCAAATCATACCAAAACCATATAAAATTGTTGTAAACATGGCAAGAATACTTCGTAAATTATAGATACGTTGGAGACGTATCACACCTCAGTAGGAGAAAGCCGAAAATCGACTGTCATGATAAGCGTAAACTGGTCGGCTATCCGAAGACAGTGTCAAACTATAAGCCGTTAGTGGTTACACCGTGATAAATGAAGGGTTCTTGCTATACGAACCGAGGTGTTCTAACTGGTGCACTTCGGCGTGTCCAATCACCACTACACCGAGGGCTAGGTCAACTAGCCCAACTTTTCAAACTCCTATGACTAAGTGAAGGATATAAAGCCACTATGGTCCGATTGCCTTGTTTCGTAAATACGCAACCGCCCTCGGGCACCGAGACGTCGGCTAAGGGTTTCCGCGTTTTTACGGAACACCCCGCGTGGTATCTACAGAGGGGGTAGAAGCAGACGACCGGCCTCTTTCAGTATAAACGGTTGCAAAGGAATGAAATAAACTCGTCGGATGCAAACGACTAACTTAGCATACATAATGATTGTTTTTACAGCAGTTGCCATGGCGTACAAAAGAGGTTCTTTAGAACCGGAGCTCGGTCTTCGAGCATTGTACCTCGGTCTCCCGAGCCCCTTCTCGGACCTCGGCAAGAAACTGCTCGGGCGTCCGGTTCTTCCCTTCGGGAGGCCCCGACGCGATAGCAAGCGGCTTGATCTTCGGGTAATGCGCCATGGTTGACGCATAAGCTCGCTCCGCGCCTTCCAAGCAGGCTGACCGCTTCCACTTCTCCACCTGGGGGCTCGCGCCTCGCAATCTCTGGACCAAGCCGAATAGGCTGGTCGGTAGTGGCTACTGTGGCCAGAGATTGACGCAAATGTCCTCCATCATTGGCCGAGCCGTACGGAACAGCTCGGCCAGCTGCTTCATCTAATTATTCAGCAGCGGAGGATGCTCGGGCGCCTGCAATTGGGCCCAGAAGGCCTTCTCTGTCGACTCCTCGGGGTGGGCAGCAAAATAGGCGCCGGCGTCCGAGGCGCTCCGCGGCAGATCCCTGAAGGCCTCTGAAGAACGCCAGACTTGCGTAAGATGGACAAAGCAACGGTCACCGAAAATGCAGCGGAGCGGGTATGGCTTACTAGCGGCAATCTGCCTCACTTGCTGAAGCACTTCCCGATCCGCCCTCGCCTGGGTCGTGGACTCCTTGCAGGCCGAGCTCGCAGCTTCGAGCTTGGAGGCGAGCTTGTTCCTTTCCTCCTGGAGGGCATCGCGCTGTTTGACCAGCCCCTCCAGGTCACCCTCCACCTCCACAACCCGAGCCGCGTTTTTCATGCCGGCCTCCTTTTCCTTGGCCAGTGCTTCGCTGGCCTGCCTCACCGCAGCCTTCTGTTGTTCGGCTTCTTGCCGAGCTGCTTGTAGCTCAGACCGGAGTCTCTCAAGCTCCACGGAGGCAGCTGCATACAGCCTTTAGAGCTCAAAACAATTGCATCTGCAAATATAAAATTACAAACAAAACGTCCAAACTCTTGCTTACCTTGAGACTGCTCCATCTGCTTCTTAAGCAGATCCGCATCCTTCTCGGACCGGTCGAGCTTATGGTTCAGCTCCTCCAACTCCCTCGAGGTGGATGCTGAAACCGTGGCCGAAACCTGCAAAAGGTGATATTAGCTTCCTCGGATGATTTGATCCCCTGGTCGGCTCTGTGCATCCAACCAGGGTCTCGGGGGCTACTGTCCACACGTTTTTGATATACTATCTTTCCCTATAATCCCCGTGCAAGATTATTAAATCTACCTCGGGGCTTGGGGGCTAATGCGGTTATACTTGTAACAAGTCTATGCAGTATGCAATGTCTTCGGACATATCAAATTTTTACTTATTCCCTAAAGACTATCGGGCACATCTAGTGCTGAGAGGTTCTGCGCATGTACGCGATTCTAAAACAAAAACTTAATTTGAGCTTACCTCAAAGCCTTCGAACAGGCCCTTAAAAGCCTCTCGAATACCAGCCTCTGTGGACCGGTAGTTCTTCAGCGCCGTGCCCAGTATGGCGCGGTGCTCGGTTACGATGGCGGAGCCCGTCAGGGCCGCCTCCATCTCTTCGGTCCATCCCGTGAACACCTGCCCTCTGGCAGGTCAGGATGGACGGGTCACCTCGTCCCCCTCCATCAGCGAAGGAGCCGCCGTTGAGGCCGGCCACCGAGGTGGCTCTGGGACAGCGGGAGCCGAGATTATCGGTTGTTCCCGCTCTTCCCCTCCTTTCAAGGAGGAGGTCTTCTTCGGCGCACCTCGGGAGGCCTCGGCCTCGGCCTCGGCCATGGATGCATCAACACCGCCCCTCGTGGTATTTATCGGGGGGGGGGGGGTTGAGAGGTAGCCTCCCCTAGCCCATCATGGGCCGTAGGGGAGGGATTATGCTCCTCTGTGGCGTAGGGTGGGAGCGTTGTGGGGTGTAAAAATTAATCGGCCCAGGTTTAGGGCAGGCGGGTAATAATAATGTGCAAGGGGGTAAAAGTCTAGCATATGTACCTCCTCGGCAGGGGTTTCTCCCTGCGGGGCCCGAAGAAGTCGCCCTCTGACTCGGAGGGAGCGACCTCGGCCTCGGGCGGGGCCTTGTTGGAGGTGGCGTCGGCAGCCTTTATGAGGCACTTTCGCTTCCGAGGCACCTCGGCCCCCGCGATGTCCTCGGACGCTGCCCTTCTTCTCTTTAGGGAGGAGTTGCTCTCCTCCCCCTCATCTTCTCCCTCTCCTTCCTCCTCGCCTGAGGAGAGGGTTTGTATTTCCTCAGACTTGGCGTCCGAGGTATCTCAGATCCGAAGACCCATCCTCTTCTTTCCCGACTCCCTTGCTTTCGCAGGAGCCTTTGGGGGAGCTACGGCCAGCAGGTCCTGCAGCTCGGGGGACTGGTTGTCTTCGGGGAGCGGTGTTGCGCACCTAATGAGTGCCACTTTTGGCGCCCACTTCTGCAAACAGAGCGGGAAGATTTATACAAGCATAAAACAAGGAGTCATTGTTGAAAAGGGAAAACGAACAGTACCTCGGATGCGCCGTGGGCGGCGCAGTAGCCGCCGTCCGGCCCGGTTTCGGGTAATTCATTCTGGGACGACTTGAAGAGAGCCGTCCACATGCCGTCCAGGGAGGTGCGGAAGAAATGCCGCACTGGAGCTTCGTCTTCGGGCTTGTACAACCACATGGGGGTGGCCCGAAGTTGAAGAGGGAGGATGCGGCGGTGGAGCATCACGTCCACCACGGCCGGCAGCTTGAATCTCTTCTTCAGAGATCGGATCCTCCCCTGGAGAGCAGTAACTTCGTCCGCGCTGCCCCACTCCAGGCCTTGCCTCTGCCATGACACCAGCTTCCGAGGAGGCAGCCTGTGAAGGCTGGGACCTCGGCCTGGCCCGGTGCGAGTGGTTCCGTGATGTAGAACCACTCGCGCTGCCACATCTTCACAGTGTCGATGAAGGTGCCTTCCAACCACTCCGGCTTCTGGAGTTTGCTGATCATGGCACCCCCGCACTCGGCGAGTTCGATGCCGCCGCTCTTCGGCTTTACGCAGAAGGTCTTCAGCCATAGCCCGAAGTGGGGCTCCACGTGTAGGAACGCTTCGCAGACTATCATGAAGGTGGTGAGATGGAGAATGGAGTTTGGGGCAAGATTATGGAAATCCAGCCCGTAGAAGAAAAGGATCCCCCGCACGAAGGGGTGCAGGGGGAATCCCAAACCTCGAATGAGGTGAGGGATGAACATGACCCGCTCCCCCGGCTTGGGAGTGGGGACGCGCTGGTCCGGCTCTGGAGCCTGACAGGCGACGTTGTCGGGGATGTACCCCGCCAGGCGGAGCTCCTCGATGGTGGCGTTGGTGACCTTGGAGGCCATCCACTTCCCCTTCAAATCTGCGTCCGCCATTGTTGCGATGAGCAGAGGACGGAGGAAAGCTTTGGGCTTGGAAGGGAGATTGGGGGTGCGAGCTTGGAGGGCTTGAGCGCTGGAGCGGCAGGAGAGCGTAGGGTGATAGATTCACCGCTCCTTGCTCTTTATAAGACAGTAAAAATGTGAAGCACCCCTCTGCTGTGCCGTAAAAATTGCCATGTTTCAGCTTATCGTGCCGTTGTGGCCGCATGGGGTGAAACAATTGATTGATGATATCCCCGAAAACGCGGGGCACGATCTCTGTTTGATGAGACATGCCAATGACAGGGTTGCCTTGAACTGCGATTCGAACAAGTAATAACTGATTCGTGTGATGTCATGGGTCTTGACGTTTCGGCAAAAGTTGTCAGTAATTGACCGTCGAGCATGTTTGGGTTGGTAGTCTTCGGGACTAAGTAAAACCATACACTTCGGATAGACGAAGATGCGTTGCGGGCGACACATGGTCGGCAGGCTTCACCTCTTATTTTAAAAGGGAAGTGCCCTTTTTTAATTAGGGATTTCCGAGCCCTGGGTGAACTTTTTAAACTTGGAGCATGGAACTTGCCTGCTAAGCCGAAGAACTTTTATGCCGAAGACATTCATCCGAAGTCATCTATCCGAAGAAGGAGGCCTTCCTCGGCTTTGAAGTCAAGTTCGGGGGCTACTGACGGTGTCCTGGACTAAGGGGTCCCAGCCTAGGTGATTAGTCCATGGGCTGGACTCAAGGCCCGTTGAAGAGCAGAGACTCCGGAGGTTTCCAACCTGAAGAACCAATGTACCGGGCCTCACCGAAGACTTGGCGTACACCCCAAGGATATGTAGATTCAACATGTATTCCTTTAGTTGTAACCGACCATGTGTAACCCTAGATACCCCTGGTGCCTATATAAGCCAGAGGGTTTAGTCCGTAGAGACACGATCATTCACAATCCTAGGTTTAGACCACAACTCACGATCTCGTGGTAGATCAATTATGTACCTTGATACACCATCAATATAAACAAGAGCAGGACGTAGGGTTTTACCTTCATAGAGAGGGCCCGAACCTGGGTAAATCACCGTGTTCTACGTTCCCTGTTAAGCCATTGATCCGATCTCACAGCTCGGGCACCCCTACCCGAGATCCGCCGGTTTTGACACCGACACTCCCCTCTTTGGATGAGCCATACTGCCCTTTTCCAACTGGCTACGGACACGGAGATTATGGTGGCGGATGCGCTACGTACTCCCCCCTGTTAGTTTCATGAGGCCTCTAACAGCGGCAGAAGGGATCTGTTGGGCCGACCTGACTACTCGGTTGGCGGACCGTCCGCTGACCACGGTCCAGGACGTGATCTCATGGAGCCTTGCTGCTTCCGGCAAATTTTCTGTTAAATCTCTCTATGCAAAACTAATGGAGGGATCGGCGCTGGACATAGCTAGGGGGCTTTGGAAGGCGAGCATTGTGCTAAAAACGAAAATTTTCCTATGGCAAATGTTTCGCAATCGCCTTCCATCCTCTGACAACGTGGCCAAAAGAAACGGCCCATCAAATGGGACTTGTGCAATCTGCGGCCTTATAGAGGACGCCAACCACGTGTTCTTTCACTGTCACTTAGCTCGTTTCGCTTGGAGTACCGTGCGCGAGGCTTTCGTCCAGAATTGGAATCCCTCTTCGGGGGCTGATCTCCTTTCCATTATGCGGGCGCAACGGGGCGCATTTGCTAGGATTTTGTGGCGTGGCGTTGGGGCGTTGCTTTGGTCGTTATGGACTATTAGAAACAAAATTAGCATTGATAAGAAGTTCCCTTCTCACCCAACTGATATCATCTTTAAATGTCACCTCTTTCTTCAGACTTGGATGCCTTTGGGGAAGCAGTGGGACGCTGGGCTCATGCAGGATGTCATGGAGCGGATCAGGTGCATTCAGATCTTGGCGGCGTCAAGAATCTCCGCACTCCTGAGCTTATTTTGCTGGAGTATCTATACTCCTTGGTGGGACTGGGCCTTAGGCTATGTGTTTGTTGCTTTATGTTTCTTTGGCCCAATGTCGGGTTACATATAACGCACTTTATGTTGGTCTTCGGTGGTGTCTTGTTTTCGAACTTATTGTCGGATGCTGCCTGTGATGGGCTTTATTAATTTAAAGCCTGACGCGTCTTGTGTCTTCGTTCTAAAAATAAATAAATTACTCTATCCAAAATACCGGGACAAAGAAATGTTGCTCATGGCATTAACCTGGCTTGGCCTGATGAATATGAAGAATGAACGTGGCTTTCTATATGCTTCCAGGCTGAAAATGAAACCGGTAGTAACAAGTTTCAATCTCGATAAGGCTACTTATAGTGGGAAGTATCATATGCTAGCATCATGCATATGATACTACCTTCATAGCACTGCCAAGAAACACAAGCCAGAAAACATAATATGCGTACCTGCCACACCTTCATAACTCCAAATACTCGGATTTGTTACAGTTCCTCTACTTTCCTATTATATTGTTCAATACGTTCGCGGAGAATTTTATGAATTTCATCGACTCGAAGGGTTGCCATTAGTGTTTCTTCACTCTTTTTTTGGAAGCAAGGTGAAAAATATATATTAGTATCATAGATGATCTTATTTATTGTCATACATGACAAATAGTAGCATAACATTTATTATAATACGGTATCTACCTATATTACTCTAACCCTCTCTCTCTTCTTTAATTATGTGTCACAACAGCGTGTTTGCTATTCCCGAGTATATGATACCGGCTAAAGTACCACCACTATGGCCAGCCTAAGAAAGATCTGGATGGGTTAAAATCAGTTGGGTGAAAGAGGTCGCCGACATGCCCTCTTTGGCCAACGAAGCATGGAGACTTTGCCGGCCGCGGCTCCAATCATACAGGCCAGGGCGAGGGAGAGAGAAAGCGGGTAGGTAGACGACCAGCGCAGGCGCAGTGCATGCATATCCAAAACTAGCAAGGCTGGTGGCCCGTCCATGCATCCCCGCCTTCCCTTTCAGCACAGATCATCCTCATCCTGCACGCTGGACCTCCTATCCCCTCCCAACAACATGCCATTGTCTAGTCATCATACTGGAAATTCTTTTTTTTTAAGCAACATACTGAAATTCTATTTCGGATCCCGGCAAAATTTGAGGAGTTTCCGGTGAAATCATCCCGGACTTGGAAGTTGGAATGATGCCGCTGGGGTTGAAATTTAGAACTTGTCTCCAGTCTCCACAGCCCAATGGAGCGTGCACTTGACGCTGTGGGGTTGGCGCGCACAGAAACTTAACCCGGAGCGACCTACAGGCTCCAACTGGTGCATCAAGTCTATCGCGTCGAGCCGTCAATCCCTTTGCGCCTCTGCCATCCAACTGTTCCCTCTCCTTGTCCCGGTGACGACGCCAGCGCCAACAAGCCGGAGTCGCACAGTGCACGGTACAGCTCTCGTACAATGTACACGTCCACGCCCATGCGAGGGCTTGCAAGTTGCTGCTCTGACTGAACCCATGGTGATGAGTGACATGCATGATAACGATTTTTAGTACGGCAATGGCAAACGGCAAAACCACCTGATTTTTTTTTTCTGCAGATCAGCAGTAACCCCCATTATCAAATGTCTATCGTTCTTGACCCTTTTGATTGAAAGCGATTCCTGACGTTATTTGGTGCTTAATTGATTTGCCGTTCTTCGCCATCAACTTTTTGTTGGCGAGCTGGAATGGGTGAGAAGGGAAAGACAGCGAAATCCAGGATCTTGGGGGCTGTACGTTCACTGTTCCTCCACAGTTACCCGCCAAGATAACATATTTAAGCTCCTGGCTAATCGATCGGTCTCGTCTGCGATGTGATGTGTTACTCATACTCTACCTTGGTAGGCTTGTGCTGCTAATTGTAAAAGACCCGCAGATTCCAAGCAAAGTGATGAGCGCTAGCTACACCTACACGACGCAGATTCCCATGTGCGGTGCTCCCCCAGTAGGTACGTGTGCTTCTGCTCGCTTGCTCCCCGCTAGCTCGATTCGGTTTCTACCCCCTCCCTTGTGCTCACAAGTCTCGGTCTCGCCATGAGCAAGCTCCGTTATGAAACAAAGTATCATATGCCTGCTGCCGTGGTCGTACACAGCGCGGTACGTGAAAGCGTGCGAGACCACAGATCAATAACCGTTAGACGATAGTCGGTTGCTTGTGTCATCGAATTCGAACCACGCGTAATGATCAAACTTCTCTTAACTGAAACAATAATTGGCTCGATCGGCCTAGGGATGCAGCCTACAAAGGTGCAGCTCACGTGCAGGTTACAAATCGTGTTACTCCTTCGTTTAACTTCTGTCTGTTTATCAGGCAAGTTCATGGAGAACTTTTTTTTTTTTTTTTTTTTTTTGCCGGTGAAGTTCACGGAGAACTAACATGCATCATGGGTGGGCTAATTGTTAGTTTTACTTATAACAGTTGAGTTTTCTTCTTTCGTGAATATGTAAAACTTGCATATCATTTCACTGAAAGATAGGAGAGAAATAATATGCGCCACTAATTTAGGCTCTACCCCGTTTAGCTAAGTCCCAAATAAAGTGTCTATGTTATTAGGTGGACTGGCATTAAAGGTCACATGCACTGTGCGCCACAGTAGCTTGGCTAGTGGGCATTCGAGAAACAAATGTTGGATCGATTCATCTTGATCACAGAAACAACACCATTTACAACCCTCCTGATACGTCTCCAATGTATCTATAATTTTTAATTGTTCCATGCTATTATAGTATCAATTCTGAATGTTTTATATGCAATTATACGTCATTATATATCATTTTTTTGGGACTAACCTATTAACCCAGTGCCCAGTGCGAGTTGCTGTTTTCTGCTTATTTTTGTCTTTTCAGAAAATTATTATCAAAAAGTGTCCAAACGAGAAAAAAAAAATTGGATTAATTTTTTCTGGAACAGAAGAGACCCAGGAAGCTTCGGGAGAAGACCAGAAGAGCCACGAGGAGGCGGCAAGCCTGGAGGGCGCGCCCGAGGGGGGTGGCCGCGCCCCCCAGGCTTGTAGGCCCCTCGTGGCACATCTTGACCTAATTCCTTCGCTATAAATTCACAAATATTCCAAAACCAACAAAGAGCCAGAAGAGAAAACCTTTCCACCGCCGCAAGCCTCTGTTCTTCCGCGATCCCATCTGGAGGCCTTCTCCGATAATCTGCCGGAGGGGGAATCGATCACGGAGGGCTTCTACATCAACCTTGCTGCCCTTCCGATGATATGTGAGTAGTTTACCACAGACTTACGGGTCCATAGCTAGTAGCTAGATGGCTTCTTCTCTCTCTTTGATCTTCAATACCATATTCTTCTCGATGTTCTTGGAGTTCTATCCGATGTAATCTTCTTTTGCGGTGTGTTTGTTGGGATCCGATGAATTGTGAGTTTATGATCAGATTATTCATGAGAAATATTTGAGTCTTCTCTGAACTCTTTTATGCATGATTATTATAGCTTTGTATTTCTCTCCGATCTATCGATTTGGTTTGGCCTACTAGATTGATTTATCTTGCAATGGGAGAGGTGCTTTGTGATGGGTTCAATCTTGCGGTGCTCAATTCCAGTGACAGAAGGGGACATGACACGTATTTGTATTGTTGCCATTAAGGATAAAAAGATGGGGTTTAATCATATTGCTTGAGTTTACTTTGTCTACATCATGTCATCTTGCTTAAGGCGTTACTCTGTTTCATACTTAATACCCTAGATGCATGCTGGATAGCGGTCGATGGGTGGAGTAATAGTAGTAGATGCAGGCAGGAGTCGGTCTACTTGTCTCGGACGTGATGCCTATATACATGATCATTGCCATGAATCCGTCATAATTATTTGCTTTTCTATCAATTGTCCAACAGTAATTTGTTTACCCACCGTATGCTATGTGTTTGAGAGAGAAGCCTCTAGTGAAAACTATGGCCCCCGGTCTAATTTATCATATATTAAAAACCTAAAAATACCTTGCAGCAATTTATTTACTTTTATATTAATTAGTATTTTAGTTTATCTATTTATCTCTATAAGATTTAATCCTTGCAAATAACCGCTAAGAGGATTGACAACCCTCTTATTTGCGTTGGGTGCAAGTGTTTGCTCTTTTGTGTGCAGGTGCGCTTAACGGAATTTTGCTTGGTTCTCCTACTGGATTGATAACCTTGGTTCTTAACTGAGGGAAATACTTATCTCTACTGTACTGCATCATTCTCTCCTCTTTGGGGAAATACCAACGCAGACTACAAGTAGCAGGAAGAATTTCTGGCGCCGTTGCCGGGGAGACATCATCAAAATTACCAAGTACCTTCACACAAACTATCATCCACTTGCATTTATTTTATTTGCCTTTTTATTTGCATTTGCCTCTAGTTTTCATCTCCCCCACTTCTAAAACAATTTTACAAAAACACAAAAATATTTTTATTTGCTTGCTTGCTTGTGCTGCCATGTGTCTTCTATTTGCTTGCATCTTCGCTTGCTAAAAAACTATTGATATGGATCCTCATCCACTTGCTAATCTTTTCAGAAAATCCAATTATGATGAACCAATTACTAGTGAGTTGAGTGCACTAGATTATCTTTATGAAGTTTTACTAGAAAATCATGAATCTGAAAATTGTTATGAAGAAATTTATAAAGTGATTCATGATAGCTCCTTGAATGAAAAGCATGATTGCACTGATTTTATTATAAATTCTATTAATGTCAATTGTGTTAATAATATGCAAAACTACAAGCTTGGGGATGATGATTTTGTTATGTCCACTACTTATTGTAATGATCATGATTGGGGTGATGCTTCTTATGATCTTGAAAATTTATTTAAGCCTCATGATGAATATGTTATTGATAATAATATTTACAATAATATTGAAAGTGGGTTTGGAAGAGTGTCAACTTTAGGTAAAAGGAATCCCACATGTTCGGAGAGTGTTCAATCTTATGAAATTTTTGATAAAAGTGGGTTTGGAGAGGTCCTGACTTTAGTTGATGTTAATCCCACTATCTTGAAAGATTATAAAACTTTTATGCATGTGGATCATGAAGATAAAATTTTATATGATAGCTATATTGTTGAATTTGATTATGATCCTACATGTAATGATTATGAGAGAGGAAAAGATGGTTGTAGAAATTTTCATATTACTCAATTACCTCTCTTGAAGTTCAAATTGTTAATGCTTCGTTCTTCTTCCTTGCATATGCTAGATACTTCTTGTCTTGATAATTTATTTTCCTATAAAATGCCTATGCATAGGAAGTATGTTAGACTTAAATGTGTTTGTCACATGTTTTATGATGCTCTCTTTGTGTTTCAACTCCTATCTTTTATGTGAGCATCATTAATATTTCAAGCCTATCTTAATGGTTATAAAGAAAGAGCTTGTTGGGAGACAACCCAACCCTTTCGGTTCTTGAGTGTTTACACAATTATAGCTTCTGTTATGATTGTATTTTTATGTTTTAATTAGTGTTTGTGCCAAGTAATGCCTTTGGGATGATTTGGATGATAGTACGATAGATGCTGTTGGAAAACAGAAACTTTTGTGCCCAGTGCTGGAATTTTGTTTTTTCGCTGGAGCGTCAGAACCTTCTGAATTTTTTACACAGTATTGATATATGAATTGCCCACGTTGTCCTAATTTTTCAGAATTTGTTGATTTACAGAAGTATGGCGATAATTCAGGTCTTTACAGACTGTTTTGTTTTAGACAGATTCTGTTTTTGTTGCATAGTTTGCTTATTTTGATGAATATATGGATCGTATCGGGGGGTATGAGTCATGGAGAAGTTGGAGTACAGTAGCATTATGCCAATATTAAATATGAATCAATTTACAACAGTACCTCAAGTTTAAGATTTGTTTGTTATACTGACGGATCTCACGAGGTTTCTGTTGAGTTTTGTGTGCTGAAGTTTTCAAGTTTTGGGTGAGACTACGATGGATAAAGGAATAAGGAGCGGCAAGAGCCTAAGCTTGGGGATGCCCAAGTCACCCCAAGGTAATATTCAAGGAAGACTCAAGCGTCTAAGCTTGGGATGCCCCAGAAGGCATCCCCTCTTTCGTCTACAATCTATCGGTAACTCACTTGGAGCTATATTTTTATTCATCACATGATATGTGTTTTACTTAGAGCGTCTTGTGATATAGTTTATTTGCTTTTGTTTGCTTTTTAGTTTGTCACAATCATCTTTGCTGAACACACCTTTATGAGAGGGACACACATTATTCGTGATTTGTTAGAATACTATATGTGCTTCACTTATATCTTTTGAGCTAGGCAGTTTCTCTAGTGCTTCACTTATATTTTTTAGAGCACGGCGGTGGTTATATTTTAAAGAAACAGTTGCACTCTCATGCTTCACTTATATCTTTTTGAGAGTCTAATGAATAGCAATGGTAATATGCACGAGTTATGAATTTGGTCCTGATATGATAGGTATTCAAGAGGGATATAATAAAAAAAATCATGTAGATCACTGAATATGATAAGTTTGATTCCTTGCAATAGTTTTGCGATATTAAGATCGTAATATGTGGGAGGTATTAGTAGATGATTGTGGTTTAGTAAGAATATTGGTGTTAAGATTTGTGATTCCCGAAGCATGCACGTATGATCTGTCGTTATGATAAGAAGTTGGAGCATGATTTATTGTTGATTGTCTACCTTATGAGTGGCGGTCGGGGACGAGCGATGGACCTTGTCCTACCAATCTATCCCTCTAGGGGCATGCGTAGTAGTACTTTGCTTCGAGGGCTAATAAACTTTCGCAATAAGTATGTGAGTTCTTTATGACTAATGTGAGTCCATGAATTATACACACTCTCACCCTTCCGCAATTTGCTAGCCTCTACGGTACCGTGCATTGCCCTTTCTCACATCGAGAGTTGGTGCAAACTTCGCCGGTGCATCCAAACCCCGTGATATGATACGCTCTATCACACATAAGGCTCTTTATATCTTCCTCAAAACAGCCACCATACCTACCTATCATGGCATTTCCATAGTCATTCCGAGATATATTGCCATGCAACTTCCACCGTTCCGTTTTTCTGACACACACCATCATTGTCATATTGCTTTGCATGATCATATAGCTGACATAGTATTTATGGCTCAGCCACCATTCATCATTTTTTATACATATTACGCTAGCATCATTGCACATCCTGGTACACTGCCAGAGGCATTCATATAGAGTCATATTTTTGCTGTAGTATCGAGTTGTAATATTGAGTTGTAAGTAAATAAAAGTGTGATGATCATCATTATTAGAGCATTCCCAGTGAGGAAAGGATGATGGAGACCATGATTCCCCCACAAGTTGGGATGAGACTCCGGATGAAAAGAAAAAAAAAGGAAAAAAGAGGCCAAAAAAGGAGCCCACAAAAAAAATTAGAGAAAAAGAGAGAAGGGGCAATGTTACTATCCTTTTTTCACACTTGTGCTTCAGAGTAGCACCATGTTTTTCATATAGAGAGTCTCCTATTTTGTCACTTTCATGTACTAGTGGGAATTTTTCATTATAGAACTTGGCTTGTATATTCCGATGACGGGCTTCCTCAAATGCCCGAGGTCTTCATGAGCAAGCAAGTTGGATGCACACCCACTTAGTTTTCATGTTGAGCTTTCATACACTTATAGCTCTTAGTGCATCCGTTGCATGGCAAACCCTACTCCTCGCATTGACATCAATTGATGGGCATCTCCATAGCCCGTTGATTAGCCGCGTCGATGTGAGACTATCTTCTTATTTTTTGACTTCTCTTATTTATCTCTACCACCACACTCTATTCCACCCATAGTGCTATATCCATGGCTTGCGCTCATGTATTACGTGGGAGTTGAAAAATCTGAAGCACGTTAAAAATTATGAACTAATTGCTCGGCTTGTCATCGGGGTAGTGCATGATAAATACTTTGTGTTAAGAAGATGGAGCATGACAGGATTGTATGATTTTGTAGGGATAACGTTCTTTAGCATTTTTATTTTGAAAGACATGATTGTTTATTAGTATGCCAGAGTATTGATGTCTTTGTATCAAATTATAGACTATTGCTTTGAATCATTCGGATCTTATTATTCATACCGTAAGAGAGATTACATGATGAAACATGATAGGTAGCATTCCACATCAAAAATTCTGTTTTTATCATTTACCTACTCGAGGACGAGCAAGAATTAAGCTTGGGGATGCTTGATATGTATCCAACGTATCTACAATTTTTTATTGTTCCATGCTATGATAGTATCAATCTTGGATATTTTATATGCAATTATATGCCATTATATATCATTTTTTGGGACTAACTTATTAACCCAGTGCCCAGTGCCAGTTGCTGTTTTCTGCTTGTTTTTGCCTTTTCAGAAAATTATTATCAAAAAGTGTCCAAACGAGAAAAAAACTTTGGATTAATTTTTTCTGGACCAGAAGAGACCCAGGAAGCTTCGGGAGAAGACCAGAAGAGCCACGAGGAAGCGGCAAGCCTGGAGGGCGCGCCCCAGGGGGTGGTCGCGCCCCCCAGACTTGTGGGCCCCTCGTGACACATCTTGACCTAATTCCTTCGCTATAAATTCACAAATATTCCTAAACCAACAGAGAGCCAGAAGAGAAAACCTTTCCGCCGCCGCAAGTCTCTGTTCTTCTGCGATCCCATCTGGAGGCCTTCTCCGGTAAGTTGCCGGAGGGGGAATCGATCACGGAGGGCATCTACATCAACCTTGCTGCCCTTCCGATGATGTGTGAGTAGTTTACCACAGACCTACGGGTCCATAGCTAGTAGCTAGATGGCTTCTTCTCTCTCTTTGATCTTCAATACCATGTTCTCCTCGATGTTCTTGGAGTTCTATCCGATGTAATCTTCTTTTGCGGTGTGTTTGTTGGGATCCAATGAATTGTGAGTTTATGATCAGATTATTCATGAGAAATATTTGAGTCTTCTCTGAACTCTTTTATGCATGATTATTATAGCTTTGTATTTCTCTCCGATCTATCGATTTGGTTTGGCCTACTAGATTGATTTATCTTGCAATGGGAGAGGTGCTTTGTGATGGGTTCAATCTTGCGGTGGTCAATCCTAGTGACACAAGGGGACATGACACGTATTTGTATTGTTGCCATTAAGGATAAAAAGATGGGGTTTAATCATATTGCTTGATTTTACTTTTTCTACATCATGTCATCTTGCTTAAGGCGTTACTCTATTTCATACTTAATACCCTAGATGCATGCTGGATAGCGGTCGATGGGTGGAGCAATAGTAGTAGATGCAGGCAGGAGTCGGTCTACTTGTCTCGGACGTGATGCCTATATACATGATCATTGCCATGAATCCGTCATAATTATTTGCTTTTCTATCAATTGCCCAACAGTAATTTTTCTACCCACCGTATGCTATGTGTTTGAGAGAGAAGCCTCTAGTGAAAACTATGGCCCCCGGTCTACTTTATCATATATTAAAAACCTAAAAATACCTTGCTGAAATTTATTTAATTTTATTTTAATTAGTATTTTAGTTTATCTATTTATATCTATAAGATTTAATCCTTGCGAATAACCGCTAAGAGGATTGACAACCCTCTTATTTGCATTGGGTGCAAGTGTTTGCTCTTTTGTGTGCAGGTGCGCTTAACGGAATTTTGCTTGGTTCTCCTACTGGATTGATAACCTTGGTTCTTAAATGAGGGAAATACTTATCTCTACTATACTGCATCATCCTCTCCTCTTCGGGGAAATACCAACGCAGACTACAAGTAGCACCTCCCAACTACGTTTTGCCAAGTTATCCTCAGTCCAGATCACTTCCTTGTGAACAAACCACATAAAAACTTTTATCTTTAAAGGCACCTTGATTTTCCAAATGTGAAGCGACTTTGGAATTGGACCAAAGTTTATCAAATCTATATACACTGACTTTACTGAGAATATCCCTGACACCGAAAGTCTCCAGTGTAGTGTATCTGGCTCATCAGAGAGGTTAATCTCCATCTACCTGTGCACAAGATGTAGCCATCTATCACATCGCTCCCCCACTAGTGATCTTCTGAACTGGATGTTTAAGGGAACCGATCCTAGAATTGTACTAACGAATGCCTCTTTACGTTGTACAATATTGTAAAGGGTAGGATATTGAATGGCCAGTGGCGTGTCCTTTAGCCACGTATCTTCCCAAAACCTAGTGGTATTACCATTCCCAACAATGAATTTGGTCCTATTGAAAAAGGCAACCTTTGTCCGCATCACCCCTTTCCAAAATGGTGAATTATTCGGCTGCGCCATTACTTGTGCGAGGGTTTTGGAATGTAGGCACTTGTTACACAATAGTTGTATCCACACACCCTCGTTCTCTACAGAAAGTTTGTATAACCATTTACTAAGTAGGCACATGTTCTTTACCTCAAGGTTTTCAATCCCTAAGCCCCCTTGGTCCTTTGGCCGACAGATTATATCCCACCTAGCCAACCTGTATCTTCATTTATTCTCATCGCTTTGCCAGAAAAAACGTGATCGAT
This sequence comes from Elymus sibiricus, assembly GCA_039707655.1. Lineage (NCBI taxonomy): Eukaryota > Viridiplantae > Streptophyta > Magnoliopsida > Poales > Poaceae > Elymus > Elymus sibiricus. The sequence continues at coordinate 253,647,771 of CM077674.1, forward strand.
AAAAGTCCAACCTTTTCCGTACACCCACAGTTACTTCAAAGAAAGACAATAGGAACATTGGCATACTCGTAAGCACGGAGTTTATCAGAAATAACCGACCCCCATAAGACATAAGCTTGCCCTTCCAGCAGCTTAATTTCTTCTCAAATCGATTCTCTACGCACTTCCATTCTTTGTTGGTTAGTTTTCGGTGATGAATTGGTATTCCCAGATATCTAAATGGGAGAGACCCCAACTCGCACCCAAACAACTGTTTATAATTTTCTTGCTCTTCCTTGGCACGCCCAAAACACAACAGTTCACTCTTGTTGAAATTGATTTTCAAACCAGATAGTTGTTCGAAGAGACATAAGACCAGTTTCATATTCCTGGCCTTTGCCAAATCATGTTCCATGAAAAAATAGTGTCATCGGTGTATTTAGAATGGAACCCTAATGGAGCGAATTCCCTTCAGATCCCTCGGTAGGGGTCCAAGCGCAGTTAGCAGTCATGGATCGGAGGTCACACGAGGGGTTTATCCAGGTTCGGGCCTCCGGAGAGTGATACCATACGTCCTGCTAGTTTTGATGATTCATAATGGAGGGATACCTCGTGCGAGGGGTTACAATGGTGTATGAGATTGCTACCGAGAGTTTTCCTATCTGTAGATAGATGATCAATGGGTACCCTAGACCTCCCTTTATATAGGCAGGAGAGGTCTAGGGTTTACATGGCAGATGCGATCTGGGGTGCTGCCGCCCTCTAGTCTTGGGCGTCAAGAAGGTCGTCATGCCTCCTAGGGTTTGCGTCATGACTTGGGCCTAGCGGACCCCTTGTGGTTGAGGAGGCCTGGCTCCTGGGCATTAGCCACCACCGGTACAGGACCCCATCAAACCCCCCCCCCACATCCACTAGATGAGGGATAAGCCCACCTACCTGACCGTCCTCCTTGGCCCGACCAATGAGAACCGCCAACATATCGGCCACAATATTAAATAGGATATGAGACATCGGGTCCCCCTGTCTCAATCCCTTGCGCGTCAGGAAATAATGACCAAAGTCATCATTAACCTTTATCCCAATGCTGCCTTTTTGTACAAAAGATTCGACCTGCTTCCTCGAGGCCGCATCATGACACTTCATACGTAAGGCCTGTTGCGGAAATGGTCATTTAACTTTATCGTACGCCTTCTCAAAATCCACTTTGAAGACAACTCCATCTAGTTTATTCGAGTGAATTTCGTGGAGAACGACTATCCTCTCCAGGATATGTCGTCCCAGCATGAAAGTCGTCTAAGTCGGCTGCACCACAGTATGTGCAATCTGTGTGACTCGATTAGTACCAATTTTTGTGAATATCTTAAAGCTCACACATTAAGCAGACATATCGGTCTGAATTGCTCAATGCGAACTGCCTCCTCCTTCTTTGGCAACAGCGTAATAGTTCCAAAGTTTAGGTGGAACTGTTGTAGTTGGCCATTAAACAAATCATGGAACATGGGCAAAAGGTCACCTTTAATTATATCCCAGCACCTCTTATAGAATTCAGCTGGAAAGCCATCCGGACCTGGTACCTTATTATTCTTCATTTGTGCTATGGCCTCGAGTACCTTCTTCTCTGAGATGGGTGCCGACAGAATCTCGTTCTCGTTGGCCCCCAGTTGAGGCATATCAACAATCATTTGCTCATCAAGTGACACAGAGTTATCCTCCGGTGCCCCCAAAGAGTTTCTTTATAGAATTCTGAGATATATAATTTTAGGTTCTCGTGCCCTATAATTGTACCCTCATCTTATTCTAACTGAATACTTTTATTCTTCTTGTGTTTTCCATTTGCAATCATATGGAAAAAATGGGTATTATTATCTTTTGATAGATAGCACAAAACTCTCCTAGACCACATCATGACCAGCGCCAAGTACCATCATCGATCAGCATTTGAAGCCGTGGAAACCATCGCAGGCTGAGATCACCACCACCAGAAGAGGATTCACACCCATCACCGAGGAAGGTGACATTGGGCAACGACATGCGCTCCACCTCCGACAACCGCCACCAATTGGCGCAGGCCAGATCTGACCAGGGGTGGCCCGAATCTGCCGCCATCAGTACACCATGGCCAGCCCGAGAGGACGAGGCATGGCTAAGACGAGGCTCCGTCGTCGGGGGGGGTGTTGGAAATATGCCCTGGAGGCAATAATATTATATTATTATATTTCCATGTTTATAATTAAGAGTTTATATTCTATGCTATAACTGCTATGATCCTGGAATAAGCGATTCGGTGGAAAACTCATATGCACGTGTAGAATGATAAATGGTAAAACCTAATTCCTAGTCTCGCCTCTAAAACTAGCTCAAGTGTTATTAGTGATCATGTTTTTCAGATCCTAGGATATCGTTAACTGTAACGATATTCCTAAAACAACTTTGAGAACTTGACGTTGGAAGAACGATCATATTGAATTGACCCAAACTTGTTTGTTATACTTTGAGATACAATCGTCACAAATCAATCGTTATAACACGGAGAGTTAACGTATGCTTTAGTTCCTTAGACCATGAGAGTATCGAAGTCACTTCTTACCGTACGATGGACTTTGGGGTTGCTCAAACGTCATCTGTAACACAGTGATCATGACGACAACTTACAGGTTCAACGGGAAGTTTGACAAGGGGCTAGATAGCTCAAGAGTGGGATTTGATCCTCCTCCGATGATGGAGAGATATTCTTAGTGCCCTCTCGGTGTGACGACATCCATCATCGTCTGGCCAGACACAGGTGACTAGGTCACAGGGATGTCGGAACATGTCAACGAGAAAGAAGAACAAAACCGGTAACGAGGAGACCAGTATGAGCATGAGAATGACTCAAGAGGATACCGATATATCTCACCTCGGGTTTTGTAAAGTATCGTGAAGCAAAGGGAATAGCACATGATAACCAAAGGTTCACTCCAATGTCATTCGTGTACCATAGGGATTGATATGGATGTCCACGGTTCTGCTATCAATCATTGAACTAAAGGGGTTTGTTCATGTCTATGTTTTATCGAACCTACAGGGTCACAAGCTTAAGGGACTCACGATCTGTTGAGTGTTAGTGGAGCAAGAGTTATGAGAAAATATTTATGAAATAGTTTCGAGAGGAACCGGAAGCATTTCGGGGTTACCGAAAGGGTTTCGGAGTTTACCGGGTAATACCGGTAATTCATATATAGGTGGAAAATGTTTTCGAAGATGTTAAATTAATAATAAAGGGTTTAATAATGATTAGGAGGCTTTTATATTTAATTAAATATCAATGGGCCTTAAAAGGCCTATAGGGGAAAAGTTAGTGGGCCTATGAGGCCCATTAGGAGAAGCTAGGGGAGGCCGAATTGGAGGGGGGCTCAGCCTCCAAGGCCGGCGCAAGGGGGAGGGAAACCATCCCCCCTTGTGGCGCCCCTCCCCTCTCCTCCAACCTATATATGCTATAGGTTTTGGGCACTTTGATATACACAAGTTTTGGAGCCTCCTCTCGTTCTCTAGTTCTAGTTCTAGTTGATCCAATCAGAGCTAGATCTAATCCTCTCTAGTCCTCATAATTAGAAGCTCAGTGTGGTTCTAATCTTTTGCCACTAATTCTCCGGTGTCGATTTGCTCTGGACGGCGAAGCGCTGCCTGATCGTGAAGACTGTATGCTTGCAAACTGTGGAGAGGTCGTGCTTTCGGTCTTCGGTTCGAGGGATCGTTCGTGAATGGTTTGAGGGACTTCAAGTACGATCTACACCGACTCTTCTTCCGCTGCAACTCGGAGTTGGTAACGATCTGATCTAAACCGTTAATGCATCTTCATAGTGTTCCTGGTTTGATCGTAGGATGATTTTTTTTGTTTTCTACTATGTTTCCCAACAGGACGCCGAACAGCCGGAGGCCAGGTTGCCATCAGCACCACCTTCTCTAGCCCAAGAGGGCGAGGCATGGCCGGGATGAGGCTCCGCTATCGGGGGGATGCCGGACAACCGGAGGCCAGGCGGTGGCCAGACGAGGCGAAGCTTAGGGGAGGGGGTTGATGCACCGCACTAGGCAATGCCGGTGACGAAGGCAGGGACGAGCCGCGGGAGACGCGGGAGCGACGAGGAACCACGGGAGGGCTTCGCAAGGGGAACCCTGGCCCTAATCTGCCATCAGGAGGTGCGTCACCGGCCACCAGGCCACCGAGAAAGGAGTTGCCAGATCACCGGGAGGTCAGGCCGCCAACCGCAGGGCCCCGCACACGATGAGCAGCGCCACGTGGGGAAGACCCAGTCATCGCCGCCACTACGCGAGCTTCGCCCAGTTGTGGCCACCAACGATGGTGTGGGTGGGGGGTGGAGAAGGTGGCGGCGGTGGCGCGGTGAACATGAGTTTGTAACTACCTTGATTCAGGCAACAGACAGAAAATGACAAATATATAGGGCAAGTGAAAACTCATTTAGAGCTCGTGCTCACTAGTATAGAAATAGAACAAGAAAACATTCTGTAATTGAAAAGGAAAAGATCACACAACGCATGCTGCAGACATTGGTGAAATTTGGTGCTGCATATATGTGGAGATACTTTCTCTGAATAGTAAGATATTATGTTTTTATTGTTTGAAAAAGGAGGAAATATTTCAACATGTGCATCATTCCGATGCGTACAACCATATTTATTAAGACTAAAGTACCAACATTCAATATAGCGCAACAAGCAAAATATCCTGAGAAGACTACGACATGCACAAATAGGAATATAGGAATATAGGGCTACACACACAAATACATAGTCTATTATTGGACCGTCATCCAAATCGGTTGAATGCATCCCGTGCCGTCTCCCAACGACTGCACCCAAACTCCATAAGCTCCCGTACTTCCGCAGGCTCAAGTAAAGACCACACACGGATCTATCATGTAGCTTTGAGAATTACCTGCGGTTTTCTTTTTGTATCTTTTATTTACTCTGTTAAAAACACAATATTAACGGTCATTTTATATTGCCAAAAGTAAAGCACAATCTCTCGCTTGAATATAAGACTTAACTTTAAGATTCACCCCCACCCAACCAGTTTTCGAACAAATTCGTTATAATAGTAGGTGGAGGCAGGTTATATGCTACATGAACCGATGCCATAGAAGGGTGGCAGACGGGTAGGAGATAATGAGGTGGTGATATGTCTCGTCTTGATCACAGAAAGAGCATTTTTTTTGCTTTCTTCCCACCATTTCTTTGCCAAATTATCCTTCGTTAGGTTTACCCTCGTATGCATAAGCCACACGAAAATCTTAATCTTGGGCGCCACATTGATTTTCTGAATGTGCTTCGAATGAAATACAAGACCTGTATTAATGAGTTCGACATACATAGATTTAACCAAGAATACACTGAAGAGCTCAATCGCCAATGAAAAGCATCTAGTTCGTTAGTTAAGTTGATCGACATAATTAAAGTTACCCACTAAATCTAGCCAAGCAGTTCATTTATCCCAGATCAAAGCACGCCCGAGCTGGATATTCGAAGGAGTTGTCCCTAATACTGTGGCCACATACACTTCCTTTCGTTGCACAATATTATAAAGGGATGGGTACTGTAAGGCCAAAGTTGTATCACCTAACCAAGTATCTCCCAAAAAACATGTGGTGCGGCCATCTCTGATTTTTTTAACACTCCTCTATTAAAGAACACACACCTTTTCCTCATCAACCCCTTCCAGAATGGCTAATCAGTTGGATGAGCCACAACTTGAGAAAATGTTTTGGGATGAGGATAATTGTTACGCAATAACTGTATCCACACGCCATCCTCCACGGAAACAAGCCTATGTAACCATTTACTTGTGTGGGCATAATATTGGGGACATCTCCCTTAAATATCCAAATCAGGAGAGCTCTGATTGAGGATAAATGGACTGCTTGGCTTGGGTTGACCTCTTTTGGAATGTTTTCTGTTAAATCAATGTATATGGATTTAATTAATAATGGGCCATTTGTCTCACAAAATATATATGGAAGACCAAAGTACCTCTGAAGATAAAAAAATCATGTGGTTTGTCCATAGGGGTGTTGTTCTTACTGAGGATAATCTGGCAAAACACGGGTGTCAAGGGAGTAAACAATGTTGTTCTGTGATTAGGAGGAAACAATTCATCATTTGTTTCTCGCATGCCCATTTGCTACTCTTTTGTGGCGTATGATTCATGTGGCATTTAACCTACCTCCGCCTACTAGTATAAAAACATGTTTGGCAAATGGTTAGGTGGGACTGAGTCTAAAACTAAGGCACAAATCCGTGTGGGAGTTTGTGCTTTTCTTTGGTCTCCATGGAACTGTATGAATGATTGTCGCTTTAACAAAACAAAGGTTCACAGTTTTTTGCATGTTATCTTCCAAGCTACAGGATGGATCCGTACATGGTCCTTACAACACCAAGCAGAGGTACGGCAGGTTATGGCATCTAGGTGCAACCAATGAAAGATGATCGCACGAGATACATACAACTGGTACGGATGGTGGTTTAATAATAGGCTATGTGTGTAGACATATATCCCTATTTTCATCGGTTATGGTTAACTTTCTTGTTATTTTTGTACTTCATTACTGGGGCTTGTTACTTGAACTTTAATAAATATTTGGTTGTGTGCATCGTAATAATGCAGAAGCAGGGGGTTATCCTCCTTTTCTAAAAATAGTAACCAGTTGTTGAGGAGACATTTGTTCTTAGTTTCAAGGTCTTCGATACCCAAACCCCTTGGATCTTTGACCTACATATAATGTCCCACTTTGCCAAGCGGTATTTAGTCTTATGCTCATCACTTTACCAAAATATTTGGGTCTCTAAAAATCTAGTATTTTTTCACACCCTTTTCATACTTCAAAGAACGAATGCATAACATAAGTAGGCTCGTGAGCACTGAATTAACAAGTACCAACCGTCCACTGTAAGACATTAGTTTACCTTTTTAGCATCTAAGATTCTTTGCAAACTTGTCCTCTATACACTTCCACTATTTTTTTGGTTTATGATAGTGAATTGGTATCCCAAGAAACGTAAATGGGAACTTACCAATCTCACAACCGAACATTTTTTTATAATTTTTTCCATCCTCTTTGGGGCACCGAAAGCAGAATAATTCACTTTTGTTGTTTTAAGCCCGGATAGATGCTTGAAAAGACATCGACAAAGTTCCATATTAAGTGAATTGCTCATATCATGCTCCATAAATACAATAGTATCGTCCATATATTATAGAATGGACCCCCTCCCCCTCAACTTGATATGAAACTTGATCCGTATATCGTCCATATATTATCGAATGGACCCCCTCCCCCTCAACTTGATCCGGGACAATACCATCTTCCTTCACCCTTGCTACGAGGGTTGCCAACATATAAGGAACGATGTTAAAAAGGACCCCCTCTCTCGCAATCCTTTCATGGTCTGGAAATAGTGTCTGATATATCACTCACTCTCACCCCCACACTACCTGAACAAAGGACCTAACGTGTGGCCACCAAGCAGGGTCAAAACCCTTCATTCTTAGAGCTTGTTGTGAGAAAGGCCACTTGACTTTATCTTAGCCTTTATCAAAATCCACTTTAAAGATAATTTTGTCGAGTTTCTTCAAATGAAGCCCATGGACTCTTTCATGTAGGACAACCACACCGCCTCCAGGATATGGCGTCCAGGCATGAAAGCAGTCGGAGTAGGGTGAACCACGGTATGTGCGATGTTCGTTAGTCTATTCGTACCCACTTTGGTAAAAATCTGGAAACTAACATTGAGTAAAGAAATAGGTCGGAATTGTTCAATCTGCACAACCTCTTCCTTCTTAGGAAGTAGAGTGATCGTCCCGAAGTTGAGCATAAAGAACTTGAGTTCACCATTGAATAATTCCTCAAACATTGGCATCGGGTCTCCCTTAATCACACCCCCTCACAACATCTTCGATAAAACTCTGTCGGAAACCCACATCGACCCTGCCTCTTATTATTATTTTTATGTAAGATGGCATCATATACCTCCTTCTCCTTGAAAGGTGTCGTCAACACAACATTCTCTTCGGACAGAGTCATGGTATATCCTCTGAGATGTCTTCACTCATCGAAACAGAGTTAGACACGAGAGGCCCGAACAAGTTCTTAGAAAAATTGGACATATATGACTTAAGATTTTTTCTGGCCAACAATGGTTGTCTCATCATGTTCAAGCTGGACAATCTTCTTATTTTTGTGTTTTTGTCGATGATTAAGTGAAAATATATGGCATTGTTATCACCCACTCAATCATATTTCGCTTGGGCACATTGGGCCCATTTAATCTTTTCATCTCTCAAAAGTTTATCCAAGTTCGGTTTCGGCCTCGCTAAGGGAGCTCGTTCTGCCTTGATGTCAAACTCATCAATAAGGCTTGTCTAAAAAAACTCATCAATAAGGCTTGTCTAAAAAAACTCATCAATAAGGCTAAGTAGGCTTTCCTTTTCCACTTTATATGTCCCGCTCGCATTCTTAGCCCATACCCGGAAGAATTGTTTAAGATGCTGAACTTTGTATTGTGCACAAGCAGTGGTTATATCACCTCCGTATTTTAGTTTGTTGTACATATCACTTGTAAATTAATTAATCAAGATCTTCCGCAAATTTATCGTGTATTTATATATGTTGATATGGTCTTTGACTTTTCTAAATCTTTCAAATGATCTTATATAGTTTGCCAAAAATATATATGGTGTGACTTGCCACAATTGGCTATTTTTCTCTACTAGGAGGTTGTCGAATTTGTGAGGCGTGAATCTACTTCCACATGCTGTTTTTTGTATGTGGGGATATGTTGATGTTTTTTTAACCAAGAAACACAACTGTTTTTAGACTGATGCAAGAACAACTAGTAGAAAAAGATAAACGTAAACAAATACAAGATGAACAATGAACCTCAGAAGATTTATACTCTACTACACTTTTGAATGTCCATTTGGGTATCAAATTTTGTCTTCTCTACGGCTTGACAAGAATCGGAGCCGATCGATGGTACTTCGTGTGAAATTACGCTTTGTTTGAGTTTGTTCCATTTTGGGTGACTGAGTGAGTCATGTAATGATGGACCTCAGTTACAAGTGTGTGTTTTTTAATGTTTGTCTATTCATTATGTCTCCAAAATAAATTACTCCCTTCTTTCCAAAATCTTAGGCGCCTAAGCTTTTTCAAAAAATCCCAAAATCTAAGACGTGTTAGCTTTCAGTTTTCATATTTTCTCTTGTACGATTAGCATAAAGCTAGCCACTGCTAATCGTGGATCGGCCAACCACGTTGTGAAAGGATGTCGCGGAGGAAACTTTTCGTAACCATGGCTCGGTAATTTGTGACCAACCTTGTATTATTTTCGTGCCAAAAGCTTACACACCCTACATAATGGGAAGGAGGGAGTATATAATTTAGTGTTGAGTAAAATCTCTCAAAGCGAAGCACTACCAGTATTGTCTTCCATAATATTAGAAAATACTCCAGTATACATTTACATTGAAAACTCAGGAAAATCTAGCGCGGTTTGACCGGAAGTTCCGCATATAAACCTATCCGCCGTGTCCCGCTCCACCCCGTCACCTCAAAGCCTCACAAACCCCACCGGATCACTACCCCCACCACCTCCCCCCTCTCCAACGTACAGCGCGAGCGAAGCAAGCAGACGCCATGACCTCCCACGACCTCGCCGCTGCCTCCAGCCCTTTCCACTTCTACCAGCAGCACCCGATGACGACCACCACGGTGGCGCCCGCCGACGCCGGCTTGGCTCCGGCGCCGAGCAAGAAGGCTGGTGGCAGCGTGAAGGACCGGCACAGCAAGGTGAACGGGCGCGGTCGGCGCGTGCGGATGCCGATCGTGTGCGCCGCGCGCGTGTTCCAGCTGACGCGCGAGCTGGGGCTCAAGTCCGACGGCCAGACCATCGAGTGGCTGCTCCGGCAGGCGGAGCCCTCGATCCTCGCCGCCACGGGGACCGGCACCACCCCGGCCGCCTTCGTCTCCTCCTCCGCGCCATCCACCTCCTCCTCCTCCTTCTCGTACCCGCACACCCTCCTCGGCAAGCGCCCGCGCGAGGAGGAGAACGACGCCGTCGGCGCGGCGGCTGCAACGTCGGCGTTCTGGGCGGCACTGCAGGCGGCGCCGCGGCAGGACACTTGGGGTTTCTCGCCGCTGGAGGCGCAGGCCGCGTACATGCCGATGGCGCAGGTCCACCACCACCACCTCAACCTTGTCGCCGCGCTCTCTGGCGCCGCTCGACGCGCCGAGGAGGAGACCCGGTGAATCAACGGTGCTGACGAATGTTATTGATTGTTTTTCTGTTTTGCGAGTCTATTAGGATCCTGGGTGTACTTCCCTAGCTGTCGAGCTCGAATTCTCGATCGTCGTGTGTTCTTTCTTTCTGCAGTTTAATCGGTGAAGATTTGCGATTTCACTAAGCGCTTACTTAGGAGTGCTACTACATCCCAGCTGCATGTGTTAGAAACTTATTAGTATCTGTCGTTGGCTTTACGTGGATCGTGTAGTGCGACTTCTCATGGAACCTGTTTCACTTATCATGCTCGTCAGTATGAGAGCAAGCCATTCAACAGCTAAAACGCAGTGTAGCATTCACCAGCTGTGCCGTCATTATTTTCGTCTGCGTCGATCTTACCTCAATTTCCCTTCTTTTTTTTTTGAACAGCAGAAGAGTCCCGAAGGACCCCGTCTTCCATTAGATAAGCATGAAAGCACATTTTACATCAGGATCCAAATGAAACAGGAAATTACAACTAAGACCCTGACTTTTACATGGAGGACCCCAAACTGAAAGCAAGAAACGCGATCGGGTCCCTAGCAGCCACTGCCCGGATTGAACCTCGCCACCGCCGGGGACGAACCACTTGGCGTGACGAAATCGCCATGGCTGCATCAGCTGCACACCACGGCCTCCGAACCGCAGCTGGATCTGCCTCCCATAAGGCACACACGCCGGGAGGAATGGATTCGGCTGCCATTCAGCCAGAAGAAGCAGCGAGCCAGCGGAGACCGGCAGCCAACCAAGGGCGCCGTTGCTCCACCATGGAATCAGCTGCTGATACGCTCGAACTCGACCTGCAAGCTTCATGTATCTGCATCGCCCCTGCTCCTCATCCACGACCAAAGTGACCTGAAAGAGCAAGCTGCTGTACAGGGCAATCCTCCGTATCAGAGAAGACCTCGGGCTTATTAGGGGAAGAGAGCTCTTGCCAGATCCACTCCCAACTGCTTCCGTCCACCATGGACGACAAGCCTGGGAGGCAGCCGGAGACCACCAGACGCTGCCCGGACGCGTCGATGGAGAGCTCCAAAACGACATAAAGCCAGACACCACGGAGGCAAGTCTCACCGTACTACTAAACCTAAAACTACTATGAACAGAAGGAGGCCAACCACCTAACCCATCCTCACGCCGGACGGCAAAGCCACCGGAGAGAGAGAGAGGGAGAGGGGCGGAGACATGAGGCACGAGAAGACTCTCAATGGGGGCGCTGCTCTTTATGACTCCCCCCTGGGACTGTCCCACAATTTCCCATTCGGGAGCATGAAATTCTTTGTTCAGTGAGCCCATTTTGACAAATATGTTGATTGTTAAGGTAGGAGTATTGAGGAAAAAACACATTATGGGCTTTGAACAATCTCGGTTATCCATGCACAGATGACATGGCCGCAGATTGCAGAAATGATAACGCTGGGAGAGCGAAACCGCCCTGGTTTCCGTCGTTTCCCCATGGATTCTCGCTGGAATTGGCTACGCTTTCCCGGTCTTTCCATGCTCCGAGTCCGAGGCCGAGGGCGAGGGGGCAAAGGGAGGGAGGAAAGGCTGCGGCGCTGCAGCCGCACAGTTGCGCTCTGTGAGAAAGGCTGGCGCCGTCGTGCTTGTACTAGACCGGATTCGTGTCAAAGCTGCTGGAAAGATGCCCTGTCTTTCGTACCGTCATACGTGCTCCTACGGACTTGCAGAGGCTTGCAGCAGGCAAGGTTGACTTGGCTGTGCCTGTGCTTGTGCATGGCAGGGCATCTTCTTTGTTGCACGGTGAACTGTGAAGCGTACACGGGAGAAAAGAACAGGAATCAGGTATGCACTGCCGCTGTTGATTGTTTACTAACGCATGCATGTATCATGTACTGTATGTACGTATGTATGTGTTGGTAAATTTAACTGATTTTTTTTCAAAACTGGCACTGTATTTAGAGCAAATTCGAAAACTAGCATTGCTAACATGTATATATCAAAAATAGCACCCCGTCGGTCTGCCGTAGGCCGAAGAGTGACTTTTCGGCCTGGAAAAAACCGAAGAGACCATTTCGGCTTCCTGTGGGCCGAAGAGGGGCGCTGCTGGGCCGAAGACCTGTCTTCGGTCAGCAGTAAGCCGAAGAGGCCTTTTCGGTTTCCTGTTGGCCGAAGAATGCATACTCTTTACGTTAAATGTTGACCGAAGTTGCATGGAGCACTTTTCGGCCTGCACCTGACCGAAGACTATTTTTTTTCAAAAAAATGCATTATAATTGCTGCACAACCATTCCCTCTCTTTGACATGCCAACTTTGTACTTTCCCGCAACCATTTCCCGACAATATATCTCATCATTTTCTTTCCCGCCATTTTCCTTCCCGCCATTCTCTCCCGGCATTCTCTCCCGCCATTCTCTCCCCCACCATTTTCTTTCCCACCCTTCTTTCCCGCCATTCCCTCCCGCCATTCTCTTTCCCGCCATTCTCTCCCGCCATTTTCTTTCCCGCCATTCTCTCCCGCCATCTTCTCTTCTCAACCTATAAAACCCCCTCCGCACTAAGGTGGGTGAGCAGGCAAGTGTAGTCTCGTGAAGATGTCCGGTTATCCTTTCGATCGTAGTTGTTTTCACCCTCGTATGTCCAAAACTCTTCTTAGTTTAGCCGCCAATTTCAAGATAGACAACAGGATAGTTCCATGGGACGAACTCCTCGGTAGTGACATCTTCATGAATGAGTTGGCTCACCAGTTAAGTAGGAGCGGGTGGCCTGCAAGGACCTTTGAGGAGATACGGAAAGAACTTCTCAGGTTGCATGGTAGGTGGAAAAAAGTACAATATAAGATTGAAGCTTTTCAAAGGGCTGCAGTAGAAGATACTTGGTTATGGAGTCAAGACAGTGAGGACGAAGACGATCTTTTCAAGCCGAGCACCAAGCTCAAGATACCCGCATCGTCGAAGTCCAAGAGTACCGCACCGTCGAAGGGCAAGAGTGCTGCATCAACGGAGGATGACGACGACGACTTCATGCCGAGCACCAAGGCCAAGAGACCCACATCGTCGAAGTCCAAGACTACCGCATCGTCCAAGGGTAAGAGTGCTGCATCAACGGAGGATGTCGACGATGACTTCATGTAGTTTGTGGGATGTATTTTTCAAGAATAGTCGTACCGTTTAATTCAGATGTACTTCTATCTTAATTATGACTCATACATAGATAATGGCTCATACATAGATAGTAACACATACATGAAGGATGTCTGATACATAGATAAGTCCTCACACATAAGAATAGTCTGAAACTAACATGGATGTCTCATACATATATAAACATATCACTGCTCGGTACTACGGCGACGAGTCTGGACCTTCCTCGGACGAGGACCGGAAAGCGATAAGCGCTGACGCGGTGGGTGAGCCTCACGGTGTCCACGACCGTACATAACCTCGCCTGTCACGGTCTGTGTCTCCTGCGTCGGTGGTGGTGGTGGAGTATGATGCAGCGGCTGAGAGAAGTCATACGTGTTTGCAGCGTGGTCATCGTCATCGCCGTAGCCGTCTAAGAGCGAATCATAACCACTAAGCATCGGCGACTGCACGACATGCGTGAACGGAGGCGGCTGGTTGCTGACTGTAGTAGTGAAGCACATGTAAAATTGAATTGCGAACGTACACTGCTTAAAAGAAAAACCAAAAGTAAAGTTACCTGGCCCCATTTGTTGATGCCATGCCGAGCTCCCTGGCTGTGAAGGAGATGGCTCTTGCCATGCCGAGCTCCCTGGCTGTGAAGGAGGTGGCGCCGGTGAAGCCATGTGCCGTGAAGGACGTGGCGGACGAAGTGCTGGACGAGGAACCACAACATCAGAAGATCTTCTACATGTCATTGCTGCGTAAATCCCTCGTAGCTTCTCATCAAAACGCTTCAACCACGAGAGGTGCTCTGGCTGTGGGATAGTTTCTCCGCTCTCAACCCGCCCCATTAAAGCGGAAACCTCATCTTGCGCTTCAACCATCAAGTCACTCTATACATTGAATAGTTAGCCAATTGTAAATGTTCAGGTTATGACATGAGTACACATATTAGAACCATAATAGAGCAAGTTGGTTACGTACCGCGTGGTGTCTGGTTCCCATAATAGAGGAAGTTGGGTACATATCGCTGGTCAGAGGCGCTTCAATCTGATCAGGAGCAGCAGAAGGAACCAAGTAGATCCTCGTTGAATGCCTGTAACGCTGCAGATACAACCCGAACTTGTGCCAGTCAAAGGGTCGAACCTCATCCCAGATATTTGTTGGCGCAGTAGTCCATTCTAGAACATAAGGGCCAATGTTCTTAAGCCAGAAATCCATGGACTTGTTCCCTCCTACGCGGCTCAACCTGACATTGACATCCGGGTAACGTGGTAAGCAAAATTCTTAAAGTATCAAACTGACAACTAAATTAGAATTACTTACTTGTGCACGTGGTCCGGTATGTGTGGAATAACTGGAATTTCATCCTCCTGACATCGACCGAACTGTCTCATCACCCTATGAAGGGCCATCTCCTCCACCGTCACGTCGAACACCAATGTGGCCTTGGTCATCCAGTAGTGCCGATCTCTAGTGCACAAGTGAGATATTCCACTTGGATACCTAAATGTTATAGCCTGATGCGAGTAGGGCTCCCACATAACAACATCCTCGTGCAAAGCATCAAACTGCGCCCTGAAGGACGGGTAGCAGCTCTTCACCTGATGACCCGCAAACTGTCTCTGTGCATGACAACAAATAAACATTAGTAATAGTATTGCATGGCAAGAAATAATCTAATGAACTTCTCGGTAATACAAAATTACCTCTCTTCGCGTCCAAACAGATCCCACAGTTGGCAAGTGCGGATGATCAACCCACTCATCCAATGTACCCTCAACCAGCCGTGCCAAGGGTAGCAGTCCAGCCCATATTAACCTACAAAATAAAGAGAATGTACAGCAAACAGTTAGCGGGCATCATATATTACAAAATACGAATTAAAAAATTATAAGCACACAAACCTATCAACCCATGCAGGGTGTATCAGCCAGTTAGACTTTGGGGTGCGAGTGGTCAACACATCTAAGTTCTTGCCCGTTTGCATAAGTGCGGCCCGGTGTTTTTTTTCAATCGTATCTTTAAGCAACGCATACGAAGACATATCTGAAATTAAAACATAGTTCGACATATTAGAAAATAAAATATAGTCCAGACATATTACAAATTAAAACATAGTCCGACATATTACAAATTAAAACATAGTCCGACATATTACAAATTAAAACATAGTCCGACATATTACAAATTAAAATATAGTCCAGACATATTACAAATTAAAACATAGTCCGACATATTACAAATTAAAACATAGTCCGACATATTACAAATTAAAACATAGTCCGACATATTACAAATTAAAACATAGTCCGACTCATTATATAGCTTCTGAGTTATTTCTTCCTCGTCGTCCCCTTCGGCCTCGACTGCCTCGACCACGTCCGCCTCTTGCTCCTGTTGTCGCACTCGTCGATGTGGACGCACCGTCTTTGTTAAGGTCGGGACAATATTTCATCCTATGCCCATAATTCGCGCATAGCAAGCACTGTCTGGTTGCTCCACCAGCTTCAGATTGGTCCATATCATTACGGATGCGACGGACCTTACGTCTACCCCTACTGGTTCACCGAAGATCAGGATCCGGGATGTATACTCTCTCATCATCGTTTACCTTGTTGAAATTGCCGACGACTCTAAACCCTGTCATCTCACCGGTCCATGTGTTGCGTACTGACTCTTTCAAATAGTATGGGGACACGAAGGAGATGGCATCCAACTTAATCTGGCCGCACGCAGCCAACACATGTGAGCAAGGAAGGTGCAACAACTGCGGTTTGTTGCATGTACACTCACACGTTGGATAAAATTCCGTTCCTATTTTTACCTCATGCGTCTTCACCTCATTTGACGTACCAAAACCATCGGTAGGTAGCTGAACCTCATACCTCCTTTCCTGATTACCTATGAGCCTGACAGTGTGCTTCTTTGCTTTCTCTATCTTCTTTGCCATGTACTCCATGACACGGCTACAATAAGGTGTCTTCGGATGATCTGCAATATGCTTCTTTGCTAACTCGTGCCTTTCTCTGAAATATCTCAAAGTGCCATGCAATACACCCTCCACAATAGCTGTGAGTGGCAATGCTCTATTCCCTCTAAGTACAAAGTTATACACCTCAGCAAGGTTGGTTGTCATGTGGCCATACCTAGCTCCATGGGTGTCATGCAGCAAAGACCAATTCACGGGAGGCTCTTTCTCTATCCACTCAGTAAAATCCTTTATTGCCCTGCCGTTCGGCCTCTTAGTGCCAGGAGGGTCAATTGCTGGCAAGTCACACAGAGCTACATGCTGCTCTAGCTGCGCGATGACTATTGCTAATTTAGCCTGATCTTTTTCCATTGTCCGTCTGGCCTTAACCTGCTTCTTAGTAAACTCATCTAGTTTTGACCAAATAAAATTGTATTTGCGTGCCTGGTTCTGCTTGCATAATTTTTTGAACAACTTCATCAACCGCTTGTTCTTGAACTGTGAGAAAAATTTTGCCCCAAGATGGCGCATGCACCACCGGCTCTGCAGGTCCTTCCATGGTGTTGATTGGTTCTCAGTTGGATTCCTCAGTGTCTTCACGGCCTTCAATATACCAGCATGTCTGTCATGAATGACACACACGTTCGGCCGGTCCTTCACGATGGCAATTTTCACTTGCCTCAAGAACCATATCCAGCTTGGAAAGTTCTCACCCTCCACGAATGCCATAGCAAGTGGGATGATTTGATTGTTCCCGTCAACACCAATAGCAGTAAGGATTTGCCCTCCGTACTGACCAGTCAGGAATGTGCCATCCACAAACATCACAGGAGGACAATGCCGGAAAGCTTCGATGCAAACAGAAAAAGAAAAGAATACTCTCTTCAACACCTTAAAATCTGGTATACTCGCCAATCTTGTGTGTTGTACGTTAACATAAGTGCCGGGATTCCTCTCCTTCAATACTTGAAGGAGCCGCACAACATTATCATATGAGTCGAAGAACGTCCCAAACCTTTCCTCCATAGCCTTCTGCTTAGCCCTCCAAGCCTTCCCGTAAGGAATGACATAATTCCATCTGACCTTCACTGCTGTCTGGATGTGTTTTGCTTCCATGTCTTTCTTCTGCACTATCTCAGTATACATGAGTTGCGCAATGAGAGTAGAAGACAGGTTCGGATGATTCACCAGAAGGTTTTTCCTCACACAAGTATGTGGAACAACACCGGTGACAACCCAGTGGATGTTATACTTCGGCACGTGCCCGTGCACCTTCCCAGGACAACCTGTTTCAACACATTTCACTGTATAGTTTGTTTGATTTGATACGTGTGTCCGAAAAACCCTCTGCGTGGACATAGCCCACTTTACCACCGCATATTTCAATTTCTTCTTTGTATCATACATAGAACCTATCTGGACTTGGTTCAGATGATACTCCCATGGAGTCTCATGGCCATCGTTGACCGTGAGACCGGTGGATAGGTCCTGATCCCATGCGGCAGGAATCGGTACGTCCACTTCATCCTCGGAATTTTCAGAATCCAGATCCTCAGCCAGTCCATCCTCGTCCTCTTCCTCCATCACCCTCTGCATTTCCTCCCCTTCCTCATCCCCATCAGCAAAACCAGAACCGGCTAATATTAGCGACCGACTACTCTGCCCAGTATCATTACCACACAAATTGTGTGGCACGTAATCTGGCTCTTCCTCGGGTTGGCTAGCATCCACATCCATTGGCTGTGACCCGGATAAATAAATCTCGTTAGCCACTTCACTGCCCTGCCCGGGTTCATACCCCCCCCTCTGGTTGTCCGGTATTCTCCTCCTTCGCCACAGGTTGCACTAGGGCATATGGGTGGATTTTTCGGTCCCTGCAACGCCTTAACAGGGTCAACCACTGCTGGCTCCTATCTATCAACATCAACTCCCACTTCACATTTTTACACGATTTGGTCCACAAAGCTTGAATACTGACAGAACATACCCCAGGATCCAGCCCAAAACTAATTGTCAACCAGTACTTCAACTGTCTAATGTCCAGTCTGTCCGGGTCTGGAAGTGTCATGACACATTTTTTATACTCGCTAAGATCAACCCCGAACTCATTATATCGAACATTGCCAGGGCCATAGTAAACAGTCAAATTTACTGATTCAGACATTTTAACCTGTCAGACATTTTCATCATCTCATTATATGACTTAGATACACTAACTAATAAACTGTCAAACTAAGAGATAATTTGTTATACCTTCGACGCGTGTGTCCGCTGCTTCTTGCTCCTCTCTTCAACTCAGCCGCACCGGCCACCTCCCGGGGTACTTGCACCACCGGACAACACCACCGCAACTCCGGCTAGCCCCCTAGCCGCACCTCCTCCTCACCACCAACTCCTCCCCAACCGCACCACCACCTCCTCCTCACCACCACCACCACTCCAACCGCACCACCACCTCCTCCTCACCACCACCACCACTTCACCATGGCTGCTCCTCCTCACTTCTATGCAAAAAAAACTACCCCATGTGAAAAATATGACCGTACGGTGGAGGGGATGGCTACGATCTACTATTTCCGAGGCTGGGATGCGAAAATGAGTGGAAGACGGAAGAGATCGGTGCGGGGTGGCGAGATGAAACAGAGAGAATGGAGGGAGGAAGATGAGAACGAGAGAGAGAGAGAGGAAGAAGAAGGCAGGGTCGGCCTTATCCCCATGTCTTCGGTCGCTGGTAGGCCGAAGAGCCTCTTCGGTCTCTGGTAGGCCGAAGTATCCACTCTTCGGTCTCTGGTAGGCCGAAGATGGACTTTTCTGTCGGTGGCTCAGCTCTTCGGCCCAGCTGGCATCTCTTCGGCCCGCAGAAACACACTTCGGCTTTTGGTAGACCGAAAATTCCCTCTTCGGTCAACCACAGACCGACGGGGTGCTATTTTTGATATATACGTGTTAGCAATGCTAGTTTTCGAATTTGCTCTAAATACAGTGCCATTTTTGAAAAAAAATCAATTTAACTGCCCGTTACGTACGAGCTTTGCTAGAGTTACGGACGAATCTCACGGAATAAGGGGCTGTTTGGTTCTAGACCTAGCAATGCCACATTTTGCCACACATTTTTTGCCACACTTGCCTAAATTTAGGGGCTGTTTGGTTTGTGACTATGGTTGCCATAGGTTGCCACACCTAAGATTAGGCAACTTTGACCAACTTAGTATGGTGTTTGGTTCAAGCCTTACCTTAGGCAATGTACTTTTTGCCACACTAGGACCCCACATCACATAGACTCAAAAAGTGTGGCAAGATTCCCTTAGGCTTGCCAACTTGTGGCTCTCATTTTGGAGAACTAAATTTAGGCAAGTGTGGCAAAAAATGTGTGGCAAAATGTGGCATTGCTAGGTCTAGACCAAACAGCCCCTTAGTTCTCCAAAATGAGAGCCACAAGTTGGCAAGCCTAAGGGAATCTTGCCACACTTTTTGAGTCTATGTGATGTGGGGTCCTAGTGTGGCAAAAAGTACATTGCCTAAGGTAAGGCTTGAACCAAACACCATACTAAGTTGGTCAAAGTTGCCTAATCTTAGGTGTGGCAACCTATGGCAACCATAGTCACAAACCAAACAGCCCCTAAATCCTACAGGCTGGTGTGGCAATGCTCTGATTGGAAATAGGGTGGCCCCATAGCTGAATCACGGGGAAAGGGAGTGATTAATTAAAGGACACGTCTGTCCGTAGGCGGTTCCTGTAAGACACAGTCCGTAGGTGTAGGATTTTTGGTTACGTACTAAAGTAGATATGATATGGTGATATTCGCCATCAATGCGTGTAGCGGAAGACTGGAAAATGAGTGGAAAATGTCAGAAGGTCCCAGTAAGGGAAACGCGCGTACATGTCGGTTGGTGGCCGCAGCTCGCAGCGTACATCGTGTGTCAGAGGCTAGCTAGCTAGCTAGCTAGAGTACCGTGCACACGGTACGTACGCGCCCTACATTCTCAACCTCGCCCTAATGATGTGAAAAGGATTAGATGTATTATACATATTCATTGAAATCTGAAACATAATAAAAATTACATCGAAATTTCAAGACCACTACCGCCACTAGAACAAACCGTCGACGCGTCGCTGTCGCCGCTCCGCTACCGGAGCTGGCTTGACCTGTTGATGACAGCCGAAAAGTCTTTGGTCACGTGCCCCTAAGGACTAGCGCCCTGGAGTCGGTCTTCACCGTTGAACCCTTGCATAGATTTGAAGCACCTGACACCAATCTCACCACATGACGAGAAAACTTAACCTCACCACCCTAAGGAGACCGCAGGAATCTACGTCGAAACTCCTTCGAGTACGTCCAGACGGATGAACTCGAGGAGGATTGTCAGCAGCTTAAGCAAGAACACTGAAGAAAACCAGAAGACAGAGGAAGGAAACAGAGCTGGATCCACTCATGGGCCGATGGACCGGCCCATTCGTAACAGACGCCGACCCCAGTGGCTTGCATGCCGAGACTGGGCCCTCTAAGGGGTTGTAACTGTAGCTTATAAGAGAGAGTCGTCGTGTTCCTTTAGACGAGGGAAGGAAGAGGAAGGCTTCGGCCGAACCTGTCTCTGTAATCAGATCTGTAATCGAATTCGCTGTGTGGGTGGAAGGGAGGAACAGCCATGAATTCGCCATAATTCTCTAGCTCGAGTTGATCTAGTAAGTGTAGCTTATAGTTGGCATCAGAGCCGTTCGTCCTGGAGGTCCCAGTCCACCACCACCACACCAGGTTCAAGGAGAGGCGGTGGGAAGAGGCCATGGAGGAGCTGAGCGAGGAGGCGCGATCGATCTACGATCTGCTCAGAGGAGATGTGTCGGTGACCCTTGACAAGCGACTCAAGGAGCAACGCAATGATCTGGTTCAAGCCGTCCGCAAGATGCTCGACGAAACGTCCGCTTCCCTGGAAGGAGTAATTACCAAGCAAGTCGGCGCAATCAGAGCCGATCTCACCGGTGAAATTGCTCAGGTACGTTCTGAATTGGAGAAGGTACAAGAAGCAAACCAGGAGTCCAGATCGGGAAGGTTAGGCACGCCACGCCGTCTGTTTACAGCGGGGGCGACATCTGCTACTGATGGGGAAGATCAAGGACAGGATAAGGAGAACAAGAGTCGTGCACAGCCCCTGTATGTACCTCCACCTGCCAGAGGATCTATCATTCCCAAATCAACTCCGGTAAGGCCACTGGCAAACAGGGATCAGAATCGAACTGGTGTCTCTGATTTGAATTTTCGTGTTGAACTGCCTCGTTTTGATGGCACAAACCCTCGGCTCTGGCAAACCAGATGTGAAGATCAATTTCAATTGTGGAATGTGTCAACACAACTGTGGGTGTCAATGGCCTCAGCACAGTTTGAAGGGGCGGCAGCTCGATGGTTGGAATCTGTGCAGAGGAGGGCACCTAATATCTGTTGGGATGAATTCTGCAGCCTGTTACAGACAAGATTTGCCAGAAACCAGCACCAGCAGCTAATCAGAAGGCTGTTTCATATTGCTCAAACCACCACTGTAGAAGATTACGTGGAGAGATTTGCTGAGTTATATGATCAACTTACAGCTTATGAGGCTGCACCAGATCCGCTCCATTATGTCACAAGATTCCTGGATGGTTTGAAGCCAACAGTGAAAATTCAAGTGGCCATTCAGAAACCAAGAGACCTGGATACTGCTTATGAACTGGCCCTATTACTGGAGGAGATGGGAGAGGCACATTCCTCCAGTAACAATAACCAAACAAGGAGGGGCCACAGCTTTGCCATTACCATTACCCCCAGTTAAACAAAGAGCATCAGAAGATAGAAGAGCACTGAAATTCCCAGAATTCCACCTGAGGATAAATGGACAGCACTGAGGAATTATAGGATATCTAAGGGTTTATGCTTTGTTTGTGGTGAGAAATGGTCTAGGGATCATCAATGCAAGGCCTCAGTCCAGCTTCATGTGGTGCAGGAGATGATTGACCATCTGCAGGAAGAGTGTGAAGTAACTGAATCTGCTAGTTCAGAACAAGGACAAGCAAATATGTTATGTGCTTCAATTAACAAACCAGGCACTGATGGAAGAACAATTCTACTGTCTGTACTGGTGCAAGACACTCCATTAATCTTCTTGATTGACTCTGGTAGTACCCACTCATTCCTCAACAGCAAGTTTGAGCGTTTGTTTCAGGAAGTGCAAGCTATTAGACCCATGAAAGTTACTGTTGCAGGAGGAGCCAGTCTTATCAGCGATTGGGTTATTTCTGACTGTCAATGGAGCTGTGACTCACATCAATTCAAAAATGATTTCAGGTTGTTAGATCTTGGAATGTATGATGGTATCCTAGGACTTGATTGGCTAGCTGCTCACAGTCCTATGCAAGTTGACTGGCAACAGAAATGGATGGCATTTTTGCACAATGGTGAGATGATAACCTTGCAGGGAGCAGCTTCGGAAGAATTTGCTCTTACTGTATTAGCAATTAGCATGGAATTGCCAGCTTCAGAATCTGAACAATTACCAGTGGAAATTAAGGAAGTACTGGAAAATTTTGCTGAAGTTTTTGAGCCACCCAAGGGGCTACCTCCTAGAAGACAGTATGATCACAGCATTCCCCTTATACCTGGTGCAGTTCCTGTTCCTAAAAGACCCTATAGAATTCCTCCACATCACAAGGATGAGCTGGAGAAGCAAATCAAGGAGATGTTACAGTCAGGAGTCATCAGAATCAGCAGCAGCCCATTTGCTTCCCCTGTTTTAATGGTCAAAAAGAAGGATGGAACATGGAGAATAGTAGTAGATTATAGGCATTTGAATGCTATTACCATCAAGGGAAAATATCCATTGCCAATCATTGATGAACTACTAGATGAACTAGCTGGAGCAGCATAGTTTTCTAAGCTGGATTTGAGGGCTGGATACCACCAGATCAGGCTAGCTCCAGGAGAGGAATTCAAAACGGCCTTCTCAACACATATTGGACATTTTGAATTTACAGTTGTTGCATTTGGTCTCACAGGACCACCTGGAACTTTTCAAGGAGCTATGAACATGGATCTATCCCCAACTTTAAGGAAATATACAGTTTGCTTCTTTGATGATATCCTGATATTTAGCAAGACCTACTTGGAGCACATAGAACACCTGTCCAATGTTCTGAACATTTTGGAATAAAAACAATGGAGAGTTAAGCTTAGGAAATGTGACTTTGCCAAGCAACAAATTTCATACTTGGGGCATGTTATCAGTGACAAAGGAGTTGCTACAGATCCAAGCAAGATTACTGCTGTTGTTAACTGGCTTACACCAACCAATGTCAAAGAGGTGAGAGGTTTCCTTGGTCTTACAGGTTACTATAGAAAATTCATCGAGTCATATGGAATCATCAGCAACCCATTGACTGAACTCTTAAGGAACGGGGTCATATTTGTGTGGACTCCTGTTGTTCAAGAAGCTTTTGAAACACTGAAGCATGCTCTTACTACTGCTCCAGTTCTTGCTTTGCCAGACTTCTCTGTTCCCTTCTTAATAGAGACTGATGCATGTGATAGTGGAATTGGGGCTGTTCTAATGCAAAAAGGACATCCATTAGCATTTGTCAGCAAGTCCCTAGGCCCTAGAAACAGGGGATTATCTGTATATGAGAAAGAGTACATGGCTATCCTACTGGCTGTTGAGCAGTGGAGGCCATACTTACAAGTGCAACAGTTTATCATTAAAACTGATCAAAAAAGTCTGGCTCATTTGACTGACCAGAGATTGCACACTCCTTGGCAACAAAAAGCATATACCAAGTTAATGGGACTGGATTACCAGATTGTTTACAAGAAGGGAAGTGATAATACTGCAGCAGATGCTCTTTCCAGGAGACCACAGATTGATGGCCAATCTTTTGCCATCTCTGGGGCACAACCTAGTTGGTTGCAGGAAATTATTCAAGGATACTCTAGTGATGATCACACAATGGAAATCCTTCAACAACTTATTTTAAAACCAGATTCCAAGCCTCATTACAAGCTGGTGCATGGTCTTATAAGATATAAGAACAGTGTTTGGGTGGGCAACCAGCCTATGATGCATGACATGATTTTTATGGCCCTACATGACAGTCCCATTGGGGGGCATTCCGGCTTCCCTGTAACTTACAAGAGAATACAATCACTGTTCAAATGGATTGGCATGAAATCCTATGTCAAGCACAGAGTGCAGTCTTGTTTGGTGTGCCAGAAGGCTAAATCTGAAAGGATCAATTATCCTGGTTTGTTATCTCCTTTACCTGTTCCAAAGAAGGCTTGGGAAACAGTGTCTATGGACTTTATCTCTGGACTACCCCAATTTCAGAACACTATGACAGCATAATGGTGGTCATTGACAAATTTGCAAAATATGGGCATTTTATACCAATCAAGCACCCTTACAATGCTCTGAAAATTGCAGAAATCTTTCTTGACAATGTGTATAAATTGCATGGCATGCCTGGTCTTATTATTTCTGATAGAGACCCATTTTTCACTAGTGACTTTTGGCAACACCTGATCCGAAGAACTGGGGCTGAACTGAATATGAGCACAGCTTATCATCCGGAGACTGACGGCCAGCCAGAGCGTGTTAATCAACAAGTTGAATGCTTCTTGAGATGTTTTGTTAGTGCACATCCAAAGAAATGGCGCAAGTGGATCTCTCTCTGTGAATTCTGGTACAACACAAATTGGCATTCAGCTGTGGGCAAATCTCCATTTGAAGTTTTGTATGGCCAGTCTCCTCGGTACTTCGGTATTACTTCTTCAGACACGATTGATCCACCGGATCTACAGCAATGGTTAGCTGACCGAGAAGTGGTGAATCAGTCTGTCAGGCAGCATCTTTTAAGAACACAGCAACGTATGAAAACTTATGCTGACAAAAAGCGCACTGAGAGGTCTTTTTCTATGGGGCAAGAGGTGTTCTTGAAGTTGCAGCCTTATGTGCAATCATCAGTGGTTCATCGTGCTAATCATAAGTTGTCCTTCAAGTATTATGGGCCGTATAAGATCACTGAACGCATTGGTGACGTTGCTTATCGCCTTCAGTTGCCTGATACAAGCAAGATCCATCCAGTCTTTCACGTTTCTCAATTGAAGCTATGTGTGAAACCACCTGCCCAGGTACAACAATCCTTGCCTTCTGCTAATGCTCATCTTCAGATTCCTTTCAGAGTGTTGCAGCATCGGGTGCGACAGCTGGGCAACCGCACAGTAGCGCAAGCTTTGGTGGAATGGAGCGATTCTACTCCACACGAGGCTACCTGGGAAGATCTGGACTCATTGAAGCAACAGTTTCCAAGGGCTTCGGCTTGGGGACAAGCCGGTCTTCAAGGAAGGGGGGATGTCAGCAGCTTAAGCAAGAATACTGAAGAAAACCAGAAGACAGAGGAAGGAAACAGAGCTGGATCCACTCATGGGCTGATGGACCGGCCCATTCGTAACAAACGCCGACCCCAGTGGCTTGCAGGCCGAGACTGGGCCCTCTAAGGGGTTGTAACTGTAGCTTATAAGAGAGAGTCGTCGTGTTCCTTTAGACGAGGGAAGGAAGAGGAAGGCTTCGGCCGAACCTGTCTCTGTAATCAGATCTGTAATCGAATTCGCTGTGTGGGTGGAAGGGAGGAACAACCATGAATTCGCCATAATTCTCTAGCTCGAGTTGATCTAGTAAGTGTAGCTTACAAGGATCGAAGCCTGGGATACAAACTCGGAGAAGAAGCGTCACCATTCATCCGAGCGCCGCACTTGCGAGGACTAAAAAACCATAACCTAAACTACTAACCGGAGTGAAGACATTTGATTCCTCTCCCTGTCACCGGCCACCGGAGCGGCAGTCAGAGGAGAGGCAAATCCACGAGTTCATCGGTGAAGTCAAGAGAGAATAGTTTGCCCTAAACCACCTAGGGTTAGGGGAGGAAAACAAGAGGAAGTTGAGCAGACGTGTCGCCCTTGCTTGTGACCTTATTGGATGGACTAAGTTTGACGAAGGGTCATTTATATACAAATAATACCCTAATGATCCCCGGACTAGCTTCCGGCCACTTCCGGCCAACTTTGCCTGTTTTACAGCAAGCATGACCCGTACTCTGTAATAACAAGTGGTGATGCATGTAAACAACGGTGGTGCCTGCCCGAATTAGTCTTGCGTGAACCTGCAACTGCAAGCTAGTGCAGTACGTACGCGAACATATGCTAGTACTCCTACTAGATCTCTTCGTCGCAGGCAGGGGCAGCCGGGCAGGTCCGCTGGGCGACGCAGAATATGCATCTGCATGCAAGCAAAGCCTCCTGCAGACCAAAAGCGACATAGGCGCAGACCGACCGGGGTGACCGAGACCCGTCAGCGCCAGGCAAACCGCTGTTGGCACACATCTCAGAGCACACGCAACGCAAGCGCTCGCTCGCTGATCGGATGTTGCAGACTGGCATGCAATGCATGCCCGTCCGTCCGTCCTCTTGCCGTGTCACAGGAGCTGGTTGGTGGCCGCCAGCTGCCCCCGCTCTCTCTGTCTCTCTCTCGCTGCATATTCCTCTGCCATTGGAGACGGTACTACGCGCATGTGCCGACCTGCGCGCACTGTCGTCTCTGCGCATGCATGGTTCCCCGCCCGCCCCGCCCGCCGTGTGGTCAAAACATGCTGAGTTCTCCGGTGAATCGTATAGTACAGTACGTGCTTCCGTCCAGTGGCGGAGGCAGAGGAAAATTGTAGGTGTGGCGGAGTTTGTGAAGGATGAAACCATATATAATGCAACTACGTAAGAGCTCACTAGAATATTACACAAATATTACTTGTGATCAACAAGTATAAACGAAATCTGATACTGAAGTTTTCGCACTTATAATATCTTTTTTCGCGAATATGCAAGGTTGTGTATCATTTTATTGATAGGTAGCCATTCGTGTGTACGGCGACAGGAGTCGCACCCCTATAACAACACTTATAATATCTTATTAGATGAAGATTACATGCATGAATGATCACCAATTAGTCATAAGTATTAACTAGACGGACATCAAGATGATCTACAAAACATCCAAAGGGAGAGCTGCTGGTGCCACTTGCTTTGGAAAAAATGCTTCTTAAATAAATCTGTATATAAAATCACAAGAGAAAACCGATTAATTAGTCACTGAACAATGGGAAAGCACTAGAATAGACTGAATGTGATGGTGAATTGTCGGAGATTATTTCAGTCAACGGTAAACAAAATGCTGGTATTTTGGTCGGCGGTCGCCGCCTTGCCTCGCCGGCCGACGGCCACTGCTCGCCCATCTCTTGTCTCTGCTTGCTAGCTGCTGCTATACCCATTCGTTTGTCTTGCCGCTTCCGCGCGATCACAAGTAGAGGAGCTATTACAGTCTCCTAATCGCTTGGGTTTGGGCTCAGACAGAGTGAACATTAACAGGTCACGTATGTGTGCGGGCAGTCAATAAGTCACCAGCAATCAGGCCCACGGCCAGTAGCTATCACAAGGAGCAATAAGGCCATCAAGCCGGCAAGGGCGCACCGCTCAGCTCAATGTTCAAACAAGTACCTACGTATGTACCTAGCGTTTGCATCAATTTAGATATGGCGGACGCCAAGCCATGCCAGATTGCTGGCTTCGACGGAAGGATCGCCGAGAAGCCTCGTCGCTAGCGGTCTCGGTCGGCCCGTACCTTTTGGTGTGCCGTGCTGCGCGTCGCCTGCGCCTGCGCCTGCGCCAGTGGATAAGCTGCTTGGCTGGGGAGATAGGCCGTCAGCTCGGTCTCGGTCGACTAGCCCTGCCGTGCGCCACACGTGAAACCTGAGCATGGCGGACGGGACTAGGCTCTTTTCTTTCCCCTCGGAAAGCCGTGTCCAAATATCGTTGACGGTTTTCGTGCGGTGTAATTCACCCTCTGAGTCAAATTTATGAGAGCGAGCAAAAGGATGTATGCTGGATTTGCTCGAGTTACAATGGTTTATCCGCCTATATAGTAGTACACTAGTACTCCATAACTAACGTGACGAGCGTTTGCAGCAAAGTGAAACATGATGCAGATTTTTACCATGGCAAGGTTCCCAACTGGAATTAAATAAAATCAAAGAAAGGCCATATAGCAAACAGTTTGACCTAAATCACAAAGCGGGGATAGCTCAGTTGGGAGAGCGTCAGACTGAAGATCTTAAGGTCGCGTGTTCGATCCACGCTCACCGCATAAATCCTTTTTCTTTCTTCCATCCCAAAATTCCAGGTATATACTTTGGCTTCTTTTTTGTTGTCCCTCTGCTTTCCCCTTCTCCGCCCCTATAAGCCGCCGTCTTCCTTCTCCACCTCCGACCGTAACACACGACGCCACAACTTCCAGCAACGACGTAAGTTTTACCTTTCCTTTTCTTTGTTTATTACTGCGTACTGCTCCCACGGGAATTTTGCACAGCTTAATCTTATGTCCATTACCAAGAACCATAGCAACCCTAGAACCTTTTCGTTTTCGCCGTAAGCTTCTCGTCAGATCCGCTTCAAAAATACTCCACATGCCTACTAATTTCACTAACAGGAGTGCGATATTTGATTCCTTAATAGTATTTTCCGCCTCAATTGGCGCCTCGTGGGATCCATCCATGTCCGATTTCACCATCTAGGTTATGATTTTGTGTCCGATTGCATCATCTAGGTTTTGATTTTGTGTCCACTTACATCATCTAGGTTTTGATTTTGTGTCCACTTACATCATCTAGGTTTTGATTATGTAGCTGGGGCTTACAAGTCACGATATAGAAGGAAAATCGGTTCGAGATTCTAAAAGTTAGCATCAGTGGTGTTGTTAGGCTGTTTTCGATCCGTTCCAATTGGATGGTGATTTTGTCGTCCAAGGGAAGACAAACTGTTTTCTGTCTCTTGAATTCTCGTTTAGAAATTAGAATCTACAAATGGAAAATGGTTACACTAACAGATATGTGTGACATGCTTTTCTTTATGGAATGAACATTTGAGATTAGGTTAGGCCAAGACATTTTTTGTTTGTTTGTGTTATACAATTCTGGCCTTGGAGTGGGGAGTGTTGGTTCATGTCAATCTATTGCTTATGTATATGAATCATGTAACATGCTATTACACTTGTAATGGTGATTACTTTGGATAACCAATATATTCTTCTTTTAGGCAGTTGCTCTTGAATCAAACTAAAAAATGATGGGTTCACGAGGTACCAGTGCCGTGCTCTCAAGAGCTGCTCGGATGAGGCAAAAGCTGCAATCTGCTTTGGAGGCCAGTGCACTAGATATTGAAGATGTTTCTTACCAACATGCTGGGCATGCGGCTGTCAAGGACAGTGCAAATGAGACACATTTTAACATCAAGGTAATTTCACCCAAGTTTGAGGGGCAGAGCCTTGTGAAGCGTCATAGGATGGTGTATGATCTCTTGACGGATGAGTTGAACTCGGGTCTTCATGCTATCTCCATTGTTGCGAAAACTCCAAAAGAGTCGGGATCATGAATGTAATTTTCTTGACTATTAGTTTTTGTTCCAAAATAAGTTGATTGCAGCAATAGCATGTAGCCACGAATCGGATGGTAAAACAATGTTATGGCATGCATATTTCTTCATGATAAAGACATATTGTTGCCTTAGTTGAAGTGTGAATTTCTCTATGTGCAAGATTGCCTGCGACCATGAACTTACGGAAATTTATCGAATACAAATTTCTCTTCCTTTAGCCATCATGCTGGTCGGATGAGATTTTCTGTACCGTTGTATTGTGGTACTTCTGGAAGCATTTGACATTTTAAAAATGGGATTCACAAGCTGAAGTCTTTGTGTTGGTGAGAAATGTACTTTCTCACTTTTTTTGGCATTTCTTTTTGGATATGGGTGATAAACTTTGCTTATGATATAAGATGTAATATGTTTCATCAATCGTGAAAATGAGACTAAGTGATTATTCTATTTCCAAAAGTGTATTTTGACTGCAAAGCTAATATAGTCGAAGCGCAATCAGCAAATTGCGGCCGAGCCATGAATTGTCTGTCATCCAGCCGCATTTAGGGTGTTCAATGGCTTAAGCATAACCTAAAAGCTGGAGGAACTGGAACTCTCAAGCTCTGAAAAATCCAGTTGGCAATCACTCTTTTGCCCCCTCTCTCTGCCACAATGTTACCAGTTGAGGAGGGTATGTCACCAGGCTTTAACAAGGCTGCAACACCAATACACAGTGCTTTTGGTACTAAGTGCTGGAGAAACAAACCACGAGCAGCGATGCAGAGTGCTGGCAAATTTGCAGCCTCTGCTCTTCAAAAGCCCTTTTTTCTTCTATCTTTTCCTGAATGTCCAAAGGAGGACATATGTAACGCAAAAGAAAAACTGGATTTGCTGGCAAAACTGGATTTTGTCACACAAAAGACAAATAAAAAGAAAAAGCAATTAGCTGCTGAGCTAGCTCCACTACATATGTAAAACTGGATTTGTGTCGCTTTTGGGTTGGGCGTGCAAAAGCCCTACGGCATTGGCACGCATTAGGGCGAGATGGATGGAAGGATCGTGTTGCTGATAAGATTAAAAACAGGAGGGGGGAAATAGTGGGGTGCACTGAAAAAAATTGCCCCCACGCAGGATCGAACTACGGACCTTCAGTTTACAAGACTGACGCTCTACCACTGAGCTATAGGGGCTATTTTTGAAATGTAAAGCATCCAGCATTACTCATCTCCGAACAAATGAAAATGTGTAGGAGTCTGCGAGGCCTCTTCACATATCTCGCACGTGCAATTTCAAATATACACAGCACAAGGTCACAGTATTAAGGCATTCTAGGAGTCATCTCACAAATCGTAGTACCGCTCCATAAGAGGGGCACACCAAAAATATAAATCCAGCTGAATATCAACCATACATCGAATAATAAACAGCTAAACGTCACCAGGAAAGACTGGTAATTCTCAGATTTCAATGCTCTGCACTCCTGCTAAATGCCACCAGCAAAAAAGGACCAAGTACTTTCCAATGTATCTAAAATCTCCGTTGAGCAAAAGTATTAAGTGGCAACATTTAAAGAAAATACAGTCGGACTAAATGCCAACAAGAAAACAAAGTAGCACTTAAGACAAACTAAAACGATGGTTGGGCAACGCAGAGTTTTATTCCACGTCTTCCTCCTTATGAACGGTAATCTGGCCTTCGGTGAATTCGCATGGCTTGATGGCCACACCTAGTTGCTTGCGCATTTTCCTCATGATAAATGCCTCGCTTTCTTCACATATTGAGAC
The DNA here is from genome assembly GCA_039707655.1 of Elymus sibiricus. NCBI lineage: Eukaryota > Viridiplantae > Streptophyta > Magnoliopsida > Poales > Poaceae > Elymus > Elymus sibiricus. Next base: position 253,679,366 of record CM077674.1, read on the forward strand.
CACGGTCCCTTTCCGCCCAAGACGTCCAGTCCGGCCAGCTCTGTGGGCGTAGTGCGTAGAATCTGTTGGAAGATCCAGGTTAATCACAAGGTCGCATTCTGGTATGTCCAGTCCTCTGGCGGACAGCTCGTTTGTGACCAGAACCCTGAATTCACCGGCCTTGAACTTTTTCAGGACTGTTGACCTTGCAAGCTTCCCAAGATCTCCATGTAGCTCGATGGCTTTCATCCCACGGGCCTCCAACTTAAACACAACATCCTTCAGTGGCTTGGTGTTGTTCATAAATGCAATCACTGTCTCTGCTTCCAGGGCATGGATGCATCTCCTTAAAGTGTCGACTTTGTGATGAGCCTTGGTTGTACAGTAGTAATGCTCCAACGACGGCGGTAAGCTGTCAATTGCAGCTTGATTCACTGACATTGTTGGAGAATCGGAGTTAGGGTCACCCTGGGACAGCATGGGCCTTGGAACAGTGATCGAGTCAAGCGGAACTACACTCTTAGCCCTAACAAGAACTGGATCATGGCCCCAACTCCTGGCTGCACGTATAACTGAAAACGGCACTGTTGCTGAAACCAAGATTGTCTGACGGTCAGACCGCCTAGCAAGTGGACCAAGGATGTGACTAGAAGATGAAGTGCTAGGTTTCCTTCCAACGTGCTCCAGTATTCTATGCATATCCTCACGGTAATTGAATGATAAGAGCTGGTCAACTTCATCCAGTACAAGAAAACGGCAGTTATGAGTTTGTAGCTTACCCGCCGCTGAAATTTCCGAAATACGGCCAGGTGTTCCAACAACAATAATAGGCTTGTTCTTCTTCAGTGCTTCCTCTTGCCTCGAACGGTTAGCACCACCAACAAGCTGCTGGACAAGTCTCTTATCATCAGGACCCAGAATCTTCTCCACTTCTCGCACTATCTGCATTCCTAGCTCTCTTGAAGGAGCAACAACAACAGCTTCTATACCTGATCTCTTTTCAGAATTACCCTCTTCTCTAGCCCTCTTCAGGGGCCCTATTTCAGAAAGAATAGGGAGAAGGTACGCAAGTGTTTTCCCTGACCCAGTATATGATTGGATAACTGCATCATGCCTTTGACATATGACAGGAATAGAAGCGGACTGGACTTCGGTTGGAGAGGTCAGGCCTTCCTTGTTCAGCCGGTCAATGAGCAAAGGCGGCAGACCGAGCTCTTCAAATGAACTTGCAGAAAATAAAGCCTCGTCGATCTTCAGTTTCTTCTTCACCACTGGCGACTTTGGTAAGGCACTCTTCGCTGGCTTCAGATTAAGCGAAGAAACCTTCTTTGGTTTCACACTGAAAGCAGAATCTCTCGAGCTTGGCTTTGGACCTCCAGTTCGTAGCACCCTTTCCTTCTTCACATAATCAGCTTTGCTTTGTGGCACCCTTTCCTTCTTCACATAATCAGCTTTGCTTTGCGGCACCCTTTCCTTCTTCACATAATCAGCTTTGCTTTGGACTTCCAGGCTAGCCAGAGTTAGTGTGCTGCCACTATCCTCGACAGTTTGACTACCCCGCCAAGCAGTCTGATGGAGCCCTGATGCCCGTGGCACCGACAGCATTCTGAACGGGAGATGGTCACCGATGACAAAGCATGACCGAGATGACGCCAACGCAAGAACATTCCGATGAACTTGCCCGATAATTAGCCTCATTTATGCTATTACTGAACAATGTCAAACACAGCACCTCAGCTCGATAACTGCAGTTATGTTTCAAACACTTTATATCTCAGCAAGTTCAGGGCAGGATGTGCTCCTGGCTGTGCAAAATAATCAGGCAACCGGGTCAGGTGAGTCACAAAACCAGGGGCGGATCTAGATGACGTGCCGGTGTGCACACAAGAAAATTGGGGAAATTAGTTTGAGAATAAGTAATCAACGGATGACCAAAAGCTCATACCTTGGAAACAAATGTGCGGGATTGAGAACGAGGTGGGGGCAGAAAGGGAACGGCGATGGCGGCGACGCGGGAGGGTTCTGGGGGTGTTGGGGGGAGGGGTTGAGGCGTCGGTGGCGAAGCAAAGCTACGGGACGGCGGCAGCTCCAGGTCACAGCGATGCTGGACTGTAGGTGAGATTTTGGAGCCGGACTGGTTGGGGTTTGGGTAGGTCAGGGCATGAGAGCAGGGTGGCTGCGCGGGCGATGAAGGGATAGGGGAGGAGGCGGAGAGGAAAAATCTTGCTGTGGAGGGGATGGATTTTTGATGGTTCAGATCGTTTGCTGGCAGTGGTGATCTTTTTTCTCTTTTTGGATCAACATGTAAAATTTTACAATGTTTTTCTTCTCACAAAAAGTTAGTGTAGACGTAGATAATGGCTCAAAGTCCATATTTAAGGAAAAAAAACTCTTTCAAATGTATCTCTCTGGATGTTTGACTTGCTACTGGTGGCCCGCTGCTTGTCCACGCCTGCCTAAGAAGATGTGGAAGGGCTTAAACAACCTTGTATTGATCATGGTGTGAATGCTCTCGCTTGAACACACCGCAAGGTAACATATTCGACGATAACATAAAACACAGAAACCTTGGTGTGCGAGACAGGGTCAAGGCAGTCGACCGAACCCTAGCCAACCCGTCTTATCGCTGCCAGGGTGCGTCGTCGGCAAAGCCCGCGCGACACCGATGGTGACGGGAAGGTCCTGATCGGGGAGTGGCCTGCTGAGGTATTGAATGGCTATTGTGGATGGCGAAGGAGACGAGGGCTAGAATGGCGGTCTTCGTTAGGCGGGCTCGGTGGAGGCGCTAGAGGGAGACATCATAACAACCTTCAACTGCGGCCTGGCCTGTCTAAGTCACCAGAGAAAAGGGTGTCGGTGTATGGTCCGGATGGCGGGGAGCTCGACATCATATCTGTAATTGGTTGCAGCGGCGCGGGTCTTCCAAGATTCGGTCGGTTTAGGTTTTCAATGGACACATCTTGATTCGGTTGGCTTTATTCGTCTTCGGAGTTTCTAGATGACCTTATCAGCGTTCTCTTCTCCGGGGTGGCGATTTGCTTCGCAGATCGCGTCCGTCAGCGTCTCTTGGTCTACATCAACGACTTTCGGTTGCTGCTTCTACAACTCATTTTTTTCCTTCGAAGAGGTTGGAACTGTCGGCCTCTACATCATTATGATGTACATAAACCATCTTTATTAAAATTGATGCAAGACGGCAACATCAAAGTCATCAACAAGTGGAGTACATAACAAAAACAAGTACGACCGAACCATTACAAGATATGAATGTAACACGTATAACTATGTCGACTACTTCCACAACAACGCCTTTAAGAAGGGATAAATGCCCTAATGCCACCGTCATCATGGAGACAACGTCTTCAACAAGATAATAATGCAAGTTCACCGCTGTTGTGCCTGACCAGCAAAGGCAAGAACAAGGGTTTTCACCCCACACATGAAGTGTGTTCCAAACACCATCTTGACGATGGATCTTCCAATAGTCACGTCTGCCAGTTCTCCACGCTAGTCCAAAGTGGATCTAGCAAATAGGTGGGACGAATGCCCACCATAGACCATCACCATGGTCATCAGGAGGCCAACCATGCCATAGCTTGGATCTAGCCGACAAAGCCGCGCCACCGGCAGACGCCATATTTGCCGGGCGCAGGACTGCTGCCTCCATTGCCACCACAACAACCTGCGTTGTCCAACCAGCCACTGGACGCCTCGTGCCATCATCCTTCCGCCCAAGGTCGAGGCCTTGGCATGAAGGTGATCTCGCCACCGTACACCGTGAGATCTTGGCACCACCCTGGCATGGGTCCTTCAGCCCAAGACCGCCACCCCGCGCGCAAAGGAATCCTCGCTACCATACGTCGTGCACCACCCCGGCATGGGCCCCCGTGCAACGCTACCGCTACACCTCCATGTGGTAGGCGACACCTCATTATTAGCATAGCCCACCCGACGATTCGACTTGTAGCACGGACGTGGAAGCCGGCCCTCTGAAACCCGTCGTCCTCCATGTGCGGAGGGAAGGCGGCGAGGCAGGAAGAACGTGTCCGAGGACGGTGAGGGCGACACCTCTACGTGGGATGATAAGACCCGCTCCTGACACATCCCTGTGGACTTGGCTGCCGTCATCACTGACGGAGCAAATTCCCGTCAGATCCCTTGGTAGGGGTCCAAGCGCAGCTGGAAGTCATGGATCGGAGGTCACACGAGGGGTTTATCCAGGTTCGGGCCTCCGGAGAGTAATACTCTACGTCTTGTTGGTTTTCTTGATTCATAGTGGAGGGATACCTCGTGCGAGGGGTTACAATGGTGTATGAATATTGCTACCGAGAGTTCTCCTATCTAAGGATAGATGATGAATGGAGCCCTAGACCTCCCTTTGGCAGGAGAGGTCTAGGGTTTTACAAGGTAGATGCGATCTATGCGCTGCCGCCCTCCAGTCTTGGGCGTCAAGATGGTCATCCTGTCTTCTAGGGTTTCCCCTCCGTCTTGGGCCTTGCAGGCCCCTGTAGTCGATGAGGCCGGGCTCCCTATTGTTAGGTACCCCCGGTACAGGACCCCGTCAGTAGCCCCCGAGCGTGGTGGAGGTCGCAGTGAGGGTCGCGTGACCTCCGGCGGGCTCTTGTATCCTTCTGTTTTTGGGGAGCCCGGATCGTCTCCTTGGCTCGTTGGGCAGGTCGGGTGTTTGCTGGCCAGGTGCGGTTTAGTGAATCCACCGTGGATTTTGAGGAGACGATGTCGCCGTTCCTGCCTTCTGAAGAGAAAAACCACCTCCCGAGGTGAAGGGGGAAGGAACGCCCATTCCGCCCTGGATGGCGGACGCTTCGGTTTCGGTCATTTATAAGAGAGGGAAAATGGAAGGGTTCAAGACCCTTCCTCGTCCTGGCGCATTCCCCTCCATCGTCTTTTCTCCAACCTCCTGCTGCTGCGCCGCCTTGCGCATCTCGCCTTTGCGCCCTCGCCGTCAATGGCCAAGACAAGGAGCGAGAAAAGGAGACAATCCTCTCGTACGGAGGTGCTGTCAAGCTCCGCCGGCGGAAAGCGGAAGCGAGCTGCCCCCAAAGGGAAAGCTACTTCGGGCGCGCCGCTCCCAAGTCCACTGGGAAGTGGTTCCCCTCCGCGACCACGGAGGGCGAGATCAAAGGATATAAGGATGATTTCTCCATGCCCGCAGATCTGAAGGTTCGCCTTCCGGCCGGAGAAGTTCCCCTGGGGCCCCGCGCTGGTGAGCATGTCCTGTGTTTGGGTTACTTTGGGTGGGGGCTCGGTTTCCCGGTCCATTCCTTTGTGCGCGGCCTCTTGCGTTTCTTTGGCTGCCAACTCCACCATATCCCGCCCAACGGGGTTCTTCATATCGCCAATTTCATTACCTTCTGTGAGTGCTATCTTGGGATAGCTACGCACTTCAATCTGTTTCGCTATTTCTTTCGGGTCTGCGTTCAATCGAATGAAGGTGCGGTCTGCGACCTTGGGGGCGCCATTCTGCAGCTCCGCCCCAATTCCACTTTCTTTTCCTTTGACCTCCCGAAGTCTGTTCAGGAGTGGCACAAGTCCTGGTTCTATGCGGAGGGCCTCGGCGATGACCTACCGGCCTTCGTGAACGAGCCGCCGCAGAAGTTGTACTCGTGGGCTCCGCTCACCAAGCCGACCCCAGAGGTTAAGGTCATGGCGGAGGCCACTGCTTGTCTGAAGAAGGGCGGACTGACCGGAGGCCACATAGTGCGCACCTGGGTGGCGTGTCGCGTCTTGCCGCTGTAGGCCCGGGGCTCCCTGATGTCCCAATATACGGCCCGGAGCACCCCACGCGGGTTTCTCGGGAGGAGTTGAGCTCCGAGGCCATCGACGACCACCTCAGCTTCCTGGTGGGTCCAGACACCATCACGGGGTCTCACAAGGAGACCGTGAAGCCCTTTGCGGCCAATCTTCCTCCTGGCAGCATAAGCCCCCTCTCCGTAAGTCCCTTTGCCGTCGAGGATTGGGAGACCGCATCCTGATCTCTCTTTATTTCTTTCGTCAGGAATTTGCCACCCTCCAGGCCTTTTGCTCCGAGCCCCCGCTTTCGGGGCTTCAAGTGAGCCCCGCTTTCGCCTCTCTTATGGCGGTGGCACCTTCCGGGCTCCCTCGCGAGGAGGCCGGTGCCGCCTGGGGTCGGGAGAGAGCTCTGAAGGAGGCCCGTGCGGAGACCCATGAGGGTCATGAGGAGGAAGGGGACGTGGTTTCGCCTTCAAGTGCCAGCGAAGGCGGGGAGGATGATGGTGGCGACGACGCCGAGGACGACGCCGAGGATGATGAGGACGACGAAGAGGTCGAGGATACCGAGGAGGGCCAGGACGAGGGACGCTGACGAGGAGGCGACGGAGACGGAGGTCGAAGCATCACGCCAGCCTCTCAAGAGGCTCCTTCGCGGCGTCCAGGAGGAGTCCCCCGCCAGCTGCGGGCCTCACGAGTCCCGCGGGAGCTCGGTGAAGTCTCTGGGGTTGCAGATTCCTTTGATCACCCCGACGCTGGTGCGACGGCGGCACGTGTCGTTGGTTTCCCCGTGAGTTGTCTCTGTGGCACGTAGATTTGTGTCAGCAATCTCTTGGCTCCATTACTGACCCTTCAGGTTTACATCTAGGGCCACCTCCCATGATCCGGCAGGACCGTCGGCCATTGATACCATTGCGGCGAGCACGATTCCCGCCGTGCCTCTGACGGCGACCCCGCCGGCACAGCCATCCGTGGAGCACTGGTGCAGCGACCTGCTATACAAACGAGTTTTACCCCCTTTCCGTGACAGAGTTTTAAACCGTCGCCTTGCCTGTGTGTGCGATAGGGGGGTCCTTCCCACATGACCCGGAAACCGTCGGCGATAGGGAGCGCTGATGCAGATGTGTTGCCAAATGTAATCGTATGCGATGCAGGAACATATCGCACACACTATATTCTGGCACACGTGTGGGATTGGTGATCAATCGCACACGTCTCTCACGAGTCAAACGTTTCTAATTGCGCAGGGAACCAAACAGTGTTTCACATTGGACCGTTTGCGAAATAGTACCTAAGGCACACGGGCCATCATAGAAACTGTGCGCGATATGTGGCCCATTGCACACGAGTATTATATGGCAATCGTCTGCCATGCATGACATCATCGCACACGTTTCCTGAACAATTTACGAGTGGGATTGCATTTAGCATTGGGCACGGTTTCCTCTAAGCTCTCGCGTGTGATAATGTGCTATCACAAACGGTTCAGTATCCCCTACACACACATAGAAGTGCTGCAAATCGTCTGCGATTTGTTGTATATCACCGACGGTTGCGCTATGAGTGACGTGTGATTTCCATTCTGGATCACACACCCTCATTTAGTCGAACCATGTGCGCATCAATGGCCAGGTTAAAGCAAAAATATCGCATTTGAATTGCCCTGCAAAAAGCAAATTCGCCACAATATGCAATTGAACAAATAGTGTCCACAGGAAGAACATTCATGAGAATTCGCAACAATATGCAATTGAACAAATGCTAGCTAAATTCCACTGATTTATCGACAAATGCAGTACATAATCATAGTGTATGAAATACGAAGACCTCATCACATGGAAAACAATGCATCCATGCGTATATGTTTAGCGGCTAACTCGTGTTCAATGTTTACTCATTGTTTCAGGAACAACCATGCTGAAATCTTCATTATCACCAGTGGGCTTGATGTAGTGATTCAGGAAGAAGTTGCTGATAAATCTCCTAACCTCCAGTAATTCACCAGCGGGGAGCGGTTCAGGGGTCATCGGTTCAAAGATGAGCTGCAGGATTTTTAGATCAGAATGTGCCATACGAGTGGAGTAGAAGATATTAATTAAGATACAGACTTACTGGTACTAATTTGCGAGCATCCTCACAGCAATCAGTAGATTTGCAGATGGAGATCATGTGTCTGCAGACATAGTACCCACAAAGGTTGGTCCATGCTTGTTGCTGAGGACACTGATTTTTTTTAAAGAATTAGTCATGTATTTGCCCTGTTAGGAGCAACCTAACCGGTGTAAGATGTTTATTTTTTTTCTTTGGAGAGAAATAGAAAGAGGTTTATTTAGAAACTTGAACATTAGACTAGCGTAAGAAAATGTATTTGCAAACTTTTGGATACATTTTTGGAAAATAACGGATTTTGGTGTCTTACCGAAGAAACAATCTCGTGCTGCAGAGGTAGTGCACTATCGAACTGGTTATCTTCTTTAGTTATGCACGATGCCAACACACTGCAAATGAAGATGAATTTCCACATACTCAGTTCTTGAACCAGATATGAATGCAAATTTCAACATCATAGAATTCAATACCTATGCATGAATTGCTGAAGATGCGTTAGATCCTGAGGCTTTATTGACTCTCTGAGAGAATCCAGGTAGTAAACTCTGTTCTGGTTTGGAACAATGACTACCAAGATCCAGTGAATGCTACAGATTAAGAAAACCATGAACTTACCAACTATGATGAAATGTGAAAGACGATCAATATATGCGTGGTTGTTTATTTGACTTGCCCTTCATGATATGCCCAGAGAAAGAGTTCTGCATGGGACGTGCAACACAAGATACTGGCGACCTTGCCAATGGCCCACTCCCGATTTTCTGGGCTACCACGTAATAATGTGCCATTTGCTACTTGACGATCTATGAAATGCGCTCTCTCCTTTTTTCTTTGCGTGATCAATCCTCTGAGAGTAATACAATACAGTTAGCTTTTTTTCGTTTACAACCTTGTATGGAGAAGTTGATCAGAGTTTGTGAAGTACCTACAACATCAAGCATTTAACAAGAGTGATAGAGAGCACATTGAAGTTGAAGAAGAGATGAAAGTCCTCGAATTCCACACCGATGGATCCTCGATCGTGACGGAAATGATCCCTGTCGTAGTGGACTAGCAGAACCTCATGACCTTCTGACATTTCATCCATGCAATATTTATGTAACTTGCGGCATCTAGAACTGCACTCCTCTAAGTATTCGTCAAGAAATGGCTGGCCATGGACGTACTTGCGTGCTACAAGTACGTCTGCTTTATTTTTAGCCAGTATCCTTTCGACTTCTTCATCGGGCAAGCTGTCAGAACCAGTATAACTCTCCGATTCGAACTCCCCCAAAACAAATTATATAATGAAACAAACTCCCCCGAAAAGTTGTTGGTATGGAGGGCACCCGTGAATTCGGCAAGCCATGGCTTGTGTTTGTATGGTGGAGGGGGAGTAAACTTTACCTTTCCGCTTGGGAACCGCCGATAATGTGTTTAGCATGGAAGATATTGAAAATCCTCGGTCATGACGTTGACAGGAAAAGTACACCTCCCAAAATTATTTTCATCCATGATTTAAGCTTCGAGCTCTGGCACCTCTACGAATCCATGCTTCCCTCTGCGAAGGGCCTATCTATTTACTTTCATGTTATTTACTTTTACTATTGAGTCTCACCTTCTCATTATAAGCACCAATTCTGAGAGCACAATTGTCATTCTTATGCATTGAGTATAGTTAATGTTGTGTGCACCATGACTGGATCTCCTCTACCTTGAATTACAATGTTTAGTTGTTGCTTGAACTTTGGAGGTGCTCTGCATTTATGTTTTGCGGTCTCAGAAAGGGCTAGCGAGATACCATGTTATCATATTATATCATGATTGTTTTGACAAATTGTTAGCATTTGAGATATGTTATTATTGCTCGCTAGTTGATTATGCCATTGATATGAGTGAATGTAGTTTCTAAGTGTTATCATTTGCATGGTTAGTTCATGATCTATGCTGAAAAGTTGGGTACTATTTAAGCTTATATACGGATACAAGAACAAAAGAGTTCGTAAAAGTTTTTCTTTATCACTTTCAGTTTTTCAACTGAATTGCTTGAGGACAAGCAATGAGTTAAGCTTGGGGGAGTTGATAAGTCTCCGTCGTATCTACTTTTCCAAACACTTTTGCTCTTGTTTTGGACTCTAATTTGCATGATTTGAATGAAACTAACCCGGACTGACGCTGTTTTCAGCAGAACTACCATGGTGTTGTTTTTGTACAGAAATCAAAGTTCTCAGAATTGGGCGAAACTTTTTGGAGATTTTTTATGAAATAAATAAAAAATATTGGCGCAAGAATCAACTGGAGATGGGGCCCCTGTTGCTCACAAGGCAACATGGCGCGACCCCCCCTAGGGTGCGCCCTGATGCCTTGTGGGGCCCACAGAGGTCCGTCTGACCTAATTCCAACGTTATAAATTCACTTTCCCCGAGAAAAAAATAGAGGAGAAGTTTCATCATGTTTTACGATACGGAGCCGCCGCCACCTCCTGTTCTTCATCGGGACGGCTGATCTGGAGTCCGTTCGGGGCTCCGGAGAGGGGGATTCGTCGCCGTCGTCATCATCAACCATCCTCCATCACCAATTTCATGATGCTCACCACCGGGCGTGAGTAATTTCTCCGTAGGCTTGCTGGACGGTGATGGGTTGGATGAGATTTATCATGTAATCGAGTCAATTTGTTAGGGTTTTGATCCCTAGTATCCACTATGTTCTGAGATTGATGTTGCTATGACTTTGCTATGCTTAATGCTTGTCACTAGGGCCCGAGTGCCATGATTTCAGATCTGAACCCTTTATGTTTTCATGAATATAGTTGCGTTCTTGATCCTATCTTGCAAGTTGTATGCACCTATTACGTGTTATGATCCGCATACCCCAAGGTGACAATAATTGGGATTCTTTCCGGTGATTACCGTAGTTTGAGGAGTTCATGTATGCACTAAGTGCTAATGCTTTGTTCCAGTTCTCTATTAAAATGATGCCTTAATATCCCTTAGTTTCCTTAAGGACCCCGCTGCCACGGGAGGGTAGGACAAAAGATGTCATGCAAGTTCTTATTATAAGCACGTATGACTATAAACGGAATACATGCCTACATTACATTGATGAATTAGAGCTATTGTGTATCGCTCTAGGTTGTGGCTATTATATGGTGAATGTCATCCAACATAATTGTCCATCACTGATCCAATGCCTACGCTTTTCGCATATAGATATTTGCTAAGTTACTTTCGTTGCTGCTGCCGTTACAATCACTACAAAACTGCTACTGTTTCTGCTTTCGTTCCTATTGCTACTGTTACTACTGTGCTACTAAACACTTTGCTGCGGATATTTAGTTCTCCAGGTGTGGTTGAATTGACAACTCAACTGCTAATACTCGCAAATATTCTTTGGGTGAAATACTACCCTCGAAGACTGTCGCGATCCCCTATACTTGTGGGTTATCCGCCACCATCCTTTGTTTTACCTTTAATCTTGAGCAGAGTACCAAGGATGCTTTCACATACGTTCTTCTCTACGTGCATGATATCGATGCAGTGACGCACACTTAGAATCTCCCAGTAAGGTAATTCCTAGAACACTGATTTCTTCTTAAACACCTGCCCCTTGGGTGTTTTTTTTACGACGAACCGTGTCGCTTGCCAAGCACAACTTCAATTTGTTTAGCCATGCTGTGGACCTCCTTCCCAGAATAAGGTCTTGGGCCCAAACCTACCTCTGCCGTACCATCAAATTCCGCTTTCATCTTTCGGTAAGGGTGATCTTTCTTTAAGAACCGACGATGACGCAAATACACGGATTTGTGTGAGTTGGGAAGAAATCTACTCGCTGTCCTATCCATGCATGTGACACATCCTACTTCTCCCCTTGTTTTTTGCCCCGAAGTGTTGCCTAATGCCGGCATATCTTGAATGGTGTGCAACAGCAACGCATGTAGATAAAAAAACTCCTTTTTGTAAGCATCATAACATTTTACACCAGGCTCTTTTTCCCACAATGTCAGCAGTTCTTCTACCAGTAGCTGAAAGTAAATGTCGATGTCATTTCCAGGTTGCTTCGGACCTTGGATAATCATTGACATCATGATGTATTTTTTCTTCATACACAACCAAGGAGCAAGGCTATATATGCAAAGAAGCACCAACCATGTGCTGTGTTTGGTGCTCATATCACCAAATGGATTCATCCCGTCAGTACAATCCCCGAGCCATATACTTCTAGGATCCTTGGCAAAGTCTTCATACTTTTCCTCGATTGACTCCCACTGAGCCCCATCTTTCGGGTGCCTCAAATATTTATCCGCAATTCGCTCAGCATGATGCCACCGCAACCTCTTTGCCTCTCTAGGGTTTGCAAACAAACGCTTCAACCTTGGAATTAAAGGCAAGTACCAAACAACCTTGAACGGGATTCTTGTCTTGATCTCGTCGTCCAATTTGTACTTGTCCTTTGCTCTCCTGCGCTTGTATCGTGGATGCTTGCATATGCGACATGCACGCAAATCTTTGTACTCACCGTGGTACAACATACAATCATTCACACAAGCGTGTATCTTCTGGACTTCAAGTTCCAATGGGCAAACAACTTTCTTCGCTTCGTTCGTGCTTTTGGGGAGCACATTATCTTCTGGAAGAATGTCTTTGAAAAGACCTAACAACTCTGTGAAGCCCTTGTTTGATAGACCGTTTTCTACTTTAAATCTGAGAAGCGCCAGTGTGGCACTCAACTTGGAATATTTCTTTTTGCAACCTGGATACAAATCTTTCTTGGAGTCTGCATCAATGGTTGGCAGATCCTTGTACCCAACCATATCTTTAGTTGGGCCTTGGAAATCTTCAATCATAGCAGCAAAATTCGGCATACCATCAAGGTCGCCGTCTTGGTTTTCCAGTGGGGTTTTTCGCTTGTCTCTGTTCCGTTGGTAGCTTGACGTCTGAGCCCCGAGATTAGATTTAACACCCATGTGACTCTGATCAGGGTTTGGCATCTCGCCGCCTTGGTTACCTTCATCCATGACCGGCTCTTCACTGTGTCTAGTCCAACGTGTATATCCATCCATGAATCCCCGCTTGACTAAGTGGTACTCGACGTCTGTAACTTTATGTGACTCTGTATTGGTACAATCCTTGCATGGACACAAGATGTAATAGTCATTACGGACTCTCTTCTTTGTCCTTTCAGCAAAGTGATGAACTCTGTCATGCCACTCGCAAAGTTTGAGCTTCTCCGATCCTTCATCCATTCAGATCATTCCATTTGCACCACACGAGGGGTAATTCAAAAAAGCATTAATAAATGGATTAATTGATGCCCAAAGATGCGTGCATAAATCACCAGATTTTATTTTCATATAATTTACGGAGGGCGCTCCATATTTTTATCCAGCCGTGCGATGACACAAATTAATGACCAGTCAATTTACACGCAGAGTACATTATACTACCCTTATGAATTGAATACCTTAATTAAGCCACTCAACGAAAAGAATACCTTAATTAATCCGTCCTGAATGACCCCCGCTCCCCCCACCCTGGAAAGCGATCAACCGCCGGATCCGGAGTATGACTCCAGACTCCCACAACATGAGTTTGACTCCGAGTTTTGCGCCACCGAGAAGTACCAAAAGCTGAGTTGTGCGCACGGACACACTCCCGCCCGATGTGTATGCACGGAGGGATTTGACATTGGCAGACGGTTTCTTAGTTGCCCCTTAGAGGCTAGTGCTAAGTTCATCATTTAAGTTGAGTTAATGCCCCCGCCCATCCTGAATATTTAACATTGGCAGGGATATGAGGCTTGTGCCTTTGTTAACTGGTTGGATGATGAATGGCATGGAAGGGCTCGGAGTGTTATCACCAAGCTCGCAGAAGATAACGTAAAGCTGAAGAAGAAACTGACTGATCTGGAGTGTACAATCACTACAATGAAGCAAGAAAGACTCAATCACAGGCAACAGATGAAAGCATGAGACAAGAAGGAACTAGCATGTGTAGTTGTAGTTGTCGCATTAGTCATCTTCTATGCGCTGTTTGCAATGATGATTAGGGGTTTTGTTTGATTATTACTGGCTACATCAATAAGCAGAGCTCATCTATTGCTTGACAACTGTCCTATGAAAACTGCTTGTTTCACATTTGGACGCTCCAACCTGTGTGTGTAATTATCACATTGAGAACTGCACAACCGCGGGAATTTGGAGCGACTGGGTACTAATAATTGCAGTTGATTATATCAGGATTGTAACCGCCTGCCAGGGCGCTAATATAAACCGTCAATCCATCGCTTCAATTGCCATTCCTCTTTTCTTCATACCCCACTTCAGTCTCCACCGTCTTCATAGTCCCGACCGGCCGCGCTACACACTTACATAGACTCTGCAATCTCGCTTTCTCTCGCTTTGTATACGTACCGTAGCCATGTCGAGCGACAGCGAGAACGACAGTTTCGCCAGCAGTCTGGCGCCCGATGGTAGGTCAACCTCGGAATCATCCCGCTCGTCTTCCATGAGTCCGGCGTCAAGCCCTGACCTCGATTTTATCCGGATCATGGAAGGGACGCCGTCGCCCGAGTCGTCAGACGACGACCAGACAGACGAGGAGCCATCGGAGGATGAAGAAGACGACGACGATGATGATGAGGAGGAGGAATGTTCGAACGAGGAGGACGACGACAAGGACGTCAACGACGATGACGACGGCGGCGGCGATGAAAAGCCAACGGTCAGCGGCAAGAAGCGTCCTCGTCAAGACGATGTCGCGGGGCCATCCAACAACAACAACAAGAAGAAGGACTAAATTAAGCAGACTGTATATCTCTATTGCCGTTCGCTCATATTAATCTATGTCCCCTGTCAATCTCATCGCAGACGGTTAGCAATACGTATTCGACAGAGATCTTTTACATTATCGCCCACAGTTGGTTTCTTGAATTGTGTGCCCTGTTGAGCACACAATTCACAACAAAAAATCATATGCGCTGTCTATAATTATCGCACACAATTCTGATTACCGACCTGTTTGCCGGATATCACACACATCTTGTTACGCCGAATCGTTTCTATTCTTCTGGATCATCGCAAACAGTTCATCCGAGTGAACTGTATGCCGTGCATCGCACACACCTCGAACTGGCTGCCCGTTTCTGTTTTTCTGGCTCATCACAAATAGTTCGTATGGATCAACTGTATGGCACGTATCGCACACGCGTCTCTAATTTGAACCATGCTTGATGTCTCTGGCATCACACACAGTTTGTCTTATTGGTGATGGTTTTATTACGACACCGTTTGTGATTCATGCATCGCACACAGTTTGGTCGCGGGGTCTCTGATTCACGTGTCGCGTTAGCGCTCGCCTGCAGTAGTGGAGGTCCCTGCTCCTACGGTGAGGATCCAGCCCCAAGGTACTCAATCTTTGTCCTCACTTGTCTGTTTTAAAGGCGTTTTGCGAAGAAAATTCTTACGCGGGCCGTTGTTGGCAGAGGCCTCATCCGCCGAGGCTGCGCCGATCTCCGAGGTCGCGGGCATTGGCGAAGAGCGGGCGGACTTGGAATCCTCTCAAGTTCCGGCCTCCGCGCCTGACCCGGACATGCTGGCCTTTCCTCTGGCGAGCGTGCCTGCCTCGGCGGCGACCGTGAAGGTCTCCGTTGGCGAGCCGGACCGTTCGGCGGCTTCGCCCTCCGGTGTGACGCCTTGGGCGCATTCCTTCCTACCCGGTGACTTTGGGCCTGAGGTCCCGTGGGAGGTCGCGACGCCCTTGAGTACTGCGGATGAGGCGCTGCTGCGCCTGTGGGAGGCTCTGAGGGAGGTCGGGCAGGCTATGGAGCCCGGTTTCAAGGTATGATGCCCTTGGTGTGGATAGTGGTAGTAGCCCCCGGGGCCAAGTGCGGCGCTGCTATGTTAGCCTTGCTTGGTTCCTTGAAGTGGGAGATCTGACCTGCTGTTTCTGATAATCAGGCCATGTCCGAGGCGAACAACCGTCGTGAGGCGAGGGTCGCGGACATGGAGTTGCAGATTGCGGTGTTGCAGCACCAAGGGGATGGATTGCAATGCGAGCTTGATGCTGCTTCATGTGAGTAATGGCCTTTGTGGCATGTGCTCCCTATGGCTTCCCTTGGGTTAGTGTTGTCTAACTTTTGGTCTCATTTTCTACGTAGCTGTCGAGACCGCGGTGGCCTTGAAGAAGGAGGCCGAGGAGGCGGCTCGGGCTCACCAATGTGCGGAAGACGCCTGCTACTTGTGAGCTGCGTTGGGATTTTCCCCAAAGAGGAGAGGAGATGCAATACAATAGAGATAAGTATTTCCCTCAGTGAGAACCAAGGTTATCGAACCAATAGGAGAATCACACAAAGCCTCGTGAACAGCACCTGCACACACAAAAGCAAATACTTGCACCCAACGCGGGCAAGAGGGTCGTCAATCCCCTTGAACTCGTTACTTGCAAGGATTAAATCTTGTAGTGGTAGATAGATAAATTGCAAAACAAAATAAAAGAAATAAAATTGCAGCAAATATATTTTGGTTTTCTTTTTATATTTAAAGTAGACCCGGGGGCCATAGTTTTCACTAGAGGCTTATCTCTCGAACACATAGCATACGGTGGGTAAACAAATTACTGTTGGGCAATTGATAGAAAAGCGCATAGTTATGACGATATTCAAGGCAATGATCATGTATATAGGCATCACATCTAAGACAAGTAGACCAAATCCTGCCTGCATCTACTACTATTACTCCACCCATTGACCGCTATCCAGCATGCATCTAGGGTATTAAGTTAATAAAAACAGAGTAACGCCTTAAGCAAGATGACATGATGTAGACAAAGTAAACTCAACTAATATGAATAAACCCCATCGTTTTACCCTTAATGGCAACAATACAAATAGGTGTCTTGTCCCTTTCTGTCACTGGGATATAGAGCACCGCAAGATTGAACCCATTACAAAGCACCTCTCCCGCTGAAGATAAATCAATCTAGTTGGACAAACCAAACGGATAGATCAGAGAGAAATACAAAGCTATAACAATCATGCATAAAAAAGTTTAGAAACAACTCAATTACTTCTCATGAATATTCAGATCATAAACCCACAATTCATCGGATCCCAACAAACACACCGCAAAAGAAGATTACATCGAATAGAACTCCAAGAACACCGAGGAGAACATTGTATTGAAGATCAAAGAGAGAGAAGAAGCCATCTAGCTACTAGCTATGGACCCGTAGGTCTGTGGTGAGCTACTCACGCATCATCGAAAGGGCGGCAAGGTTGATGTAGAAGCCCTCCGTGATCGATTCCCCCTCCGGCAGAGTACCGGAAAAGGCCTCCAGATGGGATCGCGGAAGAACAGAAGCTTGCGGCAGCGGAAAAGTTATTTCTGTTGGAAATATGCCCTAGAGGCAATAATAAATTGGTTATTATTATATTTCCTTGTTCGTGATAATCGTTTATTATCCATGCTATAATTGTATTGATTGGAAACTCAAATACATGTGTGGGTACATAGACAACACTGTGTCCCTAGTATGCCTCTAGTTAACTAGTTCGTTGATCAAAGATGGTCAAGGTTTCCTGGCCATAGACATGAGATGTCATTTGATAACGGGATCACATCATTAGGAGAATGATGTGATGGACAAGACCCAAACTATAAACATAGCATATGATCGTGTCAGTTTATTGCTATAGTTTTCTGCATGTCAAGTATCTGTTCCTATGACCATGAGATCATGCAACTCACTGACACCGGAGGAATACCTTGTGTGTATCAAACATCACAACATAACTGGGTGACTATAAAGATGCTCTACAGGTATCTCCGAGGGTGTCTGTTGAGTGGGCATGGATCAAGACTGGGATTTGTTACTCCGTGTGACGGAGAGGTATCTCAGGGCCCACTCGGTAATACAACATCACAATAAGCCTTGCAAGCAATGTGACTAAGTTTTAGCCACGGGATCTTGTATTATAGAACGAGTAAAGAGACTTGCCGGTAACGCGATTGAACTAGGTATAGAGATACCGACGATCGAATCTCGGGCAAGTAACATACCGAAGAACAAAGGGAACATCGTACGGGATTAACTGAATCCTTGACATAGAGGTTCAACCGATAAAGAACTTCGTAGAATATGTAGGAACCAATATGGGCATCCAGGTCCCGCTATTGTTTATTGACCGTAGAGGTGTCTTGGTCATGTCTACATAGTTCTCGAACCCGCAGGGTCTGCACACTTAAGGTTCGGTGACTTTTCGGTATAGTAGAGTTATGTATGGTGGTGACTGAAGGTTGTTCGGAGTCCCGGATGAGATCCTGGACGTCACGAGGAGCTCCGGAATGGTCCGGAGGTAAAGATTGATATATAGGAAGTCCTGTTTTGGTCACCGGAAAAGTTTCGGGTTTTTCGGTAGTGTACCGGGAGTGCCAGGAGGGGTACCGGGGACGATCGGGAGGGGTGTCTCGACCCAAAGGACCTCATGGGCTGTGGGAGGAGTCAAACCAGCCCCTAGTGGGCTGGCCTAACCCCCCCCCCCACTAAGGCCCATGTGGCTTTGGGTGGAAAAAATCCAAAGGAGGAAAGGTGGAAAGGGTTTCCAAGTGGAGAGGAGGAATCCTAGTCCTAATAGGATTGGAGTAGGACTCCTCCACCTCCAATTTCGGCCAAACCTTGAGGGTTTGAGGCTGACTCCTCCCCTCCCTCCCTCCTATATATACTAGAGGATTTAGAGGGAAGAGCTAACCCTAATTGCCATGTGCTCCCTCTACTTCATCTAGATCGGTTTCTCCTCTAGTCTAGTTTCAGCGGTGCTTAGGCGAAGCCCTGCCGGAATTGTTCCACCACCATCGCTGCCGCGCCGTCGCGCCGCCAGAGAACTCTTCTACCTCTCCGCTCCCTCTTGCTGGATCAAGAAGGCGGAGATCGTCATCGAGCTGTACGTGTGCTGAACGCGGAGGTGCCGTCCGTTCGGCGCTAGATCGGAAGGACCGTGATCAGGATCGCGAGACGGATCGTGATGGGATCGCGGGACGGATCGAGATTGGATCGCGAGATGGATCGTGATGGGATCGCGGGACACTTGGTGATTTGGATCGCAAAGACGTTCGACTACATCAACCGCGTTTCTTAACGCTTCCCGCTTAGCAATCTACAAGGGTATGTAGATCCACTCTCCCTCTCGTAGATGCTTATCACCATGGATAGATCTTGCGTGTGCGTAGGAAATTTTTTGTTTCCCATGCAACGTTCCCCAACAGTGGCATCATGAGCTAGGTCTATGTGTAGATGAGATCTCAAGTAGAACACAAAGGAGTTTGTGGGCGTTGATATTCAGATTGCTTCCTCCCTTGGTCTTTTCTTGATTCGGCGGTATTGTGGGATGAAGCGGCCCGGACCAACATTACTCGTACGCTTACAAGAGACCGGTTCCATCAACTGACATGTAACTTCATTGCATAAAGATGGCTGGCAGGTGTCTGTCTCTCCCACTTTAGTTGGATCGGATTCGACAAAGGCGGTCCTTGAGAAGGTTGAATAGCAATTTGTGTATCACCGTTGTGGTTTTTGCGTAGGTAAGAATCGTTCTTGCTAGATACCCGTAGCAGCCACGTAAAACATGCAACAACAATTAGAGGACGTCTAACTTGTTTTTGCAGGGTATGTTGTGATGTGATATGGCCAATTACATGATGAGATATATGTGATGTATGAGATGATCATGTATTGTATAGAATATCATGACTTGCATGTCGATGAGTACAGCAACCGGCAGGAGCCATAGGGTTGTCTTTAATTATTTTCGCCGTTTTTGCTTTACTTTATCACTATGAGTTAGCAATAGTCATGGAAGCAACAGTCGGCGCGACAACCTCATGGCGACACATTGATGGAGATCAAGATGATGGAGATCATGGTGTTATGCCGGTGACGATGGAGATCATGCCGGTGCTTTGAAGATGGAGATCAAAAGCACAAGTTCATGGCCATATCATGTCACTTATGATTTGCATGTGATGTTAATCCTTTTATGCATCTTATTTTTCTTAGGATGACGGTAGCATTATAAGGTGACCCCTCACTAAAATTTCAAGATAAAATTGTGTTCTCCCCGAGTGTGCACCGTTGCGAAAGTTCGTCGTTTTGAGACACCACGTGATGATCGGGTGTGATAGACTCTACGTTCATATACAACGGGAGCAAGCCAGTGTTGCACGTGCGGAACACTCGGGTTAAACTTGACGAGCCTAGCATGTACAGACATGGCCTCGGAACACAAGAGACCGAAAGGTCGAACATGAGTCATATAGTAGATATGATCAACATGAAGATGTTCCCCATTGAAACCACCTCAACTCACGTGATGATCGGACTTGAGTTGGTGGATTTGGATCATGTGTCACTCGAATGACCGGAGGGATGTCAATTTGAGTGGGAGTTTTTAAGTAATATGATTAACTAAACTCATTATCATGAACATAATCAAAATGTCTTTGCAAATTATGTTG
Organism: Elymus sibiricus; assembly: GCA_039707655.1. Classification (NCBI taxonomy): domain Eukaryota; kingdom Viridiplantae; phylum Streptophyta; class Magnoliopsida; order Poales; family Poaceae; genus Elymus; species Elymus sibiricus. The sequence continues at coordinate 253,699,686 of CM077674.1, forward strand.
TAGATTACTAGCTCGCGCTGTAGCTCCCTTGAATTTTTATATGTTCCTAGGGAAATAGAGTTGAAAGATGATGGCAGCAATAATGCGGACTGGGTCCGTGATCTGAGGATTGTCCTCATTGCTGCACAGAAGGCTTATGTCCTTAATGCACCGCTCGGTGCGCCACCCCCTCAAGCGTCGTCTGTAGATGTTGTGAACATCTGACAGGCACGTTCTGATGACTACTTGATAGTTCAGTGTGTCATGCATTACGGCTTAGAATTGAGGCTCCAGAACGTTTTGAACGTCACGGAACATATGAGATATTCTAAGAGCTGAAATTGGGATCTCAGGCTCGTGCCCGTGTTGAGAGGTATGAGACCTCCAACAAGATTCTTTTCCTGCAAGATGAAGGAGAATAGCTCAATCGGTGAGCATGTGCTCAGATTGTCTGGGTGCTACAATCGCTTGAATCGAGTGGGAGTTGATCTTCCAGATAAGATAGTGATTGATATAGTTCTCCAAGTCACTGTCACTAAGCTACTAGACCCTCATGATGAACTATAAAATGCCAGGGATAGAAATAATGATCCCTGAGCTATTCGCGATGTTTGACACCGCGAAGGTAGAAATCAAGAAGTAGCATCAAGTGTTGATGGTTAGTGAAACCGCTAGTTTCGAGAAGGGCAAGGGCTAGGAGGGAAACTTCATGGATGGCAAGTCAGTTGCTGCTCCAGTGAAGAAACCCAAGGTTGAACCCAAACCCGAGACTAAGTGCTTCTATTATGAGGAGAACGGTCGCTGAAGCGGAACAACCCTAGATACTTGGTAGATAAGAAGGCTGGCAACGTCGATAGAAGTATATTTGATATACGTGTTATTGATGTGTACCTTGCTAGTACTCCTAGTAGCACCTGGGTATTGGATACCGGTTCGGTTGCTAAATGTTAGTAACTCGAAATAAAAGCTATGGAATAAACGGAGGCTAGCTAAGGGTGAGGTGACGATGAGTGTTGGAAGTGTTTCCAAGGTTGATGTGATCACCATCGCATGCTCTCTCTACCTTCGGGATTAGTGATGAACCTAAATAGATGTTATTTGGTGTTTGCGTTGAGCATGAACGTGATTAGATCATGTTTATTGCAATACGGTTATTCATTCAAGTTAGAGAATAATGGTTATTCTGTTTACATGAATAATACCTTCAATGGTCATGCACCCAATGAGAATGGTTTATTGAATCTTGATCGTAGTGATACACATGTTCATAATATTGATGCCAAAAGATACAAAGTTAATAATGATAGTACCACATACTTGTGGCACTGCCGCTAAATGTCATATTGGTGTAAAACGCATGAAGAAACTCCATGGTGATGGATCTTTGGACTCATTCGATTTCGAATCGGTTGAGACATGCGGACCATGCCTCATGGGCAAGATGACTAAGACCCCGTTTTCCGGTATGATGGAGCGGGCAAGTGACTTATTGGAAATGATACATGTTGATGTATTCGGTCCAATGAGTGTTGTAGCGGGCGGTGGATATCATTATTTTCCTACCTTCACTGATGATTTGAGTAGATATGGGGATATTTACTTAATGAAACACAAGTCTGAAACATTTGAAAAGTTCAAACAAATTCAGAGTGAAGTTTGAGATCATCGTGACAAGAAGATAAAATATCTACGATATGATCGTATAGGTAAATATCTGAGTTAGGAGTTTGGTATACAACTTAAGACAATGTGGAAGTTGTTTCACAACTCACTCCACCTGGAACACCATAGTGTGATGGTGTGTCCGAACGTCGTAGTCGTGCTCTATTGGATATGGTGCGTACTATGATGTCTCTTATCGATTTGCCACTATCGTTTTGGGGTTATGCATTAGAGACAACTACATTCACTTTAAAAAGGGGCACCATCTAAGTCCGTTGAGATGACACCGTATGAATTTTGGTTTGGCAGAAACCTAAGCTGTCATTTCTTAATGTTTGGGGCTGCAACGCTTATGTGGAAAAGGTTTTCAACCTGATGAGCTCGAACCCAAAGCGGACAAATGCATCTTCATAGAATACCCTAACGTAACAGTTGGGTAAACCTTCTATCTCAGATCCAAGCACAAAGTGTTTGTTGCTAAAATGGGTCCTTTCTCGAGAAAGAGTTTCTCTTGAAAGAATTGAGTGGGAGGAAGATAGAACTTGATGAGGTTGTTGAACCTTTGTTTCAACCAGAGAGTAGCGCAGCGCAGAAAGTTGTTTCTGTGGAGCCTACATTAATTGAAGAGGAAGTTAATGATGATGATCATAAAGCTTCGGATCAAGTTACTATCGAACCTCGTAGGTCGACAAGGACACGTACTGCTCCTGAGTGGTACGGCAACCCTGTCTTAGAGGTCATGTTGTTGGACAACGATGAACCTACGAGCTATGGAGAAGCGATGATGGGCCCAGATTCCGAGAAATGGTTAGAGGCCATGCAATCCGAGATGGGATCCATGTAAGAAAACAAAGTATGGGCTTTGGTAGTATTACCTGAAGGGTGGAAGGCCATTCAGAACAAATGGATCTTTAAAAGGAAGACGGACGCGGACGGTAATGTCACCGTCTATAAAGCTCGACTTGTGGCAAAGGGTTTTTCACAAGTTCAAGGAGTTGACTACGATGAGACTTTCTCACCCGTAGCGATGCTAAAGTCTGTTGGAATTATGTTAGCAGTTGCTGCATTTTTCGATTATGAAATCTGGCAGATGGATGTCAAAACATCATTTCCTTAACGGTATCCGTGAGGAAAGGTTGTATGTGATACAACCGGAAGGTTTTGTCAGTTCTAAGGATGCTAAAATATATGCAAGCTCCAGCGCTCCTTCTATGGACTGGAGCAAGCATCTCGGAGTTGGAATATACGCTTTGATGAGGTGATCAAAGTTTTTGAGTCTATACAAAGTTTATGAGAAACTTGTATTTACAATAAAGTGAGTGGGAGCACTATAGAATTTCTGATAAGTATATGTGGATGACATATTGTTGATCGGAAATGATGTAGAATTTCTGGAAAGCATAAAGGGTTGTTTGAAAAGGAGTTTTTCAAAGGAAAACCTGGAATGAAGCTACTTAAATATTGGGCATCCTGATCTATAGAGGTAGATCAAGACGTCTGATAAAACTTTCAATGAGTACATACCTTGACAAGATTTTGAAAGAGTTCAAAATGGATCAGTCAAAGAAAGAGTTCTTGCCTGATTTGTAAGGTGTGGAGTTGAGTGAGACTCAAAGCTCGACCACGGCAGAAGAAAGAGAAAGGACGAAGGTCATCCCCTATGCCTTATCCATAGGCTCTGTATAGTATGCCATGCTATGTACCGCACCTGTGTGTGCCTTGCCATGAGTCTGTCAAGGGGTACAAGAGTGATCCAGGAGTGGACCACTGGACAGCGGTCAAGATTATCCTTAGTAACTAGAGGACTAAGGAAATATTTCTCGATTATGGAGGTGATAAAGAGTTCGTCGTAAAGGGTTACGTCGATGCAAGCTTTAACACCAATCCGGATGACTCTGAGTTGCAATCCGGATACGTATAGTGGAGCAGCCATTTGGAATAGCTCCAAGTGGAATGTGGTAGCAGTGTCTACAGTCTGACATAGAGATTTGCAAAGTACACACGGATCTGAATGTCGCAGACCCGTTGACTAAAGACCTCTCTCACATGCAAAGCATGATCGAACCCCAGAACTCATTGGGTGTTAGATTCATAACAATGTAAAACACATGGTGATCTGAACTAGATTATTGACTCTAGTGCAAGTGGGAGACTGTTGGAAATATGCCCTAGAGGCAATAATAAATTGGTTATTATTATATTTCCTTGTTCGTGATAAACGTTTATTATCCATGCTATAATTGTATTGATTGGAAACTCAAATACATGTGTGGGTACATAGACAACACTGTGTCCCTAGTATGCCTCTAGTTAACTAGTTCGTTGATCAAAGATGGTCAAGGTTTCCTGGCCATAGACATGAGATGTCATTTGATAACGGGATCACATCATTAGGAGAATGATGTGATGGACAAGACCCAAACTATAAACATAGCATATGATCGTGTCAGTTTATTGCTATAGTTTTCTGCATGTCAAGTATCTGTTCCTATGACCATGAGATCATGCAACTCACTGACACCGGAGGAATACCTTGTGTGTATCAAACGTCACAACGTAACTGGGTGACTATAAAGATGCTCTACAGGTATCTCCGAGGGTGTCTGTTGAGTGGGCATGGATCAAGACTGGGATTTGTTACTCCGTGTGACGGAGAGGTATCTCAGGGCCCACTCGGTAATACAACATCACAATAAGCCTTGCAAGCAATGTGACTAAGTGTTAGCCACGGGATCTTGTATTACAGAACGAGTAAAGAGACTTGCCGGTAACGAGATTGAACTAGGTATAGAGATACCGACGATCGAATCTCGGGCAAGTAACATACCGAAGAACAAAGGGAACAGAGTACGAGATTAACTGAATCCTTGACATAGAGGTTCAAACGATAAAGAACTTCGTAGAATATGTAGGAACCAATATGGGCATCCAGGTCCTGCTATTGGTTATTGACCGTAGAGGTGTCTTGGTCATGTCTACATAGTTCTCGAACCCGCAGGGTTTGCACACTTAAGGTTCGGTGACGTTTCGGTATAGTAGAGTTATGTATGGTGGTGACCGAAGGTTGTTTGGAGTCCCGGATGAGATCCTGGACATCACGAGGAGCTCCGGAATGGTCCGGAGGTAAAGATTGATATATAGGAAGTCCTGTTTTGGTCACCGGAAAAGTTTCGGGTATTTCGGTAGTGTACCGGGAGTGCCGGGAGGGGTACCGGGGACGATCGGGAGGGGTGTCTCGACCCAAAGGACCTCATGGGCTGTGGGAGGAGTCAAACCAGCCCCTAGTGGGCTGGCCTAACCCCCCCCCCCCACTAAGGCCCATGTGGCTTTGGGTGGAAAAAATCCAAAGGAGGAAAGGTGGAAAGGGTTTCCAAGTGGAGAGGAGGAATCCTACTCCTAATAGGATTGGAGTAGGACTCCTCCACCTCCAATTTCGGCCAAACCTTGAGGGTTTGAGGCTGCCTCCTCCCCTCCCTCCCTCCTATATATACTAGAGGATTTAGAGGGAAGAGCTAACCCTAATTGCCACGTGCTCCCTCTACTTCATCTAGATCGGTTTCTCCTCTAGTCTAGTTTCAGCGGTGCTTAGGCGAAGCCCTGTCGGAATTGTTCCACCACCATCGCTGCCGCGCCGTCGCGTCGCCGGAGAACTCTTCTACGTCTCCGCTTCCTCTTGCTGGATCAAGAAGGCAGAGATCGTCATCGAGCTGTACGTGTGCTGAACGCGGAGGTGCCGTCCGTTCGGCGCTAGATCGGAAGGACCGTCATCAGGATCGCGAGACGGATCGTGATGGGATCGCGGGACGGATCGAGATTGGATCGTGAGATGGATCGTGATGGGATCGCGGGACACTCGGCGATTTGGATCGCGAAGACGTTCGACTACATCAACCGCGTTTCTTAACGCTTCCCGCTTAGCGATCTACAAGGGTATGTAGATCCACTCTCCCTCTCGTAGATGCTCATCACCATGGATAGATCTTGCGTGTGCGTAGGAATTTTTTTGTTTCCCATGCAACGTTCCCCAACAATTTTGGGTGGCTCTCTGTTGGTTTCCAAATATTTGAGAATTTATAGAAGTGGAATTAGGTCTGACGGAGCCACGTGGGGCTGATAACCCACAAGTATAGGGGATCGCAATAGTCTTCGAGGGTAGTATTTCACCCAAATTTATTGATTCGACATAAGCGGAGCCAAAGAATATTTGTGAGTATTAGCAGTTGAGTTGTCAATTCAACCACACCTAGAGAACTAAATATTTGCAGCAAAGTGTTTAGTAGCACAGTAGTATGATAGCTTTGATAGCAATAGTAACAGTAGAAATAGTAACAAAGACAGTAACAGTAGCAGTTTTATAGTGATTGTAACAACAGCAGCAACGAAAGTAACTTAGCAAAAATCAATATGCGAAAATCATAGGCATTTGATCGGTGATGGATAATTATGTTGAATAACATTCATCATGTAACAGTCACAACCTAGAGCGATACACAATAGCTCCAATTCGTCAATGTAATGTAGGCATGTATTCCGTATATAGTCATACGTGCTTATAGTAAAAACTTGCATGACATCTTTTTTCCTACCCTCCCGTGGCAGCGGGGTCCTTAAGGAAACTAAGGGATATTAATGCCTCCTTTTGATAGAGAACTAGAACAAAGCATTAGCACTTAGTGAATACATGAACTCCTCAAACTACGGTAATCACCGGAAAGAATCCCAATTATTGTCACCTTGGAGTATGCGGATCATAACACGTAATAGGTGCATACAACTTGCAAGATAGGATCAAGAACACAAATATATTCATGAAAACATAGAGGGTTTAGATCTGAAATCATGTCACTCGGGCCCTAGTGACAAGCATTAAGCATAGCAAAGTCATAGCAACATCAATCTCCGAACATAGTGGATATTAGGGATCAAGCCCTAACAAAATTGACTCGATTACATGATAAATCTCATCCAACCCATCACCGTCCAGCAAGCCTATGGAGAAATTACTCACACACGGTGGTGAGCATCATGAAATTGGTGATGGAGGATGGTTGATAATGACGATGGCGTCGAATCCCCCTCTCCGGAGCCCCGAACGGACTCCAGATCAGCCCTCCCGATGAAGAACAGGAGGTGGCGGTGGCTCCAAATTGTAAAACATGATGATTCTTTCTCTCTGATTTTTTTCTGGACGAATAGGTACTTATAGCGTTGGAGTTAGGGTTGCCGGAGCTGCCAGGGGCCCACAAGACTGCTAGGCACGCCCCTCGGGCTTGTGGCACCTGGGTGGCCCCCCTCTGGTAATTCTCTTCGCCAGTATTTTTTATATATTCTAAAAAATTATCGGTAAATTTTCAGGTCCATCCGAGAACTTTTATTTCTGCATAAAAATAACACCATGGCAATTCTGCTGAAAACAGCGTCAGTCCGGGTTAGTTCCATTCAAATCATGCAAATTAGAGTCCAAGACCAGAGCAAAAGTGTTTGGAAAAGTAGATACGTTTGGGACGTATCAACTCCCCCAAGCTTAACTCATTGCTTGTCCTCAAGCAATTCAGTTGACAAACTGAAAGTGACAAAGAAAAACTTTTACAAACTCTTTTGTTCTTGTTGTCTGTATATATACTTAACTAGCGTCCAAGTTTTCAGCAAAGATTATGAACTAACCATATGAATGATAACACTTAGGTCTCACATTTACTCATATCAATAACATAACCAACTAGCGAGCAATAATAAGATATCTCGGATGCCAACAATTTGTCAAAACAATCATGATATAATATGATAACATGGTATCTTGCTAGCCCTTTCTGAGACCACAAAACATAAATGCAGAGCACCACTGAAGTTCAAGTAATGACTAGATATTGTAATTCATGGTAGAAGAGATCCAGTCATGTCACACCCAACATTAACTATACTCAATGCATAAAAATGACAATAGTGCTCTCCAACTGGTGCTCGAATGAGAGGGTGATGACTCAATAATAAAAGTAAAATAACATAAAAGTAAATAGATAGGCCCTTCGTAGAGGGAAGCATGGATTTGCAGCGGTGCCAGAGCTCAAAGCTTAAAGCAGAGATGAAAACAATTTTGAGAGTTATGCCTTTCCTGTCAACGTCATGACCGAGAATATTCAATATCTTCCATGCTAAACACATTATAGCCAGTTCCCAAGCGGAAAGGTAAAGTTTACTCCCCCTCCAGCATACCAACACAAGCCATGGCTAGCCGAATCCTCGGGTGCCCTCCATACAATCAACTTTCCGGGGGAGTTTGTTTGCATTATATATATTTTTCATTTTGAGCATAGGACTGGGCATCCCAATTACCAACCTCTCTCGTGCAATGACAAGTGAATAAACACTCATCTGAGATTAACCCGCTTAGCATGGAAGATATTTACTACCCCTGTCGCTCCATGAGCGGTACGGGCACACAAAACAGATGTTTATTTGAATGATTAGAGGTGGCACATGCAAATTTACTTGGAACGGCAGGGTAATACCGCATATAGGTAGATACAGTGGAATCATCTGGAACAACTTTGGTTTAAGGATTTTGGATGCACAAGCAGTATTCCCGCTTAGTACAGGTGAAGGCTAGCAAATAGATTGAGAAGCGACCAGCTAGAGAGCGAAAACGGTCATAGTCATGCATTGAGAATAATTAACATTGAATACGAGCATGAGTAAGATATAAACACCATGAACATAAATACCGTGGAGGCTATGTTGGTTTTGAATCAACTACATGTGTGAACATGTGCCAAGTCAAGCCACTTGAAGTGTCCAGAGGAGGATACCATACTAACATACTACATCACAACCATTTTAATGCATGTCGACACTCATGATAAATCACTATCCACTCCTAGCTATTTAAGCATGGCATGAGCAACTATGATCTCTAATTGTCATCACAAACATGTTTACTCATAATAATGCTAAATCATGAATACTGAGCTAAACATATTTACAAAAACAAACACAAGAAGAGTTCATACCAGCTTTTCTTCACCGCAATCACTTCATCAAATATCGTCATTATTGCCTTTCACTTGCACGACCGAATGATGTGATAATAATAATAATAATAATAGTGCAAGTGTGTCGTAGACTAAGCTGGAATTTGCAAACATTTATTCAAAGGAGAAGACAAAGTAATGGTGGCTCTTTGTTAGATCCAACAATAAAGCATATGAGAGCCACTCAACATTTTCATCGTGGTCTTCTCCTTACTACGACTCGACGAAAAGAAAAGGAATTCAGAGAAACACACTGAAATATTTTTGAAGTTTTTAGTTTTTCCGAGGAAAGCAAATTAACGAAGGAAAAATGAAAAACAAGAAAAACTATTTACACGGGAAAGCTCCTAACAAGTAAAAGAAGAAACGAGAAATCTTTTTGGGTTTTCTTTTAATACTACGAATTAACTAAACAAGAAAGAAACTTCAACTAATTTTTTTGGATTTTTGAAAGTTTTTCAAACACACAAGAAGAAAGCGAAAATAAAACTAACATGGATATACAATGAAAAAGGATGAGCACCGACAACTGGAATGAATGTGTGAACATGAATGTAATGTCGGTGAGAAATACGTACTCCCCCAAGCTTGGGCTTTTGGCCTAAGTTGGTCTATGGCCACGGGTCGAAGTCTGCCCCTCCAGGATAATACTAGGGTTGCTGAGGATCCCACAGTGGCTACTGAGGGTCCCACTGATAAACAGGCTCCTGAGCAGGTGCTGGCACAGGTGCTGGCTCAGGTACTGGGGGCGGTGCCTGTTGGGGAACGGAGCATGAATTTCAAAAAAATTCCTACGCTCATGCAAGATCTATCCATGGAGATGCATCGCTACGAGAGGGGAGAGTGTGTCTACGTACCCTCGTAGACCGTTAGCGTTAGCGTTTCACAACGCGGTTGATGTAGTCGAACAATCCTTCGAGCTCCACCGATCGAGTACCGAACGTACGGCACCTCCGAGTTCTACACACGTGCAGCTCGGTGACGTTCCTCGCCTTCTTGATCCAGCAAGATGTCGAGGTAGTAGATGAGTTCCGTCAGCACGACGGCGTGGCGACGGTGACGGTGAAGTGATTCCGGCAGGGCTTCGCCTAAGCTCTCCGAAAATATGACCGAGGTGGAAAACGGAGATCGGGGCACCGCACACGGCTTTGGAACAATTGTGTACTTTGGGGTGCCCCTTGCCCCCGTATATAAAGGATGAGAGGGAGGAGGCTGCCCCCCTAGGGGTGCGCCAAGTGTGGGGAGTCCTACTAGGACTCCTTAGTCCTAGTAGGATTCCACCTCCCATACGGAGTAGGAAAGGGGGAAGGGAGAGGGAAAGGAAAGAGGGGGCTGCGTCCCCTCCCCTAGTCCAATTTGGTTTGGGCAAGGGGGGGGGGCGCCTCCTCACGTGGCCTGCCTCTCCTTTTCCCGTATGGCCCAATAAGGCCCATTACTTCTCCCGGTGAATTCCCGTAACTCCCCGGTACTCCGAAAAATACCCGAATCACTCGGAACCTTTCCGACGTCCGAATATAGCCTTCCAATATATGAATCTTTACCTCTCGACCATTTCGAGACTCCTCGTCATGTCTGTGATCTCATCCGGGACTCCGAACAAACTTCGGCCACCAATCACATAACTCATATAATACTAAATTGTCATCGAACCTTAAGTGTGCGGACCCTACGGGTTCGGGAATGATGTAGACATGATCAAGACGACTCTCCGGTCAATAACCAACAGCGGAACCTGGATGCTCATATTGGTTCCTACATATTCCACAAAGATCTTTATCGGTGAACCTCATATGTCAACATACGTTGTTCCCTTTGTCTGGCGGTATGTTACTTGCCCGAGATTCGATCGTCGGTATCCAATACCTAGTTCAATCTCGTTACCGACAAGTCTCTTTACTCGTTCCGTAATACATCATCTTGCAACTAACTCTTTAGTCACGGTGCTTGCAAGGCTTCTGTGATGCTGTATTACCGAGAGGGCCCAGAGATACCTCTCCGATAGTCGGAGTGACAAATCCCCATCTTGATCCATGCCAACTCAACAAACACTTTCGGAGATACCTGTAGTGCACCTTTATAATCACCCAGTTACGTTGTGACGTTTGATACACCCAAAGTATTCCTACGGTATCCGGGAGTTGCATGATCTCATGGTCAGAGGAACGTGTATTTGACATAGTGAAAGCAATAGCATTAAACTGAACGATCATATGCTATGCTGACGGTTGGGTCAAGTCCATCACATCATTCTCCTAATGATGTGATCCCGTTATCAAATGACAACTCATGTCCATGGTCAGGAAATCTTGACCATCTTTTGATCAACGAGCTAGTCTAGTAGAGGCTTACTAGGGACTCAGTATTTGTTTATCTATTCACACATGTATTAAGTTTCCGGTCAATACAATTCCAGCATGAATAATAAACCATTATCATGAACGGGGAAATATGATAATAATAAACACTTTATTAATTGCCTCTAGGGCATATTTCCAACAGTCTCCCACTTGCACTAGAGTCAATTACATTTTAATGAATATAACACCCATCGCATTCTGGTGCTGATCATGTTTTGCTCGTGGAAGAGGTTTAGTCAACGGGTCTGCCACATTCAGATCCGTGTGTACTTTGCAAATCTCTATGTCTCCATCCTTAATCAAATTCCGAATGGAGTTGAAGCGACGCTTTATATGCTTGGTTCTCTTGTGAAACCTGGGCTCCTTTGCTATAGCAATTGCTCCAGTGTTGTCACATAAGATAGTCATTGGACCCGATGCACTAGGTATGACACCTAGATCGGATATGAACTCCTTCATCCAGACTCCTTCATGTGCTGCTTCGGAAGCAGCTATGTATTCCGCCTCACATGTAGATCCCGCCACGACGCTCTGCTTGGAACTGCACCAACTGACCGCTCCACCATTAAGAAAAAAACTAGCATCGACGTAACCCTTTACGATGAGCTCTTTGTCACCTCCATAAACGAGAAACATGTCCTTGGTCCTTTTCAGGTACTTCAGGATATTCTTGACCGCTGTCCAGTGATCTACTCCTGGATCACTTTGGTACCTCCCCACCAAGCTTATAGCGAGGCACACATCAGGTCTGGTACACAGCATGGCATACATAATAGAGCCTATGGCTGAAGCATAGGGGATGACACTCATCTTCTCTTTATCTTCTGCCGTGGTCGGGCATTGAGTCTTACTCAATCTCATACCATGCAATACAGGCAAGAACCCTTTCTTTGACTGATCCATTTTGAACTTCTTCAAAATCTTGTCAAGGTATGTGCTTTGTGAAAGTCCAATGAGGCGTCTTGATCTATCCCTATAGATCTTGATGCCTAATATGTAAGCAGCTTCTCCGAGATCCTTCATCGATTTTTTTTTGTTCAAATAACCCTTTATGCTTTCCAGAAATTCTATGTCATTTCCCATCAACAATATGTCATCAACATATAATATGAGAAATGCCACAGAGCTCCCACTCACTTTCTTGTAAATACAAGCTTCTCCATAAGTTTGTATAAACCCAAACGCTTTGATCACTTCATCAAAGCGAGTATTCCAGCTCCGAGATGCTTGCACCAGTCCATAGATGGATCGCTGGAGCTTGCATACTTTGTTAGTGCCTTTAGGATTGACAAAACCTTCTGGCTGCATCATATACAATTCTTCCTTAAGGAATCCATTAAGGAATGCCGTTTTGACGTCCATTTGCCAGATTTCATAATCATAAAACGCGGCAATTGCTAACATAATTCTGACAGACTTTAGCATCGCTACGGGTGAGAAAGTCTCATCGTAGTCAACTCCTTGAACTTGTCGATAACCTTTAGCAACAAGTCGAGCTTTATAGACGGTGATATTACCATCAGCGTCTGTCTTCTTCTTAAAGATCTATTTATTTTCAATAGCTCGCCGTTCATCGGGCAAGTCTACCAAAGTCCACACTTTGTTCTCATACATGGATCCTATCTCGGATTTCATGGCCTCAAGCCATTTCTCGGAATCCGGGCTCGCCATAGCTTCTTCATAATTCGAAGGTTCACCGTTGTCTAACAACATAACCTCCAAGACTGGATTTCCGTACCACTCTGGTGCGGAACGTGTCCTGGTTGACCTTCGAGGTTCAGTAGCAACTTGCTCCGAAGTTTCATGATCATCATCATTATCTTCTTCTCTGGTCTGTGTTGGTGTCACAGAAATTTCTTTCTGTGGCGTACTACTATCCAGAGGAGGTACAATTACCTCATCAAGTTCTACTTTCCTCCCACTCACTTCTTTCGAGAGAAACTCCTTCTCTAGAAAGGATCCATTCTTAGCAACGAAAACTTTGCCTTCGGATCTGTGGTAGAAGGTGTACCCAACAGTTTCTTTTGGGTATCCTATGAAGACGCACTTATCCGCTTTGGGTTCAAGCTTATCAGGCTGAAGCCTTTTGACATAAGCATCGGAGCCCCAAACTTTTAGAAACGACAGCTTAGGTTTCTTTCCAAACCACAGTTCATACGGTGTCGTCTCAACGGATTTAGACGGTGCCCTATTTAAAGTGAATGCAGCTGTCTCTAATGCATAACCCCAAAATGATAGTGGCAAATCGGTAAGAGACATCATAGAACGCACCATATCTAATAGAGTACGATTACGACGTTCGGACACACCATTACGCTATGGTGTTCCAGGTGGCGTGAGCTGTGAAACAATTCCACATTGTCTTAAGTGATTGCCAAATTCGTAACTCAAATATTCTCCTCCACGATCAGATCGTAAGAACTTTATTTTCTTGTTACGATGGTTCTCTACTTCACTCTGAAATTCTTTGAACTTTTCAAATGTTTCAGATTTATGCTTCATCAAGTAGATATAGCCATATCTACTCAAATCATCTGTGAACGTGAGAACATAACGATATCCACCGCGCGCCTCAACACTCATCGGACCGCATACATCGGTATGTATTATTTCCATCAAGTCTGTTGCTCGCTCCATTGATCCGGAGAACGGAGTCTTAGTCATCTTGCCCATGAGGCATGGTTCGCACGTCTCAAATGATTCATAATCAAGTGATTCCAAAAGTCCATCTGCATGGAGTTTCTTCATGCGTTTTACACCAATATGACCTAAGCGGCAGTGCCACAAATATGTGGTACTATCATTATCAATTTTGTGTCTTTTGGCATCAATATTATGGATGTGTGTATCACCACGATCGAGATTTAACAAGAATAAACCATTCACAAGTGGTGCATGACCATAAAAGATATTATTCATCAAAATAGAACAACCTTTATTCTCTGATTTAAATGAATAACCGTCTCGCAATAAACAAGATCCAGATATAATGTTCATGCTCAACGCAGGCACCAAATAACAATTATTTAGGTTCATCACTAATCCCGAGGGTAGATGTAGAGGTAGCGTGCCGACGGCGATAACTTCAACTCTTGAACCGTTCCCGACGCGCATCGTCACCTCGTCCTTAGCCAATCTTCGTTTATTTCGTAGCTCCTGTTTCGAGTTACAAATATGAGCAACCGAACCAGTATCAAATACCCAGGTGCTACTCCGAGCATTGGTAAGGTACACATCAATAACATGTATATCAAATATACCTTTGTTGATGTTGCCAGCCTTCTTATCTGCCAGGTACTTGGGGCAGTTCCGCTTCCAGTGACCAGTCCCCTTGCAGTGGAAACACTCAGTCTCGGGTTTGGGACCAGACTTGGGTTTCTTCCTGGGAGCAGCAACTGATTTGCCGTTCTTCTTGAAGTTCCCCTTCTTTCCCTTGCCCTTCTTGAAACTGGTGCCTTTCTTGACCATCAACACTTGATGCTCTTTCTTGACTTCAACCTCCGCCGCTTTAAACATAGCGAAGAGCTCGGAAATCATCTTGTTCATTCCTTGCATATTATAGTTCATCACGAAGCCCTTATAGCTTGGTGGCAGTGATTGGAGAATTCTGTCAATAACCGAATCATCTGGAAGATTAACTCCCAACTGAGTCAAGCGGTTATGCAACCCAGACATTTTGAGTATATGCTCACTGACAGAACTATTCTCCTCCATCTTACAGCTAAAGAACTTATCGGAGACATCATATCTCTCGATCCGGGCATTGGCTTGAAAAACAAGTTTCAGCTCTTGGAACATCTCATATGCTCCATGGTGCTCAAAACGTCTTTGGAGCCCCGGTTCTAAGCCGTAAAGTATGGCACACTGAACTATCGAGCAGTCATCTTTACTCGACTGCCAGACGTTCATAACATCTGCTGTCGAGTCTGCAGGGGGCGTGGCACCCAGCGGTGCATCAAGGACATAAGCCTTCTGTGCAGCAATGAGGATGATCCTCAGATTACGGACCCAGTCCGCATAGTTGCTTCCATCATCTTTCAACTTAGCTTTCTCTAGGAACGCATTAAAATTCAGTGGAACTACAGTGCGGGCCATTGATCTACAACATACAATTTGCAAAGATTATTTAGACTATGTTCATGATAATTGAAGTTCAATTAATCAAATTACTTAAGAACTCCCACTTAGATTAACATCCCTCAAGTTGTCTAAGTGTAACATGATCCACATCAACTAAACCACGTCCGATCATCACGTGAGGTGGATTAGTTATCAATGGTGAACATCTTTCATGTTGATCATATCTACTATATGACTCATGTTCGACCTTTCGGTCTCTTGTGTTCCGAGGCCATGTCTGTACATGCTAGGCTCGTCAAGTTTAACCCAAGTATTCTGCGTGTGTAAAACTGGCTTACACCCGTTGTATGCGAACGAAAAAATCCATCACACCCGATCATCACGTGGTGCTTAGAAGCGTCGAACCTTCGCAACGGTGCATACTAGGGGAGAACACTTATCTTGAAATTTAGTGAAGGGATCATCTTATAATGCTACCGTCGTCCTAAGCAAAATAAGATGCATAAAAGGATTAACATCACATGCAATTCAATATATGTGACATGATATGGCCATCATCGTCTTGTGCTTTTGATCTCCATCAGCAAAGCACCGTCATGATCTCCATCGTCACCGGGTTGACACCTTGATCTCTATCGTAGCGTCGTGACACCTTGATCTCCATCGTAGCGTCGTGACACCTTGATCTCCATCATAGCGTCGTGGTCGTCTCGCCAATTATTGCTACTACTACTACTGCTAACTCATAGCGGTAAAGTAAAGCAATTACATAGCGTTGGCATTGCATACAATAAAGAGACAACCATAAGGCTCCTGCCGGTTGCCTGATAACTTTACAAAACATGATCATCTCATACAATAACTTATATCACATCATGTCTTGGCCATATCACATCACCAGCATACCCTGCAAAAACAAGTTAGACGTCCTCTACTTTGTTGTTGCAAGTTTTACGTGGCTGCTATGGGTTTGCAAGAACCGTTCTTACCTACGCAAAACCACAACGTGGTGTAGTGATTGCTTTTTGATCTTCTAAAAGAACCCTCTTCATTGAAACCGATTCAACTGAAGTGAGAGAGACAGACACCCGCCAGTCACCTTTATGCAACGAGTGCACGTAGCGGTGAAACCTGTCTCGCGTAAGCGTACGCGTAATGTCGGTCCGGGCCGCTTCATCTCACAATACCGCTGAATCAAGTATCAACTAGTAACGGCAAGCAATATGTATACACCCACGCCCACAACTCGTTTGTGTTCTACTCGTGCAAATCACATCTACGCATAGACCTGGCTCGGATGCCACTGTTGGGGAACGGAGCATGAATTTCAAAAAATTTCCTACGCTCACGCAAGATCTATCCATGGAGATGCATCGCTACAAGAGGGGAGAGTGTGTCTACGTACCCTCGTAGACCGTTAGCGGAAGCGTTTCACAACGCGGTTGATGTAGTCGAACAATCCTTCGAGCTCCACCGATCGAGTACCGAACGTACGGCACCTCCGAGTTCTACACACGTGCAGCTCGGTGACGTTCCTCGCCTTCTTGATCCAGCAAGATGTCGAGGTAGTAGATGAGTTCCGTCAGCACGACGGCGTGGCGACGGTGACGGTGAAGTGATTCCGGCAGGGCTTCGCCTAAGCTCTCCGAAAATATGACCGAGGTGGAAAACGGAGATCGGGGCACCGCACACGGCTTTGGAACAATTGTGTACTTTGGGGTGCCCCTTGCCCCCGTATATAAAGGATGAGAGGGAGGAGGCTGGCCCCCTAGGGGTGCGCCAAGTGTGGGGAGTCCTACTAGGACTCCTTAGTCCTAGTAGGATTCCACCTCCCCTACGGAGTAGGAAAGGGGGAAGGGAGAGGGAAAGGAAAGAGGGGGCTGCGCCCCCTCCCCTAGTCCAATTCGGTTTGGGCAAGGGGAGGCGCGCGCCTCCTCACGTGGCCTGCCTCTCCTTTTCCCGTATGGCCCAATAAGGCCCATTACTTCTCCCGGTGAATTCCCGTAACTCCCCGGTACTCCGAAAAATACCCGAATCACTCGGAACCTTTCCGACGTCCGAATATAGCCTTCCAATATATGAATCTTTACCTCTCGACCATTTCGAGACTCCTCGTCATGTCCGTGATCTCATCCGGGACTCCGAACAAACTTCGGCCACCAATCACATAACTCATATAATACTAAATCGTCATCGAACCTTAAGTGTGCGGACCCTACGGGTTCGGGAATGATGTAGACATGATCGAGACGACTCTCCGGTCAATAACCAACAGCGGAACCTGGATGCTCATATTGGTTCCTACATATTCCACAAAGATCTTTATCGGTGAACCTCATATGTCAACATACGTTGTTCCCTTTGTCTGGCGGTATGTTACTTGCCCGAGATTCGATCGTCGGTATCCAATACCTAGTTCAATCTCGTTACCGGCAAGTCTCTTTACTCATTCCGTAATACATCATCTTGCAACTAACTCTTTAGTCACGGTGCTTGCAAGGCTTCTGTGATGCTGTATTACCGAGAGGGCCCAGAGATACCTCTCCGATAGTCGGAGTGACAAATCCCCATCTTGATCCATGCCAACTCAACAAACACTTTCGGAGATACCTGTAGTGCACCTTTATAATCACCCAGTTACGTTGTGACGTTTGATACACCCAAAGTATTCCTACGGTATCCGGGAGTTGCATGATCTCATGGTCAGAGGAACGTGTATTTGACATAGTGAAAGTAATAGCATTAAACTGAACGATCATATGCTATGCTGACGGTTGGGTCAAGTCCATCACATCATTCTCCTAATGATGTGATCCCGTTATCAAATGACAACTCATGTCCATGGTCAGGAAATCTTGACCATCTTTTGATCAACGAGCTAGTCTAGTAGAGGCTTACTAGGGACTCAGTATTTGTTTATCTATTCACACATGTATTAAGTTTCCGGTCAATACAATTCCAGCATGAATAATAAACCATTATCATGAACGGGGAAATATGATAATAATAAACACTTTATTAATTGCCTCTAGGGCATATTTCCAACAGTGCCAGGCCCCAATAAGCGTAACTGTCCTCCGGCATGATGGTATATCTGCCCCTGTAAAGTACAAACAAAGCAGGTGCAAGCAAAGTAATAATCTCACGCGTACCCTGACTGAATACCAAGTTATATCTAAAGCGAACGTCTCCAGCATTAATAAAGTTGTGCCCAAGCATACTATCGTAATCAAGATGCATAGTGGGTAAAAGCCTCTCTTCCCTCTCGTCGTGCCTAATAGGAATCTCAAAATGTTTAGCGAGACGGGAAGCATAAATACCACCATAAATAACGCCCTTCGAGCGGTTAGTGTGCAACCGTCGGGCGACCATTGTAGGGGAACGCGACAGAAAACAAAAAAATTCCGACCTACGCACCATCCCAGGACCACTATGGAGACTGCATACAAGGTTTGATCTTTTCGTTACCGACTCGTAGCAGCAGCGGAAGTAGAGTCGATGACGATCGGCGGTGCAGATCCCCGCAGCTAGGATTTACAACCTCCCAACCGCGAGGATGTACTCCCTCATCTGCCCCTCAGACAGTCCCTCGGACAGCCCTCCGGGAGGCGGTCGGACAGTCCCCCGGACGGTGTCACGGACAGCCCTTCGGGAGGCACTCTCGAACAACCCCTCGGGCAAAAAGATCGAACCTACGACCTCTCTACGGGGTTGCACACATACGGTGTCATCTATCCGGCAGGGCTTCGCCGTCCAGAACTAGTTCGCACCGGAACCCAGACAGTCTTTCGGCTCTACGAAACTATTTTGCGGGGAGGGAGAGAAGAAGCCAGATCATTGCAATGGCATGTGTATGTGAGAAAGAGTGAGTGTGGAGAGTGCCTCTCCATCTCTATTTATAGGAAAACCCAAGGGGTAGGGTGGCTCCCAAAATACCAAAATGCCCTCAGATTTTTTTCACACTATTCATAATAGTGTTTCCACTATTCCTGAGATATTTTTCTTCCAATAGTGTTTCCACTATTCATAATAGTGTTTCCACTATTCATGAGATATTTTCTCCCAATAGTGTTTTCACTATTCATAAAACTATTCACGAAAAGTTTTCCGCGAGCGTTAAATCCGAAAATATTTCTGTAGTTCTTTGAACATTTCCAGTACCCACTAAAATAATTTTGGACGTGTTCCGAAACAATTTCGGATTAGTGATTTTCATCTGCGAAAAGCAACCAAAGCGGTTCCGGCAGCTCCGGAACATTTCCGGGTTTTTTCTTCGGAAAAATCCCAGAAGTTTCCAGAACAATTCTGGCACCCTCCAAGAATTTCCAGGCGTGTGCCGAAACCAATTTGACCTAATGGTATACCCTGAAACAACTTTTCAGTTTTACCGAAACTATTCCGGTGTTCTCTCTCCGGAACTTTTCCGTTGTCTCCGAAACTTTTCCGGTGACTTTCTCTCGGACTCCCTCTCTAGAATTCAGCAGATAGATGACCCTCAAGCATGTGACCCTATAGGTTCGGTGAAGTATAGACATGACCGGAACACTTTCCGATCAATGATCAACATCGGAGCCGTGGACACCCATATTGACCCCTATACCCACACGAATAAATATTCGAGTGAACCTCCAGTTGCCGTGTGCTATTCCTGTTGCTTCGTGATATGTTACAAACACCCGAGGTGAGATTTATTGGCATCCCCGTGGATCAACACTTGTCCACAATGTCAGTTACCTCGTTACCGGGTTTGTTCTCTTTTCTCGTTCCCGTGTTCCGGCATCCCTGTGATCAAATCACATTGTGTATGGCCAGACGATGGTGGATGCCGTAACACCGAGAGGGCCCAAAGATATCTCTCCAACATCGGAGGAGCAAATCCCAATCTTGAGCTATCAAGTTACTTGACATACTTTCCCATGAACCCGTAAGCCGCCGTAATAGCCACCCAGTTACGGATGACGTTTAACAAACCCCAAAGTTCATGAATCAAGCATGAAGAAACTCGATACTCTCATGGTCTAAGGAATTATGCAGACGTAAACTTCCTCTGTGTTATTAACCATTAATTTGTGACGAATGTATCTCATAGCATAACATCAATTCGGGTCGATTCAACACAAGTGTTCTCCTAACATTGTGCCCTCAAAGTTGCCGGCATAGTCATGCCCATGATCAGGAAAACAGAACCATCATGCAACACTTGAGCTAGTCTTAGAGGCCAGACTAGGAATACATTTTACCGTTTATTATTCCACACATGCATATGAGTTTCCCTCCGAGCCTCGTGGTTATTGCAGACTCGAGAACCATAGCAGTTATAGCATGGAATATAAACTTAATTAGGAGCATGGGGATAAATAATAACATTTATTATTGCCTCTAGGGCATATCTCCTACAGACTCCCACTTGCACTAGAGTCAATAATCTAGTCAATGCTAATGCACTTTACACCTATTGCATACCGGTGTAAAATATGGTTCGCTTGTGGTATAGCCTGATGTCCAATGGATCTGACAACTTTAGCTCCGTGTGTATGTTTGCATCTCCTCGCGTTTTCACACTTTCACAAAATTCATATTTTGTGTGGACTTGGCTTTGTATATATGTGAATCATAGGTCAAACCTTGATTCCTCAGACTAAGCTATGGAGTAACTATCTGCAATAGTGTACCATTGACCAAAGCCATCTTGGAACCATACTAAGTTCATGAATGAACTATATGATTCAACATCTTCTTTGTCACTTCCAAAGCGTCAACATACTTAGCCTTTGTTATAGAAATCGTCACAGTAACCTGTTTGGAACAATTTCCAACTACCGTGCCACCATATTGTGTATTACACAAAACCCTTAACTTAAATCAAAAATCGCATGGAGCATTGATGAAGACTGTATCGATGTAATTACTTACAATGAGCACTTCATAATCTCTACTTGCGAGAAAACATGTCATCAGTGCTACTTTAGTACTTAATGACATTTTCCACTGTTGTCCCATGATCAGTACTTTGATCACTTTGGTATCTATACTCGCAACAGCTTGGGAGTATCGGACATATCTGGTTGTTTTACATACCTTGGAATATATGATTAATCCAAACACAAGTGTGTGGGATCTCCATCATGTATTTTGCTCATCAGTGGTTTGGGACACCGAGTCTTGCAAAACTCTTTCCATGTGACTTCGGCAAGAATCACTCCATGGCGTTCTTATGCTAAACTGTTTTAGCATCTTGTCAATATATATTTTTGGCTTAGCCTATTAGGCAATTCTATCTCGTAGATAAATATGCCTAATATCAAGGCTATTTAGCCGAAGCGCTTCATCGAAAAACTATTTTCAATGAAGTCGTAATTCGTGTCAAGAAATTTATATTATTTCCAATCAACAATGTGTCAAGCACACAAAGTTTTTAGAAATATTATTATGCTCCCACTTACTTTCTTGTAACCACAAGCATCTTCGTTATCCATTGATGAAATCAAACTGTTTTGACTATTTTATCAAAACGAAGATTCCAACTCCATTTTGCTCTCTTCTGTCCATTGCTAGAACTCTGAAGTTTAGATACTTACTAGCATCCTCTGGATTGACAAAATACTTCAGACTGTATCACATGCAAGTCCTAGGTTGCATTTCCATCACATGGAAATCCTTTTGCCATCCATGTATCATATCTCAAGATTGAAATATGTATTAATTGCTAGTTTAACCCGATCTGACTTTAAGCATCGCTACGGTGAGACAATCTCATCGTAGTCAACTCCTTGAATTTGTTATTGCAACAAGTCGAGCTTTATGGATAAAACATTTTATCCACATTAGTTTATCGTTTCATTAATGTTCGTTAGACTCTAAGTCTTCCAAAGGGTTTATCAAGATATAATCTTGAATCATTTATATGGAAACTATCTCAGATTATATTGGCATTTAGCCAATTCCGGAGTCAGGGCCCATCAACGCTTCCTTGTGTATCGTAGGTATACTATTGTCTAACAACAATATCTCGCTTGCGCACCTGAGAGGTTTGCATGAGTTTTGCCTACGTAGTTCAGTTACAAGTTCGACCGAAGTCCATACATCTCATGTAGAGGCTTCCGTATCAGTCGCAGTAGGAAACTCTGGAATTACTTCCAAGGTTTCTTTCCTTTGATCTGATGATGAAGATTCTGTTATCTCGTCGAGTCGCACTGTCCTCCTACTCACCTTTTTGCAAGAACCATTTTCTTCAAAAGCATACCGTTCTTTGTGGCAAAACCTTTTGCATCGGTACAGTGGTGGGGGAATACCCAATAACTTGGGATAACCTACAAAGTAGCACTTGTCTGATTTGGAATAGGTTTGTAAATATTTTACACAAGCCCCATATTCCAAATGTTAAGGAAAGACATAACTTGGTTGGGTGTACCATACCATGTAGTCATTTCAACAGATCTGATGGCGCTCTTTTCAGTGTAAAAACCGCAGTCTCTAAAGCATTACTTTTAAAAGGGATAATAGCAAATTGATTTATGTCAGCTTTGATCTTACCATGTCATAAATGGTTTGATTACATCTTTACGGACATTCCACTCACAGTGGTGTTCCGGGAGGTGTAAGTTATGAAACTCTTTTCACAACTCATTAGACATTCGCTAAACTTGTAACTCAAATATTCCTTTCTGCAATCTAGTTTGCAGAAACATAATCTTCCTTGTTACAATAATTTCTACTTCATGTTGAAAACCTTTCGAATGATTTCCAAAGATCCAGACTTACGTCTCATCAAGCAAATATCCATATATCTACTTGAGTCATTTTTGAAGATAGACAAATCCACTGCTAGCAATAACCTTTATTGGCTTACACACATCATAATGTATGATCACCAATAAGTTCGTTGCTCGTTCCTTATGGCCTGTGAACGGTATTTCAGTCACTTCACTTTTCGGATGAAAATTGCAAGTGTCAGATGATTCATAATCAAACGACTTCAAAATCCATCATTATGGAATTTCTCCATGCGGGTTTCTCCAATGTGACCAAATGCAGTGCCACACATGTGTGGTATTGTCTTAGTCTTGCGACATTTAGCGTGAGTGTTATGGATGTATCATATTACCATCAATATTCATAACATACATCCCATTCATGATGGAAGTATGGCCCTTATGTTATTCATAGCACTGAACAACAATTGTTCTTTTATGAACAACCCTTTTGCAAAAAACATCATGCAATGGGCTAGAGTGTGTAAAGCTCTAAAATGAATTATGAAAGTAAATACGGAGGTAATATATTATTATCAATATTCATAACATACATCCCATCCATGATGGAAGCATGGCCCTTATGTTATCCATAACACCGAACATTAAAAGTTCTCTTATGAACAACCTTCTTGCAAGATACTTTATGTAAGGGGCTAGAGTGTATAAAAACTCTAAAATAAATTATGAAAATAAATACATAGGTAATGTACCGAGTATAGCAACTTTTACTATGTTCCCAGCGCATATCTAAACCTCACTTTGGCAAGTCTTTTAGGCCGTAGTAGTTCTTGCATCGAGTCGCAGCAGAATGCAATCGAGTGGGTATCTTTGTGATCAAATCACAGTACCCAAGAATTAGTGACTAACAATTTAATCACAATTCCCAAGAACTATTTCTTTGACCAGCCTTCTATACATCAATAGCTTGTATGACTTTCATCCATGAGCTGGACATTCTAGTCTTCTCTCTTTTTGCCTTTATACTTCTAACAGTTTAACTTTCAGTATTTCTCCTACTCTCAGAAGAAGCACTCAACTTAAGAGTGGCGTTAGCCCCGGACTTCCTAGGTGTGTAAGTCACACTAACACCCTTTGGACATTTCCTTTCTTTTTAAGTTGTTGTTTTATTCACCTTCATCATATGATAGGCGTTCTTCTGGATCCCTCTCGAATTAGTCAAATGCATAGTAAACACTTTTACTAATAGTTTGCAAACAAACATTTCTTTGCATATCTCATATCTTTTAGCCTTTGTTTGTATCTGAAACTAATTTTCAGTTCCATGAATACCACAT
The DNA here is from genome assembly GCA_039707655.1 of Elymus sibiricus. Classification (NCBI taxonomy): domain Eukaryota; kingdom Viridiplantae; phylum Streptophyta; class Magnoliopsida; order Poales; family Poaceae; genus Elymus; species Elymus sibiricus. The sequence goes on from CM077674.1 coordinate 253,723,841, forward strand.
AGCTATCCCAAACTTTTGAAGTTCGGGTCTCATAGAAGCAAACATATTGCACTTGACCGTAACGGAATTCTAGCTTTTGGATCGAAGGACGAGAGTCACATCATCCATAGCATTAGCGGGAGAATACCGAAAGCATGCGATAGGACAAAGTCCTTCTCGGCACTCTTGAGGACAATCCTCACATTACGTTACCAACCGTAAAGTTTTAACCAGATATTTAACAGCTTATTCAATTTTAACAGGGAAGGTGGAAACGCGAGCCATTCTTCTATAACTATTATGCATATAACACTTAGACAGTGTCCATAATTAATTGCACTGAGAATTAAACAAGTTAATTCTACAGTGTGCTCCCACTCAAACCAATATCTCTCATAATTGATTGTGAGTGATACAAGACCCGCATTTCAATTCAACGCCATTGATGGAAACATCACTGATGACGGGAATTTCAATCGGTAGGCCAACTTGCCGATCACATCTCTATGTGACTTTTGTTCATCTTTCGATGGGCGTGTTCCGAGCTCAGGACTCTCAAGCCAGAACGTCAAGACAACCAAGTGATCTCGCTGCGAGGTCTCTACTCACCCGCCTCACACTTCTCTAATCGTTCGTACTCATGGAAACATGACGCACCCCGAAAAGATAGGTGCCGTGACGGTGCTACACTTAGGAGAACACTAACTACTTGATATTTTTGTGAGAGATCACCCTAATAAAAAGCGACTACCGCGCAATCAAGAAGGGTGCATCACAAGGGATAAACATCTCAGGCAATTCATAATAGCATTATATGGTATAGCCCTTTCTGACAAAGAAGTCTTTAATTTCTTCGTCTTCGGCATTCGCGTCGGTGTTCACCTTTGCGAAGATTGCCACCATCTTGTCGATGCACCAGATAATATTGCTATCTCTATAGCTAATAAAATAAGTGCATTACATAAGGTTGACACGCAGGTCATTAAAGTGACAATCATATGGCTCCAACCATCATGCCGAATCATGACACGCAGGTGATGTTAATTTACATTGTATAGTCATCTCATACATAATCAAATTAATGTGAGAACTGCTATACCACATCACATGCACATCCTGCAAAACCAAGTTAGACGCCTCTAATCGGTTTATGCAAAATTTTATTTTACGTGGCTTCTAAGGTTTCAAGACAAACCAAGGCTACCAACGTTCATCATTAAGTATGATTATTCAAGTCGCTAGATTAACTTTGCGGGGTGTATGAAACATGAGATAATAAAATCTCGAGCCCCATACTAAACTTCGTCATACGCATGACCCCCGTGCAGATCATATCTGCATTGCCCTTTTGTCTGCGAAATTTCATCTTTCTCTCTAACTATGGTGGAATTCAACGAACTGTTAGCACTTCGTTGATCAATCAGGATCGCGGATTGCCAGAACTTTGAAACTCCACCATGCTGTTATCAAGATCAGAAATATGCAAATTCCAGGGAAGCAACAAGAACATCGGGTAACAGATTTCATCTGCTACCCGCACAAATAATTATCAGCAGTAGAACTCATCTACTACAAATTATATTGTGCAACACCCATACATCTCTATGTATTCTAGATCGTAACCTGCATCTACGCATAGCATGGCTCATGATGCCACTGTAGGGGAACGCGGCAGAAAACAAAAAAATTCCGACCTACGCACCAACCCAGGACCACTATGGAGACTGCATACAAGGTTTGATCTTTTCGTTACCGACTCGTAGCGCAACTGAAGTAGAGTCGATGATGATCGGCGGTGCAGATCCCCGCAGCTAGGATTTACAACCTCCCAACCGCGAGGATGTACTCCCTCATCTGCCCCTCGGACAGTCCCTCAGACAGCCCTCCGGGAGGCGGTCGGACAGTCCCCCGGACGGTGTCACGGACAGCCCTTCGGGAGGCACTCTCGAACTCGGACGGTAACTCGGACAGCCCTTCGGGAGGCACTCTCGAACAGCCCCTCGGGCAAAAAGATCGAACCTACGACCTCTCTACGGGGTTGCACACATACGGTGTCATCTATCCAGCAGGGCTTCGCCGTCCAAAACTAGTTCCCACCGGAACCCAGATAGCCTTTTGGCTCTACGAAACTATTTCGCGGGAAGGGAGAGAAGAAGTCAGATCATTGCAATGGCATGTGTATGTGAGAAAGAGTGAGTGTGGAGAGTGCCTCTCCACCTCTATTTATAGGAAAACCCAAGGGGTAGGGTGGCTCCCAAAATACCAAAATGCCCTCAGATATTTTCACACTATTCATAATAGTGTTTCCACTATTCATGAGATATTTTCTCCCAATAGTGTTTTCACTATTCATAACACTATTCACGAAATATTTTCCGAGAGCGTTAAATCCGAAAATATTTCTGTAGGTCTTAGAACATTTCCAGTACCCACTAAAATAATTTTGGACGTGTTCCGAAACAATTCCAGATTAGTGATTTTCATCTGCGAAAAGCAACCAAAGCGGTTCCGGCAGCTCCCGAACATTTCTGGGTTTTTTCTCTAGAAAAATCCCAGAAGTTTCCAGAACAATTCTGGCACCCTCCAAGAATTTCCAGGCGTGTGCCGAAATCAATTTGACCTAATGGTATACCCTGAAACAACTTTTCAGGTTTACCGAAACTATTCCGGTGTTCTCTCTCCGGAACTTTTCCGTTGTCTCCGAAACTTTTCCGATGACTTTCTCTCAGTCTCCCTGTCTATAATTCAGCAGATAGATGACCCTTAAGCATGTGACCCTATAGGTTCGGTGAAGTATAAACATGATCGGAACACTTTCCGATCAATAATCAATATCGGAGCTGTGGACACCCATATTGACCCCTATACCCACACGAATAAATATTCGAGTGAACCTCCAGTTGCCGTGTGCTATTCCTGTTGCTTCACGATATGTTACAAACTCCCGAGGTGAGATTTATCGGCATCCCCGTGGATCAACACTTGTCCACAATGTCAGTTACCTCGTTACCGGGTTTGTTCTCTTTTCTCGTTCCCGTGTTCCGGCATCCCTGTGATCAAATCACATTGTGTCTGGCCAGACGATGGTGGATACCGTAACACCGAGAGGGCCCAGAGATATCTCTCCAATGTCGGAGGAGCAAATCCCAATCTTGAGCTATCAAGTTACTTGACATACTTTCCCATGAACCCGTAAGCCGCCGTAATAGCCACCCAGTTACGGATGACGTTTAACAAACCCCAAAGTTCATGAATCAAACATGAAGAAACTCAATACTCTCATGGTCTAAGGAATTATGCAGACGTAAACTTCCTCTGTGTTATTAACCATTAACTTGTGACGAATGTATCTCATAGCATAACATCAATTCGGGTCGATTCAACACAAGTGTTCTCCTAACATTGTGCCCTCAAAGTTGCCGGCATAGTCATGCCCATGATCAAGAAAACAGAACCATCATGCAACACTTGAGCTAGTCTTAGAGGTCAGATTAGGAATACATTTTACCGTTTATTATTCCACACGTGCATATGAGTTTCCCTCCGAGCCTTGTGGTTATTGCAGACTCGAGAACCATAGCAGTTATAGCACGGAATATAAACTTAATTAGGAACATGGGGATAAATAATAACATTTATTATTGCCTCTAGGGCATATCTCCTACAGACTCCCACTTGCACTAGAGTCAATAATCTAGTCAATGCTAATGCACTTTACACCTATTGCATACCGGTGTAAAATATTCTTCGCTTGTGGTATAGCCTGATGTCCAATGGATCTGACAACTTCAGCTCCGTGTGTATGTTTGCATCTCCTCATGTTTTCACGCTTTCACAAAATTCATATTTTGTGTGGACTTGGATTTGTATATATGTGAATCACAGGTCAAACCTTGATTCCTCAGACTGAGCTATGGAGCAACTATCTGCAATAGTGTCCCATTGACCAAAGCCATCTTGGAACCATACTAAGTTCATGAATGAACTATATGATTCAACATCTTGTTTGTCACTTCCAAAGCGTCAACATACTTAGCCTTTGTTATAGAAATCGCCACAGTAACCTGTTTGGAACAATTTCCAACTACCGTGCCATCATATTGTGTATTACACAAAAACCTTAACTTAAATCGAAAATTGCATGGAGCATTGATGAAGACTGTATCGATGTAATTACTTACAACGAGCACTTCATAATCTCTGCTTGCGAGAAAACATGTCATCAGTGCTACTTTAGTACTTAATGACATTTTCCACTGTTATCCCATGATCAGTACTTTGATCACTTTGGTATCTATACTCGCAACAGCTTGGGAGTATCGGACATATCTGGTTGTTTTACATACCATGGAATATATGATTAATCCAAACACAAGAGTGTGTGGGATCTCCATCATGTATTTTGCTCATCAGTGGTTTGGGACACCGAGTCTTGCAAAACTCTTTCCATGTGACTTCGGCAAGAATCACTCCTTGGCGTTCTTATGCTAAACTGTTTTAGCATCTTGTCAATATGTATTTTTGGCTTAGCCTATTAGGCAATTCTATCTCGTAGATAAATATGCCTAATATCAAGGCTATTTAGCCCAAGCACTTCATCGAAAAAATATTTTTAATGAAGTCCTAATTCGTGTCAAGAAATTTATATTATTTCCAATCAACAATGTGTCAAGCACACAAAGTTTTTAGAAATATTATTATGCTCCCACTTACTTTCTTGTAACCACAAGCATCTTCGTTATCCATTGATGAAATCAAACTCTTTTGACTATTTCATCAAAACGAAGATTCCAACTCCATTTTGCTCTCTTCTGTCCATTGCTGGAACTCTAAAGTTTGCATACTTACTAGCATCCTCTGGATTGACAAAATACTTCAGACTGTATCACATGCAAGTCCTAGGTTGCATTTCCATCACATGGCAATCCTTTTGCCATCCATGTATCATATCTCAAGATTGAAATGTGTATTAATTGCTAGTTTAACCCGATCTGACTTTAAGCATCGCTACAGTGAGACAATCTCATCGTAGTCAACTCCTTGAATTTGTTATTGCAACAAGTCGAGCTTTATGGATAAAACATTTTATCCACATCATTTTATAGTTTCATTAATGTTCGTTAGACTCTAAGTCTTCCGAAGGGTTTATCAAGATATAATTTTGAATCATTTATATGGAAACTATCTCAGATTATATTGGCATTTAGCCAATTCCGGAGTCAGGGCCCATCAACGCTTCCTTGTGTATCGTAGGTATACTGTTGTCTAACAACAATATCTCGCTTGCGCACCTGAGAGGTTTGCACGAGTTTTGCCTACGTGGTTCAGTTGCAAGTTTGACCGAAGTCCATACATCTCATGTAGAGGCTTCCGTATCAGTCGCAGTAGGGAACTCTGGAATTACTTCCAAGGTTTCTTTCCTTTGATCTGATGACGAAGATACTGTTATCTCATCGAGTCACACTGTCCTCCCACTCACCTTTTTGCAAGAACCATTTTCTTCAAAAGCATACCGTTCTTTGTGGCAAAACCTTTTGCCTCGGTACAGTGGTGGGGGAATACCCAATAACTTGGGATAACCTACAAAGTAGCACTTGTCTGATTTGGAATAGGTTTGTAAATATTTTACACAAGCCCCATATTCCAAATGTTAAGGAAAGACATAACATGGTTGGGTGTACCATACCATGGAGTCATTTCAACAGATCTGATGGCGCTCTTTTCAGTGTAAAAACCGCAGTCTCTAAAGCATTACTTTTAAAAGGGATAATGGCAAATTGATTTATATCATCTTTGATCTTACCATGTCATAAATGGTTTGATTACATCTTCACGGACATTCCACTCACAGTGGTGTTCCGGGAGGTGTAAGTTATGAAACTCTTTTCACAACTCATCAGACATTCGCTAAACTTGTAACTCAAATATTCCTTTCTGCAATCTAGTTTGCAGAAACATAATCTTCCTTGTTACAATAATTTCTACTTCATGGTGAAAACCTTTCGAATGATTTCAAAAGATCCAAACTTACGTCTCATCAAGCAAATATCCATATATCTACTTGAGTCATTTTTGAAGATAGACAAATCCACTACTAGCAATAACCTTTATTGGCTTACACACATCATAATGTATGATCACCAATAAGTTCGTTGCTCGTTCCTTATGGCATGTGAACGGTATTTCAGTCACTTCACTTTTCGGACGAAAATTGCAAGTGTCAGATGATTCATAATCAAACGACTTCAAAATCCATCATTATGGAATTTCTCCATGCGGGTTTCTCCAATGTGACCAAATGCAGTGCCACACATGTGTGGTATTCTCTAATTTTTGCGACATTTAGCGTTAGTGTTATGGATGTATCATATTACCATCAATATTCATAACATACATCCCATTCATGATGGAAGTATGGCCCTTATGTTATTCATAACACTGAACAACAATTGTTCTTTTATGAAGAACCCTGTTGCAACAAACATCATGCAATGGGCTAGAGTGTGTAAAACTCTAAAATGAATTACGAAAGTAAATACAGAGGTAATATATTATTATCAATATTCATAACATACATCCCATCTGTCGGTGTATAAAACATGGGTATTTTATACCCTGACTTATGCGCAGACGGTGGCAACCTCCTTGCCGGCCAAAGCTTTGCCGGGAACCGCCAAGATCAACATTCGGAGTCCAGCCGCAGAAGCTACCAGAAAGAAGCTCAAAACACAACACTCGACTAGTACCAAAGACGAAGACATTCCTTGCCGGCAAGGCTGAACTGGCAAGGTGAAGACCCAGCAAGCTGCGTGCTGGCAAGCTTAAGCCAACCCTCCAACGCTCCACCTCGCTGCATAGGTGTTCGCGGATGTGTGAGGTGTCGACCGCGCAGGTTGGTTGGTGAGGCTTGTCGGGCACGTGTCAGCACGCTGGGACAAGATTTGCCCCTAACGAAACCCGTCCAAGAGGCGTGTCAGGATAATACGAGGTAGCTGGGCAAGCGGTGCAGAAACCTTGCCGGGACTACCTCTCCACATGACACCTAGCGTCGCATTTAATGCCTTTGTCCTAAATTGGCAGAGTTAGGTACGATAGCACTGTTTGCTATCTAATCGCTATGTAATTACTGTTTTGCCACTGTGGTAACCACTTGAACTATAAAAGGAGGGCCAAGGCAACAGTTTAGAGGATTCAGACCCCTTTTCAAACACAAGCACGTCTAGCGTAGCTGCTCCCCCCGCGCCTTGCCGGGACAGGCGCTCCTTGTACTGTGCTTCTGCACCATCAATACACGAAAGGCAGGAGTAGGGTTTTACGCTTCTCAGTGGCCCGAACCTGGGTAAATCCCTCGCGCTCCCCATTGTCCATGCTCTTTGTGCACGTCGACCTCCCCCGCCGAACCACAAGGGGCTGCATGGCCCCATAGATGGTCGTACCCCGACATCTTTGGCGCGCCAGGTAGGGGGGAGCGTCACTTGCGCAAACCTTTAGCAGTGGGTTGCGCGTCTTCTTCATCATCTTCATCGACTTCATCCTCGTCCTTCTCGTCGTCGATGGCGCCCAAGAAGAAGGGCATAACGATGACGGCCACCCCGCACGCATCCGCGGGCGGCGCGGCCAATGCGGGTGGCGCGGATACCGCTGTTGGCACGACCAGCGCAGGCAGCGCGGTCGCCATGCCCACCACGGTCAGCGTAGGGGACGAGCACGCCGGAGGCAGTCGACCTCCTCGGTCCTCTGATGAACGGAGCCGCGACGGCGCGGGCAGAGCGGATGGACGACCTCCTCCTCCTCCTCCTCGCCGCGTAGGCGAACGCAGCCACCGGAGCAGCAATGCCCGGGGCGGCGCGAGCCGAGATCCCGTAGCGGCGGCGTCTAAGGATGCTACTTCAGGACAGACGCCGCGCTCCTCGCACAATGGGCACAGTGCAGCTCCGAGCGGCGCCAACGACTCCGGGCAGCAGCGACCTCACGGCAAGACTCCTGTGGATCAAATCTCGGATCCTCAGGCACCGCCTCCGCCACGGCGACCTGCTGCTGATCATGTGCCATGGCAGCAAGACCGCAATGGCGCTCCTGCTGGCTCTGCCAGGAATAGAGCGACGTCGCGCTCTTCGCTCCCGGCCATGCCAGCCACGGCAGCGGAAGCAATGGCATGAGCTCAGATGCTGCTGAACTTCCCTCCAGCGGTAGAGAAGATGGATGAGTGGAGAGCCACCATCCAAAGCTTGATTGGATTTGCCGAAGCCAGTAAATTGCAGCAAGCGGAGCCCTCACGGCGTCCGCAAGCAGCACCGACATCTCCAGTCGGTGGCCGCGTTGACGGTACTACGCTAACGGTGCAATCGCCGCCGCGACAACCGCCTCAACAGCAGCAACGCCAACAGCCGCGACAAGCCCAACAATCTCTTGGACCCGACGAGATGTCGATAGCCTCTTCAGATCCACGGGCGCGGCAAGATCAGCGGCAAGTGCTGCGAGACAGGCGGGCAGAAGACGCCCGCACTACCATCGAACGGCGCCGAGAGGCGCGTCGTCAATCCAACGCGCGCAACGGCCCCGTCGTTGATGAGCCTGCATCAGGGGTTGGCGGATATCCACCTTACGAGGTTGGGTGTCCTGCCTTCACCCGCGAGCTGCGGCAAGTCCGATGGCCGTCCGTTCGAGCCTTCAAGCCAGAAGTGCCGGAAAAATATGACAGCAAGCTGAACCCGGCAGAGTTTCTAGGCATCTACACTATTGCCGTGCAAGCCGCCGGAGGGAGAGACGAGAAGATCCTCGCCAACTACTTCCCGTTGGTACTAAAACCCAACGTGAGGTCTTGGCTGATGAACTTGCCGGAGAACTCCATCTCTTCGTGGTCAGATCTCTGCAACGAATTCGTCATTGCCTTTACCGGAGGCCACAAGGCCCCTGGACAGCCCAGCGACCTGCAAGTAATCCCGCAAAGAGATGGCGAAACTTTATGCAAGTACATCCAGAGATTCAGCCGCGTACACCGCAACATTCCAGATGTGCACCCCGCAGCCGTCATTGCCGCCTTTCACACGAATATGCGCAATCGGAGGATGCGGGAGAAGATGAACGTCAAGTTGCCCAAGACCGTCAACGAGCTCTATACGTTGGCAGATAAGTGTGCACGGGCTGAGGAAGGAAGAAGACTCCCCGGGGAGGACGCTGGCGCCGAAGTAGATTCTGAGGATGATGATACCGCCACCCCGAGGAAGAAGAGCCTGAAGCACAACAGGAAGCGCAAAGGCAAAACTGTTATGGCTGTCAAAGGCTCCGGCAACTCCGAGTCCGCCAAGAAAGCCAAGATTGAGAATTCTGGCAAGGAGGCTGCTGTATGCGCCGCTTGCCAGGAGGCGGCGGCGAACGAGAAGGCCGGCAAGTCAGATGGACCATACTGCAAAATTCACCGCACCAAAGGCCATGATCTCCAAGAGTGCCGGCAAGTTGAACACCTTGTTGAGAAGCAGAAGGCTGAATACGAGAAGCGCGACAAGGGAAAAGGCCAAGATGGTGCCGGTGGATCCAGCAAAAAGGGCCGTGGTGGTCGAGGAGGCCGCCGCGGCAAGGCCAAGCAGCAGAAAGAAAAGCCTGCTAGGGGCCGTGAGAAGAAAAAGGGAGATGATGGAAGTGAAGAAGAAGAGGACGATGATGAGACCAGTGAACAAGAATTCCAAAAGGCAACTGAGGCCATGTGCGTTGACGGGCGCGCATCTTTGCACTCCTCTCACCGCTAGCTTAAACAGTGGGCTCATGAGGTTAACGCGACGGAACCAGCAATGGGCTCTCAAAAACCACTCAAATGGTCTCACACGCCTATCATCTTTGATGCTGAGGACAACCCTGATCGCATAACTGTGGTCGGGTGTTTGCCGTTGTTGGTTTCCCCAACAATTAGCAACCTCCAAGTAACGAAGATGTTAGTTGACGGTGGGGCCGGTCTGAATCTAATCTCTCCGGAGGTAATCAAGAGGCTACAGATTCCCGACGAGGAGCTCGAAAAGACAGGCACCTTTCAAGGAGTGAACCCGGGAAGAAGCCAGCCCAAGGGAAAGATCACGTTGCCGGTAACGTTTGGCGGGGAACTGAACTACAGGACAGAAAAGATTGTCTTCGACGTCGTCAAGATCCCCTTGCCGTACAATGGAATTCTTGGCCGCCCGGCCTTGGCAAAATTCATGGCAGCATCCCACTATGCTTACAACACGTTGAAGATGCCAGGGCCGATGGGTGTCATTTCCGTCAACTCCGACAAGAAAGATGCGGTCATCTGCGTCGACAAGATGTACAGAGATGCGGTTGCAGCAGAAGCCGCCAAGGCACCATCTTCCGCCAAGAAAAAAGAAAGCAAGAAATCCGGCAAAGCCTCTAGCAAAGATTCCAGGAAGCGCACCTCTTTGGAGTGCTGCGCACCTGTTGAAGACTTGCCGGAGTGCTCCGCCGGTAAGAAATCCAAAGCCACTGCACCGGCAACCAAGAAGGTTCCAGCGAGGGAGGACGGCACTGATGGTACTTTCACCATTAGCGCCACCCTTGACAGCAAATAGGAAAGCACGCTCGTTGCCTTCCTGCGGGCGAATGTCGATGTGTTCGCATGGCGACCATCCGACATCCCCGGTGTTCCCAGGAAGGTAATTGAGCACCACCTTGCCGTTTGTCCCCACGCTCGGCCCGTCAAACAAAAAGTCCGGAAGCAAGCTTTGGAGCGGCAGCAATTCATTGCTGAAGAAATCAAGAAACTCGAAGCGGCAGGCCTGGTCAGAGGAGTGCTACATCCCACTTGGTTGGCAAATCCAGTGGTGGTGCACAAAGCAAACGGGAAGTGGAGACTTTGTATTGATTACACGGATATCAACAAAGCATGCCCGAAGGAACCTTTCCCCTTGCCGCGCATCGATCAAATTGTAGACTCTACTTCTGGCTGTGATTTGCTCTCCTTCCTTGATGCATATTCTCGATACCATCAGATATTCATGGCCAAAGAGGATGAAGAGAAGATTGCATTCATTACTCCATGTGGCACGTACTGCTTAGTACGTATGCCCTTCGGATTAAAGAGTGCCGGTTAAACATTTGCAAGAGCGGTCCAAATCGGTTTTGAGTCCCAGCTGCATAGGAATGTAGAAGCATACATGGATGACATAGTGGTCAAAACCAAGGACGAGTCTACCCTTATTCAAGACTTGGAAGAGACATTGGCGAACTTGCGCAAAATCAAGTTGAAGCTCAATCCCGAGAAGTGTGTGTTTGGTGTTCCATCCGGCAAACTTCTCGGATTCTTTGTATCTCAACGAGGAATTGAAGCAAATCCCGACAAGATCAATGCGATTGAGCAGATTCAAGAACCAAAAAGCGTCAAAGATGTGCGGCGCCTTGCCGGCTGTGTTGCTGCCTTAAGTAGATTCATTTCAAGATCTGCTGAGCGCGCCTTGCCATTTTTCAAGATTTTGAAAAAGGCGGGGCCAATGAAATGGACTCCAGAGGCGGAGGCCGCGCTGCAGGACTTGAAAAGATACCTCTCCTCCGCGCCAACATTGGTTGCGCCAAGACCACAAGAGCCGTTGCTGCTATACATAGCGGCAACGAATTAAGTGGCTAGTGCCGCACTAGTGGCGCAGAGGGAACTCAATGACGAGGAAACAACCACGGCAAACCCGTGCAGTGATAAATCAGAGTCTTCTCCGGCAAGATCCGGTGTCGATAAGTCAGAAACAGGGCAAGCAAATGAAGTTGATCAACAAGCAGTGCCGAAGAAGAAAGTGGTGCAGCGACCAGTGTATTTTGTTAGTTCCCTTCTGCAGGGGGCTAGATCGAGATACTCTGGGGTGCAGAAGTTGCTTTTCGGTCTCCTTATGGCCTCAAGAAAACTGCGCCACTACTTCCAAGCACACGAGATTACCGTCGTCACTCGCTTTCCGTTGCAACGCATCTTGAGAAATCCAGAGGCAACTGGCAGGATAGTGGAGTGGGCATTGGAATTGTCAAGCTTTGCACTCAAGTTTGAGAGCACTTCAACCATTCAGAGCAGGGCTTTGGCGGAGTTCATCGCCGAATGGACGCCAACGCAAGACGAAGAAATTCAAGAGACAGCTCTCCCCGGCAAAGAGACAGCAAAGGAATGGGTCATGTACTTTGATGGTGCCTTCTCGCTGCAGGGCGCCGGTGCCGGAGTGCTACTTATCGCACCCACCGGAGAGCACCTCAAGTATGTGGTCCAAATGCAGTTTCCCACTGAGCAAGCTACAAACAACACTGCTGAGTACGAAGGACTTCTTGCCGGTCTTAGGATCGCAGTAGACCTTGGGATCAAAAAAATGATCATCCGCGGCGACTCGCAGCTTGTTGTAAAGCAAGTGAACAAAGATTATCAGAGCCCATTAATGGAGGCGTATGTGGAAGAAGTGAGGAAATTGGAAGAACACTTTGACGGGTTGCAAACCGAGCACGTCCCTCGTGTGGAAAACAGCATCGCTGATAGCCTGTCAAAGTGTGCCGCTCAAAAGCTTCCCGTGGGACCGGGAACTTTTGTGCTCCATTTGAATCAGCCAACAGTCGCCCCATCAACGCAGGCCAACAAGAGAAGAAAGTTAAGTACCGGCAAGTACTTTCCAGCAGAGCTCCCAGAAGCCGCCGACAAGGACATTGCCGGAAACAACAATACGGTTGCCGGTGAGCAGCCGCTTAGCGCAGAACCACAAGTTCTTGCCGCAGAAGCAAGCGCTCCCATAGCGGAGGAGATGCCTTTAGTCCTTGTCGTCGAGCCGCAGGCTCCGACGTGGGCACAGCAGATAGTCCATTTCCTTCAAACAGGAGGACTTCCCGATGAGCAAGAAGAAGCAGAGAAAGTAGCCCGTCAGTCAAGTATGTATTAGTTTGTGGATAGCATCCTATACAGAAAACGACCAAACGGTGTGAAATTGAAGTGCATTTGCCGGGAAGATGGACTAAAGCTGTTGGCGGAGATACATGGAGGCATATGTGGCTCTCACATAGGATCAAGGGCTCTTGTCGGCAAAGCTTTCCGACAAGGCTTCTATTGGCCCACTGCCCTCCAGGATGCGACTGAGCTAGTAACCAAGTGTGAAGCATGCCAGTTCCATTCAAAGAGCATACATCAACCAGCTCAAGCCCTCCAAACAATCCCTCTCTCCTGGCCCTTTTCGGTCTGGGGGCTCGATATCTTGGGCCCCTTTCCCCGTGCTGCCGGGGGCTTTGAGTTCTTGTACGTCGCCATCGACAAGTTCACAAAGTGGCCTGAAGTGGAGCCAGTGAGGAAGGTGACAGCGCAATCAGCCGTCAAGTTCCTCAAAGGATTAGTTTGCCATTTCGGGGTTCCTAACAGGATCATCACCGACAACGGCACACAATTCACGAGCCGCGCCTTCATGCAGTATATCCAAGACCTCGGCAACAAAATCTGTTTTGCATCTGTTGCTCACCTGAGAAGCAACGGCCAGGCGGAAAGGATGAACGCTGAAGTGCTGCGTGGCCTCAAGACAAGGACCTTTGACAGGCTGCGCAAGTGTGGGAGGCACTGGATTGATGAGTTGCCGGCGGTTCTTTGGTCACTCAGAACGACACCAAATCGAGCTACCGGCCAAACACCCTTCTCCCTAATCTATGGTGCAGAAGCGGTGCTCCCCACGGAACTCATATACGGGTCACCTCGAGTGCTCGCTTACAATGAAGCTGAGCAAGAGCGGCTGCGCTAAGACGACGCGTTGCTCCTTGAGGAAGATCGTCTTTGGGCGGCTGTGCGAGCTGCACGCTACCAGCAAGCCTTGCGCCGCTACCATAGCCGCAAAGTGCATGCCCAAAGCCTTGAGAAAGGCGACCTTGTTCTTCGGCGTGTTCAGTCCGCCAAGGGATCAAACAAGTTGACGCCGAAGTGGGAAGGCCCTTACCGGGTAGTACGAGTCACCAGGCCTAGCGTAGTCCGTCTGGAGACCGAAGATGGCACCTCGGTGCAGAACTCATGGAATATTGAGCATCTTCGCAAGTTCTACCCGTGAGGCGCAGTTGCCGGGTCATGTCCCCGCAACACCCTTTGTACAAGCCTTGTCGATCAAACATGTAACCCTTTGTACAAAGCCAGGCGCAGATCCTGTGCATAATAAAGCTAAGTGTTTCGCAACTCCTCGTACATGTTCATTTATGTGTAGATGCATGTGATGTTGTGATTTACGCTTTAGTTTGTATGAAATGACTGATGAGCCATCAAGGTTCCCAAACCGCTCTTTTCTCTTCTTTCTTTTTCTTAAAAGGATGAGGAGGTTCCCTCGCATGCAAGTTTCCCGGAGGGAGTGGAGATGGGGTACCATTCTTAACGACGTTCAAGTGATCATTTTTTACAACGAGAGAAACGGCACAAGGAAAAGCTAAGTTGCAATTTTTTTAAAAATTTCCCTGTTACATTCGCGTTCCCCCTTGAACGGTTCTGAGCTTTGTATGAGAAACCTGCACACGAGAGGAACCTTGTCGCGATCAGTCCGCGCCCTAGGTTGCCTCGAGTCCGCTCGGCAAGCTTGGCAGCTGCGTTCTGGCCCGGCAAGTCACCTTGCCGGCAGTGGCACTTCCAGCAGGCTACTAAGGACCCGTTCCTCAAAGCGCTCGCGGCAAGTCTGCGCACTGGCAATCTTCCGATAAGCGTAGGGAACACAAATCATACAAAGGCGGAATAAAACAAGGGGAACGACGCACATACATTCAAGCGGTGCAAGTTATGTTACATCACAGAAGTAGTGCTGGGCTAACAAAAGATTAAATGTATCTTGAACATGACAGCACAATGGTGGATGTAGCGGCAAGCTCAGTCTCGGCGGTTGCCTTGGACCCTAGGGATTTGGAGAACCTTGTCGGCAAGAGGGGCAGCGATCTTGTCGGCAGCGGTGACGTCTGTGCTATCCGGCAACCTCCTAAAGACCCCGGAGAGATCAAGGCCGGGATTGCGATGAGCGATCTTGAGCAGCACCCTGTACACAATTTCACGCTTAAATTTCCGGGACTCGTCAGCAAATGAGGCAGACCTGTCTTCCTGGTACGTCTTCAAGGCGTCGACAAGGCCCTCGAAGAACTTGGTCAACCTGACGCTGGTGGCCTCCTTGTCGTTGACGGTGAAACCCCAGCTCTTCATATCCATCTTTGCGATTTGAAGGCTGATCCGCTCGACGGCATTAACGAGCCTGCCGGTCCAGAGGGAGAGGTTCTCGTGCAGCTGGGCGTAGTTGCTTTCAGCCTCCTTCTTTGAGGCCTCCTCCTTCTCCAGCTTCTCCGTCAAGACCCTCTCCCTCTCCTTGGCGGATTTTGAAGCTGCTACCACGGTGGCCAGTTGGGATTTCAGGTCCTCAATTGCCTTGGCGGCAGTGTCGAGACCTTGGTTCTTGGACGACAGCTGCGCTTGCAAGTCCCCCAAAGTGCGGGCTGCCTTCAGCGCTTCGTCCTTGAGAACCTCGATCTCCTTGCCGCTGCCGACGAGATCCTCCTTCAGTTTGGCCACCCGGGATTCCAGTTCTGCCTTGGCGGAGTCAGCGGCAGCAGCCTTATCAGCGGCCTCCTTGAGCTTGGCGGCGTTCTCCGAGGCCTGGGCTTCAATAAGCTTCTTGTGCCCGTCTTCCAGCTCCTGGGTCCGCCGTTTGAGGAGCACTTCAATCTCATCATCCTTGCCGCGAAGAGTGGTGGTAAGGGCTTCTTCCCGCGTGGCAAGATCCTTCTCCTTGGCGTTGAGCAGCGTTTCGCGCTCCGTCAGCTTGCCATCGCGGGTCGCCGCTCTTTCGGTAGCAGCGTTGAGATTGCGGGCCTGCTAACTCTACCATGTGCGCAGCTCGTCCGCCTTCTCCCTCAGCTTCCGATCAACCAAATCCGCAGCCTTGCACTCTTCGTGCACCTTGTCCCACCTCTGGCTGTACCGTTCCTGGACGCCCTTGAACCCGACGGCCATGATTTCCATGAAAGCAAGATCTTCGGCGTTGTCAGCCACGTCGGTGGATTTGTCGGTTCTTTGGACCAAGGGGAGCAGGATCCGAGCTATCTCCTCATCAAAGCTAGGCCCTGCGATGCCAGAGGAACTGGGGGCTCCGGACTCGTGCTGAGGGGCGACCAACGCCAAGTCACTTGACGGAGCTGGCGGGATTGACACCACTAACTGGTTGCCGGGAGTTGGCGCATCGACATTGGCGGGCGTCTTCTCCACATCCATCCTGGCGGGGTAGGGCGTGCTGTCGGAAGCCCTCTCGGACTCGTCGGGGAGTGTCCCGGTCTCCTTGGCAACATGTGTGGGGCCCTCTCCAGCGACGATCTTGACGGCTTCCTCGGCGGCATCCCTTGCGATATCAGCCACCTCCACAAGGACTTCGCCTTCATTAGGGGAGGTTTGAGCTGTGGATCAAGGCGAAAACAAGGGTGAGATAGGATTCGAAATCACAAGTCAAGTTCAAGAAGACAAAAAGAAATCTTTCCCGGAAGAGGCGTACAAAGGCAAGAGGATTACCCGTTGGTGCTTGCTGAGGAAGGGCTCCTTCCCCGACAACCTGCATTGCCGGCGCGCGGTTGTCGGCGGCCCCGCTCGTCGGGGTAGCCCCCTTGTGGGCAAGCTCGTCGGTGGAGGCCCTCGACGGAGAAGCGCTCCCCGGGATATTGATGGATGGGGGAGCCACGGTTGGATCCACTTCTTGGCGCTCCTCTTCTTGGCGGGCCTCCTCCGTCTCCACGACAGGCTCAGCAGCAGGGACTCCAGTACCAGTGCTAGTGGTAACCGCCCGCACCACATCCTCGCGCAGGGGGCTCGGCTAGGGGCTGGTAACGATGGCTTCAACCATTACAACCCCCTGCCCATCGCTTGCCGCAGGGTCCTGTGCTACTACAGACCTGGGCCGCTTCGATCGATGCACGAGCAGTTCTGGGTCCCTGTCAAGACAGAAGGAATCAAGTTAAAATGGCAATCAAGTGGAATCAAGGCTTGGCGGGAATAAGCGAAGTACGTACTCCTCCTCCTCCTCAGACTGGCCAAGGATGTCGAAATCGTACATCACTGGCGGGGGCGACTCCCTCGCCCTCTTGAGTGCCGGAGGAGGTGAACCCATCGGCTGAAGGGGCTCGGCTTCCTCGGCAACCTCTGGCCGGGGGGATGAAGGCTGAGTCCGGGGACGCCGGGTGGACTGCCGGCGTGCTTCTTCTTGGCGGGCGACCTTCGTGGTCGTCTTCTTCACCGTGGGGCCAGCCCTCGGCGAAGAAGCGCACACCGGCTCTTGGCTGACCGCCCTCCAAAGACGACGCCTCCTCTTTGGGGCCCGAGGTCCCTCTTCTTCCTCGGGCTCTCCGGCGGCTTCAGTTCCGGCAACTTCATCCCCGGCAGCCTCGGCCCCGACAACCTCAGCTTTGGCCGTCTCATCCACGGCAGGCTCCTCTTGATGCTCCTCGGCGGCCTCTTCATCAGACTGCTCCTCTTCTTTGTCCTCGGCTGCCGCGGCACCGAAACCGCCTGCCGCGTTGATCCTCGCGATCTTTGCGGCCCTGCTGGCGATATACGCCAGTTCCTCCTCAGTGGTGGCCCGGATGAGGTCCGTTTCCTTCCGGGAAGCTTTCTCCGTCAGGTTGGAGGCCCACTCCATCTCGAACTCCAAGGCGGGCAAATCCCAGTCTGCCTTCACTCCGTGGGCATTACAATCTGGCATCACCGCTAAGATGGAGTCCTTGGCGGAGTTGATATGCAGCGGGACGATCTGGTCCGGCAAGTGGAATACGCCGGTCTTCTGGAACAACTGCTCACAGAGGCTGGCGTGCTCCATAACCGACAAATTATTGCCAGTCCCGGGATACAGCCGCATGACGTCAGCGGCATTCTGGTACTCCCAAGCAAATCTCTCTCTCTTCTGCAGCGGCGCTATGCGTCACCAGAGGAAATCGGCGCCAACCAGTTCTATGGTCAGCTTGGCGGCCTTAAGGCGAGAGATCCTGTTCAGGGCCAGACGAAGCTTGGCGTCAGTAGCGCCCATGCTGCTCTAGTTCTTGCCGCGCGTGACCCTCACTGTGCGCGGTATGCAGAATTGGGGAAAATCCTTCTCCTGGATCCAGCACCACTCGGCCCTCCATTCTTCCCACTTGAGATGGAGCTGCCCGGCAAGGTACTCACCCTTCGTCTTTGCCCTGGGAATCCAGGCCACGCTGCCGGAGAGTGACTTGTCTTTGATCCGGGGAATGAAAAAGTGGCGGAACAGATCCACGTTGGGGGCCACTCCGACGAAGTTCTCGCACAGATGAGCGAAAACCGCCATGCAAGTCATCGCATTCGGAGTGAAGTCCAGCAGTCTGAACCCGTAACTGAACATCATCGCGCTGAAGAAATTAGAGTAGGGAGGGACCAAACCGCAGTAAAAGTATGCGCAGAAGAACGGATAAGACTCCGCGGGGTCTTTGTCGCCTTCGGGGAGCACCACGGGCGCCTTGTGATCCTTGGTGTCCCTCCCCCACATGTACGCGTACCTCCTGATCAGCTCATTGGCGTCCAAGGAGCACGGCGAGAAGATTGCATTCTCCTTCCGCCGCTTCTCTAGCTCTTCCAACGCCTTCTTCTTCTCCTCTGCCTTGGGATCGAGCGGCTTGGCGGGCTTCTTCTTCCCCCCCGCGTCGGCTCTCTTGGGCGCCATCAGGGATCGAAGGGGAAGGTCGATTGGGGATGCGAAGCAGCAGCGGCGGCGGCGGAAGCAGTTCTGGCTTAAGGAGGAAGATGAAGCAGGGGAAAGCAGGGGCGAATGAGCCGCGCCTCCTCGCGGTTGCCTTTTTATGGGGAAGGCGCGAGGAGAGGCTGGCTCTTCACTGTTTACCCCAGCCACGTTCTTTTACAGGCGCAGTACCGCAAAATAACCGCAACAGTCTAAATCCCCACGATCCGCATTTAATGCGTGGATTGGACGTGCACCAGGATAATCATCATGACCGAAATTACAGCGGCAGTTCCCCGCCGCGTGTCTGTGCATTGTTTGGGCCTAGCCCAACGATGCTTCGGACGCGCGTACGGCCCAGGCCTGGGGGCTCCTGTCGGTGTATAAAACATGGGTATTTTATACCCTGACTTATGCACAGACGGTGGCAACCTCCTTGCCGGCCAAAGCTTTGCCGGGAACCGCCAAGATCAAGATTCGGAGTCCAGCCGCAGAAGCTACCAGAAAGAAGCTCAAAACACAACACTCGACTTGTACCAAAGACAAAGACATTCCTTGCCGGCAAGGCTGAACCGGCAAGGTGAAGACCCGGCAAGCTTAAGCCAGCCCTCCAGCGCTCCACCGCGCTGCACAGGTGTTCGCTGATGTGTGAGGTGTCGACCGCGCAGGTTGGTTGGTGAGGCTTGTCGGGCACGTGTCAGCACGCTGGGACAAGATTTGCCCCTAACGACACCCGTCCAAGAGGCGTGTCAGGATAATACGAGGTAGCTGGGCAAGCGGTGCAGAAACCTTGCCGGGACTACCTCTCCACATGACACCTAGCATCGCATTTAATGCCTTTGTCCTAAATTGGCAGAGTTAGGTACGATAGCACTGTTTGCTATCTAATCGCTATGTAATTACTGTTTTGCCACTGTGGTAACCCCTTGAACTATAAAAGGAGGGCCAAGGCAACAGTTTAGAGGATTCGGACCCCTTTTCAAACACAAGCACGTCTAGCGTAGCTGCTCCCCCCGCGCCTTGCCGGGACAGGCGCTCCTTGTACTGTGCTTCTGCACCATCAATACACCAAAGGCAGGAGTAGGGTTCTACGCTTCTCAGTGGCCCGAACCTGGGTAAATCCCTCGCGCTCCCCATTGTCCATGCTCTTTGTGCACGTCGACCTCCCCCGCCGAACCACAAGGGGCTGCATGGCCCCATAGATGGTCGTACCCCGACACCATCCATGATGGAAGCATGGCCCTTATGTTATTCATAACACCGAACATTAAAAGTTCTCTTATGAACAACCTTCTTGCATGATACTTTATGCAATGGGCTAGAGTGTATAAAAACTCTAAAATGAATTATGAAAATAAATACATAGGTAATGTACCGAGTATAGCAACTTTTACTATGTTCCCAGCGCATATCTAAACCTCACTTCGGCAAGTCTTGTAGGCCGTAGTAGTTTTTGCATCGAGTCACAGCAGAATGCAATCGAGCAGGTATCTTTGTGATCAACTCACAATACCCAAGAATTAGTGACTAACAATTTAATCACAATTCCCAAGAACTATTTCTTTGACCTCAAGAATGTGTCGCATGGCCATTCGCATGGCCGCACCTCGGCCGCATGAGGAAGATGGTACTTGGGCTTCGGAGCCTCCTTAGGGTTCCGGCTCGAAGAACCTCTCAACCTCCACTTGAGCATTTTCCGTTTCTGAAAATTTCTGAAATTTTTAGTGACTCAAAAATAAAAGTGAACGAAACTCATCAAAATTGATAGCAACTACTCCCAGAAGTATCTAGAGGCTATATCATGCATCAAAACTACTTTGGACCATACAAAACATGCAAGCTCATATACATGGTCACCACAGCAGCAAAAATTTGCAAAACATAAAGCACTAAAACAAAAACTAATTGGAGCATTGGAGGAGTCACATACCGAGGAGCAATTCCTCAAAATAGTTTTGGAAACGGAGTTCTGAGCAAGGAGATCGAAATTTGCAGCAAAATGAGCAAGAACACGGGCTTGAGAGCAAGGATGTTTTTTTCTGGAGGAAGGAGAAGGCAATGGGTGGCTGACATAAGTGAGTGGGTCCCTGTGGGACCCACAAGCCTGCTGGGCGCGCCCTATGAGCTTGTGGCTCACAGGTGCACCTCCCTGGGATGTGTTTAGTGCCAAAAATTCTTAAATATTCTGAAAAAAATCATACTAAGTTTTCAGGGCATTCTGAGAACTTATATTTTTGGGCCCTTTTTTTATTGCACGGATAATTCAGAAAACAGGATAATCATGGCATTTTATTTTATTAAACTACAAATAACATATAGCAAAAGGTGGGTACAAAAAGTTGTGTTTACTAAATTCATCGACCACATGCCCCTCAAAAAGAATCCATTAATAAGGTTGATCAAGTCTTATTAACAAACTATTTCCGAATGGCATGAAACCGAAGAATCTTCGTATAACACTAAGTTACCTCAATGGGGATATGAATCTCCCCAACAATAAGAATTTCATATTTCTTTTTGGCAGTAGGTAGAGGAAATTTTAAACCTCCAATAGTGATTGTCGAAACTTTTTCAATCCAATTGATACCATTCACCGAACTTTGTTTCTTCGGAAAATAAACCGTATGCTCATTACCATTGACATGAAAAGTAACCTTGCTTTTGTTGCAATCAATAATAGCCCCTGCAGTATTCAGAAAAGGTCTACCAAGGATAATCGACATGTTGTCGTCCTCGGGCATGTATAGTATAACAAAGTCTGTCAAGATAGTAACATTTGCAACTACAACGGGCACATCCTCACAAATTCCAATAGGTATAGCAGTTGATTTATCAGCCATTTGCAAAGATATTTCAGTAGGTGTGAGCTTATTCAAATCAATTCTTCTATATAAAGAGAAAGGCATTACACTAACACCGGCTCCTAAATCACATAAAGCAGTTTTGACATAACTTCTTTTAATGGAGCATGGTATAGTAGGTATTCCCGGATCTCCTAACTTCTTAGGTATTCCACCCTTAAAAGAATAATTAGCAAGCATGGTGAAAATTTCAGCTTCAGGTATCTTTCTTTTATTAGTGACAATATCTTTCATGTATTTAGCATATGGAGACATTTTCAACATATCAATCAAGCGAGTGCGCAAAAAGACAGGTCTAAGCATTTCAACAAAGCGCTCAAAGTCTTCCTTATCTTTATTTTTAGATGGTTTAGTGGGAAAAGGCATAGGTTTTGAACCCATGGTTTTCTTTCTTTTCCATGTTTTCTAGCAACGAAGTCTCTTTTATCATATCTTTTATTCTTAGGAGGTGGGTTATCAAGATCAACAGCAGGTTCTATTTCTACATCATTATCTGGTTGAGCATCATCATGAACATCATTATCATTATCACTAGGTGGATGTTCATTTCCAGATTGTGTCTCAGCATCAGAAATAGAAACATCATTATGATTTTCAGGAGGTTTTTCTATCTCAGGTGCACTAGAAGCAGACAAAGTTCTATCATTCTTCTTTTTCTTTTTCTTCTTAGATGAACCAGGTGCATTAGTGTTAATTCTTTGAGAATCTTGCTCAATTCTTTTAGGATGACCTTCAGGATATAGAGGATCCTGAGTCATTCTACCTCCTCTAGTAACAACTCTAACAACATGAACATTAATTTTATTATTCATCTCATCAAGCAAATCATTTTGTGACTTAGCAATTTGTTCTAACTGAGTATGAACCATAGAAGCATGTTTACTTAAGCCTTTAACATCATTAACAGTTCTAAACATCAAATCACTTAAATGATCTATCATGAAAGCATTGCGTTTTAGTTGATTGCTAACATATAAATTGAAGTGTTCTTGCTTAACGATGTAATTATCAAATTCATACAGGCATTGACTAGCAGATTTATTATACGGAATATCACCTTCATCGAATCTAGTGAGAGAATTTCCCTCTACTACCTGTGTCGGGATGTCGAGCCCATGTATTTCTTCAATAGGTGGTAAATTCTTAACATCTTCAGATTTAATACCCTTTTCTTTCATAGATTTCATAGCTTCTTGCATATCTTCTGGACTGAGGAATAGAATACCTCTCTTCTTCGGAGTTGTCTTAGGTGGTGGTTCAGGAAGTGTCCAATCATTGAAATTTCTCAACATATTGTTCAATAATTCTTCAGCCTGCCCAACAGTTTGTTCCTTGAAAACAGAACCAGCACAATTATCTAGGTAGTCCCTAGAAGCATCGGTTAGTCCATTATAAAAGATATCAAGTATTTCATTTTTCTT
Source organism: Elymus sibiricus (assembly GCA_039707655.1). Lineage (NCBI taxonomy): Eukaryota > Viridiplantae > Streptophyta > Magnoliopsida > Poales > Poaceae > Elymus > Elymus sibiricus. Next base: position 253,746,767 of record CM077674.1, read on the forward strand.
AAGAGGATGATCAGGCAAAGCATTAAGTAATTGGAGAAGCCTCCCCCAAGCTTGAGGGAGATTCTCTTCTTCAATTTGCACAAAGTTAAATATTTCCTGTAGGGCAGCTTGTTTCTTATGAGCAGGAAAATATTTCTCGGAGAAGTAATATATCATATCCTGGAGACTACGCACACAACCAGGAGCAAGAGTATTAAACCATTTCTTAGCATCACCCTTTAATGAGAAAGGAAACAACTTAAGGATGTAATAGTAACGAATCTTTTCCTCATGAGCAAATAGGGTGGCTATATCATTTAATTTAGTAAGGTGTGCCACAACAGTTTCAGATTCATAACCACGAAAAGGATCAGATTCAACCAAAGTAATTAACTTAGGATCGACAGAGAATTCATAATCCTTATCAGTAACTGATGTCTACTACGCAACTTTATTCTTGTAGACTCGTGTTGGGCCTCCAAGCGCAGAGTTTTGTAGGGCAGTAGCAATTTTCCCTCAAGTGGATGACCTAAGGTTTATCAATCTGTGGGAGGCATAGGATGAAGATAGTCTCTCTCAAACAACCCTGCAATCAAATACATGAAATCTCTTGTGTCCCCAACACACCCAATACAATGGTAAATTGTATAGGTGCACTAGTTCGGCGAAGAGATGGTGATACAAGTGTAGTATGGATAGTAGATATAGGTTTTTGTAATCTGAAAATATAAAAACAGCAAGGTAGCAAACGATAAAAGTGAGCACAAACGGTATTACAAAGCTTAAAAACAAGGCCTAGGGTTCATACTTTCACTAGTGCAATCTCTCAACAATGCTAACATAATTGGATCATATAACAATCCCTCAACGCGCGATAAAGAATCACTCCAAAGTTCCTATTAGAGGAGAACATAAGATAGAAATTGTTGTAGGGTACGAAACCACCTCAAAGTTATTCATTCCGATCAATCTATTGAGCTATTCCTATAAGTGTCACAAACAGCCCTAGAGTTCGTACTAAAATAACACCATATGATACGCATCAACCAACTCTAATGTCACCTAGATACTCCAATGTCACCACAAGTATCCGTGAGTTGATTATTCGATATGCATCAAACAACTTCAGATTCATAATATTCAATCCACACAAAGAACTTCAAAGAGTGCCCCAAGATTTCTACCGGAGAAAGTAGGACGAAAACATGCATCAATCCCTATGCATAGATTACCCCAATGTCACCTCGGGAATCCGCGAGTTGAGTGCCAAAAAATACATCAAGTGAATCAATATAATACCCCATTGTCACCACGGGTATTCATATGCAAGACATACATCAAGTGTTCTCAAATCCATAAAAGTATTCAATTCAATAATAGTGAAACCTCAAAGGTAAAAACTCAATTCATCACAACAAGATAGAGAGAGAGAAACACCATATGATCCAACTATATTAACAAAGCTCGTGGTACATCAAGATCGTGCCAAATCAAGAACACGAGAGAGAGAGAGAGATCAAACACATAGCTACTAGTACATACCCTCAGCCCCGAGGGTGAACTACTCCCTCCTCGTCATGGAGACCGACGGGATGATGAAGATGGCCTCCCGTGATGATTCCCCCCTCCGGCAGGGTGCCGGAAAAGGGCTGTAGATGAGATCGTGGAGGTACAGAGGCTTGCGTCGGCGGGGTCCAAGTTCTAGGGTTATTTCTGGGGGTTTTGGTATTTATAAGAATTTTTGGCGTTGGAATCACGCGAAGATGTGCCACAGGGGGCCCACGAGGCACCAGGGCGCGCCCCGGGGGGTGGCGCGACCTGGTGGCTTGTGGGGCCCCTGTGGGTCTTCTGCTGCTCCTCTGTGATACGCTATGATTTGATTAGAACTAACCCGGACTGACGCTGTTTTCAGCAGAACTACCGTGGTGTTGTTTTTTGTGCAAAAATAAAAGTTCTCGGAATTGGACGAAACTTTTTGATGATTTTTTTGGACCAAAAGAGACCTTCGAAGCTTCGTGGAAGGACCAGAAGCCTCACGAGGTGCTCACAAGGCACTACGGCGCGGCCTGGGGGGGTCGCGCCGTACTGCATTGTGGGCCCCTCGTAACTCTGTTTTGCGTGATTCCAACGCTGAAAAATCCTATAAATAGAGAAAGCCCCAGAAATAAACCAAGAACTTCGATGCCGCCACCGCACGCCTCTGTACCAAAGAAATACCATTTGGAGCCCTGTTCCGGCACCCTGCCGGAGGGGGAAATCATCACTGGAGGCCATCTTCATCATCCCGGCGGTCTCCATGACGAGGACGGAGTAGTTCATCCTTGGGGCTGAGGGTATGTACTAGTAGCTATGTGTTTGATCTCTCTCTCTCATGTTCTTGATTTGGCATGATCTTGATGTATCGTGAGCTTTGTTAATATAGTTGGATCATATGGTGTTTCTTCCCTCTCTATCTTCTTGTGATGAATTGAGTCTTTCCCTTTGAGGTTTCGTTATTGTCGGATTGAATATTTCAGATTTGAGAACACTTGATGTATGTCTTGCATGTGGATACCCATGGTGACAATGGGGTATTCTATTGATTCACTTGATGTATGTTTTGGTAATCAACTCGCGGATTCCCGTGACCTTGGGGTGATCTAGGCATAGGGGTTGGTTGCACGTTTTCATTATCTTTTCTCCGATGAGAAACTTTCGGGTACTCTTTGAAGTTCTTTGTGTGGATTGAGTATAATGAATTTTAAGTTATTTGATGCATATCGAATAATTAACTCATGGATACTTGTGGTGACATTGGAGTATCTAGGTGACATTAGGGTTGGTTGATGCGTATCATATGGTGTTATTTTAGTACGAACTCTAGGGCCGTTTGGGACACTTATAGGGATGGCTCAATAGATTGATCGGAAAGGATAACTTTGAGGTGGTTTTGTAACCTACAACAATTTCTATCTTATGTTCTCCGCTAATAGGAACTTTGGAGTGATTCTTTGTCGCACGTTGAGGGACTGTTATATGATTCAATTATGTTAGCACTGTTGAGAGATTGCACTAGTGAAAGTATGAACCCTAGGCCTTGTTTTCAAGTATTGCAATACCGTTTGTAGTCACTTTTGTTACTTGCTACCTTGCTGTTTTTTTAATTTTCAGATTACAAAAACCTATATCTACTATCCATACTACACTTGTATTACCATCTCTTCGCCGAACTAGTGCACCTATACAATTTACCATTGTATTGGGTGTGTTGGGGACACAAGAGATTTCTTGTATTTGATTGCAGGGTTGTTTGAGAGAGACCATCTTCATCCTATGCCACCCACGGATTGATAAACCTTAGGTCATCCACTTGAGGGAAATTTGCTACTGTCCTACAAAACTCTGCACTTGGAGGCCCAACAACGTCTACAAGAATAAAAGTTGCGTAGTAGACATCAAGCTCTTTTCTGGCACCATTGCCGGGGAGGTGAGTGCTTGAAGGTATATCTTTAGATCTTGCAATTAAATCTTTTAGTTTCTTGTTTTATCACTAGTTTGGTTTATAAAAGAAAACTACAAAAAAAATGGAATTGAGGTTGCCTCATATGCTTCATCTTTATAATTTGTTTCTTGAAAATGATGGATCAGAAAATTGTGCCAAAGTGTTAGAAGAAGAATTCAATAAAATGTTTGGCATAAAATCTTGGAATGATGAGCATGATTGCAATGTTGTTAGTATGCTTTCTATGAATATCCATGATGCTAATGATATGCAAAGCCATAAGCTTGGGGATGCTATGTTTGATGAAGATGATATTTTTAGCCCCCCAAGTTTTGATGAGAAAATTTATTATGATGATTGCATGCCTCCTATTTATGATGATTATATTGATGAAAGTGGATTTGGAGAGGCCATGAATTTATTTAATGATGATTCCACTATTTTGGAAGAGGTTTCAATTGATTATGACAACAAAGTTGCTATCTATGATGACTATTGTGATGACATGTATGCTATAAAGAATAATGATAACTATGAAACTTGTCATCATGATTTTAATTTTCAATTGGATTATGCCAATCAAGTATCTCATGATAGTTATTTTGTTGAGTTTGCTCCCACTATTATGAATGAGAAAAAAATTGCTTATGTGGAGAGTAGTAAAAATTCTATGCTCGTGGATCATGAAAAGAATGATTTATGTGATAGCTATATTGTTGAATTCATTCATGATGCTACTGAAAATTATTATGAGAGAGGAACATATGCTTGTAGGCTTCTCAATAATATCAAGTTTACTCTCTATGTGATGAAAATTTTGAAGTCATGCTTGTTTTGCCTTCCTATGCTAGTTGATTCTTGCTCTCATAAGTTATTTTCTCACAAAATCCCTATGCATAGGAAGTGGGTTAGACTTAAATGTGCTTTTCATATGCTTCATGATGCTCTCATTATGTTTCAATTCTTCACTTCTTATGTGAGCATCATTGAAATCATCATGCCTAGCTAAAAGGCATTAAAGAAAAGCGCTTGTTGGGAGATAACCAAATATTTATACCTACTGTTTTGAGTGTTCACATTATTAAGATACTGTATTAATCATGTATTTTATGTTTCCTTTCAATAATGTGCCAAGTAAAGCCTTTGGGATAGTGTGGATACTTGTTGATTTGATTCTGTGCAAAAACAGAAACTTTTGCGTCCAGTGCTGGAATTTCTATTCTGTACTGGAGCATGAGAAAATTCTGAAATTTTTACAGAGTATTGGGTTACAAATTTTCTGCGTTGTCCTAATGTTTCAGAATTTTTGGAGGTACATAAGCATGGTTTTTAAATCGCTCACTACATGCTGTTCTGTTTTTGACATATTCTGTTTTCAATGCATAGTTTGCTTGTTTTAGTGTTTCCATAGCTTATATTGAGTAATATAAATTGTGAAAATGATATAATACATTAGGAATTATGTGAGAACATTTATGAATCTTGTCTTGACAGTACCTAAGTGGATGATTTATTTTTATCATACTAACCTATCCCACAAGTTCAGTTAAGTTTTGTGTGATTGAAGTTTTCAAGTTTTGGGTGAGATATCTATATGAGGAGAATAAGGAGTGGCAAGACCTTAAGCTTGGGGATTCACAAGGCACCCCAAGGTAATATTCAAGAAATATTCAAGCGTCTAAGCTTGGGGATGCCCCGGAACGCATCCCCTCTTTCGTCTTCAACACTATCAGTAACCTCACTTGGAGCTATATTTTTATTCGTCACATAATATGAGTTTTGCTTGGAGCGTCATTTTATTTTGTTAAGATTTGCTTGCTGTTATAAATAATAATGTTTTGTATCTTTTAGTTCAATAAAATGCCAAGTATAGCCTTTACCATGCTCAGTTTGCAAGTTTATGTGTTGCTGTTTGAAAACAGAAAGTTTTCTGTAATGTCCCGAATATTACTGAATAGTCAGAACATAAGAAAAATCTGAAATTTTTACACAGTAAGCATGCATTAGTTCTATGTCACTTGGTAATTTTTCAGAATTTTTGGAGTTAGGGAAGTATGAATTTTAAATCCTCCTTTACAGACTGTTCTGTTTTGGCAGATTTCGGTTATGGTTGCATTGTTTGCATATGTTTGCTTGTTTAATGATTCTATTTGAGGATAGGATTATTAAATATGCATAGGCATTTAGTATGCAATGTTTAATTATAATTTTAGTGATTTGCTACAGTAGAGAATGTTAAGGTTTTGAGTTGATTTATACTAAGTTATCTCATGAGTTCTTGTTGAGTCTTGTGTGGATGAAGTTTTTAAAGATTTAGGAGAAGCCATGATATGAGAGGAATTAAGGAGACACAAGAGCTCAAGCTTGGGGATGCCCAAGGCACCCCAAGATAATATTCCAAGAAGTCTCAAGCAACTAAGCTTGGGGATGCCCCGGTTGGCATCCCACCTTTCTTCATCAACACCTATCAGTTAGCCTAAGTTTTTACTTCTTCACATGATATGTGCTATTCTTGGAGTGTCCTTTTATTTTCATGTTTGCTGTTTTAATAAAATTATCAATATCTGAAATCTTTATTGAGAGAGAGTCTTCACATAGCTACTTAATTGTTTAACTACTCATTGTTCTTCACTTATATCTTTTTGAGTAGTTTCTCATTTACTCTCGTGCTTCACTTATATCCCAAGAGTAAATTGTTGAATGAATTGAATATCATAAAGTTGAAATTAGATGTGCTTCATATGCTTGTCTCATGCTTATAAATATTTCACACTTGGTTTAGAAAGTAAAATCTATTGAAGTTTGACAATCACAATATTAGTCATTCGAGCAATTCATGAAAGATAGTATATGGAAGAGAACTTTCACATATAAATATATTATCTTGGACATCTTTTATGATTGTGAATACCCATTAATTATTTTCAAGCTTGGGAAAATTAGTTGAAGTTGGACAAGGAAGACAACGTAATGAGTTATGTTTGGGTATATTTGCATAGAAGTTATATTGTTATGGATCGTCTAACATGTGGTGCTTGTTTAGAATCTTTTGCTAGCCTAAATTTCTGTACTAAGCAGGAATACTGCTTGTGCATCCAAAATCCTTGACCCAAGTTTCTTGCCATGAGTGTCCACTATACCTACCTATATACGGTATTACCCTGTCGTTCCAAGTAAATTTGCATGTGCCACCTCTAATCATTCAAATAAGCATCTATTTTGTGTGCCCATACCACTCATGAAGCGGCAGTGGGTGGTCAGTATCTCCCATGTTAAGCGAGTTATTCTCATGATGAGTGTTTATTCACTTGTCATTGCACGAGAGAGGGCGGTAATTGGGATGCCCAGTCCCGCAAAACAAAATAATTAAACAAACTCCCCCGGAAAGTTGATTGTATGGAGGGCACCCGAGGATTCGGCTAGCCATGGCTTGTGTTTGAATGGTTGAGGGGGAGTAAACTTTACCTTTCCGCTTGGGAACCGCCTATAATGTGCTTAGCATAGAAGATATTGAGAACTCTCGGTCATGACGTTGACAGGAAAGGCATGCCTCTCAAAATGTATTCATCTCTATTTTAAGCTATGAGCTCTGGCACCTCTGCAAATCCCTACTTCCCTCTGCGAAGGGACATTCCATTTACTTTTATGCTATTTACTTTCTTGTTATTTATTTTTGTTGAGTCAACTTCTTATTCCAACCTATTCTCTGGTTGGCAAGCATCATGTGGTGGGGATAGATCCAGGCACATATATCCATTCAAATATATTTGATCATGATTTATTATTGTTGACAATTATCTCTATGATAAATGAGTCGGGAGGCGAAACATTAAGCCCCTATCTTTCTCTGTGTTTGATGGATGCCATTTGTTCTAAAAATATGCTTTTTTGTATTAGCAATCATAGAAGACTATATGATAATTGAGTATGTGGAGCTCTTACTTAGACTTTTTTTGAAGATAAGTTGAATTGCAATTGTTTGGTGACTAAGAACATAGGTTGTTAAGTTTCAAGAGAATGCATTGTTTGAACCATAACATGTGAATTGATTGCTACTTTATCATGATGAGTTTTATGAGAAAGAGTTGCTGTTATGATGCTAGAAAACGTGATTGAAATTATCATTGATCAAACTTGTGCACTATGCTAGCATTCACACTTCATAAATTATTTCTTCTATCATTTACCTACTCGAGGACGAGCAGGAATTAAGCTTGGGGATGCTGATACGTCTCCAACGTATCTATAATTTATGAAGTATTCATGCCATGTTTATAATAATTTTATATGGGTTTGGTATGATTTGATTAGAACTAACCCGGACTGACGTTGTTTTCAGCAGAACTACCGTGGTGTTGTTTTTTGTGCAGAAATAAAAGTTCTCGGAATTGGGCGAAACTTTTTGATGATTTTTTTGGACCAAAAGAGACCCCCAAAGCTTCGTGGAAGGACCAGAAGCCTCACGAGGTGCTCACAAGGCACTATGGCGCGGCCTAGGGGGGTCGCGCCGTACTGCCTTGTGGGGCCCTCGTAACTCCGTTTTGCGTGATTCCAACGCTGAAAAATCCTATAAATAGAGAAACCCCCAAAAATAAACCTAGATCTTCGACGCCGACGCCGCACGCCTCTGTACCAAAGAAATACCATCAGGAGCCCTGTTCCGGCACCCTGCCGGTGGGGGAAATCATCACTGGAGGCCATCTTCATCATCCCGACGGTCTGCATGACGAGGAGAGAGTAGTTCACCCTTGAGGCTGAGGGTATGTACTAGTAGCTATGTGTTTGATCTCTCTCTCTCTCTCGTGTTCTTGATTTGGCACGATCTTGATGTATCGTGAGCTTTGTTAATATAGTTGGATCATATGGTGTTTCTTCCCTCTCTATCTTCTTGTGATGAATTGAGTCTTTCCCTTTGAGGTTTCGTTATTGTCGGATTGAATATTTCAAATTTGAGAACACTTGATGTATGTCTTGCATGTGGATACCCGTGGTGACAATGGGGTATTCTATTGATTCACTTGATGTATGTTTTGGTAATCAACTAGCGGATTCCCGTGACCTTGGGGTGATCTAGGCATAGGGGTTGGTTGCACGTTTTCATTATCTTTTCTCCGATGAGAAACTCTAGGGTACTCTTTGAAGTTCTTTGTGTGGATTGAATATTATGAATTTGAAGTTGTTTGATGCATATCGAATAATCACCTCAAGGATACTTGTGGTGACATTGGAGTATCTAGGTGACATTACGGTCGGTTGATGCGTATCATATGGTGTTATTTTAGTACGAACTCTAGGGCCGTTTGTGACACTTATAGGGATGGCTCAATAGATTGTTCGGAAAGGATAACTTTGAGGTGGTTTCGTACCCTACAACAATTTCTATCTTATGTTCTCCGCTAATAGGAACTTTGGAGTGATTCTTTATCGCACGTTGAGGGACTGTTATATGATTCAATTATGTTAGCACTGTTGAGAGATTGCACTAGTGAAAGTATGAACCCTAGGCCTTGTTTTCAAGCATTGCAATACTGTTTGTGCTCACTTTTGTTACTTGCTACCTTGCTGTTTTTTTATTTTCAGATTACAAAAACCTATATCTACTATCCATACTACACTTGTATTACCATCTCTTCGCCGAACTAGTGCACCTATACAATTTACCATTGTATTGGGTGTGTTGGGGCCACAAGAGATTTCTTGTATTTGATTGCAGGGTTGTTTGAGAGAGACCATCTTCATCCTACGCCTCCCACGGGTTGATAAAGCTTAGGTCATCCACTTGAGGGAAATTTGCTACTGTCCTACAAAACTCTGCACTTGGAGGCCTAACAACGTCTACAAGAATAAAAGTTGCGTAGTAGACATCACCCCGAAGCTTCCTGGGTCTGTTTCCTTTCAGAAAAAATCGTCAAAAAGTTTCGCTGCATTTGGACTTCATTTGATATGGATTTTCTGGAAAACCAAAAACAAGTAGAAAACAACAATTGGCACTGGGCACTAGGTCAGTATGTTTGTCCATAAAAATCATATAAAATCCATATAAAAGTGCACCAAAACCATATAAAATTGTTATAAACATGGCATGAATACTTCATAAATTATAGATACGTTGGAGACGTATCAGCATCCCCAAGCTTAATTCTTGCTCGTCCTCGAGTAGGTAAATGATAAAAGAAATAATTTATGAAGTGTGAATGCTACCATAGTGCATAAGTTTGATCAATGATAATTTCAATCACTTTTCCTAGCATCATAACAGCAACTCTTTCTCATAAAACTCATCATGATAAAGTAGCAATCAATTCACATGTTATGGTTCAAACAATGCATTCTCTTGAAACTTAACAACCTATGTTCTTAGTCACCAAACTATTGCAATTCAACTTAATTTCAACAAAGTCTAAGTAAGAGCTGCACATACTCAATTATAATATAGTCTTCTATGATTGCTAGTACTCAAAGCATATTTTTAGAACAAATGGCATCCATCGAACACAGAGAAAGATAGGATCTTAGTGTTTTGCCTCCCAACTTATTTATCATAGAGATAATTGTCAACAATAATAAACCATGATCAAATATATTTGACTGGCCATATATGCCTGGATCTTTCCCCACCACATGATACTTGCCAACTAGAGAATAATTGAGGTTGAAATGAGAAGGAATACTATTGACTCTTGCATAAAAGTGAATACATAAAGTAAAAGGTAGGCCCTTCACAGAGGGAAGTAGAGGTTGTCATGCGCTTTTGTTTTTTGGATGTGCAAGCCCTTATTGCAAAGGAACATCACGTTATATTGCCCCTTGTGATAGCAACCTTTATTATGAAGTCCGTCGCTTTTATTTCTTTACCATCACAAGTTCGTACAACGCTTATTTTCCCTTGCAATAAAAGATCATACATATTTTAGGAGCAATTTTTATTGCTTTTTGCACCGATGACAACTTACTTGAAGGATCTTATTCAATCCATAGGTAGATATGGTGGACACTCATGGCAAGAAACCGGGTTTTAGGGTTTTTGGATGCACAAGTAGTATCTCTACTTAGTACGAATTTTTGGCTAGCAAAAGATCCTAAGCAAGCACCACATGTTAGAGGATCCATAACAATATAACTTCTATGCAAATATACCCAAACATAACTCATTACGTTGTCTTCCTTGTCCAACTTCAACTAATTTTCTCAAGTTTGAAAATAATTAATGGGTATTCACAATCATAAAAGATGTCCAAGATAATATATTTATATGTGAAAGTTCTCTTCCTTATACTAATCATTCATGAATTGCTTGTATGACCAATATTGTGATTGTCAAGCTTCAATAGATTTCACTTTCTAACCCAAATGTGAAACTACTACTAGACATGATACAAGCATATGAAGCACATATAATTTCAACTTTATGATATTCAATTCATTTCAACAATTTACTCTTAGGATATAAGTGAAGCACAAGAGTAAATGACAAATTACTCCAAAAAGATATAAGTGAAGATCAATGAGTAGTCAAACAATTAAGTAGCTATGTGAGGACTCTATCTCAAAAAAAAAATCAGATCTTAAGTATTTTATTCAAACAGAAAACAAAACAAAATAAAATGACATTCCAAGAATAGCACATCTCAAGCGAAGAAGCAAAAACTTATGCTCAACCGGTACTAACCGATAATTGTTGAAGAAGAAAGGTGGGATGCCTACCGGGGCATCCCCAAGCTTAGATGCTTGAGACTTCTTGAAATATTATATTGGGATGCCTTGGGCATCCCCAAGCTTGAGCTTTTGTGTCTCCTTAATTCCTCTCATATCACGGTTTCCCTAAATCTTAAATACTTCATCCACACAAAACTCAACAAGAACTCTTGAGATAAGTTAGTATAATTCAACTCAAAACCTTAACATTCTCTACTGTAGAAAATTACTAAAATTATAATTAAACATTGCATACTAAATGGATCTGCATATTTAACACTCCTATACACAAATAGAAACATTAAACAAGCAAACATGTGCAAACAATGCCACTATAACAGCAATCTGCCAAACAGAACAGTCTGTAAAGGGTGAATAAGAATTCATACTTCCCTAACTCCAAAAATTCTGAAAACTTACCACGTGACAGAGAACTCATGCATTCTTACTTTGTAAAAAGTTCAGATTTTTATCATGTTCTGACTATTCAGGAATATTCTGGACATAACAGAAAACTTTCTGTTTTCAAACAGCAACACATGAACTTGCAAACTGAGCATGGTAAAGGCTATAATTGGCATTTTATTGAACTAAAAGGTACAAAACATGAATATTCATAACAGCAAGCAAATCTCAACAAAATAAAATGACGCTCCAAGCAAAACTCATATTATGTGACGAATAAAAATATAGCTCCAAGTGAGGTTACCGATAGTGTCGAAGACGAAAGAGGGGATGCCTTCCGGGGCATCCCCAAGCTTAGACGCTTGAGCCTTCCTTGAGTATTACCTTGGGGTGCCTTGGGCATCACCAAGCTTAGGGTCTTGCCACTCCTTATTCTCCTCATATCGATATCTCACCCAAAACTTGAAAACTTCAATCACAGAAAACTTAACGGAACTTGTGAGATAGGTTAGTATGATAAAAATAAATCATCCACTTAGGTATTGTCATGGCAAGATTCATAATTGTTCTCACATAATTCCTACTGTATTCTATCATTTCCACAATTTATATTACTCAATATAGGCCATGAAAACACTAAAACAAGCAAACTATGCATTGAAAACAGAATCTATCAAAAACAGAACAGCATGTAGTGAGTGATTTAAAAACCATACTTATGTACCTCCAATAATTATGAAAAATTAGGAAAACGTAAAAAATTTGTAACCCAATACTGTGTAAAAATTTCAGAATTTTCTCACGCTCCAGTACATAATAGAAATTCCAGCACTGGACGCAAAAGTTTATGTTTTTGCACAGAATCGAATCAACAAGTATCCACACTATCCCAAAGGCTTTACTTGGCACATTATTGAAAGAAAACATATAAAACATGATTACTACAGTAGATTAATCATGTGAACACACAAAAACAGTAAGGATAATTATTGGGTTGTCTCCCAACAAGCGCTTTTCTTTAATGCCTTTTAGCTAGGCATGATGATTTCAATGATGCTCGCATAAAAGTAAAGAATTGAAACACAAAGAGAGCATCATGAAGCATATGACTAGCACATTTAGGCCTAACCCACTTGATATGCATAGGGATTTTGTGATTAAATAGTTTATGGGATCAAGAATCAACTAGCATAGGAAGGAAAAACAAGCATAACTTCAAAACTTTCGACGCATAGAGAGGAAACTTGATATTATTCCAACACCTACAAGCATATGATCCTCTCTCATAATAATTTTCAGTAGCACCATGAATGAATTCAATAATATAACTATCACATAAAGCATTCTTTTCATGATCCACATGCATAGAATTTTTGTTTCTCTGCACATAAACAATTTTCTTCTCATTCATAATAGTGGGAGCAAACTCAACAAAATAACTATCATGAGATACTTGATTGGCATAATCCAATTGAAAATTAAAATCATGATGACAAGTTTCATGGTTATCATTATTATTTACAGCATACATGTCATCACGATAATCATCATAGATAGCAAGTTTGTTGTCATAGTCAATTGAAACCTCTTCCAAAATAGTGGATTCATCACTAAATAAAGTTATGACCTCTCCAAATCCACTTTTATCAATATTGTAAAAAGGTTCAACACCCTCCAAAATAGTGGGATCATTAGTACCTAGAGTTGACACTCTTCCAAACCCACTTTCATCAATATAATCATCATAAATAGGAGGCATGCTATCATCATAATAAATTTGCTCATCAAAACTCGGGGGACTAAAAATATCATCTTCATCAAACATAGCATCCCCAAGCTTATGGCTTTGCATATCATTAGCATCATGGATATTCAAATAATTCATACTAGCAACATTGCAATCATGCTTATCATTCATGGATTTTATGCAAAACATTTTATTGAATTCTTCTTCTATCAATTGAGCACAATTTTCCGCTCCATCATTTTGAAGAAAGATATTATAAAGATGAATAATATGAGGCAACCTCAATTCCATTTTTTGTAGTTTTCTTTTATAAACCAAACTAGTGATAAAACAAGAAACTAAAAGATTCAATTGCAAGATCTAAAGATATACCTTCAAGCACTCACCTCCCCGGAAACGGCGCCAGAAAAGAGCTTGATGTCTACTACGCAACTTTATTCTTGTAGACTCGTGTTGGGCCTCCAAGCGCAGAGTTTTGTAGGACAATAGCAATTTTCCCTCAAGTGGATGACCTAAGGTTTATCAATCCGTGGGAGGCGTAGGATGAAGATAGTCTCTCTCAAACAACCCTGCAATCAAATACAAGAAATCTCTTGTGTCCCCAACACACCCAATACAATGGTAAATTGTATAGGTGCACTAGTTCGGCGAAGAGATGGTGATACAAGTGTAGTATGGATAGTAGATATAGGTTTTTGTAATCTGAAAATATAAAAATAGCAAGGTAGCAAACGATAAAAGTGAGCACAAACGGTATTGCAAAGCTTAAAAACAAGGCCTAGGGTTCATACTTTCACTAGTGCAATCTCTCAACAATGCTAACATAATTGGATCATATAACAATCCCTCAACGCGCGATAAAGAATCACTCCAAAGTTCCTATTAGCAGAGAACATAAATAGAAATTTTTGTAGGGTACGAAACCACCTCAAAGTTATTCTTTCTGATCAATCTATTGAGCTATTCCTATAAGTGTCACAAACAGCCCTAGAGTTCGTACTAAAATAACACCATATGATACGCATCAACCAACTCTAATGTCACCTAGATACCCCAATGTCACCACAAGTATCCATGAGTAGATTATTCGATATGCATCAAACAACTTCAGATTCATAATATTCAATCCACACAAAGAACTTCAAATAGTGCCCCAAGATTTCTACCGGAGAAAGTAGGACAAAAACGTGCATCAACCCCTATGCATAGATTACCCCAATGTCACCTCGGGAATCTGTGAGTTGAGTGCCAAAACATACATCAAGTGAATCAATATAATACCCCATTATCACCACGGGTATTCATATGCAAGACATACATCAAGTGTTCTCAAATCCATAAAAGTATTCAATCCGATAATAGTGAAACCTCAAAGGTAAAAACTCAATTCATCACAACAAGATAGAGAGGGAGAAACACCATATGATCCAACTATATTAACAAAGCTCACGGTACATCAAGATCGTGCCAAATCAAGAACACGAGAGAGAGAGAGAGAGATCAAACACATAGCTACTAGTGCATACCCTCAGCCCCGAGGGTGAACTACTCCCTCCTCGTCATGGAGACCGCCGGGATGATGAAGATGGCCTCCGGTGATGATTCCCCCCTCCGGCAGGGTGCCAGAAAAGGGCTGTAGATGAGATCTTGGAGGTACAGAGGCTTGCAGCGGCGGAGTCCAAGTTCTAGGGTTATTTCTGGGGTTTTGGTATTTATAAGAATTTTTGGCGTTGGAATCACGCGAAGATGTGCCATAGGGGGCCCATGAGGCAGCAGGGCGCGCCCCCGGGGGGGGGGGGGGGGTGGCACGCCCAGGTGGCTTGTGGGGCCCCTGTGGGTCTTCTGCTGCTCCCCCAAAGCGTCCTAGGTCTGTTTCCTTCCAAAAAAAACCGTCAAAAAGTTTCGCTGCATTTGGACTTCATTTGATATGGATTTTCTGGAAAACCAAAAACAAGCAGAAAACAGCAACTGGCACTGGGCACTAGGTCAATATGTTAGTCCATAAAAATCATATAAAATCCATATAAAAGTGCACCAAAATCATACAAAACTATAATAAACATGGCATGAATACTTCATAAATTGTAGATACGTTGGAGACGTATCAGTAACAAAGATAGGAGAGGTAGCAAACTTAGGATCATATTTCATTATCTCCATCATAGACTTTTCTTTTAACTTAGCGAGCAATTTTCTAACATCATCTCTATCATTACAAGCAAGAATTTCTCTAGCTATTTCTCCATCCAGAACATAACCATCAGGTATCTTAGGCATTTCAATTCTAGGAGAGCTAGGGATAATAGGTGAATCATAATTTTCAGGAGTTTCAACATTTTCAGATTCTTTAGCTTTAGCAATTTGTTCATCAAGAAATTCACCTAGTGGCACAGTATTATCAAGCATAGTACTAGCATTATCATAAGTATCATTCATAGCAGAAGTAGTATCATCAATAACTTGCGACATATCAGAATGAATAGCGGGTGGTGGTGTCACAAGCCTACTCAAAATAGAAGGTGAATCAAGTGCAGAGTGTGATGGCAGTTCCTTACCTCCTCTAGTCATAGAGGGGACGATCTTGGTCTTAGCGTCTTTCAGATTCTTCATAGTGATGAACAGATATAAATCCCAAGTGACTCAACAGATAGAGCTATGCTCCCCGGCAACGGCGCCAGAAAAAGGTCTTGATAACCCACAAGTATAGGGGATCGCAACAGTCTTCGAGGGTAGTATTTCACCAAAATTTATTGATTCGACACAAGGGGAGCCAAAGAATATTTGTGAGTATTAGCAGTTGAGTTGTCAATTCAACCACACCTGGAGAACTAAATATCTGCAGCAAAGTGTTTAGTAGCACAGTAGTATGATAGCTTTGATAGCAATAGTATCAGTAGCAATAGTAACAAAGACAGTAACAGTAGCAGTTTTATAGTGATTGTAATAGCAGCAGCAACGAAAGTAACTTAGCAAAAATCAATATGCGAAAAGCGTAGGCATTGGATCGGTGATGGATAATTATGTTGAATGGCATTCATCATGTAACAGTCACAACTTAGAGCGATACACAATAGCTCCAATTCGTCAATGTAATGTAGGCATGTATTCCGTATATAGTCATACGTGCTTATAGTAAGAACTTGCATAACATCTTTTGTCCTACCCTCCCATGGTAGCGGGGTCCTTAAGGAAACTAAGGGATATTAAGGCCTCCTTTTAATAGAGAATCGGTACAAAGCATTAGCACTTAGTGAATACATGAACTCCTCAAACTACGGTAATCACCGGAAAGAATCCCAATTATTGTCACCTTGGGGTATGCGGATCATAACATGTAATAGGTGCATACAACTTGCAAGATAGGATCAAGAACACAAATATATTCATGAAAACATAAAGGGTTCAGATCTGAAATCATGGCACTCGGGCCCTAGTGACAAGCATTAAGCATAGCAAAGTCATAGCAACATCAATCTCAGAACATAGTGGATACTAGGGATCAAGCCCTAACAAAATTGACTCGATTACATGATAAATCTCATCCAACCCATCACCGTCCAACAAGCCTATGAAGAAATTATTCACACACGGTGGTGAGCATCATGAAATTGGTGATGGAGGATGGTTGATGATGACGACGGCGTCGAATCCCCCTCTCCGGAGCCCCGAACGGACTCCAGATCAGCCCTCCCGATGAAGAACAGGAGGTGGCGGCGGCTCCGTATCGTAAAACACGATGATTCTTTCTCTCTGATTTTTTTTCTAGACGAATATGTACTTATAGCGTTGGAGTTAGGGTTGCCGGAGCTGCCAGGGGCCCACAAGCCTGCTAGGCACGCCCTGGGGGGTGGGCGCGCCCCCCGGGCTTTGTGGCGCCTGGGTGGCCCCCCTCTGGTAATTCTCTTCACCAGTATTTTTTATATATTCTGAAATAATTCTCCGTAAATTTTCAGGTCCATCCGAGAACTTTTATTTCTGCACAAAAATAACACCATGGCAATTCTGCTGAAAACAGCGTCAGTCCGAGTTAGTTCCATTCAAATCATGCAAATTAGAGTCCAAGACCAGAGCAAAAGTGTTTGGAAAAGTAGATACGTTTGGGACGTATTCGGGGCCCACAAGGTAACAGGGCGCGCCTACCCCCTAGGGTGCGCCCTGTTGCCTTGCCGTCTGGTCTCCTCCCGAAGCTTCTCGGGTCCCTTATGTCCAGAAAAAAATCGTCAAAAAGTTTCGTAGCGTTTGAACTCCGTTTGGTATTGATTTTCTGGAAAACCAAAAATAAGCAGAAAACAACAACTGGCACTAGGCACTGGGTTAATAGGTTAGTTCCCAAAAATGATATAAAATAGCATATAAATGCATATAAAACATCCAAGATTGATACTATAATAGCATGAAACAATAAAAAATTATAGACACGTTGGAGACGTATCAGCATCCCCAAGCTTAATTCCTGCTCGTCCTCGAGTAGGTAAATGATAAAAAACATAATTTTTGATGTGGAATGCTACCTAAGATGTTTATCATGTAATCTCTTTTACGGTATGAATATTAAGAAACGAGTGATTCACGGCAATAGTCTATAATTTGATATAAAGACATCAATACTCAAGCATACCAACAAACAATCATGACTTTCAAAATAAACACGCTGAAGAACGCTATCCCTACAAAATCATATAGCTCGTCATGCTTAGTCTTCCTAACACAAAGTATTAATCATGAACTACCCCGATGACAAGCCGAGCAATTTGATCATACTTTTTAACGCGCTTCAGCTTTTTCAACTCCCACGCAATACATGAGCGTGAGCCATGGATATAGCACCATGGGTAGAATACAATGCGGTGATAGAGATCAATAAGGGGAAGTCAAAAAGAAGGAAGATAGTCTCGCATCGACGCGGCAAATCAACGGGCTATGGAGATACCCATCAATTGATATCAATGCGAGGAGTAGGGATTGCCATGCAACGGATGCACTAAGAGCTATAAGTGTATGAAAGCTCAAACTGAAACTAAGTGGGTGTGCATCCAACTTGCTTGCTCATGAAGACCTCGGGCATTTGAGGAACCCCATCATCGGACTATACAAGCCAAGTTCTATAATGAAAAATTCCCACTAGTATATGAAAGTGACAACTCAGGAGACTCTCTATATGAAGAACATGGTGCTACTTTGAAGCACAAGTGTGGAAAAGGATAGTAACATTGCCCCTTCTCTCTTTTTCTCTCTTTTTTTTGTTGGGCTCTTTTTGGCCTTTTTTTCGTCCGGAGTCTCATCCCGACTTGTGGGGGAATCATAGTCTCCATGATCCTTTCCTCGCCGGGACAATGCTCTAATAATGATGATTATCACACTTTTATTTACTTACAACTCGATACTAGAACAATATGACTCTATATGAATGCCTCTGGCAGTGTACCAAGATGTGCAATGATCTAGCATAACATGTATGATAATGATGAATGGTGGTTGTGCCACAAATACTATGCCAGCTATATGATCATGCAAAGCAATATGACAATGAATATGTATGTCATAAAAATGGAACAGTGGAAGTTGCGTGGCAATATATCTCGGAATGGCTATGGAAATGCCATAATAGGTAGGTATGGTGGCTGTTTTGAGGAAGATATAAGGAGGCTTATGTGTGATAGAGCGTATCATATCACGGGGTTTGGATGCACCGACGAAGTTTGCACCGACTCTCGAGGTGAGAAAGGGCAATGCACGGTACCGAAGAGGCTAGCAAATTGCGGAAAGGTAAGAGCTCGTATAATCCATGGACTCACATTAGTCATAAAGAACTCACATACTTATTGCAAAAGTTTATTAGCCCTTGAAGCAAAGTACTACTCGCATGCCCCTAGGGTGATAGATTGGTAGGAAAAGACCATCGCTCGTCCCCGACCACCACTCGTAAGGTAGACACTTAATAATAAATCATGCTCCAATTTCATCGCATAACTAGAGACTATACGTGCATGCTTCGGGAATCACAAACCTTAACACCAATATTCTTACTAAACCACAATCATTCACTAGTACATCCACATATTACCATCTTAATATCGCAAAACTATTGCAAGGAATCAAACCTATCATATTGATCTACATGGAAGTTTTTATTATATCCCTCTTGAATACCTATCCTTTATGGACTAGTCTTATAACCTGTGCAAATTGCCATTACTATTTATTAGACTCTCAAAAATATTTAAGTGAAGCATGAGAGTGCAACTATTTCTTTAAAATATAACCACCGCTGTGCTCTAAAAGATATAAGTGAAGCACTAGAGCAACTTCCTAGCTCAAAAGATATAAGTGAAGCACATAGAGTATTCTAACAAATCACGAACAAATGCGTGTCTGTAGGGTCGAGGAGATAGGTCTAGAGGGGGGGTGAATAGACTCTTAACCAACCAAAGGTGCAGTTTTTAGTTCTCTTGGAATTTAGGCAGATTTTGGCACTAGTTAAGATATCACCAAGACTTTCTACACATGCATATCTAGAGATAGAGCAGCGGAAATAGTAAAGCATGTAAATGTGCGGAAAGTAATGGGGTAGAGAAAAGAAGATCAAACGCAATGAAGACACGGTGGTTTTTGGCTTGAATCTGATAGGTGGTGCTATCGTACGTCCACGTTGATGGAGGCTTCAACCCATGAAGGGTAACGGTTGCGCGAGTCCACGGAGGGCTCCACCCATGAAGGGTCCACAAAGAAGCAACCTTGCCTATTCCACCATGGTTTCCGTCCATGAAGGACTAGCCTCACTCGTGGTAGATCTTCACGAAGTAGGTGATCTCCTTGCCCTTACAAACTCCTTGGTTCAACTCCACATGATCTTTGAGGCTCCCAAGTGACACCTAACCAATCTAGGAGACACCACTCTCCAAAAGGTAATAAATGGTGTGTTTATGATGAACTCCTTGCTCTTATGCTTCAAATGATAGTCTCCTCAACACTCAATCTCTCTCTCACAGAATTGGCTTGGGTAGGAGAAGGATTGGAGTGGAAAGCAACTTGAAGAGGCTAGAAATCAAGGTTCAAATGGTTGGATTGGAATCTCTTGATCTCAACACATGAGTAGGTGGTTCTCTCTCAGAAAATGTATGGTGGAAGTGTAGGCACGTTCTGATGGCTCTCTTACTTGGTAAGAGGGGGGGTGGAGGGGTATATATAGACTTCACCCAAAATCCAACCGTTACACACTTTTGACCCATCTTAGTGGCACCGATCATAAATCTCGGTGAGACCGATCTGTGTAAAAGATATGAACATTGGGCTTTTTGATGGGACCGAACGGGAATAACTCAGAGCAACCGAAGTGCAGTGGTAAGGCAAAACCTCATCTCGGTGGCACCGATTGCATTATCTCGGTGAGACCGAAGTAAAGCAATAAGGCAACAGAGAGTTGGCACACCATCTCGGTGAGACCGATTGAAAGAACTTGGTTAGACCAAAGTAATTGCAACCGATAACAGAGAGTTGGCAAGGCCATCTCGGTGAGACCAAGAAGCATTTTGGTGGATCCGATTTGTTAGGGTTTTGGCTGTGGCAGTGGAATGATCATCTCGGTGGATCCGGAGTAGGTGATATCGGTGGGACCAAAATGATGAATTAGGGTTTGGACAAATGTGTTTGTGGGAGAATGACTGAGGGTTTTGGAGCAATACCACTAAGCACTTTGAGCAACAACCTCATCATTAACACCTCATCCCCTTTTAATAGTATTGGCTTTCCTAAGGGACTCAATGTGATCTTGGATCACTAAAATGAAAATGAAGAGTCTTGTGGATGCCAAACTTGTTCTTGACATTTTGAGGGGTTCCACATCTTCTTGTCCTTGCCATGCCATTGTTGAACTTGTCTGAAATATACTGGATAAAAGCATTAGTCCAACAACATGTATGTTGACATTGATTACCAAAACCACCAAGGGAGCAAATGTGCTTTCAATCTCCCCCTTTTTAGTAATTGATGACAACATACATCAAAGCTTCAAATAAAGATGTAATAGAAGATTGTATGAGAGCTTTGAAGGAAACATGTAACATGTAAGATTGTATGTGAAGGAAATATACATGTAACATGTATCTTGGCTATATACATCAGAGCAAAAAAATGAAGTTGAAGTACCCACATGTTCATGACTATTTTCTTGCAAACAATATGTGCAAAATCAAGAAGTCATCATGCACATGAGTATGATGCACATACTTACCTCAAAGTTCTTGATCATATACCTGGAGAAATACACTTGAGAAAACAAGGTTAGATAACACAAGAGAATTTCTCCAAGAAAAGACACAAGATCAACAAGAAACCAAGATTGGGATGACATGTAGAAGAAAGTATCACTCAGTGAATACTTCTGTCAAAAGCAGACATGTCCCCAAAAGAAGGATCAAATAGAATTAGAATTAGTTAACTTCCCCTAAAAGAACTGCCTCTCCCCCTGAATCTGACATTGGATATTGGGAGTAGGTAGGGTGAGTAAACTAGAGCAACCAGAAAACAGATCATGTTTCTCCCCTCTTAGAAACATGTAACATTCTCACCTTTTATAAAATGCATCACTCTCCATTAGGATATACCTTTTGACATGGAAGAGATTATAGTAATAAGCTTTTATGTGCATCTCTCTCCCCCTTTGACATCAATTTCCAAGAAGGGATAGCTTCAAGGTTATTGGTCAAGTGGGTGTGGTCCTTGAGAAACACAGCTAGCCATGATGTAGTTCCAGATGCAAGCAGAGGGAAAGAATCATTGAGTCGAGCTGGAGCAGAAATCACAAAAAAGGATTTGACAGCAGATTCCTTTGAGCAGTAAAGTCGGTGACTCCGAGTTGGAATTCGGTGTGACCGAGTTTAGTGCAAAGAGAAAAAATCTGTCAACTCAGCTCACTAGGCAAGAAATTCTCACAAGGATTTGCAATGAATTTTCTAAGAGTCTAGCTAAGAGAAAAGAACTCAGAGAAGAAAAACTAAACTCCAAAAGACACAAAAGAAACACTAGAGAACTTCATCTAGAGGGGTCGGCAACTAGGTCACCTATGTTAGAGTATATTGACTTAGGAGTCAAGTGAGAACACTTGATCATAGGTCACACTCATCGTTAAGTTCAAAATGGGGTTACCATTTTTCCTTTAAGCATTTCAATGTATTCACATCTTGTTGAGTTGCTTTAGCTCATCTCTTTGAGTAAAGCTTCTTTAAGATGTGAGAACTTACATTGTGGTTTTGGTGGTGATGTTCATCATGTAGTTGAACTTGAGGTGGATGCTCATGAAGTGAAGTTGGGAGCAATCCTATCATTTGTAGTTCATCTTCCTACATGGGTTATATTTGCAAGGAACAACATGTGTATCCAAAGTGACAAGAATGAAGCATAAACTCAAATGTTATCAAAGGATATGTTTGAGTTGTCTTGTTCCTTGGCACACCAAAGATTTAGATACTTGGTCCAATTTCCTTGCTCAAAGTAGGAGTTAGTGAGCAACTTTATGGAGTGATGTTCATCCAAGTACCTAAAAGAGGTTAGATGCAATACAAGGGAGCAAAGTGTCCAAGATATAATATAATCATAGAGGTATCAAGGATTAGTCAAGAATGCTCATGCCCTTGCATGCATCCAAGTGAATTTCTAGTTCACGTTTGAAGCATCAATGATGTTCAACTCACTCCTCAAGTGACAAAATACCTTCTCATCAAGAGGTTTAGTGAAGATATCCGCCAATTGCTTGTCGGTACGAACATGCTTAAGGTCAATATCACCTTTAGCAACATGATCTTGAATGAAATGGTGACGAACCTCAATATGCTTAGTTCGAGAATGTTGCACGGGATTGTGTGCAATCTTAATAGCACTCTCATTATCACATAGTAGTGGAACATGTCTCACATGCACACCATAGTCTTTAAGAGTTTGTGTCATCCAAAGTAATTGAGCACAACATGATCCCGCGGCAATGTATTCCACTTCGGCGGTAGATAGAGATACCGAGTTTTATTTCTTGGAGGACCAAGATATAAGAGATCTAACATGTACCCGAAGTGGATTTTCTATCAACCTTGTCTCCGGCATAGTCCGAATCGGAATATCCAACAAGATTGAAAGAGGATCCTTTGGGATACCAAATGCCAAAGTTTGGTGTATGTAACAAGTATCTCACAATTCTTTTCACAGCCTTAAAGTGACACTCTTTTGGTGCCGCTTGGTATCATGCACACATGCACACACTTAGCATAATGTCGGGACAGGAGGCACATAGATATTGCAATGAACCAATCATAGATCGATAAACCTTTTGATCAACCGGTTTGCCATCCTTAGTCAAGTCAAGATGTCCACTCATGGGCATGGGAGTTTTCATACCTTTACTTTCTTGCATGTTGAACTTCTTGAATAAGTCCTTGGTATACTTTGTTTGAAAAACAAAAGTACCCTCCTTAGTTTGCTTGATTTGCAAACCAAGAAAGAATTTGAGTTCACACATCATAGATATCTCATACTTCTCTGACATCAACCTTCCAAACTTTTCACTAAAAGAGGGATTAGTAGATCCAAAGATAATATCATCAACATATATTTGGCATACAAATAGTTCTCTATTAACCCTCTTAGTGAACAAGGTTGAATCAATTTTCCCAATTTCGAAACCTTTTTCAAGAAGAAACTTTGTCAAGCATTTGTACCAAGCTCTAGGGTCTTGTTTTAGACCATAAAGAGCTTTACGAAGTTTATAAACGTGGTTAGGTTTCTTAGGATTAACAAAGCCGGGAGGTTGTTTAACATAAACTTCCTCTTCAATTTCACCATTTAAGAAAGCACTTTTAATATCCATTTGGTAAAGAGTGATATCATGGTGATTGGCATAAGCAAGTAAAATGTGAATGGACTCAAGCCTAGCAACGGGGGCATAGGTCTCACCATAGTCCATACCTTCGACTTGTGTGTAACCTTGAGCTATGAGACGAGCCTTGTTGCGTATAACTTGTCCGTCTTCATCTTGCTTATTCCGAAACACCCATTTGGTTCCAATGAAGTTTTGCTCATCTTTAGGCTTCTCAACCGTCCAAACTTGATTCCTCTCGAAGTTGTGTAGCTCCTCATGCATTGCATTCACCCAATCGGGGTCCTTGAGAGCTTCTTCTACCTTCATAGGTTCAACAATAGAGATAAATGAGTAATGCTCACAAAAGTTAGCTAAACAAGATTTAGAGCGAGTGATTCTCCCGGATTTGATGTTGCCAAGAATTTGTTCGACGGGATGATTCTTGTCAATTCTTGCTCTAAGTCAAGGTAGCTTTAGCTTGGTTTGTGGTGAGGCTTCCTTATCATCATCATCATCATCATTGTCTTCTGCTACTTGTGAGCTGCGTTGGTAATTGCCTGAAGAGGAAGGGAGATGCAGTACAATAGAGATAAGTATTTCCCTCAGTTATGAAACCAAGGTTATCAATCCAGTAGGAGAATCATGCAACACCTCGTTAGCAGCACCTGCACACAAAACAACAAATCCTTGCACCCAACGCAAACAAGGGGTTGTTAATCCCTCGGCGGTTAATTGCAAGAGTAAATTGTATGTGATAGATTGATAGATTGAACTAAAATATAAAATAAAATAAATAAAGTAAAAGTGCAGCAAGGCAATTTAGGGTTTTTAATATATGATTTAGATAGACCCAGGGGCCATAGTTTTCACTAGAGGCTTCTCTCATAAAAATAGCATACGGTGGGTAAACAAATTACTGTTGGGCAATTGATAGAAAAGCAAATAATCATGACGATATCCAAGGCAATGATCATGTATATAGGCATCACGTCCGAGACAAGTAGACCGACTCCTGCCTGGATCTACTACTATTACTCCACACATCAACCGCTATCCAGCATGCATCTAGTGTATTAAGTCCATAAAGAACGGAGCAATGCCTTAAGAAAGATGACATGATGTAGACAAAGTAAACTCACGCATGAATAAACCCCATATTTTTACCCTTAATAGCAACGATACATACGTGTCATGTCCCTTTCTGTCACTGGGATTGAGCACCGCAAGATCAAACCCATTACAAAGCACCTCTTCCCATGGCAAGATAAATCAATCTAGTTGGCCAAACCAAATCAATAGATTGGAGAAGAAATACGAAGCTATAATAATCATGCATAAAAGAGTTCAGAGAAAACTCAAATAATATTCATGGATAATCTGATCATAAACTCACAATTCATCGGATCCCAACAAACACACCGCAAAAAGTGATTGCATCGGATAGAACTCCAAGAACATCGAGGAGAACATTGTATTGAAGATCAAAAAGAGAGAAGAAGCCATCTAGCTACTAACTATGGACCCGAAGGTCTGTGGTAAACTACTCACGCATCATCGGAAGGGCAGCAAGGTTGATGTAGAGCCCCTCCGTGATCGATTCCCCCTCCGGCGGAGTACCGAAAAAGGCCTCCAGATGGGATCTCCCGAGAACAGAAACTTGCGGCGGCGGAAAAAGTATTTCGTGGACTCCCCTGTTGGTTTCCCGATTTTAGAGAATTTATAGTGGTGGAATTAGGTCAAACGGAGCTGTGTGGGCCCCACAAGCCACCAGGGCGCGCCACCCCCCTAGGGCACGCCCTGGTGCCTCGTGGGCCACTGCTTCATCTTCTGGCCCTCTCCCGAAGCTTCCAGTACTTGTTATGTCCAGAAAAAAATCTCCAAAAAGTTTCATGGCATTTGGACTTCGTTTGGTACTGATATTCTAGAAAACCAAAAACAGGCAAAAAACAGCAACTGGCACTAAGTTAATAGGTTAGTTCCCAAAAATGATATATAATTGTTGTAAATGTATATAAAAACATCCAAGATTGATAATATAATAGCATGGAACAATCAAAAATTATAGATACGTTGGAGACGTATCAGCATCCCCAAGCTTAATTCCTGCTCGTCCTCGAGTAGGTAAATGATAAAAACACAATTTTTGATGTGGAATTCTACCTATCATATTCATCATATATTCTTTTCTTTTATAGCATGGACATTTGGTGATGAGGACATCCCAGGTTCACCTCGTTTATCATCTTCTCCTCATCATCAATCTGTGCTATCAAATGAAGCTTCTACAAAGAAGACCTATTTGGGTCCCATGACAAGGAGCCGTGCCAAACAAATAGAACAAGAGGTGAACGCGCTTCGGTTGGTAAGTGAGGTGAGCTTGAGTTGTTACCCACATATATGCTTCTAGTACTATAGGGCTTTTGCAAAACTAACCATGGCAGGTCGTGAGTACGTGGAACTCCCTTTCTATGGAAGTGCTGATCCGGAGGAGTACCTTGAATGGGTACAATTCATGGAGTTGGAGTTGAAGAAATTTTCAGAAACAAAACAAGTGCTTCGAGCAACCATGGAGTTTGAAGAGTATGCTTGTAAGTGGTGGAAGCACCACCGCAAAAGGAGGTTTGTAAGAACATGGGTCGAGTTGAAGGAGATCATGAGGAAGGAGTTTGTACCAACAAGATATGAAGACTATTTGTTTCGTCACATGAAGAGCATTAAGCAAGGTCTCAGATCTGTTCAAGCCTATTATGATGAGCTGAAGGTAGCAATGTATCGTGCCAATGTTGTGGACAAATCTGTAGTAAGGGCATATTTTAAAAGTGGTCTGAATCGTGATGTGGCTGCTACAGTTCATTTGAAATATGATGGTAGTATGCAGGACCTTGTGACTTTTGCCATAGATGAAGAAAGGAGAATTCGCAAAGAACATGCACGTCCATTCAACATAAGTATTCAATCTCCTTCAGGAATCAGTCGTGTGAAGAGGCTAAGCTATGCGGAGAACAAGATGGACAATTGGTCGTTCACTGGAAGTAAGAGGATTTCTGATGAGAAAAAGGTGCTTGCAACACGAGAAAAGAGCCTCAAAATTGGTCAAAATTCTGTAGCAATAAATACACATCAAATCCCAAGTGAGAATGAGAGCCACATAGCCAAAATGAGTGAGAGTGATATTACAAAAAGTGAGCTGTGTGATTCCACGCAAAGTGAGATTGAGAGTCCCACAAATGAGAGTTCGAGAGATACACCAAAGGAAATGAGAGTATTAGCTGATACAAAATGTGAGGATTCTGAAACTAACATAACCCTTTCTATTCCTTGCAATGTACAGTTTTGCTTTCAGGAAGAGGAAACCGGTGCTGTTACACTTTCCCACAACATGGAGGAACAAGAAGAGAAGCAAACCAGAGTTGATGATTCATCATGTGCTCATGAGGGACGATGGATTATTGATCAAGAAGAGGAAGATGGTATTGAAGTAAGCTTACAGCAAGAACAAGAGAATGATTGTAAGTATAACCGTACTGCAACGATGCCTTCTATGATTGCTTGTTCTACTATGCCTGAACCATTGGATCACATGATTGCCTATCATTTTGATAATGTGAAATTAGTAAGGCATGACAAAATGCTTGATGGAATATCTCATGTTCATGCCTTATATTGTGCCACGCTTGCTAAATCTATTGAATTGACTTATCATATCATGAACATTTCTGAAATCACACATTCATACTCTCTCTATGAAACCTACACCTACTGTTTTAAGTTTAATTTGATTGGAGATTATGGTGTTGGCGGGAAGTTTGTTGTGGACAAAATATGCAATGTTTGCAATAGACTTGCAGAACTGAATGATAATCAATTGGGCAAACATTCTCATGTGAAACAGTTTGTGTCATGTGATAAGAAACTATATGCTTGTGTTCAATGTGTCACTCATTTGTTGGCCCCCATATGTTCACGTTTTCCATGTATGAAATTTCTGAGAAACCGAGTTGATGAATGGTCGATACTAAAAACTTCTTCACCACAATTGCAAGGGTCTACTATGCAAAAATCTGAACTATCATATGAGAAATTCTTGCTGGCCAAATATGTTGAGTCACGCATACATACTTCTAATTTTGGCTTTGAAATGATCACAACATTCTTTTCTAGGAGTAGGAATGATGTGAATGATTCTGCTATGTCCCTAACTTATATTTGCAAAACAAGCAACAATTTTTACAAACCCATAACTTATGTTGACCCATTGAGAAATATGGTTTGCTGCTATGAAGATTACTTTTCTGAAATTTGGAATGCGCAAAATCTTGGTAACAACAAAATGTGTGACATCTTCATATACCATGCATACACGTTGTTTGTTTCCCTTAGAGCTGCTACATGTTATCAAAAACCGAGGATGGTTTTTCTTGAAGGAAGGGAGGATGATGAGGACCATCCTAGGCAAGTAAGATTGCATAGTTGCAGCAAAACACTAAGCTTCATTCATAAACATCACAACAAAGTGAGAAGCGTGTTCCGTATTGAGATGGAACAACACCAGCTTGAGAAATCCATCATGAGGAGCATTCATGGAACGCACATACTATTGTGCCATGTTGACGATCAGGTGAACGCATATACTATGGGTTCCATATTATTTGTTTTAAGGTTGGCGGAGCTACTACTATCATTTCTATTATGCAGGCATGTAGATGATGATCTACACAAACCAAAGGTGAAGATGAGAAGGAACTCAAGAACCAAGCTATTGTTCACATTCAATGTTGTTGGTCTATCTCCACGCTTCAATTAAGAGGGTCAAGAGTCGAGGACAACTCCTTTTGAAGAGGGGGAGGATGATGAGGACATCCCAGGTTCACCTCGTTTATCATCTTCTCCTCATCATCAATCTCTGCTATCAAATGAAGCTTCTACAAAGAAGACCTATTTGGGTCCCATGACAAGGAGCCGTGCCAAACAAATAGAACAAGAGGTGAACGCACTCCTAGCTGATCATACTTCAACTATCCATGAGAACTTTATACTGCCTAAATCATTTGTGCTGATTTTACTCAGGTACAATGTTGAGGACAACCAACAACTTTCAGCACATGAAGAAAAAAGTTCGGCTCATGAAGAAACAAGTTCTGAAGCCCATACAACAAGTTTGAAGAGAACAAGTTTCAACTCTGATGTAAACCATGTTTTGGTGACAAGGGCAACATGTTACACCTCAAGGAAGAATAGCAAGCCATCTCAACATCCTATTGTTGCATGCACAGTTCCAGAATTCGTCCCAAAACTTGCTGCATCATGCAACACAAATATATGAGCATCCAGCACATGTGGGAGCACAAAATGGACAGTATATGAAGTCTACTTTCAGGAAAATCAAACGGTGCAACATTTGGAGTCCTGAGTCAAAGGATATGAGAGTTCCAATGCAAGCTGTCCAGAGCATTAATTGCTGCGCGAGGCTCCATATGTTTGCTCCCTTGACCAGCTGGTTAGCACGAATTTGAGCCCCTCTTTTGGGCTGGTTTCACACCTAAGCTAGGAGGGCTGTTCCTAGTATAAATACCCCTTCCCCCACTTCAGCCACAACTCTTTGGCAATTTGATTTCAGCATAGGTTAGCTAAGTGCAACCAGAATCTTGTTTGAGAGTTCACTTCCTCCTTAGCTCTTGTAATCTTGCCTTGTGAGAGGGTAAACTCACTTTGTGATTTTACAACAGTAGCCGTTGAGGCGGCGACCAGTTCGTGCTTCCAACTTCGTGCGTGGTTGCGTGGATTGGAATCCTAAGAGTGTGGTTGGGCGAATACTTGTTGCTGGTTGTTGCATATGCAGTAGCTAGCTTCGGTCTCGTCAGGTTGCACTAGTTATCCTTTACCCGACAGCGTTGTTGGCTGGGATCGAGGGTTTCCTTCGTACCCTTCAGGTGGCGTTGATTCGTTCCTCAAGCAGATCCTCCGTGAAGATCGGGTAACCCCGTATCATTTGGACTTGAATGATTCAAAGCAATAGTCTATAATTTGACATGAAGATATAAATACTCAAGCATGCTAACAAGCAATCATGTCTTTCAAAATATCAACGCTAAAGAAAGTTATCCCTAGCCCATTATGCTCAATCATTGATCCATTCATGAGACACACTCAATATTAGCTACACACAATGCACAAGTATGACAATAGTGCTTTCTAGTTGGTGCTTTGTAAGAGAAGATGGAGACTCAAATAAAAATAAAAATTGCATAAAAGTAAATAGATAGGCCCTTCGCAGAGGGAAGCAGATATTTGCAAATGTGCCAGAGCTCAAAGCTTAAATTAGAGAGATAAAATTATTTTGAGAGGCATGCTTTTCCTGTCTACGAAAACGACCGGGAATTCCCAATATTTTCCATGCTAGACACATCATAGGCGATTCCCAAACAGAAAATAAAGTTCATTTCCTTTCCCCCATTCTTTCACAATCCATGGCTAGCCGTATCCACGGGTGCCCTCCATACCAACACTTTCCAAGGAATTTTGTTGTTATTAATTTTTGATTCATTGTGGGACTGGGCATCCCTATTACCAGCCACTCTCTCGTGCAATGACAAGTGAATAAACACTCATCGTGAGAATAACACACCTAGCATGGAAAGTAATGGCCACCCCCTGCGCTTCATGAGCGGTACGGGCACACAAAACAGGAAATTACTTTGAAAATTTGAGTTGGCACACGCAAATTTACTTGGAACAGCATGGAAATACCGCATATAGGTAGATATGGTGGACTCATTTGGCACAACTTGGGTTTAAGGAGTTTGGATGCACAAGCAGTATTTCCGCTTAGTACAAATGAAGGCTAGCAAATAGATTGAGAAGCAACCAACCAAAAAGCGAAAACGGTCATAAACATGCATTGAACATAACTAACACTGAATAATGCACCATAAGTAGGATATAATTTCGTTGCATAACTATTGACTTAATGTGCATGCATAGGGAATCACAAACCTTAACACTAATATTCTTACTAAATCACAATTACTCACTAACATGACTCACATATCATCATCTCCATATCGCAAAACTATTGCAAGGAATCACACTTATCATATCCAATGATCTATATGAAAGTTTTTATTATATCCCTCTTGAATATTCATCACTTTGGGACCAAATTCATATCTCGTGCAAATTACCGTTACTATTATCAACTCTCAAAAAGATATAAGTGAAGCATGAGAGTGCACATATTTCTTCAAAATTTATCAACTCTCAAAATGATATAAGTGAAGCATGAGAGTTCAAATATTTATTCAAAATTTCAATCTTATCAACTCTCAAAATAATATAAGTGAAGCATGCGAGTTTAAATATTTCTTCAAAATTTAGCCACCGCCGTGCTAAAAAAGATTTAAGTGAAGCACTAGAGCAACTGCCTAGCTCAAAAAATTTAAGTGAAGCACATAGAGTATTCTAGCAAATCATGATGAACGTGTGGCTCTCTCAAATAGGTGTGTCCAGCAAAGATGATTGTGACAAACTAAAAAGCAAGCAAAGAAAATACTCATATAAAACATGACGCTCCAAGCAAAACACATATCATGTGACGAATAAAAATATAGCTCCAAGTAAAATTACCGATGGTTGGTAGAAGAAAGAGGGGATGCCTTCCGGGGCATCCCAAGCTTA
The DNA here is from genome assembly GCA_039707655.1 of Elymus sibiricus. NCBI lineage: Eukaryota > Viridiplantae > Streptophyta > Magnoliopsida > Poales > Poaceae > Elymus > Elymus sibiricus. The sequence goes on from CM077674.1 coordinate 253,778,591, forward strand.
GACGCTTGAGTCTTCCTTGAATATTACCTTGGGGTGCCTCGGGCATCCCCAAGCTTAGGATCTTTCCACTCCTTATTCCTTCATCCATCGTGATCTCACCCAAAACTTGAAAACTTCAATCACACAAAACTCAACAAAAACCTTCGTGAGATCCGTTAGTATAACAAAACAAATCACTACTTTAAGTACTGTTGGAAACCCATTCATATTTTATTTTTTCATTATACCTACTGTATTCTAACTTCTCCATGGCTTATATCCCCCGATACAATCCATGGTTTCATCAAAACAAGCAAGCAGTGCATCAAAAACAGAATCTGTCAAAAACAGAACAGTCTGTAGAGATCTATTTAAAATCTATACTTCTGTAAATCCAAAAATTCTGAAAAATTAGGACAACGTGGGAAATTCATATACCAATACTTTGTAAAAATTTCAGATTTTTCTGACTCTCCAGTGCAGAACCAAAATTCCAGCACTGGATGCAAAACTTTCTGTTTTCCAAACAGCATCAATTATACTATCTTCCAAATCATCCCAAAGGCTTTACTTGGCACAAACACTAATTGAAACACAAAAACACAATCATAACAGTAGCATAAGTATGAAAACACACAATAACAGAAACAAAAAGTAAAAATTTATTTTATTCATTGAGTTGCCTCCCAACAAGCTCTTTCTTTATAGCCATTAAGATAGGCTTGAAATTTCAATGATGCTCACATGAAAGATAGTGATTTAAACACGAAGAGAGCATCATGAAACATGTGAAAAACACACTTAAGTCTAACATAATTCCTACGCATAGGCATTTTATAGGCAAACAAATTGTCAAGACAAAAAGTATCTAGCATATGCAAGGAAGAAGAACGAATCATTAACAATTTGAACTTCAAGAGAGGTAATTGAGTAACATGAAAATTTCTACAACCATATTTTCCTCTCTCATAATAATTACATGTAGGATCATAGTCAAATTCAACAATATAGCTATCATATAAAATATTCTCTTCACGATCCACATGCATAAAGGTTTTATAATCTTCCAAGATAGTGGGATTAACGTCAACTAAAGTCATGACCTCTCCAAACCCACATTTATCGAAAATTTCATAAGATTGAACACTCTCCGAATATGTGGGATTCTTTTTACCTAAAGTTGACACTCTTCCAAACCCACTTTCAATATTATTGCAAATGTTATTATTAATAACATATTCATCATGAGGCTTAAATAAATTTTCAAGATCATAAGAAGTATTATCACCCCAATCGTGATCATTGCAATAAGTAGCGGACATAACAAAATTATCATCCCCAAGCTTGTAGCTTTGAATATTATTAGCACAATTGACATTAATAGAATTTATAATAAAATCATTACAATCATGCTTTTTGTTCAAGGAGCTATCATGAATCACTTTATAAATTTCTTCTTTCAACACTTCATCACAATTTTCAGATTCATGATTTTCAAACAAAACTTCATAAAGATAATCAAGTGCACTCAACTCACTAGCAATTTGTTCATCATAATTGGGTCTTTTGAAAAGATTAGCTAGTGGATGAGGATCAATATCAATAGATTTTTTTTAGCAAGCAAAGATGCAAGCAAATAGGAAGCACATGGCAACACAAGCAAACAAGCAAATAAAATATTTTTGTGTTTTTGTAAAACTTTTTAGAAGTGGGGGAGATGAAAATGGGAGGCAAAGGCAAATAAAATAAATGCAAGGAGATGAAAGTTTTATGCGTAGGTACTTGATAGATGTTGATGATGTCTCCCCGGCAACGGCGCCAGAAATTCTTCCTGCTACTTGTGAGCTGCGTTGGTAATTCCTTGAAGAGGAAGGGAGATGCAGTACAGTAGAGATAAGTATTTCCCTCAATTATGAAACCAAGGTTATCAATCCAGTAGGAGAATCACACAACACCTCGTTAGCAGCACCTGCACACAAAACAACAAATCCTTGCACCCAACGCAAACAAGGGGTTGTCAATCCCTTGGCGGTTAATTGCAAGATTAAATTGTATGTGATAGATAGATAGATTGAACTAAAATATAAAATAAAATAAATAAAGTAAAAGTGCAGCAAGGTATTTTAGGGTTTTGAATATATGATTTAAATAGACCCGGGGGCCATAGTTTTCACTAGAGGCTTCTCTCAAGAAAATAGCATACGGCGGGTAAACAAATTACTGTTGGGCACTTGATAGAAAAGCAAACAATCATGACGATATCCAAGGCAATGATCATGTATATAGGCATCACGTCCGAGACAAGTAGACCGACTACTGCCTGCATCTACTACTATTACTCCACACATCGACCGCTATCCAGCATGCATCTAGTGTATTAAGTCCATAAAGAACGGAGTAACGCCTTAAGCAAGATGACATGATGTAGACAAAGTAAACTCACGCATGAATAAACCCCATCTTTTTACCCTTAATAGCAACGATACATACGTGTCATGTCCCTTTCTGTCACTGGGATTGAGCACCGCAAGATCAAACCCATTACAAAGCACCTCTTCCCATGGCAAGATAAATCAATCTAGTTGGCCAAACCAAATCAATAGATCGGAGAAGAAATATGAAGCTATAATAATCATGCATAAAAGAGTTCAGAGAAAACTCAAATAATATTCATGGATAATCTGATCATAAACTCACAATTCATCGGATCCCAACAAACACACCGCAAAAAGTGATTACATCGGATAGAACTCCAAGAACATCGAGGAGAACATTGTATTGAAAATCAAAAAGAGAGAAGAAGTCATCTAGCTACTAACTATGGACCCGAAGGTCTGTGGTAAACTACTCACGCATCATCGGAAGGGCAACAAGGTTGATGTAGAGCCCCTCCGTGATCGATTCCCCCTCCGGTGGAGTACCGGAAAAGGCCTCCAGATGGGATCTCTCGAGAACAGAAACTTGCGGTGGCGGAAAAAGTATTTCGTGGACTCCCCTGTTGGTTTCCCGATTTTAGAGAATTTATAGTGGTGAAATTAGGTCAAACGGAGCTGTGTATGCCCCACAAGACACCAGGGTGTGCCACCCCCCTGGGGCGCGCCCTGGTGCCTCGTGGGCCACTGCTTCATCTTCTGGCCCTCTCCCGAAGCTTCCAGTACTTGTTATGTCCAGAAAAAAATCTCCAAAAAGTTTAGTGGCATTTGGATTTCGTTTGGTACTGATATTCTGGAAAACCAAAAACAGGCAAAAAACAACAACTGGCACTGGGCACTAAGTTAATAGGTTAGTCCCAAAAAATGATATATAATTGCTATAAATGTATATAAAAACATCCAAGATTTATAATATAATAGCATGGAACAATAAAAAATTATAGATACATTGGAGACGTATCATCTTCCTCATTGTTGTTGTCGTTGTTTGTTTGTGGAGGTGGAGAAGGAGGTTGAGGTGTATCATCCTGTTGTACTTCCTCATTCCATTCATCTTGAAGTGTCATAACCCACAAGTATAGGGGATCGCAACCGTTTTCGCGGGTAGTATTTCACCCAGATTTATTGATTCGACACAAGGGGAACCAAAGAATATTTGCGAGTATTAGCAGTTGAGTTGTCAATTCAACCACACCTGGAGAACTAAATATCTGCAGCAAAAAGTGTTTAGTAGCACGGTAGTATGATAGTTTCAAGAGCAATAGTAACAGTAGTGACAGTAACAGAAGCAGTTTTGTAGTAATTGTAACAGCAGCAGCAACGAAAGTAACTTAGCAAAGATCAATATGCGAAAAGCGTAGGCATTGGATAAGTGATGGATTATTATGTTGGATGACATTCATCATGTGACAGTCACAACCGAGGGCAATACACAATAGCTCCAATTCATCAATGTAATGTAGGCATGTATTCCGTATATAGTCATACGTGCTTATAGTAAGAACTTGCATGACATCTTTTGTCCTACCCTTCCGTGGCAGCGGGGTCCTTAAGGAAACTAAGGGATATTCATGCCTCCTTTTAATAGATAACCGGAACAAAGCATTAGCACATAGGGAATACATGAACTCCTCAAACTACGGCAATCACCGGAAAGAATCCCAATTAATGTCACCTTGGGGTATGCGGATCATGACACGTAACACGTGCATATAACTTGCAAGATAGGATCAAGAACTCAAATATATTCATGAAAACATAGAGGGTTCAGATCTGAAATCATGGCACTCCGGCCCTAGTGACAAGCATTAAGCATAGCAAAGTTATAGCAACATCAATCTCAGAACATAGTGGATACTAGGGATCAAAGCCCTAACAAATTGACTCGATTACATGGTAAATCTCATCCAACACATCACCGTCCAGCAAGCCTACGAAGAAATTACTCACGCACGGCGATGAGCATCATGAAATTGGTGATGGAGGATGGTTGATGATGATGACGGCGTTGAATCCTCCTCTCCGGAGCCCCAAACGGACTCCAAATCAGCCCTCCCGATGAAGAACAGGAGGTGGCGGCGGCTCCGTATCGTAAAACGCGATGATTCTTTTTCTCTGATTTTTTTCTCCATGAATAGGTACTTATAGCACTGGAATTAGGGTAAACGGAGCTGCCAGGGGCCCACAAGCCTGCCAGGCGTGCCCTGGGGGGGGGGGGGGTGGGCGCGCCCCCCAGGCTTGTGGCACCTGCTGCCCCCCCTCTGGTGGATCTTTGCGCCAGTATTTTTTATATATTCTAAAATAATTCTCCATAAATTTTCAGGTCCATCCGAGAACTTTTATTTCTGCACAAAAACAACACCATGGCAATTCTGCTGAAAACAACGTCAGTCCGGGTTAGTTCCATTCAAATAATGCAAATTAGAGTCCAAAACTAGAGCAAAAGTGTTTGGAAAAGTAGATATGTTTGGGATGTATCAACTCCCCCAAGCTTAACTCATTGCTTGTCCTCAAGCAATTCAATTGACAAACTGAAAGTGATAAAGAAAAACTTTTACAAACTCTTTTGTTCTTGTTGTCTGTATATATACTTAACTAGCATCCAAGTTTTCAGCAAAGATTATGAACTAACCATATTGATGATAACACTTAGGTCTCACATTTACTCATGGCAATAACATAACCAACTAGCGAGTAATAATAAGATATCTCGGATGCCAACACTTTGTCAAAACAATCATGATATAATATGATAACATGGTATCTCGCTAGCCCTTTCTGAGACCGCAAAACATAAATGCAGAGCACCTCTGAGATTCAAGCAACGACTAAACATTGTAATTCAGGGTAGAGGATATCCAGTCATGGTCACACCCAACATTAACTATACTCAATGCATAAAAATGACAATAGTGCTCTCTAACTGGTGCTTAAATGAGAAGGTGATGACTCAACAAAAATAAAATAACATAAAAGTAAATGGATAGGCCCTTCGCAGAGGGAAGCATGGATTTGCAGCGGTGCCAGAGCTCGAAACTTAAAACAAAGACGAAAAATAATTTTGGGAGGTATGCTTTTCCTGTCAAAGTCACGACCGAGAGTTTTCAATATCTTCCATGCTAAACGCATTATAGGCGGTTCCCAAGTGGAAAGGTAAAGTTTACTCCTCCTCCACTGTACCAACACAAGCCATGGCTAGCCGAATTCACGGGTGCCCTCCATACCAACAACTTTTCGGGGGAGTTTGTTTGCGTTATATGATTTTGATTTGAGCATAGGACTGGGCATCCCGATTACCATCCTCTCTCGTGCAATGACAAGTGAATAAACAATCATCTTGAGAGTAACCCGCTTAGCATGGAAGATACTGACCGCCCACTCATTTCTGAAATTTTTAGAGACTCAAAATAAAAGTGAACGAAACTCAACAGAATTGATACCAACTACTCCCACATGTATCTAGAGGCTATATCATGCATCAAAACTACTTTGGACCATACAAATTCAACATGCAAGCTCATAAACATGGTCACCACAGCAGCAAAAATTTGCAAAGTATAAAGCACTAGAACAAAAACTAATTGGAGCATTGGAGGAGTCACATACCAAGGAATAATTCCTCAAAACAGTTTTGGAAACGGAGTTCCGAGCAAGGAGATCGAAAATCACAGCAATATGAGCAAGAACACGGGCTTGGGAGCAAGTTTGATTTTTTCTGGAGGAAGAAGAAGGAGATGGGAGGCTGGCATAAGTGAGTGGGTCCTTGTGGGACCCACAAGCCTGCTGGGCGCGCCCAGGGGGTGGGCGCGCCCTGTGGGCTTGTGGCTCACAGGTCACCCCCCCTAGGGTATGTTCAGTGCCAAAAATTCTTAAATAATCTAGAAAAATCATACTAAATTTTCGTGGCATTCTGAGAACTTTTATTTTTGGGCCATTTTTTATTGCACGGAAAATTCAGAAAATAGGATAATCATGGCATTTTATTTTATTCTACTAAAAATAACAGAGAGCAAAAGGTGGGTACAGAAAGTTGTGCTTACTAAATTCATCGACTACATGCCCCTCAAAAAGAATCCATTAAAAAGGTTGATCAAGTCTTATTAACAAACTGTTTCCGAATGGCATGAAACTGAAGAATCTTCGTATGACACTAAGTTACCTCAACGGGGATATGCATCTCCCCAACAATAAGAATTTCATATTTCTTTTTGACAGTAGGAAGAGGAAATTTGAAGCCTCCAATGGTGATTGTCAAAACCTTTTCAATACAATTGATACCATTCACTGAACTTTGTTTCTTCGGAAAATAAACCGTATGCTCATTACCATTGACATGAAAAGTAACCTTGCTTTTGTTGCAATCAATAACAGCCCCTGCAGTATTCAAAAAGGGTCTTCCAAGGATAATTGACATGTTGTCGTCCTCGGGCATATCAAGTATAACAAAGTCTGTCAAGATAGTAACATTTGCAACTACAACGGGAACATCCTCGCAAATTCCAATAGGTATAGCGGTTGATTTATCAGCCATTTGCAAAGATATTTCAGTAGGTGTGAGCTTATTCAAATCGAGTCCTCTATATAAAGAGAAAGGCATAACACTAACACCGGCTCCCAAATCACATAAAGTAGTTTTGACATAACTTCTTTTAATGGAGCATGGTATAGTAGGTATTCCCGGATCTCCTAGCTTCTTAGGTATTCCACCCTTAAAAGAATAATTTGCAAGCATAGTGGAAATTTCAGCTTCAGGTATCTTTCTTTTATTTTTGATAATATCTTTCATGTATTTAGCATAGGGAGACATTTCCAACATATCAATCAAGCGAGTGCACAAAAAGACAGGTCTAAGCATTTCAACAAAGCGCTCAAAGTCTTCATCATCCTTGTTTTTGGATGGTTTTGTAGGAAAAGGCATGGGTTTCTGAACCCATGTTTCTCTCTCCTTCCCATGTTTTCTAGCAACAAAGTCTCTTTTATCATATCTTTTGTTCTTAGGATGTGAGTTATCAAGATCAACAGCAGGTTCTATTTCTACATCATTATCTAGTTGGGCATCAGCATGAACATCACCATTATCATTATCCTTATCATTATCATTATCACTAGGTGTATGTTCATTACTAGATTGTGTCTCATCATCAGAAATAGAAACATCATTATGATTCTCAGGAGGTTTTTCTATCTCAGGTTCACTAGAAGCAGGCAAAGTTTTATCATTTTTCTTTTTCTGTTTCTTCTTAGATGGACTAGGTACATCAATATTATTTCTTTGAGAATCTTGGTCAATTCTTTCGGGATGACCTTGAGGATATAGAGGATCCTGAGTCATTCTACCTCCTCTAGTAATAACTCTAACAGCATGATCATTCTTTTTATTATTCATCTCATCAAGCAAATCATTTTGTGACTTAGCAATTTGTTCTAACTGAGTCTGAACCATAGAAGCATATTTACTCAAGCATTTAACATCATTAGCAGTTCTAAACATCAAATCACTCAAGCGTTCAATCATGATGGCATTCCGTTTTAATTGATTGCTAACATACATATTAAAGTGTTCTTGTTTAATGATGTAATTATCAAATTCATACATGCATTGACTAGCAGATTTATTATACGGAATATCACCTTCATCGAATCTAGTGAGAGAATTTACCTCCACTACCTGTGTCGGGATGTCGAGCCCATGTATTTCTTCAATAGGTGGTAAATTCTTAACATCTTCAGCTTTAATACCTTTTTCCTTCATAGATTTCTTAGCTTCTTGCATATCTTCTGGACTGAGGAATAGAATACCTCTCTTCTTCGGAGTTGGCTTAGGTGGTGGTTCAGGAAGTGTCCAATCATCGGCATTTCTCAATATATTATTTAATAGTAATTCATCCTGTCCAACAGTTTGTTCCCTGAAAACACAACCAGCACAACTATCTAGGTAGTCCCTAGAAGCATCGGTTAGTCCATTATAAAAGATATCAAGTATTTCATTCTTCTTAAGAGGATGATCAGGCAAAGCATTAAGTAATTGGAGAAGCCTCCCCCAAGCTTGAGGGAGATTCTCTTCTTCAATTAGCACAAAGCTAAATATTTCCTGTAAAGCAGCTTGTTTCTGATGAGCAGGAAAATATTTTTCAGAGAAGTAATATACCATATCCTGGGGACTAAGCACACAACCAGGAGCAAGAGTATTAAACCATATCTTAGCATCCCCTTTAATGAGAAAGGAAACAACTTAAGTGATGGGGAACATAGCATGAAAATCAAAAAAAAATCCTACGAAACACCCAAGATATAATCTAGGAGATGCAAAGCAACGAGAGGGGAGTGTGTCTACATACCCTTGTAAACCGAAAGCGTTGGCGTCGTAATGCGGTTGATGTAGTCGTACTCTTCACGATCCAATCCGATCTAATGCCGAACGGACGGCACCTCCGAGATTAGCACACGTTCAGCTCGATGGCATCCTCTCCTTCTTGATCCAGCAAGAGAGGGGGAGGAGGTAGATGAGATCGGAACTAGCACGGCGGTATGGTGGTGGTGGCAACAGAGGAATTCCGGCAGGGCTTCGCCAAGCGCGTACCGGAAGGTGGTGGAGGAGTATACGGGAGAGAGGGAGGCGCCAGGCCGAAGGGTGCAGCCCCCTGCGCCCCTCCCCACTATATATAGGGGTGACGGGGAGAGGGCGCCGGCCCTAGCCCCTCCTCCAAGGGAGGGGGCGGTGGCTGATACGTATCCAACGTATCTATAATTTTTGATTGTTCCATGCTATTATAGTATCAATCTTGGATGTTTTTAAATGCAATTATATATCATTTTTTGGGACTAACCTATTAACCTTGTGCCCAGTGCCAGTTGCTGTTTTCTGCTTGGTTTTGGCTTTTCAGAGAAACAATATCAAATGAAGTCCAAATGCCACGAAACTTTTTGGAGATTCTTTTCTGGACAAAAGAACCCTTGGAAGCTTCGGGAGGAGGCCAGAAGCCTCACGAGGGCTTCACAAGGCAACAGGGCGCGCCCCAGGGGGGCGCGCCGTGTTGCCTTGTGGGGCCAACGTGACTCCGTTTGACCTAATTCCACTTCTATAAATTCACAAATATTGGGAAACCCCCAGAGAGCTAGAAGAAATAACCTTTCTGCTACTGCAAGCCTCTGTTCTTCCGCGATCCCATCTGCAGGCCTTTTCCGGTACTCTGTCGGAGGGGGAATCGATCACGGAGGGCTTCTACATCAACCTTGCTGCCCTTCCGATGATGCGTGAGTAGTTTACCACAGACCTACGGGTCCATAGCTAGTAGCTAGATGGTTTCTTCTCTCTCTTTGATCTTCAATACAATGTTCTCCTTGATGTTCTTGGAGTTCTATCCGATGTAATCTTCTTTTGCGGTGTGTTTGTTGGGATCCGATGAATTGTGAGTTTATGATCAGATTATTCATGAGAAATATTTGAGTCTTCTCTGAACTCTTTTATGCATGATTGTTATAGCTTTGTATTTCTCTCCGATCTATCGATTTAGTTTGGCCTACTAGATTGATTTATCTTGCAATGGGAGAGGTGCTTTGTGATGGGTTCAATCTTGCGGTGCTCAATCCCAGTGACAGAAAGGGACATGACACGTATTTGTATTGTTGCCATTAAGTATCAAAAGATGGGGTTTATTCATATTGCTTGAATTTGCTTCTCTACATCATGTCATCTTGCTTAAGGCGTTACTCTGTTTCATACTTAATACCCTAGATGCATGCTGGATAGCGGTCGATGGGTGGAGTAATAGTAGTAGATGCAGGCAGGAGTTGGTCTACTTGTCTCGGACGTGATGCCTATATACATGATCATTGCCATGAATCCGTCATAATTATTTGCTATTCTGTCAATTGCCCAACAGTAATTTGTTACCCACCGTATGTTTCTGTGCTCGAGAGAGAAGCCTCTAGTGAAAACTATGGCCCCCGGGTCTATCTTTATCATATTAAAAACCTAAAAATACCTTGCTGCAATTTATTTACTTTTATTTTAATTAGTATTTTAGTTTAGATATTTACCTCTATAAGATTTAATCCTTGCAAGTAACCGCTAAGAGGATTGACAACCCTCTTATTTGCGTTGGGTGCAAGTGTTTGCTTTTGTGTGTGCAGGTGCGCTTAAAGGAATTTTGCTTGGTTCTCCTACTGGATTGATAAACTTGGTTCTCAACTGAGGGAAATACTTATCTCTACTGTACTGCATCATCCTCTCCTCTTCGGGGAAATACCAACGCAGACTACAAGTAGCAGGAAGAATTTCTGGCACCGTTGCCGGGGAGACATCATCAAAATTACCAAGTACCTTCGCACAAATTATCATTCACTTGCATTTACTTTTATTTATCCTTTATTTGCTTTTGCCTCTCGTTTTCATCTCCCCCACTTCTAATTTTTTTTACAAAAACACAAAAATATTTTATTTGCTTGTTTGCTAGTTTGCTTGCTTTGTCGTCATGTCTGAGTTTGTCATTGAAAAAAGTGAGGATGATAAAAGTCCTAAGATAGAAATTCCCTCAAATTTAGAATCAAAATTTTTTTAGTAGGGAGTGGGAATGTCATAGGGAAAAACATTATTCAAGAGTTCTTTAATTGCACGGGAACTTTGGTTTGTAATGACACTCAAATTCTTAAAAGAACTAATAGTTATGGGGAGGCTATCTCCGCACTCATTCTTAAACTCGAAAGAAGATTTATCCGTACTCATTCTACTTTGCAAAGATTGTTTTATGAGTTGCCGGTTATAAATAATCCCAAAGCTAAAAAGATAGCTACTCTTATCCTTATGAATGAGTTTGACTACATAGTACGAGAAGCTAGAGAGATCTTTGATTTCTATAATATGAGTCAAGAGAATCCTGTGATAGATGAAATTTTATATAATGAGGAGTATATGTTGCGATATGTTTTTCATGATCACCATGCCTTTGATGAAAATACTAAAAAGGAAGTTCCTCCCATACATATCATCCAACAAGTTTTCAATGGGATTAATCGTAAGTATGCTTGGATTGTAAAGGGGAACCAAGAGGGGTTTGAGACAAGTAGCCTTAATAATGCTAGTATTTTGGTTGACGATGTGTTCCCCATTGTTTTTGATAAGCCTCCTGAAAATCCCACACCTAAGGATGCAAAAACCAAGGATGAAAACACTTGAAATTATGCATTATGCCTAGCTAGGGGCATAAAACAATAGCGCTTGTTGGGAGGCAACCCAATGAATAAAATAAATCTTTGCTTTTACCTAATTTTTTTGTGTGTTTGCACAATTATAGCTTCTGTTATGATTGTGTTTTTATGTTTTAATTAGTATTTGTGCCAAGTAATGCCTTTGGGATGATGTTGATGATAGTATAATTGATGCTGTTTGGAAAACAGAAAGTTTTGCGTCCAGTCCTGGAATTTTGGATCCGTACTGGAGCATCAGAAAAATATGAAATTTTTACACAGTATTGGTATATGAATTTTTCACGCTGTCCTAATTTTTCAGATTTTTTTGAGTTATAGAAGTATGGCTTTTAAATAGATATTTATAGACTGTTCTGTTTTAGACAGATTCTGTTTTTGTTGCATAGTTTGCTTATTTTGATGAATCTATGGATCGTATCGGGGGGTATGAGTCATGGAGAAGTTGGAGTACAGTAGCATTATGCCAATATTAAATATGAATCAATTTACTACAGTACCTAAAGTTTAAGATTTGTTTGTTATACTAACGGATCTCATGAGGTTTCTGTTGAGTTTTGTGTGCTGAAGTTTTCAAGTTTTGGGTGAGACTACGATGGATAAAAGAATAAGGAGCGGCAAGAGCCTAAGCTTGGGGATGCCCAAGGAACCCCAAGGTAATATTCAAGGAAGACCCAAGCGTCTAATCTTGGGGATGCCTCGGAAGGCATCCCCTCTTTCGTCTACAATCTATCGGTAACTCACTTGGAGCTATATTTTTATTCATCACATGATATGTGTTTTACTTGGAGCGTCTTGTGAAATAGTTTTTTTGCTTTTTAGTTTGTCACAATCATCTTTGCTGAACACACCTTTTTGAGAGGGACACACATTATTCGTGATTTGTTAGAATACTCTATGTGCTTCGCTTATATCTTTTGAGCTAGGCAGTTGCTCTAGTGCTTCACATATATCTTTTAGAGCACGGCGGTGGTTATATTTTAAAGAAATAGTTGCACTCTCATGCTTCACTTATATCTTTTTGAGAGTCTCATGATAGCAATGGTAATATGCACGGGTTATGAATTTGGTCCTGATGTGATAGGTATTCAAGAGGGATATAATAAAAACTTTCATGTAGATCACTGAATATGATAAATTTGATTCCTTGCAATAGTTTTGCGATATTAAGATGGTAATATGTGGGAGGTATTAGTAGATAATTGTGGTTTAGTAAGAATAATTGTGTTAATGTTTGTGATTCCCGAAGCATGCACGTATGATCTGTCGTTATGCTAAGAAGTTGGAGCATGATTTATTATTGATTGTCTTCCTTTGTGTGGCGGTCGGGGGCGCGCGATGGTTAACTCCTACCAACCTCCCCCCTAGGGGCATGCATAGTAGTACTTTGCTTCGAGGGCTAATAAACTTTCGCAATAAGTATGTGAGTTCTTTATGACTAATGTGAGTCCATGGATTATACGCACGCTCACCCTTCCGCAATTTGCTAGCCTCTTCGGTACCGTGCATTGCCCTTTCTCACATCGAGAGTTGGTGCAAACTTCGCTGGTGCATCCAAACCCCGTGATATGATACGCTCTATCACACATAAGCCTCCTTATATCTTCCTCAAAACAGCCACCATACCTACCTATCATGGCATTTCCATAGCCATTCCGAGATATATTGTCATGCAACTTCCACCGTTCCGTTTTTATGACATACATCATCATTGTCATATTGCTTTGCATGATCATATAGCTGACATAGTATTTTTGGCTCAGCCACCGTTCATCATTTTTATACATGTTACGCTGGCATCATTGCACATCCTGGTACACTGCCAGAGGCATTCATATAGAGTCATATTTTTGTTCTAGTATCGAGTTGTAATGTTGAGTTGTAAGTAAATAGAAGTGTGATGATCATCATTATTAGAGCATTGTCCCAGTGAGGTAAGAATGATGGAGACTAATGAGTCCTCGAAAAAGTGGGGATGAGGTCCATGAGATCGTTCTAAAATAAAAAAAAGAAAAGAAAAAAATAGAAAGAAAAAAAAAGAAAAAAAAAAGAAAAAAACAAAAAAAGAGAAAAAAAAATAAATAAGAGAAAAAGAGAGAAGGGGAAATGTTACTATCCTTTTCCACACTTGTGCTTCAGAGTAGCTCCGTGTTTTTCATATAAAGAGTCTCCTATTTTGCCACTTTCATATACTAGTGGGAAATTTTTTATTATAGAACTTGGCTTGTATATTCCGATGACGGGCTTCCTCAAATGCCCGAGGTCTTCATGAGCAAGCAAGTTGGATGCACACCCACTTAGTTTTCATGTTGAGCTTTCATACACTTATAGCTCTTAGTGCATCTGTTGCATGGCAATCCCTACTCCTCGCATTGACATCAATTGATGGGCATCTCCATAGCCCGTTGATTAGCCTCGTTGATGTGAGACTTTCTCCAGTTTTGACTTCTCTTATTTATCCCTATCACCATATTCTATTCTACCCATAGTGCTATATCCATGGCTTGCGCTCATGTATTGCGTGGGAGTCGAAAACGCTGAAGCGCGTTAAAAAGTATGAACCAATTGCTTGGCTAAAACCGGGGTAGTGCATGATAAATACTTTATGTGAAGATGATGGAGCATGACAGGATTGTATGATTTTGTAGGGATAACATTCTTTAGCATTTTTATTTTGAAAGACATGATTGTTTGTTAGTATGCCTGAGTATTGATGTCTTAATATCAAATTATAGATTATTGCTTTGAATCACTTGGATCTTATTATTCATACCGTAAGAGAGAGATTACATGATGAAACATGATAGGTAGCATTCCACATCAAAAATTCTGTTTTTATCATTTACCTACTCGAGGACGAGCAGGAATTAAGCTTGGGGATGTTTGATACGTCTCCAACGTATCTATAATTTTTGATTGTTCCATGCTATTATAGTATCAATCTTGGATGTTTTTATATGCAATTATATATCATTTTTTGGGACTAACCTATTAATCTAGTGCCCAGTGCCAGTTGCTGTTTTCTGCTTGTTTTTGGCTTTTCAGAGAAACAGTACCAAATGAAGTCCAAATGCCACAAAACTTTTTGGAGATTTTTTTCTGGACAAAAGAACCCTTGGAAGCTTCAGGAGGAGGCCAGAAGCCTCACGAGGGCTTCACAAGGCAACAGGGCGTGCCCCAGGGGGGCGCCGTGTTGCCTTGTGGGGCCCACGTGACTCCGTTTGACCTAATTCCACTTCTATAAATTCACAAATATTGGGAAACCCCCAGAGAGCCAGAAGAAATAACCTTTCCGCCGCCGCAAGCCTCTGTTCTTCCGCGATCCCATCGATCACGGAGGGCTTCTACATAAACCTTGCTGCCCTTCCGATGATGTGCGAGTAGTTTACCATAGACCTACGGGTCCATAGCTAGTAACTAGATGGCTTCTTCTCTCTCTTTGATCTTCAATACAATGTTCTCCTTGATGTTCTTGGAGTTCTATCCGATGTAATCTTCTTTTGCGGTGTGTTTGTTGGGATCCGATGAATTGTGAGTTTATGATCAGATTATTCATGAGAAATATTTGAGTCTTCTCTGAACTCTTTTATGCATGATTGTTATAGCTTTGTATTTCTCTCCGATCTATCATTTTAGTTTGGCCTACTAGATTGATTTATCTTGCAATGGGAGAGGTGCTTTGTGATGGGTTCAATCTTGCGGTGCTCAATCCCAGTGACAGAAAGGGACATAAAACGTATTTGTGTTGTTGCCATTGCTACTTGTGAGCTGCGTTGGGATTTCCCCGAAGAGGAGGGGATGATGCAGTACAGTAGAGATAAGTATTTCCCTCAGTTATGAAACCAAGGTTATCAATCCAGTAGGAGAATCATGCAACAACTCGTTAGCAGTACCTGCACACAAAACAACAAATCCTTGCACCCAACGCAAACAAGGGGTTGTCAATCCCTTGGCGGTTAATTGCAAGATTAAATTGTATGGTGATAGATAAATAGATCGAACAAAAATATAAAATAAAATAAATAAAGTAAAAGTGCAGCAAGGTATTTTTATGATTTTTAATATATAATTTGGATAGACCCGGGGGCCATAGTTTTCACTAGAGGCTTCTCTCATGAAAATAGCATACGATGGGTGAACAAATTACTGTTGAGCAATTGATAGAAAAGCAAATAATCATGACGATATCCAAGGCAATGATCATGTATATAGGCATCACGTCCGAGACAAGTAGACCGACTCCTGCCTGCATCTACTACTATTACTCCACACATCGACCGCTATCCAACATGCATCAAGTGTATTAAGTCCATAAAGAACGGAGTAACGCCTTAAGAAAGATGACATGATGTAGACAAAGTAAACTCATGCATGAATAAACCCCACCTTTTTACCCTTAATAGCAATGATACATACGTGTCATGTCCCTTTCTGTCACTGGGAATCAGCACCGCAAGATCGAACCCATTACAAAGCACCTCTCCCATTGCAAGATAAATCAATCTAGTTGGCCAAACCAAATCAATAGATCGAAGAGAAATACGAAGCTATAATAATCATGCATAAAAGATTTTAGAGAAGACTCAAATAATATTCATGGATAATCTGATCATAAACTCACAATTCATCGGATCCCAACAAACACACCGCAAAAAGTGATTACATCGGATAGAACTCCAAGAACATCGAGGAGAACATTGTATTGAAGATCAAAAAGAGAGAAGAAGCCATCTAGCTACTAACTATGGACCCGAAGGTCTGTGGTAAACTACTCACGCATCATCGGAAGGGCAGCAAGGATGATGTAGAGCCCCTCCGTGATCGATTCTCCCTCCGGCGGAGTACCGGAAAAGGCCTCCAGATGGGATCTCTCGAGAACAGAAGCTTGCGGCGGCGGAAAAAGTATTTCGTGGACTCCTCTGTTGGTTTCCCGATTTTAGAGAATTTATACTGGAGGAATTAGGTCAAACGGAGCTGTGTGGGCCCCGCGAGGTACCAGGGCGAACCCCCCTGGGGCGTGTCGTGGTGCCTCGTGGGCCACTGCTTCATCTTCTCGTCCCCTCCCGAAGCTTCTAGTGTTTGTTATGTCTAGAAAAAAAATCTCCAAAAAGTTTCGTGGCACTTGGACTTTGTTTGGTACTGATATTCTGGAAATCCAAAAATAGGCAAAAAACAGCAACTGGCACTGGGCACTAAGTTAATAGGTTAGTATCAAAAAATGATATATAATTGTTGTTAATGTATATAAAAACATCCAAGATTGATACTATAATAGCATGGAACAATCAAAAATTATAGATACGTTGGAGATGTATCAAGCATCCCCAAGCTTAATTCTTGCTCGTCCTCGAGTAGGTAAATGATAAAAAACATAATTTTTGATGTGGAATGCTACCTATCATATTCATCATATATTCTTTTCTTTATAGCATGGACATTTGGACTTGAATGATTCAAAGCAATAGTCTATAGTTTGACATGAAGACATAAATACTCAAGCATACTAACAAGCAACCATGTCTTTCAAAATATCAACGCTAAAGAAAGTTATCCCTAGCCCATTATGCTCAATCATTGATCCATTCATGAAACACACTCCATATTAGCTACACACAATGCACAAGTATGACAATAGTGCTCTCTAGTTGGTGCTTTGTAAGAGAAGATGGAGACTCAAAATAAAAATAAAAATTGCATAAAAGTAAATAGATAGGCCCTTCGTAGAGGGAAGCAGAGATTTGCAAATGAGCTAGAGCTCAAAGCTTAAATTAGAGAGATAAAATTATTTTTGAGAGGCATGCTTTTCCTGTCAACGAAAACGACCGAAAATTCCCAATATTTTCCATGCTAGACACATCATGGGCGGTTCCCAAACAGAAAATAAAGTTTATTTCCTTTCCACCATTCTTTCACAATCCATGGCTAGCCGTATCCACGGGTACCCTCCACACCAACACTTTCCAAGGAATTTTGTTATTATTATTTTTGATTCATTATGGGACCGGGCATCCCTATTACCAGCCACTCTCTCGTGCAATGACAAGTGAATAAACACTCATCGTGAGAATAACACACCTAGCATGGAAAATATTGGCCACCCCCTGCCGCTTCATGAGCGGTACGGGCACACAAAACGGAAAATTATTTTGAAAATTTTAGAGTTGGCACGTGCAAATTTACTTAGAACGGCATGGAAATACCGCATATAGGTAGATATGGTGGACTCATTTGGCACAACTTGGGTTTAAGGAGTTTGGATGCACAAGTAGTATTCCCTCTTTGTACAAATGAAGGCTAGCAAATAGATTGAGAAGCAACCAACCAAAAAGCAAAAACGGTCATAAACATGCATTGAACATAACTAACACCGAATAATGCACCATAAGTAGGATATAATTTCGTTGCATAACTATTGACTTAATGTGCATGCATCGGGAATCACAAACCTTAACACTAATATTCTTACAAAATCACAATTACTCACTAACATGACTCACATATTAGCATCTCCATATCGCAAAACTATTGCAAGGAATCAAACTTATCATATCCAATGATCTTTCATGAAAGTTTTTATTATATCCCTCTTGAATATTCATCACTTTGGGACCAAATTCATATCTTGTGCAAATTACCATTACTATTATCAACTCTCAAAAAGATATAAGTGAAGCATGAGAGTGCAAATATTTATTTAAAATTTTAGTCTTATCAACTCTCAAAATAATCTAAGTGAAGCATGAGAGGTTAAATATTTCTTCAAAATATAGCCACCGCCGTGCTCAAAAATATTTAAGTGAAGCACTAGAGCAACTGCCTAGCTCAAAAAAATTAAGTGAAGCACATAGAGTATTCTAACAAATCATGATAAACGTGTAGCTCTCTCAAATTGGTGTGTCCAGCAAAGATGATTGTGACAAACTAAAAAGCAAGCAAAGCAAAGACTCATATAATACAAGACGCTCCAAGTAAAACACATATCATGTGATGAATAAAAATATAGCTCCAAGTAAAATTACCGATAGTTGGTAGAAGAAAGAGGGGATGCCTTCCGGGGCATCCCCAAGCTTAGACGCTTGAGTCTTTCTTGAATATTACCTTGGGGTGCCTTGGGCATCCCCAAGCTTACGCTCTTGCCACTCCTTATTCCTTCATCTACCGTGATCTCACCCAAAACTTGAAAACTTCAATCACACAAAACTCAACAAAACCTTCGTGAGATCCGTTAGTATAACAAAACAAATCACTACTTTAAGTACTGTTGTAAATTGATTCATATTTAATATTGGCATAATGCTACTGTACTCCAACTTCTCCATGACTCATACCCCCCGATACGATCCATAGATTCATCAAAATAAGCAAACTATGCAACAAAAAACAGAAACTGTCTAAAACAGAACAGTCTGTATAGATCTATTTAAAAGCTATACTTTCGTAACTCCAAAAATTCTAAAAATTAGGACAACGTGGGAAATTCATATACTAATACTGTGTAAAAATTTCAGCTTTTTCTGATGCTCCAGTACATAACTAAAATTCCAGCACTGGACGCAAAACTTTCTGTTTTCCAAACAACATCAAATATACTATCTTCCAAATCATCCCAAAGGCATTACTTGGCAAAACACTAATTAAAACACAAAAAACAATCATAACAGTAGCATAATTGTGTAAACACACAAGAACAGAAACAAAAAGTAGAAATTTATTTTATTCATTGGGTTGCCTCCCAACAAGCGCTATTGTTTTATGCCCCTAGCTAGGCATAATGCATAGTTTCAAGTATTGTCATCTTTCAAGTTGATTCCATAAGTGGCCCTCATAATTGATTCATATGGTGCTTTAAATATTTTCCTAGGGAAATGTTCCATACCTTTCTTTAGTGAAAATTGAAATCTTATATTACCTTCTTTCATATCAATGATAGCACCAATAGTTCGAAGAAAAGGCCTACCAAGTATTATGGGGCAAGACGGATTGCATTCAATGTCAAGTACAATAAAATCAACGGGCACATAATTTCTATTTGCAAGAATAAGCACATCATTAATTCTACCCAATGGCTTTTTAATAGTAGAATCCGCAAGATGCAAATTAAGAGAACATTCATCTATATTGGTAAAACCTAGCACATCACATAGAGATTTTGGAATTGTGAAAACGCTAGCACCCAAATCACATAAAGCATTGCACTCATAATTTTTAATTTTAACTTTAATGGTGGGTTCCCACTCATCATATAATTTTCTAGGGATTGAAATTTCTAGTTCTAGATTTTCTTCTAACGCTTTCATCATTGCTTCTACAATGTGTTTAGTAAAAGCCTTGTTTTGTTCATAAGCGTTGGGTGAATTTAGCATGGATTGTAACAAAGAAATGCACTCAATCAAAGAACAACTATCATAATTAAATTCTTTGTAATCCAAGAGAGTGGGTGCATCGCTAGTTAAAGTTTTTACCTCTCCAGACCCACTTTTATCAATTTTTTCATCAAGATTTTCACCCTCCGAATTATGGGGACGCCTACTAGCTAAAGTTGACTCTTCTTCAGTCCCCTTTTCATCAAGTTTTATATTGCTAAATAAGGAATCAATAGATGAAACACCAATCATTTTAATATCCTCATCATTACTACGATAGAAATCGGGAGGAATCGCTTTTTTTAAAAATTCTTGTTTATCTTTTAGCATGGCGGTTCTTTTCTTACTCTCATCCGTGGAAACATATAAAGCTTTAATTGATTCATTAATATCAATTTTAGGTGGCAAAATTTTAGTCTTGAGATTTTCCTCATCATGAATAATTCTATCAATGCTCCTAGACATATCATCAAGTTTACTTAATTTTTCTTCTATCGTAGTGTTAAAAATGTTTTGAGCATTAATAAATTCTTTAATATTACTTTCAAGATCAGGGGGCATCCTATTATTATTATTATAAGAATTACCATAGTTATTGCCATAACTATAAGAGGAATTTTCAGGAAACGGCCTAGGATTAAAATTACCTCTATAAGCATTATTATTATAATTGTTTCGCGAGACAAAATTCACATCTACGGGATCATTATTTTGCTCAATCAAAGTGGAAAAAGGCACATCATTAGGATCAATAGTAGTATTTTTGCTAGCAACTAATTTCATAAGCGCATCAACTTTATCACTCAAAGTACTAATTCTTCAATAAAATTCAGTTTTTTACTAGTAGGAACTCTTTCAGTATGCCATTGTAAATAATTTGCCATAATATTATCAAGCAATTTAGTAGCTTATCCCAATGTAATCTCCATAAAAGTACCACCCGCGGCGGAATCTAAAAGATTTCTAGAAACAAAATTTAATCCCGCATAAATTTTTTGTATGATCATCCACAAATTTTAACCATGAGTAGGCCAATTTCTTATCATTATTTTTATCCTTTCCCAAGCTTGAGCAACATGTTCATGATCAAGTTGCTTGAAATTCATAATTTGGTTTCAAAGGGAAATAATTTTCGTGGGAGGAAAATACTTGGTAATAAAAGCATCTTTACACCTATCCCAAGAATCAATACTATTTCGTGGTAAAGATGAAAACTAAATTTTTGCACGATCCCGCAATGAGAATGGGAATAATTTTAATTTCACAATATCATTATCCACATCTTTTTTCATTTGCATATCACACAATTCTACGAAAGTGTTAAGATGGGATGCAGCATTTTCATTAGGACTACCAGAAAATTGTTCTTTCATGACAAGATTTAGCAAAGCGGCATTAATATCACAAGTCTCCGCACTAGCGGCGGGAGGAGCAATCGGAGTACTAATAAAATCATTATTATTAGTATTACAAAAATCACACAATTTTGTATTTTCTTGAGACATCGTGGCTATGCAATTAAGCAAACAAGAAAATGGCAAACGAAAAATATTTTTGTATTTTTGTAAAAACTTTTTAGAAGTGGGGGAGCTGAAAACGAGAGGCAAAGACAAATAAAGTAAATGCAAGGAGATGTAAGTTTTATGCGTAGGTACTTGACAGATGTTGATGATGTCTCCCCGGCAACGGCGCCAGAAATTATTCCTGCTACTTGTGAGCTGCGTTGGGATTTCCCCGAAGAGGAGGGGATGATGCAGTACAGTAGAGATAAGTATTTCCCTCAGTTATGAAACCAAGGTTATCAATCCAGTAGGAGAATCACGCAACAACTCGTTAGCAGTACCTGCACACAAAACAACAAATCCTTGCACCCAACGCAAAAAAGGGGTTGTCAATCCCTTGGAGGTTAATTGCAAGATTAAATTGTATGGTGATAGGTAAATAGATCAAACAAAAATACAAAATAAAATAAATAAAGTAAAAGTGCAGCAAAGTATTTTTATGATTTTTAATATATAATTTGGATAGACCCGGGGGCCATAGTTTTCACTAGAGGCTTCTCTCATGAAAATAGCATACGGTGGGTGAACAAATTACTGTTGGGCAATTGATAGAAAAGCAAATAATCATGACGATATCCAAGGCAATGATCATGTATACTGGCATCATGTCTGAGACAAGTAGACCGACTCCTGCCTGCAACTACTACTATTACTCCACACATCGACCGCTATCCAGCATGCATCTAGTGTATTAAGTCCATAAAGAACGGAGTAACGCCTTAAGCAAGATGACATGATGTAGACAAAGTAAACTCACGCATGAATAAACCCCATCTTTTTACCCTTAATAGCAATGATACATACGTGTCATGTCCGTTTCTGTCACTGGGATTCAGCACCGCAAGATCGAACCCATTACAAAGCACCTCTCCTATTGCAAGATAAATCAATCTAGTTGGCCAAACCAAATCAATAGATCGGAGAGAAATACGAAGCTATAATAATCATGCATAAAAGAGTTCAGAGAAGACTCAAATAATATTCATGGATAATCTGATCATAAACTCACAATTCATCAGATCCCAACAAACACACCGCAAAAAGTGATTACATCGGATAGAACTCCAAGAACATCGAGGAGAACATTGTATTGAAGATCAAAAAGAGAGAAGAAGCCATCTAGCTACTAACGATGGACCCGAAGGTCTGTGGTAAACTACTCATGCATCATCGGAAGGGCAACAAGGATGATGTAGAGCCCCTCCGTGATCGATTCCCCCTCCGGCGGAGTACCGGAAAAGGCCTCCAGATGGGATCTCTCAAGAACAGAAGCTTGCGGCGGCAGAAAAAGTATTTCGTGGACTCCTCTGTTGGTTTCCTGATTTTAGAGAATTTATAGTGGAGGAATTAGGTCAAACGGAGCTGTGTGGGCGCCACGAGGTACCAGGGCGCCCCCCCCTGGGGCGCGCCGTGGTGCCTCGTGGGCCATTGCTTCATCTTCTCGTCCCCTCCCGAAGCTTCTAGTGTTTGTTATGTCCAGAAAAAAAATCTCCAAAAAGTTTCGTGGCATTTAGACTTCGTTTGGTACTGATATTCTGGAAAACCAAAAACAGGCAAAAAAACAGCAACTGGCACTGGGCACTAAGTTAATAGGTTAGTCCCAAAAAATGAAATATAATTGCTGTAAATGTATATAAAAACATCCAAGATTAATACTATAATAGCATGGAACAATCAAAAATTATAGATATGTTGGAGACGTATTAGCCATTAAGGATAAAAAGATGGGGTTTATTCGTATTGCTTTAATTTGCTTCTCTACATCATGTCATCTTGCTTAAGGCGTTACTCTGTTTCATACTTAATACCCTGGATGCATGCTGGATAGCGATCGATGGGTGGAGTAATAGTAGTAGATGCAGGCAGGAGTCGGTCTACTTGTCTCAGACGTGATGCCTATATACATGATCATTGCCATGAATCCGTCATAATTATTTGCTATTCTGTCAATTGCCCAACAGTAATTTGTTCACACACCGTATGTTTCTGCGCTCGAGAGAGAAGCCTCTAGTGAAAACTATGGCCCCCGGGTCTATCTTTATCATATTAAAAACCTAAAAATACCTTGCTACAATTTATTTACTTTTATTTTAATTTCTTTTTTAGTTTAGCTATTTACCTCTATAAGATTTAATCCTTGCAAGTAACCGCTAAGAGGATTGACAACCCTCTTATTTGCGTTGGGTGCAAGTGTTTGCTTTTGTGTGTGCAGGTGCGCTTAACGGAATTTTGCTTGGTTCTCCTACTGGATTGATAACCTTGGTTCTTAACTGAGGGAAATACTTATCTCTACTGTACCGCATCATCCTCTCCTCTTTGGGGAAATACCAACGCAGACTACAAGTAGCAGCGGCCTAGGGGGGTGGAGTGCCCCCCAAGGCAAGTGGGGCGCCTCCACCCATAGGGTTTTACCCCTTAGGCGCATGGGCCAAGTGGGGGGGCTGGTGTGCCTGGCCCAACTAGGCCAGGGCGCCCCCCTACAGCCCACGTGGGTCCCCGGGGCTGGTGGACCCCCCCCCCCAGTGGACTCCCGGAACCCTTCGGTGCCTGCGTTACACTTGCCGGCATGCCCCCGAACTTTTTCGGTAGCCAAAACAGGACTTCCCATATATAAATCTTTACCTCCGGACCATTCCGGAGCTCCTCGTGACGTCCGGGATCTCATCCGAGACTACGAACAACCTTTGGACTTTTGCTATTAATATCTCAATACTACCCTAGCGCTATCGAACGTTAAGCGTGCGACCCTACGGGTTCGGGAACATGCAGACATGACCAATAGCGGGATCTGGAAACCCATATTGATTCCTACATATTCAACGAAGATCTTTATTGGTTGAACCACGATGTCGATGATTCACCTAATCCCGTATACAATTCCCTTTGTCCGGCGATATGTTACTTGCCCGAGGTTCGATCGTCGGTATCTTCATACCTAGTTCAATCTCGTTACCGGCAAGTCTCTTTACTAGTTCTGTAATACAAGATCCCGTGGCTAACTCATTAGCCACATTGCTTGCAAGCTCTTTATGATGTTGTATTACCGAGAGGGCCTAGAGATATCTCTCCGTCACACGGAGCGACAAATCCCAGTCTCGATTCGTGCCAACCCAACAAACACCTTCGGAGATACCTGTAGAGCACCTATATGATCACCCAGTTACGAAGTGACGTTTGGATACACACTAAGTATTCCTCCGGTGTCAGGGAGTTGCACGATCTCATGGTCTAAGGAACAGATACTTGACATGAAGAAAGATGTAGCAAATAAACTAAACGATCTGATGCTAAGCTTACGGTTGGGTCTTGTCCATCACATCATTCTCCTAATGATGTGATCCCGTTATCAAATCACAACTCATGTCTATGGTCTGGAAACCATAACCATCTTTGATCAACGAGCTAGTCTAGTAGAGGCTTACTAGGGACACGGTGTAGTTTATGTATTCACACATGTATTTAAGTTTTCGGTCAATACAATTCTAGCATGAATAATAAACATTTATCATGAACAAGGAAATATGATAATAACCAATTATTATTGCCTCTAGGGCATATTTCCAACATTAAGAATATAGTAATAGCGAATTTTTTCCTCATGAGCAAATAGGGTGGCAATATCATTCAACTTAGTAAGGTGTGCCACAATAGTTTCAGTTTCATAACCATGAAAAGGATCAGATTCAACCAAAGTAATTAACTCAGGTGAGGGTGTCCTGGACTAGGGGGTACTCGGGCCGCCGGCCTATCTCTCATAGGCCGGACTTGTGGGCCGCTCTCTACTCGTCGATGGAAGGCCGGATTGTGGGCGACCCCGTGTATCAGAAGGTAACCTCCGAAGACTTGGCGTCTCCTCCAAGGAATAGTTGGCGTGGCCGGCATGTTTATCCCCTGATGGTAACCGGCTATATGTAACCCTAGAACCCCCTAGTGTCTATATAAACCAGAGGGTCTAGTCCGTAGAGGACCATATCATAACTGCCTAGGGTTTAGCCCATCTGATCTCGAGCTAGATCAACTCTGTAACCTTCATACAATCTCATCAATATAATCTAGCAAGACATAGGGTATTACCTCTTCGAGAGGGCCCGAACCTGGGTAAATCATCGTCTCTACGCCTTCTGTTAACCATTGATTCCTAGACCCATAGTTCGGATCCCCTACCCGAGATCTGCCAGTTTTGGTACCGACATTGGTGCTTTCATTGAGAGTTTCGTCGTGGGTCGCCAAGGATCGATGGCTCGCCGTCCCCGAACAGCTTTTCGGCGATGGAATCTGCAGCGGGGACATCTTCGTCCTCGGACAGCTCTTCTCTTCAGCAATGGAATCCGTAGCGGGGACATCTTCGTCCCCGGACAGCTCTTCGCGCTCGGCAGCATCATGCTGCACGCCGATCCAACCGGTCACCTCGACCAGGTCGGCAGCTTCGCCCCCGAGCAGGAAATCAGGTTCGGCAGCCTTGAGTACGTCGCCGATGCTCGAGGCGATCTGGTCTTCACTGGGTTCTCGGCTTTACCCGAGGAACCTACCAACCCCGAGGCTTTGACCTCGGATTCCTCCCCCGGGCCGGGCCTCAGTTCAGATCTGGCCTTGAGTTCAGATCCAACCCCGGCGCCGGAAAACCAAGGGTCACCCTTGGCCGAACACACTCCCATTATCGGCGCGCCAGAGCTCAACTCCGATGGCTGCCCGAACATAGATCTGGTGGACCTCTCGATTTTAAACGAGATGTTAGACCGGATCCAGAAGATGAATATTGCGGATGGCCCGTCCTTGGACTAGGAGCGGGTTGAACAGGACGCCAGCCGCGGGCAATTTTGCGTCCCACCCACCACCCACTTGGTAGCCACTGTCGAAGATTTAACTGACATGCTGGACTACGCCTCCGAGGAGGCTGCCGACATGGACGAGGATATCGACGTCCCGCCCTATACGGCTCCTTCCCTTGCCACTTCCAACACCGGAAAGTGGACCGCCACGTCCACCTATGACGTTTACATGGTCGATACCGCCAAGGACGGTGACGGTCCCACCGAAGAACCGCCCAGACGCCGACGACGGCGAGCCAGAGGGCGGGGAAAGGGCAAGGAAGATCACACAGACACGAACGGCACCGGAGATAACGAGACTCCGGACAACTTGGAGGAGCTCGGCGACAACACCCCCGAGTAGCACCACGATGCCCCTAAAGGGCACGAGGACCAGGGTGACCCCGAGGACCCCGAGGACTCTGAGGACAGCAATTACCTCCCTCCGTCTGAAGAGGAGGATAGCCTCGGACCTGAAGACTTTATCGTCCCAGAGGATCCCCTGGAGCAAGAGAAATTCAAGCGGCAACTCATCGCCACTGCCCAAAGCTTGAAGAGGAAACAGCAACAGCTAAAAGCCGAACAGGATACGCTCAACGACAGATGGACGATGGTCTTAGCTGCCGAAGAAGGCCTTGACGATCAACGTCAGGGCCAATACAAGAGTTACCTACTCCCAGAATTTGAGGATGAGGCCTTCGAGCCCATGCCTCCCAGACAAACTTACGCAAACCAGCCCGACCGCCCCCCTCGAGGACGAGATAGGCCGGCTGTGGAAACTGAACTCCCACCCGCACCCCCTCGAGGACGGGATAGGGCGGCCGGAGAAGCCGAATACCCACCCGCACCCCCTCGAGGATGGGACAGGGCGGCCGCGGAAGCCGAACTCCCACCCGCGCCCCCTCGAGGACGGGATAGGGAGGCTGGGGAAGCCGCATACCCACCCGATCCCCCTCGCCGAGCAGGTAAAGACCCGGTTCAACCAGATGACCAATACGATCTGCGCCACGACCTGAACGCCAGAGGGATCCAGTCGAGATCTATCTATGGATCCACAGGATACGCACCCGCCGGACGGGACGGATACCAAGCCTGGCACGATAGAAACGACAGAGCTCGGGAGCAGCACCGTACCCGGATGATTACCGATCTCCGGCGCGATGTGGCCCGGGCCAGGGGCGCCGCACACCCAATGTGTTTCACCGACGAGGTGATGCAGCATCAGTTCCCCGAGGGGTTCAAACCCGTCAATATAGAATCCTACGATGGAACAACCGACCCGGCCATGTGGATTGAGGATTTTCTCCTCCACATTCATATGACCCGAGGAGATGATCTCCACGCTATCAAGTACTTACCATTGAAACTCAAGGGACCAGCAAGGCATTGGATGAACAGCCTACCCGAAAACTCCATCGGGAGCTGGGAAGAGCTCGAGGATGCATTCCGAGCTAACTTTCAAGGCACTGATGTTCGGCCACCGGACGCCGATGACCTGAGCCATGTCATTTAGCAGCCCGGGGAGTCAGCCCGGCAATTCTGGAACCGGTTATTGACCAAGAAGAACCAGATCGTCGACTGTCCGAATGCCGAAGCGATTGTGGCATTCAAACACAGTATCCGGGACGAGTGGCTCGCCTGCGAACTCGGCCAGGACAAGCCGAGAACAATGTCGGCCCTTACCTCCTTAATGACCCGCTTTTGTGCGGGTGAGGATAGCTGGTTAGCTCGTCGAAGCAACCACCCCGAAGACCCCGAAACTTCAGAGGTCCGGGACGGAAACGGGAAACCCCGGTGCAATAGGAACAATAAGCGCCGGCACTCAAACAACGGCGGTGAAGCCGATGACGCAGCAGTAAACGCCGGATTCAGCGGCTCGAAATCGGGCCCACGAAAAAAACCCTCTAAAGGGAACCGGGACAGCCCGTCTGCGCTGGATAGAATATTGGATAGGCCCTGCCAGATTCACGGCACCCCTGACAAGCCAGCTAACCACACCAACCGTAACTGTTGGGTAATTAAACAGGCAGGCAAAGTCACAGCCGAAGAACAGGGCAAGGGCCCCCGCAGCGAGGGTGACGACGGACCACGCGGGCCGAACAATGGAGGCCAAAAGCAGTTCCCTCCAGAGGTCAAAACCGTGAACATGATTTATGTCACGCATATACCGAAGAAGGAGCGGAAACGCGCACTTCGGGATGTCTACGCCTTAGAGCCGGTAGCCCTGAAATTCAACCCATGGTCGGCTTGCCCGATCACTTTCGACCGTCAAGACCATCCGACCAGTATACGTCATGGAGGAACGGCGGTTCTGGTGCTCGACCCCATAGTGGACGGATTTCACCTCACCAGAGTCCTTATGGACGGAGGTAGCCGCCTCAACCTAATTTACTCAGATACTGTGAGGAAAATGGGGATCGACCCGTCAAGGATCAAACCCAGCAACACCACCTTTAAAGGTGTAATCCCAGGTGTCGAGGCACGCTGCACGGGATCCGTGACATTGGAAGTTGTCTTCAGTTCACCCGATAACTTCCGCAGCGAGGACTTGATCTTCGATATTGTCCCCTTCGCAGCGGTTACCACGCACTCCTCGGCCGGACCGCGTTCGGCTGCTTCAACGCCGTCCCGCACTATGCATACCTGAAGCTCAAGATGCCAGGACCTAAGGGCGTTATTACCATTAACGGTAACACCGAGCGCTCGCTCCGAACAGAGGAACACACGACGGCTCTAGCCACCGAAGTCCAAGCCGCCGAAGAAGCGTCTACCGCCAAGACACTGGACGCACGCAAGCGCTCCCGAGCTACAGCCTCGGTCCTGGAGCACTCTTATGCTCACCCCAAATAGGGGCACACGCCCCACAGCACGTCCCACCTAGTCGCGAAATACGTACCTCGAGTGCACAATTTCGCGCTCCAAATTCCATGGGCAGCTGTGGGGACACATGACACAAAGGCCGAGAGCTCGGTTCGACCAAGCAATGGCCAATAGATGTCTTCGAATCAACATCGACAACGGGCACCATCTAGGGCCTGATCAAGCATCAAGCTGATATACCACGGCGACTTCTCAAAACCCTTTCCCAAGGGCTCGTCCGCCGAACATTACTACTTTCGCCGAACTCACGGTCGACAGCTTCACTTAAACAGAAGCTTCTTAAAAGAGCAAAGGCGCAGACGTGCAACATGGCATAGTAGGGACGTCAAACCACTCATGAAGGCCCTGTGTAAACCTTTACTCTAATGTATTCATTTCTTTACAAGTATATATCAAAGTTACTTCGGCAATCCGGATTGTACGGTTGGACATCACATATTCAAAGGAAATAAAGACCAAGTTTTCTCTGGTAATTGTGCATACATTCACGTTGCATATTTCCTTTCCGTTTTTAGGCCAAAGTAAACTATTACGATGCATCCCTTTTTAGTAACCGGCTAATAGACCGGGGGCTCGAACATAAGTCTTGCCTCAAACTTTAATCCGACACCATTATATGTGCTCGGCGTCATGGATATTGCATTATATGAATCAGTTCCGAATTGCGTCTTTGGTCAATAGTTGGGTTGCCCGGCTCCTGTGTTTACCTTCTTACGTTCCGCACTGTTCGGCTAAGAGGGTAAAGGGAGAACCACTGCGATTGTACGTCCAGCTAGCCTGATCAAGTACCTCAGTGGAGAAAGCCGAAAACTGACTGTCACAATAAGCGAGAACTGGTCGGCGATCCGATGACTCGTGTCAAACCAAAAATCGTTGGAGGTTAGTCCGTGTTAAACGAAGGGTTCTCTGTTACAGAAACCATGTGATGATGGTGTCAACCGCGGCTCGTCCGAATATCACAAACACTGGGGGCTAGTCACCAGTCCCCGCAGTCAAGCTCCTATGGCTTAGTGAAAGCACTAAAACCGCATAGTCTGATTGCCTTGTTTTCCGTACATACAACCGCCTCCGGGCACCGAGACGTCGGCTAAGGGTTAAGCTGTAACGAGGAAAGAACCCAGGCAGTATCTGCATTGGGGGCTGAAGCCGACGACTGGTAACATTCTGTTAAGAAACGGCCGCACAGGAGTCAAAATTAACATAAACAGGCACTATATTCCAAGCCAACAACTTGCATTACAATAAAGCAAAAGTCTCAACTCCTTGGTTACAAGGAAAATAAATCTATTCATATATTACATCATTTGAGCATTGGGCCTCTACTGCCCGAGCACCATCCATCACGATGGGAAAGTATTGCTCGGGGCGCCTATGCTCCTTCCCTGGCGGCGGAGGTCCGGTGGCCATCTCGGCTGGCTTTATCTTCGGCCAATGTACCATTGTTTTGCCAAAGGCCATCCGAGCCCCCTCAATGCATGTGGAGCGCTTCCAGGCGTCGATCCGGGAAGTGGCGTCGTATAGCCTCTACACCAGACCGAAGTAGCTGCTCGGCAGCGGCTCCGCCGGCCATAGCTTAACGCAGAGGTCCGTCATCATCGGCTCCGCCATCCGACGCAGCTCCATCAGCTGCTTCATCTGGTTGTTGAGGAGCGGAGGGTGTTTGGGCGCTTGAAATTGCGCCCAGAACAGCCTCTGCTCGGCCCGACCCTCCTGAGTGATGAAGAACCTGGCCGCGTCCACCGCACTCTTCGGGAGGTCCGCAAAGGCGCCTAGGGAATGCCATACTCGCGTGAGCAAAGCGAACCTGTTACCTCCAAAGAGACTTTGTAGCAAGTACGGCTTACCATCCGCAATAAGCCTGACTTAGCGGAGCTCTTCTTGGTAGCCGCGCGCCTCTGTCCGCGCTTCCTTAGCCACCGCCGCTAACGAGGTCAGCTCGGCGGCCTGCTCCTTCTTCTTCTGCTCGAGGGCCTCACACCTTGTGACGGCATCCCCGAGCTCTTGCTGCACTTCTAGCACCTTGGCCTCCTGCTTCTCACTAGCGGTTCTCACCATAGCCAGCTCGGCAGCCGCCTGTTCGGCTGCCGACCTCTGCGCCGCCGCTTCCAGCTGAGCCGTCTTCAGCGCGGCCTTGAGGTTTTCCACCTCCGCGGCGGCAGCTGCAGTAGAATCAGTCAACTCCATTAGGATACTTTGAACCCTACTTACAAAAAAAAAGCGGCTGTAATCTTGACTACAGCTCGGACTTGCCTTGCGCATCGTCAAACCTCCTGTTCACCAGGCTCAGGTCGTCCTTGGAGCTCTTCAGCTTCCGATTCAGCTCGGCCAACTCCTCGGCGTTGGCGGCTGCGACCGAAGATGACGCCTGTGCATTATTCTACGCAGGTTAGTATCTGAGATATTGATTTTCGATCCTCTGACTGGCTTTGTTCAAAACCAGTCAGAGTCTCGGGGGCTACTGTGTATGAGGATATACATTTACACAAAAGAATTTTTCTAAGGAAAAAGCATTACTTCGCTTACCTTGAAGCCTGTGAGAAGGCTATTGAAGGCCTCCTTCAGTCCGTTATCGACGGACCGAAGACTTTGCAACACCACGCCCATAAGGGCACGGTGCTCTTCGGCGATGGAGGAGGTGGTTAGAGCATCCTCCATCTCCTCCGGCCACCCGGTTGACGCCCGCTCTGGGGCGGGCGGGGTTGGCGGCGGCGCTTCGGCTTCTTCCCTCTCGAAATCCGGGGCGCCGGACTCTGGATGCCTTGACGTCTCCGGAATTGTCCTCGGAGAGAGCTCGGTTTGTCTGGGCTCCTCCTCTTCGTTCACCAGAGGGGCTCTCCCCTCATGGTCTTCGGCGACCGAGGTGTTCACCTCGGCCATGATAGTGTCGCCTCATCCCCCTGTGTGCGGCACGGGAGGGGTCCTCCTCGACAGGACCTCCTCGGCCTCCTCGATGATTGGGGGAGGCGAGGCGCGGGATTCGGTCCCGCTCTCCGCTAGCGCTGCCGGTGGAGAATCCCCCTCCGAGACTCGGTCGGTGGGGAGATCGCGCAGCGGGCTGCAAAATTACAAACGGAAACATGATCAATACCAAACCCAGTTCGGCTAAGGACGGTCACCGGTTACTAGAGCACGTACCTTTGAGCCTGCGGCTTGGCCCTGGGGAACCTCCGAGGAGGCCTCAGAGTCCTCGGCAGAAGCCGAGCTATCGCCGGACAAGGCTACCTTGGCCTTGCGCAGTCTTTTGAGAGCGGGTTGAGGCGGCTCTTCCTTGGCGTCCTCGGACGCCGCCCACTTCCCTGCTCTGGAGGAATCGTCTTCCTCCCCGTCCTCTCCCTGCTCCTTCTCCTCCTCTTGCACGGAGAAAGCATTGGTGTCCCCGGATCTAGCACCCGGGGGTCCTCGGGAGCGGAGGCCCTCTCTGGCCTCCCTCTGCTGGTCCTTCTTCTTCTCTTTCCTCTCCGGCGCCTCGTATGGCTCCACGGCCAGCATGGCCATCAGTAGGGGCATCCTGGGTCCCTCTGGCAGCGGCGTCGGACTATCGATCCGCTGGGCCTTCTTCAGCCAGTTCTGCGGATGAGAAGTAAGAAAGTTGAGTGCCTTATTAAAAGGGAATAGTTCGGATACAAGAACATTACTAGTCATACCTCCCGTGGGGGGTTTGCGGCATCGAGGCCGATGTCCTCCTCCACGGCCGGCCATTCCTTCTGCGGCTTGAACAGCACCTTCCATAGTTGAGCGTGGGAGGTGCGGAAGAAGCTACGCACGGTGGCCGGGTCTTCGGGCTTGTAAGTCCACATGGGGGAAGCCCTGTCCTGGAATGGAAGGATTTGGTGGCCGAGCATGATCTGGATCACGTTGACCAGCTCGACGCCCTTCTCTATCATCTTGAAGATCCGGCTCTGCAGCAGCACCACCTCCTTATTCGAGCCCCAGTCGAGGCCCTTCTTGGTCCATGAGACCAGCCTCGTGGGGGGTCCGGATCGGAAGGCCGGAATCGCCCCCCAATCTGCGTGCCTCGGCTCTGTGATGTAGAACCATTCTTTTTGCCAGATCTTGACGGTCTCGATGAAGGTACCATCTGGCCACTCCACTCGCGGAAGCTTGCTGACCATCGCCCCCCCGCAATCCGCCTGCTGGCCATCTACTATCTTCGGCTTGACGTTGAAGATCTTCAGCCACAGACCGAAGTGTGGCCGGACCCGGAGAAAGGCCTCGCAGACGATGATAAAGGCCGAGATGTGGAGGAAGGAGTTCGGCGCGAGGTCGTGGAAGTCGAGTCCGTAGAAGAACATGAGGCCCCTGACGAAGGGGTGAAGTGGGAAACCCAA
Organism: Elymus sibiricus; assembly: GCA_039707655.1. NCBI lineage: Eukaryota > Viridiplantae > Streptophyta > Magnoliopsida > Poales > Poaceae > Elymus > Elymus sibiricus. Next base: position 253,812,147 of record CM077674.1, read on the forward strand.
ACCCCGGATGAAGTGGGGCACGAACACCACTCTCTCACCCTGCCGCGGTGTGGGGATGGCCTGGCCCGCCTTCGGAGCACGGTGGGCGACATTGGCCGGGAGGTAGCCCGCGCTTTTCAACTCCAAGATGGCACTGTTGGTGACGTTAGAGGCCTCCCACTTGCCCTTGGACCCGGAACCCGCCATTGCTAGATCGAGCGGGTGGCTGGAAAGGTCCTTGGAAGGGAGAGCGAATCTGGGCGCTGGAGCTCAAAAGATGGGGAAGGCAATGGCGAAGGGAGGAAATGAGAGCGTACGAAAGGAACAAAGGCTGTGCCCCTTTTATGGGCTGTAAAACCCACGGTCCCTTTACTGCGCCACAGTCCTCGCCATTTCCCAGTGTAACCGTGCCATTATGTGCGCATGGGGGAAATGAATTATTGATCATATCACTTGAAAACAGGACACGATCTCCATATCGATGGGACGTGCCAATGAAAACTGCCTCGAACCACGAATCGAGTTTTTTCATAAACCAACTCGCGGTCGTGGCAAGGTGTGACCCTTCGGTAAAAGTTGTCAGATGAGGGCACTATTCACACCAAAGCGACTAGTCTTCGGGGCTAAGTTATTAGTATACTTTGTTACCGAGGTATAGTTCGGCGTATATACGGCCGGGCGAACGCTTGAGAATACAGTTCGGAGTGATACAGGCCTGTTACCGGTGTCACGGAAGAAAGGGAACTGGTCTACAAAGCCAATGATGTTCGGCACCTACCTCGGCTTCGAAGACTAGTTCGGGGGATACTGAGGGTGTCCTGGACTAGGGGGTACTCGGGCCGCCGGCCTATCTCTCATAGGCCGGACTTGTGGGCCACTCTCTACTCGTCGATGGAAGGCCGGATTGTGGGCGACCCCGTGTATCAGAAGGAAACCTCCGAAGACTTGGCGTCTCCTCCAAGGAATAATTGGCGTGGCCGGCATGTTTATCCCCTGATGGTAACCGACTATATGTAACCCTAGAACCCCCTGGTGTCTATATAAACCAGAGGGTCTAGTCCGTAGAGGACCATATCATAACTGCCTAGGGTTTAGCCCATCCGATCTCGAGGTAGATCAACTCTGTAACCTTCATACAATCTCATCAATATAATCTAGCAGGACGTAGGGTATTACCTCTTCGAGAGGGCCCGAACCTGGGTAAATCATCGTCTCTACGCCTTCTGTTAACCATTGATTCCTAGACCCATAGTTCGGATCCCCTACCCGAGATCTGCCGGTTTTGGTACCGACATCAGGATCGACAGAGAATTCATAACCCTTATCAGTAACAAATATGGGAGAAGTAGCAAACTTAGGATCATATTTCATTCTCTCCATCATAGATTTTTCTTTCAACTTAGCAAGCAATTTTATAACCTCATCTCTATCATTACAAGCAAGAATTGCCCTAGCTGTTTCCCTATCAAAGACATAACTATCAGATGTTTCAGGCATTTCAACTCTAGTAGGAGAGCTAGGCATAATAGGTGAATCATAATTTTCAAGAGTTTCAACATTTTCGGTTCCTTTAGCTTTAGCAATTTGTTCATCAAGAAATTCACCAAGTGGCACAGTATTAACAAGCATAGTGCTAGCATCATCATAAGTATCATTCATAGCAAAAGTAGTATCATCAATAACTTGCGACATATCAGAATGAATAACAGGTGACGGTGTCGTAAGCTTACTCAAAACAGAAGGAGAATCAAGTGCAGAGCTAGATGGCAGTTCCTTACCTCCCCTCGTCTTAGAGGGAACGATCTTGGTTTTAGCGTCTTTCAGATTCTTCATAGTGACTCAACAGATAGAGCTATGGTCCCCAGCAACGGCGCCAGAAAAAGGTCTTGATAACCCACAAGTATAGGGATCGCAACAGTTTTCGCAGGTAGAATTTCACCCAGATTTATTGATTCGAAACAAGGGGAGCCAAAGAATATTTGCGAGTATTAGAAGTTGAGTTGTCAATTCAACCACACATGGAGAACTAAATATCTGCAGCAAAGTGTTTAGTAGCACGGTAGTATGATAGTTTCAAGAGTAATGGTAACAGTAGTGACAGTAACAGAAGCAGTTTTGTAGTAATTGTAACAGAAGCAGCAACGAAAGTAACTCAGCAAAGATCAATATATGAAAAGCGTAGGCATTGGATCAGTGATGGATAATTATGTTGGATGACATTCATCATGTGACAGTCACAACCTAGGGAGATACACAATAGCTCCAATTCATCAATGTAATGTAGGCATGTATTCTGTATATAGTCATACGTGCTTATAGTAAGAACTTGCATGACATCTTTTGTCCTACACTCCCGTGGCAGCGGGGTCCTTAAGGAAACTAAGGGATATTAAGGCCTCATTTTAATAGAGAACCGGAACAAAGCATTAGCACATAGTGAATACATGAACTCCTCAAACTACGGCAATCACCGGAAAGAATCACAATTATTGTCACCTTGGGGTATGCGGATCATGACACGTAACAGGTGCATATAACTTGCAAAATAGGATCAAGAACTCAAATATATTCATGAAAACATAGAGGGTTCAAATCTGAAATCATGGCACTCGGGCCCTAGTGACAAGCATTAAGCATAGCAAAGTCATAGCAACATCAATCTCAGAACATAGTGGATACTAGGGATCAAAGCCCTAACAAATTGACTCGATTACATGGTAAATCTCATCCAACCCATCACCGTCCAGCAAGCCTACGAAGAAATTACTCACGCACGGCGGTGAGCTTCATGAAGTTGGTGATGGAGGATGGTTGATGATGATGACGACGTCAAACCCCCCTCTCCGGAGCCCCAAACGGACTCCAGATCAGCCCTCCCGATGAAGAACAGGAGGTGGCAGTGGCTCCGTATCGTAAAACGCAATGATTCTTTTTTCTCTGATTTTTTCTCCATGAATAGGTACTTATAGCACTGGAATTAGGGTAAACGGAGCTGCCAGGGGCCCACAAGCCTGCCAGGCACGCCTTGGGGGGTGGGCGCGCCCCCCAGGCTTGTGGCGCCTGGTGCCCCCCCCCCTCTGGTGGATCTTTGTGCCAGTATTTTTTATATATTCTGAAATAATTCTCCGTAAATTTTCAGGTTCATCCGAGAACTTTTATTTCTGCACAAAAACAACACCATGGCAATTCTGCTGAAAACAGCGTCAGTCCGGGTTAGTTCCATTCAAATCATGCAAATTAGAGTCCAAAACTAGAGCAAAAGTGTTTGGAAAAGTAGATACGTTTGGGACGTATCAGCGTGTTCCACTTGTGGATGCCTCCATGTCAACTTGTGGTTCACCTTGACGTGAGGTTGGGGCTTCCACTTGAATGGACGAAGTACTCTCCTTCACCTCCAAGGAACGAATCTTGCCAATAGACAAGTCTTGGATTGCTTCCGATGGTTCTTAATCTCCTACATCAATTGGCAATTGCTCGAATTGTGAGCCGTTAGTCTCATCAATCTTCACATCTACCGTCTCTTCAACTTTTCGAGTGAAGTTGTTGTAGACACAGTAAGTGTGAGAGTTCGATCCGTAACCAAGTACGAAACCTTCATGAGATTTAGGAGCAAATTTTGAATGATGCTGCTTATCAAGAATGTAACATTTTGAGCCAAATACTCGAAAGTATCCAACTTGTGGCTTGTTACCAGTGGGTAGTTCATACGTCGTTTTTCCAAGAAGCTTGTGAAGATAAAGTCGATTTGTAGCATGACAAGCTGTCTCAAACGCTTCCGCCCAAAAGTGTTTTGGCATCTTGTATTCATCTAGCATTATCCTTGCCATCTCAATAAGAGTCCGGTTCTTCCTCTCAACAACTCCATTTTGTTGAGGTGTGTACGTAGCCGAGAACTCATGTGAAATGCCTTCTTCATCAAGAAAGGAATCCACATTGGCGTTCTTGAACTCCGTTCCGTTGTCACTCTGAACCTTCTTGATCTTCACTTCAAATTGATTTTGGGCCTTCCTAGCGAAGTTCTTGAAGATCTTTTGTACCTGTGATTTGTCATGGAGAAAGAACACCCACGTAAATCTGGAAAAATCATCAACAATGACCAAACCGAAGGAGTTACCACCAAGACTTTTATAGGCATTGGGACCGAAGAGATCCATATGGAGTAGTTCGAGTGGTCTCCTTGTGGTCAAGATGTTCTTCATGGGATGACTTCCTCCAACTTGTTTCCTGCTTGGCAAGCACTACAAAGTCTATCCTTGTAAAAGATAACATCTTTCACACCAAGAATATGATCTCCCTTAACAAGTTTATCAAGATTACGCATGCCAACATGTCCAAGCCTTCTATGCCATAACCAACCTTTAGAAGATTTAGCAATTAAACATGTACGAGATTGGGCTCTCTTAGTGAAATCAACAATGTATAGATCACCTCTACGAATGTCGGTAAAGACCATATTATGATTATCTCGACGAAACACTTGGCAATCTACTTCGGTAAATAGAACATTGAAACCAAAGCCGACTAGTCTAGATACGGAAAGAAGATTGTAACCAAGAGATTCAACAAGCATAACATTTTGAATGGAGCTATCATTGGATATGGCCACCTTACCAAGGCCAAGTACCTTACCCTTGGAGTTGTCTCCAAAAGTCACATACTTGCGTGGACCATCGTTTTTTGCAAGCTCATGAAACACGTCTCTATCTGCGGTCATGTGATCGGTACATCCACTATCAAGAATCCACTCTTTTCCTCCAGCCATGTAATCTCGAAGGTTTGCCATGAGACTAAGATTCCTCATAGTCTTCTCATATTCGATGTCGAATTCCTCGTCGTCATCATAGTAGCCATGCTCAACATCATCATCATCAACACGTATGTGATCATCACCTAGGGCAATGAATTCATTAGTTTCATGACAATGTTCAAGTTTATGAATTCTAATGCCTTCCGTGATAATGTTGCTAATAGTTCTAACATCTCCTTTAGCACGCATAAGATCATGAAGCTCAAATAAGCAATCATCAAACTTAGGATCACTAGGCTTCATCTTGTGAAAAGCAATAGTCTTATGGAGAATCTCATCAAGATTCTTTAAAGAGTAGTTGGATATCGCTTTTCCAAGTCATTCCATAGAGTATAGGCACACTCAAAGTTTTGCATACAACCAAGCACAACTTTAGGTAATCCTCTAATGATAAGATTGATAGTTCTAAGATTACGAAGCATGTCAATTTCCTCTTCATGAGTGGGATGCAAGGGATCAATGGGAGGCACATAAGGATTATGAATGTACTTGCTCAAGTTAAATCCATCAAAGATATCAAGCATCTCATCCTTCCAAAAGTGATAATACTCCCCATTGAGAATAGACACTCTACGTCTAAGACTCCCCAAAGTAGACACGCCCATATCCCTCCAATGGTGATTAAACCAAAGCAATGGAGACCAAGGCTCTGATACCAATTGTAGGGTCGAGGAGATAGGTCTAGAGGAGGGTGAATAGACTCTTTACCAACCAAAGGTGTAGTTTTTAGTTCTCTTGGAATTTAGGCAGATTTTGGCACTAGTTAAGATATCACCAAGACTTTCTACACATGCATATCTAGAGATAGAGTGGTGGAAATAGTAAAGCATGCAAATGTGCGGAAAGTAATGGGGTAGAGAAAATAAGATCAAACACAATGAAGACACGGCGGTTTTTGGCGTGGTTCCGATAGGTGGTGCTATTGTACGTCCACGTTAATGGAGGCTTCAACCCACAAAGGGCAACGGTTGCGCGAGTCAACGGAGGGCTCCACCCACGAAGGGTCCACGAAGAAGCAACCTTGCCTATTCCACCATGGCTTCCGTCCACGAAGGACTAGCCTCACTCGGGGTAGATCTTCACGAAGTAGGTGATCTCCTTGCCCTTACAAACTCCTTGGTTCAACTCCACATGATCTTGGAGGCTCCCAAGTGATACCTAACCAATCTAAGAGACACCACTCTCCAAAAGGTAATAAATGGTGTGTTGATGATGAACTCCTTACTCTTGTGCTTCAAATGATAGTCTCCTCAACACTCAATCTCTCTCTCACATATTTGGCTTGGGTAGGAGAAGGATTGGAGTGGAAAACAACTTGAAGAGGCTAGAAATCAAGGTTCAAATGGTTGGATTGGAATATCTTGATCTCAACACATGAGTAGGTGGTTCTCTCTCAGAAAATGTATGGTGGAAGTGTAGGCACATTCTGATGGCTCTCTTACTTGGTAAGAGGGGGGTGGAGGGGTATATATATAGCCTTCACCCAAAATCCAACCGTTACACACTTTTGACCCATCTCGGTGGCACCGATCATAAATCTCGGTGAGACCGATTTGTGTAAAAGATATGAATGTTGGGATTTTCGGTGGGACCGAACGGGAACAACTCGGAGCAACCGAAGTGCAATGGTAAGGCAAAACCTCATCTCGGTGGCACCGATTGCATTATCTCGGTGAGACCGAAGTAAAGCAATAAGGAAACAGAGAGTTGGCACACCATCTCGTTGAGACCAATTGAAAGAACTAGGTTAGACTGAAGTAAACCGATACCAGAGAGTTGGCAAGGCCATCTCGGTGAGACCGAGAACCATTTCGGTGGATCCGATTTGTTATAGGGTTTTGGCTGTGGCAGTGGAATGATCATCTCGGTGGATCCAGAGCAGGTGATATTGGTGGGACCAAAATGATGAATTAGGGTTTAGACAGATGTGTTTGTGGGAGAATGACTGAGGGTTTTGGAGCAATATCACTAAGCACTTTGAGCAACAACCTCATCATTAACACCTCATCCCCTTTTAATAGTATTGGCTTTGCTAAGGGACTCAATGTGATCTTGGATCACTAAAATGAAAATGAAGAGTCTTGTGGATGCCAAACTTGTTCTTGACATTTTGAGGGGTTCCACATCTTCTTGTCCTTGGCATGCCATTGTTGAACTTGTCTGAAATATACTGGATAAAAGCATTAGTCCAACAACATGTATGTTGACATTGATTACCAAAACCACCAAGGGAGCAAATGTGCTTTCAGTGTCCCTCTCAAAAGGTGTGTCCAACAAAAGATGATTGTGGCAAACTAAAAATAAAACAAAGAAAAAACTACTATGGCACAAGATGCTCCAAGTAAAACTCATATCATGTGATGAATAAAAATATAGCTCCAAGTAATATACCGATAGATTGTAGACGAAAGAGGGGATGCCATCCGGGGCATCCGCAAGTTTAGACACTTGGGTCTTCCTTGTATATTACCTTGGGGTGCCTTGGGCATCCCCAAGCTTCGGGTCTTGCCGCTCCTTATTCCTTCATCCATCGTGATCTCACCCAAACCTTGAAAACTTCAGCACACAAAACTCAACAGAAACTTCGTGAGATCCGTTAGTAAAATAAATCAATCATCCACTTTAGGTACTGTTATAAAATCATTCATAATTGTTCTTGTATAATACCTACTATATTCTAACTCTTCCATGACTTATACCCCCCGATATTATCCATAGTTTCATTAAAACAAGCACACTATGCAATAAAAACAGAATCTGTCTAAAACAGAACAGTACGTAACGACAGAATATTATCTATACGTCTGTAACTCCAAAAATTCTGAAAAATTAGGAAAACGTAAAAAATTTGTATCCCAATACTTTTCAAAAAATTCAGATTTTTCTGACGTTCCAGTAAAGAAATAAAAATCAAATACTGGGGGAAAAACTTTCTGTTTTCAAACAGCATCAATTATATTATCATCCAAATCATCCCAAAGGCATTACTTGGCACAAACACTAATTAAAAGATAAAAACACAATCATAACACTAGCTAAAATTGTTTGACACAAGAAAAATAAAAATGCAGTAAAGATAAATATTAAGTTGCCTCCCAACAAGCGCTATTGTTTTATGCCCCTAGCTAGGCATAATGCATTGTTTCAGGTATTATCATCCTTAGTTTTCATGATCTCCTTATATATAGCATCATCATAAACACTTCTTACTAGCTCCCTTTTCTCATACATAGCCTTTATTTTAGGAGAACTCAAATGGTGAAATGGGTTATCCTTAGTAATTGTCACATCGTTAGTTTTAGATTTTGAGATACATGGTCATCAAGAGATTTTTCATAAGTAATGGTGAACTTATCATCTACAAGAATTTTAGCATTTTCAAGACAACCTTCTTCAAAACCTTGTTGATTCTCTTTTACGATCCAAGAATATTGATGATTAATACCACTGAACACTTGTTGGATTAAATGTAAATGGGGAACTTTCTTTTTAGCATTTTCCTCAAAAGCATGATGATCACGAGACATATATCTCCTCATAAAATCTCTATCATATAAAATTTCATCTATCATAGGACATTCATAACTCACATTGTAAAAGTCAAAGATTTCTCTAGCTTCTCGCACTATATAGTCAAATTCATTCATGAGAATAAGAGTGGTTATCTTTTTAGCCTTAGGATTGTTTATGACAGGTAGCTCATAGAACAATCTTTGCAAAGTGGGATGAGTACGTATGAATCTTCTTTCAAGTTTAATAATGAGTGCAGAAATAGCTTGGGCATAACTATTGGTTCTTTTAAGAATAGGAATATCATTACAAACCAATGTTCCCGTACAAGTGAAGAACTCTTGAATAATACTTTTTCCTATGATATTCCCACTTCCCGTCACAAAAGTTTTAGTATCCAAATTTGCGGGTGTTTCCAATTTAGGAGTCTTGCTATGCTCACTCTCACCCTTAGCAATAACAAATTCAGACATGGTAGCAATTTCTTAAATGAAGGCCAAACTCGTAACTCAAATATTCGCCTCCGCGATCAGATCGTAGAAACTTTATTTTCTTGTTTTTTGAACGTGCAAGACAGTAGGAGAGGCTCCTACTGACATCTTTTCATTAATAATGTATTACAAGTCACATTTTTGTGGCCCACCCACTATCAACTAATCTGGTTAACCCCATCAGGGGTGGTTAACTCAGCCTAGTTCCAGCGGGGAGTGCAGTCCAGATTTTACACTAGGGAGTTACAAAAGGCGGTTACAAAATCGACCAGGGGGGGCTTAACCCTATGAGTTAGAAGAGCAAAGTCGGTCTTGAATCTTTTCCTCCAGGACATATGGGTCGGTGGGATCCCCTGAAATATTTTGCCATTGCGTTCCTTCCAAATGCTCCAAGCCGATGTCAGGAAGATTTCCATGAACATTTTACGAGTCCACCTCTGTCTGCATGAGTGGATCAAATTTAGGCGATTCCCTCCACCCATCCAACTGACGCCCAATGATGCCCAGCATGCACGACTGAACGGGCAGGCGAAGAACAGGTGCTCAACAGTTTCCTCTTCTCCCGAGTCACACAGTACACAGTTAACTCCATCCGTCACATTATAATGTCTTCTTTTGATCATATTTTTTGTGTTGATTCTATCGGCCAGCAGGAGCCATGCGAACATCTTGATCTTCATCGTGCACCTGGATTGCCAGATCCATTTGAAAGACTCATCAGCCACCACATCCTTAAAATAGAACTTGTAGAATTTGGCAAAAGTAAAGTTGCCCCCCCAGGTGCATGTCCAGGTGTCACGTGTGTTGGTATCGATCATAGTTGATTCGGTTAGTCGTTGGAGGGCGTGAACCTCCTCTCTGGCTTGCTGCGACAGCGGAAGATGAAATCCATTGCTCAGCTCTGTCATATTCAGAAAGTTTGCTACCGAAGCATCTTCGATTTTTGTGTATGAGAAGGCACGTGGGTGCGAGTCTTCAAAAACTTGGTCTTGCCATAAATCCTTCCAGAACAATACAGTTGAGCCGTCCCCAACACTCACACGCGTGACGCCTCTATAGGCATCACTGAAATGCATGACATCTCGCCACCAAAACGATCCACATGCATCAGCCGTATGTGGTATTCTTTTTTCATAGTACGTGGACCAGATCAGGTTGCACCACGGGACATCCTTTTTGTTGTAGAAATTGTGCAGAAATTTCATAAGTAGGCCAGTATTCTGAACCTTGATGTTCAGTATTCCAAGTCCTCCACTACTTTTGGGGCGACAGGCCAAGTCCCACGCCGCTAGGGAATTGCAGGTCTCTCCCATCTCGGTTTTCTTTCGCCACAGGCAGCGCCTACGAATCTTATCAAGATGTTCAATTAATTTCGGCGGGAACTTGATGGTGCACATGGGATATAACGCAAGCGAAGTGATGAGTGAGTTCAGTAAAGTGAGCTTGCTCCCTTGATCCATCATGCATAACGAGGAAGAGAGCTTGCGTTCCGCCTTCTCGATCACCGGCATGAGGTCTGTCACCGAGGGTCTCGTTGTCCCCATCGGTAAGCCGAGGTAAGTGAACGGCATCTTCCCGATCGAACATTGCCAAGTATTTGCGAGCTGAGCAACTTTATTTTCTTGTTACGATGATTCTCTACTTCACTCTGAAATTCTTTGAACTTTTCAAATGTTTCAAACTTGTGTTTCATCAAGTAGATATACCCATATCTACTCAAATCATCTGTGAAGGTTAGAAAATAACGATACCCGCCGCGTGCTTCAACATTCATCGGACCGCATACATCGGTATGTATTATTTCCAACAAATCAGTAGCTCGCTCCATTGTTCCGGAGAACGGAGTTTTAGCCATCTTGCCCATGAGGCATGGTTCGCAAGTATCAAATGATTCATAATCAAGAGATTCCAAAAGTCCATCCGCATGGAGTTTCTTCATGCGCTTCACACCAATATGACCTAAACGGCATTGCCACAAGTATGTTGCACTATCATTATCAACTTTGCATCTTTTGGCATCAATATTATGAATATGTGTATCACTACGATCGAGATTCAACAAGAATAGACCATTCACAAAAGGTGGGTGACCATAAAAGATGTTACTCATATAAATAGAACAACCATTATTCTCTAACTTAAATGAATAACCGTCTCGCAATAAACAAGATCCAGATATAATGTTCATGCTCAACGCTGGCACCAAATAACAATTATTAAGGTCTAAAACTAATCCCGAAGGTAGATGTAGAGGTAGCGTGCCGACGGCGATCACTTCAACCTTGGAACCATTCCCGACGCGCATCGCCACCTCGTCCGTAGCCAATCTTCGCTTATTCTGTAGCTCCTGTTTCGAGTTACAAATATGAGCAACCGAACCAGTATCAAATACCCAGGCGCTACTGCGAGCATTAGTGAGGAACACATCAATAACATGTATATCAAATATACCTTTGCTCACTTTGCCATCCTTCTTATCCGCCAAATACTTAGGGCAGTTCCGCTTCCAGTGACCAGTCCCTTTGCAGTAGAAGCACTCTGTTTTAGGCCTGGGTCCAGCTTTGGGTTTCTTCGTGGGAGCGGCAACTTGCTTTCCGTTCTTCTTGAAGTTCCCCTTCTTTCCCTTGCCCTTTTTCTTGAAACTAGTGGTTTTGTTAACCATCAACACTTGATGCTCTTTCTTGATTTCTACCTCCGCTGATTTCAGCATCGCGAAGAGCTCGGGAATTGTCTTCTCCATCCCTTGCATATTATAGTTCATCACGAAGCCTTTATAGCTTGGTGGCAGTGACTGAAGAACTCTGTCAATAACACTCTCTACCGGAAGATCAATTCCTAGCTGATTCAAGTGGTTGTGGTACCCAGAGATTCTGAGTATGTGTTCACTGACAAAACTGTTCTCCTCCATCTTACAGCTAAAGAACTTGTTGGAGACTTCATATCTCTCAACCCGGGCATTAGACTGAAATATCAATTTCAGCTCTTGGAACATCTCATATGCTCCGTGGCGTTCAAAAAGCTTTTGCAGTCCTGGTTCTAAGCCATAGAGCATGGCACACTGAACTATCGAGTAGTTATCAGATCGAGCCTGCCAGGCGTTCATAACGTCTACAGCAGGTCCATCACCTAGCGGTGCATCAAGGACATAATTCTTCTGTGCAGCAATGAGGATAATCCTCAAGTTACGGACCCAGTCCGTGTAGTTGCTACCATCATCTTTCAACTTAGCTTTCTCTAGGAACGCATTAAAATTCAACGGAACAGTAGCACGGGCCATTTATCTACAACATAGATATGCAAAGAACTATCAAGACTAAGTTCATGATAAATTAAGTTCAATTAATCAAATTACTAATGAACTCCCACTTAAATTAACATCCCTCAAGTTAACTAAGTGATACATGATACAAATCAACTAGCCCATGTCCGATCATCACGTGAGATGGGATAGTCATCAATGGTGAACATCTCCATGTTGATCATATCTACTATATGACTCATGTTCGACCTTTCGGTCTCCAGTGTTCCGAGACCATGTCTATACATGCTAGGCTTGTCAAGTTTAACCCAAGTATTCTGCTTGTGTAAAACTGGCTTACACCCGTTGTATGTGAACGTAGAATCTATTACACCCGATCATCACGAGGCGCTTCGAAACAACGAACTTTAGCAACGGTGCATACTCGGGGAGAAAACTTTTATCTTGAAATTTAGTGAAGGGATCATCTTATAATGCTACCGCCGTTCTAAGCAAAATAAGATGCATAAAGGATAAACATCACATGCAATCAAAATATGTGACATGATATGGCCATCATCTTGTGCTTTTGATCTCCATATCCAAAGCATCGTCATGATCTCCATCGTCACCGGCTCGACACCTTGATCTCCATCGTTGCGTCGTGGTCGTCTCGCCAACTATTGCTTCTACAACTATTGCTAACGCATAGCGATAAAGTAAAGCAATTACATGGCGCTTGCATTTCATACAATAAAGAGACAACCATAAGGCTCCTGCCGGTTGCCGATAAATTACAAAACATGATCATCTCATACAATAACGTATAGCACATCATGTCTTGACCATATCACATCACAGCATACCCTGCAAAAACAAGTTAGACGTCCTCTACTTTGTTGTTGCAAGTTTTACGTGGCTGCTACGGGCTTCTAGCAAGAACCGTTCTTACCTACGGCACAAAACCACAACGGTGATTTATCAAGTTTGCTGTTTTAACCTTCAACAAGGACCGGCCGCAGTCAAATTCGATTCAACTAAAGTAGGAGAAACAGACACCCGCCAGCCACCTTTATGCAAAACAAGTTGCATGTCTGTCGGTGGAACCGGTCTCATGTACGTGGACATGTAAGGTTGGTCCGGGCTGCTTCATCTTACAATACCGCCGAATCAAAATAAGACGTTGGTGGTAAGCAGTATGACGATCACCGCCCACAACTCTTTGTGTTCTACTCGTGCATATCATCTACGCATAGACCTGGCTCATGATGCCACTGTTGGGGAACGTTGCATGGAAAACAAAAAAAATTCTACGCACACGCAAGATCTATCCATGGAGATGCATAGCTACGAGAGGGGGGGGGTGTCTACGTACCCTCATAGACCATAAGCGGAAGCGTTAGAACAACGCGGTTGATGTCGTCGAACAGCTTCACGATCCAACCGACCGAGCACCGAACGTACGGCACCTCCGCGTTCAGCACACGTTCAGCTCGGTGACGTCCTCGACTTCTTGATCCAGCAAGATGGCGAGGTAGTGGATGAGTTCCGGCAGCACGACGGCGTGGTGACGGTGATGGTGATGCTATCTCCGCAGGGCTTCGCCCAAGCACTGCGAAAATATGACCGAGGGACGGAACTGTGGAGGGGGGCGCCGCACACGGCTAAGACAATGTTGTGTCCTTTGGGGCGCCCCCTCTCCTCTATTTATATATGTGTAGGGGCTTGGAGTAGAAGGAATAGTGCCACGTGAACAGTAACTGTGAATAGTACACACGTGGACTTGGACTCCAAAGTCCAATCCTATTCCTACTAGGACTCTCCCTTTTTTCCTTCCCTAGCTGCGTGGGCTTTTGAGGACTTGGCGCGCCTGGCCCAATAAGTCCAGGGTGCCTCCCCTTAGCCCATGCCAGCCCTTGGGACGTGGTGGACCCACTTGTGGACTTCCGGACTCCTCCGGAATCCTCCGGAACCTTCTGGAAGCTTCCCGGTACAATACCGAAAAAACTGCACCTTTTTCCGGAACCCAAAATATGACTTCCCATATATAAATCTTTACCTCTCGACCATTCCGAGACTCCTCGTGACGTCCGGGATCTCATCCGGGACTCCGAACAATATTCGGTTACCAATTCACATAACTCATATAACACTATATCGTCAACGAACGTTAAGCGTGCGGACCCTACGGGTTCGGGAATGATGTAGACATGACTGAGATGCCTCTCCGGTCAATAATCAATAGCAGAACCTAGATGCTCATATTGGTTCCTACATATTCCATGAAGATCTTATCAGTCGAACCGCAATGACAACATACGTAATTCCCTTTGTCCATCGGTATGTTACTTGCCCGAGATTCGATCGTCGGTATCTCCATACCTAGTTCAATCTCGTTACCGGCAAGTCTCTTTACTCGTTCCGTAATACATCATCCCGTAACTAACTCCTTAGTCACTTTGCTTGCAAGCTTCTTATGATGTGCATTACCGAGAGGGCCCAGAGATACCTCTCCGAAACACGGAGTGACAAATCCCAGTCTCGATCCATAACAACTCAACAGACACCTTCGGAGATACCTGTAGAGCATATTTATGATCACCCAGTTACGTTGTGACGTTTGATAGCACACAAGGTATTCCTCCGGTATCCGGGAGTTGCATGATCTCATGGTCTGAGAAACATGTATTTGACATTCAAGAAAGCAGTAGCAATAAACAGAATGATCATATGCTAAGCTAACGGATGTGTCTTGTCCATCACATCATTCTTCTAATGATGTGCTCCCGTTATCAAATGACAACTCATGTCTATGGTTAGGAAACTTTAACCATCTTTGATCAACGAGCTAGTCTAGTAGAGGCTCACTAGGGACACGGTATTTGTTTATGTATTCACACATGTATTTAAGTTTCCGGTCAATACAATTCTAGCATGAATAATAAACCTTTATCATGAACAAGGAAATATAAAATAATAACAACTTTATTATTGCCTCTAGGGCATATTTCCATCAGTCTCCCACGTGCACTAGAGTCAATAATCTACATTACATAGTAATGAATCTAACACCCATGGAGTCTTAGTGTTGATCATGTTTTGCTCGTGGAAGAGGCTTAGTCAACGGGTTTCCCACATTCAGATCCGTGTGTACTTTGCAAATTTCTATGTCTCCATCCTTGACATATTCACGAATGGAGTTGAAGCGTCTCTTGATGTGTTTGGTCTTCTTGTGAAACCTGGGCTCCTTGGCTATGGCAATTGCTCCAGTGTTGTCACAAAAGATTGTCATTGGACCCGATGCACTAGGTATTACACCTAGATCGGATATGAACTCCTTCATCCAGATTCCTTCATGTGCTGCTTCCGAAGCAGCTATGTATTCCGCTTCACACGTAGATCCCGCCACGACGCTCTGCTTGGAACTGCACCAACTGACAGCTCCACCATTTAATATAAATACGTATCCGGTTTGTGACTTAGAGTCATCCGGATCAGTGTCGAAGCTTGCATCGACGTAACCCTTTACGACGAGCTCTTCGTCACCTCCATAAACGAGAAACATGTCCTTGGTCCTTTTCAGGTACTTCAGGATATTCTTGACCGCTGTCCAGTGATCCACTCCTGGATTACTCTGGTACCTCCCTGCCAAACTTATGGCAAGGCACACATCAGGTTTGGTACACAGCATGGCATACATAATAGAACCTATGGCTGAGGCATAGGGAATGACTTTCATTTTCTCTATATCTTCTGCCGTGGTCGGGCATTGAGTCTGACTCAACTTCACACCTTGCAAGACAGGCAAGAACCCTTTCTTTGACTGATCCATTTTGAACTTCTTCAAAACTTTGTCAAGGTATGTGCTTTGTGAAAGTCCTATCAAGCGTCTTGATCTATCCCTATAGATCTTGATGCCCAATATATAAGCAGCTTCACCGAGGTCTTTCATTGAAAAATTCTTATTCAAGTATCCCTTTATGCCATCCAGAAATTCTATATCATTTCCAATCAACAATATGTCATCCACATATAATATTAGAAATGCTACAGAGCTCCCACTCACTTTCCTGTAAATACAGGCTTCACCGTAAGTCTGTACAAAACCATATGCTTTGATCACCTCATCAAAGCGTATATTCCAACTCCGAGATGCTTGCACCAGTCCATAGATGGATCGCTGGAGCTTGCACACTTTGTTAGCACCCTTAGGATCGACAAAACCTTCTGGTTGCATCATATACAACTCTTCTTTGAGAAAACCATTAAGGAATGCATTTTTGACATCCATTTGCCAGATTTCATAATCATAAAATGCGGCAATTGCTAACATGATTCGGACAGACTTAAGCATCGCTACGGGTGAGAAAGTCTCATCGTAGTCAACCCCTTGAACTTGTCGAAAACCTTTCGCGACAAGTCGAGCTTTGTAGACAGTGATATTACCATCAGCATCTGTCTTCCTCTTAAAAATCCATTTATTCTCAATGGCTTGCCGATCATCGGGCAAGTCCACCAAAGTCCACACTTTGTTCTCATACATGGATCCTATCTCAGATTTCATGGCCTCAAGCCATTTGTCAGAATCCGGGCTTATCATAGCTTCTTCATAGTTCGTAGGTTCGCTGTTGTCTAACAACATAACTTCCAGAACAGGATTACCGTACCACTCTGGTGCGGAACGTACTCTGGTCGACCTACAAAGTTCAGTAGTAACTTGATCTGAAGTTTCATGATCTTTATCAATATCTTCCTCTCTTATTGGTGTAGGCATCACGGGAACGGTTTTCTCTGATGAGCTACTTTCCAATTCGAGAGAAGGTACAATTACCTCATCAAGTTCTACTTTCCTCCCACTCACTTCTTTCGAGAGAAACTCCTTCTCTAGAAAGGACCCATTCTTGGCAACAAAGGCCTTGCCTTCGGATCTATGGTAGAAGGTTTACCCAATTGTTTCTTTAGGGTATCCTATGAAGACGCACTTCTCCGCTTTGGGTTCGAGCTTATCAGGTTGAAGCTTTTTCACATAAGCATCGCATCCCCAAACTTTAAGAAACGACAGCTTAGGTTTCTTGCCAAACCATAGTTCATATGGTGTCGTCTCAACGGATTTAGACGGTGCCCTATTTAACGTGAATGCAGCTGTCTCTAATGCATAACCCCAAAACGATAGTGGCAAATCAGTAAGAGACATCATAGAACGCACCATATCCAATAAAGTACGGTTACGACGTTCGGACACACCATTACGCTGTGGTGTTTCAGGTGGCGTGAGTTGTGAAACAATTCCACATTTTCTTAAATGAAGGCCAAACTCGTAACTCAAATATTCGCCTCCGCGATCAGATCGTAGAAACTTTATTTTCTTGTTACGATGATTCTCTACTTCACTCTGAAATTCTTTGAACTTTTCAAATGTTTCAGACTTGTGTTTCATCAAGTAGATATACCCATATCTACTCAAATCATCTGTGAAGGTTAGAAAATAATGGTACCCGCCGCGTGCTTCAACATTCATCGGACCGCATACATCGGTATGTATTATTTCCAACAAATCAGTAGCTCGCTCCATTGTTCCGGAGAACGGAGTTTTAGTCATCTTCCCATGAGGCGTGGTTCGGAAGTATCAAATGATACATAATCAAGAGATTCCAAAAGTCCATCCGCATGGAGTTTCTTCATGCGCTTTACACCAATATGACCTAAACGGCAGTGCCACAAGTATGTTGCCCTATCATTATCAACCTTGCATCTTTTGGCATCAATATTATGAATATGTGTATCACTACGATCGAGATTCAACAAGAATAGACCATTCACAAAAGGTGCGTGCCATAAAAGATGTTACTCATATAAATAGAATAACCATTATTCTCTGACTTAAATGAATAATCGTCTCGCAATAAACAAGATCCAGATATAATGTTCATGCTCAACGCTGGCACCAAATAACAATTATTAAGGTCTAAAACTAATCCCGAAGGTAGATGTAGAGGTAGCGTGCCGACGGCGATCACATCAACCTTGGAACCATTCCCGACGCGCATCGTCACCTCGTCCTTAGCCAATCTTCGCTTATTCCGTAGCTCCTGTTTCGAGTTACAAATATGAGCAACCGAACCATTATCAAATACCCAGGCGCTACTGCGAGCATTAGTGAGGAACACATCAATAACATGTATATCAAATATACCTTTGCTCACTTTGCCATCCTTCTTATCCGCCAAATACTTGGGGCAGTTCCGCTTCCAGTGACCAGTCCCTTTCCAGTAGAAGCACTCTGTTTCAGGCCTGGGTCCAACTTTGGGTTTCTTCCTGGGAGCGGCAACTTGCTTGCCGTTCTTCTTGAAGTTCCCTTTCTTTCCCTTGCCCTTTTTCTTGAAACTAGTGGTTTTGTTAACCATCAACACTTGATGCTCCTTCTTGATTTCTACCTCCGCTGATTTCAGCATTGCGAAGAGCTCAGGAATTGTCTTCTCCATCCCTTGCATAATATAGTTCATCACGAAACCTTTATAGCTTGGTGGCAGTGACTGAAGAACTCTGTCAATAACACTCTCAACCGGAAGATCAATTCCTAGCTGAGTCAAGTGGTTGTGGTACCCAGACATTCTGAGTATGTGTTCACTGACAGAACTGTTCTCCTCCATCTTACAGCTAAAGAACTTGTTGGAGACTTCATATCTCTCAACCCGGACATTAGATTGAAATATCAATTTCAGCTCTTGGAACATCTCATATGCTCCGTGGCGTTCAAAATGCTTTTGCAGTCCCGGTTCTAAGCCGTAGAGCAAGGCACACTGAACTATCGAGTAGTCATCAGATCGAGCCTGCCAGGCGTTCACAACGTCTGCAGCAGCTCCTGCAGCAGGTCCATCACCTAGCGGTGCATCAAGGACATAATTCTTCTGTGCAGCAATGAGGATAATCCTCAAGTTACGGACCCAGTCCGTGTAGTTGCTACCATCATCTTTCAACTTAGCTTTCTCTAGGAACGCATTAAAATTCAACGGAACAGTAGCACGGGCCATTTATCTACAACATAGATATGCAAAGAAACTATCAAGACTAAGTTCATGATAAATTAAGTTCAATTAATCAAATTACTAATGAACTCCCACTTAAATTAACATCCCTCAAGTTAACTAAGTGATACATGATCCAAATCAACTAGCCCATGTCCGATCATCACGTGAGATGGGATAGTCATCAATGGTGAACATCTCCATGTTGATCATATGTACTATATGACTCATGTTCGACCTTTCGGTCTCCAGTGTTCTGAGACCATGTCTGTACATGCTAGGATCGTCAAGTTTAACCCAAATATTCTGCTTGTGTAAAACTGGCTTACACCCGTTGTATGTGAACGTAGAATCTATTACACCCGATCATCATGAGGTGCTTCGAAACGATGAACTTTAGCAACGGTGCATACTCGGGGAGAACACTTTTATCTTGAAATTTAGTGAAGGGATCATCTTATAATGCTACCGCCGTTCTAAGCAAAATAAGATGCATAAAGGATAAACATCACATGCAATCAAAATATGTGACATGATATGGCCATCATCTTGTGCTTTTGATCTCCATCTCCAAAGCATCGTCATGAACTCCATCGTCACCGGCTCGACACCTTGATCTCCATCGTTGCGTCGTGGTCGTCTCGCCAACTATTGCTTCTACAACTATTGCTAACGCATAGCGATAAAGTAAAGCAATTACATGGCGCTTGCATTTCATACAATAAAGAGACAACCATAAGGCTCCTGCCGGTTGCCGATAAATTACAAAACATGATCATCTCATACAATAACGTATAGCACATCATGTCTTGACCATATCACATCACAGCATACCCTGCAAAAACAAGTTAGACGTCCTCTACTTTGTTGTTGCAAGTTTTACGTGGCTGCTACGGGCTTCTAGCAAGAACCGTTCTTACCTACGGCACAAAACCACAACGGTGATTTATCAAGTTTGCTGTTTTAACCTTCAACAAGGACCGGCCGCAGTCAAATTCGATTCAACTAAAGTAGGAGAAACAGACACCCGCCAGCCACCTTTATGCAAAACAAGTTGCATGTCTGTCGGTGGAACCGGTCTCATGTACGTGGACATGTAAGGTTGGTCCGGGCTGCTTCATCTTACAATACCGCCGAATCAAAATAAGACGTTGGTGGTAAGCAGTATGACGATCACCGCCCACAACTCTTTGTGTTCTACTCGTGCATATCATCTACGCATAGACCTGGCTCATGATGCCACTGTTGGGGAACGTTGCATGGAAATCAAAAAAAATTCTACGCACACGCAAGATCTATCCATGGAGATGCATAGCTACGAGAGGGGGGGTGTGTCTACGTACCCTCATAGACCGTAAGCGGAAGCGTTAGAACAACGCGGTTGATGTCGTCGAACAGCTTCACGATCCAACCGACCGAGCACCGAACGTACGGCACCTCCGCGTTCAGCACACGTTCAGCTCGGTGACGTCCTTGACTTCTTGATCCAGCAAGATGGCGAGGTAGTGGATGAGTTCCGGCAGCACGACGGCGTGGTGACGGTGATGGTGATGCTATCTCCGCAGGGCTTCGCCCAAGCACTGCGAAAATATGACCGAGGGACGGAACTATGGAGGGGGGCGCCGCACACGGCTAAGACAATGTTGTGTCCTTTGGGGCGCCCCCTCTCCTCTATTTATATATGTGTAGGGGCTTGGAGTAGAAGGAATAGTGCCACGTGAACAGTAACTGTGAATAGTACACACGTGGACTTGGACTCCAAAGTCCAATCCTATTCCTACTAGGACTCTCCCTTTTTTCCTTCCCTAGCTGCGTGGGCTTTTGAGGACTTGGCGCGCCTGGCCCAATAAGGCCAGGGTGCCTCCCCTTAGCCCATGCCAGCCCTTGGGACGTGGTGGACCCACTTGTGGACTTCCGGACTCCTCCGGAATCCTCCGGAACCTTCTGGAAGCTTCCCGGTACAATACCGAAAAAACTGCACCTTTTTCTGGAACCCAAAATATGACTTCCCATATATAAATCTTTACCTCTCGACCATTCCGAGACTCCTCGTGACGTCCGGGATCTCATCCGGGACTCCGAACAATATTCGGTTACCAATTCACATAACTCATATAACACTATATCGTCAACGAACGTTAAGCGTGCGGACCCTACGGGTTCGGGAATAATGTAGACATGACTGAGATGCCTCTCCGGTCAATAACCAATAGCAGAACCTGGATGCTCATATTGGTTCCTACATATTCCATGAAGATCTTATCGGTCGAACCGCAATGACAACATACGTAATTCCCTTTGTCCATCGGTATGTTACTTGCCCGAGATTCGATCGTCGGTATCTCCATACCTAGTTCAATCTCGTTACCGGCAAATCTCTTTACTCGTTCCGTAATACATCATCCCGTAACTAACTCCTTAGTCACTTTGCTTGCAAGCTTCTTATGATGTGCATTACCGAGAGGGCCCAGAGATACCTCTCCGAAACACGGAGTGACAAATCCCAGTCTCGATCCATGCCAACTCAACGGACACCTTCGGAGATACCTGTAGAGCATCTTTATGATCACCCAGTTACGTTGTAACGTTTGATAGCACACAAGGTATTCCTCCGGTATCCGGGAGTTGCATGATCTCATGGTCTGAGGAACATGTATTTGACATTCAAGAAAGCAGTAGCAATAAACAGAACGATCATATGCTAAGCTAACGGATGGGTCTTGTCCATCACATCATTCTCCTAATGATGTGATCCCGTTATCAAATGACAACTCATGTCTATGGTTAGGAAACTTTAACCATCTTTGATCAACGAGCTAGTCTAGTAGAGGCTCACTAGGGACACGGTATTTGTTTATGTATTCACACATGTATTTAAATTTCCGGTCAATACAATTCTAGCATGAATAATAAACCTTTATCATGAACAAGGAAATATAAAATAATAAAAACTTTATTATTGCCTCTAGGGCATATTTCCATCACTAGCTACTAGCTATGGACCCGTAGGTCTGTGGTGAACTGCTCACGCATCATCAGAAGGGAAGCAAGGTTGATGTAGAAGCCCTCTGTGATGGATTCCCCCTCCGGCAGAGTACCGAAAAAGGCCTCCGGATGGGATCGCGGAAGAACAGAAGCTTGCGGCGGCGGAAAATTTATTTTGGGTGGCTCTCTGTTGGTTTCACAATATTTGAGAATTTATAGAAGTGGAATCAGGTCAGACGGAGCCACGTGGGGCCCACAAGGTAACAGGGTGCGCCTACCCCCCCCCCCAGGGCGCACCCTGTTGCCTTGTCGTCTCCTCATTTGCCGTCTGGTCTCCTCCCAAAGCTTCTAGGGTCTCTTATGTCCAGAAAAAAATCGTCAAAAAGTTTCGTAGCGTTTGGACTCCGTTTGGTACTAATTTTCTGGAAAACCAAAAACAAGCAGAAAATAGCAACTGGCACTAGGCACTGGGTTAATAGGTTAGTTCCCAAAAATGATATAAAATAGCATATAAATGCATATAAAACATCCAAGATTGATACTATGATAGCATGGAACAATCAAAAATTATAGATACATTGGAGACGTATCAACGCCTAGCGGTCTGCCGAGGCTGAGTTGGAGACCGCTATCACCACGAAGCGGTGGCTTGAAGCTGGTCTGCAACAGGAGCAGGAGGCCTGCCGCGTTCTCCACGCTGATCTCAATGAGAGCAAGGACTAGCGGACCTTTCTCCAACGGCAATTGGAGGTCACTGAGAAGGACGCCGCCGCGCATGAGCGGGCTGCCTGGGAGGCCGAGCGGAGGATCGCGCAGCTAGAGAGGGAGGGCAAGGAGGTTGCGGTGCAACTTGCCGAGGCCCAACGGTGCTGCGAAGATTTGGAGGCTGCCGCTCGAGGTTTGCACGAGGAGATTGTTTTCGTCCTTGTGGTGAATGATTGTCTTCTTACATGCTTGGTTTTGTGCTTGTTGCAGGTCCTCTGCCGGCCATCCAGATAGATGATGCGGAGGAACGGCTGCGAGAAGTTTCCTTTGTTGAAGAGCGGATGACCGCCGCGCTGGGAGTTGCTGCTGGCACTCTGTTTGCTGGGCATCCTGACTTGATCTCTGAATTGGAGGTCATCCTGAAGCTGCTGGTGGATTCCTCCAATCAACTTGATGATTGGACGTATTCTGCTGCCTTTGAAGGAGCTCGTCAGGTGCTTGCTGGTGTTCGAGCTCATTACCCCAATGCCAATTTATGGGCAATTGTGAGGCCTCCTTTTGGGAGCCCTAACCCACAGGCATTCCTGCAAAAAGTTGTCAAGGAGGCCGAGTATGCTGCCGGGGCTTGCCCACTGCAGGGTATTATAAAAAGGCGTCCCGATGCAGATAGCTCATAGGTTGTGAGTTTGTAGTAAACTTAAAAAGGGGTACTTTCTTAGTACTGTATTGAAACAAGTTGTTTTTGTTGTTTTAAAACCTGTCATTTGCTGTGTTGTATGACTTCTTAATATCCGCTGGGAGAACGCCTGTGTCCGACCAAATATGTGCGTGTTAGTGTTGGCCATACGGACAGGGGCCCCTTTATGAGCTCGGCTCGCTGGTCTGTGACGCTATGCACGGATGTTGGCTGCGAGCTCCGTCTGTCCTCTGCATTCGTTAAGATTTGTCTGAACTCTAGCGACTAGGTTAGGCTGTAAGCCTGTTTGACCTCCTACCTTTGTGGCAGGAGGTCTGTGTACCTTGAATGCTGCCCCCCCCCCCCCGTACTTGTACTTTGAAGGGTCACTGGATGCAGCCCTTATTGCTAAGCTGCGGGGGGGGGGTCTGAAAAATGATGCAGCCCCCGAGTCGCTAACAAGGAGATCACTTGTACCATCCACAAAGAGTTCCAAGGGGGTTCCAGTACTTAGTGCTTTGTGTACTTCATTTAGTGATCATATTGTGTAACAAAACATAAGTGTTTGCGTAACAAATCACTTTATTACCCGTCTGGTACATGATCGAACTAACTATGATTATTCCATGAAGTCTTACTGGAAAGGAAATTTAAACTTGAAATTTAAACGACAGGAATGGAAAATTACTAGTGGCAGACGTGCTGCGGAGGCCTCGTTTGTTGTCCGTGCTTCTCCGGCCTCCCGTCCTTTGATGGGGGAGATCTTACCAATAGGTTGTTCTCCTCCGGCGTGGCGGTTCCTCCTGGCAGTCCACTTGATCCAGGTAGATCGCCTCCGTTGGGCCTACGAGAGGTCGCTGCTCCCAATCATATTTTGGAAATTTTCGACCGCGAGGTCTATGCCGGGTCTCCGAGATATTTGTTCCCTGTCTGGTGACCTCCTCGAGGTTGGCATGTTCCGACCTGATTGCTTGTAAGGGACAACTATGGATTGTGATGACGCCATGGGGGCCCGACATCTTCATTTGCATGTATGTGTAGTGTGGGACGACCATGAACTTGGTGAAGGCCGGCCTCCCTAGGACGACGTCGTATCCTGCGATGAATGGGACCACCTCGAAGCTGAGGAGCTCACACCTGCAATTTATTCCATTGGCGAAGATGACTTCTAGCGTGATCTCCCCTAGGGGCTCTGCCTTGTGTCCTGGGATGATGCCTCGGAACTCTGTGTTGGAGGGGCGGAGTGCGTCCAGTGGTATGTCCATTCATTCCAGTGTCTTTTTGTATATTATGTTGATACCAGAACCCCCGCCTATTAGGACGGCAGGGATGCAAATGCCTCTCCCATGATGGTAGCGACGACGAGCGAACGCTTCCCCATCCGTCAGAAAGGAAAGGATGGTCATCTTGACCGAAGGAGATGGTTTGCTCTGACCATGCGCGATACTTGGAGCTCATGTGGGTCCTGGTATGGTGGTGCTGGCACCTGACTTTGTGAGGTCATTGCGTCACGGAGATCATGTTCACTCTTCGAACGTCTTTGGGGAAGCCCCTCTGGTTCTATCCCTGCTGATCACAGACTGCTGCAGGTGCAGGGGGTGCTGCGTTGTTGCCGCCCTCGTTAGCTGCGGCTGCTGGGTTACCCTTTTCGTGGAGGAGTTGCTCATTGAGGCCGCAATCCCGTGTTGAGTGCTGGGCTCTATGATTCCCATAGCTGTGAGGGCCCGTTCATTATTTCCTCATACATTCTTGGGTTGCGTCTAGGTTTGCCATTCCAATGCTGCCTTTTTCCTCCGGCCTCGTCTGCCTCGTTGGCCGCTGCGACGAGCTCTAAATCTTTCTCTTCTTTGCGTTTGCGATCTTCTTTGTTCTTTGAACTTCTGCTTTTTGGGACCTCTACCACTGCGGGTTCTGTGGTCTTTGTGCCTGGCATAGGCCAGCACCCGGCCCGAGCTGTTTCCTCTCCCGTGGCGAAGTCGTTCGCCACCTTCATTAGTGCCGCTAGGGACGTTGGCTTGCCTTCTCCTCTCTTCTTTCCGAGCTTGTGCCGGAAGAGAGGGTCTTGTGCGCCGCTGACGAATGCTTCAATGGTCATCTCATCGGAGATACTGGATAGTGTGTTTTTCTTCTTGAGATAGCGTGCGACGTAGTCACGGACCGACTCCTTATCCTCCTGCATGACGATGTGGAGGTCGGCGCCGCTCCCTGGCCGATGGTAGGTTCCCTTGAAGTTATTAAGGAAAACGTGCTCGAAGTGCGCCCAATTGTGGATGGAATTGGGAGGTAGCCCACTCAGCCAGGAGCGTGAGTGTCCTGTCAGACATAGAGGTATATGCCGGAGGGCATTGCCGATATCCCCAATGGCCATCTCGATCACCGTTAGGTAGTAGTTGAGCCAGTGCTCGGGCTTTGTGTCACCCGAATATTTTTCGACGCCTCTGACGACGAAGGGCTGGGGGAAAGGGTGGGATATCACTTCTTGCCCGAAGCATGCCGGTGCGATGCTCGAGGTGAGCAAGGGGAACCTCGGTGGAGGAGCCCCCGGGTGTAGCCCGCTTGCTTCTGCTCCTGTCCACCCTACTTGTTGATGGTAAGGTCGCCCCGTTGGCACGGCGGTTGTGGGTGGCAGAGCCGCACACTGTTGCAAGGTCACGGCCGAGATTGGCTGTCATAGGTGCGTGCCCGCGACCACTGGCGCGACCTCCGGCCGCTGCGTGGACCCTTGGCGCTGTCCGCGGACTGGGTGGTTGGCGGCGGACAAGATGCTTTTGGTGCCTGCCAGCTTGTCTCTTGATCATGAAATGTTATCCTGTAGTTCCATCGTCCTGTGGAGTACGTGGGTGAGGTCGGCCAAGATTTTGGGGTCTCCTGGGGTGGCCTGAGCCGATCTGCCAGCGCCGCTACTGCTTGGAGGCCGCGGGCGGGGTCGGCGGAGGTGGTACCGCGGCTTTCGCAGCTGGCTCGTTGAAGTCGACCCCCCGCTCCCGGCCTCGGTTGGCAAGGTCGTTGAGGAGACGTCGTGGCTGGCGGCGTGGACGGCGCAGACGTTCGCGTGTTATCGTCTCGTTCCATCGGGCCTCGCGGGCCGAAGCCTCCAGCGCTTGTTGCTGGAGCGCGATCTGCGCATTGAGATACATGTATGGCCTCCAACGTTCTTGAGGCCGGATCGGTCCCGGCGATGGGTGTAGTCAGGTAATTCAAGGTGTACCCCATCACCGGCGGCAGCGTAGACATCGCATTTGGAGGGCTACTCCAGCCGTGGTAGGGCCCACCGTGGGGCTCAAGGGGAGGCCCGTGCTTATCTGTCGTTGAGGTGTCAGCACAGGGTTGGTTTGCGGCTCTGTGGTAGCAGCTACTGGCCCTGACGCCGGGGGTTCAGAGGCCGTGACCTCCGCCACGTTCGTCACGCATGGTGCGTTCGAGGTCGGCCCTATCATCATGACTTGGTGGAGGAAAATCGCCCGCGGGGCCTCAGATTGAGACGTCTCCTGACCTGCCGAGCCGTCGGTCTCCGAACCTGTGGAGGATCCCGTTTCTCCCCAGAGATCAGAGTACATGACCTCTCGAAAGGGAGGGAGGCCGGCGTTTTCGTCCTCATTGGTGAGGCGGATTGGTGATGCGTCGCCCTCCTCGCCATCCGAGGCCGAGATGAGTTCGGGGTCGTCCACGAGGCAGTCCTCTGACGCTTGAGCAAGGCGACAGCCGCCGCAGACCATCGCGACCAATTGGATGGCTGGTGCGATCCTTGTTTCGCAGGCCGGTAGGCTGATGTCGACCCTGCCCGCCGCGTCGGCGATGAACGTCGGGGAGCCAAAGGTGAGGCTTTCCCCTGGCGGTAGGCCGCCGAAAACAGAAGAAGATCCGACCCATGATCGGTCTCCAGCCGGAGCCGCTCGTGCCTGGCACGCCAACTGACGGAGCAAATTCCCGTCAGATCCCTCGGCAGGGGTCCAAGTGTAGCTGGAAGTCATGGATCGGAGGTCACACGAGGGGTTTATCCAGGTTCGGGCCTCCGGAGAGTAATACCCTACGTCCTGCTGGTTTTCTTGATTCATAGTGGAGGGATACCTCGTGCGAGGGGTTACAATGGTGTATGAATATTACTACCGAGAGTTCTCCTATCTGAGGATAGATGATGAATGGAGCCCTAGACCTCCCTTTATATAGGCAGGAGAGGTCTAGGATTTTACAAGGTAGATGCGATCTATGCGCTGCCGCCCTGCAGTCTTGGGCGTCAAGATGGTCGTCTTGTCTTCTAGGGTTTCCCCTCCGTCTTGGGCCTTGAGGGCCCCTGTAGTCGATGAGGCCGGGCTCCCCGTCGTTAGGTACCCCCGGTACAGGACCCCGTCAATCACAGCCGCCAACACCACGTAGATGCATCCCACTCCTGCAGTAGCTCCCTCTCTATTTCTTGCTTCCCTTGTCGCGGTAGCTAATGCCACCGCTATCTCCTTCGTGAGGAAGGTCATCACCTTTTGCCTCCATCGGTCACATAAACTCGGGTCGGTCTGCTTCGCCGCGACCACCCGCATCAACATCTGATCTTCCGGCTTCACCTCCCCAGCCCCCTCTCCCCAATCAGCCCTAGCCATCCCATCGGCCAGTGTAACTGCAGATCCCATCGAGGATGGGGGGGGGGGGGGGTCGCCTCTCCACAATATTAGGATCGGATGGTTTTCCCGTCTAGGCAATTTGGGCACCTTCTTCAAGCTCATGGGTTGAGAAAAGTTTCCTGCACCGAGATGATTTTTTTTCTTTCAATAAAGGATATTTCATTCAATTGATATATCCACATTGAAGGAATGCCCGGCCTCTGCATAGTACGATGCACACAGCCAACACGTCCAATACAACCAAAAATAAAAATTTGTTTCACAACAATAATAGATCAGTCTAGCCTAAGGTGGGGTAGATCCTATCCGTAGATTACACCGCCATCCATGGAGGGAGAAAACATCCTTGGCCGTATGCTCGAGCCGGGTAGACGCCATCATAAAAATGTA
The DNA here is from genome assembly GCA_039707655.1 of Elymus sibiricus. Classification (NCBI taxonomy): domain Eukaryota; kingdom Viridiplantae; phylum Streptophyta; class Magnoliopsida; order Poales; family Poaceae; genus Elymus; species Elymus sibiricus. Next base: position 253,840,566 of record CM077674.1, read on the forward strand.
TTTGTCCTCCGTCCTTTATAGGATAGACCAAGTACGGAGCCATCGTGTACATGCATGAATAACCTGCGCACAAGATGAAACATACTCCCTCCTTAAAGAAATATCAGAGCGTTTAGATCACTACTTTAGTGATCTAAACGCTCTTATATTTCTTTACAGAGGGAGTATTTATTGTTAGAAACCACATCATTCCAGGTAAGCCACAACACCCAACATAAGGCATCTGCCCCCATAAGAATATATGCAGAAAATTGTTTATCAATACCCCGCGACCAATTTCCGAACATGTTATGCGGACTACGTGGGGTGGGGGGGTAAAGATTTGAAACTACTTACTATGGCCCACACTGCACGAGCATACTTACACTCAAAAAATAAGTGTTTAATAGACTCGTCATGTAGGCAAAGGACACATGTCTTGCTACCTTGCCAATTGCGGTGTGCCAGGTTATCACTAGTTAAGATGACACCTCTATTTAGAAACCAGAGGAATATCTTTGCTCTAATAGGAATTTTGAGATTCCACATCTTTTTGTTATCAACCGGAACATTGCTATGAGCAATTGCATCATACAAGGACTTGAAAAAAACCTATCGTTCTGATGCAAGTTCCACTGAAACTCATCCGGTTTTGCTTAACGGATGAATCAGCTCTAGACGTGTGAGAAATTCATTCCGTGCTGCAAGGCGAGGCCCTAATAGGTCCATACAGAAAGAAATATCAAGTTTTCTTGTCCCAAAACTTGTGCGATTGTGACAAATTTATGTCTAACAATCCAGTACAAGCTAGGGTATTGCACCATAAGTGGGGTGGTGTCCATCCAGGTATCCTCTCAGAATCTAACCTGAGAACTATCCCTAACCGATAAAGTGCCAAATTGGAAAAAAATCCTTGGCCTACATATTTTTCCGGAATGCGCATGAGACTTGCGAGTCGATTCATTAAGACTGGGGGAAAATTGTTTTACAAAGTTAGTACATGACTGGTACTGCCAGTCGACCTCCACCTACATGAACCCGCATACAAAGATTACTCACTCACTCTCACCATGCCACGGGCTGCATGCCTCAACTGCCAAGCCCGGTTCCAGGTTCTCCACTCCGCCTCAATGCCCGCCGTGATTACGTTGGCTAGTTTTTTTTTAAACAACATCAACTTTATTAATTAGAGATAATGGTTACATCGTCTATAAGAAGAGATACAATATTTTCCATGGGCTCCTCAATCCAATCCCTAGTCATGGAACATTTAGCCATTCTAGCGAACTCATGGGCTACTTTGTTCGCTTCTCTATTACAATGCTCAAAACTAGTAAGAGGAAAATCACAAACCATAAGAAAGCAATCCTCGAAAATTGCAGCCATCGCTCCTGCAGAATAACCTCCGTTCTTCATTGTGTCAATGACTTCCATGTTGTCAGAATTGATGATGAGACGATTACAACCCGCCTTTTGAGCCAGCAATAGTCCAAATCTAAGTGCTAACGCCTCCGCTGTCAGCGCATCCGCGCAACACTCGATCTTGCAGTTTCCCCCTACAATGAAAGTTCCTTTATCATCCCTGATAACAGCACCCATTGTGCCCCTTAGCTGATCATGATCAAAAGAGGCGTCCACATTCAATTTAACAAATCCCATGGGGGGCCTGCTCCATCCTCCATTCTTCCTCTTTGCCTTCGGTGAATAGGCATTTACATAATTTGTTGTTATAGCCCGAATCCCGATCGAGGTTTGGAATGCCTCTTGTGACTTTCCCTCATGAACTAGCTTCCGTCTATTCCACCATAAATACCACGCGGTTATAGCAATCAGCTCCTGTGCATTTTGAGAACCCAAAGTAGGTAATTGTTGATCAGGCATAAGGAGTAGTACTTCCAGGACTGCCTCTCCCGCTCGGTCCACAGCGCAAGTTTTTTAACCACTTCGTATAGCCCCAAATTTTTCCACACTTCTTTTGCCTTTTGGCACAGAAACAACACATGTTTGGTATCCTCTGGCCCATTTGGACATGCTGGGCAAACGAGTGAAGTTTTAATGTGTCTATTCGCCAGCGTAACACGACACGGTAGAGTCCCATGAAGCGTACGCCAGATAAAAAATTTAACCTTCGCCGGACAAGCTAATTTCCAGATCTTTTCCCAAATAGGGTTAGTCTTACTTCTACCCATGCCATTTGTGTGTTCCAATTTCCTCCCATGCTGTTTATTCCATTCCTCCAAAATAAGCTGATCGTACAGTAAATAGACCGTTTTTAGTATAGCTCCAAGCAATGAAATCCGTCATATCGTGCATAGGGAGAGGAATCGCCATGACTCTTTGAGCATAGAATGGCCACAAAATTTGTCTCACCAGATCTTCATCCCAACTATTCATAACTTGATCAATAAGATCAGAAACTTTCGTCAGTAAATTCCGTCCTCTAGGTGTAATAATTCTCCTATTTGCACAATTCGGGATCCAAGCATCTCTCCATATATCAATCTTTTCTCCATTACCAACCCTCCATATATAACCATTCCTGAGAGAGTCCACTCCAGCCATAATGCTTTGCCAAGTGAATGAGGAACCCTTCTTCAGACTTGCGTTCATCAAATCACCCTCCGAAAAATATTTAGCTCTTAAGATTGTGGCACATAACGAGTCAGGATTATCCAGGAGATGCCAAACTTGTTTAGCTAACAATGCCAGATTAAAACAGTGAATATCCCGGAATCCCATTCCTCCTTGGCCTTTTGGAACACACATCTTCCACCACGCCATCTAGTGCATCCTTTTCTGATTGTCCTCGTCACCCCACCAGAATTGCGACATCGCGTCAATGATTCCTTTGCATATTTTTTTAGGAATTTTAAAGACGGACATGGCATACGTTGGGATCGCTTGAACAACAGATTTAAGCAAAATTTCCTTTCCTCCCGCAGATAAAAACTTTTCCTTCCATCCACTAATCTTCATAATAATTTGATCAATTAGAAACTAAAAACAGTCGCTTTTATCCATCCCCACATTGGCAGGTAGCCCCAAATATTTATCATTGAGGGCCTCGGTCATAATATTCAAAATAGTACAGATCTGCACTTTTTCTTCTACTTTTGTGTTTGGGCTAAAAAATATGCTAGATTTTTCGACTTTCACCATTTGCCTCGAGGCGGCACAATAAGAATCCAGCACTACTCTCAACGCCTCCGCATTCGTAGCATTAGCTCGCATGAGGATCAACGAGTCATCCGCAAACAGTAGGTTGGAAACTGCAGGAGCTTCTCTGCTAACCTTTATGCCGGAAATATTACCCGTCTCCTCCGCATTTGCTAAGAGAGCAGTCAATCCCTCTGTACATAGCAAGAACAAATAGGGAGAGAGAGGGTCCCCCTGCCTAAGCCCTCTAGTGGGCTTGAAACTATTAGTCTCGTCGGCATTAAAACGAACCCTGTACTCCACAGAGGACACACATTGCATAATCAAATTCACTCAATTCTCCTTAAAACCCAGCTTCAACAATATTGCTTGTAAAAAAAGACCATTCCACTCGATCGTAGGCTTTGTGCATATCCAGTTTGATGGCACACAAACCCTCCTTACCTGTTTTTTTCTTTTTTATTGTGTGGAAACACTCATATGCTACTAAGATATTATCTGTGATCATTCTCCCAGGAACAAAGGCACTCTGAGTTGGGCTGATAACATCTGATAGAATTAGCTTCAATCGCGCAGCAATCATTTTTGAGATAACCTTATAAACCACATTGCATAAACTAATTGGTCTAAACTGAGTAACCTTTTCCGGGGAGTTAACTTTTGGGATCATAACAATTGCAGTATCGTTCCATCCCATCGGTATTGAACAAGTATTCACTGCCTGGAGTACCTCTTCTGTCAGGTCTTCTCCCAACATAGACCAAAATCTCTTATAAAAAATAGCATGTAGACCGTCTGGACCCGGTGCTTTTCAATCACCAATATCGAATAAAGCCTTCCGAACCTCCTCTGCCGTATATGGAGCCATCAGGGCATTGTTCATTTCATCCGTCACTTTCCTTTTGACAAGAGAGAGCACCTCCGGATTTGGTTGAGAGACTTCTGACGTAAAAAGGTTTGAAAAATACCCTCTAATATAATCCTTCATTTCCGTACCTTGCACCCAGACCCCATTGTCCCCCAGCAATTTTTTAATTTGATTCCTTTTCTTTCTCGCCGTTGCCGCGTTATGGAAAAAAGAGGTGTTACGATCCCCATGTAATAGCCAATTTGCACGACCACGCTGTATAGGCTGGCTAGTTTGTATACCTTGTCGAAGACCCTCCTGTTGCGTTCCTTCCATATAGAGTGCATAGTTAAGATAACGGAAGAATTAAAAGCCCTCCGCTGGTATTGTGGCACAGCCTCGCTTGCTCCTGTCCACCAGTCCACCAACGAATCCTGATGACCGGGGGTAAAACTCTCCTAGGCTTGCGAACGGAACGCCTCGAACCAAATCTCTCTAGCATATGAGCACTTAATTAGTATGTGGGAAAGGGTCTCAGGTTCCTGAAGGCATAGCGGGCAGCAAGGTTGGTGTGGCAGCCCCCGATCTATGAGACGATTGGATGTCCAACATCTATTCTTGACCGCTAGCCACGCAAAGAACTTAAGTTGCAGGGGCGCCTTCGAACTCCAAATTTCCTTTGCCCCGGGCATATTAGTTAGCCCAAAGAAGAACGCACGATATGCCGATTTCGTCATATAGCTGCCGCTTTCTTTCCAAATCCAACGGAAGGTATTCGGGTCGTTGGATTGCATCGCCGCCTGTCGCTGTATGCTACTCTAGAGGGTGCAGAATTGGGCGATCATAGGTAACGTGAACACGCCCTTGATATGGCCGATCCAGCTCCCTAGTTGTAATCCATCATGTACCGAGCATGTCATTCTAGTGACAATAGGTACTGTCGCCACAAGGTCTGCCGCTAGCTCTGCGGCAGATACTCCTTCGATCCATCTATCGCACCAAAAGACTGTTGCTTGGCTGTTTCCAATAGTGCAGACCGTGGAGGCCGTGAAAATTGCAGCAGCAACAGAGCCCGCCTGAACTTGCAGGCCATGCCATGGCCTGTGTATGTCCGCCCGTGTGAGCCAGTGCTAGCGCGCCCTTAGAGTTGCATTCAGGAAATTCAGATTGTGAATGCCCATGCCTCCTATCTCCCTTGGCCGGCAGACCACCTCCCAGGCCACCTTACAATGCCCGCTCCGAGCCTCCAAGGCTCCTTTCCAAATGAAATTTCTGCTAATTTTCTCAAGAGTCTGAAGCACCCAAGGGGGGAGGTCCATTGATAGCATATGATAGATGGCTATAGCAGTGAGCACCGAGTTTATAAGGATGACGCGCCCAACCTTCGTCAGCAAGCCACACTGCCACAATTGCAAGTGGTTGGCGATTTGGTTGATCAGTTGTTGAAGCTCTTCAGGTTGCAAGGCACAAGCGGCACGCCCAAGTATTTGCACGGGAAGGTGGCTATTTGACAAGGTAAGTTGGGCAGGACCTTGTCCACTGTTTCCGGGGAGCACCTGATAGGAATGATCGAGCTTTTCTATGAGTTGACTTTGAACCCGGAAGCTTCCCCAAAAATGTCGAAGACCTCCTTGATCACCACGAGGTCACGGGCCACCGGACAGGAGAAAAGAACCACATCATCCACGTATAGCAAAAGCCGATGCTTGATGCCAACATTAGTCATTGGTTGTAGCAGACCTTGTTGCTCCACCTTGCGAATCATAGCACTTAGCACATCCATAGCTAGGATAAAAAGCATTGGGGAGATTGGATCGCCTTGATGCAGCCCCTTAGCATGCCAAATCCTTTGTCTGGGGCACCCGTTAATAAGAACACGGGTGGACGCCGAGGATAGCAGGGAGGCGATCCAAAAACGCCATCGCGGCCCGAACCCTCTGTCCACCAGAACCTCCAACAGAAACGGCGACGCCAACAAGCCGAACGCCTTCGCCACATCCAACTTGAGGAATAGCGAGGGCACCTTTTTCCTGTGAAGCATCTTGACCGATTGTTGTACTAGCGCAAAGTTATCCTGAATGCATCTTCCCGCAACAAACGCACTTTGGTTGTGCCCCACCAGCCTGCCCAATCTCTTAGCTAGCCTGATCGCCAAGATCTTGGCGAAACTATGCAGCAGACTTATAGGGCGAAAGTCCCCTATATCGATCGCATCCTCCATACCAAACATGTGAATCACGTACTTGTTATGAATGATTTCCTGTCACACTCTATTCGCAGTGAGTAGTTTGTATATCCATTTACTAAGAAGAGCGATGTTTTTAATCTCAAGATCTTGGACTCCAAGACCCTCTTGACTTTTAGGCCGACATAACACATTCCACCTAGCAAGCCGATATTTCTTCAATTCATTATCACACTGCCAGAAAAATCTGGATCTAAAGTAGTTCAATCGCTGCAGAACCTTTCCACAACATATATAGAACCACGGAATTGATCAAAATCAATTCCCCCCCCCCCCCCCCCCCCACACACATATGACAAGAGTTTGAACTTCCAAATGGCTAGACGTTTCTCAAGTCTCTCTTCCACGTGTTCCCACACAGCGATAGTGAGACGAATGTCAAAACCCTCAACAACAACGATAGATGCGGATAATGTAGGCATGTCACGTTTTAGCAACCATCCAAACAAAAATTAAATTTTAATCATCACAAAACATTAGTATTCAGTACTAAAACTGATTTTGGCAACGATTCAAACATATCGTGATTCCTGAATCATCAATGGCTAGGAAATGCCACGTTGCCAATCTTGGGCAAATTCGCGTTACCCCTACCATCTGCTTGAAGTTTGAGTAAGTGTCACTCGTAACATGATCATCAGAATATTGTGAACGCACAATTTTTTTGCGTAGTCCAAACTCCAAAGGTGCCCTTTTTTGTAAAAAAAAAACATGTGCTCTCAGGTGGAAAATGGGTTTTCATTTTTCTTTTTGCGGGGAGGAAAATAATTTTTCAAACGTTAAAAATAGGAAAAGGTATACATGTACATGTCTGTTTTTGTGAGACCCTGGATTTTTTTTGTTAAAAAAACATATGTATCTAACCTTTTCTCAGAGCATTGAAGCTATCCTTTTTGCCAAGAGCGCAAAGATGTTTCTTTTTGCATGAAAAATGGCGCGATCACCAGGTTCAAAAAACAAAGGCACGATCATGTGCAAAATAACACAGTACCTTTTTTATAATATTTGTTATCTATTTTTATGATTTACTATTCATTCCAGGAGACATTTCTCTGCTCCTGTGAATTTTGAATTTATCTTAATAATCATCTTTACAATCACCTATTTTGTAGTGCTTTTTAAGCAGCCATTGTTTAAGTAAATTAATTCAATTTTGGATGCGTTTTTTGTTGTAAATGAACAGCTTCAGCTACGTTCATTTAGTCTAGTCATTTCGTGCCACATTTACAGCATTTAGAGGCACAACACCGCCGTTATACCCCATACAAAACGAAAGTCATACTTTTTCAACTCCAGGAAGCATTGAAATGTACTACATCTACATGCAATTCGATCGAAGAATTATTCCAATTGATACAACTCATACTTTTTCTTATTCATCGCATGTGCACTGGTGCTGCTTTCTACAGTACATGCCATGCTAGTTGGGCAGTGCCACAACAGCTCTAATCGGAGTTCATAGCTGACCCTAGAAGAACCTATCAACAGATGGATCAGACTCCGACAAGCTACCTTCAAAGTTCACCTTGCAGCCACCAGGCAACTGCAACCCAGCTTCCTCGCAGCTCTGCCTTGTTACCTGAGGACATGACCGGACATCTAGGTACTCGAGTGCCTTGCATGACTCTATCACGCTGCTCACTCCCACAACTGTGAGGCCAACACAATTGTTGATCTTCAAAACTCTCAGTTCCGACCGAAACAAGTTCGCTTCCATGCCCTGGAATGCCGCATCAGTGATTTGGTCGCAGCACCCGACGTCGATGGCGGCAAGAAGTTTACAGTTACGCAGCAGACTTCTCAATGAGGCGTCTGTTATTTTCAAGCACCAGTCCATTCTTAAGATCCTGAGGCTGCTACAACAGGCAAGAGCTAGTGCTTCTATGGAATCGTCGCTAATATCCCGACATCCACCGATGATGAGAGTCTCTAGGTTGCAGCAGAACTTAGCTAGTGAATAGATGGACTTATTGCCCACTTTGCTGCAATCCAACAGTTTCAATGACAACAGAGATGACGACGAGACCTCAGCAATTTTGCAAATTCCAGGATCACCAACTTTATTGCATTTGCTTATGTCTAGTGACTTCATTTTATGACAACCATCGGCTAGAGCTGAGATTCCAGCATCTGTTATGCCGTTACATCCTGCAGCCCCAAGCTCTTCCAAGTTCAAACAGCTTTTTGATACAGCATGCAACAAATTATCAGTTATTAATCTGCAACCTGCGATGTGCAACTGTCTCAACTTCCGGCACCCTGACGCAACCACCTTTAAACCTTTATCACTAAGTTTTTTGCAGTGAGAGACATCTAGGGTTTGCAGACATTGCAGCCCTTCTCCTAATTTGACCATTCCAACATCAGTGATACCTAACACACATGAACAGTAGAATATGTAAATACATTAGATTAAGGAAATACCAACAATTCACACCCAAATCAGATAACTGGTGCCCCCTATCATATGAAGTCTCCATAAACTCTAAGTGCCATTTAGGTTCAAGAAAAAAAAAAAACACAAGCTTCAGTCCATGCTAAAAACTGCGCGCCTGAAGCCAAAATGGCAATGAAAGATGTCGGTTCCAGTTCTGAACTGCGTGAATGCATCAATACCAAAAACTCATAACTTCTAGCAATGCTAGTAACTTCCACAGTGCTGAAGATTACCAATATTAATTTTCGTCCAAAAAATTAGCAATATTTATCACGGTGTCAGAGAAATGCTACAAAGACCACAAGTTGTATGAATACATATTTTGTTGGAAGTACATTTGCCCAGTTCAAAATTCTCTAGTCAGACTCCCCAAATTGAACTGATGGGCTATTACCACAACAAAGTACCAAACAGAACTTTTTCTCGGAGCTGTAAAAGAAGTACAAATGGGATTCCACATCACAGAAATCAGCATGTTCTATAAACAAAATTGAGGACAACTGAACATCTGCATCTGACCATACCAGCATATAGAACCAAACATTTAACCAGGGCTACAAATATCTCCACTAGAGTCGAGTTCTCTGGTCTAAGACCTGCGCTGAAACGACCTTCCAGAAATTGGGAAATTTCTCATGTATGTACTTCTCACTTCGAATTAGAGCAGTAGCTGTCGCTGTCTGGGTTATTTGGTAGGAATCGAACATGTATATTGTGTGGCTTACCAGTTCGTATTTCATTAAATTTCTTTGTTCACGTGTTTGTGATTGAACGATTAAAATTTGACAGAGTTAAAATGATGCAACAACAAAGTTCTTCAGACGTCCTAGTTTGCTTATTCTCTCCCTTCTTTGTAGGGTAAGAAACCCAATAAATCACAAATCTTACTACTATTTGATATGAAGGAAAGCTTTCAGCATTTGTGAATTCACGCACACAAACAGCGCGAATGGATCAGGCCGAAAGAGGAGGTCTCTCACCTTTGCAGTTCTGCAGGGCGAGGACTCGCAGATTGCAGAACCCCCCTGCAATGACGTCCAGATCGCCGTCGATAACACCGGGGTAGAACGAGCGGGACGGCGACTGGGAGAGATCGAGCTCGAGAATGCCCGGGAAGCGTGCTGCCAGGCGGCGCAGCATGGATGGACCGGCGCGCGCGCGCAGGCGGCGGCGCTCGGAGCTCTGGATCCGGAGCCAGCGCCTGCACACGAGCCCGAACGCATCGCGCTCCGACTCGGGCCCCAGGCGGGTGAGCACCGCACGGAGCTCATCGTCGGTCAGCACCTCGTTGATGAGGGCCTCATCGCCTTCCGACGGTGATGCAGACATGGCCGGAGTTAGGAGATTTTTCGGTGAAGGGATTATTACTAGTAGTTTTCAGTCCATTTGCATCCGCCGCACCGTAGTTCGGTCTGGCCGTCTGGGGCCTCTTGACATGTGAGAATTGACAATTTCCTCAAAAGAAATTGTAAGATTTTTTTTTTTGAACCTATAGACAGTGACGGATCCCCCATGCTGTTTTTTTTTTAATCAACTATATTAGCTATATTATCAGCAAACAAAATACTCTCAATACTTGTGTTTGGCCCCCTCTGATATTTTATGTCTTCTCATGCCCCCCCCCCCCCCCCCCCCCCTTATGAGATCTTCGTCCCTGCCTATAGAAAAGAAATTGTAAGAATTGACAAAAGGAAAACGATTCACTTCGGTCGGCCGGCTAGCGATTGCGCCGGAGACTCCCTCAAGTCACCGCCCGTTTTTTTAGGGTCACAATCACATTTTATTTAACTTTCAATAATGTTTGGTACGAATAAAACAGTAGGAGCGGTAGATAACCAAATATGTCGTTCAACGGCAAGAGAGGCCGAAGCTTTGGCCAGATCATGGGCTTCGACATTCGATTCCCTTCCTTCATGCACAACTTCAGGTTTGTCGAACAACAACATCCTCTTCAAGATGTCTCTGATGATTGTAGCAGAAATACCCATAAACTTTCCCTATAAATGATTCACTATGGCGGTGCAGTCAGTTGCTACTTTAATCCTCTGAATATGAAGATCAGCAGCTAGTGAGAATGCTTCACAACAAGCATGAGCTTCTAAAACTTCTGGATCCGTGAGGCCATCAAACACTGTAGCGGAAGCACCCAAATAGTTGCCTTGATCATCGCGGCATATGGTCGCACTTACACCCCTGTCATTGTTTCTGGATAGTGCCACGTCCACGTTGATTTTTGCTACTCCCACACCACTCTTCAGCCAACGTTTAGCAGCTACATTGCCCAATCTCCCTTGCTGTTTCTTCTCCTTAAGAGGTACTAAATAAAGGTCAGCAAAGAACTTCTAAATAAAAGCATAAGTGGTCACTGGGCTTTGAAATATTTCTTCATGTTCCGCCTTTCGTCTCGCCCACCAAATAGCCCAAAGGGTAACCAGGATCTTTGCAAACTCCTTCCCAGACAAGGAATTCTGCATCGTTGATAGCCATAGTCTTGCATCATGGAATGTACAGGCGATCATATGTTCAACCGGCTCCTCATCAATTAATGCCCAAACACACTTCGACATCCGACAGTCAATTAGTGCATGGCGTCATGAATCAGATTCAGCATTGCAAAGGAAGCAGGCTTCCATCTCAGAGATATGATGGTGTTTCAGGAGCTCGCCTGTCGGTATAGAATTTTTCGCCAGCCTCCATGCAATTTTTTGACCTTTCCTGGTACATTGGCCTTCGAGAGTTCTGCCACTGATTTTGAGATGCGCGAGTATCCGACATACTTTCCCGGTTCTCTAGCCAGTCCTCCCTTATTCTCTTCATATCAACTAACATGCGGTACGCTGGCCGGACCGAGAATGTTCCGGAACGCTCGTAGTGCCAAGCCCATCAATCACCTGAAACTGAAGTGCTCAAAGGAATGTTCATGATCGCATCTGCATCAACTGGGTTCGTGTGTTCATAAATCGCCTCCCAGTTCCATCTTCTGGACGCCGAGTCAATCAGCTCTGCAACCAGAACAGGAGGGTTGTTCGACACTGGGTGAAGAGTTCGCAGCAAGTTGCTTCTAGGGATCCAATTCTGGTTCCACACATGTGTGGTTTGTACATTGCCTATTCTTCTTATGAGTCCCTGTTTTAGCACATCTAGCCCTGCATGAACAGCTCTCCAAACCTGCTATGGTTGTGACCCGAGTTCAACATCCTACAAATTTGAAGAGGGGAAATACTTTGCCTTTAATATTCTAGCACTCAGCGAGCTTGGTTCCTGTAGTATTCTCCACCCATGTTTCGCAAGCATTGCTAGGTTAAACAACTCCGCATCACGGAAGCCCAAACCTCCCATATTCTTGGGCATGGTTAGATCCTCCCAAGAGATCCACACCGTCTTCCGCTTGCCATCTTTGCAACCCCCCAAAAAATTCCAAAGCATGGTATTCACCTAGTTGCATAGTCCTTGGGGTAACAAAAAACATGACATAGAATAAGTTGGTATCGCTTGAGCTATTGCCTTGATCAAAATTTCCTTTCCAGACGAGACCATACATTTCACTATCCATCCCTGAACTTTTGCCCATAAATTGTCCTCTAGTCGCCGCTCGTGTGCATCAAGGAGTAGAGGTTTTGCACAGGGAGCAATCTCATTGGGCCGGCCCATTTTCATTTGCAGTTCAATTCAACTAAAAAAAGGAATGTAGAACCCTCAAAAAAAAAAAGGAATGTAGAGAAACAGTACTCTAGCGGCTCGGTACTGTAGCATACCGGGTTTCTTTGTTTTTTATTTAAATTTTTTTCCCAAAATATGAAAACAATCCGATATTGTGAACAAATTTCGAATTCCAAAAAAATTTGAATTGTAATTTTTTCTAATAAAAGTGAACAAAATTTGAAAACATCAAGAATTTTTTTAAAAATATAAACATTTTTTTGAAACATTTTTTTGAATTCTGAACATTTTTTTGAATAGTGAACAAATTTTTAAAAAAATGTTTCGAATTTTGAACAAACTTTTTGAATGGTGAACAAAATTTGAAAAACATGAACAGCTTTTTAAAATGTGAACATTTTTTAAATTTGTGAACAAATTTTAAATTTTTTAATTGTGAACAATTTTTTTAAAAGTGAACAAAATTTGAAAAACATAAACATATTTTTCAAAAATGTGAACAGTGTTTAAAGTTGCAAAGAAAATTTGGAAAGCATGATTTTTTTAAAATCATGGACAAAATTTAGAATTTTGAACATTTAAACAAAATTTGAAATTCTGAACATTTTTCAAAAAAAATGAATTTATGAAAAAAGGAAAAATTAAACTGGGAAAACAAAAAAGAAAAGAAAGAAAGTAGCAAAAACAAAAAATAAAAATAAAAAGTTATCAAAGAACATGGAGAAAACCAGAAAAATGGTAAAAAAAATCCAACCGTACATATTGTGCGAAATTGTCATGGCTGCAATCTCTCAAAATTTATGCTCGATCCAACAGTTCAAACTCTGAAAAGTGTCTGAAATGTGCATCATTACAAAATTGTTGCCTGCGCAAATCAAATTCGACTCGGGTTTATCTTTGTCCATGAGCAACCTAAGAGACGACCTCTGATTGAGGAGATCTTTTGTGGGGTAATGTGCTATGTTCTCAAGCACTTGCCTGCAAAATTTGGGACTATTTCGAGGTGCTCTTCACCATCGTGTCGGGATCGCACTGGGCCGACCTCGTGGCTCCACGGATTCCGACCTGCGCTGGCATCGCGACACCATCGCTTCATAGAGCTGACAGTAACCAAGTTGCGTCATCACCTCGGCGGGCCGCCCTATGTCGGCATCGCCGCGCCATCGCTTCATCAAATCGACGTCAACCACGTTGCGTCATCACCTCATCGAGCCGACCTGCACCGACATCGTCGACTCACGGATTCCGGCCCGTGCCGGCATCGCCTCGTCGTCACTTGATTGAGCCGACACGTCATCTGCATCGTATCATCATCTTGTCGGGCCGACCTCCTCATGTTAGATATATCAGCGATGAGGTTGAAGTCTTCCGACGTCGGAACTTGCCCGTCATACGGCGGTTGATCCGCTCATTATTCATGTCGGATAGATCAACGATGAGGCTGAAATCTCCTGCTACTGCCCAAGGGTCAGCATGCAAGTCCCTATTATCCTTCGGTTCGCCGAAAAATCAAACCTTTTCATGATCTTGCTGGGGTCCATACACCCTAGTACTTCACCGAGCAGGTCCGCCAGCGAAGCTAACCCGAGTTGTGACTGCATAGTGGGTGATGTGGGGATTGGATAACATCACCCTAGAGGACTTCCAAGCAAGAATGATGCTACCACAAGTGCCATCCGCAAAAAGATGATAGAACTCATCAAACGCGGGGCCAACACATTGCTTGACGATCTGGAGCGAAGGGTTTTGCAACTTGCTTTCCTGGAGACAGACAACCACCGAGACCGAGAGGGAAAGCAATTGCATTATAGATGCACCCTCTAGCGTTCCACACAAGAATCAAAGCGTCCGGTTCAGCCATAGAAATAGCCTACCCGACCATACACACCCTAGGAAGTGGCGATCATCCCTGATAGCCAACCAAACCATCTTGTGCCAATGGAGCAGTCGACACCTGCCTTACGAAGCAATGGACCGGAGTCACGAAGCTTGAAGATCGACAAAGTCACCACAAATGTGTCACTATGGATGAGAAAGTATCCTCCCAATGAAAGTGTATTCCGTCAGACAAGAAGGTGTTTAAACTTGAAAGTTAATCTTTTATGAGCTGAGGGGGTGCAATACAACCACCATCCTAACCATCCGACCACAAGTTGGATCTCATTTTCCCACGATGTAGAATTCCCATATACTCCCTCCATTCCACAATGTAGTGTCTATAGATTTTTCTGAAAGTCAAACTTTGCCAACTTTGACCAAGTTTATATAGAAAACTGTATACATCTACAATACCAAACATGTACATTCCGAAAATATAACTCATGATGTATCCAATGATGTGCATTTGGTATTCTAGACGTACCTATTTTTCTTTATAAATATGATCAAACTTTGTAATGTTTGACTTTTGAGAAAATCTATAGGCACTACATTATGGAACGGAGGGAGTATGTCTTTTCCTTCAAAAATAAGTTCATATATGTCTTGGTATAATGATATTTTCTGTGTTCGAGTACAGAATTCAATTGTATCCTAATTTCAGGTATAATATGCAGAGCAATCAGTTCTCGTCATTTTTACCAAGAAAATAATAATTTTCATTCAGACCAAGTTCCTCGGTCCTACAAGAAATTGCAATAGGCACATCTGTAAATTCCAATCGGAACATGCTCTCATCAAAAAATGGTGGAGCAGAGGTTCTCGGCTGCGCGCGCTCCAACAAGACGTTGCGGCAGGAAGCCCACAGACCTTCCTCACTTTTAGCTATGCTATTGCCATCACAGCTGGGACGAGATGACCTGCTGCATGTACTTGCAGCACCTCTGGTAGCTCACGAAACCCATGAACCAGAACTCGAACCCGTCCACGGTGGTCATGTGTATGTACTTCTGCTCCGGGTTCTCGGCGTTCTCGCTCGGCTGCACCCTCTTGATCCTCCCCAGAGGCACCACCACCTTGTACGGCACCCGAGCGACGTCGCCGGCCGGCGAGGTGACGGTGAGGGACCGGTCGCTGCGGAAGGCGATCTTCCTGGTGGAGACGAAGAGCATCCCGGCGATGGGCCCGCTGGTGGTGTAGAGGTAGCACTGCAGCGCCTTCACCAGCCGCTCGCCCTTCTCGGCCGAGAAGGCCTGCCGGAACACCCGCTCCACGCCGCCGGCCTGCAGGATCCTCGCGCCCAGGCTGAGCTTCCCCTTCACTGTCTCCGACAGCTTCGGCCCCAAGGTCACTGCACGCACGAACAGGAACGCGACATACTCGTCAGCACACTGCCCGTTGGAATGTACTCGAGCTTTTGATTTCCGAACGCCGACTCACCGTGGTCCCTGAAGCCCTGCGCCCGTCTGCCCAGCTTGTTCACCCAATGGATCACCTGACCCTTGCTACCTGAAACCACACCGACTTAATCATGAGCATCCGATCATCTGATAGGTAAACTTGTGACAGGCCATGGACGGCATCGATCGCAGGGAGGGAGAACATTTGATGGAAGACGTACTGTGCTTGTAGCCGAAGGACGCGTAGGGGCTCGGGTGCGTCAACGAGACGGCGAGGCGGTCGCCGTCCTTCTTGGCCACCCCGGCGCCCCTCGTGGTCGCCTCCTCTAAGGCGTACGCCTTGGAGGTCACAGGCACTCCGATCACATGGCCGCAGCTCGACTTCCTCATGGTGAATTCTCTGTGCGTGCGTGAGAGAAGGAGGAGAGGGAGAGAGGGGGAGGGGTAGACTGAGCGGCAGAGGCCCGTTTTATAGGCTGCGGGGGGTGATGAAATCTGGAGCGAAAGGCGGGCAGGGGATTCGCGCCGAGTCAGCGCCGGCTCATCGGCGCCGGAAAAGCAGAGGTTCACGTTCGCCAAAAGCTTTAACGTGGGGCTGTGTCATCCGCTCCGATCGTGCGCGCGGCAGGGGAGGAGTCACCTACGCGGTCGATCCAGCGGCCAACCGCCGGGGAGACCTTGCTTCGATGTCGATCGATGGTGATTTGTCTACGTCGGCCGCAGGGAGGCCACTTTGGAAGCGAAGGGCAGCCCATGTGCTCGCACAATCTTGGCGCCGGGTTACAGGAAAAGATATATGTGGGGCGGAAAGGAGCTAGGCCCAGGGATCTTAGTATATGCAGATATGGAAAATCTATGCTCAGGACTGGTACCTACCGGTAGCCAACTTTCCTTAGGAACGAAAATTTTGGTTTCGGAACCTAGAAGAAGCTACTGGTGGTACTCATAGGAACAGGGCAACAGGCTTTCAGCTACGGATGCATGTATGTCATGATCCAATAGAAATGTGTGCAGTGCATGCTGAGTGTCTGTGAAATTGTCCTGCGCAGGGTATCTGCCTTGGGAGAATATCACATGAAAACCAATATTTGGTGAAAGCGGTGAAAACCACGCGAAAACGAGGTTTTGAAGTTTTGAAAAAATCTCAAAAAAACACAAGAGATGTTAAGAGGGTGGTATTCAATTGCCATGCGAAATTTAAAGTTGAAATACATTAGGGGATGCGAGCTATGTAAAAAACAAATTCAAGCTAATTTGTTTTTTCATAGCTCGCAACAGCTATGGCGGTCTAGCTGATCATGGAGGCACAACTCCTTGGGGCTACAATGCAGGGGGCATGGGAGGAATCTAGCCGGCCAGGGAGGTGAGCTCCCTCGTTGGTGTCCACATAGAGGCGCCAGATCCCCTTCCAGCCGTTGCCGGTGTCTTGGGTGGAAGGCCCGCCCAGGAAGGGGCTTGTTGTCGTTCTCCTTCGATGATGACCGAGGCCATGGCCGGTGACCATTGTGTGGCTTCTACAGCGTCGTTCCTCGCTGACTGGACCAGCCTGCGCTTCGCCGATCCGCCATCAGGCAGGTGCGATGCAACGGGAATCCGAGGCGTGGGTGGCGTTGGACAGCAGGTGACTTGCTACGCATCAACGACCTGTTTTCTGACATTTTAGGTGGCTTCTTCGGTTCCGGGGTGGTGGGTATGGTGGTGCCCTTGCGGCGGGTGCCATCGTGTAGGTGCTCTTGGTCTGTCTTGGCTGTGTAGGTGGCGAGACAACCCATGTGGTTGGCACTCGTGGGTGTGAGGTGGCGTCAAGGCTACTCCTTGCCCATTTTTGGGCGTCTGTCTTCTTCCCTAACCGTCCAACTCGGTGATGCTATTGGGCTCTGAGGTTCCGGATGAAAACATGTGGTCCAACTTGTTAGACCAGCCAGTGGCGGCTCTACGGTGTCATTACCTCCTTGGAGGCTTCGTCTTGTGAGCAAGGTCCCCTACTTGCCGGTGATCGGGGTGTGGTTGTGGACTATAGCTTCTTCTCTTCGCGTTGATGGGTCCGTGGTCGCGACGACGATGCTCTCATAGTGTGCTAGTTCTACGAGGAGTTGCGTTCGGAGGCCTCACCTCGGGATCTCGTCATCCGTTTTTGACCAGGCTCTGGGGTCTTCATCGTCCAACAGTGTAGTGCCCTTCGATCCGGTGCGAGGGTCCAAGGGGTCTGTAGGGGAACGCGACAGAAAACAAAATTTTTGGTACAGCGAGCACGCCCAGGATCACTATGGAGACTGCATACAAGGTTTGATCTGATCCGTACCGACTCGAAACGCAGCGGAAGAAGAGTCGGTGTAGATCGTCGGTGCAGATCCCTGCAGCTAGGATTTACAACCTCCCAACCGCAAGGATGTACTCCCACTCCGGACAGCCCTTCGGGAGGCGGTCGGATAGTCCCCCGGACGATGTCGCGGACAGCCCTTCGGGAGGACCCTCGGAACCCGAACAGTAACCCGGACAGCCCTTCGGGAGGACGCCGGAAACTCGAACGGTAACTCGAACAGCCCTTCGGGAGGACAGTCGAAAACAGCCCCTCGGGCAAAAGATCGAAACTACAATCTCTCTACGGGGTTGCACACATACGGTGTCAGCTATCCGGCAGGGCTTCGCCATCCAGAACTAGTTCCTGCCGGAACCCAGACAGCCTTTCGGCTCTACGAAACTATTTCGTGGGAGGGAGAGAGAAGCCAGACAAGTCAAATGGCATGTGTATGAGAGCATGGATGATCTAATTTTGGAGAGCTCTCTCCACCTCTATTTATAGGAGGAGCAAGGGGTAGAGGAAAGACCAAAAGGACCTTCCTAGGATCTTTCCACCACATGCCACATAAGGGTGTGTAGAACATATCCACCATGAGGTGGAAGGACACCTCAAAGAGGGCCCCCCATGCCATGGCCGAAATTGTGCAGCCCCTTGGGGGGGCTCCATCTCCCTTTCACACACCAAAAGTGGTTTTCTTCTAGAAGAAAAACCCCATTTGCAAATCAGCCCAAAAAGTGCTTTTCACTATTCACGAAGACATTTTTCTGCGTCCGTTAAAACCCAAATTATTTCTGTGTGCCTAGAATAATTCTAGCACCCACCAAAACAATTTTGAACGCATTCCGAAACAATTTTGGAACAATGTTTCTTCAGCGAAAAGTAACCAAAGCGGTTCCGGCTGCTCCGGAACATTTCCGGTTTTTGTCCCGGAAAATTCCCAGAAGTTTCTAGAACACTTCTGGCATCCTCCAAGAATTTCCAGGCGTGTGCCAGAACCAATTTGACTTAATGGAATACCCTGAAACAACTTTTCAGTTTCACCGGAACTATTCCGATGTTCTCTCCAGAACGTTTCCGTTTCGTCCGAAACTTTTTCGGTGATTTTCTCTCAGACTCCCCGTCTAGTATTCAGCAGATAGATGACCCTTAAGCGTGTGACCCTATAGGTTCGGTGAAGTATAAACATGACTCGGAACACTTTCCGATCAATGATCAACATCGGAGCCGTGGACACCCATATTGACCCCTATACCCACACGAATGAATATTCGAGTGAACCTCCAGTTGCCGTGTGCTATTCATGTTGCTTCACGATATATTACAAATACCCGAGGTGAGATTTATGCATCCCCGTGGATCAACAACTTGTCCACTATGCAAGTTACCTCGTTACCGGTTTTGTTCTCTTTACTCGTTTCCGTGTTCCGGCATCCCAGTGATCAAATCACAATGTGTCTGGCCAGACGATGATGGATACCGTAACACCGAGAGGGCCCGAGAATATCTCTCCATCGTCGGAGGAGCAAATCCCAATCTTGAGCTATCAAGTTACTTGACATACTTTTCCATGAACCTGTAAGCCGCCGTAATAGCCACCCATTTACGGATGACGTTTAACAAACCCCAAAGTTCATGAAGCAAGTATGAAGAAACTCGACACTCTCATGGTCTAAGGAATTAGGCAAACATTAACTATCTCTGTGTTATTAACCATTAACTCATGACGAATGTATCTCATAGCATAACATCAATCGGGTCGATTCAACACAAGTGTTCTACTAACATTGTGCCCTCAAAATTGCCGGCATAGACATGCCCATGATCAGGAAAACAGGATCATCATGCAATACTTGAGCCAGTCTTAGAGGCAAGACTAGGAATACATTTTACTGTTTATTATACCACACGTGCACATGAGTTTCCCTCCGAGCCTCGTGGTTATTGCAGACTCGAGAATCATTGCAGTTATAGCATGGAACATAAACATTCATTACAAACTCGGAGATACAAAGTAACTGATATTACTGCCTCTAGGGCATATCTCCTACAGACTCCCACTTGCACTAGAGTCATAATCTAGTTACATGGCTTCCCTAACACCAATGGCAATCCGGTGCTGCTCATGCTTTGCTCGTGGTAGAGGCTTTGTCATCGGGTCTGACACGTTCAGATCCGTGTGAACTTTGCGTACTTTCACTAAACCCGCTTCGACATGATGTCGAATGAGTTTATATTTGCGTTCAATATGTCTTGTCTTATGGTGCGAACTTGGTTCCCTTGCTTGAGCCACGGCGCCACTATTATCACAATAGATCTCCACCGGGTCCAGAGCACTTGGAACCACACCAAGGTCTTCAAGAAATTGCTTGATCCATACCCCCTCCTTGGAGGCTTCTGAAGCAGCAACATATTCCGCCTCCGTCGTAGAATCCGCTACAGTCTTTTGTTTGGAACTTTTCCAATCAACTGCGCCGTCGTTCAATATGAAAACATAGCCTGATTGAGATTTGAAGTCATCTGGGTCAGTCATGAAGCCTGCATCAGTGTAACCATTTACAATGAGCTCTTCATCACCTCCGTACACAAGGAGTAAATCCTTGGTCCTTCTGAGGTACTTAAGAATACCCTTGACTGCGGCTCAGTGTTCCAATCCTGGATCACTTTGGTACCGGCTGCTAACACTTAGCGCATAGGAAACGTCCGGTCTTGTACATAGCATGGCATACATAATAGAACCAACTGCCGAGGCATATGGAACATCATTCATTTGTACTCGCTCATCGAGAGTCCGAGGACACTGATTCTTGTAAAGTACTGTGCCAGGTGACATGGGGAGAAGGCCTTTCTTGGAGTTCTCCATGTTGAACCTTTTCAACACTTTGTCAATGTACGTGCTTTGGCTAAGCGCTATTAGGCGTCTTGATCTATCTCTATAGATTCTACTGCCCAATACATATGCCGCTTTGCCTAAGTCTTTCATTGAAAAACTCTTTTTCAATGAGTCTTTTATTTCGTTAAGAAAATTCACGTCATTTCCAATCAACAATATGTCATCCACATACAAGATTAGAAATGCTTTTGCGCTCCCACTAAACTTCTTGTAAACACAAGATTCTTCGTCATTCCTGATGAAGCCAAACTGTTTGACTACTTCATCAAAACGAATGTTCCAGCTCCTTGACGCTTGCTTCAGACCATAAATGGCTTTCTGAAGTTTGCATACCTTTCCAGCATCCTTATGGACGACAAAACCTTCTGGCTGTATCATGTATACATCCTCTTTGAGGTTTCCATTTAGGAAAGCCGGTTTGACGTCCATCTGCCATATTTCATAATCGAAATAAGCAGCAATTGCTAGTAATATCCGAACAGACCTAAGCATAGCTACGGGCGAGAAAGTCTCGTCGTAGTCCACTCCTGGAACTTGCGTGAACCCTTTCGCGACAAGTCTAGCTTTGTGGATAGTAATGTTACCATCCGCGTCCGTCTTTCTTTTGAAAATCCATTTACAACCAATGGGCTTTATGCCCTCTGGAAGTTCTTCCAAGTTCCAAACTTGGTTTTCGTACATGGATTCCATTTCGGATTTCATGGCCTTGTGCCATTCCTTTGAGCTGGGCCCCGCCATCGCTTCCTTGTAGTGCGTAGGTTCATCGTCTTCAAGAATGAAGATTTCGTTATGAAACCACTCAGGTGGCTGGATAGCCCTACCTGATCTGCGCGGTTCAGTTACAACATTGTCTGAAGTTTCCGCATCATATGCGACAACTTCTGGCTCGGTTGTAGGGATAATTAGCGGAATTTCTTCCGGTTCCTTAGCCATATCAACGGTCGCCGAAGATTCACTAATCTCATTAAGTTGCACTGTCCTCCCACTTGGTTCTTTAGCGAGGAATTCTTTCTCAAGAAAGTGTCCAACCTTTGCGACAAACACTTTGCCCTCGGTGTGGTTGTAGAAGGAATACCCAACGGTGTTTTTGGGATAACCTACAAAGTACCATTTGTCTGATCTGGGATCGAGTTTGCTTGGCTGTAAACGCTTTACGTATGCCTCACAACCCTAAATTTTAAGATGCGACAAACTGGGTTTCTTCCCATTCCACATCTCATGTGGTGTCGTCTTAACAGACTTAGACGGTGCTCTGTTTAGTGTGTGAGCGGCAGTTTCTAGTGCGTGACCCCAAAAAGATATCGGTAGATCTGTAAGAGACATCATCGACCTAACCATGTCTAAGAGGGTTCGGTTACGTCTTTCTGACACTCCGTTTCGCTGTGGAGTTCCGGGAGGCGTAAGCTGTGAAACAATTCCACGGTCACTCAGATGTTGGCCAAACTCATGACTAAGGTATTCGCCTCCGCGATCAGACCGCAGAAACTTAATCTTTTTGTCACGATGATTTTCTACCTCATTTTGAAATTCTTTGAACTTTTCAAAGGTTTCCGACTTATGCTTCATTAAGTAGATATAGCCATACCGACTTAAATCATCAGTAAAAGTCACGAAGTAAAAATACCCACCCCGTGCGGCTGTGTTCATTGGACCACATACAT
Organism: Elymus sibiricus; assembly: GCA_039707655.1. Lineage (NCBI taxonomy): Eukaryota > Viridiplantae > Streptophyta > Magnoliopsida > Poales > Poaceae > Elymus > Elymus sibiricus. The sequence continues at coordinate 253,863,021 of CM077674.1, forward strand.
CACTATGTATTATTTCCAATAATTCACCCGCCCGTTCAGGATGACCCGTGAACGGCGTCTTGGTCATTTTCCCCATCAAGCAAGCTTCACATGTGTCAAATGATTCAAAATCAAGGGACGGTAAAACTCCATCTTTATGGAGTCTTTGCATGCGTTTCTTTCCGATGTGGCCAAGCCGACAGTGCCACATGAAAGTGGTGGTGGTGTCAGCCTTCTTAAGGCGTTTAGCATTTACGTTAAAGACATCATTTCCACATTCAAGATTTAGAATGAAAAGGCCCCCAACAATGGGTGCAAATCCATAAAACATATTCTTACAATAAAGTGAACAACCATTGTTCTCAGACTTGTACGAATACCCATCGTGTACTAAACATGATCCGGAGATAATGTTTCTACACAACAGTGGAACAAAATAACAGTTATTTAGTTCTAAGATAAATCCCGAAGGGAGACGTAGAGGCATAATGCCGACGGCTTGAGCGGCGATCCCATTGCCGTTCCCGACGCGCATCACGACTTCATTCTTTGCTAGTTTGCGCACCTTCTGAAGTCCCTGTATCGAGTTGCAAATGTGAGCAACCGATCCGGTATCAAATACCCAAGACTTAGAATTTTTGCTAGCAAGCAAAACGTCAATGACATTAACTTGTATAACAATTATACCTTTTCCGGTTTTCCCGGACTTCTTATCTTCCAGATACTTCTTGCAGTTTCTCTTCCAGTGTCCCGTGCCCTTGCAGTAGAAGCACTCAGTTTCATTCTTGGCTCTGCCCTTAGAATTGCTTTGGGAGCCGGTCTTACCGGCGCCCTTGCCTTTCTTTGGCTTGCCTTTCTTTTTGAAACTGACGGTTTTATTCACAAGCAACACTTGCTTGCGATTTTCCCGCAGTCCTCCTTCCGTAGTTTTTAGCATGGCGAGCACCTCTTCCGGTGTTTTCTCCATCCCACTCATGTTGTAGTTCATGATAAAACCGTCGTAAGACGGGGGGAGTGAAGAAAGCAGCATGTCCATCATATGGTCAGGTGGAAGTGGAAACTCCAGGGTTCTAAGCCTTTCAGCATAGCCAATCATTTTGACTACGTGCTCGCCAACTAAATTACCCTCAGCCATCTTGCAATCCATCAAGGCCTTCATGACATCAAATCGTTCAGACCTTGCGGTTTCCTTGTACAGGGCATCCAAATCCCGGATCATATCGCGGGGTTTATGGAATTCAAAACGTTTTTGAAGCCCTGCACTCATGCAAGCTAACATGAGGCACTGCACTAAGTTGTGATCATCATCCTTAGTGGCCCAGACATTCTGCTCAACTTCCGGGGCATCTGCCGCCGGTTTAGCTGGAAGAGCAGTTTCAAGCACATACATTTTCCTAGCGCTCCTGAGGACAATCCTCAGGTTACGGACCCAGTCCGCATAGTTGTTTCCAGTCGCAGCTAACTTCTCTTTCTCTAACATCGGGCCTAAGTTGAACGCGGTGTTGCGAGCCATTTGATCTACAACGGAAAACACAAGTTTCACTTAGACTTTGTTTATAATAATTTTAGCACTAGTGAATAAACAATTTTATTCTAAAGTGCGCTCCCACTCAAATCAATATCTCTCAAAATTGATTATGAGTGATTCAAGATCCAAATTTCAATTCAACGCCAAGGATGCATCCATCTCAAGTGACGAGAATTTCATTTGGTAGGCCAACTTGCCAATCACATCTCTATGTGACTCTGGTTCATCTTTCGATGCGTGTGTTCCGAGCTCATGACTTTCATGCCTGAACGTCAAGACAACCAAGTGATCTCGCTGCGAGGTCTCAACTCACCCGCCTCACACTTCTCTAATCGTTCGTACCCATGCATCCATGTGATACCCCGAAGAGATAGGTGCCGTGACGGTGCTACACTTGGGAGAACACTAACTACTTGATATTTTTAAGTGAGAGATCACCCTAATAAAAAGCGACTACCGCGCAATCAAAAAGGGTGCATCATAAGGGATAAACATCTCAGGCAATTCATAATAGCATGATATGGTATAGCCCTTTCTGACGGAGAAGTCAAGCATTTCTTCGTCTTTGGCATTTGCGTCGGAGTTCACCTTCGCAAAGATTGCCACCACCTTGTCGATGCACCAAATAATATTGCTATCTCTATAGCTAATAAAATAAGTGCATTACATAAGGTTGACACGCATGTCATTTAAAGTGACAATCATATGGCTCCAGCCATCATGCCGAATCATGACACGCAGGTCATGTTAACAAATTTACATCATATAGTCATCTCATACATAATCGAATTAATATGAGCTTTGCTATACCACATCATATGCACATCCTGCAAAACCAAGTTAGACGTCTCTAATCGGTTTATGCAAAATTTTATTTTACGTGGCTTCTAAGGTTTTGACTTAAACCGCAGCTACCAACATTTTATCATCAAGTATGATAATTCAAATTGCTAGATTAACATCTCGGGGTGTATGAAACACGAGATAATTAAATCTCGAGCCCCATACTAAACTTCGTCATACTCATGACCCCCGTGCATATCATATCTGCAATGCCCTTTCATCTGCGAATTTCATCTTTCTTTTGACTATGGCGGAACCCAAAGAACTGATAGCACTTCCTTGATTAATCAGGATCGCGGATTGCCAGAACTTTGTGAAATTCCACCATGCTGTCTCGAGATTGAGCAAACGCAAATTCCAGGGAAGCAACAAGAACATCGGGTAACAGACTTCTTCTGCTACCCGCATAAATAATTTTCAGCAATAGATCTCATCTACTCCAAAATTATATTATGCAATACCCATACATCTCCATGTATTCTAGATCGAAACCTGCATCTACGCATAGCACGGCTCATGATGCCACTGTAGGGGAACGCGACAGAAAACAAAATTTTTGGTACAGCGAGCACGCCCAGGATCACTATGGAGACTGCATACAAGGTTTGATCTGATCCGTACCGACTCGAAACGCAACGGAAGAAGAGTCGGTGTAGATCGTCGGTGCAGATCCCTGCAGCTAGGATTTACAACCTCCCAACTGCAAGGATGTACTCCCACTCCAGACAGCCCTTCGGGAGGCGGTCGGACAGTCCCCCGGACGATGTCGCGGACAGCCCTTCGGGAGGACCCTCGGAACCCGAACAGTAACCCGGACAGGCCTTCGGGAGGACGCCGGAAACTCGAACGGTAACTCGAACAGCCCTTCGGGAGGACAGTCGAAAACAGCCCCTCGGGCAAAAGATCGAAACTACAATCTCTCTACGGGGTTGCACACATACGATGTCAGCTATCCGGCAGGGCTTCGCCGTCCAGAACTAGTTCCTGTCGGAACCCAGACAGCCTTTCGGCTCTACGAAACTATTTCGTGGGAGGGAGAGAGAAGCCAGACAAGTCAAATGGCATGTGTATGAGAGCATGGATGATCTGATTTTGGAGAGCTCTCTCCACCTCTATTTATAGGAGGAGCAAGGGGTAGAGGAAAGACCAAAAGGACATTTCTAGGATCTTTCCACCACATGCCACATAAGGGTGTGTAGAACATATCCACCATGAGGTGGAAGGACACCTCAAGGAGGGCCCCCCCATGCCATGGCCAAAATTGTGCAGCCCCTTGGGGGGGCTCCATCTCCCTTTCACACACCAAAAGTGGTTTTCTTCTAGAAGAAAAACCCCATTTGCAAATCAGCCCAAAAAGTGCTTTTCACTATTCACGAAGAAATTTTTCTGCGTCCGTTAAAACCCAAATTATTTCTGTGTGCCTAGAATAATTCTAGCACCCACCAAAACAATTTTGAACGCATTCCGAAACAATTTCGGAACAATGTTTCTTCAGCGAAAAGCAACCAAAGCGGTTCCGGCTGCTCCGGAACATTTCCGGTTTTTGTCCCGGAAAATTTTCAGAAGTTTCCAGAACACTTCTGGCATTCTCCAAGAATTTCCAGGCGTGTGCCAGAACCAATTTGACTTAATGGAATACCCTGAAACAACTTTTCAGTTTCACCGGAACTATTCCGATGTTCTCTCCGGAACGTTTCCGTTTCGTCCGAAACTTTTTCGGTGATTTTCTCTCAGACTCCCCGTCTAGTATTCAGCAGATAGATGACCCTTAAGCGTGTGACCCTATAGGTTCGGTGAAGTATAGACATGACTCGGAACACTTTCCGATCAATGATCAACATCGGAGCCATGGACACCCATATTGACCCCTATACCCACACGAATGAATATTCGAGTGAAGCTCCAGTTACCGTGTGTGATTCCTGTTGCTTCACGATATATTACAAATACCCAAGGTGAGATTTATGCATCCCCGTGGATCAACAACTTGTCCACTATGCAAGTTACCTCGTTACCGGTTTTGTTCTCTTTACTCATTTCCGTGTTCCGGCATCCCAGTGATCAAATCACAATGTGTCTGGCCAGACGATGATGGATACCGTAACACCGAGAGGGCCCGAGAATATCTCTCCATCGTCGGAGGAGCAAATCCCAATCTTGAGCTATCAAGTTACTTGGCATACTTTTCCATGAACCCGTAAGCCGCCGTAATAGCCACCCATTTACGGATGACGTTTAACAAACACCAAAGTTCATGAAGTAAGTATGAAGAAACTCGACACTCTCATGGTCTAAGGAATTATGCAAACATTAACTATCTCTGTGTTATTAACCATTAACTCATGACGAATGTATCTCATAGCATAACATCAATCGGGTCGATTCAACACAAGTGTTCTACTAACATTGTGCCCTCAAAATTGCCGGCATAGACATGCCCATGATCAGGAAAACAGGATCATCATGCAATACTTGAGCCAGTCTTAGAGGCAAGACTAGAAATACATTTTACCGTTTATTATTCCACACATGCACATGAGTTTCCCTCCGAGCCTCGTGGTTATTGCAGACTCGAGAATCATTGCAGTTATAGCATGGAACATAAACATTCATTACAAACTCGGAGATACAAAGTAACTGATATTACTGCCTCTAGGGCATATCTCCTACAGGGTCCCTTTTGGTGATTCAGCTGGTTGGCGCGGCGGTATTTGACTTCCAGGTGTTGGTTATGGCATGGCCTCCTAGGACGGCTAGTCTCCCTCTCATTTTGGCTCCGTTCTCTACTCCGGTTACCAGATTGTGGATGATGGCTTCGAGGACTCCAAGAGTTGCTCTAATCTTTGATTTGTTGTTTTCTTGGGGTTTTGTGATGCTATCCTCGGCACCATTGTATCTCGTCATTTCCTTTGTGTGTGTGATGTGGCATCATGTTGTGTGTTGCTTGTAATGCTCGTTTGTTACTGTATCTATAAAGCGAAGCGAAAGCCTTTTTCGGTCATAAATAATTTTTGAGTTAAATTAAGTAATTAACCAAGTAGAAAGACTTCCGAATTAAATTAAGTAATTAACCAAGTGGAATTGGCGGTCTTTTAAAATGGTTACCTGAACAAATGCCACTAGCTATTCCCAAAAATGTCATTGCAACTTTCATACTTTGAAAAATGCCATCTAACTTACGTGAACTGATTTGAAAATCCGACGTGGCTTGGAATCCTGCGACAGGATTTGTGCAAACGAATCCAACGGGAGATAGGGCGTTCGCTGGAACAACCCCTGGCTGACGTTCGCCAACTCAGATTTCCGTTTAAAAATATCACAGGACGGAGATGGAGAGCGAGGCCCCACGGGCGATGTGGAAGCAGGACGATCCAGCGTGTAAAACATTGACCTTTCCAGCGAAAAAATCTCGGTCATTGCGGGGGCGCAAGTGCATGCGCGGCATACCATGCCGGAGTGACCGGTCTCTCCTTTTGGCGAGGATCCCATCCATATCCAGTTTCCCTCCCAGCCCAAGTCTCCGGTCGCCGTCGCGGCCATATCCATCTTCGCTTCTGGCTTCTGCCACAGCCAGCCGAGAAGTCTTCGCGTCCGCGTCGCGTCCCGCGCGGCGCCGAGTCAGCACGGCTACGTGCTCGTCCCCGTGTCCCATACGGACGCATCACGCGAAATCCAGGCCCGCTCGATTTACCACCGCCGTCTCCGTCCGCAGTTACACCGGCAGATCACAACCATGTTGTGACGGATCGCCTCTGCCATTTCTGGAGCCCTGCTCTGCTCGCGTACGTGATGCATGCAGCGACGAGCTGGCTCGCTTCGGGATCGGTCCAAGTATCTGAGGTGCAGTATGGCTAAGGTATTGGGATCGCTAAGCTTTTGTTAGAATATCCGGAATGGTACCAATTTCTATCCAACAATGCTGTCCTTTCAACCAAAAGTTGTGAATAATTAGGAATCAAGTGGCGTCTCCCTTCCAGACTGTCCAGGGGTAGCACTTATGGCACGACGGAATCACACGGCGCAAGTTGCTCTGAACATTTTCCTCCAGATTGAAGCAAAGGGCCTCTTCCGACAGTACAACTAATGTTTTCTACAAACTGAAGCAAAAGTACTTTTTTTCAAGCACACACTTAGATATTCAGCACTAAGAAATAGTACAAGCTGTCGTTCATTCCCCCCTCCTCTTCCTCCGCTTCCGCCACTATTAATGTTTGCCGAGCAGTATTTATGACCGGGCGGAATCACTAGCACAAGTTGTTCTAAAACTTTTTTTTCTCTCTGATTTCAAGCAAATAAACGTTTTCCAGCAATACAACTAACTTGAATGGTCACAGTGGATTCTCAATCTTTCGGCCGGGGTCTCCTTTGGTAGAGAGAGGTCGAGACGTCCAAGTACACCAACTTCGAAGCTTAAGCTCTAGGCTTATGCTCAATCTGAACTATATCAATGTTATTTTTTCTTGAATACGCAAAAGACTTGCGTATCATTGCATTGATAGAAGAAAGAGAGTTGTTACATCATCAGTACAAGCAACACGATCGCACAATACGCAAAAGAACTACGTCTCAGGGATCATGTTTTCTAGCCCGGTAGCCCCAGCAGCTGCCCAATTCCTTGCCTCGGCGCGAATGCTGTTGAGCACCCGCGGGATCGACGGCTGCTCGGCATCGAAGACACAGGCATTGCGAGCCTTCCACAGCAGCCAGGATGTGAGGATGATCAGTGAGGATATGCCCACCTGCCGCCCTGCCGGCCTCGCACCATGAGACGCCGCCCACCACCCGAGAAAGTCATCATCCGGCAACGGAGGGGCTGTCGTCGTTCGGCACCAGGATAGGACATCATGCCAAATCTGTCGTGAGAACGGGCATCCAACAAGCAAGTGGTGCATGGTCTCGGGCTCCTGGTCACAGAACACACATCGAGGTGGGTGCGGCAATCCTCGCCTAAGAAGTCTGTCGGCAGTCCAACACCTATCCTGGAGAGCCAGCCAAACAAAGATCTTGACTCTCAGTGCTGCCCAAGTCTTCCAGTTCAGCTGCCAGCAGTTTGCCGAGGTTGATCCAAGGAGCATTGCCGAGTAGCATGAAGCGGTGGAATAAGATCCATTGGCGGTCATCTTCCAAGTAAGGTGGTCCGGCTCATTGGAAAGCAGGAACTGGTATAAGCGCTCCCAAAGCTCCACATATTGAACAGTGGCCTCGACCCCGAGCGCGCCATGGATGTCCTGAACCCACGCGCGTCCCTCGAGCCCTTCCTTGATAGTGCGCTGTCTCCGCCGCCTCCTGGGTACCATGGCGTGGACTGCCGGAGCGAGCTCAGCGATGGATTGCCCAAGGAGCCAGTGATATTCCCAGAACCGGCAAGACGTCCCATCACCCACGTGCCAGGTCGTGCAAGCACGGAAGATACTCCGGACCTCGTCGGTGTGGTTGAACAGAAGGTGATTCCATGGACTATATCAATGTTATATTTCTGATCTTTTACAACATGATTGATAAGCCTTTAAATCTATGGTGCATATGGACAACTCCCGACATGATCATAAGAGCTCTCTTTGATAATTTCAAACAAGAATTCCATCAAGTTGAATGGTTTAACTTGGTGAAGATAAATCATGATCTTCTTAGAGTGTCCTCTCATGTTGGTTGTATTTCCATCTTTTGGGTCAAGTGTGTACCTCAAGAATATAGTTTTGAGTGTGTAAAGACCTCTTTTTAGTCTTTACATACTCATATTTTGCAGTTCTGGACAAGTACAAGCACTGAGTATCCATCTTCTCATAATATGACTGATGAATGTTGTCAAACTTCTTCTTGTCGTTTTCTATGATATTTGAGCGAATTAAGCCTTTCTGGATGAATATATGTTGCCATCGGTCATCCTGATAAGGTGAAGTCTGCATCATTGGCAAACTATACAATAGCATAGAACTAAAGGATTACTTCTTCATTCCAATCCTCTTTTGTAGAAAGCAGTCTATCAAATTTGTTTGCTTCACATATCTCCTTGACATTTGGATACTTCTTCTGAATTATTTCGCAATTGTTTTATCTCATTGTAATGAACCGGTCCCTGATAAGGACCTGATTCTTTGTCCTTCTTGTGCTACTTGTGACGCCCCCGACTCGACCGTGCACTAATCATACACGCAAACATGCACGATCAAGACCAGAGACTCACGGGAAGATATCACAACACAACTCTAGACACAAATTAAAGCATACAGCTTCATATTACAAACCAGGCCACGAAGGCTCGAATACATAAGTCAGCGGAAGCAACAATATCTAAGTACAGACATAATTAGACAAGTTTGCCTTAAGAAGGCTGAGCAAAACAACGACAACTAGATCGAAAAGGCGCAGACCTCCTGCCTAGGAGCCTCCGAACTACTCCTGGTCGTCGGTCTCCATGTAGTAGTAGGCTCCGTCGGGGTAGTAGTAGTCATCGGCGGGACCGGCTGACTCCGGGGCTCCGTCATCTAATCGCAGCAATCAGGTAGGGGGGGAGGTAGCAAAGCAACCGTGAGTACTCATCCAAAGTACTCGCAAGACTTACATCAGATCTATGCTAAGTATGCATCAGTATCGAAGGGAAGGGGTTGTATCTGTGGACTATACTGCAGAAACGCCAGAATAGAGGGGAAGGCCTAGCCTATCGAAGACTAGCATCTTGCAACGTCTTGCAGCAACAGAAGAGAGCAGAATAACATAACATGTAGTAACAAATATATATTATTAACGCCTAGAGATTCTTCCTCGACACCCTGCGAGAAAGCGATCCCGGAGCCATAATATCAGTTTAGTATCACATGTATCCAGTTCTAGTTGTAGTAGATCGGGATACAACTCCGAGCGTCCTGTTACCGTGGACACGGCTATTCGAATAGATAACTTCCCTGCAGGGGTGCACCAACTTACCCAACACGCTCGGTTAACTCTGGCCAGACACACTTTTCCTGGTCATGCCCGGCCTCGGCTGATCGACACGACATAGTCCTACCTAGGCTCCGCAGAGAGGTCCCCGCCGGTCTACATCCTAAGTGCGAAGGGGTCATGGGCCAATCGTCCTAGGTCGTTGTGCGCAGGGTGGATCCAGGCACCACCTCTGTCTTGGATGGCGCCGATCCGACCCGGTCACAATGCTGAACTGGACGTCTAATAGAGTTTTCGGGAGAATCATAAGACGCCGAGTGCCCATAACTTATCCCGCGTGGTGGTTAGTGCGAAAAGGCCAAAGGCCTACTCAGATCACATATCCAAACCCATTAGTGTGTTGGGAGCTCACGGTGACAATCAGTAATCCTGTCACCCCGTCTCGCAGACTTACGATAAGGGCCAAGCCCATCCCTCTCTAGGGCGGTCTCTGCCTGCCCGGCCGTGCCGCGTAATTATCTCGCGGGTACCCTCCTGGTCAACCTGACTTATCCAGAGACTGTCGGGAACTCAGGTCCACCTCTACCGGGGTGGTACCGCCTGTCCCTTCAGTCCCGCAGTAACAGTAAACGGGGAACAATGTAAGGTAACAGTGTGTCCGTAACATCAAGGGGGAAATCCGAGGAATCACCCTCGATGGATTCCCACTCGATGTAACCGTCAAGGTGAACTTGGAGGAATCACCCTCGATGGGTTCACACTTGAGGGGCTGCACGACAGAGGCATCATCGGAGGTGGTGAAAGAGGAATCACCCTCGGTAACCCAAAACGGACTAGCTACGCTATAGAGATATCATCAGGAGTGAGGTAGGAGGTATCATCCTTGGCACTCGATAGTAGCTCTGCAGAGTCGTACAACTAAGGGGGTGTGCGGTGATGTGTCGGTCTCTGCACGTCGACCATACTGATCGAGCACCCGGAAGCAAGGCATGGCAACACGGACAAGGGTGCGGGGCCACTGATGGATCACTAACCAACCTATACTAAGCATTTAGGACAACAGGTAAAGTATCAACAACAGGTTACAAAATCAGGCTATGCATCAGAATAGGAGCTATCGAATACAGTAGCAAAATCTAATGCAAGCACGGGAGAGAAAGAATGGGCGATATAGGAATGATCAAGGGGGTTTTGCTTGCCTGGAAGCTCTGCCGAAAGAGGCTGGGCGACTGCGACGTAGTTGTACTCAGGGGCCACGTCGGTCTCGGGGTCTACCGGAGAGAAGAGGGGGAGAAAACAAATAAATACAAAGTATACAAATGCAATCACAGAGCATGACATGGCAAAATGCAATGCATGGGTGACCTAATGCATCTCTAAACCATTTTAAACAATTTAGGAATTAACTTGGAATTATTAACCGGTAGTCAGACACTATTCATCTGCCAGAAACAGGCCTAAAGTTACAGATTCTCCTACTTAGGGATTCTAACATGAATGCAGATGATATATTCGGATTCGTTAGATTTTTCTAATCATTTTTCATATAGAAAACATTTTCATCTGAGCTACGGTTGAATTTCTACAAATTTCCGAAGTTTTAGCAATATTCTGAAATTCTGGAATTATCTTTAATCCGAATTTAAATTCCTAAATACTTTTGTTACGAGGGTATTGGCTAGCCTATGTGTATGACCAGTGGGGTCCAGGGGTCCAGTCAACAGCCTAGTCAAAAAGTTGACTGGTCAAAGGTTGACTGGTCCACTGATGAACAGTGCCAGTGGGGCCCGGTTGTCATTTTCACATATTTAACAGATTGTTTAAAATAAACTAATTAGTTGTGGGGCCCGCTGTCAGTGCCTAATTAGTGGGGGTTAGCACTAGTTTTAGTTAGTGCCTAATTAAAAGGGGTTGGCCCTACACTCACACACACACACAGAGCACGCACACATAGCACACACACACACAGCACGCAGCAGCTTAGAGCAGCAGCAAAGCAGTGCAAGTAGCAGCGGGAGCAAGCAGCGGCAGGAGCAAAGCAGCAGCGGCGGCAGCAACTAGGAGCAGCAGCTGTAGCGAGCAGCAAGCAGCAGCAGTACAAGAAGCAGCAGCTAGCGCAGCAGCAGAGCACTGGCAGCGGCAGCACACAGCAGCAGGGAAGCAGCGGCGGGAGCAACTCGCAGGGGCGAGCGGGGACGCGAGCGCGCGCGGGCTGGGCGGCGCGTGGGCGCAGGCAGGGGAGCCCAGGGCGCGGCCGGACGCGGCCAGAGGCTCGCGGGCGCAGCCAGGGAGCGCGGCGAGCAGCTCCGGGCAGGACGATGGGCGGCGGCCTGCGGTGACTGAAACGATGGGGAAAAGGGAGGGTCGACGCTACTCACCGGGGGAGGGCCGATGGCGAGCTCGTACGTGGCCGGGGTGGACGAGGTGACGCGGATCGACGGCGAGGCCGCGGCGGCCGTGGCGAAGAAAAAAATGATGAGGGCAGCGTTGGCGTTGCTCCCCGAGCTCGATCCAGTGCGGTAGGCGATGGAGACGACCTCAACGGAGTGGCTGGACACCGTGGCGCGGCTCGGGATGGCTCCAGAGCACGAGGACGATGATGGCGCGACAAAGGTGGTTCGGCTGTGGGTTCGGGAGACGAGTGCGGTGCGAGGGAGAAAGGGAATGGACAGGGTCGGGGGTGGCCTCCTTATCCCCTCCCCGACGTTCTGTAGCGCCAGGCGTCGAGCATCGGCGGCCATGGCGCCGTGGATGGCTGCCACGCCATGGCTCTGCCTCCTGTGTACATGAGGTCAGGGAAAGGCCGTAGATGGGATGGTTCGTGCTACTGTAGCACTGGGCCTAAGTGCATAGTGTCTTTTCCTTTATCATTTCCTGTTATTTGTTTAGCTGTTGTATTCTATTTATTTAGCTACCAAACGATTTTTGCTAAGTGTGAAACTTTGCACATAAACCATGCACAATATTGCTAGGTGGCACAAAAAGTTTGGGGCCAAAAGGGGTTGTCTAACCATTTTTAGAAATTGAAAAGGCCAATTTAATTGCTGCTGATCTACTCAAATAATTCCGAGGGGCATTTTTGGAATCCAAATGAGGTTGGTTTCATCATGACAAATACTTAGGGAATATTTTCCATATTGTGAACTATTTTGCTGGCATGTTTGAGGATGCAAATATTTGATTGGCATTTAAATTGGAATTTGGACTTTGATTTTGAACAAGTGGCAATTGGCATAGTAATCATGATGACATGACCACCATTAGGGGGAGATCACTGTAGCTTAACACTGGGGGTGTTACACTACTCCCTCGATCAATTTCTAGCACATACGGTACATGATGAGTACTACATTGCAGATCCAGTCTTTAATACATTACGGTTCCATAAGTCACTCTGACGAACATATAAGCGAAGGGAAGCTATGTGCGCCTCTAAAAGTCTATTTGTCTGATATCTAAGATCAATCGAACTGAAGCACCTTAATCTTAGATCTGGTTCTAACAAGAATCTCAGAGGTATTCCTCCTCTGGGATAGTAGCTGGAATTGATTCACTCGAGAAGCCAGATATCTCTTAAGGATTCGGTCAGAATTAATGGCATGCCCCGGTCGGGCAACTAGTTGTTTCGCCAGTCGAACAAAAGCTAGATACCACCAGAACCTAATCGATACTAGCTCACCCGCCATGGCACTCCTACCCCACGACGTGAGTGCCACTCGGCTTACTATTTTATTATTTTAAAAGAACTTTGTGAGTCCATCACGAGCTCTCTGCAACCAACAAGACAACATGCTAAGTCCGGTTTCACTCAAAACATATTGGTCACTCAGAAGCAAAGAAAAGACAAGCTACAACCAGATATTGAAGGACTCGGGTGCTACTGACGATGCCATGGCCCTAGTGTATAGTCAGGGAGGACTAACTCGGCGCAACAACCCCTGGGTGTTGCCAACCAAAGACTCGGAGTCCACCTACTACACGGGGACGCATCACCAACTCAGAGTACGAGGCATGTTCTACAAGATGTAGTGGGGCTAGTCGCAAACCTCGAAATCGACTCGAACTCTTTGTAACTCTAGCCTCGTCCAACTATACACCAAACACCAGCTTCATTTTATGCATCCATCAATACCATGTACAAAGGCAAGAGTGGGGAATTACCTCCACGTCAAGGGCCCGAACTTGGGTAAACCTCTGTCTTGTGTGCATCCTACTGTCTTCCTGTTGCATGCACTGCCTCGTGTTAGTTACTGCCGGTAAATTTTACCAACAATACCTGACAACGGTGCGGAAGTCACACGTACTTTGTATGACAGTGGGGCATTACCTAAGGTTACCAGATGGAAATGGGGCATGGATTTTACATAGGTTCGGGCCCCCTCTATGTGAGTAACAACCCTACTCCTGCCTGCATGGGATTATGTCACAAGGGGGTTACAATGATGGTGTACAAGAAGTTTCCGGCGGGTTGATGATCAACACGCTGGGTTGGGGTAGACGATCTATGGGTTGTCTAGATCGATTCTATTGGTGTTTTCAATTCAGTAGGGCTAGGGCTTCTAGAGATCATGATGTTATTGAAGATGTCCTCTCCTTGTTGGGAGGACGCCTATGAAAGAGCATGGTGCCCCCATGTTTGGTTTTGGTAATTAATGGCAATCCCTATGGACTAATGGTTGCTTTAAGTTATATATTCTCAATGGCACACCGAACGAGCTCCAACTGGTAAGAAGGTAAACTCTGTCGTAGAAGTTTCTACCTTGAGTGATAAAATGGATGCTCTTATGAATACGCTTACTAGTAAAAATGCTCATGTTGATGCAAATGATGTTCCATTATCTACTTTGATTGGGAAAAATAATGATGCTATTGATGTGAATTTGGTCGCTAGAAATAATTTCAACAACAATGCTTATAGAGGGAATTTCAATCCTAGACCGTATCCCGGTAATCCCTCTAATAATTATGGTAATTCATATAATAATAATAATAATAATAATAATAATAGGATACCTACTGAACTTGAGAACAACATTAACGAATTTATTAGTTCTCAAAAGATTTTTAATGCCATGGTAGAAGAAAAAATGCATAAAGTTAATGATATGGCTAGAAACATGGATAGAATTGCTAATGATGTGGATGCTCTTAAAATTAAAATTATGCCACCTAAAAGGGATATTATTGAATCTCTAAAGTCTATTCAAGTCACCATGGATAAAAGTAGAAAAAGAATTGAACGGATTAGAGCTAAGCGTGAATTCCTAGAAAAAACTCTCGTACCCGGTTTTTATCATAATCATGATGAGGATATTAAAATGATTGGTGTTACACCTATTGAATCTTTGTTTAGTAACATAAAACTTGATGAAAAAGGGACTGGAGATGAGTCAACTTTAGCTAGAAGGCGTCCCAACTGTTCGGAGGGTGATGATCTTAATGATAAAAACAATAAAAGTGGGTTTGAAGAGGTCAAGACTTTAGATAGTGATGTGCCGACTACTTTGGATTACAAGGACTTTAATTATGATAATTGCTCTTTGACTGAGTGTGTTTCCTTGTTGCAATCCATCATGAACTCACCTAATGCTTACGAACAAAATAAAGCTTTTACTAAACATATTGAAGAAGCAATGATTAAACCTCATGAAGAAAAGCTAGAATTAGAAGTATCAATTCCAAGGAAATTACATGATGAATGGGAACCTACTATGAAAGTAAAGATTAAAGATTATGAATGTAATGCTTTGTGTGATCTACGTGCTAGCGTCTCTACTATACCAAAATCTTTATGTGACGTTCTAGGTCTCACCGATATGGATGAATGTTCCCTTAATTTGCATCTAGCGGATTCAACTATTAAGAAACCATTGGGTAGAATTAATGACGTTCTTGTAATTGCAAATAGAAATTATGTGCCTGCGGATTTTATTGTGCTTGACATTGAATGCAATCCGTCTTGTTCTATAATACTTGGTAGGCCTTTCCTACGAACCATAGGTGCAATTATTGATATGAAAGAAGGAAATATAAGGTTCCAATTTCCACTAAAGAAAGGGATGGAACACTACCCAAGGAAGAGGATTAAACCACCATATGAATCTATTATGAGAGCAACCTATGGAATTGCTTTGAAAGATAACAATACTTGAAATAACGCATTATGCCTAGCTAGAGGCATAAAACAATAGCGCTTGTTGGGAGGCAACCCAATATTTATATTTATTGTAATTTTTATTTTTCTTGAGTCACATGATCATTGCTACTGTAATGATTGTTTTTTTATCTTTTAATTAGTGTTTGTGCCAAGTAATGCCTTTGGGATGATTTAAATGATAGTATAATTGATGTTGTTTGAGAACAGAAAGTTTTTCGCCCAGTATTTGATTTTACATATCTTACTGGAATATCAGGGAAAAAATGAAATGTTTACACAGTATTGGGATAAAAATTGTTTACATCTTCCTGTTTTTTCAGAATTTTTGGAGTTACAGAAGTATGGATAAACATTCTGTCATTACATATTGTTCTGTTTTAGACAAATTCTGTTTTTATTGCATAGTGCGCTTGTTTTAATGATGATATGGATTATATCGGGGGTATAAGTCATGGAGAAGTTATAATATAATAGGTGTTATGCAAGAACAATTATGAATGAGTTTATAACAGTACCTAAAGTGGATGATTTTATTTATTATACTAACGGATCTCACGAAGTTTCTGTTGAGTTTTGTGTGCTAAAGTTTTCAAGTTTTGGGTGAGATCACGATGAGTAAAGGAATAAGGAGCGGCAAGACCCTAAGCTTGGGGATGCCCAAGGCACCCCAAGGTAATATTCAAGGAAGACCCAAGCATCTAAGCTTGGGGATGCCATCCGTCCACAATTCATCGGTATGTTACTTGGAGCTATATTTTTATTCATCACATGATATGAATTTTACTTGGAGCGTCTTGTGCCATAGTTTTGTTTTACTTTTTAGTTTGCCACAATCATTGTTTGCTGGACACACCTTTTGAGAGAGACACACATTCTCATAATTTTATAGAATACTCTATGAGCTTCACTTATTTCTTTTGAGCTATGCAGTTGCTCTTGTGCTTCACTTATATTCTTAGAGCACGGCGGTGGTTATATATTTTATAGAAATTATTGCACTCTCATGCTTCACTTAAATCTTTTTGAGAGTCCTAAATAGGAACTGGTAATATGCACGGGTTATAAGACTAGTCTGAAAATGATAGGTATATAAGAGTGGTATAATAAAAAACTTTCATTTAGATCACTAAATATGAGGCGTATGATTTAATTATATTGATGTAGTAATATGAAAGGGTATTAGTTCATGATCATTGGTTAGTAGAAATATCAATATTAAAGCTTGTTATGTACTACTCATTTAAGTGTCCGTCGTGGTATGTTGGGGAAGTTTGAGCATTTTTATGTTTGATTGAAATCCTTGAGTGCTGTCTAAATCGGGGGTGCGCGATGGTTAACTCCTACAAACCTCCTCCCTAGGGGCATGCGAGTAGTACTTTGCTTCGAGGGCTAATAAACTTCCACAATAAGTATATGAGTTCTTTATGACTAATGTGAGTTCATGGACAAATATAGCACTCCCACCTTTCCACATATTGCTAGCCTCTTCGGTACCGTGCATTGCCCTTTCTCACCTCGAGAGTCTATAAAAACCACCTTGAGAGTCTATAAAAACTTCGCCGGTGCATCCAAACCCCGTGATATGATACGCTCTATCACACATAAGCCTTCTTATATCTTCCTCAAAACAGCCACCATACCTACCTATCATGGCATTTCCATAGCCATTCTGAGATATATTGCCATGCAACTTCCATCATTCCATCTTATGACATGTGTGTTCATCATCATATTGCTTTGCATGATCATATAGAACTGACATGATATTTGTGGCAAAGCTACCGTTCATCATTGTAATGCATGTTACGCTAGATCATTGCACATCCTGGTACACTGCCAGAGGCATTCATATAGAGTCATATTGTTTCAGTCTTATCGAGTTGTAAGTAAATAAAAGTGTGATGATCATCATTATTAGAGCATTGTCCCAGTGAGGAAAAGAATGATGGAGACTAATGAGTCCTTCAAAATGAGGGGATGAGATCCATGAGATTGTTCTAAAAAAAAGAGGCTAAAAGAGCCCAACAAAAAATGAGAGAAAAAGAGAGAATGGACAATGCTACTATCCTTTTACCACACTTGTGCTTCAGAGTAGCACCATGTTCTTCATATAGAGAGTCTCCTGAGTTATCACTTTCATATACTAGTGGGAATTTTTCATTATAGAAATTGGCTTGTATATTCCGATGACATGCTTCCTCAAATGCCCGAGGTCTTCATGAGCAAGCAAGTTGGATGCACACCCACTTAGTTTCCATTGAGTTTTAATACACTTATAGCTCTAGTGCATCCATTGCATGGCAATCCCTACTCCTCGCATTGATATCAATTGATAGGCCTCTCCATTGCGTATTGATCCGCCGAGTTGATGCGAGACTTTCTTCCTTTTGATCTCTACCACGGCATTCTATTCCACCGTAGTGCTTTGTCCATGACTCACGCTCATGTATTGAGTGGAGTTGAAAATACTGAAGCGCGTGAAAAAGTACGATACAATTGCTTGGTTTGACACCGGGGTGCTCATGATTTATATTTATGTGGTGAAGGCAGAGTCATGCCATGCTTACATAATTAAATGAGTAGGGATAACATTCGTTGAGCATCGTATATTTTGAAAAAGTAATGATTATGTTCTTGTATTCATGGATATTATTATGTTGATATCAATTACTTCATCGTTTCTCAATATTTATACCGTAAGAAGATTACATGATAAACATGCTAGGTAGCATTCAACATCAAAAATTATTATTTTTTATCATTTACATACTCGAGGACGAGCAGCAATTAAGCTTGGGGACTAACCTATTATATTATCATTCTTAGATACTTTATATGCAATTTTATATCATTTATTATTATTTCATGCTATTATATTATCATTCTTAGATACTTTATATGCAATTTTATATCATTTATTATTATTTCATGCTATTATATTATCATTCTTAGATACTTTATATGCAATTTTATATCATTTTTGGGGCCTAACCTATTAACTCAGTGCCTAGTGCCAGTTGCTGTTTTCTGCTTTTGGTTTTACAGTAAATCTATACCAAACGGAGTCCAAACGCTACAAAACTTTTTGACAATTTTTTTCTGGACAAAAGAGACCCTAGAAGCTTCGGGAGAGGACCAGAAGACCTACGAGGAGATGGCAAGGCAACAGGGCGCACCCTGGGGGGTAGGCGTGCCCTGATGCCTTGTGGGCCCCTTGTGGCTCCGTCTGACCTAATTCCAGCGCTATAAATTCTAAAATATTCCAAAACCCCCAGAGAGCCACACAAAAAAAAAATTCGCCGCCGCAAGTCTCTGTTCTTCTGCGATCCCATCCGGTGGCCTTTTTTCGGTACTCTGCCGGAGGGGGAATCGATCACGGAGGGCTTTGATAACCCACAAGTATAGGGGATCGCAACAGTTTTCGAGGGTAGAGTATTCAACCCAAATTTATTGATTCGACACAAGGGGAGCCAAAGAATATTTGCAAGTATTAGCAGTTGAGTTATCAATTCAACCACACCTGGAGACTAAATATCTGCAGCAGAGTGATCAGTAGCACAGTAGTATGATAGTTTGATAGCAGTAGCAATAATAGTAACGGTAACAGTAATGGTAGCATCAATAGCAGTAGCGATTGTAACAGAAGTAGCAATAGTAGTAACTTAGCAAGAACAATATGTAAAAAACTCATAGGCATTGGATTGGTGATTATGTTGGATAACATTCATCATGTAACAGTCATAACCTAGGGCGACACAGAACTAGCTCCAATTCATCAATGTAATGTAGGCATGTATTCCGTATATAGTCATACGTGCTTGCGATAAGAACTTGCATGACATCTTTTGTCCTACCCTCCCGTGGCAGCGGGGTCCATAAGGAAACTAAGGGATATTAAGGCCTCCTTTTAATAGAGAACCGAAACAAAGCATTAACACTTAGTGAATACATGAACTCCTCAAACTACGGCAATCACCGGAAAGAATCCCAATTATTGTCACCTTGGGGTATGCGGATCATAACACGTAGCAGGTGCATACAACTTGCAAGATCGGATCAAGAACACAAATATATTCATGAAAACATAAAGGGTTCAGATCTGAAATCATGGCACTCGGGCCCTAGTGACAAGCATTAAGCATAGCAAAGTCATAGCAACATCAATCTCAGAACATAGTGGATACTAGGGATCATGCCCTAACAAAACTAACTCGATTACATGATAAATCTCATCCAACTCATCACCGTCCAGCAAGCCTACGAAGGAATTACTCACTCCCGACGGTGAGCATCATGAAATTGGTGATGAAGGATGGTTGATGATGACGATGCCGGAAGATCCCCCTCTCCGGAGCCCCGAACGGACTCCAGATCTGGCATGCCGATGAAGAACAGGAGGTGGCGGTGTCTCCGTATCGTGAAACGCAATAAAACTTCCTCTCTAATTTTTTTCTCTGGAATTGTGAATTTATATGCCAGAGATTAGGGTCAGCGGAGCCACGTGGGCCCCACGAGCCACCAGGGCGCACCTGGGGGGTGGTGTGCCCTCGTGCCTCGTGGGCACTGGGTGGCCCCCCTCCAGTGGGTCTTGGTTCCAGTATTTATTTATTCCATAAAAAATCTGCAAAAAGTTTCATCCATATCCAAGAACTTTTATTTCTGCACAAAAAACAACACCATGGTAGTTCTGCTGAAAACAGCGTCAGTCTGGGTTAGTTCCATTCGAATCATGTAAATTAGGGGCCAAAACAAGAGCAAAAGTGTTTGGAAAAGTAGATACGACGGAGACGTATCAGGCTTCTGCATCAACCTTGCTACCCTTCCGATGATGTGTGAGTAGTCCACCACAGACATACGGTTCCATAGTGATTAGCTAGATGGCTTCCTCTCTCTCTTTGATCTTCAATACAATGTTCTCTTCGGAGATCGATTCGATGTAATCTTCTTTTGCGGTGTGTTTGTTGGGATCCGATGAATTGTTGGTTTATGATCAGATTATTCATTGAAAGTAATTGAGTCTTTTCTGAACTTTATTGCGTATGATTGTTATAGCTATGTAATGCTTTCCGATCTTTGGGTTTTCTTTGGCCAAGTTGATCTATCGATCTTTAGTGGAAGTGGTGCATAGTAGCGGGTTCAATCTTGCGGTGTCCTCACCTCGTGACAGAAGGGGTAGCGAGGCACGTATTGTATTGTTGCTACTAAGGGTTAAACGACGGGGTTTAATCATATTGATTGGTTTTATTCTATCTACATTATGTCATCTTGCTTAAAGCGTTACTCTGTTTGTCATGAACTTAGTAAATGCAGAATCATTTTGGTCTACTTGTCACGGACGTAATGTCAATATACATGATCATGCCATGAATAACATCATAACTATGTGCTTTTCTATCAATTGCCCAACAGTAATTGTCTACCCACCGTATGCTATTCTTATGAGAGAGATGCCTCTAGTGAAAACTATGGCCCCCGGGTCTACTTTAATCATATTACTAAAACCAAAATCACCTTGCTGCAATTTATTTTCTTTTATTTTACTTTGCAATTTATCTATCTACCACTATCAAATTTTATCCTTGCAATTAACGAGTTCAAGGGATTGACAACCCTCTTGCCCGCGTTGGTGCAAGTATTTGTTCTTGTGTGTGCAGGTACTGCTAAGGAGTGTTTGCGTGGTTCTCCTATTTGTTCGATAACCTTGCTTCTCTGCTGAGGGAAATACTTATCTGCTACTATATTGCTTCACCCTTCCTCTTCGGGGAAAATCCCAACGCAACTCACAAATAGCAGTGCTTCGAGTTCATCCGTCGCACCACCACAATGCAGCTCACAAATAGCAGTGCTTCGAGTTCACCCTTCCTCTTTGATGTACTGCGAGCTTTGTTAATATAGTTGGATCATATGGTGTTTCTTCCCTCTCTACCTTCTTGTGATGAATTGAGTCTTTCCCTTTGAGGTTTCGTTTTTGTCGGATTGAATAATTCAGATTTGAGAACACTTGATGTATGTCTTGCATGTGGATACCCGTGGTGACAATGGGGGTATTCTATTGATTCACTAGTGTATATTTTGGTAATCAACTCACGGATTCCCATGACCTTGGGGTGATCTAGGCATAGGGGTTGGTTGCATGTTTTTATTATCTTTTCTCCGAGAAGAAACTTTGGGGGTACACTTTGAAGTTCTTTGGGTGGATTGAATATTATGAATTTAAAGTTGTTTGATGCATATCGAATAATCAACTCACAGATACTTGTGGTGACATTGAAGTATCTAGGTGACATTAGAGTTGGTTGATGCGTATCATATGGTGTTATTTTAGTACGAACTTCGGGGCTGTTTGTGACACTTAAAGGGATGGCTCAATAGATTGTTCGGAAATGATAACTTTGAGGTGGTTTCGTACCCTACAACAATTTCTTTCTTATGTTCTCCGCTAATAGGAACTTTCGAGTGATTCTTTGTCGCACGTTGAGGGATTGTTATATGATTCAACTATGTTAGCACTGTTGAGAGATTGCACTAGTGAAAGTATGAACCCTTGGCCTTGTTTCTAAGCATTGCAATACTGTTTGTGCTCACTTTTACTACTTGCTACCTTGCTGTTTTTATATTTTCAGATTACAAAAACCTATATCTACTATCCATACTACACTTGTATCACCATCTCTTCGCCGAACTAGTGCACCTATACAATTTACCATTGTATTGGGTGTGTTGGGGACACAAGAGATTTCTTGATTGCAGGGTTGTTTGAGAGAGACCATCTTCATCCTACGCCTCCCACGGATTGATAAACCTTAGGTCATTCACTTGAGGGAAATTTGCTACTGTCCTACAAAACTCTGCACTTGGAGGCCTAACAACGTCTACAAGAATAAAGGTTGCGTAGTAGACATCACATGACGCTTGAGTTTCTTAGCACTCTCTCGCATAATATTGGCTTGATGCCAAATGCATATGAGGAAGAGCGGATCACTTTCCGTCTCTTGGACCAGGATTTCAACATCACTCTTGATGAGTGGTGTAGCCACCTTGGCTTCCCCAAAAACCATGATGACATCCATTATGTTTATGATTTTACTGACCCGCACCCGAGGCAATCCTTCCACCAGATGAGTGTCCATGGCTCAAGGCAAATAGCCAGTTGCATTGAAAGTCCTGCTATACGTTATTTCTATTATGTTATCACTAACTCATTGCAGGCATGAGGAGAAGTTTCTAAGGTGAATGATGAGAACATGCTAGTTCTCGGGAAAGCAGCAAATCTTGATGTCGGTTATTCGCCCAACCTAGGGCCAATACTATTGCTACACCTTGCGCATCAAGCAAATCATGCACACGGAGATATCGTGTGTGGAGGAGTGATCACCATGTTGGCCAACTCACTTGGTCTCAACTACAATCACCTTCGCCCCATTGTCGGTAACAACCTTGTTAATATTCATGTTCTTACTAGCTCTAGAATGGTAGTAGTTAGTTGTGGCCGCCATTGCATCAAAAATCTTGGAGTGAGATACTTGTTACCCACTCCTATGCCTAACCGTTTCTCCATAGAACATGGACAATTGCATTATGTTCCACAGGCAGGAGATGCAGCTTTTGACCAAGAAGGCCTAGAACCTGAAGAAGTAGATGAAGAAGAGCTCGCCACCGACGAAGAGGAGGAGCAGCCACAACAAGAAGCCTACACCACCTACGCGGACTTATGCAGTTTGCAGGGCTCTATCGATGATATGAGTTGTTGGAAATATGCCCTAGAGACAATAATAAATTGGTTATTATCATATTTCCTTGTTCATGATAAAGGTTTATTATTCATGCTAGAATTGTATTGACCGGAAACTTAAATACATGTGTGAATACATAAACAAATATTATGTCCCTAGTGAGCCACTACTAGACTACCTCGTTGATCAAAGATGGTTAAGGTTTCCTAACCATAGACATGAGTTGTCATTTGATAACGGGATCACATCATTAGGAGAATGATGTGATGGACAAGACCCAACCGTAATCTTAACATTCGATCGTATCACTTGAGTTTATTGCTATAGCTTTCTTCATGTCAAGTATTTGTTCCTTAGACCATGAGATCATGTCACTCCCGGATACCGGAGGAATACTTAGTGTGTATCCAAACGTCACTTCGTAACTGGGTGATCATAAAGGTGCTCTACAGGTATCTCCGAAGGTCTATGTTGGGTTGCATGAATCGAGACTGGGATTTGTCACTCCGTATGACGGAGAGATATCTCTGGGCCCTCTCGGTAATACAACATCGTAAAGAGCTTGCAAGCAATGTGGCTAATGAGTTAGTCACGGGATCTTGTATTACGGAACGAGTAAAGAGACTTGCCGGTAACGAGATTGAACTAGGTATGGAGAAACCGACGATCGAATCTCGGGCAAGTAACACATCGCCGGACAAAGGGAATTGCATACGGGATTAACCGAATCCTTGACATCGTGGTTCAACCGATAAAAGATCTTTGTGGAATATGTAGGAATCAATATGGGCATCCAGGTCCCGCTATTGGTTATTGACCGGAGAGGTGTCTCGGCCATGACTACATGATTCCCGAACCCGCAGGGTCACACGCTTAACGTTCGTTGACGCTAGAGTAGTATAAGGATATTTGATGATTGGTAACTGAATGTTGTTCAGAGTCCCGGATGAGATCCCGGACGTCATGAGGAGTCTCGGAATGGTCGAGAGGTAAAGATTTATATATGGGAAGTCATATTTTGGGTTCCGGAAAAAGGTGCAGTTTTTTCGGTATTGTACCGGGAAGCTTCCAGAAGGTTCCGGAGGGGTCCGGAAGTCCACAAGTGGGTCCACCACGTCCCAAGGGCTGGCATGGGCTGAGGGAAGGTGCCCTGGCCTTATTGGGCCAGGCGCACCAAGTCCTCAAAAGCCCATGCGGCTAGGGAAGGGAAAAAAGGAGAGTCCTAGTAGGAATAGGATTGGACTTGGAGTCCAAGTCCTCTCCCTCTAGGCGCCAACCCTAATAGGAGAAGGGCTGGACTCCAAGCCCCTCCAAATATATAAATAGAGGAGAGGGAGCGCCCCAAACAACACACCAGCCCCTGGGCGCCCCTCTCTCTCCCGTTACACCACCGCCTCGTCCCGATGACGCTTAGCGAAGCGCTGTCGGTGCTCCACCACCACCATCACCACCACGCCGTCGTGCTGGTTGTGATCCCATCTACTTCTCCACCTTATCTTGCTGGATCAAGGAGGAGGAGACGTCATCGAGTCGCACGTGTGCTAAACTCGGAGGTGTCGTCCGTTCGGCACTAGATCGGTTGGATCGTGATCGGATTGCGAAGGGAACGACTACATCAACCGTGTTATATACGCTTCCGCTTTCGGTCTACGAGGGTACGTAGACACACTCTCCTCTCTCGTTGCTATGCTTCTCCTAGATAGATCTTGGGTGTTCATTGGAAAATTTTTGATTTTCATGCTTCGTTACCCATCAGTGGCATCATGAGCTAGGTCTATGCGTAGATGTGTATGCACGAGTAGAACACAAAAGTTGTGGGCGTTGATGCTCAAATTGCTTACCTCTCTTGTCTTATTTGGATTCGGCAGTATTGTGGGATGAAGCGGCTTGGACCAACCTTACATGTCCTCGCACATGAGACCGGTTCCACCGACTAACATGCAACTTGTTTTGCATAAGGTGGCTAGCGGGTGTCTGTCTCTCCTACTTTAGTTGAATCTAATTTGACGAAGGCGGTCCTTATAGAAGGTTAAAAGGCAACTTGATTATCACCGTTGTGGCTTTGCGTAGGTAAGAACGGTTCTTGCTAGTTGCCCATAGCAGCCACGTAAAATTTGCAACAACAAAGTAGAGGACGTCTAACTTGTTTTTGCAGGGCATGTTGTGATGTGGTATGGCCAAAACGTGATGTGATATATGTTGATGTATGAGATGATCATGTTTTGTAATAGGTTCATGACTTGCATGTCGATGAGTACGGAAACCGGCAGGAGCCATAGGGTTGTCTTTAATTTATTGTGTGACCTGCGAGTCAACTGTTAAACGCCATATAATTGCTTTACTTTATCGCTATGCGTTAGCAATAGTTGTAGAAGCAATAGTTGGCGAGACGACCACGTGATGACACGATGATGGAGATCATGATGATGGAGATCATGGTGTCTTGCCGGTGACGATGGAGATCATGCCGGTGCTTTGGAGATGGAGATCAAAGGCACAAGATGATAATGGCCATATCATGTTACATATTGATTGCATGTGATGTTTACCCTTTTATGCATCTTATTTTGCTTAGGACGACGGTAGCATTATAAGATGATCCCTTCACTTAATTTCAAGAAATTGTGTTCTCCCTAAGTATGCACCATTGCGAAAGTTCGTCGTTTCGAAGCACCTCGTGATGATCGGGTGTGATAGACTCTTCGTTCGCATACAACGGGTGTAAGCCAGTTTTACACATGCAGAATACTTGGGTTAAACTTGACAAGACTAGCATGTACAGACATGGCCTCGGAACACAGGAGACCGAAAGGTCGAACATGAGTCATATAGTAGATATGATCAACATGGAGATGTTCACCATTGATGACTACTCCATCTCACGTGATGATCGGACAAGGGTTAGTTGATTTGGATCATGTGTCACTTAGACAACTTGAGGGATGTTGATTTAAGTGGGAGTTCATTATTAATTTGATTAACTGAACCAAATTATCATGAACTTAGTCTTAATTGTCTTTGCAAAATTTGTGTTGTAGATCAATAGCTCGCGCCGTAGCTCCCTGTTTTTAATACGTTCCTAGAGAAAGACTAAGTTGAAAGATATTGTAAGCAATTATGCGGACTAGGTCCGTAGTGTGAGGATTGTCCACAGAAGGCTTATGTCCTTGATGCACCGCTCGGTGTGCCAACCCCTCTAGCGTCATCTGTGGATGTTGTGAACATCTGGCAGGCACGTTTTGATGACTACTTGATAGTTCAGTGCGCCATGCTTTATGGCTTAGAAATCAGGGCCCCAAAGACGTTTTGAACGCCACGGAGCATATGAGATGTTCCAAGAGCTGAAATTGGTATTTCAAGCTCATGCCCGGGTCGAGAGGTATGACATCTCCAACAAGTTCTTTAGCTGCAAGATGGAGGAGAACAGCTCAGTGAGTGAGCATGTGCTCAGAGTGTCTGGGTGCTACAATCGCTTGAATCAAGTGGGAGTTAATCTTCCAGATAAGACAGCGGTTGACAGAGTTTTTCCAGTCACTGCCACCAAGCTACAAGGGCTTTGTGATGAACTATAATATGCAAGGGATGGAGAAAACACTTCCCGAGCTCTTCGCGATGCTTATGGCCGCGGAGGTAGAAATCAAGAAGGAGCATCAAGTGTTGATGGTTAAAAAGACCACTAGTTTCAAGAAAGGCAAGGGAAAGAAAGGGAACTTCAAGAAGAACGGTAAAGCAGTTGCCGCTCCCATGAAGAAACCCAAGGCTGGACCCAAACCAGAGACTGAGTGCTTCTACTGCAAGGGGAATGGTCACTCAAAGCGGAACTGCCCCAAGTACTTGGCAGATAAGAAGGATGGCAACGTCAATGTAGGTATATTTGATATACATGTTATTGATGTGTACCTCACTAGTGCTCGTAGTAGCGTCTGGGTATTTTGATACCGATTCAGTTGCTAATATTAGTAACTCGAAGCAGGAGCTGCGAAATAACGGAAACTAGTTGAGGGCGAGGTGACGATGGGTGTTGGAAGTGTCTCCAAGACTGATATGATCACCATCGGCACGCTCGTAATACCTTCGGGGTTAGTATTAAACCTAAATAATGGTTATTTGGTGCTTGCGTTGAGGATAAAACATTATATCTGGATATTGTTTATTGCAAGACGGTTATTCATTTAAGTCGGAGAATAATGGTTATTCTGTTTATATGAGTAATGTCTTTCATGATCATGCACCCAATGTGAATAGTTTACTGAATCTCGATCGTAGTGATACATATGTTCATAATATTAATGCCAAAAGATGCAAAGTTAATGATGATAGTACCACATGATTGTGGCACTGTTGCTTAGGTCATATTGGTGTAAAGCGCATGAAGAAACTCCATGTCGATGGATTTTTGGAATCTCTTGATTATGAATCATTTGAGACATGTGAACCATGCCTTATGGCAGGATGACTAAAACCCCGTCTTCCGGATCAGTGGAGCGGGCAAGTGACTTATTGGAAATAATACATACCGATGTATGCGGTCCGATGAGTGTTGAAGCACGCGGTGGATATCGTTATTTTCTTACCTTCACAGATGATTTGAGTAGATATGGGTATATTTACTTAATGAAACACAAATCTGAAACATTTGAAAAGTTCAAGGAATTTCAGAGTGAAGTATCATCGTAACAAGAAAATAAAGTTTCTACGATCTGATCATGGAGGTGAATATTTGAGTTACGAGTTTGGTATGCATTTAAGACAATGTGGAATTGTTTCACAGCTCACGCCACCTGGAACACCACAGCGTAATGGTGTGTCCGAACGTCGTAATCGTACTCTATTGGATATGGTGCGTTCTATGATGTCTCTTACCGATTTGCCACTATCGTTTTGGGGTTATGCATTAGAGACAGCCGCATTCACTTTAAATAGGGCACCGTCTAAATCCGTTGAGCTGACACCGTATGAGTTGTGGTTTGGCAAGAAACCTAAGCTGTCATTTCTTAAAGTTTGGGGATGCGACGCTTATGTCAAGAGGCTTCAGCCTGATAAGCTCGAACCCAAAGCGGAGAAGTGCATCTTCATAGGACACCCTAAAGAGACCATTGGTTATACCTTCTACCACAGATCCGAGGGCAAGATCTTTGTTGCCAAGAATGGGTCCTTTCTAGAGAAGGAGTTTCTCTCGAAAGAAGTGAGTGGGAGGAAAGTAGAACTTGATGAGGTAATCGTACCTTCTCTCGAATTGGAAGGTGGCGCATCACAGAAAGCAGTTCCCGTGATGCGTACACCAACCGGAGAAGAAGCTAATGATGATGATCATGAAACTTCAGATCAAGTTACTACTGAACTTCGTAGGTCGACTAGGGTACGTTCCGCACCAGAGTGGTACGGTAGTCCAGTCCTGGAAGTCATGTTGTTGGACAACGGCAAACCTACGAACTATGAAGAAGCTATGATAAGCCCGGATTCCGACAAATGGCTTGAGGCCATGAAATCCGAGATAGGATCCATGTATGAGAACAAAGTATGGACTTTGGTGGACTTGCCTAATGATCGGCAAGCCATTGAGAACAAATGGATCTTTAAGAAGAAGACAGACGCTGATGGTAATGTCACCGTCTATAAAGCTCGACTTGTCGCAAAGGGTTTCCGACAAGTTCAAGGGGTTGACTACGATGAGATATTCTCACCCGTAGCGATGCTTAAGTCTGTTAGAATTATGTTAGCGATTGCCGCATTTTATGAAATCTGGCAGATGGACGTCAAAACAGCATTCCTTAACAGGTTTCTTAAGGAAGAGTTGTATATGATGCAACCAGAAGGTTTTTGTCGATCCTAAGGATGCTGACAAAGTATGCAAGCTCCAGCGATCCATCTATGGACTGGTGCAAGCATCTCGGAGTTGGAATATTCGCTTTGATGAGGTGATCAAAGCTTTTGGTTTTATACAAACTTACGGAGAAGCTTGTATTTACAAGAAAGTGAGTGGGAGCTCTGTAGCATTTCTAATATTATATGTGGATGACATATTGTTGATTGGAAATGATATAGAATTTCTGGAAAGCATAAAAGGGTTGTTTGAAAGGAGTTTTTCAAAGGAAGACCTGGATAAAGCAGGTTACATATTGGGCATCAAGATCTATAGAGATAGATCAAGATACCTGATAAGACTTTCACAGAGCACATACCTTACAAGTTTTTTGAAGGAGTTCAAAAGGGACCAGTCAAAGAAGAAGTTCTTGCTTGTGTTGCAAGGTATGAAGTTGAGTAAGACTCAAAGCTCGACCGCGGCAGAAGAAAGAGAAAAGGCGAAGGTCGTCCCCTATGCCTTAGCCATGGGCTCTATAATGTATGCCATACCTGTACCATACCTATTGTGTGCCTTGCCGTGAGTCTGGCAAGGGGGTACTAGAGTGATCCAGGAGTGGATCACTGGACAACGGTCAAAAATTATCCTTAAGTTACTTAAGGAAATGTTTCTCGTTTATGGAGGTAACAAAGAGTTCGTCGTAAAGGTTTACGTCGATGCAAGCTTTGACGCCTATCTGGATGACCCTCAGTCTCGAACCGGATACGTAAAGTGGAGCAGTCGTTTGGAGTAGTTCCAAATCGAGCGTTAAGGCGGGATTTACATGTGAAGCGCATATTTAACGCTCTTTCAACTCCATCCATGATTGGATCAAGGACGGAGACTTTGATATTTGCAAAGTACATACGGATCTGCCCGTTGACTAAACCTCTTCCACGGGCAAAACATGATCAGCACCAGGACTCCATGGGTGTTAGATTCATTACATTGTAAACTAGATTATTGACTCTAGTGCAAGTGGGAGACTGTTGGAAATATGCCCTAGAGGCAATAATAAATTGGTTATTATCATATTTCCTTGTTCATGATAAAGGTTTATTATTCATGCTAGAATTGTATTGACCGGAAACTTAAATACATGTGTGAATACATAAACAAATATTATGTCCCTAGTGAGCCTCTACTAGACTAGCTCGTTGATCAAAGATGGTTAAGGTTTCATAACCATAGACATGAGTTATCATTTGATAACGGGATCACATCATTAGGAGAATGATGTGATGGACAAGACCCAACCGTAAGCTTAGCATTCGATCGTATCACTTGAGTTTATTGCTATAGCTTTCTTCATGTCAAGTATCTGTTCCTTAGACCATGAGATCATGTCACTCCCGGATACCGGAGGAATACTTAGTGTGTATCCAAATGTCACTTCGTAACTGGGTGATCATAAAGGTGCTCTACATGTATCTCCGAAGGCCTCTGTTGGGTTGCATGAATCGAGACTGGGATTTGTCACTCCATATGACAGAGAGATATCTCTGGGCCCTCTCGGTAATACAACATCGTAAAGAGCTTGCAAGCAATGTGGCTAATGAGTTAGTCACGGGATCTTGTATTACGAAATGAGTAAAGAGACTTGCCAGTAACGAGATTGAACTAGGTATGGAGATACCGATGATCGAATCTCGGGCAACTAACAAATCGCCGGAGAAAGGGAATTGCATACGGGATTAACCGAATCATTGACATCGTGGTTCAACCGATAAAAGATCTTCGTGGAATATGTAGGAATCAATATGGGCATCCAGGTCCCGCTATTGGTTATTGACCGGAGAGGTGTCTCGGTCATGACTACATGATTCCCGAACCCGCAGGGTCGCACGCTTAACGTTCGTTGATGCTAGAGTAGTATTGGGATATTTGATGATTGGTAACCGAATGTTGTTCGGAGTCCCGGATGAGATCCCCGGACGTCGCGAGGAGTCTCGGAATGGTCGAGAGGTAAAGATTTATATATGGGAAGTCATATTTTGGGTTCCGAAAAAATGTGCAGTTTTTTCGGTATTGTACCGGGAAGCTTCCAGAGGGTTCCGGAGGGGTCCGGAAGTCCACAAGTGGGTCCACCACGTCCCAAGGGCTGGCATGGGCTGAGGGGAGGCACCCTGGCCTTATTGGGCCAGGCGCACCAAGTCCTCAAAAGCCCATGCGGCTAGGGAAGGGAAAAAAGGAGAGTCCTAGTAGGAATAGGATTGGACTTGGAGTCCAAGTCCTCTCCCTCTAGGCGCCAGCCCTAATAGGAGAAGGGCTGGACTCCAAGCCCCTCCACATATATAAATAGAGGAGAGGGGGTGCCCCAAACAACACACCAGCCCCTGGGCGCCCCTCTCTCTCCGGTTACACCACCGCCTCGTCCCGACGACGCTTAGTGAAGCACTGTCGGTGCTCCACCACCACCATCACCACCACGCCGTCGTGATGGTTGTGATCCCGTCTACTTCTACACCTTCTCTTGCTGGATCAAGGAGGAGGAGACGTCATCGAGCCGCACGTGTGCTAAACTCGGAGGTGCCGTCCGTTCGGCACTAGATCGGTTGGATCGTGATCGGATCGCGAAGAGAACGACTACATCAACCGCGTTATATACGCTTCCGCTTTCGGTCTACGAGGGTACGTAGACACACTCTCCTCTCTCGTTGCTATGCTTCTCCTAGATAGATCTTGGGTGTTCATAGGAATTTTTTTGATTTTCATGCTTCGTTACCCATCATGAGCAACCTTGCCACGTCCCTTCGAGGCAAGTCCACCTACATGAATTCAAGCTTCTCCAACCGGAGCCAAGGATGGGCTCTTGACCAACCGCCACAATGATCCTGCCGGTTTGGGCTTGCAAAAGCATAAGCTTGGGGGAGGTCATCTCCACGTCTACATCAAGATGTGGCGGTATTATTTGAATAAATTGTAATAAGGTCGTACTTAAGCACGTGGAGCTTCAAAACACTCGTGTTGGTTTGTTCCAACACTTTGCTTTTTATTTTCTTTCGTTTTTCTTTTTGCCTTTGCGATTTTTCCTTTGCAAGTTAGTTTTCAAAAACCCAAAAACCAGAAAATAGAATAAGCTTTGCTTAGTTCTTGTTCTTTTTACCCCTTGGAGTTCGTTTGCATTTTTGTTTTCAGAGGAGTTGATCTATGCCGAACAACGAGGAATGCAAGAATAAGAAAGAGAAGTGTGTAAATTCACAACCGTGAAGGTATGTCCTACGACTCCCATCTTTTGCACTTGAAATACTTAGAGTAGATGTAGTAGTAGTATGTGTGATATGTGCAGGAGGGAGTAAGTCTTGATAATTAAAACAAAAGTTTTGTTCTAGTAGTTGAAATAATTGTGTAGCCTTTGTTTTTTTTAGTCTAGATAACCAAGACTTGCCGTGGGACTGTTTTTAAATGAAATGATCTTAACTAAGAATAACCATGCACAAGAGAAAGTCTTCGAAGACTTGGGTGTTGAGAAAATTTTTAGAGAAGATGATGTTTGAAATACTCAACCCCGTGTTGTTAATTTTAATAGACTTAATAGCACTTGTGGATTAAATTATCTAGAGGAACTTAGTTCAAGGGTGAACGAGATTATGCCAAAAATCTGTGTTGTATCTCTTACATGGTGCTTCAGCTTCTCGCTGGTGTTATGGCCCTGCTACTATATGCACGTGTACGTATGTAAATGTGGCTTCGTCACCTTTCTTGATGTTATGCTGAGGACTCCGCTAGCCAATGAACGATCCACTAGAGCAACAGCTCAGATTTCGGCTATGAGTTTGTTACCGTACGTAGTGGCAACACTACAAACGAATATTATTTGGCTTTCTCTTGAATGGGTGTGTATGTGGTAAATAAAGGGGACTGATCAAAAGAGCTCGAAAGAGACATACATCAGAGGTCCATAGTTCCCAAAAATTAAGCCACAGCGAAACTGTATGCATGATCACTTATTTGGTATAATCCCTTCACATGACAACCAAAGTTCCGGCAAACAATGATTGAAATAAAGTGCTTGAGAGCCTTGAGGATGACATAATTGTGGGTATGTTATTGAGCACTAAAGCATCTTGTTTTTCTACATGCCTTCCTCTCCCTAACTTATGTTTTATGGATCCATTATAGAAAAACTCTTCCGTGCATTCCCGTCAAGCAAGTGTTGTCTAGAATAAATAAAATTGAGTGTTGCAAAGTTGTTTTATCTAGTAGATCAAAAACTTTGTGTTGATTATCTTTGCTTCACTAACAGTTGCACAATAACCATGCCACCGCTAAAACTATACGAAGTTTTCAGGTCAAGAAGCGGAGGGCTATCTAGGCGTACCGATCGTAAGTGAACCAAAACCTTCTTGATATTTCGGTTTAAACAAACTGAGTTCCTTATGATTCGGATTTCTCTCTATGTTGCTCGAGGACGATCAAGTTTAAGCTTGGGAGAATTGATGAGTGATACTTTTGCACTCATTCACCCTTAGTTTAAACTGAGATATTTCATTAAAACCGAGATATTCGCTCTGATATTGCTACTAATGACTAATGAATGCAAAGGATTCCACAAATCCTCTCTTTGATTTGTTTCCACAAGAAATGGGCTAAGAAGGGAAGAAATCATGTGGGAATGTGGAAAGGAATGGAAATGAAGAAATAAGGAATCAACAGGAGGCGCGCCAGAAGAAACAGCACGAAAGATGGCGTTCCGGGACCCCATCGAAATGTCAACAGAGGAGTGTCGAGCGAACCCAGAACAGAACCATCGTCATCCCCCTTCACAAACCCTAGCCACCGCCATTTCCATCTCCATAGCCGCCATCACCACCATAGTCCAACTCCCTCTAGTTCATATTTGTAGTCGTGCATCGCACAAGGCAGCCATTGTAAGACATATTTGCAATCAATCAATCTTCAAGATGTGTTCTTCAATGTTTTCTCCTTGCGATCTGATCTCCATGTGTGAGTAGTTCGGTAAGGTATGGGTTGAGGCATAGGCCTTACAACCTCTGTATTTGTTGTAGGGATCAATGGAAGGGCTTTGAATTAACGTCATGTATGTGTGAAATAAAATTGTTCCATAGATGTCTCTTATCTTGTACGCGATCTTCATCACTGCAGGTACCTAGGATCATGGAGATCGAGCCACGGTGAGGCTAAGGGCAGGGAGAATGTGAAGTGTCATTCTGAACACCAGTGTCAGAAGGGTTTAGTACGGTGACACGGATCCAATCCTTGGGGATTCATGAGGTGTAGTCATTAAAAGCCCAAAGCTCTTGTCTGATTATTTTTAATCTTGATTATCGAGGCAACCCCGCGCGACGGATAGGGCCTGCGGTAGGACAACTGATTCTTGATGCAGGACTCGTGCCGGTCATAATGTTATTTGGACACATCCCCTACTTCGGTTCGTAACAAGCACATCTCGATGGGTGACTTCCAGCGCACAAATTAAGATCATATCTAGTCCCAACACAAATACATGGTTGTAAGCATTAAGACCTGATACCCGTACCTCTTTTTATTATAGTGTTTGAATCATCGTTTGCTTGATTGATCCAGTTAAAAGCTGGAATTGATCCTTTAACAAAAGCTTGCTAGAGACCATCGCTTCAAGGGAACCTTCCTCTCATGGGTTCGATAACCCAGAGTCACCTCTGGGGAAATAGGTGTGGGATACTTTTCTGTTCCTTTACCGGATCACTAAAAGGAGGTATCATATGGCGAATGCGAAATGGGAACGTGGTGAAATCCGCTTCCCCACGACAAAACCCATTTGAGACCCAAGCTTCCCCCTATTTGAAAGGGCATTTGAGCAGTTTTCTGAAAGTCTTCTTCGAGCTCGTTTCTCTTGGAGGTTGGGAACTCCTAGGTGGTTGGTGTCACCAAGAGCTTCCAAGTTGTGGTTTTGCTACAGAGTTTGTGAAGGTTGGAGGTCACCTTCAAGGCTTATCCTTAATGGTTGAGTTCGAGCTTCGTTTGTTGAAGCTCGGCAGAAGAAGGCTATGATTCATTGTTGTTGGAAACCATTGTGCCCCAAGACCATCAACTAGAGATTACCGCCCCCCTCCCAAGGACGTGAGCTCCAAGATGAATCATCGTCTATGTTGCTTGGTTATTCTTATTCCGTCGCTTGGTATTGGTGGTGAGTTCACCCCCCCCTCCCCACCCACTCTAATCTCCCTCACCCATCTAGAGCGTTACCATACCCCTCCAATTTGAACAAAAAAATAAGCATATGTCAAAATGGTGCTCCCATCGTTGTCGCACAATGTTGTTTGTTTGTATGAGTTTCTTCTTCGTAGTGTTGCACGTGCATTGGTTGTTATATACTACTGATCCAATACAATTGAATCGTTATTGTGTTTTTGTAGAAACACACGGGTGTTTGTTCAATTGTTAAGTAGCTTGCTTATCTTGCTTGCTACTTGCTTCTATCCATATAGGGTGTTTCATCTAGTTGCATTTTGGAGAACTTATAATTTCGCAATCCCTAAATTTAATTTATAACGAAGAAAGTTAAAACTTGAAGTCGCCTATTCATCCCACTCTAGCTGGCATCATCAATACTTCAGCTAGACATGAAACATGTTTCATGTCTGCTTTATCTATATATTTTTAGTAAAATGTGCCACGTACACATACATGTAGGAGGAAAATAGAAGTACTATGCATACGATACTTGAACGCACGATTTCCATACGATACTCAATTCAGCGGACATCCCTTGCTTTTACCTGATACATCAAAGGCTGGTATGTAATGTCGTACCGAAATCGTATCGGATATATCGCGAGCATAGCATCGCTCGGAGAAATGGGTTTTGAGTACAATCGAGAGAGTCCAGATCTAGCGAGAAAAGTCCGTCTCGTCAAGGTGGCGTTGCTGTTAGTGGGTTCACTATACGCGAGGTTTATAGATAGAGAAGAGTGTACCTTTCGGTACCGGCTCTTGGAAGCACTTCGATGGTGGTGTGGTTGGCCATTGCGGTCGCATCACCAATTAACTGACACTGCAGCTTCCGCTTTCTCTCCTCTCGTGTCATGTGATTTTCTCTCAGTTTGCTCCTATATAGTCTGCCAAGGTATGCTTCGGTAGTCGTCAATACAGCGGGGGCAAGGGCCCGGACTTTAGGGGGGGGAGGTTTTGAGGGTTGGGTTTATCTTAAGCGCAAGGTGCAAGTCAGCACAGTCACTGCAATGGGTGAGGATTATGGCTCGGAGCGAAAGTCTTGCCAGTTTTTTCAGTGCAGAGCATGGCAATGTACGCGGGTGTACCCCCGGCCCCCAGCGTTCGATGTGAGATCGTGTGCCCTATTCTTCAAGGTTGTGTCTTTGGGCGAAAACCATGATTCGGTTAGCTCAAGCCTCAACATGTGGGGTTGTTCCATCTTTCGAGGTATTACTCTTGAGCCATCGACTTGCATTTGATCTCTTGGTTCTATGTTGCTCACGTTTCTCGAATTTCCATGGTGAAAACCTGAAGTCTAACCTTCATTGGTTGTAGGTGGTAAAGGAGACAATCTCATCGTTCCCTATTGAGGGCAATGTCTAGAGATTGCTCAGACTTTCTCTTCGAGGCCCATGATTTGGCCTTAGTGGTTGGATTGGGTGACTAGGGCGCTCTTGCACCATTCTCCCCACAGAGGCTTCATAGTTGGAGAACCTTTATCGTAGTCGGGGTGTCACGAACGGCGGTGGTTGATGTTGAAGTTTTGCTACTACGAGTCGTTAATCATTTCGGCGGGATCATGACCTTTTTTTTCTTTGTTGCTATTGCGTAGTAATTTGTTTGCATGCATACTCGATGCCTTGACTAGCTCATTACATCGTAAACCGTGTATATTGTCTCCTTCATACAAACAAAACAGGTATCTTGGTGAGTTAAGGCCTAATCTGGTGATATCTTTTGACCTTTATCAACAATTGACAGAGGACTGAGCAACTGGGTAAGCAACTCACCGAAGGGATAAGCTCCAGCTACTGTTTGAGAGAGACGCAAAAGGAGAGTGAGGCGGAGGGCGTCCCGGCCCGATCCCCTGCCGCTTCTGTCGGCGCCGCCAGCTGGAGTTGGCTTGGGAGAGGTGCTCGGATCCTCCTGTACATAGTAGGTCTAGGTAGATATCCTGGTCTAGTTTTCGCCCTTGTGGTGGTTGCTGGCGTCATGCCATGTCTGAGCTTTCTGTCCGAGCTCTCGAGCAGCTCCGGGCGGACGGCATCTACCCCGCTAGCTGGCTTTCCATGGAGGAAGGTGGTGGTTGGTGGTAGATCCGGTGATAGCTCCTCCAATAAGCTCGTGGGTCAATTGGATCTGGCAAGATTGGAAGTGATTGCTCCCTCTGTTCTTGGTCGCCGTGGTGGTGGAAGAGAGCAGCAAGGTGGCTTCGGTTCCAGCCTCTTCAGGGCAGTCGATGCGTCGGAGACGGGTTTCCGGCGTTGGATTCGGAGCTCTAGCGGCTGCTCCGTCATGTGCATATTCTCGGCGGCGTCCTGCAGCGGCCTCGGCTGTTCCACCGCTGACTGTTCTAGCCGAAGGGCGGCTCTTTTCCTCCCGGCCATGATGCCGATAGGGAGGCAGTTTCAGCTTCGTCCCAGCGTCCGTTTCTTCTCCTTCCCGGTGATGGTGGAGCGACGGCAAGATCCCCTTCCCAAGTGGTCTAGTCCCCGGTGTGGGGCGATCTTGGCTTGGTGGTGAAGCTCGAAGACGGTGGACTGTGGATAAGATTGCAATCTTCCTCTTGTGTTCAGGGACTTTTCTGTAAAGTTCTTGGGCCGAGTTGTAATTTTGCATTTCTTTGGGGTCCTTCTGCAGCTGTACTGTATTGCAAATGTTTTAATGAAGCTGTTCAGGGTCCTTCTGGACCCGTCTCCTGTTCAAAAAAAAAAAAAACAGAGGACTAGGACCTCTAGCCACACACATTCCTTTTTACATTATCATTCTACTGCTTGTAACCCTGCTTGTCCATTTGACTGTTCTATGGTGTTCAGGTGTTGCTTTTCTCTGTTTATATGCAGTCTTTCATTGTAAGGCTCAACGGCCTTCCGTCTAAAATATGGAAATCCAATTCTGTTTCCGATGCGATGACCTTATGACGTCCAAAAGAGGCGATGAACTGACGTTGGCGATAACTTCGGAGGCAAGACATATGCACTGGCTGCTCCATATAGCCTCCCATAACTTTTCTTTCAAGTGGGGTGAAAGACCGAACAAAAGGGCAAAGGTCTACCTGATCGGATAACTGCGTGAAGATTCTAAAATGGCACTATCTGAATCTGATGGTCCAATCCCGGCAGGAGAAAGCAAGTTGTTGAGCCAAACATGGAAGGGAAATAACTGTAACAAAGGCAGATGCAAAAGCCACAAGTGCATATCCCTCCTCGGCTCCTCCTTGGCCCCCAAACCAAAGATTGCCTGCCATTGGGCGCTTCGCAGCTAAGGTTAGAACACTGCAGGTCCATGGACATGCACGGCCGGCTTTGGCAGAGTCAAGGGATCTCCACTCTGACTGATTCATCCCTATCTGTGTATTACTGTTTAGTTTATTTCTCCTGCGAGTAAAATATGATTACTAGGTGGATAAGAATGGCATAATACTTGGTACTGACGAGTGAAAACTGAAAGCTTAGTTTGCAAGTTATTAGTCGATTGTGCAGGTCAGCGATCGCATTTTCTGTATATCCTACCTAATGATGATTTTTCTCATGTCTTGTTAGCAAGCCTGTGCTGTTTATTTGTCAAAGCAATCCAGCAGCCTGATTAACTCGGACTGGGTCTTCTTTGGAAGCAGAGAACTGAATTCAGTCTCTTTCATTGAGTTATGTTGTATAGATTGTTGCGCAAATGCTACGTACTTGAACAGTTCGATATCGATATGTCATCAACACGTTCAGTGTCGGAATTCTTCAGACATCAACTGCAAGCAATAAATCACTACCATAACTACAGTATCCTCTCGATATCTTCTTAAATGTCAAAATTTTATGGAACTACAGGTGCTGTGTAGTAATATTACTTACTCCTATATGATACTACTTATATTGCTGTCCTGCAGGCCAAGTTGAAGATGTCAGTGCAAGCAATCTCATATAGAGACTGAGATCACGGGATGATTTTGCAACAGACCATATGGAATGCCAGTTATGTATGCCATCAGGAAGACGACCACTTATCTCAAATACTATACATTTTTTACTCTAGGAAAAAGAATGGATATCTGAAACTTGCTCACTGCACACATATGAATGAAGGCTATCATTTGCCGTTCCCACCAAACCATTCCTTTCCCAAGCTTGTTCATGAAGTTCATCTTCCCCAACCCCGAAAACATCCATCACCAACCGTCATGCACTGGCATAACAACGACATGTTGTAGTACTTGTAACTTATAACCTACACATACACAGATCCTAGCACCATCTAAACAACGTACAGGCACAAAACACAAGGGGACGATCTCCGGCCGGGCGCGCGTGTCATCGTCGTGCCTGCGCGATGGCCTGCTCCAGGTGCTGCAGCGACCTGTGGTAGCTGACGAAGCCCATGAACCAGAACTCGAAGCCGTCGTTGGTCACCACCTCGATGTAGCGCTGATCCGGCTTGTGCTTGTTCTCGGTGGGCACGGCGCGCCTCACCTTGCGCAGCGGTATCGTCACCTTGTACGGCACGCGGACCTTGCCGCCGTCGGGGGCGGCCACCGCCAGCGAGCGGTCGCTGCGGAAGGCGACGCGCTCCGTGGACACGAAGAGCATCCCGGCGATCGGCCCCGCCGTGGTGGACAGGTAGCACTGCGACGCCCTGACCAGCCGCTCGTTCTTGTCCACGGAGAACCACTGCCGGAACACCTTCTCGACGCCGCCGGCCTGCAGGATCCTGGCGCCCAGCGTGAGCTTCCCCTTGACCGTTTCCGACAGCTTTGGCCCCAGAGTCACTGCATACGTTGGGAACAAGGACGAGTTCAGTCTAATAATCCAAAACCAAAGGCGCGTATTGACGGACGCATACGATACGACCAAGAAGAAGGAAAATCAATTTTCTTTCTGATTGGCGTTCCGTGTTGAATTGAATTAAACAAGAAGAAAGAGAATACTATCGGTAATTACTTACCGTGTTCTTTGTCGAAAAAAACTTACCGTGTTCTTTGATGCCCTGGGCGATCTTTCCCCTCTTCCTGCGAACTTGGCTCGTCTGGTCGCGATCGGTCGCCGTCGAGCCGTTGGAATCGTCGTTGTTGATAGATTGGAAGGAACCGGAGACGAATCCGCCATGATCAGGGGGGGTGATTGCCTCCTCCACCTCCACGAAATCGGGCTCCTCTATGCCATAGGCCGTGCTGTTGACCGGGATCCCAATCACATGGTCCTGATTCGTTGCCCCCTCCATCGCTACTGATCGATCAACCTAGCTCGCAAGCAAGGAATCCCTCGCCCTTCTTCCAATCTGCTGCTCTGCTCCGTCTCCTGCGTCGTCGGTGTGCCGAAAGTAATGTGCGGTGGTTGTTGTTGCTGGTAAGCTCAGGTCCAAATTGAGAAGGGGGAAAGCCTGTTTTATAGGCTTGGTGCGCCCGGGTGGCGGTCTACACTATACTACTACGAGCAGTAAACTAATTCCGCGAGCGCACTTTGGAATTGGGAATTGTGAATGGATGGAACAGTCCTCATCCCCTCATCATGATAAAAAGTAGGCTTGGCGCTAGAAAAAAAAGCTCGGTGGCTACCTAATTTTGCGAACGCATGGGACCCCCCGTGTGCTGCTGCTGCTTTTCGGTGTGTCATCCGTTTGTGTTTTTGCGCACGGAGGGAGCCTTTTCTC
The DNA here is from genome assembly GCA_039707655.1 of Elymus sibiricus. Taxonomy (NCBI): domain Eukaryota; kingdom Viridiplantae; phylum Streptophyta; class Magnoliopsida; order Poales; family Poaceae; genus Elymus; species Elymus sibiricus. The sequence continues at coordinate 253,903,775 of CM077674.1, forward strand.
TTCTGAAGAAAGTCTCCAACTCGTCGAGCCGGTTCAGTTCAAGTGCATATGCATTTTGTGCTCCACGCGAACAACATCGCACAATCCGCATGCATTGCAAGATGATGCGTATTCCATCATCGGTTCGGTGTCTGCCAGAGTTCACGAGATTGTGCCAGATGGCCGATCCCAGCATTGTGGCCGGCAAGCAGATTGGCGGTACCCATTTTGGCACGCAAACAGAACACGAACCTGCAAGCACCGTCAGTCAGTGGCATTGACAGAGAGAGAAATCCAGAGAGATGCAGACAGAAGAACCTATTACCTACAACAAACGTCGATGGCCTGAATGAGTCAGACGTGGGCACACCTAGATCCGCATCGGATCAAAATCATGGCTCCCCAAAGGCCGTGACCGGAAAGCACGGGCGGCGCGAGTGGACGACGATGCCTTTGACGAGGCCGACGGGGTCGTGGTCGTCCCTACTGGCGCCACCAAGGGCCGTTAACTAACCGCCATGGCCTACGCTACATACACACAGGGCAAAGCTGGAGGGGGGGAACAGGCGTCAGGAGTTCGGCCACGCCGTCCCTCTCCTCCTCCTGCTTTGCTTTCGCCTTTGCTTCGCTATGGCTATGGCCACGGAGGCCCCGGTCACTAGCTGCTCTCCGTAGCTTCGCCAGCGCCGCGTCCGACTACGCGCCGAGTCACCTCCCGCCCCGCACATTCGCGGTTGTTTTTCTGCATGTTGGACAGCGCCGCTGGTTCGTCGGCTCCCGATCCGCTGCAGCGAAGCGACTGGTAAATGGCTTGTTGGTTTACTTTCACGTCTTCCTTTTGTTTATTTTTCCTTTTCCAAAGGGTGCTGTCACTTCTTCGTTTCCTTGCTCGGTTGGGTAAACATCCATGTTTGTGCGACCTGTGCTTGCGCATGCATGTACTCCCTCGGTAAAAAATATAAGAGCGTTTAGATCACTAAAGTATTACGGAGCAGATACGTGAATTAGGATATATTTTCTTCGTGAATGGAGTAATTAAGATTATTTTGTTCCTGAATGGAATGTGGGCTCCAAAGCAAAGTGTTAGAGCATCTAGCATTTCCACATAAGGGACTCTTTGGTTTAAAAAATTTTTTGAAACATTATTGAAGACTTTAAGGATTTTTCGATGATGGCCTTTTGATTCATACGACTGAATCTTAGAGCAACTCTAGCAGAGCCATCATATCAGTCTGATCGGCATAATAACCGTTGATATGGCGATTTTGCTCAAAATGTCAATCTAGCTGGGTTGCCATAATTTATGAAGTGTGCTCCATATCGAGCCCATGAGCCTCCCCATTCCAACCACATCCCCCCTCCCCTCCCCCGCGCCATGTTTTTCACCGCCCACGGCTATAAAATGGTTGTCGCCATGTCTGAATAGCTCACCTCCACCCTCAGCAAGTCAGCATCCACTTAACTCTCGTCGCCATGTCGCTTCCCCTCGACTGGACTAGGTGTCGCTTTTGGAGGATGAGGAGCAGATGGTGGACAAGGAGGAGGCCGCCCTCATCGCCGAGGAGGAGGAGGAGGATCGTCGTTATGCGCTGGAGGTTGCACATGAGATCATACCCTCAATGAGTGCCCAAATTGGAACCACAAAACACACTCCATTGAGTGGGATATCTAGCACGCCTACATGCAGATCCCGTATGAGAAGGATATAAGAGAGCTCGCCACGTAGCTCATATCAGCCACCACGTGCTCCCCGTCGGCTCATTGTTAAGGAGGCTTGAGATGAGCGCTACGCATCGGTCGCATGTCCGGTGAAATCTTCAAGCACACCGGCGCCGGCAGGAGTTAAAGGCTGAGAGGGACCGTGCTGTGTGGCTCCATTACGAGGAGAAACAAGTGTGTTTGACGGCGGAGAGGCAACGCATCAGATGGCGTGCATTCGACATAAAGATGGTGTCATTCACTGAGACGAATCACGCCATGTTGAACCTTGCCCCCATTGAAAATGATGTCCCCGTCCTCGATGAAGATGTGGTCGCCGGACCGTCAAACAGTCGTGCCTGGATGACGAGTGAGCTCGTCACGTATGCATGTGCCCTTGCACTGGATTCGATGTTGTGGTGGTAGGAGCAACTAGTGCTTCTCCCAAGACGTAAAAAGTCACTAGTTTAGTTTAAAAAATGTCAATAATCGACTTTTCTACCCCTATGTAACCACTTTGTAATGCAACTCTATCTCAAATTAGTGTTTTATAATCATTTAAATTGAGTGTTTTAATTATATTAGATGTAGTGTTTTAACTCCTAAAAAGGATGAATTTTTTGAGGAGTTATAGGTGTTTAGTGGAAGAGTTAGAGATTCCCTTAGAACATCTAATATAATCCGGTGTGTTGGAGTTACAGTCACCAGTGGTCCTGGATTATTTTTGTGCGTTGCTTGCTTAGTTTTGCATACTTGTGTTATTGCATGTTGCGTAGGAAGAATGTTAGGACAGTTTGGCTGTTGAAGCTTCGAAAGGGTCAACGTGGCCAACGTTCGATATGCCCCCGCAACCCCGTTCCGACCGTCTGGTATGATGTTGGCTGTAAGCGGAACGAAATTGGAAAGGAATCGAAGAATCTAGCGTGAAAGGGTAGCACCACACTCCATCGTCCCTTGCTCCATCAACCAACTATACAAGGAAGGAATCATACAGAAAGGGGATAAACCAACGGACGGACAGCTTGGCCTTCCTACTGTACCACACTACTGTGACAGTAACCAGTTGGGTCGTGAAAGGTACATCGGCGGTAGGAAGACCAAGCTACCGTGACAGTAACCGGCTGGGTCGTGAAAGGTACATCGGCGGCAGGAAGACCGCAGAATCTGGACTACATTTCATGTTAATGAAATGCATAAGAGATCCAAGTCAACAAGAAAGTAAGCTAGCATGGAATCTACCTAGGCATGTCCCGAACATAATTTCCCCCGATAATAATAGGCTTTTTTGCAATCATTTCCTGAGCATTATGTTTCAGTTTGTTATATCGTTGTATTCTCAATAGCATTAGCATATACTCCAGTGTGAAGTTTAATATGAGGCTGGCACTATCAGCATAAAGTGGCTGGCTTGCTTATCAGTCGGCCAGGAGTAGTTATCTAGGAAGCACTGTGTGACCCCCATGGGCCATGGGAGCCCCCAGCAGCACCAACACTGACAATCCTTTTGCACTGTTGTTTCCTTAATCAGGAGGGGCAAGCAATTGATAGAAAGCACGGCCTCTTCAACCCTACTGGTCGGCCTAGCCAGCAGCTTTCCCAAACGCCTGTGCATGCAGATCGATCGATCAGTCTAAAGAAGAAGAAGCAGCTCCTCGAATTGACCTCCACTGACTCCCCACGGCTGCAGTCTGATGGCAAAAGGGGCGTCTCCATGTTGTAAAGAAAAGGGATCGCTCAAAGCGCGGCACAAAGCATGGAGATACGATCGATCGATCGATCGTAGATTACATTACAGGTCGATGGACCGATCATGCATTCATGATTCATGCGTGCGTGCGTGCGTGGGGGCTCCACCCCGGCCCGGCCCGCAGATAAGGACGTACGGGTTATCATTTCATGCAATGCTTGCGATTAGAGTATACGTATGGCCTTTTTCGTTGGTTAGGGTTGTGCGTTCCAGTGGAAAGCATCGCTGATAAACAAGTAGCCAACGCGAAAAGGCTCTCGTAATTGCGTCCCCGACAGTGCATGGTGGGCTTAGGCCCCCCGGCTTAGTTAGCCGTTGCCGTTTTCGTGTCACTGCCGACTCAGCTCGTGAGCTGAAACTGCCTCGCTTTGTGTGTGGACGTACCTAGACGGCGTTGTTTTGTCCATGCCTCGTCCTCATGGCATGGGACGCACGAACTGCGGCACTCATGGGTTTGGGTTTAGGGTCTAAGATATTTCTTTGCTGTTGTTATGCTAAGCAAACTGTGTCGGGGGCTGGGACCGGCCGTTCCAGCACCAACACTGACATGCTTTTCGGCGTGTCAGGTCTGACTCCGAGCTATATATCTAGTACAGTATGAGGATGTCCCCGGAGATGTGGTGTCTGTATGGCTAGGTATCTGTTTGGTACCAGCATGAGTGCATTTTTTTCTGAAGCGAAAAGGCTAAACTACCTGTACTTGGAGAGATTAGAGCTTCATCCTTTGGAGGGGTGTCCTGTGCCTCTCCGAAGTTCCGTAGGTTTCAACCCTTCAGCAGAGAGTGCAAGGCACAAATTCCAGTGAAATTCTTGCTGACTTTGTACGTTCCAACTTCCGACTAGCTAGGATCATCCTACCGATATTTTAGGAGCCACCTTGCTCTTTCATTTTCTGCCTTGGTACATATGCTAGATTTTCCAACAGCATATTGTGGATGGCTAGACCCAAGCAGTCAAGTTCAGTTTTGAACTGTGTATTGCACGCGATTCTGCCACTGGACCTAGAGGTGCGCCTGATACTGCCTCCAACTCTGAGCTCACCACGGAGAATTAGAAAAGTAGCCTGTTCTAGTATTATTTAGCATATTTGGTGAGAATCAACTGTGCCAAACTGTGTGACAGTAAGTAAATTGTGTTTAGATAATATATATTTTGAAAATAGGAGCGTCGGGGATGTAGCTCAAATGGTAGAGCGCTCGCTTTGCATGCGAGAGGCACGGGGTTCGATCCCCCGCATCTCCAATTTTTGTCTCTTTTTTTTTTTGCATCATCGTCTATTTCGTTTGAGTTTTTTTTTTTTTTGAGAAATCTCTTTCGTTTGAGATTTACTTTGAAAGACCAGTATGGATCATATTCGGCCCGTATATTCTTGTAGGCCATCTTTAGCTGGGCTAGGTCTGCTGTTCCTTTACTTGTACGACCCATATAGAAAATTAGGCTGGAAACGCACACTGTTGCTGAATAAGAGTACCCTACAGAAAGAAGAATTTTTTTTAATACAGAAAGAAGAGAGCGCGGGCGTCCAATAGTCGAGGTTTCGCTGTACGGCGTGCAACCGGGTCGCCCATTCGCGGGCGTCGAATGTAAAACTTCACAAAAAATAAAAAGACGGAGCGTGGAGTCCAACTCCCAACCTCATGAAACAAAGCACCGTTGCTACCAGCAGAGCTGGCAACTGCTGCTTGCTGAAACGCAATGCTAATATTTAAGTACGAGCTACAGCGGCAGATCCTTTTCTTTTCCAAAAATTTCGACATCTCTTTGAAAAAATGTGAATAATTTTTCTTTAAATTTTGAATAATTTTTAAAAATGTGAACAATTTCGAAAATTTGAACAAACCTTTAAAATGCAAATAAGTTTTTTAAAAGTTAACACAAATTGCAAAATGTGAACAATTTTTAAATATACTGTGAACATTTTGGTAATATATGCTGAACAATTTGATATACACATTGAACATTTTTTAGATATAACTGAAAAATTTAGAAATACACATTGAACATTTTTGCCATATACGCTGAACAGTTTTTCAATACACAATATTTTTTTAAATACATTGAACATTTTATTAATATACGGTGAACATTTTATTAATATACGGTGAACATTTTCTTAAATATACAATAAAAAATTTTGTAATACACGATGAAACCTTTGTATATAATAGAAAAAAATAAACAAAAAAAAGAATAAAAAAACTAGAGAAAACCAAAAAATGTTGTGAATAAAAAATTAAAGTGAAGAAAACAGGCATGAACAAAGAAGGAAAAAAAGCTAAAAACAAAAACCGCAAAAAACATTAAATAAAAACAACAAAAAAAATACAGTTCAACAACTTTTAGAAGAATCCCAAAACCGGCCAGGAACCTTCTAGAAGATTCCCAAACCGGGATCCCTCAGCGAAGAAAACACTATCGAAGCCGTGGGCTGGCCACAGATGGCTCCCTTCAGCAAAAGCTCAACATTTTGGCGCTCACAGACGGCAAATAGGGATTGCCCTGAACGAAACAGCAAGTAGGGACTCTCTCATACAGAAAATTAGGCTGGAAACGGCAAATAAAGAAATAGGTCTGCATCTTCTTTATAGGAATCTCAAACTCATCGTTATTTTGTCCAAGTAGTAGGGTACTCCTTTTCAACGACATACACGCCGAATAGTGAGGAAACGCGCAACCCCGCTACCGCCACACACGTTTTTGCGGGGCGGAACTCCCCAGTTTTTTTCAAAGAAAATCTATCTGGTATTTTCTTGTTTAAAATAATTTGGGATTTCAAAAAAGTTTAAAATTTCAAAACAAATTGTGAATTTTGAAAAAATATTCGCCTATTAAACAAATGTTCGTGAGTTAGGAAAAAATGTTCGTGAATCAAAACACGTTGATGAATTTCCAAAATATGGCTGTGAGTTTGAAAAAAAAATCACTAATTATAAAAACTGTTGGTGAGTTTGAAAAATATTCACAAATTTTAAAAAAAAAGTTTACGAATTCATAAAATGTTAATGAATTTCGAATACTGTTCACGAGTTTGTAAAAAAACTTCACGAATTTCAAGAAAAATCGAATTTTAAAACCGAAATTCAAATAATGTTTTCAAATTCAAAAAAAGTTCATATATTTCAAAAATGGTTCACGAATTTTAAAAACTGTTGACAAATGTGGAAAATATATTCATTAATTCGAAATTTGTTCACGAATTTCAAATTGTTTTCGGGTTTAAAAATGTTCATCCATTTTAAAAAATTATTGAAATTATAAAGAAAAAATTACAAATAAAAGGGAAATAAAAAAAGAGTAAAAGAAATTAAAAAGGTGAAAAAACAAAAGAAAAAGAAAACCCGGTTCAGTGAGTTCTCGAACCTTCCCAAAACCGGTGGAAAAAAAGTCAAATAGGTTCCCCTCATAAAAAAAGATACGTCAAATAGGAGCCGCGGTCCAAGTATGGGGACCTCCTATTTGAAGGTATTTGCGTGGGAGCTCCTGTTTTGGGGACCTCCTACCTGCCGCATGCCGCATTATGCGGCAGACTGGCGGGGCTTCGTATAGGCGCCGAACATGCGCGCTCGGTTGGGTTCGAGGATTCGACCTCGGCAGCTCATGGTAGTACACAATGGTTCATAACCAGTGGAATACACTACTTTGGTATCTAAAAATTGCAGCGTGGCTTATAAGAACTGTGAGCGGCGACGGATCTAAATATTATTTGGAATTTTGTACGTGTTTTTATTTAGGAAAGCGAATATTTATTGAAACAAAAACATTTAAAATTTGTGAAAAAAATTACAAATTATAAAATTATTTGAAAAAGCGAACATTTTATGGAAAAGTCAACATTTTTCAATCTTGAACAAATTTTAGAAAAAAGGGACATTCTTGAACAATTTTTTGTGCGGATTAGAAAACAGAAAAAAAAAATCTGGATGAGCCGGCCCAGAACGCAGGATGACGGGGGCGCTTCAGCAGCCCGTTTGCAAACGGGCGCTGAAGCGCCAAATAGGATTCGCCTCTTTGCGTCAAGTAGGAGGCTGGTTGGATAACTGACTCTCGATGCAGGTCGCGCTCCTGTCAAGACGTAATTTGGACACATCCCCCACATCATTCTATCGCAAGCACATCTTAACGGTTGTCTTTCAGAGTACAAATTAATATCATGTTGATCCCGAGCAGAAATATATGGTTGTAAGAACAAAACCTCATAGCCATGCCAATTTCAAATAATAGTGGTTACACCCCTAAGGTTGTTAAAGGTCTGGTTGAAAAACTGAAATTTAATTCGTTAACAAAGACTTGTTAGAGCTTTTGTCGTGGTGCACATCCTCTTGTAGGTTCGATAACTCAGGGTCACTTCTTGGGGAAAAGCAGGAACCTTTCTGCTATCCAAATCGGATCTTAAAGGGTATCGGCATGTCGTACTAAGCCAAAGTTAAAAACCAATTATTATGTATTCTTCCTTGTGGGTCTGTATCTCATAACTTCTTGGTAAGCACTTGAACTGGCGACTTATAATAGTGTTTTCAAGGTCTTGGAAAGTACTTGGACCAGTTCATCCTACGTAGTTGGACTAGTGATTTTTCTTAAAACAATTCATCTTTTTTATGTTCAAAGTTTTTATGTATAACTATACTTGTTTACTTAGTTTGGTTTGTGCTGGCTATATTCAATATGCCCTGGCTCATTCTTGCATCATGTGAAATTGTAATTCGAATTTCGGTACTTTGCCATATGTTACACCCCATGTTTTCCTTTTGCATCTTGCACATGGTTAGCTTTTTCGTTGGGATTGAGCTTTTGTCTAAAGAATGCTAGTATGTGTTATGCAGCGTCCAATTTATCTCAACCATTTTCAAATTTGTGACATTTCAATTTATTGAATATTTTAATTACGAATGTTGTTTCTAATCCGCGATCATTTTAAATTCATTAACTTTTTTCCTAATTTATGAACATTTTTTCATGGCCGTAAATATTTTTAAAACTCACGAACATTCTTCAAATTCGTGAACACTTTTAAAATTTCTGAACATTTTCCAAATTTCTGTTTTTTAAGTTGTTGGAACAATTTTCAAATTTGTGTTTTAAAAAAAGGAACGTTTTTCAAGTTTGGTTTTTCGTCAAATTTGTGAACTTTTTATATTAAAATGCACATTTTTAAAATTATGGAAAATAAACAGATTTGTGAACATTTTCTCAAATACACGATTTTTTTTTTCAAATTTATCAGTAGTTTTCCAAATTTGTGAACATATTTTAAATTTATAAACTTCTCTCTAATTCAAGAATATTAGTCACACCTTCCCATTCCTCCTCAACAAGAAAAGATTCTAAGATTTCCTCTTCCTCCCGTCGGCACCGTCGGCGGTCCGCCCCATCTTCGATGGCCTTTGGGCTATGGAGGTGCGGAGGACCTCGGCCCCCGCCGGTGGGAGGGACCCCGTTCTCGTTCTTGTTAGGTTTGGTGTCTTGGTTGGGGCTGTGTGGCGGCGGTGATGTCCCTCACTAGGAATAATGCCTCTCACGTTCCATCCCCGTCATGATGATGCGTCTGGTGTTATCGGAGAGCGTGTGGAGGTGTGTCTCCGTCGGAACTTGCGGGATTCGGTCGGTGCTGGTCTTCGGTGGATCTGCTTGGATCCGGTCTTCGTTTGGGTGTTTACAAATTTGATCATTCCGATCTACAACTTTCTTCATCGGTGATGGTTGCTGCTGTGGTGCGCTGGTCCTCTGAGGCCTTAAAATGACGACTTCCCGACTGTCTACCACAATAAGGTCTGCCCGGCTCCGACGATGGAGGGGCGATGTGTAACACCCTAAAATTTTCTCTCTGGATTTTTCAAATCTTTTTATTAAAAGAAAATACTTTGAATTATTTTGACCTAATTCTTTTTCTTCTCTTTCTTCTGTTCAGAAAATCATTTTAATTTTTAAGTGGGTTTCAAATTTTTAAATGGTTCTGATTTGGATGATTTAATTATTGGGCAATTATTTTTGGAAGATCAAAAATATTTTTTTTCTCTTTAGAAAAGTTTCTGGAATATTAAAACTATTCCATGAAAATAGCCTTTTCACTTCCTTCTAGCACTTCTAAATTCTTCCTATAATTTTTCTGCCACTCCTAAATTATCCCTCAAGTCATCCTCACATTCTAGGACAGTATCCAACTCCTTTCCACCTCACAAAAATATTTCTATCATATTTATTAAATTCCAAAGTTGGAATTTATTTTATTCATGGTTCCTTGGGATTGCAAAGGAACTATATTTTCTACAACACTTCTACTCCCACCAAAATTATCCCAGCAACTAGATGGCACCCAAAACCCATTTCACCAAAAACATTGGGTTCCACAGTTCAAAAATTTCAAATGCCATTCAATTCAAATTTGGACCAGAAACAATCTTTCTGATACAAACCTATTTTTAATTGCTCCAAAAATTATGAAACTTTTCCAAACTCTCTTATAAGCATCAACACCCCACCACAAAAATTATCACAAAATCCTAAAATGCCTAGACCCATCTGTCCTTTCACCATACACTTCATGTGCACACTGTTCATCTCTGTCAGAAATTCAGTTAACTGAATTTCAGTTCAGAGGCAGAGGGAGACGTCGCCGTGCACTACTCTTCGCTCCAATCCCTTCTCCTCCACGCCTCCTCTCGCCTTAAATGAACCACCCCGGACCCCCTGGTCAGCTGCCCGCCGCCGACAGCACAGGAGGTGGCCGGTGCAACGGCCACCGTCCCCGGCTGCGGCAGCCGAGCAAGTCAATACGGCGCCCGCCCTCTTTACTTCCCCTGCCGCCTCCCTCCACCTCCCTCCTCCACGCGGCACCTCCTCCGCGTCGCAGCCGCACCGACCACACCGTCCAAAACCGCTCTGGACCCCGCCTGGCAGTCGCAGGAGTCGGTCAACGCCGCCACACCCGCACGGAGACCTCGCCGCGGATAAGGTCGAAGAGCCCGCGCTCGTCCACGATGGCGCTTCCAGAGCACTCCACCGTCCTCACTTATCAGTCGCCGCCCATGACCACCGCCCCCTAACCACCTTGCCGGCGGAATTAATTCTAGCGTCCGCCGCAAGCCACTGACCACCTCGAACTGCCTATATAAGGGCCTCCCGAACCCCGCAGATCACTCATAACACCTACACCACAGCCGAATCGACCTTCCCTGCACTCATTCGACCTCGAGGAGGTCGTCTTCCTCCTCTCCGACCACCGCTCCGCCGCCACTGTCCACGATCAGTTCGTCATCGTTACTCCACCCCCACTGCCCAAACTTTGCCAGAAGCCCTCTATCACTCCCTCTCGTTGATCCCGCACACCAATTCGGAGCTTCCCCGTCTCTCCGGCGAGATCCGCCGTCACCCGAATCGCCGTCCGCCGCCGTCGACCTCGCTGTCGTTCGGTTGCTCGCCGGCGACCACCACCACCACTCACCGGTGCGGAAACACTCCCTGAGCACAACTGCACCATCGCCGCCCTCGAATACGTCGGCGATCGTCGCCGGTGACCGCCGCACCTCTTCTGTCTACGCGCGCGATCGCGTTTGAGTTTAAACCTGACGGGTGGGGCCCACCCGTCAGCGTTTTATTATTTTTCGTTTAAAATAGAAAGCGCCTTCGCAGGTTTACGCTTTCCGCACGGGAAAACGTATTTCTTCCGAAACGTTTTCTTTTTCTGTTTTAATAAAAAACAGATTTGACCACCACTTTGACTGCTTCTAGTTTTTAAACCACAACTCCAAATGAGTTGATTCTTTTTTTGAAATTCTTATTTTTCTCTCTAGTTTTTTTAGTATTTATTTAAAAATATTTTGAGACAACTTTTGGTACTGTTGACAAATTTTTAATTGGAATTCGAATTTCAATTTTTTCGAAAACGAAGAGGGAAACTTTGCCGAGAATTTTGTGGGTCCTTCTTCTGACTACTTTGGACAAGGCAAGCATTTTGAACCTGGGATATGGTGAATTGCATGGCATGTTTGCATTGATTTGAGTTTGCATCATATGTGTGGGGATAGTGCACGCATGCATGGTCATATCATATTTGCATTTGCTTGCACTTCACTCAAGTGAATTTCTACCGTGAATAAAAGTTGTGAGACAACCAGGAGTGCAGCTCCTGCCTTGGACGTGCTGGTGAGCATGGTCCTGTTGTGACACGACGGTGTCACCGTGGCATGTGAGACATGCCTGTCACAATAACAACACCTCCTGAGTCGACCTAGATCGAGTCTTGTTCCGTCACACCTAGCTAAACACCGTGCTGCCACGGGTCTTCCCGCAAGGGAAGTACGGTTTAGTAAGTTGCTAACCCCTGTCTGTGTACACACCACATAGAGGGCCATGATGAGGGTTTCCACGGCCATGGACTAAATCCCGTCATCAGGTCAGGGGGCATGGGTGTATCCGGTCTGGGACCGAGGGGGTAGCACGCCTGTTTGCGCGCCGATATAAATATTGTGATCCCATGCTATTCGAGATTGTAGTCTCCCCGACTTAGAGTTTTTCTTGAACGGTGCTTTGGGTGATTCCTGGCATCCGGAAAGTTAATCTGGTGTGTGCTGGTCAGGTGTGTTTTCAACCCAAAGACCGTAGTGGGAATTAGTCAGTGCCACGATGTTGACTAAACAAATCCCATACACGTGGGTAAAGAGTACACCCTCTGCAGAGTTATACCTATTCGAATAGCCGTGTCCGCGGTCAAGGACGTTAGCTGGGAAGGGTCAAGTGTCGGTCCGGTGTCGGTCTTCGGAGGAAATAATTAATTTGAGCATCACATATTATACAGAATATTATTATTTCATCACTAATGCTGTCATGGATATTTTTGCTATCATGAATATTATGGATGTGAATATTATTGCTACTATGCATATTATTATGGACTAACCCTTTTTCTCTTATTTTATTTTCTGAGTGTCTCATGGGCTGGCTAGACTACCCGGGCACTCATTTATTTTCAAGACCTCTCGTGGCGTCCCTCGAGTTCTTGGGCGGTCCTGTCTCGCCTAACTCTCTTGTGGATACCCGATTGGCATTTCTTGTCAAGACCTCTCGTGGAGTCGCTTGAGTTGATGGGCGGTCTGTCTCGCCCGATACTCTTTTAGACACCCATTTGGCATTTCTTTTCAAGACCGACCGTGGTGTCACTTTTAGACACCCGACTGGCATTTCTTTTCAAGACCTCTCGTGGCGTCGCTTGAGTTCATGGGCGGTCTGTCTCGCCCGATACTCTTTTAGACACCCGTTTGGCATTTTTTTTGGATTCTCGGGCGGTTCAGTCTCGCCCGATTGTCCACCTTTAAGTTTCTTGGTTTATCACTAATAATTTAATTTTTCTGCACATGCTAATATTTATCATGACTTTTTTTAAACTTCAGTCAGCATGAGCATATCATTTAATCCATCATGTGCATATGCATTCGGTATATCTTTCGTTCATAATGTTTGCAAGTACATTCCAACATACTCACTGGCTTGTCCCTGGCTATTTCATTGGCTAGACTTGGAGGAGGACGAGCTTGTGGAAGGAGATTGCGCTAGCGAGCCCGACGCTTAGAGGTGTCCCAGTCAGTCAACCTGTGATCTTGGAGTCTGCCACATGTATCATCCGCTGTGTTTCCGCTACACCAATAAAATAGCCCAGCCTCACACTGACGCTTGACTTTATTTTATTGTAACAGTGTTGTTCCACCACCATACCACTGTATTATTCCACCACCGTAGTATATTGGCAAGCTTGTAATAAATGTTGAGCACTCTGGCTCAACCCTTGTGTAATATTATTGTACTGGTTATCTATATCAAGGAAGTCTACCAGTTGATCTTGGGGTTGGTATGACTTGAGGCTCTTCTGAGATTTATCCCAGAAATGGGCCTGACAAACCTTGGTATCAGAGCCAGGCTAACTGTAGGAAACCCGTAGGCACGGACGCTAGTAATAGAGCCGGTACTAACATTTTTAGCATGCATCTCATGCATTTATAATTAAATCTTGCATAATTAATCCTGCTTGTATAATTAAATCTGCATGTGTGTTATAACCTGCTACGCCCATGCACTTACATTTTTGGGGAGGCAAATTATTTTCAGTCTTTCAAAAAAAATTCCTTCCTTTATATATTTTCTTTTCTCATCGGTGTTACACAAATACCCCCAGAAAGAAAATGCATCGTCCCTAGACCCGTTCTATGCCCAGTCCGCCAGAGGACAACCTTGGACAGATGGGAAATAATTTTACACAAGGACAGACAAGTCAACAGAGCAGCGACTCAGCATTTTCACAAGTATGCCGTTTGTACGAGCAAAGTCAGCAACAGCACCAAGAGATGATGCAGCATCTAATCAATATGGGAAATCACCAAGGACAAAATCAACACAGGTCAAAATTATCTGAGCTCCAAAGGACCAATCCTACGGTATTCTCTCACACAGACAAACCTCTGGAGGCAGATGATTGGCTGCGGGATATTGAGAGGAAATTGAACATCGCTCAGTGTACGGACCAGGAAAAGGTGTTATATGCCCCACACTATTTTTCTGGTACAGCGGCATCCTGGTGGGAAAATATATGTCACACTCATGGAGCAGATATGACATGGGAGCAGTTCAAGGAAAATTTCCGGGGAGCACATATCCCCAACAGTATTATGAAATTGAAGAAAAGGGAATTTGAGGACCTTAAACAGCGAGGCACCACGGTAACTCAGTACCTGGACCAGTTTACTCAGTTATCTCGGTATGCCAATGATGAGTAGATGACGGAAGGCAAAAAGATGGAGAAATTTCTTGATGGACTCGTTCCATCTCTGAAGTGCCAACTGGTGGTCCACACCTTCCCAGATTTCAAGACACTAGTGGACAAGGTGATTATACTGGAAAACGAGCACCGCAACATAAATGAAATTCACAAATGCCGTATGACCCATTCAGTGCAAGTTCGCAGCAACAGGCCCCGAAATGAATTTCAGAGGCCTGTGGCACCACGACCACCAATTCCAACACCGCGACCACAGCAGAGTCACAGCACTTTCAACAACAGGACCAAGGACACAACATTCCGTCCTGGCATTACCTGTTTCACCTGTGGAGAAGAAGGGCATTATGCCAGACAATGCCCAAAACAGGGAAACAATAATGTTCCGAAGCCCAACAACAATGGCCGCAGTGTTAATGCAGCCCCACGACATAGCAACTCCAACAACAACCAAAGGAAGGGACAGATGAATCACGTGACCTTTGAGGAAGCGCAAAACGCACCGGACATCGTGTTTGGTACGTTCCCTGTCAACACAATTAATGCTACAGTTTTGTTTGATTCTGGAGCTTCCCACTCATGCATTTCCAAAAGATTTGCTTCGGAGAATCAGTTTTCCTTTTCGCCTTTGCAAAATTCAATGATTATTCAGTCCCCGGGATCGAAGCAAAGCACTCAATGGTACTGCAAGGATGTGAATATTGAAATCAAAGGAATGAAGTTTCTAGCCAATCTCATTGTGCTGGGAGCAGTCAATCTAGATGTTATTTTGGGAATGGACTGGTTGACCACAAATAAAGGTTTCATAGACTGTTACAACCGCACAGTGACTCTCATTAATTGTCAAGGGAAGACAATAAAATTTGGCGCAAGGAAGATTTCTGCTTCACAGGGAAAATTAAATCAAGTGGATATGACAGAGTTGAGCAAGGTTCCTGTGGTGAGCGAATACCCTAATGTATTTCCAGAAGAGCTACCAGGCATGCCACCGGATCGTGAAATTGAATTTGTTATTGAGCTAGCACCTGGAACGGCACCCATTTATAAGAAGCCTTATCGTATGGCTCCAACAAAATTGGCTGAGCTAAAGAAACAAATTAAGGAATTAATGGGAAAAGGTTATGTTCGACCCAGCTCATCACCATGGGGATCGTCGATTTTATTTGCTAAGAAAAAGGATGGTACCCTGAGGTTATGTATTGATTACAGAGGTTTAAGGTCAAAGGAAAATTGGCACCGAGATTTACTAGACCGTTCAGAATAATTGCAAGGAGAGGCAAGGTTGCCTACCAGCTGGACCTACTCGAAGAATTATCGGATGTTCATGATGTGTTTCACGTGTCACAACTGAGGAGATGTGTCAGTAATCCAAAAAAAAATCCAACATCAAGACTTGGATATCCAACCAGATCTTACATACAGGGAGCGTCCTATAAAGATTTTGGAGGAGTCTGAACGGAGAACCCGACAGAGCGTGATAAAATTTTACAAGTTCAGTGGAGTAATCACACCAAGGGAAAATCAACATGGGAAAGAGAAGATCATCTGAGGACTAAACATCCGTACCTGTTTGAGGGATAGCTGAAATCTCGGGGACGAGATTTTTCTTAAGGGGGGTAGGTGTTGTAACACCCCAAAATTTTCTCTCTGGATTTTTCAAATCTTTTTATAAAAAGAAAATACTTTGAATTATTTTGACCCAATTCTTTCTCTTCTCTTTCTTCTGTTCTGAAAATCATTTTCATTTTGAAGTGGGTTTCAAATTTTTAAATGGTTCTGATTTGGATGATTTAATTATTGGGCAATTATTTTTGGAAGATCAAAAATATTTTTTTTCTCTTTAGAAAAGTTTCTGGAATATTAAAACTATTCCATGAAAATAGCATTTTCACTTCCTTCTAGCACTTCTAAATTCTTCCTATAATTTTTCTGCCACTCCTAAATTATCCCTCAAGTCATCCTCACATTCTAGGACAGTATCCAACTCCTTTCCACCTCTCAAAAATATTTCTATCATATTTATTAAATTCCAAAGTTGGAATTTATTTTATTCATGGTTCCTTGGGATTGCAAAGGAACTATATTTTCTACAACACTTCTGCTCCCACCAAAATTATCCCAGCAACTAGATGGTACCCAAAACCCATTTCACCAAAAACATTGGGTTCCACAGTTAAAAAATTTCAAATGCCATTCAATTCAAATTTGGACCAGAAACAATCTTTCTGATACAAACCTATTTTTAATTGCTCCAAAAATTCTGAAACTTTACCAAACTCTCTTATAAGCATCAACACCCCACCACAAAAATTATCACAAAATCCTAAAATGCCTAGACCCCTCTGTCATTTCACCATACACTTCATGTGGGCACTGTTCATCTCTGTCAGAAATTCAGTTAACTGAATTTCAGTTCAGAGGCAGAGGGAGACGTCGCCGTGCACTACTCTTCGCTCCAATCCCTTCTCCTCCACGCCTCCTCTCGCCTTAAATGAACCACCCCGGACCCCCTGGTCAGCTGCCCGCCGCCGACAGCACAGGAGGTGGCCGGTGCAACGGCCACCGTCCCCGACTGCGGCAGCCGAGCAAGTCAATACGGCGCCTGCCCTCTTTACTTCCCCTGCCGCCTCCCTCCACCTACCTCCTCCACGCGGCACCTCCTCCGCGTCGCAGCCGCACCGACCACACCGTCCAAAACCGCTCTGGACCCTGCCTGGCAGTCGCCGGAGTCGGTCATCGCCGCCACACCCGCACGGAGACCTCGCCGCGGATAAGGTCAAAGAGCCCGCGCTCGTCCACGATGGCGCTTCCAGAGCACTCCACCGTCCTCACTTATCACTCGCCGCCCATGACCACCGCCCCCAAACCACCTCGCCGGCGGAATTAATTCCGGCGTCCGCCGCAAGCCACTGACCACCTCGAACTGCCTATATAAGGGCCTCCCGAACCCCGCAGATCACTCATAACACCTACACCACAGCCGAATCGACCTTCCCTGCACTCATTCGACCTCGAGGAGGTCGTCTTCCTCCTCTCCGACCACCGCTCCGCCGCCACTGTCCACGATCAGTTCGTCGTCGTTACTCCACCCCCACTGCCCAAACTTTGCCAGAAGCCCTCTATCACTCCCTTCCGTCGATCCCGCGCACCAATTCGGAGCTTCCCCGTCTCTCCGGCGAGATCCGCCGTCACCCGAATCGCCGTCTGCCGCCGTCGACCTCGCCGTCGTTCAGTTGCTCGCCGGCAACCACCACCACCACTCACCGGTGCGGAAACACTCCCTGAGCACGACCGCTCCATCGCCGCCCTCGGATACGCCGGCGATCGTCGCCGGTGACCACCGCACCTCTTCTGTCTACGCGCGCGATCGCGTTTGAGTTTAAACCTGACGGGTGGGGCCCACCCGTCAGCGTTTTATTATTTTCCGTTTAAAACAGAAAGTGCCTTCGCAGGTTTACGCTTTCCGCACGGGAAAACGTATTCCTTCCGAAACGTTTCTTTTTCTGTTTTAATAAAAAACAGATTTGACCACCACTTTGACTACTTCTAGTTTTTAAACCACAACTCCAAATGAGTTGATTCTATTTTGAAATTCTTATTTTTCTCTCTAGTTTTTTTAGTATTTATTTAAAAATATTTTGAGACAACTTTTGGTACTGTTGACAAATTTTTAATTGGAATTCGAATTTGAATTTTTCAGAAAACGAAGAGGGAAACTTTGCCGAGAATTTTGTGGGTCCTTCTTCTGACTACTTTGGACAAGGCAAGCATTTTGAACCTAGGATATGGTGAATTGCATGGCATGTTTGCATTGATTTGAGTTTGCATCATATGTGTGGGGATAGTGCACGCATGCATGGTCATATCATATTTGCATTTGCTTGCACTTCACTCAAGTGAATTTCTACCGTGAATAAAAGTTGTGAGACAACCAGGAGTGCAGCTCCTGCCTTGGACGTGCTGGTGAGCACGGTCCTGTTGTGACATGACGGTGTCACCGTGGCTTGTGAGACATGCCTGTCATAATAACAACACCTCCTGAGTCGACCTAGATCGAGTCTTGTTCCGTCACACCTAGCTAAACACCGTGCTGCCACGGGTCTTCCCGCAAGGGAAGTACGGTTTAGTAAGTTGCTAACCCCTGTCTGTGTACACACCACATAGAGGGCCATGATGAGGGTTTCCACGGCCATGGACTAAATCCCGTCATCAGGTCAGGGGGCATGGGTGTATCCGGTCTGGGACCGAGGGGGTAGCACCCCTGTTTACGCGCCGATATAAATATTGTGATCCCATGCTATTTGAGATTGTAGTCTCCCCGACTTAGAGTTTTTCTTGAACGGTACTTTGGGTGATTCTTGGCATCCGGAAAGTTAATCTGGTGTGTGTTGGTCAGGTGTGTTTTCAACCCAAAGACCGTAGTGGGAATTAGTCAGTGCCACGGTGTTGACTAAAGAAATCCCATACACGTGGGTAAAGAGTACACCCTCTGCAGAGTCATACCTATTCAAATAGCCGTGTCCGCGGTCAAGGACGTTAGCTGGGAAGGGTCAAGTGTCGGTCCGGTGTCGGTCTTCGGAGGAAATAATTAATTTGAGCATCACATATTATACAGAATATTATTATTTCATCACTAATGCTGTCATGGATATTTTTGCTATCATGAATATTATGGATGTGAATATTATTGCTACTATGCATATTATTATGGACTAACCCTTTTTCTCTTATTTTATTTTCTGAGTGTCTCATGGGCTGGCTAGACTACCCGGGCACTCATTTATTTTCAAGACCTCTCGTGGCGTCCCTCGAGTTCTCGGGCGGTCCTGTCTCGCCTGACTCTCTTGTGGATACCCGATTGGCATTTCTTTTCAAGACCTCTCGTGGCGTCGCTTGAGTTGATGGGCGGTCTGTCTCGCCCGATACTCTTTTAGACACCCGTTTGGCATTTCTTTTCAAGACCGACCGTGGTGTCACTTTTAGACACCCGACTGGCATTTCTTTTCAAGACCTCTCGTGGCGTCGCTTGAGTTCATGGGCGGTCTGTCTCGCTCGATACTCTTTTAGACACCCGTTTGGCATTTCTTTTGGATTCTTGGGCGGTTCAGTCTCGCCCGATTGTCCACCTTTAAGTTTCTTGGTTTATCACTAATAATTTAATTTTTCTGCACATGCTAATATTTATCATGACATTTTTTTAAAACTTCAGTCAGCATGAGCATATCATTTAATCCATCATGTGCATATGCATTCGGTATATCTTTCGTTCATAATGTTTGCGAGTACATTCCAACGTACTCACTGGCTTGTCCCTGGCTATTTCATTGGCCAGACTTGGAGGAGGACGAGCTTGTGGAAGGAGATTGCGCTAGCGAGCCCGACGCTTAGAGGTGTCCCAGTCAGTCAACCTGTGATCTTGGAGTCTGCCACATGTATCATCCGCTGTGTTTCCGCTACACCAATAAAATAGCCAAGCCTCACACTGACGCTTGACTTTATTTTATTGTAACAGTGTTGTTCCACCACCATACCACTGTATTATTCCACCACCGTAGTATATTGCAAGCTTGTAATAAATGTTGAGCACTCTGGCTCATCCCCTGTGTAATATTATTGTACTGGTTATCTATATCAAGGAAGTCTACCAGTTGATCTTGGGGCTGGTATGACTTGAGGCTCTTCTGAGATTTATCCTAGAAATGGGTCTGACACGATGACGGCGGCGTGTCTTCGGCTCGCTTCAATGCTTGTAGTCGTCGCTAGGTGGTCCACGGACCTGGTTGTATTTTTTATTACCTCAGGTGTCTTTGTACTGTCATGATTGAAGATGAATAGATTTGAAGTTTCTCACGCAAAAACAGAAAGAAAAAAAACATGTAACACAAGGAAAGCAGGTCGGTCTACCGAGGAGAAAGAACATAACTAATTGGGAAGATAAGAAATTGATTTCTTTTCGAACATGTTGACTTTTTCTTTTGCGAAACGGGCATGTTCACGTTAAGCGAGTAGATATCACTGCCCAATAAAGTTTTCCCTCTTCAGGCATGTTCCTCCTTTTGTCGATCACAAAAGGAGACGTATATGCGAGCACATGATTCATCTTATCCACCCAAGTGAACCAATGATCGAAATCGTCACCACAGGCATTCGCCGTGTCGTGTCGTGCCGTGATGCTTTACGGGCATGGCTGAACAAACAACGTTGCTTTCATAGGTTCGACGATTGGAGCGACACGCCAACTCTGCAGGGCCACCCTCGGCAGGATAATTTCATCGTTCGGAGTGGAGTAGTAGCACCCAGTACAGCAACGTGTGGCAGTCTTTTCTTAATACTACTTATTGCAGTTACACCGTATTGCAAATTACGATATAGTAGATTACTGAGTAGGGTGCGGTCAAATTTGCTGTTTTGACCCTTTTAACGTAGTTTAGCCAGATCTGACCCCCGTTTGAAATTTTTTTGTGATCTGGCCCTTCTCCTACCGCCATGTACGATGGCGGTAAGGTTGCACATCTTACCGCCAGGGGAGCTGACGGTAGGGTTGACAGCAGAGGCAGACGGCCGTCGCTGACGTGGCCAGGAAAGCCTACCGCCAGGGTACCCGGCGGTAGGAAATGCAAACCTATCGCCAGGGTTCTCGGCGGTAGTGTCTCTAGCAGGGCGAAACTTCTGTATCTGAAAATGCTTTTTTTTTTGCGGTAGGGTATGTAACCCTACCGCCAGAGGTCCTGGCGGTAGGGGTCTGCCCCCTATAAACTTGACTTTCTTTCATGCAAAAACTTGATCATCCTATATAGCATAATCTGACACATCATAATATAGCATGGAAATAAATATTACTATCTCACAGATCATATATGCATCACACATCAAAATAAAGGATAGATACTTCAACATATCCAACACAACAAATCGACAATAGCTAATAGTTCAACATAACCAACAAGTTCTAGTTCAAACTCAACAGAAGCAAATAGTTCGGCTCAACTGAAAGCAAATAGTTTGGTACGCTCCTCGTTCACTTAGTCTTCCTCCCCCTCTTCGCGGTACGGTCGTCGTTGCTCTTTGAGCGGGTCTCAGTCGGCTTTGCGGGTCGGCGACGAGGACGATCTTTCTGGAATGGTGATGGGCTCAAAACATCCTTGTGTGGATTAGATACCCTCTTGCCCTGGGTTGGCTGAGTGGGTGGAGGTCCGCCATCGTCATCGTACTCCTCCTCGTCACCCCCTTCCTCCTCATCCTCTTCTTCCTCGTCATCTTCTTCCTCGGCCTCCTCAACAATGCGAGACGACGAGGCGGCATGACTAGAGGAACCTCCGCCGGCGTGGCTCGATGAAGCGAGGGCACGTGTCGACCATCCAGGAGCATGCACGTCAACCGAGGCAGCGCATCCAAGCATGCCCGCTAGCTTGCGGCAACGGTTCATGATCTTCTGCAATAACAAATAAAGAAGAAAATGGCTTGGATCAGGTTTAGAGTTACAAATAAATAAGAACATGGCATGGTTGCTCGAGCAGAATGCTATGAGGCTCAAAGTTACCTTCATCGCTTGCCTCAGCTTGCCGTCACCCTCCACGGTCCCGGGGTCAGAACTTAGCGCATTCGAGCCATCGAAAATGTTTCTGTTCAGCTCCGCAGCCTGCAAATGTAAGGACCAAGTCAGCATCATCCAACTGCCGGCTCGAAACAATGGAACAAAACTTACCACTCTGTTCATCAGGGGTGCATACTCCCTGAAATCACATTGCATATCTTTGAGGCTTCTCTTGTAGGCTTCATCCTCAGAGTCCTCCCCCTCCTCCAGTGATGCGATGTCCGCGGCCGTCCACTGTGGCCTCAGGCGCAGACGGAACTTGACGCCATCGTCATACCAATGCATGTGCCCCTCGTACACATTCCAGTCAATGCCTGACCTCTCCCCGTCTTTGCGGAACCTCCTCTCGTCCCCCATTTTCACGTAAGTCTCGTGCTCTTTGACCCAGTCCACTATCGACTGAGAATGCTGCCTGCTCTTCCTGCAGAGGGCATAACAAACAATAAAACACAAAAGATCATAAGAACGTCAAACTGAACGAAAACACGGTAAAAGAGATGGCAGCCCATACCAGTGAAGGTTGAAACCACCGGTGTCGTGGGGGCGTGCCGGTGGTGTGTGTTGCAATACGCCAAATTGCGTGGCCACGCGCTGTGGTAGGTGCCATTCGACGGCGTACACGCATATCATTGGGACAATGCACCGGTAGAGAAGGCGGTCCCGATAGCACATCTCATTCAGGTCGAAACCCCAATCTCTATCGTGGTACGGCCACTAGTTAACCTACAGAAAGACTGTTTAGCAACCGTGAAAATGGCTACATTAAAAAACTAGATCGCTCGTTGGTATACCTGATAAGATGTCAGGTTGTCCAGCTCGTTGGTGAAGGCCTTGTACAACGCACTGCCCTTGCCTGAGAAGATTTTAACCGTGTCCCAAGAGTAGGCGACGGTAGGGTATCGAGCACTGTCGCCATCTTCGCCATACTCCGTCCATGGAGTCCGACTCAGTTTCTCAGGACGACCAACCGGCAGCCGCTCCCAACTCCAAATCGAGAGGGCCCAGACACACCCACACATCCCAGACGATTTTTCGGTCCTCTGCGTTGCGTCGTCCAGCTACAAACAACAATTGATGATCAGATGACACAATTTAAAGCAGCACACACATACGTCCATATACGAATATTGAGATATATGTCTTACCGAACGGTATAGGTACGCGAGGCCGGCGGACCCCCAGCTGTACCCTGCATCCCAGTCGGCCAGGAAGTCAAGATACATCCATAGGGCGTTGTCTCCCAAGCAGTCTGGAAACACGACCTCTGTGAGAAGAAACCACAAGTAGGCCCTCACATACTGCTCCACGGTCCTCGCATCCGCATCTTCCGGGCATACGGCCCGGTGGGTTAGGAGCCAGGGCAGTGGTACACCGGACGTCCGATTATTCTTCATGGGAGGGCAGCCGCCGATGAGGGCGTTAACCCTGTCCGGCCAGTTCTTCCTCTCCACGCGCCCAATGAGAGCATGGCCGTCGATTGGTAGGGCCGTGATCATGGCGAAGTCCTCGAGGGACACCGTCATCTCACCACATGGGAGATGGAAAGAGTGCGTCTCGGGCCGCCAACGGTCCACCAACGCTGTGAGAGCCGTGTGGACAAGCGTCGGCGGCACACGCTTGAACTGCAGCACGAAACCCAACAGCCCGGCTCTCCTGTAATACGGCTCATAGCGGTTGTCGTACTGCATCTGAGCGACCTTCGTGTGGCCCCTCATACGTAATGGCGGGAGCATCTGTCAATGTGTACACGAAAATAGTTAGTAACTAACTTTTGGAAAGCCAAAATTTGGATGCAAGACGTTGATCATTGTTATTACCACTCCGTTCTCGATGTAACGGGCGCGATGACCGTTATCGAATGCCGGGTCAAGCATCGTGTAATTAGTGCCGACCGCCGGACCAAGGGGGGCCCTCCTGAAACAACAACATTTAGTTATCAACATATAATCATCAAATGTATCATATTCAACCGTTCAACTAACATCAATCATATTAAACCAACATGCATCATATCATATTAATCAATTCTAGCATATTCAACTTACATCAATCAATAAAAATATAATGAAAGATATAATCAACTCATATTGAAAGATAATCATATAATGAAAGATATAATCAACATGCATCATATCATATTAATTAGTTCTAGCATATTCAACTTACATCAATCCATAAAAATATAATGAAAGATATAATTAACAATGGAATATGCAAATGAATCGTGTTATTTAAACTAAAAAAATAACATGATATTGAATCAAACTAATGCGAATGAATCGTATTTAATCAAACTAAAAAAATCGTATTGAATCAACAATCATATATCCAATTAGGATTCATCTACTACATTCATCGTATGAATCGTGGTATATCCATCATATCCATCATATTCAACTAGGATTCATCTGCTACATTCAAATAGGGTTCTATCATATTCAACCACATCAAACAACATATTTAACCACATCAAACATCAATGAACAATTCAAAAAAAAATTATGAACATGACTAGGGTTCATCTACTAGATGAAATAAGGTTCTATCATATTCAACCACATCAAACATCATATTACTCCTAACTAAATAAACCTAAAAACAACAAAAATCAAAATCTACTAGATAAAATAGGGTTCATCTTGTGCCAAATAATGCATCGAATCGAAAGCTTTTTAACTAAAACGAATTGGAGGGATTGAGAGAGCTTACTTTTCTCGTTTCGGAGCCATCTCGAACCGCAAAAACGGTGGAGAAACGAAGTAGATCGGAGGGGGGGAGGGGAGGGGATGAGAGAGGAGTTCCTCTCTATTCTTGCCGTTCTTGCGGCGCGAGGGGGGTAGATGGGGGCTGGGGTTCGTGGGTGGGCCCCGCGCCCCGGCCCCGCAGGTTTATAAATGTTCAGTACCTACCGCCAGGGCTCTTGGCGGTAGGATTGCATATCCTACCGCCTATGTATCTGGCGGTAGGGTTGACGGCAGTAGACGGTTGCCGTTTACCCTAGCTGACGTGGATTAGTGGGCTACCGCCGTGGTATATGGCGGTAGCCTGTTCTACCCTATCGCCATCCTCCCCGACGGTAGGAAAAAGGGTCAGATCCCGAAACTCTTTCAAACCGGGGTCAAATCCTGCTAAATTAAAAAAAAAGGGTCAAAACATGAAAATTTGACGTAGGGTGCTGCTCCTGCTCCTCGCGTCATCGGGAGCGCCAAGAGGGGGACGATGTGACGGGACAATACAGCCGGAACTGTAGGCACGCGGAGCAGCCAGCGTTTCTCACTGGCGCCCACGTCCGATCCTCCTCCTGCGATTGACGTACTTCTCGGCGACTTGTGACATCAGAAAGGCCCGGAGCCTACGGATGAAATAGATGGATTGGATGGGTTGATGGAAAAGGTTCTCACTTTCTCTTTTCTCTGGAGTAACAACCAACAAACAATCCGATGTCTTGTCCTTGCTACATACCCAGCTCCATTCTTTCTCCCATGATGATGAAGAATCACGACTCTTCACTTCGTCCGTCGTCACCCTGTGAAGTCTGAACTACTCCTATCTTCTCCAAAAAGAAAGAAAAACCTCTCGTGTGAGGAGGCTTTGGCTTTGGTTCATTTCACAATTCAGACCCCCGCAAGAGAAGAAAAAGGGATAAGGAATTCAGACCAACGTTGATCCGCCTCTCT
This sequence comes from Elymus sibiricus, assembly GCA_039707655.1. Taxonomy (NCBI): domain Eukaryota; kingdom Viridiplantae; phylum Streptophyta; class Magnoliopsida; order Poales; family Poaceae; genus Elymus; species Elymus sibiricus. The sequence goes on from CM077674.1 coordinate 253,929,229, forward strand.
TTCTTCTGACCGCAGTCCCCCCGTTTTCTTCCGAGCGCCGATGCGCGTCCTTTAGAGATTGCCCGCTCTCCTTAAACAAGTTGCAATCGTTTATTCACTAATGGCGACAAAACAAGTAGGACGGAGTAGCGTTATTTTATGGCCTCGACACTAAACGACTATTTTTATTTTATTTTTGAAAAAGGAGGTTAAGACCCCGACCTCTGCATCAATCGATGCATACGAAGCACATGACGACTGACGAGCATAAATGCATACGTGGTTGAGGCAGCCCAAGAAAAATGCTCATGCCTGCCCGGAGCAACCACTGTCCAACTGAGCACTATGATGGGCATTTTGGAACGGAGGGAGTACTCCCTGAGCTGATCATCGTTTCGGCGTTATGTCCTCTATAATCAGGAGGACCCTTCAACTATCTACTGACACCTACAGTACAAAGTTCATGCCATTCGAATTGCGCTGCAGATGAGCAACCACCAAACGCGAAGAAAGAATCTCACCCCTGCAAATCATGGCGTTCAATCGCAAAAGAGCGTAGCGCAGAGCTCGTAGACTACAGAGATTGCTCTTCCAGTTCACTCCCAAACACTGCAGCTCCTAAACTAAAGCACTAATTAAAGAAGCACACGGACAGACCGCCCCGACCCCCGAGCCGCCAGCTTCCATACGCAGCCCAGCCACCGCCCAATCGAGCACCTAGCTTCATACTAGGACGAAGTCGGCGGCGCGGCGGCCGTCGTCGAAGTTGAGGGCGTAGCTGAGCGCGTCGTAGTGGAAGCTGAAGCGCTCCCGTCTGCCGCCGCCGCCGCGCCACCTGCGCCGCTCCGACTGCAGCCGCCGGATCCCCGCGCGCAGGCGCCAGTACAGGCTCCGGACCAGCTTGCTGCTCCGCCCACTCGCCACCGCTCCCGCCTCAACCACCGCCACCACAGCCGCCATTCTCCTTGCGCGGTCACGGTGGGGGTATGCCGAGACTGTTGTAAGCTAGAGCGGCATGCTGTGCGAGCGCTCTCTTCTCAACTCTCTGTGCTGTGCTGTGTGAGCTGGCAGTGTGGGCAGAGAGTAAGGATATGGTCTTGATGTGGAGCGGGGAAAGCGTATATAACGACCTCCCAAGTCCAAACCTTTTGCTCCGTTACGCCATCGCCTCTCTGGCTGTGCCTGGTTCGGTTAATGTCCTGGGTCCAGTAGTACCACGGTACCACTCCACTCCGCTTCACTAGCACGAGAGAGGTCGGTAGGAATCCTACCTAGCCAACTTTCACCGTAACTTCTACTACTTTTTTTTTTTCAGAAAACTTCTGATCTATTCATCTTCAATTATGACAGTACAACGAACATCAGAAATAAAAATTACATCCGGATCCGTAGACCACCTAACGACGACTACAAACACTGAAGCGAGCCGAAGGCGCGCCGCCGTCATCGCCCCTCCATCGCCGGAGTCATGCACAACTTGTTGTAGTAAACAGTCAGGAAGTCGTCGTGCTAAGGCCCCATAGGACCAGCGCACCAGAACAGCAACCGCCGCCGATGAAGAATAACGTAGATAGGAAGGATCAATCCCGAAGACACACGAACGTAGACGAACAACGACGAGATCCGAGCAAATCCACCAAAGATAGATCCGCCGGAGACATACCTGCACACGCCCACCAACGATGCTCGACGCACCGCCGGAACGGGGGCTAGGCGGGGAGACCTTTATTCCATCTTCAGGGAGCCGCCGCCGTCTCGCCTTTCTAAGCAGGACACAAACCCTTACAAGACTGAAAAAAACGACTAAAAACGGAGCCCTCCCGCCGGCCCTTGCGAGGATCCACCGCGCCTCCATGGCCCTAGAGCCACCGGAGACGTGGCGGACCTGCGGCGGCCGGCGAGAGGCAGGAATCCTAGCTTTTTTTCTTGGAAGAGGAGGAGGCGGCCGTGATCTATATATGGCTTTTTTTTACCGTAACTTCTACTACTACTAGTATGCGTTGGACGGTTGTCCTCTCGCTGATTTCTGTGAGGAATTACAGACTTAGTACTGACAGGCTACCTGCTTGAAACTTAAACTCTGAGTCAAAAAATCCAATACCGAACCAGCATAGTACCGTATCAACCCTGCACTTGGAGCAGCAACTTTCAGAATCTACTGGGAAGTCGTAGCTATTTCTTTGAGAGAGAATCTACTGGGAAGTAGCTTGTGGAGACTTGGTGAGTGTACCAGCAGTGGTTCGACCTTGTGTACACACACTCGGGCCAAAGGACACGCAGTGGGGCAGGAAATGGGAGCATTGGATTTGAGACAATGGGTCATGGACTGTACCCATGGGTCACATGCGCGCACTGAGTGAGACACAGTGGCGGGTGTGGATTCGCGAGACTCTCTGCGGCTTGGATTCACGGGCCGGCGTGCTTGTGCTTGGACATTTACGTCGCCGTCAGTCTTCAAACCAGCGGCAGTGGATACCTTCCATGCCATGGAAATTCTCAAGAGAAGAGGTTACCAATAGTGAACTCCTACGTGATAGCGGCAGGTTTTGGAGCAGAGCCACAGAGGAGCGAGCAATAGGCAGTGCGCCGGGCTCAGTACTAGGAGTATTGATTGATAGAGCCGGGAACAGTTGGTAGTTGAAGAATCATCGGCTGTAAAAAATCGAATTGCATCCCGTGCTGTGCAGTCCTGGCATCTATTGATTAATATAGCAGGTCCAACTTGCATTCTTGCGCTCTACCGATAATTGAGAGGGTGTCAGCTCAGCGTGTTAATGCACGACTCTTCTCTGTCAGAGCAATGGGTCCTAGATAGAGTGATACTATACGTACTAGTGATAACCTAGCAGTAAAATCATTGGTGAGCTCCTAAAATAATCGGGCAATTGTCACATCCTCCTCTCAACGGACGCATGCATTTCTATTTGAGAGCGCAGAGATTGGATTGACAGCACCAGGGAAATAGTCCTGTGAATAAAGAAGAGCGATGCCGCCTGACACACTGATGAACCATGGATACACTGTAATCTTTTTTTTTTTTTGCGAGAAAGCCCAAGGGTATTAATCCAGCATCCTTACAGAACCAACCTCGAAAGATAAGAAAATTACAACCAGGTCCTTAAGGATAAGGAAGACAACGGGGACGAAGAAGACGTGCCGCTGGCGCGCCGCCGCCGCTCCTCCTCTGCAACCTTGGATCGGACGGAGTCCCATGGCGGTCGGGAAGTCGACGAACCTCGAACCCGAAGGGCCTCCACCTTGCGACGCCGCCATCGCCTTCGAACTGGATCTCCACACCTGCAACTTCCAAACCTTCAACAACCGGAGCCGCCGCCCTCGGGCTTCGGCACGGGAACTAGGCGCACGGCATCTCCGCCGAGATGCGAGCACCAGGAAGGAGGCAGAGAAGCGGCCGGGCTCCGCAGAACCCCACCACCGGAGAAGATCTCCGCCGCCACAAACCACACCGACAGCACCTTCCTCTCCACGGCGCGGCCAGCGAGCAACCCACTCCATCCTAGCAATATACAAGCGAGATCCAAGGTTTCCCCACCCTCCCGCCGCCGGAGCGGCCGGCGGAGGGGGGGAAACCGGAGGAACGCCACCGGCGAACTGGATCGAACGGGGGAAAAAAAAGTCTCCTCTCCTACTGAAGCGGGGGAGAGAGCAGAGCCAAGGTTACTCTACCTAGTATATACACTGTAATCAACTCATGGGAGTACCACTTTTGTAAACAAATATAAGACGTTTTAGGTGAAGAGGAGTTGGAGCACTCGAGCGCTCCACCCCTATACGAGTACTCCCTCAATTCCATAATGTAGTGTGCCCGCGCTTCCCGAGATCTAAGTTTGATCATAAATTTAACCAACGAGACCGACTGCGGCGGGAGCAAAAATCATGCCACTGAATTCGCTATTTCGATACGAATTCAGTAGTATAACTTTTGCTCCCGCCGCAGTCGATCTCGTTGGTTAAATTTATGATCAAACTTAGAACCCGGGAAGCGCGGACGCACTACATTATGGAATGAAGGGACTATTAAATTTAGAAAAGTAAACAGAACAATTCAAAAAAAACTGAAATTTGCGGATATCAAATCTGGGTGCCCAATCTACTCCCGTATGAAGTTTCGAGAAAAAAAAAACCATGAAACGTATTCTCAGTAAAAAAGACAAAAAAATTCTACGTATAGAGAAAAAAACTATTTGGATGGATCGTAGGTCGGAATTTATTTTCTTCACCACGGATATATTTCCTGATATTTTTTCATGAAACTTCACACGGGAGTAGATTAGGCACCCAGACCCAGGTTTGATATCCCCAAATTTTAGATTTTTTTTTGAATTTGTTAGGTATTTTTTGAAATTAATATTCGTACAGGGGTGTGGAGCCCCTAGGTGCAGCAACATAAAGTGAACATTGTTATTCCGACTTCAATTGAGGCAAAAATATTGGTCCCTTGAGGACGAAGGGATACTGATTCGACGCCCAACTCTGCCACCCATTGACGCTACTACTACTACTAGTATTTTTTCTGCACGCCAAGTCATTGACCCGTCCTACGGATAGGAGTATTCCTGATTCTCGTGTTTAGGGCATCTCCAACGGCAACCCGCAAACTTTCTTCCGCATTCGTCCGTGGACAGGGGGACCAGTCCGCGGACACGGATGCGGTAGGACGCCATCCAACGCTAGTCGCATAAATTTTAAACTCCTTTTCAACAAACCGGATGAAAATCGTGCAAACAAGATCGAATTTCATATAAACACGGACGGATTTCATTACATTTACATCAACTAAGCGGTGCTAGTCCGGCTCTGGAGGTATAATTGATACCTAATCTAAATGGCCGCCTGTGGATCCCTTTGTCTTCCTCATGTCCGGCAGCCCGATCACCGGACTGCCGGGAGCCCCGGAAGAATATGCTTCAGCGCAAAGGACGGCTCGCTTCCCCACCGCTCATCGGAGCGGAACCCCCGGCTGATGCTTCAGCGGGAGGGGAAGGGGGCGCCTCCGCTTCCCCGGAGCCCATGCGGGAGCGATGAAGGTCCTCGCAAAAGAAGAACCGGGTAAGACACCGGCTGTGTATGCCGGCGTCGCCTCGGCGGTGGCCTTCGTGGGACCCAAGCGGCGGCGGCCTCCCGTGTTCTACTTCTCCTCGACGATGGTGGCGGACGCAGAGGCGCGGGCCACCGACTCGTCGCTCTCCACGCACCCGGCTTCTGTCTCTGCCTGCATGGGGCGGTCGCAGACACGCGAGGCGTGGTCGGAGGCACGGGAGGCGCAGACGCAGACACGGGAGGCGCGGTCGCAGACACAGGAGGCGCGGTACGACGCTGTGTCGTCGACGGCAGCGACGACGGCCGTGCCGCTGTGCTCCCCGCCGTGCCAGCGTGGAACAACTCGCCACTCCTCATCGAGCTGGCCCGGAGCGGTGAGTTGTTGAACCACGCGCCGGCTTGGGGCGACAACTGGCTCCGTCGGGCTAGGTGAGGGAGGTGGCGCCGCGAGCTGCCTCGCTCGCATCCGGCCGGAGCGGCGGGCCACCCAGTCGGCTTGTATGCCGGAGAACTGCTCTTCGGAAGCCATCGAAAGAGTGTAGAAAATGGAGGAGGAGGAGATGGGAGAGGGGTAGGGGTGCAATTCTTGCCCGGCGTCTGGCCTCGTTTAAATAGAGGACGGAGGGGAGGAGCTGTGCCGGCGTTGCGTTTAATGCCGGCCCGCTGATGAACAGACGTGTGGCCGGAGTAGGTTTCTCGGCTTCCACGCGGGTTTAATGGAGGCATTTGAATGCGGCGAGAAGGCGTGTTCAGCTGGGCGTGCAGCGGGCGGCGCCCTCGGCCGGCGCGCCGCTTCAATGGCGGAGGCAGTGAGAGGTCGCGTCCGCCCTGAGCCGCCTTCAATGTGGAGCGGCGTGCTCTACAACGGCATGAATGCGGCAGGTGGCGCCGGGCAGGAACGCGCGCGAGCGATGGAGTAGGGGTTTCGGTGGGCCAGGGCGGTCAGAAGCGGACTTGGAATCGGTCCGGACTTTCGCAAAACTCCTTCACATTTGTCTCCGTTTTGCGGGAGAAATCGCGTCCGGACCGCCCCGCGGACCGATACAGATCGGCATTGGATGGCTCGCGCGGTTTGGACGGATACGGGCGGTTTACGGGTCAGCCTTGTAGTCTTGTAGATGCCCTTAGGCCACTCCTCCAACTCCAACGATCATCACAGTGCGCAGCGTAGCTTTCTCCATGAGGAGCTTCTTTTGAGCCTGCCTTTCGGCATCGCCGGGGCCATTCAGAAAAAGAACAAAAGAAAAAGAAAAGCGTGGATCTACTAATCGATAGCCATACGCTTTTAAGCCAAGCAGATGATGGATGGCCTTATCCTCGCAGGCTCCGAACCCTGCTTTCGTTTCGATGGTGGAACGAAGGATCGTGTTCTTCCCTCCCGTCCTCTGTCCTGTCCAGGGATAAAATGAGCGAGTGGGGAAAAGAACAAAGCTGCGAAAGAGGAAAAGGATGGAGGATAATTTCCGGATCACGGGTCGGACCGTCGGACGATCTCGCTGAGAAAGGAATCGCGGACAACAGACCACCGTCGCATGCTTTGGCCACTGGAGTAGTAGTAGAGTACTGGAGCGGTGAAACTCAAATCTGGCCCCAACGTTGCCGTGTGGCGTGACGAGTGTGACGGCGCACGGCCGTAGGATAGGAAGGAAGCTGTTTGGCACGTCGTCGGCTAGGGGCCGGGGGCCGGGAGGAGGAAACGGCGACGCTGCTTTTTATGGCCGGCGGGCCGCGTGGCCACCTGCTACCCTGCTACGGCTAGACGTGCCGGGAACCGGGAACCGGGACCCGGCGGATGGACGGATGGCTCCACCGCCCAAATCCGTTCCCTGATCTGGCTCGGCCTTCCAACGGCTCGCTCCCCGACGTCCAAACATGCCTCTACCCTGTGTACTTGTGTAGGCCTCGCTGCCTCGAACACATCGCGGCCGTGGATCGGCAAAAGTCGCCACTCACAAGTTACAACTGTACTGTAGTTACTGTATGAGCACACGACTAGTACTGTGCTACGGTGAACTGTTCGAGATGAACCAAGATCGTCGGCCCTGGTTTTGGTTTAGGGTATGAAAATGGTAGTACATGGCAGTGGTTAAAGATTAATAATGCTTATGGCAGGGATAGCTGAAAAGGGTAGCAAATGTTGGTGGGAAGCAGCGCACTAATCCGACACTGCGCCTTTTGGCGCGTTCAGAGTTTCAGACTAGTCCCGTCTCTGCAGCAAGCAGGTGAAGTTTTTGGCCCGGCACGAAATCGGTGGGGCGTTTTAGTTCACACTGTTGGGATTCCCTCTCACTTCACTTTCTATTATCCTTGTTCAGGTTCTTGTCCCGTCAGCCGCTCTAGTGTCAAGAGAATATGGCTGTTCACAGCAACGTGACCGTGTCTCGGTTAGTTTGGCCCCCTCTCCCGCTGGCTGATGTATCAGACGTACAAAGCTGGAAATAATGTGAGCATGCTTCATTTGTACTTCCTATGTAAATAAATGGTATAAGAGCGTTTATATCACTATGGGTACCGCGAAAACTGCGAGTACACTGCAACTGCAAACCACGTCGCCGCCATCCCGCCTTGTATCGAAGATCGAGCATCGTCGACCTCCGGCTACACGTTAGACCATTCCGCAATTCATTGCGATTCTTGAACGTCGGTTGTTTCTCACTAGTAGAAAAAGGCCCATTAGTCCCGGTTTCAGAGGGGCTTTAGTCCCGGTTCTGGAACCGGGACTAAAGGGTCGGGACTAATGCCCAAATCCTTTAGTCCTGGTTGGCTTACGAACCGGGACTAAAAGCCCTCCACGTGGCCGCTCTCTGTGCGTGGGCTGGAGGACCTTTAGTCCTGGTTGGTGTTACCAACCGGGACTAAAGGCTCCACCTTTAGTCCCGGTTGGTAACACCAACCGGGACTAAAATTTATTTGTTTTTAAGTTTTATTCCGATTTTCAAATCTTTGAATTATTTGACAATTTAATCTCTAATCACCCGTCCTCACTGCTCCAGCGTGGAGCACTCATTTCAAATCGTCTAACTTCCCGGCCGGTCACTCATCCTCTCACTGCTCTAGCCCCAGCACGCTTAACTTCCCGGCCGGTCACCCATCATCTCACTGCTCCAGCCCCAGCACGCTTAACTTCCTGGTTCTATCGACACTAGTTTCCAAGTCTGCACTTGTTGTTTTCCTCACAATAGTAAGCTATCAATCCTATTAACCCTTAGGTCTTGATGTCACATGATTTAATTTTTTGAATTCTAAACAATTATTAAAATAAACAAAATAAGTACTAATAATATTGAATTTCAATGAAAATAAAATAAGTAATAATATTATTTTATTCATTTTTTTTGCCATTTATTCATTTAATATGACATAATTAATATCTTTAAATCTGTAAATCGAAATTCGACAAATAATATATCCATTATTATCAGAAAAATGTGAGGAATCCAAATATGACATCATTTATTTTTTTTAAATAAAATTAATTATTAAAATTATTATTTTTGATTTGAAATAACTTTTTTTTTCTTTTGGAATTTTGAGAATCTGAGAAAACTTCACCGGGTAAACCCGGGTGAAATCGAGTCTCAATTTTTCTCTAGTTTTTTTTGATATATTAAACTTTTTTTTTCGACGTCGTATGCAAAAGTTATGGCCGTTTTACATTTTTTTTTCGTTTTTTTGCAAAAAAGGTCAAAATTCATATTTCAAAATTTCTATACCAACTAGACACTAAAACCTAACTACATCTCAAAGGATTTTATTTTTTAAAGATTTTATCATTTTTGTTTATTTTCTACAAAACTAAAAAAGCCGGTCCACGGGGGGGGGGGGGGTAGAGTTTGAAAATTTCAGAACCCCTTTAGTCCGGGTTGGTGTCCATCCAATCATACCGTCGACTACACATCTGCTAGCACCGTCCCAGCCAGAGTCACAACTAAGGTTAACCAAGTCAAAAGGTATGCGGCCGTCGGCTTTGAAGTATCAGGGTTTCAGACGAAAACTCGTCTGTTACAAAGGCATTTCATTTTTTTAAACTTATTTCAACTCCAGACTTTTTGTGTGTTCATTATGCACTATTCGAAGCCACGCCATCAATTTTCAACCCTTTCTGACTTCATTTGCTATTTTCATGCATTTACTGATTTTTTTGAGCTAAATGACCCTGAAATTGAAAAGCACTACAAATGAACTCTGAAAAGGTTGAAAGTTGGCATGGTAATTTCACCCACATAGCATGTGCTAAAAAGTTGAGAGGGTTACGGCAAAAACTGGATGCACTTCGTGTACAAAATGAACAATCTCTTTCGAAGTGTCAGGGTTTCGGACGAAAACCCATCTGTTACAAAGGCATTTCATTTTTTAAACTTATTTCAACTACAGACTTTGTGTGTGTTCATTATGCACCATTCAAAGCCACATCCTCAAATTTCAACCCTTTCTAACTTCATTTGCTATTTTTCATGCATTTACTGATTTTTTTGAGCTAAATGACCCTGAAATTGAAAAGCACTACAAATGAACTCTGAAAAGGTTGAAACTTGGCATGGTATCATCATTTCACCCACATAGCATGTGCTACAAAGTTGAGAGGGCTACGTCAAAAACTGGATGCACTTCGTGTACAAAATGAACAATCTCTTTCGAAGTGTCAGGGTTTCGGACGAAAACCCATCTGTTACAAAGGCATTTCATTTTTTTAAACTTATTTCAACTCCAGACTTTTTTGTGCATTCAATATGCACCATACTACAACATGTTAAAATCTACAGAAAGAACTAACTAAAAATAATAAAAAACAACAATTAAATGACTAAAACAACTATATAAGCAAAACAATATTGTTTTAATTAAAATCCTAATTTAAATTATTCTAAAAATAACCAAATAAATCTTACAGTGACAAGAATCTAACACGTGACTAGGAGCAAAAATAATTAAATTAAAAACTATTTGTAAACTCAAGTTATTCACAATCTAGGGTTTGAAGCAAATTTGAATAAATTCAAATTTAAACCATTCAAATTTTAAAACTAATGGCACAAACAAAAACTAGAATTTTTTTTGAATCCAATGCAAAAAGAATCACTCAAAAACATCAAATATCCTAAAAGATATAAGCAAATTAAAACAGAAACTAAAAACAGAAAACAAATGTAAAAACAGAAAAAAAAAGGGCTAGCTACAGTACAACCCCTTTAGTCCCGGTTGGAGACACCAACCGGGACTAAAGGCCATCCACGTGGCGCTGCCTGGGGCGGGGGAGGGAGGACCTTTAGTCCCGGTTGGTGTTACCAACCGGGACTAAAGGGTATCAGCCCCTTTAGTCCCGGTTCCAGCCACAAACCGGGACTAAAGGGGTCCGGCCGGCGTCCTGCCCGCTCGAACCGGGACTGATGAACGCATTAGTCCCGGTTCGTAACAGAACCGGGACTGTTGCTCGATCTGGCCTGGACCAATGCCCTGTTTTGTACTAGTGTCTGCTTCAACTGACTCGACAACCTAGACCAATGTGATCATGCATTTCATCTTTGCTGCCCAGGTCGAGCTGCTACGCTCTGAGATGCAAAGGTTTGGTTCGTTTCAGCTCAGAAAGGAGGTCCAGCCCCTACGTGATGTCGCATCACCTCAGCCCGTGTCCTCCTGCTACGAGTCAGCTGCCGCAGCCTCCTCGTGCTGCACTGTCTACCATCGCATGCCATCGCCTCATCCTCCACCCCCTTCGATGGCATAGAGCGGCGACCACTCCTTGTACCCGCCAGAGGTCTTCTCTGTCATCCACGCGGCACCGTCGATGCAACGGGTGTAAAACAAGGAGACCAGGGTTCGATTGGAGAGGATCACACTGCTCCATATGGGTTGGCGTATGCCTTTATATATTGCAGAAATTACATGCCGTACAGGCAGGCTCGTCGATGAAGAGGGCTGAGATCGGCGACTGAACAGGGCCACCAACGTAGATGATCAAGCATTAGTATACATCATACATCAACACATTACACATGTATATGTAGAAGAAGCTAGCTTAACTCCCGGATCCTATTTGACGCCCACATGCGTCAAATAGCTGTGGCTTCGCCTGGAGGTGGGCCGATCCACTTCGGCAGCGTGTGTCAAGTTCGCATTCGTTTATTCACGAAGCGGTTCCACTGCCTTTTTTGTTCAGTTTTGTTTGGTTTTTCTGTTTTGTCCGTTTTTAGCTATTTTCTTTTTTATTTTCAATTATATTTCGGTTTGTCTTTCCTTTTTCGCCTTTTGGTTTGTTTCCTGGTTTAGATGGTTCTTTTTTTATTTGGTTTCTGTTCTGATTTAGGTAGTTTTCTTTTTCTTTCGTTCTCCATATTTCTTTCGTGTTTCAGTTTAGATATTGTTTTTTCTTGCGTTTTTATAAGATAAACATTTTCTTAATATACGGTGAACATTCTTTATAAACGTTGAACATGTGTTAATATACAGTGAACATTTTGTCAATGCATAGTGAACTTTTTTGTACTATATAGTGAACTTTTTTATTATACAATGAACATTTTTAATGCGTGGTAAAAAACTATCATAACACATAGTCAACATTTTTAAAATACAAACTTAAAATTTCCGTATTATACTTTGATCATTTTTTTATTATACGGTGACATTTTTGTAATATACGGTGAATTTTTTTTAATACACACTAAATATTTTTCTAAAATACATGATAAAAAATCAATATATATTTTTAATAGGTTCTTAAATGTTTTACATCCTAAGAAAAATGTAACGACGGGTCTTTTCATAAGAAAACTAGTAAAAATATCAAAGAAAAATAGTCACATAAAGTGAAACTGCTCAACGAGCGCACTAGGCAGCTAACCATGCATGACGAGTCGGCCCATTTACTCTTGAACCTGTGCGAGTCCTCAACCATTTATTTGACGCCTGCAGGTCTCTAATTGGAGGAGGTGCCGGCTTAACCAGAAAAAAAAACACAAAAAACCCAGCAAACTCAAGAAATATTTACCGCTCGACACATCTAGATATGCTCTAAGTATTGCCCATCTAAATCCTATATGACTGATATTACGCGGAGATTTGTGCGGGTATTTTCTTTTTTCCTTCTCCTTTTTCATCTATTATTGATGATTTAGAAGCTTTGGCAGAGATTAGACCTCTCTTTGAGCACGAAATAAAGATCAAGAGTCAATCGAATGGCCAGTTAGCTCGCATGCTGCGTGAGGAAGAACTTAAGTGGTACCAACATTCAAACTCTCAGTTTATCCTGAAAGGTGATTCGAATACGAGATATTTTCATGGTGTCGCCAATGGTAGACACCGGAAGAAACTTATTCATTCCCTACAACAGGAGGAGGGCACGATTGAAGGGCATGAGCAACTTAAGTCTTATATAACTAGTTGTTACAAAAATTTGTTCGGAATCCCTGAGGAAGAAAACTTCTCGATGGATGAGTCTCGAATAGATGACATCCCGCAAGTTTCTGATGCGGAAAATAGCCTGCTAACAGCTCCATTTTCCGAGGAGGAGGTTAGAAAGGCGGTTTTCCTAATGGAGCACAACAAAGCACCAGGTCCAGATGGTTTTCCCGCTGAGTTCTATCAGAACTTTTGGGATGTCATCAAACATGATCTCCTACTCTTGTTTGGCCGCCTTCACGTCGGCCAACTAGAGTTGTTTCGCTTAAACTTCGATGAAATTATTTTATTACCTAAGGTTAATGAGGCTGAAAGGATACAACAGTATCGTCCAATCTGCCTCCTTAATGTTAGTTTTAAAATCTTCACTAAGGTAGCGACGATTAGGCTAAATTCGGTTGTTGAACATGTGGTTCGTCATTCTCAAACTGCTTTTATGCCAAGCAGAAACATCCTAGATGGGGTTGTTGTCCTTCATGAAACAGTCCACGAATTGCATCGGAAAAAATTGAATGGGGTGATTCTTAAAATCGACTTTGAAAAAGCTTATGAAAAAGTCAAGTGGTCTTTTCTTCAACAGACTCTCAGAATGAAAGGATTTTCTGCAGAGTGGCGTGCAATGATCCATAGCTTTGTGACTGGAGGTAGTGTTGCCATTAAAGTCAATGATGACGTTGGTAACTATTTCCAAACGAAGAAAGGATTGCGACAAGGTGACCCAATATCACCCATGCTATTTAATATAGTGGCGGATATGCTAGCAGTCATGATTGAGCATGCCAAGGTTGATGGCCAAATTGATGGGGTAGTGAATCATCTAGTTGGTGGTGGTCTCTCTACCCTTCAATATGCCGACGATACGATTCTCTTTATGGATCATGACCTCGAGAAAGCAAGAAATCTGAAATTAATTTTATCAGCATTCGAGCAACTCTCAGGGCTTAAGATCAATTTCCACAAAAGTGAATTGTTTTGTTTTGTCGAGGCTCAAGACGAGGCCCACCTATATGTTGACCTGTTCGGATGTGGGTTGGGCCAGTTTCCAATCACTTATTTGGGGATACCGATACATTATCGGAGACTCACAAATGCTGAATGGAAACACGTCGACGAGAGACTACAAAAAAGACTTAGCAATTGGAAAGGTAAACTGCTATCTCTGGGTGGAAGGTTGGTCCTCATAAGTTCAGTACTAAGTAATATGGTACTATATATAATTTCCTTCTTCCAGTTGCCGAAAGGAGTATTACATAGATTGGATTACTTCCGATCGAGATTGTTTTGGCAAGGAGATAGCGAGAGAAAGAAATATCGGCTGGCTAAATGGAGTGTGGTTTGCCGTCCCAAGGACCAAGGCGGGTTGGGCATTCATGACCTTGAGGTTAAGAACAGGGCCCTCCTCGGCAAATGGTTGTTTAAGTTATTGACAGAAGATGGTGTATGACAAACCCTCCTAAGGAGAAAATATGTGGGTTCAAAGGCAGTATCCCAAGTATACTGGAAGCCTGGGGACTCCCATTTTTGGGCGGGACTAATGGCAACGAAGAAATATTTCTTCCGCTATGGTTCCTTCTCGATTAAGGGTGGCTCGGAAATTAGATTCTGGCAGGATAAGTGGCTAGGAAATGCTACACACCGAGAACAATATCCAGCACTATACAATATTGTGCGTCACAAGGGTGATACTATCACCAAGGTCTTGGAATCATTTCCGCTAAATGTGACGTTCAGAAGGGATTTAATTGGACCTAGACTCCAATCGTGGAACATACTACTCCAGCTGTTAGCCACGGTACAGTTGTCACAAGGATCCGATGTATTCCGTTGGAACCTACATGGGAATGGGAAATTCTCAGTGGATTCTATGTATAGAGCTTTGATCCAGTCTGACGTGCTAGTTGATAATAATAAGATGATCTGGAAGATGAAGATACCTCTTAAGAATAAAATCTTTGCATGGTATCTTCGTCGCGGAGTCATTCTGACAAAAAATAACCTTATTAAGAGGAATTGGCATGGAAGTACACAATGTGTCTTTTGTCCGCATGATGAGACAATAAAACATTTATTCTTCCAATGTAAATTGGCTCGTTCTATATGGTCAGTCATCCAAATAGCTTCTGGCTTGTAGCCTCCTTATAGTGTTGCTAATATATTTGACAACTGGCTACATGGGATTGATCACAAGTTTAGAATTCTTCTCAGGGTGGGAGCGCTTGCCGTGATTTGCTCGCTTTGGCTATGTAGAAATGATAAGGTTTTTAACGATAAAAGTACTTCTCTTATGCAGGTTATCTACAAATGTACCGGGACTCTTCGTTTATTGTCCTCTCTACAACGAGTGGAGAATCAAGACCTGTTTACGGAGGTGTGTACACGATTGGAGGCTACGACGAGGGATACTTTTACCCAACGTGGGTGGCAGCATGATCTCAGGATTGGGCCACCTTCCGTTTAGGCGTTATACGGATCATTTTCGTTGTATATCGCCTTCTTCTTTTATTTTGGCTTGGTGTGAGGACTTTATTAGCTGTGTGCATCTTAGTTATGCAGAGGCCGGGTGTAATGCTTAAACCTTTTAAGTAATAAAGCGTCCCTTTTCGAGCAATAACTAGCGCACATCTAGATGTGCATTAGACAGCCCTTCTTAATACACCTCGCCAGGATTTTTGTATCGCAGCGTTATTGGGCCTGCCCATTCCATCTCTTCGCGATCGCGCTCGTTCGCTCGGGTCTGATGCGTCGCTGCTGGTTTCTGTCTACAGGATGACATGTTTGGTTTTATTTGGTTTTTCCTTTTCTTTTTTTGTATGCTTTTTTGGTTTTGTTCGGTTTTCTTTTTTCTTTCTTCGGGTTTCACCATTTTTCTTTGGCTTTCTTTGCCTCAAAAATACAAAAAAACCCGCAAACTCCAGAAATATTTACCGCTCGTAAGTTTTTAATACGACACATCTAGATATGCTCTAAGTATTGCACATCTAAGTCCTATATCACTGATATTACGTGAAGATTTGTGCGGGTATTTTCTTTCTTCCTTCTCCTTTTTCTTTTTATGTTTGATTGAGTCACTTAGATGTGCAATAATTATGGCACATCCAGATGTGTACTAGACATACACTTCTTAATACACCTTGTCCCAAGGATGTTTGTAACACAGCGTTATTGGGCCAGCCCATTATGTCTCTTCGCGATCGCGCTCGTTCGCTCGGGTCTGACGCGTCACTGCTGGTTTTTCTCTCCTTCTTTCTGTCTACTGGATGACATGTTCGGTTTTATTTGGTTTTTTCTTTTCTTTTTTCGTACGCCTTTTATGTTTTGTTCGGTTTTCATGTTTCTTTCTTTGGGTTTCACCACTTTTCTTTGGCTTTCTTTGTCTTTTTTTTCTTTTTTTGTTTTCACCGGTTGCTTCGTTTTTATGTTCCTCTGCCTTTTTTGGGGTTTTCTTTGTTTTTCATTTTTTTATTTCTTTGGTTTTTGTCGCGTTTTCTTCTTTTTCTTTATCTTTCCCTAGCGATTTTCTTTCTTTTTTCTTCCTTTGCTCTTTGGTATTGATAGATATTCTTTTTCTTGTTTTTCAACACATGTCTACTTTCATTTCATACATATTGTACATTTCTCGTATACATCATGAGTATTTTTTTATGAATGCTTAACATTTATTAAACACATGATTAACATTTTTTTTGAAATGCATGGCGATGTCTACTTTTCTCATACACATTTGTACATTTTCCATATACATCTGAAACATTTCTTTGTACATGTTTAACATTTTTTTAGATATATGTTTTGATGTCTACTTTTTTTAAAATACATTGTAATTTTTTGTATACGTCAGGAACATTATATTTATACATGTATAACATTTTTCAAATATGCAATTAACATTTAAAAAACATATGTATTTTGATGTCCACTTTTTCCTATACACCATGTATTTTTTGGAAAACATTGGGAACATTATTTTACATATCTTTAATATTTTTCAAATACAGTACATGATAAACATTTTCTTTATATGTATTTTTTGATGTCTTTTGTTTAATACACGTTGTACACTTTTCATACACTTCAGGAACATTTTTCTGTACACATTTACTATTTTTTAAATGCATGGTTATTATTTTTCAACTTTTTATGTAAAATCTTTTTTGTGAAATATATGTTATTTTTTTGAAATATTAACAAATGTAGAAAAAAGCAAAAAAAGGGAAAAAAAGAAAAAAAACGAGCATTTAAGCATGTGGTCCCCACGCTCTAGGTCGGCGCATTGTCGCGGGCACTTGAGTTGAGACCTTGTCTGGTCTCACAATAAGCGACACATAGTCGTGCCCCCAGCAAACTCGTACGTAGCAGGACAAGAGCCCACCAGCAAATCCAGGCTAGCCAGCCCATGAGGCCTTGGCCTTCCGCCAAAACACATACATACATGTATTTCCTGCAGCCAGTTGTTGAATACATATTGCCAGGCATCGGGACAGCGAATAAACCATGATAAATCATCTATATTCTTTAGTAAGGGCTGTCCGGATAATGTGAGGGAGGAAGTTAAAGCCGTACTGAATGTTCCGAATGAAACATTGAATGAGAAATATCTTGGAATGCCATCTGATGTGGGAGCATCAAAAAATGGGGCTTTCAAGTACCTCAAGGACTATTTGTGGAGCAAAGTTCAAGGTTGGATCGAGAAGACTTTGTCTTCAGCTGGGAAAGAGGTACTGGTAAAATCCGTCGCGCAAGTTCTTCCTGTGTTTTCTATGTCCTGTTTTAAACTGCCAAGAGGTTTGTGTGAACATCTGAACATGCTGATTCGTAAATTTTGGTGGGGAAGCAAAGACGGGCGCCGCAAACCCAATTGGGTCTCGTGGGACACTATGACACAACCAAAGTATATGGATGGCTTGGGATTTAAAGATTTTGAACTTTTTAATTTGGCTCTCCTAGCTAAACAGGCATGGCGTATTCTTCAAAATCCAGAATCACTCAGCGCAAGAATTTTAAAGGCGGTATATTTCCCTACGTGCTCTGTTTTGAATGCAGAATTGGGTAATCATCCAAACCAGATTTGGAGAGCAGTAGTAGAAGGACGGGATGTACTCATGCAGGGATTGATACGCCGAATTGGCAATCGAGCTTCAACGAACATATGGTCAGACAATTGGATCCCGAGGGACGTCATGTTGCGCCCCTATGGATGCCGGGTAACCAATCCACCCTTGCTGGTTACGGATCTTATTGACCACACAGCTGCAAGATGGGACATGGAGCGACTATCAGAGGTGTGCTTACCAATTGATATTCCATCTATTCTTATCATCCCAATCTGTACAAGTGAATTAGAAGATAGCTGGGCGTGGCATTTTGAGAAAAGTGGCTGCTACACGGTGAGATCAGCTTATAAGATGATGATCGCTACAAAGTAGATGAGGGAGACCTGGATTGATGGTTCTGCGGGTTCCTCTAGTACTGACAGAGATGCGCCTCATGGAAACTATTGTGGAAAACACCCGTACCAGGTAAAATACGTATGTTTCTCTGGAGACTAGCAAGCCACTCTTTGCCAACCGAGGATGTACGAGCTCATAGGAAAATGTCCACCACCAGTACTTGCGCTCTTTGTGGCGCGGTTGACTCTTGGAGACACTCGTTGCTTGAGTGCAACATGGCGAGGTGCGTGTGGGCACTTGTTGATGGGGAGTTGACGGAGCATTTATGCGAGACAACTGAACCAAGTGCCAACAGTGGTTGTTCGCGATGATTGATTCATTATAACATGAGGCATTTGTTAAGCTGTCAGTCACCTTATGGGCCATATGGTGGGCATGGAGGAAAGTGATACACAAAGAGGTTTTTCAAAGCCCTTCGGCCACTCACGAGTTCATTAAAAGGTTCATATCAAAACTGGAGATGACAACAGTGAAGGAGACAAGGGCGCCGGCTGAGATCAGAAGAACAGCAGCGAGGCCTAGGGCGCCACCCCGGGGTTACGCAAAAATCCATGTCGATGCAAGCGTGGCAAAGTCCGAGTTGAGAGGAGAGGCATCTGCAGTGTGCCGAGATGATGATGGACGATATTTGGGCAGCTCCTCTCTGGTTGTCCGGGGAATCATCGATGTAGCCACACTCGAGGCGATGGCATGCAGAGAAGCTTTGGCTCTGGCAGAAGACTTGATGATTCAAAATGTTATAATTGCCTCCGATTCAAAGCAGGTGGTGAACGACATTGAAAGAGGGACTAGCAGCACTTATGGTTGTATCATTAGCGAGATTAAGCAGCGAGCTAGTTTAATTAATTGTAAGTTTACTTTTCAAGGTCGGGCATCAAACACTGATGCAGATAGGTTAGCTAAGTTTTCAAACACTCTTGATTAGGGGCGACATCTATGGTTCATCCACCCCCATGATCCTTTTCGTATACCACTTCATGTGGACTATAAAGCTTAGCTATACCCCTAAAAAATGTATTTCCTGCATCTACTGAAAAAAGAACATGTGTCTCTTGCCTATTCGGCTATTTCATCGAGATCACTAATTAGAGGGTAACCTTTTAAATGTCACCTTCCACCTCCTCTCGTGGTGACAAGAGGCGCACTATATGTGCGACATTTGTCGTAACCTGTGAGTTTTGTACTTTTTTCGTAGATTCGTTTGTTTAAAATGTTTTACCTCTTGAACTGTACGTCCAAATCATAAAACGTTTTCACCAGTGTGTTTCTCTTGTTGAGATCTTCGAAAGTAGATCACATGTTCATTGGTTTGGACGAACATTATTTTTTAGGAAAAAATGAGAATAAAAAAGGAAACTGAAAACCCGAAAAAGCCCAGAAGCACAATTGTGCCTTTTCACTTTTCGGGAAGCATAACTGTGCTTCATGCAAAAGCACAACTATGATTCATCGTGAAGCACAACCGACGCCTTTCACTTTCCGGGAAGCAGAGTTGTGCTTCACGCGGAAGCACAACTCTGCCTTTTCACTTTTCGGGAAGCACATCTGTTCTTCACGTGAAAGCACAACTGTGCCGACGTTTTCCTCCATGCAGCTCGGTTCCTCTCATCCATCCATTTGTTGTCTACTTGTTGTGGTTGCACCATTGTTCTAGTTTGTGTTGAGCACTCCGGTGGCTTGATCCTGGTTTCCCTGTGGTGGTGCCCTGCTCGTTATTGCTCTACTTTGGAGTTCTTGATGGTGAGCGAGCTCCGCCTGTTATATTTAAGTTTTTTTCTTCAAGCTTTTGCCTTTGTAATCAGCAGCATTGTTTCCTATTCGGTTGATGGCTTCATTAATTTAAAGACGGGTTTTATGCCTTCTCTCTAAAAATAATAATGAAAATAAAAATATCCATACAATGGAGGTGATGCAGCCAACAGTGGTTGTTCGCGATGATTGATTCATTATCACATGAGGCATTTGTTAAGCTGTCAGTCACCTTATGGGCCATATGGTGGGCATGGAGGAAAGTGATACACAAAGAGGTTTTTCAAAGCCCTTCGGCCACTCATGAGTTCATTAAAAGGTTCATATCAGAACTGGAGATGACAACAGTGAAGGAGACAAGGGCGCCGGCTGAGATCAGAAGAACAGCAGCGAGGCCTAGGGCGCCACCCCGGGGTTACGCAAAAATCCATGTCGATGCAAGCGTGGCAAAGTCCGAGTTGAAAGGAGCGGCATCTGCAGTGTGCCGAGATGATGATGGACGATATTTGGGCAGCTCCTCTCTGGTTGTCCGGGGAATCATCGATGTAGCCACACTCAAGGCGATGGCATGCAGAGAAGCTTTGGCTCTGGCAGAAGACTTGATGATTCAAAATGTTATAATTGCCTCCGATTCAAAGCAGGTGGTGAACGACATTGAAAGAGGGACTAGCAGCACTTATGGTTGTATCATTAGCGAGATTAAGCAGCGAGCTAGTTTAATTAATTGTAAGTTTACTTTTCAAGGTCGGGCATCAAACACTGATGCAGATAGGTTAGCTAAGTTTTCAAACACTCTTGATTAGGGGCGACATCTATGGTTCATCCACCCCCATGATCCTTTTTGTATACCACTTCATGTGGACTATAAAGCTTAGCTATACCCCTAAAAAAATGTATTTCCTGCATCTAATGAAAAAAAACATGTGTCTCTTGCCTATTCGGCTATTTCATCGAGATCACTAATTAGAGGGTAACCTTTTAAATGTCACCTTCCACCTCCTCTCGTGGTGACAAGAGGCGCACTATATGTGCAACATTTGTCGTAACCTGTGAGTTTTGTACTTTTTTCGTAGATTCGTTTGTTTAAAATGTTTTACCTCTTGAACTGTACGTCCAAATCATAAACCGTTTTCACCAGTGTGTTTCTCTTGTTGAGATCTTCGAAAGTAGATCACATGTTCATTGGTTTGGACGAACATTATTTTTTAGGAAAAAATGAGAATAAAAAAGGAAACTGAAAACCCGAAAAAGCCCAGAAGCACAATTGTGCCTTTTCACTTTTCGGGAAGCATAACTGTGCTTCATGCAAAAGCACAACTATGATTCATCGTGAAGCACAACCGACGCCTTTCACTTTCCGGGAAGCAGAGTTGTGCTTCACGCGGAAGCACAACTCTGCCTTTTCACTTTTCGGGAAGCACATCTGTTCTTCACGTGAAAGCACAACTGTGCCGACGTTTTCCTCCATGCAGCTCGGTTCCTCTCATCCATCCATTTGTTGTCTACTTGTTGTGGTTGCACCATTGTTCTAGTTTGTGTTGAGCACTCCGGTGGCTTGATCCTGGTTTCCCTGTGGTGGTGCCCTGCTCGTTATTGCTCTACTTTGGAGTTCTTGATGGTGAGCGAGCTCCTCCTGTTATATTTAAGTTTTTTTCTTCAAGCTTTTGCCTTTGTAATCAGCAGCATTGTTTCCTATTCGGTTGATGGCTTCATTAATTTAAAGACGGGTTTTATGCCTTCTCTCTAAAAATAATAATGAAAATAAAAATATCCATACAATGGAGGTGATGCAGCCTCCCTCCCCCCCCCCCACCCCCCCCCCCCCACCCCCCCACACACACACATCTCCACCCACGATAGAAAGAATTCCTCTTTTACATTGTCATGCGCAGCACCATAAACCACAAGCAAGTGTCAATTAACTTTTTTTTTTCTTGAGATCCAACAACATAATTTATAGGACATATTTCCCTTTTTTACAAGATTTAATTTCTAGGATTTAGTTGTTGTTCGATTTGATGGATTTCGTTCAATTACTGAATAAAACCATGTCCTTTACTAAAAAAACGAAAAAAAGAACTCAAAGAAGTTCCCATGACACGCACATTTCCAGCACTTTTCTAATAATCTAGTAAAAGATTTCCCCCGATCGGCCCGGTTCAGCTGTACCATGACCGCATGAGTTGCCATCAGCCCGCGGGTGGCCGTGCCCGGTCGACGACGACGCTCATTGGCTCATCGCGCGCCACCGACGGCCAAACCCCGCTAGGCGCCACCGGGCAGCCGCCGCGTGCTTCCCTGCGGCCGAGGACAAAGCCAGCCAGCACGAGCGTTGCGAGGTGACGTCCCGGGGCCGACAGCCTTTTTCCCGGTTGCCTCCAACGACGGGGCGGGCGGCGGCTCAGTCCGACGGGAAGCCGGATTTGGACAGGCGGGAAGGATGATGGGGCCGCCACGTGGGCCGCCGGGGCCGCTCCGGCGGTGCCTCTATATTGCCAGCGTCGACCTCGCCGCGCTTCGCGTGCACGTAACTGGATTTTTCTGGTCATTTCCGTCGTGCCACGCCCGCTGTTACGAGACACACGAGCCTAGTGAAGTTGTAGGCATTGGTACGAAGGCAATCTTCTAGATCACGGAAAGCAGCCGTGTCCGCAGACTTCTTCTTCAGTAGTACGTGGTATTGCCATGCCAATGGCCCAACAGGCGAACTAGCTAGTCACTGCGCGATGTGGGTTAGGCGGGGACACATGATCGAGTCTGTGCGTTTCTCTCCTTCGCTCCTCTTAGAAAAAAGTGCCCCCGGGTTTCTTTTACCGCGACCCTGAACACACGTCACACAAGCAGACGTCCGTAACACCCTCTTGTAATGTGTCATCGTGATCCATCATGATTAATGCCAAGTCAGCATCTTTTGTAAAGCACAAGTGTCACTTGTCTTAGATTTCAAACTCAAAATCCAATTTGAATTGCAAGTCAAATAATTACATTTTCAAACATGCAAACAAAATAGTTCATAGAAAGAAAAAAAGGCCCTGGAATGGCGTTTGAACCCGCTCCCGCTCCTGGCGACCCCGAGGGCGATTCGCCCGCCGCCCCGCCGCCGACGCCTTCCTCCGCCTCCCTGGCCGAGGCCACCGCCGGCGACCTCGCCCCCCCCCCCCCCCGCGCTGCTAAGGACGCCCCCTCCCCCTCTCCGGCTCTCGCCTCGCCGCTGCCCACCTCGTGGGCTGACCTCGCGGATGAGGACGACGGCGCTGTTGGGGGCTCGGTGGCGTCGCGCATCCCTCCGGCGGCCGTCTCCCGGGCTGCTCGCGTGCCCGCCGCCGCTGCTGGCTTTGGCGGTGCTCCCAGGGGTGGGAGTGCTGCCCGGCCGGCGCGGCCGCTCCCGCGAGCTAGGGAGGTGCGCTCGCCCGGCTACAAGTCCCGCGCTTTGCCGCGCGATGGCCGCCGGCGCCAGCTCCAGGGCTGGGGTGTCCTGGGGCGGGCTGACTGCGGCCCCGCCGGCCGGACGTGGGTGCATATGCCAGTGCCGGCTGTGCCCTGCGCCTCCTCGCCAGTGGCTTGCCGCCCCGTGCCCGTCGTCCGTCGCCAAATCGCTTCCCTTCCGGCCCCGATGACTCGCCGCTCCTCCTTCCGGCCATTCAAGGTGGCGCCTTCCCACTCCGCGCGTCGGACCCCGCCTCCCGCGTCCGGCAGCTCCGCCGTGCTTGCTCCCACCGGCAGGCCCGCGCCGCCGCCGCGGCGCCCGACTGCGCACGTCCGGGACGGGGTGTCCTGGGCGGCAGTCGTGGGCTGCTCGAACCCTAGGGTTCCCTCGGGCCCGATTGGGGCGGCCCAACCTGTGGCGGCCCATGTCCCCCTCCCCCCGGCCTCCTCCCCCCAGCAGGCCTCAGCAGGCCTTGGACCCCTCTCCCCAGGCCGCGGCCCAGCCGACTCGACCAGCCCACAAGGGCTGGGTGTGGCTACCGGTAGGGTTTCCCTTACAGCCGACACCAGCCCAACTCCTGGACGAGCTCCTCCCGACATCCCCGACTCCCCCTCGTCGCCGCCACCTTCGCCTGTCCCGGCCCGAGCGCCGCCACCCCTTCCCTCATCCCCCGCCTCCCCCCGCGGCTGCGCCGGCCGACCCCATGGCGCGCGAGCGCGAGGACGACGGGCCTCGCCCGAAGCGGCGTCTCGACGACCGCGATGGCCGCGCTTCCTCCTGGCCGTCCCCGGACGGTGCTCAACGCGAGGCGGAGCTCCGGCGCCAGCTGCAGGAGCCGCGGCTGCCGCCGGCGTCCTCACGGGCCGACCGCCGGTCTCCCCCGCGGGACCGCTACGCCGACCGCCGCTCTCCTCCGCGTGACAGCCGGCGCTCACCTGCTCGCGGTCGCTCCTCGGTGCGGGCTGGCTATCGCTCTCCGGCGCGAGAGTCCCGCCGGTCCCCCGCCCGTGACGACCGGCCCGCTCGCCGCTCGCCCTCTCCCGACCGGCGCCGCGGGCGGTCGGTTTCGCCCGCTCGGCCTCGCCCCTCGGCCGATGCCTCTCCCACGCGGCGCTACATTTCCCCGCGAACCCAGCTGCAGCTCCCGCCGTCGAAGGGCCCCAACAACGGCCGTGGCCGTCAAGGGGCCAAGAAGAAGAAGTGCAAGGGTCCCCTCCGCAACACCGCTTCTGCCACCACGGTGGCTGAGGGGACGGCTGAGGCCTCGGGTGATGGCCCTCTGTGCTTCAACTGCGGCATCCCCGGGCACTTCCAGGTGGCATGCCCCAACCCGCTGATGTGCTACCTCTGCAAGGACTCCGGCCACCCCGCCATCCTCTGCCCTGACCGGCCGGTGTCCGAGGAGCTGATGGTGTACGGCCATGGCATCGAGGGTTTGGCTTTCTTCCACATGGAGATCCCCGATGTGCCACCCCCGGAGCCCTCCCTCTTGGCCATTGTCACGGTGTTGGGCGATGGTGTGGCTTCCCCTGAGATGATCGAGGCGGAGCTCAACCATCTCTGCTGTTGCCAGTGGGATTGGCAGGTCACTCCGTCAGCCGGCCACCAGTTCTCCGTGATCTTCCCCGACATCGCCAGCCATGGCTTCTGCACCCGGAGCGACGAGATCACATTGGCCCTCAACAAGCTCATGGTCGACATCTCTGAGCCGAAGATGGACCCGAAGGCGGTCGCAGTCCTCGACACGGCATGGATCTTGATCGCGGGCCTCCCTGACATTGCCCGATCCGAGCGGGTCATCCGCAACATGTCGCGGATCCTGGGCAAGGTGGTGGTGGTCGACGAGCTCTCCCTCCGCAAGGAGGAGGAGGTCCGTATCGAGACGAAGTGCCTCGACTCCAGCAAGCTCCGGGCCACAGTCCGCGTCTTCTTCAACGACCAAGGTTACGCCCTCAAGATTCGGTCGGAGCCCCCCAACCACATCGGGCGCCCTCGGTTCTTGGACGATGGGAACGACGGTGGGGGCGGCGATGGTGGTGGGGGCCGGGAGGACCGCTCCGGCCGCCGCCGGCATCACCGCTCCGATGATGAGGAGGACTACACCGACCGCAGCCGCTCCCCCTCTCAGGACCCTCCCACTCCCCGCCGGCCTCGGGGATCCTCTGGAGGGGACATCACTCCCACGGTGGCTCCCCTCCTGCTGCATGCCGGATCCTCATCTCCGGGCGGCAGTGACGTATCGGGCGCCAGCATGCTTGTGGCCCCCGCTGCGTCGCCCCGCTCCCCGACCTCGCCGTCGCTCTTCGGGGTGCTCGGGATCGGCCCATCCTCCGCCGTCTCTTCGGGTCCGCCGTCACCTGCACCAGATACGAGTTCTGGGCCAGACCCGGCCCTGTCCATACCAGTGGTGACAGCCGAGCAGGCTGTTCCTCTAGGGATCGGACCGGTCGGGCAGGATCAGCCCGGGCAGAGCGCTCCCACCTCCACCGACCCGTCCTCGTGCCTCCTGAAGACCGTCGCGCCGTTCCCGCCCCTGGACCCGGACGTGCCTTCCCCGGTCCAGGGGTGTCTTCTGGTTCCGCTGCAGGCTCCTGTGCTGCCCAGCCCTCTGCTTACCTCGCCGCCTGACCCGGCCCCTTCCTCACCTCTGGCCGGGTCCGCGGTGGGTGCAGCGGAGGTGGCCACCCCAGTTGCCGCCCACCTCGACCCCCCTCGGACTACCGCGTACTCCAGGCGGGGGCGGTCGGCGTCGACTCCGGTGACCTCCTCCAGGCGCAGCGACAGGATCGACGCTGCTCGCCCAGCTGGCCGCCCGGCCCCGTCCATCCCCGAGCGGGCGGAGCTCCGGGCTGCGGTCCGAAACCTCGAGACAGGTACTCCAGTGCTCCCCGCGTCTTCCTCTTCATGCTCGTTCTCCGCTCTTGAATCGGCTCCTCTTGGCCATCTGGCTAAGGTAGCGACCGATTCAGCATTAGTCTTCAGGGGGGAAGTGGGTCCCCCCTTAGAGCAGATTGAGGCCATTCGGGCGCGTGAGATCCTCGATGGCAAACTAGCGGAATCACGCGCTCGCCTCCTCCGGGCTCCAGCTCTGGAGCCCACCTCCTCCCGCCCCCTGCCGCTGCCGCAGCTGGGGAGGAAATCCGTGGCCGCACGCGTTCCCGCACTGCAGCACTCCGTGCCCAAAGTGCCTCCCTCGTCCTGGGGTCAAGCAGCCCCTCCATGGTTGCTTGATGCGGGTCCTCTTCTGGAACATCCGCGGTTTCGGCCAAGATGGACGGCGCCGCCAACTCATCGAGTACATGTGCGAAGAGCGAATTGACATTGTTGCCATCCAGGAGACCATGAGGACGGAGTTTTCCCACCAAGAGTTGGAGCACTTGAGCCTGCACCTCTTTGCTTGGCACTGGCTCCCTTCTAGTGGGACGACCGGCCATTCTGGTGGCATCCTTCTAGGAGTGAAGGACGCCACCTTTGAGATAGGTAGCATGGACCGGGGCGAGTTCTATGTCAGTATGGAGATCTTCGAACGGGCCATCAACTTCAAGTGGGAGATTGTAGTTGTCTATGGCCCGGCTGATCACCATCGCTCCGAGTCCTTCCTGGCTGAGCTCCACAGGAAGGTCTCCTCTGCCCCTCTACCGGTGGTGGTGGGCGGTGATTTCAACCTCATCCGCTGTGCAGAAGACAAGAGCAATAATCGGGTGAACTTCCCTCGCATGCAGCTCTTCAATGACTGCATCGCGGATCTCGGCCTGCGAGAGCTAGATAGGGTTGGTGCCAGGTTCACCTGGACCAACCGTCAGGACAACCCGACAATGTCAGTTCTTGACCGTGTCTTTGTGGCTCCGGAATGGGAGCTCAAATGCCCCCTTGCCTCCCTCCGGGCCATTACCCGCGTTGGTTCAGATCACGTTCCCCTCATGCTCTCCTCGGAGAATGATAGACCGCCTCCTCCGCCCCATTTCCGGTTCAAGACCTTTTGGCTTAATCAGGCCGGTTTTGTTGATGCGGTACGCGCGCGCTGGGTGGCCGCGCGTGATTCCGCTCACCGCTTAGTTTCTGCCGTCGACTCCTGGCA
Organism: Elymus sibiricus; assembly: GCA_039707655.1. Lineage (NCBI taxonomy): Eukaryota > Viridiplantae > Streptophyta > Magnoliopsida > Poales > Poaceae > Elymus > Elymus sibiricus. The sequence goes on from CM077674.1 coordinate 253,956,368, forward strand.
GTTCTGTGCAAAGCTAGCCCGCCAGTTTATGAAGGGTTGGGGTGCCAACCTGGGTCGTAATCTCTGTGAACGTAAGAGGGGGCTCCTCGAATCCATCCAGGCCCTAGACCTTCGGGTAGACTCTTTAGGCCTCTCCCCTGACGAGTGGCTACTTCGATATGATCTAGAGGACCAGCTGACGGTGATCTACACCGATGAGGAGGCATTCTGGCATCAGCGAGGCACTCAGTGTTGGGTCCTGCGTGGTGATGCCAACACGGCATACTTCCAGGCCATCGCTAATGGCCGTCGTCGCCGCAACACCATCCCCCTCTTATGGGATGGGGAGACCCTCCTCCAGCGCCCTGCTGAGATTCGCACCCATGTCGACGGCTTTTACAAAGCCCTATTCTCGCCCTCCCCTCGGGGAGGGTTGTCCTTGGCCCCGTCCTTCTAGGCTGCCCACCAGCGCGTCTCTGACGCGGAGAACGCGGCGCTCACTGCCCCGTTCTCTGAGGACGAGGTCTGGGTGGCCATCAAGGGGATGAATCCTGCTTCCGCCCCCGGTCCTGATGGCCTCCCTGTGAAGTTCTTCCAGACCTTCTGGGACGTGATTAAACCGGAGGTGATGGCCCTCTTCGAAGAATTCTATGTGGGATCCATCGACCTCTCCCGTCTCAACTATGGGATCATTACCCTCATCCCCAAGGTGGCGGGGACTTCTGACATCCGCCAGTTCCAGCCGATCACGGTGATCAACGTGATCTTCCGTATCCTGGCTAAGGGGTACGCCAATAGGGTGACCCTGTTAGCTGACCGCATCACTCATCCTAATCAATCGGCCTTCATCCAGGGCCGATTTATCTTGGATGGGGTCTTGGTCTTCCACGAGGTCCTGCACGAGGTGCGCACTAGGCGGCAGCGTGCGGTCTTCTTGAAGATCGACTTCCATAAGGCCTACGACACCGTCTCCTAGGCCTTCCTCCGGGAAGTGCTCCTCTGGAAGGGCTTCGATGACAGATGGGTTACCCGGGTTATGCAGATGGTCTTGTCTGGTCGTACCACGATTAACATCAATGGGGAGGCAGGTCCTTACTTCCCCACATTATGTGGGGTTAGACAAGGGGACCCCTTTCCCCCCTTCTTGTTCAACATGGTGGTCGACGCCCTTGCTACCATCCTCGATAAGGCTAAGGCGGCCGGCCATATTCGTGGGGTTGTTCCTCATCTTGTGGGAGGGGGAGGGGTCTCCCTCCTGCAATATGCTAATGATACTATTATCATGGTGGAAGGCTCTGACGCCGACATAGTCAACCTCAAGTTTCTCCTCCTGTGCTTTCAGCATATGTCTGGGCTCAAGATCAACTTCGACAAGAGCGAAGTGATGATCCTTGGCTACTCTCCTGACGAGTCCCAGCTCATTGCTGACCGTCTTAACTGCCAGCTTGGGTCCTTCCCCACCTCCTACCTGGGGATACCCATTAGAGACTCGCGCCTCTCCGTCGTGGACCTACGACCCACGGTGACTAAGCTCCAACACCGGATCGAGCCGTGGCAAGGCAGGTGGCTGTCCAAGGCGGCCAGGACCGTGCTCATCAACTCATCCCTGTCTAGCCTCCTCCTGTTCCTGGTGAGCTTCTATAGTCTCCATGAAACCCTGCACCACGAGATTGCCAAGTACCAATCTAGATTTTACTGGGCTGGCGAGGGCGATAAGCAGAAATACCACATGGTCAGCTGGCCCGACATTTGCAAGCCTCGAAACCAGGGAGGTCTGGGGATCATGTCTTCCAAGCGTATGAATATTGCTTTGCTGACTAGATGGCTGTGGAGGATCGCCAATGGTGACGGCGGTCTTTGGCTTGACATCATTAGGAACAAGTACCTTCGGGGCCAGCCGCTGGCTTTCTGCCAACGTTCCGGACGCTCTCAGTTCTGGCAATCAGTCATCCAGCTGCTTCCTGTCCTCTGCATTGGATCCTCCATCTCAATTGGGTCCGGGTCTTCTACGCTGTTTTGGTTTGATAGATGGGCTGGGGACCTGCCGTTTGCTGTCCGCTTCCCGGACTTATTCTCCATAGCGGTGGAGCCTAGGACTTCGGTCGAGGTCGCCCTTTCGGACTTAGGGCGCCTCGCATTCCGCCGACCTTTTGGTCCCTCTGATCTCGCTGCTTGGGAAGAGATGCTGGAATGCATCGCCCTCCACACTCCCGACGTCGACAATGCTACGGATCGCATGTCTTGGCGCCTGGAACCCTCCGGCCGGTTTTCCACCAGATCCCTGTACCAGGCCATGGCCCCGTCGACGGCTCCTGGTGCCCTCACCGCTGTGTGGGCCATTAGGTTGCCGCTCAAGATCAGAATCTTCTTGTGGCAATGGATTAGGGGTCGGGTACCTTCAGGGGTGGAGGTGCTCAAGCGCAATGGCCCTGGGGACGGGATTTGCCCCCTATGCGGCACGGTGGAAGACTCGAATCACATCTTTTTTGCATGTGTATCGGCTCAATTCCTCTGGAGTTGCTTCCGCGAAGCCGTCGGTGGTCAATGTGCCATACCAACGTCCCCGACCTCTTCGCGGAGATCCAGTCCATCCCTTCGTCGGCCCGCCACATTAGGTGGCTGACCATCGGGGTGCTCGCATGGACTCTCTGAACTGTCTGCAATAAGCTTGTGATTCAGCACGTTCCTCTCCGACGTGCCACTAACGCAGTTTTTAAAATGTGTGGTTTCCTGCAGCTCTGGCGGCCGCTTAGCCGCCCCTCCGACCGAGATGCCATCAATACCATCATCGCCGACCTTCGCTCGATGGCTCTCCGCCTGGCGCCCCCGCTCCCTCCTCCACCTCCCGAGCCAGATTAGCCTTCTGAGGCCGTGTCACCCGCTGTTGGGTTTGGGTGTGTGTGTTTCTTAGGGCTTGTTGAGCCGTGCCCTCAGCAGAACCCATTTGTGTTGTCTTGTGCTACTTCTGTGTGTGCGTGTGTGTGGTGAACTTGTGTCTGATTTTGTGCTCTGGTGGTTTGCTTTATATATAAAGCGGGGCGAAAGCCTTTTTCGGTATAGTTCATAATGTTGCAAATAACCCCAAAGCAATTATAAAAATAAAACCAACATTATTGGAATTCCCAATTTGACCCTAGCAACCAAAACAGTACCCAAAACAGCCCCATTAAAGCATTTTTATTTATACAAAATTCAAATGAAATCATCTTACCTCCAAACTTTTTGTGACAGTGGGAAATATTGCATATCATTTATTGAGACAAGTGCTACATTTTTACAAAAGTCATTTAGAGCAAAAATAAAAGGCAGAGTAGCTACTGGAAAAATAAAACAGAAAAGGAAATTAGAAAGGGCCTAGCACTACTGTACGGCTGGGCCTAAGTGCTACAGCGCCCACGGCCCAACCCAGCCGAGCTCGTCTCCCTCCTCCCGCTCTCTCTCCTGGTGTGTCGCCGCGCACGCGCCCGAGCTCCAGATCTTGCACGCGTCGCCCATCCACCGTGGTTCTGGCATGGATAAGATCCCCTCGCGCCCCTGTAAACCCTAGGCACCTCCACTCTTCTTCCCACCCTCTTCCATGCTCGCATTCGAGCTCATCCGACGCCGCCATGGCCGGACCTCCGTAGACCATGCGTCCACCGAACCCCTCTCGCTTCGTCACCGTGTCCGACGAGACCACCGTCGACTGCTACACCTCCTGGGACCATCCGTGGGAGCCGGGAGCCATCGCATCGCCTCCCATACCGCCTTCTTCCTCCTCGGATCGCCGAAGCTTCCCCGACCCGATCTGCTCGCCCCTGCACTCCTAAGTCCTCGCCGAGCCTCCTTGAGCTCCTACGAAAGCTCCGGCCCCTCCTCCTTCTCTGTTGAGCTCGATTTCGAGTTCTAGCTATTGCTGCTGTCGCATCCAATCCCGTCGCCGCTGCTCTGCTTCGCCGCCGCATCCATCGTCCGTAGAGCTCGCTTCTGAGCACGGCTCCTAGTTCCTGATGCTCCTAGGGGCCTAACGCACCCTTCCGCGCACCGTGCCATGCCCTGTGTCGACGTAACAGAGCTCGCCCGAGACCGCCGCCGTCTGTCATCGCTACTCCGGCCAGCTCCGGCCTCCCCTACTGCTTACACCGCCGCAGATCGACGTGCGGCTCTGCCCGCGTTCGATCTCGCCCTTTCGCGGGTCGAAGGAACGTCGGAGGCGCGTTTCCGATGCCACCCCGTAGGTCGCCGCCGCGCTGGGTGGTCGCCGGCGGCTAAACGCCGGCCGACTGACGTGTCCGGCGCAATTAGCCCCTAACCACGCCTCTGTGCGGCTGACAGACGGGCCCCGCTCGCTAACTAACCTCTAATTTAGTTAACCCCTAATTAACTAACCTAATGTGCCACTGACACCCGGGGCCCACCAGCTAATTAACTATGTTTAATAAACTAAAACGCTAGTTAACTTACTGTGTATGGCATGTGGGACCCGCAACTTCTATTCAAACGGATAAGATGGGTCCAGTCAGCCTGCTGACTCAGCAGAGGGCCCACCAGTCAGCCTCTGCTGACTGGACCCTTGACCAGTCAACGTTGACCCAGTCAACTGCTGACTGGGTAGTTGACTGGGCCCACATGTTACTCTCTGTTGCATATTTCTGGGTACACTTCTGTGTACCCATAGCAATTAATATTTAAATGATTTTCAAATTAAATTAATTCCAGAAATTCCATAAAATGATTAAAACTTTGAAAAATCGTATAAAATAAGGGATTTTTATATCTGTGCCCCTGGTTCCTTAGCTCTACTCTTTCATCCCCACGCTCTTAAATTTTCCTCACTTTTCCCCACTCCCTTGTCCGAAACCCTCATAAATGGTCACAACGGAGGATGCCGTCGGGTCAAACCATTGACCGTTAACTCTGACGAGTGGGGCCATGCTGGACTCTGTCGCCCGTTGGACCTGACGAGTGGGGCCGCTTTAAGACACGTCAGATGAGCTTGTCTGAGGGATCCCCTTGTCTGAACCTCGAGCCACTACAGCACCACGCCGCTCTGCCCCCTCCGCCGCCGTCGTGCAGCCTCCGCCGCCATCATGCCCTCCAACCTCTAACCCCATTTCGCCTCCGCCGCCGTCGTGGCCTCCGCCAGATCTACCCCCACATCCCCCTCAGGATTAAGCAGTGATGTCGGGGGAGCAGGTTCTCAAGCCCATCGACCGTGGAGAGGATTGGGTTGAATCGGCGGCGGATAATTCATGGATTACACCTGGGTAAGCGTCGTTTCCCCTCTAACTGATTTGCTGATTCATAAATTCGGCCCTATTTGACAGCTAGTCGCGTGAATCGATCAAATTTTGCTGAATTGTTCCCAGCCTAACTGAAACCTACCCTTATTTGAATCGAATAGGATTGATCCTGCGCTTGCTTTCCGGCTGGCGGTTAGGATGGAAGTTAGTGTGCTGCGCGGTAGAAAACCGCAAATGCTTACTGGATTTTTCTATCCGAAGGTGGTAGAAACAAGTATGTCGTTCAAAGATTTGCTTGCGGCGCTCCAAAATTCTTCATATGGGTGGAGCCCTGCCGATGCTGTTGAATTAAAAAATTTCAGCAGTACAGAGCAAAAATTTGTCTCATTAACTTGCGATGAGCATCTAGGATTGCTCTTTACTTTGAATGCTGAAAGCCGCTTTGGTAAAATCCTTATCGAGGTGCTTCGGCCACGCAATGAACGTGACAAGGGGAAGGATGTTCAGAAATCTTCTGTCTCTGCTAATAGCGAGCGCCCCGGCACTCCTTGTAGGTCAAAACCAAGCAGAGTTAGTGGTTCTGAAAGTCACAATATGTCTGCTGCCGCTTCTTGTGCCGCTTCTCCTGTCGCTGCTGCAGCCGATGTACAGCAAGATGCAGAGCCAGACGAAGAGGTGCCTCGAAATGATGATGAGGATGAGAATATGTTCCCTGATCTTGTAGATACTGTCAGTAAACAAGCAATGGAAGATGAATATCCGGAGGAACCTATCAGCCGTGCTAGATTTGATGACACTGACGATGAAGAGAGGCAGGAGAACATCGACAACTTAGTTTTAGATGAATATGATGGTGAGGACATGCCAACAATTGAGTGGAATAGGGAAGATCCTCAGCTAGCTGTCGGCACCATATTCCAGTCGATGGTGGACTGTCGTAATGCAGTGACTACATGATGCATTCTCACTGAAAATACATATGTGATTGATAGGAGTGAGCCAACAAGGTTCACTATTCATTGCCCATATGATAGGTGTAGATGGAGGTTGCATGCATCACATATGTTGAGGAGCAAGTTCATTCAGGTTTGTGTATTTCAGTTTATACTGATTCATTTTATTTTCAGATCATTTTGTAATGTTTTCTTAACTATATTTTGTTTGGGTCCCATTTTGTTTCAGATAAAAAAGAACCCACACCAGCACACTTGTCCACCTGGAGGGGGAGGAGGGAAGGCTAAAGCAAAGCTAGCAAAGACTAGGTGGGTGGCAGATGCAATTTTGGATTGGTTGAGAGAAACACCAACACTTGGTCCAACAACACTCCATGGGAAGCTATTTGAGAAGTACAAGATTGACTTACCTTACATGAGGATTTTCTATGCTAGGGAAATGGCTCTTGACAGGATTAATGGTCCTTGGAATGAGAGCTTTCAGTTGCTCTACACATTTAAATCTGAAGTGGAAGCTGCTAGTCCAGGGAGTGTTGTAGAGATTGACAAGCATACAATTACATACAAAATAAAAGGTAAGTCATTTGAGAAGGAGTGCTTCAGGAGGGCTTTTGTTTGTTTCAAGGCTTGTTGGCAGGGGTTTCTTGATGGTTGCAGGCCCTATTTGGCTGTTGATGCAACTGCTTTGAATGGAAGGTGGAGAGAACAACTAGTGGCAGCTTCTGCAGTTGATGGACACAACTGGCTATTCCCAGTTGCATTTGGTGTGGTGGAGGCAGAGTCTGAGGAAAGTTGGGTCTGGTTTCTGCAGCAGTTGCGCAACCTTATAGGTACACCCCCAGGTTTAGCTATACACACAGATGCTTGCAAGGGTTTGGAGACTGCAGTGGAAATTGTATTCCCTGGAGTGGAGCATAGGGAATGCATGCGACACCTAGCGCAGAATTTCAGAAACAAATTCAAAGGTAAAGTTTATGATGAGAACTTATGGCCAGCATCATACACATGCAGTGAGAGGAAGCATGCGCATCATTTGAGAGTGATGTATGTTCACAATCCTCTGGTGAAGGAGTACCTAGATGCACATCATGGAAAGTTGTGGTCAAGAAGCAAATTCAATGAAATCTGCAAAGTAGACTATGTGACCAGTAACCTGGCAGAGTGTTTCAATGCAAAGATCAAGTCATTGAAAGGGCTTCTGATATGGCAAATATTTGATAAGATTCGGCAGATGATCATGATAAAGATGGCTCTTCGCAAAAGAATTGCAGAAACAGAATATGTTGGCCATCTTATGCTCCCATCTCTTATTAAGGCATTGCATGCCAAGGCAAGAGGACTGAACATGAAATGCATTCGAGCGGCGACACACGAGGCTGAGGTAACATATACTGACAGTAAAAACAGGGAATGGAGATATCCAGTTAACCTAGCAACTACGGAATGCAGTTGTAGGCAATGGCAGCTCCGTGGGAAGCCATGCATACATGCCCTACATCTGATGACTGTTATAGGTGGTGAAGATGGTGAAGTTGATCAATACATCTCTGAATATTTTTCTGTTGCCAAATTCAGGGCTGCTTATGCTTCCAATGTGCCTGCACTCTTGGGAAAAGACCAATGGAACATAGTAGATCCAGGGTTCAAACTAAATGCTCCTGTACTGACTAGACCACCAGGAAGACCAAGGAAGAACATGATCAGAAGAGGTGAAGAGGCTCGTGTAAAAAGACAGCGTAAGTGCAAAAAATGTGGAACCCTAGGGCACATTGCTAGGAAATGTACCAATCCGGTGGATGCTTCATTTGGAGAAGAGGAACGATGGGCAGCAACAAATGCAGAGGAGAATGCAACATTAGAGCAGATTGAAGCTAATACAGAGGAAAATGAAGCAGCAAAGCAAATTGCAGCTAATGCAGAGGAGAATGAAGCAACTGAATTAGCACTGCCGGCAGCTTGGTATGTGTGCAACAACCTTCCCCTTTTTGTGCATTTCTTCTCTTTTTATCGATGGCTTATAATATTTTTTCTGTTTGACCTAGCTCTAGGAAAATGAGAGGAAAAGGAGAGAAAAGGCCAAGAGAAAATGAATTTGAAGAATATGAAGCCATGGCTTATGAAGGTTTTGAACCCTGTCAACTGGCCAGTGGAAGTTCTCCGTTAGCACCTCGACAGCCACCGCCTGAAGTGAAGATCAAAAGGAAGAAGAAAAAGGTGGATATCCCACCTAGGGAAACCAGGAGCAAGGCTGTTAAGCCGTCTCGTAACACAAGGAGCAAGGCAAAGATGTGAAGTTCGAACGTTGAATGCAAGTTGTAAACTTTGAACTTTAAGGATTTGTACTAAGGTTTCTGTGGTCAATTTGAACAACTGTGAAAACTTGTAAGGTTTAATAATGCTATTTGTACTTTGATGTGAAATTTGAGGCAAAATTTGAATTTCAGGCAGAATTTGAATTTTAGGCAAAATTTGAATTTGAACCAACACTTGAACTCCATTGCCCTGTGGTGTGATGTTGTAATGTTTGCTGAACTATTATAAACGTTAGGTGATCAATCCGATCTCTTTTGTGTGGTAAAACTTATAGTCATGGGAAATGTGCTCCAAGTGAGCTCCGAAGCTAGGGTAAACAACCCCATTTGTAATCAAGTTTTTTTGGACCTACTCTAAATGAGCCAAATATTTTTTATTAACACCTATTCAATCTATATAGTGTAGATTCAAAGTCTCACTATTTATTGAATTAATCTTCATATTTTTACATTTTTTTGAAAATAATGTGATTTAATAGAAAACCATTAAAAAACACGTTTAAAATATGAAAAAGGAAAACTAAGTTCAGATCCTTCTTATTCACTTTGAAATGAAGCTTTGGTGATTTTTTTTGATTTTTTTTAATTTTTCAAAAAACCTACCTCCTTTCCTTGAACTCTCTGTAACGTTGTACGTGATAGCTCATATTTGTGAAGGTTTTTTCATGAAAATGTCCATAGAACAAGTTTATGATTTTTTTTGGTAACATGTCACATAAGACAACATTGTGCGCAGGTTTTATATTTTTTCGATTTTTTTTAAATTAATGGTGCTCATTTAACCACGATCGTGCCAACTAGGTTTTTTTTTGAAAATGACCGTAGACCAAGTTTAGTATTTTTCCTCGTTAGTGTGTCTTATAAAACGACGATTCGCGAAGGTTTCATATTTTTTGGATTTTTTTTAAATTAGTTATGCTCAGTTGAATATTGGTCAAACACTAGATAACCCCGTTGACCAACTCAAAACCCCTCTAAACCCCGCGGGGTTTCGCCTAACCCTAGCTCCGAACATCAGCCGTCCGATCATACCCTAGCGCCAAGCGACAGCCCTCAGATATGGTCTTCTAGAAGGAATTCTGAGGCTAGGCTGCGTGCGGGCTTCGCGCCGTTGGATCACAAGGACGGCTCCGCATCGTTGGATCCTTGGGCGATCCGCGAGAGGCGATCCGCGAGACGTTGGTTGTGCTGGCCCACCATTGCCTTCCCTGTCTTCTTCTTCTGCGGCGACCAGAGGAGCCACTCGTCTGCTTTTTCTTCTCCGGCGACTAGATATGTCGAGCTCCACTTCAGCCTCCCGCCCCTCGTGGCCCCAGTATGGTCCAGTGCCCATGGAGCGATGCCCTGACTGCCCACGCACCGCGCCACTGAAAAGGTTGACTTCGAAGGAGGACAAGAATGGCAACTTTGGGCGCGAGTTCGTGAAATGCGAGAGCAAGCCAGAGGGGCAGGTTAGATCTCATGATTTTTCTTTGACCCTTCCCTTCTTTTTTCTCTTTGCTTCTAATTCTTTTTCGTTGGATCTGAGATTTAGGGTTCATGATTTCGTTTCAGATCGTGAAGAAATGCACACATTTTGAATGGATGGATGACTACGTTCGGAGGCTTCAAGGGGAGGGCTTGCTTCAATTCAATTGGGCCGCAACCCGGGAGGTCAATCTGCCGTCAGCCACTCGGAATTTGGTCTCTGAAAGTGCTGCTCCGACAGTAGGGGATGAGGATCTGAAGGGGGAATTAAAGAAGATGAACAAGAACTTGAGGCAGATGATTAAGTTGAACAAGCAGGCGAATCTGATAGCTTTAGGATTTTATTTTTGTATAGTTGCTCTAGGATTTGCTCACTTGCTTGTCATCACTCGTTAGAGATGTTATTTGTGTCGTTTCATGTGCTCTACGATTTGCTTAAGGGTTTGTGGATCATGTGCTCTCTGTGTTGCTTAATTTGTGGATCATGTGCTCTCTGTGTTGCTTAAACTATGTCTCTATCTCCATCTCTGAATCTCTGTAGGTGTTAGTTTTTGACACTTTCAGTTTCGTCAGACAACACCAAGGGCAAGAGAAAAAAACGTAGTTATTGGGCCCAAAATGAAACCAAGCTCTGGTTGGGCCGTCGCATTGCGTTGACTGTCGAAGGCCCACAAAGATTAAAGAGGCCTAGAAAAATAGTGCATGCGCTGGCTCTATTTTTCCTCTGTTTTTTTGCTTACAGAGATTGAGTGCACGTTGGTTACATTACAAGAATAGGTTACATCGTTTGAAATTACACAACAATTGATATTGCCACCAAGAAGTCAACAATTACCGTTTTGTTTCATGCAATATGGCCACCAACAAGTAAACAATGGGCTACCCTTCAAAAATTATTTTCATCCTGCCAAATGGCCACAAACTATTAAAAAATTAGCTTCTTTTTGTTCATACAATATAGGTATCCTACAATATATATGGGCACCAACAATTCAAAAAATTTAGCTTCTTTTTCTTCTTCTTTTCAACATCAACATGGCTCATCTTTCCAGCTTTAATTTCCTTTTTGACACCTCAACTAGTCCATTAGCCGCCCGTGCCAAAACTTGGAACCAATAAAACCTATAATATAAGGGCCAAAATTAATTTCATCATGCCAAATGGCCACAAACTATTCAAAAATTAGCTTGTTTTTGTTCATACAATGTACGGAATAGGGCCACCAACAATTCAAAAAAATTATCTTTTCTCCTTCTTTTCAACATCAACATGGCTCATTTTTCTAGCTTTAATTTCCTTTTTGACACTTCAACTAGTCCATTAGCCGCGCGTGCCAAAACTTGACCCTAAAATATAAGGGCCAAAATACAAATATTACACAACATGAATATAACAAGACGAATGGGCTACCCTCCAACCATTTTTACAAGGCTAACCCCAAAACTTGCTGGTTTTCATTGAGGGATACCCTTTCCTTCATTGATTGATTTAGCAGAAGGGCTCGGCTACGGCACCATATCCATCTAGCGATATCTCACGTCAAATAAGGGTACAACCAACGACATATAAAAGTAGCAAGCAAAACACAGATAACCAACGACATTCTCTATCAAATAAGGGTAGCAAGCATAACATAGTTCTTAGGGTTCCCAACATGATATAACACGACAGAGATAAAAAGTTCACGGTACAACCAACGACATAATTAAGACAGAAATATATAAAAGATAAAAAGCCCTAACACCCTAGGGCATGCAAGACAAGCTTCACGAGACCGGGCCTTCACCACCATCTTCACTGCGCCTCCTCTTCACTGCTCCTCTTCACTGCTCCTCCTCCATGCCGTCCTCGCCGAGGTAGTAGGGGAGGCTGTGCATACCGTTGCAGGTGGGGAAGATGCTGTTGAAGTCGGTGAAGATGTTGTAGGTGGTGAATGCAATAAACTCGCACCCACACCAAAACACCTTGCCGAGGAGGTAGTACGCATCAAATCTGTTGGTGAAGTTGACGATGAGCCCTATCGGCGGAGTGCTGGAGTTTGGACGCACTTCCTCCAATCAGAACATCACCGGCGAGCCCGCCGGGAGGTGGGCGAAGCCCGCACCGAGGAACCACTGGGCAAACTCCTTTGCACCCCTCCAGCGTGAGAACGCCCACACGCGGAGCGTCGTCTCCACGACGACGCCGGCGGGATACCGCCGCTCCGGCACGGTCGGTGGGAGCTCGAAGGTGGGGCCGTAGTACTGCATCCTCGCCTCGCTTTGAGAGTGCTCTGGGTTTGGGTGAAGAAGAGAAGGGGGCGGCGCAAATGGATGTGAGAATAGGTGGAGGGGTGGGTGGTTTAAATAGGGAAAGGGGAAGGGAAGGGGAGTGGCACCGGCCGCGCTTTGGATTTGCTACGTTCAAACGAGCCGCGTCGATCGATATGCCACTTTAATTGCCAACAGGTTTTAATTGCCACGTTGAATATATGCGAGTGGATCGAAAAGTATGAATCCATGCTCTACATCGAGGAGACAAGCGTGCGAGATGAGACGAACCAGCGACAGCGACCGTCCCTGCGTCCGTGACGGCTCGTGTGCAGAAAGAGGCCGGTCAGCGTCCGTGGCGGCTCGCGCGCAGAAAGAGGCCGGTCAGCGCATCATGGCGGCGGGCATCGGCGCATGCAGGCAGGCTAGCTATGTGCATGCATAGCAGGCTAGCTGGACATGTCGTGCATGCATAGCAGGCTTCTGTCGTTGCGACGCGCGCAGGGCCCAACAGTCTAACCACGGCCCAACGGGCGAACAACGGCACCGTCCGACGCGGCCCCAATTGTCAGGTCCAACGGGCGACATAGTCCAGCGCGGTCCCACTCGTCAGAGTTAACGGTCAAAGCACTGATCCGACGGCATCCACCGTTTGTGACCATTTCTGAGGGTTTCAGACAAGAGAGTGGGGAAAAGTGAGCAAATGTTAAGAGCGTGGGGATGAATGAGTATGGCTAAGGAACCAGGGGCACAGATATAAAAATCCCATAAAATAAACCGTAACTCGGATGAAAATAATTTATATATGAAAAATGATTAGAAAAATCTAACGAATCCAAATATGTCATCTGCACTCATGTTAGAACCCTTTAAGTAGGTGAACCTGTAACTTTTGGCCTGTTTCTGATAGATGAATAGTGCATGGCTATGGTAAAATAATTCCAAATAAATTCCTAAAACATCTAGAATATTTAGAGATGCAATATATCACCCCTAGCATAACCTATCGGCATGTCGTGCATCTGTGTTGCATCTGTGTGCTTTATATTTACTGTTTCTTCCCCCTCTTCTCTCCGGTAGACCTCGAGACCGACCCTGCCCCTGTGATCGAGTACGTCACCGACGACCCTTCTTCCTTCTCAGTAGAGCTTCCAGGCAAGCAAACCCCCCTTGAACATTCCTATATCACCTATTCCTTCTTCCTCGTGCTTGCATTAGAAATTGCTACTATAATTGATTGCTCCTATTCTGATGCATAGCCTGATTTTGTAACCTGTTGTTGATACATTACCCGTTATCCTAAATGCTTAGTATAGGTTGGTTAGTGATCCATCAATGGCCCCACACCCTTGTTCTTGTTGCCATGCTTTACCACCGGAGACTCGATCAACGTGATCGATGTGCATAGACCGACACAGCACCACACATCCCCTTAGTTGTACGACTCTACAGAGTTACTATCGAGTGCCGAGGGTGATACCTCCTACCTCACTCCTGATGATATCTTTGTAGCGTAGCTAGTCGGTTGTGGGTTACCGAGGGTGATTCCTCTTTCACCACCTCCGATGATGCCTCTGTCATGCAGCCCCTCAAGTGTGAACTTATCGAGGGTGATTCCTCCGAGTTCACCTTGACGGGTACATCGAGTGGGAATCCATCGAGGGTGATTCCTCGGATTTCCCCCCTTGATGTTTCGGACACACGGGTACTTTGAATTTACCTCAGACCCTTATTAAAGTCGGGTCGACCCCGAGGGGTACCCGCGAGAGGTATGAAGTCGGGTTGGCCATGAGGGCACCCGCAAGAGATTATTGTGGCGGAACGACAGGGCAGACGGAGACCACCTAGGAGAGAGGTGGGCCTGGTCCCTGGTCGTTGGACCACAGATTACCAAGTCGGTGCGGCAGGGAGTCGGAGGTGAATCCTTGAGCCCTGTTCGTTTCCGCGAGCTACTAATAACATGCTTAATGGATTTGGGTATTTGATCTAAGTTGGCCACTGGCCTATCCGCACTACCACCATGCGGGATAATGGTTTAATGGGGCCCTCGGCACCGTATGTATCAGCCGTAAGCTCTGTCAGACGTCCAGTTCAGCATTGCGGCACGGCTGGGCCGGCGCCATCCAGGACAGAGGTGGTGCCTGGACTCGCCCTGCGCGCAACGACCCGGAGTGCAAAGGGCGATGGGCCCAAGACCCCTGAGCACTTAGGATGTAGACCGGCGGGGACCTCTCTACGGAGCCTAGGTAGGACTACGTCGTGTCAATTAGCCGAGGGCGGGCATGACCCAGAAAAGTGAGTCCGGCCAGAGTTAATCGAGCGTGTTGGGTAACAGCAGTGCACCCCTGCAGGGAAGTTATCTATTCGAATAGCCGTGTTCTCAGTGTTGTATCCCGATCTACTACAACTTGAACTGGATACATGTTAATTAATATGTAAGCTCTGGGATCGCTTTCTCGCAGGGAGTCGAGGAAGGATCTCTAGGCTTTGCTACTACATGCTTGTTGCTTTATTATATACTACTAGTCTGCACTCTTCTAATGCTGCAAGACGTTGAAGATGCTAGTCTTCGATAGGTTAGGCCTTCCCCTCTATTCTGGCATTTCTGCAGTCCAGTCCACAGATACAACCCCTTCTTTTGATACTGATGCATACTTAGCATAGTTCTAATGTAAATCTTGCGAGTACTTTGGATGAGTACTCACAGTTGCTTTCCTACCTCTTTTCCCCATACCTGATTGTTGTGATCAGATGACGGAGCCCCGGAGCCAGCTGATCCCGCCGACTACTACTACCCCGGTGGAGCTTACTACTACGTGGAGACTGATACGTCCATTTTGCATCATGTTTTGCTACTGTTATTTATAGTGTTTTTGATCAATATAACACTTTCTGGAACAATTCTAATGCCTTTTCTCTCTTAATATGCAAGATTTACACAAGGAGGGAGATTGCCGGCAGCTGGAATTCTGGACCTGAAAAAGCTATGTCAGAGATACCTATTCTACACATCTCCAAATGAGCTGAAATTTTACGAAGATTTATTTTGGAATAAATAAAAAAATACTGGAAGCAAGAAGTACCGGAGGGGGCCACCCAGGTGCCCACGAGGCACCAGGGCGCGCCACCGCCCCAGGCGCGCCCTGGTACCTTGTGGGGCTCCTGGCCAGCCTCTGGCCCCCATTTCTGGTATATAAGTCATTTTGCCCTAGAAAAAATATAGAGAAGACTTTCGGGATGGTGCGCCGCCGTCTCGAGGCAGAACTTGGGCAGTAGCACTTTTGTTCTCCAGTGGAGAGATCCTGCCGGGGATAATTCCCTCCTGGAGGGGGAAATCGTCGCCATCGACATCACCAGCGATCCTCTCATCGTGGGAGGACTAATCTTCATCAGCATCTTCACCAGCACCATCTCATCTCAAACCCTAGTTCATCTCTTGTATTCAATCTTTGTCTCAAAACCTTAGATTGCTACCTGTGGGTTGCTAGTAGTGTTGATTACATCTTGTAGTTGATGCTAGTTGGTTTATTTGGTGGAAGATTATATGTTCAGATCTATTATGCTATTCAATACTCCTCTGATCTTGGACATGATTATGATTTGTGAGTAGTTACTTTTGTTCTTGAGGACATGGGAGAAGTCTTGTCATAAGTAATCATGTGAATTTGGTATTCGTTAGATATTTTGATGATATGTATGTTGTTGATTCCCTTAGTGGTGTCGTGTGAACGTCGACTACATGACACTTCACCATCTTTGGGCCTAAGGGAATGCATTGTGGAGTAGTAATTAGATGATGGGTTGCTAGAGTGACATAAGGTTAAACCCTAGTTTATGCGCTATTCCGTAAGGGGCTGATTTGGATCCATATGTTTAATGCTATGGTTAGAGTTATCTTAATTCTTCTTTCATAGTTGCTGATGCTTGCGAGAGGGGGTAATCATAAGTGGGAGGCTTGTTCAAGTAAGAACAGCACCCAAGCACTGGTCCACCCACATATCAAATTATCAAAGTAGCGAACGCGAATCAAACAAACATGATGAAAGTGACTAGATGAAATTCCCATGTGTCCTCGAGAACGCTTTACTTACTATAAGAGATCGTTCCGGCTTGTCCTTTGCTATAAAAAGGATTGGGACAACTTGCTGCACTCTTTGTTACTATTGCTACTTGTCACTTGTTACAAATTATCTTGCTATCAAACTACTCGTTACCGATAATTTCAGTGCTTGCAGAAAATACCTTGCTGAAAACCGCTTGTCATTTCCTTCTGCTCCTCGTTGGGTTCGACACTCTTACTTATCAAAAGGACTACGATTGACCCCCTATACTTGTGTGTCATCAAGACTCTTTTCTGGCGCCGTTGCCGGGGAGTGAAGCGCCTTTGGTGAGTGGAATTTGGTAAGGAAACATTTATATTACGTGCTGAAATTTACTGTCACTTGTCACTATGGAAAGTAATCCTTTGAGGGGTTTGTTCCGGGTATCTTCACCTCGACCGGAAACACAAATAGTTTCTCCTCAACCTACTACACCTACTAAAAATATTTCATATGAAATTCCTCTGAGTATGATAGAGAAACTGCTAGCTAATCCTTATGCAGGAGATGGAACAGTACATCCTGATATGCACTTAATCTATGTGGATGAAATTTGTGGATTGTTTAAGCTTGCAGGTTTATCCGGAGACGGAGTTAAGAAGAAAGTATTCCCTTTATCTTTGGAGGGAAAGGCATTGATGTGGTATAGGCTATGTGATGATACTGATACATGGGACTGGAACCGATTGAAATTAGAATTCCATCAGAAATTTTATCCTATGCATTTGTTCATCGTGATCGGAATTATATATATAATTTTTGGCCTCGTGAAGGAGAAAGCATCGCTCAAGCTTGGGGGAGGCTTAAGTACATGATGTACACATGCCCCAATCATGAGCTCTCGAAAGAAATTATCTTACAGAATTTTTATGCTCGGCTTTCTCATGATAATCAAACTACGCTTGATTCTTCTTCGACTGGCTCCTTTATGAAGAAAACTATTGAATTCAGATGGGATCTTCTGGAAAGAATTAAATGCAACTCTGAAGATTGGGAACTCAACAAAGGTAATGAGTCAGGTATAATACTTAAGTTCGATTGTGTTAAATATTTTATGGCCACCGATGCTTTTCATAAGTTCATCACTAAATATGGACTTGACTCTGAGATAGTAGCTTCCTTTTGTGAATCATTTGCTATCCATGTTGATCTCCCTAAGGAGAACTGGTTTAAATATCATCCCCCTGTTAAAGAAAAGATTGAGGAACCCGTTAGTGTTAAAGAAGAAACAATTATTTACCATGTTGATCCAGTTGTGCCCACTGCTTATATTGAGAAACCACCTTTTCCTGTTAGGATTAAGGAACATGCTAAAGTTTCAACTATGGTTAACAAAAGTAATATTAGAGCACCTAGACCCTCTGAACAAATTAAAGTTGAACCTAATGTTGCTATGGTTAAAGATCTTTGGTCGATAATATAGATGGGCATGTTATTTACTTCTGTAATGAAGCAGCTAGAATTGCTAAACCAAATCCTAAAGATAAAAACTGACCCGTAGTAGGCATGCCTGTTGTCTCTGTTAAAATAGGAGATCATTGTTATCATGGCTTATGTGATTTGGGCGCTAGTTTTAGTGCTATTCCGTTTACCTTATATCAAGAAATTATGAATGATATTGCACCTGTTGAAATAGAGGACATTGATGTTACTATTAAGCTTGCAAACAGAGATACCATTACACCACTTGGGATGGTTAGAGATGTTGAAGTCTTGTGTGGAAAAATAAAATATCCTACTGATTTTCTAGTCCTAGGTTCTTCACAAGATGACTTTTGTCCCATTATATTTGGTAGACCTTTCTTGAACACTGTTAATGCTAAGATTGATTGCGCTAAAGAAACTGTCAGTGTTGATTTCGGTGGTACATCTCATGAGTTTAATTTCTCCAAGTTTCATAGACAACCTCCTCCACCTAAGGGTGATCCTGTATTTGAATTGAAGCAATTGCCTGATACATTGAAATATGCTTATCTTGATGAAAAGAAGATATATCCTGTTATTATTAGTGCTAACCTTTCAGCGCATGAAGAAAAGAGATTACTAAAAACTCTGAGGAAGCACCGTGCTGCTATTGGATATACTCTTGATGATCTTAAGGGCATTAGTCCCACTCTATGTCAGCACAAAATTAATATGGAGCCTGATGCTAAACCAGTTGTCGACCACCAACGACGATTAAATCCTAAGATGAAAGAGGTGGTAAGAACTGAGATATTAAAGCTTCTGGAAGCAGGTATAATCTATCCCATAACTGATAGTAGATGGGTAAGTCACGTTCATTGTGTCCCTAAGAAAGGAGGTATTACCGTTGTTCCTAATGATAAAAATGAACTCATTCCACAAAGAATTGTAACTGGTTATAGGATGGTAATTGATTTTAGAAAATTAAACAAAAGCTACTAGAAAAGATCATTACCCCTTACCTTTTATTGATCAAATGTTAGAAAGATTGTCTAAGCATACACAGTTTTGTTTCCTCGATTTTTATTCCGGTTTTTCTCAAATACCCGTATCACAAACCGATCAAGAGAAAACCACCTTTACTTGTCCTTTTGGAACTTATGCTTCTAGACGTATGCCCTTTGGCTTATGCAATGCACCTGCTACCTTTCAAAGATGTATGACTGCTATATTCTCTGACTTTTGTGATAAGATTGTTGAGGTGTTCATGGATGATTTTTCCGTTTACGGAACTTCTTTTGATGATTGCTTAAGCAACCTTGATCGAGTTTTGCAGAGATGTGAAGAAACTAATCTTGTCTTGAATTGGGAGAAGTGCCACTTTATGGTGAATGAAGGCATTGTCTTGGGGCATAAAATTTCTGAAAGAGGTATTGAAGTTGATAAAGCTAAGGTTGATGCTATTGACAAAATGCCATGTCCTAAAGATATTAAAGGTATAAGAAGTTTCCTTGGTCATGCTGGTTTCTATAGGAGATTTATTAAAGACTTCTCTAAAATTTCTAGGCCTCTTACCAATCTTTTGCAAAAAGATGTTCCATTTGTTTTTGATGATGATTGTCTAGAAGCCTTTGAAACACTTAAGAAAGCCTTAACCACTGCACCTATTGTCCAACCACTTGATTGGAACTTGCCTTTTGAAATTATGTGCGATGCTAGTGACTATGCTGTTGGTGCTGTTCTAGGACAAAGAGTTGATAAGAAATTAAATGTTATCCATTATGCTAGTAAAACTCTAGACAGTGCCCAAAGAAATTATGCTACTACTGAAAAAAAATCTAGCAGTTGTGTTTGCATGTGATAAATTCAGATCTTATATAGTTGATTCTAAAGTAATTGTTCACACCGATCATGCTGCTATTAAATATCTTATGGAAAAGAAAGATGCTAAACCTAGACTTATTAGGTGGGTTTTATTGCTACAAGAATTTGACTTGCATATTACTGATAGGAAGGGAGCTGAGAATCCCGTAGCAGATAATTTGTCTAGAATGGAAAATGTTATTGATGACCCACTTCCTGATGAACAATTAGCTGTCATAAATGCTTCTCGTAATACTCCATGGTATGCAGACTATGCTAATTATATTGTTGCTAAATTTATACCACCTAGTTTCACATACCAACAAAAGAAAAAGTTCTTCTTTGATTTAAGACATTACTTCTGGGATGACCCACATCTTTATAAAGAAGGAGTAGATGGTATTATTAGGCATTGTATACCTGAGCATGAACAGGAACAAATCCTACAGAAGTGTCATTCCGAGGCTTACGGAGGACACCATGCGGGAGACAGAACTGCGCATAAGGTATTGCAATCTGGTTTTTATTGGCCTACTCTTTTCAAGGGTGCTCGTAAGTTTGTCTTATCTTGTGATGAATGTCAAAGAATTGGTAATGTTGGTAGACGTCAAGAAATGCCTATGAATTATTCACTTGCTGTTGAACCATTTGATGTTTGGGGATTTGATTATATGGGACCTTTCCCTAAATCCAATGAGTATACTCATATTTTAGTTGCTGTTGATTACGTTACTAAGTGGGTAGAAGCTATTCCAACTAGTAGTGCTGATCATAACACTTCCATTAAAATGCTTAAAGAAGTTATTTTCCCGAGGTTTGGAGTCCCTAGATATTTAATGACTGATGGTGGTTCACATTTTATTCATGGTGCATTCCGTAAATTGCTCGCTAAATATGATGTCAACCATAGAATTGCATCTCCCTATCACCCTCAAACTAGTGGTCAAGTTGAATTGAGCAATGGAGAAATAAAATTAATTTTGCAAAAAACCGTCAATAGATCTAGAAAGAATTGGTCTAAGAAACTTGACGATGCATTATGGGCATATAGAACTGCTTATTAAAATCCTATGGGTATGTCTCCTTATAAAATGGTTTATGGAAAAGCATGTCATCTACCTCTTGAGTTAGAACTTAAAGCATATTGGGCAATTAAAGAACTAAATTATGATTTTAAACTTGCCAGTGAAAAGAGATTATTTGACATTAGTTCATTAGATGACTGGAGAACCCAAGCTTATGAAAATGCCAAATTGTTTAAAGAAAAAGTTAAAAGATGGCATGATAGAAGAATTCAAAAACGGGAATTTAAAGTAGGTGAGCAATTTCTATTGTACAATTCTCGTTTGAGATTCTTTGCAGGAAAACTTCTCTCTAAATGGGAAGGACCGTATATCATCGAAGAAGTTTATCGCTCCGGAGCCATCAAAATAAACAACTCCGAAGGCACTAATCCGAGAGTGGTGAATGGGCAAAGAATTAAGCACTATATTTCAGGTACCCCCATTAATGTTGAAACTAATATTATTGAAACAATTACACCGGAGGAATACATAAGAGAGACCTTCCGGAACACTCTAGAACCGTGAAAAGGAAGAGGTATGTGATACGGTAAGTAAACCGACTCCAAAAATCCCATGAAAATACTTTCTATCAGTTTTGGAATATTTAAAAAAATACCAAAATAAGAAACAGCCGAGGGGACCCACCTGGTGCCCATGAGGCACCAGGGCGCGCCACCCCCCCCAGGTGTGCCCTGGTGGCTCGTGGGCCCCACGTGAGCCTTCCCGACTCCGTTTTCTCCTGAATTACTTGTTGTGCAAGATAAAAAATATTTATATATACTCCAGGATGTTTTGACCACCGTATCGCAGAAATATCCTCTGTTCTTGTTTCGTGCTATTTTCCAGGCAGATCCGAAAGTATATCGTCTCAAGACTCAGATGGGGAGAGCTTCGTATCACACTATGTTGCAAATCCAAAGATCTATGGGGATATAGACCCCTATGGATGGTCCGAGGAGGAGGAGCAAGATGCCAACATAAAGGGGACGGAAGACGCGAGTTTGGATGAAGATGATGCCCCTCTACCTCAACCTGGAGATATGCATGTGGAGTTCAAGAAGTCGAGCCTCCCAAACACAGTAAACAAGTCTAAGATCCAATTTATTCTGTCCCGTTTTCTGCAGGAAAGCAAGGAGGCATTATGTAAAAAGGTATTGAAGCTTGAGCAAGAAGTCGATGATTTGAGGGAGGAAAATTTCATCCTCAAACGTAAGCTGGACAAGCTCGCCACACCATCACCACCATCACCGAAGTAGGAGACTTGAGCACATGGGTATGGGCACTCGCCTTGGCTTGTGCCAAGCTTGGGGGAGGTGCCCCGGTATCGTATCACCATCACTTTTATTATCTTTACCTATTTTTAGTTCGACCCCTAGTTATTTCGTGATCTAGTTGAATAAAAGTTTAGTATGATCTATTTTCGAGTGCTAGCTTCGTGATCTATCTATCTATGTAATTGAGTTGAGAGTTATATAATAAAGAGTAGTTTGAGTTTTTGCTTCTTTACTTTCATGTTTCAATTCTAGCAATGAAAATAATGAAAAAGATCATATGCTAATCTTATGGAAAGTAATGACATTACATTAAGAAAAGTATAAGTGGTAAAATTTATTGGAAGTTAACAAACATAGCATTAGTCAATGATGCAATTCATGAAAGAGTTAATAAGGGAAGAGAAGATTCACATGCAAATATACTATCTTGGACATCTTTTATGATTGTGAGCCCCCATTAAGTATTTTATGTCAAATTGTTGACGTTGGACAAGGAAGACAACGTAATGAATTATGTTTGTTCATATTCACATAGAAGTTATATTGTTATAGATCCTCCAACATGTGGTGCTTGCCCAATATCTTTGCTAGCCAAAAATACGCACCAAGTAGAGATACTACTTGTGCATCCAAAACCCTTAAACCCAGTTTCATGTCATGAGAGTCCACTATATCTACCTAGGGATTGAACAAGATCCTTCAAGTAAGTTGTCATCGGTGCAAAAAGCAATAAAAATTGCCTCTAAATATGTCTAAACTTTTATTGTAAGGGAAATAAGCTTTGTATGAACTTGTGATGGTAAAGAAATAAAAGCGACAGACTGCATAATAAAGGTTGCTATCACAAGGGGCAATATAAAGTGACGTTCCTTTGCATTAAGAGCTCTTGCATCCAACAACAAAAAGCGCATGACAACCTCTGCTTCCCTCTGCGAAGGGCCTATCCTTTACTTTTATGTATTTACTTTTTATGCAAGAGTCAATTGTGTTCTCCTCTATTTCCTTTTTATTTTCTCCTTTGCAAGCATCATGTGGTGGGGAAAGATCTAGGCACATATATCCAGTTGGATATGAGTGATCATGAGTTATTATTGTTGACATCACCCTTGAGGTGAATAAGTTGGGAGGCGAAATCACAAGCCCCTATCTTTCTATGTGTCTGGCTGGAACTTTTTTCTCCATATATATGTCGTGAGTGTTAGCAATCATAGAAGACTAAATGATGGTTGAGTATGTGGACTTGCTGAAAAGCTCCTACATGAGACCCTTCCTAAAAATATGATGAATTGCAATTGCATTGTTGACTGAGAATATAGTTTGTTAGTTTTCAAGAAAGTTTATGCCTTATACTCCATTGTTGTGATGAAATGTTACTTGCTCATGAGAAGTTTATGTTAATAAATATTGCTGTTATAATAATGATCATGATGCTACTATGTCCGTATTTTGTTTTTATCGACACCTCTCTCTCTAAACATGTGGACATGATTATCGATATCGGCTTTCGCTTGAGGACAAGCGAGGTCTAAGCTTGGGGGAGTTGATACGTCCATTTCGCATCATGTTTTGCTACTGTTATTTATAGTGTTTTTGATCAATATAACACTTTGTGGAACAATTCTAATGCCTTTTCTCTCTTAATATGCAAGATTTACACAAGGAGGGAGATTGCCGGCAGCTGGAATTCTGGACCTGAAAAAGCTATGTCAGAGATACCTATTATGCACATCTCCAAATGAGCTGAAATTTTACGAAGATTTATTTTGGAATAAATAAAAAATACTGGAAGCAAGAAGTACCAGAGGGGGCCAGCCAGGTGCCCACGAGGCACCATGGCGCGCCACCCCCCAGGCGTGCCCTGGTGCCTCGTGGGCCCCCTGGCCAGCCTCTGGCCACCATTTTCTGGTATATAAGTCATTTTGCCCTAGAAAAAATATAGAGAAGACTTTCGGGACGGTGCGCCGCCGTCTCGAGGCGGAACTTGGGCAGGAGCACTTTTGCTCTCCGGCGGAGAGATTCTACCGGGGAAACTTCCCTCCGGGAGGGGGAAATCGTCATAAGAACAACACCCAAGCACCGGTCCACCCACATATCAAATTATCAAAGTAGCGAACGCGAATCAAACAAACATGATGAAAGTGACTAGATGAAATTCCCATGTGTCCTCGAGAACGCTTTACTTACTATAAGAGATCGTTCCGGCTTGTCCTTTGCTATAAAAAGGATTGGGCCAACTTGCTACACTCTTTGTTACTATTGCTACTTGTCACTTGTTACAAATTATCTTGCTATCAAACTACTCGTTACCGATAATTTCAGTGCTTGCAGATAATACCTTGCTGAAAACCGCTTGTCATTTCCTGCTGCTCCTCGTTGGGTTCGACACTCTTACTTATCGAAAGGACTACGATTGATCCCCTATACTTGTGGGTCATCAGAGACCGACGACCAGGAGTAGATAGGAGGCTCCCAGGCAGGAGGCCTGCGCCTTTTCGATCCGATGTCGTTGTTTTGCTCAGCCTTCTTAAGGCAGACTTGTTTAACCTTGTGTCTGTACTCAGATACTGTTGTTGCTTCAGCTAACGCTTGTTTGCGAGCTTATGTATTCGAGCCCTCGAGGCCCCTGGCTTGTAATATAAAGCTTGTATGACTTTTGTTTGTGTTTAGAGTTGTGTTGTGATTTCTTCCCGTGAGTCCTTTGGCTTGATCATGTGCATTTGCGTGTATGATTAGTGCACGGTCGGGCCGGGGGCGTCACAATGCCACAGAAGAGTTTTTTTTCCGAGAGTACGCCAAAAGTGTACCATATTTTTATAGAAGAGAACAAAGAACATGGCGTCCAGTCCATAGATCGGCCATCGCCAAGTGGTCATGGTGGCCAGTCCATGTGTGGTGTGCTTACAGGAAACTAAGTTGGAAACTGTAACGGCGGAGATCGTCAAACATTGTCTTGGTAATAAATTCGAGCATTTCTTCTACTTGCCGGCGGTTGGTACGAGAGGGGGAATCCTCCTTGCTTGGGATGCCTCGGCCGTGGCACTTTCTCACCCTCACTACACAAACAATACCCTCTAGGCTTTGGTCAAGCCGCTCGGTGGATCGGAATGGTGGATCACCGGGGGGGTCTATGGACCACTGTCGGACAACGAGAAGATTGATTTTATGCAGGAATTAGTTGAGGTTCGTGAGCTGCAGGCGGGACCGTGGTTGCTAGCGGGTGACTTCAATTTGCTAGTGAACCCGTGGACAAGAGCAATGACAGGATAAACAGGAGGAAGTTGAACTTATTGGAGCTCAAAGAACTGTATCTTAATGGTCACCGGTACACATGGTCGAATGAGAGAGTGGCAGCTACTCTGGAAAAGATTGACCACGCATTTTGCATAAACTCATGGGAAGATCTCCACCCAACTAGCTATCTCATGGCCTTGGGTTCGGCAATCTCGGATCACTGCCCAATGCTCCATGACCTCAACGCAGACCTGGTGATGGGTTGACGCTTCAAATTTGAGGCGTTCTGGACAAGAGTGGATGGTTTCCTTGACGTGATAAGCGAGGTGTGGGTGTCGATACCTGCGACCGGGAACCCGTATGTGGTTCTGGACTCAAAGCTGAGAGCCATGACAAAATCCCTAAAGAAGTGGAGTGACAGGTGGATCGGCAATGTCAAATTGCAGATTGCAATAGCACTTGAAGTAATCCTCAGACTGGACAAGGCGATGGATAGCAGGCCCCTTTCCCATCAAGAATGTGAGCTACGCAAACTGTTGAAGAAAAAGTTGCTCGGCTTATGCTCGCTCGAGAGGACAATATCGCGCCAGAGATCCCGTTTACTCTTTCTTCGGGAGGGTGATGAGAACACTAATTTTTTCCATAACCACGCACGGCACCGACAAAGGAGGAATATGATCACCTCCTTGATGCATGGGACAAACATTGCTACGGGCCAAGATGAACTCTCTGCAATGGTGGATGGATACTTTGAGGGACTTTTAGGCCAAGCGGCTACGAGGGAGCAATCGATAAACCTGGAAAGGTTGCAGCTACCGCGATTGGATCGGTCACACCTTGAGGAGCCTTTCTCCAAGGATGAATTTAGGAGAGTGGTCAAGGCCATGCCGTTGGACAAGGCGCCGGGCCCGAACGGCTTCACCGGGCGGTTCTATGCAGTTTGTTAGCATATCATCAGAGACGATTTCATGCGGGCCTTTGAGCTTTTTCATAGAGGAGATATGCGCGGACTCCCCTCAATCAACAAGGCCATCGTATCCTTACTTCCGAAGGTCGACGGTGCGGTTCATCTCAAGGACTTCCGGCCGGTGAGCCTCATCCACGGGGTGATTAAGATCTTCGACAAAGTGTTGGCTAATAGGGTGGCTGATGAGCTGCCGAATCTCGTGGGACACCATCAAAGTGCCTTTGTTAAAGGGCGATCGATCCACGATAACTTTATGTTGGTACAATGCATGGCTCATCGACTCCATGCTCTCCGGGAGGCCACCGTCATGCTCAAACTGGACATCACGAAAGCTTTCGATATGGTCAACTGGGCTTTCCTAGTTGAGACCCTACGCGCAATGGGCTTTGGAACACGGTGGATTGACTGGGTCTGCGGTCTGCTGGGGAGCTCATCGACAAGGATATTGGTTAATGAAACGTCTCCATCGTATCTACTTTTCCAAACACTTTTGCTCTTGTTTTGGACTGTAATTTGCATGATTTGAATGAAACTAACCCGGACTAACGCTGTTTTCGGCAGAACTACCATGGTGTTGTTTTTTGTGCAGAAATAAAAGTTCTTGGAACTGGACGAAACTTTTTGGAGATTTTTTATGGAATAAATAAAAAATACTGGAGCCAAGATCCACTGGAGGGGGGCCACCTGCTGCCCACGAGGCACCAGGGCACGCCACCCCCCCTGGCGCGCCCTGGTGGCTTGTGGGGCCCACGTGGCTCCGCTGACCCTAATCTCAGGCCTATAAATTCACAATTCCAGAGAAAAAAATAGGAGAGGAAGTTTCATCGCGTTTTACGATATGGAGCCGCCGCCACCTGCTGTTCTTCATCAGGAGGCCAGATCTAGAGTCCGTTCGGGGCTCCAAAGAGGGGGATCTTCCGTCATCGTCATCATCAACCATCCTCCATCACCAATTTCATGATGCTCACCGCCAGGAGTGAGTAATTCCTTCGTAGGCTTGCTGCACGGTGATGGGTTGGATGAGATTTATCATGTAATTGAGTTAGTTTTGTTAGGGTTTGATCCCTAGTATCCACTATGTTCTGAGATTGATGTTGCTATGACTTTGCTATGCTTAATGCTTGTCACTAGGGCCCGAGTGCCATGATTTCAGATCTGAACCCTTTATGTTTTCATGAATATATTTGTGTTCTTGATCCGATCTTGCAAGTTATATGCACCTGCTATGTGTTATGATCCGCATACCCCAAGGTGATAATAATTGGGATTCTTTCCGGTGATTACCGTAGTTTGAGGAGTTCATGTATTCACTATGTGTTAATGCTTTGTTCCGGTTCTCTATTAAAAGGAGGCCTTAATATCCCTTAGTTTCCTTATGGACCCCGCTGCCACGAGAGGGTAGGACAAAAGATGTCATGCAAGTTCTTATCGCAAGCACGTATGACTATATACGGAATACATGCCTACATTACATTGATGAATTGGAGCTAGTTCTGTGTCGCCCTAGGTTATGACTGTTACATGATGAATGTTATCCAACATAATCACCGATCCAATGCCTACGAGTTTTTCACATATTGTTCTTTGCTAAGTTGCTACTGTTGCTACTACTGTCACAATTGTTACAAAACTATTGCTGCTACCGTTACTGTTACTGTTACTATTATTGCTATTGCTATCAAACTACCATACTACTGTTCTACTGATCACTCTGCTGCAGATATTTAGTCTCCAGGTGTGGTTGAATTGACAACTCAACTGCTAATACTTGCAAATATTTTTTGGCTCCCCTTGTGTCGAATCAATAAATTTGGGTTGAATACACTACCCTCGAAAACTGTTGCGATCCCTTATACTTGTGGGTTATCAATTAACGGATTGCTGGGTCGGCCCATATATAACTGTTGTGGGTTATGATAGGGAGGTCCACTATCACCGATGCTCTTCATACTAATCATGGAACCCCTCCATAAAATGGTGGATTTGGCTGCATCACGCGGAGTGCTGGCACCGCTTGCGGGGACTGGCCTACGTCAACACCTATCCATGTTTGCGAATGACGTGATACTATTCATCAAGCCCAATGAGCTCGATCTTCAAGCCTCCCCCTTGATCTTGAATCTATTTGGAGAAGCCTCAGGCCTAAGGGTTAACCTCTCCAAGAGTGAAGCACTACCGATATGGTGCGACACGCAGACTATGCTGCGGGTGGAGGCCATGCTGGGGTGTCCGATAGGATCATACCCGTGCAAGTACCTAGGCCTACCTCTCACGATACGGAAACAGACGGCGGCTCAACTTATGAGCATTGTGGATAGCCTAGCGAGGAGATTACCGAAGTGGAGAGTAGCTAATATGCCGAAAAGTGGTCAGCTCCTACTGGTCAAGTCCGTCTTGTGCGCCATTCCGATACACGCGATGATGGCTCTCGACATCCAGCAGAAGGTGATCACGGCCATGACTAAAATTTGCAGGTTTTTTTTCTGGTGCGCCAAAGACAGGGCAAACGGAGGCCAATGCATGGTCGCCTGGGAGGCATTGTGCACACCAAAATGGGCAGGTGGATTGGGTGTCCCGAACCTGAAATGGCTCAACATCGCTATGCAAGCACGGTGGCCGTGGCTGCAACGCACGGACGCGTCCAAGCCATGGGCGGAGTTCGAGATTCAAGTCCCAGAGAAATCAAAGAAGCTTTGTGCGGTAGCTACGTGCTCTATTATTGGCAACGGCATGAGCACCCTCTTCTGGGAAGATAGGTGGCTTGGTGGGTTTCGGGTGCAGGAGCTAGCGCCGAGCATATATGCGTCGGTGAGCAGATCAGCGAGGAACTCTAGGATGGTCCATCAGGCTCTGTCAACTACCGAGTGGGCGTGGGATGTTGGCCCTGAACTTTCTCCAGAGGCATTGAACGAATACATGGGGCTTTGGGCGCAGGTAACCCGTGTGGATCTTAACCCGGACGTAGTCGACACGGTCAGTTGGGCCTGGGAGCCGGATGGGCGGTACTCCTGTCGATCTGCCTATCGGGCCAGGTTTTGTGGCCGGGAAGTGTCACCAACGGCAGTCTTTACGTGGTCATCCAAGGTGCCGCTCTGTTGCAGATTCTTTACATGGCTAACGGTGCAGAGCAGATGTTGGACAGCCGACCAGTTGGCCCGCCATGGCCTCGATCACCATGATGTTTGCCCCTTCTGTGGTCAGGAAGAGGAGACCATTGGACACATACTCTTGAACTGTTTCATGACGAGGGAGGTATGGAATATAGTTTGTATGGCATTGAACAAGCCGGACTGGGTACCAACTGGAGCGACAAGCTTGGTGGACTGGTGCGCGGAGAAGAACGGAGCCAGCAAGATCATGAAGGAGTTGCGGACGATCATCCTCCTCGTTATGTGGGAACTCTGGAAGCACCGAAATGCCATTGTCTTTGACGGAGCGACCCCTTCCCTAAGAGTTTTGATGCAAACCATTGAGAGAGAGGGCTGGGCTTGGAAGGAGGTGGGCCTCCTAAAGGGAGACGTGGAAGCTCTCTTTAGGGCTGCAGCAAGGTGGGAAAGCGTGAGAGAGTAGTACGGGTTATTTTCGGTGGAGTTGGGTTTCATGTAATTTGTAACATGTAATACCAACGTGGAGGGGCTCTTCCCCATCCCTTCTTTAATATATAGTATGCACACTCATGCGTATTCGAGAAAAGAGCAAAGAACATGTATAAGAGGCCTAAGAGTGGATGCGTACATCCACCTTCGGCAACTTCCAGGTACAACCCACACCAATCTAATCTAAGCCTACTCTCTCACAAAACGTAACAACCCATGAACACCTACACATGCCGTTCTCCACTCTTGGACTTCGCTCAAAATGGCATCCACCAACTCTAGGAGGGTCTTCTATTGCCGTGTCCTGCTGAAAACACGCTCATTCCTTTGCTTCCACAACGCCCAAACAACTGCGATAACAAAGGTGTCAAACCCGCGCTTGTTAGTCCTCAGGAAGCCCTGCCTAGCTTCAAGCCACCAGTCCATGAGATTATCGTCCACCCTCAGCCTCCTAATGGCCAAGTTCAGTGCCTCAAAGCATTCATGCCAAACCTCCCTAGCATACACGCATTGGACCAATATATGCTCGGCATTGTCTTCGTCCTGCAGACACATGTAGCAGGCTGAAGGTTGATCTTGTAGCCCGAGTTTAGCTCTCCGGTCCGAAGTCCAAATGCGGTGCTGCACTACCAACCAGGCAAAGATTTTGCACTTAAGAAGTGCCCAGCTCTTCCATATGCATGCGGCGTAGGGGACCCTCTGGGCTCCGAGACACAAACGGTGGTAAGTAGAGCTAGCAGTGTACATCCCAGAGGGATCGGTAGGCTAAGAGAAGCAGTCCGGCCTACTCGGGTCACGCTGAACCGTGCTGATGGCCAGGTTCAGGTGCACGAGCTACATGTGTCCAACAAAAGTGAGCTCTCCAGCTACGTCCTGCAACCATCTGCCACTGTCCAAGCCCTCACTGACCGTGCACCTATTCCTCATGCGCGCGTCCACTAATGCATGGATCGAAGGTGCGATATCCGAAGTCGTGAAGCCATGAATCCATCTATCCCTCCAAAATAGCACCTTGTGGCATGCCCCTACCTCAATCTTGACAAGGCTGTCGAAGACCGCTCGGGCATCTCTGTCCTCCGTCATGGCTAACCCCTGCCACGGTCTCTCTGGATCCGTCCTCTTCAACCACTCCCACCTCACCCTAAGTGCGAGTCCTTGTAACTTGAGGTTCCTCACCCCAAGACCACCCAAGCACGCCAGCCTACATACCGTGCTCCAGGCCACCAAGCACTGGCCTCCATTAGCTTTCTCTTTGCTTGCCCAAAAAAACGCACGCATCCATTGGTCAATTTCCTCCAACACCCATGCTGGCGCCTCCGCAATCATGAAATGGTGAATAGGTTTCATAGCAATCACCGACTTGACCAGAACTAGGCGACCCGATCGTTGGAGGAGTCCTCTTTGCCACGCCGGGGCACAATGCTTAGCTTGATCCACCATGGGTTGCCATTCCGCGCGACTAAGCTGGTGAATAGCAAGCTGGAACCCCAAGTACTTGCAAGGGAAACTGCCCAGATTACACTGCAGTACGGCCACCACACGATCCCTATCCGAATTATCTCTGGGTATCAAGACTGTCGATGATTTGTGGTAGTTCACCCTGAGACCCGAAGCGTCTCCAAACACTTGAAGTGCCTCCCTTACAAATCTAAGATCCACCTCTGTGGGCTTAACAAACAGCGCCACGTCGTCCGCGTATATAGAAACACTCTGGTCCGCAGAAACACCAGTAAGATGGCTGGTCACACCCATGTCCACTGCTCTAGTCATGATCTTTGAGAGCACGTCCATAGCGATGACAAACAAAAGGGGAGAGACGGGTCTCCGTGCGTGAGTCCTTGCACATGCACAAAACTTCTTCCTGGAATCCCATTCACTATCAGTTTCGTGGTCGCCGTCCTGAGGAGGATGGAAACCCAAGCCATCCATTTTTGCCCAAACCTTTTACTTCTCATGACCTCAAATAGGAACGGCCAGGCGAGCGAATCGAAAGATCTCGAGATATCCAGCTTTAGAAAAACTCCGGCCTCCTTGCGGGCGTGAATCTTCCTTGCCACTTGCCGAACAAGTAGGAAGTTATCATGTAGATGCCTCCCGCAAATGAAGGTAGATTGGTTGGCAGCCACAATCTCCTTCATTCTACGCCTCGCGTGATTAGAAAGCATCTTAGCGAAGAGCTTGGCGGCACTATGGGGCAGACTTATGGGACGAAAGTCGCCCACCACCTCCGCATCCGGCTTCTTAGGGATGAGTACGATATGCGCTCTGTTGAGCTTACCAAAGCCCCGACCATCTCCCACGTATAGCTTCATGACCATGGCCATAATGCCATTTTTGATAATGGGCCACGCCTTCTGGTAAAACGCGGTGATAAACCCATTCGGCCCCGGCGCACGGTCAGTCGGCAACTCCTTGATCGTGTTCCACACTTCCTCCTCTGAGAAGATCACCTCCAGGTCCGAAAGGTCATGTGTCTCCATGTCCAGAAAGTTCAGGTCCAAATCCGCCACTCTGGCTGACGCACGGCCCAATAACTGCTCGTAGGCCTCCGTAAAGATCTCCTCCTTCCTAGTTTGCTCCATGATCAGCTCATCATTATGCCTCAGGTGCGGGATATAATTCTTGGACCTGCGTCCATTTGCCACGGCTTGGAAAAGTTTAGTGTTGGCATCCCCTTCACGGATCCACCGTAGTCATGAGCGCTGCCGCTCAATGGTACGCTGCAAGGAGGCCAAGCCCAGTAGTGCGTGCTTGATAGTTCTCCTCAGCCACTGCTCTTCTAAAGAGAGAGCACGAGACTCCATGGCACGGTCCAGCCGAAGGATAATGTAATTCGCAATGGCCATCTGGGTCTTTATTTTGCCGGTCTTCCTCTACCCCATGCCTGCAAAGCAGTCGCGGTGTTGCAAAGGAGAGCGTCAAGTCTCTTGAAGGGATCAACAATGTCATCGTCGCACACCCACGCATCCTGAACTGCCTGCTCGAATCCTTCCAGCCTCGTCCAAAACATCTCAAAACGAAACATCCTCTTCGGGCAAAAAGGGGCTGAGGTGGTCAAGTGAAGTGGGGCATGGTCGGATATGTTTGTAGAGAGGGCTTGAAGCAAAACATCTGGATAGTTGAGCTCCAAATCTACCGAAACCAGCACACGATCGATTTTAGTCATCACCGGCTGCTCCCTCTCATTCGTCCATGTGAAGCGCCGCCCATGCATGTAGAGCTCCTTAAGCTCGCAGTTATCCACAAACTCCTTAAATTTCCACATGATACGCCTGTTGAGGTTGGTGTTACTCTTCTCCTCTGCTCGGATGATCATGTTGAAGTCCCCTAGCAGCATCCACAGCCCCGAACAGATAGCACGTCTATTATGAAGCTCAGCAAGAAATTGGATCTTCAAATCATCCCCTTGTGGTCCGTAGACCACTGTCACCCACCATTCCGACCCATCCTTGTTGTGAACCAACCCGGTGAGAGAGTATGTGTCCCTGGCTATGTTGTCAACATCCATGACCGTCTTATCCCAACCCAAGAGAATACCTCCACGCGTGTCCGACGCCGTTAAGTAGGCAAGACCATCAAAAGATGGCCCTATACACTGCATAGCAATGAAGTAATCAATTACATAGAGCTTCGTCTCTTGAAGACACACTAGATTCACTTTTGTCGACACTACGAACTCCCTAACAACGTTCCTTTTAGCAGGTTTATTTAAACCCCTCACGTTCCAACATAGCACCTGCGGATTTTGATCCATAAGAATCAGGAGATCGCCAACGTCCCAAGGAGCGCCCTCAAGCCGCCCCCAGCACCACAGTCGTACCGGACCTCATATCACACACTGGTGGCACTTCCTTGCCAAACAGAGCCGCTATAACCCGAATATGCTGCTCCCTCAACGGCGAGTCAAAGATCTCCGCCAGCTCCACAATATTGTCCTCATTTCCTTCCAAGTCCTCCGGTACTAGCCCAAGTGTTGTCATGAGAACATTCTCCACCTATGTAGCCTTGGTTGGCTTGCTCACTGATGCACGTTTTGAGCCCCTCGTCGTGCACCGTGGTGTGTATGGCTCGGCTTCAGGCCTGAGCGACGACTGAACCTCAATGAGTAGTGGTGGAGCCAACTTGCGTACCAGCGCATTACAAAACCACTTCAGCTTCCAATATGCCACTGCCTCCTGAGGTGTCATCCCCCCTGTGCATGCCTGACTCTCATTTTGCATGCCCGATTCCAGGTATAGATCATCCCGCGCACCCACCAGAGCATGAGCGTCCGCCACTTGTCCCTGATCCTGCACGACCTCACACGCTGGAGGATTCCCCGCAATCATTTGCGGAACCCTCGGCAGATCCACTGGCCCAAGTTGGACCCCAGCCGCGATTAGTGCGCCCTCTGAGTGGACCCCTTGCCTCTCCGCACTGGCTCCCACTAACTGCCGCACCACAACCTTCGGATCCAGTGTGGCTGTCACCTGCACACCCACTATGTGGCACTCCCCCACGGCAAACCCGAGAGGATCCCTGATACGTCTCCAACGTATCTATAATTTATGAAGTATTCATGCCATGTTTATTATAGTTTTGTATGATTTTGGTGCACTTTTATATGGATTTTATATGATTTTTATGGACTAACATATTGACCTAGTGCCCAGTGCCAGTTGCTGTTTTCTGTTTGTTTTTGGTTTTCCAGAAAATCCATATCAAATGAAGTCCAAATGCAGCGAAACTTTTTGACGATTTTTTCTGGAAGGAAATGGACCCAGGAAGCTTCGGGGAAGTAGCAAAAGAGCCACAGGGGCCCCACGAGCCACCTGGGCGTGCCCTGGTGCCTCGTGGGCCCCCTGTGGCACCTCTTTGCGTGATTCCAACGCTGAAAAATCATATATATTTAGAAACCTCCGAAAGTTAACCTAGATGAGTTTTTACGCCGCCGCAAACCTCTGTACCTCCACGATCTAATCTACAACCCTTTTCCGGCACCCTGCCGGAGGGGGGAATCATCACCGGAGGCCAGCTTCATCATCCCGGCGGTCTCCATGACGAGGAGAGAGTAGTTCACCCTCAGGGCTGAGGGTATGTACTAGTAGCTATGTGTTTGATCTCTCTCTCTCTCTCTCTCTCTCTCTCTCGTGTTCTTGATATGGCACGATCTTGATGTATCGCGAGCTTTGTTAATATAGTTGGATCATATGGTGTTTCTTCCCTCTCTATCTTTGTAGTGATGAATCGAATCTTTTCCCTTTGAGGTTTCGTTATTGTCGGATTGAATATTTCAGATTTGATAACACTTGATGTATGTCTTGCATATGAATACCCGTGGTTACAATGGGGTATTATATTGATTCACTTGATATATGTTTTGGCATTCAACTCGCAGATTCCCGCGGTGACATTGGGGTAATCTATGCATAGGGGTTGATGCACGTTTTCATTATTTTTTCTCCGATAGAAACTTTGGGGTGCTCCTTGGAGTTCTTTGTGTGGATTGAATATTATGATTATGAAGTTGTTTGATGCATATCGTATAATCAACTCACGGATACTTGTGGTGACATTGGAGTATCTAGGTGACATTAGAGTTGGTTGACGTGTATCATATGGTGTTATTTTAGTATGAACTCTAGGGCTGTTTGTGACACTTATAGGAATAGCTCAATAGATCGACCGAAAATGATAACTTTGAGGTGGTTTCGTACCCTACAAACAATTTCTATCTTATGTTCTCCGCTAATAGGAACTTGGGAGTGATTCTTTATCGCACGTTGAGGGATGGTTATATGATCCAATTATGTTAGCATTGTTGAGAGATTGCACTAGTGAAAGTATGAACCCTAGGCCTTGTTTTTAAGCATTGCAATACCGTTTGTGCTCACCTTTGTTACTTGCTATCTTGCTGTTTTTATATTTTCAGACTACAAAAACCTATATCTACTATCCATACTACACTTTTTTCACCATCTCTTCGCCGAACTAGTGCACCTATAAAATTTACCATTATATTGGTGTGTTGGGGACACAAGAGATTTCTTGTATTTGGTTGCAGGGTTGTTTGAGAGAACCATCTTCAACCTACGCCTCCCAAGGATTGATAAACCTTAGGTCATCCATTTGAGGGAAAATTGCTACTGTCCTACAAAACTCAGCGCTTGGAGGCCCAACACGGGTCTACAAGAATAAGTTGTGTAGTAGACATCAATCCCCTGATTTATCCCTGCGATCAATCAGCGCTTCCTCGCTGGCGGGACCCCCTCATACCTCCTCTGGATTGCAGATAACTGGAGCCTCAGCTGTCGGGCTGTCAACCTCCCTCCCAATAATTGCAGTTCCCTGCTACTTGTAGTCTGCGTTGGTATTTCCGCGAAGAGGAGAGGATGATGCAGTACAGTAGAGATAAGTATTTCCCTCGGTTAAGAACCAAGGTTATCAATCCAGTAGGAGAACCAAGCAAAATTCCGTTAAGCGCACCTGCACACACAAGAGCAAACACTTGCACCCAACGCAAATAAGAGGGTTGTCAATCCTCTTAGCGGTTAATTGCAAGGATTAAATCTTATAGAAGTAAATAGATAAACTAAAATACTAATTAGTAAATAAATTGCAGCAAGGTATTTTTAGGTTTTTTATATATGATAAAGTAGACCCGGGGGCCATAGTTTTCACTAGAGGCTTCTCTCTCGAACACATAGCATACGGTGGGTGGACAAATTACTGTTGGGCAATTGATAGAAAAGCAAATAATTATGACGGATTCATGGCAATGATCATGTATATAGGCATCACGTCCGAGACAAGTAGACCGACTCCTGCCTGCATCTACTACTATTACTCCACCCATCGACCGCTATCCAGCATGCATCTAGGGTATTAAGTATGAAACAAAGTAACGCCTTAAGCAATATGACATGATGTAGACAAAGTAAACTCAAGCAATATGATTAAACTCCATCTTTTTATCCTTAATTGCAACAATACAAATATGTGTCATGTCCCCTTCTGTCACTGGGATTGAGCACCGCAAGATTGAACCCATCATAAAGCACCTCTCCCATTGCAAGATAAATCAATCTAGTAGGCCAAACTAAATCGATAGATCGGAGAGAAATACAAAGCTATAATAATCATGCATAAAAGAGTTCAGAGAAGACTCAAATATTTCTCATGAATAATCTGATCATAAACTCACAATTCATCGGATCCCAACAAACACACCGCAAAAGAAGATTACATCGGATAGAACTCCAAGAACATCAAGGAGAACATGGTATTGAAGATCAAAGAGAGAAAAGAAGGTCTGTGGTAAACTACTCACACATCATCGGAAGGGCAGCAAGGTTGATGAAGAAGCCCTCCGTGATCGATCCCCCCTCCGGCAGAGTATCGGAAAAGGCCTCTAGATGGGATCACGGAAGAACAGAGGCTTGCGGCGGCGGAAAGGTTTTCTCTTCTATCTCTCTGGTATAATGGGAATATTTGGGAATTTATAGCATTGGAATTAGGTCAGGAGGTGCCATGAGGGGCCCACAAGCCTGGGGGGCGCGCCCTACCCCCCTAGGCGCGCCCTCCAGGCTTGTTGCCTCCTCGTGACTCTTTTGGTCTTCTCCCGAAGCTTCGTGGGTCTCTTCTGGTCCAGAAAAAATTAATCCAAAGTTTTTTCATCGTTTGGACACTTTTTGATAATGATTTTCTGAAAAGGCAAAAACTAGCAAAAAACAGCAACTGGCACTGGGCACTGGGTTAATAGGTTAGTCCCAAAAAAATGATATATAATGGCACATAAAACATCCAAGATTGATACTATAATAGAATGGAACAATCAAAAATTATAGATACGTTGGAGACGTATCAAGCATCCCCAAGCTTAATTCCTGCTCGTCCTTGAGTAGGTAAATGATAAAAACAGAATTTTTGATGTGGAATGCTACCTATCATGTTTCATCATGCAATCTCTCTCTTACGGTATGAATAATAAGATCCGAATGATTCAAAGCAATAGTCTATAATTTGATATAAAGACATCAATACTCAGGCATACTAATAAACAATCATGTCTTTCAAAATAAAAATGCTAAAGAACATTATCCCTACAAAATCATATAATCCTGTCATGCTCCATCTTCTTAACACTAAGTATTTATCATGCACTACCCCGATGACAAGCCGAGCAATTGGTTCATACTTTTTAACGTGCTTCAGCTTTTTCAACTACCACGCAATACATGAGCGCAAGCCATGGATATAGCACTATGGGTGGAATAGAGTGTGGTGGTACAGATAAATAAGAGGAGTCAAAAATAAGAAGATAGTCTCTGTGACATCCCGAGATTACTAACAGTAGTTATGCCAATTAATCATGCCAAGTCATCATCATTAAGCCTTATAAAAACGATTAGAGAGTAATCCAAATTCAAATTTAAAACAAAGTCAAAATTAAAAGTTATCCAAACAGTAGAACTAAATAGTTCATAATTTTGCAAATAATCCATAAGCAATTATAAAAATAAGATCAACATTTATTGGAATACTTAAGTGACTCTAACAATCTAAAACAGTACCTAAACAGCCCTATTTAAAATCATTTTCATTTAAAACAAAAACCAGCTGAATTCAAATAATCCCAAACCTTTTTGTGGCATTGCTAAATATTACGAGGTATTAATGTGACACAATTGCATATTTTACAAAAAGTGTTTTGGTGGCCTAGTATTTTACAAAATAGAGAGAGAAGAAACAAATCAGAAAAGGAAAAAGAGAAAAGACAGAGGGCATTGTACCTCTAGGCTCTAGTGCTACAGAAAGAAAGGGCCCAGCCCGCCAGGGCCTTCCCCTTCCTCTCACGCGCCAAAGGCCATGGCACGGCCGCATGCGCGCCCGCCGTCCATCGCCGATTAGCCGCGCTGTCGCCCATCCCCTGGTCCTCCCGCTGGATAAGGAGGCCACCTCGGCCCCCGCGAACCCTAGCCACCCCCTTTTCCCTCTCTCACACGCCCGCTCACTCTCTCCCCTCGCACCCGAAAGCCGCCGTCGCCATTGCCGTCGTAGTCGAGGCCACCGTCCCCCTCTCGCCGTTCCGAGCAGACCGGCAGCCTCCCCATGCACGGCTGCATCGTCCTCGCCCTTTGGATCAAGCCGGGAGCCATCACATCGCCCGGACCCCGTCGTCTTCAACCTCGGATCGCCGCCGCCGTTCGCCATCGGCAAGCCCTCCCCTGAGTTCGTTTAGCTCCCCTACAGGCTCGCCGTGAGCCCCTTTTCTCTTCCCCTCTCTTCCCTGCGCTGATTGCTGCCTCTTGGCCATAGAATGGCCATGGACGAATCGCTCCGCCGCACGGTCTCGTCGCCGGCAGTGTTCCGGTGACCAAATGGTCACACACGTGCGACCGTTGGCATCGCCGCGTCGCGTAGACCCTATCTAGCTGCTGCTGCTGCTCGTTTGCACGCCGCGTCGTCGTTTCCATCTCCGCCCGATTCCGGCCGTCCGCCGCGGCGCTCGCCGTCGTCGCTACGGTGTGTCCCCGGCCACGCCACCGCCCGGGATCGACGCGGCGTCGAGCGCCCGATCGAATGGGCCAAACCGCGCCTCGTTTGGCCCTCTGTAGACGAATCCCGGCCAACTCCGGCGACACAGCCGCGGCGGGAGGCTCGTCGGAGTAACTCCGATGGCCGGCGCCGACCGGCGCTGACGTGGGCGCCTCTGAGCCCCACTCTGTGCCACTGACCACAGGGCCCCACGGCCGCGTTGACCCGGTCCACGCGCTGACTGGGCATCTCCAGAGGCTGACATGCGGGCCCCACCCCCCCATTTAAACGTTTTAAATAAATAAATAAAACACTAACTAATCTGTTAATCCTAATTAAGTTAATTACTTAATTAATTTGTCACTGACATGTGGGGTCACCCGCTAATTAACTCGGATCAGTTTAAATTTAATCCTAATTAGCCACTGTGTCTATGACATGCGGGCCCCACTGGTCAGGTTTGACCCTGACCAGCTGGGTTTGACCGCTGACGTCACCGCTACGTCATGCTGACGTCACATCATACTGTTCTGGATAATTCGGGATTTAAATAATTAAAATAATTCCAGAAATTCAGTAAAACTTTGAAAGATCATATAAAATAAACCGTAACTCGGATGAAAATAATTTATATATGAAAAATGATTAGAAAAATATGAAGAATCTGAATATGTAATTAAAATGCTTGTCCAACACTCCTATCTAGGTGAACATGGAACTTTTTGACTGATTTCGATAAATGAATAGTGCTCAACTTTAATAAAATAAATTCCTAAATTAACTAAAACATTTAGTTGGGCAGTAAAACACCTCTGCATATCATTTAGGCATGTCATGCATAGTGATTGCATTTTTGCCATGAATTTATTGTTTCTTCTCCCACCTTCTTTCCGATAGCCTCTGAGACCGACGCTGCCCAGGAGACCGACTACACCGCTGACGACCCCGCTTCCTTTTCAGCAGAGCTTCCAGGCAAGCAAAACCCCCTTGATCATTCCTATATCGCCTATTCCTTCTCCCTCATGCTTGCATTAGATTTTGCTACTGTAATTGTTTGCTCCTATTTTGATGCATAGCCTGCTTTTGTAACCTACTGTTGCTACTTTACCTGTCATCCTAAACTGCTTAGTATAGGTTGGTTAATGATCCATCGGTGGCTCTACACCCTGGTCAATGTTGCCTTGCTTTACTACCGATGACTCGATCCATGTGATCGATGTGCCGAGACTGACCACAGCACCACACACCCCCATTAGTTGTACGACTCTGCAGAGCCACTATCGGGTGACGAGGGTGATACCTCATACTTCACTTATGATGATGGCCCTGTAGCATAGCATAATCGGTTGTGGTTATCGAGGGTGATTCCTCTTTCACCACTTCCGAGGACGACTCCGTCGTACAACCCCTCAAGTGGGAATCCATCGAGGGTGATTCCTCGGACTCCCCCTTGATGGCTAAACACACGGTTACCTTTACTGTTACTGCGGGACTGAAGGGACTGGCGGTACCACCCCGGTAGAGGTGGACCTGAGTTCCCGACAGTCTCCTGGGAAGACGGGTTGACCTGGGAGGCACCCGCGAGATAATTACGAGGCGCAGCCGGGCAGGCAGAGACCGCCCTAGAGAGGGATGGGCCTGGCCCTTGTTGCACTTCCTCGAGATGGGACGACAGGAGTACTGATCGTCACCGCGAGCTCCTAATAATGCGATAACGGATTTGGGTATTGATCTAAGATGGCCACTGGCCTATACGCACTACCACCACGTGGGATAATGGTTTAATGGGGCCCTCTACGCCGTATGTATCAGCCGAAAGCTTTGTCAGACGTCCAGTTCAGCATTGTGGCCGGGTCGGGCCGGCGCCATCCAGGACAGAGGTGGTGCCTGGACCCACCCTGCACACAACGATCCGGAGGGCACAGGGCGATGGCCCAAGACCCGTGAGCTCTTAGGATGTAGACCGGCGGGGACCTCTCTGCTGAGTTCTAGGTAGGGCTACGGTGTGTCGATCAGCCGAGGCCGGGCATGACCCAGGAAAGTGTGTCCGGCCAGAGTTAATCGAGCGTGTTGGGTCACAGTCGTGCACCCCTGTAGGGAAGTTATCTATTCAAATAGCCGTGTCCACGGTAACAGGACGCTCAGTGTTGTATCCCAATCTACTACTATTTGAACTGGATACATGTTAATTAATTGTAAGCTCCGGGATTGCTTTCTCGCAGGGAGTCGAGAAAGGATCTCTGGGCTTTGCTTCAACATGCTTGTTACTTTATATTATGCTAATCTGCACTCTTCTAATGCTGCAAGACCGCTGAAGATGCTAGTCTTCGATAGGCTAGGCTTCTCCCCCTCTGTTCCAGCATTTCTGCAGTTTAGTCCACAGATATTGCCCCATTCCTTTGATACCGATGCATAATTAGTATAGTTCTGATGTCAGTCTTGCGAGTACTTTGGATGAGTACTCACGGTTGCTTTGCTACTCTTTTCCCCCA
The DNA here is from genome assembly GCA_039707655.1 of Elymus sibiricus. NCBI lineage: Eukaryota > Viridiplantae > Streptophyta > Magnoliopsida > Poales > Poaceae > Elymus > Elymus sibiricus. The sequence goes on from CM077674.1 coordinate 253,998,057, forward strand.
TACCCGTCTGTTGCGACCAGATGACGGATCCCAGGAGTCAGCTACTACCGCCGACGACCAGGAGTAGTTTAGGAGGCTCCCAGGCAGGAGGCCTTGCCTCTTTCGATCAGAGTCATTGTTTGTTTTTGCCTTCTTAAGGCATCTCTTGTTTAACTTTGTGTCTGTACTCAGATACTGTTGTTGTTTCCACTGACGCTTGATCGCGAGCTCTTGTATTCGAGCCCTCGGGGCCCATGGCTTGTAATATAAAGCTTGTATGAGTTTTATTTGTGTAGAGTTGTGTTGTGATATCTTCAAGTGAGTCCCTAGGCTTGATCATGTGCATTTGCGTGTATGATTAGTGCACGATTAAGTCGGGGGCGTCACAGTCTCACATCGACGAGGCTAATCAACGGGCTATGGAGATGCCCATCAATTGATGTCAATGCGAGGAGTAGGGATTGCCATGCAACGGATGCACTAAGAGCTATAAGTGTATGAAAGCTCAACATGAAAACTAAGCTGGTGTGCATCCAACTTGCTTGCTCATGAAGACCTCGGGCATTTGAGGAAGCCCGTCATCGGAATATACAAGCCAAGTTCTATGATAAAAAATTCCCACTAGTATATGAAAGTGACAAAATAGGAGACTCTCTATATGAAAAACACGGTGCTACTCTGAAGCACAATTGTGGAAAAGGATAGTAACATTGCCCCTTCTCTCTATTTCTCTCATTTATTTTTTTCTTTTTCTCTTTTTGTCTTTCTTTTTTTCTTTCTATTTTTTCTTCTTTTTTTTTCTTCTTTTTCTTTTTTTTCTTTCTTTTTTTCTTTCTTTTATTTATTTATTTTAGAACGATCTCATGGACCTCATCCCCACTTTTTCGAGGACTCATTAGTCTCCATCATTCTTACCTCGCTGGGACAATGCTCTAATAATGATGATCATCACACTTCTATTTACTTACAACTCAACATTACAACTCGATACTAGAACAAAAATATGACTCTATATGAATGCCTTTGGCAGTGTACCAGGATGTGCAATGATGCTAGCGTAACATGTATAAAAATGATGAACGGTGGCTGAGCCACAAATACTATGTCAGCTATATGATCATGCAAAGCAATATGATAATGACGATGTGTGTCACAAAAACGGAATGGTGGAAGTTGCATGTCAATATATTTCGGAATGGCTATGGAAATGCCATGATAGGTAGGTATGGTGGCTGTTTTGAGGAAGATATAAGGAGGCTTATGTGTGATAGAGCGTATCATATCACGGGGTTTGGATGCACCGATGAAGTTTGCACCAACTCTCGATGTGAGAAAGGGCAACGCACGGTACCGAAGAGGCTAGCAAATTGCGGAAGGGTGAGAGTGAGTATAATCCATGGACTCACATTAGTCATAAAGAACTCACATACTTATTGCGAAAGTTTATTAGCCCTCAAAGCAAAGTACTACTACGCATGCCCCTTGGAGGATAGATTGATAGGACAAGTCCATCGCTCGTCCCCGACCGTCACTCGTAAGGTAGACAATCAACAATAAATCATGCTCCAACTTTATAGCATAACGACAGATCATACGTGCATGCTTCGGGAATCACAAACCTTAACACCAATATTCGTACTAAACCATAATTATCTACTAATACCTCCCACGTATTACCATCTTAATATCGCAAAACTATTGCAAGGAATCAAACTTATCATATTCAGTGATCTACATGAAAGTTTTTATTATATCCCTCTTGAATACCTATCATATCAGGACCAAATTCACAACCTGTGCATATTACCATTGCTAATCATGAGACTCTCAAAAAGATATAAGTGAAGCATGAGAGTGCAACTATTTCTTTAAAATATAACCACCGCCGTGCTCTAAAAGATATAAGTGAAGCACTAGAGCAACTGCCTAGCTCAAAAGATATAAGTGAAGCACATAGAGTATTCTAACAAATAATGAATAATGTGTGTGCCTCTCAAAAAGGTGTGTTTAGCAAAGATGATTGTGACAAACTAAAAATCAAACAAAAGAAAACAAACTATATCACAAGACGCTCCAAGTAAAACACATATCATGTGATGAATAAAAATATAGCTCCAAGTGAGTTACCGATAGATTGTAGACGAAAGAGGGGATGCCTTCCGGGGCATCCCCAAGCTTAGACGCTTGAGTCTTCCTTGAATATTACCTTGGGGTACCTTGGGCATCCCCAAGCTTAGGCTCTTGCCGCTCCTTATTCCTTTATCCATCGCAGTCTCACCCAAAACTTGAAAACTTCAGCACACAAAACTCAACAGAAACCTCGTGAGATCCGTTAGTATAACAAACAAATCTTAACTTTAGGTACTGTTGTAAATTGATTCATATTTAATATTGGCATAATGCTACTGTACTCCAACTTCTCCATGACTCATACCCCCCGATACGATCCATAGATTCATCAAAATAAGCAAACTATGCAACAAAAACAGAATCTGTCTAAAACAGAACAGTCTGTAAAGATCTGAATTAACGTCATACTTATGTAACTCCAAAAATTCTTAAACATTAGGAAAACGTGGGAAATTCATATATCAATACTGTGTAAAAAATTCAGAAGGTTCTGACGCTCCAGAGAAAAAGCAAAATTCCAGCACTGGACGCAAAAGTTTCTGTTTTCAACAACATCTATCATACTATCTTCCAAATCATCCCAAAGGCATTACTTGGCACAAACACTAATTAAAACATAAAAATACAATCATAATAGAAGCTATAATTGTGTAAACACTCAAGAACAGAAAGAAAAAGCGAAAATTTATTTTATTCATTGGGTTGCCTCCAACAAGCGCTATTGTTTTATGCCCCTAGCTAGGCATAATGCATAGTTTCAAGTGTTGTCATCCTTCATCCCCAAGTCCTTTTTGATTAAATCTTCCAAAACTTTTCTCATTAATTCTCTACTCTCTTGTTCTTCTTTTCTAGTAGGTGAGCTTAGGTAATTGAAGGGGCTTTGATTAGTAACTTTAACATTCATAACTTCAAACTCAGGATCATCACCATAAACGTCCTCTTATAAAACATGTATCTCATCATCAATAGGATCTCTCGCCGTACCCTCAAACCATTCTTCACTAAAGCCCTGATCAATTCCTTTAGTGACCCACTCAAATTTGTCACAAGCTTGGTGGTACATAGTTTTAATTATTTCGGCGTATGGAACTCTTCTTCAAATATTTTTACCATAAGCAAAGTAATCTTTAGATTCCAACCTATGAATAGTATCTTTGTCATGAAGAATTTCCTCTATAGGGGGATGCTCAAAATTAATTTTGTAAAAGGAAAAAATATCCCTAGCTTCTCGGATTATATAATCAAATTCATGCATAAGGATTATAGTGGCAATTTTCTTAGCCCTAGGATCATGTATGTTGGGAAGTTCATAAAATATCTTTTGTAAAGCGGGGTGGATATGCAAAAAAATTCTTTCTAATTTAACCACAAGCATGTCAATAGCATCCACATAACAATTCGTTTTATCAAGAATAGATCCACTAATTATTGGTATAACTCCCGCGCAATTAAAGAATTCCTGAATAATGTTTTTCCCAATAATATTACCACTTCCCACATGATAAACTTTAGTCTTAAAATTAGTGGAGGGCTTAGTCTTCGGAGGGTCAAGATTAAGATCAAAAGAGCGTGTTTTGTCCCCAAGAGATTCACTACCACTATCTTCGCTAGCACTTTCAACCACAACTTTCTCAAATTCAGACAAGATAACAATTTCAAGCAAAGCAAGCAAACTAGCAAACAAGCAAATAAAATATTTTTGTGTTTTTGTAAAAAAATATTAGAAGTGAGGGAGATGAAAACTAGAGGCAAAAGCAAATAAAAGGCAAATAAAATAAATGCAAGTGAATGATAATTTGTGCGAAGGTACTTGGTAATTTTGATGATGTCTCCCTGATACGTCCAATTTGCATCATGATTTCCTACCAATAATTATTATGTTTTTGATCATTTTTTTCACTTTATGGTACAATTCTTATGCCTTTTCTCTCTTATTTTGCAAGATTCACATGAAGAGGGAGAATGTCGGCAGCTGGAATTCTGGACCTGAAAGGGGTGAAACAGAGATAGCTATTCTGCACAACTCCAAATGACCTGAAAATTTACGGAGAATTATTTTGGAATATATAAAAAATACTGGCGAAAGAATCAACAGAAGGGGGCCCACCAGGAAGCCACAAGCCTGAGGGCGGGCCCTACCCCCTGGCTTGTGGGGCCCCTGGCAAGCCTCAGGCCCCCTCCTTCTACTATATGAAGCCATTTGCCCTAGAAAAAATCAGAAGAAGACTTTCAGGACGAAGCACCGCCATCTCAAGGCGGAACCTGGGCAGGAGCTATTTTGCTCTCCGGCGGAGCGATTCCGCCGGGGATACTTCCCTCCGGAAGGGGGAAATCAAAGCCATCGACATCACCAATGATCCTCTCATCGTGGGAGGACCAATCTTCATCAACATCTTCACTAGCACCATCTCATCTCAAACCCTAGTTCATCTCTTGTATTCAATCTTTGTCTCAAAACCTCAGATTGGTACCTGTGGGTTGAACCAAATGCTATTCAATACCCCTCTGATCTTGAACATGAATATGATTTGTGAGTAGTTACTTTTTTTCTTGAGGACATGGGAGAAGTCTTGTCATAAGTAATCACGTGAATTTGGTATTCGTTCGATATTTTGATGCTATGTATGTTGTGCTTCCATTAGTGGTGTCGTGTGAACGTTGACTACATGACACTTTACCATCTTTGGGCCTAAGGGAAGGCATTGTGGAGTAGTAATTAGATGATAGGTTGCTAGTGTGACAGAAGCTTAAACCCTAGTTTATGCGCTATTCCGTAAGGGGCTGATTTGGATCCATATGTTTCATGCTATGGTTAGAGTTATCTTAATTCTTCTTTCGTAGTTGTGGATGCTTGTGAGAGGGGGTAATCATAAGTGGGAGGCTTGTTCAAGTAAGAACAGCACCGAAGCACCGGTCCACCCACATATCAAATTATCAAAGTAGCGAACGTGAATCAAACAAACATGGTGAAAGTGACTAGATGAAATTCCCATGTGTCCTCGAGAAAGCTTTGCTTATTATACGAGTTCATTCCAGCTTGTCCTTTGCTATAAAAAGGATTGGGCAACTTTGCTGCACTTTACTATACTTGTTACTTGTTATGAATTATCTTGCTACCGAAACTATCTGTTACCGCTACTTTCAGTACTTGTAGAGAATACCTTGCTGAAAACCGCTTGTCATTTCCTTCTCCTCCTCGTTGGGTTCGACACTCTTACTTATCGAAAGGACTACGATTGATCTCCTATACTTGTAGGTCATCAAGACTCTTTTCTGGCGCCATTGCCGGGGAGTGAAGCACCTTTGGATAGTGGAATTTGGTAAGGAAACATTTATATTATGTGCTGAAATTTACTGTCACTTGTCACTATGGAAAGTAATCCTTTGAGGGGCTTGTTCGGGGTATCTTCACCTCGAACGGAAGCATTGAGAGTTGCTCCTCGACCTATTCAACCTACTGAAAATATTTATTATGAAATTCCTTCGGGTATGGTAGAGAAACTGCTAGCTAATCCTTATGCAGGAGATGGAACGGTACATCCTGATATGCACTTAATCTATATGGATGAAATTTGTGGATTGTTTAAGCTTGCAGGTCTATCCGGAGATGTAGTTAAGAAGAAGGTATTCCCGTTATCTTTGGAGGGAAAGGCATTGACATGGTATAGGCTATGTGATGATACTGAAACATGGGATTGGAACCGGTTGAAGCTGGAATTTCACCAGAAATTTTATCCTATGCATTTGGTTCATCGTGATCGGAATTATATATATAATTTTTGGCCTCGTGAAGGAGAAAGTATCGCTCAAGCTTGGGGGAGGCTTAAGTATATGTTGCACACATGCCCCAATCATGAGCTCTCAAGAGAAATAATTCTTCAAAACTTTTATGCTCGGCTTTCTCATAATGATCAATCAATGCCCGACACTTCTTCTGCTGGTTCCTTTATGAAGAGAACTATTGAATTCAGATGGGATCTTCTAGAAAGAATTAAATGTAACTCTGAAGATTGGGAAATCGACAAAGGTAATGAGCCAGGTATAAATCTTGAGTTTGATTGTGTTAAATCTTTTATGGAAACTGATGCTTTTCATAAGTTTAGTACTAAATATGGACTTGACTCTGAGATAGTAGCTACCTTTTGTGAATCTTTTGCTGCTCATGTTGATCTCCCTAAGGAGAAATGGTTTAAATATCATCCACCTATTGAATTAAATGAAGAACCTGTTAATGTTAAATAAGAAACAATTGTTTACCATGTTGATCCAGTTGTACCTACTGCTTATATTGAGAAACCTCCTTTCCCTGTTAGGATTAAGGAACATGCTAAAGCTTCAACTATGGTTAATAAGAGTAATATTAGAGCACCTAGACCTTCTGAACAAATTAAAGTTGAACCTAATATTGCAATGGTTAAAGATCTTTTGGTTGATAATATTGATGGACATGTCATATATTTCTGTGATGAAGCAACTAGAATTGCTAAACCAGACACTAAAGATAAAAACAAACCTGTAATTGGCATGCCTGTTATTTCTGTTAAAATTGGAGATCATTGCTATCATGGTTTATGTGATATTGGTGCTAGTGTGAGTGCTATTCCGTTTACTCTCTATCAAGAAGTCATGAATGATATTGCACCTGTTGAGATTGAAGATATTGATGTTACTATTAAGCTTGCGAATAGAGATACTATTTCACCACTTGGGATTGTTAGAGATGTTGAAGTCTTGTGTGGTAAGATCAAATACCCTACTGATTTTCTTGTTCTTGGATCACCACAAGATGATTTTTGTCCCATTATATTTGGTAGACCTTTCTTGAATACAGTTAATGCCAAGATTGATTGCACTAAAGAAATTGTCAGTGTTAATTTTGGTGAGATGTCTCATGAGTTTAATTTCTCTAATTTTCGTAGACAACCTCATGATAAAGAATTACCTAATAAGGATGAAATTATTGGTCTTGTTTCTATTGTTGTGCCTCCTACTGATCCTTTAGAACAATATTTGCTAGACCATGAGAATGATATGCATATGAATGAAAGAAATGAAATAGATGAGCTGTTCTTTAAGCAAGCACCTATCCTTAAACATAATTTGCCTATTGAAACCTTGGGAGATCCACCTCCACCCAAGGGTGATCCTATGTTTGAATTAAAGCAATTACCTGATACTCTTAAATATGCTTATCTCGATGAAAAGAAGATATATCCTGTTATTATTAGTGCTAACCTTTCAGAGCATGAAGAAAAGAGATTACTTAAAACTATGAAGAAGCACCGAGCTGCTATTGGATATACTCTCGATGATCTTAAAGGCATTAGTCCCACTTTATCTCAACATAAAATTCATATGGAGCCAGATGCTAAACCCGCTGTTGATCATGAAAGAAGGCTGAATCCTAGAATGAAGGATGTGGTAAGAACTGAAATATTAAAGCTTTTGGAGGCAGGTATAATTTATCCCATAGCTGATAGTAGATGGGTAAGTCCAGTTCATTGTGTTCGTAAGAAAGGAGGTATCACCGTTGTTCCTAATGATAAAAATGAACTTATCCCACAAAGAATTGTAACTGGTTATAGGATGGTAATTGATTTCAGGAAATTAAATAAAGCTACTAGGAAAGATCATTACCCTTTGCCTTTTATTGATCAAATGTTAGAAAGATTATCTAAGCATACACACTTTTGCTTCCTTGATGGTTATTCTGGTTTCTCTCAAATACCTCTGTCACCTGAAGATCAAGAAAAAACCACCTTTACTTGTCCTTTTCGAACTTATGCTTATCGTCATATGCCTTTTGGTTTATGTAATGCGCCTGCTACCTTTCAAAGATGTATGACTGCTATATTCTATGACTTTTGTGAAAAGATTGTTGAGGTTTTCATGGATGATTTTTCCGTTTACGGAACATCTTTTGATGATTGCTTGAGCAACCTTGATCGAGTTTTGCAGAGATGTGAAGAAACTAATCTTGTCTTGAATTGGGAGAAGTGCCACTTTATGGTGAATGAAGGTATAGTCCTTGGGCATAAAATTTCTGAAAGAGGTATTGAAGTTGATAAAGCTAAAGTTGATGCTATTGAGAAAATGCCATGTCCTAAAGATATCAAAGGTATAAGAAGTTTCCTTGGTCATGCTGGTTTCTATAGAAGGTTTATAAAAGACTTCTCTAAAATTTCTAGGCCTCTTACTAATCTCTTGCAAAAAGATGTTCTATTTGTTTTTGATGATGATTGCGTAGAAGCCTTTGAAGTACTTAAGAAAGCCTTAATTTCTGCACCTATTGTTCAACCACTTGATTGGGACCTACCCTTTGAAATTATGTGTGATGCTAGTGATTATGCTGTAGGTGCTGTTCTAGGACAAAGAGTTGATAAGAAATTAAATGTTATCCATTATGCTAGTAAAACTCTAGACAGTGCTCAAAGAAATTATGCTACTACTGAGAAAGAATTTTTAGCAATTGTGTTTGCATGTGATAAATTCAGATCTTACATTGTTGATTCCAAAGTTACTATTCACACTGATCATGCTGCTATTAACTATCTTATGGAAAAGAAAGATGCTAAACCTAGACTTATTAGGTGGGTTCTTCTGCTACAAGAATTTGATTTGCATATTGTTGATAGAAAGGGAGTTGAGAATCCCGTAGCTGATAATTTATCAAGAATGGAAAATGTTCTTGATGACCCACTTTCTATTAATGATGATTTTCCTGATGAACAATTAGCTGTGATAAATGCTTCTCGTCACACACCTTAGTATGCAGACTATGCTAATTACATTGTTGCTAAATATATACCACCTAGCTTCACATACCAACGAAAGAAAAAGTTTTTCTTTGATTTAAGACATTACCTTTGGGATGACCCACACTTATATAAAGAAGGAGTAGATGGTATTATTAGACGTTGTGTACCTGAGCATGAACAGGAACATATCCTACGTAAGTGTCACTCCGAGGCATATGGAGGACACCATGCGGGAGACAGAACTGCACACAAGGTATTACAATCTGGTTTTTATTGGCCTACTCTTTTCAAGGATGCACGTAAGTTTGTCCTTTCTTGTGATGAATGTCAAAGAATTGGTAATGTTGGTAGACGTCAGGAAATGTCTATGAATTATTCACTTGTTATTGAACCATTTGATGTTTGGGGTTTTGATTATATGGGACCATTTCCTAAATCCAATGGGTATACTCATATTTTGGTTGCTGTTGATTATGTTACTAAGTGGGTAGAAGCTATTCCAACTAGTAGTGCTGATCATAACACCTCCATTACAATGCTTAAAGAAGTTATATTTCCGAGGTTTGGAGTCCCTAGATATTTAATGACTGATGGAGGTTCACATTTTATTCATGGTGCTTTCCGTAATTTGCTTTCTAAATATGATGTTAATCATAGAATTGCATCTCCTTATCATCCTAACTCTAGTGGTCAAGTTGAATTAACTAATAGAGAAATAAAATTGATTTTGCAAAAGACCGTTAATAGATCCAGAAAGAATTGGTCTAAGAAACTTGATGATGCACTATGGGCTTACAGAACTGCTTATAAAAATCCTATGGGTATGTCTCCTTATAAAATGGTTTATGGGAAAGCATGTCATTTACCTCTTGAGTTAGAACATAAAGCATATTGGACAATTAAAGAACTTAACTATGATTTTAAACTTGTCAGTGAAAAGAGGTTATTTGATATTAGTTCTTTAGATGAATGGAGAACCCAAGCTTATGAAAATGCCAAGTTGTTTAAAGAAAAAGTTAAAAGATGGCATGATAAGAGAATTCAAAAATGGGAATTCAAAGTAGGTGATCATGTGCTATTATACAATTCTTGTTTAAGATTTTTTGCAGGAAAACTTCTCTCTAAATGGGAAGGACCATATATCATCGAGGAAGTTTATCACATCGGAGCCATCAAAATAAACAACTCTGAAGGCAATAATCCGAGAGTGGTTAATGGGCAAAGAATTAAACACTATATCTCAGGTACGCCCATTAATGTTGAAACTAATATTATTCAAACAATTACACCGGAAGAGCACATAGAGGAAACCTTCCGGAACGCTCCAGCACCCTAAAAAGGAGTAGGTATGTTGTACGGTAAGTAAACCGACTCCAAAACTTCTATAAAAGTACTTTCTGTCCATTTTGGAATATATAAAAAATTACGAAAATAACAAACAGTCCGAAAAGTGCACGAGGAGGCGACAAGCCTGGGGGGCGCGCCCTACCCCCCAGGGCGCACCTACCAGGCTTGTGGCGCCCTCGTGGACTTTCCCGACTCCGTTTTTCTTCCATATTACTTGTTTTTCACGGGAAAAATTCATTATGTATACGCACGGGTGTTTTGACCACCGCATCGCAAGTTTCTCCTTTGTTCTTGTTTCGGGCAATTTTTCTGACAGATCTAGATCGCCATGGCGTCTCCAAGCTCGTCCAAGGACAAGTTCTATGGGAAGGTCATCAACCCGTACCTACCGGAGGTGATGAAGCACCCTCAAGCCATTGAGATGCGTGAGGGGGTGCTCCACATCCGGGACGTTCAAGGACCTAAGAAGATCGGGAGCGAGAAGACCAGGCTGGAAGCGGTGGAACAGGAGATCTTCAAGTGCCAGGAGATGGTGGAGCGCGGACTTTGTGCTAACCACTCCATGATCACGGACTTCATCCGTGAGCACAAGGTGGACGGCAAGAATATTGGGGACGTCATCTTCAAGCTCAATGACCAGATTGATTATCTTCAGGCCCAAATATATGATCTGCAAAACCAAAATTTTGAGTATGAGGCCAAGTTCAAAGGTATGAGTTTAGCTGCAAATTTCAGGACTCCGGAAACACGTTCATCCTTTTATGATGGAGAGCCTATGCCTTGGAAGACGGAGGACAAGCCTATCACCTCATCACCACCATCACCCAAGAAGGAGATTTGAGTACATGGGTATGGGCACCACCCTTGGCTTGTGCCAAGCTTGGGGGAGGTGCCCCGGTATCGTATCACCACCACTTTTTCATCATCATTATCTATCTTAGCTCAATCCTTAGTTATTTCGTGATTTAGAAGAATAAAGTTTTAGTATGATTTAGTTTCGAGTGCTTGCTTTGTGATCTATCTATCTATGTAATCCTGTGTGAAAGTTATATAATAAAGATTAGTTTGAGTTGAGTGTTTTGCTTTTGATGATCCAATCTTAGAAATAAATAAAGAATAAAAAGTAAGATCATATGCTAATCCCATGGGGAGTGATGACTTCACATAAAAGAAGTATAATTGATAAAACTTGTTGGATGTTGACAAACATAGCATTGGTCATTGTTGTAATTCATGAAAAAGTAATAAAGGAAGAGAGGTCTCACATATAAATACACTATCTTGGACAGATTTTATGATTGTGAGCCACCATCAAATATTCTATGTCAATTAGTCGACGTTGGACAAGGAAGACAACGTAATGGGTTATGTTTGCTTATATTCACATAGAAGTTATATTGTTTTGGATCCTCTAACAAGTGGTGCTTGCCCCCTATCTTTTGCTAGCCAAAATTCTGTACTAAGTAGAGATACTACTTGTGCATCCAAAAACCCTTAAACCTAGTTTCATGCCATGAGAGTCCACTATATCTACCTATGGATTGAATAAGATCCTTCAAGTAAGTTGTCATCGGTGCAAAGCAATAAAAATTGCTCCTAAACATGTATGAACTTTTATTGTAAGGGAAAATAAGCTTTGTACGATCTTGTGATGGTGGAGCAATAAAAGTGACAGACTGCATAATAAAGGTCGCTATCACAAAGGGCAATATAAAGTGACGTTCCTTTACATTAGGAGCTTGCACATCCAAAAACAAAAAGCGCACGACAACCTCTGCTTCCCTCTGCGAAGGGCCTATCTTTTACTTTATGTATTTACTTTCATGCAAGAGTCAATAGTATCCTCCTCTATTCCATTTTTATTTTCTCTCTTGGCAAGCATCATGTGGTGGGGATTGATCCATGCATATATATCCAGTTGGATGTAGGTGATCATGAGTTATTATTGTTGACATTACCCTTGAGGTAAATACGTTGGGAGGCGAAATTATAAGCCCCTATCCTTCTATGTGTTTGACTCAAACTTTTGCTCCATAAGTATGTCGTGAGTGTCAGCAATCATAGAAGACTAAATGATAGTTGAGTATGTGAACTTACTAAACAAAGCTCTTACATAGACTCTTTCTAATAATATGATGAATTGCGATTGCTTCAATGACTGAGGTCATAGTTTGTTAGTTTTCAATTTGCTTTATGGTTCATACTTTAACTTGTGGATGAATTGTCACTTTTGCATGAGAAGTTTTATGATGATATATTGCTGTTATAATAAAGATCATGATGCTCCATGTCCGTATTTTTTTATCGACATCTCTCTCTCTCTCTCTAAACATGTGGTCATGATTATCGATTTCGACTTTCGCTTGAGGACAAGCGAGGTCTAAGCTTGGGGGAGTTGATATGTCCAATTTGCATCATGATTTCCTACCATTAATTATTATGTTTTTGATCATTATTTAACTTTATGGTACAATTATTATGCCTTTCTCTCTTATTTTGCAAGATTCACATGAAGAGGGAGAATGCCGGCAGCTGGAATTCTGGACCTGAAAGGGGTGAAACAGAGATAGCTATTCTGCACAACTCCAAATGACCTGAAAATTTACGGAGAATTATTTTGGAATATATAAAAAATACAGGCGAAAGAATCAACAGAAGGGGGCCCACCAGGAAGCCACAAGCCTGGGGGCGCACCCTACCCCCTCGGCACGCCCCCCTGGCTTGTGGGGCCCCTGGCAGGCCTCTGGCCCCCTCCTTCTACTATATGAAGCCATTTGCCCTAGAAAAAATCAGAAGAAGACTTTTGGGACGAAGCGCCGCCGTCTCGAGGCGGAACCTGGGCAGGAGCTATTTTGCTCTCCGGCGGAGCGATTCTGCACCGAGGATACTTCCCTCCGGTAGGGGGAAATCGAAGCCATCGACATCACCAACTATCCTCTCATCATGGGAGGACCAATCTTCATCAACATCTTCACCAGCACCATCTCATCTCAAACCCTAGTTCATCTCTTGTATTCAATCTTTGTCTCAAAACCTCAGATTGGTACCTGTGGGTTGCTAGTAGTGTTGATTACATCTTGTAGTTGATGCTAGTTGGTTTATTTGGTGGAAGATTATATGTTCAGATCCTTAATGCTATTCAATACCCCTCTGATCTTGAACATGAATATGATTTGTGAGTAGTTACTTTTGTTCTTGAGGACATGGGAGAAGTCTTGTCATAAGTAATTACGTGAATTTGGTATACGTTCGATATTTTTATGCTATGTATGTTGTGCTTCCTTTAGTGATGTCGTGTGAACATCGACTACATGACACTTTACCATCTTTGGGCCTAAGGGAAGGCATTGTGGAGTAGTAATTAGATAATGGGTTGCTAGAGTGACAGAAGCTTAAACCCTAGTTTATGCGCTATTCCGTAAGGGGCTGATTTGGATCCATATGTTTCATGCTATGGTTAGAGTTATCTTAATTCTTCTTTCGTAGTTGCGGATGCTTGCGAGAGGGGGTAATCATAAGTGGGAGGCTTGTTCAAGTAAGAACAGCACCCAAGCACCGGTCCACCCACATATCAAATTATCAAAGTAGCGAACGCGAATCAAACAAACATGATGAAAGTGACTAGATGAAATTCCCATGTGTCCTCGAGAACGCTTTGCTTATTATACGAGTTCGTTCCAGCTTGTCCTTTGCTATAAAAAGGATTGGGCAACTTTGCTGCACTTTACTATACTTGTTACTTGTTATGAATTATCTTGCTACCGAAACTATCTGTTACCGCTACTTTTGTACTTGTAGAGAATACCTTCCTGAAAATCGCTTGTCATTTCCTTCTGCTCCTCGTTGGGTTTGACACTCTTACTTATCGAAAGGACTACGATTGATCCCCTATACTTGTGGGTCATCACTCCCTGGCAACGGCGCCAGAAATTCTTCCTGCTACTTGTAGTCTGCGTTGGTATTTTCCCGAAGAGGAGAGGATGATGCAGTACAGTAGAGATAAGTATTTCCCTCAGTTAAGAACCAAGGTTATCAATCCAGTAGGAGAACCAAGCAAAATTCCATTAAGCGCACCTGCACACACAAGAGCAAACACTTGCACCCAACGCAAATAAGAGGGTTGTCAATCCTCTTAGAGGTTAATTGCAAGGATTAAATCTTATAGAAGTAAATAGATAAACTAAAATACTAATTAAAATAAAAGTGAATAAATTGCAGCAAGGTATTTTTAGGTTTTTTATATATGATAAAGTAGACCCGGGGGCCATAGTTTTCACTAGAGGCTTCTCTCTTGAACACATAGCATACGGTGGGTAGACAAATTTCTGTTGAGCAATTGATAGAAAAGCAAATAATTATGACGGATTCATGGCAATGATCATGTATATAGGCATCACGTCTGAGACAAGTAGATCAACTCCTGCCTGCATCTACTACTATTACTCCACCCATCGACCGCTATCCAGCATGCATCTAGGGTATTAAGTATGAAACAGAGTAACGCCTTAAGCAAGATGACATGATGTAGACAAAGTAAACTCAAGCAATATGATTAAACTCCATCTTTTTATCCTTAATGGCAACAATACAAATACATGTCATGTCCCCTTCTGTCACTGGGATTGAGCACCGCAAGATTGAACCCATCACAAAGCACCTCTCCCATTGCAAGATAACCCAATCTAGTAGGCCAAACTAAATCTATAGATCAGAGAGAAATACAAAGCTATAATAATCATGCATAAAAGAGTTCAGAGAAGACTCAAATATTTCTCATGAATAATCTGATCATAAACTCACAATTCATCGGATCCCAACAAACACACCGCAAAAGAAGATTACATCGGATAGAACTCCAAGAACATCAAGGAGAACATGGTATTGAAGATCAAAGAGAGAAAAGAAGGTCTGTGGTAAACTACTCACACATCATCGGAAGGGCAGCAAGGTTGATGAAGAAGCCCTCCGTGATCGATTCCCCCTCCGGCAGAGTACCCGAAAAGGCCTCCAGATGGGATCGCGGAAGAACAGAGGCTTGCGGCGGTGGAAAGGTTTTCTTTTCTGTCTCTCTGGTATATTGGGAATATTTTTGGAATTTATAGCGTTGGAATTAAGTCTGGAGGTGCCACGAGGGGCCCACAAGCCTGGGGGGCGCGCCCTACCCCCCTAGGCGCGTCCTCCAGGCTTGTCGCCTCCTCGTGACTCTTTTGGTCTTCTCCCGAAGCTTCGTGGGTCTCTTCTGGTCCTGAAAAAATTAATCCAAAGTCTTTTTCTCGTTTGGACACTTTTTGATAATGATTTTCTGAAAAGGCAAAAACAAGCAGAAAACAGCAACTGGCACTGGGCACTTGGTTAATAGATTAGTCCCAAAAAATGATATATAATGGCATATAATTGCATATAAAATATCCAAGATTGATACTATAATAGCATGGAACAATCAAAAATTATAGATACGTTGGAGACGTATCACTCCCCTGTCCAATCCATGCACCACTACTATTCCCACCTCCAGCGATCACCTCTGTCGTATCCACCTGCTCTGCTTGTCACGGGGCTTCCCCCTGGAGTGGGGCCATAGCCACCTGCCCGGCTGGTCGTGAATCACCTCCCCGGATTGGGGCCAATGGCAACTGCTCTGTGTCATTGGCGCGTTGTGGGTTCGAAATTTGAACCTCAACCCGCTCGGTCTCATCCACTCGCCCATCGACATTGCCAAGCCAGTCAAAAGCTGAGCGGCATGATGTCAGCCTATCCTGAACGCCGGCCCCGTGTCCACATCCACTGGCCTACTGCACGGGGACCATTGGGGGGATCCGCCAGTCTGTCGCCGCCCCGCACCTGTCCGGCCCACCGGCGCGCCTCCGGCCATCCACCGTGCCGCCATTACCGCCCGCATTGTCTCCCTGATGATCACGGACCCCGTACTGCCAGTCCAACCTCCTGGTGCTGGCGCCGCCGCCCATGTCCATCTCTGAATCCGGCAGTCTGCTCTACCCACTGTCCGACGAACTACCAAAGAACCATGGCTCCTCCTCGTCCAAAAATGACGTCACGGAGTCCAGATGGATGAGTACCTTATACTGCAACGTCTTCGGCTCGAACACAACACGCTGCATGGCCGGCTCCGGCACCGCCAGCCACCGGTGCGTAGGGATCGGCTCCGGCTCCGTTGTTCAGGCCGTCAGCTTGAACGACGCCATGTCTGACCTCGACGAGGTCTCCGGGGCCACGGACTCGATGATGCATGTCCCACCCAGCAAACTCTCAACCACCTCCAGTTCCCAAGCGTGACGAGGGATCCCTTCCAGCTGCAGACTCACCTTGCATTTCATGGCTATGAACACTGCCTGCGACTGTCTGATCCACTGCCGGAATGCCAGCCGCTGTCCTCGGAACTCCAACACTGACTGAAGCCCCATCCTAATGCGATCCTCCTTCCTCGCGAACACCACAAGGAAATCCTCCGGCCTGAACCTGTGTACGGAGACTCTGTCCACCGGGATGCCCATCTTGTCATGCAGCGCAGACAGAACAAACTCTAGCGAAATTGCCGACCTGTCGCCTCCAACATAGACCACCATGGCATGCTGCAGCCTGCCCTCGAGCTCCTCCATCACGCGCGTCCTCCGGACCACACACATCTCCCCCGGACCCAACTCCTGGTCTGACTCCACCTCCAGGCGCGGGGCGTCAAGGCGGGGCCACGCCGGGGGCGCCGAGGAGGCGGAAGGCGAAAGCGGCGGTGGTGGCGGAGGGAGCCTCGAGACCGCACCAGACCTCGACGTGCCTTGGCCCGCCGGCGCGCCAGCTGCCACGGACCGACGAGCCACCTTGGCCGCAGCCTCCCGCCTGAGATCTTCGACCGGCGATGGACTGCGCGGCCTCTTGCACTGCTTGGCGACATGTCCTGGGTAGCCACAACGGAAGCAGACCACATCGTTGGTGCAGTCCTTCAAGAAGTGACCTTTGTCCAGGCAGCGAAAACACTTGTCCCGCATCTCCAGTGAGACCTCCTTGCGAGACGGTGAGGGGCGGTGCGGCGCAGACTCCTGCTGCCCCCAGCATGACGACGCCTCCACAAGGTCTTCATCGAGGCGAGGGCCTCCTTCCAGGGCGTGATCCTCCTGCTCGACTCCACCTCACCGCCCTCCGTCGGTGGCGCGTCCGGCACCGCCGCCACGACAGACCTCTTCGACGCCGACGAGATGCCAAGCCCAGAAACGACGGGCCTCTCCCCATGGAAAGAGGAAGTCACGGAGTGCGGGCTCTCAGCCATGGAGCGCGAAAGGTGGGGGAAGGGAGGAGGGGAGGCGCACACGGCGAGGGGAGCGTGGGGTGGCCGCCGCAGCCGGAGTGGCTAGCGGCGGGGAGGTGGACGCCGGCGTCGGAGTGACGCACGGCGGGGTTCGCACTCCCGCTCGGGCGGGGCTCGCTCTCGCTCTCGCTCTAGTATCGGCCTACGTGGAGTGATTTCAGTGTCAGTGTGTGTGCCGGTCACGTCACAGAAGAGTAAACAAAGAAGAGAATTTGCTGCCTGTGGAAGTGCAGAACAAAAGCACAGGGTGTAAGAGCATCTCCAACGTCGACCCTTAAATCGCCCGCATATGTCCAGACCGTGAAAGCGATCCAACGCGGTCCTGTATCGGTCCACAGGATGGTCCGAACACACTTTCTCCCACAAACCGAAGGCAAACGTGGGGGGCTTTGCGGGCGTCCGGACAGCACCGACGCCCGCTTCTGACCACCCTGGCCCACCCGAAACCCTCCTCCTTGCCCGCTCGCATTCCCACCCAGCGCCATCTGCCCGCATTCATGCCGTTGTAGAGCGACCGCTTCACATTGAAGCCGGCCAGAGCGGACGCGACCTCTCACTGCCTCCGCCAATGAAGTGGCGTGCTGGCCGAGGGCGCCGCCCGCGATGTGTCCCTGGTGACCGCGCATGTTCAATGCTGAAGACGCGTTACTGCACGGGACGGATATCCACCACGCCCGTTCAATGCCCCGTCCGTCCGTATGCCGCCATTAAGCAGGCTTGCCGTCCGAGAAACCAACTCCGGCGCCGTGCATTGACGCACCCGGACGCCTGGCCACATCGGAATCCGCTATTTAAAGGCGGCCACACCCGGCTAACTCCATGCCACAACACAAGCCTCTCCTTATCCTCCTCTCTTGCACCGCATCCGCCATGACTGCAGGCAGCGAAGCTCTGTGGGAGAGCCTTTCCACAGAGATGAAGCACGAGGTGGCCGCTGATACGTCTCCGTCGTATCTATAATTTTTGATTGTTTCATGCCAATATCCTACAATTTCCACATACTTTTGGCAACATTTTATATGATTTCTTGGACTAACATATTGATCCAGTGCCCAGTGCCAATTCCTGTTTGTTGCATGTTTTTTGTTTCATAGAAAATCCATATCAAACGAAGTCCAAACGCGATAAAAATTTACGGAGATTTATTTTGGAATATATGTGATTTTTGGGAAAAAGAATCAATGCGAGACGATGCCCAAGGAGACATCAAGCCTGGAGGAAGCGGGCCCCCCTGGGCGCGCCTAGGGGGCTTGAGGATCCCCGTAGGTCAGTTGAGGGTGTCCTTCTGCCGCAAGGAAGCTAATATCCGGATAAAAATCCCCTCAAAATTTCATCCCAATCGGAGTTACGGATCTTCGAGAATATAAGAAACAGTTTTCGGCCAGAAAACGGGAGCGCGAAACAGAAGAGAAACAGAGAGAGAGAGATCCAATCTCGGAGGGGCTCCTGCCCTCCGGGAGTCATGGCGGCCATGGACCAGAGGGGAAACTCTCCTCCCATCTAGGGGGGAGTCCAAGGAAGAAGAAGAAGGAGGGGGGCTCTCTCCCCCTCTCTCCCAGTGGCGCCGGAACGCCGCCGGGGCAATCATCGTGACGGCGATACACCAACAACGTCGCCGCCGTCAACCCCAACTCTCTCCCCCTCTATGCAACGGTGTAACACCTCTTCTCCCCGCTGTAATCTCTACTTAAACATGATGCTTAACGCTATATATTATTATCCAATGATATGTGGCAATCCTATGATGTTTGAGTAGATTCATTTTGTCCTATGGGTTGATCGATGATCGTGTTTGGTTTGAGTTGTATGTTTTATTTTGGTGCTGTCCTATGGTGCCCTCTGTGTCGCGCAAGCGTGAGGGATTCCCGCTGTAGGGTTTGCAATACGTTCATAATTTGCTTATAGTGGGTTGCATGAGTGACTGAAACACAAACCCGAGTTAGGGGGTTGTTGCGTATGGGAGTAAAGAGGACTTGCTACTTAATGCTATGGTTGGGTTTTACCTTAATGATCTTTGGTAGTTGCGGATGCTTGCTAGATTTCCAATCATTAGTGCATATGATCCAAGTACGGAAAGTATGTTAGCTCATGCCTCTCCCTCATATAAAATTGCAATAATGATTACCGGTCTAGTTATCGATTGCCTAGGGGCAAATCCTTCTCTTGTGTTACGAAAGCTTTCTACTAAACAACTAACTTTTATTATCTTGCAAATTACTCATAGTTTTATTCTCGCTAAGTACTCCTAGTTTTATTCTTACAAAGTAGTTCTAGCATTACACCTACAAAGTACTTCTAGTTTCATACTTGTTCTAGGTAAAGCAAATGTTAAGTGTGCGTAGAGTTGTATCGGTGGTCGATAGAACTTGAAGGGAATATTGATTCTACCTTTAGCTCCTTGTTGGGTTCGACACTCTTATTTATCGAGAAAGGCTACAACTGATCCCCTATAATTGTGGGTTATCAACACCTTTTTCTGGCGCCGTTGGCGGGGAGCAATAGCGTGGGGTTGATATTCTCGTGTGTGCTTGTTTGCTTTATCACTAAGTTGTTTTTATTTCTCTATTCTAAGTTGTTCTCTATCTTTATTTATGGATATGGAACATGAACCACCAAAAAAATTAGTTGTACTTGCTACTCACAGAGATGGGGAACCTCCTAAAACCCTCGATGCTGGTTATGTGGAAAACATTAAACACTACTTTGATACTCTTGATAAATCTCCAATCAACTTGATAATGGGAGATACTTTGGATCACCGGGAATAATTTAGGGATTATCGCTTGTCTCAAAAGGGGAAACACTTATGGGATCAAATTAAAATGTTGCGTTGGTATGCTTGGAATTTGTGCTTAAGATGTGATTATACTTGTTGCTCTAGGATGGAGGCTCCACACTTCCCCTTTCAATGTGAATTTAATGATAATGAAACCTTGGCTTCTTATGCTAATGGTATATATGATTAATATGATGTGGAACAAATAGAAGAATTTGTTGCTTTTAAGGGTGCTTATGAAATTGAATCTTTGTTTGAAAAGTATGAAGATTGTGATGATGCTCTTTACAGATCTGAAAATTATGCTATACTTAAATATTGCTATGAGAATTATGAATACAATGCCTATATTGAAGAATTTATTGAGAAAGTCTCCGCTGTCCAAGAAAAGACTAACATTTTGCAGGAGTCTATGGAAGAAGAAATTGATGACACTGTGAGCTCATTAGATGAAAAAGATGATGAGGAGAGCGAAGAACAAAAGGAGGAAGAGCGGACTAGCTACCCATGCCCATCTCCTAATGAGAGTAACTCTTCAACTCATACATTGTTCAATTTCCCTTCGTTCTTACCGAAGGATGAATGCTATGATAATTTCTATGATCCCTTTGATTCGTTTGAAATATCCCTTTTTGATGAAATTGATGCTTGCTATGCTTGTGGCCATGATGCCAATTTGAATGATGCTTATGGAGATGAACTTGCTATAGTTCCTTATGTTAAACATGAAATTGTTACTATTGCACCTACACATGATAGTCCTATTATCTTTTTGAATTCTCCCAACTACACTATATCGGAGAAGTTTTCTCTTATTAAGGATTATATTGATGGGTTGCGTTTTACTATTACACATGATGATTTTGATGAATATAAAATGCATGTGCTTGCTGCTCCTAATTGCAATTATTATGAGAGAGGAACTATATCTCCACCTCTCTATGTTTCTAGTACGATAAAATTGCAAGAAACTGTTTATACTATGCATTGGCCTTTACTTGATGTGCATGAATTGTTCTTTTATGAATGCCGATGCATAGGAAGAGAGTTAGACTTTGTCATTGCATGATATATGTTGCTTTGTGCTCACTACTAAATTACAAATCATTGTTAATTAATATTGGCTTTGATATACCTTGGGATCCGGGTGGATCGATTACTTGAGCAATATATGCCTAGCTTAATGGCTTTAAAGAAAGCGCTGCTTGGGAGACAACCCGAAAGTTTTAGAGAGTCATTTTATTCTATTGTGTGCTTTAAAAAAGGTTTAAAAACAAAAAATATATAGAGGGGAACCTAAAACTTTTTCAAAAAGAAAAGTGAAAGTGAGACAGATGAGCAATGTGGAAGTGGGGGCTAGCCTTGAACTTTGTTCATGCCCATGGAAACTTTTCAACAAAAATAATTATCCCCTTGTACAAATCCATTTTATTATAAAAATAATGTGCCAAGATTTACCTTTAGGATGTTTAAATTGCTTGTTTGGTGTGTGCTGTGAAAAAACGGAAACTTTTGCTGTAGTGCTTGAATTTTGATAATTTACTTGAGCGTGCAAAAATTCTAAAAAAATTACACAGTGCTTCTATGTAAGAAAAAATCCTAATTTTTCAGAATTTTTGGAGTTACAGAAGTATATGTTTCATTTGCATCTTTACATACTGTCCTGGTTTCACAGATTGCTGTTATAGTTTCTTTATTTGCGTATGTTTGAAATCTTGTTGAGCCCCATTGACTTGGGAGCCATAGAATTGTGATAGCATACAGTGGGTAATGTTTTATTATAATTATACAATAATGTTACAGCAGGACATGATGGGATTTGATGTTATATGTACTAACCCCGCTAATAAAAGGTTCGGTTAAGTTTTGTGTGGATGAAGTGTTCGAAGAACGAGGAGGTATCGATATGAGGAGAATAAGGGGAGGCAAGAGCTCAAGCTTGGGGATGCCCAAGGCACCCCAAGTAAATATTCAAGGAGACTCAAGCATCTAAGCTTGCGGATGCCCCGGAAGGCATCCCATCTTTTTTCGACAATTATCGGTATGTTTCGGTTTTTATTTTGTTCACATGATATGCGTAAATTCTTGAAGCGTCGTTTGCTTTTTCTTTTTCTTTTAATAATGCACCATGCTGGTATGAGATAGTCCTTGGTTGATTTATAGAATGCTCTTTGTACTTCACTTATATCTTTTGAGTATGGCTTTATAGAATGCTTCATGTGCTTCACTTATATCATTTGAAGTTTGGATGCCTGTTTCTCTACATATAGAAAACCGTTATTTGTAGAATGCTCTTTTGCTTCACTTATATTTATTAGAGCGTGGGCAAGTCTTTTGTAGAAAGAATTAAACTCTCATGCTTCACTTATATTTATTTAGAGGGTCAACAGGAATTGGTCATTCACATGGTTAGTCATAAAATCCTACATAAAACTTGTAGATCGCTGAATATGATATGTTTGATTCCTTGCAATAGTTTTGTGTTATTAAGATGGTAATATGTGGGAGCTAGTAGTGAATGATTGTGGTTTAGTAAGAATATTGGTCTTAAGGTTTGTGATTCCCGAAGCATGAACGTATAGTCTTTAGTTATGCTAAGAAGTTGGAGCATGATTTATTATTGAGTGTCTTCATTTGCGTGGAGGTCGGGGGCGCGTGATGGTTAACTCCTACCAACCTCCCCCCTAGGGGCATGCGTAGTAGTACTTTGCTTTGAGGGCTAATAGACTTTCGCAATAAGTATGTGAGTTCTTTATGACTAATGTGAGTCCATGGATTATACGCACTCTCACCCTTCCGCAATTTGCTAGCCTCTTCGGTACCGTGCATTGCCCTTTCTCACCTCGAGAGTTGGTGCAAACTTCGTCGGTGCATCCAAACCCCGTGATATGATACGCTCTATCACACACAAGCCTCCTTATATCTTCCTCAAAACAGCCACCATACCTACCTATTATGGCATTTCCATAGCCATTCCGAGATATATTGCCATGCAACTCCCATCATCATCATATACATGACTTGAGCATTCATTGTCATATTGCTTCGCATGATCGTAAGATAGCTAGCATGATATTTTCATGGCTTGTCCGTTTTTTGATATCTTTGCTACGCTAGATCATTGCACATCCTGGTACACTGCCAAAGGCATTCATATAGAGTCATCTTGTATAGTTTTTATCAAGTTGTAATATCGAGTTGTAAGTAAATAAAAGTGTGATGATCATCATTATTAGAGCATTGTCCTAGTGAGGAAAGAATGGTGGAGACTAATGAGTCCTCGAAAAAGTGGGGATGAGGTCCATGAGACTGTTCTTAAAATAAGAGGCAAAAAAGGGGCCATCAAAAAAAATGAGAGAAAAAGAGAGAAGGGGCAATGTTACTATCCTTTTCCACACTTGTGCTTCAGAGTAGCACCATGTTTTTCATATAGAGAGTCTCATGAGTTGTCACTTTCATATACTAGTGGGAATTTTTCATTATAAAACTTGGCTTGTATATTCCGATGATGGGCTTCCTCAAAATGCCCGAGGTCTTCATGAGCAAGCAAGTTGGATGCACACCCACCTAGTTTTCAGTTTGAGCTTTCATACACTTATAGCTCTTAGTGCATCCGTTGCATGGCAATCCCTACTCCTCGCATTGATATCGATTGATGGGCATCTCCATAGCTCGTTGATCCGCCTAGTTGATGCGAGACTTTCTCCCTTTTTGACTTCTCCTTATTGATCCCTAACACCGCATTCTATTCCACCTATAGTGTTATGTCCATGGCTCACGCTCATATATTGTGTGGGGGTTGAAAAAGCTGAAGCGCGTTAAAAAGTATGAACCAATTGCTCGGCTGACATCGGGGTTGTACATGATTTATATTTTGTGTTAATAAGATGGAGCATGACAAGGCTATATGATTTTGTAGGGATAGCGTTCTTTAGCATTTTTATTTTGAAAGGCATGATTGTTTGTTGGTATGCCTGAGTATTGATGTCTTTATGTCAAATGATAGACTATTGCTTTGAATCACTCGTATCTTAATATTCATGCCATGATTAGATTACATGATCAAGATTATGCAAGGTAGCATTCCACATCAAAAATTATCTTTTTTTTATCATTTACCTACTCGAGGACGAGCAGGAATTAAGCTTGGGGATGCTGATACATCTCCTTCGTATCTACAATTTTTGATTGTTTCATGCCAATATCCTACAATTCTCACATACTTTTGGCAACATTTTATATGATTTCTTGGACTAACATATTGATCCAGTGCCCAGTGCCAGTTCCTGTTAGTTGCATGTTTTTTGTTTCGCAGAAAATCCATATCAAACGAAGTCCAAACATGATAAAAATTTACGGAGATTAATTTTGGAATATATGTGATTTTTGGGAAAAAGAATCAACGCGAGACGATGCCCGAGGAGACGGCAAGCCTGGAGGGCACGGGGCCCCCCTGGGCGCGCCTAGGGGGCGTGTGGCTCCCCTATAGGTCAGTTGAGGGTGTCCTTCTGCCGCAAGGAAGCTAATATTCGGATAAAAATCCCCTCAAAATTTTAGCCCAATCGGAGTTACGGATCTCCGGGAATATAAGAAACGGTTTTCGGCCAGAAAACGGGAGCGCGAAACAGAAGAGAAACAGAGAGAGAGATCCAATCTCGGAGGGGCTCCTGCCCTCCGGGAGCCATGGCGGCCATGGACCAAAGGGGAAACTCTCCTCCCATCTAGGGGGGAGGCCAAGGAAAAAGAAGAAGGAGGGGGCTCTCTCCCCCTCTCTCCCGGTGGCGCCGGAACGCTGTCGGGGCAATCATCGTGATGGCGATCTACACCAACAACTTCGCCGCCGTCAACACCAACTCTCTCCCCCTCTATGCAGCGGTGTAACACCTCTTCTCCCCGCTGTAATCTCTACTTAAACATGGTGCTTAACGCTATATATTATTATCCAATGATATGTGGCAATCCTATGATGTTTGAGTAGATTCGTTTTGTCCTATGGGTTGATTGATGATCGTGATTGGTTTGAGTTGTATGTTTTATTTTGGTGCTGTCCTATGGTGCCCTCTGTGTCGCGCAAGCGTGAGGGATTCCCGTTGTAGGGTTTGCAATACGTTCATAATTTGCTTATAGTGGGTTGCGTGAGTGACTGAAACACAAACCCGAGTAAGGGGGTTGTTGCGTATGAGAGTAAAGAGGACTTGTTACTTAATGCTATGGTTGGGTTTTACCTTAATGATCTTTGGTAGCTGCGGATGCTTGCTAGAGTTCCAATCATAAGTGCATATGATCCAAGTATGGAAAGTATGTTAGCTCATGCCTCTCCCTCATATAAAATTGCAATAATGATTATCGGTCTAGTTATCGATTGCCTAGGGACAAATCCTTCTCTTGTGTTACGAAAGCTTTCTACTAAACAACTAACTTTTATTATCTTGCAAATTACTCATAGTTTTATTCTCACTAAGTACTCCTAGTTTTATTCTTATAAAGTAGTTCTAGCATTACACCTACAAAGTACTTCTAGTTTCATACTTGTTCTAGGTAAAGCAAACGTTAAGTGTGCGTAGAGTTGTATCGGTGGTCGATAGAACTTGAAGGGAATATTGATTCTACCTTTAGCTCCTCGTTGGGTTCGAGACTCTTATTTATCGAGAAAGGCTACAACTGATCCCCTATACTTGTGGGTTATCAGCCGCCCTTTGGCCGCCTGGCAGAGCCGTCGTGCCAGGCAGATCGAGGCTGGCTTGCCCACCAGCTCGCCCGAGGTCTCCGACGACGAGGACGACCCCACGATGGAGACGGGCTCTGACGACACCGCACCGGAGCCTGCGCCTGTGCACACCGGCTTCACCATGGAGCAGGCGCAGGCGCACTACAACGCCGCCATGGCGGAGGTGCAGCCTGCGTTGACGCCTATGTCGGCGATCCATGTAGGAGATATGCCCTAGAGGCAATAATAAATGTTATTGATTATCTCCCTGTTCATAATTAGGTTTATGTTCCATGCTATAACTGCTATGGTTCTCGAGTCTACAATAACCACGAGGCTCGGAGGAAGACTCATATGCACGTGTGGAATAATAAACGGTAAAATGTATTCCTAGTCTGGCCTCTAAGACTAGCTCAAGTGTTGCATGATGGTTCTGTTTTCCTGATCATGGGCATGTCTATGCCAGCAACTTTGAGGGCACAATGTTAGAAGAACATTTGTGTTGAATCGACCCGAATTGATGTTATGCTATGAGATTCATTCGTCACTAGTTAATGGTTTATAACACAGAGATGGTTTACGTTTGCATGATTCCTTAGACCATGAGAGTATCGAGTTTCTTCATGCTTGCTTCATGAACTTTGGGGTTTGTTAAACGTCATCCGTAAATGGGTGGCTATTACGGCGGCTTACGGGTTCATGGAAAAGTATGTCAAGTAACTTGATAGCTCAAGATTGGGATTTGCTCCTCCGACGATGGAGAGATATCTCTGGGCCCTCTCGGTGTTACGGTATCCATCATCGTCTGGCCAGACACTTTGTGATTTGATCACGGGGATGCCGGAACACGGGAACGAGAAAAGAGAACAATACCGGTAACGAGGTAACTGGCATAGTGGACAAGTTGTTGATCCACGGGGATGCCAACATGTCTCACCTCGGGTATTTGTAACATATCGCGAAGCAACAGGAATAGCACACGGCAACTGGAGGTTCACTCGAATATTCATTCGTGTGGGTATAGGGGTCAATATGGGTGTCCACGGCTCCGATGTTGATCATTGATCGGAAGGGGTTCCGGATCATGTCTATGCTTCACCGAACCTATAGGGTCACACGCTTAAGGGTCATCTATCTGTTGAATACTAGACAGGGAGTCTGAGAGAAATTCACCGAAAAAGTTTCGGAGACAACGGAAGAGTTCCGGAGAGAGAGAACACCGGAAGAGTTTCGGTAAAACTGAAAAGTTGTTTCAGGGGATACCATTAAGTCAAATTGGTTTCGGCACATGCCTGATAATTCTTGGAGGGTGCCAGAATCATTCTGGAAACTTCTAGGAATTTTCCGGAAGAAAAACCGGAAATGTTCCGGAGCTGCCGGAACCGCTTCAGATGCTTTTCGCAGATGAAAATCACTAATCCGGAATTGTTCCGGATCGCATTGAAAATTATTTTAGTGGGTACTGGAAATGTTCTAAGCCCACATAAATTTTTTCAGTTCAACCGGACGCTGAAAAAAGCCGTCGTGAATAGTGAAAGTGCTTTTTGGGAGAAAATATCTCATGACTAGTGAAAACACTATTACGAATAGTGGAAACACTATTGGGAGAAAATATTGCATGACTAGTGAAAACACTATTATGAATAGTGGGAAACACTATTGGGAGAAAATATCTCATGACTAGTGAAAACACTATTTATGAATAGTGGAATCACTATTATGAATAGTGAAAATATCTGAGGGCATTTTGGTATTTTTACCATAGTCTCTCACCCTATAAATAGGGGGTGAGGAGGCAGCCCAAAACTTCACTCTTACTCTCATACAAATGCCATGCATGATCTGGCTCTCTCTCTCCCTCCCAGCGAAATAGTTTCGTAGAGCCGAAAGGCTGTCTGGGTTCCGGCAGGAACTAGTTCTGGACGGCGAAGCCCTGCCGGATAGATGACACCGTATGTGTGCAACTCTGTAGAGAGATCGTAGTTTCGGTCTTAGTTCGAGTGTGCCTCCCGAAGGGCTGTCCGAGTGACCGTACGAAATTCTGAGGTCCTCCCGAAGGGCTGTCCGAGGATCCGTCCGGTGGGACTATCCGAGGGACTGTTCTGAGGTCCTCCCGAAGGGCTGTCCGAGGATCCGTCCGGTGGGACTATCCGAGGGACTGTCCTGAGGCCTCCCGAAGGGCTGCCCGGAGATCCGTCCGGGGAGCAGGCGAGGGAGTACATCCTCGCGGTTGGGAGGTTGTAAATCCTAGCTGCGGGGATCTGCACCGCCGATCGTCATCGACTCTACTTCCGCTGCGCTACGAGTCGGTAACGAAAAAGATCAAACCTTGTATGCAGTCTCCATAGTGGTCCTGGGCTGGTGCGTAGGTCGAAATTTTTTGTTTTCTGCTGCGTTAACCAACAGTGGCATCAAGAGCCGTGCTATGCGTAGATGCAGGTTGCGATCTAGAATACATAGAGATGTATGGGTGTTGCACAATATAATTAGGTAGTAGATGAGTTCTATTACTGAAAATTATTTGTGCGGGTAGCAGATGAAATCTGTTACCCGATGTTCTTGTTGCTTCCCCTGAATTTGCGTAGTCCTGATCTTGACGGCATGGTGGAATCTCACAAAGTTCTGGCAATCCGCGATCCTTTCATGCTGCTCCTGAGTATGCTGATTGACAGATCAACGAAGTGCTAACAGTTCTTTGGGTTCCACCATAGTTAAAGAAAGATGGATGTTTCGCAGACGAAAGGGCAATGCAGATATGATATGCACGGGGGTCACGCGTATGACGAAGTTTAGTATGGGGCTCGAGATTTTATTATCTCGTGTTTCATACACCCCGCAATGTTAATCTAGCGACTTGGATTATCATGCTTGATGATGGACGTTGGTAGCTTCGGTTTGTTTCGAAACCTTAGAAGCCACGTAAAACAAGTTTTTGCATGAACCGATTAGAGGCGTCTAACTTGGTTTTGCAGGATGGTTTGCATGTGCATATGATGTGGTATAGCAGTGCTCATATTAATTTGATTATGTATGAGATGACTATATGATGTAATTTGATTAACATGACCTGCGTGTCATGATTCGGCATGATGGCTGGAGCCATATGATTGCACTTTAATGACCTGCATGTCAACCTTATGTAATGCACTTATTTTATTAGCTATAGAGATAGCAATATTATCTGGTGCATCGACAAGGTGGTGGCAATCTTCGCGAAGGTGAACACCGACGGGAATGCCAAAGACGAAGAAATACAAGACTTCTCCGTCAGAAAGGGCTATACCATATCATGCTATTATGAATTGCCTGAGATGTTTATCCCTTATGATGCACCCTTCTTGATTGCGCGGTAGTCGCTTTTTATTAGGGTGATCTCTCACAAAAATATCAAGTAGTTAGTGTTCTCCCAAGTGTAGCACCGTCACGGCATCTAACTTTTCGGGGTGCGCCATGTCCACATGGGTACGAACGATTAGAGAAGTGTGAGGCGGGTGAGGTCAGACCTCGCAGCGAGATCACTTGGTTGTCTTGACATTCTGGCTTGATCGTCCTGAGCTTGGAACACGCCCATCGAAAGATGAACAGGAGTCACATAGAGATGTGATCGGCATGTTTGCCCACCAATTGAAATTCTCGTCATCAGTGATGTCCACATCAATGGCGTTGAATTGAAATGTGGATCTTGTATCACTCACAATCAATTATGAGAGATATTGATTTGAGTGGGAGCGCACTGTAGAATTAACTTGTTTAATTCTCAGTGCAATTAATTTTGAACACTGTCTAAGTGTGGTTTGCATAATAGTTGTAGAATAATGGCTCGCGTTTCCACCTTCCCTATTAAAATTGAATACCTGTTGAATATCTGGTTAAAACTTTACGGTTGGTAACGTAATGTGAGGATTGTCCTCAAGAGTGCCGAGAAGGACTTTGTCCTATCGCATGCTTTCGGTATTCTCCCGCTAATGCTATGGATCATGTGACTCTCGTCCTTCGATCCAAAAGCTAGAATTCCTTTTCAGTCAAAGTGCAATATGTTTGCTTCCATGAGACCCGAACTTCGAAAGTTTGGATAGTTATGTGATATTCATGGAATCTGAAAATCATTTTCAGAGACAGACAAAGGCTAAAAGATATGAGATATCCAAATCAATGTTTGTTTGCAAACTATTAGTAAAGGAGTTTACTATGCATTAGACTGATAAGAGAGGGATCCAGGAGAACGCCTGTCATATGATGAAAGGTGAATAAAACAACAACTTAAAGAGAAAGGAAGTGTCCGAAGGGTGTTAGTAAGACTTTCACGCCTAGGAAGTCCGGGGCTAACGCCACTCTTAAGTTGGATGCTTCTTCTGAGAGTAGGAGAAATACTAAAAGTTAAACTGTTAGAAGTATAAAGGCAAAAGGAAAGAAGACTGGAATATCTAGCTCATGTATGAATGTCATACAAGTTTTTGATGTATAGAAGGCTGGTCAAAGATATAGTTCTTGGGAATTATGGTTAAACATGTTAATCACTAATTCTTGGGTATTGTGAGTTAATCACAAAGATACCCGCTCGATTGCATCCTATTGCAACTCGATGTAAGAACTACTATGGCCTGAAAGACTAGCCAGGAATGAGGTTTAGATACACGCAGGGAACATAGTAAATGTTACTATGCCTTCCATCGGTGTATTCCCTAAGTATTTACTTTCATAATTCATTTTAGAGTTTCACACTCTAGCCCTTTGCATAAGGTATCTTGCAAGAAGGTTGTTCATAAGAGAACTTTTGATGTTCGGTGTTATGAATAACATGAAGGGCCATGCTTCCATCAAAGATGGGATGTATGTTATGAATATTGATGGAAATATGATACATCCATAACACTGACGCTAAATGTCGCAAGACTAAAAGAATACCACACAAGTGTGGCACTGCATTTGGTCACATTGGAGAAACCCGCATGGAAAATTCCATTATGATGGATTTTGACGTCGTTTGATTTTGAATCATCTGACACTTGCAACTTTCCTCTGAAAAGTGAAGTGACTGAAATACCGTTCACAGGCCATAAGGAACGAGCATAGAACATATTGGTGATCATACATTATGATGTGTGTAGTCCAATAAATGTTGTTGCAAGTAGTGGATTTATCTAATCTTCAGAAATGACTCAAGTAGATATATGGATATTTACTTGATGAGACGTGAGTCTGGATCTTTTGAAATCATTCGAAAGGTTTTCAAAATGAAGAAGAAAATATTGTAACAAGAAAATTATGTTTCTACAATTCGATTGCAGAAAGGAATATTTGAGTTACAAGTTTAGCGAATGTCTGATGAGTTGTGAAAGGGGTTTCATAACTTGCACCTCCCGGAACACCACTGCAAGTGGAAAGTCCGTGAAGATGTAATCGAACCATTTATGACATGGTAAGATCAAAGATGACATAAATAAATTTGCCATTACCCCTTTTAAAAGGTGATGATTTAGAGACTGCGGCTTTTACACTGAAAAGAGCTCCATCAGGTTTGTTGAAATGACGCCATGGTATGGTAAGCCCAACCATGTTATATCTTTTTATAACATTTGGAATATGGGGCTTGTGTAAAAGGTTACAAACCTATTCCAAATCAGCAAAGTGCTACTTTGTGGGTTATCCCAAGTCATTGGGTATTCCCCCACCACTATACCGAGGCAAAGGATTTTGCCACAAAACGGTATGTTTTTAAAGAGAATAGTTCTTACAAAAGGTGAGTGGGAGGACAGTGCAACTCGACGAGATAACCAGTATCTTCGTCATCAGATCAAAGGAAAGAAACCTTGGAAGTGATTCCGGAGTTTCCTACTGCGACTGATACGGAAGTCTCTACAATAAAATGTATGGACTTCGGTCGAACTTGCAGCTGAACCACGTAGGCAAAGCTCGTGCAAACCTATCAGGTGCGCAAACGAGATATTGTTGTTAGACAACAGTATACCTACAATACACAAGGAAGCGTTGATGGGCCCTGACTCCGGAATTGGCTAAATGCCAATACAATCCGAGATAGTTTCCATATAAGTGATTCGAGATTAAAATCTTGATACACCTTTCGGAAGACTTAGAGTCTAACGAATATTTATGGAACTAAAAACTGATACGAAAAAAATGTTTTATCCATAAAGCTCGACTTGTTGCAATAACAAGTTCAAGGAGTTGACTACGATGAGATTGTCTCACCGTAGCGATGCTTGAAGTCGGTTCGGGTTGAACTAGCAATTAATACATATTTCAATCATGAGATATGAAACATGGATGACAAAAGGATTTCCATCTGATGGAAATGAAACCTAGGACTTGTATGTGATACAGTCCAAAGTAATTTGTCGATCCAGAGGATGCTAGTAAGTATGCAAACTTTAGAGTTCCAGCGATGGACAGAAGAGAGCAAAGTGGAGTTGGAATCTTCGTTTTTGATGGAATGGTCAAAGGGGTTTGACTTCATCAAATGGGTATCGAAGATGCTTGTGATTCAAGAAAGTAAGTGGGAGCATAATAATATTTCTAAAAACCTTGTGTACTTGACACATTGTTAATTGGAAATAAATTTCTTGACACGAATTAGGACTTCGTTTGAAAATAGTTTTTTGATGAAGTGCTTAGGCTAAATAGCCTCAATATTAGGCATGATGATCTATGGAGATAGATTTACCTAATGGGGCTAAGCTATGAATACATATTGACAAGATGCTAAAACTTTTTAGCATTGACAAAAGGTCAAGGAGTGATTCTTGCCGAAGTCACATGGAAAGAGTTTTTGCAAGACTCAGTGTCCCAAAACACTGATGAGCAAAATACATGATGGTGATTCCACACACTCTTGTGTTTGGATTAATCATGTATTCCATGGTATGTAAAAACAACCAGATATGTCCAATACTCCAAAGTTGTTGCGAGTATAGATACCAAAGTGATCAAAGTACTGATCATGGGACAACAGTGAAAGATGTCATTGAGTACTAGAGCAGTACTGATGACATGTTTTCTCGCAAGCTGAGATTATGAAGTGCTCGTTGTAAGTAATTACATTGATACGGTCTTCATCAATGCTCCATGCGATTTTCGATTTAAATTAAGGGTTTTGTGTAATACACAACATGGTGGCACGGTAGTTGGAAATTGTTCCAAACAAGATACTGTGGCGAATTCTATAACAAAGGCTAAGTATGTTGACGCTTAAGAAGCGACAAAGAAGTTGTTGAATCATATAGTTCATTCATGAACTTAGTATGGTTCCAAGATGGCTTTGGTCTATGGGACACTATTGCAGATAGTTGCTCCATAGCTCAGTCTGAGGAATCAGGTTTCGACCAATGATTCACACATATGCAAAGCCAAGTCCACACAAAATATGAATTTTGTGAAAGCGTGAAAACGCGAGGATATGCAAAGTTACACACGGAGCTGAAGTCGTCAGATCCGTTGGACATCAGGCTATACCACATGCGAAGCATATTTTACACCAGTATGCCATAGGTGTAAAGTGCATTAGCATTGACTAGATTATTGACTCTAGTGCAAGTGGGAGTCTGTAGGAGATATGCCCTAGAGGCAATAATAAATGTTATTGATTATCTCCCTGTTCATAATTAGGTTTATGTTCCATGCTATAACTGCTATGGTTCTCGAGTCTACAATAACCACGAGGCTCGGAGGAAGACTCATATGCACGTGTGGAATAATAAACGGTAAAATGTATTCCTAGTCTGGCCTCTAAGACTAGCTCAAGTGTTGCATGATGGTTCTGTTTTCCTGATCATGGGCATGTCTATGCCAGCAACTTTGAGGGCACAATGTTAGAAGAACATTTGTGTTGAATCGACCCGAATTGATGTTATGCTA
Organism: Elymus sibiricus; assembly: GCA_039707655.1. NCBI lineage: Eukaryota > Viridiplantae > Streptophyta > Magnoliopsida > Poales > Poaceae > Elymus > Elymus sibiricus. Next base: position 254,031,944 of record CM077674.1, read on the forward strand.
TGAGATTCATTCTTCACTAGTTAATGGTTTATAACACAGAGATGGTTTACGTTTGCATGATTCCTTAGACCATGAGAGTATCGAGTTTCTTCATGCTTGCTTCATGAACTTTGGGGTTTGTTAAACGTCATCCGTAAATGGGTGGCTATTACGGCGGCTTACGGGTTCATGGAAAAGTATGTCAAGTAACTTGATAGCTCAAGATTGGGATTTGCTCCTCCGACGATGGAGAGATATCTCTGGGCCCTCTCGGTGTTACGGTATCCATCATCGTCTGGCCAGACACTTTGTGATTTGATCACGGGGATGCCGGAACACGGGAACGAGAAAAGAGAACAATACCGGTAACGAGGTAACTGGCATAGTGGACAAGTTGTTGATCCACGGGGATGCCAACATGTCTCACCTCGGGTATTTGTAACATATCGCGAAGCAACAGGAATAGCACACGGCAACTGGAGGTTCACTCGAATATTCATTCGTGTGGGTATAGGGGTCAATATGGGTGTCCACGGCTCCGATGTTGATCATTGATCGGAAGGGGTTCCGGATCATGTCTATGCTTCACCGAACCTATAGGGTCACACGCTTAAGGGTCATCTATCTGTTGAATACTAGACACGGAGTCTGAGAGAAATTCACCGAAAAAGTTTCGGAGACAACGGAAGAGTTCCGGAGAGAGAGAACACCGGAAGAGTTTCGGTAAAACTGAAAAGTTGTTTCAGGGGATACCATTAAGTCAAATTGGTTTCGGCACATGCCTGATAATTCTTGGAGGGTGCCAGAATCATTCTGGAAACTTCTAGGAATTTTCCGGAAGAAAAACCGGAAATGTTCCGGAGCTGCCGGAACCGCTTCAGATGCTTTTCGCAGATGAAAATCACTAATCCGGAATTGTTCCGGATCGCATTGAAAATTATTTTAGTGGGTACTGGAAATGTTCTAAGCCCACATAAATATTTTCAGTTCAACCGGACGCTGAAAAAAGCCGTCGTGAATAGTGAAAGTGCTTTTTGGGAGAAAATATCTCATGACTAGTGAAAACACTATTACGAATAGTGGAAACACTATTGGGAGAAAATATTGCATGACTAGTGAAAACACTATTATGAATAGTGGGAAACACTATTGGGAGAAAATATCTCATGACTAGTGAAAACACTATTTATGAATAGTGGAATCACTATTATGAATAGTGAAAATATCTGAGGGCATTTTGGTATTTTTACCATAGTCTCTCACCCTATAAATAGGGGATGAGGAGGCAGCCCAAAACTTCACTCTTACTCTCATACAAATGCCATGCATGATCTGGCTCTCTCTCTCCCTCCCAGCGAAATAGTTTCGTAGAGCCGAAAGGCTGTCTGGGTTCCGGCAGGAACTAGTTCTGGACGGCGAAGCCCTGCCGGATAGATGACACCGTATGTGTGCAACTCTGTAGAGAGATCGTAGTTTCGGTCTTAGTTCGAGTGTGCCTCCCGAAGGGCTTTCCGAGTGACCGTCCGAAATTCTGAGGTCCTCCCGAAGGGCTGTCCGAGGATCCGTCCGGTGGGACTATCCGAGGGACTGTTCTGAGGTCCTCCCGAAGGGCTGTCCGAGGATCCGTCCGGTGGGACTATCCGAGGGACTGTCCTGAGGCCTCCCGAAGGGCTGCCCGGAGATCCGTCCGGGGAGCAGGCGAGGGAGTACATCCTCGCGGTTGGGAGGTTGTAAATCCTAGCTGCGGGGATCTGCACCGCCGATCGTCATCGACTCTACTTCCGCTGCGCTACGAGTCGGTAACGAAAAAGATCAAACCTTGTATGCAGTCTCCATAGTGGTCCTGGGCTGGTGCGTAGGTCGAAATTTTTTGTTTTCTGCTGCGTTAACCAACAATCCAGCAGGCGCAGGAGGAACAGCGGTACAACCTATTCCTCCTGGAGCAGCACCGACTGGCGGAGGGCCAGATCGACGGCGAGCGCGAGAGCGAGGAGGCCGTGGCGGCCATGGCCGCGGCGAACCCCAACTTCATCGCGGAGCAGCGTGCGATCTACGAGGCCGTCCGCGCTCAAGCCGCAGCTCGACAGGAAGCGACCGCCGCGGAGGCGCAGCTGCAGACGATCGTGAAGGAGAACAACGCCAGTTGCGCCTCCTTCGCACCGCCGACGAACTATCAGGCAGCCCGGTGGGACGACGACAGCGCCACCATTTTCATCGTGGACCTCACGTCCACCGGCGACGGACAAGGTGTGGACTCCTCCGAGGATGAGTATGCCACGGGAGGCGGCAGGGCCTGGTGTCCCATGTGGGCCGGTCCGTCTCCTGTGTTCTACTCTTCCTCGCCAGAGACCACACCTTCACTTCACGGGTCTTATCGCCGGTGCTCATGGAGACGGCGGATGGAGGAGGCGGTCCCAGGAAGGGAACAACAAGGGCTTGGACGCTGGCACCCGCTGTAGTTTTTTTTGTTTTGTTATAAATGTTCGAAATGTCATGCAAATCCGCCGTGTTTGCATGAATGTCGTCCGTTTATGTAAATTATATCCGAACTTGAATGAAATCTGGCCGTGTTCGAACGAATTTCGTCCGGTTAGTTTGAATTGTTGTCCAAATGTATGCGGACAGCGTTGGATGACGGCCTCCCGCATCCGTGTCCGTGGACTGACCTCTCTCTCCGCAAACGGATGCGAGAGAAAATTTATGGGTCGCGTTGGAGATGCCCTAACAGCAAGGTAACGCAGAAATCACCAGAGGCTCCTGACGCTAAACGACTAACTATATTAGCCAACGGAGCCCATCAAAATTTGCCAGCACTAATAATTTGCAATGCTACTACTACCCGCTGGATAAAGAAACCTTTTTTTTTACAAAGAGCGCATCCTCTCTGAAATAAAATCATATTGTCTTTTACTACAAACTACTTCCCCCGTCCTAAGACATTTTTGTAAGCTACCCTAGCTTGCAAAAACGTCTTATATTATGGGACGGAGTAATACTACAGAACTGAAAACGCAGCAGCCATTGGCCCATCGCCGCCCAAATCGCATCAGTTCACAGGGGCAACGAGGCTACAGGTACTGGAAGTCTACAGGTCAGATCCTCATGACATGATTTAAAACCACCAATCACCACCAGAACCCAGCAACAATTCAAACGTTGCGACGGCCATAATAAACCAGCTAATATATACATCAGCAAGACAAAACAAAACCTAGTGGTAACCCTGCATCTGAAGCTTGACTCAGAAGCAGCACCGTACAAGAAATGAGGAGACACCAGCCACATCTTCGCGCCATGATTCAGTTACCTCCCACACCCTCCAGCCGTGCACAGCTATGAAAGTTTCATTTGCTATCAGTTCCAACATTCTTATGCCCCACCTCAGCGTTCCTTGACTTTCAAGATTTGTCTGCAAGTAGTTCTAAGCCATCTAATAATCATATTAACTGGTTAAAGAAACTTGTTTTTCTTTCTTTGGTTTTTTCTTCTAATAACAAATCCAACCAGTAGATTTTCTTTGGAGTGCAGATATGATGAAAGCGAGAGAAAGAAAGAGAAAATCCAACCGGATCACCTGCTACCATCGTGCATGATAGTTTAGGGCTCCCGGGAAGCTCGGCTTCCTTTCTTGTTCCTCCGAGTCGAATAAAGATCGCTTTGGCGAGAGAACGTGGTATGTGCCTGCTCTGTTCTCAACCTTGTACTATCTGTTGGTTAACATGCCACCACTAATGCTTAATCTAGCTAGCCCACTCAGTCCGCAATAATAGTCCTCAACAGAAAATAGCTAGCCACTAGGAGAAGAAGCAGATAGATAGAGACACACCAACAAATATGGATGTAAACATGGGAAATAAATGGGAGAAATCATAAAGTAACCACTATTTCACCTTTTTTATGTCACCCCCCCCCCCCCCCCCCCCCCCCCAAAAAAAAAAAAACTGTGAACATTTCCTTAGCATCGGCAAAAAAACTGTTTATCAGTGGGCTGCCACTTCCTAAACATTCGACGACCTGTATCGGCGACTGCCTAGGCAAGAGGTGGCCGCCTACTCATTCTGGCGTGCCAGTGCCTAGCCAGTTGCCCCCACACATCACCAAGCGCGTAGCACGTACCTTTAAATATACACGTCACAATTCTAGATTTTACAACTCGTTTCCCTCCTCCCCTTCCTAGACTTTTAGACTTGTTCCTTCAGCTCATCACCTCCCAACTCCAAGAGCAGGAGGACCTTCATTCAATCTCCTCCAGTCCTCCTTCCCCAAATCAAATCAAATCCCAATACACGAGAACTCTTTCTAAAAGCGTAGTACGTATCTTTGCTGCAAGACAAGAAGCAGCACCTGCGACAAGATTAAGGTACCTCTTAGTATTTCTCTCTCAATTTTCGGCTCCTCGGTGTGTTTTCCCAGCAGAAGTTCAGTAAACCCTTCCATTGCTTCAAGACGAAACTAGCCGGGCACAAACATCAAGTGATCAGTTCCGTGCACCATGAGGCGTAGCACTGCTTTTCGAGTACTAGGCACATGCCACTTCTTAATTTCCAGATCAGCTAACCCCAACTTGACACCATTTCCGTCATACGCTTTGTCTCTCTTTCCCACAAAGGAACTGCCAACTCGGCCTTCCATTCGCTCAACTTGCACTCTCCTCCTTTCTGATGTTTGCTCGCAGGAACAGGCGAGGCTGATTGAAGGCGCACGTTCCGGTTCAGATTATCAGTGCAGTCGCTGAGCGAAACCCAAAAGACTCACCGTAAAGCAAGGAGCAAAGGTGAGGATCTTTCCGTCGCTTTTGCAGTTCTTGTGTGTTTTTCCCTTCGATCTCCATGCTTGCTTCCTTGCCAATTCGTCTCCTGGCCGTCAGTGTCTTGAAACAGTCGATTGATTGCTGAGCTTTGGTTTCACTCCACAGGTTCCTTGGGATAAACTTCTTTCCTCGTTCTTCAGTCTTCACTACCAGGTGACTGGCTCTCCGACAAATTCATTCCTGCAGACAGGGCAGAGTCCATGGGCTGTGGGGCGTCGAAATGGAAGGATCCCGGTGTTGTGCGCCGGGGGAGGCCCCGAAGCGTCGGGGAGGTGGTCGTCTTCCTGCCGGGGCTCCGGGTACCAAGGACCGTGGACTTCTCGCAGTCTCTCGGTGATCACCTGGACAAGAGCATGGTGGAGAGGCTGTCGGCTCTAAGATCAACGGTCGTGGCAATGGCAATGCAGGAATCGGCCATGGCCCTGAAGCCGCGGCGAAGGGCGACGCGGCACGGTGTGTAGAGCAAAGGGGGTCCTGCTTGGCTGCTACATATGTGAAATATATATCAGGAGTCTTGTTTTGATTTGTACCCCTTGGTTGGTTTTCAGGAGGGTCTGGCACTGCTAATCTTCTCCAGGCTTTGGAAGACTACCTGCCAGTTCTTCTAGGACTGGTGAAAGAAAGTGAGTGTATCCTATCATACAGTATTTTTGCTTTGTTTTTATGATGATGATTTCTGACTGATTCATCATGCGTGATGCTGCAGGCAGTGATCTGAGAAACAAAGTGCAGTTCGTTTGGGCTAACCAAGAGGACGATGCTGAGGTAAGGATGGGGTACATCCATGTTCAGAGATGATCCCTTGGTAAAAGATGCTCAGAGTTACTTCATGGTTTGGTTGCAGGAGACGTCCATGGCGGATGCTTGGTATGAGGTGCTGGCTGTGCTGCACCTGATGGCCATGGTGTGCTTCCTGCAGGCCAACTCCCTGCTTCTGCCGAGGTCATACGGTGACGGCCATGGGCCAAGAGTATCTGAAGGTTAGTCATTCGGTACTTACATCTTGGATTCTTATTGGATTAAGAACATTGTTAGTTTTCATGATTTAGTACACTGCTAACTTGCTAAGTGCTAACAACAACAACAACAACAAAGCCTTTAGTCCCAAACAAGTTGGGGTAGGCTAGAGGTGAAACCCATAGGATCTCGCGACCAACTCATGGTTCTGGCACATGGATAGCAAGCTTCCATGCACCCCTGTCCATGGCTAGTTCTTTGGTGATACTTCAATCCTTCAGATCTCTCTTTACGGACTCCTCCCATGTCAAATTCGGTCTACCCCGCCCTCTCTTGACATTATCCGCACGCTTTAGCCGTCCGCTATGCACTGGAGCTTCAGGAGGCCTGCGTTGAATATGCCCAAACCATCTCAGACGATGTTGGACCAGCTTCTCTTCAATTGGTGCTACCCCAACCCTAACTTGCTAAGTGCTAACAACACAAAATACATGTGTCTGGCGCAGAGAGCAGGCGAGCCACTGTTGATGTTTTCTTGAAAGCAGCTGGGTACTTGGATTGTGCAGTTAATCAAGTACTTCCGCAGATACTACCCGAAAACAGGTTTATGTCTTGGTTATATCAGTTTATGAATCTCAAAGAGCCCAAGTTTAGGATGACATCTACTGAATTCTTTGGTCTTAATTTCAGAAGGGCACTCCCAGTAGATCTAGTTGAAGGAAATCTAAAAGCTCTTAGCTTGCAAGGACTAGGCCAGGTACTCTTCAATAATTCTGATTTTTTTTTTTTTTGCAAAGTATAAGGCCCTTCTTTACAAATAATACGGAGTACCTTTGTTTCTAAATGTAAGATGTTTTGGCAATTTAAATTGAACTGCCAAAACGTCTTGTATTTAGGAACAGAGTGTGTACAATATATAATGGATTAGCTCATAACCTCATCCAAAACTGAACTACTTCAACTCTGTCACATTGATTGCAAGTAAATCTGATATAGGAGTTTATTATTGTACTCTTGTTCTTGGGAAGTTTGAGTGACTTACCATCTTCAAATGCTACAGGGAGTTGATATGCAACTTGGATTGGCAATTGATAATCCAAAGGCCACTTTAGCAGTCAAACGGCGTTTAGCTTGCGAGATGGTCAAATATTGGCAGCAGGTGTTTCTTCTTTCTCTCAGACCTATTTTCAAGGACTTATGAAGTTATGAGCATATGGGTCTGTTCTTTCCCATCATACTTCATCATTTTTTTCTTTTTTGCATTCAACAGCTATTGAGAAATCTTTTTGTACTTGAATCTACAAATTATTGTTCTACAGATTAAGGACAGCATACCAGAGCTTCCTTTGTCGGATGGATGGGCGAAAAAGCACACACTATTTGTAAAGTGGAAGTATGCTGAAGCAAAGGTGTGCATAGCAGCTTACCACTATTTTCTCATAATTCCAAAATATGTTAATTATTTTGATTTTCAAATTGCAAATGTGCTCCATGTAGCGGAACTGCGGTGTGAGGGGGAAAATTTTGTGCTCTCCTTTAGCCTGGCCCGCCCAGCTATTTCTTTGTAGCTCCACCACTGGATGCAACCTTACATATCCCATTTAAATTGAAGTCTTCACCAGATCACACACTATCTCTTCAACACGGCGACAGATATATAATATGTAGATCTCTTTACGTTGCTATCTAGAGACATTTAAATCGGTACTGTTGCTCTTTATATTTTTGTCAGGCTGCTGCATACTACTTCCATGGGTTGATTCTTGATGAGGGAAACACCGAGAAATCACAGGAGATGGCAATATCATCCCTCCAAGCGTCAGAGGAGTTTCTGAAAGAGAGCAAAAGAGCCTCTGAGGCCTTCCATTCAACTCCTCCGACATCAAGGTCAGTTGACAATTTTTAGTCTTCTTTAGGATTTGATTTACCTGTCCCAATCTACTACTGTGCCATTTGGCGATTTCTAGGCCTAGTATGAACAAGTTGGCGCAAGAAGGAAATAATTCCGAGGAGCCTGCTATTTGAAAGCTATTGCTGCATAGTATTTTTTCGAAAAGGGGAGTACCCCGGCCTCTGCATCACAAGATGCACACAGCCATTATTGTTGCTTAGTATAATGGTTGAATATTTTAACTTGCAGAGTTTTGCTTGAAGGAATTAAAATGGAGACTGAATTATGTACATGTAATGTTGCAGGATCTCAACTCCTTTCGGAACAACCAAATATCTCTTGGACATGATCCCAAAAGAGACATTAAGCAAGCTCCAGAATAACCAGGACCTTAACACCCAAGAAAGGTAATACTAATATTTTCTAGTAGGGGTGACAATTATTTACCTTTAATGAAACAAATGTTAATCATAAATATTTTTAAAATTCAGAACGTCGAATGCCGGAATCAGCCGGATCATCACACCACCGCCTCCATTGCCAGATTTCCCGTTGGCCCTAAATCCTGAGGAATATGAGCTTCCCCAATTAGACCCACTGTGGAAGAAGGAAGCTAACCACTAATGAAGTTTCGTTACCAAGCTCAGGCAAGAAAGAAGGCTTTCTTCTAAAAGGGGTCTCTCCTCCGCCGCTGAAAAAGAACATAAATTCTGCAGCACTTTAGAGGACAATAGTGAGAAACGAAATGTATCATGCCGAATGTTAGAAAGAAAAAACAATTTTATTACTGTCGACCAGTTAAGATGAATTACCCAGCAAGGTCCAAGGATCTGAAGAGCATTGTACAGACGGATTTATTCTTTTGAATTACACAAATGCTTTTGTTGAAAGATTTCTAGCCCCCAACTTTGCTAGAAATGTTTTTTTTTTTGTATAAAGTAAGCATCCAGTATATCCTTTCCTCCGGTGCTGCTTACTAAAATCACAGGATGGATTTCAGTCCATTCTGTGAACTTCTGTGATCCTTTTTTTGTGCCAAAAAGTGCTAAAAGCGGACCCACAACTTGTTTAACTCCAAGAGAAATTATATGTATATGATGTATTAATTCGTACATATTACATGACACATAGTTGGATAAGATGAATATTATGGCAGTATATATTTTGAAACATGGTGCTTCCACAATTGAACTTTAACCGATACTACGAGAGATTACTAGCGGAGGATACCCCTTGAAGCACACACAAATAACAGGCTTCCTTATTTTCATAATAGAATTCTTTGCGCAGGACCATATAATGGGTCCTCGATCCAACTAATGTATAACTCGCCCATTAAGAAGAAATGGTTTTATTTACATTTTTAGAACATTCAATTTTACATAATTCATCCCAATCAAAAGCTCAAATATTAGAACAATGCACCGAACATGCATACAACATTATAATCACCAACAGATCAATTTTTAACAAGTTACACGAATAATTCTTGAGATAGGACATATGAGGAATTCCAAGGGAATATCAGTATGGTTTGTAATCTCCTCAACTACTACAACACCATAATTCCAAGGCGAGACACCAATAGAGAATGATGTTAGAGCTTCAATGTGTTGGTGTCATGAAAACTCGAGCCAGGAGCCAATCAAGTGAAAAATTACTGATGAGAAAACCACCAAAATTGTACAGGTATGATGGCACTGATGTATAAATCAATCCTGTCACTTTGCCATGTGAATCACGCATCGCAAACACCTGTTTTGTAGCATCAGTTCAAGCGCCTTGTTGATGTCACTGAATGGCATATCATGTGTGACAAGGCCATCAACTTGGATTTCCTGAGAAGTTACATGACAGAATGGCCAATTCATATTTGATGTCTGCGCTTTCCAAATAATTTGCCGCAGCTGAAAACTATATTTACACATGACATATTTATTGAATGTATTGTTGCGTGGCAATCGTTGATTCTGCAATGTCACATCCATTATACTAGTATTATCTCTACTTGCCTCCACCATCACACACCACACTAAAGGACATACTAATTACACCAAAACGAATAATGAAGTCCAGTTGCTTAATTTAGCATTGTTAACTGAAAGTATGGAAAAAGCATTACAAAACATTCGGTCCTGCAACAGTTTTCCAAATTACCTTGTTTGCGTACTTCTCCACTAGCAAAGGTATATCAGATTTGGGTCTCCATCCTCCAAACAAAGACCCCTTCAGTGTTCTTCCAGAGAGAAGCAATCCATAATGAGCAGAAACTTCTGGCTTTGCTTTTGGTACACCAAGAGTTACAGTCACTCCCCATCCCTGACAAGACCAAACATGAGAGGAGAAAATGCATCTGAACGTAATAGTAAACTTTGTGCCACATGGTTACTAGAAATGAAAAAGATGAACAGAAAATTACATCAGAACATGATTGCAATGCAGTCGAGACTACTCCGGTATCACCCACACATTCAAAAGAGTAATCAGCCCCTCCATCAGTAAGCTGTTTTACTACCTGAAAGGATGAACAAAACGTCATTCCTATGTTGTTTGTATAAAATCAGGTTGGATCAATCGGTTAAAACATATGAAGTGAAAACCAGTGCCACATCAATTTTTGACTTCTCTCTCTTATAATGGAGTTGTTATAAGAGCATATTGGTAAAGCGTGTAACCCAAAGCTTGCTTACTATGCACAATTTTATTGGACAAGTACTGCCTAGGCAAAGAACTTATGTGGTCTTGCTTTATCTTAGGATTTTGTCAAAATTTAATGGTTAGTCCAGTCCATGATTGAGCACATCAGTTTGTTTGGGTAAACAGAATGCCAATTGTACACCAAAGATGCAGTTAAGATAATCATATAAACTGTAAGTGATCAGTAGTTCAATTTTCTCAGTCGATTTGATTTAATTTAATTTTTAATATGCCTCCCCTAACCGAGGGAACCGGGTTCCACTATCATCAGATAACAGAACAAACCCCAGAACAAAAGTCAGTCTATTTCAAGAAAAGTACCTGCTGAACAGGTTCATTCAATTCGGCAGGATTAATAAAATTTGTAACACCAAAAGCCTTCCCTGTGCCACAGATACACCAAGTAAGTTCACAGAATTTTTTTGCTACACAAGTATGCAGTTATTATTTTGTATTGGAAAAATACCCTTTTCTTCCTTATCAGGATTGGTATCTACTCCAATAATCTTGGAAGCTCCCCGTAGCTTAGCACCTTGAGCGACCTAAATCAGCAGACATGGGCCTCAGAATTGCAGTTCTCGATATGTGTTTTCTTAACTTACAATAGCAGCTTCCGTAGATACTCACTGAAAGTCCTACAGTTCCCAGACCAAAAATAACTACACTTGATCCCTTGGATACATCAGCAACATTCCAAGCCGCACCAAGGCCTAAAAAACAGATCAACAGAGCAATAAACAGCGGATGATCAGATACCATCAAAACATGCTGCCACGCAAGATGACTGAATAATTTGAACACCAAAACAATTCTTTGCAAGCTTCAGAAGGGCATGGGGCAAAGTAAAGGGTACCTGCAGAGGCGCCGCAGCTGAGCAGGCATATCCTGTCCATGGGCATGGTGGGGCTGACCTTGACCGCGCAGCCAGAGTGGACAACCGCGTACTCGCTGAAGCTCGACACGGCGCAGTAATGGTACACGGGCTTCCCGCCGATGGAGAAGCGGGTGGTCTGGTCGCTGTGCATGACGCCCTTCCTCTCCAGGCCGAGCCTCTGGCACATGTTGCTTTTGCCCGACACGCAGTGCTTGCAGCTCATGCATTCCCCGATGAAGACGGTGAGCGCGTGGTCTCCGACTTGGAACTCGGTCGCTCCTTCCCCGACGCTCTCGACCACCCTGCAGACCAGGGTGTTAGGCTGTCAGCATTGTGACTTGTGTGAGCAAAAGGAGAGAGGCCAGGATACGGACGGACCCGGATGCTTCGTGCCCAAAAATTCTGGGGAACAGATCGGGCTGCGCCTGCGATTCGGATCAAAGTTGAGAGTAGGGTCGGAATGAGATGCAAATGCAGGGGACTCCTACTCGAGGGGAAGAAGTTGTTCGTGGTACCGGTGCGCACCGTGGACTGCCACTGGGTGACGTCGCTGCGGCAGATGGAGGTGGAGACGACCTTGACGCGGATCTCCATTGGCCCCGGCGGGGCGACCTCCACGTCCTCCATCACCAGCGCCTGCCCCGGCCCCCATGCCACCGCCGCTGCACGCCACCAAACACCGATGAGTCAGGAGAACACACGCACGCACGCATTCACGCCACGAAACAATCAGCAGGACGGATCCGTCACCTCGGCAGGTGATGGCCGCCGGAGGGGAGGAGGACGATGCCATTGCGGGAGATTTGCCTGCTCGTTTGCTGTCTCTGTGGATTATGGTGGAGAGAAGTCAAACAATCATCGCATCCGCTCGGTTTCGCTTTAGTAGGGGAGGGTTAGGTAGGTAGGAATGCCCCTGCCGCTACCTACCACCGTTGCTCAATGCTGCTAACCGCCAACACTCACTGTAACAAGAAACTTGAACAACTTATTACTGTCAGGAAAGAGCGCGCATAAGCAACGGCTCGGAACTTGTCCAGACCACCTGAAGTTTGTCAATTCGAGGCCGCAAAATAACATGATCTAGGCAACCTTCATAGCCGTCAGGAACAAAAAGAGAACTCTCTCTGCTTACAGAACTTGCATCGGAACTTGGAAGCCCAATAATTCAACGCAACTGTTTGTATAGACATATTTGTACCTTTTTATGCATTGATAACAATGACAAATGTACAATGATTACATTGTTAATCAGGAGACATCATTAGCATTCAGCACTACAAATGTAGAAACGATTCACAGAGTAATCAGGGGTGATATCCAGAGGCGGAGCTATGTTGGGGCCAACCCAGGCCATGGCCCGCCCAACTTTTTGCAATTTACACGGGGTTTAACCTTGTATGCATGCTTATTAGCTTATAGATGACTTTAATTAGTACCTATGGCCCGTCCTGGTATTATGTTCAAGCTCCGCTAGTGGTGATATCTGTACATGTTAGCTGCCTAGGAGGTTGGGGAAAATTGTGAGCTCTTGGTTGCAATGGACACAGAGCTCATGGTCATATCTTTTTCTTGTCTTCGTTAGGTCTGATCATCTGTACAGGAGCAGCTGGAATACGGGCCCACCACTCTTTAATTCGTCTTCGGAACTTCTCTGTGTGTTGCTTCCTTAGTGGCATCTCCCTCGTGTAAACCTCCAGGACTGCCATCAGGAGCAGATGCTTAGGAGGCATCAACACAACAACCGCAGCTGCAACAAGAAGTGACACTGCGACTATTTCAGTTGTCTGCATAGGGAAAATATGGAGATTAGCATTTTGGCAGATCAACCTCTTTGTATAGTTACAAAGATAACTTATTTTGGAATGATGTGCAGTGCTGGATGTAAACTATCACAGATGTATAGACAAATATTGGGCCAGAAATGGCTCATATCTGATGAGTCAAATAAATGTTATCACTAAGTTGTGTCAAATTGTAAAACAAGATACATCAAAGTGGTAAGCACATCAAGAGATTATCGATGCACTGCGAGTTTTCTAGACTATATTCCTCAATAAACAAGACTTATATTCAAAAGCAACAGCAAGGACAAACCTTTGGAACAGCTGCAAACAAGAGAGCTCTGAACTTGAGAAGAACAATATTTACAGCCTGTAGGGTATCTTCCAACTTGGATATAGCTTCCTGCAAGATCAAGATTTGCTCGACAGGATTTTTAGTTGGAGGGGGTCTTACTTCAAGCACTTCCAACAGTTTTCCTTCTTCACTGTACTTATGCCAAAGCATAACGACAGCAAAGACTAAGAAAACAGAGGGCACAGTGTAACTGACAAGCCCGCTACATAACAAAGAAAAGCCATATTAAGCAGAGCGATATACGTAAGCATACTTGATAAGATCCAGCAACCACAACGAAATTACCTTTGGATAACATAGAGGATAAAAGCTAAGAACAAAAATGATTTCAGAGGATCTTCCCACTTGGTTAAAGAGTAAATAAGTTTGCCTGCATGAATGAACGAAGAAAGTATCTCCTGCAAAATAAGGGCCAATCATCAGAAATCAAATGGCAACACTGTACTTGTACAACACATCATTTGGTTGGAAAAGAACAATTTAAATTGATCTTATCAGCGCACCTGCATGAGGGCTACATTTGCATCAAGACCTTCCACCTTCACTTGATCAACCGTAGCACGTGCTGCCTCTATTCTTTCAGAATAAAGAAATGACTCTTGCAAAGCAGCCTCCAGAGATTTTGTTACACCAACACAAACAGCACAAAAGCTTATCTCCTTTTCAGTTTCATTTTTTCTCTTCAGCAAGTTAAATCCCATTCTAGAGAGAGCATATAATGAAAATGGTACAGAATGAGTCTGCGGTGCTTTGTCAACTGCTGGCTCAGTTGCCAAATGGCTCAATGAAGTGTCCAACAGTTGGAAGTAGTTGTTGTATAGGGCCTCTAATACCATATCTCCTTTTGGGAGCTTTTCAGCTAAGCTAAAAGTGAGTGTTGTCTTAAAGTGAGAGGGAGCAATATGAAAAGCTTCTTTCACAGCAGAGTATCTCAAGATGCCCAGGATAGCCTTTGAGAGTGCTTCTGCTCTCTGAATATCTTCAAGGTTAAATTTTCTGATAAATCTATTCACCTGCATTACTTCACGAGTGATTGCTAACCAATAGTTTCTTCGTGAGGGGCTCCCTAACTCAGGAAAGTCGAAATAAATTGGTTCTGTTCTGCAAATATGGTGCTGTTAGTTTTGAAGGAAACCTATGAAAGTACACCTACAGTGCTCAGTAACATAAGTACTAGAGAACTCTTCCCATTTCAATACTTACAAAGTGCTTGATTTGTACATCACAGCTTTATCAAACAGACGAACACCCATTGGTTCAGTAAAATCTCGCTTGATCACTTGATTTGAATCTGTTGCTAAATCATATTTAACAATCTTATCACCATAACCAACTCTGATACTCTGAAAATAAAGAGCATGTGTTGTAAGGATCAATGTTCCTGCCAAAAATAAAGAGGTGATTAGTGGATTCCCAAAATGAAGCATGCCTGCAAAATGAAAATCAAATGCCAGTCAGTCAGTTCACCTGGCCAAGCTGATATCCCAATATGCTGCAATACAGGATGAATAGGCTTGTCACCATCAATAGCTAAGATACATTCCCCAGCATCAAGATTAAAACTTGAAGCAAGTGATGACTGCATAACTCCTTTGATAGACCTGAATATCCTACACAATAACATGGATATTTCTCTTAATGTATTTACCGAATCAACCATAGATTCATAGCATACCCTTTTCCTGGTCAAAAGGTTTGTTTGGGAAAGCTTCTAAATCTAGGGTTCAATATCCCTGGAAAAAAAAAACTGGGGCAATAGAAAGCACTACCAATATAGTATCAATTCCACAATAAAAACACCTATTTAATTTGAAGCCATCACTAACAGTGATCAAAGGATATTCATACATTGATTCCATAGACATTAAGAAAGGGTAGGGAAAATAAATAATGAGAGTTTGATCATCTATCAACTGTATTTCTTACCGGTCTAAACTTTTGAGATACTTGTCGTATACGAAATAATGTAACCGGCCACCAGATGAACACGTAAGTGCATCAAACAGATTGTGGACAGTAACCAAGTCAGCTATTATTGGGCATGAAGGCGCTATTCGTGTAAAAGCACTTAATCCAACTGTCTTCATGTCGTTAACCTAAAAATGAACAGCACTAAATCATCATGTGCACACACATGAAGAAATGTGGTCGTAACAAAAAAATTGATGTTTTGTAAACAGAACTAACTTGAACAGCTAAACTTGTGGAATTCGCATAGAAAATTGATCCCTCATCTTCATCTTCAATCTCCACGGGATTACACAAGGTAGAATTCTGACAATCACAATAAATAGAAAGAATGATGAATATCACTCTGTTAGAACTGTAAATTTCTCTTCAGAAAATGCAGGTGTCATTTATTTATTTATTTATGCTTCAAACACGACTGTTTGATAAAGAAAAAAGGGAAGACGAATGGTATACGGTGACCAACTGCGGCAATGAAGATTTCTCACATTTTTTAGCAATCCTTCCTCAGAACCTGGGTTTTCCCAAGCAAGCATCATATCAAACATTAAACGACGAAGATTCATATCAGCCAAATAGTCTGGACGTGTAGTTACTTCATGGAGAGCTTTGTGGCAGCAGTACTCTAATAGTTCTCTGGCATATGTATTGGGTTCCTTACAATTATCTGGGAAATCAGCCTCATAACTTTGCTGCAAGTTCTCAGTTGCAACAGCAAGAATCCTGAAATTGTAAAATTGAGGAAACTAAGCACTTGACTTTAGAACTAACTAATCATTTTGAGAGGAACTGAAGTAGAAGCTTGTCAGACATCACAGCAACGATATGAATGGAAGGGTATAATAGTGGAAATTTTAGGAGCGAATAGGGTGATGTCATGTTTTTAAGGCTAATTACGAAGTTCTTCAAAGTATAGAATTTGACTTGATCAAAAAGGTGCGTTCGGATTTAGCTGATTCGACTGTGGCTAACTTATGCTGCTTTACTTTCTCTCTCACAACAAGACCAGATACAGTAAGAACCACTGTATATCTAGCAATTACTAGCAAGAAACCTGGTGCGTTGCTATGGGCCACAACTTTTTACTACATGTTAGACTAATTACTTTATGGAATTGAGGTGTTGCTAGGCATATCCACAAATTCGTGATAGATCAGGGTGTCTTTGCAAAACATATTTAAGTTGGGTGATGAGCAATCTGGCAATCCCATCTGTCTCAACCATTGGTAGCGAAGCGTATGGCACAATCAATTATTACCTTTAATAGGAGTATCGACATGTTGGCATTAGCAGAGTATCAAAATCGAAGTGTGTCATATAAATGCCAAGAAATGAATAGCTATTATTGCACTCGATTTCCACAATGTAAGTGTTCACGCACAGAAAATCAGCAGCCCCACCATTCAATTTCCACGGTTAGTACAAGTAGAAGCAAACAGGCCATGGACAGGGGTGCGTGGAAGCTTGCTATCCATGTGCCAGAACCATGAGTTGGTTGTGAGATCTTATGGTTTCACCTCTAGCCTACCCCAACTTGTTTGGGACTAAAGGCTTTGTTGTTGTTGTTGTTGTTGTTGTTGTTGTAGTACAAGTAGAAGCAAACAGGCCATCACCACCAATTGCTCATTTTATATATGATGAGTAATGACATGTGGGCATTACCGAAGTATCGAAGTGTGTCATACAAATGTCCAGAAATAACTGGCTATTATTATCTCTCGACTTCCAGAATGTAACAGTTTATGCAGAGAAAATCAGCAGCCTCATAATCCTCTCTATATGAGCTAATTTTAGTAGATGGCAGCTAAATTTTGATTAACCATAGTGGTGTGACTATGCTGATTGGTCGTTGTTGTCAGTGGATCTTTCCAGATGCAGAATATATCAATTGAATGTGCAGTCTAGCCAAAATGGTGAAATCGGCATGCCCTATGCATGTGAAGCAAGTCAATGTCAACGGTCATACACCAAAACCATGTGAATCCCTGAAACTCACAGAACTCACTGGAACACTGTCAGGGGAGACCGATTGGAGCCCTATAAATTCATGTCCAACTAAAAGATAGTATGCTATGTACATCAATTCCAGTACTCTTCCCACACTGAGAACAATAATTTCCGACGATGTGAATCAAAGCACGATGGTATTTTTAAAAAACAAGGGAAAAGAAAGTAATACAGAAAAGCACGCATGCGTTTCCTATCGAATTAAGCAAATTAAATTAACAGTCAGCGACCAATCATATCATAGATGCTGAACAGGCTAAGATGATTTCAGATATACATGGAGCATTTAAGCACACGCCACAGATTAACCCATCGAACGAATTTGGGGCGAGCAATCAGCAACAGTTGGGTGAGTGAGTCGAGGAGCAAAGAGTACATGGCTTGAATCGAACCTCTACCCGCGCACCCCTACTACTACCGGCCGGGGAGAGTTTGAGGTTGGGAAGACCCATACGCACCGTGAGCAGCGGGAGACGACCGAGTTGGCGACGGACGAGAGCTGCGGGATGCCTCCGTCGGCGCCGCCGCCGACAGCGCCCTCGCCATCGGCCGCCGCGGAGGAGCGGGAGGTGGTGGAGGCGACGAAGGCGGCGGCCGACTGGCGGGAGAGGCGGGCGAGGAAGGTGCGGATGGGCTTCTCGCGCACCCACGTCTCCACGATCCCCATGCCGACCTCGCTCTCCCTCGAATCCTCCTTGACCCTTTGGGGGCTTGATTGGACTGGAAGCCTTCTTCCCCTTGCTTTGGGGCTGTGCTGCCGGTTGCTGTTCCTTCCGTCTTCGTTTCCTCGCCTCGGTTCCGCCGTGTCGTCACGTCTCGTGCGTTTCCACCGCGGTGTATCTACCAGCCAGCTGTGTGCGCGCGCGCGGAATGCGGCCAAGTAGGATGACGGCGCTGACGGGGCCGGCTGAGTTGGCAAGGTAGTCCACGGTCGCGCCAGTCGCCAGCACAGTGGAAGGCGGTGCTTTTTTTCTTTTTTATTACTACATAAGTGGAAGACGTTGCTTTTTTCTTTTTAACACAGTACAGAGGCAGAAGCTCATACATACAAATACACTCATGAGTGGAAGACATTGTTGACTGGGTGATAAATGGATAGACACTTCACTTTTAATCTCTGGGAAGCACATATATTGTTTTACATATATATTCTTTTTAGCTACCCAATTTCATCTGACAGCCCAATGGTTTGTCTATTAGTATCATTTGTATTTGACGGAATGTATATGTAATGAGACAAAACCTTCAAGGCAAGAAATAAGAAGCAAAAGCTGAAAGCTTAATAACATTGTACAATTGTATCTCACTAGAAAATTATGTGAACTTATTATATAGCTTGAAAACTGAATAAAATTTAATATGAGCATCATTTTTTTCATTAGTCAATACGTGGATTTGCACGTACACGATTACTAGCAAAAAGAGCAAATGTATTGTAATCTGGGCATTCTTATATGTTGTTGTCATTCATTCATAAACTGATTAGTTCAAATTTTGTTTTTCTACATGAGTTGGAATTTCGTTGGCAGTGAGAACTGCTTTTTAACTTAGGTCGTCATTCATTCCAAGTCTGACCCCTTTTTTAAACTTAGACAGTGTTGTTTGTTGGATCTGGAATGAAGGGTAGTAATTTGGTCAAAAAAAGGGTAGTAGAGTAGAGGTGGGTAGGTTACAGTCATTGAATCGTGCTCCCATCCATAGCCGTGACCCCGCCGCCGGCCTTTGCCTCCCTTCGCTCGATGCCCCGATCTCGCCCCCACCCTATTACCTCCTCCTCCATCGCCGGAGCCCCACTCCCTACCCCCGCCCCTAGCCTCCTTCTCCCTTGGCCCATGGCCAGCCCAACTATTAATTATGGAGACCCTAGTGCGAGTGAGGTGCAGTGGACCTAGCAAATATAATAGAGTGAAAAAATATTTTCACCATTATATATCACGTTTCATGAAAATTATTATAAAGTCATAAACATCAAAATTGTAATTAAATTAGCAAATAAAGCCTTAATACATCATTTATATGTGATTATATGATGCAAATAATTATTATAAGATACATGTACTCAACCATAAACTCTGTTGGAAAAGCGGTGCCTAGGAGGCGCTTAGGTACGCTTGGGCGCTAGGCGACGGCCAAACGCCTCGCCTAGGGCATAAATGGAAGTCTAGGCAGGGCAAGCAAGGAATTGTCTACCCAAGCAAGAAAACATGCCATATTGAACTCACATGCCGAATGGGCAATATTCCAATAGAAGTAGCAGGTAGTTAACTTATTTATTTGCCCTAAATTTATATTAACACACATATAATAATCACAAATACACTCTGATAGTAAAAACTATATTACCGCCTAGGGCGCTTAAGCAACGCCTAGGCACTAGGCGAAGGCCAACCGCCTCGCTTACGCCTACCGCTTTTTTCAACCTTGACCATAAATAACTATTAAATAAATACAACATTATGTTGTGCAAATTACATTCTTTATAATTATTTAGGTATGTAGATGTATCAGGCCCTTATTTGACATGGGCCCTAGGCCGCCGCACCTTTTGCCACGGCCTGAGGTCGTTTCTTGCACCGTTATTTGAAGAGGTTCGTTTTGAGATGTTATCAAACTCTTTAAAGCGGCCAGGTGCATATGCTGACTCTATGAAGGATTTGCAGGGTGAAAACTATACAATCTCCATGCCTGTAAAGAAGGATGGGAAGTATGAACCACAACGGCGAGATATCATGTTGGTTTCCTCACCAGAAAAACCAGGTAAATCAGAAACTATCAATGCGCTAGTGTGAGTCATGAAGCCTCATTCTAGAGATGCAGATGATAGTAAGGTGCTACAAGTCGAAGTCATCGGATCACCTGATAATATATGATAGATATTTTCAATGAAATGGGATAAGAAATGTGTACAATAGACGAATAGCTACCGGTGCAAGGCCCTTTTGAAATCAGACTTCTCACTAAAATGGTATGACACCCCGAGACCGATTCTTTCCATTATTATTATTATATTGGTTGCTCTATCTTATTATTTTTTTGCATTCCATCATTTCATCATGCCATCATGTCATTAATTTTTTTTCCAACTCAAATAAATCAATTGCATAGATCTTTTGATCTATTTAAATTGAGGGAGTTCACATGGTGATTTCTCTTTGTAACATATCCTCCCAATATTTTAGGGAGCTATTATAAAATATTCCATTAATTTGGAATTAACCAAACACACTTGCAATTTAATTCTCATGTTTTTTCTACTTCAAGTTTGGTCCTTAAACTTTGCTCATAAATTCTTTCATCATTTTCCCGAGCTCCACCTAAAATCTCAACATTTTGGGGCACTTCTAAAACCTAGTCCTAGTTCAAACCATTTGAATTAAATTCAAATGAATTTGAATTTGAATCTTGCAATCCTTCCACCTCTAATTTTCTTGAGACAAGCTCATTTTTGTGAGTCCGGAAAAATTAACCCCATGCCCAAATTCCTTCGCTACCCTTTTCTTTTCTCTCTTTTCTTTCTTTCTATTTTTCTGCTAATGGAAAAGAGAGAGAGGGAGAGAGCCAGCCCAGCCAGGCCAGCCTCGTTTTGATCCAACCAGCCCACCTAACCATCTGACCCACCCAAGCCCATCTCTCTCTCCTTACCCCTCAAAAAAAAGCCACCAGGGGTGAGCTCCTCTCGATCCCCTCTTCCCTCGTTGCACCGTCAGAGAGAGAGAGCGAACGAGACCGCCCCGCGCCCGATCCCCTCGTCCTCCTTCTCGAGCCCCACCTCGCGCCGCCAGGGAGAGCCACGCTCGATCCCTTCGCCCAGAGCTCGCCTCCTGTGGCGCCCGCATCCCCGGTCGCCAGCACCGCTGCCTTGCCTTGCGCCGCGCCGGTGACCTCCGCCTCCAGCCGCTCCATGGCGCCCCGCCACCAAGCAGCCGCGCGCCGCCGGACCTTCCCGCTGCCAGCACCACCGCATCCCTCGCTCGATCCCGCGCCTCCTTCCCTTGCCGCCGCGCTGGCCATCAACTCCGGCGAGCGCCGCCTCCGCGCGCGAGCGCCCGAGCTGCTCTGCCGCCCGCGCCTGGATCTCCCTCCGCGCCAAGACCTCACCGCCTCGAGCACGACAGCCAGGTCAACGACGCCGCTGCGACCAGGAGCCCGAGCTCCCCTCACGCGCCTCCTCCTCCTTCCGTTTCATCCGTGACTTCCAGCACCCGATCCATGGCGCGCCGCCGCGTCATCCGCAAGCATCGCCGCCTCCTGTCTCGTCCGTCTCCACTCTGGCCATGGCGCCACCTCACCTCTAGCACCAGTAGTGCCTCAACTTGCTGCCTTCAAGCTTGCCTGCGGGACTCCTCTGTCCGCCAAGGGCGTCGGCCCCTTTTCTTCTTGCCACACTCGCCTCCACCACCGTTGCCGCATGCCGCAGCTCATGAGCCTGCACCACCTTCGGCCCCGTGGACAAGGTCCACCCGAGGCCAGCTCGCCCAAATGCATCACCATCGAACCAAGAAGACCGCCACTGCCGCGACCATCTCTTCTGTCCAAGCGTCGCCTCCCCGAAACCTGGATGCGCCAAGTACCTCGTGAGACCCGGTTCATCAAGTTCGACTACACTACGACCACCAACGAACATCTACGGCGCCGTGCATTTTGTCAAGTTCCACGACACTATACCGCAAATGACCTCGGTTTTGGACCGCAAGCGCCAAGTACCCCAACGGCAAGACCACAAGGACTCGAGTACAACTACACGGTGATGCGTCAAGTACCTCTACCGACGGCCCGAACGTCTACGAACCATGTGCAGCTACCGTCGCCCCCAAGAGCTCGGATTCGTCAAGTTCCTCTCCGTAACGTGAACCACTACTTTCACTACCATCGAACCGGTCCACCCCGAACGCACGCTTCGAAGGTATACCGACGAGACGACCGCCCGTGGACGAATGCATGTTGTATGAGATGCATCCTATGTTTGCATCGTGTCCGAATTGTTTCATGCACGTTCCCCGTTTCCATGCCACCGACACGTGGGAACCCGATAACCGGGATCACCCCACCATCTCTTGCATGTTCCGCACATCCGCACACTTGTTCCTCCTTTGCACCGGTATCTCAACGAGTTATCGGAACCGGAATGTTGCCGTGGCATCATTTCCGTTATCGCCGCCGTGGCACCCACTTCTTTCCGTCATGGCGACAAATGCTCCATGTCCTTTTATGCCACCTTTTTCATCAAAAATTGCATATAACTTGAATTTGTCATCCGCATCATGATAACAATATTTAAAATGTTTAAATTGTTGTTTGCATTAATTTGCATAAATGACATGCTAAATGGTTTATTTCATAACTAAATAACCGTAGCTCCGAATGAAATAAACTTTATATGTAAATGGGGTAGAAAAATGTGCAGATTAACATGGTGCACTTTATTTTCCTGTTTAACAATAATAAAATATGGTTTTAGGCAGAACAGTACCAATTTCGAAAATTACATATGAGGATTTTTCCGGAATTGTTATGTGCTGTTTCCGGCCTCATTTAAATTGCCTAGATAGGTAGATTAATTATGCTTCACCTCTTGCCATGTTTAACAACATTTAATCTTGTCATATACATAAACGGGAGTGAACTAAATAATTGTTGTGGAGTTTCGTCAATATGCAACTCGTTGCATATTGAGCTTCACTTAATGTGTAGTATTTGATTGTTTCATTTTGCCATGCCATGCATCCTTGAACTTGACATGCATCATACTTGGTTGTGCATCATGTCATGTTTATGCTTGTGTGTTTATCATGTTGTTTGCTTCTTTCCGGTTGTGCTTCTTCTCGATAGTCCGGATACGTTGCGAAGTGTGAGTATTCGTTCGACTACGCTTGTTCGACCACTTCATGGACTCGATCTTCTTCCGAGCGGGATTCCAGGCAAGATGATCAAGACCTTGGATATCTTTACTATCTTTGCTTGCTAGTTGCCTCGTTGCTATCGCTATGTCGCGCTTCCTACCACATATATGTCAGCCTCCCATATGCCATGATACAGCCTCTAACCACCCTTACCCAGCAAACCGTTGTTTGGCTATGTTACCGCTTTGCTCAGCCCCTTTCTTATAGCATTGCTAGTTGCAGGTGCAGTTGCAAGTTGTTCCATGTTGGGACATGGATATCATGGGATATCACAATACCTCTTATTTAATTAATGCATCTATATACTTGGTTTTGAGTGGAAGGCTCGGCCTTTTGCCTGGTGTTTTGTTCCACTCATGCCGCCCTAGTTTCTGTAATACCGGTGTTATGCTCCTTGATTAGCGTTCCTAACATGCTCAGGGGTATGGGACCCTCTTGACAGTTCATTTTGAATAACCGCTTCCAGCAAGGCCCAACTTTGGTTTTAACATTTGCCAACATAATAATAATGAATTAAATAATTAATTTGCATAGGGAGTTAGCGCTACCCGAGGATTCTTAATTCAACATAATACAGGTGGGCCAGTGCCAATGGTGTTGGTCCGAAACGGGTAGACTGCGGGGCCACCGCGGGGAAACTCAAGGATCTGGTTTTACTCGTAGGATGTCCCATCCGGTCGTGGCCTGAGACGAGATACGCGCGGCTACTATCAGGGTGTCGGCACGCCGGGAGGTCTTGCTGGACTTGCGTTACCATTTACCATTGTCGAAATGTCTTGTGCACCGGGATTCCGAGGATACTTCGGGCTGACTCGAGGTTGATCGGGTTTTCTTGGGGTTGAGGTCTTCCACCGCAGCTTGTGTTGGTTTGTGATGGACCTGGTTGGAACACCCCTGCAGGGTTAAATCTTACGTGAAGCCATGCCCGCGGTTATGTGGCGACTTGGTTATTTATAACCTCCGGTTGTAGAGAACTTGGCACTAAATTTTAATTAAAATACACCAACCGCGTGCGTAACCGTGATCGTCTCTTTTCGAGTAAGTTCGAGAAGAGAACACGGTGGGGTTATGTTTGACTCGTAAGTAGGTGTTCAATATCACTTCTTGATCATTACTAGATTGCGACCGTTATGCGTAGTTTACTCTTCTTATTCTTGTACTCGTAAGTTAGCCACCATATAATGCTTAGTGCTTGCTGCAACCTCACCACCTTACCCTTCCATACCCATTAAGCTTTGATAGTCCTGCTACCCATGGTTATGGGATTGTTGAGTCCTCGTGGCTCACAGATTACTACCACAACAGATGCAGGTACAGGTAATGCGATGATTTGGCGTGAGAGCGATGCGCGTTTGCTTTTGGAGTTCTTCTTCTTCGTCGATCTTGGTATAGGTTCCTGGTCGGCAGCCTGGCTAGCAGGGTGGATGTCGTTCGTGTTTTTCGTTTGTGTTTTCATCCATAGTCGGATTCTGCTCTTCTGTATGGTGTTTGCTATGTATTGATGTATTTCTGTGATGACTGTATGTATTGTATGTATCCCCATCTATTATGTACATGGTACGATGTAATGATATCCACCTTGCAAGCGTCTTCTATATGCGCTTCTATCCCTGGTGGGACCTCCGAGTCCCTCGAGGATAGGATCGCATATTGGGCGTGACAAGTTGGTATCAGAGCCTCTACCGACCGCAGGAGCCCCCTTGATTGATCGAACCGTTGGCGAGTCTAGAAAAAAAACTATTTTGAGTCTAGCTATATATCGGAGAGTAGGAATTATTTTTACTCCTTATCCCCTTCGTCACTCTTGTGAGGAATTGTGACGTAGGTGTTTTAATTCTACTACTCTTCTCACTCAAATTTTTTAGGGTCACGCGGGTATTTTGGAATCGTTATGATATCGTTGTGACGGGAATTCTGTCTTGGTGCCTCCTGACCGTATGGATTGGACCCGGGGAGTTGAGCTCCAAGGTGTTCTTTCCACATTTGCTATCGTTTCAGTTCCTGAATACCAGAGGACGCCGACATCGAAACGCTTCTATACTTTTTGTGCTGGCAAATAGTGCCGTGACTTTTCCCCAGTACTGGAGATAGCTCGGATGATCCACCGTGACTAGTATCACTGTGTTTTCGAAGGTCTGAGGTAGACGAATTTGCGAAGTTTCTCGGTTGTGTGTTAAGGGTTGCGGATGCAGTTGTAGCTGATTAGGTTGTTGATTGCTGAGTAGGTTCCTGGACCCGCAACCTGATCACATAACCAAGAAGTTTCGGGAGTTCTTAGGTGGGAATTCAAGTAGTTACCTAGGATATCTTTCCGACAGATGCATGATTTGAGATTGGGGTTCGACGTCTAGTGGTCCGCCTGTACACGGTCATTTTTATAGTGGTCTCGTGGTGTCTTAAAGAGCCCTTGTAGCTTTGCTACGGCTCGGGGATGCTTCGTATGTCAAGGGCAGCAATGTACTTGATGGTCGCTGTACGATCGAGCCCGTGTAGGCCCCACCATGAAAATTTCGGACGAAATCTCTATCATATGTTTGTTCCGGCTTATTCTGCAAGCCACATCCTTTGTTTTGTTATGAGTTATGGTATTCGAGTTGCTTCGAAGTCAAGTGTTGATTCCATACCTTTCCTAAGTGGTGCTCTCATATTTCTATGGGTGTGCTAATCCTTCTTGATCATCAAGTTTGTCATGGAAAATTATTCTCAACCGACGTGCTTCTCTTCAAGTTATTCCATACGAGCGCCGTTGAGAAACCTGAGGATTTGTTCGTTTCACCTGTCCCAAGTTGTCTTTCTTTTTCCCACCCTCCCACCCCTTTTTCTTCACGGAGTAAAAATCTCCAAATCAAGTATCCATTTTATTTGTGAGAAGTCTTTCCATTCTTTTCCTTCAATGTTCTTAACCGGTGATTCTCATGAAGGTGCTCAGGAGCTACAAGTTCATCATTCTTCGTTCTCGGTGGATTTAATTCAAGCTTTCGGTGTTGATAATTTTTCTTTCATTGATTCAAACATTTCACATGTTGGAAATTCTTACCCAAGCCTCTCTTGTTTATTCACCTCTCTCTATTCATATCCGGAGTGCAGAAATTATCTCAGAAGATTCATGTTTCCATTCAAGATCCGTTCGAGCTAGTTCGAGGTTGTTACCTCATCCAATCCATTTAAATCTTTCCGGTGCATTTTCTCTCTTTCAAGCAATCTTTTCCAATGGTGTTTCTTTTGAGTGGGCCCTAACCCACATGTCTTTTCCCAGGATCTTACCCGACTCTTCAAATTTTCTGGAGTTATTCTCAAATTCTTTCAAAGTTTGATGTAAGAATGAATTCTCATCGGTCAAATGACGTCTCCAAGATCAATTCCTAATTCTTTTCAAATTTGGCTCAACTTTTCTATTCGTCATTATTCCGGAGTATCTAAATTCTTCATGGTGGTTCTCGTCGTCATTCTCAGCATTGGAAGACCAAAGAAGAAATTCTCTCATCCGTTCTCTTGAAGATTCGTGGTTCTAGCTTCATGCCATCCTCACAATTGTTTTCGATTGTGAAAAAATCTTTTCATATCCATCCGAAGCATTTCATGAGTTCTTTCCATTTTCTATCCTCCGAAGGCCATCATTTCAGAATTCTTCATTCTCAATGTTCTTCTCTCGTTCTCAAATTCTTCCGGAGCTTCGTTCAAGTATTCTCTAGTCAGCTCGTGATATCTTCATTCTCTTGTATCTAAATTCACTCAAGTATCTTCGTGCGTTTCTTCTAATTCTTCACGGTGACTCATTCTCTTTTCTTCGTTCATTGTCATTTCTTACGGTGGTTCGTTCAAGATTCCTCTTCCTTTGTTATCGTATCAATTAATTCGTTCTTTTCACAAATTCTACCGGTGGTTCATTGAAGACCTTCCCAAGTTTACGCTATATCTCTGTTCAATTTTTTTCAAGAAGAATAAGTAGTATGCAAATCCATTGCTTTTCATCAATTCAATTTGATGAAGGATAGACATATCATAATTCTTATTCTTGTTCATGGAGGTGATTTAATTACTTCGTTCGGAGTTTTGTTCATGATGAATGAAATCTCGGTTCCTTTGCTTCATCTTTTCTTCCGGAGTTCCAAGTATTATCGATTATCTCATTTCGAAGCTTCATTTCTTTGTTATCAAGGTGTTCCAAGGAAATCATTGCAAGGATTCAATCTTATTCTTTTCAACCTTCATTTCTTTTCTAGCATCATTTTCATTTCCGGAGTTCTTCAACGAGACCCTTCATAGTGGTTCGTTAAAGATTTCATTCATTCTCGAAGTGTTCATCAAGATTCTTGTTGGAGCTCAAGTATTCTTCATCTCGCATTACGAAGTGCTATTCTTTCTACCTTATCTTTTGAGGTGGTCTTCTGTCATTCTTGACAATTTTCCTTCGTGTTTCATGATTCACAAGTTGTCAGGAATGAGATATTTAAACCCATCATTTTTCTCTTTGTTCAGATCTTTTCAGCCGATCATTCTCCTTGTTGGAGTTATCTTGGTATAGATTTCACCTAAAAGCCTATCCTAAGGAATGTTGCTATTGTGGTGCTTATCAATGATCCAAGTTTCTCCCTCTCTTCTCGATGAAAGAGGTTTTCATCTCTTCGAGATCTCAAGCAATCAGTTGTTTCCGTTAGTGGCTGGTTGGCACCTCATAATTTTGAGATGTTTTCCATAAGCCCACAACAAGCTTATTCTTTTCGTTGTTGATTTTTCAATAACTCCGTTCATTCTTTCGTTGTAAGGATGCTTTTCAAATTCAATTGTGGGAGACGTTGTCATTTTCTTCTCCGTTCTTTTCTTTTCGACGATCTAGCTTCTATTCTTTTGTTTTGGAGGCATTATGATGTTGCTCTCTTCGACTCATTATCTCGTTTCGCCAAGATCATGTTCTTTTCCTTGCTTATCCATTTAACCGGAGTGTTGTCCAAATTCTTTCTTCCTTATTCCTTGTCCATCTCGTTTTAACCGGAGTGGTTTCATACACTATCTTGTCCCTTGAGCGCTTGGTACCGTTGTAGTCCTTGTTCCTCTTGTCTAACGGAGAGTTTTCAATTTCGTTCATCTCCGTCGTGTCATTTCTTCAAGTTCTTCAACCTCTCAAGGTTCTTTGGTTTCACTCATTTGTCAAAGAAGCAACTTAGTTTTACCTCTCCCTCTTCCTCTTCTCATTCCTAAGATCTCGGGGCGAGATCTCTTGTAAGTGGGGGAGTGTTGTGACACCCCGAGACCGATTCTTTCCATTATTATTATTATATTGGTTGCTCTATCTTATTATTTTTTTGCATTGCATCATTTCATCATGCCATCATGTCATTAATTTTTTCCAACTCAAATAAATCAATTGCATAGATCTTTTGATCTATTTAAATTGAGGGAGTTCACATGGTGATTTCTCTTTATAACATATCCTCCCAATATTTTAGGGAGCTATTATAAAATATTCCATTAATTTGGAATTAACCAAACACACTTGCAATTTAATTCTCATGTCTTTTCTACTTCAAGTTTGGTCCTCAAACTTTGCCCATAAATTCTTTCATCATTTTCCCGAGCTCCACCTAAAATCTCAACATTTTGGGGCACTTCTAAAACCTAGTCCTAGTTCAAACCATTTGAATTAAATTCAAATGAATTTGAATTTGAATCTTGCAATCCTTCCACCTCTAATTTTCTTGAGACAAGATCATTTTTGTGAGTCCGGGAAAATTAACCCCATGCCCAAATTACTTCGCTACCCGCTTCTTTTCTCTCTTTTCTTTCTTTCTATTTTTCTGCTAATGGAAAAGTGAGAGCGGGAGAGAGCCAGCCCAGCCAGGCCAGCCTCGTTTTGATCCAACCGGCCCACCTAACCATCTGACCCACCCAAGCCCATCTCTCTCTCCTTAACCTAGCCACCAGGGGTGAGCTCCTCTCGATCCCCTCTTCCCTCGTTGCGTCGTCAGAGAGAGAGAGCGAACGAGACCGCCCCCCGCCCGATCCCCTCGTCCTCCTTCTCGAGCCCCACCTCGCGCCGCCAGGGAGAGCCACGCTCGATCCCTTCGCCCTGAGCTCGCTTCCTGTGGCGCCCGCATCCCCCGTCGCCAGCACCGCTGCCTTGCCTCGCGCCGCGCCGGTGACCTCCGCCTCCAGCTGCTCCATGGCGCCCCGCCACCAAGCAGCCGCGCGCCGCCGGACCTTCCCGCTGCCAGCACCACCCCATCCCTCGCTCGATCTCGCGCCTCCTTCCCTTGCCGCCGCACTGGCCATCAACTCCGGCGAGCGCCGCCTCCGCGCACGAGCGCCCGAGCTGCTCCGCGCCAAGACCTCACCGCATCGAGCACGATAGCCAGGTCGACGACGCCGCCGCGACCAGGAGCCCGAGCTCCCCTTACGCGCCTCCTCCTCCTTCCGTTTCATCTGTGACCTCCAGCACCCGATCCATGGCACGCCGCCGCGTCATCCGCAAGCGTCGCCGCCTCCTGCCTCGTCCGTCTCCACTCTGGCCATGGCGCCACCTCACCTCTAGCACCAGTAGCACCTCAACTTGCTGCCTTCAAGCTCGCCTGCGGGACTCCTCTGTCCGCCAAGGGCATCGGCCCCTTTTCTTCTTGCCACACTCGCCTCCACCACCGTTGCCGCATGCCGCAGCTCATGAGCCTGCACCACCTTTAGCCCCGTGGACAAGGTCCACCCGAGGCCAGCTCACCCAAATGCATCACCATTGAACCAAGAAGACCGCCACTGCCGCGACCATCTCTTCTGTCCAAGTGTCGCCTCCCGAGCCCTGGATGCGCCAAGTACCTCGTGAGACCCGGTTTGTCAAGTTCGACTACACTACGACCACCAACGAACATCTATGGTGCCATGCATTTTGTCAAGTTCCACGACACTATAACGCAAATGACC
The DNA here is from genome assembly GCA_039707655.1 of Elymus sibiricus. Lineage (NCBI taxonomy): Eukaryota > Viridiplantae > Streptophyta > Magnoliopsida > Poales > Poaceae > Elymus > Elymus sibiricus. The sequence goes on from CM077674.1 coordinate 254,062,072, forward strand.
TCGGTTTTGGACCGCAAGCGCCAAGTACCCCAATGGCAAGACCACAAGGACCCGAGTACGACTACACGGTGATTGATACGTCTCCAACGTATCTATAATACATGAAGTATTCATGCCATGTTTATAACAATTCTATATGGTTTTGGTATGATTTGATTAGAACTAACCCGGACTGACGCTGTTTTCAGCAGAATTGCCATGGTGTTGTTTTTTTGTGCAGAAATAAAAGTTCTTGGAATTGGATGAAACTTTTTGGAGATTTTTTATGGAATAAATAAAAAATACTGGAACCAAGACCCACTAGAGGGGGGCCACCCAGTGCCCACGAGGCACCAGGGCGCGCCACCCCCCCAGGCGCGCCTTGGTACCTCGTGGGGCCCACGTGGCTCCGTCTGACCTGATTCCAACGCTGAAAAATCCTATAAATAGAGAAACCCCCAGAAATAACCCTAGATGAGTTTTTACGCCGCCGCAAGCCTCTGTACCTCCACGATCTCATCTATAGCCCTTTTCCGGCACCCTGCCGGAGGGGGGAATCATCACCGGAGGCCATCTTCATCATCTCGGCGGTCTCCATGACGAGGAGGGAGTAGTTCACCCTCGGGGCTGAGGGTATGTACTAGTAGATATGTGTTTGATCTCTCTCTCTCGTGTTCTTGATATGGCACAATCTTGATGTATCGCGAGCTTTGTTAATATAGTTGGATCATATGGTGTTTCTTCCCTCCCTATCCTTGTTGTGATGAATCGAATCTTTTCCCTTTGAGGTTTCGTTATTGTTGGATTGAATATTTCAGATTTGAGAACACTTGATGTATGTCTTGCATATGAATACCCGTGGTGACAATGGGGTATTATATTGATTCACTTGATATATGTTTTGGCACTCAACTCGCGAATTCCCGTGGTGACATTGGGGTAATCTATGCATAGGGGTTGATGCACGTTTTCATTATTTTTTCTCCGATAGAAACTTTGGGGTGCTCCTTGGAGTTCTTTGTGTGGATTGAATATTATGATTATGAAGTTGTTTGATGCATATCGTATAATCAACTCACGGATACTTGTGGTGACATTGGAGTATCTAGGTGACATTAGAGTTGGTTGATGTGTGCCATATGGTGTTATTTTAGTACGAACTCTAGGGCTGTTTGTGACACTTATAGGAATAGCTCAATAGATCGATCGGAAAGGATAACTTTGAGGTGGTTTCGTACCCTACAAACAATTTCTATCTTATGTTCTCCGCTAATAGTAACTTGGGAGTGATTCTTTATCGCGTGTTGATGGATGATTATATGATCCAATTATATTAGCATTGTTGAGAGATTGCACTAGCGAAAGTATGAACCCTAGGCCTTGTTTCTAAGCATTGCAATACCGTTTATGCTCACTTTTGTTACTTGCTACCTTGCTGTTTTTTATTGTTCGCACTACAAAAACCTATATCTACTATCCATACTACACTTGTATCACCATCTCTTCGCCGAACTAGTGCACCTATACAATTTACCATTGTATTGGGTGTGTTGGGGACACAAGAGACTCTTCGTTATTTGGTTGCAGGGTTGTTTGAGAGAGACCATCTTCATCCTACACCTTCCATGGATTGATAAACCTTAGGTCATCCACTTGAGGGAAAATTGCTACTGTCCTACAAACCTCTGCGCTTGGAGGCCCAACACGAGTCTACAAGAACAAGTTGTGTAGTAGACATCAAGCTCTTTTCTGGCGCCGTTGCCAGGGAGGTGAGTGCTTGAAGGTATATCTTTAGATTTTGCAATCGAATCTTTTAGTTTCTTGTTTTATCACTAGTTTGGTTTATAAAAGAAAACTACAAAAAATGGAATTAAGGTTGCCTCATATTATTCGTCTTTATCATGTCTTTCTTGAAAATGATGGATCGGAAAATTGTGCTTAATTGATAGAAGAAGAATTCAATAAAATGTTTGGCATAAAATCTTTGAATGATGAGCATGATTGCAATGTTGTTAGTATAAATTCTATGAATATCCAAAATACTAATGATGATCGCACTAGTCATGACAAAAATGTTTCTTATAAGCATGTCAATTTTTGTGGAGTGCATAAAGTTTGTGAAGACATGCCTTATAGGGATGATAGATTTTGTAAGAAGCATAAACATGATAGAACCAATTTTTTGCTCAAAGTGATAGATGAATTTGCTACAAAATTATGCTCTCTTCATCCCATTACTTGTGAACTTTGCAATAAAGTTGGTCACCTTAATTTCAATGCATACTTTTTCATGATCGAATCATGACTAAATATTGTAATGACTTGACCGCCCTTGAACTATATAATGAGCTTTATCTATTTTTGGGGTGTGAGGAATTGACACATAAAAATAGTTGGTTTGAAGTATTCATTCTCACAGACAACATTGAAACTAATCTAGAGGAAATCTATATGTTTTGTGTGGTAAATTGCAATGAGAATGCTTATATTGCCAACTACAGAAAGATGGGAAAACCAATAGAATATAAAAGGAACACTAATGAAAGGGTAAAGATTTCCACTTTCCCTCCTATTGTCTCTCATGATGAAATAGGTGACGAGGAGGAGCTTCCCATTCAACCAATCTCATCAATAAGAAGCTCGGAAAAATTGATTAAACCCACACATGATGTGGTGAAGAAGAAGAAAAGAAAAAAAAAGTAGAGGTAAAAAGGTATCTCTCCCAAATAATGTTGCTCCTATTATTGTTGTGCCTCATGAGAATGAATCAAAAACAATTGTGGAAGATGATACACTTGATGATGATATTGCTTCTTTGTCTTATGGTACAATGTCCAAAGGAACTATTGAGGATGATTTTATTATGCCTATTTCTCATTATGATGATTATGATTGGGAAAATAATGATACTTCTTATAATCTTGAAAATCTTTTTGGCACCAACTTAGAAAATTATGATGATAATAATTGTTATACTATTGGTGCTATTCATACTATTGATGATAATAGTGATTATGCTAATGATATGCCAAGCCACAAGCTTGGGGATGCTATGTTTGATGAGAATGACATGTTTGAGAATTTATTTGCTGCAATTAATGTTTGTCCCAGGCTTGGGGATGCTATGCTTAATGAAAATGATCTTTTTATTCCCCTTACTTTTGATGAGCAAATTTATTATGATGATGACATGCCTCCTATCTATGATGATTATTGTGATGATACTTATGTCATAAAAAGTAGTGATGATTACATGTATAAAACTTGTCATAATTATGATTACCCTTTTTCTGAACATTACTCTTTTAATGTGGAAACAATTTATAGTATTCGAGTTTCATATGATACTCCTACTCCTATTGATGAGAAGAAATGTGCTTATGTGGAGAGTAATAAAAATTCTATGCTTGTGGATCATGAAAAGAATACTTTATGTGATAGCTATATTGACGAATCCATTCATGATGCTACTGAAAATTATTATGAGAGAGGAACATATGATTCATGATGCTCCCTTCATGTTTCAATTCTTTACTTCTATGTGAGCATCATTGAAATCATCATGCCTAGCTAAAAGGCATTAAAGAAAAGCGCTTGTTGGGAGACAACCCAATATTTATACCTACTGTTTTTGTGTGTTCACATGATTAAGCTACTGTAGTAATCATGTTTTATATGTTTTCTTTCAATAATGTGCCAAGTAAAGCCTTTGGGATAGTGTGGATGCTTGTTGATTTGATTCTGTGCAAAAACATAAACTTTTGTGTCCAGTGCTGGAATTTCTATTCTGTACTGGAGCATTAAAAAATTCTGAAAGTTTTACAAAGTATTGGGTTACAAATTTTTTACGTTGTCCTAATTTTTCAGAATTTTTGGAGGTACAGAAGTATGGTTTTTAAATCGCTCACTACGCGTTGTTCTGTTTTTGACAGATTCTGTTTTCGGTGCATAGTTTGCTTGTTTTAGTGTTTCCATAGCTTATATTATGAGATATAAATTGTGGAAATCATAGAATACAGTAGGAATTATGTGAGAACAATTATGAATCTTGCCTTGACAGTAGCTAAGTGGATGATTTATTTTTATCATACTAACCTATCTCACAAGTTCCGTTAAGTTTTGTGTGATTGAAGTTTTCAAGTTTTGGGTGAGATATCGATATGAGGAGAATAAGGAGTGGCAAGACCCTAAGCTTGGGGATGCCCAAGGCACCCCAAGGTAATATTCAAGGAAGACTCAAGCAACTAAGCTTGGGGATGCCCCGGAAGGCATCCCCTCTTCCGTCTTCAACATTATCGGTAACCTCACTTGGAGCTATATTTTTATTCGTCACATAATATGAGTTTTACTTGGAGCGTCATTTTGTTCTGTTGATATTTGCTTTGTGTTATCAATAATCATGTTTTGTATCTTTTAGTTCAATAAAATGCCAATTATAGCCTTTACCATGCTCAGTTTGCAAGTTCATGTGTTGCTGTTTGAAAACAGAAAGTTTTCTGTTATGTCCAGAATATTCCTGAATAGTAAAAACATTATAAAAATCTGAAATTTTTACACAGTAATCATGCATGAGTTCTCTGTCAGGTGGTAATTTTTCAGAATTTTTGGAGTTAGGGAAGTATGGATTCTTATTCCCCTTTTACATACTATTCTGTTTTGGCAGATTGCTGTTATAGTTGCATTGTTTGCATATGTTTGCGTGTTTAATGTTTCTATTTGAGGATAGGAGTATTAAATATGAAGAGGCATTTAGTATGCAATGTTTAATTATAATTTTAGTGATTTGTTACGGTAGAGAATGTTAAGGTTTTGAGTTGATTTATACTAACTTATCTCACGAGTTCTTGTTGAGTTTTGTGTGGATGAAGTTTTTAAGATTTGGGAGAAACCGTGATATGAGAGGAATTAAGAAGACACAAAAGCTCAAGCTTGGGGATGCCCAAGGCATCCCAATATAATATTTCAAGAAGTCTCAAGCATCTAAGCTTGGGGATGCCCCGGTAGGCATCCCACCTTTCTTCATCAACAATTATCGGTTAGTCTTGGTTGAGCCTAAGTTTTTGCTTCTTCACATGAGTTGTGCTATTCTTGGAATGTCATTTTATTTTGTTTTATTTGTTGTTTGAATAAAATAATAAGATCTGAAATTTTTAAATGAGAGAGAGTCTTCACATAGCTACCTATTTACTTAACTACTCATTTGATCTTCACTTATATCTTTTTGGAGTAGTTTGTCATTTACTCTTGTACTTCACTTATATCCTATGAGTAAATTGTGAAAGAATTGAATATCATAAAGTTAAAATTATATGTGCTTCATATGCTTGTATCATGCCTAGTAGTAGTTTCACATTGGTTTTAGAAAGTGAAATCTATTGAAGCTTGACAATCACAATATTGGTCATACAAGCAATTCATGAATGATTAGTATAAGGAAGAGAACTTTCACATATAAATATATTATCTTGGACATCTTTTATGATTGTGAATACCCATTAATTATTTTCAAACTTGAGCAAATTAGTTGAAGTTGGACAAGGAAGACAACGTAATGAGTTATGTTTGGGTATATTTGCATAGAAGTTATATTGTTATGGATCCTCCAACATGTGGTGCTTGCTTAGGATCTTTTGCTAGCCAAAAATTCGTACTAAGTAGAGATACTACTTGTGCATCCAAAAACCCTTAAACCCAGTTTCTTGCCATGAGTGTCCACCATACCTACCTATGGATTGAATAAGATCCTTCAAGTAAGTTGTCATCGGTGCAAAAAGCAATAAAAATTGCTCCTAAATATGTATGATCTTTTATTGCAAGGGAAAATAAGCGTTGTACGAACTTGTGATGGTAAAGAAATAAAAGCGACGGACTGCATAATAAAGGTTGCTATCACAAGGGGCAATATAACATGACGTTCCTTTGCATTAAGAGCTTGTGCATCCAAAAATAAAAAGCGCATGACAACCTCTGCTTCCCTCTGCGAAGGGCCTATCTTTTACTTTTATGCATTTACTTTTATGTATTTACTTTTATGCAAGAGTCAATAAGTATTCATTCGCATTTCAACCTCAATAATTCTCTAGTTGGCAAGCATCATGTGGTGGGGAATGATCCAGGCACATATGGCCAGCCAAATATATTTGATCATGAATTATTATTGTTGACAATTATCTCTATGATAAATAAGTTGGGAGGCGAAACATTAAGCCCCTATCTTTCTCTGGGTTCGATGGATGCCATTTGTTCTAAAAATATGCTTTGAGTACTAGAAATCATAGAAGACTATATGATAATTGAGTATGTGGAGCTCTTACTTAGACTTTGTTGAAATTAAGTTGAATTGCAATTGTTTGGTGACTAAGAACATAAGTTGTTAAGTTTCAAGAGATTGCATTGTTTGAACCACAACATGTGAATTGATTGCTACTTTATCATGATGAGTTTTATGAGAAAAAGTTGATGTTATGATGCTAGGAAAAGTGATTGAAATTATCATTGATCAAACTTATGCACTATGCTAGCATTCACACTTCATAAATTATTTCTTTTATCATTTACCTACTCGAGGACGAGCAGGAATTAAGCTTGGGGATGCTGATACGTCTCCAACGTATCTATAATTTATGAAGTATTCATGCCATGTTTATAACAATTCTATATGGTTTTGGTATGATTTGATTAGAACTAACCCCGACCGACGCAGTTTTCAGCAGAATTGCCATGGTGTTGTTTTTTTGTGCAGAAATAAAAGTTCTTGGAATTGGAAGAAACTTTTTGGAGATTTTTTTATGGAATAAATAAAAAATACTGGAACCAAGACCCACTGGAGGGGGGCCACCCAGTGCCCACGAGGCACCAGGGCGCGCCACCCCCCCAGGCGCGCCCTGGTACCTCGTGGGGCCCACGTGGCTCCGTCTGACCTGATTCCAACGCTGAAAAATCCTATAAATAGAGAAACCCCCAGAAATAATCCTAGATGAGTTTTTACGCTGCCGCAAGCCTCTGTACCTCCACGATCTCATCTACATCCCTTTTCTGGCACCCTGCCGGAGGGGGGAATCATCATCGGAGGCCATCTTCATCATCCCGGCGGTCTCCATGATGAGGAGGGAGTAGTTCACCCTCGGGGCTGAGGGTATGTACTAGTAGCTATGTGTTTGATCTCTCTCTCTCTCGTGTTCTTGATATGGCACGATCTTGATGTATCGCGAGCTTTGTTAATATAGTTGGATCATATGGTGTTTCTTCCCTCCCTATCCTTGTTGTGATGAATCGAATCTTTTCCCTTTGAGGTTTCGTTATTATTGGATTGAATATTTCAGATTTGAGAACACTTGATGTATGTCTTGCATATGAATACCCACGGTGACAATGGGGTATTATATTGATTCACTTGATATATGTTTTCGCACTCAACTCACGGATTCCCGTGGTGACATTGGGGTAATCTATGCATAGGGGTTGATGCACATTTTCATTATCTTTTCTCCGATAGAAACTTTGGGGTGCTCCTTGGAGTTCTTTGTGTGGATTGAATATTATGATTATGAAGTTGTTTGATGCATATCGTATAATCAACTCACGGATACTTGTGGTGACATTGGAGTATCTAGGTGACATTAGAGTTGGTTGATGTGTGTCATATGGTGTTATTTTAGTACGAACTCTAGGGCTGTTTGTGACACTTATAGGAATAGCTCAATAGATCGATCGGAAAGGATAACTTTGAGGTGGCTTCGTACCCTACAAACAATTTCTATCTTATGTTCTCCGCTAATAGGAACTTGGGAGTGATTCTTTATCGCACGTTGAGGGATGATTATATGATCCAATTATATTAGCATTGTCGAGAGATTGCACTAGCGAAAGTATGAACCCTAGGCCTTGTTTCTAAGCATTGCAATACCGTTTATGCTCACTTTTGTTACTTGCTACCTTGCTGTTTTTTATTGTTCTCACTATAAAAACCTATATCTACTATCCATACTACACTTGTATCACCATATCTTCGCCGAACTAGTGCACCTATACAATTTACCATTGTATTGGGTGTGTTGGGGACACAAGAGACTCTTCTTTATTTGGTTGCAGGGTTGTTTGAGAGAGACCATCTTCATCCTACGCCTCCCACGGATTGACAAACCTTAGGTCATCCACTTGACGGAAAATTGCTACTGTCCTACAAACCTCTGCGCTTGGAGGCCCAACACGAGTCTACAAGAACAAGTTGTGTAGTAGACATCAGTGATGCGTCAAGTACCTCTACCGATGGCCCGAACGTCTACGAACCATGTGCAGCTATCGTCGCCCCCAAGACCTCGGATTCGTCAAGTTCCTCTCCGTAACGTGAACCACTACTTTCACTACCATCGAACCGGTCCACCCCGAACGCACGCTTCGAAGGTATACCGACGAGACGACCGCCCATGGACGAATGCATGTTGTATGAGATGCATCCTATGTTTGCATCGTGTCCGAATTGTTTCATGCACATTCCCCGTTTCCATGCCACCGACACGTGGGAACCCGGTAACCGGGATCACCCCACCATCTCTTGCATGTTCCGCACATCCACACACTTGTTCCTCCTTTGCACCGGTATCTCAACGAGTTATCGTAACCGGAATGTTGTCGTGGCATCATTTCCGTTATCGCCGCCGTGGCACCCATTTCTTTCCGTCATGGCGACAAATGCTCCATGTCCTTTTATGCCACCTTTTTCATCAAAAATTGCATATAACTTGAATTTGTCATCCGCATCGTGATAACAACATTTAAAATGTTTAAATTGTTGTTTGCATTAATTTGCATAAATGACATGCTAAATGGTTTATTTCATAACTAAATAACCGTAGCTCCGAATTAAATAAACTTTATATGTAAATGGGGTAGAAAATGTGTAGATTAACATGGTGCACTTTATTTTCCTGTTTAACAACAATAAAATATGGTTTTAGTCAGAACAGTACCAATTTTGAAAATTACATATGAGAATTTACGGAATTGTTATGTGTTGTTTCCGGCCTCATTTAAATTGCCTAGATAGGTAGATTAATTGTGCTTCACCTCTTGCCATGTTTAACAACATTTAATCTTGTCATGTACATAAACGGGAGTGAACTAAATAATTGTTGGGGAGTTTCGTCAATATGCAACTCGTTGCATATTGAGCTTCACTTAATGTGTAGTATTTGGTTGTTGCATTTTGCCATGCCATGCATCCTTGAACTTGACATGCATCATACTTGGTTGTGCATCATGTCATTTTTATGCTTGTGTGTTTATCATGTTGTTTGCTTCTTTTCGGTTGTGCTTCTTCTCGATAGTCCGGATACGTTGCGAAGTGTGAGTATTCGTTCGACTACGCTTGTTCGACTACTTCATGGACTCGATCTTCTTCCGAGCGGGATTCCAGGCAAGATGATCATGACCTTGGATATCTTTACTATCTTTGCTTGCTAGTTGCCTCGTTGCTATCGCTATGTCGCGCTTCCTACCACATATATGTCAGCCTCCCATATGCCATGATACAGCCTCTAACCACCCTTACCCAGCAAACCGTTGTTTGGCTATGTTACCGCTTTGCTCAGCCCCTTTCTTATAGCATTGCTAGTTGCAGGTGCAGTTGCAAGTTGTTCCATGTTGGGACATGGATATCATGGGATATCACAATATCTCTTATTTAATTAATGCATCTATATACTTGGTTTTGGGTGGAAGGCTCGGCCTTTTGCCTGGTGTTTTGTTCCACTCATGCCGCCCTAGTTTCCGTAATACCGGTGTTATGATCCTTGATTAGCGTTCCTAACATGCTCAGGGGTATGGGACCCTCTTGACAGTTCGTTTTGAATAACCGCTTCCAGCAAGGCCCAACTTTGGTTTTAACATTTGCCAACATAATAATACTGAATTAAATAATTAATTTGCATAGGGAGTTAGCGCTACCCGAGGATTCTTAATTCAACATAATACAGGTGGGCCAGTGCCGATGGTGTTGGTCCAAAACAGGTAGACTGCGGGGCCACCGCGGTGAAACTCGAGGATCTGGTTTTACTCGTAGGATGTCCCATCCGGTTGTGGCCTGAGACGAGATACGCGCGGCTACTATCAGGGTGTCGGCACGCCGGGAGGTCTTGCTGGACTTGCGTTACCATTGTCGAAATGCCTTGTGCACTGGGATTCCGAGGATACTTCGGGCTGACTCGAGGTTGATCGGGTTTTCTTGGGGTTGAGGTCTTCCACCGCAGCTTGTGTTGGTTTGTGATGGACCAGGTTGGAACACCCCTGCAGGGTTAAATCTTACGCGAAGCCGTGCCCGCGGTTATGTGGTGACTTGGATATTTATAACCTCCGGTTGTAGAGAACTTGACACTAAATTTTAATTAAAATACACCAACCGCGTGCGTAACCGTGATCGTCTCTTTTCGAGTAAGTTCGAGAAGAGAACACGGTGGGGTTATGTTTGACTCGTAAGTAGGTGTTCAGGATCACTTCTTGATCATTACTAGATTGCGACCGTTATGCGTAGTTTACTCTTCTTATTCTTGTACTCGTAAGTTAGCCACCATATAATGCTTAGTGCTTGCTGCAACCTCACCACCTTACCCTTCCATACCCATTAAGCTTTGATAGTCTTGCTACCCATGGTTATGGGATTGCTGAGTCCTCGTGGCTCATAGATTACTACCACAACAGATGCAAGTACCGGTAATGCGATGATTTGGCGTGAGAGCGATGCGCGTTTGCTTTTGGAGTTCTTCTTCTTCGTCGATCTTGGGATAGGTTCCTGGTCGGCAGCTTGGGCTAACAGGGTGGATGTCGTTCGTGTTTTTTGTTTGTGTTTTCATCCGTAGTCGGATTCTGCTCTTCTGTATGCATGGTGTTTGATATGTATTGATGTATTTCTGTGATGACTGTATGTATTGTATGTATCCCTATCTATTATGTACATGGTACGATGTAATGATATCCACCTTGCAAGCGTCTTCGATATGCGCTTCTATCCCTGGTGGGACCTCCGAGTCCCTCGAGGATAGGATCGCATATTGGGCGTGACAAGTTGGTATCAGAGCCTCTACCGACCGCAGGAGCCCCCTTGATTGATCGAACCGTTGGCGAGTCTAGAAAAAACAACTATTTTGAGTCTAGATATATATCGGAGAGTAGGAATTATTTTTACTCCTTATCCCCTTCGTCGCTGTAGTGAGGAATTGTGACGTAGGTGTTTTGATTCTACTACTCTTCTCACTCAAATTTTTTTAGGGTCACACGGGTATTTTGGAATCGTTATGATATCGTTGTGACGGGAATTCTGTCTTGGTGCCTCCTGACCATATGGATTGGACCCGGGGAGTTGAGCTCCAAGGTGTTCTTGCCACATTCACTATCGTTTCAGTTCCTGAATACCAGAGGACGCCAACATCGAAACGCTTCTATACTTTTTGTGGTGGAAAATAGTGCTGCGACTTTTCCCCAGTACTGGAGGAGATAGCTCGGATGATCCACCGTGACTAGTATCGTTGTGTTTTCGAAGGTCTAAGGTAGACGAATTTGCGAAGTTTCTCGGTTGTGTGTTAAGGGTTGCGGATGCAGTTGCAGCTGATTAGGTTGTTGATTGCTGAGTAGGTTCCTGGACCCGCAACCTGATCCCATAACCAAGAAGTTTCGAGAGTTCTTAGGTAGGAATTCAAGTAGTTACCTAGGATATCTTTCCGACAGATGCATGATTTGAGATTGGGGTTCGACGTCTAGTGGTCCGCCTGTACACGGTCGATTTTATAGTGGTCTTGTGGTGTCTTAAAGAGCCCTTGTAGCTTTGCTACGGCTCGGGGATGCTTCGTATGTCAAGGGCAGCAATGTACTTGATGGTCGTTGTACGATCGAGCCCGTGTGGGCCCCACCCCGAAAATTTCGGACGAAATCTCTATCATATGTTTGTTCCGGCTTATTCTGCAAGCCACATCGTTTGTTTTGTTTTGAGTTATGGTATTCGAGTTGCTTCGAAGTCAAGTGTTGATTCCATACCTTTCCTAAGCGGTGCTCTCATATTTCTATGGGTGTGCTAATCCTTCTTAATCATCAAGTTTGTCATGGAAAAATATTCTCAACCGACGTGCTTCTCTTCAAGTTATTCCATACGAGCGCCATTGAGAAACCTGAGGATTTGTTTGTTTCACCCGTCCCAAGTTGTCTTTCTTTTTCCCACCCTCCCACCCCTTTTTCTTCACGGAGTAAAAATCTCGAAATCAAGTATCCATTTTATTTGTGAGAAGTCTCTCCATTCTTTTCCTTCAATGTTCTTAACCGGTGATTCTCATGAAGGTGCTCAGGAGCTACAAGTTCATCATTCTTCGTTCTCGGTGGATTTAATTCAAGCTTTCGGTGTTGATCATTTTTCTTTCATTGATTCAAACATTTCACATGTTGGAAATTCTTACCCAAGCCTCTCTTGTTTATTCACCTCTCTCTATTCATATCCGGAGTGAAGAAATTATCTCAGAAGATTCATGTTTCCATTCAAGATTCGTTCGAGCTAGTTCGAGGTTGTTACCTCATCCAATCCATTTAAATCTTTCCGGTGCATTTTCTCTCTTTCAAGCAATCTTTTCCAATGGTGTTTCTTTTGAGTGGGCCCTAACCCACAGGTCTTTTCCCAGGATCTTACCCGACACTTCTAATTTTTTGGAGTTATTCTCAAATTCTTTCAAAGTTTGACGTAAGAATGAATTCTCATCGGTCAAATGCCGTCCCCAAGATCGCTTCCTAATTCTTTTCAAATTTGGCTCAACTTTTCTATTCGCCATTATTCTGGAGTATCTCATAAATTCTTCATGGTGGTTCTCGTCGTCATTCTCAGCATTGGAAGACCAAAGAAGAAATTCTCTCATCCGTTCTCTTGAAGATTCATGGTTCTAGCTTCATGCCATCCTCATAATTGTTTTCGATTGTGAGAAATTATTTTCATATCCATCCAAAGCATTTCATGATTTCTTTCCATTTTCTATCCTCCGAAGGCCATCATTTCAGAATTCTTCATTCTCAATGTTCTTCTCTCGTTCTCAAATTCTTCTGGAGCTTCGTTCAAGTATTCTCTAGTCAACTCGTGATCTCTTCGTTCTCTTGTATCTAAATTCACTCAAGTATCTTCGTGCGTTTCTTCTAATTCTTCACGGTGACTCATTCTCATTTCTTCGTTCATTATCATTTCTTACGATGGTTCGTTCAAGATTCCTCTTCCTTTGTTATTGTATCAATTAATTCATTCTTTTCAAAAATTCTACCGGTGGTTCGTTGAAGACCTTCCTAAGTTTACGCTATATCTCTCTTCAATTTTTTTCAAGAAGAATAAGTAGTATGCAAATCCATTGCTTTTCATCAATTCAATTTGATGAAGGATAGACATATCATAATTCTTATTCTTGTTCATGGAGGTGATTTAATTACTTCGTCCGGAGTTTTGTTCATGATGAATGAAATCTTGGTTCCTTTGCTTCATCTTTTCTTCCGGAGTTCCAAGTATTATCGGTTATCTCATTTCGAAGCTTCATTTCTTTGTTATCAAGGTGTTCCAAGGAAATCATTGCAAGGCTTCAATCTTATTCTTTTCAACCTTCATTTCTTTTCTAGCATCATTTTCATTTCCGGAGTTCTTCAATGAGACCCTTCATAGTGGTTCGTTAAAGATTTCATTCATTCTCGAAGTGTTCGTCAAGATTCTTGTTGGAGCTCAAGTATTCTTCATCTCGCATTCCGAAGTGCTATTCTTTCTACCTTATCTTTTGAGGTGGTCTTCTGTCATTCTTGACAATTTTCCTTCGTGTTTCATGATTCACAAGTTGTCAGGAATGAGATATTTAAACCCATCATTTTTCTCTTCGTTCAGTTCTTTTCAACCGATCATTCTCCTTGTTGGAGTTATCTTGGTATATATTTCACCTAAAAGCCTGTCCTAAGGAATGTTGCTATTGTTGGGGAACGTTGCATGGGAAACAAAAATTTTCCTACGCACACACAAGATCTATCCATGGTGATGAGCATCTACGAGAGGGAGAGTAAATCTACATACCCTTGTAGATCGCTAAGCGGAAGCGTTTAAGAAACGCGGTTGATGTAGTCGAACGTCTCCGCGATCCAAATCGCAAGTCGTCCCTCGATCCGATCACGAACTAGCGCCGAACGGACGGCACCTCCGCGTTCAACACACGTACGGCTTGATGACGCCTTCACCTCCTCGATCCAGCGAGCGATGGTGAAGTAGTGGTTGAGTTCCAGCAGCACGACGACGTGGTGATGGTGGTGAGGAACAATCTCTGCAGGGCTTCGCCAAGCGCTACGGAGATTATGACGGAGGAACTAGAGGGTTAGGGTTGCCGCACACGGCTTGGGGAAATCTTGATGTGTGTCGTGTGCTAGCCCTGCCCCTCTATTTATATGTTGAGCCTTGGGGTCTAAACTTGGAGTAAAAGCCTCCTCCAGGTCGGTTTTGCCCGCACAAGGTCGGTTTGGCCCGCAGGGAAAGAGTCCAACTCGGATCCCTGCAGTACCGCGCACAAGCGGTAGTACCGCTTAACACAAGCGGTAGTACCGCTTGGGCGGTAGTACCGCTTCACACAAGCGATAGTACCGCTTGGGCGGTAGTACCGCTTCACAAAACGGTAGTACCGCTTACGCGGCAGCAAAACTACTTTTTGCACTTTCCAATACCTCGTGGGCTTTATCCCTTTGGCCCATATAAAGTGTTGCTGCACCCGAACACTTCGGTAAACATCCGGAACCCATTCCGGTGAACTCCGGAACTCTTCCGGAGATCAAAACACTATTATCACATATATCAATCTTTACCTCCGGACTCTTCCGGAGATCCTCGTCATGTCCGGGATCTTATCCGAGACTCCGAACAACTTTCGGTCACCAACATAATAACTCAATTATACTAATCGTCACCAAACGTTAAGTGTGTAGACCCTGCGGGTTCGAGAACTATGTAGACATGACCGAGACACTTCTACGATCAATAACCAATAGCGGGACCTGGATGCCCATATTGGCTCCTACATATTCTACGAAGATCTTTATCGGTCGAACCTCTATGTCAAGGATTCAGTTAATCCCGTATGTTGTTCCCTTTGTTCTTCGGTATGTTACTTGCCCGAGATTCGATCGTCGGTATCACTATACCTAGTTCAATCTCGTTACCGGCAAGTCTCTTTACTCGTTCCGTAATACAAGATCTCGTGGCTAACACTTTAGTCACATTGCTTGCAAGGCTCATTGTGATGTTGTATTACCGAGTGGGCCCTGAGATACCTCTCCGTCATACGGAGTAACAAATCCCAGTCTTGATCCATGCCAACCCAACAGACACCCTCGGAGATACCTGTAGAGCACCTTTATAGTCACCCAGTTACGTTGCGACGTTTGATACACACAAGGTACTCCTCCGATGTCAGGGAGTTGCATGATCTCATGGTCATAGGAACAGATACTTGACATGCAGAAAACAATAGCAATAAACTGACACGATCATATGCTACGTTCGTAGTTTGGGTCTTGTCCATCACATCATTCTCCTAATGATGTGATCCCGTTATCAAATGACATCTCATGTCAATGGCTAGGAAACCTTAACCATCTTTGATCAACGAGCTAGTCATCTAGAGGCTTACTAGGGACACAGTGTTTGTCTATGTACCCACACATGTATTTGAGTTTCCAATC
Source organism: Elymus sibiricus (assembly GCA_039707655.1). Classification (NCBI taxonomy): domain Eukaryota; kingdom Viridiplantae; phylum Streptophyta; class Magnoliopsida; order Poales; family Poaceae; genus Elymus; species Elymus sibiricus. The sequence continues at coordinate 254,077,768 of CM077674.1, forward strand.
AATACAATTATAGCATGGATAATAAACGATTATCATGAACAAGGAAATATAATAATAACCTATTTTATTATTGCCTCTAGGGCATATTTCCAACAGTCTCCCACTTGCACTAGAGTCAATAATCTAGTTCACATCACTATGTGATTTACATTGTAATGAATCGAACACCCATGCAGTTCTGGTGTTGTTCATGTTTAGCCCTTGGAAGAGGTTTAGTCATCGGATCTGCAACATTCAGATCCGTGTGTACTTTGCAAATATTTATGTCGTCCTCCTTGATGTAATCGCGGATGGAATTGAAACGTCGCTTTATGTGTCTGGTCCTCTTGTGAAATCTTGGTTCCTTGGCTAGAGCAATGGCACCAGTATTATCACAAAACAGAGTCATTGGGTTAAGCGCACTAGGCACTACTCCAAGATCTGTTATGAACTCCTTCATCCAGACACCTTCCTTCGCCGCCTCCGAGGCTGCGATGTACTCCGCTTCGCATGTAGAATCAGCTACCACGCTTTGCTTGGAACTGCACCAGCTAACCGCACCCCCATTTAGAATAAATACGTATCCGGTTTGCGACTTAGAGTCATCCGGATCAGTGTCAAAGCTTGCATCGACGTAACCCTTTACGACGAGCTCTTGATCACCTCCATAAACGAGAAACATGTCCTTAGTCCTTTTCAGGTACTTCAGGATATTCTTGACCGCCGTCCAGTGTTCCATTCCTGGATCACTTTGAAACCTTCCGACCATACTTATGGCAAGGCTGACATCGGGTCTTGTGCACAGCATTGCATACATGATAGAGCCTATGGCCGAAGCATAGGGGATGACACTCATCTTTTCTCTATCTTCTGCAGTCACTGGGCATTGAGTCTTACTCAACTTCACACCTTGCAATACAGGCAAGAACCCCTTCTTGGACTGATCCATTTTGAACTTCTTCAAAACTTTGTCAAGGTATGTGCTTTGTGAAAGTCCTATCAAACGTCTCGATCTATCTCTATAGATCTTGATGCCTAATATGAAAGCAGCTTCTCCTAGGTCCTTCATTGAAAAACTCTTGTTCAAATATTCCTTCACGCTTTCCAGCATTTCTATATTGTTTCCAATCAGTAATATGTCATCCACATATAATATTAGAAACGCTATAGAGCTCCCACTCACTTTCTTGTAAATACAAGCTTCTCCGTAAACTTGTATAAACTCGAACGCTTTGATCACCTCATCAAAACGAAGATTCCAACTCCGAGATGCTTGCACCAGTCCATAAATGGATCGCTGGAGTTTGCAAACTTTGTCAGCATTCTCTGGATCAACAAAACCTTCTGGTTGCATCATATACAACTCTTCCTTAAGGAAACCGTTAAGGAACGCTGTTTTGACATCCATCTGCCAAATTTCATAATCGAAAAAGGCAGCTATTGCTAACATGATTCTGACGGACTTAAGCATCGCTACGGGTGAGAAGGTCTCATCGTAGTCAACTCCTTGAACTTGTGAAAAACCCTTTGCCACAAGTCGAGCTTTATAGACGGTGACATTACCGTCCGCGTCCGTCTTCCTCTTAAAGATCCATTTGTTCTGAATGGCCTTACGCCCTTCAGGTAATACTTCCAAAGTCCATACTTTGTTTTCATACATGGATCCCATCTCGGATTTCATGGCCTCTAACCACTTCTCGGAATCCGGGCCCATCATCGCTTCTCCATAGCTCGTAGGTTCATCGTTGTCTAACAACATGACCTCTAAGACAGGGTTGCCGTACCACTCGGGAGCAGTACGCGTCCTTGTCGACCTACGAGGTTCGATAGCAACTTGATCCAAAGCTTCATGATCATCATCATTAACTTCCTCTTCAACTAATGTAGGCTCCACAGAAACAACTTTCTGCGCTGCGCTACTCTCAGGTTGAAGTAAAGGTTCAACAACCTCATCAAGTTCTATCTTCCTCCCACTCAATTCTTTCGAGAGAAACTCTTTCTCAAGAAATGTTCCGTTTTTAGCGACAAACACTTTGCCTTCGGATCTGAGGTAGAAGGTATACCCAACTGTCTCTTTTGGGTATCCTATGAAGACGCATTTCTCCGCTTTGGGTTCCAGCTTTTCAGGCTGAAGCTTTTTGACATAAGCATCACATCCCCAAACTTTAAGAAACGACAGCTTTGGCTTCTTGCCAAACCAAAGTTCATATGGCGTCGTCTCAACGGATTTCGATGGTGCCCTATTTAAAGTGAATGCAGCTGTCTCTAATGCATAACCCCAAAACGATAGTGGCAAATCGGCAAGAGACATCATAGATCGCACCATATCTAATAAGGTTCGATTACGACGTGCGGACACACCATTACGCTGTGCTGTTCCAGGCGGTGTTAATTGTGAAACAATTCCACACTATCTTAAGTGACTGCCAAACTCATAACTCAGATATTCTCCTCCTCGATCAGATCGTAGGAATTTAATCTTCTTGTTACGATGATTCTCAACTTCACTCTGAAATTGTTTGAACTTTTCAAATGTTTCAGACTTATGTTTCATTAAGTAAATATACCCATATCTACTTAAGTCATCAGTGAAGGTGAGAAAGTAACGATAACCACCGCGCGCCTCAATACTCATCGGACCACACACATCAGTATGTATGATTTCCAATAAGTCACTTGCCCGTTCCATTGTTCCAGAGAACGGCGTTTTAGTCATCTTGCCCATGAGGCATGGCTCACATGTGTCAAGTGATTCAAAATCAAGTGACTCCAAAAGTCCATCAGCATGGAGCTTCTTCATGCGTTTTACGCCAATATGACCTAAACGGCAGTGCCACAAGAAAGTGGTATTATCATTATCAATTCTACATCTTTTGGCATCAATGTTATGAACATGTGTATCATTACTATCGAGATTCAATAAGAATAAACCCCTCACATTGGGTGCATGACCATAAAAGATATTACTCATATAAATAGAACAACCATTATTCTCTGATTTAAATGAGTAACCGTCTCGCAATAAACAAGATCCAGATATAATGTTCATGCTTAACGCAGGCACCAAATAACACTTATTTAGGTTCATCACTAATCCCGACGGTAATCGAAGAGCGAGCGTGCCGACGGCGATCACATCAACCTTGGAACCATTTCCCACGCGCATCGTCACTTCGTCCTTTGCCAGCCTCCGTCTATTCCGCAGTTCCTGTTTAGAGTTGCAAATATGAGCAACCGCACCGGTATCAAATACCCAGGCACTACAACGAGGGTTGGTAAGGTACACATCAATAACATGTATATCATATATACCTTGTTTGTTGTTGGCCGCCTTCTTGTCAGCCAAATACTTGGGGCAGTTCCGCTTCCAGTGTCCAGTTCCCTTGCAATGAAAACACACAGTTTCTGGTTTGGGTCCAGCCTTGGGTTTCTTCACGAGAGGAGCAACTGTTTTGCCACTCTTCTTGGAGTTACCCTTCTTACCCTTGCCATTTTTCTTGAAACTAGTGGTTTTATTGACCATCAACACTTGATGCTCCTTCTGAATTTCAGACTCAGCGGCTTTCAGCATCGCAAACAGCTCGGCGACTGACTTGTTCATCCCGTGCATGTTATAGTTCAACACGAAGCTCTTGTAGCTAGGTGGCAATGATTGAAGAACTCTGTCAGTGATAGCCTCTGGCGGAAGGGGCATCCCCAATTCAGCCAGACGAGTGGAGTACCCAGACATTCTGAGCACGTGATCACTGATAGACCCGTTCTCCTCCATCTTGCAAGCATAGAACTTATCGGAGATCTCATATCTCTCGATCCGGGCATTCTTCTGAAAGATAAACTTCAACTCCTGGAACATCTCATATGCTCCATGACGTTCAAAACGTCTTTGAAGTCCCGGTTCTAAGCCATACAACATTGCACATTGAACTATTGAGTAATCATCAGAACGAGCCTGCCAGGCGTTCACAACGTCTAGAGACTCAACTGGAGCGGGTGGATCACCAAGCGGTGCATCAAGGACATAAGCTTTCTGGGAAGCCGTAAGGATAATCCTTAGATTACGGGCCCAGTCCACAAAGTTACTTCCATCATCTTTCAACTTAGCTTTCTCTAGGAACGCATTAAAATTCAGGGGTGCTACTGCGCGAGCCATGATCTACAACATAAATATAGCAAAGACAACTTAGACTATTGTTCTAGATAATGAGTTTAGTTAATCATATTACTTAAAAACTCCCACTCAAATTGACATCCCTCCGGTCATTCGAGTGTAACATGATCCAAATCCACCAACTCAAGTCCGATCATCACGTGAGTTGAGGTGGTTTCAATGGTGAACATCTTCATGTTGATCATATCTACTATATGACTCATGTTCGACCTTTCGGTCTCTTGTGTTCCGAGGCCATGTCTGTACATGCTAGGCTCGTCAAGTTTAACCCGAGTGTTCCGCATGTGCAACATGGCTTGCACCCGTTGTATGTGAACGTGGAGTCTATCACACCCGATCATCACGGCGTGTCTCGAAACGACGAACTTTCGCAACGGTGCACACTCGGGGAGAACACAATTTATCTTGAAATTTAAGTGAGGGATCACCTTATAATGCTACCGTCGTCCTAAGCAAAATAAGATGCATAAAAGGATTAACATCACATGCAAATCATAAGTGACATGATATGGCCATGAACTTGTGCTTTTGATCTCCATCTCCAAAGCACCGGCATGATCTCCATCGTCACCGGCATGACACCATGATCTCCATCATCTTGATCTCCATCAACGTGTCGCCATAAGGTTGTCGCGCCGACTGTTGCTTCCACGACTATTGCTAACGTTTAGCGATAAAGTAAAGCATTACATAGCGCTTAATGATTGACACGCAGGTCATACAATAATTAAAGACAACTCTATGGCTCCTGCCAGTTGCCGTACTCATCGACATGCAAGTCATGATATTCTATACAACACATGATCATCTCATACATCACATATATCTCATCATGTAATTGGCCATATCATATCACATCATACCCTGCAAAAACAAGTTAGACGTCCTCTAATTGTTGTTGCAAATTTTACGTGGCTGCTACGGGTTTGCAAGAACCGTTCTTACCTACGCAAAACCACAACGTGGTATAGTGATTGCTTTTTGATCTTCTAAAAGAACCCTCTTCATTGAAATCGATTCAACTAAAGTGAGAGAGACAGACACCCGCTAGCCATCTTTATGCAACGAAGTTACATGTCAGTTGAAGGAACCTGTCTCGCGTAAGTGTACGCGTAATGTCGGTCCGGGCCGCTTCATCTCACAGTACCGCCGAATCAAATATCAACTAGTAACGGCAAGCAATATGTATACACCCACGCCCACAACTCGTTTGTGTTCTACTCGAGATCTCATCTACGCATAGACCTGGCTCATGATGCCACTGTTGGGGAACGTTGCATGGGAAACAAAAATTTTCCTACGCACACACAAGATCTATCCATGGTGATGAGCATCTATGAGAGGGAGAGTAAATCTACATACCCTTGTAGATCGCTAAGCGGAAGCGTTTAAGAAACGCGGTTGATGTAGTCGAACGTCTCCGCGATCCAAATCGCAAGTCGTCCCTCGATCCGATCACGAACTAGCGCCGAACGGATGGCACCTCCGCGTTCAACACAAGTACGGCTTGATGACGCCTTCACCTCCTCGATCCAGCGAGCGATGGTGAAGTAGTGGTTGAGTTCCAGCAGCACGACGGCGTGGTGATGGTGGTGAGGAACAATCTCTGCAAGGCTTCGCCAAGCGCTACGGAGATTATGACGGAGGAACTAGAGGGTTAGGGTTGCCGCACACGGCTTGGGGAAATCTTGATGTGTGTCGTGTGCTAGCCCTGCCCCTCTATTTATATGTTGAGCCTTGGGGTCTAAACTTGGAGTAAAAGCCTCCTCCAGGTCGGTTTTGCCCGCACAAGGTCGGTTTGGCCCGCAGGGAAAGAGTCCAACTCGGATCCCTGCAGTACCGCGCACAAGCGGTAGTACCGCTTAACACAAGCGGTAGTACCGCTTGGGCGGTAGTACCGCTTCACACAAGCGGTAGTACCGCTTGGGAGGTAGTACCGCTTCACAAAACGGTAGTACCGCTTACGCGGCAGCAAAACTACTTTTTGCACTTTCCAATACCTCGTGGGCTTTATCCCTTTGGCCCATATAAAGTGTTGCTGCACCCGAACACTTAGGTAAACATCCGGAACCCATTCCGGTGAACTCCGGAACTCTTCCGGAGATCAAAACACTATTATCACATATATCAATCTTTACCTCCGGACTCTTCCGGAGATCCTCGTCATGTCCGGGATCTTATCCGAGACTCCGAACAACTTTCGGTCACCAACATAATAACTCGATTATACTAATCGTCACCAAACGTTAAGTGTGTAGACCCTGCGGGTTCGAGAACTATGTAGACATGACCGAGACACTTCTACGATCAATAACCAATAGCGGGACCTGGATGCCCATATTGGCTCCTACATATTCTACGAAGATCTTTATCGGTCGAACCTCTATGTCAAGGATTCAGTTAATCCCGTATGTTGTTCCCTTTGTTCTTCGGTATGTTACTTGCCCGAGATTCGATCGTCGGTATCACTATACCTAGTTCAATCTCGTTACCGGCAAGTCTCTTTACTCGTTCCGTAATACAAGATCTCGTGGCTAACACTTTAGTCACATTGCTTGCAAGGCTCATTGTGATGTTGTATTACCGAGTGGGCCCTGAGATACCTCTCCGTCATACGGAGTAACAAATCCCAGTCTTGATCCATGCCAACCCAACAGACACCCTCGGAGATACCTGTAGAGCACCTTTATAGTCACCCAGTTACGTTGCGACGTTTGATACACACAAGGTACTCCTCCGATGTCAGGGAGTTGCATGATCTCATGGTCATAGGAACAGATACTTGACATGCAGAAAACAATAGCAATAAACTGACACGATCATATGCTACGTTCGTAGTTTGGGTCTTGTCCATCACATCATTCTCCTAATGATGTGATCCCGTTATCAAATGACATCTCATGTCAATGGCTAGGAAACCTTAACCATCTTTGATCAACGAGCTAGTCATCTAGAGGCTTACTAGGGACACAGTGTTTGTCTATGTACCCACACATGTATTTGAGTTTCCAATCAATACAATTATAGCATGGATAATAAACGATTATCATGAACAAGGAAATATAATAATAACCTATTTTATTATTGCCTCTAGGGCATATTTCCAACAGTCTCCCACTTGCACTAGAGTCAATAATCTAGTTCACATCACTATGTGATTTACATTGTAATGAATCGAACACCCATGCAGTTCTGGTGTTGTTCATGTTTAGCCCTTGGAAGAGGTTTAGTCATCGGATCTGCAACATTCAGATCCGTGTGTACTTTGCAAATATTTATGTCGTCCTCCTTGATGTAATCGCGGATGGAATTGAAACGTCGCTTTATGTGTCTGGTCCTCTTGTGAAATCTTGGTTCCTTGGCTAGAGCAATGGCACCAGTATTATCACAAAACAGAGTCATTGGGTTAAGCGCACTAGGCACTACTCCAAGATCTGTTATGAACTCCTTCATCCAGACACCTTCCTTCGCCGCCTCCGAGGCTGCGATGTACTCCGCTTCGCATGTAGAATCAGCTACCACGCTTTGCTTGGAACTGCACCAGCTAACCGCACCCCCATTTAGAATAAATACGTATCCGGTTTGCGACTTAGAGTCATCCGGATCAGTGTCAAAGCTTGCATCGACGTAACCCTTTACGACGAGCTCTTGATCACCTCCATAAACGAGAAACATGTCCTTAGTCCTTTTCAGGTACTTCAGGATATTCTTGACCGCCGTCCAGTGTTCCATTCCTGGATCACTTTGAAACCTTCCGACCATACTTATGGCAAGGCTGACATCGGGTCTTGTGCACAGCATTGCATACATGATAGAGCCTATGGCCGAAGCATAGGGGATGACACTCATCTTTTCTCTCTCTTTTCTTTCTTTCTATTTTTCTGCTAATGGAAAAGAGAGAGAGAGGGAGAGAGCCAGCCCAGCCAGGCCAGCCTCGTTTTGATCCAACCGGCCCACCTAACCATCTGACCCACCCAAGCCCATCTCTCTCTCCTTAACCTAGCCACCAGGGGTGAGCTCCTCTCGATCCCCTTTTCCCTCGTTGCGCCGTCAGAGAGAGAGAGAGCGAACGAGACCGCCCCGCGCCCGATCCCCTCATCCTCCTTCTCGAGCCCCACCTCGCGCCGCCAAGGAGAGCCACGCTCGATCCCTTCGCCCTGAGCTCGCCTCCTGTGGCGCCCGCATCCCCCGTCGCCAGCACCACCGCCTTGCCTCGCGCCGCGTCAGTGACCTCCGCCTCCAGCCGCTCCATGGCGCCGTGCCACCAAGCAGCCGCGCGCCGCCGGACCTTCCCGCTGCCAGCACCACCGCATCCCTCGCATGATCCCGCGCCTCCTTCCCTTGTCGCCGCGCTGGCCATCAACTCCGGCGAGCGCCGCCTCCGCACGCGAGCGCCCGAGCTAATGTAGCGAGGAGCTAACTTGCCCTTGATTCCGAAGCAGTGAGTGCCCTTCATAGGAGTGACACGAAGATAAGCTTACTCACCAGGTTGATAGATCGATCCCAAGTGTTTACGATCATAATTTCTCTTCTGGCGAGACTGAGCAGCTTTGAGATTTTCCCGGACAATACGGACTTGCTCTTCAGCGTGTTGGATAATATCCAGACCAATGAGCGGCCGTTCCCCAGTTTCTGACCAATTCAAAGGGGTTCGACACTTACGTCCATACAGAACCTCGAAGGGGGCCATTTTCGAGCTTGCTTGATAGTTGTTGTTGTAAGAGAATTCGGCATACGGGGGAGATTCTTCCCACTTCTTGCCAAATGAAATAACACAAGCTCGCAGCATATCTTCAAGCACTTGATTTACTCGTTCAACTTGGCCTTGGGACTGGGGGTGATAAGCTGAACTCCAGGTTATATGAGTTCCCATAGCTTCTTGGAAACTTGCCCAGAACTTAGAAGTGAAGAGCCTGCCACGGTCTGAACTGATCTCCTTCGGAATACCGTGGAGTGATACAATTCTGGAGATATATAACTCTGCTAACTGACTAGCAGTGATCGTCTCCTTGACTGGCAGAAAGTGTGCAACTTTGGAGAGTTGGTCAATGATGACAAGAATAGCATCATGACCCTTCTGGGACCTGGGAAGACCAGTAACAAGATCCATTTGCACTTTGTCCCATTTCCATTCAGGGATAGGGAGTGGTTGTAGAATTCCAGCAGGTTTCTAATGTTCTGCTTTAACGCGACGACGAACGTCACATTCAGCAACATATCGAGCAATGTCCTGCTTCATTCTAGACCACCAGTACCTTTGTCGGAGATCACGATACATCTTGGTGCTACCCGGATGAATAGACAGTGGTGTATCATGGGCCTCCTTCATAACTTTGTCAGTCATAAGCTCGAACCGAGGTACCACAATGCGGTCTCTGAAATACAAGGTTCCATCTTCAGCAAGCGAGAAATCTCTGTACTTTTCAAGGTGAAGATCTCTTTTCATCTGATCAACTTCAGCATCTTTTGCTTGCGCATGCTTAACAGCTTTCTCATGATCTGGCTGTATAACAAGGGTATTAAGAGAACCCTGTGGAACAATGTGAAGGTTCAGCTTGCGCAGTTCTTCATACAGATGAGGTTGAGCTCGCTGAACCATGAGGTTGTTGCAATAGGACTTGCGGCTCAAAGCATCAACCATCACATTAGCCTTGCCAGGGGTATAAGAAATACCGCAGTCATAGTCCGTAATCGTTTCCAACCATCGCTATTGGCGGAGATTGAGATCCGGCTGAGTAAACAAATATTTCAGACTTTGATGATCAGTGTAGATCTCACATCGATTACCAAGGAGGTAGTGTCGCCACAGCTTCAATGCATATATCACTGCAGCAAGTTCAAGATCATGCACTGGATAATTCTCTTCGTGAGGACGCAACTGTCGTGAGGCATAAGCAATTACTCTGCGCTCTTGCATCAGGACACAGCCTAATCCCTGACGAGAGGCGTCGCAATAGATCACGAAGTCCTTACGAGAATCCGGAGGAGCAAGCACTGGTGCAGAAGTCAGCTTGTCCTTGAGGGTCTGGAAACTTTCCTGACATTTATCTGTCCACTCAAACTTAACGCCTTTGTGAAGCAGATTAGTCAAAGGCTTGGCAATCTTTGAGAAGTTCTCGACAAAACGGCGGCAATAGCTTGCGAGACCGAGAAAACTTCTGACTTGCTTGACATTCTTCGGAGGAGTCCAGTCAAGAATAGCCTAAACTCGCTCGGGGTTAACAGCAATGCCATCCTTGGAAATGACATGACCAAGGTAGGTTGCTTCAGATAACCAGAATTCACATTTGGAATACTTGGCATATAGCTGGTGCTCTCGAAGTTTTTCCAGAACAAGACAAAGATGTTCAGCATGTTCTTCCTTATTCTTGGAGAATACCAGAATATCATCCAGATAAACCATGACGAATTTGTCGAGGTAATCCATGAAGATATAATTCATCGGGCGGGAGAACGTTGCTGGAGCATTAGTTAAGCCAAATGACATGACAGTGTACTCATAAGAGCCATAGCGAGTAACAAAGGCAGTCTTGGGAATATCCTCTTCGCGGACGCGGATCTGGTGATAACCCAACCTCAAGTCGACTTTAGAAAACACTGATGATCCAGCAAGTTGACCATACAGGTCATTGATCCGAGGAAGCGGATATTTGTTCTGAATGGTGGCTTGGTTGATAGGCCGGTAATCTTGGACCAATCGGTTTGTACGATCTTTCTTCTTGACAAAGAGAGAAGGGGCTCCCCAGGCAGAGGAACTTGGACGAATGAAACCCTTGCGAAGTGATTTGTCGAGTTCCTCCTTAAGCTCAAGGAGTTCATGCGGAGGCATCTTATAAGGACGCCTCGCAATAGGAGTTGTGCCTGGTCTTAGGTCGATGACAAACTCGACAGCCCTAGCAGGGGGTACTCCTGGAAGTTCTTCCGGAAAGACATCTTGGAAGTCGCGAACGACTGGAACGTTTTCGATCCCCTCAAGAGGAGAAGCGTTCAACGCATTCAGTGCATAAATTTGAGCCTCGTCATTTTGAACGACATGAGCATGGTAATTTACTAGCTCATCCGATGGGTGCAGGAGGTGTACGACTTTGGTGGCACAATTAATCAAGGCGGTGTGAGCCTTCAACCAATCCATTCCCAGAATGAGGTCAACCTTGGAAGACTTCAGAATAATGGGAAAAGCACGAAACTCCAACCCTTCAATATCAATGGTGACATCGGGGCTGAACAAGGAGGTTCGACATTGGCCCGCGGGAGTGTTAACCACTAACGATTGGTGTAGCTCTTCGCATTTAATGTCATGCATGAGTGCAAAATGTTCTGACATGAATGAATGCGATGCTCCTGAATCAAATAAAACAGATGCTGGTACTGAATTAACAAGAAGAGTACCCATCACAGTTTCTGGTTGGTCTTGAGCTTCAGCCATGTTGACATGATATGCCTGCCCATGACCATATGAAGGTCTGGCATTATAGTTGCGAGGCTGATTATTGCCACGGCCATTACCACGGCCAGCAGAGGGAAGTGCCAACTGGTTCTGACTCCGAGAGCAATCTCTGGCACGGTGACCTGGATGGCCACACTTGAAGCAGAGTCCATTGTCGGGACGGGGAGCAGGAGCTCGAGGCATTGGAGCTTGAGGTCTGAACTGTCTCGGAGGTGGAGGAGGCATACAAGGTGCAACATACGATGGCCTTGGAACAGGTGCAGCCGGACGGTACATGCTGTTAGGGATCCAAATACGGCGCTTCTGGGAAGACGAGCCTGAAGATGAGCCCACTTCACGGGTGCGCTTAAGAGCGTCCTTATGATCCTTTAGACCTGTCTCAACCTGTATAGCCTTGTTCACCAAGGTGGCGAAGTTGGCAAAGTCCTGTACTAGCAGTGCAAGCTTGATATCAGGGTTGAGCCCTTCACGGAACTTCTCCTGTCTGCGTGCATCGGTAGCAATGTCCTCTTCAGTGTAGCGAGATAATTCCAGAAATTCCCGCTGATATGCTTCCACAGACTTGTTGCCCTGGGTAAGGTTACGGAACTCACGCTTCTTACGGTCCATGACTCCCTGAGGAATGTAACGGGCATGGAAAGCAGCTTTGAACTCCATCCAGGTGATGATGGTTCCAACAGGTAGGGTATGCCTGTGAGTGTCCCACCATTGGGCTGCGGGTCCCTTCAGAAAGTATGATGCAAAAGTGACATAGCTGGCAGGGGCCACATTCGCAGACTCCATCTCGAAAGTGATGTTGCGGAGCCAGTCATCAGTGTCAAGCGGCTGAACTGAGTTGCGGAAAATGGTTGGATTCAGACGCACAAATCTTGCAAAGTGATTGCGGCTGGCTGCTGGTTGGCATTGGGACGAGGAAACTGATCCATGAGTCCTTGCATGAACTGACAGTGCATTTTGAATTGTTGCATCATTGCAGCCATATAGTCGGGCGGTGGTGGATTGTTGGCACCACGGCCACGACCTGTTGGTCTAACTGTTGGGGAACGTTGCATGGAAAGAAAAAAATTCTACGCACACGCAAGATCTATCCATGGAGATGCATAGCTACGAGAGGGGGAGTGTGTCTACGTACCCTCGTAGACCGTAAGCGGAAGCGTTAGAACAACGCGGTTGATGTCGTCGAACAACTTCACGATCCAACCGACCGAGCACCGAACGTACGGCACCTCCGCGTTCAGCACACGTTCAGCTCGGTGACGTCCTCAACTTCTTGATCCAGCAAGACGACGAGGTAGTGGATGAGTTCCAGCAGCACGACGGCGTGGTGATGGTGATGGTGATGCTATCTCCGCAGGGCTTCGCCCAAGTACTGCGAAAATATGACCGAGGGACGGAACTGTGGAGGGGGGCGCCGCACACGGCTAAGACAATGTTGTGGCTTGTTTGGGGCGCCCCCTCTCCTCTATTTATATATGTGTAGGGGCTTGGAGTAGAAGGAATAGTGCCACGTGAACAGTACCATGTGAATAGTACCACGTGAACAGTATCATGTGAATAGTACACACGTGGACTTGGACTCCAAAGTCCAATCCTATTCCTACTAGGACTCTCCTTTTTTCCTTCCCTAGCTGCGTGGGCTTTTGAGGACTTGGTGCGCCTGGCCCAATAAGCCCAGGGCGCCTCCCCTTAGCCCATGCCAGCCCTTGGGACGTGGTGGACCCACTTGTGGACTTCCGGACCCCTCCGGAATCCTCCGGAACCTTCTGAAAGCTTCCCGGTACAATACCGAAAAAACTGCACCTTTTTCCGGAACCCAAAATATGAATTCCCATATATAAATCTTTACCTCTCGACCATTCCGAGACTCCTCGTGACGTCCGGGATCTCATCCGGGACTCCGAACAACATTCGGTTACCAATTCACATAACTCATATAACACTATATCGTCAACGAACGTTAAGCGTGCGGACCCTACGGGTTCGGGAATGATGTAGACATGACCGAGATGCCTCTCTGGTCAATAATCAATAGCGGAACCTGGATGCCCATATTGGTTCCTACATATTCCACGAAGATCTTATCGGTCAAACCGCAATGACAACATACGTAATTCCCTTTGTCCGTCGGTATGTTACTTGCCCGAGATTCGATCGTCGGTATCTCCATACCTAGTTCAATCTCGTTACCGGCAAGTCTCTTTACTCGTTCCGTAATACATCATCCCGTAACTAACTCCTTAGTCACTTTGCTTGCAAGCTTCTTATGATGTGCATTACCGAGAGGGCCCAGAGATACCTCTCCGAAACACGGAGTGACAAATCCCAGTCTCGATCCATGCCAACTCAACAGACACCTTCGGAGATACCTGTAGAGCATCTTTATGATCACCCAGTTATGTTGTGACGTTTGATAGCACACAAGGTATTCCTCCGGTATCCGGGAGTTGCATGATCTCATGGTCGGAGGAACATGTATTTGACATTCAAGAAAGCAGTAGCAATAAACAGAACGATCATATGCTAAGCTAACAGATGGGTCTTGTCCATCACATCATTCTCCTAATGATGTGATCCCGTTATCAAATGACAACTCATGTCTATGGTTAGGAAACCTTAACCATCTTTGATCAACGAGCTAGTCTAGTAGAGGCTCACTAGGGACACGGTATTTGTTTATGTATTCACACATGTATTTAAGTTTCCGGTCAATACAATTCTAGCATGAATAATAAACCTTTATCACGAACAAGGAAATATAAAATAATAACAACTTTATTATTGCCTCTAGGGCATATTTCCATCACTAACCATCCTGCTAAAATTCAACAGGGGGTAGTTTAGCCGCGAGCATTGCAGAAGTATGGATTCATTCATGAAGTAACATGCACAACAAAAAGGAAGTGCAATAGATACATCAACATAGTCAACATGACATACAGATCCATACATAGATTCGGTTACAAGCCAGCATTACGACAGCGAAAAGGAAAGCTAGACAACTAGGCGGCACGCAGGCACGCGGTGGAGGGATACAACAACACGACGTAGCGATATGCTACATCAACGTCGGAGAAAACCACTGAAGCCAGGCAGCTGCAGGTGACGACGCAGGGTACCCTCGATGTAAGGATCCTGCACTCCGTGAACACTCTGGTGCAGAACCTAGTCCCGAACTGGAAGAAGAGGACCACGTGGAGGGGTAAGACCTCCAACAGCAGGCCACTCAAGACCTGGTGGCATCTCCGTCCTGCGTGGGTAAAGAATGTACTCTGGGTGCATCCGTGAACTGACTGCTGGTAGCAACTGAGTGGCGTACAACTCGACAGCAAGAGCTCGAGCAGTGCAGTCCAGAGCCTGAGTGTACTGTACCAAAACCTGTGGGTCATAACGATGCGGCACGTAAGGTGTACAGACAGCAGTATAATATCCACTCTCATCCCCAGCGGGGGCATACGGGATGTATCTGAAAGCAGTGTCCTCCAAGCGACTGATGTGCTCTCCACGGAGACGGACAATAGCAGTATAGGCAGCATCATGGACGGCCATGTCGATAGTCACTCCAACACCGTGAAAAGTGTGCAACTCAGTGATGGAGATGTCCTGCCGATCAAAGATGCGAACCACAGCATGGTACTGCTCCTGGTTGAACTCGCGGTAATCCTCGTAAACTGTGTACTCGGGGTACCAGCGATATCCCAGCCTGGTCAAAAGGTCAACCAAAATGGCCGGAAACCCAGTCGCATCAATAGCCATGGTCTGGCGTACGAGCTGTCTTGCGGGACGCATCTGAAACAAGAAGTGCAGATGTCAAATGACAGTGTGAGAAGCATAAGATAGCATTGGAAAGAAATATTTGCAGATAATCCAGCTCTCCGGGTGAATGTGATTACGAGACCCTAATGTTGGTGTTAGCAAAATCATTTAACCCGAATAGAAGAGAGATCAGAGTCCCAGAGTATGGAAGAGGAATAAAAGATCCTAATACCACCCATTGGCGACGTGGGCCCGTAAGCCACAGAGCCATGTTAGTAAAATAGTTTTGCAAAGACTAGACTCAACTTCGGCCAAAGAGTTGGAAAGGGGGTTCCTACAGGCAGTCGGCTTTGATACCAACTTGTGACGCCCCCGACTTAATCATGCACTAATCATACACGCAAATGCACACGATCAAGCCAAAGGACTCACTTGAAGATATCACAACACAACTCTAAACACAAATAAAAGTCATACAAGCTTTATATTACAAGCCAGGGGCCTCGAGGGCTCGAATACATAAGCTTGAGTCATACAAGCATCAGCGGAAGCATTAGATATCTGAGTACAAACATAAAGTTAAATAGATAAGCCTTAAGAAGGCGGGACAAAACAACGACAAAGATCGAAAAGGCGCAGGCCTCCTGCCTGGGTGCTTCCTATCTACTCCTGGTCGTCGGAGGGCTCCTCATAGTAGTAGTATCCGCCAGAGGGGTAGTAGTAGTCGTCGCCGGCTGGGGCAGCTGGCTCCGGGGCTCCGTCATCTGGTCGCAATAATCGGGTATGGGAAAAGGGGAAGCAAAGCAACCGTGAGTACTCATCCAAAGTACTCGCAAGACTTACATCAGATCTATTCTATTTATGCATTGGTATCAAGGAAGGGTTGTATCAGTGGACTGGACTACAGCAATGCCAGAATAGAGAGAAAGGCCTAGCCTATCGAAGACTAGCATCTTCAGCGGTCTTGCAGCATTAGAAGAGTGTAGATTGGTACATAAATATAGTAGTAGCAACAAGTACAAGTAGCCACGCCCAGAGATCCTTCCTCGACGCCCTGCGAGAAAGCGATCCCGGAGCTAACATATTCAACCCATTTCTAGTTGTAGAAGATCGGGATACTTTCCGAGCGTCTTGTTACCGTGGACACGGCTATTCGAATAGATATACTTCCCTGCAAGGGTGCACCAACTTACCCAACACGCTCGATTAACTCTGGCCGGACACACTTGCTCGGTCCATGCCCGGCCTCGGCTGATCGACACGTCGTAGCCCTACCTAGGTTCAACAGAGAGGCCAGCACGCCGGTCTACATCCTAAGTGCGAAGGGGTCTTGGGCCCATCGCCCTTTGCACTCCTGCGCGTTGCGTGGGCGAACGGGAGCAGACCTAGCCCCCTTAATACAAGTGCGGGCGTTCCCAGTCCAACCCGGCGCGCGCCGCTCAATCGCTGACGTCTGAAGAACTTCGGCTGATACATACGACGCCGAGTGCCCATACTTATTCCCGCGTGGTGGTTAGTGCGAAAAGGCCAGAGGCCTACTCAGATTACATATCCTAACCCATTAATGCATTGGGAGCTCGCGGTGACAAGCAGAGACTCACGATCATGTGACCCTGTCGCCCCGTCTCGTGGACTTACGGCAAGAGCTAAGAATGCCCGGCCGTGCCACGTAATCATCACACGGGTACCCTCATGGTCAACCTGAATCCACATCTCTCGCGGGTACCCCTCGGGGCCGACCCGACTTTAACAAGTATCGATAGTAAAGCCAAGGTAACCGTGTGTCCATAACATCAAGATGGAATCCGAGGAATCACCCTCGTTGGATTTCCACTTGATGTACCCGTCTAGGTGAACCCGGAGGAATCACCCTCGATGGTCTTCACACTTGCGGGGTTGCACGACAGAAGCTTCGTCGGAGGTGGTGAAAGAGGAATCACCCTCGTTAACCCATAACCAACTAGTTGTACTACAGAGACAACATCAGGAGTGAGATAAGAGGTATCACCCTCGGCACTCGATATTAGCTCTGCAGAGTCGAGCAACTTAGGGGGAATGTGTGGTGATGTGCTGGTCTCAGCCCGACGATCACATCGATCGGGGCACTAGTACTAGAGCGGGGCAACTAAGACAAGGAAGAGGGGCCATAGATGGTTTACCATCCCACCTATACTAAGCACTTAGGATATTAGGTAAAGTATCAATAGCAGTTTACAAAAACAGGCTATGCATCAGAATAGGTATTCGGAACAATAACTGTAGCAATTCTAATGCAAGCAAGAGGGAGAAGGAAAAGGCGATATAGGCATGCTCAAGGGGGGGGGGGGGTTGCTTGCCTGGAAGCTCTGCGACAAAGGAGGGGTCGTCAGCGGTGTAGTCGTACTCCGGAGCTGCGTCGGTCTCGGGGTCTACCGGATAAGAAGAGGGGGAAGAAACAATAAATAAAAGCAAATAGATGCAACACAATGCATGGCATGGCAAAATGCAGTGCTGGTGGTGACCTAATGCAATGCTACACATTGCAGACGAAGCGGGAAAATATCTGGGATATTTTCCCAGCCTTTAGGCAGTTATCGGTATACTGAACCGGAGGGGAAGGTTCCATGTTCATATAGTTAGGAGTGATGGTCAAGCATTTTTACCACGTATTCGGATTCGTCTCGTTTTTCTGATCAACTTTCATGTTGAAAACTTTTCGATCCGAGCTACGGTTGAATTTCTACGAATTTTCACAGATTTAAACCTTTTTCTGAAATTCCTGGAATTAATTTAATTAATTAAATCGTATTATCCAGAATAGTAACTGATGACATCAGCATGACGCCAGCATGACGGCACCAGTCAACCCCAGCTGTTCCAGGTCAAACCTGACAGCTGGGTCCCACCAGTCAGCGACACAGGGCTAATTAGGGTTAGTTTAAACTAAACAGAAACTAATTAGCTCATAGGCCCCACATGTCAGTGTCTAAATAGATTGACTAATTAATTTATTTAGTTTAAACAGTGATTAAACGGTGGGGCCCGCATGTCAGTGGCAGTAGCTGCCACGTCAGCGCGTTGACCATGGTCAACGTGGTCAACTGGGGTCAGGGGGCCCACTGGCAGTGACCCAGGGGTGGCCCCTAGGTGTGCCACGTAGGCGGCGGCCGGCGGCACGTCGGCGGCGACGAAAAACGCGGCGGCGCGCCACGGGGGTCACCGAAAATCGGCTACGCGCGGCCGTTTCGCGTGCGCGACCCCGCGTTCGAATGAGCGCTCGCCCGCGCGTCGATCTGCGGTGGTGGCTCGGCTGGAGACGGCTGGAAACGGCAACGGCGAGCGGCAGAGGCGGCACCAGAGTTCGGGAAAGCACGGCTATGGCGCTATGGGGCTCGGCCGGAACTGCGGGCGGCGGCGTTGAGCTCGCACGGCTGCGCTGAGCACGGCTACGTGCTCAGACGAGCTTGACAGCGACGACATCGACAGCGACGAGCTTGGCTACGGCGGCGAGTTCGGCCACGGGAAGATCGACGGCTAGAGAGCGCGCGCAAGCAAATGGAGAGGGGGAGGAGGTAGAGGAGCTCACCGAGCGGCGCACGGTGGCCAGTGAGGGGCTTAGTAGCAGCAGAGGGCGCCGGAATCGGAGGAGCTCGCCGGCGACCCGAAACGAAGAAGACGACGGCGATTTCGACGAGCAGGGCTCCCCGGCTCCAACGGCTGGCACCGATCGACGTAGTCGAGCTCGGCGGAGGCGATGGACAAGGTGGCGCGGCTCGGGGACGGCGGTGGCCGCGAGAACGACGGCAGGCGGCGACGGCGACGTACTGGAGAGGTGGAGGAGAGGCGAGCGAGCGAGAGAGAGAGGGGGAGAGTGGCGGAGGGCATCCAGGGGGAGTGGATAGGGCTCGGCCTTATCCTCCCCGAGCCCTGAGGCGTCGCGGTGTCGCCCGCTGACACGGCGAGGGAGAGAGAGAGAGAGAGGAGGGAGAAGGGGTCGGTTGGGCTGGGCCAAGTGCACTGTGCACTTAGGCCCAGCCGGTTTAGGCCTTTTCTTTTACTTTTTCTGTTTTTCTTTTGACAGAAGTTTAGAAAAAGAAAATGAGCTGCCCAAATGCATTTTGTAAAATGTGAAATTGGTCCACAAAATTACATTGCATTATTTTGCTCTGCCACAAAAAGTTTGGGCAATTTTGGATTCCATTTGAATCTTTCAAAAATGGAAATGGCAATTAAAGTGCTGTTTTTGCACTGTTTTAATGCTCTAGCCCATTTTAGGAAAATAGGTGATGTTGTTTTCCTGAACATTAATTTGTTTTGGAATATTAGCCACAGCATGAACTATTTTCTAGGAATTTTTGAGCAACTTCAAATTTCACTTTGAATTTGAATTGAATTCAGTGGAGGAATTTGAAATGAGATATTAATCCACATTGATTAAACATTGCAAATCACAGTAGCTTAGCATAATCATGATGGATTGCTGTTGCTCATTACACAGGGGTGTTACAACCACCACATCCCTCGCTCGATCCGGCGCCTCCTTCCCTTGCCGCCGCGCTGGCCATCAACTCCGGCGAGCGCCGCCTCCGCGCGCGAGTGCCCGAGCTGCTCTGCTGCCCGCGCCTGGATTTCCCTCCGCGCCAAGACCTCACCGCCTCGAGCACGACAGCCAGGTCGACGACGCCGCCGCGACCAGGAGCCCGAGTTCCCCTCACGCGCCTCCTCCTCCTTCGGTTTCATCCGTGACCTCCAGCACCCGATCCATGGCGCGCCGCCGCGTCATCCGCAAGCGTCGCCGCCTCCTGCCTCGTCCGTCTCCACTCTGGCCATGGCGCCACCTCACCTCTAGCACCAGTAGCGCCTCAACTTGCTGCCTTCAAGCTCGCCTGCGGGACTCCTCTGTCCGCCAAGGGCGTCGGCCCCTTTTCTTCTTGCCACACTCGCCTCCACCACCGTTGCCGCATGCCGCAGCTCATGAGCCTGCACCACCTTCGGCCACGTGGACAAGGTCCACCCGAGGCCAGCTTGCCCAAATGCATCACCATCGAACCAAGAAGACTGCCACTGCCGCGACCATCTCTTCTGTCCAAGCGTCGCCTCCCGAGCCCTGGATGCGCCAAGTACCTCGTGAGACCCGGTTCGTCAAGTTCGACTACACTACGACCACCAACGAACATCTACGGCGCCGTGCATTTTGTCAAGTTCCACGACACTATACCGCAAATGACCTCGGTTTTGGACCGCAAGCGCCAAGTACCCCAACGGCAAGACCACAAGGACCCGAGTACGACAACACGGTGATGCGTCAAGTACCTCTACCGACGGCTCGAACGTCTACGAACCATGTGCAGCTACCGTCGCCCCCAAGACCTCGGATTCGTCAAGTTCCTCTCCGTAACGTGAACCACTACTTTCACTACCATCGAACCGGTCCACCCCGAACGCATGCTTCGAAGGTATACCGACGAGACGACCGCCCGTGGACGAATGCATGTTGTATAAGATGCATCCTATGTTTGCATCGTGTCCGAATTGTTTCATGCACGTTCCCCGTTTCCATGCCACCGACACGTGGGAACCCGGTAACCGGGATCACCCCACCATCTCTTGCATGTTCCGCACATCCACGCACTTGTTCCTCCTTTGCACCGGTATCTCAACGAGTTATCGGAACCGGAATGTTGCCGTGGCATCATTTCCGTTATCGCCGCCGTGGCACCCATTTCTTTCCGTCATGGCGACAAATGCTCCATGTCCTTTTATGCCACCTTTTTAATCAAAAATTGCATATAACTTGAATTTGTCATCCGCATCATGATAACAACATTTAAAATGTTTAAATTGTTGTTTGCATTAATTTGCATAAATGACATGCTAAATGGTTTATTTCATAACTAAATAACCGTAGCTCCGAATTAAATAAACTTTATATGTAAATGGGGTAGAAAAATGTGTAGATTAACATGGTGCACTTTATTTTCCTGTTTAACAACAATAAAATGTGGTTTTAGGCAGAACAGTACCAATTTCAAAAATTACATATGAGGATTTTCCGGAATTGTTATGTGTTGTTTCCGGCCTCATTTAAATTGCCTAGATAGGTAGATTAATTACGCTTCACCTCTTGCCATGTTTAACAACATTTAATCTTGTCATGTACATAGACGGGAGTGAACTAAATAATTGTTGTGGAGTTTCGTCAATATGCAACTCGTTGCATATTGAGCTTCACTTAATGTGTAGTATTTGGTTGTTGCATTTTGCCATGCCATGCATCCTTGAACTTGACATGCATCATACTTGGTTGTGCATCATGTCATGTTTATGCTTGTGTGTTTATCATGTTGTTTGCTTCTTTCCGGTTGTGCTTCTTCTCAATAGTCCGGATACGTTGCGAAGTGTGAGGATTCGTTCGACTACGCTTGTTCGACTACTTCATGGACTCGATCTTCTTCCGAGCGGGATTCCAGGCAAGATGATCATGACCTTGGATATCTTTACTATCTTTGCTTGCTAGTTGTCTCGTTGCTATCGCTATGTCACGCTTCCTACCACATATATGTCAGCCTCCCATATGCCATGATACAACCTCTAACCACCCTTACCCAGCAAACCGTTGTTTGGCTATGTTACCGCTTTGCTCAGCCCCTTTCTTATAGCATTGCTAGTTGCAGGTGCAGTTGCAAGTTGTTCCATGTTGGGACATGGATATCATGGGATATCACAATATCTCTTATTTAATTAATGCATCTATATACTTGGTTTTGGGTGGAAGGCTCGGCCTTTTGCCTGGTGTTTTGTTCCACTCATGCCGCCCTAGTTTCCGTAATACCGGTGTTATGATCCTTGATTAGTGTTCCTAACATGCTCAGGGGTATGGGACCCTCTTGACAGTTCGTTTTGAATAACCGCTTCTAGTAAGGCCCAACTTTGGTTTTAACATTTGCCAACATAATAATACTGAATTAAATAATTAATTTGCATAGGGAGTTAGCGCTACCCGAGGATTCTTAATTCAACATAATACAGGTGGGCCAGTGCTGATGGTGTTGGTCCGAAACAGGTAGACTGCGGGGCCACCACGGGGAAACTCGAGGATCTGGTTTTACTCGTAGGATGTCCCATCCGGTCGTGGCCTGAGACGAGATACGCGCGGCTACTATCAGGGTGTCGGCACGCCGGGAGGTCTTGCTGGACTTGCGTTACCATTGTCGAAATGTCTTGTGCACCGGGATTCCGAGGATACTTCGGGCTGACTCGAGGTTGATCGGGTTTTCTTGGGGTTGAGGTCTTCCACCGCAGCTTGTGTTGGTTTGTGATGGACCAGGTTGGAACATCCCTGCAGGGTTAAATCTTACGTGAAACCGTGCTCGCGGTTATGTGGCGACTTGGATATTTATAACCTCCAGTTGTAGAGAACTTGACACTAAATTTTAATTAAAATACACCAACCGCGTGCGTAACCGTGATCGTCTCTTTTCGAGTAAGTTCGAGAAGAGAACACGGTGGGGTTATGTTTGACTCGTAAGTAGGTGTTTAGGATCACTTCTTGATCATTACTAGATTGCGACCGTTATGTGTAGTTTACTTTTCTTATTCTTGTACTCGTAAGTTAGCCACCATATAATGCTTAGTGCTTGCTGCAACCTCACCACCTTACCCTTCCATACCCATTAAGCTTTGATAGTCTTGCTACCCATGGTTATGGGATTGCTAAGTCCTCGTGGCTCACAGATTACTACCACAACAGATGCAGGTACAGGTAATGCGATGATTTGGCGTGAGAGCGATGCGCGTTTGCTTTTGGAGTTCTTCTTCTTCGTCGATCTTGGGGTAGGTTCCTGGTCGGCAGCCTGGGCTAGCAGGGTGGATGTCGTTCGTGTTTTTCGTTTGTGTTTTCATCCGTAGTCGGATTCTGCTCTTCTGTATGGTGTTTGCTATGTATTGATGTATTTCTGTGATGACTGTATGTATTGTATGTATCCCCATCTATTATGTACATGGTACGATGTAATGATATCCACCTTGCAAGCGTCTTCGATATGCGCTTCTATCCTTGGTGGGACCTCCGAGTCCCTTGAGGATAGGATCGCATATTGGGCGTGACAAATGGTATCATAGGATCTTATCTCGGAAGCTCTCAAGACGGTCCTTCAATCTCAACCAGGAATTATTTTAACCATATTGGGCAAAACATTCATGTAAGCTACTTTCAATGTTTATTTTTCCTGACTACTTTTCTATTTAATGTGAAAGATTGAATTTGATGTATGCTTTGTTCATATATTTTCACCTTTTTCTATTGCTATTCTATTCTAACTTTCTGTATATATTGGATTTATGCACAACTGTAATGTCTTTTTTTTTTTTTGCATTCTTTGTGCACTTAAATCCTTAAATTGATGTTGTATGCTACTAGCGTGTGTAAGCAATGCGACACTAAAGATTGATATGCTAGAATTCAGAATGACCTTGATGGTTTTGATCTGAACGAGTCACAAAATGTAGCAGCTATAAGTTGCATTTTAGCGGCCAATTGTTGTCACAAAAAGTCTGTGAGGCTAATCTGGAGTCTGCCTGGCACACGTAAAACTAGAACAGTTGTCATGATTCTGCTGGTACTTCTGAAGAACAAACTTGATGTTGTTGCTTGTGGCCCCAGTAACACAGCTGTGATATTGTATTGTTTGGTAGCCGAAATATGGCACCCGTTGAAGGAAATCTGTTGCAAATACATTTGAATAATACAACGTGGTGAAGTGCGCCCGGCGGGGAGGGGGGGGAGGCAAATGCCCCCCTCCCACCCCATAATAGTGTTAACTTATGTTGTGCAAATTACATTTTTTTAATAATTTATTTAGGTATGTAGATGTATTGGGCCCTAGGCCGCCAGGCATTTTGTCATGGCCTGAGGTCGTTTCTCGCACCGTTATTTGAAGAGGTCCATTCTGAGATGTTATCAAACTCTTTAAAGCGGCCAAATGCATATGCAAACTCTATGAAGGATTTGCGGGGTGGAAACTATACAATCTCCATGCCTGTAAAGAAGGATGCGGAATATGAACCAAAAGGACCACATCTTGGTCATTGATGAGGCAACTAATCTGAAAGAATGTGAAACCATAATCCCTCTTGTTCTCCAAGAAATAAAGCATGTTTTGTTGAATGGGGACGGTCGACAACTATCATCATTAGTGAAGAGCGTGGCGTGTCTTTGTATAAGATCATATGAATTTCATCTTATCTGATACTGAATATTGTCAAACACGGATAGTTTCTCATATATTTTTCCTTAATATATTTGCTAGGCTGCTAAAAATGCTGGACTTGGACGAAGTCTATATGAGAGATTGTGCGACATGGATTATATCAAACGCATGCTAAGCACGCAATACAGGATGCACACGTCTATTAGTGAATTCCCAAACTTCAAACTTTACGACCGTTCAATTACCAATGGAGAATATGTCATTCATAAAGAATATACCAAGGATTATCTCCATGGCAAATATTATGGTCCCTATTCATTTATTGATATTGAAGGCCATGAAGAGTGTAGAGATGCTAATTTTGTAAATACGGTTGAAGCTACTATAGCAGTCAATATTGTTGAAAGACTAGCACAAGGTATATCTAAAGATTCAGTTGTCAAGTAGCATGTTCAAAAAAATAAGTAGTTTCTGTTCTTCAGCAATTGATCAATCTAATTTGCGTTACTTTGGTCCAAAATTATCACAGCCTGCGCCAAGGAGGAAAAAACAAGTGTCAGTGTCTTCTCTCCATATAAGGCCCGAGTGAATGTTCTAGGAGAAAGACTAAGTAAATTTAAGCAAGACAGGTTTTTGCATGTTGTAGTAAATACTTTCGATGCATCTCAAGGTGACGAGAGAGATATAGTATTAATTTCAATGGTTAGGTGCAATCTTAATGGGGATATAGGCTTTCTCGATGATAGAAAAAAGAGCTAATGTGGCATTGACAAGAGCAAGGTATGTTGTTCTTTGGTGACATTCAAGTTCGGCATATCGGATCTACCAAACTTTTTATTTCAAATAACTCTATGCTGCAGACATTGCCTATGGATCCTTGGAATGGAAAGACTTTTGAAATGGTCATTCAGTATGGACATCCGTAGTCAATTATTCAAAACGATGTGAATGTTCCTTTAAGGCTAGTTGTGATGACACTCCAGGGTGCAATAGATCAGGTAATATTGTGGAATCTTTTTAACTATTTTAAATGACATTGTTCAGTAGATTTAGGGGTTTAAATACCATAGTTTTATAGTTCATGGGGTTAAGTGGACCTATTCCTATTTCAGATTTTATGGTTTCCAATCAGATTTTTGTGTTGTATTTTACTTCGATGTACATGTTCAGCTTTACTATGTCAGTTTCAGTTATTTGTGTGATGAAGGAGGAGAAGGTTTCAATTAGACTCCTAGTTCAACTAGATCTGCCTTTTTCAGCTAAGCCGATTCCAATGATCAGACAGACAATATTTGCTTAAATCTAGCCCCCTGTTGCCTTACTTTTCCTCCAATCGTACCTGCCTCGCCGCTCGTGATACCCAGGAAGGGTATCCCTCACTTCCCAGATCGTCTCACACTTCTTTTGTCACTGGCACACACGCTCTAGTTCTATTTCCAGTATTTGCTCAAGTGCTAATGGCGCCTTCCACCAGTTCCTTCTTAATCCCTTCCTTTCCTTTTTTATCTGCATTGTCAATTGCATGTTCATGCAAATATTGATGCAAAGGAACCAGGAGACTCTCAAAATGTATTAAGAATAAGCATATTTGTTCATGGTTATCAGATTCAGCCTTTTTCTTCTTTTTACATAACAAAGATTGTAAGAAATATTTTATTCCACTTCAGGAACATGGTAATGAAGAATCTCAATCAAATTTTCCAAAAAGAGCAAGATGCCTAAATGATGACACCAGAGATGAGACTGCTCGGTGTGCTTTAGATGCACAAAGAATTCAGTTTTCGCTGAATGATGACATTTTATTAGCTGTTCAGTCCGCTCAAGTCCAACCAGGTGATGCTTCTCAAAAAAAAAAAAAAAAGTCCAACCAGGTGATCAGTCCGAGTCTTGGTCAGAGCACAATGAGGGCATGGAACTCACAGTGCCAACTTCACTGTTTCCAGAGGCCGCGGCAACTACACCAACAGTTTCAGATGGAGTGCCGGTTATTTAGAAATCGGTGCAAATTCCAATTGAAGTTCAAGCCATGGTACAAGTCCATTCACCTGGTCAATTTGAGTCTTTTATAGAGCACAAAGAGGGCATGGAACCCGCAGTACCAACTTCAGTGTTTCCAGAGGCCGCATCAGTTGCACCAACAGTTTCAGATCGAGTGCCGGCAATACAGAAATAATCGCAGCTACCAACTGATGTTCAAGCCCCACTACCTTTGAACAAGGCCCTCAATGCCCCGAGAGGAAATAACGTATATCTGAAGTCACGGAGTTGTAATGATATTCGCTTTTGCACCATCGAGCAGCAGGACCTGTACGAAAGACTGTACTGCAACAAGGATTTCGCTATGCAACACTGGATCAACTGGAGAAAATTCAATGATGAAATGGGCAGGGCAGTTCGTACGAGTTGTCATTCCATTGGTCTTAAGAGTTTGATGGAGAAACAATATGACTGGATCCTGAGATGATCCGACAGTTCTTCGCCACAGCCTAAGCAAGTGAGGAATTGAGGATAGGAACTCACGGTTTCCTTCTTGCTTTCAACGGCAATGTTCCTCTGCTAAAATTATGTCCGGAGTTATCGATCAGACTATTCTTCTACATTTTGTGACAACAAGCAAAGCAAAGAGGACCGCCCTGTCATCAATAAGCTTCATATCATTACAGACTGGCCTGTAAACATTAGATGCACCAAAATATGCTCTTATCTACTCCCTCCGTCCCATAATGTAAGACGTTTTTGCAACCTATATATTACGTTGCAAAAACGTCTTACATTATGGGACGGAGTAGTAGCTTATAAGTAACGTGACACTGCGGGAGTCAGACCAATGTTCCGTAGTGCAAAAATAAAACTTTACAGCTTTCTTCAGGCTCGCAAAAACGCTAAACAAGGGGCACTTGGATCATTAACTCTGTAGCCTTCACAAAGCTTCACAAGCTGCTCCAGGCTCACGAAATGATAGATAAGGGGACTTCATGTGCGTTAGCTTCAAGCCAAAATGAGACAAATTTACAGATTTCTCCATAAGTTTCTGATCCCAGAAGCAAACGATTTCAGGCTCCCTAAAAGACTTGTCTTGCTTGATCCCTGCCCCTCGACCTCGGGGTTTGCTTCTCTGCGCAACATAAAGAGAGACAAAATATGATCAGGCCGTCCAGCATAAACATTTACAAAAACAGCTGAAATACCCAGCATGTTGCTTAAGGCAAATTGTAATCAATAGGGTGTACAAACAACATCTCTCCAAACCATGTCAAACTGTGAGTTGTACTAGCAAAATGAAAACAGTACAAATGAGGGTTCATATTTAGTGTTAACCCACCACTTGACGATTTTGTTGGAACAGCACTAAACCACCAAGAACATCCCTATAGACAAGCAATTCACGAAAGGAAACGATTTATGGATACATTTATACAAACCTACTGCAAATAGCAGATACAATATGGGGTCTGAGCTTTTGAATCAAATGACTTGGTCAAACTATCAGCTAACCATGCTCAGCAGGTAGTCAGAACTAGAAATTTGTTAGCTTCAGCAGGAATTCAACGTAAAAGGATCAAAGTAATAATTTGCCTTGCATTCTGAACCCCGACTAGGGATTTTAAACATGTCCAAACCATGTTCCCATAGTGCCAGTGGCACTGTTTTGGTTGTTCCCTCACAGTATTATGATGACAAGTACCCTGGGACCAACGAACCACTTGAATCGTACGTCAGAAATCAATTGAGGCTTCTATGTAAGATTATCAGGACACAAGTTCTCAGTGTTTGATAACATGAAGCATTTTCTCAATGACCAAAATCAAAGGCATTCGTACAAATTGATGGAATCCAATGATTTGATGGGAACTGGCTACCAAGGCTAAATGACGCAATCAGTCCTCATGGTTCATCATACCGATGCAAGCATATTCAGTTATATCATAATAATGTATAGGACATGACTTGCCCATGCATTTAATTTACCAAGTATTATCACTATAAGCACTTAGCAATTTAGCATGTAACAAATAATACCTGTGAAGTACATTTCCTTTGATCACTGTGTCACGTTCAGTTTGATCAGATACAGTTGGTTCACTTGGATCCTGGAATTTTTTCACATTGTTCGAATGCAACTTGTTAACTTCAGTTTCCCCTTGACAATTCCTGTAGTCTGACTTAGTCTCCAGTTCCAAAGATATGGGTGCTTCAGTCTGCATAGGCATGATAATTTTGAGGAAATGGCAAATCTTGCCGACATACAAAATAACGATATTGGCAGAATATTTTGAGTGCATAGCATAGAACCTTCATGCTATCAATTTCCGCTTGTTTCGATACATTCAGGTCATTTGCATCTGCTACTGCAGTACATGAATCTTGCTTGGCAACCTCAGTTTCTCCACTGTAATGAGAGGAGTCTTGTGACTCTAGAGATCCCAATGGTTGATTCTGCAGGGACAACATAGTATTACGCATATGAAAATACAGAAACCCAAGATACTGTTGGAATCATGTTTCCAGCTTGCCCCATTGAAACGTTGAACTAAACTAAAAACACCAGAGTAGTTTAAAAATAAAGGTGAAACTAGGAGTGTACGTTTTCTATGATTGTAGCGCCCATAGCAGAATCTTTCTGGGAGAGGAGTGTGTCATCTGGGCTCAATGTACTGCTCCCACTCTCCTCGAGCCTTGATTTCTCAGCACATTCACCTGTCTCATGAAGCTGGGCTGCCTCGGAGTTATACAGCGGTAACTTCGCCTCATTATACTTTGTGTCCAAAGATATGGAAGCTTCAGTCTGCATATGCATAATAGCTTTGAGGAAAATAGTTACAAAATCTTATCTGCATACAAAATAACGATATTGGGAGAATATTTGCAGTCATCTGCAGTGCGCAAATTTTGCATGGTAACTCCAGTTCTCCATTGATATCAAAAGACTCTTGTGATTCAAGAGATCTCCACTGTTCAGTCTGCAGGACATATGGGCATATGAAATAAAGACACACAAGACACTGTGTTGAAATCATGTTTCCAGTTACCCCATTTAAACATTAAAATGAAGTACAGCACTCAAGGAATAGTTTGAAAATAAAGGTGAAAGAAGGAGAGTGTACGTTTTTCATGATTGTAGTGCCAGCAGGAGAATCTTTCTGGGATTGGAGTGTGTCATCTTCATCCTGATTTCCATTAAAGCTCTGAGAGTTGAATGAACTGTTCCCACTGTCCTCCTCTGGCCTTGACTGCTCAGCACCTTCAGCTGTCTCCTGAAGCTGGGCTGCCTTAGACTTATCAAACGGAAACTTTATCTGATTATACTTTACTTCTGAGAGTACATCCCTAATTGTGTAGTGACCCCCTCCAACACTTTGACGAATCATTTGCATAGTCGGAAATCTACCGTCATTTGATGCCTGATAACTGCAGTTAAACAGACGCACACAATGCAAGACTCATGAGCATCACTGAATCAAAACAAAGCAGAAGCCATTCAGTATCAGTGCACGTGCAATTGCCGTCTTTGATCAGACTTTCATACAGATTACACATGAGTTCCACTACGTTTATCCTATTGGTTTCTACTTCTCATAATCCAATCCGGGGAACAGCACAAAATGGCAATCCTTTGACGCAAAATCACTAAAATCTCCGAACTGAAACCAATGAATCGTAATCACAAATGCTACAAAGCTAAGGCCACCTACCCCTCAATAAACTCCTTCATCCTAGCCTTCCTTTCATTCTTGGATATGTATTCCCTCTTCTTGCCCTTGGGTGGGTCCGGAGCCGACAGCGGCGCCGCTTGTGCTTTCCATCGCCATGTCCGGTAGCACGGCCTTGTGACCGCGCCAGAGACGCCCGAAATCACTGAAGAGAGAAGAAATAATCGGAACAAAACATCAGCTCGAACACAGTTACGCGCCGCCAAACGGGGTGCATTCACCAAGTATACACCCCATTTGGGCTCGATTGCTTACCCTTTCTGGAGGCGGCGGGGGAGGAGAGGCGCGCGAACGCCTGCATCGGGGAGGGCAATGGAGGATTCGGGAGGACGGTGGTCTTAGGGTTTCTTGGTGGCTGGATTCGACGAAAAGAGGGAGGTTTTAGCTTGATGGGGAAGGCGAGGACGAGGAGGACGACGGCGAGCGGCGGCTGGGGTTAGAGGCAGGGGCTCGCCAGTTGGTGTGCTCCGGGCCGGATGAGAATATTTGGTGTCCTCGGCACAAGCGCTCAAGCCCGGCCCATATAAATCGGTCAGACACTGCGGGCTGGTTGTGTATGCTGCATTTCCTAAAAAAAAGTGCATGCTGCAAAATATGTCAACTTTCTTTTTTGCGGGAGCAAAATATGTCAACTTATCTGCTAACTTTTTTTCCGGAAATTCGCAGGTGCACGGAGATGCGGTCGCACACACCTGCTCAGCCGTGCAGCCGTCGTATTGTCTTGCGATCCGCAAAGTCATTGGATACCGCATGAGGACCCGATTTTTTTATTAATAATAAATGATAATTATGTAATTACCGATCTGGTAAACGACCGGTGGAAATTGTGGAAATAGGAAGGACGTTATGAACTACAGGGTCCAAGGCTGGACTCTATTGCTAAGTGCGTCCCCACCTGAACGCTGTTATAGGCGACGTCCAGCCATGTGATTCGGTTTACTAGGCTCAACCGAGTCGTTTTTTCTTTTCTCTGATATACATAAGTGATTCATGATCTGCAAACCCTAGTACGCATGCAGTTGTCGCTCCTGATCTCGCCGTGTGGTTAGAAAGCTCCAGCGGCCGACATCACCAATCGATCATAGGAGCTGCGTTGTCTCACCGGCCACTCGTCATTAGGATCATCTACTTGACCTGCAGTTTGCGTATGTAAGTTGTCGCACGGTCGTATAGCATCTCCTTTGTTGAGTCTTCTACCTCATCTATTCAATGGTTACAAGTGTACATTCTATAGATGATTGAGTTGTTATTCATGGTAATATAATTGGTAATTGCTAGTTTCTGAGAACTGATAGGTCGCCAAAAATTCAACTTTGAGTCAATAGTAAATCAGTTTAAGATTTTGATGTTTATTTCATACATGTTAATGTCTGCGGGTGAATTCGAGAACATGTTAATTGTTCTGGCATACGTGGATGGTGAACTGCGACATGGATCCATGGGTGTAGAGTATAGTGTTCCTCCCAAGGTCACATTTCCAGCATCCAAGAAAACAGCTTTTGAAGACATCAAGAGTGAGATATGTCAAAGGACTTGGACATGGAAACAACAGTGATCAAAACAACATGAATATCCATGCTCGCTTTGATATTGGAGCTCCTGGACCACAATATTTTCAATCTATACCTAATATTAAAGGGAGGACCGTTTCTCCACTTTTTTTCGTCCTCCTGTTTCTTTCGTACGTCTTTTCGTCCATCCACCTATCTGCCCATAAAATTAAACTAAATTACCCACCATGCCACCCATAAATGAAAAAAACTCTTCGTTAATTGTTTCTCTGATTTTTTTTGCATGTCATTGAAACTGCCCCTAAAGTTGAAGTAAATTACCCACCCCGCCACCCGTAAGTGAAAAAAAACTCTTTGCTAACTGTTTCTTTAGATTTTTCGTCTGTCGTCGAACTGCCCCTGAGGTTGAATTAAATTACACACCCCGCCATCTGTAAAAGTGAAAAAAAAACGAGCGTTCCTTTGAATTATTCGTACGTCGTAGGGCCCTCCAGTTTTTCATCTATCGTGAGACTGATCTTTTCTTTTCCTTCTCATACATGCATCAAGGATATACTAAAAAAAATACACACATCAAGGATCAAGTCCAACGTCAATACATTGTGAGCATGTTAGAATGCACGTGTCTTACGTTCGCATGTGTGCCGGTTGGTGCACAAATATTCAGATACGTGTATATACATAGAGTGCGAATATTTAAAACTTGATTTGAACACCACAACTTTATTATCCCGTTGCAACGCACGGGCACTTTTGCTAGTTAATTCCAGTATACGAGGAAAGAGGATGGAACATGATTTTTGAGAAGACCAAATCCCGACCAACATGGCAAGTGATAGAGTTATATGTTAACTTCACACCAAATCGAGACATGTTGAGCCAAGTCAACGGTGGAAGCAACATACCAAGAATTGAAAGGCAAGCACAAAGGTATGTGAAAGTGCATTTGCTCCCTTGGTGGTTTTGGTAATTCATTACAACATATATCTCATTGAACTAATAAACATTCAAGTGAAGGATTTCAGGAAGTTCAATGATTGCCATGGCAAGGACTAGGGAATGTGGACCCCTCAAAATGTTAAGGACATACATTGGCAAAAGCTCAAGACTCTTCATTTTTGGTTTAGTGATCCAAGATCACATTGAGTCCATAGGAAAGCCAATACTATTAAGAGGGGATGAGGTTTTGATAATGATCTATTTGCTCAAGTTCTTAGTGATGTTGCTCCAAAACACTCAGCCACTTTCTCCATCCAAACTTGTCCAAATTTCTAAAGTCTAACTCGGTTCCACCGAATCCTATCCATCCGGACCCACCGAGTTCATCAAGACAGTGCCACAAGCCAAACCCTAACAAATCGAATCCACCGATAAGGATCTCGGTCCCACCGAGATGGCCTGGCCAACTCTCTGTCATCTGTTGCAATTATTTTGGTCTAACCGAGTTTGTAATCGGTGCCACCGAGATGGCTTGACCAACTTTCTATTGCCTGTTGCAATTATTTCGGTCTCACCGAGATGTTGCAATCGGTGCCACCGAAACGAGGTTTGCCCTACCATTGCACATCAGTCGCTCCGAGTTGTTTCCATTCGGTCCCACCGAAACTTCAAAAGTTCATATCTTTTGCACAGGTCGGTCTCACCGAGATTTCAAATCGGTGCCACCGAGTTTGGTCAAAAGTGTGTAACAATTGGATTTCGTGTGAAGGCTATATATATCCTTCCACCACCCTCTTACCAAGTAAGAGAGCCATCAGAACGTGTCTACATTTCCACCATACATTTTCTGAGAGAGAACCACCTACTCATGTGTTGAGATCAAGTTATTCCAATCCTACCATTTGAACCTTGATTTCTAGCCTTCCCAAGTTGCTTTCCACTCAAATCCTTCTTCCACCAAATCCAAATCTGTGAGGAGTTGTTTGAGTGTTGGGGAGACTATCACTTGAAGCACAAGAGCAAGGAGTTCATCATCAACACACCATCTATTACCTTTTGGAGAGTGGTGTCTCCTAGATTGGTTAGGTGTCACTTGGGAGCCTCCAAGATCATGTGGAGTTGAACCAAGGAGTTTGTAAGGGCAAGGAGATCGCCTACTTCGTGAAGATCTACCCCGAGTGAGGCTAATCCTTCGTGGACGTAAGCCATGGTGGAATAGACAAGGTTGCTTCTTCGTGGACCCTTTGTGGGTGGAGCCCTCCGTGGATTCGCGCAGCCGTTACCCTTCGTGGGTTGAAGTCTCCATCAACGTGGACGTACGATAGCACCACCTATCGGAACCACGCCAAAAATCATCGTGTCTTCATTGCGTTTGAAATCTCCAATCCCCTCCTTTACATACATGTGCAATGTTTTACTTTCCGCTGCTATACTCTTAGAATTGCATGTGTAGGGTGTTGCTTGACTTGATATACTTGCTAAAATCTGCCCACAACTAAAATTGGGAAAGGGATAGTTTTATTTGGTCAAGTAGTCTAATCACCTCCCCTCTAGACATACTTTCGATCCTACAAGTGGTATCAGAGCTTTGGTCTCCATTGCATTGGTTTCACAACCTAGGAGAGTATGGCGTCTAGTGAGGGTAACTATCACCGTAGAGGTCCATATTTTGATGGTACAAACTTTGCTAGTTGGAAGTATAAGATGAAAATGCATATTCTTGGTCATAACCCCGCCATTTGGGCTGTTGTTCGTGTTGGCTTGCAAGGTGAATTCTTTGAGGATGGTAAGGAACCGAATCATGAAGCAACCGCAGAAGAATTGAAGATGTTGCAATACAATGCTCAAGCTTGCGACATTCTCTTCAACGGTTTGTGCCCCAAGGAGTTCAACA
The DNA here is from genome assembly GCA_039707655.1 of Elymus sibiricus. Lineage (NCBI taxonomy): Eukaryota > Viridiplantae > Streptophyta > Magnoliopsida > Poales > Poaceae > Elymus > Elymus sibiricus. The sequence goes on from CM077674.1 coordinate 254,112,358, forward strand.
AGATCAACCGCCTCAAGAATGCAACGGAAATTTGGGATACTTTGGTTGATATGCATGAGGGTACCGAGTCCGTCATGGAATCTAAGTTGGATGTGCTTTAAAGTCAACTTGACAAGTTCAAGATGAAGGATGGTGAAGGAGTCGCTGAAATGTACTCTAGGCTTGCTCTCATCACAAACGAGATTGCCGGCTTAGGAAGTGAAGATATGACCGACAAGTTCATCATCAAGAAGATCCTTAGAGCTTTGGATAGAAAATATGATACCGTGTGCACATTGATCCAAATGATGCCAAATTACAAAGATCTCAAGCCCACGGAAGTCATTGGAAGGATTGTTGCTCATGAGATGTCACTCAAGGACAAAGAGAAGATACACAACAAATCAAGTGGTGCTTACAAAGCCTCAACCAATGCTCCCACAACTTCAAGCGACAAGCTAGTATCCAATGAATAGATAAGCCTAATGGTGAAAAGGTTCAACAAGTTTTACAAGAACAAAGGAAAAGAAAGAAGCTCTAGCTCAAGACACTATGAGAGAAGATCATCAAGTCGTGACCGAAATTGCTACAATTATGGAAGACCCGGACACTATTCCAATGAGTGTACGCCACCTCACAAGAAAAGAGACAAATCACCAAGAGGAAGACATAGAAGAGATGAATCACCTCACAAGGAGAGAAGGAGTAGAGATGCTCGTTATGAACGAAGATTCTCTCGAAGAAGCAAGGATTCGGAAAGGAAGGACAAGTCATCCAAGAGCTACACAAGAAGAAGACATCAAACTCATGTTGGTGAATGGATTTTCGGCTCCGACTCCGACAACCACTCCGAGAGAAGCTATCACTCCAACTCCGACTATAGTCAAGATGAAGGTGTTGCCGGACTTGCTCTTGTGTCATCCAACTCCTATGATCTATTTGATTCACCAAATGAAGGAATTGGAAGATGCTTCATGGCAAATGGCCCCAAGGTATCACACCCCGAATACTTTGACTTCAATAGTGATGATGATGACTTACTTGGTGATGATGATTTACTTGTTGATAAGACTAGTGATGTGAGCTACAATGAAAATGCTAGTAACCATAGTCAAGAGGAAACGAATGACAATGCTATGAAGGAGATTGAACATCTAACTAAAGAACTAAATGCTCTTAAGTTAGCTCATGAAACAACTCAAGAGGATCATAGAGAGCTTCTAAGAACTCATGAGAAGCTACGCTTCGAGAAGCTAAATTTAGAGCAAGAGCATGAGTTTCTTAAAGCTATTAATGATGATCTTCGAAAGAAGAGTTCTTCATATCTTGCCAAACGTTTACTCTTGTCTACCTTTATGCCACAAGTTAAATCTAAGCAAACTAGTAACAAGGGTAAAAAGGGTTCTACCTCTAGTAGTAACAATAACAATGTTAAATCCAATGTTGTTGCTTCTAGTAGTTCTATTGATTCCACTAATGATTCTCTTAGCCAAGTTACACTTGAGCAAGAAAACAATCTATCGAAAGGAATTATAGAAAAAAGGTGTCTACAAGAGCCTTGCCGGGAGTAAGCAATTTGAGGAAATTGTACGCAAGCAAGGAAGGCACCGGAAGAACCAAGGTGTTGGTTTTGAACGAAAGTTCAATGCCAATGGAGTTGAGTGGGAAGAAGATCAATACCCCAAGACGAAGTTTGTTCCTCAACAAGAGAAGTATGATCCTACTTCCTTCAAGGGAACACAAGCTCAAGATGATCTTCCACCACAAGACCACAAGCTAAAAGGCAAGGACAAGCTTTAAGAGGAGATTGACTCATTTGAAGAAGCACCTCAAGCCTTGGTCAAGTGGATTCCCAAGACTTCATCAAGTTCTACTTCATCAAGTGCTACTACAACACCAAGGATTCCCATCAAGTTGATGTGGGTCCCAAAGAAGAAGAACTAGAGAGTTCTTGAGGGTGACTCCGCCAATAAATTTCACTCACATTTATTTATGGCAAGAACTTGTGCAACCAACTTCAACATTTTGCACTAGTTCATGGAGTCACAAACCCTCATGTTGGTAAGGCAAGGGACAAGGTATTCAATGCATTCATGGACATCATCATATGTGCATTTCACTCTATGTCTATGGATATCTTTGTATGTTCCTTGTGTGGGACTAACCCATGTAGGTATTGAAAGTGCAAAACTCCAAGGATTGCTCCCAATTCTTGATGGTCTACATCAACATTGAGCATCCACATCTTCAACATCTACATGAAGTCATCATCGACAAAACCCAAGGTTAGTTCATCCCTCTTTTGGGGGGATATCACATCTAGGGGGAGCTTTGCTCTAAGACTTGAGCTAAAGCAACTCTAATGGTGTGAACACATTAATGCTTTATGTAAAAGTGGTAACCCCACTTGTGCTTAAACGATGAGTATGACCTATGATCAAATGTTCTCATTTGACTCCTAAGACAATATACTCATATATAGATGACAATGTCATCTCCCATTGCTTGATAGATGCTAGAATTGGTTGTGCATGTTTGACACATATTTCATTTGCTATCTTTTTGTGTGAGCATGTTGGAATGCATATTTTTCCTCATTCAAGGACATCCATTTGTTGTTTTGATTTTCTTGGTTTTCTGGCCAAGTGGATGTACAAGAATGCCTAGGAACCTTCTCTAGCTATCTATTCTTTCTTGTCTCAAACTCTATTCTTGCTATATCACAAAAATTGAACAAGTCTTTTTCGGACCCTTCGGGTGAGGCGCACTAGGAGTCACCGGTCTGCAAAGGGCTGAACTCCAAAACCTTCTGAATGATTTTCGGTTAGACCAACCCACTCTCATTCGGTCTCACCGAAACCATTTAGACTGATTAGATTTTCCATCTCGGTGCAACCGATATGAACTGTCTCGGAGCCATCGATACGCCTAACTGCAAGCAGTTGCTCATCTCGGTGTCACCAATTCACTTCAAATCGGAGCCACCGACAGCCAGTGGGTATTTATATCCAGCGGGTCCATTCGATTGAAATTTCTCAAACCCCTTTGAACCCGCGCCCCATTGCTGCTGTCGCCAGGTCTCCGGACTGCCGCCTTTGTGTCCAGCGCGCCTTCGCCGTTGGATTCCGTCGCCGTCAACAGGAATCTCTCCCTCCGTTGCCGCCGTAGAGGGTTTGCACCAAGTTAGGGTAAAATCCGATCCCCTTGTGCTTCAATTTCTAATTCTATGCACCAGGGTTTTCGCCATGATTCATGCCACAGTTTGCAATGCTCTTTCCTCATATAAAACTCCTTAGATTAGATTTGAGCAAAAAAATTAGGTTTAAGTTTTCGCAGAAAGCATCTCGGACCAACCGAATTGAAACTTTTGGAGTCACCGATTTGGCTTTAGCCATTGCACTAGTACCCCTCGGTGCCACCGAGTTGTACGAATCGGTGAGACCGAAAGTAAATTTCTGTGAAACCCTAGCATATCAGAGACACCAAGCCACATATCGGTCTGACCGAAACGGTGTGCCAAGTTTCTGTTGAGTGCTTCGGTATCACCGAAATGATCAACTCGGAGGATCCAAAATTCCTTGTGTGAAAAGTTGAAACTAAGATTTGAACTCACATTTTCAAAAACCAGTTGTCTTTTTGTGATAAATCATCTACTCTGCCCATACCAATCTATTCACAAGGTCTGTTTGCAAGATGTCTGAAGCAAGTGATAGCCAGAACATGTCAGAGAGATCAGCAGAGCTGAGTGCAGGGTCAAGCCCTGAGGAGAGTTACTATGAAGGAGAATGGAGCTCTCCTAAATTGGCCAAGGCTGCTACCAGATCCAGAAAGAAGAGGAATTCTGATGATGATGATGAGGACTTTGCAACTGAGGAGGCTACCTCCAAGAAGAAGAAGCCAGTAGTTGTTGCCAAGGAATATGGCACAAGGAAAGAAAGAGGAGTAACAAGGAAAATGTCAGAGTCATCTGCAGCCAAGAAAGGAACCAAACTCACTCTTGAGGAGCCAAGTGGCTCAAAAGCAAAAGTTGCAGGCAAGAAGAGAGAAAGGAAACAAACTGCCCATGTGATCTTCAAGCCAACCTCCATGAGGAGAGATGATGCTACTGATGATGAAGAACCAGCAAATCCACCTCCTGCAAAGCAACAAAAGCTTATGGCAAGTGCAATGCAATCCAGCACCTCCTCCAAGACTAAGAAAGCTACAACAACCAGACCTAAGAGAACCACAAGAGATGTTTCTGCTAAAGAAAAGAACAAGGCCCCAGTGCCAGAAGCTGAAGTTGATGATGAGCCACTAGTGCTCAAGAAGCTAAGGCCCAAGTTGCCTGATCATGATGACACTCATCCTGTTGCAGAGGATATGAAGGCAAGAAGGGACAATGGTCTGAGGAAATGGAGAGAAAGTGATCCTTACTCTACCAGGAGAAGAACAGCTTGTGACTATAGGTTTCACACTAGAGAGCAACAAGACTTCTATGAGACAGTGCTGCTAGACAAGAAACCAATAGTCAGTGACATGAGATGGGTCAAGTGGGAATACATTGATGAGAATGAGGACAACTTTCCTCATGTGCATGAAAGTTTCAAGCTAGCTGGAGTTGATACCTTCATAGGAAGGAAGCTTACATCATGGAGTAATGAGATGATTATGCAATTTTATTCCACTGCACACTTCTATCCAGATGGGAAGATGGTGTGGATGACTGAAGGTGTGAGATACCAGTCTTCCATCACTGAGTGGGCTGCTCTTCTTGAAGCTCCTAAGGAAGAAGAGGATTATGTTGATGTCTATGCCAAGCCCAAGAAAGATCACAATTCTATGCAGAATATGTACAAGCCTATACCAGAGAAGGATCTTGAGACACACAAGTTAGGGTCAGTAAAGCATTTACTACCTGGTTTGGCCACCACCAACACCATCTTGAGGCACACTTTGATGCCCAAATCTAGAGATGACAAGATGATTCGTGGCCACTCCATCAACATGCTGCACCTGTTTGATGTACCTCAGAAGTTCAAGGTTATGAGTCTAATTGTTGAGACCATAAAGAGGACAGCAGCTGACCAAAAGAGGTCATGTGGTTTTGCTCCGCACATTCAGTTGCTCATCAATTCCAAGGTTGGAACAAGCACATATCTTCTTGACAGAGAGCACCTTCCACTGTTTCCTGAGTTTGAGGATAATGTAGTGGTGATGGATCCATCTCACCCTACTTCTGCTAAGGCACAAGCAAAGATGGAAGCAGCTAAAGCAGCCAAGGCAGCAAAGGAAGCATCAGCCCCTAGCTCATCTACAACTCAGCTCAAGACCAAGTCAGATGAAATGACTTATCTGCTAGAAACTACCCAGAGGATTGAACAAAGTCTGGCCAACCTTGTCAAGAATCAGGCAAGCTTAGAGCGGATTGTGGAAACAAAAGTTTTATGATCTTGATGTCAAAGTCACAGAGATCCAGACCACAGTAGAGACACTTTAGAGAGATGTGGATAGAGTCAGAGAGTCTGACAGTGGTGATGAGATTCCTACCACCAACAAGTTTCAGACAGTGCCTAGGGCACCAAGGTCTGCTGCTGTACCCACTGCATATGTGAGAACTACAGTTTCTGCACCAGCTGCTGCTCCATCAGTTCCACCTCCAGTGTCCACTCCACCAGCACAGCAGACTTCAGCCGAAGCTTTTGCAGACGCAGTGATCTCAATGCCGTCTACGCACACCGGAGCTGCCAGCCAGAGATCTTCACCTCCAGGAGCTGCCGGAGATCCTGCCTAGAGTGACGACTAGCTCTATACCTATTCAAGCTTTTTGGTACTTGTTGCCAAAGGGGGAGAATATGTATAGATCATTAGGCTTCGAGAGAGAGCATCTTGTCTTTTGCTTCGTTTGATTTCTTTTGAGAGTGTTTGATTGTGTGCTTGCTACTTTGTTCCTTATGCTTGAGACTACGTTGGTTGTTTGTGTGTTTGATCATACTATGCTACATGTTTTGCACATTGGTTATCTTTATCTCTATCTATGTATGATCATTCACATGTGTTTTGCTGATGCGTACTTATTATTCCACTCATATCATTTTGTGCGCTCCACCAAGATGTATGTGACATGGAAGAGTAACCCATGATCCTAATCAATTGTGCATTTGCATTCCAACGCAAATTCTAAATAATGCACAAATTTAGGGGGAACTCTTGCTTATCACATACTTCTCAAAGTGATGATACTATTCATTGATTATATCCTCTATCGAAGCTTTGATCTATATGTTGTCATCAATTACCAAAAAGGGGGAGATTGAAAGTGCATTTGCTCCCTTGGTGGTTTTGGTAATTCATTACAACATATATCTCATTGAACTAATAAACATTCAAGTGAAAGATTTCAGGAAGTTCAATGATTGGCATGGCAAGGACTAGGGAATGTGGACCCCTCAAAATGTTAAGGACATACATTGGCAAAAGCTCAAGACTCTTCATTTTTGGTTTAGTGATCCAAGATCACATTGAGTCCATAGGAAAGCCAATACTATTAAGAGGGGATGAGGTTTTGATAATGATCTATTTGCTCAAGTGCTTAGTGATGTTGCTCCAAAACCCTCAGCCACTTTCTCCATCCAAACTTGTCCAAATTTCTAAAGTCTAACTCGGTTCCACCGAATCCTATCCATCCGGACCCACCGAGTTCATCAAGACAGTGCCACAAGCCAAACCCTAACAAATCGGATCCACCGATATGGATCTCGGTCCCACCGAGATGGCCTGGCCAACTCTCTGTCATCTGTTGCAATTATTTCGGTCTAACCGAGTTTGCAATCGGTGCCACCGAGATGGCTTGACCAACTTTCTGTTGCCTGTTGCAATTATTTCGGTCTCACCGAGATATTGCAATCGGTGCCACCGAAACAAGGTTTGCCCTACCATTGCACATCGGTCGCTCCGAGTTGTTTCCATTCGGTCCCACCGAAACTTCAAAAGTTCATATCTTTTGCACAGGTCGGTCTCACCGAGATTTCAAATCGGTGCCACCGAGTTTGGTCAAAAGTGTGTAACGGTTGGATTTCGTGTGAAGGCTATATATACCCTTCCACCACCCTCTTACCAAGTAAGAGAGCCATCAGAACGTGCCTACATTTTCACCATACATTTTCTGAGAGAGAACCACCTACTCATGTGTTGAGATCAAGTTATTCCAATCCTACCATTTGAACCTTGATTTCTAGCCTTCCCAAGTTGCTTTCCACTCAAATCCTTATTCCACCAAATCCAAATCTGTGAGGAGTTGTTTGAGTGTTGGGGAGACTATCACTTGAAGCACAAGAGCAAGGAGTTCATCATCAACACACCATCTATTACCTTTTGAAGAGTGGTGTCTCCTAGATTGGTTAGGTGTCACTTGGGAGCCTCCAAGATCATGTGGAGTTGAACCAAGGAGTTTATAAGGGCAAGGAGATCGCCTACTTCGTGAAGATCTACCCCGAGTGAGGCTAGTCCTTCGTAGACGTAAGCCATGGTGGAATAGACAAGGTTGCTTCTTCGTGGACCCTTTGTGGGTGGAGCCCTTCGTGGACTCGCGCAGCCGTTACCCTTCGTGGGTTGAAGTCTCCATCAACATGGACGTACGATAGCACCACCTATCGGAACCACGCCAAAAATCATCGTGTCTTCATTGCGTTTGAAATCTCCAATCCCCTCCTTTACATACATGTGCAATATTTTACTTTCCGCTGCTATACTCTTAGAATTGCATGTGTAGGGTGTTGCTTGACTTGATATACTTGCTAAAATCTGCCCACAACTAAAATTGGGAAAATGATAGTTTTATTTGGTCAAGTAGTCTAATCACCCCCCCTCTAGACATACTTTTGATCCTACAGTATGAAAGTGCAATGTGTTCATCGTTGCATCAAACCTCTTCTGGTGCATTTCCGGATTCTAGTACATGTGCTCCTAATTTTGACATGTCACATGTGCCATCTTCTAGTCATGGTAATGCAGGAAATGAGTTTCCAGCAAGTACTGTCGATGGCCCTTCTGATGAGGAGGATACCGACCCGGTTGATGAATTGATTGGACAGGATGATGATGACGATGAGCATGATTCCGATGGCGCACCTAGCCAGAGTTCAAATGATGATCCAGAACCAAGGGCCATGCACCATATCCATGCATTTCCATTCATGCAAAGGTCTGGACAAAGTGGCATGAAAGCCTTCAGTGGCATATCTTTACTAAGGAAGACACCATCTGATGAAAGTTTCTAGAACAACTGCTCGAGCATGTCAATTAATCTCTCAGTCCAATGGATTATCTGGCATCACATGGAAGCATTCACGGAGTTTACCCAGATTTAAAGAGTATTGTGAATTCTTCACGGTAATATTGTCATCGCCTTTTCTCCTTTTCTTTTGCTTCATGTGTTGTTCATCTACAGGAATCCCAAGCGACCTCTCAATTAACTCAGACCATGATGCATCAACTTTGCCAATAAGCGGTTTACCACGGATAGGCAACCCCCACAAACAACTCATGCGTAACTGTCATTTCACCTATAGGTAAGTGAAAACTAGTTGTCTCAGGCCGCCAACGCTCGACCAATGCCGATATCAAATATTTGTCGACATTGATTTTCTTCATCTTTGCAATCTGGTAAAAACCTTGGTTCTCTAAGGCTGAGCTACACAAAGTATCAATGGGATGCCAACACGGTGACACCGCACATTCAAGCAATTGTCAGGCTGCATCAATATATAAAAGAATTAGTCTCAAGTCAACCACTAATCTAACAGACCAGATGCAAATTTATAGGATGCTCACATTTTCCCAAGCTTTTGATATTTTGTGGTGGCTGTGAGGCATCCATAACAAATCACTGAAATGCCCAGTTGTATCCATTGCCAGCAATGTTTCCTTCTGCCAAAATAGATGAGAAACCGGCTTAAATCAAATTCTGCATTCATAACACAATGTTTGCTTATGTCAAATTGGATGATAAACCACCTAAATCAAATTTACGTATTCATAACAGACCACCACAACTCAAGGATTATCAAATATAGTGAAGCATTAGTCTAATTGTGAATTCATCAGCTACGAAAGGGTTTCAGTCAAGTCCAATTGTGAATTGTTTAGTTGAGGCTTTGCTTACTTGCTTCCAAATTCCCATGGCAGACACAGATTAGGACAAGGAGAAGGCTGGAGAGAGAGGGCTCACGATGATGCGATCGCAGTCAGCGTCGTCGGACGCAGCGACGAGCGTGGACGGGGAGGAGGTGGGCAGGCCGTCCTTGGTGGGGAGGATACAGTGGACGAGGCCGGATTCGGACGGAAGCAGCCGCGGCAGCGAGTGGTTTTCATGGCGGGAGAGGTGTGAGGGATTGGGGAGTGGGACTACCGGCGAGCGGAGGGCGGCGAGGGAGGCTGCAGGAGCACCATTACCGGCTGAGGGATAATGGCGGTGCCGCCAATCTGCTGCGGCGAGGAGCTGACCGAGCTTTGGGGCATCCACTTTAGACTACCCATAGTGGGAGTAACATAGGTGGTAACATCACACATATCTAGGCAAAATAGATGATGTGTCAAGTAATTAATGAGGAAAGAGAGGCATGTGGTAACATATTATGTTACTCACACTATGAGTAACATATCACATACCAAGACAAGATAAGTCTACAACCTAATAAATGAAGTGTTACATGACACCACACATATGTTACTCTTCACTATAGAGGTAGTAACATAGACTAGTAACATACGCATGGTAGTATTCTAAGTTACTCCTCACTAGGATTTGGGGTTGGGCCCTAATGAAACTAGGGACGCTGCTAACAATAGCGACCACACCTGGACGTGGTTAGTAACAGCGGCCAGCTCTGGACGCCATTAAAGACCACGTCCTTCCCATTTCCACAATTTTCACCGGTCGTTTACCAGTTTAGTAATTACAGAATTATCATTTATTATTAATTAAAAAAATCGGCATGAGGGCATAACAAATTTTAAATTTTAGTTTCTAAAACTTACGAATGTGGGTCGCAGCTTCTAAATGTTACGATTTTGTCTGTCACTCGTCCAAGTTTTAGAGTTGAAACTTAAAACCAAAGATTTGGCGGTCAGATTTTCTAAAATTTATGATTTTGTCGGTCGCTCATACCAACTAATTAAATTTTAAAAACAAAACATGTTAAAGGAATATATAAAAAAAAGATACACAATGAAGATGCTACAATAGCATCAACCTCATTGGCACACACAAAAAAGAAATATACTCTCTAAAACATCCGAGTTGCCTCCCAAGCATTGCTTTTCTTTAAAAGCAATGTAGCTAGGCTGAAAAGTGCTCAATTAATTATTCCACCAGGATCCCAATGAATATCAAAGTAGTGAGCACAAAGTAACATAAATCATGTAACAACGAAATCTAACTCTCTTTCTATGTATTGGCATGTCATGAGAGAATAATTCATGAACACGAAGTAAAAGCCAACACATAGTATAAGCAGTTTCTTGTAATTTTATTGGATTAGAGACATATAGAGGGAGAGATGAATCACTCTCTTATAATAATTGCAAGTATGAGCGGCAAGCACATGCATATTTTTTTTTACTAAAATCATCGTGAGCATAAGAGAAATGCAACCCATCAATATAATCCCTTAATAAGAGCAAACTTCTTCGGTAGTGTAATTTGGAGAATTCAAAAAGATGATATGACTATCAAGTGTGGTTGCAATGTTAACAATTTCATTCTTGACATAGGAAACTATAGCAAGTTCATCATAAGCATCATTCAAAGGGGCATCATGGCCATAAGCATCAAAGTCATTAAAAAGGAATAATAAAAGCTGTAGGAGTTAGAGAGCTACTCTCACCGGAAGGTGTGCATGAGTAGCTATTCTGTTCTTTCTCCTTTTGTTTTTTACTCTTCTCCTTAGCTTTTTCATCTAATGAACTCTTAACATTTTCTTCTTCCACTGTTTTCTGCAAAACATTAGTCTCTTCTCAGATAGAGGAGATCTCTTAATCTCCTTAGTAATACTCCCTCTGGTCCTTTTTAGTCTGCATATAAGTTTTGTCCAAGGTCAAAGTATCTCTACTTTGACCAAACTTATAGAGAAAAATATCAACATTCACAATGCCAAATCAACATTGTTAGATTCATTATGAAATGTAGTTTCATAGTATATATATATATATATATATATATATATATATTTGGTATTGCAAATGTTGATATCTTTTAATATAAATTTGGTCAAATTTTACAAAATTTGACTTAGCACAAATCTAATACGCGGAGTAAAAAGGACTGGAGGGAGTACTAGCAAACATGCCAGTGCGTTGCAACGGTAGAAAAATTTTGCATGCTCTTAGCATAATAAGCATGACTCAGGACCCCTCCACTTGTCCACGTTAGCTATTTCAACATAGCACATCATCGAGGTTGTCGCTTATCCTCCTTCCCGCCTTCATCGACCGTGATCGCCGTGTCCACCTGATATCGCAATGCGTCCAAACATGGTCAATCCCAAGGTGATGATCTCGGCCACCGCACGCACATCTGTCATTGAACCACACCATCGCATATCAATGTCAAATAATTCAAAAACTATTCTCGTTGACCTAAACGTGACGACCGCCCTTCCCGAGCTACGGCCTACACCTAGTCCATACAGCATCCCTCATATGCCCACTCGCTTTTAAATTATTATTATTTTCAAAGTGTATCCACCTTTTTTTTCAAAATACATAAACACTTTCTAAATCATATGGACTTTTTTAAAGAGCATGGATATTTTTTCAATTATGAAATATATTTTTAAGCATGTGAACGCTTTTTAGAATTACATGATTTTTTAGAGAAGGGTGCACATTTTTTAGATTATGTGAAGATTATTTTAAACACTTTCCTTAAAATTATGCAAACAATTTAAAATGCATGAACGATTTTTTAAAATTACATAGCATCAAAAAGTTGAAACATGTTGGATTTGGAGTGTAGAAAGTTACACGTACGCACGCCCAAGTTTTTTTCATGAGGAGAGGAGAGGGTACGCATAATTCTGATTGTATGGATACTCTTAATTACTTATTCCTTTCCTTCCTGAGGCAGGACGTTCTTAATTTAATTCCTTTCCTTCCTTCCTTAGGCACAAGGTTCTTTAATTACTTAATTCCTTTCCTTTCTTCTTGAGGCACATGGTTCTCAATTAGTGGGAACCAGTAGGCATCAGACTATAGATTTTTTGCTTCCATTAGACTAGTCGTAGGCCATCCGATTAGAATCACATCCATCGTCCAATTTGCTATTAAAACCCATGCGAGATTTGCTGAATTGAAGCCTTAATTGACTGATTCGTCCTAACTGTTGTGTGCATGACCCGATGGCAGTTCCTTCTTTTGCGGGATGGGCCTAGTGTTAGCAGTCAATTAAGGCTTCAATTCAGTAAATCTCGCATGGTTTTAATAGCAAATTGGACAATGGATGTGATTCTAATCGGATGGCCTACGACTAGTCTGATGGAAACAAAAAATCTGTCGTCTGATGCCTAGTGGTTCTTGGAAAACACTTTCTATCAGAAGTCTGATACGGAAGTTTTGTCAGACCGGCCCGGCATCGTTGATTCCCTTTTAATCCCACAGTCCATATTCTAAGCAAATCTCCGATCGCGTCAATTGATCCCACAATTTTCTCCATCTCCCGAGTAAATCTCGCCCCCTACCCCATCCCAACCACCTCACCACGTCCGAAGCGAGTAAATCTCGCATCCCACGGGCGAGCTCGGGGCGTTCACCGCGACGGCTACCTCCGCCGCCAGCTCCGCACCAAAACCTCACGACGGCTACAACTGATCCATGTTACCGGTGCGGCGCCCAGACCCCATCTCCTCCGTTGACCCTCCTCTCACCATCTGCCGACCATGCCCCCTTCGCTGCCCCGGCCCCCCACCAGACCTTTCCCCACCACCATGCCTCCCACCGCGCTGGTGCGCCGTTTCGACACGGCATAGAAGCTGCGCGCGCGTCCAGGCATCGTCCTGCTGGTATGTACTCACACGAACTAGGGTTGATTCATCTCATATTAGATTCAATTTTAATCTCCTGTTTTGATTTGCGTTAGTTTGGATGCAATGCTTGCTTCTATGATTTTTTTTTGAGTGTATCTAAGTTATATCCGATGTGTAATGGATCATTATGCCATCTATGAGTTCTGGTTAATTTCTTGTGCAGATCACAATAACTTGATTCCCAATATTGATAGTAATATGAGTTTCGACATGATTTCAGATCGCATGCTTCCATCGAAGTATATATCTATTTCAAACTAAAAATGCCCATGCTTCTTAGTTTTGTGGCATCTATAATGCTATACAAATGCTTCTGGACTCAATTGTTTTGGCTTCCAAATGCCAAATAATAATAATGCAGATCAATCTATATGTTGATGATTCAAAACATCCATCCTTGGAGGCCAAATAATTTTAGTTTTGTTTCAATATCCATTGTGCTATGCTTCAATTTGAACCCATGTGTATAGCTTATCTTCTAGGTATCTTTTATATAGCATATTTTCATCCAACTGGCAAATTGGAACTTCAAATATGTAATTTGCTTCCATAGTTGCTAACACCATTGTTATTCCTAGTGAAACATGCAATGCTTCAATATAATATTACATATGTTTATTCCTTATATGTAATTTGCTTCCATAGTTCCATCCTATATATTCTCTCTTTATTCATTCTTCTATTTTTGCCAGCACTGTTGTAAACCATACATAGCTGATGTGCTTCCTTCATACTATTTTCATCTTTGACAACTCCGCCCAGATGGATCTCCACTCGACACGGCCCTTGGTCCACCTTGCCGGCGCACCTCCCGATTGATGGTGGTAATTATTTCAAAGTGGTCGGACCCTTCCTCGGACCCTGCGTAAGCGGGAGCTACATGCAACCGGCTGCCCTTTTTTCCATGCTTCCATGGAAGATTGGTTCTGTTCCCAAAGTACCATGTTCATGCTGGAGTACTTTGTTATGTACTCCGTAGCATCTAAATTGCAATAAAGTTTGAACTCTACGCATTTGTTTCCATAGGTTAGAAACAATTCTATTAATTTGTATGTTAGTTTGGATGCAATGCTTGCTTCAATGATTTTTTGAGTGTATCTAAGTTATATCCGATGTGTAATGGATCATTATGCCATCTATGAATTCTGGTTAATTTCTTGTGCAGATCACAATTACTTGATTCCCAATATTGACGGTAATATGAGTTTCGACATGATTTTAGATCGCATGCTTCCATCAAAGTATATATCTGTTTCAAACTAAAAATGTCCATGCTTGTTAGTTCTGTAGCATCTATAATGCTATACAAATGCTGCTGGACTCAATTTTTTTGGCTTCCAAATGCCAAATCTTTCCCTAATAATAAAGCACGGATTGACTCCGTGGGTTCACCGTCACAATACGCTTCTTCCCATGAGTTTACGCCTTCACCCATATTATATTTTTCTTATACTATCCGAGGTGGTACTAATTTTGTATACGCCCCGCCCGTGAGTGGACTTTTCACGTCCGCACGTTTCTGGCTGGCTCTGCGAGCTGAAAGCCCAGGCCCAGGTAGGGCTCGCTCTGTACGTCCGCTCCTCCTGGGAGTCCAACTGGGCCGGCTGGCCCAGGAGCGAGTGTGGTACTGTAAAAATCGCCAAAAAAATTGTGCATTTGCAATGAATCGAACACGAGACCTACTGCTTGTGAACACGCGCTGCTATCCAGCAGAGCTGCTGATGGTTAGTGTGTAACAGGCCGCGCTAAACCTTAAGAATGAGTGGCAGCAGCAGATCTGAATATTTTTTTAAAATTTCAAACGCAATTTTTTTTTTGAAAAAAGTTGATATTTATTTGGAAAAAAGAAACGTTCTAGCCATGATTTTTTTTCCATACATTTATACATACACGAGGTGGTATTAAAATTTTCATGTACGAGAACCAATAGCAGCAGCTAATAGGCGATCTGGGCGCCCTGCGCTCGCTCTTACAATTAGAAAAAATATTGCCTACAAATAAACTCAAACTCGAAACCTCACACATAACTACCTACCCCTGGTAACCAACTGGCTAGCCAGAAGTTCTGATAAACATTAAACATTGGTAAAATAAAACTGTTCGTGTCGCGGCTTTGGACCGAACCCTCTCTCCGCCACCTACGTACATCACTATAATGGGTCACAAGGATGTGCTGATGGGCCTCCTCAGCTTGCAGGATTAGCCAAAAATAATTTGACGGGTATAGAATAGTACCACCTCGCCCCTTTATGTCAAATCTTATCGGTTTATATACGTTGTTAGTTGTCCGGATAATCAATAAGGCACTTGTTGAGAAATAACAAAAGGGGGATGAGATGTCGATTCGGTGGTTGCACTTGCAAATAAGAAAAAAAAAGAGGCCCAACAAAGTACGGTGGCTGCACTTCCAAATAAGGAACAAAAGAAATCCAACAATGAAAAGGTATGATTGGCTCGTGGGAGTATGCCTCATGGCAACCATGTAACGCTGTGATGGTGGATGGGCTGCAGAGAAGCACATGCGCACGGCGGGACGAGATGAGGCAGAAGTACAAAAGGTTGGAACAAATGTGTCATGGTGGATGGGCTGCAGAGAAGCACATGCTCACGGCGGGATGAGATGCATGATGAGACAAAAGTACAGAAGGGACACGATGATGGCCTTGCGGTTACAGTTCACAATAAATAATGCGGATATGAAGACGTCCCTTGGGAAGCTATAAGCCATGCGTATGGCCGTGCATCATTCAGTTTGTGCATGCGTATGGATGGTAAATGTGCATGGCCAATCGGTTGCATGCGTCTAGCTAGCTAAAACTCATTTTTACATCAATGAGTCTAGCCAAACCCTGGTATCTTACAGCAATGGGCTAAAATACTGCAGTTTTTCATTATTCTGGTTATTGCGATACTTTGCTATATCAAACATAGCCTTATGCTTCTTTTCATTGTGATTTTTCTGTGACTGGGCGACACATTGTAATATTTTCAGTGCTGCAGGCGTTTGGTTTCGAAACTGCGTACATAAATATTTTTAATTCACGTCGTATTTGTTGGGATCAAATTTCGCTTTATTCTAAAAATATACCTGATTGATCTACATGCAGCTTCGATCGAGGGTACCTGATGCGGCACGCGCGACATTTCGAGCTCGACTGATGCTGCTGCAGGCGGGACGTGACGTTGCAAGCTGGAGCACCCGCTGCGTCTAGCCGAAAGCACACCAATACAACACCCGTCGGAGCTATTCTTTTTCTACTGAAAAGTCGGGCCGCCATGGTGCAAAGACGACTAAGCGACAACCGCAAGTGTAGATTTCAGCTTATGGAGAACTAAGTTTTCCTTACCACCGGTGTTAAGGCTCATTTCGTGATTAATGTATGGCTAATATGCATCTCTTCCATGCCTCGGCGTGTGCCTCCCGGGCGTCGACCGGTGGCACCATCCGGAAGTTATCGTGCCTCGCTGGTGGACGTTTGGGTATTCACATCAAAAAAATTCTCCCGTTGCAACGCACGGGCATTTTTGCTAGTAATAATAATGCAGATCAATCTATATGTTGATGATTCAAAACATCCATCCTTGGAGGCCAAATAATTTTAGTTTTGGTTCAATATCCATTGTGCTATGCTTGAATTTGAACCCATGTGTATAGCTTATCTTCTAGGTATCTTTTATATAGCATATTTTCATCCAACCGGCAAATTGGAACTTCAAATATGTAATTTGCTTCCATAGTTGCTAATACCATTGTTATTCCTATTGAAACATGCAATGCTTCAATATAATATTACATATGTTTATTCCTTATATGTAACTAGTAATCATGCACGTGCAATGCACGTCTCGACTAAAATATGTTGTACCATCCGAACCCATGATATTGTTCTGAAATATGTTGATAATAACTCTATCATAACATAAACCTACTTGAAAAACTTAAATCTCATACAAATAACATATGATTCCTAATTCCCAAGTCATACAAATGATCATTAACTAATTGATAGAATATCAATCCATTAAGAAAATTAAATTGTCCCCCCCCCCCTAGCGTGTGCATCTCAGCAACCAACGCCCTTGAAACACCTCACCGGCTCAGTCTCTCGAAGGTGCTCATAGGGATAAGGTGTGCGTGCGTGTGTTCATAGGGGTGCGTGTATATACGTGTATGTGAGCGACTTTGATTGTACTTTGTTAAAAAAACACCTCGCCGGCAACCGCAGTACCATATAGGTCTTCGTCCTGAATCGCATACATAACTGTTTGTCATATATCGCAGCCATGACCTCTTAAACTGTATAACTTACGTAATTCACCTATTATTCAGAACTTAGTCATCATTGTATCCACACTGAACTAAATATATCTTTAATCTTATTTTCTTCTAGTTGGTACCTACGAATGGGCCATTGCCAATAAGCACCAGGAAAAAAGGATATGCAAGTGTGTGTGTATAGAGGCAACGGAAATCCATATATAAGTCGACCAAATGACAAAATTCATCGAAGTTCTGAGATACAAGATTGTACATCTAAGAAACAAAATATTGCTAGTTCATACATAAGCAAACCATCAAGCTGCATCAATATGACATCCGTGCGGCTGTCCAAGCAATGTTAGGTACACGTGAAACAAGTCAGAGAACTCGCTGACGGGCAAAGCAGATGGGCAAACAACTGAAGGTAGAACCACGCTTACTCATAATCTGGAGGTCATGACAAATGTAGTTCATTTGTGGTCATTTAGTGTTCATCCTTCCATGGCAAGGTCCAGAGCAACGAAGGTATTTGCAACCTGTTATTTCAAATAACATGCTTCTCTTGTGAACTTTCAAAATAAAGCACATACCAGGTTTTTAATCACTTGAAAATGACAGACAATCGGGATTATAAGTCGAATGGCTCTTAATAAGTGAGAAACAACAAAATCCAATAGTAGCTAACATGACCACGAAACTCCTTCATGTGTATGAAACTGGAAAAAAACAATGAAAACCTACAAACCATAATGAACTCGTAATTTCAAGAATTGTTATCATCTCGAGCTTAAACAGGCTATAATTACCGGTTTATTACTACATGGAAGGACAATAAAGCTTATAATTTCATGAAATAAAAGTTGATAGTACTATGATAAAGGATCAGATTATTAATTTTTGAAATACTATGATAAAGGAACAGGTTATTAATTTATGAAAGTTGATTGGTAGACTGACTTTAATATGACCAAGAGATGCAAACACTCGAAAAAATTGGCCTGCCATTAGCTTTGAGATAACTGTAACTCACCCTAACGTACAGTTGCAGCCATAGAATATGTTGGGCATTCCGATAGACCCGGGCCTTAATATGAATCCATTGAGAAAAATCAATGTGATGAACAGCTTCCCGATATGTCCATAACCTACTGTATTCCCCATCATACAGACCAAGGTTTCCTGTTATGCTATGCGTGTGGTAAGAAATGCATGTGAATCAAGAAAATTGTGATCTCCTGATGCAAAATGTGTTATGGCTACACCATAAGCATAAGGTGTTTAGAGTAGTGTGAGTTACCTCCCAATCGGTGCCTCTATTTGAAGATCAAGCACAATTCTGTATTTGTTCAAATATAAACATTAAGTTGATCTGTACCTAACACCTGGTCATAAGTACAAAAGGACCTTGTTACTGACTGCAATACCTTCAACTAAAAGGTGAAAGATGATATTCAACACACATGCACACACCTTTGTGAGGAAATAAAAGACAATTGTCACTAACCTTGGCTTTTTGCAAAGCTGATCGTGGTTGCCGTGACCATAAAAAATTGGATCCTTACGAAATATAATCCTCGAATCATTAGTAATGTACAGAAGCAATGCCTGTGCACTTTCAGAGCCAACAACGGATCGGCTTGCCCATTGCCCATCTTGGGAAGAAAGAGTTTCTAGATCTGCACATATGCAGTCTTCGAATCATTAGAACCCCTTGGTAAAAATATAGACATATTCTACATCAACTAATGTGAGAACTTTCATACAGAGACAAATAGTAATATGAACTCTTGCCAAATGAGGGTGCACAAACACAACACTATATTCCCCTATAAGATTGCTCTCTCAGGAATAAAATATAGTTATATTTTTCTAATGGAGCAAAATACACTTGTCGGCATGAAATAAAAGGCCATCAAAGCTGCACTATCATTTTGAAATAGAAATCAGAAGTGAAGATGTTTAAGATCCATTGGCAATATAAGAAATTGGATTATCCACACAAAAACGGAAGATCAAAATAAAAATAGCAAATGACAACTAAACGACATACATATGTGTGAACATTCAATGATTCCCATGTAAGAGGGATGCAATGTGACGAACAAGAGTTAGCTCATCAAGCAATAATTGTCAGTTTGTCACCTTAGCAATTCAATAATAGTGATTATCACTACAATTGACAACAAAGAGTATATACTCAGCCTTAGAGAAGTAGCATAGACCAGCCTTTTCAACTGATTATTCTTGCAGGATGGTCCAAATTCCTGGAGCTAAAAAATTGCAGGCGGTGTTAGATGGCAGCACTGTACTTGGGCTCAAGATGCTACTATGGTCACCCTGGAGGACATGTAAAAATGATCAATAAACGAATTGACTAACCATTAATACATTTGTCTCAAGTATACACATGTGATTCATTCAGCATGTTAATCGGATGCATCCAATAATGAGATAATTACATGTGGACCCCTTTGTGTGTACATTGTATATACCTTGAGCGTCACCAAGGATTTGGATGGCATTGCCGGTAGTGTAGCTCCGGCGATCAGCACTGCCGAGCCTTCCGGTGGCGGCATCGATTACCCTTCCGGTTCATGCCACCTTCTGCACATCTATTGGTTCTACCATACGCACTGCATGAACATAGTATACACAACAATTTCAGATTTAAGCCTGGAAACACACTCTCATACAATTCACTCCCCCATGCAGAACAACTTCAGATTTAAGCTTGGGAGGTTGGGACCAAGTACCAACCACAAGGTTATGAATGTTCAACCATACTATTGAGAATAATAATGTAAAAAATATAATTTTATTTTTATAGGTGTATGTCAATGAGCTCTACAGAAGTATCTCACTGATTGTTTTGACCCTTTTATAGGTCACTGTACATCAAAGCAATAAGCATAAGATGGAGATATTCCTGAGCAATTTTCCGTTGCCTATGCCTATGCTCCAATTTCCTTTGCACCCTTTCTCAGATTGTTTTGAAGAAAAGAGCTGGAGAGCAACCACATGTCCATCATCTATTGTAGTCGCTCCCCCATTATTTGTGCTGTAGGTTCATGTGTGGATCCTAACCAGATAAGATTGTCCTCAAGAAAATTGTTTTGGCTGGGTAACAGAAGAAGAAAAAGAACGGAGAAGTGCTTGGCTCGGCGGTGGATCTCGGGCTGGTCACGTAGTCCTGGCTGGAGAGGACCTCCACGCTGTCGAGCTCTTCCTGGGCTGGTGCTTCCGGTTTGCCACGATCGGAGACCCTATCTGAAAGCCTGCAAAGTGCGTAGGCAGGGCAAGTGGAGGCGTACCTAGGTCGCCGCGGCGGCGGGTGGAGGAGCAGCCGGAGTGCTGTGTGGCGAGGTCGGCGAAGGAGGCGCGGCCCGCGAGGATCTGGTCGCGGAGCTCGCCGAGGCGCGCGGCAACATCGGTGCGCGTGGTGGCGGAGAAGACCCAGCCCTCGGGCTCCTTCCAGGACGCATCGCGCCGCTCCTCCTCGTGCTTGATCCGGATGTAGGACGCCCGCCCCATCTCCTTCCCCGCCACCGCAGACGTCATCTCTCCATTCCTCTGCCGCTTGCCGCTCCGGTTGCTTTGAGAGGTTGGTTCCTCGCGCCTGGGGTAGCAGAGGAGAGGAGGAGTGGCGGGCGGCGGCGACGGCGATGGGAACAGGGAGTTCTGTGGCGGCTGGGGGAGAGGGGGGCACCATGGTTGGAGTTGGAGACGTGATGTTTTTTTTGGCAATTGAGATGTGATGTTGGTTCGGGGGTATGAGGTCGTGAGCGGATTATTGGGCATGCATGGAGACCGCACGTTGGTGGCAAACTGGCAGAACATTCAATCTTGTCCATTCGTTTCGATGGCAGACCACCCAAGTAATACGGGCTCTTAGATACAATTAAGTGGGTTAGATCCAAGGGTGCTGGTTTTCTTGTGTACACTAAGTTTGGTGGGTTTAGGGTAATTCATGTTTGCTCTTTTAATAGTAGTGTAGATCATTCCTTCTTTTAGGTCCTTTCCTTCCTTCTCATATTTCTGGGCAAAACGGACCGACTCTTCATACTCTCCTTTTATTCTTATTACTAGCAAAGAAAGGGCCGTGCGTTGCAGCGAGAGAATAAAAAAATCATAATCTCCAATGTCTAGGACCACATTTTGTTCACATCTCATCGCATGATTTTCAAAATTTGTTCACAAATGCAAGAAAATGTTCCTTTTTTTTTAAATTTATTCACAAATTGAAGCAATGTTCACATTTTTGAAAAAATATCGTGGTTGTCAAAAAAC
This sequence comes from Elymus sibiricus, assembly GCA_039707655.1. Lineage (NCBI taxonomy): Eukaryota > Viridiplantae > Streptophyta > Magnoliopsida > Poales > Poaceae > Elymus > Elymus sibiricus. Next base: position 254,133,946 of record CM077674.1, read on the forward strand.
TTGGTAATTCAAAGAATTATTCTGAATTTCAAGAAATGTTTAAAAAAATATACTATAATATTATGATCTACCCGAGCAGTTAATTCTTCAAAATTCACGCGGGTATATAGTCACAAAGACTTAGAAGCATTACTGTTCAACTACATATCTTCGATCATTCATGAACATTTTACAAATTTGCGAACATTTTTAAAAATCATGAATTTCTTTTACTATTTTCAAAAAAAAATTAAAATTGTGAACATTTTTTAAGCATTTTCTTTTGAATTGGCGAACAATTCTAGAATCGATGAACATTGTTTTCAAAATTTGTGAATTTTTTTTAAATTCACGAACATTTTTTTTGATTTAACGAATATTTTTTAAATGAATGAACATTTTTTGAATCAACAAACATTTTATGAATCAATAAACTATTTTGTAATTCATGAGCTATTTTTAAATTTTTAGAACATTTTAAAAAAATCATGAACATTTTTTGAATTAGCAAACATTTTTTTTCAATTTAATTAATAATTTTTAATACATGGACTTTTTAAAAAAATCATTGTCATTTTTTGATACGAACATTTTTTTTCAAAATTGCGAACATTTTTTGAATATGTGAACATTTTTAGAAAAATCCCAAGCATTTTTTGAATTCAGAAACATTTTATGTTTTTTTGAACATTTGATTTCAAATTTCTATTTTTTTTAAATGTCGGAAGTTTTTTGAAGTCCCAAATTATTTAAAGTAGAAAAAAATGAAAATGGAAAATAAAAATAAAAATATGAAATTAAAAAAACAGGTCGCCTGCACATGGGCCGGCCCAAACAGGCGCGCTACGTCTTCTCCCGCGTGTAGAGCCCCGTATAGGCATTGGTGGGTAATATTTTTCAACTTTGGGGGCTATTTCCAGGACGAGCGGACAAAAGCACTAATAACTTTATTATTAGGTATAGATATATAATAAGGCAGTTATTTATTTCAAAATCACCGACATATATAAATTAGTGAGATGAGTTAAAAAAGGCGAGGTGGGACTATTTAGTAGGATAATGAATCCTCCCTTGTACACGCAACCATGAGGTAGCTTGATGGATCAAAACCTTTAGTACTGCAGGAGCTTGTGAGTTTGATACCTCGCAGTGGCAACTTGTTTTTTGCTATCCCATTGCTTGGGCCGCATAGCAATGGGCTGGGGCCCAGGCGAGCCACAGAAGAATAGGTACCGACAAAAAAGCGACGTATGAAAAAAACGAAGGAACAGACTTTTTTTTGTGGGGTGAGCCATGGAGAAGAAGCATCGGTCTTCTGTTTTAGAGCAAGTACAATAGTCCTACTCAGCAGGCTGCAAGCCATTCCACATCAGCAAAAATCTGAGCTGGAGGAGAGTAAAGACAGGAGAGAGAAGGAAACGGGCGCTTCGTCAAGCGCCGGGCTACAGCGCAAGACACGAGAAATTTGCGCCCGCTTACAGCCCGAGGCGAGCGGTAGCGGCGGCGCTACCGATCCCGTGCGCCTCCCCTCCCCTCCCGCGTTTCTTCCTCCATAGCGCGCCAAATTTTCCTCTGCCTCGCCCCAAATCGATTATTGCGCGCCAAATCGAAGCCATAGAACTCCCAAATCGCCACCTTCCAAATCCTAGAACTGTCGCTGGCGCTGCTTCAGTCAGATGGGTCAGCAGTCCAAGAGGACGCGTGTGCCGGCGCCTCATCTCATCCCCTCGTCGACACCTCATCTCATCCCCCCCCGCCGGAGTTGGAGTGGTAGCTTCTCTCGGATTGGTTGTTGGAGTCGGAGCCGAAAATTCATTCACCAACATGAGCTTGATGTCTTCTTCTAGAGTAGATCTTGGATGACTTGTCATCCCTTTCCGAATCCTTGCTTCTCCGAGAAGGTCTTCATTCATAACGATCATCTCTACTCCTTCTCTCTCTATGAGGTGATTCATCTCTTCTACTTTTCTTTCTAGGTGACTCATCTCTTTTCTTGTGAGGTGTCGTACACCCATTGGAGTAGTGTCCGGGTCTTCCACAATTGTAGCAATTTCAGTCATGACTTGATGATCTTGCTCATAGTGTCTTGAGTTGGAGCTTCTCTCTTTGCTTCTATTCTTCTAGAATTTGTTGAAGTTCTTGAACATTAGGCTTATCTCTTCATTGGATACAAGCTTGTCACTTGATGTTGTGGGAGCATTGCTTGAGGCTTTGTAAGCACCACTTGACTTGTTGTGGAGCTCCTCTTTGTCCTTGAGTGACATCTCATGAGCAACAATCCTTCCAATGACTTCCGTGGGCTTGAGATCTTTGTAATTTGGCATCATTTGGATTAATGTGCACACGGTATCATACTTTCCATCCAAGGCTCTAAGGATCTTCTTGATGATGAATTTGTCAGTCATCTCTTCGCTTCCTAAGCCGGCAATCTCATTTGTGATGAGAGAGAGCCTAGAGTACATTTCCGCGACTCCTTCACCATCCTTCATCTTGAACTTGTCAAGTTGACTTTGTGATGGGGTCACCTACCACCGGTAGGGACAAGGACCTGACATCTAGGGCCCACCTAAGGCCCACACTATTATTCAGAGACCCCTTGGTCACAAGAGCAACCGGATGCACACCGCGAAGGATTCACTCGGACCCTGCACGGACAGCACTCGGACAGACGTCTACTCTCCAGTCGGCCAGTCATCATCACTCGGACACAGGAGGCATACGGATGGTGTGGAGCAGCAACGGTCGAGTAGTCTTCAACTAGACTTTAAGCATAGTTATGGCTACCGTTACTAGTAACTGCCGTAGTCATAGCCGTGTTAATCAGTGTTAAACGCCCTTAACCGTTGTACTTATTGTCATTAATGCCCGATGACATGGTGGCTGAGAGGCTGCAGCGCACTCCTATATAAGCCGCCCTCTCCCTCCGTTGCAAGGGTTAAGCACTCATTGTAATCAGATACCCCCAGAGAAAACAAGCCTCGGGGCACGAGATGTAGGGCTTTTACCTCCTCCGAGAGGGGCCTGAACTCGCTAAATCCGAGTGTCACACCTGTGCTGTAGCTAGGCTCTGCTCCTCATATGTACCCCTAGTACTTACTGTCAGACTAGTAACCATGACAGTTGGCGCCCACCGTGGGGCGGAGCGTCTAGCGACTTTTAGCAGTTCAGGTGGAATTCCATCATCACCATGTTAGTCGGCGGCGAAATCCATTTCGGAGCTCTCAGCTTCATCGCCGATGACTCAGCGTGGCTCCCGGAGGCCCCGCTGGACGTGGAGTCGTTGCCCATCCGTGGCGCGGAGCACTTCCGCGCATCTTCTTTCGGAGTTCTCCTTTGACAGCCATCGGTTCCGTACCGAGTGGCTTCCGTCCTCCCCACTGGACGTCGTCGCAAGCGCTCCGGGCACTCGCGGCTCCAGCGATGGATCAAGCACGTGGTGGCCGTGTAGGCCATGGCGGAGCATGTGGCGGCTCTTGATCCCGACGAGCCCGCCCTAGACCTCTTCGCTGAGCTCCACGAGGACTCTGTCAGCGAGTCCGGGTGTGAGAGCGTAGAGTCCACCGCCAAGGTTCTCATGGCCGGCACAGAGCCGCGCGGCCCTCCGGGTTATTCCAGTACCCGCGACGGGCACGTGGGCACTTTGCGCGGGAATGACAACGACCATCACGGGGGCGACCGTTCGCCTCACCACGATCCTTACATCCCACAAGCTCTCACTCGGGAGCAGAGTGATGAACTCTGGCAGGTGAACGAGCAAGCTTTACTCACTCCCATCACTGGGACGACTCCTGAGGCCCTGGCCATGGAGTCGGCGCGTTTGGCCACTCTGGCCGAACGAGACCGCCTAGAGCGACTGCAAAGGAAGTTGGACGACCGCGCTCGCCAACAACCCAGTTCCAGTCGGCACAAGCGCCAGCTGTTCCCGAGTGATCAACCTCGGAAGTACCAGGTGCTGAACACTCCTCTACAGAACCTGGCAGCAGCTACCAGGATCGCTGATTCCATTCAGCCCTCCGATTCCGCGGCCGGGGAAGGGATCCGACAGATCCAAGCTCTCCTGAAGACAGCCCTATCACAGAACGCGGCAGTGTCGCAGTCGCGCGATCGCATCCACAGCGCGTCAGTGCGCGCCGAGACTGTCCAGTCGACTCATAGCCCGCTGGGTTCGGGAAGACGCCGAGCTTCACTTTCCTCCAGAGATCACCACGGAGAGCGGAGGCGCGATCGAGTCATTTTGCCCCGGCAATATGATGATCACGATCGGACCCGGATGCCCCCTCCACGGGACGTCCCATACGGGTGCCAATCCTATGGCGACAGGCGTTCCCCCGAGAATGATCGCAGGCCGAGCCCCACATATCGTCCGGGTAACCTCCGGGACCCCCAGTTCAATGTGCGACCTGTCCTCGCTCAGAACTTGGTCGCTAGAGGACGGGCCCTGAGGGAAGGTCTTGACACCGATGTTCCGAGTGGTTTCACACCCTCCGGACCTGAGTGTTTCAGCCGGTATATTCGTGCGACTGATATTCTGCACAACTTCAGGCTGGCAGCAGGCATCAGCAAGTTCACTGGCGAGTCAAAGCCCGAGATTTGGCTCGAAGACTAACAAGTGGCTGTCCAGATCGGCGGAGGCAAGCGTGGCTATGAAGCATTTGCCACTGATGCTCGAGGGGTCAGCCAAGGCGTGGCTCAACCAGTTAGCACCCGGCAGCATATACTGCTGGGATGATCTAGCCCGAGTCTTCATCAAGACTTTCGAGGGCACATACAAGCGCCCGAGTGGATTGTCAGAGCTGCAGCATTGCGTCCAGAAGCAAAATGAAACTCTCTGAAAGTACATCCAGCGATGGACCACCCTTCATAACACGGTAGAAAACGTCATCGAGCACCAGGCGATCTGCGTCTTCAAGGCTGGCGTCAGGTATCGGGAGTTGGCCCTGAAGTTCGGCCGCACCGAGGTCCTGACTCTCAGTCGGGCGATGGAAATAGCCAACCGGTACGCCAACGGTGAAGAGGAAGACCGACTGAGAAGCGGCAATGGCCGCGCCGGAGATGCGAATCAGTCGGACAACAACAAGAACAAGAAGCAGAAGCGCAAAGCCGAGGCGGCCAGCAATGCGGAGGCTGCGGCTCTAGCCGGCCAAAGCAAAGGCAAGGGCCCGCCGAAGCAGAAGAAGGAGTGGGCCGGCAAGAAGAAAGCCGCCCCAAAAAATGACATCCTTGATCAGCCCTGTCAGATTCACACGAAGAAAGATGAAGAGGGCAACTTGATCCTGCCGAAGCATACCACTCGGGAATGTTGGCTACTCAAGCAAGAGATGCGGCAAGACCCCTCTGAGGGGAAGGATGAGGACAAGGATGACGATGGGGATAAAGGCACCTCCGGGTACCCCCATGTCGAGAAGGTTCTGATGATTTTTGCTCACGTTGAAAGCAAGAGTCGCCTCAAGGTGATTAACCGAGAGGTCAATATGGCAGTTCTGACTGTCACCAAGCTCCTAGACTGGGCCCAGACCCCTGTCACCTTTGATCAGTTAGATCACCCAGCTCACATACCGACCCCCGGGCGGCACGCACTGGTAGTCAATCCTGTTGTTGGAGGAGTCTGACTGCGTAAAGTCCTCATGGACGGCGGCAGCGGGCTCAACATCATTTACGCTGATACTCTGGAGGCAATGGGCATTCCGATGTCCCGACTGAGTAAGAGCAATATGCAGTTCCACAGGGTTATTCCCAGGAAAAAAGCGAAGTCACTCGGGCAAATTGCCCTCAATGTCGTATTCAGCGGAGAAAAGAACTTCAGAAAAGAAAGGTTAACCTTTGAGGTGGTGGACTTCAAGAGTGCCTATCATGCCATCCTGGGTAGGCCCGCCTACGCATGATTCATGGCCAGACCATACTACGTGTATCTTAAGCTTAAGATGCCAGGCCCAGGTGTGATCACCATCACAGGGAATCGGAAGATAGCTGAAGAGTGCTTGTAGAAAGGCTCTCAGATCGCTGACGAATAGATGGCGTTGGCGGAGTTAGACGAGTACAAGAAGACGGTTGATGCGGGTGATCTGCTCAAGAGCAAGAAGCCGGCTGTGGAATCCACTTTCCTGTCGGCTGGCGATTCGAAGCAAGTTCACATTCATCCGAAAGACCTGAACGCCACTCTGACCAACATATCAACGACACTCGACAACAAATAGGAAAGCGAGCTCATCCAGTTCCTCCATGAGAACTGGGACATCTTCGCATGGAAACCCTCTGACATGCCAGGTGTTCCCAGGTGACTGGCTGAGCATTGTCTCAGAGTTGACCCGAAAGTGAAGCATGTCAAAGAGCATCTCCGTCGCTCCACTACGGAGAAACGCAAGGCGATTGGCGAGGAGATCGCGCGGCTCTTGGCCGCCGAGTTCATCCGTGAAATATACCACTCCGAGTGGCTCGCCAACGCCATGCTAGTCCCCAAGAAAGATAAATCTCTCCGAATGTGTATTGACTTCAAACACATCAATCGGGCCTGCCCGAAAGACCACTTCCCTCTACCCCGCATAGATCAGATCGTAGACTCTACTACGGGGTGTGAGCGCTTATCATTTCTGGATGTGTACTCCGGGTACCACCAGATCCGAATGTATGGTCCGGATGAAATAAAGACTGCATTCATCACCCCATTCGGGTGTTTCTGTTATACCACAGTGCCTTTCGGTTTGAAGAATGCTGGAGCAAATTTCATGCGCATGATACAAAAATGCTTACAGAAGTAGATCAGTCGGAACGTGGAGGCTTATATGGATGACATCATGGTCAAGTCACGGAAGAGTTCCGATCTTCTGACCGACCTCGCCGAAACCTTCGCGAGCTTGCGCCAATACGGCATCAAACTTAATCCGGCCAAGTGTACTTTCGGAGTGCCCACAGGCAAGTTACTCGGTTTCCTTGTTTCCGAATGAGGGATCGATGCTAACCCCGAGAAGATCGGCGCCATAATATGAATGAAGCAGCCACAACATCTGCATGATGTTCAAAAGTGCACGGGTTGTCTGGCAGCCCTGAGCAGATTCATCTCACGACTCGGTGAGAAGGCCCTGCCGCTCTACCGACTCATGAATAAGTCAGAGAAGTTCGAGTGGTCGACAGAAGCGCAGGCCGCGTTCCAAGAATTCAAAGCCCTGCTTTCCACCCAGCCGGTGCTTGCTGCTTCGGGCAGCCAAGAGCCCTTGCTCTTGTACATCGCGGCCACAGGCCAAGTTGTTAGCACTATGCTCACCGTGGAGCGTGAGGAACAAGGTAAAGCCTACAAGGTCCAGAGGCCAGTTTATTACATCTCTGAAGTTCTGACCCCTTCCAAGCAAAGATATCCACACTACCAGAAGATGGTGTACGGGATTTACCTGACGGCGAAGAAGGTGGCTCATTACTTTCAAGAGCACTCGGTCATAGTGATAAGCGACGCTCCCCTGTCGGAGATTCTGAACAACAGAGATGCCACGGGCCGAGTAGCCAAGTGGGCCATCGAACTCCCCCCTTTGGACATCAAGTTTGAGGCCAAGAAAGCTATCAAATCACAGGCTCTGGTGGATTTCTTAGCCGAATGAATTGAACAGGAACAGCCGGCCCCGAGTGTCCCTGAGCACTGGACTATGTTCTTCGACGGCTCTAAAATGCTGAATGGTTCAGGAGCCGGGGTTGTCCTAGTGTCCCCCAAGGGTGACAGGCTCAGTTATGTTCTTCAGATCCACTTTGACTCCTCGAACAATGAGGCAGAGTACGAAGCCCTCCTACACGGTTTGCGTATGGCGATCTCCCTGGGAATCCGCCGACTGATGGTCTACGGTGACTCGGATCTAGTGGTGAACCAGGTGATGAAGGAGTGGGATATCCGGAGCCCAGCTATGACAGGCTACTGCAATGCCATCCATAAGCTGGAGAAGAACTTCGAAGGACTAGAGCTCCACCACATCCCGCGAATCAAAAACCAGGCGGCTGATGACTTGACCAAGATTGGTTCCACTCGAAAAGCAGTCCCGAAGAATGTGTTCCTAGAGCACTTGCACTCACCCACGATCAAGGAAGACCCTTTTGTGGAGGAGCCCCCAGAACCAGTCGGACCAACGAATCCAACTGAAGTTGACATTCTAGCGGTGTTGGATCTGGTCCAAGAGGTGCTCGTCATCACTCCCGAGTGGACCGAGCCGTACCTCGCATATCTGCTCAGGCAGGAGCTCCCTGAAGACGAAGAAGAGGCTTGTCAGGTCGTCCGTCGATCAAAAGGCTTTACCGTCATGGGAGATCAACTTTACAAGAAGAGTGCCACTGGTGTCGGTACCAAAACCGGTAGATCTCGGGTAGGGGATCCGAACTGTGGGTCTAGGAATCAATGGGTAACATAGAACGTAGAGACGGCGATTTACCCAGGTTTGGGCCCTCTCGAAGAGGTAATACCCTACGTCCTGCTAGATTGTATTGATGTGATTGTATGAAGGTTACAGAGTTGATCTACCTCGAGATCGGATGGGCTAAACCCTAGGTCATGGATATGATGATCCTCTATGGACTAGGCCTTCTGGTTTATATAGACACCAGAAGGTCCAAGGGTTACATATGGTTGGTTACCATCAGGGGATAAACATGCTAGCCACGCCAGTTATTCCTTGGAGGAGACGCCAAGTCTTCGGAGGTTTCCTTCTGATACACGGGGTCGCCCACAGTCCGGCCTTCCATCGACGAGTAGAGGGCGGCCCACCAGCCTGGCCCACAAGAGATAGGCTGGCAGCCCGAGTACCCCCTAGTCCGGGACACCCTCAGTAGCCCCCGAACTAGCCTCCAATGCCGAGGTTGACAATCTTCGGCAGCTTCACGCTTCAAAGGTCTTCGGCTTGGGTGGCGAGTTCCTCCCTTTACCTGTATTTGATTTAACAATAGTTCGGCCACCAATAGCTCGATTGCCGAAAAATCCCCAGATGGGCGGGGCTTCGTGGGGCCCGCCATACCGCTTCTCTCCGCCTAGAATTAAATGACGACCCTCGATTCCTACGCATCGAAGGAATGCGAGTGGCCCGATGGGTTTTTACAATAATGCCCCTCGTTGGGAGGGGGGAGATAGTGCCCTTTTAATAGGCTAAGGGCAAGGAGGCTAACGTACCCCGCCCCCAGCCATTCTTCCTCACATCCCTGCGAGGTCGCGTTCAGCAAACAATGGCGAGTGTCCCAGGTTCTTCCTCACGCCCTCACGGCCCCCATCAGGGTGATTGGGCGAGTTGCTTCGTATCCCGCATGCGATTACGCAGGCTCGAGACGCAGGGATATCTCCCAACTTCAGATCTCGCATCCACCCGTCCCGGATTAACTTCTGCAGATGGGGAGGTCCTCGTAGAGAACTTTCCTTCCCCCCACGGGGAGGAAAGGGTGTGCTTCGTGCCCTTCCTCTTGCGAGGGCTGGGTTTCCCCATTCATCCTTTCTTGAGGGGTCTACTAGAGTTTTACGAGATCCAACTCCACCACCTTACCCCAGGATCGATTCTTCATATAGCGGGCTTCGTCGCTCTTTGCGAGATGTTCATGAGCTGCGAGGCCCACTTCGAGTTGTGGATGAAGTTCTTCTGCCTTGTCCCCCGTACCCGAGGAGGAACAATCTACGAGGTCGGCGGGGCCGAAGTATGGCGCATCGCCGGAACTGGATACTCCGTAGGGACTCCGAAGAAAGATGCCGAAGAGTGGACTTCGGAATGGTTTTATATCGAAGACGTCCCCTTATTTGATCCAGTCCGGAGGGGGCTACCCGAATTCTCATTGGTCCCGCCGAAGAAGCGGTTCAACTGGCGCCTGAAGAGTCCTTCCCAAGAGGAAAGTGCCGAAGTAACTCGGCTGGCCGCTCAAGTGAGGTGGCTAGCCCACAATGGGTTAACCGTTATCGACATGATGGCTGCAGCCATTGCTCGGTGCGTCCAACCTCTCCAACAGAGAATGCACCCACTTTGGTGTTACAACGGGGAAGATGATGCAACCCGGTACACACGGACGGGACCTGACGACCAGGCGGCGATGGCAGCCATACTGGCCGATCTCTTCAAGGGAGAAGAGCAAGAATTTGCTCGGTTAAGGCCCAAGGAAGGCTTCTCGAGCTACAAACCCATTGAAATGGTGATTCCGACCACGTTTTATAGTTTGGAAGGCACCCCAAATTTTTCTTAACCAGATTTCTATTCTGTCCAAACAGAACTGGAGGCGCTGGATCGAGACAGTGAGCTGCCCTGCTCCTCAACCGGAGGATTACTCCCGTGACGATGATCCTGGGTTCCATGATGACCCTGAAACATCAATTAATTTTAAGGAGGGGGTCTTCTACCAGGAGAGCCTTGATGGTTCTAAGGTGGCCCTTTTGGCCGATCATCCCGGAGCGCTTCCCGCCTCCGCTGTAAGTGGCCAATGGGCTTCCTCTCGAAAGAAACACTCAGTCGCTGTTGCTCCGAATACACTGACAACTACTCCCAAGGGCCGCCGTACGACGCGCCGGATAGCCGCAAGAGCGGCACCAGTGGCCCCAGCGACGAGTAGCCGTGGGGTGACCAGACGCGCGGTCCCGACGGGAGCTACATCCTCTGTGCCCCGCCCGAAGAGGTAACGCATCCGCCGTACCGTCATAGCCTCTATCTTCGACATCCACCGAATATGCCAATAATTTTCTCCATGGTGCCCTGTAGACGATATGTGGAACCGCCCTCGGCTGAGGATGTTGAAGAGGTGCCGAGGGGTGACTCGAACCCGAGGTCGCCAGCTGTACCCGGAGTTACTTCGGGGGTCCCTACCGAGGACCAACGTCCCGAGGACTCAGGAGGCGTCTCGGTCACTAACTCCAAGGTTGAAAGTGTGATGAATCATCGGCGGCGTAAGGCATCACTTCGGCACTCCGCGTTTACCGATCAGGAGTTTAATGCCCTTAGTTCGGTAGACGCGTACCTTGGCGCTGCCCGAGCGGGACTTGAAGGGGCCGTGAAGCTCATGTCTACTAATGTGCAGGTATGGTATTGGTTTTGACAACTAGTATCTAACCCAGTAGCCCCCGAGCCTTAATTTGGGCGGGACGACCGAGTTAAGGGTCTGATATTTATAATGCCATGCCATTGTGCAGACTGTTCGGGAGCAAAACAAAAAGCTGTCCGAGGACCTCAAGCTGGCGCGAACAGAGTTAGAGTCTGTGAAAGCCGAGCTACAGGGTGTGAAGAAATTCACCAGAGAGGCACATGGTAAGCGCCGAACTTAAAGTTGTTTAAGAAAAATTTGATGGAACACCTCTGCTAATGAAAGATGATTCCATAGCAGCCGAGTCGATAAATCAGCTGCAGAAAGATCTGGATATTGCCAGGGAAGCGCAAAGGTATGCGGAGTCACAGCAAGAGGCTGGCTACCGGGTGCTTTCCCGAAGTCATAAGGAGAGGGATAAGCTTAAGGCGGAAGGCGAACAACAGGCCCAAGAAATCAAAAGCTTAAAAGCTCAACTGGCCGAATCCCAAGAGGAGAACCAGAGACTGAAATCGGGCATGTTCGGTGAGTGCGACCCAGTTTTTTAGTTCATAAACTGTATGTATTAGACATCAATATGAACAACGCCGCGTCTCAGTGTAGTTCTTCTGACCGGGTGCCCCAAAGAGGAGGCCGGCTCTTTTGGGCGGGACCTGCTGAAGGAGCTATCCGCCATGCACGAGCGGGCCCGAAAGGCCATGAAGAGCATGTTCAAAGCACTGTGGCCTGGCGAGGTGGCTCCGGAAGGGATGGCCGAACTCACAAATCGATTCAAAGGAGCTCGGCGCCGCTTTGAGTCATGGAAGATGTCATCTTGTCTTGAGGGAGCACGGGAGGCTTGGGCGATGATGAAGACCCGTTTCACCAAGCTGAAACCGGAGCATTTAGCTAGGGTTGGGCCAGTAGGGCCAGATGGGCAGGAAGTGCCCGTGCATCTGGTATATGACTAGGTTATGCCTGCAGCTCGGCTGTCCCAAGCAGATTGTGCTCTGGAGACCATAATAGATGGTTTTGATCAAGATTAACAGTTTGATTCTATGTATCTATGTACTTTACATCAAGTAGTCTCCAAACCATGCGTAAAACGTTGTCTTAACCAGCCATCGGCTTCCGCCTCCTCGACCAGGAGCCGAGGAGTGTTTCCTACTATGTGATCCGAAAACATAGGAAAACACTTCGGAGTACTAGGCAATCCGGCCATTTGGTGCAAACAGACAAAAACGTGCTCGGGGAGTTATGTTATATTACTGTTTAACGTAAGAAACATCTTCCAACGAAAATAGTTCCTCTATGGGTCCCTTTCGCGGGTTACCACGTTAGCCGTGGATGGATAACCGAATACCCGAAGTAGACGGGGATGGTTACTTCAGGAAAATACCCCAGAAACTTGGTGATAGTTACCAATTATTTTCACTTCCCCCGTGGCCGACCAACTGTGTTCTTAAGAACACTAGCTTTTGGCTTCACCCATCTGAGGTACGTACCCGGGAAATCTGGACGTAATAATCATAGAGGTGCTCCCTTTACTCCCTAGCCGAACAATCAGGAACGTAGGGGGTAAACACAGGAGCGAGGCAACCCAGCTTGGCCAAATCTTAAGTCAAATTGATGCATATAGTGGCTTTAAAACGATGCAGGAAGGTTGCAAACTCGTAAAAGATGGATAGTTGCATAAATAAAATATGAATGGCTCCGTAAAAGAAGCCCCCAGGTAACAGCGTGTGGTACATTCAAAGATGTTCGCCAAAGAAAAACTTAACGTAATTCGGCGTATCCGAACACAACCCGGGAAAGACTATTGACTAGAAAAATAGAAATCCTAAAAGGATAAACCGAACAAGGTAAGGTCGCAGAGTTTGCCGTAGAAACGTCGTAGCCAAGCTGCGTTCCATGGCTTTGGTTCGAGGCGGTCGTCCTTTGGGTCGCGGAGACGATATGCTCTGCCCGCGAGTACTTGATCGATTATGAAGGGCCCCTCCCATTTGGGCGACAGCTTATGCTTCTGCTTCTCCGGGAGGCGCAGGACTAGATCGCCGACGTTGTAGGCCTTTGCCCGTACTTCCCTGCTCTGATAACGTCTGGCCTGCTGCTGATAAAAAGCGGAACGAGCCCGAGCTATGTCGCGCTCGCCCTCCAAGGTGTCCATGTCATCTTGCCGATCCAGCTCGGCCTCCTTTTCTTCATACATATGTACCCGAGGTGCATCGTGAATAAGATCGCTGGGGAGGACGGCTTCTGCCCCATACACCATGAAGAACGGTGTGTAGCCCGTGGATCGATTAGGAGTGGTGCGCAGGCCCCACAACACGGAGTCGAGCTCCTCGACCCAATGGCAGTCAGATTCTTTTAGAGATCGGACCAAACGGGGCTTGATGCCGCTCAAAATCAGTCCATTAGCTCTCTCGACCTGTCCATTAGACTGTGGGTGATATACTAAGGCATAGTCGAGCTTAATGCCCAGATTAGTGCACCAGTCTTTAACTTCCTGGGCGGTAAAATTGGATCCATTGTCCGTTATTATGCTATGGGGGACGCCGTAACGGTGCACGACACCGGATATAAAGTCGATGACCGGTTTAGACTTGGTGGAAGTTACCGGCTTTGCCTCAATCCATTTAGTAAATTTGTCTACCATGACGAGTAGATATTTCTTTTTCTTGGTCCCCCCTTTAAGTGGTCCGACCATGTCTAGCCCCCAGACCGCGAAAGGCCAAGTGATCGGTATCGTCCGAAGGGCCATGGGGGGCATATGGCTTTGATTTGCAAAGAGTTGGCATCCAACACAATGTTGGACCAATGTGTGGGCGTCTGTTCGGGCAGTGGGCCAGAAGAACCCTGCTCGGAAAGCCTTGCTAACCAGGGCCCGAGCTACCGCGTGGTGACCGCCCATGCCAGCGTGAATCTCGGCCAGGAGCTGCCTTCCCTCCTCTTCGGATATACATCTTTGGAGGACGCCAGTAGTGCTTTTTTATATAGTTCTCCCTCGTGGACTTTATAGGCTTTAGATCGTCGAATGATACGCCTTGCCTCAGTCTGGTCGTCCGGTAGTTCTTGACGGAGGAGGTAGGCGAGGAAAGGCTCGGTCCATGACGCAATTACCGCCATGACTTCGTGAGCCGAAGACGTCATTTCGACGGCCGAGCCCCCGACAATTCCTTCGTCTGGGTCAATAGGCGGAGGGACGAGTTCTCCTGAGGTATTGGTTTCTGAGCCCTGGGCATCCTCCTGCCATACCACAGACGGCTTGAAGAGTCGTTCCAAAAAGGTGTTTTCAGGGACACGGTCGCGCTTGGCGCCCATTCGAGCAAGAATGTCGGTAGCTTGATTGCTGTCTCTAAGTATATGGTGAAACTCCAGTCCTTCGAAACGGGCGGAGATTTTTAGGACGGCATTGCGGTATGCTGTCATTTTTGGGTCTTTTGCGTCGAATTCGCCGTTGACTTGAGAGATGGCGAGATTAGAATCTCCCCGTACCTCGAGCCGTTATATGCCCATTGACACCGCAATCCGAAGTCCATGCAACAAGGCTTCGTATTCGGCTGCATTGTTGGAGTCGGTGTACATGATCTGGAGTATGTACCGAATATTATCACCAGTGGGGGATGTGAGGACCACTCCAGCCCCCAGCCCGGAGATCGTCCACCAGCTGGCTGACATGTTTGGTTTTGACAACCACGTCGTCCACATATGCTTCGACTGTCTTGCCGATTTGTTTTTCCAAACATGTTTGAATCATGCGCTGGTATGTAGCCCCTGCGTTCTTTAATCCGAAAGGCATTGTGTTGAAATAGAATGGTCCATAAGGAGTGATGAATGCAGTGGCCTCTTGGTTGGACTCCTTCATTTTAATTTGATGGTATCCGGAGTAAGCATCGAGGAAACACAGTGAGTCATGCCCGGCAGTGGCGTCTATGATCTGGTCTATGCGGGGCAAGGGGAAAGGATCCTTGGGGCAGGCCTTGTTTAAATCCTTGAAATCGACACACAACCGCCAGGACTTATCCTTCTTTGGTACCATGACCAGATTGGCCAGCCACTCCGGATGTTTGATGTCCCGGATGAATCCGGCTTCGAGCAACTTTGCCAGTTCCTCGCCCATAGCCTGACGCTTGGGTTCGGAAAACTGACATAGAGTCTGTTTGACTGGCTTGAAACCCTTAATGATGTTCAAGCTATGCTTGGCTAATCTACGTGGGATTCCTGGCATATCTGACGGGTGCCAGGCGAAGATATCCCAGTTTGTCCGCAAAAATTTGCGCAGCTCTTCATCGACCACGGGGTCCAGCTGAGCTCCAATGGACGCCGTCTTGTTGGGATCTGTTGGGTGCACTTGGAATTTGACGATTTCATCCGCTGGTTTAAAGGACATGGATTTGGGCCTTTTGTCGAGGATTACGTCGTCCTTATCCACCATTGAGCGGAGTGCGGTCAGTTCTTCAGCTGCGAGGGCTTCGGACAACGCTTCGAGGGCGAGGGATGCTGTTTTGTTCTTGGCCCGAAGAGCTCTGTCCGGATCACTTATTACTGTGATCACACCATTTGGCCCTGGCATTTTAAGCTTCATGTACCCATAGTGTGGGATGGCATGGAATCGTGCGAAGGCATCGCGCCCTAATAAGGCATGGTAGCCACTGCGAAAGGGCATGATGTGGAAAAGCAGTTCTTCGGATCGGTAGTTCTCGGGAGTTTTGAAGACCACATCAAGAGCAACTCGGCCACTACAACGTGCCTCCTTTCCGGGGATGATCCCTCGAAAGGTGGTGTAACTTTGCTCGATGCGGGATCTGTCAAACTGCATTTTGTCCAAGGTGTCCTCGTAAATGAGGTTTAGCCCGCTACCGCCGTCCATTAACACCTTTTGGAGTCAGAATCCATCCACTATGGGATCAAGGACAAGGGCGGCAACAGCTCGAGTAGGGCGGGACCTCGGCTGGTCTTGTTCACTGAAAGTGATGGGTGTGTCTGTCCATGAGTCTGTCGCTGCCACATGGTGAATTTGAGCGAGCTCTTGAAGGGCTCTCTTCCTCTGATTATTCGAGGAATACGTCTTGTAGATTGTTAAGATCTCGGCGTCGTCATTAAAGGGCATAGCTGGACATTTATTTGAGTACGGGCCTCCGAGGATGACTTCGCCGCTCTTGGCGACTTGCCTAACCACCCAGCAAGCTCGAAGGTTGTGGGTTGGGTTTGTGTTGAGGAGGACGGAGTGTATGGGGCATGGTTTATCCAGTAGTTCGTCAAGGACCGTTCTGGATCTTGTCATGGGTTTCATCCTTTTCTTGGATGGCTCGTATTGGGGTGTCTAGCGAGGGTGTGCACGTTTTGCCCGAGCTCGGTTTGGTTCCTCTGTACGGATTGACTCCGTTTGCTCGAGCTGAGCCTGCCAAGCATACTCCATGGCGCAGTATTTGGACACCAGATCCGATAAATCAGAGAAATTTTGGATGTGGTGGCGGGCGAGGGCGTTTAAGATGCCCTCGTCTCGGCAGTTCTGTCGGAAGATCTCCCGAATTTTCTTGTTGCAACCGTCCGTCATCTTGTTTTTGACGATAAGGAATCTGGCCCAGAAGTGCCGAACTGTCTCTCCGGGCTGTTGCTTTACGTACATTAGGTCCCATATGTCGGGCCGTCCTGAATTATCTGGACAGTACTCGATGTGGGGGGTGGGCGGGATAAAAAATTTGATCCCAGCGGAGTGTGAGCCCGGGGTTTTGGCGGCCGCGTCCTGGATTGACATGGAATCTGATGCGCCAAGCTCTGGATAGTTGGCCGGGCGTGGGTGCGTGGACCCGGAATTGCGTGATGAACCAGACTTCGGCTCTGACCCCTCTCCGGAGCGGAGTTCGGCTGCCGAGCTGGAGGATGAAGCCTGCTGGTCAGAAAATTGCACCCCATGCGCTTTCGGTTCTGGGGGAAGGGGTGAGCCCTCCGTGGGGCCTTCGATAGTGGCGACCAGGTGGGTGGTGGCAGGGGCGTGAATTTCCCTGTTGTCAGTTTTAAGCCCGATCTGATCATAGACCGAGGACTGGCCATCGGTGATTCCCAGGGCCTGGATCTGATCTAGTATCCCGTTTAATAATGAGAGATCCATCGGCTCCAAGTTCTGGCAGTTTACGGGGTCAACCTGCAGTATGACCGTGACGAGGGCGTCTGAATTCGCCCCGCAGTCATGTTCGGCCGAGGCTGATCTTCGGCGGCCGAGTGCGGAGACTAAGTACGGGCTCAAGGCTGGATCCGCAGTGGAGGCCGTCTCGGTAGTGGGATCGGCCGTACTCGA
Source organism: Elymus sibiricus (assembly GCA_039707655.1). Lineage (NCBI taxonomy): Eukaryota > Viridiplantae > Streptophyta > Magnoliopsida > Poales > Poaceae > Elymus > Elymus sibiricus. Next base: position 254,151,212 of record CM077674.1, read on the forward strand.
AGTCGGTGCTTCAGGATTTTCGGGTCCTTCAGGCGAGGCTGAGGACCCCGTGAGGATAAGATCTCCCCGGGAGTCGGCGACGAACTCTAAGTTTCCGAACCTGATCTCCTGGTCGGGGGTGAAGCTGTCAATCCGGCCGAGGCGACCGGCTGGATCGGCGTGTAGCATGGCGCTGCCGAATGCGAAGAGCTGGCCGGGAACGAAAGTGTCCCTGCGGCTAGCGCTGTTGCTGATGATTAGGCGAGCCATTGATCCTTGGTGACCCACGGCGGAACTCTCAATGAAAGCACCAATGTCGGTACCAAAACCGGCAGATCTCGGGTAGGGGATCTGAACTGTGGGTCTAGGAATCAATGGGTAACAGAGAACGTAGAGACGGCGATTTACCCAGGTTTGGGCCCTCTCGAAGAGGTAATACCCTACGTCCTACTAGATTGTATTGATGTGATTGTATGAAGGTTACAGAGTTGATCTACCTCGAGATCGGATGGGCTAAACCCTAGGTCATGGATATGATGATCCTCTATGGATTAGGCCTTCTGGTTTATATAGACACCAGAAGGTCCTAGGGTTACATATGGTCGGTTACCATCAGGGGATAAACATGCCGGCCACGCCAGTTATTCCTTGGAGGAGACGCCAAGTATTCGGAGGTTTCCTTCTGATACACGGGGTCGCCCACAGTCCGGCCTTCCATCGACGAGTAGAGGGCGGCCCACCAGCCTGGCCCACAAGAGATAGGCCGGCAGCCCGAGTACCCCCTAGTCCGGGACAACCTCAACTGGCGTCACTCAGCGTTGCATCATGCCGGAGGAAGGGTGTAACACCCCCAGTGTCATGCTACAGTGACCTCACACTAATGATGCCATGTCATCATGCCTTTCCATGCCAAATAGCCACTTGTCCAAAATCAAGTTCAAATTCCATTTGAAATGCAAGTCAAATAATTACTTCTTCAGATAATTAAACAAAATAGTTCATAATATTGCAAATAATCCCAAAGCAATTATAAAAACAAAACCAACATTATTTGAATTTCCAAATTGACCCTAATATCCAGAACAGTAGCCAAACAACCCCAAATTAAATCATTTCTATTTAAACAAAATTCAAATGAAATCATCTTGCCTCCAAACTTTTTGTGGCAGTGCAAAATAATGCATTGTATTTATGTGGTAAGTTTCACATTTTACAAAAATGCATTTGCTAGCTAAATAAAAATGCAAAGCAGAAAAGAATAAAAGAAAACGGAATAGAAATAAAAAGGGCCACTGTGCACTGGGCCTTAGTGCACAGTAGTTGGCCCAGCTGGCCCAGCCTGCTCCTCCCGCACGTCGTCGTCCTCCTCGCCTCCGTGTCAGCACGCCCGTGGCCGCGCGCGCACTCGCCGGCCAGGGGACGACACGGCGACGCTACAACGCTGGGGAGGGGATAAGACCGACACCCTCGGCCGCGTCGATGGCCTCATCACCTTCTTCCCCTCTCTTCCTCGCTCGCTCGCCCTCTCCCCACCTCGACCGAGCACCGTCGTCGACGCGCCGCGCCATAACCGCGGCCACCGTGCCCTCCTCGCCGCCTCTCCGTGTCAGACGAGGCCGTCGTCGTCGACTACTTCCTCCCCTTCCTCTCGCTCGAGCAGGGAGCGTCTCCATCGCCGGATCCGACCGTCTTCTTCCTCTACGGCCGCCGGCGATCTCCTTCGATTTCGGCGCCGCTGCAGCTACTAACCTTCCACCGGGCCACCGTGTGCCTCCCCGGTGAGCTCCCGCTCGAATCCCCTCTCTGCCCCGCCTAGTTCCATGCCCGTAGCCACCACCGCCATTGTAGCCGAAGCGTAGCTCCACCGCCGCGCTTGCTGCCGTCGCTGCCGTCGTTTTCAAAGCCGGGTGACCACGCAGCCGTGCTTAGCGCAACTCCAGGGACCCGTAGCACTCGCCATATCCTTCCCCCGTGCCCCGAAGCTCCACGCCCGTCTGACCCGTGCTCCGGCCGCCGCCCCAGCTCGCCGCCATCGCCGATGCAGTCCACCCCCGCACGAACCGAGGCCATCGTTCCACGCGCGTTGCTCCTCTGGTTCGAACGAGCCCCTCCGCCATCCATTTGGTCGCCAGACGGCGATTTCCGACGCCCACCGCTGTTTCTGGTGCTCGCCGGAGCCACGCGGCGCGTGCCGTCGCGTTTAACCTGGCCACTGTTTATGACATGTGGGCCCAGATCACTAATCACTAGATTAGCCGTTAACCGCAACGCTAATAGCCACTAACACGCGGGCCCGTTTACTGTGGCGTTTTAATTAACTCCAATCACTGACCGCTGGGCCCCATCTCATGAATTAAGCTAATTAGATTAACTAAACCTGCTTAAGCTAACAATCACTGACTGCTAGGTCCCACTGGACCCGGTTGACCAGTCAACCTGCTGGCTGGGCTGGACCCAGTCACTGACAAATGGGTCCCACTAGGCCTAGTTGACCAGTCAACTGCTGACTGGGCTGGCCCCAGTCAATGATAGGTGGGCCCCTGTTGACCTTGTTGACCAGTCAACTCTACTGTTGACTGCTGACTGGACCTGCTGACTGGACAGTTGACTTGGTCAACTGGCCCCACTGTCAGTCTCACATGCAAACAGCTGGGTACACTGTTTGTGTATCCATAGCAATTAATATTAAATGATTTTCGAATTAGGATTTAAATCAGGAAATTCTAGAAAATGATTAAAACTTTGAAAAATCATATAAAATAATCCGTAACTCGGATGAAAATAATTTATATATGAAAAATGATCAGAAAAATATAATGAATCCGAATATGCCATCCACATACCTGCCACACCCCTCCAACACTTTAAACATGGAACCTTCCCCTTCGGATCGTCTGTCTGATAATAGCCTAAAGCCGGGAAAATATTCCCAGATATTTTCCCGCACCGTCTGTAACGCTTAGCACCGCGTTAGGTCACCCCTAGCATATCATATTGCCATGTCATGCATTGTGATGCATTTGTTTGCCTTGTATTTATTGTTTCTTCTCCCTCTTCTTCTCCGGTAGACCCCGAGACCGACGCTGCCCCCGTGATCGCCTACGTCACCGACGACCCTTCTTCCTTTCCAGCAGAGCTTCCAGGCAAGCAAAACCCTCTTGATCATTCCTATATCTCCCATTCTTTCTCTCCCCTGCTTGCATTAGATTTTGCTACTGTATTTGATTGATCCTATTCTGATGCATAGCCTGATTTTGTAACCTACTGCTAATACCTACCTATTGTCCTATATGCTTAGTATAGGCTGGTTAGTGATCCACCAGTGGCTCCACACCCTTGTCTGTGTTGCCATGCTTAGCTTTTGGATGTTTCGATCAACGTGGTCGATGTGTAGAGACCGACATAGCACCGCACACCCCCTTAGTTGTACGACTCTGCAGAGCTACTATCGAGTGCCGAGGGTGATACCTCCTACCTCACTCCTGATGATATCTCTGTAGCGTGGCTAATCGGTTGTGGGTTACCGAGGGTGATTCCTGTTTCACCACCTCCGATGATGCCTCTGTCGTGCAACCCCTCAAGTGTGAACCCATTGAGGGTGATTCCTCCGAGTTTACCTTGACGGATACATCAAGTGGTAATCCATCGAGGGTGATTCCTCGGATTTCCCCCTTGATGTTGTGGACACACGGTTACCATGTATTTACCTCTGTCCCTGGTTGAAGTCGGGTCGACCCCGAGGGGTACCCGCAAGAGATGTGAAGTCGGGTTGACCGTAAGGGTACCCACGAGATAATTATGTGGCACGGCCGGGCAAGCAGACCGCCCCAGGAGAGGGACGGCCCTGGCCCTTGCCGTAAGTCCACGAGACGGGGCGACGGGACCACAAATCATGGATCGCTAATCGTCACCGCGAGCTCCCAACACACTAACGGTTTGGATATATGATCTGAGTAGGCCTCTGGCCTTTTCGCACTAACCACCACGCGGGTTAGCACTTGGCGTCATACAATTCTCCTGAAAGCTTTGTCAGACATCCAGTTCAGCATTGCGGCACGGCTGGGCCGGCGCCATCCAGGAGAGAGGTGGTGCCTGGATTTGCCCTGCGTGCAACGACCCAGAGCGCTTAGGATGATTGGCCCATGACCCCTTTGCGCTTAGGATGTAGACCAACGGGGACCTCTCTGCGGAGCCTAGGTCGGACTACAGCGTGTCGATCAGCCATGGCCGGGCATGACCGGGAAAAGTGTGTCCGGCAAGAGTTAATCGAGCGTGTTGGGTAAGTTGGTGCACCCCTGCAGGGAAGTTATCTATTCGAATAGCCGTGTCCACGGTAACGGACGCTCGGAGAGTATCCCGATCTACTACAACTAGAACTGGATACCTGTGTTACTTAAATAATATTTTAGCTCTGGGATTGCTTTCTCACAGGGAGTCGAGGAAGGATCTCTGGGCATTGCTACCATTACTTATTACTTTATGTTATGCTTTTAATCTGCACTCTTCTAATGCTGAAAGACGCTGCAAGATGCTAGTCTTCGATAGGCTAGGCCTTCCCTCTGTTCTAGCATTTCTACAGTCCAGTCCACAGATACAACCCCTTCCCTTTGATACCGATGCATACTTAGTATAGTTCTGATGTAAGTCTTGCGAGTACTTTGGATGAGTACTCATGGTTGCTTTGCTACCTCTTTTTCCCATACCCGGTTGCTGCGACCAGATGGCGGAGCCTAGAAGCCGGAGATCCCCGATGGTGCCTATTACTATGTGAAGACTGACGACCCAGAGTATTTAGGAGGCTCCCAGGCAGGAGGCCTGCGCCTTTTCAATCTAGTTGTCATTGTTTTGCTCAGCCTTCTTAAGGCAAACTTTTCTATTTATGTCTGTACTCAGATACTGATGCTTCCGCTGACTCTTGTGTAACTCGAGCTTATGTATTCGAGCCCTCGAGGCCCCTGGCTTGTAATATAAAGCTTGTATTATTTTATTTTGTGTCTAGAGTTGTGTTGTGATATCTTCCCGTGAGTCCCTGGGCTTGATCGTGCGCATTTGCGTGTATGATTAGTGCACGGTCGAGTCGGGGGTGTCACAAGTTGGTATTAGAGCCGACTGCCTGTAGGAAGCCCCTTTCCAACTCCTTGGCCGAAGTTAAGTCTAGTCTTTGAAAAGCTGTTTTACTAACATGGCTGTGTGGCTTACGGGCCCACGTCGCCAATGGATGGTTTAGGATCTTTTATTCCTCTTCCTTACTCTGGGACTCTGATCTCTCTTCTATCGGGTTAAAGATTTTTCTAACTCTAACATTAGGTTCTCTTGATCACATCTACCCGGAGAGCTGGATTGTCTGCAATTATTCCTTTCCATTGGTCTGTTTAATCTGATAATCACATTTTCCTTTCCATTGGTCTGTTTAACCTTTCTTGTAATCTAGCTTTTATCTGAGCAGTGATAATTCCCTGCTTAAGTCAACACCCCCAAATAAACCTTGTTACTATTGTTGATGACATTCCGATAACCACCGATGGATGAGAACCTTGCCTATTGGTCCGCCTCATTTTAACGAGTAGGAAAATGGTTCTCTTCGTTCCCTGCCCATGGTACCGACTTGTTGCTGACATAGCTAACAGACTTTCCTCTGACACGTCTTGTTGTCATGACCGCGCAAGATGTCACTGCCCTTTCTACTCTTAATCCACACTCACTTCAATTCCACAGGATCGAAACCTGACTCTCCTGTACAACCTTGATTCCGAAGTATCCTTTGCACATGGCTTCGTATGTTATCACGAGCCACATTCCTAGAGATGTTCTATTCTGGTATCAGACGCAATACTTATTACCGTTGCTCTGAACCCCTTTCACACTCTATTTCTAGCATCGAACGATTGTCTATCCGCTTGAAACTCCTTATTGTACCTTCTTATTTTGCTCTCAATGTTTTTCTTAAGTTTCAATTCGAGAGATACTACATGCCACATTCCCTAAGTACCTACCAGATACTCAACCTTGTAAAGGCCCGTCCTTCCGGAGTTACCCCCTTCTCCTTTCGTAAGTATGAGGAAGACTCCGAAGAAAGGATGGCAGGTTCGTCATGACGCATGGCACAGGGCAAATGAAGACATCAACGCAATGGACCGACCTCTTCGAGAAGAATAATCAAGGCCAAGAAGACTCGTTACACTTTCGTAAGCAATCCCTTCCCCTTTACTCCACCTCTTAAATCTCGGGACGAGATTTCTTGTAGTGGAGGAGATTTGTAACACCCCCAGTGTCATGCTACAGTGACCTCACACTAATGATGCCATGTCATCATGCCTTTCCATGCCAAATAGCCACTTGTCCAAAATCAAGTTCAAATTCCATTTGAAATGCAAGTCAAATAATTACTTCTTCAGATAATTAAACAAAATAGTTCATAATATTGCAAATAATCCCGAAGCAATTATAAAAACAAAACCAACATTATTTGAATTTCCAAATTGACCCTAATATCCAGAACAGTAGCCAAACAGCCCCAAATTAAATCATTTCTATTTAAACAAAATTCAAATGAAATCATCTTGCCTCCAAACTTTTTGTGGCAGTGCAAAATAATGCATTGTATTTATGTGGTAAGTTTCACATTTTACAAAAATGCATTTGCTAGCTAAACAAAAATGCAAAGCAAAAAAGAATAAAAGAAAATGGAAAAGAAATAAAAAGGGCCACTGTGCAGTGGACCTTAGTGCACAGTAGCTGGCCCAGCCTGCTCCTCCCGCACGTCGTCGTCCTCCTCGCCTCTGTGTCAGCACGCCCGTGGCCGCGCACGCGCTCGCCAGCCAGGGGACGACATGACGATGCTACAGCGCCGGGGAGGGGATAAGATGGACGCCCTCGGCTGCGTCGGCGGCCTCATCCCCTTCTCCCCTCTCTCCCTCGCTCGCTCGCCCTCTTCCCACCTCGACCGAGCGCCGTCGTCGACGCGCCACGCCATAACCGCGGCCACCGTGCCCTCTTTGCCGCCTCTCTGTGTCAGACGAGGCCGCCGTCGTCGACTACTTCCTCCCCTTCCTCTCGCTCGAGCCGGGAGCGTCTCCATCACCGGATGCGACCGTCTTCTTCCTCTACGGCCGACGGCGATCTCCTTTGATTCCGGCACCGCTGCTGCTACTAACCTTCCACCAGGCCATCGTGTGCCTCCCCGGTGAGCTCCCGCTCGAATCCCTTCTCTGCCCCGCCTGATTCCAAGCCCGTAACCGCCACCGCCATTGTAGCCGAAGCGTAGCTCCACCGCCGCGCTTGCTGCCGTCGCTGCCGTCATTTTCAAAGCCGGGTGACCACGCAGCCGTGCTCAGTGCAACTCCAGGGAGCTGTAGCACTCGCCATATCCTTCACCCGTGCCCCAAAGCTCCATGCCCGTCTGACCCGTGCTCCGGCCGCCGCCCCAGCTTGCCGCCATCGCCGATGCAGTCCACCCCCGCACGAACTGAGGCCATCGTTGCACGCGCGCTGCTCCTCTGGTTCGAACGAGCCCCTCCGCCGTCCATTTGGTCGCCGGACGGTGACTTCCGATGCCCACCGCCGCGTCTGGTGCTCGTCGGAGCCACACCGGCGCGCGCCGTCGCGTTTAACCAGGCCACTGTTTATGACATGTGGGCCTAGATCACTAACATCCAGATTAACCGCTAACCGCAACGCTAATAGCCACTGACACGCGAGCCCGTTTACTGTGGCGTTTTAATTAACTCCAGTCACTGACCGTTGGGCCCCATCTCACGAATTAAGCTAATTAGATTAACTAAACCTGCTTAAGCTAACAGTCACTGACTGTTGGGTCCTGCTGGACGCGGTTGACCAGTCTACCTGCTGACTGGGCTGGACCCAATCACTGACAAATGGGTCCCACTAGGCCCAGTTGACCAGTCAACTACTGACTGGGCTGGCCCCAGTCAATGACAGGTGGGCCCCTGTTGACCAGTCAACTCTACTATTGACTGGACCTGCTGACTGGACAGTTGACTTGGTCAACTGGCCCCACTGTCAGTCTCACATGCAAACAGCTGGGTACACTCTTTGTGTATCCATAGCAATTAATATTAAATGATTTTCGAATTAGGATTTAAATCAGGAAATTCCAGAAAATGATTAAAACTTTGAAAAATCATATAAAATAATCCGTAACTCGGATGAAAATAATTTATATATGAAAAATGATCAAAAAAATATAATGAATCCGAATATGCCATCCACATACCTGCCACACCCCTCCAACACTTTAAACATGGAACCTTCCCCTTCGGATCGTCTGTCTGATAATAGCCTAAAGCCGGGAAAATATTCCCAGATATTTTCCCGCACCGTCTGTAACGCTTAGCACCGCGTTAGGTCACCCCTAGCATATCATATTGCCATGTCATGCATTGTGATGCATTTGTTTGCCTTATATTTATTGTTTCTTCTCCCTCTTCTTCTCCGGTAGACCCCGAGACCGACGCTGCCCCCGTGATCGCCTACGTCACCGACGACCCTTCTTCCTTTCCAGCAGAGCTTCCAGGCAAGCAAAACTCTCTTGATCATTCCTATATCTCCCATTCTTTCTCTCCCCTGCTTGCATTAGATTTTGCTACTGTATTTGATTGATCCTATTCTGATGCATAGCCTGATTTTGTAACCTGCTGCTAATACCTACCTATTGTCCTATATGCTTAGTATAGGCTGGTTAGTGATCCACCAGTGGCTCCACACCCTCGTCTGTGTTGCCATGCTTAGCTTTTGGATGTTTCGATCAACGTGATCGATGTGTAGAGACCGACACAGCACCACACACCCCCTTAGTTGTACGACTCTGCAGAGCCACTATCGAGTGCCGAGGGTGATACCTCCTACCTCACTCCTGATGATATCTCTGTAGCGAGGCTAATCGGTTGTGGGTTACCGAGGGTGATTCCTCTTTCACCACCTCCGATGATGCCTTTGTCGTGCAACCCCTCAAGTGTGAACCCATCGAGGGTGATTCCTCCGAGTTCACCTTGATGGATACGTCGAGTGGGAATCCATCGAGGATGATTCCTCGGATTTCCCCCTTGATGTTATGGACACACGGTTACCATGTATTTACCTCTATCCCTGGTTGAAGTCGGGTCGACCCCGAGGGGTACCCGCGAGAGATGTGAAGTCGGGTTGACCGTAAGGGTACCCGCGAGATAATTACGTGGCACGGCCGGGCAGGCAGACCACCCCAGGAGAGGGATGGGCCTGGCCCTTGCCTTAAGTCCACGAGACGGGGTGGCGGGACCACAGATCATGGATCACTGATCGTCACCGCGAGCTCCCAACACACTAACGGTTTGGATATATGATCTGAGTAGGCCTCTGGCCTTTTCGCACTAACCACCACACGGGTTAGCACTTGGCGTCGGACGATTCTCCCGAAAGCTCTGTCAGACGTCCAGTTCAGCATTGCGGCACGGCTGGGCCGGCACCATCTAGGAGAGAGGTGGTGCCTGGATTCGCCCTGCGCGCAACGACTCGGAGCGCTTAGGACGATTGGCCCATGACCCCTTTGCGCTTAGGTTGTAGACCGGCGGGGACCTCTCTGCGGAGCCTAGGTAGGACTACGGCATGTCAATCAACCAAGGCCGGGCATGACCCGGAAAAGTGTGTCCGGCCAGAGTTAATCGAGCATGTTGGGTAAGTTGGTGCACCCCTACAGGGAAGTTATCTATTCGAATAGCCGTGTCCACGGTAACGGACGCTCGAAGAGTATCCCATTCTACTACAACTAGAACTGGATACCTGTGTTACTTAAATAATATGTTAGCTCCGGGATTGCTTTCTCGCAGGGAGTCGAGGAAGGATCCCTGGGCATTGCTACTATTACTTATTACTTTATGTTATGCTTTTAATCTGCACTCTTCTAATGCTGAAAGATGCTGCAAGATGCTAGTCTTCGATAGGCTAGGCCTTCCCTCTATTCTGGCATTTCTGCAGTCTAGTCCACAGATACAGCCCCTTCCCTTTGATACCGATGCATACTTAGCATAGTTCTGATGTAAGTCTTGCGAGTACTTTGGATGAGTACTCACGGTTGCTTTGCTACCTCTTTTTCCCATACCCGGTTGCTGCGACCAGATGGCGGAGCCCAGAAGCCGAAGATCCCCGATGGTGCCTATTACTACGTGAAGACTGACGACCAGGAGTAGTTAGGAGGCTCCCAGGCAGGAGGCCCGCGCCTTTTCGATCTAGTTGTCGTTGTTTTGCTCAGCCTTCTTAAGGCAAACTTGTCTATTTATGTCTGTACTCAGATACTGATGCTTCCGCTGACTCTTGTGTAACTCGAGCTTATATATTCATGCCCTCGAGGCCCCTGGCTTGTAATATAAAGCTTGTATTATTTTATTTTGTGTCTAGAGTTGTGTTGTGATATCTTCCCGTGAGTCCCTGGGCTTGATCGTGCGCATTTGCGTGTATGATTGGTGCACGGTCGAGTCGGGGGCGTCACAAAGGGCAACAGATCCTGCAGGAGATTCTTTCGAGAACTTGTGGTCACCATGCTTCCTCTCAGACCTTGGTCACCAAAGTGTTCCGGGCAAGCTTCTATAGGCCCAGGGCCAACAAAGCCGCTCGTGATATCGTTGACCAGTGCGTCGGGTGTCAGTTCTATGCTAATCAATCACACAACCCAGCGTCCGCGCTGAAGACAATCCCGCTCGCATGGCCGTTCGCAGTCTGGGGGCTCGACATGGTCGGTCCACTCCGAACCGGGGCCAGCGGGTTTACACATCTGTTGGTCGTGGTGGATACGTTCACCAAGTGGATCGAAGCAAAGCCGATAAAGAATCTAGACTCCTCGACTGCGATCAAGTTCATCAAGGAAATAGTCTTCCGGTTTGGAGTCCCTCACAGCATCATCATGGATAATGGGTCGAACTTTGACTCAGACGAATTCCGCGAATTCTGTTATTCCCAGGGCACTCGGGTCGATTACGTCTCCGTGGCTCACCCACAGTTGAATGGACAAGCAGAGCGGGCGAATGGATTGATACTCCAGGGGTCAAGCCGCGTCTCATGCATGACCTGAATCATGTAGCAGGAGCCTGGGTCACTGGGCTTGCGGACGACCCCGAACCGGTCCATGAAGCGCACTCCGTTCTTTTTGGTGTATGGCTTGGAGGCCGTTTTGCCGAGTGATCTGCTCGACAACTCCCCCCGAGTGGATCTATACTCGGAGGCGGAAGCAGAAGAAGCACGTCAAGATGGCCTCGACCTGCTGGAGGAAGAGCATGAGTTGGCTCTTATCAGGACGACTGCATATCAGCAAGACCTACGCCGCTATCACGATAGACACGTCAGGGGTCGCGCTTTCTAGGAAGGCGACCTGGTCCTCCGACTGGATCAGCAGAAGCCTCACAAGCTGGCGCCTCCGTGGCAAGGACCCTTCGCAATATCAAAAGTGCTGAATAACGGAGCCTATCGGCTCTACAATTTCACCAAGAGTGAGGAAGAGCCTCGAGCTTGGAACGCGGATCTGCTCCGCAAATTCTTTATTTAGAATAAATTCCTTCCCATGGTAATAACGTTTCGAATGAAATTAGATGAATAAAAGTCTTACTTTTCCTGTATTTCGTCTAATTTGGACCAACACCATGTTTTCACTCCAGTGACTAACAACATTCGGAAATTAACAACACACCCCAGTGGGTGCACAGGCTTAGCTGCGAACCAAATTTCGCCTAAGTTAAAAACTATCTGAGTGCGGACACGCTCCACACTCGGGGGCTTAGCTGCGAACCAGATTTCGCCTAAGTTAAAAATTATCCGAGTGCGAACACACTCCACACTCGGGTGCTTATCTACGAACCAGGTTTTGCCTAAGTTAAAAACTATCCAAGTGCGGACACGCTCCACACTCGGGGGCTTAGCTGCGAACCAGATTTTGCCTAAGTTAAAAACTATCCGAGTGCAGACACGCTCCACACTCGGGGGCTTAGCTGCGAACCAGATTTCGCCTAAGTTAAAAACTATCCGAGTGCGGACACGCTCCACACTCGGAGGCTTAGCTGCGAACCAGGTTTCGCCTAAGTTAAAAACTATCCGAGTGCGGACACGCTCCACACTCGAGGGCTTAGCGGCGGACCAGGTTTCGCCTAAGTTAAAAACTATCCGAGTGCGGACACGCTCCATACTCGGGGGCTTAGCTGCGAACCAGGTTTCGCCTAAGTTAAAAACTATCCGAGTGCGGACACGCTCCACACTCGGGGGCTTAGCTGCGAACCAGATTTTTCCTAAGTTAAAAACTATCCGAGTGCAGACACGCTCCACACTCGGGGGCTTAGCTGCGAACCAGGTTTCACCTAAGTTAAAAACTATCCGAGTGCGGACACGCTCCACACTCGGGGGCTTAGCTGCGAACCAGGTTTCGCCTAAGTTAAAAACTATCCGAGTGCGGACATGCTCCACACTCGGGGGCTTAGCCGCGAACCAGCCTTTGCCTAAGTTAAAAACTATCCGAGTGCGGACACGCTCCACACTCGGGGGCTTAGCCGCGAACTAGCCTTCGCCTAAGTTAGAAAAAACAACATTGGCAAACGGTATAAGAATTCAAGCATCTGAGTAAACTCCGATCCATTTGAGTTCTCCTAGAAAAAAGCAAAGTACGCGAGCCCAAGGCTCGTTAAAGTTTCATGGTTACAGCAACCACTCGGCATTCCGAGGCAAATCAGAACTTAAATGTTTTTTCACTCCGCCGCGGGAGGACTGGCCGGGTCGACGAAGGTATCCAGGTCGATGCCCTTTGCAATTCGAGTGGCGGCCTCGATGAACATCTCCATGAAGTCCTCACACTTGAGCTTCTTCGTGTTGGCAACCTTCAAAGACTTCAATTTCCCTTCATCCACGTCTTTGCAATGGACGCGGACGAGTGCAAGGGCCACGTCAGCGCTGCAACGAGCAGCACATTTCTTCCAAGCCTGCACTCGGCTTGGGATGTCCTTCAGCCAGGTCATCATCGACTCTAGATCATTCAGAAGCTCATCGCCTGGGAGGAGCTCCTGGTTGATCTTGGACATGGCAGACCGCAATCGGATTATATACCCCACGGCGCTCTCAAGACGCTCCTCCACTCGGAGAATGGCCATGGCAGCGCAGTCCCTGAGGATCTGCCTTGAGGGATCCAAGTCCTTCTTGACTCGATCGGTCTCCAGTTCAAAGTTATAACAAAACTCTGTTGTGAAAAGTGACTCGGGATCAGAGATATAAAATTCCTGAGCAAAGCAAACAAAATTCAATCGGCGATACGATTTACCTTCAAGCTTCTTGCCCATATCCTCGCCAAATTCCTGGATGTACTCCTCGAGTTCACCCTTCTTTTTTTTTGACTGTACACAGTAGGGCAAAAAACTCCACTGCAATTTTTATAAATAAAGAGCAATAAAACAGTAACATGTTCTGGCTTGAGATAAGCCTGACAAGAGAAAAAAGAAGAAGAAAAGAAAGAAAAAGAAAAAGAAGAGGACACTAAAAAGAAGAAGGAAAAGACTAATCTAAATTACAAGGTTATCAAGCCAAGAGGTGAATTCTCCTGCATATTTCTGCTTTATCCTATATCCCAGCCATTTCAGCTCCTGCATGAATGTGTCTTTCCATCTGTTTATTGAAGGCATTATGTTTTGGAAGATGTAATTATTCCTTGTTATCCAAATAGCCCATGCAGCGAGGATAATGATCTCCATGTTAAAAGGCACCTGCAATTTCAGTCTTAAATCCGCCAAGGCCTCCATGACAGAGAGGTTTGGTTGTCTTGTGGGACAGATCAGGTCCCATCATTGTTTAGCAAAGGGACAGGTCCAGAAAAGGTGTTGAAGAGTTTCTTCTTGTGGACAGTTAATCATGGCACAATTGTAGTTATCCAAGACAAAAGTTTTTCTTCCCAGAAAAATACTTTGTGTTTTGGTTGACATGAGGATTTCCATAGCCAGTTGAAGTGAGGTGCCACTACTTTGGTTCCAATAAGAGTGTTATATGCCTTTGCTGTAGAGAATTTCTCATTTCCCCATATATAACTCCAAGTATCAGTACATTCCCTATAATCAGATCTTCTTAAGTCCTCACAGATCTCCTCAAGCTGTTCAAATTCTGCATATACTTGGATTGACAGTGGCAAATTGAACAAGTCCTCAAGGTACTCCACTTGTAAAACCTTTTCCACTGAAAGCCATTGATCTTTCACAAATGAAAATAACCTTGGGTATGTAGTGTGCAAACAGCCATTTCCCCATAAGTCCAGCCAGAAGTAGGCACTTTTCCCATCTCCTACATTGCATCTTGCAATTGCTTTGAAATCATCAATCAGGCCAATATTTGATTTCCACCAAAAGGAACCCTCTAGTCTTTGACCAGGCAGCCTACCATTGGAATAGTATGCTTCCCAGACTAGATTGACCCAAGGAATGTTTGCTCTGTTATAAAATTTATGTAGGTTCTTTAGTAACAAAGCTTTATTCTGTGCAAAAATGTTCAAGATGCCCAGTCCCCCTTGATTCTTTGGTCTACACACAGTGGACCATGCAGCCATGGCTGGTCTGTGATCTTCTAAATCTAGTCCTCTCCATAAACAGTGTCTCGGGTATTTACTAATCTGGTTCTTGATGGTGATAGGAATACCCAGGCAGCTCATAAAAAAGATGATCAGTGAAGTTAGCACTGATTTGACAAGAAGTAATCTGCCAGCCATAGTCATGAAATTACTCAATCCTACCAGTCTCTTTGACACTCTATTCACCAGGGGCAAACACTGCTCAACAGATGGTTTATATAATCCCAGAGGGAGACCAAGGTAATTAAGTGGGAAAGTGCCCCTTTGACAGTTGAAAGTGTGTATTAAAATCTCCACTTTGTCCTCTGGAATATTGATGGGAATTAGGTTTGATTTGAGGTAGTTCACTTTGAGACCAGTTGCAGTAGCAAAAGAGTTTAGCAAAGCTTTGAGACAGAACAGTTGTTTAGGGTCAGCCTGCATGATCAGTAGAGTGTCATCTGCATATTGCACAATAGGAAAGTCTGGGCAGGATGATACTTGTAATGGTGGCAAGATTAGTCCCAGGTTCATGGCCTTGTTTAAAATGGATTGAAGCATATCAGCAGCCAATACAAAGAGCAATGGGGATAGAGGGTCACCCTGTTGGACCCTTCTTTTGCAATAGAACTTCTTCCCAGGCACTCCATTTAACATAATTGATGATGAGGCAGCTTTGAATAACATAGAGATCCATCCAATCCATTTTTGTCCAAAACCCTTTGCTTTCAAAATGTCAAGAATTGCTTGGTGTTCTATGGTGTCAAAAGCTTTCTCAAAATATAATTTTAGAACCACCACTTCCTCATTGGATTTCTGACATTGATGTATATACTCAAAGGCCCATCCTAAGCAGTCATGTATTGATCTCTCCTTTAAAAACCCATACTGATTAATGTGGACCATTTGAAGAATGACTTTTTGCAACCTATTTGCCAGAATCTTGGTTATAATTTTTAAAGAGCAGTTTAACAAGGAAATGGGCCTAAAATCATTGGGGCAGACAGGTGTTACAACTTTTGGAATAAGGGTGATGAAGGAAGTGTTGATGCTTTCCAGAGAAACAGTACCATTATAAAATTCCTGAATCAACCTTAGCATGTCAACTTTAATAATATCCCAGCACTCTTTAAAGAATTCATTATTAAACCCATCTGGGCCTGGAGATTTGTCATTAGGGAGATCTTTAAGGACTTTAGAAATCTCTTCCTCTGAAAATGGCTCTTCTAATTTCTCAAACACAGCAGGATCAATATCATCACCCAATAAATCTTGCAGATCAAAATGCATAATGGTTTCCTCTGAGGTGCCCATTCTTTTCTTGAAAGCATCCAGTAGTATAGCTTCTTTACCTACATGATCAGAAATTTCCACCTGGTCTGGATTTTGAAGGAAGGCAATGTGATTGTGTCTCATATTGATTGAAGCTTTTGCATGGGAAAATTTTGTGTTCTCATCTCCAAATTTAATACCTTTGATTTTGCCTCTCTGTTTCCAATATATCTTCTGATTTCTCAACAAAATCAACAAGTGCTCCTTTAGGATGACCCTACAGTTCCATTCAGAATCTCCCAAGTCTCTAAATTCCTCAAAGAGATCCAACATGAAGATGACCTCATTTACTCTGGCAATTTGTGCCTTCAAACAGGAAAGGCTTTTGGCCCAAATCTTTATGGCTCTTCTCAAAATTTTAAATTTTGCATTGATGCTTTTTGCAGCATCCATTTGGCCCACGGGTATATTCCAAGCTGCAGCAACAATTTGCTTGAAGGAGGAGTGCTTGAGCCAATAATTTTCAAATCTGAACACCTTTGATTTAGGAATATGTGTACCAATCTTAATCATGCATGGTAAGTGATCTGACATAGGTTTAGATAAAGGCAGCACAGTGGTTTGTGGGAAAGTAGTCAACCATGAAGCTGAAGTGAAAAACCAGTCTAGCTTGACTAAGAGAGGGCTTTCTTGCATGTTACTCCAACTGAATTTTCTACCATGCAGAGGGAGTTCAATCAACCCTAGTTTGCTAATGGCCTCATTGAACAGGAGCATTTCATTAACATCTCCCCCTGGTCTATTTCTATCTGAAGGTGCTCTTAGGAAATTAAAGTCTCCCATGAGAATCCAGTCTGTATCCAAAGGCATGTGGATGTTAGAGAGCCAAGTAATAAATTCGATCTTATCCTGGTGATTGCAAGGGCCATATACATTTGTAAGAATCCAAGATTGGTTTGACATTAGGCTGGTGAACTGAATTGAGATAGAGAATCTATTTTGGAAAATGACCTCTCCTTCAAAAAGAGCCCCATTCCATGCTACAAGCAAACCTCCAGAAGTACCCACAGAAGGGAGAAACACAAATTTGTTGATTCTGTTTGGGAAAAAGTTTTTTATATAGGCAGTATCAAATGATTCTCTTTTGGTCTCTTGCAAACACAAGATGGCACATGCACTTTCCTCAATTTTTTGTTTAATGGCAAGCCACTTATCAGGAGAATTAATACCCCTAATATTCCAGTTTAGGATGTTCCAATTTCTGTTGTTATTATTCATGATCACAAGATAGAAGTTGCAAGACCTGAACAAGCACCGGCACTTTGCCCACCCATACACACAGTTGACAGAGAGAAGCAGGCAGCAAAACATTTGCAAACACTGATCTGTTGATCCCAACAGTATTACCAAAGTTTCCAAACAGTACCAAATCCCAAACATCTAGGTCTCCAGGATCAAATAGCAAGTTATTACATAACTAAAAGGAAGTCACACAAGTAAAAAGGACTTTCATAAGGGCATTAAACAACCAACAACATTCCTCCCCAGTAGTAAGGTAGCAAGGAAAGTCTATCATTTGGGAACTGCTGGTTGCTCATCATTACTCCTGGCTTTGGACACCTTGGCCAGCTCTTCCACTCCCTTCTTTCTGGGCTTCTTGGACAACTTCTCTCCTAGTTCCATGTCAGCCACCTTGCAAAAGGACTCAGTGAGATTTTTTACCACATGCTTTTGAGTCACAGGAGGAATAGCATTGCAAGGGAGACATTTAGAATTGGAACAGGAATTTCTCTTGAAACCATCATTATCTTTTTGAATTCTACCACTTCTTCTTACCTCTGATTCCACAAGAGGTGTCTTCCCTCCTCTCCTTTTCCTTATATTATCATTACCAAATGGGAGAAGCAGAGAAGCATCTTGCTGCTGGTTGGAGATATCTCCCTATTTTCTTTGTCAACCTCTGGCTTACTAGCTCCCTCCAGCTTGCAAACTGGTTCCTGAGTGGAGGAACATTTATCAGGTATATGAAAGAGGATTGTTTTTTCTGAGCTATCCTTGTCAATAAGTAATTCCCAAAGAGTAGATTTCAGCATGTGTATAGTCCACCCAAATTTATCAGGTGTCATAAGTAAATGCACAATGAAATTGAACCAGCTTACATGGATGTTTACAGAAAAGCTGTTGCCCCCCTCTTCCTTTTTATCAGCAAAGTTCTCCCTCCAAATTTGCAGGCCTTCTTCAGATGGTTCTGTCTCATTATTAGCAGATGCCATGAGCTAAATTTGCTTAAGACCTAATATGTTTGGTTTAAATCTGGAATTATCAAAATGGTAGTGCAGCCTCTCATCCAAGTAAATAGAGCTGTTGCTACTCATACCTTTGTTAGGGTTTTATATGAGTTGACCGGTTCTGAAGCTTGCTCAGTTATCTGATATGCTATCATAGTAGCACTTGAGGCTCCTGCAACTGCAACCAGGGAAGTTTCTGCAATAGGGTCATCCTGTTTATAGTTCTGAACGTCTGCTAGAGCTAGAGCTGCAACATCCTGTAAGTCTTCCACTGGATGGTTCTGATCTGCAACCTATGTTTCATTTTCCACGACCTTAAGCTCAGGTAACTGCTCTGGAATGCCCTCATTGACAACAATAGAGGCATTAACATTGATCTGAGGCATTGCATCTAGTTCCACATGAGCCTGCTGAATTGCCATGTTTATGGGGATGTGATCTTCCACATTATGATGTTGACTTGCAGCTGGCTCCAAAGGAGTCTGCATAATGGGCTGCAAAACTTGCTGGTTTTCCTGAATATCAAGCTCGGCATTGATTAAATTGATAAGCCCATCACCCACAAAAGGCATCAAACCAACATTCACCATACCAACATTCTGTTCCTGGATAACTTCTTCACTTCCATCATTTTGACCCATCAACAGATTGTTGGAGAGATCACCATCAGAAACTGACACTGTTGTGGTAATGCTGCTCTGGCCCTCTACAGGAGGTAATTGATCTTCCCCAGCTTCCCAAATTATTTCTACTTGCTGCTCCCCCATGGGCACCTGAACAGGTTCCTGAATATGCTGAAGTGGTTGTTGCGGAGCCCAATGGCCATCCTCCTCATCCATATTGTCTGCATCATCATCTACTACATTATTTAGGACCCCATGCTGATGAAAATTATGAGCTTGCTGAGCCACATTTGGCAGTGGGTGTGGGTCTACATTGTTAGGTGGAATAGGATCTTCATCTGCAGGCCCACCCCCCAACATCTCATGCAACAGAACCTCAACTGAAGACGACCATGCATCTTCCTCAAAATCTTCTCCCTCTGACCAACGAATGCTCTTGGGAATGCGCTCAAGATCTGTAACCCTGACCTTCACAATCACCCTACCCATGTTGTCTGGCTCATTATCCCAGGAAATTAAGCGACCAAACTTGCTGACTGCCTTGCAATGTTTTTAGAGTTACGAAATTCAAAAGGAACACCCAGAATTAACAACCAGACCATTCTGTTAAACTGAACCCTGCCGCCGTTGCAACCTTCATCATGCTTCAGGAAAGTAATAAAGACATCGTCAAACTGCAAGGGACTTTGATTAACCAAACGGTCTCTATCTCTAGGATGACTAAAACGGACATAAGCCTCCCCAAAGGGACATTGCTGGATCTCTCTGAACCCTACATGTTGCACATCAGTAAGATACTCCTCTAGAACCTCCCGCACATTGTGAAAGTGTACCTCATCGGGCAAAGGATTGATGGTGACAATCGCCCAGTCTTCATGGCGCTTCTGATGGTGTGCCACGACCACCTGCGAGACTCCATTACGCCCTTCAATGTGGTGAATGTTGAAACCATGCGGGACAAAGGGGTGCGGGTCGATTGGCACATTCGCCATGTCTCCACCGGAGCCAGCACTCAATCTCTGGAAGGGGGAAGCAGAGCTTCTTTATGAAGAGACAGAGGGAGCAACAGTGTCAAGAAGTGGAGGAGACGAAGAGGCAAGTGCCAATTTCGGCTGAAAATTAGGGAAATTGCCCTGGCACAGCTCCACAAAATAGGAAACCCAAACCGGCTCTTGGGCAGGGCCTATGGCCCGGAACCAATCATCCACCACACCTGGAGCCTAAGCCACTTCTGGCGGGCTCGGAAAAGTGTCAAACCGGAAGTAGGGCCGAAGCCCAGAGTTCACCCTTCTTCTCAAGAAGCTTGGTGATTTGGTCGTTCAGCTTCTTCTTCTCCTCTTCAAAGATGTTTGCCTGGGTGCTATGCTTCACCTCCCACTCGGCGTTGGACTTCCTAAGCTTGGAAACCTCATTCTTGGCTGTTTCGACGGTGGCCTTCAGAGTCTCGATCTCCTCCTCGAGCTTACTGACCGAAGCCAGTTTCTCTTCAGCAGCCTTGGTCTTGCTCCTGGCTTCCTTCTGCGCCAGCGCCAGCCCCTTCTCCTTGTCCTCCAGGGCCTGCTTCATGGTGTCTAAAGAAATAGAAGTCCTCAGCCTCATTACAAGTTGAGCATTCTCACCACGGACATCTGAAGAAGCAATTGACTCGGATCAAAAGAAAAACACGACTCGGCTAATGGTCAAACAACGGGGCTTACCACCAAGGGTGTTCTTCTCCTTCTCAAGGCGACTGCTCCTGTGCTTCTCCGCGTCCAAGTCCACTCTGAGCTGTACCACCTCCTTCTCCAAGTCGGCATAGTGGGTTCCCAGCTCGCAGGCCCTCTGTCGCAAAACAAGGAAGCTGTCAGTCGGATGAAGGAACAAGCTTGACCAGTATCAAACCCTGAAGTACCCTCTTACAACCAAGTCAGCGATGAAGAAGATCAAAGACAACAACACACTAGTCTTCATCATCGACCTCAAGGCAGACAAGCTCGATTAGCTCAAAGCTTCCTAGTTTGTCAAGCTTCCCACTCGGCCCGCCGAGTGAGGAAGGACACTCCGAGTGTCATATATAAAAAAAACTCTAAGACTACCGCCGACTGCTTCCAGCCGATGGCAGTCTCGGGGATTACACCCAGTGGGTGCACTCAGCGTGCCCCCACTGGAGAATGACTTATGTTGAGCTAAAAAAGAGAGCTTATGTGTGGGTTCTATCAGATTCCCACCGATTCCCCGCAATCGATAGCAGTCTCGGGGACTACACCCAGTGGGTGCACTCAGCATGCCCCCACCGGAAAGAACACACTCGGTAAAGACTCCGGTTGACCCGAGTGAAAATAATGACAGTACAGAGTTCTAAGACTCCCGCCGACTATTTCCCGTCAACGGGAGCCTCGGGGACTACACCCAGTGGGTGCACTCAACGTGCCCCTACTGGAGAAAAACGAACACCCAGTGGGTGTGCCCCGCGCAAACCCACTGACAGAAGTTTAGTTTCAAATTTAAAACAAAAACTTTGAACAACACTTACAATGGTACTTACTCGGACGTTGGTCCTCAGAGCCTCGCTGGCGTCATACGCTTCCCTCAGCCGATTGTTCATCACCTCCACTGGATCAAGGCTTCCTTACTCGCTCCCACCTGGTCCTCTGGGACCCTGTGCAATGCGAAAGCAGTAGCAGGAGACGAGTGTGGCATGGGTGTGTGCTCAGGAGGCGGCGCAGTGAGAACCAACGAAGAGCTGGCCTGCGCCGGAGGACTTGGACCGACGGGCTTCCTGGCAGCCTTAGCAGGAGAAACCCGGGTCTTCTGGCCAGGCGAAGCCTCCCGCATCATGATGTCCACTCCAGTCGGCGCCCCCTTGTCGGCCTCCGGGTGCGGCGGGTTGGCCTTGTCGTCTTCGTCTAGATGGATGACCTCAGTTGGGGCTGCACGAACATTTGGGAGATAACGTCAGGTTGCAAACCACTCGGACAAGATTCAAGACAGACATCAATCGGCAAGATCATACCTTTGGAAGTAGCGGCGTCGGCGGCGTCACCCTCCGCCTGGCCTCACTTAGGAGCATTTGGATCCAATGAAGTGGTCGACGTCTCATTACTGCGAGACAGAAGATCACTCGGCACGTCAGGCAAACGAAAGTCACACGAAAAAGAGGTTGGCTCTCGGATACTCACGTCGAAGCCAGTGGCACCGCCGCGTTCCGTGGCTTGCTGGAGATCTGCTTCATCTGCTTGGGCTGTTTCTCCGCCGAGTCAACAGCTTCCTCTCGCAGGCGCTTCGCTCCACGCGAAGAAGTCGAAGCAGTCAGCCTCGGATCACTCGGCACTCTGGCACCCCTCGCTCTGGCGTTCGGGTCGTTCTTTTCCTTGGTGCGGCATTCTCGGGGAATGGCTTCGGACGGAGAAGACTCCGCCTCCTCGCCCTCCTCAGTGTCACTCTCGTCTTCATCACTTTCCTCTTCCTCCTCCTCTCTTCCCCCTTCTTCCTCGTCACTGTCATCCGAGTGCCGGCGTTCCGTGTCGCTCGTCACATCTGCTGGTGACCGGTTGACTGACGGAATGCTGGAGATCATCTGTGGGAAGCTCTGAAAGGGAGGAAAACATAAAGTCAAGATCTAGAAACACAAGGAGAGGCTGGTCCACAATCCGACTGGTCCAAAACATTCTTACCTCAACCGGCTGGATGTTCTTCTCATACGGAGGCACCCTCCTGGCGCCGCACAGGTTGTCCTGAGCCAAAGTGATGGCCTTGATCTTGCTAGCGAGGGCGTCATTGGTCAGCTCCTCCGGGTGCACTCGGGTGTCATCACCCGGGCCTTCATACATCCACATGGGATGTGCCCTGGCCTGCAGCGGCTGGATCCTCCGAATCAAGAAGGTTTCCAGCAGGTCCATCCCGTTAACCCCAGCGTTCACGGCTCCAACCATGGTGACGGTCAAGATCCTGACATCCACCTTCTGTTCCTTGCTCACCTCCAAAGATGGAGGCGCAGCGACTCTCGCCCCCGAGTACGGAGGAAGGCCAATCGAAGACCCCTCACTCGGTACGTCCTTGCAGTAGAACCAGCTGTCCTGCCAGCCCTTCACCGAGTGGGGAAAACTCATCTTCGGAAAGGCGCTCCGTCCCCGCACTTGTATCCCCAAACCTCCACAGAGCTGGGTTACATGAGTCTTCTCCCCACTTGGTGAGTCTTTATTCACGGTCATTGAGCGACACATGAAGATATGCTTAAACAGACCCCAATGCGGGTGGCAACCAATGAAATTCTCACAAATAGAAACGAAAGCTGACAGATACACGATTGCATTGGGAGGAAGATGGTGGAGCTGCGCGCCGAAGAAATCCAAGAAAGCCTGAAAGAAAGGGTGCGGGGGCATAGAGAAACCTCGCTCGATGTGGGTAACCAGCAGCACGCGCTCGTCACCCTGGGGCGCAGGCTCGACCTCGTCCGCGTCCGGCCGCCTCCACCCGTCTGCCGGGATGAGGCCCTCTTCGGCGAGCTCCTCTAGCCGCCTCGCCATAACGCGCGAGGGGAGCCATTCCCCTGCGATGCGGCTCACCGGCGGTCCCGAACTCGATGGCACCGCCTTCCCCGCCTTCTTCGCCCTCTCCAGCTTGGCGGTGGAATCCTTCCCCATGGCTTCGAGTGCTCCGGCGTAGTGGGAAGAGGAATGTGGAGAGCGGATTGCAGGGTGGAGTAAAAGGGGATCTAGAATTAACCCCACGCGGTGAAACTACCTTTTATACTGCGGGCAGAATCACTCACCGGCCCTTAGCCATCAGATCCTAGATCAACGGCTTTGGTAGCAGTCTCGCACACAGGAAAGGCGGGACACATGGCGAATTTCTAGGCAAAAATCGAGGCGTCACGCCCCACTTTCCCCACTAGCTGCGGCACAACCGCCTCCACGCGCGCGCGCATCATTTCGAATCCCGGGATTTCCGCGTCAAATCGTCCTGACAGATTGCGTCCGTCCCATTTTTTCGAAAGCGCCCGTCGGCCCGACCGACCGCCTTCCGCGGGCCACAGTGCACTCAGACACGTTAAACACCTGACTGGAGTCACCTCCAGGATTGCAAAAGGACGAGCTCGACGCCCCTCCGCGGGTTAACTTGGCCCTTTCACTAGGCTCCAAGGCACGTGTCTCGTAAATTTGAACTCGAAGCTGACCTGCGCTGGTGTTCCTCCGGGATATGGAGTGGCGTCTCTCCAGAGATTCAGTCCACGCGCCGGCATCGTCACTCGAGTTTCATGGCATGCCTTCACTCCACCCCAAGCCCATCTCTCCTGAGAGAGACGCGGATGCCACCAAGTTTGCCTAGCAATCGGCACCATCCGATCATTCAGAAGTTCTCTAGTCCAGAATCCGTTGCGGATTCTCCCAAGGATAACCGCGGGATGAGCGGAGGTCGAGTGCCTCCGAAGCACTCGGACTGCTCCGAAAGCTCAACCCACTCGTCTTGTTAAGCGTCAACCGATTCAGGGGCTAATGATGGGGTCACCTACCACCGGTAGGGTCAAGGACCTGACATCTAGGGCCCACCTAAGGCCCACACTATTATTCAGAGACCCCTGGGTCACAAGAGCAACAGGTTGCACACCGCGAAGGATTCACTCGAACCCTTGATACGTCTCCAACGTATCTATAACTTTTGATTGTTCCATGCTATTATAGTATCAATCTCGGATGTTTTTATATGCAATTATATATCATTTTTTGGGACTAACCTATTAACCTAGTGCCCAGTGCCAGTTGTTGTTTTCTGCTTGTTTTTGGCTTTTCAGAGAATCAGTACCAAACGAAGTCCAAATGCCACGAAACTTTTTGGAGATTTTTTTCTGGACAAAAGAGGCCCTGGAGACATGAAGAGGAGGCTAGAAGGTTCGCGAAGCCTCCACAAGGCAATAGGACGCGGCCCCAGGGGGGGCGCCCTGATGCCTTGTGGGGCCCACGTGGCTTCGTTTGACCTAATTCCACTCCTATAAATTCACAAATATTCAGAAACTATCAGAGAGCTAGAAGAGAAAACCTTTCCGCTGCTGCAAGCCTCTGTTCTTCCGCGATCCCATATGGAGGCCTTTTCCGGTACTCTGACGGAGGGGGAATCGATCACGGAGGGCTTCTACATCAACCTTGCTGCCCTTCCGATGATGTGTGAGTGGTTTACCATAGACCTACGGGTCCATAGCTAGTAGCTAGATGGCTTCTTCTCTCTCTTTGATCTTCAATACCATGTTCTCCTCGATGTTCTTGGAGTTCTATCCGATGTAATCTTCTTTTGCGGTGTGTTTGTTGGGATTTGATGAATTGTGAGTTTATGATCAGATTATTCATGAGAAATATTTGAGTCTTCTCTGAACTCTTTTATGCATGATTAAATATAGCTTTGTTTTTCTCCCCGATCTATCGATTTGGTTTGGCCTACTAGATTGATTTATCTTGCAATGGGAGAGGTGCTTTGTGATGGGTTCAATATTGCGGTGTTCAATCCCAGTGACAGAAGGGGACATGACACGTATTTGTATTGTTGCCATTAAGGATAAAAAGATGGGGTTTATTCATATTGCTTGAATTTGCTTCTCTGTATCATGTCATGTTGCTTAAGGTGTTACTCTGTTTTTATTAACTTAATACTCTAGATGCATGCTGGATAGCGGTCGATGAGTGGAGTAATTGTAGTAGATGCAGGCAGGAGTTGGTCTACTTGTCTTAGACGTGATGCCTATATACATGATCATTGCCATGAATCCATCATAATTATTTGCTTTTCTATCAATTGCCCAACAGTAATTTGTTTACCCACCGTATGTTTCTTTGCTCGAGAGAGAAGCCTCTAGTGAAAACTATGGCCCCCGGGTCTATCTTTACCATATAAAAAACCTAGAAATACCTTTCTGCAATTTATTTACTTTTATTTTAATTAGTATTTTAGTTTATCTATTTACCTCGATAAGATTTAATCCTTGCAAATAACCGCTAAGAGGATTGACAACCCTCTTATTTGTGTTGGGTGCAAGTGTTTGTTCTTGTGTGTGCAGGTGCGCTTAACGAAATTTTGCTTGGTTCTCCTACTGGATTGATAACCTTGGTTCCTAACTGAGGGAAATACTTATCTCTACTGTAATGCATCATCCTCTCCTCTTCGGGGAAATACCAACGCAGACTACAAGTAGCAGGAAGAATTTCTGGCGCCGTTGCCGGGGAGACATCATCAAAATTACCAAGTACCTTCGCACAAACTATCATCCACTTGCATTTATTTTATTTGCCTTTTCATTTGCATTTGCCTCTCATTTTCATCTCCCCCACTTCTAATTTTTTTTACAAAAACACAAAAATATTTTTGTTTGCTTGTGTTGCCATGTGCTTCCAATTTGCTTGCATCTTTGCTTGCTAAAAAAACTATTGATATGGATCCTCATCCACTTGCTAATATTTTCAAAAAATAAAATTACCAATTGCTAGTGATTTGAGTGCACTAGATTATCTTTATGAAGTTTTGCTTGAAAATCATGAATCTGAAAATTATGATGAAGTGTTAAAAGAAGAAATTTATAATGTGATTCATGATAGCTCCTTGATTGAAAAGCATGATTGCAATGATGTTGTTATAAATTCTATTAATGTCAATTGTGTTAATAATATGCAAAACTACAAGCTTGGGGATGATGATGTTGTCATGTCCACTACTTATTGCAATGATCATGATTGGGGTGATAATGCTTCTTATGATCTTGAAAATTTATTTAAGCCTCATGATGAATATGTCATTGATAATAATGTTTGCAATAATATTGAAAGTGGGTTTGGAATAGTGTCAACTTTAGGTAAGAAGAATCCCACATATTCGAAGAGTGTTCAGTCTTAGGAAATTTTTGATAAAAGTGGGTTTGGAGAGGTCATGACTTTAGTTGATGTTAATCCCACTATCTTGGAAGATTATAAAACTTTTATGTATGTGGATCATGAAGATAAAATTTTATATGCTAGTTATATTGTTGAATTTTATTATGATCCTACATGTAATTATTATGAGAGAGGAAAATATGGTTGTAGAAATCTTCATGTTACTAAAGTGCCTCTCGTTATGTTGAAATTATTAATGCTCCATTCTTCCTATTGGCATATGCTAGATATTGCTTGTCTTGATAATTTGTTTTCTTATAAAATGCCTATGCATAGCAAGTATGTTAGACTTAAATGTGTTTTTCATATGCTACATGATTCTCTCTTTGTGTTTCAATTATTATCATTCATGAGAGCATCATTGAAATCTCAAGCCTATCTTAATGGCTATAAAGAAAGAGCTTGTTGGGAGGCAACCCAATGAATAAAATATATTTTTTGCTTTTACCTTCTGTTTTTGAGTGTTTGCACAATTATAGCTTATGTTATGATTGTGTTTTTATGTTTAGATTAGGGTTTGTGCCAAGTAATGCCTTTGGGATGATTTGGAATATAGTATGATAGATGCTGTTTGAAAACAGAAACTTTTGCGTCCAGTGCTGGAATTTTGGTTTTTTGCTGGAGCATGAGAACCTTCTGAATTTTTTACACAGTATTGATATTTGAATTTCCCACGTTTTCCTCATTTTTCAGAATTTTTGGAGTTACACAAGTATGACCATAATTCAGATCTTTACAGACTGTTCTGTTTTAGACAGATTCTGTTTTTGTTGCATAGTTTGCTTATTTTGATGAATCTATGGATTGTATCGGGGGGTATGAGTCATGGAGAAGTTGGAGTACAGTAGCATTATGCCAATATTAAATATGAATCAATTTATAACAGTACCTATAGTTAAAGATTTATTTGTTATACTAACGGATCTCACGAGGTTTCTGTTGAGTTTTGTGTGCTGAAGTTTTCAAGTTTTGGGTGAGACTACGATGGATATAGAATAAGGAGGGGCAAGAGCCTAAGCTTGGGGATGCCCAAGGCACCCCAAGGTAATATTCAAGGAAAACTCAGGCGTCTAAGCTTGGGGATGCCCCGGAAGGCATCCCCTCTTTCGTCTACAATCTATCGGTAACTCACTTTGAGCTATATTTTTATTCATCACATGATACGTGTTTTACTTGGAGCGTCTTGTGATATAATTTGTTTGCTTTTGTTTGCTTTTTAGTTTGTCACAATCATCTTTGCTGAACACACCTTTTTGAGAGGGACACACATTATTCGTGATTTGTTAGAATACTCTATCTGCTTCACTTATATCTTTTAAGCTAGGCAGTTACTCTAGTGCTTCACTTATATCTTTTAGAGCACGGCGGTGGTTATATTTTAAAGAAATAATTGCACTCTCATGCTTCACTTATATCTTTTTGAGAGTCTCATGATAGCAATGGTAATATGCACGGGTTATGAATTTGGTCCTGATATGATAGGTATTCAAGAGGGATATAATAAAAACTTTCATGTAGATCACTTAATATGATAAATTTGATTCCTTGCAATAGTTTTGCGATATTAAGATGGTAATATGGGGGAGGTACTAGTAGATGATTGTGGTTTAGTAAGAATAATTGTGTTAGGTTTGTGATTCCCGAAGCATGCACGTATGATCTATTGTTATGCTTAGAAGTTGGAGCATGATTTATTATTGATTGTCTACCTTATGAGTGGCGGCCGGTGACGAGCGATGGACGTTGTCCTACCAATCTATCCCTCTAGGGGCATGCGTAGTAGTACTTTGCTTTGAGGGCTAATAAACTTTCGCAATAAGTATGTGAGTTCTTTATGACTAATGTGAGTCCATGGATTATACGCACTCTCACCTTTCCGCAATTTACTAGCCTCTTCGGTACCGTGCATTGCCCTTTCTCACATCGAGAGTTGGTGCAAACTTCGCCGGTGCATCCAAACCCCGTGATATGATACGCTCTATCACACATAAGCCTCCTTATATCTTCCTCAAAACAGCCACCATACCTACCTATCATGTCATTTACATAGCCATTTCGAGATATATTGCCATGCAACTTCCACCGTTCTGTTTTTATGACATACATCATCATTGTCATATTGCTTTGCATGATCATATAGCTGACATAGTATATTTGGCTCAGCCACCGTTCATCATTTTTATACATGTTACGCTAGCATCATTGCACATCCTGGTACACTGCCAGAGGCATTCATATAGAGTCATATTTTTGTTCTAGTATCGAGTTGTAATGTTGAGTTGTAAGTAAATAGAGGTGTGATGATCATCATTATTAGAGCATTGTCCTAGTGAGGAAAGAATGGTGGAGACTAATGAGTCCTTGAAAAAGTGGGGATGAGGTCCATGAGACCGTTCTAAAAAAAAGAGGCGAAAAAGAGCCATGAAAAAAAATGAGAGAAAAAGAGAGACGGGGCAATGTTACTATCCTTTTTCCACACTTGTGCTTCAGAGTAGCACCAAGTTTTCATATAGAGAGTCTCCTATTTTGTCACGTTCATATACTAGTGGGAATTTTTCATTATAGAACTTGGCTTGTATATTCCGATGACGGGCTTCCTCAAATGCCCGAGGTCTTCATGAGCAAGCAAGTTGGATGCACACCCACTTAGTTTTCATGTTGAGCTTTCATACACTTACAGCTCTTAGTGCATCCGTTGCATGGCAATCGCTACTCCTTGCATTGACATCAATTGATGGGCATCTCCATAGCCCGTTGATTAGCCTCATCGATGTGAGACTATCTTCTTATTTTTGACTTCTCTTATTTACCTCTACCACCACACTCTATTCCACCCATAGTGCTATGTCCATGGCTTGCACTCATGTATTGAGTGGGAGTTGAAAAAGCTGAAGTGTGTTAAAAAGTATGAACCAATTGCTCGGCTTGTCATCGGGGTAGTGCATGATGAATACTTTGTGTGAAGAAGATGGAGCATGACAGGATTATATGATTTTGTAGGGATAGCTTTCTTTAGCATCGTTATTTTGAAAGGCATAATTGTTTGTTAGTATGCCTGAGTATTGATGTCTTTATATCAAATTATAGACTATTGCTTTGAATCATTTGGATCTTATTATTCATACCGTAAGAGAAAGATTACATGATGAAACGTGATAGGTAGCATTCCACATCAAAAATTCAGTTTTTATCATTTACCTACTCGAGGACGACCAGGAATTAAGCTTTGGGATGCTTGATATGTCTCCAACGTATCTATAATTTTTTATTGTTCCATGCTATTATAGTATCAATCTTGGATGTTTTTATATGCAATTATATATCATTTTTTGGGACTAACCTATTAACCTAGTGCCCAGTGCCAGTTGCTGTTTTCTGCTTGTTTCTGGATTTTCAGAGAATCAATACCAAACGAAGTCCAAATGCCACGAAACATTTTGGAGATTTTTTTCTGGACAAAAGTGGCCGTGGAGACTTGGAGAGGAGGCTAGAAGGTTTGCGAAGCCTCCACAAGGCAATAGGGCACGGCCCCAGGGGGGGCGCCCTGATGCCTTGTGGGGCCCACGTGGCTCCGTTTGACCTAATTCCACTCCTATAAATTCACAAATATTCGGAAACCATCAGAGAGCCAGAAGAGAAAACCTTTCCGCCGCCGCAAGCCTCTGTTCTTCCGTGATCCCATCTGGAGGCCTTTTCCGGTACTCTGCCGGAGGGGGAATCGATCACGGAGGGCTTCTACATCAACCTTGCTGCCCTTCCGATGATGTGTGAGTAGTTTACCACAGACCTACGGGTCCATAGCTAGTAACTAGATGGCTTCTTCTCTCTCTTTGATCTTCAATACCATGTTCTCCTCGATGTTCTTGGAGTTCTATCCGATGTAATCTTCTTTTGCGGTGTGTTTGTTGGGATCCGATGAATTGTGAGTTTATGATCAGATTATTCATGAGAAATATTTGAGTCTTCTTTGAACTCTTTTATGCATGATTAAATATAGCTTTGTATTTCTCTCCGATCTACCGATTTGGTTTGGCCTACTAGATTGATTTATCTTGCAATGGGAGAGGTGCTTTGTGATGGGTTCAATCTTGCGGTGTTCAATCCCAGTGACAGAAGGGGACATGACATGTATTTGTATTGTTGCCATTAAGGATAAAAATATGGGGTTTATTCATATTGCTTCAATTTGCTTCTCTACATCATGTCATCTTGCTTAAGGCGTTACTCTGTTTTTATTAACTTAATACTCTAGATGCATGTTGGATAGCGGTCGATGAGTGGAGTAATAGTAGTAGATGCAGGCAGGAGTCGGTCTACTTGTCTCGGACGTGATGCCTATATACATGATCATTGCCATGAATTCGTCATAATTATTTGCTTTTCTATCAATTGCCCAACAGTAATTTGTTTACCCACCGTATGTTTCTGTGCTCGAGAGAGAAGCCTCTAGTGAAAACTATGGCCCCCGGGTCTATCTTTATCATATAAAAAAACCTAAAAATACCTTGCTACAATTTATTTAGTTTTATTTTAATTAGCATTTTATTTTATCTATTTACCTCGATAATATTTAATCCTTGCAAATAACCGCTAAGAGGATTGACAACCCTCTTATTTGCGTTGGGTGCAAGTGTTTGCTCTATTGTGTGCAGGTGCGCTTAACGGAATTTTGCTTGGTTCTCCTACTGGATTGATAACCTTGGTTCTTAACTAAGGGAAATACTTATCTCTACTATACTGCATCATCCTCTCCTCTTCGGGGAAATACCAACGCAGACTACAAGTAGCAACCCTGCACAAACAGCACTCGGACAGACGTCTACTCTCCAGTCGGCCAGTCATCATCACTCGGACACGGGAGGCGTACGGACGGTGTGGAGCAGCAACGGTCGAGTAGTCTTCAAGTAGACTTTAAGCATAGTTATGGCTACCGTTACCAGTAACTGCCGTAGTCATAGCTGTGCTAATCAGTGTTAAACGCCCTTAACCGCTGTACTTATTGTCATCAATGCCCGGCGACGTGGTGGCTGAGAGGCTGCGGCGCACTCCTATATAAGCCGCCCTCTCCCTCCGTTGCAAGGGTTCAACACTCATTGTAATCAGATACCCCAGAGAAAACAAGCCTCAGGTCACGAGACGTAGGGCTTTTACCTCCTCCGAGAGGGGCCTGAACTCGCTAAATCCGAGTGTCACACCTATGCTGTAGCTAGGCTCTGCTCCTCATCCGTACCCCTAGTACTTACTGTCAGACTAGTAACCACAACACTTTGGAGCACATCCAACTTGGATTCCTTAACGGACTCAGTACCTTCGCGCATATGAACCAAATTATCCCAAATTTCCTTTGCATTCTCGAGGTGGTTAATCTTGTTGAACTCCTCGAGGCACAAACCGTTGAAGAGAATGTCACATGCTTGAGCGTTGTATTGCAACATCTTCAATTCTTCTGCGGTTGCTTCACGATCCAGTTCTTTTCCATCCTCAAAGAATTCACCTTGTAAGCCAACACGAACAACAACCAAATGGCCGGGTTATGACCAAGAATATGCATTTTCATCTTATGCTTCCAACTAGCAAAGTTTGTACCATCGAAATATGGACCTCTACGGTGATAGTTTCCCTCACTAGACGCCATACTCTCCTAGGTTGTGAAACCAATGCAATGGAGACCAAATCTCTGATACCACTTGTAGGATCAAAAGTATGCATAGCATTAAAGTACGGTATGATCAAGGACATAAGCAACATAGTCTCATAGAAGCAACAAACAAAAGTATCACGAAGTAGCAAGCGAAACAAAATGAGCAAAAGCAAGACACTCTCTCTCGAAGCCCTATGATCTATACTAATTTTGGTGATGAGTGCTTATGGATCTATTTAGATGCTTCTTGTATGATCATTCACTTGTATGCTTGGTGATGAGTGCTTGTTGTTTTCCATTTGTATCATTTTGAGCGCTCCACCAAGATGTATGTGACATGAAAGAGTGACCCATGATCCTAATCGATTGTGCATTTGCATTCAAACGCAAATTTTAAATAATGCACAAATTTAGCGGGAGCTCTTGCTTATCACATACTTCTAAAGCGACGATATTATTCATTGATTATATTCATTGTCGAAGCTTTGATCTATATGTTGTCATCAATTACGAAAAAGGGGGAGATTGAAAGTGCAACTAATCCCCAGGTGGTTTTGGTAATTAATAACAACATATATGTCATTGAACTAATGCCTACTCAAAGATAGATTTCAGGAAAGTTCAATGATGGCATGGCAAAGACATGTGGATGTGGACCCCTCAAAATGCTAAGGAAGCACATTGGCACAAGCTTCAAGACTCTACGTTTTTGGTTAAGTGATCCAAGATCACATTGAGTCCATAGGAAAGCAAATATTATTAAAAGGGGATTAGGTTTTGATCATGACTTAACTGCTCAAGTGCTTGAAGATATTGCTCCAAAAGCCTCAGCCACTTTACCACATTGAAATATGTCCAAAACCTAAATGTCAAACTCGGTCCCACCAAAACCTAATCATCCGGACCCACCGAGTTCAACTTAGACAGAGCCATAGCTGACGGTGTCATGGACTAGGGGCTACCAACCTAGTTGGCCCACAGTCCTTGGGCCGAGCTCATGGGCCCTCATTCTCACAAGGAAGGACTCCGAAAGCCTCGATCATGACAGCCCATGCCGAAGACTTGACATGTACTCCAAGGGTATCTTCGGCCGCCGCCGTATGTATCTCTAGATCAGCAATCGACTATGTAACCCTAGGTATCCCACTAGCGTGTATATAAGCCAAGGGGTTTAGTTTGTAGATACCTCCCGATCATAATCACATCCTCCTAGCCTTAGGGTTAGAACACAACTTACGATCTCGAGGTACATCAAGCTTGTACTCGATACACAACCATCAATATAATCAAAGCAGGACATAGGGTATTAGGGTATTACCTCTTCAAGAGGGCTCGAACCTGGGTAAACCCCGTGTCCCTTGTCTCTGTTACCATCGATCCAAGATCCATAGCTCGGGACCCCCTACCCCGAGGTCTGCCGGTTTTATCACCGACACTGGTGCTTTCATTGAGAGTTCCGCTGTGTGATCAAAGAAGGATCTATGGCTAATCTGCGGATCAACTGCAATGCTGGTCAGGACGACATCTTTGTCCCTGGCCAACTATTCGTATTCGGCAGCATGGTTCTCCACGCCGACTCGACGGGCCATCTAGTACCCGTCGAGAACTTTGCCCCGGACCAGATGGTCACTTTTGGAAGCTTGGAATACATCGCGGATTCCCGCGGTGAGCTTATCCTCTCCGGGTGGGCTTCATACCAGATCAAGGGTCCCTTGGCTACCGCGGGCTCAACCCCGGAGCCGATCTCCGATCCGAACCTTGGATCCGATCTCCCGACGGGTCCGGCCCCGTCCGAGGAATCGACTACTGTCATGCCAGGCGAGGGCCTCGACAGCGAGTCAGGCCCCGGCCCCAATCTGAGTTCGAACATGGACCTTACATCAAGTACGGATCCAATCTCCCCAGCTGGTGGCCTAGAGCCAGATCGGGCCGACCAACACCCCGAGCTCGTGTCAGGCAGCACCCGGAGCATGCTTCGAGTCTGCCCGGCTTTTAGCCAGGCCATGAACCCTGAAGATCTGTCTCACCTTAATGAGATGCTGGATCGCATTCAGAATTTATCAATCTCAAACAGACAGACTTCGGTCTATGACAAGATCGGACTTAAAGCCGATGATAGGGAAATTTACATCCCGCCCACCACCCACCTAGTCCCCACGGTCGATGACTTAACCGACATGCTAGACTACGATGAGGCCACCGACATGGATGAAGATGTTGACGACACTCCAGAAACCACAGCGCCTTCAGCCAACACTGGCAAATGGATAGCAATGTCCACCTACGACGTATACATGGTGGACACACCTAAGAACCCATCGAGGCGTCGCCGTAGGCACGCGAAGGGCACCAACGGGGCCTCCAATGGGCATGACACCGCCGCCACTGACAACGGCGCAGCGGCTGATGAAGCCGATAACCAAGGAGAGGACATTCAAGCCTCCCCAGAACAGCAAAACAGCCCCGTGGGAATACCCGAAGACGAGGACCCTGATGACCTCTTCGACGGGGCCGATAGCAATTATCTACCCGAATCCGAGGAGGATGAAAGCCTCGGAACTGAGGACTACGTAGTCCCCGAGGACCCCTTTGAGCAAGAACGGTTCAGACGGTGCATGGTAGCCACTGCCAGGAGCATGAAGAGGAAGCAGCAACAACTACAAGCCGATCAGAACGCGCTAAATGACAAGTGGGTAGAAATCCTCTCGGTCGAACAAGACCTCGAGGAGCGGCGCCACACCGCGCCTAAATCTTACCCCCGCAAACGTCTTCTGCCAGAATTCGATGAGGAGGTCACCGACAACGTGCTTTTAACACGCGGTCGGGCCGATCAACCTGATCGACCCCCCTAGAGGGCGCGATAGGCCAACAAGGAAGATGAACGTGCTCAAACAGCGACACGCCATCACAGCAAAAACCCTGTTGAATATCCCGAGCCTTATGACGCACGGTGATGGATAGAAGCAAATCGAGCCCCTACTCGGTCCATCTACGGATCAAGGGGGCATGCTCCCGCCGGGCTCAACGGCTATGACGCCTGGTTAGACAGGCACATGCACGGCCGAGCTCAGCACCAAACTTATGCACGGATGTCTCCCGATGTCCGGCACGATACTTCTCGGTACCGAGGACCTGCTCACCCGATCTGTTTCACGGACAGGGTAATGGAACATCAGTTCCCGAACGGGTTTAAACCCATTAACATCGAGCAATATGACGGAACAACCGATCCAGCCATGTGGATCAAAGATTTCCTCCTCCATATCCACATGGCAAAAGGAGATGACCTCCACGCCATCAAATACTTGCCGCTCAAGCTCACGGGGCCGGCAAGGCATTGGCTCAATCGCTTGCCTCCTCAATCCATCGGAAGCTGGGAGGCACTCGAGGATGCCTTTAGGGCAAACTTCCAGGGCATTTACGTCCGGCCTCCAGACACTGACGACCTTAGCCAC
This sequence comes from Elymus sibiricus, assembly GCA_039707655.1. Taxonomy (NCBI): domain Eukaryota; kingdom Viridiplantae; phylum Streptophyta; class Magnoliopsida; order Poales; family Poaceae; genus Elymus; species Elymus sibiricus. The sequence continues at coordinate 254,186,913 of CM077674.1, forward strand.
GTTATCCAACAACCCGGCGAGTCGGCCAGGAAGTTTTGAAATCGGTTCCTAACCAAAAAGAATCAGATAGTGGACTGCCCAGACGCCGAGGCGATCGCTGCCTTTCGGCACAGCATCCGGGACGAATGGCTTGCGCGCCAGCTCGGTCAGGACAAGCCAAGGACTATGGCAGCCCTCACTTCACTGATGACCTGCTTTTGTGCGGGGGAAGATAGTTGGCTAGCCCGCAGCTCTCACAACGGTGAGGCTGGCACCTCAGAGGCCCGCGATGGCAATAGTAAGCCTCGACGCAATAAGAATAAGCACAGGCATATGAATGGTGGGAGCAACACCGAGGATGCTGCAGTTAACGCAGGGTTCAATGGTCCTAGAACCGGACAGAAAAAAGAAGCCCTTCAAAGGGAACAAGGACGGACCCAGCCAGCTGGACAAGATCCTCGATAGACCATGCCAAATCTACGGCACCCCGGATAAACCCGCAAACCATACCAATCGAAACTGCTGGGTTTTCATGCAGGCTGGAAAAATAGCGATGGAGTGTCATGGTAAAGGCCAGCCCCGCAGCGAGGATGATGATGAACCTCATTGGCTGAACAACGAAGGCCAGAAACAATTCCCTCCCGAGGTAAAGGACGTAAACATGATCTACGTCGCTCACATCCCCAGACGGGAACGGAAATGGGCACTTCGGGACGTTTACGCCTTAGAGACCGTCGCCTCGAAGTATAACCCATGGTCGGCTTACTCAATCACGTTCGACAAAGCATGACCATTCGACCAACATATGGCACGGAGGGTCGGCAGCCTTGGTGTTGGATCCCATCATTGACGGATTCCACTTAACACGCGTCCTCATGGATGGAGGCAGCGGCCTCAACTTGATCTATGCAGATACGATCAGAAAGATGGGCATTTACTCATCTCGGATCAAGCTCAGCGCAACCACTTTTAAAGGTGTCATACCTGGTGTTGAAGCTCACTGCACGGGAACAATCGCACTGGAAGTAGTCTTCGGCTCACCCGAAAACTACCGGAGTGAAGAATTCATCTTCGATATCGTCCCCTTTTGAAGCAGCTACCACGCAATGCTTGGGCGCACCGCATTCGCTCGCTTCAATGCGGTCCCGCACTACGCATATTTAAAGCTAAAGATGCCGGGACCAAACGGTGTTATCACAGTCGATGGTAACACCGAACACTCCCTCCGCACAGAGGAGCAGACTGCGGCTTTCGTAGCCGAGGTCCAGGCAACCGAGGAGGCATCCCGTGTAATGAAAAGCACACCCGGCTCATCAAAGCGTATACGGGCCGCACTGGCTGACCTTGAACAGCCATCCACCCACCCCAAATAGGGGTACGGGCTCCTCGTATGCCTCCCTCTGGAAGGGCACTACGTTCCTAGGGTGCACAATTTTGCACTCAAGATCCCATGGGAGGCCGAGGAGCCAAAACACATGACTCGTCATCCTCGGCTCAACCAAGCAAATGACGAAGTAAAGACTTGCACACTGACAAGGCACTCTAAAAGGCCTAAACAGGAGCGGCACGACTACATGGCTTCAACCATCAAGCGGCAGCTGCGCACCTTTTTGAAGGACCGGACCGTCAACAGCGTCAAGCAAATGGACGACCAAGCACTACAAAAAAAAGACACATCCGTGACATTATGGCCCAAACGAAAACTTTTTCTATCATGGTTGTGACACTTCTATGACAATAATTGTGACAAAAACACGTATCATCATAGATGTGGTGGGCTCCTACTTCTATGACAAAAAATTATGACAGAAAATGGGCTTTTCGTCCTGGGCGGGCCGGAGACGCACACGCATGACATTCTTTGGGCCGTCCTTGACGTAAAAAATCATGGTAGAAGTGAGGGCGAGGAAATTTTTGGGGAGTTCCCGGTTACGGTGGGTGGTCGGGGCCGAGCGATGCAGTGTGGTTTGCGCATTTCTCTCGTACACGCTCATGTGTGAGAGGCATTCACTAACTGAACTCGAGCGAGGTGTTCGCTTACTGAATCCGAGCGATCGCACTAGCTACGTACTGAAGCTGATCGATCCATTCACTACTAACTGAACCCGAGCGATTCCTTCGCTGCTAACTAAACCCGAGCAATTCCTTCGCTGCTAACTCAAACCGGTCGAGCCCCCGTACGCGCGAGACGTAGCCGGTTGGGTTGCCTCTCGATGAACAGTGCCCGTTGTTGCTGCGCGCATGATACGTAGAACGAGTTGAGACGCATCGATCGAGCCCCTTGCGCGAGACGTGGTGAGTTGACCTAGCCGGTTGGTTGGGTGTGGATGAACAGTTCCCATTACTGCCGCCTGCTCGTACGCCCCACCCCAGCCAATGGGTTGGCTGTGGATGAACAGTACCCTGGCCGTGTGAAGGTGGTTGGCGCTGGATGAACATGACCCCGAGGAGGCCAGGCGGTTGGGGGTGGATGAACAGGACCCCGTGGAGGCTGGATGAACAGTAGCCGGTGGAGGCTGGAGGAAGTCGACGGTGGATGAACAGTAGCTGGTGGAGGCTGGAGGAGGTCGACCGTGGATGAACAGTAGCCTCGTGGAGTCCCGTTTTGCGGTACGCCACACCCCCCGATGAACATGACCCCCGTTTCGACCGTAGGTAGTTGGGGAGAAGTCTGTTTCCTCCGTTTTGCGGTACGCCAGAGCCCTCCCGATCAACAGGACCCCGTTTCGACCGTAGGAGCTCGAACAGAAGTCTGTTTCCTCCGTTTTGCGGTACGCCAGACCCCCAGCCAATGAACAGGACCCTAATTCGATCGTAGGCACTCGAACAGAAGGCCGTTTCCTCCGTTTTGCGGTACGCCAGACCCCGAGTCGATGAACAAGACCCTGTTTCAGCTATTCCGTCCAAGCCGGTTGGCTCCCAATGAACAGGACACGTTCCGACCCAGTCGCTTGGCTCCCGATGAACACAACGTTGTTTCCTCCGTTCCGACCCAGCCGGTTGGCTGCCGATGAACATGAGGCCGTTGCTGCCGTCCGTTGCCTCTCTCCATGTACACGAGCCCTGGCCATACGTATGCGCGAGTACGCGTTCGAGACCCCGCCCGTATATGTACATACATGGCCGTATTTTTTGCTGTGTGGTTGTACGTACGTGTACATGATTTAGATGGGGCTACCTGAATTGCTACGTCGGGGGCTCTACTACGACACGTGCCGCTCCTTACATGCCCATGGTTCATCATTGCAGAAAGACCGATCGACCAGTATGTATGTACACGCTTGCGACCAGACAGACAAGGCTATGTACGCTTCGACCGGGTGGGTCCCAGCTGTAAGGGAGGATAAGGAGGCACTTCCTTGCGTGTGAATGGTGGGTCCCAACTATCAGGGGGAGGAATCATTTTTTTGCGCGTAATAAGGAGGCACTTCCTTGCGTGCGAAGATGTAGCTAGTGGGTCCACATGTCAGCCTCACCGCGCACAGTCCTCTTTCGATGGCTGTCGTTCATTGACCAGGTTGACTACGCCGCGCCGAGAGCACCAAGGCGGTGGACGACGACGAGGCCTAGGAAGGGAATGATGTGGAGCCGGGGAAGACGCGGCAGTGGATGCCCACACGGAGGGGAGTACGAGGGTTGTCTGGTTCGGCTGTTGTGTGAGGCTGCCGTCGCCGGAGAATAACAGGGGATGTGGGTGAGTAGAGGGAAGGCCTGGCCAGAGGTGGGAGTAGGGTGGGGCGGTGAGGCCTGCGCGACATCACAGCCGGCCATGGGAGGCAGGAGCAGGCAGTCCCGCTGGCGCTGGTTTGGGCGGCTGGAGCAAGAAGATCAGAGATTGAAGAAGCAGCACAACCGTTGGATGAACATCCAACGGTCACTGCTGCTAGAATCGTTTGTTGACTAAGTTGACAAAGCCCTGCGTACGCGTCAACTTAGTAGGCCCACAAGTCAGCCTCAAAATCTGGTGGGTCCCAGTTGTCATGGGGAGGAATCATTTATTTTTCGCGTAATAAGGAGGTACTTCCTTCCGTGCGAAGATGTAGCTTGTGGGTCCCGGATGTCAGGGGGAGGAGTCATTTTTTTGTGCGTAATAAGGAGGCACTTCCTTGCGTGCGAAGATGTAGCTGGTGGGTCCAAGCTATCAGGGGGAGGAATCATTTTTCTTGTGCGTGATAAGGAGGCGACCATGGACCATGTGGGTCCCAGCTGTCAGCCTCTGCACGTGTAGTCCTCTTCCGATGGGTGTCATTCGTTGACCGCGTTGACGATGCCGTGCCGAGAGCACCAAGGCGGTGGACGACGGCTAGGTTAAGGGTGGGAATAGCCCGGAGCTGGGGAAGACTCGGCAGTGGATGCCCACGGGGAGGGGAGTACGAGGGTTGACTGGTTTGGCTGCGGTGTGAGGCTGCCGTCGCCGGAGAACAACAAAAGGTGTGGGTGAGTAGAGGGATGAACTGGCCAGCGGCGGGAATAGGGTGGGGCGGTGAGTCCTTTGCGGCTGCACAGCCGTCCATCGGAGTCGGGAGCAGGCGGTCCCGTCGGCGCTGGTTTCGGTGGCTGGAGCAAGAAATCAGAAATTGAAGAAGCACATCGGCCATTGGATTAACATCGAACGGTCACGCTGGTAGAATCGATTGTTCACTAAGTTAACAAAGCCTTGCGTACGCGTCAACTTCGTAGGCCCACAAGTCAGCCTCCAAATGTGTGGTAGACAACATACAGCCCATTTGCTATTTTTGTGAATAATTTATAGCCCATTTGCTAATTCTTAAGGAATTTATTACAGCCCATTTTCGGACCAGTACCATAGTCAATAAATTCAACGAAATTTTGCATACTTCGGTGTAGTCCGAACTATTTTAATCCCGAAATTTCGCGTTAGATTCAAACTAATTAAAAAAATTTAAATAAAATTAAATAAAATCCAATGATATTTAAAATCTCAAAATCTGAAGAAAAAAAGCCTAAATTTGAAACTAATTGCTAGTTTGCTGTGTTTTTTATATTTACAACCTTTTTCTTATTAGTTATTTCAAACAATTTTCTGGGCAAGCCGAATGCATGCCTCCTTGTCTAGATTTGCAGCCCAGCAATTCACAAAAAGCAATTGCAGCCCAGCACGGTCCCGCCAGCGCGGGAGGAAGAGGACGAGAGATTGAAGAAGCACATTGGCCGTTTGATTTACATCCAACGCCTCGGCTATCAGAATTGTTTTGTTGACCAAGTTGACAACGCCTTACGTGGGCATCACCCTCGTGGGCCCACAATGTGAGCTTCCTATTATGTGCCTGACATTCAACCCATTTCATATTTTTTAGAATTTACAGCCCATTTGTTAAAAAATCAAAATACACCCATTTGTTGGGCTGGGTGAAAAAATAATGTTGCGGGCATGCTGCAACCAATAATTCTTTTTTTCTTAGAACTTACAGCCCATTTGCTTCTTTTCTAAATACACGCATTTGCTGCGCTGGCTGGACAGAGCAATGATATAATAAAAAGCATTGATATAAAAAAATAAAACTGGGCTGGGCATTCGTTTGGACAAGAGATTTTCTTTAATGATTTAGAGGATGGCTGAAAAAATAATGTTACGGACTGCAACCGATTAACCTTTTTAGTAGAATTTAAAGCCCAATTGTTTTTTTAAAATACACCGATTTCTTGGCTGGATTAAAAAATAATATTGCGGACAAGCCCCATTTAATATTTTCGGATAATTTACAGCCATTACCTTTTTTTAGAAATACACACATTTGCTTCTCTGGGTTAAATAGTAATGTTGGTCTGGCCACAACATTATTATAAAATATAAGACATTTTTAGGCTATTTTAGCCTACCAAAACGTCTTATATTTTTATACGGAGGGAGTAGAAAATAAGAACTTAGCTATGCGTTTTTTCTTAAAAAAAAGGTAACTCCGCGTCCCACAGCCCATTCGAGAACTGCTGGATCTTGGTGTCAGCATGTTGTGGGCTACGCATATAATAGGCCGGGCAGGCCAAAGGCCAGTTATAAAACGGTCTTTGGTGACTGCCTCTCCTTGTTTAATTCACTCGTTTATTTACTACGTTGATGAGTTTCTCAGAAAAAAATACTACGTTGATGACAACGTGGTGGGTCCGAGATATCAGTATTTTACTGGACGCGAGACTCTTTTTTTTTCACTTTTGCTATTTATATTTCTACTGGCAGAACATTTGTTTCGCGTCAGTCGTCGGCCACAGGGTGGCGGGAGCATGCAGTCTGGTCGGCGCTGGTTTGGGAGGCTGGAGGAAGAAGAAGACGGGAGATAGAAGATGTAAGAGAAAACGCACGCCAGCCGTTCAATATGAATCAAACCATTGGTAGAAAGAAAACACCCTTTTGACAGTTGATTCATTCAGACGAACAGTGGTAGTACTAGTTAATTTGCTTCCACCACGACTACATTTTTAGAAGCTGAAGCTGAAATAGACACTAGCCACGGCCAGCGCCACCCCCGCGGCCACGACATCCGACATCGCCATGGCCACGGTCACCGCCACCACCACGGCCACCGCCAGCGCCACCCCCACGGCCGCGACCTCCGCCACCACCGTGGTAAAATGCGTGGAATCGGGCAAAGTTGGAGTGGAGGACATGGAAATACGCTTCGGCGGCATCTACGTCCAAGGCAGGCCATTCGTCCGCGGCGGGCGCGGGGGCCCCGAATAGCTGCTCCGCCTCCGCCTTCTTCTGGGCAACTATCTCCAAGCCCAGGTCCATCTCATCCCATAACAGATCCAGAGGATTCGCGGGATGCTCATCCTCCTCCTCTCCAAAATTGAACACGAGTGGGTGCTCCTTCGGTTGCGCCATTGACGAGGGAGTGCTGGTGGATTGGAGATGGGAATGGGAGGCGCCAGGGAGAGGATTTGGGGGATAGAGGGTACGACAGCGGCGTCTTATAGGCTGCTGCGGGCGCCATTAAGGAGGAGGTAAGAGCGGCGGCGGGCGGTCAAAGGGCGCATCTTCTGGTGAGAAAAGTTGCTGCTGCCGGCTCGCACGCCTCCTGGATGCACATGGATGACGCGTCGCGGTCTCCGTAATTGGAGAGATTAATGACAGGCAGCCATCGCCGGTGGTGCATTTGATGCCGCGCTTCTTAAATCCCCCGGCAGCACGAGGGTCGAGGGGGAAGAAGCTGAAACTTCCGTCCCATGCTGGTGGTTGGGGTATGGAGCAAGCTGGATTTAAGAGGTGGTGGGGAGCACGGCGCGAGGTAGTGCCGCCGGCCCCTGGGCGGCAGCAGGCAGTCCAGCCGCGCTGGTTTGGGCGGCGGGACAACCAGCAGAGGGAAGACTGAAGAAGAACATCAGACGCGAATTTGTTTTTCAGTGGCTCTCGACGGGGTATTTTTTAGCTTGCCTCTCCACGATACAACTTGTTATTATAGCCTCCCAGTCCGTGGTGGACCAGCAGCCCATTTGCTGGGCGGCCCAATCTACAGAAAATAGCACTTGTCAAAGCCCAAAAACAATGCAGTAGTGTTTTTTCAGAGGCCGAAAACAATATGGCCGGGGCTGAACGGGGCGGTTCAACCGGGTACGGGGTACCGGATGTTAGTCTGAAATATGCTGGGTACCCTGTGTGTTCGAGCGTGATAATGCGCTGGGTCATTCGTGTAGGATATAGTCGATCTGATCCCATGTAGTGTTCGTGTGTTAGCAGGCTATCAGTGCTTGTAAAGACTGAGCAAAAGATAAATAAGAGTTGATGTGCCCTTGCAACCCTAACAAGCAGGTGCCATTCTTCTCGGGACGATGGTGTGCCATGTGACACTCACATGTCACAAGCCCACATCATACAAGTTAACACACCAAGTACAACAGAAAAGGTAAACATTCAGATCAAACTCAGGTTCACAGGATACGTTCTCCTCAAAAGATTCACATATACACAAGTTCTGCATGTTTATGCATCAGAATGATTGAGTGATCACAAGCCAATATTCATAGCCAACATTCACAATCAACAAAAAAGATTCACGTATACAAGTTAAGCATGTTTATGCATCCAAATGATTGAGAGATCACATCCAATATCCTCCATCGACACACTTTAATTACCTGGGGTGCAGACTGGTTAAGTGGTGTTCACTCGGTGGTACGTCTTGCTAAAATTAGTGTTTGTCTGAGCAAACTTTTGAGTACATAAGAGGCAGCACAGACCATCTGAACTTTGCTTGTAGGTTATCCTCATGATGGTGGCCTCAATGCCGCGAGAGGTTTGAGCATCTTGGCCACTACTTTCATCCAACTAGTTTACTGGCTCATCTTGGTCCCGTAGCTCGCCAAAATTCTATTGTGAAGACAAGGAGGCGGTGGGCAAAATGAACCACCAAAAGGTTTTTTGCAGTTGAACTGAAATGGAGCATCCCTGGGGTGCAGACTGGTTAAGTGGTGTTCACTCTGGCACTTCTTCTTGTCAACATTGATGCTTGTCTGCATGAACTTTGGAGTACATAGGAGCCAGCATAAGTATCTGACCATCTGATCTTTTTGTGCAGTTCTACTGAAATCGGCAACGTAACGCTTTGCTTGTAGGGTCTTCCCATTATCTTAATGGCTAAAGGAGGCAGTGAAGGCAATGAACCATCCACTGTGATTGCCATGCTTATTATCTACTCGTGGATTAGATTAATCGAAAGGGTGCCAATATTTCCAGCAGTCGAGCATCCCTGTTTGCACAGATATTGAGAAAGTGAGATTTACTATAATAGCGGCACTAGTTCATTAAACATATAGTAACAAATAGAAGCATTGTGATTATCTTAATGGCTAAAGATAGCAACATAGTAGCCTTGCTTAAAGGGTGGTATTAGTTTATTTTATCAGTGGCATAGGCTCATCATGCAAAGAATTGGTGTGTACATAAGTTGCATTAGATTAACATGCAAAACTAAAGCACTTTCTCATGACAGTAGCAAACAGTAGCGCAATACCAAATTACCAATAGATATGACAAAGAACAATAATCAGGATGAAGGCTGTAGGCCGGTACCAACCTGTGTGAGGAAGCTTATCAACTAGTACTTCCTTTGACTGGAAGCAGAGAAAAGCGACTGACAGGAAAGTAAGGAGGCAGTTGAGGCAATGAATCACCCAAAGTCTTTGTGCAGTTCCACTAAAACCGAGCATCCCTGTTGGCACATATATAGAGAAAGTGAGATTACTGTAATAGTGGCACTGGTTGATGAAACATACACTAACAAATAGAAGCATCCTCATTATCTTAATGGGTAAAGATAGCAACATAGTAGCCTTGCTTAAAGAGAGGTATTAGTTTATTTTATCGTTTTATCAGTGCCAATTAGCTCAACATGCAAAGCATTGCCATGTATCATCGGTTGCAAAGATTAAACGTGCAAAGATAAAGCACTTTCTCATGACAGTAGCAAGCACGATACCAATAGAGATGACAACACACTAATCTGGATTAAGGACGTAGGCCGGTACCAACCTGCGCAAGGAAATTTATTCAAGTAATTCCAGAAGAGAAGATAAAGCGCTGACAGGAATCATTCAAGGGTATCCTCTTGTGAGATTATATCGAGAGATTATCAAGCACTTCCAGCAGAGTAAAAGCACCGGCTGGAATACAATCCATAGTATCCTCTTGTGCAGTTCCACTAAAATGTACGATTGACACAACATGATCCCTGTTTGCAAAAGTAGGAACGAGGTGATACCTTCATTAGCTTAGTGAGAAATGATAGAAAGACAATAGCATATTTACAAGCTTTACAGTAGTTGGCATTTTTATAAGCCGTCCGTTTGTCTCGATCCAACAGTAGATAAATAGGTAGTACTAGGTAGTACTGGCAAGGAAGTACTCAAAAGTACTACTTAACTTGCGGTCAGTACTCAAAATTAGGTGTTTTACCCTTTTTCAGTAAGACTTAGCATTTACCAAAATTCAGAACTAAACAACCATGCAGCACATAAATATATGTCATATAGATGTGTTGCTCATTTTTATGTGTACTATCTGCCCAGGTCATTTTATTTATCACTAAAAATCAAGAGCACATTGTTTTCAGAGGTAAAAGGACCTGTAAGGATAAGAAAGGATGGTACCAGCGAGTGGTCCTTCTTCATTTCCTCCTTCTTCTTCTTCGTCTTCGTCTTCTTGGTGTGTTTCCCTTTCTCCTCACCAATTGGTGAAACCAAGGACATGATTGGCCTTCAATGTCAGATTTGGTTTTGTAAGTGAGGGGGTACAAGTATACTAATAAACAATAGCATTATTTCCTCATGACCGTAGCAAAATAGAGGTGAACAGATGCGCTAAATATCATTCTTATCTAAGGGAAGGTTATGGTGCCAATATGGATGATGAGGATTGGAACACATATCTCCCTTTGTGCAGTTCCACTGAAATCGACCAACGGTTCCGGTGTGACAATTTAGTTCAACTGCACAAAGCACTTTTCGCTTCTTTTAAGAAGTGTTTTGTGCAGTACACCAAAAGGTCCCAAAAGAAATGAGGTGAAATGGATATCCCTATTTGCACAAAAAGCTACAGAGGAAACAATCAGAGTCTCAAACAATTACTAATTATTGGCAATAACAATTGGTTAAACTTGTAATGACTAATAACAGTGGCATGGCTTCATTTTACCAGGGGCATTAGATTAAGAACAACTAAATAGTTGCTATAAGGGCATGGGACAGTGGGTGCACCAGCACCATGTACCTCAACCGGGGCATAAAGTGGTGATGCAGAGTTTGTTGCCCCAAGAGAAACAAGCATCCAAGCAACATATCTGGGCTGGTCCCATTTTTGTTCTCTTTAGCAACCTATTCCTATGTGTGGATAGCAAATCTAGTCCTGGTCATACTCTAGTGCCTTGTCACACCCAGCCCTCACTTTCTTTCCTTTTTCAACCAAGATATTGGCTGCTTATCCAGTGTATACAACGTTTCCCCTATATTTCCCTTTTCGACCAAGAGACTGGTTGGATAGCCAGTCTCTACTACTTTCACCCCATTTCTTTCCCGTTTGAACCAAGTCCTATATACATACTACATCTTTTCCCCCCTTTCTTTCCTGTTTGAACAAAGTACAAGATTCGACTGCATGAAGTAGCTTTACCTCTAATAATAGAAAAAAATTAGCTTGCGTCGGACCAGCCGATCTAGCCTAGCTATGTGGGGGGGGGGGAGGGCTGAGAGGTAGAAAATGATGCACACGGCGACGTGGGGAGCTGGGGCAGTAGAGCAAGGCCGGTTTCGAAGGAAGATAAACCATAAGGTCGTCGGGGTGTGGCTAGGTGGGGGCAGGAGGCTGGATCCGCCAACACTACGGCAACGACGAAGGTATAGGAGGACCTCCGGCACCGGCGCTCGGTCAGAGATGACGGTGCGGCCGACAGTGGGACTCCTCCCTCGCCGTCGACGACGGCCTAAACGCTGCACCTCCTTCCCTTCCCCGGCGGAGGGGATGCGTCCGGATATGTGACCAGCGGTGAGCAGAGAGAGAGAGTGACCACTGCTATCTTGCTTAGATCTGGAGAGGATGAGAGTGTGTGAAGAGAGCAACCCTAGCACGCAAGCGCGGTGCTCCTGCCTATATATACATATAGTGGAGTAGTTTTCTTCTTTCACTCCATAAAAACAATCATTTAAAATTGTGTACGTGCCAGGTCACACTTTGTAACATTCACATGTGGTACTCGACCCTCCATTAAGTGAACAAACACACACATATATATTATGAACAAGCCCACGGCTCAAATTATCGGAAACGTGGGCTGCACCAACATGCAATATTATTTATATTTTCTATGTACAGTTTGACCACATATATAGTAAGTAGCAAACTTTTAATGCATGTCACCAAAAATTATATTGTTGGATTCCTATTTTTATGGAGTATTGGATTTGCTACATACAATTTATATTTTATTAGTTAAAATTATGGTCAAAATATAACACAAAATATGAGGGGACTACTCCCACTATGGCCAGTCTAATGGTAGACATGCTTGACCGCTTGGTAGCCCCTCGGTCATCAAAACTGTTTCTATGACAAGCCGCTCTATTCCATTGTTTCACGGGCATGCGGGCCATCAAGCATTCAGGCCCGAGTGCCGTCCATCAAATCACAGTGAGGTGCTACAGGCTAGACTCACTAGTCACCCCGGTGTGGCAGTCATGACCCGTCATATCACAAAACCCATACCTTTACCAGCAGTAGTAAAGTGGCCTGGTAAGTTGGACGGACGAAGCGACCATCATTTCACCAGAACGCTCGCTCAATCCCTTTCTCCCCTCTATCTTGAAGAAAACCACACTCCAGGCTACTCACTTCTGCCATTTTTCTTCTCTACCGACGAAGGAAAGGTGAGCGAATCAGTGTTGCTACTCTATTTTCTTTCCAAGATTTTTCTTTTGCGAAGCATCGACCGATCCTCACTGCCTATTCTTTTTCTATTGTCATTGTGATCATGGTTTACTTTCGATTCCTTTTTGTTTGCCAGTTTATTCATGGATCCTGGAGCACTGGGCAAAGAGTTGCCAGCGGACAACCCACTCGAGACAGAGATCTCCAGAAAGCGAGCACCGACCAACGAGTTGGCGATGTTGGCGGGCAAACCCATGGAGACGAAGATCTCCAAGAAACAAGCACTGGCCAAAGAGTTAACGACGTTGGCGGACGAACTCCTGAACACAGAGAGCTCCAACAACAGCAAGGCCCGAACCATGCCTACCCCAGAAACCCTAATGGCCACCTATGAGAGGCTCAAGGCCGGGTTTGAGGAGATAGTCGCCGTCGAGGAGCAGTGTTCCCCTGGCAAGACGATGGCCCCTGGAGGGATGGGATCCCCCGGTGAGCTGCCGAAGGTAAAAAAAATATTGGCTTACCATAATTGTGGTATTTGATTATTTGCAATGTGCTTGCTAATATGTTAGGGTTGTGTAGCTGCCGGTGGACGTCCTTGATGATTCCCATGCCGCGGTCCGTCCTGTGGACATTGCCCCAGAGATCGATGACACGAAATAGTTGGTCGGGCTAATCTTTCAATGTAGTTTGCATTGTGTTTAATTACCAGATGCGTGTTATCAAACCCTGTAGGGTCTATGTGGGCGGTACTTGATACTTTTGTTTGTTAGTGAATCATCCGAACCCTCTCCGAGTTATGGAAACAGATGTACCCTCACCAGCTTTTGATGTAATATATGGCATGCTGAGACGTATGTTTGCACTGTCTATCATATAAGCAGGGCTTGTTTGATGATTGTTGGTGTCAAACCTTATCTGAATCCGCGCTGTGTTAGTAGGCTAGCGACTTTGCGAGCTATACTACTACTTGCAAACACTGACCGAAGAGAAACGTTGGGGCTGATCAGCTCGTTCTACACCAAGAGCATCTCCAACACCCTTTGTATATTGGATTGCTAAAAACTTGTTATAGCAAGAGGAGAGAGAAGGTTTACAAAGCCAACATGTTTTTTGCTTTCTCAGCCTTTGTATATTGGATTGCTATATTTGTACAAAACACACAATGACATGTGGGGACAGTTTGCCATACACACTACACACTAGCTTACGTACATGAATACATATACTACCACAACTCGCCACCGTACATGTCACATACACACACAACACACACAGGTACACATACACGTACACACTCCACGAAAAAAATTCATGCAATAAAAAAACGTATACAACACAGCACACATGCGACATGCAAAAAAATTCCATGCAAAAAAAAAACACACAGCACACAAACACGCGCACACAGCACACGTACACATCACACACACGCGCGCGGCATACATGGCCCACCGGTCATTGAGACAAAAATATGACTAGGACCACTTTAGTTAGCTTTGTAAAATTATAGCAAGTGGCCTCTCCACTTTGCAAATATACAAATAGGTTTGGCCGTCGATCTTTTGGAGGAAGCATGAACGAGTAGTACTTTTGCAGTGCCTAGAGAGAGTGTGTGTGTATGTGTGTTAGAGAGGGGTTGTGGGATGAAGAGAGACCCGAGAGAGAGAAAGGCCCTCCATTTATTTTTTGTCGGCAACAAAATCATACAGAAACGTACAAATCCTTGAACATTGGCGTACAAAAACTTTCAAACGCTGCATTTTATACTAATACATTTCCGTCAAATCTGGGCATGCGTCAAAAACTCTGCAAGCAGTACAAAGAAGTGCTCCGACTTTATTAAAACATGGCCCACCTCACATTATCACCATATTTCTAGGAGTCCATGGGCGGCTGGCAGGCGATCTCTTCTCCCTCTTGTCCCTCCTTGTCTCTCTTTTTTCAGTCGTCACTCGGCGGGCGATTAGATTTTGGGTATCATCGGTTTATTCAATTGTAGTCCCACATGTCACTGAAAATGCAAGAAACGCGTGCGTGTTCCCTTTGGTGAGCGGTATGCTAGACCGACCGTGGGGGTGCGATGCGAACGCGACAGGCGTGCTTTAAGTGTGCCGCCTTTTCCTTTTGAACTTGTAAAGTGTAACATTATCTTTCGCTTGCTCTTGCGATCGATCGGTAGAAATCCAGATAGAAAAGACGAGCGCGGGGCTTTCCTGTGCGTTAGGCAGGCTAGTTTCGCCTAGTCAGTTTGCTCACATACGTTCCCATGTGTCAGTGATATGCCGTGAGGAAGCGTGTTGAGCGACGGGCCGAACGCGACATGCGTGCCGTGAGTGGTCCACTTTCTCGTTTTGAACTTGTAAGTGCAACACTTGGTTTAGCACCTTCATACGAACGTTCGATGCAAAACCTGGTTAGAAAAGATGAGTGAGTGAATATTATTTTCTGGAACTATCCTCCCTTCACGTCATGGACCATGTTCATATCCTGTGCTGCCATAGTGCCGTCCAGTCTTGGCGTGTGCTAGCGGTATTGATGCTACAGTCTTGGCGTGTGAAATGGTGGTTGCTTTGTCCGAGCAACTTACAGTTGGATAGGTGGGGCCTTGTGATTTGACGGCTCATTAGTCATTATTACTACGGCGCTACGACCGGGTGAGTCTCCCCTGCAGTTCTACGTGATCCACTCTAATTTTGATGCATGACAAGTGGACCCAAATGGTGGATGTCCCACATATCGGCGAACGAAAGTATTCTACCCGCTATGGAGGAGAAGCAAGGAAACCGCGCGGTAGAGTGTCACTGCTGTTTTATATTTATTTCTTATTTTTAGCGTTTCTACTGTTACGACGGGGGAGTGCGAAACACGGCAACCCAGTGAACTTGCATGTGCAGTGGTTCATATACTGTTTTTATTTAATGACTTGATGATTTGAAGATTGCTCACCATGCCTGCTGCTTGGTGTGCAGTGCTTCATACGACAAACTTGTCTTAAGTCTGGCACGTAGCCTAGAGATCAAGATACGGGGATAAATTGCTGCTTGGCACGTGCTGGATGTCCCACACGTCAGTGAAAGGACGAGGACAGAAACAGCATGGGAGGGCGTCTCCACTTCTTCCATTTTTATGGAAGCAAGCGTCTCCACTCTACTAGGGAGGAACGCGAAACACGGTAGCATAGGTGATATGACCGTCCGGTTTTTCTTTGAGGGTGATTTGACTGTGTAGTTGGAGGGTCGGAGACCACACGTAGTACATAACGATACAAAGTGCGACCCGGAGATACAGACGCGTCTAGTTGGAAGGTCTCGGACCATATACATAAACAAATATCCAACCTAATACGGAGTATGTGCCTGCAATTAATATAGTAGAGTACTTAGGCACGTACATCATAATATCAACATGCATTGCACATAATATTTAGTGCTAGTAAGTTCTAAAAGACAAATGCCAACATGCCACGCATGTTCATACTATTTGTGCCTGGCTACTTCACCTATATTTACTGCGGTACATTACTCAGGTTCGTAGGTGCCTGGGTACATCTCCGTTTCGTAGTTCCAGTCCCAGGTGTTCTTCATAGATGGCACGATCCATAACGGAGGGCAACGGGAATACATATCATCGCAGCTTTTTAGTGTGGCTCCCCATGATGGAGACTCATCCAAGCTGAAGCGGCATAAGTCAGGGATAGGTGCGTTCAAGATATTAATCCGGCGGTGCGCAATGAAAACGCACCCACTCTTCATGAACGGCAGGCCGTCGGCGTCGTGCACGGAAGGTGGCATCGTTTTCACTATGGGGTAGCTGTCCCCAATGAAAACCGAGTACTCTCCAAGTGTGTTCTACCGTGCCTAGGTAGCATCACGGGGGTCGAACACGCAGCCGTTCATCTGGTACACCTGGCATTTCAAACCTGGACACATGGTGACGGGCATGGTCAAGGTCCATGCAGGATAAATGTTGTGCAGCAAGCACAATAAGGTGATGTAAGCAGAGGATAAGGATTAAAATAATATATTCTATATTTGCTTATTTCTATGATAGGGAAGGGAAGAAGTCTAGTAGGAGTAGATTAGAGCCAGCTGTGGCACGGGCTAGAAGAAACAATTTGAGAGTGTGACGTGGGAGATGTATATTAATTAAAGTAGGAGGAGTCCTAGTAGTAGTAGTACTTTTTTTATTAGATGGGATTCATGCTTACTAGCCAGTACATTGCGGAATTGAAATTGCTAGTTATAACTTGTATTATAATGTTGCGTCGATGACTGTCCCAATCAATCAAAAAAAGAAAAGAACTAATACTCATGGAGTATAACGAGACATGTACTGAAATGTTATAAGCTGACATGGCAATAAGATAGTATACTCTAGCTCCTGGCTCTACTAGTCTTAGATCGGAGATAATGGATTACCTGGGTACATGATCAGGGTCCGATCGTGATAGATCGTGGCACCTTGCTGCCCTTCAATGGTACCATGGGTAACGACTGCTAAGATAGTACGTACCAATTGGGTGTCGTCAGTTACAAGGTTCCAACTGAGACCGAATGGCCCGTGCACATCCACGATCGGCGATCTGATTTTGATCGGGGGATGACTTTTCCCTGCATGCAACGATTTAATGCACCTTGAAATCTGAACATGTGATGTGGAGCAATAAATTTGAAACTTATAAAACGGAAAAACTAAACATATTAAACCAGAAGAGAGGGAGTATACCGTAGGATGTGTCCCATACGAAACAAGTCCCCTGGTTTGTCACCGCGAAGATGCGGTTTAAAAGGAGCACGGCGTCTTTGTACTCGTACGGCAACAAATCGGCCGCAGACAGCATGGTCCAGCTTTGACCGCCACGTGCAGGATGTTTCGTGAAAGCAATCGCGATGTTGAACACCATGATGAGAGAGTAACCTTTGTTGCCGCACGACCTTGTCGGGGCTTCCGAGATTGCTATCTTCTTCAAACTCACCGTGGTTCCATTGTACCAATTCAGGAGGTGCCCCATTGGATGGCCAATCCCAATGCTGGACAAAGGTTCAACGGGAACGGTCTCACCGGTGTGAATGTTGTGCAAATTGATGTTGGGACCCTCCCGTACGCATGCAAGCCAATCTCCATTGGCACCAAGCCTAACCTGTGCAACAGTGGGCAGCGGGGTAATTATGAAATGGAACACGGAAGTAGTCTTTAGAATACATTTACGTGATCAAACTCATCACTGGCCTGCTCATCGGACAAAATCCGAGTGCCCCTCAACATCGGCATCTCAAGGGGCGTCAACTTGCAACTATGGCCACGCCGCGCTGGAGAGACCCCCTAGGAAACATCCTCGTCCTCAAGGACACATGGCAGACCAACTAGCATGGCCTTCTCCCACGCATATTTACGCACCATATTAAAATATTTTGTGCAAGCACCACTGAGTCTTGCGGATGTAAGGAAGTCGGAGCGACTTACAATTTCCCCCAAAGCATCGTCGTCCAAGGTCTCCCAACCTCAACGAGGACGAGAAGCACCACCGCCTTGGGAATCCATAGCAATGGCGACGAACTGCCTTCTCCCTTTGGGAACTGGTTTAGACGAGAGGAGATGGTAACCGCAGGGCTTCGTCCCTTCGGAAAGGATGTTCTGCGGGTGCGCATTAGCAGTAGTGCGCTAGTGCGGTTTATATTTGAGATCAGGGAGCCGGTGGGCGGTTCATTGTCCGGCATGTTCGCGTCCATCCACCTTCCCGTAATTAAAGCACGCACAACATTTACGGCGACTGGGATTGGTTTGTTTTCCGGGTGCACCGACCAACGCGGACTAGCGGACCTCGTCGCCCTTTTTCGAGCACGACTTCCACAACTACGTGCGTGACACGGAAAAATCTAGTGCTACCAAGGCTTAGGTGCTACCGTGATACAGGCTTCTGGGCCGTCAGATTCTAAGATCGAACGGCTCCCGGTAACTCTGCAACATTTGCAAAAATACACAGGAGCCCGTATCATGGTACCACCTAAGCCTCGGTAACAGCAGATACTCTCTCGTGCGTGACATGCCTGCATGCAAATCTTGCGTGGCAAAAATAAATAAAAAACATGTGAGGCGGAGCGGTAGGCTGTCAGCCTGCATGTTGTAGCCATGTCATCTACACGCAACCTAAAGGCCTGGGTGTACGTAGTACTAGTAGTTAAATGTGCATTGTGTGGCATGAAAGTTCCTTGGAGCTCGTGCTGCAACTAGTGTACTCCATAGCCCGCTTCTCCTCCTTCCTCTTCCACCGCCCGGGCACGTCCGCGGGCAGTGACCGGTCAACCCTAAGATAGTACTCCCTCCATTTTTATTTACTCCGCATATTAGCTTTGACTGAAGTCAAACTTTGTAAAGTTTGACCAAGTTTGTAGAAAACAATATGAACATTTACAGTGACAAATTTATATGATGTGAAAATATATGCAATGATGAATCCAATGATATTGATTTGACGGAGTGTGTGTGTGTGCGCCTCTACTCTTCGGATATGTACTCCACCTTTTGCAACGGGATATAAATATTAGTATAATGGTACGTTAGCTTGTGATTTACCTGACCATATTAATGTGATTGTGTAAATAAAAATTTCTCAATTCCTGCTCGTGATTTGCGTCATATTTTAATGAGAAGTTTGCTAACTAAATTACAGTGTAATTTGTCCATGTTATAAGTAAACTAAGGTGATTGATAATCATACGGGGAAGGTTGGACGAAAGGTGTGGTACGAACAAATACTCCACCTAGAGCATGCGTGTGTGTGTCTGGTCGAGATAATTGCTTGTTTAGTCCTTGTACTTGCAGGCGATGTCTAACATGGTCCTCATAGTCAGAAAGTGCTTCAATAGAGTCCTCATACATGCAAATACAGTGTGTATATGGTCCCTGAGGTTGCAACAGCGGTCCTGGCTATACGCCTCATGTATGTAGCTTGTATGCCGCCACTGCCATGTCAGCATCAATCCCACGGGTCGTGCGGACTGAGTCAACCGCTGGTCCACGTCTGTATGAGACCCACGTGTCAGTGGCTGTGAGAAATAACTGAGAATTAAAAGAAATGTGTAGAAGGGGTTTCGAACCCGCAACCTCTGCTACATGCAGCGCGAGGCGAACAACCAGGCCAACCTCTGTACGATCGCTATATTCGAATAATTGATATTGTCGTAATGATTCTTAGTGTTGATGTAGCACATGTTATGTGGTCATGAACATACATGCATGCACGCATGCATGCGCGTCTAAGCAGTTAGCATGTACTCTACGAATAAACCAGAGCTTGTTACCCCGTCCCCTAAAAAAAAGAGCATGTTACCACGAAAAATAAATAACCAACGCATCTTTACCATACAATATAATAGAGCATGTTGATTTATTCTCAACTGATTTCTCGCGCCCACTGACACGTTGGTCCCACACGGACGTTTGACTCAGTCCGATTGACCTGTGGGATTGATGGTGACGTGGCAGTGGAGGCATACGGGCTACGTACGCGAGGCGTATAGCCAGGACCACTATTGCAACTTCAGGGACTATATACACACCGTATTTGCATGTATGAGGATTGTATCGAAGCACTTCCTAACTATGAGGACCATGTTAGACGCCGCCTGCTAGTACAAGGACTAACCATGCAATTCTCTCGTGTCTGGTCGTATAGAGACTGTGTGAAAGAGAGAAGAGAGAGAGAGAGAGAGTGTGTGTGTGTTTGTGTGTGTGTGTGTGAAATGGAGTCTTCGGTAGGGAAAGTAATTAAGTGTGTGTGGCTTCATCATAGAGAGGTGATGTCTAATTAAAAGAATTGTGCGCGATGGTAATAACAAGCGCACACGGTTGATGGAACAAGTCGTGTGCTAACATCACCGATTGCGGTGCACACGCCACGTGCGCATCCGAGAACGCTTGCCCACGTTAGAGCATGGTTAATAATATAGCCAGCTGCTGGCTATAGCATGTTGCCATGTCATCTATAATCAATGTAATAGCCAACACGTATAATAGTTAGCCATTAGAAAGTACTACTTTCTTAACATATGGCCCACCTTCCACTCTCACAAAGCTTCTTGGAGCTCGTGCTACATCCGACTATAAGTCTACAACCCGCTTCTCCTCTCTCTCCTCCTCTCTCTCTTCCAACTCAGCAACAATATAATATTTAAATCCTTATAGCCCGCTTATGTCACCTCATTATACTTGCTCTTAATTACACCATTCGGGAATCGTGTCGCACTTCGAAACCGGAACCGTCAAATAATTTTGACCTTGTTTCCCGTCACATTCCAAATTACCACGCTATATGTAATTGCAAACCTGTTCACACCGATCAAAACCTAAACGTTTTCCCACTTAGCAGCTTATTACTAGGTTATAAATACCACCTACTCGAAAATGACTGCACATTCCTCCTCAATTCCTCATCAACAAACAAACAAGTCTTCGTCCTTCCTTGCGTTTGCCATGGCCCGTGGGAGGAGTTCTTGGTCGAGAAATGACCACGGAGTGGCGAGCGAAGCAGCAGAGATGTCCCGCCTCACCGCGATATCAGCCGAGAGTTCCCGCTACGCCGCCAAAGCAGCACAGAGGTCCCGCCGCGCTGCCGAAGCAGCACTGAGGTCCCGCCATGCCGCCAAAGCAGCAGAGTGGTGCGGCCGTGCCGCGGAAGTGGCACAGATGTCCCGCCGCGCCGCGGAAGCAGCAGAGAGGTCCTGCCGTGTCGCGGCGGCCTAGATGGATCTATCGCGGGCACTCGAGGGCTCTCACAGGCGCATGCGCGCTATGCTCAATAAGCTGATGGACGATGACATCCCCCGCTGGGCGAAGCTGCAGGAGGAGAGCTATGCCGCGTTGGATAAGTCGACCGGCGTCATCCGCGGACTAAGGCTGACAAGGTGAGGCTCCGCATTGAGCGCGACCTGATGAGGGCGAAGATCGCCGGCAGGGCGAAGCAGCACGAGGAGACAACTGTCGTGTTGAAGAAGACGGCCGTCATGGTCAGGAAACTTATGGACGAGAATGCTAAGCTCCACATCGAGCGTGAAATGCTCCTGGAGGAATCCGTGGATGCTCGCAAGTGACGTATTGAGGACGTGAAAGAGATCAAGGTGGATGAAATGATGAAGATGGCGGAGTAGATCGAGGTGAAGTAGAGAGCAGCAACCCAGATCGTTGTCTGCGTCTTCCTTGTTTTGCCCTTGTGTCTTTCGGGCGTTGCCGCATGTGGCATCTTTAATTATCTTCTTGAATATGTAAGACAATTATTATTATCCATTGCCATCGTCGTCATATATGTCAGTCTTGCTAAGTCTCAGTCGATGCTATGTCCGTGAGATCTTACATCAAGATCCGTGCAAAATTTTCTTTTCTCTCTCTTAAATCTCAGTCGACTAAGGCCTAGCCACACCATTAAAACAGGGGCTCGGGCGCCATTAATGGAGAAGTTGGGAGCGAGGTGGGCGGCGGATGGAGGTCAAAGGGCTCGCCTCCCGGTGAGCCTGCGCAGCGGTCTGCTCCACGCCTCCCGTCTACTCAAATAGCTACTCCCTCCGTCCAGGTGCATAGAGCGGTCTGCATGCCTCGTTCGACCCACTCTCCATGCCCAGCCTTTTAAATCCTATAGTAAATAGTTCTGGTTACATGCCTCGATACACATCTCCCTCTGGTCACTAGGTTGTGCATGCACCTTGTACTGCATGCTGATTTGCTACCCATCACCTAAATTTATGAAGGGTGGGCGTGAGAAGTGGATGGTAACCAAAAATGCTGCACTCACGGGCCTTTACGAGGCTAATACGTGCATCTTCCAACTAATCAAACTAGACCCCCCTGATTTTCAGAGGGGTGGGCCCCTTCCCACCCCCTAAATCCAATCCTAATTCTCCACGTTTGCTACTCCGTAAAGTCTGTAAAAATCCTCCCAGTGAGTCTAGCATTGCTTAGTGGTAACTGCCTGCGAAGGATAAGTAATTAATCGGCTCAATTGATGAGATTTTTTAGCGCGGATTACGTTAGTTATCACGGCCAATCTTCACACGCCTAAATCACAGTGCAGTGCCTTAGGTGCCCTACGCACGGAGGGAGTACCCCGCATGGTGCCTCCTAGCCAATAAAAATGGGGACGCGTGGCGGCACGTAAATGGTTAGTACAACGCCCACGGTTTGAATAACACTTGTGTTTCTGATTGTAACGTGGCAGCTCTTTGTTCCAAAATGACTTTGTTGGTTGTTAATCTGTGTGCCTTCAAAAAATCGGACAAATTTTTTACGACAGCATGTTGGTGCCATGTCAAGGCAACATGCCAAGTTTAATGATTTTCAGGCAAGTTTTGGATTTACAGGAATTTAAAAACCAAGTTTGTCAATGTTTTCGGCCGAGCCACGACGCCCAGATGTTTGAAATTCATTCCCATTTCTTGTATGGGACCTAAACATTCACCCAAGTACACATATACGATTTTTCAACCCATTTTGGTGCACTGGAGCATGTGCATGTAGTTCAAATTTGAATTATGCACATTGCCTAGGAAACTCAATAAATGTATAAAAAAGGCCAAATAAACCCGGAATAATTCCAAATTTTAGCATGACACTCCTATTGATCTTTGTTGCCTTTGTAAAAAAAATCAAGGCAGGGAGAGGCAGCGTATGTCGTTTCGCCCACAAAGGTGACACATCCCCTATCGGAATCATGAGCCTTCTTGAGAGAAGCTCCGTTTTGTAAGAAGCTTATACCAAAATTTGTCCCAAATCGAACAATTTTTTTACCACAGCATGTTGGTGCCATGTCAAGACACCATGCCAAGTTCCGTGATTTTTAGGCAATTTTTGATTTACAGGAATTTAAAAACCAAGTTTCTCAATGTTTTCGGCCGAGCCACGACACCCAGATGTTTGAAATTCATTCCCATTTCTTGTATGGGACCTAAACATTCACCCAAGGACACATATACGATTTTTCAACCCATCTTAGTGCACTGGAGCATGTGCATGTGTCATGGGAAACGACTATCTATTGGACCGAGAGGGCCCCTTTGCGGTTCGGCTGGGGAGATCGACGCGCACATAGAACAGATCCAGCAAAGAAGGGAGGAGATTTTACCTATGTTCGGGCCGCCATGAGGCGTAAAACCCTACTCCTGCTTTGGTGGTTTGATTGTGTTTGGGCAAGCCCCACCATTACAGAGAGCGCGGCCTCCCGGCACGAAGCTCGGGGGCGCGGCTAGGCTACTGCGAATGGGCCAGGGTCCGACCCCTTGTAAAGATTGCCATGGCCCTCCTTTTATAGATGAAAGGGGATACCACAATGGCAAAATGGTAAATACAGAGGGTAGATAATGGCTTGACACGCATATGGACGTGTGTCGATAAAGGAGTTCTTCAGGCGGCGAGCTGCCACGTGCCCCGACAAGCTTCACCTAACTACCTGCCCGCTCGACACCTGTCGGTGAGTCTCTGACAGGCCGCCGAGGTGGAGCAGTGGAATAACGACAAAGGGACTTTGCCGGCACGGAGCTTGCCGGGTCGTTGCTTGCCGGTGCGGAACTTGCCGGTAACAGTAGACTTGATCTTCTGGATGACCCGCCTAGAGTCTTGTCTTGCTGGCTCCACCTTGCCGGATGAAATGTGCTGCCGGGAAGAGCTCCTCCCCGGTGAGCTCTTGGTCTTGCTTGCTGGTGGAGTACTTGCCGGTCATATCGTCTTGCCGGGGCTGCTTCACAATAGCTTTAGATTAACATAACCCCAAGCCTAGAAGGTTTATGAGACCCTGGTTCTCATTACACCGACAACATGTAGTTCAAATTTGAATTATGCACATTAAATGCCTAGAAACTCAATTAATGTATAAAAAAGGCCAAATGAACCCGGAATAATTCCAAATTTTAGCACGACACTCCTATTGGTCTTTGTTTCCGCTGTAAACAAAATCAAGGCAGGAAGAGGCAGCGTATGTCGTTTCGCCCACAAAGGTGACACATCCCCTATCGGAACCATGAGCCTTCTTGAGAGAAGCTCCGGTTTGTAAGAAGCTTATACCAAAACTTGTCCCAAATCAAACAAAAATTTTACCACAGCATGTTGGTGCCATGTCAAGACACCATGCCAAGTTCCGTGCTTTTTAGGCAATTTTTGGATTTATAGGAATTTAAAAACCAAGTTTCTCAATGTTTTCGGCCGAGCCACGACGCCCAGATGTTTGAAATTAACTCGCATTTCTTGTATGGGACCGAAACATTCACCCAAGGACACATATATGATTTTTCAACCCATTTTGGTGCACTGGAGCATGTGCCTGTAGTTCAAATTTGAATTATGCACATTAAATTCCTAGAAAACTCAATTAATGTATAAAAAATGCCAAACAAACTCGGAATAATTCTAAATTTTAGCACGACACTCCGATAGTTGCATGTTCACTGCAGATAAATGTTCTAGCAATTCAAACAGTGACCTTTCCTGCTGTAACCCCATTTTGTCTTTCAAATCAAAATGAAAAAATCAAGTACACCAAAAAAAGTTTGTTAGCAAGAATCGTGTGCGATGCAATATAAAATATCTTGGGGCTCCCCCATGTATGGCTTACGCCGGCAGGTTCGTCGGCTACAGTCCGCCGGCCGCGCGTTAACCACACTCGCGCGCCACTTATTCGCTGCACCGTTCGTAAAATTTTGGCAACCGTGGAAATATCTAGGTCCCCGCTCCCTCCCCCCACCAAAAGCCACAAAGGTGGCACATTCCCTATCGGAACCATGAGCATTCTTGAGAGAAGCTCCGGTTTGTAAGAAGTTTATACCAAAAGTTGTTCCAAATCGAACAAAATTTTTACCACATCATGTTGGTGCCATGTCAAGACACTATGCCAAGTTCCATGATTTTTAGGCAATTTTTGGATTTACAGGAATTTAAAAACCAAGTTTCTCAATGTTTTCGGTCGAGCAACGATGCCCAGATGTTTGAAATTCATTCCCATTTCTTGTATGGGACCTAAACATTCACCAAGGACACATATATGATTTTTCAACCCATTTTGGTGCACTGGAGCATGTGCATGTAGTTCAAATTTGTATTATGCACATTAAATGCCTAGAAACTCAATTAATGTATAAAAAAGGCCAAACGAACCTAGAATAATTCCAAATTTTAGCACGACACTCCTATTGGTCTATGTTGCCTACGTAAACAAATCAAGGCCGGAAGAGGTAGTGTATGTCGTTTCGACCACAAAGGTGACACGTTCCCTATTGGAACCATGAGCCTTCTTGAGAGAAGCTCCGGTTTGTAAGAAGCTTATACCAAAACTTGTCCCAAATCGAACAAAAATTTTACCACAGCATGTTGGTGCAATCTCAAGACACCATGCCAAGTTCCGTGATGTTTAGGCAATTTTTGGATTTACATGAATTTAAAAACCAATTTTCTCAACGTTTCGGCTGAGCCACGACGCCCAGATGTTTGAAATTCACTCCGATTCCTTGTATGGGACCCAAACATTCACCTAAGGACACATATATGATTTTTCAACCCATTTTGGTGCACTAGAGCATGTGCCTGTAGTTCAAATTTGAATCATGCACATTAAATGCCTAGAAAACTCAATTAATGTATAAATAAGGCCAAACGAACCCGGAATAATTCCAAATTTTAGCACGACACTCCTATAGTTGCATGTTCACTGCAGATGAATGTTCTAGCAATTCAAACACCGACCTTTCCTGTCGTAACCCCATTTTATCTTTCAAATCAAAATGAAAAAATCAAGTACACCACAAACAGTTCATTAGCAAGAATCGTGTGCGATGCAGTATAAAATATGTTGGATCCTGCTCGAAAAAAAAAAGAATACAAAATGGATTCGAATTAAGTTGGCACTATAAACGTGAAACTTACTTTCTCCTAAAATTTGAATGAAGCGGCAAAACACCCAGTCCCTCCTCTGCCGTAACCGCCCGAAAAGAAATTTTGGGAGATGGAAATTCTCCATTACTGCCTATCCCTGACAAGCAAAGCCTATCAGCTCGATTTCTATATGCCTTGATAGGGGTAGCTTTGTAATTTTAGTCAAACGTGACATAACCACCTCTCACCCCGATTCATACACGATGGGCGCCAAAACACAGTCTCTCCACGGCCGAAATCGCCTCTCACCCCGATTCATACACGGTGGGCGCCAACAGTGGGCGCCAAAACAAACTCTCCTCGGCCGAAATCGATCTCGGCAAATATTCGGGGTATGCGAGATTACCGTCCTATCCCCAACCGACCAATATTGCTCTGATGTCTGAAATTTTAAACGGGGGCTAAGTTTGTAACTTTCCCCGCATTTGAGACAAGCGCATCCCAAAGACACGGTTCCCCCTACCTCTCTCCCTCCATTTCCCCATTCGTACTCCGTGGGCGCCAAAACACCCTCTCCACCCCAGCCTCCTCCGTCCGCCACCCCATCCACCCCCGTCCTCCTCCACCATGTCGGAGCTGATACCCTGACGCCGTCGTCCATTACAAGAGATCGACGTCTCTCATCCACGGCTCGAGACCAGGATCCTTGCATCGCGTCCTCTCGCTTCATCCGCGCCATCGTCCACCTTGCCGGGGCCGCTCCTATGACCATCTCGTCCACCATGCTGGGACATATCCCCTGCCGCCACCGTCTGCCCTCCCAGATCTGCTTCCACGCCGCCGACAGCTATCGCTACCGCAGCACCCTCGACGTCTCAGCAGATGCTTACACGGTGCCGCACAAGAGGCGGTACTGTTTCGTATCTGCTCAAGTTATTTATCTCTAAAAGAAAATAGATCACCACTACTTTACTGTGATTTCTTGTCCATCTCTTAGAATCTTACTTGTTAGTTGAAAGGAAACATTGGTTGCCAAGTAGCCTTTGTACGGTTTGCACCTTCAGATCCGCCATGGCACGCTCAACACTATACTCGCAATGGTTATGGTTTTCCCCTTTTATATTCCACATTAGCTAAATGACAGTCGACTGAATTTCAAATTGGGGTTAGTCGATTTTTTGAGAGTTCACCGGAGTTCGCCGTAGGGAAGGAAGGATAAGGAAGGGGCTCGCCGGGGGGCTACCCCATTATCTATCTTAGGGTTTCGGGTGGGCGCGGTGGTGGGGGGCGGTTCAGGGGAGGGCGGGGCGGCGAGCCGGTCGCGGGAACGCCGCCGGCCGTGGGGCGATGTCTACTACACAACTTATTCTTGTAGACTCGTGTTGGGCCTCCAAGCGCAGAGTTTGTAGGACAGTAGCAATTTTCCCTCAAGTGGATGACCTAAGGTTTATCAATCCGTGGGAGGCGTAGGATGAAGATAGTCTCTCTCAAACAACCCTGCAACCAAATACAAGAAATCTCTTGTGTCCCCAACACACCCAATACAATGGTAAATTGTATAGGTGCACTAGTTCGGTGAAGAGATGGTGATACAAGTGTAGTATGGATAGTAGAAATACATTTTTAGAATCTGAATAAAGAAAAACAGCAAGGTGGCAAACGATAAAAGTGAGCACAAACGGTATTGCAATGCTTAAAAACAAGGCCTAGGGTTCATACTTTCACTAGTGCAATCTCTCAACAATGCTAACATAATTGGATCATATAACAATCCCTCAACGTGCGATAAAGAATCACTCCGAAGTTCCTATTAGCGGAGAACATAAGATAGAAATTATTGTAGGGTATGAAACCACCTCAAAGTTATCATTTCCGATCAATCTATTGAGCCATCCCTATAAGTGTCACGAACAGCCCTAGAGTTCGTACTAAAATAACACCATATGATACAGATCAACCAACCCTAATGCCACCTAGATACTCAAATGTTACCACAAGTATCCATGAGTTGATTATACGATATGCATCAAACAACTTCAGATTCATAATATTAAATCCAACACAAAGAACTTCAAAGAGTGCCCCAAGATTTCTACCGGAGAAAGTAGGACGAAAACGTGCATCAACCCCTATGCATAGATTACCCCAATGTCACCTCGGGAATCCGCGAGTTGAGTGCCAAAACATACATCAAGTGAATCAATATAATACCCCATTGTCACCACGGGTATTCATATGTAAGACATACATCAAGTGTTCTCAAATCCATAAAAGTATTCAATCCGATAATACTGAAACCTCAAAGGTAAAAACTCAATTCATCACAACAAGATAGAGAGGGGGAAACACCATATGATCCAACTATATTAACAAAGCTCGCGGTACATCAAGATCGTGCCAAATCAGGACATGAGAGAGAGAGAGATCAAACACATAGCTAGTAGTACATACCCTCAGCACCGAGGGTGAACTACTCCCTCCTCGTCATGGAGATCACCGGGATGATGAAGATGGCCTCCGGTGATGATTCCCCCCTCCGGCAGGGTGCCGGAATAGGGCTCCAGATGGTATTTCGAAGGTACAGAGGCTTGCGGCGGTGGAGTCCAAAATCTAGGGTTATTTCTGCGGGGTTTGGTATTTATACGAATTTTTGGCGTTGGAATCATGCGAAGAGGGGCCACAGGGGGCCCACGAGGCACCAGGCCGCGCCAGGGGTGGTGGTGGCGTGCCCAGGTGGCTTGTGGGGCCCCTGTGGGTCTTCTGCTACTCCCCCGAAGCTTCCTGGGTCTGTTTCCTTCCAGAAAAAATTGTCAAAAAGTTTCGCTGCATTTGGACTTCATTTGATATGGATTTTCTGGAAAACCAAAAACAAGTAGAAAACAGCAACTGGCACTGGGCACTAGGTCAATATGTTAGTCCATAAAAATCATATAAAAGCCATATAAAAGTGCACCAAAATCGTACAAAACTATAATAAACATGGCATGAATAGTTCATAAATTATAGATACGTTGGAGACATATGAGCATCCCCAAGCTTAATTCCTGCTCGTCCTCGAGTAGGTAAATGATAAAAGAAATAATTTATGAAGTGTGAATGCTAGCATAGTGTATAAGTTTGATCAATGATAATTTCAATCACTTTTCCTAGCATCATAACAACAACTCTTTCTCATAAAACTCATCATGATAAAGTAGCAATCAATTCACATGTTATGGTTCAAACAATGCATTCTCTTAAAACTTAACAACCTATGTTCTTAGTCACCAAACAATTGCAATCAACTTAATTTCAACAAAGTCTAAGTAAGAGCTCTACATACTCAATTATCATATAGTCTTCTATGATTGCTAGTACTCAAAGCATATTTTTAGAAAAAATAGCATCCATCGAACACAGAGAAAGATAGGGGCTTAATGTTTCGCCTCCCAACTTATTTATCATAGAGATAATTGTCAACAATAATAATTCATGATCAAATATATTTGACTGGCCATATGTGCCTGGATCTTTCCCCACCACATGATGCTTGCCAACTAAAGAATAATTGAGGTTGAAATGAGAAGGGATACTATTGACTCTTGCGTAAAAATAAATACATAAAGTAAAAGATAGGCCCTTCGCAGAGGGAAGCAGAGGTTGTCATGCGCTTTTGATTTTTGGATGTGCAAACCCTTAATGCAAAGGAACGTCACGTTATATTGCCCCTTGTGATAGCAACCTTTATTATGCAGTCCGTCGCTTTTATTTCTTTACCATCACAAGTTCATACAACGCTTATTTTCCCTTGCAATAAAAGATCATACATATTTTAGGAGCAATTTTTATTGCTTTTTGCACCGATGACAACTTACTTGATGGATCTTATTCAATCCGTAGGTAGATATGGTGGACACTCATGGGAAGAAACTGGGTTTAAGGGTTTTTGGATGCACAAGTAGTATCTCTACTTAGTACGAATTTTTGGCTAGCAAAAGATCCTAAGCAAGCACCACATGTTGGAGGATCCATAACAATATAACTTCTATGCAAATATACCCAAACATAACTCATTACGTTGTCTTCCTTGTCCAACTTCAACTAATTTGCTCAAGTTTGAAAATAATTAATGGGTATTCACAATCATAAAAGATGTCCAAGATAATATATTTATATGTGAAAGTTCTCTTCCTTATACTAATCATTCATGAATTGCTTGTATGACCAATAGTGTGATTGTCAAGCTTCAATAGATTTCACTTTCTAAATCCAATGTGAAACTACTACTAGGCATGATACAAGCATATGAAGCACATATAATTTCCAATTCATGATATTCAATTTATTCAACAATTTACTCATAGGATATAAGTGAAGCACAAGAGTAAATGACAAACTACTCCAAAAAGATATAAGTGAAGACCAAATGAGTAGTTAAGTAAATAGGTAGCTATGTGAGGACTCTCTCTCATTTAAAAATTTCAGATCTTAAGTATTTTATTCAAACAGCAAAGAAAACAAAATAAAATGACATTCCAAGAATAGCACACATCATGTGAAGAAGCAAAAACTTAGGCTCAACGAAAACTGACCGATAGTTATTGAAGAAGAAAGGTGGGATGCCTACCGGGGCATCCCCAAGCTTAGTTGCTTGAGACTTCTTGGAATGTTATCTTGGGCTGCCTTGGGCATCCCCAAGCTTGAGCTCTTGTTTCTCCTTAATTCCTCTCATATCATGGTTTCTCCTAAATCTTAAAAACTTCATCCACACAAAACTCAACAAGAACTCGTGAGATAAGTTAGTATAAATCAACTGAAAACCTTAACATTCTCTACTATAACAAATCACTAAAATTATAATTGAACATTGCATACTAAATTCCTCTACATATTTAATACTCCTATCCACAAATAGAAACATTAAACAAGCAACATATGCAAACAATGCAACTATAACCGAAATCTGTCTAAACAGAACAGTCTGTAAAGGGTGAATAAAAATTCATACTTCCCTAACTCTAAAAATTCTGAAAATTACTACATGACAGAGAACTCATGACTTCTTACTGTGTAAAAATTTCAGATTTTTATCATGTTCTGACTATTCAGGAATATTCTGGACATAACAGAAAACTTTCTGTTTTCAAACAGCAACACATGAACTTGCAAACTGAGCATGGTAAAGGCTATAATTGGCATTTCATTGAACTAAAAGATACAAAACATGATTATTGATAAGAGCAAGCAAATCTTAACAAAATAAAATGACGCTCCAAGCAAAACACATATCATGTGATGAATAAAAATATAGTTCCAAGTAAGGTTACCGATAATGTTGAAGACGAAAGAGGGGATGCCTTCCGGGCATCCCCAAGCTTAGACGCTTGAGTCTTCCTTGAGTATTACCTGGAGGTACCTTGAGCATCCCCAAGCTTAGGGTCTTGCCACTCCTTATTCTCCTCATATCGATATCTCACCCAAAACTTGAAAACTTCAATCACACAAAACTTAACGGATCTTGTGAGATAGGTTAGTATGATAGAAATAAATCATCCACTTAGGTACTGTCAAGACAAGTTTCATAATTGTTCTCACATAATTCCTACTGTATTATATCATTTCCACAATTTATATTACTCTATATAAGCTATGGAAACACTAAAACAAGCAAACTATGCACCGAAAACAGAATCTGTCAAAAACAGAACAGCATGTAGTGAGCGATTTAAAAACCATACTTATGTACCTATAAAAATTCTAAAAAATTAGGAAAACGTAAGAAATTTGTAACCCAATGCTCTGTAAAAATTTCAGAATTTTCTCACGCTCCAGTACATAATAGAAATTCCAGCACTGGATGCAAAAGTTTCTGTTTTTGCACAGAATCAAATCGACAAGTATCCACACTATCCCAAAGGCTTTACTTGGCACATTATTGAAAGAAAACATATAAATCATGATTAATACAGTAGCTTAATCATGTGGACAGACAAAAACAGTAGGTATAAATGTTGGGTTGTCTCCCAACAAGCGCTTTTCTTTAATGCCTTTTTAGCTAGGCATGATGATTTCAATGATGCTCGCATAAAAGTAAAGAATTGAAACACAAAGAGAGCATCATGAATCATATGACAAGCATATTTAAGCCTAACCCACTTCCTATGCATAGGGATTTTGTGAGCAAACGATTTATGGGAGAAGAATCAACTAGCATAGGAAGGCAAAACAAGCATAACTTCAAAACTTTCAACACATAGAGAGGAAACTTGATATTATTGCAACACCTACAAGCATATGATACTCTCTCATAATAATTTTCAGTAGCATCATGAATGAATTCAACAATATATTCATCACACAAAGCATTCTTGTCATGATACATAAGCATAGAATTTTTACTACTCTCCACATAAGCAAAATTCCTTCTCATTCATAATAGTGGGAGCAAAATCAACAAAATAACTATCATGTGATACTTGATTGGAATAATCCAATTGAAAATAAAAATCATGATGAAAAGTTTCATGGTTATCATTATTCTTTATAGCATACACATCACAATAATCATCACAGATAGCAACTTTGTTGTCATAATCAATTGAAACCTCTTCCAAAATAGTGGAATCATCTTTAAATCAATGTTGAGGATATCGCTTGTCGTTAGCATCTCGGTCAGCTGGGGATTTGAGATTAATCAGAAATCGGCCGAATAATCGATTTTATCGGTCAACTATTAATCGGCCATTTTTTGCAAATCCCAGGTTCCCAACACTAAAATATGCTATATTCAACACCAAAACAATATTGGACAGAAGTGTTACCTTGATTCCTAGCCTTTGAATCCTCATATAATGACAAACAAAATAGGACAATAGTACATATTACGTAACAAGGTCCACAAAACACAAATAAACATAGTTTTTTTTTGCAAACATAGTGCAATGAATAGGCTTGATTTTTCGGTAGATTCCCAATAAATCACTTGTCAGAGCGATAAATCGGCCCAAACGATAAACGGTGAAGATAAAGCATAATCTTATCGGTCACCCCCCGAGTAGTGATAAATCGGACAATAAATCGTTGAATCAGACGATTTTTTGAACAGTGCTTTAAATAAAGTCATGACCTCTCCAAATCCACTTTCATAATTATAATCATCATAAATAGGAGGCATGCAATCATCATAATAAATTTTCTCATCAAAACTTGGGGGACTAAAAATATCATCTTCATCAAACATAGCATCCCCAAGCTTGTGGCTTTTCATATCACCGGCATCATGGATATTCAAAGAATTCATACTAGCAACATTGCAATAATGCTTATCATTCAAAGATTTTATGCCAAACATTTTATTGAATTCTTCTTCTATCAATTGAGCACAATTTTCCGATCCATCATTTTCAAGAAAGACATTATAAAGATGAATAATATGAGGCAACCTCAATTCCATATTTTTTTATAGTTTTCTTTTATAAACCAAACTTGTGATAAAACAAGAAACTAAAAGATTCAATTGCAAGATCTAAAGATATACCTTCAAGCACTCACCTCCCCGGCAATGGCCCCAGAAAAAAGCTTGATGTCTACTACACAACTTATTCTTGTAGACTCGTGTTGGGCCTCCAAGCGCAGCGTTTTGTAGGACACTAGCAATTTTCCCTCAAGTGGATGACCTAAGGTTTGTCAATCCATGGGAGGCGTAGGATGAAGATAGTCTCTCTCAAACAACCCTGCAACCAAATACAAGAAATCTCTTGTGTCCCCAACATACCCAATACAATGGTAAATTGTATAGGTGCACTAGTTCGGTGAAGAGATGGTGATACAAGTGTAGTATGGATAGTAGAAATACATTTTTAGAATCTGAATAAAGAAAAACAGCAAGGTAGCAAACGATAAAAGTGAGCACAAACGGTATTGCAATGCTTAAAAACAAGGCCTAGGGTTCATACTTTCACTAGTGCAATCTCTCAACAATGCTAACATAATTGGATCATATAACAATCCCTCAACGTGCGATAAAGAATCACTCCGAAGTTCCTATTAGCGGAGAACATAAGATAGAAATTATTGTAGGGTATGAAACCACCTCAAAGTTATCATTTCCGATCAATCTATTGAGCCATCCCTATAAGTGTCACGAACAGCCCTAGAGTTCGTACTAAAATAACACCATATGATACAGATCAACCAACCCTAATGCCACCTAGATACTCAAATGTTACCACAAGTATCCATGATTTGATTATACGATATGCATCAAACAACTTCAGATTCATAATATTAAATCCAACACAAAGAACTTCAAAGAGTGCCCCAAGATTTCTACCGGAGAAAGTAGGACGAAAACATGCATCAACCCCTATGCATAGATTACCCCAATGTCACCTCGGGAATCCGCGAGTTGAGTGCCAAAACATACATCAAGTGAATCAATATAATACCCCATTGTCACCACGGGTATTCATATGTAAGACATACATCAAGTGTTCTCAAATCCATAAAAGTATTCAATCCGATAATACTGAAACCTCAAAGGTAAAAACTCAATTCATCACAACAAGATAGAGATGGGGAAACACCATATGATCCAACTATATTAACAAAGCTCGCAGTACATCAAGATCGTGCCAAATCAGGAACACGAGAGAGAGAGAGAGAGAGAGAGAGAGAGAGAGAGAGAGAGATCAAACACATAGCTACTAGTACATACCCTCTGCCCTGAGGGTGAACTACTCCCTCCTCGTCATGGAGATCACCGGGATGATGAAGGTGGCCTCCGGTGATGATTGCCCCCTCCAGCAGGGTGCTAGAACAGGGCTCCAGATGGTATTTCGAAGGTACAGAGGCTTGCGGCGGCGGAGTCCAAAATCTAGGGTTATTTCTGGGGTTTTGGTATTTATAAGAATTTTTGGCGTTGGAATCACGCGAAGAGGGGCCACAGGGGGCCCACGAGGCACCAGGGCGCGCTAGGGGGGGTGGCGCACCCAGGTGGCTTGTGAGGCCCCTGTGGGTCTTGTGCTACTCCCCCGAAGCCTCCTTCGTCTGTTTCCTTCCAGAAAAAATCATCAAAAAGTTTCACTGCATTTGGACTTCATTTGATATGGATTTTCTGGAAAACCAAAAACAAGCAGAAAACAGCAACTGGCACTGGGCACTAGGTCAATATGTTAGTCCATAAAAATCATATAAAAGTGCACCAAAATCATACAAAACTATAATAAACATGGCATGAATACTTCATAAATTATAGATACGTTGGAGACGTATCACGGGGGGCGGGGGCCGGTGGTTCGGGCGGTGGCCCGTGCGGTGGCCTGTTGGGGAAGAAGAAGAGGTGAGGAAGAAGAAGGGTTAGGAGACGTAGGATCTTCATCCAACCTTCTGAAATGGTCGACTGACCCAAATGATGAAAGTCAGACAACTTGCATGTAGCCATTCCCTTTATATTCAGTACCATCATCGTAGGTGCTTCGTGACGTGCTAGCACTGCTCCTCGACCCATCAAGCTAAACAACATGCCACTCATAATTCCAAACTTAGTTGTTCAAATACGAATCTGATATGATGCTGATATTACTAAAACAGAGACCGTTTAATTGGTCAGCTATTGTTCCTTCTTTTGTTCAATAAGCACGTGCGCCACATATAGAGAGACAGCAGGGAGTTGCATCTTTATGCGCTCTGGTTCATCATGGGTGGGCAACGAACATTTTATTATCCAAAATCTGCTTGCTCTTCTTTAACATGTTCCTCTTCTGTTCTTCTTTAATAAGTATAGTAGTACAGTGTGTTCCTCGTAGTGAAGAGGAGCAGGGACATTTGCAGTATACAGGTCTATTCGGTCGCTTGTGATGGATGCTTTCAACTCTTCGTGTTGGTCTACCATAATATCCAGAAAATGCTGGGAGCTGTGTCGCCTTTGAGAGTTAGACTGATAGTAACAGTACTGCGCCTTCAGTTGAAGAGAGCTGGTATCCGAAGCCTTTCTAGCTTTACCGGCACTACTAGCCCATATTTTCCAACAAGTTCCACTTTCCTGATTTTACTCGTGATGCTTAGGGTTTTCCCATTATATATACACTATGATCTGCGTAGGTGCTTTGTGTGGTACTAGCAGCAGTCCACCCTTGAAGCTAAAGAACACAGCAATCATAATTCCAAAGCTTAGTTGTTCCAATATGAATGTGATATGATACTGATATTAGTTAATAGACACACATTTAATTGGTCAGCTAAAGCTCCCACTTGAGTTTCCAAATGCATGTGGCCACATGCAGAGAGACACCAGGGAATAGCATTTCTTTGGGCGCTCTGATTCATCATGGGTGGGCAACCAACATTGTATAGAAAGAAGCGGAATCTCCATAATATGCTTCCTCTTCTATTCTTTAACATGTTCCTCTTCTGTTCTTCTTTAATAAGTACAGTATGTTCCTTGTCTGGAAGGGGATCAGTGACATCTGCAGTCGACAGGTCTATTGGGCTGCTTCTGCTAGATGCTTTCAGCACTTCAAGTTGGTCTGCTATAATATCCATGAAATGCTGGGAGCCGTGTGGCCTTTGAGAGACTAGACTGATAGTAACAGTAGTGCGCCTTCAAGTGAATAGAGCTGGCCTGTAGGTGATCGGTAGGGTTTCGATTAGTAGCGCAATATAACCGCATGTTTTCCAGCCAGTTCCACTTTCCCGATTTATTTATGATGCTTATGGTGTCCCCCTTTTATCTACACTGCGATCTGCCTAGTGCCTTTGTGTCGTACTTGAAGCACTCCATCCTTCAAGCTAAACTACATGCCACTCATATTTCCAAAGCTTACATTTAATTGATCAGCTAATGTTAGTACATGAGGGAATACTATTTCTCTGTGCGCTCTCGTTATCATGGTTTGGCAATAAACTTTCTATACTGTATATTTTGAAACCTATCATCTGCCAACTATCCTTAACTCTGGAGCTCCCAATAGGGAGCCTATTTTTTGTGTAGTTGTGCCAGATTATATTAATGTACGCACCAAATTACAGAACACATGGGCTCTCTCATCGGAATCCAATGATAGCACACAAGGGTTTACAGGGAGCCCCTATTATATTACTACATCCTCTGCATTACACAGATAGTCTCACTACTATTTATGTTTTATGCTTCTCAGATAGTGAACATAATCACAATGAATATGAGAATGCGCACACCAGAAGAATATTGCGGAACAGTGCAATGGCTAACAAACTTGGCATCAAGGGATTGAGTTCCATTCTGGATGCAATGAAACCCACACGCTCCCCACCTACAGATTCGTGTTCAGAATATGATCCTAATGACTATTCTGAGCTCAAGGAGTCAAAGGAAGATGGCCTATCCTGTTCAGATAACAAGGTGCCTGGGTTCTAATTTGGAAAGGTTTTATTGCTTGCATGTATCTTGCATAAGGTGTCTTGCATTTCTTCTCCTTTGTTGCACCGCCATCTGCTTAGTTTACTCATCATATAGGTGAAGATGCCATGCCCATCCATTATCAATACCTATTCCATTTGTCAGCATACCATGTTTTTCCATTCAAATGATGTTCTTGTGTATCAGACATCCAAAAGGAAGAGGGTGACCGCAGAACCTGAAGGAGTAAAAGCAAAGTCCTTGAAAAAGGTTGTGGTACCGGGGAAATCAGATAGCACCCCACTTATATTGGCGATAGAATCAGCGCCACAAAACCTAGGATATCACAACTATGCTGCTCGCTGCTTTGCTCTTGTTACCACCTGTTGTCCTGTATCCCTGTACTTACATTCATACCTGGTTGAGTATGTGACATCAGTGTGCATGATAGCTTGCTTATCCACTGTTCGCTCCAAATTATCAGATCTATATTAATGCTTACATTAAGGTAGAATAAACCCAATGCTTATGAAGAAGTTTAGCTCTGCATTGTTCTTCTAAGTATCTGTTGTCCTTTATCACTGTACTTATATTGTCAGCTAGTTGTTCATGTACCATCACTTTGCAGCTTATTTTCCTTGCCCTCGATTTTGTACACATCAGACCTATATTTACTCTTACTAAAATGTTGAATAAAACCAATGCTACTGAAGAAGTTTAGCTCTGCATTGCTCTTGTTAGTACCTTTTGCCTGTATGCTGTACTTACATTTATAGCTAGTTCATGATGTAGCATCACTCTACATCTTAGCTTAAATAATCTCCATTTGTTCCTATATTATCACATCTATATTTACTCTTTACAAAATGCAGAATAAAGGCAATGCTTATGAAGAAGACTCTTTGGTAAACTTCTTGAATTGCCCCCCCCCATCAACATGGCAAAGGGCTTTATAGAGCCGGTCTTCACTACTAATGTAAGTTTGTCCTTCTCGAGCCTTCAAACTTTGATGTGTATATTTGGATAGCTATTTCTGTTAATGCTGTTTATTTTTGTCGTTTGCATCAAATTGCATGTTTAAAGTTTATTACGAAGAAGTTCATAAACATAAGTTTGTCCTTCTCAATTTCAGTTTTTAGTTGCACAACCTAGTTCCTTATTCATACCATGTAAATTAAACTAAACGTAGCAAGTGATCTTCTTTAGCACTGCATGTATGCTTGTGTTCTTGATCTGTAATCTAGTGGTGTGGTGAAACTACCAACTCCAACACAATGTCATATCCTGCCATGTCTTAACTATGAACAATGCCATATTATGTTAATGTTATTTAAATCGTCTCTTTATTTACCAATCTGAAATGGGATAAATTGACAGTACACTCACCATTGATGCTTATACATTCTTTAGCACTGCATGTATGCTTGTGTTCTTAATCTGTAATCCAGTGGTGTGGTTAAGCTGGCCACTCCTGCACAATGCCATTTCCTGCCATGTCTTATTATGTTAATGCTATTTTAAACCGTGTCTCTTTATTTGCCACTAAGAAATGGGATGAATTGACAGCACTGATGCTTATACATGCAAACCATGTTATCTCTCTGCTTGTTTCTCTTTCAGGGTGATATCACTGACGCCAGGAAGAACTGCCATAATGATAGTGAGACGAACCCATTACTTGTCCCTCTAACATATATTGTAGAGAAGAAGGCAACACATCTTGGGGATAGCGATACAACCCCAAAGTCATGTCTTGATGTAGTGTCGAAGTTACTCGATAATAGCAGTGACACAAGCTCGATGAAGTCGCCGCCTGAATCTGTTCGACTTCTTCAGTCTCAAATTCAAGCAGAAAGACATGCTTCAGCTCAACTCATACTGGAACTCCAATCTCTATCGAAGATTAACCAGAAGTACATGACGTCTATTGATGCTATGCAGCTAGAGTTGCAGGATATAAGCGTCAAACAAGCGCAGTCTCATCAGCTTGCTCAGCTGCTTGCGCTGCAGCTGCCATGCAGGCCTAACCTTTCTTAACTCTGTTGAAGAGCTGTTGGTTCTGTATGTTTTGTCGGCGCATTTATTTGCACTGGTGGCGACCTTTGATGCCCAGTGTATGTAATCCGCTGTCTGGTTGCGCTTTATTATATCTGGTGGCAAACTTTGATGCCCAGTCGATGTAATATCCCATTATTTCATTATTGTATAGTCTAGGTTTATTCATAGTCACTATGTTGTAATTTATTTACTTTTTTTAGAAGAATTTATTCACTGTACATGCTATCATCGCTAGGCCGTAAGCTTCGACGAAGATCAATGGGCCAAAACGTTATTGGTCCGTCAGTGCTATATATAAAAAAATTAGACTACGCAAACGAGCCGGCCCGCAACTCTATATATGGGTCCAAACATGGGCCCATTATCATCTCGGGCCGTTAGCAGGCTTGAACGTAAACCGGGCCCAGGTAGTTTCAGGCCTTAAACAGGCCAAGTAAACCGTGTGCCTTAGTTGGGCCAGAAAATACCATGGGTTTTTAACAGGCTGAAAATTAGATCGGGCCTGAATTGTGCTGAACAATTCATGGGCCAACAGCAGGCCTAAATATACCTCGGCCCATGATTGGCCCAATTATATGACGGGCCGTTCACAGGCCAAAATTTATCCCGGGCCGTGGTTGGCCCAATAACATGATGGTCTGTAAGCAGGCCGGGTGCAAAATGGGCCATAATTAGGCCCAATTATTTCACGGGCCCTTAACAAGCCGATAGTCAGAGTGGGCTTAAATTTATCCACGAAGACCACATGCCGTTAAGAGGCCGAAAGTCACTTGTACCAGAAATGAGCTCAAATGCTGCACGGGCCGTTAAGAGGCTAAAAGTAAATTGTACCAGAAATGGGCCAAAATGCGGCACGGGCCGTTAAGAGGCCAAAAGTCAATTGTACCAGAAATGGGCCCAAATGCCGCACGGGCCGTTAAATGGCCAAAAGTGAAACCGGGCTGAAAACGGCCCAATTGCACGAAGGGCCTCTAACAGGCCCAAACTATCATCGGGCTGAACAGGGTCAAATAGTTCAACGGGCCTTTAATAGGCCGTAATACAAATCGGGCCTTTGATGGGCCCAAAACACAGTGCACTGTTAACGGGCCATATCTGATATGGGCCGTAATTTGGCCCAAAACATGGCAGGCTGTTAACGGGCCGGTCCACTAGTACCAGACAAAATCTTGTGGGCCTTTGGCTGGGCCGGCCCGTTTAACCTGAATGGGCCACTATTGGGTCGTGCCACGTGTCGACGTATCATAGGCATATCTCGTCCAATGAATGGATGACATCTGTCGCAACGCCGAGCTGACACGTGGATCCGCCGGCGAATGAGAAATTTACACGTGGAAAATCCCCATTGGTCAGAGCTGTTAACGGGTTATCTGATCCAAACCGGAACCCGATAGCTTAACGGCGACCCGTTACGGTGGATGCCACGTGTCGGTCACCCTTGACGAAAACACTTCCATGATGCGACATTTATCGTCATGGAAGTGGACACTTCCATGATGATAATTTCAGTATTGTCATGGAACACTTCTATGACAGCAAAGGTATGACTATCTTGATTCTGTCATAAAATTGTCACGGATGTACATACATGATAGAAAACTTGACCTACTGTGACAAAGACGTATCATGACGGAAGTGTTTTTTTTGTAGTGAAGGTAGCAGGCTGCACACACCAGCCTCTCCATAGACGAGGTTAAGCTGGTAAACAGCAAGGAGGCGCAGACGTGTGGCAGGGAAGGATTCAGACTAATAAACCCGGCAGCGTCCGCCCTGTTCTTACTCCATTTCCTTTTTATTTATTTATCTTTTACCACATCGCATCTTTCGTAAGACTCTTTTGATAAAGCTCGGCATGCACGGCTTGACCATATGAAATAAAGGAGAATAGACCCTTCGAGGTCACCACGCATATTCTTGTGTTCCTCTCATCGACTGCCTTGAGTTAAGAGACTACTTTACGGGCTCAGCTTTAAAACTAATGCCTAATTTACAAGTCCGAAGTGTCTATTCGGCGTCTCGGATGTTGCGTTATATGAATTAGTTTCGAACCTCGATTTTGGTCAATAGTTGGGTTGTCCGGCTCCTGTGCTTACCTCTTACGTTCCTGATCTATTCGGTTAAGGGTGTAAAGGGAGAACCATTGCGATTGCGCTCCCAACTCGTATGGTAAAGCGCCTCAGTGGAGAAAGCCGAAAACGGACTGTCTTGGTAAGCGTAAACTGGTTGGCCAGCCGATGATAGTGTCAAACAAAGGATCATTAGAGATCCCCCGTATCAAACGAGGGGCTTTTTCTTGAAATAAGCTGAAGTGACTAGTGGCCTAAACCCCGGCTACCGCCGAGCACTTCACACACCGGGGGCTCGTTACCCGCCCTCACAGTTAAGCTCCTAGGACTAAGTGAAAGCTATAAAACCAATATAATCTGATTGCCTTGTTTCATATGCGCGGACCGCCTCTGGGAACCGAGACGTCGGCTAAGGGTCGAGACTGCATATAAAACACCCTTTGTATCCAGTACAAAGGGGCCGATGCCGACGACTGGTCGCTGATACGTCTCCAACGTATCTATAATTTTTGATTGTTCCATGCTATTATAGTATCAATCTTGGATGTTTTATATACATTTACAAGCAATTATATATCATTTTTTGGGACTAACCTATTAACTTAGTGCCCAGTGTCAGTTGCTGTTTTTTGCCTGTTTTTGGTTTTTCAGAATATCAGTACCAAACGAAGTCCAAATGCCACAAAACTTTTTGGAGATTTTTTTCTGGACATAAGAGACACTAGAAGCTTCGGGAGAGGGCCAAAAGACAGAGGAGGTGGCCACGAGCCACCAGGGCGTGCCCCGGGGGGGTGGCGCGCCCTGGTGCCTCATGGGCCCACCTCTGCTCCGTTTGACCTAATTCCACCTCTATAAATTCTCTAAAATCAGGAAACCAATAGAGGAGTCCACGAAATACTTTTTTCGCCGCTGCAAGTTCCTGTTCTTGAGAGATCCCATCTGGAGGCCTTTTCCGGCACTCTGCCGGAGGGGGATTCGATCACAGAGGGGCTCTCCATCAACCTTACTGCCCTTCCGATGATGCGTGAGTAGATTACCACAGACCTTCGGGTCCATAGTTAGTAGCTAGATGGCTTCTTCTCTCTTTTTGATCTTCAATACAATGTTCTCCTCGATGTTCTTGGAGTTCTATCCGATGTATTCACTTTTTGCGGTGTGTTTGTTGGGATCTGATGAATTGTGAGTTTATGATCAGATTATCCATGAATATTATTTGAGATTTCTCTGAACTCTTTTATGCATGATTGTTATAGCTTCGTATTTCTCTCCGATCTATTGATTTGGTTTGGCCAACTAGATTGATTTATCTTGCAATGGGAGATGTGCTTTGTATTGGGTTCGATCTTGTGGTGCTCAATCCCAGTGACAGAAAGGGACATGACACGTATGTATCGTTGCTATTAAGGGTAAAAAGATGGGGTTTATTCATGCATGAGTTTACTTTGTCGATATCATGTCATCTTGCTTAAGGCGTTACTCCGTTCTTTATGAACTTAATACTCTAGATGCATGCTGGATAGCGGTCGATGTGTGGAGTAATAGTAGTAGATGCATAATCGTTTTGGTCTACTTGTCCCGAACGTGATGCCTATATACATGATCATTGCCTTGGATATCATCATGATTATTTGCTTTTCTATCAATTGCCCAACAGTAATTTGTTCACCCATCGTATGCTATTTTCAAGAGAGAAGCCTCTAGTGAAAACTATGCCCCCCCAGGTCTACCTTAATCATATATTGAAAATCCTGAAAATACCTTGCTGCAATTTTACTTTATTTATTTTATTTTGTATTTTTGTTCGATCTATCTATCTATCACCATACAATTTAATCTTGCAATTAACCGCCAAGGGATTGACAACCCCTTGTTCGCGTTGGGTGAGAGGATTTGTTGTTTTGTGTGCAGGTACTGCTAACGAGTTGTTGCGTGATTCTCCTACTGGTTTGATAACCTTGGTTTCATAACTGAGGGAAATACTTATCTCTACTGTACTGCATCATCCCTTCCTCTTCGGGGAAATCCCAACGCAGCTCACAAGTAGTAGGAAGAATTTCTGGCGCCGTTGCCGGGGAGACATCATCAACATCTATCAAGTACCTATGCATAAACTTTCATCTCCTTGCATTTATTTTATTTGCATTTGCCTCTCGTTTTCATCTCCCCCACTTCTAATTTTTTTTTACAAAAACACAAAAATATTTTTATTTGCTTGCTTGCTTTTATTGCCATGTCAACACTAAAGAACAGAAAGTGAAAGCAAAAATTTAAGATCACTATGGATCCTTATCCACTTGCTAATATTTTCAAAAGATAAAATTATAATGAACCAATTGCTAGTGATTCGAGTGCTCTAGATTTTCTCTATGAAGTTTTGCTTGAAAATCATGAATCT
The DNA here is from genome assembly GCA_039707655.1 of Elymus sibiricus. Classification (NCBI taxonomy): domain Eukaryota; kingdom Viridiplantae; phylum Streptophyta; class Magnoliopsida; order Poales; family Poaceae; genus Elymus; species Elymus sibiricus. The sequence continues at coordinate 254,230,982 of CM077674.1, forward strand.
GAAAATTGTGATGAAGTGTTAGAAGAAGAAATTTATAAAGTGATTCATGATAGCTCCTTGATTCAAAAGCATGATTGCAATGATGTTACTATAAATTCTATTAATGTGAATTGTGCTAATAATATGCAAAACTACAAGCTTGGGGATGATAATTTTGTTACATCCACTACTTATTGCAATGATCATGATTGGGGTGATGCTTCTTATGATCTTGAAAATTTATTTAAGCCTCATGATGAATATGATATTGATAATAATGCTTGCAATAATATTGAAAGTGGGTTTGGAAGAGTGTCAACTTTAGGTAAAAAGAATCCCACACATTCAGAGAGTGTTCAATCTTATGAAATTTTTGACAAAAGTGGGTTCGGAGAGGTCATGACTTTAGTTGATGTTAATCCCACTATCTTGGAAGATTATAAGTTTTTTATGCATCTGGATCATAGAGAGAATATTGTTTATGATAGCTACATTGTTGAGTTTGATTATAATCCTACATGTAATTATTATGAGAGAGGAAAATATGGTTGTAGAAATCTTCATGTTACTAAATTGCCTCTCGTTATGTTGAAATTATTAATAGTCCATTCTTCCTATTTGGCATATGCTAGATATTGCTTGTCTTGATAATTTGTTTGCTTATAAAATGCCGATGCATAGGAAGTATGTTAGACTTAAATGTGTTCTTCACATGTTTCATGATGCTCTCTTCGTGTTTCAATTACCATCTTTCATGTGAGCATCATTGAAATCTCGAGCCTATCTTAATGGCTTTAAAGAAAGAGCTTGTTGGGAGACAACCCAATAATTTTTTTTATTATGTTCTTGTGTGTTTACACAATTATGCTACTGTTATGATTGTGTTTTTTATGTTTTAATTAGTGTTTGTGCCAAGTAATGCCTTTGGGATGATTTGGAAGATAGTATAATTGATGCTGTTTGGAAAACAGAAAGTTTTGCGTCCAGTGCTGGAATTTTAGTTCTGTACTGGAGCGTCCGAAAAATCTGAAATTTTTACATAGTATTGGTATATGAATTTTCCACGTTTTCCTATTTTTTTAGAATTTTTGGCGTTACATAAGTATAGATTTTAAATAGATCTTTACAGAATGTTCTGTTTTAGACAGATTCTGTTTTTGTTGCATAGTTTGCTTATTTTGATGAATCTATGGATCGTATCGGGGGGTATGAGTCATGGAGAAGTTGGAGTACAATAGAATTATGCCAATATTAAATATGAATCAATTTTCTACAGTACTTAAAGTTAAAGATTTATTTGTTATACTAACGGATCTCACGAAGGTTTTGTTGAGTTTTGTGTGATTGAAGTTTTCAAGTTTTGGGTGAGATCACGATAGATGAAGGAATAAGGAGTGGCAAGAGCCTAAGCTTGGGGATGCCCAAGGCACCCCAAGGTAATATTCAAGGAATACTCAAGCAACTAAGCTTGGGGATGCCCCGGAAGGCATCCCCTCTTTCTTCTACCAACTATCGGTAATTTTACTTGGAGCTATATTTTTATTCATCACATGATATGTGTTTTACTTGGAGCGTCGTGTATTATATGAGTCTTTGCCCTGTTTGCTTCTTAGTTTGTCACAATCATCTTTGCTAGACACACCTATTTGAGAGAGCCACACGTTTATCATGATTTGTTAGAATACTCTATGTGCTTCACTTAAATCTTTTGAGCTAGGCAGTTGCTCTAGTGCTTCACTTAAATCTTTTTGAGCACGGAGGTGGCTATATTTTGAAGAAATATTTGCACTCTCATGCTTCACTTATATCTTTTTGAGAGTTGATAGTAGTAATGGTAATTTGCACAAGATATGAATTTGGTCCCAAAGTGATGAATATTCAAGAGGGATATAATAAAAACTTTCATGAAAGATCATTGGATATGATAAGTTTGATTCCTTGCAATAGTTTTGCGATATGGAGATGATAATATGTGAGTCATGTTAGCGAGTTATTGTGATTTAGTAAGAATATTGGTGTTAAGGTTTGTGATTCCCTATGCATGCACATAAAGTCAATAGTTATGCAACGAAATTATATCCTACTTATGGTGCATTATTCGGTGTTAGTTATGTTCAATGCATGTTTATGACCGTTTTCGCTTTTTGGTTGGTCGCTTCTCAATCTATTTGCTAGCCTTCATTTGTACTAACCGGGAATACTGCTTGTGCATCCAACTCCTTAAACCCAAGTTGTGCCAAATGAGTCCACCATACCTACCTATATGCGGTATTTCCATGCCGTTCCAAGTAAATTTGCATGTGCCAACTCTAATTTTTCAAAATAATTTTCCGTTTTGTGTGCCCGTACCGCTCATGAAGCGGCAGGGGGTGGCCAATATTTTCCATGCTAGGTGTGTTATTCTCACGATGAGTGTTTATTCACTTGTCATTGCACGAGAGAGTGGCAAGTAATAGGGATGCCCAGACCCGAAATGAAAAAAAAATTAATATGATGATAATAATAAATTCCTTGGAAAGTGTTGGTATGGAGGGCACCCATGGATATGGCTAGCCATGGATTGTGAAAGAATGGTGGAAAGGAAATAAACTTTATTTTCTGTTTGGGAACCGCCTATAATGTGTCTAGCATGGAAGATATTGGGAATTCTCGGTCGTTTTCGTTGACAGGAAAAGCATGCCTCTCAAAATAAGTTTATCTCTCTAATTTTAGTCTTGAGCTCTGTCACCTTTGCAAATCTCTACTTCCCTCTGCGAAGGGCCTATCTATTTACTTTTATGCTATTTTTATTTTTATTTTGAGTCTCCATCTTCTCTTACAAAGCACCAACTAGAGAGCACTATTGTCATACTTGTGCATTGTATGTAGCTAATGTTGAGTGTGTTTCATGAATGGATCAATGATTGAGCATAATGGGCTAGGGATAACTTTCTTTAGCGTTGATATTCTGAAAGGCATGGTTGCTTGTTAGTATGCTTGAGTATTTATGTCTTCATGTCAAACTATAGACTATTGCTTTGAATCATTCAAGTCCAAATGTCCATGCTACAAAGAAAAGAGTATATGATGAATATGATAGGTAGCATTCCACATCAAAAATTCTGTTTTTATCATTTACCTACTCGAGGACGATCAGGAATTAAGCTTGGGGATGCTTGATACGTCTCCAACGTATCTGTAATTTTGATTGTTCCATGCTATTATAGTACCAATCTTGGATGTTTTATATAAATTTACAAGCAATTATATATCATTTTTTGGGACTAACCTATTAACTTAGTGCCCAGTGCCAGTTGCTGTTTTTTGCCTGTTTTTGGTTTTTCAAAATATCAGTACCAAACGAAGTCCAAATGCCACGAAACTTTTTATAGATTTTTTTCTAGACATAAGAGACACTAGAAGCTTCGGGAGAGGGCCAGAAGACAGAGGGGGTGGCCACAAGCCACCAGGGCTAGGGGGTGGCCACGAGCCACCAGGGCGCGCCCTGGTGCCTCGTGGGCCCACCTCTGCTCCGCTTGACCTAATTCTACCTCTATAAATTCTCTAAAATCGGGAAACCAATAGAGGAGTCCACGAAATACTTTTTCCGCCGCCGCAAGTTCCTGTTCTCGAGAGATCCCATCTGGAGGCCTTTTCCGGCACTCTGCCGGAGGGGGATTCGATCATTGTGGGGCTCTCCATCAACCTTACTGCCCTTCCGATGATGCGTGAGTAGTTTACAACAGACCTTCGGGTCCATAGTTAGTAGCTAGGTGGCTTCTTCTCTCTTTTTGATCTTCAATACAATGTTCTCCTCGATGTTCTTGGAGTTCTATCTGATGTAATCACTTTTTGCGGTATGTTTGTTGGGATCCGATGAATTGTGAGTTTATGATCAGATTATCCATGAATATTATTTGAGTTTTCTCTGAACTCTTTTATGCATGATTGTTATAGCTTCGTATTTCTCTCCGATCTATTAATTTGGTTTGGCCAACTAGATTGATTTATCTTGAAATGGGAGAGGTGCTTTGTAATGGGTTCGATCTTGCGGTGCTCAATCCCAGTGACAGAAAGGGACATGACACGTATGTATCGTTGCTATTAAGGGTAAAAAGATGGGGTTTATTCATGCGTGAGTTTACTTTGTCTACATCATGTCATCTTGCTTAAGGCGTTACTCCGTTCTTTATGAACTTAATACTCTAGATGCATGCTGGATAGCGGTCGATGTGTGGAGTAATAGTAGTAGATGCAGAATCATTTCGGTCTACTTGTCTCGGACGTGATGCCTATATACATGATCATTGCCTTGGATATCATCATGATTATTTGTTTTTCTATCAATTGCCCAACAGTAATTTGTTCACCCACCGTATGCTATTTTCAAGAGAGAAGCCTCCAGTGAAAACTATGGCCCCCAGGTCTACCTTAATCATATATTGAAAATCCTAAAAATATGTTGCTGCAATTTTACTTTATTTATTTTATTTTGTATTTTTGTTCGATCTATCTATCTATCACCATACAATTTAATCTTGCAATTAACCGCCAAGGGATTGACAACCCCTTGTTCGCGTTGGGTGCGAGGATTTGTTGTTTTGTGTGCAGGTACTGCTAACGAGTTATTGCATGATTCTCCTACTGGATTGATGACCTTGGTTTCATAACTGAGGGAAATACTTATCTCTACTGTACTGCATCATCCCCTCCTCTTCGGGGAAATCCCAACGCAGCTCACAAGTAGCAATCGCTTTCAGTTTCAAACCGATCACACAGGAGTCACAAAAAAAGATATAATATGCATTCACATGCTGGAATATAAAGACGCATTCATTTTAAATAAAAGCATGTCTTTACATCTTACAAACTTCGGCATTCCGAAGTACAAATTAAAAATACAAAGTGTTCTTAGGGCAGTGGGCCTTGGTGATCCGAGCTCCCTCCAATACCCTGGCAAGGAACTACTTCGCGGTCCGGTCTTTCCCTTCGGGGGGCCCCGAGGCCACGAGCGACACGTCAAGGCATGGGTAGTGCGTCTTCATGCAGGCATATGCCCGCTGGATACCCTCCAAGCACGTAGACCGCTTCCAGCGCGTCACTTGGGGACCGGCCTCTTGCAGACGGGCCACCAGACCGAAGAAGCTGGTCGGCAGCGCCTCCGAGGGCCAGAGATGGATGCAGAGATCTTCCAGCGCTGGTTTCTCCATACGGAAGAGCTCCATTAGGTGCTTCATTTGTTGATTTAGCAGCTCCGGATGCGATGGCGCCTGGAATTGTTGCCAAAACGCTCTCTCCGTGGCATGGTCCTCCCGAGCGCCGAAGTAGCGTCCGACGTCTGCCGTGCTCCTCGGGAGATCCGCAAAGGCCTCTGCGGATCGCCATAGTCGAGTGAGCTCGACGAACCCTTTGCGGCCAAAAACACATTGAAGCAGAAATGGCTTACCAGTAGCGATCTACCTCACTTGCTGGAGCACTTCGCGGTCTGCCCGGGCCCGGGTCTGGACCTCGGCGTCCGCCGAGCTCAGGTTCTTGAGCTCTGTGTCCGCCTTCTTCTCCTTCTCTTGAAGGGCGTCGTGTTCGAGGTACACGCCCTTCAGGGTGTCCTCCACCTCAAGGACCCGGGCCTGGTCTTTGCGCCGAGCTGCCTTCTCTTCGGCCAGCTCCTTCTCGGCCTGTGCGGCCACAGCCTTTTGCTGATCCACCTCCTACTAAGTCTTCCTCAGTTCAGCCTTGAGGGCCTCAAGCTCCGTCGTCACAGTTGTCGCATAAAATAGCTCGGCATTAGCATTATAATTCAAACAAAATTCCAGGTGCACGTAATAGCACGACAGTTTTTTTACCTTGGGCCCGCTCGATCTGCTTTTGCATTAGATCAAGGTCCTCCTCGAAGCGCTTGAGCTTCCGATTCATCTCCGCTATCTCCTCAGCAGCAGAGTTCGGAGCTGAGGACAAAGCCTGCACATGCACATTTACTAACTTAGTATCCCAGTTGAAATATCAACCCTCTGACCGGCTTCTCTGATAAAACCAACCAGAGTCTTGGGGGCTACTGCATTTTGGCTTTTCCTATAATAATCTATCTCGACCCCACAGCCAGTTCTTCGAACCAGCTTTGGGCTCGGAGGCTGCTGCTGGCCACACACTTACATATGCTACTCTATTGCACAGTAAAAAGTCTTCGGATAAGAGCACCTACTTATATATGGAACAAGTGCTGGGAAACATACCTCTAAGTCCTTGATGAGGCCCTTGAAGACCTCGTGCATTCCGGCCTCTACGGACCAAAAGCCGCTCAACGCCATGCCGATAAGGGCACGGTGCTCTTCTGTTATAGAGGTGCCTGTTAAGGCTACCTTCATCTCGTCGGCCCACCCCGCGGCAACACGCCCTTGGGCGGGAGGGGTGGGCAGAACGGCCTCAGGTCCCGCCACTGTCGTGGTGGGAATGGAGGCCTCTGGCTGTGGCGTTGGCGCCAGAGATGCTTGGGGCAGGGCCGCTGTCTGGCCCAACCCTTCTTTAGGGACCTCAGGGACTGCGTCCCCTTGATCCCGTTCGGCCGAGGTCTTGGCCTCGGCCGCAGAAACTTGTACCTTGGTCCCCGCAGTGTTGACAAGGGGGACCGGGTCGGATGTCGCCTCCCCCAGCCCTTCGAGGGCAGGAGGGGTCACGACGCGCTCAGGAGTCACGCTATCCGCCATTGAGGGCGGAGGCAGCCCGTCCGAGGCGTCATCGCCTATATGGAGACGCTGCGGACTGAGGAGAGATGTGTTAAAAACTCTGCATAAAAAAGGCTTCCAAACTTACTTCGGGAAAATAAGAATTTACCTCCGAGGTGCTAGTTTTTGTCTCTTCGGCTGGAAGAGGTCGCCGCCCGACTCGTCGGAGAGCGTGACCTTCTCCGGCGAGGCCCGCTTGCCGGCAGGATCGGCGGAACACCTACGCAGCCGCTTGAGGCCTTTGGGCTGCACACCCTCCTCGGCATCCTTGGACGCCGCTCTATTTCCCTTGAGGGAAGGATCGAGTTTCTGAGGTGTCCCGTGTGCGAAGGCCGCCCCGCCCCCTCGATGGTTTTGGCTCCTTGGGCGGCACCACGTACGGGTCCTCAATCAAGAGGGCCGTATGTTGAGGGGACCTCTCCCCCTCTTGCAGCGGTGCCGGACACAACATCTGCTGTGCCTTGGGGATCCACTTCTGAAAATGCGGAACCAGCCATTCAATTAAAGATCTATAAGATGGAAGGGAATGCGGGACTCAGATCTGTGTGTTATAATTACCTCGGAGGCGTCGTGTGCGGCCTCGAAGCCGCAGTCCTCCCCTTAGGGGGGAACTCATTCTTGGACGACTTGAATAACGCCGTCCCCATCCCAGACAGGGATGTGCGAAAGAAGTGGTTGACAGGCACCGCGTCCTCGGGCTTGAATGCCCACATCGGACTTGCCCAAAGTTGCAGCGGCAGAATGCGGCGGTGGAGGATGACGTCAATCACGTCTACCAGCTTCACCTTCTTCTTGTCTACCAAGAATTGGATCTTCTGCTGCAGCTCCGTCACCTCCTCGGAGCTCCCCCAATCCATGCCCTTCCTCCTCCAGGAAGCAAGCCTCCTTGGAGGGCCTACAGAGAAGGCCGGGACTTTGGCCTGGCCGGCGGTGAGAGGCTCGGTGACGTAGAACCACTCGCGCTGCCACTCCTTGATGGTCTCGATGAAGGTACCTGGGAACCAGTCGGCCTTCTGGTTCTTGATGATCATTGCTCCCCCACACTCGGCGAGCTCGGAGCCGCTGGACTTCGGCTTGATGCCGAACGTCTTCAGCCACAACTCGAAGTGTGGCTCGACGCGGAGGAAGGCTTCGTAGGCGATGATAAAGGAGGCGAGGTGGAGGATAAAGTTAGGGGCTAGATGGTGGAAATCCTGCCCATAGAAGAAAAGGATCCCGCGCACAAAGGGGTGTAGCGGGAACCCCAGACCTCGGATGAGGTGGGGAATGAAGACTACCCTCTCCCCAGGGTTGGGAGTGGGCACGCGCTGGTTTGGCTCGGGTGCTCAAGTGGCGACGTTGGCCGGGATGTACCCCGCGCTCTGCATCTCTAGGTTCGTGCCCTCCGTACCAGAGAAGCTGGCCCAGTGCCCCTGGAGGGAGGCGTCGGCCATTGCAGGGAGCTGGGAGCTGTGGGCGCTAAGGGGAAATGCAGAACTGGATCTGGGCGCTGGAGCTCGAAGGGCAGTAGGCAGAGGGGAATGGAAGCGTGCTATTACTATCGCTTTCCCTCTACTCTTATAGGCTGGTGAAAGGCCAAGAGTCCCCCCAGTCGTGCCGTTGAAATCGCCACTACCCGAAAGAAGATGCCGTTATGCATATGGGAAAAAACAAAATATTGATGATATCCCTTAAAAAAGGGCACAATCTCTGTTTTTACGGGATGTGCCAATGGGAGAACTGCCTCAGGGAGCGGTTTGAGCAACCATAACTGGCTCGACTGGTTATAGGTGGTGCCGCTTCCGTAAAGTTGTTAGGCTTTAAGCACTGTTCACACCTGTACGGTTGGCCTTCGAGGCTAAGTTATCCCGCGTCTTCCGATGCTATCGGGTTTGAAAGAGCCCTTGTTCAGGGGCAAATTCCGTTGAGAGAAAGCCCAGTGAAAGCTCACGATTTGTGGAACGATCTCAAATCTTCACGGGTGGAACTTGTCTGTCAAGCCGAGGACTCTCAAGCCGAAGTCATTTTGCCAAATAAGAGTGTCGTCCTCGGCGTAGAATACCAGTTCAGGGGCTACTGACGGTGTCCTGGACTAGGGGGTACCAACCTAGTTGGCCCACAGTCCTTGGGCCGAGCTCATGGGCCTCATTCTCATAAGGAAGGACTCTAGAAGCCTCGATCACGACAGCCTATGCCGAAGACTTGACGTGTACTCCAAGGGTATCTTCGGCCGCCGCCGTATGTATCTCTAGATCAGCAACCGACTATGTAACCCTAGGCATCCCACTAGCATGTATATAAGCCAAGGGGTTTAGTTTGTAGATACCTCCCTATCATAATCACATCCTCCTAGCCTTAGGGTTAGAACACAACTTACAATCTCGAGGTAGATCAAGCTTGTACTCGATACACAACCATCAATATAATCAAAGCAGGACGTAGGGTATTACCTCTTCGAGAGGGCCCGAACCTAGGTAAACACCGTGTCCCTTGTCTCTATTACCATCCATCCAAGATTCACAGCTCGGGACCCCCTACCCCGAGGTCTGCCGGTTTTACCACTGACAACAGCTAAACCCTAGAAACTCGGTTCCACCGAGATGACATTCGGTCCCACCAAAGTGCAGTGACCAAGTTTCTGTACCCAGTCGATTTCACTTCGCAATTACCGAGTTGAAATGATCGGAACTACCGAAACGAGGTCTTGCTTAGGTCACCGCGAATTGGTCCGTCCTGTTGAGTATATTGATTATTAGGCTTGATAGGATAGCGTAGTATATTATTCTACCTTCTCTTGTACTCCAAGTTGGTCATTGTACTCCTATATATATGCCCATGAGGCTCAAGCAATATACAACAATTCCACCAACCCCTCTCTATCCCTTCTAACATGGTATCAGCCTAACTGATCCAAACCCTAGCCGCCGCCCGCCGCTTCCGCCCCGCGCGCCGCCCCCGGGGCGGTCGGCCTCCATGACCGCCGCCGGGGGCCGCGCCGCCCGTACCTAGGGTTCGTCCGCCGGTCATGTTGACCGGCTGCCCTAGAGAGTCTTTTTCCCGATCCTTTGATCCGGGTTTTTCTGTCTCTCGCCGGTCGCTTTGATCAGCCTTTACTTTTTGGTTTTCCGATCTAAGATCGGTTTGCGTCGCCCGCCGCCGTTCGTCATCTACAACGCGTGTCTACTTTGACATCGGATCAATCGGTTGCTGCACGGCAGCCCCGTTTCAGCGGCGTCATCTATATTGATGCGGCGGCTCCTCGCACGTCATGCGCTGCTGCCGCTCATGCACATGCACTGGTGTGGCTGCCGCTACACTGGTGATGGTTTTTCCGCCGTCCGCATCCAGGGCATCCAGGAGCTATGGCTCACGTGCATGCACATGAAGCCACATGCACCGATGTACGATCTTGACCAGGACGTGTTACACGTCACGGGCTGGAGTCGATTTGCATCACCGCTCGTTCGCGTCTTCTCAATTCTGCTCATCGCGTGTCCGGTCTGATCACCTGATGCCCGTCTCCGCAGAATTCAGGGAAAATCAACGTCAAGTTTACACGCCTCCTCACCGATACGAGCAACGGACTGCAGCTGTGTCGTCCCTTCGGACCGCAGCGTGGCCGTCCCATGGTTTTCCCGTGAATGCATCGACCCGCGCGCTACCGCTGCGTTGCCTCTTCGGGCCGTAGTGCCGTGGCCTACGGTCCACCGCCGCCCCGAGGCCGCCCGCTCCAAGCCGTCCCCGTGGCTGCACCGACCCTCGCGCTGCCGCTTCGTTGCCCCATCGGGCCATAGCGAGCATGGCACGCGGTCCCTGCCACCACCCTGAGGTCTTCCTCGCCGTCGCCCGACCCGCGCGCTGCCACTGTGTCGCCCCTTCCGGCCGTAGCACCATGGCACGCGGTCCACTTCGCCGTCCACGCACGTCGACTTCTGTGTGGTATGCGCCGTGCCCCCTTCCTAGGCGCGGGAACGTCACCGTCCGCGCCGGTCTTCGTCACGCTGTCGGGTTCTTCCTCGCCTACTTTGAGCACCGTCGTCGCGCTCCTAACCTAGCCGCCGCCGCCGCCTCCTCAGGCCACCGCCACCGGCGCTCTTCTTCCTGGTCCACGGCGACTACCTCGACACCGGCCACCCTGACTCAACATCGACCACGGCGTCCCTCGCACGGCTACCTCGACCATGGCTACACCACCCGACGCTCTCGGCTACCTCGACATCGGCACAAAGGGCTACCGCCTTGCTTGAGCAACCTCGTCGGTTTCCACTCCAGCCACGACTTCCGCGATGCATCGACCGTTACGACTATGTGTGTGTGGGGGGGGGGTGTCTGTCGGCTTACCTTCGGATTCTTCTCCAGTCTCACCGTCAACGTCGCTACTATTGTGACTGCGGGGGGATGTTGAGTATATTGATTATTAGGCTTGATAGGATAGTGTAGGATATTATTCTACCTTGTACTCCAAGTTGGTCATTGTACTCCTATATATATATGCCCACGAGGCTCAAGCAATATACGACAATTCCACCAACCCCTAGCTATCCCTTCTAGAGTTGTATTGATCGGTCTCACCGAAAAGCCTAACGTTCGAATCTTTTACACAGGTCGGTCTCATCAAGATTTTGCTTCGGTGTCACCGAGTTATGCTAAAAGTTTGTAATAGTTGGATTTTTGGTGCTGCCTATTTATACCCCTCCACCACCACTCACTCTCAAAGAGAGCCATCAAAACGAAACTACACTTCCACCATTCATTTTCTGAGAGAGAACCACCTACACTTGTGTTGAGATCAAGGCATTCCAATCCAACCATTTGAACCTTGATTTCTAGCCTCCCCAAGTTGCTTTCCACTCCAATCCTTCTCCTACCCAAGTTAAATCCATGAGAGAGTGATTGAGTGTTGAGGAGACTATCTTTTGAAACACAAGAGCAAGGAGTTCATCATCAACAACACCATCTATTACCTTTTGGAGAGTGGTGTCTCCTAGATTGGTTAGGTGTCACTTGGGAGCCTCCAAGATCATGTGGAGTTGAACCAAGTTTGTAAGGGCAAGGAGATCGCTTACTTCGTGAAGATCCACCCAAGTGAGGCTAGTCCTTCGTGGGCGTAAGCCATGGTGGAATAGACAAGGTTGCTTCTTCGTGGACCCTTCGTGGGTGGAGCCCTTCGTGGACTCGCGTAGCCGTTACCCTCCGTGGATTGAAGTCTCCATGAACGTGGATGTACGATAGCACCACCTATCGGAACCTGCTACTTGTAGACTGCGTTGGTATTTCCCCGAAGAGGAGAGGATGATGCAGTATAGTAGAGGTAAGTATTTCCCTCAGTTAAGAACCAAGGTTATAAATCCAGTAGGAGAACCAAGCAAAATTCCGTTAAGCGCACCTGCACACACAAAAGCAAACACTTGCACCCAACGCAAATAAGAAGGTTGTCAATCCTCTTAGCGGTTATTTGCAAGGATTAAATCTTATAGAGATAAATAGATAAACTAAAATACTAAATAAAATAAAAGTAAATAAATTGCAGCAAGGTATTTTTAGGTTTTTAATATATGATAAAGTAGACCCGGGGGCCATAGTTTTCACTAGAGGCTTCTCTCTCGAACACATAGCATACGGTGGGTAGACAAATTACTGTTGGGCAATTGATAGAAAAGCAAATAATTATGACGGATTCATGGCCATGATCATGTATATAGGCATCACGTCCAAGACAAGTAGACCGACTCCTGCCTGCATCTACTACTATTACTCCACCCATCGACCGCTATCCATCATGCATCTAGGGTATTAAGTATGAAACAGAGTAACGCCTTAAGCAAGATGACATGATGTAGACAAAGTAAACTCAAGCAATATGATTAAACCCCATCTTTTTATCCATAATGGCAACAATACAAATACGTGTCATGTCCCCTACTGTCACTGGGATTGAGCACCTCAAGATTGAACCCATCACAAAGCACCTCTTCCATTGCAAGACAAATCATTTCTAGTAGGCCAAACCAAATCGATAGATCGGAGAGAAATACAAAGCTATAATAATCGTGCATAAAAGAGTTCAGAGAAGACTCAAATATTTCTCATGAATAATCTGATCATAAACTCACAATTCATCGGATGCCAACAAACACACCGCAAAAGAAGATTACATCGGATAGAACTCCAAGAATATCGAGGAGAACATGGTATTGAAGATCAAAGAGAGAGAAGAAGCCATCTAGCTACTAGCTATGGACCCATATGTCTGTAGTAAATTACTCACACATCATCAGAAGGACAGCAAGGTTGATGAAGAAGCCCTCCGTGATCGATTCCCCCTCCGGCAGAGTACCGGAAAAGGCCTCCAGATGGGATCGCGGAAGAATAGAGGCTTGCGGCGGCGGAAAGGTTTTCTCTTCTGTCTCACTGGTATATTGGGAATATTTGGGAATTTATAGCGCTGTAATTAGGTCAGGAGGGGCAACGAGGGGCCCACAAGCCGGGGGGGCGCGCCCTCCAGGCTTGTCGCCTCCTCGTGGCTCTTCTGGTCTTCTCCCGAAGCTTTGTGGGTCTCTTCTGGTCCAGAAAAATTAATGCAAAGTTTTTTTCTCATTTGGACACTTTTTGATAATGATTTTCTGAAAAGGCAAAAACAAGCAGAAAACAGCAACTGGCACTGGGTACTGAGTTAATAGGTTAGTCCCAAAAAATGATATAATAAGGCATATAATTGCATATAAAACATCCAAGATTGATACTATAATAGCATGGAACAATCAAAAATTATAGATACGTTGGAGACGTATCAAGCATCCCCAAGCTTAATTCTTGCTCGCCCTCGAGTAGGTAAATGATAAAAACAGAATTTTTGATGTGGAATGCTACCTATCATGTTTCATCATGTAATCTCTCTCTTACGATATGAATAATAAGATCTGAATGATTCAAAGCAATAGTCTATAATTTGATATAAAGACATCAATACTCAGGCATACTAATAAACAATCATGTCTTTCAAAATAAAAATGCTAAAGAACACTATCCCTACAAAATCATATAATCCTGTCATGCTCCATCTTCTTAGCACAAAATATTTATCATGAACAACCCCAGTTTTAACCAAGCAATTGGTTCATACTTTTTAACGCGCTTTAGCTTTTTCAACCCCCACGCAATACATGAGCGCAAGCCATGGATATATCACTATGGGTGGAATAGAGTGTGGTGGTAGAGATAAATAAGAGAAGTCAAAAAATAAGAAGATAGTCTCACACCAACGAGGCTAATCAACGGGCTATGGAGATGCCCATCAATTGATGTCAATGCGAGGAGTAGGGATTGCCATGCAACGTATGCACTAAGAGCTATAAGTGTATGAAAGCTCAACATGAAAACTAAGTGGGTGTGCATCCAACTTGCTTGCTCATGAAGACCTCCGGCATTTGACGAAGCCCATCATCGGAATATACAAGCCAAGTTCTATAATGAAAAATTCCCACTTGTATATGAAAGTGACAAAATAGGAGACTCTCTATATGAAAAACATGGTGCTACTCTGAAGCACAAGTGTGGAAAAGGGATAGTAACATTGCCCCTTCTCTCTTTTTCTCTCATTTTTTTTTCGTGGCTCTTTTTGGCCTCTTTTTTTAGAACAGTCTCATGGACCTCATCCCCACTTTTTCGAGGACTCATTAGTCTCCACCATTCTTTCCTCACTGGGAAAATGCTCTAATAATGATGATCATCACACTTTTATTTACTTACAACTCAATATTACAACTCGATACTAGAACAAAAATATGACTCTATATGAATGCCTCTGGTAGTGTACTAGGATGTGCAATGATGCTAGCATAACATGTATAAAAATGATGAATGGTTACTGAGCCACAAATACTATGTCAGCTATATGATCATGCAAAGCAATATGACAATGACGATGTGTGTCATAAAAAAACGGAACGGTGGAAGTTGCATGGTGATATATCTCGGAATGGCTATGGAAATGCCATGATAGGTAGGTATGGTGGCTGATGATAGGTAGGTATGGTGGCTGTTTTGAGGAAGATATAAGGAGACTTATGTGTGATAGAGTGTATCATATCACAGGGTTTTGATGCACCGGCGAAGTTTGCACCAACTCTCGATGTGAGAAAGGGCAATGCACGGTACTAAAGAGGCTAGCAAATTGCGGAAAGGTGAGAGTGTGTATAATCCATGGACTCACATTAGTCATAAAGAACTCACGTACTTATTGCGAAAGTATATTAGCCCTTGAAGCAAAGTACTACTACGTATGCCCCTAGGGGGGAGGTTGGTAGGAGTTAACCATCGCGCGCCCCCGACCGCCACCCAAAGGAAGACAATCAAGAATAAATCATGCTCCAACTTCTTAGCATAACGACAGACCATACGTGCATGCTTCGGGAATCACAAACCTTAACACCAATATTCTTACTGAACCACAATTATCTACTAGCACCTCCCACATATTACCATCTTAATATCGCAAAACTATTGCAAGGAATCAAACTTATCATATTCAGTGATCTACATGAAAGTTTTTATTATATCCCCCTTGAATACCTATCATATCAGGACCAAATTCACAACCCATGCATATTACCATTGCTATTCATTAGTCTCTAAAAAAGATCTAAGTGAAGCATGAGAGTGCAACTATTTCTTTAAAATATAACCATCGCCGTGCTCTAAAAGATATAAGTGAAGTACTAGAGCAACTGCCTAGCTCAAAAGATATAAGTGAAGCACAAAGAGTATTCTAACAAATCACGAATAATGTGTGTCCCTCTCAAAAAGGTGTGTTCAGCAAATATGATTATGACAAACTAAAAATCAAACAAAAGCAAACAAACTATATCACAAGACGCTCCAAGTAAAACACATATCATGTGATGAATAAAAATATAGCTCCAAGTGAGTTACCGATAGATTGTAGACAAAAGAGGGGATGCCCTCCGGGGCATCCCCAAGCTTAGACGCTTGAGTCTTCCTTGAATATTACCTTGGGCTGCCTTGGGCATCCCCAAGCTTAGGCTCTTGCCGCTCCTTATTCATTTATCCATCGTAGTCTCACCCAAAACTTGAAAACTTCAGCACACAAAACTCAACAGAAACCTCGTGAGATCCGTTAGTATAACAAACAAATCTTAAACTTTAGGTACTGTTGTAAATTGATCCATATTTAATATTGGCATAATGCTACTGTACTCCAACTTCTCCATGACTCATACCCCCCGATACGATCCATAGATTCATCAAAATAAGCAAACTATGCAACAAAAACAGAATCTGTCTGAAACAGAACAGTCTGTAAAGATCTATTTCAAAGCCATACTTCTGTAACTCCAAAAATTCTGAAAACTTAGGAAAACGTAAACAATTCATATACCAATACGGTGTAAAAATTTCATATTTTTCCGACCCCCCAGTACAGCACTAAAATTCCAGCACTGGACGCAAAACTTTCTGTTTTCCAAACAGCATTAATTATACTATCATCAACATCGTCCCAAAGGCATTACTTGGCACAAACACTAATTAAAAGATAAAAACACAATCATAACAGAGGCTAAAATTTTGTAAACACTCAAGAACAAAAAGTAAAAACAAAAATTTATTTTATTCATTGGGTTGCCTCCCAACAAGCGCTATTGTTTTATGCCCCTAGCTAGGCATAATGCATAGTTTCAAGTGTTGTCATCCTTGGTTTCCAACTCCTCAATTACACATCCATTTTTTCTAGTAGATTTAAAATAGGAGTTTCTCATCATCACACTTCTAGGCACAAAATCAAGAATTTTACTTTTATGGATGGATTCCTTTATTACATCAATGAAATTGGGGTGCACGCTAATCATTTTAAGATCCTCGCTCCCTTTACTAGAAGTAGTGACCTTAACCTTAGGAACATATATAAACTTGAAATTTTTATTAGGAGGAGTCCTATCAATGTTTTTAATGGAGGAAAAAGCGGAACCTAAGTTATTGATAATCTCTTCTAGTTTGTCAATTCTAGCGGGGCTTTGTTCTATCCTTTCGTTAATTATCGGTTCCTTTTCCTTTAAAGTTTTCAAAGCAATTCCCACTTTAGAACCAAATTGAGTAATATGATTATGGACCTTTTTATCTAAATTTTCAAGATGTTCAATAGTAGGCATCGTATTTTCAATAGCTTCTTACCTTTGCATAACATGTTCCAAAGTCAATGTCGTTTCATTAATAATGATAGGGGGTGAACCCACTAAATTTCCCATAGCATTGAAGGCATCCGAAGTGGGACACATCAAGAAATTCCCTCCGATAATAGTGTCAAGCACAAATCTATACCAAGTAGTAATTCCCACATAAAAATTTCGAAGAAGAACGGTAGTGGATTGCTTACGAATTGATCTATTTTGAGCATCGCAAATCCTATACCAAGCATCTTTTAAATTTTCTCCTCCCCTTTGTTTAAAATTAAGCACTTCATTTTCCAGGGTAATAGTAATAAGCGAAGAACTAGCCGTAATGGTGAAGCAAACAAGCAAATAGGCAAATAAAAATATGTTTGTGTTTTTGTAAAAATATTTAGAAGTGGGGAAGATGAAAACGAGAGGCAAATGCAAATAAAAGGCAAATAAAATAAATGCAAGTGGATGATAGTTTGTGCGAAGGTACTTGGTAATTTTGATGATGTCTCCCCGCCAACGGCGCCAGAAATTCTTCCGGCTACTTGTAGACTGCGTTGGTATTTCCCCGAAGAGGAGAGGATGATGCAGTATAGTTGAGATAAGTATTTCCCTCAGTTAAGAACCAAGGTTAGCAATCCAGTAGGAGAACCAAGCAAAATTCTGTTAAGTGCACCTGCACACACAAAAGCAAACACTTGCACCCAACGCAAATAAGAGGGTTGTTAATCCTCTTAGCGGTTATTTGCAAGGATTAAATCTTATAGAGGTAAATAGATAAACTAAAATACTAAATAAAATAAAAGTAAATAAATTGCAGCAAGGTATTTTTAGGTTTTTAATATATGATAAAGTAGACCAGGGGGCCATAGTTTTCACTACAGGCTTCTCTCTCGAACACATAGCATACGGTGGGTAGACAAATTACTGTTGGGCAATTGATAGAAAAGCAAATAATTATGACGGATTCATGGCAATGATCATGTATATAGGCATCACGTCCGATACAAGTAGACCGACTCCTGCCTGCATCTACTACTATTACTCCACCCATCGACCGCTATCCAGCATGCATCTAGGGTATTAAGTATGAAACAGAGTAACGCCTTAAGCAAGATGACATGATGTAGACAAAGTAAACTCAAGCAATATGATTAAACCCCATCTTTTTATCCATAATGGCAACAATACAAATATGTGTCATGTCCCCTTCTGTCACTGGGATTGAGCACCGCAAGATTGAACCCATCACAAAGCACCTCTCCCATTGCAAGACAAATCAATCTAGGAGGCCAAACCAAATCGATAGATCGGAGAGAAATACAAAGCTATAATAATCATGCATAAAAGAGTTCAGAGAAGACTCAAATATTTCTCATGAATAATCTGTTCATAAACTCACAATTCATCGGATCCCAACAAACACACCGCAAAAGAAGATTACATCG
This sequence comes from Elymus sibiricus, assembly GCA_039707655.1. NCBI lineage: Eukaryota > Viridiplantae > Streptophyta > Magnoliopsida > Poales > Poaceae > Elymus > Elymus sibiricus. Next base: position 254,249,261 of record CM077674.1, read on the forward strand.
GATAGAACTCCAAGAACATCGAGGAGAACATGGTATTGAAGATCAAAGAGAGAGAAGAAGCCATCTAGCTATGGACCCGTAGGTCTGTGGTAAACTACTCCCACATCATCGGAAGGGCAGCAAGGTTGATGAAGAAGCCCTCCGTGATCGATTCCCCCTCCGACAGAGTACCAGAAAAGGCCTCCAGATGGGATCGTGGAAGTACAGAGGCTTGCGGTGGTGGAAAGGTTTTCTCTTCTGTCTGTCTGGTATATTGGGAATATTTGGGAATTTATAGCGCTGGAATTAGGTCAGGAGGGGCAATGAGGGGCCCACAAGCCTGGGGGCCGTGCCCTACCCCCTCGGCGCGCCCTCCAGGCTTGCCGCCTCCTCGTGGCTCTTCTGGTCTTCTCCCGAAGCTTCGTGGGTCGCTTCTGGTCCAGAAAAAATTAATCCATAGTTTTTTTCTTGTTTGGACACTTTTTGATAATGATTTTCTGAAAAGGTAAAAACAAGCAGAAAACATCAAATGGCACTGGGCACTGAGTTAATAGGTTAGTCCCAAAAAATGATATAATAAGGCATGTAATTGCATATAAAACATCCAAGATTGATACTATAATAGCATGGAACAATAAAAAATTATAGATACGTTGGAGACATATCAGAACCATGCCAAAGCACCGTGTCTTCATTGCGTTTGATTTCTCTGATCCCCTCCTTCACATTCATATGCAAATTCTTTACTTTCCACTGCACAACTCTTAGACTTGCATGTGTAGGGTGTTACTTGACTTGGTAGAATTGCTAAAACTTGCCTACTACTAAAATTGGGAAAAGGACAAGTTTTTTTTGGTCAAGCAGTCTAATCACCCCCCCCTCTAGACATACTTTCGATCCTACATGCTTCTAGAACAAAACCTTTGTTTTAATTATCAAGACTTACTCCCTCCTGCGCATATCACACACACTACTACTACATCTATGATACGTCCATTTTGCATCATGTTTTCCTATTTATATTTATAATGTTTTTGATCTTTATTTCACTTTATAAAGCAATCCTAATGCCTTTTCTCTCTTATTTTGCAAGTTTCACATGAAGAGGGAGATTGCCGGTAGCTGGAATTCTGGACCTGAAAAAGTTACAGCAGAGATAGATATTCTCTAGAGCTCCAAATGACCTGAAAACTTACGGAGAATTATTTTGGAATTAATAAAAGATATTGGAAGAAGAATCATCAGGAGGGGCCCACCAGTGAGTCATGGGCTCAGGTGGCGCGCGCCCCTTGGGGCGTGCCAGGTGAGCTCGTGGCTCCACCAGCAGGCCTCCGTGGCCTATATTCTCCTATATGAAGCCATTTGCCCTAGAAAAAAAAATTAGAAGAAGACTTTCGGGACGAAGTGCCGCCATCTCGAGGTGGAACCTGGGCAGGAGCACTTTTGCTCTCTGGCAGAGCGATTCCGTCGGGGATACTTTCCTCCGGGAGGGGGAAATCAAAGCCATCGACATCACCAACGTTCCTCTCATCGAGGGAGGACCAATCTTCATCAACATCTTCACCAACATCATCTCATATCAAACCCTAGTTCATCTCTTGTATTCAATCTTTGTCCCAAAACCTCAGATTGGTACATGTGGGTTGCTAGTAGTGTTGATTACATCTTGTAGTTGATGCTAGTTGGTTTATTTGGTGGAAGAATATATGTTCAGATCCTTAAGCATATTCAATACACCTCTGATCTTGAACATGAATATGATTTGTGAGTAGTTACTTTTGTTCTTGAGGACATGCGAGAAGTCTTGTTATAAGTAATCATGTGAAGTTGGCTTCGACACTCCTTCTGCTCCTCGTTGGATTCGACACTCTTACTTATCGAAAGGACTACGATTAATCCCCTATACTTGTGGGTCATCAACACTCTTTTCTGGCACCATCGCCGGTGAGTGAAGCGCCTTTGGTAAGTGGAATTTGGTAAGGAAACAATTTTATTACGTGTTGAAATTTATTGTTACTTGTTACTATGGAAAGTAATCCTTTGAGGGGCTTGTTCAGGGTATCTTCACCTCGACCGGAAGTGGTAAGAGCCGCTCCTCAACCTACTAAAGCTACTCAAAATATTTACTATGAAATTCCTTCGGGTATTATGGAAGAACTGCTTGCTAAACCTTACCTTGGAAATGGAACAATACATCCTGATATGCACATAATTTATATAGATGAAATTTGTGGATTGTTTAAGCTTGCAGGTTTGTCAGATGATGGAGTTAAGAAGAAGGTAATTCCCTTATCTTTGAGGGAAAAGGCATTATCTTGGTATAGGCTACTGGATGACGTTGGATCATGGGATTGGAACCGATTGAATCTGGAATTCCACCAGAAATTTTATCCTAGGCATCTGGTTCATCGTGATCGGAATTATATATATAATTTTTGGCCTCGTGAAGGTGAAAGTATCTCTCAAGCTTGGCGAGGCTAAAATATATGGTGCATACATGCCCCAATCATGAGCTCTCAAGAGATATGATTATGCAAAACTTTTATGCTCAGCTTTCTCATAGTAATCGATCAATGCTTGATACTTCTTCTATTGGTTCCTTTCTGAAGAAAACTATTGAATTCAAATGGGATCTTCTGGAAAGGATTAAACGTAACTCTGAAGATTGGGAAATCAACAAAGGTAATGAGTCATGTATAAATCTTGAATTTGATTGTGTTAAATCTTTTATGGAAACCGATGCTTTTAATAAGTTTAGTGCGAAATATGGACTTGACTCGGAGATAGTAGCTATTTTCTGTGAATCTTTTGCTGCTCAGGTTGATCTCCCTAAAGAAAAGTGGTTTAAATTTCATCCACCTGTTGATGAAATTTGTAAAGAACTTGTTATAGCTAAAACTGAAACAATCATTTATAATGTTGATCCAGTTGTGCCTACTACTTACATTGAGAAACCTCCCTTTCCTGTTAGGGTTAAGGAACATGTTAAGGCTACAACTGTGGTTCATAAAAGTAATATTAGAGCACCTAAACCATCTGAACAAATTAAAGTGGAACCTAATATTGCAATGACTAAAGATCTATTTACTAATAATATTGATGGGCATGGTATTTACTTTTGCTCTGAAGCCGCTAGAATTGCTAAACCTGCCAGAAATGAACAAGATATATTAGATAAGAATAAGCCTGTAGTGGGCATTCCTGTTGTTTGTGTTAAAATTGGAGATTATTGCTACCATGGTTTATGTGATATGGGTGTTAGTGTAAGTGCTATTCCGTTCTCTTTATATCAAGAAGTTATGAACGATATTGCTCCTGTCGAGTGCTACTTGTGAGCTGCGTTGGGATTTTCCCCGAAGAGGAGGGGAGAAGCAGTACATTAGAGATAAGTATTTTCCTCAGTGAGAAACAAGGTTGATCGAACCAATAGGAGAATCACGCAAACCCTCGTATACCTATCCTTTTTGGACTAGTATTATAACACGTGCAAATTGCCATTAATATTTATTAGACTCTCAAAAAGATTTAAGTGAAGCATGAGAGTGCAATTATTTCTATAAAATATAACCACCGTTGTTCTCTAAAAGATATAAGTGAAGCACTAGAGCAACTGCCTAGCTCAAAAGATATAAGTGAACCACATAGAGTATTCTAACAAATCACGATAAATGTGTGTCCCTCTCAAATAGGTGTGTCCATCAAACAATGATTGTGGAAAACTAAAAAGCAAACAAAAAACTATGGCACAAGACGCTCCAAGTAAAACTCATGTCATGTGATGAATCAAAATGTAGCTCCAACAAGTAAGTTACCGATAGATTGTAGACGTAAGAGAGGATGCCATCCGGGGCATCCCCAAGCTTAGACGCTTGGGTCTTCCTTGAATATTACCTTGGGGTGCCATGGGCATGCCTAAGCTTAGGGTTTTGCCGCTCCTTATTCCTTCATCCATCGCAATCTCACCCAAAACTTGAAAACTTCAGCACACAAAACTCAATAGAAACTTCGTGAGATCCGTTAGTATAATAAATCAATCATCCACTTAAGGTACTGTTATAAACTCATTCATAATTGTTCTTGCATAATACCTACTGTATTCTAACTCTTCCATGACTTATACCTCCCGATATAATCCATAGTTTCATTAAAACAAGCACACTATGCAATAAAAACAGAATCTGTCTAAAATAGAACAGTACACAATGACAGAATATTCCATACTTCTGTAACTCTAAAAATTCTGAAAACTTAGGACAACGTAATTTTTTTTATTCCAATAACGTGTAAAAAATTCAGATTTTTCTGACGTTCCATTACAAAATGTAAATTCCAGAACTGGGTGCAAAACTTTCTGTTTTCAAACAGCATCAATTATACTATCATCCAAATCACCCCGAAGGCATTACTTGGCACAAACACTAATTAAAAGATAAAAACACAATCATTAGAGTAGCAAAAATTTTGTGACTCAAGAAAAATAAAAATTGCAATAAAGATAAATATTGGGTTGCCTCCCAACAAGCGCTATTGTTTTATGCCCCTAGCTAGGCATAATGCATAGTTTCAAGTATTATCATCCTTCAAATTAATTCCATAGGTGGCCCTCATAATGGATTCATATGGTGATTTAATTCTCTTCCTACGGAAGGGTTCCATCTCCTTCTTTAATGGAAATTGCAATCTTATATTTCCTTCTTTCATATCAATAATAGCACCTATGGTTCGTAGGAAAGGCCTACCAACTATTATAGGACAAGACGGATTACATTCAATACCAAGCATGATGAAATCCATGGGCACATAATATCTATTAGCAAGAATGAGCACATCATTTATTCTACCCAAAGGTTTCTTAATAGTTGAATCCGCTAAATGCAAATTAAGGGAACATGCATCCATATCGGTGAGACCTAGCACGTCACATAAAGATTTTGGTATAGTAGAGACGCTAGCACCTAGATCACACAAAGCATTACATTCATAATCTTTAATCTTAACTTTAATAGTAGGTTCCCATTCATCATGCAATTTCCTGGGTATAGAAACTTCCAATTCAAGTTTTTCTTCATGAGCTTTTATCATAGCTTCTACAATATGTTTAGTAAAAGCTTTATTTTGTTCGTAAGCATTGGGTGAATTTATCATGGATTGCAACAAGGAAATACATTCAATCAAAGAACAATTATCATAATTAAAGTCCTTGTAATCCAAAGTAGTGGGCACATCACTATTTAAAGTTTTGACCTCTCCAAACCCACTTATTTCATTTTTATTATTAAGATCATCACCCTCCGAACAATTGGGACTCCTTCTAGCTAAAGTTGACTCATCTCCAGTCCCTTTTTCATCAAGTTTTATATTGCTAAACAAAGTTTCAATGGGTGTCACACCAATCAATTTAATATCTTCATCATCGCTAGTACGAGGATGTGACTCTGGTTTAGCAGCCATCTTATGTACTAGCGTAGTTTGTTTATCGGATATCTTTCCTATCAAATTTTCAGTACGAGCAAGTTGAGACTGAAGGTTAGCAACTTCTTGATTAAATTCATCAAGTTGTTTACTAATAGCATCCAATAAAGTAGAGTGTTCCTTAAGTTCTTCAGCAAAAATATTATTGTGCTCATACTATGTGATCATGAAATTCTTGGTAGTATTTTCAATCCCAGCCAACCTTTTATGATAAGAATTATCATAGAATTTTTCTTGAGACATAGTGACAAAGCAAGCAAATGAACAAACAGAAATATTTTTGTGTTTTTCGATTTTTAGAGAAGTGGGGGAGATGAAAAAGAGAGGCAAATAAAAAGTAGAGCAAGTAGATGATAGTTTGAGTGAAGGTACTTGATAGGATTTGATGATGTCTCCCCGGCAATGGCGCCAGAAATTATTCCTGCTACTTGTGATCTGCGTTGGGATTTTCCCCGAAGAGGAGGGGAGAAGTAGTACAGTAGAGATAAGTATTTCCCTCAGTGAGAACCAAGGTTTATCGAACCAATAGGAGAATCACGCAAACCCTCGTGAACAGCACCTGCACACACAAAAGCAAATACTTGCACCCAATGCGAGCAAGAGGGTTGTTACCCTTGAACTCGTTAATTGCAAGGATTAAATCTTGTATAGGTAGATAGGTAAATTGCAAAACAAAAGAAAAGTAAATAAAGTGCAGCAAGGTATTTTTAGGTTTTTAATATGCTTAAAGTAGACCCGGGGGCCATAGTTTTCACTAGAGGCTTCTCTCTCGAACGCATAGCATACAATGGGTAAACAAATCACTGTTGGGCAATTGATAGAAAAGCGCATAGTTATGACTTATTCATGGCAATGATCACGTATATAGGCATCACGTCTGTGACAAGTAGACCGATTCCTGCCTGCATCTACTACTATTACTCCACCAATCGACCGCTATCCAGCATGCATCTATGGTATTAAGTTCATGACAAACAGAGTAACGCTTTAAGCAAGATGACATGATGTAGACAAAGTAAACTCAATCAATATGAATAAACCCCATCGTTTTATCCTTAGTAGCAACAATACAATACGTACCCCGTCCCCTCCTGTCACTGGGTGGAGACATCGCAAGATTGAACCTACTACAAAGCACCTCTCCCACTTAAGATAAATCAATCTAGTTGGCCAAACCAAATGGATAGATCGGAGAGAAATACAAAGCTATAACAATCATGCATAGGAAAGTTCAGAAAAGACTCTATTACTTTCAATGAATAATCTGATCATAAACCCAAAATTCATCGGATCCCAACAAACACACCGCAAAAGAAGATTACATTGGATAGAATTCCAAGAAGATAAAGGAGAACATGGTATTGAAGATCAAAGAGAGAGAAGAAGCCATCTAGCTACTAGCTATGGACTCGTAGGTCTGTGGTGAACTACTCACACATCATCGAAAGGGCATGCAGCAAGGTTGATGTAGAAGCCCTCCGTGATCGATTCCCCCTCCAGATGGGATCGCGGAAGAATAGAAGCTTGCGACGGTGGAAAAGTTATTTCGGGTGGCTCTCTATTGGTTTGGGAATATATGTGAATTTATAGGCTTGGAATTATGTCAAACAGAGTTGCGTGGGGCCCACAAGCTCAAGGGGCGCCCCTACCCACTGGGGCGTGCCCCTCGAGCTTGTGGCTCTCTCGTATCTCGTTTGGTCTCCTCCCAAAGCTTAAGGGTCCTTTCTGGTCCAGAAAAAATTAATCTAAAGATTTTTTTTCCGTTTGGACTTCGCTTGGTATTGATTTTCTGAAAAGCGAAAAACAAGTAGAAAACAGGAACTGGCAATGGGCACTGAGTTAATAGGTTAGTCCCAAAAAATGATATAAAATAGCATATAAAGCATCCAAGATTGATAATATAATAGCATGAAACAATAAAAAATTATAGATACATTAGAGACGTATCATCGAGATGGGAGACAATGATGTTACTATTAAGCTTACAAATAGAGATACTATTTCACCACTTGGGATTGTTAGAGATGTTGAAGTCTTGTGTGGTAAGGTCAAATACCCTACTGATTTCTTAGTACCTGGATCACCACAAGATAATTTCTGTCCCGTTATATGTAACATCCCCAGATCTTAACCCTGTCATTAAGCTAATTAAATTGCCATGTCATCATGATCATCATAAATAAATTGCATTTAGGAATTAATCCAACATTCAAATTCAATTGTAAAATACAAGTCAAATTATTATTTCTTCAAACAGTAAAGCAAAATAGATCATAATTTTGTAAATAATCCATATGTAATTAAGGTTAAGGAAAACATCATCAGTTGTTTGTTTATTTGGGATCTAGGACCCAAAACAGTACCAAACAGTCCCTTTCAATTGCTAATCCATTTAAATAAAATTCAATTGGACTCAATAAATCTCCAAACTTTTTGTGACAATGCTAAATAATGCAAAGTAAATATTGTGGCTAGTTACTCATATTACAAAAGTCTTTTGGTACAAAGCTTAAATGCAAAACAGTAGCAAAAACTGAAAAGCCAAAAAAGAAAAAGATAATGGCCAAAAGTCTACTGTGCCTTCGGGCTCTAGTTAAACAGTGTTAGGCCCAGCCCACCACAGGCCTCCTTCCACCTCAGTACAGAGGAGAAGACAGAGGCTATGCGTGGCACGCATCCACCCCGCCATGGCCACTGCCATCGCCGTGTCGGCCATCCCTCGGGTCCTCTGGGTGGATAAGAACCACCCTGTCACCTGGGACAAACCCTAGGCCACCCACTCTTCCTCCCTCGCTCGTCCCGTTCTGTTCTTCGTGCCCGAGCTCGCTGCCCTCCATGGCCGCCGTCGCCGTCGCGGCTTATAACCTCCCCGCCGCCTAAAAAGTTGTACAGGAGGACCGCCACCCCCGACTTCGTCCATCCCGAGCATCAAATCGAGCGGGGCCGCCCCGTATGCTCGCCATCGAGCTCTTTTTCGTCGCGTACATCACCATCGTTCGTCACCGTTTGCGGCCGCTCCGGTCCACCTCCGGCCTCCCCAACAACACCTCCTCACGGTGAGCCTCCTCCGTCCTCCCTCGTTTCCCCCTTCCTCCCCTCGCCGTGGACGCCGTGGGTCGCTGCCGCCCGAACCCGCGCGACCTCGCGCTTGCCACGCCCGCGCGCGCCCGTGGCCGCACTCCCGCGCGCCCTGCCTCGCCTGGCCGCGGCCCCGCGCACGCCCGCTGTCCCCCACGCACGCCCGTGCTCGAGCGCGCCGGTGCCCCGCGCCTGCGGCCGCTCCTGCTCGCTGCAGCCTGCTGCTACTGTTGCGCTGCCGCCGCTGCCTCCCGTGCCCAGCCGCCCGCCTCCGGCCGGCCTCGCCGCACCCGCCTCTGACCGGGCTCTGCTGGCACACGCGCGCAGTTTCCCCTCCCCAGTGGCCGCTGGTGCCACTGACCCGTGGGGTCGTCCCATTATAAAAAAAAGGAAGAAGAAAAAGAAAAGGATTAAGGATAATAAAAGAAATAAAAATAAAGATGAGGCATTGACAGGTGGGCCCCATGAACAGTGGCAGTTGACCAGTCAACCTTTGACTGGGTCAACTGGGCCCCACTGGCCCCACCTGTCAGTCAAACAGCCACTCTGGCTGGGTACACTTTTGGGTACCCATAGCCATTTACCTATTTTAATTTCGAATTTAAATTAAATTCCAGAAAATGATTAAAACTTTGGAAAATCATATAAAATAAACCGTAACTCGGATGAAAATAAATTATATATGAAAAATGATCAGAAAAATCCAACGAATCTGAATATGTCATTTGCATGCATGTTAGAACCCTCTGCGTAGGAGAACCTGTAACTTTAGGCCTGTTTCTCATAAATGAATTGTGCCTGACCTCTGGAAAATAATTCCAAATTAATTCCTAAATTAACTAAATTGGTTTAGGGATGTATTAGGTCACCCCTGCATTGCCTATTGCCATGTTGTGCTCTGTGAGTGCATTTGTTTGCTATGTATTTATCTGTTTCCTCCCCCTCTTCGCTCCGGTAGACCCCGAGACCGACCTTGCCCCTGAGGACTGCTACTCCACCGACGACCCCTCTTTTACCGCAGAGCTACCAGGCAAGCAAACCCCCTTGATCATTCCTATATCACCTATTCCTTCTTCCCCGTGCTTGCATTAGAATTTGCTACCGTATTTGATTGTTCCTATTCTGATGCATAGCCTGATTTTGTAACTGTTGTTGATACCTTACCTGCTATCCTAAATGCTTAGTATAGGTTGGTTAGTGATCCATCAGTGGCCCCACACCCTTGTCCGTGTTGCCCTGCTTTACTACCAGAAGACTCGATCAACATGATCGATGTGCATAGACCGACACAGCACCGCACACCCCCTTAGATGTATGACTCTACAGAGCTACCATCGAGTGCCGAGGGTGATACCTCCTACCTCACTCCTGATGATATCTCTGTAGCGTAGCTAGTCGGTTGTGGGTTATCGAGGGTGATTCCTCTTTCACCACCTCCGATGATTCCTCTGTCGTGCAGCCCATCAAGTGTGATCTTATCGAGTGTGATTCCTCGAAGTTCACCTTGACGGATACGTCGAGTGGGAATCCAATGAGGGTGATTCCTCGGATTCCCCCTTAATGTTACAGACACACAGGTACCTTGACATTCACCTCAGACCTTTGTTGAAGTTGGGTTGACCCAAGGGCACCCGCGAGAGATTATTGTGGCGGAACAACAGGGCAGGTGGAGACCACCTAGGAGAGAGGTGGGCCTGGTCCCTGGTCGTTGGACCGCGGGTTACCAAGTCGGTGCGACAGGGTGTCGGAGGTGAGCCTTGAGCCTTGTTCGTGACCGCGAGATACTAATAACACGCTTAACGGATTTGGGTATTTGATCTGAGTTGGCCACTGGCCTATACGCACTACCACCACGCGGGATAATGGTTTAATGGGGCCCGCGGCGCCGTATGTATCAGCCGAAAGCTCTGTCAGACGTCCAGTTCAGCATTGCGGCACGGCTGGGCCGGCGCCATCCAGGAGAGAGGTGGCGCCTGGATTCGCCCTGCACGCAACGACCCGGAGTGCAAAGGGCGATGGGCCCAAGACCCCTGAGCACTTAGGATGTAGACCGGCAGGGACCTCTCTGCGGAGCCTAGGTAGGACTACGTCGTGTCGATGTGCCGAGGCCGGGCATGACCGAGAAAAGTGTGTCTGGCCAGAGTTAATCGAGCGTGTTGGGTAACAGTAGTGCACCCCTGCAGGGAAGCTATCTATTCGAATAGTCGTGTCCACGGTAACAGGACGCTCAGTGTTGTATCCCGATCTACTACAACTTGAACTGGATACTTGCAATACTTTAATTAATATGTTAGCTCCGAGATCATTTTCTCGCAGGGAGTCGAGGAAGGATCTCTGGGCACTTCTACTATTACTTACTATTATATGATATGATACTAATCTGCACTCTTCTATTGCTGCAAGACGCTGAAGATGCTAGTCTTCGATTGGCTAGGCCCTCTCTCTATTCTGGCATTTCTGTAGTCTAGTCCACAGATATAGCCCCTTCATTTGATACCGATGCATACTTAGCATAGATCTGATATAACTCTTGCGAGTACTTTGGATGAGTACTCATGGTTGCTTTGCTACCTCTTTTCCCCCTACCCGGTTGCTGCGACCAGATGACGGAGCCCCGGAGCCAGTTGATCCCGTCGATGACCACTACAACCCCGATGGAGATTACTACTACATGGAGACTGGCGACCAGGAGTAGATAGGAGGCTCCCAGGCAGGAGGCCTGCGCCTTTTCGATCTAGTTGTCGTTTGTTTTGCTCTGCCTTCTTAAGGCAATCTTGTTTAGTTATGTCTGTACCCAGACATTGTTGCTTCTGCTGATGCTTGTGTAACTTGAGCTTATGTATTCGAGCCCTCGAGGCCCCTGGCTTGTAATATAAAGCTTGTATTATTTTATTTTGTGTCTAGAGTTGTGTTGTGATATCTTTTCGTGAGTCCCTGGGCTTGATCATGCGCATTTGCATCTATGATTAGTGCACGGTCGGGCCGGGGGCGTCACAAGTTGGTATCAGAGCCGACTGCCTGTAGGACCCCCCTTTCCAACTCCTTGGCCGAAGTTGAGTCTAGTCGTGGAAAACTGTTTTACTAACGTGGCTGTATGGCTTACGGGCCCACGTCGCCAATAAGTGGTATTAGGATCTTTTATTCCTCTTCCTTACTCTGGGACTCTGATCTCTGCTCTACTCGGGTTAAAGTTTTGCTAACACTAACATTAGGTTCTCGTGTTCACATCCACCCAGAGAGCTGGATTGTCTGCAATTATTCCTTTCCATTGATCTGTTTAATCTAATAATCACATTTCCCTTTCCATTGGTCTGCTTAACCTTTATTGTAATCTAGCTTTTATTTGAGCAGTGATAATTCCCTGCTTAAGTCAACACCCCCAAATAAAACCTTGTCACTTGTGGCGCCCCGCCTGATTACCACTGTAGCCAGACGGTCGCCGCACATACCAGCCCAGGAAAATCACTCTGGCATGTGCTTTTACAACAAGTATCATGAACACAGACATTTATATTAATGGACATATAAGTCTTACATGGTATAATACAAGGGTGATGGCAGCGGAAAAGCTCTATCTAAGGCAGCATGGTCCTGGTGCGGCTCCAATCCACACGGATCTGACTGGGTTACTCTTCTAGCCCGCGAACACTCCGGCTCCTTGCTAGCGAACGTCGGATCCTTAGGTGAACCTGGCCACATTGAACGCCGCTGAGTACTTTTGAATGTACTCGCAAGCAAACCAAACTAACATATACACCAAGCAATGCAATCCATGGCATTCAAGCATGCATTTGTTATCTTAACAGTATTAACTATCATGCTATGATAGGATTATCTAGCATGATTAATCATGTAGCAGCATTAATCATGATGTCATAGCAGGATTATCTATCATAATAACTATTGGAGTAGATACACTAAGGTAAAGCATATCAAGTAAATAATTCATACTCCGAGTATTCTCACGATCCAAGTCCAATCCAAACCTTGCGGTCGTCCAACCGCTCATCTCATAGCCATCACATGGCTAGCAATCATACCTCTGACATCATCTGATGTCCATGCATCTGTACTGCAAGTCTGATAAACCTTACCATTCTCTGGTTCATTATTAACCTTAGCAATAACATTATATAGTTTGTTCCTCCAGACTCGACACGGACCAAATAGGGGCCTACACGAACTGTCCATGATCGAGGACGCGGCTATTCGAATAGATTTACACTCTACAGAGGTTGCGCACTTTACCCACACCATGGAGTGCCTGGCCTCGTACTTTAGTACATGTTCCCATTCGGGTGGACCAGTGCTGCTCCAACAAAACCTTGTCTATTGCCCGGCACTCTTACGGTCTCACCGACAATCATACCCACCCAGGGTGATGTCCTGGGTGGCCCCTATGTCACCCCGTGACACCTGCCACCGTCGTGGCCAAACAAAACTGTCCCAAACATGGACATGCGCACATAACCATAAACTGGGCTCACAAGGTTATCACCGCCTACCGGGCCAGGGTAGCGCGCACGCATAACCTTCCCTATTTGGTGGTACCGACAAGAGGCAAGACAATAGACCAAGCTAGGGCCGTCCCATACCAGCAAATGTGGCTGCACGGATAAGTCCGGGTAGGTGATACTATGACTCGATCCAGTCGATGGAGCAGGTTGTTGTCCTTAAGTCACATTCTTAATTATTGTAATAACAACAGTAATGCATGATGAAAACATAGCAACCTATCTTCATACTGTCATCTACGAGTCACTAGTGCGATAATATGATGAGTATTACCAAGTAATGAAAATAGTAATACGAACTATCAGGAGTTTAATTAATTCTAACACATGCATATTAATTAAACACGCAAGAATAACACAGAGCAATGCTTTAGGGCATATATCAGATGGTCGGCTTGCTTGGGGGTGAAGGAATACTCCGGGAGAAGTGCGATCACCTCGCGGAAGAATTCGCCGGAAAAGATTCCCTCTCGGAGGGGCTGAATAGAGGGCAGGGGAAAAATGGGTATTTTCAGACAGTGTAAACATGGTGGAAGTGATGTCATTGGAAAGGGCTCGACGAACTGAAGAAGTGGGCTTTGGAATCACCTGAATCGGAGTCACGGTTAAAAAGTTAGGGCCGTTCGTTAGTTAGGGAGAAAAACAAATAAAAACTGAGCTTTTCTGCTGCTAACGGGCGAACGCCCGCAATTTAACCGTTTCGGCCGGCTGAGAAGAACAGAAAGCGCCTTCCGCTTAAATACGCTTTCTGTATATAGAAAACGTATTTAGGGACGGAGTAAAGGCGAAGTACGCTTTCGAAAATGGAAAACGTATTTACGTGAAAGCGCCTCCACTTATTCCCGCGCGGACCCGCGTTGACTTCGGTTATGCAGCTCACGGGTGGGGCCAGGGCCTACCTGGCCAGGGTCGTCGTCTTCCCCGTCGCTTGCCCGCGGAACAGAGGAGGGGACGCGCTCCCCGGCGCTCGTCCGGGCGCCACCGGCCACCTCCGGCGACGTACCGGGCACCGACGAGCTCGGAATGAAGCGCCGCATCCATCCCAGCTGGGCACGGATGCCGAGGACGGCTGGAGTGGCGGCGGCCTTGGTGCCCGCGGACGAGGCCGACGGCCAAACTCGGTTTCGACCGTGCGGGCCTCCCGGAGACGAGCTGGAGAGGGGAAAAGGTTCGCCGGGCTCTGGTGGCTCTACTGGATGGGAAAGGAGGGGAGGTGGGGCTCCGGTTGGCTCGAATTTGAGCACGAGGTGGCGGCGGCCATGGCGGCGATGTGGTGGCAGGGAGGACTCCGGTGAGGGGTAGAGGGGTCGAGGAGGCCTATGGGAGCGAGAGGGAGCGGGTGATGAGGCTGCTGGTGCTCGGGGAGGGCGCGAAGCTCGGCTTTTATAGCCGGCTGAGAAGAGGAGATAGGAATGGCCGCGGTGGCGATCTTATCGACGCACTGGAGCTCCGAGAGGACGTGGCTGGCCGGTAGCGGCGTCGAGAGGCTTCGCGGTGAGGGCAGAGGCATCGGGAGCGCTCGTGAAGGAAGGAGCCAAGGGAGGAAACGACGACGGCGGGGGTTCACGCGCGGGACAGAAACTTGGCGGCGATCGCCGTGGCGTGGGGAGAAAGAAAAAAGGAGGGGAGAAGAGCCTAGAGAGGGGCACGTGGACGTCGCGAACCCACTAGACATGGCCGGACAAGCCGGGGACGGCCGGAGCTGGCTGGCCGACGAGAACAGTGCCGCAGAGCACCATTTTGGCCTGCTGTCCACGTGGTCACCACGTGCACTAGAAGCTCTGGCACTCTCCTGCCTGTCCAACCTTGTCAAACAGCTCCCTCACTGCTCAAATAGATGAGGTTGGTCACTGGATGGACCAGGATGGCTCTAGAGTGATCGAAAGGATCCAGAACAGTTTCTGGATAGAAACTTGGGGAGGAAGCTGTGGTCAAACAGAGGTGCCAATGAGCTGGAAAAGTTGTCACAGGGAGATGAGATAAGAAAGATCACCTTCTGGAGAAGTTTGAGGCAAATTGGACCAAGTTTGAATGCACTTCCTTTGAAGCTGCACTCATCTGACTTGATGAAATGAGCTGAATTTTGGTGTAGAGTGATGATTTGAATATATGGAGATAATGGAAAAGTTTCAGCTCAATTGGAAATGCCAAAGTGGTACTTCCTTCATAGAACTAGAAACTAGATGGAATTTTTGGCAGAAATTGGCTAGATGAAATGATGTGAATTTTGGCATACTCACATCATATATGTAATGTGAGGTCCTGGATTAATTTGAGAATTTTTGAAGCAATATAAAATATAGTTGCTTCACAACCTCAAAATAAGTCCAGAAACAAGAATTGGATGATGCTCCCAAAATTTGATCTGTGGAATATGGGATCTTGATGGAAATGGTGAATATATGGATAGGATAAGTTCCACAAATTATTTGGGATTTTTCCTGGCCACCAAAATGGTAGCTCCTTTGGAAAGTGCCCAAAATGCAATATTGGCTTTAAATTGGAAAAGGCAATTTACCTTATTTAATTATTGCCAATATTTTTATTGGAGCTCAATATGATCACAAAGAATATCTCCACAAGTTTTCATGAACTTTGGAGATGGATAGATATTTATCTGGATTTAATTCCTTTAAAGAGCAGAAAAAGGAATTAATTTTAAATGAAAAATATTGCAAATGACTTGGCAATATTTTTACATATCCAGGGTTTAAAAAGATAGGATGGTCACTGGGAGAAATTTGGGAGGCAAAAGATCAAAGGAAATTGGGGTTCCTTTGTAACGGAAGGAATTAAGGTTCCCCTTCCGGTAAACCGGAGAGTAGGGTTTCGGTGGCAGAATCTTGAGAAAATATCTTGGGTGGTAAGATTGGACTAGAGAGAATCTCTGGCTGGATAGGGAAGGCAAGGCTAACTGACCATCTTCATATACCCAAGAGCGAGAGAAAATCCAATAACACCGAAAAAAGACGGGAGCCAAATCCCGCGAAGGAAAAAAAACAAGGAGCGAAAACCAGGGTGTCACAAACCTACCCCCCTTAAGAAAATCTCGTCCTCGAGATTTCCGGGCTTACCTCCCGGTGAAGGGGACTTACCTGTGTGCGACTTGGATCCATCAGCTATCTTGTCTTCATTTGTTTACTGACCTCATAACTGCCTCTTTTGATGGCTCAAGTGCTGTCTTTTTCAGACAACTGCATTGAATCCTTCTCTTTCCTGTCAGGCAAACCCTTTGTGCTGGTAGTTCATTGGCTGGGGTTGGTGGGTAGCTCCGAGTATCGACAAATAGTCCGGTTTCCATGGCCTGGGACTAGCTGCTTCGGGTTTTATTGCGATACTTCGTACACTGACTGCCAAGGGCGAGACATTCTTTCTGGGTACCGGACTCACGTGCTCGTATGGCCTGGAGTGGCTAGGAGTGGCTCTCTTTTTGCCTTGTCCGAATGCTCAATCTGGTTGTGGTTTCTATACGGATGCTTTCTTCTGTCATATGCATTCGGGCTTTGTCCTCAGGGGATCCCCAACTGAATTGTCCGGCATGGTCACAAAGTAATCATAGACGGTAATCTCTGAGGTGGCTCTGCCATATATAGCCTCTGTGGTCCTTGCTATGACCACTGAGCTGACATAGTATGGCTGGCATCCGGTGTGTCTTTCAGAGCATATCCTCTTATCTTGGCTGATGGCACGTATTCACGATGACATGCTGGCTACATTGTTGTGGCCGTATATGCAAGAGTCTGACAAAGATTGGCAATATCACCTTGTCTGTGGAGCTTTACTTCATTGACCGTCGCGGAGATTGTTTATTCAAGACTTCCTTGTTCTTGGGGGTTCCTTTTTGAGGAACTTGTCATGACCAACCATCATGGCTTCTTGGTCATATCCCAGCTTGTTGGGCTTGTATTCACAATTTACTCTTGCATATCTCGTAGGGATTGCTGCGTTCATATCCTTCTTTGAAGTGTGGAGCCAATGTTTCTCTGAACACAATCATTCCCGTGTACGAGTGGCTCGCATGAACTGATCCCCTGGACTGCATGCTCACAACATATGCAGGGGTAGGATAGATCCTTTCATACCCACTGAGTTCTGAGGCGGATGTGTGTCCGAACTAGTTCATGCTTCTGACAAGATTGTTGTGGGCATGTTGGCGTGCTGAAGAAGGTTGAATTCCTTATGCTCGAAGCTTCTGTCAGGGTAGCGTGCCGAAGAAGGCTGGGTGTCGTGCCTCGGAAGCTTTCCCTCAGGTGGCTTACTGCGGAAGGTCAGGTGCCTTATGCTGGAAGCTTTCCGCGGTAGCAGGCTGAGGAGGATGGGAGTGCCGTACCCCAGAAGCTTTTCTCACCAAGTGGTGTAGCAAGGAAGATTGGGAGTCTTGCGTCGTAAGCTTCTTCTGATAGCTTGCAGAGGAAGGCTGGGTTGCATATATCAGAAGCCCTTGTCTGAAAATGTCCTGTTAGTCATGCACACCGCTAATTCTTCTGTTGGTCTGATCATTGTTGCTGTCAAGGTTGCACAACTGATACAGACTTCATGTTGGTAATTAATTCGGAACACCCTTTGCATTCAAACCAAGTGTTGCCGGTAGTGAGCAGTTGACGGATAATTCCATTCGGTTCAGCTGAGCTTCCAAGCATGTGAAATCCTCACTGATTCTGGGCAACCGTGAACTTATCCATATTCATCGCAAACCTTGTTCACAGGGCCGGAAAATTTTGTATATGCACCCAGGAATTCCAAAATATGCTTTGAAATTTGTCTCAACATACCAGAGTCTTGTTATTGCTCTCAGCACCTTCACGTTCTCGAAATATGTCTTCTGTGGATAATAAATGATTCTTGAGTACATTGGGAAGAACTCAAGATTTACCCCACGGATTGAAATAATCTTTGTGTCAAGAACCGAATAATTTGCTCCTTAGATGTAATCTATTCTACGGCAAACTCCCTTGGCTATAGTCTGGCTTTGTCAGTTGCACTCCGATTCTGCTTCTGACCCATTTTTCATTTGGCAGATCTGGTGATAATGTTCCAAATATCGGGTAGTTGGCTTGGCTTGACTCTTACTGAATTTGGATTATTGGGTATTATCCAAGTTTTATGCTAGTCTTCTTTGGCAGCTCTTGCGGATGGATCCAGTCGAAGCGGCAGAACGGAATCGACAAAAGAAGCAAAAACCGCGAAAAACCAAAAAGCAGATAAAGCTCAAATTTTGCGGACCTTACACATGTGGCCGAAGATTCACTAGTATAACTAATATAGCGCACTCGATGCACCTCTAAGGACTTAGAAGCAAAACCACACAATGCCCCTGGTAGCAATTGGTGTCAAGCTCCTACTACTTCCTTAGGGAACATCAAACTCGACGCACGACCATAGCCAAAGTGGCTTAGTCAACGATCCTAGGGTTGTCGGGAAGAGATGGAATTTACAGGCGTTTCCCAAAGGAAACTAGATTTGAGAAGAGAAATGCCATGGTTAGCAAGCAGGGTAGGGATATCTGGTTTACCTAGGGGTTCAGGGCTCACGGGTCATTGCCTGGGTGGACAGTTCATCCCAAGACAAAGACCATGTGAGTTGGGGTCTGATGGAGCCAAAAGCCTATGGGATTGCCTTATGATCAATAGTAGCCGTGCCTCTTTGGCAAAGATGGTTGAAATCCATCTGGGCTTTCTACTGGTCAGGAGGCAATGAAATCTGGCTAGGGTAACCGACGGTCAGCCTGGCTCTGATACCATCCGTTGTGGCGCCACGCCTGATTACCACTGTAGCCAGACGGTCGCCGCACATACCAGCCCAGGAAAATCACTCTGGCATGTGCTTTTACAACAAGTATCATGAACACAGACATTTCTATTAATGGACATATAAGTCTTACATGGTATAATACAAGGGTGATGGCAGCGGAAAAGCTCTATCTAAGGCAGCATGGTCCTGGTGCGGCTCCAATCCACAGGGATCTGACTGGGTTACTCTTCTAGCCCGCGAACACTCCGGCTCCTTGCTAGCGAACGTCGGATCCTTAGGTGAACCTGGCCACATTGAAGGCCGCTGAGTACTTTTGAATGTACTCGCAAGCAAACCAAACTAACATATACACCAAGCAATGCAATCCATGGCATTCAAGCATGCATTTGTTATCTTAACAGTATTAACTATCATGTTATGATAGGATTATCTAACATGATTAATCATGTAGCAGCATTAATCATGATGTCATAGCAGGATTATCTATCATAATAACTATTGGAGTAGATACAGTAAGGTAAAGCATATCAAGTAAATAATTCATACTCCGAGTATTCTCACGATCCAAGTCCAATCCAAACCTTGCGGTCGTCCAACCGCTCATCTCATAGCCATCACATGGCTAGCAATCATACCTCTGACATCATCTGATGTCCATGCATCTGTACTGCAAGTCTGATAAACCTTACCATTCTCTGGTTCATTATTAACCTTAGCAATAACATTATATAGTTTGTTCCTCTAGACTCGACACGGACCAAATAGGGGCCTACATGAACTGTCCATGACCGAGGACGCGGCTATTCGAATAGATTTACACTCTGTAGAGGTTGCGCACTTTACCCACACCATGGAGCGCCTGGCCTCGTACTTTAGTACATGTTCCCATTCGGGTGGACCAGTGCTGCTCCAACAAAACCTTGTCTATTGCCCGGCACTCTTACGGTCCCACCGACAATCATACCCTCCCAGGGTCATGTCCTGGGTGGCCCCTGTGTCACCCCGTGACACCTGCCACCGTCGTGGCCAAACAAAACTGTCCCAAACGGGGACATGCGCACATAACCATAAACTAGGCTCACAAGGTTATCGCCGCCTACCGGGCCAGGGTAGCGCGCACGCATAACCTTCCCTATTTGGTGGTACCGACAAGAGGCAAGACAATAGACCAAGCTAGGGTCGTCCCATACCGGCAAATGTGGCTGCACGGATAAGTCCGGATAGGTGACACCATGACTCGATCCAGTCGACGGAGGAGTTTGTTGTCCTTAAGTCACATTCTTAATTATTGTAATAACAACAATAATGCATGATGAAAACATAGCAACCTATCTTCATACTGTCATCTACGAGTCACTAGTGCGATAATATGATGAGTATTAGCAAGTAATGAAAATAGTAATACGAACTATCAGGAGTTTAATTAATTCTAACACATGCATATTAATTAAACACGCAAGAATAACACAGAGCAATGCTTTAGGGCATATATCAGATGGTCGGCTTGCCTGGGGGTGAAGGAATACTCCGGGAGAAGTGCGATCACCTCGCGGAAGAATTCGCCGGAAAAGATTCCCTCTCGGAGGGGCTGAATAGAGGGCAGGGGCAAAATGGGTATTTTCAGACAGTGTAAACATGGTGGAAGTGATGTCATCGGAACGGGCTCGACGAACTGAAGAAGTGGGCTTTGGAATCACCTGAATCGGAGTCACGGTTAAAAAGTTAGGGCCGTTCGTTCGTTAGGCAGAAAAACAAATAAAAACTAAGCTTTTCTACTGCAAACGGGCGAACGCCCGCAATTTAACCGTTTCCGCCGGCTGAGAAGAACAGAAAGCGCCTTCCGCTGAAATACGCTTTCTGTATATAGAAAACGTATTTTTGAACGGAGTAAAGGTGAAGTACGCTTTCCAAAATGGAAAACGTATTTACGCGAATGCGCCTCCACTTATTCCCGTGGGGGCCCGCGTTGACTTCGGTTCTGCAGCTGACGGGTGGGGCCAGGGCCTACCTGGCCAGGGTCGTCGTCTTCCCCGTTGCTTGCCCGCGGAACAGAGGAGGGGACGCGCTCGCCGGCGCTCATCCGGGCGCCACCGGCCACCTCCGGCGACGTGCCGGGCACCGACGAGCTCGGAATGAAGTGTCGCATCCATCCCAGCTGGGCACGGACTCCAAGGACGGCTGGAGTGGCGGCGGCCTTGGTGCCCGCGGATGAGGCCGACGGCCAAACTCGGTTTCGACCGTGCGGGCCTCCCGGAGACGAGCTGGAGAGGGGAAAATGTTCGCCGGGCTCTGGTGGCTCTACTGGATGGGAAAGGAGGGGAGGTGGGGCTCCGGTTGGCTCGAATTTGAGCACGAGGTGGCGGCGGCCATGGCGGCGATGTGGTGGCAGGGAGGACTCCGGCGAGGGGTAGAGGGGTCGAGGAGGCCTATGGGAGTGAGAGGGAGCGGGTGATGAGGCTGCTGGTGCTCGGGGAGGGTGCGGAGCTCGGCTTTTATAGCCGGCCGAGAAGAGGAGATATGAATGGCCGCGGTGGCAATCTTATCGACGCACTGGAGCTCCGGAAGGACGTGGCTGGCCGGTAGCGGCGTCGAGAGGCTTCGCGGTGAGGGCAGAGGCATCGGGAGCGCTCGTGAAGGAAGGAGCCAAGGGAGGAAACGACGACGGCAAGGGTTCACGCGCGGGACAGAAACTTGGCGGCGATCGCCGTGGCGTGGGGAGAAAGGAAAAAGGAGGGGAGAAGAGCCTGGAGAGGGGAACGTGGACGTCGCGAACCCACTAGACATGGCCGGACAAGCCGGGGACGGCCGGAGCTGGCTGGCCGACGAGAACAGTGCCGCAGAGCACCATTTTGGCCTGCTGTCCACGCGGTCACCACGTGCACTACAAGCTCTGGCACTCTCCTGCCTGTCCAACCTTGTCAAACAGCTCCCTCACTGCTCAAATAGATGAGGTTGGTCACTGGATGGACCAGGATAGCTCTAGAGTGATCGAAAGGATCCAGAACAGTTTCTGGATAGAAACTTGGGGAGAAAGCTGTGGTCAAACAGAGGTGCCAATGAGCTGGAAAAGTTGTCACAGGGAGATGAGATAAGAAAGATCACCTTCTAGAGAAGTTTGAGGCAAATTGGACCAAGTTTGAATGCACTTCCTTTGAAATGCTAAATTTGGTCCAGAAATTTGACTTTGAAGCTGCAATCATCTGACTTGATGAAATGAGCTGAACTTTGGTGTAGAGTGATGATTTGAATATATGGAGATAATGGAAAAGTTTCAGCTCAATTGGAAATGCCAAAGTGGTACTTCCTTCACAGAGCTAGAAACTAGATGGAATTTTTGGCAGAAACTGGCTAGATGAAAGGATGTGAATTTTCGCATACTCACATCATATATGTAATGTGAGGTCCTGGATTAATTTGAGAATTTTTGAAGCAATATAAAATATAGTTGCTTCACAACCTCAAAATAAGTCCAGAAACAAGAATTGGATGATGCTCCCAAAATTTGATCTGTGGAATATGGGATCTTGATGGAAATGGTGAATATATGGATAGGAGAAGCTCCACAAATTATTTGGGATTTTTCCTGGCCACCAAAATGGTAGCTCCTTTGGAAAGTGCCCAAAATGCAATATTGGCTTTAAATAGGAAAAGGCAATTTCCCTTATTTAATTATTGCCAATATTTTTTATTGGAGCTCAATATGATCACAAAGAATATCTCCACAAGTTTTCATGAACTTTGGAGATGGATAGATATTTATCTGGATTTAATTCCTTTAAATAGCAGAAACAGGAATTAATTTTAAATGAAAAATATTGCAAATGACTTGGCAATATTTTTACATATCCAGGGTTTAAAAAGATAGGATGGTCACTGGGAGTAATTTGGGAGGCAAAAGATCAAAGAAAATTGGGGTTCCTTTGTAACGAAAGGAATTAGGGTTCCCCTTCCGGTAAACCGGAGAGTAGGGTTTCGGTGGCAGAATCTTGAGAAAATATCTTGGGTGGCAAGATTGGACTGGAGAGAATCTCTGGCTGGATAGGGAAGGCAAGGCTAACTGACCATCTTCATATACCCAAGAGCGAGAGAAAATCCAATAACACCGAAAAAAGACGGGAGCCAAATCCCGCGAAGGAAAAAAAACAAGGAGCGAAAACCAGGGTGTCACATCACTATTGTTGATGACATTCCGGTAACCACCGATGGACGAGAACATTGGCTATTGGTCCGCCTCGTTTTAATGAGCAGGAAAATGGTTCTCTTCGTTCCCCGCCCATGGTACCGACGTGTTGCTGACATAGCTGACAGACTTTCCTCTGACACGTCTTGTTGTCGTGACCGCGCAAGATGTCACCGCCCTTCTTACTCTTAATCCACACTCACTGCGATTCCACAGGATCGAAACCTGACTCTCCTGTACAACCTTGATTCCAAAGTATCCTTTGCACATGGCTTCGTATGTTATCACGAGCCACATTGCTAGAGATGATCTATTCTGGTACCAGACGCAATACTTATTCCCATTGCTCTAAATCCCTTTCACACTCTGTTTCAGGCATAGAACGATTGCCTATCCGCTTGAAACTCCTTATTGTACCTTCTTACTTTGCTCTCGATGTTTTCTTAAGTTTCAATTCGAGAGATACCTTCTGCCACATTCCCTGAGTTATCTACCAGATAATCAACCTTGTAAAGGTCCGTTCTTCCGAATTTACCCCTTATCCTTTTCGTAAGTACGATGAAGAACCCGAAGAAAGAATGATGACTTCCTCATGATGACCTGGAGCAGAGAAATAAAGACATCAACGAAAAGGATCAACTACTTCGAGAAGAGTAACAGGAACCGAGAAGATTCGTTAGAATTTCGTAGCCAAACCTTTCCCCCTTACTCTGCTTCTTAAATCTCAGGACAAGATTTCTTGTAGTGGAGGAGATTTGTAACATCCCCAGATCTTAACCCTGTCATTAAGCTAATTAAATTGCCATGTCATCATGATCATCATAAATAAATTGCATTTAGGAATTAATCCAACATTCAAATTCAATTGTAAAATACAAGTCAAATTATTATTTCTTCAAAGAGTAAAGCAAAATAGTTCATAATTTTGTAAATAATCCATATGTAATTAAGGTTAAGGAAAACAACATCAGTTGTTTGTTTATTTGGGATCTAGGACCCAAAACAGTACCAAACAGTCCCTTTCAATTGCTAATCCATTTAAATAAAATTCAATTGGATTCAATAAATCTCCAAACTTTTTGTGATAGTGCTAAATAATGCAAAGTAAATATTGTGGCTAGTTACTCATTTTACAAAAGTCTTTTGGTACAAAGCTTAAATGCAAAACAGTAGCAAAAACTGAAAAGCCAAAAAAGAAAAAGATAAAGGCCAAAAGTCTACTGTGCCTTCGGGCTCTAGTTAAACAGTGTTAGGCCCAGCCCACCACAGGCCTCCTTCCACCTCAGTACAGAGGAGAAGACAGAGGCTGTGCGTGGCACGCATCCACCCCGCCATGGCCGCTGCCATCGCCGTGTCGGCCATCCCCCGGGTCCTCTGGGTGGATAAGAATCATCCTGTCACCTGGGACAAACCCTAGGCCACCCACTCTTCCTCCCTCGCTCGTCCCATTCTGTTCTTCGCGCCCGAGCTCGCTGCCCTCCATGGCCGCCGTCGCCGTCGTGGCCACCGACCTCCCCGCCGCCTAAAAAGTTTTCCAGGAGGACCGCCACCCCCGACTTCGTCCATCCCGAGCATCAAATCGAGAGGGGCCGCCCCGTACGCTCGCCATCGAGCACTTTTTCGTCGCGTACATCGCCATCGTTCATCGCCGTTTGCCGCCGCTCCGGTCCACCTCCGGCCTCCCCAACTACACCTCCTCACGGTGAGCCTCCTCCGCCCCCCTCGTTTCCGCCCTTCCTCCCCTTGCCGTGGACACTGTGCGTCGCCGCCGCCCGAACCCGCGCGAGCTCGCGCTCGCCACGCCCGCGTGCGCTCTACCTCGTCCGGCCGCGGCCCCGCGCACGCCTGCTGCCCCCCCACGAGCGCCCGCGCTCGAGTGCGCCGGCGCCCCGCTGTCGGGCCCATGGAACCAAGGGTATCCAGACCCGTCTGCCTTTGGCCCGAGGCGCAACGCCTGGTGTGGGCCCAGCAGGCCGTCATCACCAAGCACCTCACCAGGGCTCTTCTCGAGGCCTTGGCCTCGCGAGGCCCCCTCCTCAGGAAGTGGCGAGCAAAGTTCGGCATCCTCATCAACGGCCTCGCGAGGCGGCCTCCCGATGCCTCCTCCCGAAGACGCCCAAGACGAAGGTCGTTCGGCACAGCCGCGCGGCGACGAGTGGCGACAGAGGCCGCGCCAGCAGGCGCGGATGAAGATGGTTTCCTCTTTTGTGTTAAGGGAGTAGGGCCAGCTATCTACTCCCCAAAGCGACCCCAAAGGTTGCCCGATCGGCGAAGGAAGACCAAGACGGCGGGCGCGCAGGGCGGAGGTCATCACCGAGCCCACCGGCGCGTCACGGATCATGCTTTGGCAGGCGAAGACCGCCTTTAGTCAGGATAGCCTGAGCGCATGTTCCCTTTCAAAACCCGCCAAGTGTGGCAACCCTTCCCGCCTAAGTTTCGAGGGGGAAGAGGACCAATGCGGGTATAAGGGGGGCAGAGCTACCATTGTAGAGGGACCTGATGAGCTCTTGTTTCCATCACCCCCAACCTTGTACTCTCTCACCAGAGCAATCCCAATCAAGTAGGAGTAGGGTCTTACACCGCAAGGTGGCCCGAACCTGGGTAAACCGCTAAGTCCACGGTCCGTTCCTCGCTAGCGCGCTCTCGCCGTAGACTCGTCGTCGCTTAGCCGTGGTAGGAGACGAAGTGGTAGAACGAGCTCACCCCAGTGTTCGAACCTTTGGGTCCCCGGAGCCCGAACTCTGACATTTTGGCGCGCCAGGTAGGGTGCGCTACTGTTCTTCCGCTCTGCCCTCTGCTCCACCAACCTCATGGCCGACGCACGTTGCGAGCGCGCCGAGCGCAGGGCTGGCCGCGTGGCTTTGACGGAGCCAGTGGCCCATGGCAATCGCCGCCGCCCTAACGCCGAGGCTGCCGCCGCCACCGACTCTGCTGCCCGCGAGCAGCAGGACTCCTCCCTGCACCCCTCCGTGCAGGCGAACGGCCGCACCGCCACGGCCTCCTCCCTCGCCCACCATGGGCCGCCGAACCCACAGGCCGCGCTGCTCATGGCGCGCGAGCTGCTCCACTACCGTCCAGCTGACGCCGGCTACGACGCCTGGCTTGGCCGCATCACCGAGCTCGTCAACACCGCCGGGGACGCTCCGGCACCTTCCCACTCGCTCCGCCCTCCGCCGTCTCGCGCTGGAAACCTGGCACACAGCGCTCCCCCACCGCCTCCTCTACGCGACGAGCATGGCGAGCCCCAGCGCAGCGCGCGGGCTCGTGAGCCGTCCCTTGGCGCGTCCTCGCTGGACCGAGACGATGCTAGCTGCCAGATCATCCGCCGCGCGCCCCCCGACGCGCGAGTGCTCCTCGAGCGGCAACGCCAGCGCCAGGACCAGGCCGTTCAGGACGTTGTGGCGGCTGGGCGTCAAAACCGCGCCGCCCTTGCTGGCGGCGTCCCCTCAAGCGGTGTGGGCTGCCGTGCCTTCACCCGCGAGCTGCGTCGCGTCGTTTGGCCCGCGAAGTTCAAGCCTAAGCTGCTTCCGCGCTATGACGGCACCCCCAACCCCACGGAGTTCCTCCAGCTCTACGCGCTGAGCGTCGAGGCGGCGAACGGCGACGACAAGGTCATGGCGAACTGGTTTCCCATGGCCCTCAAGGACGGCCCGCGCTCCTGGCTCATGAACCTCCCCGAGGCGTCCATCTCATCGTGGGCCGAGCTCTGCAGCCAGTTCATCGCCAACTTCAAGGGCACACAGGACCGCTCCCTCACCATCAACGACCTGCGGCGTGTTCGGCAGCGCCCAGACGAGACCCTGCGCAAGTACATCCAGCACTTCAGCCAGGTGCGCAACAAGATCCCGCACGCCTCCGACACGGCCGTCATCTCTGCGTTCTCGACCGGCGTCACGGATGTCAAGATGCGCGAGAAGCTCGCCATCAATGGTGAGCTCAACTCCGTGCTTGAGCTGCTCGACCTCGCCGACAAGTGCGCCAAGGCTGAAGAAGGCCGCCTCTTCGTCCACAACGACCCCGACGCGGCGCTCGACGCCGCCAAGACCAAGAACAAGGACATCAAGTGCAAGGGCCCTACCGTGCTTGCGGCGGAGCCCGAGCAGAAGTGCGGCCGTGCCCACGATGAGCCCAGGAAAGATAGCCGGCCACTCTGCGCCTTTCACAACGTCCGCTCCCATAGCACCGAGGACAGCCAGGAGCTGAAGCTACTCCGCGACGAGCGCCAGGGCCGCCGAGACGACCGCAATGGCTGCGGCGCCGGCCGTGGAGGTGGCCGCGGCGGCAATCGTTGGGACGGCCGCAACGGCAACGGCAACTTCCGCCAGGGCTGGCGGGACCAGCCTCGTGAGGCCGCCTGGCGCGACCAGCCCCGTGAGGCGAATCCTCAGGCCAATGCCGCTCTTCCGCCGCTGCCGCCGCCACCCCGGAGGAACGACGTCAACCAGCCTAACGAGGGCGCTGGGGGCTACCAGGAGCCTCGCACGGTCACCTGCATCCTTGGCGGGTCCCAAGCCCCCACGTACATCCGCCACTTCAAGCAACTCTCTCGCGAGGTGTATGCCGCCCTCCCAAGACCAGAGGCCGCGCGCCCCCTCAAGTGGTCGCAGTACGCCATCACCTTCGACTCCAAGGACCACCCCAAGTCCACGGCCTCCGCAGGCACGCTCCCCATCCTGTGCACTCCAACCATCAGCAACGTCGCGGTCACCAAGACCCTCATCGACGGGGGCGCCAGCCTCAACGTGATCTCCATCGAGACCTTCGAGATGCTCCAAGTGCCCTACGACCAACTGATGCCGACCAGG
This sequence comes from Elymus sibiricus, assembly GCA_039707655.1. Taxonomy (NCBI): domain Eukaryota; kingdom Viridiplantae; phylum Streptophyta; class Magnoliopsida; order Poales; family Poaceae; genus Elymus; species Elymus sibiricus. The sequence continues at coordinate 254,277,040 of CM077674.1, forward strand.
CCCTTCTCCGGAGTGACTGATGGCTCCACCATCCCACTGGGGCAAGTGCGCCTCCCTGTCACCTTTGGCACCCGCAAGAACTACCACACCGAACTCATCGACTTCGACGTGGCGCACATCGGCCTGCCTTACAACGCCATCTTGGGCTACCCAGCTCTCACCAAGTTCATGGCGGCCACCCATCACGCCTACAACGTCCTCAAGATGCCCGGCTACAGCGGCATCATCATCGTCACCTGCGACGAGAAGGACGTGGCCAGCACCCTCGAGCGTGCCTACAAGGCCGCCGTGGTCACGCACCTGACCGACGAGGACGTGGCCGAGCCTCCTGAGGCCGCGCCCGCGAAGAAGTAGTTGTTCTCCCAGGATCGCACCTAGATGAAGAAGGTGTCGGTGGACGGCAGCAGCTCCGGCCCTGCCTTCACCATCGGCCTGTCCCTCCAGCATAGGAAAGCGCGCTCATCAAATTCCTTCGGGCAAACTCGGATGTTTTTGCCTGGAAAGCATCTGACTTGTCCGGTGTGCCGAGGGAGTTGATCGAGCACCACTTACCGGTGTGCCCCAATGCACGCCCCGTCAAGCAGAAAGCACGGCGCCAGGCGCCATAGAAGCAAGATTTCATCGTCAAGGAAGTCCAGAAGCTCCAGGAAGCTGGGGTCATTCGCGAGGTGCGCCATCCCGAATGGCTCGCCAACCCAGTCGTCGTCGCCAAGAAAGGCGGCAAGGAGCGCATGTGCGTCGACTTCACCAGCCTCAACAAGTTCTGCCCTCAGGACCCCTTCCAGCTGCCGCGAATCGGCCAAGGCGTTGGCCCCGCCGTCGGCGGCATGCGCATGCCCTTCGGCCTGAGGAACGCCGGCGCCTCCTTCCAGAGGCTGGCGCCCCTTGTGCCAGGGCCTCGTGAGACCCTGGCTCCTCGCGGGCCCCCGGGGCCTCGCGAGTCCCCTGGCCCCGGAGGAGCGGACTCCCTTGGCGCGCCTCGCCAAGCGGTCTGACGTCACCCCAGCGCGGTCCTGCCAGGTGCGCCCGACGCGTCGCCTCGCACGGCCCACACTCCTTCTCGCCGCCCCTCCCGCGCCTCGCTCCCGGAACCCTTCCGCCAAGGTGATTTTGTTTAAATGCGGCTGAGGGCGCCCCACGGGCTGCATCAACCTCGAGCAGATCCGTGCCGGATATGGCAGCCTAGCCCCTATCCTTTTGGTTGTGTAATGGATTTTGCTCATTTCATCCTGATGAGTTATGTTACCTGCTTAATTGTCCGTTAAGTTCGATGCCGACCGAAGAGCGCCACACGCTCGCGACCCCTCCCCTGGCCGATTCCGTGAGCGGGGGCTACAGGTACGGTGCCTGTGCTCGGGTCCGTCCCTGCAGTGCCGCCAAATCCAAGCGACTGAGCTCTGGCTCGCGGGACTGCTCCCATGCACGTCACCTCACCAAGGTCCTTGGTGCCTTACCTCCTCACGCGACGGCCACGGGCGAGTTAGCGAGCGCGTGCCGCTCCTCCCATTGTGAAATCTGTTGACATGCAGTCCCCCAGGAGGCGAGCTGCGCGAGGACCTCACGGGCGGCCTCTCAAGAGCAGGTCTCGCGAGGCGAAGACACGTCGAACACTGAGCCTCGTGAGCACGCCTCGCGAGCTGTGTGAGCTCCTTATGAGCTGTGGCTCGCCCGACAGCGCTCTCCGCCAAAAGCTAAGTCTGATTACCTCACGAGACGTCCTTACCGCCACTCAAGCTCTCTCCCCTCGCGATCCCATTGGGTGCCAGCATTTTTTCTTCTGCGCAAGCCGCTTGCACGCCAAAGGGGGGCTCCCCGAGCATCGCGCCTCAGGAGCCCTCACTAGCTCCCGGTGCCCCTCACCTCCTGGCCTTGTCCCGGCATCGCGACCGGACATACCAGCGACGGCTGAGGCCCGCTCGGGGGCTGGGTCCTGACGGCGTAGAGCGCTGAGGTGAACAAAGAAAAGAAACCAGCCTCATGAGAGGACTTCGGGAGGGAATGCATACACCTCAAATCGCAAAACCATTAAGTTAAACATAGAAGATGCTGTTTTCACACCCCCGCGGGGCTACATCGGTTCAATGCAGGAAATAAAAAGAAAGAAGGGGCCTAGGCGAGGGGCCGTCACCCCCAAGACTCCAGCGTGGGCGCCGCGCGCGTTCCCAAGAAGGCGCTGCAGGTAGGTGCGGCTCCGTCACCACGCGCACGGTGCCCGCCGCCAGGGGTTCCGGAATCGTCGCCACACGCCCCTAGTCAGAGTCCTCGTCCTTGCTCTTGATGCGGGAGGAGTCGTCATCGCTTCCGCCCCCGCCGGAGGGGGCGGCACCTCTAGAGCTGTCATCCTCGCTGGAGGAGCCGTTGTAGCTGCCATCCTCGCTCTCCGTGCAGCACTCCAGGCGGCTGTCGGAGATCCCGAAGATCTTCACGAAGAGTGTGGCGGCCCCGTCGTACTTGAATTGGAGGACGTGCCCCCGCTTCAGGCCGCGGGTGAGGGTGAACGACTTCCACCCCTGCCTCAAGAACATGAAGTCCGAGGGGGTGAGCTCCGTCGCCACCCAGGAGGGGCCGTTGCGGCAACAGGCGGTCTGCACCCACAAGCCCAGGGGCGCGCGGTCCGCCATCGCCGCCACGAAGGAGTTCGGGCGCCGGAGCCAGGTGCAGGGCCTGTGGTGCATGTTTAGGATGAACTCGTGCACCACCTCCGCCGAATGGCTCCCCGCCTGGGGTGGTAGCGCGACTGCCCCGCCGCGGCCACCTCGGCCGCGCGCGCCTCGCCCCCCGCGCCCGCGAGCGGTGCCCCTTCCGCGACCACTGGGCCTGGCGCCGGCAGCCGTCGGGGAGCGCCCGCGCCCCCGGGGCAGAACCTGGGATGCGGCAGCGGAAGCACGGCCACGCCCTCTTCCCCTCACCATCTTGCGGCGGCTCAAACAAGAAGACTGAGGAGGTTGGAGGAAGAAGAATATGGGTGGAGGACTCTGGCTCTCCTCTCCCCCTTTTATGCTTGGTGCGGAGCCCCTCTCGTCGCTCTGCCTTCTCGGCGTTGGGAACTAAAGGGGTCGGAGCGTGAGGAGGAAGGCAATGATGGCCTCGCGTCGCCCGCGGCAGGTTTTATGTCAGTGCGGGCGGTTACCGAGGCGTCGTGGGAGAAGTGAGGGCGTCCCCCGTCGCATCGTGCGCCACGCGTCGCGCCTGGCCGCAGGCGGTTAGGGCCCGCGCCGTTTTGCCCCCAGTAGGCGGGAACGTGCGCGCCACGGGCCCGGGGGCTACTGTCAGGCCCATGGAACCCAGGGTATCCAGACCCGTCTGCCTTTGGCCCGGGGCGCAACGCCTGGCGTGGGCCCAGCAGGTCGTCATCACCAAGCACCTCACCAGGGCTCTTCGCGAGGCCTTGGCCTCGCGAGGCCCCCTACTCAGGAAGTGGCGAGCAAAGTTTGGCATCCTCATCAACGGCCTCGCGAGGCCCTCTCGTGAGGTGGCCTCCCGAAGACGCCCAAGACGAAGGTCATTCGGCACTGCCGCGCGGTCTGGGGCCCATCACGTGGGTGACGCGCGCGGCGACGAGCGGCTACAGAGGCCGCGCCAGCAGGCGCGGATGAAGATGGTTTCCTCTTTTGTGTTAAGGGAGCAGGGCCAGCTATCTACTCCCCAAAGCGACCCCAAAGGTTGCCCGATCGGTGAAGGAAGACCAAGACGGCGGGCGCGTAGGGCGGAGGTCATCACCGAGCCCACCGACGCGTCATGGATCATACTTTGGCAGGCGAGGACCGCCTTTAGTCAGGATAGCCTGAGCGCCTGTTCCCTTTCAAAACCCGCCAAGTGTGGCAACCCTTCCTGCCTAAGTTTCGAGGGGGAAGAGGACCAATGCGGGTATAAGGGGGGCAGAGCTGCCATTGTAGAGGGACCGGATGAGCTCTTGTTTCCATCACCCCCAACCTTGTACTCTCTCACCAGAGCAATCCCAATCAAGCAGGAGTAGGGTCTTACACCGCAAGGTGGCCCGAACCTGGGTAAACCGCTGAGTCCACGGTCCGTTCCTCGCTAGCGCGCTCTCGCCGTAGCCTCACCATCGCTTAGCCGTGGTAGGAGACGAAGTGGTAGAACGAGCTCACCCCAGTGTTCGAATCTTTGGGTCCCCGGAGCCCGAACTCCGACACCCGTGTCTGCGGCCGCTCCTGCTCACTGCTGCGCGCACTGCTGCCTGCTGCTACTGCTGCGCTGCCGCCGCTGCCTCCCGCGCCCGGCTGCCCGCCTCCGGCCGAGCCCACCTCCGGCCGCCGTCGCCCGCCGCTGCCTGGCACAGCCCCGGCCGGCCGGCCTCGCCGCGCCCGCCTCTGGCCGGCCTCTGCTGGCACGCGCGCGCAGTTTCCCCTCCCCAGTGGCCGCGGGTGCTACTGACCCGTGGGGCCGGCCCATTATACAAAAAAGGAAGAAGAAAAAGAAAAGGATTAAGGAAAATAAAAGAAATAAAAAATAAAATAAAAATAAATATGAGGCATTGACAGGTGGGCCCCATGAACAGTGGCTGTTGACCAGTCAACCTTTGACTGGGTCAACTAGGCCCCACTGGCCCCACCTGTCAGTCAAACAGCCACTCTGGCTGGGTACACTTTTGGGTACCCATAGCCATTTTCCTATTTTAATTTCGAATTTAAATTAAATTCCAGAAAATGATAAAAACTTTAAAAAATCATATAAAATAAACCGTAACTCGGATGAAAATAAATTTTATATGAAAAATGATCAGAAAAATCCAACGAATCCGAATATGTCATCTGCATGCATGTTAGAACCCTCTGCGTAGGAGAACCTGTAACTTTAGGCCTGTTTCTGATAAATGAATAGTGTCTGACCTCCGGTAAATAATTCCAAATTAATTCCTAAATTAACTAAATTGGTTTAGGGATGTATTAGGTCACCCCTGCATTGCCTATTGCCATGTCGTGCTTTGTGAGTGCATTTGTTTGCTATGTATTTATCTGTTTCCTCCCCCTCTTCTCTTTGGTAGACCTCGAGACCGACGTTGCCCCCGAGGACTACTACTCCACCGACGACCCCTCTTTTACCGCAGAGCTACCAGGCAAGCAAACCCCCTTGATCATTCCTATATCACCTATTCCTTCTTCCCCGTTCTTGCATTAGAATTTGCTACCGTATTTGATTGTTCCTATTCTGATGCATAGCCTGATTTTGTAACTGCTGTTAATACCTTACCTGCTATCCTAAATGCTTAGTATAGGTTGGTTAGCGATCCATCAGTGGCCCCACACCCTTGTCCGTGTTGCCCTGCTTTACTACCAGAAGACTCGATCAACGTGATCGATGTGCATAGACCGACACAACACCGCACACCCCCTTTGATGTACGACTCTACAGAGCTACCATCGAGTGCCGAGGGTGATACCTCCTACCTCACTCCTGATGATATCTCTGTAGCGTAGCTAGTCGGTTGTGGGTTATCGAGGGTGATTCCTCTTTCACCACCTCCGATGATTCCTCTGTCGTGCAGCCCATAAAGTGTGATCTTATCGAGGGTGATTCCTCCAAGTTCACCTTGACGGATACGTCGAGTGGGAATCCAATGAGGGTGATTCCTCGGATTCCCCTTTGATGTTACGGACACACGGGTACCTTGACATTCACCTCAGACCTTTGTTGAAGTCGGGTTGACCCATGGGCACCCGCGAGAGATTATTGTGGCAGAACGACAGGGCAGGTGGAGACCACCTAGGAGAGAGGTGGGCCTGGTCCCTGGTCGTTGGACCGCGAGTTACCAAGTCGGTGCGACAGGGTGTCGGAGGTGAGCCTTGAGCCCTGTTCGTGTCCGCGAGATACTAATAACACGCTTAGCGGATTTGGGTAGTTGATCTGAGTTGGCCACTGGCCTATACGCACTACCACCACGCGGGATAATGGTTTAATGGGTCCCTCGGCGCCGTATGTATTAGCCGAAAGCTCTGTCAGACGTCTAGTTCAGCATTGCGGCATGGCTGGGCCGGCGCCATCCAGGAGAGAGGTGGCGCCTGGATTCACCCTGCACGCAACGACCCGGAGTGCAAAGGGCGATGGGCCCAAGACCCCTGAGCACTAAGGATGTAGATCGGCGGGGACCTCTCTGCGAAGCCTAGGTAGGACTACGTCGTGTCGATCAGCCGAGGCCGGGAATGATCGAGAAAAGTGTGTCCGGCCAGAGTTAATCGAGCGTGTTGGGTAATAGTAGTGCACCCCTGCAGGGAAGTTATCTATTCGAATAGTCGTGTCCACAGTAACAGGACGCTCAGTGTTGTATCCCGATCTACTACAACTTGAACTGGATACTTGCAATACTTTAATTAATATGTTAGTTCCGGGATCATTTTCTCGCAGGGAGTCGACGAAGGATCTCTGGGCACTGCTACTATTACTTTCTATTATATGATATGATACTAATCTGCACTCTTCTATTGCTGCAAGAAGCTGAAGATGCTAGTCTTTGATAGGCTAGGCCCTCTCTCTATTCTGGCATTTCTGCAGTCTAGTCCACAGATACAGCCCCTTCATTTGATACCGATGCATACTTAGCATAGATCTGATGTAAGTCTTGCGAGTACTTTGGGTGAGTACTCACGGTTTCTTTGCTACCTCTTTCCCCCCTATCCGGTTGCTGCGACTAGATGACGGAGCCCCGGAGCCAGTTGATCCCGTCGATGACCACTACAACCCCGATGGAGATTACTACTACGTGGAGACCGGCGACCAGGAGTAGATAGGAGGCTCCCAAGCAGGAGGCCTGCGCCTTTTCGATCTAGTTGTCGTTTGTTTTGCTCTGCCTTCTTAAGGCAATCTTGTTTAGTTATGTCTGTACCCAGACATTGTTGCTTCCGCTGTTGCTTGTGTAACTCGAGCTTATGTATTCGAGCCCTCGAGGCCCCTGGCTTGTAATATAAAGCTTGTATTATTTTATTTTGTGTCTAGAGTTGTGTTGTGATATCTTTTCATGAGTCCCTGGGCTTGATCGTGCGCATTTGCGTGTATGATTAGTGCACGGTCGGGCCGGGGGCGTCACATTATATTTGGTAGACCATTCCTTAATACTGTTAATGCTAAAATAAATTGTGTTAGGGAAAATGTTAGAGTTAAGTTTGGTGATGTATCTCATGAATTTAACTTCTCTAAGTTTAGTAAGCAACCGCTTGATAAAGAATTGCCTAGTAAAGATGAAATCATTGGTCTGGCTTCTATTGTTGTGCCTCCTACTGATCCATTGGAACAATATTTGTTAGACCATGAAAATGATATGAACATGAATGAAAGAAATGAAATAGATGAGATATTATTTAAACAAGCACCTATCCTTAAGCATAATTTGCCAGTTGACACTTTGGGAGATCCTCTCCCACCTAAGGGTGATCCTGTGTTTGAATTAAAGAAATTGCCCGATACGCTTAAATATGCTTATCTTGATGAAAAAAAGGTATATCCTGTTATTATCAATGCTAACCTTTCAGTGCACGAAGAGAAGAGATTACTTAAAACTTTGAGGAAGCATCGTGTTGCAATTGGATATACTCTTGATGATCTGAAGGGCATTAGTCCCACTATGTGTCAACATAAGATTAATATGGAACCGGATGCTAAACCAGTCGTTGACCGTCAATGCCTCTTGAATCCCAAAATAAAGGATGTGGTAAGAACTGAAATATTAAAGCTTTTGGAAGTAGGTATCATATATCCCATAGCTGATAGTAGATGAGTGAGTCCTGTTCATTGTGTTCCTAGGAAAGGAGGTATTACCGTGGTTCCTAATGATAAAAATGAGCTTATCCCACAAAAAAATGTAACTGGTTATACGATGATAATTGATTTCAGGAAATTAAAAAAGGCTACTAGAAAATATAATTATCCTTTGCCTTTCTTTGACCAAATGTTAGAAAGATTGTCTAAGCATACACACTCCTGTTTTCTAGATGGTTATTCTGGTTTTTGTCAAATAACTGTATCACAAGAATTTCAAGAGAAAACCACCTTTACTTGTCCTTGTGGAACTTATGCTTATAGATGTATGCCTTTTGGTTTATGTAATGCACCCGCTACTTTTCAAAGATGCATGACTGCTATATTCTCTGACTTTTGTGAAAAGATTGTTGAGGTTTTCATGGATGATTTCTCCGTATATGGAACTTCTTTTGACGATTGCTTAAGCAACCTTGATCGAGTTTTGCAGAGATGCGAAGAAACTAATCTCGTCTCGAACTTGGAGAAGTGCCACTTTATGGTAAATGAAGGTATAGTCCTTGGTCATAAAATTTCTGAAAGAGGTATTGAGGTAGATAAAGCTAAAGTTGATGCAATTGAGAAAATGCCATGTCCTAAAGATATTAAAGGTATAAGAAGTTTCCTTGATCATGCTGGTTTTTTATAGAAGGTTTATTAAAGATTTCTCTAAAATTTCTTGGCCTCTCACTAATCTCCTACAAAAAGATGTTCCATTTGTTTTTGATGATGATTGTGTAGAACCCTTTGAAATACTTAAGAAAGCCTTAATAACTGCACCTATTGTCCAACCACCTGATTGGAACCTATCTTTTGAAATTATGTATGATGCTAGTGACTATGCCATTGGTGCTGTGTTAGTTCAAAGAGTTGATAAGAAACTAAATGTTATTCATTATGCCAGTAAGACCTTGGATAGTGCTCAAAGAAATTATGCTACCACTGAAAAAGAATTTTTAGCAATTGTGTTTGCCTATGATAAATTCAGACCCTAGATTGTTGATTCTAAAGTTACTATTCACACTGATCATGCTGCTATAAAATATCTTATGGAAAAGAAAGATGCTAAACCTAGACTGATTAGGTGGGTTGTTTTATTACAAGAGTTTGATTTGCATATTGTTGATAGAAAAGGAGCTGAAAATCCTGTAGCAGATAATTTGTATAGAATGGAAAACATTCTTGATGACCCACTGCCTATTGATGACAGTTTTCCTGATGAGCAATTAGCTATCGTAAATGCTTCTACTTCTAGTAACATTCCTTGGTATGCAGATTATGTTAATTACATTGTTTCTAAATATATACCACCTAGTTACGCATACCAACAAAAGAAAAGGTTCTTCTTTGATTTAAGATATTACTTTTGGGATGATCTGCATTTATATAAAGAAGTAGATGGTGTTATTAGATGTTGTGTACCTGAGCATGAGTAGGAACAAATTATAAGGAAGTGTCATTCCGAAGCATACGGAGGACACCATGCGGGAGACAGAACTGCACACAAGGTATTGCAATCTACTTTTTATTGTCCTAGTCTCTTCAAGGATGCATGTACGTTTGTCCTTTCTTGTGATGAATGTCAAAGAATTGGTAATATTGATAAACGTCAGGAAATGCCTATGAATTATTCATTTGTTATTGAACCATTTGATGTTTGGGGCCTTGATTATATGGGACCTTTTCCTTCCTCTAATGGATATACCCATATCCTCGTTGTTGTTGGTTATGTTACTAAGTGGGCAGAAGCTATTCCGACTAGTAGTGCTGATCATAACACCTCCATTAAAATTCTTAAAGAAGTTATCTTTCCAAGGTTTGGAGTCCCTAGATATTTAATGACTGATGGTGGTTCACATTTTATTCATGGTGCATTCCGTAAACTTCTAGCGAAATATGATGTCAACCATAGAATTGCATCACCCTAACACCCTCAGTCTAGTGGTCAAGTTGAATTGAGTAATAGAGAAATAAAGTTAATTTTGCATAAGATCGTCAACTGGTCTCGTAAAAATTGGTCAAAGAAGCTTGATGATGCATTATGGGCATATAGGACTGCTCATAAAAATCTTATGGGCACGTCTCCATATAAAACGGTCTATGGAAAAGCATGTCATTTACCCCTTGAATTAGAACATAAAGCTTATTGGGCAATTAAGGAACTCAATTATGATTTTAAACTTGCCGGTGAAAAGAGGTTGTTTGATATTAGTTCTCTACATGAGTGGAGAACGCAAGCCTATGAAAATGCCAAGTTATTTAAGGAAAAAGTTTAAATATGGCATGATAAGAGAATTTAAAAAATGAGAATTTAATGTCGGAGATCAAGTTCTATTATACAACTCTCATTTTAGATTCTTTGCAGGGAAACTTCTCTCCAAATGGGATGGACCATACATTATTGCTACTTGTGAGCTGCGTTGGGATTTTCCCCGAAGAGGAGAGGAGATGTAGTACAGTAGAGATAAGTATTTCCCTCAGTGAGAACCAAGGTTATCGAACCAGTAGGAGAATCACGCAAAGCCTCGTGAACAACACCTGCACACACAAAAGCAAATACTTGCACCCAACGCGGGCAAGAGGGTTGTCAATCCCCTTGAACTCGTTACTTGCAAGGATTAAATCTTTTAGTGGTAGATAGATAAACTGCAAAAAAAATAAAAGTACATAAATTGCAGCAAGTATATTTTGGTTTTCTTTTTATATTTAAAGTAGACCCGGGGGCCATAGTTTTCACTAGAGGCTTCTCTCTCGAACACATAGCAAACGGTGGGAAGACAAATTGCTGTTGGGCAATTGATAGAAAATCGCATAGTTATGACGATATTCAAGGCAATGATCATGTATATTGGCATCGCGTCCGAGACAAGTAGACTGACTCCTGCCTACATCTACTACTATTACTCCACCCATCGATCGCTATCCAGCATGCATCTAGGGTATTAAGTTAATAAAAACAGAGTAACGCCTTAAGCAAGATGACATAATGTAGACAAAGTAAACTCAACTAATATGAATAAACCCCATCGTTTTACCCTTAATGGCAATAATACAAATACATGTCTTGTCCCCTACTTTGTCACTGGGATATAGAGCACCGCAAGATTGAACCCATTACAAAGCACCTCTCCCGCTGAAGATAAATCAATCTAATTGGCCAAACCAAACGGATAGATCGAAGAGAAATACAAAGCGATAACAATCACGCATAATAAAGTTCAGAAAAGACTCAATTACTTCTCATGAATATTCAGATCATAAACCCACAATTCATCGGATCCCAACAAACACACCGCAAAAGAAGATTACATCGAATAGAACTCCAAGAACATCGAGGAGAACATTGTATTGAAGATCAAAGAGAGAGAACAAGCCATCTACCTACTAGCTATGGACCAGTAGGTCTCACGCATCATCGGTAGGGCAGCAAGGCTGATGTAGAAGCCCTCCGTGATCGATTCCCCCTCTGGCAGAGTACCGGAAAAGGCCTCCAGATGGGATCGCGGAAGAACAGAAGCTTGCGGCGGCTGAAAAGTTCTTTGGGGTGGCTCTCTGTTGGTTTCCCAATATTTGAGAATTTATAGAAGTGGAATTAGGTCAGACGGAGCCACGTGGGACCAAAAGGTAACAGTGCCCGCCTACCCCCCAGGGCACGCCCTATTGCCTTGCCATCTCCTCGTTTGCCGTCTTGTCTCCTTCCGAAGCTTCTAGGGTCTCTTTTTTCCAGAAAAAATCATCAAAAAGTTTCGTAGCGTTTGGACTCCATTTGGTACTGATTTTCTGGAAACCAAAAACAAGTAGAAAACAGCAACTGGCACTAGGCACTGGGTTAATAGGTTAGTCCCAAAAAATGATATAAAATAGCATATAAATGCATATAAAACATCCAAGATTGATAATATAATAGCATGGAACAATAAAAAATTATAGATACGTTGGAGACGTATTAGCATCCCCAAGCTTAATTCCTGCTCGTCCTCGAGTAGGTAAATGATAAAAACAGATTTTTTGATGTGGAATGCTACCTAACATGTTCATCATGTAATCTCTTTACGGTATAAATATTGAGAAGCGATGAATTAATAACATCAACATAACAATATCCATGAATATAAGAAACATAATCATTAAACTTTCAAAATATACGATCCTTAATGAATGTTATTCCCCACTCATTTTATCATGTTAGCATGGCATGACTCCGCCTTCAGTGCATAAATATAAATCATGAGCACCCAGGTGTTAAACTAGGCAATTGAATTGTACTTCTAACGCGCTTCAGCATTTTCAACTTCACGCAATACATGAGCGTGAGCCATGGACATAGCACTAGGTGGAATAGAATGCGGCGATAGGGATCAATAGGAGAAGTCAAAAAGGAAGAAAGTCTTGCATCAACTCGGCGGATCAACGGACTATGGAGATGTCCGTCAATCGATATCAATGCGAGGAGTAGGGATTGCCATGCAACGGATGCACTAAGAGCTATAAGTGTGTGAAAGCTCAACTAAAACTAAGTGGGTGTGCATCCAACTTGCTTGCTCATGAAGACCTTGGGCTTTTGAGGAAGCCCATCATCGGAATATACAAGCCAGGTTCTATAATGAAAAATTCCCACTAGTATATGAAAGTGACAAAATAGGAGACTCTCTATATGAAGAACATGGTGCTACTCTGAAGCACAAGTGTGGAAAAGGATAGTAACATTGCCCCTTCTTTCTTTTTCTCTCATTTTTTTTGTTGGGCTCTTTTTGGCCTTTTTTTTTCTTTCCCTTTTTTTCGTTCGGAGTCTCATCCCGACTCCCGACTTGTGGGGGAATCAAAGTCTCCATCATCCTTTCCTCATTGGGACAATGCTCTAATATTGATGATCATCACACTTGTATTTACTTACAACTCGATAAATACTATACAGAATGACTCTATATGAATGCCTCTGGCAGTGTACTACGATGTGCAATGATCTAGCGTAACATGTATGAAAAATGATGAACGGTGGCTGAACCACAAATACTATGTCAGCTATATGATCATGCAAATCAATATGACAATGAACACAAGTCATATGACGGACGGTGGAAGTTGCATGGTAATATATCTCGGAATGGCTATGGAAATGCCATAGTAGGTAGGTATGGTGGCTGTTTTGAGGAAGATATAAGGAGGCTTATGTGTGATAGAGCGTATCATATCACGGGGTTTGGATGCACCGGCAAAGTTTGCACCAACTCTCGAGGTGAGATCGGGCAATGCACGACACCGAAGAGGCTAGCAAATTGCGGAAGGGTAAGAGTGCGTATAATCCATGGACTCACATTAGTCATAAAACTCACATACTTATTGCAAAGCCTATTAGCCCTCAAAGCAAAGTACTACTCGCATGCCCCTAGGGAGGAGGTTGGTAGGATTTAACCATCGCGCACCCTCGATTATAACAGCACTCAAGGATTTCATTTCAGACCTAAGAATGCTCGGACCTTCCCACCATGCCATGACCCACACTTAGATGAGAAGTTAATAACAAGCTTTAATACTGATATTTCTACTAACCAATGATCATGAACCAATATCCTTTCATATTACGACATCAATATCATTAAACCACACGTTTCATATTTAGTGATCTACCTGAAAGTTTTTATTATATCCCTCTTGAATACCTATCCTTTATGGACTAGTCTTATAAACCGTGCAAATTGCCATTACTATTTATTAGACTCTCAAAAATATTTAAGTGAAGCATGAGAGTGCAACTATTGATTTAAAATATAACCACCACCATGCTCTAAAAGATATAAGTGAAGCACTAGAGCAACTGCCTAGCTCGAAAGATAAAGGTGAAGCACATAGAGTATTTTAACAAATCACAAATAAATGTGTGTCCCTCTCACAAGGTGTGTCCAGCAAAAGATGATTGTGGAAAACTAAATAGAAAACAAATAAAAGAAAACTATGGCACAAGACGCTCCAAGTAAAACTCATATCATGTGATGAATAAAAATATAACTCCAAGTAAGTTACCGATAGATTGTAGACAAAATAGGGGATGCCATCCGGGGCATCCCCAAGCTTAGACGCCTGGGTCTTCCTTGAATATTAACTTGGGGTGCCTTGGGCATCCCCAAGCTTAGGGTCTTGCCGCTCCTTATTCCTTCATCCATCGTAATCTCACCCAAAACTTGAAAACTTCAGCACACAAAACTCAACAGAAACTTCATGAGATCCGTTAGTACAATAAATCAATAATCCACTTTAGGTACTGTTATAAACTCATTCATAATTGTTCTTGCATAATAACTACTGTATTATAACTCTTCCATGACTTATACCCCCCGATATAATCCATAGTTTCATTAAAACAAGCACACTATGCAATAAAAACAGAATCTGTCTAAAACAGAATAGTACGTAATGACAGAATATTATCTATACTTATGTAACTCCAAAAATTCTGGAAAATTAGGAAACCTAAAAAATTTTGTATCCCAATACTGTGTAAAAATTTCATATTTTTCTTACATTCCAGTATAGAACTAAAAATAAAATACTGGGTGCAAAACTTTCTGTTTTCAAACAGCATCAATTATACTATCATCCAAATCATCCTAAAGGCATTACTTGGCACAAACACTAATTAAAAGATAAAAACACAATCATAACAGTAGCTAAAATTGTTTGACACAAGAAAAATAAAAATTTCAATAAAGATAAATATTGGGCTGCCTCCCAACAAGCGCTATTGTTTTATGCCCCTAGCTATGCATAATGCATTGTTTCAAGTATTATCATCCTTCACATCCAATTCCTCAATTATACATCCATGCTTCCTAGGAGGTTTAGCATATGAGTTTTTAATTATCACACTCCTAGGGACAAAGTTGAGGAATTTTCTTTCATAAATAGGTTCCTTTATTATATCAATGAAGTTGGGGTGCAAGCTAATCATTTTAAGATCCTCATTTCCTTTACTAGATGTGGCACCCTTATTCTTAGAAACATACATAAACTTGGAATTCTTAAGAGGAGGAGTTCTCTTAATAGTCTTAATAGAAGAAAAAGCAGAACCCAAATTATTAATGATTTCTTCCAACTTATCAATTCTAGCGGGACTTTGTTCTACCCTTTCATTAATAATTAGTTCCTTCTCCTTCAACATTTCTAATGTAATTCCTACCTTAGATCCAAATTGAGTAACTTGATTGTGAACCTTTTTGTCTAAATTCTCAATATGTTCTACAGTAGGCATTTTATTTTCAATAGCTTCTAATCTTCGCATAACATGTTCCAAAGTCAATGCCATTTCATTAATAGTGATAGGTGGTGATCCTACCAAATTTCCCATAGCATTGAGAGCATCATTAGGGTGACTACTCAAGTAATTCCCTCTAGTAATAGTGTCTAGCACAAATCTATACCAAGTAGTAACACCAACATAAAAATTGTGAAGCAGAACAGTGGTGGATTGCTTACGAGTTTATCTATTTTGAGCATCGCAAATCCTATACCAAGTATCTTTTAAGCTTTCTCCTCCCCTTTGTTTAAAATTAAGCACTTCATTCTCGGGAGTACAAGCAATGAGCAAAGAACAAGCCATAATGGCAAAGCAAGCAAACGAGCAAACAAAAGATATTTGTGTGTTTTTGTATTTTTATGAGAAGTGGGGCAGATGAAAACAAGAGGCAAAGGCAAATAAAAAGTAGAGCAAGTAGATGATAGTTTGTGTAAAGGTACTTGATATGTTTTGATGATGTCTACCCGGTAACGGCGCCAAAAATTCTTCCTGCTACTTGTGAGCTGCGTTGGGATTTTCCCCGAAGAGGAGAGGAGATGCAGTACAGTAGAGATAAGTATTTCCCTCAGTGAGAACCAAGTTTATTGAACCAGTAGGAGAATCATGCAAAGCCTCATGAACCGCACCTGCACACACAAAAGCAAATACTTGCACCTAACGCGGGCAAGAGGGTTGTCAATCCCCTTGAACTCGTTACTTGCAAGGATTAAATCTTGTAGTGGTAGATAGATAAACTGCAAAACAAAATAAAAGTAAATAAATTGCAGCAAGTATATTTTGGTTTTCTTTTTTATATTTAAAGTAGACCCGGGGGGCATAGTTTTCACTAGAGGCTTCTCTCTCGAACACATAGAATACGGTGGGTAGACAAATTACTGTTGGGCAATTGATTGAAAAGTGCATAGTTATGACGATATTCAAGGCAATGATCATGTATATAGGCATCACATCCGAGAGAAGTAGACCGACTCCTGCCTGCATCTACTACTATTAGTCCACCCATCAACAGCTATCCAGCATGCATCTAGGGTATTAAGTTAATAAAAACAGAGTAACGTCTTAAGCAAGATGACATGATGTAGACAAAGTAAACTCAACTAATATGAATAAACCTCATCGTTTTACCCTTAATGTCAACAATATAAATACGTGTCTGTCCCCTACTTTGTCACTGGGATATAGAGCACCGCAAGATTGAACCCATTACAAAGCACCTCTCCCGCTGAAGATAAATCAATCTAGTTGGCCAAACCAAATGGATAGATCGGAGAGAAATACAAAGCTATAACAATCACGCATAATAAAGTTCAGAAAAGACTCAATTACTTCTCATGAATATTCAGATCATAAACCCACAATTCATCGGATCCCAACAAACACACCACAAAAGAAGATTACATCGAATAGAACTCCAAGAAGATCAAGGAGAGCATTGTATTGAAGATCAAAGAGAGAGAAGAAGCCATCTAGCTACTAGCTATGGACCCGTAGGTCTATGGTGAACTACTCACGCATCATCGGTAGGGCAGCAAGGTTGATGTAGAAGCCCTCCGTGATCGATTCCCCCTCCGGCAGAGTACCGGAAAAGGCCTCCCGATGGGATCGCGGAAGAACAGAAGCTTGTGGCAGCGGAAAAGTTATTTGGGGTGGCTCTTGATACGTCTCCAACGTATCTATAATTTTTGATTGTTCCATGCTATTATAGTATCAATCTTGGATGTTTTTATATGCAATTATATATCATTTTTTGGGACTAACCTATTAACCTAGTGCCCAGTGCCAGTTGCTGTTTTCTGCTTGTTTTTTGGCTTTTTAGAGAATCAGTACCAAACGAAGTCCAAATGCCATGAAACTTTTTGGAGATTTTTTTCTGGACAAAAGAGGCCCTGGAGACTTGGGGAGGAGGCCAGAAGGTTCGCGAAGCCTCCACAAGGCAACAGGGCGCGGCCCCAGGGGGCGCCCTGATGACTTGTGGGGCCCACGTGGCTCCGTTTGACCTAATTCCACTCCTATAAATTCACAATTATTCGGAAACCATCAGAGAGCTAGAAGAGAAAACCTTTCTGCCGCTGCAAGCCTTTGTTCTTCCGTGATCCCATCTGGAGGCCTTTTCTGGTACTCTGCCGGAGGGGGAATCGATCACGGAGGGCTTCTACATCAACCTTGATGCCCTTCCGATGATGTGTGAGTAGTTTACCACAGACCTACGGGTCCATAGCTAGTAGCTAGATGGCTTCTTCTCTCTCTTTGATCTTCAATACCATGTTCTCCTCGATGTTCTTGGAGTTCTATCCGATGTAATCTTGTTTTGCGGTGTGTTTGTTGGGATCCGATGAATTGTGAGTTTATGATCAGATTATTCATGAGAAATATTTGAGTCTTCTCTGAACTCTTTTATGCATGATTAAATATAGCTTTGTATTTCTCTCCGATCTATCAATTTGGTTTGGCCTACTAGATTGATTTATCTTGCAATGGGAGAGGTGCTTTGTGATGGGTTCAATCTTGCGGTGTTCAATCCCAGTGATAGAAGGGGACTTTACACATATTTGTATTGTTGCCATTAAGGTTAAAAAGATGGGGTTTATTCATATTGCTTGAATTTGCTTCTCTACATCATGTCATCTTGCTTAAGGCGTTACTCTGTTTTTATTAACTTAATACTCTAGATGCATGCTGGATAGCGGTCGATGAGTGGAGTAATAGTAGTAGATGCAGGCAGGAGTCGGTCTACTTGTCTCGAACGTGATGCCTATATAAATGATCATTGCCATGAATCTGTCATAATTATTTGCTTTTCTATCAATTGCCCAACAGTAATTTGTTTACCCACCGTATGTTTCTGTGCTCGAGAGAGAAGCCTCTAGTGAAAACTATGGCCCCCGGGTCTATCTTTATTATATAAAAATACCTAAAAATACCTTGCTTCAATTTATTTACTTTTATTTAAATTAGTATTTTAGTTTATCTATTTACCTCGATAAGATTTAATCCTTGCAAATAACCGCTAAGAGGATTGACAACCCTCTTATTTGCGTTGGGTGCAAGTGTTTGCTCTTGTGTGTGCAGGTGTGCTTAACGGAATTTTGCGTGGTTCTCCTACTAGATTGAAAACCTTGGCTCTTAACTATGGGAAATACTTATCTCTACTATACTGCATCATCCTCTCCTCTTCGGGGAAATACCAACGCAGACTACAAGTAGCAGGAAGAATTTCTGGCGCCGTTGCCAGGGAGACATCATCAAAATTACCAAGTACCTTCGCACAAACTATCATCCACTTGCATTTATTTTGTTTGCCTTTTCATTTTCATTTGCCTCTCGTTTTCATCTCCCCCACTTCTAATTTTTTTTTACAAAAACACAAAAATATTTTTGTTTGCTTCTGTTGCCATGTGCTTCCTATTTGCTTGCATCTTTGCTAGCTAAAAAAATTATTGATATGGATCCTCATCCACTTGCTAATCTTTTAAAAAATCCAATTATGATGAACCAATTGCTAGTGAGTTGAGTGCACTAGATTATCTTTATGAAGTTTTGCTTGAAAATCATGAATCTGAAAATTGTGATGAAGTGTTAAAAGAAGAAATTTATAAAGTGATTCATGATAGCTCCTTGATTGAAAAGCATGATTGCAATGATGTTGTTATAAATTCTATTAATGTCGGTTGTGTTAATAATATGCAAAACTACAAGCTTGGGGATGATGATGTTGTCATGTCCACTACTTATTGCAAAGATCATGATTGGGGTGATAATGCTTCTTATGATCTGGAAAATTTATTTAAGCCTCATGATGAATATGTCATTGATAATAATGTTTTCAATAATATTGAAAGTGGGTTTGGAAGAGTGTCAACTTTAGGTAAAAATAATCCCACATATTCGGAGAGTGTTTAGTCTTATGAAATTTTTGATAAAAGTGGGTTTGGAGAGGTCATGACTTTAGTTGATGTTAATCCCACTATCTTGGAAGATTATAAAACTTTTATGTATGTGGATCATGAAGATAAAATTTTATATGATAGTTATATTGTTGAATTTGATTATGATCCTACATGTAACTATTATGAGAGAGGAAAATATGGTTGTAGAAATCTTCATATTACTAAAGTGCCTCTCGTTATGTTGAAATTATTAATGCTCCATTCTTCCTATTGGCATATGCTAGATATTGCTTGTCTTGATAATTTGTTTTCTTATAAAATGCCTATGCATAGGAAGTATGTTAGAATTAAATGTGTTTTTCACATGCTACATGATGCTCTCTTTGTGTTTCAATTATTATCTTTCATGAGAGCATCATTGAAATCTCAAGCCTATCTTAATGGCAATAAAGAAAGAGCTTGTTGGGAGGCAACCCAATGAATAAAATATTTTTTTTCTTTTACCTTCTATTTTTGAGTGTTTTCACAATTATAGCTTCTGTTATGATTGTATTTTTATGTTTAAATTAGTGTTTCTGCCAAGTAATGCCTTTGGGATGATTTGAAATATAGTATGATAGATGCTGTTTGAAAACAGAAACTTTTGCGTCGAGTGCTGAAATTTTGGTTTTTTTCTGGTGCGTGAGAACCTTCTGATTTTTTTACACAGTATTTATATATGAATTTCCCACATTGTCCTAATTTTTCAGAACTTTTGGAGTTACAGAAGTATGACCATAATTCAGATCTTTACAGACTGTTCTGCTTTAGACAGATTCTGTTTTTGTTGCATAGTTTGCTTATTTTGATGAATCTATGGATCGTATCGGGGGGTATGAGTCATGGAGAAGTTGGAGTACAGTAGAATTATGCCAATATTAAATATTAATCAATTTACAACAGTACCTATAGTTAAATATTTATTTGTTTTACTAATGGATCTCACAAGGTTTCTGTTGAGTTTTGTGTGCTGAAGTTTTCAAGTTTTGGGTGAGACTACGATGGATAAAGGAATAAGGAGTGGCAAGAGCCTAACCTTGGGGATGCCCAAGGCACCCCAAGGTAATATTCAAGGAATACTCAAGCGTCTAAGCTTGGGGATGCCCCGGAAGGCATCCCCTCTTTCGTCTACAATCTATCGGTAACTCACTTGGACCTATATTTTAATTAATCACATGATATGTGTTTTACTTGGAGCGTCTTGTGATATAGTTTGATTGCTTTTGTTTGATTTTTAGTTTGTCACAATCATCTTTACTGAACACACCTTTTTGAGAGGGACACCCATTATTCATGATTTATTAGAATACTCTATGTGCTTCACTTATATCTTTTGAGCTAGGCAGTTGCTCTAGTGCTTCACTTATATCTTTTAGAGCACGGCGGTGGTTATATTTTAAAGAAATAATTGCACTCTCATGCTTCACTTATATCTTTTTGAGAGTCTCATGATAGCAATGGTAATATGCACGGGTTATGAATTTGGTCCTGATATGATAGGTATTCAAGAGGGATATAATAAAAACTTTCATGTAGATCACTGAATATGATAAATTTGATTCCTTGCAATAGTTTTGCGACATTAAGATGGTAATATGGGGGAGGTACTAGTAGATTATTGTGGTTTAGTAAGAATAATTGTGTTAAGGTTTGTGATTCCCGAAGCATGCACGTATGATCTGTCGTTATGCTAAGAAGTTGGAGCATGATTTATTATTGATTGTCTACCTTATGAGTGGCGGTCGGGGACGAGCAATGGACCTTGTCCTACCAATCTATCCCTCTAGGGGCATGCGTAGTAGTACTTTGCTTCAAGGGCTAATAAACTTTCGCAATAAGTATGTGAGTTCTTTATGACTAATGTGAGTCGATTGATTATACGCACTCTCACCTTTCCGCAATTTGCTAGCCTCTTCGGTACCGTGCATTACCCTTTCTCACATCGAGAGTTGGTGCAAACTTTGCCGGTGCATCCAAACCCCGTGATATGATACGCTCTATCACACATAAGCCTCCTTATATCTTCCTCAAAACAGCCACCATACCTACCTATCATGGCATTTCCATAGCCATTCCGAGATATATTGCCATGCAACTTCCACCGTTCCGTTTTTATGACATACATCATCATTGTCATATTGCTTTGCATGATCATATAGCTGACATAGTATTTGTGGCTCAGCCACTGTTCATTATTTTTATACACATTACGCTAGCATCATTGCACATCCTGGTACACTGCCGGAGGCATTCATATAGAGTCATATTTTTGTTCTAGTATCGAGTTGTAATGTTGAGTTGTAAGTAAATAGAGGTATGATGATTATCATTATTAGAGCATTGTCCCAGTGAGGAAAGAATGGTGGAGACTAATGAGTCCTTGAAAAAGTGGGGATGAGGTCCATGAGACCGTTCTAAAAAAAGTGCCATGAAAAAAAATGAGAGAAAAAGAGAGAAGGGGCAATGTTACTAGCCTTTTTCCACACTTGTGCTTCAGAGTAGCACCATGTTTTTCATATAGAAAGTCTCCTATTTTGTCACTTTCATATACTAGTGGGAATTTTTCATTATAGAACTTGGCTTGTATATTCTGATGATGGGCTTCCTAAAATGCCTGAGGTCTTCATGAGCAAGCAAGTTGGATGCACACCCACTTAGATTTCATGTTGAGCTTTCATACACTTATAGCTCTTAGTGCATCCGTTGCATGGCAATCCCTACTCCTTGCATTGACATCAATTGATGGGCATCTCCATAGCCCGTTGATTAGCCTCGTCGATGTGAGACTATCTTCTTATTTTTGACTTCTCTTATTTACCTCTACCACCACACTCTATTCTATCCATAGTGCTATATCCATGGCTTGCGCTCATGTATTGAGTGGGAGTAGAAAAAGCTGAAGCGCGTTAAAAAGTATGAACCAATTGTTCGGCTTGTCATCGGGGTAGTGCATGATAAATACTTTGTGTGAAGAAGATGGAGCATGACAGGATTATATGATTTTGTAGGGATAGCTTTCTTTAGCATCGTTATTTTCAAAGGCATGATTGTTTGTTAGTATGCCTGAGTATTGATGTCTTTATATCAAATTATAGACTATTGCTTTGAATCATTTGGATCTTATTATACATACCGTAAGAGAAAGATTACATGATGAAACATGATAGGTAGCATTCCACATCAAAAATTCTGTTTTTATCATTTACCTACTCGAGGACGAGTAGGAATTAAGCTTGGGGATGCTTGATACGTCTCCAACGTATCTATAATTTTTGATTGTTCCATGCTATTATAGTATCAATCTTGGATGTTTTTATATGCAATTATATGCAATTATATATCATTTTTTGGGACTAACCTATTAACCTAGTGCCCAGTGCCAGTTGCTATTTTCTGCTTGTTTTTTGGCTTTCAGAGAATCAGTACCAAACGAAGTCCAAATGCCACGAAACTTTTTGGAGATTTTTTCTGGACAAAAGAGGCCCTGGCGACTTGGAGAGGAGGCCAGAAGGTTCGCGAAGCCTCCACAAGGCAACAGAGCGCGGCCCCAGGGGGGGCGCGCCCTGATGCCTTGTGGGACCCACGTGGCTCTGTTTGACCTAATTCCACTCCAATAAATTCACAAATATTTGAAAACCATCAGAGAGCCAGAAGAGAAAACCTTTCCGCCGCCGCAAGCCTCTATTCTTCCACGATCCCATCTGGAGTCCTTTTCCGGTACTCTGCCGGAGGGCGAATCAATCATGGAGGGCTTCTACATCAACCTTGCTGCCCTTTCGATGATGTGTGAGTAATTTACCACAGACCTACGGATCCATAGCTAGTAGCTAGATGGCTTCTTCTCTCTCTTTGATCTTCAATACCATGTTCTCCTCGATGTTCTTGGAGTTCTATCCGATGTAATCTTCTTTTGCGGTGTGTTTGTTGGGATCCGATGAATTGTGAGTTTATGATCAGATTATTCATGAGAAATATTTGAGTCTTCTCTGAACTCTTTTATGCATGATTAAATATAGCTTTGTATTTCTCTCCGATCTATCGATTTGGTTTGGCCTACTAGATTGATTTATCTTGCAATGGGAGAGGTGTTTTGTGATGGGTTCAATCTCGCAGTGTTTAATCCCAGTGACAGAAGGGGACATGACATGTATTTGTATTGTTGCCATTAAGGATAAAAAGATGGGGTTTATTTGTATTGCTTGAATTTGCTTCTCTACATCATGTCATCTTCCTTAAGGCGTTACTCTGTTTTTATTAACTTAATACTCTAGATGCATGCTGGATAGCGGTCGATGAGTGGAGTAATAGTAGTAGATGCAGGCAGGAGTCGGTCTACTTTTCTCGGACGTGATGCCTATATACATCATCATTGCCATGAATCCGTCATAATTATTTGCTTTTCTATCAATTGCCCAACAGTAATTTGTTTACCCACCGTATGTTTCTGTGCTCGAGAAAGAAGCCTATAGTGAAAACTATGGCTCCCGGGTCTATCTTTATCATATAAAAAACCTAAAAATACCTTGCTGCAATTTATTTACTTTTATTTAAATTAGTATTTAGTTTATCTATTTACCTTGATAAGATTTAATCCTTGCAAATAACCGCTAAGAGGATTGACAACCCTCTTATTTGCGTTGGGTGCAAGTGTTTGCTCTTGTGTGTGCAGGTGCGCTTAACGGAATTTTGCTTGGTTCTCCTACTGGATTTATAACCTTGGTTCTTAAATGAGGGAAATACTTATCTCTACTGTACTGCATCATCCTCTCCTCTTTGGGGAAATACCAACGCAGACTACAAGTAGCAGCTCTCTGTTGGTTTCCCAATATTTGAGAATTTATAGAAGTGGAATTAGGTCAGACGGAGCCACGTGGGGCCCACAAGGTAACAGGGTGCGCCTACCCCCCAGAGTGTGCCCTGTTGCCTTGTCGTCTCCTCGTTTGCCATCTGGTCTCCTCCCGAAGCTTCTAGGGTCTCTTTTGTCCAGAAAAAATCATCTAAAAGGTTCGTAGCATTTAGACTCCGTTTGGTACCGATTTTCTGGAAAACCAAAAATAAGCAGAAAACAGCAACTGGCACTTGGCACTGGGTTAATAGGTTAGTCCCAAAAAGTGAGATAAAATAGCATATAAATGCCTATAAAACATCCAAGATTGATAATATAATAGCATGGAACAATAAAAAATTAAGATACGTTGGAGACGTATCAATTATCGAGGAGGTCTATTGTTCTGGAGCTATCAAGATTAACAATGCCGCGCCGATGGCACAAATCCAAAGGTGGTTAATGGGCAAAGAATTAAACATTATATTTTAGGTACGCCCATTAACATAGAAACCAACATTGTTCAAATAATTACACCGGAAGAACATATAGAAGGAACCTTCCGGAGCACTTGAATACTGAAAAAGGAATAGGTATGTGATATGGTAAGTAAACCGACTCTAAAAATTCGATAAAAGTACTTTATGTCTATTTTGGAATATTAGAAAAATACAAAAATAAGAAACAACCAGGAAAGAGCACGAGAGAGCCACGAGCTCAGGTGGCGCCCCCCCTGGGGCGCGCCGTGTGAGCTCGTGACTCCCTTGTGGACTTTCCCGACTCTGTATTGCTCCCATAGACTTGTCCTACAAGGGAAAAATTCATTATATATGTTTCAGTGTTTTGACCTCCGTATCGCCAGTTTCTCCTCTGTTCTTGTTTCAAGCTATTTTCTGACAGATCTAGATCACCATGTCGTCATCGAGCTCATCCAAGGACAAGTTCTTCGAGAAGGTCATCAACCCCTACCTTCTGGAGGTGATGAAGCATCCGCAAACCATAGAGTTCGTGAGTGGATGCTTCACATCTGGGATGTTCAGGGCCCGAAGAAGAGGGGAGTGAGAAGGTCAGGCTTGAGGCGGTGGAACAGGAAATTTTCAAGTGTCAAGGGATGGTGGAACGCGAACTCAGCGCCAATCACTCCATGATCACAGATTTTATTCGTGAACATAAGTGGGACAACAAGGATATTGGGGAAGCCATCTTCAAGTTACAAGACTGGATTGATCATCTTCAAGCTCAAATAGATGACCTGCAGAATCGAAACCGTGAGTATGAATCTAGATTCAAAAGGACGAGCCTTGCTGCGAATTTCAAGATTCCGGAACCATGTTCATCCTTCTATTATGGAGAGCCCATGCCTTGGAAGTTGGAAGACAAGCCTACTACTTCATCACCATCATCGCCAAAGAAAGAAACTTAAGTACACGGGTATGGGCACCACCCTTGGCTTGTTCCAAGCTTGGGGGAGGTGCCCCGGTATCGTATCACCATCACTTTTTATCATCATTATCTATCTTAGTTTGATCCTTAGTTATTTCGTGATTTAGAAGAATAAAGTTTTAGTATGATTTAGTTTTGAGTGCTTGTTTTGTGATCTATCTGTCTATGTAATCATGTGTGAGAGTTATATAATAAAGAGTAGTTTGAGTTTTGGTGCTTTTTTTCTTGATCCGAGCTTAGCAAGAAAAAGTATAATAATAAAAGGTCATATGGTAATCCCATGGGGAGTAACGACTTCACATATATGTGGTATGATGAATAAAATTTATTAGGTTCTAAGAAACATAGCATTGGTCATTGATGCAATTCATGAAAAAGTAATAAAGGAAGAGAGGTCTCACATATAAATACACTATCTTGGACATCTTTTATGATTGTGAGCCCCCATCAAATATTCTTTTCTTGATCAAATAGTTGATGTTGGACAAGGAAGACAACATAATGGGTTATGTTTGCTCATATTCACATAGAAGTTATATTGTCATGGATCCTCTAACTTGTGGTGCTTACCATAATATTTTGCTATCCAAAATTATGTACTAAGTATAAATACTACTTGTGCATCCAAAAACCCTTGAGCCAAGTTTCTTGTCATGAGAGTCCACCATACCTACCTATGGATTGAGTAATATCCTTCAAGTAAGTTGTCATCGGTGCAAAGCAATAAGAATTGCCCCTAAATATGTATGATCTTTTATTGTAAGGAAAAATCAGTTTTGTATGATCTTGTGATGGTAATGGAATAAAAGCGATGGACTGCATAATAAAAGTTGCTATCACAAGGGGCAATATAAAGTGACGTTCCTTTCCATTAAGAGTTTGCACATCCCAAGCGCATGACAACCTTTGCTTCCCTCTACGAAGGGCATGTCTTTTACTTTTCAGTTTTCACTTTTATGCAAGAGTCAATAATGCTCACCCTATACCATTCTTAATTATTCTCCACTTGGCAAGCATCATATGTTAGGGAAAGATCTAGACACATATACCCAGTTGAATGTAGGTAATCATGAGTTATTATTGTTGACATTATCCTCGTGGTAAATAAGTTGGGAGGTGAAAACAGTAAACCCCCATCTTCCTATGTGTCTGATTGAAACTTTTGTTCAAAAAATATATCATGAGTGTCAACAATCGTAGAAGACTATATGATAGTTGAGTATGTGGAACTTGCTAGACCAAAAAGCTCTTATATAGACTCTTCTTGAAAATATGATGAATTGTGATTGCTTTTATGACTGAGAACATAGTTTGCTAGTTGTCAAGAAAGTTTATCTCTCATACTTTAAACATTGTGGATGAATTGTTACTTGTTCATGAGAAGTTTTATGATAATTCCTTGTTGTTATAATAATGATCATGATGCTACCATGTCCGTATTCTGTTTTTATCGCCACCTCTCTCCATAAACACGTGGTCATGATTATCGAGTTCGGTATTCGTTTGAGGACAAGCGAGGTCTAAGCTTGGGGGAGTTGATACGTCCATTTTGCATCATGTTTTCCTACTGATAATTATAATGTTTTTTTATCTTTATTTCACTTTATGAAGCAATCCTAATGCCTTTTCTCTCTTATTTTGCAAGTTTCACATAAAGAGGGAGATTGCCGGCAGCTGGAATTCTGGACCTGAAAAAGCTACAATAGAGATACATATTCTCCAGAGCTCCAAATGACCTGAAAACTTATGGAGAATTATTTTGGAATTAATAAAAAATATTGGAAGAAGAATCATCGGAAGGGGCCCCACCAGTGAGTCACAAGCTCAGGTGGCGCACCCCCGGGGCGCGCCAGGTGAGCTCGTGGCTCCACCAGCAGGCCTCCGTGGCCCATCTTCTCCTATAGGAAGCCATGTGCCCTAGAAAAAAATCAGAAGAAGACTTTCGGGATGAAGCGCCGCCGTCTCGAGGCAGAACCTGGGCAGGAGCACTTTTGCTCTCAGGCGGAGCGATTCCGCCGGGGATACTTCCCTTCCGGAGGGGGAAATCGAAGCCATCGACATCACCAATGTTCCTCTCATCGAGGGAGGACCAATCTTCATAAACATCTTCACCAGCACCATCTCATCTCAAACCCTAGTTCATCTCTTGTATTCATTCTTTGTCCCAAAACCTCAGGTTGGTACCTGTGGGATGCTAATAGTGTTGATTACATCTTGTAGTTGATGATAGTTGGTTTATTTGGTGGAAGAATATATGTTCAAATTCTTGAGCATATTCAATACACCTCTGATCGTGAACATGAATATGATTTGTGAGTAGTTACTTTTGTTCTTTAGGACAAGGGAAAAGTCTTGTTATAAGTAATCATGTGAAGTTGGCATTCGTTCAATATTTTGATGATGTGTATGTTGCTATTCCTCTAGTGGTGTCATGTGAACGTCGACTACATGACACTTCACCATACTTGGTCCTAGGGGAACACATTGGGGAGTAATAAGTAGATGATGGGTTGCGAGAGTGACAGAAACTTAAACCCTAGTATATGCGTTATTTCGTAAGGGGCTGTTTTGGATCCATATGTTTCATGCTATGGTTAGATTTATCTTAATTCCTCTTTTGTAGTTGTGGATGCTTGCGAGAGGGGTAATTGTAAGAGGGTTGTTTGTTCAAGTAAGAACATCACCCTAGCACCAGTCGACCCACGTATCAAATTATCAAAGTAGTGAATGCGAGTCAACTAAACATGATGAACGTGACTAGACGGGAATTCCCATGTGTCCTCGAGAACGCTTTGCTCACTATAAGAGAACTTTCCGGCTTGTCCTTTGATATAAAAAGGATTGGGCCACCTTGCTGCACTTTGTTACTATTGTTACTTGTTACTTGCTATGAATCACCTTGCTACAAAACTATCTGTTACTACTGTTTACAGCACTTGCAGAGAATACCTTGCTGAAAACCACTTGTCATTTCCTTATGCTCCTCGTTGGGTTCCACACTCTTACTTATCGAAAGGACTATGATTGATCCCCTATACTTGTGGGTCATCAATCTACTCTAAGTATTTCAAGTGCAAAAGACGGGAGTCATAGGACATACCTTCACGGTTGTGAATTTACACACTTCGCTTCCTTATTCTTGCATTCCTCGTTGTTTGGTGTAGATCAACTCCTCTGAAGACAAAAATGCAAATGAACTCCAAGGGGTAAAAAGAACAAGAACAAAGCAAATATTTTTCTATTTTTTTGGTTTTTGGGTTTTTGAAAACTAACTTGCAAACGAAAAATCGCAAAGGCAAAAAGAAAAATGAAAGCAAATAAAAAGCAAAGTGTTGGAACAAACCAACACGAGTGTTTTGAAGCTCCATGAGCTTAAGTACAACCTCATTACAATTTATTCAAATACCGCCACATCTTGATGTAGACGTGGAGATGACCTCCCCCAAGCTTAAGCTTTTGCAAGCCCAAACCGGCGGGATCATTGTGGCGGTTGGTCAGGAGCCCATCCTTGGCTCCAGTTGGAGAAGTCCGTGCTCATGTAGGCGGACGTGCCTTGAAGGGACGTGGCAAGTTTGCTCATATCATCGATAGAGCCCTGCAAACAGCATAAGTAATCGTAGGTGGTGTAGGCTTCTTGTTATGGCTGCTCTTGGGGCTGCTCCTCCTCTTCGTCGGTGGCAAGCTCTTCTTCATCTACTTGTTCAGGTTCTGGGCCTTCTTGGTCAAAAGATGCATCTCCTGCCTGTGGAACATAATGCAATTGTCCATGTTCTATGGAGAAACGGTTAAGCATAGGAGTCGACAATAAGTATGGCACTCCAGGAATTTTGATGCAATGGCGGACATGGCTAACTACTACCATTCTAGCGCTAGTAAGAACGCGAATATTAACAAGGTTGTTACCGACAATGGGGTGAAGGTGATTGTAGTTGAGACCAAGGGAGTTGGCCAACATGGTGATCACTCCTCCACACACGATATCTCCTTGTGCATGATTTGCTTGATGTGCGAGTTTTAGCAAAAGTATTACCCCTAGGTTGGGTGAATAACTGACGTCAAGATTTGCTGCTTTCCCGAGAACTAGCATGTTCTCATCATTCCCCTTAGAAACATAATAAAAATAACATATAGCAGAACTTTGAATGCAACTTGCTCTTTGCCTTGAGCCATGGACACTCAACTGGTGGAAGGATTGCCTCAGGTGCGGGTCAGTAAAAGAATAAACATAACGGATGTCATCATGGTTGTTGGGGAAGCCAAAGTGATTACACCACTCATCGAGAGTGATGATGAAAGCATGGTCCAAGAGACGGAAAGTGATCCGCTCTTCCTCATATGCATTTGTCATCAAACCAACATTATGCGAGAGAGTGCTAAGAAACTCAAGCGTCATGCGTTCATATGTCTCACATCCCTGATAAACAAAATGATGCAACCCGACATTATCAGAAAGCAAATTGAAATCATTAGTAATACCTAGCTTAGCGAGTGTTGACTCGCAAGCCCACTTGGTTGCTTTGATCTTCCTTGTACAAAGCGTCTAAAATTTATTCCTTGCTTCACGATTGGTGAACACGATCCCCTGAGTGAAAACTTGTTGTGGTGGTGCAGCGGATGAACTCGAAGCACCGCGTACGCGAGTGCACCTCCTCGTAGACATCTACAAAACAATTTTTCAGTCCAATACAATTAAATAATATTGATCATACGGTAGTCACAACATCATACTCCTTTAAAATCGTCAACGAATCCAAGCCAAACTCAAATTTGGATCAAAAATATGAATTTCCTAGTCATGGCAATGCTAGGCATGTAGAACACGAATTCATGAAAAATAAGTTGGGGATCAGAGGAGAAACATACCGTAGATCAATCACGCGGAAGGATTTGAACTAAAATCGAGCGAGTAGAGAGATCGGGCAAAGTTTTGCTAGGGTTTGGAGAGGTATGGAGGAAGAAGAAGAAAGGAGATAGATGTGGGTGATTTACCTCCTTCCTCGGGCTCTTTGTGGCCGCCAGGGATCCATACGAATACGAGCGCAAGCGCTCGTATGAAATGCCATCGTTCTCCCTGATAGCTTACCTGCGTCTATGCATACCTCATACGACCGCTGAAATGGGCGGCAGCCGATACGTCTCCAACATATCTATAATTTTTTGATTGTTCCATGCTATTATAGTATCAATCTTGGATGTTTTATATGCAATTATATGTCATTTTATATCATTTTTGGGAACTAACCTATTAACCTAGTGCCCAGTGCCAGTTGTTGTTTTTTGCTTGTTTTTGGTTTTTCAGAAAATCAGTACCAAACGGAGTCCAAACGCTACGAAACATTTTGACGATTTTTTTCTGGACAAAAGAGACCCTAGAAGCTTCGGGCGGAGACCAGAAGACTCACAAGGAGGTGACAAGGCAACAGGGCGCGCCCTGTTACCTTGTGGGCCCCACGTGGCTCCTTTTGACCTAATTCCACTTCTATAAATTCTCAAATATTGGGAAACCAACAGAGAACCACCTCGAATAACTTTTCTGCCGCCGTAAGATTATGTTCTTCTGCAATTCCATCTGGAGGCCTTTTCCGGCACCCTGCCGGAGGGGGAATCGATCACGGAGGGCTTCTACATCAACCTTGTTGCCCTACCGATGATGTGTGAGTAGTTTACCACAGACCTACGGGTCCATAACTAGTAGCTAGATGGCTTCTTCTCTCTTTGATCTTCAATACAATGTTCTCCTCGATATTCTTGGAATTCTATTCGATGTAATTTTCTTTCGCGGTGTGTTTGTTGGGATCCAATGAATTGTGGGTTTATGATCAAATTATTCATGAGAAGTAATTGAGTCTTTTCTGAACTTTATTATGCATGATTTTTATAGCTTTATATTTCTCTCCAATCTATCCGCTTGGTTTGGCCAACTAGATTGATTTATCTTCAGCGGGAGAGGTGCTTTGTAATGGGTTCAATCTTGCGGTGTTTTATATCCCAGTGACAAAGTAGGGGACTGTAACACCTCTGTGTAATGAGCTACAGTGATCTTCATGATAATGCTAAGTCAATTTGCTTTGTAGTGCTTGATCACCTTTGGAATCATATCTCATTTCAAATTCCACCACTGAAATCAATTCAAATTGCTAGTGAAATTTAAAGTTTCACAAACATGGTTGCAAAATAGTTCATCATTTTGCAAATATTCCATAACAATTATTTGTTAAGGAAAACAACATCACCTATTTGCTTAAATGGGCTATAGCAATTAAAACAGTGCCAAATCAGCATTTTTAAATGCTTTTCCATTTATGAAAAATTCAAACAAATTCAAATGCCTCCCAAACTTTTTGTGGCAGTACCAAATATTGCAATGTATTTATGTGCCAAGTTTCACATTTTACAAAAATCATTTGTTATCAAGAGAAAATGCAAAACAGAAAAGAATAAAAGAAACAGAAAAAGAAATAGAAAGAAAAGGAGAAAAGCCACTGTGCACGGGGCCTTAGTGCACAGTGACAGGCCCAGCTGGCCCAGCCAACCTCCCGCACGGTCGTCGTCCTCCTCGCCCCCGTGTCGGTGCGACCGTGGCTGCGCGCGCGATCGCCGACCAAACATCGACACAGCGATGCTACAACGCCGCCGAGGGGATAAGGGGGAGCCCCTCGGCCTCGTCGACGCCCTTATCCACTCCTCCCCCTCTGTCCGTCGCTCTCCCTCTCGCTCTCCACCTCACCCGAGCGCCATAGTCGCCATGGCGCCACCGTAGCCGCGGCCACCGTGTCTTCCGCGACGCCTCACCATGTCCCCCCTGCTCCGGCTCGAAGCCACACGTTGACTGCCTCAACTAACGCGCCTCGAGGAGCTCTACGGCGACCGGATCGAGCTCCTCTTCGTCCACGGTCGCCGGCGCTTCTCCGACGAATGCCGCCGTTCTGCTGCTACTAAACCTCCCAACGGCCGTCGTGTGCCTCTAGGTGAGCTGGCGCCCGTTTCCCCTCTGTTTCCCCCTCCTTTCCGCGCCTGTAGCCCCCTTGCTGCCATGGCCGTACCCGCGGCCGCGGTTGAGCTCGCCGTCGTGGCCTCTGTCGCCGCAGCTCGCGTCTGAGCTCGCGATCGTGCTCAACACACCCGCACGAACCCAACAATGCCTCCCGTTCGCCTTGTCGTGCCCTGCCTCGCCGTACCCGAAAACGCCCGAACTCCGGCGCCCGCCCACGAGCTCGCCGCCGTCGAGTCAGGCCACCCCAGCCTCCGCCACCACCGTAGATCGACGCGACTCCGTCTCCCCGTTCGAATGCGACCAGCCCCGCCCAAAATGACCGCCCGTAGCCGAATCCCGACGCGCGGTGGGTCCCAGGGGCCCCATTGACCGCGTTGACCCAGTCAACGTGCTGACTAGACTGGGTCCAGTCACTGACATGTAGGCCCCACCGCGCTAATTAACTATTTTGCTAAATAAAATTAATCTGTTAATTAGTTAGTCACTGACAGTGGGGTCCCACCTAGCTAATTAACCCAGCAAATTAAACAAATACACTAATTAGTCACTGTGTATGACAGGTGGGCCCAGCCCACTGTTTAAATGGATAGGGCCGGCCCAGTTAGCTGCTGAGTCAGCAGCTGGGCCCACCAGTCAGCCTCTGCTGACTGGTAAGTTGACCCAGTCAATTGGCCCCACCTGTCAGCCTCACAGCCCTCTGCTGTCTACACTATTCTGTGTGCACTTAGCAATTTAACCATTTATTTTCGAAATTAAATAAATTCCAAAAATTCCAGAATATGTTTAAAACTTTGAAAAATCATATAAAATAATCCGTAACTCGGATGAAAATAATTTATATATGAAAAATGATCAGAAAAATCTAACGAATCCGAATATGTCATCCACATACCTATCACACGCCTCCATCACTACAAACATGGAACCTTTCCCTCCGGATCGTCTGACCGATAATTGCCTAAAGCCGGGAAAATACTCCCAGATATTTTCCCGCCCCGTCTGTAACGTGTAGCACTGCATTAGGTCACCCCCAGCATAGCATATTGCCATGGCATGCCTTGTGTTGTATTTGTTTGCTTTATATTTATTGTTTCTTCCCCCTCTTCTCTCCGGTAGACTCCGATACGGACACTGCTCCTGAGTACGACTACGCTCCTGACGTCCAGCCCCTTTCAGCAAAGCTTCCAGGCAAGCAAAACCCCCTTGATCATTCCTATATCGCCCATTCTTTCTCTCTCGTGCTTGCATTTGATTTTGCTACCGTGTTCTATAGCTCCTATTCTGATGCATAGCCTAATTTTGTAACCTGCTGTTGATACTTTACCTGTTGTCCTAAATGCTTAGTATAGCCTGATTAGTGATCTATCAGTGGCCCCACACCCTTGTCCTTGTTGCCATGCTTTACCACCGGTGACTCGATCAGTGTGATCGATGTATAGAGACCGAACACAGCGCCGCACACCCCCTTAGTTGTACGACTCTGCAGAGCTACTATCGAGTGCCGAGGGTGATACCTCTTACCTCACTCCTGATGATATCTTTGTAGCGTAGCTAGTCGGTGGTGGGTTACCGAGGGTGATTCCTCTTTCACCACCTCCGATGATGCCTCTGTCGTGCAGCCCCTCAAGTGTGAACCCATCGAGGGTGATTCCGCCAAGTTCACCTTGACGGTTACATCGAGTGGGAATCCATCAAGGGTGATTCCTCGGATTTCCCCCTTGATGTTACGGACACACTATTACCTTACCATGTTCCCCGTTTACTGATACTGCGGGACTGAAGGGATAGGTGGTACCACCCCGGTAGAGGCGGACCTGAGTTCCCGACAGTCTCTTAATAAGTCGGGTCGACCCCGAGGGGTACCCGCGAGACATGTGAAGTCGGGTTGACCATGACGGTACCCGCAAGATAATGACGCGGCACGGCCGGGCAGGCAGACCGCCCTAGAGAGGGATGGGCCTGACCCTTGTCGTAAGTCTGCGAGACGGGGCGATAGGAGTAGTGATCATCACCGCGCGCTCCCAACACACTAATGGGTTAGGATATGTGATCTGAGTAGGCCTTTGGCCTTTTCGCACTAACCACCACGCGGGAATAAGTATGGGCACTCGGCGTCGTACGATTCTTCCGAAAGCTCTCAAACGCCAGCAATTGAGCGGCGCGTGCCCGGGTGGACTGCTACAGCCTACGTGTGTATACAGGGGCTAGGTCTGGTCCCGGCTGCTTTCGCAACGCTTAGGATGTAAACCGGCGTGCTGGCCTCTCTGCGGAGCCTAGGTAGGACTACGGCATGTCGATCAACCGAGGCCGGGCATGACCCGATGAAAGTGTGTCCGGCCAGAGTTAATCGAGCGTGTTGGGTAAGTTGGTGCACCCCTGCAGGGAAGTATATCTATTCGAATAGCCGTGTCCATGGTAACGGACGCTCAGAGAGTATCCCGATCTACTACAACTAGAACTGGATACTTGTGATGCTTAATAATATGTTGGCTCCGGGATCGCTTTCTCCCAGGGAGTCGAGGAAGGATCTCTGGGAGTTGCTAGTACTTACTTATTACCTTATAATATGCTAATCTGCACTCTTCTAATGCTGCAAGACGCCGCAAGATGCTAGTCATCAATAGGCTAGGCCTTCCCCTCTATTCTGGCATTTCTGCAGCATAGTCCACAGATACAGCCCCTTCCCTTTGATACCGATGCATACCTAGCATATATCTAATGTAAGTCTTGCGAGTACTTTGGATGAGTACTCACGGTTGCTTTGCAACATTTTCCCCCCTACCCGATTGCTGCGATCAGATGACGGAGCCCCGGAGCCAACTGACCCCGTCGATGACTACTACTACCCCGACGGAGCCTACTACTATGTGGAGACTGATGACCAGGAGTAGTTTCAAAGGCTCCCAGGCAGGAGGCCTACGCCTTTTTGATCTAGTGTCGTTGTTTTGCTCGGCCTTCTTAAGGCAAACTTGTTTACTCTTTATGTCTGTTCTCAGATATTGTTGCATCCGCTAATGCTTGTACTTGAGCTTATGTATTCGAGTCCCTGGCTTGTAATATAAAGCTTGTATTATTTTATTTTGTGTCTAGAGTTGTGTTGTGATATCTTCCCGTGAGTCCCTGGGCTTGATCGTGCGCATTTGCGTGTATGATTAGTGCAGTATCGAGTCAGGGCGTCACAAGTTGGTATCAGAGCCGACTGCCTGTAGGAAGCCCCTTTCCAACTCCTGGCCAAAGTTGAGTCTAGTCTTTGAAAAACTGTTTTACTAACATGGCTGTCTGGCTTACAGGCCCACGTCGCCAATGGATGGGATTAGGATCTTTTATTCCTCTTCTTTAATCTGGGATTCTGATCTCTCTTCTTTTCGGGTTAAAGATTTTACTAACTCTAACATTAGGTTCTCGTGATCACATCAACCCGGAGAGCTGGATTATTGGCAACCATTCCTTTCAATGTTATCATATGCTTCTCACACTGTCATTTGACATCTTGCACTCCCTTGTTTCAGATGCGTCCCGCAAGACAGCTCGTACGCCAGACTATGGTTGTTGATGCGACTGAATTCCTTGCTATACTGGTCGACCTCTTGACCAGATTGGGATATCGCTCGTACGCCAAGTACACTATTTACGAGGACTACCGTGAGTTCAACCAGGAGCAGTACCGTGCTGTGGTTCGAATCTTTGATCGGCAGAATAACTCCATCACTGAGTTGCACACCTTTCATGGTGTTGGAGTGACTGTTGACATGGCAGTCCATGATGCTGCCTATGCTGCTATTGCCCTTCTCCATGGAGAGCACCATCACTTGGATGAGTCTGGATTCTGCTACATCCCGTATGCCCCTGCTGGGGATGAGAGTGGATACTACACTGCTGTCTGTACTCCTTACGTGCGACGTCGTTATGACCCGTAGGTTTTGGTCCAGTACACTGAGGCTCTGGATCGCACTGCCCGAGCTCTTGCTGTCGAGTTGTAAGCCACTCGTGCTCGTCTTTACGACGCTCTGACACAGTTGCTGCCAGCAGTCAGTGCAGGGATGCATCCTGAGTACATCTTTTACCCGCGCAGGACAAAGATGCCACCAGGTCTTGAGTGGCCTGCCGTTGGAGGTCATACTCCTCCACGTGCTCCTCTTCTTCCAGTTCAGGACCAGGTTCTGCACCAGAGTGTTCACGGAGTGTAGGATCCTCTCGTCGAGGGCACCGTGCGTCGTCACTTGCAGTTGCCTAGCTTCAGTGGTTTTCTCCGACATTGATGTAGCTATCGCTATGTCCCATTGTTGTATCCTTCCACTGCGTGCCGCCTAGTGTGTCTAGCTTCCCTTTCTGTTCTTGTAACACTGGCTCGTAACCGACTCTATGTATGGATCTGTATGTCATGTTTGACTGTGGTGATGTATCTATTGCACTTCCCTTAATGTGCATGTTACTTCATGAATGATTCCATACTTCTGCAGTTGCTCGTTGCTAAATTACCCCCTGTTAATTTTTAGCAGGATGGTTAGACTCGCAGGTCGTGGCCGTGGTGCCAACAATCCACCACCACCCGACTATATGGCTGGAATGATGCAACAGTTTGAGCTGAACCGTCAATTCATGCAAGGGATTATGGATTAGTTTCCTCGTCCAAATGCTAACCAGCAGCCAGCCCCAATAACCTTGCAAGACTTCGTGTGTCTCAACCCAACTGTCTTCCGCAACTCAGTTCAGCCGCTTGACGCTGATGACTGGCCCCGTGACATCACATACGAGATGGAGTCAGCCAATGTTGCCCCTGCCATCTATGTCACTTTTGCATCCTACTTCCTGAAGGGTCCCGCTGCTCAATGGTGGGACAGCCACAGACGCACACTACCTGTTTGAACAATCATCACCTGGCTGGAGTTCCAGGCTTCTTTCCGTGCCCGCTACATTCCCCAGGGAATCATGGACCGGAAGAAACGTGAGTTCCGCAACCTCACTCAGGGCAGCAAGGCCGTGGATGTCTACCGGCGAGAGTTTCTTGAATTATCTCGCTATGCTGAAGAAGATATCGCTACTGATGCCCGCAGACAGGAGAAGTTCCGTGAAGGGCTCAACCCTGATATTAAGCTCGTGCTCCTTGTACAAGACTTT
Organism: Elymus sibiricus; assembly: GCA_039707655.1. NCBI lineage: Eukaryota > Viridiplantae > Streptophyta > Magnoliopsida > Poales > Poaceae > Elymus > Elymus sibiricus. Next base: position 254,314,386 of record CM077674.1, read on the forward strand.
GCTGACTTCGCCACTTTGGTGAACAAGGCCATTCAGGTTGAGACTGGTCTGAAGGAACAAAAGGATGCCATCAAGCGCACCCATGACGTTGGCTCATCTTCGGGCTCGTCATCGCAGAAGCGTTGTATTTGGATTCCTCACAGCATGTACCGTCTAGCTGCCCCTGCACCAAGGCCATCCTATGTTGCGCCTCGCCTGCCTCCTCTGCCACCGAGGCAGCCGAGACCTCAAGCTACACCACCTCAAGCTCCTGCTCCCCGTCCCAATGACGGGTTGTGCTTCACATGTGGACGTCTAGGTCATTGTGCCAAAGACTGCCGTCAGAATCAGAATCAGTTGGCACTTCCATCTGCTAGCCGTGGTAACAATCAGCCTCGCAACATCAATGCAAGACCTTCTTATGGTTGTGGTCAGGCTTATCATGTTAATATGACTGAAGCTCAAGACCAACCAGCTACTGTGATGGGTACTCTTCTTGTTAATTCAGTACCAGCTTCTGTTTTGTTTGATTCAGGAGCATCACATTCTTTCATATCAGAAGATTTTGCATACATGCATAGCATTAGATATGAAAAGTTGCACCATCCGTTAGTGGCTAACACTCGCGCGGGCCAATGTCAAACCTCCATGTTCAGACCCAATGTTACCATTGAAATTGAAGGGTTGGAGTTCCATGATTTTCCCATTATTCTGAAGTCTTCCAAAATTGACCTCATTCTGGGTATGCATTGGTTGAAGGCTCATACCGCCTCAATCAATTGTGCCACTAAAGTCATCCAACTTCTGCACCCCTCGGATGAGATAGTAAACTACCATGCTCATCTCATTCAAAATGCTGAAGCTCAAATCTACTCACTGAATGCGTTGAACGCTTCTCCTCTTGAGGGGATCGAAAACGTTCCAGTAGTTCGCGACTTCCAAGATGTTTTCCTAGAAGAACTTCCAGGAGTACCCCCTGTTAGAGCTGTCAAGTTTGTCATCGACTTAACACTAGGCACCACTCCTATTGCGAAGCGACCCTACAAGATGTCGCCGCATGAACTCCTTGAACTTAAGGAGGAAATCGACAAATCACTCTGTAAGGGTTTCATTCGTCCAAGTTCCTCTGCTTGGGGAGCCCCTTCTCTCTTTGTTAAGAAGAAGGATGGTACGAACCGGTTGGTCCAAGATTACCGACCTATCAACCAGGCAACCATTCAGAATAAGTATCCGCTTCTGCGGATCAACGATCTATATGATCAACTTGTTGGTTCCTTCGTATTCTCTAAACTCGATCTGCGGTTGGATTATCACCAGATCCGAGTTCGTGAAGAGGATATTCCCAAGACTTCCTTCGTTACTCGCTATGGTTCATACGAGTACACCGCCATGTCTTTCGGCTTAACTAATGCTCCAGCAACGTTCTCTCGATTGATGAATTATATCTTCATGGAGTACCTCGACAAGTTTGTCCTGGTTTATCTGGATGATATCCTGGTATATTCCAAGAATAAGGAAGAACATGCTGAACATCTTCGTCTTGTTCTGGAAAAGCTTCAAGAGCATCAACTATATGCCAAATATTCCAAGTGTGAATTCTGGTTATCTGAAGTGACCTACCTTGGTCATGTGATTTCCAAGGATGGTATTGCTTTCAACCCAGAACGAGTTCAAGCCACTCTTGACTGGACTTCGCCGAAGAATGTCAAGCAAGTCAGAAGTTTTCTTGGACTCGCCAGCTATTGCTGCCGTTTTGTCGAGAATTTTTCCAAGATTGCCAAGCCCCTGACCAATCTGCTTCACAAAGGCAGGAAAGTTTCCAAACACTCAAGGACAAGCTGACATCTGCTCCAGTGCTTTCTCCTCTAGATTCTCGCAAGGAATTCGTCATCTATTACGACACATCTCGTCAAGGATTAGGGTGTGTCCTGATGCAAGAGCGCAAAGTGATTGCTTATGCCTCACGATAGTTGCGCCCTCATGAAGAGAACTACCCAGTTCATGATCTCGAACTTGCCGCGGTTATATATGCACTGAAGTTATGGCGACATTACCTTCTCGGTAATCGTTGCGAGATCTACACTGATCATCAAAGTCTGAAATATCTGTTTACTCAGCCAGACTTGAATCTTCGTCAACAAAGATGGATGGAGACAATTTCATACTATCACTGCGGTATTACATATACCCCTGGTAAGGCTAATGTTATGGCCAATGCTTTGAGTCGCAAGTCTTATTGCAACAACCTTATGGTTTAGCAAGCTCAACCCCTTCTTCATGAAGAACTTCGCAAGTTGAACCTCCACATTGTTTCACAGGGTTTTCTCAATACCCTTGTTTTGGAACCTACTCTCGGAAAAGCTATTAATTTTGTGCAAGCAAAAGACGCTGAAGTTGATTAGATGAAACGGGATCTTGCTTTTGAGAAAGCCAGAGATTTCTCGCTTGCTGAAGATGAAACCTTGTACTTCAGAAATTGCCTTGTGGTACCCCGGTTCGAACTTATGACCGACAAAGTTATGAAAGAGGCACATGATACACCAATGTCTATTCATCCGGGTAGCACCAAGATGTATCAAGACCTTCGTCAGAGGTATTGGTGGTCTAAAATGAAGCAAGACATTCCTCGCTATGTTGCTGAATGTGACATTTGCCATCGCGTCAAGGCAGAACATCAAAAGCCTGCTGGACTTCTGCAACCGCTTCCTATTCCTGAATGGAAATGGGACAAGGTTTAAATGGATCTCATCACTGGCCTACCCAAATCAAAGAAAGGTCACAATGCTATTCTTGTCATCGTCGACCAATTCTCCAAAGTTGCACATTTTCTGCCAGTCAAGGAGACGATCACTGCTAGTCAATTAGCAGACTTGTATATCTCCAGAATTGTGACACTCCACGGTATTTCGAAGGAGATCAGTTCAGACCGTGGCGGCCTCTTCACCTCAAAGTTCTGGGAAAGTTTCCAAGAAGCTATGGGAACTCATATAACCTGAAGCACAGCTTATCACCCCCAGTCCCAAGGTCAAGTTGAACGAGTTAACCAAGTGCTTGAAGATATGCTACGTGCTTGTGTCATCTCATTTGGCAAGAAGTGGGAAGAATCTCTCCCGTATGCTGAATTCTCGTACAACAACAGCTATCAAGCTAGCTTAAAGATGGCACCCTTCAAGGTGTTATATGGACGTAAGTGTCGAACCCCTCTGAATTGGTCAGAAACTAGGGAACGGCCGCTCATCGGTCCGGATATTATCCAACAAGCTGAAGAGCAAGTCCGTATTGTCCAGGAAAATCACAAGGCGGCCCAGTCCTGTCAGAAGAGCAACTATGATCGTAAACACTGGGGATCGATCTATCAACCTGGTGAACAAGCTTATCTGCGTGTCACTCCTATGAAGGGCACTCATCGTTTTGGGATCAAGGGCAAGTTAGCTCCTCGCTACATTGGTCCCTCCCGCATTCTCGCCAGACGTGGATATGTGGCCTATAAATTGGAATTGCCACCGTAGTTTTCTCACATCCACGATGTCTTTCAAGGATCCGCACCGTGCAGTGGATCATGAGATGCTCGAATTGCAAGATGATCTCTCTTATAAGCAGCATCCGATCCGTATTTTGGATCAAGCTGAACGTCGGACCCGTCAGAAGGCAACCAAGTTCCTTAAAGTGCAGTGGTCGAATCACACTGAAGATGAAGCCACTTGGGAACGCCAGGATCGCCTTCGTGAAGAATACCCTGATCTTTTCCCTTCTACCTCTTAATTCTCGGGACGAGAATTTCTTTTAGAGGAGGAGAATTGTAGCACCTCTCTGTAATGAGCTATAGTGATCTTCATGATAATGCTAAGTCAATTTGCTTTGCAGTGTTTGATCACCTTTGGAATCATATCTCATTTCAAATTCCACCATTGAAATCAATTCAAATTGCAACTGAAATTTAAAGTTTCACAAACATGGTTGCAAAATAATTCATCATTTTGCAAATATTCCATAACAATTATTTGTTAAGGAAAACAACATCACCTATTTGCTTAAATGGGCTATAGCAATTAAAACAGTGCCAAATCAGCATTTTTAAATGCTTTTCCATTTATGAAAAATTCAAACAAATTCAAATGCCTCCCAAGCTTTTTGTGGCAGTACCAAATATTGCAATGTATTTATGTGACAAGTTTCACATTTTACAATAATCATTTGCTATCAAGAGAAAATGCAAAACAGAAAAGAATAAAAGAAACAGAAAAAGAAATAGAAAGAAAAGGAGAAAAGCCACTGTGCACTGGGCCTTAGTGCACAGTGACAGGCCCAGCTGGCCCAGCCCACTTCCCGCGCGGTCGTCGTCCTCCTCGCCCCCGTGTCGGCGCGCCCGTGGCTGCGCGCGCACTCGCCGGCCAAACGTCGACACAGCGACGCTACAGCGCCGCCGAGGGGATAAGAGGGTGTCCCTCGGCCTCGTAGACGCCCTTATCCACTCCTTCCCCTCTCTCCGCCGCTCTCCCTCTCGCTCTCCACCTCACCCGAGCGCCGTCGTCGCCATGGCGACACCGTAGCCGCGGCCACCGTGTCTTTCGCGACGCCTCACCGTGTCCCCCTGCTCCGCCTCGAAGCCGCATGTCGACTGCCTCAACTAACGCGCCTCGCCAAGCTCTACGGCGACCGGATTGAGCTCTTCTTTGTCCACGGTCGCCGGCGCTTCTCCGACGAATGCCGCCGTTCTGCTGCTACTAAACCTCCCAACGGCCGCCGTGTGCCTCTAGGTGAGCTGGCACCTGTTTCCCCTCTGTTTCCCCCTCCTTTCCGCGCCTGTAGCCCCCTTGCTGCCATGGCCGTACCCGTGGCCGCGGTTGAGCTCGCCGTTGTGACCTCTGTCGCTGCAGCTCGCATCTGAGCTCGCGATCGTGCTCAACACACCCGCACGAACCCAACAATGCCTATCGTTCGCCTTGTCGTGCCCTGCCTCGCCGCACCCGACCACGCCCGAACTCCGGCGCTCGCCCGCGAGCTCGCCGCCATCGAGTCAGGCCACCCCAGCCTCCACCACCACCGTAGATCGACGTGGCTCCGACTCCCCGTTCGAATGCGACCGGCCCCGCGCCAAATGACTGCCTGTAGTCGAATCCCGACGCGCCGTTGACGCGGTGGAAGCTCCTGAACTTCGTGGACGTGGCCATGGTGGGCGCACGCGAGCTCCGGCGGCAATGGCGAAGACGAGCGAGCTCCGGTATTGATGGAGGTCAGGAGCTCAAAGCAGGCTGTAATGACCCAGTTCCGAAAAAGATCCAAGTCTCTATGTTTAAGTGCCATCCCTGGATTGGTATGCTAGCACACACAGTACTCAATGAAATAACAGAAAATCACATGTATAAAGTAATGTAAATACTATTACCTTAATCCATATAGCGGAAATAACATCAAAGGTGGTGGAGTCCCATCAACACCAACGGCAAAGTTGAGTGTAGACAACGTAACCCTACCGTATCACTTACTCGTCGTATAATTCCTGCAACATGAGACGTTGCAGCCGTGTAGGTCAGTACGTTGAATGTACTGGCAAGTCACACCACAAGAGATTATGAAGGTCCTACTTCTACATGCAATATGGCTGGTGGAAGGTTCTAAGTTTAATTTGCATAAAGCTGATTTTTCCCTATCATCAAAAAGAATATCAAATTATTACTACAAAGCTTATTATAATATGATTGAGATGGTTTCTCCATTCAATCTATACCCAAGTTGATTAAAACCCATTAAATTAGTTAAATGTGATGACATCACTCAAAGTCCCAATTCTAGATGCTCAAGTTGTCCATAACCGGGGACACAGCTAATCGATTAGTTTGACACTCTGCAGAGGTTTGCGCACTTTTCCCCACAAGAATCGATCCCTCCTTTTTCGTCCTCGCACTACATGGTGTTTGAGAACAGGATGACCAAAACATGGTCTTTCAAAGAGTTTCCCTAACTACTGCCAGTGCCCATCCAACCCTACCGTTCGTCTATGTAACACCCCTATGTAATGAGCTACAGTGATCCATCATGATTATGCTAAGTCACTTTGCTTTGTAGTGCATGATCATATTGGATTCATATCTCATTTCAAATTCCACCACTGAAATCAATTCAAATTGCAAGTGAAATTTAAAATTGCACAAACATGGTTGCAAAATAGTTCATCATTTAGAAAATATCCCATAACAATTATTTGTTAAGGAAAACAACATCACTTATTTGCTTAAATGGGTTATAGCAATTAAAACACTGCCAAAAGAAGCATTTTAAATGCCTTTTCACTTGTGGAAAATTCAAATGGAATCATTGGGCCCCCAAACTTTTTGTGGCAATGTCCAATATTGCCTAGCATTTGTTTTGACCAGTTGCACATTTTTTGCAAAAGTCAGTTAATGTGAAAAGAAATGCAAACAGAAGCAAAAAGGGAAAAACGGAAAAGCAAAAAAAAGAAAAAGGGAAAAGGAGCATTGTGCCCCTGGGCTTAAGTGGCTACAGTGCCTGCGGCCCAGCCCACCGGCACAGGTCGTCTCCCACCTCGCACCCTCTCTCCTTGCGTGTCGGCGCCGCGCGCGTCCGTGGCCGCGGATCGCCACGTGCCGGCCATCTCGCGGCTCCCCATCGTGGATAAGGCCGCCCCTCGCCCCGCGGACGAACCCTAGCCCCACTTTCCCTCTCCCTCTCACTCTCCTCCCCGATCTAGAGAAGAGCCCGACGCGGTCGTCGCCGTCGCCGCGTCGATCCCGCGGCGACCGGCCGCCTCTCACCTCGCCAGCATGTCCTAAGGGTCCGCCGTCGACCTCTACGTCATCTGCGATAACGAACCGGAGCCGGGAGCCACCGCAGTGTCGCCCACGCCATCGTCTTCCTCCTCTGTACCGTCCGGCCTCGCCGACGATTCCAGCGCCGTCGAGCCTCCCCCGTTGCTCATCTACAGGCTCGCTGTAAGCTCCTCCCCGTTTCCCCTCTCCTCTCGCCGTCGATCTCGAGCTCTAGCTAGCTTCCCCACCGTGGCCGTAGTGCGCTGCCGCCCTACCTCGTCTCCGGCGATGCTCCGATGGGCCATTGGTCCCGTACCTCCCTACATCCGCTTAGTTAGCTCGAGTAGGTGCCGTAGATGCCACGCGCCGGTCATTTTGTCCTCTGCAACGCCACTCCCGAGCTCGACTGAACCCCGCCGCCGCAACGGCTCGTCGCAGACGCCCCTGCCAGCCACCCCAGCACCCGCGACCACCACCGTTGGATGCGCGCGAGCGCCTGCAACCCGTAGAGCATCTCCGCACGCCGATCCGTGGCCTGTAGCAAAATTCCGGCGAAGATCCGAGGCCGCCGCCGCATTCCTGGCTTGCCGGAGCTTCTCCGGCGCCACCGCTGACGTGGCTGGCCCTGGGGCCCACCCTGGGTCACTGCCAGTGGGTCCCGTTGACTCCGTTGACCGGGTCAACATGCTGACTGGGCAGTCCCCAGTCACTGACAGGAGGGCCCCAACACGGATAATTAACCTAGTTTAATTTTAAACTAACCTAATTGTCGCTGACACCTGGGGCCCACCCCTAACTAAACTCGGTTTAATTAAATAAAATTGGTTTAGCCCCTGTGACACTGATAGGTGGGGCCAACCACTATTCCAATGGATAAGCCTGACCCAGTCAGCCTGCTGACTGGGCAGCTGGCCCACCAGTCAGCCTCTGCTGACTGGGAATTGACCCAGTCAACAGGGCCCACCAGTCAGTCCCTGTGTGTGCTGACTGGGTACAACTCCAGGTGCACTTAGCATTTACTGTTTTGGATATTTCAAATTAAAATAATCAGTAAAATCCAGAAATTGTTTAAAACTTTGAAAAATAATATAAAATAATCCGTAACTCGGATGAAAATAATTTGTGTATGAAAAATGATCAGAAAAATAAGACGAATCCGAATATGCCATCCACTTACCTGTCACATGCCTCCAACGCTGCAAACATGGAACCTTCCCCTCCAGATCGTCTGTCCGATAATTGCCTAAAGCCAGGAAAATATTCCCAAATATTTTCCCGCTCCGCCTGTAATGTGTAGCACTGCGTTAGGTCACCCTAGCACAGCATATTGCCATGTCATGCCTTGTGATGCATTTGTTTGCTTTGTATTTATTATTTCTTCCCCCTCTTCTCTCCGATAGACTCTGAGACGGACGCTGCTGCCCCTGACGTCCAGCCCCTTTCAGCAGAGCTTCTAGGCAAGCAAAAACCCCTTCATCATTCCTATATCGCCCATTCTTTCTCTCTCGTGCTTGCATTAGATTTTGCTACTGTGTTCGACAGCTCCTATTCTGATGCATAGCCTGTTATTGTAACCTGCTGTTGATACTTTACATGTTGTCCTATATGCTTAGTATAGGTTGGTTAGTGATCCATCGGAGGCCCTACACCCTTGTCCGTGTTGCCAGGCTTTACTACCGGAAGATTCGATCAACGTGATCGATGTGCAGAGACCGACACAGCACCACACACCCCCTTAGTTAATGACTTTGCAGAGCTACTATCGAGTGCCGAGGGTGATACCTCCTACCTCACTTCTGATGATATCTCTGTAGCGTAGCTAGTCGGTTGTGGGTTACCGAGGGTGATTCCTCTTTCACCACCTCCGATGATGCCTTTGTCGTGCAGCCCCTCAAGTGTGAACCCATCGAGGGTGATTCCTCCAAGTTCACCTTGACGGTTACATCGAGTGGGAATCCATCGAGGGTGATTCCTCCAAGTTCACCTTGACGGTTACATCGAGTGGGAATCCATCGAGGGTGATTCCTCGGATTTCCCCCTTGATGTTATGGACACACTGTTACCTTTAACCGTTGCCCCTTTTACTGTTTCTGCGGGACTGAAGGGACAGGCAGTACCACCCCGGTAGAGGTGGACCTGAGTTCCCGACAATCTCTGGATAAGTCGGGTTGACCTGGAGGGTACCCGAGATAATTACGTGGCATGGCCGGGCAGGCAGAGACCGCCCAAGGAGAGGGATGGACCTGGCCCTTGCCGTAAGTCCGCGAGACGGGGCGACAGGAGCATTGATCGTCACCGCGAGCTCCCAACACACTAACGGTTTGGATATGTGATTTGAGTAGGCCTCTGGCCTTTTATGCACTGACCACCACGCGGGAATAAGTATGGGCACTCGGCGTCGTACGATTCTTCGAAAAGCTATGTCAGACGTCCAGTTCAGCATTGCGGCATGGCTGGGCCGGCGCCATCCAGGACAGAGGTGGTGCCTGGGTTCGCCCTGCTCGCAACGACCCGGAGTGCAAAGGGCGATGGGCCCAAGACCCCTGAGCGCTTAGGATGTGGACCGGCGGGGACCTCTCTGCAGATCCTAGGTAGGACTATGTCGTGTCGATCAGCCGAGGCCGGGCATGACCAGGAAAAGTGTGTCCGGCCAGAGTTAATCGAGCGTGTTGGGTAAGTTGGTGCACCCGTGCAGGGAAGTTATCTATTCGAATAGCCGTGTCCACAGTAACAGGACGCTCGGAGTTGTATCCCAATCTACTACAACTAGAACTGGATACTTGTGATACTAAACTGATATTATGGCTCCGGGATCACTTTCTCGCAGGGAGTCGAGGAAGGATCTCTGGGCATTACTAATATATATTTGTTATTACATGTTATGTTATTCTACTCTCTTCTGTTGACGCAAGATGCTAGTCTTCGATAGGCTAGGCCTTCCCCTCTATTCTGGCATTTCTGCAGTATAGTCCACAGATACATCCCCTACATTTGATGCCGATGCATACTTAGCATAGATCTGATTTAAGTCTTGCGAGTACTTTGGATGAGTACTCACGGTTGCTTTGCTACCTCTTTTCCCATACTCGGTTGCTGCAATCAGATGACGGAGCCCCAGAGACAGCTGATCCCGCCGATGACTACTGCTACCCCGACGGAGCCTACTACTACGTGGAGACAGTCGACCAGGAGTAGTTCGGAGGCTCCCAGGTAGGAGGCCTGCGCCTTTTTGATCTAGTTGTCGTTGTTTTGCTTAGCCTTCTTAAGGCAACTTGTTTACTCTTTATGTCTGTACTCAGATGATGTTGCTTCTGCTAACGCTTGTAGTCGAGCATATGTATTCGAGCCCTCGAGGCCCTTGGCTTGTAATATAAACCTTGTATTATTTTATTTTGTGTCTAGAGTTGTGTTGTGATATCATCCCGTGAGTCCCTGGGCTTGATCGTGCGCATTTGCGTGTATGATTAGTGCACGGTCTAGTCGGGGGCGTCACAAGTTGGTATCAGAGCCGACTGCCTGTAGGTAGCCCCCTTTCCAACTCCTTGGTTGAAGTTGAGTCTAGTCTCCAAAACTGTTTTGCTAACCCTGTAGTGTGGCTTACGGGCCCACATCGCCAATGGATGGGTTTAGGATCTTTTATTCCTTTCCTTTACTCTGGGATTCTGATCTCTCTTCTTTTCGGGTTAAAGATTTTACTAACTCTAACATTAGGTTCTCGTGATCACATCAACCCGGAGAGCTAGATTACCTGCAACTATTTCATTAAATGCCTGACACATCATACACATATCGGCTTTTGACATCTTTGAACTCCTTGAGCTTAAGGAGGAAATCGATAAATCACTCTGCAAGGTTTCATTCATCCAAATTCCTCTGCTTTGGGAGAACCTTCTCTCTTTGTCAAGAAGAAAGATGGTACGAACCGGTTGGTCCAAGATTACCGACCTATCAACCAGGCAACCATTCAGAACAAGCATTTGCTTCCTCGGATCAATATTCTGTATGATCAACTTGCTGGTTCCTCTGTATTCTCTAAACTCGATCTGAGGTTGGGTTACCACCAGATCCGAGTTCGTGAAGAGGATATTCCGAAGACTGCTTTCGTTACTCGATATGGCTCATACGAGTACACCGTCATGTCTTTCGGCTTAACCAATGCTCCAGCAACGTTCTCCTGCTTGATGAATTATATCTTCATGGATTACCTCGACAAGTTCGTCGTGGTTTATCTGGATGAAATCCTTGTGTATTCCAAGAATAAAGAAGAACATGCTGAACATCTTTGTCTTGTACTGGAAAACCTTTGAGAGCATCAGCTATATGCCAAATATTCCAAGTGTGAATTCTGGTTATCTGAAGTGACCTACCTTGGTCAAGTGATTTCCAAGGATGGTATTGCTGTCAACCCAGAACGAGTTCAGGATATTCTTGACTGAACTCCTCCGAAGAATGTTAAGCAAGTCAGGAGTTTTCTCGGACTCGCCAGCTATTGCCACCGCAGTTTTCTCACATCCACGATGTCTTTGATGTGTTGCAACTTCGTTGTTGCTTCAAGGATCCGCACCGTGCAGTGGATCATGAGATGCTCGAATTGCAAGGTGATCTCTCTTATAAAGAGCATCCGATCCGCATTCTTGATCAAGTTGAATGTTGAACCCATCAGAAGGTAATCAAGTTCCTTAAAGTGTAGTGGTCGAATCGTACTGAAGATGAAGCCACTTGGGAACGCGAAGATCGTCTTCGTGATGAATACCCCGATCTTTTCCCTTCTACCTCTTAAATTCTCGGGACGAGAATTTCTTTTAGAGGAGGAGAATTGTAACACCCCTATGTAATGAGCTACAGTGATCCATCCTGATTATGCTAAGTCACTTTGCTTTGCAATGCTTGATCATATTGGATTCATATCTCATTTCAAATTCCACCACTGAAATCAATTCAAATTGCAAGTGAAATTTAAAGTTGCGCAAACATGGTTGCAAAATGGTTCATCATTTAGCAAATATTCCATAACAATTATTTGTTATGGAAAACAACATCACTTATTTGCTTAAATGGGCTATAGCAATTAAAACAGTGCCAAAAGAAGAATTTTAAATGCCTTTTCACTTGTGGAAAATTCAAATGGAATCATTGGGCCCCCAAACTTTTTGTGGCAGTGTCCAATATTGCCTAGCATTTGTTTTGACCAGTTGCACATTTTTTTGCAAAAGTCACTTAATGTTGGGGATATAACCCCGTGGTAAGACCCGCCCAGGCGGGGCCGGGTCACACCAGGCGGCTCGTGAGCCCAAGACCTGTAAGGTGGGCCGGAAGATGAAGGCAAGGCCGCATGGCGGCTTACCAGATGGGCCATTGACAGAGGTCCGGAGACAGAAGTGGGCTTGAAGACCCGGGTGGCTAAGCCGCCCGGAGGCGGCTTACCTACGATGGTAAGGCGGCTTAGAGACAGAGTAGAACACGTTGTGTGGGTCGGTTCATGACTCGTGTAACCCGGGGCCTTGACCTCATATATAAAGGTTAGACCCCGGGGCGGCTTAGACAAGAAACCAAGTAATCGAGAACTAGGTCAAGCAATCCGCTCCCTTGTAATCGATACTCCAATCAATACAGCACAAGCAGGACGTAGGCTTTTACCTCGACTTGAGGGGCCGAACCTGGGTAAACTCGTGTCCTTCGTCCCGATCAACCCCTTTGAGTCCACTACCATGGCGCTGGCCTCGAACCTAAGTCTTCGGACATCTGCCGTGTTAAAACCACGACAGTTGGCGCCCACCGTGGGGCTAGCGCTCGGTGGTGTTGAGTTCTCAAAGGGCTCTCTCCCAGGGATCGAGGGGTACGCGGTTGGCAGGATGACCAAGAGTCGCCGCGGCCGGCTCTACATCGACGACGCCGGCTGGGGCCCCGAGGCTGACTCCATTGAGTACGGTTTCCGGGTCCCCTTCGGCGGGATTCATGTCTTCATCGGCAAGATCGGCGGATCTGAACCCGGGCCGGACACCTGCACCAACATCGTCGAGCCGGCCCGACACGTGCAACCCGCCCGACGCGTGCAACCCGCCCGTGCTAAACCGGGCAGGAAGCATGTCTTCGTCGGCATCACTCAGGGCATGGATCTCGAGGGGTCCATGTCGCAGGAGGAAACTCTCATCTGCTCCGAGGATGGATCTTCGAGCGGAGAGACGGAATCGATTTACCAGCTCCACAATGGCGGGCTCGGGGCTACGTCGAGCCTTATCTCGAGTCGGAGTTCCATGAGCCGGAGGAGTATGAGCCGTTGAACCGCGCTGCCGTCTTCATGGAGGGTACAGCGGCGGCTCATGGCAGCTCAGCCGTCGAGGCAACCGGGTCTGGGGCTGGCAGGCCACCGGCTCAGGTTCTTCTGGATCTGATGGGTGAGCTTACAACCCTGATGGCGACTGAAGTCACGGCTGAAAACCAAGCAGCCCGTAATACGGAGATCGCGAGGTTGAAGAACCAGATGACTGAGGTCCAGCAGGAGATTAATGAATTGAAGGCTCAGATGGATGCTGAGGCGGAGCGCCTTAGGGCGGACGCTTTCCGTCTTGAGCTGGAACAGCAATCAGCAGCGGCGGTTCAGCGGATGAGGCATCAATCCCGCTTGCCGGATCAGTATGAAGCAAGGAATCTTTTCAACAAGCCAGGAACGTGACAGAACGTGCCTTTGGCCGTAACCCGGACGGCGGAAGTGCCTGGAAGCCGGGCGGCGGTTTAGCATCAGCAGATTAACCCGTCCCGTCCGAACCAGGTTACGCCAACTTCTTTTCCTACACCGCCGGGCCATTATTCTAACCCGGCAGAGAACATGGTGGTGGCGGCAACCCGGCTTGCTGCTATCCCGATCCCCGATGAGTCGCCTTTCGCGGAAGAGGTGCGGAACACGGTTGGATACCTGCGAACGGCGGTGGCCCAGCAGGAGAAGTATGCTTACAGCCGGAGTCGCGTGCACTCAACCCCCATCCCCAGTCGCAGCTACAGCCGGCGTTATGAGTCGCCGGCGGTTTCTAGCAGTGAACGACATCGGAACCCGCCACGAGCTGACCGGGCGGCTCTGGATGCTCAGGCACTGGTGGATCGAGCGAGGGCACATCGAGAGGCGGCGGCTCTGGCGGCAGCGGCGGCTTATCAGGAACCCACAGTCGCACCCTCCGTCTCAGCCGGAGCGGGGTTAACTTCCAGGGCTGTGGGGGTGCCGTGCTTAGCGCCGGCTTTGCGGAATGAGCGCCTGCCGAAGGATTTCAAGGGCCCTCGCAAGGTGCCCAATTACACAGCTGACCTACCTCTAGAAGCTTGGGTCGAAAGCTATGAGCTGGCCATGGAGATGTTGGATGTTAGTGATGCAGTATGTGCCAAGTATTTCATCATGATGCTGGAAGGGCCGGCTCGCACGTGGTTGAAGGGATTGCCACCCAACACCGTTACGTCCTGGGCCGAGTTGAAGGCGAAATTTATCAAAAAATTTAAAGGGACGTGCAAGCAGCCCATGACGATCGTGGATTTGGATCATTGTGTGCAACAGGTGGATGAGTCAGCCCATCATTGGGTCCGGCGGGTCTCGACCATCATCCACTCTTCAGAACAGATCACGGCGGCTCAAGCAGTTTTGATTCTGGAGAAGAATTGTCACTTTACACCTTTGAAGCAGAAGCTTGGCCGGCTCAAGCGCACGTGTCAAGACATGGGGGAGCTCATGGCGGCTCTCACCAAATACGCAGACTCTGACAACACGAAAGACCCGGGCTCTGATGATGAAAAACCAGGTCGGGGGAAGACGGGTAACAATGGAAAGGGTCAGCAGCAGAACGCGGCTGGAAACGGAAATTCGGGCAAGCGGAAACACCCGGACGGCGGGTCAGAACTGGTGGCGAACACCAGCGCTGGAAACAACCGTGCTAAGGGCAACGGGAACTTCAGGCAGCATTTTAACAAGGGTAAAGCTCCCTTCAACTTGGAAGCGATGCTCAATAAACCTTGTCCAGAGCATAGTCAGCCCGATAAGCCGGCAGGCCATACATGGAGGAATTGCAGCATTATGCGGCAGTTTCGAGACTACAGCCTTCAACAACATCATAACCACGGCAATGGTCCGTCCGGCGGCTCAGGGCCAGGCGGGTCAGGAGCCGGCTTTGGTCCCGGCGGTTCAGGGTCCGGTTACCAGGGTCAAGGCAATCAAGGAGGTCATCATCAACAGTCTGGCGGTAGCGGCCAGCAGCAACATAACCAGTCGGGTTTCCAAAGCAACCCGAAGCAGCTTAGCGGGGGTCAATATCATGTTTTCACAACCAGCTTTGACAAGCGAGACCAGAAGGTGCGCAAGCGGGCGGTTAATGCGGTCATGCCGGCTCTCCCGCAGTATTTGAAGTGGTCTGAGTATGACATCACTTGGAGCAGGACGGATCACCCGCCGCGGGTTGACAACCCGGGGCAGCTAGCTTTGGTGGTTGCCCCCCAAGTAGGTGGATATGTGTTCACTAAGGTGCTTATGGATGGTGGCAGCAGCATCAACATCCTATACTACGACACTTTCAGCCGGATGGGTTTGCTTGACAAGGATCTTAAGCCCTCTTCCACAGTGTTTCATGGTGTGGTGCCTGGCAAGTCGGCTTATCCAGTGGGCAAGATTTCTCTGGAGGTAGCTTTTGGTGATGAATACAACTACAGGGTGGAGTCCTTGTGGTTTGAGGTGGTCAAAATTAAAAGTCCATATCATGCTTTATTCGGACGACCGGCTTATGCCAAGTTCATGGCTAGGCCTTGTTATGTCTACTTACAGCTCAAGATGCCCGGGTTAAGAGGAACGATTACCGTGCATGGCGATCGGAAAACGGCTCTTGAGTGTGAGGAAGGTGATGCAGCTTATGCAGAGTCAAGTTGTGCAGAGGCAGAGCTCAAGTTTTACAAAGAGAATGTCGACCCGGAGGATATGACTCCGTTGAAGAGGCCCACTACAGAATCAGAGCCGCCCCTCAAGTTTGCGGCGGATGATACCAAGCAGGTGGATTTCACCGAGGGAGACTCATCTCAGCAGTTTACTATTGGGGCTAACATGGACCCCGCAAAGGAAAGCGCGCTCATCAAATTCATCCGTGAGAATCGGGACATCTTTGCATGGAAGCCGTCTGATATGCCGGGTGTACCGAGAGAATTTGCTGAGCACCATCTTAATGTGGATCCTAAGTTCAAGCCGATCAAGCAATTCCATCGTCGTTTCAATGAAGAGCGGCGCAAGGCTATTGGAGAAGAGGTGGCCCGGCTCTTAGCGGCAGGGTTCATCGTGGAGGTCTTTCACCCGGAGTGGTTAGCTAACCCGGTGCTAGTGCTTAAGAAGAATGGCACTTGGCGTATGTGCGTGGATTACACGGATCTTAACAAAGCCTGTCCAGTTGACCCGTTTGCTCTCCCCCGGATTGATCAGATCATTGATGCAACGGCGGGTTGCGAAAGTTTATGCTTCCTGGACGCCTATTCAGGTTATCACCAGATCAAGATGGTAGTCAAAGACCAAGAGAAGATGGCTTTCATCACGCCTTTTGGTGCTTTCTGCTACGTGTCTATGCCTTTTGGGCTCAAGAGTGCCCAGGCGACTTATTAGCGTTGTGTGCAGAACTGTCTTCACAGTCAAATTGGACGTAATGTTCATGCTTATGTGGATGATATTGTGGTCAAGTCAAGGAAGAAGGAAGCTTTGCTGGACGACCTGAAGGAAACTTTCGATAACTTACGGGTTTACAAGATGATGCTTAACCCGGCCAAGTGTGTTTTTGGAGTTCCTGCAGGCAAGCTTTTGGGATTTCTGGTCTCTGAGCGTGGAATTGAAGCTAACCCGGACAAGATAAAAGCGATTACTTCTTTGTCTTAGCCGGCATGCATAAATGACGTCCAGCGCCTGGCGGGTCGGATCGCTGCGTTAAGCCGATTCATAAGCCGCCTGGGCGAGAAGGCAATCCCTTTATATCAGATGATGAAGAAAATAGACGATTTTGTCTGGAGCGAGGCGGCGGGTGAGGCATTTGAAGCGCTCAAAAAGCAGCTGACTGAGCCGCCAGTCTTAGCCGCTCCGGCTGAGAAGGAACCCTTACTCCTCTATGTGGCGGCTAACAACAGGGCAGTCAGCGCTACGGTTGTTGTGGAGCGCAAGGAGGCAGGGAAGGAATATCCGGTTCAAAGGCCGGTTTACTACGTCAGCGAAGTTTTGATTGAGTCCAAGCAACGATACTCACATTGGCAGAAACTGAAGCACTATTTCCTGGGACACCCAATCACAGTGGTTAGCTCTGCCCCGCTGGGAGACATAATTGAAAACAGAGAAGCCACTGGCCGGATTGCTAAGTGGGCATTGGAGCTTGGACCTCTTAATCTGAAGTATGTGCCTCGCACGGCTGTCAAGTCTCAAGCCTTGGTGGACTTTATAAACGACTGGACGGAGTGTCAGTCGCCAGAGGAGAAGCCGGACAACACTTACTAGACGATTCACTTTGACGGGTCTAGACAGTTGGAAGGCTCGGGGGCTGGAGTCGTTTTAACTTCCCCTAAAGGTGATAAGTTCTGTTATGTGCTAAGGCTGATGTTTCCTTGTACTAACAATGCAGCTGAGTATGAGGCTTTACTTCATGGCCTCCGGGTGGCCAAGGAGATGAACATAAGCCGGGTTAGATGCCTCGGCGACTCAGACCTGGTGGCTCAGCAAGTTTCAGGCACGTGGGACTCCAAAGACCCACGGATGGCGGCTTATCGTCAGGCGGTTGACACCATTGCAGGTTACTTCAAAGGTTATCAGGTGGATCATATTGATCGTCGCAAGAATGAGGCGGCTAATGCATTATCAAGGCTTGGCTCTCAGCGTAAGCCGGTGCCGCCGAACGTGTTCTTGGACGTGTTATATCACCCGTCAGTTAAGCTACCTTCGGAGGAGGATCTGGCTATACCTGACCCGGAGGGGCAGCTGGTGGCGGCTCTGCATGCCATTCCTGACTGGACGTTGCCTTATCTGGCGTATCTAACTCGTGGCGAGTTACCTGAGGACGAGACCTTGGCAAGACAAATCATCAGACGATCTAAGTCCATGACAATCATCAATGGCGAGTTACATAAGCGCAGCGTCACTGGTGTCTTCCAGCGTTGTGTTTCTCCGGAAGAAGGCAAGGAGATCTTGAATGAAATCCACGCCGGAGATTGTGGTCATCATGCCGGCTCAAAATCTCTGGTGGCCAAGGCTTTTCGACATGGTTTCTTCTGGCTGACGGCTCATAAGGATGCAGAAAACTTGGTCCTCAAGTGTGATGGCTGTCAGAAGTTCGGGCGACGTGCTCACGTGCCGGCTCAGGAATTGCGCATGATCCCAATTACCTGGCCGTTCGCGGTTTGGGGGCTTGATATGGTCGGGCCCTTCAAGAGGTCCAAAGGTAAGAAGACCCACCTTTTGGTGGCGGTGGATAAGTTTACCAAGTGGGTAGAGGCTAAGCCGGTCAGCAAGTGTGACGCGGCTACAGCGGTTCAGTTTGTCAAAAAATTGATCTACCGTTTTGGTTACCCCCACAGTATCATCATAGATAATGGCACAAACCTATCCAAGGGGGCTATGCAAGCTTTCTGTGAAAGTGAACACATCCGGCTTGACGTTTCTGCTGTGGCTCATCCACAGTCCAATGGTCAGGCGGAGCGTGCTAACCAGGAGATCCTGAGAGGTATTAAGCCCCGGCTTATGGTTCCTCTACAGAGAACGCCGGGTTGTTGGGTTGAGGAGTTACCATCAGTTCTATGGAGCATCAATACAACTCCTAACAGGTCAACAGGCTATACGCCTTTCTTCATGGCTAACGGCGCAGAAGCCGTATTACCAAGCGACATACGACATGACTCACCACGGGTGGCGGCTTACGTTGAGGCAGACAATGAGACGGCGCGTCAGGACGCGTTGGATGCTTTGGATGAAGAGCGTGATCTGGCGGCGGCCCGATCGGCGATTTATCAGCAAGACCTGCGTCGTTATCACAGCCGCCGGGTTAAGACCCGGACGTTCCAAGAAGGCGACTTAGTGTTGCGCCTGATTCAAGATCAGACGGACGCGCACAAGCTGTCTCCTCCATGGGAAGGGCCTTTTGTGGTTAGCAGAAATCTCAACAATGGGTCATACTATCTCATCGACGTACGGGACGAGTCACGCACTTCTGGGCAGGAGACCTACCGGCCGTGGAATATCGCCCATCTACGGCCTTACTATACTTAAGAGTCATCGACTCCCCCCCCCCATTGAATATCATCATTGTATATATCACATATATATATAATAAAGTTGGCATCCCTGCAAGCCGGGGCCTCTGCCGTTTTACGTATCTCACATGGCTCAAAGATGGATACAATCATACGATCATTTGGGGGCTTTCAACCTGCCGGGTTAAGCTTCAACCTTCTTGGTCAGGCTCTTCAGCCGAAATTACAAGGTCACTTGGGGGCTTCTAACCCGCCGGGTTAAGCTTCAACCCTCTTGATGAAGCTCTTCAGCCAAGATAGCACTATCAACCGGCGGCTTACAAGTCGGCGGCTTACAAGATGGTGTGTAAGTTGATATCGTCAACAAAGATCACTAGGAGTGCAGCGAGTTATGAACTCACCTCCTTTTCTGATCTGCAAAACCGGGTTATACCTGTCTGTAAGTAGCTGCGCTTTGTCAGGGGTGCAGCGAGTTCTAAAACTTACCCCCTGCAAAGGCCTCTTACAACGGCGAGGCAAACCCTTACATCTGCAAGGCCGGGTTATACCTGCCTGTAAGTAGCTGCGCTTTGTCAGGGGTGCAGCGAGTTCTAAAACTTACCCCCTGCAAAGGCCTCTTACAGCGGCGAGGCAAACCCTTACATCTGCAAGGCCGGGTTATACCTGCCTGTAAGTAGCTGCGCTTTGTCAGGGGTGCAGCGAGTTCTAAAACTTACCCCCTGCAAGGGCCTCTTACAGCGGCGAGGCAAACTCTCTCATCTGCTGCGTCTCTTTCTGGTTCGCTACGCTCTTGTCAGTTGCTAAGAGTTCAAAGTAGTGAGACTACCCAGAAGAACCGGCTTATCTGTTCGGAAAGAAAGAGAAGGTTATGAGATTTTACGTCTCCGGGTTAGGCTTTTTTAAGCCGCCCTTACAACAGTATAGAACATGTTCTGTCTTGTTTCTTGTTTGCAGGGTTTTATCTATAAGAACTATACAAGGATTTATACGTGCACGATGGCACGGCTCAGACAGTTAAAGTTTTTCTAAAGACTATTACAAAGCTCTCCACGAGAGCCCAAAAGCCAACAGATTAAGTTTGGCGGCTCAGACGGCCACGTTATCAAATTTACAACGTTCAGCTTCCTGGCGGGTCATCCTGCGCCGGGTCTTCGACCTCTTCGATCTGAAGATTGTCCACGTCCCAGTTGCAGTGTGTTAGTGCTTCAAACTGGGCGTCTTCAAAGATAGGAGACGGGTCAGTCTCAGGAGCAAAGAGATGCTTACGGCGGGCAGGAGTCAAGTCTCTACATTCAAAGGTTGGACATCGCACTTTCTTGGAAGCCTCGCTGTAAGCCGCCTGGTAAGATGACACATCAAGTTCCTCCACCAGCTTTGAGGCAAGCACCCTGGAGGCTTTTCTGCATTGGGCATAGTCTTCTGCTGTGAATTCAGAACCATCGTCTCTCCTGGATGGGAACCCGTCCATCATCTCTTCAGCGGTCAGCTCAGGAGCGAAGGCTAGGCATCGGCTTAGCGTGGCTATAGCTCCCTGCCTGGCGGCTGATCGTTTCAGCTCTTCAACCTGCTTAGGCAGCGTGGATAGCAGTTCTATAACTCCCCTCATGTACTTGGGGATGCTCTTCTCAGTCAACATTGCCTTGATGGTAAGAAGAGTCCCGCAGTAGAGTTGTTCGGCTATGGAGTATACTGCTTTCAATTTCAGCAAGTTATCAGATGAAAACTGGCGGCTTCTCTGGCCTGCAAGACAAAGTTTGGCGTTATAAGCCGCCCTCACAAGATTTTCAACAGCAAGGAAACCGGCCAAGTTTTTTGAAGCTTACCAAAAACAGCAGAAGTCATCCTGGAGATGTGGCGCTTGAGGGTTTGCAATTCTACTGACACAGCTGCAAGCCGCCCTTCAGCATCTTCTGCGCGTTTGGTCATGGCGGCTTGGTCCGATTCAGTGTTTTTCTTGAACAGCGCAAAGTCAACTTGCGTCTTCTCAAGTTCTTGTACGGCAGTTCGATATTTATCTTCCGCCTCTGATCGGGCGGTTTGTTGTGAAGCAAGATAATCCTTCAGGCGGGTAATCTCAGATTCAGCCGCCTCCAAAACATCTTGTGGCGTACAACACATGAAAAAAGTTAAGTCATCAGGATGAGTTATTAATGAAGCAATTACGTTGCAAGTCTCAAGCAGATTGCAAGCAATATACTCGACACTTGGGGGCTAATGTGTTTTCAGTCTACCATAGAGTCCCGGCTCATCTTTTTCAACATAAGCCGGCACTTGGGGGCTACATATGGCGTTTTCAAATTCATCCAAATAAAGTTCTGGCTCATCATTTCATAATGACCCGGACTTGGGGGCTACAACTCAAGCTATAAGTGTGTTGTAGAGGGAAGACCCGGCTTATTATTTGAAATATTAATCCGGCTCTTGGCGGCTATGGAAGGATATAAGGGAAAAGTTGGTAAAAATATTACCTCATATTTCTTCTTCATCAGGCTGACGAGCTTCAGCTCCATATTCTGGCTTGACTCCAGGCGGTTCAAGAACCCAGCGTGAAGCTCGTCAACAGTTAACTTCTCCAGCACAGGGTGTTCAAAATTAAACTTCTCAGGCGAAGAAGCTTCAGCCTTGCCAGAGTGCCTTGACAGTACATGGGGCTCAGGAGTTTGGTGACCCGCCTCAGTTATAACAACATCTGGAAAAACTGTATCTTCAACAACCATTGAAGGGCTGGGCGGCTTAGGGTCATCCCTTGCAGGGCTTTCAGCGGCCGTGTCACGACCCGCCGGCTCTGATGGCTTGTGAGTATCTTCAGATGCATCCTTCGTGATGTCAGCAGCTGGTGAAGGGGAGGCCGGCTTAGCAAATACTGGCTCTTGGGCAGTAGGGGCGGCAGTAGACCCGCCAGTCTTCCTTCGTTTCACTTGGGCCCTGGAAGGTGCAGATGATGGTTACACACATGTCAGAAATATTAAAGCATTCGGTGCAAAGTAAAAGTACGCACTCCGGGTTGATCTTCATTGGAGGCAGCTTGGAAGAAGTCGAGTCGCCAGATGAAGGAGGAGAATCCTGAAGGCAGTTAAAACAATACAAGAAAGAGTAAGGTTATAATGCAAGGTTGATTAAAGTTACGTTTCAGTTAAAGAATACCTCGGCTGGCCGTTTCCGTTGAGCCGGAGCATGTGATAACCCGGCCATGAGATCTTCAGAGCCGGCGCTCCGGGTCTGACGTCGGGAGGTGTGCTGTTGCTTTTTCAAAAGAAAATTGGGGTCTAAATGAGCAAGAGGATGAGAGAAGGGGACTTTCCGGACGACCCGCCGTACTCTGTCTTGGGGAAAGGTCTCTGGGTCAGAAATGTCAATTACCTCAGGGGCGTTTGCGTGGCTCGCCTCCGTCTCATCCTCTGAGTAGTTATTGTCAGTAAGTTGCCTAAAGAGAACGGCCAAGGGAGCCAAGTTTTACCTCCGAGTCGTCAGATTCAAGCGGCTCTGGAGTGGCGGTTTTCTTCTTCTTCTGAGCCGGAGTTTTCACCTTTGGTTTCCTCACTGGCGGATTATACTTCTTTTTCCAAAAAGGGGAGTCGGCCTGTGTAAGCCGCCAACAAAGGTTAAGAGGTGCAGGACAAATGTGACCAATTGAGGGAAGAGAGATTTACGTCTGGAGTCGGGTTCTTGGCGTAGAATGGTTCAAGACCAATTTTGTTGCAAGCCTCCTGTTTTTCACCAAGGAGTCCTTTGATGCCAGTGTTGATATCTTCGTCAGACAAGGGAGTATTCTTGAAACAAAGAGGGTCATTGGGTTCACCCGTATATTCGCACATGAGCCGATCACGAAGACTCAGCGGCATGATTTTCCAACTTACCCAGCAACGGGTTAAGTCGACACCAGTCAAGCCGTTCGCCAGTAAGGCTTTGACTTTGGCGTAAGCCGGGGCATACTTTGCTCGTTCGGCAGCAGTCATCCGTGCTGGCAGTGGGTTGTCATTTGTATAGCAGAGCCGGGTTGGACGGTAACCCGGCAGGGAGTTCTCACCTTCAGGAGAGGTGTCTTTACAATAAAACCAGGTCTTGTTCCAGTCTTTGGGATGACTTGGCAAGATGGCTATGGGGTATGGCAGATCTCTCCGTCTCTGGATTGTAATGCCCCCAAGCTCTAAACTGGGCCCAGCCGCCATTTCAGTTTGGCGGTTAGCATAATGATAGTCATGGAAGAGGTCAACAGACGGCTCTTCTTGCAGGTAGACTTCACTTAAGACTTGGAACTGGCAAATGTTGGTGACTGAATTTGGGCCTATGTCTTGAGGGTGGATCTTGAAGAAGTGAAGAACATCTCGAAAGAATTTTGACCCTGGAGGGCAGAACCCGCGGAGGATATGATCAGTGAATATGATAATCTCCCCTTCCTTGGGCTTAGGCCTCTTCTCTGGCCCTGGGACCTGCCAGTGTATTACATTTTTAGCCGGCAGCATGCCGGACTCAACAAAGTTAAGCAGAAGCTCTTCAGTGACTCCAGAGCTGACCCAGTCGCAGGACAATGGAGCCCTTGACATGACGGCGGGTTAGGCTACGGAAAAGCAAAGAAGATGGCGGGTTAGAAAATATTAAATGGATAAGGCAGCTATGGTCGGTATAAGGGCGGGGAGTTAAGCCGCCAAAGCATATCAATCAATAGTCGCCAATGTTGTGGCGGGTTACATGGACTTGGCAACACTGAGAAAATGGCTAAGTGCAGATAAACAGGTTTTGCATATTGTTATTTCAGTTGCAAGATCTACAGGTGAAGGGAAAATGAAAAATATTCATGACCTAAAAATAACGGTGGGAAGACAGATCAATCTACCCGCAGAGATGAGTGTTGTATGGACCTAAAACAGATGGGGCATTGGCCTCGGAGGAGTACCCGCAACAGATAGGCAGTACTATAGGGTACGGAGTGGTGCTCGATGCCATGATGGACGCTGATGAACAGCGATGAACACAAGAACGCAGAAGAACTCGAGAAACCCTAATGAGGGTAGATGCAGATTCAACAAGAGCCAAGGGAGATTACCTTCTGGATGCGGAGGAACCGGAGACGCTCTGGTTCAATTCAGGCTGATGCAGCGGCCGGCGATGAGGGCGACGGCGAGGACCAGTCGGCCACGGCGGAGCTCTGGAGAGAGGAGGTTTCGATCAAGGAGGAAGATGACAGCGACGGCAGGGAAGGAGAGAGGGGACCACGTGTCCCTATTTATGGGCCAGAGAGGCAATAGTGCGCGCGAGAATTGAGGGGCACAGTGATTACTGACCAAATGTGGCGCCTCAATTTTCGGGATGGCCTTTCAAATGAGGAGATCCGTTGCAGACATCACGGAATCTTTTTCAGAATATTCGATATGACGTCATGGCGGGTTATAAATTGTCTTTCCAGATGACAGACGTATGAAGACTCGCCGCCAAGTAGGTTGAAGATTGACATGAGCTGGCTCAAATCAACCTGGGGCCTAATGTTGGGGATATAACCCCGTGGTAAGACCCGCCCAGGCGGGGCCGGGTCACACCAGGCGGCTCGTGAGCCCAAGACCCGTAAGGTGGGCCGGAAGATGAAGGCAAGGCCGCATGGCGGCTTACCAGATGGGCCGTTGACAGAGGTCCGGAGACAGAAGTGGGCTTGAAGACCCGGGTGGCTAAGCCGCCCGGAGGCGGCTTACCTACGATGGTAAGGCGGCTTAGAGACAGAGTAGAACACGTTGTGTGGGTCGGTTCATGACTCGTGTAACCCGGGGCCTTGACCTCATATATAAAGGTTAGACCCCGGGGCGGCTTAGACAAGAAACTAAGTAATCGAGAACTAGGTCAAGCAATCCGCTCCCTTGTAATTGATACTCCAATCAATACAGCACAAGCAAGACGTAGGCTTTTACCTCGACTTGAGGGGCCGAACCTGGGTAAACTCGTGTCCTTCGTCCCGATCAACCCCTTTGAGTCCACTACCATGGCGCTGGCCTCGAACCTAAGTCTTCGGACATCTGCCGTGTTAAAACCACGACACTTAATGTGAAAAGAAATGCAAACAGAAGCAAAAAGGGAAAAATAGAAAAGCAAAAAAAACAAAAAAAGAAAAAGGGAAAAGGAGCACTGTGCCCCTGGGCTTAACTGGCTACAGTGCCCGCGGCCCAGCCCACCGGCGCGGGTCGTCTCCCACCTCGCACCCTCTCTCCTTGCGTGTCGGCGCCGCGCGCCGGCCATCTCGCGGCTCCCCGTCATGGATAAGGCCGCCCCTCGCCCCGCGGACGAACCCTAGCCCCACTTCCCCTCTCCCTGTCGCTCTCCTCCTCGATCTGGAGAAGAGCCCAACTCGGTCGTCACCGTCGCCGCGTCGATCCCGCGGCCACCAGCCGCCTCTCGCCTCGCCAGCATGTCCTAAGGGTCCACAGTCGACCGCTACGTTGTCTGGGACAACGAACCGGAGCCGGGAGCCACCGCAGTGTTGCCCACGCCATCGTCTTCCTCCTCTGTACCGTCGGTTCTCGCCGACGATTCCGGCACCGTCGAGCCTCCCCCGAGCCCGCGTTGCTCATCTACAGGCTTGCTGTAAGCTCCTCCCCGTTTCCACTCTCCTCTCGCCGTCTATCTCGAGCTCCAGCTAGCTTCCCCCCCCCCTCGTGGCCGAAGTGCACCGTCGCCCGACCTCGTCTCCAGCGATGCTCCGATGGGCCATTGGTCCCGTGCCACCCTCCATCCGCTTAGGTAGCTCGAGTAGGTGCCGTAGATGCCATGCGTCGGTCATTTTGTCCTCTGCAACGCCGCTCCCGAGCTCGACCGAACCCCGCCACCGCCACGGCTCGTCGCCGATGCCCCTACCAGCCACCCCAGCACCCGCGACCACCACCCTTGGATGTGAGGGAGCGCTAGCAACCCGTAGAGCATCTCCGGACGTAGATCCATGGCCTGTAGTGAAATTCCGGTGAAGATCCGAGGCCGCCGCCGCGTTCCTAGCTCGCCGGAGCTTCTCCGGCGCCACCGCTAACGTGGCTGGCCCTGGGGCCCACCCTGGGTCACTGCCAGTGGGCCCCGTGGGTCCCGTTGACTCCGTTGACTAGGTCAACATGCTGACTGGGCAGTCCCCAATCATTGACAGGCAGGCCCCACCACGGCTAATTAACCTAGTTTAATTTTAAACTAACCTAACTGCCGCTGACACCCGGGGCCCACCCCTAACTAAACTCAGTTTAATTAAATAAAATCGGTTTAGCCCCTGTGACACTGACAGGTGGGGCTAGCCACTATTCCAGTGGATAAGGCTGACCCAGTCAGCCTGCTGACTGGGCAACTGGCCCACCAGTCAGCCTCTGCTGACTGGTAAGTTGACCCAGTCAACAGGGCCCCCCAGTCAGTCCCTGTGTGTGCTGACTGGGTACAACTCCGGGTGCACTTAGCATTACTGTTTTGGATATTTCGAATTAAAAATAATTAGTAAAATCCAGAAATTGTTTAAAACTTTGAAAAATCATATAAAATAATTCGTAACTCGAATCAAAATAAATTGTATATGAAAAATGATCAGAAAAATAAGACGAATCCGAATATGCCATCCACTTACCTATCACATGCCTCCAACACTGCAAACATGGAATCTTCCCCTCCGGATCGTCTGTTAGATAATTGCCTAAAGCCGGGAAAATATTCCCAGACATTATCCCGCTCCGCCTGTAACGTGTAGCACTGCGTTAGGTCACCCCTAGCACAACATATTGCCATGTCATGCCTTGTGATGCATTTGTTTGCTTTGTATTTATTGTTCCTTCCCCCTCTTCTCTCCGGTAGACTCTGAAACGGACGCTGCTCCCGAGTACGACTACGCCCGTGATGTCCAGCCCCTTTCAGCAGAGCTTCCGGGCAAGCAAAGCCCCCTTGTTCATTCCGAGATCGCCCATTCTTTCTCTCTTGTGCTTTCATTAGATTTTGCTACTGTGTTCGACAACTCCTATTCTGATGCATAGCCTGTTTTTGTAACCTGTTGTTGATACTTTACCTGTTGTCCTATATGCTTAGTATAGGTTGGTTAGTGATCCATTAGAGGCCCTACACCCTTGTCCGTGTTGCCAGGCTTTACTACCAGAAGATTCGATCAACGTGATCGATGTGCAGAGACCGGCACAGCACCGCACACCCCCTTAGTTGTACGACTCTGGAGAGCTACTATCGAGTGCCGAGGGTGATACCTCCTACCTCACTTCTGATGATATCTCTGTAGCGTAGCTAGTCGGTTGTGGGTTACTGAGGGTGATTCCTCTTTCACCACCTCCGTGATGCCTCTGTCGTGCAGCCCCTCAAGTGTGAACCCATCGAGCGTGATTCCTCCAAGTTCACCTTGACGGTTACATCGAGTGGGAATCCATCGAGGGTGATTCCTCGGATTCCCCCCTTGATGTTACGGACACACTGTTACCTTTAACTGTTACCCCTTTTACTGTTTCTGCAGGACTGAAGGGACAGGCGGTACCACCCCGGTAGAGGTGGACCTGAGTTCCCGACAGTCTCTGGATAAGTCGGGTTGACCTGGAGGGTACCCGCGAGATAATTACGCGGCACGGCCGGGCAGGTAGAGACCGCCCCAGGAGAGGGATGGACCTGGCCCTTGCCGTAAGTCCACGAGACGGGGCGACAGGAGCACTGATCATCACCGCGAGCTCCCAACACACTAACGGTTTGGATATGTGATCTGAGTAGGCCTCTGGCCTTTTACGCACTGACCACCACGCGGGAATAAGTATGGGCACTCGGCGTCGTACGGTTCTTCCGAAAGCTCTGTCAGAGGTCCAGTTCAGCATTGCGGCACGGGTGGGCCGGCGCCATCCAGGACAGAGGTGGTGCCTGGGTTCGCCCTGCTCGCAACGACCCGGAGTGCAAAGGGCGATGGGCCCAAGATCCCTGAGCGCTTAGGATGTAGACCGGCGGGGACCTCTCTGCGGAGCCTTGGTAGGACTACGTCGTGTCGATCAGCTGAGGCCAGGCAAGACCAGGAAAAGTGTGTCTGGCCAGAGTTAATTGAGAGTGTTGGGTAACTTAGTGCACCCCTGCAGGGAAGTTATCTATTCGAATAGCCGTGCCCACGGTAACAGGACGCTCGGAGTTGTATCCAGATACGTCTCCAACGTATCTATAATTTTTGATTGTTCCATGCTGTTATATTATCAATCTTGAATGTTTTTATATGCATTTACAGCAATTATATATCATTTTTGGAGACTAACCTATTAACTTAGTGCCCAGTGCCAGTTGCTGTTTTCTGCCCTGTTTTTGTTTTACAGAAAATCAATACCAAACGAAGTTCAAATGCCACGAAACTTTTTGGAGATTTTTTATTGGACAAGATAAACACTAGAAGCTTCGGGAGAGGACTAGATGCCAGAAGGGGTGGCCACGAGCCACCAGGGCCTGCCTGGGGGGGGCAGGCGTGCCCTGGTGCCTCGTGGGCCCACCCCAGCTCCGTTTGACCTAATTCTTCCACTATAAATTCCCAAAAAATTAGAAACCCTCAAGGGAGTCCACGAAATACTTTTTCCGCCGCCGCAAGTTTCTGTTCTCTAGAGATCCCATCTGGAGGCCTTCTCCGGTACTCCGTCGGAGGGGGAATCGATCACGGAGGGGCTCTACATCAACCTTGCTGCCCTTCCGATGATGTGTGAGTAGTTTACCACAGACCTTCGGGTCCATAGGCAGTAGCTAGATGGCTTCTTCTCTCTTTTTTATCTTCAATACAATGTTCTCCTCGATGTTCTTGGAGTTCTATCCGATGTAATCACTTTTTGCGGTGTGTTTGTTGGGATCCGATGAATTGTGAGTTTATGATCAGATTATCCATGAATATTATTTGAGTCTTCTCTGATCTATTTTATGCATGATTATTATAGCTTCGTATTTCTTCTCCGATCTATTGATTTGGTTTGGCCAACTAGATTGATTTATCTTGCCATGGGAAGAGATGCTTTGTAATGGGCTCGATCTTGCGGTGCTCAATCCCAGTGACAGAAAGGGACATGACACGTATGTATTGTTGCTATTAAGGGTAAACAGATGGGGTTTATTCATGCGTGAGTTTATCTTGTCTACATCATGTCATCGTTCTTAAGGCATGACTCCGTTCTTTATGGACTTAATACACTAGATGCATGCTGGATAGCGGTCGATGTGTGGAGTAATAGTAGTAGATGCAGGCAGGAGTCGGTCTACTTGTCTCGGACGTGATGCCTATATACATGATCATTGCCTTGGATATCGTCATGATTATTTGCTTTTCTATCAATTGCCCAACAGTAATTTGTCTACCCACCGTATGCTATTTTCTTGAGAGAAGCCTCTAGTGAAAACTATGGCCCCCGGGTCTATCTAAATCATATTACTAAAACCCTAAAAATATTGCTGCCATTTTCTTTTATTTATTTTATTTTGTATTTTTGTTTCAATCTATCTATCTATCACATACAATTTAATCTTGCAATTGACCACCGAGGGATTGACAACCCCTCGTTTGCGTTGGGTGCAAGGATTTGTTGTTTGTGTGCAGGTGCTGCTAACGAGGTGTTGCATGATTCTCCTACTGGTTCGATAACCTTGGTTTCATAACTGAGGGAAATACTTATCTCTACTGTGCGGCATCATCCCTTCCTCTTTAGGGAAAATACCAACGCAAGCTACAAGTAGCAGGAAGAATTTCTGGCGCCGTTGCCGGGGAGACATCATCAAGATCTATCAAGTACCTTTGCATAAACTCTCATCTCCTTGAATTTATTTTATTTGCCTCTCGTTTTCATCTCCCCCACTTCTAAAAAGTTTTTATAAAAATACAAAAATATTTTCCGTTTGCCTTTTTCTTGTTTGCTTCTTTACTTGCTTGCTTACTTTTATTGCCTTCATGTCGAACACACAAGAACAGAAACTAAAAGTAAAAATATAAGATACTATGGATCCAGTTAAAGTTTACTACTTGGGTCATCTTCGATCCATTTGTGCTCGTGCTGAAACCCCAACTAGTTTAGTTGAGGGAAAATCTTTAAAGGAGCATGCTCATTTTGTGCGTCACCGTTTGTCTAAAAAAGGGAGACTCTTATGGCGTCAAATAAATTGTTTGCTATGTTATGCTTGGAATCTATGTGAAATTTATGACTTTACTTGTTGCTCTAAGAACCCTAAAAAACACCTTCCCTACCTATGTGAGTTTAATGATAATGAAATCTTGTCTTCTTATGCCAAGGGTGTTTATAATTAAATAATTTGTTTGCTTTTAAGTGTGCTTATGAAGTTGCTTCTTTTATTGAAAAGTATGATGTTACTCACTACAAATCCGAAAATTTTGACATACTTAAATATTGCTATGAAAACTATGCTCCTAATGCCTATGTTAAAGAATTTATTGAGAGAATGTCTACTGCTTTGGAAGAGAATAATGATATGCATAAATCTATAGATGATTGTGATTCTGTTGATTCGATTGAAATATCCCCTCTTGATGAATGTGATGCTTGCTATTCTTATGGCCACGATGCCAATATTAAAGATGCTTATAGAGATGAACTTGCTATAGTTCCTTATGTTAAAAATGAAATTATTGCTATAGCACCCATACTTGATAGCTCCTTGAATGAAAAAAATGATCACAATGTTATCATAAATTCTATTAATGTCAATTGTGCTAATGATATGCAATGATCATGATTGGGGTGATAATGCTTATTGCAATGATCATGATTGGGGTGATAATGCTTCTTATGATCTTGGAAATTTATTTAAGCCTCATGATGAATATGCTATTGATCATAATGTTGGCAATAATAATAAAAGTGGGTTTGGAGAGGTCATGACTTTAGTTGATATTAATCCCACTATTTTGGAAGACTATAAGAATTTTATGCATGTGGATCATGGATAGAAAATTTTATATGATAGCTATATTGTTGAATTTGATTATGATCCTACATGTAATTATTATGAGAGAGGAAAATATGGTTGTAGAAATTTTCATGTTACTAAATTACCTCTCGTTATGTTGAAATTGTCAATGTTTTATTCCTCTCCTTTGCATATGCTAGATATTTCTCGTCTTGATAATTTGTTTGCATATAAAATGCCTATGCCTAGGAAGTATGTTAGACTTAAATGTGTTTATCACATGAATTATGATGCCCTCTTTGTGTTTCAACTCTTATATTTCATGTGAGCATCATTGAAATCTCAAAGCCTATCTTATTGGCTATAAAGAAAGAGCTTGTTGGGAGACAACCCAATGAATAAAATAATTTTTTTATGTTATTGTGTGTTTTCACAATTATGCTACTGGTATGATTGTGTTTTTGTGTTTTTAATTAGTGTTTGTGCCAAGTAATACCTTTAGGATGATTTGGAAGATAATATAATTGATGCTGTTTGGAAAACAGAAAGTTTTGCGTCCAGTGACCGAATTGTCTTTATGTACTGGAGCGTCAGAAATATCTGAAATTTTTACACAGTATTGGTATATGAATTTCCCACGTTTTCCTAATTTTTCAGAATTTTTAGAGTTACAGAAGTATGGCTTTTAAATAGATTGCTACAGACTGTTCTGTTTTTGACAGATTCTGTTTTTGATGCACTACTTGCTTGTTTTGATGAATCTATGGATTGCATCGGGGGATATAAGCCATGGTGAAGTTAGAGTACAGTAGGTATAATGCAAAAATAAAATATGAATGGGTTTGCAACAGTAATTAAAGTAGTGATTTATTTTGTTATGCTAACGGATCTCACGAAGGTTTTGTTGAGTTTTGTGTGATTGAAGTTTTCAAGTTTTGGGTGAGATCACGATGGATGAAGGAATAAGGAGTAGAAAAAGCCTAAGCTTGGGGATGCCCGAGGCACCCTAAGGTAATATTCAAGGAAGACTCAAGCGTCTAAGCTTGGGGATGCCCCGGAAGGCATCCCCTCTTTCTTCTACCAACCATCGGTAATTTTGCTTGGAGCTATATTTTTATTCGTCACATGATATGTGTTTTACTTGGAGCATCTTGTATTATATGAGTCTTTGTTTTGTTTGCTTTTTAGTTTGTCACAATCATCTTTGCTGAACACACCTATCTTGAAAGAGCCACACGTTCATCATAATTTGTTAGAATACTTTATGTGCTTCACTTAATTTTTTTTGAGCTAGGCAGTTGCTCTAGTGCTTCACTTAAACCTTTTTGAGCACGGACGTGGCAATATTTTGAAGAAATAAACTCTCATGCTTCACTTATATTATTTTGAGAGTTGATTAAATTTTTGAAGAAATAAACTCTCATGATTCACTTATATTATTTTGAGAGTTGATTAAAATTTTGAAGAAATGAATTCTCATGCTTCACTTATATTATTTTGAGAATTGACAAGATTAAAATTTTGAAGAAATGAATTCTCATGCTTCACTTATATTATTTTGAGAATTGATAAGATTGAAATTTTGAAGAAATACTTGCACTCTCATGCTTCACTTATATCTTCTTGAGAGTTGACAATAGTAACGGTAATTTGCACAAGATATGAATTTGGTCCCAAAGTGATGAATATTCAAGAGGGATATAATAAAAACTTTCATATAGATCATTGGATATGATAAGTGTGATTCCTTGCAATAGTTTTGCGATATGGAAATGATAACATGTGAGTCATGTTAGTTAGTAATTGTGATTTAGTAAGAATATTAGTGTTAAGGTTTGTGATTCCCTATGCATGCACATCAAGTCAATAGTTATGCAACGAAATTATATCCTACTTATGGTGCATTATTCGGTGTTAGTTATGTTCAATGCATGTTTATGACTGTTTTCGTTTTTTGGTTGGTTGCTTATCAATCTATTTGCTAGCCTTCATTTGTACTAAGCGGAAATACTGCTTGTGCATCCAAAATCCTTAATCCCAAGTTGTGCCAAATGAGTCCACTATATCTACCTATATGCGGAATTTCAATGCCGTTCCAAGTAAATTTGCGTGTGCCAACTCTAATTTTCAAAATAATTTTTCCGTTTTGGGTGCCCGTACCGCTCATGAAGCGGCAGGGGGTGGCCATTATTTTCCATGCTAGGTGTGTTATTCTCATGATGGGTGTTTATTCACTTGTCATTGCACGAGAGAATGGTTGGTAATAGGGATGCCCAGTCCCACAATGAAATCAAAATTAATAACAACAAAATTCCTTGGAAAGTGTTGGTATGGAGGGCACCCGTGGATACGGCTAGCCATGGATTGTGAAAGAATGGTGGAAAGGAAATAAACTTTACTTTCTGTTTGGGAACCGCCTATGATGTGTCTAGCATGGAAAATAATGGGAATTCTCGGTCATTTTTGTTGATAGGAAAAGCATGCCCCTCAAAATATTTTTATCTCTTTAATTTCAGCTTTGAGCTCTGGCACATTTGACAAATCTTTGCTTCCCTCTGCGAAGGGCCTATCTATTTACTTTTATGCAATTTTTATTTTTATTTGAGTCTCCATCTTCTCTTATAAAGCACCAACTAGAGAGCACTATTGTCATACTTGTGCATTGGATGTGGCTAATATTTGAGTGTGTTTCATGAATGGATCAATGATTGAGCATAATGGGCTAGGGATAACTTTCTTTAGCGTTGATATTTTGAAAGACATGATTGATCGTTAGCATGCTTGAGTATTTATATCTTCATGTCAAATTATAGACTATTGCTTTGAATCATTCAAGTCCAATGTCCATGCTATAAAAGAAAAGAATATGTGATGAATATGATAGGCAGCATTCCACATCAAAAATTCTATTTTTATCATTTACCTACTCGAGGACGAGCAGGAATTAAGCTTGGGGATGCTGATACGTCTCCAATGTATCTATAATTTTTGATTGTTCCACGCTGTTATATTATCAATCTTGGATGTTTTTATACGCATTTACAACAATTATATATCATTTTTGGAGACTAACCTATTAACTTAGTGCCCAGTGCCAGTTGTTGTTTTCTGCCCTATTTTTGTTT
The DNA here is from genome assembly GCA_039707655.1 of Elymus sibiricus. Taxonomy (NCBI): domain Eukaryota; kingdom Viridiplantae; phylum Streptophyta; class Magnoliopsida; order Poales; family Poaceae; genus Elymus; species Elymus sibiricus. Next base: position 254,348,353 of record CM077674.1, read on the forward strand.
TACAGAAAATCAATACCAAACGAAGTCCAAATTCCACGAAACTTTTTGGAGATTTTTTATAGGACAAGATAAACACTAGAAGCTTCGGGAGAGGACCAGATGCCAGAAGGGGTGGCCATGAGCCACCAGGGCGCGCCTGGGGGGGCAGGCGCGCCCTGGTGCCTCGTGGGCCCAGCCCAGCTCCGTTTGACCTAATTCTTCCACTATAAATTTCCAAAAAATCAGAAACCCTCAGGGGAGTCCACGAAATACTTTTTCCGCCGCCACAAGTTTCTGTTCTCGAGAGACCCCATCTGGAGGCCTTCTCCGGTACTCCGCCGGAGGGGGAGTCGATCACGAAGGGGCTCTACATCAACCTTGCTGCCCTTCCTATGATGAACCAATTGCTAGTGAGTTGAGTGCAGTTGATTATCTCTGTGAAGTTTTTCTTGAAAATCATGAACCGAAAAATTGTGATGAAGTGTTGAAAGAAGAAATTTATAAAGTGATTCATGATAGCTCCTTCAATGAAAAGCATGATTGCAATAATGTTATTATAAATTCTATTAATGTCAATTATGCTAATAATATGCAAAACTACGAGCTTGGGAATGATAATTTTGTTATATCCACTACTTATTGCAATGATCATGATTGGGGTGATAATGCTTTTTATGATCTTGAAAATTTATTGAAGCCTCATGATGAATATGCTATTGATAATAATGTTTGCAATAATATTGAAAGTGGGTTTGGAAGAGTGTCAACTCTAGGTAAAAATAATCCCACATATTTGGAGAGTGTTCAATCTTATAAATTTTTTGATAAAAGTGGGTTTGGAGAGGTCATGACTTTAGTTGATGTTAATCCCACTATTTTGGAAGACTATAAGAATTTTATGCATGTGGATCATGGAGAGAAAATTTTATATGATAGCTATATTGTTGAATTTGATTATGATCCTACATGTAATTATTATGAGAGAGGAAAATATGGTTGTAGAAATTTTCATGTTACTAAATTACCTCTCGTTATGTTGAGATTGTCAATGTTTTATTCCTCTCCTTTGCATATGCTAGATATTTCTCGTCTTGATAATTTGTTTGCATATAAAATGCCTATGCATAGGAAGTATGTTAGACTTAAATGTTTTTGTCACATGTATTATGATGCTCTCTTTGTGCTTCAATTCTTATCTTTCATGTGAGCATCATTGAAATCTCAAAGCCTATCTTAATGGCTATAAAGAAAGAGCTTCTTGGGAGGCAACCCAATGAATAAAATATTTTTTTACTTTTTGTTTCTGTTATTATGTGTTTTCACAATTATGCTACTGTTTTGATTGTGTTTTTGTATTTTTAATTAGTGTTTGTGCCAAGTAAAGCCTTTAGGATGATTTGGAAGATAGTATAATTGATGTTGTTTGGAAAACAGAAAGTTTTGTGTCCAGTGTTCGAATTTTGTTTCTGTACTGGAGCGTCAGAAATTTTTACACAGTATTGGTATATGAATTGCCCAAGTTGTCCTAATTTTTCAGAATTTTTGGAATTATAGAATTATGGCTTTTAAATAGATTGCTACAGACTATTCTGTTTTTGACAGATTCTGTTTTTGATGCACTACTTGCTTGTTTTGATGAAACTATGGATTGTATCGGGAGGTAGAAGCCATGGATAAGTTAGAATACAGTAGGTATAAAGCAAAAATAAAAAATGAATGGGTTTGCAACAGTACTTAAAGTAGTGATTTATTTTGTTATACTAACGGATCTCATGAAGGTTTTGTTGAGATTTGTGTGATTGAAGTTTTCAAGTTTTGGGTGAGATCACGATGGATGAAGGAATAAGGAGTGGCAAGAGCCTAAGCTTGGGGATGACCAAGGAACCCCAAGGTAATATTCAAGGAAGACTCAAGCGTCTAAGCTTGGGGATGCCCCGGAAGTCATCCCCTCTTTCTTCTACCAACCATCGGTAATTTTACTTGGAGCTATATTTTTATTCGTCACATGATATGTGTTTTGCTTGGAGCGTCGTGTATTATATGAGTTTTTGCTTTGCTTGCTTTTTAGTTTGTCACAATCATCTTTGCTGGACACACCAATTTGAGAGAGCCACACGATCATCATAATTTGTTAGAATACTCTATGTGCTTCACTTAAATTTTTTGAGCTAGGCAGTTGCTCTAGTGCTTCACTTAAATCTTTTTGAGCACGGCGGTGGCTATATTTTAAAGAAATATTTTAACTCTCATGCTTCACTTATATTATTTTGAGAGTTGATAAGATTGAAATCTTGAAGAAATATTTGAACTCTCATGCTTCACTTATATCATTTTGAGAGTTGATAAATTTTGAAGAAATATGTGCACTCTCATGCTTCACTTATATCTTTTTGAGAGTTGATAATAGTAACGGTAATTTGCACAAGATATGAATTTGGTCCCAAAGTGATGAATATTCAAGAGGGATATAATAAAAACTTTCATATAGATCATTGGATATGATAAGTGTGATTCCTTGCAATAGTTTTGCGATATGGAGATGATGATATGTGAGTCATGTTAGTGAGTAATTGTGATTTAGTAAGAATATTAGTGTTAAGGTTTGTGATTCCCTATGCATGCACATTAAGTCAATAGTTATGCAAAGAAATTATATCCTACTTATGGTGCATTATTCGGTGTTAGTTATGTTCAATGCATGTTTATGACCGTTTTCGCTTTTTGGTTGGTTGCTTCTCAATCTATTTGCTAGCCTTCATTTGTACTAAGCGGAAATACTGCTTGTGCATCCAAAATCCTTAAACCCAAGTTATGCCAAATGAGTCCACTATATCTACCTATTGCGGTATTTCAATGTCGTTCCAAGTAAATTTGCGTGTGCCAACTCTAATTTTCAAAATAATTTTTCCGTTTTGTGTGCACGTATCGCTCATGAAGCGGTAGGGGGTGGCCATTATTTTCCATGCTAGGTGTGTTATTCTCACGATGAGTGTTTATTCACTTGTCATTGCACGAGAGAGTGGCTGGTAATAGGGATGCCCAGTCCCACAATGAATCAAAAATTAATAACAAAAAAATTCCTTGGAAAGTGTTGGTATGGAGGGCACCCGTGGATACGGCTAGCCATGGATTGTGAAAGAATGGTGGAAAGGAAATAAACTTTACTTTCTGTTTGGGAACCGCCTATGATGTGTCTAGCATGGAAAATATTGGGAATTCTCAGTCGTTTTCGTTGACAGGAAAACCATGCCTCTCAAAATATTTTATCTCTCTAATTTAAGCTTTGAGCTCTGGCACATTAGCTAATCTCTGCTTCCCTCTGCGAAGGGCCTATCTATTTACTTTTATGCAATTTTTATTTTCTTGAGTCTCCATCTTCTCTTATAAAGCACCAACTAGAGAACACTATTGTCATACTTGTGCATTGTGTGTAGCTAATATTTGTGTATGTTTCATGAATGGATCAATGATTGAGCATAATGGGCTAGGGATAACTTTCTTTAGCGTTGATATTTTGAAAGACATGGTTGCTTGTTAGCATGCTTGAGTATTTATATCTTCATGTCAAATTATAGACTATTGCTTTGAATCATTCAAGTCCATATGTCCATGCTATAAAATAAAAGAATATATGATGAATATGATAGGCAGCTTTCCACATCAAAAATTCTATTTTTATCATTTACCTGCTCGAGGACGAGCAGGAATTAAGCTTGGGGATGCTGATACGTCTCCAACGTATCTATAATTTTTGATTGTTCCATGCTGTTATATTATCAATCTTGGATGTTTTTATATGCATTTACAACAATTATATATCATTTTTGGAGACTAACCTATTAACTTAGTGCCCAGTGTCAGTTGATGTTTTTCTGCCCTGTTTTTGTTTTACAGAAAATCAATACCAAACGAAGTCCAAATGCCACGAAACTTCTTGGAGATTTTTTATTGGACAAGATAAACACTAGAAGCTTCGAGAGAGGACCAGATGCCAGAAGGGGTGGCCACGAGCCACCAGGGCACGCCTGGGGGGCAGGCGCGCCCTGGTGCCTCGTGGGCCCACCCCAGCTCCGTTTGACCTAATTCTTCCACTATAAATTCCCAAAAAATCAGAAACCCTCATGGGAGTCCACGAAATACTTTTTCCGCCGCCGCAAGTTTCTGTTCTCGAGAGATCCCATCTGGAGGCCTTCTCCGGTACTCCGCCGGAGGGGGAATCGATCACGGAGGGGCTCTACATCAACCTTGCTGCCCTTCCGATGATGCGTGAGTAGTTTACCACAGACCTTCGGGTCCATAGGCAGTAGCTAGATGGCTTCTTCTCTCTTTTTGATCTTCAATACAATGTTCTCCTCAATGTTCTTGGAGTTCTATCCGATGTAATCACTTTTTGCGGTGTGTTTGTTGGGATCCGATGAATTGTGAGTTTATGATCAGATTATCCATGAATATAATTTGAGTCTTCTTTGATCTCTTTTATGCATGATTATTATAGCTTCGTATTTCTTCTTCGATCTATTGATTTGGTTTGGCCAACTAGATTGATTTATCTTGCCATGGGAAGAGATGCTTTGTAATGGGTTCGATCTTGCGGTGCTCAATCCCAGTGACAGAAAGGGACATGACACGTATGTATCGTTGCTATTAAGGGTAAAAATATGGGGTTTATTCATGGGTGAGTTTATCTTGTCTACATCATGTCATCGTTCTTAAGGCGTTACTCCGTTCTTTATGGACTTAATACACTAGATGCATGCTGGATAGCGGTCGATGTGTGGAGTAATAGTAGTAGATGCAGGCAGGAGTCGGTCTACTTGTCTCGGGCGTGATGCCTATATACATGATCATTGCCTTGGATAGCATCATGATTATTTGCTTTTCTATCAATTGCCCAACAGTAATTTGTCTACCCACCGTATGCTATTTTCTTGAGAGAAGCCTCTAGTGAAAACTATGGCCCCCGGGTCTATCTAAATCATATTACTAAAACCCTAAAAATATTGCTGCCATTTTCTTTTATTTATTTTATTTTGTATTTTTGTTTCAATCTATCTATCTATCACATACAATTTAATCTTGCAATTGACCGCCGAGGGATTGACAACCCCTCGTTTGCGTTGGGTGCAAGGACTTGTTGTTTGTGTGCAGGTGCTGCTAACAAGGTGTTGCGTGATTGTCCTACTGGTTCGATAACCTTGGTTTCATAACCGAGGGAAATACTTGTCTCTACTGTGCTGCATCATCCCTTCCTCTTCGGGGAAAATACCAACGCAAGCTACAAGTATGATATCCCGATCTACTACAACTAGAACTGGATACTTGTGATACTTAACTGATATTATGGCTCCGGGATCGCTTTCTCACAGGGAGTCGAGGAAGGATCTCTGGGCGCTACTAATATATATTTATTATTACATGTTATGTTATTCTTCTCTCTTCTGTTGCTGCAAGACGCAGCAAGATGCTAGTCTTCGATAGGCTAGGCCTTCCCCTCTATTTCTGCAGTATAGTCCACAGATACAGCCCCTTCATTTGATATCGATGCGTACTTAGCATAGATCTGATGTAAGTCTTGCGAGTACTTTGGATGAGTACTCACGGTTGCTTTGCTACCTCTTTTCCCATACCCGGTTGCTGCGATCAGATGACGGAGCCCCAGAGATAGCTGATCCCGCCGATGACTACTGCTACCCTGATGGAGCCTACTACTACGTGGAGACAGTCGACCAGGAGTAGTTCGAAGGCTCCTAGGTAGGAGGTCTGCGCCTTTTCGATCTAGTTGTCGTTGTTTTGCTTAGCCTTCTTAAGGCAACTTGTTTACTCTTTATGTCTGTACTCAGATGATGTTGCTTTCGCTAATGCCTGTACTCGAGCTTATGTATTCGAGCCCTCGAGGCCCCTGGCTTGTAACATAAAGCTTGTATTATTTTATTTTGTGTCTAGAGTTGTGTTGTGATATCTTCCCGTGAGTCCCAGGGCTTGATCATGCGCATTTGCGTGTATGATTAGTGCACGGTCGAGTCGGGGGCGTCATAGTCTACATCTCGTAGCACTGGTCCAGTCAGAGTCACAACTAAGATCGACCAAGCCAGAGCCCATATTGACTTGTGGCTGCGCAGGTAAGCTTCTAGTCCTGAAAAATTGGTAAATCTCTTTGAGCCTGGGTGGCATTCCATAGGGTGATCTCACGGGTCCTCCGGGATCCCCTTGGGCAAGCACTGGTAACTCCAGGTGCCCGGGCTAGTCCACTGGTTACTCCAGGGTGCCCCTACCATTCCACCCAGATATGTGTTAATGTTGCCACCGTTACCCAAAATTATTATATCTCTCGCAACTTGCATGAATCACACATACCAATCCCCGTCTACATAAGCATAGCAAAAACTCCTACAACGTTGGTGACAATGGAGTAAAGGCTCAGACCTACCTCAATGAACTACTGGGTTTATAATAATATAGCCAATTTATATATACATGCAATCCTACATCAAAAGGACTAATGCATATAGAAAACATAGGTATTAAAGATGCATGATCAAGATGTAACTTGCCTTGTACTGTTGATGAAGATTCTTCGCACTCAAAATCGTGATAGTTCTACTCGTCACACTCCGATCAATCTATCGTAAGCAAGCAATTATAACCACACATAAGCAATCACTCAAAGATCAAAAGAAACCAAATAAAAGACTCACGAAACTCCAAAAGAATCAAACAAAGTTTTCTGGACAGAAACATATTCTTAACAGAAGAAAACATAATAAAACTTTAGTTTAGTAGAAAGTATTTGCTATTAGTTTTAATTAGTAAAAAGAATCAACTAAAAAGGTTTTATAATGCAAAAGTTATGGCCTAATTAAGATAGATATTAAATCTGATAAGATTCAATTTTTTATATAAAAAATTTATTTTTATTAGTCCACTGGATAGATCTACCATATAGAAATCAGTAGCAAAAGGAATTAATCAAAAACCTATTTTTAATTAAAAGTTATTAGGAATTTAGGGTTTAAAGCAAATTTGGTCAAATTCAAATTTAAAAGGTTCAAAAATATTTTAAGCTTGGTTCTCTGGATAGATGGGAGTTTTATGAACTAGTAGGAAAAAGAATCACTAAATTTGGAGTTATAGATCTAAAGATATGATAAAAGAAAAATTGGATTGAAATCTGAAATTGAAAATACTAAGTTTCGGCCAACCGTGGCAGAGGTGCCATGTGGCGCTCTATGAGTGGCTGCAGTTGTCTGCTGCGGGCGGATGGCCGATGCTTAATTGAGACGGTTCGGCGAGCAAAACAAAAAAAATAGATCTAATCCGAACGGTCGGATCCCGATCGAACAACTGCGGTGGTGTTCGCTACGAGGCTTCGGCGACAGACGGACGAAACTTAGAAGAAAATGATTTGATCAAAAAAAACTACACTGATCTAATCTCGGCCCTATGTTTACCCTCGAATGGTCGTGGACTCACCGTGGTGGCGGGACGAAGAAGACGACGGCGGGACGCTCGGGCGTTGACGGCGAGGCTGCTCCGGTGATCTCCGGTGACGGCGGTGGGATTGGTTGGATGCGGCAGAGCTTGGGGGTTCCAGGGATGGGTTCGGTGGTGATCGGGGACGACGGGAACGAGCGGGGCGAGCTCGGCGAAGCTCGGGTGAACCGCGCGCTCCGGCGACGTTCGGTCGAGCTTGCGCTCGATGCTGTGGTGGAAGAGGTAGGGCACAAACTTGTCAAAACCACGTGCAAGCAAGAGGGAAACCTGAAGACGAAGTTTGGGAGGCTGAAGCGGCTTACCGGCGTCGGAACCGTCCGGCGAAGTTGTGGCGGCCGGTGAGATTGGGACGATGGGTGCGGGCGCTAGAAGTGGCTTCGGGTTAGGGGTTTTGGGGAAAACGAGAGAGGACAGGGCTGGGTATTTATAGGGCATGTTCGTGGGGAAAGGCCAGAGATAGGCTAGGGCGAGGGTTTGAACGGCTCGGTGCTCGGGCGTGCTCGGGCAGGACTCCTCTGGCATGAGGAAGAAGAAGAAGAGCGGGGCCCGCCTGTCAGTGGTTGCGGGCGAGAGCGAGAGGGAGCGGGCGACTGAGCCATAGCGCTTCGGCACTCGCGCGGCTATGGGCCGAAATGGCCAGTGGGCCGTTTGGCTGGCGCCGGCCTGGCGCAGCTGGGCTATTTTTTTTATAAAACAGTGATGTTTTTTCTATTTTCTAATTTATAGGAGAAGTAAATCACAGAAAACAAAAACTAAACTAAATCCAAAAATACTAGAAAAATTCGCATAAATACTTGGCCTTATATATGACCCTGTGAACTTTTTATTTTGCCAAATTAAAATACATAACTCTTTCTAAAATTTGCAGAAGCACTCTGGAGCTCAAAATAAATTCAAAATGACTTTTTGAAATTATTAAATGGCTCCAAAATAAATCCCCACTATTTTTCCTTAGGAGGGAGTCATTTTACCCTCACTCATAATTAATATTTTTCAGAGGAAAAATATTTTTAATAAAACCCAATAAAGCCACATTTAATAATTTTCATGAAATGGCTATGCAAATATGTTTCAAATAAATCCCTGCTGGTTTCATAATTCATTTCCCATATTTTCTCTCTGATATTGAAAGAGTCATATTCCCTTCTCCCTTTATTTTATTTGAATAAAAGGAAATTGTCGGTGCACTAAGAAATGGGTCCTTAATACCCCTGACTTATGCACAGGCAGTAGTAGCCTTCCCGATGGCCAGGCTTGCCGGAAATTGCCTAATACCAAGATTCAAGACCCAGTTGCAGAAGCTACTAGGGAGAAGATCAAGACGAAGCATCAAGTTCTACACCAAAGATAACCTTTGCCGGCAAGGCCGAGCCGGCAAGGTGAAGGCCCGGCAAGATCCGTGCCGGCAAGCTCTCGCTAGCTGTTAGTGTTCCACCCCATCGAGCAGCTAGTCGCTAATTGATGAGGTGTCAAGCCTGCAAGCAATTAGGTGAGATTTGTCGGGCACGTGTCAGCGCGCTGGAAGGAGATTTGCCTTTAATGACACCCGTCCAGAAGGCGTGTCAAGATAATAAGAGGTAGTTGGGCGAGCGATGCAGAATCCTTGTCGAGACTCCTCCTCCACATGACACCTAACGGAGCATTTATTGCTTTTGTCCTAAACTAGCAAAGTTAGGTATGATAACACTGTTTGCTATCTAATCAACCTGTAATGACTATTTTGCCACTGTGGTGACCCCTTGAACTATAAAAGGAGAGCAAGGGAAATGTTCACAAGGATCAATCCTTTGCACAACTTGCATGCGTAGCTGCTTCTCTCACACCTTGCCGGAGAAGCGCTCCTTGTACTTGTGTTCATACACATCAAATACACTAAAAGCAGGAGTAGGGTTTTACACCTGACGGTGGCCCGAACCTAGGTAAACTCCTTGCGTTTCTGCTGATTCTGCTCTTTGTGCTCGTCGATCTCCCTAGTCGAACCGCAAAGGGGTTAGATGGCCCCATAGATGGTCGTACGCACGACATCTTTGGCGCGCCAGGTAGGGGGATCGCTTGCGCGAACCTGAATCAGCATATTGCGCGTCAGTTTCATCAGTTTCATCAACTTCATCACCACCTTTTTCGTCGTTGATGGCTCCCAAGAAGAAGAGCATCACGATGAAAGCTCCTTCGCACGTATCCGCAGGCGGCGCAGCCAACGCGGGCGGTGCGGATACCGCAGTTGGCATGACCAACGCAGGTGGCGCGGTCGCCATGCCCACCATGGTCGGAGCAGGAGGCGGAGGCGCTGGAGGCGGTTGACTTCCTCGACCCTCTGGCTAGCAAAGCCGTGACGGCGCGGACAGAGCGGATGGACGTCTTCCTCCTCCTCGCCACGTCGACGTACGCAGCCACCGGAGCAGCAATGCCCGGGCCGGCACGAGCCAAGATCCCGCCGTGGCGACGTCTAGAGATGCTGCATCAGGACAGACGCCGCGCCCCCCACACAATAGGTGCAGCGCAACTCCGAGCGGCGTCGACGACTCAAGGCGGCAGCGACCACATGGCAAAACCCCTATCGATCAAGTTCCAGATCCTCAGGCACCACCTCCACTATGGTAGCCCGCTACTGAACATGCGCTGCAGCGACAAGATCGCAATGGCGCTCCTGCTGGCTCTGCCAGGAGTAGAGCGACGTCGCGGTCTTCGCTTCCGGCCATGCCAGCCATAGCACCAGAGGCGATGGCGCGAGCCCAGATGCTGCTGAACTTTCCTCCGATAGCAGAAAAGATGGATGAGTGGAGAGCCACCATCCAGAGCCAGATTGGATTTGCCGAGACGAGCAGGTCTCAGCAAGCGGAGCCATCTCGGCATCCGCAAACAGCACCAGTAGCTCCAACTGGTGGCCGTGTTGAAGGTGCTGCGCCAACGGTGCAGTCACCTCCGCGGCAACAACTTCAACAGCAGTAACGCTAGGAGCCACGGCAAACCCAGTGAACTGTAGAGGCCGACAAGATGTCAATGGCCTCTTCAGATCCATGGGCACGGCAAGATCAGCGGCAAGTGCTGCAAGACAGGCGGGTAGAGGATGCCCGCACCACCATTGAACGGCACCGGGAGGCGCGCCGTCAATCCGACGCGTGCAACGGCCCAGTCGTTGATGAGCCTGCGCCCGAGGTTGGTGGATATCTACCTTACGAGGTTGGATGTCCGACCTTCACTCGTGAGTTGCGGCAAGTCCGCTGGCCGTCCGTCCAGGCCTTCAAGCCGGAAGTACCAGAAAAGTACGACGGCAAGCTGAACCCGTCAGAGTTTCTGGGCATATACACGATGGTCGTGCAAGCAGCCGGGGGAAGAGACGAGAAGATTCTCGCCAACTACTTTCTGTTGGTGCTGAAGCTCAACGTGAGATCTTGGCTGATGAACTTGTCGGAGAACTCTATTTCTTCGTGGTCAGATCTCTGCAATGAGTTTGTTGGTGCCTTTACCAAAGGCCACAAGGCCCCTGGACAGCCCAGTGATCTACAAGTGATCCCGCAAAGAGATGGTGAAAATTTGCGCAAGTACATCCAGAGATTCAGCCGCGTGCACCGCAATATTCCGGATGTGCACCCCGCGGCCGTGATTGCCGCCTTCCACACAAACGTGCGCAATCGAAGGATGCGGGAGAAGATGAACGTCAAGCTGCCGAAGACCGTCAACGAGCTCTACACGTTGGCGGATAAGTGTGCACGCACTGAGGAAGGTAGGAGACTTCCCGGGGAGGACGCTGGTGCTGAGGTGGACTCCGAGGACGACGATGCTGCCACCCCAAAGAAGAAGGGCCGAAAGCGCAACAGGAAGCGCAAGGGCAAAACTATGATGGCTGTCGAAGGGTCCGGCAACTCCAACACGCCAAGAAAGCAAAAAACGGAAGACTCTGGCAAGGAGTCTGCCGTATGCGCCGCTTGTCAGGAGGCGGCGGCAAACGAGAAGGCCGGCAAATCTGATGGGCCATACTGCAAGATTCACCGCACCAAGGGCCATGATCTCCAAGAGTGCCGACAAGTCGAGCACCTTGCGGAGAAGCAGAAAGCTGAATATGAAAGATGCAACAAGGAGAAGGACCAGGATGGTGCTGGCGAGTCTGGCAAGAAAAAACATGGTGGTCGAGGAGGCCGCCGCGGCAAGGCCAAGCAGCAAAAAGAGAAGCCTGCTAGAGGCCGCGAAAAGAAAGAGGAAGATGATGGAAGTGAAGAAGAAGAGGACGACGGAGAGTCCAGCGAACAGGAATTCCAGAAGGCAACTGAGGCCATGTGCATTGACGGAGGCGCATCTTTGCACTCGTCTCACCGCCAGCTCAAGCAGTGGGCACGTGAGGTCAATGCGGCGGAACCGGCAATGGGTGCCCAGAAGCCACTCAAATGGTCACACACGCCTATCATTTTTTATGCCGAGGACCACCCCGATCACACAACTGCGGTCGGGTGCTTGCCGTTGTTGGTCTCACCAACAATACGCAACCTCCGGGTAACAAAAATGTTAGTTGACGGTGGGGCTGGTCTGAATCTGATTTCACCAGAAGTAATCAAGAGGCTGCAAATTCCCAAAGAAGAGCTCGAGCAGACTGGTACATTCCAAGGAGTTAACCCGGGAAGAAGCCAGCCCAAGGGAAAAATCACATTGCCGGTAACGTTTGGCGGGGAATTGAACTATAGAATAGAGAAGATTGTGTTTGATGTTGTCAAGATCCCCTTGCCGTATAATGGAATTCTTGGCCGCCCATCTTTGGCTAAGTTTATGGCAGCATCCCACTATGCCTACAACACGTTGAAGATGCCAGGGCCGATGGGTGTCATTTCCATCAATTCCGACAAGAAAGATGCAGTTATTTGCGTCGATAAGCTCTACAGAGACGCGGTTGCAGCAGAGGCCGCCAAGAAGCCAGCTCCTGCCAAGGAGAAGAAAAGCAAGAAGTCCGGCAAGGCCTCTGACAAGAATTCTAGGAAGCGCACCTCTTCGGAGTGCTGCGCACCTGTTGAAGACTTACCGGAGTGCTCTACTGGCAAGAAATCCAAGGCCACTCCACCAGCAACGAAAAAGGTGTCGGCGAAGGAGGATGGCACTGGTGGTACCTTCACCATTTGTTCTACCCTTGACAGCAAATAGGAAAGCGCGCTCATTGCCTTCCTGCGGGCGAATGTTGATGTGTTTGCATGGCAACCGTCTGACATCCCCGATGTTCCCAGGGAGGTAATTAAGCACCTTTTGCTGTCTGTCCTCATGCTCGGCCCGTCAAGCAGAAAATCAGGAAGCAAGCATGGGAGCGGCAACGGTTCATTGCCGAGGAAATCAAGAAACTTGAAGCAGCAGGTTTAGTTAGAGGTGTACTACATCCAACTTGGTTGGCAAATCCAGTTGTAGTGCGTAAAGCAAATGGAAAGTGGAGACTTTGTATTGACTACACTGATATTAACAAATCATGTCCAAAGGATCCTTTCCCTTTGCCGCGCATTGATCAAATTGTAGACTCTACTGCCGGCTGTGATTTACTCTCATTCCTTGATGCATATTCTGGGTACCATCAGATATCCATGGCCAAGGAGGATGAGGAGAAAACTGCATTCATTACTCCATGTGGCACGTACTGCTTTGTGTGTGTGCCTTTCGGATTAAAGAGTGCTGGTTCAACATTTGCAAGAGCAGTCCAGATTGGTTTCGAACCCAGCTGCACAGAAATGTGGAAGCATATATGGATGATATATTGGTCAAAACCAAGGACAAATCAACCCTCATTCAAGATTTAGAAGAAACATTTGCAAATTTGCGCAAGATCAATTTGAAGCTCAACCCTAAGAAGTGTGTGTTTGGCATTCCATCCGGCAAACTTCTCGGGTTCTTTGTATCTCAGTGTGGAATCGAAGCAAATCCCGACAAGATCAAAGCAATTGAGCAGATTCAAGCACCAAAGAGCGTCAAGGACGTGCGGCATCTTGCCAGCTGTGTTGCTACCTTAAGTAGATTCATTTCAAAATCTACTGAGTGCGCCCTGCCGTTTTTCAAGATTTTGAAAAAGGCAGGTCCAATGAAATGGACTCCGGAAGCGAAGGCCGCGCTGCAGGATTTGAAAAGATACCTCTCTTCTGCGCCAACGCTAGTTGTCCCTAAACCACAAGAGCCGTTGCTGCTATATCTGGCGGCAACAAATCAAGTGGTCAGTGCTGCATTAGTGGCACAGAGGGAAGTCAATGACGAAGAAGCAGCAGCGGCAAGATCATCCAATGGCAAACCGGAATCTTCTCCGGCAAGGTCTGGTGCCGACAAATCAGAAGCAGCGCAAGCAAATGAAGCTGATCAGCAAGTGGTGCCAAAGAAGAAAGTGGTGCAGCGACCAGTATATTTTGTTAGCTCCCTCCTGCAGGGGGCTAGATCAAGATACTCTAGAGTACAGAAGTTGCTTTTCGGTCTTCTTATGGCCTCAAGAAAGCTGCGTCACTACTTCCAAGCATGTGAGATCACCGTCGTCACTCGCTTTCCGTTGCAGCGTATTTTGAGGAATCCAGATGCAACTGGCAGGATAGTGGAGTGGGCGTTGGAACTGTCAAACTTTGCACTCAAGTTTGAAAGCACATCAACTATTCAGAGTAGGGCCTTCGCGGAGTTCATTGCAGAATGGACGCCAACGCAAGACGAGGAAATTCAAGAAATAGCTCTCCCCGGCAAAGAGACAGCCAAAGAATGGATCATGTACTTTGATGGTGCCTTTTCGCTGCAAGGCGCCGGTGCTGGAGTGCTGCTTGTCGCACCCACCGGAGAGCACCTCAAGTATATAATTCAAATGCACTTTCCCAGGGAGAAAGCAACGAACAACACTGCTGAGTATGAAGGACTCCTTGCCGGTCTCAGGATCATGGTGGATTTAGGAATCAAAAAGTTAATCGTCCATGGAGACTCGCAGCTTGTTGTGAAGCAAGTGAACAAAGATTACCAGGGCCCGTTGATGGAAGCGTATGTGGAAGAAGTGAGGAAATTGGAAGAACACTTTGACGGATTACAAACAGAGCACATTCCTCGTACGGAAAACGGCATTGCTGATCATCTGTCAAAGTGTGCCACTCAAAAGCTTCCTATGGAATCGGGAACTTTTGTACTCCATTTGAATCAACCATCAGTCACTCCATCAATGCAAGCCAGTACAAGAAGGAAGTTGAACACCGGCAAGTATTTTCCGACAGAGCTCCCAGAAGCCGCCGGCAAGGAACTTGCCGGGAACAACGACACGACTGTTGGTGAGCAACAGCTTCGCTCAGAGCCTTAGGTTCTTGCCACTGACGCAAGCGCTCCCACGGTCGAAGAGATGCCTTTAATCCTTGTCGTCGAGCCGCAGGCTCCGGCATGGGCACAACACATAGTTCATTTCCTTCAAACAGGAGAACTTCCCGATGAGCAAAAAGAAGCTGAGAAAGTAGCCCATCAGTCAAGTATGTATCAGTTTGTGGATAACATTCTGCACAGAAAAAGACCAAGCGGTGTGAAATTGAAGTGCATTTGCCGGGAAGATGGACTAAGGTTGTTGGCAGATATACATGGAGGCATATGTGGCTCTCACATAGGTTCAAGAGCACTTGTCAGGAAAGCTTTCCGACAAGGCTTCTATTGGCCCACTGCCCTCTAGGATGCAACTGAGCTAGTAACCAAGTGTGAAGCATGCCAGTTCCATTCAAAAAACATACATCAGCCAGCTCAAGCTCTTCAAACAATCCCTCTCTCCTGGCCTTTTTTGGTCTGGGGGCTTGATATTTTGGGCCCCTTCCCCCGTGCTACCGGGGGCTTTGAGTTCTTGTACGTCGTTGTCGACAAGTTCACAAAGTGGCCTGAAGTGGAGCCAGTGAGGAAGGTGACAGCACAATCAGCCGTCAAGTTCTTCAAAGGACTAGTTTACCGTTTCGGGGTTCCTAACAGAATCATCACCGACAATGGCACCCAGTTCACGAGTCGCACCTTCATGCAGTACATCCAAGACCATGGAGGCAAGATTTGTTTTGCCTCTGTCGCTCACCCGAGAAGCAACGGACAGGCAGAACGGATGAATGCTGAAGTGCTGCGTGGTCTCAAGACAAGAACCTTTGACAGGCTGCGTAACTGTGGAAGACGCTGGATTGATGAGTTGCCGGCAGTTCTTTGGTCACTCAGGACGACACCAAATTGAGCTACTGGTCAAACACCCTTCTCCCTAGTCTATGGTGCAGAAGCGGTACTCCCCACGGAACTCATATACGGGTCACCTCGAGTGCTCGCCTATGATGAGGCAGAGCAAGAGCAGCTGTGGCAAGATGACGCAACGCTCCTTGAGGAAGATCGTCTTCGGGCCGCTGTGCGAGCTGCACGCTACCAGCAAGCTTTGCGCTGCTATCACAGCCGCAAGGTGCATGCCCGAAGCCTTGAGGAAGGCGACCTTGTTCTTCGGCGCATTCAGTCCGCCAGGGGATCAAACAAGTTGACGCCGAAGTGGGAAGGCCCTTATCGGGTAGCGCGAGTCACCAGACCTGGCACAGTCCGTCTGGAGACCGAAGATGGCATTCAAGTGCAGAACTCATGGAATATTGAGCATCTTCGCAAGTTCTACCCATAAGGCGCAGTTGCCGGGCCTTGTCCCCGGCAACCCCTTTTGTACAAGATTTGTCGTCAAGACTTGTAACCCTTTGTACAAAGCCAGGTGCAGACCCTGTGCATAACTGAAATAAAGCTAAGTGTTTTGCAACTTTTTGTACATATTCACTTGTGTATCAATGTATGTGATGTTGTGGTTACACTTTAGTTTGTATGAAATGACTGATGAACTATCAAGGTTCCCAAACCACTCTTTTCTCTTCTTTCTTTTTCTCAAAGGACAGAAGGATCCCTCGCGTGCAAGTTTCCCGGGGGGAGTGATGATGGGGATACCATTGAATGACGTTCAAGTGATCATTTTTTACGACAAGAAAGACAGTGCAAGGAAAAGCTAAGTTGAAAAACTTCGAAACAATTTCCTTGTTACATTTGCAATTTTCCTTGAACGGTTTTGTGTTTGTATGAAAAACCTGCACGTGAAGGAACTTTGTCATGATCAGATTGCACTCTTGTCTTGCCTCGAGTCCGCTCGGCAAGATTTGTAGCTGCATTGTGACCGTCAAGCTACCTTGCCGGAGGCGACGCTTCCAGCAAGCTGCTAAGGACCTGTTCCTCAAAGCGCTCGCGGCAAGTGTGCGCACCGGCAAGTTTCCAAAAAGCGTAGGGGCCACATCATGCAAAAACAAAGACAGACAAGGAAAAATTGCACATTTTTAAACGCAATGGAATCAGCATGCATTTCATTCAAATGCGCCGTAAGCGAGATACATCGATTCTGTTACAGGGGCAAAAGGAGCGCCTAGGTAAAGCACGACTCGTTCCCAGAAGGCTAGATGATGGTGTTGCCGGTGCCTAGCTGGAGTCGGAGTCGTCATCTTCATTCTTGATGCTTGGAGAGCCGTCGTCGTTGTCCTCGGTCTCGCTGGAGGAGCTGGCGTCGCTGCTGCTTTCGCTTTCTGCGCAGCACTCCAAGCGCCCGCCGGAAGTTTCGAAGAACTTCACGAAGAGCGTGGAAGAGATATCAAATCTGAAGTGGAGAAGATGCCCTCGTCCTAGCCCATGGGAGCGGGCGAATGACTTCCACCCGCACCGCAAATATATGAAGTCGTTGGGGGAGATTTCCGTGGCCACCCAGGCAGGGTCGTTGCAGCACCCATCTGCTCGCAGCCAGAGGCCTGGGGGCTCATCGTCTTCCATTGTATTTGCGAAAGACTTTGGAAGCCGCAACCAGCTGCGTGGTTGGTGATGCATCGCCATGACGAACTCGTGCGCCGCTTCCACCGAGTGAGCTTTTGCTGGGGAAGGAGGCGCGGATAATCCGGCATGGCCGCCTCGGCCCCGGAGTCCGCGCCCTCCACGACCACGATTTGTGGCCCTTCCCCCGCGGAAGCTGGAGCTGGCCTCTGCAGGCATGGCAAGGGCGCTCACCCGGCCTCGCGCAGACGATCTCACGGAGGCGGCGGACGCTCGTGCTCGGCCTCTACCTCTCACCATCGCAACGGTGGATCTTCAGAGAGAACAGCAAAGGGAGGAAGATGAAGGAAGAGAGCGATGATGATTGGCAGAATGGAATGGGAAGAGATGGATGATCAGCGCCCTCCGTAGCACTCTCTTTATGGGGAAGGCGCGGGGACTGACTCTTCACTATTTAAAGTGACTGTGCATTATCAGGCGCACTACCCCAGCGACCGCCCCTCTTCGCCAATCCCTCGCGTCGCATGTAAAACGCGTGGCGGAAAGAGCAGTAAAAGTGAAGATTATGACAGATATGGCAGTTATTCTCTGCCACGCGTGCCTATGCATTGTTTTGGGCCTAGCCCAATGACGCTTTGCATGCGCGTGTGGCCCAGGCCCGGGGGCTCCTGTCGGTGCATTCAGAAATGGGTCCTTAATACCCCTGACTTATGCACAGGCAGTAGTAGCCTTCCCGACGGCCAGGCTTGCCAGAAATTGCCAAATACCAAGATTCAAGACCCAGTTGCAGAAGCTATTAGGGAGAAGATCAAGATGAAGCATCAAGTTCTACACCAAAGATAACCTTTGCCGGCAAGGCCGAGCCAGCAAGGTGAAGGCCCGGCAAGATCCGTGCCGGCAAGCTCTTGCTAGCTGTTAGCGTTCCACCCCATCGAGCAGCTAGTCGCTAATTGATGAGGTGTCGAGCCTACAGGTAGTTAGGTGAGATTTGTCGGGCACGTGTCAGCGTGCTGGAAGGAGATTTGCCTTTAATGACACCCGTCCAGAAGGCGTGTCAAGATAATAAGAGGTAGCTGGGCGAGCGGTGCAGAATCCTTGCCGGGACTCCTCCTCCACATGACACCTAACGGAGCATTTATTGCTTTTGTCCTAAACTAGCAGAGTTAGGTATGATAGCACTGTTTGCTATCTAATCAACCTGTAATGACTGTTTTGCCACTATGGTGACCCCTTGAACTATAAAAGGAGAGCCAGGGCAACGTTCACAAGGATCAATCCTTTGCACAACTTGCATGCGTAGCTGCTTCTCCCGCACCTTGCCGGAGAAGTGCTCCTTGTACTTGTGTTCATACACATCAAATACACTAAAAGCATGAGTAGGGTTTTACACCTCACGGTGGCCCGAACCTGGGTAAACTCTTTGCGTTTCTGCTGATTCTGCTCTTTGTGCTCGTCGATCTCCCTAGTCTAACCACAAAGGGGCTAGATGCCCCATAGATGGTCGTACGCATGACAGAAATGAATTTGAAACTCAAGATGGAAACTCTAAAATGGGATTCAAATAAATTTTGAAAAGTGGTCCTCATCACTTCCCACTCTATTTCATATATTTTGGGAGAAGTCCTATTATCTCCTCTCATGAAAATCCTTGAGTGGCATAAAGTTTCTGATTTGAAATATTTTCAAATGGAATTCAAATACTTTCAAAACTCCTTTTTCAAATGGAAGAAGTCATGTTATCTTCACTCTAGGATTTGTTTTGAATTTGAATTTTGAATTCCATGGGAACCAAAAGCAAGAAATGAAAGTTTGGGAAAGTCCTTTTATTCCCTCTCATTTAACTTTCAAATTTTTTTCAAATTCCACTCAATTTCACACAACAAATCACACAAACAATCATTATTACTTAATTAATATAACATTCCAAAATTTAAAATTTTGGGATGTTACAAACCTACCACCCTTAAAATGAAACTCGCCCTCGAGATTCGAAGAGGCCAGAAAGAAAAGGTTAGGGTTTGGGGTCTTCATGAAAATCCATTGGTCGCCATAAAGGTTTGTGGTGCTACCACCCTTAGAAGCAAAGTTACGGGACCATCCAAGACTCGGGTACTTCCTACTTAGTGTTGACACCATCGGTCTTCTCACACATCTTGAATAACGCCGTCATTGATGCTTTTCGGGTATGTGCATAATGTTTCTCGAGATCATGTGTCCCTTTCCAAAAGAATGTTTTTCCATACACTGTTTCTTCTTGGCTGATAGGTCTTGCACCAATACTAAACAACTATCGACGTTCTCATGGAGGTCATCAAATAATTTGACTGGGGTCCCTGTAGAAAACGGGTCTAGGTTTCATCCTCACCGTATAACCTACGGTTGGCAACAACTGCCTTGTACAAGGGTGAAACATCGTACTATTCTAAGGTTTAGGCTTCGCATCGTCATCTCTCTACTATAGGTATGTCACTCAAGATTTACCATCCCACATAGCAAAGGAGAATAATAAGAGTAAGTCGGCATGGTGATCAATCCATTTCGCACCCAAATCATTACCTTGTATATGGTTTAGCGAATCTCGCATTCTAACACTCGGTCATCCTCACAAGCATTGCAGAATTTCTCTTGTCGACAAACCAAGTTTAGATAAATCCATTGATTCTGCAAGCCAAACAAAACATCTATCTTTTCTTCACAACTCTCGGG
The DNA here is from genome assembly GCA_039707655.1 of Elymus sibiricus. Lineage (NCBI taxonomy): Eukaryota > Viridiplantae > Streptophyta > Magnoliopsida > Poales > Poaceae > Elymus > Elymus sibiricus. Next base: position 254,368,291 of record CM077674.1, read on the forward strand.
TTTCGCGTAAATTCCTATAAGATCGTCGATAAGGTCATATCTTCTTCCAGGGTTCTTCCTTCAGCAAGAGTGAGCTTGCTTCTTGTCAGGTCCTAGGGCCTATGGGTTGTGGCCCATCTCACCACTTGTAAAGCTTGAACTCATCATCGGGTTGCAATTGATCATTATTCCAACATCCAACTTCCTTAGCATTCTTAAATCCATCCAATTGTACTGTATCCCTTCCTTCTCTTGGTGCAAAACTAAGATGAAATTATCCGGATTCATCATTGACTTGTCCATTCCAAAGTCTGGCGTGACTAACAACTAGCTCTTTTATTCGCGTAATGGTGCTGGGTTCTACCACCCTTAAAATGAAAAACACTAGTTCCTTCAAAATCTTATTCCATGTATCATGATTTCACTCATTGCCTATATAGTAACAACCCATAAAATCTAAATACCAACATTTATGGCATGCCAACTTTATTGATTCTCAAATTATTACAATCTCCTGCATTTCCATTACATGCCTTAACTCAACAACTCCACAATATCAAAGTGTTAACTCAACTATTTAGCACAAGCCTCCTTCTCATTGGGACAGTTTCTGGCAAAGTGCCCGGCTCCCTTATAGCGAAAACAAATGACGTCGAACAAGTCCAGGGGCTTCTTGGTGATTACGTATGCTCCTTGGGCTCTTGGCTCCTTTTCTGGACATGTATCGGCGTAGTGACCTAAGGTCTTGCACTTGAAGCACGTGATATGACTTAGGTCCTTTGCAGAAATCGGGTAGTTCTAGGGATGTCTTCGGTTTCTCTCCATGGGCTTTTTCGTACCAATCAGGGCCTCTATTTCCAGTGGGTCATACTTTACTTCTACTGTCGGAAAGTCTCCCAGATACTCTTTTCTTTTCTTCGTGCAATATCGTGAAAAAATGTCCTTCTTCTCCACATGAATAGCATGCCTTGGAGTAAAGTTTTATTGGGTCTTGTTCGTGTGTGTCCTCAACATCTTCCTTCATCTCAGGTTCTTCTAAAACTCCCTGAGGGCTTCTTTCATTGCTCCCTTCCGCTGTCGGATAGTTTGTTGTACCAAGGGGTAAATGTGACACTGGGCAGGGTAGTGGGTAGTTCCTTCACACAAGAAACAAGTAACCTGCCTAGTTGGGCATTCTTCCTCTGGGTGATTTTCTTCACAATGAGGGCATCCATCCTTGTGTTCTTCATGGGTATGTCCAATTTCTCCACAAATCTTGCATGCATAAGGTTTCTTCATATCCTTTCCACAAGGCTTTAGTTTCTAGGACACAAGACGAGACCTTATGAGAGTCAACTTAAATTCTTCCCAAGTGATTGCTCCTTTCCATCCATTGATAGCTTGGTACATCCTCCACCAAGTAGCGGCACCTTTTGCAAAGTACTGAAGAGCATGTTGGACCATATCCTTTCCGGCTATAGTGTTATTCTTCATGTGATCTTCCATGTTCTGAATCCATTGCTACGTCTCCAATTGAGTCATCGATCCAGAAAATACGAGTCCATCTTCATTCATCATCTATTGGGGTCCAAGGGTTTTGTGATGAGATACGAGAGGGAGAAAGATGCCTATACAAACAACATAGTGTTGAAAATCAGTTTTATTTGCTGCTGTCAGAAAACACACATGAATGACAGCTCACAAATCATCGCATCTAACGGAAGTATATATCAGGGGTTTTGGTCTTCTAAAGGGTCATATAAATCTTGAAATTCTCCAGGGTCTTCAATTTCTTTGAGTCCTCAAAGCCTTCAATACTTGTAGCTTCCATTATTCAAATGTCTGGGGAAATCCTCTTTACTCAGAATTGGTCATCAGTTGTCCGATATCTTGTCCTCCTTGAAGTGTTATCAGTTGTTCTTCCGGGTGGTCAAAAGGAAATGGGTATTTGTCTAACTATTTGAGGTAAGAGGGAATATTTGATAAAGTTCAGAAAAGGTGAGAAGTAAAGAATCTTTTTGAAAATAACGGTTTAGAAAGAACCTAAATCCTATGGCTTTCCAGTTTCTAGGGTCATGTCCTACAATCAACATGTGCTCTGATACCATCTTGTAACGACCCGGTTTCGAAAAGGATCCAAGTCTCTGTGTTTAAGTGCCATCCCTGGATCGGTATGCTAGCACACACAGTACTCGATGAAATAACAGAAAATCAAATGTATAAAGTAACGTAAATACTATTACCTTAATCCATACAGCGGAAATAACATCAAAGGTGGTGGAGTCCCATCAACACCAACGGCAAAGTTGAGTGTAGACAACGTAACCCTATCGTATCACTTACTCGTCGTATAATTCCTGCAACATGAGACGTTGCAGTCGTGTAGGTTAGTACGTTGAATGTACTGGCAAGTCACACCACAAGAGATTATGAAGGTCCTACTTCTACATGCAATATGGCTGGTGGAAGGTTCTAAGTTTAATTTGCATAAAGCTGATTTTTCCGTATCATCAAAAAGAATATCAAATTAGTACTACAAAGCTTATTATAATATGATTGAGATGGTTTCTCCATTCAATCTATACCCAAGTTGATTAAAACCCATTAAATTAGTTAAATGTGATGAGATCGCTCAAAGTCCCAATTCTAGATGCTCAAGTTGTCCATAATCGGGGACACGACTAATCGATTAGTTTGACACTCTGTAGAGGTTTGCGCACTTTTCCCCACAAGAATCGATCCCTCCTTTTTTGTCCTCGCACTACATGGTGTTTGAGAACAGGATGACTGAAACATGTCTTTCAAAGAGTTTCCCTAACTACTGCCAGTGCCCATCCAACCCCACCCTTCGTCTACATCTTGTAGCACTGGTCCAGTCAGAGTCACAACTAAGATTGACCAAGCCAGAGCCCATATTGACTTGTGACTGCGCAGGTAAGCTTCTAGTCATGAAAAATTGGTAAATCTCTTTGAGCCTGGGTGGCATTCCATAGGGTGATCTCACGGGTCCTCTGGGATCCCCTTGGGCAAGCACTGGTTACTCCAGGTGCCCGGGCTAGTCCACTGGTTACTCCAGGGTGCCCCTACCATTCCACCCAGATGTGTGTTAATGTTGCCACCGTTACCCAAAATTATCATATCTCTCGCAACTTGCATGGATCACACATACCAATCCCCATCTACATAAGCATACCGAAAACTCCTACAACGTTGGCGACAATGGAGTAAAGGCTCAGACCTACCTCAATAAACTACTGGGTTTATAATAATATAGCCAATTTATATATTCATGCAATCCTACATCAAAAGGACTAATGCATATAGAAAACATAGGTATTAAAGAAGCATGATCAAGATGTAACTTGCCTTGTACTGTTAATGAAGATTCTTCGCACTCAAAATCGTGATAGTTCTACTCGTCAAACTCTGATCAATCTATCATAAGCAAACAATTATAACCACACATAAGCAATCACTCAAAGTTCAAAAGAAACCAAATAAGAGACTCACGAAACTCCAAAAGAATCAAACAAAGTTTTCTGGACAGAAACATATTCTTAACAGAAGAAAACATAATAAAACTTTAGTTTAATAGAAAGTATTTGCTATTAGTTTTAATTAGCAAATGAATCAACTAAAAAGGTTTTATATTGCAAAAGTTATGGCCTAATTAAGATAGATCTCAAATCTGATCAGATTCAATTCTTTATATAAAAAATTATTTTTATTAGTCCACTGGATAGATCTAACATATAGAAATCAGTAGCAAAAGGAATTAATCAAAAAACTATTTTTAATTAAAAGTTATTATCAATTTAGGGTTTAAAGCAAATTTGGTCTAATTCAAATTTAAAAGGTTCAAAAATATTTTTAGCTTGGTTCTCTGAATAGATGGGATTTTTATGAACCAGTAGGAAAAAGAATCACTAAATTTGGAGTTATAGATCTAAAGATATGATAAAAGAAAAATTGGATTGAAATCTGAAATTGAAAATACTAAGTTTCGGCCAACCGTGGCAGAGGTGCCATGTGGCGCTCTGTGAGTGGCTGCGGTTGTCTGCTGCGGGCGGATAACCGATGCTTAATTGAGACGGTTCGGCAAACAAAACAAAAAAAAACAGATCTAATCCGAACGGTCGGATCCCGATCGAACGGCTGCGGTGGTGTTCACTACGAGGCTTCGGCGATGGACGGCCGGAACTTAGAAGAAAATGATTTGATCTAAAAAAAATACACCGATCTAATCTTGGCCCTACGTTTACCATCGAATGGTCGTGGACTCACCGCGGCGGCGGGACGAAGAAGACGACGGCGAGACGCTCAGGCGTTGACGGCGAGGCTGTTCTGGTGATCTCCGGTGATGGCGGTGGGATTGGTTGGATGCGGCGGAGCTTGGGGGTTCCAGGGCTGGGTTCGGTGGTGATCGGGGACGACGGGAACGGGCGGGGCGAGCTCGGTGAAGCTCGGGTGAACCGCGCGCTCCGGCGACGTTCGGTCGAGCTTGGGCTCGATGCTGTGGTGGAAGAGGTAGGGCACAAACTTGTCAAAACCACGTGCAAGCAAGAGGGAAACCTGAAGACGAAGTTTGGGAGGCCGAAGCGGCTTACCGGCGTCGGAACCGTCCGGCGAAGTTGCGGCGGCCGGTGAGATTGGGACGACGGGTGCGGGCGCTAGAGGTGGCTTCGGGTTCGGGGTTTTGGGGAAAACGAGAGAGGACAGGGCTGGGTATTTATAGGGCATGTTCGGGGGCAAGGGGAAAGGCCAGAGATAGGCTAGGGCAAGGGTTTGAACGGCGCGGCGCTCGGGTGTGCTCGGGCAGGACTCCTCTGGCATGAAGAAGAAGAAGAAGAAGAGCGGGGCCCGCCTGTCAGTGGCTGCGGGGGAGAGCGAGAGGGAGCGGGCGGCCGAGCCATAGCGCTTCGGCGCTCGCGCGGATATGGGCTGAAATGGCTAGTGGGCCGTTTGACTGGCGCCGGCCTGGCGCAACTGGGCTTTTTTTTTATAAAACACTGATGCTTTTTCTATTTATAATTTACAGGAGAAGTAAATCACAGAAAACAAAAACTAAACTAAATCCAAAAATACTAGAAAATTTTGCATAAATACTTGGCCTTATATATGACCCTGTGAACATTTTATTTTGCCAAATTAAAATACATAACTCTTTGTAAAAATTGCAGAAGCACTCTGGAGCTCAAAATCAATTCAAAATGACTTTTTGAAATTATCAAATGGCTCCAAAATAAATCCCCACTATTTTTCCTTAGGAGGGAGTCATTTTACCCTCACTCATAATTAATATGTTTTAGAGGAAAAATATTTTTAATAAAACCTAATAAAGCCACATTCAATAATTTTCAGGAAATGACTATGCAAATATTTTTCAAATAAATCCCTGCAGGTTTCATAATTCATTTCCCATATTTTCTCTCTGATATTGAAGGAGTCATATTCCCTTCTCTCTTTATTTCATTTGAATAAATGGAAATGAATTTGAAACTCAAGATGGAAACTCTAAAAAGGGATTCAAATAAATTTTGAAAAGTGGTCCTCATCACTTCCCACTCTATTTCATATATTTTTTGAGAAGTCCTATTATCTCCTCTCATGAAAATCCTTGAGTGGCATAAAGTTTCTGATTTGAAATATTTTCAAATGGAATTCAAATACTTTCAAAACTCCTTTCTCAAATGGAATAAGTCATGTTATCTTCACTCTAGGATTTGTTTTGAATTTGAATTTTGAATTCCATGGGAACCAAAAAGCAAGAAAGGAAAGTTTGGCAAAGTCCTTTTATTCCCTCTGATTTAACTTTCAAAAAGTTTTCAAATTCCACTCAATTTCACACAACAAATCACATAAACAATCATTATTACTTAATTAATATAACATTCCAAAATTTAAATTTTTGGGATGTTACACAGGCGCAATGGCGACAGGAACAAGAGGAAGAAGATGGGTTGTACGGGCGCGAAGTGAAAATGGATCTAGGATCCCTATTGCTCTATTTATAGGCAGGGTAAACACCCAAGCATCATGGTGAAACCCTAGTGAAAGATCGTGGATGTCGCCTAGAGGGGGGGGTGAATAGGCGCTTTAAAATAATTATAGTTTAGGCTTGAACAAATGCGGAATAAAACTAGCGTTTAATTTGACAAGCACAAAACCTAAATCGACTAGGCTCACCTATGTGCACCAACAACTTATGCTAAGCAAGATGAACAACTAAGCGATAGCAAGATATATAACATGAAACAATATGGCTATCACAAAGTAAAGTACATAAGTAAAGGGCTCGGGTAAGAAATAACCGAGGCACGCGGAGACGACGATGTATCCCGAAGTTCACACCCTTGCGGATGCTAATCTCCGTTTGGAGCGGTGTGGAGGCACAATGCTCCCCAAGAAGCCACTAGGGCCACCGTAATCTCCTCACGCCCTCGCACAATGCAAGATGCCGTGATTCCACTAAGGGACCCTTGAGGGCGGTCACCGAACCCGTACAAATGGCAACCCTTGGGGGCGGTCACCGAACCCGTACACTTTGGCAACCCTTGGGGGCTGTCACCGGTACCCGTCAAATTGCTCGGGGCGATCTCCACAACCTAATTGGAGACCCCGACGCTTGCCCGAAGCTTTACACCACAATGATTGAGCTCCGAGGCACCACCAACCGTCTAGGGCGCTCAAGCACCCAAGAGAAACAAGCTCTAGGGTACCAAGCACCCAAGAGTAAAAAGCTTCTCAAACTTCACTTCCACGTATCACCGTGGAGAACTCAAACCGATGCACCAAATGCAATGGCAAGGGCACACGGAGTGCCCAAGTCCTTCTCTCCCAAATCTCACCAAAGCAACTAATGCTAGGGAGGAAAATGAGAGGAAGAACGAAAAAGAGAACACGAAGAACTCCAAGATCTAGATCCAAGGGGTTCCCCTCACATAGAGGAGAAAGTGATTGGTGGAGATGTGGATCTAGATCTCCTCTCTCTTTTCCCTCAAGAACTAGCAAGAATCATTGGAGGGATTGAGAGATAGCAAGCTCAAGGAAGGTCAACAATGGGGGGCAAACACGAGCTTGAAGGATAAGGTTCAAGGGGGAAGAAGACCCCCTTTTATAGGAGGGGAAAAATCCAACCGTTACCTTGCTCTCAGCCCGCATAGAGTGGTACTACCGCTCCACAGAGCGGTACTACCGCTCGGGCGGTAGTAACCCAAAAGCAGTGCAATGGCACGAAGCCACGAGGCGGTAGTGCAGCCGGAGCGGTACTACCGCTCGCCCCAGCGGTACTACCGCTGGGGTTGCAGCTCGGGGTTACTCCAAAACAAAGCAGGAACAGGGGAGAAGCAGTAGAACTGCTACAGCGGTACTACCGCCCACCTGAGTGGTACTACCGCTTATAGGCAGTAGTGCTGCTCTCCACTGCCGCTTCACTTCCGCTGAGAGTGCATCGAGACCTGGAGGGAGCGGTAGTAGTGGGCGGTACTACCGCTTCGCACTACCGTTGCACTTCCGCGCAAACCCGACACGGAAGTCGAGTTCCCAGAAGCAGCAGTACTACGCGCGGCACTAGGCCGCGGTACTGCCGCTTACAAGCGGTACTACCGCTCGGGAGAGCGGTACTACCGCTTGGGGCCTTCAGGAACACTGCACAGAAAACAGAGGATACAAGAAAACCAGAACTGCCATAACTTCTGCAAATGAGCTCCGAATTGAGCAAACTCAAGCTTGTTGGATAGAGGACGACGAGTACTATCCAACAGCGAGAAGAAGTGGCAGGGGAGATATGCCTAAGTTATAGAGATGTGAAACCTCTATGAATGAAGAACCGGCATAAACTCCAACATCGAAAACATCATAGAAGATGCATATATGAACTCCGTTTTCGATGAACTCGAGCTTGTCATGAAGATGACCATAAGCTCAAAAACTCACAAAGAGAAACACCAAACAAGAACCAAGAAAGATGATGCAAGGATGCAATGGTTTGAGCTCTCTACGAATGATACGATCAAGCTACTCATCCGAGAGCCCCCCTTGATAGTACGGCTATCGATCCTACAACCCGGTCTCCCAACTACCACCATGAGACCGGTAAAATAGAAAACCTATCAAGAGCAAACCTTTGCCTTGCGCATAGTCCACTTGAGCTAGATGATGACGATCTTGACCTCCTCAAGTTGGACCACCTTTCTTGATTGCATTGGCTCGATGAAGACTAGTTGATTGCTCCCCCATACTCCACTATGGGTGAGCCACTCTATGGCACATCTTCACAAGTCCATTGTCACCACAATGGACGGCAAGCTTCAAGCATGATCTCTTCGTGATGCTCCACTTGAACTTGCACACCGCAACCTTGATGACGATCACCACTTGACGTCATCCTCCATGGGTTGTATGATATATTCTTTTTGATGCACGCCCATGGAAACATACCTAACCCCACATAGAACTCTCACGTAGACAATGCGTTAGTACACAAAGCGTAATGGACAATGCTTACCATACCATGGGATCACTTGATCCCTGTCGGTACATCTTCTACGCTTTGTGTGTTGATCAACTTGAATCACTCGTTGTACTTATTCTTGATCAACCTTGAATCTTTCCAACTCTCTTCATTAGGATGATGTCTTGAAGGTAAACATGAATGTTCACACAATCTTCTTCTTCAAGACATGCTTGCAATAGGCTCAACACTCACATGACCAATCTTTGGATAAATCCTTGAATAGCACCTTGGTCAACACATATTCTTCTTCTAATAACCTTGAAACCAACAAATGGTCTTCAAGCAATGCCTATGGACAAACCCTTCAAATATAACTCAAGGCAACCATTAGTCCATAGAGATTGTCATCAATTACCAAAACCAAACATGGGGGCAGCACATGTTCTTTCACCTAGGTGGTGCAGTAACTTTTTCTCGAAAAAGGCTCCTCGATTCTTGTGTTGACAAGATTTGACCTAATCCAAGCCTAAAGATCCACTGTCAGGTACTGACATGTGTTATCACCCAAGATTCCCACTAGATACGCGGAGAAAATGCTAAGTATGGAAGAACATAGATCAAGAGTTGGATTCCGAAAGCAAGCTATCAAGCAGACCCGCCGAATCATCAAGACTTGGAGAAAGCTGGCTTACTGACACAGTCTCAAGACCCGGTGTTTCATTTATTAATATGTTTATCTTGTTCTTATCTTTAGGAGCATAGCGTGAATAAATTCAAACTAACCTGGGGGCTAATGTTGGGGATATTTCCCCTGGATGAGACCCGGGGTGAGTTGAAACCCGGTTTGGTGTGAGCCCACCAAACTTCAGAAGGCCCATGGGCTGGAAAGGAAACCCCGCTCGGGAAGCCGGCTTACGCCAGATCCAACAACAGACGGACTCCATCTAAACTTGGAAGACACAAAAGTTAACAAGATTTAGAGTAGGACTCCGACCGCGGGCAAGACCCAGAAATCTATTGTAAACCAGGTAACCCGGCCTATTATATAAAGGGGTTCCTGGGTCGTCCAAAGGCACAAGTTACAATCTCTCGAGAGCTAGGTAGCGAAACAACACCCTTGTAATCGAGATCATCACCATCAATAGCAATCAAGCAGGAGTAGACTTTTACCTCCACCGTGAGGGGCCAAACCTGGGTAAACTCGCGTCTCTCGATTCCGATCAACCCTGTTCATGCCTTCACCTACCAGCAATGGCCTCACAACTTAGTTCTCCTACGAGGACATCTGCCGTGACAAAACAACGACACGAACCGAATTGGGGGATGTGTCCAAATAACATCTTAACCGGCACGAGTCTTGCATCAAGAATCAGTTATCCTACCGCAGGCCCTATCCGCCGCGTGGGGTTGCCTCGATAATTAAGATTAAAAATAATCAAACAAGAGCTTTGGGTGTTTAATGACTACACCTCATGAATTCTCAAGGATTGGATCCGTGTCACCGTACTAAACCCTTTTGTCACTGGTGTTCAGAATGACACTTCACGTTCTCCCTGCCCTTAGCCTCACCGTGGCTCAATCTCCATGATCCTGGGTACCTCCAGGGATGAAGATCGCGGACAAGACAAGAGACATCTACGGAACAGTTTTATTTCACACATACGGGGTGTTAATTCAAAGCCCTTCCATTGATCCCTACAACAAATACAGAGGGTTGCAAGGCCTATGCCTCAACCCATACCTTACCGAACTACTCACACATGGAGATCAGATCGCAAGAAGAAAACATTAAAGAACACATCATGAAGATTGATTGATTGCAAATATGTCTTACAATGGCTGCCTTGTGCGATGAGTGATTACAAGTATGAACTAGAGGGAGTTGGACTATGGTGGTGATGGAGGCTATGGAGATGTAAATGGCAGGGGCAAGAGTTTGTGAAGGGGGATGACGATGGTTCTGTTCTGGCTTCGCTCGACGATGTTCTCTTGACATTTCGATGGGGTCCCTTTTATAAAAGTTGTTCAGGTTGACGAGACGCCCCGGAATCCATGCCATACAACCACTCATACGAGCGTGTGCGGTCGTATGGAACGCCGTTTCGTGCTGTTTCTTCTGGCGTGCCTCCTGTTGATTCCTTCTTTCTTCATTTCCATTCCTTTCCATATTCCCACATGATTTCTTCCCTTTTTAGCCCATTTCCTGTGGAAACACATCAAAGAGAGGATTTGTGAAATCCTTTGCATTCATTAGTCATTAGTAGCAATATTGGAGCGAATATCTCAGTTTTAATGAAGTATCTCGGTTTAAACTAAGGGTGAATGAGTGTAAAAATATCACTCATCAGCCCCTCTCGTCGACCGGCTCCTGGAGGCGGATGTCCAAAACATGCTGGCCTTGCATGAAGCTTGGCCCAACGTCCCAGATTACGCCAACGCCCGGCGTAGGAAGCTGCCGCCACCGCCGCCACAATTACTTTGTTCACTTTAATATTGTATTTCGATCTTATGAATGTAAAGTCACAGTGTGTGTGAATGAAATCTATGATTTGTTCAATTGACTGTCCTGCTACAGCCCTATCAAATTAAATAAAAAATTCATCAAGCCTTTTCTCTGAAAAAACATTCATCGAGCGACATGTATTCCTTCTCATCCCAAAAATTTCACATTAAATACCCGTGTCTGTTCCAAATAGTATTCTCACATACGCAAAGCGCATGTCGTGGGGATGATTCCGAAAATATGATAGAGGGGTAGGGATGACGCATAATCTAGCTAGGCGCAAGCAGAGTTAAGTGAACAGAACCACCACATTCGTGTCACGATTAGCGACGAACCATCACTTTACGAATCGTGGCATTTTGCACCGCACCAAAAAATTGACAGTGGCAAAAAACATTGATGGTAGATGCTAAGCGTTTCGATGATGTCACTAATCGGCCGAGCCCGCCCATCAGGCTGAGTTGGCAGAAAAAAGTGCCACGTAAGCAAATTGACTTGGTCCTCTTATTATTCCTTCTTCTTTCTCTCTTTGACATTTTATCAAGCACCTTGTGTGCTCCCCGCAACCGCTACTCGAGAAGCACCAGCCAGAGCCGCCAGCAACCACCAGTAGCTCGACCTGGAGCAGCGGAGGTGCGGCTCGGAGCATGACTGCTGGATGCTGGGAGACAAGGAAGGCACAAGCAGCAGCAACACCCCCGCCGTAGTCGCCGGCAGCTGGTCCCAGATCCACCACGGCCATGGCTAGATCGAGGATTCACTCGGGGCCTCTCCAACCTGGGCCTTGATAGAGGTCGCCATGGATCGGATGCCATGAAGCTTCTCAGGACGCTGCTGCTCCAACGCCATGGAGGTGCTCCTCCTCAAGAACGCCATGGAGGTGCTCCTCCTCCTCAAGAATGCCATGGAGGTGCTCCTCCTCCTCAAGGACGCCATGGAGCTGCCCTTGTGGGCGTCGAGGTGGAAGGTAGTCCTGGCGGCGCGTGCACGAACGGGCCCCTCGGGATGGGGGACTTTCGGCTGCTCTGGCGACTTGGCGTGGGGAGGGTTCACGATAGTGCGATGAAGGTCACGGACCACCCCTTCCTGCGCGGCTCCTGCTGGTGCTGGACATGCTCGTGCGCTGCTCCTGCTGGGGCTGGACCTGCTCCTGCATGAGTCGTCCAGGCAGCCAGGGACATATGCACCCTCGACGCATAATGCTTCCCTGCGTGGCAGCCAGAGCCCTCAGCGCTACCGCTGCGGGGGTATGCGTTGGCCTACGAGAGCGTCGTCACCTACCGCAACCTGGCAGCGCATGAGGTCGCATGCTCATGGACAGGAGGTGAGCCTCCGGATGGAGATCCGTGGACGCGGCGAGCATGAAGGAAACACGCTGGACAAAGAGGGGGCGACGGACCTCGTCGGCCGGCGGCTCGTCGGTGACGCGCTGCATGGAGCTGCCGCGTGGTGGGAGCCTGCTTGCCTCGTCCAACGCTGGCGTTCTCGCGGCCGAGGCCGGCGTCCTGAAGTCCTTGCTGGCGTGAGGTGGGGGAAGAATCGGCTCATGACCTCTCCAGGCTGGTGCTGCCGGGACTGGGAGGCCGGCATCTCGCCTCCGCAGACGGAGTCGGCCAGCGCGGTGAGGACCGAGCCCGGCGCGGAGCAGTACCACAGCAGCTGTGACAGCGGCATGGCCCTGTCGTGTCAAGCCCACCGTTTTTCCATGTGTATAGGTATCTATAATTTTTTATTGTTTTATACTATTACATTATCATTCTTAGATACTTTATATGTAATTTTATATCATTTTTGGGGACTAATCTATTAACTCAGTAGCTAGTGCCAGTTGTTGTTTTCTGTTTGTTTTTGGTTTTACAGAAAATCCGTACCAAACGGAGTCTAAATGCGACGAAACTTTTTGATAATTTTTTTCCGGACATAAGAGACCCTACAAGCTTCGGGGAAGGACCAGAAGACCTACGAGTAGACGGCAAGGAAACAGGGCGCGCCCTGGGGGGTAGGAGCGGCCTGATGTCTTGTGGGCCCCTCGTGGCTCCGTCTAACCTAATTCCAGCGCTATAAATTCCCAAATATTCCAAAACCGCTAGAGAGCCACCCGAAACAATTTTTCCGCCGCCGCAAGTCTCTGTTCTTCCGCGATCCCATCTGGAGGCCTTTTCCGGTACTCTGCCAGAGGGAGAATCTATCACGGATGGCTTCTACATCAACCTTACTACACATCCAATGATGTGTGAGTAGTCCATCACAGACCTACGGGTCCAAAGTGATTAGCTAGATGACTTTCTCTCTCTCTTTGATCTTTAATACAATATTCTCTTCGGAGATCGATCCGATGTAATCTTCTTTTGCGGTGTGTTTGTTGGGATCCAATGAATTGTGGGTTTATGATTTGAATATTCATTGAAAGTAATTGAGTCTTTTCGGAACTTTATTATGTGTGATTGTTATAGCTATGCAATGATTTTCGATATATCCGTTTGGTTTGGCCAAATAGATTGATTTATCATCAGTGGAAGTGGTGCATAGTACTAGGTTCAATCTTGCAGTGTCCTCACCTGGTGACAGAAGGGGTAGCGAGGCACATATTGTATTGTTGCTACTAAGGAGAAAACGACGGGGTTTACTCATATTGCTTGGTTTTATTCTGTCTACATTATGTCATCTAGGTTAAAGCGTTACTCTGTTTGTCATGAACTTAATACCATAGATGCAGGCAGGAGTCGGTCAATTAGTGGAGTAATAGTAGTAGATGCAGGCAGGAGTCAGTCTACTTGTCACGGACGTAATGCCTATATACATGATCAGGCCATGAATATCGTCATAACTATGCGCTTTTCTATCAATTGCCCAACAGTAATTTGTCTACCAACCATATGCAACTTTTATGAGAGAGATGCCTCTAGTGAAAACTATGGCCCCCGAGCCTATTTTAATCATATTACAAAAACCAAAAAATACCTTGCTGCAATTTTCTTTCTTTTTATTTTCTTTGCAATTTATCTATCTACCACTACTAGAGTTGATCCTTGCAATTAACGAGTACAAGGGGATTGACAAGCCTCTTGCCCGTGTTGGGTGCAAGTATTTGCTCTTGTGTGTGGAGGTACTGTTGACGGGTGTTTGCGTGGTTCTCCTATTGGTTCGATAACCTTGATTTTCTACTGAGGGAAATACAATCCGCTACTATATAGCTTCACCCTTCCTCTTCGGGGAAAATCCCAACGCAGCTCACAAGTATCAGAAAGAATTTCTAGCGCCGTTGCCGGGGAGACATTATCAAACACTTACAGGTTCCTACATTCACATTATCATTTACTTGCTCTACTTTTTATCTGCTTTTATTCGCCTTCTGACGGTGTCCTGGATTAGGGGATGCTAACCTAGCCAGCCCGTCTATTCGGTTGGGCTTATGAGCCCTCGTATGTGATCAAGATGGGCTCCAGAGGACGCATACAGGAAGCGTGATCAAGACTGCCTCCACCGAAGACTTGACGTATACTCCAAGATCTCTCCTGCCGCCCTGCTCCTAGATACCGACCTTGTAACCCTAGATACCCTCCCTGGCGTGTATATAAGCCATAGGGTTTAGCCCGTAGAGGGGACATCAACGCAATACCGTTCACCTAGCCCTAGAAGTTAGACACACATTACGATCTCGTGGTAGATCAACTCTGTATTCGATACATCTCCATCAATATAAACAAAGGCAGGACGTAGGGTTTTACCTCCATTAAGAAGGCCCGAACCTGGGAAAACATCGTCTCCCTTGTCTCTGTCACCACCGATCCGAGATCCACAGCTCGGGACTCCCTACCCCGAGGTCTGCCGGTTTTGACACCGACACTCGTGCTTTCATTGAGAGTTCCGTTGCGCGATCACCAGAAGGATCGATGGCTCACCTGCAGATTAACTACGCCAACGGCCATGGGGACGTTTACGCCCCCGGCTAGCTCTTCGTTTTCGGCAGCATGGTCTTTTGCGCTGACTCAACAGGGCATCTAGCCCCTGTCGAGAACTACGCCCCAGGTCGGATCGTGACCTTCGGCGGCCTTGAATACACTGCGGATTCCCGTGGTGAACTCATCCTATCGGGATAGACTCCTGGCCGAATTGAGAACTCGACCGATGTTGGAGGCTCGACTCCGGAACCGAACTCCGTCGCGGCGCCTGTGGAGACCCCCGACGCGACCACTCCGGCCAGTTTCCTTCTGATCGTCAGTCCGGACATAGATTCGGCTCCCACCTCCGAAATTACATCGGTACTAGAACTGACTTTGGCACAGAACCCGGAATTGTGTTCGGATTCCCTTCGTGCCGAAGACGCGTCAAGTTACATCCCGAGCATACTTCGAGTCAGCCCTGCCTATGGCGCATCAATGAATCCCGAGGAGCTATCTCACCTCGAGGAGATGCTTGACCGCATCCGGAGCATGTCCATCTCGGACAGAAAGACTTCGGTTTACAATCGGATCAGACTTAAAGCCGACGATAGGGAAATCTACATCCCACCCACCACCCACCTAGTCGCCACGGTTGACGATTTAACCGACGTGCTGGACTATGGTGAGGCCACAGACATGAAGGAAGATGCTGATGGCCCCATCGAGAACACCTCGCCCCCGGTAAACGCGGGCAGGTGGACCGCCACGTCCACTTACGATGTTTACATGGTGGACACCCCCAAATCCCCTCCAAGACGTCGGCGAAGACGCCGAAGGGGTAATAACGGGGAACCCAGTGGTAATAACGCGTCAGCCAATAATGGCGACGCGGAGGACGGCGATGCCGGTAACCATGAAGAGGACGTTCAAGCCTCCCCAGTAAGGAACGGCACACCTGACCGACGTCTCAGGGACTCAGGTCCCGATGACCTCTTCGAAGGGGCCGACGACAACTACATGCCGGAATCCGAGGAGGACGAGAGCCTTGGTACCGAGGACTACATCGTCCCCGAAGACCCTTTTGAACAAGAGTGCTTCTGGCGGCGCCTCGTTGCGACGGCCCGGAGCATAAAACGCAAGCAGCAGCAGCTGCAGGCAAATACTGACGCACTAAATGAAAAGTGGGTCGAAGTGCTCTTTGCCGAGCAAGACATGGAAAAACGGCGCCATAGCGCGCCGAAATCATACCCATGTAGGAGTCTCTTGCCGGAGTTCGATGAGGAGCAAGCCGACGACCACGACTGACCCCCTAGAGGCCGAGACAGGCCAAGACGAGAAAACCTCAGTGACCGGCCACCTCCACGCCGTTATGGCAAGGACCCCGTGGATTACCTAGATCCTCACGATGCTAGACGTCGCATTGAGGAAAACAGGGCACCCCCTCGGTCCATCTACGGATCAAGGGGACGCACGCCCGCCGGGCCTGACGGCTACGATGCCTGGATGGACAGGAACGGCCGTGCCCGAGACCAGGCTTACTCACGGCTCTCTTCCGACCTCTGACGCGATGCTCCTCGGTTCCGAGGTCCAGCTCACCCAATCTGTTTTACAGACAGGGTGATGGAACATCAATTCCCGGAAGGATTTAAGCCCATCAATATAGAATCATACTATGGCACCACAGACCCAGCAGTATGGATCGAGGATTTCCTCCTACACATACACATGGCCAACGGAGATGATCTCCACGCCATTAAATATCTGCCGCTCAAGCTAAAGGGGGCGGCGAGGCATTGGCTTAACAGCCTCCCTCCTCACTCCATCGGCAGCTGGGAGGCCCTAGAGGACGCTTTTCTAGCAAACTTCTAGGGTACATATGTCCGACCTCCGGACGCTGACGACCTCAGTCGTGTCACCCAGCAGCCAGGCGAATCAGCCAGGAAATTCTAGAATAGGTTCCTCACCAAGAAGAACCAGATCATAGACTGCTTCGAAGCCGAGGCCATCATCGCATTCAAGAACAATATCCGAGATGAATGGTTGGCCCGTCAACTTGGCCAGGATAAGCCGAGGACTATGGCAGCCCTCACCTCACTAATGACCCTCTTTTGCGCGGGGGAGGACAGTTGGCTCACCCGTAGTACTCACAACGGCGAGGCAGGCACCTCGAAAACACGCGACCCAATGGAAAACCCAAGCACAACAAAAATAAGCGCAGGTATAAAAATGGTGGAAGCGATACGGAGGACGCTACGGTCAACGCGGGGTTCACCGGACCTAAGTCCAGACAGAAAATAAAACCCTTTAAAGGGAACAAAGACGGACCTAGCCAGCTTGATAGACTCCTAGACCGCCCATGTGGAATCCACGGCACTCAGGACAAACCACCAACCCACACTAAGAGGAATTGCTGGGTCTTTAAACAAGCCGGCAAGATAGCGACAGAGGGTCAAAATAAAACCCAAAATCGCAGCGAAGACGAGGATGAACCTCGGCGGCCCAATAATGGAGGTCAAAAGAAGTTTCCTGGTGAGGTGACAGAGGTCAATATGATCTATGTCACCCACATCCCTAAAAGGGAGAGGAAGCGTGTGCTCCGGGATGTATACGCGTTAGAGCCAGTCGCCCCGAAGTATAACCCATGGTCGGCTTACCCGATCACGTTTGACAAGCATGATCATCCGACCAGCATCAGGCATGGCGGATCGGCGGCACTCGTCCTGGACCCTATTGTTGATGGTTATCATCTAACACGTGTCCTGATGGACGGAGGAAGCAGCCTCAACCTCGTTTACGAGGACCCGGTTCGAAAGATGGGCATCGACTCATCTCGGATCAAGCCGAGCTCCACCACCTTTGAAGGTGTCATCCCGGGTGTCGAAGCCTGATGTACCAGAACGGTCACCCTGGAGGTAGTCTTCGGCTCGGTCGAGAACTTCAGAAGCGAGGAGTTAATCTTCGATATCGTACCTTACCGAAGTGGATACCATGCGCTCCTAGGGCGCACGGCCTTTGCACGCTTCAACGCAGTCCCGCATTATGCCTACCTCAAGCTCAAAATGCCAGGACCTAACGGCGTTATCACAGCCAATGGTAACACCGAACGTTCACTTCGGATAGAGGAACAGACCTCGACTTTCGTAGCTGAGGTATAGGTGTCCGAGGAGGCAGCCCGTAGCGATAAACGCGCCGCTCGCTCTTTGAAGCGTGCCCGGGCTGCACAAATCGACCTCGGCCAGGTACTCCCGCACCCGAAATAGGGATGCGGGCTCCTCGCGTGCCCTCTCTGGAGTGGGCACTACATCCCCAGAGTGCATAATTTCGAACTAAAGATTCCCTGGGTCGTCGAGGAGCCAAAAATTTACTCAAACGTCGGCACGGTTCAACCAAGCAAAGACGTGGCTTCGAGCCCCCATACAGGCAAGTCGCTGTCAAAGAAACAGCCAAACATGACTACGTCAATGTGGTTTCAACCACAGAACGGACTTCGGCAACGTCTCCTTTAAGGAGCCCAGTCAATCAAACGATGGGAGCGTATAAAGGACCGGAAAGGCATCAACCTCCACAAGTCCTCACCATCAATGGTGAACATCTGGTCAACAGCTCGGGAATGCAGACATGCGGCAGGTATAGGCCCGGATTCTTCAAAATCCGTTAACAAATATCCGCCCTGTTTCTTCCTCTTTTTTTCTTTAATTTTTACATTGTATTCTTTCAATTCCTCTCGCCGCAGTTGGGCATGTACACACTTGAAACTATGAAATAAAGAAACTGTGCCCCTTAAAGGTCCCTATCATATTTCTTCATCAGCATGGCCCCTGTGAGACGAAGAAGTTCTCTAAAAAAGATACAATTGTATAATAAGTCCGAAGTATTCGGCGTCTCGGATTTTGGCTTTAAATGCATCAGTTTCGAACCTAGATTTTGGTCAATAGTTGGGTTGCCCGGCTCCTATGTGTACCCCTTACGTTTCCGATGAATTCGGCTAAGGGCGTAATGGGAGAACCACTGCGATTGCGCCGCCAGGTTAATTGGCATAGCGCCTCAGTGGAGAAAGCCGAAAACTAACTATCTAGGTATGCGCAAACTGGTCTGCCATCCGTAGACCGCGTTAAGCGATGTGACGATGGAGATCACCCGTGTTAAACGAAGGGCTTTCATTTCTAGCCGAAGTGTGTTATGGCCTAGACCTCGGCCGACCAGGCCGACCATTTCCCACACCGGGGGCTGGTCATCAGCCCCCACAGTCAAACTCCTATGACTAAGTGAAAGTGATAAAGCCACTATAGTCTGATTGCCTAGTTCCTATAAGCACCGACCACCTCCGGGTACCGAGACGTCGGCTAAGGGTCGTGTGCCTTAAGGAGCACCCTTTGTATGACCTACACTGGGGCGGAAGCCGACGATTGGCCACTCTCATTTTAAAACAGTCATATAGGAGGTAAAACTAATTAAAAAAACACATGGAATTTAAAGCCATATTCATTCGATGAAAAGATAAAGTTTTGTACATCACACACTTCGGCATTCCGAAGTACTGTTTAGAAATACATAGTGTCCTTTGGACACATGGCTTCGGTGATATGAGCTCCCTCCTCCACCTCGACGAAGAACTGTTCGGCGGTGCGCGGCTTGTCGGCAGGAGGGTCCGCGTCACATGTCACCGCATCAACCTTTCGGAAGTGCGTCTTCACGCAGGCGTACGCCCTCCGCGCTCCTTTAAAGCACGCTGACCTCCTCCAGCGGTTCGCACAGGGCACGGCATCCTGGAGACGGGCCGTAAGGCCGAAGAGGCTCTTGGGCATGGCTTCGGCAGGCCACAATGCGATACAGAGGGCCTGGAGCACCGGTCTCGTCATGCGAAACAACTCCACCAACTGCTTCACTCGATGATTTCGCAGTTGCGCCGACGGCGACCCCGGGAACTGCCCCCAAAAGGCCTTCTCCGCCTCGTGGCCCGCCAGCTGGCCGAAGTACGCCACCGCATCCGCCGCACTATGCGGAAGATCCGCAAAGACCTCTGCGGAACGCCATAACTGGGTGAGCTCGACACACCCTTTGCTGCCAAACGAACACTGCAGCAGAAATAGCTTACCCGAGGCGATTTGCTCCACCTGTTGGAGCACCTCGTGGTCAGCTCGGGCCGAGGTCTTGAGCTCAGAGTAGGTAAGTTGAAGCTTCTCGAGCTCCTTCCTTGTTCATTGCCCCTCCTCCTGAAGCTTGTCGCGTGCTTCAAACATGCCCTTCAGGGTCTCCTCGACCTCCAGTACCCGCGCCTGGTGTTTGTCCCCGGCCGCCTTCTCGGCGGCTCGGGCCTTCTCTGCCTCGGCGGCAGTAGCCTCCTGCTGCCTCACCTCCTGCCAAGCCTTTTCGAGCTCGGCCTTGAGCGTCTCAAGCTCCGCTAACGCCGCTGTCATTGAAATAGTTCGGCCTTAGTTTTTCATTGCGCAACACCTATCATAAACACTTTTTGTACCTAGTACAACACAAGTTTAACTTGCTTACCTCGAGACTGCTTGAATTTCTGGTTCACCAGGGTTAGCTCCTCCTGGGACCTCTCGAGCTTCCGGTTCATCTATGCAATCTCCTCGGAGACGGGGTCCGGAACCGAGGTCGAAACCTGGCAGTAAAAATCCTCATTACAAAGGGAACAGTTAAATTACTAAAAGGTTCCAGGACGGCTGCCACGAGCAGCGCCCTGGGGGGCTACTTAACAGGCTCTTACTCAATCAAAATGACCCCAATGCCGGTTTCTCAAAATCGACTTCGGGCTCGGGGGATACTCACTCACTAAGCCGTTCAGCAGGCTGTACTCTCATGTCCTCGGACGAATACTTAAATCAACAAAGTTCAGATAAACAAGTTAAACTTGGTGCACGGATAGAAGCATACCTCGAAACCCACTACGAGGTTCTTGAAAACCTCATGCAGGCCGGCCCCTACGAACCGGAAACCCTGCAGCGCCGCGCCTATAAAGGCACGGTGATCTTCCTTGATGGAGGAGCCCTTCAGGGCGTCCTCCATCTCCTCGGTCCACCCCGCGCCAGCCCGTCCTTGGGAAGTTGGCGGGGGTGGAGGGATGACCTCAGATACGTCTACCCGGGTGGCCTCCACCTGGGGTGGCGGAGCCGAGGTAGATATCGGCTGGACCGATGACTGGCCCAGCCCCTCTTCGATGACCACGGGGTGTTTCTCCCCCGGGTCTTGTTGGGCCGAGGTGTCGACCTCGGCCATGATGGCCACCTCGTCGGCCCCCGTCGTGCTGACGTCAGGGGCCAGGGTGGATGTTGCCTCCCCTATCCCGTCGTGCGCCGGGGGAGGAGCAGCGGGCTCCGGAGTCCCGCTGGCGGATGGCAACCCGCTCGAGGAAACGTTGGGGATTACCCTCGGCGGACTGCATAAGAAAAGACGCTCCATGAGTTTTCCTTTGCTAAAAAGAACTTATCAAATGAAAAGACGGGATATGAAGATGACGGCTTACCCTCGAGGCATCGGTTTCTTCCTCCCTATCGCAAGGAGGTCCTCTTCTGAGTCACCGGAGAGCTCGACTCTCCTCGACAACTTGCTGGTGGCCCCGGACGAGGTTGTCCTCGGCCTCTTCGGGCCCTTGGGCGGCATACCAGCCTTGAGGTCCTCCAACGCCGACCTCTTCCCTTTCGGGAGAGGGATCTTCTCGACCTCACCCTCCTCCGCGTCGCCGTCATGGGCAGCGGAGGTGTGCGTCTCTTCGGATCGGGTGACCGAGGTCCCCCGAGTCCGGGCACTCGACCTACCCCTCTGGGACTTTGTCCCTTTGGGGGCCACCACGTGCGGCTCCTCGGTCAGGAGCGTCGAGAGCAAGGGAGTCGGGGGCTCCTCTGGCAGTGGAGCCGGGCATTGCACTCCCTGCACCTAGGCCAGCCACTTCTGGAAAATGTCAAGCACAACGATTCATCAAAACTCTACTCCTTGGTACGACGGACGAAGAATGACAATTGATGGGCGGATCACTCACCGGGGGGGGCTTCATGGCTGTGTTCAAGGCCGCGGTCCTCCCCTTCCTTGGGGATCTTGTCCTTGGCCAGCTTCATGAGTCTCGTCCACATGGCGGCCAAGGTGGAGCGGAAGAAGGTGGTGATGGTGTCCATGTCCTCGGGCTTTTGTGCCCACATCGGGGTAGCCCGAAGCTGGAGGGGGAGTATGGAGCGGTTGAGCATGATGTTGATGACGTCGGCAAGCTCGACCTTCCCCGTAGTGGACCACCATTTGATCCTCTCGATGAGGAGCTCCACCTCTTTTGGGTTCCCCCAGGTAACGCCCTTCTCCTTCCAGGACTTGAGCTTCTTTGGGGGCCCGGCCGAGAAGGCTGGGACCTCGGCTTGACCAGGGGCGAGCAGGTTCGATGATGTAAAACCACTCCCGCTGCCACTCCTTCACCGTTTCAATGAAGGTGCCCTTGAACCACGTGGCCCCCTGGTTTTTGCTGATCATGGCCCCTCCGCACTCCGCGAGGTCGGATCCACTAGACTTCGGCTTGATCCCGAAGAGCTTCAGCCATAGGCCGAAGTGCGGCTCGCACCGGAGGAAGGCCTCACAAACCATGATGAAGGAGGCGAGGTGAAGAATGGAGTTTGGGGCCATATGATGGAAATCGAGCCCGTAGTAGTACATCACCCCGCGCACAAAGGGGTGCAGCAGGAACCCCAGGCCTCGGATGAGGTGGGGGACGAAGACTACCCGCTCCCTGGCGTTGGGAGCGGGCACCAGCTGGCCAGCCGCCGGAGTGCGGGCGGCGATGGAGGGGGTTAGATACCCCGCGCTGCGTAGCTCCGAGATGGTCTCATCCGTCACGATGGAGCCACCCCAGTGCCCCTTGAGGGTGTAGGCCATGGCTGGTGGTGAAGGATGGACTCACGAAAGGGAAAAGGAGTAGGATGCGATCTGAGCGCTGGAGCTAGACGAAGTAGTAGAAGGGGAGAATGGGAGCGTGGTCGATTGCGTTGTCCTCCTTTTTGCTCTTATAAGCCTGTGAAAGGCTAAGAGTCCTCCTCGCTGTGCCGATAAACTCATCGCTCCCATCAAAGATGCCGTTAAGCATATTGGGGGAAACAAAATCGTAATGATATCCCTGAGAAGACGGGCACGATCTCCACCTTGATGCGATGTGCTAGTAAAAAAGTTGCCTCGAACCGTGATTTAAGGGAGGCAGTAACTGCCCGACCTGTCGTGGGGCATGTCGTTTCGATAAAACCGTCAGACCGGACTGGACCGTTCATACCTCGACGACAAGCCTTCAAGGCTAAGATATCCACCCCCGTTCGGGTGGGGAACAAGCTCGGTTGGACCTCGGATGTCATCGCTCCACTAAAAAGAGTGAAATATACAGGGGAACTCGTCTGTCAAGCCAAGGACTCTGGATCCGAGGTGGCATTTGTTGAGAGAGTCGTCCTCGGCGTAGAAGACCAGTTCGGGGGCTACTGACAGTGTCCTGGATTAGGGGGTGCTAACCTAGCCAGCCCATCTCTTCGGTTGGGCTTATGGGCCCTCGTATGTGATCAAGATGGGCTCCAGAGGACGCATACAGGAAGCGTGATCAAGACTGCCTCCACCGAAGACTTGACGTATACTCCAAGATCTCTCCTGCCGCCCTGCTCCTAGATACCGACCTTGTAACCCTAGATACCCTCCCTGGCGTGTATATAAGCCATAGGGTTTAGCCCGTAGAGGGGACATCAACGCAATATCGTTCACCTAGCCCTAGAAGTTAGACACACATTACGATCTCGTGGTAGATCAACTCTGTATTCGATACATCTCCATCAATATAAACAAAGGCAGGACGTAGGGTTTTACCTCCATTAAGAGGGCCCGAACCTGGGTAAACATCGTCTCCCTTGTCTCTGTCACCACCGATCCGAGATCCACAGCTCGGGACCCCCTACCCCGAGGTTTGCCGGTTTTGACACCGACACCTTCTCTTTTTCATCTCCCTCCACTTCTCTAAAAAAATTAAAAACACAAAAATATTTTATTTTGTTTGTTTGCTTGCTTGCTTGCTTGCAGTTGCTATCATGTCTGGGTTTGAGAAAGTTAATGATGCTCCGGCACTAGTGCGAGACCTTTTGATCATCAAGCTATACTATTAAATCTTATGGAAAATGAAAGTACTAAAAGAAGCTTTCATGAAGTTGCTAATAAAGAAACACTTGATAATCTTGCCAATGATGATCCTAATAAAAAGAGGAAACCATTATTACGCATACAAAAAGGCTCCGTATAGGTAGTGGTAATATTATTGGAAAAGGTGTTATTCAAGATTTCTTTACTTGTGCTGGCTCATTACCTATGATTGGGGGATCAATCCTTGCTAGAACTACTAGTCTCGCGGATGCCATATCTTTGCTTATAGTTGAATTGGAAAGACAATTTGTGCACATGCACCCTACTATACAATGGATATTTCTAGATTTTTCTAATATTCATGATCCTTCTGTTAAGTGTTTTGCCACGATATTTCTAGTTCATGAATTTAGCCACATTATGTGGGAGGCAAGAGAGATATTTTCTTACTATAGAAAAAATAGTGAGTGCCCTCCTATAGAAGAAATTCTTTATGATCAAGAAGAGATAAGAAGGTTAAAATCAACTGACTATGGTGCTTATAATGAGAATCTTAGGAAAAAGGTTCCCCCACCTATCTTGATTGATAAAGTTACCAAAAAATGACCAATTTGCTATAGGCAATAATGGGCTAGGTCGTGTGCTTAAAGAAAGACTACGGGAATATCTTTATAGGAATTTTTATAATGAATAAATAGCAATCACTTATAAAGGGCCTAAGGAGGAACCTCCTCCTCCTAAACTTGATCTTACGGATCCGGATCCTATAAAATTTAGCCCTTTCAATTATGTTTGCCTACCTATTAGAAAGCTTAGTTCATGAATTTAGCCACATTATGAGGGAGGCAAGAGAGATATTTTCTTACTATAGAACAAATAGTGAGTGCCCTCCTATAGAAGAAATTCTTTATGATCAAGAAGAGATAAGAAAGTTAAAATCAACTGACTATGGTGCTTATAATGAGAATCTTAGGAAAAAGGTTCCCCCACCTATCTTGACTGATAAAGTTACCAAAAAATGACCAATTTGCTATAGGCAATAATGGGCTAGGTCGTGTGCTTAAAGAAAGACTACGGGAATATCTTTATAGGAATTTTTATAATGAAGAAATAGCAATCACTTATAAAGGGCCTAAGGAGGAACCTCCTCCTCCTAAACTTGATCTTACGGATCCGGATCCTATAAAATTTAGCCCTTTCAATTATGTTTGCCTACCTATTAGAAAGCTTGCTGCTGAGAGAAGGGAGTATGAGATGAACATGGATGACCTCCCTTATGGTTATGACAATACTTGAAACTATGCATTATTCCTAACTAGGGTCATAAAACAATAGCGCTTGTTGGGAGGCAACCCAATAGTTATCTTAAATTTTGCTTTTTATTTTATGTTTTGGTGTGATGACATGATTATTTCTACTGTAATGATTGTGTTTTTATCTTTTAATTAGTGTTTGTGCCAAGTAATGCCTTTGGGATGATTTGAATGATGGTATAATTGATGTTGTTCGAAAACAGAAAGTTTTGCGCCCAATATTTGATTTTACATGTTTTACTGGAACATCATAAAAATCTGAAATTTTTACACGGTATTTGTATATAAATTTATTACGCTGCCCTAATGTTTTAGAATTTTTGGAGTTAAACAAGTATGGATAAATATTCTGTCATTATGTACTATTCTGTTTTAGACAGATTCTGTTTTTATTGCATAGTGTGCTTATTTTAATGATGCTATTGATTATATCGGGGGGGGGGGGTATAAGTCATGGAGAAGTTAGAATATAGTAGATATTATGCAAGAACAATTATGAATCAATTTATAACACTACCTAAAAGTGGATGATTGATTTGTTATACTAACGGATCTCACGAAGTTTCTGTTGAGTTTTGTGTGCTGGACTTTTCAAGTTTTGGGTGAGATCACAATGGATGAAGGAATAAGGAGCAGCAAGACCCTAAGCTTGGGGATGCCCAAGGCATCCCAAGGTAATATTCAAGGAAGACCCAAGCGGCTAAGCTTGGGGATGCCCCGGATGGCATCCCCTCTTTCGTCCACAATTCATCGGTATGTTACTTCGAGCTATATTTTTATTCAACACATGATATGAGTTTTGCTTGGAGCGTCTAGTACCATAGTTTTATTTTGTTTTCTTGTTAGTTTGCCACAATCATTGTTTGTTGGACACACCTTTTGAGAGAGACACACATTCATCATGATTTTTTAGAATACTCTATGTGCTTCACTTATATCTTTTGAGCTATGCAGTTGCTCTTGTGCTTCACTTATATTCTTAGAGCACGGCGGTGGTTATATATTTTATAGAAATCATTGCACTCTCATACTTCACTTAAATCTTTTTGAGAGTCCTAAATAGGAAGTGATAATATGCACGGGTTATAAGACTAGTCTGAAAATGATAGGTATATAAGAGTGGTATAATAAAAACTTTCATGTAGATCACTAAATATGAAACATATGATTTAATTATATTGATGTCGTAATATGAAAGGGTATTAGTTCATGATCATTGGTTAGTAGAAATATCGATATTAAAGCATGTTATTAACTACTGTTAGGGCATATTTCTCCCTTAGTGGTTTTGGTGCTTGATGACAATGCATTTGTGGACTAATCGTGTGCATTGAGCATTTCAGATAATCTATCATTTGGCACAAGACGATTATTTCCCCTTGGAGCGGTCATTCAAGACGGTTGTTTTTCCTTCGTTTTTCTTGTTGGTGGACTTGAGTCGTAGGAAAACCGTACTATCAAGAGGGGGTCCGCTTCAGAAAGGTTTGGGTGGAATCATCACGTACACACTTCCCTTTGCACCCTCATTGCCTTTCCGCCTCGATGGAGTTTCTCTTTCTGTGATGCTCATGGGTGTTGAAGAGCTGCCAGCGGTAGAATCGCTCCTGGCAGCGGTAGTACCGCCTATAGGCGGTAGTACCGCTACTAGTACCACGCGTACTACCACTCCTTCTTGGGTCTCAACTTTTTCGTGTCGGGTTCAGCGGTAATCCAGCGGTAGTCCCTCTGGCATACTACCACTGAGCCCCCTTTAACCCAGTTGGACAAGCGGCAGTAAGAGTGATAGTACCGCTTATAAGCGATAGTACCGCGCCTACTCCCGCTGCCACAACCACTCGTGGCTCAGTCTCTTCCCCTGTTCCTGCAGCCGTAGTACTGTAACCCCAGCGGTAGTACCGCTGGGGCGAGCAGTAGTACCACTCCGGCGGCACTACCGGCTCGTGTCCCTGTGACATTTACATTCTACTCTTCGGCACTTCCGTCAGGGTGGTAGTACCGCTCTAAGAGCGGTTGTACCGCTCCTGTGCGGGCTGCGAGCTGCATAACGGTTGGATCCCCACCCACTATATAAAGGGGGTCTTCTTCCCCAAGAAGATTGGCCTCTTTCTACCCCAAACTCCATTGTTGCTCCAAGCTCCATTTTCGCCCGATCTCCCTCCCTAGCCGATAACTTTGGTTGATCTTCTAGGGTTTGGGTGAGAGGTACCCGATCTACACTTCCACCAAGAGAAATTTGATTCCCCCCACTAATCCCTTGCGGATCTTGTTACTCTTGGGTGTTTGAGCACCCTAGACAGAAGAGGTCACCTTGGAGCCACAATCCATTGTGGTGAAGCTCCGTGGTGGTGTTGGGAGCCTCCAATTCGGTTGTGGAGAGAGCCCAACCTTGTTTGTAAAGGTTCGGTCGCCGCCTTCAAAGGCACCACTAGTGGAATCACGGCATCTTGCATTATGCGAGGGCGTGAGGAGAATACGGTGGCCCTAGTGGCTTCTTGGGGAGCATTGTGCCTCCACACTGCTCCAACGGAGACGTACTTCCTCTCAAAGGGAAGGAACTTCGGTAACACATCCTCATCTTTACCGACTCCACTTGTGGTTATTTCTCTCCTTTACTTTGTGCAAGATATTGTTGTGTTGTATTGTTTGCTTGTTGTTGTTGTTGTTGTTGTTGTTAGCATCTTATAGGTTGCTCACCTAGTTGCATATCTAGACAACATATTTGTTGCTATACCAAAATTGTTAAGAAAAGCTAAAAATTGATAGTTGCCTATTGACCCCCCCTCTAGTCAACCATATTGTCAGGACCCCGATCCTAAGTCACATAGATCTAGCATAAGACACATCATATCACTTTGCGGCCTCACGCACGGTAACCCACGGCTGCCACCTTTACCTTGGCCGGGACCGTTTGCGTCTTTTGGCTCACGTATATGATTGTGATGCTAGCATCCATATGACAGAGAACCCGGGTCGACATGACTATTCATAAACCAAGGTGGCACAAACGTACAGGGACGGGCATACGTAACCCAGCAATGCACGTGTCGGTCGTCAGCGTGTGCAACCGAGTTGTAGCAAGCTACAAGGACTCCAGTAAAACACCGCGTGACATTTACCCGTAGGGACAGACACAGGAGCAAAGAAGGATACATGCCGGTCAATCCATGTGTTCCGGAGTAGTAGTGAACTACCAGGCTCAGTGGAAGCACTAGGAGGCATTTCCCTGTATGGAAGGCTACCAAAGGCACACAACTTGGTGTCGAACCCCACACATACCAATGCATTCAAACATACACACAATATGCACGATATGTGTAGATACAATATGGCTTCACAACATAACTCTATGACTCAGGTATTTATTTAAGAGGCTCTGAAGAGCCATACATAACATGATATTACAAATAGGGGTCACATGACCCATCACACAAAGCATACAAGCAACGGAAGCATAAACATGTCTGAGTATAGACATCTACAAAAGAAGAAGGCTGAGAAGCCTGACTATCTACAAGACCCTCCACAGGAACCAGACCTCTGTCTGGGATTCCCAAGCTAATCGTCGAAGCCCACGTGGAACTACTAATGAGACTGAAGTCTCCTCTGCAAAAACATAAATTAAGCAACCGTGAGTACAAAGGTACTCACCAAGACTTACATCAGAACTATCTACTTATGCATCATGTATCGAAGAAGGGGATTGTGGGGTTTAATTGCAGCAAGCCAGCTTTGACTCAGTGGCTATCCTGTACTACGACTACTAGTAATTTCTTTGAGGTGAGAAAGCGCACACGAGTCCACATATTCACCATATCAATACTCCACTATGGATCCTCTCCCATCTCCCTACGAGAAGGCCATCCATAGCACTCACACTTATCTTGCGCATTTTAGAGTATCCACTTCAACTTGTCCCTAGAGGCAATAATAATTTAGTTATTATCATATTTCCTTGTTCGTGATAATCGTTTATTATCCATGCTATAATTGTATTGATTGGAAACTCAAATACATGTGTGGGTACATACACAACACTGTTTCCCTAGTATGCCTCTAGTTAACTAGCTCGTTGATCAAAGATGGTCAAGGTTTCCTGGCCATAGACATGAGATGTCATTTGATAACGGGATCACATCATTAGGAGAATGATGTGATGGACAAGACCCAAACTATAAACATAGCATATGATCGTGTCAGTTTATTGCTATAGTTTTCTGCATGTCAAGTATCTGTTCCTATGACCATGAGATCATACAACTCACTGACACTAGAGGAATGCATTGTGTGTATCAAACGTCGCAACGTAACTGGGTGACTATAAAGGTGCTCTACAGGTATCTTCGAGAGTGTCTGTTGAGTGGGTATGGATCAAGACTAGGATTTGTTACTCCGTGTGACGGAGAGGTATCTCAGGGCCCACTCGGTAATACAACATCACAACAAGCCTTGCAAGCAATGTGACTAAAGTGTTAGCCACGGGATCTTGTATTACGGAACGAGTAAAGAGACTTGCCGGTAACGATATTGAACTAGGTATAGAGATACCGACGATCGAATCTCGGGCAAGTAACATACCGAAGAACAAAGGGAACAACATACGGGATTAACTGAATCCTTGACATAGAGGTTCAACCGATAAAGATCTTCGTAGAATATGTGGGAACCAATATGGGCATCCAGGTCCCGCTATTGGTTATTGTCCGTAGAGGTGTCTCGGTCATGACTACATAGTTCTCGAACCCGCAGGGTCTGCACACTTAAGGTTCGGTGACGTTTCGGTATAGTAGAGTTATGTATGGTGGTGACCGAAGGTTGTTCGGAGTCCCGGATGAGATCCTGGACGTCACGAGGAGCTTCGGAATGGTCCGGAGGTAAAGATTGATATATAGGAAGTCCCGTTTTGGTCACCGGAAAAGTTTCGGATATTTCGGTAGTGTACCGGGAGTGCCGGGAGGGGTACCGGGGACCATCGGGAGGGGTATTTCGACCCAAGGGGCCTCATGGGCTATGGGAGGAGTCAAGCCATCCCTTAGTGGGCTGGCCAAGCCCCCCACTAAGGCCCATGCGGCTAGGGGTGGGAAAAACCCAAAGGGGGAAAGGTGGAAAGAGTTTCCAAGTGGAGAGGAGGAATCCTACTCCTAATAGGATTGGAGTAGGACTCCTCCACCTCCAATTTCGGCCAGCCCTTGAGGGTTTGAGGCTGCCTCCTCCCCTCCCTCCCTCCTATATATACTAGAGGATTTAGAGGGGAGAGCTAACCCTAATTGCCACGCGCTCCCTCTACTTCATCTAGATCGGTTTCTCCTCTAGTCTAGTTTCAGCGGTGCTTAGGTGAAGCCCTGCCGGAATTGTTCCACCACCATAGCCGCCGTGCCGTCGCGCCGCCGGAGAACTCATCTACCTCTCCACCCCCTCTTGCTGGATCAAGAAGGCGGAGATCGTCGTCGAGCTGTACGTGTGCTGAACGCGGAGGTGCCGTCCTTTCGGCGCTAGATCGGAAGGACCGTGATCAGGATCGCGAGACGATTCGTGATTTGATCGCGGGACGGATCGTGATGGGATCGCGGGACGGATCGTGATTGGATCGCGAGATGGATCGTGATGGGATCGCGGGACGCTCGGCGATTTGGATCACGAAGACGTTCGACTACATCAACCGCGTTTCTTAACGCTTCCCGCTTAGCGATCTACAAGGGTATGTAGATCCACTCTCCCCCTCGTAGATGCTCATCACCATGGATAGATCTTGCGTGTGCGTAGGAAAATTTTTGTTTCCCATCCAACGTTCCCCAACAACAAGTAATAGTTGAATCGTTGTTGTCCTAATGCAATAAAAGAGAGCAGGAGTGAGAGAGTGGGATTGTATCGGAATGCTCAAGGGGGTTTGCTTGCCTGGCACTTCTGAAGATAGTACTGCTCTTCATCAGTGACATCGATCTCATTGTCGAAACAACGCCTACCGAGAGGAGCACACACCAGCAAACAAGAAAAGGGAGCACATTCAATGCAATGCACAATCAAATGAATGACATGACAAATTAAGGTACTGAATTGATCTAATGCAATAGTAAGCCAAGTTAATTGAAGTGAAATTTAAATAAGATCAAATTCCAACTTTAAAAGCTATTTCATAAATTGCCCTAATCATGAATTGTCCTAGTTGGTGATGTTAACTTGTTCAAACATGCATGAAAATACCATAAACAGATTCTTCATATTTTTCTGATAATTTTTCATATATAAATTATTTTCATCTGAGTTATAGATTATTTTCTATGATTTTTAGAAGTTTTAAGCATTTTCTGGAATTTCCTGGCTATTTTAGATTAAACTAAATCCAAAAATTGCTTTATTGCGTCAGGATGACATCAGTGTGACGTCAGCGGGTCAACTGGGGTGGTCCAGGTCAAACTGACCAGTGGGGCCCAGTGGTCAGTGACACAGGGTTAATTAGGCATTAAACTAATCCTAACCAGAAATGTTAGGGGGACCTGTGGCCCACTGTTAGTGACGCAGTGGTCAATTAGGTTAGCCCTAATTAAACGGCCATGTTAGCATCACCGGTGTTTAAACACCGGTGACCAAATCCATGGCGGAGGGCGTCGGGATTTCGCTACATGGATCGGTTTCGAGTGCGGTTTGCGGCTACGGGACACTGGGACTCGCGCACATTCAACGGTGCAAGCGGCTTCATCAGAGGCGTCCGGAGTTGACGGCGGCGTCCAAGTTAGTGGTGGCCGAAGCCACGGGTTTGAGCGGAACGAGGCTACAGAGCACGGGGAGCCCAACTAAGGAGGCCTACGGCTTCCTGGGTCACTAGGAGCTCGACCGTGTGCTCGGGCGCGACTAATGCACGCTAAAACGACGGTAGCAATAAAGACGCCGGTGGTGAGCTCACGGCCATGGTTGGGATCGGCCTAGTGGGTGCAAACGAGGTAGGGAGAAGAGGGGTTCGACGCGGAAGCTCACAATGAGGCTAGCAGAGGGCTCTACAGGCTTGGGAAGGCTCTAGAGCGGCCGAATCGACGACGGCGATCTCGGTTGCCCGAGGTAGAAGGCGATGGCGCTGATGACGATGCAGTGCTTCCCCGCTCGAGTTCTTCGGCGTGGAAATGAGTAAAAGCTTCGCAGAGCGTCCAGACACGACGGAGCAACGAGAGGTGGCCGGTGGCTACGACAACTATGGCGGCGTTCTCATGGCGGCTCGGCCATGGTGGGGATCGAGCGAGCAGCGAGCAAGGGGGAGAGTGAGGAGGTCGGCTCGATCAGGACGGCAACGCGATGCCTGTCCGCGGTGTCGGTGAGGCAAGCAGGCAGCTGGTGGCGTGGCGCGTGTGCGTGCGCCGTGCGCTGTCTCGCCTCTGCCTACTGGCAGAGGTAGGAGATGACTGGCATGGGCCAGCATAGTGCCAGGCCGGGCCCAGGTACTGTTCTCTCTCTCTCTCTCTCTCTCATTTCTTTCTGTTTTTCTATTTTTTTCTGGTTTTGATTTAGTAAAATACTAAATCATTTCCAAAAATCCTGAAATAAATTGTGGGCACATTTTGAATTATTTCCAACGGCCCTCAACGGTTTTCAGAATTATTTGAGCATTTAAATTATTTATAGCAATTAAATGCTCCAATTCAAATACATTATGATTTAATTCAAAAATCCAGAAATGACCTAGAAATATGTTCATCATTTTTGGCAGAGATTTTCACCTTTATCAGAAATCATGAACTTTTCTGAAGGGCATTTTGGGTTCATTGAAAATATTTTTAAGTTGAACCTATTTGAATTATTTTGGTGCTTGGGTTTGAACATCCCCATTTCAAATTCATTTGAAATTTAAACATGATGCATGGATGCTGATGCAACTATTTACAATGAAATTCTAGGGCTGTGACAACTCACCCCCCACTAAACAAGAATCTCGTCCCGAGATTCAAGACGTAGGGTAAGAGGAAGGGGGGACACGGAACGGACACGGTCTTCATGATCCAATTGCCCTTCTCGAAGATGTTGATTCATTGCATCATCTTGATCTGACATCTTTGCCTCGAGGACTTCATCCAACACGACGACAAAAGGAACAGAAAATTCTACAAGAATGGATCATTGCAATGATCACACGATCAACTCACGGAGTGAGATGTAGAAACATCTCTTGAGCTGGGACACAATCACACATCAAGAGCGATGGCAAGAGACACGTGACGGAGATTCAATTTGGTTGGCAACAATTACACGCTTAGGTAAGATGGTGCATGGGTTTCAAAGTAGCGAGGAATTAATTGCCCTTAACCGAACGGGGCACCATAGAGGAGGTGACTCATTAAATTATCTCCTAAGTCAGGCAAAAAAATTACTTTTGATACAGGGATCATCGAAAATCTTTATACCAGACTGAGGCAAATTCACAATTGATCGTTTGGAGGGATCCGACTGAATAGCATACTCAGTTTGGAATGGAAACTATGGTTATAGAACAACTCGACAAACGGAAGGCACATTCCAATTGATACCACTGATATAACCCCATTTCTGAGCGTGCTTTCAAGAACTTGAGCATTTCCATATTCATCAGGGTTTTTACCAGCATCTATGCCAAGGATCCTGGTAACACTACATACTACCATGATGAATATAAATGGAAGACGCAGACACAAAGGAAGGAAACACTTTCTCAGAGTTTACCTTAGCAATGCCAAGGGGGCAAAATCTGGATGATCGACCGAGAGACATTTAGCACTCCACTTCTAATGTTCTCCTTGATGTACTAGCGTAACCCAATTATAGGTACTGTTTGGTATCTAGAACATCAAGTAAAGGTCAAACTTCGGAAACACAAGGGATCCATAAGGAACAACGTCTACAATAAGTCATATAAAATCCTCATGGGGAAGTGTCTAATGTTGCTGATACAAGATATTGTAATAACAGGTCTTCCGGCTAGGTGGTGCTAGCCACAACATCCACTTTACCGGGTTACAGAGAGACTAGTATTATAATTCTTGGGAAATGTTCCAACCATTGTATCTGCCTGAGATTCAGATTGATTGGTGATAGGATACTTCAGACTCGGCTTGTCTAAAAAGAAAGTTTGCAACACAAGTTGACGAGATGACTTTGCGAGATTCTCGGGAAATGAACTACGGTAGCAAGCTTCACAACATGAGCTGATTTGCAAGACACATGTGAACACACTGTCCAAGACAAGCATGACCACCTAGAAGTCTTACAATAAAAACACTACCGAGTTCTGATTGGGAACCATCATTGAGGACATCGAAATCCTTGTATACTTATCAATGAACTTCTTATCCTTGAACAAATCAATCAGTGGCTTGGTGTGCTAGGAAATACGTATGGAATG
Organism: Elymus sibiricus; assembly: GCA_039707655.1. NCBI lineage: Eukaryota > Viridiplantae > Streptophyta > Magnoliopsida > Poales > Poaceae > Elymus > Elymus sibiricus. The sequence goes on from CM077674.1 coordinate 254,402,861, forward strand.
AAGGTAGCTAATCTGTCAAACCATAGAATACTTTGCACATGCATGACTGACTTCGGATGATTCCAAAGGAAGCAAAATAAACTTTCTCGAATTCACGGCGACAACTTGCACCAAATGCACGTGAATTAGAGGAAGTCACTTCTCACATCAAAACATCTACTTCATGAGCTGGCACGAAGGAAATGCTTACAAAAGTTTCCAACACTAGCTTAATGTTCAACATGAATCATGGAGAAGATGAAGATGTTGCTGATGGGCTCAACAACAACTCATTGAGATTCCTATGAAGATGGAATTCCACAATTACGTGAACAAGGTGATAGCATTGGTCAGACTAAAAGATATAATGATGTATGCTCGAGGAAACAACCATGAGTAAGACAACATTACGAAAATCGTTGGTTCTGATTTTGATTTGGCGATAGCCTACACTCAAATGAAAGATTGGATAAGACAATAGATCCACCAACTGAACACGATGATCAATCGATGAAGATATCATCCTTCTTCAACACACACACACACACACACACACACACACACACACACACACACACACACACACACAAAAGATATCCCTTTGGATGAACTACGTTAGGCAATCTTTTATCTTCCAACTCTCCAAGTTGTTGTTTAGCCTAACTAGCTAGTTCAGGGTATCCAACACAGATCCTTGGAGAAGGGGTGGTTTATAGGAAAACCAACTTTTGATCACGAACTCAACATAACGGTCAGGGGACAACCTGGTAATACTTCCGAGAAGATATTCAGAAAATCACGAACCACCGATATGTTATTAAGCTCGAGAACAATCTTACTTTTCAGGGCAAGATGATATGATCAAAATAGCAAGGGATTGACACAATCTTAACTCATTGGTTGAAAAGTGCACCAAGGAAAATGGACTAGGTAGCACAATTAATCTTAGAATGATGATTCAATAACCAACACACTAAGAATAAAGTTATTGTCCATTAACTACCAAGGAACGAGGTTGCTAGGAGTATTGATTTCACACATCACAGTTCGCTTGTCGGCATTTCGGTTACAACAACATGGGGACCGAGGAATGAATGATGATGGTGAGAAGTATCACTGTATCAAGAGTTCATAAGAGGTTGTGCAATTCCCATGACATTCTTGACATAAAAGAATGTAATACTCCAAGGTAAAATAGAATAGAAGCTGGATTGGCTTTCTTGATCTGTAGAATACAACTTCTTCGACCCAATCCTAGAAATGGATGAGGTACTGGAGTTTGTTTCTCCTAGTCATTCTGAAATAGAATGGCTTGACGGGCCATAGGAATAATAGGCACCGATGAACACGAATGGACAACTACTCCTGACTATCAATTGATAGACGGAGGTCAGAATACAACTGCAGAGGGACAACTCAAAGGAACATATGATTTTTCTGAGTTGTGGATGCATAGATTAGCATGTCGAGCAAGGCTCGATATATTTCTTCCGGATAACCCATGCAGAAAGGTAGGATTGGCAGAGTCCCAATTATGGAATGGAGAACTCATCAAGAGCACTCTTGTTGTGATCTTTTGGTTCAAAAGAACTTCTACCAAGGATGGTTCATGGTATTGGAAGAATGATATACCATGAACCTCGAAGACTAGAACAAAGTTACTAAACATCCTAAAGGAGTAACAATCACTATCAACACGAAGTAAGTAGAATGAATAATGGGTTCAAGAACCCAAAGATAAAATACATACTAACTAAATGACATCATGAGATGCTTTCGAGAATGGTGGCCAGAATCATCACACTGGGAACACAAGACAAGGTTTGGTTACCGGGTGGTTCTCTAAGATATCCTAGTTTCCTAACAACTTCAGCATTTATGTTGAGGCAACGTAGTACCTCAACACAATGGTTAGTGTGGTTAATCTGGCCCAAAAGGACATCGGGAACAGGGAGGAAAGAGGTTGCAAATGCATCAGATTACTTAGAAACCTAGAACAACTCAGACAGCATAATGACTGTATGGGCATGGAATGTGAGACAACCTGCAAGACAACTGACAAGATAGCACCGAATTCTTATGGAAACACCAATCCAAGAAGACAACACCTTTCCTATAAGTCTCCAGCATAGTAACTCGTCATCCTGATAGATAGATGTGGCGCCCCACCTGAATACCACTGTAGCCAGATGGTCGCCGCACACACCAGCCCAGGAAATCACACTGGCGCATGCCTTTACAACAAGTATCATGAACACAGGCATTTCTATTAATGGATATATAAGTCTTACATGATATTTACAAGGGTGGTGGCAGCGGAAAAGCTCTATCTAAGGCAGCATGGTCTTGGTGCGGCTCCAATCCACATGGATCTGACTGGGTTACTCTTCTAGCCCGCGAACGCTCCGGCTTCTCGCTAGTGGATGTCGGATCCTTAGGTGAACCTGGCCACATTGAAGGCCGCTGAGTACTTTTGAATGTACTCGCAAGCAAACCAAATAACATATACACCAAGCAAAGCAATCCATGGCATTCAAGCATGTATTTGTTATCTTAACAATATTAGCTATCATGTTATGGTAGAATTATCTAGCAATATTACTCACCATGTCATAACAGGATTATTTAGCAAAATGACTACTGAAGTAAATACAGTAAAGCAAAGCATAACGGTGCAGGTATCTTATCCAGCTTCCTCTCATGATCCCTCCGGACCATATCCAAGTTCTTACGGTCATCCGACCATTATCTTATAGCCATCACATGGCCAGCATCTCATATTCCTGACATCAACCGATGTCCATGCATCTGTGCTATAAATCTACCAAAGCTTACCTTATCTGGTTCGTTCTTAGCAATCATTCGGTTAACTCCTCCAGACTCGACACGGACCAAATAGTGTGACCTAGTATGAACTGTGTCCCATGACCGAGGACGTGGCTATTCGAAAAGATTTACTCTCTGCAGAGGTCGCGTACTTTACCCACACTATGGAGCTCCTGGCCTCGTACTTTAGTACATGTTCCCATTCGGGTGGACCGGTGCTACTCCAACAAAACATGTCTATTGTCTGGCACTCTTACGGTCCCACCGACAATCATACCCCTTTCGGGTCATGTCCTGGGTGGCCCCTGTGTCACTCCTGACACCTGCCACCATCGTGGCCAAACTAAACTGTCCCAAACGGGGACCTTGGATCCATATAACTTGGGCTCACAAGGTTATCGCCGCCTACCTTCCCTCTTTGGAGGTACCGATAAGAGGCAAGACAATAGATCAAGTTAGGGCCTCCCCATAAAGGCAAATGTGGCTGCACTGATGAGCTTGGTTCGGTGGCACTATGACTCAATCCAGCCGACGGAGGAGGTTGTCATTATTAAGTCACATTCTTTATCATTGCAATAACAGTAACAATGCATGATGTAACAACTATGGAAACGAAACAACCTATCTCCATATAATATCACAATGAGTCATTAGTGAAACAATGTTTGAATGGCAAGTTTATCACTTTACAAGTTCTAGGTATAAGTTACGACCATCTGAACCCTTGCATGAAACCGGCAAATAAACCAGTAGCCACCAGAACGGTCTTTATAACTCAGATCTGGGACGTTACTGGAATAACTCAACCACGGCTCAAGACGGCTGAAAAGTAGCTCAGAGCATGAGACGGTGTTGATAAAAAGAAAGTAGCAGTTCCCTAAGACGGCTGGAAAGCAGCTCAGAGCATGGGGTCACTGCTACAAAAAGAAATTCAACAACTGCACGAGACGGCCGAAAGCAGCTCAGAACTTGGGACAGTTGTTGAAAAGAGAAATATAAAGTCGGCATCCACCCTGGACGGCCAGAAGCAGCACAGAACACAGGAGTGGTGCCGTTACCAGAGAAAAGTAAGCAAGGGTTCATCAGAATCATATACCGCCTACTTTTATGCACTTGAACATAAACATATTCATTAACTAAACACACAAGAATAACACAAACGCAATCCTTTAGGGCATATATCAGATGGTCGGCTTGCTTGGGGTGAAGGAATACTCCGGGAAGAAGTGCGATCATCTCGCGAAAGGATTCGCCGAAAAGGTTTCTCTCTCTAATGGCTAAATATAGGGCAGGGGTAATTTGGTCATTTTAAGAATGTGCAAACGTTATGAGAGTGACCTCATCGGAACGGGCTCGACGAACAGAGAAGGTGGGCTTTGGAATCACCTGATTCGGAGTTACGAGCGAAAAGTTGTGGCCGTTCATTCGTTAAGCGGTAAAATGAATAAAAGCTGTTCATTTTAGCCACTAACCAGTGAACATTCACAACATAACTGTTTCGGCGGCTGGGCTAAAACAGAAAGCGCACTTTAGGGAAATACGCTTTCAACATAGCGGAAACGTATTCCAGAGAATACGCTTCCACTTAAATTGTGCGGGCCCGAGCCATAGCCACTTACAGCCGGGACCCACCGGATCTTTCTCTCTCTCCTCCCAGTTCTCCTTCTACCTCGCGACGGGCCGAGGCAGGGGCTCAACTAGCACGCGTCGGCGCTTGCTCCGGTAGCACAGGCCACTTCCGGCGAGGCCCGAGCCACCGGCGAGCTCAGGAGGGAGCGCCGCCTCCATCCCGGCCGGACGCGGACGCTGAGGAGAACCAGAGCAGCGGCGGCTTGGAGCTCCACAGATGAGGCCATCAGCCGGAGATGAATGCGAGCCCAGGGGCGCCCCGGAGATGGAACGAGGAGATGGGGAGTTTTGCCGGACTCTGGTGCTTCCTCTGACGGGGATAGAAGGGGAAGGGGAGTCCCGGCCGGCTCGAATTTGAGCCGGACCAGCAGTGGCAATGGCGACTGGAGCGGCTGAATTGGGCAGGGCGGTTGCTCCTTCAAGCTTGGGGAGGGGTGGGAGTGAGAGGGGAGTGTTGAGTGCTCGAGGAGGGTGCGGGGCTGGGCTATTTATAGCCGGCCGGGGAAAGGTGATAGGCACGGCCACCGTGGCGGCCCTATCGCCGCACTGGAGCGTGTAGGTGATCTAGCTTGGCCACGCACGGTGCCGACCTGACGGGGCACAGCACGACACGACGCGACGGTGAGGAAGAGACCAAGGAAGGGAGGGAACAGGAGGAAGACGACGGAGTTCACGGGCGAACAGTACCGCGGCGGAGCTCACTGTGGCGCAACGAGGGAGAAGAAGGAGGGGGAAGCTGCGGGAGAGGGGGCACGCGGACGGTGCGGAGCTAGTCGGCATGCTCAGACAGGCTTTGGCTGGCCGGAGCTAGCTGGCCGATGGGACAGCGGCGCAGAGCATCGTGTTGGCGTGGCCACCGCGTGGTCACCACGGGTGCCGCATGTCTGGGGCATTGAATGGCCCTGAAACTTTGTCAAATAGGTGGATTGATCATACTGGAAGTGATCTGAGGGGGTTTGGAAGCATTAGGGGGCACGAAACTGACTGATTTGAGCTGACCTAGGTTCTGACAGGAGGTGTTTGTAGTGTACCGGGGAAGATTGGCTTGGGGTGATGAGCTGGTTTTTGGTGGGTAGCAATGATCTACTAAGGTGAAGCCCTTGGCAAACTTTCAGGCCAAATGAACCACTCTAGCTAGCATTGCCTTCACACATTAGCAAACTGGACAGAAATGAAGTTGAACTTGCTGGGATCAAATGGCTAACTGGAATAAGCTGGATTTCTGTGTAGGGTGATGATTTGGAAGTATGGAGGCACTGGTAAAATTTCATACCATTTGGGTATACCAAAGTGGTACTTCCTTCACAGTGCTTCTCTCTGGACAGAATATTGGGAAAATTGCTGGGGAAGAATGGATAGCTGGATTGAGCTGATTTTTGGTTTACATGAGTGATTTTTCAAGGTTAACCATCCTGCAAAATTTCAGCTCAAATGGACCCAGGATTCAAGTACTTCCTTTGCAAATTGCCCAACTAGACAGGATTTGCAAATGGATGCTTTACTCAAAATTTGAACTATGGAATTTGGGTTGTTGATGGAAATGGTGAATATATGGATAGGAGAAGCTCCACAAATTATTTGGGATTTTTCCTGGCTACCAAAGTGGTAGTTCCTTTGGAAGGTGCCCAAAATGCAATATTGGCTTTAAATAGGAAAGTGCAATTTCCCTTATTTAATTATGGCCAATATTTTTATGAGAGCTCACTATGATCACAATGAATATCTCCACAAGTTTTCATGAACTTTGGAGATGGATAGATATTTTTCTGGATTTAATTCCTATAAACAGCAGAAAAAGGAATTAATTTTAAATGAAAAATATTGCAAATGACTTGGCAATATTTTTGCATAACCAGGGTTGATTGATATAGAAGAGTCTCTGGGAAAAGTTTGGGAGGCAACAGATCAAAGGAAATTAGGGTTCCTTTGTAACAGCAAGAATTAGGGTTTCCCTTCCGATAGGGTTTCAGGAGCAAAACACTGAGAATATAGTTTGAGTGGCAAGGTTGAATTGGAGAGAATTTCTGGTTTGATAGGATAGGCCAGGCTATATGACTATCTTTATATACCCAAGAGCGAGAGAAAATCCAATAACATCGGAAAAAAAGAGACGGGAGTCCAATCCCGTGAAGGAAAAACCAAGGAGCAAAAACCAGGGTGTCACAATAGATGAGAAAGCCTAGTTTCTTAACCCCATAGAAAAGAAAAGGATGACTCAGAATCAGAATGACACAAGGAAAGGAGTAAAAAGAGCCTTACGTTCCCTTCCACAATCAATTCCCTTACATAACTAAAGCATTTCTAGACTCGACTTCGACCAGTTTGGCTTGGCAATCCTACAGGCAGTCAGGCTCTGCTACCAAAGCTGTCAGGACCCTGATCCTAAGTCATACAGATCTAGCATAAGACACATCATATCACTTTGCGGCCTCACACACGGTAACCCACGGCTGCCACCTTTACCTTGGCCGGGACCGTTTGCGTCTTTTGGCTCACGTATATGATTGTGATGCTAGCATCCATATGACAGAGAACCCGGGTCGACATGACTAGTCATAAACCAAGGTGGCACAAACGTACAAGGACAGGCATACATAACCCAGCAATGCACGTGTTGGTCATCAGCGTGTGCAACCGAGTCGTAGCAAGCTACAAGGACTCCAGTAAAACACCGCGTGACATTTCCCCGTAGGGACAGACACAGGAGCAAAGAAGGATACATGCCGGTCAATCCATGTGTTCTGGAGCAGTAGCGAACTACCAGGCTCAGTGGAAGCACTAGGAGGCATTTCCCTGTAAGGAAGGTTACCAAAGGCACACAACTAGGTGTCGAACCCCACACATACCAATGCATTTCAAACATACACACAATATGCACGATCTGTGTAGATACAACATGGCATCACAACATAACTCTACGACTCAGGTATTTATTTATGAGGCTCTGAAGAGCCATACATAACATGATATTACAAACAGGGGTCACATGACCCATCACACAAAGCATACAAGCAACAGAAGCATAAACATGTCTGAGTACAGACATCTACAAAAGAAGAAGGCTGAGAAGCCTGACTATCTACAAGACCCTCCACAGGAACCAGACCTCTGTCTGGGATTCCCAAGCTAATCGTCGAAGCCCACGTGGAACTACTAATGAGACTGAAGTATCCTCTGCAAAAACATAAATTAAGCAACCGTGAGTACAAAGGTACTCAGCAAGACTTACATCAGAACTATCTACTTATGCATCATGTATCGAAGAAGGGGATTGTGGGGTTTAATTGCAGCAAGCCAGCTTTGACTCAGTGGCTATCCTGTACTACGACTACTAGTAATTTCTTTGAGGTGAGAAAGCGCACACGAGCCCACATATTCACCATATCAATACTCCACTATGGATCCTCTCCCATCTCCCTACGAGAAGGCCATCCATATCACTCACACTTATCTTGCGCATTTTAGAGTATCCGCTTCAACTTGTCTATGAACCATATAAGTCTCCAAGTAGTCCATATCCGAGGACGCGGCTATTCGAATAGATCATTTTACCCTACAGGGGTGTACTTCTTCACACACGCTCTCACCACTTACCACCATATACATGTCATGTATCTTGGCAACCTTCAAGCGAAAGCCTGGCGAGGGTGTCGGCCACAACCTGACTAACCATGCAAGACTCTTGTCCAGGTTTATCGCCTATCTGAGGATGAACCCGCAAGGGAACTCCGGCCGAAGTTTCCGTTACGGCCCCAAACGATGTGTGCAGGGTTCCCAAGTCCACCTCGATGGATGGTACTGCACTTGGTACACCGTGCCACGGTGCCTAGTCTGTCCCAATCCCACTTGTACCGGGTGCCACTCGGTAGACTACTAACACAACCTACAAACACCAGAAACTAGTTGCAACTCCTGGACAGAGATCAAGGCGATTAATAAGTCGAGAGAGTCAATTAAGGATCCCAATGTGTGGTAGTAACTGTTCTTGGATAACATACACAGAACTCAGTTCCTAAGAACGGTCTCAATGAGACAACCCACCATGTACTCCTACATGGTCTCTCATCGCTACCTTTACCAAATCGTGTTCACACACTTAGCTCTCACACAGTAGGACATGAACACAACATTCCAATTCATTCCCAGATGAATCAGACCTGACACAACTCTAAGCAATAGCAAGCATGGCAAACAAGCATGGATGAGTAGTCACATCATGGCTCAAGCAATTCCTACTCATGCTAGTAGATTTTACTATTTACTATGGCAAAGACAGGTCATGCAGAGGAATGGGTTCAACTACCACAACAACTAACAGTTGAATCGTTGTTGTCCTAATCCAATAAAAGAGAGCAGGAGTGAGAGAGTGGGATTGTATCGAAATGCTCAAGGGGGTTTGCTTGCCTGGCACTTCTGAAGATAGTACTGCTCTTCATCAGTGACATCGATCTCATTGTCAAAACAACGCCTACCGAGAGGGAACACACACCGGCAAACAAGAAAAGGGAGCACATTCAATGCAATGCACAATCAAATGAATGACATGACAAATTAAGGTACTGAATTGATCTAATGCAATAGTAAGCCAAGTTAATTGAAGTGAAATTCAAATAAGATCAAATTCCAACTCCAAAAGCTATTTCATAAATTGCCCTAATCATGAATTGTCCTAGTTGTTGATGTTAACTTGTTCAAACATGCATGAAAATACCATAAACAGATTCTTCATATTTTCCTGATAATTTTTCATATATAAATTATTTTCATCTGAGTTATAGATTATTTTTCTATGATTTTTAGAAGTTTTAAGCATTTTTCTGGAATTTCGAGGCTATTTTAGATTAAACTAAATCCTGAAATTGCTTTATTGCGTCAGGATGACATTAGTGTAACGTCAGCGGGTCAACTAGGGCGGTCCAGGTCAAACTGACCAGTGGGGCCCAGTGGTCAGTGACACGGGGTTAATTAGGGGTTAAACTAATCCTGACCAGAAACGTTAGGGGGCCTGTGGCCCACTATTAGTGACCCAGTGGTCAATTAGGTTAGCCCTAATTAAACAGCCATGTCAGCATCGCCGACGTTTAAATGCCGATGACCAAATCCGCGGTGGAGGGCATCGGGATTTCGCTACAGGGATCGGTTTCGAGTGCGGTTTGCGGCTACGGGACGCTGGGACTCGCGCGCATTCAACGTTGTAAGCGGCTTCATCGGAGGCGGCTGGAGTTGACGGCGGCGTCCAAGTTAGCGGCGGCCGGAGCCACGGGTTCGAGCGGAACTAGACTACGGAGCAAGGGGAGCCCAACTAAGGAGGCCTACGGCTTCCTGGGGTCACCAGGAGCTCGACCGTGTGCTCGGGCGCGACTAATGCACGCTAAAACGACGGCAGCAATAAAGATGCTGGTGGTGAGCTCACGGCCATGGTTGGGATCGGCCTAGCGGGCGCAAACGAGGGAGGGATAAGAGGGGTTCAACGCGGAAGCTCACAACAAGGCTAGCAGAGGGCTCTACAGGCTCGGGGAGGCTCTGGAGCGGCCGAATCGACGACGGCAATCTCGGTTGCCCGAGGTAGAAGACAATGGCGCTGACGACGATGCGGTGCTTCCCCGCTCGAGTTCTTCAACGTGGAAATGAGTAAGAGCTTCGCGGAGCGTCCAGACATGACGGAGCAACGAGAGGTGGCCGGTGGCTACGACAACTACGACGGTGTTCTCATGGCGGCTCGGCCATGGTGGGGATCGAGCGAGCAGCGAGCAAGGGGGAGAGTGAGAAGGTTGGCTCGATCAGGACGGCAACGCGACGCCTGTCCGCGGTGTCGGTGAGGCAAGCAGGCAGCTGGTGGCGTGGCGCGCGTGCATGCGCCGTGCGCTGTCTCGCCTCTACCTACTGGCAGAGGTAGGAGATGACTGGCATGGGCCAGCACAGTGCCAGGCCGGGTAAGTGGCCCAGGTATTGTTCTCTTTCTCTCTCTTTCTCTCTCTTTCTCTCATTTCTTTTTGTTTTTCTATTTTTTTCTGGTTATGATTTAGTAAAATACTAAATCATTTCCAAAAATCCTGAAATAAATTGTGGGCACATTTTGAATTATTTCCAACGGCCCTCAATGGTTTTTAGAATTATTTGAGCATTTAAATTATTTATAGCAATTAAATGCTCCAATTCAAATAAATTATGATTTAATTCAAAAATCCAGAAATGACCTAGAAATATGTTTATCATTTTTGGTGTGGCGTCCCGCCTGGATACCACCGTAGTCAGACGGTCACCGCACATACCACCCCAGGAAATCACTCTGGCATGCGCTTTTACAACAAGTATCATGAACATAGACATTTCTATCAATGGATATTTAAGTCTTTACATGGTGTCTTACAAGGGTGATGGCAGCGGAAAAGCTCTATCTAAGGCAGCATGGTCTTGGTGCGGCTCCAATCCACAAGGATCTGACTGGGTTACTCTTCTAGCCCGCGAACACTCCGGCTCCTCGCTAGTGGACGTCGAATCCTTAGGTGAACCTGGCCACATTGAAGGCCGCTGAGTACTTTTGAATGTACTCGCAAGCAAACCAAACCAACATATACACCAAGCAAAGCAATCCATGGCATTCAAGCATGCACTTGTTATTAGAGCAACATTAATTATCGTGGCATAGCATACTTATCTAGCAATATTAATTATCATGACAGGATTATCTAGCATGTTAACTATCAAAGTAGTTGTAGTATAATGAAGATACAGCATATCAAGTAATTAATCCATACTCCGAATAATCTTAGGATCCAATCCAGCCCGATCCGAATCAAATCCAAGTCATGCGGTCATCTGACCACACATCTCATAGCCATCGCATGGCTAACATCCCATATACCAAACATCATCCGATGTTCCTGCATTTGCACTATAAGTCTGACAAATCGTACCTTACTCTGGTTCATTATTAACATCATATGGTTTGTTCCTCCAGACTCGACACAGACCAAATAGTGTGACCTAGTACGAACTGTGTCCCATGACCGAGGACGCGGCTATTCGAATAGATTTACACTCTGCAGAGGTTGCGCACTTTACCCACACAATGGAGCTCCGGGCCTCATGGTCCCATTCGGGTGGACCGGTGCTGCTGCAACAAAACTTGTCTATTGCCTGGCACTCTTACGGTCCCACCGACAATCATACCCTCCCAGGGTCTTGTCCTGGGTGGCCCCTGTGTCACCCCGTGACACCTGCCACCGTCGTGGCCAAACAAACTGCCCCAAACGGGGACCTGGTACCATATAACTAAACTGGGCTCACAGGATTATCGCCGCCTACCGGGCCAGGGTAGCACGCACGCATAACCCTCCCTCTTTGGTGGTACCGACAAGAGGCAAGACAATAGACCAAGTCAGGGCCTCCCCATCCAGGCAAGTGTGGTTGCACTCGATGAGCTCGGTTCGGTGGCACTATGACTCGATCCAGCCGACGGAGGAGGTTGTTGTCATTATATCACATTCTTTTATCATTGCAATAACAACAGTAATGCACGAAAACATAACAACCTATCTCCATATGGTCATCTACGAGTCACTAGTGCGATAATATGATGAGCATTAGCAGGTAATGTAAATAGCAAATGCAACTAGCAGGAGTTTAATTATTTCTAACACAGGCATATTCAATAATTAAACACGCAAGAATAACACAGAGCAATCCTTTAGGGCATATATCAGATGGTCGGCTTGCCTGGAGGTCGACGGATTCACTGGAGAGAAGTGCGATCACCTCGCGAAAATATTCGCCGGAGAAGATTCCCTCTCGGAGGGCTGAATAGAGGGCAGGGGTATTATGGTCATTTTCAGAAAGTGTTAACATTGTGAACGTGACATCATCGGAACGGGCTCGTTGAACTGAAGAAGTGGGCTTTGGATTCACCTGGATCGGAGTTACGAGCAAAAAGTTGTGGCCGTTCATTCGTTAAGCGGAAAAACAAACAATATATGTTCATTTTTGCTTTAAACCAATGAACGTCCGCAAACTAACCGTTTCGGCCGCCGGCTGTAATGGGAAGCGTATTATTGGAAGTACGCTTTCAGTGCCGCGAAGGCGTAATCGACCTGAAAGCTGTGGGTGAATACGCCTTAGGGAATAGAAAGCGTACTTTCGGGAAAGTACGTTTCCACTTAAATTGCGGGCCCAGCCGGCTGAGTTGCTTACAGGCGGGCCCCACGCCGGCTCTCTCTCTCTCTCCTCGTGGCCTCCTCCTTCCACCTCGCGACGGGGCAGACCAGAGGCGAGGCCGAGCGCTCGCCGGCGCTCGCTCCGGCGACACAGACAGCCTCCGACGAAGCTCGAGCCATCGGCGGGCTCAGGAGGGAACGCCGCCTCCGCCCTGGCCGGACGCGGATGCAGAAGAGGGCCGGAGCGACGATGGCTTGGATGGCCGTGGGCGACGGTTCCGACGGCGTCCCGGCGACTTGGGGGTTCCCCGGAGAGGGCGAGTAGTCGGGAGGGCTCGCCGGAGTACGAGGGTTCTTCTGGTGGTGGTAGGAGGGCGAGAAGGGCTCGGGTTTGCTCGAATTTGAGCACGAGGTGGCGGCGGCCATGGTGGCTGTGGGTGGCGAGGAGGAACTCCGGGGAGGAAGTGATGGGTCAGGGAGGTTGCTAGGAGGGTGGTGAGGAGAATGAGAGGATCGGGGATGCCGGGGGAGACTCCGGCCATGGCTATTTATAGCCGGCCGAGACGTGCGGATAAGCATGACCGCCGTGGTGGCCTTATCGGCGTGCTGTTGCTCGCGAGTGGCGTGGCTGGCTGGTTGCGGCGTCGGGAAGGGTCTTGGGCGGACGGTGGAGGCCAGCTGGAGCTACGGGAAGGATCGGGGAGGAAGAAGACAGAGAGGAAGCGACGGTGGTCACGGGTGCACAGTACGGCGGAGCTCGCCGTGGCGTGAGGAGGAAGGGAGAGGAGAGGGAAGGTGTGGGAGATGGGGTACGTGGACTCCGCGAGGCCGTTAGACACGCTCAGACAAGCGGAGGCCGGCCGGAGCGAGCTGGTCGACGCGACCAGACGCGGTCAGCACGCAGAGCGCGCGTTTGGCCTTGTCCATGGCATGGTCACCACGTCAACACGCGCTCTGGAGTTATCCTGGATGCTATATCATGTCAACGGGGTGACTCACTGCTCATATAGACAAGATTTGTCACTGGAGAGATTGAGAGAGATCTAGATTGGTCAGAAGGATCCGGAACACCTTCTGGACAGAATCTTGGGCACCTTGCTGAGGTGAAATTATTTGGTAAATGGAGCTGAGATATTGCCACACTGAAATTTAGTAGTAAGGAGTATGTGCTTGCAAAGTTTGAAATCATTTGGACCAGTTTTGCATATACTTCCTTTGTAATGCAAATTTTGGTCCAGAATCTAGGTTTTGATGCTGTGCTCAAATGGCTTGATGGAATGAGCTTAATTTTGGTGGGGGGAGGTGATTTGGAGTTATGGAGGTACTGGAAAAATTTCAGCTCATTTGGATAAACCTAAATGGTACTTCCTTCACAGAGCTTTCTGCTGGACAGAAACTAGATGGAATTTTTGGGAGAAATTGGCTAGATAAAATTATGTGAATTTTTGCATGCTCACATCATATAGGGAATGTGAGGTCCTGGATTAATTTGAGGATTTTTGAAGCAATATAAAATGTAGTTGTTTCACAACCTCAAAATAGGTCCAGAAACAAGAACTGGATGTTGCACTCAAACTTTGAATGGTAGAACTTGGGTTATTGATGGAAATGGTGAAGATATGGATACAAGAAGCTCCACAAATTATTTGGGATTTTTCCTGGCTACCAATATGGTAGTTCCTTTAGAAAGTGCCGAAAATGCAATATTGGCTTTAAATAGGAAAATGCAATTTACCTTATTTAATTATGGCCAATATTTTTATGGGAGCTCAATATGATCACAAAGAATATCTCCACAAGTTTTCATAAACTTTGGAGATGGATAGATATTTTCCTGGATTTAATTCCTTTAACTTGCAGAAAAATGAATTAATTTTAAATGAAAAATATTGCAAATGACTTGGCAATATTTTTGCATATCCAGGGTTTATAGAGATAGGATGATTACTGGGAAAAGGTTGGGAGGCAACAGATCAAAGGAAATTGAGGTTCCTTTGTAACGGAAGGAATTAGGGTTTCCCTTCCGGTAACTTGGAAGGTAGGGTTTCGGTGGCAAAATCCCGAGAAAATATCTTGGGTGGCAAGGTTGGTCTGGAGAGAATCTCTGGTTGGATAGGGAAGGCAAGGCTAAATGACCATCTTCATATACCCAAGAGCGAGAGAAAATCCAAGAACATCGAAAAAAAGACGGGAGTCAAATCCCGCGAAGGAAAGACAAGGAGCGAAAACCAGGTGTTACAAACCTACCCCCCGTAAGAAAATCTCGTCCTCGAGATTTCCGGGCTTACCTCCCGGCTAAGGGGAACTTACCTGTGTACGACTTGGATCCATCAGCTATCTTGTCTTCGTCAGTTCACTGGCCTTTAACTGCCTCTTATGATAATTCAGATGTTGTCTTTCCACACAGTTACATTGAATCCTTCTCTTTCCTGGCAGGCAAACCTTCTTTCCTGGTGGTTTGTAGCCTGAGGTCGGTTGGTAGTGAGTAGTATCAACAGAATAGCTCATTTTCAAGGCTTGGAGCTAGCTGCTTCGGGTTTTATTGCGATACTTCGTACACTGACTCTCATGGGCAAGACATCCTTCTTGGTGCATGGTATTGCATGCATACATCCTCGGTAATCCCTGTTAAAACCTCGGAGCTAAACATAGTGTGGTTGTCATTCAGTGTATCTTTTGGAGCCTAGCCTTTTATCTTGGCTGATGGCCCATATTCATGATGAGTATGACATGCTGGCTGCATTGTTGTGGCCGTATATGCAAGAGTCTGACAAGGATTGGTAATATTACCTTGTCTGTGAAATTTCATTTTATTGACTGTCACGGAGATTGTTTATTCAAGACCTACTTGTTCTTGAGGGTTCCTTTTGTAGGCTTGTCATGACCTGCCAACACGGCTCCTTGCATATCCCGTAGGGGTTGCTGTGCTCACATCCTTCTCTGAAGTATGGGGCCAATGATTCTCTAAGCACAGTCATTCCCGTGTACGAGTGGCTCGCATGAACTGATCCACTGGACTGCATGCTCACAACATATGCAAGGGTAGGATAAATCCTTTCATAACCACCGAGTTCTGAAGCAGACGTGTATCTGGACTAGTTCGTGCTTCTGACCAGATTGTTGCGGGCATGACGGCATGCTGAAGAAGGTTGAATTCCTTACACTCGAAGCTTCTGCCAGGGTAGTGTGTCGAAGAAGACTGGGTGTCGTACCTCGAAAGCTTTCCCTCATGTGGCTTACTGCAGAAGGTCAGGTGCCTTATGCTGGAAGCTTTCCGCGATAGCACGCTGAGGAGGATAGGAGTGCCATACCCCAGAAGCTTTTCTCGCCAACTGGTGTAGCGAGGAAGATTGGGAGTCTGGCATTGTAAGCTCTTCTCGATAGCTTGCGGAGGAAGGTTGGGTTCCTTGTACCAAAAGCCTTTCGCTGTGATATGCGGTCGGGTCTATGGCCGATTTTGGCTTCCTTCCAAAGTATCCGGAATTTACCCATACAAGAGCCAAAACTTGGTATAGGCCACACCTTGACTGGAGAGATTCCGTTGGTCATGCACACCGTTCGTCCTTCTGCTGGTCTGTTCATTGTTGCTGTCGAGGTAGCACAACTGATGCAGACTTCATGTTGGTAATTAATCCGGATGTGTGCCGATAGTAAGCAGTTGGCGGATAACTCCATTTAATTTGGCTGGGCTTCCAGGTGTTTGGAATTCTCATTGATTCTGGGCAGCGTGAACTCATCCATATTTCTCACAGACCTTGTTCATCATGCCCAGAAAGTTTGTATATGCACCGGTAAATTCCCAGAATATGCTTTGGAATTCGTATTAACATACCAGAGTTTTGTTGTTGCTCTCGGTACATTCACATCCTTGAAATATGTCTTCGATGGGTAATAAATGGTTCTTGAGCCCATTGAGAAAAGACTCAAGGTTCACCCCACTGACTGAAATAATCCTTGTGTCAAGGACGAAATCATTTGTCCCTTAGGTGTAATCTATTTTGCGGCAACTCCCTTAGGTATAGTCTGGCCTTGTCGGTTACACTCAGTTTCTGCTTCTAGCCCATCCTTCATTTAGCATATCCGGTGTTGGTGTTCTGGATATCAGGCAGTTGACTTGGCTTGACTCTTACTTATTTGGATTATTGGGTATTATCCAAGTTGTGTGCTGGTCTTCTTTGCTGCTCTTGCGGATGGATCCAGTCGGAGCAAGAGAACAGAACCGACAAAAGAAGCAAGAATCGCGAAAACCCAAAAATACTAAAAAGGCAAATAAAGCTCAAATTTTGCGGACTTTACACATGTGGCCGGAGATTCACTAGTATAACTAGTATAGCGCACTCGATGTACCTCTAAGGACTTAGAAGCAAAACCACACAATGCTCCTGGTAGCAACTGGTGTCAAGCTCCTACTACTTCCTTAGGGAACACCAAACTCGATGCATGACCATAGCCAAAGTGGCTTAGTCAACGATCCTAGGGTTATCGGGGAAAGATGGAATTTATAGGCGTTTCCCAAAGGAAACTGGATTTGAGAAGAGAAATGCCATGGTTAGCAAGCAAGGTGGGGATATCTGGTTTTCCTAGGGGTTCAGGGCTCACGGGTCGTTGCCAGGTGCGGGCATTTCACACCGGAGGCAAAGCCACCGAAGTTAAGGTCTGATGGAGCCAAAAACCTATGGGGTTGCCTTATGATCAATAGTAGCCGTGCCTGTTTGGCAAAGATGGCTGAAATCCATCTGGGCTTTCTACTGAGCACAAGACAATGAAATCCGGCTAGGGTAACCTACAGTCAGCCTGGCTCTGATACCATCCGTTGTGGCGCCGCGCCTGAATACCACTGTAGTCAGACGGTCATCGCACATACCAGCCCAGGAAATCACTATGGCATGCGCTTTTACAACAAGTATCACGAACACAGACATTTCTATTAATGGATATTTAAGTCTTTACATGGTGTCTTACAAGGGTGATGGCAGCGGAAAAGCTCTATCTAAGGCAGCATGGTCTTGGTGCGGCTCCAATCCACAGGGATCTGACTGGGTTACTCTTTTAGCCCGCGAACACTCCGGCTCCTCGCTAGTGGACGTCGAATCCTTAGGTGAACCTGGCCACATTGAAGGCCGCTGAGTACTTTTGAATGTACTCGCAAGCAAACCAAACCAACATATACACCAAGCAAAGCAATCCATGGCATTCAAGCATGCACTTGTTATTAGAGCAACATTAATTATCATGGCATAGCATACTTATCTAGCAATATTAATTATCATGACAGGATTATCTAGCATGTTAACTATCAAAGTAGCTGTAGTATGACGAAGATACAGCATATCAAGTCATTAATCCATACTCCGAATAATCTTAGGATCCAATCCAACCCGATCCGAATCAAATCCAAGTCATGCGGTCATCTGACCACTCATCTCATAGCCATCGCATGGCTAACATCCCATATACCAGACATCATCCGATGTTCCTGCATTTGCACTATAAGTCTGACAAATCATATCTTTCTCAGGTTCATTACTAATATCATATGGTTTGTTCCTCCAGACTCGACACAGACCAAATAGTGTGAACTAGTACGAACTGTGTCCCATGAACGAGGACGCGGCTATTCGAATAGATTTACACTCTGCAGAGGTTGCGCACTTTACCCACACTATGGAGCTCCTGGCCTCATGCTCCCATTCGGGTGGACCGGTGCTGCTCCAACAAAACTTGTCTATTGCCTGGCACTTTACGGTCCCACCGACAATCATACCCTCCCAGGGTCATGTCCTGGGTGGCCCCTGTGTCACCCCGTGACACCTGCCACCGTCCTGGCCAAACAACCTGTCCCAAATGGGGACCTGGTACCATATAACTAAACTGGGCTCACAGGATTATCGCCGCCTACCAGGCCAGGGTAGCACGCACGCATAACCCTCCCTCTTTGGTGGTACCGACAAGAGGCAAGACAATAGACCAAGTCAGGGCCTCCCCATCCAGGCAAGTGTGGTTGCACTCGATGAGCTCGGTTCGGTGGCACTATGACTCGATCCAGCCGACGGAGGAGGTTGTTGTCATTATATCACATTGTTTTATCATTGCAATAACAACAGTAATGCATGAGAACATAACAACCTATCTCCATATGGTCATCTACGAGTCACTAGTGCGATAATATGATGAGCATTAGCAGGTAATGTAAATAGCAAATGCAACTAGCAGGAGTTTAATTATTTCTAACACAGGCATATTCAATAATTAAACACGCAAGAATAACACAGAGCAATGCTTTAGGGCATATATCAGATAATCGGCTTGCCTGGAGGTCGACGGATTCACCGGAGAGAAATGCGATCACCTCGCGGAAATATTCGCCGGAGAAGATTCCCTCTCGGAGGGCTGAATAGAGGGCAGGGGTATTATGGTCATTTTCAGAAAGTGTCAACATTGTGAACGTGACATCATCGGAACGGGCTCGGCGAACTGAAGAAGTGGGCTTTGGATTCACCTGGATCGGAGTTATGAGCGAAAAGTTGTGGCCGTTCATTCGTTAAGTGGAAAAACAAACAATATATGTTCATTTTTGCTTTAAACCAGTGAACGTCCGCAAACTAGCCGTTTCGGCCACCGGCTGTAACGGGAAGCGTATTATTGGAAGTATGCTTTCAGTGCCGCGAAGGCGTAATCGACCTGAAAGCTGTGGCTGAATACGCCTTAGGGAATAGAAAGCGTACTTTCGGGAAAGTACGTTTCCACTTAAATTGCGGGCCCAGCCGGCTGAGTTGCTTACAGGCGGGCCCCACACCGGCTCTCTCTCTCTCCTCATGGCCTCGTCCTTCCACCTCGTGACGGGGCAGACCAAAGGCGAGGCCGAGCGCTCGCCGGCGCTCGCTCCGGCGACACAGACAGCCTTCGACGAAGCTCGACCCATCGGCGGGCTCAGGAGGGAACGCCGCCTCCACCCCGGCCGGACACGGATGCTAAAGAGGGCCGGAGCGACGATGGCTTGGATGGCTGTGGGCAGCGGTTCCGGCGGCATCCCGGTGACCTGGGGGTTCCCCGGAGAGGACGAGTAGTCGGGAGGGCTCGCCGGAGTACGAGGGTTCGTCTGGTGGTGGTAGGAAGGCGAGAAGGGCTCGGGTTTGCTCGAATTTGAACACGAGGTGGCGGCGGCCATGGTGGCCGTGGGTGGCGAGGAGGAACTCCGGGGAGGAAGTGATGGGTCAGGGAGGTTGCTAGGAGGGTGGTGAGGAAATGAGAGGCTCGGGGATGCCGGGGGAGACTCCGGCCACGGCTATTTATAGCCGGCCGAGACGTGCGGATAGGCACGGCTGCCGTGGCGGCCTTATCGACGTGCTGTTGCTCGCGGGTGGCGTGGCTGGCTGGTTGCGGCGTCGGGAAGGGTCTCGGGCGACGGTGGAGGCCAGCTGGAGCTACGGGAAGGATCGGGGAGGAAGAAGACAGAGAGGAAGCGACGGTGGTCACGGGTGCACAGTACGGCGGAGCTCGCTGTGGCGTGAGGAGGAAGGGAGAGGAGAGGGAAGGTGTGGGAGATGGGGTACGTGGACTCCGCGAGGCCGTTAGACACGCTCAGACAAGCGGAGGCCGGCCGGAGCGAGCTGGTCGACGCGCGCAGAGCGCGCGTTTGGCCTTGTCCATGGCGTGGTCACCACGTCAACACGCATTCTGGAGTTATACTGGATGCTATATCATGTCAACGGGTTGACTCACTGCTCATATAGACAAGATTTGTCACTGGAGAGATTAAGAGAGATCTAGATTGGTCAGAAGGATCCAGAACACCTTCTGGACAGAATCTTGGGCACCTTGCTGAGGTGAAATTATTTGGTAAATGGAGCTGAGATATTGCCACACTGAAATTTAGTAGTAAGGAGTATGTGCTTGCAAAGTTTGAAGTCATTTGGACCAGTTTTGCATATAGTTCCTTTGTAATGCAAATTTTGGTCCAGAATCTAGGTTTTGATGCTGTGCTCAAATGGCTTAATGGAATGAACTGAATTTTGGTGGAGGGAGGTGATTTGGAGTTATGGAGGTACTGGAAAAATTTCAGTTCATTTGGATAAACCTAAATGGTACTTCCTTCACAGAGCTTTCTGCTGGACAGAAAATAGATGGAATTTTTGGGAGAAATTGGCTAGATAAAATTATGTGAATTTTTGGATGCTCACATAATATAGGGAATGTGAGTTCCTGGATTAATTTGAGGTTTTGTGAAGCAATATAAAATGTGGTTGCTTCACAACCTCAAAATAGGTCCAGAAACAAGAACTGGATGTTGCACTCAAACTTTGAACTGTAGAACTTGGGTTATCGATGGAAATGGTGAAGATATGGATAGGAGAAGCTCCACAAATTATTTGGGATTTTTCCTGGCTACCAATATGGTAGTTCCTTTAGAAAGTGCCCAAAATGCAATATTGGCTTTAAATAGGAAAATGCAATTTCCCTTATTTAATTATGGCCAAAAATTTTATGGGAGATCAATATGATCACAAAGAATATCTCCACAAGTTTTCATAAACTTTGGAGATGGATAGATATTTTCCTGGATTTAATTCCTTTAACTGGCAGAAAAAAGAATTAATTTTAAATGAAAAATACTGCAAATGACTTGGCAATATTTTTGCATATCCAGGGTTTATAGAGATAGGATGATTACTGGGAAAAGGTTGGGAGGCAACAGATCAAAGGAAATTGAGGTTCCTTTGTAACGGAAGGAATTAGGGTTTCCCTTCCGGTAACTCGGAAGGTAGGGTTTCGGTGGCAAAATCCCGTGAAAATATCTTGGGTGGCCAGGTTGGTCTGGAGAGAATCTCTGGTTGGATAGGAAAGGCAAGGCTAAATGACCATCTTCATATACCCAAGAGCGAGAGAAAATCCAAGAACATCGGAAAAAAAAGACGGGAGTCAAATCGCGCGAAGGAAAGACAAGGAGCGAAAACCAGGGTGTTACATTTGGTAGATATTTTCACCTTTATCAGAAATCATGAACTTTTCTGAAGGGCATTTTGGGTTCATTGAAAATATTTTTAAGTTGAACCTATTTGAATTATTTTCGTGCTAGGGTTTGAACATCCCAATTTCAAATTCGTTTGAAATTTAAACATGATGCATGGATGCTGATGCAACTATTTACAATCAAATTCTAGTGCTGTGACACATATCGATCCTTTCAATTGGTATCAGAGCCTCGTCTCTTTTAAGGGCTTAATCACCTAAAGAGTATGGTTGGCGACGGGGGCGGTGCGGAGAACCTACCCGCGGCCGAGATGGTGACCACGGTCACTCGTGAGGACTTAAATGAGGCAATTGCCTCACTTAAGACCTCCATGACGACCGAGGTCAAGTCCTTGTTTAAAGAACTTCTTGAGGGTCTCAAACTTTCTACCGATCCGTTGCAAGTGGTTAAACCCACCAATTCGGAGTCAGATGCGAACTCCGGCAAGGAGGGGGCTAGTAGTGACAAGCCTACTTTACCTCAAGAAAAGAATGGGAAGGGCACTCATGCCGCGGTTGCCCCTCCCCCGGACTATGGAGGTCCGGTTCCATCACCTCGCATTAATCCTCTTGGTCCTCCTCCTAAGCTTGATTTGAATAACTTTTATGATTGGGTTTTTCGTATCAAGTCTCATTTGAATCACAGCTCAACACAACTTTGGAGGGTCATTGAGCAAGGCTTCCATCCTCATGATCGGTACAACATGACACCAAGAGAAGAAGTGGACAATCAACTCAATCACTCCGCTTTGTTCATTCTCCAATCCGCAATGCCGCCGGAAGAACTCTCTCATTTGCGGCCATTCACAACCGCCAAGGATGCATGGGAGCACATCGTCTCATTGTATAAGAAGCTCAAGCATCCAACGGTCAAACTTTGAGGTCATACTTGATGAGGCCGATGAGTTCGTGATGAAGGTTTTGGGGAACGTTGCATGGGAAACAGAAATTTTCCTACGCACACACAAGATCTATCCATGGTGATGAGCATCTACGAGAGGGAGAGTGAATCTACATACCCTTGTAGATCGCTAAGCGGAAGCGTTTAAGAAACGCGGTTGATGTAGTCGAACGTCTCCGCGATCCAAATCGCAAGTTGTCCCTCGATCCGATCACGAACTAGCGCCGAACAGACGGCACCTCCGCGTTCAACACACGTACGGCTTGATGACGCCTTCACCTCCTCGATCCAGCGAGCGATGATGAAGTAGTGGTTGAGTTCCAGCAGCACGACGGCGTGGTGATGGTGGTGAGGAACAATCTCTGCAGGGCTTCGCCAAGCGCTACGGAGATTATGACGGAGGAACTAGAGGGTTAGGGTTGCCGCACACGGCTTGGGGAAATCTTGATGTATCCCGTGTGCTAGCCCTGCCCCTCTATTTATATGTTGAGCCTTGGGGTCTAAACTTGGAGTAAAAGCCTCCTCCAGGTCGGTTTTGCCCGCACAAGGTCGGTTTGGCCCGCAGGGAAAGAGTCCAACTCGGATCCCTGCCGAACCGTGCACAGCCGCGCACAAGCGGTAGTACCGCTTCACACAAGCGGTAGTACCGCTTGGGCGGTAGTACCGCTTCACACAAGCGGTAGTACCGCTCGGGCGGTAGTACCGCTTCACCAAGCGGTAGTACCGCTTACGCGGCAGCAAAACTACTTTTGCACTTTCCAATACCTCGTGGGCTTTATCCCTTTGGCCCATATAAAGTGTTGCTGCACCCGAACACTTCGGTAAACATCCGGAACCCCTTCCGGTGAATTCCGGAACCCTTCCGGAGATCAAAACACTATTATCACATATATCAATCTTTACCTCCAGACTATTCCGGAGATCCTCGTCATGTCCGGGATCTTATCCGGGACTCCGAACAACCTTCGGTCACCAACATAATAACTCAAGTATACTAATCGTCACCAAACGTTAAGTGTGTAGACCCTGCGGGTTCGAGAACTATGTAGACATGACCGAGACACCTCTACGATCAATAACCAATAGCGGGACCTGGATGCCCATATTGGCTCCTACATATTCTACGAAGATCTTTATCGGTCGAACCTCTATGTCAAGGATTCAGTTAATCCCGTATGTTGTTCCCTTTGTTCTTCGGTATGTTACTTGCCCGAGATTCGATCGTCGGTATCTCTATACCTAGTTCAATCACGTTACCGGCAAGTCTCTTTACTCGTTCCGTAATACAAGATCTCGTGGCTAACACTTTAGTCACATTGCTTGCAAGGCTCATTGTGATGTTGTATTACCGAGTGGGCCCTGAGATACCTCTCCGTCACACGGAGTAACAAATCCCAGTCTTGATCCATGCCAACCCAACAGACACCCTCGGAGATACCTGTAGAGCACCTTTATAGTCACCCAGTTACGTTGCGACGTTTGATACACACAAGGTACTCCTCCGATGTCAGGGAGTTGCATGATCTCATGGTCATAGGAACAGATACTTGACATGCAGAAAACAATAGCAATAAACTGACACGATCATATGCTACGTTCGTAGTTTGGGTCTTGTCCATTACATCATTCTCCTAATGATGTGATCCCGTTATCAAATGACATCTCATGTCAATGGCTAGGAAACCTTAACCATCTTTGATCAACGAGTTAGTCAACTAGAGGCTTACTAGGGACACAGTATTGTCTATGTACCCACACATGTATTTGAGTTTCCAATCAATACAATTATAGCATGGATAATAAACGATTATCCTGAACAAGGAAATATAATAATAACCAATTTATTATTGCCTCTAGGGCATATTTCCAACAGAAGGATGATGAAGATCCTCGTGAGCTATACCGGAGATTGACTACTCTCGCGGTCTCACTCCGAGATCATGGGAGAAAGGATACGGGGGACACTTGGGTCAAGCGCAAGTTCCTAAAGGCCATCATGCCATTCAACAAGAGCATGTCTTCTATGATCCGTCAAAGACCGGACTTCCACACCTTGTCCTCAAGTGAAGTGTTGGATGAATTCATTGCAATGAACATTTTGAACAAGACCACCGACAATGCTCTAGCTTGTGTCCAACAGTCAAAGAAGACCAACCTTGCTTTGAAGGCCAAGGCAATTCCAGAAGAAGAAGAAGAGGAAGAAGAGGAGAGTTACCCCGAAGACACCAAGTATGCTTATCACGAGCACATGGATCTTGCGTCAAGGCAATTTTGGGGCAACAAGAGGAACTCAAGGCCCAACTTCTCCAAGAACAACTCAAGTGGCTCCAAGGTCAAGCGACGTGTGAGAACTTGCTACAATTGTGGCAATGTGAGTCATTTCGTGGTGGATTGCCCCTACGAGAAGCGGGAAGACAATGGTGGCAAGCTCATCCGCAAAGACAAGGCCAAGTCCTCCACGAATAAGAACAACTTCACTAAGAAGGTGCCACAAAAGGGGTTGGTGGTGCAAGAAGAGTACAACTCTGACGATGATGATGATGACGCAAGTGGTGAAGTGTTTGCAATGGCCCCCGTGGCCATTGCCACCTCTTCCCCAACCTCGGTGTCCCTCTTCGACGCCCCCAACGAGAACTTCATCCCCAAGTGCCTCATGGCAAGAGGCATTAACAAGGTAACCTCCAACATCAAAACTTCCTTCACTTCTGATCCTTCTTTGACGGATTGTGTGGATGAAAATGAGGAGGTAAAGGTGGATGAGAATGAGTTCGACAAGTTCTTGGGTAAGCTCAAAGGTGAGACCAAGAAGCACTTTGTTGCTCTCTTGGAACAACTAGGTGAGGCCAATGATATCAGTGAGTCTCACGAAGAGACTATCACTAACTTGGAAGGCCATAGTCATGACTATGCCGATGAGATTGCGGATCTTTCCATTGCTCTTGAGGAAGAGCGAGATCTTCGTTCGGCTCTTGAGAAGTCGCAAAATGTTGACCTTGCTAAACTAAAGAAAGATCATGCTCATGCTCAAGTTCTTGCTTGTGTGCTTAAATCCGAGAATGTTGAGCTTGGGGTTGGCCATGCTAGACTCAAAGAGGAGTTTGAGCTACTTGACAAGGCTCACAAGGCCTTGAAAAGTGCACATGCTACACTCAAGGAGTCTCATGATCAACTCCCAGCGAAGCTCACTAAGGAGATAGCCACGTGTCCTCCCTTTGTGGTAATTGATAATGCTCATGCTACTAACCCTTGTTGTGAGCATATTCATCTTGTGGAGGAGAATGCCAAGCTAAAGGAGCAAATCAAGAAAGGCCTTGTGTCTTGCATACAAGGTGAGAAGAACCTCAACGAACTTTTGAGCAATCAAAAGGAAGTTGTGGCAAAGGAGGGACTTGGGTTTGTGCCCAAGTCAAAGAAGAAGAAGAACAACAAGACCAAGAAACCTCTCCCTCTCAAAGAGGTATTTGTCAAGGAGGGAGAGGGTGCTCATAAGGAGAAGAAGGACAAGGTGGTGGGTGGAAATGCCAAGAAGGGCAAAACCACTCCATCGAACAAAGCCGACGATTTTAACCCTTCTTATGTTTTATGTCGTGCTAGTGATGGGCATGTTTATGCCAAATTTGTTGGTTCTTATTATGAGTACATTGAATGGTCTATTTCGGTTCCTAATACCATTGTTACTAACATGAAAGGACCCATTCAAGAATGGGTACCTAAACCAAGCATTGATCTCTTATAGGAGTTTGCTTCCGGTGGAGGATCATGGTTGCTCGATAGTGGAGCAACAAATCATATGATCGGGAGCAAGCATTTGGTGGTGGACATGCAACCAAGCCCATCTATGCCCACCCATGTTCAATTTGGTGATGCCTCAACATCTAAGGTATTGGGTCTTGGCAAGGTTGTGATTTCTCATGATTTATCAATTGAGAAAGTCATGCTTGTTGAGACCCTTGCATACAATTTACTTTCCGTTCGTCAACTTGCACTTATGGTCTTTGCCACCTTCTTTGATCTTGATACCGTGGCCCTTTTGTGGACCAAGACTCTCAAAGTAGCTTTTGTTGGGCATGTCGAGAACGGTCTCTATGTGGTTAATTTCTCGGAGCGACCCACTAAGATCGCGACTTGCCTAATGGCTAAAGTTGACGTGGGGTGGCTTTGGCATCGCCGTCTAGCCCACGTCAATATGAGATCTTTGCAAAGTCTCCTCAAAGGGGATCATGTTCGTGGACTAACAAATGTGATCTTTGCCAAAGATCGTGCTTGCAGTGCTTGTATCGAAGGAAAGCTACATGAGACGGCTTACCGACCCACAACTATCATCTACACGAAGAGGCCCTTGGAGCTCCTTCACATGGATCTCTTTGGACCTCCATCCTTTGATAGTCTTGGGGGAAGAAAGTATTGCTTGTTGATTGTGGATGACTATTCAAGATACACTTGGGTATATTTCTTCAAGAGGAAGAGCGAGACCCAACAAACCATCATCGACTTTGCAAATGAAGCTCAACGTCAACATGAAGCAAAGATATTGATGATTAGAAGTGACAACGGCACCGAGTTCAAGAACTACACCTTGGATGAGTTCCTTAGTGATGAGGGGATCAAGCATCAATACTCCGCACCATATACCCCTCAACAAAATGGTGTAGCGGAAAGGAAGAACCGGACGTTGATGGACGCGGCAAGGACCATGATGGCGGAATTCAAGTCTCCGTACAACTTTTGGGCCGAAGCCATCAACACCGCATGTCATGCATCCAATCGGCTCTACCTCCGCAAAGGCTTGAACAGACTCCATATGAGATACTTACCGGTAACAAGCCCAACCTCAAGTACTTCCGGGTGTTCGGGTGTAAGTGTTTCATTCTCAAGAAGGGTGCTCGTTTGTCTAAATTCGAATCTAGAGCTCAAGAGGGCAAATTTATTGGTTATGCTACAAACTCTCATGCTTACCATGTCCTCAACAAGTCCAATGGACTCATTGAGGAGACATGTAACATAGAGTTTGATGAAAATAATGGCTCCCAAGTGGAGCAAAGTGGTCTTTGTGATGTAGGTGATGAAATTCCTCCCCAAGCCATAAGAAGAATGGGGATTGGTCAAATACTCCCCATTGAGGAACCCCTTGTGGCCGAAGGAGAAGGACAATGCTCTACGCAAGTGGAGCCATCACCAACCATTGACCCACATGCTTCCGAAGAGCAAACCGAAGGCCCTCAATCGAGTGAACAAGATCAAGGGCAAGATCAATCTCATGATAATGATGATTCACCAAGTGATGCCCAAGATCAAGTTCAAGACTCCGAGCAAGCTCAAGACACCGAGCAAGCTCAAGATCAAAAACAAGCTCAAGATCAAGAACTAGTTCAAAATCAAGAGCAAGTATAAGATCAAGAGCAAGCTCAAGACGGCGCTCAAGATGATCAAGATTATTCTCCTCAAATGTCTATGGAGGAGCTATTGGAGCGTCGTGCCGCCAAGATTGCTTCCAAACTCAAGCATCAAGGACATGTCATGGAGAATGTCTATGGAAGCTTAAAGAAAGGGGTAACCACTCGTAAACAATTATCAAACTTTTGTGAGCATCACGCGTTTGTTTCTTGTGTTGAACCCCAAAAGGTACATGAGGCGCTCGAGGACACGGATTGGCTTCAAGCCATGCATGATGAACTCAACAACTTCGAGCGCAACAAGGTGTGGCAATTGGTGCCAAGGCCAAAGGAGAACCATAATGTCATCGGAACAAAATGGATCTTTAAGAACAAGCAAGATGCAAACGGTGTTGTTGTTCGAAACAAGGCAAGATTGGTAGCACAAGGCTACTCCCAAGTCGAGGGTATCGACTACGGTGAAACCTTTGCTCCCATTGCTCGTCTTGAAACTATTCGCATGTTGCTTGCATATGCATCTCATCATGATTTTAAGTTGCAACAAATGGATGTGAAAAGTGCATTTCTTAATGGTCCTCTTAATGAATTGGTATATGTCAAACAACCCCCGGGGTTCGAGGATCCCAAGTTCCCCAATCATGTATACAAGCTCGATAAGGCACTCTATGGCCTTAAACAAGCCCCACGTGCGTGGTATGAGCACCTTACCGAATTGTTACAAGATCGTGGATTTGAAATTGGGAAAATCGATCCCACTCTTTTTACGAAGAGGGTTAAAGGGGATTTGTTCATATGCCACCTATATGTTGATGATATTATATTTGGTTCTCCTAACAAAGCTTTCAATGATGAGTTTGCCGCACTCATGAAGGAGAAGTTTGAGATGTCTATGATGGGAGAGTTGAAGTTCTTGCTCGGGTTCGAAGTCAAGCAAAGGAGAGAAGGAACCTTCATCAACCAAGCCAAATACACTCAAGACATGCTCAAGAAATTCAAGTTGGATGATGTCAAGCCGGCCAAGACTCCAATGCCTACCAAGTGCCAACTTGACATTGATCCCAATGGTAAAGCGGTGGATCAAAAGGTATATCGCTCCATGATTGGATCCTTGCTTTACCTTTGTGCATCTAGACCGGATACATGTTGAGTGTGGGAATGTGTGTACGGTTTCAAGCCGCACCTAAGGAAATCCACTATGTGGCGGTCAAGCGAATCTTTCGATATTTGGCTCATACCCCAAACTTTGGCTTATGGTACCCCAAAGGTGCAAGTTTTGATCTCATGGGATATTTGGATGCGGATTGGGCGGGAGACCGTGTGGATAGGAAGTCAACTTCCGGAGGGTGCCAATTCCTTGGTCGCTCTTTGGTGAGTTGGTCTTCAAAGAAACAAAATAGTGTGTCTCTCTCATCCACCGAGGCCGAGTATGTAGCCGCCGCAAGTTGTTGTGCACAATTGCTATGGATGAGGCAAACTTTAAAGGATTACGGTGTCACTTGTGACAAAGTGCCTCTTCTATGTGACAATGAAAGTGCAATCAAGATCTCCTACAATCCGGTGCAACATAGCAAGACGAAGCATATTGAGATCCATAATCATTTCATCCGGGATCACATCAAGCGTGGAGAGATTGATATTATCTACGTCAACACTCTAGAGCAACTAGCGGATATTTTCACGAAGCCTTTGGATGAATCAAGATTTCGTGAGTTAAGGCATGAGCTAAATATCATTGATTCAAGCAATGTGGCTTGAATCTCGACACACCCCACCACATTCATCATGATTATCTTGTTCTAGATGTAGGCATGGACATAGGGGGAGTGTTGTTCTCTCAATGAACTCTCCCTCCCCCATTATGCATAAATCGATCAAGCCTTTCACATTAGCCATTTTTATGGTACTTGTGCTTCAAAGATGAGTTTTGGTCATGGGCCCAAGGTTAAAATCTTCGCGGTGCCATACCAATTGACTCAAACATAGGTGGCTTTGGCCACCGCCCTCTCTTTGAGAGGTGTTTGTTTGAGTTGGTTCGATTTGGTTTTATCTAGTTGTTTAGGGCTTTGTTTGTGCTTTGAGTCACTCCAAGTTTGCTCTTCTTTTGTTTGTCCTTTAGAACTTGGAGTGTCTCTTCCCTTTGCTGGTCTTCTTGTCTCCAACCCAAGCAATCTCATCTACAGCCCCCAATATTTGCATAAGCCACCTTTCCATCTTGATCTTGCAAGTTTGCGCCTGCGCGGTACTACCGCTGGTGTCTGGGCGGTACTACCGCTTGTAAGCGGTACTACCGCCGAGTACCATGGTACTACCGCTGGAGCGGTACTACCAGGCCTCCTGCCGTGTTGTAGTACTGGGGCAGTACTACCGCTCTGAGGATCCATAAGGGGGTTATGAGTCGGGCAGGGGGAGTTCCAACTCCCCCATACCCATTCATCTCTCTCTCCCTCACGCTCTCCTCTCTCCCAGGCGACGCTCTTGCTCCGGTGGCCACCTTCGGGCCACCGATTCCGTGCCGTCTTCCGCGATTCCGTCCGGTGGGAACGATCCCCACCATCTCCTCTTGCCATGGATGCCGGTATTGCCCCCGTTTTTCTCTCCTATGGTTCTAATTTTTGGATCTAGGTTCTAGGGAAATACTTGTTGCATTCTCTGATTTTTAGTCAAATCGAGGCATGAGTAGGGCGTAGAAGACTGCTAGAATAGGTGGATTGAAGTTTGGTTGGAGGAAATTTGAATTTGGCAACACCGGTAGTTTCGGATCTCACCGCGGTAGTGGTCAGCCCGTTGACCTCCGCCTCAGGCGATACTATCGCTCCCTCTGGAGCGGTACTACCGCTTGCAGGCGGTACTACCGCTGCTGGCTCGCGGTACTACCGCCTTGTGCTGTCAAATTCCATTTTTCTCAAATAAACCTTCACTCCTTTTTGATTAATTCCTTTAGCTTATGCAATTGTTTACACCTGCTTTCCCTCGTGTTGTGTTGTTGGCTCCAGGTGGTAGTAGCTCTGTGCACCAGGCGCGTCGCAAGAATCCGGATCGTCAAGGTGGTTCGAAGCATTATCGCACATCAGAGGATGCCAGTGCCAGTGCCGCTCCCAGTGTTCCGCCCAAGACAGTAGCCAAGAAGGGTGCCAGCAAGCCGCATGCAAAGGAGCAGTCGATGGATGTCTTGCCTGCTAAGGAATTTTGTGTGGCTCGCCGTCGCAACCCGTACCGAGTTCCTCAAGATCCATCTCTTGCCAACCGTCCTTTCTGGAACAAGATGCAGCGTTCGATATACCATGATGTTCTGAAAGGCAAGAAGAACCTATTTGTGCGAGTCAAGTCTGTTGATCTCACTCATATGCAGTCTGACGTGGCCTACTTTGGTGAGGCTTTGGAACGGTGTGGTGAGCTGGATATTCTGAGGATTATCTCCTTCAACAAGGACTTTGATGCAGAGATTGTGGCTCAATTCTATGCCACGGTACATTTTGGGACTGATGAAGATAGGACTCTTTTCTGGATGACAAATGGAAGGCGTCTGTCAGCTAAGTGGAAGAATTTCATGGAGCTCTTGTCATACAATGATCTGGGGGCCCATAACCCAATTTGGTTTCGCCCTCACAAGGGAGCTGCTGCCACGCACAAGTCTGCTCTCTGGCCCTTCTCCTCTTTGAAGGTTTCACCCAAT
Source organism: Elymus sibiricus (assembly GCA_039707655.1). Taxonomy (NCBI): domain Eukaryota; kingdom Viridiplantae; phylum Streptophyta; class Magnoliopsida; order Poales; family Poaceae; genus Elymus; species Elymus sibiricus. The sequence goes on from CM077674.1 coordinate 254,434,424, forward strand.
GGCAATGCAAGGAGACATATGAGATGTGCCCGTTCCTTGATATCATGCATCGCATCTTTAGGAACTCTCTTTTTCCTCGCATTGGGAACTTGGATCAAGTGCATTCCTATCTTGTGGACATGCTTCTCTTCTGCCAGAAGGAGAAGGGATCTCAGCAGGTGTTAGATGTGTCCCATGTGATGTATTCCGAGCTTCACTCAGCCGTTATGGAGCGTAAGTGCCCCATTTATGGCCCTTACCTTATGCAGCTCATTGAGGATACTTGGAAGTCTGCTTATCCTGACGAGGAGCTTGTCACTGGGGAGTTGGTCTCTCATGACGTTATTCAGCTAAGGCAGAAGGAGAAGTGGGGCACTCCAGCGCATGTTCCTCCAGAGACAGAGACTGTTGGTACTGAGTCCGAGGAGTCTGAGGGGTCTGAGTTTGCTCCCTCCACTGAGCCATCTTGGGCTAAGAAGCTCAAGGAGAAGATGAAGAAGCTATTCTGTATCCAGGCTCAGGGGCAGTACAAGGCGCATGTGGCAGAGAAGAAGGCCCGCAGCCGTGACAAGGCCATGATGAGGCATCTGGGCATGGAGATTACCAGTGGATCTAAGGACAAGATCACTGATGAGGAGGAGTGGATCTCCAGGAACTGCAAGTGGTCAGAGTCTAAGGAGGATGATCAGCCAGCAGCTGCAGAGGAGGAGTCTGATGATCACAAGGAGTACTGAGAGTGTTCTGGAGCTTCTCTACCACCTTGAGTCGTTTTTAGTGCTCTTTGCCTTTTCGGTGTCTCGATGCCAAAGGGGGAGAGAGCTTAGGGATTTCCCGAGTCACGAGTGTGTCTTGTTTGCCGTTGCTGTCTTCTCTCGTGAACTCTTTTATCTTTTGCTTTGGTTTGGTTTGTGGTTGTGAGAACTCTAGTACCTATCATATGGTGTGAGACATATGCTACCCTATCATTATCTTCATGTCTAGTAGTATGTTGGTTGTGAGACATTATCCTTATTGTGCCCTTATCTTTATGCTCACATGCCATGACTTGCATACATGCTTTTCTCTCTTATATCATGTTGTTGCAAGTGTTGCCGTGTCTATAAAATATAGGGGGAGTGTTGATCCTAGTGTGTGTACTTTGCATTCCAAAAGCATACCTAAATAGTGCACACATCTAGGGGGAGCCCGTCTATATTTTGTAGATGTTGGGTTTGCTTATTCTCTCGTTTTATCCTTTGTGCAAATCATGTGTTGTCATCAATCCACCAAAAAGGGGGAGATTGTTAGGGCATATTTCTCCCTTAGTCGTTTTGGTGATTGATGACAATGCATTTGTGGACTAATCGTGTGCATTGAGCATTTCAGATAATCTATCATTTGGCACAAGACGATTATTGCCCCTCGGAGCGGTCATTCAAGACGGTTGTTTTTCCTTCGTTTTTCTTGTTGGTGGACTTGAGTCGTAGGAAAACCGTACTATCAAGAGGGGGTCCGCTTCGGAAAGGTTTGGGTGGAATCATCACGTACACACTTCCCTTTGCACCCTCATTGCCTTTCTGCCTTGATGGAGTTTCTCTTTCTGCGATGATGATGGGTGTTGAAGAGCTGCCAGCGGTAGTACCGCTCCTGGCAGCGGTAGTACCGCCTATAGTCGGCAGTACCGCTGCTAGTACCGCGCATACTACCGCTCCTTCTTGGGTCTCGACTTTTTCGTGTCGGGTTCAGCGGTAGTCCCTCTGGCATACTACCGCTGAGTCCCCTTTAACCCAGTTGGACGAGCGGCAGTAAGAGCGATAGTACCGCGCCTACTCCCGCTGCCACAACCGCTCATGGCTCAGTCTCTTCCCCTGTTCCTGCAGCCGTAGTACTGTAACCCCAGCGGTAGTACCGCTGGGGCGATCGGTAGTACCGCTCCGGCGGCACTACCGGCTCGTGTCCCTGTGACATTTACATTGTACTCTTCGGCACTTCCGTCAGGGCAGTAGTACCGCTCTGAGAGCGGTAGTACCGCTCCTATGCGGGCTGCGGGCTGCATAACGGTTGGATCCCCACCTGCTATATAAAGGGGGTCTTCTTCCCCAAGAAGATTGGCCTCTTTCTTCCCCAAACTCCATTGTTGCTCCAAGCTCCATTTTCGCCCGATCTCCCTCCCTAGCCGATAACTTTGGTTGATCTTCTAGGGTTTGGGTGAGAGGGCCCCGATCTACACTTCCACCAAGAGAAATTTGATTCCCCCCACTAATCCCTTGCGGATCTTGTTACTCTTGGGTGTTTGAGCATCCTAGACGGAAGAGGTTACCTCGGAGCCACAATCCATTATGGTGAAGCTCCGTGGTGGTGTTGGGAGCCTCCAATTCGGTTGTGGAGAGAGTCCCAACCTTGTTTGTAAAGGTTCGTTCACCGCCTTCAAAGGCACCACTAGTGGAATCACGGCATCTTGCATTGTGCGAGGGCGTGAGGAGAATACGGTGGCCCTAGTGGCTTCTTGGGGAGCATTATGCCTCCACACCGCTCCAACAGAGACGTACTTCCTCTCAAAGGGAAGGAACTTCGGCAACACATCCTCGTCTTCACCGACTCCACTTGTGGTTATTTCTCTCCTTTACTTTGTGCAAGATATTGTTGTGTTGTATTGTTTGCTTGCTTGCTTCTTGTTGTTGTTGTTGTTGTTGTTGTTAGCATCTTATAGGTTGCTCACCTAGTTGCATATCTAGACAACCTATTTGTTGCTATACCTAAATTGTTAAGAAAAGCTAAAAATTGGTAGTTGCCTATTCACCCCCCCTCTAGTCAACCATATCGATCCTTTCAACTACTCATTTAAGTGTCGGTCATGGCATGGCGGAGAAGTTTGAGCATTTTTATGTCTGATTGAAATCCTTTGTGTTGTTTGAATCGGGGGCGCACGATGGTTAACTCCTACCAATCTCCTCCTAGGGGCATGCGAGTAGTACTTTGCTTCGAGGGCTAATAAAACTTTCACAATAAGTATATGAGTTCTTTATGACTAATGTGAGTTCATGGACTAATACAGTACTCCCACCTATCCAACATATTGCTAGCCTCTTCCGTGCCGTGCATTGCCCTTTCTCACCTCGAGAGTCAGTGCAAACTTCGTCGGTGCATCCAAACCCTGTGATATGATACGCTCTATCACACATAAGCCTCCTTATATCTTCCTCAAAACAGCCACCATACCTACCTATCATGGCATTTCCATAGCCATTCCGAGATATATTGCCATGCAACTTCCACTGTTCCGTCTTATGACATGTGTGTTCATCATCATATTGCTTTGCATGACCATATAGAGCTGACATGATATTTGTGACAAAGCCATCGTTCATCATTGTAATACATGTTACGCTAGATCATTGGACATCCTGGTACACTGCTAGTGGCATTCATATAGTCATATTGTTTCAGTTTATCGGGTTGTAAGTAAATAAAAGTGTGATGATCATCATTATTAGAGCATTGTCCCAGTGAGGTAAAGGATGATGGAGACTAATGAGTCCTCCAAAGAATGAGGATGAGGTTCCGGACTTAATAAAAAAAGGGCCAAAAAGGGCCCAAAAAATGAGAGAAAAAGAGAGAAGGGGCAATGCTACTATCCTTTTACGACACTTGTGCTTCAAAGTAGCACCATGTTCTTCATATAGAGAGTCTCCTGAGTTGTCACTTTCATATACTAGTCTAAAATTTTCATTATAGAACTTGGCTTGTATATTCCGATGATGGGCTTCCTCAAATGCATGAGGTCTTCATGAGCAAGAAAGTTGTATTTACACCCACCTAGTTTCAGTATTGAGCTTTCATACACTTATAGCTCTAGTGCATCCGTTGCATGGCAATCCCTACTCCTCGCATTGATATCGATTGAAAGGCCTCTCCATTGCCTATTGATCCGCCGAGTTGATGCGAGACTTTCTTCCTTTTTGACTTCCCTTATGAATCTCTACCACCACACTCTATTCCACACGTAGTGCTATGTCCATGGCTCACGCTCATGTATTGAGTGGAGTTGAAAATGCTGAAGGGCGTGAAAAAGTATGATTCAATTGCTTGGTTTGACACTGGGGTGCTCATGATTTATATTTATGCGGTGAAGGCGGAGTCATGCCATGCTTACATAATTCAGTGAGTAGGGATAACATTCGTTGAGCATCATATATTTTGAAAAAGTAATGATTATGTTCTTGTATTCATGGATATGTTGATATCAATTACTTCATCGTTTCTCAATATTTATACCATAAAAATATTACATGATAGACATGCTAGGTAGCATTCAACATCAAAAATTCTGTTTTTATCATTTACCTACTCGAGGACAAGCAGGAATTAAGCTTTGGGATGCTGATACGTCTCTGATGTATCTATAATTTTTGATTGTTTCATGCTATTATATTATCATTCTTAGATACTTTATATAAAATTTTATATCATTTTTGGGGACTAACCTATTAACTCAGTGCCTAGTGCCAGTTGTTGTTTTCTGCTTGTTTTTAGTTTTACAGAAAATCTGTACCAAACGGAGTCCAAAAGCGACGAACTTGTTGACGATTTTTTTTCTTTACATAAGAGACCCTAGAAGCTTCGGGGAAAGACCAGAAGACCTACGAGTAGACGGCAAGGCAACAGGGCGCGCCTTGTGGGGTAGGTGTGCCCTAATGTCTTGTGGGCCCCTCGTGGCTCCGTCTGACCTAATTCCAGCGCTATAAATTCCCAAATATTCCAAAACCCCTAGAGAGCAACCCGAAACAATTTTTCCGCCGCCGCAAGTCTCTGTTCTTCCGCGATCCCATCTGGAGGCCTTTTTCGGTACTCTGGCAGAGGGGGAATCGATCACGGAGGGCTTCTACATCAACCTTGTTGCACCTCCGATGATGTGTGAGTAGTCCACCACAGACCTACGGGTCCATAGTGATTAGCTAGATGGATTCCTCTCTCTCTCTCTTTGATCTTCAATACAATGTTCTCTTCGGAGATCGATCCGATGTAATCTTCTTTTGCGGTGTGTTTGTTGGGATCCGGTGAATTGTGGGTTTATGATTTGAATGTTCATTGAAACTAATTGAGTCTTTTCTGAACTTTATTATGTGTGATTGTTATAGCTATGTAATGCTTTCCGATCTATCCATTTGGTTTGACCAACTAGATTGATTTATCTTCAGTGGAAGTGGTGCATAGTAGTAGGTTCAATCTTGCGGTGTCCTCACATAGTGACAGAAGGGGTAGCGAGGCACGTATTGTATTGTTGCTACTAAGGAGAAAACAACGAGGTTTAATCATATTGCTTGGTTTTATTCTGTCTACATTATGTCATCTTGCTTAAAGCGTTACTCTGTTTGTCATGAACTTAATACCCTAGATGCAGGCAGGAGTCGGTCAATTGTTGGAGTAATAGTAGTAGATGCAGGCAGGAGTCGGTCTACTTGTCACGGACGTAATGCCTATATACATGATCATGCCATGAATATTGTCATAACTATGCTCTTTTCTATCAATTGCCCAACAGTAATTTGTCTACCCACCGTATGCTATTTTTATGAGAGAGATGACTCTAGTGAAAACTATGGCCCCGGGTCTATTTTAATCATATTACAAAAACCAAAAAATACCTTGCTGCAATTTTCTTTCTTTTTATTTACTATGCAATTTATCTATCTACCACTACCAGATTTGATCCTTGCAATTAACGAGTACAAGGGGATTGACAACCCTCTTGCCCGTGTTGGGTGCAAGTATTTGCTCTTGTGTGTGCAGGTACTGTTGACGGGTGTTTGCGTGGTTCTCTTATTGGTTCGATAACCTTGGTTCTCTACTGAGGGAAAAACTATCCGCTACTATATTGCTTCACCCTTCCTCTTCGGGGAAAATCCCAACGCAGCTCACAAGTAGCAATGTGTTTGATGAAATGCCTCAATAAGAGAGGGGGAGGAAGAAGAAGATGTGACAATTTTTTTTTGCCAATGTGGCACTTTTTCTGCCAACTCAGCCAGACGGGCGGGCTCGGCCGATTAGTGATGTCATCAAAACATTTTGCATCTATCATCAGTGCTTTTTGCCACTGTCAATTTTTCGGTGTGGTGCAAAATGTCATGATTCGTAAAGTGGTGGTTTTTCGCTAACCGTGACACGAATGTGGTGGTTCTGTGGGTTTTACTCGTGCAAGCATGATATAGGCGATTTTATGAGTTCAAACCCCTCTCGGAAGAGGTAAAGACCCTACATCTCGAGCTTTGGGAGCTTTTTCTCTTCTCTAAGTTTGATAAGGATTACAAGGATGCGAACCCCTCTCTAGGTACTAGGGCTGGCTTATATAGAGTGCACCATGTCCCCTAGCCTTTTCCATTATAAGGGTTTCAAGATGTCTCAATATTAAGTCCACTAAGAGAGGTAACTGATGTCATAAAACTGGTAACGCGAGTTCTATTGAAATCCGTGACGTTTCAGATGCCTTCCTTGCTTGTTCCGCTCCGCGCTCCCGAGCAGTTTGCTCGTCCGAGCATCTATGAACCTCCGTCTGAGTGATCTGGCATACTATCTGCTCGAGTGGCTTGAGTTGAAGGTCATGTTTGATAGGTTGGTATCCTAAGCCTACCCCTTAGTACGTGACCTCATCATTAGCCCCCAAATATCCATCAGGATTTGGTGGGATGAGTTTGTTGAAGATGGAACTGGTCAAAGCAATTGCGAAAACATGTGTTAAACTTTGTCATATCCTTCAGCAAATTCTTTCCGAACGAGATTCCGATGGATTCTTAGAGTTGATTCCTCGAGTATTTGAGGTCGGGAGTTAATTACAAGGAGAAGTTTGGTGATACTTGTTCATCTCTCGGAAGAGGCTGACTAGTGATCGGAGTAAGGATGTATCATCAAATCCGAGTGACAAGACTGACGTATGGGCTAACTCTCTTAGGGAGATGCCATTCTTTGTCCTCAGGGAACATCAATTCTTGTCTATTTGGATCCGATTAACTTATGAATTTTGTGCTTTGGTTCCTAGAAGAAGGTCCAAACAGTTCCACAGGTGTCGGTACTGAAACCGGGGGATCTTGGGTAGGGGCTCCCGAGCTATGGATCGAGGATCGATGGTGAACAGGAGACAAAGGGCACGGTGTTTACCCAGGTTCGGGCCCTCTCGAAGAGGTAAAACCCTACGTGCTACTTGATTATATTGATGGAGAAGTATTGAGTACAGGTTGATCTACCTCGAGATCGTATGTTGTGTACTAAACCCTAATGGAGGTGATTGTACTTGTCCCTCTAGGGGCTAACCCCATGGTTTATATAGGCACCAGGGGTATCTAGGGTTACACATGGCCGGTTACCATCTAAGAGTTTGCACGCGGATGGCCGGAGTAGTTCTTGAAGTACACGCCAAGTATTCGGTAGAGTCCGTCTTGATCACGTCGGGGTTCAAGGCTTCCGGAGTCCTTCCTTGTGAGATCGGTGAGCCATAAGCTCGGCCCATGGATGGTTGGCCAACTAGGTTGGTACCCCTTAGTCCAGGACACCGTCAGTAGCCCCTGAACTTGTCTTCGGAGCCGGTAATTAGCGACCTTCTCGGACCGATGTCTTCGTGTCGGTACCAAAACCGGCAGATCTCGGGTAGGGGATCCGAACTGTGGGTCTAGGAATCAATGGGTAACAGGGAACGTGGAGACGGCGATTTACCCAGGTTCGGGCCCTCTCGAAGAGGTAATACCCTACGTCCTACTAGATTATATTGATGTGATTGTATGAAGGTTACAGAGTTGATCTACCTCGGGATCGGATGGGCTAAACCCTAGGCAATGGTTATGATGCTCTACGGACTAAACCCTCTGGTTTATATAGACACCAGAGGGTCCTAGGGTTAGATATGGTTGGTTACCATCAGGGGATAAACATGCCGGCCACGCCAATTATTGCTTGGAGGAGACGCCTAGTCTTCGGAGGTTTCCTTCTGATACACGGGGTCGCCCACAGTCCGGCCTTCCATCGACGAGTAGAGGGTGGCCCACCAGCCCGACCTATGAGAGATAGGCCGGCAGCCCGAGTACCCCCTAGTCCGGGACACCCTCAGTAGCCCCCAAACTAGTCTTCGAAGCTGAGGTAGATGCCGAACACCATCGGCTTTGTGGACCAGTTCCCTTCCTTCTGTGGTATTAGTGACCGGCCTGCATCTCCTTCTGAGTCAAGTCTTTACGTGTTGCCTGGCCGCGCCCACCCCAAAATATACTTCGGTCACCAAGAGGTATAGATAACTTAGCCTCGAAGGCCAGTCACCTCGGTATGAACAGTACCCCCATCTAACAACTTTTTACCGAAGGGTCACAGTGCGCCACGACCACGAGTTGTTTTATGAAAAACTCGATTCGTGGTTCGAGGCGGTTTTTTCATTGGCACGTCCCATCGACATGGAGATCGTGCCCTGTTTTTAAGGGATATGATCAATAATCCACCTCATCCCCCATGAGCATAATGGCATGGTTACATGGGGAAATGGCGAGGACTGCGGCGCAGTAAAAGGACCGTGGGTTTTACAGCCCATAAAAGGGGGAGCGATCTCTATTTCCTTTACACGCTCTCACTCCTGCCCTCGCCGCTGCCTTCTCCATCTTTGAGCTCCAGCGCCCAGATCCATTTTCCCATCCAAGAGCCTCTCCAGCCGCTAGTTCCAAACCAGCAATGGCGGGTTCCGGGTCCAAAGGCAAGTGGGAGGCATCTGTCGTTACTGAGAGCGCCATCCTGGAGCTAAAGGGCGCGGGCTATCTTCCCGCCAACGTCGCCCACCGAGCCCCAGAGGCCGGCCAGGTCGTCCCCACGCCACGACAGGGCGAGCGGGTGGTATTCCTATCCCACTTCATTCAAGGTCTGGGCTTTCCCCTTCACCCCTTCGTCAGGGGCCTCATGTTCTTCTACGGACTGGACTTCCATGACCTCGCGCCGAACTCCTTCCTCCACATCTCGGCCTTCATCGTCATCTGCGAGGCCTTTCTTCGGATCCGGCCACACTTCGGCCTGTGGCTGAAGATCTTCAACATCAAGCCGAAGATCGTCAACGGCCAGCAGGCGGACTGCGGGGGTGCGATGGTCAGCAAACTCCCCCAAGTGGAGTGGCCAGAGGGCACCTTCATCGAGACCGTCAAGGTCTGGCAGAAGGAATGGTTCTACATCACCGAGCCAAGGAGCGCGGATTGGGGGGGTGATTCCGGCCTTCCGATCCGGACCCCCAATGAGGCTGGTCTCATGGACCAAGAAGGGCCTCGACTGGGGGGTGAACAAGGACGTGGCGCGGCTGCAGAGCCGGATCGCCAAGATGATAGAGCAGGGCGTCGAGCTGCCCAATGTGATCTAGATCATGCTCGGCCGCCGAATCCTCCCGTGCCAGGATAGGGCCTCCCCCATGTGGGCCTACAAGTCCGAAGACCCGGCCACCGTGCGCAACTTCTTTCGCACCTCCCACGCTCAGCTGTGGAGGGCGCTGTTCAAGCCGCAGAAGGACTGGCCGGCCGAGGAGGAAGACATCGGACTCGACGCCGCCAATCCCCCACGGGAGGTATGAATAATTTTGTACTTATATCCGAACAGTTCCCTTTTGATAAGGTACTTAGCCTTTCCACTTCCCGTCTGCAGAACTGGCTGAAGAAGGCCGAGCGGATCAACAGTCCGGCGCCGCTGCCAAAGGGACCCAGGACACCCCTACTGACGGCCATGTTGTTCGTGGAGCCATACGAGGCGCCGGAGAGGAAGGAAAAGAAGAAGGATCAGAAGAAGGAGGACAGGGATGGCCTCCGTTCCCGGGGACCCCCGGACACTAGATCCGGGGACACCCATGCTCCCTCCGCACAAGAGGAGGAGAAGGAGCAGGGAGGAGAAGGGGAGGAAGATGATTCCTCCCGAACAGGGAAAAGGGCGGCGTCCGAAGACATTGAGGAGGAGCCACTCCGCCCTCCCCTCAAGAGAGCATGCAGGGCCAAGGTGGCCCTGTTCGACCATAGCTCGGCTTCTGCCGAGGACTTCGAGCCCTCCGAAGAGGTTCCTCGGAGGATCCCCAGGGCCAAACCGCAGGCCCAAAGGTACGCATTCCAGTATCCTCGTAAGTGTTTTCGGCCGAACTACGCTCAATATCGATCACTTTTTGCTTTTGATATCGCAGCCCGCTACGCGACCTCCCCACCGACCGAGTCTCGGAGGGGGATTCTCCACCGGCCGCGCTGGCGGAAAGCGGGACCGAATCGCGTGCCTCGCCTCCCCCAATCGCCGAGGAGGCCAAGGAGGTCCTGTCGAGTAGGACCCCCCCCCCCCCCCCCGTGCTGCACACAGGGGGAGGGGGCGACATCATCATGGCCGAGGCGAACACCTCGGTCGCCGAAGACCAGGAGGGGAGGGCCCCTCTGGTTCATGAAGAGGAGGAGCCCGGACAATCCGAGCTCTCTCCGAGAGCGGCTCCGGAGTCGTCAAGACGTCCGGAGTCAGGCACATCGGTCCGCGAAAGGGAAGAAGCCGAAGTGCCCCCGCCACCCCCGCCCGCCCCAGAGCGGGCGTCGACTGGGTGGCCGGATGAGATGGAGGATGCTCTAACCAGCTCCTCTATCGCCGAAGAGCACCGTGCCCTTATGGGCGCGGTGTTGCAAAGTCTTCGGTCCGTGGATAGCGGACTGAAGGAGGATTTCAATGGCCTTCTCACGGGCTTCAAGGTGAGCCAAGTAATGTTTTCCTTTAAATAATTTCTTTTGTATAAATGTAAGGCCTCATACACAGTAGCCCCCGAGACTCTGGCTGGCTGGATCAAAGCCGGTCAGAGGATCAAAAATTAATACCTCGGATACTTATGTGCGTGGAGTGATGTGTAGGCGTCGTCGACGGCAGCAGCTGCCAACGCCGAGGAGTTGGCCGAGCTGAATTGGAGGCTCAAAAGCTCCGAGGACGACCTCGGTCTGGTGAACAAGAGGTTCGACGAGGCGCAAGGCAAGTCCGGACTGCAGTACTTACTTACAGCCATTGCATTTTTGTTAAGTAAGGTTTAAATTATCCTAAATGGAATCAACTGGTATGACTACATCTGCCGCCGTGGAGGTCAAGAACCTCAAGGCCGCGCTGAGGACGGCTTAGCTAGAAGCGGCGGAGCAGAGGTCGGCGGCCAAGCAAGCGGCTGCCGAACTGACTTCGGTGAAAACCGCTAGTCAGAAGCACGAAGCCAGAGTGGCGGAAGTGCAACAAGAGCTCGCGGATGCCATCACAAAGTGTGAGGCTCTCGAGCAGAAGAATAAAGAGCAGGCCACCGAGGTAACCTCACTGGGGTAAGTGGCCAAGGAAGCGCGGACAGAGGCGCGCGACTACCAGGAAGAACTCCGCCAAGTGAAGCTCATTGCGGACGGGTAAGCCATATTTGCTGCAGAGTGTCTTTGGTGGTAACAGGTTCGCTTTGCTCATGCGGGTGTGGCGTTCCGCAAGCGACTTTGCAGACCTCCCGAAGAGTGCAGCTGATGCGACGAGGTTCCTCGCCGCCCAAGAGGGTCAGGCCGAGCAGAGGTTATTCTGGGTGCAATTTCAAGCGCCCGAACACCCTCCCCTCCTCAACAACCAAATGAAGCAGCTTATGGAGCAACATCGGATGGCGGAGCCGGCGATGAAGGACCTCTGCGTCAAGCTATGGCCGTCGGAGCTGCTGCCGAGCAGCTACTTCGGTCTGGTGCAGAGGCTGTACGACGCCACTTCCCGGATCGATGCCTGGAAGTGGTCCGCATGCATTGAGGGGGCTCGGATGGCCTTCGGCAAAACAATGGTGCATTGGCCGAAGATAAAGCCAGCCGAGATGGCCACCGGACCTCCGCCGCCAGGGAAGGAGCATAGGCGCCCCGAGCAATACTTTCCCATCGTGATGGATGGTGCTCGGGCAGTAGAGGCCCAGTGCTCAAAAGATGTAATTTATGAGTAGATGTACTTTCCTTGTAACCAAGGAGTTGAAACTTTTGTTTTGTTGTAATGCAAGTTGTTGGGCTGTGAATAGAGTGCCTGCTTGTGTTAATTTTGACTCCTATGCGGCCGTTTGTAAACTGAAAGTTACCAGTCGTCCGCTTCAGCCCCCTTGCAGATACTGCATGGGGTGTTTTCTCGTAATACTTGAACCCTTAGCCGACGTCTCGGTGCCCGGAGGCGGTTGTATGTATGGAAAACCAGGCAATCAGACTATGCGGTTTTAGTGCTTTCACTTAGCCAGAGGAGCTTCACTGTGGGGGCTGGTGACGAGCCCCCAGTGTTTGTGATATTCGGACAAGCCGCGGTTGATACCATCATCACATGGTTTCTGTAACAGAGAACCCTTCATTTAACACGGACTAACCTCCAACGATTTTAGTTTAACATGAGTCATCGGATCGCCGACCAGTTCTCGCTTATTGGGACAGTCAATTTTCGGCTTTCTCCACTGAGGTACTTAACCAGGCTAGCTAGAAGTACAATCGCAGTGGTTCTCCCTTTACCCTCTTAACCGAACAGTGCGGAACGTAAGAGGGTAAACACAGGAGCCGGGCAACCCAACTATTGACCAAAGATGCAATTCGGAACTGATTCATATAGTGCAATATCCGCGACGCCGAGCACATAAAATAAGTGTCAGGATAAAGTTCGAGGCAAGATTTATGTTCGAGCCCCCGGTCTATTAGCCGGTTACCAAAAAAAGGACGTATCGTAATAATTTACTTCGGCTTAAAAAGCGGAAAGGAAAATGCAACGCGAATGACTGCACAAGTACCATAGAACAATTGGTCTTTATTTCCTTTGAATATGTGACGTCCAACCGTACAATCCGGATTGCCGAAGTAACTTTGATAGATACTGTTGAAGAAATGAATACGTTAGAGTAAAGGTTTACATAGGGCCTTCATGAGTGGTTTGACGTCCCTACTACGCCCTGCTGCACGTCTGCGCCTTTGCTCTTCAAGAAGCTTCCGTGTGAGCGAAGCTGTCGCCTGTATGTTTGGCGGAAGTAGTAATGTTCGGCAGACGAGCCCTTGGAGAGGGGTTTTGAGAAGCCGCCATGGTATATCAGTTTGACGCTGATCGGGCCCTAGATGGTGCCCGTTGTCGATGTTGATTTGAAGACACCTGTAGGCCATTGCTCGGTCGAGCCGGGCTCCTGGTCTTTGTGTCATGTTTCCCCACAACTGCCCATGGAATTTTGAGCGCGAAATTGTGCACTTGAGGTACGTATTTCGCGACTAGGTGGGCCGTGCTGTGGGGCGCGTACCCCTATTTGGGATGAGCATGGGAGTGCTCCGGGACCGAGGCTGCAGCTCGGGAGCGCTTGCGTGCGTCTAGTGTCTTGGCAGTAGACTGGGCTTGCGACGCCTCTTCGGCGGCTTGGACTTCGGCGGCTAGAGCCGCCGTGTGTTCCTCTGTTCGGAGCGAGCGCTCGGCATTACCGTTGATGGTAATAACGCCCTTTGGTCCTGGCATCTTGAGCTTCAGGTATGCATAGTGCGGGACGGCGTTGAAGCGGGCGAACGCATTCTGGCCGAGGAGTGCGTGGTAACCGCTGCGGAAGGGGACAATATCGAAGATCAAGTCCTCGCTGCGGAAGTTATCGGGCGAGCCGAAGACAACTTCCAATGTCATGGATCCCGAGCAGCGTGCCTCGACACCTGGGATTACACCTTTAAAGGTGGTGTTGCTGGGTTTGATTCTTGACGGGACAATCCCCATTTTCTTCACTGTATCTGAGTAAATCAGATTGAGGCTGCTACCTCCGTCCATAAGGACTCTGGTGAGGTGAAAGCCATCCATGATGGGTCCAGCACCAGAGCCGTCGTTCCTCCATGGCGTATACTGGTCGGATGGTCTCGACGGTCCAAAGTGATCGGGCAAGCCGACCACGGGTTGAATTTCGGGGCTACCAGCTCTAAGGCGTAGACATCCCGAAGCGCGCGTTTCCGCTCCTTCTTTGGTATATGCATGACATAGATCATGTTCGCGGTTTTAACTTCTGGAGGGAACTGTTTTTGGCCTTCGTTGTTCGGCCCGCGAGGCTCGTCGTCGTCCTCATTGCGGGGGCCCTTGCCCTGTTCTTCGGCTATGACTTTGCTGGCCTGTTTAATTACCTAGCAGTTACGGTTGGTGTGGTTAGCTGGCTTGTCAGGGGTGCCGTGAATCTGGCAGGGCCTATCTAATATTCTATCCAGCGCAGACGGGCCGTCCTGGTTCCCTTTAGAGGGTTTTTTCCGCGGTCCCGATTTCGAGCCGCTCAATCCGGCGTTTACTGCTGTGTCATCGGCTTCACCGCCGTTGTTTGAGTGCCGGCGCTTATTATTCCTGTTGCGCCGGGGTTTTCCGTTCCCGTCTCGGGCCTCTGAAGTGCCGGGGTCTTCGGGGTGGTTGCTTCGACGAGCCAACCAACTATCTTCACCCGCGCAAAAGCGGGTCATTAGGGAGGTAAGGGCCGACACTGTTCTCGGCTTGTCCTGGCCGAGTTGGCGGGCGGGCCACTCGTCCCGAATACTGTGTTTGAATGCTGCAATCGCTTCGGCATCCGGACAGTTGACGATCTGGTTCTTCTTGGTCAAAAACCGGTTCCAGAATTGCCGGGCTGACTCCCCGGGCTGCTGAATAACATGGCTCAGGTCATCGGCGTCCGGTGGCCGAACGTAGGTACCTTGAAAGTTAGCTCGGAATGCATCCTCGAGCTCTTCCCAGCTCCCGATGGAGTTTTTGGGTAGGCTGTTCAGCCAATGCCTTGCTGGTCCCTTGAGTTTCAACGGTAGGTACTTAATGGCGTGGAGATCATCTCCTCGGGCCATGTGAATGTGGAGGAGAAAATCCTCAATCCACATGGCCGGGTCAGTTGTCCCATCGTAGGATTCTATATTGACGGGTTTGAACCCCTCGGGGAACTGATGCTGCATCACCTCATCAGTGAAACACATTGGGTGTGCGGCGCCCCTGGCCCGGGCCACATCACGCCGGAGATCGGTTATCATCCGGGCACGGTGCTGCTCCTGAGCTCTGTCGTTTCTATCGCGCCAGGCTTGGTATCCGTCCCGTCCGGCGGGTGCGTATCCTGTGGATCCATAAATGGATCTCGACTAGATCCCTCGTGCGTTCAGGTCGTGGCGCAGGTCGTATTGGTCGTCCGGTTGAACCGGGTCTTTGCCCGCTCGGCGAGGGGGCGCGGGTGGGTATTCAGCTTCTCCGGCCGCCCTATCCCGTCCTCGAGGGGGCGCGGGTGGGTATTCGGCTTCTCCGGCTGCTCTGTCCCGTCCTCGAGGGGGCGCGGGTGGGTATTCGGCTTCTCCGGCCGCTCTGTCCCGTCCTCGAGGGGGTGCGGGTGGGAGTTCGGTTTCCACAGCCGGCCTATCTCGTCCTCGAGGGGAGCGGTCGGGCTGGTTTGCGTAAGTTCGTCTGGGAGGCATGGGCTCGAAGGCCTCATCCTCAAATTCTGGGAGTAGGTGCCACCGTGGGTAACTCTTGTATTGGCCCTGTCGTTGATCGTCAAGGCCTTCTTCGGCAGCTAAGACCGTCGTCCATCGGTCGTTGAGCTTATCCTGTTCGGCTTTTAGCTGTTGTTGTTTCCTCTTCAAGCTTCAGGCAGTGGCGATGAGTTGCCGCTTGAATTTCTCTTGCTCCAGGGGATCCTCTGGGACGATAAAGTCTTTGGGTCCGAGGCTATCTTCCTCTTCGGACGGAGGAAGGTAATTGTTGTCCTCGGAATCGTTGAGGTCCTCGGGGTCACCCTGGTCCGCGTGCCCTTCAGGGGCGTCGGGGCGCTGCTCAGGCGTGTTATCGCCGAGCTTCCCCAAGTTGTCCGGAGTCTCGTTATCTCCGGTGCCGTTCATGTCTGTGTGATTTTCCTTGCCCTTTCCCCGCCCTCTGGCTCGCCGTCGTCGGCGTCTGGGCGGGATCGTCGCCGTCCTGTTTGGTTGTGTCACCTTCCTTCATGGGGGTGTCGACCATGTAAACGTCATAGGTGGAGGTGGCAGTTCACTTTCCGGTATTGGAAGTGGCAAGGGAGGGAGCCGTGTAGGGCTGGACGTCGATATCCTCGTCCATGTCATCAGCCTCCTCGGAGGCGTAGTCCAGCATGTCGGTTAAATCTTCGACAGCGGCTACCAAGTGGGTGGTGGGTGGGACGCAAAATTCCCCGCGGCTGGCCTCCTGTCCGACCTGCTCCTAGTCCGAGGACGGGGCATCCGCGATATTCATCCTCTGGATCCGATCTAACATCTCGCTTAAAAACGAGAGGTCAACCGGACTCGCGTTCGGGCATGCGTCGGAGTTGAGCTTCGGCGCGCCCATACTATGAATGTGTCCGGCCAAGGGTGACCCTTGGTCTTCTGGCGCTGGGGTTGGATCTGAGCTCAGGGCCAGATCCGAACTGAAGCCAGACCCGGGGATAGGGACGGGGAGGGAATCCAAGGTCAAGGCCTCGGGATTGGTAGGCTCCTCGGGTAAAGCCGAGAACCCAGTAAGGACCAGATCGCCCCGAGCATCGGCGACGTACTCGAGGCTGCCGAACCTGATTTCCTACTCAGGGGCGAAGCTACTGACCTGGTCAAGGTGACCGGTCGGATCGACGTGCAGCACAATGCTGCCAAACGCAAAGAGCTGTCCAGGGACGAAGATGTCCCCGCTGCGGACTCCTTCGCTGATGAGAAGGCGAGCCATTGATCCTTGGTGACCCACGTCGGAACTCTCAATGAAAGCACCAATGTCGGTACCAAAACTGGCAGATCTTGGGTAGGGGATCCGAACTGTGGGTCTAGGAATCAATGGGTAACAGGGAACGTGGAGACGGTGATTTACCCAGGTTCGGGCCCTCTCGAAGAGGTAGTACCCTACATCCTGTTAGATTATATTGATGTGATTGTATGAAGGTTACAGAGTTGATCTACCTCGAGATCGGATGGGCTAAACCCTAGGCAATGGTTATGATGCTCTACGGACTAAACCCTCTGGTTTATATAGACACCAGAGGGTCCTAGGGTTACATATGGTCGGTTACCATTAGGGGATAAACATGCCGGCCACGCCAATTATTCTTGGAGGAGACGCCAAGTCTTCAGAGGTTTCCTTCTGATACACGGGGTCGCCCACAGTCCGGCCTTCCATCGACGAGTAGAGGGCGGCCCACCAGCCCGGCCTATGAGAGATAGGCCGGCAGCCCGAGTACCCCCTAGTCCGGGACACCCTCACTTCGGCTTGGAGATTTTGGCTTGACAGACGAGTTCTCACTTTAGGCAATCTTCATATAGGCCCAAGATTCATGCTGTCCACAGTTACCACCGAGCTTCTCTCGACGGATCCGCCCTCCGTTCGCCTTAGTAACCACATGTCGGCATCCGAAGCCTTGAGATAACTTTGCCTAGAAGGCATGCCGCGTAGGTGTGAACAGTGTTCCAACCTGACAGCTTTTACCGAACCGTCACCACTCGCGGCGCATGAGGCAGTTATTGTAACTCGAAACATGGTTCGAGGCAGCGCTCTCATAGGCACGTACCCTCAATGCAGAGATCATGTTCTGTATTTCAGGGGATATCATCAAGATTCGTTTCCCCCCATACGCGCATAACGGCATTTTGCTTTGGAACATGGCGATTTATCTGGTGCAGTAAAGGGGACCTTTGGTCTTTTACTGACCTATAAAGGTAAGAGTTGGCAATCCTCTCCTCCCCACGCTTCCATCCTGCGCCATTGCTCAAAGCCTTCAGAGCTCCAGCGCCCCAGATCCACTTCCGAATTCTCCAGCTTCCGTCCAGCGCCCCTGTCTCCTCTCCGGCGATGGCCAATGCTGACCTGAAGGGCAAGTGGGTGGCCTCCAGTGTCACGGAGGCCACCATTCAGGAGCTCCGGACTGCCGGATACATCACGGCCGATGCCGCCTACCGGGCCCTAGAGCCCGACCAGCGCATCCCTACCCCCAAGCAAGGGGAGAGGGTTGTGTTCACTCCTCACCTCGTACGAGGTCTGGGGTTCCCCCTTCACCCCTTCGCGCGAGGGGTGCTTTACTACTATGGGCTAGACTCTCATCATCTGTCCCCAAATTCTATCCTCCAGCTCATGACGTTCATCATCGTCTATGAGGCCGGACTTCCTCCACGTCGATCCACACTTCGGCTTGTGGCTGAAGACGTTCAGCATTAAGCCGAAGAGTAGCGGCGACCAACTGGCCGACTGCGGGAACGCCATGATCAGCAAGCTCCAAAGGGTGACCTGGCCAGAAGGCACCTTCATGGAGACAATCAAAGTGTGGCAGCGGGAGTGGTTTTACATCACCGAGCTGTCCACTGAAGGTCAAGCAAGGACCCCGGCTTTCTCTGTCGGGCCCCCGATGAGGCTCGTCTCCTAGATCAAGAAAGGCCTGGGTTGGGGCAATCCGAAGGAAGTGGCGATGCTTCAGAGGAAGGTCCAGTCCATCAAGACAAAGAAAATCAAGCCGGTGGACGTGATCGATTCCATTCTCCAACACTGCATCCTCCCCCTCCAACTCCGGGCGTGCCCGATGTGGCTCTACAAGCCCGACGACGAAACACCAGTGCGACACTTCTTCCGCACCACCCTGAATGGGATGTGGATGATGCTTTTCAAGCCATCCAAAAATGAATTCCCCGTGGCAGGGCCGGACCGTGGCCTTGATGCCGAGAACCCCTCCTCCGAGGTAATAGCCGATTTACTCATGTATGCTTTATCCATACTTTCTTCATATCTCTTCATGCATACCGATAATGCCTTACCCTTCCATTCTTCAGAAATGGTCGGCCAGTGCGTAGGGGATCTTGTGTCCGGCGCCATTGCCAGAGGGGGAGCGGGCCCCTCAGCTTGAGGCTCTCCGAATCGCGGCGCCATATAAGGTCCCGGCCAAGGAGGAGAAAGAGACGAAGAGGAGGGAAGGCCTCCGCGTCTGAGGTCCTTTGGATGCAAGGTCTGAGGAAACTTGTTCTTCCTCCATCCATGAGGAAGAAGAGAAGGAGGATAGGGAGGAAGGGGTATCTTCCCCCAAAAGGAAGAGGGCGGCATCTGAAGACGTCGAGGAGGTCGAGCCTCCTCGGACCCGCCGGAGGCGCCAAAAGGCCTCCAGGAACCAGCCCGGCCAACCGTCCATCCCCGCCAAGGTCGTCCTCTCTGACTCTTCAGAGGACGACGTCGTCCAGCCGCGCAAAGCGAAGCCACCGTCGAGGAGGTACTAAGTCCCCATACGCTTTATTTGAAGATGTTCTAATGTATAAATCTTTCATTCTTGATCCGCCGCCTGCTCTTGCAGCCCACAACGAGCCTTTCTTGGTGAAAGGGCCTCGGACGACGAGCTCCCTCCGCCTTCCATGGCGGAGAGCGGGATGGACGAGCATATCCGCCCCTCCCCTGCTCGTGACGAGCTGCGGGAGGCATCATCGCACCAGGCCACCTCCGCGGCTAACGCGGAGGGTGCCATTGGTGCCCTTACGACCGAGGCTAACACATTGTCCACCGATGGCCATGAGGAGATCCCTTTGGTCGAAGGGGAGAAGGATTTGGACAACCCGAGTCCTCGGCCCTGGACGCCCCGGAGGTGCTTCGGCAGCCGGAGACATCCACCCCTGCTTCTACGGCGAGTGGAGCCAACACGACTCCGCCACCCCCTCCCGCTCAAGGGCAGGCATCCATGGGATGGCCTGAAGAGATGGAGGTGGCCTTGACGAGCTCCTCCATCGTTACAGAGCACCGTGCCCTTATTGGCACGACGCTGAAAAGCTTTCGGTCCGCAGAGATCGGCATGCGGGAGGCCTTCATCGGCCTTTTCAAAGGCTTCGAGGTAAATTTTATATACCTTCTTTACCCTTTTAATAGTTAACGGGTATCTTTGTTTAACACCCAGCCTATCCAGTAGCCCTTAACGGACACATCTAAAAAGCATTGTCTGAAGACTATAAAAGGATAAAGCTTCAAAGGTACACATAAGAGCGTAACAAGCAGTAGCCCCCGAGCCCCAAGTTGGTTTTAAGAAACCGGCTTGGGGGTCGTTTGATTATTTGGGGAAAGCAATGTAAGAGCAAATATGCAGTAGCCCCCAAGACTATGGTTGGATTGACCAAGACGACCAGAGGATCGAAATCAACCTCAAATACAACTGACAACGTATTCTGTAGGCCTCGGCTTCGGCTCCGCGCTCTAACTCCGAGGAGTTGGCGGAGCTGAACCACAAGTTGGCGTGGTCCGAAGAGGACATGGATCTGCTGAAGAAGCAGATGAAGCGCGCCCAAGGTAAGCGGAAGACTAGCCTCGAGCAGAAAATATGTTGTCGTGGCGACGTAGACTGTGCTAACACAAATGTTTTTATTTATTATTGTTTGTCAGCTGCCACTGTAGAGCTTGAGGCCCTCAAGGCTGAGCTTAAAAAAGCTCGGCAGGATGCCAAATAGCAAAAGGTTGTGGTGAAGAAGGCCAGCGAAGAGCTAGCCGAGGAGAAGGCAGCCCGAAGCAAGGACCAAGCTCGGGTTGTGGAGGTCGAGGAGGACCTGAAGGGTCTATACGCGCAGCGGGAGGCCCTTCAAGATGACCAGAAGAAGAAGAACGCCGAGCTCGAGAAATTGAGCTCGGCGTGCACGGAGGCCCAGACCCAGGCCCAAGCGGATCGCGAGGAGCTTCAGCAAGTGAAGCAAATCGCCGCTGGTAAGCCATATCTGCTTCGATTTATTTTTGGTCGCAACAGGTTCGCCCAGCTTACCCAAATCTGGTGTTCCTCAGACGCCTTCGCGGACTTGCCGAGGAGTGCGTTGGATGCCGGACGCCACTACGGCGCCCTTGAGGGTCATGCCGAACAGAAGGCCTTCTGGGAGCAGTTTCAGGCGCCATCGCATCCGCCACTGCTCAATAACCAGATGAAGCAGCTAATGGAGCTGTATCGCATAGCGAGGCCAGCCATGGAGGACCTCTGCGTCAACCTCTGGCCTGCGGAGCCCCTGTCGAGCAGCTTCTTCGGATTGGTTGCATGGCTCCAAGGCGCCAGCCCCCTAGTTACTCGCTGGAAGCGTTCTGCCTGCCTGGAGGGGGCTCAGCATGCGTATGCTTGCATGAGGACGCATTACCCCGGCAACGACGCAACCAAGGTGGCTTCGGGTCCTCCTGCCGGGAAGAATCAAACTCCTGAGCAGTATATGGCAGGGGTGATGGAGGGTGCTCGGATCAACGAGACCGAGTGTAGCAAGGAAAACTTGTTTTACTAGATGTCACTTAGGAATGCTGAAGTTTTAATGATGTAAAAAGACAGGTTTTAATTTTACCATCTTCGGCTTTATCATCCGATTTGTTTTATTTTGACTCCTGTGCGACCGTCTGAATCTGAAAGTGGCCAGTCATCGGCTTCCTCCCCCTTGTGCAGAATACAAGGGGTGTTTTTACAACAATTGACCCCTTAGCCGGCGTCTCGGTACCCGGAGGCGGTATATGTTGGTAGAAACTAGGCAATCAGACTATTTTGGCTTTATAACATCCACTTAGTCATAGGAGCTTAACTGTGGGGGCAAGTGACTAGCCCCCGGTGTTTGAAGTGTTCGGTCAGGCCGAGGTTGATCCTATTAATCACTTCGGCATAGTTGACCAAAGCCCATCGTTTAACACGGATGACCTCTAACGATCTGTAGTTTGACACAGTCATCGGATCGCTGACCAGTTTACACCTATCATGACAGTCAGTTTTCGGCTTTCTCCACTAAGGCATTTGACCATTCGAGTTGGAAGCGCAATCGCAGTAGTTCTCCATTTACGCCCTTAGCCGAACAATGCGGAAACGTAAGGGGTAAGCAAAGGAGCCGGGCAACCCAACTATTGACCAAAGACATGATTTCGAAAGTGATGCATATAATGCAATATCTGAGACGCCAAATACTTTTATGTGAGTATTGGAATGAGTACGCGGGCAGGTTTTTAAAGCCGAGCCCCTGGTCGAAGGCCGATAAGAATTATTGTATCGTAAGAGTTATCTTTGGCTCAAAGGCATAATAAAAGAAAATTGCATAACGAGAGTAGATGCGGGACGACCATGAAGGGTCTGTTTTTTCTTTGATTTATGTGGTCAAGCCGTACATGCCAAGCTTTATCAAAGAAACTTTGAAAGATACATAAAAATATAAGAGGGAGGATTTATACAGGGCATCTATGATTGCGTTTATCATCCGTTCTTTGCCCTATCGCGCATCTGCACCTCCGTGCTGTTTATCAGCCCTTCCTTGTTTATCGCAAGGTTAGTTGCCGCTGTGTGCTACGCCGCCGTTTCTATGCTTGACACTTTCGACTGGTGGGTCCTTCGAAGAGGTTGTAGCCAGTGGTCATGATCGGACGGCTTTACCGCCGTTATGGAAATCACCCCTAGTGGGCTTGTAACAATGCCTTGATAATAACCAGGATGTGGGTAGGCCACTGTCCGGCCGAGCCAAACAGTGTGCCTTTCGATTTTGCTCCACAGCCCCCATGGAATTTTAAGTGCGAAGTTATGGACGCGGGGAACATAGTCCCCTGTCAGCAAGGGAGAGTTGTGGAGCGCGTACCACTATTTGGGGGTATGACCTGACTGCCGGGAGGGGAAAGAAACGCCTCAGATATGCTTTGAAGAGCATTGTTCCTTTACAATGGCGAGGGTTTTGGACGCCTCCTCGGCTGCTTGGACCTCGGCCGTGAAGGACACAGTTTGCTCCTCTGTATGGAGAGATCGCTCGATGTTACCGTTGACTGTGATAACACCCTGCAGGCCCGGCATTTTAAGCTTCATATATGCATAATGCGGGGCGGTGTTAAATCGGGCGAACGCGGTTCGGCCAAGCAGTGGGTGATAGCCACTGCGAAAGGGGACTATGTCGAAGATCAAGTCTTCGCTTCGGAAGTTCTCGGTGGAGCCGAAGACTACTTCCAGTATGATGGTCCCGGTCCAGTGCGCCTCCACACCTGGAATCACACCCTTGAAAGTGGTGTTGCTGGGTTTGATCCTTGATGGATCGATGCCCATCTTGCTGACCATGTCAACGTAGATCAGGTTTAGACTGGTGCCACCGTCCATAAGGACCTGGGTTAAGTGAAACCCATCGATAATGGGATCGAGGACCAGAGCCGCCAGCCCTCCATGACGGATGCTAGTCGGATGGTCGCGTTTGTCAAAGGTGATCGGGTAAGCCGACCATGGGTTGTACTTCGGGGCTACAGGTTCTAGGGCGTAGACGTCCCGAAGTGCGCGTTTCATCTCCTTTTTCGGGATGTGAGTAGCGTAGATCATGTTCACATCCTTTATTTCAGAAGGGGGTTATTTTCGGCCTCCGTTGTTGGGCCTTCGAGGTTCATCCTTGTCCTCACTACGAGACTGGCCTTTGCCCTGGCCTTCCACCGCAACCTTCCCGGCCTGCTTGATCACCCAACAGTTCCGGTTGGTGTGGTTGGCGGGCTTGTCCGAAGTGCCATGAATCTGGCAAGGCCTGTCGAGTGCGGTAGGACCGTCCTTGTTCCCTTTAAGGGGTTTCTTTTTCTGGCTGGTCCTTGGATTACTGAACCCAACGTTGACTGTTGGGTCCTCGGCGTCACTGCCGCTATTTTTGTGCCGGCGCTTGTTCTTGTTGTGCCTGGGCTTGCCATTGCCATTGTGCACCTCCGAGGTGCCGGCCTCGCCACTGTGAGTGCTACGAGCCAGCCAACTGTCCTCGCCCGCGCAAAAGCAAGTCATCAGAGAGGTAAGGGCCGCCATTGTCCTCGGCTTGTCCTGTCCGAGCTGCCGCGCTAGCCACTCGTCCCGGATACTATGCTGGAAAGCGGCGATCGCTTCGGCGTCGAGGCAGTCAACTATCTGGTTCTTTTTAGTTAAAAATCGATTCCAAAATTTCCTGGCGGACTCGCCGGGCTGCTGAATCATGTGGCTAAGATCATCAGTGTCCGGAGGCCGGACATATGTGCCTTGGAAGTTTGCTCTAAAAGCGTCTTCGAGCTACTCCCAGCTCCCGATACAATTCTCGTGTAGGCTATTGAGCCAATGCCTCGCCGACCCCTTAAGTTTGAGCGGGGGGTATTTAATGGCATGGAGATCGTCACCTTGAGCCATATGAATGTGGAGAAGAAAATCTTCAATCCACACAGCCAGGTCAGTCCCGTCGTAAGCTTTGATTTTTACGAGTTTAAACCCTTCGGGGAACTGGTGTTCCATGACCTCGTCTATGAAGCATATTGGGTGCGCGGGTTCTCAGAAGCGAGCCGCTTCATGCCGAATATCGGTTGGCATCCAAGCATAAGCTTTCTCCCGAGCTCTCCCATGCCTGTCCAACCAGGCCTCATAACCGACCTGCCCGGTGGGCGCGTGTCCTCACGATCCATAGATGGACCGTGCCGGGGCCGGGTTTGCGCCTAGCTTTTGTCGCAAATCATACGGCTCGGGGTATTGAACCGGGTCCTTGCCTTCATGGAGAGGTATAGTGAGGGGATTCCTATCCTCCCCCGTTGGCTTGTCCCGTCTCCGAGGAGGGCGGTCAGGTTGGTCAGCTCGGCCGTGCTTAAAAGGCACGTTCTCGGCGACCTCGTCATCGAATTCTGATAGTAGACGCTGACGTGGGTAGGATTTAGCTTGCCCCTCGCATCATGCTTCGAGCTCCTGCTCGACTGCCAGGATCTCTACCCACTTGACGTTTAGCGTGTTTTGATCAGCGTGAAGCTGTTGTTGCTTTTTCTTCATGCTCCGGGCGGTTGCAACAAGGCGCCGCCGAAATCTTTCTTGTTTGTATGGGTCCTCAGGGACTATGAAGTCCTCAGGCCCGAGGCTGACATCCCCCTCGGACTCAGGGAGGTAGTTATTGTCCTCCCCATCTTCGAGGTCTTCGGGATTCTCATTGTCCGACGTCCCTGTCAGTCTGTTAACCTGAGCTGGCGTGGCATTGTTGTCGTCGCCCTTTTCGTTAGCATTTTCGGGAGTGGAGCCATCCTCTGTGGCTCCCGTGTTGTTCGTTTGGTGATGAGTCCAATTTATGTGACGTTTTTCATATATATTTTGTGCCTACAAGGTGGGATTTGTGGAATTTTACCGTGTTCGCGCACTTCTTTTTGTTGATAATCTCTCAGGTAACGTCTTTTGGAGCAATATCCATTTAATGGAGGAAATCCTCAGAAATGGGAGTGGAATCATGCATTAAAGGTGATAAACACTTTCCATAAAAAGATCAAGGAAGGAGGCCAAAGAAGCAGCCGTCGTCGCGCTTTCAGAGCAAATGACGGTGTTCCATGCGACCGCGCACGCTCGCATGAGCGGTCATTTGGCACGCCGCTGTCTTTGGGGGATCGACTACTTTCACCCAGTCGAAGCAGATCGGGGGGAGGACGAACAAAGACTCTAGAAACTCATCCAGAAGGCAGAATCCTAGCCGCCGGAACCCATCCAGAGGAAGGATCGACCGGGAGAACAAGGGGATTCCTCTCACCGTGAGAGGAACGACATCATCATCCACATCTACATCATCACCACCTTCATCGTCATCGTCATCCACATCCTTATCATCTGCAACATCAAGAACCCTAGTGGATCCTTCGGTGTATCAGTTGAATCATTCCCCCATGTATTCCATTACCATCACCATGATGATTGTTGTTCCTATGTGTGAGTAAACCCCTAGTTCTCGGGGATATGGATGAACCTTGGTATGTGTAGGATCTGAAACGTTTATCATGGATTTGAGATCCTCTGTTGAATGCTTAGTTTAATAACTTCGTGAATGTTGTGAAGGGGGCCCACTCAGCATTTGTGCCTATATTAGCCACGAAGTATATCACTATCTTTGCATAGGTTTAGGATGTGGAGGTAATTCGAGGTGACAGTAAAAGCCTACTGCTCCTAACCTTTACAAGTGACCGGGGATTTATGGAGAACCCTTAGTGAGGCCGCATCCATGGGGAAACCCTTAATTATCATGAGTTGTAACCCACAGGGGGAGACAATGATGGTGGCGTGCGTGGCACGAAGTCTACCACGAGTAGAACGTGTTCTGTACCCGGCTCCGCCCAGCATAAACGTTAACAGTGGCTCAAGTATCCTTTCCATGCTATGCTTATGCATAGTAGTACTAGAAACATACCAATAGGGATTCCAGACTCCCTGCGAACGCCTTCTTAATTCTGTTGTTTCACCATTATTTACCATCCTTGTCTTTCATTTATTTTTATGTTATTTAGTTACAAGTCACCATTTTACTCAATCCTTACTTAAATCCGCCCTCACTCTGCTTCAAGTCTACAATTATCTGCAGGCACAAAGTTACATAATTCTCTACAAGGGGCAAAATCCTGATTCATGTGCTCCCTGTGGGATTGATACTCTTACTTCGAAAAGGCTACAACTAAACCCTGTGCACTTGCAGGCTATCATATGGCTCATGCCCCCGCCAGTGCCTTTTGGTCGCTTGCGTGGGTGCCGGCACTTGGGTGAATCTTTGGGCATGTCGACCATGTAGACGTCATAGGTAGACATTGCGGCCCAATTACTAGTATAGGGTATAGACATAGGCGACGCCGCTCCTAGCACGCCGTTGACGTCCTCATCCATGCCAGTTGCCTCTTCAGAGGCATAGTTGAGTACATCGGTTAAGTCTTCGACCGTGGTGACTAGGTGGGTGGCGGGTGGGACGTAAATTTCCCTGTTGTCGGCTTTACATCCGATCTGGTCATAAACCAAGGATGAGATCGCCAGATCCTGGATCTGATCTAGTATGTCATTTAGCTATGAGAGGTCCTTAGTGTCCATGGCCTGATTACAAGCCGGATTAATATGAAATATGCTCAGTGATTTGCTTGACGCCACCTCGGAGTCTTGGCTGGCCGGGGTTGACCCCTGGTTCGTAGGTGAAACGGTCGGATCCGAGCTTGACACTGGTTCCGAGCTCAGACTCGACTCAAGGTTAAGATCCGATAAGACAGTAGCTGGACCCGTGCTTGAAATTGGGTCCGACGTGACGATGATCAGGTCCGTACTCAAGGTCGGCTCCGAAGCTGGATCTGATCTGATGCCCAAATCAGAGGTCGGATCCGAAGTCAAGGCCGTGGAGTCCGAAGGGTCCTCAAGCCGATCTGGCGTCCAGCCGGAGAGAGCGAGATCACCACGAGAGTCAGCGGTGTATTCCAGACTCCCGAATGTAATGACTTGGTTCGGAGCAAAGCTTTCGACATGGTTCAGGCGACCGGTTGGGTCGGCGTGCAGAACGACGCTGCCGAAAGCAAAAGGCTGGCCGGGGACGAAGATGTCGCCGCAGCCGATGTCGCAGTTGATTTGCAGGTGAGCCATTGATCCTTGTTGACCACACGGCGGGACCTGTATGGGCCACTAATGTCGATACTGAAACCGGCGGATCTCGAGTAGGGGGCCCCGAGCTGTGGATCGAGGATCGATGGTGAACAGGAGACAAAGGGCACGGTGTTTACCCAGGTTCGGGCCCTCTCAAAGAGGTAAAACCCTACGTCCTGCTTGATTATATTGATGGAGAAGTATCGAGTACAGGTTGATCTACCTCGAGATCGTATGTTGTGTACTAAATCCTAATGGAGGTGATTGTACTTGTCCCTCTAGGGGCTAACCCCACGGTTTATATAGGCACTGGGGGTATCTAGGGTTACACATGGCCGGTTACCATCTAAGAGTTTGCACGCGGACGGCCGGAGTAGATCTTGAAGTACATGGCAAGTATTCGGTAGAGTCCGTCTTGATCACGCCGGGGTTCAAGGCTTCCGGAGTCCTTCCTTGTGAGATCGGTAGGCCATAAGCTCGGCCCATGGATGGTGGGCCCACTAGGTTGGTACCCCTTAGTCCAGGACACCGTCAATAGGGGATCGCCTAATTCACCCTATCGCAAAGGATGGAAAGTTGCCATCAGGGCCCCTTTTTTGACATGCTTCTAGTCTGCACACAACCATTCTTCACATGACTCTTTTTTTCCTACCCTCGCTCTGTATCTTTTTCCATCTTTTTTCTGATTAGATCTGGACACCACCACTATGAAGTCATCTTCAATATCATTCACACCCCCACTGGTACAGCGAGCTGGTATACAAACGGTTTTTAACCCCTTTCCGCGATGGAGTTTTAAACCGTCGCCTTGCATGTGTGTGCGATAGGGGGGGGTCCTTCCCACACGACCCAGAAACCGTCGGCGATAGGGCCTCCGGTCACACATGTGGGGCAAAAAGAGCTCGTGTGCGATCGGGCAAGCCATCACAGACAATTATACTGGCCCAATCATTTTTGTTCGTATGTTCATCCCACACAGTGAATCTCAGAAAAATGTTTCCATTCATATGTACATCACACACAATTTTTATGTGGAAATGTTTGTGCAAGGTGGCCTAACGCAAACATTTGTCGGGCGGAAGGCATGTGTGATTGTTCATTTATCCAACACGGCTACTTTCTAGAAACTGTGTGCGTTGTTTGAGGTCATCGCCCACGGTGTTGTCTGAGAAACCGTCTGCAATTCAAAAACCCAGTAAGTAGGCTAATTGGCCTATTATTGATAATTCATTTAGTAATCAAATTGACATTTCATATCAAACACACCATATGTTTCATAGCCGTATTACGGCAACCAGGATTTCATAGCTGAATTACATCAGAGTACAACATCACATAGCTTCAGCACTCAGTTACACCATATAGGCATATAGCTAGCTATGCAATTACACAACAGCACGAAGTTTCACATGCAACATCTAAAACCTTTGGAAAGTAGCATCATATATGGTATATAGAGAGATGAATCTCATCTGGAAAACTGCTGAATCTGAAGGCAAATATTGAGCCTTCAATGATGTTGAGTGTCCTTGCAACTTTACGCTAGTGGCTGCGGATGATTGCCCACCCAACCTTCGTCCTCTTGAGGGAGACTTCAATATTGTACTGTGGGTGTTGAATGAGTACCTTCCTCGCCTCTTGACCATGGAGGTGGTTTAAGAGGTAATCATCGGTGAACTGCTTTGGAAAGGACTGAAAACAAAGATATGCATAAATATCTGTTCTAAATTTTGAAATGGCGCATAGGAAAAAACACAAGGTAAAAGAGTTAGTACCATCCTATAGTTGACTGATGTCTTCTTCATTGTGCAAACAAACATCTTGTTGTTATTCAATGCTAGTTTCTTTATCCTAACAATCTTTCCGAGTTTCTTGACTTGATTGATATTCATGTCCATCTCATTTCCCCATATGCAAAATGGATCGAACAGTGGGTCTAAACCTCTGACAGCAGGACCTACATGTGCAAGACCAAATTGTTAAAAACCTAAATATTAGAATGGTTCCTGCAATTGCACAATAATGTGCTATTAGCCAAAGGACCATGCATGTGCAAACCTCGATGGTAAACCTCAGTGCCTCCCATTGTTTCCCTGCAACACATATAAGGCAGATATTGATCAGTTTAAGTGAGAGTTGGCATACTATCAGTAGAATATATTAATGAAAACTTGTACCCACAACAAATGAACATCACACTGCAGAATTGAACCAAAAAGTTAACTGGACACCACAACAAATGAAGCAAGCAGTTAACTGAGAACCACATTGCATAATAGAACATATACTAGAAGATCATACAGTTAACCAAGCCTAGCGTGCTTAAGAACTACTAGGAAATATAGCATTTGTGTATGTTTCTCATGTATAGAGTACATCCAAATTTGATTTTATTTCTCACATGCATAACAATAAAAAAAATTGTACCCACAGGAATTGAAAATCACATTTCAGAATTGAACCAAACAGTTAACTACACATCACAACAAATGAACCAAACTGTTAACTGAACATCACATTTCAGAAGATCGGATTGCATATTAACATTA
The DNA here is from genome assembly GCA_039707655.1 of Elymus sibiricus. Classification (NCBI taxonomy): domain Eukaryota; kingdom Viridiplantae; phylum Streptophyta; class Magnoliopsida; order Poales; family Poaceae; genus Elymus; species Elymus sibiricus. The sequence goes on from CM077674.1 coordinate 254,464,205, forward strand.
CAGAGGACAATTCACTAGAAGGCACCGGAGGCGGCCTTTAGAAAACACCACGAACTGTCGCTTAAAGCAGCCAACCGCGTGGCGGCGTCCGCGCGCGAGGGGTCGACGGTGGCCTCGATGGCGAGGTGCTCCTCCAAAAGCTGGCGGTCGGCACGCATGGTATCCATCGCGACCTCATCCGCGCGTGCGGCCGCGATTTGCTTCACCACTGCCAGATGCTCCTTGAGCTCCTGGCTATAATGCGTGAACCATGGCTATGGGTGGCGCTTATTTGGAGGATGGGGCAGTAATTTGGGTGGAAGATGTCGCGCCGGCGGTCGAGGCATGTGGGATGGAGAAGGAGGAGGAGGATGGGGGTGGGGTGTGGATTACCTGACTATATGGACAGGGCCGCACAGCGGGAAGGAGCGCCGCCGGTGAGGAGGCGGCGCTGCAAAGCAAGCAGTGAAGGTTTGAACTTGGAAAGGAAGGAGGAAACAGTGGAAATGTGGCTTTTGGTGGGGGAGAGGGGGCGGGGACCTATATATTTCCGCGGTTGCCGAAAATTTACAAACGGTGCAGCGAAAAACTGGCGCGCAAGTGTGGTTGACGCGCGGCCGGTGGACTATAGCCGACGAACCTTCCTGCGTAAGCCATACATGAGGGAGCGCCAAGATATTTTATACTGCATCGCACACGATTGTTGCTAACAAACTGTTTGTGGTGTACTTGATTTTTTTCATTTTGATTTGAAAGACAAAATGGGGTTACGGTAGGAAAGGTCGCTGTTTGAATTGCTAGAACATTTATCTGTAGTGAACATGCAACTATAGGAGTGTCGTGCTAAAATTTGGATTTATTCCGGGTTCGTTTGGCATTTTTTATACATTAATTGAGTTTTCTAGGCATTTAATGTGCATAATTCAAATTTGAACTACAGGCACATGCTCCAGTGCACCAAAATGGGTTGAAAAATCATATATGTGTCCTTGGGTGAATGTTTAGGTCCCATACAAGAAATGGGAGTGAATTTCAAACATCTGGGCATCGTGGCTCCGCCGAAAACAATGAGAAACTTGGTTTTTAAATTCCTGTAAATCCAAAAATTGCCTAAAAATCACGAAACTTGGCATGGTGTCTTGACATGGCACCAACATGCTGTGGTAAAAAATTTGTTCGATTTGGGACAAGTTTTGGTATAAGCTTCTTACAAACCGGAGCTTCTGTCAAGAAGGCTCATGGTTCCGATAGGGGATGTGTCACCTTTGTGGGCGAAACGACATACGCTGCCTCTTCCTGCCTTGATTTTTTTACAAAGGCAACAAAGACCAATAGGAGTGTCATGCTAAAATTTGGAATTATTCCGGGTTCGTTTGGCCTTTTTTATACATTTATTGAGTTTCTAGGCATTTAATGTGCATAATTCAAATTTGAACTACATGCACATGCTCCAGTGCACCAAAATGGGTTGAAAAATCGTATATGTGTCCTTGGGTGAATGTTTAGGTCCCATACAAGAAATGGGAATGAATTTCAAACATCTGGGCATCGTGGCTCGGCCGAAAACATTGAGAAACTTGGTTTTTAAATTCCTATAGATCCAAAAATTGCCTAAAAATCACGGAACTTGGCATGGTGTCTTGACATGGCACCAACATGCTGTGGTAAAAAATTTGTTTGATTTGGGACAAGTTTTGGTATAAGCTTCTTACAAACCGGAGCTTCTCTCAAGAAGGCTCATGGTTCCGATAGGGGGGATGTGTCACCTTTGTGGGCAAAACGACATACGCTGCCTCTTCCTGCCTTGATTTTTTTACAGAGGCAACAAAGACCAATAGGAGTGTCGTGCTAAAATTTGGAATTATTTCGGGTTCGTTTGGCCTTTTTTATACATTTATTGAGTTTCCTCGGCATTTAATGTGCATAATTCAAATTTGAACTACATGCACATGCTCCAGTGCACCAAAATGGGTTGAAAAATCATATATGTGTCCTTGGGTGAATGTTTAGGTCCCATGCAAGAAATGGGAATGAATTTCAAACATGTGGGCGTCGTGGCTTGGCCGAAAACATTGACAAACTTGGTTTTTAAATTCCTGTAAATCCAAAACTTGCCTGAAAATCATGAAACTTGTCATGTTGCCTTGACATGGCACCAACATGCTGTGGTAAAAATTTTGTCCGATTTTTTGAAGGCACATAGATTAACAACCAACAAAGTCATTTTGGAACAAAGAGCTGCCACGTTACAATCGGAAACACAAGTGTTATTCAAACCGTGGGCGTTGTACTAACATTTACGTGCCGGCATGCGTCCCCATTTTTATTGTCTAGGAGGCGCCGTGCGGGGTAGCTATTTGAGTAGACGGGAGGCGTGGAGCAGACCGTTGCGCAGGCTCACCGAAAGCGAGCCCTTTGACCTCCATCCGCCGCCCACCTCGCTCCCAACTTCTCCATTAATGGCGCCCGAGCCCCAGTTTTAATGGCTTGGCTAGGCCTCAGTCGACTGAGATTTAAGAGAGAGAAAAGAAAATCTGAAAAGAAAATTTTGCACGGATCTTGATGTAAGATCTCACGGACATAGCATCGACTGAGACTTAGCAAGACTGATATATATGACGACGATGGCAATGGATAATAATAATTGTCTTACATATTCAAGAAGATAATTAAAGATGCCACATGCGGCAACGCCCGAAAGACATAAGGGTAAAAGAAGGAAGACGCAGACAATGATCTGGGTCGCTGCTCTCTACTTCACCTCGATCTACTACGCCATCTTCGTCATTTCGTCCACCTTGATCTCCTTCAGGTCCTCAATACATCGCTTGCGAGCATCCACGGATTCCTCTAGGAGCATTTCACGCTCGATGCGGAGCTTAGCATTCTCGTCCATAAGTTTCCTGACCATGACAGTCATCTTCTTCAATACGGCAGTTGTCTCCTCGTGCTGCTTCGCCCTGCCGGTGATTTTTGCCCTCAGCAGGTCGCGCTCTGTGCGGAGCCTCACCTTGTCACCCCGTAGTCCCCGGATGACACCGGTCGACTTATCCAACGCGACATAGCTCTCCTCCTGCAGCTTCGCCCAGCGGGAGATGTCATCGTCCATCAGCTTATTGAGCATAGCGCACATGCGCCTGTGAGAGCCCTCGAGTGCCCGCGATAGATCCATCCAGGCCGCCGCGACGCGGCATGACCTCTCTACTGCTTCCGTGGCGCGGCGGGACATCTGTGCCGCTTTCGCGACGCGTCCGGACCACTCTGCTGCTTCGGCAGCATGGCGGGACCTCAGTGCTGCTTCGGCGGCGCAACGGGACCTCTGTGCTGCTTCGGCGGCGCAACGGGACCTCTGTGCTGCTTCGGCGGCGCGGCGGGACCTCTCGGCTGCTATCGCGGCGAGGCGGGACATCTCTGCTGCTTCGCTCGCCGCTCCGTGGTCATTTCTCGACCAAGAACTCCTCCCACGGGCCATGGCAGACGCAAGGAAGGACGAAGGCTTGTTTGTTTGCTGATGAGGAATTGAGGAGGAATGTGCAGTCATTTTTTAGTAGGTGGTATTTATAACCTAGTAATAAGCTGCTAAGTGGGAAAACGTTTAGGTTTTGATCGGTGTGAACAGGTCTTCAATTACATATAGCATGCTAATTTGGAATGTGACGGGAAACAAGCTCAAACTTATTTGACGGTTCCGGTTTCGAAGTGCGGCACGATTCCCGGATGGTGTAATTAATGTGGGCAAGCATTCTTGGATGCGTACGTGCCGTGTGCACCGCAATCGGCGATGTCAGCACATGACTTGTTCCATCAACCGTGTGCGCTTGTTATTACCATCGCGCACAATTCTTTTAATTAGAATGTGTGCCCGTATATCGCAGACTCCTTGATCTGGCTGACCGTTTCTGTTGTTTTGGCTCATCGCAAACAGTTCATCCGAGTGAACTGTATGCCGTGTATCGCACACACCTTGATCTGCCTGACCGTTTCTGTTGTGTTGGGTAATAGCAAACAGTTCATTCGAGTGAACTGTATGTCGTGTATCACACACACCTCGATTTGGCTGACCGTGTTTGTTGTTCTGTCTTATCGCAAACAGTTCGTATGGATCAACTGTATGCCACGTATCGCACACGCGTCTCTAATCTGAATCATGTTTGTTGTTCTGTCTTATCGCAAACAGTTCATATGGATCAACTGTATGCCACGTATCGCACACACGTCTCTAATCTGAATCGTGCTTGATGTCTCCGGCATCGCACACAGTTCGTCTTATTGGCGACGGTTTTAGTACGACACCGTTTGCGATTAATGCATCGCACACAGTTTGGTCGCGGGGTCTCTGATTGATGTGTCGCGTTAGGACCATCCTGCAGTAGTGCCCCTCCCATTTCAGAAACTTGACAGGACCAGTATTCTTATCCTCCTCAACACTACTCTTATTACGAATGTTGAATCTAGCATATTCCAAATTAGTGACAACATTAACAGTATCTAAATCTAGATAATTGCAACCTACACCCATTTCTAAAGTTTTACCAATAATTTCATCATTAGAAAGAACAGAGAAAGAGTTATCATCGATGATTTTGGTACCTCCATCAACTTGTTCAGTTAATCTTCTGGCAACTCTATTCATCACCCTTTCACGACCTCCTCCGATCCGAAGATCCTCGAGGTCATTCTTATAGGTTGCGCCTCCATCTTCTTGTCATCTTCTTCCACCTGAGGAACCTGATTGTTATAAAAGCCAGTAAGCATTCCATGGGTCCCCTCTTGGAAGCCAACAGTAGATGGTTGAGAGATAATAAAGCTCATAGACTCTTGAGATCCCCCCCCCCCCCCTCCTCAGCTTCATCTAGCATGGCACTATTTATAACAAATAAACATGGATACTAGAGGATCCATAAATGGAAAAAAACACAGACAGATGGAGTCTATCTAGTTGTCTTCCATCCTCAGCTCTAGTAACACAAAATAATTTGCATTGCCAAAAATATGGAAATAATATATTTACATGTGTCATACTCTACTAGCATATCAAGGTTCATGATTCAATAAAGTTGGCAGATATAGCTCTAGTTAAACACCTCAGTAGTCTTGATTTATAAAATTTCCAATGTTGTCAGTCATGACCTCATAAACATAGAGAGAGCTATAATACCTTAGACTATGAAATAATAGGAATCAAAAGGAAGCTTCGCGCACTCATTGCTTTATTACCAAGCCTCACACCAACGAATACAACTATAATTGCTCTTGGCATGCAATAGCACGCTTTGCAACTAAATTTGGAAAATTAACATGCTACCAGATGGAGACAACAAGTGTACGATAAAGTAAATATGAGATGCTACTAGATGGGGAGGTGCCAAATAACATAATTTTAGGCTTGATCATTGGACGACAGTGGAGCTTGTTGATGATGGCTTGATTCCATGCAGGTTTACTTTCTTCTCATCACATGCCCTCATTTGATTATAGACCATGTACATGGTTTCAGAGAGGTTCGAGATTGCATTCATCAGATCTTCATTGGTTGTACTTGCACCCACAGGTATCTGAAAAGATATTGAGGCCTTGAGGGAGAGACATGATTGGCGGATAATGTTGCAGACGGTACCCTTATGCTTTGATGTGCGCTGGGTTGGCTTCTTCACGTCCACCTTCATGATGGTTTCTGCATATCTTCAAGAACTTTCTTCGACGGACTGCCACTGCACCTTCTTTTCTTTCGGCGCAGAGTTTTCTACGGCGGCGCTTCCTTTAGCACTGCCATGATCCCCTCATCCTAGTTCCACTTCCACCTCTCTTGAGAAGTTGAGGTGTTGCGGAACCCCCAACTTCCACTCTCTGGAGGAGAGGGACTCCTTTCCTCGGCTATGTGATTATCAACTTTGTTGGGTTTAGCTTGCCAAGAGTTCATACCGAAGAAACAACCTGTGGCTTTCCGCAGAGCTTGTTGCAAGTGAACAATTTTCATATTCACCCAAAAAAATCCGTTGCAGTATTTTTGTTACATGGAAAAAAACTTAATACTAGTATTTTTTTTCAATCATAATATATTAGTACATTGCATTTTAGAAAAGTGTACATGAATTTTCAATCGCAACTGATTCGAATTGGATCCACACCCAATTTCGCCCCTGCAACAGATGCCCCCCTGCAACAGATTAGGTAGGTAGCTCATGCACACTGAAAGTGCCTCCTCCCTCTCTCTTAAAATTGCAACATGCACGCACCGAGGGAACTCGTAATCTCCACGTAGTTGGCAATGAAGACGGCTTGCTTGATGTTGATTGTGGTTTCGCTCGCCGTCGCTGCTCACGGCCGTGAGCCGCCGGTGGACAACCTCCTGCACCAGCGGTGAGCGGAGGGCGGCTGGCGGCGGGCCGCGGCCAACGAGACAAAGCTGGTCATCATCAGGGGCAAACAGGGGCGAGGACTCAGGAAAGGCGCGGCGGCGAAGTGCGTCCCCCGCGGCGACGTGCCGGCGGAGGATGGTGGTCTGCGGCAAGAGGTGCTACACGGCGCGGTCACGCCTCGCCCGCGTCCCGCCGGCCACCAAGTGCGTCATGGTCTGCAAGAAGTGCGCACCAACCAGCTGAGTCCCCATTTTTCTTCGTCGTCTTCTTCCTTTTCTCTAGACCAATTCAGAATTTAGCTGCATGCAGACTGATCCACCGATTTTTGGAGCTTGTGCCTTCCGAACAATCCCAAAAAATAAATAAACAACCAGCAGGTCTGAACAAAACTGTGTAGAGATTACATATAAATAATTGCTTTCATTGAGAGTTGAACTCAAGACCTCCCGCTTACTAAACGGGTGCTCTAACCAACTGAGCTATGAAAGCTTGATGCTGATTTATCCATGCTAGCATATAAAAATATTGTATACTGTCTTTTTTTTTTTATGTTGAATGCCTAAAGCATATATCGTCCCCAAAGCTCCTCGTGTGACCATGACAACTTTCTCAACAAAAAAAAAACTTCTATTTTACCGTTAAAACCTTGCACATAATCTGTAAAAATGACGATCTTTTTTTAAAACAAAAATGTTACTGCTGGTACACTAACTTTTGGGTATATGCTGCAAAATGGGACCAGACAAAAATGTTTCTGCATAATGGGAAGCTGGCATCAAACTGGAGAAAAGCTCTTCTCTGGTCTCAGTAATTCAGAGCCCCGAATTGATCATCAGAGCAACAGGCCTGAATAGAGGATACAGGTTTGCTCCCAGATAATGATAGCACGGTCTACATTGATAACATTAGCAAGACTGCATCTGAAGAATGCATCGCCAAACAACCCAGCACAAAACAAACACTTAAGATCTGACCGTGAAAGCAGCAATCCGTCTTGCCGCTAGCAACACTACCATCTCATACATCTTGCCTAATCCCCCTCACTACGTGCTCGCCGAGACGCCACGGCCCACGGACGCCCGATTGGCCGCTCGCCACGCCGCCGCTGCCGCGGTGAGCGCTGCGTCCACGGTGAGCACTGACGCCAGAGGTGCCGGCGCGCGACCGGCTGCTTGGCTCCAGCTGCGCCGCCGCCCTCTGCTTGCTCTGCCTGGGCCGGTTCACCGGGCTGCGCGCGCCACCGTGGTGGCTAGGGACCTGCTCGACGACCTCGTCGCCGTTGTTCGACGACCGTGAGCCGCTCCACGTCCGGTCCGTGGACTCGCACGACGGCGTCCACAGGTTGCCGGACAGGCTGTTGCTCCCCGCGGATTCCTGCAGCTCCATCTCCCCGCGGCCACGGATGTCCCGCACCGACACGTACTTGTGCACGCTCGGCTCGCCGAGGTCGTCGCCGCCGACCGCCGCGTTGACAGACGCCTTGTCGTCGACGCTCCGATCGGGCTCGGGGGTGCGGCTCTCCGACGACGAGGAGTTGAGGTCGGCGACGGCGTCGACGATGGATTGCGCCTTGGAGACGCAGGCCGGTAGCGTGAAGGATGGCGGCGTTCCGGGGGTGGCCGTAGCTGAGGTGTGGTAGTTCTGGATGTCCTCGAGGAGATGGCTGGCGTACAAGCCGGGGTTCTGGTCGAAGTCGCGCGATGCCCTGCGCGACCGGCGGCCTGATCTCCTGTTGGGGGTCTCGGCCACGATGCTCACCGTGCGCGTCTCGGTGGTCTTGGACGACGGTGCTCTCGTCTCCGACGCCGCAACGATGGTCTCCTCCGCCTTCTCCTTCTGAGAACTCTGCTCCTTTGCGCGCTCCGTGGTCTTCCGGATCGGGGTGGCGACGGCAATCTCCGTCGATTTCTGAATCAATTTGAAGATTGTGAGCGGCTGATCGGATGTTAAGATGTGGAGTTACAAAAGAAAGGGCGTTAAAATTCGAACTGTGCTTGTTTCTTACCTTCTGGGGCTTGGTATTGGTGCTGCTGTTGTTATTGCGGAGGGAATTCTCGTCGATCTCGGCCATGGGGCTGCGCCGGAGAGGGGACTGCTCGGCCTTCCTGGACGAGCTCCGGCTCAGCGCCGGTGTTTGCCCGGCCGTCTTCTGTCCCCCTCCACCATTCTCATTGGCCGCGGTCACCCTCGCAGGCGAGCTTGATCGCGGAGACGCGCACCTCTTCCCAGACGCGGCCGCGGGCGACGGTGCGCGCCCTTTCTCCCTCGCCGGAACGGAGACCATCTTCCCGGGCTGCTGTCTGGCAGCGCCGGAGCCCGCCGAGGTCGCAGAGGGTGCGCCGCCCTCGCCACGCCGTCCGGGCGATCGGCTGGACCTGCGGCTCCCTCCGCCTGTCCTCTCCCGGCTGCCCGAGCGCTTCCTCTGCGGCGAGCCCCGGTGAGGCGACGGCCTCGACACGGGGACCCCGTTCCTCTCCCAGTCGCACTCCTCGTCCGCGCCACCGGCCCCGGACGGATCAAAGTCGGAGCTCCTCTTGGACCTGTGCCCGCCCCCCGTCTCGCCGGACGCCGCCCTCCCGGACGAGCTCCGGCTGAGGCGCCCGCACTGGATGAGGATGGCGTCCACCTCCTCCTTGGTGCAGCTGGACGTGCGCACCGGCATCGGCCCCTTGGCCACCACCACCACCGGCCTCGCCTCCTCCTTCTTGTCCTCCCCCTCCCCGCCCGCGGTCGCCTTGTTAGCCTTCACGACGATCGCCGCCGCCTTTTTGCCGGCCGCCGCGGTCTCCTCCGCGTTGGACGCCCTCCTCGGCTGCGGCGCCTTCTTGGCCTTCTCGTCGCCGGCGACCGCCGCGGCGGCGGCGACCTTGGCGGGCTTCCTGGGCTTGGTGGTGGCCGCAGCCGCGCTCGGCTGCGGCTGCAGCGGCGGTGGCTTGTCCTGCTGCTTCTTGCTGAAACAGAGCCCCATGGCGACTCACTCGACGGAACGGATGGTTGGTAAGCTCCGGGTGCAAAGAATGGAAAGTCTGGGGTTGGAACGCGTGGAGCTGGTATTTATGCAGAGCTCCGGGGAGTGTGAGGGAGGATTAAGTACGTGATCGGTGCGCGTGGTGCTTCGTGTTAGTACTCCGTGTACTGGATGCTGTGGTGAGGTGAGATTTGAAATCCCCTCTCTCTCTCTCTCTCTCTCTCTCTCGCTCTCTCTCGCGGTCGCGGTGGTGCCCGTTGGAGGAAGCTTTGCTTAGGTGGGACCTGGCTCTGATCAGCTCATCATCTGGAATCCGTATCCTCCGGGATTCAAACGCCTCAACGGCTAGGAGGGGGCGCAGATGCACACTCGTGGAAAGATGGGTTCCTTTCTGCGCCCAATTGAATTTGTTTTCTTTAACGAACGGTGGGAGCAGCCGAGCCTAACGTTGGAGGAGCTCGTGTGCATGCCCACGACATCGAGCTGTCTTCTCTTCGCTCCCGCTTTTGATCGGATCGGATCGAATCGGAGCGCTAATTAATTGCGCGATCGCACCAGAGCCAGGGTGGGGGATCAGATCGTGTCACCTACTCACGTGACGGGCGTGACAAATGGCGCGCACGTGAGCTCGCGCACTTGTTGTATGTACATCATCAGGCCATTGATCGATTTCGCTGATGCCTTCTTAACTCTGTCTCGTGTGTTGGCCGTGCAAGCAGCATTCATCCCAGGTCGTGGGCCTGATGCCCCAGGTGGCAATCATGGTTTGCATTTGCAACGGGACGGGACCACCCGCAGTGAATGGTTTTTTTTTTTAACACAGTACAGACGTAAGTGCTCATATATACGCGCATACACTCATCCCTATGAACGCACACACGCACACCCTACCCCTATGAACATCTCCGAGAGACTGAGCCGGCATATCATCTTGAGATTTTACGAAGTCACCGTAGACGCCTCGTAGTCGACGGGAACGTCTCCTCCCACTGAACGCGCATCGCCAGAAATCCTGAAATAAATCCAGGATAAATGCGAGCATCAGAACTTGAACCCTGATGGGCTGGGGATACCACTGTCCACCTAACCATCCAACCATAGGTTGGTTCGCCCCGCAGTGAATGGTTTGTACGTTCGAACGAATTGCGAATTGCTGACTTGCCGGTTCTTCACAGCAGGTCAGTAGAACTGGGAGATGCACGGTAACAAATCTGGATTAGACTCCATGGCCAAGGTAAATAAAGAAGAGATCCAAAGCTGAAAGCTCCCTTCCTATTAGCCTCCAAATTGACCGTTTTCCCCCCCTGTCCCTCTCTCCTTCTTTTGAAAGCAGCTGAGCGTCAAAGCATAACAGCAACACAACGGAAGCGGAAGACTGACGTGTCAGCCGAACAATGAAACGCAGGGAAGTACTCTAGATTTGAGTGGTCACATGTTCTCATGACAGATTAAACCAGAGTCAGGAGGCCTCACGCACAATGATAGGCCAGGGCCCCTGGCAGCAAACCTCATCAAAGGCATCATCAGTACCGTAGTTTAGTCGAGTTGAACTTGAATACCGGATGAACGACATGCAGGATGCGTCTAGGACGGTACTGTATGTGTTAATATAGGTGGCCCCTTCATTTGAATTCGCCACTCGGAGCCCTCTGCAAACAACAATGCTAAGCGTGGTAACAAGGACGAGCGTTCAGACTTAAGAGCACTGCTGCTGTATGTATCATACTCCCTCCCTCCCGAATTACCGATGTATCTAGACACGTTTTAGTGTTAGATACATCCGTATTTAGACAAATCTAAGACAAGTAATTTGGGACGGAGGTAATAGTAGTTAACCTGGTTAGCTCCAGTACAACATATATTACAGGTCAAAAGAAATGCTTGAAACAAACGAAAGTACTCATGTGATCCCGAGCTCCAACGATCCCGGATGAACAGTAAAATCCGAAAAAATAGTAAATAAATTCAAAAAAATCTGAAATTTTTTGGCAAGAAACTTTGATGTTTTTTCTACATGCATGCAAAATTTCATGACGAAATTACATTTGTGGAGGTGTGGGTAAAAAAACAAAATTGATGTTCCAAAGTGCTTCCAAAAACACTTTTCTGGAACATCAATTTTGTTTTTTTTGCCCACACGTCCACATATGTAATTTCGTCATGAAAAATTGCACGCATGTAGAAAAAACATCAAAGTTTATTGACAAAAAAATTCAGATTTTTTTGAATTTTACTGTTCATCCGGGATCACTGGAGCTCTAGATCACATACTCCACGTCCACAAACGAAAGCATATCACTGGAAACATGAACAAAAACATAGATTAAGTGACTGGCCACTGCGCCAACAAGACCTCAGGGGCTTCAAATAAAGGAAACCTAAAGTTCACAAGCCCAGGATCGATGTACTAGTTTACAGAGGTACTCCCTTCGTCCGAAAAAGCTTGTCCCAAGCTTGTCCCTCAAATGGATGTATCTAGCTTTTTCGGACGGAGGGAGTAGTATATACTAGTGACTATGATAGATGTCTAGATGGAAAGAGACGAACCGATCTACACTCCTTGCATAACTGGACACAAAAATACACAGTAAAAAAGGCTGCAATAAATCATCTTTGCCGTTATTCGGAATGTATTGACAGGATTTATGCTTGTTTCATGAAGAAATGGATACACTGTTAGCTTCTTGTAATGAAGATATGTACAATACTGAGATCCTTTCTGTCTCTCAGGATCTCTACCTAAAATGCCATGTAGTGGAGAGCACCATCAGTCTCATAGTGGTATAAATTATGTCTCGCGGTATCAGACAGTCGTTACTGCCCTACTATGCAAAGGCGCACAATCATGCAAACATTACAAAATATGGACTGGAAATGTACATGCCGCAGTATTGTGATGGTCCATGCAAACATAAAAACACTTAGCTTTGACATAAGTATTCGTGGGACGACTCCATAGCTGCCCAGAAGCTAAGGGTGTGCCAAATGTGCAATCCCAAGTTTAATTGTCACACTCTGTATTATTCCTTAGCAAAATCATATATTCCTACTGAGCAAGATTTTCACGAACATTCATACTGTATGAGGTATATTTCTGTGATTCCTACTAAATAATGTCGTTCTGACTATACTATGTTCATGAAGCGAAATTATCCGATCAAACAATAATAAGAAAAATATCAACTTCGCTTTGGCTCATTTTCCTTCACTATATTCAAGCGTAAACAACTTTTGTAGGGTACGGTGATTTTTCTTGAATATTATGAAAACCTCATGAGCAAGTTTCAAATGCCAGATTTCAGCACATTCATCCGTCATCCACGATCCAAGATGGTATTGGAAAGGTAAAACTTCTGCACGCTCAGCATTCAAATCTTACCTAGAAAGTTTTGCAAGGTCCAATCCTCTGTTCCAACCATGTTTTTGGGTTTTAATGAATGGTATATAACTCTATAAGCGAACAAAAGTAGTTTTGTTGCAGATAAGTTGGCAACTTCCCAAAACCTTCATCATATTGTCTTGGCTAAATTCGGATTTGCCCTTTCCAACACTTAGGCTGTGTTTGGTTAGACCATGAAGGAATCAAAGCACCCTTTTGGTGCAATATACTTTGTGTACTGGGTATTGCTAACCCTATAATATCAATGTGTTAGAGAAATAGATTTCGCAATCAATAACAACACAAGAAATGGTCCATGCAATATTCTGAAGAATAACAGTTCACATGTACTCTTGTAGACTATTCCAACTTTAATATCAGAAATTTCAAATTATAACAACATTTCTGATGTGACTAAGTTAGCTAGCAAATCCTAGAACATGCTCTTTTTTCATAACCAGGAGCATGGATGCTGAGAACTGATTGCTTAAGAAATACTACTTGGTATAACAGGGTTAGTTAGAGAACCAAGCGTTGCCCTGTTGGCTTGCACTGTGATTGCGCACTCTGCATACCCGCATCCGAGGCCTAGCCTCTGCACGGTACCTTCGCATTGTCTTCTCTATATAATAAGCCACCAAGTAGTAGGGTGCCTCAGGCTTAGCGTAAGTTTATAACTAGGTACAGTATGGCTTCATATATTTCTCTTAGAAGAATATTGATGTAAATATGTCCAATGTACTGTTTTGCATTGTTGTTCAATGTGGAAGTATGAGCTGATATAAAGAACTTTATGAGGTTACTCGGAACATTCCACTGAAAGTATATAGTACCATAGATTGATGATGAATGGAAGCAATTAAAATTTAGGATTACCTATTGGCAGCCAGGAACCTAGCTTAGAGTCTTAGCTGTTTGTTCACTCTACACTAGCCACAAGTTGGATTTAGAGAAGTTGTTTCATGAATGTTCTTGTATTTATACAGCATAGATCATCCAAATTCAGGTGAACTTTAGCCATCCAAGTTCAAGTTCACAGGGTTACAGTAAGACCAAAATATATACATTGCTGTATATATAGCATTACACTCCAAACACTTATCGTATTGTCCAAAAACAAGATACTTGTTGCCTAACCGAATTCCCTCGTAACAGAAAATATATTATATAAATTATAAAAAATAGCACGAATTCAATTCATAAAGGATACACATTCCTAGAAGCAGCAATGTGACTATACCAATCAGATTAAGATAAGCTCTTGGAACAAAATTATCAAGCATAGGCTGCAAGGAAGAGCAAAATTATCGCTGTTATTTTAGAACTATCGATCATCATTATCCGAACAATTCCCCACATCTGAGAAAAAATAGATGTTGAATTAGAGGAGGAACAAGGGAACGACAGCAAGCAAGCAATCAACTTCCTGGTCATGCGTTCCTAATTCCAACCCTCTTCAGCCTTCATCCCTCTCACCACACACACACCGGAACAATATACACACGCCTACGCTGCGGCCATTATTATTGTATATAAGGAAGGCGGTCGGCTTACTTGGCCATGTACAGTTGTTACAGAGAGGTAGGTACAGTGGTCTCATTCGTCGTCGATGTACTCGAACTCGTCCTCGCGTAGGTGCACGAAGAGCTTGACCGGCTTCGGCTGCGTGTCGACAGCGAGCTGGAACTCGACCTTGAAGGGGAAGTTGGCGGTGATGCGCTTGCCCTTCCAGACGCCGACGTACTGCTTGATGACGCCCTCCATGCCCTGGATGTCCAGGTCGGGCGCCTTGACGACGTGGTAGACGCGGAGGGGCGCCGTGACGCGCACTCGCCTGCCGACCTTGGGCGCGTGCTCGGCCTCCTCCTTGGCCACGTCGGACGAGGAGGACACGTCGCTGGTGAGGGAGACCCGCGGGCGGGCGGTGCGGAGGCGCGGGGCGCGGGGCGGCGGCCCGAGGGAGCAGCAGCGGGGGGCGGTGGAGGCCGGCGAGGGGAGGCGGCGGAGGAGGAGGACCGAGGAGGCGGAGGTGGAGGGGGGCGCCATGGCCGCGGCGGTCGTTGCCATTGGCGGCGAGCGACTGGAATGTGGGGCGCGTGTGGAGGGGCGGGGCGTCGGGTCGAACAGGTGGTGGGCGCGCGGGAGAGGAGTGTAGGATAGGAGCCGGGCAACGAGAGGTGGAGGAACGGATAGACGAGCGAGTGAGGATTGTGCGAGGCGAGGGTTGCGTAATGCGTACTGTAATATTTCTGGCGCTTTCGTTTTTGTTGCATCCGGGCTTCGGAAACGTCCAGAATTTTGTAGCTCCGTCATCGTAAGCTTCCCAGGGCTGTTATCAATCTCAGAAAACGGTGCAACGGGTGACGCTTTGGCTAAGCAGTCAAACAGTAAAAGGTATATTTAAAAGTAAAAAAAAATGAATTTGTTTGACAACATACATGTTCATGTCTTCTGACCGATTATAAAGTGTTACAAAGAAATGGCATATGCTTTGATCTGAGGAAAAACAAAATCCAGTGCTGTAAAAACATTTTTTAAGCACTAAACTTGTTTTCTTAGCACAGGTCACAATACTTGTGTTTTTCTATTATGAAAATTTACAGGCAACCAAAAGGAGAAGAACAAATACATGTAAGAAAATCCGATATTTTTGGCATTTGTAAAAAAAAAAAATTGCTCCCAGGCGCCATTTCTAATATCTGGAAAATCACAAGTTCCTGTCGACTGTGAATGGTTCGGTTAGATATAATTGTTCCTACAAATCAGTTCTGCTAAGAAACTATCCTGTCATGTTGGTGTTCACACATCCTGAACTTAATTATCCACAACAACAAAACACATTGGATATTAAGATTAGATCAGCAAGCGGTTTTGCAATTCTACGCCGAAACAAACAGTACCAAAAGGAGAAGTCACTTTGTACACAAAGGACAGAATTTACGTAAGCTTGTGCTAAAGCATGAAAACTGTCTGCTCACTGAAGTGGCTTATGCAGATGAACTCATTATGGCACAACAGGAGTATCACAGAAACCCGAGTAATTCCAGCCGCAACAGCCTACCAAGCATTTCTCAAGGTTCAACTAGAATGGTCCTAGCTTGACATGCCAACACACATTGTAGCTACACCCTAGATACACGACGACTATACGAGACTTTTTCGATAATCTCTGCTGCAGCAGACGGACTTTAGCATGCAACAGCGGCACAGGATGTGTGACGTTGCTTCATCTCACAACCTCAAAGCATTCAGTTATGACGACTGAAGGCCAGTTTCTGTTTTTGCATCCAAGACCTCACTCTTGGAAGCAGACCGGACAAGAGACGCTGATGGCAAGGGAGACAACAATTTGGCTGCTGGAACTCTCATAAGATAGATGCGGTTGTTCTCATTCACTGCCTTCTCCAAGTTCTGGTTCATCTCTTGTTCTAGTCTGGAAACAGAATCATAAAGGGAGGCGGGGGCTCCCCTGGCAGTTCTCTTGGCATCAGCAACTGCATTAATCCCAATCTGCAGTCGAGCTATCTCCTCGCCAATTTCCATCTTCTCATGCAATTCAATGGCATACCGATAGCAAGCTTCTGCATTGAATTGAGCAGCCTTCAACTGGATGTGGGACAACCACGATCTTTCAAAGTGGTTCTGCAGTGGAGGGATAACCAGTGCAGCATACGCTTCTTCGTAGTACAAGGCAGCCTGCATAAGGCCAGAGGCAAATATTTTTCTGATGTCAATTTTTTTTCTATGCATTTTAACAGAATTATAGTATTTAAATGTTCAGAGATGCAAAATATATGTTCTATTATCTTTGCCACTTCAGCAGCAGAACCTTACGTCAAAACCCTAAGCCCACGAACCGACTGATCCTCGTACTTTAATAGTGTATGGCAAAGATTCTGATTCAAGTTCAGTGTTTTGCTAATCCAAGAAGAAACATACTCCAGCACTTTTCTCATGGAATGCTGACAGGACATCATGCCAAAAATATCTGCCAGGCATATAATCACACCAATCTTGCACACAGGTAGGTAATCCAAAATAAGAGAGCAAAACATTGCATGTGCAGTGCAGCCTGTTATGGAACTCTCTCGAAGACACATCCATATGCACAGCAAAACGAAAAACTGGACCAGGCCCCAGAAAAACTAGAAAATGAGGTGCTTAAGCCTGCTTTGGAACATAATTCAGTTTGGAACAACCAGTTTGCTAACAGGTTACCAACCTCACCCTCCCCCCACAATACCTATAACATGTGTTCCTCATCAAGCCATAATGGTAGAACATGTTGGAGTATCCTAGCAAACCGGACATGAGCAGCACGGGTATGGCGGATCGGTGGCAACCAGAAACAGTTATAAACTGGCAGAATTTGGGTCTAATATGATCTTAACATCAATTCAAAAACCACCTCTAGATTGCACAGAAAATACATGGCGCTTCACCAATCTAGTCTCCCTCATTCCATAATTCTTGTCGTGGTTTTAGTTACGGAGGGAGTACTAGAAATTCTAACCAGATTGATTGGTTTGAACAAATTAAAATTTTGCATATTTAGATTTAATAGATAAGATGGAGGATGAGATGATAAGGCAAGATATGACCTGAGACATGCAAGGTAACATTTCATGACGGTTGTTCTGGTTTTGGGGTCCCTATGAAGCTCTTTCTCAACTTTCTTCGGACTTTTTTTTTATGTTCTCCTGGTATTCTCTACTGAAGATGCATATTCTTGAAAATTAATTTGTATTCGACAAAATATGATCTCAAAGCGTAGTACACCGAACTAATCTGGAACTTAAAACTATATCAGCATGGCAATGATGAAGCAAGCATAAAACATGGAGTACACCGAATTCGTAAGGTGCTAGAGAAAATTATAATAATCAAAGTTAGTGAAAGCATTAAACAGAATCAAAACCTTGCATGTGTGGGACGTGGGAGATATAGTATGGCTAGGCAGAGTTGGATACTGCAATTGGCGTAAACCTTGGATTAGCCTCACAACCTCTACTTTGCACCTTCTAATGAAAAATGACTGATGATGGCAGGGGTGTCTGCTATTTTCTGGACAGTTTGGAAATTGAGAAATAGTGTGGTGTTTGACAATCTTAAAATCACTGATCCTTGCGTTCCTGTTAATATGATTGCGAGATTTCTTAATGATTGGATTATTCTGCAGAAAAAACAGGGGAGATCAAGAAATGCTGAAGTCAGGGGTAGGAATGTTCGAACTACTAGCAAATGAGGTGTTTCATGCGCTTCATGGATGGAGGATTGGACCGAACAGGATCCAGAAGTGAAGGAGTAGTTGCCCTTTTGAGATGTGATCTTATTCTCGTCAGGTCTTTTGGTTCTCAGCTGTTAGTAGTCTACTAGTTTTGTTTCCTGTTGGTTCCAGCTGGGGTGATTGAGAGGTAGCGTCTGAACTGCTGCCTCAGATTTGCTGGGTTCTTATCCTGTGATGTTTTGAGGGTCCGGCTTGTGGATGCCCAAAGATCACGGAGATCCTGTGCGCTCTTGGATATCTTTAGCTTATCGGTTCCTTTTTCTTGCTTTCTGTTGGCAGCTTGTAAGGTAAAGACATTGTGGTTTCTGATATATGAAATCGCAGGGGAAGCTAAGCGAACCTAGAACAATCACAGATCGTATGGATGCAATGCCACTAGGGAAGAAGCACACGGCAAGCAAGGGCAGCCAATCTCACCTGCCTGGCCACCTTGGAGCACGCCGCCGGCGACGTTCCGGCCGCGATAGCGCGCTCGAAGCAGCACTCCTGCGCCTGCGCGAGCATGAGCCGCTCCAGCATCGCCGCGGCCTCCGGGCTCATATCCACCGTCCCCTCCCCCCCCTCCATCATCTGCCCCACCGTACGGAACGCCCCCGCCGCGCGCTGGAACTCCCCGCACGCCTCCTTGACCCCTCCCTCCGCCGCCCGGTCCACGGCCGCCGCGATCCTCGAGGAGGCCGCGCCGACGTTGAACACGACGGCGGCCTTCTCGAACCGGAGGGACGCGGAGGTGTGCTTGAGGTTGGGCCTGAAGGCATCGTGCCAGGTGAAGGCTAGGTTGTCGTCGAAGGCGCAGGGGTCGTCGCGCGCGGAGGAGAGGAGGCGGTGGTAGCGGAGGAGGAGGGCGCGGCTGGAGGAGGGGGGCTGGGCTTGGGAGTTTGGGGCAGAGATGGAGGCGCGGGCGTCGCGGAGATCGGTGAAGACGGGGGAGTTGAAGAAGTGGCGGTCGCGAAAGAGCTCGGCGGCGGCCGTCTTCTTCTCCGGGACGGAGAGCATCGGGGGGAGCGGCCGCGACATAGATGGCGAAGACGAAGGGTACACGAAAAGGGACGACTTCCTCAGTTTTCCCCAGGTTTTCGGCAGTAGATACGAATGTTTCTTCAATTCGAATTTGCTATCGCTAGATTGACAGATATCCTTTTCTTACGGCGAATTACGTTGTCGCGAGGATGATAATTTCCTTTACGGCAAATCGAGGCAAAAAACTGAACATGTCAAGGACTTGTCATTGCTTGCAAAAGAAAATTGGCATCCTTGCAACAACATAATCTGCAACTCTGGCGTTCTATTTGCCATGCTAAAAAATCCAACATTCTATTTGAAGCGAAATCCTTCTCCAGGTGCTAGTCCAAATAGACTTCGAAATTGTCTTGGGATTCGGGCAGATAGAACTGAAATCCTTCTCCAGGTGCTAGTCCACCAAATAGACTTCGGAATTGTCTTGGGATTCGGGCATTTGACGAGGTGAAACTCATGCCACTGACATGTCCAAACCGAGGGAAGTGGGTTTGAGAGAGGAAATCTTGTCGAAATTGTTAGAGTTGCGAAACAATGTCAGCGATGATCACAGAGCAACAATGGCGGCGAGGATTGGTATAGACTCCCGAATCCCCCATTAATGTTGTAGGGTATTACCTTGTCTATCGAGGCCTCGAGCCTGGGTAAACTTTGCCCCATTTTGCCATCTAATCTACTCATCTGGCCGGATACCCTATCGAGGGATCTGCCGGAAAATACTCCAACAAGAGGTTTAAACAAAGGAGTCCTCCAGACGCCGGTTGCCTTGGTCTTGTACTCAAAGCCCTCCGGGCCCACCACGTTGTAGAGCCATGGGCCGGGTTGATTGGCCCATGACATAACCGACCTAGGGGGGGGGGGGTAGATCAACCTAGTCAGGCCGGCTTCCGGTAAGGTGAAGCATGATGGGAACGTTGCAAGGAAAACAAAACAAAAAATTCCTACGAAACACCCAAGATCTATTCTATGGAGATGCTAGCAACAAGAGGGGAGTGTTTCTACATACCCTTTTAGACCGAAAGCGTTAATGATCTAGAGATCGTGGTTGGCGTAGTCGTACTCGCGCCGCGATCCAATCCGATCCAAGCACCGAACGAACGGCACCTCCGAGATGTGCACACGTACGGCTCGGTGACGTCTCCGCCTTCTTGATCTAGCAAGGGAGGATGGAGAGGTAGATGGGATATAGGTCAGCACGACGCCGTGGTGGTGGTAGTGGCGGCGGAACACTGGCACGGCTTCGCCAAGAGCTACGTGGAGTAGGAAGAGTGACAGGAGGGAGAGGCGGCCAAGGGTGGAAGCGTGGCTGCCCCCTACGCCTCCCCACCTTTATATAGGCGTGGAGGGGCTGGTGGCTTGCCCTCCAAGCCCTAGGGTCGTTGGCCAAGGGGGAAAGAAGGAACTCCCTCCTTCCCTTCCCCACCGATCGCTATCCCCCATTTTTAGGGATCTTGATCTTATCCCTTCGGGATATGATCCTATTCCTTCTAGGGGATCTTGGTGCGCCTAGACTAGGGGTGTGGGGCCTTGCCCCACTACCCACGTCCATGTGGGTCCCCCCCATGCAGGTGGGCCCCACTCCAGAACCTTCTAGAACCTTCTCGATACAATACCAAAAAATCCCGAACATTTTTCAGAACCCTGAATATGACTTCCCATATACTCCCTCTGTTCCTAAATATAAGTCTTTTTTAGAGATTTCAATACGAACTTCATACCGATGTATATAGACATATTTTAGAGTGTAGATTCACTCATTTTGCTCCTTATGTAGTCCATATTAGGAATCTCTAAAAAGACTTATATTTAGGAACGGAGGGAGTATAAATCTTTACCTTTGGACCATTCCGGGGCTCCTCGTGATGTCTCGGACCCCATCCAGGACTCCGAACTACTTTCGGACTCACCATACGAATATCCCAATACTACCCTAGCTTTACCGGACGTTAAGTGTGTGACCCTACGGGTTCGAGAACATGCAGACATGACCGAGACACCTCTCTGGTCAATATTCAATAGCGGGACCTGGATGCCCATATTGACTCCTACATATTCAACGAAGATCTTTATCGGTTTGAATCACGATGTCGAGGATTCAGTTAATCCCGTACACAATTCCCTTTGTCCGACGATATGTTACTTGCCCGAGATTCGATCGTCGGTATCGCCATACCTAGTTCAATCTCGTTAACGGCAAGTCTTTTTACTAGTTTCGTAATACAAGATCCCTGTGACTAAACTCATTAGTCACATGCTTGCAAGCTTCTTGTGATGTTGTATTACCGAGAGGGCCAGAAATATCTCTCCGTCACGGAGTGACAAATCCCAGTCTCGATCCATACAACCCAACAAATACCTTCGGAGATACCTGAAGAGCACATTTATGATCACTCAGTTATGAAGTGACGTTTGATAGCCCACAAAGTATTCCTCCGGTATCCGGGAGTGGCATGATCTCATGGTCTAAAGAACAGATACTTGACATTATGAAAGCTGCGGCAAAGTGAACTTAGTGATACGATTGGATGCTAAGTTTACGGTTGGGTCTGTCCATCACATCAACGAGCTAGTCTATGGTTAGAAAACCTTAACCATGTTTAATCAACGAGCTAGTCTAGTAGAGGCTCACTAGGGACACTGTGTTCGTTTATGTATCCACACATGTATTTAAGTTTCCGGTCAATACAATTATAGCATGGATAATAAACGTTTATCATGAACAAGGAAATATGATAATAACATCTTTATTATTGCCTCTAGGGCATATTTCTAACTGTCTCCCACTTGCACTAGAGTCAGTAATCTAGTTTACATAGTTATGAATCTAACACCCATCGACTTCTGGTGCAAATCATGTTTTGCTCGTGGAAGAGGATTAGTCAACGTCTGCCACATTTAGATCCGTATGCACTTTGCAAATCTCCATGTCACATGTAGATGCTGCTACCACGCTCTGCTTGGAGCTACTCCAACTGACTGATCCACCATTTAGAATAAATACGTATCAAGTTTGAGACTTCGAGTCATCCGGATCAGTGTCGAAGCTTGCATCGACGTAACCCTTTATGATGAGCTTTTCGTCACCTCCATATATGAGAAACATTTCCTTAGTCCTCTTTAGGGACTTAAGGATATTTTTTACCGCTGTCCAGTGATCCACTCCTGGATCACTCTAGTACCTTCCTGCCAAACTTGTGGCAAGGCACACATCAGGTCTGATACATAGCATGGCATACATTATAGAGCCTATGGCTGAGGCATAGGGGATGACTTTCATCCTTTCTCTTTCTTCTGCCGTGGTCGGGCTTTGAGTCTTACTCAACTTCATACCTTGCAACACAGGCAAGAACCCCTTCTTCGACTGGTCCATTTTGAACTTCTTCAAAACTTTGTCAAGGTATGTGCTTTGTGAAAGTCCTATTAGGCGTCTTGATCTATCTCTAAAGATCATAATTCCCAATACGTAAGCAGCTTCACCGAGGTCTTTCATTAAAAACTCTTGTTCAAGTATCCCTTTATGCTGTCCAGAAATTCTATTTCATTTCCAATCAATAATATGTCATCCACATACAGTATTAGAAATGCTACAGAGCTCCCACTCACTTTCTTATAAATACAAGCTTCTCCATAAGTTTATATAAAACCAAAAGCTTTGATCACCTCATCAAAGCGAATATTCCAACTCCGAGATGCTTGCACCAATCCATAAATGGATCGTTGGAGCTTGCATCCTTAGGATCAACAAAACCTTCCGGTTGCATCATATACAACTCTTCCTTAAGGAAACCATTAAGGAACGCTGTTTTGACGTCCATCTGCCAGATTTCATAATCAAAAAATGCAACAATTGCTAACATAATCCTAACAGACTTTAGCATCGCTACGGGTGAGAAAGTCTCATCGTAGTCAACCCCTTGAACTTGTCAAAAACCCTTTGCGACAAGTCGAGCTTTATAGACGGTGACATTACCATTAGCGCCCGTCTTCTTCTTAAAGATCCATTTGTTCTCAATGGCCTTTCGGTCATCAGGTAAGTCTACCAAAGTCCATACTTGATTTACATACACGGATCCTATCTCGGATTTCATGACCTCAAGCCATTTGTCAGAATCCGGGCTCATCATTTCTTCTTCATAGTTCGTAGGTTCACCTTTGTCCAACAACATGACTTCCAGGACAGGATTACATACCATTCAGGGGCAGTACGTGTCCTGGTCGACCTACGAAGTTCAGTAGTAGCTTGATTAGAAGTTTCATGATCATCATCATTAGTTTCCTCTCCGGCTTGTGTAGGCATCACGGGAACTCCTTTCTGTGATGCGCTACTATCCAATTCGAGAGAAGGTACGATTACCCCATCAAGCTCTACTTTCCTCCCACTCACTTCTTTCGATAGAAACTCCTTTTCTAGAAAGGATCCATTCTTAGCAACAAAGATCTTGCCTTCAGATCTGTGATAGAAGGTATACCCAATTGTCTCTTTGGGGTATCCTATGAAGACGCACTTCTCCGCTTTGGGTTTGAGCTTATCAGGCTGAAGCCTCTTAACATAAGCGTTGCATCCCCAAACTTTAAGAAACGACAACTTAGGTTTCTTGCCAAACCATAATTCATACGGTGTCATCTCAAAGAATTTAGACAGTGCCCTGTTTAAAGTGAATGCGATTGTCTCTAATGCATAAACCCAAAACGATAGTGACAAATCTGTAAGAGACATCATAGAACGCACCATATCCAATAGAGTACGATTACGACGTTCGGACACACCATTACGCTGTGGTGTTCCAGGTGGCGTGAGTTGTGAAATAATTCCACATTGTCTTAAATGCATGCCAAACTCGTAACTCAGATATTTACCACCACGATCAGATCGTAGAAATTTTATCTTCTTGTTGCGATGATTTTCTACTTCACTCTGAAACTCCTTGAACTTTTCAAACGTTTCAGACTTGTGTTTCATTAAGTAAACATACCCATATATACTTAAATCATCTGTGAAGGTTAGTAAATAATGATATCCACCGTGTGCTTCAACACTCATTGGACCGCATACATCGTTATGTATTATTTCCAACAAGTCACTTGCCCGCTCCATTGTGTCGGAAAACATGGTTTTAGTCATCTTGCCCATGAGGCATGGTTCGCATGTATCAAATGATTCAAAGTCAAGTGATTCCAAAAGTCCATCAGTATGGAGTTTCTTCATGCTCTTTACACCAATATGATCTAAGCGGCAGTGCCACAAATATGTGGAACTATCATCATTAACTTTGCATCTTTTGGCATCAATATTATGAACATGTGTATCACTACGATCGAGATTCAACAAGAATAAACCATTCAC
The DNA here is from genome assembly GCA_039707655.1 of Elymus sibiricus. Taxonomy (NCBI): domain Eukaryota; kingdom Viridiplantae; phylum Streptophyta; class Magnoliopsida; order Poales; family Poaceae; genus Elymus; species Elymus sibiricus. The sequence goes on from CM077674.1 coordinate 254,488,538, forward strand.
ATTGGGTGCATGACCATAAACGATATTATTCATATAAATAGAACAACCATTATTCTCGGATTAAATGAATAACGTCTCGCAATAAATAAGATCCAGATATAATGTTCATACTCAACGCGGGCACCAAATAACAATTATTGAGGTTTAAAACTAATCCCGAATGTAGACGTAGAGGGAGCGTGCCGACGGTGATCACATCGACCTTGGAGCCATTTCCAACGCGCATCGTCACCTCGTCCTTAGCTAGTCTCCGTTTATTCCACAACTCCTGTTTTGAGTTAGAAATATTAGAAACCGAACCAGTATCAAATACCCAGGCGCTACTACGAGCACTAGTAAGGTACACATCAGTAACATGTATATCAAATATACCTTTGCTGATGTTGCCAGCCTTCTTATCTGCCAAGTACATAGGGTAGTTTCGCTTCCAGTGGCCATTCCCCTTGTGATAGAAACACTCAGTCTCGGGATTGGGTCTAGCCTTGGGTTTCTTCACGGGAGCGGCAACTGGCTTGCCATTCTTCTTGAAGTTCCCTTTCTTTCCCTTGCCCTTCTTGAAACTGGTGGTCTTTTTGACCATCAACACTTGATGCTCTTTCTTGATTTCTACTTCCGTGGCCTTAAGCATCGCAAAAAGCTCAGGGATTGTCTTATCCATCCCTTGCATGTTATAGCTCATCACGAAGCTCTTGTAGCTTGGCGGCAGTGACAGGAGAACCCTGTCAATCGCTACTTCATCCGGAAGATTAACTCCCAACAGATTCAAGCGGTTGAAGTACCCAGACATTTTGAGTACATGCTCGCTAACGGAGTTGTTCTCTTCCATCTTACAGCTAAAGAACTTGTTGGAGGCGTCATACCTCTCGACACGGGCGTGAGCCTGAAATACCAATTTCAGCTCCTGGAACATCTCATATGCCCCGTGGTGCTCAAAACGCTTTTGGAGCCCCGGTTCTGTGACGCCCTCCGGCTTAATCGTGCGCTAATCATACACGCAAATGCACACGATCAAGCCCAGGGACTCACGGGAAGATATCACAACACAACTCTAGACACAAAATAAAATAATACAAGCTTTATATTACAAGCCAGGGGCCTCGAGGGCTCGAATACAAACGCTCGCATACAAGCGTTAGCGGAAGCAACAACAGTATCTGAGTACAGACACAAAGAGAAAACAAGAATGCCTTAAGAAGGCGAAAACAAACAACGTCTCTGATCGAAAAGGCGCAGGCCTCCTGCGTGGGAGCCTCCTAAACTACTCCTGGTCGTCGGTCTCCAAGTAGCAGTATGCTTCGCCCGAGGGGTAGTAGTAGTCGTCAACTGGGGCTGCTGACTCCGGGGCTCCGTCATCTGGTCGCAGCACACGGGTATGGGGGGCAAAGGGGAAGCAAAGCAACCGTGAGTACTCATCCAAAGTACTCGCAAGACTGACATCAGAACTATACTATTTATGCATTGGTATCAAAGAAAGGCTGTATTTTTGGATTGAACTGCAGAAATGCCAGAAGAGAGGGGAAAAGCCTAGCCTATCGAAGACTAGCATCTTCAGCGGTCTTGCAGCATTAGAAGAGTGCAGATTAGTACATAATTAAAATAGCAAGCATGTTGTAGCAAAGCCTAGGGATCCTTCCTCGACTCCCTGCGAGAAAGCGATCCCGGAGCTTCCAATTAATTCAAAGTTTTCAGTTCAGGTAGTAGTAGATCGGGATACAACACTGAGCGTCCTGTTACCGTGGACACGGCTATTCGAATAGATAATCTTCCCTGCAGGGGTGCACTACTGTTACCCAACACGCTCGATTAACTCCGGCCGGACACACTTTCCTGGGTCATGCCCGGCCTCGGCTGATCGACACACCGCAGCCCTACCTAGAGCTCAGCAGAGAGGTCCCCGCCGGTCTACATCCTAAGCGCTCAGGGGTCTTGGGCCATCGCCCTTAGCACTCCGGGTCGTTGCGTGCAGGGTGAAGCCAGGCACCACCCGTGTGCTGGATGGCGCCGGTCCGTCCCGGCCGCAATGCTGAACTGGACGTCTGACAGAGCTTCCGGCTGATACATACGGTGCAGAGGGCCCCATTAAACCATTATCCCGCGTGATGGTAGTGCGTATAGGTCAGTGGCCAACTCAGATCAATACCCAAATCAGTTAGTGCATTATTAGGAGCTCACGGTGACGATCAGTATTCCTGTCGCCCCATCTCGAAGAAGTGCAACAAGGGTCAGGCCCATCCCTCTCTAGGGCGGTCTCTGCCTGCCCGGCCGCGCCTCGTACTTATCTCGCGGGTACCCTCCAGGTCAACCCGACTCCACAAGGGACTGTCGGGAACTCAGGTTCACCTCTACCGGGGTGGTACCGCCTGTCCCTTCAGACCCGCAATAACAGTACAAGGGGGGCAATAGTTAAATGTAACCGTGTGTCCGTAACATCAAGAGGGAAATCCGAGGAATCACCCTCGATGGATTCGCACTCGATGCTACCGTCAAGGTGAACCCGGAGGAATCACCCTCGATGGATTCACACTTGAGGGGTTGCACGACAGAAGCTTCATCGGAGGTGGTGGAAGAGGAATCACCCCCGTATCCCACAACCGACTAGCTGTACCACAGAGGCATATCAGGAGTGAGATAAGATGTATCACCCTCGGCACTCGAGGATAACTCTGTGGAGTCGAACAACTTAGGGGGTGTGCAGTGATGTGCTGGTCTCAGCCCGTCGATCAAATCGACCGGGGCACAGGTAACTAAGCGGGGCAACTAGGACAAGGAAGAGGGGCCACAGATGGATTACCAACCAACACTAGGCATTTAGGATATTAGGTAAAGTATCAATAGAAGTTACAATAAATAGGCTATGCATCAGAATAGGATAAATCAATAGCAGTAGCAATTTCTAATGCAAGCAGGAGGGAGAGAGAATAGGTGATATAGGCATGCGTCAAGGGGGTTTGCTTGCCTGGTTGCTCTGCGGCAAAGGAGGGATCGTCAACAGTGTAGTCGGTCTCAGGGGCTATCGGAAAAGAAGAGGGGGAGGAAACAATAAATAAAAGCAATTAATGCAACACAGATGCATGGCATGATGATATGCAGTGTTAGTGGGGCCCTACATGTCGCAGACGAAGCGGGAAAATATCTGGGATATTTTCCCGACGCTTAGGTAGACTTCGATATACTGAACCGGAGGGAAAGGTTGCATGTTCAGGTAGATAGGAGTGATGGTCAAGCATTTTGACCACATATTCGGATTCGTCTCGTTTTTCTGATCAACTTTCATGTAGAAAACTTTTCGATCCGAGCTACGGTTTATTTTCTATGATTTTTCAAAGATTTAAACTATTTTCTAAAATTTCTGGAACTTATTTAATTCGAAATATTAAATGACTAAAATGCTATGGGTACACAGAAGTGTACCCACAGATGTGCTGAGAGACTGACAGTGGGGTCCAGTCAACGGTTGACTAGTCAAAGCTGATTGGTCAACAGGGGTTGTGGGGACCCACCTGTCAGCTGGACAGAGCCGCTGACGGCTGGGTCCAGTCAACGCTGACTGGGCAGGGTTAAATCTGACACGTGGGCCCCAGTGGCTGTTATTAATACTAACCAGAGACTAAATCTCATTTAATTTAAATAGCGGGGCCCGCCTGTCATACTCTCAGGGTTAACTAATTCGCGTCATTAGTGCTAATGACATGGCCACGTCGGCGGCTCAACGCCGGCGATACACAGGCGCGACGGAGTTGCCCGTCCGGCCATCTCCGGCATCAGTTGGACGCGCGGGTGGTTGCGCTGGGTAGCTGCTGTTGTGGCGCGTCGGGAGATGGCCTCACGGTGGCCGGGGGTGGTCTGCAGCGGTAGCAACATCGAGCGGCGCGACGGCCGGAGCACGGGCTCGGTCGGGTGCGAGGTTGCAGCTCGCAACCGGGCAACCCAAAGGCGCTAGGGGGCATCTACGGGGCAGCAGGAGTGTGCACGCCTCCTCAAAGGTAACTGGGGAGCACGACATCGTCGTACTCGACGGCCATGGCGGACGACCGAGCCGGAGCTCGTGGGTGACGGCGCTACGGCACGCAAACGGCAAGGAGGCAGAGGGGGAAAGGGGTGCGGGGCTCTCAGCGGTGTCGGGGAGCGGCTCGGGGAGGCCGGAGAGCTGCCGGAGTGACGGCAATCGGCGGCGAGGCACGGCGGCCGTGGCGGAGAAGAGGGGTCGATGGCGTCGGTAGAGAGCTCCCCGGCTCGAACGGGCACTTGCAGAGGATGTGGTCAAGCACGGCGAGGCTTGTGGACAAGCCCCAGTCGACGGGAAGCTCGGTGGTGGCGGGTACGGCAGTGCACGGCGGCGACGGCGCTCGGCTCCGATCCAGATCGAGAGAGAGGCGAGGAAGGAGGGGGAAAGGAGCAGGGGGGCAGGGGAGTGGTTGGGGCTGCCCTTATCCCCTCACGAGAGTGAGGGAGGGACTGCGCGTGGAGCTGCAGCGCCCACGGCCATGGCGCGCTCGATAGCGCGGCGGGAGCAGGTGAGGTTGACGAAGGGCTTCGGTGGGCTGCCACTGTAGCTCTGGGCCGGATGCACAGGTGAGTTTTCTCCTCTTTTTCTTTTCTGATAAAGGAAATAGCTCCTGTTGAAAATATCTGAGATAGCAAATGAATTTTGCTCACCATGAAACTTGGCACAAAAATACAGGGCAATACTGTCAGGCCCATGGAACCCGGGGTATCCAGGCCCGTCTGCCTTTGGCCCAGGGCGCAACGCCTGGCGTGGGCCCAGCAGGCCGTCACCACCAAGCATCTCCCCAAATCCCCTCATGAGGACCGGTCCTCCTGAGGCCCCCTCCTCAGGGAGTGGCAAGCAATGCTCAGCACCGACATCAAACGGCCTCGCGAGGCGGCTTCCCGAGGTGGCCTCCTGAGGCTCCCTCCCGCAGGCGGTCGAGTCGAAGGCCGTTCGGCGTGCCGCGCGGTCCGGAGCCCATCACGTGGGTGACGCGCGTGGCGACGAGCAGCAGCAGAGGCCGCGCCAGCAGGCGCGGATGAAGATGGTTTCCTCTTTTGTGTTAAGGGAACAGGGCCAGCTATCTACTCTCCAAAGCAATCCCAAAGGTCGCCCGATCGGCGAAGGAAGACCAAGACGGCGGGCGCGCAGGGCGGAGGTCACCACCGAGCCCACCGGCGCGTCATGGATCATGCTTTGGCAGGCGAAGACCACCTTTAGTCAGGATAGCCTGAGCGCCTGTCCCCTTTCAAAATTGCCAAGTGTTGCAACCCTTCCCGCCTAAGTTTCCAGGGGGAAGAGGACCAAGGCTGATATAAACGGCAGTGCTGCCATTGTAGGGAAGGAGGTTTTTTCACTTCGTCTTCAACCTTGTACTCTCTCTCACCAGAGCAATCCCAACCAAGCAGGAGTTGGGTCTTACACCGCAAGGTGGCCCGAACCTGGGTAAAACTACTGAGTCCACGGTCTGTCCCTCGCTAGCGCGCTCTCGCCGCAGCCTCGCTGTAGCCAAGCCGTGGTAGGAGGCGAAGTAGGTAGAACAAGCTCACCCCAGTGTTCGAACCTTTGGGTCCCCGAAGCCCGACTTCTGACATTTGGCGCGCCAGGTAGGGGTGCGCTACTGTTCTTCTGCTCTGCCCTCAGCTCCACCAACCCCATGGCCGACGCACGTCGCGAGCGCGCCGCGCGCGGGGCTGGCCACGTGGCTCAGACGGAGCTGGTGGCCCGCGGCAACCACCGCCGTCCCGAAGCCGAAGCTGCTGCCGCCACCGACCCCGCTGCCCGCGAGCAGCAGGCTTCTTCCCACCACCCGTCCGTGCGGGTGGATGACCACACCGCTACGGCCTCCTCCCTCGCCCGCCGTGGGCCGCCGAACCTGCAGGCCGCGCTGCTCATGGCGCACGAGCTGCTCCGCTACCGTCCAGCTGACGCCGGCTACGACGCCTGGCTTGGCCGCATCACCGAGCTCGTCAACGCCGCCGGGGACGCTCCGGCGCCCTCCCACTCGCTCCGCCCTCCGCCGTCTCGTGCTGGGGACCTAGCGCACGGCGCTCCCCCGCCGCCTCCTTTGCGCAACGAGCGCGACGGGCCCCAGCGCAGCGTGCGGGTTCGTGAGCCGTCCCGTGGCGCGTCCTCGCCAGGCCACGACGAGCCCAACTGCCAGATCATCCGCCGCGCGCCCCCCGACGCGCGAGTGCTCCTCGAGCGGCAGCGCCAGCGCCAGGACCAGGCCGTTCAGGACGTTGCAGCGGCCGGGCGTCAAAACCGCGCCGCCCTCGCTGGCGGCGTCCCCTCGAGCGGCGTGGGCTGCCGTGCCTTCACCCGTGAGCTGCGTCGCGTGGTCTGGCCCGCGAAGTTCAAGCCTGAGCTGCCCCTGCACTACGACGGCACCCCCAACCCCACGGAGTTCCTCCAGCTCTACGCACTGAGCGTCGAGGCGGCAAACGGCGATGACAAGGTCATGGCGAACTGGTTCCCCATGGCCCTCAAGGATGGCCCGCGCTCCTGGCTCATTAACCTCCCCGAGGCTTCCATCTCGTCATGGGCCGAGCTCTGCAGCCAGTTCATCGCCAACTTCAAGGGCACCCAGGACCGCTCCCTCACCATCAACGACCTGCGGCGCGTTCGGCAGCGCCCAGATGAGACCCTCCGCAAGTACATCCAGTGCTTCAGTCAGGTGCGCAACAAGATCCCGCGCGCTTCCGATGCGGCCGTCATCTCCGCATTCTCCACCGGAGTTACGGACATCAAGATGCGCGAGAAGCTCGCCATCAACGGTGAGCTCGATTCCGTGCTCGAGCTGCTCGACCTCACCGACAAGTGCGCCAAGGCTAAAGAAGGCCGCCTTTTCGTCCACAACGACCCCGACGCGGCGCTCGACGCCACCAAGGCCAAGAGCAAGTACGTCAAGCGCAAGGGCCCTGCCGTGCTTGCGGCAGAGCACGAGCAGAAGCGCGGCCGTGACCTCGACGAGCCCAGAAAGGACAACCGGCCACTCTGCACTTTTCACAACACCCGCTTCCACAGCACCGAAGACTGTCAGGAGCTCAAGCTGCTCCGCGACGAGCGCCAGAGCCGCCGGGACGACCGCAGCGGCCGCGGCACCAGCCGCGGAGGTGGCCGCAGCGGCAATCGCTGGGACAGCCGCAACAGTAATGGCAACTACCGCCAGGGATGGCGCGATCAGCCTCGTGAGGCCGCCTGGCGCGATCAGCCTCGTGAGGCCGCCTGGCGAGACCAGCCTCGTGAGGCGAATCCTCAGGCCAATGCCGCTCTCCCGCCACTGCCACCGCCACCTCGAAGGAATGACGTCAACCAGCCCGACGAGGGCGCTGGGGGCTACCAGGAGCCTTGCGCGGTCGCCTGCATCCTCGGCGGGTCCCAAGCCCCCGCGTCCATCCGCCACTTCAAGCAACTCTCTCGCGAGGTGTATGCCGCCCTCCCGAGGCCCGAGGTGGCGTGACCCCTCAAGTGGTCGCAGTACGCCATCACCTTCGACTCCAAGGACCACCCCAAGTCCACGGCCTCCGCAGGCGCGCTCCCCATGCTATGCACTCCCACCATCAGCAACGTCGCGGTCACCAAGACCCTCATCGACGGGGGTGCCGGCCTCAACGTACTCTCCATCGAGACCTTCGAGACGCTCCAGGTGCCCTACGGCCAGCTGATGCCGACCAGGCCCTTCTCCGGGGTGACTGATGGCTCCACCATCCCGCTGGGGCAAGTGCGCCTCCCCGTCACCTTCGACACCCGCAAGAACTACCACACCGAGCTCATCGACTTCGACGTGGCGCACATCGGTCTGCCTTACAACGCCATCTTGGGCTACCCAGCTCTCACCAAGTTCATGGCGGCCACCCATCACGCCTACAACGTCCTCAAGATGCCCGGCTGCAGCGGCATCATCACCATCGCCTGCGACGAGAAGGACGCGGCCAGCACCCTCGAGCGCGCCTACAAGGCTGCCGTTGTCGCGTACCCGGCCGACGAGGACGCGGCTGAGCCTTCCGAGGCCGCGCCCGCTAAGAAGAAGCAGCTGTTCTCTCAGGGCCGCGCCAAGACGAAGAAGGTGTCGGTGGACGGCAGCGGCTCCGGCCCTGCCTTCACCATCGGCACAGGCCTCCCTCCTGCATAGGAAAGCGCGCTCGTCACCTTCCTTCGGGCAAACTCGGATGTTTTCGCCTGGAAAGCATCCGACTTGTCCGGTGTGCCGAGGAAGGTGATCGAGCACCACTTAGCGCTGTGCCCCAATGCACGCCCGGTCAAGCAGAAAGCACGGCGCCAGGCGCCCGAGAAGCAAGAGTTCATCATCAATGAAGTTCAGAAGCTCCAAGAAGCCGGAGTCGTTCGTGAGGTACGCCATCCCGAATGGCTCGCCAACCCAGTCGTCGTCCCCAAGAAGCGCGGCCAGGAGCGCATGTGCGTCGACTTCACCAGCCTCAACGAGTTCTGCCCTCAAGATCCGTTCCCACTGCCCCGCATCGATCAGATCGTGGACTCCACCACCGGGTGTGATTTGCTATGCTTCCTGGATGCCTTCTCGGGCTATCATCAGATCAAGATGGCGGCCGAAGATGTGGAAAACACGGCCTTCATCACTCCCTGCGGCGTATATTGTTACGTCTGCATGCCCTTCGGTTTAAGGAGCGCGGGCGCCACCTTCCAGCGGCTAATGCGCATCACTCTGGGGCCTCAGATGGGGAGGAACGCGGAAGCCTATGTCGACGACATCGTGGTAAAATCTCGCGAGGCTGGATCCCTCATCGCGGACCTCCAGGAAACATTCGCCAACCTACGCAAAGTCAACCTCAAGCTCAACCCGGAGAAGTGCGTCTTCGGAGTCCCCTCCGGCAAGCTCCTCGGCTTCCTAGCCTCGCACCGTGGCATCGAGGCCAACCCAGAGAAGATCAAGGCCATCGAGAAAATGCGCCCTCCCCGGACCCTCAAGGAAATGCAGCGCTTGGCAGGGTGTATGGCCTCCCTAGGGCGTTTTATCTCCAAGTTTCGCAAGCAAGCCCTACCCTTCTTCAAGCTCCTGAAGAGGTCCGGCACCTTCAAGTGGACTCCTGAGGCAGACGCCGCCTTTGAAGCCCTCAAGAGGTACCTCACGAGCCCGCCCATCATGGTCGCGCCGCGCTCTCGCGAGCCCTTGCTCCTGTACTTGGCGGCAACCCCCTAGACGGCAAGCGCGGCGCTGGTGGCGGTGCGGGAGGAGCGCGTCTGTGCCAAGGAAAAACCCTCGGAGCCCCTTCAGGCTCGCGTGCCCGCTGAGCCTCGCGAGCCCTCCGGGCCTCGCGAGCCTCCTGAGCCTCGTGAGGTTCCCGAGTCTTCCGAGCCTCGCGAGGCGTCTGAAGAGCAAGCTATCGCAACAACTATGCGCCTCGTCGAGCACCCTCTGTACTTCGTCAGCACCGTGGTAAGGGATGCGCGCGAGCGCTACCCCATGCAGCAGAAGCTCCTCCTCGCGCTCCTCGTCGCCTCCCGGAAGCTGCGCCACTACTTTCAGGGTCATCCCATCAAGGTCATTTCCTCCTACCCCTTGGAGCAAGTTCTGTGCAGCCCCAACGCCGCCGGCCGCGTCGCCGAGTGGAACATCGAGCTGCAAGCTTTCCAGCTGGAGTTCTCCACCACCAGAGTCATCAAAGGCGCGGCTCTGGCCGACTTCGTGGCAGAATGGACGGACACGTACGAGGACGAACCTCGCGAGGCCTAGTCCCTCCTGCCAGGGGATGAGGCACCTGGCGGATGGACCATGCACTTCGACGGCGCCTTCTCCCGACAGGGCGCGGGGGCTGGGGTCATGCTCACCTCGCCAACAGGAGACAGGCTCTATTACGCTGTACAGCTCTGCTTCAGGCACACCGACAAGGTCTCCAACAACATTGCAGAGTATGAGGGCCTCATCGCCGGCTCAAGGCCGCATTCGCCCTAGGCATCAAGCGTCTGACTATCAAGGGCGATTCGCAACTCCTCGTCAACTTCTCCAACAAAAGCTACAAGCCCAAGGACGAGCACATGGCCGCCTACCTGGAAGAGGTACGTAAACTTGAGAAGCGCTTTCTTGGCCTGAGCTGAATTACATCCCTCGCGGCAGCAACAAAGAGGCCGACAACATCGCCAAACAAGCATCGCGCCGCGAGCCCCAGAGCTCCGGCGTCTTTGAGAAAGGCTCCTCAAGCCATCTGCCGCACCCCCAGCCGCGAGCACGGCGCTCCTCCGCGAGGAAATCCCGCCCGCACCACCCACGGGCGCGCCAGACTGTGGCCCGACCTCAGGAGCTCGCCTGCTACTGGCGCTCGAGCCTCAGGCAGATAGCAGGGCCACGGAGTTCAAGGCTTATTTGCTTCGCGGCACCCTCCCGGAGGAGGACTCAGAAGCAGAGCGCGTGGCCCGGCAGGCCACCGCTTACTGCCTACAAGACGGCGAGCTGTACCGCAGGCGCCCCAATGGCGTCTCGCTGCGGTGCATCTCTGAAGAGCAAGGGCGCGAGTTGCTGGCTGATATACATGGAGGAGACTGCGGCCACCACTCCTCATCAGGCACCCTCGTTGGTAAGGTTTTCTGCAGCGGTTTCTACTGGCCCACTGCTCTGCGTGACGCTACCGCACTGGTCCAAGTCTGCGAGGCCTGCCAATTCCACGCCAAGCAGATCCACCGCCCGGTGCAGGGCCTCCAGACGACCCCCCTTTCATGGCCCTTCGCGGTTTGGGGGCTGGATATCCTGGGGCCTTTCCCTCGCGCGGCTGGTGGTTACCGCTACCTCTACGTCGCCATCGACAAGTTCACCAAGTGGGCAGAGGTCGAGCCGGTGCGCACCATCCCGGCAGGCTCCGCCGTCAAGTTCATCAAGGGCCTCGTGAGCCGCTTTGGAGTTCCCAATCGCATCATCACCGACAATGGCTCCCAGTTCACAAGCGCCCTCTTCAAGTCCTACTGCGCCAGCCTTGGCACGCAGATCTGCTACGCCTCGGTGTGGCGCACCCACGAAGCAATGGTCAGGCCGAGCGCGCCAACGCCGAGGTCCTCAAGGGCCTCAAGACAAGGAGCTTCAAGAAGAAACTTGAGGCTTGCGGCAAGGGCTGGCTCGATGAGCTGCAGTCCGTGTTGTGGTCCATCCGCACGACGGCATGCAAGCCTACTGGCGAGACGCCCTTCTTCCTCGTCTACGGCGCTGAGGCGGTCCTCCCATTGGAGCTTAAGCACGGCTCCCCGTGAGTCCTTGCCTTCGACGAGGCGCGTCAGGATGGCTCGCGGGAGACCGATCTGCTGCTCCTCGAGGAGGGCCGCCGTCAGGCCGCCCTTCGTGCCACGAGGTACCAGCAGGCCTTGCGCCGCTACCACAGCCGCAACATCCGCCCTCGCACTCTCGAGGTCGGCGACCTCATCCTGCGCAGGATTCTATCCAGAGAGGGACTTCACAAACTCTCACCCATGTGGGAAGGCCCCTTCAGGGTTACTCATGTCTCCAGGCCCGGCTCAGCCCGGCTGGAGACGGAGGACGGAGTTCCTGTGCCTAACGCCTGGAACATCCAACACCTCCGCAAGTTCTACCCGTGACCCTCACGTGTATGAACGAAATGGGGCGGTACACGCCCCAGAGCCTCTCATTGCGTTCGTCTGATGGGCCCGCGAGAGCTCCCACCCACGCCCCTGTGGAAGCCCCATGCTCAGCGCTGGCGGAACGATCGACCCGCGATCATACCCACACCCCTGTGGAAGCCCCATGCTCCGCGCTGGCGGAACAATCAACTGAGGGCGCCCCACGGGCTGCACCAACCTCAAGCTGACCCGTGCCGGACACGGCAGCACCCTTTTTTTTTCATTTTGGTGTGTAATTGAGGGCGCCCCACGGGTTGCACCAACCTCAAGCTGACCCGTGCCGGACACGGCAGCCGCATCTTTATTTGGTTATGTAATGGGTTGCTCTCTTGCTTCAGTAAAGTTTCCATTTCCTTATATGGCGTTTCGTTTTACCCTTGCCTCACGAGCCTCGCGCGCTCACGACTTCCCTCATGAGCCTCACGCGAGCGGGGGCTGGACACGGTGCCTGCGCTCGGGTCAGTCCCAGCAGCACTGAAAAACCCAAGCAACCGGGCTCTGGCTCGCGGGCCTGCCCCGTGCATGCCACCCCACCAAGGTCCTTGGTGTCCTGTCTCCTCGCGTAATACTCATGAGCGAATCGCCGAACGCGCGCCGTCGTTAAGTGCCCTGTGTGCAGTTATCCCAGGAGCAGGCCCCTTGAAGGATCTCGCGAGGTAGCACCCTCAGGACCTCAGGAGGCCAGCAGGCACCGCCTTGGGGACTAACCTTCAGCGGCCGTCCCAGTAGAAGATCTCGCGAGCAGAACCCTCACAAGACGCACCCTGCGAAAGGCGGCCCATCATAATACCTCGCACAGAGCTAAGTCTCCCATCTCGCGAGCCACCCTCGCCGTCTCTCGAGCCTTCCCCTCCGACGGCCTCACGAGCGCCAGTGTTCCTCTTGGCGCAAGCCGCTTGTGCGTTAAAGGGGGGCTCCCTGAGCATCGCGTCTCAGGAACCCTCACTAGCTCCCGGTGCCCCTCGCCTCCTGGCCTTGTTCAGGCATCGCGACCTGACATACCAGCGACGGCTATGGCCGCTCGGGGGCTGGGCCCTGACAACGTAGAGCAACATGGCAGGCAAAAAGAGAGAAACACGCTTTAAGAGAGAACCTCGCGAGGGCTCGAGCGTTCGTTACAGCAAAACATAAAGTATTTAACACCAAGGCATCGTCTTCACGCCCCCACGGGCCACATCAATCTAGCGCAGGGTGACGAAGGGAAAAGGCACCCTAGGAGCTCGCGTCGTCGTCGTCTTCGCCGGTGCTGTCGTCCCCGCCGGAGCTCTCGCTGCTGCCACAGGAGTACTTCCCGAGTAACGCGCCCACATGGCCTTCCACCGCCCTTGCAAGCCCGTCGCGAAGCTCCTCGGGGACTGAAGATATCACCTTCTCAAAGTCGAAGTTGGGATCGGAGTGAAGGAGGTGGCTGAAGACGCGAGTCGCTGCCAGGGAGAAGAGGCTGCGGCACTCCTCCTCCATGATACCGTCCAGCTCCTTGGCTTCGTCCTCAAGCCGTTCCACGAGCTTGGTAGAGAAGTCGACATAATCGGCGTCACGGGACTCGCGAAGGGCCCCAAGCCTTCCCTGGCAGATGGAATTCAGGGCGTCGTGAGCACGGATCTCAAGGGAGTGAAGCGCCTTGACGCGTTCGCGCTGCTCCTGTTCCTGGTCGGCGGCGCCAGAGCCGGCCTGCGGCGCGGCTCCCCGGTGGGTCTCCGCCTCGGCGATTGCTGCCTTGAGATCAGCGACCTCCTGCCGGAGCCGCTCGCGTTCTGACTCGAAGGCCTCACTCTGCTGCGACAGCGCCTTATCGCGCTCCTCGGCAAGCACCAGGCGCGCTTCCGCTACCTTCGCGTCAGCATCCTCCTGGACCTTCTTCTCCTTGGCCTCCAGTTGGGCGTTCGCCTTGGTGACACGCTTCGTGTGAGCCTCCTGGGCGTCGGCCAGTTGGCGCCCCAGCGTCTCCAGACGCTCCTTCTCCGTGGCCTACTCGGTCGCCGCCATCGCGAGGCCCTCCGTGCGAGCCTCGAGGTCCGCCTCGCGGGCCGCGGTCTCCCTCTCGCGAGTGGCAAGGGTGCCTTCCCGCGCGAGGAGCGACCGCGCCTGCTCGGCGTGTTGGTCTTGGAACTCTTTCAGGAGGGTCTCCGCCTCTTCGCGGCGCGCGGTGGCCACTTCGGGCACCTGGAGGGCTCTCGCGCGAGCCCCCTCCGCTTCGGCGGTGTCCCTCTCGCGCCGTGCGGGAGCACGTTCGTCATGGCGCCGGGCCGTGTCGACGGCGACGCTGAGCCGGCGCCACCCGTCGGCAAGCTTCAGGCGCTCCTCGGTAAGGCGCGTCTCCGCGTCCTGGAAGTCCGTGCCGAGCCGAGCAAGCGCGGCCTTGGCGTCGAGCAAGGCGTCAGGCCTGAGCAAAGCGCGGTCGCCCGCGAGGACCAGGGGCCTGTCTGGGTCGGGCCCTCCGGCACCCTCCGCCACGGCGGTGAGGGAACCCTCGGAACCACTTGCCCGGGGTGGCGCGCTCGCCAGGCCGCCCCCCTCGTTCGGCCGCGGCGATGTACTATGGGGGCTCTCAGTGCCGGTCATGGCACGCCCCACAACTCCTTCCCCCGTCGCCGCTTCCTTGCTCGTGGCGGGGTCAGGGGGAGGGCGTCCCCGCCTCCTAAGGTTGCCTCCCGAGGTTCCTCCACTTCGGCCTCACGAGATGCACCCGCGCGCAACCCCGGGGGAGCGACTGCCTCCTCCTCGACCTCCATACGCCCCGATTCGGCGTCGGGACGGCGGGCAGCCCCTCCACGCCCCCATCACCGGCGGCGGGCATCGACACCCCCTGCGGGCTGGGGGTAATCCTCGCCTTCGTCGTCTTCTTCTTCTTCTTCTTCTTCTGATCCGCGATAGATCTCCTGCGCGAATGGTGGCTCAGCTCCGAGCCCGGATAAGGGAGCAAGAATTAAGAGCGCCGGGAGAAGGCAGAAGGCTTACTCGTCACTGACGTGCCACTTCCGCTTCTTCTCCCCCGCGGGCGGCAGGCCGACGCTACCCTCGCCGAGCATCGCCTCCGCGCCACCGCTCGGGCCCCCGGGGCGTGCCGCGGTAGACCCGAACACGTCGTCGCTCGCCTCCGGACCCTGGGTGAATTCGGCTTCATGACGGGCCTCGGGTGCTGGAGGCTCGCCCGCCCCCCGAGTCAAGAGCCCCCGCCGCTGCGAGCGGGACGCTCTCGGCGTCATCGTCCTCGAGCTCGCAGATGAGCTGACGGCGGGCGCGCAGTGGCGCCCGGTTGGTGTCCTCCTCTGTAGCCTCCTCCGAATCTCCGCTGCCACTGCTGCTTCCCGAATCCACCTTCACCACGAGGGGGTTGTTGCGGGGCCTGACGTGGCCCTCCGGCACGAGGCCCCACTGATCGAAGAGGGGCATCTCCTTCACCAGCTCCGCCTTCTCCGGGTAGCGGAAAAGCGGGAGGGCCCCCTCCGGCGTTTCCACGGCGGGGGAGCTGAGCAGAATCGCCAGGGCCCCGTCCAGCATGTCTGACCCCAGGCTGCCCGGCTTCAGCCTCATGGCGTCGCCCGCGCCGGAGTACTCCCACATGGGGCGCGAGTGCTGCTAAAGTGGCGCGATGCGCCGCCGCAGGTATTCCGTGACGACCGCCATCCCCGACAGTGATGCGGCCCGGTGCACCGCCATCCGCTCCAAGACGGGCTCCATCCTCGGGTCGGCCAGCTTCTCGTGCCCCCACACGGAGATCTTCTCGGCCGGGTCCGTAGGGATCATCAGGAGCCGGTTGGTCTGGCGCGTGTCCATATAGACCCAGCGCTGCCGGTAGCCTTCCACCTTCTTCGCGACCATCAAATTGATAATGCCGTCCTCCATTCCCTTGATGGCAAGGAACGACGCGCATCCGGAGCGCTGGTCCGCCGCAGTTAGCCGCAGGCAGAAGAAGTGGCGGAAGAGCGCCACAGAGGGCCTCATGCCCACGAAAGCCTCACAGTAAAAGGCGAACGTGGCCAGGAGGAAAATGGAGTTGGGTTGAAGATGAAGAGCGTGAACCTGATAGTGGGTGAGTATGGCATAGAAGAAGTCCGAAAATGGCGGCACCAACCCAGCATATACGCTGTGGAGGAAGAAGGGGTAGGCCGTCGCCCCCAGGTCGTGCCGCGCGCGCGACCCTGGCCAGATTTGGGTCGCCTGGTTCTCGTTCTGGCCGCCGGCCACGAACGGAAGCACCCTGCCCAAATCTTCTTCGTCGTCGATGGCGGAGCGCTGCAGCGCCACCCCAAGGACGGACGCGCTTGGGGACGGGGGCACCTCCTTCCCCCTCTTGCTGGAGGGAGCCATCTGCGCGGCGAAGGCGCGATCGGGAGCAAGAACAGGCGAAGTTCGAAGGGGGGAATCGCGAGGAACCGTGCGCGAGAAGGAGAGGCACAGAGGGGAGGAACGTGCGAAGGAATACAATGATGGCCTCGCGTCGCCCGCGCCAAGATTTATGTCAGCGCGGCGGTTCCCGAGGCATCGTGGGGAAGTCGGGGCGTCGCCCGTCACATCGTACGCCACGCGTCGCGCCTGGCCGCAGGCGGTTAGGGCCCGCGCCGTTTCGCCCCTCTGTAGGCGGGAACATGCGCGCCGCGGGCCCGAGGGCTATTGTCGGGCCCGTGGAACCCGGGGTATCCAGGCCCGTCTGCCTTTGGCCCAGGGCGCAACGCCTGGCGTGGGCCCAGCAGGCCGTCACCACCAAGCATCTCACCAAGTCCCCTCATGAGGACCGGTCCTCCTGAGGCCCCCTCCTCTGGGAGTGGCAAGCAACGCTCAGCACCGACATCAAACGGCCTCGCGAGGCCCTCTCGCGAGGCGGCTTCCCGAAGTAACCTCGCGAGGCGGCTTCCCGAGGTGGCCTCCTGATGCTCCCTCCCGCAGGCGGTCAAGTCGAAGGCCGTTCGGCATGCCGCGCGGTCCGGAGCCCATCACGTGGGTGACGCGCGTGGCGACGAGCAGCAGCAGAGGCCGCGCCAGCAGGCGCGGATGAAGATGGTTTCCTCTTTTGTGTTAAGGGAACAGGGCCAGCTATCTACTCTCCAAAGCAACCCCAAAGGTCGCCCGATCGGCGAAGGAAGACCAAGACGGCGGGCGCGCAGGGCGGAGGTCACCACCGAGCCCACCGGCGCGTCATGGATCATGCTTTGGCAGGCAAAGACCACCTTTAGTAAGGATAGCCTGAGCGCTTGTCCCCTTTCAAAATCGCCAAGTGTGGCAACCCTTCCCGCCTAAGTTTCCAGGGGGAAGAGGACCAAGGCTGATATAAAGGGCAGTGCTGCCATTGTAGGGAAGGAGGTTTTTTCACTTCGTCTTCAACCTTGTACTCTCTCACCAGAGCAATCCCAACCAAGCAGGAGTAGGGTCTTACACCGCAAGGTGGCCTGAACCTGGGTAAAACCACTGAGTCCACGGTCTGTCCCTCGCTAGCGCGCTCTCGCCGCAGCCTCCCCGTAGCCAAGCCGTGGTAGGAGACGAAGTAGGTAGAACAAGCTCACCCCAGTGTTCGAACCTTTGGGTCCCCGGAGCCCGACTTCCGACAAATATTCTGGGCTGGCACAAAAAGTTTGGGGCCATTTGGAAAAGGTTAGGTATTTTTAGAAATTGAAAATGTTAATTAAATTGCTGTTGGTCCACTGTTTTGGTTGCTAGGGTCAATTTGGAAATTTAATTAATGTTGATTTTATTTTTATAATTGTTCTGGGAATATTTGTAATATTATGAACATTTTTGTTTTGCTGTTTGAAGGAATAATTATTTGACTTGCATTTTGAATTTTGAATTGAGGTTGAATTATTTCCTAATGCAACTTAATGCAGATGACCATGATGACATGGAAATTTAATTAGCTTAAGGACAGGGTTAGGATCTGGGGATGTTACAGGTTCTAAGCCGTAAAGCATGGCACACTGAACTATCGTGTAGTCATCATTTCTTGCCTGCGAGACGTTCATAGCGTCTAGATTGGCGGGAGTGGGTGGCACACCTAGCGGTGCATCAAGGACATAAGCCTTCTGTGCAGCAGTGAGGATAATCCTCAGATTAGGGACCCAGTCTGCATAGTTGCTTCCATCATCTTTCACAATAAGTATATGAGTTCTTTATGACTAATGTGAGTTCATGGACAAATACAGCACTCCCAACTATCCTCATATTGCTAGCCTCTTCGGTACCGTGCATTGTCCTTTTTCACCTGAGAGTTATGCAAACTTCGCTGGTGCATCCAAACCCCGTGATATGATACACTCTATCACACGTAAGCCTCCTTATATCTTCCTCAAAACAGCCACCATACCTACCTATCATGGCATTTCCATAGCCATTCCAAGATATATTGCCATGCAACTTCCACCGTGATAACCCACAAGTATAGGGGATCGCAATAGTTTTCGCGGGTAGTATTTCACCCAAATTTATTGATTCGACACAAGGGGAGCCAAAGAATATTTGCGAGTATTAGCAGTTGAGTTGTCAATTCAACCACACCTGGAGAACTAAATATCTGCAGCAAAGTGTTTAGTAGCACAGTAGTATGATAGTTTCAATAGCAGTAGTAACAGTAGCAACAGTAACAGTAACAGTAGCAGTTTTGTAGTGATTGTAATAGCTGACGGTGTCCTGGACTAGGGGGTACTCACCACGTCGTCTCCCGACCAAGAGGATCAGGCCGAGGACCCCCATGGTAGTTCACTAATGGGCCACTTCGGGCAGCCCATGACATATACGAGGAAGATTCTACAAGACTTGGTGATCAAGACAAGGACTCCTCTCCACCGACGTAGCCGACTAGGACTCTTGTTATCCTAGGCCTCGGGTACATTATATAAGCCGAGGCTAGGCTAGTCAATAGATGATTATGATATTCATCATCACCCCTAAGGTTTAGACCACAACTTACGATCTCGAGGTAGATCAACTCTGTACTTTGATACACCCATAATATAAACAAGAGCAGGACGTAGGGTTTTACCTCCTTACAGAGGGCCCGAACCTGGGTAAATCATCGTCTCCTTCGTTCCTGTTACCACCGATCCGAGATCCACAGCTCGGGACCCCCTACCTCGAGGTCTGCCGGATTTACCTCCGACATTGGTGCTTTCATTGAGAGTCCGCTGTGTGATCGCAAAGGATCGATGACTATCTGCATTTTGACAATAGTTTTTTCTGGACAGCGGATTCGCGTTCGCCATCCCCGCCTCCTCGAGCATCACTTTGACGATTGCTTTGATGGAATTGTGTGGAATTGAGTCTAGAACAACCCTGTAAAATTTCATCGCGTTCCGATGGAGGAATCTCCGGCAAACTCCGATCTACCGGAGCCTTGTCGAGTCTGGACGGGAATCTGGATGAGTTTAGGGTGAGTAGTCCAGCGTCCAGCTCAGACATCGTTTGGAAGATCCCACCGTTCATCGGCTGCGGAATTCCCATATCGATTACCCCTCAAAATTTCAGCTCGATCCGACCGTTCAAACTCCGGGAAACGTCCGATGAGTGCATCAATTTTCGGATCTGTTTTCTGCGCGAAAACGAATCTGGCCCGAGTTCATCTTTCTTCATGAACGGTGTATTGGACATCCTTTTTGGAGGAATTTTTCTTAGGGTATTGTGTGTTGTTCTAAAACACGTGCCCACAAATTTAAAGCCTTTTCCGAGGTAATCCTCACCGTCGCATTGGTGTCAAACCAGCCCGACAACGTTGCTCCACGGCTGCCGACCTGCGCTAGACAGATCATCGTTTCGTCGAGCCGAGGTCAGCCTCATCGGATCATCACCTCGGCGAGCCGACCAAGAGTTCAGCATCGCGAAGGTTAAATCATCACAACATCGTCGCCCCACGAATTACACGGGGCGGGTACACTGTCATCGTCGCGCGGTTACTTCATCAAGCTGGCATCGACCGCGTCACAAATTTTGACCTGCGTCGGCATCGCTGTGCCGCCTCTTCTTCAAGCCAACGTTTAACACGCCGACCTGCTTCGACATGTCGGCTGACATGGAGGATCTAACACCTCGGCTGGACCGGGGGCTTCGCCATCTCTTTATCAACCTACTCCCGGCACTTCGGCGTCACCAGCCGATCTGCTTTGTCACCTCAGTTGGACCAGGGGCTTCGCCTCGCCACATCGATCGTGCTGCGTCGCTACTTCATCAAGCCGATCTCTTCGCTCGGGCACCTCGGGACCGGCTTGGGGGCTGGGACCTCGACCCGCCGCAAGCTCGGCCCACGTCATCAACGCCGAGCACATTAACCAGCTAAGTTGCTTTCATGCTCAACTTTTTTTAATATTTAATTTTTGTTCGGTTCGACCAAGCATTATATTTGTGTTAAACAAGAAAGCTCTTTGTGAAAAACGATGTTTGTCAAAAACAACTCCCTTTACCCAGGTTAACTGGGGGCTCTTAAATTTGTATGATCCGTTTTATAATAAGTGTTTTCTTCTAAGTTGTTGCAAAGTCTTTTTCTACCACTCCTTTCATGACTCGAGTGTGTAGTCAATAGCCAAATAGCCTGGTTTCTCTCGAAAGACGCTCGAGTTTAGTTCGCTAAACTGGCCTGAGAAGCACTCTGTGTTCGGGATAGGAGGTTGAAGCCGAAGGCTGACCCGCTTGAAGTCTTGAGATCGGATGTGTCATGTTAAAGCACAACGGAAGCACAAACTAATTTTAAGACCAAATTTTGGATTGGCACCAAAAAACTTGATTTACTTCGGACGTAAAGTTTTTGCATAAGTTTTTTGGTTTTTCGAGCTTATAACACTTTTAACAAATTTATGTTTTCCTTTCAGGAGGCGGGACATCCTCTTGATCGAGGTGTTCTGCGTGATGGTTTTGCTCGGGAAATCTTTTCCGACCTGTAGTTTGGCATCTTTCCTGCCGAGCTGCACCTCGGCGTTGTCGAAATGCACACAACAGTTGAACAAGTTCCCGAGGAGATACGATCCTAGGGTCAGCCACGTGCCCAACCCAAGTCTCGGGGGCTACTGCATTGATTGATTCAATGCAGTAAATTTCAAAGTGAAATACAGTTTCCGAGGAGATTATGATCCTCAGGTTGGTCGGCCGCACCCAGCCCGAGTCTCGGGAACTATGCACACTACGTTTCTATTTTGAAGTATGCTGCCGAGCTAGGAATTGATCCTCAGGCCGATTTCGCGAATTGACCTGAGTCTCAGGGGCTACTGGGATCAGCGGTTTTATTATATCCTTCAGGCGCATCCCGGATTTTAGGCCGGCACACACCTTGAGGGCTACTGGTTATACATCTCGGTAGAGAATAAATTGCACCAATCCACAAAAAATCAGCTCACGACCGAGGTGGTGCACCACCTCGGAAGCAGTCCGGCATAAAGCTCGGCTGCGAGTGGGTGGCTCCATAGAGAACTTTTTCGGCGTTAAGCTCGGATAACCTCCTTCAAACTTTTTCAAAGAGGAGGTACTCTATGCTTCCTCGGATGCAGTCCGGCGTTGGAGCTCAGCTGCAAAAAGACACCTCGGATGCAGTCCGGCGTTGGAGCTCGGATGCAAAGAGGACACCGCCGCACTGGAAACACTTCGAACCCGAGGTGTGGCGTAAAAATAACAAGGCATTGATAAAGGCCGAGAATTTAAAAAGGGCTCCTCGGATACCCGATGTGTGAACTCTTCGGATACACCTCGGCGATCCTCGAGATCGGAGATGCGAATATTTGTTGAACCAGCTTTCAAGACCGACGGCCGAAGAGGAAGAACGGTTCGGAAGAACCGAGGAGCGTCCCCAACTTGAAGACCAGTTCAGGGGGCTACTGAAGGTGTCCTGGACTAGGGGGTACTCACCACGTTGTCTCCCGACCAGGAGGATCGGTTCGAGGACCCCCATGGCAGTTCACTAATGGGCCACTTCGGGCAGCCCATGACATATACGAGGAAGATTCTACAAGACTTGGTGATCAAGACAAGGACTCCTCTCCACTGACGTAGCCGACTAGGACTCTTGTTATCCTAGGCCTCGGGTACATTATATAAGCCGAGGCCAGGCTAGTCAATAGATGATTATGATATTCATCATCACCCCTAGGGTTTAGACCACAACTTACGATCTCGAGGTAGATCAACTCTGTACTTTGATACACCCATAATATAAAGAAGAGCATGACATAGGGTTTTACCTCCTTAGAGAGGGCCCGAACCTGGGTAAATCATCGTCTCCTTCATTCCTATTACCACCGATCCGAGATCCACAGCTCGGGACCCCCTACCCCGAGGTCTGCCGGATTTACCTCCGACAACAGCAGCAGTAACGAGAGTAACCTAGCAAAGATCAATATGCGAAAAGCGTAGGCATTGGATCGGTGATGGATAATTATGTTGGATGACATTCATCATATAACAGTCACAACCTAGGGCGATACACAATAGCTCCAATTCATCAATGTAATGTAGGCATGTATTCCGTATATAGCCATACGTGCTTATAGTAAGAACTTGCATGACATCTTTTGTCCTACCCTCCCATGGCAGCGGGGTCCATAAGGAAATCTAAGCGATATTAAGGCCTCCTTTTAATAGAGAACCGGAACAAAGCATTAACATATAGTGAATACATGAACTCCTCAAACTACGGTAATCACCGGAAAGAATCCCAATTATTGTCACCTTGGGGTATGCGGATCATAACAGGTAATAGGTGCATATAACTTGCAAGATAGGATCAACAACACAAGTATATTCATGTAAACATAAAGGGTTCAGATCTGAAATCATGGCACTCGGGCCCTAGTGACAAGCATTAAGCATAGCAAAGTCATAGCAACATCAATCTCAGAACATAGTGGATACTAGGGATCAAAGCCCTAACAAATTGACTCGATTACATGATAAATCTCATCCAACGCATCACCGTCTAGCAAGCCTACGGAGAAATTACTCACACACGGCAGTGAGCATCACGAAATTGGTGATGGAGGATGGTTGATGATGACGACGGCGATGAATCCCCCTCTCCGGAGCCCCGAACGGACTCCAGATCAGCCCTCCCGATGAAGAACAGGAGGTGGCGGCGGCTCCGTATTGTAAAACGCAATGAAACTTCTTCTTCTATTTTTTTCTCAGGGAAAGTGAATTTATAGCGCTGGAATTAGGTCAGACGGCTGCTTGTGGGACCCACAAGGCATCAGGGCGCGCCCTAGGGGGGGCCACGCCTTGTTGCCTTGTGGGCAACAGGTGGCCCCTCTTCTGTTGATTCTTGCGCCAGTAATTTTTATTTATTCCATAAAAATCTCCAAAAAGTTTCATCCAATTCCGAGAACTTTGATTTCTGCACAAAAACAACACCATGGTAGTTCTGCTGAGAACAACGTTAGTCCAAGTTAGTTTCATTAAAATCATGCAAATTAGAGTCCGAAACAAGTGCAAAAGTGTTTGGAAAAGTAGATACGACGGAGATGTATCAACTCCCCCAAGCTTAACTCATTTCTTGTCCTCAAGCAATTCAGTTGACAAACTGAAAGTGATAAAGAAAAACTTTTACGAACTCTTTTGTTCTTGTATCCGTATATAAGCTTAAATAGTACCCAAGTTTTCAGCAAAGGTCATGAACTAACCATGCTCATAATAACACTTAGAAACTACATTTACTCATATCAATGGCATAATCAACTAGTGAGCAATAATAACATATCTCAAGTGCCAACAATTTATCAAAAAAATCATGATATAATATGATAACATGGTATCTCGCTAGCCCTTTCTGAGACCGCAAAACATAAATGCAGAGCACCTCCAAAGTTCAAGCAGTGACTAAACATTGTAATTCAGGGTAGAAGAGATCTAGTCATGATGCACACAACATTAGCTATACTCAATGCATAAGGATGACAATAGTGCTCTCAGGATTGGTGCTTATAATGAGAAGGTGAGACTCAACAATAAAAGTAAAATGACATAAAAGTAAATAGATAGGCCCTTCGCAGAGGGAAGCATGGATTTGCAGAGGTGCTAGAGCTCTAAGCTTAAATCAGAGATGAAAACAATTTTGGGAGGTGTACTTTTCCTGTCAACGTCACGACCGAGGATTTTCAATATCTTCCATGCTAAACACATTATAGGTGGTTCCCAAGCGGAAAGGTAAAGTTTACTCCCCCTCCACCATACCAACAACTTTCAGGGGGAGTTTGTTTGCATTATGTAATTTCGATTTTGAGCATAGGACTGCATCCCAATTACCAGCCTCTCTCGTGCAATGACAAGTGAATAAACACTCATCTAAGAATAACCCGCTTAGCATGGAAGATACTGACCACCCCCTGTCGCTCCATGAGCGGTACGGGCACACAAAACGGATGTTTATTTGAATGATTAGAGGTGGCACATGCAAATTTACTTGGAACGGCAGAGTAATACCGCATATAGGTAGATATAGTGGACTCATCTGGAACAACTTTGGTTTAAGGATTTTGGATGCACAAGCAGTATTCCCGCTTAGTACAGGTGAAGGCTAGCAATAGATTAAGAAGTGACCAACTAGAGAGCGAAAATGGTCATGATCATGCATTGAGAATAATTAACATTGAATTCTAGCATGAGTAGGATATAGACACCCTGAACATAAATATCGTGGAGGCTATGTTGGTTTTGAATCAACTACATGTATGAACATGTGCCAAGTCAAGCCACTTGAAACATTCAGAGGAGGATACCATATTAACATACTACATCATAACCATTTTAATGCATGTTGACATCCAAGATAAATCATTATCCACTCCTAGCTACTTAAGCATGGCATGAGCAACTATAATCTCTAATTGTCATCACAAACATGTTTACACATGATATGCTGAATCATAGATACTGAGTTAAACATATTTACAAAAACAAAAAATAAGAAGAGTTCATACCAGCTTTTCCTTGCCACAGTCACTTCATCAAATCATCGTCATTATTGCCTTTCACTTGCACGACCAAATGATGTGAAAATAATAATAGTGCAAGTGTGTCATGGACTAAGCTGGAATCTGCAAACATTTTATTCAAAGGAGAAGACAGGGTAAAATTGGCTCTTCATTAGATCAACAATAAAGCATATGTGAGCCACTCAACATTTTCATCGTGGTCTTCTCCTTACAACGACTCAACGAAAAGAAAAGAAATTCAGAGAAACACACTGAAATATTTTTGGAATTTTTAGTTTTTCTGAAGGAAAGCAAATTAACAAAGAAAAACTAAAAGCGAGAAAAACTATTTACACGGGAGAACTCCCAACAAGCAAAAGAAGAAATGAGAAATCTTTTTGGGTTTTCTTTTAATACTACAACCTAACAAACAAGAAAGAAAAACTGAAAAGAAGCGAGAAATATTTTTGGATTTTCAAAGTTTTTCAAACACACAAGAAGACGACGAAATTAAAACTAACATGGATATACAGTGAAAAAGGATGAACACAGACAACTGGAATGAATGTGTGAACATGAATGTAATGTCGGTGAGAGATACATACTCCCCCAAGCTTAGGCTTTTGGCCTAGCTTGGTCTACTGCCATGGCTGTCCAGGATAATAATCGAAATGGTAGCTCGTGGAGGCGTTCTGAGCCGCCTCCTCAGCCAGACGGGCCGCCTGAACTGCCACGTTATACTCATGCACCTCATTCTCATGAAGATAATATCTCTGTTTGTTCTGGAAATCAAAGAGGACAGGAGCAGGCAAAACAACAAACACAGAACGATATTTATCGAATATCAGGTTATAGTCATATCTGCGAGTGTTGCGCTTAATAAACTCATGGTTCTGCATTGCCTCAAAATTCAAATATTTATCAGGTAAAAGAGGATCATTGGGCCTGGGCGAGACCCCTAGCCTTGCAGCTACGTGGGAGGCATAAATTCCTCCATACAAATCACCATTACCCGAGTTGCGGTACAACCTACGTGCAACAATAGCCCCAAGATTATAATGTCTGCTACCCGTTAAAGCAGTGTGAATAAGGCTCAGGTCAGGAGCACAAAGTGCACTACAGTCTTGTTTATCAACAATGCATTTGCCATTAAAGAGCGCAAAATACCGAATAGAGGGAAAGAGAATGCTTTTTATTCTAGCTTGCGTAACTCCCCTATCCTCACTATTGCAAAGACTATTGAGAAACAGTTCATAATCGGATTGTCGCGGTTCGCTAAGTGAACCCCAAAATGGAATTTTGCAAGCATCACAAAGTTCTTCTAGAGACATACTATAAGATCTATCATAGAGACGAAATGAAACTCTAGAAGTGCGAGAGCGATACTCAAATTTTTGAGTGAATGAATGGTGAGGTTGTAGTGTTGTGGAGGCTTTTCTGTGATGAAGGCAGAGAGCTCGGTGTTGTGAATATATTGGTCAAATTCTTCCTTGATGCCTGCACGTAGCATGAACTCGTTGCACGGCCATCGACACGATTTTGCTTCGGCACCTCGCACCGAACTTGCCCTTGGTTCAACATATGATTGGCGTGCTTGGCTTTCACTCGATGATGCTTCAGAGGACCTCCTCCTTGAAGAACTCCTCCTGAAAATGTTCATATTCCTACGAACAAATTTTTGAAAAATTTTGGGCCACAAAAAGATGTTAACAAAACTTCACCAAATTGATAGCAACTACTCATACAAGTGCCTAGAGGCTATATCAAGCATTCAAACTACTTAGAACTCAAAGAATTCAACATGCAAGCTCATTTTCAGCAGCACCAATAACAGAAATTTATGCAAAATATAGTCCACTAAAGCAAAAACTAATTGGAGCAATGGGAGAGTCACATACCAAGGAGCAATCCCTCAAAACAGTTTCGGAAACGGAGCTCCAAGCAAAGAGATCGAAAATCTCAGGTTTGGGAGCAAGAACATGAGAGAGAGAGCTACCACGATTTTTTTCTGGAGGTAGGAGATGAAGTGGGCTGAATGGATAAGTGAGTGGGTCCCTGTGGGACCCACATGGCATCTTGGCATGCCCCTAGGGGGTGGCCACACCCTGTTGCCTTGTGGGCAACAGGTCCACCCCCCTGGGTTGTTTTGAGTGCCAAAAATTCTTATATATTTCAGAAAAAATCATGTTAAAATTTTATTGCATTTTGAGCACTTCTATTTTTGGGCCATTTTTTATTGCACGGATAATTCAGAAAATAGGATAATCATGGCATTTTATTTTATTATACTAAAAATAACAGAGAGTAAACTAAGATTACAGAAAGTTGTGCTTACTAAATTCATCGATCACATGCCCTTCAAAAATAATCCATTAATAAGGTTGATCAAGTCTTATTAACAAACTATTTCCGAGTGACATGAAACCGAAGAATTTTCGTATAGCACTAAGTTACCTCAATGGGGATACGCATCTCCCCAACAATAAGAATTTCATATTTCTTTTTAACAGTAGGAAGAGGAAATTTGAATCCTCCAATAGTGATTGTCGAAACTTTTTCAATACAATTGATACCATTCACTGAAGTTTGTTTCTTCGGGAAATAAACCGTATGCTCATTACCTTTGACATGAAAAGTGACCTTGCTTTTATTGCAATCAATAACAACCCCTGCAGTATTAAAAAAGGGTCTTCCAAGGATAATCGACATGTTGTCGTCCTCAGGCATATCAAGTATAACAAAGTCTGTTAAGATAGTAACATTTGCAACAACAGCTGGCACATCCTCGCAAATTCCAATTGGTATAGCGGTTGATTTATCAGCCATTTGCAAAGATATTTCAATGGGTCTGAGTTTATTCAAATTAAGTCTTCTATATAAAGAGAAAGGCATAACACTAACACCGGCTCCCAAATCACATAAGGCAGTTTTAACATAGCTTCTTTTAATGGAGCATGGTATAGTAGGTATTCCCGGATCTCCTAACTTTTTAGGAACTCCACCCTTAAAAGAATAATTTGCAAGCATGGTGGAAATTTCAGCTTCAGGTATCTTTCTTTTATTTGTGACAATATCTTTCATATATTTAGCATAGGGAGACATTTTCAACATATCAATCAAGCGAGTGCACAAAAAGACAGGTCTAAGCATTTCAACAAAGCGCTCAAAATCTTCCTCGTCCTTGTTTTTAGATGGTTTAGTAGGTAAAGGCATAGGTTTTTGAACCCATGGTTCTCTTTCCTTTCCATGTTTTCTAGCGACAAAATCTCTTTTATCATATCTTTTATTCTTAGGAGGCGAGTTATCAAGATCAGCAGCAGATTCTATTTCTACATCATTATCTGGTTGAGCATCAACATGAACATCTTCATTATCATTATCATTATCATTGGGTGTATGTTCATTACCAGATTGTATCTCAGCATCAGAAATAGAAACATCATTTTGATTCTCAGGAGATTTTCTACCTCAAGTTCACTAGAAGTATGCAAAGTCCTATCATTTTTCTTTTTCTTTTTCTTTTTCTTCTTAGATGGACTAGGTGCATCAACATTATTTCTTTGAGAATCTTGTTCAATTCTTTTAGGATGACCTTCAGGATATAAGGGCTCCTGAGTCATTCTACCTCCTCTAGTAACAACTCTAACAGCATGATCATTCATTTTATTATTCATCTCATCAAGCAAATCATTTTGTGACTTAGCTATTTGTTCTAACTGAGTCTGAACCATAGAAGCATGTTTACTTAAGCATTTAACATCATTAGCAGTTCTAAACATCAAATCACTCAAGCATTCAATCGTGATGGCATTTTGTTTTAGTTGATTGCTAACATATAAATTGAAATTCTCTTGCTTAACAATGTAGTTATCAAATTCATCCAAGCATTGACTAGCAGATTTATTATAGGGAATATCACTTTCATTGAATCTATGAAGAGAATTTACCTCTACTACCTGTGTCAGGATATCAATCCCATGTATTTCTTCAATAGGTGGTAGATTCTTAACATCTTCAGCTTTAATACCTTTTTCCTTCATAGATTTCTTGGCTTCTTGCATATGTTCTGGACTAAGGAATAGAATACCTCTCTTCTTTGGAGTTGGCTTAGGTGGTGGTTCAGGAAGTGTCCAATCATCGGCATTTCTCAATATATTGTTCAATAGTTCTTTAGCCTGTCCAACAGTTCGTTCCCTAAAAACAGAACCAGCACAACTATCTAGGTAGTCCCTAGAAGCATCGGTTAGTCCATTATAAAAGATATCAAGTATTTCATTTTTCTTAAGAGGATGATCAAGCAAATCATTAAGTAATTGGAGAAGCCTCCCCCAAGCTTGAGGGAGATTCTCTTCTTCAGTTTGCACAAAGTTAAATATTTCCTGTAAGGCAGCTTGTTTCTTATGAGCAGGAAAATATTTCTCGGAGAAGTAATATATCATATCCTGGGGACTACGCACACAACCAGGAGCAAGAGTATTAAACCATTTCTTAGCATCACCCTTTAATGAAAAAGGAAACAACTTAAGAATATAATAGTAGCGAATTTTTTCCTCATGAGCAAATAGGGTGGCAATATCATTCAACTTAGTAAGATGTGCCACAACAGTTTCAGTTTCATAACCATGAAAAGGATCAGATTCAACCAAAGCAATTAACTCAGGATCGACAGAGAATTCATAATCCTTATCGGTAACAAATATGGGAGAGGTAGAAAACTGAGGATCATATTTCATTCTCTCCCTCATATATTTTTCTTTCAACTCAGCAAGCAATTTTCTAACATCATCTCTATCATTACAAGCAAGAATTGCCCTAGCTGTCTCCCTATCAAAAACATAACCATCAGATGTCTTAGGCATTTCAACTCTAGTAGGAGGACTAGACATAATAGGTGAATCATAATTTTCAAGAGTTTCAACATTTTCAGTTTCTTTAGCTCTAGCAATTTGTTCATCAAGAAATTCACCTAGTGGCACAATATCATCAAGCATAGTACTAGCATCATCATAAGTATCATTCATAGCAGAAGTAGTATCATCAATTAGTTGCGACATATCAGAATGAATAGCAGGTGGTGGTGTCGCAAGCTTACTCAAAACAGAAGGTGAATCAAGTGCATAGTGTGATGGCAGTTCCTTACCTCCTCTAGTCATAGAGGGGACGATCTTGGTCTTAGCGTCTTTTAGATTCTTCATAGTGATCAACAGATATAAATCCCAAGTGACTCAACAAATAGAGCTATGCTCCCCGGCAACGGCACCAGAAAAAGGTCTTGATAACCCACAAGTATAGGGGATCGCAGCAGTTTTCGCGGGTAGTATTTCTCCCAAATTTGTTGATTCAACACAAAGGGAGCCAAAGAATATTTGCGAGTATTAGCAGTTGAGTTGTCAATTCAACCACACCTGGAGAACTAAATATCTGCAGCAAAGTGTTTAGTAGCATAGTAGTTTGATAGTTTCAATAGCAGTAGTAATAGTAGCAACAGTAACAGTAGCAGTAGCAGTTTTGTAGTGATTGTAACATCAGCAGTAACGAGAGTAACTTAGCAAAGATCAATATGCGAAAAGTGTAGGCATTGGATCGGTGATGGATAATTATGTTGGATGACATTTATCATATAACAATCACAACCTAGGGTGATACACAATAGCTCCAATTCATCAATGTAATGTAGGCATGTATTCCGTATATAGTCATACGTGCTTATAGTAAGTACTTGCATGACATCTTTTGTCCTACCCTCCCGTGGCAGCGGGGTCCATAAGGAAATCTAAGGGATATTAAGGCCTCCTTTTAATAGAGATCCAAAACAAAGAATTAACACATAGTGAATACATGAACTCCTCAAACTACGGTAATCACCGGAAAGAATCCCAATTATTGTCACCTTGGGGTATGCGGATCATAACACGTAATAGGTGCATATAACTTGCAAGATAGGATCAAGAACACAAGTATATTCATGAAAACATAAAGGGTTCAGATCTGAAATCATGGCACTCGGGCCCTAGTGACAAGCATTAAGCATAGCAAAGTCATAGCAACATCAATCTCAGAACATAGTGGATACTAGGGATCAAAGCCCGAACAAATTGACTCAATTACATGATAAATCTCATCGAACCCATCACCGTCCAGCAAGCCTACGGAGAAATTACTCACACACGACAGTGAGCATCATGAAATTAGTGATGGAGGATGGTTGATGATGATGACGGCGACGAATCCCCCTCTCTGGAGCCCCGAACGGAATCTAGATCAGCCCTCCCGATGAAGAACAGGAGGTGGCGGCGGTTCCGTATCGCGTATCATAAAACGCGATGAAACTTCTTCTTCTATTTTTTTCTCGGGGAAAGTTAATTTATAGTGTTAGAATTAGGTTAGACGTCCGCCTGTGGGCCCCACAAGGCATCAGGGCGCACCCTGGGGGGGTCGCACCATGTTGCCTTGTGGGCAACAGGTGGCCCCTCTTCTCTTGATTCTTGCGCCAGTAATTTTTATTTATTCCATAAAAAATCTCCAAAAAGTTTCGTCCAATTCCGAGAACTTTGATTTCTGCACAAAAACAACACCATAGTAGTTCTGCTGAAAACAACGTTAGTCCAGGTTAGTTTCATTCAAATCATGCAAATTAGAGTCCAAAACAAGAGGAAAAGTGTTTGGAAAAGTAGATACGATGGAGATGTATCACACCGTTCCGTCTTATGACATGTGTGTTCATCATCATATGATCATATAGAGCTGACATGATATTTGTGGCAAAGCCACCGTTCATCAGTGTAATACATGTTACGCTAGATCATTGCACATCCTGGTACACTGCCAGAGGCATTCATATAGTTATATTGTTTCAGTTTTATCGAGTTGTAAGTAAATAAAAGTGTGATGATCATCATTCTTAGAGCATTGTCTGATGATCCACGAGTATAGGGGATCAATCGTAGTCCTTTCGATAAGTAAGAGTGTCAAACCCAACGAGGAGCAAAAGGAAATGACAAGCGGTTTTCAGCAAGGTATTCTCTGCAAGCACTGAAATTAGCGGTAATAGATAGTTTCGGTAACAAGACAATTCATAACAAGTAATAAGTAACAAGTATACTAAAGTGTAGCAAGGTGGCCCAATCCTTTTTATAGCAAAGCATTCTCGAGGACACATGGGAATTTCATCTAGTCACTTTCATCATGTTTGTTTGATTCGCGTTCGCTACTTTGATAATTTGATATGTGGGTGGACCGGTGCTTGGGTGCTGTCCTTACTTGAACAAGCCTCCCACTTATGATTACCCCCTCTTGCAAGCATCCGCAACTATGAAAGAAGAATTAAGATAAATCTAACCATAGCATGAAACATATGGATCCAAATCAGCCCCTTACGGAATAGCGCATAAACTAGGGTTTAAGCTTCTGTCACTCTAGCAACCCATCATCTAATTACTAATCCACAATGCCTTCCCTTAGGCCAAAGATGGTGAAGTGTCATGTAGTCTATGTTCACACGACACCACTAAAGGAAGCAACAACATACATATCATCAAAATATCGAATGAATACCAAATTCACATGATTAGTTATGACAAGACTTCTCCCATGTCCTCAAGAACAAAAGTAACTACTCACAAATCATATTCATGTTCAAGATCAGAGGGGTATTGAATATCGTTAAGGATCTGAACATATAATCTTCCACCAAATAAATCAACTAGCATCAACTACAAGATGTAATCAACACTACTAGCAACCCACAGGTACCAATCTGAGGTTTTGAGACAAAGATTGAATACAAGAGATGAACTAGGGTTTGAGATGAGATGGTGCTGGTGAAGATGTTGATGAAGATTGGTCCTCCCACGATGAGAGGATCGTGGGTGATGTCGATGGCTTCGATTTCCCCCTCCCGGAGGGAAGTATCCCCGTCGGAATCGCTCTGCCAGAGAGCAAAATAGCTCCTGCCCAGGTTCCGCCTCGAGACGGCGATGCTTCGTCCCGAAAGTCTCCTCATTAATTTTTTTAGGGCAAAATACCTTATATAGCAGAAGGAGGGGCCAGAGGCCAGCCAGG
This sequence comes from Elymus sibiricus, assembly GCA_039707655.1. Classification (NCBI taxonomy): domain Eukaryota; kingdom Viridiplantae; phylum Streptophyta; class Magnoliopsida; order Poales; family Poaceae; genus Elymus; species Elymus sibiricus. Next base: position 254,521,058 of record CM077674.1, read on the forward strand.
GGCCCCACAAGGCATCAGGGCGCACCCAGGGGGGCCACGTCCTGTTACCTTGTGGGCAACTGGTGGGTCCCCTCCATTATCTCTTTTCTCCAGTATTTTTTATATATTCAATAAAAAATCTCCGTGAAATTTTAGGTCAATTGGAGCTCTGTAGGATAGGTATCTCTGCTGTAGCTATTTCAGGTCTAGAATTCCAGCCGCCGGTATTCTCCCTCTTCATATAAATCTTGCAAATTAAGAGAGAAAAGCCATAATAGTTGCATCATAAAGTGAAATAATGATCAAATACATTATAAATAACATTAGGAAATCATGATGCAAATTGGACGTATCAACTCCCCCAAGCTTAGACCTCGCTTGTCCTCAAGCGAAAGCCGAAATCGATAATCATGACCACATGTTTCGAGAGAGAAGTGTCGATAAAAATAAAATACGGACATGAAGGCATCATGATCTTTATTAGAACAACAATATACCATCATAAAACTTCTTATGAAAAAGTAACAATTCATTCACAAGTTAAAGTATAAAACTTAAACCATATTGAAAACTAACAAACTATGATCTCAGTCACTGAAGCAATTGCAATTCATCATATTATCAGAAAGAGTCTATGTAAGAGCTTTGTTTAGCATGTTCACATACTCAACTATCATTTAGTCTTCTATGATTGCAGACACTCACGACATACTTACGGAGCAAAAGTTTCAGCCAGACACATAGAAAGATAGGGGCTTATAATTTCGCCTCCCAACGTATTTACCTCAAGGGTAATGTCAACAATAATAACTCATGATCACCTACATCCAACTGGATATATATGCCTAGATCAATCCCCACCACATGATGCTTGCCAAGAGAGAAAATAAAAACGGAATAGACGAGAATACTATTGACTCTTGCATGAAAGTAAATACATAAAGTAAAAGATAGGCCCTTCGCAGAGGGAAGCAGAGGTTGTCATGCGCTTTTTGTTTTTGGATGTGCGAGCTCTTAATGTAAAGGAACGTCACATTATGTTGCCCCTTGTGATAGCAACCTTTATTATGCAGTCTGTCGCTTTTATTTCTTCACCATCACAAGATCGTACAAAGCTTATTTTCCCTTACAATAAAAGATCATACATATTTAGGAGCAATTTTTATTGCTTTGCACCGATGACAACTTACTTGAAGGATCTTATTCAATCCATAGGTAGATATAGTGGACTCTCATGACATGAAACTGGGTTTAAGGGTTTTTGGATGCACAAGTAGTATCTCTACTTAGTACATAATTTTTGGCTAGCAAAAGGTAGGGGGCAAGCACCACATGTTGGAGGATCCAAAACAATATAACTTCTATGTGAATATAAGCAAACATAACTCATTACGTTGTCTTCCTTGTCCAACGTCGACTAATTGACATAGAATATTTAATGGGAGCTCACAATCATAAAAGATGTCCAAGATAGTATATTTATATGTGAGACCTCTCTTCCTTTATTACTTTTTCATGAATTGCAACAATGACCAATACTATGTTTGTCAACTTCCAACAAGTTTTATCAAATATACTTCTTTTATGTGAAGTTATCACTCCCCATGGGATTAGCATATGATCTTTTTTTTATTCTCTTTATTTTATTTCCAAGATTGAATCAACAAAAGCAAAACACTCAACTCAACCAACTCTTTATTATATAACTTCCACTCACGATTATATAGATAGATAGACCACAAAGCAAGCACTCAAAACTAGATCATACTAAAACTTTATTCTTCTAAATCACGAAATAACTAAGGATCGAACTAAGATAGATAATGATGATAAAAAGTGATGCTGATACGATACCGGGGCACCTCCCCCAAGCTTGGCACAAGCCAAGGGTGGTGCCCATACCCATGTACTCAGGTGTCCTTCTTCGGTGATGGTGGTGATGAAGAGTTAGGCTTGTCCTTCAAAATATTTAGTAAGATATCCTTCAAACTCTGGACCTCCCGAAGCAACTGCTGAATCGCGGAGGCATTCTTTTGCACTTCAACCATAATATGTTTATTTTTCGGCCACCATGAGCCCTTTCCTGCATCATTCTCACTTGGACGGGAGATATCCCAATTGGAAGGTATGTGCATACGAGGAGTGTTCGCGACCCCATAATTGTGGACCAAATTATGAAAGTTGTTCCGATGTAACCTGTGTAAGGGCCTCCTGGGAGGGAGTCCATCTTGTACCTCTGGGCTTTCATGGCTGGTAGTGCTTCTCATAGCTTGATGATGATTTGGCGTTGTGGAGATGCCGGCAAGGGCACCCCTCTCTGAAGCAGGGGGTTGCACCTCCAGCGAATTTCCATCATCTTCTTCCATGGTAACCTCTTCCTCCTCTTCCCTCCTGAGTTCCATCTGCAGCAGCCAAGCATCGTCTCCCACGTTGTTGGAGGAGGAGGAAGACATGATGCCTGGCTTTAAAATCTGACAGAAAATAGCACAAAACAAGAACAGAGGAGAAACTTGTGATGCGGTGGTCAAAATACCCGTGAGTATATATAAAGAATTTTTATCTTGCAAAACAAGCATACGGGAGGAAAACGGAGTCGGGAGGGCACACGAGGGGCCCACAAGGCATACCGGCGCGCCCTGGGGGGGGTCGTGCCCTGTTGCCGTGTGGGCGACTCGTGGGTCCCCTCAGCTGTTTCTTATTTTTGTATTTTTTTCTAATATTCCAAAACGGACAGAAATATTTTTTATAGAATTTTTGGGGTCGGTTTACTTACCGTATCACATACCTACACCTTTTCAGGGTCCTGGAGTGTTCCGGAAGGACTCTTTGATGTGTTCCTCCGGTGTCATTGTCTGAATAATATTAGTTTCAACATTAATAGGAGTACCTGAGATATAATGCTTAATTCTTTGTCCATTCACCACTCTCGGGTTGGTACCTTCGGAGTTGTTGGTTTTGATAGCTCCGGAGCGGTAAACTTCTTCGATGATGTAGGGTCCTTCCCATTTGGAGAGAAGTTTTCCTGCAACAAATATGAAATGAGAGTTGTACAATAGAACTTGCTCACCCACTTTGAATTCCCATTTTTGGATTCTTTTATCATGCCATCTTTTGACCTTTTCTTTAAATAACTTGGCATTTTCATAGGCTTGGGTTCTCCATTCATCTAGAGAGCTAATATCAAATAACCTCTTTTCACCGGCAAGTTTGAAATCATAGTTAAGTTCTTTAATTGCCCAATATGCTTTATATTCTAACTCCAGAGGTAAATGACATGCTTTTCCATAGACCATTTTATATGGAGACATACCCATATGATTTTTATAAGCAGTTCTGTAAGCCCATAATGCATCATCAAGTTTCTTAGACCAATTCTTCCTACATCTATTAATGGTCTTTTGCAAAATTAATTTTATTTCTCTATTACTCAATTCAACTTGACCACTAGACTGAGGATGATAAGGAGATGCAATTCTATGGTTAACATCATATTTAGCAAGCAATTTACGGAAAGCACCATGAATAAAATGTGAGCCACCATCAGTCATCAAGTATCTAGGGACTCCAAACCTCGGAAATATAACTTCTTTAAGCATTTTAATAGAAGTGTTATGATCAGCACTACTAGTTGGAATAGCTTCTACCCACTTAGTAACGTAATCAAGAGCAACTAAAATATGAGTATACCCGTTGGATTTAGGAAAAGGTCCCATATAATAAAAACCCCAAACATCAAATGGTTCAATAACAAGTGAATAATTCATAGGCATTTCCTGACGTCTACCAACATTACCAATTCTTTGACATTCATCAAAAGAAAGGACAAATTTACGTGCATCTTTGAAGAGAGTAGGCCAATAAAAACCAGATTGTAATGCCTTGTGTGCAGTTCTATCTCCCGCATGGTGTCCTCCGTATGCCTCGGAGTAACACTTCCGTAGGATTTGTTCCTGTTCATGCTCAGGTACACAACATCTAATAATACCATCTACTCCTTCTTTATATAAATATGGGTCATCCCAAAAGTAATGTCTTAAATCAAAGAAGAACTTTTTCTTTTGTTGGTATATGAAACTAGGTGGTATATATTTAGCAACAATGTAATTAGCATAGTCTGCATACCAAGGGGTGTTACGAGAAGCATTTATCACAGCTAATAGTTCATCAGGGAAATCATCATTAATAGGAAGTGGGCATCAAGAATATTTTCCATTCTAGACAAATTATCTGCTACGGGATTCTCAGCTCCCTTTCTATCAATAATATGCAAATCAAATTCTTGTAGCAAAAGAACCCACCTAATAAGTCTAGGTTTAGCATCTTTATTTTCCATAAGATATTTATTAGCAGCATGATCAGTGTGAATAGTAACTTTGGAATCAACAATGTAAGACCTGAATTTATCACATGCAAACACAACTGCTAAAAATTCTTTCTCAGTAGTAGCATAATTCCTTTGAGCACTGTCTAGAGTTTTACTAGCATAATGAATAACATTCAATTAATTATCAACTCTTTGTCCTAGAACAGCACCAATAGCATAATCACTAGAATCACACATAATTTCAAAGGGTAGGTTCCAATCAGGTGGTTGAACAATAGGTGCAGAAATTAAGGCTTTCTTAAGTATTTCAATGGCTTCTACGCAATCATCATCAAAAACAAATGGCACATCTTTTTGCAAGAGATTAGTAAGAGGCCTAGAAATTTTAGAGAAGTCTTTTATAAACCTTCTATAGAAGCCAGCATGACCAAGGAAACTTCTTATACCTTTGATATCTTTAGGACATCGCATTTTCTCAATAGCATCAACTTTAGCTTTATCAACTTCAATACCTCTTTCAGAAATTTTATGCCCAAGGACTATACCTTTGTTCACCATAAAGTGGCACTTCTCCCAATTCAAGACAAGATTAGTTTCTTCACATCTCTGCAAAACTCGATCAAGGTTGCTCAAGCAATCATCAAAAGAAGTTCCGTAAACGAAAAAATCATCCATGAAAACCTCAACAATCTTTTCACAAAAGTCAGAGAATATAGCAGTCATACATCTTTGAAAGGTAGCTGGTGCATTACATGAACCAAAAGGCATACGACGATAAGCATAAGTTCCAAAAGGACAAGTAAAGGTGGGTTTCTCTTGATCTTCAGGTGAAACAGGTATTTGAGAAAAAACAGAATAACCATCTAGGGAGCAAAAGTGTGTATGCTTAGATAATCTTTCTAACATTTGATCAATAAAAGGCAAGGGGTAATGATCTTTTCTAGTAGATTTATTTAATTTTCTAAAATCGATTACCATCCTATAACCGGTTACAATTCTTTGTGGGATAAGTTCATTTTTATCATTAGGAACAACAGTAATACCTCCTTTCTTAGGAACACAATGAACATGACTTACCCATCTACTATCAGCTATGGGATAAATTATACCTACCTCCAGAAGCTTTAATATTTCAGTTCTTACCACATCCTTCATTTTAGGATTCAGTCTTCTTTGATGATCAACAACGAGTTTAGCATCTGGCTCCATATGAATTTTATGCTGACATAAAGTGGGACTAATGCCCTTAAGATCATCGAGAGTATATCCAATAGCGGCACGGTGCTTCTTCAGAGTTTTAAGCAATCTCTTTTTTCATGCTCTGAAAGGTTAGCACTAATAATAACAGGATATATCTTCTTTTTATAAAGATAAGCATATTTAAACGTATCGGGTAATTGCTTTAATTCAAACACAGGATCACTCTTTGGTGGAAGAGGGTCTCCCAAAGTTTCAACAGGCAAATTATGTTTAAGTATAGGTGCTTGCTTAAAGAACAACTCATCTATTTCATTTCTTTCATTCATATGCATATCATTTTCATGGTCTAGCAAATATCGTTCTAAAGGATCAGTTGGAGGCACAACAATAGAAGCAAGACCTATAATTTCATCTTTATGGGGTAATTCTTTATCATGAAGTTGTCTACTAAACTTAGAGAAATTGAATTCATGAGATATATCACCAAACTTAACTCTAACTTTCTCTTTAACACAATCAATTTCAGCATTAACGGTATTCAAGAAAGGTCTATCAAATATAATGGGACAAAAATTATCTTGTTGTGAACCAAGTACTAAGAAATCAGTAGGGTGTTTGATTTTACCACACAAGACTTCAACATCTCTAACAATCCCAAGTGGTGTAATAGTATCTCTGTTTGCAACCTTAATAGTAACATCAATATCTTCAATCTCAACAGGTGCAATATCATGCATTACTTCTTGATATAAAGAGAACGGAATAGCACTCACACTAGCACCCATATCACACAAACCCTGATAACAATGATCTCCAATCTTAACATAAACAATAGGCATGCCAACTACGGGCTTGTTCTTATCTAGCATATCTCGTTCATTTCTAACAGGTTTAGCAATTCTAGCAGCCTCATCACAAAAGTAAATAACATGCCCATCAATATCATCAACCAAAAGATCTTTGACCAGTGCGATATTAGGTTCAACCTTAATTTGTTCAGAAGTTCTAGGTGTTCTTATATTACTTTTATTAACCACAGTTGAAGCTTTTGCATGTTCCTTAATCCTAACAGGGAAAGGAGGTTTCTCAATATAAGCAGCAGGCACAACTGGATCAACATTGTAAACAATTGTTTCTTCTTTAACACTAACATGTTCTTCATTTAATTCAATGGGTGGATGATATTTAAACCATTTCTATTTAGGGAGATCAACATGAGCAGCAAAAGATTCACAAAAGGTGCCCACTATCTCAGAGTCAAGTCCATATTTAGTACTAAACTTGTGAAAAACATCAATTTCCATAAAAGATTTAACACAATCAAACTCAAGACTTATACCTGACACTTTACCTTTGTCGATTTCCCAATCTTCAGAGTTATGTTTAATTCTTTCCAGAAGATACCATCTGAATTCAATAGTTCTCTTCATAAAGGAACCACAGAAGAAGTATCGAGCATGGATTGATCATTATGAGAAAGCCGAGCATAAAAATTTTGAATAATTATTTCTCTTGAGAGCTCATGATTGGGGCATGTGTGCAACATATACTTAAGCCTCCCCCAAGCTTGAGCGATACTTTCTCCTTCACGAGGCCAAAAATTATATATATAATTCCGATCACGATGAACCAAGTGCATAGGATAAAATTTCTGGTGAAATTCCAGCTTCAACCGGTTCCAATCCCATGTTTCAGTATCATCACATAGCCTATACCATGTCAAAGCATTTCCCTCCAAAGATAAAGGGAATACTTTCTTCTTAACTCCATCTCCGGATAGACCTGCAAGCTTAAACAATCAACAAATTTCATCCACATATATCAAGTGCATATCAGGATGCACCGTTCCATCTCCTGCATAAGGATTAGCTAGCAGTTTCTCTATCATACCCGAAGGAATTTCATAATAAATATTTTCAGTAGGTTCAGTCGGTTGAGGAGCAACTCTCAATGCTTCCGGTCGAGGTGAAGATACCCCGAACAAACCCCTCAAAGGATTACTTTCCATAGTCACAAGTGACAATAAATTTCAGCACGTAATATAAATGTTTCCTTACCAAATTCCACTCACCAAAGGCGCTTCACTCCCCGGCAATGGCGCCAGAAAAGAGTCTTGATGACCCACAAGTATAGGGGATCAATTGTAGTCCTTTCGATAAGTAAGAGTGTCGAACCCAACGAGGAGCAGAAGGAAATGACAAGCGGTTTTTAGCAAGGTATTCTCTGCAAGCACTGAAATTAGCGGTAACAGATAGTTTCGGTAACAAGATAATTCGTAACAAGTAGCAAGTAACAAGTATACTAAAGTCCAGCAAGGTGGCCCAATCCTTTTTATAGCAAAGGACAAGCTAGAATGAACTCGTATAATAAGCAAAGCGTTCTCGAGGACACATGGGAATTTCATCTAGTCACTTTCATCATGTTTGTTTGATACACGTTCGCTACTCTGATAATTTGATATGTGGGTGGACCGGTGCTTGGGTGCTGTCCTTACTTGAACAAGCCTCCCACTTATGATTACCCCCTCTCGCAAGCATCTGCAACTACGAAAGAAGAATAAAGATAAATCTAACCATAGCATGAAACATATGGATCCAAATCAGCCCCTTACGGAATAACGCATAAAGTAGGGTTTAAGCTTCTGTCACTCTAGCAACCCATCATCTAATTACTACTCCACAATGCCTTCCCTTAGGCCCAAACATGGTGAAGTGTCATGTAGTCGACGTTCACACGACACCACTAAAGGAAGCAACAACATACATATCATGAAAATATCGTACGAATACCAAATTCACATGATTAGTTATGACAAGACTTCTCCCATGTCCTCAAGAACAAAAGTAACTACTCACAAATCATATTCATGTTCAAGATTAGAGGGGTATTGAGTATCGTTAAGGATCTGAACATATAATCTTCCACCAAATAAACCAACTAGCATCAACTACAAGATGTAATCAACACTACTAGCAACCCACATGTACCAATCTGAGGTTTTGAGACAAAGATTGAATACAAGAGATGAACTAGGGTTTGAGATGAGATGGTGCTGGTGAAGTTGTTGATGAAGATTGGTCCTCCCACGATGAGAGGATCGTTGGTGATGTCGATGGCTTCAATTTCCCCCTCCCGGAGGAAAGTATCCTCGGCGGAATCGCTCCGCCGGAGAGCAAAATAGCTCCTGCCCAGGTTCCGCCTCGAGACGGCGGCGCTTCATCCCGAAAGTCTTCTCATTATTTTTTTAGGGCAAAAGACCTTATATAGCAGAATGAGGGGGGCAGAGGCCAGCCAGGGGCTCCACAAGGCATCAAGGCACGCCCAGGGGGGCGCCCTGTTGCCTTGTGGGCAACTGGTGGGTACCCTCCATTATATCTTTTCTCCCGTATTTTTTATATTTTCAATAAAAAATCTCCGTGAAATTTCAAGTCAATTGGAGCTCTGTAGGATAGGTATCTCTGATGTAGCTATTTCCGGTCCAGAATTCCAGCTGCCGGTATTCTCCCTCTTCATATAAATCTTGCAAATTAAGAGAGAAGGCATAAGAGTTGCATCATAAAGTGAAATAATGATCAAATACATTATAAATAACAGTAGGAAATCATGATGCAAATTGGACGTATCATTGTCCCAGTGAGGAAAAGAATGATGGAGACTAATGAGTCGTCCAAAATGTGGGGATGAGGTCCATGAGATTGTTCTAAACTAAAGAGAAAAAGAGAGAAGGGACAATGCTACTATCCTTTTACCACACTTGTGCTTCAGAGTAGCACCATGTTCTTCATATAGAAAGTCTCCTGAGTTGTCACTATCATATACTAGTGGGAATTTTTCATTATAGAACTTGGCTTGTATATTCCGATGACGGGCTTCCTCAAATACCCGAGGTCTTCATGAGCAAGCAAGTTGGATGCACGCCCACTGAGTTTTAGTTGAGCTTTCATACACTCATAGCTCTAGTGCATCTGTTGCATGGCAATCCCTACTCCTCGCATTGATACCGATTGATTGGCATCTCCATTGCCTATTGATCCGCCGGGTTGATGCGAGACTTTCTTCCTTTTTGATTTCCCTTAATAATCTCTACCACCGCATTCTATTCCATCGTAGTGCTTTGTCCATGACTCACGCTCATGTATTGAGTGGAGTCGAAAATGCTGAAGCGCGTGAAAAGGTATGATACAATTGCTTGGTTTGACACCGGGGTGCTCATGAGTTATATTTATGCGGTGAGGGCAGAGTCATGACATGCTTACATAATTCAATGAGTAGGGATAACATTCTTTGTGCATCGTATATTTTGAAAAAGTAATGATTATGTTCTTGTATTCATGGATATTATTATGCTGATATCAATTACTTCATCGTTTCTCAATATTTATACCGTAAGAAGATTACATGATAAACATGCTAGGTAGCATTCAACATCAAAAATTATTTTGTTTTATCATTTACCTACTCGAGGACGAGCAGGAATTAAGCTTGGGGATGCTGATACATCTTCGACGTATCTATATTTTTTTATTGTTTTATACTATTATATTATCATTCTTAGATACTTTATATGAAATTTTATATCATTTTTGGGGACTAACCTATTAACTCAGTGCCTAGTGCCAGTTGTTGTTTTCTGCTTGTTTTTGGTTTTACAAAAATCTATACCAAACGGAGTCCAGACGCTACGAAACTTTTTACCGATTTTTTCTGGACATAAGAGACCCTATAAGCTTCGGGGGAGGACCAGAAGACCTACGAGGAGACAACAAGGCAACAGGGCGCGCCCTGGGGGGTAGGCACGCCCTGTTGCTTTGTGGGCCCCTCGTGGCTCTGCCTGACCTAATTCCAGCGCTATAAATTCTAAAAAATTCCAAAACCCCCAGAGAGCCACTCGAAATGATTTTTCCACCACCGGAAGTCTCTATTCTTCCGCGATCCCATCTGGAGGCCTTTTCCAGTACTCTGCCTAACGGGGGATCGATCACAGAGGGCTTCTACATCAACCTTGCTGCCCTTCCGATGATGTGTGAGTAGTGTACCACAGACCTATGGGTCCATAGTGATTAGCTAGATGGCTTTATCTCTCTTTGATTTTCAATACAATGTTCTCTTCGAAGATCGATCCGATGTAATCTTATGTTGCGATGTGTTTGTTGGGATCAGATGAATTGTGGGTTTATGATTAGATTATTCATTGAAAATAATTGAGTTTTCTGAACTTTATTATGAATGATTGTTATAGCTATGTAATGCTTTCCGATCTATGGATTTTCTTTGGGTAATTTGATTCATTGATCTTTAGTGGAAGTGGTGCATAGTAGTAGGTTCAATCTTGCGGTGTCCTCACCTCATGACAGAAGGGGTAGTGAGGCACGTATTTTTATTGTTGCTACTAAGGGTAAAACGATGGGGTTTAATCATATTGATTGGTTTTATTCTATCTACATTATGTCATCTTGCTTAAAGCGTTGCTCTGTTCTTCATGAACTTAATACCATAGATGCAGGCAAGAGTCGGTCAATTGGTGGAGTAATAGTAGTAGATGCAGGCAGGAGTCAGTCTACTTGTCACGGACGTAATGCATATATACATGATCATGCCATGAATAACATCATAACTATGCGCTTTTCTATCAATTGCCCAACAGTAGGATTTCTACCCACTGTATGATATTTTTATGAGAGAGATGCCTCAAGTGAAAACTATGGTCCCCTGGTCTACTTTAATCATATTACTAAAACCAAAAATACCTTGCTACAATTCATTTACTTTTATTTTACTTTGCAATTTATCTATCTACCACTATCAGATTTGATCCTTGTAATTAACGAGTACAAGGGGATTGACAACCCTCTTGCCCGCGCTGGGTGCAAGTATTTGCTCTTGTGTGTGCAGGTACTGCTAAGGAGTGTTTGCGTGGTTCTCCTATTGGTTCGATAACCTTGGTTCTCTACTGAGGGAAATACTTATCCGCTACTATATTGGTTCACCCGTCCTCTTCGCGAGCAAAATCCCAATGCAGCTCACAAGTAGCAAGTACCCAGACATTTTGAGTACGTGCTCGCTAACGAAGTTGTTCTCTTCCATCTTACAGCTAAAGAACTTGTTGGAGGCATCATACCTCTCCACACGGGCGTGAGCCAAAAATACCAATTTCAGCTCCTAGAACATCTCATATGCCCCGTGGTGCTCAAAACGCTATTGGAGCCCCAGTTCTAAGCCGTAAAGCATGGCGCACTGAACTATCGTGTAGTCATCATTTCTTGCCTACCAGATGTTCATAGCATCTAGATTGGCGGGAGCGGGTGGCAGACCTAGTGGTGCATCAAAGACATAATCCTTCTGTGTAGAAGTGAGGATAATCCTCAGATTACGGACCCAGTCCGCATAGTTGCTTCCTTCGTCTTTCAACTTTTCTTTCTCTAGGAACGCATTAAATTTCAGGGGAGCTACAGCGCGAGCCATTTATCTACAACATAATTTGCAAAGACATTAAGACTATGTTCATGATAATTGGTTCAATTAATCATATTACTAGTGAATTCCCACTTAAATCAACATCCATCAGGTTGTTACGTGATACGTGATCCAAATCCACTAACCCAAGTCCGATCATCACGTGAGATGGGGTAGTTATCAATGGTGAACATCTCCATGTTGATCATATCTTCTATTTGACTCATGTCCGACCTTTCGGTCCTCGTGTTCCGAGGCCATGTCTGTACATGCTAGGCTCGTCAAGTTTAACCCAAGTATTCCGTATGTGCAAAACTGTCTTACACTCATTTTATGCGAATGTAGAGTCTATCAAACCCGATCATCACGAGGTGCTTCGAAATGATGAACTTTCGCAACGGTGCATACTTGGGCAGAACACCTTTTATCTTGAAATTAATTGTGAGGGATCATCTTATAATGCTACCGTCGTCCTAAGAAAAATAAGATGCATAAAAGATAAACATCACATGCAATCAATATGTGACATGATATAGCCATTATCATATTATGCTTTTAATTAGTGTTTGTGCCAAGTAATGCCTTTGGGATGATTTAAATGATAGTATAATTGATGCTGTTTGAAAACAGAAAGTTTTGCACCAACTATTTGATTTTACATTTCTTACTGGTATGTCGAAAAAATCTGAAATTTTCACAAAGTATTGGGATACAACTTTTTTAAGTTTTGCTAATTTTTCCAAATTTTTGGAGTTACAGAAGTATCGATAAATATTCAGTCATTACATACAGTTCTGTTTTAGACAGATTCTGTTTTTTTGCATAGTGTGCTTGTTTTAATGATACTATGGATTATATCGAGGGGTATAAGTCATGGATAAGTTAGAATATAGTAGGTATTATGCAAGAACAATTATGAATGAGTTTATAATAGTACCTAAAGTGGATGATTTGATTTATTATAGTAACGGATCTCATGAAGTTTCTATTGAGTTTTGTGTGCTAAAGTTTTCAAGTTTTGGGTGAGATCACGATGAGTAAAGGAATAAGGAGCGGCAAGACCCTAAGCTTGGGGATGCCCAAGGCACCCCAAGGTAATATTAAAGGAAGACTCAAGTGTCTAAGCTTGGGGATGCCCCGGATGGCATCCCCTCTTTCGTCCACAATTCATCGGTATGTTACTTGGAGCTATATTTTTATTCATCACATAATATGAGTTTTACTTGGAGCATCTTGTACCATAGTTTTATTTTGTTTGCTTGTTAGTTTGCCACAATCATTGTTTGTTGGACACACCTTCTGAGAGAGACACACAATCATCATGATTTGTTCGAATACTCTATGAGCTTCACTTATATCTTTTGAACTATGCAGTTGCTCTTGCGCTTCACTTATATTCTAAGAGCACGGTGGTGGTTACATATTTTAGAAATTATTGCACTCTCATACTTCACTTAAATCTTTTTGAGAGTCCTAAATAGGAAGTGGTAATGTGCAAGGGTTATATGACTAGTCTGAAATTGATAGGTATATAAGAGTGATATAATAAAAACTTTCATGTAGATCACTAAATATAAAACGTATGAGTTAATTATATTGATGTCGTAATATGAAAGGGTATTAGTTCATGATCATTGGTTAATAAAAATATCAATATTAAAGTTTGTTATTTACTACTCATTTAAGTGTCCGTCATGGCATGGTGGGGAAGTTTGAGCAATTTTATGTCTGATTGAATCCTTGAGTGCTGTCTAAATCGGGGGGTGCGCGATGGTTAACTCCTACAAACCTCCTCCCTGGGGGCATCCGAGTAGTACTTTGCTTCGACGGCTAATAAAACTTTCACAATAAGTATATGAGTTCTTTATGACTAATGTGAGTTCATGGACAAATACAACACTCCCACCTATCCACATATTGCTAGCATCTTCGGTACCGTGCATTGCCCTTTCTCACCTCGAGAGTTGATGCAAACTTCGCCGGTGCATCCAAACCCCGTGATATAATACGCTCTATCACACATAAGACTCCTTATATCTTCCTCAAAACAGCCACCATACCTACCTATCATGGCATTTCCATAGCCATTCCGAGATATATTGCCATGCAACTTCCACCGTTCCGTCTTATGACATGTGTGTTCATCATCATATTGCTTTGCATGATCATATAGAGCTGACATGATATTTGTGACAAAGCCACCGTTCATCATTGTAATACATGTTACGCTAGATCATTCCACATCCTGGTACACTGCCAAAAGCATTCATTTAGAGTCATATTATTTCAGTTTTATCGAGTTGAAAGTAAATAAGTGTGATCACTAGTACAACGACCTGCTATACAAACGGTTTTTACCCCCTTTCCACGACAGAGTTTTAAACCATCGCCTTGCCTGTGTGTGCGATGGGGGGGGGGGTCCTTCCCACATGACCAAGAAACCGTCGGCGATAGGGCCTCCGGTCAGACACGCGGGGCAAAAAGAGCTCGTGTGCGATCGGGCGAGCCATCGCAGACAATTATACTAGCCCAATCGTTTCCGTTCATATGTACATCCCACAAAGTGAATCCAAGACAAACGTTTCCGTTCGTATGTACATCCTACACAGTGAATCCCAGACAAACGTTTCCGTTCGTATATACATCGCACATAGTGAATCCCAGACAAACGTTTCCATTTGTGCGTACATCACACACAATTTTCCGCATCACATCGTCTGTGATAGCGTTGGCATTGCAGATGACAGTAATAATTTTATCATTTGTGTTATTAAATGCATCATGCACGGTGCCTAGAAGAAACAGTGTGGCATAGGCTGTCCATCACACACACTTTTTATGTGGAAAACATTTGTGCAAGGTGGCCTAATGCAAACAGTTGTCCAGAGGAAGTCATGTGTGATTGTTCATTGATCCAACACGTTTACTTCCTAGAAACTGTGTGGGTTGTCTGAGATCATCGCCCACGGCGTTGTCTCAATAACCGTTTGCACTAGGAAAACCCAATAAGCAGGCTAATTGGCCTATTATTATTAATCCATTTAGTAATCAAATTTACATTTCATATTAATCACACAATATATTTCATTTTCGTATTACGGAACTAGGATTTCATAATTAAAATACATCAGAGTACAACATCATATAAATTCAGCACTCACTTACACCATATAGGCATATCGCTAGCTACCCCATTACACAACCGAACCAAGTTTCACATGCAACATCTAAAACCTTTGGAAATTAGCATCATAGACGATAGATAGACAGATGAATCTCATCTGGAAAACTGCTGAAGCGGAAGGCTAATGATTGAGCCTTCAATGATGTTGAAGGTCCTTGCAACTTTAGGCCAGTGCCTGTGGATGATTGACCGCCCATCCTTCGTCCTCTTGAGGAAGACTTCAATATTGTACTGTGGGTGTTGTATGAACACCTTCCTCGCCTCTTGACCATACAGGTGGTTTGAGAGGTAATCATCTGTGAACAGCTTTGGAAAGGCTTGAAAACAAAGATATGCATAAATATCTTCTCTATATTTTGAAATGGCGCAAAGGAATAAAAAAACAAGATATAAGAGTTTTTTTTTGAAAAAGAGAGCTCTCTCTCCGATTTCATTTAACTGAAATCACAAAGTCTTTTTACAAGCACCCAGTAACACACTGCAACTAGATAGCTAGCGCTGCAACATCAAAAGGAGCTATCCCTCCCTCCCACACCACAACTCACGCAAAACACAAGGTATAAGAGCTAGTAACATCCTGTAGTTCACCGATGTCTTCTTCATTGTGCAGACAAAGATCTTGTTGTTTTTCGTCGCTAGTTTCTTTATCCTAACAATCTTTCTGAGTTTCTTGACTTGACTGATATTCATGGACATCTCATTTCCCCATATGCAAAATGGGTCGAACAGTGGGTCAAAACCTCTGACAGCAGGACCTACATGTGCAAGACCAAATTGTTAAAAACCTAAATACTAGAATGGTTCCAGCAATTGCACAATAATGTGCTATTAGACAAAGGACCATGCATGTGCGAACCTCGATGGTAAACCTCAGTGCCTCCCATTGTTTCCCTGCAACACATATAAGGTAGTTATTGGTCAGGTTAAGTGAGGGTTGTCATACTATTTCTAAAATATGTTGATGAAAAATAAACACATTGCAGATTCAGCAGATTAATTCGAGCCACATGGAAAAGCCATTTATCCAAACCAATCATGCTTAACAACTAGGAAATATAGAAATTGTATATGTTTCTCATGTATTTAGTACAGCCAAATTTGATTTATTTCTCACATGCATAACAATACAAAATTGTACCCACAAACATCGCATTGCAGAATTGAACCAAACAGTTAACTAAGCACCACAACAAATGAACCAAACAGTTAACTGAGCACCACATTGCACAATAGAACATACTAGAAGACCAGACAGTTAACCAAACCTAGTATGCTTAACAACTTGGAAATATAGCAATTGTATTTGTTTCTCATGTATTTTGTACAGCCAAATTCGATTTATGTCTCACATGCAAGAGAATACAAAATTGCACCCACAAGAATTGAGCATCACATTGCAGAATTGAACCAAACAGTTAACTGAAGATGACAACAAATTAACCAAATAGTTAACTGAGCACCACATTGCACAATATATAAAACATATATACTAGAGGATTAGATTGCATAGTAACAATATATAGGACAATTCACTAGAATTTGTAAAGGAAAGGCAGGAGCAGCACATGCAACAGGTGAACCGAACATGCTTAACCGGCGTAGCTACCTAGCTGAACATAGGTCCTTATAGTGAGATAAAAAGACAATCTACTCCTCATCGTCAGGTCAGAAAGAAGGGGAAGGACTACTCCCTGGCCACAAGGCCTTGCGAGCGTTTCACCAGGTTTATCAATAGCCCCGACTACAGGTTTGCTATGGTGGACACCTTCAATGATCTAAACGTGCTCGAGACTACGGGCTTGGCCTGCCAGAAGCTTGTCGACATCCAAGGCCAGTACAGGGTCTGGGCAGAAAGAAGGGGAAGGACCGCTGGTTGACCTCGCCGTGGCCATCATCGACCCCTACTACAGAGACATGAAGGATGGGTGCAACAAGAACAAGGATGCCTGGCACGAGGCCTGGGTGCGGAGACTGGATGAAGAACACGTCAAGTATGTGGCCAAGGACGCGTACACAAGCTACGAGATGTACAGGCGGATCGTTGACATGAGGAAGTGCCTTCGTCCTGTCCCAGGCGAGGGATCGAGCCAAAAAGCAGTGGCGGCAGCGTCACAAGAAGTAGATGATTAGATGATTGTTTCTCCTAGTTTAGAATGCATGTAATTGTTTATTGAGGTGTGTGCGAATGTTTTGTATAGTGCCCTATGTAATTGGATGTTTAATTTGGTTATATATGTTCTTCTTCTGTAGATAGAGCAAATTACATTGCAGACAGACTAAACTAGGGAACCCGTCGGTGATGATTTCATCAATCGCTGACAATTGTATACCAGCAAGCGTTTGCCCACAACACACACAACTTATTAGCAGGAATCTCCTATGTTGTTATCGGTCTTCCCACACATTTCTGATTACTGACCTGTTTGCCACATATCACACACATCTTGTTAAGTTGAACCATTTCTGTTGTTTTGGCTCATCGCAAAAAATTCATCCGAGTGAACTGTATGCTGTCTATCGCACACACCTTGATCTGGCTGACCGTTTCTGTTGTGTTGGGTAATTGCAAACAGTTCATCCGAGTGAATTGTATGCCGTATATCACACACACCTCGATCTAGCTGACCGTTTCTGTTATTCTGGCTCATCGCAAACAGTTCGTATGGATCAACTGTATGCCATGTATCGCACACACGTCTCTAATCTGAATCGTGCTTGATGTCTCCACCATCGCACACAGTTCGTCTTATTGGTTACGGTTTTATTATGATATCGTATGTGATTCATGCATCGCACACAGTTTGGTCGAGGGGTCTCTGATTCATGTGTCACGTTAGCGGCCGCGTTGCAGTAGTGGATGATCATCATTCTTAGAGCATTGTCCCAGTGACGAAAAGAATGATGGAGACTGATGAGTCCTCCAAAATGTGTGGATGAGGTCCATTAGATTGTTCTAAAAAAGATAGAGAAAAAGAGAGAAGGGACAATGCTACTATGTTTTTACCACACTTGTGCTTCAGAGTAGCCATGTTCTTCATATAGAAAGTCTCCTGAGTTGTCACTATCATATACTAGTGGGAATTTTTCATTATAGAACTTGGCTTGTATATTCCGATGACGGGCTTCCTCAAATACCCGAGGTCTTCATGAGCAAGCAAGTTGGATGCACGCCCACTGAGTTTTAGTTGAGCTTTCATACACTCATAGCTCTAGTGCATCTGTTGCATGGCAATCCCTACTCCTCGCATTGATACCGATTGATTGGCATCTCCATTGCCTATTGATCCGCCGGGTTGATGCGAGACTTTCTTCCTTTTTGATTTCCCTTAATAATCTCTACCACCGCATTCTATTCCACCGTAGTGCTTTGTCCATGACTCACGCTCATGTATTGAGTGGAGTTGAAAATGCTGAAGCGCGTGAAAAGGGATGATACAATTGCTTGGTTTGACACCGGGGTGCTCATGATTTATATTTATGCGGTGAAGGCAGAGTCATGACATGCTTACATAATTCAATGAATAGGGATAACATTCTTTGTGCATCGTATATTTTGAAAAAGTGATGATTATGTTCTTGTATTCATCGATATTATTATGTTGATATCAATTACTTCATCGTTTCTCAATATTTATACCGTAAGAAGATTACATGATAAACATGCTAGGTACCATTCAACATAAAAAATTATTTTGTTTTATCATTTACCTACTCGAGAACGAGCATGAATTAAGCTTGGGGATGCTGATACGTCTCCGACGTATCTATAATTTTTGATTGTTTCATACTATTATATTATCCTTCTTAGATACTTTATATGCAATTTTATATCATTTTTGGGGACCAACCTATTAACTCAGTGCCTAGTGCTAGTTGCTGTTTTCTGCTTGTTTTTGGTTTTCCAGAAAATCTATACCAAACGGAGTCCAAACACTATTAAACTTTTTGACAATTTTTGTTTGGACATAAGAGACCCTAGAAGCTTCGGGGGAGGACCAGAAGACCTACGAGGATATGGCATGGCAACAGGGCGCGCCCTGATGCTTTGTGGGCCCCTCATGGTTCCGTCTGACCTAATTCCAACGCTATAAATTCTAAAAAATTCCAAAACCCCCAGAGAGACACCCGAAATGATTTTTCCGCCGCCGCTAGTCTCTATTCTTCCGCGATCCCATCTGGAGGCCTTTTCGGTACTCTGCCTGAGGGGAAATCGGTCACGGAGGGCTTCTACATCAACCTTGCTGCCCTTCCGATGATGTGTGAGTAGTTTACCACAGACCTACGGGTCCATAGTGATTAGCTAGATGGCTTTCTCTCTCTCTTTGATTTTCAATACAATGTTCTCTTCGGAGATCGATCCGATGTAATCTTCTTTTGCGGTGTGTTTGTTGGGTTTCGATGAATTGTGGGTTTATGATCAGATTATTCATTGAAAGTAATTGAGTCTTTTCTGAACTTTATTATGAATGATTGTTATAGCTATGTAATGCTTTCCGATCTATGGGTTTTCTTTGGGCAAGTTGATTCATTGATCTTGAGTGGAAGTAGTGCATAGTAGTAGGTTCAATCTTGCGGCGTCCTCACCTCGTGACAGAAGGGGTAGCGAGACACGTAATTGTATTGTTGCTACTAAGGGTAAAATGATGGGGTTTAATCATATTGATTGGTTTTATTCTATCTACATTATGTCATCTTGCTTAAAGCGTTGTGAACTTAATACCATAGATGCAGGCAGGAGTCGGTTGATTGGTGGAGTAATAGTAGTAGATGCAGGCAGGAGTCGGACTACTTGTCATGGATGTAATGCATATATACATGATCATGCCATGATTAACGTCATAACTATGCGCTTTTCTATCAATTGCCCAACAGTAATTTTTCTACCCACAGACGAAAATGGTAAAGATTTCGATCAGAAGGTATATCGCTCCATCATTGGTTTGTTAATTTACCTATGTGTATCTAGGCCAGATATTATGCTTAGTGTTTGCATGTGTGCCCGATTTCAAGTGACGCTAAAGGAATCACACCATCTGTATGTGAAACGAATTCTACGATATTTAGCTCACACACCAACGCTTGGATTGTGGTATCCCAAGGGCTCATCTTTTGATCTAGCTAGATTTTCTGATTCTGATTATGCTGGAGATCATGTGGATCGCAAGTCAACCTCAGGCACCTGCTATTTCCTCGGACGATCTCTTGTCTGTTGGTCCTCGAAGAAGCAGAACAACGTCTCACTTTCCACAGCAGAAGCTGAGTACATTGCTGCTGGTGCCTGTTGCTCTCAGCCGCTATGGATGAAGCAGACCCTCAAGGACTACGGCATCAACGTGAAGAAAGTCCCTCTCTGTTGTGACAATTAGTGTGCTATCAAGATCACCCACAACCCAGTGCAACATTCAAGGATGAAGCACATTCAGATTCGTCAACATTTCCATCATGTTCATGTGCTGAAGGGAGACATCGTCATCAACCACGTGAAGACTGAAGACCAGCTTGCAGATATCTTCACTAAGCCCTTGGATGAGAGAAGGTTTTGCATGTTGCGGTGTGAGCTAAACATCCTAGAATATTTGAATGTCCTTTGAATAGGACACACATCCCAACGCTTATGCATATTGATGACTTTGATGCGCAACACACGAAGTAACGTTTTTCTTCAGTCAATGAAGACTAACCCTCTAAGTGTGAAGAAATTAACGAAGAATTTGATTCTAAGAACCCTACAACAATTGTACGCAGTGTCTGAAATCATCATAATTCTTATACGGTGGATAACGCCACCATGCTTCTCTTGACATTCTTCAATTTGAGTTTTTTGCCATTTGCAATTTCGTCAAGCTTTTCAAATTTGTCATTTGAGGTTGTTCTTCATTGCTTGTGCTAATTCTGCTAATATTAGCAGAATAGTTATTCTACTAACACTTCCGAACTGCACGCTCAACGCAAGGGCACTGCACTTTCTGAAACAAAGGTACTGCAATACAAAGACTAGTGAACTTCTCGTCGCAAAAAACTGCACACGGTGTTTTTCGCTATTGTTTTTGATCCAGCTTTTAACCATTTGTTGGAACAAGGCGTGTAATATACCGTTGGAAAGCTATGGATTAGGCACAACTTCTCCATGTTGAACACTTTTCGACATTCCTCGCGGTTTAAGAGCAGTTTCAAAAACAGTGGGCGCCCGACGAGTGGCAGCGAGCGTATTTTCACTTTTTTCGCAAACCGCTTGTTGGAATGATGCAAATGATACGCCGTTGGAAATATATCGTCGAGGTGCAAATTTTTCATATAGAACACGCTCTCTAATTCCTTACGGTTTAAGAGCAGTTTCAAAATTACTCAAACACGGAAATTCTGTTTTTCAAATTTTATGATTTTTTCGGTACGTTTTTCACTCCAGTTTTTTAACCACTTGTCGAAACAAGGCGTGTGATACTCCATTGAAAATCTTTGGAAGATGCGCAACTTTCATATGTAGAACATGTTTTGAGATTCCTTACGATTTTAAACTAATTTTGAAAATGGTGCGGCAGCCGACGGGTGGCAGCGTCCGTTTTTTCGCAATTTCTTCCAAACCATTCGTCGGATTGATGCAAATGATACGCTGTTGGAAAGATATCGACAAGGTGCAACTTTTTCATGTAGAACACTCTTTCTAATTCCTTACGGTTTAAGAGCAGTTTTGATTTTACCAAAATGCGGACACTCTTTTTTTCGCGACACCAAAATTGACGAGAGAACTGTATCAGACTGAAAACCGCACTGCTTCAAACCAAAAACCACACTACATCAGACGGGCAAACGAACTGCCTGGTTTCTTTTTTGTGAGACGTAAATTTTCCCACATGAAGAAGTGCAATGCGGTTCACATCGGGCGTAAGTTAACCGCAAACACTATCGAGAAGTGAACCGCATTACTTTTTTTTGTCGTTTCCTTAACAATTTTCTGTACTTCACACTTGGGAGCAAGTGAACCGCGACACTATTGAAAGTGAACCGCGACACTATCGACAGTGAACCGCATGAGTTTTTGTCATCTCCCTAACATTTTTTGCACTTCACATTGGGCGTTAGTGAACCACGACACTACTGAGAGTGAACCGCGACACGGCCAAAAGTGAACCACATTATTTGTTTTGTCATCTCCCTAACATTTTTGCCTTCTTCTCATTTTGTTATTACCGCGGTTTGGCTGCAAAGACGAGGCAAATGCACCGCATTATTTATTATTTTAGTGAACCACCAAATTTGTTATAACAAAATTGCACGAGGAAACAAGAATAGTGAACTGCAAGAGCCTCCTACATTTTTCTTTTTCACAATGTCAACCAACGAACCTTTAAAGAAATAAACTTCATTCATTTTTCTTCAACAAATTTTTATACACAAACTAAAATGCCACTCGGGTGCGGGGCTGCCAAACTGTACTGCCGTGGACCAGCGCACTACAGGGGTGGCACATGTGCACTAGACGAACAATGCAAAAATACTGAAAACACACATTCATCATAAGTTCACAAGTTCATCAGGGGGAACGAACTTGCTGCTAAACCTTGCCGGTGTCACAAGGTCACGATACAAATTTCATCATAGGTAGGCAACACATAAAAAACGGATCCAGCAAACTGCACGAAATAGATAGCCGAGTCGCACGCACGCGCAAACTGAGCTTCATGCCACTCAGGCCGAGCTATACTCCTATCGCTGGCGAACTGCACCAAGCTATAGAGGCAAAATAAAGTTAACCGTGGCACACAATTTTGTCTTTTTTTCAGTCTCGCTCAAACGAAGTGAACTGTGGCACATCAGAGTATACAAGACACTTTTGCTATGATTTAACTGTCAGTCAAAACCAAAATACGAACTAGTACTTATTAGTTACATTACATGGTCACCTCGACACAATCTAGCACAAACCTGTATGGATCATTAGTTGGGGGGAATTAGAGATATTAGTTACCAACCCAGGAGGACGATAGGAGGCCGAGGTGGAGGCTGGCCGACGAACTGCACGCAGATGCGCTCCGCACCACACGAACGCGTCGACTGAACTACATGGGGGCTTGAGTGGAGGCCGGAGATTGCCGACGTGACGATGGACAATGGAGACATGGCCTCCAATGTAGGGAAAGATTGGAGGTGGGAGGGGATTCGTGGCGCCCGTGGATGAACCGCACGAGGGCGCGCGGTGCACTGCTCGAGGGATCTGGATGCACTACAATGCCACATCCAGGATCTCGCAAACCGCATCACCCGGAGTGGTTCTCGATGACGACACACGCAACGGAGTGCACGAGGAAGGTGGTGGTGGGGTGGGGCGCCGCGGTGGTGGGGGGCCGCCGTGGCTAGCAAGGGATCCGGATGCAGGCGCCCGTGGGGAACCACATGGGGAGGCCGCCTCGCGCCCGGATGCACGACACTCAATCTCCACCAGCGGCCGCGTAGGGAAGTCGAGAGGTGTGCCGGAGTATCGCAGGGAGGCTCGTGGGCACCCAAGATCCTCCCTCTCCCGTGTCACAGGGAGGCTCATCGATGGTTCCGCCGCGATGTAATGGGCGGGGGCGGCTCACTGGGGGTGAGCGCGGCGACGGGCCATGCCAAATCTGGGCGGCCGAAGATCCTGGACGGGGTAGTGGAGGTGGGGAACGCCGGATCTCGCCGGATCCGGCAGGGCGGCGATGATTGGAGGTTGCCGGGGGTAACCTCAGGGTGGTGAATAGGGCAGCAGTGGCGCGCACGTCCGTGTGAGCGCCGGCGCGCGCGGATGCTAGTGGCCAGTGGCGGCGCCAGTTGCGCCCGGGTTGGGAGGGGGGCTGGATGACCCGCGGCCAGAAGGAGAAGGTGTGTCGAGGCGAGGAGTTTGGCGCGAGGGAGGAAGAAGGTTGGGGTTTGGGTGGGTGGCGACGGTGACGCCGGGAGGTGGTAGGGCGGCGCGGTGGTGCGGGGAGGTACGGCGGTGGAGGCGCAGCAGGGCCCTTGGAGGGGGTGGACGCGCAGCGCCCGAAGGAACAATGGAGGTTTGGGGGTGGAGCGGGGGATGAAGAAGGCGGGTTGGGGGTGGGTGGGTGCGCAGGGGAGAGGAAGGAGGTGGGGTGGGATGGGGTTCGGTTCGGGGTGTTTCGCAGTGCAGAAGTGTTAGCAGAATAAGCATGTTTGTTGTTAGAATATGGTCTTAAGGGGTGTTGTTAGAATAGACCCACCCTATATATATAGGGAAAATCCATCCTACCACCTGGGGGTAGTTACCCCACATGTCTCATATACTATAATGTGGTAGTATATATACTACTTTATCATCGTAAGTCTGTGCATATACTATATATAAGATACTTCAAGGTGAGTTACATGAAAAATTGCAAGTTGGCTCATGGTTTTTATTATATTTGTGAAATACGTACATATTTGTACGTAAAAAGGAGCATACTCAAAATACGATATATGCTACCTAAAAAGTAATATACATACTACTCAAATGTTCTTATATACTACATAGTACGCGTACATACTCTCGGTTTTGAAAGATACTACATACAACATACAAAACGCAAGTGGTGGTACCTACCATTGGGTGGTAGGAAACATTTGTCCTATATATATTGAGTCTTTCATGTCCTCAACAGCATTCACATATTGCTAATTCTTCAAGTTGATTTCTTCGCCTATGTGAATGTGATCGGACCCGCTCCTCTCTATGGTAAACTCAAACCACTCTGTTCACAATCTCTTCATGTGCGTTCTAATTGACACCGTTCAAAGTCTTCACTGTGTCCTTGACAACTGAAGAAATTGTGAACACATTTAAAAAAAAATTCAAATCAATTTTTGGCGGTTGCCACAGTAACCTCATCGCGCGCATCGGACGCATGGATAAGTACGTACATATTGCACGCGTGACGCGTGTCACGGAGATGCGAATCGCCAGGGGCTTATCCGTCCAAAATCTTCGGACCATTCAGTTTTCACCATGCCTATATAAAGGCTTGACCCCGTCAAACCTAAATCACTTCGCTCCCTCGCCCCTGACGCTCTCACTCTCTAACCCAAGCGCCGCCGCTAGATCTCATCGCCGCCGGAGAAGAAAAGTTCACTGCCTTGACTTCTTCGTCGACGTACTCACGCCGGCCGCGGATTTCTTCACCTCCGTCACCGCCGTAGCTGTTCTTTGTCGCCAAGTTAGGGCGCGAAGGATTTGAACTGACGATTTCCTTTGCCTCGTCATCCAGTTCATTGAGTTCATCCTTGGGGTAATTAAAATTTCATTTTACTACCCAGTTTGATCTCTTCACTACCTATAATTCTTCAAGTGTTGTTTTTACTTCAACTTTCCAATTCTCCGGCACTTCCTTTTTGGCCAGTCTTGGTTATTTCATCTAAGTCATGCTTAACGTTTAGATTCCTCAATTGTGCAATTGCTTCAATTTGTACAACTCTGGAACCTAAGTCAAGAACACTTAGTGAATCTTTTCAAGACAATAAGGGTCAATTTCCTCAACTGGATTTATTTTGAAAAACATCTGAGAACACATGTGACTCTTCCCATTTTCCTCGCAACTATACTCTATTCACAGGTACACGTGTCTGCCGATGAATCTCTAGGTTCTCATCAAATTAATTCATTTGCAGCATTGCTTGAGGAAAATCTTCAAACATCTTGAGAGTCATCAAAAGTTTAAATTCCTCAATTGAAGAAAATGGCCGATGGCAAAAAGACTCAGAAAGGAGGAAATAGGAAAGATGAGCATACTGCTTTTGAAATACCAGATGACATCTATGCAGGCTATTGCACGCCTGATGAAGCAGTTCATGGCAAAGGGACTGACAAGTAGCGCAAGACGCGCATGCAAAAGATCAAACGCAGGTGGGCTTATGAATGGAGGGGCTACAGATATGTAACCCCAAAAAACATGAAGGAATTCGCCGTTAAGCCACCTTGCGAGACACCACCTCTAGCTCCTGGTCAGACTGCTGACCCCACAAGCGTCAGAAGGGGTGAAGAATTCCCAGAAGAATGGGCTAAGTATCAAGCCAAATTGCAGAAACAAGCTCGGAAGGCTGTTGAAGAATTCAATAGAGCCTCAAAGGCTTCAGCAGAGGCCAGTGCCAGTGCGCCCAAGAAGGCTGCTCATAAGCCAAAGCCTTCAGTTGCTAAGCCCACTGAGCCTAAGCCATCATCATCAAAGGCTTTAGCTCCCAAGACTGCTAAGTCCTCAGCGCCACCACCAGCCACGAGTTCTTCAGTGGCAGCTTCAAAAGCTTCAACGCTAGTTGTGCTCGCATCTTGCCAGCGCACTCAAGGCTTTCCAACATCCACCATTGCAGCATCAAGTGCCTCAGCTAGTGAGCACATCTCATCAAACACGCCCAAGCTGAAGACTAAGGCCACTTCAGGCCGCGGTACAAGACCCAACCCCAAGAACAAGGTCGTAGTGCCTCGGTCTAATGAAAATGACATGGCTGATGAGGATGAACTTGCCGAGTTCCTCAGAAGGAGAGAAGAACAGGCTGCTATTGCCAAGAATTCTTCAGTTCCACTACTGCTCAACCAAAGAAGATTTTGGACTTCATAGATATCTGGTGCAAGAAACCAAACACTCCACTTGATGACCTTGATTTTCCACCAGGTCCAAGCCACGTGCTCTCTTCCTTCATCTTGACTGAAAAGCACAAGATTGCAAAAGCCAAGCTTGTGAGGAAACAACAGCTGCAGAAAGAGAAAGAGCTGAAGAAGAACATGCTCACAATATCCCCTCAGCAGCTAGTAGCTTTGCAATCTGAAATTCAACAGCTGTCTGAAGAATATGAGCGCCAGTCCAACCATTGCTGTGGTATGCATGACAGATTCATCAACGCAGCCAAGCAAGTTTTGAAGACCACAACAAGAGGGAGGCAGCCAGGCATGGACTAGTGCCTCCATCCAGTTCCTCAGCTCCCCAGCAAACCCCTCAGGCCAGTTAGACTGCACCTCCTCCTCCTGAAGATCAAGCCAGGGCAACAGAAACTATTGCGCTTGAAGAACATGCCAGGGCAACTGCATCAGTCATGCCTGATGAAACTGCTCCAACCACTATCTCAGTTGCTGCGCCAACACAGTCTTCATCTTTGAAGCTTATCACCCTTCCTTCTGCATCATAAGCGAAGAAGACCAAGGCAGCTGAGAAGGAAGCTAAGAAGAGAAAAGCTTCAGCTCCTCCAACCACTAAATCGGTGAAGAAACTGAAGACGGCCCCAATGTCTTCAGATATGCCTATTGATGCTACCCCTATCTCATCAGCACCCCCTACTCACACTGTTGAAGATCGTCAGATCGTTCCATATGGGGTGGAGTATGTCATTCCTCCAGCTGATGGAGATGAAGAAGTTGATACCCACTCTGCTGCTACCACAGAGCAGTGGATGAAGAAATTGAAGTGGAAGCAGATGCTTCACTTCATTAGGTATCATCGCAAAAGCCACAGCCAGTCCATGTGACTGATGATCAAGCCGCTTCATCTGGAAGCGATGAAGAAACTGATGAGAACATGGATATTGATGGTTCTACAAGACCACTTATTCATGATGACTTTTGGGATACAGCGCA
The DNA here is from genome assembly GCA_039707655.1 of Elymus sibiricus. NCBI lineage: Eukaryota > Viridiplantae > Streptophyta > Magnoliopsida > Poales > Poaceae > Elymus > Elymus sibiricus. Next base: position 254,548,781 of record CM077674.1, read on the forward strand.
CCCAAATTCGCCCATCACCATGCCTCTCACGCAGATTCCTCAGCCAACAAGGATTGAAGAAATTCACACTGGTTCTGAAGATCGTCAACCTACTCTTCAGACCATTGTTGAAGAAATTCCAGCTACATCAGCTGTAGAAATTATGCAACCAATGTTGACTGATGAAGTTGCACGCCAAACCCCTCAGAGAGAAGAATCAGTACCTTTAGCGGATACTGACATAGTTCCATTCGCAACCGCTGAAGAAGTGGCAAAGTCCAACGCCATCACGGATCCAAATGATTCAACAGGTTCTCCAAGACCAATATTTGATGTAAGGCCGAATAAAATAAATCTTATGCCAGTGCCTTCAATGCCCAAAGTTGGCAAAAGCATCAGGAGACCCAAATTTGACAATGCAAAATTCTTTGAGGAGAAGAATTTCTTCATCGGTGAGTGATACGTCTCCAACATATCTATAATTTTTGATTGTTTGATGCTATTATATTATCAATCTTGGATGCTTTATATGCAATTATATGCTATTTTATATCATTTTTGGGACTAACCTATTAACTCAGTGCCCAGTGCCAGTTGCTGTTTTTCTGCTTGTTTTTGGCTTTTTCAGAAAACCAATATCAAACGAAGTCCAAATGGAAAAAATCTTCAGATTATTTTTTTCTGGACCAGAAGGGACCCTAGAAGCTTTGGGAGGATACCAGAAGGCATACAAGGGAGTCACAAGCTCATAGGGCGCGCCCCGTGAGCTTGTGGGCCCCTCTTAACTCCGTTTGACGTAATTCTACTTCTATAAATTCCCAAATATTCCCAAACCAACAGTGAGCCATCCGAAGAAACTTTTCCGCCGCCGCAAGTGTCTGTTCTACTGCGATCCCATCTGGAGGCCTTTTCCGGCGATCTGCCGGAGGGGGAATCGATCACGGAGGGCTTCTACATCAACCTTGTTGCCCTTCCGATGATGTGTGAGTAGTTCATCATAGAACTACGGGTCCATAGCTAGTAGCTAGCTGTCTTATTCTCTCTCTTTGATCTTCAATACCATGTTCTCCTCGATCTTCTTGGAGTTCTATCCGATGTAATCTTCTTTTGCGGTGTGTTTGTTGGGATTCGATGAATTGTGGGTTTATGATCAGATTATTCATTGAAAGTAATTGAGTCTTCTCTGAACTCTTTTATGCATGATTGTTATAGCTTTGTATTTCTCTCCGATCTATCCGTTTGGTTTGGCCAACTAGATTGATTTATCTTCAGTGGGAGAGGTGCTTTGTAATGGGTTCAATCTAGCGGTGCTCTATATCCCAGTGACAGTAGGGGGACAAGACACGTATTTGTATTGTTGCCATTAAGGATAAAACGATGGGGTTTATACATATTGATTGAGTTTACTTTGTCTACATCATGTCATCTTGCTTAAGGCGTTACTCCATTTTTATTAACTTAATACTCTAGATGCATGCTGGATAGCGGTCGATGGGTGGAGTAATAGTAGTAGATGCAGGAAGCAGTCGGTCTACTTGTCTCAGACGTGATGCCTATGTCCATGATCATTGCCATGAATCCGTCATAACTATGCGCTTTTCTATCAATTGCCTAATAGTAATTTGTCTACCCACCGTATGCTATGTGTTCGAGAGAGAAGCCTCTAGTGAAAACTATGGCCCCGGGTCTACTTTAAATATACAAATAAAACCTAAAAACCTTTGCTGCAATTTATTTACTTTTATTTTCTTTTGCAATTTATCCATCTACCTATACAAGATTTAATCCTTGCAATTAACGAGTTCAAGGGGATTGACAACCCTCTTGCCCGCGTTGGGTGCAAGTATTTGCTTTTGTGTGTGCAGGTGCTGTTCACGAGGCTTTGCGTGATTCTCCTATTGGTTCGATAACCTTGGTTCTCACTGAGGGGAATACTTATCTCTACTGTACTGCATCTCCTCTCCTCTTCGAGGAAAATTCCCACGCAGCTCACAAGTAGCAGGAAGAATTTCTGGCGCCGTTGCCGGGGAGACATCATCAAAACCTATCAAGTACCTTCACTCAAACTATCATCTACTTGCTCTACTTTTTATTTGCCTTTTTTATTTGCCTCTCTTTTTCATCTCCCTCCACTTCTCTAAAAAATCAAAAAACACAAAAATATTTTACTCCGCTTGTTTGCTTGATTGCAATAATTGTGTGACTCAATGAAAATAAAAATAAAGACATATGGATCATCATCCACTTGCTAATCTTTTCAAACAATCCAACTACGATGAACCAATTGCTAGTGAGTTGAGTGCACTTGATTATCTTTATGAAGTTTTGCTTGAAAATCATGAATCTGAAAATTGTGATGAAGTGTTAAAAGAGGAAATTTATAAAGTGGTTCATGGTAGCTCCTCAAATGAAAAACATGATTGCAATGATGTTATTATAAATTCTATTAATCTCAACTGTGCTAATGATATGCAAAGCTACGAGCTTGGGGATGATAATTTTGTTATGTCCACTACTTATTGCAATGATCATGATTGGGGTGATAATGCTTCTTATGACCTTGAAAATTTATTTAAGCCTCATGATGAATATGTTATTGATAATAATGTTTGCAATAATATTAAAAGTGGGTTTGGAAGAGTGTCAACTTTAGGTAATAATGATCCCACTACTTTGGAGAATTATCAAGCTTATGAATTTTATGATAAAAGTGGGTTTGGAGAGGTCATGACTTTAGTCGATGTTAATCCCACTATCTTGGAAGATTATAAAACTTTTATGCATAAGGATCATGAAGAGAATATTTTATATGATAGCTATATTGTTGAATTTGATAATGATCCTTCATGTAATAATTATGAGAGAGGAAAATATGGTTCTAGAAATTTTCATGTCACTAAATTACCTCTCTTTGTGTTGAAATATTTAATGCTTCATTCTTCCTATTTAGATATGCTAGATATTGCTGAGCATGATAATTTGTTTTCCAATAAAATGCCTATGCTTTCTTCGTGCTTCAATTCTTATCTTCTATGCGAGCATCGTTAAAATCTCGAAGCCTATCTTAATGGCTATAAGGAAAGAGCTTGTTGGGAGACAACCCAATAGTTATCTTTATTTTTCCTTTTTCCTTTTTTGTGTGCAAACACAATTTTAGCTACTGTTATGATTGTGTTTTTATCTTTTAATTAGTGTTTGTGCCAAGTAATGCCTTTAGGATGATTTGGATGATGGTATATTTGATGCTGTTTGAAAACAAAAAGTTTTGCGCCCAGTATTTGATTTTACATTTTTTACTGGAATGTCAGAAACATCTAAAAATTTTACACATTATTGGGATACAAATCGTTTACGTTGTCCTAATTTGTCAGAATTTTTGGATATACAGAAGTATAGATAATATTCTGTCATTACGTATGTCGGTGTCAAAACCGGCACACCTCGGGGTAGGGGGTCCCAAGCTGTGGATCTCGGATCGGTGGTAACAGAGACAAAGGAGACGATGCTTACCCAGGTTCGGGCCCTCTTGATGGAGGTAAAACCCTACGTCCTGCTTTTGTTTATATTGAGGGAGATGTATCGAATACAGAGTTGATCTACCTCGAGATCGTAATGTGTGTCTAACTCTAGGGCTAGGTGAAGGATATTGCGTTGATGTCCCCTCTACGGGCTAAATCCTATGGCTTATATACACGCCAGGGAGGGCATCTAGGGTTACAAGGTCGGTATCTAGGAGCAGGGCGGCATGAGAGATCTTGGAGTATACGTCAAGTCTTCGGTGGAGGCAGTCTTGATCACGCTTCCTGTATGCGTCCTCTAGAGCCCATCTTGATCACATACGAGGGCCCATAAGCCCAACCAAAGAGACGGGCTGGCTAGGTTAGCACCCCCTAATCCAGGACACTGTCAGTAGCCGCCGAACTGGTCTTCTACGCCGATGACGACTCTTCAACAAACACCACCTTGGATCCGGAGACCTTGGCTTGACAGACGAGTTCCCCTTTGTATTTCACTCTTTTTAGTAGAGCGATGACATCCGAGGTCCAACCGAGCTTGTTCCCCACCCTAAAGGGGGTGGATATCTTAGCCTCGAAGGCTTGTCATCGAGGTATGAACGGTCCAGTCCGGTCTGACAGCTTTATCGAAACGACATGCCCCACAACAGGTCGGGCAGTTACTGCCTCCCTTAAATCGCGGCTCGAGGCAGCGTTTTTACTGGTACATCCCATCAAGGTGGAGATCGTGCCCGTTTTCTTAGGGATATCATTACAATTTGTTTTCCCCCCATATGCTTAACGGCATCTTTGATGGGAGCGGCGAGTTTATCGGCGCAGCGAGGGGGACTCTTAGCCTTTCACATGCTTATAAGAGCAAAAAAGAGGACAACGCAATCGACCACGCTCCCATTCTCCCCTTCTACTGCTTCGTCTAGCTCCAGCGCCCAGATCCCATCCTACTCCTTTTCCCTTTCGCGAGTCCATCCTTCACTACCAGCCATGGCCAACACCCTCAAGGGGCACTGGGGTGGTTCCATCGTGACGGATGAGACCATCCAGGGGCTGCGCAGCGCGGGGTATCTGACCCCCGCCATTGCCGCCCGTGCTCCGGCGGCTGGCCAGCAGGTGCCCGCTCCCAATGCCGGGGAGCGGGTAGTCTACGTCCCCCACCTCATCCGAGGCCTAGGGTTCCCACTTCACCCCTTTGTGCGCGGGGTGATGTACTACTATGGGCTCGATTTCCATCATATGGCCCCAAACTCCATTCTTCACCTCGCCTCCTTCATCATGGTTTGCGAGGCCTTCCTCCGGTGCGAGCCGCACTTCAGCCTTTAGCCGAAGCTCTTCGGGATCAAGCCGAAGTCCAGTGGCTCCGACCTCGCGGAGTGCGGAGGGGCCATGATCAGCAAAAACTACGGGGCCACGTGGTTCAAGGGCACCTTCATTGAAACGGTGAAGGAGTGGCAGCGGGAGTGGTTTTACATCACCGAACCGCTCGCCCCTGGTCAAGCTGAGGTCCCAGCCTTCTCGTCCGGGCCCCCAAAGAAGCTCAAGTCCTGGAAGGAGAAGGGCGTCGCCTGGGGGAACCCAAAAGAGGTGGAGCTCCTCGTCGAGAGGATCAAGTGTTGGTCCACTACGGGGAAGGTCGAGCTTGCCGATGTCATCAACGTCATGCTCAACCGCCGCATACTCCCCCTCCAGCTTCGGGCTACCCCGATGTGGGCACAAAAGCCCGAGGACATGGACACCATCACCACCTTCTTCCGCTCCACCTTGGCCGCCATGTGGACGAGACTCATGAAGCTGGCCAAGGACAAGATCCCCAAGGAAGGGGAGGACCGCGGCCTCGAACACGGCTATGAAGCCCCCCCCCGGTGAGTGATCCTGCCCATCAACTGTCATTCTTCGTCCATCGCTCTGAGGAGTAAAGTTTTGATGAATCGCTATGTTTGACGTTTTGCAGAAGTAGCTAGCATGGGTGCAAGGAGTGCAATGCCCGGCTCCACTGCCAGAGGAGCCCCCGACCCCCCTGCTCTCGGTGCTCCTGACCGAGGAGCCGCACGTGGTGGCCCCCAAAGGGATGAAGTCCCAGAGGGGTAGGTCGAGTGCCCGGACTCAGGGGACCTCGGTCACCAGATCCGAAGAGACCCACACCTCTGCTGCCCATGACGGCGACGCAGATGAGGGTGAGGTCGAGGAGATCCCTCCCCCTAAAGGGAAGAGGTCGGCGTCGGAGGACGTCGAGGCTGGTATGCCGACCAAGGGCCCGAAGAGGCCGAGGACAATCTCGTCTGGGGCCACCAGCAAGTTGTCGGGGAGAGTCGAGCTCTCCGGTGACTCGAAAGAGGACCTCCTTGCGATAGGGAGGAAGAAACCAACGCCTCGAGGGTAAGCTGTCGTCTTCATATCCCGTCTTTCCATTTACTAAGTTCTTTTTAGCAAAGGAAATCTCATAGAGCGTCTTTTCTTATGCAGTCCGCCGAGGGTAATCCCCTGTGGTTCCTCAAGCGGGTTGCCATCCGCCAGCGGGACTCCAGAGCCCGCTGCCCCTCCCCCGGCGCACGACGGGCTAGGGGAGGCAACATCCACCTTGGCCCCTGACGTCAACACGACAGGGGCCGACGAGGTGGCCATCATGGCCGAGGTCGACACCTCGGCCCAACAAGACCCGGGGAGAGACACCCCGTGGTCATCGAAGAGGGGCTGGGCCAGTCATCGGTCCAGCCGATGTCTACCTCGGCTCCGCCACCATAGGTGGAGGCTACCCAGATCGACATATCCGAGGTCGTCCCCTCACCCCCTTCAACTGCCCAAGAACGGGCTAGCGCGGAGTGGACCGAGGAGATGGAGGACACCCAGAAGGGCTCCTCCATCAAGGAAGAGCACCGTGCCTTGATAGGCGCGGCGCTACAGGGCTTTCGGTCCGCTGGGGCCGGCCTGCATGAGGTTTTCAAGAACCTCTTAGCGGGTTTCGAGGTACTCTTTTATCCGCGCACCTAGTTTAACTTGATTATTTGAGCTTTTTTGTTTTATGTATTTGTTCGAGGACATGATGGTATAGCCTGCTAAACGGCTTAGTGAGTGAGTAGCCCCCGAGCCCGAAGTCGGTTTTGAGAAACCGACATTGGGGTCGTTTTGATTGAGTAGGAGCCTGTTAAGTAGCCCCCAGGGCGCTGCTCGAGGCAGCCATCCTGGAACCATTTAGTAATGTAACTGTTCCCTTTGTAATAAGGATTTTTACTGCCAGATTTCGACCTCGGTTCCGGACCCCGTCTCCGAGGAGATTGCGGAGATGAACCGGAAGCTCGAGAGGTCCCAGGAGGAGCTTACCCTGGTGAACCAAAAATTCGAGCAGTCTCGAGGTAAGCAAGTTAAACTTGTGTTATACTAGGTACAAAAAAGAGTTTGTGATAGGTTTCTCTCAATGAAAAACTAAGGCCGAACTGTTTTAATGACAGCGGCGTTAGCGGAGCTTGAGACACTCGAGGCCGAGCTTGAAAAGGCTCGGCAGGAGGTGAGGCAGCAAGAGGCTACTGCTGCCGAGGCAGAGAAGGCCCGAGCCGCCGAGAAGGTGGCCGGGGACAAGCACCAGGCGCGGGTGCTAGAGGTCGAGGAGACCCTGAAGGGCGTGTTTGAAGCACGCGACAAGCTTCAGGAGGAGGGGTAGCGAACAAGGGAGGAGCTCGAGAAGCTTCAACTTGCCTACTCCGAGCTCAAGACATTGGCCCGAGCTGACCACGAGGTGCTCTAGCAGGTGGAGCAAATTGCCTCGGGTAATCTATTTCTGCTGCAGTGTTCATTTGGCAGCAAAGGGTGTGTCGAGCTCACCCAGTTATGGCGTTCCGCAGAAGTTTTTGCGGATCTTCCGCAGAGTGCGGCGGATGCGATGGCGTACTTCGGCCAGCTAGCGGGCCACGAGACGGAGATGGACTTTTGGGGACAGTTCCCGGGGTCGCCGTCGGCACAGCTGCTAAATCATCGAGTGAAGCAGCTCATGGAGTTGTTTCGCATGACGAGACCGGCGCTCCAGGACCTCTGTATCACGTTGTGGCCTGCCGAAGCCATGCCCAAGAGCCTCTTCAGCCTTACGGCCCGTCTCCAGGATGCCGTGCCCTGTGTGTACGGCTGGAGGAGGTCAGCGTGCTTTGAAGGAGCGCGGAGGGCGTACGCCTGCGTGAAGACGCACTTTTGAAAGGTTGATGCGGTGACGTGTGCTGCGGGCCCTCCTGCCGACAAGCCGCGCACCGCCGAATAGTTCTTCGCCGAGGTGGAGAAGGGAGCTCATATCACCGAAGCCATGTGTCCAAAGGACACTATGTATTTCTAAACAGTACTTCGGAATGCCGAAGTGTATGATGTACAAAACTTTATCTTTTCATCGAATGAATATGGCTTTAAATTCCATGTGTTTGTTTTTTATTTTTTTATTTAGTTTTACCTCCTATATGACTGTTTTAAAATGAGAGTGGCCAGTCGTCGACTTCAGCCCCAGTGTAGGTCATACAAAGGGTGTTTCTTAAGGCACATTTGACCCTTAGCCGACGTCTCGGTACCCGGAGGCGGTCAGTGCTTATAGTAACTAGGCAATCAGACTATAGTGGCTTTATGACTTTCACTTAATCATAGGAGTTTGACTGTGGGGGCTGATGACCAGCCCCCGGTGTGGGAAGTGGTCGGCCTGGTCGGCTGAGATCTAGGCCATAACACACTTCGGCTAGAAATGAAAGCCCTTCGTTTAACACGAGTGATCTCTATTGTCACATCGCTTAATGCGGTCTACGGATGGCGGACCAGTTTGCGCCTACCCAGATAGTCAATTTTCGGCTTTCTCCACTGAGGCACTATGCCAATTGACCTGGCGGTGCAATCGTAGTGGTTCTCCCGTTACACCCTTAGCCAAATTCATCGGGAACGTAAGGGGTACACATAGGAGCCGGGCAACCCAACTATTGACCGAAATCTAGGTTTGAAACTGATGCATATAAAGCCAAGATCCGAGACGCCGAACACTTCGGACTTGTGGTATGATTGTATGTTTTTTGAAGAACCTCTTCGCAGCACAGGGTCCATGATTAGGAAGAAATATGATAAGGACCTTTAGGGGGCCCGGTTTCTTTATTTCATAATTGCGAGTGTTTACATGCCCAACTGCAACAAGAGGAATTGAAAGAATACAACGTAAAAAGTAAAAAGGGAGGAAGAAACAGGGCAGATATTTATCATCGGATTTTTAAGAATTCGGGCCACTACCTGCCGCACGTCTGTGTTTCCGAGCTGTTGACCAGATGTTCACCATTGATGGTGAGGTCTTGGGGAGGTTAATGCCTTTCCGGCCCTTTATATGCTTCAAGCGTTTGATTGACCGAGCTCCTTTAGAGGAGACGTTGCCGAAGTCTGTTCTATGGTTGAAACCACATTGACGTAGTCATGTTTGGCTGTTTCTTTTACAGAGACTTGCCTGTGCGGGGGCTCGAAGCCACGTCGTTGCTTGGTCGAACCGTGATGGTGTTTGAGTAATTTTTTTGCTCCTCGACGACCCAGGGAATCTTCTGTGCGAAATTATGCACTCTGGGGATGTAGTGCCCACTCCAGAGAGGGCACGCGAGGAGCCCGCATCCCTATTTTGGGTGCGGGAGTACCTGGCCGAGGTCGATTTGTGCAGCCCGAGCGCGCTCCAAAGAGCGAGCGGCGCGTTTATCGCTGCGGGCTGCCTCCTCGGATGCATGTACCTCGGCTGCGAAAGCCGCGGTCTGTTCCTATGTCCGGAGTGAGCGTTCGGTGTTACCATTGACTGTGATTACGCCGTTGGGTCCCGGCATTTTGAGCTTGAGGTAGGCATAATGCGGGACTGCGTTGAAGTGTGCAAAGGCCGTGCGCCCTAGGAGTGCGTGGTATCCACTTCGGAAAGGTACGATATCGAAGATTAACTCCTCGCTTCTGAAGTTCTCAAGCGAGCCGAAGACTAGCTCCAGGGTGACCGCTCTGGTGTAGTGGGCTTCGACACCCGGGATGATACCTTTAAAGGTGGTGGAGCTCGGTTTGATCCGAGATGAGTCGATGCCCATCTTTCAAACCGTGTCCTCGTAAATGAGGTTGAGGCTGCTTCCTCCGTCCATCAGGACGCATGTTAGATGATAACCATCAACAATAGGGTCCAGGACGAGCGCCGCTGATCCACCATGCCTGATGCTGGTTGGATGATCATGCTTGTCAAATGTGATCGGGTAAGCCGACCATGGGTTATACTTCGGGGCGACTGGCTCTAACGCGTATACATCCCCAAGCACATGCTTCCTCTCCCTTTTGGGGATGTGGGTCACATAGATCATATTGACCTCTGTCACCTCATCAGGAAACTTCTTTTGGCCTCCATTATTGGGCCGCCGAGGTTCATCCTCGTCTTCACTGCGATTTTGGGTTTTATTTTGACCCTCTGTCGCTATCTTGCCGGCTTGTTTAAAGACCCAGCAATTTCTGTTAGTGTGGGTTGCTGGTTTGTCCTGAGTGCCGTGGATTCCACATGGGCGGTCCAGGAGTCTATCAAGCTGGCTAGGTCCGTCCTTGTTCCCTTTAAGGGGCTTTCTTTTCTGTCCGGACTTAGGTCCGATGAACCCCGCGTTGACCGCAGCGTCCTCCGTATTGCTTCTACCATTTTTATACATGCGCTTATTTTTGTTGCGCTTGGGTTTTCCATTGGCGTCGCAAGTTTACGAGGTGCCTGCCTCGCCGTTATGAGTACTACGGGCGAGCCAGCTGTCTTCTCCCGCACAAAAGTGAGTCATCAGTGAGGTGAGGGCCGCCATAGTCCTCGGCTTATCCTGGCCGAGTTGACGAGCCAAGCATTCATCACGGATGTTGTTCTTGAATGTGGCGATGGCCTCGGCTTCGGAGCAGTCTATGATCTGGTTCTTCTTGGTGAGGAACCTGTTCCAGAATTTCCGGGCTGATTCGCCTGGCTACTGGGTGACACGGCTGAGGTCATCAGCGTCCGGAGGTCGGACATATGTGCCCTGGAAATTTGCTCGAAAAGCGTCTTCTAGCGCCTCCCAGCTACCGATAGAGTGAGGAGGGAGGCTGTTAAGCCAATGCCTCGCCGGCCCCTTTAGCTTGAGCGGCAGGTATTTAATGGCGTGGAGATCATCTCCGTTGGCCATGTGTATGTGTAGAAGGAAATCCTTGATCCATACTGCTGGGTCTGTGGTGCCATCGTATGATTCTATATTGATGGCCTTAAATCCTTCCGGGAATTGATGTTCCATCACCCTGTCTGTAAAGCAGATTGGGTGAGCCGGACCTCGGAACCGAGGAGCATCTCGTCAGAGGTCGGGAGAGAGCCGTGAGTAAGCCTGATCTCGGGCACGGTCGTTCCTGTCCATCCAGGCATCGTAGCCGTCAAGCCCAGCGGGCACGCGTCCCCTTGAACCATAGATGGACCAAGGGGGTGCCCCTGTTTTCCTCAATGCGACGTCTAGCATCATGAGGATCTGGGTAATCCACGGGGTCCTTGCCATAACGGTGTGGAGGTGGCCGGTCACTGAGGTCATCTCCTCTTGGCCTATCCCGGCCTCTAGGGGGTCGGTCATGGTCGTCAGCGAGCTCCTCATCGAACTCCGGCAAGAGACGCCTACGTGGGTATGATTTCGGCGCACTATGGCGCTGGTTTTCCATGTCTTGCTCGACGGAAAGCACTTCGACCCACTTTTCATTTAGTGCGTCGGTATTGGCCTGCAGCTGCTGCTGCTTTCGTTTTATGCTCCGGGCCGTCGCAATGAGGCGCCGTCGGAAGCGCTCTTGTTCAAAAGGGTCCTCGGGGACGATGTAGTCCTCGGTACCGAGGCTCTCGTCCTCCTCGGATTTCGGCATGTAGTTGTCATCGGCCCCTTCAAAGAGGTCATCAGGATCTGAGTCCCTGAGAAGTCGGTCAGGTGTGCCGTTCCTTACTGGAGAGGCTTGAACGTCCTCTTCATGGTTATCAGCATCGCCGTCCTCCGCGTCATCGTTATTGGCTGTCACGTTATTACCACTAGGTTCCCTGTTATTATCCCTTCGGCGCCTTCGCCGACGTCTTGGAGGGGATTTGGGGGTGTCCACCATGTAAACATCGTAGGTGGACGTGGCGGTCCACCTGCCCGCGTTTATCGGGGGCGAGGTGTTCTCGATGGGGCCATCAACATCTTCCTCCATGTCTGTGGCCTCACCATAGTCCAACACATCGGTTAAATCGTCGACCGTGGCGACTAGGTGGGTGGTGGGTGGGATGTAAATTTCCCGATCGTCGGCTTTAAGGCCGATCTGATTGTAAACCGAAGTCTTGCCGTCCGAGATGGACATGCTTCGGATGCGGTCAAGCATCTCATTGAGGTGAGATAGCTCTTCGGGATTCATTAATGCGCCATCGGTAGGGCTGACTCGAAGTATGGCCGGCGTGTAACCTAATGTGTCTTCGGTGCGAAGGGAATCCGAACGCAATTCTGGGTTCTGCGCCAAATTCAGATCTAGCACTGACGTAATTTCGGAGGTGGGAGCCAGATCTATCTCCGGACTGATGATCGGAAGGAAACTAGCCGGAGTGGTCGCGTCAGGTGTCTCCAAAGGCGCCACGACGGTGTTCGGTTCCGGAGTCGAGCCTCCAGAACCGGTCGAGCTCTCAATTCGTCCGGGAGTCCATCCCGATAGGATGAGTTCACCGCGGGAATCTACGGTGTATTCGAGGCCATCAAAAGTCACAATCTGACCTGGGGCGTAGTTCTCGACAGAGGTCAGATGACCCGTCGAGTCGGCGCAAAATACCATGTTGCCGAAAACAAAGAGCTGGCCGGGGGTGAAAACGTCCCCATGGCCGTTGGCGTAGTTAATCTGCAGATGACCAATTGATCCTTCTGGTGATCGCGCAGCAGAACTCTCAATGAAAGCACCAGTGTCGGTGTCAAAACCGGCAGACCTCAAGGCAGGGGGTCCCAAGATGTGGATCTCGGATCGGTGGTAACAGAGACAAAGGAGACGATGTTTACCCAGGTTCGGGCCCTCTTGATGGAGGTAAAACCCTACGTCCTGCTTTTGTTTATATTGAGGGAGATGTATCGAATACAGAGTTGATCTACCTCGAGATCGTAATGTGTGTCTAACTCTACGGCTAGGTGAAGTATATTGCGTTGATGTCCCCTCTATGGGCTAAACCCTATGGCTTATATACACGCCAGGGAGGGCATCTAGGGTTACAAGGTCGGTATCTAGGAGCAGGGCGGCATGAGAGATCTTGGAGTATACGTCAGGTCTTCGGTGGAGGCAGTCTTGATCACGCTTCCTGTATGCGTCCTCTGGATCCCATCTTGATCACATACGAGGGCCCATAATCCCAGCCGAAGAGACGGGCTGGCTAGGTTAGCACCCCCTAATCCAGGACACCGTCAACGTATTGTTCTGTTTTAGACAGATTCTGTTTTTATTGCATAGTGTGCTTGTTTTAATGAAACTATGGATTATATCTGGGGGTAAAAGTCATGGAAGAGTTAGAATATAGTAGTTAATATGCAAGAACAATTATGAATGAGTTTATAATAGTACCTAAAGTGGATGGTTGATTTATTGTACTAACGGATCTCACGAAGTTTCGTTGAGTTTTGTGTGCTAAAGTTTTCAAGTTTTGGGTGAGATTACGATGGATGAAGGAATAAGGAGCAGCAAGACCCTAAGTTTGGGGATTCCCAAGGCACCCCAATTTAATATTAAAGGAAGACCCAAGCGTCTAAGCTTGGGGATGCCTTGGAAGCATCCCCTCTTTCGTCTACAATCTACCGGTAACTCACTTGGAGCTATATTTTTATTCATCACATGATATGAGTTTTACTTGAAGCGTCTTGTGCCATAGTTTTCTTTTCTTTGTTTGCTTTTTAGTCTTCCACAATCATCTTTTGCTAGACACACCTTTTGAGAGGGACAATCAATTATCGTGATTTGTTAGAATACTCTATGTGCTTCACTTATATCTTTTGAGCTAGGCAGTTGCTCTAGTGCTTCACTTATATATTTTAGAGCACGACGATGGTTATATTTTAAAGAAATAGTTGCACTCTAATGCTTCACTTAAATCTTTTTGAGAAATAGTAATGGCAATTTGCACGTGTTATAAGAATGGTCCTGGTATGATAGGTATTCAAGGGGGATATAATAAAAACTTTCATGTAGATCACTAAATACGAAATGAATGGTTTAATTTTATTGATGTAGTAATATGAAAGGATATAGGTTCATAATCATTGGTTAGTTGAAATATCGGTATTAAAGTTTGCTATTTACTTCTCATCTAAGTATTGGTCATGGCATGGTGGGGATGTTCGAGCATTTATATGTCTGAAATGAAATCCTTGAGAGTTGTTACAATCGGGGGTGCGCGATGGTTAACTCCTACCAACCTCCTCCCTAGGGGCATGTGAGTAGTACTTTGCTTTGAGGGCTAATAGGCTTTCGCAATAAGTATGTGGGGGGTCGAGGAGATAGGTCTAGAGGGGGGTGAATAGACTCTTAACCAACCAAAGTTGCAGTTTTTAGTTCTCTTGAGATTAAGGCAGATTTTGGCACAAGTTAAGGTATCACCAAGACTTCCTACACATGCATATCTAGAGATTAAGCAGCAGAAATAGTAAAGCATGCAAGTGTACGGAAAGTAATGGGGTAGAGAATAGAATATCAAACGCAATGAAGACATGGTGGTTTTTGGCGTGGTTTTGATAGGTGGTGCTATCGTACGTCCACGTTGATGGAGGCTTCAACCCACAGAGGGTTACGGTTGCGCGAGTCCACGGAGGGCTCCACCCACAAAGGGTCCACGAAGAAGCAACCTTGCCTATTCCACCATGGCTTCCATCCACGAAGGACTAGCCTCACTCGGGGTAGATCTTCACGAAGTAGGCGATCTCCTTGCCCTTACAAACTCCTTGGTTCAACTCCACATGATCTTGGAGGCTCCCAAGTGACACCTAACCAATCTAGGAGACACCACTTGCTCTTGTGCTGCAAATGATAGTCTCCCCAACACTCAAACAGTTCCTCACAGATTTGGATTTGGTGGAAGAAGGATTTGAGTGGAAAACAACTTGGGAAAGGCTAGAAATCAAGGTTCAAATGGTTGGATTGGAATATCTTGATCTGAACACATGAGTAGGTGGTTCTCTCTCAGAAATCGTATGGTGGAAGTGTAGGCATGTTCGGATGGCTCTCTTACTTGGTAAGAGGGTGGTGGCGGGGTATATATAGCCTTCACTTAAAATCCAACCATTACAAGTCTTTGACCCAACTCGGTGACACCGACATGAAAATTTCGGTGAGACCGACTAGTGTAAAAGACATGAATGTTAGGCTTTTCGGTGGGACCGATCAAAACATCTCGGTGAGACCAAAGTGCAATGGCTAGGGCAAGACCAGGTTTTGGTGGGACCGAAAATTTCATCTCGGAAATTCCAAAGTGAAGTAGCATCATTACAGCAAGTTGGTCAAGCCGTCTCGGTGGGACCAAGAACCATTTCGGTTGCACCGATCTGTTAGGTTTTGACATGTGGCATAGTGGATAGCAATCTCGGTGAGTCCGGCTAAGAATGTTTCGGTGAGGCCGAGATCAACTTTTAGGGTTTTGGATAGGAATGAAGTGGAGAAGTATTTGAGAGTTTTGGTGCAATATCACTAAGCATTTGAGCAATTGAGTCATAATCAAAACCTCATGCCCTTTTAATAGTATTGGCTTTTCCTATGGACTCCATTTGATCTTGGATCACTTAACCAAAAATGTAGAGTCTTGAAGCTTTGCCAATCTTTGTCCTTAGTATTTTGAGGTATTCCACATCTTCCAGTCCTTGCCATGCCATTGTTGAACTTGTCTGAAATATACTAGATAAAAGCATTAGTACAACAACATGTATGTTGACATAAATTATCAAAACCACCAAGGGAGCAAATGTGCTTTCAATCTCCCCCTTTTTGGTAATTGATGACAACATACATCAAAGCTTCAAATAAAGATGTAACATAAGATTGTATGAAAGCTTTGAAGGAAACATGTAACATGTGTGAGCTCCCCCTAAAGATGTGCAGCTAATAAAAGATGATAGCTCATGGCAAGTAGAAGCACAAAGTGAAGGAAATACACATTTAACATGTATCTTGGCTATATGCATCAGAGCAACAGAAATGAAATTGAAGTACCCACATGTTCATGACCAACTTATTGCAAACAATATGTGCAAAAGCAAGAAGTCATCATGTACATGAGTATGATGCACATACTTACCTCATAGTTCTTGATCCTATACCTAGAGAAATACACTTGAGAAAACTAGGTTAGATAACACAAGATAATTTCTCCAAGAAAAGACTCAAGATCAACAAGAAACCAAGATTGGGATGACATGTAGAAGAAAGTATCACTAAGTGAATACTTCTGTCAGAAGCAGACATGTCCCCAAAAGAAAATAGTTGTCTCCCCTCAAAAGAACTTCCTCTCCTCCTGAATCTGACATTTGATATTGGGAGTAGGTAGGGTGAGAGAAACTAGAGCAACCAGAAAATAGACCAGATCATGTTTCTCCCCTCTTAGAAACATGCATCATTCTCTCCTCTTATAAAGTGCATCTCTCTCCCCCCCCCCCCTTTGACAAGGAAGAGCTTGTAGTGATAAGCTTTGCTTTGATGTAGATCTCTCTCCCCCTTTGACATCAATTTCCAAGAAGGGATACTTTAAGGTTATTGGTTGTCGTGGTGTGCTCACGGCAGATGCCATGGGTAGGCTAATCGAACGTGGTTGGGGCCGGAGGACGTCGGAGGGTTCCGGAGGCGAGAATGGGGACAAGCGGTGGATGACACACGATGTACCCAGGTTCGGGGCCCTCCGGGGGAGGTAACACCCCTAGTCCTGCAAGCACAACTAGATGGATCACTAGACGAGCTACAATGTCGCTCCTTGAGCTGGTTTGGGTGGAGGAGGAAAGAGGTCTTGCTCTCTTCTCCTGGTTGAATGGTGGAATGCTTCGCGTGGGGATCAAGAACTCAGGGTTTCGGCCCCCTGCATGGAGGGCTCCCTGGGGGTCTTATAGGCCGGCTCCCCAGGGTTACAATGGTAATCTACCAGGGCACTGGGCCCTGCTGTCATCGCCTCATGCCGGGCAGTGGGACCCGCCGGCTGCTGGGGCCCGCCGGCCGTCCGGCACTGCGGCGTGTGTTCGCTGGCGTCATGGAGCGGCGGGCACTGTTCAGCTACAGTGCCTCGCCAGGTCGCCGCTGCCGACCCCGGGCAGTGGTTTCCGGGCATCCTGTAGCCATGCTCGTCCGGTCTATGGGGCGGCGCGTACTGTTGCCACGCCCGCCCAGTTTTCAGGACGGCGCACGCTGTAGCCATGCTAGCTCCGTCATGGGGGGCAGTCTTGTCACCTGGCCGGCTAGAGCTGATGCCGGCTCGGACGTCCGCTGCCTTCGGTGTCGCCGGATCGGGCTTCATCGCCATGCCTGGCCGGGTCAAGGGTCTTCAGGCCGGCTGGCGAGCGGGCCGGGTCAAGGGGTGCTGACCACCCCGTTGTTTTGAAAATGGTAAGTGTTGATGAGCCTACCCGGTGGTTATACCCCTGACAGTAGTCCCCGAATCTGGCGAGGCCGCCGGCCGCCGGCTGGGGGCCCCGGCAGCATACCCCCTTGTTGAACGACGGAAGCTGGGGGCCCCGGCCGCGAAGGGTGTGTCCGGGTTCCCACGCATCCGACCTGGATGGCGGAGGCGGGGGGTGGGCCCATCGGTCCGGCTTCTGGTATGAAAAGTCACGCCCGCCCCCCGTCGGGAGCTCGCCACATGGCGCCGCGGCCGGGCCTTGGCCTGCCAGGCCACGCGCGCGACGGGATGTCGCCGCAGGGTGATCCCAACGGGCCGCGGGCTCGGCGCACGCGTGGGATCTTCTGCGGCAGCCCTGGATGATTGCACTTCCCAAGGCGTTTAATGCGCCCGCACACCGCGGAGGGGGTGGGGGAACATGGGCGCAAACGATCCCACTTCCCCCATGCCCCCGCGGGGTTTAAATGAGGGGAGGAGCCGAGGCATAGACGACCCTCTCCCCGCCCTGTTGCTGCTTCTTCTTCCTCCTCTTTCTCTGCACACCTGCGTCCGTACGCTTGCCGCCGCCGCAGCTCCGCGCGACAGGCCGACCGCGGCGCGTAGGTCCGTCGCAGCACCAACGTCACTCCCGTTCTTTCTCCGCGTCCGGTGATGGCGATCCAGAAGTGCTCATGGGAGGGCTCCGACGTTTCGGTCGAGCTCATCGGGCATCTTCGTTCTCGACGGAGGCTGCCGCCGGCGGAGCGCGTGGCCGCGCGAGCTCCTGGCGATGAGGTTGCGCTCCAGCTGCGGGACGGTGAGTTCGTTGTCTTCGCCGAGCACTTCGCCCGCGGGTTTGGCCTCCCCGCCAGCGGCTTCTTCCGCCGCTTCCTCGACTACTTTGGCCTCCAGCCCCACCACTTGGGGCCCAACTTGATCCTCCAACTCTCCACGTTCGTGGCTTTCTGCGAGGGCTACGCCGGGTTGGAGCCGTCGGTGGACATCTGGAACAGGTGTTTCTTCCTCAAGCCGCAGACGGCACCGGCTCCGGGGGGCCGGTGATGACCTCCTACGGAGCAGCTCTTGTGACCATCCGGCCCGTGGGAGGCTTCCCTAAGCTGCCGCTGCTGGAGTCGGCGAAGAAATGGCAGCGCTCGTTCTTCTACGTGAAGAACATGGATCCGGCGTCCGACTATGTAAACCTGCCGCCTTTCGCGGACGTTGCTTCGGTGGAGAGGCACAACTGGAGCTTCGAGCCGCGCAGGTCGACGGAGGAAGCCGTTGCGGTCCGCGGCCGGCTGGAGCAGCTGAAGAATGTGGAGCACCTGCGCGGAACAGACCTAATCGCGGCCTTCGTCGACCGCCGGGTGCTGCCGCTGCAGCGCCGACCGCACCGCATATGCGACATGAGCGGTCGGTACGACCCGTGCCGGCTGGCAACCTCCGAGCTGACGCCGGCCCGGGTTGCCAAGCGAGTGAATCGCGTCACCTCCGCCAAACTCGACCCGAGCACCTGGAGCTTTGGGAAAGAGCCGTATAGCCGTGCGGACCCGGTGCCTCAGGTATGTTTTCAACCAGCATTTATCGTTTCCTTCGCCCTTTCCTGCGTTGTGCTGACGCCGAGTGTGGTGATGGGTGCAGAGGTTCTCTCGCCAGATTGTGCGGGACGGAGCGAACCCGCCGGCCTTCGAGCCGGACTGGGAGGCTTCGGACATGGAGACCGGATCAGACGACGACTCGGAGGACCCCGATGAGGTGTACGAGGCATACGAAGCAATGCCTCCGGTTGTGTCGTCCGCTGCTGCTGGTGAGGCTTTCGTTTCGGGGAGGCAGCTACGGAGAGCGGCAGAGCCGGTGCCATCCAGCCGGTCAGAAGGCCTCGTTCGGCCGCACGGGAAGCAGGAGGTCGGGACCTCGGCTGGGAAACGCCCGGTGGAGGCGCAACTGGAGGGAGGGCGCCAAGGCACGAAGAGGGCGCGTCGTCTTGTACCGGTGCCGGCCCCGAAACGGGCGATCCCGACGAGCTCCGGGTGAGCCCCGCTTGGCCGATCTGGGGTACAATCTCGGGTCTTTTGCTGTCTTTAGTTTCCTTTAGCTTGCTTATCTTTCCCCCGCGTGGTGGCAGGGCTCCCATCGTCCTCACAATCGCGGGGACGCCGGCCCTGGTCGAGGAGGACGACGCTGGGGCTTCCACGCCCAAGGAGCAGGAGCGCGCCACTTGGAGGGACCTGGAGCGGGTTATGCTGGAGGAGGCCGAGCTTTCCACGAAGGCATGGGCGGATGCGGCGGTGCGGAGGGGTGCGGCGCGCCCGGATAGAGCCAGGAGCGCCGCGTGGGGATCCTGGGACGCGAGCTCGCCGTTGCTCCCGATGCGTTCTCACGAGCCGGCGATCCTCTCGCCGAGGTCGGCTGCCAATGCGCCTACCACCAGCCCGGGCGAGATTGGCGCTTGGGCTGGCGGCGGGGGTCCTGGTAATGCCGGCCGTCGGGCCGAAGGGGAGACACCGTCGGGTGGTCCGAGGGCCACGTCCGGGGGCGCCGACACGGCCGCAACCTCTCATCGGCCGACCGGGAGCGGAGCCAGCGCGAGCTCAGCTGCCCAGCTGCAAAGGGATTGGGCGAGACCCCCAGCGGGGAGCGTCAAAGGTCCCGGACGGCAGCCTTGGATCGGGTGCGAGCGGAGTTCGCCAACTGTCGTCGCTTCCTGCAGGGGTCCTCTGAGGAGGTGTAGGAGTAGCTCGCCCGGCTGGAGGAGGCCGTTGCCGTGAGTTTCCTTTCTCCTTCCCCCCTTTTTGTCTTCGGAACGCCTTGGTTGCTCCTGAGGCTCAAGCCGGCTGTGTAGCGGGCGGGCGGAGCCTCGGGGGATTATTTCTTCGCCTTGGTTGTTGATCCTCCTTTTGCAGGGGCTTGATGACCGGCGCGTGGCCAGATACACCCGGCTGCTCGGGGCGTACCAGGCAACCGGGGCCGAACTCATAGCGAGGGATGCAGAACTACAGAGCTTCCGTGGTATGTTATCTTCCTTCAGTGGGAGTGCGGTAGCGCACCCACTGGGTGTAGCCCCCGAGATTCGGGCCGGCAGCTCTGCTGCCAGGTCGAATCTCTTCGCCCGATCGTTGTTCCTCTTGTCCTTTTCTTTTTTGGTCTTCGCCGCGCCGCCAATCGTCTGGTCTGCTTGATGCGCAGCTGCCTACATCGGGTCTCGGGAGCTCCGACGCCAGCTGGCGCGAGCCGGCCAGCAGGGCGACCTTCTGCAGGAGTGGGTGACCCAGCTTGAGGCGGAGCAGGGCCGGCAAGCGGACGCCCACTAAGCCGAGCTAATCCGGCTAGCGGAGGAGCATCGGCGAGCGCTAGTGGAGAAGGACGAAGCGTGGGCGCTGAAGGAGCAGGGGGGGTGCTTGCCGAGGTGCATCAGATTGACGCGGTTCTTGCCAGTAAGTCTCGGGTGCGCCCTTCACCTGCTTCGTTCGACCGGCTTCAGCTGTCGGTTGGTTCCTTACGTCTTTTCTTTCAGGGGCTCTCCTGGAGACTCAGGAGGCGGCCGAAGGCGCCGTGAGTTCCCATCGGGACGAGCAGCGGGCGGCCGGGAACCGCGTCGAGCGACATGCCGCCTGGGCAGTGGAGGAGACGACAATTGCCGTCGAGGCCCGTTTGGAGACGTTCGGGCGCGTCATGAACCGGCTCCGAGACGCCGGCCTGGCGGTGGTGCGTAGCCTCTGGCAGGATGTGGTCCAACCGGCGACCGTCAACCGGGTGGCCCGGTGGTTGGAGATGGCGCCAGCCCGGATCAGTGCCTGGAGAGCCTCCGCCGCGTGAGCCGGCGCGGCGATGGCGCTACGGCTCGCGCTCTCCTGGTATCCGGGAGTGAGCTTGGCTCAACTGGCGACCCAGTGGGCGGCGGCAGAGGCGGACCTGTTGGAGCAGGCGGAGCCGCTCGCGTGCCGCGCCAGTGCGATTGCCGCCTTCACCCCCCAGGACGAGTTCTTCAGGGATTGGAATGCCGACGGCGAGGAGATCTCGGAGGACACCTACGAGCTGCTTTTTGGTGATCCAGACGGCAGCCAGGCCGAGAGGCTCGACGGGGTGGGCGACTCGAGCGGCGAAGCGTACGTGGACACCGACGCCGAGGCGGACACCGGCACTACGAAGGAGCTGAGGCGATCCGGCATCGGTGATTCCTCCGCCTAGGGGGTCGTTTTCTGCACCGCCTCGTCGGCTCTGAGTAGCTGTAATTAGATACCTCACAGTTCCACCCACTGGGGTGTATTTTAAACTTGAAGAGTCTCAGCCGTGGGCCTTTTGTTATGCATTCCTATGTATATGTTTTGTTTATGCATGACCCTCGCCAGTTGGCGGCTCACCCTTGCTTTTTTCCTTCGACCTTCTTCCTGTGCCCCTTCCTTTGCGACCCTCTCCCCGCCAACTGGACAGCTGGTAGCCGGTCTGTAGCTGGGTCGAGGAGTCGGCTTCGAAAGAGGGCGCACAATACTTAGGCTCTTAGGACGTGAGCGCGAGCGAACTCACCGCTGGGCCGGCTGGCTGCAGGAGGTAGAGTCGGCTGGAGCACAACCGACCGGCGCGACGACAAGCATAAGCGGAAACCGGTTCGACCGAGCCGGACACACCTCCTTAGCCATTTTTCTGCGTGAGAGTGCTTTCGGCCCTTGACTCTTGCCAGCCGGACAGTTGGGTACCGGTCTGTGGCTTTGTGGCGCAGAGAGGGCTTTAGGCGGTGCGCACGCTATGATTGCCGGCTGCGGAGGGCGGAGCGCGGGCTTGCCGGCGAGCCCCCGAGCCCCTGAGCCGGACGCGCCGACCCGGCGGGAGGGAGGCAAAGATGCAGAAAAGGCGCTCGACAGACAAGAAACTTCGATAAAAGGGGCAGCCCCCAAGTATAACTCGGGTCACCTACTGCATTCATTAAGGGCCAAAAGTGGCGACACACTCATACCAAAAGGAGCGACACACACACACACACACACACACACCATTCTTGTCTTGCTTGCTTGACGCGGGACCTTCTAGACCGGAAATAGCAGCCCCGGGACCGGGCGGCTGCTCCCAGGCCGGCGACAACCGCTGTCGTTCCGGCCGGGAGGAGGACGGGGCTTCGACTCTCACCCGTTGAAGACGTAGCAGGTGACGCCATGCTGGGCCTCGCTGCTGCCGGAGCTCCCTTCCCCGGGGGGAAAGGTGTAGACCGACCAGCTGAGTCCTGGGCCGAACTACTGCTGGAGGAGGTGTTGGTACCCGGCCGCGGCGTCGGTCAAGCCATAGGGCCTGAAGACGCTGGGATATACTTCGAGGGGGGCGCGAGGTGGCCCGGCCTGCTCGCCGAGGCTCATGGCGGAGCCCTCGAGATGAGGACCGCCACCTGGAGGTGGGGGCACGGACGGGCCCGCCGGCTCCAGCACGTCCCTCCTCGAGCGGGGGAGCCGAGGCTTCGGCTTGGAACGGGCCCTGCCGCTCCCGGCCGCCGGGGCGAGACCACCTCCCCCTCATGCCATCATGCGTGCGAACCACCTATGTGCGAGCTGGTCCAACCTGACCCGCAGCCGGCCTTTGCGCGGCGGCTTGGGACATGCTGGAAGCGATTTGGCAGGTCGGGAGCTGATCCCAAGCATGCTCATGCGGGCGCAGAGCCCCGCAATGCCGTCGTCGCCGTCGCAGGAGTGCACGGAGCTGACGAGGTGGTTGACATCGGTGACTTGCTGGCTCGGTCCATCCGCGACCAGCGGTGCTTGCGGTACGCCTCTGGGCGACCGGCTTGGCGCGCCCGGCCGCTCATGGGAGTGGGCCAGGAGCCGGTCGAACTGGCGCATCTCCTCTGCGATGACCAGGGACTTGGCCAGCTTGGAGCCGGCTTCCGCGCATTCGGCGGACTTTCTGAAGTCCCCGGCTATAGTGATGATTCCCCTGGGGCCCGGCATCTTCAGGTAAGTGTAGTGCGGGACCGCCATGAACTTGGCCAATGCCGGCCGGCCCAGGAGTTCGTGGTAAGGACTCCTCAGGTCCACCACCTCAAACTAGATCGGCTCGCGGCGAAAGTTGCACGCGTCGCCGAACAACACGTCCAGCCGGACCTTGCCGATCGGGGAGCAAGAGAGGCTGGGTACAATGCCGTGGAAAGTAGTTCTGCTGGGTTGTAGCTGCTTCTCCTTGAGGCCTAGTATGAGCATGGTGTCGCGGTAGAGGATGTTGATGCTGCTGCCGCCCCTCGATGAGCACCCGTGTGAAACGGCAGGTGCGCCTCTCGGATACAAAGGTAGGGTCGAGGACAAGGGCGTAGCCGCCCGACGTGGGCATCACGGCCAGATGGTCCTCCCAGCTCCAGGTGACCGGCCTCTCAGACTAGTGCATGTACTGTGGAATAGTGGGGACGACAGCATTCACCTCGCGGGCATGCTTGCGGAGGTTATGCTTGTCCTCCGGCTGGCTGGTGAAGACGACTTAGCAGGCGTCCGGGCGAGGGTAGTCATCACGGAACCGGCCGGTGGCCGGGACCGGTGCTGGAGCTGGAGCCGGCTGGGCAGCCGGGGGAGGCGGCGGCGCCCTCACCCCGCGCCAAGCGTTGCGTCCAGCTGCAGTTCCGGGTTGTGTGCCCGGACGGCTTTGCCCAGCTATGATGCTTGCAAGGGGCGTCGAGCATCTGCTCGAAGGTGAGCTTGGGCTGCCAAGCGCCCTTGCCGGTCTGCCGACGCCGGCTGCCGCCTTGCTCCGCGGACGGCTCCTCCTCGACGGCCGCTACCTGCAGGCTACCATATCGGGCGTTCGGCTGCTCATTCTTGCGCTTGCTAGTGTTGCTATTAAGCTGGCGCTGGTTGCTGTCGCCAGCCGGCTTCGGGGTGGCCGGCGGAACCGGGATCGGCTTGCCGTCTGCGTCGACCGTGATCGTCACATGCATGGCAGAGTCAGACGTGGCATACTTGTCCGCCACAGCCATGAGCTCCGCCAAGGTGTCCGGCTCGTCACACATCAGCCGGTACTTGAGTAGGGTGCCGTCTCGACACCCGCCGACGAAGTACTGGACGGCCTGTACTTCATGGACCCCCTCGCAGGAGTTGCGCAGCTAGGTCCACCGCGTGAGGAAGTCGCGGAGAGGCTCGTCCGGGCCCTGAATGCACATGGAAAGCTGGCGGGGCCGACCCGGACGCTTGTACGTGCTGGTGAAGTTGCGTATGAACGCATCCTCGAAGTCCAACCAGGAGTTGACGCTGCCGGCTCTCAGGTTGTTAAACCATGTACGGGCCGAGCCGAGCAGCATGAGGGGGATGTAGTGGACCGCCACGCGCCTGTTGCCGCCGGCTATGCCAACAGCCGTGGTGTAGTCAACCAGCTAGTCCTCTGGCTTGGTGATGCCGCTGTACTTGGGGGTGTCGCGCGGGAGCGTGAAGCCCCTGGGGAAAGGCTCGTCACGGATCCGCGGACCAAAACATGCCGGTCCTATCGAGCCTTCCTCCTCGAGCGTGAGCGAGCGGGCCAGCTGGTCGATGCATCGGCGGCCATCGTTTTTGTCGGGGATGTCACAGGGGCCGAGCCGGTCGGCCACGTGGCCACGGCCGACCTGCCCGACGGACCCATGACGCCCCTGCCGCACGGGCGGAGGCTGAGGGGCCTGCCACTGGCGCGCTGGGTCGACCGGCTCCGCGTTCTAGTTTGTGATGGCCGGGGCGTCCTATCGACGCTGGGCCAGCCTGCCGCTGCGTGATCGCCCTCCATGGCTGGCCGCGGGTGGGGAAGAGGCTTACATGGTGTTCGGGGGGTGGTCGTCCCACCGCGGTTCGGCATTTTGATGCGGGGGGTCCGTGCCGGATTGCGCCGGCTCAAACTGGTCTCGCTGCTGGTTGGTGACAACGACGAGATCTTGGATGCGCCAATGTTGTTCCAATAAGGCTTCGCCCTCCAAGTGCTCGAGTTCGGCGGCGGCCGCCTGCGCCGCCCTCATGTTCTGGTCGGGGGTGGCGTAGACCGGCCGGTTGGCACCGAAGAGCTCGCCGATGACGGTGCCACGTTGCCGGACCTCCCCGCGCCGGCTGGGCTCGATGCCACACTACTAGGAAATACCTTATAGATAGATGCTTAGCAGTAGCTAGGGGTATATGAGCCACGCTACTGATAATTAGTAGTAGCGAGGGGTATAAACCCCTCGCTACTACTAAGTTGATAGTAGTAGCGCGGGCTATAAACCCACGCTGCTACTAAGTGGTCTCCACCGTGCCCCTCGGGACAGGCCATAATAGTAGCGAGGGTTATAAACTCCGCGCTACTACTAAGTTGATAGTAGTAGCGCGGGCTATAAACCCACGCTGCTACAAAGTGGTCTCCACCATGCCCCCCGGGACAGGCCATAGTAGTAGCGAGGGGTATAAACCCCGCGCTACTACTAACGACCCGCCAAGACATGTGTACACATAATGCGCA
The DNA here is from genome assembly GCA_039707655.1 of Elymus sibiricus. Taxonomy (NCBI): domain Eukaryota; kingdom Viridiplantae; phylum Streptophyta; class Magnoliopsida; order Poales; family Poaceae; genus Elymus; species Elymus sibiricus. The sequence continues at coordinate 254,574,242 of CM077674.1, forward strand.
AAGGCCCAAACCCAAATTGATCGACACTCTCCTGATTCCCCTCCGCCTCGCCCAGCCCATACCCCACACCCCGAAATCCTAGCCCCCACTCCGCCGCTCCTTCTCCGACGCCGGCGACAACCCCCAACCCATGCTGCTGTCCGCGTTAGCCGAGGGCAGAGGTAACCATGGACAGCGCCCTCGCGAGCGCGGCAACTATCGCCGACCAACACCAGAAGATCGAGCAGTACCGCCACATCCTCGCCTCCGTCATCTCGTCTTCCCCGCCGGACATCCCCCAGGCCAAGCGCTTCCTCAACCATAGTAACGCGCTTCACTCAAACCCTAGCCGTAGATTTTTGGGTATTTGATTTTTGTTTTGGGTGTAATGACCGGGATTGTTGCGAACGCATTGGTGTCGGATGAGGTCCCGCTCATGGTGTCGCGGCAGCTGCTGCAGATGTTCGCGCAGGAGCTGGGGAAGCTAGAGCCGGACTATCAGAAGGAGGTCGCCCACTACGCGCTCATGCAGATCCAGCCTCGTGTGGTCTCCTTCGAGGATTTCCACTAGCAAAATAAAACCCAAAGCTGACCCTAGCGACAACACTAGGGACCCGAGAAACCAGCAGACTGTCAAGTCTTCTGCAATCAAAAGAGACCGCACAGTTAGTTTTGTGTACATTGATAACCTGAAAAATTGCTGAATGTGATTAGTGAGATGTAGTTCCAACAGTTAAAGAACCTAGCTATAACCATCTGCTAGACTGCTACACAGGTACAGGGGACAAGCATCTAATACTTCAGCTCATCTTGCCACTACTACCACGGTGACGGCCCCCCAAGGAGCTACGACCACATCCCCAAGCAGTTCCGCGAGGAGAACCTCAAGGATGGCTGTGAGCTCCCTCCCCCTTCTCCCCCCTCAAAGATTCATTAGAGCATCTTCCTAGGTGGTCTTGTCTCATCAAACTCTTGATGTAAAATGTCCTCATATGACACATCTATGCATGCTTACAAACTGTAGTAGTTTCTAGCTTTTTATGGTGAGCCGATAAGCAACTGTACCTTATCCCTAATGCTTTCCATGCCTGTTATTTTACGTGTGGCTTTAAAGCTTTATTTTTAACCTTCTTGCAGTAATGGATAATTACAAGAACGTTCCTTAATTCCTCTATGGCTTAATCCCATCTCAGCTGGAAATGTTTACGACTGATGACAACCCTTATAATCGGCAGTCAAAGAAAGTTACAGAGGTTAGTGAGATTATCCATGACTGCAGTTACATTACTGAAAATAAATGGTGGCACTGTCAAATTCATTCCAAACTACTCCAGACTCCAAAGCATGTCCCTTTCATCCATTCAAGTTAGCAGCGAGCAAGGCCATGGCATCTTTCCTTCCCTTAGAAGTTTAAAGAACCCAATTAGTCATTGAAAAATACTTTATGACTAATAGTTGATGGTGTATATGTGTAACACGTGGAGAATATCAATGTAAGACATGATATGAGTTGGTGTAGTAGGTTCATTTGTTTGTAGCTATTACATAGGCGATGTCTTGTTAATAGAAATCACTCACTTTTTCGTTTTCGTATATTTATTCCCGTAGCTACTGTACAACACAACATGCAAGGAAATATATGTCTGCTGAAATTTAATTTTAATTGTTCTTTGCTCTGTACAGAAATCTGTTGGATGAAGTGGCAGTGAAACCATCAAAGAAACTAAGAACTGGCTAGACAAAGTAATTTTTTTGGGTGAAATTACCGGTGTTCAAAGAAAATGAAACGTCATTATGGATCACATTCATAAATGGGAGAAGCACATAAGGGAGAAGAAGATGATTGCAAGGATGCAGAGGGAGCAGATCATTTGGAATGCCACTGTTTGGTGTTTTTATGCATTTTGGTTTGCTTTCAACTGTGTTTGCACTAGCTGGGAATAAGTGACTAGGCAAGAAGTGTAGATGTCTGGGTATGCTCTAATGCTCCTGGTTTACTATAAATCTTGGATTTGTAATGATGTGTAATGCTGTTTGTTTATTACAAATCTGGGCTTGTTTTAGTTGTCAGAATTGTATGCATAAAATGGAATCGGTGGATTTTATTTTTTTAATTCCTAATTAGTTAGTAGTAGCGTGGGGGAAAAACCGCGCGCTACTAGTATTTAGGATACTAGTAGCGTATGGTACTATAGACGCGCTACTACTATTTCATTAGTAGTAGCGTGGGTGCGAAATAGTAGTAGCGCGGGTGGCACCCACGCTACTACTAACTTTTAGCTGTAGCGCGATAGTAGTAGCGCGGGGACCCGCGCTACTACTAGCCAATTTACCCACGCTACTAGTAGCCTTTTTCCTAGTAGTGCCAGTGGGCGTGAGGCCGTAGGCGGTGTTCTGCTCGCGCTGCGCAGACTCGAGCCGGCGCCGCGCGTTGACCAACTCGTTGGCCTCGGTGAAAAGGCGCTTGTGGGAAGCCTCGAGCTCGGCCGCAGCCGCTGCCGTGTCGGCATCCGGTGCGATGGGGGTACTCAGACTCTGCAGCGTGGCGAGCAGCGGGTCGAAGAGGCCGGCGCCAGCCGCATTTTTGGCGACCACCTCGGCAGCTCGTCTGACGCGGCCGGTAGTGGTGCTGGACTCGGTCGCGAGCACCTCCATGCAGACGCAGAGGTCGTCGAGGCCGCTGGTGACGCAGCTGCCGCTGGTCGGCAATGGGTCGGGTGTCGGTACCAAAACCGGCAGATCTCGAGTAGGGGATCCGAACTATGGGTCTAGGAATCAATGAGTAACAGAGATCATGGGGGCGATGTTTACCCAGGTTCGGGCCCTCTCAAGGAGGTAATACCCTACGTCTTGCTTGATTGTATTGATGTGATTGTAATAAGGTTACAGAGTTGATCTACCTCGAGATCAGATGGGCTAAACCGTAGGTTATGAATATGATGATTCTCCCCCCTACGGACTAAACCTCCTGGTTTATATAGACACTAGGGGATCCTAGGGTTACACATGGTCGGTTACCATCAGGGGATAAACATGCCGGTCACGCCAATTATTCCTTGGAGGAGACGCCAAGTCTTCGGAGGTTTCCTTCTGGTGTACGTGGTCATTCACAATCCGGCCTTCCATCGACGAGTAGAGAGCAGTCCACCAGTTCGGCCCACGAGAGATAGGCCGACGGCTGGAGTACCCCCTAGTCCAGGACACCCTCAGTAGCCCCTGAACTAGTCTTCGAAGCCGAGGTAGGGGACGAACATCATCGGCTTTGTAGACCAGTTCCCTTTCTTCCGTGACACCGGTAACAGGCCTGAATCACTCCGAATTGTATTCTCAAGCGATGCCCGGTCGTATATGCGCCAAGCTATATCTTGGTAATGAAGTATAATAATAACTTAGCCACGAAGGCTAGCCGCTTCGGTGCGAACAGTGTCCTCATCTGACAACTTTTAGCCAAGGGTCACACCTTGCCACGACCGCGAGTTGGTTTGTGAAAAACTCGATTCGTGGTTCGAGGCAGTTTTCATTGGCACGTCCCATCGATATGGAGATCGTGTCCTGTTTTCAAGGGATATGATCAATAATCTTCCTCACCCCACATGCGCATAATGGCACGGTTACGTGGGGAAATGGCGAGGACTGCGGCACAGTAAAGGGACCGTGGGTTTTACAGCCAATAAAAGGGGCACAGCCTTTGTTCCTTTCGTACGCTCTCATTTCCCCCCTTCGCCATTGCCTTCCCCATCTCTTGAGCTCCAGCGCCCAGATTCGCTCTCCCTTCCAAGAACCTTTCCAGCTGCCCGTTCGATCCAGCAATGGCGGGCTCCGAGTCCAAAGGCAAGTGGGAGGCGTCCGTCGTCACCGAGAGAGCCATCATGGAGCTGAAGGGCGCGGGATATCTCCCTGCCAACGTCGCCCACCGTGCCCCAGAGGCCGGCCAGGTCGTCCCCACACCGCCGCAGGGCGAGATGGTGGTGTTCATCCCCCACTTCCTCCATGGTTTGGGATTTCCCCTTCACCCCTTCGTCAGGGGTCTCATGTTCTTCTACGGGCTTGACTTCCACGATCTCGCGCCGAACTCCTTCCTCCACATCTCGGCCATCATCATCGTCTGTGAAGCTTTTCTCCGGGTCCGGCCACACTTCGGCCTGTGGCTGAAGATCTTCAATATCAAGCCGAAGATCGTCGACGGCCAACAGGCGGATTGCGGGGGCGCGATGGTCAGCAAGCTCCACCGAGTGGAGTGGCCAGAGGGCACCTTCATCGAGACCGTCAAGGTCTAGCAGAAGGAATGGTTCTACATCACCGAGCCAAGGAGCGCGGATTGGGGGGTGATTCCGGCCTTCCGATCCGGACCCCCTACAAGGCTGGTCTCACGGACCAAGAAGGGCCTAGACTGGGGGCCGAATAAGGAGGTGGTGCTCCCGCAGAGCCGGATCGTCAAAATGATAGAGAAGGGCGTCGAGCTGGTCAACGTGATCCAGATCATGCTCGGCCGCCGAATCCTCCCTTTCCAGGACAGGGCTTCCCCCATGTGGGCCTACAAGCCCGAAGACCCGGCCACCGCGCGCAGCTTCTTCCGCACCTCCCACGCTCAATTATGGAAGGCGTTGTTCAAGCCACAGAAGGAGTGGCCGGCCGAAGAGGAGGACATCGGCCTCGACGCCGCGAACCCCCCACGGGAGGTATGACCAATTTCACTCTTATACCCGAACTATTCCCTTTCGATAAGGTACTTAGCTGTTTCACTTCCCGTCTGCAGAACTGGCTGAAGAAGGCCCAGCGGATCGACAGTCCGGCGTCGCTGCCAGAGGGACCTAGGACGCCCCTACTGACGGCCATGTTGGCCGTGGAGCCATATGAGGCGCCGGAGAGGAAGGAGAAGAAGCGGGATCAGAAGAGGGAGGCCAGAGAGGGCCTCTGCTCCTGAGGACCCCCGGGTGCTAGATCCGGGGACACCAATGCTCCCTCCGCGCAAGAGGAGGAGAAGTGGCATGGAGATGACGGGGAGGAAGACGACTCCTCCCAAACAGGGAAGAGGGCGGCGTCCGTGGATGCCGAGGAGGAGCCGCCTCAACCCACTCCCAAAAGACCGCGCAAGGCCAAGGTAGCCTTGTTCGGCGATAGTTCGGCGTCTCCCGAGGACTCTGAGGGTTCCGAAGAGGTTCCTCGGAGGATCCCCAGGGCTAAGCCACTGGCTCAAAGGTACGCGTTCTAGTAACCGCTTGGCCGTCCTTAGCCGAACTGGGTTTCATATTGATCACATTTCCGTTTGTAATTTTGTAGCCCGCTGTGCGATCTCCCCACCGACCGAGTCTTGGAGGGGGATTCTCCACCGGTGGCGCTAGCGGAGAGCGGCACCGAATCCCATGCCTCGCCTCCCCTGATCGTCGAGAAGACCGAGGAGGTTCTGTCGAGGAGGACCCCTCCCGTGCCGCGTACAAGGGGAGGAGGTGACACTATCATGGCTGAGGTGAACACCTCGGCCGCCGAAGACCAAGAGGGGAGGGCCCCTCTGGTGAACGAAGAGGAGGAGGTCGGACAAGCCGAGCTTTCTCCGAGGATGACTCCGGAGACGTCAAGGCGTCCGGAGTCCGGCGCCGCGAACTTTGAGAGGGAAGGAGCCGAAGCGCCGCCGCCACCCCCGCCCGCCCCAGAGCGGGCATCGACCGGGTGGCCGGACGAGATGGAGGATGCTCTAACCAGCTAATCTGTCGCCGAAGAGCACCGTGCCCTCATGGGCGCGGTGTTGCAAAGTCTTCGGTCCATGGACAACAGACTGAAGGAGGCCTTTAGTGGCCTTCTTACCGGCTTCAAGGTGAGCGAAGTAATGTTTTTCCCTTAGAAAAAATTGCTTGTGTAAATGCAGAGCCTCATACACAGTAGCCCCCGAGACTCTGACAGGTTTGAGCAAAGCCGGTCGGAGGATCAAAAATCGATATCTCGGATACTAACGTGCGTAGAATAATGTACATGCATCATTTTCGGCCACATCCACCAACGCCGAAGAGTTGGCCGAGCTGAATCGGAAGCTAAAGAGCTCCGAGGACGATCTGAGCCTGGTGAACAAGAGGTTCGACGAGGCGCAAGGTAAGTCCGAGCTGTAATGTGGAGTACAACCGTTGTCTTGTAAGCAGGTTTCGAAGTATCCTAACGGAATTCACTTATGCTACGACAGCTGCCTCCGCAGAGGTGGAAAACCTCAGGGCCGCACTGAAGACGGCTCAGCTGGAAGCGGCGCAGCAGAAGTTGGCGCCCGAGAAAGCGGCCGCCGAACTGGCCGTGGAGCGAACCATGAGCCAGAACCACGAGGCCAGGGTGCTGGAAGTGCAGCAAGAGCTCGCGGAGGCCGTCACGAAGTGTGAGGCTCTCGAGCAAAATAATAAGGAGCAGGCCGCCGAGCTAACCTCACTGGGGTCAGCGGCCGAGGAAGCGCGGACAGAGGCGCGCGGCTACCAGGAGGAACTCCGCCAAATGAAGCTGATTGCGGATGGTAAGCCATATTTGCTACAAAGCATCTTTGGAGGTAACAGGTTCGCGTTGCTCATGCGGGTGTGGAGTTTCGCAGGCGCCTTTGCGGACCTCCTGAAGAGTGCGGCTGATGCGGGGAGGTACTTCGCCGCCCAGGAGGGCCGGGCCGAGGAGAGGGTGTTCTGGGCGCAGTTTCAAGCGCCTGAACACCCTCCCCTCCTCAACAACCAAATGAAGCAGCTAATGGAGCTGCATCGGATGGCGGAGCCGGTGATGAAGGACCTCTGTGTCAAGCTGTGGCCGTCGGAGCCGCTGCCGAGCAGCTACTTCGGTCTGGTGTAGAGGCTGTACGACGCCCCTGCTCGGATCGACGCCTGGAAGCGCTCTGCATGCATCGAGGGGGCTCGGATGGCCTTCGGCAAAACAATGGTACATTGGCCGAAGATAAAGCCAGCCGAGATGGCCACTGGACCTCCGCCGCCAGGGAAGGAGCATAGGCGCCCCGAGCAATACTTTCCCATCATTATGGATGGTGCTCGGGCGATAGAGGCCCAATGCTCAAAAGATGTAATATATGAGTAGGTTTAGTTTCCTCGTAGCCAAGGAGTTGAAACTTTTGTCTTGTTGAAATGCAAGTTGTTTTGGCTATGAATAAAGTGCCTACTGATGTTAATTTTGAATCCTGTGCGGCCGTTTATAAACTGAAAGTTACCAGTCGTCCGCTTCAGCCCCCTAGCAGATATTGCCTGGGGTGTTTTCGTGTAATACTTGAACCCTTAGCCGACGTCTCGGTGCCCGGAGGCGGTTGTATGTACGGAAAAACTAGGCAATTAGACTATATGGTTTTAGTGCTTTCACTTAGCCCTAGGAGCTTCACTGCGGGCGCTGGTGACTAGCCCCCAGTGTTTGTGATATTCGGATGAGCCGCGGTTGACACCATCATCACATGGTTTCTGTAACAGAGAACCCTTCGTATAACACAGACTAACCTCCAACGATTTATGGTTTGACACAAGTCATCGGATCGCCGACCAGTTCTCGCTTATTGGGACAGTCAGTTTTCGGCTTTCTCCACCGAGGTACTTGACCAGGCTAGCTAGAGGTACAATCACAGTGGTTCTCCCTTTACCCTCTTAGCCGAACAGTGCGGAACGTAAGGGGTTAAACACAGGAGCCGGGCAACCCAATTACTGACCAAAGACCCAATTCGGAACTGATTCATATAATGCAATATCCATGACGCCGAGCACATAAAATAGGTGCCCGGATAAGTTTTTGAGGCAAGATTTATGTTCGAGCCCCCGGTCTATTAGCCGGTTACAAAAAAGTGGCGTATCGTAATAGTTTACTTATGCTTGAAAAACGAAAAGGAATATGCAACGTGAATGAATGCACAATTACCAGAGAAAGATTGGTCTTTATTTCCTGTGACGTCCAACCGTACAGTCCGGATTGCCGAAGTAACTTTGATGGATACTTGTGAAGAAATAAATACATTAGAGTAAAGGTTTACACAGGGCCTTCATGAGTGGTTTGACGTCCCTACTACGCCCTGCTGCATGTCTGCGCCTTTGCTCTTTAAGAAGCTTCCATGTGAGCGAAGCTGTCGACCATATGATCGGCGGGGTAGTAATGTTCGGCAGACGAGCCCTTGGGAAAAGGGTTTTGAGAAGCCCCCGTGGTATATCAGTGTGACGCAGATCAGGCCCTAGATGGTGCCCGTTGTCGATGTTGAGGCAAAAGACATCTGTTGGCAATTGCTCGGTCGAACCGGGCTCTCGGCCTTTGTGTCATGCGTCCCCACAGCCGCCCATGGAATTTTGAGCGCGAAATTGTGCACTCGAGGTACGTATTTCGCGATTATGTGGGCCGTGCTGTGGGGCGCGTACCCCTATTTGGAGTGAGCATGGGAGCGCTCCAGGACGGAGGCTGCAGCTCGGGAGCGCTTGCGTGCGTCCAGTGTCTTGAGTGTAGTCTGGGCTTGCGACGCTTCTTCGGCGGCTTGGACCTCGGCGGCTAGGGCCGCCGTGTGTTCCTCTGTTCGGAGCGAGCGCTCGGTATTACCGTTGATGGTAATAACGCCCTTTGGTCCTGGCATCTTGAGCTTCAGGTATGCATAGTGCAGGACGGCGTTGAAGCGGGAGAACGCGTCCGGCCGAGGAGTGCGTGATAACCGCTGCGAAAAGGGACAATATCGAAGATCAAGTTCTCGCTGCGGAAGTTATCGGGCGAGCCGAATACAACTTCCAATGTCACGGACCCCGAGCAGCGTGCCTCGACACCTGGGATTACACCTTTAAAGGTGGTGTTGCTGGGTTTGATCCTGGACGGGTCGATCCCCATTTTCCTCACTGTATCTGAGTAAATCAGATTGAGGCTACTACCTCCGTCCATAAGGACCCTGGTGAGGTGAAATCCATCCACGATAGGGTCAAGCACCAGAGCTGCCGTTCCTCCATGGCGTATACTGGTCGGATGGTCTCGACGGTCGAAAGTGATCGGGCAAGCCGACCACGGGTTGAATTTCGGGGCTACTGGCTCTAAGGCATAGACATCCCGAAGTGCGTGTTTCCGCTCCTTCTTCGGTATATGCGTGACATAGATCATGTTCACGGTTTTGACCTCTGGAGGGAACTGCTTTTGGCCTCCGTTGTTCGGGCCACGAGGTTCGTCGTCATCCTCGCTGCGGGGGCCCTTGCCCTGTTCTTCGGCTATGACCTTACCGGCCCGTTTGATTACCCAGCAGTTACGGTTGGTGTGGTTGGCAGGCTTGTCAGGGGTGCCGCGAATCTGGCAGGGCCTATCCAATATTCTATCCAGCGCAGACGGGCCGTCCCGGTTCCCTTTAGAGGGTTTTTTCCGCGGTCCCGACTTCGAGCCGCTGAATCCGGCGTTTAATGCTGTGTCATCGGCTTCACCGCCGTTGTTTGAGTGCCGGCGCTTATTGTTCCTATTGCACCGGGGTTTTCCGTTCCCGTCCCGGGTCTCTGAAGTACCGGGGTCTTCGGGGTGGTTGCTTCGACGAGCTAACCAGCTATCCTCACCCGCGCAAAAGCGGGTCATTAGAGAGGTAAGGGCCGACATCGTTCTCGGCTTGTCCTGGCCGAGCTGGCGGGCGAGCCACTCATACCGAATACTGTGTTTGAATGCCGCAATTGCTTTGGCATCCGGACAGTCGACGATCTGGTTCTTCTTGGTCAAAAACCGATTCCAGAATTGCCGAGCCGACTCCCCGGGCTGCTGAATGACATGGCTCAGGTCATCGGCGTCCGGTGGCCGAACATAAGTGCCTTGAAAGTTAGCTCAGAATGCATCCTCGAGCTCTTCCCAGCTCCCGATGGAGTTTTTGGGTAGGCTGTACAGCCAATGCCTTGCTGGTCCCTTGAGTTTCAACGGCAAGTACTTAATGGCGTGGAGATCATCTCCTCGGGCCATATGAATGTGGATAAGAAAATCTTTGATCCACACGGCAGGGTCAGTTGTCCCATCGTAGGATTCTATATTCATGGGTTTGAACCCCTCAGGGAACTGATGCTGCATCACCTCATCGGTGAAAAACATTGGGTGTGCGGCTCCCCTGGCCCGGGCCACTTCGCGTCGAAGGTCGGTTATCATCCGGGCACGGTGTTGCTCCCGAGCTCTGTCGTTCCTGTGTCGCCAGGCTTGGTATCCGTCCCGTCCAGTGGGTGCGTGTCCTGTGGATCCATAGATGCATATTGACTGGATCCCTCTGGCGTTCAGGTCACGGTACAGATTGTATTGGTCGTTCGGTTGAACCGGGTCTTTGCCTGCTCGGCGGGGAGGCGCAGGTGGGTATTTGGCTTCCCCGGCCACCTTATCCCGTCCGCGAGGGGGCGCGGGTGGGAGTTTAGTTTGGAAAGCCGGACTATCCCGTCCTCGAAGGGGGCGGGCAGGCTGGTTTTCGTAAGTTTGTCTGGGAGGCATGGGCTCAAGGGCCTCATCCTCGAATTCTGGAAGTAGGCGCTTCCGTGGGTAAATTTTATATTGACCCTGACGTTGATCGTCAAGGCCTTCTTCGGCAGCTAGGACCATCGTCCATCTGTCGTTGAGCGTATCCTGCTCTGCTTTTAGCTGTTGTTGTTTCCTCTTCAAGCTTCAGGCTGTGGCGATGAGTTGCCGCTTGAATTTCTCTTGTTCCAGGGGATCCTCTGGGACAATGAAGTCTTCGAGTCCGAGGCTGTCCTCCTCTTCAGACGGAGGGAGGTAATTACTGTCCTCAGAATCCTCGAGGTCCTCGGGGTCACCCTGGTCCTCGTGCCCTTCAGGGGCATCATGGCGCTGCTCGGGGGTGTTGTCGCCGAGCTTCCCAAAGTTGTCCGGAGTTTCGTTATCTTCGGTGCCGTTTGTATCCGTGTGATTTTCCTTGCCCTTTCCTCGCCCTCTGGCTCGCCGTCATCGCCGTCTGGGCGGTTCTTCGGCTGGATCGTCGCCGTCTTTCTTGGTCGCGTCGCCGTCCTTCATGAGGGTATCGACCATGTAGACGTCATAGGTGGAGGTGGCGGTCCACTTTCCGGTATTGGAAGTGGCAAGGGAGGGAGCCGTGTAGGGCGGGACGTCGATATCCTCGTCCATGTCGTCAGCCTCCTCGGAGGCGTAGTCCAGCATGTCGGTTAAATCCTCGACAGTGGTTACCAGGTGGGTGGTGGGTGGGATGCAAAATTCCCTGCGGCTGGCCTTTTGTCCGACCTGCTCCTGGTCCGAGGACGGGCCGTCCGCGATATTCATTTTCTCGATCCGATCTAACACCTTGCTTAAAAACGAGAGGTCCACCGGATCTAAGTTCGGGCAGCCATCGGAGTTGAGCTCTGGCACGCCGATACTGGGAGTGTGTTCGGCCAAGGGTGACCCTTGGTTTTCTAGAGCCGGGGTTGGATCCGAGCTCAAGGCTACATCTGAACTAAGGCCCAGCCCGCAGACAGGGATGGGGAGGGAATCCGAGGTAAAGGCCAAGAACCCAGTGAAGACCAGATCGCCTCGAGCATTGGCGATGTACTCCAGGTTGCCGAATCTGATTTCCTGTTCAGGGGCGAAGCTGTCGACTTGGTCGAGGTCACCGGTCGGATCGGCGTGCAGCACGATGCTGCCAAACGCGAAGAGCTGTCCGGGGACGAAGATGTCCCCGCTGCGGATTCCATCGCTGAAGAGAAGAGCTGTCCGGGGACGAAGATGTCCCCGTTGCAGATTCCGTCGCTGAAGAGCTGTCCGGGGATGAAGATGTCCCCGTTGCAGAATCCATCACTGAAGAGAAGAGCTGTCCGGGGACGAAGATGTCCCCGTTCTAGATTCCGTCACTGAAGAGCTGTCCGGGGATGGAGATGTCCCCGTTGCAGAATCCATCGCTGAAGAGCCGTCCGGGGACGGCGAGCCATTGATCCTTGGTGACCCACGATGGAACTCTCAATGAAAGCACCAATGTCGGTACCAAAACCGGCAGATCTCGAGTAGGGTATTCAAACTATGGGTCTAGGAATCAATGAGTAACAGAGATCGTGGGGGCGATGGTTTACCCAGGTTCGGGCCCTCTCAAGGAGGTAATACCCTACGTCCTGCTTGATTGTATTGATGTGATTGTAATAAGGTTACAGAGTTGATCTACCTCGAGATCAGATGGGCTAAACCCTTGGTTACGAATATGATGATTCTCCCCACTGAGGGTGTCCTGGACTAGGGGGTACTCGGGCCGTCGGCCTATCTCTCGTGGGCCGGACTGGTGTTCTGCTCTCTTCTCGTCGATGGAAGGCCGGATTGTGAACGACCACGTACACCAGAAGGAAACCTCCGAAGACTTGGCGTCTCCTCCAAGGAATAATTGGCATGACTGGCATGTTTATCCCCTGATGGTAACCGACCATGTGTAACCCTAGGATCCTCTGGTGTCTATATAAACCAGGAGGTTTAGTCTGTAGGGGGGAGAATCATCATATTCATAACCTAGGGTTTAGCCCATCTGATCTCGAGGTAGATCAACTCTGTAACCTTATTACAATCACATCAATACAATCGAGCAGGACATAGGGTATTACCTCCTTGAGAGGGCCCGAACCTGGGTAAACCATTTCCCCCACGATCTCTGTTACTCATTGATTCCTAGACCCATAGTTCGGATCCCCTACTCGAGATCTGCCGGTTTTGGTACCGACATTGGTGCTTTCATTGAGAGTTCCGTCGTGGGTCACCAAGGATCAATGGCTCGCCATCCCCGGACGGCTCTTCAGTGATGGATTCTGCAACGGGGACATCTTCATCCCCGGACAGCTCTTCAGCGACGGAATCTGCAACGGGGACATCTTCGTCCCCGGACAACTCATCTCTTCAGCGATGGAATCTGCAGCAGGGACATCTTTGTCCCCGGACAGCTCTTCGCGTTCGGCAGCATCGTGCTGCACGCCGATCCGACCGATCACCTCGACCAAGTCGACAGCTTCGCCCCTGAACAGGAAATCAGATTCGGCAACCTGGAGTACATCGCCGATGCTCGAGGCGATCTGGTCTTCACTGGGTTCTCGGCTTTACTCGAGAAGCCTACTAAACCCGAGGCCTTGACCTTGGATTCCCTCCCCATCCCTGTCTGTGGGCTGGGCCTTAGTTCAGATCTGGCCTTGAGCTCGGATCCAACCCCGGCTCTAGAAAACCAAGGGTCACCCTTGGCCGAACACACTCCTAGTATCGGCGCGCCACAGCTCAACTCCGATGGCCGCTCGAACTCAGATCCGGTGGACCTCTCGTTTTTAAGCAAGGTATTAGATCGGATCGAGAAAATGAATATTGCGGACGGCCCGTCCTCGGACCAGTAGCAGGTCGGACAAAAGGCCAGCCGCAGGGAATTTTGCGTCCCACCCACCACCCACCTGGTAGCCACTGTCGAGGATTTAACCGACATGCTGGACTATGCCTCCGAGGAGGCTGACGACATGGACGAGGATATCGACGTCCCGCCCTACACGGCTCCCTCCCTTGCCACTTCCAACACCGGAAAGTGGACCTCCACATCCACCTATGACGTCTACATGGTCGATACCCCCAAGGACGGCAACATAACCAAGAAAGACGGCGACGATCCAGCCGAAGAACCGCCCAGACGCCGACGACGGCGAGCCAGAGGGCGAGGAAAGGGCAAGGAAAATCACACAGATACAAACGGCACCGGAGATAATGAGACTCCGGACAACTTGGGGGAGCTCGGCGACAACACCCCCGAGCAGCGCCACGATGCCCCTGAAGGGCATGAGGACCAGGGTGACCCCGAGGACCTCGAGGATTCCGAGGACAGTAATTACCTCCCTCCGTCTGAAGAGGAGGACAGCCTCGGACCCGAAGCCTTCATTGTCCTAGAGGATCCCCTGGAACAAGAGAAATTCAAGTGGCAACTCATCGCCACTGCCTGAAGCGTGAAGAGGAAACAACAACAGCTAAAAGCAGAGCAGGATACGCTCAACGACAGATGGACGATGGTCCTAGCTGCCGAAGAAGGCCTTGACGATCAACGTCAGGGTCAATATAAAAGCTACCCACGGCGGCGCCTACTTCCAGAATTCGAGGATGAGGCCCTTGAGCCCATGCCTCCCAGACGAACTTACGAAAACCAGCCTGTCCGCCCCCTTCGAGGACGGGATAGGCCGGCTGTCCAAACTGAACTCCCACCCGCGCCCCCTCGCGGACGGGATAAGGCGGCCGGGGAAGCCAAATACCCACCTGCGCCTCCCCGCCGAGCAGGCAAAGACCCGGTTCAACCGGACGACCAATACGATCTGTACCATGACCTGAACGCCAGAGGGATCCAGTCAAGATGCATCTATGGATCCACAGGACACGCACACGCTGGACGGGACGGATACCAAGCCTGGCGAGACAGGAACGACAGAGCTCGGGAGCAACACCGTGCCCGGATGATAACCGACCTTCGACGCGAAGTGGCCCGGGCCAGGGGAGCCGCACACCCAATGTTTTTCACCGATGAGGTGATGCATCATCAGTTCCCTGAGGGGTTCAAACCCATGAATATAGAATCCTACGATGGGACAACTGACCCTGCAGTGTGGATCGAAGATTTTCTTATCCACATTCATATGGCCCGAGGAGATGATCTCCACGCCATTAAGTAGTTGTCGTTGATACTCAAGGGACCAGCAAGGCATTGGGTGAACAGCCTACCCAAAAACTCCATCGGGAGCTGGGAAGAGCTCGAGGATGCATTCTGAGCCGTGTGAAAATAATAATAGTGCAAGTGTGCCGTGGATTAAGCTGAAATCTGCAAATATTGTATTCAAGGGAGAAGACAAAGTAATATTGGCACTTTGTTAGGTCAACAATAAAGCATATGAGAGCCACTCAACATTTTCATCGTGGTCTTCTCCCTACTACAACTCAACGAAAAGAAAAGAAATTCAGAGAAACATACTGAAATATTTTTGGAGTTTTTAGTTTTTCTGAAGAAAGCAATTTAAGGAAGAAAAACGAAGAGCGAGAAAAACTATTTACACGGGAGAACTCCCAACAAGCAAAAGAAGAAATGAGACATATTTTTGGGTTTTCTTTTAATACTACGAACTAACAAACAAGAAAGAAAAACCGAAAAGAAGCGAGAAATATTTTTGGGTTTTCGAAGTTTTTCAAACACTCGAGAAGAAGGCAAAAATAAGACTAACATGGATATACAATGAAAAAGTATGAACACCAACAATTGGAATGAGTGTGTGAACATGAATGTAATGTCGGTGAGAGATACGTACTCCCCCAAGCTTAGGCTTTTGGCCTAGCTTGGTCTACTGCCATGGCTGACCCAGATAATAATCGAAGTGGTAGCTCGTAGAGGCGTTCTGAGCCGCCTCCTCAGCCAGACGAGCAGCCTCAACTGTTGCATTGTACTCGTGCACCTCGCTCTAATGAAGAAAATATCTCTGTTTGTTCTGAAAATCAAAGAGGACAGAGGCAGGCAAACGACAAACACAGAACGATATTTATCGAATATCAAGTTATAATCATAACTGCGAGTGTTGCGCTTAATGACCTCATGGTTCTGCATTGCCTCAAAATTTAAATATTTATCAGGTAAAAGAGGATCATTAGGCCTGGGCGAGACCCCTAGCCTTGCAGCTATACAGGAGGCATAAATTCCTGCATACAAATCACCATTACCCGAGTTGCGGTGCAACCTACGTGCAACAATGGCCCAAGATTATAATGTCTGCTACCCATTAAAACAGCATGAATAAGGCTCAGGTCAGGGGCACAAAGTGCACTACAGTCTTGTTTACCAACAATGCATTTGCCATTAAAAAGTGCAAAGTAGCGAATAGCGGGAAAGTGAATGCTCTTTATCCTAGCTTGCGTAACTCCCCTATCCTCACCATTGCAAAGACTATTGAGAAACAGTTCATAATCAGATTGTCACGGTTCGCTAAGTGAACCCCAAAATGGAATTTTGCATGCATCACAAAACTCTTCTAGAGACATAGCATAAGATCTATCATAGAGATGAAATAAAACTCTAGAAGTGTGTGATGATATTCAAAGTTTTGAGTGAATGAATGAGTGAGGTTGTAGTGCTGCGGTGGCTATCTATGATGAAGGAAGAGAGCTCGGTGTTGTGAATATACTGGTTAAATTCTTCCTTGATGCCTGCACCTAGCATGAACTCGGTGCACGGCCATCGACACATTTTTGCTTCGGCACCTCGCACCGAACTTGCCCTTGCCTCAACATATGATTGGCGTGTTGGGATTTCACTCGATGATGCCTCGGAGGACCTCCTCCTTGAGGAACTCCTTCTGAAAATGTTCATGTTCCTACAAAAAAAAATTGAAAATTTTTGGACCACAAAAAGATGTTAGCAAAACTTCACAAGATTGATAGCAACTACTCATACAAGTGTCTAGAGGCTATATCAAAGCATTCAAACTACTTAGAACTCAAAGAATTTAACATGCAAGCTCATTTTCAGTAGCACCAATAGCAAAAATTTATGCAAAATATAATCCACTAAAGCAAAAACTAATTGGAGCAATGGGAGAGTCACATACCGAGGAGCAATCCCTCAAAACAGTTTTGGAAATGGAGCTCCGAGCAAAGAGATCGAAAATCTCAGGTTTGGGAGCAAGAACACGAGAGAGAGAGCTACAAAGATTTTTTTCTGGAGGTAGGAGATGAAGTGGGTTGAATGGATAAGTGAGTGGGTCCCTGTGGGACCCACAAGGCACCTTGGCGCGCCCTGGGGGGGTGGCCGTGCCCTGTTGCCTTGTGGGCAACAGGTGCACCCCCCCTGGGTTATTTTCAGTGCCAAAAATTCTTACATATTCCTGAAAAAATCATGTCAAAATTTTATTGCATTCTGAGCACTTTTATTTTTGGGCCATTTTTTATTGCACGGATAATTCAGAAAACAGGATAATCATGGCATTTTATTTAATTAAACTAAGAATAACAGAGAGCAAACTAAGATTACAGAAAGTCGTGCTTACTAGATTCATCGACCACATGCCCTTCAAAAAGAATCCATTAATAAGGTTGATCAAGTCTTATTAACAAACTATTTTCGAGTGACATGAAACCGAAGAATTTTCGTATAACACTAAGTTAACTCAACGGGGATATGCATCTCCCCTATAATAAGAATATCATATTTCTTTTTGACAGTAGGAAGAGGAAATTTGAATCCCCCAATAGTGATTGTCGAAACCTTCTCAATACAATTGACACCACTTACTGAAGTTTGTTTCTTCGGGAAATAAACCGTATGCTCATTACCATTGACATGAAAAGTGACCTTGCTTTTGTTGCAATCAAAAACAGCCCCTGCAGTGTTCAAAAGGGTCTTCCAAGGATAATTGACATGTTGTCATCCTCGGGCATATTAAGTATAACAAAGTCTGTCAAGATAGTAACATTTGCAATAACAACAGGCACATCCTCGCAAATTCCAATAGGTATAGCAGTTGATTTATCAGCCATTTGCAAAGATATTCCAGTAGGTGTGAGCTTATTCAAATCAAGTCTTCTATATAAAGAGAAAGGCATAACACTAACACCGGCTCCCAAATCACATAAAGTAGTTTTGACATAACTTCTTTTAATGGAGCATGGTATAGTAGGTATTCCCGGATCTCCTAGCTTTTTAGGTACTCCACCCTTAAAAGAGTAATTTGCAAGCATGGTGGAAATTTCAGCTTCAGGTATCTTTCTTTTATTAGTGACAATATCTTTCATATATTTAGCATAGGGAGACATTTTCAACATATCAATCAAGCGAGTGCGCAAAAAGACAGGTCTAAGCATTTCAACAAAGCGCTCAAAATCTTCATCATCCTTATTTTTAGGTGGTTTAGTAGGAAAAGGCATGGGTTTTTGAACCCATGGTTCCCTTTCCTTTCCATGTTTTCTAGCAACAAAGTCTCTTTTATCATATCTTTTGTTCTTAGGAGGTGGGTTATCAAGATCAACAGCAGGTTCTACTTCTACATCATTATCTGGTTGAGCCTCAACGTGAACATCATCATTATCATTATCATTCTCCTTATCATTATCATTACCGCTAGGTGTATGTTCATTACCAGATTGTGTCTCAACATCAGAAATAGAAGCATCATTATGATTCTCAGGAGGTTTTTCTATCTCAGGTTCACTAGAAGCATGCAAAGTTCTATCATTTTTCTTTTTCTTTTTCTTTTTCTTCTTAGATGGACTAGGTGCATCAATATTAATTCTTTGAGAATCTTGTTCAATTCTTTTATGATGACCTTCAGGATACAAGGGTTCCTAAGTCATTCTACCTCCTCTAGTAACAACTCTAACAGCATGATCATTCTTTTTATTATTCATCTCATCAAGCAAATCATTTTGTGACTTAGCAATTTGTTCTAACTGAGTCTGAACCATAGAAGCATGTTTACTCAAGCATTTAACATCATTAGCAGTTCTAAACATCAAATCACTCAAGCATTCAATCATGATGGCATTCCGTTTTACTTGATTGCTAACATACAAATTAAAGTGTTCCTGTTTGATGATGTAATTATCAAATTCATACAGGCATTGACTAGCAGATTTATTATACAGAATATCACCTTCATCAAATCTAGTGAGAGAATTTACCTCCACTACCTGTGTCGGGATGTCGAGCCCATGTATTTCTTCAATAGCTGGTAAATTCTTAACATCTTCAGCTTTAATACCTTTTTCCTACATAGATTTCTTAGCTTCTTGCATATCTTCTGGACTGAGGAATAGAATACCCCTCTTCTTCAGAGTTAGCCTAGGTGGTGGTTTAGGAAGTGTCCAATCATTGGCATTTCTCAATATATTATTCAATAATACTTCAGCCTGTCCAAAAGTTCGTTCCCTGAAAACACAACCAGCACAACTATCTAGGTAGTCCCTAGAAGCATCGGCTAGTCCATTATAAATGATATCAAGTATTTCATTTTTCTTAAGAGGATGATCAGGCAAAGCATTAAGTAATTGGAGATGCCTCCCCCAAGCTTGAGGGAGATTCTCTTCTTCAATTTGCACAAAATTAAATATTTCCTGTAAAGCAGCTTGTTTCTTATGAGCAGGAAAATATTTTTCAGAGAAGTAATATATCATATCCTGGGGACTACGCACACAACCAGGAGCAAGAGTATTAAACCATTTCTTAGCATCACCCTTTAATGAGAAAGGAAACAACTTAAGAATATAGTAATAGCAAATTTGTTCCTCATGAGCAAATAGGATGGCAATATCATTCAACTTAGTAAGATGTGCCACAACAGTTTCAGTTTCATAACCATGAAAAGGATCAGATTCAACCAAAGTGATTAACTCAGGATTGACAGAGAATTCATAATCCTTATCATTAACAAATATGGGAGAGGTAGCAAACTTAGGATCATATTTCATTCTCTCCCTCATAGATTTATCTTTCATTTCAGCAAGCAAGTTTATAATTTCGTCTCTATAATTACAAGCAAGAATGGCTCTAGCCGTCTCCCTATCAAAGACATGTTCATCAGGTGATTCAACTCTAGTAGGAGAGCTAGGCATAATATGTGAATCATAGTTTTCAAGAGTTTCAACATTTTTAGCATTCTCAATTTCTTTAGGTTTAGCAATTTGTTCATCAAGAAATTCACCAAGTGGCACAGTATTATGAAGCATAGTACTAGCATCATCATAAGTATCATTCATAGCAGAAGTAGTATCATCAATAACTTGCGACATATCAGAATGAATAGCAGGTGGTGGTGTCACAAGCCTACTCAAAACAGAAGGTGAATCAAGTGCGGAGCTAGATGGCAGTTCCTTACCTCCCCTTGTCTTAGAGGGAACGATCTTGGTCTTAGCGTCTTTCAGATCCTTCATAGTGATCAACAGATAAAAATCCCAAGTGACTCAACAAATAGAGCTATGCTCCCCGGCAACGGCGCCAAAAAAAGGTCTTGATAACCCACAAGTATAGGGGATCGCAACAGTTTTCGCGGGTAGTATTTCACCCAGATTTATTGATTCGACACAAGGGGAGCCAAAGAAAATTTGCAAGTGTTAGCAGTTGAGTTGTAAATTCAACCACACCTGGAGATAAAATATTCGCAACAAAGTATTTAGTAGCACACTAGTATGATAGTTTTGATAACAGTAGCAATAGTAATAGTAGCAGTTTTGTAGCAAGTGTAAAGCAGTAGCAACAAAGTAACTTAGCAGAAACCAATATGAGAAAGTCATAGGCATTGGATCGGTGATGATAATTGCGTTGGATGATATTCATCATATAACAGTCAGAACCTAGGGCGATATACAATAGCTCCAATTCATCAATTTAATGTAGGCATGTATTCCGTATATAGTCATACGTGCTTATAATAAGAACTTGCATGACATCCTTTGTCCTACCCTCCCATGGCAGCGGGGTTCTTAAGGAAACTAAGGGATATTAAGGCCTCCTTTTAATAGAGAACCGGAACAAAGCATTAGCACTTAGTGAATACATGAACTACTCAAACTACGGCAATCACCGGAAAGAATCCCAATTATTGTCACCTTGGGGTATGCGGATCATGACACGTAATAGGTGCATATAACTTGCAAGATAGGATCAAGAACACAAATATATTCATGAAAACATAAAGGGTTCAGATCTGAAATCATGGCACTCGGTCCCTAATGACAAGCATTAAGCATAGCAAAGTCATAGCAACATCAATCTCTGAACA
This sequence comes from Elymus sibiricus, assembly GCA_039707655.1. Taxonomy (NCBI): domain Eukaryota; kingdom Viridiplantae; phylum Streptophyta; class Magnoliopsida; order Poales; family Poaceae; genus Elymus; species Elymus sibiricus. Next base: position 254,594,890 of record CM077674.1, read on the forward strand.
TAGTGGATACTAGGGATCAAAGCCCTAACAAATTGACTCGATTACATGATAAATCTCATCCAACCCATCACCGTCCTGCAAGCCTACGAAGGAATTACTCACTCCCGGTGGTGAGCATCATGAAATTGGTGATGGAGGATGGTTGATGATGACGACGGCGTTGAATCCCCCTCTCCGAAGCCCCGAACGGACTCCAGATTAGCCCTCCCGATGAAGAACAGGAGGTGGCGGCGGCTCCGTATCGTAAAACGCGATGAAACTTCTTCTATTATTTGTTTCTCGGGGAAAGAGAATTTATAGCATTGGAATTAGGTCAGATGGCCGCCTGTGGGACCCACAAGGTAGCACGTCGCGCCCTAGGGGGGGGGTCGCGCCCTGCTGCCTTGTGAGCAGTAGGTGGCCCCCCTTCTTTTGATTCTTGTGCCAATAATTTTTATATATTTCATTAAAATTCTCCAAAAAGTTTTGTCCAAATCCGAGAACTTTGATTTCTGCACAAAAACAACACCATGGCAATTCTGCTGAAAAACAGCGTCAGTCCGGGTTAGTTTCATTCAAATCATGCAAATTAGAGTCCAAAACAAGAGCAAAAGTGTTTGGAAAAGTAGATACGACGGAGACGTATCAATGTTCAACTCACTCCTCAAGTGACAAAATACCTTCTCATCAAGAGGTTTGGTGAAGATATCCGCCAATTGCTTGTCGGTACGAACATGTTTGAGGTCAGTATCACCTTTCTCAACATGATCTCGAATGAAATGATGACGAACCTCGATATGCTTAGTTCGAGAATGTTGCACGGGATTGTGTGCAATCTTATTAGCACTCTCATTGTCACATAGTAATGGTACATGTCTCACATGCACTCCATAGTCTTTAAGAGTTTGTATCATCCATAGTAATTGAGCACAACATGATCCCGCAGCAATGTATTCTGCTTTGGCGGTAGATAGAGATACCGAGTTTTGTTTCTTGAAGGACCAAGACACAAGAGGTCTACCAAGAAATTGACATGTACCCGAAGTGGATTTTCTATCAACCTTGTCTCCAGCATAGTCCGAATCGGAATAGCCAACAAGATCAAAAGAAGATCCTTTGGGATACCAAATGCCAAAGTTTGGTGTATGTAACAAGTATCTCACAATTCTTTTCACGGCCTTAAGATGACACTCTTTTGGTGCCGCTTGGTATCGTGCACACATGCACACACTTAGCTTAATGTCGGGACGGGAGGCACATAGATATAGCAATGAACCAATCATAGATCGATAAACCTTTTGATCAACTGGTTTGCCATCCTTAGTCAAGTCAAGATGTCCACTTGTGGGCATTGGAGTTTTCATACCTTTACTTTCTTGCATGTTGAACTTCTTGAACAACTCCTTGGTATACTTTCTTTCAGAAACAAAGGTACCCTCCTTAGTTTGCTTGATTTGCAAACCAAGAAAGAATTTGAGTTCACACATCATAGACATGTCATATTTTTCCGACATCAACCTTCCAAACTTTTCACTAAAAGAGGGGTTAGTAGATCCAAATATAATGTCATCAACATAAATTTGGCATACAAATAGTTCTCCATTAACCCTCTTAGTGAACAAAGTTGAATCAATTTTTCCAATTTCGAAACCCTTTCAAGAAGAAACTTTGTCAAGCATTTGTACCAAGCTCTAGGGGCTTGTTTGAGACCATAAAGAGCTTTACAAAGTTTATAAACGTGGTTAGGTTTCTTGGGATTAACAAAGCCGGGAGGTTGTTTAACATAAACTTCCTCCTCAATTTCTCCATTTAAGAAAGCACTTTTAATATCCATTTGGTAAAGAGTGATATCATGGTGATTGACATAAGCAAGTAAAATGTGAATGGACTCAAGTCTAGCAACGGGGGCATAGGTCTCACCATAGTCCATACCTTCGACTTGTGTGTAACCTTGTGCTACGAGACGAGCCTTGTTGCGTACAACTTGTACATCTTCATCTTGCTTATTCGGAAACACCCATTTGGTTCCAATAATATTTTGCTCATCTTTAGGCATCTCAACCAACATCCAAACTTGATTCCTCTCGAAGTTGTGTAGCTCCTCATGCATTGCATTTACCCAATCGGGATCCTCGAGAGCTTCTTCTACCTTCAATGGTTCAACACTAGAGATGAATGAGTAATGCTCACAAAAGTTAGCTAAACGAGATTTAGAGCAAGTAATTCTCTTGGATTTGATGTCGCCAAGAATTTGTTCGACGGGATGATTCTTTTCAATTCTTGCTCTAACTCGAGATAGATTTTGCTTAGGTTGTGGTGAAGCTTCCTCATCAACATCATTGTCTTCCTCATTGTTGTTGTTATCGTTGTTCGCTTGTGGAGGTGGAGAAGGAGGTTGAGGTGGATCACCTTGTTGCATTTCCTCATTCCCTTCATCTTGACGTGTTCCACTTGTGGATGCCTCCATGTCAACTTGTTGTTCACCTTGACGTGAAGTTGGGGCTTCCACTTGAATTGATGAAGTACTCTCCTTCACTTCCACGGGTCGAATCTTGCCAATGGACAAGTCTTGGATTGCTTCCGATGGTTCTTGATATCCTACATCAATTGGCAATTGCTCGACTTGCGAGCCGTTAGTCTCATCAAACTTCACATGTACCGTCTCTTCAACTTTTCGAGTGAAGCTGTTGTAGACATGGTAGGCGTGAGAGTTCGATCGGTAACCAAGTAGAAAACCTTCATGAGATTTAGGAGCAAACTTTGAACGATGATGCTTATCAAGAATGTAACATTTTGAGCCAAATACTCAAAAGTATCCAACTTGTGGTTTGTTACCAGTGAGTAGTTCATACGTCGTTTTACCAAGAAGCTTGTGAAGATAGAGTTGATTTGTAGCGGGACAAACTGTCTCAACCGCTTCCTCCCAAAAGTGTTTTGGCATCTTGTATTCATTAAGCATTGTCCTTGCCATCTCAATAAGAGTCCGGTTCTTCCTCTCAACAACTCCATTTTGTTGAGGTGTGTACGTAGCCGAGAACTCATGTGAAATGCCTTCTTCGTCAAGAAAGGTATCCACATTTGCGTTCTTGAACTCCGTTCTGTTGTCACTCCGAAGCTTCTTGATCTTCACTTCAAATTGATTTTGGGCCTTCCTTGCGAAGTTCTTGAAGATCTTTTGTACCTGTGATTTGTCATCGAGAAAGAACACCCACGTAAATCTAAAAAAATCATCAACAATGACCAAACCGAAGGAGTTACCACCAAGACTTTTATAGGAGTTGGGACCAAAGAGATCCATATGAAGTAGCTTGAGTGGTCTCCTCGTGGTCATAATATTCTTCACGAGATGGCTTCCTCCAACTTGTTTTCCAGCTTGGCAAGCACTACAAAGTCTATCCTTGTCAAAGATAACATCTTTCACACCAAGAATATGATCTAATTTAACAAGTTTATCAAGATTGCGCATGCCAACATGTCCAAGTCTCCTATGCCATATCCAACCTTTAGAAGATTTAGCAATTAAACATGATCAAGGTTGGGCTCTCTTAGTGAAATCAATAATGTATAGATCACCTCTACGAATACCTTTAAAGACCATATTATGATTATCTCGATGAAATACTTGGCAATCTACTTTGGTAAATAGAACATTGAAACCAAAGTCGGCTAGTCTAGATACAGAAAGAAGATTGTAGCCAAGAGATTCAACAAGCATAACATTTTTAATGGAGCTATCATTGGATATGGCCACCTTACCAAGGCCAAGTACCTTACCCTTGGAGTTGTCTCCAAAAGTCACATACTTGTGTGGACCATCATTTTTTGCAAGCTCACAAAACATGTCTCTATCTCCGGTCATGTGATCGGTACATCCACTATCGAGAATCCACTCTTTTCCTCCGGCCATGTAATCTCGAAGATTTTCCATAAGACTAAAATTCCTCATGGTCTTCTCATATTCGATATCAAATTCTTCATCCTCATCATACTAGCCATGCTCAATATCATCGTCATCAACATGTATGTGATCATCACCTAGGGCAATGAATTCATTAGTTTCATGATCATGACAATGTTCAAGTTTATGAATTCTAATGGCTTTCGTGATAATGTTACTAATGGTTCCGACATCTCCTTTAGCACGCACAAGATCACGAAGCTCAAATAAGCAATCATCAAAGTTAGGATCACTAGGCTTCATCTTGTGGAAAGTAATAGTCTTATGAAGAATTTCATCAAGATTCTTTAAAGAGTAATCGGGATATTGCTTTTCCAAGTCATTCCATAGAGTATAGGCACACTTAAAGTTTTGCGTACAACCAAGCACGATGTTAGGTAATCCTCTAATGATAAGATTGATGGTTCTAAGATTACGAAGCATGTCAATTTCCTCTTCATGAGTGGGATGCAAGGGGTCAATAGGAGGCACATGAGGATTATGAATGTACTTGCTCAAGTTAAATTCATCAAAGATATCAAGCATCTCATCCTTCCAGAAGAGATAATACTCCCCATTGAGAATAGGCAGTCTACGTCTAAAACTCCCCAAAGTAGACACATCCATCTCCCTCCAATGGTGATTAAACCAAAGCAATGGAGACCAAAGCTCTGATACCAATTGTGGGGTCGAGGAGATAGGTCTAGAGGGGGACTGAATAGACTCTTAACCAACCAAAGTTGCAGTTTTTAGTTCTCTTGAGATTTAGGCAGATTTTGGCACAAGTTAAGGTATCACCAAGACTTCCTACACATGCAAATCTAGAGATTGAGCAGCGGAAATAGTAAAGCATGCAAGTGTACGAAAAGTAATGGGGTAGAGAATAAAAGATCAAACGCAATGAAGACAAGGTGGTTTTTGGCGTGGTTCCGATAGGTGGTGCTATCGTACGTCCACATTGATGGAGGCTTCAACCAACGGAGGGTTACGGTTGCGCGAGTCCACAGAGGGCTCCACCCACAAAGGGTCCATGAAGAAGCAACCTTGCCTATTCCACCATGGCTTTCATCCATGAAGGACTAGCCTCACTCGGGGTAGATCTTCATGAAGTAGGCGATCTCCTTGCCCTTACAAACTCCTTGGTTCAACTCCACATGATCTTGGAGGCTCCCAAGTGACACCTAACCAATCTAGGAGACACCACTCTCCAAAAGGTAATAAATGGTGTGTTGATGATGAACTCCTTGCTCTTGTGCTTCAAATGATAGTCTCCCCAACACTCAAATAGTTCCTCACAGATTTGGATTTGGTGGAAGATGGATTTGAATGAAAAGCAACTTGGGAAAGGCTAGAAATCAAGGTTCAAATGGTTGGATTGGAATATCTTGATCTCAACACATGAGTTGTGGTTCTCTCTCAGAAATTGTATGGTGGAAGTGTAGGCACGTTATGATGGCTCTCTTACTTGGTAAGAGGGTGGTGGAGGGGTATATATAGCCTTCACTTAAAATCCAACCGTTACAAGTCTTTGACCCAACTCGGTGACACTGACATGAAAATCTCGGTGAGACTGACTAGTGTAAAAGACATGAACGTTAGGCTTTTCGGTGGGGCCGATCAAAACATCTCGGTGAGACCGAAGTGCAATGGCTAGGGCAAGACCAGGTTTCGGTGGGACCGAAAATTTCATCTCGGAAATTCCGAAGTGAAGTAACATCGTTATAGCAAGTTGGTCAAGCCGTCTCGGTGGGACCGAGAACCATTTCGGTTGCATCGACCTGTTAGGGTTTGGCAAGTGGCATAGTGGATAGCAATCTCGGTGAGTCCGGATAAGAATGTTTCAGTGAGGCTGAGATCAACTTTTGGGGTTTTGAATAAGAATGAAGTGGAGAAGTATTTGAGAGTTTTGGAGCAATATCACTAAGCATTTGAGCAATTGAGTCATAATCAAAACCTCATCCCCTTTTAATAGTATTGGCTTTTCCTATGGACTCAATGTTCTTGGATCACTTAACCAAAAATGTAGAGTCTTGAAGCTTTGCCAATCTTTGTCCTTAGTATTTTGAGGGATTCCACGTCTTCCAGTCCTTGCCATGCCATTGTTGAACTTGTTTGAAATATACTAGATAAAAACATTAGTCCAACAACATGTATGTTGACATAAATTACCAAAACCACCAAGGGAGCAAATGTGCTTTCAGTATGTGAGTTCTTTATGACTAATGTGAGTCCATGGATTATACGCACTCCTATCTTTCCGAAATTTGCTAGCCTCTTCAGTACCGTGCATTTCCCTTTATCACCTCGAGAGTCGGTGCAAACTTAGCCGGTGCATCCAAACCCCGTGATATGATACGCTCTTTCACACATAAGCCTCCTTTTACCTTCCTCAAAACAGCCACCATACCTACCTATTATGGCATTTCCATAGCCATTCCGTGATATATTGCCATGCAACTTCCACTGTTTCGTTTATATGACACACATCTTCATTGTCATATTGCTTTGCATGATCATACAACTGACATAGTTGTGGCTCAGCCACCGTTCATCATTTCTTATACATGTTACGCTAGAGCAATGCACATCCTGGTACACTGCCAGAGGCATTCAAATAGGGTCATATTGTTCTAGTATCGAGTTGTAAGTAAATAAAAGTGTGATGATCATCATTATTAGAGCATTGTCCCTGTGAGGAAAGGATGATGGAGACCGTGATTCCCCCACAAGTCGGGATGAGATTCCGGACGAAAAAAGAAAAAGAAAAAAAAGAGGCCAAAAAGAGCCCACCAAAAAAATGAATGAGAGAAAAAGAGAGAAGGGGCAATGTTACTATCCTTTTCCACACTTGTGCTTCAGAGTAGCACCATGTTTTCATATAGAGAGTCTCCTGAATTGTCACTTTCATATACTAGTGGGAATTTAATGTTATAGAACTTGGCTTGTATATTCCGATGACGAGCTTCCTCAAATGCCCGAGGTCTTCATGAGCAAGCAAGTTGGATGCACACCCACTTAGTTTCAGTATGAGCTTTCATACACTTATAGCTCTTAGTGCATCCGTTGCATGGCAATCTCTACTCCTCACATTCATATCCATTGATGGGCATCTCCATAGCCCGTTTGTCGGTGTGAAAACCGGCAGACCTCGGGGTAGGGGGTCCCGAGCTGTGGATCTAGGACAGATGGTAACAGGAACAGGGAGACGATGTTTACCCAGGTTCGGGCCCTCTTGATGGAGGTAAAGCCCTACATCCTGCTCTTGTTAATATTGATGGAGTAATATCAAGTACAGAGTTGATCTACCTCGAGATCGTATGATCTAGTCCTAAGGCTTGGTGAATGAGATTGTGTTGAGGTCCCCTCTATGGGCTAAACCCTTCGGCTTATATACACGCCGGGTAGGGTACCTAGGGTTACAAGGTAGGCATCCAGGCGAGGAGGCGGCGGGAGGAGTCTTGGAGTACGCGCCAAGTCTTCGATAAATGCAGTCTTGTTCTTTTGGAGTCCATCTTGATAATAATGAGGGCCCACCGGCCCAGCCCAAGGAATATGGGCCGACTTGATTGGTACCCCCTAGTCCAGGACACCGTCAGTAGCTCCCGAACTGGTCTTCTATGCCAAGGACGATCTCTTCGACGGTGGTAACTTCGGATCCAAAGTCCTTGGCTTGACAGACGAGTTCGCCTTCGAAATTCCGGATCTCTTAGCTGCCCTTCTAAGGAGTGGTGTCTTGCAGACGAGATTCAGCCGAGTTCTCTCCTCATTCGGAGTCAGGAGTTAACTTAGCCTCGAAGGTTAGCCACCCAGGTGTGAATAGTACCTCATAGTCTGACAACTTTATCGAAGCGGCGCAACCCACGATGAGTCAGGCAGTTACTACTTATCTCAAATCGTGGTTCGAGGCTGCCTTTCTACTGGCACGTCCCGTCAAGGTGGGGATCGTGCCCTTATTTTCGGTGATATCATCAAGATTTGGTTTCCCCCAATGTGCATAACGGCATCTTTGGAGGGGGAGAGTGGCGTTTTTATAGGCGCGGCAGGGGGGACTCTTGGCCTTTCAGCAGCCTATAAGAGCAAAAGGTTAACAGAGACTATAGCTATGCTCCCATTTCCCCTGCCTTCGGCCTCCTCGAGCTCCAGCGCCCAGATCCAATCTTACCTCCTCCCTCCTCTGCAACTCCATGCAACCCTGCTTAGCCATGGCCGATACCCTCAAAGGGCACTGGGGGCTCCATCGTGACGGAGGGCATGCTCCAGGAGCTGCGGGATGCGGGGTACATCCCCGCCAACGTCGCCGCCCGCGCTCCAGACACCGACCAGCAGTTGCCCGCCCCCAACCCAGGGGAACGGGTAGTCTTCATCCCTCACCTCATTAGAGTCCTGGGGTTCCTGCAGCACCCATTCGTGCATGGGGTGATGTTCTACTACGGCCTCGACTTCCACCACTTGGCCCCGAATTCCATCCTCCACCTCGCCTCCTTCATCACGGTGTGTGAGGCCTTCCTCTGCATCGAGCCGCACTTCGGCCTATGGCTGAAGACCTTCGGCGTTAAGCCGAAGTCCAGCGGCTCCGAGATGGCGGAGTGTGGGGCGCCATGGTCAGCAAGAACCAGGGGGTCGCCTGGTTCAACGGCACCTTCATCGAGACGGTCAAGGAATGGCAACGGGAGTGGTTCTATATCAAAGAGCCGCTCGTCGCTGGCCAGACCGAGGTCCCAGCCTTCTCGGCTGGGCCTCCAAAGAAGCTCAAGTCCTAGAAGGAGAAGGGCGTCCTCTGGGGAAACCCCGAGGAGGTGGAGATGCTGATCAAGAGGATCCAATGGTGGTCCCTCAAGAAGAAACTCCACCTGCCCGACGTGGTCAACGTCATGCTCCATCGCCGCATCCTCCCGCTCCAACTCCGGGCCACCCCAATGTGGGAGCATAAATCTGGGGATGCCGGACCCGTCCTCGGCTTCTTCCGCTCCTCCCTGGCCGGGATGTGGACGCGGTTCTTCAAGCTGGCCAAGGACAAGATTCCTGAGGAGGGGAAGGACCTCGGCTTGGAGGTCGGCTACGCCGCCACCCCGGTAAGCGTTCAATAGATATATGTCCATATTTTTTTCCTGTTAAGTGAGACGAATTTCGATGAATCGATCCATTTCGTATTTGCAGAACTGGGTGACAAAGGTGCAGCAGATGTCGTGCCCAGCACCACTCCCGGAGGGGGAGAAGTCCCCTCTGCTCACCGCGCTCCTGACTGAGGAGCCGCACGTGGTGATCCCCAGGGCGGCGAAGCCCCAGAAGGGCAGGATGGGTCTTCGGGGGCGGGAGACCTCGATCACCCGGTCCGAGGAGACCCATGCCACCTCCACCCACGAAAGTGTCAGGGGGAGGACGAGGATAACCTTCCCCCAAAGGGGAAGAGGGTGGCGCCAGAAGATGCCGAGGCCGAGGCTCAGCCCTCAGGCCAAAAGAGGTTGAAGGAAACCTCGGTCGGGGCGGCTAATGAGCCCCAGCCGTCAGAGAAGAACGTGTTCTCCGACGAGTCCGAAGACGACCCCCTCGCGCTGGGGAGGAAGAAGCCGACACCTCGAAGGTACGCCACTGTCTTTTGTACTTGTCTTCACAGTTAAATTCTTCGGCAGGGCTAATGCCATGTAAATGTTCCTCCTCAGCCTGCCTAGGGCACGCCTAAGCGACTCCTCCAGCGGGTTACCGCCCACCAGCGGGACGGCGGACCGCGCTTCCCCGGCTCTAGAAGGGCTGGGCGAGGTGACGTCGACCCCGGCCCCTCAAGCTGACGCAGCGGGGGTCGAAGAGGTGGTCATGGCCGAGGTTGATACCTTGGCCCCGCAAGGCCAAGGGGACGAGGTCCCCGAGGTCGTCCAGGAAGGACTGGGCCAAGCAACGGCCTAGCCAGAGTCTACTCCGGCTCCACCACCACAGCCGAAGACCCACGAACCCAGCACCCAGGTGCTGGGGCCCGAGGTTGTCCCGCCCTCACCTCCCGCTCCAGGGCGGGCTAGCGCGGGGTGGAGCGAAGAGATGGAGGCAGCCTTGACAGGCTCCTCCCTCAAGGATGAGCACCGCGCATTGATTGGCGTGGCGCTGCAGGGATTCTGGTCCGCAGAGGTCGGAATGCATGAGGTCTTCAAGGGCCTCCTGACGAGCTTTGAGGTAACCCTCTGCCTTTTAAGAAAAAAGGATCTTCTCTGCTTAGATTTATCGATCTTTTGTAATTGTCCGAGGTCATATGTTACCAATCGTTTTAGACGGTCTGCCTAGTGAGTAGCCCCCGAGCCCAAGGCCAGTTTGAAAAAACTAGAGTTGGGGGTCAAAGTATAGGCTCAGAGGAAGAAGTAGCCCCCAGGACTGATGAAACAGGATGTGTGTCCGAAGTGTCTTGAAATTGATTATGAGGCTCATTTAGAAATTGTGTATGCAGGTGTCAACCTCGGCTCCAGGCTCCACCTCCGAAGAGATCGCGGAGATGAGCCGAAAGCTCGAGAGGTCCGAGAAGGACCTCAGCCTAATGAACAAGCAGGTCGAGCAGTCTCAAGGTAAGTGACCGTTGCGTCATGTTTTTTGTTTCTTTGATTTTGAGCAAGGCTAACTTGTTGTTGGAAAAACTGATGCCGAACTGTCTTGATAACGGTGGCGTTGGCCGAGCTTGAGAGGCTCAAGGCCGAGCTCTTGACGGCTCAGCAAGAGGTCGAGCAGTAGAAGGCTGCCGCGGCCAAAGCAGAGAAAGACCTAGCCACCGAGAAGGTGGCTAGGGAGAAGAACCAGGCGCGGGTCCTGGAGGTCGAGGAGACACTCAAGGGCATGTATCTCGAACGTGATTCCCTTGAGAAAAAGGAGAAGGAGACGGGCGAGCAGCTGCGAAAGCTATGCCTATCTCATGCTGAGCTCCAGACCCGGGACCGGGCCGACCACCACGTGATCCAGTAAGTGGAGCGAATAGCTGCGGGTAAGCCATATTTACTGCAATGTGTATTTGGCAGCAAGGGGTTCGTCGAGCTCGCCCAGCTATGGCGATCCGAAGATGTCAGGACCCCGATCCTAAGTCACAATGGTCTAGCATGTAACACATCATATCACTTTGCGGCCTCACGCACGGTAACCCATGGCTGCCGCCTTTACCTAGGCCGAGACCGTTTGCGCCTTTTGGCTCATGTATATGATTGTGTCGCTAACATCCATGTGACAGAGAACCCGGGCCGATATGACTAGTCGTAAACCAAGGTGGCACAAACTTATAGGGACAGGCATACATGACCCAGCAATGCACATGTCGGTCAGCAGCGAGTGTAACCGAGTCGTACCAAGCTACAAGGACTCCAGTAAAACACCACGTGACATTTCCCCGAAGGGATAGACACAGGAGCAAAGAAGGACACATGCCGGTCAATCCATGTGTTCTGGAGTAGTAGCAAGCTACCATGGCTTAGTGGAAGCACTAGGAGGCATTTCCCCATAAGAAAGGCTACCAAGAATAAACAACTAGGTGTCGGATCCCACACATACCAAGCATTTCAATAACATACACACAATACGCTCGATATGTATAGATACAACATGGCATCACAACATAACTCTATAACTCAAGTAATTATTTAGAAGGGCTCCGGGGAGCCATACATAACATGATATTACAAACATGGGTCTCATGACCAAACATACAAAGTCATACAAGCAACGGAAGCATAAACCTGTCTGAATACAGACAGCTGAAAAGAAAGAAGGCTAGCAAGCCTGTCTATCTACAAGACCCTCCATGGGAACCAGACCTCTGTCTGGGATTCCCAAGCTAATCGGTCAACGTTGAACTCATCACAGGAATCTAAAGTGAGACTGAAGTCTCCTCTGCAAAACATAAATTAAGCAAACGTGAGTACAATTGTACTCAGCAAGACTTACATCAGAACTAACTACATATGCATCTGTATCAACAAGGGGGGTTGTGGGGTTTAACTGCAGCAAGCCAGCTTTGACTCAGTGGCTATCCTAAACTATGACAACAAGTACTTCCTTTTGGGGTGAGAAAGCGCACACGAGTCCACATATTCACCAAATCAATACACCACTATGGATCCGCTCCCGTCTCCCTACGAGAAGGCCATCCGTAGCACTCACACTTATCTTGCGCATTTTAGAGTATCCATTTCAACTTGTCTATGAACAATGTAAGCTTCCAAGTAGTTCATATCCGCGGACGCGGCTATTCGAATAGATCATATTACCCTGCAGGGGTGTACTTCTTCACACACGCTTTCCCCACTTACCGCTATGTACCCATCATGTATCTCGGCAACCTTCAAGCGGAAGCCTGGCGAGGGTGTCGGCCATGACCTGACTAACCTCACAAGTCCCTAGTCCAGGTTTATCGCCTATTTGAGTCCACTCCGTAAGGAAGTCCGGCCGAAGTTTCCAGTACGGCCCCAAACGATGAGTGCAGGGTTCCCAAGAGCACCATTCGGGTGTCACTTGGTACGTGTCTCTACCGCAACATAGCCCACCCCTAGGGTCAGCGCTACGCACGGCCACCAACACATATCCTACAAACACCAGAAACTAGTTGCAACTCCTAGACAGAGATCAAGGCGATTAATAACTCGAGAGGGGTCGAGTTACCGGAACCCAATGTGTGGTAGTAAATGTCTTGGATCACAAACGCAGAACTCAGTTCCTGAGGACGGTCTCAATGAGACAACCCACCATGTACTCCTACATGGCCTCTCATCGCTACCTTTACCAAATCGTGTTCACACACTTAGCTCTCAACAGTAGGACATGTTCACCACCATTCCAATCCATCCCAGATGAATCAGACCTGAAACAACTCTAAGCATAGCAGGCATAACAAGCAAGCATGAATGAGTAGGCACATCATGGCTCAAACAACTCCTACTCATGCTAGTGGGTTTCAACTATTTACTGTGGCAAAGACAGGTCATGCAGAGGAATGGGTTCAACTACCGCAACATGTAACAGTTGAATCATTGTTGTCCTAATGCAGTAAAAGAGAGCAAGAGCGAGAGAGTGGGATTGTATCGGAATGCTCAATGGGGGTTTGCTTGCCTGGCACTTCTGAAGATGATACTACACTTCATCAGTGTCAACGGTCACTACGTCGGAAACGTCGGCTACCGGAAGGAACAACACCGACAAACAAAGAAGGAACACAATCAATGCAATGCAACAATATGATGCATGATCATGACATGGCAATATGCAGTGATTTAGGCTAATGCAGCTAGCAACAGTTTAAATGAAGTTGATTTGAACACAAGATTCAAATTCAAACTCCATATAAGACATTTCAAATGCCATTTATTCAAATTGTCATATACAGCAGCTTTAAGTTGTTCAAACATAATTGAGAATGCCATAAACAGATTCTTCATATTTTTTGATAATCTTTCATATATAAATTATTTCAATCTGAGCTATGGTTGATTTTCTATAAAATTTTTAAGTTTAAACTATTTTCTGCAATTTCCTGGATTATTTTAAATCCCAGAAAAGGGTTTATTGCGTCAGGATGACGTCAGTGTGACGTCAGCAGGTCAACGGACCGTTCCTGGTCAAATCTGACCAGTGGGTCCCACATGTCAGTGACTAATCTAACTAACAGGGTTAATTAACACTAATGTTATTTTTAATCTAGGTTAATTAGGGCTCTGGGCCCACATGTCAGTGAGTCAGTGGGTTAATTAAGTTTAATTAAAAACTTAAACAAAGGTTAGCACGGCTGGGGCCCACCTGTCATTGACCCAGGGGAGTCAAATCCCTGGTCAACCGGGTCAAACCCGCCGGTCAAATGGGAAAAAACCCACCGGCGTTTAGCCGCCGGCGGGGTCAGATGCGGCGGCGAGCCGCGGGATTGGGCTACGGTGCCCCGTTCGATGCGTGGCTAGGCTCGTTGGAGAGCTCTCGCCGACGCGCGTCGAATGGGGGTGGTGGCCGGAGCTGACGGCGGCGAGCTCGGCAGCGGCGGCCGGCGTTCGGGTGTGCACGGGAACGCTGCTGTGCGGTGCAAATGGGCGAGACGAAGCGCTGGAGATGCTCTACGCAATGCGGCGAGCTCGGTGGACACGCGCCCGGGACCAAATGGTCACCGGAGCGTCGGCGGCGGCGAGCTCAGGTGGCAGCGTGCTCGGTCACGAGCGAGGTGACGGCTACAGTGTGCAAAAGAGACAACGGAGAGGGGGGTTCGGGGTAGAAGCTCACGGCGGTCACGGCGAGCAGGTCAGCGAGCTCGGGAGGCGTCGGAGTGAGCAGAACGACGGAGGCGATCTCGGGGCAGAGACGGTGGCGTCGAGCTCGATGGCGATGTTTCCCGGCGTCCGGCGATGCATGGCTCAATGAGGAGGCATTGGCGACGGAGGCGGAGTGCGGGGACACGTCGATGGGTCGAGGGGGAAGCGGTGGCTGCGCGGTTCACGGCGGCGGGCGAGCTGCTGCTTCGGCCATGGCGATGCAGAGGCGAGGGAGAGAGCAGGGAGGCGAGTGAGGGGGTCGGCTCGATCGGGACGGCTCCGAGGAGAACATCCGCGGCATCGTGCTGGCCGGGGACGCAGGCAGGCAGCCTGGTGGCGTGGCGCGCTGAGCGTGCACGGGCGTCGGCCACGCGCTCGGCCGACTGGCGCCAGGGGGACGACGACTGGCACGGCCAGTGGGCTGGGCCGGCAGAGGTATGTGGCCCAGGTGAGGTTCTCTCTCTTTCTCTTTTCCCATTTTTGTTTCTGTTTTTCTATTTTTCTTTTCTGTTTTGATTTTGTAAAAATACTAAACCATTTTCTAAAATCCTGAAAATACTTGTGGGCACTTTTGGAATTATTTCCAACAGCCCTCAACTGTTTTCAAAATTATTTGAGCAATTGAAATATTTATATCATTTAAATGCCCAAATCCAAATACTTTATGATTTAATTCAAAAATCCAAGATGACCTGGGAAAATGTGCACCATTTTTGGCAGAGGTTTCCAACCAATTCAAAAATGATGAACTTTTCTGAAGGGCATTTTGGTTCATTGAAAATATTTTTAGGTTGAATCTATTTGAATTATTTTTGGTGCTAGGGTTTTATCAAACCCCAATTCAAATTTCAAACAAATTTAGACATGATGCATGGATGCCTATGCAACTATTTGAATTATTTATCAAACCCCAATTCAAATTTCATATATTTATGTTTTGTTTTTTAATATTCCTCCTGTTTGATCGTGTTCAACTGAAAGCGGCCAGTCATTGGCTTTGACCCCTTTGTACAATATACAAAGGGTGCCCCTTTTAAGTGTTCATGACCCATAGCCAACGTCTCAGTTCCCGGGGGAGGTCTGTACACATAGGGACTAGACAATCGGACTATAGTGGATTTATGACTTTCACTTAGTCGTAGGAGTTTGACAGTGGGGACTGATGATGAGCCCCCAGTATGTGAGTTGGTCGGCCTAATCAGCCGAGGTTTATATCCTGCCCACCTCGGCCAATTCGAGGAAGAGGCCCTTCGTTTAACACGGGTGATCTCTAACGACACATCGCTTCACGCGGTCTTCAGATGGCTGACCTGTTTTCGCTTACCTAGATAGTCAGTTTTCGGCTTTCTCCACCGAGGCGCTCTGCCAGTTAAACTAGCGGCACTATCGCAGTGGATCTCCCATTACACCCTTAGCCGAATTTGTTAGGAACGTAAGGGGTACACATAGGAGCCGGGCAACCCAACTATTGACCAAAATCTAGGTTTGAAACTGATGCATATAGTACAACATCCGAGACGCCGAGTACTTCGGACTTTTATTTCAGGGTGTAAAACCGAAACCCTTTAGCAGTTGTATCGTAAAGATGTGGGCAGTGCTTGTAAGAAAATTCATTTGAAAACCTTTATGGGTACGATTTCTTTATTTCGAGTATCCAAGCTTTATATGCCGAACATTTGAGGAAAGAAACTAAACAAGATACAATGCGTGTAAAGATAATGAGGGAGAAACTAAAAGAAAAAAGGGCGGATCATGTCATCGGGTCTATGAGCCCGGGCCGCTTCCTGCCGCACGTCTGCGTCTCTATGCGGTTGACCAGCTCGTCCTCGTTAATAGCGGGGGTTGGTATTATGCAGCTTTGGCCAAGCGTCCTTGATGCGTCCATTGGTCGATCCCCTCGAAAAGGTCTGCAACTGTTAATTGCATGGTTGAAGCCACATGGGTATGCTAATGTGGGCCAGCTCTTTGACAGAACCCTACCGATGTGCGAGCTTGAGGCATCATCGCTGCTCGGTCTAGCCGAACCGACGTCTCCATTGTAGTGGCTCCTCAGCGACCCAGGGAATTTTCAGTGCGAAGTTCTGCACCCTGGGGACGTAGTGCCCCTTCCATGGGAGGCGCGCGAGGAGCCCGTACCCCTACTTGGGGTGAGGAGGTGCCTGTCCGAGGTCAACTGGCGCATCCCGCGTACGCTTTGAAGAGTTGGGGGTGCATTTACCGTCACGGGCAGCCTCCTTGGATGTCTGTACCTCGGCTACAAAAGCCGCGGTCTGCTCTTCCGTCTGGAGAGAGCGTTCGATGTTACCATTTACTGTGATAACGCCGTTGGGTCCCGGCATCTTAAGCTTGAGATAAGCATAATGCAGGACTGCATTAAAGCGGGCGAATGCGGTGCGTCCTAGGAGCGCATGGTATCCGCTGCGAAAAGGTACGATGTCAAAGATTAACTCTTCGCTCCTGAAGTTCTCGGGCGATCCGAATACCACTTATAGAGACACGGTTCCTGTGCAACGAGCCTCGACCCCTGGTATTACACCTTTAAAGGTGGTGCTGCTGGGCTTGATCCAAGATGAGTTAATCCCCATCTTCCGTACTGTGTCCTCATAGATCAGGTTGCGGCTGCTTCCTCCGTCCATAAGGACACACGTCAGGTGAAAACCATTGACGATTGGGTCCAGGATGAGCGTAGCCGACCCGCCATGCTTGATGCTCGTCGGGTGGTCGTGCTTGTCAAATGTGATCAGGTAAGCCGACCACGGATTGTACTTCGGGGCCACAGGCTCTAACGCGTAGATGTCCCGAAGTATGCGTTTCCTCTTCCTCTTGGGGATGTGAGTAACGTAAATCATGTTTACTTCTGTTACCTCATTAGGAAACTTCTTTTGGCCTCCATTGTTTGGCCACCGAGGTTCATCCTTGTCTTCACTGCGATTTTGGGTTTTATGCAGACCTTCTGTCGCTATCTTGCCGGCCTGCTTGAAGACCCAGCAATTCATGTAGGTGTCGGTTGCTGGTTTTTCTTGGGTGCCATGAATTTGGCACGGTCGATCCATGATCTTGTCAAGCTGGCTCGGTCCATCCTTGTTCCCTTTAAAGGGCTTTCTTTTCTGTCCGGATCGAGGTCCGGTCAAGCCTGCATTGACTGCTGCATCTTCTGTGTCGCTTCCGCCATTTCTATGCATGTGCTTATTTTTATTGCGCTTAGGCTTACCATTGGCGTTGCGAGTCTCCGAGGTCCCCGCCTCACTGTCGTGTGTGCTGCGGGCCAACCAACTATCCTCTCCCATGCAGAAGTGGGTCATGAGCGAGGTTAGGGCTGCCATGGTCCTTGGTTTGTCCTGGCCGAGCTGGCGGGCGAGCCACTCATCTCGGATGTTGTTCTTGAATGCAGCGATGGCCTCGGCGTCTGAGCAGTCTATGATCTGGTTCTTTTTAGTAAGAAACTGGTTCCAGAATTTCCAAACTGATTCGCCAGGCTGCTGAGTGACACGGCTGAGGTCATCGGCGTCCGGAGGTCGGATGTAGGTTCCTTGGAAATTTGCCCGGAAGGCGTCTTCAAGAGCTTCCCAGCTTCCGATGGAGTGGAGCGGCAGGCTATTCAGCCAGTGCCTTGCCGGCCCCTTTAGTTTGAGTGGCAGGTACTTGATGGCATGGAGGTCATCTCCGTTGGCCATGTGTATATGGAGGGGAAAGTCTTCAATCCATACGGCTGGGTCCGTGGTGCCATCGTACGATTCTATGTTGATGGGATTAAACCCGTCTGGGAACTGGTATTCCATTACCCTATCTATAAAACAGATCGGGTGGGCTGGTCCTCCGAACTGAGTGGTGTCGTACCGGGCTTCGGGAGAGAACCTTCTCTGAGATTGATCTCGGGCGCGGCCGTTCCTGTCCAACCAGGTGTCTTAGCTGCCGTGCCCAGCCGGAGCGCGTCCTCTTGACCCGTAAATGGACCGGGGTGGCGCCCGGTTTGCCTCTATCCGACGTCGAACATCCTGAGGATCAAGGTAGTCCATAGGGTCCTTGCCCTAACGGCATGGAGCTGGTTGAGTGTGGAAATCCTCCCGCGTGGGCCTGTCACGTCCTCGAGGGGGGCGGTCAGGTGCCTCGGTGGTTAGTTCATCATCGAATTCAGGCAGTAAACGCCTGTGTGGATAAGATTTGGGCGCACTACAGTGCCATTCCTCGAGGTCCTACTCGGCCGAAAGTATTTCGACCCACTTGTCATTGAGCGCGTCCTCGTTAGCCTACAGCTGCTGCTGCTTGCGCTTCATGCTTCGGGCGGTGGCGACTAGGCGCCGCCGAAAGCGTTCCTGCCCAAGAGGGTCTTCGGGGACTATGAAGTCCTCGGTGCTGAGGCTTACGTCCTCCTCGGATTCCGGCATGTAATTGTCATCGGCTCCTTCAAAAAGGTTGTCGGGATCCGAGTCCCTAGGGGTGCCTTCGGGGTCGACATGACGTTCTGGGGATGTTTGAAGGTTCTCCCCTTGGTCCTCAGCGTTGTTGGCCGCCGTATCGGTGGTAGGGTTGTTCCCACTGGGCTCCCCATTAATATCCCTTCTGCGTCTTCACCTACGCCTTGGTGTGGAGTTGGGAGTGTCAACCATGTACACATCGTACATAGATGTTGCTTTCCACCTGCCAGTGTTAGTAGGTGGCAAGGTGTTGTCCGTAGGGCAGCCGACATCTTCATCCATGTCGGTTGCCCCGTCGTAGTCTAGCATGTCGGTTAAATCATCGACAGTGGCAACTAGATGAGTGGTGGGTGGGATGTAAATTTCCCAGTCATCGGCTTTAAGTCCGATCTTGTCATAAACCGAGGAGTTCGAGATTGACAAATTTTGGATCCGGTTAAGCATCTCATTAAGGTGAGATAGCTCCTCAGGGTTCATGGTCTGGCCATAAGCCGGATCGACTCGCAGCAGCACGCCTGGCGCGTTTTCTGCCGTACGAGGAAGGGGGTGGATTCGAGATCCGCCGCCGGGATCGGTTCTAAGCCCGATTTGGTGCTCCCGGCCGAACTCTGATCAACGTCGGAGTCAGGTACCGCGATAGGGTCATCCGAGGAGGGGAAGGGAAGTTCCTCCATAGCCCCCGACTGTGTTGGGGGGCATGATTCGTGGTCTTCAGCGGAGATCCATTCCAAGGTCGAACCTATGGAGTTTGCCAGATCCGGAATCCGGCCGGGGGTCTAGCCAGATAAGACAAGTTCACCGCGGGAGTCCGCGGTGTACTCCAGACCTCTGAAGGTTACGATCTGATCGGGAGCATAGTTCTCGATGGTGGCCAGGTGGCCAGTCGAGTCGGCGCAGAAGGTCATGCTGCCGAACACAAAAAGTTGGCCGGGGACGTAGGTGTCCCCACAGCCATTGTCGCAGTTGATCTGTAGATGAGCCATCGACCTTTTGTGATCGCACAGCGGAACTCTCAATGAAAGCACCAGTGTCGGTGTGAAAACCGGCAGACCTCGGGGTAGGGGGTCCTGAGCTGTGGATCTAGGACAGATACTAACAGGAACAGGGAGACGATGTTTACCCAGGTTCGGGCCCTCTTGATGGAGGTAAAACCCTACGTCCTGCTCTTGTTAATATTGATGGAGTAATATCAAGTACAGAGTTGATCTACCTCGAGATCGTATGATCTAGTCCTAAGGCTAGCTGAATGAGATTGTGTTGAGGTCCCCTCTACGGGCTAAACCCTTCGGCTTATATACACGCCGGGTAGGGTACCTAGGGTTACAAGGTAGGCATCCAGGCGAGGAGGCGGCGGGAGGAGTCTTGGAGTACGCGCAAAGTCTTCGGTAGATGCAGTCTTGTTCTTCCGAAGTCCATCTTGATAATAATGAGGGCCCACCGGCCCAGCCCAAGGAATATGGGCCGACTTGATTGGTACCACCTAGTCCAGGACACCGTCACCGTTGATCCGCCGAGTTGATGCGAGACTTTGTTCTTCCTTTTACCCATATTGATCCCTATCACCGCATTCTATTCCACCTAGTGCTATGTCCATGGCTCACGCTCATGTATTGCGTGGGAGTTGAAAATGCTGAAGCACGTTAGAAGTATGATCCAATTGCCTGGTTTAACACCGGGGTGCTCATGATTTATATTTATGCGGTGAAGGCGGAGTCATGCCATGCTAATATGATAAAGTGAGTAGGGATAACACGTTAAGGATCATATATTTTGAAAGTTTAATGAGTATGCTTCTTATGTTCATGGATATTATTATGTTGATATTATTACTTCATTGTTTCTCAATATTTATACCGTAAAGAGATTACATGATAAACACGTTAGGTAGCATTCAACATAAAAAATTCTGTTTTTATCATTTACCTACTCGAGGACGAGCAGGAATTAAGCTTGGGGATGCTGATACATCTCCAACGTATCTATAATTTTTTATTGTTTCATGCTATTATATTATCAATCTTGGATGCTTTACATGCAATTATATGCTATTTTCTGTCATTAGGGACTAACCTATTAACTCAGTGCCCAGTGCGAGTTGTTGTTTTTCTGTTGTTTTTGGCTTTTTCAGAAAATCAATATCAAACGAAGTCCAAACAGAAAAAAAATCTTCAGATTAGTTTTTTCTGGACCAGAAGAGACCCTAGAAGCTTCGGGAGGAGACCAGAAGGCATACGAGGGAGTCACAAGCTCACAGGGCGCGCCCCCTGAGCTTGTGGGCCCCTCGTAACTCTGTTTGACCTAATTCCACTTCTATAAATTCCCAAATATTCCCAAACCAACAAAGAGCCACCCGAAGAAATTTTTCTGCTGCGCAAGTCTCTGTTCTACCGTGATCCCATCTGTAGGCCTTTTCTGGCGATCTGCCGGAGGGGGGATCAATCACGGAGGGCTTCTACACCAACCTCTCTACCCTTTCGATGATGTGTGAGTACTTCACCACAGACCTACGGGTCCATAGCTAGTAGCTAGATGGCTTCTTCTCTCTTTTTGATCTTCAATACCATGTTCTCCTCGATCTTCTTGGAGTTCTATCCGATGTAATCTTCTTTTGCGGTGTGTTTGTTGGGATCCAATGAATTGTGGGTTTATGATTAGATTATTCATTGAAAGTAATTGAGTCTTCTCTGAACTCTTTTATGCATGATTGTTATAGATTTGTATTTCTCTCCGATCTATCCATTTGGTTTGGCCAACTAGATTGATTTATCTTCAGTGGGAGAGGTGCTTTGTAATGGGTTCAATCTTGCGGTGCTCTATATCCCAGTGACAGTAGGGGACAAGACATGTATTTGTATTGTTGCCATTAATGATAAAATGATGGGGTTTATTCATATTGATTGAGTTTACTTTGTCTACATCATGTCATCTTGCTTAAGGCGTTACTCCGTTTTTATTAACTCTAGATGCATGCTGGATAGCGGTCGATGGGTGGAGTAATAGTAGTAGATGCAGGCAAGAGTCGGTCTACTTGTCTCGGATGTGATGCCTATATACATAATCATTGCCATGAATCCGTCATAACTATGTGCTTTTCTATCAATTGCACAACAGTAATTTGTCTACCCACCGTATGCTATGTGTTCGAGAGAGAAGCCTCTAGTGAAAACTACCCCCGGGTCTACTTTAAATATAAAAAGAAAACCTAAAAACCTTTGCTGCAATTTACTTACTTTTATTTTGTTTTGCAATTCCGTCTACCTATACAAGATTTAATCCTTGCAATTAACGAGTTCAAGGGGATTGACAACCCTCTTGCCCGTGTTGGGTGCAAGTATTTGCTTTTGTGTGTGCAGGTGTTGTTCACGAGGCTTTGCGTGATTCTCCTATTGGTTCGATAACCTTGGGTCTCACTGAGGGAAATACTTATCTCTACTGTACTGCATCTCCTCTCCTCTTCGAGGAAAATCCCAACGCTACTCACAAGTAGTAGTGAGTCACCATATGACTCAGCCAGGATAAGGCGTCAGCGCTTCTGGACCAAGACGCGAATGAATTACTATTCCTCTCTGCTCTTTGATAAGAACAAGATCTTCCCGCATTGCCATATTCCTCATGTGGATATGGAGTCTCTACCATGTTTCAGGCCTGTTTTGGCTATCCTTCATGATGCTGGGTTGCTAAGTTTCTGCTCTGACGTCTGTGATTGGAATGAAGAGCTCATTCTTCAATTCTATGCCACATTTCATTTCTTTGACGATGTTGAAGACATTCTTTCTTGGGCTCTGGACTGGATGAGTGAATACACTCACTACAAAGCTCATGCTGATGAATTGCTTCGTGTTCTTCCAATTGACCCACCCCAAGAAGATGCTAAGAAAATTTATGAAGAACCTGAGCTGCCACACCATCTGATGCAAGTGCTGATGAAGCCAATTGCTAAAGGAGATGCTCCAAGGACAACCTTCCTAGTGAAGGATTTGTTGTTTGTACCTCGCACAGTCTCTCGCATCTTGGCCAAGACCCTCAGTCCCATCAAAGGCCACAACTCAGACACTGAAGATGTTGTGGGGGTCACGAAGAACTTGCTATTCAATATCATCCATGGCATTCCAATCAATGTCTACAATTTCTTCATGAGGACTCTGGTCACCGTAGCACAATCACCGTTTGAATTGAAGCCCTATGCGCCATGGATTATGAGATTCATCAAATCCAGGTCTTCAATCAACTTCAAGGCTAATCGTGAAAATCATCTCAGCTACCTGCCAGAGGTTGAAATTCTTCAAAATACAATATTTTCGGTACCTGGCAAGGGCAAAGCTGTTATTGATGAAGGACTTCGTCCCCTTGATGGACAGTTTCGTCAACCACCCTCTCAGTCTATGGGTGATGAAACTGCAAGCCAAGATACTACAGCAAATGCCTCAGGGCAAATTCCTCAAAGTGAAGCTCCTCGGGTAATGACAGACCGTAAACTTCTCAACAGTCTGCACCAGAAGGTGGACCGCAATCACAACTGGGTTAAGTGTCAACTTGCTGCTATTCTTGCAAACATGACAGTGACGCAAAACTCTGTTCGCAAAAATCACTATTATGCCCACGAGATGTTTGACAGAAGCTGGGCCATACTATCACATCTGAAGACTACTGAAGAACTTGATGAGATGGAATTCCAACAAAACTTTGATTGGTTGATTCTGCCCAAGAAGAAGTTCAAGTTCCTCAAATGGTCCCAAGCTCAGTGTCTCCTTCCCGAACTAATGATGAGAATGAAGATGTTGAAGACACTGCGGCTGGCCCTTCTGCTTCTCGCGACCCCAACAACAACGCTGGCGCTCCTCCGAATTCCTCAAGATGATTTTCTTCAGGGGCGTTAGTCCTTAGTTTTGTCTCCTTTTGGTCATTTGATGGCAAAGGGGGAGAAATTTGAGTTAGTCTTCAAGCGGGTCATTATATCGGGCTGTTTTTGCTTAAGTTGCAACTCTTTATTTTATTTGATGTGTTCTATGATGGGTTGTAACTTAATAACTGTCGGTCGCCTGACTCTTTTGCTACACTCTATCTGCATGCTATGATCCTTAATGATATATATGCTCATGCATGCTGTATTTCGTCAGACACCAATTTTCATCATGCATTCAAATTCTTCATATCTTATGATCATGCATGCCTGGATTCCAAGATATAGGGGGAGATCTCTACAATTCCAACCTGACATGTGCATTTGCAATCCAAAGCAAATTCATCATATGCACATCTTCAGGGAGAGTTCCTCTATATCATGTAACTAATTTCTTCATACTCTGTTCTTACACTTCCATTATTTATCCCCGTTGAAAACTTAACCAAATTGTCATCAATCACCAAAAAGGGGGAGATTGTAAGTGCATCAAGTGCCCCCTTAGTGGTTTTGGAGTACTGAAGACAAATAGGTTAAGGGACT
The DNA here is from genome assembly GCA_039707655.1 of Elymus sibiricus. NCBI lineage: Eukaryota > Viridiplantae > Streptophyta > Magnoliopsida > Poales > Poaceae > Elymus > Elymus sibiricus. Next base: position 254,618,911 of record CM077674.1, read on the forward strand.
AATGTGTTTGTGAGTATACACATGAGTTATAGTCCCTGGAGAGTTGGTTTAACCGACGAAAGACGACCCCTAAAAATGTATTTCTTCAAGTGAACAATTTGGTGCAGCCTTTGAAGAAATTGATGTGAAGACTTGGAAGCTTGAAGACTTTGTTTTCGTAGTTTCTTTTCTTCTTATTTGAGTCATAGGAAAAACCGTACTGTTAAAGGGGGTCTAGGTGATATACATATCACATTTCCAAAGTGATGCTCAAACCTATACACACACTTGCCGCTTCGAGTGAAGCCTTTGGAATTTTCCGGCTGTGCCGACGAATTTCCTGGCGACAGTGATGCAGTTCATCTGGTCGCTGATGAATTCGGTCAGACTGAGGAGTTAGGAGTTCGCCAGTGCTATCTGCCTATCGTGAGGAAATTGAGTGCCCCGACGAAATTGAGAGTTCAATTTTCCGACCGTTGCGGCGCCGCGTGCCAGCCATCGAGTGGATCCTTATCCTGACAATGGTCATGTCCGAAGGGGCATTTATGACATTTCATGTCGGGTTGCTCCTGGCTATAAATAGCCGCCCCCTACAACCACTTGTTGGTTGGCTGCTCTAGAGAGAACTTGACACTTGTCATTTGAGAGCAACCCTTCATCTGATGACTTTGTGAGAACCCAGGTGAGGAAAAACCCAGCCAGAGCCAAAGTGATTGAGCATCACTGAAGAAGTCGATCTGTGTGATCCGACGCCTGTTACCTTTGAAGACTGTCATTCTTCCAGACAATTACGCATCATGTTCTGAGCATCCAAGAGTAATTGTGGCATGCCGGTGAACAAGTCTGTGAAGGTTTTGGAAGTCTACCTTGAAGACTTGCCATGAGTGATTGGGCGAGGTCTAAGTGACCTTAGCTCAATGGAGACCAAAATCTGATACCACTTGTAGGATCGAAAGTACGTCTAGAGGGGGGGGTGATTAGACTACTTGACCAAATAAAAATCTATCCTTTTCCCAATTTTAGTTGTGGGCAGATTTTAGCAAGTATATCAAGTCAAGCAACACCCTACACATGCAATTCTAAGAGTATAGCAGCGGAAAGTAAACAATTGCACATGTAAGTAAAGGAGGGGATCGGAGATTTCAAATGCAATGAAGACACGATGATTTTTGGCGTGGTTCCGATAGGTGGTGCTATCGTACGTCCATGTTGATGGAGACTTCAACCCACCAAGGGTAACGGCTGCGCGAGTCCACGGAGGGCTCCACCCACAAAGGGTCCACGAAGAAGCAACCTTGTCTATTTCACCATGGCTTACGTCCACGAAGGACTAGCCTCCCTCGGGGTAGATCTTCACGAAGTAGGCGATCTCCTTGCCCTTACAAACTCCTTGGTTCAACTCCACATGATCTTGGAGGCTCCCAAGTGACACCTAACCAATCTAGGAGACACCACTCTCCAAAAGGTAATAGATGGTGTGTTGATGATGAACTCCTTGCTCTTGTGCTTCAAGTGATAGTCTCCCCAACACTCAAACAACTCCTCACAGATTTGGATTCGGTGGAAAAAGGATTTGAGTGGAAAGCAACTTGGGGAAGGCTAGAAATCAAGGTTCAAATGGTAGGATTGGAATAACTTGATCTCAACACATGAGTAGGTGGTTCTCTCTTAGAAAATGTATGGTGGAAATGTAGGCACGTTCTGATGGCTCTCTTTTACTTGGTAAGAGGGTGGTGGAGGGGTATATATAGCCTTCACACAAAATCCAACCGTTACACACTTTTTACCAAACTCGATGGCACCGATTTGAAATCTCGGTGAGACCGACCTATGCAAAAGTTATGAACGTTTGAAGTTTCGGTGGGACCGACTAGGAACAACTTGGAGCAACCGATGTGCAATGGTAAGGGCTAGACCTAGTCTCGGTGGCACCGATGGCATAATCTCGGTGGGACCGAAATGATGCAACTTGGCAACAGAAACTTGGTCACTCCATCTTGGTGTTACCGAGTGCAATTTCGGTGGGACCGAAATAATTGCAACAAGGCAACAAAAAGATGGTCACCCATCTCGGTGGGACCGAGATCCATATCGGTGGATCCGATTTGTTAGGGTTTGGCTTGTGGCACTGTCTTGATGAACTCGGTGGGTCCGGATGAATAGGATTCGGTGGAACCGAGTTGGCTTTTAGGGTTTTGGACAGATATGGATAGAGAAAGTGGCTGAGGGTTTTGGAGCAACATCACTAAGCACTTGCGCAAATAGATCATTATCAAAACCTCATCCCCTTTTAATAGTATTGGCTTTCCTATGGAGTCAATGTGATCTTGGATCACTAAACCAAAAATGAAGAGTCTTGAGCTTTTGCCAATGTATTTCCTTAACATTTTGAGGGGTCCACATTCCCTAGTCTTTGCCTTGCCAATCATTGAACTTCCTGAAATCTTTCACTTGAATGTTTATTAGTTCAATGAGATATATGTTATAATGAATTACCAAAACCACCAAGGGAGCAAATGCACTTTCAATCTCCCCCTTTTTGGTAATTGATGACAACATATAGATCAAAGCTTCGATAGAGGATATAATCAATGAATAGTATCATCGCTTTGAGAAGTATGTGATAAGCAAGAGCTCCCCCTAAATTTGTGCATTATTTAGAATTTGCGATTGAATGTAAATGCACAATCGATTAGGATCATGGGTTACTCTTCCATGTCACATACATCTTGGTGGAGCGCACAAATGATATGAGTGGAATAATAAGCACGCATCACCAAAGCACATGTGAATGATCATACATAGATAGAGATAAAGATAACCAATGTGCACAACATGTAGCATAGTATGATCAAACACACAAATAACCAAGGTAGTCTCAAGCATAAGGAACAAAGTAGCAAGCACACAATCAAACACTCTGAAAAGAAATCAAACGAAGCAAAAGACAAGACGCTCTCTCTCGAAGCCTAATGATCTTTACATATTCTCCCCCTCTGGCAACAAGTACCAAAAAGCTCGAATAGGTATAGACCTAGTCGTCACTCTAGGCACAATCTCTGGCAGCTCCTGGAGGTGAAGATCTTTGGCTGGCAGCTCCGGTGTGAGTAGATGAAGTTGAGATCACTGTGTCTGCAAAGGCTTCGGCTGAAGTCTGCTGTGCTGGTGGAGTGGACACGGGAGGTGGAACTGATGGAGCAACTGCTGGTGCAGAAACTGTAGTCCTCACATCTGCAGTGGAGTGGACACTGGAGGTGGAATTGATGGAGCAGCGAGCACGTACTCAAAATGTCTGGGTACTTCAACCACTTGAACCAATTGGGAGTTAATCTTCCGGATGAATTAGCGATTGGCAGAGTTCTCCAGTCACTACCACCAAGCTACAAGGGCTTCATGATGAACTATAACATGCAAGGGATGGAGAAGACGATCCCTGAGCTTTTCGCGATGCTGAAGGCCGCAGAAGTAGAAATCAAGAAAAAGCATCGGTGTTGATGGTCAAAAAGACCACTAGTTTCAAGAAAGGCAAGGGAAAGAAGGGAAACTTCAAGAAGAATGGCAAGCCAGTTGCTGCTCTAGTGAAGAAACCCAAGGTTGGACCCAAACCTGAGACTGAGTGCTTCTGTTGCAAGGGTAATGGCCACTGGAAGCGGAACTACCCCAAGTACTTGGCAGATAAGAAGGATGGCAATGTCAACAAAGGTATATTGGATATACATGTTATTGATGTGTACCTTACTAGTGCTCGTAGTAGCGCCTGGATATTTGATACTGGTTCGGTTGCTAATATTTGTAACTCGAAATAGGAGCTACGGAATAAACGGATACTAGCTAAGGACGAGGTGACGATGCGCGTTGGAAATGGCTCCAAGGTTGATGTGATCGTCGTCGGCACGCTCCCTCTACGTCTACCTTCGGGATTAGTTTTAAACCTAAATAATTGTTATTTGGTGCCAGCGTTAAGCATGAACATTATATCTGGATCTTGTTTATTGCGAGACGGTTATTCATTTAAGTCAGAGAATAATGGTTGTTCTATTTATATGGATAGTATCTTTTATGGTCATGCACCCAATGTGAATGGTTTATTCTTGTTGAATCTTGATCGTAGTGATACACATATTCATAATATTGATGCCAAAAGGTGCAAAGTGAATGATGATAGTACCACATACTTGTGGCACTGCCGCTTAGGTCATATTGGTGTAAAATGCATCAAGAAACTCCATGTTGATGGACTTTTGGAATCTCTTGATTATGATTCATTTGAAACATGTGAACCATGCCTCATGGGCAAGATGACTAAAACCCCATTTTCCGGTACAATGGAGAGGGCGACTTACTTGTTGGAAATAATACATACTGATCTATGCGGTCCAATGAGTGTTGAAGCACGCGGTGGATATCATTATTTTCTTACCTCACGGATGATTTGAGTAGATATGGGTATATTTACTTAATGTAACACAAGTCTGAAACATTTGAAAAGTTCAAGGAGTTTCAGAGTGAAGTAGAGAATCATCATAACAAGAAAATAAAATTTCTACAATCTGATCATGGAGGTGAATATTTGAGTTACGAGTTTGGCACGCATTTAAGACAATGTGGAATTGTTTCACAACTCACGCCACCTGTAACACCACAACGTAATGGTGTGTCCGAACATGATAATCATACTCTATTGGATATGATGCGTTCTATGATGTCTCTTACTGATTTGACACTATCGTTTTGGGGTTATACATTAGAGACAACCACATTCACTTTAAACAGGGCACCGTCTAAATACGTTGAGACGACACCGTATGAATTATGGTTTGGCAAGAAACCTAAGTTGTTGTTTCTTAAAGTTGGGGGATGCGACACTTATGTCAAGAGGCTTCAGCCAGATAAGCTTGAACCCAAAGCGGAGAATTGTGTCTTCATAGGATACCCTAAAGAGACCATTGGGTATACCTTCTATCATAGATCTGAGGGCAAGATCTTTGTTGCCAAGAATGGATCCTTTATAGAGAAGGAGTTTCTCTCAAAAGAAGTGAGTGGGAGGAAAGTCGAGCTTGATGAGGTAATCGTACCTTCTCTCGAATTGGAGAGTAGCACATCACAGAAAGAAGTTCCCGTGATGCCTACACCAGCCGGAGAGGAAGCAAAGATGATGATCATGAAACTTCGGATCAAGCTACTACTGAACTTCGTAGGTCGACTAGGACACATTCCGCACTAGAGTGGTACGGTAATCCTGTCTTGGAAGTCACGTTGTTAGACAACGGCGAACCTACGAACTATGAAGAAGCAATGATGAGCCCGGATTCTGACCATGAAATCCAAGATAGGATCCATGTATGAGAACCAAGTATGAACTTTGGTAGACTTGCCCGATGACCGGCAGGCCATTGAGAACAAATGGATCTTTAAGAAAAAGATAGACACTGATGGTAATGTCACCATTTATAAAGCTCGACTTGTCGCAAAGGGTTTTCGACAAGTTTAAGGGGTTGACTACGATGAAAATTTCTCACCCGTAGCGATGCTGAAGTCTGTTAGGATTATGTTAGCAATTGCTGCATTTTTCGATTATGAAATCTGGCAGATGGATGTGAAAACCACGTTCCTTTATGGTTTTCTTAAGGAAGAGCTGTATATGATGCAACCGGAAGGTTTTGTCGATCCTAAGGATGCTAATAAGGTATGCAAGCTCCAGCGATCCATCTATGGACTGGTGCAAGCATCTCGGAGTTGGAATATACGCTTTGATGAGGTGATCAAAGCTTTTGGTTTTATACAAACTTATGGAGAAGCTAGTATTTACAAGAAAATGAGTGGGAGCTCTGTAGCATTTCTAATACTGTATGTGGATGACATATTATTGATCGGAAATGATATAGAATTTCTGGAAAGCATAAAGGGTTATTTGAACAAGAGTTTTTCAATGAAAGACCTGGGTGGAGCTGCTTACATACTAGGCATTAAGATCTATAGAGATAGATCCAGACACCTGATAGGACTCTCACAGAGCACATACCTTGACAAGATTTTGAAGAAGTTCAAAATGGACCAGTCGAAGAAGGGATTCTTGCCTGTGTTGCAAGGTATGAAGTTGAGTAATACTAAAAGCCCGACCACGCCAGAAGAAAGAGAAAGAATGAAGGTTGTCCCCTATGCCTCAGCCATAGGATCTATAATGTATGCCATGTTGTGTACCAGACCTGATGTGTGCCTTGCCATAAGTCTGGCAGGCAGGTACCAGAGTGATCTTGGAGTAGATCACTGGACAGCGGTCAAAAATATCCTTAAGTACCCAAAGAAGACTAAGGAAATGTTTCTCGTTTATGGAGGTGATAAAGATCTTGCCGTAAAGGGTTACATCGATGCTAGCTTTGACGCTGGTCTGGATGATTCAAAGTCTCAAACCGGATACAGGATTAACTGAATCCCCAACATTGTGGTTCAACCGATAAAGATCTTCATGGAATATGTAGGAATCAATATGGGCATCTAGGTCCCGCTATTGGTTATTGACCGGAGAGGTGTCTTTGTCATGTCTACAAGATTCCCGAACCCGTAGGGTCGCATGCTTCACGTTCGGTAGCGCTAGGGTAATGTTGAGATACAAAAAGTGGAAAGTTCAAAAGTAGTTCGGAGTCCCAGATGGGATCTGGGACATCACGAGCAGCTCTGGAATGGTTCGGAGGTAAATATTTATATATGGGAAGTCATATTCAGGGTTCCGGAAAAGTTCAGGAATTTTCGGTAGAGTACCGGGAAGGTTCTAGAAGGTTCCGGGGGTTCCACCGTGGGGCCCAATGACCTGGGAAGGTCCCACATGTATCGAGGGGTGGGGCTAAGGCCCACACGGACTGGCCGCACCATTCCCCAAGGCACACGTCGTTTAAATCTAGAGATAAGGTCTTATCTTTAAATTTAAAGGGTTGAATCTAGAGATAAGATGTTATCTCCAAGTTTAAAGGGATTTCTCCCTTGTGGCTGGCCCTAGGAGGGTTTTGGACGCCCTCCCCTACCCTCTAGCCTATATAAAGAGGGGGAGGTCCATGGGGGCAGCCACCCCTTCACCCTTGCCCATTGTCTCTCCCAACTCCTCCCACGTTTCTTCGGTACGCGCTTGGCGAAGCCCTACCGGAATTCCGCTGCCACCAACAACATCTCACCGTTGGGCTGGTCCCGATCTCATCTATCTCCTCTCCCTCACTTGCTGGATCAAGTAGGAGAGGACGCCATCGAGCTGAACGTGTGCAAAACTCGGAGCTGTCGTCCGTTCGGCGCTAGATCGGATTGGATCGTGATTGGATCGCGAAGAGTACGACTACATCAACCACGTTACATACGCTAACGATTTCGGTTTACAAGGGTATGTAGACACACTTACCCTCGTTGCTATGCATCTCCTAGATTAGATCTTGGTTGTCACGTAGTAATTTTTTTGATTTTCATGCTACGTTACCCATCACCCTCAACACCCCCTCAGAGGCAATCAAGCATATCTCACAAAATTCATCAAAGGTGATCTCAAAGTATTGAGCATATAAATCAAAGCGCACCACAGGGGTATCAAGTCTATGCATGAAGTAGAAATTTTGCACAAAGGAATTTGTGAGGAGTTGGTATTGGTCACACTCATCTGCGAGGAAGTTGGTCAAACCGGCATTTGCCACGAATTGTGCAAACTCATGTTGGAACTCGGCTTCGCTCATGAAGGCATTGTGTGGCCATTCGCACGGCCTCACCTCCACTCTACGAGGGAGATGGAGGTAGGAAGCACCACCGACAACTCCCTTAGGACTTCGGCTCCAAGAACACCTCCTAAAGAAGTTCATTTTCCTATGAAAATTTCTGGTAAAAAATTGTGGACCACAAAAAGATGTTAACAAAACTTAACAAGATTGATAGCAACTACTCATATAAGTGTCTAGAGGCTATATCAAGCATTCAAACTACTTAGAACCAAATAAATTCAACATGCAAGCTCATTTTTAGTGGCACCAATAGTAGTAAAATAAGCAAAATGTAATCCACTAAAACAAAAACTAATTGGACCAATGGAGGAGTCACATACCAAGGAGCAATCCCCCAAAACAGTTTCGGAAACGGAGCTCCGAGCAAAGAGATCGAAATTCTCAGTTTTGGGAGCAAGAACACGAGAACAAGAGCTACCATGATTTTTTTTGGAGGAAGAAGAAGCAATGGGCAGGTGGACTAAGTGAGTGGGTCCCTATGGGACCCACAAGGCATCTTGGCGCGCCCTATTGCCTTGTGAGCAATAGGTGCACCCCCCTGGGGTGTGTCTAGTGCCAAAAATTCTTAAATATTCCAAAAAAACGTGTAAATTTTTTACGACATTCTGAGCACTTTTATTTTTGGGTCATTTTTTATTGCACGGATAATTCAGAAAATAGGATAATCATCGCATTTTTTTATTTATTAAACTATAAATAACAGGGAGTAAACTATGGGTACAGAAAGTTGTACACACTGAATTCATCGACCACATGCCCCTCGAAAAGAATCCATCAATAAGGTTGATCAAGTCCTATTAACGTACTTTTTCCGAGTAACATGAAACCGAAGAATTTTCGTATAACACTAAGTTACCTCAACTAGGATATGCATCGTCCCAACAATAAGAGTTTGATATTTCTTTTCAGGTACCGGAAGAGGGAATTCAAAACTACCAATAGTGATTGTCATAATCTTTTCAATAGAATTGATACTATTCACCTTGTTTTGTTTCTTCAGAAAATATACCGTATGCTCATTATTGTTGACATGAAAAGTAACATTGCTTTTGTTGCAATCAATAACAGCCCCTACAATATTCAAAAAGGGTCTACCAAGGATAATCGACATATTGTCGTCCTCGGGCAAATCAAGAATAACAAAGTCCGTTAAGATAGTAACATTAGCAACAACAACGGGAACATCCTCACAAATACCAATGGATAAAGCAGTTGATTTATCAGCCATTTGCAAAGAAATTTCAGCAGGTGTCAACTTATTCAAGTCAAGTCTTCTATATAGAGAAAAAGGCATAACACTGACACCAACTCCTAAATCACACAAAGCAGTTCGAACATAATTGTTTTTGATAGAGCATGGTATAGTAGGTATTCCTGGATCTCCTAAATTCTGAGGTACTTTTCCTTCAAATGAATAGTTTGCAAGCATAGTAGAAATTTCAGCCTTAGGTATTTTTCTTTTATTAGTGACAATATCTTTCATATATTTTTCATATGGAGGCATTGTCATAATTTCAGTCAAGGGTGTTCTCAGATACAAAGGTCTAAGCATTTCAACAAAGCAGTTAAAAGCCTCTTTATCTCTATATTTCATAGCCTTACTAGGAAATGGCATTGGTTTTTGAACCCATGGTTCTCTTTCTTTACCATGTTTCCTCGCAACAAAGTCTTTTTTGTCATATCTTTTATTCTTAGAAGGTGGGTTATCAAGCTCAACTTCAGGTTCTATTTCTACATCATTATTAGATTCTTTGTTATTGTCTGGTGGAGCATCGATATGATCATCATTATCATTATCACTAGGTGTATGCTCATTACCAGATTGTGTCTCAGCATCAGAAATAGAAACGTCGTTAGGATTCTCAGGAGGTTTTTCTACGACAGGTTCACTAGAAGCATGCAAAGTTCTATTCTTTTTCTTTATCTGGGTCAGCATCAACATGAACATCATCCTTATCATTACCATTATCATTATCATTATCATTATCACTAGGTGTATGTTCAGTACCAGATTGTGTCCCAGCATCGGAAATAGAAGCATCATTATGATTCTCAGGAGGTTTTTCTATCTCAGGTTCACTAGAAGCATGCAAAGTCCTATCATTTTTCTTTTTCTTTTTCTACTTAGATGGACTAGGAGCATCAATATTAATTCTTTGAGAATCTTGATCAATTCTTTTAGGATGAGCTTCAGGATATAGAGGATCCTGAGTCATTTTACCACCTCTAGTAACCACTCTAATGGCATGATCATTCATTTTACTATTCATTTCATTAAGCAAATCATTTTGTGCTTTAGAAACTTGTTCTAACTGAGTTTGAACCATATAAGCATGTTTACATAATCCCTTGATATCATTAGCAATTCTAAACATCATATCACTCAAACGTTGAATCATGATGGCATTATGTTTCAATTGATCACTAGTTTGCATATTGAAGTTTTCTTGCTTAACAATGAAATTATAAAATTCATCCAAACACTGGCTAGGAGACTTATTATAAGGAATATCACCATCATCAAATTTACGAAGAGAATTTACCCCCACTACCTGTGTCGGGATGTCAAGTCCATGTATTTCTTCAATAGGTGGTAAATTTTTAACATCTTCAGCTTTAATACCTTTTTCTTTCATGGATTTCTTTGCTTCTTGCATATCTTTTGGACTGAGGAATAGAATACCTCTCTTCTTCGGAGTTAGTTTGGGTGCTGGTTCAGGGAGTGTCCAATCATCGGCATTCCTCAATATATTATCCAGTAATTTCTAATCATGTTCAACAGTTCGTTCCCTAAAAACACAGCCAGCACAACTATCTAGGTAGTCCCTAGAAGCATTCGTTAGTCCATTATAAAAGATATCAAGTATTTCATTCTTCTTGAGAGGATGGTTGGGCAAAGCATTTAATAATTGTAGAAGCCTCCCCCAAGCTTGAGGGAGAAGCTTTTCCTCAAATTGTACAAAGCTATATATTTCCTGTAAGGCAACTTGTTTCTTATGAGCAGGAAAATATTTTTTAGTGAAGTAATAAATCATATCCTAGGGACTACGCACAAAACCAGGAGCAAGAGTATTAAACCATTCTTTAGCATCACCCTTTAATGAGAAAGCAAACAACTTAAGAATATAATAGTAGCAAATCTTTTCATCTTGAGCAAATAGGGTGGCAATATCATTTAATTTAGTAAGATGTACCACAACAGTTTCAGTTTCATAGCCATGAAAAGGATCTGATTCTACCAACGTAATAAGTTCAGGATTAACATAGAATTCATAATCCTTATCAGTAACAAAGATAGGAGAGGTTACAAACTTAGGATCATATTTCATTTTCTCTATCATAGCCTTTTCTTTTAGCTTACTCAGTAATTTCTTAAGATCCTCTCTATCATTACAAGCAAGAAAATCTCTAACAATCTCCCCATCCATAACATATCCCTCAGGTACATTAGGCATTTCATATCTATTAGGAGAGCTAGGCATAATAGGTGAATCATAATTTTCATCAGTTTCAATATTCTCAAGTTCTTTAGATTTCGCAATTTGTTCATCAAGAAATTCACTTAGTGGCACAGTGTTATCAAGGAAATTACTAGCATCATCACGAGTATCATTTATAACAGAAGCGGCATCATCAATTACTTGTGACACATCGGATTGAATAGTAGGTGGCGGTGTCGCAAGTCTACTTAAAAGAGAAGGTGAATCAAGTGCAGAGCTAGATGGCAGTTCCTTACCTCCCCTCGTCTTAGAGGGTACGATCTTGGTCTTAGAGTCTTTCAGATTCTTCATAGTGATCAGCAGATATGTAATTCCCAAGTGAACTCAATAATAAAGTTATGCTCCCTGGCAACGGCGCCAGAAAAGAGTCTTGATAACCCACAAGTATAGGGGATCGCGATAGTCTTCGAGGGTAGTATTTCATCCAAATTTATTGATTCGACACAATGGGAGCCAAAGAATATTTGTGAGCCATAGCAGTTGAGTTGTCAATTCAACCACACCTGGAAAATAATATCTCTATAGCAAAGTGTTTAGTAGCACAGTTGTATGATGGTTTGATAGTAGCAATAACAGTAACAGTAGTAACGGTGACAGTAACAGTAGCAGTTTGTAGTGATTGTAACAGCAGCAGCAACAGTAGTAACTTAGCAAAGATCATATGAGCAAAGCATAGGCATTGGATCAGTGATGGATATTTGTGATGGATAACATTCATCATGTATCAGTCACAACCTAGAGCGATACACAATAGCTCCAATTCATCAATTCAATGTAGGCATGTATTCCGTATATAGTCATACATGCTTATAGTAAGAACTTGCATGACATCTTTTGTCCAACCCTCCCGTGGCAGCGGGGTCCATAAGGAAATCTAAGGCATATTAAGGCCTCCTTTTAATAGAGAACCGGAACAAAGCATTAACACATAGTGAATACAGGAACTCCTCGAATTACAGTCATCCCCGGAGAGTATCCCAATTATTGTCACCTTGGGGTCTATGGATCAAAACAATAACAAGTGATATAACTAGCAGATAGGATCAAGAACTCAAATATATTCATGAAAACATAGAGGGTTCAGATCTGAAATCATGGCACTCGGGCCCTAGTGACAAGCATTAAGCATAGCAAAGTCATAGCAACATCAATCTCAGAACATGCTGAATACTAGGGATCAAGCCCTAACAAGTTGACTCGATTACATGATAAATCGCATCCAAATCCATCACTGTCCAGCAAGCCTAGGAAGGAATTACTCACTCCCGGCGGTGAGCATCATGAAATTATTGATGAAGGATTGTTGATGATGACGAGGGCGACGAATCCCCCTCTACGGAGCCCCGAATGGACTCCAGAACAGCCTTCCCAATGAAGAACAGGAGGTGGCGGCGGCTTCGTATCGTAAAACGCGATGAAACTTCTTCTCTTTTTTTCTCAGGGAAACGGAATTTATATGCTTGGAATTAGGTCAGACAGCCTCCTGTGGGACCCACAAGGCATCAGGGTGCGCCCTGTTGCCTTGTGAGCAACTGGTGGCCCCCCTCCAGTGGATCTTCGTTCCAGTATTTTTTATTTATTCAATAAAAAATCTCCGCAAAGTTTTCTCCGATTCCGAGAACTTTTATTTCTGCACAAAAACAACACCATGGTAGTTCTGCTGAAAACAGCGTCAGTCTGGGTTAGTTTCACTCAAATCATGCAAATTAGAGTCCAAAACAAGAGCAAAAGAGTTTGCAAAAGTAGATACGATGGAGACGTATCAGGGGCCACCATCACTGGGTGGCGTCAGGCGCGCCCGCGAGCGAGGCCCCACATGCTGCCTCCATGCGCGACGGCGTGGCTGGACCCGCTTGTCGGCGGCCTCTGGCCCCGGGCGGGCTCACCATGTCGCGCCAGCCAGGCGCGGTAGTTGGTATGTGGGCCAATGGCGTAATGAGCTGGTGCGCGCTAGGTGGTCTAAGAGGGCCAACTAGACAGTGGCCGCGATCATGGGCAGATGGCCATAAGGTCCATCCGGATAGGAGTCGTGACATAGGTCAGGCATGCGTGCCCTCGCCCCTGCTGGGTTCCTTCGTTCGCTTCGTGCTGGGTGGTTTTGCTCGGTCGACTCGAGCTGGCTCGGGGTGTGAGCGTCAGGTGCGTTGCTCGGCTGCCCGGGTTGCCGAGGCTGGCTTGCATGAGTTAGGGCGTGCCAAGTCGGTCCTTCGTCGATCTTTCGGTCTTTTCCTTAAGAAGGCTGTGTTTTCTTATAAGTTCAATGTTTTACGCTACACGCTAGCGCCGCACATATTCCACTCTCTCTTGCTTTGCTTTGGTCCTGCCGGCATCAACCGCGGGCTCGAGGTGGATATTATATGGAGCGATGGCCGGTGGCCACAGGGCCGTCAGTGCGTGGAAGGGGTCGTCGCCATTAAGGCCGGACAGGAAGGCGGGAAGGGCGACGCCTCGTTGCGTGGCCTTAGGTATACAGCAGGGTCGTCTGTCTGCTTGACGTCCGTGTTTGCTTGTCAAGGAACGCGTTGGTGGCCTCCTCAAACTAGGGGAGTAAGCTCCGGTCCAACAGACCTTTTATTCTGGAGGCACCTTTCTCAATGATTCCTTTCAATAGAGTGTATTCTTGCTCAAGTGTGCTTGGCTAAGAGAAGAGTTGGGGAATCACAAGAACTATGAGAAGTAATGCCTTTTGATGTAACTTTACGAGTGTAGTCAATAGATGATATGGATTCAATTTTAGGTGTAAGAAATTGTTGTTGTGCGTTCTATTGTGTCATAAAAGTCTTGTGTTTGGTCGGCTCTTCTCGTGATCGGCTGCTCGGGTGTGTCTCTTTTGTTGTCGGTTGGTGCTGCAGGGATGACCAGGACCTGCAGGCAAGCCCCCCCTCTCTCCGACCAGCCCGTTACTTATTACTCTAGATACTAGAATCGACTGCTAGGTATGATCAACCGTTCGGGATGAACACAACTCCACATGGAAACTCGTTGGATAGGAGCTGGTGGACGGATAGGAAAGAACCAAATGGAGAGAGGTGGGCACGAACCAAAGGAACGAGCCCACCTTATTACTCCTATAAAGGATGGTGGAGTACCCGCCTTCCTAGACGCCTCGCGGGTGAGCAGCGACTCCTGGACATCTGTTGCCCGGTGTTGTCCACTTTTTCTCCTCGGACTTTGACCGTTTTTGGCTGGCCGAATAGCGTATGTTTTCCATGTCTGCCCGGTCTTAGATTAAGTCATCTATGTCATCAAGTAAATCGCCAAGGAAATCATGGCCAATGATCATCGTTGAGGCAAACAAGAGCGCAACATGAGCATAATCATTTCCAGACAGTTGAGGGAAAAAACGCCCGAAATAGTTCACTTACATGCGTCCTTCGTCTGTTGGAAAGAGTGTGTGCCCTAGGGAATAGAGCCTGGTTATGTGACGCACGCGAAAGGATGGGTGTACTCACGCAACCCTAGCTTCGAATGACCGAGTAACAGCATGACAGGGTAACCAACCTCCAAAGCCACCTCCTAGGGTCTATTTCTAAATATATTTTAGGTTCCATTTGTTCATTGACATGTGATCATTTATCAGTAACATTCCACTGTCGGGAGGGCTTCATCTGACAGACGGAGAACATGTTTCAAATAGTCCCGACCGTGCCACCATGGAGTGAGCTAGAATAGGCCAACAGCCGCGCGGTCGATGGGGGCTAACTGGCCAAAGTCAACTAGATCCAGCAATCGGTAGAGGAACTCATGGGCGAGCCAAAGTCAACCATGCCAAGGCTCGCCGGAGAGAGGTCTCTCCCCATTGGAGGTGCTGTCAGAAAAGACGTCGAGCGTTGTACCGCGCAACAAAGAGAGGGTCTGCCGGACATGAAGAAATCACCTGCGTCGGTGGAGCGGAGCGCCCCGCCATCACCGCCCTAGGCCCCCGTGTAAGCTTCGCCAGTGGTTCACCTCTGGTGGTGGTGAGACCAGATGAATGAGTGGGGTAGGAGGAGCCCGCACAATGTTGTTTTAGGATCTAAAATTCTCTTTTTTAGGACCTCAGTTTCTAAAGGCAGTATGAAATAAACACTTCTACGAGAAAGTAGTCTGAAATAGACTCTTCCTCTTTCCTCTGGGTTGGGAAGTTTGTCGCCAGCATATACACCCTGAATGCACTTCTTTTTTTTGAAATGAGAGGGGTTCCCCCCTGCCCCAACTTTTATTAAAGCCAAGGCAAAGCACAACATCCAGACTGTTTAGTAGCTCTCACTGGCAATCAAAGTAGCTACCACAGACACACACAAGGGTTCAAGCTACCCTATTACAAATTTTAACCAGTCTTACAGGACAAAGAAGAAGTGCAGACTAACAGTCTACGTTGCGGCACACAAAAGTAGCACTTCATTCATTACCCAAGATCAAGTACGCCAGGCTATTCTAAGCAATTCCCCTCTTCGACGTTCCAAAAGCCTTAAGCACCGGAGAAGTAGAGCACCCTGGATGTCCGAACATAAAATCTTCCATTGCATGATCATATCCCCCACCAGGTCCATGACACAACGTATGTTTCGCCACTTTCGCCCCTGAAAAACAAAAACATTGCGCAAAAGCCATAAGCCCCACAAGGTAGCAGAAGTAGCAACATTAATCGCTTCTCACAACTTTCTTTGTTTCCAGAAAGGAGACTGAGAGTGAAAAGAAATAGTTACAGAAATACCAAACGCCTCAGCAACTATTGACCAAATTTCTCTAGCAACATTACATTCAAAGAATAGGTGTTGAACAGATTCAAGTTCATCACAAAACACACATGTAGGAGCTTCCACATGTCTCCTCTTAATTAGCTAGATTATCTCTAGTAAGACATTTGTTATAAAAGGCTAACCAAAGAAAGACATGAATGTTTGGGGGAACTTTGATTTTCCAAATAGAGTCTCGGATATCAGAAGATATCCACCCAAAATTGATCATTTTGTAAAAGGATTTCACAGTATAGTGACCAGAAGGCTCAAGAGTCCATCTAGGTATATCAGCACCTGTACTAGGAGTAAAAGTTTTAACCACATCTATAAGGCCATGCCATCTGTCCATGACAAGAACATCTACACATCTTGTGAATGTAAGACACAGAGTCTCACCATCCCAAACCTGGGCAAGGGTGGCATCTTGTTGTTGACAGATTTCAAAAAGGTCCCAATACAAGGTTTTTAGAGAGTAGTCCCCAACCCACACATCATGCCAGAAGGCAATGCTTTTTCCATCCCCAAGGGACCATCTAATGAACTTCCAAGCAGCATCTAATGCCCATGTAAGACTTTTCCAGAAAGGAGAGCTCAATGCAGGTTTGGCCCAGAAAATATTAGGGTTATCAATAGCATACTTATAATAAAGGATTTTCTTCCAATCATTCTCTCTACCATCATGAAATCTTCTCCCCCACGAAGCAAGGAGAGCCATGTTAAACTATCTAAGATTAGGCACCCCCATTCCCCCAAATTCCTTTTTTCTGGAGATCAATCCCCAGTTAGCAAGGTGATACTTATGCACTTCACCCATATTACCCCAAAAGAAATGAGACATTTGGGAAGTAATGGCATCAATGGCCCACTTGGGAAACTTCATGATGGACATGATATAAGTAGGTATACTAGCAATGCAAGTAGATAATAGGAGCAATTTACCTCTGTAAGACAAATTCTTACCCAACCACCCTCTAATATTTTTAATAATCCTATCAATGATAGGTTGGATGTCCTCCCTTATCAACTTTTTAAAGTGGAGGGGCACCCCAAGATACTTTAGACATATCTTCAGACACATGCAGAGTGTGAAGGTTGCTCTTATGAAAGTTGATTTTCAGTCCAGACAATTTCTCAAAACATGTAAGAAGCCATTTCAGATTCCTAGCATAATCTAGGGAGTCTTGGAGAAATAGTATGGTGTCATCAGCATACTGCAAACTGATGACCCCTCTAGGAATAGCTTGTGGAAGTAGTCCAGCAAAGTCCATGGTTAGCAGCTTTGTAAATCATTTTTGAAAAAACATCAGCAACCAAGTTAAACAGCAAAGGTGAGTGGGGGTCACCTTGCATAAGTCCTTTCCCCCCCCCCCCACAAAGTGAGGGCCATTTGTGTCACTAATTCTAACTTGAAAAGTCCCTTGATAAAGAGTGCAATAGATCCAGCTCACCCATTTATCACCAAAGCCCCTAGAAAGAAGCATCTCCTTGAGGAAGTCCCAACTCACCCTATCATAAGCTTTCTCATAATCAAGTTTCAAAATCAAACCACTAGACCCAGTCCTATGAACCTCATGAATAACTTCATGCGCCATCACCACACTTTCTAAAATAAATCTGCCTTTAATAAAAGCTGTCTGATTAGAAGAAATAAGTTTATCACACAAAGGGGAAACCTTAGTAGTCACGGCTTTAGAAAAAATCTTGACAGCACAGTTACTCAAGCTAATGGGTCTGAAATTTTTCATATCCCTAGCAAGAGGAACTTTAGGAATTAGAGTGATAAGAGCAAAATTAAGTCTGTGCACATCCAATACCCCATTTTCAAAATCTTTCACCAACCACATAAAGTCCTTTTTAATAAGGTCCCAAAAGGTCTGATAAAAAAGAAAAGACAAACCATCAGGGCCAGGAGCCCCACTGGCATAGGAACTCATGATGGCTTGTTTGATTTCCTCCTCACAAAAGGGTTTTTCAGGCTCCAACCTTTCTGCTTCAGAAACCATATCACTTTCAGACCAAAAGTCAGAATCCATGTGGATATCAGGTTTGGGTTCAAAAGCAAAAAGATTTTTGTAAAAGGAGGTAGCCACATCCAGCATCTCAGATGTGGAAGTCACTACACCCTCATGTCCCACCAACTCAGAGAGATGGTTCTTCCTATGTCTATGGTTAGCTAAGGCATGGAAATATGCATTGTTACGATCACCTTCTAGAATTTTCCTATCTCTAGATCTCTGCCACAAGGCAGTCTCCTCTTTCCTCCAAATTTCATCTAATTCTTGTTTAATAGACTTCATCCTATCAAAATCTGCCATAGTAAGCTGCTGTGACTCAGATAAAACATCTAAGTATCATAGTCCACCCTTTAGTGCTCCAGGTTAATGCTCCACCCTTTAGTTTTTTTTCCAAAGAACTCTGGTTTTCGCCATCCAATTATCCATAGAGGACCTAGTGGAGGACACTAAGTGTTGGAAATATGCCCTAGAGGCAATAATAAATTGGTTATTATTATATTTCCTTGTTCATGATAATCGTTTATTATCCATGCTATAATTGTATTGATTGGAAACTCAAATACATGTGTGGGTACATAGACAACACTGTGTCCCTAGTAAGCCTCTAGTTGACTAGCTTGTTGATCAAAGATGGTTAAGGTTTCCTAGCCATGGACATGAGATGTCATTTGATAACGGGATCACATCATTAGGAGAATGATGTGATGGACAAGACCCAAACTGTAAACGTAGCATATGATCGTGTCAGTTTATTGCTATTGTTTTCTGCATGTCAAGTATCTGTTCCTTTGACCATGAGATCATGCAACTCACTGACACCGGAGGAATACCTTGTGTGTATCAAACGTCGCAACGTAACTGGGTGACTATAAAGGTGCTCTACAGGTATCTCCGAGGGTGTCTGTTGGGTTGGCATGGATCAAGACTGGGATTTGTTACTCCGTATGACGGAGAGGTATCTCAGGGCCCACTCGGTAATACAACATCACAATGAGCCTTGCAAGCAATGTGACTAAAGTGTTAGCCACGAGATCTTGTATTACGGAACGAGTAAAGAGACTTGCCGGTAACGAGATTGAACTAGGTATAGTGATACCGACGATCGAATCTCGGGCAAGTAACATACCGAAGAACAAAGGGAACAGCATACGGGATTAACTGAATCCTTGACATAGAGGTTCGACCGATAAAGATCTTCGTAGAATATGTAGGAGCCAATATGGGCATCCAGGTCCCGCTATTGGTTATTGATCGTAGAGGTGTCTCGGTCATGTCTACATAGTTCTCGAACCCGCAGGGTCTACACACTTAACGTTTGGTGACGATTAGTATAATTGAGTTATTATGTTGGTGACCGAAAGTTGTTCGGAGTCCCGGATAAGATCCCGGACATGACGAGGATCTCCGGAAGAGTCCGGAGGTAAAGATTGATATATGTGATAATAGTGTTTTGATCTCCGGAAGAGTTCCAGAGTTCACCGGAATGGGTTCCGGATGTTTACCGAAGTGTTCGGGTGCAGCAACACTTTATATGGGCCAAAGGGATAAAGCCCACGAGGTATTGGAAAGCGCAAAAGTAGTTTTGCTGCCGCGTAAGCGGTACTACCGCTTGTGTGAAGCGGTACTACCGCCCGAGCGGTACTACCGCTTGTGTGAAGCGGTACTACCGCCCAAGCGGTACTACCGCTTGTGTGAAGCGGTACTACCGCTTGTGTGCGGCTGTGCACGGTTCGGCAGGGATCCGAGTTGGACTCTTTTCCTGCGGGCCAAACCGACCTTGTGCGGGCAAAACCGACCTAGAGGAGGCTTTTACTCCAAGTTTAGACCCCAAGGCTCAACATATAAATAGAGGGGCAGGGCTAGCACACGGGACACATCAAGATTTCCCCAAGCCGTGTGCGGCAACCCTAACCCTCTAGTTCCTCCGTCATAATCTCCGTAGCGCTTGGCGAAGCCCTGCAGAGATTGTTCCTCACCACCATCACCACACCGTCGTGCTGCTGGAACTCAACCACTACTTCACCATCGCTCGCTGGATCGAGGAGGTGAAGGCGTCATCAAGCCGTACGTGTGTTGAACGCGGAGGTGCCGTCCGTTCGGCACTAGATCGGAAGGATCGTGATTGGATCGCGGGACGCTCGGCGATTTGGATCGCGAAGACGTTCGACTACATCAACCGCGTTTATTAACGCTTCCGCTTAGCGATCTACAAGGGTATGTAGATTCACTCTCCCTCTCGTAGATGCTCATCACCATGGATAGATCTTGTGTGTGCGTAGGAAATTTTTTGTTTCCCATGCAACGTTCCCCAACAGTGGCATGATGAGCTAGGTCTATGCGTAGATGAGATCTCGAGTAGAACACAAACGAGTTGTGGGCGTGGGTGTATACATATTGCTTGCCGTTACTAGTTGATACTTGATTCAGCGGTATTGTGAGATGAAGCGGCCCGGACCGACATTACGCGTACGCTTACGCGAGACTGGTTTTACCGCTGCGTGCACTTGTTGCATAAAGGTGACTGGCGGGTGTCTGTCTCTCTCACTTTAGTTGAATCGGTTCAATGAAGAGGGTTCTTTTAGAAGATCAAAAAGCAATCACTACACCACGTTGTGGTTTTGCGTAGGTAAGAACGGTTCTTGCTAACCCGTAGCAGCCACGTAAAATTTGCAACAACAATTAGAGGACGTCTAACTTGTTTTTGCAGGGTATGTTGTGATGTGATATGGCCAATTACATGATGAGATATATGTGATGTATGAGATGATCATGTGTTGTATAGAATATCACGACTTGCATGTCGATGAATATGGCAACTGGCAGGAGCCATAGAGTTGTCTTTAATTATTGTATGACCTGCGTGTCAATCATTAAGCGCTATGTAATGCTTTACTTTATCGCTAAACGTTAGCAATAGTCGTGGAAGCAACAGTCGGCGCGACAACCTTATGGCGACACGTTGATGGAGATCAAGATGATGGAGATCATGGTGTCATGCCGGTGACGATGGAGATCATGCCGGTGCTTTGGAGATGGAGATCAAAAGCACAAGTTCATGGCCATATCATGTCACTTATGATTTGCATGTGATGTTAATCCTTTTATGCATCTTATTTTGCTTAGGACGACGGTAGCATTATAAGGTGATCCCTCACTTAAATTTCAAGATAAAATTGTGTTCTCCCCAAGTGTGCACCGTTGCGAAAGTTCGTCGTTTCGAGACACGCCGTGACGATCGGGTGTGATAGACTCTACGTTCGCATACAACGGGTGTAAGCCATGTTACACGTGCGGAACACTCGGGTTAAACTTGACGAGCCTAGCATGTACAGACATGGCCTCGGAACACAAGAGACCGAAAGGTCGAACATGAGTCATATAGTAGATATGATCAACATGAAGATGTTCACCATTGAAACCACCTCAACTCACGTGATGATCGGACTTGAGTTGGTGGATTTGGATCATGTTACACTCGAATGATCGGAGGGATGTCAATTTGAGTGGGAGTTTTTTTAAAATATGATTAACTAAACTCATTATCTAAGAACAATAGTCTAAGTTGTCTTTGCTATATTTATGTTGTAGATCATGGCTCGCGCAGTAGCACCCCTGAATTTTAATACGTTCCTAGAGAAAGCTAAGTTGAAAGATGATGGAAGTAACTTTGTGGACTGGGCCCGTAATCTAAGGATTATCCTTACGGCTTCCCAGAAGGCTTATGTCCTTGATGCACCGCTTGGTGATCCACCCGCTCCAGTTGAGTCTCTAGACGTTGTGAACGCCTGGCAGGCTCGTTCTGATGATTACTCAATAGTTCAATGTGCAATGTTGTATGGCTTAGAACCGGGACTTCAAAGACGTTTTGAACGTCATGGAGCATATGAGATGTTCCAGGAGTTGAAGTTTATCTTTCAGAAGAATGCCCGGATCGAGAGATATGAGATCTCCGATAAGTTCTATGCTTGCAAGATGGAGGAGAACGGGTCTATCAGTGATCACGTGCTCAGAATGTCTGGGTACTCCACCCGTCTGGCTGAGTTAGGGATGCCCCTTCCGCCAGAGGCTATCACTGACAGAGTTCTTCAGTCATTGCCACCTAGCTACAAGAGCTTCGTGTTGAACTATAACATGCACGGGATGAACAAGTCAGTCGCCGAGCTGTTTGCGATGCTGAAAGCCGCTGAGTCTGAAATTCAGAAGGAGCATCAAGTGTTGATGGTCAATAAAACCACTAGTTTCAAGAAAAATGGCAAGGGTAAGAAGGGTAACTCCAAGCAGAGTGGCAAAGCAGTTGCTCCTCTCGTGAAGAAACCCAAGGCTGGACCCAAACCAGAAACTGAGTGTTTTCATTGCAAGGGAACTGGACACTGGAAGCGGAACTGCCCCAAGTATTTGGCTGACAAGAAGGCGGCCAACAACAAACAAGGTATATATGATATACATGTTATTGATGTGTACCTTACCAACTCTCGTTGTAGTGCCTGGGTATTTGATACCGGTGCGGTTGCTCATATTTGCAACTCAAAACAGGAACTGCGGAATAGACGGAGGCTGGCAAAGGACGAAGTGACGATGCGCGTGGGAAATGGTTCCAAGGTTGATGTGATCGCCGTCGGCACGCTCGCTCTTCGATTACCGTCGGGATTAGTGATGAACCTAAATAAGTGTTATTTGGTGCCTGCGTTAAGCATGAACATTATATCTGGATCTTGTTTATTGCGAGACGGTTACTCA
The DNA here is from genome assembly GCA_039707655.1 of Elymus sibiricus. NCBI lineage: Eukaryota > Viridiplantae > Streptophyta > Magnoliopsida > Poales > Poaceae > Elymus > Elymus sibiricus. The sequence continues at coordinate 254,641,614 of CM077674.1, forward strand.
TTTAAATCAGAGAATAATGGTTGTTCTATTTATATGAGTAATATCTTTTATGGTCATGCACCCAATGTGAGGGGTTTATTCTTATTGAATCTCGATAGTAATGATACACATGTTCATAACATTGATGCCAAAAGATGTAGAATTGATAATGATAATACCACTTTCTTGTGGCACTGCCGTTTAGGTCATATTGGCGTAAAACGCATGAAGAAGCTCCATGCTGATGGACTTTTGGAGTCACTTGATTTTGAATCACTTGACACATGTGAGCCATGCCTCATGGGCAAGATGACTAAAACGCCGTTCTCTGGAACAATGGAACGGGCAAGTGACTTATTGGAAATCATACATACTGATGTGTGCGGTCCGATGAGTATTGAGGCGCGCGGTGGTTATCGTTACTTTCTCACCTTCACTGATGACTTAAGTAGATATGGGTATATTTACTTAATGAAACACAAGTCTGAAACATTTGAAAAGTTCAAACAATTTCAGAGTGAAGTTGAGAATCATCGTAACAAGAAGATTAAATTCCTACGATCTGATCGAGGGGGAGAATATCTGAGTTATGAGTTTGGCAGTCACTTAAGACAGTGTGGAATTGTTTCACAATTGACACCGCCTGGAACACCACAGCGTAATGGTGTGTCCGAACGTCGTAATCGAACTTTATTGGATATGGTGCGATCTATGATGTCTCTTGCCGATTTGCCACTATCGTTTTGGGGTTATGCATTAGAGACAGCTGCATTCACTTTAAATAGGGCACCATCGAAATCCGTTGAGACAACGCCATATGAACTTTGGTTTGACAAGAAGCCAAAGCTGTCGTTTCTTAAAGTTTGGGGATGTGATGCTTATGTCAAAAAGCTTCAGCCTGAAAAGCTGGAACCCAAAGCGGAGAAATGCGTCTTCATAGGATACCCAAAAGAGACAATTGGGTATACCTTCTACCTCAGATCCGAGGGCAAAGTGTTTGTCGCTAAAAACGGAACATTTCTTGAGAAAGAGTTTCTCTCGAAAGAATTGAGTGGGAGGAAGATAGAACTTGATGAGGTTGTTGAACCTTTACTTCAAACTGAGAGTAGCGCAGCGCAGAAAGTTGTTTCTGTGGAGCCTACATTAGCTGAAGAGGAAGTTAATGATGATGATCATGAAGCTTTGGATCAAGTTGCTATCGAACCTCGTAGGTCGACAAGGACGCGTACTGCTCCCGAGTGGTACGGCAACCCTGTCTTAAAAGTCATGTTGTTAGACAACGATGAACCTACGAGCTATGGAGAAGCGATGATGGGCCCGGATTCCAAGAAGTGGTTAGAGGCCATGAAATCCGAGATGGGATCCATGTATGAAAACAAAGTATGGACTTTGGAAGTATTACCTGAAGGGCGTAAGGCCATTCAGAACAAATGGATCTTTAAGAGGAAGACGGACGCGGACGGTAATGTCACCGTCTATAAAGCTCGACTTGTGGCAAAGGGTTTTTCACAAGTTCAAGGAGTTGACTACGATGAGACCTTCTCACCCGTAGCGATGCTTAAGTCCGTCAGAATCATGTTAGCAATAGCTGCCTTTTTCGATTATGAAATTTGGCAGATGGATGTCAAAACAGCGTTCCTTAACGGTTTCCTTAAGGAAGAGTTGTATATGATGCAACCAGAAGGTTTTGTCGATCCAGAGAATGCTGACAAAGTTTGCAAACTCCAGCGATCCATTTATGGACTGGTGCAAGCATCTCGGAGTTGGAATCTTCGTTTTGATGAGGTGATCAAAGCGTTCGAGTTTATACAAGTTTACGGAGAAGCTTGTATTTACAAGAAAGTGAGTGGGAGCTCTATAGCGTTTCTAATATTATATGTGGATGACATATTGCTGATTGGAAACAATATAGAAATGCTGGAAAGCGTAAAGGAATATTTGAACAAGAGTTTTTCAATGAAGGACCTAGGAGAAGCTGCTTTCATATTAGGCATAAAGATCTATAGAGATAGATCAAGACGCTTAATAGGACTTTCACAAAGCACATACCTTGATAAGATTTTGAAGAAGTTCAAAATGGATCAGTCCAAGAAGGGGTTCTTGCCTGTTTTACAAGGTGTGAAGTTGAGTAAGACTCAATGCCCAGTGACTGCAGAAGATAGAGAAAAGATGAGTGTCATCCCCTATGCTTCGGCCATAGGCTCTATCATGTATGCAATGCTGTGCACAAGACCCGATGTCAGCCTTGCCATAAGTATGGTCGGAAGGTTTCAAAGTGATCCAGGAATGGAACACTGGACGGCGGTCAAGAATATCCTGAAGTACCTGAAAAGGACTAAGGACATGTTTCTCGTTTATGGAGGTGATCAAGAGCTCGTCGTAAAGGGTTACGTCGATGCAAGCTTTGACACTGATCCGGATGACTCTAAGTCGCAAACCGGATACGTATTTATTCTTAATGGGGGTGCGGTTAGCTGGTGCAGTTCCAAGCAAAGCGTGGTAGCAGATTCTACATGCGAAGCGGAGTACATCGCTGCCTCGGAGGCGGCGAAGGAAGGTGTCTGGATGAAGGAGTTCATGACAGATCTTGGAGTAGTGCCTAGTGCACTTAACCCAATGACTCTGTTTTGTGATAATACTGGTGCCATTGCTCTAGCCAAGGAACCAAGATTTCACAAGAGGACCAGACACATAAAGCGACGTTTCAATTCCATCCGCGATTACATCAAGGAGGACGACATAAATATTTGCAAAGTACACACGGATCTAAATGTTGCAGATCCGTTGACTAAACCTCTTCCAAGGGCTAAACATGAACAACACCAGAGCTGCATGGGTGTTCGATTCATTACAATGTAAATCACATAGTGATGTGAACTAGATTATTGACTCTAGTGCAAGTGGGAGACTGTTGGAAATATGCCCTAGAGGCAATAATAAATTGGTTATTATTATATTTCCTTGTTCATGATAATCGTTTATTATCCATGCTATAATTGTATTGATTGGAAACTCAAATACATGTGTGGGTACATAGACAACACTGTGTCCCTAGTAAGCCTCTAGTTGACTAGCTTGTTGATCAAAGATGGTTAAGGTTTCCTAGCCATGGACATGAGATGTCATTTGATAACGGGATCACATCATTAGGAGAATGATGTGATGGACAAGACCCAAACTGTAAACGTAGCATATGATCGTGTCAGTTTATTGCTATTGTTTTCTGCATGTCAAGTATCTGTTCCTTTGACCATGAGATCATGCAACTCACTGACACCGGAGGAATACCTTGTGTGTATCAAACGTCGCAACGTAACTGGGTGACTATAAAGGTGCTCTACAGGTATCTCCGAGGGTGTCTGTTGGGTTGGCATGGATCAAGACTGGGATTTGTTACTCCGTATGACGGAGAGGTATCTCAGGGCCCACTCGGTAATACAACATCACAATGAGCCTTGCAAGCAATGTGACTAAAGTGTTAGCCACGAGATCTTGTATTACGGAACGAGTAAAGAGACTTGCCGGTAACGAGATTGAACTAGGTATAGTGATACCGACGATCGAATCTCGGGCAAGTAACATACCGAAGAACAAAGGGAACAGCATACGGGATTAACTGAATCCTTGACATAGAGGTTCGACCGATAAAGATCTTCGTAGAATATGTAGGAGCCAATATGGGCATCCAGGTCCCGCTATTGGTTATTGATCGTAGAGGTGTCTCGGTCATGTCTACATAGTTCTCGAACCCGCAGGGTCTACACACTTAATGTTTGGTGACGATTAGTATAATTGAGTTATTATGTTGGTGACCGAAAGTTGTTCGGAGTCCCGGATAAGATCCCGGACATGACGAGGATCTCCGGAAGAGTCCGGAGGTAAAGATTGATATATGTGATAATAGTGTTTCGATCTCCGGAAGAGTTCCAGAGTTCACCGGAATGGGTTCCGGATGTTTACCGAAGTGTTCGGGTGCAGCAACACTTTATATGGGCCAAAGGGATAAAGCCCACGAGGTATTGGAAAGCGCAAAAGTAGTTTTGCTGCCGCGTAAGCGGTACTACCGCTTGTGTGAAGCGGTACTACCGCCCGAGCGGTACTACCGCTTGTGTGAAGCGGTACTACCGCCCAAGCGGTACTACCGCTTGTGTGAAGCGGTACTACCGCTTGTGTGCGGCTGTGCACGGTTCGGCAGGGATCCGAGTTGGACTCTTTTCCTGCGGGCCAAACCGACCTTGTGCGGGCAAAACCGACCTAGAGGAGGCTTTTACTCCAAGTTTAGACCCCAAGGCTCAACATATAAATAGAGGGGCAGGGCTAGCACACGGGACACATCAAGATTTCCCCAAGCCGTGTGCGGCAACCCTAACCCTCTAGTTTCTCCGTCATAATCTCCGTAGCGCTTGGCGAAGCCCTGCAGAGATTGTTCCTCACCACCATCACCACGCCGTCGTGCTGCTGGAACTCAACCACTACTTCACCATCGCTCGCTGGATCGAGGAGGTGAAGGCGTCATCAAGCCGTACGTGTGTTGAACGCGGAGGTGCCGTCCGTTCGGCACTAGATCGGAAGGATCGTGATTGGATCGCGGGACGCTCGGCGATTTGGATCGCGAAGACGTTCGACTACATCAACCGCGTTTATTAACGCTTCCGCTTAGCGATCTACAAGGGTATGTAGATTCACTCTCCCTCTCGTAGATGCTCATCACCATGGATAGATCTTGTGTGTGCGTAGGAAAATTTTTGTTTCCCATGCAACGTTCCCCAACACTAAGTTCCATGCATCTCTAACTACCTGATCAAAGTCAGGTTGAGAGAGGCACCACTTTTCAAATCTGAACATCCTAGGGCCATTACATCTTCTGGCTCCAGTGTCTAGTACCAGGGGGGCATGATCACTGCCCACCCTGGGAAGGGCATTGAGAGAGGATAGTGGGAAATGGGCATCCCAGTCCATAGAAGTGAACACTCTATCCAAAACAGCAAAGACAGGATCTCCCTGGTTATTAGGCCAGGTAAATTTCCTATTGGAGACAGAAATCTCAAGGAGCCCCCATCTATTAGTCCAATCATTGAACAGCAAAGAACTCTGATGATTAACTACACCACTACTCTTACCATCACTCCCTATAACCAAATTTAAATCACCACACACCAGGATAGGATAAGTGGTAGAATCAAAAAGATCATGCAACTCAGCAATGAAATCCATTTTAAATTCAGGATAAGCAGACCCATAAACAACAACCAAGTGCCATAAGAACCCATCACTTTTATTTCTAACAGTAGCTTTAACAAAAAATCTATTATTAATAAAACCAACTACATCAAACAAGTCTTTCCTAAGGCCAATTAAAATCCCACCAGCAGTATTAACAGCAGGCAAATAATGCCAGGTGAAGTTACCCAACCTGTCGAATGCTTTGAGGAAACCTTCAGTAATGATTTCTCTCTTAGTCTCTTGGAACCCAATGAAATCAGGATTAGATTTAACAATCACATCACACAGGCACTGACTTTACCAGGTTGCCCTAAGCCTCTAATGTTCCAAATAAGACCTATCATCAAGAAATTCTAAAAGGATGAGATAAGCCACAAGGCTTAACCTTAGTAAGGACAGCAGGAGATTCACTCAAAACATCAGCAGTGCCAACTGATGTAAAGGAAGATATCTGAAAGCACATTTGCTCCCTTGGTGGTTTTGGTAATTTATGCCAACATACATGTTGTTGGACTAATGCTTTTATCTAGTGAATTTCAGGCAAGTTCAACAATGGCGTGGCATGGACAAGAGGACGTGGAACCCCTTCAAAATGCTAAGGACAAGGATTGGCAAAGGATCAAGACTCTACATTTTTGGTTTAGTGATCCAAGATCACATTGAGTCCATAGGAAAGCCAATACAATTAAAAGGGGATGAGGTGTTGCTTAATGGTCTTTTTGCTCAAGTGCTTAGTGACAGTATTCCTAAACCCTCAACCACTCTCTCTAACCAAATATGTCCTAAACCTAAAGTCCAACTCGGCCCCACCGATATTTCCAATCCGGCCCCACCGAGTTCATCCAAGACTTAGCCACTACCAAACCCTAACAAATCGGATCCACCGAAATGGATCTCTGTAATCGGTTGCATTCACTTCGGTCTCACCGATTTATGCAAATCGGTCTCACCGAGATGGCTTGCCAAGTCTCTGTTGCCTTATTGCTTCACTTCGGTCCAACCGAGTTGATGCAATCGGTGCCACCGAGATGAGGATTGCCCTAAGCCATTGCACTTCGGTCTATCCGAGTTGTTCGTATCGGTCCCACCGAGATTCCTAACGTTCATATCTTTTACACAGTTCGGTGCTACCGAGATGATTGTTTCGGTGCCACCGAGTTGGGTCAAAAGTGTCTAACGGTTGGATTTTGTGTGGAGGCTATATATACCCCTCCACCACATCCTTCTTAGTAAGGAGAGCCATCAGAACGTGCCTACACTTCCACCATACATTTTCTGAGAGAGAACCACCTACTCATGTGTTGAGATCAAGATATTCCATTCCTACCATTTGAACCTTGATCTCTAGCCTATCCCAAGTTGCTTTCCACTCAAATCCTTCTTCCACCATAGCCAAATCTTTGAGGAGTTGTTTGAGTGCTGGGAAGACTATCATTTGAAGCACAAGAGCAAGGAGTTCATCAACAACACACCGTCTATTACCTTTTGGAGAGTGGTGTCTCCTAGATTGGTTAGGTGTCACTTGGGAGCCTCCAACCAGATGTGGAGTTGAACCAAGAGTTTGTAAGGGCAAGGAGATCGCCTACTTCGTGAAGATCTACCCCGAGTGAGGCTAGTCCTTCGTGGACGTAAGCCATGGTGGAATAGGCAAGGTTGCTTCTTCGTGGACCCTTCGTGGGTGGAGCCCTCCGTGGACTCGCGCAGCCGTTACCCTTCGTGGGTTGAAGCCTCCATCAATGTGGACGTACGATAGCACCACCTATCGGAACCACGCCAAAAACCACCGTGTCTTCATTGCGTTTGATCTTCCATACTCTACCCCTTTACTTTCCGCACACTTGCATGCTTCATTATTTCCGCTGCTTAATCTCTAGATATGCATGTGTAGAAAGTATTGTAGTTATCTTAACTTGTGCCAAAATCTGCCTAAGTTCCAAGAGAAATTAAAAACTGCTAATTTGGCTGCTTAGGAGTCTATTCACCCCCCCTCTAGACCTATCTCCTCGATCCCACAATTGGTATCAGAGCATTGGTCTCCATTGCTTTGGTTTCATCACCATTGGAGGGAGATGGATGTGTCTACGTTGGGGAGTCTTAGACGTAGAGTGCCTATTCTCGATGGGGAGTATTACAACTTTTGGAGAGATGAAATGCTTGATATCTTTGATGAATTTAACTTGAGCAAGTATATTCATAATCCTTATGTGCCCCTATTGATCCCTTGCATCCTACTCATGAAGAGGAAATTGATATGCTTCGTAATCTTAGAACTGTCAATCTTATCATTAGAGGATTACCTAAGATTGTGCTTGGTTGTATGCGAAACTTTGCATGTGCTTATACTCTATGGCATGATTTAGAAAAGCGATATCCTGATTATTCCTTAAAGAGTCTAGATAAGATTCTTCATAAGGCTGTTGCTTTTCACAAGATGAGTCCTAGTGATCCTAAGTTTGATGATTGCTTGTTTGAGCTTCGTGATCTCATGCGTGCCAAAGGAGATGTTAGAACTATTAGCAATATTATCATGGAAACTATTAGAATCCATAAACTTGAACATTGTCATGATCATGAAACTAATGAATCTATTGCCCTAGGTAATGATCACATGCATGATGATGATGTTGAGCATGGCTATTATGATGAAGACGAAGATTTTGATATTGAATTTGAGAAGACATTGAGGAATCTCGGTCTTATGGCAAATCTTCGAGATTACATGGCCGGAGGAAAAGAGTGGATTCTTGATAGTGGATGTACCGATCACATGACCGGAGATAGAGACATGTTTTGTGAGCTTACTAAAAATGATGGTCCACGCAAGTATGTGACTTTTGGCGACAACTCCAAGGGTAAGGTACTTGGCCTTGGTAAGGTGGCCATATCCAATGATAGCTCCATACAAAATGTTATGCTTGTTGAATCTCTTGGTTACAATCTTCTTTCCGTATCTAGACTAGCTGATTTTGGCTTTAATGTTCTATTTACCAAAGTAGATTGCCAAGTGTTTCGCCAAGATAATCATAATATGGTCTTTACCGGCATTCGTAGAGGTGATCTATACATTGTTGATTTCACTAAGAGAGCTCAACCTCGTACTTGTTTAATTGCTAAATCTTCTAAAGGTTGGTTATGGCATAGAAGACTTGGACATGTTGGTATGCGTAACCTTGATAAACTTGTTAAAGGAGATCACATTCTTGGAGTGAAAGATGTTATGTTTGACAAAGATTGACTTTGTAGTGCTTGCCAAGCAGGAATACAAGTTGGAGGAAGCCATCCCGTGAAGAACATTATGACCACGAGGAGACCACTCGAGCTACTTCATATGGATCTTTTTGGTCCCAATGCCTGTAAGAGTCTTGGTGGTAACTCTTCCGGTTTGGTCATTGTTGATGATTTTTCCAGATTTACGTGGGTGTTCTTTCTTGATGACAAATCGCAGGTACAAAAGATCTTCAAGAACTTCGCAAGAAAGGCTCAAAACCAATTTGAAGTGAAGATCAAGAAGGTTTGGAGTGACAATGGAACGGAGTTCAAGAACACGAATGTGGACACCTTTCTTGATGAGGAGGGTATTTCACATGAGTTCTCGGCTACGTACACACCTCAACAAAATGGAGTTGTTGAAAGGAAGAACCGGACACTTATTGAGATGGCAAGAACAATGCTTGATGAATACAAGACGCCAAGACATTTTTGGGCGGAAGCGGTTGAAACAGCTTGTCATGCAACAAATCGACTTTACCTTCACAAGCTTCTTGGTAAAACGGCGTATGAACTGCTCACCGGTAACAAACCACAAGTTGGATACTTTCGAGTATTTGGCTCAAAATGTTACATTCTTGATAAGCATCGTCGTTCAAAATTTGCTCCTAAATCTCATGAAGGTTTCCTACTCGGTTATGGATCGAACCCTCACACTTACCGTGTCTACAACAACTTCACTCGAAAAGTTGAAGCGACGGTAGATGTGAAGTTTGATGAAATTAACGGCTCGCAAGTCGAGCAATTGCCACTTGATGTAGGAGATCAAGAACCATCAGAAGCAATCAAGGATTTGCCCATTGGCAAGATTCGCCCCGTGGAAGTAAAGGAGAGTACCTCATCTATTCAAGTGGAAGCCCCAACTTCACATCAAGGTGAACGACAAGTTGATATGGAGGCATCCACAAGTGGAACACATCAAGACGAAGGGAATTTGGAAGTGCAACAAGATGATCCACCTCAACCTCCTTCTCCACAAGCGAACAACGACAACATCAACGAAAAAGAAGGAGATGATGATGATGAGGAAGCCTCACCACAACCCAAGAAAAAGCTACCTCGAGTTAGAGCAAGAATCGACAAGGATCATCCCGTCGAACAAATACTTGGAGATATCCAAACCGGGAGAATCACTCGCTCTAAATCTCGCTTGGCTAACTTTTGTGAGCATTACTCATTTATCTCTAGTGTTGAACCTTTTAAGGTGGAAGATGCTCTCAAGGACCCCGATTGGGTGAATGCAATGCACGAAGAGCTACACAACTTTGAGAGGAACCAAGTGTGGACATTGGTTGAGAAGCCTAAGGAAGAGCAAAACATCATTGGAACCAAATGGGTGTTTCGGAATAAGCAAGATGAAGATGGACAAGTTGTACGCAACAAGGCTCGTCTCGTAGCACAAGGTTACACACAAGTCGAAGGTATGGACTATGGTGAGACCTATGCCCCCGTTGCAAGACTTGAATCCATTCGCATTTTACTTGCTTATGCCAATCACCATGATATCACTCTTTACCAAATGGATATTAAAAGTGCCTTCTTAAATGGTGAAATTGAGGAGGAAGTGTATGTTAAACAACCTCCCGGCTTTGAGAATCCTAAGAAACCTAATCATGTGTACAAACTTCGTAAAGCTCTTTATGGTCTTAAACAAGCCCCTAGAGCTTGGTACAAATGCTTGACAAAGTTTCTTCTTGAAAAAGGTTTTGAAATTGGGAAGATTGATTCAACCTTGTTCACTAAGAGGGTTAATGGTGAATTATTTGTGTGCCAAATTTATGTTGATGATATTATCTTTGGATCTACTAACCCCTCTTTTAGTGAAAAGTTTGGAAGGTTGATGTCGGAAAAGTTCGAGATGTCTATGATGAGTGAACTCAAATTCTTTCTTGGTTTGCAAATCAAGCAAACTAGGGAAGGTACCTTTGTCTCTCAAACAAAGTATACCAAGGACTTATTCAAGAAGTTCAACATGCAAGAGAGTAAAGGTACGAAAACTCTTATGCCCACGAGTGGACATCTTGATTTGGCCAAGGATGGCAAACCGGTTGATCAAAAGGTTTATCGATTTATGATTGGTTCATTATTATATCTATGTGCCTCTCGTCCTGACATTATGCTAAGTGTGTGCATGTGTGCACGATACCAAGCGGCACCAAAAGAGTGTCACCTTAAGGCGGTGAAAAGAATTGTGAGATACTTGATACATACACCAAACTTTGGCATATGGTACCCAAAAGGATCTTCTTTCAATCTTGTTGGCTACTCCGATTCGGACTATGCCGGAGACAAGGTTGACAGAAAATCCACTTCGGGTACATGTCAATTTCTTGGTAGATCTCTTGTGTCTTGGTCCTCCAGGAAACAAAACTCTGTATCTCTATCTACTGCCGAAGCGGAATATATTGCCGCGGGATCATGTTGTGCTCAATTACTATGGATGACACAAACTCTTAAAGACTATGGTGTGCATGTGAGACATGTGCCATTACTTTGTGACAATGAGAGTGCTATTAAGATAGCACACAATCCTGTGCAACATTCTCGAACTAAGCATATTGAGGTTCGTCACCATTTTATTCGAGATCATGTTGAGAAAGGTGATATAGACCTTAAACATGTTCGTACCGACAAACAATTGGCGGACATCTTTACCAAACCCCTTGATGAGAAAGTGTTTTGTCACTTGAGAAGTGAGTTGAACATCATTGATGCTTCAAATGTGAACTAGAGGTTCATGTGGATGCATACAAGGGCATGAGCATTCTTGACTAATCCATAATATCTTTCTTGATCATCTTATATCTTGGACATTTTGCTCCCTTGTATGGTATCTAACCTTTTGTAGGTATTTGGACAAGCTTCATGTCACAAGATTGCATCTCACTCTTATCTTGAGCAATCTTGTATAACCCAAGTATCAACAATTGATGGTGGAACAAGGAACAAGACAACCTAAACATATCCTTTGACAACATTTGAGATATGTTTCATTATTGTCATTTTGGATATACATGTTGTTCCTTGCAAAGCTAACCCATGTAGGAAGATGAACTACAAAAGATAGGATCGCTCTCAACTTCAACTCATGAGCATCTACATCAAGTTCAACTACATGATGGACATTACCACAAAATCCCAATGTAAGTTCTCACATCTTAGAGAAGCTTTACTCAAAGACATGAGCTAAAGCAACTCAACAAGATGTGAATACATCAAAATGCTTAAAGGAAAAATGGCAACCCCATTTTGAGCTTAAACAATGAGTATGACCTATGATCAAGTGTTCTCACTTGACTCCTAAGTCAATATACTCTAACATAGGTGACCTAGTCGCCGACCCATCTAGATGAAGTTCCAAAAAAAAAAACTTCATCTAGATGTTGCTTTGCTTCTTTTCTGTGTTTATGTTTTTCTTTTCGCTTGATTCGTGGTTAATCCATTGCAAATCTTTGTGAGAATTCCATTGCCTAGTGAGCTGAGTTGACAAAAAGTTCCATTGCATCAAACTCGGTTCCACCGAATTGCTACAACTCGGTGTCACCGATTTTGCTGCTCTAAGGAATTTTCTGTCAAATTTTTCCTGAGTTTTTCCGTTCCAGCTCCACTCAATGATTCTTATCCTCTACTTGCATCTAGATGTGTTTCTCAAGGACCAAACCCACTTAGTCAATACCCTTCAAGTCCCTTCTTGGAAATTGATGTCAAAGGGGGAGAGAGGAATACATCAAAGCTTAAGCTTATCATTTCAAAGAGATGCACCTTACAAGAGGAGAGAATGTTACATGTTTCTAAGAGGGGAGAAACATGATTAGTTTGTTCTTTGGTTGTTCTAGTTTTCTCACCCTACCTACTCCCAATATCCAATATCAGATTCAGGGGGAGAGGAAGCTAAGGGGAGACAACTATTTCTTTTGGGTACATGTCTGCTTGAAAGAAGTATTCACCTAGTGATACAATTCTCTACATGTCATCCCAATCTTGGTTTTCTTGTTGATCCTGTGTCTTTTCTTGAAGAAATTATCTTGTGTTATCTAACCCTGTTTTCTCAAGTGTATTTCTTCAGGTACTTGATCAAGAACTTCAAGGTAAGTATATGCATCACACTCATGTGCATGATTGACCTCTTGCTGGTATATATTGTTTGCAAGAAGAAGATCATGGACACGTGGATACCTAAATGATATATATATATATATATTGCCCTGATGCATATAGCCAAGATACATGTTGCATGTATATTTCCCATGAGATATCATCATATTATATGCACTTCTCTAGGGGGGGTTAAATGGAATTCATACATGTTACATGTTTCCTTCAAAGCTTTCATACTTATCTCTGCTACATCTGTATTTGAAGCTTTGATGTATGTTGTCATCAATTACCAAAAAGGGGAAGATTGAAAGCACATTTGCTCCCTTGGTGGTCTTGGTAATTTATGCCAACATACATGTTGTCGGACTAATGCTTTTATCTAGTGAATTTCAGGCAAGTTCAACAATGGCGTGGCATGGACAAGAGGACGTGGAACCCCTTCAAAATGCTAAGGACAAGGATTGGCAAAAGATCAAGACTCTACATTTTTGGTTTAGTGATCCAAGATAACATTGAGTCCATAGGAAAGCCAATACTATTAAAAGGGGATGAGGTGTTGCTTAATGGTCTTTTTGCTCAAGTGCTTAGTGACAGTATTCCTAAACCCTCAACCACTCTCTCTAACCAAATATGTCCTAAACCTAAAGTCCAACTCGGCCCCACCGATATTTCCAATCCGGCCCCACCGAGTTCATCCAAGACTTAGCCACTGCCAAACCCTAACAAATCGGATCCACCGAAATGGATCTCGGTCCCACCGAGATGGCCTTGCCAACTCTTTGTAATCGGTTGCATTCACTTCGGTCTCACCGATTTATGCAAATCGGTCTCACCGAGATGGCTTGCCAAGTCTCTGTTGCCTTATTGCTTCACTTTGGTCCAACCGAGTTGATGCAATCGGTGCCACCGAGATGAGGATTGCCCTAAGCCATTGTACTTCGGTCTATCCGAGTTGTTCGTATCGGTCCCACCGAGATTCCTAACGTTCATATCTTTTACACAGTTCGGTGCTACCGAGATGATTGTTTCGGTGCCACCGAGTTGGGTCAAAAGTGTGTAACGGTTGGATTTTGTGTGGAGGCTATATATACCCCTCCACCACATCCTTCTCAGTAAGGAGAGCCATCAGAACGTGCCTACACTTCCACCATACATTTTCTGAGAGAGAACCACCTACTCATGTGTTGAGATCAAGATATTCCATTCCTACCATTTGAACCTTGATCTCTAGTCTATCCCAAGTTGCTTTCCACTCAAATCCTTCTTCCACCATAGCCAAATCTTTGAGGAGTTGTTTGAGTGCTGGGAAGACTATCATTTGAAGCACAAGAGAAAGGAGTTCATCAACAACACACCGTCTATTACCTTTTGGAGAGTGGTGTCTCCTAGATTGGTTAGGTGTCACTTGGGAGCCTCCAACCAGATGTGGAGTTGAACCAAGAGTTTGTAAGGGCAAGGAGATCGCCTACTTCGTGAAGATCTACCCCAAGTGAGGCTAGTCCTTCGTGGACGTAAGCCATGGTGGAATAGGCAAGGTTGCTTCTTCGTGGACCCTTCGTGGGTGGAGCCCTCCGTGAACTCGCGCAGCCGTTACCCTTCGTGGGTTGAAGCCTCCATCAACGTGGACGTACGATAGCACCACCTATCGGAACCACGCCAAAAACCACCGTGTCTTCATTGCGTTTGATCTTCCATACTCTACCCCTTTACTTTCCGCACACTTGCATGCTTCACTATTTCCGCTGCTTAATCTCTAGATATGAATGTGTAGAAAGTATTGTAGTTATCTTAACTTGTGCCAAAATCTGCCTAAGTTCCAAGAGAAATTAAAAACTGCTAATTTGGCTGGTTAGGAGTCTATTCACCCCCCCTCTAGACCTATCTCCTCGATCCCACAACATCCTAGCAGGGGTCCCAACTAAATCATCATTAATGATGTCAATATTTGTAGGCAAAACAATTTCTGGATTACTATTGGCAAAAGCCAGACATTTCTCTTGTTCCCTAATTACTAAATCATCAATGATAGCAAACTTACTGGACTCAACTCCACCAAGTTTCAAATTAACCTGACTAGCCTGATCAGAAAGGGAAATGGGATCAACAGTAGGAAAAGATTTACCTTTGAAAGTTTGTGGGATCTCCAAATTCTTTTTCATCTTATACGCAGCAGATTTCTCAATCATGTTCACATTTCCATGTTGTCTAGTACCATGTTTCTAAGCCAAAACTGGCCCCCATTTTGGATTCTTGGTAGAAATATTCTTATCCACCCGGGCTTGGTTCAGTGACTCCATCAAAGATCATTTGAGGCCATTGGAATGCAGGAGTTGAATAGCCTCAGGGGTAGAACCCCCATTTCTTCACCATCATCACTTTTTTCCTCATCAGACTCAACCATGTCAATAGATTTCAATAGATCTTCAAAGTATTCCATGTTGGCAGATCTGTCAATTCCAGAAACAGACTTCACATATGCCAGCTTAGGAGTAGAAACCCCATCTTCCACACTCATCACATTAATATCACCAGGAGAAGTTACCCTCACATCACTAGGAGTGATCATCTCAGCAGAAGAAGCATCAAGAGTAGGCTAAATTGCAGAGGCACATTCCATGATAAAATTCTCATGATCAGAATTTGAGCATAATGCCATTGAAGCAAAGCCCTTACCCCTGCCAGTAGATCCACTAGCCTTTCCTTGAGTAGCTAGATTGGCTTTATCCAACTCATCAATAGCCTGCTCATCATCAATCAAGTCATCATTCATACCATCTTTAGGAATATCTTCATCATTGTTTTCCTGTCCCTCATCACCTCCATTGGCATCACCATCTTCCTCATCATCATCAATGTCAATCACAGAATCAACACCACCAACCTGTTCATACCCCTCCACAGTAAAACCTAATAGAAATGGCTTTTTCTTCATCTCAATCAGCCTTTCAAAAGGAATCTTAGCAGGATCCCTGCAAGCAATCTTAACCGTTACATTCTCAAAAAAGGTCCTGAACATACCATTCCAATCAACATCTGTCAGAACCCCAAACAGAGAAGCTATTTGAGCAAACACTTTCCAAGTACACCACTTAGGGGGAATCCCCTCAATTAGAACCCAAGCTTCAACTAATTCCCCAAAAGGGTCACAAGCACCTTTCCATTCAGTCATTTTTACAGAAACATCTTGTGGTAAGCAAAATCCAGGAAGCTCAATAAGATCTTCCACAGGAGGAACCTAACAAGGAAAGTTTTAGACAATCCCCTAATCTGCCATGGCCAATGTTTAGTCTTGCAGAAGGTAGCAGTCAGAAGACCCATCAATTTTGCACTATCCACCTCACCTTTCAGGATGTTCACAACAGCACAATTCAGGAAGCTGAGCCAGTTTGATTCATTAGCAACAGGTATGTCCACATGGTAGAAAACAAGCCCTCGAGCACCACTGCCAAAGAAAGCAGCAGTGGGTTGTACCTTAGACCATGCAGCACAGTTGTTCACATTGTGATTTTTGTTGGAAGATGAAACAAGATTTAGGATTGATGCAGTTACCAACATAGTGTCCAGGGCCACCACAATTGAAGTAGATCATATCTTTGTATCTAGGATCTAACACTTGCTCCATTTCCACCTCAGCAACTTGAGAAGAATGTACCTGGGAGGATGTTGCAGTGGAGGCTGTGGATTTGGTTTGTTTTGGGGCAGGAGCGGGTCTTTTGTATGCATCGGAGCAGATGGCTGCTTGCGCCCTCCCCCTCCTGAACTGGTTTTCTGCGCGGCCGCCTTGGATTGGCCAGTCGCGCCTGCACTGCTACCACTCCGGCGGTCAGACATCTTCGCTCCTCGCCTGACCACCTCGGCAAAGGACTAGGACCCTGGACCAAGCCCTTCATGAGATAACTTGACAGTCTTTGGGGGAGGATCGAAGGCACAACGAGTAGCACTAAAGCAATCAGCTGCTTTGAAAGATTGTAACGCCCAATATGAAGCTCTATCGCGATCACGTGATGAAGTCGTGATTGGGACAGAACCTCATTTTGGAATGCTTAGCAAGGTGATTCTCAAATACATACAACCGAATGAACAGATGAGAGTACCAGATAAAGGCTTACACTCGCCACATGCTACAGCATAATATATCATCAAACATCATACAATCATCCAAATGAAAGGCAGGGTCTGACTACGGACGAAATCAAATGATAAAATCACCACCCTGCTATTATCCCCGGATCAACTGACTAGGGCCACTACGGATCATCTGGCATCGTGACGTACATACGTCCACGCTCATCGTCATACTCCCAATGGAGCATCTCGGGCTCACCTATGTCTGTCTCAAGCGTACTTGCAACTGGTGTTTATAGTAATCTGTGAGCCACAGGGACTCAGCAATCTCATCACCCAAGGTAACAGAACTATTTAAGCTGATAGGAATGGAAGGGGTAAATGTGATGAGGTTGCAGCAAGCACTAAGCATGTTTAAGTGGCTAACATACGAGTACAAGAATAAAGATGGGCATACTACGCATAACGGTCGCAAGTTTAATATGATCAAGAAGTGATCCTGGACACCTATTTACGGTTCAAGCATAACCCCACCGTGTTCTCTTCCCGAACTCCCTCGAAAAGAGACGGTCACGGTTACGCACACGATTGATGTATTTTAATAAGATTTAGTGTCAAGTTCTCTACAACCGGAGGTTATAAATTTTCAAGTCGTCACATAACCGCGGGCACGGCTTTCCGAAAGATATAACCCTGCAGGGGTGCTCCAAGTAGTCCATTATAAATTACCACACGCATCCGATGGAACATCCTCACACCATGATAACACGATGCTTATGATAAGGAATCCCGGTGGACAAGCCACTCGTAATAGGCAAAACTAAACCAGCAAGTATGGGTGGGCACAGTCACACCGAAAACCGAAAAACCGAACCGAACCGAACCGATTTAACCGATTTGTGTGTTTATTCGGTGTATGGTTTTTTGGTTCGGTGGCAATTTCGTTTGCTATTCGGTGTTCGGTGCAACTTCGGTTTCCTGCGGTCACAAACCGAAATAACCGAAGAAACCGTTATTATATACGATGGACGTACCCGTATATGAATGTGGCTGTGACGTGTGAGCGGCTGAGCGCAGCCCATTTGTCCTTCGGCCCAACAGCCTCTGATTTACCTAATGTAAATATATAATCACCCCCGTTCACACGAGTCCGTGAAACCTAGCCATCGCCCATCTCTTCATCCCTTCGTCAGGCGGCGCCATCTCCTCTTCAACCCTAGATGCGCGATCAGCTACTCATCGAGCCGGCTCCGGCGAGTCGGCGCTCCGCAGCCAGCAACAAATCCTTTTGTTGCGACGGACGGACATAAGCCATCCGCTAGCTTATCCAAGTTCTAATCTCTCAAATCTCAATACAAGTAGCTAGTACACTACCTAACGTAACTCCATGCTAGTGATTAGTTTGATCTACTACTACTAGGAATATTTTAGTATTGTTTTGCATGAAACGATTGTCATGAGCTAGTGTATCAGCAAGTATTTATACGATTTCTATCCACGGATCTTCTTGTGTGCATGCTGCTCATGAGTCGTGGCTCTGATTGGTGCATGCACTTCGGTTTTCTGGTTAACCGAATAAACCGAACCGATATATTTTGGTTAATATGGTTCGGTTGCTAATTTTTGTGTGATTATTTCGGTTGCCATTTCTCCAAAACCGAAATTATAAAAAACCGAATAAACCGAACCGTAATAACCATATTAACCGAACGCCCAGCCCTACCAGCAAGACCTCCCGGTGAGCCAGATCCGTGTCTAGAGCCGTGCGCTCTCTATCTACGGGAATCATCCGTCTATGCATAGTGGACGGTAGCCAAAAGACCTCGAGTTGCCTCGAGGCGGCTCCGCCGACTGCTAGGTAGGTGGACCAACGGTTGTGTTTTGCCGCTGGCCCGAGTTATGTTGGAATTAAAAGAGTCCCCGAGGTGGCGCCCTCTATGCATTAACTATTAGGTTCATGTTGGCAAATGTTAAAACCAATGTTGGCCTTGCTGGAGAAGTCTTATCCTAAAACAAGTGATCAGGGGGGGTTCCCATATGCCCCACATGTGTTAGAAGCGCTCATCAAGGAACATAACACCTATATTACGGAAACTAGGGCCGCATGAGTGGAACCAAACACAAGGCAAAAGGCTGAGCCTTCCACACACAACCAAGTATATAGATGCATTAATTAAATAAGAGATATTGTGATATCACAACATATCCATGTCCCAACATGGACCAACCTGCACTGCACCTGCAACTAAAACGCTATAAGAGGGGCTGAGCAAAGCGGTAACATAGCCAAACAACGGTTTGCTGGGTATGGTGGTTAGATGTTGTATCATGGCATATGAGAGGCTGACATATATGTGGTAGGAAGCGTGACATAGCGATAGCAACGAAACAACTAGAAAGCAAAGATAGTAGAGTTATCTAGGGTAATGATCATCTTGCCTGAAGTCTCTTCGGTAGGATAGTAACTCTGCTCCTCGAACACGTTCTCAACAGGATCCTCGAACTCGGACTCGTCTCCCGGTACTACCCAAAAGAAAGAACAAGCACCGCAATAAACAAACAATCATGGCATAGATGCACAAGCAAAATGGTGGATGCATGACATGGGGAAATAATGAACATGAGATGAATGAAGCAACGGTGCTACCGGGACGATAGAAATAGTAACGAGAAGTGAACGGTGAAGGAAAAGATGGATATGGGCAAGATCTTGGCCACCCAAGTATGCCACTGGAAAGAATGGAAGATTTCGCATGAAATCGATATAAAGATCACGAGGAACGGATGCATAGAACTCAAATGGTGAGCAAAACAATTATGCAATGCAACCTGTCATTAACAGCAACAAGGTAAATTTCTAGCATCAAAACAACTAGCTACAGTACTCCAATATGCTCAAACAAGATATGTGGGTGAAGTTCACTACATGCACAACAATTCATTACATAGGTTCAAATTCATTAGAATCACCGGTTAATAAGAATGGAGACAACAAAATGCAAAGACAATGTTACAGCTGGAAATAACAGAGGAGATGCTGGCAGAAACAATGACAGTCAGTTTTCACATGGTTGTAGCAGTAGGCAAAACAACACAAAAGTGCAAGAAATTGGCATGCACCTACAGTACACATGGCATAGATCATTTCATTATATTGGCACAAATCCATAGTAAGCATGGATTCATCATAACCAAGATCACAAAATGCAACTTAATGTTGACAGCAAACTGCTACAATGACTAGGCATATTTAGAGCAACATTTATATATGCTACAGGAGTTTAACATGGCATCAAATGGCATGGCATGAATGTACTAATGACAGAGATGAACTCACGTTTACTGAACATGTCCAAAAGAACTATAGATTTGTGGCTACCATCAAGGCAATTTGGCAAGTTTTAATAACAGACAGTTTTGACGGCAATTTCAACGTTTCAAAAACAGTAACATTGACTAAGCATGTTTACAAGCTTGTGTCAGTCACATCATGGCATACCATGGCATGAAATAAATACTAGCAAAAATATGGCATGAAAATGCTCCAAACTCATGTTGACAAGATGCTCATATGACATTTGCATTAAATCACACAAAAATAACAAAATGGCATATTATGCAAAAATGACATGCACTCAAACTTGCTCAAATGACAAAACTAATGCCACAGATGGATTAGATGGATTTTTCTATGCCAAATTCATATAAAATATGCCTATGTTTCAACATGAAAAATGCCCAAAATTGCATATATACACAATGAACAGAAATGGATATAATCCATATTCCAGATTTGGCATATGCCAAAAATGGAAAGCGCTAGGAATGGAATACTGCCGAAATAGGAAAATGCCAAAAATGGGAAAAGACAAACGGCGTGTGGCCGACGGGTGGGGCCAGTGCGGGTGAGAGAATGACAGTGGGGTCGCGGTGCTGGTGTGGCTGACGAGTGGGACCCACTGGGCCCACATGGCAGTGGCTGAGGCGCGGAGCAGAGAAAAACAGAGGAGGCTCTCGCCGGCGACTGGAGCGCGGCGGCGCACTCGCCGGAGTTGGCTCCGGTGACCTAAAGCTACGGCGTAAAGGTGGAATCAAAGCACGGGAGGAACCCTCACACACGCATGTGACTCACGCGACCGGACGTCGACGGAGGCGACGCCGGCGACGAGGTACAGAGGCGGCGGCGACGAGCTCATGCAGCTCGTTGCGGGGCACGGCAGCGGCTGCGAAGCGACACCTACGCGCTACGGCGAACACGACCGACACGCTCGCGAGGCCTGCGGGGGTCAGGGTACTCGCCGGAGACGAGACCCGACGGCGGCGAGCACGGGCGCACATGGCAAACGAGGACAGAGGAAGCTATTGAGGGGGGAAAAGGCATGGGGAGGCGCGTGAGCTCACCACGAACACGCCTACGCTTTCAGCCGGAGGAGACAAAGACGAGGACGGCGGAATTTCGCCAGAGAAGCTTGCGGTGGCCGACGGGGAAGAAGAGGAAGGAGGCGACGGCGTCTTGGCGTCCCGCGGGGATGTAGTGGAAGTCGGGGTCGTAGGCGACGACGAGGAACTTGCCGGACAAGGTTTCCGGAGCAGAGGTCGACAAAGAGCACACTGGCGACGAGGCCGTGCATGCAGATGCGTTCGGGACGGGTTCGAGGTGGCGGATCTGGTGGCTGGTCTTACCAATCGGCGGCGGCGGACGATGAGGGAAACCCTAAGAGAGGCGAGGGACACCGAGTGGGGATTTAAGGGGGGCTAGGGCGAGCGGGCGAGATCGCGTGCTCTTGGGCGTGCGGTCCCCATGGTGACGGCGAGAGGAGGACAAAAAGGCGGGTGCGGCTCGCTGTAGCAAGGTCGCTGGCAGGCGGGCCCGGCCCTCCCATGCGGCAGAGGAGCAGCAGGGGTACACGCGCGCGGGGTTGAGAAAAGAAAAGGAGGGCGCCAGCGCGGCTAGGTGGGCTACGGGTGCGGTCACTGGGCCGCTGCTGCTGCTGCTCTCCTCTCTTTTCCATTCCATTTCTTTAATTCCTCCAGGCAGGAAATAAACCATAGAAATGCACAGGGAGCTAGGAGAGGGTTGAGAGAGGTATGAAAATATATCTAGAGTCCATGAATTATGTGGTATTTGAATAAATTGGTTTGGACATTTTTAGGGAAAGAAAAATATCACAAGTTTGAATTAATTTCAAACTTGAGGCATTTTTGATTCCAACCAAAACAACTCCAAATTAGATGAAACTTGGAGGAGAGTCATATGGCATGGTATAGACAATTATGAGAAAAGGTGGACATTAATTTGGGACAGAAATATTGCATCATGAATAAAATTGGAAAGAAGAGGGTATTGGGGATGATGATGGTGGAAGTAGTATGCATGGGTGACACCTCAGAAGTTGGGTGAGAAAAAGAAGGGGCTGAGCACACACAATGCATACATGAGCAACACAAAACATATGAAGGATGAAATGCACATGGTAAAAATATGAAGATGAAATGCACAAGTGAAAAGAAAAGAAAAGAAAAGAAAACACAATCATGAAGATGCAACAATTCATTTTGGCAAACATGGCAAATCCAGACATGGCAACATAGATGAGGTTACAAAATAGGAAGGATCACACTTTGGGTGTTACAAAGATCCACACTCGACGAAATCCTTCCGGATCCATCAGAGAAACCCAGAAGGGGGAACAACCTGTCATGGAGGAAGGGGGAAGTGGGATGGCGGCGCCGGGGAGGGGACGGAATGAGCCAGAGTTGTCGAAAGTGCTCCTCTACTTCCAGGGTTCCGCTATCATGAGAACACGCAAACTTACTTCCCGTCATCCCTTTAACAACATGCGCTCTGAAAGATGGTCCCACTGGCAGTGAGGGCGAGGGACGTGGCGCCCAATCCCCAACCTCACCTAACACGGCATCACCGGCCGACGAGCAACCCGCCGGCGGGGACCCTACAACGGACATAGATTCCTCCAGTAAACTGCTATCCGTAGAAGCGGCTACACCACGCTTAATCTGATGAACACAAGGAGGGAGAACCCTCGAGCAATCCTCTCCACTAACAGATACACTGAGCAGAGATGACGATTTATGAATTCTGGATCCACGCTCATGAAATGCAAGCAATCGACCACACAATGATGCAGGAATTCGAATCGAAAACGTACCTCCATCGCCAGGCCACGGAGGGGGTTCGATGGCTCGACGCTACATCAGGATCACAGGAGGGGAGATCACAGCCGGCGACTGGGAGGGGGCGCACCCCCGGCGGCAGGAACTCCGGTGGGATATTGGCCAGTTCATCCACCCGCGACGGCCTGATGTTGAGCCGCGATGGATTTGCCATCCGGTAATACGCCCATCTCGCCGCTTGAACTAGATCCGACGATTCGGCCTCCTGAATCGCCCAGAAGAGAAGCTCCACATCCATGCACCCCTCGCCGCCGACGAAGAGCGCGCGCTCTTCGAAGGTCGTGTAGCGGATGATGTTAATGTGGATGTTCGCCCACTCGTCGCGATCGGGAAACCTTTCCATCACCACCCGCCGCATCTCCCTGCGAGCCTCCATCGAGTTTGCGTCGATTGGAGGCGGTGGAATCGCTCCGGGAGGCGGCAGTGCCATTGGCTCCACCACCCTCGTCGCCGGCGCCAACCGGCGGACCCGAATCCAGCGTCAACGCGCCCCAGCCTTGAGAGCAAGCAGATGAGGTTCAAGGGAGGGGTGGGCTGGCAGTAATGCATGGGTAGGTGGGGAGGTGAGAAGGATGGGGATTTTCACTCACCGACGGCGCAATTCCCGAGGAGAAAGAGAGAGCCAGACTTGGTAGCGACATGAAGGGAGCGACGCCCACGGCGACCCAGGCGGCCGGCGCCAGCGCCCCTGAACCGGCCGATCACGGGAGGGTAGGCGGGAGGTTCTGGGCCCTCGCAGACGGTGTCGACGAGGAGGACGACGATGTGGCTTCCACCGGTGGTTCGCCGAAGATGTACTCGCCAACACCTGTGGATGTGATCTGCGAGGCCTTCAACCCCGGATACTCTGAGGAGGAAGTCGCCACGATTGTAGATGAGGTCGTTCTGATCGTCGATCCGGCAAGGCAAGGGTTACGACCGGAGGACAAGGTAGAGATGATTCGCCGAATTGTTCACCGGCGTACGGCGCCGTCCGTGGTCCGGCCATGGAAATGCCCGGTCCCCAAGGTATGTCTCCCTGCCCTAACACTTCATGATTTCTTTAATCCTAATGCATGGACGATCGTTGATCATCGAAGGAAGAAGCGGCCGGCGGTTGCCCAGCCGCCGGCGGCGGCGGTGTCCGGCCAGATTGGATCGATTCAGCAAGCGCGGACAACGCCTTTGAAATCTCTAACGGGCCTGCATGGGCTGGATTTCGGACTTGGCAATGTGGGCTCTGAGAGAACTGGGTATACGGCCCAGTGGGGAGCCAAGGCCGATGGGCCGTTCGTTTGCCAGTTTGAATTAATCAATGGTACGACGACCGATCAGGCGTCTCACGTCGACCGTGATCTTCCTAGGGTTCGTCCGCGGCGGGCACGACCTGGGTTCCCTATGCTTCGTGAAGGCAGGGCGGCTCGAGTGTATCGAGGTTCGGTTCCATCGCAAGCGATCATGGCTGGCCGCGGAATGGGACAACAGCCGCCCCCAGGTCTTGCACCTCCCCCCCCCCCCCCGAGCTACTCCTCCCGCGCGCGCTGCACACCCGGCGGCGTCCATAGCTGAAGATCAAGCGCCCCGGCAGCCGCCCCATGCGCGAGATGGGACGCACGCAGCTACTGAGGCTGTCGGGCAGGGGGCTGGCCGCGGTCGCGGTGGTGCCAACTCCGGCCAGTACGGTGACTTTGCGGATGGTTGATGTCTACTACACAACTTATTCTTGTAGACTCGTGTTGGGCCTCCAAGCGCAGAGTTTTGTAGGACAGTAGTAATTTTCCCTCAAGTGGATGACCTAAGGTTTATCAATCCATGGGAGGCGTAGGATGAAGATGGTATCTCTCAAACAACCCTGCAACCAAATACAAGAAATCTCTTGTGTCCCCAACACACCCAATACAACGGTAAATTGTATAGGTGCACTAGTTCGGCGAAGAGATGGTGATACAAGTGTAGTATGGATAGTAGATATAGGTTTTTGTAATCTGAAAATAAGAAAACGGCAAGGTAGCAAGTTATAAAACGGAGCACAAACGGTATTGCAATGCTTAGAAACAAGGCCTAGGGTTCATACTTTCACTAGTGCAATCTCTCAACAATGCTAACATAATTGAATCATATAGCAATCCCTCAACGTGCGACAAAGAATCACTCCAAAGTTCCAATTAGCGGAGAACATAAGATAGAAATTGTTGTAGGGTACGAAACCACCTCAAAGTTATTCTTTCCGATCAATCTATTGAGCTATTCCTATAAGTGTCACAAACAGCCCTAGAGTTCGTACTAAAATAACACCATATGATACGCATCAACCAACTCTAATGTCACCTAGATACTCCAATGTCACGACAAGTATCCGTGAGTTGATTATACGATATGCGTCAAACAACTTCAGATTCATAATATTCAATCCAACACAAAGAACTTCAAAGAGTGCCTCAAGATTTCTACCGGAGAAAGTAGGACGAAAACGTGCATCAACCCCTATGCATAGATTGCCCCAATGTCACCTCGGGAATCCGCGAGTTGAGTCACAAAACATACATCAAGTGAATCAATATAATACCCCATTGTCACCACGGGTATTCATATGCAAGACATACATCAAGTGTTCTCAAATCCATAAAAGTATTCAATCCGATAATAGTCCAACCTCAAAGGAAAAAACTCAATTCATCACAACAAGATAGAGAGGGAGAAACACCATATGATCCAACTATATTAACAAAGCTCGCGGTACATCAAGATCATGCCAAATCAAGAACACGAGAGAGGGAGAGATCAAACACATAGCTACTTGTACATACCCCTAGCCTCGAGGGTGAACTACTCCCTCCTCGTCATGGAGACCTCCGGGATGATGAAGATGACCTCCGGTGATGATTTCCCCCTTCTGGCAGGGTGCCGAAACAGGGCTCCAGATGGTATTTCAAAGGTACAGAGGCTTGCGGCGGCATAGTCGAAGTTCTAGGGTTATTTCTGGGGGTTTTGGTATTTATAAGAATTTTTGGCATTGGAATCACGCGAAGAAGGGCCACAGGGGGGCCCACGAGGCACCAGGGCGCGCCTGGGGAGTGGCACGCCCAGGTGGCTTGTGGGGCCCCTGTGGGTCTTCTGCTGCTCCCCCGAAGCTTCCTGGGTATGTTTCCTTCCAGAAAAAATCATCAGAAAGTTTCGCTGCATTTGGACTCCATTTGATATGGATTTTTTGGAAAACCAAAAACAAGCAGAAAACAACAACTGGCACTGGGCACTAGGTCAATATGTTAGTCCATGAAAATCATATAAAATCCATATAAAAGTGCACCAAAATCATACAAAACTATAAAAAACATAGCATGAATAATTCATAAATTATAGATACGTTGGAGACGTATCAGCATCCTCAAGCTTAATTCCTGCTCGTCCTCGAGTAGGTAAATGATAAAAGAAATAATTTATGAAGTGTGAATGCTAGCATAGTGCATAAGTTTGATCAATGATAATTTCAATCACTTTTTCTAGCACCATAATAGCAACATTTTCTCATAAAACTCATCATGATAAAGTAGCAACCAATTCACATGTTATGATTCAAACAATGCATTCTCTTGAAACTTAACAACCTATGTTCTTAGTCACCAAACAATTGCAATTCAACTTAATTTCAACAAAGTCTAAGTAAGAGCTCCACATACTCAATTATCATATAGTCTTCTATGATTGCTAGTACTCAAAGCATATTTTTAGAACAAATAGCATCCATAGAACACAGAGAAAGATAGGGGCTTAATGTTTTGCCTCCCGACTTATTTATCATAGAGATAATTGTCATCAATAATAATTCATGATCAAATATATTTGACTGGCCATATGTGCCTGGATTTTTCCCCACCACATGATGCTTGCCAACTAGAGAATAATTAAGGTTGAAATGAGAAGTAATACTATTGACTCTAGCATAAAGGTAAATAAATAAAGTAAAAGATAGGCCCTTCGCAGAGGGAAGCAGAGGTTGTCATGTGCTTTTTATTTTTTTATGTCAAGCCCTTATTGCAAAGGAACGTCACGTTATATTTCCCCTTGTGATAGCAACCTTTATTATGCAGTCCGTCGCTTTTATTTCTTTACCATCACAAGTTCGTACAACGCTTATTTTCCCTTGCAATAAAAGATCATACATATTTTAGGAGCAATTTTTATTGCTTTTTGCACCGATGACAACTTACTTGAAGGATCTTATTCAACCCATAGGTAGATATGGTGGACACTCATGGCAAGAAACTAGGTTTAAGGGTTTTTGGATGCACAAGTAGTATCTCTACTTAGTACGAATTTTTGGCTAGCAAAAGATCCTAAGCAAGCACCACATGTTGGAGGATCCATAACAATATAACTTCTATGCAAATATACCCAAACATAACTCATTACGTTGTCTTCCTTGTCCAACTTCAACTAATTTGCTCAAGTTTGAAAATAATTAATGGGTATTCACAATCATAAAAGATGTCCAAGATAATATATTTATATGTGAAAGTTCTCTTCCTTATACTAATCATTCATGAATTGCTTGTATGACCAATATTGTGATTGTCAAGCTTCAATAGATTTCACTTTCTAAACCCAATGTGAAACTACTACTAGACATGATACAAGCATATGAAGCATATATAATTTCAACTTTATGATATTCAATTTATTCAACAATTTACTCGTAGGATATAAGTGAAGAACAAGAGTAAATGACAAACTACTCCAAAAAGATATAAGTGAAGACCAAATGAGTAGTTAAGTAAATAGGTAGCTATGTGAGGACTCTCTCTCATTTAAAAATTTCAGATCTTAAGTATTTTATTCAACCAGAAAAGAAAAAAAAATAAAATGACATTCCAAGAATAGCACACATCATGTGAAGAAGCAAAAACTTAGGCTCAACCAAGACTAACCGATAATTGTTGATGAAGAAAGGTGGGATGCCTACCGGGGCATCCCAAGCTTAGTTGCTTGAGACTTCTTGCAATGTTATCTTGGGGAGCCTTGGGAATCCCCAAGCTTGAGCTCTTGTGTATCCTTAATTCCTCTCATATCACGGTTTCCCTAAATCTTAAAAACTTCATCCACACAAAACTCAACAAGAACTCGTGAGATAAGTTAGTATAAATCAACTCAAAACCTTAACATTCTCTACTGTAACAAATCACTAAAATTATAATTAAACATTGCATACTAAATGCCTTTGCATGTTTAATACTCCTATCCACAAATAGAAACATTAAACAAGCAACATATGCAAACAATGCAACTATAACCGAAATCTGTCTAAACAGAACAGTCTGTAAAGGGTGAATAAGAATTCATACTTCCCTAACTCCAAAAATTCTGAAAACTTACCACATGACAGAGAACTCATGCATTATAACTGTGTAAAAATTTCAGATTTTTATCATGTTCTTACAATTCACAAAAAATCAGGACATAACAGAAAACTTTCTGTTTTCAAACAGCAACACATTAACTTGCAAGTTGAGCATGGTAAAGGCTATAATTGGCATTTTATTGAACTAAAAGATACAAACATGATTATTGATAACAGCAAGCAAATATAAACAAAATAAAATGATGCTCCAAGCAAAACTCATATTATGTGACGAATAAAAATATAGCTCCGAGTGAGGTTACCGATAGTGTTGAAGACGAAAGAGGGGATGCCTTCCGGGGCATCCCCAAGCTTAGAAGCTTGATCTTCCTTGAATATTAACTTGGAGTGTCTTGTGCATCCCCAAGCTTAGGATCTTGCCACTACTTATTCTCCTCATATCGATATCTCATCCAAAACTTGAAAACTTCAATCACACAAAACTTAACGGAACTTGTGAGATAGGTTAGTATGATAAAAATAAATCATCCACTTAGGTACTGTCAAGACAAGATTCATAATTTTTCTCACATAATTCCTACAGTAGTATATCATTTCCACACTTTATATTGCTCAATATAAGCTATGGAAACACTAAAACAAGCAAACTATGCATCGAAAACAGAATCTGTCAAAAACAGAACAGCATGTAGTGAGCGATTTAAAAACCATACTTACGTACCTCCAAAAATTCAGAAAAAATAGGACAACGTAAAAAAATTGTAACCCAATACTTTGTAAAACTTTCAGAATTTTCTCATGTTCCAGTACATAATAGAAATTCCAGCACTAGACGCAAAAGTTTCTGTTTTTGCACAGAATCAAATCAACAAGTATCCACACTATCCCAAAGGCTTTACTTGGCACATTATTGAAAGAAAACATATAAAACATGATTACCACAGTAGATTAATCATGTGAACACACAAAAACAGAAGGTATAAATATTGGGTTGTCTCCCAACAAGCGCTTTTGTTTATTGCCTTTTTAGCTAGGCATGATGATTTCAATGATGCTCACATAAAAGTAAAGAATTGAAAAGTAACGGGAGCATCATGAAGCATATGACAAGCACATTTAAGCCTAACCCACTTCCTATGCATAGGGATTTTGTGAGCAAACAACTTATGGGAGCAAGAATCAACTAGCATAGGAAGGCAAAACAAGCATGACTTCAAAACTTTCAACACATAGAGAGGAAACTTGATATTATTGCAACACCTACAAGCATATGATCCTCTCTCATAATAATTTTCAGTAGCATCATGAATGAATTCAACAATATAGCTATCACATAAAGCATTCTTTTCATGACCTACAAGCATATAATTTTTATTACTCTCCACATAAGCAATTTTCTTCTCATTCATAATAGTGGGAGCAAACTCAACAAAATAACTATCATGAGATACTTGATTGGCATAATCCAATTGAAAATTAAAATCATGATGACAAGTTTCATGGTTTTCATTATTCTTTATAGCATACATGTCATCACAATAATCATCATAAATAGGAGGCACGCTATCATCATAATAAATTTGCTCATCAAAACTTGGGGGACTAAAAATATCATATTCATCAAACATAGCATCCCCAAGCTTATGGCTTTGCATATCACTAGCATCATGGATATTGAAATAATTCATACTAGCAACATTGCAATCATGCTCGTCAT
This sequence comes from Elymus sibiricus, assembly GCA_039707655.1. Lineage (NCBI taxonomy): Eukaryota > Viridiplantae > Streptophyta > Magnoliopsida > Poales > Poaceae > Elymus > Elymus sibiricus. The sequence continues at coordinate 254,671,490 of CM077674.1, forward strand.
TCATGGATTGTATGCCAAACATTTTATTGAATTCTTCATCTATCAATTGAGCACAATTTTCCGATCCATCATTTTCAAGAAAGACAATATAAAGATGAATAATATGAGCCAACCTCAATTCCATTTTTTGTGGTTTTCTTTTATAAACCAAACTAGTGATAAACAAGAAATTAAAAGATTCAATTACAAGATCTAAAGATATACCTTCAAGCACTCACCTCCCCGGCAACGGCGCCAGAAAAGAGCTTGATGTCTACTACACAACTTATTCTTGTAGACTCGTGTTGGGCCTCCAAGCGCAGAGTTTTGTAGGACAGTAGCAATTTTCCCTCAAGTGGATGACCTAAGGTTTATCAATCTGTGGGAGGCGTAGGATGAAGATGGTATCTCTCAAACAACCCTGCAACCAAATACAAGAAATCTCTTGTGTCCCCAACACACCCAATACAATGGTAAATTGTATAGGTGCACTAGTTCGGCGAAGAGAAGGTAATACAAGTGTAGTACGGATAGTAGATATAGGTTTTTGTAATCTGAAAATAAAAAAACAGCAAGGTAGCAAGTGAGAAAACGGAGCACAAACAGTATTGCAATGCTTAGAAACAAGGCCTAGGGTTCATACTTTCACTAGTGCAATCTCTCAACAATGCTAACATAATTGAATCATATAACAATCCCTCAACGTGCGACAAAGAATCACTCCAAAGTTCCTATTAGCGGAGAACATAAGATAGAAATTGTTGTAGGGTACGAAACCACCTCAAAGTTATTCTTTCCGATCAATCTATTGAGCTATTCCTATAAGTGTCACAAATAGCCCTAGAGTACGTACTAAAATAACACCATATGATACGCATCAACCAACTCTAATGTCACCTAGATACTCTAATGTCACCACAAGTATCCGTGAGTTGATTATACGATATGCATCAAACAACTTCAGATTCATAATATTCAATCCAACACAAAGAACTTCAAAGAGTGCCCCAAGATTTCTATCGGAGAAAGTAGGACGAAAATGTGCATCAACCCCTATGCATAGATTACCCCAATGTTACCTCGGGAATCCGCGAGTTGAGTGCCAAAACATACATCAAGTGAATCAATATAATACCCCATTGTCACCACGGGTATTCATATGCAAGACATACATCAAGTGTTCTCAAATCCATAAAAGTATTCAATCCGATAATAGTGAAACCTCAAAGGTAAAAACTCAATTCATCACAACAAGATAGAGAGGGAGAAACACCATATGATCCAACTATATTAACAAAGCTCGTGGTACATCAAGATCGTGCCAAATCAAGAACACGAGAGAGAGAGAGAGAGAGAGATCAAACACATAGCTACTTGTACATATCCCTAGCCTCGAGGGTGAACTACTCCCTCCTCGTGATGGAGACCGCCGGGATGATGAAGATGGCCTCCGGTGATGATTTCCCCCTCCGGCAGGGTGCCGGAAGAGGGCTCCAGATGGTATTTCAAAGGTACAGAGGCTTGCGGCGGCGTAGTCGAAGTTCTAGGGTTATTTCTGGGGGTTTTGGTATTTATAAGAATTTTTGGTGTTTGATTCACGCGAAGAAGGGCCATAGGGGGCCCACAAGGCACCAGGGCATGCCTGGGGGGTGTGGCGCGCCCAGGTGGCTTGTGGGGCCCCTGTGGGTCTTCTGCTGCTCCCCCGAAGCTTCCTCGGTCTGTTTCCTTCCAGAAAAAATCATCAAAAAGTTTCGCTGCATTTGGACTTCATTTGATATGGATTATCTGGAAAACCAAAAACAAGCAGAAAACAGCAACTGGCACTTGGCACTAGGTCAATATGTTAGTCCATGAAAATTATATAAAATCCATATAAAAGTGCACCAAAATCATACAAAACTATAATAAACATGGCATGAATACTTCATAAATTATAGATACGTTGGAGACGTATCAATGGTCACAGTTCCAACGGAGGCTATGGCGCCGGCCGGTTCAACCATGTGGGTCGGGGAGGTGGCCGGTGCCCTTCCCCACCTCGTCGTGACCCACCCCCGCCACGAGCTGATCCGCCCCCGCAGCCCGTTGAGGTTAATTCGTCGGACGCACCGGCGGGGCCAACGCTAGCACTCTCGGGCGCGGCGATGGAGACCGTCCATGCCCTCGCCGTGGTGAAGGTGCCTGCCCCGAGGCCGGCTACAGCTCGGGACACGGCAAGTGACAAAGGCAGCGACAAGTCTGATGGTAAACGGGTTACCAAGTGGGCTCGTAAGAAGGAAAAAATGACATGTTACCGATGCGGCGAACCGGGGCATTTCATGGTCGAGTGCACCGCGGAGCTCTGTGATCTTTGTCTTAAGCCGAAGCACGGCTCAGGAGAGTGCCCCCTTCTCCTAGGACTGAAACCGACCGTCACGATATATGGGGTATGCTGCCCCAAGTTGATGTTTTTTGAGTCCCCTCACACCACCTCAGTTACGCCTCGCATGGAGAGCTCGAGGACAGGCGTGGTGAAGGTGACACGTGGATCGATGATGGAGGAGCAAGTTGTGCAACAGCTTAGGGAGTTGGTTCCGGCCAGTTTCCAGTGGGCTCCTATGAGACTTGAGGGTCGGGTGTTCAGAGTGGAGTTTCCTACGAGGGAGGATCTAGCTCGTCTTCTTAAGTTTGGTTTGTGTAAGGTACCGAACAACACCTGTGTTCTCGAGTTCGATGCATGGACTAAGAAGGAGCCGCAGGGAACATCTCTTTCACAGATTTGGGTCAGATTCTCAGGGGCACCTCTGACGCCTCTCAATGATTTTCTGGTTACCTGGAGTCTGGGTTCACTAATAGGCAAGACTGAGAAGGTGGACATGCCTCTCACTCATGCGCAGGGCATTGCTCATCTGCTTGTCAGTGTGGTGGACATCGAGCTTGTTCCGAATGTAGTGAGATGGACTTATGAGGGAAAGTTTTATGATCTTGAGATTGACATTGAGGATCCTCCTTTTTTTTATGGGATGGCTGAGAACAATGATGTGGATATGGCTGAGGGCGGTGACGGTAATGGGAACTAGGATAAGGGTGCGGAACACAGTAAGCGCGATGGCGCGTCGGGGGCTGAGGGTATGTCTACTCATCCAGCGGAGGCTCCTGTAAACAAGGGGGTTGCACCCCCGTCGACTCCGATGAACACTCTCAGGTATGGATCTTTTGGAGCAACTTCGGCTCCCAGCCGCCTTTGAGGAGACCGGGCTGAGTTGGTGGATCCCATGGAGCAGGAGTTGCCACCATTGGATTTACCTGGGGAGCCAGGTCTACTGGTTTCCGGTGTAGGCGAGGGGCCATTGCACCAGTCGCCTCAGGATGACTCTCGGGCGGGGGTGGTGGGGGCCACCAGGTAGGAGGCCTTGAGTTCCCCCACTAGCCCGCTACTGTCGACGTCGGCCCAGACTTCTACCATCGACTTGACCGGTGGGAAGGGGGCTAGTCACGGTCAGACGGTTCCTCCTCACAGTCCGCGCATGTAGAGCGTGCGGTCACCTGTGAGGGTGCCGGCTGCGGCTTCGGTGGTCGCGGGTACAGTTGGGCACCTGGCAGGCGGCCATACCCTAGCTTAGCCTACCACGGATGACATCTGTTGGTGCAATATTTGCCCCCTTGTGTTTTGGAGATTGTTGACAGAAACAGGCATGGACTGATTTGTTTGCTAGTGCACACAGAGAGAAATAGTCCATGCAGTGCCAAAGAAGATGTTGTGAAGGAGTCTTGTAGACGAGAAGAATGATGTGAAGGAGTTAACCCCTCGAAATTTTATTGCTGGCACGAAGCAATTGGTTCGGTGATTCTGTCCGAAGGAAATTGACTACAGCGATGGAAGACGAAGACGAAGTGAAGACGTAGCATTCTTTTCGTTGTTCTTCTTCCATTCATTTGAGTCATAGGACCTTCGTACTATTAAGAGGGGTAGAGGTACTCGAAGCTTAGATCTACTGTGATGCTTAGCCCAAACCTATGCGAGACTGAGAGAAATCTCTTTATGCTTCGAATGATTACCTGCCAGCAAAAGACGTTGTTCTTCGGTGCTGCAGGAGATATCTTTCGACTTGAGGAGTTAGCATTACTTGCACTGCAAGTACTGTTACCATTGTGCTCAATTTCTGACCGTTGGACTCGTGTCGCTCGCCCGTTGGCTGCTCTACATGTCCAATTTGGTCTTTTCCCTTCAGGGAAGGCTGCGGCTATAAATTGCCACACTGCTCCAACGTTGCCCGTTGGCTGCTCCGCTTAAGATTTCTGAGAAGATTGATTGAGCATCCCCTCTCCGAGTGATTTGAGTTTAAGATCCACCGAGAGAAAAATCAAGAGCCTAAACTTAGACAGTGGTTGAGCATCACAGTAGTTCTGAGTTAGAGTTCTTGTACCAATTACTCTTGAGAGCTGCACACTCTCTAGACGGATAGGTGTCGGCTCTAGTGTCGAAGAGTAATTGTCTTCACCGAGCAAGATCTTCAGCAACCAAGAGTCATTGTGGTTTGCGAAGAAGTCTGTCGAAGGTTTGGAGATCGCCGACAAGTATCTACCATGAGTGAAATCAGCTGGAGTCTGATCAGCTCCAAGTTGAAGGAGAATAGGGCGAAGAGAGTTTATCTTCTGTGTTTAATCACAACCCCTCCAACCAGATGTAGTCCTTTGGCAGAAGGGCGAACTGGTCTACCAAATTCATCTGTCGCCATCGAGCACCACTGGTTCATTCTATTTTACTACATTTCCTTCAGCAGTTTACTTTCGTGCTCTGTGTCGATAGTTTATCTGATCAATCATAGTTCGTTACTTATCTTTCTCATTCTCATCATCCATTTCGGTCGTCCCCAATTAATTTATTTTTGTACTTCAGCATGTCAGCGTGATTTCATTCTATACCGAATTTATTCACCTTGTTACCTTTTCCTGTGCATTTCCATCACAGTTCACATCTAGTTCTCCCTCGTGCTATTGCATCTATTCATACATCGCATTACCATCATACCTGTCAAACATGTGATATTCTTCGTTCAAACAACTATTGTTGCCTACGTCAATAGATTTGTTCCTTTTAGCGTGCTTGCTTAAGTGCTTGTCTACTGAACCTTATTTCCGCTGCTGTGTTTGGGATCGTTTCAAAACATTCGCAAGAATTTTTGAATCTCCCATTCACCCACCCTCTGGTCGATATACTCTCGGTCCTAACAATTGGTATCAGAGCGGGTACTCCCTGTCTCTGTTTATTAAAGGTCTAACAACCTTGGAGTTTTGAGTATGTTGTATGCAGGTAGATCCTTGCACTCTGAGGGGTTTCCTATCTTCGATGGAAATGACTATGTCTACAGGAAAGAGCGAATGAAAATCGGACTTCAAGCCATCAACATTGAACTTTGGTAGATTGTGGAAAATGGATACACCGTTCAGCACCCTGATGCTCCTACTTCCGATGACAAAGCTAGAATGCGATTGAATGCTCAAGCAAAAGATATTATCTGTGACAGTATCTCGAAAGACATTTTCATTCGGTTCCGAAAGCTTGAAAGCACATTTGCTCCCTTGGTGGTTTTGGTAATTTATGTCAACATACATGTTGTTGGACTAATGCTTTTATCTAGTGAATTTCAGACAAGTTCAACAATGGCGTGGCGTGAAAAAGAGGACGTGGATCCCCTTCAAAATGCTAAGGACAAGGATTGGCAAAGGATCAAGACTCTACATTTTTGGTTTAGTGATCCAAGATCACATTGAGTCCATAGGAAAGCCAATACTATTAAAAGGGGATGAGGTGTTGCTTAATGGTCCTTTTGCTCAAGTGCTTAGTGACAGTATTCCTAAACCCTCAACCACTCTCTCTACTCAAATATGTCCTAAACCTAAAGTCCAACTCGGCCCCACCGAAATTTCCAATCCGGCCCCACCGAGTTCATCCAAGACTTAGCCACTGCCAAACCCTAACAAATCGGATCCACCGAAATGGATCTCGGTCCCACCGAGATGGCCTTGCCAACTCTCTGTAATCGGTTGCATTCACTTCGGTCTCACCGAGTTATGCATATCGGTCTCACCGAGATGGCTTGCCAACTCTCTGGTGCCTTATTGCTTCACTTCGGTCCTACCGAGTTGATGCAATCGCTGCCACCGAGATGAGGATTGCCCTAGCCATTGCACTTCGGTCCATCTGAGTTGTTCGTATCGGTCCCACCGAGATTCCAAAAGTTCATATCTTTTACACAGTTCGGTGCTACCGAGATGATCGTTTCGGTGCCACCGAGTTGAATCAAAAGTGTGTAACGGTTGGATTTTGTGTGGAGGCTATATATACCCCTCCACCCCCTCCTTCTCAGTAAGGAGAGCCATCAGAACGTGCCTACACTTTCACCATTCATTTTCTGAGAGAGAACCACCTACTCATGTGTTGAGATCAAGATATTCCATTCCTACCATTTGAACCTTGATCTCTAGGCTTTCCCAAGTTGCTTTCCACTCAAATTCTTCTTCCGCCATAGCCAAATCTGTGAGGAGTGTTTGAGTGCTGGGAAGACTATCATTTGAAGCACAAGAGCAAGGAGTTCATCAACAACACACCATCTATTACCTTTTGGAGAGTGGTGTCTCCTAGATTGGTTAGGTGTCACTTGGGAGCCTCCAACCAGATGTGGAGTTGAACCAAGAAGTTTGTAAGGGCAAGTAGATCACCTACTTCGTGAAGATCTACCCCGAGTGAGGCTAGTACTTCGTGGACGTAAGCCATGGTGGAATAGAAAAGGTTGCTTCTTCGTGGACCCTTCGTGGGTGGAGCCCTCCGTGGACTCGCGCAGCCGTTACCCTTCGTGGGTTGAAGTCTCCATCAACGTGGACGTACGATAGCACCACCTATCGGAACCACGCCAAAAACCACCGTGTCTTCATTGCGTTTGATATTCCATACTCTACCCCTTTACTTTTCGTACTATTGCATACTTTATTGTTTCCGCTGCTCAATCTCTAGATATGCATGTGTAGAAAGTATTGGAGTGATCTTAACTTGTGCCAAAATCTGCCTAAGTTCCAAGAGAAATTAAAAACTGCTAATTTGGCTGGTTAGGAGTCTATTCACCCCCCCCTCTAGACCTATCTCCTCGATCCTACAATTGGTATCAGAGCTTTGGTCTCCATTGCTTTGGTTTCATCACCATTGGAGGGAGATGTATATGTCTACGTTCGGGAGTATTAGACGTAGAGTGCCTATTCTCAATGGGGAGTATTACAACTCTTGGAGGGATGAAATGCTTGATATCTTTGATGAGTTTATCTTGAGCAAGTATATTCATAATCCTTATGTGCCCCCTATTGATCCCTTGCATCCTACTCATAAAGAGGAAATTGACATGCTTCGTAATCTTAGAACCGTCAATCTTATCATTAGAGGATTACCTAAGATTGTGCTTGGTTGTATGCGAAACTTTGCATGTTCTTATACTCTATGGCATGATTTAGAAAAGTGATATCCTGATTATTCCTTAAAGAGTCTTGATAAGATTCTTCATAAGGCTGTTGTTTTTCACAAGATGAGTCCTAATGATCCTAAGTTTGATGATTGCTTGTTTGAGCTTCGTGATCTCATGCGTGCTAAAGGAGACGTTAGAACTATTAGCAATATTATCATGGAAACTGTTAGTATTCATAAACTTGAACATTGTCATGATCATGAAACTAATGAACCTGTTAATCACATGCATGATGATGATGATGTTGAGCACGGCTATTATGATGAAGACGAAGACTTTGATATTGAATTTCAGAAGACCATGAGGAATCTCAGCCTTATGGCAAATCTTCGAGATTATATGGCTGGAGGAAAAGAGTGGATTCTTGATAGCGGTTGTACCGATCACATGACCGGAGATAGAGACATGTTTCGTGAGGTTACTAAAAATGATGGTCCACGCAAGTATGTGACTTTTGGAGACAACTCCAAGGGTAAGGTACTTGGCCTTGGTAAGGTGGCCATATCCAATGATAGCTCCATACAAAATGTTATGCTTGTTGAATCTCTTGGTTACAATCTTCTTTCCGTATCTAGACTAGCTGATTTTGGTTTTAATGTTCTATTTACCAAAGTAGATTGCCAAGTGTTTCGCCAAGATAATCATGATATAGTCTTTACCGGCATTCGTAGAGGTGATCTATACATTGTTGATTTCACTAAGAGAGCCCAACCTCGTGCTTGTTTAATTGCTAAATCGTCTAAAGGTAGGTTATGGCATAGAAGACTTGGACATGTTGGTATGCGTAACCTTGATAAACTTGTTAAAGGAGATCACATTCTTGGAGTGAAAGATGTTATATTTGACAAAGATCAACTTTGTAGTGCTTGCCAAGCAGGAAAACAGGTTGGAGGAAGCCATCCCGTAAAGAACATTATGACCACGAGGAGACCACTCGAGCTACTTCATATGGATCTGTTTGGTCCCAACGCCTATAAGAGTCTTGGTGGTAACTCTTTCGGTTTAGTCATTGTTGATGATTTTTCCAGATTTACGTGGGTGTTCTTTCTTGATGACAAATCGCAGGTACAAAAGATCTTCAAGAACTTCGCAAGAAAGGCTCAAAATCAATTTGAAGTAAAGATCAAGAAGGTTCGGAGTGACAACGGAACGGAGTTCAAGAACGCGAATGTGGACACCTTTCCTGATGAGGAGGGTATTTCACATGAGTTCTCAGCTACGTACACACCTCAACAAAATGGAGTTGTTGAGAGGAAGAACCGTACACTTATTGAGATGGCAAGAACAATGCTTGATGAATACAAGACGCCAAGACATTTTTGGGCAGAAGCGGTTGAAACAGCTTGTCATGCAACAAACCGACTCTATCTTCACAAGCTTCTTGGTAAAACGGCGTATGAACTGCTCACCGGTAACAAACCACAAGTTGGATACTGTCGAGTATTTGGCTCAAAATGTTACATTCTTGATAAGCATCGTCGTTCAAAATTTGCTCCTAAATCTCATGAAGGTTTCCTACTTGGTTATGGATCGAACTCTCACACTTACCGTGTCTACAACAACTTCACTCGAAAAGTTGAAGAGACGGTAGATGTGAAGTTTGATGAGACTAACGGCTCGCAAGTCGAGCAATTGCCACTTGATGTAGGAGATCAAGAACCATCGGAAGCAATCCAAGACTTGCCCATTGGCAAGATTCGCCCCGTGGAAGTAAAGGAGAGTACCTCGTCTATTCAAGTGGAAGCCCCAACCTCACATCAAGGTGAACGACAAGCTGATATGGAGGTATCCACAAGTGGAACACATCAAGACGACGGGAATGAGGAAGTGCAACAAGATGATCCACCTCAACCTCTTTCTCCACCTCCACAAACAAACAACGACAACATCAACGAAGAAGAAGAAGATGATGATGATGAGTAAGCCTCACCACAACCCAAGAAAAAGCTACCTCGAGTTAGAGCAAGAATCGACAAGGATCATCCCGTCGAACAAATACTTGGAGATATCCAAACCGGGAGAATTACTCGCTCTAAATCTCGTTTAGCTAACTTTTGTGAGCATTACTCATTTATCTCTAGTGTTGAACCCTTGAAGATAGAAGCTGCTCTCAAGGACCCCGATTGGGTGAATGCAATGCACGAAGAGCTACACAACTTTGAGAGGAACCAAGTGTGGACATTGGTTGAGAAGCCTAAGGAAGAGCAAAACATCATTGGAACCAAATGGGTGTTTCAGAATAAGCAAGATGAAGATGGACAAGTTGTACGCAACAAGGCTCGTCTCGTAGCACAAGGTTACACACAAATTGAAGGTATGGACTATGGTGAGACCTATGCCCCCGTTGCAAGACTTGAATCCATTCGCATTTTACTTGCTTATGCCAATCACCATGATATCACTCTTTACCAAATGGATATTAAAAGTGCCTTCTTAAATGGTGAAATTGAGGAGGAAGTATATGTTAAACAACCTCTCGGCTTTGAGAATCCTAAGAAACCTAATCATGTGTACAAACTTTGCAAAGCCCTTTATGGTCTCAAGCAAGCCCCTAGAGCTTGGTACAAATGCTTGACAAAGTTTCTTCTTGAAAAAGGTTTTGAAATTGGGAAGATTGATTCAACTTTGTTCACTAAGAGGGTTAATGGAGAATTATTTGTATGCCAAATTTATGTTGATGATATTATCTTTGGATCTACTAACCCCTCTTTTAGTGAAAAGTTTGGAAGGTTGATGTCGGAGAAGTTTGAGATGTCTATGATGAGTGAACTCAAATTCTTTCTTGGTTTGCAAATCAAGCAAACTAGGGAAGGTATCTTTGTCTCTCAAACAAAGTATACCAAGGACTTATTCAAAAAGTTCAACATGCAAGAGAGTAAAGGTATGAAAACTCCTATGCCCACAAGTGGACATCTTGACTTCACCAAGGATGGCAAACTGGTTGATCAAAAGGTTTATCGATCAATGATTGGTTCATTATTATATCTATGTGCCTCCCGACCCGACATTATGCTAAGTGTGTGCATGTGTGCACGATACCAAACGGCACCAAAAGAGTGTCACCTTAAGGCGGTGAAAAGAATTGTGAGATACTTGATACATACACCAAACTTTGGCATATGGTATCCCAAAGGATCTTCTTTCAATCTTGTTGGCTACTCCGATTCGGACTATGCCGGAGACAAGGTTGACAGAAAATCCACTTCGGGTACATGTCAATTTCTTGGTAGATCTCTTGTGTCTTGGTCCTCCAAGAAACAAAATTCTGTATCTCTATCTACTGCCGAAGCGGAATACATTTCCGCGGGATCATGTTGTGCTCAATTACTATGTATGACACAAACTCTTAAAGATTATGGTGTGCATGTGAGACATGTACCATTACTTTGTGACAATGAGAGTGCTATTAAGATAGCACACAATCCCGTGCAACATTCTCGAACTAAGCATATTGAGGTTCGTCACCATTTCATTCGAGATCATGTTGAGAAAGGTGATATTGACCTTAAACATGTTCGGACTGACAAACAATTGGCGGACATCTTTACCAAACCCCTTGATGAGAAAGTGTTTTGTCACTTGACAAGTGAATTGAACATCATTGATGCTTCAAACGTAAACTAGAGGTTCATGTGGATGCATACAAGGGCATGCGCATTCTTGACTAATCCATGATATCCTTCATGATCATTTTATATCTTGGACATTTTGCTCCCTTGTATGGTATCTAACCTTTTGTAGGTACTTGGACAAGCTTCATGTCGCAAGATTGCATCACACTCTTATCTTGAGCAATCTTGTATAACCCAAGTATCAACAATTGATGGAGTAACAAGGAACAAGACAACCTAAACATATCCTTTGACAACATTTGAGTTATGCTTCATTCTTGTCATTTTGGATATACATGTTGTTCCTTGCAAATCTAACCCATGTAGGAAGATGAACTACAAAAGATAGGATCGCTCCTAACTTCAACTCAAGAGCATCTACAGCAAGTTCAACTACATGGACATCACCAAAATCCCAATGTAAGTTCTCACATCGTAGAGAAGCTCTACTCAAAGACATGAGCTAAAGCAAGTCAACAAGGTGTGAATACATTGAAAAGCTTAAAGGAAAAATGGCAACCCCATTTTGAGCTTAAACGATGAGTATGACCTATGATCAAGTGCTCTCACTAGACTCCTAAGTCAATATACTCTAACATAGGTGGCCTAGTCGCCGACCCATCTAGATGAAGTTCTCTAGTGTTTCTTTTGTTTGTTATATTCTTGCTAGAGTGTTTCTTTAAAAAAAACTTCATCTAGATGTTGCTTTGTTTCTTTTCTGTGTGTCTTTTCTTTTAGTTAGTTTCGCAGTTAATTCATTGCAAATCTTTGTGAGAATTCCTTGCCTAGTGACCTGAGTTGACAAAACGCTCCATTGCAACAAACTCGGTTCCACCGAATTGCTACAACTCGGTGTCACCGATTTTGCCGTTCTAAGGAGTTTTCTGTCAAATTTTTCTTGAGTTTTTCTGCTCCAGCTCCACTCAATGATTCTTATCCTCTACTTGCATCTAGAGCCACTCTCTGGCTAAGTGTGTTTCTCAAGGACCAAACCCACTTGATCAATAACCTTGAAATCCCTTCTTGGAAATTGATGTCAAAGGGGGAGAGAGGAATACACATCAAAGCTTATCACTACAAAAGAGATGCACCTTACAAGAGGAGAGAATGTTACATGTTTCTAAGAGGAGAGAAACATGATTAGTTTGTTCTTTGGTTGTTCTAGTTTTCTCTCCCAACCTACTCCCAATATCCATGTCAGATTCAGGGGGAGAGGAAGTTCTTTAAGGGGAGACAGCTATTTCTTTTGGGGACATGTCTGCTTCAAAGAAGTATTCACCTAGTGATACTCTCTTCTACATGTCATCCCAATCTTGGTTTCTTGTTGATCTTGTATCTTTTTCTTGAAGAAATTATCTTGTGTTATCTAACCCTGTTTTCTCAAGTGTATTTCTTCAGGTACTTGATCAAGAACTTCAAGGTAAGTATATGCATCACACTCATGTACATGGTTGACCTCTTGTTAAGTATATATTGTTTGCAAGAAGAAAATCTTGTACATGTGGATATCCTAATGTCACATATATATATTGCTCTGATGCATATAGCCAAGATACATGTTGCATGTATATTTCCCATAAGATATCATCATGTTATGCACATCTTCAGGGGGAGTTCAAGGGAGCTCATACATGTTACATGTTTCCTTCAAAGCTTTCATACATACCTCTGCTAAATCTTTATTTAAAGCTTTGATGTATGTTGTCATCAATTACCAAAAAGGGGGAGATTGAAAGCACATTTATTCCCTTGGTGGTTTTGGGTATTTATGTCAACATACATGTTGTTGGACTAATGCTTTTATCTAGTGAATTTCAGACAAGTTCAACAATGGCGTTGCATGGACAAGAGGACGTGGAACCCCTTCAAAATGCTAAGGACAAGGATTGGCAAAGGATCAAGACTCTACATTTTTGGTTTAGTGATCCAAGATCACATTGAGTCCATAGGAAAGCCAATACTATTAAAAGGGGATGAGGTGTTGCTTAATGGTCCTTTTGCTCAAGTGCTTAGTGACAGTATTCCTAAACCCGCAACCACTCTCTCTACCCAAATATGTCCGAAACCTAAAGTCCAACTCGGCCCCACCGAAATTTCCAATCCGGCCCCACCGAGTTCATCCAAGACTTAGCCACTGCCAAACCCTAACAAATCGGATCCACCAAAATGGATCTCGGTCCCACCGAGATGGCCTTGCCAACTCTCTGTAATCGGTTGCATTCACTTCGGTCTCACCGAGTTATGCATATCGGTCTCACCGAGATGGCTTGCCAACTCTCTGTTGCCTTATTGCTTCACTTCGGTCCTACCGAGTTGATGCAATCGGTGCCACCGAGATGAGGATTGCCCTAGCCATTGCACTTCGGTCCATCTGAGTTGTTCGTATCGGTCCCACGGAGATTCCTAAAGTTCATATCTTTTACATAGTTCGGTGCTACCGAGATGATCGTTTCGGTGCCACCGAGTTGAGTCAAAAGTGTGTAACGGTTGGATTTTGTGTGGAGGCTATATATACCCCTCCACCCCCTCCTTCTCAGTAAGGAGAGCCATCAGAACATGCCTACACTTCCACCATTCATTTTCTGAGAGAGAACCACCTACTCATGTGTTGAGATCAAGATATTCCATTCCTACCATTTGAACCTTGATCTCTAGCCTTTCCCAAGTTGCTTTCCACTCAAATTCTTCTTCCACCATAGCCAAATCTGTGAGGAGTGTTTGAGTGCTGGGAAGACTATCATTTGAAGCACAAGAGCAAGGAGTTCATCAACAACACACCATCTATTACCTTTTGGAGAGTGGTGTCTCCTAGATTGGTTAGGTGTCACTTGGGAGCCTCCAACCAGATGTGGAGTTGAAACAAGAAGTTTGTAAGGGCAAGGAGATCGCCTACTTCGTGAAGATCTACCCCGAGTGAGGCTAGTCCTTCGTGGACGTAAGCCATGGTGGAATAGACAAGGTTGCTTCTTCGTGGACCCTTCGTGGGTGGAGCCCTCCGTGGACTCGCGCAGCCGTTACCCTTCGTGGGTTGAAGTCTCCATCAACGTGGACGTACGATAGCACCACCTATCGGAACCACGCCAAAAACCACCGTGTCTTCATTGCGTTTGATCTTCCATACTCTACCCCTTTACTTTTCGTACTATTGCATGCTTTATTGTTTCCGCTGCTCAATCTCTAGATATGCATGTGCAGAAAGTATTGGAGTGATCTTAACTTTTGCGAAAATCTGCCTAAGTTCCAAGAGAAATTAAAAACTGCTAATTTGGCTGGTTAGGAGTCTATTCACCCCCCCCCCTCTAGACCTATCTCCTCGATCCTACAAAGCTTGATTCTGTCAAGCAACTCTGGGATGCCATCAAGGATGTTCATGAAGAATTCATTGCCCGAACAGATCAACACATAGATATGCTTCGTGCCATGTTTGCTGGTATCAGGAGTCATCGTAGGGAAAGTGCTATGGAACTCACCGATCGGTTGAGAAATATTGTTGAAAGACTTCATCAACGAGGAGTAACAAATATCACCGATAGAGATGTAGTTAATAAGCTGCTGAGTGCTCTTGATGCAACCTTCGATCCAATCGTGGCTGAAATCAAGCAAAGACCAGACTATGAACAACTTCACTACGTCGAGGTCATGACGCTGTTGTCTATTCACGAAGAAAAGATGGAACTTGAAAATGGACATCAAGAATCTTCTTCGGAAAGCGAAGGGGAAATTCTTTCACACTATGGCAGTTCACAAGAAGAAGATGTCGAGAATCAACACTCTATCACATGAGAACTCGAAATGCTCACAGAAAGACTTGGTGATCTCAGAAGACAAAATCTGTGTCTCACAAATGATGACGAAGTTGACTTGCCTGAATCTTCAAGAAGATTACCTATGAAAGAAATAAAGTGCTTCAAATGCAAACAATTCGGTCACTACATCGCAGACTGTCCTTGCTGGGAGCAAGATGAAAAACCTAGCAGCAGATTGATTTATCTTCACTGCTCTGGATTCACTCGAGTAGATCGTCATACTAAGCTCTCGAAGAAAAATGAATCTGTCGCATTTTCTTCGACGAGACCAGTCACTAACGTGCAAACCAGAGCGACCATTGAATCTAATATGAAGAGAATATCGCAGCTGACTAGAGTGTGTGCTGAAATGAATATGGAATCTGAAGATGAAACATCCCAATCCGAATCAGAAGACGAAGAGCTTTACAGAAGACAAGGAAGAGGCAATGCATTCGCGCTTATGAATCATCCGAGAAGTCTCTCGAATCTGACACGGATGATAATGCTTCAAGTGATGATGAACCAATCGCACTCTGTCTCATGGCAAAAACCTCAAAGGATCAGGTATCAGCAAAGCACCAAAAATCTATGACTGAATATTCCTCAGAATACATTGCCTGTGCTAAACTTGTTAAGATTGCAAAATCTCAACAAGATGAGCTTGAAAAACTTGAGATGAATCTCAGGAAAACCGAAGGATTACTGGTCGAAGAGATGGAGAAGAATCAAGAGTTGACTGAAAAGCGTGATGCTTTTTCTTCAACGATTGATGATCTTTCCAAACGATATGATTCTCTTGCAGTCGACTACGAGAGTTTATCAGATGAACTCCTTAGCAGGAATCCAGAACTCGAGTCACTGAAAGAGTCTTATAACGTGCTTGCGAAAGAAAAAGCTTCTCTCTTCGCCGAGCAATCTAATAACCTTCCTGATGATTTTGTGCCTACTTGCTCAAAATGCCTAGAACGTAGCAATGCTGATTCGAATGCTGAAACATCCAATGCTGTCATATAGAATATTGCAACTACTATGAATGATATCTCTAACCCCTCTTCTGAGGAATTTGTTGCTATCTCTGATGAAAATTTCAGGCTGAAGAACTTGCTTGAGACAGGAATGCTAAAGAGCCTCTAAGGGCATCAAACCCTCTGTGATGTGCTCAAGAAGTCAATACTGCACAAAAATCCCCGAAAGGAAGGATTGGGTTTCGAAAGGAAACTCAACGTTGATGGAACCTACTGGACTCCCGAGTAATATCCTCGAACAAGTTGGGTTCTTGCTAAAAGCAAAACTCTCGAACCTGCACTCCTGTCTGGATATGACACTCCTATTCCTGTTGTTTCTGACGAGTCTGATGAGTCAAACTACAAACTCTTCAAACAACAGAATGGTAAGGTTTTCGCTCGCTATGTTGGGACTAACTGCAGGTCTGGCTCACCCAAGAAGCAAGTCTGGGTGAAGAAGGGCATCATTGAAAACTTATCTGTCATGGCTAACCTGAATATGCAGAGTAACTCTCATCGAGGAAATGATAATCACTCGCAGATTGGCACTGAAACTTCCTCGAATGGATATCGGTTAAACTTTCAAGAAAAGGAGTACATGCGTATCTCCTCAAATCATTATGCTCATGTCTCTGGGAACAATTTCAATGCTTACTCATATGATTACTCTCGAAGTGCACAGGTGAACCACAGAAATCAACGAAGGAACGTCCCTGCTTAGTCAAGACAAATGAGGTCTACGCCACCCACACAAGTGTGGGTTGCGAGAAAGAACTAACTCTTCTTGCAGGAACTCTCTCTCTCTCTCTCTCTCTCAGGGATTCTATTCGATTATCTTTAGCCCTGAGATCTATCTTGTTGGTGTTGGTTCTTTGTGTTTATTAGTTCTCAGTTTGGTGTTTGTCTTCGAGTTGCCGTGTTTGTGTTTCATCCGATGAACAACTCACTCATAGCTCCTTGTTTGGTGTTTCTTCTCGTCTGGCTGAGTGTTTTGTTTCGGACCCTTTTATCCTTCTATTCTTTCTCATCCAAATCTATGATGTCCGTCGTGAGCATGCAATTTGATCTGAAGAAGATCTCTCTCCGACGTCCTTGGTCGCGAAAGAAATCAACTTCGAAGTTTTATCCATTTTTGGCGATCAGCCCTTCAAACCTTTTGACCTCCTGCTCTCTTCCCGAGTTTCTTGCGCAAAATAGTTACCACGTGCCCACGATCTCCACGATCGTGATCGTGTCCGTCGAATGCGGAACGTCACGCAACTGTGGGCCGTAGATCTCGGAGAGGAGGTTCAGCTCTCCAGCTATAAATATCCCTCACCGCATCGCGTCTTCTTCCTCAGTTCCTCAAACCCTCGTTCAACCTCCACCCGAGCCCGTGCTCGAAGCAACTCAAGGCGAGAAGCTCCGCCGCGCCACTCCGGTGGAATCTCGTCGCAGCTGATCATGCCGGTGCGGTAATCTTCCTCCTGCATTGCTGTAGTCGATCTAAGTTGCCAAGTTAGGGCACTTGGATCCGAAACTGCTCCTCTCCAACTCTTTGTTCTTAGGGCAGTTCTTATCGATGCTATTTACTTTGATTTATTTCACTGCAATAGATCTTTAGGAATCACTAGGCTTTAACTTGTACGGTTTGTAGATCTTCCTCGTACTGGTTTTCTTCATCTAGGATTCATGTGTAATTATCCGAAAGATTAGATAGCTGTCAACCTGCCTAGATTTTTTCTGTGGCTAACTTCTAAAATCTATCGATGATATCTTTCTGTTTTACCATGTGTTGCTTGTTGGACTCCCTCTGAATCATTTTCGTTCAAAATCTTTATGTGCATGCTTATGACCCTACCCTTTTTCCCTCGCATCTATTCTATTTCACAGGTTGGTCATGTCACAGAATTCGCAAGAGTATTAAGATTCTGAAGAAGAATTGCCTCAGTTTCCATCAAGGTCTGAACGAACAAGAATGACTGGAGGTGGAAAATCTTCGAAGCCACCCAAGGCCCCGAAGAAGAAACATGAGTCTGAACCCGAAGAAGATTATGAGGAAATTCCCTCTGCTCACAGTCAGCCCGAGGATGAATTGATCACATACGCCCTAACCATCTTCTCTGATGGAAATCCTAAAAAGGGTGGTCGCGGCAGAGAAAAGAACACTACTGCAGAGATGTCTGATCCTGATAGTTACAGAACTCCACCTGAGGGTGAATCAACCACAGATCGCAACAACAGGCTTCAAAGGATTCGCCGCCACTGGGCTGGCAAATGGTACAGATATGAAAATGTTCGCGAAAAGTACCAGATTCTGTTTGCTTTCACACCACCGTGAAATGACTGCATTGCTGAAAATTGCATTGGCCCCGATGATGAAAAAGTCAGACCACCACAGCCTTCAGATGCTCACCCCAACTCACTCAAAACTATCGCGGATTTTCCCGAGGAAGTGGCTAAGAGGGCGAAGGCCAAAGCCAAGCGTGAAGCCAGAGAAGCGAAGAAAAACCAAGTTGAAGCGAAAAACGTCGCGCTGACCCAGCAAGACGTACAGAAGAAGAAGGAACGTGCATCAGCTTCTAAGGAAAGCAAATCTAGGAAATCAGTTTCCCCTCGTGCTCCACGAAAGAAAACGCTCGCCAAGAGAATCAAGAAGGCAGCTCCTGACTCATCTGATGAGTCATCCAGAGAAGATACCCCTGATGAATTTCCACTGTATGATCGACCTGCCATTCTCAACAAGCCATCCAAGAGCCCCTCTCCAGTGAAAGCTTTACCCTCTCCGAGGAAATCACCCAGGCATGCACCCATTCCGTCCACTGACAAACCTTTGGGTTCTGCAGCTCCGAGAACTTTGTCTAGCACTGCAGCAAAGAGAAAGCTGCAGTCTGAGGAAAAAGCTGATGTGGCTGCTAAGAAGACCAGGGTCATTGTTCCTGCTCCCACAGAGGAACAGAAGTATGATTTCAAGTTCATGATCGATGTGATTGAAAATGCTGCATATGATGCAAAAGCTGATGATGTAAGCGGTCTGGGACTGCCTGATGATGTTACCGAAATGGTGACGAAGCATTTCAGCGAGCTGAGGAAAATCTCCAAGAAGCTGAATAAAGTTGTCAAAGACAAGCAAGCTGTCGAGAAAATGAGAAATGAGGCTAAGACTGAATCCGAAAGGAAGAAGATGAACAAAGAAATTGTTGAACTCACCAAGGCCCTCAGTATCTTGCGCAATGAGAAAATTGAGTGGCACTCGCGTCTGCACATGGAGGTATCTCAGTTGTGTGACAGGAGAAACGAGGAGATTGATCGCAAGGCAGATCTAGCTTGAAGAAGAATTCAAGAGGAAAAACGTCAGAAGGCTAGGGCAAGAGTGAGCAAACCGAAAGCAAATAAAGACCGCCGCCTTCAGACTGTCGCTGCTAAGCCTATTCCACTGAACTCCCATGTACCCTTGCAGCAGGTTCCACCTTCTCCACCTTCCGAAGATGAACCTATGCAACAAGCTGGTGCTGAGGAGGTTATTATTCCAGCTCAAGTAGCCCAAGAGCAACATGAAGTTGTTGATATATTCTTGGAAAAGATTGATGAGGAAAATGCACCTCCGAGGTTGATGAAGAGATTGAAGTTGAGAAGGCAGATCCATCGCCAACGAGAACATTGCAAACAGTGCGCTCTGAACCAAATGAGGAGGAAAATGACAAGATCGAGGGGGAGCAAAATGCTTCCCGTGAGAAAACACCCCCGGTCACATCATCTGGTGCCCCTACCCGGATGGATGTTGATCCTGCTCCTCTTACCACTGCACCAGTGTCGGTAGAGGAAGAAAAGAAATCTGATGAGCCATTGGCTCGAGAAGAAACTGCACCACAAGTTGTGACTCAAGTGTCTGAGAAAGAGGTCTTTGTGCCTCCGGCCGAAGAAAGTGCAAAGAAGGAAAAGGCCCTTGTGCCCGAAAGCCAGAAAGCTGCCGAAGGAGTTCCGGCAAGCAAGAACGGTAACCAGTCAAGTTCTTCGAAGCAATCTGCACAAGAAAAATCAAGGATGCCACATGCTCCTCTCAAACCAATTGAAGAAGGAGTGCCTGCACCTGATGACATTCGGACCCGATCTATGGCCGATGAAGAACCACTGAGAAACCCTTTGGAAACTTTCCCTTTGTTTCCTGTCGATGATGGCCCGAATGGTCCAGCTTTCAACGAGCAGTTTCATCGTTCAAAACTTGCATTCTTTGGGACCAGCCCATATGATGGAGAAAGAACTTCCTTGTCACCAAGATTCTGGACAAAGGAACAGGCCGTGTACTATGCTCGCATTATGTACGGCAAGAATCGCATCTTCAAGCACAAGATTCTGGATTTCGCCGAACTCAAAAGTTTACCTTGCTTCCATCACACCATCGAGCAGATTGAACAAGTCTTCCTGAAGAGTTTCCTCCGTTTCAATCATGGCTGGAATCGTGAAGTTATCCTTCAGTTCTATGCCACTCTTTATATCTCAGGAGACCTTGCAAATAGCAGTACTTGGGTCCTCGAATGGATGACTGAAGAAGAAAAGATCAAATGTTCGGTTGACCAGTTCTTAGCATTGTTGAATCTTCCTTTGTGTGAATTCGATGCCTCTCGGGAACACAGACTGCACTATTGGGATGTATCCGAAGCTGAACTTCATATGCTGATGGACCCCAAGCTTGTTGGTGATGAATGTACCGAGGCAAATCCTAAAAATCTGGCTTATGAGAACAAAGTGCTATTCTATATCCTCTGCAACTCCCTCACGCCAACGAACAGGCCAGAAACCATTCAAGGCATCGTGGCAAATGCTCTTCAAGCAATAGCTCATGGCATTCGGTTTGACATTCCGAATCTACTCATTCACAACTTGGCCTATGCAGCTAACAGCCCTCAAGTCTTGAATCCGTATGCACCATGGGTCATGTTTGCTATTGAGCAGCTTACTGAGAAAAAGTTCTTCTGCCCACATGTTCCGAAAGTTTTCATTCCACCAGTCCGAGACACTCTCCGGATCGTAAAGGACATCGGCAAAGGGAAGACACCTATTGACGCTACTGCCTCTGCGTCTGCTAAAGCTCCGAAGGTCAAGAAGGCAACAGTCGAAGTCCTTCATGAAGAAAATCTCTCACTATATGAGATTTGTCTTCGCACTCAGCAGGCTTTGGAAAGTCACATCAAGCTCGATCGCAAAGAGAAGTTGGAAATGATGACTGAGATCAATCTGCTTCACAATTATGCTGGCCAGGCTCTCCTGTATGAAGAGCAACAAAAGAAGCGCTCATGGACCCTTCTACACAAGCATTATTCTCGCACTCAACTGTCTGCCAAGGGTATTGAGAAAGATTGTGATCATCTGGAATTGTTTGAAGTTCCTCGCATCCGAAGGCAAACTCCAGTGCTTCCTCGGCGTTCCGCCTCCACCGATCTGTTGTTTGTTGAACCCGATGATGATCTTGAAGACACAGCAGGCACATTGATATTCAAGCCAGATGCACCTCGCACTGCTACTCTCGAAGCTGACCCCGAAGCCCGTGTTGCGTCTCCAACTCCTGCTTCGGCCTTGACCATCGCTCGCTCGGCTTCGCCGAACAGTTTGAGTTCTGGGGATTCTTCGGACGAGTAGTTCCTCGCATGCATTCTCTTTCCTTTTTGACACTTGTTGACAAAAAGGGGGAGAAGAACATCGAGAGATAGACAAGTGGGTTATTTGCAGGGTGTTTCCATTCGCCATTTGCTTTTTTCTTTTGAACAATTTGCTTTTGGGTCGTTGAACTTTTGGTCATGGAACTTGATCTCACCGCCTGTGGTGATGGTATACTTGCGTCGTCATGTACCGTTAATAACCCCTGCAATGCTATATTTGCTTCCAGTCATTTGTTTGTAGGTGCTTACTTCCTTGTTATCTATCGTGCAGGGTGAAGATAAATTGCTTCAGAGTAAAGTTATATCTGAGCAGTTTTCCCTCGCGTATTTCTATCGTATCATCCTTGTTGCAGGAAAACCTCGACTGAAGCTTATCTACTCAAAGCAATATACTTGTGACTCCCTGGCACCGATTTTCTTCGAATATCTAACTTGCAGGGAACTTATATCTCGTGTGGATTCAAATTGTGTTCTGAGAAAATTTTCATGGCTTATCCATTACCACAACTCACTTCAATATATCCTCGCTATCTAACAATCTATTTCAAAGGTTGTGTGTGGCAGGAAATACCTCAGACACCGTCGAGTGCATTAGATGAAACTACGATTGTGATCTTATGTCAATGTCACTCATACGAAGATTCACCTCACTGCCCTACATTTTATCTCCATGCTTACTCTAAGTCAGAATGATGCATATCTTCAGGGGGAGCGTGTTTTTATCTTCGTAATTATCTCTCGTCCTCCATTATCCTTCGCATTCCATTTCACTCTATTTTCTATCTTTCGATGTGTTCTGTCTTGTCAACAATCGTCCAAAAAGGGGGAGATTGTTGGTGCAATATTTGCCCCCTTGTGTTTTGGAGATTGTTGACAGAAACAGGCATGGACTGATTTGTTTGCTAGTGCACACAGAGAGAAATAGTCCATGCAGTGCCGAAGAAGATGTTGTCCCCGGTGTCAAGTTCGAAGAACTTCACCGAAGAATATCTGCACAGCAGAGAAAAATGAGCTACATCCAAAGAAGTCTTGTAGACGAGAAGAATGATGTGAAGGAGTTAACCCCTCGAAATTTTATTGCTGGCGCGAAGCAATTGGCTCGGTGATTCTGTCCGAAGGAAATTGACTACAGCGATGGAAGACGAAGACGAAGTGAAGACGTAGCATTCTTTTCGTTGTTCTTCTTCCATTCATTTGAGTCGTAGGACCTCCGTACTATTAAGAGGGGTATAGGTTCTCGAAGCTTAGATCCACTGTGATGCTTAGCCCAAACCTATGAGAGACTGAGAGAAATCTCTTTATGCTTCGAATGGTTACCTGCTAGCAGAAGACGTTCACTACTGGAATCAGAGGATTTGCCATCAGCCACTTCTTTGCCGTCTGCTAGCGGACGGCAAAGGAGGTCTTTGCCGTCTGCTTCCAAAAGGCAGACGGCAAATACCTGGCTGATGGCAAAGATCATATTTGCCATCAGCCACTTCTTTGCCGTCTGCTAGCAGACGGCAAAGAGCAAAAAGGCAGACGGCAAAGGCGGGGCAGACGGCAAAGGCCCCACTAAACGAACTGCTTACAAAAAAACCTAACGGCCCCCTCTTTGCCGTCTGCTAGCAGACGGCAAAGAGCAAAAAGGCAGACGGCAAAGGCGGGGCAGACGGCAAAGGTTTGACTTAACTAACGGCCGTGCACCACCCCGCCCCTCTCTCTCTCTCTGTTTCTCACCCTCTCCTCCCCGACGACCACCGCACGCGCGCCGCCGCCCCCACCACCCGCCGCCGCCCCGTCGCC
Organism: Elymus sibiricus; assembly: GCA_039707655.1. Classification (NCBI taxonomy): domain Eukaryota; kingdom Viridiplantae; phylum Streptophyta; class Magnoliopsida; order Poales; family Poaceae; genus Elymus; species Elymus sibiricus. Next base: position 254,694,786 of record CM077674.1, read on the forward strand.
CCACCACCCCGCCGCCCCACCGACCCACCGCCCCGGCGCCCGCCCCGCGCCCCACCGCCCTGGAGCCCTGCGGCCCTCGGCGCCACCGTCGCCCTGCCGCTCTGAAGCCCCGGCCGACGCCCTCTCCGGTGAGCCCTTTTCTCTGTTTTGTTCTTTTTTTTGCTGTTTAATTGTTAGATTAGATTAGATATGTTAGTGTAGGTTTAGTGCTAGATTAGATTAGATTAGATTAGTGCTAGGTTTTAGTTAATTAGTCATAATTAAAAGAAGTAGGAAAAAGATGAAAAAAGAAGAAGATGAAAAGAAGAATAAGTAGAAGGGGGAAGAAGAAGAAGAAGAAGAAGAAGAGGAGGAGGAGGAGGAGGAGAAGAAGAAGAAGAAGAAGAAGAAGAAGAAGAAGAAGAAGAAGAAGAAGAAGAAGAAGAAGAAGAAGAAGAAGAAGAAAAAGAGGAGAAGATGAGAAGAAGAAGAGGAAAAGGGAAAAGAAGGAAGAAGAAAAAGAAGAAGAAGAAGAAGAAGAAGAAGAAGAAGAAGAGGAGGAGGAGGAGAAGGAAAGAAGAAGAAGAAGAAGAAGAAGAAGTAGAAGAGAAGAAGAAGAAGAAAAAGAGGAGAAGAGGAGAAGAAGAAGAGGAAAAAGGAAAAGAAGTAAGAAGAAAAAGAAGAAGAGGAGGAGGAGGAGGAGAAGGAAAGAAGAAGAAGAAGAAGAAGAGGAAGAAGAAGAAGAAGAAGAAGAAGAAGAAGAAGAAGAAGAAGAAGAGGAGGAGGAGGAGAAGAAGAAGAGGGGAAGAGGAGAAATTAGGATTTGAAGTATCATGATGATCTAAAAACTTGACTACATGTCATTAGCAATATGATTTTTTTCATAGTTTCATGTGTGAATGCTTTATGTGATGTGATGTCCTAAATTTTCTTGACTCGATCTGTAAAATTTACAGGCTTTGTGCTATTTCATCTCCTTGGAGTCATCGTGGTCGAAGTTTTTGGTCCGTGATCCCGCCGTTGTTCGACTACTTCCTCTACAGCCGAGGGTGAGCTACGAATCCACCTTCACGTCCTACGCTCTTTTAATCATGTCAGTAGATTTCATTTTCATGCTAAGTCGCGTAACCTAGGCGTCTCCCGTCCGAAAGGGTTGCATCGATAAATATGCATTCAGTTGCATATTTATCACCGTAACTCATTCGGATTGTCCAGCGATTTCCACGGACAGCCCGAGGATGTGTAGATTGGGTACGTTCTCCATGCTCTACCCCATTCCAAGACAAAATTTCGGCAGTGCCTCCCTGTTGTTCTCCGGATGCACATTCTCTCGGCTTTTTGCCGAGACGTATATTTGGAGAACAGCGGGGAGGTGCTGCCGAAATTTTGTCTCGGAATGGGGTAGAGCATGGAGAACGTACTCAATCTACACATACTCGGGTGGGATCAGGACCTATCTTTACCTATTAGAGTGTAGGTTGCATGGACGTAATAAAATTGACAAACTAGATTAACTGATGAATATATATGATGAATTATATATATATATATATCTTGTGTGTTTAGTAGGTAGGCAAGATGAGTGATCGTGCGTGGATGTACACCGGCCACACTAGTCAGAAAAAAATGACCACTGAATGGTTCACAAAAACCAAGGGGTTTGTGAAAGCCGCATTTGCAAATGGCCAGAGAAAAAACTAGTGCCCCTGTGTCCGGTGCGACAATTGGTACAAGAGGACAGAGGATGAAATGGGTAAACACCTGCAAAAGAGTGGTTTTACGCCCGATTATACGGTGTGGACATTTCATGGTGAGTCTGCCCAACGTGCCAGAGCTGAGGTGGTTCGTCGTCGCACCGACGAGCATGGTACCGGGATGGAAGACATGGTGCAAGACTTTGATGATGCTCGGGATTCGGACGAGGAGATGGAGGAATCTGCAAAGGCCTTCAATGAAATGTTGGAGTCTTCAAAACGTCCTCTCCACGAGCACACTGAGCTTTGTCAGCTGGATGCCATCTCACAAGTAATGGCTCTGAAGGCTCAATTCAACTTGGGCAGAGAATGTTACGACGCGATGATGACAGTATTTGGACGCTTTCTACCCAAAGGCCATGTAGTGCCTGCAAACCTGTACCAGTCGCACAAAATCCTCCGTGCACTTAAGATGCCCTATGAGAAGATACATGCCTGTGAGAAAGGATGTGCCTTATTTAGGCTTGAGTATGCGGACTTGAACTATTGTCCCATTTGCAAGTCTTCCAGGTATGTTGTGGTAGACAACAGTATGGGTGAGAAGTCGCAGACCAAAATCCCCGTTAATGTTCTTCGGTATATGCCAATCATACCAAGACTTCAACATCTTTTCATGGTCGAAGAGACGGCCAGACAGATGACATGGCACAAATTGGGCAAAAGAACCGAACTAGATGCAGATGGGAATCAGATGATGGTCCACACATCGGATGCTTTTGCGTGGAAGAAGTTCGATGAATTACATGGGGATAAAGCGGCAGATCCAAGGCATCCTCGAGTCACCATCAGCACGGATGGGTTCAATGTGTTTGGTCTGACGGCAACCCAATACAGTTGTTGGCCTGTATTTGTCATTCCACTCAATCTCCCCCCCCCCCCCGGACAGATTATGCAAAGAAAGAACATTTTCCTGACGTTGATAATTCTAGGGCCCAACTATCCGGGGAAGAATATGAATGTGTACATACAGCCGCTTAAGGATGAATTGCAAGAAGCTTGGGATAATGGGTTCAAGACATACGACGCCGCTAGCAAAAAGAACTTCATAATGCGTGTCTGGTACATGTACTAGATGCATGACTTGCCGGCGTATGCGCTATTCGTTGGCTGGTGTGTGCATGGAAGGTTCCCGTGCCCCACATGCAAGGGAGCTCTTCAGTTTCGTTGGCTGCAGGTGGGTCGCAAGTATTCTTGCTTCGACTTTCATAGACCGTTCATGGATCCTCGCCATAAGTTCAGGAAAGACAAGAAGAACTTCATCAAAGGTAGAGTTGTCAAAAACTCTGCACCACCTGCGTTGACAGGCCAACAGACCCTGGATCAGTTAAACGCTCTCGAGCCAGATCCAGAGCGTCCAGGGTATTTCAAGGGGTATAATAAGGAACACGCCTGGACTCACAAGACATGCTTGTGGGATTTGCCTTACTTCAAAGACCTCCTTTGCCCACACAACATCGACGTGATGCACACTGAAAAGAATATCGCCGAGGCCCTTTTTGGAACATTGTTCGGCATAGAGGGGAAGTCAAAGGATAATACTAAGGCCAGAGTTGATCAAGAGGCGCTATGTGATAAACCGTTACAAAACATGCGAGAACCGAAAGGAAAGCAGAACTGGACGAAGCCAAAGGCATGGTTCAATCTTGGAAGGCCAGCTATGAGGGAAATTATCTTGTGCGCGAAAATGCAGTTGATGTTCCCCGATGAGTATGCAGCGAATCTAAAGAGGGGAGCGAGTCTTGAAAAATTGAAAATATTTGGTCTCAAGAGTCATGATTGGCACATATGGATTGAGCGGGTAATGCCGGTGATGTTGCGTGGCTTCATCCCTGAGGATGAATGGCTAGTACTGGCAGAGCTGAGCTATTTCTTCCGTGTTCTTTGTGCGAAAGAACTATCGCCTGGCGTGCTAGAAGAAATGGAAGAGTTCGCGCCGGAGTTGATCTGCAAGTTAGAGAAGATCTTTCCACCGGGCTTCTTTAATCCAATGCAGCATTTGATTTTGCATCTCCCGGCCGAGGCAAGATTGGGGGGGCCCGTGCAAAATCGTTGGTGCTACGCAACTGAGAGGATGCAGAAGACGCTTCGAGCAAAATGTAAAAATAAACGTAGAATTGAAGCATCGATGGCCGAGGCATTCATTACTGAGGAGGCGGCAAACTTCGTGACAGCACACTACGAAGCCAAAAATTGTCATTTGCATAATCCGAAGCCTCGGTACGATGCTGGTGACCCTAAAAAGGTGGATCCAACCTCAGCCTATTCAAAGGGAAGCTCGCACTAGCCGGTGCTTCGAAACCAATACTGTTGGATGTCGAAGAATGGCGGACCATTTCGTTGTATATCTTCAACAACCTAACAGAAGTGCGGCCGTACATCAAGTAAGTTCTCGGTACATTGTTTCACAACTTCTAATTCCTTTGAACTGCTCTTATTCCCGGATATTTGATACAGTCGATACGTCGCCAAATTCTCGGATGGAGCGGTGACCCAAAAGGAATCCATCGAAGAATATGAGCTTCTGGCAAAGCATGGAGGTGGCTTTCCCAGTTTCATCTCTTGGTTCAAACAAACAGTAATTTCCATTAGACCATTCTCATTTCTTCATCTAATTTGCGGCTAATGCAACAATCCTTTCGTATTAAACTTGTAGGCTAATTCAGAGTCTATGGACGCCGAATTGAGACAAGTCGCTAATGGTTTTGACTATAAGGTCCGTTCATTTGACAAATACGACATCAACGGGTATCGCTTTCGTACCTACGGCAAAGAGCTATCTATGGCCGACCGAAAGTCTACAAATTGTTGTGTCTCTGCTATCGGCGAAGGAGGTACCGAGTATTATGGGAGAGTTGAAGCAATTTATGAACTTCTATTCTATGGTGAAAACCCACCGAATGTCGTAGTCTTCAAATGTTATTGGTTCTAGCCGAAGGAGACTAGAAGGACTCAGGAACATATAGGGCTAGTCGAAATCAAACAAAGCACCCATTTAGATGTCCCCGATTTCTATATTACGGCTCAACAGGCGACCCAAGTTTTCTATCTACCGTGGGCCATCCAAACTGATCCAAATCTGAATGGTTGGGATGTCGTTTATGAAGTGCCGCTACGTGTTAGACCACCTCCCCCCAATGAAGAGGATTATGAACCTCACATTAACCCAGACACATATGAAGGAGAATTCTTCCAAGAAACACGTCTTTCCAAAAAAACGTTTCAAGAAACGCTCTACTTCACCCCAGAACATCGAAGTAGACAGCGACAGTGAATCCGACTTCACCCCTGAGCCGGAACAAGAAGAGGTTACTGTTGTGGATGACCTGTCAATGCTTGACCGATTACATAAAGGTGGCCTTCCACATGTTGATGCCGCTGAACCCGATGAACACGTCATTCATGATAGTGATGATGATGATGCATTTATTGATCCCGGAGCATATATAGACGATCAAGATTATTATTAGTTCATGTCAGGTATTCAATTTGTATTATATACATATATATATTGTTAGTTCATGTTAGGTATTCAATTTTTTTATGTTGTACTTGATGACGATACACTTAAGTTATATACATATTATTATTCATGTCGGTATTAAATTTTTTTATGTTGTACTAATTTCATTTACTCCTTGTCATGGCAGGTGTTGAAAGATGGTGGGCGCGGGAAAGGAGCACTCCAAGGCTCCTTCTTCGTCGGCGCGTGGTGGGAATGGTACTTCCATTCCACCCCTACCTCTCCGGAGAGCGTTGTACGAGGGTATGGCTTCACCGGTGGGCGCTTCTTCGTCGGCGTCGTTGCCCACCGGGAGAGGAGGTCAGGGAGGAAGGAAGAGAGGAGGTCAGGGAGGACATGGCCGTGGGAGAGGTAGGCAGGCTCGTACGCCTTCCTCGCCGCCACCCCCAGCTGATTCACCCGAGCACAGGACTGCTAGGGTGGACACGTCTGAGGAGGAGGCTAAGCGAACTCCAGTCCACGAGCCTCGGGTCGACGGGACTTCGGCCCACGAGACTTCGGCCCACGAGACTCCGGACCAGGGTACGTCCCAGGAGACGTCCGGATGGGGTACCTGGCCGGATCCGCCTGAGGGGCCGAGTGGCCATGCTGATGGTGGCGGGGATTCGGCTGATAGCGAGGGCGAGGTGGTTGAGGGGGCCACCATCTACCAGCATGGTTGTACACGGCTCCCGACCGTGCCGGCGACCCGCGAGCAGAGGTGGTTGATTTTCCCTGCTGGGGAGAGGTAAGTGCATTTACTCTTTTTGTAACTTTTGCCTTCACGTTTCTTCAAATATCTAATGCGTTGGCCTTGTCATACTGCAGGGGTTGGGACCACGCTTCGGATGTCCGCAGGCCCAACACCGTCCTTGGTGTGCTTTGCCGGCAAAACTTCCCGGGGTTTGTCACGTTGCCCGGTGAGGGTCAGGTTCCACGGCTAGGATTGAGCTGGGAGCACTACTTGGCTGCCCCGGCCCCGCCGGACGAGATGATCGACGGTGTCTTGTGCCACACGAGGGCAGAGATGGTGATCAGAAAGTTTTGGGTAATTTCTCCTTTACACAATTAAAAATCTTCAAATAGCTAGTTATTGTACTAATCAATGTTGTCTCGTTTGATTGCAGACCTTCTACAGGTGTGAGGAGGGATACAAGGAGGCCGCGGCACAGGTTATCGATGCCGCGTGCAAGCGCCTACTACAAAACTTACGGCACGAGGCTCGGGTGCAGGCTGTTCGAGACTACTACGCCTCGCGTGGTATTAAGAAGACCAAGCAGGCGTGCCGCGAAAAGTTTCTGAAGAAGGAGCAGTACATGACGGTAATTACCTATTCTTAAGGCCTTGTACTTAGTTTCCTTGATTTGATTCGTAGGCGTAGCGCTCAAGTTTCTCTTTACTAACTTAGGTGCCCCCGAGATGGTGTGCGGATCAGATGGATTGTTGGGAGGTGTTGGTGGATGAGTGGTGCTCAGACCAATGGCTAGCCCTCCACAACAATGCCAAGGACCGGCGTGCCCAAATGGAAGGTGTGCCACACCATCAAGGCAGCGCCAACTTATATCAGTTCGGGTGGAACTGGGTATGTGGTTTGCTTCATGATTCATGCAATTCATTCTTCATGCTATCTTGAGCCCTTTAATTACTAATTTACTCTGTTCCTCTCTTTTAGGGGCGATACAATAAGGCGGAGGTGCCAGAGGTGTACGACCTCTATGCCATGGCCCATACTGCCTCGTACAAGAAGGTCAAGGCATTCTCTGCGTCTGACCTCGATCATCCAGAGAGCTTCACCAACATCTCCTTGCACAACAAGCTCGTGAGGTACAGAGATGAGGGGAAGGCGAGGAAAGGGGAGGACTTTAACCCGAGCCAGGGTCCCATTGATCCAGAGCTGGTGATGATATCTGGTGGCGGGAGGTCCCATGGCTCGATAGCCATTAGAGATGGACTTATACATTGTCCTAGCACTCTCCCGGAGATCAAGGCGCGCCAATCGAGCTCTGCCCCTGAGATAAGGCCTCGTCCACAGCCAATGGAGCTCGCCATCGAGGTTAGTTATACGGACTCAGATTTCTTTCCTCTCCATTACATTGTGTGTGCGGCCATCGATGATTACAATGCTAATGAGGAGTGGTGTTACAGGCTGCTATTCAGAAAGAAAGAGAGAAAACCCAGGCGCTTCTGCAGGAGAGGGACCGGCAGGCGGCGGAGAAGGAGTGGGAGTTGGAGGAGAGGACGGCTAGGATGTTGGAGGAGGAGAGGGCACGGAATGACATGGCGAACCGGGCCATGTACGAGCTCCTCGTGGTAAGTTTCTTCTGCATATTAGCCAAATCATGCACGTAATGTTCATTTCATTACTAACTAATATGACTGACTCGTCAAAACCAAATGTGCAGTCTGTGTGCGAGAAGACCGGTCAGACCCCTCCGCCGATGCCAGTCATTGCTCCGGGGACCACGGTGAGTTTCATTTGAATGGTCATCAGTTACTAGTCTTAACATTTGAGTGTCATCATGCTAACGAGACATTGCAAATGATCTTTGGTGCAGCGTAACTCCAGACAAGCATCGCACGATCCTTCTCCAGGTGCTACCGGCACGAGCAACTCCGGTGCTTCACCTCCGTGATGAGGGTAAGTTTTCTCTAGTGTTTTGCTTAACAAATGCATAATGACCTAGACTTAGCTTTATTTACTCCAATATGCTTACCATAATGACCTAGACTTAGCTTATTTTCCTCCAAAATGACATAATAACCTTACTTAGCTCCAAAATGATCCATTTTACCTAAGTTAGCTCTAAAATGACCTAAGTTAGCTCTAATATGCTAAGTTGGCTCTAATATGCTTAGTTACCTAGGTTTGCTCAATAATGACATATACTTAGCTTATTTTCGTCCAAAATGACATAATAAGCTTACTTAGCTCCAAAATGATCCATTTTACCTAAGTTAGCTCCAAAATGACCTAAGTTAGCTCTAATATGCTTAGTTACCTAGGTTAGCTCAATAATGACCTATACTTAGCTTACTTATGTCAAAAATGGCATAATATGCTTAGTTAACTCAAAAATGGCATAATTACCTAGGTTAGCTCAATAATGACCTATACTTAGCTTATTTAGTTCATTTATGACATAAGTAGCTTACTTAGCTCATAAATGGCATGATCACCTTGCTAAGCTCATAAATGTCATATACTTAGCTTACTTACCTCATAAATGACATGATAACCTTGCTAAGCTCATAAATGTCATATACTTAGCTTACTTAGGTCAAAAATGGCATGATAACCTTGGTAAGCTCATAAATGTCATATACTTAGCTTACTTAGCTCATAAATGGCATGATAACCTTGGTAAGCTCGCATTGATGGAGTGATTCTTTTTACTTTCTTATTCTTCTTCTTCTTCTTCTTCTTCTTCTTCTAGTCTTCTTCTTCTAACTTTCTTATTTCCCATTTTGCAGATTTCATTCACTTCATGGAAGCTTGCATTGATGGAGTGCTTCGTTTTACTTTCTGTTTTGATTTTGTACCTTTGAACAATGTGGAACTTGCTATATGGATGAAACTATTGTAATATGTATGGATGGAACTATGTATGTGGAACTTGCTATGTATGTATGGATGAAACTTATGTGTTGGATATCTCATATGTTTGCTGTGAAACTTGCCCTGTGAAATATATATATATATATCATATATTTGCTGCGAAAATGCTTGGATATAAGAAAAAACAGAATAAAAAGAGGCAATGCAGGCTCTTTGCCGTCTGCCACCGACGGCAAAGGTCTCTTTGCCGTCTGCCACCGACGGCAAAGTGGCCACGTGGCAGCAACCTGTGCAACCTGTGAGCACTGGGGCTGACCCATTTGGTCACTTTGCCGTCTGTGGCAGACGGCAAAGGATGGCGTGGTTTGCCGTCTGTGGCAGACGGCAAAGAGGTGGCAGCGGCAGACGGCAAAGAGCGGGGAGGGTGACGGGTCTGATGACGTCATGAAGCAGACGGCAAAGTGGAGGGCACATTTGCCGTCAGCCGGCAGACGGCAAAGCCTCCCGTTAGACACCTAACGTGGCTAACGTCTATCCTTTGCCGTCAACTTTCTTTGCCGTCTGCTTGCCCAGGAAAGCTGACGGCAAATGTCTTTGCCGTCCGCTGTTTGAAAACAGACGGCAAAGAAGCTCTTTACCGTAACTTACAGTGCCGGCCATGTTTGCCGTCTGCGGCTGACGGCAAAGGTGTTTGCCGTCTGCTTTCTGGTCTTTTACCGTCTTCCATGGCAGACGGCAAATCAGCTGATTCCTGTAGTGGTTGTTCTTCGGTGCTGCAGGAGATATCTTTCGAACTGAGGAGTTAGCATTACTTGCACCGCAAGTAATGTTACGGTTGTGCTCAATTTCCGACCGTTGGACTCGTGTCATTCGCCCGTTGGCTGCTCTACATGTTCAATTTGGCCTTTTCCCTTCTGGGAAGGTTGCGGCTATAAATAGCCACCCCGCTCCAACATTGCCCGTTGGCTGCTCCGCTTAAGATTTCTGAGAAGATTGATTGAGCATCCCCTCTTCGAGTGATTTGAGTTTAAGATCCACCGAGAGAAAAAATCAAGAGCCTAAACTTAGACAGTGGTTGAGCATCACATTAGTTCTGAGTTAGAGTTCTTGTACCTATTACTCTTGAGAGCTGCGCACTCTCTAGATGGATAGGTGTCGGCTCGAGTGTCGCAGAGTAATTGTCTTCACCGAGCAAGATCTTCAGCAACCAAGAGTCATTGTGGTTTGCGAAGATGTCTGTCGAAGGTTTGGAGATCGCCGACAAGTATCTACCACGAGTGAAATCAACTGGAGTCTGATCAGCTCCGAGTTGAAGGAGAATAGGGCGAAGAGAGTTTATCTTCTGTGTTTAATCACAACCCCTCCAACCAGACATAGTCCTTTGGCAGAAGGGCGAACTGGTCTACCAAATTCATCTGTCGCCATCGAGCACCATTGGTTCATTCTATTTTACTACATTTCCTTCACCAGTTTACTTTCGTGCTCTGTGTCGATAGTTTATCTGATCAATCATAGTTTTTTACTTATCTTTCGCATTCTCATCATCCATTTTGGTCGTCTCCATTTAATTTATTTTCGTACTTCAGCATGTCAGTGTGATTTCATTCTATACTGAATTTATTCACCTTGTTACCATTTCCCGTGCATTTCCATCACGGTTCACATCTAGTTCTCCCTCGTGCTATTGCATATGTTCATACATCGCATTACCATCATACCTGTCAAACCTGTGACATTCTTCGTTCGAACAACTACTGTTGCCTACGTCGATAGATTTGTTCCTTTTACCGAACCTTATTTCCGCTGTTGTGTTTGGGATCGTTTTAAAACATTCGCAAGAATTTTTGAATCTCCCATTCACCCCCCCCCCCTCTGGTCGATATACTCTCGGTCCTAACAACATCATTGCCTTCGAATGGATTCCGGACCCGATGTCCGGTGACAAGCGAGTGAGCCACCGCATTCAGGCACAACCAGATGCCGATGACCTACAGTTGGGGCGCGCCATGCGGGCGGCCAAGCTTCGTGACATCGAAGACACTACAGGTATGGCAGTTAATACGAGTTGCTCAATTTTGCATTTCTCCGATGATGATATTATTCGTAATGCTAATAACCTTGGAGTTTCGCTGGGTAACACTGGGAAAGAAGTAGCTAAATCTGTAAACGACTTGCTTGACTTAGAGGCCGATAGAGCCATGGAAATGATTCATAATATTGCAGCAGTAAAACCTATGAATGATTCGAACGTTAATGCTCTAGGGGTTGGGGCACTAGAATGCCTCTGTGAGGATTGTGGCACCCCGGCTCAGAGGGACCGGAACGCCCCGTATTCCAGCCCAGAGATCAAGTCTTCTGGAATACGGTACTGCTTGGCATAGAACAAATCAGCTCTCATTACAAAAGATAAGGGTACAAGGGTCTTTTATTACAAAGATTACAACGGCACGGTGACACTACGCCTGCTAAGGTAATTTTATGCTAGCAGCAGAACCACTCGTAACAGCGGAACGACGACGACGGTGGTGAACTCCACTCCGAAGGGACTCTGGCTGGGACACGGTCTAGCTCACACGATCGGAATCCATGACAAGCAATCAATCACGGCATCACCTGCAATCTGGCATGACACGCCAGGTGAGAACTTTGAATGTACTCGCAAGCTCACAACAACCAAAGGCATCAAGGCAACACATAGCATTAACAGGTTAACTTATACCCAACTACCATGATGAAGAAGCAAATAGAAAACAAGATATAATACTGCTAGAATTACTAATGAACCATCATCTTGGGTCACAGGGACCATCTCACTCTTGGCTATCTGGCCAAGCAATATACCATCTCGATCACCACGTGATCACTAAATCCTCGTGATCACCGCGTGGTCACATCACAATCCAATGATCATCCTCAAGATCATCCCAATATCATCATCGACATCCTGCCAAACTGTTACTTGCCCACATACAACTATATGCCATAATATAAGTCATTATAAGTCATTATATAAGTCCTTATATAAGTCCTTATATAAGTCATTATATCAGTCATTATATAAGTCATTCCGTCATCGTGAGTGTTGATCGAATGGTGTGACCTACAACGAACTGTGTCCATAGTTTATACACTCTGCAAAGATTAGTACACTGTACCCACACCACGGAACTCATGGCCTCGTGCTCCCATTCGGGTGGACCAACGACATTCCGACAAAACCAATCTATTGCATGACACTCTCCCGGCCACTCCGATAAACTCCCCTTTGGGCTATGTCATGGGTGGCCCCGATGTCCACTCGTGACATCCGCCACCTTTGTGGCTGCCACCGTCGTGGCCAAACAACAACAAACTCGTCCCAAACGGGGACACCCGGGTACAATACAACTCGGGCACACAAGGTTATGACTGCCTACCGGGCCAGGGCAGCACGAACACATAACCTTCCCTAGTTGGAGGCACCGGCGAGAGGTATGACAATAGACCGAATTAGGGCCTCCCCATCCAAGCAAGTGTGGTTGCACTGATGAGCTCGATTCGGTGGCACCTGACCAACGAAATGACGGAATTTGTCCCCAAGATAAGTCTGTGATAGAACTGTTACTCCAATATATCAACCTGATGTTTCAAATCATAGCAACATCCATTCAATAATCCAAAGCATAATATATACATATCATTATTATGAACTCCAATAATATAATATTCAATATGATCATGAAGAAAGCGTGACTACTGCTACTAGCAATCCCGAAGCAACATGTCACACTCAATCTACAAAACATTAGCCCTAGAAATCCAAGCATCATCATGGCAGTAGCAAAAGCACATATTATCCCAACATAATGCCATGAATAAGTCATTTCTAAATAATGCAATATTAAGCAAATTTATTAAATAAACCATGACATTGCATTTCAATCATGCAAATGGAGGGTGTGGCTTGCCTTGCTCCAAAAGAGAGGGGAAGAGCTCCTGGTCTTCACCAACACACAACAAACACTCTGAAAACATTTTTTAAAGCATTTATAAATATCACATAAAGCAAATACTTTTGTCCAAAAATTCTAGACAGAAGATAAAAATACCAAACTCTACCAGAAAATAAAGGAGATCAAAAGAAAAATAATGCAAAAAGAATCGGTTCATTTGGACTTGTAGTTTAGGAGATATTCCTGATCAAAGTTTGGGTCAAACTGGATTTAAAAAGAATTTCAGAGAAACCTCCAGGGGGGGTGACGTCGAAAGCGTAAAGTCGAGTTACGCCTCCACTTAAAACGCTTCGATGGGGCAGGGTGAGGCTAACTGGTGGGGTCACCCTGTCAGTTTTAAAAGAGCGAGAGGGAGAACAGAGGGCGGCGGCGCTTACCGGCGTCGGACGGCGGCGAGGAGGCAGCGCCGGAGCAGGGAGATTGAGGGGATGGATCGGGCACTCCGCGGCGAGCACGACGGTACCCATAGCTCGCCGGGAGACGGCCAGATGGCGCTGCGCCCTTCGTCTCCAGCGGTGGCGAGCTACTGGTGACGATGGATCCGGCGACTCTGGCGAATGCTCGATCAGTAGAGGGGTTAGGGAGGACCAGTGGGTCACTAGAAGCTCGGGGAAAGGAGTGGTGGGAGCTGGGGTTGGCCAGAGTGAGCTACTGGAGAAGAGGGCCGAGCGGCGGGGTTCTTCCCCGGAGAGGAAGAAGAAGACCCCATGAGCTCGCTGGAGTGGCTCCGGTGGTCGATTGAGAGAGGTAGAGGTGGAGTGGTGAGGAGAGCTGCGGCCGGGGACGGCTGAGGGTGTCCCAGACTAGGGGGTACTCGGGCAGCCGGCCTATCTCTCATAGGCCGGACTGGTGGGCCGCTCTCTACTCGTCGATGGAAGGCCGGATTGTGGGCGACCCCGTGTATCAGAAGGAAACCTCCGAAGACTTGGCGTCTCCTCCAAGAAGAATTGGCATAACCGGCATATGTGTCCCCTGATGGTAACCGACCATGTGTAACCCTAGGACCCCCTGGTGTCTATATAAACCCGGAGGTTTAGTTCGTAGGAGGGGAGAATCATTATATTCATTACCTAGGGTTTAGCCCAATCGATCTCGAGGTAGATCAACTCTGTAACCTTCATACAACCACATCAATACAATCAAGCAGGACGTAGGGTTTTACCTCCTCAAGAGGGCTCGAATCTGGGTAAATCGCTGTCTCTACGTTCCCTGTTACCATCGACTCCTTGACCCATAGTTCGGATCCCCTACCCGAGATCTGCCGGTTTTGGTACCGACATTGGTGCTTTCATTGAGAGTTCCGTCGTGGGTCGCCAAGGATCAATGGCTCGCCGTCCCCGGACAGTCCTTCGTCAATGGAATCTGCAGCGGGGACATCGCCGTCCCCGGACAGCTCTTCTCTTCAGCGACGGAATCTGCAGCGGGGACATCTTCGTCCCCGGACAACTCTTCGTGTTCGGTAGCATCATGTTGCACGCCGATCCGACCAGTCACCTCGACCAGGTCGGTAGCTTCGCCCCCGGGCAGGAAATCAGGTTCGGCGACCTTGAGTACGTCGCCAATGCTCGGGGCGATCTGGTCTTTACTGGGCCCTCGGCCTTACCCGAGGAACCTACCAATCCCGAGGCATTGACCTCGGATTCCTTCCCCGCCCCCGTCCCCAGGGCGGGTCTCAGTCCGGATCCGACCTTGAGTTTGGATCCGACCCCGACGCCAGAAAACCAAGGGTCAACCTTGGCCAAACATACTCCCGTTATCGGCACGCAGGAGCTCAACTCCGATGGCAGCCTGAACATAGATCCGGTGGACCCCTCGATTTTAAGCGAGATGCAAGACCGGATCCAGAAGATAAATATCATGGATGGCTCATCCTCGGACCAGGAGCAGCTCGGACAGGATGCCAGCCGTGGGGAATTTTGCGTCCCACCCACCACCCACTTGGTAGCCACTGTCGAAGATTTAACCGACATGCTGGACTACGCCACCGAGGAGGCTGACGACATGGATGAAGACTCCGACATTCCGCCCTACACGGATACCTTCCTTGCCACTGCCAATACCGGAAAGTGGACCGCCACCTCCACCTATGACGTTTACATGGTTGACACCCCCATGAAGGACGGTGACACAACCAAGGAGGACGGTGACGCTCCCACAGAAGAACCGCCCAGACGTCGACGTCGGCGAGCTAGAGGGCGGGGAAAGGGCAAGGAAAATCACACAGAGACGAACAGCACCGGAGATAACGAGACTCCGGACAACTTGGGGGAGCTCGGCGATCACACGCCCGAACAGCAACCCGATGCCACAGAAGGGCACGAGGACTAGGGTGACCCCGAGGACCTCGACGATTCCGAGGACATCAATTACATCCCTCTGACCGAAGAGGAAGATAGCCTTGGACCCGAAGACTTTATCATCCCGGAGGATCCCCTGGAACAAGAGAAATTCAAGCGGCAACTCATTGCTACTGCCCGCAGCTTGAAGATTAAACAACAACAGCTAAAAGCCGAACAGGATACGCTCAACGACAGATGGACGATGGTCTTAGCCGCCGAAGAAGGCCTCGACGATCAACGTCAGGGCCAATATAAGAGTTACCCACGGCGGCGCCTACTCCCAGAATTCGAGGATGAGGCCTTCAAGCCCATGCCTCCCAGACGAACTTACGCAAACCAGCCCGACCGCCCCCCTTGAGGACGAGATAGGCCGGCTGTGGAAACTGAGCTCCCACCCGCGCCCCCTCGAGGACGAGATAGAGCGTCCGGAGAAGCCGAACTCCCACCCGTGCCCCCTCGAGGACGGGATAGGGCGGCCAGGGACACCGAATACCCACTCGCGCCCTCTCGCCGAGCAGGCAAAGACCCGGTTCAACCGGATGACCGATACGATCTGCGCCACGACCTGAACGCCCAAGGGATCCAGTCTAGATCCATCTACGGATCCACAGGATAGGCGCCCGCTGGACGGGATGGATACCAAGCCTGGCGCGATAGGAACGACAGAGCTCGGGAGCAGCACCGTGCTCGGATGACAACCGATCTTTGGCGCGATGTAGCCCGGGCTAGGGGCGCCACACACTCAATGTGTTTCACCGATGAGGTGATGCAGCATCAGTTCCCCGAAGGGTTTAAACCCGTCAATATAGAATC
Organism: Elymus sibiricus; assembly: GCA_039707655.1. Taxonomy (NCBI): domain Eukaryota; kingdom Viridiplantae; phylum Streptophyta; class Magnoliopsida; order Poales; family Poaceae; genus Elymus; species Elymus sibiricus. The sequence goes on from CM077674.1 coordinate 254,710,718, forward strand.
CTATGATGGAACAACTGACCCAGCCGTGTGGATTGAAGATTTTCTTCTCCACATTCATATGGCTCGAGGAGATGACCTCCACGCCATTAAGTACTTACCATTGAAACTCAAGGGACCAGCAAGGCATTGGCTGAACAGCCTACCCGAAAACTCCATCGGGAGCTGGGAAGAGCTCGAGGATGCATTCCGAGCTAATTTTTAGGGCACATATGTTCAGCCACCGGACGCCGACGACCTGAGCCATGTCATTCAGCAGCCCGGAGAGTCAGCCCAGCAATTCTGGAATCGGTTCTTGACCAAGAAGAACCAGATCGTCGACTGTCCGGACGCCGAAGCAATTGCGGCATTCAAACACAGTATTCGGGACGAGTGGCTCGCACGCCAGCTCGGCCAGGACAAGCCGAGAACAATGTTGGCCCTTACCTCTCTAATGACCCGCTTTTGCGCGGGTGAAGATAGCTGGTTAGCTCGTCGAAGCAACCACCCCGAAGACCCCGGTACTTCAGAGACCCGGGACGGGAACGGAAAACCTCGGCGCAATAGGAACAATAAGCGCCGACACTCAAACAACGGCGGTGAAGCCGATGACACAGCAGTAAACGCCGGATTCAGCGGCTCAAAATCGGGACAGCGGAAAAAACCCTCTAAAGGGCACCGAGATGGCTCGTCTGCGCTGGATAGGATATTGGACAGGCCCTGCCAGATTCACGGCACCCCCGACAAGCCAGCTAACCACACCAACCTTCATTGTTGGGTAATTAAGCAGGCCGGCAAAGCCACAGCCGAAGAACAGGGAAAGGGCCCCCGCAGTGAGGACGACGACGAACCTCGCGGGCCGAACAATGGAGGCCAAAAACAGTTCCCTCCAGAGGTCAAAACCGTGAACATGATCTATGTCACGCACATACCAAAAAAGGAGCGGAAACGCGCGCTTCGGGATGTCTACGCCTTAGAGCCGGTAGCCCCGAAATTCAACCCGTGGTCGGCTTGCCTGATCACTTTTGACCGTTGAGACCATCCGACCAGTATACGCCATGGAGGAACGGCGGCTCTGGTACTCGACCCCATCGTGGACGGATTTCACCTCACTAGGGTCCTTATGGACGAAGGTAGCAGTCTTAACCTGCTTTACGCAGATACAGTGAGGAAGATGGGGATCGACCCGTCAAGGATCAAGCCCAGCAACACCACCTTTAAAGGTGTAATCCCAGGCATCGAGGCACGCTGCTCGGGATCTGTGACTTTGGAAGTAGTCTTCGGCTCTCCCGATAACTTCCGCGCCGAGGACCTGATCTTCGATATTGTCCCTTTCCGCAGTGGTTATCACGCACTCCTCGGACGGACCGCCTTCGCCCGCTTTAACGCTGTCCCGCACTATGCGTACCTGAAGCTCAAGATGCCAGGACCAAAGGGCGTTATTACCATCAACGGTAATACCGAGCGCTCGCTCCGAACAGAGGAACACACTGCGGCTCTAGCCGCCGAAGTCCAAGCCGCCGAAGAGGCATCGCAATCCCAGTCCACTGCCAAGACACCGGACGCACGTAAGCGCTCCCGAGCTGCAGCCTCGGTCCCGCGCATTCCCATGCTCACCCCAAATAGGGATACGCGCCCCACAGCACGTCCCACCTAGTCGCAAAATACGTACCTCGAGTACACAATTTCGCGCTCAAAATTCCATGGGCAGTTGTGGGGACACATAAAACAAAAGCCAAGAGCTCGGTTCGACCGACAAATGGCCAAACAGATGTCTTCAAATTAACATCGACGACGGGCACCATCTAGGGCCTGATTAGCGTCAAGCTGATATACCACGGCGACTTCTCAAACCCCTTTTTTAAGGGCTCCTCCGCCAAAGATTACTACTTCCGCCGAACACACGGTGGACAGCTTCGCTTCCACGGAAGCCTCTTGAAGAGCAAAGGCGCAGACGTGCAGCAGGGCGTAGTCGGGACGTCAAACCACTCATGAAGGCCCTGTGTAAACCTTTACTCTCAATATATTCATTTCTTCAAAAGTATCTATTAAAGTTACTTCGGCAATCCGGATTGTACGGTTCGACGTCACACATTCAAAGGAAATAAAGACCACTTTATTATGGTATACTCGTGCAGTCATTCACGTTGCATATTCCTTTCCGCCTTTTCAGCCGAAGTAAACTATCATGATACATCCATTTAAAACCGGCGAATAGACCGGGGGCTCGACCATAGATCTTGCCTTAAACTTTATCCCGGCACTTGTTTTCATTTTATGTGCTCGGTGTCACGGATATTGCATTATATGAATCAGTTCCGAATTGCGTCTTTGGTTAATAGTTGGGTTGCCCGGCTCCTGTGTTTACCCTCTTACGTTCCGCACTGTTCGGCTAAGAGGGTAAAGGGAGAACCACTGTGATTGTACTTCTAGCTAGCCTGGTTAAGTACCTCAGTGGAGAAAGCCGAAAACTGACTGTCCAAATAAGCGAGAACTGGTCGGCGATCCGATGGCTGGTGTTAACCTTAAATCATTGGAGGTTAGTCCGTGTTACACGAAGGGTTCTCTATTGCAGGAACCATGTGATCAACCGTGGCTTGTCTGAATATCACAAACACCGGGGGCTCGTCACCGGCCCCCATCGTCAAGCTCCTCTGGCTAAGTGAAAGCACTAAAACCGCATAGTCTGATTGCCTGGTTTTCCGTACATACAACCACCTCCGGGCACCGAGACGTCGGCTAAGGGTTTATGTATTACGAGAAAACACCCCATGCAATATTTGCAAGGGGGCTGAAGCGGACGACTGGTAACTTTCAGATTACAAACGGCCGCACAGGAGTCAAAATTAACATAAGCGGGCATTTTTGTTCACAGCCGAACAATTTGCATTCGACCAAAAGTTTCAACTCCTTGGTTACAAGGAAACTACATCTACTCATAAATTACATCTTTCGAACACTGGGCCTCTACTGCCCGAGCGCCATCCATCACGACGGGAAAGTACTGCTCGGGACACCTATGCTCTTTCCCTGGCGGCGGAGGTCCGGTGGCCATCTCGGCTGGCTTTATCTTCGGCCAATGTACCATTGTCTTCCCGAAGGCCATCCGAGCGCCCTCGATGCATGTGGAGCGCTTCCAGGCATCGACCCGAGCAGGGGCGTCGTACAGCCTCTGCACCAGACCGAAGAAGCTGCTCGGCAGCGGCTCCGACGGCCATAGCTTGACGCAGAGGTCCTTCATCACCGGCCCCGCCATCCGATGCAGCTCCATCAACTGCTTCATTTGGTTGTTGAGGAGGGGAGGGTGTTCGAGCGCTTGGAATTGCGCCCAGAAAAGCCTCTGCTCGACCCAACCCTCCTGGCCGGCGAAGAACCTCGCCGCATCAGCCGCACTCTTCGGGAGGTCCGCAAAGGCGCCTGCGGAACGCCATACCCGCGTGAGCAACGCGAACCTGTTACCTCCAAAGACACTTTGTAGCAAGTACGGCTTACCGTCCGCAATAAGCCTAACTTGGCGGAGCTCTTCTTGATAGCCGCGCGCCTCTGTCCACGCTTCCGTAGCCACCGCTGCCACCGAGGTCAGCTCGGCGGCCTGCTCCTTATTCTTCTGCTCGAGGGCCTCACACCTTGTGACGGCATCCCCGAGCTCCTGCTGCACTTCCAGCACCCTGGCCTCATGCTTCTCACTTGCGGTTCTCGCCGCCGCCAGCTCGGCAGCCGCCTGTTCGGCTGCCGACTTTTGCGCCGCTGCATCCAACTAAGCTGTCCTCAGTGCGGCCTTGAGGCTTTCAACCTCCGCGGCGGCAGCTGCAGTACAATCGGTTACCTCCGTTAGGATACTTCGAACACTGCTTGCAAAACTATGGCTGTATTCACTATCACAGCTCGGACTTACCTTGCGCCTCGTCGAACCTCTTGTTCACCAGGCTCAGAACGTCCTCGGAGCTCTTTAGCTTCCGATTCAGCTCGGCCAACTCTTCGGCGTTGGCGGCTGCGGCCGAAGATGATGCATGTGCATTATTCTACGCACGTTAATATCTGAGATATCGATTTTTGATCCTCCGACCAGCTTTGCTCAAACCGGTCAGAGTCTCGGGGGCTACTATGTATGAGGCTATGCATTTCCACAACGGAATTTTTCTACGGGAAGAGCATTACTTCGCTCACCTTGAAGCCGGTAAGAAGGCCATTAAAGGCCTCCTTCAGTCCGTTATCTACGGACCGAATACTTTGCAACACCGCGCCCATGAGTGCACGGTGCTCTTCGGCGATGGAGGAGGTGGTTAGAGTGTCCTCCATCTCGACCGGTCACCCGGTCGACGCCTGCTCTGGAGCAGGCGGGGGTGGCGGCGGTGCTTCGGCCCCTTCCTTCTCGAAGTCTGGAGCGCCGGACTCTGGACGCCTTGATGCCTCCGGAGTCGTCCTCGGAGAAAGCTCGGCTTGTCCGGGCTCCTCCTCTTCGTTCACTAGAGGGGCCCTCCCCTCCTGGTCTTCGGCGGCAGAGGTGTTCACCTCGGCCATGATAGTGTCGCCCTCTCCCCCCGCGTACGGCACGAGAGGGGTCCTCCTCGATAGGACCTCCCCGGCCTCCTCAACAATCGGGGGTGGCGAGGCGCGGGATTCGGTCCCGCTCTCCGCTAGCGTCGCCGGTGGAGAATCCCCCTCCGAGACTCGGTCGGTGGGGAGATCGCGCAGCGGGCTACAAATTTACAAACGGAAACATGATCAATATCAAACCCAATTTAGTTAAGGACGGTCAAGCGGTTACTAGAACGCGTACCTTTGAGCCTGTGGCTTAGCCCTGGGGATCTTCTGTGGAACCTCTTCGGAGGCCTCAGAGTCCTCGGACAAGGCTATCTTGGCCTTGCGCGGTCTTTTGGGAGCGGGTTGTGGCGGCTCCTCGTCGGCGTCCTCGGACGCCGCTCTTTTTCCTGTTCGGGAGGAATCGTTTTCCTCCCCGTCCTCTCCCTGCTCCTTCTCCTCCTGTTGCACGAAGGGAGCATTGGTGTCCCCGGATCTAGCATCCGGGGGTCTTCGGGAGCGAAGGCCCTCTCTGGCCTCCCCCTGTTGGTCCTTCTTCTTCTCCTTCCTTTCCGGCGCCTCGTACGGCTCCACGGCCAGCATGGCCGTCAGGAGGGGCGTCCTTGGTCCCTCTGGCAGCGGCGCCAGACTATCGATCCGCTGGGCCTTCTTCAGCCAATTCTGCGGATGAAAAGTAGCAAAGCTGAGTACCTTGTTAAAAGGGAACAGTTCGGATAAAACATACAAAATTGCTCATACCTCCCGTGGGGGATTTGCGGCGTCGAGTCCGATGACTTCCTCCTCGGCCGGCCAGTCCTTCTGTGGCTTGAATAGTGCCCTCCATAGTTGGGCGTGGGAGGTGCGGAAGAATCTGCGCATGGTGGCAGGGCCTCCGGGCTTATAGGCCCACATGGGGGAAGCCCTGTCCTGGAAAGGGAGAATTCGGTGGCCGAGCATGATCTGGATCACGTTGACCAGCGCGACGCCCTTCTCTATCATTTTGGCAATCCGGCTCTGCAGCAGCACCACCTCCTTATTCGTCCCCGGTCAAGGCCCTTCTTGGTCCATGAGACCAGCCTTGTAGGGGGCCCGGAGCGGAAGGCCGGAATCGCCTCCCAATTTGCGCGCCCCGGCTCTGTGATATAGAACCACTCCTTTTGCCATATCTTGACGGTCTCGATGAAGGTACCGTCTGGCCACTCCACTCGCGGAAGCTTGCTGATCATTGCCCCCCCCCCCCCCCCCGCAGTCCGCCTGTTGGCCATCTACTATCTTCGGCTTGACGTTGAAGATCTTCAACAACAGACCGAAGTGTGGCCGGACTCGGAGAAAGGCCTCGCAAACGATGATAAAAGCCGAGATGTGGAGGAAGGAGTTTGGCGCGAGGTCGTGGAAGTCGAGCCCGTAGAAGAACATGAGGCCCCTGACGAAGGGGTGAAGGGGGAAACCCAAGCCCCGGATGAAGTGGGTGACGAATACCACTCTCTCGCCCTGCCGCGGCGTGGGGATGGCCTGGCCTGCCTCCGGAGCACGGTGGGCGATGTCGGCCGGGAGGTAGCCCGCGCTCTTCAACTCCAAAATGGCGCTGTTGGTAACGCTAGAGGCCTCCCATTTGCCCTTGGACCCGGAACCCGCCATTGCTAGATTGAGCGGGTGGAGGGAAAGGTTTTTTGAGAGGGAGGGCTGATCTGGGCGTTGGAGCTCAAGAGATGGGGAAGGCAATGGCGAAAGGGGGAAATGAGAGTGTACGAAGGGAACGACGGCTGTGCCCCTTTTATGGGGTGTAAAAACCCACGGTCCTTTTACTGCGCCACAGTCCTCGCCATTTTCCCATGTAACCGTGGCATTATGCGCGCGTGGGGTGGGGCGGATTATTGATCATATCCCTTGAAAACAGGACACGATCTCCATATCGATGGGACGTGCCAATGAAAACTGCCTCGAAACGCGAATCGAGTTTTTCATAAACCAACTCACGGTCGTGGCAAGGTGAGACCCTTCGGTAAAAGTTGTCAGATGAGGACACTGTTCACACCGAAGCGGCTAGCCTTCGGGGCTAAGTTATTATTATACTTCATTACTGAGGTACAGCTCGGTGCATATACGACCGGGCAATGCTTAAGAATACAACTCGGAGTAATACAGGCCTGTTACCGGTGTCACGGGGGAAAGTGAACTGGTCCACGAAGCCAATAGTGTTCGGCGTCTACCTCGGCTTCGAAGACTAGTTCGGGGGCTACTGAGGGTGTCCCAAACTAGGGGGTACTCGGGCTGCCGGCCTATCTCTCATAGGCCGGACTAGTGGGCCACTCTCTACTCGTCGATGGAAGGCCGAATTGTGGGCGACCCCGTGTATCAGAAGGAAACCTCCGAAGACTTGGCGTCTCCTCCAAGAAGCAATTGGCATAACCGGCATATGTGTCCCCTGATGGTAACCGACCATGTGTAACCCTAGGACCCCCTGGTGTCTAGATAAACCAGGAGGTTTAGTTCGTAGGAGGGGAGAATCATTATATTCATTACCTAGGGTTTAGCCTAGTCGATCTCGAGGTAGATCAACTCTGTAACCTTCATACAACCACATCAATACAATCAAGCAGGACGTAGGGTTTTACCTCCTCAAGAGGGCCCGAACCTGGGTAAATCGCTGTCTCTACGTTCCCTGTTACCATCGACTCCTTGACCGATAGTTCGGATCCCCTACCCGAGATCTGCCGGTTTTGGTACCGACAACGGCTTAAATAGCCAGGGCCAAGATGCCCGAGCCGGAAGCCGCCATGGATGAGATGGCTGGAGCTCTGGCGAACCGCAGACGCGTGGGCGCACGGCAGGGCTCAGACGGCGACGTGAGAGAGCTAGTGGAGGCTCGGCGGCGCAGGAGGAGCAGACGCGGGCGAGGCACGCGCGGTCAGCCACTACGGCATTGTGCGCACGCGTGCGGCGAGAGTAGAGCCGCCGTGGCGCAAGGAGAGGGAAAGAAGGAGGGGGGATAGGGCTAGACGGCCAGGTGGACGACGGAGAGGAAGGGCGGCACCAGCGGACGCGCGAACGCAGCTGAGAAGAAGAGGCCCGCGGCTTGGCGACATCCAGAGTGCGCCCACCGCACGCAGAGCACGCGCACAGGCGTGTCAATAGTGCGGTCACCACGTGCATTGGCATGAAGAGGGCACGTAGGCCTGGCAAAAGATGTCCATAGTGTTGTCCATCCATCCTACAGCCTCACTGAAGTGATGGATCGATCAAAGGGACTATGGATTGATGGGAGGCATCAGATGAATGTTGTTGTAGCCAACTTGGGTTAGAAGCTGTGGTCAAGTTACTTGACTAATGGGCCAGAGAGGATGCCACAAGGGTTTAGGGTAGGAAGGACTACAGTCCTGTGAAATTTGAGATGAATTGGATAAGATTTGAGGGTAGTAGTTTTACAACTGCCAAGAACAGCATAGAAATTGGATTTGGAAGATGCACTCACATGGAGTGTGGGATTGAGCTACAATCTGGTATAGGCTGATGATTTAGGACCATGCAGGTACTGGCAAAATTTCATGCCATTTGGAAATACCTAAATGGTACTTCCTTCACAAAGGTCCTTTCTGAACAGAATCTTGGGAGAATATTGTAGAGCAAATGGCTTGGCAAACTAATGTGAAATTTGGCATGCTCAAAGGATATAGGGGTATTTAGGTCTTGGATTAATTTCAGAATTTCTGAAGCAATATAAAATGTAGTTGCTTCATACCCTGAAAATTTGACCAGAACCAAAGATTAGAAGGTGTGCTCACATAGATTGTTGGATGGAGCTAAAATTTGGTGTAGGGGAATTATATGAGCACATGGAGCGCTTGACAAAATTTCAACTCTGGACAGAAACTTTGGGAATTTGCTGAGGAAGATTTACTAGGCAAATGGAGCTGAATTTTTTCATGTGGTAATTATTTGGATATTAAAGAGTTCTCAAAAAGTTTGAGAACAATCAAGAAAATATAAATAGCACTTCCTTCACAAAGTGCCAAACTGGACAGAATAGGAAAATGAATATTCCTGAATTATTTTTGAACTAGACAAGGAAGGATTTGGACATATTTGAGGAATATATAATCCAAAGAATTTATGAGAATTATTTGGGAATTTGTGGAATACAGAAATATAGGTTGCTTCACAACCTAGGTCAAACAGGGTTATTCCTTTAATAGAAAAGGAATATTCCCAAGAAAAGAATTTTGGGGTTGAGCTAGAATGGAAGTGCCATGATCTAGGGAAAGATTCAAAGATGATGCACCACTTGGGAGAAAAAGAAATGATGATGTCCCAGGTTTCAAGTCCACAGAACTGCTCCGAAAAGAAAATCAGAGCAAAAACCAAAGAAAACCAAAAGAAAAAGAAAGGGTCAAAAATCGGGGTGTTACAAACCCACCCCCCTTACAAAACTCTCATCCTCGAGATTTGGTTGCTCAGGTAAAAAATGTGAATAGGACTTAAAGAAATCGTTTCCCACTCGGGCATCCTTTGTCTAGGTATATCGTTCCCATTAAACTTCCTATGATCGGACTTTCTGCCTCTGGGATGATTTGCTTCACCTTACTCAAATTTCTGATGGGTCTTACCTCATACGTCAAACCTTATGATGACTTGGATGGGTTCATGTCTGCCGGTAATATCCTGAGAATAAATTTCCTGTGGACACGAAACCTTTATATTTCTTAAATTGGTTTGCTCAAACAGATGTGTGTCTTCCAGGTTCAAACAATGCTGAGAATCATAGTTGTTCTCTTAACGGGATCTGACTGCCCGTGGGTGATACTGTGGCACCGGGATTTGTCTCTTTATCTTGAGCTTGCAATCTCAAATCGTAGCATCTTGAGTCTGGACTGACCGTTTCGCCATGCTGTCGGTATTGTCATCTGTATTACAAGGCCATGGGATATTGTAACACGGTTGCTGAAGTCAGCATCCTGGAACGACTAAGGAATCTTGCATCTGATGAGACAGACTTGGATATTTCACACTGACCCTTCTAAACATGTGTAACCGGACAAACCGGTTAACGTGACCTGAGGTCCTTATAGAACAGGATAGGCCTCTGAGTGTATGTCCCTGTTGATACTTATGGAATCATGGTCTCAATCTGACTTGGGTGCCTGGACCCTGTCGGTCATGCAGTAATTATCATATTTTTGCTGTTAGACTTACTCCTTGATTGTTAGTATTTTCTTTGTCGGAATCCCTTGCGGACAGAGCTTGGCCACCTTCATTTATTCTCAGTTCTTCTTGTGACCATAGTTGCTGTTTGTACAATATTTCATTATCATACCTTATTCTTGCGCATGAAACGAGTCCTCATAGGCATACAATATAGTTGGTACAGAGTGCATTGTTTGAGCTGATCAGACAAGGCTGTAATAAGAGTCTATGATACCACCTTTTCTGGTGCCCAGAAACAGACCTTTGTATTCACTATCAAAGCTGTTGTTTCAAGCTCGTCTGCTTCACCATTTGTTGATTCACATGAGATGTATATCTGACTTTCCTTCCTTTGTCATGAATTATGGAGTTGTTGCATCCTGGCCTTCTTTTGGTAGATTTATATGAACACAATGGTATCCTCGTATGAGTGACTTGCATAATCTAGGATGCATACTCCCCATTCATACGGAAATCTGAGGTTAAATACAAGATTTCCCGGAACAGACATATGTTCGGACGGATTTCTGCAAAAACTGTTGCGGACCTGATTCTGAAGTTGCCCTGTCCCATACTGCCAACTCACTGTGTAATATCTTGTAGCAGTACTGAGGACGGTGTGTAGTGCCGTACTGAAGAAGGTTGGGTATCTTACTGAAGAAGACTGGATACCTTACACCCGAAGCTTTAATCGTGGTAGCGTGCTAGAGAAGGCCGGGTTCCGTGCCTGAGAAGCTTCTCCTCTGGTTGTGTATTGAGGAAGATTCATTTCCTTATGCCAGAAGCTTTTATTGAGGTATCTTGCTGTGGATGACTGGATATCTTGGGCAGGAAGTTGTCCATGTGTCGTACAGAGGAAACTTGAGGAGCCTTGCATCATAAGCTTCTTCCGGTAGCGTGTGGAGGAAAGCTGAGTTTCTTACACCAGAAGCTTCGTACTGTGATCCGTAGACTGAATGCTGTATACATACCCATAACATTTTTGCTGTTGGTTACATTGCCTAGCTGTCTTCCTGAATATTGAACTCATAGCCCCTTCTGTCTTTCTTTCGAAGTATAACATATTTCACGTTTCACCCGTTGCTGAAAGAAAACTCCATACCTTCGACGAAAAATATATTGTTGACCTTGCACCTGACTTGTCTTCCTGCTGGTTTGATCATTACTGTTGTAAAGGTTGCGCAACTGATGTAGACTTGATGCTGATAATAAATCCAGTCTACCATTTATGCAATTAACTAAGAGTGCCATACTGTTTAGCTGAGCTTCCAAATAACTGAGATCCTCATTGCTTCTTCGGGTCCGGTGGTGATCGATGAGCAAGTTTCATAAGAGGGGAAATAAGGTAACACCAAAGGCCCAAAACAAACAACAAAGAAAAACAACTCAATCGAACAACGGCACACAACAGGCACACAAGCATCCATAAGCGATACTGCATTCATTACTACTCAACACACACCACAACATGCATGCTACTACAACTGATGCAACATGAACTATACAAGCACTAAGGTACTATGAACAAGCTAAGGCTGAGTAGCTGACGAAACAGCTGGTGGAGGGGTGGGTGGAGCCGTTGATACTGGAGGTGAAGAAGTCGATGGAGAAGGCAGTGGGGGTGGAGTAATTGCAGCACCGAGCAATCTCCTGGCCCGGGTCGCATCTCGGACTAGCTCAGCAATCAGCATATACTCGGCCATCATGAAACGGGACATGGAGGGGATGGCCACATCATCATTAGGGCGAGTAGAGGGGAACCTGACTCGCCTGGGGTTCTCGGCTATGGTAGGATAGTAGGAGTAAGCACAGTTTTCTTGCATCACCAGCTCTTGATGACGAAGACCAATAATCCATGCCAGGGTTGTGAGTTGAACTGCGCAATCTAGAGTGGCACCATATCCACCATGGAATCTGTAGGTACATCTTCCGATAGGGATCCTGGCCTCCAGAAAAACATGGGCAACATACTCCAGTAATCTGCCTCCAAGCGGAACCTCAAAAACTTGATACCGCGGCATCTCTCCATTGGGATAGAGGCTATGCCATACATCGCGAAGTAGGGATGCGAAGCTGAATGGTGCAGGGGCTGCGTTGAACTCAATAGGAATGGCGGCCATCTACACTCATGGAATAGATGGTCAGAAGAAATACGGAGTCTACATGCATGCTATGCAACAACCAAGTGCAGCAATCAAAAAACAATCAGGGCTCTATACTACCGGTTTCTAACACTCGCGCTGACTAGGGCATCCTACAGCCAGACCGGCTCTGATACCAATAGTTGTGGCACCCCAGCTCAGAGGGACCGGAACGCCCCGTATTCCAGCCCAGAGATCAAGTCTTCTGGAATACGGTATTGCTTGGCATAGAACAAATCAGCTCTCATTACAAAAGATAAGGGTACAAGGGTCTGTTATTACAAAGATTACAACGGCACGGCGACACTACGCCTGCTAAGGTAGTTCTATGCTAGCAGTGGAACCACTCGTAGCAGCGAAACGACGACGACGGTGGTGAACTCCACTACGCAGGGACTCTGGCTGGGACACGGTCTAGCTCGCACGATCGGAATCCACGACAAGCTATAAATCACGGCATCACCTGCAATCTGGCATTACACGCCAGGTGAGTACTTTGAATGTACTCGCAAGCTCACAACAACCAAAGGCATCAAGGCAACACATAGCATTAACATGTTAACTTATACCCAACTACCACGATGAAGAAGCAAATAGAAAACAAGATATAATACTGCTAGAATTACTAATGAACCATCATCTTGGGTCACAGGGACCATCTCACTCTTGGCTATCTGACCAAGCAATATACCATCTCGATCACCTCGTGATCACTAAATCCTCGTGATCACCGCGTGGTCACATCACAATCCAATGATCATCCTCAAGATCATCCCAATATCATCATCGACATCCTGCCAAACTGTTACTTGCCCACATACAACTATAAGCCATAATATAAGTCATTATAAGTCATTATATAAGTCGTTATATAAGTCATTATATCTGTCATTATATAAGTCATTCCGTCATCGTGAGTGTTGATCGAACGGTGTGACCTACAACGAACTGTGTCCATAACCGAGGACGCGGCTATCGATAGTTTATACACTCTGCAGAGGTTAGTACACTGTACCCACACCACGGAACTCATGGCCTCGTGCTCCCATTCAGGTGGACCAACGACATTCCGACAAAACCAATCTATTGCATGACACTCTCCCGGCCACTCCGACAAACTCCCCTTTGGGCTATGTCATGGGTGGCCCCGGTGTCCACTCGTGACATCCGCCACCTTTGGGGCTGCCACCGTCGTGGCCAAACAACAACAAACTCGTCCCAAACGAGGACACCCGGGTACAACACAACTCGGACACACAAGGTTATGACCGCCTACCAGGCCAGGGCAGCACGAGCACATAACCTTCCCTAGTTGGAGGCACTAGCGAGAGGTATGACAATAGACCGAATTAGGGCCTCCCCATCCAGGCAAGTGTGGTTGCACTGGTGAGCTCGATTCGGTGGCACCTGACCAACGAAATGACGGAATTTGTCCCCAAGATAAGTCTGTGATAGAACTGTTACTCCAATATATCAAACTAATGTTTCAAATCATAGCAACATCCATCCAATAATCCAAAGCATAATATATCCATATCATTATTATGAACTCCAATAATATAATATTCAATATGATCATGAAAAAGCGTGACTACTGCTACTAACAATCCTGAAGCAACATGTCACCCTCAATCTACAAAACATTAGTCCTAGAAATCCAAGCATCATCATGGCAGTAGCAAAAGCACATATTATCCCAACATAATGCCATGAATAAGTCATTTATAAATAAAGCAATATTAAGCAAATTTATTAAATAAACCATGACATTGCATTGCAATCATGCAAATGGAGGGTGTGGCTTGCCTTGCTCCAAAAGAGAGGGGAAGAGCTCCTGGTCTTCACCAACACACAACAAACACTCTGAAAACATTTTTGAAAGCATTTATAAATATCACATAAAGCAAATACTTCTGTCCAGAAATTCTAGACAGAAGATAAAAATACCAAACTCTACCAGAAAATAAAGGAGATCAAAAGAAAAATAATGCAAAAAGAATCAGTTCATTTGGACTTGTAGTTTAGGAGATATTCCTGGTCAAAGTTTGGGTCAAACTGGATTTAAAAAGAATTTCAGAAAAACCTCCAGGGGGGTGACGTCGAAAGCGTAAAGTGGAGTTACGCCTCTACTTAAAACGCTTTGGCGGGGCAGGCTGAGGCTGACTGGTGGGGTCACCCTGTCAATTTTAAAAGAGAGAGAGGGAGAACAGAGGGCGGCGGCGCTTACCGGCGTCGGACGGTGGCGAGGAGGCAGCGCCGGAGCAGGGAGATGGAGGGGATGGATCGGGCACTCCGCGGCGAGCACGCCGGTACCCGTAGCTCGCCGGGAGATGGCCAGACGGCGCTGCGCCCTTCATCTCCAGCGGCGGTGAGCTACTGGCGACGATGGATCCGGCGACTCCAGCGAATGCTCGATCAGTAGAGCTGTTAGGGAGGACCAGTGGGTCACTAGAAGCTCAGGGAAAGGAGTGGTGGGAGCTGGGGTTGGCCAGAGTGAGCTACTGGAGAAGAGGGCCGAGCGGCGGGGTTCTTCACCGGAGAGGAAGAAGAAGACCCCATGAGCTCGCTGGAGTGGCTTCGGTGGTCGATTGAGAGAGGTAGAGGTGGAGTGGTGAGGAGAGCTGCGGCTGGGGATGGCTTAAATAGCCAGGGCCAAGATGCCCGAGCCGAAAGCCGCCATGGACAAGATGACCGGAGCTCTAGTGAACCGCGGACGCGTGGGTGCACGGGAGGGCTCGGACGGCGACGTGAGAGAGCTAGTGGAGGCTCAGCGGCGCAGGAGGAGCAGACGCGGGCGAGGCACTCGCGGTCGGTCACTATGGCAATGTGCGCGCGCGTGCGGCGAGAGCAGAGCCGTCGTGGCGCGAGGAGAGGGAAAGAAGGAATGGGACGGGGCTAGACGGCCAGGTGGACGACGGAGAGGAAGGTTTGCACCAGCGGACGCGCGAACGCGGCCGAGAAGAAGAGGCCCGCGGCTTGGCGACATCCAGAGCACGCCCACCGCACGTAGAGCACGCGCACAGGCGTGCTAACAGTGCGGTCACCGCATGCATTGCCACGGAGAGGGCATGTAGGCCTGGCAAAAGATGTCCATATTGTTGTCCTTCCATCCTACAGCCTCACTGAAGTGATGGATCGATCAAAGGGACTATGGATTGATGGGAGGCATCAGATGAATGTTGCTATAGCCAACTTGGGTTAGAAGCTATGGTCAAGTTACTTAACCAATGGGCCAGAAAGGATGCCACAAGGGTTTAGGGTAGGAAGGACTACAGTCCTGTGAATTTTGAGATGAATTGGACAAGATTTGAGGGTAGTTGTTATACAACTGCCAAGAACAGCACATAAATTGGATTTGGAAGATGCACTCACATGGAGTGTGGGATTGAGCTGCAATCTGGTATAGGCTGATGATTTAGGGCCATGTAGGTACTGGCAAAATTTCATGCCATTTGGAAATACCTAAATGGTACTTCCTTCACAAAGGTCCTTTCTGAACAGAATCTTGGGAGAATATTGTAGAGCAAATGGCTTGGCAAACTAATGTGAAATTTGGCATGCTCAAAGGATATAGGGGTATTTAGGTCCTGGATTGATTTAGAATTTCTGAAGCAATATAAAATGTAGTTGCTTCATACCCTGAAAATTTGACCAGAACCAAAGATTAGAAGGTGTGCTCACATAGATTGTTGGATGGAGCTAAAATTTGGTATAGGGGAATTATATGAGCACATGGAAGGCCTGACAAAATTTTAACTCAAATGGATACCCCTAGCTAGTACTTCCTTCACAAAGCTTCTCTTTGGACAGAAACTTTGTGAATTTGCTGAGGAAAATTTACTAGGAAAATGGAGCTGAATTTTGTCATATGGTAATTATTTGGATAGGAAAGAGTTCTCAAAAAGTTTGAGAGCAATCAAGAAAATATAAATAGCACTTCCTTCACAACGTGCCAAACTGGACAGAATAGGAAAATGAATATTCCTGAATTATTTTTGAACTAGACAAGGAAGGATTTGGACATATTTGAGGAATATATAATCCAAAGAATTTATGAGAATTATTGGAATTTCTGGAAGACAGAAATATAGGTTGCTTCACAACCTAGGTCAGACAGGGTTATTCCTTTAATAGAAAAGGAATATTCCCAAAAACAAATTTTGGGGTTGAGCTAGAATGGAAGTGCCATGATCTAGGGAAAGATTCAAAGATGATGCACCACTTGGGAGAAAAAGAAATGATGATCTCCTAGGTTTCAAGTCCACAGAACTGCTCCGAAAAGAAAATCGGAGCAAAAACCAAAGAAAACCAAAAGAAAAAGAAAGGGCCAAAAATCGGGGTGTTACAAGGATTTAGTACCTTCTAGTGTGTTACAGGATGAGGGTGCTGACATGGTTTCACAGGGGTATACGGCCCCCCTGCAACCAGATTTGAGCACGCAAACAGACCTCGGTTATATGGACCGAGAGGCTGGGCAGGATAAGCCAAAACGAACATGGAAGAGGAAGGTATATCCTACATCCGCCGTGTGTAGAAGCGCGAGAATTCGAACTGCAAAGAAATTTCATGATGAAAGATGAAAGGAATCTTTTGGAATAGCAGAGATCTGGCAGACTTGACTAAAAGAAGGTTCCTTGCGGAAGCATCATTAGAGCATAAGTTGGACCTTATTGCCTTACTAGAGACAGGTAGGGATAATTTTACACCACAATTTCTTGGCACCTTATCCGGTGGTATTGACTTTGATTGGCACTGTCTACCTCCAAGAGGAAGATCTGGTGGGATCTTACTTCGGGTCAAGTGCGAGATGCTAGAAGTACGTAATGTAGTGCTTGGGGACTTTGCCGTCAAATTCAGGGTGCGCTCGAAGGTTGATGGGTTCCAATGGGTGCTAGTTGCAGTATATGGAGCCGCTCAACCGGAGCTCAAGCCGGATTTTCTAGCAGACCTTGTGCGGGTTTGTGGGGATGAGAGATTACCTATCCTGGTTGGAGGTGATTTTAACATCATTAGGAGGAGAGACAAAAAAAATAATGATAACTTTGATGGCAGATGGTCATTCATGTTCAACACTATTATCGAAAGTCTAGACCTGAGAGAGATAGAACTCTCAGGCAGAAAGTTTACTTGGGCAAACACACTACCGAATCCAACTTACGAGAAGTTGGATCGAGTTCTCACCAGTATTGAATGGGAACAGAAGTTTCCTTTGATGACGATTCAAGCCTTACAGAGAGGAATCTCCGATCACACCCCGCTACTTGTTGACTCTGGGGAAGCGTCACATGCGGGAAACAGGAATGTCTTTTTTTTGAACTAGCATGGTTTTACAGAGTGAGCTTCGTTGATCTAATAGCCCGGGAATGGGCTAAGGCCATAGGAGGGAGGTCGAATATTGAATGGTGGCAAAATAAGATTAGGCACTTGAGGCAATTCCTGAGGGGCTGGGCTAAAAATGAAAGTGGAATTTATAAGGTGGAAAAAGATAGGCTTATTCACCTTATAAATGAACTTGACCTAAAGGTCGAATCCAACTTATTAGATGCGGACGAGCGGGCATCTAAAATGGAGGCTGAGCAGAAATTACGAGAGCTTCTCAGAGAAGAAGAGATGAAATGGGCACTTAGAGCTAAAGTGCGACAGATCATCCAAGGGGACGACAATACCCAGTTTTTTCATATGATTGCAAATGGAAAACACATAAAGAAGAAAAATTTCTAGCTTGAGCAGGATGAGGGTATAATTGTAGGACATGAGAACCTAAAATTGTATATCTCTAATTACTATAAACAACTGTTGGGTGCTCCCGAGGACAATTTTGTGCCTATGGACGAGCACATGGTTGGGGATATTCCTCAGCTCGGGACAAACAAGAATGAGATTTTATCCGCACCATTCACGGAGAAAGAGGTGTTTGAGGCAATATCACAGATGAAGAATAATAAGGCACCAGGCCCGGACGGCTTCCCAGCAGAATTTTATAAGAAGTGTTGGCATATCATTAAGGGCGACCTAGTGCCGACGTTCCATGACTTGTTTAGTGGCCATATGTAGTTATTCCACCTAAACTTTAGGACGATAATGTTGTTGCCAAAGAATGAGGGGGTTGTGCGTATTGAGAAGTTCCGACCGATATGTCTGCTCAATGTGAGCTTTAATTTTTTTACTAAAGTTGGGACAAACCGACTGACGCGGATTGCACATAGTGTGGTGCAACCAACTCAGACAACTTTCATGCCAGGCAGAAACATACTAGAGGGTGTGGTTGTCCTACATGAAACACTGCACGAGATCCACTCGAAGAAGCTGGATGGGGTGGTCTTCAAAGTGGATTTTGAAAAAGCGTATGATAAGGTTAAATGGTCGTTCCTTCAGTAGGCCTTACGTATGAAGGAATTTGATGATTCCTGGAGGAAGCAGGTAGATTCATTTGTACAAAAAGGCAGCGTCGGGATTAAAGTGAATGATGACATAGGTCACTACTTCCAGACGCACAAGG
Source organism: Elymus sibiricus (assembly GCA_039707655.1). Lineage (NCBI taxonomy): Eukaryota > Viridiplantae > Streptophyta > Magnoliopsida > Poales > Poaceae > Elymus > Elymus sibiricus. The sequence continues at coordinate 254,729,036 of CM077674.1, forward strand.
GTCTTAGACAGGGGGACCCGATGTCTCCTATCTTGTTCAACATAGTAGCGGATATGTTGGCAATTCTCATAGGAAGAGCTAAAGAGGAAGGCCAAGTAGGAGGACTAGTACCACATCTAGTAGATGGTGGGGTGCCCATACTACAATACGCTGATGATACAATAATTTTCATGGAACATGATTTGGCAAAGGCCAGAAATATGAAGCTTGTGCTATGCCTATTCGGACAATTGTCGGGATTGAAGATTAATTTTAACAAAAGTGAATTGTTTTGTTTTGGGAGAGCCAAAGATGAACAAGATGCTTATAAACAACTGTTCAGATGTGAACTGGGTACCCTACTGTTTAGTTATCTGGGCATACCAATTCACCATCGCAAGCTATCCAACAAGGAGTGAAAGTGTATTGAAGATTGATTTGAAAAAAAACTAAGCTGCTGGAAGGGTAAGCTTATGTCATACGGAGGTTGGCTAGTACTAATTAACTCAGTGCTCACGAGTATGCCGATGTTCCTTTTGTCCTTCTTTGAAGTACCTGTAGGGGTACGGAAAAGGTTGGACTTTTATCGATCACGATTCTTCTGGCAGTGTGATGAAATAAAGAGGAAATACAGGCTCACTAAATGGGATATCATTTGTAGGCCGAAGGACCAGGGTGGTCTTGGGATTGAGAATTTAGAGGTAAAGAATAGATGTCTACTCAGTAAATGGCTGTACAGGCTTTCTGTTGAGACCGAAGGCACGTGGGTACAAATTTTACGTAATAAGTACCTACAATCTAAGACCTTGGCCCAGGTTACCGTTAGACCCAATGATTCACCTTTCTAGAAGGGGTTGATGAGAACGAAAGCAGCTTTCTTCCATAGAACTAAATTCATCATTGGAAATGGTAATTCGACTAGATTCTGGGAGGATACATGGTTAGGGGAGATGCCTTTAGCCACACAATATCCGTCTCTCTATAACATTGTACAGCGTAAGGAGGCTTATGTTGCTACAATATTACAGTCCAATCCTCTAAATATTCAATTCCGGAGATCTTTAATAGGAGACCGATGGGAAGCATGGCTACATCTGGTGAGAAGGTTGATGGATGTTAACCTCTTTGATGAGCCCGATAGTATTCACTGGAGATTAACTATGAACGACATCTTCTCAGTGAAATCTATGTATATGGACCTAATTGACTCTGGTTCGATTCCGAAATCGATACATGTTTGGAAGATCAAAGTGCCATTAAGAATCAAAGTCTTCATGTTGTTTGTTCACAAGGAGGTGGTTCTAACTAAAGATAACTTGGAAAGCGTAATTGGGAGGGTAGTCAAAGATGTAGCTTTTGTGATCAAGATGAAACTATCAAACACCTCTTTCTCGAATGTCCGCTGGCCAAACTTTTATGGCGTTCAATTCATATAGCCTTTAAGATCACCCCTCCAAATAGTATTCACACGTTATTTGGGACGTGGCTAAATGGAGTAGAGACAAATATTGCAAGATATATTCGTATAGGAGTATGTGCATTACTTTGGGCTATATGGAACTGTAGAAATGATATGGTCTTTAATAGACAAACTCGTATAATTTTTTGCAGGCTATTGCTACTTGTAGTCTACGTTGGTATTTCCGCGAAGAGGAGAGGATGATGCAGTACAGTAGAGATAAGTATTTCCCTCAGTTAAGAACCAAGGTTATCAATCAAGTAGGAGAACCAAGCAAAATTCCGTTAAGCGCACATGCACACACAAGAGCAAACACTTGCACCCAACGCAAATAAGAGGGTTGTCAATCCTCCTACGGTTATTTGCAAGGATTAAATCTTATTGAGATAAATAGATAAACTAAACTACTAATTAAAATAAAAGTAAATAAATTGCAACAAGGTATTTTTAGGTTTTTTATATGATAAAGATAGACCCGGGGACCATAGTTTTCACTAGAGGCTTCTCTCTTGAGCACATAAACATACGGTGGGTAAACAAATTACTGTTGGGCAATAGATAAAAAAGCAAATAATTATGAGGGATTCATGGCAATGATTATGTATATAGGCATCACGTCCGAGACAAGTAGACCGACTCCTGCATGCATCTACTACTATTAATCCACCCATCGACCGCTATCCAGCATGCATCTAAGGTATTAAGTATGAAACAGTAACGCCTTAAGCAAGATGACATGATGTAGAGAAGCAAATTCAACCAATATGAATAAACCCGATATTTTTATCCTTAATGGAAACAATACAAATACGTGTCATGTCCCTTTCTGTCACTGAGATTGAGCACCGCAAGATTGAACCCATCACCAAGCACCTCTCCCATTGCAAGATAAATCAATCTAGTAGGCCAAACTAAACCGATAGATTGGAGAGAAATACAAAGCTATAACAATCATGCATAAAAGAGTTCAGAGAAGACTCAAATATTTCTCATGAATAATCTGATCAAAAACTCACAATTCATCGGATCCCAACAAACACACCGCAAAAGAAGATTACATCGGATAGAACTCCAAGAACATCAAGGAGAACATTGTATTGAAGATCAAAGAGAGAGAAGAAGCCATCTATCTACTAGCTATGGATCCGTAGGTCTGTGGTAAACTACTCACACATCATCGGAAGGGCAGCAAGGTTGATGTAGAAGCCCTCCGTGATCGATTCCCCCTCTGGCAAAGTACCGGAAAAGGCCTCCAGATGGGATCGTGGAAGAACAGAGGCTTGCGGCAACGGAAAGGTTTTCTCTTCTGGCTCTCTGGGGGTTTCCCAATATTTGTGAATTTATAGAAGTGGAATTAGGTCAAAAGGAATCACGTGGGCCCCACAAGGTACTACGGAGCCCCCCTGGGGCACGCCCTAGTGCCTTGTGAAGCCCCCGTGGGGCTTCTGGGCTCCTCCCGAAGCTTCCCAGGTTTCTTTTGTCCAGAAAAAAGTCTCCAAAAAATTTCGTGGCATTTGGACTTCATTTGGTACTGTTTCTCTGAAAAGCCAAAAATAAGCAGAAAACGGCAACTAGCACTAGGCACTGGGTTAATAGGTTAGTCCCAAAAAATGATATATAATTGCATACAATTGCATATAAAAACATCCAAGATTGATACTATAATGGCATGGAACAATCAAAAATTATAGATACGTTGGAGACGTATCAAGCATCCCGAAGCTTATTTCCTGCTCGTCCTCGAGTAGGTAAATGATAAAAACAGAATTTTTGATGTGGAATGCTACCTATCATGTTTCATCATGTAATCTCTCTCTTACGGTATGAATAATAAGATCCAAATGATTCAAAGCAATAGTCTATAATTTGATATAAAGACATCAATACTCAGGCATACTAGCAAACAATCATGTCTTTCAAAATAAAAATGCTAAATAACGTTATCCCTACAAAATCATATAATCCTGTCATGCTCCATCTTCTTCACACAAAATATTTATCATGAACAACCCCGGTTTTAGCCAAGCAATTGGTTCATACTTTTTAACGCGCTTCAGCTTTTTCAACTCCCATGCAATACATGAGCGCAAGCCATGGATATAGCACTATGGGAGTAATAGAGTATGGTGATAGAGATAAATAGGACAAGTCAAAAATGGAGAAAGTCTCACATCAACGAGGCTAATCAACGGGCTATGGATATGCCCATCAATTGATGTCAATGCGAGGAGTAGGGATTGCCATGCAACGGATGCACTAAGAGCTATAAGTGTATGAAACCTCAACATGAAAACTAAGTGGGTGTGCATCCAACTTGCTTGCTCATGAAAACCTCGGGCATTTGAGAAAGCCCATCATCGGAATATACAAGCCAAATTCTATAATGAAAAATTCCCACTAGTACATGAAAGTGACAAAATAGGAGACTCTCTATATGAAAAACATGGTGCTACTCTGAAGCACAAGTGTGGAAAAAGATAGTAACATTGCCCCTTCTCTCTTTTTCTCTCATTTATTTTTTCTTTCTTTTCTTTTCCTCTCTTTTTTTCCTTTTTTCTTTATATTTTTTTTCATGGCTCTTTTTCGCCTCTTTTTTTTCTATATTTTTTTTATTTTCGTCCGGAGTCTCATCCCGACTTGTGGGGGAATCATAGCCACCATCATCCTTTCCTCACTGGGACAATGCTCTAATAATGATGATCATCACACCTCTATTTACTTACAACTCAAAATTACAACTCGAAACTAGAACAAAAATATGACTCTATATGAATGCCTCTGGCAGTGTATCAGGATGTGCAATGATGCTAGCGTAACATGTATGAAAATGATGAACGGTGGATGAGCCACAAATACTATGTCAGCTATATGATCATGCAAAGCAATATGACAATGATGATGTGTGTCATAAAAACGAAACGGTGGAAGTTGCATGGCAATATATCTCGGAATGGCTATGGAAATGCCAAGATAGGTAGGTATGGTGGCTGTTTTGAGGAAGATATAAAGAGGCTTATGTGTGATAGAGCGTATCATATCACGGGGTTTGGATGCACCGGCGAAGTTTGCACCAACTCTCGATGTGAGAAAGGGCAATGCACGGTACCGAAGAGGCTAGCAAATTGCGAAAGGGTGAGAGTGCGTATAATCCATGGACTCACATTAGTCATAAAGAACTCACATACTTATTGCGAAAGTTTATTAGCCCTTGAAGCAAAGTACTACTACGCATGCCCCTAGGGGGGAGGTTGGTAGGAGTTAACCATCGCACGCCCCCGACCGCCACACAAAGGAAGTCAATCAATAATAATTCATGCTCCAACTTCTTAGCATAACGACAGACCATACGTGCATGCTTCGGGACTCACAAACCTTAACACAATTATTCTTACTAAACCACAATTATCTATTAATACCTCCCTATATTACCATCTTAATATCGCAAAACTATTGCAAGGAATCAGATTTATCATATTCAGTGATCTACATGAAAGTTTTTATTATATCCCTCTTGAATACCTATCATATCAGGACCAAATTCATAACCCGTGCATATTACCATTGCTATCATGAGACTCTCAAAAAGATATAAGTGAATCATGAGAGTGCAACTATTTCTTTAAAATATCATCACCGCCGTGCTCTAAAAGATATAGGTGAAGCACTAGAGCAACTGCCTAGCTCAAAAGATATAAGTGAAGCACATAGAGTATTCTAACAAATCACGAATAATGTGTGTCCCTCTCAAAAAGGTGTGTTCAGCAAAGATGATTGTGACAAACTAAAAAGCAAACAAAATCAAACAAACTATTTCACAAGACGCTCCAAGTAAAACACATATCATGTGATGAATAAAAATATAGCTCCAAGTGAGTTACCGATAGATTGTAGACGAAAGAGGGGATGCCATCCGGGGCATCCCCAAGCTTAGACGCTTGAGTATTCCTTGAATATTACCTTGGGTGCCTTGGGCATCCCCAAGCTTAGGCTCTTGCCACTCCTTATTCCTTTGTCCATCGTAGTCTCACCCAAAACTTGAAAATTTGAGCACACAAAACTCAACAGAAACCTCGTGAGATCCGTTAGTATAATAAACAAATCTTAAACTTTAGGTACTGTAGTAAATTGATTCATATTTAATATTGGCATAATGCTACTGTACTCCAACTTCTCCATGACTCATACCACCCGATACGATCCATAGATTCATCAAAATAAGCAAACTATGCAACAAAAACAGAATCTGTCTAAAACAGAACAGTCTCCAAAGATCTATTTAAAAGTCATACTTCTGTAACTCAAAAATTTCTAAAAAATTAGGAAAATGTGGGCAATTCATATACCAATACTGTGTAAAAATTTCAGATTTTTCTGACGCTCCAGTACAGAAATAAAATTCCAGCACTGGACGCAAAACTTTCTGTTTTCCAGACAGCATCAATTATACTATCTTCCAAATCATCCCGAAGGCATTACTTGGCACAAACACTAGTTAAAACATAAAAAATAATCCTAACAGAATCTATAATCATGCAAACACTCAAGAACAGTAGGTAAAATCAAAATTTTATTTTATTCATTGGGTTGCCTCCCAACAAGCCCTATTGTTTTATGCCCCTAGCTAGGCATAATGCATAGTTTCAGGTGTTGTCATCCTTGGTTTTCAACTCCTCAATCACACATCCATTTTTTCTAGTAGATTTAACATAGTTGTTTCTCATCATCACACTTCTAGGCACAAAATCAAGAATTTTACTTTTATGAATTGGTTCCTTAATTATATCAATGAAATTGGGATGCACGCTAATCATTTTAAGATCTTCGTTCCCTTTACTAGAAGTGGTACCATTGTCTTTGGGAACATATATGAACTTGCAATTTTTATTAGGAGGAGTTTTATCAATATTTTTATCGGAGGAAAAAGCGGAACCCAAGTTGTTGATAATTCCTTCTAACTTATCAATTCTAGCGGAGCTTTGGTCTATTCTTTCGTAAATTATTGGTTCCTTTTCCTTTAAGGTTTTCAAGGCTATCCCTACCTTCGAACCGAATTGAGTAATATGATTGTGGACCTTTTTATCTAAATTTTCAAGATGTTCAATAGTAGGCATTTTGTTTTCTATAACTTCTAACCTTTGCATAACATGCTCCAAAGTCAATGCCGTTTCATTAATAATGATAGGGGGTGAACCCACTAAATTTCCCATAGCATTGAGAGCATCCGAAGTGGGACACATCAAGAAATTCCCTCCGGTAATAGTGTAAAGAACAAATCTATACCAAGTAGTGATTCCCACATAAAAATTTCGAAGAAAAACGGTAGTGGATTGCTTACGAGTTGATCTATTTTGAGCATTGCAAATCCTAAACCAAGCATCTTTTAAATTCTCTCCTCCCCTTTGTTTAAAATTAAGTACTTCATTTTCAGGGGTGGTAGTAACGAGCGAAGAACTAGCCATAATGGTAAAGCAAGCAAGCAATCAAGCAAACAAAATATTTTGTGTTTTTGTAAAATATTTTTTAGAAGTGGGGGAGATGAAAACGAGAGGCAAATGCAAATAAAAGGTAAATAAAGTAAATGCAAGTGAATGATAATTTGTGCAAAGGTACTTGGTAATTTTGATGATGTCTCCCCGGCAACGGCGCAAGAAATTCTTCCTGCTACTTGTAGTCTGCGTTGGTATTTCCCCGAAGAGGAGAGGATGATGCAGTACAGTAGAGATAAGTATTTCCCTCAGTTAAGAACCAAGGTCATCAATCCAGTAGGAGAACCAAGCAAAATTCCGTTAAGCGCACCTGCACACACAAGAGCAAACACTTGCACCCAACGCAAATAAGAGGGTTGTCAATCCTCCTAGCGGTTATTTGCAAGGATTAAATCTTATCGAGATAAATAGATAAACTAAACTAATAATTAAAATAAAAGTAAATAAATTGCAGCAAGGTATTTTTAGGTTTTTTATATGATAAAGATAGACCCGGGGACCATAGTTTTCACTAGAGGCTTCTCTCTTGAGCACATAAACATACGGTGGGTAAACAAATTATTGTTGGGCAATTGATAGAAAAGCAAATAATTATGACGGATTCATGGCAATGATCATGTATATAGGTATCACGTCCGAGACAAGTAGACCGACTCCTGCATGCATCTACTACTATTACTCCACCCATCGACCGATATCCAGCATGCATCAAGGGTATTAAGTATGAAACAGAGTAACGCCTTAAGCAAGATGACATGATGTAGAGAAGCAAATTCAAGCAATATGAATAAACCCCATATTTTTATCCTTAATGGCAACAATACAAATACGTGTCATGTCCCTTTCTGTCACTGGGTTTGAGCACCACAAGATTGAACCCATCACAAAGCACCTCTCCCATTGCAAGATAAATCAATCTAGTAGGCCAAACTAAACCGATAGATTGGAGAGAAATACAAAGCTATAATAATCATGCATAAAAGAGTTCAGAGAAGACTCAAATATTTCTCATGAATAATCTGATCATAAACTCACAATTCATCAGATCCCAACAAACACACCGCAAAAGAAGATTACATCGGATAGAACTCCAAGAACATCAACGAGAACATTGTATTGAAGATCAAAGAGAGAGAAGAAGCCATCTAGCTACTAGCTATGGACCCGTAGGTCTGTGGTAAACTACTCACACATCATCGGAAGGGCAGCAAGGTTGATGTAGAAGCCTTCCGTGATCGATTCCCCCTCCGGCAGAGTACCGAAAAAGGCCTCTAGATGGGATCGTGGAAGAACAGAGGCTTGCGGTGGCGGAAAGGTTTTCTCTTCTGGCTCTCTGGAGGTTTCCCAATATTTGTGAATTTATAGAAGTGAAATTACGTCAAAAGGAGTCACGTGGGCCCCATAAGGTACTACGGCGCGCCCCCCTGGGGCGCGCCCTAGTGCCTTGTGAAGCCCCCATGGGGCTTCTGGCCTCCTTCCGAAGCTTCCCAGGTTTCTTTTGTCCAGAAAAAAATCTCCAAAAAGTTTCGTGGCATTTGGACTTCATTTGGTACTGTTTCTCCGAAAAGCCAAAAACAAGCAGAAAACAGCAACTAGCACTAGGCACTGGGTTAATAGGTTAGTCCCAAAAAATGATATATAATTGCATACAATTGCATATAAAAACATCCAAGATTGATACTATAATAGCATGGAACAATCAAAAATTATAGATACGTTGGAGACGTATCAGCTATCTACAGGGCCACTGCTTGGATCCGTACGTGGTCGTTACTCACTCCTGCAGATGCCAGGGAGCCTCTGGTTATTGGGTCCACCCGTTGGGAGATGGTAGCTCAGGATATCTACAACTGGTTTGGATGGCGGTCCAGTAATAGGCTAGGTGTTTAGTCATCTCGTCCTATTTTTGCCGGTTGTGACAACTTTTACCTTCTTGATTACTTTTTCAGCTCTGAGCGAGCTTGTTCTGGACCACAGACATTTCAGATACTTTGCTTAATAAAGGGGCTGCATGCATCATTCTGATGCAGAGGCCGGGGGTAATCCTCCTTTTCTAAAAAAACCTACTTTCTCCAGATAGAGATGGAGAGATACATACATGCAAGAGTACATGTGTATATTGGCCAAGCCTCCTGCAAGGTCCTCCTGGGGCCCTTCCAATCCATCCCTGAATTCACTTCGTGTTGGAGAAGACCATGAAACCCTAAGTTCCCACTGTTCACCCACTAGTCTCTTCATCTAAACATCTTCTCCTGCTCATATTCGTGGACATGATGAGTTGAAAACAAAATCAGAAGACTTCATTAACTAAAACAAGTAAGAACTATCAATTCATTGATCATGAAACTAACAATTGCATATACGGAATTGCTATTTCACATCTAGATGTGAAATAGTTATCTCACATCTAACTCCAGAACCGTGTGATTTGTTACGTCAAGATTCGCACGAGTTGACCTGCCTTTCGTTTTCACGTCCATGTGTGCGTTTCCTCCTGTTCGATCTGTTGCTCTGTTCTGGGTTCGTTGGGCTGTGTCGCTCAGGTTTTTTCCCCCTGTTTGTTTGTTGGGCTGTTGGCGCTTCCAGCACCACCGTGGGCTGCCTACGTTATTCTATATTTCTATAAGGGGCCTATGTCCAAGTTGTATTTTTCTGTTAGAGGTTGAAATAATACGAAAGAAAACGACTCTGCGACACATGCACGTCCAGCTTTGTACCTGATTCGGTGTTTAGTAAGGTCTATGTTTGCAAATGTCTATTTTTAAATTCTTCAATATAGTTTTTGAATTTGTGAAGAATTTTCTAATATGGAAATATTTTTTTGTTCACTATTTTTTTTCAAAACCGTGAATATTTATCAATTTCATGAATATTTTTTAAAATTCAAGCACATTTTTAAATTTATCCTAGTACATGTAACTGGCCCGATCCATTTTTTCCCCATTTGCAATTCCATCCTCGACACATAACTAGGGGCTCACTATTTTGTTCTTGTTGGAGGTTCATCTTTGACACGCAATTCGGACCAACCCATCTTTTTCTAGTTGCAAGTCCAACTGTATTCCTGACATGCAATTGGTGGGCTCGCCTTTTTTTGTCCGACTTGCAAATTCATCCTCCATACGCAACTGGGCCCTATCCATTTTCTGTTCAAATTGCAAGTCCACCCTTGACATGCAAATTCGGCTGAACCATTTTTGTCCGCAGTTGCAACTCCACCCTCGACTTGCAATTGGGAGCCGTCTTTTTTTGTCCCTGTTGCAAGTCTACCATTGACTAGCAACTGGGCCCGTAGTTTGTTTCATCCTAGTTGCAAGTCGACCCTTAACTCGCAACTGGGCTCGTAGTTTCGTAGTTGTCCCAATTGCAAGTCCACACTCGACTCGCAACTGGGCTTGTAGTTGTCTGAGTTGCAAGCCCACCCCCGACTCGCAACTGGAGTATGTGTTTTTTTTTCATCCCAGTTGCAACTCCACCCTTGACTTGCAACTGGGCCCATACTTTGTTCACCCAGTTGCAAGTCGAACCTTAACTCGCAACTGGGCTTGTAGTTTCGTAATTGTCCCAATTGTAAGTCCATCTTGACTTACAATTGGGCTCGTAGTTGTCTGAGTTGCAAGCCCACCCTCGACTCGCAACTGGAGTCTGTGTTTTTTTTCATTCCAGTTGCAAGTCCACCCTTGACTCGCAACAGGGCCCATAGTTTGTTTCGCCCAAGTTGCAAGTCGATCCTTGACTCGCAATTGGGTTCGTAGTTTTGTAGTTGTCCCAGTTGCAAGTCCACCCTCGACTCACAACTAGGTCTATAGTTTGTTATCATCCTAGTTACAAGTCCATCCTCGACTCGCAACTGCGGCTGTAGTTTGTTTTTCATCCCAGTTGCAAGTCCAGTTTCGACTCGCAACTAGGCTCGTAGTTGTCCCAGTTGCAAGTCCACCCTCGACTCGCAACTGGTCTCGTAGTTTTCTGTAGTTGTCCCAGTTGCAAGTCCACCATCGACTCGCAACTAGGCCCATAGTTTGTTTTTCATCCCAGTTGCAAGTCCAGCTTCGACTCGCAACTAGGCTCGTAGTTGTCCCAGTTGCAAGTCCATCCTCGACTCGCAACTGGTCTCATAGTTCTCTGTAGTTGTCCCAGTTGCAAGTCCACCATCGACTCGCAACTAGGCCCATAGTTTGTTTTTCATCCCAGTTGCAAGCCCACCTCGACTCGCAACTGAGAATGTAGTTTGTTTTTCATCCCAGTTGCAAGTCCACCGTCAACTCGCAACTAGGCTAATCTCATTTTGCTTTGTTTTGTTCATGGTTTTTTCTGGCTTTTTCCCTTTTTTCTCCACTGGTTTTCCTTCCCTTTTTCTTTTTCTATTTTTTCAAAAGTTGATCTCATTTTTTATATTTATTTTCTTTTTTATTTATTTTATATTATTTGTAAATTCAAAATTTTCAAAAATGTTCAAAATTTCATAAACTATTCATTTTCAAACATGTTCGTGTTTATCAAAAGTATTTTGAAAATTGCAAAATGTTTTCATGTTTTTCAAAAATTGTTCGCAAGTTATAAAAAACATTCTTGTTTTTCCAAAACAAGTTCAAATGTTTGAAACAATGTTCACGTTTCCAACAATTGTTTGCAAATTTCATAAAATGTTGAACTTTTGGAAAAAGTGTGCACATTTTCAAAAAATGTTGGTATTTTCCAAAAAATATTCCCAATTTCAGAAATTGTTCTCTTTTTTTTGCAAAAATGTTTCTCGAAAAATATTTGTCCCTATTAAAAAAATCAAAATCTTGAAGAAATGTTCGAAAAAGTTATGAAATTGTTCGATGTGCAGCTTGTTATTGGTCTTTAGAGTTTCACGGTGACAAGAAGTCACGAACTCCCAATTGGTCGAGTGGCTGGCTACATGCATTTAGTAGTAACAGGTCTTGTGTTCGATTCTGCTGTTCTTTTTTGGATTTTTTGCGATGCACTGTCAACCATCGCGCTGCGCTTGCTAATGGGCCGGCCGTGTCGGTGGCTCCCTGTGCGGCAAGGCCCACAAAGAGCTAGTGCGGCAGCTTCCCAAACAAACAAACAAAAAAAATCAAACAAACAAAAAAGTGAAGGACGCGGTACGCTTGCTCAATTTAGATGAGACATAATATGTCTCAACTTAGATGAAACAATACAATGATGAAGCTTTATTTATTTGCTGACATGGATGATGTCATAGTTACATGTGAGGTATTATCTCACATCTAGATGTTACGTAGTCAGACCCTTACATATAAGGTGCATGGCAGATGTGGCACCCACATATATGGTTCAACAGAATTGCAGAAAACACAATTATCTAGGTAAGAACAAGAGGAGAGCATAAAAATCGTCTCCTCTTCCAAAACCTTTATTAGGAATCCCTAAAGCCATACACAACACAGCTAAAGATGCAGGAAACAACTGATGAGCACTAGCTATCTAATGTCTGAAACTCATCTTAGAATCGTCACGGAAGGCTCTACAAGGATGGAGAATCAAATATAGCCCATCCTTGTCCCAGCCTATAAAATGCAGCCAGGTGCTTCCTTGCGATTTTCAGGAGAAAATCGATCAGAGAGAAAAGAAAAGATCATGAGATGTTCCTGTGATGTGATGATGCCACAAGCTGTCTGTTAAAAATCTGCAGCCTGTGTGCACTCACAGCGTAGGTAGATTCTGTGTATGAGATGTTCAGAGATGGGGATGCGTGTCTAGTCCTTCCACATGAAGGGAGGACGGGGAGGAAGAGGAGAAGGGGGAGCGGCACAGCCCGTGCCTGTCCCTGCCGCCGGTGCCACGTGGGCTTCCGGCGCACTGGGGACGTAGTCCATGCCGGCCTGCTCACCGGCGAAGCGAGACTGGAGTAAGAGGCCGTGGGCGCTGTCCATGTCGTAGTCCCAGACAGAGCTGCCCGGGCCCCACGCGCTGAACCATGCGTCGTCGGCCGGGCCCCAAACGCCGCCGGGGGTCACTGGAGCCTGCTGCATCATGGCCGTGCTGCCGTCGCTGCATTGTTGCTCTGCGTTCTGGAGCTGAGGATTTTGCTCTGGTTCCGGGAGGCCGTCCTGCTCTGCTGCGGAGAGCAGAGGTTTCTGTCCAATGTTCGCTTGCTCGTCCGTGTGCTGTTGCTGCTGTTCACGCTGGAGCAGCAGCTGAGCTTGCTGCGCATGGTTTTCGTCCGGCGTCGGCGGAGCGGACGTGGAGGAGGAGGAGGCCGACGCCGCGGCGCTGGCGCTGGTGCGGCCGCTCCCGCCGGAGCGGCCTTTGCCGAGAAAGAGGTCGGGGAAGTTGAGCCGCGCGTTCTCGCCGCGCAGCTTGAAGGCCTCGCGATCGTACGCCATGGCGGCGTCCTCGGCGGTGTCGAAGGTGCCGAGCCACAGGCGCGTGCGGTTCCGCGGCAGGCGGATCTCCGCCACCCACTTCCCCCAGTGACGCTGGCGCACGCCGCGGTACAGCTTGGCCGGGCCAGGCGGCCGCAGCAGGTGCTGGTACAGCGCCGGCGGCACGACCCCGCCAAGCACGCCTCGCGGGCTCAGGTTCAGCGCCGCGCTCCAGTAGCGCAGCGCCTCCGGCGACATGTACTGCGGCGGAATCAAGGCCGCCGCCGCCTCGAACTGCTGCTGCTGCTGGGCATCACCGAAGGATATCATCTGCGGATGCTGCGAAGGTGTGTGTTGCTGCTGCTGGAGCTGCTGCGGCAGCATCGGCTGTTGGTACAAGCTGGAGGAGTACTGCAACAGCTGCAGGAGCCTCGGGGCCGCCGCGGGGGACGGATCGTACGCGAACGGGAATATTTGCCGCGTCGACGACGCGTAAGGCGGCAAGGACGTCGCGGGCGGCGAGAGGGGGTTGGAAACAGAGGAGGAGTCAGGGGAAGCAGGAGCCGACGACAGCGAGGACACGGAGCGGCGGAGGCGGCAGTCGGGGCTCCGCATCTTCTTCAGCGGCGGGAGCAATGCGGCCGCCGGCACGTCTTCTAAAACCGGCGCCAGCAGCTGCTGCTGCCGCTGCTTTTCCGCCGCCGAGCTCGCGGCCTTCCCCTTCCATCTCCGCTCTCGCCCGCGGCCACCGCCACCACTATCCGCCACATCCATTCCAACAACTCGCTCAATCGCGCGAACCCTCCGATTGAACCCGGCCGCCGCCGCCGCCCGACAAACTAAGCTAAGCAACTCACGTACGAAGCGTACAAAGCTGCGTGGCGAACGAGAGAAGCTGCGGGGCGCGCGTGCGCGGGAGGAGGGGGGCCAATGGGCCGCGTGGTTCTGATCTGATTTGGAGAGATCGGCCGGCCGCGACGGGCTTATAAAGGTGGGCGGACCGGCGTGGCCGAGATATTTTTCGAGAGCTCGGGGATGTTCCACGAGGCTAAACGAAAAAGGCATATGTCGCTGTGTGGCGCGAACGGGGTCGTGGACGGTGGTCGGGCCCCACGCGCATTGACCCGTCTGCGAGCCCCTACGGCGACACGGCGGACCTCGCGATGCGTGCGACGGCCGGCGGAGCCACGCACGGATCGCGAGGCGTGCGCTGGAACGCGGACGTAGCTTTCGGTTTGGGGCCGCGGCTTTGCACGGACGGCACTGGCCTTGGAGTGATCCGTATGTTGCTTTCCTTGCACTACAATCTCATCTCGGCTGGCCCCATTATTCATTCTTCCCCACTGCCAAAATCGCGTTTTTGTTGGTAGGCTGACCGAGTTGGAGAATGCCTATCACTTCCAGTTGTTAAGCTGACGTTTTTTTTTCTCCAATCATTGATTACGGTGTGCTCCATCTGCAACTGCAATCAACGAGAGGAGCCCAGGTCTATGGTTTGCAAACGACGCAGGACTGGCGGAAGATCTTTGCATTTGTTACGGAGTACTACTAATAACAATTGCCTGCATGATTAGGGTTATGTGAGGGCTGCATATGCCGAAAGGCCAGTGGGTTAGCAACTTTAACTAGTGAACCAATCGTCTTATCGTTTCAGAAAAGAACTGGCTGAGGAATTTCCCCTTAGTTTAGGACCTTGCCTTTTACTAAACTGTCTATGGTTCATTTTTGCAACACGTGCCACTGCCGAGCATGCTTTTTTTTCTTCGTGCGAATCTGATGCATGTTCGGTGATGTACTGCTGGGAATGGTGTGGAAGGCGTTTTGGAATGTTGATCCCGGCTATTGGTGTGTGAGTGTAACTTGGCACTGCCTTTCTTACGAAATTTCTCCTTTAAAATCACTCGTAGCTACGAAAAGATGCAAGGTGGCTGCAGGAATATTTTTCTGGGAACAACTGTGTGAACAATGCTGAGTAAATAGGCAATTTTTTGATTAATTTAATCCATGAATAAATCACTAGCATGGCATTGACAAAATTAATAACATACTGATATTCGATCACGCAAGCCCATATACTACGCTAACGGCAGATACATCTACATATAACGCTAGTATGGCTACAACAGAAAACAGTAGGAGCGGGATAAGCGAGTTATACCCTCCGGTTGGCCAGTTGGCCGTAGCAGCGGCGGCGGCCTCCTCGGCCGCCTTTTGGTCAGCAGCAGCCTTCTCCTTCTCGGCGGCGGCTCTCTCGGCTTCGGTAGACATGATGACGATGTAGCGGACGTGGACGAGGTAGGGGAAGCAGACGAACGGAGGCGAGCAGTCGCGTAGTCGCTCCCCAAAAACCTAACCGCCCTTCTCCCGTACAGGATCCGGAGAGGCGTGGTTTCGAAGGCCTGCTCTCCCGTCGACCGTGTACGCGGTGAACGGGATGGAGTCACCGGTGGCAGCAAGGGAACGACGTGGCGTGGAGGCAGCCGCGTGGAGACGTCTCAGACCGTGGCCCCATCTGTCAAAGACTCTCCGTTCCTGACCAGCAAAAATAAGCGCATAGGTGTAAGCTCGGCTCGATCCCGCAACCCGCGGCGCAGCGTGGCGAGGCGGGCGGCGGAGGAGGAGCACGCGGGAACCACTTCTCTTCTCAAGCTCCAATAGCATGTGGAAGAGAATCCCTTATAAGGAGGTCCAACTCCTTCTCCACTAGTGGTATGGGACTAAACTTTCCACCACACACAATGCCATATATCCCACATGGGCCCTTAGAGATTTTCTAAAATTGTTAGATGGGCCCAAGGCCCACCTTTATATTTCAACAATCCCCCACCAGATCTCAAGGGCCTATTTTGTCCTTTGTTTCAAACACTGTTTTGATATACCAGTATTTCACTGAAGACCGGTTAAGGTTGAACTTCACCTAGAGCAAGTAGCTACACTCCTTCGCAACTGAACAATGGACTATGCCTTGAATTGTCAGTTTGGCGTAAAGAAGTTTCACCACATGTCTTACTAGTACTAGACTGCCGAAGGCTGACCCCTCGGGAGGAGCATATTAGTCACACTCCTGGCCTATTCATGAGCTTGCTAGAGATCACCCCAATCTCATAGACTGTGACCAGCAGTCGGGCACATATAGGCGTGCTCCTCCAAAGATCGCTCTGTAAGGCAGCATTTTGCTTATATATATAAACCTTGGAACACATTAAGACAGTAGTCAACCTACCATACAGTTTCCGAGAGTATTGCATCTCCAACGGAGTGGGTTAGTAAAGTTACTCTCCTCAGTTCACCACTGACTTGTTTTCCCAGGTCCTACTTCACGGGATCTCTGATCACATAGGTTGGGTTACTACCATGGCAACTCATGTGGGTCTCATACCCATCTCCCTTGATGCATTATCTATCACAACACGTGATAGCCCTTTAGTAAAGGGATCTGCCAGATTCTTAGCCGTTTGGATATAATCCAACGCTATTACTCCGGAGTTTCTTAATTTTCTGAAAGCTTTCAATCTCATTCTTATGTGTTTGTTGGACTTCATGTTGTCCTTTGAACTCTTCACCTTGACAATAACTGTCTGATTGTCACAGTTCATAAGGATGGCCGGAACCGGTTTCTCAACCACTGGCAAGTCCATCAAAAGATCTCGAAGCCATTCTGCTTCGCCACCAGATGTGTCTAACGCTGTTAATTCTGCTTCCATCGTCGATCTCGTTAAGATCGTTTGCTTGCAAGACTTCCAGGAAACAGCACCACCTCCAAGAGTAAACACATACCCAGTTGTGCCTTCATCTCATCAGCATCAGAGATCCAATTCGCATCACTATACCCTTCAAGTACCGACGGGTATCCGGTATAGTGAAGTCCATAGTTCATAGTACCTTTCAGATAGCACATAACTCTTTCAATAGCATGCCAATGTAAATCACCCGGTTTGGAAACAAACCGGTTCAGTTTGCTCACAGCAAACGCGATGTCAGGCCTCGTTGCGCTCGCTAGATACATGAGTGAACCAATAATTTGAGAGTATCTTAATTGATCTTTAGGTATGCCTTCGAACTTTCGAATCAGCACACTAGGATCATATGGTGTTTGAGATGGTTTGCAGTGCGAATATCCAAAACGACTCAACACCTTCTCAACATAATGGGATTGCAGAAGGGTAATTCCACCCTCATCATCTCTCAATAGCTTGATGTTCAAGATAACATCAGCCACTCCAAGGTCCTTCATCTCAAAGTTCTGAGATAAAAAGGAATTAACTTCCTCAATCACTTTGAGGCTAGTTCCAAATATCAGTATGTCATCAACATACAAGCACAGTATAACTCCTTCACCCCCACCATAGCGATAGTATATGTAGGAGATATGCCCTAGAGGCAATAATAAATGTTATTATTTATCCCCATGTTCATGATTATGTTTACGTTCCATGTTATAACTGCTATGGTTCTCGAGTCTACAATAACCATAAGGCTCGGAGGAAGACTCATATGCACGTGTGGAATAATAAACGGTAAAATGTATTCCTAGTCTGGCCTCTAAGACTAGCTGAAGTGTTGCATGATGGTTCTGTTTTCCTGATCATGGGCATGACTATGCCGGCAACTTTGAGGGCACAATGTTAGGAGAACACTTGTGTTGAATCGACCCGATTGATGTTATGCTATGAGATTCATTCGTCACAAGTCAATGGTTAATAACACAGAGAAGTTTACGTTTGCATAATTCCTTAGACCATGAGAGTATCGAGTTTCTTCATGCTTGCTTCATGAACTTTGGGGTTTGTTAAACGTCATCCGTAAATGGGTGGCTATTACGGCGGCTTACGAGTTCATGGAAAAGTATGTCAAGTAACTTGATAGCTCAAGATTGAGATTTGCTCCTCCGACGATGGAGATATATCTCTGGGCCCTCTCGGTGTTACGGTATCCACCATCGTCTGGCCAGACACATTGTGATTTGATCACAGGGATGCCGGAACACGGAAACGAGAAAAGATAACAAAACCGACAACGAGGTAACTGGCATAGTGGACAAGTTGTTGATCCACGGGGATGCCGATGTTTCTCACCTCGGGTATTTGTAACATATCGCGAAGCAACAGGAATAGCACACGGCAACTGGAGCTTCACTCGAATATTTATTCGTGTGGGTATAGGGGTCAATATGGGTGTCCACGGCTCCGATGTTGATCATTGATCGGAAAGAGTTTCGGTCATGTCTATACTTCACCAAACCTATAGGGTCACACGCTTAAGGGTCATCTATCTGCTGAATACTAGACAGGGAGTCTGAGAGAAAATCACCGAAAAAGTTTCGGACACAACGGAAACGTTCCGGAGAGAACACCGGAATAATTTCGGTAAAACTGAAAAGTTGTTTCAGGGGATACCATTAAGTCAAATTGGTTTCGGCACACGTCTGGAAATTCTTGGAGGATGCCAGAAGTGTTCTGGAAACTTCTGGGAATTTTCTGGGATAAAAACCGGAAATGTTCCGGAGCTGCCGGAACCGATTTGGTTGCTTTTCGCTGAAGAAAAACATTGTTCCGGAATTGTTTCGGAATGCGTTCAAAAATTTTTTAGTGGGTACTGGAATTGTTCTAGGCACACAGAAATAATTCGGGATTTATCGGACGCAGAAAAATGTCTTCATGAATAGTGAAAGTGTTTTTTGGTTTACTTTATGGAAAGTCACCTTTTGGGATATTTTTCCAAAAGGCTTCTAGAAGGCTTGGGGGCTAAGAAACCCCCCTTGGGGGGCCCCCCAAGGAGAGTTGGCCGGCCACATGTGGGCTCCTCCATGGAGCCCCACTTGCTCCATTACTTCTCCTTTATGCCCTTGTGGAAGTCTTCTTTCATGGGCATTTTGGGTTTTTTGGAAGTGCCTATCCTACCCCTTGGTTTTCCTATAAAAGGAGGTGGAGAGGAGCTCTCCACTCTCATCCCTTGCTCACATACAAATTCCATGCTCGTCTGGCTCTTTCTCTCTCCCTCCCACGAAAAGAGTTTCGTAGAGCCGAAAGGCTGTCTGGGTTCCGGTGGGAACTAGTTCTGGACGGCGAAGCCCTGCCGGATAGATGACACCGTATGTGTGCAACTCTGTAGAGATATCGTAGTTTCGGTCTTAGTTCGAGAGTGCCTCCCGAAGGGCTATCCAAGTGACCGTCCGAGTTTCGAGGGTCCTCCCGAAGGGCTGTCCGAGTGACCGTTCGAGTTTCGAGGGTCCTCCCGTAGGGCTGTCCGCGACACCGTCAGAGGGACTGTCCGACCGCCTCCCGGAGGGCTGTCCGAGGGGCAGATGAGGGAGTACATCCAAGCGGGTGGGAGGATCTAAATCCTAGCTGCGGGGATCTGCACCGCCGATCGTCATCGACTCTACTTCCGCTGCGCTACGAGTCGGTAACGAAAAAGATCAAACCTTGTATGCAGTCTCCATAGTGGTCCTGGGCTGGTGCGTAGGTCGGAATTTTTTTGTTTTCTACTGCGTTCCCCTACAGTGGCATCATGAGCCATGCTATGCGTAGATGCAGGTTACGATCTAGAATACATAGAGATGTATGGGTGTTGCACAATATAATTTGTAGTAGATGAGTTCTACTGCTGATAATTATTTGTGCGGGTAGCAGATGAAATCTGTTACCCGATGTTCTTGTTGCTTCCCTGGAATTTGCATATTTCTGATCTTGATAACAGCATGGTGGAGTTTCAAAGTTCTGGCAATCCGCGATCCTGATTGATTAACAAAGTGCTAACAGTTATTTGAATTCCACCATAGTTAAAAAGAAAGATAAAATTTCGCAGACGAAAGGGCAATGCAGATATGATCTGCACGGGGGTCATGCATATGACGAAGTTTAGTATGGGGCTCGAGATTTTATTATCTCGTGTTTCATACACCCCGCATTGTTAATCTAGCGACTTGAATAATCATACTTGATGATGGACGTTGGTAGCTGCGGTTTGTTCGAGACCTTAGAAGCCACGTAAAATGAAATTTTGCATAAACCGATTAGGGGCGTCTAACTTGGTTTTGCAGGATGGTTTGCATGTGCATATGATGTGGTATAGCAGTGCTCATATTAATTTGATTATGTATCAGATGACTATATGATGTAAATTAACATGACCTGCGTGTCATGATTCGGCATGATGGCTGGAGCCATATGATTGTCACTTTAATGACATGCGTGTCAACCTTAAGTAATGCACTTATTTTATTAGCTATAGAGATAGCAATATTATCTGGTGCATCGACAAGGTGGTGGCAAACTTCACGAAGGTGAACACCGACGCGAATGCCGAAGACGAAGAAATACAAGACTTCTCCGTCAGAAAGGGCTATACCATATCATGCTATTATGAATTGCCTGAGATGTTTATCCCTTTGATGCACCCTTCTTGATTGCGCGGTAGTCGCTTTTATTAGGGTGATCTCTCACAAAAATATCAAGTAGTTAGTGTTCTCCCAAGTGTAGCACCGTCACGGCACCTATCTCTTCGGGGTATCACATGGATACATGGGTACGAACGATTAGAGAAGTGTGAGGCGGGTGAGTTGAGACCTCACAGCGAGATCACTTGGTTGTCTTGACGTTCAGGCATGAAAGTCATGAGCTCGGAACACACGCATCGAAAGATGAACAAGAGTCACATAGAGATGTGATTAGCAAGTTGGCCTACCGATTGCAATTCTCGTCACTTGAGATGGATACATCCTTGGCATTGAATTGTAATATGGGTCTTGAATCACTCACAATCAATTATGAGAGATATTGATTTGAGTGGGAGCGCACTTTAGAATTAATTCTTTTAATTCTTAGTGCAATTAATTATGGACACTGTCTAAGTGCTATATGCATAATAGTTATAGAAGAATGGCTCGCGTTTCCACCTTCCCTATTAAAATTGAATAAATTGTTAAATATCTGGTTAAAACTTTACGGTTGGTAACGTAATGTGAGGATTGTCCTCAAGAGTGCCGAGAAGGAATTTGTCCTATCGCATGCTTTTGGTATTCTCCCGCTAATGCTATGGATAATGTGACTCTCGCCCTTCGATCCAAAAGCTAGAATTCCGTTACGGTCGAATGCAATATGTTTGCTTCCATGAGACCCGGACTTGAAAAGTTTGGGATAGCTATGTGATATTCATGGAACTGAATATCATTTTCAGACACAAACAAAGGCTAAAAGATATGTGATATCCAAAGCAATGTTTGTTTTGCAAACTATTAGTAAAAGGTGTTTACTATGCATTTGACTAATAACAGAGGGATCCAGTAGAACGCCTGTCATATGATGAAGGTGGATAAAACAACAACTTAAAGGAAATATCCAAAGGGTGTTAGTGTGACTTACACGCCTAGGAAGTCCGGGGCTAATGCCACTCTTAAGTTGGATGCTTCTTCTGAGAGTAGAAGAAATACTGAAAGTTAAATTGTTAGAAGTATAATAAAGGCAAAAAGAGAGAAGACTGGAATATCCAGCTCATGTATGAAAGTCATACAAGCTATTGATGTATAGAAGGCTGGTCAAAGAAATAGTTCTTGAGAATTGTGATTAAATTGTTAATCACTGATTCTTGGGTATTGTGAGTTGATCACAAAGATACCCGCTCGATTGCATTCTGTTGCAACTCGATGCAAGAACTACTACGGCCTAAAAGACTTGCCAGAGTGAGGTTCAGATACGCGCTGGGAATATAGTAAATGTTACTATACATTCCATCGGTGTATTACCTACGTATTTACTTTCATAATTCATTTTAGAGTTTTTACACACTCTAGACCATTGCATAATGTTTTGTTGCAAAAGGGTTGTTCATAAAAGGAACAATTGTTGTTCAGTGTTATGAATAACATAAGGGCCATACTTCCATTATAAATGGGATGTATGTTATGAATATTGATGGTAATATTATACATCCATAACACTGACGCTAAATGTTGCAAGACTAAGAGAATACCACACATGTGTGGCACTGCATTTGGTCACATTAGAGAAACCCGCATGGAGAAATTCCATAATGATGGATTTTGAAGTCGTTTGATTATGAATCATCTGACACTTGCAACTTTCCTCCGAAAAGTGAAGTGACTGAAATACCGTTCACAGGCCATAAGGAACGAGCAATGAACTTATTGGTGATCATACATTTTGATGTATGTAGTCCGATAAATGTTGTTGCTAGCAGTGGATTTATCTATCTTCAAAAATGACTCAAGTAGATATATGGATATTTACTTGATGAGACGTAAGTCTGGATCTTTTGAAATCATTCATAAGGTTTTCAATATGAAGTAGAAATTATTGTAACAAGAAAATTATGTTTCTACAATTTGATTGTGGAAAGGAATATTTGAGTTACAAGTTTAGCGAATGTCTGATGAGTTGTGAAAAGAGTTTCATAACTTACACCTCCCGGAACACCACTGTGAGTGGAATGTCTGTGAAGATGTATTCAAACCATTTATGACATGGTGAGATCAAAGATGACATAAATCAATTTGCCATTATCCCTTTTAAAGTAATGCTTTAGAGACTGCGGCTTTTACACTGAAAAGAGCGCCATCAGGTCTGTTGAAATGACGCCATGGTATGGTATGCCCAACCATGCTTTGTCTTTTCTTAATATTTGGAATATGGGGCTTGTGTAAAATATTTACAAACCTATTCCAAATCAGACAAGTACTACTTTGTAGGTTATCCCAAGTAATTGGGAATTCCTCCACCACTATACCGAGGCAAAAAGGTTTGCCACCGAGAACGGTATGCTTTTAAAGAGAATGGTTCTTGCAAAAAGGTGAGTGGAGAACAGTGCAACTCGACGAGATAACAGTATCTTCATTATCAGATCAAAGGAAAGGAACCTTGGAAGTGATTCCAGAGTTTCCTACTGCGACTGATACAGAAGCCTCTACATAAGATGTATGGACTTCGGTCGAACTTGCAACTGAACCACGTGGGCAAAACTCGTGCAAACCTCTCAGGTGCGCAAGCGAGATATTGTTGTTAGACAACAGTATACCTACGATACACAAGGAAGTGTTGATGGGCCCTGACTCCGAAATTGGCTAAATGCCAATATAATCCGAGATAGTTTCCATAAATGATTCAAGATTATATCTTGATAAACCCTTCGGAAGACTTAGAGTCTAACGAACATTAATGGAACTATAAACTGATGTGGATAAAATGTTTTATCCATAAAGCTCGACTTGTTGCAATAACAAATTCAAGGAGTTGACTATGATGAGATTGTCTCACCGTAGCGATGCTTAAAGTCAGATCGGGTTAAACTAGCAATTAATACATATTTCAATCTTGAGATATGATACATGGATGCCAAAAGGATTTCCATGTGATGGAAATGCAACCTAGGACTTACATGTGATACAGTCCAAAGTATTTTGTCAATCCATAGGATGCTAGTAAGTATGCAAACTTCAGAGTTCCAGCGATGGACATAAGAGAGCAAAATGGAGTTGGAATCTTCGTTTTTGATGAAATAGTCAAAAGAGTTTGATTTCATCAATGGATAACGAAGATGCTTGTGGTTACAAGAAAGTAAGTGGGAGCATAATAATATTTCTTAAAACCTTGTGTGCTTGACACATTGTTGATTGGAAATAATATAAATTTCTTGACACGAATTAGGACTTCCTTGAAAATAGTTTTCGATGAAGTGCTTGGGCTAAATAGCCTTGATATTAGGCATATTTATCTACGAGATAGAATTGCCTAATAGGCTAAAGCCAAAAATACATATTGACAAGATGCTAAAACAATTTAGCATTAAAACGCCAAGGAGTGATTCTTGCCGAAGTCACACGGAAAGGGTTTTTGCAAGACTCGGTGTCCCAAAACACTAATGAGCAAAATACATGATGGAGATTCTACACACTTTCATGTTTGGATTAATCATGTATTCCATGGTATGTAAAACAACCAGATATGTCCGATACTCCCAAAGCTGTTGCGAGTATAGATACCAAAGTGATCAAAGTACTGATCATGGGACAACAGTGAAAATTGTCATTGAGTACTGGAGTAGCACTGATGACATGTTTTCTCGCAAGCAGAGATTATGAAGTGCTCGTTGTAAGTAATTACATCGATACAGTCTTTATCAATGCTCCATGCGATTTTCGATTTAATTAAGGGTTTTGTGTAATACACAATATGGTGGCACGGTGTTTGGAAATCGTTCCAAACAGGTTACTGTGGCGAATTCTATAACAAAGGCTAAGTATGTTGCCGCTTTCAAAGCGACATTGAAGATGTTGAATCATATAGTTCATTCATGAACTTAGTATGGTTCCAAGTTGGCTTTGGTCAATGGAACACTATTGAAGATAGTTGCTACATAGCTCAGTCTGAGGAATCAAGGTTTGACCAGTGATTCACATATATACGAAGCCAAGTCCACACAAAATATGAATTTTGTGAAAGCGTGAAAATGCAAGGACATGCAAAGATACACACGGAACTGAAGTTGTCAGATCCGTTGGACATTAGGCTATACCACAAGCGAAACATTTTTACACCGGTATGCCATAGGTGTAAAGTGCATTGGCATTGACTAGATTATTGACTCTAGTGCAAGTGGGAGTCTGTAGGAGATATGCCCTAGAGGCAATAATAAATGTTATTATTTATCCCCATGTTCATGATTATGTTTACGTTCCATGCTATAACTGCTATTGTTCTCGAGTCTACAATATCCACGAGGCTCGGAGGAAGACTCATATGCACGTGTGGAATAATAAACGGTAAAATGTATTCCTAGTCTGGCCTCTAAAACTAGCTAAAGTGTCGCATGATGGTTCTGTTTTCCTGATCATGGGCATGACTATGCCGGCAACTTTGAGGGCACAATGTTAGGAGAACACTTGTGTTGAATCGACCCGATTGATGTTATGCTATGAGATTCATTCGTCACAAGTCAATGGTTAATAACACAGAGAAGTTTACGTTTGCATAATTCCTTAGACCATGAGAGTATCGAGTTTCTTCATGCTTGCTTCATGAACTTTGGGGTTTGTTAAACGTCATCCGTAAATGGGTGGCTATTACGGCGGCTTACGGGTTCATGGAAAAGTATGTCAAGTAACTTGATAGCTCAAGATTGGGATTTGCTCCTCCGACAATGGAGAGATATCTCTGGGCCCTCTCGGTGTTACGGTATCCACCATCGTCTGGCCAGACACATTGTGATTTGATCACAGGGATGCCGGAACACAGATACGAGAAAAGAGAACAAAACCGGCAACGAGGTAACTGGCATAGTGGACAAGTTGTTAATCCACGGGGATGCCGTTGTTTCTCACCTCGGGTATTTGTAACATATCGCGAAGCAACAGGAATAGCACACGGCAACTGGAGGTTCACTCGAATATTTATTCGTGTGGGTATAGGGGTCAATATGGGTGTCCACGGCTCCGATGTTGATCATTGATCGGAAAGAGTTCCGGTCATGTCTATACTTCACCGAACCTATAGGTTCACACGCTTAAGGGTCATCTATCTGCTGAATACTAGACAGGGAGTCTGAGAGAAAATCACCGAAAAAGTTTCGGACACAACGGAAACGTTCCGGAGAGAACACCGGAATAGTTTCGGTAAAACTGAAAAGTTGTTTCAGGGGATACCATTAAGTCAAATTGGTTTCAGCACACGCCTGGAAATTCTTGGAGGATGCCACAAGTGTTCTGGAAACTTTTGGGAATTTTCCGGGATAAAAACCGAAAATGTTCCGGAGCTGCCGGAACCGATTTGGTTGCTTTTCGCTGAAGAAAAACATTGTTCTGGAATTGTTTCGGAATGCGTTCAAAATTGTTTTAGTGAGTACTGGAATTGTTCTAGGCACACACAAATAATTTGGGATTTATCGGACGCAGAAAAATGTCTTTGTGAATAGTGAAAGTGCTTTTTGGTTTACTTTATGGAAAGTCACCTTTTGGGATATTTTTCCAAAAGGCTTCTAGAAGGCTTGGGAGCTAAGAAACCCCCCTTGGCCCCCCCCCCAAGGAGAGTTGGCCGGCCACATGTGGGCTCCTCCAAGGAGCCCCACTTGCTCCATTACTTCTCCTTTATGCCCTTGTGGAAGTCTTCTTTCATCGGCATTTTGGGTTTTTTGGAAGTGCCCATCCTACCCCTTGGTTTTCCTATAAAAGGAGGTGGAGAGGAGCTCTCCACTCTCATCCCTTGCTCACATACAAATGACATGCTCGTCTGGCTCTCTCTCTCTCTCCCTCCCACGAAAAGAGTTTCGTAGAGCCGAAAGGCTGTCTGGGTTCCGGTGGGAACTAGTTCTGGATGGCGAAGCCCTGCCGGATAGATGACACCGTATGTGTGCAACTCTGTAGAGAGATCGTAGTTTCGGTCTTAGTTTGAGAGTGCCTCCCGAAGGGCTGTCCAAGTGACTGTCCGAGTTTCGAGGGTCCTCCCGAAGGGCTGTCCGAGTGACCGTTCGAGTTTCGAGGGTCCTCCCGTAGGGCTGTCCGCGACACCGTCCGAGGGACTGTCCGACCGCCTCCCGGAGGGCTGTCCGAGGGGCAGATGAGGGAGTACATCCTCGCGGTTGGGAGGTTATAAATCCTAGTTGCGGGGATCTGCACCGCCGATCGTCATCGACTCTACTTCCGCTGCGCTATGAGTCGGTAACGAAAAAGATCAAACCTTGTATGCAGTCTCCATAGTGGTCCTGGGCTGGTGCGTAGGTCGGAATTTTTTTGTTTTCTGCTGCGTTCCCCTACAGTATACGCATGTGTCAGCTTCATTAACAAAGAAGCCAACAGATGTCAAAGTTTCATTAAATTTCTCATGCCATTGCTTAGGTGCTTGTCTCAGGCCATATAAAGATTTCAGCAACTTACACACCTTTCCTTCCCGACCATCTAACACAAAGCCATCAGGCTATTGCATGTAGATTTCCTCCTTTAGCTCTCCGTTCTGGAATGCCGTCTTAACATCCATCTGGTGGATGAGAAGACCATGCGAGGCTGCCAACGAGAGTAATACTCGAATGGTGGTCAGTCTGGCCATAGGTGAATAAGTATCGAAGAAATCTTCTTCTTGTTTCTGGGCATAGCCCTTGGCCACAAGCCTAGCCTTGTACTTTTCAATCGTACCGTCGGGCCTAAGCTTCTTTTTGAACACCCACTTACATACCAATGGTTTGCAACCATAGGGATGTTCGGTAGTCTACCAAGTCCCGTTAGACATGATGGAATCCATCTCGCTACGGACCACATTCTTCCTGTAGTCAGCATCTGGAGATGCATACGCTTCTGAAATAGAAGTGGGAGTATCATCCACGAGGTACACAAGGAAATCATCACCAAAGGTCTTTACAGTCCTTTGTCTCTTGCCCCTACCAAGGGTTTCCTCGTCATCCTCCTCAGGATTTTCATCATGTGTTTGTTCATAATATTCCATCGGAATAGCAGGTTCAGGAGTCTCCTCAGATTCCTGTCTAGAAGTGCTTTGCATATCTCTCATAGGAAAAATATCCTCGAAGAATGTGGCATCCTTAGACTCCATAATTGTACCGACCTTCTGGTCAGGTACCTCAGATTTCACTACTAGAAATCTATAGCCAACGCTATTCTTAGCGTAGCCCAAATTAACGCAGTCCACGGTCTTTGGTCCAAGCTTACGCTTTTTGGGGATCAGCACGTTGACTTTCGCCAAACAGCCCCAAGTACGCAAGTACGAGAGTGTTGTCCTTCTCTTCGCCCATTTCTCATAGGGAGTGATCTCATTATCCTTTGTCGGAACTTTATTCAGGACATGACATGATGTCAATATAGCCTCCCCCGCCATGCCTTGGATAAACCCGATGTATCTAACATGGCGTTAGCCAAATCAGTTAGAGTACGGTTTTTCCGTCCGGCAACCCCATTTGACTGGGGTGAATAGGGAGGCGTCCTCTCATGAATAATACCATGTTCCGCACAAAAGGAATCAAACTCACTCGAGAAGTACTCTCCACCACGATCTGACCGGACTCGTTTAATTTTCTTTTCAAGTTGATTCTCAACTTCTGCCTTATAGATTTTAAAGTAGTGTAGAGCCTCATCTTTAGTAGTTAACAGATACACATAGCAATATCTAGTGGAATCATCTATCAATGTCATGAAGTATTTCTTTCCACCTTTAGTCAACACACCATTCATCTCACAAAGATCAGAATGTATGAGTTCTAATGGCGCCAAGTGTCTCTCCTCCGCAGCCTTGTGAGGCTTGCAAGGTTGCTTAGATTGCACACACGAAAGGCACTTAGAACCTTTGGCTAAAGTGAAACTCGGGATTAAATTCAGTTTTGCTAGCCGCGTCATAACACCGAAACTAATGTGACAAAGACGTGAATGCCAAACTTCAGATTCATTAACACTCGAATGAATATTGTTCACGACTTTATTACAAAAATCAGCGAGGGAAAGGCGGAACATTCCTTCGCATTCATAACATTTTCCAACAAATAGTCCATATTTCGTAACAACTACTTTGTTAGACTCGAAGACCAACTTTTTTTTTGAACAAAAAGACCAACTTAAACCCTTCTCTACACAGAAGGGAGACACTAACAAGGTTTTTCTTGATGGCGGGGACATGCTGCACGTTCTTCAGTTGCACGATCCTTCCCGAATTAAACTTCAGATCGGCCGTGCCAACACCATGAACAGAAGCACTCGCGCCATTCCCCATCAATACGGACCCGTGACCTGTGGCCTGGTAAGAAGAAAACAATGAAATATCAGCACACACATGAACACCTGCACCTGTGTCCACCCACCAATCGGTGGACTGACAAACTGAAAATACAGTAAATAAATTACCTTACCCAGATGCACCACTTTCATTGTTGCCCACAATCATATTGGCAGACTTGGAGTCCTGCCCTGGCTTCTTGTACTTGTTAGGGCACTTGTTGGCCCAATATTCATCTGAACCACAAGTGAAGCAGCCATCTCCCTTCTTGTTCTTCTTGAAGGTCTTCTTACTCTTCTTCTTAAAGTCGGTATTTTGTTGGACACCGTTCTTTCCCTTGGGCTTGTGGGAATTGAAGTTCTTCTGATGCACCATATTGGCTACAGAAGTTCCTTCGACCCCTTTTCCATGCGAGTCTTTTGCTCTCGAGTTCTGCTCAATACTCAGATGGCCGATGACATCCTCTACTGAGAATTCACGCCTCTGATGTTTCAGAGTGGTAGCAAAAATCCTCCAGGAATTAGGGAGCTTAGCGATTATACAACCCGCGACAAATTTGCCCGGTAAATCGCACTTAAGAACCTCAAGCTCCTTAGCGATGCATATTATCTCATGAGCATGTTCCAATACAGAACGGTTCTCGACCATTTTGTAATCGTGGAACTGCTCTATAACATACATCTCGCTCCCAGCATCGGTGGCCCCGAATTTAGATTCGAGCGCCTCCCACAAGTCCTTGGCAACCCGCATATGTAAATATGCGTCAACCAACTTATCTCCGATCACGCTTAGAACTGCTCCGACAAAGTAGACGGTGGCCTCCCTGAACGTCTTCTCCTGTTCAGGAGTGATCGTTCCTGTGGGAGTCACACCGGCGACCCAGAACACGTTCATTGTCGTGAGCCATAAGATGGTTTTTGTCTGCCAATGCTTAAAGTATGTACCGGTAAACTTATTCGGTTTCAGTGCAGCAGCAAAATCATGATTCGAAAAATTCCTACACAAATTAGGTTTTTTGGATTGCTGAGTAAATAGGCAATTTTTCGATTAATTTAATCCATGAATAAATCACTAGCATGGCATTGACAGAATTAATAACATACTGATATTCGATCACGCAAGCCCATACTACGCTAACGGCAGATACATCTACGTATAACGCTAGTATGGCTACAACAGAAAACAGTAGGAGCGGGATAAGCGAGTTATACCCTCCGGTTGGCCAGTTGGTCGTAGCAGCGGCGGCGGCCTCCTCGGCCGCCTTCTGGTCAGCAGCAGCCTTCTCCTTCTCAGCGGCGGCTCTCTCGGCTTCGGTGGACATGATGACGATGTAGCAGACGTGGACGAGGTAGGGGAAGCAGACGAACGGAGGCGAGCAGTCGTGTAGTCGCTCCCCAAAAACCTAATCGCCCCTCTCCCATACAGGATCCAGAGAGGCGGGGTTTCGGAGGCCTGCTCTCCCGTCGACCGTGTACGCGATAAACGGGATGGAGTCGCCGGCGGCAGCAGCAACAAGGGAACGACGTGGGTGTGGAGGCAGATGTGATCTGTTTCGCGTGATGGCTAGGGTTGGCAGCGCCCCACACATATAGGCACAGCCGCGTGGAGAGACGTGGGCTGAACCCACGTTTAAGTTAACAGCCCACGATCCGACGTCTCAGATCGTGGCCCCATCTGTCAAAGACTCTCCGTTCCTGACCGGCACAAATAAGCGCATAGGTGTGAGCTCGGCTCGGCTCAATCTCGCAACCCGCGGCGCGTCGTGACGAGGCGTGGCCTGGCGGGCGGCGGAGGAGGAGCGCGCGGGAACCAGTGGCGGAGCCAGGAAATTGCTGCTGGGTATTCTTTTAATTTTTTTTATGCCAAAGCAGTACAATAGAACAATAAATGTACAGCAAGATGATAACATTAATGACTCAATGACCATACATCGATAATAGTAGCAAAATATCATTGTGGCAATAACTCTAACAATTAAGAAGATTACAAATAGCAAAGGAAATTACAATATAACTTTACGATCCCCTTTTTGGAAGAGATTGATGACATCCTCATCTTTCACTTGCCTGAAGAATTCCCTCTCAACGAATGTAACCAAGCAATTGTTCAAATATTCATCACCCATTTTGTTTCTTAGTGAATTCTTCACGTATTTCATCGAGGAAAATACTCTCTCAACGCTAGCAGTAGCTACCGGAAGAAAGAGAACCAACTTAAGAAGTTTGTAAACAATATAATATTGTTGATCCTTTCTTGTCTCAACCATCAAAACTGAAAGCTCACATAGATTCTTCAACTTGCTAAACCTTTTATCCTTACGCACATGAGAAATGAACATGCTTAATTGCCATGGAAGTCTTGACAGTTCATCATTTGTGAAATCCTTAGCATAAAACTTTCTAGCAAGCCTAACCAACTTCTCTTTATCATAAGCAGCAAATGAATCACGTGGACTGAATGCTGCCATGCAAGTAAGTAGTTCAGTGTTTACCTCATTAAATCTTGCATTCAGCTCTTGAAGTTGCCTATCAATGACACCCACAAACATTTCAACCTTGAAGCGTTGGTAATTCTTTGCGCCATTGAAGAACCCTCTTCTTGGTCTCCCAGCAGGATAGTAAGGAGCCTCCATGTCAACAACTTTGATCTTGTGCTTTACACAAAAAGAAGTGACATTCTGAAGAAAATCATTCCACCCTTCATCTTCGCGCAAGCATTGCAAGTGCAGCTTTGTGAGATCAACAATCTCCATAGCATTAACAATATCTTGATCTTTCTTTTGCAAAGCTCTACTCAAGTCATCGGTGTATTCAAATATTTCTTGCATCAAGTGTGCCATGAAAACAAATTCAAATGTCCGAAATGATGTCAACATAGTCATTGCTGCTACTGCCTCTGTGCCATTATACTGTTTTGCAATCTTGATGAGAACACGCCTTATTGCGGGATACATGGAGATAACATGGTTGATAGTCTTGTAGTGAGAGCCCCAACGAGTATCACATGGTCTTCCAATACCCATTTCTTGATTCAAACCCGTTCCGGTTTCTACTTCTTCCAACTCTAAGGCAGCAATAAGTTCCTCAGCTTGAGCTATTCGAAGCATTCTCATCTTTTTACAAGAATAGCCTAGAACATTTAGCAAACATGCCAGCTGTTGAAAGAACCAATTACAATCACCACTCTCCTTTGCAACAGCAACAAGAGTTAATTGTAGTTGATGGGCAAAGCAATGGACATAATAGGCATAAGGAGACTCATCCATAATTAGTTTCTTCAGGCCATTAGCATTACCTTTCATATTACTAGCCCCATCATATCCTTGCCCACGGACCATTGCAAAGCTCAAATTGTATGTCATAAGCATGTCCTCAATTGCATCTTTAAGTGTCAAAGAGGAAGTGTCTGCAACATGGGCAAGACCAAGAAATCTCACAACTGTCCTTCCTTTCTTATCCACATAACGCAAGCAAACGGCTAGTTGTTCATTCTGGTACATATCACTCGACTCATCTGCAAGTACTGCAAAATGTCCACCATCAAGATCTTCAATGAGTAGTTTAGTAGTCAGTTGGGCACAACACTTGATCAACTCTTGTTGTATATCATGGCAAGTCATCTTACAGTTTTGTGGAGCATTCTTTAGAACCACCCTATCAACCTCTTCAAAGTTTCCTGCTAGCCAATTTAGAAGCTCAAGGAAATTTCCTTTATTTAGTGAGTCATCACTTTCATCATGCCCTCTAAATGCCAAACCTTGGTGCAATAGGAATCTCAAACACTTGAGTGTCCATGTCACACGGAGCTTATATAGAACCTTGTACTGTGTGGTGTTTGAAGCAATGGACTCCCTAATTGATGTTGTAGGTGTAGTGAACATATCATATTTTTCTTGAGCTTCAGCGTGAGCACTACTAACAGCACCAATATGCCTCTTCAATCTTGCTTTCATGTTCCAATTATTAAACCCACCGTTCACAAATGCATCTCCTCCGGGACTTTTTGTTTTATCCTTGAACAAGTAGCAAACAAAGCAGAAAGCAGCCTCTTCTTGCACACTATACTCAAGCCACTTATGATCCTTAAACCAAGTAGGACAAAAGCGACGGGGATGTCCACTAAAATCTCTGATCTCAAACTTATGATCTTTTGGTTGACAAGCACCCAAGTCAATGTATCTCCTTCTAACTCTATCCTGGTCATTGGCATGATACGAAGATATGGGAAGTCGCTTGCCAGGATCACGTTCCAGAGCTGCCAAATCTACTTCAAATTGGGGCATTGATTCATCATCTTCATCGACCGCTTCATCATCTTCTACAATTGGGGTTGTCTCCCTCTCCGGTTGCGGAGCTTCGTCATGTGTTTGCACTAGTGCTAGCTGCAGATTGCTCTCAACCTCAACGGAAAGAAGAGTTGGTGTGGATGTAGAAGTTAGTTTCCTTGTCTTTGAAGATTTGTCCCACATTTCAAATATGCTAACATCCTTCTTCTTCATCTACATCACAATCACATAAACAAAATAGAAATTAGTGGCTGTTTTTCTCTACAAGTAGCAATCATGTATGATCATATGCAGTCAGTTGTATGCAGTACATTGAATCAAGTTGACAAGTTCAGTTTCAATCACTGAATAATATTCAGGTTTGTTAGAAACAGCAAAACAGAGGGAAATAAACAGCAAAACAGAGGAACGGAGGCCGGACCTGCTGGCTGATGGATGGCGCTGTCGCCGCGCCGGGAGGCGGGGAGGCTCGAGGACGGTGGCGGGTGGCCGGAGGCGGCGGAGGGCGGGCGCTGCCGGCTGCCGCCGCGCTGGGGAGGCCGGAGGCGGACTGGCGGAGCGCCGGAGCCGCGGAGAAGAGGGCCGGACGCCGGAGGCCGAGGGTAGGGGACGGAGGGAGATGGCCGGCACTGGGGGAGGCGGAGAACCAAGGGAGACTGGGAGAGGCGGGAGGAGAAGGCCGGCCGCCGGACCTAGAGTCGCTCGCCGCCGCCAGAGCCTTCAGACTTCAGTAGCGCTAGGTTTGGGGGAAAAGGATAGGCAACGATTTGTTCGATCTGAAATCGGGAGATGCCCGCTCGAGCGGTCGGCTCCTCGCGCGCGAGACCAGACGCGCGCGTGTCTGGCGCCCCGCGTCGCTGCCGTGCTGCGTTTGGGCTGGGCCAAGACCAAGTCAGCGTTATACCGTATATAATACATGTAGTAATTTTTTTTGGCAAGAAATTCTTTGGTATTCCAGGGAAGTCCCAGGAATACCCCCAGCTCCGCCATTGGCGGGAACCACTTCTCTTCTGAAGCTCCAATAGCATGTGGAAGAGAATCTCTTATAAGAAAGTCCAACTCCTTCTCCACTAGCGATACGAGACTAAACTTCCCACCACACACAATGCCATATATCCCACATGGGTCCTTATAGATTTGCTGAAATTGTTAGATGGGCCCAAGGCCCACCCTTATATTTCAACAAACAATATATGTTCGTACATAAACGGTTCCTTCTCCTACACGCACCATGCAGAGCCAGAGATGAGATCACCACGCATTAATCCCCGCAGCAAGCAACTCTTAAAGTGCATAACAATGCGTTGACCACTTGATAGTGGCTAGTAGTATTGTGAAAACGGCTGTATTAGTTTATTGTGCTCCGACCGAGAATATGCTCGAGCGTATGAACCTCCAAGTTTCGGTTCCAGAATTATGCTCATTAGTGTCAGGCATGGCAGTATTATTGGAGGTTTAACTTTTACCTCATACTACGAGATATTTTTTTTTTACAGAAAAGACAGCTTGTCCGACTGTATTATATTGTAAAAATAAAATATGGTACAAGGGGTATTTACATGTGAAGCTAAAAGAAAAGGCAAATGAAAAGAGCATACAAGTTCAGTTGTATCCGGTGATTGAACTGAGTGAAGTGCTTATGCTTGGCTCACTGAACCAAGACAAGATCATTTTTGAGTCCCCCCTTTCAAAGAAGGTGCTTCATCTTTGAATATCTAGTCATTCCCGTCACACCATATATTCTTCTAGTTCCTCTGATCCAAAGTAATTGACGCAACCTCTATACAATGCTCCCCTTCATACATGTTAAAGGCTTATTCTAACTCCGCCAGTGAAGAGTGTGTTGGACCAACATATAAGATTGATTCCTCCACGACACACACTGAGCTTGAGAAGAGAACATATACGCCCGCGCTCCTCCTCTACCATTCATCGCGTGTGCGTCGTGTTTCATGAATTAGCGACTCGAGTTAGGATCTATGCATGTGTAAGCGCAACTTCTTTCTATCACGCAGCAAAGAAGTTTAATGTTCGCCCACTAGTGGGAGTCGAACTAGCGGATCCGTTTTAACTAGTAGCTTTGCGCCGCCTACCGTTTTCCCATCATGCTTCTCGGTGTGCACCACGAAGTGGGACAACAGGTCTCCAAAACACCGCCTCTTGTGATCATGTGCGGGAGAGGAACGGTAAAGTGTTTGATGAGCGACTGTGGGCTTCTTCACCAACGTGGTTGCGCGCGACTACTTCTGCAACGACTACTTTCCCAACATCGGCGATCTTTTCAGCGACAGCGCCAACATGGCCAACGATGTGACCGTCTCTTCTTTCACCGTACTGTATGTGCTCTTGTCCCGTTGTTAGAGATTGTGGTTGGTCTAATAGTATTAGCAATCGACATTAGTATGATGTTTGTCCTTTAAGTACCCGATTGTGTTACTAGTTTTATCACCTTGTTACCTACTCCTAATAGTGATCTAAACGCTCTTATTAATTTACAGAGGGAGTATTTCAGTTCTCACCGCTATTGTTTTTTGAAACAAGGCAAAAGACTTGCATCTATCACTATTATGATCATTTCTGAATTATATTTAATAAAAAATGCTCATTTAATCGAGATCGTTTGAGTTCCAGACCTTTTGTTTTACAACAAAGGTTTTTCTAATGGAATTTCACATCAAAGGTTGATAAGTGCTTAAAAGAGGAGCGCTACTGGAATTATGATTGCCACGTTTCCCCGGATCAGCACACAAAACAGGGCGACACTGTTAACCTTTTCGCATTTATTAATGCGCGCGGCACGCGACAAATCCATCTGGCCGATTCAGCACGCTCGGCTGCCTCACTTTCGGCACGCACGACTCCAAAACCCCTCGCTCCCCATTCTCTCTGAAAATAAAAACTTGCTCCGCTGTGCTAGTACAATCCAAAGTCCACGACAACAAGCCAGCCACGGGCCCACCGCCACCGCCGGCCGGCGGTCACCACGTGACGACGGACCGCCGCCCAGTCCCACCCACCACCAACACCAAACCCCCGCAGCCTCGACGACGCCTCCGGTGACCGTACACGTGTGGCCGTCCCGCGGGTCCCAGCGAGCGTCGGCCCCGCTCGTCACTGGACGGGTGGGCTGGCCATCTGCGCAGGCACGGGCTGACTTTTCGCAGCCGCGTGATGGCACCTTGGCGCGGAGACTTGCGTCTGCCTTGCTGTGGCGAAGGCAGAGGTGAACAGTAACCTCTACCTTTGCTCACTTTCAGCCGTCGGATCGAGAACGAACACCCCAGACTGATTCCTACGGTGGATGCAAACAGTATTTTGCTACAGGACAACCGAACAGTGACTCGCTATATACAGTGCCAGGAACAGTGCTTACAGATGATCTCAGCCTTCCATTTTTGATCCGGTGGCAAAGTCACCGATGCCTTTGCCATGGCAAGGTAGAGAATCCGCGCCCGCCACTGCCGGGGGCGGGGCACCGCGCTGCCCCGGTGGCTCGACACGTAGCCGCGGTAATCATGTTTGGCTGGGTCAAAACATGGCCCGCAGATGAATTTCAAAAGCGGAAGAAGGTGTTGGTCAGTAGTGCTCGCAACGCATTAAAAGGAAAGGCCAACGAGTCCGCTAGTGCGCGAGTTATCCAGGTTCCAGAACATTCCATGCCAGTAACCGAAAGACTTGCTCAGCAATCCCCTCGGTTGACAAAACAAACCAACGAGTACTGATACAGCTCCTCTTAATCTTGATTTGAAAGCCGTAGGGGCTCCTCCCACTATAGGTATAGTATTTTTATCCTTCTAGTAAACATGGTTGCTCAACAATGCTAACGGAATAAGATTCTCCTCGCCTAGTCCCTATCCCGGTGGTGTTTCTAGCGTCGTCGGAGGGCGTGTGGAGATTTGTCTCCGGCGGATCTCGCGGGATTCGGCCGGCGTTTGTCTTCGGTTGATCCATGTGGATCCTGTCTTCGCTCGTCTATGTTCGCGTGTCTACAGGTTGGATTCTTTCGATCTATACTTCTTTTCATCGGCGGCGGTTGTTGCTCTGGTGCGCTGGTCTTATGCGGCCTTAGTACGACGACTTCCTTACTGTTCACTACAACAAGGTTTGTCCGGCTTCAATGAGGGAGGGACGAAGACGGCGGCATGCCTTCGGCTCGCTTCAGTGCTTGTAGTCGTCGCTAGGCGGTCTACGAACCTGGATGTATTTTTTACTTCTGGTGTTCTTTGTACTACTTTGACAGTTGATGTAAAAAAACAATGTCAATATACTCACGAGTAATTTTTTTCACCCACCAACTCTGTAGAGACAGAGATTAATGAGTGTCCTCGAGGGACAATCGCTCACCAACAAGCCGCGAGTAAACGAAGTGACTAACACGCAAACCCTTGAGAGCTTCCAGCTGCCCCGCAGACCGCAGTAGATAGATTAAGAAAGTCGGCAGTCATCCTCAAGTCCTAATTAAACTCTGCAGGCTACGCAATGCGCAATCATGCAGGTTGCCGTACCCGCGATAAGGTCCGCGCATAGATACAACGCAATGATTGCCCACAATTCTGCCGCTTCGCGTTGTTTAATCACTACTCCTGGCTAGCTTAACCCTGGATCAAGGCACGTAACGACCTTATCAAGCCGCCTCTCCGCGCGTCGTTAAGATTAGGTCTGAGCTGAGGTCAGGTCACGAATGGGGATCAGCTCTCACGAACCCGTTAGGCCTCCAAGGGGCGCATCAGC
Organism: Elymus sibiricus; assembly: GCA_039707655.1. Lineage (NCBI taxonomy): Eukaryota > Viridiplantae > Streptophyta > Magnoliopsida > Poales > Poaceae > Elymus > Elymus sibiricus. The sequence continues at coordinate 254,767,030 of CM077674.1, forward strand.
GAGGGTCGCTGTAGCCGACCGAACGGATCAGCATGGGAGCGCTTTGTTTAATCGGGAAGTGCTCTGGGGATTAGGGAAGTAATCGCCTCGCATTAGCGTGCCTCGCAGTAGTATATTGTTGGTACGATGAAAGTCAATCCTAGTGCGGGGGGCGGCGGAGATGGCGTCGCTGCTCTTGTACATATCGCTTGATCTCTTCTCTTCCTGGCACGCGTGAGAAAAAACAACAGAAAGAATATCCGCAGAACAACCGGAGCTACATCCTGATCCTCGTCCTCATCCTGCATGCATGTACTACTCGTTATTTAGCCATTTGAACTATGCCATGCATTCGCTAGCAACTGAACAAAAGAAAAAGGAAAAGATCGATAAGAGCATCTACAGCTGGACTTTGCAAATCTGGCCCCTCGAACGCCTGCGGACGCGCCTGGACGCGTCCGCGGACACTGACCGGGCACCTCTCAAATTTGTCTTTCTGCATCCGCGTCTCTCACATCCGGCAACTCATATCCATACTAAGCATGCAACGTAGAACTAAACAACGTAGATCATCAAACAGACATGGAATCGGACATAGAAATGCACATTCCGATCACCAAAAAATCACCATCGGATGTCCAAAAGATCGCCAAAGTTCACATAATTTACATAAACGACGGACAAGTTTAAACTAGATTACTAAAAACTTGAAATTAAAGACGGAGACGGCGGAGCTTCACCACTTCCTCGCCGGGCCTTTGTTCTTCCGGTCGCCGGCGTAGCTGTAGGCGCGTAGCTGTAGGCGTCCGCGGCTGGTGGAGGGTCTTGGTCGTCCGACGAGGAGGAGGAGCTGTCGCCGTCGTCGGAGTCGGAGAAGACGATGAGCCCCTTCATCCGACGGACCGCCCTGTCCTGCTCCCGCTTCAACCGGGCGACCCGAGCCTTCTCCGCCGCTGCTTCCTTCGCCTCGCACTCCGACTGCTCAATAGCAGGCCAGAGCGCCTTGGCGTTCTTCCGTCGGAGGCGGCGAGCGTCCGTCTCCGCCGTCGTGAGGGAGCGGCGGTAGACCCATGCGAGGAGACGCGCGTCCTCGTCGGGGTCCGCCTCCGTCCCGCGGTGGCAGCGCGAGGACTGCTCCGCCGCGTCCCTCTCCGGAGTGCGCATGCGGGCCGGCGGCGCGGGGACAAGCACCCACTGCTGGCAACGTGGAGGAGCGGCCGGCGGGGGAAGGAGACGGCGCGGGGCGGCCAGTGCGGACTGCGCTGTCCTGGCGTCGCTAAGCACGGGTCGGGAGGGTCCAGCTCCGGCGTCCGCGCTGCGCCGACGCGGGAGCTGCGGCGACGCTCCAGATCCGGAGTTGCCGCCGGTCTCCACCTTGGACCGCTCTAGCGCAATGCGAAGGGCCATCTCCTCCTCGTAGTCGAGCTCGGAGCCGGAGTCACTGCCGGAGCTGCTCATCGTGGTGGATAGGATCGGAATCGGAAAGGGAGGGAAGTGGACGGGGCGAGAGAGAGAGGAAGAGAGTGAGCTAGGGTTCGTAGCAGTGTCCCCGGATTGGGTTTTTTTGTGGGGCAGCGGTGGGTCGGTGGTGGGCCGGGCCTGTCAGGCGGACGCGCCCGGGCGTGCCCGGGCCGCCCCAATATCCGCCCTATATCTGGGCTGGATATGAGGGGTGCCGGTCAGCCCGGGCGTTTGAGAGTGGTTTGAGGCGTCCGGTTGGGTCGCTTTTTTGCGACCGGTTAGTGACCGGACGGCCTGCCCGGGCCTTTGAGATGGGTATGAGAGGCCCGACTGTAGATGCTCTAAGCATGGTAAGAGCATCTACAGCCGGACTTTGTAAATCCGGCCCCTCAAACGCCCGCGGACGCGACTGAGCGCATCCGTGGACAGTGACCGGTCACGCTTAAAATTAGCCACTCTGCATCCAACTCTCTCTGTGACGCCCCGGCCCGACCGTGCACTAATCATACACGCAAATGCGCACGATCAAGCCGAGGGACTCACGGGAAGATATCACAACACAACTATAGACAGAAAATAAAATAATACAAGCTTTATATTACAAGCCAGGGGCCTCGAGGGCTCGAATACATAAGCTCGAGTTACACAAGAGTCAGCGGAAGCAACAATGTCTGAGTACAGACACAAAGTTAAACAAAATGCCTTAAGAAGGCGAAAACAAACAGCGGCTCTGATCGAAAGAGGCAAGGCCTCCTTCCTGGGAGCCTCCTAAACTACTCCTGGTCGTCGGTCTCCACGTAGTAGTAAGCTCCGTCGGGGTAGTAGTAGTCGTCAACTGGGGCAGCTGGCTCCGGGGCTCCGCCATCTGGTCGCAGCAAACGGGTATGGGGAAAAAGGGGAAGCAAAACAACCGTGAGTACTCATCCAAAGTACTCGCAAGACTTACATCAGATCTATACTAATTATGCATCGGTATCAAAGGGAAGGCTGTATCTGTGGACTAGACTGCAGAAATGCCAGAATAGAGGGGAAGGCCTAGCCTATCGAAGACTAGCATCTTCAGCGTCTTGCAGCATTAGAAGAGTGCAGATTAGGAGCATAACATAAAGTAACAAGCATGTAGTGGCAAAGCCTAGAGATCCTTCCTCGACTTCCTGCGAGAAAGCAATCCCGGAGCTTACATTTTAATTAACATGTATCCAGTTCAAGTTGTTGTAGATCGGGATACAACACTGAGCGTCCTGTTACCGTGGACACGGCTATTCGAATAGATAACTTCCCTGCAGGGGTGCACTACTGTTACCCAACATGCTCGATTAACTCTGGCCGGACACACTTTTCTCGGTCATGCCCGGCCTCGGCTGATCGACACGACATAGTCCAACCTAGGCTCAGCAGAGAGGTCCCCGTCGGTCTACATCCTAAGTGCTCAGGGGTCTTGAGCCCATCGCCCTTTGCACTCCGGGTCATTGCGAGCAGGGTGAATACCAGCACCATCCCTCTCCTGGATGGCACGATCCGACCGTGCCACAATGCTGAACTGGACATCTGACAGAACTTTCGGCTGATACATACGGCGTAGAGGGCCCCATTAAACCATTATCCCACGTGGTGGTAGTGCGTATAGGCCAGTGGCCAACTCAGATCAAATACCCAAATCCGTTAGTGAATTATTAGGAGCTCACGGTGACGATCAGTACTCCTGTCGCCCCATCTCGAGGAAGTGCAACAAGGGTCAGGCCCATCCCTCTCTAGGGCGGTCTCTGCCTGCCCGGCCGCGCCTCGTAATATCTCGCGGGTACCCTCCAGGTCAACCCGACTCTCAAGAGACTGTCGAGAACTCAGGTCCACCTCTACCGGGGTGGTACCGCCTGTCCCTTCAGTCCCGCGGTAACAGTTAAAAGGGGCAACAGTTAAAGGTAACAGTGTGTTCTTGTCATCAAGGGGGAAGTCCGAGGAATCACCCTCGATGGACTCCCACTCGATGTATCCGTCGAGGTGAACTAGGAGGAATCACCCTCGATGGGTTCACACTTGAGGGGTTGCACGACAGAGGCATCATCGGAGATGGGGAAAGAGGAATCACCCTCGGTAACCCACAACCGACTAGCTATGCTACAGAGATATCATCAAGAGTGGGGTAGGAGGTATCACCCTCGGCACTCGATAGTAGCTCTGTAGAGTCGTACAACTAAGGGGGTGTGCGGTGCGGTGTCGGTCTCTGTGCATCGATCACACTGATTGAGTCACCGGTGGTAAGGCATGGCAATAAGGACAAGGGTGTGGGGCCATTGATGGATCACTAACCAGCCTATACTAAGCATTTAGGACAACAGGTAAAGTATCAACAATAGGTTACAAAATCAGGCTATGCATCAGAATATGAGCAATCAATTACAGTAGCAAAATCTAATGCAGGCATGGGAGAGAAAGAAATAGGTGATATAGGAATGATCAAGGGGGTTTTGCTTGCCTGGAAGCTCTGCTGAAAAGGAAGAAGGGTCGTCGGTGACGTAGTCGATCACGGGGGCATCGTCAGTCTTGGGTCTACCGGAGAGAAGAGGGGGAGGAAACAGTAAATATAAAGCACACAGACGTAACACAGATGCACGTCATGCCGGTAGGTTATGCTAGGGGTGATATAATGCCTCTCTAATCATTTTAGATGATTTAGGAATTTGTTTGAATTTATTTTATCGAAGTCATGCACTATTCATTTATTGAAAACAGGCAATGTTCATCTACTTGGAGGACTCTAACATGAATACAAATGACATATTCGAATTCGTTGGATTTTTCTGATCATTTTTCATACATAAATTATTTTCATCCGAGTTACGGTTCATTTTATATGATTTTTCAAAGTTTTAATCATTTTCTGGAATTTACAGATTATTTTTAATTACTAAAATTCGTCAGAAAAAGAATATGACATCAGCATGATGTGAGGGTGACGTCAGCAGTCAACTGTGGACTTTGACTGGTCAAACTGACCAGTGGGTCCCACCTATCATTGACTCAGTTAATTAACAAAGGTTAGTATTATCTAATTAAGTTAATTAGTTGGTGGAACCCATATGTCAGTCACAGATTAATTAATAAATTAAGTTATTTTTATAAATCAATCTAATTAAGCGCGGGCCCCACATGTCAGTGACTGGGATGCCCAGTCAGCACGAACCCAGTCAACGGGGCCCGCGGGACCCAGCGTTCAGTGGCCCAGAGGGGCGCCACATCGGCGCCACGTCGGCCGTCGCCGGAGTTGGCCGCCGGTGGCCGAAAACCACGGCGAAGGGCCTCGGGTTTCGCTGTCCGGCGACCAATCGATGCGCCGTTTGGCTCTACGAAGAGCTGGGAGTGGCGCGCATCGGATGGGCTAGGCGGGAGGAGCTGGGATGGACCGAGCTCGCCGGAGTCGAGCTCGCGGTGGCTGCCGGAGTTCGGGCTCCGAGCAAAACACGTAGTGGGGCTCGGGTTTGACAAGCGGATGGGTCAGGCGGCTTCGCGGAGAAGCCCTGAGCACGCCATGTGCTCAGCTGGCCCTGGGGCGGCCAGTTGCCACGGCGGTGAGCTCCACCGCGACGACGCATTTCGGCCGGAGCAAAACGAAGACGACGGCGGCGCTACGACTACGGATGGGGAGCGGGAAAAGAGGGGAAAGGAGGGCGGCCTCACAGCGATCACGCGGGGCAGCTAAGGAGGCTCGGGGAGGGCCGTACGGCGACGAATCGGCGGTGGCGGCCTTCGGTGACCGAGGTTGAAGAAGAAGGGTGTGGCGGCACTGTGGTGCGGCTCCGATCGAGCGGACGGGCTCAGACGATGTGGTCGAAGGCGGCGCGGCTACTGGACGTCCTCCCAGGCGTCGGGGAGGCTGGTGGCCGCGGGTACGAGCGACGAACGGCGGCGACCGCGTCGGGCTTGCGCGGGGAGGACGAGGCGGCGCGCGGGAGGGGGAGTAGTGAGGCCAGGGGGGTTCAGAGGGGTGCAGGGCGAGCCCTTATCCCCCCACGGCGAGCGGCTGGGCCGCTGTCGAGCAGAGCGAGGGGGGGGGGGGGGGGGGCGTGCGCGGCGTGCGCGTGCGCGTTGACACGGGAGGAGAGAGGTAGAAGGAGAGTGCGGGTGGGCTGGGCCTCGCCGCTGTAGCACTTGGGCCACGAGCACAGTAGGATTTCCCCTTTTCTTTTTATTACTTTTTTGTTTTCTTTTATTTCTTCTCTGTTCTGCATTTTCCTTCAGCACTAGTTGAATTTTTTAAAATGTGTAGTTGGTCCCAATAATTAATATGTATTATTCCCCACTGCCACAAAAAGTTTGGAAGTGATTTGAATTCATTTGTATTTTTCAAAAATGAAAATGGATTTAATTATGCTGTTTTGGGTACTATTTTGGTTGCTAGGGTCAACTTGGGAATCCAAATAATGTTGGTTTTATTTTTATAATTGCTTTGGGATTATTTTCAATATTATGAACATTTTTATTCAATTAATTGGAGAAGTAATAATTTGACTTGCATTTGAATTTGGAATTTGAATTTGTATTATTTCCTAAATGCAATTTAATCAGGATGATCATGATGACATGGCAATTTAATTAACTTAATGACAAGGTTAGGATCTGGGGATGTTACACTCTCATATTCCAACCCCTAGATCCATACAAAGCATGCAAAAAAAAATCCTACGTACTACATACTACGTACTACCCTAGCTACTCTTCGTCGTCGAAGATGTCCATGACGACGGTGCCGGGCGCCGGTTGGACGGGTGGGTAGGAGGGCTCTGGCTCATCCTCCTCCTGCTCGACCTCATCCATGTAGGCGAGCATCTCCGCCTTCTCCGCGGACTGCTGCGCCTCCATCTCCTGCCGGTGACGGCATCTGTCCTCCGCAGCCGACTCCGACCGGAGGGAATCGAGGATGGCCTGCTACTCCGACTACAGATCCGCGTCGCCAGCGTCCCCCACATCCTCCTCCTCCGGCTCATCCTCATCCTCCTCAACCTCCTCCTCCTCGTCCTCCTCCTCCTCCTCCTTTGGATCCACTGCATTTGGAGGTAGCCCCGCGGCGATCCGGGCTTCGCGCCTTGCCCGGATCTGCTCAAGGAGCTCGAGCCGGCGCTCCGGCGTCAGAAATGGCTCGCTCCTCACCCGGCGGCGTGGGGGCATGGCTACTAGGCGGACGGGTGGAGTGGAATGTGGCGGCGGCGACGAACAGTCGGAGGAAAATGTCGATGGTATGGTTTCGATGCCGCCTGTCGACTTAAATAGCCGGGCTAGGCACTACGCGGCCCGCCAGAGCGGCGCCGCGCGGCGCCACCGGTCTGACGGAGGAGACGAGCTTCGGACCGCCGAGTTTCCGGGCGTTTCCGCGTGGGACCTTGCCATCAGTCCGGCGTGGTGGACGTGACCGGGCGCGCACGGGCGCCCCCATATCCGCCCCATATTTGGGCTGGATATGAGGGGTGCCGGTCAGCCCGGGCGTTTGAGGCCCGTTTGAGGGGGCCGTCTGGGTCGAAAAATCGTGACCGGTCAGTGACCGGGCGGGCCGCCCGGGCGTTTGAGGCCAGTTTGGGGCGCCCGACTGTATATGCTCTATGGAGTTATCTCCAGTAGGTTGACATCAAAACTTGACTTTTTTTTATGATAATACGTGTCTCATTTATATCATAAGAATCATAATACAAGCCACATAAACACCGACCTGACAAAACTGAAAAAACAGCAGAACGCTTGCCTTTGCACAAAGGAACACCAAGTAAGAAGTAAAACTACAATCAAGACCAAAGAATTCTCTGAGCTTGACACCAACGTCTGTCATCTGCCTCTGGCACCACCACATGAGCCACTAAAGAAAAAAATGACGGGTGACCTCCACACCGAGTTCGACGCGACTCCATCTCTGATATGCAGCTTTGCGGACCTCCAACGTGGCTCACCAAAGGCAAAAGCATTACCGTTGAACGGATCAGATCGGGGCAACACCCCGGACACGCCATTGAACTTCAAATCTGGCACCCCCACACGACTAAGACGTCGGATGAGAAAACCATACCTGTCATCCACGAACCACGAACGCAGCACACGATCCACCATTTTCCAGATGCCGCCGATGTAAACCACAATCTGCATCCGCTCCTGGACTACCTCTCAAGCTCCGCGCCGGTGATGGAGCAAACGCCGTCGCAACGGCGAAGCCCGAGGACATAGGTCCACCACGAGGATGTCGTCGCTGCCACGCCATCCTTACTTGAACAGACTGGTTTCGAAATTCATCCCCAATCATATGATCGATCGCCTCGTCGGAGGAGGATCTGAATAAACTTTATTCAACGCCATCATCACCGCCGCCGAAGCAAAGACGATTAACAACCTAAAAACCTAAACTACGAGAGTCTAAAAAACGATCCACACACATGGATCCGGCGACCCCCCCCCCCCACCGATGACCGATGTCGTCGGCGGAGGGGAGCCACCGGAGGGCGGCGGCGGGGAGATCACCTTTTCTTTTCTTCCAGAGGAAGAAAGAAAAGCGAACACGTTAGTCAACAGTAACACTCGTCGTGTGCGTGCATGTCTATCCAACCGCGCATACCCTGGATATACATCAAAACTTGGCTTGTAAGGGTATCTCCAAAGCGAACTCTCAAACCCTCCGTATCTATCCGGACCACGCTATTCGGACACAGTTTGTCATCCAACGCCTTCGCGGAGCAGTCCGGACGTTCAAAATCCCGCAAATCAGAACCAAACAGGGGGGGGGGGGGCTTTGCAGGAGTCCGGACATCCACATAACGAATCAAAAGCCGCGACGTACCCTCTCCTCTCCTTCCGGATGGCGGAAGGCCGCGGTGCTATTTGGTTGATGCATGTTGCTTTGGCGGAAGGTGATCGGATAGCATGTTGTTTAACGGAAGGTTATAGCATGCACGCACGTTGTTTGGCGGATGGTTTAGCATGAATGTATGTAGTTGGCAGAAGGTTTAGCATGCATGCATATTGTTAGCCGAAGGTTAATTTGCATGTTGTTTGGCGGAAGGTTTGCTTGCATACATGTTAGTTCGCACCCTTTTTCTCTTCTTCGAGTAATTTTATCCATGTAAAGTGTGATCGATAGTAGTATGTTTGGCGGATAGTTGTTGTTTGGCGGAAGACGGGCGAACAATTGAGGTATAGGCTTGGATGGCTGTCTTTCGCATCTGTGTTCGAACACCGGTCCGGACCGGTAAACAGACAAATACCGTGTCCGTTTAGGGTCAGCGTTGAAGATGCCCTAATAATACATTCCGAGAGTACAGAGCCAGTTTTGTTTGGGCACTGAACTACCTTGCTGAACGCCCAGTGCTAATAGATACCTCTCGGAGATTTAACACTGCCGCAAGGAGTAATGTTTAGTTGTTCTATAAAGTTAAAACATGTTGTATGTGTGTTGTCTAGCTAAAATCCAGGTGGGTTTACTCGGTCGAAAATATCTACCAACATATCTTCAGAAATGGAAAAACGTCGGCACGCTTTACAATTGTTTGTACAGTACATTGTTGTATGATAGCTGACCTAACCACACTAGCTAACAACAGCAACATATACAAGTCGAGAGATGCAACAAAAGTGACCTTCACATGATGGATATTTTTCAGATGCAGCTAGTGTTCGTCAGCAGCAATCCCTCTTAACTCTTTTCTTTTCCTGAAAAGCAGCTCATCTATCTAACTTAATTACACGTTTCATCCAATAGATGAGCCGACTAGGCCTTATCCTCAAAAGTAGCCGACTAGTACTATTGTTTGTTACTACATCTACTGTTATCCACCGAAGCCCGAAAGAACCAGATTAGAGCACTCAACATCAGAAAATGCCTGCTGATGCTGTCAGCTTAAAAGATCAGAAGCTAGCCGACTCATAAGTAAATTGCCGTACGCATTGCAGAATAATCGGGAAGAGTTAGTTAAGTATTGGGCTTTTATCTGGCCCATGCTGTGTACACATGGGCTCAGTTTTTTCTATTTGTTTTTAGAGCTAGGCCGAAAGATCAATGGGCTTTGCTTAGCCACAGGCTGATTCTCCTTTAGGCCGAAAGATCTCCCGGCTCTTGTTTTGGGGAAAAGCTTACCTTCAGTCGACCAATCGCGCGAGAGCGTCCGCTGGCTCTGTGTCCGTCTGATCTACTGTTCTTCAGATGGACGAGAGCAACCCACTCCGCCCATGTTTTCTGCAACTAGGCTCTTGTTGCATTCCCTGGACCGCAACAAGTGGTCAATTGCAAACGGACCTACTTCCTCGCTGCACTTTCTTTCTTCCTTTCCTTGCCTCTCTCTCATCTCCCCGTCTCCCTCTCGGACGAACAACCGCTTGAAGCCGTCATGGCCACCGCGGAGCACCTGCGTGGCCTCGCTGAGCGTCGCCGTCCCTGGGCCACTCTACGGCGCAACCGAGGTACCCTGCCGCCGCTCTCTCTCTTCCTCTCGCTCCACTCGCCGCCCCGCCGCATCTAACTGCGCTGCCCCTACAAGGTCACCGGTGCCGGCCCGAAGTTCCATGGAAGGGATCGGGCTCGCACGTCGCCGGACTCGACCTCACCGTCGAGCTGTGCATGGTCGCCACCACCCAGATCTGCTCGTCCCCAACCTTTCTCCACACCTCGTCGTTCCTCCCGCGTCCCGCCGCCGTGGACCAGTTCGCCGCCTCGCACTGCTTGAGCCTCTGCATCACCTGCCGTTGGGAGACGCCACCGCCCCTTGGTCTGCCTCCTCGGCTAGGAAAAGAATTCTGCAACATCACATTTGCTGCAAAAAAATTCCACAACAAGATCTCTGTTGCAAAAAATTCTGCAACAAGTCCTCTGTTACAAAAAAATCTTGTTGCAAAAAAATTCTGTAACAAGGCCTTTGTTGCAGAAAAAAAACTGCAACAAGACCTTTGTTGCAATAATAGAGACGTCAATCTGGTGCACGATCCGCCAGATCTGACGGCTCGCAACCGGGATCGGCCGGCGGACGCGTAGCACGGCCCTTTGTTTTGAGGGGAATCTCCCCTGCTTTCAGTAGCATGATTTGCACAATCTACTATCTTTAAAAAAATGAATTACACAATCCATATTACAGTTTTTTTTTGCGAATATATACAGCTTGTAGGAAATAATATATTATCTGTATACCATATGATTTGTGTGATACGAATACTCCGTCCGTATCACAGGTAAAGCTTATTCAAATATTCATCTAATGACATCATATTACTATATTCAGCTGTATGTTAATACAGGAATTGTTTGCGCGCAAAAAGAATATAGATATTGTTGGTCCAAATCTTGTGTTCTGACAGATTAAAATAGGAGTGAGGCATTTTGGAGCTCGGGCTCCATGGAGCTTGTTTTTTAAAAAGGAAAACAGAAATTATATTTCAAAGCTTCAAAAAATCTGAAAAAATTCTACATGTTCATATAAAATGTACTCCATAAGTGTATAAAGCTTCACAATGAAATACATTAACATGCGGGCTACACAAAAAAGACAAACTCGTGCATTTTTAATAGAGAACAGTATATGTGCTGTTCACCGTTATCAAAATCACATTTTTTTAGTGTAGATCTCACCTTAATGTATATCATCATCAAACTTTACACAAATTTAGTAGGCATCCATATGTACATGCATGATTTTTTTCAGATTTTTTTGAAATTTTAAAATGTGATTTTTTTTAATTTTTGAAAAAAAAAAGAGATCCATGGAGCTCGAGCTATACATTGCATTTTTGTTAAAATAGGTATTTTATTTATTGTTTGCAATTTTTGGTTGATAGCTTACCAAGTTGTCCGCTTGGTAATAGGTATTATATTTGGAAACGAAGAGAGTATTGTTAAAGACCACATGGTAAAATTGGGTTATCGCCACAAAAAGCGACAATTTGGGTTAAGGAACAATTATATGATTTCATAAGGGATTATTGTTTAATGATATGTTAACTTACAATATTAATTGGTTTTTGTTCTTGATTCGTTTTGCATCCTCTTCTTGCTTTACCCAGGCGACAGATGCCCGGAGCTCAAAGGCACAACGACAGCTGCCATACCAAGTGATAGAGGGGTTCAAGGAGGAGGGGGGCCGACTCAAGAGAAGAATCGTCGCCCCTCAAACCTAGAGGGATGGTCCGTAGCGATGAAAGAGACAAGCCGAGGTTTTGATCTTGCCAAAGACAGGGAATATAGTGTTGGAGACGTGGTCTTAAAAAAAGAAGGCGACGACGTGGATGGACATTGGTTATTGTAGAGATATTTACGTCCGATGCTAAATATAGTTTTCTTTTACAGAAAAGGCACAGAGTGATTCCTAAAATTCAGACGCAGCTGCAGCTCGCTGCAGCTGACAGATTTACAGAAAAGGCACAGAGTGATACCCTGTTGCCAAAGAAAGACAGCTCGCTGTAGCTGACAGATTTCAGACCCATCAATCTGATCCACGGAGTGGCCAAGATTTTCGCTAAAGTGCTGGCGGCTCGCTTGTCTCCTCTGCTGCCAGGAGTAATTTCTCGAGCCCAAAGTGCATTTGTCACCGAAAGAAGTATACATGAAAACTTCAAATTTGTGCGGAGTGCTGCCAGATCTCTGCACCAAAAGAAGTATCCTTCGGTGCTCATGAAAATGGATATTTCCAAGGCGTTTGACACGCTCTCCTGGGAATTTCTATTGGAAATTTTGAGAATCACAGGCTTTGGCAATAGGTGGTGCACCTGGATCTGCGGCCTACTTGGCACGGCGTCCTCATCGGTCCTCATCAACGGGGAAACTAGCACCCCTTTCACTTTGGGGAAAGGAGTCAGGCAGGGCGACCCGTCGCCAGCCCTCTTCATCCTCGCTATGGACGCGCTCCAGGCGATGCTAAATTGGGCCGCGAGACAGAATTTGCTTGCAAAAAATGGTTTGGACAGTAGGACTCCGAGGGCTTCCATATTCGCCGACGATGCTGTACTCTTTTTCACACCGGCGACAACGGATCTACAGGTTATTTCGACCATACTCGAGTTGTTTGGGGATGCTTCGGGGCTCTAGATTAATTTTCAAAAGAGCACGATCACTTGTATCCGATGTGGGGAGGACCAAGCTGCTGAGGTTGCTGATTTCTTCCACTGTCAGAACCTTCAATTCCCCTTCAAGTACTTAGGGCTGTCACTCTCGATCTACAGGCTGAAGAGGCAAGACATTCTCCCTCTCATCGACAAGTACTCCAACAAGATGAAAGGTCGGAAGCCCAAGTTGTTGGCACCAGCCGGCCGGCTGACCCTGACGAGCTCGGTTCTTGTGGCCCTGCCTGTTCACTTCATGTCTGTTCTTCCTTTGCCGGCTTGGGCGCTCAAGACCATTGATAGAAGATGCAGAGGCTTTCTTTGGAAAGGTGAGGAGGAAATCAATGGAGGCCACTGCTTGCTGCCATGGGCCCGGGTATGCAGGCCAAGGGAGTGGGGCGGCCTCGGCCTTTTGAACCTGAAAAACTTTGGGACCGCACTTCGCTGCCGCTGGCCATGGCTGAGCTGGGATTCAGCGGGGCGACCGTGGCATCTACTCCCCGATCAACAGGAGAAGGAGGTCTCTGCTTTGTTCTCGGCGGCATGCCGGGTGGCCCTGGGGAATGGGGAGACAGCCAGGCTCTGGACGGACAATTGGACTCCAGATGGCCGTTGCATTGCTTCCCTGGCTCCTGCTCTGTTTTCCTTTGTGAAAGACTCCAAGCTGTCAGTTAAGGATGCCTTGCATAATCGCACATCGATCAAGGATATCAAAGGAGGCCTGACTGTCCAAGCTTTGGCGCAATATCTCTGGGTATGGGACCTTGCCCAGGCCACCACCCTCTCTGCTGAGACCGCCGATCGCCTGGTTTGGAGACTGACGGAGCACCACCAATTCACTGTTAGTAGCGCCTACAGGATGTTCTTCATGGCTGGAGTCAGGTTCGCCTGCAACAAGCCGATCTGGAAGTCCAAAGCCCCGCCTCGCTGCAAGTTCTTCATGTGGTTGGTTATCCATAAGAGATGTCTCACGGCTGACAATCTTCAGAGACGAGGATGGCCATCCAACAATTTCTGTCCGCTGTGCCTGCTCCATCATGAGGATTGCACCCACCTGTTTGTGCACTGCAGATTCACGCAACAGCTTTGGAGGGCATTCCAACTGTGGACAGGTGTGACTTTCACCACTCCTGACGAAAGTTTTAGCAGCACGGAAGACTGGTGGCTAATGACTAGGAGGGCGATCCCGAAGCCCGCTCGTCGTAATTTCGACACCATCGCCATTCTGATACACTGGAGGGTCTGGAAGGAGCGGAACGCTAGAATCTTCAATCACACTGCCTGCAACATTCAACGAGTCCTCGACCAAATCAGAGAGGATATCGGCGTCTGGAGGGCCGCTGGTTGTGTGGCTGACCTGGGGAGCTGATCCCACCGTGTGGCTGGGGGCAGCACCAAGTTTCTGACTCTGTTTCTCTGGTTGTGCTGTACCCCTTTGTGCTAACAGTTCTAGATCTCCTGAACTTGAGTTTGTTGTACTCCATCTCCTTTCTAATAAAGTTCGGCCAAGGGCCCTTCGAGAAAAAAATTCAGACGCAGCTAGTAGTAGTAGTAGATAACAGAGGTATCAGCTCGCAGCGGGACCGATGACCACACACACACACACACACACCAACTCACCAAGCCGATCGTTTGCACCTCACCAACTGATTATGGACCATCCATTGTGGTGGTGATCATCACGCAGAACTGCCGCGACGGCTAGCGTTAAGGCCAACATGTTTCTCTCGGCAGCTATGCCTATAGGCTAAAGCTACTACTACCTAGGCTCGCTGCTACTACTTGATCATTCCAAATCTTTGGCTCTCCTCTAATTTGTCACATCACGTCCTAGTACTAGTACAAGTACTCTGGAGTTTGGAGGAGGAACCGTTATGGGCCTGCCGTAATCATTGAAGCTCGAAATCATTCGTGCCCAACGAACTCTGCATATTACTGTGTAGAGAAGAGATGGGCGAGTAACCAAATACTACTCGGGTTTGAGTCGTTTGACGGTCAATTCCAATTCCACAGTAGATTTTTTTTCCAAGTCACAAAGGCAAACTATGATGTCGCCGTCCCTAAATATCCATTTACTTCATGCCGACAGTGTAGCATCTCGAGCAAACTAAAACAACAGTCTCGAGAATGCTCTTCCTACGCAGGCGTGCTCGCGGCCCAGGAGGCCCCATTCCCGGCCTGTCGGGGCGTGTGCACGCAAAAGCCGCGACCGAAGGCCCGGGCCTTTCGGCACTCCTCCAAGTTTTTCGCAATAATGCAACCAGCGACCGGTGGATGGATCTAGCAGCAGGCGGAGGAGGAGGCGGTGGTTGCGGAGTAGCTTTCAGTTCAGAGCATAAGCGCGCACTGACAGGCAAGTATGGACGGATCATGGATGGGAGAAAGGGGTAACTGATCGATCGGGACGATACCCCGCCCGATCGAGAACAGCTCCGCCCGCTGCATCTGCATCTGCATGCATCATTGAAGAAGACGCACCGATCATTATTCGATCCCCACCCCATGAGCATGACTTGTAACGTCAACGGAGCAGCATCATTGGATCCAAGAGATCCACATCCAGGAGCAGCAGCGGCGGACGTGCTAAGCAGGATCCGAGTCTTTGTTTGGCGGGAACGGGTAACATGCATGCTTACAGCTAGCTAGTGCATGGATTAATGGGAAGTTAGCACACTGCACATGAAGGGTTTATTAGCGATGGCTGGGTTGTTGTAATATTCAGTACTCTGCCAACTGGAGCTGGACGATGCGTTCCCCTTGGCGCGTGTGTACCTGGATGTCCCAATCTGCACAGAAAGACAGCCAAAAACCCTGTGGTGTGGGCGGAGGAAGGGCAGGGACGTGTCCGGTTCCGGCGCACGGGAACGGATCTGGGATGCGTGTGGTGTGGCCAGCGTTCCCGGCGTCGGCGCCCTGGCCCTGGTCCCCCTTGTGATCACGTTGGCGCGCGGTACGGTTGGATGGGAGCCAAACATGCCATGCTACGCGGCGGTGCGTACGTCTACTGACGCAAGTGGCCGGCCGGCTCTGCGCGATCGACCGCCGGTTCGTACGCGCCACGCGCTGGCTGTGCCCTGCCCTGCCCTATCGTGGCTGGACAAATTTATCACGCCTCACAGTGGATCTTGGGCACTAGCGTTGGAGATCTAACGAACGGATCATGAGGTGGTGGTGATGACTCGTTGTCGCGCGCGCTGCTGGATCGATCCATCCCCTGTTGCTCCTCGCCACTCGACCTCCATTGCCCAGTGGTACGACTTGTCTGACGGTACAGAATATTACAGTTCCATCCTCCATGTGTGTCAGTGTGTTTGTGTGTGTGTGGAGATCGATGGACGACGCGCGCTCGAATCACGGTCATCCCTGGGATTGCCAATTATCTATCGTCCAGCTCCAGTAGTACGTACGTGCTCGCCTTCGCCCTATGGTTAGCGTCTGCTCCAGCACTGTGGTAGGATAAGCCAAGAATGACAGGCGAAAAGACCATACCGGCCATACCCGTCGTTTTAGCCAGACATTCCCGACGTGACGCTCGCCCTGTTAAACTTTCTTTCCATCGGCTAATAAGTCAAAGTTGCGGTCCTTTCCGGCTACATGCATGCACAGTGCTCAACTGTTGTTACCTAGGGTATGTTTGCATAGCCTTCCTAGCTCCTAGTGCCTATGTTTGCCTAGCGGCAAATTTTAGCATGCTCCCTCTTAGCTCCCCTTTTCACGTGAGAGATAAGGGTACATAATAGATCTGAGCCATTGATTTGATGTGAAAAGAGGGGGTAAGAGGGAGCATGTTAAAATTACTCTTGCCTAGCCTTGTTAGTGGTAAGGGAAGTACCTCGATATCTTGTTTGAGATGGAGAAACAAAGTCCATCTGCGATAATTACGGAATGAAACGCTCAAAGACCTTTTAGTGTGATTATTACGGATAATATGTATAGTAGTCTTGGTGGCAAATACTAGTATGAAGGAAACGGAAAGGGGCCGGGGTCCGGGCAGAAGAACCGATGATGGTGCATGTGGTCGATGCCCTACTCTACTCACATCTGCAATGGAAAGATCTCCATGTTTCTCTCCTCGCCCCTTTGCTCTTTTTCTCGAGCACATCCAGATGCATCCCATGTTTCCTACTAGAGTTAATTGCATGAAAGTACCACACTTCAGCACGTCGTAACGAATTGGTACCAATAGTCACTTTTTTTGCAAGTCAGTACCAACTCTCAGCCTAAGTGTTGCAAAACGGCCTGACGGTCGTATAAGCACGTATTGACCGTGTATCTGACCGTGCGGCCCCACCTGTCAGGCGACACGCTGGCGAACCCGCGCGCGCCGCACCGCTGACTAGGACGAAGCCGGCTCGGTCGTTGTAACTGGCTGGCCCGGGCCGAACCGAGCGACCCGCCGCACTCTCTCCCTCGGTTCGCTGCCTCGCCCTCGTCTCTCCCCCTCGCCGCTGCTCGCCGCGCACTCCGCCGCCACCACCGCCGCGCCATGGTGTTCGAGGATGAGAGCAGCGACGACTCCAGCCTGAAGGACATCAGCTCCTCCGACGATGGCGTGCAGTACCAGGTGAGAGCTAGGGTTAGGGTTAGGGTTAGGGTTTCTGATTTGGGGATTTGAGGATTTGGTTTTTGATTTGTCCTATTTGGTTTATTTTGCTCGTGTAGATTCCTGCTAGCATTGATGACGAAGACTACATGGGCATGGAGACGGAACCACAGGGTCTTTGCGTGGAGCATCAGCTGCCAGCTGAGCGTCGTGTAGCCTTTCAAGGATTTGAGACGGGCGAGAGGTTTCTAGTTTGTGCTCGGCCTGTAAGAATCATGCACATATTCTGTTCTTTGTATTAAAATTGGTAGTAACTTGTGTAGGCATTTGCTTAGTCATTTAGCCCCTGTTTAGTCATTTAGTAGTATTATATTTGGCCAGGAGCTTAGTTAGAAGTGGAGATGCTCATTGTTTAGTCATTTAGTAGTATTGATGCTCACTGGAACAGGTTGTGTAGGCATGTGCTCATGCAATTTTCTGTGTAGTTAAATTGGCCACTAGATGTTAGTATTATATTTGGCCAGGAGCTTAGTTAGTAGTGGAGATGCTCATTGTTTAATTGAGGGCTCATTGTTTAATTGAGGCAAGTAGGTGATTCACTAGAGTAGATGCTCAAAGTTCAGTGCTTCATAGGTGCTGGTCTTTATTGTTTATTGCAGTAGAATTTGTCCTGGAGCATAGGTTGAAGTAGAATTATCATTGTTTAGTTGGCCACATGCCTAGGTTCTAGGTGCTGGTATTTATTGTTTATTGCAGTAGAATTCTGTAGAGAGTAACAATATAATTGTTTGCTATATTGCAAGAAGGTCAGAATTGTGGTTTTCTTGGGTGGGTTGACCCAGAGTGGCCTCCCACAATGCAAAATGCATTGTTGAAGCTTTGGGAAATGTATGAAGACAGCAGGAGTGGTAGGAGGAATGATAACCTGGAGAGTTCACTAACTATTCACCATCTTACAGAAGAGAAAAAGGTTGTGGATGCCAACTATGACAAACTAGTTGAAGATGTTTAGGAACTTTTCAATTTCCAAGAGGAGAGGGTGCTGGATTTCAGCTATGTGCAGGCTAAGATGCAGGGTGCTGAGGAGAAGAGGGCTGAGGTTACTAGTGCAGCTGTGGCTGGCATGCAGACTGAGATGGAGAAGAAAGAGGCAGATAAGTTGAAGCTGCAAGAGAAGTATGCAGTGCTTATGAACCTGGCAGAAGCTCAAGGCAGTGTCATTAGGAACCTGAAGATTAATCATTTGAAAGAGAAGGAAAAGCTTAGTGAAGACAACAAGAATTTGAAGGTTCAGGTTGATGAACTCACCAAGTCAGAGAAAAAGCTCATTGAACAGAATCTGCAGCTGAACCTTCACATGGGTGATCTCAAGAAGGGACTTGGGAAACTCATTAAACGCAGGGATGAGCTCAAGCTCCAGATTGCTGATCAGTTGAAGGCAGTGGAGAAGAACAAACAGAAGTTGAAGCCGATCCAGGACATTTTGGAGGAATGAGCTAGATCAAGATGAAGATGAAGTGAGAAGATGAAGAAGACTATGCTTTGCTCACCTTTTGTGAAGAATGGCAGTGTAATGAAGTGCAATGTATGGATGTAGTAGTTGTGAACTATGTTGAACTCCACTATGCTATGGTTTGTAACTATGTAATGAAGTGTAATATAAGAATCTATTAATTATGCAGCTGTAAGAATCTAGGGTTTGTAAGAATCTATTAATTATGCTCAAGATGCTATGTTAGATGGTTGAAGTTATATATCTTGATCTATGTTGGTTGAAGTTATATATATATATATATATCATGATATATGTTGCTTTGATAGATGGATGATAGATGTGGTTGAAGTTTTATATATATCATGATATATGTTGCTTTGATAGATGGATGATAGATGTGGTTTAAGTTTTATATATCATGATATATGTTGCTTTGATAGATGGATGATATATGTGGTTGAAGTTATATATATATCATGATATATGTTGCTTTGGTAGATGGATGATAGATGTGGTTGAAGTTTTATATATCATGATATATGTTGCTTTGGTAGATGGATGATAGATGTGGTTGAAGTTTTATATATCATGATATATGTTGCTTTGATAGATGGATGATAGATGTGTTTTGGTGATTAGGGTTCCCTCAACGCCGAGCCCCCCTAGACCCAAGTGTTTTGGTAATTAGGGTTCCCTCGACGCCGAGTCCCCCTAGACCCAAGTGTTTTGGTGATTAGGGTTCCCTCGACGCCGAGCCCCCTAGACCCAAGTGTTTTGGTGATTAGGGTTCCCTCGACGCCGAAACCCCCCTAGACCCAAGTGTTTTGGTAATTAGGGTTCCCTCGACGCCGAGCCCCCCTAGACCCAAGTGTTTTGGTGATTAGGGTTCCCTCGACGCCGAGCCCCCCTAGACCCAAGTGTTTTGGTCATTAGGGTTCCCTCGACGCCGAGCCCCCCTAGACCCAAGTGTTTTGGTAATTAGGGTTCCCTTGACGCCGAGCCCCCCTAGACCCAAGTGTTTTGGTGATTAGGGTTCCCTCGACGCCGAGCCCCCTAGACCCAAGTGTTTTGGTGATTAGGGTTCCCTCGATGCTGAGCCCCCCTAGACCCAAGTGTTTTGGTCATTAGGGTTCCCTCGACGCCGAGCCCCCCCTAGACCCAAGTGTTTTGGTAATTAGGGTTCCCTCGACTACAAACAAATATCATATGCAAATATCAAACTTAGTACATATTAAACATTGCTCATATGACAACACTTAGTAATCATCATATCAAACTTAGTACTCATCACAACATACTAGTTCAAAAGCATAACCCAGAAGTACACATCACATCATATCAAACTTAGTACTCATCACAACAACTAGGTAACTTGCACCATCATGTCACTCAAGTGTTACCACTGGCAGTAAAAAATTCCATCCATCCATAATGATTTCTTGGGCCATCAGAAGGAGGAGGAGCACCAGAAGTGGCAGGACCAGAAGATGAAGCTCCACTAGCAAATCTTGGGGCAGTGAAAGGCCTTGAAACCCTTGCAGTACTAGATCTTACACCCCTAGTTGACCTTGCAGCAGCAGACCTAGCAGGTGGAGGCTGTGAACTTGCATGTGGCTGTTGTGATGGCTGCTGTGACCTTCTTGTCTGGTGCTGTGATCTTGCATGTGGCTGCTGTGATGGCTGCTGTGACCTTCTTGTCTGGTGCTATGATCTTGTAGGTGGCTGCTATGATCTTGCAGGTGGAGTAACTTCAGCTTCTCTCCTTGATCTTGCAGGTGGAGTAACTTCAGCTTCTCTCCTTGATCTTGCAGGTGCCTAGCAAAAATAAGGAAACATGGTAGTTAGTCAAAATTTCAAAAATGCAAACCATTTTACAAGGATTATTAACAAGGGTTTACCACATGCTTGTTTTTCCTCATAGCCAACTCTGGTCTCAACTGTTGCTTGCAGTTGGTGTACCTGTGGCCTTGTGGCCCATAATTACTACATGTTATAGTGGCCATTCTAGAACTGTCCTTTGGCTTTGGAACTTCAAACCTACCCTTTATACTCTTCTCTTTCTTTCTGCCTCTTTTCACATGAAATTCAGGTGGCTCTATGTCTGGTCCAGGTGTCTTTGTCCAATCATGTTCACCAGGAACAGGAAATATCATAGGTTCATATGCTGCCACATAAAAAGGGTTTTTGAAGAATTTACAGACATAGTCCTCTGGAAATCTTTTTGCCTTGTTAATTGCTGATATTGCATGGTTGCATGGTGTGCCAGACAGGTCCCATTTTCTGCAGCCACATGTATGAAGTTCCAAATTTACAACATGTGTTTGCTGCCCACTGGTCACTTGCCAAAGATTTACACCAGCTTGAATGGGTTTGCAGAATCTGGCCCTTTCCTTTTCAACCTCTAGCTTGTCAGCATAATGTGGTGTGATCTCCCACAGAGCTGCCTTTCCTCTCTCTCCATTCCTATGCCACCTCACCATCTGCTTGTCCTTAATACCATCAATCATAGTCTTAACAACCAAGTCTGTCTTGCAGTTAGTGTCAAAAGCATGCCTAGCCCATGTGTGCTTAGGTATTCCACTCAGCCACTTCCAAGCTTCCTCACTCTCATTTTTCAGATCATTCATCGCAATGTTAAACTTGTGTTCGTTATAAGCATAGCTGGCATTATCCATGCATTTCTTAAGATCTTCCCCCCTAAACCCAGCATTTTGGAAATTTGCATACAGGTGTCTAAGGAAAAATCTTTGATGGCAGTTTGGAAATACTTGGTTTACTGCAAATAGTAGCCCCTGTTCACATAACATGCTATACTTAGCTACTGTAGTGCTGAAGCTACTGTCTACACCATAATTGATATGTAAAAACAGGAAGATGCATGCATACCTTCTGTCTATCTGACATGATAGTATAAGGGCTAAATTTTCCAACTTCTCCTTCTAAACATATCTTCAGTTGATGCAGAAACCAACACCAATTTGCTTTGTCCTCTTGTCCAACAACAGCAAATGCAAGTGGGAAAATATTGTTATTGCCATCTCTGCCAGTGGCAGCAAGGATTTGAGCACCAGTGGTCAGCTTAATAAAGCATCCATCAACACCTGTTTTTGCAAGCAAAGAACAATTTAAGTCACTATATATTACTACTGAACTAACAATCCTATATATGATCCAAAAGCACTACTAAACAATGCAAATGTTTGATGTACACTAACAAAGATTCATAAAGTTGTCATATACAAGGAAATGTGACATGTTCATTAAGAAAACCTACTAAATAAGGCAAAGAAACACATAACTAACCAATGAATGGTCTGCATGCATTGAGAAATCCCCCCCTTGCTCCATTAATGCAGAAGAACATAGCATGAAACCTTGGTCCTGGATGTGGTATTTTTGTAGTAGCTTTTGGAGTTACTGTTGTAACTACAACTCTACTGCCAGGGTTTGTATCCATGATGGTCTGAGCATAATCCCTCAGCCTGGGATACTGCTTCTTGTGCTCTCCTAAAACAGCTTCTACAGCAAGGTTTTTGGCCCTATAGGCCATGTGCCTTGGCACATCAACACCATACTTCTCCTGGCAGTTGTCAATCAAAGTGTGTATGCTAGTGGTTGGATCAGACCTGAACAATGACTCATAGGTCTTTGCAAGCCACTTTGCACTAATCCTTGTTGTCTCTGTACTGCTAGGGCAAGTGTGCTGCAGCCTCATTTTCTTAATAGCAAATGTCTTTTCCCCTTTGATAACTGCAGCAACTATGCAGAACTGGCAGTGCTTTTTTTTACAACAAGCAATGATCCTTTGGTCTGAGTTTCTGTGATACCTGAAATCTTTGGCCTGTGTAATGTGCAAGCTCAACAAAGCATCTCTGAATTGCTGCTGATCCTTAAAGCACATGTACAGACATAACTGCTGATGTGGTTGCTCAAGTTTGTCATTGTACCAAATCCTAGGTTTCCTTTTTCTGGGCCCTACTCTTCCTGCCTTTTGTTAGAACAAATGATAGTGGCTCATGTCCATCATCTTCATCCTCAAACAGCAACCCATGATCTTCTTCATCTGATGAAGGATTGAAATCAGGTCTCACCTCCTGTAACACACTTGAATGTGACCTATTGGTGGGATCTCTCCTAACTGGCAGCTTCTTCCTCTTTTTTGCAGGTTGTTGCATTGGTGGTTCTTCTCCTGCAACAACATTAACCTCCTCTTCCTTCTCCTCCTCCTCCTCCTCCTCCTCCATCTCAAACAAATCCTCAACCTCAGTGTCACCCTCATAATGTACTTGTTCCTCTTCTGAATCTTCATCTTGATCTTCATCTTCTTGCTCTGCTAGTCTCTTTCCCTCTATTATCTCTGTGTCTTCAGAAATCTTGTACTTCTCCATGCAGAAAGGGTTGTTATCACTGTCATGTGCAGCCTCAGAGTCATCACTACTATTATATGCCTCCTCTAACGGTGGCTCTTCCTCTATTACAGCTTTGAGCTTCCCCTTACTGAAATTTTTGCTCTCCTGTGTCCACACAGCATTAGGTTGAGTAGTACTGCTGCTGCACTGACTTTGAAAAACAACACCTTCTTCATCAACAGCAAACACAGCAAGCTCACTGAGATCATACACAGTAGGTGGTTCATACAGTACTGTTGCTAATTCTTCTTCTCCCTGACATACATTACTGACAGGTGCTGTTGCCCTCACTAACAAATTCAGAACTAAAGTATGCTCATAGTCCTTCTTTAGTTGCTGCAATTTGATGTTTGTGTCAATCAATTCTAAGCCATGCTCTCTCTCCTCTCCTATGCCTAAATTCTTCATGTGGTACAGTTCATCAGAGAAAGAAAACCCTTGTGTTTGCATCAGTGCATATAGATTCAGAAATGTTACATCTGAGCTGCATATCTTCCTATGCAAATTATGTTGAGCATCAAACTCCATCCTAACATCCCAAACAGCATCATCCAAACTACATTTGAGAGCAAAATTGAAAATTTCAGGTAAACTAACCCCAGCCCCCAATTTGAACTAGGCGAGTGCAGAAAGAAGAGAGGAGAGGGACTTACATCACGCCACCAGCTGCACAGGTCCAGTGATGGCTAGTGGTAGGGTTGGCCACCCAAATCTCTGCCAGCCTCGCCCGCTGCTCCATTGACAGCGGCGCCTCCTCCAAATCCTCATCGTCGCTCGAGTAATTCGAACTGGAGCCGCCGCCGTCGAGACCTACGTGTCATCGCTCCCTAGGCCGGGAAGGTCTCCGTACCCGCCCACACCACCACCGCTGCTACAGCCACCCTCATCGCTGCCAGGAGTCGCCGCCGCCATCGCCAGAGAGCCGCGCTGCGATGGGAGAGGGAGAGGGGAAACGAGAGCTAGGGTTCGTCGAACCGGTTCGACCTAGCCAGGAACGACCGAGCCGGCTTCGTCCTAGTCAGCGGTGCGGCGCGCGCGGGTTCGCCAGCGTGTCGCCTGACAGGTGGGGCCGCACGGTCAGATACACGGTCAATACGTGCTTATACGACCGTCAGACCGTTTTGCAACACTTAGGCTGAGAGTTGGTACTGACTTGCAAAAAAAGTGACTATTGGTACCAATTCGTTACGACGTGCTGAAGTGTGGTACTTTCATGCAATTAACTCTTCCTACTATTTCCCCTCACCAGCCGTGCATCTTTTCAGGTGTCGGCTTCACCTAGGTCCCCACAAGTTGCATGCATCAGCATCAACCACCAGGGCTTGCAAGGATGCAAAATAATCTACTGCTGCCGTCTGCCGAGGTGCTGCTTGACTGGATATTTTCCTGACTGATCTCCTATCATTCTTGCAGTTGCAGGCGGCACAAGAGATTGTGCGATGTACGCTGCACGGTTGTGATTTTGCTGGGGTCAACTGCTACCGGCCGCTAGTTTATCATTTGATGCAGAGCTAGCCCAGACGGTGGTGGCAGACGAGCATGTGAGACTGTCTTGCTGGTGCCATGATGTGCTTCCATGGATGGATCTGCTTTCCTCAAGCCCGCAATTTGCAGTATCTTATGCTGGCCATCTATCTACTGTAAACGTACCATCTAATACAGAAATCTGTAGAGAAGCTGCAGCAGGTCCCCTTGTGTCTGTTGGTCGATGACTACGTTTTGTTAAAACGTTGCAACATGCAGTCTCATCAGAAATCGTCGGATGGATCTAATCTGACCTGACAGCAGAAGCTATATACTACAATTTCTTAGTGAGCACCTCAGCATGCACACATGGTCTATTGTTCTATATAGTTAGTGCTATCTGGAGTAGCTAGATACTAGCCATTAACTCTTGTGTGACATGGATGGTTGTGGCAAGCTGTTTTTTGTTGTAAAAAGGTGGTAGTATGTTGGACGCAGCTGTTCTGATCCCGAGCTCGTGTGAGCTCGGGTGAACAGTAAAATCAAAAAAAAATAGTAAAAAAAATCAAAAAAAACTGATTTTTTTTTGTTAGAAACATTGATGTTTTTTTCACATGCGTGCAAAATTTCATCACTAGATGACATTCGTGAAAAATGTGGCAAAAAAAAAAAAAAATCGATGCTCCAAAATGTTTGGAGCATCGATTTTGTTTTTTTTGCCACATTTTCCACGAATGTCATATGATGATGAAAATTTGCATGCATGTGAAAAAAAACATCAATGTTTCTCACAAAAAAATTCAGAATTTTTTGAAATGTTTTACTATTTTTTTTTATTTTACTGTTCACCCGAGCTCATGTGAGCTCGGGATTAGAAGAGCACTTTCGGTAGTATGTTAATGACTCGTGAGTGGGGAAGGCCGCCGTCGACGTCCATGGAACAGTGGCTCGATCTACAATACCGGAGCTGGATGAGACGCAGAAAAGCTAGATCTCTCGACAAAGGACCACAACCGACTTGAAATGACACAATACCAGATAAGAAAGCAGTGGAGCCTCGTCTCGGTTTTTCAAGATTGGAATGAGGAGCGTCCCGGCTGGGTGAGTTTTATACGGTTCGATATGTTTGACAATCAATTATATATACTACATGTACGTACCCTCCCTGCGATATCTCGTCACTGCTGCAGAGAATATTCTCCACCAGCCAGCCAGCCAACCAATCGGCACTAGGTTTAAACTCGGTACGTAGCACTGCCCATGGCAGTACTAGTGGTGTTTACCATTCTCTTCCGTAACCCGTGGTTACCGTTACCGTTTTCAGACATATGCACTACAACTGCACGAGAGATTGTTCCCGTGTTTGAAGGTTTTTACTGCTGAGCCGGCCATCAGCGGGCGGGTACATACAGCAGGATCTTCACCCGTCACATCACAGCCGGTCGGCGGCACCAATCAGCTGGTACAAGGTTACCATGTTTTCACCGGCTGAAAGCCTGAAATAGGACGGCCGAACGCTTCATCTCACAGTGCCTGGTGATCGTCTCCTCGGATGGGCAGCTTTATGCGGAAGCGCAAGCCAATTACTAGTGTAGTAAGCTGGTGGAGTACACACCCACCAACAAACTGCACATAAGACATAGTACTAAATGCGCTGAGAGAGAAATGACATATGCCCACACCGACACCGTCCGCTCAAACTGTACGTACTCGTCAGGCGCGCGCGCCCATTTTTCATTCCTAAATACTTCATCGTGCGCGCGCACTAACTAAGCGAACCAAGCGACCGAGCGGTGACCGCTCGATGCCTGCGTATCGTGCAGCCTGCAGTGCCAGGTGTTACCTGGTCGGGAGAGCCGTGGATCGTTCACGCGGCTAGGCACATCGCATATCTTATCCACTCAACCCACCTCCCACTGCCGCCCCACACCTCCTACCTGCGACGTGGCCGCCCCCCCCCCCCCATTCCTCTTTCGGGCCCCCGCCTCTCCGTCCGCTCCTCCTCCGGGCAACGCGCCCGCCGTCCCACCCTTCCTACCGGCAACGCGCCCGCCACCGCGCTCCTCCAGCAGCCTCCCGGCGACGCGCGCCACGCCCAACATGCGTCCGGCCGTCCCCGTTGACGGTGTCCTGGATTAGGGGGTGTTAACCTAGCCAGCCCGTCTCTTCGGTTGGGCCGATGGGCCCTCATGCGTGATCAAGGAGGACTCCGGAGGCCATGTACAGGAAGCTTGATCAGGACTGTCTCCACCGAAGACTTGACGTATACTCCAAGATCTCTCCTACCGCCTTGCTCCTAGATACCGACCTTGTAACCCTAGATCCCCTTCCTGACGGGTATATAAGCCAAAGGGTTTAGCCCGTAGAGGGGACATCAACGCAACGTCATACACCTAGCCCTAGAGTTAAACATACATTACGATCTCGAGGTAGATCAACTCTGTACTCGATACATCTTCATCAATATAAACAAGAGCAGGACGTAGGGTTTTACCTCCATCAAGAGGGTCCGAACCTGGGTAAACATCGCCTCCCTTGTCTCTGTTACCATTGATCCACGATCCACAGCTCGGGACCCCCTACCCCGAGGTCTGCCGGTTTAGACACTGACACTGGTGCTTTCATTGAGAGTTCCGCTGTGCGATCGACATGAGGATTGATGGAATCACCAGTTAACGGCCCCAAGCCCGTAGGGCTGACCTCCACGCCCGAAGTATCGAGCATGAGGACGCCTCCACGTGAATTGGAGGCGAAGCACGACCCCCCCCCCCTATGGCTCCTGCGGGGGATTCCCATAAGGATGAGGGACTAAGGTACTTTTTGGAAAGCAAGTCGGACAGTGACATGCCGGCGGTCCAGAGGGCTGATCTTCGAATCAACCCGGCGACCGACGGCCACTAATCCGACATGGGACGAGGTTAATAGGGTTTCGGACCCATGGTCCTTAGAGATCAGAACTCATCCACTCACCTCCCATCTAGAGTATCGCCCCGACAACTCCGGCCCGCCCGATGTCTGGGACCTCGCCTACGTACGGCAGCTCCCAGACGAATCGATTAGACACTTCTGGGCCAGATTCTTGTCTGTCAAAGACAGGATATCGGACTACCAGGACTCTGACATAATCGCAGCCTTCCAGCGTGGATGCAAGGATAAAGGCGTCTCGAACGCCCTTGCTCGTCGCTGCGTTCAAACACTCTCGGAATTGACCAACCTGGTGGCACGATTTTGCGCCATCGAAGACGCCTGGCGGACTGGGGAAAACACGGACTCGATCTGTGACGACTACCCGAAACGCGACCGATCAGCGCCTCGACGCGAACCTCGCAAACGGAACACCCCGGGCGATCGACCTCGGAAGAAGAAGAAAATCTCCGGCCACCCCGGGACAACTCTGGACGGCTTTCTGGATAAACCATGCCCGGTCCACGCCGTGCTGATCAACTCCTGCCCGACTCACAGTCTTCGCGACTGTTGGGTATTGAGGCAGGTGGCTAAAGGGGGACCCGCCCTCCTAGCGGGCACCTCCTGCCACCTCGAACAGGCCTCGGAAGAAGACGAGGTCCTAATGACCTACGAGACCTTCAAGTCCAACAACCAGCGCAAACGGGCTCTGTGAGAAATGAATTTCGTCTGGCAAGTACCATCTCGGGGCGCGTGGATAGACACGCCGATTACCTTCGACCATAGCGATCAGCCGAGATCAACCCCAGATAGGTGTCCCGCCGCGCTGGTCCTCAACCCTATCGTGGACAACTGTCAGCTCCATAAGGTCCTTATGGACGGAGGCAGCAGTTTGAATCTAATATACGCGGACACTCTGGATAAAATGCACATCGATAAATCGCGCATAGAACAGAGTACCACCACCTTTAAACGTATAGTCCCCGGACGAGAGGCACGCTGCAGCGGACAAATAACCTTGGACGTAGTCTTTGGAACCCGAATAATTACCGCTCTGAAGAGATCACGTTCCACGTCTCTCCTTTCAAGAGCGGATACCACGCCCTTCTCGGACGGGACGCTTTTTCTAGATTTCAAGCGGTGCCGCACTACGTCTACATGAAGCTCAAGATGCCAGGCCCGAAAGGGATCATCACCATCTCAAGCGACCCCGACAGGGCACTCAAAGCGGAGAATAAGACAGCGTCCCTTGCCCTCGAGACTCTGGCCGAAGCCTTCGCGGCCGAGGAGCTAACCGCGCTACGCGCCGAAGTCGACCCGGACGACGTCGTCCTCGACAAAAGATCGAAGTTCACTTCCTTCAAACCGGCTGACGAAATAGTCAAATTCCAAGTACACCCCACAGATCCTGCTAAAACGACATCCATAGGGGCTAACCTCGACCCAGAGGTCGCCGAAGCCTTACGCACTTTCCTCAAGGAAAACTGGGATATATTCGCCTGGCACCCCTCTGACATGCCAGGGATACCCCGTAGGCTTGCAGAGCATAGCCTGAACATATTGAAAGGCTATAAGCCTGTCAAGCAAACACTTCGGCATTTCTCCGAGCCCAAGCGTCAAGCAATGGGCGAGGAGCTGGCAAAACTATTGGAGGCAGGATTCATCCGAGATATAAAGCACCCCAACTGGTTGGCCAATTTGGTTATGGTACCAAAGAAGGATAGGTCCTGGCGTTTGTGTGTCGATTTCAAAGACCTCAATAAAGCTTGCCCCAAAGACCCCTTCCCCTTACCCTGTATCGACAAAATCATAGACGCCACAGCGGGCCATGATGCGTTGTGCTTCCTGGACGCCTACTCAGGATATCATCAAATAAAGATGCAGGAATCCGACCAGGCAGCAACAACATTCATCACACCCTACGGGCCGTTTTGCTTCAACATGATGCCCTTCGGACTAAAGAACGCTGGTGCCACGTACCAGCGTATGATTCAAACATGCCTGGAAAAACACATCGGAAGGACCGTCGAAGCCTACGTGGACGATGTGGTTGTCAAAACCAAACACGTCGTCTAGTTAGTAGACAACCTCCGCGACACATTTGCCAGCCTACGGGAATACCAAATAAAACTCAAGCTGGAGAAATGCGTCTTTGGAGTCCCAGCAGGCAAACTCCTCGGCTTCATCGTATCCAGCCGAGGAATTGAACCCAATCCGGCTAAAATTCGAGCCTTGGATCATTTGGAGATCCCAACAGAGCTCAAACACGCACAAAAATTGGCAGGCTGCGTGGCGGCCTTGAGCCGCTTCATATCACGACTCAGAGAAAAAGACCTGCCCATATACAAGCTGCTAAAGCAGACCAAAACATTCAAATGGACTAAGGAGGCCGCGGCGACCCTGGAAGACATCAAGGCTCTCCTCGCCACCAATCCCATCGTGGCAGCACCAGGTATCTGTGAACCAATGATATTATACATCTCGGCCACAAACCAGGTGGTTAGCGCAGTTCTCGAGGTCGAACGAGATATGGAGGGTCATAAATTCTAGGTCCAGAGGCCTGTATATTACGTATCCGAAGTCTTAACTCCATGCAAGTCACGTTACCCTCACTATCAAAAGATAGCCTACGCAGTCTTCATGGCATCACGAAAACTCCGGCACTACTTTCAAGAGTGTTCGGTGACCGTGGCATCCGACGTCCCGCTAAGTGACATAATCAATAATAGGGATGCAACGGGACGTATCACTGATACATCTCCAACGTATCTATAATTTTTGATTGTTCCATGCTGTTATATTATCAATCTTGGATGTTTTTTATAATCATTTACAACAATTATATATCATTTTTGGAGACTAACCTATTAACTTAGTGCCCAGTGCCAGTTGTTGTTTTCTGCCCTGTTTTTGTTTTACAGAAAATCAATACCAAACGAAGTCCAAATGCCACGAAACTTTTTGGAGATTTTTTATTGGCCAAGATAAATAGTAGAAGCTTCGGGAGAGGGCCAGAAGACCCAAGAGGTGGCCACGAGCCACCAGGGCGCGCCTGGGGGGGGGCAGGCGAGCCCTGGTGCCTCGTGGGCCCCCCTTTGCTCCGTTTGACCTAATTTCAACACTATAAATTCAGACAAAATAAGAAACCCTCAGGGGAGTCCACGAAATACTTTTTCCGCCGCCGCAAGTTTCTGTTCTCGAGAGATCCCATCTGGGGTCCTTCTCCGGTACTCCGCCGGATGGGGAATCGATCACGGAGGGGTTCTACATCAACCTTGCTGCCCTTCCGAAGATGCGTGAGTAGTTTACCACAGACCTTCGGGTCCATAGGCAGTAGCTAGATGGCTTCTTCTCTCTTTTTGATCTTCAATACAATGTTCTCCTCGATGTTCTTGGAGTTCTATCCGATGTAATCACTTTTTGCGGTGTGTTTGTTGGGATCGGATGAATTGTGAGTTTATGATCAAATTATCCATGAAATTATTTGAGTCTTTGCTGCACTCTTTTATGCATGATTATTATAGCCTCGTATTTCTTCTCCGGTCTATTGATTTTGGGTTGGCCAACTGAGTTGATTTATCTTGCCATGGGAATAGGTGCTTTGTAATGTGTTCGATCTTGCATTGCTCAATCCCAGTGACAGAAAAAGACATGACACATATGTATCATTGCTATTAAGGTTAAAAAGATGGGGTTTATTCATACGTGAGTTTATCTTGTCTACATCATGTCATCGTTCTTAAGGCGTTACTCCGTTCTCTATGGACTTAATACACTAGATGCATGCTGGATAGCGGTCGATGTGTGGAGTAATAGTAGTAGATGCAGGCAGGAGTCGGTCTACTTGTCTCGGACGTGATGCCTATATACATGATCATTGCCTTGGATATCGTCATGATTATTTGCTTTTCTGTCAATTGCCCAACAGTAATTTGTCTACCCACCGTATGCTATTTTCTTGAGAGAAGCCTCTAGTAAATCTATGGCCCCCGGGTCTATCTAAATCATATTACTAAAACCCTAAAAATATTGCTGCCATTTTCTTTTATTTATTTTATTTTGTATTTTTGTTTCAATCTATCTATCTATCACATACAATTTAATCTTGCAATTTACCGCCGAGAGATTGACAACCTCTCGTTTGCGTTGGGTGGAAGGATTTGTTGTTTGTGTGCAGGTGCTGCTAACGAGGTGTTGTGTGATTCTCCTACTGGTTCGATAACCTTGGTTTCATAACTGAGGGAAATACTTATCTCTACTGTGCTGCATCATCCCTTCCTCTTTGGGGAAATACCAACGCAAGCTACAAGTAGCAGGAAGAATTTCTGGCGCCGTTGCCGGGGAGACATCATCAACATCTATCAAGTACCTTTGCATAAACTCTCATCTCCTTGCATTTACTTTATTTGCCATTTGCCTCTCGTTTTCATCTCTCCCACTTCTAAAATGTTTTTACAAAAATACAAAAATATTTTCCGTTTGCCTTTTTCTTGTTTGCTTCTTTACTTGTTTGCTTACTTTTATTGCCTTCATGTCGAACACACCAGAACAGAAACTAAAAGTAAAACTATAAGAAAATATGGATCCATATAAAGTTTACTACTTGAATCATCTTCTATCCATTCGTACTCGTGCTGAAACCCCAACGCAAACATGGATCCGTATAGATTTGTACTTGATACTATTACCGGAGGGAATTTCTTGATGTGTCCCTCTATGGATGCTTTTAATGCTATGGGAAATCTAGTGGGATCACCACCTATTACTATTAATGAAACAACTTTGACCTTGGAACATGTTATGCAAAGGTTAGATGCTATTGAAAATAAAATGCCTACCGTTGAGCACATTGAAAATTTAGATAAAAAGATTCATAACCTTGTTACTCAGTTTGGATCGAAGGTAGGGATTACTCTTAAGATGCTTAAAGAGAAAGAACCGATAATTGATGAAAGGATGGAACAAAGTCCCGCTAGGATTGATAAGTTGGAAGAAATTATTAATAACTTGGGTTCCGCTTTTTCTTCCGTGAAAACTGTTGAAAAGACTCCTCCTAGCAAGAATTGCAAATTTATATATGTTCCTAAAACCAATGGTGCTATTTCAAGTAAGGGAAATGAGGAGCTTAAAATGATTAGTGTGCACCCAAATTTTGTTGATGTGATAAAAGAACCAATCTATAAGAACAATTTTTTTAATTTTGTGCCTAGAAGTGTGATGATGAGAAATACCTATGAAAAATCCACTAGGAAAAATGGATGCGTGATTGAGGAATTGGAAACCAAAGATGACAATACTTGAAACTAAGCATTATGCCTACCTAGGCGCATAAAACAATAGCGCTTGTTGGGAGGCAACCCAATGAATAAAATAATTTTTTTCTGTTGTTGTGTGTTTTCACAATTATGCTACTGGTATGATTGTGTTTTTTGTGTTTTTAATTAGTGTTTGTGCCAAGTAAAGCCTTTAGGATGATTTGGAAGATAGTATAATTGATGCTGTTTGGAAAACAGAAAGTTTTGCGTCCAGTGCCCGAATTTTGTTTCTGTACTGGAGCATCAGAAAAATCTGAAATTTTTACACAGTATTGGTATATGAATTTCCCACGTTGTACTATGTTTTCAGAATTTTTGTAGTTACATAAGTATGGATTTTAAATAAATTTCTACAGACTGTTCTGTTTTTGACAGATTCTGTTTTTGATGCACTACTTGTTTGTTTTGATGAATCTATGGATTGTATCGGGGGGTATAAGCCATGGTGAAGTTAGAGTACAGTAGGTATAATGCAAAAATAAAATATGAATGGGTTTTCAACAGTACTTAAAGTAGTGATTTATTTTGTTATGCTAACGGATCTCACGAAGGTTTTGTTGAGTTTTGTGTGATTGAAGTTTTCAAGTTTTGGGTGAGATCACGATGGATGAAGGAATAAGGAGTAGCAAAAGCCTAATCTTGGGGATGCCCGAGGCACCCCAATGTAATATTCATGGAAGACTCAAGTTTCTAAGCTTGGGGATGGCCCGGAAGGCATCCCCTCTTTCTTCTACCAACCATCGGTAATTTTACTTGGAGCTATATTTTTATTCGTCACATGATATGAGTTTTGCTTGGAGCGTCTTGTATTATATGAGTCTTTGCTTTGTTTTCTTTTTAGTTTGTCACAATCATCTTTGCTGAACACACCTATCTTGAGAGAGCCACACGTTTATCATCATTTGTTAGAATACTCTATGTGCTTCACTTAAATTTTTTGAGCTAGGCAGTTGCTCTAGTGCTTCACTTAAATCTTTTTGAGCACGGAGGTGGCTATATTTTGAAGAAATAAACTCTCATGCTTCACTTATATTATTTTGGGAGTTGTTAAAAATTTGAAGAAATAAACTCTCTCGCTTCACTTATATTATTTTGAGAGTTGATTAAAATTTTGAAGAAATAAATTCTCATGCTTCACTTATATTATTTTGAGAATTCACAAGATTAAAAATTTGAAGAAATTAATTCTCATGCTTCACTTATATTATTTTGAGAATTGATAAGATTGAAATTTTGAAGAAATATTTGCACTCTCATGCTTCACTTAAATCTTTTTGAGAGTTGATAATAGCATTGTTATGGAAATCGGTAACTGGTAGCTGCTCGATCGGCCTGGGAGTAGCGATTAATCGGTAAATCGGCCTATTAACTGGATTAATCGATCGACGATTTATCGGTAGATTAAATATGATATGCCAACATATATCTTTTTTATACATTATCTATTACTCTCATGCTTACAACTATCTAATATACCAAAATATGTTACGATTTGGTCGAACCCAAGCTATTGAGGAGCGAGAAGGGAATGGGAGGGGTTGCGGGCCAAAAATTTGGGCTTTGTTTGCCCACAAGTTAATGGGCGAGCGGCGATTAATCGGCCTGACAACCTATTAATCGGTCTCACAAGCATGTTAATCGGCTGACAAGTTAACGCGATGAATAGGTGCTATTCAATTCGGTCATCCTGTGAGTAGCGATTAACTGGCCCGTTAACTGATTAATCGGACGAAATCTTGAACAGTGCATAATAGTAACGGTAATTTGCACAAGATATGAATTCGGTCCCAAAGTGATGAATATTCAAGAGGGATATAATAAAAACTTTCATATAGATCATTGGATATGATAAGTGTGATTCCTTGCAATAGTTTTGCGATATGGAAATGATAATATGTGAGTCATGTTAGTGAGTAATTGTGATTTAGTAAGAATATTAGTGTTAAGGTTTGTGATTCCCTATGCATGCACATTAAGTCAATAGTTATGCAATGAAATTATATCCTACTTATGGTGCATTATTCGGTGTTAGTTATGTTTAATGCATGTTTATGACCGTTTTTGTTTTTTGGTTGGTTGCTTCTCAATCTTTTGCTAGCCTTCATTTGTACTAAGCGGAAATACTGCTTGTGCATCCAAACTCCTTAAACCCAAGTTGTGCCAAATGAGTCCACTATATCTACCTATATGCGGTATTTCAATGCCGTTCCAAGTAAATTTGCGTGTGCCAACTCTAATTTTCAAAATAATTTTTCTGTTTTGTGTGCCCGTACCGCTCATGAAGCGGCAGGGGGTGGCCATTATTTTTCATGCTAGGTGTGTTATTCTCACGACGAGTGTTTATTCACTTGTTATTGCACAAGAGAATGGTTGGTAATAGGGATGCCCAGTCCCACAATGAAATCAAAATTAATAACAACAAAATTCCTTGGAAAGTGTTGGTATGGAGGGCACCCGTGGATACGGCTAGCCATGGATTGTGAAAGAATGGTGGAAAGAAAATAAACTTTACTTTCTGTTTGGGAACCACTTATGATGTGTCTAGCATGGAAAATATTGGGAATTCTCAGTCGTTTTCGTTGACAGGAAAAGCATGCCTCTCAAAATATTTTTATCTCTTTAATTTCAGCTTTGAGCTCTGGCACATTAGCAAATCTCTGCTTCCCTCTGCGAAGGGCCTATCTATTTACTTTTATGCAATTTTTATTTTTTACTTCAGTCTCCACCTTCTCTTATAAAGCACCAACTAGAGAGCACTATTGTCATACTTGTGCATTGTGTGTAGGTAATATTTGAGTGTGTTTCATGAATGGATCAATGATTGAGCATAATGGGCTAGGGATTTCTTTAGCATTGATATTTTGAAAGACATGGTTGCTTGTTAGCATGCTTGAGTATTTATATTTTCATGTCAAATTATAGACTATTGGTTTGAATCATTCAAGTCCAATGTCCATGCTACAAAAGAAAAGAATATGTGATGAATATGTTAGGCAGCATTCCACATCAAAAATTCTGTTTTTATCATTTACCTACTCGAGGACGAGCATGAATTAAGCTTGGCGATGCTGATATGTCTCCAACGTATCTATAATTTTTGATTGTTCCATGCTGTTATATTATCAATCTTGGATGTTTTTTATAATCATTTACAACAATTATATATCTTTTTTGGAGACTAACCTATTAACTTAGTGCCCTGTTTTTGTTTTACAGAAAATCAATACCAAACGAAGTCCAAATGCCACGAAACTTTTTGGAGATTTTTTATTGGCCAAGATAAATAGTAGAAGCTTCGGGAGAGGGCCAGAAGACCTAGGAGGTGGCCACGAGCCACCAGGGCGCGTCTGGGGGGGGGGCAGGCGCGCCCTGGTGCCTCGTGGGCCCCCCTTTGCTCCGTTTGACCTAATTCCAGCACTATAAATATAGAAAAAATCAGAAACCCTCAGGGGAGTCCACGAAATACTTTTTCCGCCACCGCAAGTTTCTGTTCTCGAGAGATCCCATCTGGGGTCCTTCTCCGGTACTCCGCCGGAGGGGGAATCGATAACGGAGGGGTTCTACATCAACCTTGCTGCCCTTCCGATGATGTGTGAGTAGTTTACCACAGACCTTCGGGTCCATAGGCAGTAGCTAGATGGCTTCTTCTCTCTTTTTGATCTTCAATACAATGTTCTCCTCGATGTTCTTGGAGTTCTATCCGATGTAATCACTTTTTGCGGTGTGTTTGTTGGGATCCGATGAATTGTGAGTTTATGATCAGATTATCCATGAAATTATTTGAGTCTTTGCTGCACTCTTTTATGCATGATTATTATAGCCTCGTATTTCTTCTCCGATCTATTGATTTGGTTTGGCCAACTGAGTTGATTTATCTTGCCATGGGAAGAGGTGCTTTGTAATGGGTTTGATCTTGCGTTGCTCAATCCCAGTGACAGAAAGGGACATGACACGTATGTATCATTGCTATTAAGGGTAAAAAGATGGGGTTTATTCATACGTGAGTTTATCTTGTCTACATCA
Source organism: Elymus sibiricus (assembly GCA_039707655.1). Lineage (NCBI taxonomy): Eukaryota > Viridiplantae > Streptophyta > Magnoliopsida > Poales > Poaceae > Elymus > Elymus sibiricus. The sequence goes on from CM077674.1 coordinate 254,803,675, forward strand.
TGTCATCGTTCTTTAGGCGTTACTCCGTTCTTTATGGACTTAATACACTAGATGCATGCTGGATAGCGGTCGATGTGTGGAGTAATAGTAGTAGATGCAGGCAGGAGTCAGTCTACTTGTCTCGGACGTGATGCCTATATACATGATCATTGCCTTGGATATCGTCATGATTATTTGCTTTTCTATCAATTGCCCAACAGTAATTTGTCTACCCACCGTATGCTATTTTCTTGAGAGAAGCCTCTAGTGAAATCTATGGCCCCTGGGTCTATCTAAATCATATTACTAAAACCCTAAAAATATTGCTGCCATTTTCTTTTATTTATTTTATTTTGTATTTTTGTTTCAATCTATCTATCTATCACATACAATTTAATCTTGCAATTACCGCCGAGAGATTGACAACCTCTCGTTTGCGTTGGGTGCAAGGATTTGTTGTTTGTGTGCAGGTGCTGCTAACGAGGTGTTGTGTGATTCTCCTACTGGTTCAATAACCTTGGTTTCATAACTGAGGGAAATACTTATCTCTACTATGCTGCATCATCCCTTCCTCTTCGGGGAAATACCAACGCAAGCTACAAGTAGCAATCGCCAAATGGGCCATAGAGCTCCTACCTTTCGAAATTATCTATAAACCACGCCGGGCCATTAAATCCCAGGTGTTGGCAGACTTCTTGGCTGAATGGACTGAAGCTGAACTACCCCGTGAATACATCACTTACTCGCATTGGACAATGTATTTTGATGGTTCCAAAATGCTCGCCGGCCTAGGGGCTGGCGTTGTGCTCACGTCACCCACGGGAGACAACGTTCGATACGTGCTACAAATCATGTACCCGGACTCCAATAATGCGGCCGAATACGAAGCCCTCCTGCGTGGACTCCGGATAGCAGTCTCCATGGGTGTCAAACGCCTGGAGGTCCGAGGTGATTCTAACCTCGCCATCTCACAAGTCAACGGTGAGTTCGACGCCAAAGACCCGAAGATGACAGCTTACCGAAATGCCGTCCTAAAGATCTCAGCCAGGTTCGAGGGGCTGGAATTGCACCACATACCCCGAGATAGCAACCAGGCCGCGGATGTACTCGCCCGATTGGGCGCAAAACGGGATAAGGTCCCAGAAAACACCTTCCTCGAGCGACTCTTTAAGCCATCGGTAGTCTGGCAAGACGACAAAGGAACGTCGGAGTCAAGCGACGTCGGGCGCCATGCCATGCCTGAAGACGACGAAGGCATAGTGGGCGGCTCAGCGGTCCAGGAAACTGCTTCCGCACATGAAGTTATGGCAGTCATTGCACCCTGGACCGAGCCGCTCCTGGCATACCTGCTCCGAAAAGAGCTCCCCGATAACCAAACCGACGCGCGTCAGATCATAAGGCAATCTAAAGCCTACAAGGTTCACGAAGGAGAGCTCTACAAAATGAGCACCACGGGCATCTTCCAGCGATGCATAACCGAGGAAGAAGGAAAACTCCTGCTTCAGGAGATACACTCTGGCATGAGCGGACATCACGCCGCTGCTCGGACCTTGGTCGGCAAGGCTTTCTGAGCTGGTTTCTATTGGCCAACTGCAGGCACCGATGCATCAACATTGGTACATCGTTGCCCAGGATGTCAGGTATTTTCCAAACAAAGCCACATGCCCCCTACGTCCCTTCGTACCATCCCCATCACTTGGCCTTTCGCGGTCTGGGGACTAGATATGGTCGGGCCACTCAAGGGTGGATCAAACAAAAACAAATACCTCCTTGTCATGGTAGACAAATTTACCAAATGGATCGAAGCAAAGCCGGTCACCTCGGCCGAGGCTGTCCAGGTAATCGGATTCATCTCTGGAGTGGTACATCATTACGGTGTCCCCCGCAGTTTGATTACAGACAACGGAACCAATTTCACGGCCAAAGAAGTTAAAGCATGGTGTAAGAAAATGGGCATTAAGCTCGACTACACGTCCGTTTACCACCCGCAGCCTAATGGGCAGGTGGAGCGAGCCAATTGACTAATCCTTAGCGGAATAAAGCCAAGGCTAGTTCGCTCTCTTAAAAAGGCCGACTGTAAATGGGTCGAGGAACTTGATTCCGTACTATGGGGCTTGCGCACAACACCGAACAGGTCCACGGGATATACCCCGTTTTTTTATGGTGTACGGCACCGAGGCGGTCCTCCCCTGTGACATCATACATGACGCACCTCGGGTACGCATGTATGAGGAGCTAGAGGCCGAGCTGGATCGGCAAGATGCCCTAGACGCTCTCGAAGAAGAGCGCAATGTCGCACGGGCAAGGTCAGCTATCTATCAGCAGCAGGCCCGACGCTACCATGGCAGAGAGGTTCGTGCCAAAGAATTCAACGTCGGGGATCTCGTAATGAGGCTACACCCTGAAAAACAAAAGCACAAACTTTCCCCTAGATGGGACGGGCCGTTCATCATTGACCAAGTACTCATCGAAGGAGCCTATCAAATCCGAGATCCGGAGGACGGCCGATTAGAGCCCAACCCCTGGAATGCGGCGCTACTCCGACGCTTCGACGCTTGACACCCCGTACACGGTCCATGTAAATAACTTACACCTTGTCTTTGTCTTAATCTTTTGCTCATTATTTATTATTTCCACCTCGGAACATTGTTAAATGATCCCGGGGACGATATAGCATGTTCTTTTCAAAACATGAGTTATTCCACCTCTTATATACTATCGTCTTTCGAGCCACTATATGCATTGATTTGCTTTAAGATTTGGCCAAGCTGGGTTGCCTGGCTCCTGTGTTTGCCCCTTATGTTCCTGATATTTCGGCTAGGGGGCAAAGGGAGCACCGCTGTGATTGTTACTCCCGGGTCAGCCGGTGTAGTACCTCAGACGGACAAAGCCGAAAGCTAGCGGTCCTACAATGCAAATCGGTCGGCCAGGACATAGGAATAACGTGGATGGGGCCTTTTTAAACCCCGACCAGGGGCTTGACCCCGAGGTCATCCGTCTTTGGACAGATGTGTTCGACATAATAACCCGAAGAAAGGAACTGTTGGAAGAACTATTTTCCTCGGAAGATGTTTCTTACGTTAAATAGTAATATAACATAACTTTCCGTTACCCTCTTGTCTTTCGAGCCGCTTAGCCCGATTGCCTAGTCACCTGAAGCATCTGGTCCGATAACCTCGGCCAGTAGTACAGGACACTCCTCGGTTTTTATCCGAGGAGGTGGAAGCCAAAGGCTGGCTGACAGAGTTTGGATGAATGGACTATGAACTGACATAAAGTACTTCGGTACATAAAGTCATACAAAATTTTCAAGCGCGGTCTAGCCCGTCTATTAGGGTATCCAAAGCGCAATCCTTCTGCGAGAATCGCGCCGCAGGCATTACACTATCATATGCATGGCTAGCGGGGATTTCCTTCCCGTCAGACCCCATGGGTCCCACCTCTGCTAATTCCGTCGTCTTTAGACCGGTGTAGTTGGTCTTCACCATGGCCCAGGCCTCCCTCGCACCTTCTCGGCAAGCTGATACTTTCCAAGCCTGGATCCGGTGTCGCGCTCTCTTAAGCTGTTCGGCTAGAACGGCCATGTCTTCGGGGACCGGCGCCACCTCAGGCCATAAAGCCTGGTGCACATCCTTCATCTACTTCTATGCACTTTCATGCACCATGGATAGACGAATTGCCATGTCTTCGGACATCGGACCTCGGGCATCAGGAGATAGGCCGGATAAAGAAGCTGCCGACAAAACAACATTCGCATGACAATCACCTCGGACAAATTGCATGACACGTATATTCCTCGAGAATTACAACTTACCATAAATCATGTCATCCGTTCGCCGATTCTTCGATTCTGCAACAGCGAGACAAGCTTTCAAGCTCTCAATCTCCTAGGCCTGGCGGGCGTTCTCAGCCCTAAGCACATTCACATTGTCTACTCTTTGAGTAACCACGTGTTGATTTGCTTGACGCTGCGATTCTGCGTATGCCAGATCCTCGCGAGCTTGCTTCAGGTCTCTTTCAAGGTGGCCTAGGGCTTCCTCTGCTACAAGGGATTATGGCGTCAATTCTACCTCCACTAGCATTGACCAATTCAAGCACAAAGCACTTACCGTGCGCCTCTCTGGTGAATTTCTTCACCTGTTCAACCTCAGACAAGGCCGCGTCCAGCTGCACCTTTGTTTGAGATAGCGCCGAGGTTAATTGCTCGTTCTTCAAGAGAGCTTCCTGTTCATGGCAGTAGGTGCTGGTTGGTATTCAAGTCTTGATTCGACCCCAGGGGCTCGTACCAAGCCTTAGGGGCTACTACTATACTTGGTAGTCATATTTGTCTGTAAACACATACGCGAAAAACCTTACCCGCAAGCCCCGTGACAAGACATCCAGCGATTCATCAAAGGCACCTCGGGTTGCCCCAAGGTAGGCATCTATCGCGCTGAGGGCATTGAACTCCCTGTCCGAGAAAGCCGGATTATTCAGAGAAGCTTTTCGCCGACGATAATTTGTGGCGCATTGAATCTCGGACGGAGTGGCCGAAGTCGCCAAGTCCTCGGGCTGAGGGGCTCCGGGGGCCATTCCCGCGGAGTTACGGGCATCTGTTTCCCTGGGCAAGGCTGTGGCTCCCTCAGCCCCCACATTTGCTGTGGTGGATAAAGGCTGCCTGTGAGTGATCGAGAAGGTTAAGATTCGAAGTATCTCTGTAGCAGCATAAATCAAAGTATTACCTGGTGATTGAGGGGGCACTTTTGCCTGCCCCCATGACCTCGGCTTGAGCTTCCTGTGCTTCTGGCGGGGACCTTCCCAGTGAAGCCGTTTCTCTGCGTAGGCGTTGGGAGCGCCGCCCCTTTGGAGGAGAAGTCAGATGACTGGGGGCTGGAGGCTGAGGGGCTCGCTTTCGATTAGAGGAAGGGAGTGTTACCTTTGATCCGTCAAGGCCCTCCCGAAAAAACTTTCTCCCTTTGTAAATAAGGGCCAGGTCTTCATCCTCGTTGTAAAGGGGGTCCTCCACATGGTAGTGCAGCTCTGGCTCAGGGGCCGCACTGCTCACGCCCTCAAGCCAACGCCTCCACCTCTGTTCAAGGACCGATGTGTAACGGATTAAGTATTAAAGATTCTGAGGTTAGCAGGAGAGCTCGGATGGAAAACTTACTATGTTAGCAGGGTTATTGTACGACAGCCCATCTTGGAACTGGCGCTTGGCGAAACCCTCCGCGGACCCTTGATATATGCTGGCTAGCACGGTTCCGTTGATGGATCGGGAGGCGTCGTTGGATCCATTGTACTCGCACAATAAGTGCTGGCGCTGCTGGAGAGGTTGGACTCTTCGGTCTAGGGCGATTGCCATCACATCAATAATGGTGAGGCCAGCGCTTGAAAGTAGCCTCACCTTGGCCGCAAGACTGGTCACGGCTTCATCTTCCTCTTGTGCCGAGCTCTGTGGCCTCCAGCTATAACGTTTCCTCGGCGGATCCAAGGAGAAGGACGGGAGTCCAGGCCGAGCTGGCTCGTACAGCGGGACGTCATTAATGTAGAACCACTCGGAAGGCCAGTAATCGGCATCCTCCCGAGGTGTGACAGCTGGATAGCCAGTCTTGTCGATTTGGCAGACTTCGGCTCCTCCGACCTCGAATAGCTTGTCAGCCGAGGAGCGGGGCACGATACAGAAATACTTCCGCCATAATCTGAAGTGCGCCTGACAGCCGAGGTGTAGCTCACAGAGCGCGACGAACCCCGCGATATGCAATATTGAATTCGGGGAAAGATGGTGTAGCTGCAGCCCGTAAAACTCCAGCAATCCTCGGAGAAAGGGATGAATTGGAAACCCTAGGCCGTGGAGGAGGAAGGGCACAAAGCATACCCGCTCATCTTCTCGTGGCGAAGGATGACTCTCGGCATGGGCTTGACCGTCGATGGACGTTAATCCGGGATGGGTGGAAGCCAGATATGCGTCCGGCAAATAACCTTGTGTGGCCAGGCGCTCTAATTGAAGGCGCGCAACAGAGCAGCTCCCCCAGTCGCCTCTCTCAGGGCCATGAGGGCGCTTTGACGATCCTCCACCGCTCGCCATTGTTCGGGCTCTCGAGCTTGGGCTTGAGATGGGAAGGGATTTTTTGCTGCGGTTGCAGTTGAGATGCGTATTGCCGCTAGCTAGGGCCGCACATCTATTAAATAAGACGGAAGGGGCTGACGCTTCGACGTTTTTTCCATAAAGTGGCCCGGTTCCCTAGAGGACACAACTTTCAAAGTCTGAAATTGGGCCCCAATAGAATCTCAAAGGTTGGCCGGGAACTTTAAGTTGGGCCGGAGAATAGACCACGGGAACTCGTCTGTCGAGCCAAGACTCCGGAATTGAAGGTCGAAGGGCGTCAACTTCGGCATCGAAGACTAGTTCAGGGGCTACTGACGGTGTCCTCGATTAGGGGGTGCTAACCTAGCCAGCCCGTCTCTTCGGTTGGGCCGATGGGCCCTCATGCGTGATCAAGGAGGACTCCGGAGGCCGTGTATAGGAAGGACTGTCTCAACCGAAGACTTGACGTATACTCCAAGATCTATCCTACCGGCTTGCTCCTTGATACCGACCTTGTAACCGTAGATCCCCTCCCTGACGGGTATATAAGCCAAAGGGTTTAGCCCGTAGAGGGGACATCAACGCAACGTCATTCACCTAGCCCTAGAGTTAGACATACATTACGATCTCGAGGTAGATCAACTCTGTACTCGATACATCTCCATCAATATAAACAAGAGAAGGACGTAGGGTTTTACCTCCATCAAGAGGGCCCGAACCTGGGTAACCATCGCCCCCCTTGTCTCTGTTACCATTGATCCATGATCCACAGCTCGGGACCCCCTACCTCGAGGTCTGCCGGTTTTGACACCGACACCCGTCCTCTTGGCGCCACGCGCCGTGCCCGGACTCGACCAAGGCAGGCTCCCGGGTCTACGCTCCTGCAGCCGATGGCGAAGGAGCGCCAGGTGGACTCCTCTGCCGCCTAAGTCCTAGCCCCCGCCGTGTTCCATTTCCACCGAGAAAGTCCATGTGCGGTTCTGCTGCTGGGCAAGGCCGTGCGTCGTGGAGGCATATGACACGAGGTGAGCACCATGGACAGCAGCGAGCTCACCAGAGCCCGCGTTTGTCACTGCCCCAACCCATGCGGTGGCGGTGTTCAGTTTCTCTTCATTGGTATTCCTCAATTCATTTGGTCTGGCGATATCAATTGTCTTTCTTTAATTTCACTCTGTAGCTCCCTAATTGTTGTTTTTTGTTGCACAACAGCTTGATTAGCTATAAGAAGCAGTTGTTCTTTTGAACTTGATCTCTGAACGCATTAGGTCTGCTTCCTCGTTCTTCTTGAACATACCTGGTTTGAGATTTTCCACTTCAATTACCTTCTGAGAAAGCAAAGCTTGTGAACTGGCAATAATCCTGTCTCGCCCCTCAACCAAACTGATTCAAATTGGTTATGTTCGTGTGTCGTCAGCGCATCGAGCACGCCGGTCTGCAATTGTTAATCCCCTTGATGCATGTATCTGATGCTTCAACAACGTATTTCCTTTCTTGCTTCAGATTTTGATGCGTCATGACCTTCAGTATTGTGTGTAGCAGTTTACATCTTGAGTAAATTGTCAAATACCAATTGTAGTTGCACACATAGTAGTTCTCAGTTGTATATGATCATTGAAAAGTTGCACAACACGGTGATACTAAGTTGGCTAGATGATGTTTTTGCTTAAGTTGATCTAGTTTTGCTAGTCACATTTCTGGTTGGCATCCGCAGTAGTTGTAGTTGCACACATAGTAGTTGCTAGTCACATTTCTTATGGGAATCTACACATCCAGAGGGTAGGGAGAAATTGTACATCGACTGTTAAGCAGTTGATCGGGGCAGGAGACGAAGTTGCAAAACGGCTGGTAGGCAGTTGGTCAGGCAGTAGACGAAGTTGCAGACGAAGTTGCACACGGTTGGGTAGGCAGTCGGCCGAGGTAGAAGATGAAGTTGCAAATCTCACTGGCAAGGGTAATGAGGTGGTCATACACTCTTGTCGGCATAGTAGCTCACGCACTACCGCTGGAGTTGCACACGGGCGGCGGCATAGTCGCACAAACAGGACCACGAAACTGCACACTCTCGTTGGCGTAGTCGCACACGCGTGGCCATTGAATTGCACACTCTCATCGCGCATAGTCGCACACGCATGGCAGTGGAGTTGCACACTCTCGTCCGCATAGTCGCACATGCATGGCCACGTAGTTGCACACTCTCATCGGCATAGTCGCACAAGCGCGGCCGCGGAGGTGCACACTCTCGTCAGCATAGTAGCTCACGCATGACTAGAGGAGTTGCACACGCGCGACGGCATAGTCGCACAAGCACGACTACGGAGCTGTACACTCTCGTTGGCGTAGTAACTCACGCACGGCCATAGAGTTGCAGACTCTCGATCGTATAGTCGCACAGGCAACCCGCGGAGTTGCATATTGTTGTCGGCATAGATGTCCACTCTCGTTGGCTGTGGGAGTTGCACACTCTCGTCGGCATAGTCATACACGTGCGGCCGCGGAGGTGCACACTCTCGTCGGCATAGTAGCTCACGCACGACTGCGGGAGTTGCACATGAGCAGCGGCATAGTCGCACATGTACGACCATGGACACTCTCGTCGCATATTAGATCATGCATGGCCGCGGAGTTGCACACTCTCGTCGGCATAGTCGAACACATGGCATCGGAGTTGCACACTCTCATCCGCATAGTCGCACACAACTGCGGGAGGTTCTCACGCACGGTCGTGGAGTAGCACACTCTCGTCGACATAGTCGCACATGCGTGGCCGCGGAGTTGCACACCCTCGTCTGCATAGTCGCACACGCATGGCTACGCGAGGTGCTCCCACACGGCCGCGGAGTTGCACACTCGCTCGCATAGTCACACACGCACGGCTGCGGAGGTGTTCACACATGGTCACGGAGTTGCACACTCTCGTTCGACATAGTCGCACATGCATGCCGCCGGGTTGCACACTATCGTCCGCATAGTCGCACATGCACGGCTGCGGGAGATGCTCACGCACGACCGCGGAGTTAAACACTCTCGTCGGCATAGTCGCACATGTGTGACCGCAGAGTTGCACACTCTCGTTCACTTAGTCGCTCACACACCCCTGCGGGAGGTGCTCACACACGGCCGTGGAGTTGCACACTCTCATCGGCATAGTCACACATGCGTGGCCGCGGAGTTGCACACTCTTGTCCTCATGGTCGCACACGCAGGGCTAGACAATTGCACCAGACGGGGACTAAATTGCTCACAGAAAAGTTCATCGAAACATACCCATGCGGGATCTAGTTTCGAAGAGCACGTCACGAGGATTCCTACTATGAAAACGGATCTTGATTTTGATATTCGGTTCAAAAGTTATGACTTTTTTAGAAAAATGAAGATCTAAATTAAATGCGTTATCAGTGAAACTGTACGTCCACGAGTAGGGAGAAAGTTGCACACTGAGTGTCAGCTAGTTGCACATCGACGACTAAACAGTTGCACCAAACAGACACTAAATTGCACACAAAAGTTTGTCAAAACATACCCATGCGGGATCCAGTTTCGAAGATCACGTCGCGAGAATTCCAACGGTGAAAACGGATCTTAAATCCGGTGCACAGTTTAAAAGTTATGGCTTTTTAAAAATTCAGTAACTCGAATTAAATGCATTCACACTTGTTCACATGAATACTTTTGTAATTTCTTTTTTTTCCTGTTTACATGGTACTTTTCCTAGTATGGAATAAAATTTTCTTATATATAAATTAGGGGATAAATTATTTCCTTTTATAGATTAGAGGACCAGAATTTTCTTTTTTGGGCCGGCCGCTCCAAACGGCTAGGCAGCAGCCGGCCACTGCCTAGACTTGCCCTCTTTTTTTCATTGACACCGAATCATGTCCATCTGGACCCTCCGATCGATCATAGACTCACAGTATATGTTTAGGTAGTACTGTATAATTGTTTCACTGCATGGCTTGAATCTTACTGCAGAAGAGCGGACACACTCAAAGGAGCTCTCCCTCCTAGGGTTCACGCACCGCCGCAGGCTCCCCCACGCGGAGCCGCCGCCGCGGCCGGAGCCCGCCGTCGCCGCTGGCCCTCTCTCCTCCTCCCCCACCCTCCCTCCCCCTCCTCCCTCCCCCATAACCCCCGCGTCGCCTCCCCGAGCAAGGCGACCGGGGGCTCCTTCCCCTCGCCCCTCCAGTGCTTCCCCCCTCGCCCTTCCCTCCTCCCGCCGCCGTCAAAGAGCGCCGCCGGGACTTGCCCGCGTGGTGCTGGTAGCGGCGGGTCTGCCTTTCCCCGCGCGCGGCTCCCCTGCTCGGGCGGTGGCGGCTGGCGGCGGTGCCTTTCGGCCGGCATCGGTGTGGCCCGGCGGCGGTGGTGCCGCGTGCCACGATGGCTCTCGACGCGGCGGCGCGGTGGCGCTGGTGGCTGGCGGCACCCGCCCAGCCCAGATCTGGACCCATTTGGGCCACATCTGGGTTGGGGCGGGCCAGTGGCTCGGCGTTCGGCGGCGTCGCTCCCTGGTGGTGGTGGCGAGGTGGCGGCGGTCTGCGGGCGGTGAGGATTTCATCGGTCGGCGAGTTGCAGCGTGGTGACAGGACTGTCCGGTTCCAACTGGGCCAGGCTGGGCCGTCAGGGCCTGGCAAGTCCTCGTCGCCGCGTCCGGTCGGCTCCGCAGCGGCGGTGGAGGATGTCCCCTCCCTCCGGTCGAGTTGTGGTCGCTCCCGTGGCCGGTGTCTCCTTTCCCTATCCAGGTCTCGTGTTGGCAGCGCCAGAGAGGCGGCGAGGGTGGTCCGGTAACCGTGGTGGCACAGGCGAGTGGGCGGCTAATGGGGTGGTGCACTTCGAAGTGTCTGGGGTGGTGGTGGTGGTTGTGGATCGGGAGAAATCTCTGGCGGCTTGTCCGGTACCGACGCAGGGACGCCTGCGGGCGCCTTCAGACCTTCCTGAGGGGCGTAGGGTATATCCCTTCCCCACTACCCCCCGCGTGCTGGGGGAAACCCTAGAACCTGTTCGGACAACAGCGGCGTCATCGTCGCATTCCTTCTTGAAGGTGTTGCTTGGTGCGTGACACTTCGGGATGCTGGGAGCGCGGTGGTACTTCTTCGGAGGGTGCAGCGGTTGCCAGTCTTCCTTTCTTCGTTGATCTGCCGGTGCCGGCATTTATTTCTCTTTTCTTCTTCTTGTTTTTCCTTTTGGGCTTGTCTGTGCTGCAGCCCCAGCGAGCTGGATGTATCGGATGGTTGCTTTATAATATAAAGCGGGGGGAAACCCTTTATCGTCAATCTTACTGCACCGCGTGCTTTGGGCTGTTTTGCTCCTGTTTAGCTTCACTCGTCATGTGCTTGCACATACTGTGAGATATAACATCACATTCCCACAAACTTCGTCGCTGTGTTGAAAAAATAACACAAACTTAGGAGAGAGAAAACAAATTCTGCTCTAACTTTTTAGTCGTTGTCAGTTATGTCATGGTTAGTACTCCCTCCGTCTCAAAATAAGTGACTCAACTTTGTACTAACTTTAGTACAAAGTTAGTATAAACTTGAGTCACTTATTTTGGGACGGAGGGTGTAGCATATAGCCAGCATAGCAGATTGCCATGTTATTTATAGTCAATGTAATAGTCAACATGTGGTAGTTATCTACAAGAAAGCTCTACTTTATTAACGTATGGTTCATCTTTCACTCTCACAAAGCTTCTTCAAGCCCATGCTAAAACCGGCTGTAATTCTACAACCCGCTTCTCTTCTCTCTCCTCATTTCTCTCTTCAAACTCAGCAAAAACGCAATATTTAAATCCTTATAGCCCGCTTACATCACCTTATTATACTTGCTCTAATTAGGGCCTAACACGGCGACTGTGGTAGCGAGGCGGAGCTATGTGTGATTCAGGGAGGGCCACCGCCCCAACTTTCAACCAACTTGTGACAAAGAAAAGGCTTAGGGCATCTTCCGTGCCCGCAAACGTCTGGATCGATGCGCCCGGACCTTTGTTGCCATTCAATGTGGTGCCGCAAACGTTCGCAGACGCGTCCGCGTGTACGAATTCTCACAAACCGGATGCATTGCTAGGCGAGGTTTGCGAGAGTCCTCACATCCGCCACGTAGGACTCCGAAAACTCCGGCCCATCCAAAACCCCACTTGAACCCGCACATTTGACCACATCCGCACAGGTTCCGCGACAAAGCACGCACACTCCCACCCCCTCCAACCGATCGTCGCCGATGTCCACACACATTCCCGCCCTTTTTGCCGCCCGCTGCCGCATGGATCCGTTTGTACCTTGCTGGCGCTGGAGAAGGAGGATCCAACGGTGGTGGCCGCCCAAAAGATCAACTCGCCATCCACAACGCGCGCCGCCGCGTCCAAATGAGCAAGGAGAAAGTGGCTTTGTCGGGCGGTCACCCGCTTGTTGGAAATATGCCCTAGAGGCAATAATAAATTGGTTATTGTCATGTTTCCTTGTTCATGATAAATGTTTATTATTCATGCTAGAATTGTATTGACCGGAAACTTAAATACATGTGTGGATACATAAACAACACCGTGTCCCTAGTGAGCCTCTACTAGACTAGCTCGTTGATCAAAGATGGTTAAGGTTTTCTAATCATAGACATGAGTTGTCATTTGATAACGGGATCACATCATTAGGAGAATGATGTGATGGACAAGACCCAACCGTAAGCTTAGCATATGATCGTATCACTTAAGTTTATTGCTACAGCTTTCTTCATGTCGAGTATCTATTCCTATGACCATGAGATCATGCAACTCCCGGATACCGGAGGAATACCTTGTGTGCTATCAAACATCGTAAAGAGCTTGCAAGCAATGTGTCTAATGGTTAGTCACGGGATCTTCCGAAGGTGTCTGTTGGGTTGGCATGGATCGAGACTGGGATTTGTCACTCCGTATGATGGAGAGATATCTCTGGGCCCTCTCAGTAATACAACATCGTAAAGAGCTTGCAAGCAATGTGTCTAATGGTTAGTCACGGGATCTTGCATTACGGAACGAGTAAAGAGACTTGCCGGTAACGAGATTTAACTAAGTATAGAGATACCGACGATCGAATCTCGGGCAAGTAACATATCGCTGGACAAAGGGAATTGCATACGGGATTAACTGAATCCTCGACATCGTGGTTCAACCGATAAAAGATCTTCATGGAATATGTAGGAACCAATATGGGCATCCAGGTTCTGCTATTGGTTATTGACCGGAGAGGTGTCTCGGTCATGACTACATGATTCCCGAACCCGCAGGGTCGCACACTTAACGTTCGATGATGCTAGAGTAATATTGGGATATGTATGTTGGTGACCGAATGTTGTTCGGAGTCCCGGATGAGATCCCAGACGTCACGAGGAGCTCCGGAATGGTCCAGAGGTAAAGATTTATATATGGAAAGTTGTTTTCTGGGTTTCGAGAAAAGTTTGGTTTTTTTGGTATTGTACCGTGAAGCTTCCAGAAGGTTCCAGAAACTTCCAGAGGGGTCTGGAAGTCCACCAAGGGATCCACCATGTCCCTAGGGCAGCATGGGCTGAGGGGAGGCACCCTGGCCTTATTGGGCCAGGCGCATCAGCCCTCAAAGGCCCATGTGCCTAGGGAGAGGGAAGGAGTCCCTAAGTGTCGTGGTTTTTTCACGGCAGATGCCCTTGTGAAAGGACTTAGTAATGAGGCCATTGCACGAAGGTGGAAGCTTAACGGGGTTGATCAGAAAACGAGAGACGTGAGTTTACCCAGGTTCGGCCCCTCACGACGGAGGTAAAAGCCTACGTCATGCTTGATTGTTATTGCTTTGGATCTCGATTACAAGGGTGCGGATTCGCTAACTTAGCTTTCGAGAGACTGTAACTTAGTTTTTTCTGCCCTAGGCTCTCCCCTTTAGATAACAGGTGGAGCCCCTAGGTTTACATAAGAGTCTGGGTCGTTCTATTAACCCGTATCCTACTCTAATTCTATTCATCTTGTTCTCCAAGGTAACACTCTTGACTGGTCCTTTCTTCGCAAGCCGGCCCAAAGGCTGAGCCGACCTTTACACCGGGTCTTGCTTCCCCCGGCCCATAGTTAATTCTCAAGGCCCCTCAGCGAGGTGACCCACTGAGCCTCATGGCCAGGGCCGGGTCATCATCCTGCCGGGTCTCAATTCTGGGAAATATCCCCAACATTAGCCCCCAGTTTGACTTGGATTTATCCATGTTAAACTCCGTCCTGAAAGTAAAACAAAGAGAGTAATCGGGGAATGCCCAACTCCGGGTCTATTTCCTGAGCCGGCATTTTCCACATCTTTTATCTTCCGATATAGCTTCCCGGGTCAATCATTTTTGCCGGGTCATTCATCCTCCTTCATACTTAACACCTTCACACCATTTTTCAGCATGACTTTATATTCACTTCCCCAAAAATCCGTACATGACATCATAACAAATCTTTGAGTGGATTTGTATTGTCTTGTCAGGCGCGAAAATCGAGGAGCCTTTTTAGCAAAAAATTACTGCGCCATCTGGGATTTCGCACTTGCCGTTTCGGGTTCCACCTCCCCCATAAATAGGCCAACAGCTCCCAGGGCTCACTTTTCACCTCTTCCGCCTCTGTTGTCCTCTTCCTCTCGCCCCTGACGCCACCGCGCTTTCTTCAAGCTCGTCGCCTACATGGTTAGCAGCAGTCAACGACCTCAACACCGCCACCGGAGCCCATTGATCACACCACGGCCCCAACCTCTAGACCCAAAGCCTTCACATCTCATCCGATAGATTTGTAAGTTCTCATTTCTCCTCTTGTAATCTCGCCGCCATTACTCCCTTCTAGTTCTTCACTAGTCTTCATTTGTTCTTCACAAAACGTAGCTTACAGATCTAGAATACCCATAAATCTTCATCCGCAAAGCCTTTAAGTTACTCCACAGCATTTTCCCCAATTTGTAGATCTGTTCCAATGCTTCAACTGAACCTCACTGCTGCTTCGCACCCATCCATATAGACCTAGGTTTTTATTTTCTTTAATAACCATTTTTAGATCCAAACAGCCTTTCAATCCGTGTGAAAACTGTTTGTAGCCTGATAACCCGGATCCTCCCTCTTGTTAGAATCATGTCAGATTTACTTGTTTCATACCAGCTTAATCTGCAGCTAGCTCATATTCACACTGCAATCCATTTATGCCCTCTCTTAGCTCACAACCCGACACTTCATTACCGCCTTGATAGTTTCCCCTTTCTAATGCCGTAATCCAGAATACCTTCTTACGTTACCGACTCGTATCTGCCTCCCATATTTTGTAGTTTAAATCTTCACCACTGCAGGAGCCATGGCCCCAAACAAGGTAGTGAATTGGGTCAAATCCAACATGTCCGAGCTCAGACTGCAGTGTTTAGTAGAATCCGGGTTGCTTCCACCCAAGGAAAAGATACACTGGCGAGCACCTGAGGAGGAAATCCACCCACAACCGGGTCGGAATGAGATCATCATTTTTGTTGATCACCTAGAGAGGGGCTTCCGTCCTCCCGGCTCCAAATTCTTTCGAGATGTTCTTCACCACTTCTCCATCAGGCCCCAAGATCTTGGACCGAACTCTGTTCCGAATCTATGCCAGTTCCAAGTATTTTGCAAAGTGTATCTTCAAATCGAGCCGTCTGTCAACCTCTTTCAAGAGTTCTTCTACCTCAACCACCAGACAGAGCACAAGGGAGTACCAAGCATAGATCTAGGAGGCGTAACCATTCAAAGGAGGAAAAACTCAGCCTTCCCTGAGGTGAAATTGGCGAGTCATCCGAAAGGATGGGCAAAAACTTGGTTCTACTGCCAAGATACTTCTCCAGCGTAGGAACACATACTTCCGGGTTACCGATTGAGTCGGCTTGACGCCTCGACGATCTTTCCAGGCTTTGCCTCCCAAGAAGAGAGGGAAGCTCTACGGCCCTTATATCCCAAGATCAACGCCTTGATCGCCCATGGCCTGACTGGAGTAGACTTGACCCGGACTTGGGTAAATTGGCGCATCCAACCTCTGAGTCTCAGAACCAGGCTCATGTGTACATATACAGGCGAGCCGGAAGACGCACTTCGATTTAGCCGGGTTAACCTCCCCGACAAGGACCTGATCAAATCTACGAAGAAACTTCTCGGTGAAAGCAAGGACACAATCAGTATTGTTGGGCTGGCTCCTTTCTTTGAAGGGAACTCGGTGTCGGTGTAAAAACTGGCAGACCTCGGGGTAGGGGGTCCCGAGCTGCGGATCTGGGATCGACGGTAATAGAGACAATGGAGACGATGTTTACCCAGGTTCGGGCCCTCTTAATGGAGGTAAAACCCTACGTCCTGCTTCTGTTATATTGATGAAGATGTATTGAGTACAGAGTTGATCTACCTCGAGATCATAATATGAGTCTAACTCCTATGGCTAGGTAAGCAATGTTGCGTATATATCCCTATTACGGGCTAAACCCTATGGCTTATATACACTCTAGGGAGGGTATCTAGGGTTACAAAGTCGGTATGCTAGGAGAGAGGCGGCAGGAGAGATCTTGGAATACACGTCAAGTCTTCAGTAGAAACAGCCTTGATCATGCCTCCCACGTACAGTCTCCGGAGTCCATCTTGGTTACGTGCGGGGGTATATCGGCCCAGGCGAGGAGACAGGTTGGCCCGGTTAGTACCCCCTAATCCAGGACAACGTCACTAGCCCCTAAACTGGTCTTCGATGCCGAAGTCGTCGTCCTTCACATTCCGGAGTCTTGGCTTGACAGACAAGTTCCCGTGCTTTTATTTTCCGAACAGAGTTAAAGACCTCAGCCGACCTTTAGAATTCGCCGAGAGCTCAATATCAGATGTTGAAACTCGTGCCACTTAGGGAATTGGGCCCCTTTATGGGAAAAACGTCGAAGCGTCAGCCCTCTCTACCCTTACTTAATAGACGCTCGACCCTTGCTTGTGGTTGTGCGCCCTTGCAACCGCAGCGAGAAATTCCCCTTCCCTCAAACCCCAGCTTAGGAGCCCAAAAAATGGCGAGCGGCGAGGGATCGTCAAGGCGTCCTCACGGCCCAGATAAGGGGGACTGGGGGAGCTGTTCCGTCGTGCGCCTTCAACTGGAGCGTTTGGCGATGCAGGGATACCTGCCGGATGCGGATCTAGCCGCTACCCGCCCCGGACTAACATCCATCGAGGGTCAAGCCCACGCCGAAAATTACCCCTCGCCACAGGGGGATGAGCGAGTATGCTTCGTACCTTTCCTCCTCTGCGGCTTAGGGTTTCCAATCCACCCATTCCTCCGCGGCTTGCTGGAGTTCTACGGGTTACAGCTACATCATCTTTCTCCGAATTCGGTGCTACATATTGCGGGGTTTGTCGCGCTCTGCGAGCTACACCTCGGCTGTCAGGCACACTTCGGGTTATGGCGGAAGTTCTTCTGTATCATGCCCCGCTCTTCGACCGACAAGTTATTCGAGGTCGGAGGAGCCGAAGTCTGCCGAATCGACAAGACTGGCTATCCAGCGGGGACACCTCGGGAGGAGGCCGATTACTGGCCTTCCGAGTGGTTCTATATCACCGACGTCCTATTGTATGAGCCAGTCAGGCCAGGCCTTCCACCCTTCTCCTTAGATCCACCGAGGAAGCGTTACAGCTAGAGGCCACTGAGTTCGGCTCAAGAGGAAGACGAAGCCGTGACTAGGCTAGCGGCCAAGGTAAAGCTCCTGTCAAGCGCAGGTCTCACCATCATCGATGTGATGGCGGTGGCTCTAGACCAGAGAGTCCAGCCTCTTCGGCAGCGCCAGCATTTATTGTGCCAGTATAACGGGTCCGAGGACGCCTCTCGATCCATCAAGGGGGTTTTATGGACCAAATGACCCTCGGGGCTGTGCTAGCCAGCATGTACCAAGGGTCGGCCGAGGAGTTTGCTAAGCGCCAATTCCAGGACGGGTTGTCGTACTACAACCCTGCCGACATTGTAAGTCTTCATTTCGGGTTTTCCTGTTTTACCTCGGGATCCTTATCATTAATCCGTTATATATCGGTTGAATAGCGGTGGAGACGTTGGCTCTAAGGGGTGAGCAGTCCGGCTCCAGAGCCGGAGTTGCACAGCCGTGCAGAAGATCCTCTCTACCACGAGGACGAAGACCTGGGGCTTATCTATGAAGGGAGGAGTTTTTACCTGGAGAGCCTTGATGGCTCAAAGGTAGCGGTCGTCCCTGATACACCGGGGACTAGACCAGCCTCATCGGTAACTCTCCCTTCCTCTAAACGAAAGAGAGCCCCTCGTCCCCCAGTCTCCAATCTTCTGACTTCTCCTCCAAAGGGGCGGCGCTCCCAACGCCTCCGTAGAGAGACGGCTCCACCGGAAAGGGCATGGCCAGAGGTTCAAGAAGCTCCGTCCGAGGTTGCGAGGGCAAACGAGAGTGCTCCATCCATAATTAGGTAATATTTTAGCTCTATGTCATAGAAAAGACACTTCGGGTTCTAACACCGCCAATTATGTGCAGACAGCCTCCACCTTCCACCGCACACGCAGAGGCCGAGGAAGGTACGGTCCGGCCCGAGGAAGTAGAGGTCCGAAATCCTTCAAGGGTTGACTCCGGAACCGCCCAGCCTGAGGATTCAGTGACATCGGCTACTCCGTCCGAAATTCAATGCGCCGCGAATTATCGCTGGCGAAAGGCTTCCTTGAATAATCCAGCCTTTCCGGACAGGGAGCTGAAGGCTCTCAGCGCAGTGGACGCATACCTCGGGGCGACCCGAGGTGCTTTTGACGAGTCGCTGGATGTATTGGCGCGAGGGCTGCGGGTAAGGTTTTCAAAGACGAATATGACTACCAAGTATAGTAGTAGCCCCTAAGGCTTGATACGAGCCCCTGGGGTCGAATCAAGACTTGAATGCTAACCCGGAATCGCTGTCTTAACAGGAAGCTCGCTTGAAGAACGAGCAATTGACCTCGGCGTTAGACCAAACAAAGGTGCAGCTTGACGCGGCATTGTCCGAGGTTGAGCAGGTGAAGAAATTCACCAGAGAGGCGCACGGTAAGCGCTTACTCCTTGAAGTGGGTAACGTCAAAAAAGCAGAGCTGACGCCTAGCATTGCTTGTAGCAGTGGAGGCCCTGGGCCATCTTGAAAGAGATCTGAAGCAGGCCCGTGAAGATCTGGCGTATGCTGAAACGCAACGCCAGGCAAGTCAACATGTGGGCAATGTGAATGCGCTTAGGGCTGAAAACGCCCGGCAGGCCCTGGAAATTGAGAGATTAAAAACTCGCCTGGCTGCTGCAGAGGCCAAGAATCGAAGAGCGGATGATATGATTTATGGTAAGTTTAGAAAAGACGAAAGACATTTGTCATGCAAGTTTGCTCAAGGAAATTTGTCATTCGAAATGTGTTGTTGTTTGACAGGGTGCTTGACTGGCCTTCGTCCGGAGTCGCGGGGTCCAATGTCCGAAGACATGAGCAGGCGCCTATTCGAGGTGCATGAAGGAGCTCGGCAAGCGATGAAGGATGTGCACCAGGCGTTATGGCCCGAGGTGATGCCAGTCCCTGAGGGCATGGCCGCGCTGGCCGAACGTCTTAAGAGAGCTCGGCGCCGGATCCAAGCGTGGAAAGTATCAGCTTGCTGAGAAGGTGCTAGAGAGGCCTGGGCCATGGTGAAGACCTATTACACCGGTGTGAGGACAATAGAATTAGCAGAGGTAGGACCCCTGGGGCCGGATGGGGAAGAGATCCCGACCAGCCAGGCATATGATAGTGTGATGCCCGCTGCACGATTCTCGCAAAAGGATTGCGCATTAGACACCTTAATAGACGGGTTAGACCGTGCTTGAAAAATGTTGTATGACTTTATGTACCGAGGTACTCTATGTCAAATTTCTCCGACCGTTCAGCCGAACTCTGTCAGCCAGCCGTCGGCTTCCGCCTCCTCGGACAAAGTCCGAGGAGTGTCCCATACTACTGGTCCGAGGTTATCGAACCAGATGCTGCGAGGGACCAGGCAATCAGGCAATGCGGCTCGAAAGACAAGAGGGTAACAGAAGGTTATGTTATATTACTATTTAACGTAAGAAACATCTTCCGAGGAAAATAGTTCTTTCAACAGTTCCTTTCCGCGGGTTAATGTGTCGAACACGCCCGTCAGAAGACGGATGACCTCGGTGGTTAAAGCCCCTGGTCGGGGTTTGAAAAGACCCTTGCCACGTTAGTCCTATGTCATAGCCGACCAATCCGCATTATAAGAACGCTAGCTTTCGGCTTTATCCGTCTGAGGTACTACACCGGTTGACCCGGGAGTAACAACCACAGCGGTGCTCCCTTTGCCCCCTAGCCGAAATATCGGAAACGTAAGGGGCAAGCACAGGAGCCGGGCAACCCAGCTTGGCCAAATCTTAAAGCGAATCGATGCATATAGTGGCTCGAGAGACAATAGTACATAAGGGGCGGAATAGCTATTGTTTTGAGAAGAACAAGCTAGATTGTCCTCGGGGTCGTAAAAGAGCTTTCCGAGGTGAAAAGATAAGAAAGAAAGAGTTAAATCGAAAGAAAATGCACAAGTTATTTACACAGACCGTATACTCGAAGTCATGCATAGAAGCGTCGGAGAAGCGCCGCGTTCCACGGGTGGGGCTCTAATCGGCCGTCCTCTGGATCTCGGATTCGATAAGCTCCTCCGATGAGCACTTGGTCAATGATGAACGGTCCGTCCCATCTAGGGGAGAGCTTGTGTTTTTGTTTTTTGGGGTGCAATCTCATTACGAGATCCCCGACATTGAATGCTTTGGCACGGACCTCTCTACCATGGTAGCGTCGTGCCTGGTGTTGATAAATGGCTGAATGAGCCCGTGCGACGTTGCGCTCTTCCTCGAGAGCGTCTAAGGCGTCCTGCCGATCGAGTTCGGCCTCCAATTCCTCATACATGCGCACCCGAGGTGCGTCATGTATGATGTCGCAAGGGAGGATCGCTTCGGCGCCGTACACCATAAAAAACGGGGTATACCCGGTGGACCGGTTTGGTGTTGTACGCAGGCCCCATAAGACGGAATCAAGTTCCTCAACCCATTTCCAGTTGGCTTTTTTAAGGGAGCGAACTAGCCGGGGCTTAATTCCACTAAGGATAAGCCCGTTGGCGCACTCCACCTGCCCCTTAGACCGCGGGTGATAGACGAACGCGTAGTCGAGCTTAATGCCCATTTTCTTACACCATGCCTTAACCTCTTTGGCCGTGAAGTTGGTTCCGTTGTCTGTGATCAGACAGTGGGGGACACCGTAACGATGGACTACCCCCGAAATGAATCCGATGACTTGGACGGCCTCGGCCGAGGTGACCGGCTTTGCTTCGATCCACTTGGTGAATTTGTCTACCATAACGAGTAGGTATTTATTTTTGTTGGATCCACCTTTGAGTGTCCCAACCATATCGAGCCCCCAGACCGCAAAGGGCCATGTAATGGGAATGGTGCGCAGAGCCATGGGGGGCATATGGCTCTGTTTCGCGAAGACCTGGCAGCCTGGGCAGCGCTGTACTAATGCCGAGGCATCGGCGCTTGCCGTTGGCCAGTAGAAACCGGCGCGAAAGGCCTTGCTAACAAGGGTTCGAGCAGCGGTGTGATGCCCGCTCATGCCGGAGTGTATGTCCTGCAGTACAAGTTGTCCTTCTTCCTCGGATATGCATCTCTGGAGGACGCTCGTTGTACTCATTTTATAAAGTTCCCCTTCATGAACCTTGTAGGCCTTAGACTACCTTACGATCCGACGAGAGTCGGCTTGGTTATCAGGGAGTTCTTGTCGGAGTAGGTATGCAAGAAGCGGCTCAGTCCATGGTGTGATCACTGCCATGACGTCATGCACTGAATTCGTTTGCCGGATCATGGACCCGCCTATGATACCATCGTCCTTTTCGGGCGGGGACTGTTTCCCGACATCGTTTGAGTCCGATGTTCTAGTGCTGTCTTGCCAGACTACGGATGGCTTAAAAAGCCGCTCGAGGAAGGTGTTTTCGGGAACCTTGTCCCGCTTCGCGCCCAACCGGGCGAGTACGTCTGCGGCCTGATTGCTATCTCGAGGTATATGGTGAAATTCCAGCCCCTCGAATCTGGCCGAGATCTTTAGGACGACATTTCCGTAGGCTGTCATCTTGGGGTCTTTGGCGTCGAACTCGCCATTGATTTGCGAGATGGCGAGGTTCGAATCACCTCGGACCTCGAGGCGTTTAACGCCCATGGAGACTGCTATCCGAAGTCCGTGTAAGAGAGCTTCGTATTCGGCTGCGTTATTGGAGTCTGTGTACATGATTTGTAGTACATATCAAATGTTGTCGCCCGTGGGGGACGTGAGTACCACGCCGGCCCCTAGGCCGGCCAGCATTTTGGAGCCATCAAAATACATCGTCCAATGCGAATAAGTACTGTACTCACGAGGGAGTTCGGCTTCGGTCCATTCGGCCACGAAGTCTGCTAGCACCTGGGATTTAATTGCCCGACGTGGTTTATAGATAACTTCGAAAGGCAGGAGCTCTATAGCCCATTTGGCGATGCGCCCCGTCGCATCTCTATTATTGATTATGTCACTTAACGGGACGTCGGATGCCACGGTCACCGCGCACTCTTGAAAGTAGTGTCGAAGCTTTCGTGAGGCCATGAAGACTGCATACGCTATCTTTTGATAGTGAGGGTAACGTGTCTTACAGGGGGTTAAGACCTCGGACACATAGTATACGGGTTTCTGGACTTGGAACTTATGACCTTCCATGTCTCGTTCGACCACGAGGACCGCGCTAACCACCTGGTTTGTAGCCGAGATGTATAATATCATTGGTTTGCAAACGCCTGGTGCTGCCAGGATTGGGTTGGTGGCGAGGAGGGCCTTGATGTCTTCCAGGGCCGCCGCAGCCTCCGTGGTCCAATTGAACGTTTTAGTCTGCTTTAACAGCCTGTACAGTGGTAAAGCTTTTTCTCCAAGCCGTGATATAAAACGACTTAGGGCTACTACGCAGCCCGCTAGCTTTTGTACATCTTTGAGCTCTGTAGGGACCTCTAAGCGATCCAGGGCTCGAATTTTGGCCGGATTGGCCTCAATTCCTCGGCTAGATTCAATGAAACCGAGGAGTTTTCCAGTCGGGACCCCGAAGACGCATTTTTCAGGGTTGAGTTTTATTTGATATTCCCGTAGGCTGGCAAATGTATCGCGGAGGTTGTCCACCAGTCGGTCGACGCGTTTAGTTTTAACAACCACGTCGTCTACGTTGGCCTCCACAGTTTTTCCGATGTGTTCTTTCAAGCATGTTTGAATCATACGCTGGTACGTAGCGCCAGCGTTCTTTAGTCCGAAGGGCATCATATTGAAGCAAAACGGTCCGTAGGGTGTAATAAATGCTGTTGCTGCCTGGTCCGATTCCTTCATTTTTATTTGATGATACCCTGAATAGGCATCTAGGAAGCACAATGCATCGTGGCCCACAGTGGCATCCACAATTTGGTCAATACGGGGTAGGGGAAAGGGGTCTTTAGGGCAAGCTTTGTTGAGGTCTTTAAAATCGACGCACAACTGCCAGGACCTATCCTTCTTTGGCACCATGACCAAATTGGCTAGCCAGTCGGGGTGTTTTATATCCTTGATGAATCCTGCCTCCAGTAGCTTTGCCAGTTCCTCGCCCATCGCTTGACGCTTGGGCTCGGAAAAATGCTGAAGTGTTTGTTTAACGGGCTTATAGCCTGCCAGTATGTTTAGGCTGTGCTCTGCGAGCCTACGGGGTATCCCAGGCATGTCGGAGGGGTGCCAGGCAAATATGTCCCAGTTTTCCCTAAGGAAAGCGCGTAGGGCTTCGGCAACCTCTGGGTCGAGGTTAGCTCCTATGGACGCCGTTTTAGCGGGGTCCGTGGGGTGAACTTGGAATTTAATGATCTCATCGGCCGGCTTGTAGGAGGTAGGTTTTGATCTTTGTCTAGGATGACATCATCCCGATCGACTTCGGCGCGTAGTGCGGTTAATTCTTTGGCCGCCAAGGCTTCGGCCAGGGTCTCGAGGGTGAGAAACGCCGTTTTATTCTCGGCATTGAGCGCCCTGTCGGGATCGCTCGAAATGGTAATGATCCCTTTTGGGCCCGGCATCTTGAGCTTCATGTAGCCATAGTGCGGTACCGCTTGAAATCTTGCAAAGGCGTCCCGTCCGAGGATGGCGTGGTATCCGCTTTTGAAAGGCGCGATGTGGAATGTAATCTCCTCGGAGCGATAATTGTTCGAGGTCCCGTAGACTACGTCTAGAGTTATCTTTCCACTGCAGCGTGCCTCTCTCCCGGGCACTATTCCTTTAAAGGTAGTGGTGCTCGGTTCTATGCGTGTTTTATCGATGTGCATTTTATCCAGAGTGTCTTCATATATCAAATTCAGGCTGCTGCCTCCGTCCATCAGGACCTTATGGAGGCGGCAGCGGTCCACGATGGGATCGAGGACTAGCGCGGCGGGGCACCTGTCCAGGGTAGACTTCGGCTGATCATTCTGAGTGAAGGAGATCGGCGTGTCTATCCATGCATCCCGAGGCGATACCTGCCGGACGGCGTTAAGTTCCCGTAAGGCCCGTTTGCGCTGGTTTTTAGACGAAAATGTCTCATAAATCATTAAGACCTCGTCTTCATCCGAGGTCCGTCCAGAGTGGCTGGAGGTGCCCGCCAAGAGGGCGGGCCCCCCTTTGGCCACCTGCCTTAGCACCCAACAGTCTCGAAGGCTGTGGGTTGGGCAGGAGTTAACTAATACGGCGTGGATCGGGCATGGTTTATCTAGAAAGCCGTCCAGGGCTGTTCCGGGGTGATCGGAGGTTTTCCTCTTCTTCCGGGGTCGATCACCCGAGGTGTTGCATTTGCGATTTTCGCGCCAAGGCGCCGACCTGTCGCGTTCCGGGTAGTCTTCATAGATCGAGTCCGTATTCTCCTCGGTTCGCCAGGTGTCCTCAATGGCGCAAAATCGCGCTACCAGGTTGGTTAATTCAGGGAGTGTTTGGACGCGACGGCGGGCGAGGGCGTTCAAGACGCCTTTATCCTTGCATCCATGCTCGAAAACGGCGATTATTTCAGAGTCTCGGTACTCTAGTATCTTGCCCTTGACGATCAAGAACCCGGCCCAGTATTGCCGGATCGGCTCACCAGGGATCTGCCGTACATAAGCTAAGTCCCAGATTTCAGATGGGCCGGAGTCGTCGGGGCGATATTCCACACAAGAGGTGAGCGGACTAGATCCGATCTCTAAAGACCGCGGGCTGAAGACCTCATCCCGTTCACCCGACGGTGGATCCATAGTTATCGGTTTAGTCGATTCAATCTGGGAGTCGGTCATTAGCGGGTTGCCGTCCGATCCGATCTCCAGGAAGTATCTTACCCCCTCATCAGAGAGGGGGGCCTTCGTTGGAGCCGGAGAAGGGTCACGATTCGCTTCCACGTTACGTGGGGGTGTCCGCGAGACCAAAGCTTCAGATGTGGAGATATTCTCCATAGGTTTAAAGCCATTGACTAGCGATCCCATCGATCCCTCCGGCGATCTCACAGCGGAACTCTCAATGAAAGCACCAGTGTCGGTGTAAAAACCGGCAGACCTCGGGGTAGGGGGTCCCGAGCTGTGGATCTGGGATCAACGGTAACAGAGACAATGGAGATGATGTTTACCCAGGTTCGGGCCCTCTTAATGGAGGTCAAACCCTACGTCCTGCTTCTGTTATATTGATGAAGATGTATTGAGTACATAGTTGATCTACCTTGAGATCATAATGTGAGTCTAACTCCTATGGCTAGGTAAGCAATGTTGCGTATATATCCCTATTACGGCCTAAACCCTATGGCTTATATACACGCCAGGGAGGGTATCTAGGGTTACAAAGTCAGTATGCTAGGAGAGAGGCGGCAGGAGAGATCATGGAATACACGTCAAGTCTTCAGTAGAAACAGCCTTGATCACGCCTCCCACGTACAGTCTCCGGAGTCCATCTTGGTTACGTGCGGGGGTATACCGGCCCAAGCAAGGAGACAGGTCGGCCCGATTAGTACCCCCTAATCCAGGACACCGTCACTAGGCCCTGAACTGGTTTTCGATGCCGAAGTTGTCGTCCTTCACATTCCGGAGTCTTGGCTCGACAGACAAGTTCCCGTGCTTTTATTTTCCGAACAGAGTTAAAGACCTCGGCCAACCTTTAAAATTCGCCGAGAGCTCAATATCAGATGTTGAAACTCGTGCCACAAAAGCTTTCTACAAATCATTCTCTTGTGTTACGAAAGCTTTCTACTAAACAACTAACTTTTATTATCTTGCAAATTACTCGTAGTTTTATTCTCGCAAAGTACTTCTAGTTTTATTCTTGCAAACCTATCCTATCACCTACAAAATAGTTTCATACTTGTTCTAGGTAAAGCGAACGTTAAGTGCGCATAGAGTTGTATCGGTGGTCGATAGAACTTGAAGGGAATATTAATTCTACCTTTAGCTCCTCGTTGGGTTCGACACTCTTATTTATTGAAAAAGATACAATTGATCCCCTATACTTGTGGGTTATCACCGGAAGATGAAGAAGAGCATGAGGTAGAACTTGACTCCCTTGGTCGTCTTTTTAACCAACTTGCAGATGCCGACTCTCCTCAGGAACAAGTTGAATCCAGTCAAGCCGGCGAGGTAGAGATAACCCTGATTTCCTCAGACTCAGACTCAACAATTCCCGTCCCAAAGAAATTCTGGATTGCGGTCCACAAAGTCCCGTTCTCGCATCCAAACGCTCACTTAGACCCACAATTTCTTTTGAAAAAAACTCAGCATGCTGGCACTTCAAAACGGAACACTTGAAGCAGCGAGGGAAAGCCAAGCGGTGGGTTAACGAACGAGCCGTCTACACGAAGGGCTAGGACTGAAGTCCCTCACAGCCCCATTCCTTCTCTTCCCCAAGCCGGCCTTTTCAAAGAACCACTGCCACGAGATGACTCGGCTTATCTGACCTCCCCTTCTTCGGATGAGTCCAGCGCCACTCAAGCACCGGTTTTTAACATCAACCGCGGGTAAAAATTGACTACTTGTCCTTCAAGCTTATACTTATTTTATCTGTTAACTGAACAATCTTTTCCTTTCTGTAATGCTAAGGCCATCAAGAAGAAAACCACTGTCAGGTCTTCCGACCCCATTGTTGGAAACGAGGGCCCTTCTCAGAAGGCGGCGACAGATAACCCGGAGATTCCGGACGACCCGGTCATTCATGAAGATCCGCCATAACAAGACACAGCCATGAGCCCCACTCGCACTTCCACTCCTCCCCTTGTTGAGCAAGAGAAGGAAGATATAATAGAAGAACAGCCTATTGAAAATGCCCAGGATGAGGTGGTGATGATTGGTGAGACTCAGAACCCTCCACCGAAAACTTCATCTGCCTTGGCAAAAATTCCCTTCAAGAATGAGTCGCCAATTAAGGATAAAGGGAAGGCGGCTCTTAACTTCCACTCGTTTGAGGATCAAGATGTCGACTGCTTGCACCACACCTTCTTAACCCGGCTGTCGGAGAGCCGGGATACTGAAGCAGCTATTATGAATAGCTTGAAGAGAAAATATGAGGTAAAAATTGCTGCACCCTCATTTGTTCATATAAGTAGCCCTCCAAATCGGTAGTAGAAAGTAACTTACTGCTTGAGATTTGCTTAAACTTAGCTGTAGAAAATATTGGTACCATACTCAGGTGTAGCCCCCAAGGGCCGGGTCATTATGCAATAATAACCTGGAACTTTCATGTAGTTGTAGTATATTCATGTGAGCAAACTGTAGCCCCCAAGAGCCGGCTCAACATCATATGATGAACCGGGTCTCCCCATTTACTGATAAAATGATTAAGCATTAGCCCCCAAGTGCCATGTTGAATGCCTGTATCTTCATGGGACTTTTTATAATTAGAAGAGAGCTTGATTGATGCAGCCCTGAAGTGTCAGGTCGATCGCCTGTGGCAGCTCGGGACTTTAGAAAACACCATGCTGATTAGAAATTTGATATGCAGGACATGCTGAACCAAGCCGAGTCACAGGCGGCCGGCTTCCAAAAGGACATGAAAAGAGAGAAGAAACTGCGGGAGAAAGCAGAACGCTTATCCTCCGAGTTTCACATATCTTTGCTCACTCCAACAGACACCCTAGGGAAGACCAAGGCGGCATTTGAAGAAGAAAGAGCTGGCTTAATAAAGCGTGCTGAAGAAGCCGAAGCGAAGCTCGAGCCTGTGACTCAGGAATTGTCCATCTTAAAGGGCCGTATAACAACTATGTGCAATGCCATCTTTGGTAAGCATAAAACTGCGCAAGTCACCAAATATGTCGGCTTAATATGTTGAGCCGGGTTATTGATAGTTACTGATCTGTGTTTGCAGGCAGAAGGAATCATAACTTGGTAGAACTTCATCTGGTCAAATTGAAAGCCGTTTATACCTTTCTGGAGCAGCTATATATAGGCGGCTCACGCTGTATTATGGCAGTGAAGAACACAAAGGCACCGCCTCAACATATCTTGGACATGCTGAAAGAGTTGTCGGTTGTACCCCAATGATTCCAAGAATGGAAAAAGGTGGCTTGTCATCACAGAGCTCTGACTGCCCTTGCACGTGCCAAGGCTTATGCACCAGAATTGGATCTGGCTCAACTGGTAGATGGATATCCGGAATTCAACACTGATGACACGCCATTTACCAAGAAGGACTTTCTGCGGTGTGTGAAAGAAACCCGGGTTGCTGCAACGGCACTAACGGAAGAGATAGACCTCACCAAATATCAAGCCGGCTACTCTGAAGCTAGCGAATGCATTGAGCCGCCCAACCTGAAGCCTATGAATCTTACACGTCCTCGTAAGCAAACCTTCGCTCCTGACATCGACCCTTCAACTGTAATAACGGCAGACTCAGTTTTTGAAGCTTTGCGATCCATCCAGAGGCTGGAGGACGACCCCCAGACCGCAAGGGCAAAAGAGACGACGCATGACGACCAGGAAGCACCAGCGTAGCCTTGATCCAACATCCAACACCAGGAATGTCTACCCGGTGTATTGCACTGCCGGCTTGCGGCTTTAAAACTTTGGAATCTGTAGTAGTGAAAAACACTTGACCTGATTTTGGTCCTGACGCGACTTTGTAATAGTTGGTATGAAACTTGAATAATCTGCCACTGCTTGTAGGAAATGTATCAAGCCCTAGTTTTTGAATCTGTGATGATTGCTGGTACACCTATTCTGCATGCTTGCTCGACGTTGGTGTAAAACTTGGAACCCATAATCAGGATTGCTAAGACAACCCGGCAAAAGATTCACTTTTAAGGAATCCGAAGAAGAATGTTGTAGTATACTGCAAAGCAACAATTGGATGTCCCATGGCCGGGCCAAACGTGTGACCCAGCAGAATTTATTAGAACCTGCAAAAACGCAGAAACATAGATATCTACAAGTATAAAATAAACTTTAAATAAATACACAATAAGCCGGCTTCCGAGGCACGACATAAAGACCGGCTTTCGAGGCTCGAGTCTGATTTCCTTCTGTAAAGCAGGCTGTTTGGACTCTTTTGGTTTGTCCTAACTTTCTGAAAGCCGGCTCTCACGTGACTTAGCCGGTGGTTTAACTTTGACGAGTTCAGGGTCACCTCTGTGATTGACTCATCAGGCGTTCATTGGGTCACCTTTTCAGAGTAGCATCTTGCTAACAGGCAGGTATAACCAAGTGTATGATGGCATTTGCGGGGTTAAGAGGGATGTTAAAAGCTAAACTCGATGAGTTGGAAGCCCCCAAGTAACCAATGATCAAAGAATAAAGACTCAACACACAATTTGAGGCGAAATGACAAACTCTTTTATACAGAGATGCCGGCTTTATTTCATTGATCATAATATATATATACATACATGATGAAGGTATGTACAAAAAATACTGCCAAGTCTGTGTCTTAGGTATACTATGGCCGGAGACGTATAATATTCCAGGGTCGGCTGCCCTCCTCCTCAGAGGTACGTGACTTATTTGCTTCACGTATGTCAACAAGGTAATACGACCCATTGTTGAGATTCTTGCTGATGACGAAGGGTCCTTCCCAAGGAGGCGAAAGCTTATGCATGCCTGTCTGGTCTTGTATCAGACGGAGCACTAAGTCACCTTCCTGAAATGTACGGCTTCGAACTCTATGGCTGTGATAGCGACGTAGGTCTTGTTGATAGATTGCAGATCTGGACGCGGCAAGTTCGCGTTCTTCTTCCAGAGCATCAAGAGCATCTTGGCGAGCCTGTTCATTATCAGCCTCCACATAAGCTGTGATTCGGGGAGAGTCATGATGAATATCATTTGGAAGTACAGCCTCTGCGCCATAGACCAGGAAAAACGGCCTATAGCCTGTTGACCTGTTGGGAGTAGTCCATATGCTCCAAAGTACTGCAGATAATTCCTCTTCCCAGCAACCAGTAGTACGTTCAAGAGGCACCATGAGCCTTGGTTTTATTCCACACAGCAATTCTTGATTAGCTCGTCCCGCCTGTCCATTGGACTGAGGATGCGCGACAAATGTCAAATCAAGTCGGATATGTTCCTTTTGACAGAACTGCTTCATGACCCCCTTGGACAGATTGGTTCCATTGTCTGTGATTATGCTATGTGGATAGCCAAATCGATAGATCAACTTTTTTAGGTACTTGACAGCTGTGGCAGCATCACAACGGCTGACTGGCTCTGCTTCAACCCACTTTGTGAATTTGTCAACTGCAACTAACAAGTGAGTATGTTTCTTTTTGGATCTCTTGAAAGGCCCGACCATATCAAGCCCCCAGACTGCAAAGGGCCAGGTTATTGGAATCATCCTCAACTCTTGAGCCGGCACATGTGCTTGACGAGCAAATTTTTGACAACCATCACATTTGCGAACAATATCCTCTGCATCTGCATGAGCTGTGAGCCAGTAAAAACCATGTCGGAAAGCTTTCGCGACCAAGGATCTTGAGCCGGCATGATGTCCACAATCGCCAGAGTGGATTTCATTAAGAATTGCACGACCCTCTTTAGGAGAAACACAATGTTGAAAAATGTGTGTGACGCTTCGTCTATGTAACTCGCCATTGACTATGGTCATGGACTTAGACCTCCTGATAATCTGCCGAGCGATGATTTCCTCTGCTGGGAGCTCGCCACGGCTTAGATATGCCAGGTAAGGCACTGTCCAATCTAGTATAGCATGAACAGCGGCCACCAATGCCGCCTCTGGATCAGGAATAGCAAGGTCCTCCTCCGTCGGTAACTTGACTGACGGGTTGTGTAGAACATCAAGGAAAACATTGGGCGGAACAGGCTTCTGCTGAGACCCCAAACGAGACAATGCATCTGCTGCCTCGTTAAGCCGGCGATCAATATGATCAACCTGATATCCCTTGAAATGCCCAACAATGTTTGTGACTGCGTGTCTATAAGCCGCCATGAGGGGATCCTTGGAATCCCAAATTCCAGAAACCTGCTGAGCCACCAAATCTGAGTCACCCAGGCACCTGACTCGGCTTAAGTTCATCTCCTTAGCCATACGGAGTCCATGAAGCAAAGCCTCATATTCAGCTACATTGTTAGTACAGGGAAACATAAGCCTCAAAACATAACAAAACTTATCACCTCGCGGGGAAGTTATCACAACTCCAGCCCCCGAGCCTTCCAATTGCCTTGAGCCGTCAAAGTGAATTGACCAATACGTGGTATCTGGCTTCTCCTCTGGAGCCTGCAACTCAGTCCAGTCATTGATGAAGTCCACCAAAGCTTGAGATTTAATAGAAGTCCGTGGCATATATTTGAGATGATGCGGGCCAAGCTCAATAGCCGACTTTGCAACCCGTCTAGTAGCCTCCCTGTTCTGAATTATGTCTCAAGAGGTGCTGAACTGACCACAGTAATTGGGTGCTCACGAAAGTAATGTTTTAATTTGTGACTTGCCATGAACACGCCGTATACCAACTTTTGCCAATGCGGATACCGCTGCTTGGACTCTGTTAAGACTTCACTGATATAATACACAGGGCGCTGAACTGGGTACTCTTTGCCTTCTTCCTTGCGCTCCACAACAACTGCAACACTAACTGCTTTGTTGTTGGCTGCGATGTATAACAGCATTGGCTCCTTCTTCTGGGGGGCAGTAACGATAGGCGGCTCAGACAACTGCTTCTTTAGACACTCGAAGGCTTGATCCACGGCATCACTCCAAGTAAAATTATCTGACTTCCGGAGCAATTGGTAAAGCGGAATCACTTTTTCCCCAAGCTGGCTGATGAACCGGCTCAACGCCACGACCCGCCCCGCCAGCTTCTGTACAGCGTTAAGATTGGCTGGCTTGGCCAGGGTCGTGATGGCTTTGATTTTTTCAGGGTTGGCCTCAATTCCACGCTCAGAAACTAGGAAGCCCAGTAACTTCCCAGCAGGAACACCAAAGATACATTTTTTCGGGTTGAGCTTCATCTGGTAAACTATGAGGTTATCAAATGTCTCTTTGAGATCTTCCAGTAAAGTCTCCCTCCTCCGGGATTTGACCACAATGTCATCAACATATGCATGGACGTTACGCCCAATCTGCTTGTGGAAGCAATTTTGGACACAACGCTGATAAGTCGCCTGTGCACACTTCAGACCAAACTGCATCGTAGTATAGCAGAAAGCCCCAAAAGGCCTGAGAAAAGTTGTTTTCTCCTGGTCCTCCTCCTTCATCTTAATCTAATGATAACCGGAGTAAGCATCCAAAAAGCATAAGCACTCGCAGCCGGCCGTAGCATCAATGATCCGGTCAATACGGGACAGAGCAAAAGGATCACTGGGACAAGCTTTATTCAAGTCTGTGTAATCAACATACATCCGCCAAGTCCTGTTTTTCTTCAGAACAAGCACTGGGTTAGCCAACCACTCTGGATGAAAAACTTTAACAATGAACCCGGCAGCTAGGAGCCGAGCCACTTCTTCGCCAATAGCTTTCCGCCTCTCCTCATTAAAAGGACGGAGATACTACCGAACAGGCTTAAACTTAGGATCCACATTAAGGGAGTGCTCAGCGAGTTCTCTCGGCACACCTGGCATGTCAGAAGGTTTAAACTTAGGATCCATGCAAAAATGTCCCGGTTCTCACGGAGATACTACCGAACAGGCTTAAACTTAGGATCCATGCAAAAATGTCTCGGTTCTCACGGATGAACTCGATGAGCGCGCTTTCCTATTTAGGATCCATATTTGCTCCAATGGTGAACTGCTCAGAGGGATCACCAGGGGTGAAATCGACTTGCTTGGTATCACGAGCCGACTTGAATTTGAGTAAAGGGTCAGACTCAATTGTCGGTTTCTTCAGAGGAGTCTTGTCAGCTGGGTCTACATCATCCCTGTAATATTTCTACTCCTCAGTAGCGCAAGCCGACTCAGCATAAGCTGCGTCTCCTTCCTCACACTCCAAAGCAACTTTCCGATTACCCTCAACAGTAATGGTTCCTTTACGCCCAAGCATTTTCAACTTCAGATAAACATAATAGGGACGTGCCATAAACCGTGCATAAGCCGGCCTGCCGAATAGAGCATGATATGGACTTTTAAGCTTGACCACCTCAAATGACAGGAACTCGGAACGATAGTTATATTTTGTTCCAAAAGCCACTTCCAGAGAGATTCTGCCAATGGGGTAAGCCGACTTGCCGGGAACAATGTCGTGGAAGACTGTAGAGGACGGAGTCAACTGCTTCTGAGACAGATTCATCCGTTTCAAAGTGTCGTAATAAAGTATGTTGATACTGCTTCCTCCATCCATGAGCACTTTGGTTAACGTATAACCGCCGACTTGTGGAGCAACCACCAGAGCAACATGACCGGGGTGATCAATAATTTCAGGATGATCTGCCCAACTGCTTCTCAGAATCAAGTGACCGGTTGTTCTGACCAGTTGAGATAATAAGGGACTGTCGGCTCGACCGTGTTAACAGCTCTCCGCTGAACCTTCCGATCACGCTTGCAAGTACTGGTGGTAAAAACATGATACCGCCCACTGTTCAATTGCTTTGGATTGCTCTGAAATTCAGACCGGCCGCCCTGATTCTGATTTCCCTGATTGGTACGCTGATTGTTACCTCCACCATTACCAGCCCCCTGAAACCTAGAATTCTGACCACCGTTCCCTTGGAACCCGGGGCCTGCAAAGTGCCCCTGTGAGCTGGCTCCCTGGAAGCCAGCTCCGTGGTTGCCGGGTCCAGGATTGCTAGGGTTCCCGCCATTGCCGTCACCATTGTGATGGTTCTGAAATAGTCGCTTGGAATACTCTTGCATGATGAAACAGTTCTCCCATGAATGGCTGGATGGCTTACCATTGAAACTATGCTTTGGACACGGACCCTTAAGAGCCTCCTCAAAACTGCGAGGGCGATTACCAGAAAAGGGCCTCCTGGAGCCATCGTTCTGACGCTGGTTTTTATTGCCAGTGTTGGTGTTTGCAATAACATCGGAACCTCCCTCGTGATTCTTACGCTTGTTGTTGTTATTGTTATTTCCATTGCCATTGTTCTACTGTTGATTCTTGCCCCCGTTTTTCTTGCCCTTGCCAGACTTCTCATCATCAGAGGTTGGATCCGTTGTGCTATCGGACTTGGCATACCGAGTTAAAATGTCCATGAGATCACCCATGTCCTAGACCTTCCTCATGAGACGCCCCAACTTTTGTACCAAAGGCTGAAACTTGCAATTTCGTTCCAGGACAAGTACCGCCTGTTGGGCTGTGATGCTATCGGAAGAGTGTATGACTTCTGCAACCCGGCAAGACCAATGATGTGCCGACTCATCCTCACGCTGAACACAATGCTCGAGATCGACAATTGTGGTTGGACTCTTGCAAGTCCCTTGGAAATTCTTGATGAAGCGCTCCTTCAACTCCTACCAAGTGTTGATAGAATTTGCAGGCAGGTTTTTCATCCAAGTACGCGCTGGACCTTCTAACATGAGAGGTAAATAACGCGCGCAGATGGCTTCACTGGCTTCCATCAGATCGATAGCTAGCTCATAGCTTTCTATCCACTCAGGCAGCTCCAAATCGGCTGTATAATTAGGAACCTTGCGAGGACCCTTAAAATCCGGAAGCATGCGCGCGTCTCGCAACGCTGGGACTAAACAGGGAGTTCCAATTATGTGGCTTGGTAGACCACCTGTGCGAGCAGCAGCAGCACTTGGCCGCCTCTCTCTCCCGTTACTCCACCACCTTGTCCCGACGATGCTTAGCAAAGCGCTGATGTCTACTATGCAACTTTATTCTTGTAGACTCTGTTGGGCCTCCAAGTGCAGAGTTTTGTTGGACAGTAGCAAAATTCCCTCAAGTGGATGACCTAAGGTTTATCAATCCGTGGGAGGCGTAGGATGAAGATGGTCTCTCTCAAATAATCCTGCAATCAAATACAAGAAATCTCTTGTGTCCCCAACACACCCAATACAATGGTAAATTGTATAGATGCACCAGTTCGGCGAAGAGATGGTGATACAAGTGTAGTATGGATAGTAGATATAGGTTTTTGTAATCTGAAATAATAAAAATAGCAAGGTAACAAGTAATAAAAGTGAGCACAAACGGTATTACAATGCTTAGAAACAAGGCCTAGGGTTCATACTTTCACTAGTGCAATCTCTCAACAATGCTAGCATAATTGAATCATATAACAATCCCTCAACGTGCGACAAAGAATCACTCCAGAGTTCTTATCTAGCGGAGAACATAAGATGAAATTGTTGTAGGGTACGAAACCACCTCAAAGTTATCCTTTCCGATCAATCTATTGAGCCATCCCTATAAGTGTCACAAACAGCCCTAGAGTTCATACTAAAATAACACCTTGTGATACGCATCAATTAACTCTAATGTCACCTAGATACTCCAATGTCACCATAAGTATCCGTGAGTTAATTATTCGATATGCATCAAACAATCTCAGATTCATAATATTCAATCCACACAAAGAACTTCAAAGAGTACCCCAAAGTTTCTATCGGAGAAAAGGAGATGAAAACGTGTACCAACCCATATGCCTAGATTACCCCAAGGTCACGGGAATCCGCAAGTTGATTACCAAAACATACGTCAAGTGATTCAATAGAATACCCCATTATCACCACGGGTATCCACATGCAAGACATACATCAAGTGTTCTCAAATCCAAAGTATTCAATCCGACACTAACGAAACCTCAAAGGGAAAGACTCAATTCATCACAAGAAGATAGAGAGGGAAGAAACACCATATGATCCAACTATATTAACAAAGCTCGCGATACATCAAGATCATGCCAAATCAAGAACACGAGAGAGAGAGATCAAACACATAGCTACTGGTACATACCCTCAGTCATGAGGGTGAACTACTCCCTCCTCGTCATGGAGACCGCCGGGATAATGAAGATGGCCTCCGGTGATGATTCCCCCAACCGGCAGAGTGCCGGACCAGGGCTCCGGATGAGATCGCTTTGGTACAAAGGCTTGCGGCGGCGGCGTGGGAGTTCTAGGTTTCTTTTTGGGGTTTTCTATATTTATAGAATTTTTCGGCGTTGGATTCACGTCAGGAGGGCCCACGAGGGAGCGACAAGCTCGGTAGGCGCGCCCTGGGGGAGGGCGCGCCCCCAGGCTTGTCGCTTCCTCATGAGGCTTCTGGTCCTTCCTCGAAGCTTCGGGGGTCTCTTTTGGTCCATAAAAAATCACCGTAAATTTTCAGCCAATTTGAGAACTTTTATTTCTGCACAAAAAACAACACCACGGTAGTTCTGCTGAAAACAGCGTTAGTCCGGGTTAGTTCCTTTCAAATCATACCAAAACCATATAAAATTGTTATAAACATGGCATGAATACTTCATAAATTATAGATACGTTGGAGACATATCAGCATCCCCAAGCTTAATTCCTGCTCGTCCTCGATAGGTAAATGATAAAAGAAATAATTTATCAAGTGTGAATGCTAGCATAGTGCATAAATTTGATCAATGATAATTTCAATCACTTTTTCCAGCATCATTATATATCATAACAATAGCTCATCTCATAAAACGTCTCATGACAAAATAGCAATCAATTCACATGTTAAACAATGCATTCTTTTGAAACTTAACAACCTATGTTCTTAGTCACCAAACAATTTCAATGCATCCTATTTTCAGCAAAATCTAAGTAAGAGCTCCACATACTCAATTATCATATAGTATTCTATGATTGCTAATACTCAAAGCATATTTTTAGAACAAATAGCATCCATCGAACACAGAGAAAGATAGGGGCTTAATGTTTCACCTCCCAACTTATTTATCATAGAGATAATTGTCAACAATAATAATTCATGATCAGATATATTTGAATGGATATATGTGTCTGGATCTTTCCCCACCACATGATGCTTGACAACTAAAGAATAGGTTGGAATAAGAAATTGACTCAACAAAAATAAAATTAACAGAAAAAGTAAAAGATAAGCCCTTCGCAGAGGGAAGCATGGATTCGCAGAGGTGCCAGAGCTCATTGCTTAAAACATAGATGAATACATTTTGAGTGGTGTGCTTTTCCTGTCAACGTCACGACTAAGGTATTCAATATCTTCCATGCTAAACACATTATTGGCGGTTCCCATGCGGAAATGAAAAGTTTAACTCCCCCTCAACCATTCAAACACAAGCCATGGCTAGCCAAATGCATGGGTGCCCTCCAAACTTTCAACTTTCCAGGGGGAGATTTTGTTTTATTATATTTTTTTTCTTTTTATTTAAGGTACTGGGCATCCCGATTACCAGCCTCTCTCGTGCAAGGACAAGTGAATAAACACCCATCATGAGAATAACCCGCTTAGCATGGAAGATACTGACTGCCCCGTCACTCCATGAGCGGTACGGGCACACAAAACATATGTTTATTTGAAGATTTAGAGATGGCACATGCAAATTTACTTGGAACGGCAAGGTAATACCGTATATAGGTAGATATGGTGGACACTCATGGAAGAAACTTGGCTCAAGGATTTTAGATGCACAAAATAGTATTCCCGCTTAGTACAGAAATCTTGGCTAGCGAAAGATTCTAAACTAGCACCACATGTTGGAGGATCCATAACAATATAACTTCGATACAAATATACCCAAACATAACTCATTACGTTGTCTTCCTTGTCCAACTTCAACTAACTTGCTCAAGTTTGAATATAATGAATGGGTATTCACAATCATAAAAGATGTCCAAGATAATATATTTGTATGTGAAAGTTCTCTTCCATATACTATCTTTCATGAATTGCTTGTATGACTAATATTGTGATTGCCCAACTTCAATGGATTTTACTTTCTAAACCAAATGTGAAATATTACTAAGCATATGGAACAATATAATTTGATATTTATGCTATTCAATTCATTCAAACATTTTCTCTTAAGATATAAGTGAAGCACGAGAATGAATGACAAACTACTCCAAAAGATATAAGTGAAGATCAATGAGTAGTCATACAATTAAGTAGCTATGTGAGGACTCTCTCGCATTCAAGATTTCAGATCCAATGATTTTATTAAAACAGCAAGCAAAATGAAAATAAAAGGACACTCCAAGAATAGCACATATCATGTGAACAAGTAAAAACTTAGGCTAACCGATAGGTGTTGATGAAGAAAGGTGGGATGCCCACCGGGGCATCCCCAAGCATAGTTGCTTGAAACTTCTTGGAATGTTATCTTGGGGTGCTTTGGGAATCCCCAAGATTGAGCTCTTGTGTTTCCTTAATTTCTCTCATATCATGACTTCTCCTAAATCTTAAAAACTTCATCCACACAAAACTCAACAAGAACTCGTGAGATAAGTTAGTATAAATCAGCTCAAAATCTAAACATTATCTATTGTAGCGAATCACTAAAATTATAATTAAACATTGCATACTAAATGCCTCTGTATATTTAATACTCCTATCCACAAATAGAAACATTAAACAAGCAAACATATGCAAACAATGCAACTATAACATCAATCTGCCAAAACAGGACAGTCAGTGAAGGAGGAATAAAAATTCATACTTCCCTAACTCCAAAAATTCTAAAAAATTACCACGTGATAGAAAACTCAAGCATGCTTACTATGTAAAAGTTTAAGATTTTTATCATGTTCTGACAATTCACATAAATTCAGGACATAACAGAAAACTTTCTGTTTTCAAACAGCAACACATAAACTTGCAAACTGAGCATGGTAAAGGCTATAATTGGCATTTTATTGAACTAAAAGATACAAAACATTATTATTGATAACAGAAAGAAAATCTCAACAAAAAAATGACGCTCCAGGCAAAACTCATATTATGTGACAAATAAAAATATAGCTCCAAGTGAGATTACCGATAATGTTGAAGACGAAAGAGGGCATGCCTTCCGGGGCTTCCCCAAGCTTAGATGCTCGAGTCTTCCTTGAATATTAACTTGGGGTGCCTTGGGCATCCCCAAGCTTAGGGTCTTGCCACTCCTTATTCTCCTCATATCGTTATCTCACCCAAAACTTGAAAACTTCAATCACATAAAACTTAACGGAACTCCGTGAGATAGGTTAGTATGAAAATAAATCATTCACTTTGGTACTGTCAAGACAAGATTCATAATTGTTCTCACATAATACCTAATGTATTCCATCATTTCCACAATTTATGTTACTCAATATAAGCTATGGAAACACTAAAACAAGCAAACTATGCAATAAAAAACAGAATCTGTCAAAAACAGAACAACATGTAGTAAGCGAAATAAAAAGCATACTTATGTACCTCCAAAAATTCTAAAAATTAGTAAAACGTAAATAATTGGTAATCCAATACTCTGTAAAAAATTCAGAATTTTCTCATGCTCCAGTACAGAACATAAATTCCATCACTGGACGCAAAAGTTTCTGTTTTTGCACAGAATCAAATCAACAAGTATCCATGATATGTCTCCATCGTATCTATAATTTTTGATTGTTTCATGCAAATATTCAACAACTTTCACATACTTTTGGCAACATTTTATATTATTTTTGGGACTAACATATTGATCCAGTGCCCAGTGCCAGTTCCTGTTTTCTGCTTGGTTTTTGTTTCGCAGAAAATCCATATCAACAGAAGTCCAAACGCGATAAAATTTTAAGGACAATTATTTTGGAATATGTGTGATTTTTGGGAGGTGGAATCAATGCAAACGGAGGCCCACAGCCTCCACAACGAATCTTGGCGCGGCCTCCCCCCCGCCCAACCGCGTGGTGTTGCCTTGTGGGCACACCGTAAGTAAGTTGGGATCCTTCTTCGGCCGCAAGGAAGCTTATATCGAGAAAAAAATCATGTTAAAATTTCAGCCCGATCGAAGTTACGGATCTCCGAATATTTAAGAAATGGTGAAAGGCCAGAAAAGGGGAGCGCGAAACAGAAGAGAAACAGAGAGAGGGATCCAATCTCGGAGGGGCTCCTGCCCTCCGGGAGCCATGGCAACCATGGACCAGAGGGGAAACTCTCCTCCCATCTAGGGGGGAGGCCAAGGAAGAAGAAGAAGGAGGGGTGCTCTCTCCCCCTCTCTCCCGATGGCACCAGAGCGCCGCCGGGGGAACCATCGTGACGGCGATCTACACCAACAACTTCGCCGCCGTCACACCAACTCTCTCCCCATCTATGCAGCGGTGTAACACTTCTTCTCCCCGCTGTAATCTCTACTTAAACATGGTGCTTAATGCTACATATTATTATCCAATGATGTGTGGCCATCCTATGATGTTTGAGTAGATTCGTTTTGTCCTATGGGTTGATTGATGATCGTGATTGGTTTGAGTTGTATGTTTTATTTTGGTGCTGTCCTATGGTGCCCTCCGAGTCGCGCAAGCGTGAAGGATTCCCGCTGTAGGGTTTGCAATACGTTCATGATTCTCTTATAGTGGGAGGCTAGAGTGACAGAAGCTTACACCCGAGTAAGGGGGTTGTTGCGTATGGGAGTAAAGGGGACTTGTTACTTAATGCTATGGTTGGGTTTTACCTTAATGATCTTTAGTAGTTCCGGATGCTTGCTAGAGTTCCAATCATAAGTGCATATGATCCAAGTACAGAAAGTATGTTAGCTCATGCCTCTCCCTCATATAAAATTGCAATAATGATTGCCGGTCTAGTTATCGATTGCCTAGGGACAAATCCTTCTTTTGTGTTACAAAAAGCTTTCTACTAAACAACTAACTTTTATTATCTTGCAAATTACTTGTAGTTTTATTCTCGCAAAGTACTCCTAGTTTTATTCTTGCAAAGTAGTTCTAGTATCACACCTACAAAGTACTTCTAGTTTCATACTTGTTCTAGGTAAAGCAAACGTTAATTGTGCGTAGAGTTGTATCGGTGGTCGATAGAACTTGAAGGGAATATTGATTCTACCTTTAGCTCCTCTTTGG
Source organism: Elymus sibiricus (assembly GCA_039707655.1). NCBI lineage: Eukaryota > Viridiplantae > Streptophyta > Magnoliopsida > Poales > Poaceae > Elymus > Elymus sibiricus. The sequence continues at coordinate 254,845,081 of CM077674.1, forward strand.
GTTTGACACTCTTATTTATCGAGAAAGGCTACAACTGATCCCCTATACTTGTGGGTTATCAAGACCTTTTTCTGGCGCCGTTGCCGGGGAGCAATAGCGTGGGGTTGATATTCTCGTGTGTGCTTGTTTACTTTATCACTAAGTAGTTTTATTTTGTGCTCTTATTTTATATCTTTAGCTATGGGTAGGAAATGTAGAATACCAAAAAAATAGTTGTACTTGCTAAACCAATGGTTGAAGAACCACCCTAAATCTTTCATACTGCTGAAGCTTTCTACTTGGATCATCTTCGATCCCTTTGTGCTCGTGCTGAAAACCCAACTAGCTTAGTTGAGGGAAAATCATTAGACGAGCATGCTTGTTTTGTGCGACACCGCTTGTCTCAAAAAGGGAAACTCTTAAGGCATCAAATTAATTGTTTGCAATGCTATGTTTGGAATTTATGAGAAATATATGATTTTACTTGTTGTTCTGAAGACCCTAAAAAACACCTTCAATACCAATGTGAGTTTAAGGATAATGGAATCTTATCTTCTTATGCCAAAGGTGTTTATAGTTACGATGATATTGAACAAATTAAAGAATTTGTTTCTTTTAAGGGTGCCTATGAAATTGCTTCTTTGATTGAAAAGTGTGATGCTACTCTTTACAAATCTGAAAATTTTGCCATACTTAAATATTGCTATGACAACTATGCTTCTAATTCTTATGTTAAAGAATATATTGAGGAAGTCCCCGCTGTCCAAGAGGAGACTAATATTTTGCAGGCTCCTATGGAAGAAGAAATTGATGACACTGTGAGCTCATTAGATGAAAAAGATGATGAGGAGAGCGAAGAACAAAAGGAGGAAGAGCGGATTAGCTACCCGTGCCCACCTTCTAATGAGAGTAACTCTTCAACTCATACATTGTTTAATTTCCCTTCGTGCTTAAAGAAGGATGAATGCTATGATAATTGCTATGATCCCTTTGATTCGTTTAAAATATCCCTTTTTGATGAAACTGATGCTTGCTATGCTTGTGGCCATGATGCCAATATGAATTATGCTTATGGAGATGAACTTGATATAGTTCCTTATGTTAAACATGAAATTGTTCCTATTGCACCCACACATGATAGTCCTGTTATCTTTTTGAATTCTCCCAACTACACAATATCGGAGAAGTTTGTGCTTATTAAGGATTACATTGATGGGTTGCGTTTTACCATTACACATGATGATTTTGATGAATATAATATGCATGTGCTTGCTGCTCCTAATTGCAATTATTATGAGAGAGGAACTACACCTTCACCTCTCTATGTTTCTAGTACGATAAAATTGCAAGAAACTGTTTATACTATGCATTGGACTTACTTGATGTGCATGAATTGTTCTTTTATGACATGCCGATGCATAGGAAGAGAGTTAGACTTCGTCATTACATGATATATGTTGCTTTGTGCTCACTACTAAACTACAAATCATTGTTAATTAAAATTGGCTTTCATATACCTTGGGATCCAGGTGGATCGATTACTTGAGCACTTTATGCCTAGCTTAATGGCTTTGAAGAAAGTGTTGCCTGGGAGACAACCAGGAAGTTTTAGAGAGTCATTTTATTCTGTTGTGTGCTTTAAAAAAATTTTAAAACAAAAAAATATAGAGGGGAACCTAAAACTTTTTCAAAAAGAAAAGTGAAAGTGAGACAGATGAGCAATGTGGAAGTGGGGGCTAGCCTTGAACTTCGTTCATGCCCATGGAAACTTTGTGAATCTTGAATTACAGAAACTTTTCAACAAAAATAGTTATCCCCTTGTACAAATCCATTGTATTATAAAAATAATGTGCCAAGATTTACCTTTAGGATGTTTAAATTGCTTGTTTGGTGTGTGCTTTGAAAAAACAGAAACTTTTGCTGTAGTGTCTGAATTTCTATATTTTACTGGAACGTGCAAAAATTCTGAAATTTTTACATAGTACTGATATGCAAATTGTTTATTTTTTCCTATTTTTCAGAATTTTTGGAGTTACAGAAGTATATGTTTCATTTGCATCTTTACAAACTGTCCTGTTTTCACAGATTGCTGTTATATTTTCTTTATTTGCGTATGTTTGAAATCTTGTTGAGCCCCATTGACTTGGGAGCCATAGAATTGTGATATAATACAGTGGGTAATGTTTTATTATAATTATACAATAATGTTACAGCAGGACATGATGGGATTTGATGTTATATGTACTAACCCCTCTAATAAAAAGTTCGGTTAAGTTTTGTGTGGATGAAGTGTTCGAAGAACGAGGAGGTATCGATATGTGGAGAATAAGGAGAGGTGAGAGTTCAAGCTTGGGGATGCCCAAGGCACCCCAAGTAGTTATTCAAGGAGACTCAAGTGTCTAAGCTTGGGGATGCCCCGGAAGGCATCCCATCTTCCTTCGACAATTATCGGTATGTTTCGGTTTTTGTTTTGTTCACATGATATGCGTAAATTCTTGGAGCGTCGTGTGCCTTTTATTTTTCTTTTAATAATGCACCATGCTGGTATGAGATAGTCATTGGTTGATTTATAGAATGCTTCATGCACTTCACTTATATCTTTTGAGTATGGCTTTATAGAATGCTTCATGTGCTTCACTTATATCATTTGAAGTTTGGATGCCTATTTCTCTACATATAGAAAACCCTTATTTGTAGAATGCTCTTTTGCTTCACTTATATTTATTAGAGTGTGGTCTTTTGTAGAAAGAATTAAACTCTCATGCTTCACTTATATCTTTTTAGAGAGTCAACAGGAATTGGGCATTCACATGGTTAGTCATAAAATCCTACATAAAACTTGTAGATCACTGAATATGATAAGTTTGATTCCTTGCAATAGTTTTGCGATATTGAGATGGTAATATGTGGGAGGTACTAGTGAATAATTGTGGTTTAGTAAGAATATTGGTGTTAAGGTTTGTGATTCCCGAAGCATGCACATATAGTCTTTAGTTATGCTAAGAAGTTGGAGCATGATTTATTATTGATTGTCTTCCTTTGCGTGGAGGTTGGGGGCGCGCGATGGTTAACTCCTACCAACCTCCCCCCTAGGGGCATGCGTAGTAGTACTTTGCTTCGAGGGCTAATAGACTTTTGCAATAAGTATGTGAGTTCTTTATGACTAATGTGAGTCCATGGATTATACGCACTCTCACCCTTCCGCAATTTGCTAGCCTCGGTACCGTGCATTGCCCTTTCTCACCTCGAGAGTTGGTGCAAACTTCGCCGGTGCATCCAAACCCCGTGATATGATACACTCTATCACACATAAGCCTCCTTATATCTTCCTCAAAACAGCCACCGTACCTACCTATTATGGCATTTCCATAGCCATTCCGAGATATATTGCCATGCAACTTCCATCATCATCATATACATAACTTGAGCATTCATTGTCATATTGTTTGGCATGATCGTAAGATAGCTAGCATGATATTTTCATGGCTTGTCCGTTTTTTGATATCTTTGCTACGCTAGATCATTGCACATCCTGGTACACTACCAGAGGCATTCATATAGAGTCATCTTGTATAGTTTTTATCGAGTTATAATATCGAGTTGTAAGTAAATAAAAGTATGATGATCATCATTATTAGAGCATTGTCCCAGTGAGGAAAGAATGGTGGAGACTAATGAGTCCTCGAAAAAGTGGGGATGAGGTCCATGAGACTGTTCTAAAACAAAAAATAAAAAAAAAGGCCAAAAAGAGCCCACAAAAAAATGAAATGAGAGAAAAAGAGAGAAGGGGCAATGCTACTATCCTTTACCACACTTGTGCTTCACAGTAGCACCATGTTTTTCATATAGAGAGTCTCCTATGTTGTCACTTTCATATACTAGTGGGAATTTTTCATTATAGAACTTGGCTTGTATATTCCGATGATGGCCTTCCTCAAATGCCCGAGGTCTTCATGAGCAAGCAAGTTGGATGCACACCCACTTAGTTTTTAGTTTGAGCTCTCATACACTTATAGCTCTTAGTGCATCCGTTGCATGGCAATCCCTACTCCTCGCATTGATATCGATGGATGGGCATCTCCATAGCCCGTTGATCCGCCTAGTTGATGCGAGACTTTCTCCCTTTTTGACTTCTCCTTATTGATCCCTACCACCGCATTCTATTCCACCTATAGTGCTATGTCCATGGCTCACACTCATGTATTGCGTGGGGGTTGAGAAAGCTGAAGCGCGTTAAAAAGTCTGAACCAATTGCTCAGCTGACATCGGGGTTGTACATGATTTATATTTTGTGTTAAAAAGATGGAGCATGACAAGGCTATATGATTTTGTAGGGATAGCATTCTTTAGCATTTCTATTCTGAAAGGCATGATTGTTTGTTGGTATACCTGAGTATTGATGTCTTTATATCAAATTATAGACTATTGCTTTGAATCACTTGTGTCTTAATATTCATGCCATGATTAGATTACATGATCAAGATTATGCTAGGTAGCATACCACATCAAAAATTATCTTTTTATCATTTACCTACTCAAGGACGAGCAGGAATTAAGCTTGGGGATGTTGATACGTCTCCGTCGTATCTATAATTTTTGATTGTTTCATGCCAATATTCTACAACTTTCACATACTTTTGGCAACATTTTATATTATTTTGGGGACTAACATATTGATCCAGTGCCCAGTTGACGGTGTCCTGGATTAGGGGGGGCTAACCTAGCCGGCCCGTCTCCTCGGTTGGGCCAATATGCCTCTGTGCGTGATCAAGATGGACTCCGGAGGCCACACACGGGAGACATGATCGAGGCTGTCTCTACCGAAGACTTGTAGTATACTTCAAGATTTGTCCAGCCGTCTTACTCCTAGATACCTACCTTGTAACCCTAGATACCCTCCCTGGCGTGTATATAAGCCATAGGGTTTAGCCCGTAGAGGGGGAACAACGCAACATTGCTCACCTAGCCCTAGAAGTTAGACTCATATTACGATCTCGAGGAAGATCAACTCTGTACTTGTTACATCTCCATCAATATAAACAGAAGCATGACGTAGGGTTTTACCTCCATTAAGAGGGCCCGAACCTGGGTAAACATCATCTCCCTCGTCTCTGTTACCATCGATCCAGGATCCACAGGTCGGGACCCCGTACCCCGAGGTCTGCCGGTTTTTACACCGACACTGGTGCTTTCATTGAGAGTTCCGCTGCGCGATGACCAGAAGGATTGATGGCTCACCTGCAGACCAACTACACTAACGGCTGCGGGGATGTTTACGCCCCCAACCAGCTTTTCATCTTCGGCAGCATGGTATTTTGCGCCGACTCGACGGGTCACCTGACCTCTGTCGAGAACTATGCCCCAGGTCGGATCGTGACTTTCGGCGGCCTCGAGTACACTACAGATTCCCGTGGTGAACTCATCTTATCGGGATGGACTCCCGGCCGAATCGAGAGCTCGGCCGGTTCCGGAGGCTCAACTCCGGAGCCGGATTCTGTTACGGCGCCTCTTGAGACCCCTGACACCACTACTCCGGCCAGTCTCTCCCCGATCGCCAGTCCGGAGATGGATCCGGCTCCCACCCCTGAAATTGCGCCGGTGCCAGGATTGATTCCGGCACGGAACCTGGAACTATGTTCAGACTCCCGCCGATCTGAAGACGCATCTGGTCACACGCCGGGTGTACTTCAAATCAGCCCTACCTATGGCGCATCCATGAATCCCGAAGATTTATCTCACCTCGATGAGATGCTTGACCGCATCCGAAGTATGTCCATCTCGGACGGCAATACTTCGGTCTACAATCAGATCGGCCTTAAAGCCGACGATAGGGAAATTTACATCCCACCCACCACCCACCTACTCGCCACGATCGATGATTTAACTGACGTGTTGGACTACGGCGAACCCTCAGACATGGAGGAGGACGCCGATTGCCCCATGGAGAACACCTTGCCCCCGGTAAACGCGGGCAGGTGGACCGCCACGTCCACCTACGATGTCTACATGGTGGACACCCCGAAATCCCCTCCAAGACGCCGGCGAAGGCGCCAAAGGGGCAATAATGGGGAACCTAGTGGCAACGACGCGACAGCCAATAATGGCGACGCGGAGGACGGCGACGCCGATAACCATGAGGAGGAAGTTCAAGCCTCCCCGGTAAGGAACGGCACACCAGACCGACCTCTTGGAGACTCAGATCCCGATGACCTCTTTGAAGGGGCCGACGACAACTACATGCCAGAATCCGAGGAGGACAAGAGCCTCGGTACCGAGGATTACATCGTCCCCGAGGACCCCTTTGAACAAGAATGCTTCCGGCGACGCCTCGTTGAGATGGCCCGGAGCTTAAAGCGCAAGCAGCAGCAGCTGAAGGAAAATACCGACGCGCTAAATGAAAAATGGGTTGAAGTGCTCTCTGCCGAGCAAGATATGGAGAACCGATGCCATAATGCGCCGAAATCATACCCACGCAGGCGCCTTTTACCGGAGTTCAACGAAGAGCTCGATGACGACCTCGATCGGCCCCCTAGAGGCCGGGACAGGCCAAGACGAGAAGACCACGGTGAACGGACACCTCCGCGCCGTCATGGCAAAGACCCCGTGGACTACCTGGATCCTCACGATGCTAGACGTCATATTGCAGAAAATAGGGCTCCCCCTCGGTCCATCTATGGGTCAAGGGGACGTGCGCCTGCCGGGCCCGACGGCTACGATTCCTGGATGGACAGGAACGGCCGTGCCCGAGATCAAGCCTACTCACGACTCTCCCCCGACCTCCGACGAGATGCTCCTCGGTCCCGAGGTCCGGCCCACCTGATCTGATTCATAGACAGGGTGATGGAACATCAGTTCCCGGAAGGGTTTAAATCCATGAACATAGAATCATACGATGGTACCACGGACCCAGCAGTTTGGATCGAGGATTTCCTCCTGCATATACACATGGCCAATGGAGATAACCTCCATGCCATTAAATACTTGCCGCTCAAGCTAAAGGGGCCGGCGAGGCATTGGCTTAACAGCCTCCCTTCTCACTCTATCGGCAGCTGGGAGGCCCTAGAAGACGCTTTTCGAGCAAACTTCCAGGGCACATATGTCCGACCTCCGGACGCTGATGACCTCAGCCGTGTCACCCAGCAGCCAGGCGAATCAGCCCGGAAATTCTGGAATAGATTCCTCATCAAGAAAAACTAGATCATAGACTGCTCCAAAGCCGAGGCCATCGCCGCATTTAAAAACAATATTCGAGATGAATGGTTGGCCCGACAACTCGGGCAGGATAAGCCGAGGACTATGGCTGCCCTGACCTCACTGATGACTCGCTTTTGTGCGGGAGAAGATAGCTGGCTCGCCCGAAGTACTCATAACGGCGAGGCAGGCACCTCAGAAACTCGCGACGCCAATGGAAAACCAAAGCGCAACAAAAATAAGCGCAGGTACAAGAATGGCGGAAGCGACACTGAAGACGCCGCGGTCAACGCAGGATTCACCGGACCTAAATCCGGGAAGAAAAGAAAACCCTTTAAAGGGAACAAAGACGGACCTAGCCAGCTTGATAGACTCCTGGACCGCCCATGTGGGATCCACGGTACTCAGGAAAAGCCAACAAACCACACTAATAGGAATTGCTGGGTCTTTAAACAAGCCGGCAAGATAGCGGCAGAGGGTCAGAGTAAAACCCAACACCGCAGCAACGACGAGGATGAACCTCGGCAGCCCAATAATGGAGGCCAAAAGAAATTTCCTAATGAGGTAACAGAGGTCAACATGATCTATGTCACCCACATCCCTAAAAGGGAGAGGAAACGTGCACTTCGGGACGTATACGCGCTGGAGCCAGTCGCCCCGAAGTATAACCCATGGTCGGCCTACCCGATCACTTTCGACAAGCACGATCATCCGACCAGCATCAGGCATGGCGGATCGGCGGCGCTCGTCCTGGACCCTATTGTTGATGGTGATCATCTAACGCGCGTCCTGATGGACGGGGGAAGCAGCCTTGACCTCATCTACGAGGATACAGTTCGGAAGAAGGGCATTGACTCATCTCTGATTAAGCCGAGCTCTACCACCTTTAAAGGTGTCATTCCGGGCGTCGAAGCCCGTTGTACCGAAACAGTCACCCTAGAGGTACTCTTTGGTTCGCCTGAGAACTTCCGAAGCGAAGAGTTAATCTTCGATATCGTACCCTTCCAGAGCGGATACCATGCGCTTTTAGGGCGCACAGCCTTTGCACGCTTTAACACGGTCCCGCATTACGCCTATCTCAAGCTCAAAATGTCGGGGCCCAACGGCGTCATCACAGTCAATGGCAACACAGAACGTTCACTCTGGATAGAGAAACAGACTGCGGCTTTTGCAGCCGAGGTTCAAGCGTCCGAGGAGGCAGCCCACAGCGATAAACGCGCCACCCGCTCCTTGAAGCGCGCCCGTGCTGCACAAATCGACCTTGGCCAGGTGCCCCCGCACCCGAAATAGGGATGCGGGCTCCTTGTGTGCCCTCTCTGGAGTGGGCACTACATCCCCAGAGTGCATAACTTCGCACTCAAGATTCCCTAGGACGTCGAGGAGCCAGAACGACTACCCAAACATCGGCGCGGATTAACCACGCAAAGACGAGGCCTAGAGCCCCTGCACAGGCAAGCACCTGTAAAAGGAACTGCCAAACTTCTATGTGGTTTTAAAACCACGGAGTGGCTTCGGCCACACCTCCCTTCAAGGAACTCGGTCAATCAAACACCTAGAGTGTATAAAGGGCCGGAAAGGCATCGACCTTCGCAAATTCTTTGCCATCAATGGTGACGATTTGGTCAACAGTCCGGAAACGCAGACGTGCGGCAGGTAGCGGTCCGGATCCTTGAAAATCCGTTAGTGATTATCCAACCTGTTTTTCCTCTTTCTTCTTTACCATCTACATTGTACTCTTTCAATTACTCTCGTCACAGCTGGGCATGTACATGATTGATATTATGAAATAAAGAAACTGTGCCCTTTCAAGGTCTATTGTATTTCTTTATCAGCATAGCTCTGGGACGATGCAGTTCTCTAAAAATATGCAATTGTATAAGAAAGTCCGATGTATTCGGCGTCTCGGATGTTAGCCTTATATGCATCAGTTTCGACCCTAGATTTCGGTCAATAGTTGGGTTGCTCGGCTCCTATGTGTACCCCTTACGTTTCCGAGAAGTTTGGCTAAGGGTGTAACGGGACAACCACTGCGATTGCGCCGCCAGGTCAATTGGCATGCCGCCTTAGTGGAGAAAGCCGAAAACTGACTATCTAGGTAAGCGTAAACTGGTCTGCCATCCGGAGACCGCGTCAAGCGATGTGACGATAGAGATTACCCGTGTCAAACGAAGGGCTTCCATTCCTAGCCGAAGTGTGCTCGGGCCTAGACCTCGGCCGAGCTGGCCGAACACTTCTTACACCGGGGGCTGGTCATCACCCCCCACAGTCAAACTCTTATGACTAAATGAAAGATATCAAGCCACTATAGTCCGATTGCCTAGTTCCTATAAGACACCAACCGCCTCCGGGTACCGAGACGTCGGCTAAGGGTGCAGTGTGCCTTAAGGACCACCCTTTGTATAACCTACACTGGGGCTGAAGCCGACGACTGGCCACTCTCATTTTAAACAGTCATATAGGAGGAATAATTAAAATTATAACACAACACACATGGAATCTTAAGCCATTCTCATTCAACAAAAGATAAAGTCTTTACATTGTACACCCCAGCATTCCAAAGTATCATCTAAAAATACAGAGTGTCTTTGGGCACATGGCCTCAGTGGTCCGAGCTCCCGCCTCCACCACGGCGAAGAACTGCTCGGCAGTCCGCGGCTTGTCGGTAGGGGGGCCCGCGGCACATGTCTCCGCATCAACCTTGCAGAAGTGAGTCTTCAAGCAAGCATATGCTCTCCGCGCCCCTTTGAAGCACGTGGACCTTTTCCAGCGATCCACGCAGGGCACGACATCTCGGAGACGGGCCGTCAGGCCGAAGAGGCTCTTCGGCATGGCTTCGGCAGGCCACAGAGCGACGCAGAGGTCCTAGAGTGCCGGTCTCGTCATGCGAAACAGTTCCACCAGCTGCTTCACTCGATGATTCAGCAGCCGTGCGGACGGCGACCCTGGAAACTGCCCCCAGAAGGCCTTCTCCGCCTCATGACCAGCCAGCTGGCCGAAGTATGGCACCGCATCCACCGCGCTCTGCGGGAGATCCTGAAAGACCTCTACGGAATGCCATAACTGGGTGAGCTCGAGACACCCTTTGCTGCCAAACGTACACTGCAGCAAAAATATCTTACCCGAGGCGATTTGCTCCACTTGCTGGAGCACCTCGCGGTCCGCTCGGGCCGAGGTCTTGAGCTCGGAGTGGGCACGTTGAAGCTTCTCGAGCTCCTCCTTCGTCCGCTGCCCCTCCTCTTGAAGTTTGTCGCGTGCTTCGAACACGCCCTTCAGGGTCTCCTCGATCTCTAGCACCCGAGCCTGGTGCTTATCCCCGGCTGCCCTCTCGGCAGCCCGGGCCTTCTCGGCCGCGGCGGCAGTAGCTTCCTGCTGCCGCACCTCCTTCCGAGCCCTTTCGAGCTCGGCCTTGAGCGTCTCCAACTCCGTTGTTAATACAGTTCCGCCTTAGTTGTTTTCTTTCAAATACACCTCTTCATCCAAAATACAAGGCAAGTTTCAACTTGCTTACCTTGAGATTGCTCAAGTTTCTGGTTCATCTCCGCCATCTCTTCGTTGACGGAGTCCGGAACCGAGGTCGCAACCTGGAACAAAACAGATCCTTATTAGAAAGGGAATAGTTAAGATCACTACAAGGCTCCAGGACGACTGCTTCAAGCAGCGCCCTGGGGGCTACTTCACGGGCTCCTATTTAATCAAACGACCCCGATGCCGGTTTCTTGAAACCGACTTCGGGCTCGGGGGCTACTAACTCATTAAGCCGTTTAGAAGGCTATACTTTTATGTCCTCGGACAAAATTCATAAAACAAACAGCTTAAACAAACAAATGGATTGCGCAGAAGGCGTACCTCGAAACCTGCTACGAGGTTCTTGAAAACCTCGTGCAGGCCGGCCACTACGGACCGGTAGCCTTCCAGCGCCGTGCATATCAAGGCACGGTGCTCCTCCTTGATGGAAGAGCCCTTTAGGGCCTCCTTCACCTTCTCGGTCCACCCCACGCTGTTCCGTCCTTGGGCAGTAGCCTGGGGTGAAGGGATGACCTCGGATGTATCCACCCGAGCAGCCTCCGCCTGGTGTGACGGAGCCGAGGTCGACGTCGGCTGGGCCAATGACTGGCCCAGCCCTTCTTCGATGACCTCAGGGCACTCCGTCCCCGGGTCTTGTTGGGTCGAGGTGTTGACCTCGGCCATGGTCGCCACCTCGTTGGCCCCCATCAAGTCGACGTCGGGGACCAGGGTGGATGTCGCCTCCCCTAGCCCATCATGCTTCGGGGCAGAAGCGGCGGGCTCTGGAGTCCCGCTGGCAGATGGCAGCCCGCTTGAAGAGCCGCTGGGGATTACCCTCGGCGGACTGCATGTGAAAGATTGCTTCTGTAAAGATTTCCCTTGCTGAAAAAATGACTCAGGGAAGGAGGACAAGGACTTACCCTCAGGGTGTTGGTTTCTTCCTCCCCATGGTGAGGAGATCTTACTCGGAGTCACCGCAGAGCTCGGCCCTCTCCGATGGCTTGTTGGCGGCCTCGGATGAGGCCCGCCTCGGCCTCTTTGGGCCCTTCGGTGGCATATCCACGTCAGCGTCTTCCAACGCCGACCTCTTTCCCTTCGGAGGGGGAACTTCCTCCTCCTTACCCTCCTCGGCGCCGCCGTATTGAGCGGCGGAGGTGTGGGTCTCTTCTGACCGGGTGACCGAAGTCCCCCGGGTCCGAGCACTTGATTTCCCCATCTGGGACTTCGTCCCTTTGGAGGCCACCACATGCGGCTCCTCGGTCAGAAGCGCTGAGAGCAGGGGAGTTGGGGGCTGCTCTAGCAGTGGGGCCGGGCATCGTACCCCTTGTACCTAGGCCAGCCACTTCTGCAAAAATGTCAAAACACGGCGGTTCGAGTAAAAACTTTATTCCTCGGCGCAATGAGCAGAAAACAAAGATTGAAGGGCGGAACCACGCACCAAGGGGGCCTCATAGCCGTGCTCGAGGCCGCAGTCCTCCCCCACCTTGGGGATTTTGTCCTTGGCCAGCTTCATGAGCTTCGACCACATGGCGGCCAAGTGGAAGTGGAAGAAGGTGTTGATGGTGTCCATATCCTCGGGCTTTTGTGCCCACATCGGGGTAGCCCGAAGTTGGAGAGGAAGTATACGGCGGTTGAACATGACATTTATGACGTCGGCCAGCTCAACCTTCCCCGTTGTGGACCACCACAGGATCCTATCGATTAGGGTCTCCACCTCTTCTGGCTTTCCCCAAGCAACGCCCTTCTCTTTCCAGGACTTGAGTTTCTTGGGAGGCCTGGCCGAGAAGGCCGGGACTTCGTTTTGACCAGGGGCAAATGGCTCGATGGTGTAGAACCACTCTGTTTGCCACTCCTTCACCATTTCGATGAAGGTGCCCTTGAACCAGGTGGCCCCCTGGTTCTTGCTGATCATGGCCCCTCCGCACTCTGCGAGATCCGAGCCACTTGACTTCGGTTTGATCCCGAAGAGCTTCAGCCATAAGACGAAGTGCGGCTCACAGCGGAGGAAGGCCTCGCAGACTGTGATGAAGGTGGCGAGGTGGAGAACGGAATTAAGGGCCAGGTGGTGGAAATCTAACCCGTGATAGAACTTTACCCCGCGCACGAAGGGGTGCAGCGGGAACCCCAGGCCTCGGATGAGGTGGGGGACGAAGACCACCCGCTCCCCGGCGTTGGGAGCGGGCACTAGCTGGCCGGCAGCTGGAGAGCAGGCGGCGATGGCGGGGGCCAGATACCCCGCGTCGCGCAGCTCGGCGATGGTCGTAGCTATCACGATGGAGCCGCCCCAGTGTCCCTTGAGGGTGTCAGCCATGGCTGGTTGAGGAGTTGGGCTCGCGAAAGGGAAAGGCGCGCTGGTTGGATCTGGGCGCTAGAGCTAGACGAAGCAACAGTGGGGGAAGGATGGGAGCGTGGGCTATCGCGCTATTCTCCCCTTTGCTCTTATAGGCCTATGAAAGGCCAAGAGCCCCCCCCCCCCCGCTGTGCCGATAAATTCGCGGTTGCTATCAAAAATGCCGTTGAAACATATGGGGGGAAACAAGATCTTGATGATATCCCTAAGGAAGAGGGCACGATCTCTACCTTGAAGGGACGTGCCAGTAAACAGGCTGCCTCGAACCATGATTTGAGGGGGAGGCAGTAACTGCTCGACCTGTCATGGGGCGAGCCTCGCCAATAAAGTTGTCAGGCAAGATTGGATTGTTCATACCTGCACGACCAGCCTTCGAGGCTAAGATACCTACCCACCTCGGGCAGGGTACAAGCTTAGTTGGACCACGGATGTTGATGCTCCATTAAGAGAATCCGAAATGCAAAGTGGAACTAGTCTGTCAAGCCGAGGACTCCGGATCCGAAGTGATGTTTGTTGAAAGTTGTCCTCGGCGTAGAAGACCAGTTCGGGGGCTACTGACGGTGTCCTGGATTAGGGGGTGCTAACCTAGCTGGCCCGTCTCCTCGGTTGGGCTGATATGCCTATGTGCGTAATCAAGATGGACTCTGGAGGCCACACACGGGAGACGTGATCGAGGCTGTCTCTACCGAAGACTTGTAGTATACTTCAAGATTTGTCCAGCCGTCTTACACCTAGATACCGACCTTGTAACCCTAGATACCCTCCCTGGCGTGTATATAAGCCATAGGGTTTAGCCCGTAGAGGGGGAACAACGCAACATTGCTCACCTAGCCCTAGAAGTTAGACTCATGTTACGATCTCGAGGTAGATCAACTCTGTACTTGTTACATCTCCATCAATATAAACAGAAGCAGGACGTGGGGTTTTACCTCCATTAAGAGGGCCCGAACCTGGGTAAACATCGTCTCTCTCATCTCTGTTACCATCGATCCAGGATGCACAGCTCGGGACCCCCTACCCCGAGGTCTGCCGGTTTTTACACCGACACCAGTGCGAGTTCCTTTTTTCGGCTTGTTTTTTGTTTCGCAGAAAATCCATATCAAACGAAGTCCAAACACGATAAAATTTTAATGGGAATTATTTTGGAATATATGTGATTTTTGGGAGGTGGAATCAACGCAAACGGAGGCCCACAGCCTCCACAAGGCATCTTGGCACGGCCTCCCCCCCAGCCGCGTGGTGTTGCCTTGTGGGCACACCGTAAGTCGGTTGGGGTCCTTGTTCGGCCGCAAGGAAGCTTATATCGAGAGAAAAATCGGATTTACGGATCTCCGGATATTTAAGAAACGGTGAAAGGCCAGAAAAGGGGAGCGTGAAACAAAAGAGAAACAAGAGTGTGGGATCGAGGAGATAGGTCTAGAGGGGGGGTGAATAGACACTTAACCAACCAAAGTAGGAGTTTTTAATTTCTCTTGGAACTTAGGCAGATTTTGGCACAAGTTAAGATAACACCAATACTTCCTACACATGCATATATAGAGATTGAGCAGCGGAAAAACTAAAGCATGCAAGTGTACGGAAAGTAAAGGGGTAGAGTATGGAAGATCAAACGCAATGAAGACACGGTGATTTTTGGCGTGGTTCCAATAGGTGGTGCTATCGTACGTCCACGTTGATGGAGACTTCAACCCACGAAGGGTAACGGCTGCGCGAGTCCATGGAGGGCTCCACCCACGAAGGGTCCATGAAGAAGCAACCTTGCCTATTCCACCATGGCTTACGTCCACGAAGGACTAGCCTCACTCAGGGTAGATCTTCACGAAGTAGGCGATCTCCTTGCCCTTACAAACTCCTTGGTTCAACTCCACATCATGTCGGAGGCTCCCAAGTGACACCTAACCAATCTAGGAGACACCACTCTCCAAAAGGTAATAGACGGTGTGTTGTTGATGAACTCCTTGCTCTTGTGCTTCAAATGATAGTCTCCCCAACACTCAAACAACTCCTCATAGATTTGGCTATGGTGGAAGAAGGATTTGAGTGGAAAGCAACTTGGAAAACGCTAGAAATCAAGGTTCAAATGGTTGGATTGGAATGTCTTGATCTCAACACATGAGTAGGTGGTTCTCTCTCTCTCAGAAAATGTATGGTGGAAGTGTAGGCACATTCTGATGGCTCTCCTTACTGAGTAAGATGGGGTGGAGGGGTATATATAGCCTCCACAGAAAATCCAACCGTGACACACTTTTGACCCAACTCGGTGGCACCGATCAGAAATCTCAGTAGCACCGAACTGTGTAAAAGATATGAACGTTAGGAATCTTGGTGAGACCGATCAGAACAACTCGGATGGACCGATGTGCAATGGTTAGGGCAAACCTCGTCTCGGTGGCACCGATTGCATCAACTCGGTGGGACCGAAGTGAAGCAATAAGGCAACAGAGAGTTGGCAAGCCATCTCGGTGAGACCGATTTGCAAATCTCGGTGGGACCGAAGTAATTGTAAACGATTATAGAGAGTTGGCAGGGCCATCTCGGTGGGACCGAGATCCATATTGGTTGATCCGATTTTTTAGGGTTTTGGCAGTGGCTAAGTCCAGATGAACTTGGTGGCTCCGGATAGGAATTTTCGGTGGGGTTGAGTTGGAATGTAGGTTTTGGACATATTTGGACAGAGAAAGTGGTTGAGTGTTTTGGATCACTGTCACTAAGCACTTTGAGCAAAAAGACCATTAAGCAACACCTCATCCCCTTTTAATAGTATTGGCTTTCCTATGGACTCAATGTGATCTTGGATCACTTAACAAAAAAATGTAGAGTCTTGAGCTTTTGCCAATCCATCTCCTTAGCATTTTGATGGGTTCCACATCCTCTTGTCCTTGCCACGCCATTGTTGAACTTGTCTGAAATTCACTAGATAGAGGCATTAGTCCAACAAAATGTATGTTGGCATAAATTACCAAAACCACCAAGGGAGCAAATGTGCTTTCAATCTCCCCCTTTTTGGTAATTGATGACAACATACATCAAAGCTTCAAATGAAGATTTAGCAGAAGTTTGTATGAAAGCTTTGAAGGAAACATGTAACATGTATGAGCTCCCCCTAAAGATGTGCATATAGAATGATGGTATCTCATGGGAAATATACATGCAACATGTATCTTGGCTATATGCATCAGAGCAATATATATGACATTTAGGTATCCACATGACCATGATTTTCTTCTTGCAAACAATATATACTAGCAAGAGGTCAATCATGTACATGGGTGTGATGCATATACTTACCTTGAAGTTCTTGATCAAGTACCTGAAGAAATACACTTGAGAAAACAAGGTTAGATAACACAAGATAATTTCTTCAAGAAAAGACACAAGATCAACAAGAAACCAAGATTGGGATGACATGTAGAAGAGAGTATCACTAGGTGAATACTTCTTTGAAGCAGACATGTCCCCAAAAGAAAGAAATAGTTGTCTCCCCTTAAAGAACTTCCTCTCCCCCTGAATCTGACGTAGGATATTGGGAGCAGGTAGGGTGAGAAAACTAAAGCAAACAAGAACACTGAAATCATGTTTCTCCCCTCTTAGAAACATGTAACATTCTCTCCTCTTGTAATGTGCATCTCTTTTTTTAGTGATAAGCTTTGATGTATTCCTCTCTCCCCCTTTGACATCAATTTCCAGGAAGGGACTTCAAGGTTGTTGGTCAAGTGGGTTTGGTCCTTGAGAAACACATCTAGCCATTGAGTGGCTCTAGATGCAAGTAGACGATAAGAATCATTGAGTGGAGCTAGAGCAGAAAATCTCAGAAAGTATTTGACAGAAAACTCCTTAGAGCAGCAAAGTTGGTGACTCCGAGTTGTATCACTTCGATGGAACCGAGTTTGGTGCAAAGGAACTTTTTGTCAACTCAGCTCACTAGGCAAAGGAATTTTCACAAAGATTTGCAAAGAATTAGCTGCAAAACTAGCTAAAAGAAAAGAAACACAGAAAAGAAGCAAAGAAACGTCTAGATGAATTTTATTTTATTTGAAATAGAAACACTCTAGCAAGAAGGGAACAAACAAAAGAAACACTAGAGAACTTCATCTAGATGGGTCGGCGACTATGTCACCTATTTAGAGTATATTGACTTAGGAGTCAAGTGAGAACACTTGATCATAGGTCATACTCATCGTTTAAGCTCAAAATGGGGTTGCCATTTTTCCTTTAAGCATGTCAATGTATTCACATCTAGTTGAGTTGCTTTAGCTCATGTCTTTGAGTAAAGCTTCTCTAAGATGTGAGAACTTACATTGGGATTTGGTGGTGATGTCCATCATGTAGTTGAACTTGAAGTGGATGCTCATGAGTTGAAGTTGGGAGCTATCCTATCATTTGTAGTTCATCTTCCTACATGGGTTAGTTTTGCAAGGAACAACATATATATATATATATATATATATATATATATATATATATATATATATATATATATATATATATATATATCCAAAATGACAAGAGTGTAGATTATCTCAAAAGTTGTCAAAGGATATGTTTAGGTTGTCTTGTTCCTTGTTCCACCAACAATTGTTGATACTTGAGTTATACAAGATTGCTCAAGATAAGAGTGAGATGCAATCTTGTGACATGAAGCTTGTCCAAGTACCTACAAAAGGTTAGATACACAAGGGAGCAAAAGTGTCCAAGATATAATATGATCATGAAAGTATCATGGATTAGGCAAGAATGCTCATGCCCTTGTATGCATGTACATGAACCTCTAGTTCACGTTTGAAGCATCAATGATGTTCAACTCACTTCTCAAGTGACAAATCACTTTCTCATCGAGAGGTTTGGTAAAGATGTCCGCCAATTGTTTGTCGGTACGAACATGTTTAAGGTCAATGTCACCTTTCTCAACATGATCTCGAATGAAATGGTGACGAACCTCAATATGCTTAGTTCGAGAATGTTGCACGGGATTGTGTGCAATCTTAATAGCACTCTCATTGTCACATAGTAATGGTACATGTCTCACATGCACACCATAGTCTTTAAGAGTTTGTGTCATCCATAGTAATTGAGCACAACATGATCTCACGGCAATGTATTCCGCTTCGGCGGTAGATAGAGATACCGAGTTTTGTTTCTTGGAGGACCAAGACACAAGAGATCTACCAAGAAATTGACATGTACCCGAAGTAGATTTTCTATCAACCTTGTCTCTGGCATAGTCCGAATCGGAATAGCCAACAAGATTAAAAGAAGATCCTTTGGGATACCATATGCCAAAGTTTGGTGTATGTAACAAGTATCTCACAATTCTTTTCACGGCCTTAAGGTGACACTCTTTTGGTGCCGCTTGGTATCGTGCACACATGCACACACTTAGCATAATGTCGGGACGGGAGGCACATAGATATAGCAATGAACCAATCATTGATCGATAAACCTTTTGATCAACCGGTTTGCCATCCTTGGTCAAGTCAAGATGTCCACTCGTGGGCATTGGAGTTTTCATACCTTTACTTTCTTGCATGTTGAACTTCTTGAATAAGTCCTTGGTATACTTTGTTTGAGAAACAAAGGTACCCTCCTTAGTTTGCTTGATTTGCAAACCAAGAAAGAATTTGAGTTCACACATCATAGACATCTCGTACTTTTTCGACATCAACCTTCCAAACTTTTCACTAAAAGAGGGGTTAGTAGATCCAAACATAATATCATCAACATAAATTTGGCATACAAATAATTCTCCATTAACCCTCTTAGTGAACAAAGTTGAATCAATTTTCCCAATTTCAAAACCTTTTTCAAGAATAAACTTTGTCAAACATTTGTACCAAGCTCTAGGGGCTTGTTTAAGACCATAAAGTGCTATACGAAGTTTGTAGACATGATTAGGTTTTTTAGGATTCACAAAGCCGGGAGGTTGTTTAACATACATTTCCTCCTCAATTTCACCATTTAAGAAAGCACTTTTAATGTCCATTTGGTAAAGAGTGATATCATGGTGATTGGCATAAGCAAGTAAGATGCGAATGGACTCAAGTCTTGCAACGGGGGCATAGGTCTCACCATAGTCCATACCTTTGACTTGTGTGTAACCTTGTGCTACGAGACGAGCCTTGTTGCGTACGACTTGTCCATCTTCATCTTGCTTATTCCGAAACACCATTTGGTTCCAATAATGTTTTGCTCATCTTTAGGCTTCTCAACCAATGTCCAAACTTGGTTCCTCTCAAAGTTGTGTAGCTCCTCATGCATTGCATTCACCCAATCGGGGTCCTTGAGAGCATCTTCCACCTTCAAAGGTTCAACACTAGAGATGAATGAGTATTGCTCACAAAAGTTAGCTAAACGAGTTTTAGAGCGAGTGATTCTCCCGGATTGGATATCTCCAAGTATTTGTTCGACGGGATGATTCTTGTCGACTCTTGCTCTAACTCGAAGTAGCTTTTGCTTGGGTTGTGGTGAGGCTTCCTCATCATCATCTTCTTCTTCTTCGTTGATGTTGTCGTTGTTCGCTTGTGGAGGTGGAGAAGGAGGTTGAGGTGGATCATCTTGTTGCACTTCCTCATTCCCATCGTCTTGACGTGTTCCACTTGTGGATGCCTCCATATCAACTTGTTGTTCACCTTGATGTGAAGTTGGGGCTTCCACTTGAATAGACGAGGTACTCTCCTTTACTTCCATGGGGCGAATCTTGCCAATGGACAAGTCTTGGATTGCTTCCGATGGTTCTTGATCTCCTACATCAATTGGCAATTGCTCGACTTACGAGCCGTTAGTCTCATCAAACTTCACATCTACCGTCTCTTCAAGTTTTCGAGTGAAGTTGTTGTAGACACGGTAAGTGTGAGAGTTCGATCCATAACCAAGTAGGAAACCTTCATGAGATTTAGGAGCAAATTTTGAACAACGATGCTTATCAAGAATGTAACATTTTGAGCCAAATACTCGAAAGTATCCAACTTGTGGTTTGTTACCGGTGAGCAATTCATACGCCGTTTTACCAAGAAGCTTCTGAAGGTAGAGTCGATTTGTTGCATGACAAGCTGTTTCAACCGCTTCCGCCCAAAAGTGTTTTGGCGTCTTGTATTCATCAAGCATTGTTCTTGCCATCTCAATAAGAGTACGGTTCTTCCTTTCAACAACTCCATTTTGTTAAGGTGTGTACGTAGCCGAGAACACATGTGAAATACCCTCCTCATCAAGAAAGGTGTCCACATTGGCGTTCTTAAACTCCGTTCCGTTGTCACTCCAAACCTTCTTGATCTTCACTTCAAATTGATTTTGGGCCTTTCTTGCGAAGTTCTTGAAGATCTTTTGTACCTGCGATTTGTCATCGAGAAAGAACACCCACGTAAATCTGGAAAAATCATCAACAATGACCAAACTGAAAGAGTTACCACCAAGACTCTTATAGGAGTTGGGACCAAAAAGATCCATATGAAGTAGCTCAAGTGGTCTCCTCGTGGTCATAATGTTCTTCACGGGATGGCTTCCTCCAACTTGTTTTCCTGCTTGACAAGCACTACAAAGTCGATCTTTGTCAAATATAACATCTTTCACACCAAGAATGTGATCTCCTTTAACAAGTTTATCAAGGTTACGCATGCCAACATGTCCAAGTCTCCTATGCCATAACCAACCTTTAGAAGATTTAGCAATTAAACATGTACGAGGTTGGGCTCTCTTAGTGAAATCAACAATGTATAGATCACCTCTACGGATGCCGGTAAAGACCATATTATGATTATCTCGACGAAACACTTGGCAATCTACTTTGGTAAATAGAACATTGAAACCAAAGTCGGCTAGTCTAGATACGGAAAGAAGATTGTAACCAAGAGATTCAACAAACATAACATTTTGAATGGAGCTATCATTGGATATGGCCACCTTACCAAGGCCAAGTACCTTACCCTAGGAGTTGTCTCCAAAAGTCACATACTTGCGTGGACCATCAGTTTTAGCAAGCTCACGAAACATGTCTCTATCTCCGGTCATGTGATCGGTACATCCACTATCAAGAATCCACTCTTTTCCTCCGGCCATGTAATCTCGAAGATTTGCCATAAGACTAAGATTCCTCATGGTCTTCTCAAATTCAATATGAAATTCTTCGTCCTCATCATAATAGCCGTGCTCAACATCATCATCAACATGTGTATGATCATCACCTAGGGCAATGGATTCATTAGTTTCATGATCATGACAATGTTCAAGTTCATGAATTCTAATGGCTTCCATGATAATGTTACTATAGTTCCAACATCTCCTTTAGCACGCATAAGATCACGAAGCTCAAACAAGCAATCATCAAACTTAGGATCATTAGGACTCATCTTGTGAAAAGTAATAGTCTTATGAAGAATCTCATCAGGTTTTTTAAAGAGTAATCGGGATATCGCTTTTCCAAGTCATGCCATAGAGTATAAGCACATTCAAAGTTTTGCATACAACGAAGCCCAACTTTAGGTAATCCTCTAATGATAAGATTGACGGTTCTAAGATTACGAAGCATGTCAATTTCCTCTTCATGAGTAGGATGCAAGGGATCAATAGGGGGCACATAAGGATTATGAATATACTTGCTCAAATTAAATTCATCAAAGATATCAAGCATCTCATTTTTCCAAGCATTGTAATACTCCCCATCGAGAATAGGCACTCTACGTCTAAGACTCCCCAAAGTAGACACATCCATCTCCCTCCAATGGTGATTAAACCAAAGCAATGGAGACCAAAACTCTGATACCAATTGTGGGATCGAGGAGATAGGTCTAGAGGGGGGGGGGTGAATAGACACTTAACAAACCAAAGTAGCAGTTTTTAATTTCTCTTGGAACTTAGGCAGATTATGGCACAAGTTAAGATAACACCAATACTTCCTACACATGCATATCTAGAGATTGAGCAGCGGAAATAGTAAAGCATGCAAGTGTACGGAAAGTAAAGGGGTAGAGTATGGAAGATCAAACACAATGAAGACACAGTGGTTTTTGGTGTGGTTCCGGTAGGTGGTGCTATCGTACGTCCACGTTGATGGAGACTTCAACCCTAGAAGGGTAACGGCTGCGCGAGTCCACGAAGGGCTCGACCCACAAAGGGTCCACGAAGAAGCAACCTTGCCTATTCCACCATGGCTTACGTCCACGAAGGACTAGCCTCACTCGGGGTAGATCTTCACGAAGTAGGTGATCTCCTTGCCCTTACAAACTCCTTGGTTCAACTCCACATCATGTCGGAGGCTCCCAAGTGACACCTAACCAATCTAGGAGACATCACTCTCCAAAAGGTAATAGACGGTGTGTTGTTGCTGAACTCCTTGCTCTTATGCTTCAAATGATAGTCTCCCCAACACTCAAACAACTCCTCACAGATTTGGCTATGGTGGAAGAAGGATTTGAGTGGAAAGCAACTTGGGAAAGGCTAGAAATCAAGGTTCAAATGGTTGGATTGGAATGTCTTGATCTCAACACATGAGTAGGTGGTTCTCTCTCAGAAAATGTATGGTAGAAGTGTAGGCACGTTCTGATGGCTCTCCTTACTGAGTAAGAAGGGGTGGAGGGGTATATATAGCCTCCACACAAAATCCAACCGTTACACACTTTAGACCCAACTCAGTGGCACCGATCAGAAATCTCAGTAGCACTGAACTGTGTAAAAGATATGAATGTTAGGAATCTCGGTGGGACTGATCAGAACAACTCGAATGGACCGATGTGCAATGGTTAGGGCAAACCTCGTCTCGGTGGCACCGATTGCATCAACTCGGTGGGACCGAAGTGAAGCAATAAGGCAACAGAGAGTTGGCAAGCCATCTCGGTGAGACCGATTTGCAAATCTCGATGGGACCGAAGTAATTGCAAACGATTACAGAGAGTTGGTAGGGCCATCTCGGTGGGACCGAGATCCATATCGGTGGATCCGATTTGTTAGGGTTTTGGCAGTGGCTAAGTCCAGATGAACTTGGTGGCTTCGGATAGGAATTTTCGGTGGGGCCGAGTTGGAATGTAGGTTTTGGACATATTTGGATGGAGAAAGTGGTTGAGGGTTTTGGATCACTGTCACTAAACACTTTGAGCAAAAAGACCATTAAGCAACACCTCATCCCCTTTTAATAGTATTGGCTTTCCTATGGACTCAATGTGATCTTGGATCACTTAACAAAAAAATGTAGAGTCTTGAGCTTTTGCCAATCCATGTCCTTAGCATTTTGAAGGGTTCCACATCCTCTTGTCCTTGCCACGCCATTGTTGAACTTCTCTGAAATTCACTATATAGAGGCATTAGTCCAACAACATGTATGTTGGCATAAATTACCAAAACCACCAAGGGAGCAAATGTGCTTTCAGAGAGAGATCCAATCTCAGAGGGGCTCTTGCCCTCCGGGAGCCATGGCGGCCATGAACCAGAGGGGAAACTCTCCTCCCATCTAGGGGGAGGCCAAGGAAGAAGAAGAAGGAGGGGGGCTGATACCACTCCAACGTATCTATAATTTATGAAGTATTCATGCCATGTTTATTATAGTTTTGTATGATTTTGGTGCACTTTTATATGGCTTTTATATGATTTTCATGGACTAACATATTGACCTAGTGCCCAGTGCCAGTTGCTATTTTCTGCTTGTTTTTGGTTTTCCAGAAAATCCATATCAAATGAAGTCCAAATGCAGTGAAACTTTTTGACGATTTTTTCTGGAACATAATAGACACTAGAAGCTTCAGGAGGTGGCCAGAAGACCCACAGGGGCCCCACGAGCCACCAGGGCGCGCCACCCCCCCAGGCGCGCACTGGTGCCTCGTGGGCCCCCTGTGGCCCTTCTTCGCGTGATTCCAACGCCAAAAAATCATATATATTCAGAAACCCCCGAAAGTTAACCTAGATGAGTTTTTACGCCGCCGCAAGCCTCTGTACCAAGGAGATCCCATCTGGAGCCCTTTTTCGACACCCTGTCGGAGGGGGGAATCATCACCAGAGGCCATCTTCATCATCCCGGCGGTCTCCATGATGAGGAGGGAGTAGTTCACCCTCGGGGCTGAGGGTATGTACTAGTAGCTATGTGTTTGATCTCTCTCTCTCTCGTGTTCTTGATATGGCACGATCTTGATGTATCGCGAACTTTGTTAATATAATTGGATCATATGGTGTTTCTTCCCTCTCTATCTTTGTTGTGATGAATTGAATCTTTTCCCTTTGAGGTTTCGTTATTGTCGGATTGAATATTCAGATTTGAGAACACTTGATGTATGTCTTGCATATGAATACCCATGGTGACAATGGGGTATTATATTGATTCACTTGATGTATGTTTTGGCACTCAACTCGCGGATTCCCGAGGTGACATTGGGGTAATCTATGCATAGGGGTTGATGCACGTTTTCACTATCTTTTCTCCGATAGAAACTTTGGGGTGCTCCTTGAAGTTCTTTGTGTGGATTGAATATTATGATTATGAAGTTGTTTGATGCATATCGTATAATCAACTCACGGATACTTGTGGTGACATTGGAGTATCTAGGTGACATTAGAGTTGGTTGATGTGTATCATATGGTGTTATTTTAGTACGAACTCTAGGGCTGTTTGTGACAATTATAGGAATGGCTCAATAGATCGATCGGAAAGGATAACTTTGAGGTGGTTTCGTACCCTACAAACAATTTCTATCTTATGTTCTCCGCTAATAGGAACTTTGGAGTGATTCTTTATCGCACGTTGAGGGATTGTTATATGATCCAATTATGTTAGCATTGTTGAGAGATTGCACTAGCGAAAGTATGAACCCTAGGCCTTGTTTTCAAGCATTGCAATACCATTTGAGCTCACTTTTGTTACTTGCTACCTTGCTGTTTTATATTTTCAGATTACAAAAACCTATATCTACTATCCATACTACACTTTTATCACCATCTCTTCGCCGAACTAGTGCACCTATACAATTTACCATTGTATTGGGTGTGTTGGGGACACAAGAGATTTCTTGTATTTGGTTGCAGGGTTGTTTGAGAGATACCATCTTCAACCTACGCCTCCCACGGATTGATAAACCTTAGGTCATCCATTTGAGAGAAAATTGGTGCTGTCCTACAAAACTCTGCGCTTGGAGGCCCAACACGAGTCTACAAGAATAAGTTGTGTAGTAGACATCAAGCTCTTTTCTGGCGCCATTGCCGGGGAGGTGAGTGCTTGAAGGTATATCTTTAGATCTTGCAATCGAATATTTTAGTTTCTTGTTTATCACTAGTTTGGTTTATGAAAGAAAACTACAAAAAAATGGAATTGAGGTTGCCTCATATTATTCATCTTTAACATGTCTTTCTTGAAAATAAGGATTCCGATAATTGTGCTCAATTGATAGAAGAAGAATTCAATAAAATGTTTGGCATAAAATCTTTGAATGATGAGCATGATTGCAATGTTGTTAGTATGAATTCTTTGAATACCCATGATGCTGATGATATGCAAAGCTACAAGCTTGGGGATGCTATGTTTGATGAAGATGATATTTTTAGCCCCCCAAGTTTTGATGTGAAAATTTATTATGTTGATTGCATGCCTCCTATTTATGACGATTATATTGATGAAAGTGGATTTGGAGAGGCCATGACTTTATTTAATGATGATTCCACTATTTTGGAAGTAGTTTCAATTGATTATGACAATAAAGTTGCTATCTATGATGATTATTGTGATGACATGTATATTATAAAGAATAATAATAAATATGAAACTTCTCATCATGGTTTTAATTTTCAATTGGATTATGCCAATCAAGTATCTCATGATAGTTATTTTGTTGAGTTTGCTCCCACTATTACGGATGAGAAAAAATTTGCTTATGTGCAGTGTAATAAAATTTCTATGCTTGTGGATCATGAAAAGAATGATTTATGTGATAGCTATATTGTTGAATTCATTCATGATGCTACTGAAAATTATTATGAGAGAGGATCATATGCTTGTAGGTGTTGCAATAATATCAAGTTTCCTCTATATGTGTTGAAAGTTTTGAAGTTATGCTTGTTGTGCCTTCCTATGCTAGTTGATTCTTGCTCCCATAAATTGTTTGCTCACAAAATCCCTATGCATAGGAAGTGGGTTAGGCTTAAAGGTGCTAGTCATATGCTTCATGATGCTCTCTTTGTGTTTCAATTCTTATCTTTTATGCGAGCATCATTGAAATCATCATGCCTAGCTAAAAAGGCATTAAAGAAAAGCGCTTGTTGGGAGACAACCCAATATTTGACCCTACTCTTTTTGTGTGTCCACATGATTAATATACTGTAGTAATCATGTTTTATATGTTTTCTTTCAATAATGTGCCAAGTAAAGCCTTTGGGATAGTGTGGCTGCTTGTTGATTTGATTCTGTGCAAAAACAGAAACTTTTGCGTCCAGTGATGGAATTTCTATTCTGTAGTGGAGCGTGAAAAAATTCTTAAATTTTTACACAGTATTGGGTTACAAATTTTTACGTTTTCCTATTTTGTCAGAATTTTTGGAGGTACGTAAGTATGGTTTTTAAATAGGTTATTACATGCTGTTCTGTTTTTGACAGATTCTGTCTTCGATGCATAGTTTGCTTGTTTTAGTGTTTCCATAGCTTATATTGAGTAATATAAATTGTGGAAATGATATAATACAGTAGGAATTATATGAGAATAATTATGAATCTTGTCTTGACAGTACCTAAGTGGATGATTTATTTTTATCATACTAACCTATCTCACGAAGTTCCGTTAAGTTTTGTGTGACTGAAGTTTTCAAGTTTTGGGTGAGATATCGATATGAGGAGAATAAGGAGCGGAAAGACCCTAAGCTTGGTGATGCCCAAGGAACCCCAAGGTAATATTCAAGGAAGACCCAAGCAACTAAGCTTGGGGATGCCCCGGAAGGCATCCCCTCTTTCCTCTTCAAAACTATCGGTAACCTCACTCGGAGCTATATTTTTATTCGTCAGATAATATGAGTTTTGCTTGGAGCGTCATTTTATTCTGTTGATATTTGCTTGGTGTTATCAATTATCATGTTTTGTATCTTTTAGTTCAATAAAATGCCAATTATAGCCTTTACCATGCTCAGTTTGCAAGTTCATGTGTTGCTGTTTGAAAACAGAAAGTTTTCTGTTATGTCCAGAATATTCCTGAAAAGTCAGAACATGATAAAAATCTCAAATTTTTACACCGTAAGAATGCATGAGTCCTCTGTCACATGGTAATTTTTCAGAATTTTTGGATTTAGGGAAGTATGAATTGTTATTCACCCGTCACAGACTGTCCTGTTTTGGCAGACTGCTGTTATAGTTGCATTGTTTGCATATGTTTGCATGTTTAATGCTTCTATTTGTGGATAGGAGTATTAAATATGAAGAGGCATTTAGTAGGCAATGTTTAATTATAATTTTAGTAATTTTATACAGTAGAGAATGTTAAGGTTTTGAGTTGATTTATACTAACTTATCTCACGAGTTCTTGTTGAGTTTTGTGTGGATGAACTTTTTAAGATTTAGAGAAACCGTGATATGAGAGGAATTAAGGAGACACAAGATCTCAAGCTTGGGGATGCCCAAGGCATCCCAAATTAATATTTCAAGAAGTCTCAAGCATCTAAGCTTGGGGATGCCCCGGTAGGCATCCCACCTTTCTTCATCAACAATTATCGGTTAGTCTTGGTTGAGCCTATGTTTTTGCTTCTTCACATGAGATGTGCTATTCTTGGAATGTCATTTTATTTTGTTTTCTTTGCTGTTTGAATAAAATACTTAAGATCTGAAATTCTTAAATGAGAGAGAATCCTCACATAGCTACCTATTTACTTAACTACTCATTCGGTCTTCACTTATATCTTTTTGGAGTAGTTTGTCATTTACTCTTGTTCTTCACTTATATCCTATGAGTAAATTGTTGAAATGAATTGAATATAATAAATTTGAAATTTTTGTGCTTCATATGCTTGTCCCATGAGGAGTAGTGACTTCACATGCAAGAAGTATAAGTGGTAAAATTTATTGGAAGTTAACAAACATAGCATTGGTCACTTGAACAATTAATGAAAGAATTTTTAAGGAAGAGAAATTTCACATATAAATATACTATCTTTGACATCTTCTATGATTGTGAGCCCCCATTAATTATTTTCAAGCTTGATCAAGTAGTTGACGTTGGACAAGGAAGACAACGTAATGAGTTATGTTTGTTTATATTCACATAGAAGATATATTCTCATGGATCCTCTAACATGTGGTGCTTGCTTAGGATCTTTTGCTAGCCAAAAATTCGTACTAAGTAGAGATACTACTTGTGCATCCAAAAACCCTTAAACCCAGTTTCTTGCCATGAGAGTCCACTATATCTACCTATGGATTGAATAAGATCCTTCAAGTAAGTTGTCATCGATGCAAAAAAGCAATAAAAATTGCTCCTAAAATATGTGTGATCTTTTATTGTAAAGGAAAATAAGCGTTATACGAACTTGTGATGGTAAAGAAATAAAAGCGACGGACTGCATAATAAAGGCTGCTATCACAAGGGGCAATATAACGTGACGTTCCTTTGCATTAAGGGCTTGTGCATCCAACAACAAAAAGCGCATGACAACCTCTGCTTCCCTCTGCGAAGGGCCTATCTTTTACTTTTATGCATTTACTTTTCTGTATTTACTTTTATGCAAGAGTCATTAATGTTCATGCCTATTCCGCTCTATTTATTCTTTAGTTGGCAAGCATTATGTGGTAGGGAAAGATCCAGGCACATATATCCAGTTGAATATAGGTGATCATGAGTTATTATTGTTGACATTATCCATGAGATAAATAAGTTGGGAGGCAAAACATTAAGCCCCTATCTTCCTATGTGTTTGACTGAAACGGTTTGTTCTAAAAATATGCTTTGAGTGTCAGCAATCATGGAAGACTAAATGATGGTTGAGTATGCGGAATTTGCTAGATCAAAGCTCTTACATAGACCCTTCCTGAAAATAAGATGAATTGCAATTGTTTGATGACTGAGAACATAATTTGTTAGTTTTCAAGAAAGTTTATGGCCTATACTTAAACATGTGAATAGCTTGCTACTTGATCATGAGAAGTTTTATGAGATGAGCTACTGATTATGATATATATTGATGCTAGAAAAAGTGATTGAAATTATCATTGATCAAACTTATGCACTATGCTAGCATTCACACTTCATAAAAATTATTTCTTTTATCATTTACCTACTCGAGGACGAGCAGGAATTAAGCTTGGGGATGCTGATACGTCTCCAACGTATCTATAATTTATGAAGTATTCATGCCATGTTTATTATAGTTTTGTATGATTTTGGTGCACTTTTATATGGCTTTTATATGATTTTCATGGACTAACATATTGACCTAGTGCCCAATGCCAGTTGCTGTTTTCTGCTTGTTTTTGGTTTTCCAGAAAATCCATATCAAATGAAGTCCAAATGTAGTGAAACTTTTTGATGATTTTTTCTGGAACATAAGAGACACTAGAAGCTTCAGGAGGTGGCCAGAAGACCCATAGGGGCCCCACGAGCCACAAGGGCGCGCCACCCCCCAAGGCGCGGCCCCACGAGCCACCAGGGTGGCCACCCCCCCAGGAGCGCCCTGGTGCCTCGTGGGCCCCCCGTGGCCCTTCTTCGCGTGATTCCAACGCCAAAAAATCATATATATTCAGAAACCCCCGAAAGTTAACCTAGATGAGTTTTTACGCCGCCGCAAGCCTCTGTACCAAGGAGATCCCATCTGGAGCCCTTTTCCGGCACCCTGCCGGAGGGGGGAATCATCACCGGAGGCCATCTTCATCATCCCGGCGGTCTCCATGACGAGGAGGGAGTAGTTCACCCTCGGGGCTGAGGGTATGTACTAGTAGCTATGTGTTTGATCTCTCTCTCTCGGGTTCTTGCTATGGCACGATCTTGATGTATCGCGAGCTTTGTTAATATAGTTGGATCATATGGTGTTTCTTCCCTCTCTATCTTTGTTGTGATGAATTGAATCTTTTCCCTTTGAGGTTTCGTTATTGTCGGATTGAATATTCAGATTTGAGAACACTTGATGTATGTCTTGCATATGAATACCCGTGGTGACAATGGGGTATTATATTGATTCACTTGATGTATGTTTTGGCACTCAACTCGCGGATTCCCGAGGTGACATTGGGGTAATCTATGCATAGGGGTTGATGCACGTTTTCATTATCTTTTCTCCGATAGAAACTTTGGGGTGCTCCTTGAAGTTCTTTGTGTGGATTGAATATTATGATTATGAAGTTGTTTGATGCATATCGTATAATCAACTCACGGATATTTGTGGTGACATTGGAGTATCTAGGTGACATTAGAGTTGGTTTATGTGTATCATATGGTGTTATTTTAGTATGAACTCTAGGGCTGTTTGTCACAATTATAGGAATGGCTCAATAGATCGATCGGAAAGGATAACTTTGAGGTGGTTTCGTACCATACAAATAATTTCTATCTTATGTTCTCCGCTAATAGGAACTTTGGAGTGATTCTTTATCGCACGTTGAGGGATTGTTATATGATCCAATTATGTTAGCATTGTTGAGAGATTGCACTAGCGAAATATGAACCCTAGGCCTTGTTTTCAAGCATTGCAATACCATTTGTGCTCACTTTTGTTACTTGCTACCTTGCTGTTTTTATATTTTCAGATTACAAAAACCTATATCTACTATCCATACTACACTTTTATCACCATCTCTTCGCCGAACTAGTGCACCTATACAATTTACCATTGTATCGGGTTTGTTGGGGACACAAGAGATTTCTTGTATTTGGTTGCAGGGTTGTTTGAGAGATACCATCTTCAACCTACGCCTCCCACGGATTGATAAACCTTAGGTCATCCACTTGAGGGAAAATTGCTACTGTCCTACAAAACTCTGCGCTTGGAGGCCCAACACGAGTCTACGAGAATAAGTTGTGTAGTAGACATCAGGGGCTCTCTCCCCCTCTCTCCCGGTGGCGCCGGAGCGCCGCCGGGGGAACCATCGTGACGGCAATCTACACCAACAACTTCGCCGCCGTCAACACCAACTCTCTCCCCCTCTATGCAACGGTGTAACACCTCTTCTCCCTGCTGTAATCTCTACTTAAACATGGTGCTTAATGCTATATATTATTATCCAATGATGTGTGGCCATCCTATGATGTTTGAGTAGATTCGTTTTGTCCTATGGGTTGATTGATGATCGTGATTGGTTTGAGTTGAATGTTTTATTTTGGTGCTATCCTATGGTGCCCTCCGTGTCACGCAAGCGTGAGGGATTCCCGCTGTAGGGTTTGCAATACGTTCATGATTCTCTTATAGTGGGAGGCTAGAGTGACAGAAGCTTACACCCGAGTAAGGGGGTTGTTGCGTATGGGAGTAAAGGGGACTTGTTACTTAATGTTATGGTTGGGTTTTACCTTAATGATCTTTAGTAGTTGCGGATGCTTGCTAGAGTTCCAATCATAAGTGCATATGATCCAAGTACGGAATGTATGTTAGCTCATGCTTCTCCCTCATATAAAATTGCAGTAATGATTACCGGTCTAGTTATCGATTGCCTAGGGACAAATCCTTCTTTTGTGTTACAAAAAACTTTCTACTAAACAACTAACTTTTGTTATCTTGCAAATTACATGTAGTTTTATTCTCGTAAAGTACTCCTAGTTTTATTCTTGCAAAGTAGTTCTAGTATTACACCTACAAAGTACTTCTAGTTTCATACCTGTTCTAGGTAAAGCAAACGTTAAGTGTGCGTAGAGTTGTACCGGTGGTCGATAGAACTTGAAGGGAATATTGATTCTACCTTTAGCTCCTCATTGGGTTCGACACTCTTATTTATCGAGCAAGGCTACAACTGATCCCCTTTACTTGTGGGTTATCAATCCACACTATCCCAAAGGCTTTACTTGGCACATTATTGAAAGAAAACATATAAAACATGATTACTATAGTAGCTTAATCATGTGGACACACAAAAACAGTAGGTATAAATATTGGGTTGTCTCCCAACAAGCGCTTTTCTTTAATGCCTTTTATCTAGGCATGATGATTTTAATGATGCTCACGTAAAAGTGAAGAATTGAAACATAATGGGAGCATCATGAATCATATGACAAGCAAATTTAAGCCTAACCCACTTCCTATGCATAGGGATTTTGCGAGCATACAATTTATTGGAGCAAGAATCAACTAGCATAGGAAGGCAAAACAAGCATGACTTCAAAAATTTCATCACATAGAGAGGAAACTTGATGTTGTTGAAATATATATAAGCATATCTTCCTCTCTCATAATAATTTTCAGTAGGATCATGAACAAGTTCAACAATATAGCTATCACATAAAGCATTCTTTTCTTGATCCACAAGCATAGGAAATTTATTACTCTCCACATAAGCAAATTCCTTCTCATTCATAATAGTGGGAACAAACTCAACAAAATAACTATCATGAGGTACTTGATTAACATAACCAAATTAAACATTAAAATCATGATGGCAAATTTCATGGTTATCATTAATCTTTATATCATACATTTCATCACCATAATCATCATAGATAGCAACTTTGTTGTCATAATCAATTGAAACCTCTTCCAAAGTAGTGGAATCATCACTAAATAATGTCATGACCTCTCCAACTCCACTTTTGTCAATATTGTAATAATATTCAACACCCTCCAAATTAGTGGGATCATTAGTACCTAGAGTTGACACTCTTCCAAACCCACTTTCATCATTGTAATCATCATAAATAGGAGGCATGCTATCATCATAATAAATTTGGTCATCAAAACTTGGGGGACTAAAAATATCATCTTCATCAAACATAGCATTGATACGTCTCCAACGTATCTATAATTTTTGATTGTTCCATGCTATTATAGTATCAATCTTGGATGTTTTTATATACATTTACATCAATTATATATCATTTTTTGGGACTAACCTATTAACTTAACGCCCACTGCCAGTTGCTGTTTTTTTGCCTGTTTTTGGTTTTCCAGAATATCAGCACCAAACGAAGTCCAAATGCCACGAAACTTTTTGGAGATTTTTTTCTGGACATAACAAACACTAGAAGCTTCGGGAGGGGACGAGAAGATGAAGCAGTGGCCCATGAGGCACCACGGCGCGCCCCAGTGGGGGGCACCCTGGTACCTCGTGGGGCCCACACAACTCCGTTTGACATAATTCCACCTCTATAAATTCTCTAAAATTGGGAAACCAATAGAGGATACCACGAAATACTTTTTTTGCCGCCGCAAGCTTCTGTTCTCGAAAGATCCCATCTGGAGGCCTTTGCCGGTACTCCGCCGGAGGGGGAATCGATCACGGAGGGGCTCTACATCATCCTTGCTGCCCTTCCTATGATGCATGAGTAGTTTACCACATACCTTTGGGTCCATAGTTAGTAGCTATATGGCTTCTTCTCTCTTTTTCATCTTCAATACAATGTTCTCCTCGATGTTCTTGGAGTTCTATCCGATGTAATCACTTTTTGCGGTGTGTTTGTTGGAATCCGATGAATTGTGAGTTTATGATCAGATTATCCATGAATATTATTTGAGTCTTCTTTGAACTCTTTTATGCATGATTATTATAGCTTCGTATTTCTCTCCGATCTATTGATTTGGTTTGGCCAACTAGATTGATTTATCTTGCAATGGGAGAGGTGCTTTATAATGGGTTCGATCTTGCGGTGCTCAATCCCAGTGACAGAAACGGACAGGACACGTATGTATCATTGCTATTAAGGGTAAAAAGATGGGGTTTATTCATGCATGAGTTTACTTTGTCTACATCATGTCATCTTGCTTAAGGCGTTACTCCGTTCTTTATGGACTTAATACACTAGATGCATGCTGGATAGCGGTCGATGTGTGGAGTAATAGTAGTAGATGCAGGCAGGAGTTGGTGTACTTGTCTCAGACATGATGCCTATATACATGATCATTGCCTTGGATATCATCATGATTATTTGCTTTTCTATCAATTGCCCAACAGTAATTTGTTCACCCACCGTATGCAATTTTCATGAGAGAAGCCTCTAGTGAAAACTATGGCCCCTGGGTCTATCCAAATCATATATTAAAAATCATAAAAAAATACTTTGCTGCACTTT
This sequence comes from Elymus sibiricus, assembly GCA_039707655.1. Classification (NCBI taxonomy): domain Eukaryota; kingdom Viridiplantae; phylum Streptophyta; class Magnoliopsida; order Poales; family Poaceae; genus Elymus; species Elymus sibiricus. The sequence continues at coordinate 254,879,245 of CM077674.1, forward strand.
TACTTTATTTATTTTATTTTGTATTTTTGTTCAATCTATTTATCTATCACCATACAATTTAATCTTGCAATTAACCGCCAAGGGATTGACAAACCCTTGTTTGCGTTGGGTGCAAGGATTTGTTGTTTTGTGTGCAGGTACTGCTAACGAGTTGTTGCGTGATTCTCCTACTGGATTGATAACCTTGGTTTCATAACTGAGGGAAATACTTATCTCTACTGTACTGCATCATCCCCTCCTCTTCGGGGAAATCCCAACGCAGCTCACAAGTAGCAGGAAGAATTTCTGGTGCCGTTGCCGGGGAGACATCATCAACATCTATCAAGTACCTATGCATAAACTCTCATCTCCTTGCATTTATTTTATTTGCCTTTGCCTCTCGTTTTCACCTCCCCCACTTCTAAAAAGTTTTTACAAAAATACAAAAATATTTTCCGTTTGCCGTTTTGTGTGTCTTCTTGTTCACTTGCTTGAAGAGTGTTATCATGAGTGATTTTGGCATGGCAGAAACTGATGATGGTAGAACTCCTAAAATTGGAAGTTCTACCAATCTTGATGCTAAGACTTTTGTGTTCGGACAAGGGAATGTTATAGGAAAAAGTGTCATCCAAGAATTCTTTAATTGCATTGGGACCATGGCTTGTGATGATGCTCCTATACTTAAAAAACCAAAAATTATGCCGAAGCTATTTCCGCACTTGTTCTTAAACTTGAAGGAGATTTATTCGCACCCATCCTACTTTGCAAAGATTGTTTTATGAGTTACCGATTATAAAAAATCCTAGAGCTAAGAAAATAGCTACCCTTCTCCTCATGAATGAATTTGATCACATAGTGCGAGAAGCTAGGGAGATATTTGATTTTTATGGTATGAACCGTGAAAAAACGGTAATAAATGAGATCCTTTATAATAATGACTACTTGTTGAGGTATTTTTTCCGCAATGACCATGTCTTTGATGAAAATATTAAAAAGGAAGTTCCTCCTTTGAATATAATCCAACAAGTTTTCAATAGTGTTAATAGACAATACTCTTGGATTGTAGCCGGTAATCAAGAGGGATTTACAGATGGACAACTTGCTAATGCTAAAATTTATATGGATGATGTGTTTCATATTACCTTTTAAAAACCCTTTGATGAAAGTGCATCTTTGGATAAGAAGAAGAAGGATGACAATACTTGAAACTATGCATTATGCCTAGCTTGGGGCATAAAACAATAGCGCTTGTTGGGAGGCAACCCAATGAATAAAATAAATTTTTACGTTTTGTTTCTGTTCTTGTGTGTTTTCACAATTATGCTACTATTATGATTGTGTTTTTGTGTTTTAATTAGTGTTTGTGCCAAGTAATGCCTTTGGGATGATTTGGAAGATAGTATAATTGATGCTGTTTGGAAAACAGAAAGTTTTGCGTCCAGTGCTGAAATTTTAGTTCTGTACTGGAGCGTCAGAAAAATCTGAAATTGTTACAAAGTATTGGTATATGAATTCCCCACGTTTTTCTAATTGTTCAGAATTTTTGGAGTTACATAAGTATAGCTTTTAAATAGATCTTTACAGACTGTTCTATTTTAGACAGATTCTGTTTTTGTTGCATAGTTTGCTTACTTTGATGAATCTATGGATCGTATCCGGGGGTATGAGTCATGGAGAAGTTGGAGTATAGTATCATTATGCCAATATTAAATATGAATCAATTTACTACAGTACTTAGAGTTAAGGATTTATTTGTTATACTAACGGATCTCGCGAAGGTTTTGTTGAGTTTTGTGTGATTGAAGTTTTCAAGTTTTGGGTGAGATCACGATAGATGAAGGAATAAGGAGTGGCAAGAGCCTAAGCTTGGGGATGCCCAAGCTTAGGCTAGGTAATATTCAAGGAAGACTCAAGCATCTAAGCTTGGGGATGCCCCGGAAGGCATCCCCCCTTTCTTCTACCAACTATCGGTAATTTTACTTGGAGCTATATTTTTATTCATCACATGATATGTGTTTTACTTGGAGCGTCTTGTATTATATGAGTATTTGCTTTATTTTCTTTTTAGTTTTTCTCAATCATGTTTGCTGGACACACCAATTTGAGAGAGCCACACATTTATCATGATTTGTTAGAATACTCTATGCGCTTCACTTAATTTTTTTGAGCTAGGCAGTTGCTCTAGTGCTTCACTTAAATCTTTTTGAACACGGCGGTGGCTATATTTTGAAGAAATATTTAAACTCTCATGCTTCACTTATATTATTTTGAGAGTCGATAAGATAAAATTTTGAAGAAATATTTGAACTCTCGTGCTTCACTTATATTATTTTGAGAGTTGATAAGACTAAAATTTTGATGAAATATTTGCACTCTCATGCTTCAGTTATATCTTTTTGAGAGTTGATAATAGTAATGGTAATTTGCACAAGATATGAATTTGGTCCCAAAGTGATGAATATTCAAGTGGGATATAATAAAAACTCTCATGAAAGATCATTGGATATGATAAGTTTGATTCCTTGCAATAGTTTTGCGATATGGAGATGATAATATGTGGGTCATGTTAGTGAGTAATTGTGATTTAGTAGGAATATTAGTGTTAAGGTTTGTGATTCCCTATGCATGCACATAAAGACAATAGTTATGCAACGAAATTATATCCTACTTATGGTGCATTATTCGATGTTAGTTATGTTCAATGCATGTTTATGACCGTTTTCATCATGTTTGTTTGGTTCAAGTTCGCTACTTTGATAATTTGATATGTGGGTGGACCGGTGCTTGGGTGCTGTTCTTACTAGAACAAGCCTCACACTTATGATTACCCCCTCTCGCAAGCATCCGCAACTACGAAAGAAGAATTAAGATAACTCTAACCATAGCATTAAACATATGGATCCAAATCAGCCCCTTACGGAATAGCGCATAAACTAGGATTTAAGCTTCTGTCACTCTAGCAACCCATCATCTAATTACTACTCCACAATGCATTCCCTTAGGTCCAAAGATGGTGAAGTGTCATGTAGTCGACGTTCACACGACCCCAATAAGGGAATCAACAACATACATATCATCAAAATATCGAACGAATACCAAATTCACATGATTACTTATAACAAGACTTCTCCCATGTCCTCAAGAACAAAAGTAACTACTCACAAATCATAATCATTTTCAAGATCATAGGGGTATTGAATAGCATAATAGATCTGAACATATAAACTTCCACCAAATAAACCAACTAGCATCAACTACAAGATGTAATCAACACTACTAGCAACCCACAGCTACCAATCTGAGGTTTTGAGACAAAGATTGATTACAAGAGATGAACTAGGGTTTGAGATGAGATGGTGCTGGCGAAGATGTTGATGAAGATTAGTCCTCCTGTGATGAGAGGATCGCTGGTGATGTCGATGGCGACGATTTCCCCCTCCCGGAGGGAAGTATCCCCGGCAGAATCTCTCCGCCGGAGAGCAAAAGTGCTCCTGCGCAAGTTCCGCCTCGAGACGGAGGCGCACCATCCCGAAAGACTTCTCTCTATTTTGTCTAGGGCAAATGGACTTATATACCAGAAAATGGGGGCCAGAGGCTGGCCAGGGGCCCCACGAGCCACCAGGGCACGGCTGGGGGGGGGTGGCGCGCCCTGGTGCCTCGTGGGCACCTGGGTGGCCCCCTCTGGTACTTCTTGCTTCCAGTATTTTTTATTTATTCTAAAATAAATCTCCGTAAAATTTCAGCTCATTTGGAGATGTCCAGAATAGGTATCTCTGACATAGCTTTTTCAGGTCCAGAATTCCAGCTGCCGGCAATCTCCCTCCTTGTGTAAATCTTGCATATTAAGAGAGAAAAGGCATTAGAATTGCTCCACAAAGTGTTATATTGATTAAAAACACTATAAATAATAGTAGCAAAACATGATGCAAAATGGACGTATCAACTCCCCCAAGCTTAGACCTCGCTTGTCCCCAAGCGAAAGCCGATATCGATAATCATGTCCACATGTTTAGAGAGAGAGAGGTGTCGATAAAAACAAAATACGGACATAGTAGCATCATGATCATTATTATAACAGCAATATTTATTATCATAAAACTTCTCATGAGCAAGTAACAATTCATCACAACAATGGAGTATAAGGCATAAACTTTCTTAAAAACTAACAAACTATGTTCTCAGTCAACAATGCAATTGTAATTCATCATATTTTCAGGAAGGGTCTCATGTAGGAGGTATTTAGCAAGTCCACATACTCAACCATCATTTAGTCTTCTATGATTGCTAACACTCACGACATATATATGGAGCAAAAAGTTTCAGCCAGACACATAGAAAGATAGGGGCTTGTGATTTCGCCTCCCAACTTATTCACCTCAAGGGTGATGTCAACAATAATAACTCATGATCACTCATATCCAATTGGATATATATGCCTAGATCTTCCCCACCACATTATGCTTGCAAAAGAGAAAAATAAAAAGGAATAGAGGAGAACACTATTGACTCTTGCATAAAAAGTAAATACATAAAAGTAAAGGATAGGCCCTTCGCAGAGGGAAACAGAGGTTGTCATGCGTTTTTTGTTGTTGGATGCATGAGCTCTTAATGCAAAGGAGCGTCACTTTATATTGCCCCTTGTGATAGCAACCTTTATTATGCAGTCTATCGCTTTTATTTCTTTACCATCACAAGTTCGTACAAGGCTTATTTCCCTTACAATAAAAGTTCAGACATATTTAGAGGCAATTTTTATTGCTTTTTGCACCGATGACAACTTACTTGAAGGATCTTATTCAATCCCTAGGTAGATATAGTGGACTCTCATGGCATGAAACTGGGTTTAAGGGTTTTGGATGCACAAGTAGCATCTCTACTTGGTTCGGATTTTTGGCTAGCAAAGATATTGGGCAAGCACCACATGTTGGAGGATCTATAACAATATAACTTCTATGTGAATATGAACAAACATGATTCATTACGTTGTCTTCCTTGTCCAACGTCCACAATTTGACATAAGATATGAATTTGGTCCCAAAGTGATGAATATTCAAGTGGGATATAATAAAAACTCTCATGAAAGATCATTGGATATGATAAGTTTGATTCCTTACAATAGTTTTGCGATATGGAGATGATAATATGTGGGTCATGTTAGTGAGTAATTGTGATTTAGTAGGAATATTAGTGTAAAGGTTTGTGATTCCCTATGCATGCACATAAAGACAATAGTTATGCAACGAAATTATATCCTACTTATGGTGCATTATTCGATGTTAGTTATGTTCAATGCATGTTTATGACCGTTTTCATCATGTTTGTTTGGTTCAAGTTCGCTACTTTGATAATTTGATATGTGGGTGGACCGGTGCTTGGGTGCTGTTCTTACTTGAACAAGCCTCCCACTTATGATTACCCCCTCTTGCAAGCATCCGCAACTACGAAAGAAGAATTAAGATAACTCTAACCAAGCATTAAACATATGGATCCAAATCAGCCCCTTACGGAATAGCGCATAAACTAGGATTTAAGCTTCTGTCACTCTAGCAACCCATCATCTAATTACTACTCCACAATGCATTCCCTTAGGTCCAAAGATGGTGAAGTGTCATGTAGTCGACGTTCACACGACACCACTAAGGGAATCAACAACATACATATCATCAAAATATCGAACGAATACCAAATTCACATGATTACTTATAACAAGACTTCTCCCATGTCCTCAAGAACAAAAGTAACTACTCACAAATCATAATCATGTTCAAGATCAGAGGGGTATTGAATAGCATAATAGATCTGAACATATAATCTTCAGCCAAATAAACCAACTAGCATCAACTACAAGATGTAATCAACACTACTAGCAACCCACAGGTACCAATCTGAGGTTTTGAGACAAAGATTGAATACAAGAGATGAACTAGGGTTTGAGATGAGATGGTGCTGGTGAAGATGTTGATGAAGATTAGTCCTCCCATGATGAGAGGATCGCTGGTGATGTCGATGGCGACGATTTCCCCCTCCCGGAGGGAAGTATCCCCGGTAGAATTTCTCCGCCGGAGAGCAAAAGTGCTCCTGCCCAAGTTCCGCCTCGAGACGGCGGCGCACCATCCCGAAAGTCTTCTCTTTATTTTTTCTAGGGCAAATGGACTTATATACCAGAAAATGGGGGCCAGAGGCTGGCCAGGGGCCCCACGAGCCACCAGGGCGCGCCTGGGGGGTGGCGCGCCCTGGTGCCTCGTGGGCACCTGGGTGGCCCCCTCTGGTACTTCTTGCTTCCAGTATTTTTTATTTATTCTAAAATAAATCTCCGTAAAATTTCAGCTCATTTGGAGATGTGCAGAATAGGTATCTCTGACATAGCTTTTTTAGGTCCAGAATTCCAGCTGCCGGCAATCTCCCTCCTTGTGTAAATCTTGCATATTAAGAGAGAAAAGGCATTAGAATTGCTCCACAAAGTGTTATATTGATTAAAAACACTATAAATAATAGTAGCAATACATGATGCAAAATGGACGTATCAACTCCCCAAGCTTAGACCTCGCTTGTCCCCAAGCGAAAGCCGATATCGATAATCATGTCCACATGTTTATAGAGAGAGGTGTCGATAAAAACAAAATACGGACATAGAAGCATCATGATCATTATTATAACAGCAATATTTATTATCATAAAACTTCTCATGAGCAAGTAACAATTCATCACAACAATGGAGTATAAGGCATAAACTTTCTTAAAAACTAACAAACTATGTTCTCAGTCAACAATGCAATTGCAATTCATCATATTTTCAGGAAGGGTCTCATGTAGGAGATATTTAGCAAGTCCACATACTCAACCATCATTTAGTCTTCTATGATTGCTAACACTCACGACATATATATGGAGCAAAAAGTTTCAGCCAGACACATAGAAAGATAGGGGCTTGTGATTTTGCCTCCCAACTTATTCACCTCAAGGGTGATGTCAACAATAATAACTCATGATCACTCATATCCAACTGGATATATATGCCTAGATCTTTCCCCACCACATTATGCTTGCAAAAGAGAAAAATAAAAAGGAATATAGGAGAACACTATTGACTCTTGCATAAAAAGTAAATACATAAAAGTACAGGATAGGCCCTTCGCAGAGGGAAACAGAGGTTGTCATGCGCTTTTTGTTGTTGGATGCACGAGCTCTTAATGCAAAGGAACGTCACTTTATATTGCCCCTTGTGATAGCAACCTTTATTATGCAGTCTATCGCTTTTATTTCTTTACCATCACAAGTTCGTACAAGGCTTATTTCCCTTACAATAAAAGTTCAGACATATTTAGAGGCAATTTTTATTGCTTTTTGCACCGATGACAACTTACTTGAAGGATCTTATTCAATCCCTGGGTAGATATAGTGGACTCTCATGACATGAAACTGGGTTTAAGGGTTTTGGATGCACAAGTAGCATCTCTACTTGGTGCGGATTTTTGGCTAGCAAAGATATTGGGCAAGCACCACATGTTGGAGGATCTATAACAGTATAACTTCTATGTGAATATGAACAAACATGATTCATTACGTTGTCTTCCATGTCCAACGTAAACAATTTGACATAAGATACTTAATGGGGGCTCACAATCATAAAAGATGTCCAAGATAGTATATTTGCATGTGAATCTTCTCTTCCCTTATTAACTTTTTCATGAATTGCATCATTGACTAATGCTATATTTGTTAACTTCCAATAAATTTTACCACTTATACTTTTCTTTATGTAATGTCATTACTTTCCATAAGATTAGCATATGATCTTTTTCATTATTTTCATTACTAGAATTGAAACATGAAAGTAAAGAAGCAAAAACTCAAACTACTCTTTATTATATAACTCTCAACTCGATTACATAGATAGATAGATCACGAAGCTAGCACTCGAAAATAGATCATACTAAACTTTTATTCAACTAGATCACGAAATAACTAAGGATCGAACTAAAAATAGGTAATGATAATAAAAGTGATGGTGATATGATACCGGGGCACCTCCCCCAAGCTTGGCACAAGCCAAGGGGAGTGCCCATACCCATGTACTCAAGTCTCCTTCTTCGGTGATAGTGGTGATGATGAAGTGGTGGGCTTGTCCTTCAGCTGTAACAGATACATCAATCTACGGTTGATGCTCCGAAGAGCGATGTTTTGCTCTTCCAGCAAAATAACTTCACGAGTGAGAGATGTATTCTGAACAGAACTATTTCAAAGACTCTTAAGGCTTCAATTACGGATGGGGAGAGATGATCATATAAGGGTTGAACTATATCTCCCTTCTCTGCGGTCTCCTCCATGGGAATCGCTTGCCCTCCAACTAGAGCCTGGGGTCCTTCAATTTCCTCGGCCTTGTCCTCCTTGCCATCGTCTTCCTCTCCCGACGACCACTCATAGTACACCTCGCTGTAAGGGCGTTTTCCCGGCGATGGTTGCACAATACGGTGCTTTGTACGGAGTTTTTTGGGAGCCATGGCGATCTAGATCTATCAGAAAAATAGCACGAAACAAGAACAGAGGAAATTTCTGCGATACGGTGGTCAAAACATACGGGAGTATATATAAAGATTTTTTATCTTGCAAAACAAGTAATCCAGGAGAAAACGGAGTCGGGAGGGCTCACGAGGGGCTCACGAGCCACCAGGGCGCGCCTGGGGGGGGGTGGCGCGCCCTGGTGCCTCGTGGGCACCAGATGGGTCCCCTCGGTTGTTTCTTATTTTTGTATTTTTTCTAATATTCCAAAACTGACAGAAAGTGTTTTTATGGAATTTTTGGAGTCGGTTTACTTACCGTATCACATACCTCTTCCTTTTAAGGGTTCTGGAGTGTTCCGGAAGGTCTCTCTTATGTATTCCTCCGGTGTAATTGTTTCAATAATATTAGATTCAACATTAATGGGAGTAACTGAAATATATTGCTTAATTATTTGCCCATTCACCACTCTCGGATTAGTGCCTTCGGAGTTGTTTATTTTGATGGCTCCGGAGCGATAAACTTCTTCGATGATATACGGTCCTTCCCATTTAGAGAGAAGTTTTCCTGCAAAGAATCTCAAACGAGAATTGTACAATAGAACTTGCCCTCCTACTTTAAATTCCCATTTTTGAATTCTTCTATCATGTCATCTTTTAACTTTTTCTTTAAACATTTTGGCATTTTCATAAGCTTGGGTTCTCCACTCGTCTAATGAGCTAATATCAAATAACCTCTTTCCACTGGCAAGTTTAAAATCGTAATTGAATTCTTTAATTGCTCAATATGCTTTATGTTCTAACTCAATAGGTAAATGACATGCTTTTCCATAAACCATTTTATAAGGAGACATACCCATAGGATTTTTATAAGCAGTTCTATAAGCCCATAATGCATCGTCAAGTTTCTTAGACCAATTCTTTCTAGATCTATTGACGGTTTTCTGCAGAATTAATTTTATTTCTCTATTGCTCAATTCAACTTGACCACTAGTTTGAGGGTGATAGGGAGATGCAATTCTATGGTTGACATCATATTTAGCAAGCAATTTATGGAATGCACCATGAATAAAATGTGAACCACCATCAGTCATTAAATATCTAGGGACTCCGAACCTTGGGAAAATAACTTCTTTATGCATTTTAATAGAGGTGTTATGATCAGCACTACTAGTTGGAATAGCTTCTACCCACTTAGTAACGTAATCAACAGCAACTAAAATATGAGTATACCCATTGGATTTAGGAAAAGGTCCCATCTAATCAAATCCCCAAACATCAAATGGTTCAATAGCAAGTGAATAATTCATAGGCATTTCCTGACGTCTACCAACATTACCAATTCTTTGACATTCATCACAAGATAGGACAAACTTACGAGCATCCTTGAAAAGAGTAGGCCAATAAAAACCAGATTGTAATACCTTGTGTGCAGTTCTGTCTCCCGCATGGTGTCCTCCGTCAGCTTCGGAATGACACTTCCGTAGGATTTGTTCCTATTCATGCTCAGGTATACAACGTCTAATAATACCATCTACTCCTTCTTTATAAAGATGTGGGTCATCCCAGAAGTAATGTCTTAAATCAAAGAAGAACTTTTTCTTTTGTTGGTATGTAAAGCTAGGTGGTATGTATTTAGCAATAATGTAATTAGCATAGTCTGCATACCAAGGAGTATTACGAGAAGCATTTATGACAGCTAATTGTTCATCAGGAAAATCATCATTAATAGGTAGTGGGTCATCAAGAGTATTTTCCATTCTAGACAAATTATTTGCTACGGGATTCTCAGCTCCCTTTCTATCAATAATATGCAAGTCAAATTCTTGTAGCAATAAAACCCATCTAATGAGTCTAGGTTTAGCATCTTTCTTTTCCATAAAATATTTAATAGCAGCATGATCGGTGTGAACAGTTACTTTAGAATCAACTATGTAAGATCTGAATTTATCACATGCAAACACAACTGCTAGAAATTCTTTCTCAGTAGTAGCATAGTTTCTTTGGGCACTGTCTAGAGTTTTACTAGCATAATGGATAACATTTAATTTCTTATCAACTCTCAATCCTAGAACAGCACCAACAGCATAATCACTAGCATCACACATAATTTCAAAAGGCAAGTTCCAATCGGGTGGTTGAACAATAGGTGCAGTGGTTAAGGTTTTCTTAAGTGTTTCAAAGGCTTCTAGACAATCATCATCAAAAACAAATGGAACATCTTTCTGCAAAATATTGGTAAGAGGCCTAGAAATTTTAGAGAAGTCTTTAATAAATCTCCTATAGAAACCAGCATGACCAAGGAAACTTCTTATACCTTTAATATCTTTAGGACATGGCATTTTCTCAATAGCATCAACCTTAGCTTTATCAACTTCAATACCTCTGTCAGAAATTTTATGCCCCAAGACAATGCCTTCATTCACCATAAAGTGGCACTTCTCCCAATTCAAGACAAGATTAGTTTCTTCACATCTCTGCAAAACTCGATCAAGGTTGCTTAAGCAATCATCAAAAGAAGTTTCGTAAACGGAGAAATCATCCATGAACACCTCAACAATCTTTTCACAAAAGTCAGAGAATATAGCCGTCATACATCTTTGAAAGGTAGCAGGTGCATTGCATAAACCAAAAGGCATACGTCTATAAGCATAAGTTCCAAAAGGACAAGTAAAGGAGGTTTTCTCTTGATCGGGTTGTGATACGGGTATTTGAGACAAACCAGAATAACCATCTAGGAAACAAAAGTGTGTATGCTTAGACAATCTTTCTAACATTTGATCAATAAAAGGTAGAGGGTAATGATCTTTTCTAGTAGCTTTGTTTAATTTTCTAAAATCAATTACCATCCTATAACCAGTTACAATTCTTTGTGGAATGAGTTCATTTTTATCATTAGGAACAACGGTAATACCTCCTTTCTTAGGGACACAATGAACGGGACTTACCCATCTACTATCATCTATGGGACAGATTATACCTGCTTCCAGAAGTTTTAATATTTCGGTTCTTACCACCTCTTTCATCTTAGGATTTAATCGTCGTTGGTGGTCGACAATTGCTTTAGCATCCGGCTCCATATTAATATTGTGCTGACATAGAGTGGGACTAATGCCCTTAAGATCATCAAGAGTATATCCAATAGCAGCTCGGTGCTTCCTCAGAGTTTTTAGTAATCTCTTTTCTTCATGTGCTGAAAGGTTAGCAGTAATAATAACAGGATATATCTTCTTTTCATCCAGATAAGCATATTTCAATGTATCAGGCAATTGCTTCAATTCAAATACAGGATCACCCTTAGGTGGAGGAGGGCCTCCAAGAGTTTCAATAGGCAGATTGTGTTTAAGGATAGGTGGTTGATCAAAGAACATCTTATCTATTTCATTTCTTTCATTCACATGCATATCGTTTTCATGGTCTAGTAAATATTGTTCTAACGGATCAGTAGGAGGTACGGCAATGGAAACAAGGCCAATAATTTCATCTTTACTAGGCAATTCTTTATCATGAGGTTGTCTACGAAACTTGGAGAAATTAAACTCATGAGATATATCACCAAACTTAACTCGAACCTTTTCTTTAACACAATCAGTTTCAGCATTAACGGTATTCAAGAAAGATCTACCAAATATGATGGGACAAAAATTATCTTGTTGTGAACCAAGTACTAAGAAATCAGTAGGGTATTTGATTTTACCACACAAGACTTCAACATCTCTAACAATCCCAAGTGGTGTAATAGTATCTCTATTCGCTAGCTTAATAGTAACATCAATATCTTCAATCTCAACAGGTGCAATATCATGCATTACTTGTTGATATAAAGAAAATGGAATAGCACTCACACTAGCACCCATATCACACAAACCATGATAGCAATGATTTCCAATCTTAACAGAAACAACAGGCATGCCAACTACGGGCTTGTTCTTGTCTAACATATCTCGTTCATTTCTAACAGGTTTAGCAATTCTAGCAGCCTCATCACAAAAGTAAATAACATGCCCATCTATATTATCAACTAAGAGATCTTTAACCATAGCAACATCAGGTTCAACTTTAATTTCTTCAGAGGGTCTAGGTGCTCTAATATTACTTTTGTTAACCACAGTTGAAGCTTTAGCATGCTCCTCAATCCTAACAGGAAAAGGTGGTTTCTCAATATAAGCAGTAGGCACAACTGGATCAGCATGGTAAACAATTGTTTCTTCTTTAACACTAAGAGGTTCCTTAATCTTTTCTTTAACAGGGGGGTGATATTTAAACCACTTCTCCTTAGGGAGATCAACATGAGTAGCAAATAATTCACAAAAGGAAGCTACTATCTCAGAGTCAAGTCCATATTTAGTGCTAAACTTATGAAAAGCATCGGTGGCCATAAAAGATTTAACACAATCGAACTCAAGTATTATACCTGACTCATTACCTTTGTCGAGTTCCCAATCTTCAGAGTTGCGTTTAATTCTTTCCAGAAGATCCCATCTGAATTCAATAGTTTTCTTCATAAAGGAGCCAGTCGAAGAAGAATCGAGCATAGTTTGATTATCATGAGAAAGCCGAGCATAAAAATTATGTAAGATAATTTCTTTTGAGAGCTCATGATTGGGGCATGTGTACATGATGTACTTAAGCCTCCCCCAAGCTTGAGCGATGCTTTCTCCTTCACGAGGCCAAAAATTATATATATAATTCCGATCACGATGAACCAAATGCATAGGATAAAAAATCTGATGGAATTCTAGTTTCAATCGGTTCCAGTCCCATGTATTAGTATCATCACATAGCCTATACCACATCAATGCCTTTCCCTCTAAAGATAAAGGGAATAGCTTAAACAATCCACAAATTTCATCCACATAGATCAAGTGCATATCAGGATGTACCGTTCCATCTCCTGCATAAGGATTAGCTAGCAGTTTCTCTATCATACCCGAAGGAATTTCATAATAAATATTTTCAGTACGTTCAATAGGTGGAGGAGAAACTCTTATTTCTTCCAGTCGAGGTGAAGATACCCCGAACAAGCCCCTCAAAGGATTACTTTCCATAGTGACAAGTGACAATAAATTTCAGCATGTAATATAAATGTTTCCTTACCAAATTCCACTCACCAAAGATGCTTCACTCCCCGGCAACGGCGCCAGAAAGAGTCTTGATGACCCAAAAGTATAGGGGATCAATCGTAGTCCTTTCGATAAGTAAGAGTGTCAAACCCAACAAGGAGCAGAAGGAAATGACAAGCGGTTTTCAGCAAGGTATTTTCTGCAAGCACTGAAATTATCGGTAACGAGTAGTTTGATAGCAAGATAATTTGTAACAAGTGACAAGTAGCAATAGTAACTAAGAGTGCAGCAAGGTGGCCCAATCCTTTTTATAGCAAAGGACAAGCCGGAACGATCTCTTATAGTAAGTAAAGCGTTCTCGAGGACACATGGGAATTTCATCTAGTCACTTTCATCATGTTTGTTTGGTTCGCGTTCGCTACTTTGATAATTTCATATGTGGGTGGACCGGTGCTTGGGTGCGGTTCTTACTTGAACAAGCCTTCCACTTATGATTACCCCCTCTCGCAAGCATCCGCAACTACGAAAGAAGAATTAAGATAACTCTAACCATAGCATTAAACATATGGATCCAAATCAGCCCCTTACGGAATAGCGCATAAAGTAGGGTTTAAGCTTCTGTCACTCTAGCAACCCATCATCTAATTACTACTCCACAATGCATTCCCTTACGCCCAAAGATGGTTAAGTGTCAAGTAGTCGACGTTCACACGACACCACTAAGGGAATCAACAACATACATATCATCAAAATATCGAACGAATACCAAATTCACATGATTACTTATAACATGACTTCTCCCATGTCCTCAAGAACAAAAATAACTACTCACAATTCATAATCATGTTCAAGATCAGAGGGGTATTGAATAGCATAACAGATCTGAACATATAATCTTCCACCAAATAAACCAACTAGTATCAACTACAAGATGTAATCAACACTACTAGCAACCACAGGTACCAATCTGAGGTTTTGAGACAAAGATTGAATACAAGAGATGAACTAGGGTTTGAGATGAGATGGTGCTGGTGAAGATGTTGATGAAGATTAGTCCTCCCACGATGAGAGGATCGCTGGTGATGTCGATGGCGACGATTTCCCCCTCCCGGAGGGAAGTATCCCCGGCAGAATCTCTCCGCCGGAGAGCAAAAGTGCTCCTGCCCAAGTTCCGCCTCGAGACGGCGGTGCACCATCCCGAAAGTCTTCTCTCTATTTTTTCTAGGGCAAATGGACTTATATACCAGAAAATGGGGGCCAGAGGCTGGCCAGGGCCCCACGAGCCACCATGACTTATATACCCCCTCTGGTACTTCTTGCTTCCAGTATTTTTTCATTTATTCCAAAATAAATCTCTGTAAAATTTCTGCTCATTTGGAGGTGTGCAGAATAGGTATCTCTGACATAGCTTTTTCAGGTCCAGAATTCCAGCTGCCGGCAATCTCCCTCCTTGTGTAAATCTTGCATATTAAGAGAGAAAAGGCATTATAATTGCTACACAAAGTGTTATATTAATTCAAAACACTATAAATAACAGTAGCAAAACATGATGCAAAATGGACGTATCACCCTCCGGGCTTGTCGCTCCCGCATGACTCTTCTGGTCTTCTCCCGAAGCTTCTAGGGTCCCTTCTGGTCCAGAAAAAATTAATCCAAAGTTTTTTGTTTGTTTGGACTCCGTTTGATAATGATTTCCTAAAAAGGCAAAAATAGGCAAAAAACAACAACTGGCACTGGGCACTAGGTTAATAGGATAGTCCCAAAAAAGGATATATAATTGCATATAAAACATCCAAGATTGATACTATAATAGCATGGAACAATCAAAAATTATAGATACGCTGGGGACGTATCAAGCATCCCCAAGCTTAATTCCTGCTCGTCCTCGAGTAGGTAAATGATAAAAACAGATTTTTTGATGTGGAATGCTACCTAACATGTTTCATCATGTAATTCTCTTTTACGGCATGAATATTAAGATCCGAATGATTCAAAGCAATAGTCTATAATTTGATATAAAGACATCAATACTCAGGCATACTAACAAACAATCATGCCTTTCAAAATAAAAATGCTAAAGAAAGTTATCCCTACAAAATCATATAATCCTGTCATGCTCCACGTGGCACCCCGGCTCAGAGAGACCGGAACACCCCGTATTCCAGCCCAGAGATCAAGTCTTCTGGAATACGGCACTGCTTAGCATAGAACAAATCAGCTCTTTATTACAAATACTATGAGTACAAGGGTCTGATATTACAAAGGATTACATCGGCACGGCGACGCTATGCCTGCTAAGGTAGCTCTATGCTAGCAGCGGAACATCTCAGCGGAATAACTTCTAGCAGCGGAACAACGACGATGGTGATGAACTCCACTCCGCAGGGACTCTGGCTGGGACGCATCCTAGAGCGCAACCATGGAATACTCGACAAACGATCAATCACGGCATGACGTGCAAATCTAGCATGACACGTTAGCTGAGTACTTTGAATGTACTCGCAAACTCACAGCAACCAAAGCAATCAAGACATACAACAGCATGGAAATTACAGGTTAATTACCACTGATGAACATGATAATACTAGAATCAACATGAGAGTGAGCATGGCATGTACATGTTACTCATGATATGAACATGATGATTCTAGCACTAGCATGCAAGAGGGTCGACGTTTAAGGTCTCATGGACCAACTTACTCTGCTTGGAGGTTATCTCGTAACCACCATAGGTATCAATCTTTCTTACCATCATGATCATCGCACAATAACCTCATTATCAACCATCATCAAGAATACCATCATGATCATCTCGTGACCACATAAAGATTAACCAACTTCTTTTCTCATCGAACCGGGGTTGTTATTATTCAGGTTATTATTTCTGTTGACCCATAGTGTGACCTACTACGAACTGTGTCCATGACCGAGGACGCTGCTATCGATAGATTATACACTCTGCAGAGGTTAGTACACTGTACCCACACTACGGAACTCATGGCCTCGTGCTCCCATTCGGGTGGACCAACGACATTCCCACAAAACCAATCTATTGCATGACACTCTCCCGGCCACTCCGACAAACTCCCCTTTGGGCTATGTCATGGGTGGCCCCGATGTCAACTCGTGACATCCGCCACCTTTGTGGCCGGCCAACGTCGTGGCAAAATAAACTCGTCCCAAACGGGGACACCCGGGTACAACACAACTCGGGCACACAAGGGTATGGCCGCCTACCTGATCAGGGTAGCGCGCGCACATCACCTTCCTAGTTGGAGGCACCAGCGAGAGGCATGACAATAGACCGAATTAGGGCCTCCCCATCCAGGCAAGTGTGGTTGCACTGGTGAGCTCGATTCGGTGGCACCATGACTCAGCCAACAGATTTGTTCAAGTTCGATTAATGTCAGGTTCAACTTGAATGGTGGTGAGCTGAGTCACAATGAAATAACATGATAATGCATATGAGCATGTCATCAGTGTAACCATGGATGGGCAACATAACCATTTAACAACATAACCTCAACAATGATAAATCATTTATTCTACGGGATGCAAATGAGCATGGCATAAAGATGATCATGAATATCCCAAGTATTTTCATATCCAACCATCATGATTCATATGAGCATATCATTATCACTAGCATCTGAAATGATTACCCGAATGAAACATAATAATAATAACATTAGCAATTAATCATATCACTTACTAGATAAAAATGAACATGGCATGAGCATAGACATGGATTCACAAGCATATTCAAAGTATTAGCAAAATCATTAAATGAACAAGCAATTATTTAAATATTCCAGTGGAAACCATGGCTATTGCAATGCCATCATGCAAGTGGCTGTTGTGGCTTGCCTGGGGATGAAGGATTCACCGGGGAGAAGTGCGAGAGGCTCGCGGAATTTTTTGCCGGAAACAGTTCTCTTTCGGCGGAGCTGAATAGAGGGCAGGGGCATAATGGTCATTTTCAGAATGTTACAACATGGTGAAAATGATACCAACAGAACGGGCTCGACGAATAGAGAA
The DNA here is from genome assembly GCA_039707655.1 of Elymus sibiricus. Classification (NCBI taxonomy): domain Eukaryota; kingdom Viridiplantae; phylum Streptophyta; class Magnoliopsida; order Poales; family Poaceae; genus Elymus; species Elymus sibiricus. The sequence goes on from CM077674.1 coordinate 254,896,823, forward strand.
CGTGGGCTTTGGAATCACCTGGTTCGGAGTCACGGTTAAAAAGTTGTGGCCGTTCGTTCGTTAGGTAGAAAATCAAATAAAACTTATTCATTTCTGCTCTTAACGAGTGAACGTTTGCAATATAAGCCTTTCGGCGCTAGGCTGGATAGAGAAGGCGTACTTCTGGGAAATACGCTTTCAACAAAGTGAAAGCGCATTCTGAACAGAAGCCGCACGAAAGTACGCTTTCACCGAATCGAAAGCGTAAACGCGGGATTGCGCCTCCACTTATGCTGACTGGACCGGGCCTTGTGTCGCTGACCGGCGGGTCTCACGCCACCTTTCTCTCTCCTCCTGACCTCCTCCTTCTTCCTCCCGTTGGCACAGAAGAGAGGCGAGGCAGGCGGCCCCGACGCGGATTCCCGGCGGCACCGGCCACCGTTTCCGGCGTTCCAGGTACCGGCGAGCTCAGGAAGGAGGCCCGCCTCCAATGGTGATGACGAGAGCGCCCAAGGAGCTCTGTACTGAGCAGGGCATCGGCTATGGCGGACGACGGTGTCGGACGTCGATGGGGAGCACGGCGTGGTGACGGAGGGGAGGGGCCGAGGCTATGGGGTGGCTCGAGGAGGTCAAGGGAAGGCTCCAGCGCAGGTGGGAGGGAGAGAGGAGCTTTGGCTTGCTCCAATTTGAGCGGAGCCGAGCGGCGGCCATGGCAGCAATTCGAGGCGAGGAGAGCTCCTCGAGCTCAGTGGGGTGGTCGGGAGGGGTACTAGGAGAGTGGGGAGGAGGATAGTGAGCTCGGGAGATACTTGGGTGGGCTTAAATAGGCGAGCGAGCTCGTGACTGTGGCGACGCATGCGCCGCACTCTGGGGCTCGGGGACACGCAGAGGGGAGGGGGAGAGGGGCCAGGGGGGTTCACGCGGTGCGGAGAGAGCTCGGGCGTGCTCGAGAAGACTCGGGGCGGCATGGCCGACCGACCGTGGTGGAGCAGACGCGGTCTGCTCCTGGACGCGTCGGGCGAGAGAGAGGAGGGGGAGAGGGGCCAGAGGGCTACGTGGGGGAAGGAGGGAGCTGGACGGCACGATGGACATGAGAGAACGGGCAGGAGGAAGACGCCCGAAGCAAAACGACGTCCAGAGCGCGATAATGGCTTCCCAGCCGCGTGGTCACCGCGTGCACAGGCACACGCGGTGCATTTTGGGCGGCAAAATAATGTCTAGCATGTAGTCCTTCCAAAGTAGAGCCTCTCTGAAGTGATGTTTCAACAAAAGGAGCTTTGGGTTGATTGGATAGCTCAGAGAACATGAAGTTGTGGTCAAATGGGGTGGGATAAGGGCTAACCAGGATGTCACAGGGGTTAGGGTAGGAAGGACTACAATCCTTTGGAATATGGAATGATTTGGACCAATATTTATTATAGTTGCTTCACAACTACCAAATCTGGTCCAGAAGCTAGATCATGAAGTGGCACTCACATAGAGTGTTGGATTGGGCTGAAATTTGGTGGAGTATTATCATTAGGGCATATGAAGGCACTGCAAAAATTTCATACCATTTGGACTAATAAAAATGGTACTTCCTTCACAATGCTTCCCACTGGACAGAAACTTGGGGGAATTTTGTGGAGAAAATGGCTTGGCAAAATGATGTGAATTTTAGCATGCTCAAATAATATAGGGATATTTAGGTCTTGGATTAATTTCAGAATTTATGAAGCAATATAAAGTATAGTTGCTTCACAACCTGAAATTATGACCAGAAACAAAGATTTGAAGGTGTGCTCACATAGATTGTTGGATGGAGATTAAATTTGGTGGAGAGTAATTATTTGATCATATAAATTATCTACCAAAATTTCATCTCATTTGGATTAGCCTAGCTAGTACTTCCTTCACTAAGTTTCTCTTTGGACAGAAACTTGGGAAATATGTTGAGGAAGATTTACTAGGCAAATGAAGCTGAATTTTGGTATGTGGCACTTATTTGGATATGAAAGAGTGCCCAAAAATTTTGAGGGCAATCAAAAAATAATAAATAGCACTTCCTTCACAAAGTGCCATGCTGGACAGAATAGGAAATGAATATTCCTGAATTATTTTTGAACTGTGCAAGGATGGGTTTTGACATATTTGTGGAAGATCTGATCCAAAGAATTTATGAGAATTTTGTGGGAATTTTAGGAAAGACGGAAATATAGGTTGCTTCACAACCTAGGGCAAACAGGGTTATTCCTTTAATAGAAAAAGGAATATTCCCAAGAAATAAATATTGGGGTTGGGCTAAGATGGAAATGACATGGTCTTGGGAATTTTTTTGGGAGTGACAACTCACTTGGGAGAGGAAGAAGAGAGGGTCTCCCCAGGTTTTAAGACCACATAGCCACGGAAAAAGAACTCCAAATAAAAATTCGAAGAAATCCAAAAGAAAAAGAAAGGGCCAAAAATTGGGGTGTCACAAACCTACCCGCCTTACAAAAATCTCGTCCTCGAGATTTGGTTGCTCAGGGAACAAGTATGAATATTCTGACTTAAGGAAACGGTTTCCAACTCGGGTATCCTTTTCCTTTATATGATGTTCGCACTGAATTACATCTGACAGACTGCCTTGCTCTGGGGTGGTTTGCTTCACCGTACCCAACATTCTGATAGGTCTTCCCTCATATGTTCATCCTTACTCTGACTCCCATTCTTTTATGTCTGCTGGTTTATCTGATATTATCCTGATTGGAATTTTCATAAGTCCGGGAGTGATTTCCAATTGACGTGGCATTCTTATATCCAGCACTGATAGTATCAATGGAGTCATGAACACATTTCCTCGATGGACATGAAACATTTATTCCTTGCATCGGGTTACTCGAGTAGATGCATGTCCTCTGGGTTCAAAACAATGCTAAGAATCATAACCGTTCTCTTGGCGGAATCTGACTGCTTGTAGGTAGTTCTAAATCTTGCTGACTTCTTTGTCTCAGATCTGTACCGATGATTCAACTGTCACCTTGATATGAGGTCCTTACAAACAGAGTACACCCCTTGGGTGTGTGTTCATGGTGATCAATGCAGAATCCGACTGTCTTGGATATCCGTACATGTTGTTCATGCCACAATTATCATACCTGTATTGCCGGTCTTGTTCCTTCATTATTGGTCTCTTTTTCTGAATCCTTTGCTGAAAAGAGCTTGGCCATTGATATCCTCAATTCTTTGTGTGACCATAGGTATTGTCAGGTGCAATATTTCGGCAAACATACCTTATCCTCATCCTTATCCTATGATCGTGCAACAACGCTTGACTGGCAAGTTTATCATCTCACAAGCTCTAACTATAGGGCAATGATCATCCGAACCTTTGCATGAAATCGGCTAATAAATCAGTAGCCACCAGAACGGTCTTTACAACTCAGATCTGGGACATTACTGAAATAACTCAACCATGGCTCAGGACGGCTGAAAAGCAGCTCAGAGCATGAGGCAGTGTTGATAAGAAGAATGTAACAGTTCCCTAAGACGGCCGAAGAACAACTCAGAGCATAGGGTCACTGCTACAAGAAACTCAACAGCTGCCCGAGACGGCCGAAAAGCAGCTCAGAACATAGGCATGGTGCCGTTACCAGGGAAAGGTAAGCAAGGGTTCATTAGGATCATATACCAGGTTCACAGTTACTTGTATAGAGCTTACTATTCTGGTCAATGACAGTGACAAAGGTCAATGATATCACTTTGTCGGTTGGGAGGAAGCTGGCCTTGATATCCACTGTCAAGATTGTTGTTCCAAATTGTCTTACTTCATAGCTTGTCAGTCCTTGCATCACACTGAGGTGTATAACTGGCTTTCTTACATAACTCATGTGGTTGTCGGATTCTCACTGTGCTTACATCATTGTACGAGTGACTTGCATTACCTTGGCAGTATGCTCAATATATATATATAGAAGCATGTGTAACTGAGCATTTGATTCCCAAGGCAGACACTTGGGTCCTGACTAGCTTGTGCTTCTGACCCAACCGTTACAGATCTGATTCTGGAGGAGCACTGCCATATACTACCAACTCACTGGGTAACGTCTGGTACCAATGCCGATGACTGTTTGTAGTGCCGTATTGACCAAGATTGGATAGCTTGTGTTGGAAGCCATCGAGAGTATCGTGCTGAAGGAGACTGAATAGCTTACGCTGAAAGCTTTTGCCGGGATAGCGTGCTGAAGAAGACTGGGTACTGTGCTTCTGAAACTTCTCCCTTGGTTGCTTACTGAGGAAGGTTCGGTGCCTTGTGCCGGAAGCTTTCTGCGGTGGCTTACCGAAGAAGACTGAGTATCTTACACTGTAAGTCATCCACATGTCGTACTGAAGAAGACTGAGGAACCTTGTGTCATAAGCTTCTCTGGTAGCTTGCGGAGAAAGACTGGGTTGCTTACACCAGAAGCTTCTCTCTGTGGTATGCGAACTGAATGCCATATATATATACCCTTGATATTCCTTTGACCGGAAAGGTATTGTTGTCTTGCACACAAACTGTCTTCCAGCTGGTTCATTACGATTGTGATGGTTGCACACTGATGTAAACTTGATGTTGATAATCAATCTAGGATAGCATTTGCATTCAGACCAGATATTTCCAATACAATGCAGTCCACTGATAATTCCATACGTTTAGCTGCGCTTCAAAATATTTGAAATCCTCACTGATTCTTCGAGTCTGGTGTTTGATGAGCAACTTTCATAAGGGGAAATAAGGTAACACCGAGGGCCCAAAGAAAGAAGCCAAAAGAAATGACTAAAACAAAAGCACACAAGGCATCAAGATTTCATACAAACAACATCATATTGTACTGCTATTCACAACAATATGCATGCCTACTTAAGCACACAAATCTCGCAGAAACTCCGGTACTACGGTCTAGTATGCTGTGGTGGTGTGCACGAAAGTGGATCAGCGTGTGGAGCGGTTGGTGTAAACAGAGCTACACCAAGATCTGGCTCGGTACCGGTTGCATCTGGACGGGCTTAGTGGTGAGGACGGACTTGGTGATCATGTAGCGAGACACGGATGTCACGGCCACATCATCATCAAGCGGACGGAAGGGAACCGTACTCGTCCAGGGAAAGGGGTGACAAGGTAGGATAGCGGTGGAAAGCAGGGTCTGCTGGCATTGCCCTTTTCTGGTAACAAAGACCAGTAAGGGTTGCCAAAGCGATGGGTTGGATGGCAAGATCCGGGGTAGAAACATGTCTACCACCGAAACAATAGGTGTGGCTGAAGAGAATACATTGGTGCGATACATGTGCATCAATCCTGCAAGTGATCGACACCACTAGGTACCTTGGCATCACTCCGCTGGGACAGAGATGACACCAAACACCAAAGAGCAGGTATGCAAAGCTGGAGGGTGTAGGTAGTGGATCGAAAACGATGCCACCTACACTCACAAGATCAACCGTTAGTGACAAGATAGTGAGTCTATATGTATGCTATGCAGCAAACAAATGCAACAATCAAATGCAACAAGCAAGCTAGACTCTGAACTGCCGGTTTCTAACGCTCGCGCTGACTAGGGCGTCCTACAGCCAAACCTACTCTGATACCAAGCGCTGTGGCACCCCGGCTTAGAGAGACCAGAACACCCCGTATTCCAGCCCAAGTCTTCTGGAATACGGCACTGCTTAGCATAGAACAAATTAGCTCTTTATTACAAATACTATGAGTACAAGGGTCTGATATTACAAAGGATTATATCGGCACGGCGACGCTACGCCTGCTAAGGTAGCTCTATGCTAGCAGCGGAACATCTCAGCGGAATAACTTCTAGTAGCGGAACAACGACGACGGTGATGAACTCCACTCCGCAGGGACTCTAGCTGGGACGCATCCTAGAGCGCAACCACGGGATCCTCGACAAACGATCAATCACGGCATGACCTACAAATCTGGCAAGACACGCCAGGTGAGTACTTTGAATGTACTCGCAAACTCACAGCAACCAAAGCAATCAAGACATACAACAGCATGGAAATTACAGGTTAATTACCATTGATGAACATGATACTACTAGATTCAACATGAGAGTGAGCATGGCATGTACATGTAACTCATGATATGAACATGATGATTCTAGCACTAGCATGCAAGAGGGTCGACGTTTAAGGTCTCATGGACCAACTTACTCTGCTCGGAGGTTATCTCGTAACCACCATAGGTATCAATCTTTCTTACCATCGTGATCATCACACGATCACCTCATGATCAACCATCATCAAGAATACCATCGTGATCATCTCGTGACCACATAAAGATTAACCAACTTCTTTTCTCATCGAACCGGGGTTGTTATTATTCAGGTTATTATTTCTGTTGACCCATAGTGTGACCTACTATGAACTGTGTCCATGACCGAGGACGCGGCTATCGATAGATTATACACTCTGCAGAGGTTAGTACACTGTACCCACACTACGCAACTCATGGCCTCGTGCTCCCATTTGGGTGGACCAATGACATTCCGACAAAACCAATCTATTGCATGACACTCTCCCGGCCACTCCGACAAACTCCCCTTTGGGCTATGTCATGGGTGGCCCCGATGTCAACTCGTGACATCCGCCACCTTTGTGGCCGGCCACCGTCATGGCAAAACAAACTCGTCCCAAACGGGGACACCCGGGTACAACACAACTCGGGCACACAAGGGTATGGCCTCCTACCTGATCAGGATAGCGCATGCACATCACCTTCCCTAGTTGTAGGCACTGGCGAGAGGCATGACAATAGACCGAATTAGGGCCTCCCCATCCAGGCAAGTGTGGTTGCACTGGTGAGCTCGATTCGGTGGCACCATGACTCAGCCAACAGATTTTTTCAAGTTCGATTAATGTCAGGTTCAACTTGAATGGTGGTGAGCTGAGTCACAATGAAATAACATGATAATGCATATGAGAATGTCATCAGTGTAACCATGGATGGGCAACATAACCATTTAACAACATAACCTCAACAATGATAAATCATTTATTCTACGGGATGCAAATGAGCATGGCATAAAGATGATCATGAATATCCCAAGTATTTTCATATCCAACCATCATGATTCATATGAGCATATCATTATCACTAGCATCTGAAATGATTACCCGAATGAAACATAATAATAATAACATTAGCAATTAATCATATCACTTACTAGATAAAAATGAACATGGCATGAGCATAGACATGGATTCACAAGCATATTCAAAGTATTAGCAAAATCATTAAATGAACAAGCAATTATTTAAATATTCCAGTGGAAACCATGGCTATTGCAATGCCATCATGCAAGTGGTTGTTGTGGCTTGCCTGGGGATGAAGGATTCACCGGGGAGAAGTGCGAGAGGCTCGCGGAATTTTTTGCCGGAAACAGTTCTCTTTCGGCGGAGCTGAATAGAGGGCAGGGGAAAAATGGTCATTTTCAGAATGTTACAACATGGTTAAAATGATACCAACAGAACGGGCTCGACGAATAGAGAACATGAGCTTTCGAAACACCTGATTCGGAGTCACGGTTAAAAAGTTGTGGCCGTTCGTTCGTTAGGTAGAAAATCAAATAAAACTTATTCATTTCTGCTCTTAACCAGTGAACGTTTGCAATATAAGCCTTTCGGCGCTGGGCTGGAAAGAGAAGGCATACTTCTAGGAAATACGCTTTCAACAAAGTGAAAGCGCATTCTGAACAGAAGCCGCACGAAAGTACGCTTTCACCGAATCGAAAGCGTAAATGCGGGATTGCACCTCTACTTATGCTGACTGGACCGGGCCTTGTGTCGCTGACCGGCGGGTCCCACGCCACCTTTCTCTCTCCTCCTGACCTCCTCCTTCTTCCTCCCGTCGGCACAGAAGAGAGGCGAGGCAGGCAGCCCCGACGTGGATTCCCGGTGGCACCGGCGACCGTTTCCGGCGTTCCGGGTACCGGCGAGCTCAGGAAGGAGGCCCACCTCGAATGGTGATGACGAGAGCGCCCGAGGAGCTCTGTACTGAGCAGGGCGCGGGCTATGGCCGACGACGGTGTTGGACGTCGATGGAGAGCACGACGTGGTGACGGAGGGGATGGTCCGAGGCTATGGGGCGGCTCGAGGAGGTCGAGGGAAGGCTCCAGCGCAGGTGGGAGGGAGAGAGGAGAGAGGAGCTTCGGCTTGCTCCAATTTGAGCGGAGCCGAGCGGCAGCCATGGCGGCAATGCGAGGCGAGGAGAGCTCCTCGAGCTTAGTGGGGTGGTTGGGAGGGGTACTAGGAGAGTGGGGAGGAGGATGGTGAGCTCGGGAGAGACTCGGGTGGGCTTAAATAGGCGAGCGAGCTCGTGACTGTGGCAACGCGTGCGCCGCACTCTGGGGCCCGGGGACACGCGGAGGGGGGCAGAGTGGCCAGGGGGGTTCACGCTGTGCGGAGAGAGCTCGGGCGTGCTCGAGAAGACTCAGGGCGGCGTGGCCGACCGGCCGTGGTGGAGCAGACGCGGTCTGCTCCCGGACGCGGTCGCCGCGACGCGTCGGGCGAGGGAGAGGAGGGGGAGAGGGGCCAGAGGGCTACGTGGGGGAAGGAGGGAGCTGGACGGCACGAGGGACACGAGAGAACGGGCAGGAGGAAGACGCCCGAAGCAAAACGACGTCCAGAGCGCGACAATAGCTTCCCAGCCGCGTGGTCATCGCGTGCACAGGCACACGCGGTGCATTTTGGGCGGCAAAATAATGTCTAGCGTGTAGTCCTTCCAAAGTAGGCCTCTCTAGGAGCTTTGGGTTGATTGGATAGCTCAGAGAAAGTTTGTTGTAGCAAACTTGATCATGAAGTTGTGGTCAAATGGGGTGGGATAAGGGCTAACCAGGATGTCACAGGGGTTTAGGGTAGGAAGGACTACAATCCTGTGGAATATGGAATGATTTGGACCAATATTTATTATAGTTGCTTCACAACTACCAAATCTGGTCCAGAAGCTAGATCATGAAGTGGCACTCACATAGAGTGTTGGATTGCCTGAAATTTGGTGGAGTATGATCATTTGGGCATATTAAGGCACTGCAAAAATTTCATACCATTTGGACAAATAAAAATGGTACTTCCTTCACAATGCTTCCCATTGAACAGAAATTTGGGGGAATTTTGTGGAGAAAATGGCTTGGCAAAATGATGTGAATTTTGGCATGCTCAAAGTATATAGGGATATTTAGGTCTTGGAGTAATTTCAGAATTTATGAAGCAATATAAAGTATAGTTGCTTCACAACCTGAAATTATGACCAGAAACAAAGATTTGAAGGTGTGCTCACATAGATTGTTGGATGGAGATTAAATTTGGTTGAGAGTAATTATTTGATCATATAAATTATCTACCAAAATTTCATCTCATTTAGATTAGCCTAGCTAGGACTTCCTTCACCAAGCTTCTCTCTGGACAGAAACTTGGGAAATATGCTGAGGAAGATTTACTTGGCAAATGAAGCTGAATTTTGGTATGTGGCAATTATTTGGATATGAAAGAGTGCCCAAAAATTTTGTGGGCAATCAAGAAAATATAAATAGCACTTCCTTCACAAAGTGCCATACTGGACAGAATAGGAAATGAATATTCCTGAATTATTTTTGAACTAGGCAAGGATGGGTTTTGACATATTTGTGGAAGATCTGATCCAAAGAATTTATGAGAATTTTGTGGGATTTTTAGGAAAGACAGAAATATAGGTTGCTTCACAACCTAGGGCAAACAGGGTTATTCCTCCCAAGAAATAAATATTGGGGTTGGGCTAAGATGGAAATGACATGGTCTTGGGAAAAAATTTGGGAGTGACAAGCCACTTGGGAGAGGAAGAAGAGAGGGTCTCCCCAGGTTTTAAGACCACATAGCCACGGAAAAAGAACTCCAAATAAAAATTCGAAGAAATCCAAAAGAAAAAGAAAGGGCCAAAAATCGGGGTGTCACACTCCATCTTCTTAACATAAAGTATTTATCATGCACAACCCCAGAGACAATCAAGCAATTGGTTCATACTTTTTAACGCGCTTCAGCTTTTTCAACCCCCACGCAATACATGAGCGCAAGCCATGGATATAGCACTATGGGTGGAATAGAATGATGATAGAGATTAATAAGGGGAAGTCAAAAAGGGAAGATAGTCTCACATCGACGAGGCTAATCGACGAGGCTAATCAACGGGCTATGGAGATGCCCATCAATTGATGTCAATGCGAGGAGTAGGGATTGCCATGCAACGGATGCACTAAGAGCTATAAGTGTATGAAAGCTCAAAATAAAAACTAAGTGAGTGTGCATCCAACTTGCTTGCTCATGAAGACCTCGGACATTTGAGGAAGCCCATCATCGGAATATAGAAGCCAAGTTCTATAATGAAATATTCCCACTAGTATATGAAAATGACAACATAGGAGACTCTCTATATGAAAAACATGGTGCTACTTTGAAGCACAAGCATGGAAAAAGATAGTACACTGCCCCTTCTCTCTTTTTCTCTCATTTTTTTTGCTGGGCTCTTTTTGGCCTCTTTTTTTTTTATCTCGTCACTGGGACAATGCTCTAATAATGATGATCATCACACTTCTATTTACTTACAACTCGATACTAGAACAAATATGACTCTGTATGAATGCCTCTGGCGGTGTACCAGGATGTGCAATGATACTAGCAATGATGAACGGTGGCTGAGCCACAAATACTATGTCAACTATATGATCATGCAAAGCAATATGACAATGATGATGTGTGTCATATAAAAAGAACGGTGGAAGTTTCATGGCAATATATCTCGGAATGGCTATGGAAATGTCATAATAGGTAGGTATGGTGGCTGTTTTGAGGAAGATATAAGGAGGCTTATGTGTGATAGAGCGTATCATATCACGGGGTTTGGATGCACCGGCGAAGTTTGCACTGACTCTCGATGTGAGAAAGGGCAATGCACGGTACCGAAGAGGCTAACAAATTGCGGAAAGGTGAGAGTGCGTATAATCCATGGACTCACATTAGTCATAAAGAACTTACATACTTATTGCGAAAGTTTATTAGCCCTCAAAGCAAAGTACTACTACGCATGCCCCTAGGGGGAGGTTGGTAGGATTTAACCATCGCGTTCCCCCGACCGCCACGCAAAGGAAGACAATCAAGAATAAATCATGCTCCAACTTCTTAGCATAACGACAGACCATACGTGCATGCTTCGGGAATCACAAACCTTAACACCAATATTCATACTAAACCACAATTATCTACTAGCACCTCCCACATATTACCATCTTAATATCGCAAAACTATTGCAAGGAATCAAACTTATCATATTCAGTGATCTACATGAAAGTTTTTTATTATATCCCTCTTGAATACCTATCATAATAGGACCAAATTCATAACCCGTGCATATTACCATTGCTATTTATTAGACTCTCTAAAATATATAAGTGAAGCATGATAGTGCAACTATTTCTTTAAAATATAACCACCGCCGTGCTCTAAAAAAATATAAGTGAAGCACTAGAGCAAGTGCCTAGCTCAAAAGATATAAGTGAAGCACATAGAGTATTCTATAAATCACGAATAATGTGTGTCCCTCTCAAAAAGGCGTGTTCAGCAAAGATGATTGTGGCAAACTAAAAAGAAATCAAAGGCAAGCAAACTATAGCACAAAACGCTCCAAGTAAAACACATATCATGCGATGAATAAAAATATAGCTCCACGTGATATACCGATACATTGTAGACGAAAGAGGGGATGCCATCCGGGGCATCCCCAAGCTTAGACGCTTGAGTATTCCTTGAATATTACCTTGGGGTGCCTTGGGCATCCCCAAGCTTAGGCTCTTGCCGCTCCTTATTCCCTTATCCATCGTAGTCTCACCCAAAACTTGAAAACTTCAGCACACAAAACTCAACAAAAACCTCGTGAGATCCGTTAGTATAACAAATAAATCTTAAACTTTAGGTACTATTGTAAATTGATTCATATTTAATATTGGCATAATTCTACTGTACTCCAACTTCCCCATGGCTCATACCCCCCGATACGATCCATAGATTCATCAAAATAAGCAAAGTCTGCAACAAAAACAGAATCAATCTAAAACAGAACAGTTTGTAAAGATCTATTTAAAAGCCATACTTCTGTAACTCCAAAAATTCTGAAAAATTACGACAACGTAAAAAATCATATACCAATACTGTGTAAAAAATTCAGATTTTTCTGACGCTCCAGTACAGAAATAAAAATCAAATACAGGATGCAAAACTTTATGTTTTCCAAACAGCATCAATTATACTATCATCCAAATCATCCCAAAGGCATTACTTGGAAAAACACTAATTAAAAGATAAAAACACAATCATAACAGAGGCTACAATTGTGTGACACAAGAAATTAAATTTTGCAATAAAAATAAATATTGGGTTGCCTCCCAACAAGCGCTATTGTTGTATGCCCCTAGCTAGGCATAATGCATTGTTTCAAGTATTGTCATCCTTCAAATTAATTCCATAGGTGGCCCTCATAATAGATTCATGTGGTGGCTTAATTCTCTTTCTAGGGAAGTGTTGCATCCCTTTCTTTAATGGGAATTTAAATCTTATATTTCCTTCTTTCATATCAATAATAGCACCTATGGTTCGTAGGAAAGGCCTACCAAGTATTATAGGATAAGACGGATTGCATTCAATATCAAGCACAATAAAATCCACGGGCACATAATTCCTATTTGCAAGAATAAGCACATCATTTATTATACCCAATGGTTTTTTAATGGTGGAATCCACTAGATATAAATTAAGGGAACAAGGATCCATATCGGTGAGACCTAGCACATCACATAAAGATTTTGGTATAGTAGAGACGCTAGCACTTAGATCACACAAAGCATTGCATTCATAATCTTTGATTTTAACTTTGATAGTAGGTTCCCATTCATCATGTAATTTTCTAGGAATTGAATCTTCCAACTCAAGCTTTTCTTCATGAGCTTTTATCATAGCTTCTACAATATGTTTAGTAAAAGCTTTATTTTGTTCATAGGCATTAGGTGAATTAATCATGGATTGCAACAAGGAAATACATTCAACTAAAGATCAATTATCATAATTAAAGTCCTTGTAATCCAAAGTAGTGGGTACATCACTATTTAAAGTTTTGACCTCTCCAAACCCACTTTTATCATTTTTATCATTAAGATCATCACCCTCCAAATAATTGGGACGCCTTCTAGCTAAAGTTGACTCATCTCCAGTCCCTTTTTCATCAAGTTTTATATTACTTAACAGGGATTCAATAGGTGAAACACCAATCATTTTAATATCTTCATCATTACTAGAATGTGACTCGGGTTTAGCAACCATCTTATTCACTAGCATTGTTTGTTTATCTGAAATCTTCCCTAACAAGTTTTCAGTACTAGCAAGTTGAGACTAAAGGTTGGCTACTTCTAGATTGACATCTTCAAGTTGTTTATTAATAGTGTCCAATAAGATAGAATGTTCCTTAAGCTCCTCGGAAAAGAATTTATTATGCTCATATTGTGAAGACATAAAACTCTTAGTGGCATTTTCGATCTCAGACAATCTTTTGTCATAGAAACTATCGTGAAATTCCTCTAGCAACATAGTGACAAAGCAAGCAAACAAGCAAATAAAAATATTTTTGTGTTTTTGTAAAATAGTTTTAGAAGTGGGGGAGATGAAAACGAGAGGCAAATGCAAATAAAAGGCAAATGAAAATAAGAGCAAGTAGATGATAGTTTGTGCGAAGGCACTTGATAGGTTTTGGTGATGTCTCCCCGACAACGGTGCCAGAAATTGGCTAGTTGACGGGAGACTGCTTTGCATGACTTCTCCCCGGCAACGGCGCCAGAAATTCTTCCTGCTACTTGTGAACTGCGTTGGGATTTCCCCGAAGAGGAGAGGATGATGCAGTACAGTAGAGATAAGTATTTCCCTCAGTTAAGAACCAAGGTTATCAATCCAGTAGGAGAACCACGCAGAACCTCGTTAGCAGCACCTACACACAAAAGCAAACACTTGCACCCAACGCAAATAAGAGGGTTGTCAATCCCCTTAGCGGTCACTTGCAAGGATTAATTCTGATAGTGATAGATAGAAAAGTAAATTGCAAAAGAAAATAAAAGTAAATAAATTGCAGCAAGGTATTTTTGGATTTTAATATATGATAAAAGTAGACCCGAGGGCCATAGTTTTCACTAGAGGCTTCTCTCTCGAACACATAGCACACGCTGGGTAAACAAATTACTGTTGGGCAATTGATAGAAAAGCGCATAGTTATGACGATATTCAAGGCAATGATCATGTATATAGGCATCATGTCCGAGACAAGTAGACCGACTCCTGCCTGCATCTACTACTATTACTCCACCCATCGACCGCTATCCAGCATGCATCTAGGGTATTAAGTGTAAAACAGAGTAACGCCTTACGCAAGATGACATGATGTAGACAAAGTAAACTCAAGCAATATGATTAAAACCCATCTTTTTATCCTTAATGGCAACAATACAAATACGTGTCTTGTCCCTTTCTGTCACTGGGATATAGAACACCGCAAGATTGAACCCATCACAAATCACCTCTCCCATTGCAAGATAAATCAATCTAGTTGGCCAAACCAAACGGATAGATCGGAGAGAAATACAAAGCTATAACAATCATGCATAAAAGAGTTCAGAGAAGACTTGAATATTTCTCATGAATACTCTGATCATAAACCCACAATGCATCGGATCCCAACCAACACACCGCAAAAGAAGATTACATCGAATAGAACTCCAAGAACATCGAGAAGAACATGGTATTGAATATCAAAGGGAGAGAAGAAGCCATCTAGCTACTAGCTATGGAACCGTAGGTCTATGATAAACAACTCACACATCATCAGAAGGGCAGCAAGGTTGATGAAGAAGCCCTCCGTGATCGATTCCTCCTCTGGCAGAGTACTGGAAAAGGCCTCCAGATGGGATCGCGGAAGAACAGAGGCTTGCGGCGGCGGAAAGGTTTTCTCTTCTGTCTCTCTGGTATATTGGGAATATTTGGGAATTTATACTGCTGGAATTAGGTCAAGAAGTGCCACGAGGGGCCCACAAGCCTGGGGGGCGCGCCTACCCCCCCTGGGCACGCCCTCCGGGCTTGTCGCTCCCTCGTGTCTCTTCTGGTCTTCTCCCGAAGCTTCTAGGGTCCCTTCTGGTCCAGAAAAAATTAATCCAAAGTTTTTTCTTCGTTTGGACTCTGTTTGGTAATGATTTTCTGAAACGGCAAAGACAGGCAAAAAACAGCAACTGGCATTGGGCACTAGGTTAATAGGTTAGTCCTAAAAATGATATATAATTACATATAAAAACATCCAAGATTGATACTATAATAGCATGGAACAATCAAAAATTATAGATACGATGGAGACGTATCAGTAGGCGCGCCCTGGGGGGAGAGCGTGCCCCCAGGCTTGTCGCTTCCTCGTGAGGCTTCTGGTCCTTCCTCGAAGCTTCGGGGGTCTCTTTTGGTCCATAAAAAATCACCGTAAATTTTCAGCCCAATCCGAGAACTTTTATTTCTGCACAAAAAACACCACCACGGTAGTTCTGCTGAAAACAGCGTCTGTCCGGGTAAGTTCCTTTCAAATCATACCAAAACCATATAAAATTGTTATAAACATGCCATGAATACATCATAAATTATAGATACATTAGAGACGTATCAAGCATTGCCGGCGCTCCACCACCACCATCACCACCACGCCGTCATGCTGGTTGTGATCTGATAACCCACAAGTATAGGGGATCGCAACAGTTTTCAAGGGTAGAGTATTCAACCCAAATTTATTGATTCGACACAAGGGGAGCCAAAGAATATTTGCAAGTATTAGCAGTTGAGTTGTCAATTCAACCACACCTGGAGACTAAATATCTGCGGCAGAGTGATCAGTAGCACAGTAGTATGATAGTTTGATAGCAGTAGCAATAAGAGTAACGGTAATAGTAACGGTAGCAGTAATAGTAATAGCAATTGTGACAGTAGTAGCAGCAGTAGTAACTTAGCAAGAACAATATGTGAAAAGCTCGTAGGCATTGGATCGGTGATTTTGTTGGATAACATTCATCATGTAACAATCATAACCTAGGGCGACACAGAACTAACTCCAATTCGTCAATGTAATGTAGGCATGTATTCCGTATATAGTCATACGTGCTTGCGATAAGAACTTGCATGACATGTTTTGTCCTACCCTCCCGTGGCAGCGGGGTCCATAAGGAAACTAAGGGATATTAAGGCCTCCTTTTAATAAAGAACCGGAACAAAGCATTAACACATAGTGAATACATGAACTCCTCAAACTACGGCAATCACCGGAAAGAATCCCAATTATTGTCACCTTGGGGTACGCGGATCATAACACGTAGCAGGTGCGTATAACTTGCAAGATCGGATCAAGAACACAAATATATTCATGAAAACATAAAGGGTTCAGATCTGAAATCATGGCACTCGGGCCCTAGTGACAAGCATTAAGCATAGCAAAGTCATAGCAACATCAATCTCAGAACATAGTGGATACTAGGGATCAAGCCCTAACAAAACTAACTCGATTACATGATAAATCTCATCCAACTCATCACCGTCCAGCAAGCCTACGAAGGAATTACTCACTCCCGGCGGTGAGCATCATGAAATTGGTGATGAAGGATGGTTGATGATGACGATGCCGAAAGATCCCCCTCTCCGGAGCCCTGAACGGACTCCAGATCTGGCCTCCCGATGAAGAACAGGAGGTAGCGGCGGCTCCGTATCGTGAAACGCAATAAAACTTCCTCTCTTATTTTTTTCTCTGGAATTGTGAATTTATAGGCTAGAGATTAGGGTAAGCGGAGCCGCGTGGGCCCCAGGAGCCACCAGGGCGGGGTGGCGCGCCCTGGTGCCGCGTGGGCACTGGGTGGCCCCCTCTAGTGGGTCTTGGTTCCAGTATTTTTTATTTATTCCATAAAAAATCTCCAAAAAGTTTCATCCAATTCCAAGAACTTTTATTTCTGCACAAAAAACAACACCATGGTAGTTCTACTGAAAACAGCGTCAGTCCGGGTTAGTTCCATTCAAATCATGCAAATTAGGGGCCAAAACAAGAGCAAAAGTGTTTGGAAAAGTAGATATGATGGAGACGTATCAACTCCCCGAAGCTTAACTCATTGCTTGTCCTCAAGCAATTCAGTTGACAAACTGAAAGTGATAAAGAAAAACTTTTACAAACTGTTTTGTTCTTGTATCTATATATATGCTTAAATAGTACCCAAGTTTTCAGCAAAGATTATAACTAACCATGCAAATGATAACTCTTAGAAATTATATTCACTCATATCAATGGCATAATCAACTAGCGAGCAATAATAAGATATCTCAAATGCCAACACTTTGACAAAACGATCATCATATAATATGACAACATGGTATCTCGCTAGCCCTTTCTGAGACCGCAAAACATAAATGCAGAGCACCTCCAAAGTTCAAGCAGCGACTAAACATTGTAATTCTTGGTAGAAGAGATCCAGTCATGATGCACACAACATTAACTATACACAATGCATGAGAATGACAATAGTGCTCTCAGGTCTGGTGCTTGTTTGAGAAGGTGATGACTCAACAATAAAAGTAAAATAACATAAAAATAAATAGATGGGCCCTTCGCAGAGGGAAGCATGGATTTGCAAAGGTGCCAGAGCTCGAAGCTTAAATCAGAGATAAATAAAATTTTGAGAGGTATGCCTTTCCTGTCAACGTCACGACCGAGAGTTTTCAACATCTTCCATGCTAAACACATTAGCGGCGGTTCCCAAGCGGTAAAGTAAAGTTTACTCCCCCTCCACCAACAAACACAAGCCATGGCTAGCCAAATCCTCAGGTGCCCTCCATACCAACAACTTTTTGGGGGAGTTTGTTTTATTATTTTACAATTTTAATAATGGGACTGGGCATCCCGATTACCAGCCCCTCTCGTGCAAGGACAAGTGAATAAACACTCGACATGAGAATAACCCGCTTAGCATGGAAGATACTGACCGCCCCCTATCGCTCCATGAGCGGTACGGGCACACAAAACAGATGTTCATTTGAATATTTAGAGGTGGCACATGCAAATTTACTTAGAATGGCAGAGTAATACCGCATATAGGTAGATATAGTGGACTCATCTAGAATAACTTTGGTTTAAGGGTTTTGATGCACAAGCAGTATTCCCGCTTAGTACAGGTGAAGGCTAGCAAATAGGTTGAGAAGCGACCAGCTAGAGAGCGAAAACGGTCATAATCATGCATTATGAATAATCAACATTGAATACTAGCATGAGTAGGATATAAGCACCATGAACATAAATATCGTGGAGGCTATGTTGGTTTTGAATCAACTACATGCATGAACATGTGCCAAGTCAAGCCACTTGAAACATTCAGAGGAGGATACCATATCATCATACTACATCATGAACATTTTAATGCATGTTGACACTCAAGATAAATCATTATCCACTCCTAGCTACTTAAGCATGGCATGAGCAACTATAATCTCTAATTGTCATCATAAACATGTTTAATCATAATATGCTGAATCATGGATACTGAGTTAAACATATTTACAAAAACAAAGAACAAGTTGAGTTCATACCCGCTTTTCCTTGCCACAGTCACTTCATCAATTCATCATCATTATTGCCTTTCACTTGCACGACCGAATGATATGAAAATAGTGCAAGTGTGCAGTGGACTAAGCTGGAATCTGCAAGCATTTTATTCAAAGGAGAAGACAAGGTAAAATGGGCTCTTTGTTAGATCAACAATAATGCATACGAGAGCCACTCATCATTTTCATCGTGGTCTTCTCCTTACAATGACTCAACTAAAGAAAAGAATTTCAGAGAAACACACTGGAATATTTTTGGAGTTTTTAGTTTTTTTGAAGAAGACAAATAAAGAAGAAAAACAAAAAATGAGAAAAACTATTTACACGGGAAAGCTCCCAACAAGTAAAAGAAGAAACGGGAAATCTTTTTGGGTTTTCTTTTAATACTACTACTAATTAAGCTAGAAAGAAAAACCGAAAAGAAACGAGAAATATTTTTGGATTTTCTCAAAGTTTTTCAAACACACAAGAAGAAAGCGAGAAAATAAAAATTAACATGGATTATACAATGAAAAAGTATGAACACCAACAACTGGAATGAAATGTGTGGACATGAATGTAATGTCAGTGAGAGATACGTACTCCCCCAAGCTTAGGCTTTTGCCTAGCTTGGTCTACGGCCATCCGTAGTAGCCATCCGGTCCCATGTGAAAGTCCTGAGGCGGCGGCACCCAAGCGTCCCAATCCTGGGCCTCCTTCTTTGCCGCTGCCAAGGCGTTCCGGTAAGCAATGATGTCCGGTGGCATCACGGTATATCCATTCCTGGCATGAGAATCAAACAAAGTAGGTGCAGGCAACGGAATAATATCACGAGTATCCTCACTAAAAACCAAGTTATAACGAATGTGGTGAGGAGGCTCAGGAGCATCAAGAAAATGGTGGTCTCTCATAGACTGGTGATCTAAGTAAACTCTAGGCAACAAGTAATCATGAGGGCGAATGTTAACATTAAAATGTCTCGCTAAGCGAGTAGCATAAATTCCACCATGAATTTTACCCTTAGTCCTATTAGTGTGCAGGCGGCGTGCAACGATAGCTCCCAGGCTATAAGTGTTATCATTATGCAATGCGCGGCATAAAATGGCAAAGTCAGGTGCACATAGCGCACTACCCTGCTCCCTAGCAGTCAAGCATTTCCCTATGAATAAAGCAAAGTAGTGAACAGAGGGAAACTGCAAGCTGGTGGCTCGAGCTCTCGACACGCCCCTTGTCTCTCCCACAGTTAAAGTGTGGAGGAAGCCCTCAAACTCCTCCGGGCGAGGCTCTCTAATTTCCCCATCGAAGGGAATCAAACATATCTCACAAAACTCAGCCAGAGGTATCTGATAATGTTCAGCATATAAATCAAAGCGCACCTTAGGAGGTTCGAGCCTATTCAGAAAATGAAAGTTTTGCACAAAGGAATTTGTAAGGATGTGGTGCTGGTCACACTCATCTGCAAGGAAGTCGGTCAATCCGGCATTGGCAACAAATTGCGCGAACTCTTGGTAGAATCCGGCTTCATTCATGAAGGCATTGTGCGGCCATTCACACGGCTGGACCTCCGTCCTACGCAGAATGTTGAGGTCGTTGTCCGAGGAGTCCCCAAGGACTCCCTTGGCGGTTCGCTTCGAAGAACTCCTCCGAAAGATATTCATTTTCCTAAGAATGAATTTCTGAAAAAAAATTGGGTCACAAAATGATATCAATAAAACTTCACAAAATTGATAGCAACTACTCATATGGATGTCTAGAGGCTATATCAAGCATTCAAACTACTTGGAACTCAAAGAATTCAACATGCAAGCTCATTTTCAGTAGCACCAAGAGTAGTTAATTATGCAAAATATAATCCACTAAAGCAAAAACTAATTGGAGCAATGGAGGAGTCACATACCAAGGAGCAATCCCCCAAAATAGTTTCGGAAACGGAGCTCCGAGCAAAGAGATCGAAAATTTCAGGTTTGTGAGCAAGAACACGAGAGAGAGAGAGAGCTACCAGGAATTTTTGCTAGAGGTAAGAGACGAAGTGAGTTGAAGGGATAAGTGAGGGGGTCCCTATGGGGCCCACGAGCCACCTGGGCGTGCCAGGGGGGTTGGCGCGCCCTGGTGCCTCGTGGGCACCTAGGGCACCCCCCTGGTATGATTTTAGTGCCAAAAATTCTTAAATATTCTATAAAAATTCATATCAAAATTTTATTGCATTCTGAGCACTTTTATTTCTGGGCACTTTTTATTGCATGGATAATTCAGAAAACAGGGTAATCATGGCATTTTATTGCATTTAACTAAAAATAACAGAAAACAAAAAGTGGGTACAGAAGGTTGTGCTTACTAAATTCATCAACCATATTCTGAGCACTTTTATTTTTTTTAACAGTAGGAAGAGGGAGTTGAAAACTTCCAATAGTAATTGTCGGAGTCTTTCCAATAACACGAATACCATTTACTTGAAATTGTTTCTTCGGAAAGTGCACCGTATGTTCATTACCATTGATATGAAAAGTGACCTTGCTTTTGTTGTAATCAATAACAGCCCCTGCATTATTCAAAAACGGTCTACCAAGGATAATCGACATGTTGTCATCCTCGGGCATATCAAGTATAACAAAGTCTGTTCGAATAGTAACGTTCGCAACTACAACGGGCACATCCTCACAAACACCGATAGGTATGGCGGTCGATTTGTCAGCCATTTGCAATGATATTTCAGTGGGAGTGAGTTTATTCAAATCAAGTCTTTTATATAAAGAGAAAGGCATAACACTAACACCGGCTCCTAAATCACACAAAGCAGTTTTGACATTTTTTTTAATGGAGCATGGTATAGTTGGTATTCCTGGATCTCCTAGTTTCTTAGGTACTCCATCCTTAAAAGAATAATTTGCAAGCATGGTAGAAATTTCAGCTTCAGGTATCTTCCTTTTATTTGTGACAATGTCTTTCATATATTTAGCATAAGGGGCCATCTTTAAAATATCAGTCAAACGAGTACGCAAAAAGACTGGCCTAAGCATTTCAGCAAAGCGTTCAAATTCTTCCTCATCCTTTTTCTTAGATGGTTTAGGGGGAAAGGGCATGGGTTTTTGGACCCATGGTTCTCTTTCTTTATCATGTTTTCTAGCAACGAAGTCTCTTTTATCATAACGTTTATTTTTAGAAGGTGGGTTATCAAGATCAATAGCAGGTTCTATTTCAACATCATCATCAAGTTCTTTATCATTATCCGGTTGGGTATCCACATGAGCATCATCATTATTATTATCATCAGGTGAATGTTCATTACCAGATTGTGTTTCAGCATCGGAAATAGAAACATCATTACTATCCTCTAAGGGTTTTTCTACCTCAGGTTCACTAGAAGTATGCAAAGTCCTATCATTTTTCTTTTTCTTTTTCTTTTTAGATGGACTAGGTGCATCAACATTAATTCTTTGGTAGTCTTGTTCAATTCTTTTAGGGTGACCCTCAGGATAAAGTGGCTCCTGAGTCATTCTACCTCCTCTAGTCATTAATCCAACAACATGATCATTCATATTGTTATTCATTTCATTAAGCAATTCACTCTGAGATTTATCAACTTCTTCTAATTGGGTTTGAACCATAGATGCATGTTTACTTACACCTTTGACATCATTAGCAATTCTAAATAACAAGTCACTCAAGCGATCAATCATATAGGCATTTCGTTTCAATTGTTTCATAACATTTGCATTAAAATGATCTTGCTTAATAATATAATTGTCAAATTAATACAAGCATTGACTAGGAGGTTTGTTATAAGGAATATCGCTTTCATCAAACTTTATAAGAGAATTTACCTCTACTACCTGTGGCGGTGTGTCAAGACCATGTATTTCTTCAACAGGTGGCAAATTCTTAACATCTTGAGCTTTAATACCTTTTTCCTTCATACATTTCTTTGCTTCTTGCATATCTTCAGGACTGAGATATAAAATACCCCTCTTCTTCGGAGTGGGTTTAGGCAGTGGTTCAGGAAGTGTCCAATCATTATCATTCTTCAATATATTACTCAATAGTTCCTCAACTTGTTCAATAGTCCGTTCCCTGAAAACACAGCTCGCACAACTATCTAGGTAGTCCCTAGAAGCATTGGTTAGTCCATTATAGAAGATATCAAGTATTTCATTTTTCTTAAGAGGATTATCAGGCAAAGCATTAAGTAATTGGAGAAGCCTCCCCCAAGCTTGAGGGAGATTCTCTTCTTTAATTTGCACAAAGTTAAATATTTCCTGTAGAGCAGCTTGTTTCTTATGAGCAGGAAAATATTTTTCAGAGAAGTGATAAATCATATCCTGGGGACTGCGCACACATCCAGGAGCAAGAGTATTATACCATTCCTTAGCATCACCCTTTAATGAGAAAGGAAACAACTTAAGAATATAGTAATAGCAATTTTTTTCCTCATGAGCAAATAGGGTGGCTATATCATTTAATTTAGTAAGATGTGTCACAACGGTCTCAGTTTCATAGCCATGGAAAGGATCAGATTCTACCAAAGTAATCAACTCAGGATCAACAGAAAATTCATAATCCTTATCAGTAACAAATATGGGGGAGGTTGCAAACTTAGGATCATATTTCATTCTCTCCCTCGGAGATTTTTCTTTCATTTCAGCAAGCAATTTTATAACTTCATTTCTATCATTACAAGCAAGGATGGCTCTAGCCGTCTCCCTATCAAAGCAATGTTCATCAGGTGTTTCAACTCCAGTAGGAGAGCTAGGCATAATAGGTGAATCGCAATTTTCAAGAGTTTCAGCATTTTCAGTTTCTTTAGCTTTAGCAATTTGTTCAGCAAGAAATTCACCAAGTGGCACAGCATTATCAAGCATAGTACTAGCATCATCAGAAGTATCATTCATGGCAAAAGTGGTATCATCAATAACTTGCGACATATCAGAATTAATAGCAGGTGGTGGTGTTGCAAGTTTACTCAAAACAGAAGGTGAATCAAGTGCAGAGCTAGATGGCAGTTCCTTACCTCCCCTCGTCTTAGAGGGAACGATCTTGGTCTTAGCATCCTTCAGATTCTTCATAGTGATCAACAGATATAAATCCCAAGTGACTCAGCAAATAGAGCTATGCTCCCCGGCAACGGCGCCAGAAAAAGGTCTTGATAACCCACAAGTATAGGGGATCGCAACAGTTTTAGAGGGGAGAGTATTCAACCCAAATTTATTGATTCGACACAAGGGGAGCCAAAGAATATTTGCAAGTATTAGCAGTTGAGTTGTCAATTCAACCACACCTGGAGGCTAAATATCTGCGGTAGAGTGATCAGTAGCACAGTAGTATGATAGTTTGATAGTGGTAGCAATAAGAGTAACGGTAACAGTAACGGTAGCAGCAATAGTAGTAGCAATTGTGACAACAGTAGCAGCAGTAGTAACTTAGCAAGAACAATATGTGAAAAGCTTGTAGGCATTGGATCGGTGATTTTGTTGGATAACATTCATCATGTAATAGTCATAACCTAGGGCGACACAGAACTAGCTCCAATTCGTCAATGTAATGTAGGCATGTATTCCGTATATAGTCATACGTGCTTGTGATAAGAACTTGCATGACATCTTTTGTCCTACCCTCCCGTGGCAGCGGGGTCCATAAGGAAACTAAGGGATATTAAGGCCTTATTTTAATAGAGAACCGGAACAAAGCATTAACACATAGTGAATACATGAACTCCTCAAACTATGGCAATCACCGGAAAGAATCCCAATTATTGTCACCTTGGGGTATGCGGATCATAACACGTAGCAGGTGCGTATAACTTCCAAGATCGGATCAAGAACACAAATATATTCATGAAAACATAAAGGGTTCAGATCTGAAATCATGGCACTCGGGCCCTAGTGACAAGCATTAAGCATAGCAAAGTCATAGCAACATCAATCTCAGAACATAGTGGATACTAGGGATCAAGCCCAAACAAAACTAACTCGATTACATGATAAATCTCATCCAACTCATCACCGTCCAGCAAGCCTACAAAGGAATTACTCACTCCCGGCGGTGAGCATCATGAAATTGGTGATGAAGGATGGTTGATGATGACGATGCCGGAAGATCCCCCTCTCTAGAGCCCTGAACGGACTCCAGATCTGGCCTCCCGATGAAGAACAGGAGGTGGCGGTGGCTCCGTATCGTGAAACACAATAAAACTTCCTCTCTTATTTTTTTTCTCTGGAATTGTGAATTCATAGGCCAGAGATTAGGGTCAGCGGAGCCACGTGGGCCCCACGAGCCACCAGGGTGCACCTGGGGGGGTGGCGCGCCCTGGTGCCTCGTGGGCACTGAGTGGCCCCCCTTAAGTGGGTCTTGGTTCCATTATTTTTTATTTATTCCATAAAAATCTCCAAAAAGTTTCATCCAATTCCAAGAACTTTTATTTCTGCACAAAAAACAACACCATGGTAGTTCTGCTGAAAACAGCGTCAGTCCGGGTTAGTTCTATTCAAATCATGCAAATTAGGGGCCAAAACAAGAGCAAAAGTGTTTGGAAAAGTAGATATGACGGAGACGTATCATGATCCCATCTACTTCTCCTCTCTCGCTTGCTGGATTAAGAAGGAGGAGACGTCACCGAGCCGCATGTGTGCTAAACTCGGAGGTGCCGTCCGTTCGGCACTAGATCGGTTTGGATCGCGATTGGATCGCGAAGAGTACGACTACTTCAACCGCGTTAATTATATACGCTTCTGCTTTACGGTCTACAAGGGTACGTAGACACACTCTCCCTCTTGTTGCTATGCATCTCATAGATTAGATCTTGCATGATTCGTAGGAATTTTTTTGATTTGCATGCTACGTTCCCATCAGTGGCATCATGAGCTAGGTCTATGCGTAGATGATATGCACGAGTAGAACACAAAGTAGTTGTGGGCATTGATGTTCAGTTTGCTTGCCTCCTTTGCTATTTTGGATTCGGCAGTATTGTGGGATGAAGCGTCCCGGACCAAATTTACTTGTCCATGTACAAGAGACCGGTTCCACTGACAGACATGCAACTTGTATTGCATAAAGTTGCTGGCGGGTGTCTGTCTCTCCTACTTTAGTTGAATCTGATTTGACTAGGGTGGTCCTTGTAGAAGGTTAAAAGGCAACTTGTATATCACCGTTGTGGCTTTGCGTATGTAAGAACGGTTCTTGCTAGTTACCCATAGCAGCCACATAAAATTTGCAACAACAAAGTAGAGGACGTCTAACTTGTTTTTGCCGGGCATGTTGTGATGTGGTATGGCCAAAACGTGATGTGCTATATGTTGATGTATGAGATGATCATGTTTTGTAATAGTTTCATGACTTGCATGTCGATGAGTACGGCAATAGGCAGGAGCCATAGGGTTGTCTTTAATTTATTGTATGACTTGCGTGTCAACTATTAACCGCCATGTAATTGCTTTACTTTATCGCTATGCGTTAGCAATAGTCGTAGAAGCAATAGTTGACGGAGACAACCACATGACATCACGATGATGGAGATCATGGTGTCATGCCGGTGACGATGGAGATTATGCCGGTGCTTTGGAGATGGAGATCAAAAGCACGAGATGATAATGGCCATATCATGTCACATATTGATTGCATGTGATGTTTATCTTTTTATGCATCTTATTTTGCTTAGGACGACGGTAGCATTATAAGATGATCCCTTCACATAATTTCAAGATAAAATGTGTTCTCCCCAAGTATGCACCGTTGCGAAAGTTCATCGTTTCGAAGCACCTCGTGATGATCGGGTGTGATAGACTCTACGTTTGCATACAACGGGTGTAAGCCAGTTTTACACATGCGGAATACTTGGGTTAAACTTGACGAGCCTAGCATGTACAGACATGGCCTCGGAGCACGGAGGACCGAAAGGTCGAACATGAGTCATATAGTAGATATGATCAACATGGAGATGTTCACCATTGATGACTGCCCCATCTCACGTGATGATCGGACATGGGTTAGTTGATTTGGATCATGTAACACTTAGACAACTTGAGGGATGTTCATTTAAGTGGGAGTTCTTTAGTAATTTGATTAACAAAACCAATTATCATGAACTTAGTCTAATTGTCTTTGCAAATTAATGTTGTAGATCAATGGCTCGCGCTATAGCTCCCCTGAATTTTAATGCGTTCCTAGAGAAAGCTAAGTTGAAAGATGATGGAAGCAACTATGCGGACTGGGTCCGTAATTTGAGGATTATCCTCACTGCTGCACAGAAAGTTTATGTCCTTGATGCACCGCTTGGTGATGCACGCCCTCCAGCGTCGTCTGTAGATGTTGTGAACGTCTGGTAGGCACGTTCTGATGACTACTCGATAGTTTAGTGCGCCATGCTTTACGGCTTAAAACCGGGGCTCCAAAGACGTTTTGAGCACCACGGAGCATATGAGATGTTCCAAGAGCTGAAATTGGTATTTCAGGCTCACGCCCGGGTCGAGAGGTATGAAGCCTCCGACAAGTTCTTTAGTTGCAAGATGGACGAGAATAGCTCCGTTAGTGAGCACGTACTCAGGATGTCTGGGTACTTCAACCGCTTGAATCAGTTGGGAGTTAATCTTCCGAATGAAGTAGCGATTGACAGAGTTCTCCAGTCACTACCATCGAGCTACAAGAGCTTTGTGATGAACAATAATATGCAAGGGATGGAAAAGACGATCCCTAAGCTCTTCGCGATACTTAAGGCCGCGGAGGTAGAAATCAAGAAAGAGCATCAAGTGTTGATGGTCAACAAGACCACCGGTTTCAAGAAGAAAGGCAAGGGAAAGAAAGGGAACTTCAAAAAGAATGGCAAGCCAGTTGCCGTTCCCGTGAAGAAACCCAAGGCTGGACCCAAACCTGAGACTGAGTGCTTCTAGTGCAAGGGGAATGGTCACTGGAAGCGGAACTGCCCCAAATACTTGGTAGATAAGAAGGCTGGCAACGTCAACAAAAATATATTTGATATACATGTTATTGATGTGTACCTTACTAGTGCTCGTAGTAGCGCCTGGGTATTTGATACTGGTTTGGTTGCTAATATTTATAACTCGAAACAGGAGCTGCGGAATAAACAAAGACTAGCTAAGGACGAGGTGACGATGCGCATCGGAAATGGTTCTAAGGTTGATGTGATCGCCGTCGGCACGCTCCCTCTACGTTTACCTTCGGGATTAGTTTTGAACCTGAATAATTGTTATTTGGTGCCTGCGTTAAGCATGAACATTATATCTGGATCTTGTTTATTGCGAGACGGTTATTCATTCAAGTCAGAGAATAATGGTTGTTCTATTTATATGAATAATATCTTTTATGGTCATGCACCCTTGTTGAATGGTTTATTCTTGTTGAATATCGATCGTAGTGATACACATATTCATAATATTGATGCCAAAAGATGCAAAGTTAATGATGATAGTACCACATACTTGTGGCACTGCCGCTTAGGTCATATTGGTGTAAAGCGCATGAAGAAACTCCATGCTGATGGACTTTTGGAATCTCTTGATTATGAATCATTTGAGACATGTGAACCATGCCTCATGGGCAAGACGACTAAAACCCCGTTTTCCGGAACAATGGAGCGGGCAAGTGACTTGTTGGAAATAATACATACCGATGTATGCGGTCCGATGAGTATTGAAGCACACGGTGGATATTGTTATTTTCTTACCTTCACAGATGATTTGAGTACATATGGGTATATTTACTTAATGAAACACAAGTCTAAAACATTTGAAAAGTTCAAGGAGTTTCAGAGTGAAGTAGAGAATCATCGTAATAAGAAAATTAAATTTCTATGATCTGATCGTGGAGGTGAATATTTGAGTTACGAGTTTGGTATGCATTTAAGACAATGTGGAATTGTTTCACAGTTCACGCCACCTAGAACACCACAGCGTAATGGTGTGTCCGAATGTTGTAATCATACTCTATTGGATATGGTGCGTTCTATGATGTCTCTTACCGATTTTCCACTATCGTTTTGGGGTTATGCATTAGAGGGCACCGTCTAAATCTGTTGAGACGACGCCATATGAATTATGGTTTGGAAAGAAACCTAAGCTGTCGTTTCTTAAAGTTTGGGGATGCGACGCTTATGTCAAGAGGCTTCAGCCTGATAAGCTCGAACCCAAAGCGAAGAAGTGTGTCTTCATAGGATACCCTAAAGAGACCATTGAGTATACCTTCTATCACAGATCCAAGGGCAAGATCTTTGTTGCCAAGAATGGGTCCTTTCTAGAGAAGGAGTTTCTCTCGAAAGAAGTGAGTGGGAGGAAAGTATAACTTGATGAGGTAATTGTACCTTCTCTCGAATTGGAAGGTAGCACATCACAGAAAGAAGTTCCCGTGATGTCTACACCAGCCGGAGAGGAAGCTAATGATGACGATCTTGAACTTTGGATCAAGTTACTACTGAACTTCGTAGGTCGACCAGGGTACGTTCTGCACCAGAGTGGTACGGTAATCCAGTCCTGGAAGTCATGTTGTTAGACAACGGCGAACCTACGAACTATGAAGAAGCAATGATGAGCCCGGATTCTGACAAATGGCTTGAGGCCATGAAATCAGAGATAGGATCCATGTATGAGAACAAAGTATGGACTATGGTGGACTTGCTCGATGACCGGCAGGCCATTGAAAACAAATGGATCTTTAAGAAGAAGACAGACACTGATGGTAATATCACCGTCTATAAAGATCGACTTGTCACAAAGGGGTTTCGGCAAGTTCAAGGGGTTGACTACGATGATACTTTCTCACCTGTAGCGATGCTTAAGTCTATTAGAATTATGTTAGCAATTGCCACATATTTCGATTATGAAATCTGGCAGATGGACATGAAAACAGCGTTCCTTAACGGGTTTCTTAAGGAAGAGTTGTATATGATGCAACCGGAAGGTTTTGTCGATCCTAAGGATGCTAACAAGCATCTTGGAGTTGGAATATACGCTTTGATGAGGTGATCAAAGCTTTTGGTTTTATACAAACTTACGGAGAAGCTTGTATTTACAAGAAAGTGAGTGGGAGCTCTATAGCATTTCTAATATTATATGTGGATGGCATATTGTTGATTGGAAATGATATAGAATTTCTGGAAAGCATAAAAGGTTATTTGAACAAGAGTTTTTCAATGAAAGACTTAGGTGAAGCTGCTTACATATTGGGCATTAAAATCTATAGAGATAGATCAAGACGCCTAATAGGACTTTCACAAAGCACATACCTTGACAAGATTTTGAAGAAGTTCAAAATGGACCAGTCGAAGAAAGGGTTCTTGCCTGTGTTGCAAGGTGTGAAGTTGAGTAAGACTCAAAGCCCGACCACGGCAGAAGAAAGAGAAGGGATGAAACTCATCCCCTATGCCTCGGCCATAGGCTCTATAATGTATGCCATGATGTGTACCAGACCTGATGTGTGCCTTGCCATAAGTCTGGCAGGGAGGTACGAAAGTGATCCAGGAGTAGATCACTGGACAGCGGTAAAGAATATCCTTAAGTACCTGAAGAGGACTAAGGACATGTTTCTCATTTATTGAGGTGACGAAGAGCTCGTCGTAAAGGGTTAGGTCGATGCTAGCTTCGACACAGATCCGGATGACTCTAAGTCTCAAACCGGATATGTATTTATATTGAATGGTGGAGCAGTCAGTTGGTGTAGTTCCAAGCAAAGCGACGTAGCAGGATCTACATGTGAAGCGGAATATATAGCTGCTTTGGAAGCAGCGCAAGAAGGAGTCTGGATGAAGGAGTTCAAATCTGATCTAGGAGTAATACCTAGTGTATCGAATCCAATGACTATCTTTTGTGACAACACTGGAGCAATTGCCATTGCCAAGGAGCCCAGGTTTCACAAGAAGGCCAAGCACATCAAACGCCGCTTCAACTCCATCCGTGATTACATCAAGGCGGGAAACATAGAACTTTGCAAAGTACATACGGATCTGAATGTGGCAGACCCATTGATTAAACCTCTTCCACGAGCAAAACATGATCAACACCAGGACTCCATGGGTGTTAGATTCATAACGATGTAAACTAGATTATTGACTCTAGTGCAAGTGGGAGACTGTTGGAAATATACCCTAGAGGCAATAATAAATTGGTTATTGTCATATTTCGTTGTTCATGATAAATGTTCATTATTCATGCTAGAATTGTATTGACTGGAAACTTAAATACACGTGTGTATACATAAAACAACACCGTGTCCCTAGTGAGCCTCTACTAGACTAGCTCATTGATCAAAGATGGTTAAGGTTTCCTAACCATAGACATGAGTTGTCATTTGATAACGGGATCACATCATTAGGAGAATGATGTGATGGACAAGACCCAACCGTAAGCTTAGCATATGATCGTATCACTTAAGTTTATTGCTACAGCTTTCTTCATGTCAAGTATCTATTCCTAAGACCATGAGATCATGCAACTCCCGGATACCGGAGGAATACCTTGTGTGCTATCAAACGTCACTTCATAACTGGGTGATCATAAAGGTACTCTACAGGTATCTCCGAAGTTGTCTGTTGGGTTGGCATGGATCGAGACTGGGATTTGTCACTCCGTATGACGGAGAGATATCTCTGGGCCCTCTTGGTAATACAACATCATAAAGAGCTTGCAAGCAATGTGGCTAATGAGTTAGTCATAGGATCTTGTATTACGGAACGAGTAAAGAGACTTGCCGGTAACGAGATTGAACTAGGTATAGAGATACCGACGATCGAATCTCGGGCAAGTAACATATCGCTGGACAAAGGGAATTGCATACGGGATTAACTGAATCCTCGACATCGTGGTTCAACTGATAAAAGATCTTCGTGGAATATGTAGGAACCAATATGGGCATCCAAGTTCCGCTATTGGTTATTGAACGGAGAGGTGTCTCGGTCATGACTACATGATTCCCAAACCCGCAGGGTCGCACGCTTAACGTTCGATGACGCTAGAGTAATATTGGGATATGTATGTTGGTGACCGAATGTTGTTCGGAGTCCCGGATGAGATCCCGGACGTCACGAGGAGCTCCGGAATGGTCTGGAGGTAAAGATTTATATATGGAAAGTTGTTTTCAGGGTTTCGAGAAAAGTTCGGTTTTTTCGGTATTGTACCATGAAGCTTCCAGAAACTTTCGGAGGGGTCCGGAAGTCCACCAAGGGATCCACCATGTCCCTAGGGCCAGCATGGGCTGAGGGGAGGCACCCTGGCCTTATCGGGCCAGGCGCACCATGTTGTGGGTGCAAGTCTGACAGTAGTGTGTAGGGGTATGGATGAGAGGGCAGAGCCTAGCTACGGCGCAGTTGTTACACTCGGATTTACGAGTTCAGGCCCCTCAGCGGTGGAGGTAACAGCCCTACATCTTGATGCTCTGGAGCTTGATTTCTTGAGTGTATGTGTTACAATGGATTGCGAACCCCTGGAATGGAGCTGGGGGGTGGCTTATATAGTGTCCGCCAGGTCTCCCCATGAATGCCGCCATTACCTGGGGTTAAAGAGGGGGTTTAAGGGCGCCAGGTAACGGGCGCATTGATTACAATTAATACAGGCGAGCGCACGTCCAGACCGTTGCATCCCTGGAGTCTCCTGGTCTTCTCTGGTCGAGTGACTTTCGGGCACTCCGAGTGAAATAGTTTGGTCGAGTGAACTCCTGCTTCCCGAGTGGCTCATTGAACTCCAAGTGAATGTCAGGTTGTGGACCATCCGACGGCTTACCTGGCCCTGGGGCACAGTATAAGGCGTATGGTATCCTAGGGTGGGGTCTGTAGGACAGGCCTGTTACCCTATCCCTAGTACATGCCCTCGTCATTAGCCCCCGAATCGGTCGAGGTTAGGCGGGTCGAGTCAAGGCGAATTCCAAGGCGAGTTGAGCGCTACGGGGGCGCTCAAGAACTCCTACTGGTCGTTAGATGCCCTTGTCTTCGTGCGGCACCTTGACGGATTCTGGACCATATGGCGTCCGAGTGAAATGAGTAGTCTCCAACCGAATGAAATGGCTAGTCCCCATCCGAATGAAATGGGTAGTCTCCATCCGAGTGAAACGAGTAGTCATGCATCGGGTGACGGATCAGCCCTGAGCGTTTATGGAATGTCTTCAAAGGCGAGCAATCGGATCGCTGGGTTCCGGATCTTGCGGGATTTGAAATCAGATACGAGCGCGCGCGAACGGCTGCGGCGCGGTGAGTGGGGAAGTGGGGCGTGACGCCTTGATTTTCGCCCCGCTTTCCGCCACGTACCGCTGGATCTCCTGACTGCGCGATTTGAGGGGATCTGCTGGCCCACGGATCAGTGGCGTGGATTGGGGAGCGGAGCGGGCGACGATATAAGGAGCTACCGCGTCGGAGAGGGAGAGAGAACCAGATTCCTTCCTCCTTGTCTCTTCCAGTCTCCCAATCTACGCTCCCGCACCGCACTCTGTGCGAACCCATTCCGGCGCCAGAGCGCTCCGCGGCGATGGCGAAGGACAAGACGGCAAAGCTGGAGCGGGCCAAGAAGGCGGCGAAGCGGAAGAAGGCGTCGAGCTCCCGAGCCGCGCCGCCACGCGGGTGGATCCAAGGCGACTGGCTTCCGCCGACCACCACGGTCGACGACATCAGCGGGCTCATCGTGGACGGTCTAGTCCACGACGGGACGTGGAGTCTGCCGGAGGAAGGGGAGACCGAGCCCGCGCCGCGCCCCGGGGAGTGAGTGCTCCTCACCACACACGTGGAGCGAGGTTTCTCCATGCCACCCCACCCCTTTTTTCGTGGTTTTTTGAACTTTTTCGGCGCCCAGCTACACCATCTGCCTCCGAATGCCATAGTGTACCTTGCCGCATTCATTTCCTTGTGTGAGAACTTCTTAGGTTGCCAGCCGCACTGGGGCTTGTTTAAACACATCTTCACATGCCGTTCCCAGTCGGTAAAAAAGGCCGATCCCAATGGAGATAGGACCCACGTGACCCAAATGTGCGGCGCCTTAGGCATCCAGATGAGGGGTAAGAGTGCGTTCCCCTCCCTGTCTTTTCCCGACTCGGTTAGAGGTTGGCAGTCGACCTGGTTCTACTGCAATGATTTGCCTTGTACCGGTTCGTCGACTGGTCTCCCTCCCTACACGACTGAGAGAGTCAAGACCCCTCCATCACTGACCATTTCCAAGGAGGAGAAGACTGAAGTGGGAATCCTGGTGAGCGCCGTGGTCGGTCTAATTCAGGGCGGAGTGACTGGCCTGGACCTTCTGGAGGTCTTCCTCAGTCGGAGGATCCAGCCGCTGCAGGAGCGGGCCCATCCCATGTGGCGCTACACTGGA
This sequence comes from Elymus sibiricus, assembly GCA_039707655.1. NCBI lineage: Eukaryota > Viridiplantae > Streptophyta > Magnoliopsida > Poales > Poaceae > Elymus > Elymus sibiricus. Next base: position 254,930,740 of record CM077674.1, read on the forward strand.
GCCAATGACCCAATCCGAGTGCATCCGGAAGATGTCGAGGAGGAAGCGGTGGAGCAGTGGATCAGGTGCATCACTGGCGCACGCGATAACCCGCGAGGGTCTAGACGGATCTCGCCCTTCGACGACGTGCATCAACCGACAGAGGTAAAACGCGCATTCCTAAGTGAATTACTTTTGCGCAAATTTTCCGAGTGAACCGAATGGTCCGAGTGAACTGACTGAATTGTCTGTCTCTGATCTTCATGTCTTGCAGGAGTTCCAGAAGATGCTCTCGCCTGTGCCGAATGGAGAACAGCTTGCCGGAGATGTGGAGAGCGGACACGACATCGCCGAGGGTAGCTACGTGGAGGACAGTGAGGAGCAAAGCGACGACTCGGAAGAGAGCGATGAGGTCGAGTCTTCTCAGTCTCCGGAGCTGCGCTCTGAGCACCGCTCTAAGCAAACTCATGACCCGAGTGCTGGCCCGGAGAAGGCGGTCGTTCCGAGTGCTAAGGCTCCGAAGCGCGCTCGAACGTCGTCGCCCGAGCCGACTGAGAAGACCGCCAAGTAGCCCAAGGTCGCTTCCCCCAAGCCTCAGAAGGCTTTGCCCAGGATCAAGGTCACTGTGCCTGTCACCTCAACGTGAGTGCCTTTGTCAGCTTTTCTTTTCTGTATTTGTCAACTTTTGGACTCTTCTGACCGAGTGAATCTTACGAACCAGAGCTGCAACCTCGACAACGTCTCCCATGCAGATCGACGGAGACCGTATCGAAGCCGAGTCGGCAGACGCGGCCACTTCTCAGAAAGGTAACAGTGATTTCATTTTTACTTCGATCTGTCATTCGACTGAAATGTCCTCATCCGACTGAATTACGTACTACGATTGATTGTGTCGAGTGAATGTAGCGCTTGCAGATGTCATCCACGTCGCGGACGACGATGAGGAGCCACCGCGGAAGGAAGCCGAGAAAATGACCGTAGCTTCGACTGCTTCTCAGACTACCACACGGAAAACGCCGCCGAGCAAAGCGGGCCAAGTTCCCCCTGCACCCGTCGTGACCGTGCCCCTGGGGCAAGGTTCTTCTTAGGCTGGAGCTGGTTCTGCCGCGGCTCCGTCGACTGCTCTGGCTTTGGTTCCAACTCCTCCCGTCAATATCTTCAGTCTGTACAAGGTGCCGGAGGATCAAACTGGAGCCAGCAAGGAGGCAATGATCCAGGCGGAGCTGATGACCCAACGACTCAAGGAGATGTGCGCAGCTGGGAAGCTAGCGTACGATGCCAGTGCTGCACTCCAGGAGAACGTTCGAGTAAGTGCCCTTGTAAGTAGATCTCCAAGTCATTTTTCTTCAGTAGGAATTTCAATAGGAAAATATCCGGTACACCCACTGGGTGTTTTTTTTTGTGGTTGGCCATCGCTCGGAACGGGCGTGCCCCCACTGGGTGTAGTCCCTGAGACTGTCGTCGACTACAGGCAGTCGGCGGGAGTCTTAGAACCTAGAACTTGCTCTTGTTTTTTTGTGGTTGGCCATCGCTTGGATCGGGCGAACAGTTCCGAGTGGATACCGTTCCAGTGGGGGCACGCTGAGTGCACCCACTGGGTGTAGTCCCTGAGACTACCGTCGACTGCGGGTAGTCGGCGGGAGTCTTAGAACCTAGAACTTGCTCTTGTTTTTTTTTTGTGGTTGGCCGTCACTCGGATCGGGCGGACCGTTCTGAGTGGGTACCATTCCAGTGGGGGCACGCTGAGTGCACCCACTGGGTGTAGTCCCCGAGACTGCCGTCGACTGCGGGCAGTCGGCGGGAGTCTTAGAACTGAGAATCTGATACTGGTCAAGTTTGTTCCTCCCTGACAAAGGGTACTTCAGGATCTGATACTGGTCAAGCTTGTTCCTTCCAGGAGCGTCGGTCTCTGGGCACTCGGAATATTCTTTAACATTAACTGGTTTGTTCACTCTCGTGTTTCAGAAAACTTGCGAGCTTGGGACTTAGTACGTGGCACTGGAGAAGGAGACGGCCCAGCTCCGACTGGACTTGGAGGGGGAGAAGAGGAACACAGCGCGCGCTCAAGCGGAGCTCAAGACCATGGGAGGTAAGCTTTAATTACTGAGCGCTCTGCTTTCATCTCTCTCCATTCTTTGAACCGAGTGACTTCACTCGAACAGATGTGCGTAGTGAAAACCATCGACTTCAAGTGCGGCTCAGGACCTCTGTTTCTTTAGAAACTATGAAGTAGGCACTCGAGAACAAAGATAATGAACTGGCGGGAGCACAGAAAGTGGCGAAGGAAAAGACCAAGGCCGCCGAAGAGAAGCTGGCCTCACTCGAGAAGCTTGAAGCAGAGAACACGTCGCTGAAGGCAGCCGTCAAGGAGGCAAAGAAGGAGGTGGCCGAGCTCAAGAAGCAGAAGGCTGAGTGGGACGGCAAGCTCAAGGCTCAGACGAATGCTTACGAGCAAGAAAAGAAGACTCTGAATGAGAAGATCAACCAGCTCATCGAGAAGAAGAATGCTCTGGAGAAGTATATAGAGGAGTTCACGGAGGAGATGTACACCAAGCTTGCAGGTAACTTATAGCATCCGAGTGCATTTCAACTTAACTCCGAGTGAACTTCATGCATGCTGATGTTCGACTCTCCTCTTTTCTCGTTTACAGAGTACTATCGGGACTTCGAGCATGAGACTGACAGAATCGAGAGGGGTCTGGATCCTTCCAGGTCACTCGTCGATGACAAGGCTGCCATGGGCGTCTTGCGGCTTGAATCTCGCATTGAAGATGTTCAGGGGTACATCATCCGCCTGCGGGGTGCACTCGGAAGGATCGACAAGGAGCTGTGGCCAGAAGACACCCTCGACACCGACCTGGAAGCCATGATGACTCGTCTCAACGACATTCCCAGCCGAGTGCAAGCGTGGAAGAAGTCGACTGCCCGCTGCGGAGCCGACGTGGCCCTCTCCCTGGTCCGAGTGCATTGCAAGGACGCCAAGGAGGAGAAAATGAAGACTCTCCAAGTTGCCAACACGAAGAAACTCAAGTTTGAGGACTTCATGGAGACATTCATCGAAGCGGCCACTCGGATCGCAGACGGCATCGACTTGCATTCCTTCGTTGAGCCGGCCAGCCCCACAGGGGCGTGAGAAAACTTTAAGTCCTACCCATTAGCCTCGGTATGCCGAGTGGAACTGTATTCGTTAAACTCTTTCGGGCTTCGGGCCTGCTTACTCATATTTTCTTTTGAACTTCTGGAGTTATTCGAATGCTTTCCTTCGAGTCTTTCGAGTCTTTGAAATGGGTTTTAACTTAGGCGAGAGCTGGTTCGCAGCTAAGCCTCCGAGTGAGAGGGACGCTCTTCACTCAGAGCGGCATTTTAACTTGGGCGAAAGCTGGTTCGCAACCAAGCCCCCGAGTGGGAGGGACGCTCTTCACTCGGAGTAGTATTTTTAACTTCGGCGAAAGCTAGTTCGCAGCCAAGCCCCTGAGTGAGAAGGATGCTCTTCACTCATAGTAGTATTTTTAACATGGGCGAAAGCTGGTTCACCGCCAAGCCCCCGAGTGAGAGGGACGCTCTTCACTCAGAGTAGCGTTTTTAACTTGGGAGAAAGCTGGTTCGCAACCAAGTCCCCGAGTGAGAGGGACGCTCTTCACTCGGAGTAGCATTTTTAACTTGGGCGAAAGCTGGTTCGCAGCCAAGTCCCCGAGTGAGAGGGACGCTCTTCACTCGGAGCAGCGCTTTTAACTTGGGCGAAAGCTGGTTCACGGCCAAGCCCCCGAGTGAGAGGGACGCTCTTCACTCGGAGTAGCATTTTTAACTTGGGCGAAAGTTGGTTCGCAGCCAAGCCCCCGAGTGAGAGGGACGCTCTTCACTCGGAGTAGCATTTTTAACTTGGGCGAAAGCTGGTTCGCGGCTAAGCCCCCGAGTGAGAGGGACGCTCTTCACTCGGAGTAGCATTTTAACTTGGGCGAAAGCTGGTTCGTAGCCAAGTCCCCGAGTGAGAGGGATGCTCTTCACTCGGAGTCATTTTTTAACTTGGGCGAAAGCTGGTTCGCAGCCAAGCCCCCAAGTGAGAGGGATGCTCTTCACTCGGAGTAGTTTTTAACTTGGGTGAAAGCTGGTTCGCAGCCAAGCCCCCGAGTGAGAGGGATGCTCTGCACTCGGAGTCGTTTTTTAGCTTGGGCGAAAGCTGGTTCGCAGCCAAGCCCTCGAGTGAGAGGGATGCTCTTCACTCGGAGTCGTTTTTTAACTTGGGCGAAAGCTGGTTCGCAGCCAAGCCCCTGAGTGAGAGGGATGCTCTTCACTCGGAGTAGTTTTTTAACTTGGGCGAAAGCTGGTTCGCAGCCAAGCCCCCGAGTGAGAGGGATGCTCTTCACTCGGAGTAGTTTTTAACTTAGGCAAAAACTGGTTTGCAGCTAAGTTGAAGGGCGTACACCCACTGGGGGTTGTAAGCCAGAGAATGCGTACGAGTGAACTCAATGTGGAACTGGAAAAGTCATGCTTTTATTCATCAAAACATCACTCGAGTACTTTTATTACATCTCAACATCAAGTATAAAAACATCGAAGCAAGTCTGCATTCCAAGCGCGGGGCTCGTCTGCTTGCTTCAGAAGGTTGTACAGGTGATATGCTCCGTTGTGCAGAACCTTTGAAATGACAAAAGGACCTTCCCACGAAGGAGCAAGCTTGTGAGGTCGCTGCTGATCCACTCGGAGCACAAGATCTCCTTCCTGAAAGGTCCGACTTCGGACGTGCCTGCTGTGAAAACGCCGTAGATCTTGCTGATAAGTGGCCGAACGGATAAGAGCCATCTCTCTCTCCTCCTCCCGGAGATCAACTGCGTCTTGCCGCGCCTGCTCGGCTTCAGCTTCTGAGTATAGTTCCACTCGGGGCGAATTGTGGAGCAGGTAACTCGGCAAGACGGCTTCAGCTCCATACACCATGAAGAAGGGAGTACGATTGGTAGACCGATTGGGGGTCGTCCTCAAGCCCCAAAGAACTAATGGCAACTCGGTGAACCAGGCTCCAGCTGCGTGCTCCAAATCGCGCATGAGTCGTGGCTTTAACCCCTAAAGGATCAGTCCGTTTGCTCTCTCCGCTTGTCCATTCGACTGCGGGTGCGCCACAGATGCATAGTCGACTCGGGTGCCTTGGGCGGCACAGAACGCCCTGAACTCTTCTGAATCGAAGTTTGAGCCATTGTCGGTGATGATGCTATGGGGCACGCCATATCTGAAGACTATCTCCTTCATAAACTTGATCGTTGTACGAGAGTCTAGCTTCTTGATAGGTTTGGCTTCGATCCACTTAGTGAACTTATTGACTGCAACCAGCAAGTGGGTGAATCCACTCGCCCCGGTCCGGAGGGGTCCCACCATGTCGAGTCCCCAGACTGCAAACGGCCAGACGAGTGGAATCGTCTTCAGAGCAGATGCAGGCTTGTGCGATAAGTTTGCATAGAACTGGCACCCAGCGCAATGTTGGACTATCTCCTGCGCAGCTTCATTGGCACGTGGCCAGAAGAAGCCGGCTCGGTAAGCTTTAGCCACGATTGTCCGAGAGGACGCATGGTGTACGCAAGTTCCCGAGTGAATCTCCTCCAGGATCAGTCGCCCTTCCTCCGGAGAGATGCAGCGTTGAGTCACACCGGTGACGCTCTTTCTGTATAACTGATCGCCCATCACTGTAAAGGCCTTGGACCTGCGAACAATCTGGCGGGCCTCGGCTTCATCTTCTGGAAGTTCCTGTCTGAGCAGGTATGCAATGAAAGGCACTGTCCTCTCGGGCGTGATTGCTAGGATCTCCATGACCAAATTAATGACTGCCGGGACCTCGACTTCAGTCGGATCGGACGGACCGACCACTTGCGGAGGCTCTTTTGTGAAGGGATCTTCTTTCACCGTTGGGGAATGTAGATGCTCGAGGAACACATTACTGGGTATAGGTTTCCGAGTGGACCCAATCTTTGCCAGATCATCTGCTGCTTGATTCTTGACTCGGGGAATGTGATGGAGCTCCAGTCCCTCGAATTTCTTCTCCAACTTTCTCACTGCATTGCAATATCCTGTCATAGCAGGGCTCCTGATGTCCCATTCCTTCATCACTTGATTCACAACTAGATCTGAGTCTCTGTAAACCATCAGGCGTCGGACGCCGAGTGAGATGGCCATACGTAGACCATAAAGGAGCGCTTCGTACTCGGCCTCATTGTTGGAGGAATCAAAGTGAATCTGCAGAACATAACTGAGTCGATCGCCTTTCGGGGACACCAACACAACTCCGGCTCCTGAACCATTCAGCATCTTGGAGCCATCAAAGAACATGGTCCAGTGTTCCGGGTGACTCTGAGTCGGCTGCTGTTCAGTCCACTCGGCTAAGAAATCAACTAATGCTTGGGACTTGATCGCCTTTTTTGCCTCGAACTTGATGTCCAAGGGCAGCAGCTCGATAGCCCACTTCTCCACTCGACCAGTCGCATCCCGATTGTTCATGATCTCAGACAGCGGGGCGTCGCTGATGACTGATATGACATGCTCTTGGAAGTAATGGGCTACTTTCTTTGCAGTCAAATAGATGCCATAGATGAGCTTCTGATAATGAGGATATCTCTGCTTGGACGGAGTCAGGACTTCAAAAATGTAATAGACTGGGCGCTGAACTTTGTAAGTTTTGCCCTGTTCTTCTCGCTCGACTGTGAGGACGGTACTGACAACTTGACCAGTGGCCGCGATGTACAGAAGCAACGGCTCGTTGCTGTTCGGAGCAGCGAGCACCGGCTGGGTGGAAAGCAGGGCTTTGAGCTCAACAAACGTTGCTTGTGCTTCAGTAGTCCACTCGAATGAATCAGACTTTTTCATCAATCGGTACAGGGGCAGTGCCTTCTCACCGAGACGGGAGATGAATCGGCTCAGAGCTGCGAGGCAACCCGTGAGCTTCTGTACATCATGAAGCCGTTCAGGACGTTTCATTCGTACAATCGCCCCGATCTTCTCAGGATTGGCATCTATCCCTTGTTCGGAAACAAGGAAACCGAGTAACTTGCCCGCAGGAATGCCAAAAGTGCACTTTGCTGGATTCAACTTGATATCATACTTTCGCAGATTTGCAAAAGTTTCAGCTAGGTTAGCCAGCAGGTCAGAACCTTTTCTGGACTTGACCACTATGTCATCCATGTATGCCTCAATGTTCCAACTGATCTGTTTTTGCAAACACTTCTGCACCATGCGCATGAAAGTGGCACCAGCATTTTTAAGACCGAATGGCATGGTGATATAGCAGAAACACCCGAATGGGGTGATAAAAGCTGTTTTTATTTCATCTGGCCCATACAGTCAGATCTGGTGGTACCCGGAGTACGCATCCAGAAAAGACAGTCGCTCACAACCCGCGGTGTAATCTACAATTTGATCTATGCGGGGGAGCGGGAAATGATCCTTGGGGCAGACCCGATTGATGTGCTTGAAATCGATGCACATTCGGAGAGACTTATCCTTCTTAGGGACCATGACGACGTTCCTTCTTAGGGACCATGACGACGTTGGCGAGCCACTCGGAGTGGTACACCTCACGGATGAACTCGGCTGCCAGGAGCCGAGCAAATTCTTCGCCAATGGCCTTCCTCTTCTGTGTAGCAGAGCGACGAAGATGCTCCTTCACAGGTTTTGCCTTCGGGTCGACTCGCAGACAATGCTCAGCCAGCTCCCTGGGTACACCCGGCATGTCGGATGGTTTCCATGCGAAGATGTCCCAGTTCTCACGGAGGAATTGGATGAGCGCTTCTTCCTATTTACTATCGAGTGTCGTTGAGATGTTGGTGGGAGAAGCATTGGGATCTTCCGGGTGGATGTGTACAGGCTTCGTGTCACCGGCCGACTGAAATGCAGATTCTGCAGCTGGCTTCTTGGAGCGCAGCAGATCACTCGGATCGGCGTTCTTCTTGTACTCCTCCAACTCCACCATGGCCATCTGTTCATCAGCTATCTTGGACCCTTGCTGCAAACACTCCTCTGCGCGCTGCCGACTGCCAGTGACTGTGATCACACCTTTGGGGCCGGGCATCTTTAGCTTGAGTTACACATAACATGGGCGGGCCATGAAACATGTGTAAGCCGGCCGACCAAGGATGGCATGGTAGGCGCTGCGGAAGATAACCCCTTCGAAGGTCAGCCTTTCCTTCCTGAAGTTCTTGTCGTCTCCAAAGACCACATCCAGGGCGATTTGCCCGAGTGACTTCGCTTTCTTGCCGGGGATCACTCCGTGGAACTGCATACTGCTTTCACTGAGACGGGACATCGGGATGCCCATCGCCTTCAGAGTGTCAGCATAGAGTATGTTCAGTCCGCTTCCACCGTCCATGAGGACCTTTCGCAACCGGACGCCTCCCACGACCGGATCGACCACCAGCGCCTGCCGCCCAGGGGTAGCAATGTAGGCTGGGTGATCCGACTGATCAAAGGTGATCGGAGTATTCGACCAGTTCAGAAACTTTGTCGTCGCCGGCATGGCCATGTTCACTTCTCGGTTGATGACCTTCAACCGGCTCCTGCTCTCTACATTCGCAAAGATCATTAGGGTTGCGTTGACACTGGGAAAAGGTTCATCTTTGTCTCCATCATCAGCATCTTCTGGGCTCTTCTCACTCGACTGGCCCTCTCGGAACTGCTGTATCAACAGTCTGCACTGTCGATCGGTATGCTTAGGCAATATCAGATTGCCCTCTTCATCTTTCCTGGTGTGGATGTGACACGGTAAGTCTAGGACATCCTGGCCTGACTGATCTCTCTTTTTCTTCGGGATCCACTTTTCCTTAGCCTTCCCCTTGTTCTTGGCTTGACCGGCCAGTGCGGCAGCCTCGGCCTGAGCCGAACCGTCAGCCATGCGCTTCGGCTTCCGACTGGGATTACTGTTTCCGGGGTTGGGCTCACTGGTTTTCCCTTTGCCGTTATGGAGACGGTCTTCCTCTTCATCGTTCGCGTACCGAGTGGCGATCTCCATCATTCGGCTCATGGTCAAAGACCCCGACCGGCCAAATTTCAGGATGAGCTCCCTATATCTGACTCCTGCCTTAAAGGCGCGGATGGCTTGGTGCTCCGTGACATTCTCCACCACATGATGCAAGGTTGTCCACCACTGAATGTACTCCCTCAAGGTTTCATTCGGCTTCTGAACACAATGTTGTAGCTCAGTCAATCCGGCCGGGAGTTTGCACGTGCCCTCGAATGTTTTGATGAACACTCGGGCCAAATCTTCCTAGCAGTATATGCTGGCCGGAGTGAGCTGGTTGAGCCAGGCACGGGCGGACCCTTCCAGCATCAAAGGGAAATGCTTCATAGCCACATAGTCATTTCCTCCTCCAATCTGCACTGCCACTCGGTAATCCTCGAACCAAGTTTCTGGCTTGGACTCACCGGTGAACTTGCTTACTCTAACTGCCAATCTGAAGTTAGGCGGAATCTCGGCGGCCCTGATTGCTCTGCTGAAACACTCGGGCCCAGAGATGAATGCTCCACTTCCACTCGGACGATCTCTGTCCAAGTTTTCTCTCAGAGCTCTGCCTCTGTCGACCAGGTTCTGAGCGAGAACGGATCTCGCGTTGAACTGTGGGTCACGATAGTCGACTGGTTCTCTCTGGCGATAACCGTCACCATGGCGGGGAGGGCTGGCCCTCCGATCGTTGCCGTAAGGATGCCTGGCGTCGTACGGCCGGGGCGTACGAACCATCCCGCCGAGGGGGCGACTACATACGGCGTCGATCATCTTGACGCCGCGAAGGCGTATTCTGACTGCGACCCTGTCCCGAGTACTGGTCTCAGTGGAGGTCTCGGTCGTTTCGCCGCGGAGGTTAGTGTCTGTTTCTCCTCGGGGACACCGGGTTGTGGGCCGACTGAACGGTGTCAGCCCTGATGGATCTGCTATGAATCCTGTTGCGCGACTAGGACACTGCCGAATTTTGCTCTTTAGCTGCCCTGAGCAGGGCCCGGATCTGCCGAAGACCCTCTCCCGCCTCGGATCGGGACGGCTCAATGGAATCTGCTATCCGAGTGGCCGTCGCCAGATTCTGGACGGGAGTGCGGAATACCTGGAAATTCTGCTGCTGGTCATTTGAGAACAACTGCCGCTGCTGCCGACTGGAACTGGGCTGATGTTGCCGCTGAGCGCGATCATCGAGTGACTTCTGGAGCGCCTCCAGACGACTGCGCTCAGCCAAGTTGGCTTGGCGCGCGGCCTCCAAAGCCTGAGCCTCGGGGGTCGTCCCAATGATGGGCATCTGGAGGGTCTGCTCGGTTCTGCGCTGTTGTTCCTCCCTCTGCTGCCGAGTGAGAGGTCGGGGGTAGTACTCGTCGTTGTGACGGTCTCCGCCAACGCCCAGATCAGCGCGCGACGGGTCACCGTTCTCCGCGCCACCGCGGCCATACCCAGGTGGACTGGGCGGGGAATCGGCCATCAGCACCTCTGCAGCGGGATCGCTGCTCTCGCACTCGGATAGGCTTTCCGAGTGCTCGTGCAAGGAGGCGAACAGATCGAAGATGGGCTCGTCGGGCTCGATTGCCGCGACCTGCGGGGCTGCGACCTGAAGGGCCACCGCATGCTTTATCCACCGCTGAAGCCGTGAGCGCCCGGAGCGCTTGCGACGACGGCTGGTGGAGAGCGCAGGCGCCGACTGGTATGGAGTCGAAGGTTGACGAAGAAGGACGCCGAAGGCACTCGCGTGGAAGTGCGCCGCGCCATGGATGGGCAACGCCTCGACATCCAGCGGGGCTTCTTGGAGCCACTCCGAATCGTTGGTGATGAAGCTGAGGACGCCGAAACGGATCTCGCCGCCCAGGGCCAGTCCGCCGCCGGAAACCATGATGATGATGAGAAAAATGCAACTACGCCGGAAGTCGCTAGACGCCTGCCCCACGGCAGGCGCCAACTGTCGTGGGTGCAAGTCTGACAGTGGTGTGTAGGGGTACGGATGAGAGGGCAGAGCCTAGCTACGGCGCAGTTGTTACACTCGGATTTACGAGTTCAGGCCCCTCAGCGGTGGAGGTAATAGCCCCATGTCTCAATGCTCCGGAGCTTGATTACTTGAGTGTATGTGTTACAATGGATTGCGAACCCCTGGAATGGAGCTGGGGGTGGCTTATATAGTGTCTGCCAGGTCTCCCCATGAATGCCGCCATTACCTGGGGTTAAAGAGGGGGTTTAAGGGCGCCAGGTAACGGGCGCATTGATTACAATTAATACAGGCGAGCGCACGTCCAGACCATTGTGTCCCTGGAGTCTCCTAGTCTTCTCTGGTCGAGTGACTTTCGGGCACTCCGAGTGAAATAGTCTGGTCGAGTGAACTCCTGCTTCCCGAGTGGTTCATTGAACTCCGAGTGAATGTCAGGTTGTGGACCATCCGACTGCTTACCTGGCCCTGGGGCCCAATATAAGGCGTATGGTATCCTAGGGTGGGGTCTGTAGGACAGGCCTGTTACCCTATCCCTAGTACATGCCCTCATCACACCAGCCCTCAAAGGCCCATGCGCCTAGGGAGAGGGAAGGAGTCCCGAAGGAACAAGGGGAAGAGTTGGACTAGGAGTCCAACTCCTCTCCCTTGGCGGTCGACCCTAGAGCGAAGAGGGGCTGGACTCCTAGAACCTCCACGTATATAAATAGGGAGGAGGGGCGCACCAAAGAGCAGACAAAATCCCTAGCCGCCTCTCTCTCCTGTTACTCCACCACCTCGTCCCGACGACGCTTAGCGAAGCACTGTCGGCGCTCCACCACCACCATCACCACCATGCCGTCGTGCTGGTTGTGATCCCATCTACTTCTCCACTCCCTCTTGCTGGATCAAGAAGGAGGAGACCTCACCAAGCCGCACGTGTGCTAAACTCGGAGGTGCCGTCCGTTCGGCACTAGATCGGTTTGGATCGCGATCGGATCGCGAAGAGTACGACTACTTCAACCGCGTTATATACGCTTCCGCTTTACGGTCTACAAGGGTACGTAGACACACTCTCCCTCTCATTGCTATGCATCTTATAGATTAGATATTGGATGATTCATAGGAAATTTTTTGATTTTCATGTTACATTCCCATCACCGCTACCTCCTATGAGGGACGGGGGACGTCGTCATCGATGTAGTCGCCACCCCTCCTGGCCCGCGGAGACACAATCGCCACACTACTACGCCGCCAGCAGCTTGGTCATTAGCACCAGTCTCTAGCCACTTCTGGTACGTAAGCGCCATGGGTCGTCGACCTGAACGCGCCCATTCACTTCCCCAAGTCGCCATCGCTGCGGCTTATTTGGTGGTGGATGCGGGACGTTGATCAATTGGGTGCCCGCTCTCTATTCGTCGGTATGTCTCTACCGGATGCGACTCCAGCGGATGACAGGGATATGTTGAACATCATCCACGACGGATGTTGATTTGAGGACGGACAAGTCGATGACTCCCAGACGGAGATGCACAACGAGTAGCCGGGAACGTACAGTGAGCAGTTGATACGTCTCCAACGTATCTATAATTTTTTATTGTTCCATGCTATTATAGTACCAATCTTGGATGTTTCATATGCAATTATATATCATTATTTTAGACTAACCTATTAGCCTAGTGCCCAGTGCCAGTTGCTGTTTTTCTGCTTGTTTTTGGCTTTTCAGAAAATCAATATCAAACGGAGTCCAAACGAAGAAAAAACTTTGGATTAATTTTTTCTGGACCAAGAGAGACTCTAGAAGGTTCAGGAGAAGACCGGAGGAGTCACGAGGGAGTGACAGGCTCGGGAGGCGCGCCCCCCAAGCTTGTGGGCCCCTCGTGGCACATCTTGACCTAATTCTGCCTCTATAAATTCTCAAATATTCCCAATATACCAGAGAGACACACGAAATAACTTTTCTGCCACCGCAAGCTTCTGTTCTTCCACGATCCCATCTGGAGGCCTTTTCCGGCACCCTGCCGAAGGGGGAATCGGTCACGTAGGGCTTCTACATCAAGCTTGCTGCCCTTCTGATGATGTGTGAGTAGTTTACCACAGACCTACGGGTCCATAGCTAGTAGCTTGATGGCTTCTTCTCTCTTTTTGATCTTCAATACCATGTTCTCCTCGATCTTCTTGGAGTTCTATCCGATGTAATCTTCTTTTGCGGTGCGTTTGTTGGGATCCGATGAATTGTGGGTTTATGATCAGATTATTCATGAGAAATATTTGAGTCTTTTCTGATTTCTTTTATGCATGATTGTTATAGCTTTGTATTTCTCTCCGATCTATCCGTTTGGTTTGGCCAACTAGATTGATTTATCTTGCAATGGGAGAGGTGCTTTGTGATGGGTTCAATCTTGTGGTGCTCTATCCCAGTGACAAAGTAGGGAACAAGACACGAATTTCTATTGTTTCCATTAAGGATAAAATGATGGGGTTTATTCATATTGCTTGAGTTTAGTTTGTCTACATCATGTCATCTTGCTTAAGGCGTTACTCTGTTTTCATTAACTTAATACCCTAGATGCATGCTGGATAGCGGTCGATGGGTGGAGTAATAGTAGTAGATGCAGGCAGGAGTCGGTCTACTTGTCTCGGACGTGATGCCTATATACATGATCATTGCCATGAATCCATCATAACTATGCGTTTTTCTATCAATTGCCCGACAGTAATTTGTTTACCCACCGTATGCTATGTGTTCGAGAGAGAAGCCTCTAGTGAAAACTATGGCCCCCGGGTCTACTTTTATCATATATAAAATCCAAAAATACCTTGCTTCAATTTTATTTCCTTTATTTTGTTTTGCAATTTATTTATTTATCTATCACTATCAGAATTAATCCTTGCAAGTAACCGCCAAGGGGATTGACAACCCTCTTGTTCGCGTTGGGTGCAAGTATTTGCTTTTGTGTGTGTAGGTGCTGCTAACTAGGTTCTGTGTGGTTTTCCTACTGGATTGATAACCTTGGTTCTTAACTGAGGAAAATACTTATCTCTACTGTACTGCATCATCCTCTCCTTTTCGAGGAAATCCCAACGCAGCTCACAAGTAGCAGGAAGAATTTCTGGCGCCGTTGCCGGGGAGACATCACCAAAACCTATCATGTACCTTCGCATAAACTATCATCTACTTGCTCTTATTTTTATTTGACTTTTTATTTGCATTTGCCTCTCGTTTTCATCTCCCCACTTCTCATAAAAAAACACAAAATATATTTTTGTTTGCTAGTTTGCTTGCTTGAAGTTGCTACCATGTCTGAGTTTGTTATTGAAAAAAGTGAGGATGGAAAAATCTCTAAGATAGAAATTCCCGCAAACTTGGATACTAAATTTTTTGTGACGGGAAGTGGGAACATCATAGGAAAAAACATTATCCAGGAATTCTTTACTTGCACGGGAAATTTGGTTTGCAATGATGTCCCTATCCTTAAAAGAACCGATAGTTATTTTGAAACTATTTCTACACTTGTTCTTAAATTTGAAAGAAGATTTATGCGTACTCATCCTACTTTGCAAAGTTTGTTTTATGAGTTACCTATTATGAACAACCCTAGAGTCAAAAAGATAACTACTCTTATCCTTATGAATGAATTTGATTATATAGTTCAAAAGGCTAGAGAAATTTTTGATTTCTATAGCCATGAACATCCTATGATTGACGAAATTTTATATGATGATGATTTTATTAGGAGGCGCATATTTCGTGATCACCATGCTTTTGATGAAAACACTAAAAAGGAAGTCCCCCCTTTGCATATTATCCAACAAGTTTTCAATGGTATTAATCGACAATATTCTTGGATAGTAAAAGGAAACCAACAAGGGTTTGAAGAAAGTTGCCTTGATAATGCTAAAATTTTGATAGATGATGTTTTCCCCATTGTTTTTGAAAATCCTCCTGATAAATACACATCTCAGGATGCGAAAACTAAAGATGATAATATTTGAAACTATGCATTATGCCTAGCTAGGGGCATAAAACAATAGCGCTTGTTGGGAGGCAACCCAATATGTATCTTAAATTTTTTATTTGTTTTCTGTTTTGTGTGTTTACACAATTATAGCTACTGTTATGATTGTGTTTTTTATCTTTTAATTAGTGTTTGTGCCAAGTAATGCCTTTGGGATGATTTGGATGATAGTATAATTGATGCTGTTTGAAAACAGAAACTTTTGAGTCCAGTGCAGAATTTCTCTGATTTTATTGGAGCGTGATAAAATTCTGAATTTTTTACACAATATTGGTATATGAATTTTTTACGTTGTATTAATTTTTCAGAATTTTTGGAGTTACATAAGTATGACTCTTATTCAGATCTTTACAGACTGTTCTGTTTGAGACAGATTCTGTTTTTGTTGCATAGTTTGCATATTTTGATGAATCTATCGATTGTATAAGTCATGGAGAAGTTGGAGTACAGTAGCATTATGCCAATATTAAATATGAATCAATTTATAACAGTACCTAAAGTTTAAGCTTTGTTTGTTATACTAACGGATCTCACGAGGTTTCTGTTGAGTTTTGTGTGCTGAAGTTTTCAAGTTTTGGGTGAGACCACGATGGATGAAGGAAGAAGGAGTGGCAAGACCCTAAGCTTGGGGATGCCCAAGGCACCCCAAGGTAATATTCAAGGAATACCCAAGCGTCTAAGCTTGGGGACGCTCCGGATGGCATCCCCTCCTTCGTCTACAATCTATCGGTATATCACTTGGAGCTATATTTTTATTCATCACATGATATGTGTTTTACTTGGAGCGTCTTGTGCCATAGTTTTATTTTCTTTGTTTGCTTTTAGTTTGCCACAATCATCTTTGCTGAACACACCTTTTTGAGAGGGACACGCATTTATCGTGATTTGTTACAATACTCTATGTGCTTCGATTATATCTTTTGAGCTAGGCAGTTGCTCTAGTGCTTCACTTATATCTTTTAGATCACGGTGGTGATTATATTTTAAAGAAATAGTTGCACTATCATGCTTCACTTATATCTTTTTAAGTGTCTAATAAATAGTAATGGCAATTTGCACGGGTTATAAGATTGGTCCATAAAGGATATGTATTCAAGAGGGATATAATAAAAACTTTCATGTAGATCACTGAATATGATAAGTTTGATTCATTGCAATAGTTTTGCGATATTAAGATGGTAATATGTGGATGTACTAGTGAATGATTGTGGTTTAGTAAGAATATTGGTGTTAAGGTTTGTGATTTCCGAAGCATGCATGTATAGTCCTTAGTTGTGTGATGAAGTTGGAGCATGATTTATTAGTGATTGTCTACCTTATGAATAGTGGTCGGGGACGAGCGATGGTCTTTTCCTACCAATCTATCCCCCTAGGGGCATGCGTTGTAGTACTTTTCTTCGAGGGCTAATAGACTTTTGCAATAAGTATGTGAGTTCTTTATGACTAATGTGAGTCCATGGATTATACGCACTCTCACCTTTCCGCAATTTACTAGCCTCTTTGGTACCGTGCATTGCCCTTTCTCACCTCGAGAGTCGGTGCAAACTTCGCCGGTGCATCCAAACCCCGTGATATGATACGCTCTATCACACATAAGCCTCTTTATATATTTCTCAAAACAGCCACCATACCTTCCTATTTTGGCATTTCCATAGCCATTCCGACATATATTGCCATGCAACGTCCACCGTTCTTTTTATATGACACGCATCTTCATTGTCATATTGCTATGCATGATCATATAGCTGACATAGTATTTGTGGCTCAGCCACCGTTCATCAATTTTTATACATGTTACGCTAGATCATTGCACATCCTGGTACACTGCCAGAGGCATTCATATAGAGTCATATTGTTCTAGTATCGAGTTGTAAAATCGAGTTGTAAGTAAATAAACGTGTGATGATCATCATTATTAGAGCATTGTCCCAGTGAGAAAAGGATGATGGAGACTGTGATTCCCCACAAGTCGGGATGAGGCTCCAGACGAAAAAAAAGAGAGGCCAAAAAGAGCCCAGCAAAAAAATGAGAGAAAAAGAGAGAAGGGGCAATGTTACTATCATTTTCCACACTTGTGCTTCAGAGTAGCACCATGTTTATGGGAGCGGCGTTTTGGGACCGGGGTCCAGATGATCCCGCTATCTGGGCCGTCCAGGATCGCTATGGGATCTGTGCTGCGTATTACCGTGATGCCTATACGAGGACAGGAAAAGGAGAGAAAAGTTGTGTACGTACTGTGTCAGATGGACGGCGCGCGTCAGCCCGCAAGCGGCCATTAACGGCTGGCACCGAGCCCCGTTTGCGGCCCATAGACGACGTCGCCATCTGTTCTGTCCGTCACGTGAGCTGGACCCACATGTCGGAGTGGGTTCGCATGGACGGGGCCGCTCGTCCAGAAAGGTAGGCCCGTAGTTGAGTGGGGAACGGATCCTGGGAGGAAACAGAGTGTTGAGCGGCGGCACCGGCGGCGGACGAAAGCGGTGGCGATGGCACAGCTATGGCCATGGATTTCCCAGTCTCGCCTGTTGACGAGTAAGGATTTTCTCCCCCGTTCTGATTCGTTGATTCCAAACATAGTTAGCAATCAGATATTCGAGCAAGGGAAAACTTAGAGATTCGATTGGGTGTTAGCAGATTACCAATCTTCCCGGATGAGGCATCTAGCGTGGCGGCGCTGCTGGAAATGATTGGCCGTGGTGGGCATGCTGGGGAACAGTCCGGCAATGGATCTCGCGGGGCGGTCCTCTGTGGACTAGGGCGGAGCTCATCTGCCAATGGTGCTAGTATGTTCGCCGAGGAAGCAAGTGTTGATGCCGCCGGCGGCGCCGCGTCCTGTTTCAGTCAGAGCGAAGGCGATAACGCCGATGCCATTGACCAGGGCGGGGGTGAATCACATCCGTATGGTCATCAGAAGGCCGTCATAGAAGAGAGAGCACAAAGTGGTGATGGAGCATCTGCTCAGTCTACTGGGAAGGTTGATCCTCAGGCGCCTGGCTGGACTAAGAGGTAAATTGGGCTTTTTTTTTACTGTTCGAATTGCATAGTTTGATTTTGCATAGACTGAAAACCAGATCAACTAGTCAGGAATGGACAAAATGATTTACTTTTCCTGATTTCATGAAATGCATACAGATGTATTGGCTTATGTATAAAATCTCTTGCATTACCTGCAGTAAAAAACTTGTGAATGGATTTTTTCTAAAATGATCAACCATCGCTGCAGGGTTAGAGTTGGAAATCAGCCACCAGACAGGGCTCCATGCCCTCAAAGAGTGGGCGCACTAGAACAGAAAATTAGGGGATATGCTGAAAAACTTGGGGAACATGTAGTTGTGCCTGCCATTGGACTGACATTTGACTCACTAGGCGAGGCATACGATTTTTATAACTTATACTCATGGGAGCATGGCTTTGGCATAAGGTACGGCAAGAGCAGGCTGAATTCGGAGAAGTCAAAGTGCATGCAGGAGGTTGTTTGTGGATGCTCTGTGAGTTCTATGTTATAACCCGAAAAACAGATATGCATGTATACAAGACAAAAAGATAGAGCAGGATGATAACCTGAAGTTTCCATTTTGCAGGGGAAACCCACGAAGGAGAACAGCAGGTCATGCCGTTGTGAGTGCCCTGCGATGATAAGATTACTCAGAACATCTGACAATGGTTGGTACATAACAGAGCATAGAGCAAACCATAACCATTCGCTCACGCAAACATGTGGTGAGAAGGTCAATTGGCCATCGCACAAGCACATAGATGTGTACACCAAGGATTTGGTGAAACAGCTTAGGCAGAACAATGTTAATGTGACGAAGGTGTACAGCATAATATCGAGGTTTTTTGGTGATGTTGAGAAGGTTCCATTCACAAAGAGAACTTTGCGGAACCTGTGTGGTAAAATTAACAAGGAGCAAGCAGAAGATGATGTGAGGAAGACAATTGATGTTTTTGCTGACATAGCTGCTAAAGATCAAGAGTTTGTTTTCAGAGTGCAACCAGATAAAGGTTGCAAAATTAAAAACCTGATGTGGGCTACAGGAAGCAGTAGAAATCAATACATCTATTTTGGTGATGCCGTTACTTTCGACACAACATACAGGACAAATCTGTATGACATGCCGTTTGGGCTGTTTGTTGGTGTCAACAACCACTTCCAGAGCATTATACTAGCTGGGGTGCTTCTCCGCGATGAGCAAGTTGAGAGCTTCGAGTGGGTATTCACAGAGTTAGTTAGGATGATGGGAGGCAAACCTCCTGTAACTATTCTAACAGGTAAATCATAAAATCTCTGTCATGTTTCCTTTTGCTGCTTGCAGTGCGTTTTGTGCAAAAAAAAAAGGGACAATAACAATGTCTCTGTGCTGTTGTTTGTATCTCAGATCAGTGCAGAGCGATGGAGGTCGCTATCAAGAATATACTGCCGTCGACGGCACATCGCTGGTGCAAATGGCATGTGCTCAAGAAAGTAAAGGAAACACTAGGGCCATTGTACACGAAACAGAGTAACTTCCGGGATGAGTTCCACAAGGTTGTCAACCACATGCTGACAATTGATGAGTTTGAAGACGCATGGAAGATGTTGATACAGAAGTACAACCTGGGGAATCACACGCACTTGTCGCAAGCCTATGAGATTAGGCACAAGTGGGCGAAGCCTATTTCAATGGTGTTTTCTGTGCAAAGATGACAAGCACGCAGAGGAGTGAGAGCGCGAACAGCATGCTGAAGTCTTATGTCCCCCCTGGTTGTCCAATGCACATGTTTGTGAAGCATTACATGCGGCTGCAGTTCGCGAGGGATGCAGATGAGAGTTACGAAGAGAAACGGAATAGAATTGTGAGTTTCCAATCCTTAGCTTGTAGTTTTTTAGCCATTGCAAAAAGTGCTGCTGATTTATCACTAAAAGTTGATATTTTATTGTGGTGACTTATAGGGGGGTGTTGTGGTGAAGTGTAATATGTCATTAGAGAGGCATGCTGCCAAAATTTACACACGGGCAATGTTTGAACAGCTGGGCGAGTTGTTGTACCAAGCTCATGCATATCGAATCGAGGAGGTGGAAAAGGGTAAGTTGTACAAGGCGACACACATGCAGGCAGAGAGGCGCGAGAGGTGGTCAAAGGTTGTTTACGAAATGAAAAAACTGGACGATGTTGCTATGCTCGAGTGTGA
The DNA here is from genome assembly GCA_039707655.1 of Elymus sibiricus. Classification (NCBI taxonomy): domain Eukaryota; kingdom Viridiplantae; phylum Streptophyta; class Magnoliopsida; order Poales; family Poaceae; genus Elymus; species Elymus sibiricus. Next base: position 254,950,814 of record CM077674.1, read on the forward strand.
ATGTGGACTCTTTGAGCACATGGGCATGCCATGCTGCCATATGCTGAAGGTAAAACTGAAAGTAAATTGGTCAGACACATGGAAATGATTTTCATATGACTGGTTGATCTGATGGCATGCAGGTTATGGATGTCCTTGGGTACACGGAGATCCCACAGAAATTGATCATGAAGAGGTGGACAAAGGATGCGAGGGATGTTTTGCCGTCGCATCTCAAGATATACCAGCGCGACCATGCTAGTAGCAGGACAATGACACATCGGCACACATCTTTGTATGTGCACGCTATGGAATTGGTGCGTCTCGGCGATGCATCAATAGAAGCTTATGAGAAGGGTATGAAGATAATTAGGGATGGGATTGCTGCTTTAGCTGAATATGAAGATCAAAGAGATGGCTTAGGGCTGGAGGACAGGCCTGCATTACAGACTGATGCGGCCAGGAAGCACAATGAGGTACATCATGAAGAAGGAGGTGATGCACAAGAAATGAATGTAGATACTTTGGCTGGGCTGGAAGCACCAGAGAAGAGAAGGAAGCAAGGTCGTCCGACGAACAGTCGTGAGAGAGCGCCCTATGAAGACTTGAGTAAGAGAACTCAATATTGCAGCATATGTAGAGGGAAGGGGCACAAGAAAACGACCTGCCCGGAGAGAGGTGACTTGCCGAAAAAACCAAGGAAGGAGGCCAAATGCAGCAATTGTCGAGTTGCTGGTCACAGGAGGAACACCTGCACAAATGTAGATGTTGTTAGGGTTCAGACTGGTCATAGTTAACTTAGCTGCTGCAGTCTTGTAAGCAGCACATTCGGTTAGCATGCTTGGTCGTGTTTTAACCGGCTTGTAGTTGGTTGACTCGGGTTTGAGCGTGTTGTGGGGCCAGGGCTGATAAAAATCCTGGGTGTGTTGTGTGTCTGGACATTTTCCATTGTGTGTTGGAACAGAATGAAAAAATTGAGGCCGTGTGGTGATCGTTGTGCAGCTGGGAGTTCCTTGTATCTGTTTACAGGCGTTGGTGGGCTTGCTGTGTGGGTCCCAACCATTTTGAATTTTGAACAACATGAGTGGGAACGAGGAGGGGGCTACGCACCATGTGTTTATATAGCGACCGGCCTCAGGGGGTCGTGAGATGTAGAAACGAGAGATTTTCAGTGCACGCCAGTGAGCACCACCTAGCTTGAAAAAAGCGGCCAGCGATCAGTTCTTTGTAGCTCATGGCGCCATCGATTAGCTGGCCGAGCTCCGGCGTCCTGACGGCCGGCTTGGCATGGACCCTCGACAGCTATCTCTTCGCGCAGGTATGCCAGCGCTCTGTTTAATTCTTCAGTTATGCAATTCGTTGCCTGAAAAAACTGTCGGCTGCTTGTACATTCCAGTAGCTGGGGATATCTGCCGGAGCTGTACCACACAGCGAGGGCAGAGCGAGCTCTGTCAATGGGCAAGATGCAAACGCGGCCAATGGAGATGACGTTGCAGAGGTGGATGCCGTGGCTGAGGTAAGATAATCTCAAATTCGAAAAAAATGGTCGCCCGATTGCAAACCTAATTTCATCAAGTCTTTCTTATTTTCGAATGCAGATGCAGGTGCCGGTGGAGGTTGTGGTTCCAGATGTAGTTCAGCCACCTGCTTTGGATGAGGCGGTGGCCGGCGACCTGGTGCTAGAGGTTGTGGCGGAGCACGACCCTGATGCCGAGCCAGCTTATGATGCAACGGAGACTGCTGTGCTTGAGGAATGTGATGAGTCTATGATGGTCTAGCCTTCAGCCGACCAGTCCGAGGATGAAGATGAGGTGTGCTCGTCGAGCCTGAAGCGCCGTCGCCTGGAGTAAATCCGGGTAAATCGTCAATCTGGAAGTTGACTATTCAACTTTAGTTTTATGTGGCCGTGGTGTGTCTAGCTAGATTTATTTAGGCAGCTATTGGGGGCCACTTGTTATCGTCAAAACCCTCTCTTTTGGATGTGCTCCATTTGTCTGTTTGTAGTTCGTTAAGAGGAAAACATGCGGTCATGAGCATGTGGTCATTGGCACCTCGTGCGGGTGCACGGGCGTGATTTGGGCGGATGTAGCTTTTCGATTTGCCGCATGTATCTAAGACGATGTCGCTTTCTATGATTTTGGAAAAGCAACTTAGTAAAGTGTCGGGGAATCCACTTTGTTGATTGTGACGGTGACGTGTGATAACCATGTGGTTGGATCTAAAAAGGTGTTGTGATGTTTTCCATGTCGCACGTGGGCATGCAAAATGACGATTGTTTGGAGAAAAGCACTCGTCCAGCAGGGGTTAGGGATGATTAGTTCTAACTAGAACTTGGACATGCATGGAGAATAGTCAAAGAAAGGAAGGGGCGCATGGCTGTAGGTGCATGCATGACCTGGGCCGCAAAAAAAATGTTTTTGCAACGTGGGGTTGGGGTCCCCGGTGGTTCGTGTGGTTGGACCAGCACCGGCGGGCGCGCATGAACTGTTGGCGACATCCACTTCGGTTGGCTGGTAGCCTGGATTTTGTCTGGTTCAGGGGGGGTTGCTGCCATATGTGCGACTTCTATTGAACTTTACAGACCAGTTCAAGCATGCACCATGTTGATCTCGCCAAAAGTAAATGAGGGGGAACAAAAAATGCCGTGCACCCATGGTGCACCCTCCTTGAACCTGCATCTTAGTACTTGCTATTTGCATCCCCTGACGTCCCTGGGAGCTGCTAGTCCCGGTAACTGATCTGGAACTAGGACGGTATCACATTTTCCATATCGACCTAGCGAGCTTGGCCAGCGAAAATTAACCTTACTTAGCATCAAACATGTGAAACAGCATGCGTGGCGCACTGGACATCCATGACATGGGTGCTACGCGTATGTTGGGCACGAAATATCCCGCCAAGCATAGCCAAAACGGTGGAGTGGTGGAAGAGATTGTGTGGTAGCTGCGCTTCCACGTGAGATTTTTTTGACCCCTGGGGCTGGAAGGGGGTGGTAATGTGGTAGGGAGTGGTTAAAAACAGTTTGCCCGTGCCCATCCCCGCACAGTGCTTTGCTAGTTTTACTACTTACCCCGACTCCACCAGTCTGCTCCTCATACAGAGAGAGAGGGGAGAGCGAGAGCAGGAACAAAAAGGGATAGGGTTGGACGGTGGAAAATTGGATTTCCCAATCGCCGCCTTGCATCTACTCGGAAGTAGTGTTGCTGGTTATTAGATCTGACGCTCGTCTTCAATTTCTGCTCCTGGGTGTCCTTGCATTTGTTGTTGATGGCTTCGTGCTGGTCTTTTCCGTTTGTTTTTGTAGTTTCGGTGGCGCCATGAAGCCGGAAGCTTCATCGGCGAAGAAGTGTCGCACGAGGAGCCGCGTGAGAGTACCTGGTGATGCTGTTGCTGGGTCCAGCAAGTCGTCTCGTCCGTGGGGGAGCAAGCTGCAGCTGCCGGCGCAAGCGGATGGACAGGAGATCGAGCCAAGCGAGGCCGCGCTGGCGGCAGAAAAACTGCCAGGGCCATCGATAAGAAACACCTCGACTCCAACGACCTTGTTCGGCGTCGGATCCATACTGTACCCCGTGGTGAGGAGCACGGGACTTGGCAGTTTCCTAACACTTAGAGTGGCTGGTAAAATGAATAGAAGGTTCTATGCACGGGTGTTGGCTAGGTTAGACCCGAAAACGATGGGTATGACTTTTCCAGATGGGCAAGTTAGGTACTTGGACAGGGATGCTGTGTCTAGGATAACTGGTGTCGTGTCCGGACCAAAACCTGTTAAGTTTGGACCTCTGCAAGATAGGACCCGAACGGTAGAAACGGTGCAGTCGTTGTTGGGGCTAGAGGTTAGAGCATCTGCTGGAGTTAAGGTTGGCAAGCTCCAAAAACTAGCCCAGATCTGTGATCCTGAAGGGATGACAGTGAAGCAATTGGACACAGCACGCATTGCCTACACGTTGCTGGTCTGCTGCACTCAGGTGGACCCAAAGAATGGCCAGGCAAACGTACCAGATGAGCTGCTTGCATGTGTGGAGGAACCTAGCAAAATTGGAGAGTACGACTGGGCAGGGTACATTCTCACTGTCACTAGGCGAGCTGCTGAGAAATTCAAAGCAGATCTCCTCACAGGTGCAAAGACATACACCCTGGGAGGCTGCAATCTTCTGCTGCAGGTTAACACTTAAACCTAAGAAGTAATGACGGTTCTCAACTTGTGATGATGGTTAATTTATACTGACTAACTCTGATCTGTCCTTAATCAACAGCTTTTCTGCCTGGAGTGGATTGACTTCAAGGTTGCAAACATCAACACGGACCTGGTGCCCAAGATTGCTGTGTACTCATCTGAGAAGATGGAGGAGCTTATAACTTTGGTTGAAGAAGACCGACAACTATTGCGTCTGAGACAAATGAAGCAAACAGAAGCTCACTGGTGGACGGCTTGTTCAGGCAAGCAAAAGAGAAAATGAAGAAACTGCAATTCTGCTTTGGGAGCAAGTTATACCCTGGTGCTGTTAGCATGTCACCAAAATTCCCTGCAATATCATGTATGATGCATCCGAAAAAACTTTGTGCACTTGGAATTACTATGCAACTCCTACATCTGAATGACTTGACTAAAAAAACTACGAACATGAAATACAAAATGCAGATGGGGGGAGCAGCAGGTCACATAGCACCTTGGGGGGGCTGGCTCTGGCGTTTCCTCTCGTGCAACCCCGTCTGGACGAGGTAATTTTTTTTTGACAGTCAAATTCTGCATTCTCTGTACCATGTGGGGACCCAGCCGTCTTGGGCTAGCGCTAGAATTATCTGACTTGCCTCTGTATTGCTTTCATCTCTGCAGTGTTGATCAATGAGTTTGAAGCAGATCCTCTTCAGGTTGCTGCGACTGCAAGCCATGGTGTTGGTGCAGAGGGCGGTGACTTCAATATCTACGGTGGTCCTGTTGAGGTTGTAGGCGCAGTTGGCACTACACCCAGTGCTTTGGCCAACCCTGTTGTGTCTCCTAATGTGCATGCAAGTATCCCAACACTTGTCCCATACGCTGAGAGTGACGAAGAAGTAGCTCTGCCGGACGATGACATTGCCTTCTGCCTGCGGGCAATGTTTGCATCACCGGGTGAGTTGGTGTGCATATGAATAATCTCGATTGTTGCTTAGGGTGTAAAAAATGGTATATGCTCTGTGAGAATCAAAATGTGGCAGTAATGAACAAAATAAAATTGCTTGTCAGGCATGCCAACGAGCACCGACAGGGTGGTCGGCGAAAGTTCATCGGCAACTCCAGTTTGGGGGCTGTTCCCAACTGATGAAGAATATGCTCGAGAGCTAGCAAAGAAGCTGGAAACCAAAGGTAAACATATAAAAATGCACAAACCCTTGGACGCTACATCATGTTAGAAAAGAAAAATAAAAAAGAATCAATCCAAGTAATTTCCATATTTGATAAAACGCAGAGGTTGATGCTAATGATGTAGTGGAGGACCCACTGGAGGTGGCTGCGCACAAAGAAAAACAGCCAGGAACTGTGTGCAAGAATGCAGGTAAAAAAAGTAAAATCAGATATATATGTATGACAAAATGACACGTTGGATGTTGGGGCTTGGTTTTGAACTAACACTATTGATGAAACTGCGTACCCATGTGAATCAGGTAATGCGGGCGGATCGCATATGATGGTGGTTCATGACATGCAGACACTGAACCCGTTAAGGATCATATCAAATCCAGAAGTGCCAGAGGGGCGGCGTGCGGGGTCTATGAAGAGGTCAACTAATGTTGATGATGCTCCTAGGCGTAAGAAGGTCAGGTTTTTGTCTGAAATTGTTTCACACCCGGAGCCGATGAACGCCACCCATGTGTGTGCCCATGTTGGCGGGGACGAAGTCCAGGATGACCAAGCTGTGCCAGAAATAAATGTGGTCAGCTCTGCACCTGCGGGTGCAGCATCTGGTACACAGGAGTACCCCCCGGGGGGTGGTCTTGCAAGGCGGATATCTAAGCGTAAGTACCATAAAACTTGACGCAAAAAGCGAAAAAAGTGGTTGGGCGTTGTTTGGAGCTAACCATGGCATGCTTTTGTAATGTTTCGCAGTGGACAAAGGCAAAGGGGTGTTGGAGGCAGAAGATCCTGTTATTGAGGCGATTCGCAAAGCACTACTTGGGGGTAAGCACATAACAAAACATCAAAGCTACATGGCCAATAAGCCACAAAGGGCAAAAAAACTAAAATGGGTGTTCAATTCGCAATAACCAGCACTAATTTTTTCTGCCTTTTCTTGTTTAGGCGAAGGTGGGCCAATGATACGTGAGGGCAGTCAGCGCACTGCACCTGATGATGGTGCTGGTACGTGAGGAAACATTTTGTAAAAAAATAAAAAGTTGACAATAAAAAAAAGGAAAAAAATAATCGTGATGTGCTAATATTTCTGTTCATCTCAAAAATTTAGAGCGGGTGCCACCACATCTTCGTCAATTTATCAAGCCCAAAAATGAGATAAGAGACAAGTACCCAGGCAAGCTGGGCCTTCATCCTGAGGAACCAATTGGCTGTGATGTGATGGGGTGGTATGATAAGATGGACAAATGCTCTGCAATGGAATTTGCAAGGTACTAAGATTGCATCGTGAACATAGTGTGAAGGCATTTGTAAGTAACGGAGGTCTAATTTATGTCTGGATGCCGTTGCAGGAAATGGTACACTCATACACACCCGTACACAACCCAGTTGACAGGGACACAAATCCAGGTGTACCTCGACCGCGATGGTGATCCAGATCTTGATCATATAGTTAATATGTTCCGACTAGTGAGGAAGGAGGAGGCAATTATTTTTGCTGGGTTACCAGAACGGTTCAGGATGATACCGGACTTCAGGCTTGGGGTAAGCTATATAACAAACCAGCTTGGGCGGGTGCATTTTGTTGGGTCGATGACAAAAATACAAGCTGATCGCGATTTCTATTGTAGGCTGAATTGGCTGAAGCAGAGCAGGCATCAGACCTTGACTTCGAGTATACTGCGCCTATGATAACTGAAGAACACACTGGAGTCAGGATTGAAGCTTGTCAGGAAGTATGGCTGGCATTTAATTTAAATGTTCAATTCGTTTCCTATTTCGTTCACTTCTGTATGAACTTGAGCGGGACTAACAATGCTACGGCTGATGTTTTTTACAGATCTTGCTGCTGTTGAAGCACTACGATGGCTGGGCTGTGTATGCAATTAACCTCGAGAAGAAAAAATGCTTGGTGATGGACCCAGTAGAGACACTGGAACTACCTCGTGAAATACAGGATAAGCACCAGAAGAATGCTACCAGGGTGATTTCTAACCTGCATCGCTGTATTCATGAGTGCATTCCTGGGGTCCGTGTGTCCTCTGCCGGGTGGACAATGCAGTTCAACACAGGGGTGCAAGGCCATTGCGACAGGTACAGTTTGTGCTGCCTATATCCGTAGATTTGTTTGCGATAACTGTTGGTCTTCAACATATTATGGTCTTTCAGGGAGGAGAGCTGGATTTATGCGATGCACTGCCTACGTGACTACAATGGGGAAAAGGTTACTAGCTTGACTGATGTAAGTAGCATAACTGCATAACTGGGTTTCAGTAAATTAACATATCTGCAGATCGTTTTTGGTGGGATTGCTAAAAGAAAAAAATGTTGTTTGCCTCCATTTCAGGGCCAGCTTGACTACATGGGCAAGTCTCTTGTTTACAAGATGGTGACCATGAAGGAAAACAGGGCACGGCTCCCGTTCTGCATGAGGGGGAGCAGTGAGTAAGAAGAGCAGACGCTGGACGTGGAAGCTCGTCTTTTTGGGTTATGGGGGATGAAGACAGTGAAAGCTAGACTGGTCTAATCCTTCAACCTCAGGGATTTGTGCTTTAAATTCCCTGAGCTATTATTGTAAGAACATAAAAAATATGCCGTGCATGTGTTAGCGAGGAAAACAGGGCGCGGCTCCTGTTCTGCCTGAGAGGAAGCAGTGAGTAAAAAAGAGCAGACGCTGGAGGTGGAAGCTCGTCTTTTAGGGTTAGGGGGGATGAAGACAGTGAAAGCTAGGCTGGTCTAATCCTTCAACCTCAGGGATTTGTGCTTTAAAATTCCTTGAGCTATTATTGTAAGAACATAAAAAATATGTCGTGCATGTGTTAGCGCAGACTCAAGATAGGATGCCCAAGTTTATTCGCACTGTTTAAAGACCTGATGGTTCACTTATGAATCTACGAAACTTTCGAGCCATTCAATGAATCGTGTGATGCATGGCATGAATCCAACCTCAATGATGTTTCTCGGGTGACTGTGATATGTCGAAATGACAGAGCACAAGCGAGCAAACAAAAACTATAAGGGGTGGCGGTGGTTTAGTTGCGTGGATGGGCATGTATGAAGCAGGGCGGCTTGAACATCGGTTGTGATCAAAAAGAAAACACACGTGCGGGGGATAGATTAGCATCTTATTCTGTTAGATGATTCACGAAGAAGTGTATGATTGAGCGAGCGGAGACGCTAGTCCACACAACATTAAGGCGCGTCGATCATTGAGGACTCTGTCCCCCCGGGGAGCGCGTGGCGGTGCATGTGGGACAAAAATAAGATTGGTAGTACAACGAGATCCCGTGCGACGCAACTTCAATTCGTGTGGACGGGAAGGGGGGGCAGGGTCAGGGCAAAAATGGCAAACAACAGAAAATGACTTGCATGTTCAGAAAAATGCTATTGCTGGATACTTGTCATTGCATTGGAAAAGGCATCTTGCAGAGCAAGTTTCACAAAAGAAAAGGAAAATACCACACGCAGACAATACAATGCATAAAGTTGCATTTCAATTATGCAGGCGTGCAGTCGTCGAAGTCATCACTTGGTGCGAATACTGACCATATGGCATCAGCTGGGAGTGATGATTGGTTCCCCTGAAGCTTCATTGCTTCCTGCATAGCGGCCTTTTTGGTAACTGATAGATTATTCTGGAGGAGGTGCAAAACAGATCCCAGTTAGAACCAGCATCCGACACAAAATTATGAACAGCTCTGGTCAAAAGGAAAAAGTGCTTCACGCTGCACAGGGCCGCATACCTTGGTTAGCGGAATTCGTAGTTTCTCTCCGTCATGATACCTGATTATATGCATGACGCACAATCCTGTTTCTTGCCTAACCACAGTAAGCATTAAAGTCGGGATTAGATCAAGACGTTGGCAAAAATGACATTGGGGGGAGTGAAGTTTTAAAAAGGGGTGTTGTGTCGGAGGGGTAGGTACCTGCTGAATGAGGTGTCCAGGCAAACCGGGTATTTAGTACTCCAGTTATCCTTAGACGTAGGCCGGCCAGCAAAGAAATCGTGCAAGCACTGGAACAATGCATCATGGAGGCGCGACGCAATGAGCTCATGCCGCTCCTTTTGCTCTGCAGTGCACCCTCCTGGACCAGAAGCAGGATCAATGATGTGGATGATCCTCGACAGCATGTCCCATATGTACAGGGCCCATCCATCTCGGAGTATGGCGGGGATATAAAACTACATGTGATTAGACGATTAAAAGAAGCAAATAGTCAGCTGACGGCAGACATGTGAGGCAACATATGGGCGGGGGTGTGATGAAAAACATTTGTATTTACCAGCTGGCATGCCTCGATTGCGTGCAGGACGCCAGGCCCGATGAATTGGTTCTGAATCTGTACGAATCTGGAAATACTTGCATTGTCAGCCAGAGCTAGCGTCTGGCACAGGGGAACAAAAAACAGTCAGGCCAAACATGTATACATTTGTTGAAGGAGGAGCCGTGGTGGTCTACTCATACCGAGAAATCGCATTCAAGCAGGTGGCGATGTGTCAGGTAAGGCGTGTCCAGGCTTGCCTCCGCATCCAACTGGGACTGCCGACGGATGAGGATAGACCCCAACTCGTGGTCAAGCATGCCGTCGCGAACAAGCTGGTGGATGATTTCATGGCCTGTGATTTAAACTAAACGAGGAACGGCATGCAGTACCCAATTGCTGTTGAAAGACACATAATCCATTGGTTAGGATGGGGGTAGAGCATACGACAGTAAGATGGGAAAACATGTTGTGAGCCGGCAAAAAAGAAAAGCTAACCGTGCTAGCTGGTTCTCGGGTAGTCTCGGCAAATGAGACGCGAGTAATTCGGCTGTTTCAGTTTTCGGAGGCAGTACCGGGCGTCCTATAAACCATGGGTTGCTTGCGTAACTCCTGGAGGATATGTACTTACGTTTAGGGATCGGAGCACAAGAAACGCCGAAGCAGACTGCTCTCTGGTTGTCCCGGGAACAGTCGGAGTAAAGATCCTTGACTGCTTGGACTATGCATGAAGCATAATGCTGAACACCATTACAGATAGACTCGTTCCTGGCTTGCAGTTTGGCTATGCCTTGGCTGGGGGTGGTGTCCTCACACAGAGTTTCCCGGGGCATATCAGTGGGCATGTTACCTTTTCGCAACCTAGACCGGCGCGAAGAGGTATCCCCTGTTACATCAAAATGAAGATGAAAAACAGCTAAGCAATCTCGCACGCATTCGGAGGATAGGACGGCACTGAGGTAGACAGGTATGTGGGATTAATTAATTACCTTCACAATCGGTCAAGTCGAGCCTGACACCGGATAGCTTCCGAGCCTTCGGAGTCTGGTAAGAAGTTTCTGCAGTGCAATTGATGCCAGCAGGGGCAACTTTACGTTTAGTACGGCCAGATGCACTATGCTCGTCGACCATCGGCTGATGCAGTTTGAGTGGACAATCAAGCAACCCCCTGGCGGCGCAACATGTGCACGCTGACGCAAGTGTCGACATCAGCTTGTCTGTGAAGGAGAGCATGTCATTCTGAATGTTTTGCCGCGCCATGGTGACATGGCGGATAGCACGTGCATTCTGCTCGCGTAGGAGGACGGCGAGTGGTTGAGACGACTGAAAAAGGCAACAGAGGGAAAAAAGTTAATGTGTTAACAAACAGAAGCTAAAAGAGTGACCCGACATGGTAATAAAGGGAAGGTTGGGTGTAAAAAGAAAGGGAAGGCCCATGTTTAGTGTAGTACCATGGCCGGGTATCGATTTGCAATATAATTCGAGTAATCCAGTGCCGATGGCTGTTTGGGAGGCAGAACATGCGAGTCAACCTCCGTATCAGTGCCGGGTGGGTTAGCCATATTAGACTTAGGTAAACGTGGGCAGCTGGCAGGATGAGTAGGGTGCGCCCAGGAGCGCGGCAGTGCAGTCAGGTCTTTTTGGGTCTTGTCAGGTTGGATGCTCCTGGAGTAGCATACAGTTGAGGGGTCTCTGATCTGGAACATGGTAATGGGAACTGATGTAAATGCATGGTAAATTTATATCCAAATTTTTGTTCTGTACGTTAGTCGAATGTTGATGGGTTTTGGATGGGTACCATTGAAGAAGCGAAAGACAACTCCGGTACTCCAACATCGGTAGCCATTGTAGTCATCCGACGCAAGCTATCTTGGTCGAACGGTTTCACCCTCGGAAGCACATCGTGCTTCATATTGAATATGCCAAGGTCGAGGTTGTCGAGAAAGAATACCTGTAGATAATGGACAGCACATATAAGACTTGGAGTCAGCATAAGAGGATAACCATAACAAAAATGCATGCTCATTTAGGATTAGCTGAAGAGCACGAGCAAAATGATTGTTACCTGCAGGAACAAATGGCAACCAGTGAGGTTCGCTGTGGACACACCATTATCTATATCAATCTTCAGTTTTGTAACTGCATCAAGCAAGCACTATAGCACATACTCACACCAGTTGAACTGTGCAATCTCTTCAGTGCTAGCGAGCACGCCCCAGAAGTCGATGCTCTTATAGTCATGCTTCGACGACGGGGCAAGCACATGGCCCATCACGAAAATCACAAATGCTATCTGGAAACAGTCCTTCTCCAACTTGCTTGATTCTTCGGTTATGTTCCTGTTCAGAAAATCCTCCGCTGCACGCAGGCTGTGCGCTGCGGACTGGTCCATGCCGAGCGTCTTCTTTATGAACGAAATCGACTCTTCATTGATGTTCCCATCCGGGCCACGGACATCTCTATTGCCACAGGGGATTCCAAATACTTTGGCGACATCAGAGGGACTAAACGGCAGCACCTTCTTCTCATTGATAACAATTGCACGTTTGATTGGGTCCACCTTGCTCATGGTCCAAGCACTGAGTTTGAGATTTAGCTTCTGGATCATTGGCAGCTCTAACAGTCCACCAAACCGTATTTCTGTAACTAACCACCGTTTGTATTCACTAAACGAATCGATAACTGGTACAGCATGCCTGACTGAGCATCTAGATGTGTAACTTGCAGGCATGGCGTCGGATCGGCCGCCGGGGTCAGTACGCTTAGCGGCTGATGATTTCAGTGGTACTGACCCGTGTTGGCGGGACTGGCCGTCAGAGAAATCATCACAACTATCTAAGTCCGGCATCTGTGCGACAGAGATTGAATAAACAAGAACTATGGATTAACGTTTAGTCGACCAACTGGAGTTGAGCAGAACTAGAGCGCAGGCATGTGTACAAAAAATCTAGGGGTGGAGAAGGTGAGGCGGACGGGTGGACCTCGAGGAGCTGGTGCCGCCGCCGCCGGTGGAGACCTTTGGAGAGGTTGCACGCTATTTGCCTTCAAACGTCCCAGCCGCCGGATATCCAGCAGCGCGGCGGCCCTGGGCGCAGCACCGCAAAAATCGCCCACTGGAAATGGCTGGATCTGGAGCTGTGGGTAGGGGGATAGACGATGGGTGCGTGTGGTGGGGAATGGCCTGAGCCGTTTGGCATATCTTGCAGACGAGTGCGTACCAAAAAAAAGGAAACTAAAAAAAAAGGCATACGAGCACACGTGTGAGATCTTCTCGAATCATCTCGATTAAGCTTAATTAGGGAGTCCACTTGCATCATACACGGCCAGGTTGAGCCAGTTACAGACCAGTGGGTACACACAAATTAGACCAAACCACGTACATTCTACTAAATCCCCAGGCTAAAAAGGCTACTAATTATTACATTAGTCGCTTCCACTGCGGGAGATGAAAATGAGACCGCAGAAGGCGATGAAGATAGCTAGAAGCAGAGCAGTAGCCATGAGATTGGTCGCCGCAACCAGTAGATTAAGCCTCAGCAGATCTTTGACCATCCCAAGGATTGCTGCGACGTGCTGGTCTCCGCCCGGGGCTGGATGTGCACGAGCAACCTCGCGGATCTGGGATTGGCCGGCGAGCGGGCCTGGATCTGCCGCCAGATACCTCGCGTAGCCCTCTTGCCACTCGTAGAACTTGCACTTCCCGCACTGCATGTATGAACAAACGCGGGTGAGAATCAGTAATCTGTGACTAAAAACGTGGATCGATCAATGGCAGAAAACTTACATCTTTCCAGACGCACTTGTAGAAACGTTTGCCCGGCCTGCTTCCAGTAGGGCCACAGACGAATGTCAGGATCTCGTCCGTGCAGTACGGGCACGGGATAAGTGGCAGTATCTCCTCCGGCGGTTGCCTCTGGCTCGAGGATGACGACGACGCCATGGAAGCTATGGCTGGAGCTATCTGCCGTTGGAGATATTTTTTGAGGCGTGTTGAGGAAGGAGAGTGGGGGAGCGGGGGTAAGTGGTGGGGTTGGGTGGGGCGGACGGTCGTTTCCTGCCGATGGCCCAGGACCGCCAGGACCGTCTGTACGAGGCCAGAGCACATCTGTACCACCGCTGGAGACGCTGCCGCCGTCGCATATTAAATGGACTGTGTGGGACCGCCAGGTGTTTTCTCCTCCCAGAATACGAACTGCAATACACTCCTGTGCGCGAATCACGAGGATGCTGGGCGGTCCAGATACCAGGATCATCTGGACCCCAGAGCCGAATTGCTTTTTCGCATGTTTTTCATATAGAGTCTCCTGAGTTTTCACTTTCATATACTAGTGGGAATTTTTCATTAGAGAACTTGGCTTGTATATCCCGATGATGGGCTTCCTCAAATGCCCGAGGTCTTCATGAGCAAGCAAGTTGGATGCACACCCACTTAGTTTTAGTTTGAGCTTTCATACACTTATAGCTCTTAGTGCATCCGTTGCATGGCAATCCCTACTCCTCGCATTGATATCAATTGATGGGCATCTCCATAGCCCGTTGATTAGCCGCGTCGATGCGAGACTATCTTCCTTTTTGACTTCCCCTTATTGATCTCTATCATCATATTCTATTCCACCCATAGTGCTATGTCCATGGCTCGCGCTCATGTATTGCGTGAGGGTTGAAAAAGCTGAAGCGCGTTAAAAAGTATGAACCAATTGCTCGGCTTGTCATCGGGGTAGTGCATGATTAATACTTTGTGTTAGGAAGACTAAGCATGACGGGCTATATGATTTTGTAGGGATAGCATTCTTTAGCATTTTTTTGAAAGGCATGATTGTTTGTTGGTATGCCTAAGTATTGATGTCTTTATATCAAATTATAGACTATTGCTTTGAATCACTCGTTTCTTAATATTCATACCGTAAAAGAGATTACATGATAGACATGTTAGGTAGCATTCCACATCAAAAATTCTGTTTTTATCATTTACCTACTCGAGGACGAGCAGGAATTAAGCTTGGGGATGCTTGATACGTCTCCAACGTATCTATATTTTTTGATTGTTCCATGCTATTATAGTATCAATCTTGGATGTTTTATATGCAATTATATATCATTTTTTGGGACTAACCTATTAACCTAGTGCCCAGTGCTAGTTGCTCTTTTTTTGCTTGTTTTTGGCTTTTCAGAAAATCAATATCAAACGGAGTCCAAACGAACAAAAAACTTTGGATTAATTTTTTCTGGACCAAGTGAGACCCTAGAAGGTTCGGGAGAAGACCGGAGGAGTCACGAGGGAGTGACAAGCTCGGGAGGCGCACCCATGGGGGGTAGGCACGCCCCCCAGGCTTGTGGGCCCCTTGTGTCACATCTTGACCTAATTCTGCCTCTATAAATTCCCAAATATTCCCAATATACCAGAGAGCCACACGAAATAACTTTTTCGCCGCCGCAAGCTTCTGTTCTTCCGTGATCCCATCTGGAGGCCTTTTCCAGCACCCTGCCGGAGGGGGAATCGGTCACGGAGGGCTTCTACATCAACCTTGTTGCCCTTCTGGTGATGTGTGAGTAGTTTACCACAGACCTATGGGTCCATAGCTAGTAGCTAGATGGCTTCTTCTCTCTCTTTGATCTTCAATACCATGTTCTCCCCGATGTTCTTGGAGTTCTATCCGATGTAATCTTCTTTTGCGGTGCGTTTGTTGGGATCCGATGAATTGTGGGTTTATGATCAGATTATTCATGAGAAATATTTGAGTCTTTTCTGAATTCGTTTTTGCATGATTGTTATAGCTTTGTATTTCTCTCCGATCTATCCGTTTGGTTTGGCCAACTAGATTGATTTATCCTGCAATGGGAGATGTGCTTTGTGATGGGTTCAATCTTGCGGTGCTCTATCCCAGTGACAAAGTAGGGGACAATACACGTATTTGTATTATTGCCATTAAGGATAAAACGATGGGGTTTATTCATATTGCTTGAGTTTACTTTGTCTACATCATGTCATCTTGCTTAAGGCGTTACTCTGTTTTCATTAACTTAATACCCTAGATGCATGCTTGATAGCGGTCGGTGGGTGGAGTAATGGTAGTAGATGCAGGCAGGAGTCGGTCTACTTATCTCGGACGTGATGCCTATATACATGATCATTGCCATGAATCCGTCATAACTATGCACTATTCTATCAATTGCCCAACAGTAATTTGTTTACCCACCGTATGCTATGTGTTCGAGAGAGAAGCCTCTAGTGAAAACTATTGCCCCCGGGTCATTTATCTATCATATATAAAATCCAAAAATACCTTGCTGCAATTGTATTTCCTTTATTTTGTTTTGCAATTTATTTATTTATCTATCATTATCAGAATTAATCGTTGCAAGTAACCGCCAAGGGGATTGACAACCCTCTTGTTCGCGTTGGGTGCAAGTCTTTGTTTTTGTGTGTGTGGGTGCTGCTAACGAGGTTCTGTGTGGTTCTCCTACTGGATTGATAACCTTGGTTCTTAACTAAGGGAAATACTTATCTCTACTGTACTGCATCATCCTCTCCTCTTCGAGGAAATCCCAACGCAGCTCACAAGTAGCAGCAGTCGGGCACATACATCCAGCAGCCGAACTCGTATGCTGAGAAGACTCGCCTTGATCTGGACGATTGACCGCTCGGTGGCGACCAAATGAAGTGGGGGAAGGGAGGAAGCTTCAATTTGAGGGAGGAAGATTTGTTCTGTGATGCTTGGTTGGCCACTAGTGTCGATCCGTTACAAGGCACGGAGCAAAGAGGGTCAGTCTTTTGGTCCAATGTTCATACTTGGTTCCATGAGCACAAGAACTTCTATCCGTACTACATGGAAGTGATCCGAGATCGTTTGCCAAAGTCGCTCACCCATAGATGATACATCATCCAAGAGTCAATGAGCAAGTATCGCGGTGATCTTCATTCACTCATAAAACGATGGCCAAGTGGTGCACTAATCTGCGAGCAAGTAAGTTGTTCTACACGTTGGTCATTTTGGCCTAATATGCTCTTTGTGCTGGTCATTTGGCTAGATATGCTCTATGTGCTGGTCATTTGGCCAGATATGCCCTTTGTGTTGGTTATTTGTCCAGGTATGTAACTTGTTGACCATGTCCTCTTTTGCTAGCCTTCCCGTGCCTGCCATTGTACGCGGATGTGGAGAAGAAGAACTTCATCCTCATGCATTGTTGGTTGAAGTTTAATGGGCAACCCAAGTGGCTCTTATGAATTTTCCATATTATCAAGACCGCTGGCGTCGACAATGCACACGAAGATGGTGATCCAACCAACCCAACAAAAAGTAGAGCCGACCAAGAAGGTCAAAAGGGGGATTCAACTGAGTAAGTGGGACGAGGAGAAGGATAAATGAGATGGGGCGGCGACCAAGATGACAGAGAAGTTCGAGGGCATCATGGACAAGAAGGAGGAGGCATGTGTCAACCCCATGACATCAAGGAGGACAATAAGGCAGAGAGGTTTGACATCTTCATGGTGGCGACAGAGAAGAAAATCAACCTCAAAGAGCAAAAGACCAAGGTTGAGCATGTAGCCGCTTCAGAGGAAACCAATATGCTGACCATGAAGATTGACGAGTTGGATCCCGATGCGGCGAAGATCGTGCAAGCCGTTCATGCAAAGATGTTGAAGCGCTTGGCGGCAGAGATGGCGGAGGCAAAAGCTGTGGATGAGCCGACGATAGAGTGACGAGAGAGGGGGCACAAACAGTCGGTCTGGGAGGGAACAATTTGCACGGACTGCAACTTTTGTGATCGGGTACGTGTAAAAGCTAATGAACATCCGTCGTTTTTAGTTGTGCAGCATACATATATGCACTTTTATTTGCTCATCAAATTGCTATTGATCAATATTTCAACTTCAAATGTATACGGATGTGTCTGGACCTGGACGGACGTCTTGGGCATGACGTTGGATGGTCGGCTCATGTATCCATGTCCACGGATGCATCCGAGGACGGATAGTGACTCCGATTAGATGGGATCATTTTTAGATTTTGCTCGCCGGTGCAGAGCAGCCAATAGACATCACCATGGACCCAACATTAACCCTAGAAGCTTCGAGTGGACCGTTGACAATAGCTCGTGCACGTGTCATAGAAAGCGAGGTGAATTCTCTTCTACTTGAGCTCCCTATACATATGGATTAGATTTGGGTACTACCTCAAAGTGGGCTCTATGTGTGATTAAGTACAATGAAGACCACCACGAAGAAGCGAGGAAGGAATGCCAAGTCCGGAAGAAGGAGGCATGGAAGAAGGTGCCCACAGACTGAAGGCAAATAGAAGCTCTCGACGACCCTTCTATTGGACGTAGGTCGTACTCTCGCGAGGTGACTGAATCCATTTAAAAAAATATCCTTGTGTTGTTGT
Source organism: Elymus sibiricus (assembly GCA_039707655.1). Lineage (NCBI taxonomy): Eukaryota > Viridiplantae > Streptophyta > Magnoliopsida > Poales > Poaceae > Elymus > Elymus sibiricus. Next base: position 254,968,769 of record CM077674.1, read on the forward strand.
CGAGACCTTCTCTATAAGGCCGTCGTACACCCCCACCTACTCATCACTAACCACACTGTTATGGATCCTGGATAAAGTTGATTCTTGAACGTGAACACCTCCAAAATGGAGGTTGAATGGGGCGGTGCTGACCAACGATTGAGCACGATGCCTCATTCATAGCATTAGATAACGAAGAAAACATCTGCAACACGAGATAAGAATGAAACCAATAAAGGAACAGAAAGCATGCTCTGAGTTGGCTCAGTAGAATTGACAAGGTGGATTGATGAGAAAGACAAGTCAAAGATTACTTGAGAAAAAGTTTTTTGAAAACAAATCCCGAATATCAGCAAAAGAAAGTTTGCGGAGGAATTTGGAATTTATTAGAGCTAAATGAGAACAAAATAAAGGGACAACAAGCTATCATCATACATCTCGCCATCCCACCTATAAAACAAGTCAAGGGAGGGAAAGAAAGGGAACAGATCCAATGCGCCGCAAAAGAGGATGTTATTTGGAAGGGCACCTTTGAGCGAAGCATGGGCAACAACACCATCTAGAAATGGATGGTGCCCACAAAAAGAGTTTGAAAAATCCTCCAGGCGACGGTGAAACACAACTATATATAACACAACTAGAGACCGACTTACTCTACCAGTGGAGGCTCAAAGCCCCTCCCCTCCCTCCTTGGCCGAACAAGAAGGCGAGGAAGGGGAGAGGAGGCGTACGGGAGGCGAAGCTAGGAGAAGAGGACAAAGTGCATCCATGAAAGAAAGGAGAGAAAATGTCGAGTGCCAACTCAGGAGATCATGCTTTGAAGTTCATGAATACAAAGTTGTGTCGGTTTACAACCAATTTTATCCTTCCATGGTCCATTACATCACCACACATGTTTATCGTCTTCTTTTTCGGCCTTCACTAGTATTATTCTATAGTTTTTTAGGGATTTACTCCATAATCCCCTTCCACCGAGTTGCTAGTTATTGAGCGGAAGTACTCTTGTGAGCTCGAGCTCACATGCATCCTTTGCTATCTGAAGAAAAAAACTAAAAAATTTCAAAAAAAAATGGCAATAAACATGGATGAGTGTTTCACATGTGTGCAAATTTCGGTGATGTAATGACATTCGGTGTCTCGGCAAAAGAAAAAAATCGATGCTCCAAAATGCTTCCAAAAAGTCTTTTCGGAGCATTTTTTGCCCAGACCTTCACAAATGTCATTCTATCACGAAAATTTACACGCATGTGAAACACAAATCAATCTTTGTTGCCAAAATAAAAATATTTTTAAAATATTTTTTATGAATTTTACTGTAGCAAAGGGTGCATGTGATCCTACACGCTAAGAGCAACTCTAGCATATACTGCAAAAATTGATCCCGTAGAAGCAATATACAGTTTGCCTTAAAACGGGTTTGTGGTATGAATCGGCATCAGGCAGAACAGATCCATTGAAACCACCGCATATTTAAATTCTAATTCGCGCTACAAACATAAGCTTATACACAACCGGAGTTCATCTTACACATACATATAGCATAATAAAAACATGGATCGAACTAAACCTAGGGAAGACCGGCGAATCAGTCCTGGACGCCGAGGTAGAACGCGAAAGCCGACCTCCAGCACCCATGGGCGTATGCGTGCTCTTCCTTCGCCGCCTCGAGCCGTTTGGCGGCGCCATCTTCTCCGGCCACCATCGTGGCCTGGGCGCCTTGTCCACCTCTCGGTACCTCTTGGTGTGCGGGAAAAGCACCTCGTCGAAATTGAATAAGCGATCCCACGCGCCCTGGCCGCGGCGGCGGCAGAGCCGGCCGCATTCCCGCACTTGCTGGGAGTGTCACGGCTTGACGCCGGCCCGCCTGGAGCTGCCGGCCTCCGCGTCGTGTCGAGCGCGCTTGCGCGGCGGCGACCCGCCGTGGTCCCCGCGTCTCCGAACACCTCCGGCCATGGATCTGCGAGAGAGGAAAAAAATGCGTTGAATCGCTCACCGGAGAAACGAAAAGAGACGGCAGAGAGGGCGGAGGAGGGCGGAGAATATCCGAGACGGGAACCCTAAAACACCCCTCACCCTTTAGGTATAGCGGCGGAGGGGGCAATTTCGGGCCGCTCGTATATTTTTTTACGGGCCAGGAGAATTATACCACCTGTTCGAAACAAAAAAGGCCGACAACGGTAAAACCGGCGAAAATATCCGGGCCGGCGGGCATACAGCGCATTGCTCTAACAGCCTACTTGCTCTATCGTCCGTTTCTCGTGCCCTCTTCGCGTTCACTGAAAGTCGTCATACAGATTCCCACAGGCAAAAAAGAAAAGATTCCAAAAGGTCGACAGCTATAACTCGAATTAATTAGTGGAGATAATCCCAGTCCTGATCCCCTGTGCTCGTGTAGTACTCGTACTATATCCATTCCCCTTGCAATTGCAAATTGTAACGCCAGCACCTCCTCTGACGGGTTACAAATACGATGGACTAGTTTGGACTGAAGTTAGTGTACGCGCAGTACGTACACACACTCACGAATCCCGTTTGTTTCCCCCCTCTTTATTGACAGTCACCTCATGTACGTGCATCAAACAGCACTGATACTACTAAATCTACCACGAGATGCGGCAGGCCCAGCCTCTACAAGGGTATCTTAAGCTCGTCGGATGCCTGCTTTAGGACTAACCTGATTAGCATCATCCTGCCCATGTGTACAAGTTGGTGCACCGTCAATTTCTTTTATCGGTGGTTCACATGGCTAGCTAGCAAAATTTGAGATGGAGCACTCTTGTTGCGCCCATGACATAATCGCTGACCACATCCTAGTGACCGAGCTTGTTTTGTTAATTACTTTGACATGTCACTCCCTTTCAGCGATTAATCTTCTATATTTAAATAGCTATCCCACTAGCCAATTTTTTGTATTGCAAAACATTTTCGTAACAACACGCGAGTATCATCTACTCAGATTGCTCAGTGCTACCTTTTTTTTTTGCGACGAGCTCAGTGCTACTTTTGCCCAGTTGGGACTTGGGAGTAAAGACGGGGCACGACTTCTTGTTTTTTTTTTTTTTTTTTTTGAACACAGTACAGACGCAAGCGTTCATATACACGCGCATACACTCATCCCTATGAACGCACACACGCACACCCTACCCCTATGAGCACCTCCGAGAGACTGAGCCGGCATATCATCTTGAAATTTACGAAGTCACCGTAGGCACCTCGTCGTCGACGGGAACGTCTCCTCCCACTGAATGCGCATCGCCGGAAATCCTGAAATAAATCCAGGAATAAATGCAAGCACCAGGATTTGAAGCCTGATGGGCTGGGGATACCACAGTCCCTCTAACCATCCAACCACAGGTTGGTTTGCACTTCTTGTTTTAGTTGTTCGGTCTTTGTGTATCTATACGTAGTACCACTAGTACGTGTCAGGTGTAGAGTGTGGTAGTGTATGGATTAATTACTTAGCGCATTAGCAGCTCCATCTCGTGTCAACTCTGCTTACTTTATACAGTATCAACTAAAAAAAAACTCCGCTTACTTTAACAGGTTGACTTTATTTAGTTCGGGTTCATCTCTTAGGATCGGTAAAATGTTCTCTTATTAATCATGGTATATGTGTGCCAACTGTTGTACTCACAGGCTGGAATCCTTTTCTCTTATTAATCATGGTATATGAGTAATATGATAAATTATAGACAAACTAAAAAAACTCGATGACTAGTCGGTTCATCTAATGAAATCGACCCGTTCGCAAGTCTCCTCCATGCCTTGCGAGCGACCCCGCCTACGTAGGCATCTCCCGAGGTCGCCCAAACCCAGCTGCCCACGCGAGCTCCGACAGGGGCGCATAATGGCCGGGGACCCGGCGGTGGCCGGTGGTCCTCCCGATCCCTCGCCTGCCTACTGCTACTACTGGGATTCGCGGCGCGACTGTTCCGTGACATGGAACGGATGGCCTAAACATACGTAGCCACACGTACTTATACCGATCTCACGCGGCCACGTACCGCGTACCACTATGGACGGAGAGAGTATGCCGCCGTGGTGCCGGGCAAGCGGCGTGTACGTACGGTGTGCCGGTGGGGAGCGTCGGACAGCCGTGCGCCCGTGCCGTGCCGGCGCGCGGTTCAACTCGGCGGCGCGCGCGTTGTTTCGGGCGTTGGGTTCCGACGCTCGAGTGTTGTCGGGACAGACAGATACGAGGTCGTCTGCGTCGTTTCGGGGCACGCTGAGAGGTCACTCGATCGAATCGCCCGGACCTTTCTTCTTTCCCGTGGTCCTGAGTCCTGACCAGCCGCGTGCCGTGCATGTGGGCGTATGACGTGGTCTTTGCGTGCTTGGGCAAGGCACGGCTAGCAGAGCATCGTCTCCCCAGCTTGCTTACCTAGTACCTAGATCTCCATTCCCATTTTAATCTTCCTTTTTTAGTCTCATATAGATAAACGAACTGTAGTCCTCTTGTTGGTAAAGATTGATCTACTTCTTGCATCTTCATAGTGATCATGTGTGTTCGTCACTACGGTAATTTTTGTTTTGTTTTGTACTACGTTTACCAACACGTCGCGCTCACGTTGACCTTCAAAGATGGTGTGTATCTCGCATCCAAGATGCACATGCGTTTGTCGATCGCATGACGACGAAAGTCGTTGGAGCCGATGCCTCCCTTGCCTTGCGAGGTCACTTCCAAGAGGAGGAAGAGCCCGTAGTTCAATTAGTTGAAATTTATTTTGTAATCCTTGTTGAAATCTATTTTGTAAATCCAGGTTGAAATCCTAATTCAAAAACTTTCATTGTTGAGGTGGGGAAGAAAGATGTCTTCTATTCACTGATAAATGAGTCTCACATAAAAAAATACGGAGCGTGCTTTTATGGCGATTATGTGTCTGTTCTTTGCCTCTGCAGATTCCATATCCATATGGAGTGCTCTCCATATGTGTTATGGAGGCTACCAATCTGATGACTCTTCTAGAGTTGCTCTTACTAGTTTCATTTTACAGCAATGGTATGTCTTCATTATGGAATTTAATTGGGTGCTATGTTGAAACTCATGAACGCAAGTATATAGTACTCCATTTGTTTTTATTTACTCCGTCTATTCGCTTTGACAAAAGTCAAGTCTTATAAAGCTTGATCAAGTTTATAAAAAATGGACATTTACAATGACAAAAGTATATGATGTGAAACAATATTCAATAATAAATCTAATTGTATTTATTTGGTATTGTAGACGTTAATAACTTTTCCTACAAATTTGATCAAATTTGAAAAAAAGTTTGACTTAAGACGAAGATATTTCGGAGAGTAAATAAAAACGAGGGAGTGAGAAAAATTGTGGAAAATGAAATGTCATGTAACCCGAGTTTCAAAAAACCAAAACACAACAATACTCTACGACAGCCATTTTCTAGACACAAGAAATAGAAAATACTAGATGATACCCCATACGTTGTTGTGGGAATGTTTTGCAATACATTTCAATGATATTTGGTTGTATGGAGCATGAAAATTTGGTGTAATAATATGTGAGGTAAAATTGAAAATACATACAATTTATTGTGTTTATTTATTGTATAGCTGTAAATATTTATTAACAGAAGGGTTTTCTATTTTCATGCCCCCTCCTTCCTTAGTTTTTCTCGGTTTTGCCCCACCCATGTAAGAGCATCTATAGCCGGGCGCCCCAAACCCGCCTCAAACGCCCGGGCAGACGGCCCGGTCACTGACCGGTCACGAAAAAACAACCCACACGGGCGCCTCAAACGGGCCTCAAACGCCCGGGCCGACCGCCACCCCGCATATCCAGCCCAAATATGGGACGGATATGGGGGCGCCCGGGTGCGCCCGGGCACGTCCGTCGACCCCGCTGTAGGTCCACGCGGTCCCACCTGCAGCCACCGATGCTCCTTCCTATCTCATCGGTGCACCCAAATTATAGTCCCACATCGCCGCGCGAGGCGGACGCCGACCGGCTTAAATAGCCACGCCGGCGGATGGCGGCAAGCTTCTCTGCTGTTGCATAGGTTAATCAATTCTCGCTGTGTGAACGAGACAACTTGACACTAGATTGCATTTCATCAATTGATGATTGTTCATTGAGTGTCAAGTTCGTCTCGTTCATGTACGTTGATACCCCTATTCGATGACAGGAGATTTTTATTTTTGTTCATCGAGTTGTATCGAGACATTGTGATTAAAAAAAAGTATTGACATGAATGTTTCCCTTGTCAAGCAGATAGACCCTGACTATGAATCTTCTACGTGACAAGCATAGAAGATTCATAGTCACGTTCTGTCTTCTTAACAAAGGATGCAATGATATCAGAAGCTTATCGCTTCTGGACAACCCGGCTATTTAAGCCGGTCGACTAGCTCGTCATGCGGCGAGGTGGGATTAATACGGATGTGAAAAATCTTAAGTATGAGCAATTTTCAGTGTGTTTTGACAGCCCAGACGGCCTAAGACGGACGGGATGATCGTCATGCGTGGCCCTGCATGTAATAGGTGTTTCGAAAATAAGGTATGTGGTTGCAAATGGTAAAATTTGAGGCCCGCCCGGTCACTGTCCGCGGGCGCGTCCGGGTGCGTCCGCGGACGTTTGAGGGGCCGAATTGGCAACCTGCGGCTGTAGATGCTTTGACTCTCCCCATGTTTCCCCTCATCTTCTTAGCCCAACCATGCCCAAACGAAGGGTTGTCGTCGGGTCAAAGTCTTTGACCGTTACTTGGATGACTTCGTGACGAGTGAGACCTTTAAAATGCTGACAGGTGGGACCGATAGAAGCCAGCTAGGTCAACTCTTTGTCTTTCATTTCGCATCCAGGCAGCCCCCACGCAGCCTGAGCACCCCCACCCCAACCCCACCTTCCCTCCCACGCAGTCACCGACGATGACACCGTTGGAGAGGTTTTGCGGCAGCAATGAGGCATTGCCGGTGAAGTGCAAGGAGATTTGCTCCTGGTTTCTGAGCTTCAAAGCTTTGGCGTAACACTCATTTAGTTTGACCATGGATGCAATGGAGGATGAGATCCAACGGATGATTCTAGATCCAGTCAAGGGGTGAATTTTCTCTAGGTTTCCTCTGGGAGATGTGCGAGGCAATGGTGTCTCCGGTTCTCCAATAGTTAGCACGCTGGTGTTCATACCGCTCTCGCAGCGCCGCGCCGGATCCGTAGATCTTTTCCGTTCCGGGCTGAAATTTGTGCAACCTCCCCCTGGTATGTCTTTAGAGATCATTAATGTCGACGATGCCGAGTAGATGGTTGAGGAGGAGACAGTGGAGAAGAATGGCGAAGAGGAGATGTTACAATCATCCAGGTGCGGAGCTATGTGCATTCCTGAGGGGGGTGCGGCCCCCCAACCTAGGACAAATTCCTGAAGAATTTTTTTGGAGGGACATAGTTAGAAGAAAACTTTCACATTAGGCCCCCCCAAACATGCATACCTTGCCTTTTGCCCCCCCAAACATCCCAGTCAAGCTCCGCCACTACGATCATCGTGATGCCTCCGATGGAACGGATCAATCTGCTGATTACTATCGACGACGAGCAGATGGCGAAGGGGACCGTGGATAAGGATGCAGACGAGGTGAGGTTGGCGATCATCGCAAAGCCTGCGCCAAGAGACATGAATATGTTGATTCTTGTCGACGATGACGAGCATATGGTGGAGGAGGAGACCTTGGAGACGGATGCCGATGAGGATTTGGCGATGGTTGACGGTGTCCTGGACTAGGGGGGTACTCACCACGTCGTCTCCCGGCCAGGTGGATCGGGCCGAGGACCCCATGGCGGTTCACTAATGGGCCACTTCGGGCAGCCCATGACGTATACAAGGAAGATTCCACAAGACTTGGCGCACAAGACGAGGACTCTTCTAAACCCTAGGCCTCCGATGCATTATATAAATCGAGGCTAGGCTAGTCAATAGATGATCTCATATTCATTAGTATCAATCATGCAATCTTCTGGTAGATACCTGTACTCTGTACTATACCCCATATCAATACAATCAAAAGAAGGATGTAGAGTATTATCTCTTCGAGAGAGCCCGAACCTGGGTAAAACTCTGTGTCCCTTGTTCATCCTGTTACCATCGCACCAAGACGCCTAACTTTGGACCCTACCTCGAGATATGCCGAATTTAGCACCGACATTGGTGCCCACACAGGTCGAGGCGGCGAAGATTTAGCACCGACAAAGGTCACCAGCCAACCGAAGCCGAGCTGCAAGACTGTGCCCATAGTCGTGGAACAGTATGCGTTCTCCCCACAGTATAAGCAAAATCTTCGCCGCTCGAACCGCCGCTTGGACCGTCATATGAAGCACCTTCAGTAGCTGCCATCGTCAGGTACTGAATATTTTTGTTGCTATCGTAGGTTGCAGTGCTGAGGATCCCGCGTGTGTATGCCCGGTGGTTAAACAAGACTGGTTGCCTACGATTCAACTAAAGAATCATGTCCTATGTTATGCTATGTTCTGGATTTCCTATGCCATGCCAATGTTGTGAGGAAAAGGGAATTTTGTGTAATTATGCCATGATCTCTGTTGTTCTGATGTGTTGCGATGCAAAGTTTAATTTCTTCTCTGGCAATTACCTGAATAATGTTATGAAGATGATGATTTTGCCTGAAATTTTCTGCCTGAATAATCTTGCCTCGATAATGTTCTAAATAATTTTGCCGGTCGCTCGCTCGCTGTCTGATGCGTCCAGGTCATGTGGCTCACAGCCCCTATGCGGGACACATGCCCGGGTGGGCCTCACGCACGTGGCTTCTTCTCGCTCCCCTCATCCCTTCGCTGGAGAAACCATGTCCAAACACAAGCCGCATCAAGCTCCTCTTTCTCTCCTCGAGCGACCTTCTCCTTCCACTCCCTCTCTCCCTTGTCCGTGGAGGTCGACCACCGGCCTCCGCTGTCGAGGTCGACCACCTGTTTCTACGAGCAACTCCTCCCCCGCAGCTGCTGCGAGCAACTCCTCCCCGCTGCTATGAGCAACCCCCTCTCCCAGCACCTCAAGCTATTCCTCGCCGCCGTGGAGAAACGACGCCGCGTGTGCTCCCTCCGCGCCCAGCGGATGCTCCGTGGGGAAGCCAGCGTTGCCGCATCGCTGGAAGGCCAGCGAGTCGGTGCTGCAAACGGAGGTGCTGGTGGCTACGGGATGACGATGTGGCGCTCAGGGGTGTGGTTGCATTTTGCTGGAATCGGAGGTGCCCGATGCTACAACCGGCACGTCAGGAAGCCGGAGACGGTGGCCACCGGTGCTGCAACCGACAATCGTCGATGATGGAGTGAGGTCATGTTTGGCACGGAGGCGAGTCGAACGTGCTGCAACGGACAAAACACTGAGCTACAACCGATGAGTTGTTTTGCTAGGACAGACGAGAACTTTGACGCAACCAGTCAGAATTTTTGCTGCGACCCGTCGACGACGAGCCATTATTTTTGTTGGAATTGGCAAGTTTCCTGAAACCATGCATTTGTTTTGTTGGAAACATGCATTTTTTGTGTTGGACTATGGCATTGTTTTTGCGGAACCATGCTATTGTTTTTTGCTGAACCATGCCATTTTTTATGGAACCATGCGATTGTTTTTGCTGCAAACGGCACAACATTGTCCAAATCACGGTCGACACGGGACTCTGCAGCAACCGTTGCGGGGGCTGCGGGAGGCAGCAGTCCTACTTACGGTGACGGTGATGCGCGATCGGTATGCCACGACCGGCACTCGGACGCACCGGAATCGGCATGAGGACGAGCACGGGGCCGCGTGGGCTGCCGGCGAGCACAGGGCCGAGGACAAGCGTGGGGCAAGTGCGACAACGCGGGTGGCCGGCGAGCGCTGGCGGCGTGACTCCTACGAGTGTTGTGTTCAGATGGAAGACGAGGAGAAATAATCCAACAATGCAAGACGTTTTTTTTTGAACCATAACAATGCAAGACGTTTTAATCCAACGTTAGCATCCGTGATCGATCGAAATTTGGGCCGGTGCACCGGCTCCCAGCATCCGCCCAAAAAGAAAGGGCAAAACAACAATTGTACTACTACTACGGAGAGCCGTGAATGCAATCATCTCGTCGCCTTGTCCACAGAGCGGCGTCATAAAAACACGAGCGACACGGCTGCGAACCAACGTGTGGTTGGATGGTTAGAGGGACTGTGGTATCCCCAGCCCACCAGGGTTCAAATCCTGGTGCTCGCATTTATTTCTGGATTTATTTCAGGATTTTCGGCGATGTGCATTCAGTGGGAGGAGACGTTCCCGTCGACGACGAGGCGCCTATGGTGACTTCGTAAATTTCAAGATGATATGCCGGCTCAGTCATTCGGAGGTGCTCATAAGGATAGGGTGTGCGTGTGTGCGTTCATAGGGATGAGTGTATGCGCGTGTATACGAGCGCTTGCGTCTGTACGGTGTTAAAAAAAAAACACTAGCGATACGGCTGCGATCGGAAACGGCGCGGGCGGTTGTTACCCCTGTCGGACCGGGCGGAACAAAATTTACTCCCTCACTGCCAGCCTGGCCCCACGGCACCCGAATTTAACTCGCCCGTCCAGAGCGGAGAACGCTTCGTCTCTGCCTCCGCCAGTTACTACCGGGCAGTACACACTACACAGTAGAAACCGGCAGGCAGTAACGACACCGCACCACCATCACCATGAGGGCGGCGCAGGCGAGGGGGAGGACATTTTACCGCGATGACAGCAGCGACGGCGACGCGAGCGCCAACCACCCTTAAGTAAGACGGCGGGGGAAAGGAAAGGGGGGAGAGGATCAGCGGAGGGAGGCAACAGCGGGTCGCGATTAAGCTGTCGCGCGCGGCAGGGAGTGGCCAACTGCTGGATCTGACGCCACTTTGCTGCTACGACTTCACCATCCCTCCCCCCTCGCCTCGCCCACGCCGCCCCCCTCCCCCCTCCCCCTCCCCCTGTTGCGCAATTCCTCGAGCACCGCGGGCGCGCGGCCTCGATCTCCGCGGCGGCGGCCAATGCCGGCGGCGCGATGAGCGTGGAAGACGAGGTGCTGGGGGAGGAGGAGGCGGAGGACACGGAGGAGCTCTTCTACGAGTCGCTCGACCGCATCCTCTCCTCCTCGGCCTCCTCCACCTCCGCCTCGGACGACGACGGCGGCGACCTCCCGCGCCGCAGACGCGGCTACGATGCCGCGGCGCTCGACCTCTGGACCTCCCAGCCGGCGCCCATCCAGGAGCGCCGCCACCGGCTGCTCCAGCTGATGGGGCTCGCGGGGGACCCCTCCCTCGCGCGATTCGAGATGGGCCGATCCGCCTCCAACGACGACGTGGGACCGCGGCCGGCTTCTCCCGTCTCGCGGTCCAGATCGGACGGGGCCGCACCGGCCTCCACCGCGAAGCCTCCGGTTGGAGGCGGCCGTTTGCGCTCCACCTCGTCCGACGCATCAGATGCCAGTGCCACGCTGGAGGCGGTCGAGGAGGACCCAAGCTGCTTGATCAGAAACCTCGATGACGGCAGCGAGTTCGTGGTGAGGGAGGAGTTCGGGCTCCGCGAGGTTGGTACCGGCCACCAGCTTACAGTGGAGGAGTTCGAGCTATTCATCGGCCGCTCCCCCATCGTCCAGGAGCTCATGCGCCGCCAAAGCGTCACCAACTCCAACCCAAACTCCAATTCCCAAAGTGGCGCCTCAACCCCCATGGAGAGGTCCAGCTCCGGCTCCAGCAATGGCGGGGCGCGTTCTAGGCGGCGCAGCAGCTGGCTCCACACCATCCGCAGTGCGGCTGGCTCCATGGTCACCTATTCACGTGACCGCCGCGGCGACGACAAGGACACGTCCTCAGAGAAGGGTGGCCGCCACTCCAGCTCGGCTACGGAAGACAGCCAGGATGGTGTTGCACGCCATGGCCCAGACCGTGTCAAGGTGCGGCACAACGGCAAGTCATACAAGGAGTTCAGTGGCCTGTTCTTGAACCAGCAGATACATGGGCACAAAGGTTCCATCTGGAGCATCAAGTTTAGTCCTGATGGGCGATACCTTGCAACTGCTGGGGAGGATTGTGTGATCCACGTTTGGGAGGTTTTGCAGTCCGGAATGATGAAGGAGGAGAGGGCGGTGGAAGATAATGGGACCTGCAATCCTTTCGCTGCCATGGTATGTGATGAGTCACCGGAGCCAATGTTAGCATCGGTTGCTACAGAGGGCAGCCATTGGGAGAAGAAGCTGCCAGCCAAGGATCTGCACAGTCGGAGATCTGGGGGCTCAGACCAGTTGATGGTGCCAGAGCATGTGTTTGCACTGTCTGAGAAGCCTGTTATAACCTTTGCAGGGCATTCAAAGGATGTGCTTGATCTCTGCTGGTCCAAATCTCAGGTAAAGCTAACACGTTGTCGTCTTGCTTCAATTCCAATGTGCGAATACTAGTTTTGAGTGTAATCTCAAGATGCGGAATGTGCTTTGAGTAGAATGAAGCTCAGAATGGACAATAGTCCCAGTGATTAGATAATAACTACGTTTCTGTATTTAGAAATGGAAAACCAGACATAGTTATCAGACTAGGGACACCACGTCGTCGTACCTTGTCAAGTTGGCATCCTGATCTGGTGTACAATGCTGGTATTAGAAATGTAAATCTAGCTGGTTCAGGATTAGGCAATCTGATGTTGAAGCAAAAGACTTATGAACTAGGACTTTTGAGAGAGGTAAGGACTGTGGCCACCCCGGGGGCTAGGTAGAAGAACTGTTCTTCTACTTTCTTGCTTGATTTCAGAGGTGTATGACAGTCCAATTGTATAGAATGACTTAATTGATCCACAAGACAGATGTGAGATTTGAACTCTCTATCTTATCATATCTGGATTCTTCTTAATTGATAAAATATGAGGATCTTGTCCCTAACTTGGTGCTGGGTCAAGTACTACACATACATAACAAATACACATTAGTTTGTTGAATTATTTGAAAGTAACTATGTCCAGACCCTAGCTGGAAGACTACATCATATAAATTTAACAAGGTTCGACGAAAGAGTATAAGCAGTTACAAACCTTGTCTCGTCAGTTTTGCAATGTCGGTTCGCTGTTTGCATTATTTCTTGCTCATTTATCACATTAAGACTTAATGAGAACCAACAGATGTAAACCCTCGAGCTCTGGCAAATTGCATTATTTATTATGTATCTATTGTTCCAATTGGTTCCATTTATTGAAGCACATTGTTTTGAGCGACCCCTGACTTTACACTTTGTTTTTTAACTCAATGCTCTGTTTGATGACGTTAATGTGGAGGTTAAGAGCTTCATAGATACTCCATGTCAAATTTAAAAGTGGATTGGCTAGGGCCAGGATACTGGGATGAGAGACATGTAGATTTTGCTCTGTTTGCTTGGATAGAGAGTGAGAGGAGAGTTGTCAAACCTTCATCAGTGACACAAGATCAGATTCTGAAAAACTATTATGAGCTGTTTTAAGCTGTGAGCGGGGGTGGCGCCAGCATAGGGGCAACTGTGTGCAGTTGCATATTACTTCGGCCATTCTGAATTTCTGACCACCACACACGGATACGCGCACACACACAAAAGAAGAGAAAAAGATAAATGATGATTTTCTTGGAAATATTATTTAAGTACCTCTGTTTAATTACTCCATCATCCGCCACTTAGTCAGGTTTCTTGGTCATTTATACTTTCTTCACATCTCTAAATTTACATTTATAGCGCAAATTGTATATGGTATGCAATTTTAATTGAACTTCAGCTTGCAGTGTGTTATAGTTTAGTACTCCCTCCGTCCCAAAACGTAAGATCATTTTTTTGGGACGGAGGGAGTACTAATTAGGACGTTGGCCATCTTGTCCAAAAAATATTCGTGACCACACCTGCACCCGTTTGCACACCTGAGTGCGCGGAAACACACCCACAGAGAAGAGAAAATTGATAAAAATAATATTTCTTGGCAATAGCGTTAAAGTACCTCTGGTTAATTACTCCATCACTTGTCTACTTAACTCAGGTTTCCTGACTATATATACTTCCTTGGCATATCTAAATTTGTGTTTAGTGCCAACTCAGCATGGTGTGTAATTTCAATTGAACTTCAGCTTGCAGTGCGTTATAGTGTAGTACTCCCTCCGTCCCAAAATAAACTTATTTTGGGACGGAGGGAGTACTAACTAGGACATTGGCCATCTCGCCCAAAAAAATATCGCTAGCTGAATTATCTACCATGCTGTCCACATCATTGTAAATTCAATTCGCTAGCCCAAGCTGCCGTCCATGGTACAGAACCTGAACATTTTCAGGTTTCTACGCAAGAAACTCTAGGAATCTCTTCCGAGAACAAATAAATAAATATGCCAAGGACATTCTGCTTCTGAATATATTGCATCATAGAGATCCTTCAATATGCACCGGTCCCAAAAGTTCAAACTAGGTTTATATGCCCTTAAATTTGTAGCCATCTGACAAAAGGCACATTCAACAATTTATTGAGGGAATCAGCTGCATGAAAGACGAATACCGAATTTGCAAATTAACTGATTCCATCTACAATGTTGACTTATTATTGAAGTTAATGCATTCCAAACTAATTTTGAAATCAGGGACCTCTGATATAATCTACTCATCTATCCAAACGATTATTCTAGGAATGTAGCAGCACAATTTGTTATGGTTTATTTTTGTTACCACTTATTCCAGTCCCTGAGCTTCCTTTTGTAACTGATGTGCAGTACTTGCTTTCATCATCAATGGATAAAACTGTACGGTTGTGGCACATGTCAAGCACTTACTGTTTGAAAGCCTTCTCCCACAGTGACTATGGTAAGAACTAAGAACTATGCTTTCAGAAGATTTCTCTCCATGTGCGCTTAAATGCACTGATAGCACTTTCCTGAAATTTCTCATATCATTTCTTGATTCAGTGACTTGCATCCAGTTCAACCCTGTTGATGATAGATACTTCATTAGTGGTTCCCTGGATGAGAAGGTTCGAATCTGGAGTATACCGAAACGTGAAATTGTTGATTGGGTTGATCTACATGAAATGATTACTGCTGCATGTTATTCCCCCGATGGACAGGTTTGACTTATTCCATAGTTCTAAATTGGTCAACAGGGTTTATTGGCTTATTGCATGTTCATTCTAACACGTTTTTATATTTTCTGCAGAGTGCACTCATTGGCTCCCACAAGGGCAATTGCCACGTGTATGACACGTCTGGTATATATCTGTCCCTCCCTCATTTAGTTGCATTGTTTTGCTGCTGTGACCCCTTTTTTCTGAGGACTCGGCTAGTGCTGTTATCTAAAGATTGCATTCGCTGTTGTTATCCAGTTGTGCAAACTGAAGTTTATATGCTTTACATGCCTAACATTTTTATATTTTGTGACTAGATAATATGCTTTGTTACAAGAAACAAATTGACCTGCAACTCAAGAAAAAGAGATCCAGTCAGAAGAAAATCACAGGATTCCAGGTACTTATCTCACGCACCTGGCATACTTGAGATATTTGTCCTGTCCCATTATGTACTGACACTGAATGGTAGTTCCTCAATAGTTTATCCCAGGAAGTTCTTCAAAGGTCATTGTCACATCTGCAGACTCAAGAATCCGAGTCGTTGATGGCTTTGAACTACTTCACAAGTTTAAAGGTAGGTAATACTGAGCTTGGTAATGTCCACATTGGTGCATATCATATTGATTCAGCTTCCTGTGACAATTGGTTTGGTCCAATAGCACCGCATCCACCCACCCCATCCCCTGTGTGCTGTTGATGAGCCTAACTTCCACACAATCTTTCCCTTTACAACACTCGCTATCTGTTTCAACTTTGAAGAAAATGAACCTTTTTCTATCTGCCAGTTGGTTACTATTATCGTTTTTCAGGGTTTCAGAACACCAGCAGCCAAATCTCAGCTTGTTCAGCTGCAAACGGGAGGTACATTATTTCTGCGAGT
Organism: Elymus sibiricus; assembly: GCA_039707655.1. Classification (NCBI taxonomy): domain Eukaryota; kingdom Viridiplantae; phylum Streptophyta; class Magnoliopsida; order Poales; family Poaceae; genus Elymus; species Elymus sibiricus. Next base: position 254,984,670 of record CM077674.1, read on the forward strand.
GAGGATTCACGTGTATATATCTGGAGATACAGTGATGATTCCAAACCAAGCAGAAAGAAGAACATTGTTCCTGTCACAAATACCCATGAGAACTTCCGCTGCGAGAGAGTAACAGTTGCTGTTGCTTGGCCTTGTGCCGGCGCCAGAATGACTTCTAGAGCTAACTCCAGGAAGCAAGATAACCTGGACTGTGTGGCTGGTAATGGTCATGTACTTGGATCTGAACCTGCTAAAGAGGATGAGATTCCTGCTGTTCAGGACCAGAGCAACAATTTATGTAACAATGGCGTGACTTGGCCCGAAGAGTTGATGACAAAAACAAAACAAAGCCCCAAGTCTAATACCACCCATCCCGGTGATGTAGATCAAGCTCCGAGTCCGCCGGCCTGGGGCTTAGTGATCGTGACAGCAGGCCATGATGGTCAAATCAGAACATATCAGAACTTCGGTTTTCCAAGTATAACATCGATCTGAGTACTCGTATCGTAGACATTGCATTGCAGGACTGTAGTTTTGTGTACATAGATGGAGATAACGGGTGTTGCACAGCATTGAAGGATTGACTGAGGTTGCTCCTTGGTGCGCCTGCTTCAGAGTTTCGGAATCTTTGACTAACATATTGTCAGGGCTCAGCTACTTCGATTCGGTATGACATTCATTTACTCTAAATTGTACATGAAAGTGAAGCCCTAGAGTGACGCCTGTCAGCTGGTTGGAGTGATATCTTGCTCCCCTCATTCAGCAGCTTCGACCTTGTAGCGATTGTCTGTTCGCCCTTTCCATTTTTCTCATCTTTATATTATATATTTTTTGTAAGAAAGAAAAATCTCAGTGCTACAGAAACGAGAAAATCAAAAGAGTTACACATAGGGTGGCAGAATTCGTTCTGCTGGCTTTCCTTTCCTCTGAATGTAGGTAGAAGTGGGAAATTATCTTACTGTAGCTTTTAGACCATTCCATGAAAGGCATTTTTCTTTTGTTGCTTTATCTGAAGTATGAGTCTTGAAATACTTGTTCTTTCATTACCATGTCTTCAGTTCGTGCCCTGGACTGCACTGCCCGCCCTATGACCCAAAACTCAAAATGAGCCTGCTTATAAGCGACGGGTCATCTACTGTGGTCACCATTTTTTTTTTCGAAACGGAGGCAAAAGATTTGCCTCATCCATTAAATAAGAGGAGGAAAGAGTGTGACAGTTTACAAGTGACCCTACAAAGATGGCATGGCAATTACTCTCATACAACAATACACCCTAATTTCTTAGCACCCGCCGTAACCCATAGGTTGGCCTCGAGCGTGACATTTTGAAGAAGAATAGGAGGCGGCGCACTCTTGTGGCGAAACACCCAGCCGTTTCTCTCATTCCAAAGAGTCCAAGAGACTAGCATGGTGAGCGAGGCCATCACTCGTCTATCAGGGTTTCGCATGTCGGTTCTTCTATCCCACCAACACATAAGGGAGTCCTCAAGGTGCCAATCGGAGGTGTCAATGTGCGCAAGACCAAACTTGTCAATGACCGATCGCCAGAGCCTAATGGAGAAGCGGCACTTGACGAAAAGGTGGATGCCCGTTTCTTGCGCCCTTTTGCAAAGTGGGCAAAGCCCACAATTTTCCCAACCGTGCCGCTCCAACCGGTCTGCAGTCTAAATTCGGTCTTGCAAGGACAGCCAAGCGAAGAATTTGACCTTTGGGGGAGCCCAAGCTTTCCAGACCATGAAGTGAATGGGCGAGTGTGTCAGACCAAGGAATTGTGCCTTGTATGCGGTGGCCGCCGAGTATATCTCATCTACAGCATGTTCCCAAACAATGTCGCCCTCAAATTGGTCATCAAGATGGAAGTCGTGCACTAGTGTCCAAAGCGAGAAAAGTTCCCGTATGTGGGCGGCGGAGACAACAGTGTCATGCTTGGTGTGGGTCATCCATGCGTTCCCTCGTAGGGCTTCCCGTAGCTTCCAACTCTTCCTTTTCGAGGCTTCAAAATGTGCAACTAATGCCATTATGATTCTGAAGGAATCCTTACATGAGACTGGGGAAAAAGTCTCATTGTAATCTATCCCTTCTCTTTGTGTAAATCCTTTTGTCACAAGTCGTGCTTTATACTTTTCTACATTCCCTTTAGAGTCATACTTAGTTTTGTAGACCCATTTACAGCCTACTATTTTGGCTCCTTTAGGAATATTCTCTAAGTCCCAAACATCTTTGGAACTCATCGATTTCATCTCGTCTTCCATTGCCTCCAGCCACTTTGATGAGTGAGGGCTTCTCATGGCTTCTTCATATGAAGTGGGATCACCTCCCATATGAACTATTTCGGTGTTATAAACTTTATAATCAGTAGAAATAGCTGACTTTTTGGGTCTTGTAGACCTTCTAAGGGCCTCACTCCTAGGCTCATTCTGTGCCTCACCTTCCGGCACATCTTCTAAAAGTGGCTGCTGCACCTCCCTTTCATGCTCAACGACGGGTTCAGTCGGCTCCTGACGGACAGGTTCTGGATCTTCTCCCAAAGTTGTCATGGGTGGAGTTACAACAGGTGCTTGCACCGCAACCTCAGGGATTGTCGGTGCAGGTACAACAGGTAGTGAGAAAATGGCTCCCGAATCATCGGATTAGGTGCATGCACCCTCTTCTCCTCAAGATCAATTTTCCGAGCTACCATGCTCCCCCTCATCATTTCGTCCTCTAAGAAGACTGCATGTCTTGTTTCTACAAACTTTGTGTATCTCTCTGGACAGTAGAAACGAAAACCTTTTGATCTATCAGGATAGCCAATGAAGTGGCAACTGACTGTTTTGGAATCTAACTTTGCAATATTTGGATTAAACACTTTGGCCTCAGCTGGGCTCCCCCACACCCATAAGTGTTGAAGGGAGGGCACTCTTCCTGTCCACAACTCGTACGGTGTTTTGGGCACCGACTTGCTTGGTACTCTATTGAGAATGTGAATGGCGGTTTTAAGCGCCTCCATCCATAATCCCAATGGCAAGGTGGAGTAACTCATCATGCTGCGCACCATATCCATAAGAGTACGGTTACGCCTTTCAGCTACTCCATTTTGCTGAGGCTCGCCCGGCATTGAATACCGGGCCACTATGCCAGTCTCCTGTAAGAACTTTGCAAAAGGTCCAAGGACTTGGCCATATGGAGTGTGCCGACCGTAGTACTCTCCCCCACGGTCAGATCTTACTATCTTTATTATTTTATCATGCTGATTTTCAACTTCAGCTTTGAATATCTTAAATTTATCCAACGCTTCAGATCTTTCTTTGATTGGATAAATATAACCATATCGGGAGTAATCATCTGTGAATGTTATGAACGAGTCATAGCCATCCACACTTTTCACAGGAAACGGTCCACAAATGTCAGTGTGAATGATTTCTAGTGTTCCTGTGCTACGGTTTGCACCCTTTTTGATTTGTTTTACATACTTTCCTTTAATGCAATCTATGCATTGCTTTATGTCTGAGAACTCTAATGGAGGAAGAATTTCATTTTTAACTAGTCTTTCTATTCCCCCCTCGAAATATGGCCCAAGCGACAGTGTCATAATTTCGATGAGTCATGAGTTCTCTTTCTTTTCTTTTGTTCTTTATCCGACGCGGAAACATGCTCATTCACATTACACACATAATGCACTTTTTCACGTAGTGATAATAAATAAAGCTCATCGTGTAGGAAAGCAACACCCACATGAGTATTATTAAACCATATGGCACACTTGCCATGTCCAAAGTGACATTCATAATGATCTTTATCCAAACACGAAACACTAATTAAGTTTCTGTGACATGAAGGAACATATAAAACATCTCTAAGCAGAAGCGTGAATCCATCAGCTAACTCCAGAGAGATGTCGCCGACAGCTTCAACTTCTGCTTCAACTCCATTTGCAACTTCAATGCATCTTTCGCTTCTTTGCGTAGTCCGCGTCGAATGGAATCCCTGTAATGAATTTGCAACATGAACAGTTGCTCCTGAGTCAATCCACCAAGTAGATTTCGAAAACTGTGTATACAAGGATTCATTTACAAAGGAAACAACGTTGTTACCTCTCTTTGCCATTATTGACTTTAGCCAATCAGGGCAATCTTTCTTATAGTGCCCAGTCTTCTTACAATGGAGACATGTATCTTTGTCCACTGAGAAAGACTTTTGCTGATGCTGATATTGAGCTTTTCCATGTGGCTTTGAAGGGGAACCTTTGCCATTCTGATTGTAGTTCTTTTTCTTATTATCCTTCACATAGTTCAGAGAACCACCATGTGAGGTTTTAAGTCTTTCCTCTTCTTGCACACACATGGCTATAGTCTTTTCAATGTCCCATTTTTCAGGCGACATGTTGTAGTTGACAACAAAGGTGTCAAACTCTTTTGGCAGTGAAGCCATAACCAGGTGAACGAGGAGTGCAGGCTTGAGCTCCAAATCCGCATCCATGGGTTTAAGCTTAGCTGCCATGTTGCTCATCCTGAGGATGTGCTCTCTTATGCCATGTCCACCGACTGTGTACTTTTCTGTCACCAGCTGCTTTAGCAACTGGGTAGCATATATCTTTGAAGAACCAGTGAACTGGCTCTTTATCTTTTCAAGAAACTCCCCTACGGAAGTACACTCTGCAATTGAGCCCACAATAGCGTTCTCAATTGTGTTCTTTATGAAAGCCATGCACTTTTTATTGGCGGTGAGCCACTTTTGGTTTTCGAGGGTATATGACATCTCCACTGGAGCATGATCCCTCTGCCTTTTCGCCCAAGCAGCATCATCATCTTTTGCACCTCTGACTGGCTCTGGTAGTTTGACCGGCTGTGGGGTGTCCACAACCCAGTCCACCTCAGCACAAACAAAAGCCAAGTCAACTTTCTTTCTCCATTCAGTGTAGTTATCACCTCTGAGGGTTGGAACATCCTTGAGGCAACTCATCAAGTGGAAACCTCCTGAAACCACAATGAGGTGAGATCATAACAACAATTGCATGCATTAATCCAACGTTGGTCAAAATTAAAACATACAACTGTTTATGCAATTAAAACTATATCACCGTTGGGCAAAAATAGAAATAAATGCACCTTTTATAACAATAACAAATCATGATCATGTTATTAACAACGTTGGTCATAAAATAACAGGATCATAATTATTTCAGTAATTACTTTAACATGCTCTTTTAAATTTTAATTTCTCTTTAGTTCTATTTACTTTTAAAAGAGCACTTTTATTTATTTGCAGCGGAAAAACATGAATAAAATTCATGAACTTTATACTTTTCAGAGGCATTTCTTTTTCTTTTCTATTTTCTAGACAGAATTTTCGTTGGATAATTTTGAATAGAAAAGAAAAACTGTGTTAAATTTGCCCAGAAACTGGACAAAAAACAAATAAACTGCTGCTCAGCCTGGCCTCGGCCCAGCGCGCGCGGCAGAAAAGGCCCAGCCGGCCTCGCTATGCTCGCCGCCCCGCGCGAGCCGGCCACAGCCCAGCCACACGCCAACTTTCGGCCCAAAAGGCCCGCCCGCATTAGGTTTTCGATCGGGGCCGTCCATCGCGATCCGATGGTCAAGCGCCGTTTTTGCCTGAACAAAACGCCCGACCGCGCCGCTAGGGGAAAACCCTAGTTCATTTCCCCTTTCGCACTTCGTCTCCTCCCCGCCGGTCAGCAGAGAGAAAGACTTCGCCCCGGCCGCCGGCGACGGCGTCGACCGGCCACCGCGCCGCGCCGCGCGAGCCCCTCTTTCCATTCTCCCTCCTTTCCTCCCTCTTCTTCCTCCGCCACCTGTGACAGAGAGAGGGAGACACAGTTGCGCCCTCCTCTGCTTCCCATGGCGGAGCGGTCGACGGTGGCGCCGTTGCCACCCCCTTCGCCGGCTGCGCGTTCCCCTTGTGGTGAGCGCGCCGCCGTCGAGTGGTTTGGCGAGCGGTGCCCTTTGCCCCGTGTGGGGTTAGTTCTTCTTCCGGACGGCTCGGCTTGCTGATGCCCATCCGGATCGAGAGGAACGGCGCGGCCTTGCGGCGGCGCAACTTTTCCGGTGAGGTACTTTCTTTGCCCTGTAGAGAAGGGTTCTTTGGGGAGGGGGTGATTCTTTGATTTCCACCGAAAAACCTAAATCCAATCTGGCTGATACCATTGATGGACTCTATGGATCGTATAGGCTTAGGGTTTTGCGGTGGTTTACCTTCTCCTTGGCTCGATGAGCCCGATGGGGTGGCCATGGTGGTGGCAGTGTGTGTGTGCGAAGTGGTGGCGGCGGTGCTTCCCGTCGCTGCTGCGAAAAACCCTAGATCGGTAGGGAGTGTTGGTGGGGAATTGGCAACGCGACGAACCTCGTGACGCGTGCCGCCGGACCCCACCCTATTTATATAGCGCAGTGCGACAGGGGCCCGTCAACCAGAGAACGGTTGGGCGCCCCCGATCAGGGCGCGGGTCAAGGGCCCGTCGAGCCGTTGGGCTCGATCGGGAGGAGATCAACCTAACAGCAAGGACAGCCAAGCGAAGAATTTGACCTTTGGGGGAGCCCAAGCTTTCCAGACCATGAAGTGAATGGGCGAGTGTGTCAGACCAAGGAATTGCGCCTTGTATGTGGTGGCCGCCGAGTATATCTCATCTACAGCATGTTCCCAAACAATGTCGCCCTCAAATTGGTCATCAAGATGGAAGTCGTGCACAAGTGTCCAAAGCGAGAAAAGTTCCCGCATGTGGGCGGCGGAGACAACAATGTCATGCTTGATGTGGGTCATCCATGCGTTCCCTCGTAGGGCTTCCCGTAGCTTCCAACTCTTCCTTTTCGAGGCTTCAAAAATAAGAGGGGCTACATCCTTGTGCTTGCAACCAAGCAACCTACTGTGGTCAACATTCAGTTTCAGGTGAAGCGAAATGTCATCAGACATGACTGGCTACAGAGCAAAATTTATAGCCGCTGAAACCCTCTCGCTCAGTCACAAGCTACAGCGCCAATTTCGTGTCCTGTTCTAACAGCTCAGATCAAAGTTTGATCGTTCCAAATTTAATAAACTGTCACCATGAACTGTGTTTGTGCCGTCTTTCGTAGAAGCATATAGCAAAACAAAAATTCTTCAGTCAAAAAGCATTTCACACCATGAAATTATTGTAACATCACTATACCAAAATGGAATCTACGATTCGCGCACGACCTCTTGACTTGCATTTTCATGGCATATTCAGATCCGTTATCTGTGTAGTATAAGTACTCCCTCCGTTTTTATTTACTCTGCATATTAGATTTGACTGAAGTCAAACTTTATAAAGTTTGACCAAGTTTATAGAAAAAAAAAATGAACATTTACAATAACAAATCTATATGATGTGAAAGTATATTCAATAATGAATCTAACGGTATTGATTTGTTATTGTATATGTTAATACTTTTGTCTATAAACTTTGTCAAAGTTTACAAAGTTTGACTTTGACCAAAGCTAATATGCGGTGTAAATAAAAACGGAGGGAGTATTTCACAGGATTATTTGAAGGACTTGACTACAAATCTAACGTCAGATTTTTTTACCACGACAATTTATGTTTGTCAATGGTGGCAAGTTTAGTTGGCAAGCATGGCAAATCCTGCCCCACTTCATGTTTTGCCACAAAATTGCCGTGCTTGCAAGCTAAATTTGCCATCCTCACGCCAATATAAATTGACTTAAACAACGCTCGATTTGTCATGGTTAAAAATCTGACGTCAGATATTTAATATTACCGTATTTTATTATGCAAACCTTCTGATTTTTTCCCATAGCTTTGGTGCAAGCTCAGTCCTACATGGTTCAAATTAGCATGGCATTATATCTCTTAATGGCTTTTTGCCACCAAAAAACAAAGACAAATAAGTGTGTTCAATAACAAAACATATTTCTTAGAAGAACCATTCTCTCCTCTCTAAACCCTAGAGAGGGGGTTTTCTGGGCACGCCGCGCCGCCATCCCTTCTCTGCTGGTAGGTTGCCCCCCCTCCTCGTCCATCGGTTCCACCGATGGGAGTGTAGGAAGGCCCGATCTACCTTGGTGTCTTCAACTAAGGGAAAATTTACTGCTTGCTACCAAATCCTTGTGCTTCGAGGCACAACAATACTCTCATCAAGCAACATGAAGCGGCATTCTTCTTCTTGTAGGAACTTGGGTTGAATCCAAGTCCCTACTTTGAGATTTTCCTTTGTTGTTGCACCAATATCTCATTGAGATTTCTTCTCGCCTTGAAAGCAAGAAACTAAAAAAAAACTATGGACATGGAGTTTGTGAGGCACGAGCTCACATGCACCCTTTGGAATAGTAAAATCTGAAAAAATGGTAAAAAATAAAAAAATGATTTTTGGCAACAAATATTGATGTGTGTTTGACATGCGTGCCGATTTTCGCGATGGAATGGCATCAATTTTGTTTTGTTTGCCTAGACCTCCATGAATGTCATTCCACTGCGAAAATTTGTATGCATGTGAAACACACATCAATGTATGTTGCAAAAAAAAAATCATATTTTTATATCTTTTTACTATATTTTTTGGATTTTACTGTTCCAAAGGCTGCATGTGAGCTCATGTTCACAAGAGCACTTTCGAGAAACTACCCTTCCTAGCTATCTATCTTGTAAACTTGTCCCAATTCATATTCTTACTGATCACAAAATTTGAATAAGTTCAATTCGGTCCATGATACGTCTCCATCGTATTTACTTTTCCAAATACTTTTGCTCTTGTTTTGGCCTCTAATTTGCATGATTTGAATGAAACTAACCCGGACTGATGTTGTTTTCAGCAGAACTACCTTGGTGTTATTTTTGTGCCGAACTAAAAAGTTCTCGGAATTGGACGAAACTTTACGGAGATTTTTTATGGAATAAATAAAAAATACTGGAGCAAAGAATTACCAGAGGGGGCCCACCATGGGCCCACAAGCCAGAGGCACGCCTACCCCCCAGGGCGCGCCATGGTGGCTTGTGGGGCCCCTGGACCTCCTCCTGACCCAATCCCAGCGCTATATATTCCGTCTTCCTGAGAAAAAAAATAAGAGGGAAAGTTTCATCGCGTTTTATGATACGGGGTCACCGCCACCTCCTGTTCTACGTCGGGAGCCCTAATCTGGAGTCCGTTCGTGGCTCGGGAGAGAGGGATTCGTCGTCGTCGTCATCACCAACCCTTCTCCGTCAACAATTTCATGATGCTAACAATCATGAGTGAGTAATCCCCTTTTAGGCATACTGGAGGTAGATGGAGATGGATGAGATTTCTTATGTAATAGTGTCAATTTGTTAGGGTTTGATCCCTAGTATCCGCTATGTTCTGAGATTGATGTTGCTATGATTAATGCTTGTCACTAGGGCCCGAGCGGCATGATTTCAGATCTGAACACATATGCTTTCATGAATATAATTGAGATGTTGATCTTACCTGCAAGTTCTATGCACCTATTATCGTTCTGAACCTTAGACCCCCAAGGTGACAATAATTGGGATATCTACGGGGATGACTTTAACTTGAGGATTCATGTATTCACTGTGTGTTAATGCTTTGTTCCGGTTCTCTATTAAAAAGAGAGCCTTAATTACCCTTAGTTTCCATTAGGATCCTGCTGCCACGGGAGGGTAGGACAAAAGATGTTATGCAAGTTCTTACCGCAAGCACGTATGACTATATACAGAATACATGCCTACATATGATTGATGAATTGGAGCTACTGTGTGTTGCTCTAGGTTGTGATAGTTACATATTGAATCTCATCTAAATATCCATCGCTACTGCCTATGCTTTAATAATATTGTCTTTGCTCAAGTTATTATTACTTTGCTTGCTACAAAATTGCTACTGTTACCGTTACTATTGCTATCCCTGCTATCATATTACTGTGCTACTAATAAATAGCTGCAAGGAAGTGATTCTCAGGTGGGGTTGAATTGACAACTCAACTGCTAAGGCTTATAAATATTCTTTGGCTCCCCTTGTGTCGAATCAATAAATTTGGGTGAAATACTACACTCGAAGACTGTTGCGATCCCTTATACTTGTGGGTCATCAGTTCCTCCAAACGAGGAGCGTTCAGACTCTCCGACCTGTTTGGGACTCCACCTTAAAACTTTCTGATTGTATCTCGGTTTGACCGATCCAAGTTATCGTGTTCCCACCGATGCATTTAGATTGATCTGTTTATTGTCCCTCGGGATGACTGATAGAAACTCACCCGGTCCTATCGAGCCACTCTTCACAGAGCAAATTCATCGCGCGGTGTCATTGGTAGGTTTCAGTCGGTATGACTGACAGAGCGTGAGTATATACTCTTTGCCCACAAGCATTTTTTTGGAAATTCCTCCAATTCAGTCCGTGTTGCGCCTCGCCTCTGCTGTCAAGTGTCTATAGACGATCGCCTTAGACTCCCGTGACCACCTGCCGCTAGATTTCACTGTCGCCGCCGTCAAATCCCACCAGATGTCGATGTCGTAGCCGGACATCACCGAGTTAGGGTATGATCCGACCTCCTACGTGCATCTTTATTCCAATTCCGCACGAAGGGATCATTGCATTATCTTGCTACTATGAATAGAAATCCATCCACCGCAAGAATCCGTAGAATAGATTTTGGGACATTTGGTTAGGCTTAGGGTTTTTCTATGAACTACTCAGTAAGACCGATTGGAAGCCGTTCGGTGCCACCGAGATGGCTCAGCCATTGCACAGAATTCATATCGGTTTCACCGATGGGGACCCACTCAGTGACTCCGAACTGGTTGATTCTAGGGTTTCGTATGCACTTCGGAGAGACCGGGCGCACTCATCGGTGCCACCAAATTGAGTTGGCCAAGTCTTTGTTGTTGCTTCGTAGTTTCCGAATCAATCCACTCGGTGATACCGACTAGCTCACAGAGAAAAACCTAAAGTTGACTTTTGAACTCAAATATTTTCAAAACCTGTTACATTTTGTGATCCTTATCTTTTACACTCTTATCTATCTAATTCACAGGGACTGCTCAATGTGACGCCCCCGACTTAATCATGCACTAGTCATACGCGCAAATGCACACGATCAAGCCTAAGGACTCACGGGAAGATATCACAACACAACTCTAGACACAAAATAAAATAATACAAGCTTTATATTACAAGCCAGGGGCCTCGAGGACTCGAATACATAAGCTCGAGCTATACAAACATCAGCGGAAACCAAGGTATCTGAGTACAGACACAAAGTTAAACAAGATGCCTTAAGAAGGCTAGCACAACAGCGACACTGATCGAAAAGGCGAAGGCCTCCTGCCTAGGGCCTCCGAACTACTCCTGGTCGGCTGGCTCCACGTAGAAGAAGGTGCCTCCGGGGATCTCCTGCTCCTGGACTCCGTCGTCTGATCGCAGCAAACGGGTATGGGAAAAAGAGGTAGCAAAGCAACCGTGAGTACTCATCCAAAGTACTCACAAGACTGACATCAGAACTATGCTAAGTATGCATCGGTATCAAAGGAATGGGGTTATATCTTTGGACTAAACTGCAGAAATGCCAGAACAGAGGGGGAAAAGCCTAGCCTATCGAAGACTAGCATCTTCAGCGTCTTGCAGCATTAGAAGAGTGCAGATTAGCATAATATAAATTAACAAGCATGTAATAGCAAAGCCCAGAGATCCTTCCTCGACTCCCTGTGAGAAAGCGATCCCGGAGCTTACAGTTAAAGTAACATGTATCAGTTCAAGTTGTAGTAGATCGGGATACAACACTAAGCGTCCTGTTACCGTGGACACGGCTATTCGAATAGATAACTTCCCTGCAGGGGTGCAGTACTGTTACCCAACACGCTCGATTAACTCTGGCCGGAAACACTTTCCTGGGTCATGCCCGGCCTCGGCTGATCGACACACCACAGCCCTACCTAGGCTCAACAGAGAGGTCCCCGCCGGTCTACATCCTAAGTGCTCAGGGGTCTAGGGCCCATCGCCCTTTGCACTCCGGGTCGTTATGCGACGAGCCGGGACGAGCACCACCTCATCCTGGATGGCACTGGCCCGACAGGCCCACAATGCTGAACTGGACGTCTGACAGAGCTTTCGGCTAATACATACGGCGCCGAGGGTCCCATAACCATTATCCCACGTGGTGGTAGTGCGTATAGGGCCAACGACCCACTCAGATCAAATACCCACATCCGTTAGCGAATTATTAAGAGCTCGCGGTGACGATCGGTACTCCTGTCATCCCGTCTCGAGGAAGTGCAACAAGGGCCAGGTCCATCCCTCTCTAGGGCGGTCTCTGCCTGCCCGGCCGCGCCTCGTAATTATCTCGCGGGTACCATCCTGGTCAACCCGACTACACAACTCTCGCGGGTACCCCTCGGGGTCGACCCGACTTTACCCGGGGACTGTAGTAAAAGTAGGGTATCCGTGTGTTCATCACATCAAAGGGGAATCCGAGGAACCACCCTCGATGGATTCCTACTCTGCCGGAAGTGGGGCTCCGGGGACCCAAAGGTTCGAACACTGGGGTGAGCTTGTTCTTCCTACTTCGTCTCCTACCACGGTTAAGCGACGGCGAGGCGACGACGAGAGCGCGATAGCGAGGGACGGGACAAGGACTCAGCGGTTTACCCAGGTTCGGGCCACCGTGCGGTGTAAGACCCTACTCCTGCTTGTCTGATATTGCTCTAGTGCGTGTGTGAGTACAAGGTTGAGGATGGTCAGAACAAGAGCCGATCCCCTCTCTCACAAGAGCCCCCCTCTCACAAGAGCCCATCCTTCTACAACGGCTGCTCTGCCCTTTATATCGGTCATGGTCCTCTTCCCCCTGGAAACTTAGGCGGGAAGGGTTGCCACACTTGGCGATTTTGAAAGGGGACAAGCGCTCAGGCTATCCTGACTAAAGGTGGTCTTCACCTGCCAAAGCATGATCCATGACGCGCCGGTGGGCTCAGTGATGACCTCCGCCCTGCGCGCCCGTCGTCTTGATCTTCCTTCGCCGATCGGGCAACCTTTGAGGTTGCTTTGGAGAGTAGATAGCTGGCCCTGCTTCCCTAACACAAAAGAGGAAACCATCTTCATCCGCGCCCGCTGGCGTGCCCTCTGTCGCCGCTCGTCGCCGCGCGCGTCACCCACGTGATGGGCCCCAGACCGCACGGCTGTGCCGAACGGCCTTGCCTTGTAAGCCATCGGGAGGATGCCTCGGGAGACAGCCTCGGGGGACCGCCTCGTGAGGGGGCCTCATGAGGCGGCCTCGGGGGATCGCCTCGTGAGGCGGCCTCGTGAGGGGGCCTCATGAGGTGGCCTCGTGAGGGGGCCTCGGGTGGAGCCGCTGCTGAGTCCTGCTTGCTCGCTCCCTGAGGAGGGGTCCTCCGGAGGCCGGAGCCATCGGGAGGCCGGAGCCTCGTGAGAGGGCCTCGCGAGGGGGCCGTCGGGAGGTTGGAGCCTCGTGAGGTGACTTTGCTCTGGGCGCCCGTTGGTGGGCCGCCTATCTGGGCCTCCGCCAGGCGGGAGCGGTGAGAGGAGAGCTTGAGGGGTGGTGAAAACATCTCGTGAGGTGTTTATGATACTTAGCTTTTTTGGAGGGCGGCGTCGGGCGAGCCGCCACTTGTAGGGTGTGCCTCGCGAGGTCTCCGCTCGTGAGGCCTCCGGCTGGCGTGGCTCTGTCGGGCTTGGCTCCGGAAGCCGGGCTCCTGAGGCCTCCTAAGGCTCCGGGGGGCATCCTGCCGCCAGGTTACCTCGCGAGGCACGCTCGCGAGGCCTTCCGTGTGACCTGCTCCTGAGACAATTGCAAGGTGCAAGGTCTCGTGACGGGGGAGCCGCGCGCGCTCGCTGACCCACTCATGGGCGTCACGCGAGAAGATAAGGCACCAAGGACTTTGGTGAGGTGGCGTGCATGGGAGCAGGCCCGCGAGTCAGAGCTCGATCACTTGGGTTTAGCGGCGCTGCAGGGACGGACCCGAGCACAGGCACCGTGCCTATCATGCAAGAAGATGAGACACCAAGGACCTTGGTGAGGTGACGTGCACGGGAGCAGGCCCGCGAGCCAGAGCTCGATCACTTGGGTTTCTCAGCGCTGCTGGGACTGACCCAAGCACAGGCACCGTGTCCATCCCCCGTTCGTGTGAAGCTCAGGAGGGACGCCATGAGCGCGCACGGCTCGCCATCAACGAACTGACGAAATAATAAGGTTGATTACACAACCAGAAAGAGATGTGGCTGCCGTGTCTGGCATGGGTCAACTTGAGGTTGGTGCAGCCCGTGGGGCGCCCTCAGTTGATTGTTCCGCCAGCGCGGAGCATGGGGATTCCACTTGGGCGTGGGCATGATCATGGCTCGATCGTTCCGCCAGCGCGGAGCATGGGGCTTCCACTTGGGCGTGGGCTGGAGCTCTCGCGGGCCCATCAGGCTTACGCAATGAGAGTTTCCGGGGCGTGTACAACCCTGTTTCGTTCGTACTCGTGGGGGCCACGAGCATAAATTGCGGAGGGGTCGGACGTTCCGCGCGTCATACGCTGAAACTCCTTCCTCCGTCCCCAGCGCGGAGCATGGGGCTTCCACTTGGGCGTGGGCATGATCGCAGTTCGATCGTTCTGCCAGCGCGGAGCATGGGGCTTCCACTTGGGCGTGGGCTAGAGCTCTCGTGGGCCCATCAGGCTAGCGCAATGAGAGGCTCCGGGGCGTGTACAGCCCCATTTCGTTCGTACGCGTGAGGGTCACGGGTAGAACTTGCGAAGGGGTTGGATGTTCCAGGCGTTAGGCACAGGAACTCCGTCCTCCGTCTCCAGTCGGACGATGCCGGGCCTGGAGACATGAGCAACCCTGAAAGGGCCTTCCCACATGGGTGAGAGTTTGTGGAGTCCCTCTCTGGAGAGGGTCCTGCGTAGGACGAGGTCGCCGACCTCGAGAATGCGAGGGCGGATGTTGCGGCCGCGATAGCGACGCAGGGCCTGCTGGTACCTCGCGGCGCGAAGAGCGGCCTGACGGCGGGCCTCCTCAAGGAGAAGCAGGTCAGTCTCCCACGAGCCATCCTGACGCGCCTCGTCGAAGGCAAGGACTCGCGGGGAGCCGTGCATAAGCTCTGAAGGAAGGACCGCCTCAGCTCCGTAGACGAGGACACGAGAGCCTGAGCCCCGCCGAGGATGCAGGCAACCGCGCGAGGCTCCTGGTAGCCCCCAACGCCCTCATCAGGCTGGTTGACGTCGTTCCTTCGGGGTGGCGGTGGCAGCGGCGGAAGAGCGGCATTGGCCTGAGGATTTGCCTCACGAGGCTGGTCGCGCCAGGCGGCCTCACGAGGCTGATCGCGCCAGCCCTGGCGGTAGTTGCCATTGTTGTTGCGGCTGCCGCTGCGGCCACCTCCGCGGCCGGCGCCGCGGCCATTGCGGTCGTGCCAGCGGCTCTGGCGCTCGTCGCGGAGCAGCTTGAGCTCCTGATAGTCTTCGGTGCTGTGGGAGCGGACGTTGTGAAAAGCGCAGAGTGGCTGGTTGTCCTTCTTGGGCTCATCGCGGTCGCGGCCGCGCTGCTGCTCGGGCTCCGCCGCGAGTACGGCAGGGCCCTTGCGCTTGACATCCTTGCTCTTGGCCTTGACGCCGTCGAGCGCTGCGTCGGGGTCGTTGTGGACGAAGAGGCGGCCTTCTTCAGCCTTGGCGCACTTGTCGGCGAGGTCGAGCAGCTCGAGCACGGAGTCGAGCTCACCGTTGATGGCGAGCTTCTCGCGCATCTTGATGTCCGTGACGCCGGTGGAAAACGCGGAGATGACGGCCGCGTCGGAAGCGCGCGGGATCTTGTTGCGCACCTGACTGAAGCGCTGGATGTACTTCCGGAGGGTCTAGTCTGGGCGCTGTCGAACACGCCGCAGGTCGTTGATGGTGAGGGAGCGGTCCTGCGTGCCCTTGAAGTTGGCAATGTACTGGCTGCAGAGCTCGGCCCACGACGAGATGGAAGCCTCGGGGAGGTTCATGAGCCAGGAGCGCGGGCCGTCCTTGAGGGCCATGGGGAACCAGTTTGCCATGACCTTGTCGTCGCCGTTTGCCGCCTCGACGCTCAGCGCGTAGAGCTGGAGGAACTCCGTAGGGTTGGGGGTGCCGTCGTAGCGTGGAGGCAGCTCAGGCTTGAACTTCGGGGGCCAGACCACGCGACGCAGCTCGCGGGTGAATGCACGGCAGCCCACGCCGCTCGAGGGGTCGCCGCCAGCGAGGGCGGCACGGTTTTGACGCCCGGCCGCTGCGACATCCTGAACGGTCTGGTCCTTGCGCTGGCGCTGCCGCTCGAGGAGCACCCGCGCGTCGGGGGGGGGGGGCGGATGATCTGGCAGCTGGCCTCGTCTCGGTCTGGCGAGGATGCGCCACGGGATGGCTCATGAGCCCGCGCGCTGCGCTGGGGCCCGGCACGCTCGTCGCGCAGAGGAGGCGGCGGAGGAGCGCCATGCGCCAGGTCCCCGGCACAAGACGGCGGCGGGCGGAGCGAGTGAGAAGGTGCCGAAGCGTCCCCGGCGACGTTGACGAGCTCGGCGATGCGACCGAGCCAGGCGTCGTAGTCGGCGTTAGCCGGACAGTAGTGGAGCAGCTCACGCGCCATGAGCAGCGCTGCCTGCGGGTTCGGCGGCCCATGGTGGGCGAGGGAGGAGGCCGTGGCGGTGTGGCCGTTCGCTCGCACGGAGGGGTGCAGGGAGGAGTCCTGCTGCTCGCGGGCAGTGGGGTCGGTGGCGGCGGCTTCG
The DNA here is from genome assembly GCA_039707655.1 of Elymus sibiricus. Classification (NCBI taxonomy): domain Eukaryota; kingdom Viridiplantae; phylum Streptophyta; class Magnoliopsida; order Poales; family Poaceae; genus Elymus; species Elymus sibiricus. The sequence goes on from CM077674.1 coordinate 255,001,320, forward strand.
GCTTCGGGACGGCGGCGATTGCCGCGGGCCACCGGCTCCGTCTGAGCCACGCTGCCAGCCCTGCGCTCGGCGCGCTCGCGACGTGCGTCGGCCATGGGGTTGGTGGAGCTGAGGGCGGAGCAGAAGAACAGTAGCGCACCCCTACCTGGCGCGCCAAATGTCGGAAGTGGGGCTCCGGGGACCCAAAGGTTCGAATACTGGGGTGAGCTTGTTCTTCCTACTTCCGTCTCCTACCACGGTTAAGCGACGGCGAGGCGACGGTGAGAGCGCGATAGCGAGGGACGGGGCGAGGACTCAGCGGTTTACCCAGGTTCGGGCCACCTTGCGGTGTAAGACCCTACTCCTGCTTGTCTGATATTGCTCTGGTGCGTGTGTGAGTACAAGGTTGAGGATGGCCAGAACAAGAGCCGATCCCCCTCTCACAAGAGCCCCTCTCTCACAAGAGCCCCCCTCTCACAAGAGCCCATCCTTCAACAACGGCTGCTCTGCCCTTTATATCGGCCATGGTCCTCTTCCCCCTGGAAACTTAGGCGGGAAGGGTTGCCACACTTGGCGATTTTGAAAGGGGACAGGCGCTCAGGCTATCCTGACTAAAGGTGGTCTTCACCTACCAAAGCATGATCGATGACGCGCCGGTGGGCTCGGTGATGACCTCCGCTCTGCGCGCCCGTCGTCTTGGTCTTCCTTCGCCGATCGGGCAACCTTTGGGGTTGCTTTGGAGAGTAGATAGCTGGCCCTGCTCCCCTAACACAAAAGAGGAAACCATCTTCATCCGCGCCCGCTGGCGCGCCCTCTGTCGCCGCGCGCGTCACCCACGTGATGGGCCCCAGACCGCGCGGCTGTGCCGAACGGCCTTGCCTTGTAAGCCATCGGGAGGATGCCTCGGGAGACAGCCTCGGGGGACCGCCTCGTGAGGGGGCCTCATGAGGCGGCCTCGGGGGACCGCCTCGTGAGGCGGCCTCCTGAGGGGGCCTCATGAGGTGGCCTCGGGTGGAGCCGCTGCTGAGTCCTACTTGCCCGCTCCCTGAGGAGGGGTCCTCGGGAGGCCGGAGTCATCGGGAGGCCGGAGCCTCGTGAGGGGGCCTCGGGTGGAGCCGCTGCTGAGTCCTACTTGCCCGCTCCCTGAGGAGGGGTCCTCGGGAGGTCGGAGTCATCGGGAGGCCGGAGCCTCGTGAGGGGGCCATCGGGAGGCTGGAGCCTCGTGAGGTGACTTTGCTCTGGGCGCCCATTGGTGGGCCGCCTATCTGGGCCTCCGCCAGACGCCGCGCCCTGGGCCATGGGCAGACGGGTCGTGGTACCCCGGGTTCCACAACCCCGACATACTCGATGTAATCCGTCAAGGAGAACCAGGAGGAATCACCCTCGGTGGTTCCCACTTGAGGGGTTGCTCGACAGAGTCATCATCGGGAAGGGGAGAGCGAGGAATCACCCTCGGCAATCATCACCGATGAGCTATACTACAGAGATATCATCGAGAGTGCGGTACGAGGTATCACCCTCGGCACTCGATAGTAGCCCTGCAGAGTCATACAACTAAGGGGGGGGTGTGGTGATGTGTCGGTCTCTGCACGTCGATCACACGGATCGAGGCACTGGTAACAAAGCGGGGCAACAGAGACAAGGGTGAGGGGTCACTGATGGAACATTTACCAACCTATTCTAAGCAGTTTAGGATGACAGGTAAAGTAGCAACAGTAGGTTACAAAAAGTAGGCTATGCATCAGAATAGGAGCAAGCAATTACAGTAGCAAAATCTAATGCAAGCATGAGGGAGAAGGAATAGGCGATATAGGAATGATCAAGGGGGTTTTGCTTGCCCGGAAGCTCTGTTGAAAAGGAAGTAGGGCCGTCGGTGACGTAGTCGATCACAGGGGCAGCGCCGGTCTCGGGGTCTACCAGGAGAGACGGAGGGGGAAGAAACAATAAATACACGACGAGCAATGTAACACAAACGCATGACATGTTGGTAAGCTATGCTAGGGGTGACCTAATGCAGCGCTAAGTGTTTTAGGCGGAGCGGGAAAATATCCGGGAATATTTTCCCGGCTCCGGGCAATTTCTTTGGTATTGATCCGGAGGGGATAGTTCCATGTTCGACATGTTAGAGGGGTGTGGCAGGTATGCGGGTGGCATATTCAGATTCGTCATATTTTTCTGATCGTTTTTCATATATAAATTATTTTCATCTGACTTACGGTTTATTTTCTATTAATTTTCAAAGTATTATCAATATTCAGGAATTTCTGAAATTATTATATTTGATTAATCCGAATTGACCAAGTCAATTTGACTGGTCAAAGTGAACAATGTTGGGGGTGGGTCCCACATGTCATTGTCTTAGATATTTTTAATTTTGATTTCCTTTTAATCTAACAGTGGGCCCACATGTCATAGGCTAAAGATTAACCTAAACACTAATTAATATAACTAAACATTAATTAACCTAATTAGTACTAACTAATTTAGAATTAGGGCCGGCCGTACTGGACAGAGTCCAGCCGGCCACTCACACACACACTCACGCACACAGTCACGCACACACACAACACACACACACATTCGGCCATGGCTGTGGCCATGGCCAGTAGCAGCAGCAGCCGGCGGCACGCGGCGAGCGGCGGCGGGCAGCGGCGCCGGCGAGCAGCGGCGGAAGCAAGGCAGCAGCAACAGCAACTAGCAGGAGGAACAGCAGCAAGCAGCGGCAGAGCATGAGCAGCAGCAGCGCAGCGCAGCAAGCAGCACATGGGGGCAGCGGCGGCAGTAGGCAGGGGAGGAGGCGCGCGGACGCTCGCGAGAGAGGGGACCAGGGCGCGGCGAGCGCGGCCAGGAGCAGCAGCAGACGGTAGCGCAACAGCGCGCAGGCAGCAGCAACACGCACGCACACGTACACAGGAGCTCGGGGACGACGGCAAACGGCGACGAACCGAAGGGGAAAAGGAGGGGATCGACAGAGGAGCTCACCATGGAGCTCGTGGACGTGATTAGAGAGCGCGGGGGTGGCCGGATGCGTCGAGCTCGACGGCGAGATGCGACGGCCGAGGCGGAAAACGAGCTCGATCCCGAGCGCACGGTGTAGCTCCGGTCGAACGGATGCACGGGGGTGACGGAGTCGACGACGAGGAAGCTCCTAGACATGATCTCAGGCGACGGGGAGGCCGGTGGCTGCGACGACGGTGATGGCCATGGCGGCCAAGTGCTCGGGCGAGCTCAAAACGAACGAGGGAGGCGCGAGGGGGATGAACCAGAGGGCTAGGGTTTGTCTACTGGGTTGCGGGCGTTCTTATCCATCGCCAGGGCATCGCGGATGTTCGACACGGCGACGATCGGCGACGTGGACGGCGTGCGCGCATAGCCAGCGCCATGGTGCCACGGCCTCTGCCTTCCTCCTGTCCAGAGAAAGCAGAAGGCCGCCATGGGCTGGGCCTTCATGCACTGTAGCACTTAGGCCCAGTGGCACAGTGACTGCTTCCACTTTTTCTTTTCTTTTTCTGTCTTTTCATTTCCTTACTGTTTTGCATTTATCCAGTGCACTAATTGAATTTAGTTAAACATGGGATCTTGCACATAATTCAAGCACACTATTTTTGGAATGGCACAAAAAGTTGCAGGATATTTGGAATTGCTTAACTATTTTTAGAAATTGAAAAAGTCAATTAAATTCTTCTTGTCCATTGTTTTAAATAGGTTAAGGGCATTTTATTAACTCCAAAAATGTTGGCTTTATTTTTATAATTGCTCTGGGAATATTTATAATATTATGAACAATTTTGCTCTACTGTTTGGATAACTTTTAATTTTGACTTTACTTTAAATTTGAATTTGAAGTTAGATTATTCTCCAATGCAATTTAATTAGGATGATCATGATGACATGGCAATTTAATTAGCTTAATTACAGGGTTGAGATCTGGGGTTGTTACACTCAACTATCAGCATGTCAGGTTCAGATGTAGAGGATAGTCAGAACATGCAAGGTTTTGAAGGGGTTCACTTGAGTGCTGGAACCAATCTAGAGAGATCATCATCGTCTGTCCCAAGTAGCCCTAGTGATCATGGTACCTCCAGCTACTACACCAAGTCAAGGAAGAGAAGGAATTCAGATGAAGATGATGATGACTTTGTTCCTAGTGAGGTGGAATCCTCTAGGAAGGAGAGAGTGGTCACCGAGAAGCTTTCTCCATCAGCTGCTGCAAAGAGAGGTGTTGCACTTTCACATGAGGGTGTTAGCTCAGCTCAGGGCCAACCTAAGTTCAGAAAGTAAATGACTAGGACTGTTTTTCTCAAGTCCAGGAAGGCCATTATGTCTGTGGATCCCCATGTTGAGCAAGGGGAAGAAGTTGCTGATGATGAAGAGGAAGCACCCCAGCCTCCTCCACCCAAGAAGAGGACTAAGCTCATGCAAGATGCAATGCCAAGAGCTCCTGCCAAGACCAAGCTTGCTCCTAAGGGGGAAGGCAAAGCTACTGTTGCAAAGATGAAGACGGTAGTTGATACGTCTCCAACGTATCTACTTTTCCAAACACTTTTGCTCTTGTTTTGGACTCTAATTTGCATCATTTGATGAAACTAACCCGGACTGACGATGTTTTCAGCAGAACTACCATGTTGTTAGTTTTGTGCAGAAATAAAAGTTCTCGGAATTGGATGAAACTTTACGGAGATTTTTTATTGAATAAATAAAAAATACTGGAACGAAGATCCACCGGAGGGGGGCCACCTGCTGTCCACAAGACAACAGGGCGCGCCTACCCCCCCAAGGCATGCCATGATGTCTTGTGGGGCCCACAGGCGGCCGTCTAACCTAATTCCAAGCCTATAAATTCCGTCTTCCCGAGAAAAAATTAAGAGAAGAAGTTTCATCGTGTTTTACCATACGGAGCCGCCGCCACCTCTTGTTCTTCATCGGGAGGGCTGATCTGGAGTTCGTTCGGGGCTCCGGAGAGGGGGATTCATCGCTGTCATCATCATCAACCCTTCTTCATCAACAATTCCATGATGCTCACCAACGGGAGTGAGTAATTCCTTCGTAGGCTTGCTGGACGGTGATGGAGATGGATGAGATTTGTCATGTAATCGAGTCAATTTGTTAGTGCTTGATCCCTAGTATCCACTATGTTCTGAGATTGATGTTGCTATGACTTTGCTATGCTTAATGCTTGTCACTAGGGCCCGAGTGCCATGATTTAAGATCTGAACCCTTTATGTTTTCATTAATATATTTGAGTTCTTGATCCTATCTGCTAGTTGTATGCACTTGTTATTGTTTTGAACCGTAGACCCCAAGGTGACAATAATTGGGATACTCTCCGGGGATGACTGTAATTCGAGGAGTTCATGTATTCACCATGTGGTAATGCTTTGATCCGGTTCTCTATTAAAAGGAGGCATTAATTACCCTTAGATTTCTTTATGGACCCCACTGCCACGGGAGGGTAGGACAAAAGATGTTATACAAGTTCTTATTATAAGCACGTATGACTATATACGGAATACATGCCTACATTGAATTGATGAATTGGACCTATTGTGTATCGCTCTAGGTTGTGACTGTTGCATGATGAATGTCATCCATCTGAATATCCATCGCTGATCCTATGCCTACGCTTTGCTCATATTGTCTTTGCTAAGTTACTACTATTGCTGCAGCTATTACAATCACTACAAAACTGCTACTGTTCTTGCTACTGTTACTATCAAAACTATCAAACTACTGTGCTACTAAATACTTTGCTACAGATATTTAGCTCTCCAGGTGTGGTTGAATTGACAACTCAACTGCTAAGGCTCATAAATATTCTTTGGCTCCCCTTGCGTCGAATCAATAAATTGGGTAAAATACTACCCGCGAAGACTGTCGCGATCCCCTATACTTACTTGTGGTTTATCAAGACCTTTTTCTGGCGTTGTTGCTGAGGAGCATAACTCTATTTATTAAATTCACTTGGGAGTTGGATATTTGGTTTTCACTATGAAGAATATGAAAGACGCTAAGACTAAGATCGTACCCTGTAAGACGAGGGGAGGTAAGGAATTGCCATCTAGCTCCGCATTTGATTCACCATCTGTTTTAAGTAGGCTTGTGACACCACCACCTCTTATTCATTCTTATATGTCACAAGTAATTGATGATACTACTTCTGCTATAAATGAAACTTGTGATGATGCTAATATTCTGCTTGATAAAACTGTGCCACTGGGTGAAATTCTTGATGAACAAATTGCTAAATCTAAAGAACTTGAGAATACCGAAACTGATGAAAATTATGATTCACCTATTATACCTAGCTCTCCTAGATATGAAATGCCTAATATACCTGAGGGTTATGTTATGGAAGGGGAGATTGCTACAGAATTTTTTTGCTTGTAATGATAGAGATGATCTTAAGAAATTACAGAGTAAGCTGGAAGAAAAAGCTATGATAGAGAGAATGAAATATGACCCTAAGTTTGCTACCTGTCCTATCTTTGTTACTGATAAGGATTATGTATTCTCTGTTGATCCTGAATTAATTACTTTGGTAGAATCCGATACTTTTCATGGTTATGAATCTGAAACTGTTGTGGCACATCTTACTAAATTAAATGACATTGCCACCCTATTTGCTCATGAGGAAAAAAATCGCTATTACTATATTATTAAGTTGTTTCCTTTCTCATTAAAGGGTGATGCTAAAGAATGGTTCAATACCCTTGCTCCTAGTTGTGTGCGTAGTCCCCAGGATATGATATATTACTTCTCTGAAAAATATTTTCCTGCTCATAAGAAACAAGCTGCCTTACAAGAAATTTACAACTTTGTGTAATTTGAAGAAGAGAATTTCCCTCAAGCTTGGGGGTGGCTTCTCCAATTACTTAATGCTTTGCCTGATCATCCCCTTAAGAAAAATGAAATACTTGATATCTTTTACAATGGACTAACCGATGCTTCTAGGGACAACCTAGATAGTTGTGCTGGCTGTGTTTTCAGGGAACAAACTGTTCAGCAGGCTCAGGAATTACTGGAGAATTTATTGAGGAATGCCGATGATTGGACACTTACTGAACCACCACCTAAACCAACTCCGAAGAAGAGAGGTATTCCATTCCTCAGTCTAGAAGATATGCAAGAAGCAAAGAAATCTATGAAAGAGAAAGGTATTAAATTTGAAGATGTCAAAAATCTACCACCTATTGAAGAAATACATGGGCTTGATATCCCGACACAGGTAGTAGAGGTAAATTCTCTTTATAGATTTGATGAGGGTTATATTCCATATAATAAATCTCCTAGTCAATGTTTGGATGAATTTGATAACTTTGTTGTGAAGCAAGAAAACTATTATCATTGAACGCTTGAGTGATTTGATGTTTAGAACCGCTAATGATGTTAAAGGCTTATGTAAACATGCATCTATGGTTCATACTCAGCTAGAACAAGTCTCTAAGTCACAAAATGATTTGCTTAATGAGATGAATAATAAAATGAATGATCATGCTATTAGAGTAGTTACTAGAGGTGCTAAAATGACTCAGGATCCTCTATATCCTGAAGGTCATCCTAAAAGAAATGAGCAAGATTCTTAGAGAATTAATAATGAAGTACCTAGTTCATCTAAGAAGAAGAAAAAGAAAAAGGATAAAACTTTGCATGCTTCTAGTGAACCTGTTGTAGAAAAACCTTCTGAGAATCCTAATAATGTTTCTATTTCTGATGCTGAGACACAGTCTGGTAATGAACATTTGCCAAGTGATAATGATAAAGATGATGCTAATGATGATCATAATGATGCTCAACCAGATAATAGTCATGATGTTGAAATAGAACCTGCAGTTGATCTTGATAACCCACCTCCTAAAAATAAAAGATATGATAAAAAGGATTTCATTGCTAGGAAACATGGTAAAGAAAGAGAGCCATGGGTTCAAAAACCCATGCCATTCCCTAGTAAAGCTGTGAAATATAGAGATGAGGAGGCTTTTAATCTTTTTGTTGAAATGCTTAGACCTGTATTTTTGCGAACACCTTTGACTAGTATTTGAACATGCCTCCATATTCTAAATATATGAAAGATATTGTCACTAATAAAAGAAAGATACCAGAAGCTTAAATTTCCACCATGCTTGCAAATTATTCTTTTGACGGAAAAGTACCTCAGAAATTAGGAGACCCAGGGATACCTACTATACCATGCTCCATTAAAAGAAATTATGTCAAAACTGCTTTATGTGATTGAGGAGCCGGTGTTAGTGTTATGCCTTTCTCTTTATATAGAAGACTTGATTTGAGCAAGATGACACCTACTGATATATCCTTGCAAATGGCTGATAAATCAACTGCTATACCCATTGGAATTTGTGAGGATGTCCTCGTTGTAGTTGCTAATGTTACTATCCTAACAAACTTTGTTATTCTTGATATGCCCGAGGACGATAACATGTTGATTATCCTTGGTAGACCCTTTTTGAATACTGCAGGGGCTGTTATTGATTGCAACAAAATCAAGGTCACTTTTCATGTCAATGGTAATGAGCATACGGTATATTTTCCGAAGAAACAACACCAAGTGAATAGTATCAACTCTATTGAGAGAATTATGACAATCACTATTGGAGATTTCAAATTTCCTCTTCCTACTCCCAAAAAGAAATATCAAACTCTTATTGTTGGGGAGATGCTTATCCCCATTGAGGTAACCTAGTGCTATACGAAAGTTCTTCGGTTTCATGTTACTCGGAAATAGTTTGTTAATAAGACTTGATCAACCTTATTAATGGATTATTTTTTAGGGGCATGTAGTCGATGAATTTAGTAAGCACAACCTACTATACTTATAGTTTGCTCTCTGTTATTTAAGGTTTAATAAAAGTAGAATGCCATGTCTATTCTGTTTTCTGAATTATCCATGCAATAAAAAATGTCCCAAAAATAAAAGTCCTCGGAATGACCTGAAAATTTAGTATGATTTTTTCCAGAATATGTTAGAATTTTTGGCACTGAACACACCCAAGGGGGGGGGTGCACCTGTGATCCACGAGCTCACACGGCGTGCCCCCCCGTAGGGCGCGCCACGTGAGCTCATGGATCCCACAAGGACCCCCTCACTTAGTGCACCTGCCCACTGCCTTCTTCCACCTCCAGAAAAAAATCAAACTTGCCCTCTATCCCATGTTCTTGCTCATTTTCGTGTGATTTTCGATCTCCTTGCTCAGAGCTCCGTTTCCGAAACTGTTCAGAGGAATTGCTCCTTGGTATGTGACTCCTCCGATGGTCCAATTAGTTTTCGTTCTAGTGGATTATGTTTTGCATATTTTGCTACTGTTGGTGACCATGTATATGAGCTTGAATGTTGAATTTGTGTGGTTCTAAGTAGTTTTTATGCATGATATAACCTCTGGATACTTATGGGAGTAGTTGCTATCAATTTTATTAAGTTTCATTCACTTTTATTTTGGGGACTAAAAATTTCAAAAAAAATTCAGAGGAAAGAAAATGTTTTGGAGGATGCTGAGAGGTTCCTCGAGCCGGAGTTCTGAGGAAACTTTGAAAGAGAAGCCCAAGTATAGCCTCCCTCATGCAGCTGAGGTGCGGCCGTGTGAATGGCCATGCGATACTTACTTGAGAGATGCGGGAATTCAAGAAGACTTCTATTATTTGACAAACAATGCCGGGCTCACTCCATTCCTGGAAGATAAGTGTGATCAGTACCTCCTCCTTGCCAATACTTTTGTGCAAAATTTCTACTTTTATGCTAGGAGAGAGACACCCACCGTAGCATTCCATCTCTATGATATCCCTTATGAAATGACACTTGATATATCTTGCCAAGTATGCAAGATTCCCAATGAGGGCAGCCCTCTGGAGCCACGTCCTAGGGACGTTGAAAATTTTATATTTGACGTGACTGTGGGGGAGACGAGAGGAGTTTCTGGTGCTAGAGTTGCTAGTTGCTAGTTTACATTTTCCTGTCTTGTGCTACTTTTCATTATTTGCCGGGAGGTGTTTAACTGGTAGATGGGAGAGTGGAACGCTTAGTTCACCTGATCTTGCTATCTGCTACTTGTAGACTGCGTTGGTATTTCCCCGAAGAGGAGAGGATGATGCAGTATAGTAGAGATAAGTATTTCCCTCAGTTAAGAACCAAGGTTATCAATCCAGTAGGAGAACCAAGCAAAATCCCGTTAAACGCACCTGCACACACAAAAGCAAACACTTGCACCCAACGCAAATAAGAGGGTTGTCAATCCTCTTAGCGGTTATTTGCAAGGATTAATTCTGATAGTGATAGATAGATAAACTAAAATACTAAATAAAATAAAAGTAAATAAATTGCAGCAAGGTATTTTTGGTTTTAATATATGATAAAAGTAGACCCGGGGGCCATAGTTTTCACTAGAGGCTTCTCTCTCGAACACGCAGCATACGGTGGGTAAACAAATTACTGTTGGGCAATTGATAGAAAAGCAAATAATAATGATGGATTCATGGCAATGATCATGTATATAGGCATCATGTCCGAGACAAGTGGACCGACTCCTGCCTGCATCTACTACTATTACTCCACCCATCGACCGCTATCCAGCATGCATCTAGGGTATTAAGTATGAAACAGAGTAACGCCTTAAGCAAGATGACATGATGTAGACAAAGTAAACTCAAGCAATATGATTAAACCCCATCTTTTTATCCTTAATGGCAACAATACAAATACGTGTCATGTCCCTTTCTGTCACTGGGATTGAGCACCGTAAGATTGAACCCATCACAAAGCACCTCTCCCATTGCAAGATAAACCAATCTAGTTGGCCAAACCAAATCGGTAGATCGGAGAGAAATACAAAGCTATAATAATCATGCATAGAAGAGTTCAAAGAAGACTCAAATATTTCTCATGAATAATATGATCATAAACTCACAATTCATCGGATCCCAACAAACACACCGCAAAAGAAGATTACATCGGATAGAACTCCAAGAACATCGATGAGAACATGGTATTGAAGATCAAAGAGAGAGAAGAAGCCATCTAGATACTAGGTATGGACCCGTAGGTCTATGGTAAACTACTCACACATCATCGGAAAGGCAGCAAGGTTGATGTAGAAGCCCTCCGTGATTGATTCCCCCTCCTGCAGAGTACCGGAAAAGGCCTCCCGATGGGATCGCGGAAGAACAGAGGCTTGCGGCGGCATAAAAGTTATTCGGGGTGGCTCGCTGTTGGTTTCGCAATATTTAATAATTTATAGAGGTAGAATTAGGTCAAACGGAGCCACGAGGGCCCCACAAGGCTTCAGGGCGCGCCCCCCGGGGCAGCTCCCTGTTGCCTTGTGGAGGCTTCGTGAACCTTCTGGCCTCCTCTCCAAGTCTCCAGGGTCTCTTTTGTCCAGAAAAAAAATCTCCAAAAAGTTTCGTGGCATTTGGACTTCGTTTGGTACTGATTTCCTGAAAAACCAAAAACAAGCAGAAAACAGCAACTGGCATTGGGCACTAGGTTAATAGGTTAGTCCCAAAAAATGATATATAATTGCATATAAAAACATCCAAGATTGATACTATAATAGCATGGAACAATCAAACATTATAGATACGTTGGAGACGTATCAAGCATCCCCAAGCTTAATTCCTGCTCGTCCTCGAGTAGGTAAATGATAAAAACATAATTTTTGATGTGGAATGCTACCTAACATGTCTCATCATGTAATATTTCTCTTACGGTATGAATAATAAGATTCAAATGATTCAAAGCAATAGTCTATAGTTTGATATAAAGACATCAATACTAAGGCATACTAATAAACAATCATGTCTTTCAAAATAAAAATGCTAAAGAAAGTTATCCCTACAGAATCATATAATCCTGTCATGCTCCATCTTCTTAACACAAAATAGTTATCATGCACTACCCCGATGACAAGCCGAACAATTGGTTCATACTTTTTAACGCGCTTCGGCTTTTTCAACTCCCATGCAATAGATGAGCGCAAGCCATGGATATAGCACTATGGGTGGAATAGAGTGTGGTGGTAGAGATTAATAAGGGGAAGTCAAAAATAAGAAGATAGTCTCACATCAACGAGGCTAATCAACGGGCTATGGAGATGCCCATCAATTGATGTCAATGCGAGGAGTAGGGATTGCCATGCAACGGATGCACTAAGAGCTATAAGTGTATGAAAGCTCAACATGAAAACTAAGTGGGTGTGCATCCAACTTGCTTGCTCACGAAGACCTCGGGCATTTGAGGAAGCCCATCATCGGAATATACAAGCCAATTTCTATAATGAAAAATTCCCACTAGTATATGAAAGTGACTAAACAGGAGACTTTCTATATGAAAAACATGGTGCTACTTTGAAGCACAAGTATGGAAAAAGGATAGTAACATTGCCCCTTCTCTCTTTTTCTCTCATTTTTTGTGGGCTCTTTTTGGCCTCTTTTTTGCGTGGGCTCTTTTTGGCCTCTTTTTTTTCCTCATTGGGAAAATGCTCTAATAATGATGATCATCATACTTCTATTTACTTACAACTCAAAAAATTACAACTCAAAACTAGAACAAAAATATGACTCTATATGAATGCCTCTGGCAGTGTACCAGGATGTGCAATGATACTAGTGTAACATGTATAAAAACTGATGAACGGTGGCTGGGCCACAAATACTATGTCAGCTATATGATCATGCAAAGCAATATGACAATGACGATGTGTGTCATAAAAACGGAACGGTGGACGTTGCATGGCAATATATCTCGGAATAGCTATGGAAATGCCATGATAGGTAGGTATGGTGGCTGTTTTGAGGAAGATATAAAGAGGCTTATGTGTGATAGAGCGTATCATATCACGGGGTTTGGATGCACCGGCGAAGTTTGCACCAACTCTCGATGTGAGAAAGGGCAATGCACGGTACCGAAGAGGCTAGCAAATTGCGGAAAGGTGAGAGTGCGTATAATCCATGGACTCACATTAGTCATAAAGAACTCACATACTTATTGCGAAAGTTTGTTAGCCCTCGAAGCAAAGTACTACTACACATGCCCCTAGGGGGATAGATTGGTAGGAAAAGACCATCGCTCGTCCCCGACCGCCACTCATAAGGTAGACAATCAAGAATAAATCATGCTCCAACTTCTTAGCATAACGACAGATCATACGTGCATGCTTCGGGAATCACAAACCTTAACACCAATATTCTTACTAAACCACAATTATCTACTAGCACCTCCCACATATTACCATCTTAATATCGCAAAACTATTGCAAGGAATCAAACTTATCATATTCAGTGATCTACATGAAAGTTTTTATTATATCCCTCTTGAATACCCATATTAGGACCAAATTCATAACCCATGCATATTACCATTGCTATTCATTAGACTCTCAAAAAGATATAAGTGAAGCATGAGAGTGCAACTATTTCTTTAAAATATAACCACCACCGTGCTCTAAAAGATATAAGTGAAGCACTAGAGCAACTGCCTAGCTCAAAATATATAAGTGAAGCACATAGAGTATTCTAACAAATCATGAATAATGTGTGTCCCTCTCAAAAAGGTGTGTTCAGCAAAGATGATTGTGACAAACTAAAAAGCAAACAAAAGCAAACAAACTATATCACAAGACGCTCCATGTACAACACATATCATGTGATGAATAAAAATATAGCTCCAAGTGAGTTACCGATAGATTGTAGACGAAAGAGGGGATGCCTTCCGGGGCATCCCGAAGCTTAGATGCTTGAGTATTCCTTGAATATTACCTTGGGGTTTCTTGGGCATCCCCAAGCTTAGGCTCTTGCCGCTCCTTATTCCTTTATCCATCGTAGTCTCACCCAAAACTTGAAAGCTTCAGCACACAAAACTCAACAGAAACCTCATGAGATCCGTTAGTATAACAAACAAATCTTAAACTTTAGGTACTGTTGTAAATTGATTCATATTTAATATTGGCATAATGCTACTGTACTCCAACTTCTCCATGACTTATACCCCCCGATACGATCCATAGATTCATCAAAATAAGCAAACTATGCAACAAAAACAGAATCTGTCTAAAACAGAACAGTCCGTAAAGATCTGAATTAACATCATACTTATGTAACTCCAAAAATTCTGAAAAATTAGGACAACGTGGGAAATCCATATATCAATATTGTGTAAAAACTTCAGAAGGTTATGACGCTCTAGCGGAAAATCAAAATTCCAGCACTGGACGCAAAAGTTACTGTTTTCAAACAGCATCAATTATACTATCATCCAAATCATCCCAAAGGCATTACTTGGCGCAAACACTAATTAAAAGATAAAAACACAATCATAACAGAGGCTATAATTGTGTAAACTCATAAAACAGAAGGTAAAAACAAAAAATTATTTTATTTATTGGGTTGCCTCCCAACAAGCGCTATTGTTTTATGCCCCTAGCTAGGCATAATGCATAGTTTTAAGTGTTGTACTGATTTCTTGAAAAACCAAAAACAAGCAGAAAATAGCAACTGACACTGGGCACTAGGTTAATAGGTTAGTCCCAAAAAATGATATATAATTGCATATAAAAACATTCAAGATTGATACTATAATAGCATGGAACAATCAAAAATTATAGATACGTTGGAGACGTATCACTATCCTACGTTGTGCACTCTATGGTGACAAAACTTTTAGCTTGGGAGCTGTTGTTGCACAGCGGTTACACACTAACCGCTCTAAGGGTGTCATCTATAGTGGTGTTTATGCTTCTCGCCTTGCTAAACATTTTAGGATTCCTATTTGACATGAGGAAGGTGAGCTCTTACCCACTAAATATTTAGATTATGATAGCATGACTGGACATGATTTCATTAGTAAGGGAAAGGTTCAGTTCCGGGATAACTTGGTGTTTAGTCAGCACTTGAGAGGAAATTATTTTGCCTGCACCCAGTTTGTTTGATCTTTCAAGGGGTAGGTACACTATTATGTCTGAGGATCTTTATGAGTATTGGAGCCTGATGACGGGGGTAGCACCAGCCCCGGCACCTACCTATCAGTGGGAGCCTCCACAGCCTCAGTATTTCCCTGGATCAGATTATTTCCTGCAGTGGCCATAGACCAAGTTAGGCCAAAAGCCTAAGCTTGGGGGAGTACGTATTCTCACCGACATTACATTCATGTACCACACATTCATTCTAGTTGTCAGTGTTCATCATTTTCATTGTATATCCATGTTTCGCTTTATTTTCCTTTCTTTCATGTGTTTGAGAAACTTTGAAAATCCAAAAATATTTTTCGCTTCTTTTCGTAGTATTAAAAGAAATCCACATATTTCTCGTTTCTTCTTTTTTTGTTTGTTAGGAGTTCTTCGGTGTAAATAGTTTTTCTCGTTTTTCATTTTTCTTTCTTCGTCTACTTTCTTCAGAAAAACTAAAAACTCCAAAAACATTTCAGTGTGTTTCTTTGAATTTGTTTTCTTTGATTCATCGTATGGAGAAGACTATGCTAGAATTGTTGAGTGGCTCTCATATGCATTATTGTTGATCTAACGAAGAGCCAATATTATCTTGTCTTCTCCTTTGAATAAACTGTTTATAGATTTCAGCTTAGTCCACGGCACACTTGCACTATTATTATTTCCACATCATTCGGTCGTGCAAGTGAAAGGCAATAATGACGATGATTTTATGAAGTGACTATGGCAAAGAAAAGCTGGTATGAACTCTTCTTGTTTTTATTTTGTAAATATGTTTAACTCAGTAGGCCTGATTCAGCATATTATGGGTAAACATGTTTGTGATGACAATTAGAGATTATCGTTGCTCATGCCATGCTTAAGTAGCTAGGAGTGAATAATGATTTATATAGAATGTGAACATGCATTAAAATGATTGTGATGTAGTATGTTAGGACGGTATCCTCCTCTGAAGAATTCAAGTGGCTTGACTTGGCACATGTTCACACATGTAGTTGATTGAAAACCAATGCAACCTTCATGATATTTATGTTCAGGGTGTTTATATCCTACTCATGGTCATGGTCAATGTTAAATATTCGCAATGCATGATTATGACTGTTGTCGCTCTCTAGTTGGTCGCTTCTCAATCTATTTGCTAGCCTTCGCCTGTACTAAGCGGGAATACTGCTTGTGCATCCAAATTCATGAAAACCCAAAGTTGTTCCATATGAGTCCACCATACCTACCTATATGCGGTATTAGCCTGCCATTCCAAGTAAATTTGCATGTGCCATCTCTAATCATTCAAATAAACATCTATTTTGTGTGCCCGTACCGCTCATGGAGTGATGAGGGGGTCAATATCTTCCATGCTAAGCGGGTTACTCTCACGACAAGAGTTTATTCACTCGTCTTACACGAGAGAGGCTGGTACTTGGGATGCCCATTCCTGTTAAACAAAAACAAAGAAAAATATAATAAATAAAACTCCCCCTAGAAAGTTGATTGTTTGGAGGGCACCCGAGGATCCAGCTAGCCTTGGCTTGTGTTTGTATGGTTGAGGGGGAGTAAAACCTTTAACTTTCTGCTTGGGAACCACCGATAATGTGTTTAGCATGGAAGATATCAAAATCCTTTGTCGTGACGTTGACAGGAAAAGCACACCTCTCAAAATGTATTCATCTCTGTTTTAGCTTTGAGCTCTGCCACCTCTACAAATCTCTGATTTCCTCTGCGAAGGGCTTTCCATTTACTTTCATGTTATTTACTTTTTATTGTTGAGTCATCACCTTCTCATCCAAGCACCAACATAGTGAGCGCTATGGTCATTCTTAGTTTAACATGCATTGAGTCTAGTTAATGTTGGAAATGAGCATAACTGGATCTCTTCTACCCTGAATTACAATGTTTAGTCGCTGCTTGAACTTTGGAGGTGCTCTAAATTTATGTTTTGCGGTCTTAGAAAGGGCTAGCAAGATACCATGTTATCATATTATATCATGATTGTTTTGACAAATTGTTGGCATCTGAGATATATTATTATTGCTCGCTAGTTGATTATGTTATTGTCATGAGTAAATGTGAGATCTAAGTGTTATCATTCATATGGTTAGTTCATAATCTTTGCTGAAAACTTGAATACTACAGAACAAAAGAGTTTGTAAAAGTTTTTCTTTATCAATTTCAGTTTGTCAAGTGAATTGCTTGAGGACAAGCAATGAGTTAAGCTTGGGGGAGTTGATACGTCCCAAACGTATCTACTTTTCCAAACACTTTTGCTCTTGTTTTGGACTCTAATTTGCATGATTTGAATGAAACTAACCCGGACTGGCGCTGTTTTCAGAAGAACCACCATGGTGTTGTTTTTTGTGCAGAAATAAAAGTTCTCGGATTGGGATGAAATTTTACGGAGAATTTTTCTAGAATATATAAGAATTATTGGCAAAAAGACCTGCTGGAGGGGTGCCACCACGGAGCCACGAGCTCAGGTGGCGCCCCCTAGGGCGCGCCATGTGAGCTCGTGGGTCCCACAGACCTCCGTTTGCCCTAACTCCAACTCCATAAATATTGTCTCACGGAGAAAAAAAATCAGAGAGAAGGAATCATCGCATTTTACGATACGGAGCCACCGCCACCTCCTGTTTTTCATCGGGAGGGCTGATTCGGAGTCCGTTCGGGGCTTCGGAGAGGGGGATTCGTCGCCGTCGTGATCATCAACAATTCCATGATGCTCACCGCCAGGAGTGAGTAATTCCTTCATAGGCTTGCTGGACGGTGATGGAGTTGGATGAGATTTATCATGCAAATGAGTCAATTTGTTAGGGCTTGATCCCTACTATCCACTATGTTCTGAGATTGATGTTGCTATGACTTTGCTATGCTTAATACTTGTCACTAGGGCCCGAGTGCCATGATTTCAGATCTGAACCTATTATGTTTTCACGAATATAAGTATGCTTTGGATCCTATTTTGCAATTTATATGGACCTATTATGTGTTATGATCCGCAGACCCCAAGGTGACAATAATTAGGATTCACTCCGGTGATGACCGTAGTACGAGGAGTTCATGTATTCACCATGTGTTAATGCTTTGTTCTGGTTCTCTATTAAAAGGAGGCCTTAATTTTCCTTAGTTTTCCTTATGGACCCCGCTGCCACGGGAGGGTAGGACAAAAGATGTCATGCAAGTTCTTATTATAAGCATGTATGACTATATACGGAATACATGCCTACATTGAATTAATGAATTGGAGCTATTGTGTATCGCTCTAGGTTGTGACTGTTACATGATGAATGTCATCCAACACAAATATCCATCGCTGATCCAATGCCTACGCTTTGCTCATATTGATTTTTGCTAAGTTACTACTGTTGCTACTGCTATAACAATCACTACAAAACTGCTACTGTTCTGGTTACTGTTACTATCAAAACTATCAAACTACTGTGCTACTAAATACTTTGCTGCAGATATTTAGCTCTCCAGTAGTGGTTGAATTGACAACTCAACTGCTAAGGCTTATAAATATTCTTTGGCTCCCCTTGTGTCGAATCAATAAATTGTGTAAAATACTACCCGCGAAGACTATCGCGATCCCCTAGACTTGTGTGTTATCAGCCATCTAGCTACTAACTATGGACCCATAGGTTATGTGGGAACTACTCACACATCATCGAAAGGGCAGCAAGGTTGATGAAGAACCCCTCGGTGATCGATTCCCCCTCCGGCAGAGTACCGACGGAGGCCTCTAGATGGGATCGCGGAAGAACAAAGGCTTGCGGTGGCAGAATAATTGTTTTGGGTCTCGCTCTATTGGTTTTGGGATTTATGGGAATTTATAGGAGTGGAATTAGGTCAAGAGGGCCTACGAGGGGCCCACAAGTTTAGGTGGCGCGCCCCCCTGGGGGCGCGCCGTCTGAGCTTGTCACTCCCTCATCTGGCTTATGGACTTCTCCCGATGCTCCTAGGGTCCCTTCTGGTCTAGAAAAAATCACCGTGAAGTTTCATCGTGTTTGGACTTCGTTTGGTATGGTTTTCCTGCGAAACAATAAAATAGTCAAAAACAGAAACTGACACTGGGCACTAGGTTACACTACTGCAGGATGGTCCTAACGCGACATATGCATTAGACCCCACGACGATGCATTAATCGCAAACGGTGTCGTACTAAAACCGTCACCAATAAGACGAACTGTGTGCGATGGCGGAGACATCAAGCACGATTCAGATTAGATTTGCGTGTGTGATACGTGGCATACAGTTGATCCATATGAACCGTTTGCGATGAGCCAGAACAACAGAAACGGTCAACCAGATCAAGGTGTGTGCGATAGACGGCATACAGTTCACTCGGATGAACTATTTGCGACGATCCAGTACAACAGAAACGGTCAGCCGGATCAAGGTGTGTGCGATAGACGACAAACAGCTCACTCGGATGAACTGTTTCCGATGAGCCAAAACAACAGAAATGGTCAGCCAGATCAAGGAGTCTGCGATATACGGGCACACATTCTAATTAAAAGAATTGTGCACGATGGTAATAACAAGTGCACACGGTTGATGGAACAAGTCGTGTGCTGACATCGCCGATTGTGGTGCACACGCCACGTACGCATCCGAGAACGCTTGCCCACGTTACACCATCCGGGAATCATGCCGCACTTCGAAACCGGAATCGTCAATTAATTTTGAGCTTGTTTCCCGTCACATTCCAAATTACCACGCTATATTTAATTGCAAACATGTTCACACCGATCAAAACCTAAATGTTTTCCCACTTAGCAGCTTATTACTAGGTTATAAATACTACCTACTCGAAAATGACTGCACATTGCTCCTCAATTCCTCATCAACAGACAAACAAGTCTTCGTCGTTCCTTGTGTCTGCCATGGCCCGTGGTAGGAGTTCTTGGTCGAGAAATGACCACTGAGCGGTGAGCGAAGCAGCAGAGATGTCCCGCCTCGCCGCGATAGCAGCCGAGAGGTCCCGTCGCGCCGCCAAAGCAGCACAGAGGTCCCCCGGCGCTGCCGAAGCAGCACTAAGGTCCCGCCACGCCGCCGAAGCAGCAGAGTGGTCCGGCCGTGCCGCGGAAGCGGCACAGATGTCCCGCCGCGCCGCGGAAGCAACAGAGAGGTCCTGCCGTGCCGCGGCGGCCTGGATAGATCTCTCGTGAGCAGTCGAGGGCTCTCACAGGTGCATGCGCGCTATGCTCAATAAGCTGATGGATGACATCTCCGGCTGGGTGAAGCTGCAGGAGGAGAGCTATGCCGCGTTGGATAAGGCGACCGGCGTCATACGGGGACTAAGGGGTGACCAGGCGAGGCTCCGCACCGAGCACGACCCGCTGAGGCCGAAGATCACCGGCAGGGCAAAGCAGCACGAGGAGACAACTGCCGTGTTGAAGAAGACGGCCGTCATGGTTAAGAAACTTATGGACGAGAATGCTAAGCTCCGCTTCAAGCGTGAAAGGCTCGTGGAGGAATCCATGGATGCTCTCAAGCGACGTATTGAGGACGTGAAAGAGATCAACGCCGCTCGCCGCGAGAACTCCTAGGACATATGGACGAAATGACGAAGATGGCGGAGTAGATCCAGGTGAAGTAGAGAGCAGCGACCCAGATCATTGTCTGCGCCTTCCTTCTTCTTTTGCCCTTGTGTCTTTCGGGCGTTGCCGCATGTGGCATCTTTAATTATCTTCCTGAATATATAAGACAATTATTATTCTCCATTGCCATCATCGTCATATATATCAGTCTTGCTAAGTCTCAGTCGATGCTATGTCCATGAGATCTTACATCAAGATCCGTGCAAAATTTTCTTTTTAGATTTTCTTTTCTCTCTCTTAAATCTCAGTCAACAGAGACCTAGCCACGCCATTAAAACAGGGGTTCGGGCGTGATACGTCTCCAACATATCTATAATTTTTGATTGTTTCATGCTATTATAGTATCAATCTTGGATGTTTTATATGCCATTATATATCATTTTTTAGGACTAACCTATTAACCCAGTGCCCAGTGCCAATTGTTGTTTTCTGCTTGTTTTTGCCTTTTTAGAAAATCAGTATCAAAAAGTGTCCAAACGAGAAAAAAACTTTGGATTAATTTTTTTTGGACCAGAAGAGACCCACAAAACTTCGGGAGAAGACCAGAAGAGCCACGAGGAGGCGACAAGCCTGGAGGGCACGCCTAGGGGGCTAGGGCGCGCCCCCCAGGCTTGTGGGCCCCTCGTAGCCCCTCCTGACCTAATTCCAGCGCTATAAATTCCCAAATATTCCCAATATACCAGAGAGACAGAAGAGAAAACCTTTCCGCCGCCGCAAGCCTCTGTTCTTCCGCGATCCCATCTGGAGGCCTTTTCCGGTACTCCGCCGGAGGGGGAATCGATCACGGAGTGCTTCTTCATCAACCTTGCTGCCCTTCCGATGATGTGTGAGTAGTTTACCACGGACCTATAGGTCCATAGCTAGTAGCTAGATGGCTTCTTCTCTCTCTTTGATCTTCAATACCATGTTCTCCTTGATGTTCTTGGAGTTCTATCCGATGTAATCTTCTTTTGCGGTGTGTTTGTTGGGATTCGATGAATTGTGAGTTTATGATCAGATTATTCATGAGAAATATTTGAGTCTTCTCTAAACTCTTTTATGCATGATTATTACAGCTTTGTATTTCTCTCCGATCTATCGATTTGGTTTGGCCTACTAGATTGATTTATCTTGCAATGGGAGAGGTGCTTTGTGATGGGTTCAATCTTGCGGTGCTCAATCCCAGTGACAGAAGGGGACATGACATGTATTTGTATTGTTGCCATTAAGGATAAAAAGATGGGGTTTAATCATATTACTTGAGTTTACTTTGTCTACATCATGTGATCTTGCTTAAGGCGTTACTCTGTTTCATACTTAAAACCCTAGATGCATGCTGGATAGCGGTCGATGGGTGGAGTAATAGTAGTAGATGCAGGCAGGAGTCGGTCTACTTGTCTCGAACGTGATGCCTATATACATGATCATTGCCAAGAATCCGTCATAATTATTTGCTTTTCTATCAATTGCCCAACAATAATTTGTCTACCCACCGTATGCTATGTGTTCGAGAGAGAAGCCTCTAGTGAAAACTATGGCCCCCGGGTCTACTTTATCATATATAAAAAACCTAAAAATACCTTGCTGCAATTTATTTACTTTTATTTTATTTAGTATTTTAGTTTATCTATCTACCACTATCCGAATTAATCCTTGCAAATAACCGCTAAGAGGATTGACAACCCTCTTATTTGCGTTGGGTGCAAGTTTTTGCTTTTGTGTGTGCAGGTGCCCTTAACGGAATTTTGCTTGGTTCTCCTACTGGATTGATAACCTTGGTTCTTAACTGAGGGACATACTTATCTCTACTATACTGCATCATCCTCTCCTCTTTGGGGGAAACCAACGCAGTCTACAAGTAGCAGGAAGAATTTCTGGCGCCATTGCCGGGGAGACATCATCAAAATTACCATGTACCTTTGCACAAACTATCATCCACCTGCATTTATTTTATTTGCCTTTTTATTTGCATTTGCCTCTAGTTTTCATCTCCCCCACTTCTAATTTTTTTTTTACAAAAACACAAAAATATTTTTATTTGCTTATTTGCCAATTTGCTTGTCTTGCCATTATGTCGTTAGAGGGATTTCGCGACAGTTTTTATAACAAAAGATTGTCTAAAATTGAAAATGTCACTCAGAGTTTTATGTCTTCACAATTTGAGCAAAATAAATTCTTTTGCGAAGAACTTAAGGAACATTCTAGCTTGTTGGATGCCAATAATAAACAACTTGAAGATGTTAATCTAGAAGTATCCAACCTTCAGGCTCAACTTGCTAATACTGAAAATTTACTAGGATTTTTTTTGGATAAACAAACAACTCTAGTGAATAAGATGGCTGCTAAACCCGAGTCACAATCTAGTAATGATGAAGATATTAAAATGATTGGTGTCACTCCTATTGAATCATTATTTAGTAATATAAAACTTGATGAAAAAGGGACTGAAGAAGATTCAACTTTAGATAGAAGGAGTCCCAATTGCTTGGAGGGTGATAATCTTAATGAAAAAAATGAAAAAAGTGGGTTTGGAGAGGTCAAAACTTTAAATAGTAATGCACCCACTACTTTGGATTACAAGGACTTTAATTATGATAGTTGTTATTTAATTGAGTGTATTTCCTTGTTGCAATCCATGATTAATTCACCAAATGCATATGAACAAAATAAAGCTTTCACTAAACATATTGTAGAAGCCATGATGAAAGCATATGAAGGAAAAACTTGAGTTGGAAGTATCAATTCCTAGAAAATTACAAGATGAATGGGAACCCACTATTAAAGTGAAATTTAAAGATTATGAATGTAATGCCCTTTGTGATCTTGGTGCTAGCATTTCCACTATACCAAAGTCTTTGTGTGATGTGCTAGGTCTCACCGACATGGATCCTTGTTCCCTTAATTTGCATCTTGCGGATTCCACTATTAAAAAGCCATTGGGTAGAATAAATGATGTGCTTATTCTTGCAAATAGAAATTATGTGCCCGTGGACTTTATTGTTCTTGATATTGAATGCAATCCTTCTTGCCCCATAATACTTGGTAGGCCTTTTCTACGAACAATAGGTGCTATTATTGATATGAAAGAAGGTAATATAAGATTTCAATTTCTATTAAATAAAGGGATGGAACACTTACCTAGAAAGAGAATTAAAGCACCTTATGAATCTATTATGAGGGCCACTTATGGAATTAACATGAAGGATGACAACACTTGAAACTATGCGTTATGCCTAGCTAGGGGCATAAAACAATAGCGCTTGTTGGGAGGCAACCCAATGAATAAAATAAAATTTTGTTTGTACTTTCTGTTCTTGTGTGTTTAAAAAATTATAGCCTCTGTTATGATTGTGTTTTTATCTTTTAATTAGTGTTTGTGACAAGTAATGCCTTTGGGATGATGTTGATGATAGTATAATTGATGCTGCTTGGAAAACAGAAAGTTTTGCATCCAGTCTTGGAATTTTAATTCTGTACTGGAGCATCATAAAAATATGAAATTTTTACAAAATATTTCTATATGAATTTTTTACGTTTTCCTAATTTTTTGGAATTTTTTAAGTTACATAAGTTTGGCTTTTAAATATATCTTTACAGACTGTTCTGTTTTAGACAGATTCTGTTTTTGTTGCATAGTTTGCTTATTTTGATGAATCTATGGATCGTATCGGGGGGTATGAGTCATGGAGAAGTTGGAGTATAGTAGAATTATGCCAATATTAAATATGAATCAATTTACAACAGTACCTAGAGTTTAAGATTTGTTTGTTATACTAACGGATCTCACGAGGTTTCTGTTGAGTTTTGTGTGCTGAAGTTTTCGAGTTTTGGGAGAGACTACGATGGATAAAGGAATGAGGAGCGGCAAGAGCCTAAGCTTGGGGATGCCGAAGGCACCCCAAGGTAAGGAAGACTCAAGCGTCTAAGCTAGGTGATGCCCCGGAAGGCATCCCCTCTTTCGTCTACAATCTATCGGTAACTCACTTGGAGCTATATTTTATTCACCACATGATATGTGTTTTACCTGGAGCGTCTTGTGATATAGTTTGTTTGATTTTGTTTGCTTTTTAGTTTGTCACAATCATCTTTTCTGAACACACCTTTTTGAGAGGCACACACATTATTCATGATTTGTTAGAATACTCTATGTGCTTCACTTATATCTTTTGAGCTAGGCAGTTGCTCTTGTGCTTCACTTATATCTTTTAGAGCACGGCGGTGGTTATATTTTAAAGAAATAGTTGCACTATCATGCTTCACTTATATCTTTTTGAGAGTCTAATGAATAGCAATGGTAATATGCACGGGTTATGAATTTGTTCCTGATATGATAGGTATTCAAGAGGGATATAAGAAAAACTTTCATGTAGATCACTGAATATGATAAGTTTGATTCCTTGCAATAGTTTTGCGATATTAAGATGGCAATATGTGGGAGGTGCTAGTAGATAATCGTGGTTTAGTAAGAATATTGGTGTTAAGGTTTGTGATTCCCGAAGCATGCACGTATGATCTGTCGTTATGCTAAGAAGTTGGATCATGATTTATTATTGATTGTCTACCTTATGAGTGGCGGTCGAGGACGAGCGATGGACTTGTCCTACCAATCTATCCCCCTAGGGGCATGCGTAGTAGTACTTTGCTTCGAGGGCTAATAAACTTTCACAATAAGTATGTGAGTTCTTTATGACTAATGTGATTCCATGGATTATACGCACTCTCACCTTTCCGCAATTTGCTAGCCTCTTCGGTACCGTGCATTGCCCTTTCTCACATCGAGAGTTGGTGCAAACTTCACCGGTGCATCCAAACCCCGTGATATGATACGCTCTATCACACATAAGCCTCCTAATATCTTCCTCAAAACAGCCACCATACCTACCTATCATGGCATTTCCATAGCCATTCTGAGATATATTGCCATGCAACTTCCACCGTTCCGTTTTTCTGACACACATCGTCATTGTCATATTGCTTTGCATGATCATATAGCTGACATAGTATTTGTGGCTCAGCCACCGTTCATCATTTTTATACATGTTACGCTAGCATCATTGCACATCCTGGTACACTGCCAGAGGCATCCATATAGAGTCATATTTTTGTTCTAGTATCGAGTTGTAAGTAAATAAAAGTGTGATGATCATCATTATTAGAGCATTGTCCCAGTGAGGAAAGAATGGTGGAGACTAACGAGTCCTCGAAAAAGTGGGGATGAGGTCCATGAGACCGTTCTAAAAAAAAGCCACAAAAAAATGAGAGAAAAAGAGAGAAGGGGCAATATGACTATCCTTTTTCCACACTTGTCCTTCAGAGTAGCACCATGTTTTTCATATAGAGAGTCTCCTAATTTGTCACTTTCATATACTAGTGGGAATTTTTCATTATAGAACTTAGCTTGTATATTCCGATGATGGGCTTCCTCAAAATGCCCGAGGTCTTCATGAGCAAGCAAGTTGGATGCACACCCACTTAGTTTTCATGTTGAGCTTTCATACACTTATTGCTCTTAGTGCATCCGTTGCATGGCAATCCCTACTCCTCGCATTGACATCAATTGATGGGCATCTCCATAGCCCGTTGATTAGCCTCGCCAATGTGAGACTATCTTCTTATTTTTGACTTCTCCTTATTTATCTCTACCACCATACTCTATTCCACCCATAGTGCTATATCCATGGCTTGCGCTCATGTATTGCGTGGGGGTTGAAAAAGCTGAAGCGCGTTAAAAAGTATGAACCAATTGCTCAGCTTGTCATCAGGGTAGTGCATGATAAATATTTTGTGTTAAGAAGATGGAGCATGACAGGATTATATGATTTGTAGGGATAACGTTCTTTAGAATTTTTATTTTGAAAGAAATGATTGTTTATTAGTATGCCTGAGTATTGATGTCTTTATATCAAACTATAGACTATTGCTTTGAATCATTCGGATCTTATTATTCATACCGTAAGAGAGAGATTACATGATGAAACATGATATGTAGCATTCCACATCAAAAATTCTGTTTTTATCATTTAGCTACTTGAGGACGAGCAGGAATTAAGCTTGGGGATGCTTGATACGTCTCCAACATATCTATAATTTTTGATTGTTCCATGCTATTATAGTATCAATCTTGGATGTTTTATGTGCCATTATATGCCATTATATATCATTTTTTGGGACTAACCTATTAACCTAGTGCCCAGTACCAGTTTCTGTTTTTCTGCTTGTTTTTGGCTTTTCAGAAAATCAATATCAAACGGAGTCCAACGAAGAAAAAACTATGGATTAATTTTTTCTGGACCAGAAGAGACCCACGAAACTTCGGGAGAAGACCAAAAGAGCCACGAGGAGGCGACAAGCCTGGAGGGCGTGCCCAGGGGGGTAGGGCGCGCCCCCCAGGCTTGTGGGCCCCTCGTAGACCCCCCTGGCCTAATTCCAGTGCTATAAATTCCCAAATATTCCCAGTATACCAGAGAGACAGAAGAGAAAACCTTTCCGTCGCCGCAAGCCTCTGTTCTTCCGCGATCCCATCTGGAGGCCTTTTCCGGTACTCTGCCGGAGGGGGAATCGATCACGGAGGGCTTCTTCATCAACCTTGCTGCCCTTCCGATGATGTGTGAGTAGTTTACCACAGACCTACGGGTCCATAGCTAGTAGCTAGATGGCTTCTTCTCTCTCTTTGATCTTCAATACCATGTTCTCCTTATGTAATCTTCTTTTGCTGTGTGTTTGTTGGGATCCGATGAATTGTGAGTTTATGATTAGATTATTCATGAGAAATATTTGAGTCTTCTCTGAACTCTTTTATGCATGATTATTATAGCTATGTATTTCTCTCCGATCTATCGATTTGGTTTGGCCTACTAGATTGATTTATCTTGCAATGGGAGAGGTGCTTTGTGATGCACTACTGCAGGCGACCGCTAACGCGACACATGAATCAGAGACCTCGCGACGAAACTGTGTGCGATGCATGAATCACAAACGGTGTCTTAAAAATAGCGTCGCCAATAAGACGAACTGTTTGCGATGGCGGAGACATAAAAAATGATTCAGATTAGAGACGCGTGTGCGATACGTGGCATATAGTTGATCCATATGAACTGTTTGCGATAAGCCAGAACAACAAACACGGTCAGCCAGTTCGTGGTGTGTGCTATACACGGCATACAGTTCACTCGGATGGACTGTTTGTGATTACCCAACACAACAGAAATGTGCAGGCAGATCAAGGTGCGTGTGATATACGGCATGCGGTTCACTCGGATGAACTGTTTGCGATTACCCAACACAACAGAAACAGTTCAACTTAACAAGATGTGTGTGTTACGCGGCAAACATGTCAGTAATCCGAAATGTGTGGGAAGACCGATAACAACACAAACGATTCCTGCTAATAACCCGTCTGTGTTGTGGGCAAACGCTTGCTGGTAAACAATTGTCAGCGATTGATGAAATCATCACCGATGGGTTCCGTAGTTTTATCCGTGTGCGATGTGATTTGCTCAGTCTGCACAACATCAACGCTCTCTGTCTACAGAACAATATTATTTTGTGTGAATAGTGTGCTCTGTTGGGCATACGAGATATATGGATCACACCCGTGGGCAAGCAATGTGCGCGCACGCGTCGTGCTAGCTCACGCTTCCTTCTATGCTAAGTTTCCATTAATTGATGGCGTTTTATGAACACACTATCGTTTCCCGCCATTTCCCCATCGGTTTCCTGCCGCCACCCAGCGATTGTGCATAAGCCTAGGCGGCGCGCGACACACCGAGGCACAAGCGCAGCCTATAGGCCCTCTAGCTACCTTTTGTAAGCATGCCAACCCACCGAAGCGCCGCCTCTGCCATCAACCTCCTCGACGAGGTAAACGAGCAGGCGCCACAGCCCGTCGAGGCCAAGGGCGTCCCTGGCAACGCGATGGATGACGTCATGCTGCGCGTCATCGCCACGGTTGAGCAGACCCTTGGCGGACGGCGCTTCAGCGCCGCGGATCAAGAAAGGCAACTCAGCGCCGAGAGGCTGCAGCTCGACGCACAACATGATCGGTGGTGCCTCGCAGCGCAAGACAGGCGCGTCCGCGCCGATAGGCTGCGGCTCGCCGCACAGCGAGACCGATGGACCGCCGCAGAGCGAGAGGCACGGCGCGCTGCACAGCAAGAGCGATTCCATCAGTGCTTGCCTGCTGTCGACAAGGCGTTGCAGCTGGCTACACGGCCCGTTAGTAGCCCCATTCCTCGCCAGGAGTGGGCAGAGGCCGTCTGCGCCGTACTAGCACCAGAGGCCGGCCGCGCCGTGCTTGCACCGGACGCCGGCCGCGCCGTTCGCATGGGTCGCGCCATTCGCCTTGTCCGCAGTCCTCTCGATGCCAACGCGCTGGTCGCTAGGCTCGAGCACCTCCTTGGCCCAGGTCTCCACATAGGCGCAGTAGAGGAACATGGCTGTCGCATCCTCGAGCTGGTGATCTCCGATGAAATAGCCAACTTGGAGCTGGAGATCGCGCTCCAGATGTACCGCGAGCATGTCAACCACTTGGACAAACGCTTGCACGAGTTCAGGCAGAGGCAAGAGCTACCGTAGGCAGGGGTGGTGGTCATGGACGCGTTTTATTTTGCCGAGTCATTTTGACG
This sequence comes from Elymus sibiricus, assembly GCA_039707655.1. Classification (NCBI taxonomy): domain Eukaryota; kingdom Viridiplantae; phylum Streptophyta; class Magnoliopsida; order Poales; family Poaceae; genus Elymus; species Elymus sibiricus. Next base: position 255,030,438 of record CM077674.1, read on the forward strand.
TTGATCGCTATGTATTCCCAACAATCATAATATTGCTCTGTTTATTGCTCTGTTTCATTGCGTGTACTCTATTTTCCGTTCTTACATATAGTTCTGTTTCAATGTGTATGTTTTCCATTTTGTACATGTGGATGGTAAACAGCTAGATAGAAATTAGTTCGAAAACGAACAATATGTGATGATACTTAACTGGTATCCCATACTTAACTACTAAGTACAATGCATAAAATTGAAAACGAACAATACTAAAACTAATAATCCCTCCTTATGTGGCTAGTATTCCGACAGCCCCTCGCTAGCAGCTCCCTGGTGCGCGGCGGCTTCCCAGCGCGGAGGGAGTTCTCCACTTCCTCTGCCTCGCAGCGCTTGACGTGTCGATCTGCGTCTTGCTGGTGGACGCGCACGAACGATCTTGCCATTTCGTTGGGCACCCACCGGAGATCCTCGTCGGTAGCACGCTGGAGCTTATCGGCCCACCTCCACGCAGCGATGAGGCGCCTAGCGCCTTCCTGGCAAAGTACCGGCCGTCTTCGTACACCTCGTCCGCACGTCGACGCGCCCGCCGCCAAAGCTCCAGCTTCTCCTTTTCCCAGGCGGCCTCACGGGCTTCACAGGCCGCCTGGTCCCTGGCGCGCTCCTTCGCCAACTCCTTCTTGAACGCCACTTGCCTGGCTTTCTCAGCCGGCGGCAGCGCTTTCCACAGACAAAGATTGTACTGGCCCCAAAACCACTCCAAAGTTGGGGGTTCCGGTGCAACCTTGTCTGGTGGCGCGTAGGGGTCCTCCTCGTCGCTGCTCTACGCCTGGATGTCCTCGCGGGGCGGCGCCTCCTCCTTGACGGGTGGGCAGATCGTCGGTGCCATGGCAGAGTTTTGTGAGAGAGAGGGGGGGCGAGCGAGGAGAGAATGTAGATGAGAATGCAGGCGGGATGACGTGGGTGGGGTAGTATTTATTGGCGGACGGAATCTAGATTGACGGGAGCAGTAGAAACGCTGGTGGCCGGAATTTACGAGTACTATAGATTGAATTACACACGATTCCCGCATCAAAATCTGTGTGTGAAATAAATCACCGACGGTTCCCAAGATTGAACCGCGTCTGATTAATAACCCGCGCCACTCACCTTCCAAACCTCACGGCGCGAAACAGAGTGCCAATCATGGGGGCCCAGTTGTCTTGCCAGATATTTACATATTCTTTCCAAATGTTTTGCATGAATTCTTATTTCGTGTTACCATGATATTGTTGGGAAATGTATTACATAAATGATTTTTCCAACCCATGATGATATTCTGTTGCATGTACATGTAGTTCAAATTTGAATTACGGCCATTAAATGGTTAGAAACTCACTTAATGTCTTAAAAATGTTAAATAACCCCTGAAAATTTCCAAATTTTAACATGAAAGTTGTATTTGTGGATGTTAACGGTAGAGAAAAAATGCCAAGCCATAAGAGGAAGCCAATGTCGGTTCGTCATCAAACATGCATCTTCTTCCCTCTCGGGACAACGAGTCTTCTCGTGAGATGCTCCGATTTGTGAGAGGTGTGTGCCAAAACTTTCGTCAAAGTGGCCAATTCTTTTACAACAGCATCTTGGTGCCATTTCATGACATCAAGCAAGGTTTCATGTATTTATGATCATTTTTGAATTTTTTGGAATTTAAAAGCCATGGTTCTCACTATTTGTGTCCAAGCCTTGACACCAATATGTTTGAAAATTCCTTCCAATTTACTGCACATGGCATTAACTCGCACACAAGGACACAAATATGATTTTCCTACACATGATGGTTTGCCGTTGCATGTACATGCAGTTCAAATTTGAATTACGGCCATTATATGGCTAGAAACTCACTTAATGTCTTAAAAAGGTTAAATCAACACCGAAAATTTCAAAAATTTAACATGACCGTTGCATTAGTGCATGTTAACGGTAGAAAAAAATTCAGGGTCATACGAGGAAACGAGCGCCGGTTCGTCATCAAACATGCATTGTTCCGTCTCGGAACCACGTGTCTTCTCGTGAGATGCTCCGATTTGTGATAGGTCTGTGCCAAAACTTTCATCAAATTGGCCAATTCTTTTACCACTGCATCTCGGTACCATTTCATGACATCAAGCAAGGTTTCATATATTTTTGATCATTTTTGAATTTTTTAGAATTTAAAAGCCATGGTTCTCACTGTTTGTGTCCAAGCCGTGACACCAATATGTTTGAAAATTCCATCCAATTTACTGCACAGGGCATTAACTCACACACAAGGACATAAATATGATTTTCCAACACATGATGGTTTGCCGTTGCATGTACATGCAGTTCAAATTTGAATTACGGCCATTATATGGCTAGAAACTCACTTAATGTCTTAAAAAGGTCAAATCAACACCAAAAATTTCAAAAATTTAACATGACCGTTGCATTAGTGCATGCTAACGGTAGAAAAAAATTCAGGGTCATACAAGGAAGCGAGCGCCGGTTCGTCATCAAACATGCATTGTTCCCTCTCAGAACCACATGTCTTCTCGTGAGATGCTCCGATTTGTGAGTGGTTTGTGTGAAAATTTTCGTCAAATTGGCCAATTCTTTTACCACTGCGTCTTGGTACCATTTCATGACATCAAGCAAGGTTTCATGTATTTTTGATCATTTTTGAATTTAAAAGCCATGGTTCTCACTGTTTGTGTGCAAGCCGTGACACCAATATGTTTGAAAATTCCTTCCAATTTACTGCACAGGGCATTAACTTGCACACAAGGACACAAATATGATTTTCCAACCCATGATGGTTTGCTGTTGCATGTACATGCTGTTCAAATTTGAATTACGGCCATTATATGGCTAGGAACTCACTTAATGTCTTAAAAAGGTCAGATGAATCCTGAAAAATTCCAAATTTTAACATGACAGTTGTATCCGTGCATGTTAACGGTACAAAAAAAAATTCGAACAATTTCTATCACCATCCGTTGCCAGTGTACTCCAAATTAGTTTGCTGTAGGTAATTAAAAATGGACTACATCACACACAGTTGATTATAAGAACCGTTTGCGATGAAAATTCGCGGGTCTTTTTATGTCTTCCTCCATAAGCTTCGCCGAATTTGTCTGCTCAAGCGCTGTTCACCCCCGAATCCTCGAGACCCCGATACCCATTCCCCATCCCCTTCTTGCAAAGAATGACGCCGTGGAGACGCTTTGTGAGGGCCTGTACAGTCGCCGAGTCCTCCCCGAGCGGCTCCGCCTCCGCCGAGAGCGCGGCCGCCTACGCCGAGAGCGTGGCCGCATCCGCATTGAGCGCGGCCGCATCCGCCGAGAGGGTGTTTGCGGCAGCCGACAGGGCAGCTGCAGCAGCCGAGACGGCTGCAGCTGCTACTGCGATGATGGCTGCAAACGCCAAGAGCGCTCGAGCAACCGTCCGTGCCGCGGAGGTCGCCCTGGCCTGGGTCGAGACCATCCACGCCCAGGTCGAGGACGCCCACGCCAAGATATTCCAGGCCTCCTCGGAATCCAGCATGCACCCCTCGTCCGAAAAGGTGGCGGAGATGCTTGTTAACGATGTGGCGGTGGAGGCCATGGAGCCCCTGCTTCCTCATGAGATCACCGAGCGGGAGCTGGAGATGCAGGAGGCGGCCGAGATCGAGGAGCGCCGGGAGGTGGAGTTGCGCGTGGCTAAGGAGGAGGTAGACAGCTGCCTGCCCGTCAAGGAATCGGCGGTGGAGTACCAACGCGAGCTCTGGCGCCACCACTAGTATGCGTACTGCAACCTTGAGGGCGGCACCGGCGATGAGGACGAGGACGAGAACGACGACGCGATCTACTTCAGCCCGGGGGACACGGAGTCCACCAGCGGCGGCATGTCGCCAGGACAAGTAATCGGCATCTCATCTTACACCGGCGAGGCATAGGGCGGCGACACGTCGGCGGCTTTGTTTAAATTATGCGTACTTAGCCTTTGTTTATAACACTGGTCTTTTGTTAGAGCAATGTTTAGGTCAACTGGCTCTGTTTAACTACTAAAATTGCTCGATTCAGTAAGTGTGGTCTGTGTGCTGTAGGCTCTTTAGTGTACACCCCCTCTCAAATTAGCAAGTGATGTTAAATATGCAATGACGTGGATGAGCACTGTACCCAGGGAAATTTCCACCAAAATTCGAGTGCTCAAACTCATCGCATGCGCGTAACGTTTGCGATGCACACATATGTTCAAAGTGAAAGGTGTCCGATGACACTGCGCGCCAAGTTCCCCCCCCCCCACCTTTCAATTTTTTTTGCCTACCGCCGAAATATCTAACTCTTCCCCCCTTCTGATGGCCTCTGCCGCGTTTCGGCATCGCTGGCGGTGAGTCGCCAGCCGCCGTTGACCTGACTGGCCTGGGGCCCACCCCTGGGTCACTGCCAGTGGGTCCCAGGGGCCCAGTTGACCACGTTGACTTGGTCGACCGTGCTGACTGGGCAACACCAGTCACTAACAGGTGGGCCCCACTCGCTAATTAAAATGTTTGATAAATAAACTTAATCTGTTAGCTAATTAGTCACTGACATATGGGGCCCACCTGCTAATTAATCTCTGTTTAGTTTAAATAATCACTGTTTAGCCCTCTGTGTATGACATGTGGGTCCCAGTGGTCAGGTTTGACCTGGACCGGTTGTGTTGACTGATGACGTCACCCTGACATACTGCTGACGCAATAAAGTATTTACTGTTATTTTCAAATTAAAATTAATTCCAGGAATTTCAGAAAATTGTTTAAAACTTTGAAAAATCATAAAAAATAATCCGTAGCTCGGATGAAAAAGTTTTCTACATGAAAGTTGATCAGAAAAATGTGACGAATCCGAATATGTCCTCCACATACCTGTCACATGCCCACAACACTGCAAATATGGAACCTTCCCCTCCGGTTCATCTGTCTGACAAATGCCTAAAACCGGGAAAGTATTCCCAGATATTTTCCCGCTCCGCCATTAACACTTAGCACTGCATTAGATCACCCCCAACACAGCATATTGCCATGCCGTGCATCTATGTTGCTTTTGTTTGATTTTTATTTATTGTTTCTTCCCCCTCTTCTCTCCGGTAGACCCCGAGACCGACGTTGCCGCCGAGTACAACTACACCCCTGACGACCAGCCCCTTTCCGCAGAGCTTCCAAGCAAGCAAAACCCCTTGATCATTCCTATATCACCTATTCTTTCTTTCCCATGCTTGCATTAGATTTTGCTACTGTAATTGATTGCTCCTATTCTGATGCATAGCCTGTTTTTGTAACTGCTGTTGATACCTTACCTGCTATCCTAAATGCTTAGTATAGGTTGGTTAGTAATCCATCAGTGACCCCTCACCCTTGTCCTTGTTTCCCCGCTTTGTTACCGGTGCCCCGATCAATGTGATCGATGTACAGAGACCGACACAGCACCGCACACCCCCTTAGTTGTACGACTCTGCAGAGCTACTATCGAGTGCCGAGGGTGATACCTCCTATCTCACTCTTGATGATATCTCTGTAGCATAGTTAGTCGGTTGTGGGTTATCGAGGGTGATTCCTCTTTCACCACCTCCGATGAAGCCTGTGTCGTGCAACCCCTCAAGTGTGAACCCATCGAGGGTGATTCCTCCGAGTTCACCTTGACGGATACATCGAGTGGGAATCCATCGAGGGTGATTCCTCGGATTTCCCCCTCGATGTTTCGGACACGCGGATACTGTGATTTTACCTCAGTCTCTTGTTGAAGTCGGGTCGACCCCGAGGGGTACCCGCGAGAGATGTGAAGTCGGGTTGACCGTGAGGGTACCCGCGAGATAATCACGTGGCACGGTTGGGCAATCCTGGCCCTTGCCGTAAGTCCACGAGACGGGGCGACGGGACCACAGATCATGGATCACTGCTCATCACTACGAGCTCCCAATACGCTAAGGGTTAGGATATGTGATCTGAGTAGGCCTCTGGCCTTTTCGCACTAACCACCACGCAGGAATAGTATGGGCACTCGACGTCATATGTATCAGCTGAAGCTCTTCAGGCGTCAGCAATTGAGCGGCGCGCGCCCGGGTGGACCGCGACAGCCTGCATGTGTATACAGGGGCTAGGTCTGGTCCTGGCCGCGTTCGCAATGCGCAGGAGTGCGAAGGGCGATGGGCCCAAGACCCCTGAGCGCTTAGGGTGTAGACCGGCGTGCTGGCCTCTCTGCTGAGCCTAGGTAGGGCTGCGGCGTGTCGATCAGCCAAGGCCGGGCATGACCCGATAAAAGTGTGTCCGGCCAGAGTTAATCGAGCGTGTTGGGTAAGTTGGTGCACCCCTGTAGGGAAGTATATCTATTCGAATAGCCATGTCCATGGTAACAGACGCTCAGAGAGTATCCCGATCTACTACAACTAGAACTGGATACTTGTGAACTTAATAATATGTTAGCTCCAGGATTGCTTTCTCGCAGGGAGTCGAGGAAGGATCTCTGGCATTGCTATTACTTGTTACTTTATAATATGCTAATCTGCACTCTTCTAATGCTGCAAGATGCTAGTCTTCGTTAGGCTAGGCCTTCCCCTCTATTCTGGCATTTCTGCAGTCTAGTCCACAGATACAACCCCTTCTTTTGATACCGATGCATAACTAGAATAGATCTGATGTAAGTCTTGCGAGTACTTTGGATGAGTACTCACGGTTGCTTTGCTACCTCTTTTTCCCCATAGCCGATTGCTACGATCAGTGAGACCGATGACCAGGAGTAGATAGGAGGCCTGCGCCTTTTCGATCTAGTGTTGTTATTTTGCTTAGCCTTCTTAAGGAAAACTTGTTTAACCTTTATGTCTGTACTTAGATACTGATGCTTCCGCTGACTCTTGTGTAACTCGAGCTTATGTATTCGAGCCCTCGAGGCCCCTGGCTTGTAATATAAAGCTTGTATTATTTTATTTTGTGTCTAGAGTTGTGTTGTGATATCTTCCCGTGAGTCCCTGGGCTTGATCGTGCACATTTGCGTGTATGATTAGTGCACAATTGAGTCGGGGGCGTCACAGGTTCTGATTTGTAATAAAGGATTTTAACCTGGAGACCGATTTGAGCCATTTGTTCCTCTTGTAGCTCCCTCGGACCATCACTTGCAAGGAATGGAGTGGGGTAGCTAAAGATCTGCCTGCTCGTTGTCACCATCAATCTCCATGCATGAAGTTAGTGGCTTTTGAATCTGTGGACAGTGGGAGGAAGTTTCTGGCATGTGCAGAGAAGGTTAGCCCCACTTTCGTTGTTACAAATCATTTGTTAGATGTGATTTAGACACTGTCACTGTGCTATGTTGATATGGATGTGATTAAGACACTGTCAAGGTTTCTACCTACTAGTATCTAAAAATGTTGCCATCTCATCAGCGATGCCCTGAGAAAATTATTTGGCACCGCTTCAGCAGTTTGTGGACCCAACTTTGCTCCACACATCCGAGCAGCCAAGCAATAAAATACTAATACTTTATGGCAGGAAGGAACTGGGCATCGGAGCAACTAGGTGCTCCGGTTCCCTGAATTTTTCCTCTGGCAACGACTTGGTAGTGCAGGATACTGGTGCCAAATGTAGCAACAATTGATTTGACACCGGTTTTGGCCTACACAGTGGAGGGCCTTTATTGATATTAGTTCTATGTTATTAAATTTGTGCATGTACATACCTGTTAGTATTAATTTGATGGCATTGAAACACTGTCACTGTGCTGTTGCAGTTATATTTAGCTTCCTCATAAAATGGTCAATTTGTTATTATAGTACCTGACTAAGAACTTAATTATAGCTTGTGATGTTCCTGAATTTGGTTGTTGTCTCAGTAGCAATTAATTCATTTGCACATTGAACTTTTTGAGAAGATATATCATAATAAACGTGTTTCTGCAGTTTTTCAAAATATGTATGTGGTGATTTTCTATGTTGCTAGAAACCCATTTCCCCTACAACTGTAACTGATTTAGTTTTAAATATTATAGGATGAACGGAGGTGTTCTTACCTAGAGTGGGTTGATCAAGAGTGTTCACCGTCTTTGAAGATGTGCCTAGCAAAGCTCTGGATCATGTTTGAGGAAGAGAATAGAGATAGGCTGAGAGAAAATGTTGTCAACGCTGAAGAATATTTCAAGGTACTGAAAAAAAAGAGGAAGATGGAGAATGAGCTCAGTTTTTTTAAATTAGACTTTGCTAAGATGGTGTTTGCGAAGGAGGCACTTTCCCAGTTGGTCAGTGCAAAACAGGTTCTTACTGAACTGAAAGCAGAGGTGGAGAAGACTAATTTGGCTGATCATGCATCAGTCGATTAGGGAAATGAATATATTGTTCTAATATTGTGCTTATGAAGGTGAACTAGCTATATGCTGTACTGTGCTGTTGTCATGTACCTATCGTACTGTGATGTTATAATATATTTATGTGCCTGATATGAAATTGGCAAACAACTGTTTGATATGAAATGTGATTTTGCTTAATACTGGAATTATTAATAGTAAACTAATAAACCTGCTAAATGGGTCATGGAACTTTACAAACGGTTCTAGTAGCAAAAGCGTGTGTGATATACTTGAATAACGCAAACGGTTTATGGAGGCAGAGCGTGTGTGATCGTTACACCTATCACAGACGAGGCTATATAGAAAACTGTGCGTGATGTAGATACGAACGGAAACGTTTGTCTGGGATTCACTGTGTGGGATGTGCATACGAACGGAAATGGTTGGCTGGGATTCACTGTGTGGGATGTACATACGAACGGAAATGTTTGTCTGAGATTCACTGTGTGGGATGTACATATGAACGGAAACGTTTGTTTGGGATTCACTGTGTGGGATGTACATACAAACGGAAACGATTGGGCCTGTATAATTGTATGCGATGGCTCGCCAGATCGCACACGAGCTCATTTTGCCCAACGTGTGTGACTGGAGGACCTATCCCCGACGGTTTCTGGGTCGTGTGGGAAGGACCCCCCCTATCGCACACACAGGCAAGGCGACGGTTTAAAACTACGTCGCGGAAAGGGGTTAAAAACCGTTTGTATTGCAGCTCGCTGCACCAGTGATGGGTTCAATCTTGCGGTGCTCAATCCCAGTGACAGAAGGGGACATGACACGTATTTGTATTATCGCCATTAAGGATAAAAAGATGGGGTTTAATCATATTACTTGAGTTTACTTTGTCTACATCATGTCATCTTGCTTAAGGCGTTACTCTGTTTCATACTTAATACCATAGATGCATGCTGGATAGCGGTCGATGGGTGGAGTAATAGTAGTGGATGCAGGCAGGAGTCAGTCTACTTGTCTCGGACGTGATGCCTATATACATGATCATTGCCATGAATCCGTCATAATTATTTGCTTTTCTACCAATTGCCCAACAGTAATTGTCTACCCACCGTATGCTATGTGTTCGAGAGAGAAGCCTCTAGTGAAAACTATGGCCCCCGGGTCTACTTTATCATATATAAAAAACCTAAAAATACCTTGCTGCAATTTATTTACTTTCATTTTATTTAGTATTTTAGTTTATCTATCTACCACTATCAGAATTAATCCTTGCAAATAACCGCTAAGAGGATTGACAACTCTCTTATTTGCGTTGGGTGCAAGTGTTTGCTTTTGTGTGTGCAGGTGCGCTTAACGGAATTTTGTTTGGTTCTCCTACTGGATTGATAACCTTGGTTCTTAACTGAGGGAAATACTTATCTCTACTATACTGCATCATCCTCTCCTCTTCGGGGAAATACCAACGTAGTCTACAAGTAGCAGGGCGCCATTAATGGAGAAGTTGGGATCGAGGTGGGCGGCGGATGGAGGTCAAAGGGCTTGCCTCCCGGTGAGCCTGTGCAGCGGTCTGCTCCACGCCTCCTGTCTACTCAAATAGCTACCCCGCACGGCGCCTCCTAGCTAATAAAAATGAGGACGCATGGCGGCACGTAAATGGTTAGTACAACGCCCATGGTTTGAATAACACTTGTGTTTCCGATTGTAACGTGGCATCACTTTGTTCCAAAATGACTTTGTTGGTTGTTAATGTGTGCGCCTTCAAAAAATCGTACAAATTTTTTATCACAGCATGTTGGTGCCATGTCAAGCCACATTCCAAGTTTCATGATTTTCAGGCAAGTTTTGGATTTATAGGAATTTAAAAACCAAGTTTGTCAATGTTTTCGGCCGAGCCACGACGCCCAGATGTTTGGTATTCATTCCCATTTATTGCATGGGACCTAAACATTCACCCAAGGACACATATATGATTTTCAACCCATTTTGGTGCACTGGAGCATGTGCATGTAGTTCAGATTTGAATTATGCACATTAAATGCCTAGGAAACTCAATAAATGTATAAAAAAGGCCAAATGAACCCGGAATAATTCCAAATTTTAGCACGACACTCCTATTGGTCTTTGTTGCCTCTGTAAAAAAAATCAAGGCAGGAAGAGGGAGCGTATGTCGTTTCGCCCACAAAGGTGACACATCCCCTATCGGAACCATGTGCCTTCTTGAGAGAAGCTCCTGTTTGTAAGAAGCTTATACCAAAACTTGTCCCAAATCGAACAATTTTTTTACCATAGCATGTTGGTGCCATGTCATGACACCTTGCCAAGTTCCGTGATTTTTAGGCAATTTTTGGATTTACAGGAATTTAAAAACCAAGTTTCTCAATGTTTTCGGCCGAGCCACGACGCCCAGATGTTTGAAATTCACTCCCATTTCTTGTATGGGACCTAAACATTCACCCAAGGACACATATATGATTTTTCAACCCATTTTGGTGCACTGGAGCATGTGCCTGCAGTTCAAATTTGAATTATGCACATTAAATGCCTAGAAAACTCAATTAATGTATGAAAAATGCCAAACAAACGCGAAATAATTCCAAATTTTAGCACGAAACTCTTATAGTTGCATGTTCACTGCAGATAAATGTTCTAGCAATTCAAACACCGACCTTTCCTGCCGTAACACCATTTTGTCTTTCAAATCAAAAGGAAAAAAATCAAGTACACCACAAACAATTTATTAGCAAGAATCGTGTGCGATGCAGTATAAAATATCTTGGGGCTCCCTCATGTATGGCTTACGCCGGAAGGTTCGTTGGCTACAGTCCACCGGCCGCGCGTCAACCACACTTGCGCGCCAGTTTTTCGCTGCACCATTCGTAAATTTTCGGCAACCGCAGAAATATCTAGGTCCCCGCCCCCTCCCCCCACCAAAAGCCACATTTCCATTGTTTCCTCCTTCCTTTCCAAGTTCAACCCTTCACTGCTTTGCAGTGCTCCTTCCCGCTAAGGAGCCTCATCGATATAGTCAGGTAATCCACACCCCACCCCCATCCTCCTCCTCATTCTCCATCCCACATGCCTCGACCGCCGGCGCGACACCTTCCACCCAAATCACTACCCCATCCTCCAAATAAGCGCCGCCCATAGCCATGGTGCACGCATTATAGCCAGGAGCTCAAGGAGCATCTGGCAGCGGTGAAGCAAATTGTGGCCGCACGCGCGGATGAGGTCGCGATGGCTGCCATGCATGCCGACCGCCAGATCTTGGAGGAGCATCTCGCCGTTGAGGCCACCATGGACCCCTCGTGCGCGGACACCGCCACGCGGTTGGCTGCTTTAAGTGACAGTTCGTGGTGTTCTCTAAAGACCGCCTCCGGTGCCTTCTAGTGAATTGTCCCCTGTAATGTTAATATGCAATCTGATCTTCTGAAATGTGATGTTCAGTTAATAGTTTGGCTCATTTGTTGTGATGTTTAGTTAACTGTTTGGTTCAATTCTGAAATGTGATGTTCAATTCCTGTGTGTACAAATTTTTTATTGTTATGCATGTGAGGAATAAAATCGAATTTGGATGTACTCTATACATGAGAAACATACACAAATGCTATATTTCCTAGTAGTTCTTAAGCACGCTTGGCTTGGTTAACTGTATGATCTTCTAGTATATGTTCTATTCTGCAATGTGGTTCTCAGTTAACTGCTTGCTTCATTTGTTGTGGTGTCCAGTTAACTTTTTGGTTCAATTCTATAGTGTGATGTTCATTTGTTGTGGGTACAAGTTTTCATTAATATATTGTACTGATAGTATGCCAACTCTCACTTAAACTGATCAATATCCGCCTTATATGTGTTGCGGGGAAACAATGGGAGGCATTGAGGTTTACCATCGAGGTTTGCACATGCATGGTCCTTTGGCTAATAGCACATTATTATGCAATTGTAGGAACCATTCTAATATTTAGGTTTTTAACAATTTGGTCTTGCACATGTACGTCCTGCTGTCAGAGGTTTAGACCCACTGTTCGATCCATTTTGCATATGGGGAAATGAGATGAACATGAATATCAGTCAAGTCAAGAAACCCAGAAAGATTGTTAGAATAAAGAAACTAGCGATGAATAACAACAAGATCTTTGTTTGCACAATGAAGAAGACATCAGTCAACTATAGGATGGTACTAACTCTTTTACCTTGTGTTTTTTCCTATGCGCCATTTCAAAATTTAGAATAAATTTTTATGCATATCTTTGTTTTCAGTCCTTTCCAAAGCAGTTCACCGATGTGTTAGTGTATAAAACATGGGTATTTTATACCCTGACTTATGCACAGACGGTAGCAACCTCCTTGCCAGCCAGGGCTTGCCAGAACTTGCCAAATAACCAGATTCAAGACCCAGTTGCAGAAACTACTGGAGAGAAGCTCAAAACGAAGCACCAACGAGCACTCCACTGGTACTGAAGATGAAGACATCCCTTGCCGGCAAGGCTGAACCGGCAAGGCGAAGACCCGGCAAGCTCCGTGCCGGCAAGCTTTAGCCAGCTCTCCAGCGCTCCACCTCACCGGACAGCTAGTCGCTAATTGGTGAGGTGTTGACCGCGCAGGCTGGTTGGTGAGATTTGTCGGGCGCGTGTCAGCATGCAGGGAGAAGATTTGCCTTTAATGACACCCGTCCAGAAGGCGTGTCAAAATAATACAAGGTAGCTGGGCGAGCGGTGCAGAAACCTTGCCGGGGCTACCTCTCCACATGACACCTAATGGAGCATTTAATGCTTTTGTCCTAAACTGGCAGAGTTAGGTATGATAGCACTGTTTGCTATCTAATCGACTTGTAATTATTGTTTTGCCACCGTGGTAACCCCTTGAGCTATAAAAGGAGGACCAGGGCGACGTTTACGGGGGTCGCGCGATCAGAACCCTAGCACAACTTGCATTCGTAGCTGCTCCTCCTACACCTTGCCGGAGAAAGCGCTCCTTGTACTTGTACTCACACCCATCCAATACATCCAAGCAAGAGTAGGGTTTTACACCTCACGGTGGCCCGAACCTGGGAAAAATCCCTCGCTCCCTCCATTGATTCCGCTCTTTGTGGACGTTGATCTCCCCTGCCGAACCACAAGGGGCTAGATGGCCTCATAGCTGGTCGTACCCATGACATCTTTGGCGCGCCAGGTAGGGGGATCGCTTGCGCGAACCCGAATTAGTGGATTGCGCGTCAGCTTCATCAACCTCGTCACCGTCCTCCTCGTCGGCGATGGCCCCCAAGAAGAAGGGCATCACGATGACGGCCCCTTCGCACGTGTCCGCAGGCGGTGCAGGCGGCGCAGCAAATGCGGGTGGTGCGGATACCGCGGTTGGCACGACCAGCGCAGGAGGCGCGGTCGCCATGCCCACCGTGGTTGGTGCAGGAGACGAGCGCGCTAGAGGCGGTTGACTTCCTTGATCCTCTAGCGAACGAAGCCGAGACGGCGTGGGCGGAGTGAACGGACCTCCTCCTCCTCCTCGTCGCCGCGCCGACGAACGCAGCCACCGGAGCAGCAATGCCCAGGCCGGCGCGAGCCAAGATCCAGCCGCAGCGGCGTCCAAAGATGCTGCTTCAGGACAGACGTCGCGCCCCTCGCACAATGGGTGTAACGCAACTCCGAGCGGCGCTGCTACTTGTAGCTTCCGTTGGTATTTTCCCCGAAGAGGAAGGGATGATGCAGCACAGTAGAGATAAGTATTTCCCTCAGTTATGAAACCAAGGTTATCGAACCAGTAGGAGAATCACGCAACACCTCGTTAGCAGCACCTGCACACAAACAACAAATCCTAGCACCCAACGCAAACGAGGGGTTGTCAATACCTCGACGGTTAATTGCAAGATTAAATTGTATGTGATAGATAAATAGATTGAAACAAAAATACAAAATCAAATAAATAAAAGAAAATGGCAGCAATATTTTTAGGGTTTTAGTAATATGATTTAGATAGACCCGGGGGCCATAGTTTTCACTAGAGGCTTCTCTCAAGAAAATAGCATACGGTGGGTAGACAAATTACTGTTGGGCAATTGATAGAAAAGCAAATAATCATGACGATATCCAAGGCAATGATCATGTATATAGGCATCACGTCCGAGACAAGTAGACCGACTCTTGCCTGCATCTACTACTATTACTCCACACATCGACCGCTATCCAGCATGCATCTAGTGTATTAAGTCCATAAAGAACGGAGTAACGCCTTAAGAACGATGACATGATGTAGACAAGATAAACTCACGTATGAATAAACCCCATCTTTTTACCCTTAATACCAATGATACATACGTGTCATGTCCCTTTCTGTCACTGGGATTGAGCATCGCAAGATCGAACCCATTACAAAGCACCTCTTCCCATCGCAAGATCGAACCCATTACAAAGCACCTCTTCCCATGGCTCGTGGCCACCTCCTCTGGTGTATGGTCTTCTCCCGAAGCTTCTAGTGTTGTATATGTCCAGAAAAAAATCTCCAAAAAGTTTCGTGGCATTTGGACTTCGTTTGGTATTGATATTCTGTAAAACAAAAAACAGGCAGAAAACTGCAACTGGCACTGGGCACTAAGTTAATAGGTTAGTCCCAAACAATGATATATAATTGATGTAAATGTATATAAAAACATCCAAGATTGATAATATAACAGCATGGAACAATCAAAAATTATAGATACGTTTGAGACGTATCAGCATCCCCAAGATTAATTCCTGCTCGTCCTCGAGTAGGTAAATGATAAAAACAGAATTTTTGATGTGGAATGCTGCCTATCATATTCATCATATATTCTTTTCTTTTGTAGCATGGACATTGGACTTGAATGATTCAAAGCAATAGTCTATAATTTGACATGAAGATATAAATACTCAAGCATGCAAACAAGCAATCATGTCTTTCAAAATATCAACGCTAAAGAAAGTTATCCCTAGCCCATTATGCTCAATCATTGATCAATTCATGAAACACACTCAAATATTAGCTACATCCAATGCACAAGTTTGACAATAGTGCTCTCTAGTTGGTGCTTTATAAAATAAGATGGAGACTCAAGAAAATAAAAATTGCATAAAAGCAAATAGATAGGCCCTTCGCAGAGGGAAGCAGAGATTTGTCAAATGTGCCAGAGCTTAAAGCTTAAATTAAAGAGATAAAAATATTTTGAGAGGCATGCTTTTCCTGTCAACAAAAACGACCGAGAATTTCCAATATCTTCCATGCTAGACACATCATAAGCGGTTCCCAAACAGAAAGTAAAGTTTATTTCCTTTCCACCATTCTTTCACAATCCATGGCTAGCCGTATCCACGGGTGCCCTCCATACCATCACTTTCCAAGGAATTTTGTTGTTATTAATTTTTGATTTCATTGTGGGACTGGGCATCCCTATTACCAACCATTCTCTCGTGCAATGACAAGTGAATAAACACTCATCGTGAGAATAACACACCTAGCATGGAAAATAATGGCCACCCCCTGCCGCTTCATGAGCGGTACGGGCACACAAAACGGAAAAAATATTTTGAAAATTAGAGTTGGCACACGCAAATTTACTTGGAACAGCATTGAAATACCGCATATAGGTAGATATAGTGGACTCATTTGGCACAACTTGGGTTTAAGGATTTTGGATGCACAAGCAGTATTTCCGCTTAGTACAAATGAAGGCTAGCAAATAGATTGAGAAGCAACCAACCAAAAACCAAAAACGGTCATAAACATGCATTAAACATAACTAACACCGAATAATGCACCATAAGTAGGATATAATTTCGTTGCATAACTATTGACTTAATGTGCATGCATAGGGAATCACAAACCTTAACACGAATATTTTTACTAAATCACAATTACTCACTAACATGACTCACATATTATCATTTCCATATCGCAAAACTATTGCAAGGAATCACACTTATCATATCCAATGATCTATATGAAAGTTTTTATTATATCCCTCTTGAATATTCATCACTTTTGGACCAAATTCATATCTTGTGCAAATTACCATTACTTTCATCAACTCTCAAAAAGATATAAGTGAAGCATGAGAGTGCAAATATTTCTTCAAAATTTTAATTTTATCAACTCTCAAAATAATATAAGTGAAGCATGAGAGTTTATTTCTTCTAAATATAGCCACCGCCATGCTCAAAAAGATTTAAGTGAAGCATTAGAGCAACTGCCTAGCTCAAAAAATTTAAGTTAAGCACATAGAGTATTCTAACAAATTATGATGAACGTGTGGCTCTCTCAAAATAGGTGTGTTTAGCAAGGATGATTGTGACAAACTAAAAAGCAAACAAATCAAAGACTCATATAATACATGACTCTCCAAGCAAACCACATATCATGTGACGAATAAAAATATAGCTCCTAGTAAAATTACCGATGGTTGGTAGAAGAAAGAGGGGATGCCTTCCGGGGCATCCCCAAGCTTAGATGCTTGAGTCTTCCTTGAATATTACCTTGGGGTGCCATGGGCATCCCCAAGCTTAGGCTCTTGCCACTCCTTATTCCTTCATACATCGTGATCTCACCCAAAACTTCAAAACTTCAATCACACAAAACTCAACAAAACCTTCGTGAGATCCGTTAGTATAACAAAACAAATCACTACTTTAAGTACTGTTGAAAACCCATTCATATTTTATTTTTGCATTATAACTACTGTATTCTAACTTCTCCATGGCTTATACCCCCCGATACAATCCATAGTTTCATCAAAACAAGCAAGCAACACATCAAAAACAGAATCTGTCAAAAACAGAACAGTCTGTAGCAATCTATTTAAAAGCCATACTTATGTAACTACAAAAATTCTGAAAAATTAGGAAAACGTGGGAAAGTCATATACTAATACTGTGTAAAAATTTCAGATTTTTCTGACGCTCCAATACAGAAACAAAATTCCAGCACTGGACGCAAAACTTTCTGTTTTCCAAACAGCATCAATTATACTATCTTCCAAATCATCCCAAAGGTTTTACTTGGCACAAACACTAATTAAAAACAAAAAAACTCAATCATAACAGTAGCATAAATGTGAAAACACAAAATAACTGAAACAAAAAGTATAAATTTATTTTATTCATTGGGTTGCCTCCCAACAAGCTCTTTCTTTATAGCCATTAAGATAGGCTTGGGATATTAATGATGCTCACATAAAAGACCAGAATTGAAGCACACAGAGAGCATCATGAAACATGCGACAAACACATTTAAGTCTGACTCTGTTCCTATGCATAGGCATTTTATAAGCAAACAAATTATCAAGACAAGAAATATCTAGCATATGCAAGGGAGAAGAATAAAACATTGACGATCTCAACATAACGAGAGGTAATTTAGTAATATGAAAAAATTTACAACCATATTTTCCTCTCTCATAATAATTACATGTAGGATCATATTCAAATTAAACAATATAGCAATCATATAAAATTTTCTCTTCATGATCCACATGCATAAAAGTTCTATAATCTTCCAAAATAGTGGGATTAACATCAACTAAAGTCATGACTTCTCCAAACCCACTTTTATCAAAAATTTCATAAGATTGAACACTCTCCAAATGTGTGGGATTATTTTTACTTAAAGTTGACGCTCTTCCAAACCCACTTTCAATATTATTGCAAACATTATTATTATTATCAATATCATATTCATCATGAGGCTTAAATAAATTTTCAAGATCATAAGAAACATTATCACCCCAATCATGATCATTGCAATAAGTAGTAGACATAACAAAATTATCGTCCCCAAGCTTGTAGTTTTGCATATTATTAGCACAATTGACATTAATAGAATTTATAATAACATTATTGCAATCATGCTTTTCATTGAAGGAGCTATCATGAATCACTTTATAAATTTCTTCTTTCAACACTTCATCACAATTTTTCGGTTCATGATTTTCAAGCAAAACTTCATAGAGATAATCAAGTGCACTCAACTCACTAGCAATTGGTTCATCATAATTGGATCTTTTGAAAACATTAGCAAGTGGATGAGGATCCATATCAATAGATTTCTAGCAAGCGAAGATGCAACCAAATAGAAGGCACATGGCACACAAGCAAAGATAGCAAACGAGCAAAAAGGCAAACGGAAAATATTTTTTTATTTTTGTAAAAACTTTTTAGAAGTGGGGGAGATGAAAATGAGAGGCAAAGGCAAATAAAATAAATGCAAGGAGATGAAAGCTTTATGCGTAGGTACCTGATAGATGTTGATGATGTCTCCCCGGCAACGGCGCCAGAAATTCTTCTTGCTACTTGTAGCTTGCGTTGGTATTCTCCCCGAAAAGGAAGGGATGATGCAGCACAGTAGAGATAAGTATTTCCCTCAGTTATGAAACCAAGGTTATCGAACCAGTAGGAGAATCACGCAACACCTCGTTAGCAGCACCTGCACACAAACAACAAATCACGCAACGAGGGGTTGTCAATCCCTCGGCGGTCAATTGCAAGATTAAATTGTATGTGATAGATAGATAGATTGAAACAAAAATACAAAATCAAATAAATAAAAGAAAATGGCAGCAATATTTTTAGGGTTTTAGTAATATGATTTAGATAGACCCCGGGGCCATAGTTTTCACTAGAGGCTTCTCTCAAGAAAATAGCATACGGTGGGTAGACAAATTACTGTTGGGCAATTGATAGAAAAGCGAATAATCATGACGATATCCAAGGCAATGATCATGTATATAGGCATCACGTCCGAGACAAGTAGACCGACTCCTGCCTGCATCTACTACTATTACTCCACACATCGACCGCTATCCAGCATGCATCTAGTGTATTAAGTCCATACAGAACGGAGTAACGCCTTAAGAACGATGACATGATGTAGACAAGATAAACTCACGTATGAATAAACCCCATCTTTTTACCCTTAATAGCAACGATACATACGTGTCATGTCCCTTTCTGTCACTGGGATTGAGCACCGCAAGATCGAACCCATTACAAAGCACCTCTTCCCATGGCAAGATAAACCAATCTAGTTGGCCAAACCAAATCAATAGATCAGAGAAGAAATACGAAGTTATAATAATCATGCATAAAAGAGATCAGAGAAGACTCAAATAATATTCATGGATAATCTGATCATAAACTCAGAATTCATCGGATCCCAACAAGCACACCACAAAAAGTGATTACATCGGATAGAACTCCAAGAACATCGAGGAGAACATTGTATTGAAGATCAAAAAGAGAGAAGAAGCCATCTAGCTACTGCGTATGGACCCGAAGGTCTGTGGTAAACTACTCACGCATCATCGGAAGGGCAGCAAGGTTGATGTAGAACCCCTCCGTGATCGATTCCCCCTCCGGCGGAGTACCGGAGAAGGCCTCCATATGGGATCTCTCGAGAACAGAAACTTGCGGCAGCGGAAAAAGTATTTTGTGGACTCCCTTGAGGCTTTCTGATTTTTTGGGAATTTATAGTGGTGGAATTAGGTCAAACGGAGCTGGGGTGGGCCCACGAGGCACCAGGGCGTGCCTGCCCCCCCAGGCGCGCCCTGGTGGCTCGTGGCCACCTCCTCTGGTGTCTGGTCTTCTCCCGAAGCTTCTAGTGTTGTATATGTCCAGAAAAAATCTCCAAAAAGTTTCGTGGCATTTGGACTTCGTTTGGTATTGATATTGTGTAAAACAAAAAACAGGCAGAAAACAGCAACTGGCACTTGGCACTAAGTTAATAGGTTAGTCCCAAAAAATGATATATAATTGCTGTAAATGTATATAAAAACATCCAAGATTTATAATATAACAGCATGGAACAATCAAAATTTTTAGATATGTTGGAGACGTATCAGGCGCCAACAACTCCGGGCAGCGACGGCCGCACGGCAAGACCCCTGTCGATCAGGTTCCGGATCCCCAGGCTTCACCTCCGCCACGCCAACGTACTGCTGATCATGTGCCGTGGCAGCAAGACTGCAATGGCGCTCCTACTGGCTCTGCCAGGAGTAGAGCGACACCACGCTCTTCACTTCCGGCCATGCCAGCCACAGCAGCAGACGCGATGGCGCGAGCCCAGATGCTGCTGAACTTCCCTCCAGCAGCAGAGAAGATGGATGAGTGGAGAGACACCATCCAAAGCTTGATTGGGTTTGCCGAAGCCAGCAAATCACAGCAAGCGGAGCCCTCACGGCGTCCGCAAGCCGCACCAGTAGCTCCAACAGGAGACCGCGTTGACGGTGCCGCACTAACGGTGCAATCACCTCCGCGGCAACAGTCTCAACAGCAGCAACGCCAACAACTGCGGCAAGCTCAACGATCTTTCGAGCTGGATGAGTTGTCGATGGCCCCTTCAGATCCGTGAGCGCGGCAAGATCAACGGCAAGTGCTACGAGACAGGCGGGTAGACGATGCCCACACCACCATTGAACAGCGCCGGGAGGCGCGCCGTCAATCCGACGCGCGCAACGGCCCCATCATTGATGAGCCTGCGCCATGGGTTGGCGGATATCTGCCTTACGAGGTTGGATGTCCTACCTTCACCCGTGAGCTGCGGCAAGTCCGATGGCCGTCCGTCCGGGCCTTCAACCCAGAAGTACCAGAAAAGTACGACGGCAAGCTGAACCCGGCAGAGTTTCTGGGCATCTACACGATTGCCATGCAAGCTGCCGGAGGAAGAGATGAGAAAATCCTCACCAACTACTTTCCGTTGGTGCTGAAGCCCAACGTGAGATCTTGACTGATGAACTTGTCGGAGAACTCCATTTTTTCGTGGGTAGATCTCTGTAATGAGTTTGATTGGTGCCTTTACCGGAGGCCACAAGGCCCCTGGACAGCCCAGCGACTTGCAAGTAATCCCGCAAAGAGACGGTGAAACCTTGCGCAAGTACATCCAGAGGTTTAGCCGTGTACACCGTAACATTCCAGATGTGCACCCCGCAGCCGTCATTGCCGCATTTCACACGAATGTGCGCAATCAGAGGATGCGGGAGAAGATGAACGTTAAACTGCCCAAAACCGTCAACGAGCTTTGTACGTTGGCGGATAAGTGCGCACGCACTGAGGAAGGAAGAAGGCTTCCCGGGGAGGACGCTGGTGCCGAGGTAGATTCCAAGGACGATGATGCTGCCATCCCGAGGAAGAAAGGCCGAAAGCGCAACAGGAAGCGCAAAGGCAAGACTGTTATGGCCGTTGAGGGCTCCGGCAACTCTGAGTCCGCCAAGAAAGCTAAGACTGAGAACTCCGGCAAGGAGGCTACTGTATGCGCCGCTTGCTAGGAGGCGGCGACAAACGAGAAGGCTGGCAAGTCTGATGGGCTGTACTGCAAGATTCACCGCACCAAGGGCCACGATCTCCAAGAGTGCCGACAAGTCGAGCACCTTGTTGAAAAACAGAAGGCTGAATATGAAAAACGCGACAAAGAGAAGGGTCAAGATGGTGCCGGTGGATCTGGCAAAAAGGGCCATGGTGGTCGAGGAGGTCGTCGCGGCAAGGCCAAGCAGCAGAAGGAAAAACCTGCCAGAGGCCGCAAAAAGAAAGAGGAAGATGATGGAAGTGAAGAGGAAGAGGACGACGGAGAGTCAGTGAACAGGAATTCTAGAAGGCAACTAAAGCCATGTGCGTTGACGGAGGCGCATCTTTGCACTCCTCTCACCGACAGCTTAAGCCGTGGGCATGTGAAGTTAACGCGGCAGAACCGACAATAGGCTCTCAAAAGCCACTCAAGTGGTCACACACGCCTATCATTTTCAATGCCGAGGATCACCCTGATCGCACAACCGCGGTTGGGTGTTTGCCATTGTTGGTTTCGCCAACAATTCGCAACCTCCAAGTCACGAAAATGTTAGTTGACGGTGGGGCCGGCCTAAACTTGATTTCTCCAGAAGTAATCAAGAGGCTGCAGATTCCCGACGAGGAGCTCAAGAAAACAGGCACGTTTCAAGGAGTAAACCCGGGAAGAAGCCAGCCCAAGGGAAAGATCACTTTGCCGATGACGTTTGGCGGGGAATTGAACTACAGAACAGAAAAGATTGTGTTTGATGTTGTCAAGATCCCCTTACCGTATAATGGAATTCTTGGCCGCCCAGCCTTGGCAAAATTCATGGCAGCATCTCACTATGATTACAACACGTTGAAGATGCCAGGGCCGATGGGTGTCATTTCCATCAACTCCGACAAGAAAGATGCGGTTATTTGCGTCGGTAAGATGTATAGAGACGCAGTTGCAGCAGAAGCCGCCAAGGCACCAGCTCCCGCTAAGAAGAAGGAAAGCAAGAAGTCCGACAAGACCTCTGGCAAGGATTCCGGGAAGCGCGCCTCTTCGGAGTGCTGCGCGCCTGTTGAAGACTTGCCGGAGTGCTCTGTCGGTAAGAAATCCTAAGCTACTTCACCAACAACCAAAAAGGTGCCGGCGAGGGAGGACGGCACTGACGGCACCTTCACCATCAGTACCACCCTTGACAGCAAATAGAAAAGCGCGATCATTGCCTTCCTGTGGGCGAATGTCGATGTGTTTGCATGGCGACCATCTGATATCCCCGGTGTTCCCAGGGAGGTAATTGAGCATCACCTTGCTGTCTGTCCCCACGCTCGGCCCGTCAAGCAGAAAATCAGGAAGCAAGCTTTGGAGCGGCAACAGTTCATTGCCGAGGAAATCAAGAAGCTTGAAGCAGCAGTTTTGGTTAGAGTGGTACTACATCCAACTTGGTTGGCAAATCCAGTTGTGGTGCGCAAAGCAAACGGGAAGTGGAGACTTTGTATTGACTACACTGATATCAACAAAGCATGTCCAAAGGATCCTTTCCCTTTGCCGCGCATCGATCAATTTGTAGACTCTACTTCCAGCTGTGATTTACTCTCCTTCCTTGATGCATATTCTGGGTACCATCAGATATTCATGCCCAAGGAGGATGAGGAGAAAACCGCATTCATTGCTCCATGTGGCACATACTGCTTCGTGCGTATGCCTTTCGGATTAAAGAGTGCTGGTTCAACATTCGCAAGAGCAGTCCAGATTGGTTTTGAGCTCCAGCTGCCCAGGAATGTGGAAGCATATATGGATGATATAGTTGTCAAAACCAAGGACCAATCAACCCTCATTCAAGATTTAGAAGAAACATTCGCAAACTTGCGCAAGATCAATTTGAAGCTCAACCCCGAGAAGTGTGTGTTTGGCGTTCCATCCGGCAAACTTCTCGAATTCTTTGTATCTCAGCGTGGAATTGAAGCAAATCCCGACAAGATCAAAGCAATTGAGCAGATTCAAGCACCAAAAAGCGTCAAGGATGTACGGCGTCTTGCCGGCTGTGTTGCTGCCTTGAGTAGGTTCATTTCAAGATCTGCTGAGCGTGCCCTGCCGCTTTTCAAGATTTTGAAAAAAGACAGGTCAGATGAAATGGACACCGGAAGCGGAGGCCGCGCTGCAGGACTTGAAAAGATACCTCTCCTCCGCGCCAACACTAGTTGCACCTAAACCACAAGAGCCGTTGCTGCTATATGTAGCGGCAACAAATCAAGTGGTTAGTGCTGCATTAGTGGCGCAGAGGGAAGTCGGTGACGAGGAAGCGATCGCGGCAAAGCCCGTCCAGCGACAAACCGGAATCTTCTCCGGCAAGGTCCGGCGCCGACGAGTCAGAAACAACGCAAGCAAATGAGGCCAATCAACAAGTGGCGCCCAAGAAGAAAGTGGTGCAGCGGCCCGTGTATTTTGTTAGTTTCCTTTTGCAGGGTGCTTGATCAAGATACTCTGGGGTAGAGAAGTTGCTTTTTGGCCTTCTTATGGCCTCGAGAAAACTGCGCCACTACTTCCAAGCACATGAGATCACCGTCATCACTCGCTTTCCGTTGCAGCGCATCTTGAGAAATCCAGAGGCAACTGGCAGGATAGTGGTGTGGGCGTTGGAATTGTCAAGCTTTGCACTTAAGTTTGAAAGCACCTTAACCATTCAGAGCAGGGCCTTGGCGGAGTTCATTGCAGAATGGACACCAACGCAAGACGAAGAAATTCGAGAAACAGCTCTCCCCGGCAAAGAGACGACAAAAGAATGGATCATGTACTTTGACGGTGCCTTCTCGCTGCAAGGTGATGACCCACAAGTATAGGGGATCAATCGTAGTCCTTTCAATAAGTAAGAGTGTCGAACCCAACGAGGAGCAGAAGGAAATGACAAGCGGTTTTCAGCAAGGTATTTTCTGCAAGCGCTGAAATTATCGGTAACGAGTAGTTTGATAGCAAGATAATTTGTAGCAAGTGACAAGTAACAATAGTAACAAAGAGTGCAGCAAGGTGGCCCAATCCTTTTTATAGCAAAGGACAAGCCGGAACGATCTCTTATAGTAAGTAAAGCATTCTCGAGGACACATGGGAATTTCATCTAGTCACTTTCATCATGTTGGTTTGATTCGCGTTCGCTACTTTGATAATTTGATATGTGGGTGGACCGGTGCTTGGGTGCTACCCTTACTTGGACAAACCTCCCACTTATGATTACCCCCTATCGCAAGCATCCACAACTACGAAAGAAGAATTAAGATAACTCTAACCATAGCATTAAACATATGGATCCAAATCAGCCCCTTACGGAATAGCGCATAAACTAGGGTTTAAGCTTCTGTCACTCTAGCAACCCATCATCTAATTACTACTCCACAATGCATTCCCTTAGGCCCAAAGATGGTGAAGTGTCATGTAGTCGACGTTCACACGACACCACTAAGGGAATCAACAACATATATATCATCAAAATATCGAACGAATACCAAATTCACATGCTTACATATGACAAGACTTCTCCCATGTCCTCAAGAACAAAAGTAACTACTCACAAAACATAATCATGTCCAAGATCAGAGAGGTATTGAATAGCATAATAGATCTGAACATATAATCTTCCGCCAAATAAACCAACTAGCATCAACTACAAGGTGTAATCAACACTACTAGCAACCCACAGGTACCAATCTGAGGTTTTGAGACAAAGATTGAATACAAGAGTTGAACTAGGGTTTGAGATGAGATGGTGCTGGTGAAGATGTTGATGAAGATTAGTCCTCCCACAATGAGAGGATCGCTGGTGATGTCGATGGCGACGATTCCCCCCTCCCGGAGGGAAGTTTCCCCGGCAGATCTCTCCGCTGGAGAGCAAAAGTGCTCCTGCCCAAGTTCCGCCTCGAGACAGCGGTGCACCGTCCCAAAAGTCTTCTCTATATTTTTTCTAAGGCAAAATGACTTATATACCAGAAAATGGGGGCCAGAGGCTGGCCATGGGCCCCACGAGGTACCAGGGCGCGCGTGGGGGGAGTGGCGCGCCCTGGTGCCTCGTGGGCACCTGGGTGGCCCCCTCTGGTACTTCTTGATTCCAGTATTTTTTATTTATTCCAAAATAATTCTCCGTGAAATTTTAGCTCATTTGGAGATGTGCAGAATAGGTATCTCTGACATAGCTTTTTCAGGTCCAGAATTCCAGCTGCCGGCATTCTCCCTCCTTGTGTAGATCTTGCATATTAAGAGAGAAAAGGCATTAGAATTGCTCCAAAAATTGTTATATTGATTAAAAACACTATAAATAACAGTAGCAAAACATGATGCAAAAATGGACGTATCAACTCCCCCAAGCTTAGACCTCGCTTGTCCTCAAGCGAAAGCCGATATCGATAATCATGTCCACATGTTTAGAGAGAGAGGTGTCGATAAAAACAAAATACGGACATAGTAGCATCCTGATCATTATTATAACAAAAATATTTATTATCATAAACTTCTCATGAGTAAGTAACAATTCATCACAACAATAGAGTATAAGGCAT
Source organism: Elymus sibiricus (assembly GCA_039707655.1). NCBI lineage: Eukaryota > Viridiplantae > Streptophyta > Magnoliopsida > Poales > Poaceae > Elymus > Elymus sibiricus. The sequence goes on from CM077674.1 coordinate 255,056,503, forward strand.
AAACTTTCTTGAAAACTAACAAACTATGTTCTCAGTCAACAATGCAATTGCAATTCATCATATTTTCAGGAAGGGTCTCATGTAGGAGCTTTTCAGCAAGTCCACATACTCAACCATCATTTAGTTTTCTATGATTGCTAACACTTACGACATATATATGGAGCAAAAAGTTTCAGCCAGACACATAGAAAGATAGGGGCTTGTGAGTTCGCCTCCCAACTTATTCACCTCAAGGGTGATGTCAACAATAATAACTCATGATCACTCATATCCAACTGGATATATATGCCTAGATATTTCCCCACCACATGATGCTTACAAAAGAGAAAAATAAAAAGGAAATAGAGGAGAACACTATTGACTCTTGCATAAAAAGTAAATACATAAAAGTAAAGGATAGGACCTTCGCAGAGGGAAGCAGAGGTTGTCATGCGCTTTTTGTTGTTGGATGCAAGAGCTCTTAATGCAAAGGAACTTCACTTTATATTGCCCCTTGTGATAGCAACCTTTGTTATGCAGTCTGTCGCTTTTATTTCTTTACCATCACAAGTTCGTACGAAGCTTATTTCCCTTACAATAAAAGTTCAGATATATTTAGAGGCAATTTTTATTGCTTTTTGCACCGATGACAACTTACTGGAAGGATCTTGTTCAATCCATAGGTAGATATAGTGGACTCTCATGACATGAAATTGGGTTTAAAGGTTTTGGATGCACAAGTAGTATCTCTACTTGGTGCGGATTTTTGGCTAGCAAAGATATTGGGCAAGCACCACATGTTGGAGGATCTATAACAATATAACTTCTATGTGAATATGAACAAACACAATTCATTACGTTGTCTTCCTTGTCCAACGTCAACAATTTGGCATAAAATACTTAATGGGGGCTCACAATCATAAATGATGTCCAAGATAGTATATTTGCATGTGAATCTTTTCTTCCCTTATTAATTCTTTCATGAATTGCATCATTGACTAATGCTATGTTTGTTAACTTCCAATAAATTTTAACACTTATACTTTTCTTTATGTAATGTCATTACTTTCCATAGGATTAGCATATGATCTTTTTCATTATTTTTATTGCTAGAATTGGAACATGAAAGTAAAGAAGCAAAAACTCAAACTACTCTTTATTATATAACTCTCAACTCGATTACATAGATAGATAGATCACGAAGCTAACACTCAAAAATAGATCATACTGAACTTTTATTGAACTAGATCATGAAATAACTAAGGATCAAACTAAAAATAGGTAAAGATAATAAAAGTGATGGTGATACGATACCGGGGCACCTCCCCCAAGCTTGGCACTAGCCAAGGGGAGTGCCCATACCCATGTGATCAAGTTTCCTTCTTCGGTGATGGTGGTGGTGATGAAGTAGTGAGCTTATCCTCCGGCTTCCATGGCATAGGTTCCCCATCATAGAAAGATGAACGAGTCTCTGGAGTCCTGAAACTTGCAGCTAAACTCATACCTTTGAATCTTGCCTCATACTCAAAATTTTGGTTTTGGAGATCATAGATTTGACCTTGGAGATAGTCGATTTATTCATTAAGCTTGAAGATGATGTCCCCCATCGATTGGCCCTCCACCTTGTGATTACGAGTGAATTCTGTGATCATGGAGTGGTTGGCGTTGAGTCCTCATTCCACCATCCCTTGGCACTTGAAGATCTCCTGCTCCACCGCTTCGAGCCTGGATTCCACGCTCCCGGTCTTCTTGGATCCTTGAACATCCCGGATGTGAAGCACCCCCTCACACATCTCAATGGCTTGAGGGTGTTTCATCACCTCCGGTAGGTAGGGGTTGATGACCTTCTCGTAGAACTTGTCTTTGGAAGAGCTTGGTGGAGCCATAGCGATCTAGATCTGTCAGAAAAATAGCACGAAACAAGAACAGAGGAGATTTCTGTGATACAGTGGTCAAAACGTTCGGGAGTATATATAAAGATTTTTTTATCTTGCAAAAACAAGCAATCCAGAAGAAAACAGAGTCGGGAAGGCTCACGTGGGGCCCACGAGCCACCAGGGCGCGCCAGGGGGGTGGCGCGCCCTCGTGCCTCGTGGGCACCAGGTGGGTCCCCTCGGCTGTTTCTTATATTTGTATTTTTTCTAATATTCCAAAACTGACAGAAAATATTTTTATGGAATTTTTGGAGTCGGTTTACTTACCGTATCACATACCTCTTCCTTTTCAGGGTTCTGGAGTGTTCCGGAAGATCTCTCTTATGTATTCCTCCGGTGTAATTGTCTCAATAATATTAGTTTCAACATTAATGGGGGTACCTGAAATATAGTGCTTAATTCTTTGCCCATTCACCACTCTCGGATTAGTGCCTTCGGAGTTGTTTATTTTGATGGCTCCAGAGCGATAAACTTCTTCGATGATATGCGGTCCTTCCCATTTAGAGAGAAGTTTTCCTGCAAAGAATCTCAAACGAGAATTGTAAAATAGAACTTGCTCACCTACTTAAAATTCCCGTTTTTGAATTCTTCTATCATGCCATCTTTTAACTTTTTCTTTAAACAATTTTTCATTTTCATAAGCTTGGGTTCTCCATTCATCTAATGAACTAATGTCAAATAACCTCTTTTCACCGGCAAGTTTAAAATCATAATTTAGTTCTTTAATTGCCCAATATGCTTTATGTTCTAACTCAAGAGGTAAATGACATGCTTTTCTATAAACCATTTTATAAGGAGACATACCCATAGGATTTTGATAAGCAGTTCTATAAGCCCATAATGCATCGTCAAGTTTCTTAGACCAACTCTTTCTAGATCTATTGATGGTTTTTTGCAAAATTAATTTTATTTCTCTATTACTCAATTATACTTGACCACTAGTTTGAGGGTGATAAGGAGATGCAATTCTATGGTTGACATCATATTTAGCAAGCAATTTACGGAATGCACCATGAATAAAATGTGAACCACCATCAGTCATCAAATATCTAGGGACTCCAAACCTCGGGAAAATAACTTCTTTAAGCATTTTAATAGAAGTGTTATGATCAGCACTACTAGTTGGAATAGCTTCTACCCACTTAGTAACGTAATCAACAGCAACTAAAATTTGAGTATACCCATTGGATTTAGGAAAAGGTCCCATATAATCAAATCCCCAAACATCAAATGGTTCAATAGCAAGTGAATAATTCATAGGCATTTCTTGACGTCTACCAACATTACCAATTCTTTGACATTCATCACAAGATAAGACAAACTTACGAGCATCCTTGAAAAGAGTAGGCCAATAAAAACCAGATTGTAATACCTTGTGTGCAGTTCTGTCTCCCGCATGGTGTCCTCCGTATGCCTCGGAATGACACTTCCGTAGGATTTGTTCCTGTTCATGCTCAGGTATACAACGTCTAATAATACCATCTACCCCTTCTTTATAAAGATGTGGGTCATCCCAGAAGTAATGTCTTAAATCAAAGAAGAACTTTTTCTTTTGTTGGTACGTGAAACTAGGTGGTATGTATTTAGCAACAATATAATTAGCATAGTCTGCATACCATGGAGTATTACGACAAGCATTTATGACAGCTAATTGTTCATCAGGAAAATCATCATTAATAGGAAGTGGGTCATCAAGAACATTTTCCATTCTAGACAAATTATCGTCTACGGGATTCTCAGCTCCCATCCTATCAGTAATATGCAAGTCAAATTCTTGTAGCAATAAAACACACCTAATGAGTCTAGGTTTAGCAACTTTCTTCTCCATAAGATATTTAATAGCAGCATGATCGATGTGAACTGTTACTTTAGAATCAACTATGTAAGATCTGAATTTATCACATGCAAACACAACTGCTAGAAATTCTTTTTCAGTAGTGGAATAATTTCTTTGGGCACTGTCTAGAGTTTTACTAGCATAATGGATAACATTTATTTTCTTATCAACTCTCTGTCCTAGAACAGCACCAACAGCATAATCACTAGCATCACACATAATTTCAAAAGGCAAGTTCCAATCGGGTGGTTGAACAATAGGTGTAGTGGTTAAGGCTTTCTTAAGTGTTTCAAAGGCTTCTAGACAATCATCATCAAAAACAAATGGAACATCTTTTTGCAAAAGATTGGTAAGAGGCCTAGAAATTTTAGAGAAGTCCTTAATAAATTACCTATAGAAACCAACATGACCTAGAAAACTTCTTATACCTTTAATATCTTTAGGACATGGCATTTTCTCAATAGCATCTACCTTGGCTTTATCAACTTCAATACCTCTTTCAGAAATTTCATGCCCCAAGACAATGCCTTCATTCACCATAAAGTGGCACTTCTCCCAATTCAAGACAAGATTAGTTTCTTCACATCTCTGCAAAACTCGATCAAGGTTGCTTAAGCAATCATCAAAAGAAGTTCCGTAAACGGAAAAATCATCCATGAACACCTCAACAATCTTTTCACAAAAGTCAGAGAATATAGAAGTCATACATCTTTGAAAGGTAGCAGGTGCATTGCATAAACCAAAAGGCATACGTCTATAAGCATAAGTTCCAAAAGGACAAGTAAAGGTGGTTTTCTCTTGATCGGGTTGTGATATGGGTATTTGAGAAAAACCAGAATAACCATCTAGAAAACAAAAGTGTGTATGCTTAGATAATCTTTCTGACATTTGATCAATAAAAGGTAAGGGGTAATGATCTTTTCTAGTAGCTTTGTTTAAATTTCTAAAATCAATCACCATCCTATAACCAGTTACAATTCTTTGTGGAATGAGTTCATTTTGATCATTAGGAACAACGGTAATACCTCCTTTCTTAGGGACACAATGAACGGGACTTACCCATCTACTATCAGCTATGGGATAGATTATACCTGCTTCCAGAAGTTTTAATATTTCGGTTCTTATCACCTCTTTCATCTTAGGATTTAATCGTCGTTGGTGGTCGACAACTGGTTTAGCATCAGGCTCCATATTAATTTTGTGCTGACATAGAGTGGGACTAATGCCCTTAAGATCATCAAGAGTATATCCAATAGCAGCACGGTGCTTCCTTAGAGTTTTTAGTAATCTCTTTTCTTCATGAGCTGAAAGGTTAGCACTAATAATAACATGATATATCTTCTTTTCATCAAGATAAGCATATTTCAATGTATCAGGCAATTGCTTTAATTCAAATACAGGATCACCTTTAGGTGGAGGAGGGCCTCCAAGAGTTTCAACAGGTAAATTATGTTTAAGGATAGGTGGTTGATCAAAGAACATCTTATCAATTTCATTTCTTTCATTCATATGCATATCATTTTCATGGTCTAGCAAATATTGTTCTAACGGATCAGTAGGAGGTACAACAATAGAAGCAAGACCAATAATTTCATCTTTACTAGGCAACTCTTTATCATGAGGTTGTCTACGAAATTTGGAGAAATTAAACTCATGAGATATATCACCAAACTTAACTCGAACCTTTTCTTTAACACAATCAATTTCAGCATTAACGGTATTCAAGAAAGGTCTACCAAATATAATGGGACAAAAATTATCTTGTTGTGAGCCAAGTACTAAGAAATCAGTAGGGTATTTGATTTTTCCACACAAGACTTCAACATCTCTAACAATCCCAAGTGGTGTAATAGTATCTCTGTTCGCAAGCTTAATAGTAACATCAATATCTTCAATCTCAACGGGTGCAATTTCATGCATTACTTCTTGATATAAATAAAATGGAATAGCACTCACACTAGCACCCATATCACACAAACCATGGTAGCAATGATCTCCAATCTTAACAGAAACAACAGGCATACCAACTACGGGCTTGTTCTTGTCTAACTTATCACGTTCATTTCTAACAGGTTTAGCAATTCTAGCATCCTCATCACAAAAGTAAATAACATGCCCATCTATATTATCAACTAAGAGATCTTTAACCATAGCAACATTAGGTTCAACAATTGTTTCTTCTTTAACACTAACAGGTTCCTCAATCTTTTCTTTAATAGGGGGATGATATTTAAACCACTTCTCCTTAGGGAGATCAACATGAGTAGCAAATAATTCACAAAAGGAAGCTACTATCTCAGAGTCAAGTTCATATTTAGTGCTAAACTTATGAAAAGCATCGATGGCCATAAAAGATTTAACACAATCGAACTCAAGTATTATACCTGACTCATTACCTTTGTCGAGTTCCCAATCTTCAGATTTGCGTTTAATTCTTTCCAGAAGATCCCATCTGAATTCAATAGTTTTCTTCATAAAGGAGCCAGTCGAAGAAGAATCGAGCATAGTTTGATTGTAATGAGAAAGCCGAGCATAAAAATTCTGTAAGATAATTTCTTTTGAGAGCTCATGATTGGGGCATGTGTACATCATGTACTTAAGCCTCCCGCAAGCTTGAGCGATGCTTTCTCCTTCACGAGGCTAAAAATTATATATATAATTCCGATCACGATGAACCAAATGCCTAGGATAAATTTTTTGATGGAATTCTAGTTTCAATCAGTTCCAGTCCCATGTATCAGTATCATCACATAGCCTATACCACATCAATTTCTTTCCCTCCAAAGATAAAGGGAATACTTTCTTCTTAACTCCATCTCCGGATAAACCTGCAAGCTTAAACAATCCACAAATTTCATCCACATAGATTAAGTGCATCTTGAGAAATCCAGAGGCAACTGGCAGGATAGTGGAGTGGGCGTTGGAATTGTCAAGCTTTGCACTTAAGTTTGAAAGCACCTTAACCATTCAGAGCAGGGCCTTGGTGGAGTTCATTGCAGAATGGACACCAACGCAAGACGAAGAAATTCGAGAAACAGCTCTCCCCGGCAAAGAGACGGCCAAAGAATGGATCATGTCCTTTGACGGTGCCTTCTCGCTGCAAGGTGATGACCCACAAGTATAGGGGATCAATCGTAGTCCTTTCAATAAGTAAGAGTGTCGAACCCAACGAGGAGCAGAAGGAAATGACAAGCGGTTTTCAGCAAGGTATTTTCTGCAAGTGCTGAAATTATCGGTAACGAGTAGTTTGATAGCAAGATAATTTGAAACAAGTGACAAGTAACAATAGTAACAAAGAGTGCAGCAAGGTGGCCCAATTCTTTTTATAGCAAAGGACAAGCCGGAACGATCTCTTATAGTAAGTAAAGCGTTCTCGAGGACACATGGGAATTTCATCTAGTCACTTTCATCATGTTGGTTTGATTCGCGTTCGCTACTTTGATAATTTGATATGTGGGTGGACCAGTGCTTGGGTGCTGCCCTTACTTGGACAAACCTACCACTTATGATTACCCCCTCTCGCAAGCATCCGCAACTATGAAAGAAGAATTAAGATAACTCTAACCATAGCATTAAACATATGGATCCAAATCAGCCCCTTACGGAATAGCGCATAAACTAGGGTTTAAGCTTCTGTCACTCTAGCAACCCATCATCTAATTACTACTCCACAATGCATTCCCTTAGGCCCAAAGATGGTGAAGTGTCATGTAGTCGACGTTCACATGACACCACTAAGGGAATCAACAACATACATATCATCAAAATATCGAACGAATACCAAATTCACATGATTACTTATGACAAGACTTCTCCCATGTCCTCAAGAACAAAAGTAACTACTCACAAAACATAATCATGTCCAAGATCAGAGAGGTATTGAATAGCATAATAGATCTGAACATATAATCTTCCACCAAATAAACCAACTAGCATCAACTACAAGGTGTAATCAACACTACTAGCAACCCACAGGTACCAATCTGAGGTTTTGAGACAAAGATTGAATACAAGAGATGAACTAGGGATTGAGATGAGATGGTGCTGGTGAAGATGTTGATGAAGATTAGTTCTCCCACAATGAGAGGATCGCTGGTGATGTCGATGGCGACGATTCCCCCCTCCCGGAGGGAAGTTTCCCCGGCAGAATCTCTCCGCCGGAGAGCAAAAGTGCTCCTGCCCAAGTTCCACCTCGAGACGGCGGCGCACCGTCCGAAAAGTCTTCTCTCTATTTTTTTAGGGCAAAATGACTTATATACCAGAAAATGGGGGCCAGAGGCTGGCCAGGGGCCCCACGAGGTACCAGTACACGCCTGGGGGGATGGCGCGCCCTGGTGCCTCGTGGGCACCTGGCTGGCCCCCTCTGGTACTTCTTGATTCCAGTATTTTTTATTTATTCCAAAAAAATTATCCGTGAAATTTCAACTCATTTGGAGATGTGCAGAATAGGTATCTCTGACATAGCTTTTTCAGGTCCAGAATTCCAGCTGCCGGCATTCTCCCTCCTTGTGTAGATCTTGCATAGTAAGAGAGAAAAGGCATTAGAATTGCTCCAAAAAGTGTTATATTGATTAAAAACACTATAAATAACAGTAGCAAAACATGATGCAAAAATGGACGTATCACAAGGCGCCGGTGCCGGAGTGCTGCTTGTCGCACCCACCGGAGAGCACCTCAAGTATGTGGTTCAAATGCACTTTCCTAGGGAGCAAGCTACAAACAACACTGCTGAGTACGAAGGGCTCCTTGCCGGTCTTAGGATCGCAGTGGACCTTGGGATCAGAAAATTGATCGTCCGCGGTGAATCGCAGCATGTTGTAAAACAAGTGAACAAAGATTACCAGAGCCCGTTGATGGAAGCATACGTGGAGGAAGTGAGGAAATTGGAGGAACACTTTGACGGATTGCAAACGGAGCACGTTCCTCGTGTGGAAAACAGCATTGCTGATCACCTATCAAAGTGTGCCGCTCAAAAGCTACCTGTGGAACCAGGAACTTTTGTACTCCATTTGAATCAGGCATCAGCCAGTAAGAGAAGGAAGTTGAGTACCGACAAGTATTTTCCGGCAGAGCTCCCAGGAGCCCCCAGCAAAAAGGTTGCCGGGGACAACGACATGGTTGTCAGTGAGCAGCAGCTTCGTGCAGAACCTCAGGTTCTTGCCGCTGAGGCAAGCGCTCCCGCAGCCAAAGAAATGCCTTTAGTTCTTGTCGTCGAGCCACATGCTCCGGCACGGGCACAGCAGATAGTTCGTTTCCTTCAAACAGGAGAACTTCCCGATGAGCAAGAAGAAGCTGAGAAAGTAGCCCGTCAGTCAAGTATGTATCAGTTTATGGATAGCATTCTATACAGAAAGCGACCAAACGGTGTGAAATTGAAGTGTATTTGCCAGGAAAACGGACTGAAGCTGTTGGCGGAGATACATGGGGGCATATGTGGCTCTCACATAGGATCAAGGGCACTTGCCAGCAAAGCTTTCCGGCAAGGCTTCTATTGGCCCACTGCCCTCCAGGATGCAACTGAGCTAGTAACCAAATGTGAAGCATGCCAGTTCCATTCAAAGAACATACATCAGCCAGCTCAAGCTCTTCAAACAATCCCTCTCTCCTGGCCTTTTTCGGTCTGGGGGCTCGATATCTTGGGCCCCTTCCCCCGCGCTACCGGGGGCTTTGAGTTCTTGTACGTCGCCATCGACAAGTTCACAAAGTGGCCTGAAGTGGAGCCAGTGAGGAAGGTGACAGCGCAATCAGCCATCAAGTTCTTCAAAGGATTAGTTTGCCGTTTCGGGGTTCCTAACAGAATCATCACCGACAACGGCATACAATTCACAAGCCGCACCTTCATGCAGTATATCCAGTACCTTGGCGACAGAATCTATTTTGCATCTGTTGCTCACCCGAGAAGCAACGGCCAAGTGGAAAGGATGAACGCTGAAGTGCTGCGGGGCCTCAAGACAAGAACCTTTGACAGGCTGCGCAAATGTGGAAGACGCTGGATTGATGAGTTGCCGGCGGTTCTTTGGTCACTCAGAACGACACCAAATTGAGCTACCGGCCAAACACCCTTCTCCCTAGTCTATGGTGCAGAAGCGGTGCTCCCCACGGAACTTATATACGGGTCACCTCGAGTGCTCGCTTACGATGAAGCTGAGCAAGAGCAGTTGCGGCAAAATGACGCAACGCTCCTTGAGGAGGATCGTCTTCGGGCGGCTGTGCGAGCTGCACGCTACCAGCAAGCCTTGCGCCGCTATCATAGCCGCAAAGTGCATGCCCGGAGCCTTGAGGTAGGCGACCTTGTTCTTTGGCGCGTTCAGTCCGCCAAGAAATCAAACAAGTTGATGTCGAAGTGGGAAGGCCCTTATCAGGTAGCACGAGTCACCAGACCTGGCGCGGTCCGTCTGGAGACCGAAGATGGCTTTCCGGTGCAAAACTCATGGAATATTGAGCATTTTCGCGAGTTCTACCCATAAGGCGCGGTTGCCGGGTCTCCCGACAACCCCTTTTGTACAAGCTTTGTCGGCAAGACTTGTAACCCTTTATACAAAGCCAGGCGCAGATCCTGTGCATAATAAAGCTAAGTGTTTCGCAACTCTTCGTACATATTCATTTATATCTGGGTGCATGTGATGTTGTGATTACACTTTAGTTTGTATGGAATGGCTAATGAACCGTCAAGGTTCCTAAACCACTCTTTTCTCTTCTTTCTTTTTCTTAAAAGGACAGAAGGATCCCTCACGTGCAAGTTTCCCGGGGGGAGTGATGATGGGGTACCATTTTAATGACGTTCAAGCAATCATTTCATACGACGTGAGAAGCAGTGCAAGGAAAAGCTAAGTTGAAAAACTTTGAAACTTTTTTCCTTGTTACGTTTGCAGTTTCCCTTGAACGATTCTGTGTTTGTATGAAAAACCTGCACACGAAGGAACCTTGTCGCGATCAATCCGCGCTCTAGTTTGTCTCGAGTCCACTCGGCAAGCTTAGCAGATGCGTTCTGGCTTGGCAAGTTACCTTGCCGGCTGCAGCACTTCCAGCAGGCTGCTAAGGACCTGTTCCTCGAAGTGCTCGCGGCAAGTGTGCGCACCGGCAAGTTTCCCAACAGTGTAGGGAACATAATCATACAAAGACGAAATAAAACGAGGGGAACAACACGCATTCATCTAAGCCCGACAAACAATAGATATTCATTAAAAAAGTACTCGGTTACATTTTATTGGCCCTTCCCCGCAGGGTTTACATCGTGTGCAAGCAGGGCAAAAGGAGCGCCTAGGCGAAGCCCGACTCGCTCCCGGAAGACCAGATGATGGTGCTGCTGGCGTTCAGCCAGACTCGTCGCCGTCGTCCTCGATCTTCATGCCTGGAGCGCCGTCGTCATCACCGTCATTGTCGTCATCCTCAGCCTCGCTGGAGGAAGCAGTGTCGCTGTCACTCGAGCTTTCCGCGCAGCACTCCAGGCGAGCGCCCGAAGCCCCGAAGAACTTCACGACAAGCATGTCGAATCCGGCAAGCCTGAAGTGAAGGAGGTGCCCTTGCCCTAAGCAACGGGCATGGACAAAGGATTTCCACCCACGCGTGAGGTACATGATGCCGTTGTTGGAGGTCTCAACGGTCACCCAGACTGGGCCGTTGCATCAGCCATCCACACGTAGCCACAAGCCACGCAGATGGCGGCCTTCCATCTCCCTAGCGAAAGGGCGAGGAAGCGGCAGCCAGCTCCGTGGCCGATCGCGCAGTTCCACGACGAACTCCTGCGCCGTGTCCTCCGTATGGCCTTCTACCGGGGGAGGAAGGGACGAAGATGAAGCGGCAAGTGCTCCGCCATGGCCACCTCGACCACGGGCACCGCGTCTTCCACGGCCACGGGCCGTGACCCTTCCTTGAGCGCTGGAGCCGGCTTCCGCAGCCGCGACCGAGGCGTGGGCATGGAGCCGAGGAGAAGCTCTCACCGCGGCGGCGGATACATGACCGCGGCCTCTTCCCCTCACCATACCGTCGACAGATGCGGAGGGAGGAGGTAGAAGAAGGAGGCGAGAATTGCTGAAGATTGGAGCGAAAGGAGATGGATGAGCGTTGCATCTCGCGGCCCCTTCTTTATAGGGAGAGCGCGGGGAGCTGGCTCTTCACTGTCTTCGGGCAACCGCCCAGATTCGCCAATCCTGTGCCCTGCGCCTCTGGCCGGGCGCATTACTCCAGCAACCCTCCAAGTTCGCCAATCCCGCGCCCTGCGCCCTCGACCAGGCGCGACACTCCAACGACCGCCCTTATTCGCCAATCCGTTGCCTTGCATGCATGCAAACGCGCGTGATGGAAGGGCGCAGAAAAAGGAGAAGTAAAGACAGATATGGCAGTTATTCTTTGCCACGCGTAGCCGTGCGCCGTTTCAGTTTGAACCGGTGATGCCCCGCATAGGAGCGTATTCCTGGTCTGAGCACACCTAGCGGCTGTCCGTCCGACGGCAAGGTTTGCCGGAAGATGACCAAGAACGCACTCAAGTCCAGATTAATGAAGAAGCAAAGAAGATCTCAAGAGGTGAAAACCATCATGACAAAAATTACAGCAGCAGTTTTCCCTCCGCATGTCTGTGCATTGTTTGGGCCTAGCCCAACAATGCTTCGGACGTGCGTATGGCCCAGGCCCTGGGGCTCCTGTCGGTGTATAAAACATGGGTATTTTATACCCTGACTTATGCACAGACGGTAGCAGCCTCCTTGCCGGCCAAGGCTTGCCGGAACTTGCCAAATAACCAGATTCAAGACCCAGTTGTAGAAACTACTGGAGAGAAGCTCAAAACGAAGCACCAACGAGTAGTCCACTGGCACTGAAGATGAAGACATCCCTTGCCGGCAAGGCTGAACCGGCAAGGCAAAGACCCGGCAAGCTCTGTGCCGGCAAGCTTTAGCCAGCTCTCCAGCGCTCCACCTCACCGGACAGCTAGTCGCTAATCGGTGAGGTGTCGACCGCGCAGGCTGGTTGGTGAGATTTGTCAGGCACGTGTCAGCATGCAGGGAGAAGATTTGCCTTTAATGACGCCCATCCCGAAGGCATGTCAAAATAATACGAGGTAGCTGGGCGAGCGGTGCAGAAACCTTGCCGGGGCTACCTCTCCACATGACACCTAACGGAGCATTTAATGCTTTTGCCCTAAACTGGCACAGTTAGGTATGATAGCACTGTTTGCTATCTAATCGACTTGTAATTACTGTTTTGCCACTGTGGTAACCCCTTGAGCTATAAAAGGAGGACCAGGGCGACGTTTCCGGGGGTCGCGCGATCAGAACCCTAGCACAACTTGCATGCGTAGCTGCTCCTCCTACACCTTGGCGGAGAAAGCGCTCCTTGTACTTGTACTCACACCCATCCAATACATCCAAGCAGGAGTAGGGTTTTACACCTCACGGTGGCCCGAACCTGGTAAAATCCCTCGCGCCCTCCATTGATTCCGCTCTTTGTGCTTGCGCATCTCCCCTGCTGAACCACAAAGGGGCTAGATGGCCCCATAGATGGTCGTACCCATGACACGATGATTACCTCTCAAACCCCCTCCATGGTCAAGAGGCGAGGAAGGTACTCATTCAACACCCATGGTACAATATTGAAGTCTTCCTCAAGAGGACAAAGGTTGGGCGGGCAATCATCCGCAGCCACTGGCGTAAAGTTGCAAGGACATTCAACATCATTGAAGGTTCAATATTCACCTTCAAATTCAGCAGTTTTCCAGATGAGATTCATCTCTCTATATACCGTATATGGTGCTACTTTCCAAAGGTTTTAGATGTTGCATGTGAAACTTCATGCTATTGTGCAATTGCGTAGCTAGCTATATGCCTATATGGTGTAACTGAGTGCTGAAGCTATGTGATGTTGTACTCTGATGTAATTCAGCTATGAAATCCTGGTTGCCGTAATACGGCTATGAAACATATGGTGTGTTTGATATGAAATGTCAATTTGATTACGAAATGCATTATCAATAATAGGCCAATTAGCCTGCTTATTGGTTTTTGTATTGCAAACGGTTTCTCAGACAACACCGTGGGCGATGACCTCAAACAACGCACACAGTTTCTAGAAAGTAGCCGTGTTGGATCAATGAACAATCCCACACGACTTCCGCCCAACAAATGTTTGCGTTAGGCCACCTTGCACAAACGTTTGCACATAAAAATTGTGTGTGATGTACATACGAACGGAAATGTTTTTCTAAGATTCACTGTGTGGGATGTACATACGAACAGAAACGATTGGGCCAGTATATTTGTCTGTAATGGCTCGCTCGATCGCACACGAGCTCTTTTTGCCCCGAGTGTGTGACCGGAGGCCCTATCGCCGACGGTTTCTGGGTCGTGTGGGAAGGACCCCCCTATCGCACACACAGGAAAGGCGACGGTTTAAAACTCTATCGCGGAAAGGGGGTAAAAACCGTTTGTATAGCAGGTCGCTGCACCAGTGTTAATAGGTTAGTTCCCAAAAATGATATAAAATTGCATATAATGTATATAAAATTGGTAATATGATAGCATGAAACAATAAAAAATTATAGATACGTTGGAGACATATCAGCATCCCCAAGCTTAATTCCCGCTCGTCCTCGAGTAGGTAAATGATAAAAACAGAATTTTTGATGTTGAATGCTACCTAACATGTTTATCATGTAATCTCTTTACAGTATGAATATTGAGAAACGATGAAGTAATTGATATAATAATATCCATAAATACTAGAAAATAATCATAACTTTTCAAAAGATACGATGCTTAACTAATGTTATCCCTACTCATTGAATTATGTAAGCATGGCATGACTCCGTCTTCCTAACATAAGTACAAAACAGGAGCACCCCGGTGTCAAACCAAGCAATTGTATCATACTTTTTCACGTGCTTCAGCATTTTCAACTTTACTCAATATATGAGCGTGAGGCATGGACTTGGCACCACAGGTGGAATAGAGTAGATTGGTAGAGGTTTATAAGGGAAGACAAAGTTGAGAAAGTCTCGCATAAACTCGGCAGATCGTTAGGCAATGGAGAGGCCTTTCAATCGATATCAATGCGAGGAGTAGGGATTGCCATGCAACGGATGCACTAGAGCTATAAGTGTATGGAAGCTCTCAACTGAAACTAAGTGGGTGTTGTCGGTGTAAAAACCGGCAGACCTCGGGGTAGGGGGTCCCGAGCTGTGGATCTCGGATCGGTGGTAACAAGGACAAGGGAGACGATGTTTACCCTGGTTCGAGCCCTCTTGATGGAGGTAAAACCCTACGTCCTGCTTCTGTTTATATTGATGGAGATGTATCGAATACAGAGTTAATCTACCTCGAGATCGTAATGTGTGTCTAACTTCTAGGGCTAGGTGAGCGATATTGCGTTGATGTCCCCTACGGGCTAAACCCTATGGCTTATATACACGCCAGGGAGGGTATCTAGGGTTACAAAGTCGGTATCTAGGAGTAAGGCGGCTGGAAAGATCTTGGAGTATACGTCAAGTCTTCGGTAGAGACAGTCTCGATCACGCCTCCTGCGTACGGCCTCCGGAGTCCATCTTGATCACGTATGAGGGTCCATCGGCCCAACCGAGGAGACGGGCCGGCTAGGTTAGCACCCCCTAATCCAGGACACCGTCAGTAGCCCCCGAATTGGTCTTCTACACCGAGGGCGACAAACATCACCTCGGATCCGGAGTCCTTGGCTTGACAGATGAGTTCCCCTTCATATTTCACCTTCTCTTAATGGAGTACTGACATCTGAGGTCCAACCGAGCTTGCACCCTGCCCGAAGGGGGTAGATATCTTAGCCTCGAAGGCTCGTTGTTCAGGTATGAACGGTCCAATCCGGCCTGACAACTTTATCGAAGAGGCTTGCCCCACGACGGGTTGAGCATTTACTGCCTCCCCCCTAAATCGTGGTTCGAGGCAGCCTTTTACTGGCACGTCCCGTCGAGGCAGAGATCATGCCTGTTTTCTTAGGGATATCATCAAGATTTTGTTTCCCCCCATATGCCCAATGGCATTTTTGATGGGAATGGCGAGTTTATCGGTGCGGCGAGGGGTCTCTTGGCCTTTCACAGGCTTATAAAAGCAAAAAGGAGGACAGCGCAATCGACCATGCTCCCATTCTCCCCTTCTACCGCTTCGTCTAGCTCCAGCGCCCAGATCCATCCTGCCCACTTTTTCCCTTTCGCGAGCCCAACCTCCACCACCAGCCATGGCCGACACCCTCAAGGGGCACTGGGGCGGCTCCGTAGTGACGGCCGCGACCATCTCGAAGCTGCGCAGCGCGGGGTACCTCACCCCCGCCACCGTCGCCCGCGCTCCGGCGGCTGGCCAGCTGGTGCCTGCTCCCAATGCCGGGGAGTGGGTAGTCTTCGTCCCCCACCTCATCCGAGGTCTTGGGTTCTCGTTGCATCCCTTCGTGCGCGGGGTGATGTACTACTATGGGCTGGACTTCCACCACATGGCCCCCAACTCCATTCTCCACCTCGCCTCCTTCATCACGGTCTGCGAGGCCTTCCTCCATTGCGAGCCGCACTTCGGCTTGTGGCTGAAGCTCTTCGGGATTAAACCGAAGTCCAGCGGCTCGGATCTCGCGGAGTGCGGGGGAGCCATGATCAGCAAAAACCAGGGGGCCACCTGGGTCAAGGGCACCTTCATCGAAACGGTGATGGAGTGGCAAAGAGAGTGGTTTTACATCACTGAACTGCTCGCCCCTGGCCAGACCGAGGTCCCCGATTTCTCAGCTGGGCCTCTCAAGAAGCTCAAATCCTGGAGGGAGAAGGGCGTCGCCTGGGGGAACCCAGAAGAGGTGGAGACCCTGATCGATAGGATCATGTGGTGGTCTACTGCGGGGAAGGTTAAGCTTGCCGACGTCATCAATGTCATGCTCAACCGCCGTATACTCCCTCTCCAACTTCGGGCTACCCCGATGTGGGCACAAAAGCCCGAGGACATGGACACCATCACCACCTTCTTCCGCTCCACCTTGGCCGCCATGTGGACAAGACTCATGAAGCTGGCCAAGGACAAGATTCCCAAGGAATGGGAGGACCGCGGCCTCGAACACGGCTACGCCCCCCCCCTGATAAGTGGTCCTATCCCTCAATCGTTATTCTTTGCCCATCATACTGAGGAGTAAAGTTTTGCTTGAATCGTTGTGTTTGATGTTTTGTAGAAGTGGTTGGCCTGGGTACAAGGAGTGCGATGCCCGGCCCCACTACCAGAGGAGCCTCCGACTCCCCTACTCTCGGTGCTCCTGACCGAGGAGCCGCACGTGGTGGCCCCCAAAGGGACGAAGTCCTAGAGGGGAAGGTCAAGTGCTCGGACTCGGGGGACTTCGGTCACCCGGTCCGAAGAGACCCACACCTCCGCCGCCCAAGACGGCGACGCAGAGGAGGTCGAGGAGGAAGAGGTCCCCCCCCTCGAAGGGGAAGAGGTCGGCGTTAGAAGACGCCGACGTGGGCATGCCGCCGAAGGGCCCAAAGAGGCCGAGGCGAACCTCGTCTGGGGCTGCCAACAAGTTGTCGGAGAGAGCCGAACTCTCCGGTGACTCAGAAGAAGACCTCCTCGCTGTGGGGAGGAAGAAGCCAGCGCCCCAAGGGTAAGCCGTTGTCTTTGCATCCCGTCTTTTGATTTGACCAGTTATTTCCAGGCAAGGGGAAACTTACAAAGGCGTCTTTTCTTATGTAATCCACCGAGGATAATCCCCAGTGGTTCCTCAAGCGGGTTGCCATCCGCCAGCGGGACTCCAGAGCCCGTTGATCCTCTCCCGGCGCATGACGGGCTAGGGGAGGCAACATCCACCTTGGTCCCTAACGTTAACACGACGGGGGCCGACGAGGTGGCCATCATGGCCGAGGTCGACACCTCGGCCCAACAAGACCCGGGGGAGGAGCGCCCCGCGATCATCGAAGAAGGGCTGGGCCAGTCATCGGCCTAGCCAACATCTACCTCGGCCCCGCCGCCCCAGGTGGAGGCTACCCGGGTAGATGTATTCAAGGTCATCTCTCCACCCCAGCCAACTGCCCAAGGACGGGCTGGCGCGGGGTGGACCGAGGAGATGGAGGACGCCTTGAAGGGCTCCTCCATCAAGGAAGAGCACCGTGCCTTGATAGGCACGGCGCTACAGGGCTACCGATCCGCAGGGGCCGGCCTGCATGAGGTTTTTAAAAACCTCATAGCAGGTTTCGAGGTACGCTTTCTATCTGCGCATCCAGCCTAGTTTGTTTATTTTTTGAGTTATGAGTTTGTCCGAGGACATAAGAGTACAGCCTGCTAAACGGCTTAGTGAGTGAGTAGCCCCTGAGCCCGAAGTCGGTTTCAAGAAACCGGCATTGGGGTCGTTTGATTAGGTACGAGCCTGTTAAGTAACTCGCAGGGCGCGGCGGAAGGCAGCCGTCCTAGAACCGTTTAGTATTTTGAATGTTCCCTTTGTAATATGGATTTTTACTGCCAGGTTTCTGCCTCGGTTCCGGACTCCGTCTCCGAGGAGATGGCGGAGATAAACCAGAAGCTCGAGAGGTCCCAGGAGGAGCTCAACCTGGCGAACCAGAAACTCGAGCAGTCTCAAGGTAAGCGAGTTTAAACTTTCACTGTATTTTGTACGAAGAAGGTATGATGTGTTTTGTTAAAGAAAACAACTAAGGCCGAACTGTTCTGACAATAGCAGCGCTAGCGGAGCTGGAGACTCTCAAGGCTGAGCTCGAAAGGGCTCGGCAGGAGGTGCGGCAGCAGAAGGCTGCTGCCGCCGCGGCAGAGAAGGCCCGGGCCACCGAGAAGGCGGCCGGGGAGAAGCATCAAGCGCGGGTGCTGGAGGTGGAGGAAACCCTGAAGGGCGTGTTTGAAGCACGTGACAAGCTTCAGGAGGAAGGGCAACAAACAAAGGAGGAGCTCGAGAAGCTACAACTTGCCCACCCCGAGCTCAAGACCTCGGCCCAAGCTGACCACGAGGTGCTCCAGCAAGTGGAGCAAATCGCCTTGGGTAAGCTATTTTTGCTGCAGTGTTCGTTTGGCAGCAAAGGGTGTGTCGAGCTCACCCAGTTATGGCGTTCCACAGAGGTCTTTGCGGATCTTCCGCAGAGCGCGGCGGATGCATTGGCGTACTTCGGCCAGCTAGCGGGCCACGAGGCGGAGAAGGCCTTCTGGGGGCAGTTCCCGGGGTCACCGTCCGCACAGCTGCTGAATCATCGAGTGAAGCAGCTGGTGGATTTGTTTTGCATGATGAGACCGGCGCTCCAGGACCTTTGCACCGCGTTGTGGCCTGCCGAAGCCATGCCGAAGAGCCTCTTCGGCCTTACGACCCGTCTTCGAGACGCCGTGCCTTGCGTGAACCGCTGGAAGAGGTCCACGTGCTTTGAAGGAGCGCGGAGGGCGTACGCCTGCGTGAAGATGCACTTCCAAAAGGTTGATGCGGTGACATGTGCCACGGGCCCTCCTGCCGACAAGCCGCGCACCGCCGAGCAGTTCTTCGCCGAGGTGGAGGCGGAAGCCCGGACCACAGAAGCCATGTGTCCAAAGGACACTATGTACTTTTAGATAGTACTTTGGAATGCCGAAGTGTATGATGTATAAAACTTTATCTTTTGGTTGAATGAATATGGCTTTAAATTCCATGTATTTTGTTTTAAGTTAGTTTTGCCTCCTGTATGACTGTTTTAAAATGAGAGTGGCCAGTCGTCGGCTTCAGCCCCAGTGTAGATCTTACAAATGGTGTTCCTTAAGCCACACTTTGACCCTTAGCCGACGTCTCGGTACCCGGAGGTGGTCGGTGCTTTATAGGAACTAGGCAATCGCACTATAGTGGCTTTATACCTTTCACTTAATCATAGGAGTTTGACGGTGGGGGTTGATGACCAGCCCCCGGTGTGGGAAGTGGTTAGGTCGGCCGAGGTCTAGGCCATAACACACTTCGGCTAGGAATGAAAGCCCTTCGTTTAACATGGGTGATCTCTAGCGTCACATCGCTTAACGCGGTCTACGGATGGCAGACCAATTTACGCATACCTAGATAGTCAGTTTTCGGCTTTCTCCACTGAGGCGCTATGCCAATTGACCTGGCAGCGCAATCGCAGTGGTTCTCCCATTACGCCCTTAGCCGAATTCATCGAAAACGTAAGGGGTACACATAGGAGCCGGGCAACCCAACTATTGACCAAAATCTAGGTTCGAAACTGATGCATATAATGCCAAAATCTGAGACGCCGAATACTTCAGACTTGTTATACGATTGTATCTTTTTTAGAGAACTTCTTCGTCCCACAGGGGCCATGCTGATAAAGAAATATGATAGAGACCTTAAAGGGGCACAATTTCTTTATTTCATAATTTTAAGCGTGTACATGCCCTAGCTGCGGCGAGAGGAATTGAAAGAATACAATGTAAAAAGTAAAGGAAAAAACGAAGAAACAGGGCGGATATTTGTTAACGGATTTTGAAGAATCCGGGCCGCTACCTGCCGCACGTCTGCGTTTCCGAGCTGTTGACCAGATGCTCACCATTGATGGTGAGGAATTTGTGGAGGTTGATGACTTTTTGGCCCTTTATACGCTTCAAGCGTTTGATTGACCGAGCCCCTTTAGAGGAGACGTTGCCAAAGTCCATTCCGTGGTTGAAACCACATGGACGTTAGTCATGTTTGGCTGTTTCTTTTACAGAGACTTGCCTGTGTAGGGGCTCGAAGCCACATCTTTGCTAGGTTGAACCGTGCCGACGTTTGAGTATATTTTTGGCTCCTCGACGGCCCAGGGAATCTTCAGTGCGAAATTATGCACCCTGGGGACGTAGTGCCCACTCCAGAGAGGGCACGCGAGGAGCCCGTATCCCTATTTCGGGTGCGGGGGTACCTGGCCGAGGTCGATCTGTGCAGCCTGGGCGCGCTTCAAAGAGTGGGCGGCGCGTTTATCGCAGCGAGCTGCCTCCTCGGATGCCTGTACCTCGGCTGCGAAAGCCGCGGTCTGTTAATCTGTCCCAAGTGAACGTTCGGTGTTACCATTGACTACGATAACACCGTTGGGTCCCGGCATTTTGTGCTTGAGGTAGGCATAATGCGGGACTGCGTTGAAGCGTGCAAAGGCCGTGCGCCCTAGGAGCGCGTGGTATCCACTTCGGAATGGGACAATATTGAAGATTAACTCCTCGCTTCTGAAGTTCTCGGGCGAACCGAAGACTACCTCTAGGGTGACCGTTCCGGTACAGCGGGCTTCGATGCCCGGAATGACACCTTTAAAGGTGGTAGAGCTCGGCTTGATCCAAGATGAGTCGATGCCCATCTTTCGAACTGTGTCCTCGTAGATGAGGTTAAGGCTGCTTCCTCCGTCCATCAGGACGCGTGTTAGATCATAACCATCAACAATCGGGTCCAGGATGAGTGCTGCCGATCCGCCATGCCTGATGCTGGTCGGATGATAGTGCTTGTCAAACGTGATCGGATAAGCCGACCATGGGTTATACTTCGGGGCGACTGGCTCCAGCGCGTATATATCCCGAAGCACACACTTCCTCTCCCTTTTAGGGATGTGGGTGACATAGATCATATTGACCTCTGTTACCTCGTCAGGAAACTTCTTTTGGCCTCCATTATTGGGCCGCCGAGGTTCATCCTCGTCTTCGCTGCGGTGTTGGGCTTTACTCTGACCCTCTGCTGCTATCTTGCCGGCTTGTTTAAAGACCCAGCAATTCCTGTTAGTGTGGGTTGCTAGTTTTTCCTGAGTGCCGTGAATTCCACAAGGGCGATCCAGGAGCCTATCAAGCTGGCTAGGTCCGTCTTTGTTCCCTTTAAAGGGTTTTCTTTTCTGCCCGGATTTTGGTCCGGTGAACCCTGCGTTGACCGCAGCGTCTTCAGTGTCGCTTCCGTCATTTTTATACCTGCGATTATTTTTGTTGCGCTTGGGTTTTCCATTGGCGTCGCGAGTTTCCGAGGTGTCTGCCTCACCGTTATGAGTACCGCGGGTGAGCCAGCTGTCTTCTCCCGCACAAAAGCGAGTCATTAGTGAGGTGAGGGCCGTCATAGTCCTCGGCTTATCCTGGCCGAGTTGATGAGCCAGCCATTCATCTCGGATATTGTTTTTAAATGCAGCGATGGCCTCGGCTTCGGAGCAGTCTATGATCTGGTTTTTTTCGGTGAGGAACCTGTTCCAGAATTTCCGGGCTGATTCGCCTGGCTGCTGGGTGACACGGCTGAGGTCATCAGCGTCCGGAGGTCGGACATATGTGCCCTGGAAGTTTGCTCAAAAAGTGTCTTCTAGGGCCTCCCAGCTGCCGATAGAGTGAGGAGGGAGGCTGTTAAGCCAATGCCTCGCCGGCCCCTTTAGCTTGAGCGGTAGATATTTAATGGCGTGGAGATCATCTCCATTGGCCATGTGTATGTGTAGGAGGAAATCCTCGATCCAAATTGCTGGGTCCGTGGTGCCATCGTATGATTCTATGTTGATGGGTTTAAACCCTTCCGGGAATTGATGTTCCATCACCCTGTCTGTGAAGCAGATTGGGTGAGCCAGACCTCGGAACCGAGGAGCATCTCGTCGGAGGTCGGGGGAGAGCCGTGAGTAGGCTTGATCTCGAGCACGACCATTCCTGTCCACCCAGGCATCGTAGCCGTCGAGCCCGGCGGGGGCGCTTCCCCTTGATCCATAGATGGACCGAGGGGGAGCCCTGTTTTCCTCAATGCGACGTCTAGTGTCGTGAGGATCTAGTTAATCCATGGGGTCCTTGCCATAATGGCGTGGAGGTGGCCGTTCACCGAGGTCTTCTCGTCTTGGCCTGTCCCAGCCTCTAGGGGGTCGGTCGAGGTCGTCAGCGAGCTCCTCGTCGAAATCCGGCAAGAGACGCCTACGTGGGTATGATTTCGGCGCACTATGGCGCCGGTTCTCCATGTCTTGCTTGGCGGAGAGCACTTCAATCCACTTTTCATTTAGTGCATCGGTATTGGCCTACAACTGCTGCTGCTGCTTGCGTTTCATGCTCCGGGCGGTCGCAACAAGGCGCCGCCGGAAGCGCTCTTGTTCAAAAGGGTCTTCTGGGACGATGTAGTCCTCGGTACCGAGGCTCTCGTCCTCCTCGGATTCCGGCATGTAGTTGTCGTCGGCCCCTTCGAAGAGGTCATCGGGATCTGAGTCCCTGAGAAGTCGGTCTGGTGTGCCGTTCGTCACTGGGGACGCTTGAAGGTCCTCTTCACGGTTACCGGCATCGCCGTCCTCCGCGTCGCCGTTATTGGCTGTTGCGTCATTACCACTAGGTTCCCCGTTAGGGCCCCTTCGGCGTCTTCACCGACGTCTTGGAGGGGATTTGGGGGTGTCCACCATGTAAACATCGTAGGTGGACGTGGCGGTCCACCTGCCCACGTTTACCGGGGGCAAGGTGTTCTCGATGGGGCCATCAGCGTCCTCCATGTCTGAGGCCTCGCCATAGTCCAGCACGTCGGTTAAATCGTCGATCGTGGCGACTAGGTGGGTGGTGGGTGGGATGTAAATTTCCCTATCGTCGGCTTTAAGTCCGATCTGATTGTGGACTGAAGTCTTGCCGTCCGAGATGGACATGCTTCGGATGCGGTCAAGCATCTCATCGAGGTGAGATAACTCTTCGGGATTCATTGATGCACCATAGGCAGGGCTGACCCGAAGTACGCCCGGCGTGTAACCGGACGCGTTTTCGGTGTGAAGGGAATCCGAACATAGTTCCGAGTTCTGCGCCAAGGTCAACTCTAGCACTGACGTAGTTTCGGGAGTGGGAGCCGGATCTATCTCCGGACTGGCGATTGTAAGGAAACTGGCCGAAGTGGTGGCGTCAGGGGTCTCGAGAGGCGCCGCGACAGAGTTCAGTTTCGGAGTCAAGCCTCTAGAACCGGTCGAGCTCTCAATCCGGCCGTTAGTCCATCCAGATAGGATGAGTTCACCACGGGAATCCACAGTGTATTCGAGGCCACCGAAGGTCACGATTTGACCTGGGGCGTAGTTCTTGACAAAGGTCAGATGACCCGTCGAGTCAGCGCAAAATACCATGCTGCCGAAGACAAAGAGCTGGCCGGGGGCGTAAACGTCCCCGTGGCTGTTGGCGCAGTTGACCTGCAGGTGTGCCATCGATCCTTCTGGTGATCGCGCAGCGGAACTCTCAACGAAAGCACCAGTGTCGGTGTAAAAACCGGCAGACCTCGGGGTGGGGGGTCCCGAGCTATGGATCTCGGATCGGTGGTAACAAGGACAAGGGAGACGATGTTTACCCAGGTTCGGGCCCTCTTGATGGAGGTAAAACCCTACGTCCTACTTCTGTTTATATTGATGGAGATGTATCGAATACAGAGTTGATCTACCTCGAGATCGTAATGTGTGTCTAACTTCTAGGGCTAGGTGAGCGATATTGCATTGATGTCACCTATGGGCTAAACCCTATGGCTTATATACAAGCCAGGGAGGGTATCTAGGGTTACAAAGTCGGTATCTAGGAGTAAGGCGGCTGGAAAGATCTTGGAGTATACGTCAAGTCTTCGATAGAGACAGTCTCAATCACGCCTCCCGTGTACAGCCTCCAGAGTCCAGCTTGATCACGTATGAGGGCCTATCGGCCCAACCGAGGAGACGGGCCGGCTAGGTTAGCACCCCCTAATCCAAGACACCGTCAGGTGTGCATCCAACTTGCTTGCTCATGAAGACCTCAGGCATTTGAGGAAGGCCGTCATCGGAATATAGAAGCCAAGTTCTATAATGTAAAATCAGGGCCGGCCATGGCGTATGGCCGAAGGGGCGACCGCCTAGGTCCCCGAGATGGGGGGGGGGGCATGATCTGGTATGGATGTATAGCCTGGTAAAAAGTCTAGGTAAAGGGAAAAAAAGCAAGGAAGGCAGCGTGATGGGCTAGGCCTAATTGGCTGATCGCTAGGAAAAGTTAAAGTGTCGTCAAGCAAATGACCCGTCCGCATTCCTCACGAGATCGATTCTTCCGTTCTTCGTCCATTCGTCTATCATCACTCAACCGTCGCTTCTGATTCATGTGGTTGCCCGCCGCCCACCACTCCAGTCTGCTCTTGCGCCGTGCCGCCATTAGCATGTTGGTCGTTGCGTGCCTGCCTTGGCCGCGATCACTCACGTCCGACCATCCGCAACCGCGCGAGTTCAGTTCATCGTCCTCTGATCCTCTTGGTGTTTCACAATCACAAGTATGTATATAATTCAGTCATCCCCAATTTCCAGTCTATAGAGTATAGTATTGTTAAGGTTCTAATACATAAATTTCTAGTTCTATTCTCTTTTTTTTCATAATTTTAGGTTACAATGTTTCCTAAGAAGTATTTGCCGGGTGCTGAACAAAGGGAGAAAAAGAAAACAATGTGATCTGTCAATTAAACCACTGTTGGGTTCTTTAATTATTTTTGAAGCCCCGAAGCATTATTGTTACCGATGAAGTCACTAGAATTTGGGTCTTATTTGAGGTAATCATGCCTGTTTTATTTCGCTATATTTCTAGTCTTTTTGTCGTAATATGACATTGCCCAACAATTATTATTAGAAATCTCGAACTAAGGATGTATGGTTATTGAAAGTTTACTCTTAATGTTTGCAAGTTAGACATATGTATGTTCGTATAGTGCACATACATACATTTTATTTGAGTAGGCACACACATACATATATATACATACAAAGTCTTAGGGGACTATGTCACCGAGTTTGCCCTAGGGCCTTTCGAAACATAGAGCCGACCCTGGTAAAAATTCCCACTATTATATGAAAATGGCAAATCATGGACACTCTCTATATGAAGAACATGGTGCTACTTTGAAGCACAAGTGTGGTAAAAGGATAGTAGCATTGTCCCTTCTCTCATTTTTCTTTTCTTTTTCATTTTTTTAGAACAATATCGGGAACCTCATCCACACTTTTTGGAGGACTCATCAGTCTCCATCATTCTTTACCTTACTGGGACAATGCTCTAATAATGATGATTGATACGTCTCCAACGTATCTATAATTTTTGATTGTTCCATGCAATTATATTATCAATCTTGGATGTTTTTATAATCATTTACAGCAATTATATATCATTTTTGGAGACTAACCTATTAACTTAGTGCCCAGTGCCAGTTGCTGTTTTCTGCCCTGTTTTTGTTTTACAGAAAATCAATACCAAACGAAGTCCAAATGCCACGAATTTTTTTGGAGATTTTTTTATTGGCCAAGATAAACACTACAATCTTCGGGAGAGGGCCAGAATACCCAGGAGGTGGCCACGAGCCACCAGGGCGTGCCCGCGGGGGGGGGGGGGGCAGGCGCGCCCTGGTGCCTCATTGGCCCCCCTTTGCTCCGTTTGACCTAATTCCAGCACTATAAATTCAGAAAAAAATCAGAAACCCTCAGGGGAGTCCACGAAATACTTTTTCCGCCGCCACAAGTTTCTGTTCTTGAGAGATCCCATCCGGGGTCCTTCTCCGGTACTCCGCCGGAGGGGGAATCGATCAAGGAGGAGTTCTACATCAACCTTGCTGCCCTTCCGATGATGTGTGAGTAGTTTACCACAGACCTTCGGGTCCATAGGCAGTAGCTAGATGGCTTCTTCTCTCTTTTTGATCTTCAATACAATGTTCTCCTCGATGTTCTTGGAGTTCTATCCGATGTAATTACTTTTTGCGGTGTGTTTGTTGGGATCCGATGAATTGTGAATTTATGATCAGATTATCCACGAAATTATTTGAGTCTTTGCTGCACTCTTTTATGCATGATTATTATAGCCTCATATTTCTTCTCCGATCTATTGATTTGGTTTGGCCAACTGAGTTGATTTATCTTGCCATGGGAAGATGTGCTTTGTAATGGGTTTGATCTTGCGTTGCTCAATCCCAGTGACAGAAAGGGACATGACACGTATGTACTGTTGCTATTAAGGGTAAAAAGATGGGGTTTATTCATGCGTGAGTTTATCTTGTCTACATCATGTCATCGTTCTTAAGGCGTTACTCCATTCTTTATGGACTGAATACACTAGATGCATGCTGGATAGCGGTCGATGTGTGGAGTAATAGTAGTAGATGCAGGCAAGAGTCGGTCTACTTGTATTGGACGTGATGCCTATATACATGATCATTGCCTTGGATATCATCTTTATTATTTGCTTTTCTATCAATTGCCCAACAGTAATTTGTCTACCCACCGTATGCTATTTTCTTGAGAGAAGCCTCTAGTGAAATCTATGGCCCCGGGGTCTATCTAAATCATATTACTAAAACCCTAAAAATATTGCTGCCATTTTCTTTTATTTTTTTGATTTTGTATTTTTGTTTCAATCTATCTATCTATCACATACAATTTAATCTTGCAATTTACCGCCAAGAGATTGACAACCTCTCGTTTGCGTTGGGTGCAAGGATTTGTTGTTTGTGTGCAGGTGCTGCTAACGAGGTGTTGTGTGATTCTCCTACTGGTTCGATAACCTTGGTTTCATAACTGAGGGAAATACTTATCTCTACTGTGCTGCATCATCCCTTCCTCTTCGGGGAAATACCAACGCAAGCTACAAGTAGCAGGAAGAATTTCTGGCGCCGTTGCCGGGGAGACATCATCAACATCTATCAAGTACCTTTGCATAAACTCTCATCTCCTTGCATTTACTTTATTTGCCATTTGCCTCTCGTTTTCATCTCTCCCACTTCTAAAATGTTTTTACAAAAATACAAAAATATTTTCCGTTTGCCTTTTTCTTGTTTGCTTATTTACTTGCTTGCTTACTTTTATTGCCTTCATGTCGAACACACCAGAACAGAAACTAAAAGTAAAACTATAAGAAAATATGGATCCATATAAAGTTTACTACTTGAATCATCTTCTATCCATTCGTACTCGTGCTGAAACCCCAACTAGTTTAGTTGAGGGAAAATCATTAGATGAGCATGCTCATTTTGTGCGGCACCGTTTGTCCCAAAAGGGGAGACTCCTATGGCATCAAATAAATAGTTTGCTATGCTATGCTTGGAATCTATGTGAAATTTATGATTTTAATTGTTGCTCTAAGAACCCTAAAAAAACACCTTCCCTACCTATGTGAGTTCAATGATAATGAAATCTTATCTTCTTATGAAAAAGGTGTTTATAGTTACTATGATATCGAACTAATTGAAGAATTTGTTGCTTTTAAGGGTGCTTATGAAGTTGCTTCTTTGATTGAAAAGTATGATATTACTCTCTACAAATCTGAAAATTTTGCCATACATAAGTATTGCTATGAAAATTATGCATCTAATGCCTATGTTAGTGAATTTATTGAGAGAATGTCTATTGCTTTGGAAGAGAATAATGATACACATGAATATATAGATAATCATGATTCCGATGATTTGATTGAAATATCCCCGCTTGATGAACATAATGCTTGTTATTCTTGTGGCGGCGATGCCAATATTAAAGATGCTTATAGAGATGAACTAGCTATAGTTCCTTATGTTAAAAATGAAATTATTGCTATAACACCCATACTTGATAGACCCTTGAATGAAAAGCATGATTGCAATAATGTTAGTATAAATTCTATTAGTGTTAATTGTGCTAATGATATGCAAAACCCCAAGCTTGGGGATGATAATTTTGTCATGTCCACTACTTATTGCAATGATCATGATTGGGGTGATAATGCTTCTTATGATCTTGAAAATTTATTTAAACCTCATGATGAATATGTAAGTAATAATAAAATTTACAATACTATAAAAAGTGGGTTTGGAAGAGCGTCAACTTTAGGTAATAATAATCCCACTATTTTGAAAGATTATAAATTTTTTATGCATGTGGATCATGATGAGAATATTTTATATAATAACTATATTTTTGAATTTGAGTATGATCCTACATGTACTTATTATGAGAGAGGAAAATATGGTTGTAGAAATTTTCATATTACTAAATTACCTCTCGTTATGTTGAAATCATCAATGTTTTATTCTTCTCCTTTGCATATGCTAGAAATTGCTTGCCTTGATAATTTGTTTGCTTATAAAATGCCTATGCATAGGAAGTATGTTAGACTTAAATATGTTTTTCACATGCTACATGATGCTCTCTTTGTGTTTTAATTATTATCTTTCATGTGAGCATCATTGAAATCTCAAGCCTATCTTAATGGCTATAAAGAAAGTGCTTGTTGGGAGGCAACCCAATGAATAATATAAATTTTTTCTGTTATTGTGTCTTTTCAATTTTATGCTACTGGTATGATTGTATTTTTGTGTTTTTAATTAGTGTTTGTACCAAGTAAAGCCTTTAGGATGATTTGGAAGATAGTATAATTGATGCTGTTTGGAAAACAGAAAGTTTTGCGTCCAGTGCCCGAATTTTGTTTCTGTACTGGAGCATCAGAAAAATCTGAATTTTTTTCACAGTATTGGTATATGAATTACCCACGTTTTCCTAACTTTTCAGAATTTTTGGAGTTACAGAAGTATAGCGTTTAAATAGATTGCTACAGACTGTTCTGTTTTTGACAGATTCTGTTTTTGATGCACAACTTGCTTGTTTTGATGAATCTATGGATTGTATCGGGGGGTATAAGCCATGGTGAAGTTAGAGTACAGTAGGTATAATGCAAAAATAAAATATGAATGGGTTTGCAACAGTACTTAAAGTAGTGATTTATTTTGTTATACTAACGGATCTCACGATGGTTTTGTTGAGTTTTGTGTGATTGAAGTTTTCAAGTTTTGGGTGAGATCATGATGGATGAAGGAATAAGGAGTAGCAAAAGCCTAAGCTTGGGGATGCCCGAGGTACCCCAAGGAAATATTCTAGGAAGACTCAAGCGTCTAAGCTTGGGGATGCCCTGGAAGGCATCCCCTCTTTCTTCTACCAACCATCGATAATTTTACTTGGAGCTATATTTTTATTCGTCACATGATATGTGTTTTGCATGGAGCGTATTGTATTATAAGAGTCTTTGCTTTGTTTTCTTTTTAGTTTGTCACAATCATCTTTGCTGAACACACCTATCTTGAGAGAGCCACACGTTTATCATCATTTGTTAGAATACTCTATGTGCTTCACTTAAATTTTTTGAGCTAGGCAGTTGCTCTAGTGCTTCACTTAAATATTTTTGAGCACGGTGGTGGCTAAATTTTGAAGAAATAAATTCTCATGCTTCACTTATATTATTTTGAGAGTTGGTAAGATTAAAATTTTGAAGAAATGAATTCTCATGCTTCACTTATATTATTTTGAGAATTGATAAGATTGAAATTTTGAAGAAATATTTGCACTCTCATGCTTCACTTAAATCTTTTTGAGAGTTGATGATAGTAACGGTAATTTGCACAAGATATGAATTTGGTCCCAAAGTGATGAATATTCAAGAGGGATATAATAAAAACTTTCATATAGATCATTGGATATGATAAGTGTGATTCCTTGCAATAGTTTTGCGATATGGAAATGATAATATGTGAGTCATGTTAGTGAGTAATTGTGATTTAGTAAAAATATTCGTGTTAAGGTTTGTGATTCCCAATGAATGCACGTTAAGTCAATAGTTATGCAATGAAATTATATCCTACTTATGGTGCATTATTCGGTGTTAGTTATGTTCAATACATGTTTATGACCGTTTTTATTTTTTGGTTGGTTGCTTCTCAATCTTTTGCTAACCTTCATTTGTACTAAGCGGAAATACTACTTGTGCATCCAAACTCCTTAAACCCAAGTTGTGCTAAATGAGTCCACTATACCTACCTATATGCGGTATTTCAATGCCGTTCCAAGTAAATTTGCGTGAGCCAACTCTAATTTTCAAAATAATTTTTCCGGTTTGTGTGCCTGTACCGCTCATGAAGTGGCAGGGGGTGGCCATTATTTTCCATGCTAGGTGTGTTATTCTCACGACGAGTGTTTATTCACTTGTCATTGCACAAGAGAATGGTTGGTAATAGGGATGCCCAGTCCCACAATGAAATCAAAATTAATAACAACAAAATTCCTTGGAAAGTGTTGGTATGGAGGGCACCCGTGGATAAGGCTAGCCATGGATTGTGAAAGAATGGTGGAAAGGAAATAAACTTTACTTTCTGTTTGGGAACCACCTATGATGTGTCTAGCATGGAAAATATTGGGAATTCTCGGTCGTTTTCGTTGACAGGAAAAGCATGCCTCTCAAAATATTTTTATCTCTTTAATTTCAGCTTTGAGCTCTGGCATATTAGCAAACCTCTGCTTCCCTCCGCGAAGGGCCTATCTATTTACTTTTATGCAATTTTTATTTTATTTGAGTCTCCATCTTCTCTTATAAAGCACCAACTAGAGAGCACTATTTTCATACTTGTGCATTGTGTGTAGCTAATATTTGAGTGTGTTTCATGAATGGATCAATGATTGAGCATAATGGGCTAGGGATAACTTTCTTTAGCGTTGATATTTTGAAAGACATGGTTGCTTATTAGCATGCTTGAGTATTTATATCTTCATGTCAAATTATAGACTATTGCTTTGAATCATTCAAGTCCAAAGTCCATGCTACAAAAGAAAAGAATATGTGATGAATATGTTAGGCAGCATTCCACATCAAAAATTCTGTTTTTATCATTTACCTACTCGAGGACGCAGGAATTAAGCTTGGGGATGCTGATACGTCTCCAACGTATCTATAATTTTTGATTGTTCCATGCTGTTATATTATCAATCTTGGATGTTTTTATAATCATTTACAACAATTATATATCATTTTTGGAGACTAACCTATTAACTTAGTGCCCAGTGCCAGTTGCTGTTTCTGCCCTCTTTTTGTTTTACAGAAAATCAATACCAAACGAAGTCCAAATGCCACGAAACTTTTTGGAGATTTTTTATTGGCCAAGATAAACACTAGAAGCTTTGGGAGAGGGCCAGAAGACCCAGGAGGTGGCCACGAGCCACCAGGGCGCGCCTGGGGGGACAGGCGCGCCCTGGTGCCTCGTGGGCCCCCCTTTGCTCCGTTTGACCTAATTCCAGCACTATAAATTCTGAAAAAAATCAGAAACCCTCAGGGGAGTCCATGAAATACTTTTTCCGCCGCCGCAAGTTTCTGTTCTCGAGAGATCCCATCTGGGGTCCTTCTCCGGTACTCCACCGGAGGGGGAATCGATCACGGAGGGGTTCTACATCAACCTTGCTGCCCTTCCGATGATCCGTGAGTAGTTTACCACAGACCTTCGGGTCCATAGGCAGTAGCTAGATGGCTTCTTCTCTCTTTTTGATCTTCAATACAATGTTCTCCTCGATGTTCTTGGAGTTCTATCCGATGTAATTACTTTTTGCGGTGTGTTTGTTGGGGTCCGATGAATTGTGAGTTTATGATCAGATTATCCATGAAATTATTTGAGTCTTTGCTGCACTCTTTTATGCTTGATTATTATAGCCTCGTATTTCTTCTCCGATCTATTGATTTGGTTTGGCCAACTGAGTTGATTTATCTTGCCATGGGAAGAGGTGCTTTGTAATGGGTTCGATCTTGTGTTGCTCAATCCCAGTGATAGAAAGGGACATGACACATATGTATCGTTTCTATTAAGGGTAAAAAGATGGGGTTTATTCATGCGTGAGTTTATCTTGTCTACATCATGTCATCGTTCTTAAGGCGTTACTCCGTTCTTTATGGACTTAATACACTAGATGCATGCTGGATATCGGTCGATGTGTGGAGTAATAGTAGTAGATGCAGGCAGGAGTCGGTCTACTTGTATTGGACGTGATGCCTATATACATGATCATTGCCTTGGATATCGTCATGATTATTTGCTTTTCTATCAATTGCCCAACAGTAATTTCTCTACCCACCGTATGCTATTTTCTTGAGAGAAGCCTCTAGTGAAATCTATGGCCCCCGGGTCTATCTAAATCATATTACTAAAACCCTAAAAATATTGCTGCCATTTTCTTTTATTTATTTTATTTTGTATTTTTGTTTCAATTTATCTATCTATCACATACAATTTAATCTTGCAATTTACCGCCGAGAGATTAACAACCTCTCATTTGCGTTTGGTGCAAGGATTTGTTGTTTGTGTGCAGGTACTGTTAACGAGGTGTTGTGTGATTCTCCTACTGGTTCGATAACCTTGGTTTCATAACTGAGGGAAATACTTATCTCTACTGTGCTGCATCATCCCTTCCTCTTTGGGGAAATACCAACGCAAGCTACAAGTAGCAATGATCATCACACTTTTATGTACTTACAACTCGATAAACTGAAACAATATGACTCTATATGAATGCCTCTGGCAGTGTGCCAAGATGCGCAATGATCTAGCATAACATGTATGAAAATGATGAACGGTGGCTTTACCAAAAATATCATGTCAGCTCTATATGATCATGCAAAGCAATATGACGATGAACACACAAGTCATGTGACTGATGATGGTGAAAGTAGCATGGCAATATATCTCGGAATGGCTATGGAAATGCCATGATTGGTAGGTATGGTGGCTGTTTTGAGGAAGGATATTATGAGGCTTATGTGTGATAGAGCATATCATATCATGGGATTTGGATGCACCAGCGAAGTTTGCACCGACTCTCGAAGTGAGAAAGGGCAATGCACGGTACCGGAGAGGCTAGCAATATGTGGATAGGTGGGAGTGTCGTATTAGTCCATGAACTCACATTAGTCATAAAGAACTCATATACTTATTGTGAAAGTTTTATTAGCCCTCGAAGCAATGTACTACTCGCATGCCCCTAGGGAGGAGGTTGGTAAGAGTTAACCATCGCCCCCCCCGATCGAACAACTCAAAGGATTTCATACAGGAATAAATATGCTCCAACATCCCCGTCATGCCATGTCAGACACTTAAATGAGTAATACATAACAAGCTTTAATATCGATATTTTTACTAACCAATGATTATGAACTAATACCCTTTCATATTACTACATCAATATAATTAAATCACACGTTTCATATTCAATGATCTCACATCAAAGTTTTTATTATACCACTCTTGTATACCTGTCATTTTCAAACTAGTCTTATAACCCATGCACATTACCACTTCATATTAAAAGACTCTCAAAAAGATTTAAGTGAAGCATGAGAGTGCAAATGATTTCTATAAAATATAACCACCATTATGCTCTAAAGATATAAGTGAAGCACATGAGCAAATGCCTACCTCAAAAGATATAAGTGAAGCACATAGAGTATTCTAACAAATTATGATGAATGTGTGTCTCTCTCAAAGGTGTGTCCAGCAAACAATGATTGTAGCAAACTAACAAGCAAACAAAGTAAAACTATGGCACAAGACACTCCAAGTAAAACTCATATCATGTGATGAATAAAAATATAGCTCCAAGTAACATACCGATGAATTGTGGACGAAAGAGGGGATGCCATCCGGGGCATCCCCAAGCTTAGATGCTTGGGTCTTCCTTGAATATTACCTTGGGGTTCCTTGGTCATCCCCAAGCTTAGGGTCTTGCCGCTCCTTATTCCTTTACTCACCGTGATCTCACCCTAAACTTGAAAACTTCAGCACACAAAACTCAACAGAAACTTCGTGAGATCCGTTAGTATAATAAATCAAATCATCCACTGTAGGTACTGTTATAAATTGATTCATAATTGTTCTTGCATAATATCTACTGTATTCTAACTTCTCCATGACTTATACCCCCCGATATAATCCATAGTATCATCAAAATAAGTACATATGCAATAAAAATAGAATCTGTCTAAAACAGGATAGTACGTAATGACAGAATATTTATCCATACTTCTGTAACACCAAAACTTCTTAAAAATTAGGAAAACGTAAAAATTTGTATCCCAATACTGAATAAAAATTTCAGATTTTTCTGACGTTCTGGTACAAAATAGAAATTCCAGCACTGGGCGCAATACTTTCTGTTTTCAAACAGCATCAATTATACTATCATCTAAATCATCGCAAAGGCATTACTTGGCACAAACACTAATTAAAAGATAAAAACATGATCATTACAGTAGCAATGAGCATGTGACTCAAGAAAAATAAAAATTGCAATAAATATAAATATTGGGTTGCCTCCCAACAAGCGCTATTGTTTTATGCCCCTAGCTAGGCATAATGCATAGTTTCAAGTATTATCATCTTTCAAAGTAATTCCATAGGTGGCTCTCATAATGGATTCATATGGTGGTTTAATTATCTTCCTTTGGAAGTGTTCCACCCCTTTCTTTAATGGAAATTGGAACCTTATATTTCCTTCTTTCATATCAATAATAGCACCTATGGTTCGTAGGAAAGGCCTACCAAGTATTATAGGGCAAGACGGATTGCATTCAATATCAAGCACAATAAAATCCACGGGTACATAGTTTCTATTAGCACTAATCAGGACATCATTAATTCTACCCAATGGTTTCTTAATTGTTGAATCCGCTAAGTGCAAGTTGAGGGAAAATTCATCCATATCGGTGAGACCTAGAACGTCACAAAAAGATTTTGGTATAGTAGAGACGCTAGCACCTAGATCACACAAAGCATTACATTCATAATCTTTAATATTAAATTTAATAGTAGGTTCCCATTCATCTTGTAATTTTCTCGGTATAGATACTTCCAATTCTAGCTTTTCTTCGGTAGCTTTAATAAGGGCTTCTACGATGTGTTGGGTAAAAGCTTTGTTTTGTTCATAAGCATTGGGTGAATTTATCATGGATTGCAACAAGGAAATACATTCAATTGAAGAGCAATTATCATAATTAAAGTCCTTGTAATCCAAAGTAGTGGGCACATCGCTATCTAAAGTTTTGACCTCTTCAAACCCACTTTTATTGTTTTTATCATTAAGATCATCACCCTCCGAACAATTGGGACGCCTTCTACTTAAAGTTGACTCATCTCCAGTTCCTTTATCATCAAGTTTTATATTTCTAAACAAAGATTCAATAGGTGTCACACCAATCATTTTAATATCTTCATCATTATTATCATGGAAACCGGGTGCGAAAGCTTTTTCTAGGAATTCCCGTGTAGCTCTTAACCTCTCAATTCTTTTTCTACTTTCAACCATGGTGACTTGGATAGTCTTTAGAGATTCAGCTATTACATCTCTTTTAGGTGGCAAAATTTTAATCTTGGGGGTTTCCACATCATGAGCAATTCTATCCATGTTTCTAGACATGTCATCAACTTTGCTTAATTTTTCTTCTACCATAGCATTGAAAATCTTGTGAGAAGTAATAAATTCTTTAATATTGTTCTCAAGTTCAGTAGGTATCCTATTATTATTATATGAATTACCATAGGAATTACCATAATTATTTGAGGGGTTACCGGGATACGGTCTAGGATTGAAATTCCCTCTATAAGCATTGTTGTTGAAATTATTTCTATCGACAAAATTAACATCAATAGCATCATTGTTTTGCTCAATCAAAGTAGATAATGGGACATCATTGGGATCAACATGAGCATTTTTTACCAGAAAGCATATTCATAAGAGCATCCATTTTCTCACTTAAAGTAGAAACTTCTTCGACAGAATTTACCTTCTTTCCAGTTGGAGCTTGTTTGGTGTGCCATTGAGAATAATTTGTAGTCATATTATCGAGAAGCTTTGTTGCCTCTCCCAATGTAATTCCCATAAAGGTTCCACCTGTAGCAGAGTCTAGAAGATTTCTCGACACAAAGTTTAATCCCGCATAGAAATTTTGTATAATCATCCATAAGTTTAATCCATGAGTGGGACAATTCTTAATCATTAATTTCATTCTCTCCCAAGATTGTACAACATATTCTTCTCATGTTGTTTAAAGTTCATGATTTGATTTCTAAGAGATATTATCTTAGCGGGAGGAAAGTACTTGGCAATAAAAGCATCCTTACATTTATCCCATGAATCAATACTATTGTGAGGCAAGGACGAAAACCAAGTTTTAGCACGATATCTTAGTGAGAAATGAGATAATTTCAACTTAACAATATCATTATCCACATCCTTTTTCTTTTGCATATCACATAATTCACAAAGGTATTAAGAGGGGATGCAGTATCTTCATTAGGATTTCCAGCAAATTGTTCTTTCATGATAAGATTCAGTAATGCGGCATTAATATCATATGACTCCGTGCTACTTGCAAACTGCGTTGGGATTTTCCCCGAAGAGGAGGGGTGATGCAGCACAGTAGAGATAAGTATTTCCACCAGTGAGAACCAAGGTATCAATCCAGTAGGAGAACCATGCAAAACCTCATGAGCAGCACCTGCACACACAAAAGCAAATACTTGCACCCAACGCGGGCAAGAGGGTTGTCAATCCCCTTGAACTCGTTATTTGCAAGGATTAAATCTTGTAATGGTAGATGGATAAATTGAAAAAGAAAATAAATTACAGCAAGGTATTTTTAGGTTTCTTTTTATATGATTTAAGTAGACCCGGGGGCCATAGTTTTCACTAGAGGCTTCTCTCTCGAACGAATAGCATACAGTGGGTAAACAAATTACTGTTGGGCAATTGATAGAAAAGTGCATAGTTATGACGGATTCGTGGTAATGATCATGTATATAGGCATCACGTCCGAGACAAGTAGACCGACTCCTGCCTGCATCTACTACTATTACGCCACCCATCGACCGCTATCCAGCATGCATCTAGGGTATTAAGTTAATAAAAACAGAGTAACGCCTTAAGCAAGATGACATGATGTAGACAAAGTAAACCGAATCAATATGAATAAACCCCGTCATTTTACCCTTAATGACAACAATACAAATACGTGTCTTGTCCCTTTCTGTCACTGGGATATAGAACACCGCAAGATTGAACCCATTACAAAGGACCTCTCCCGCTGCAGATAAATCAATCTAGTTGGCCAAACCAAACAGATAGATCGGAGAGAAATACAAAGCTATAATAAACATGCAGAAAAGAATTCAGAAAAGACTCAAATATTTCTCATGAATAATCTGATCATAAACCCACAATTCATCGGATCCCAACAAACACACCGCAAAAGAAGATTACATCGAATAGAACTCCAAGAAGATCGAGGAGAACATTGCATTAAAGATCAAAGAGAGAGAAGAAGCCTTCTAGCTACTAGCTATGGACCCATAGGTCTTTGGTAAACTACTCACACATCATCGGAGGGGTAGCAAGGTTGATGTAGAAGCCCTCCGTGGTCGATTCCCCCTCCGGCAGAGTACCGGAAAAGGCCTCCAGATGGGATTGCGGAAGAACAGAAGCTTGCGGCGGCGGAAAAGTTATTTCGTGGGGCTCTCTATTGGTTTCCCAATATTTGAGAATTTATAGAAGTGGAATTAGGTCAAAAGGAGCCACGAGGGGCCCACAAGGCATCTTGGCGCCCCCCTGGGGGCGCGTGGGTTTGCCTTGTGGCTTCCTCGTGAGGCTTCTGGCCTCCACCCGAAGCTTCTAGGGTCTCTTTTGTCCAAAAAAAATTGTCAAAAAGTTTCATAGCGTTTGGACTTCGTTTGGTGCTGATTTTCTAAAAAACCAAAAACAAGCAGAAAACAGCAACTAGCACTGGGCACTAGGTTAGTCCCAAAAAATGATATAAAATAGCATATAATTGCATATAAAATATCCAAGATTGATATAATAGCATGGAACAATCAAAAATTATAGATACGTTGGAGACGTATCACTCCGCACTAGTGGCGGGAGGACCAATTGCAGTACTAATAAAATCATTGTTATTAATATTCGAGAAATCACACAACTTAGTGTTTTCTTGAGACATGGTGGCAATTCAAGCAAGCAAGCAAGATAAATATTTTTTGTATTTTTTATTTTTTTAACGAGACTAATAAAAGCAAATAAAAAGTAGAACAAGTAAATATTTTTTGAACCTACTACTATGCACCACTTCCACTGAAGATCTACTCATCAACTTGGCCAAATAAAACTCATAGATCGGAAAGCATTACATAGCTATAACAATCACACATAAGAAAGTTCAGAAAAGACTCAGTTATTTTCAATGAATAATCTGATCATAAACCCACAATTCATCGGATCCCAACAAACACACCGCAAAACAAGATTACATCGAATCGATCTCCGGAGAGAACATTGTATTGAAGATCAGAGAGAGAGAGAGAGGTCCATCTAGCTACTAACTATGGACCCGTAGGTCCTGTGGGAACAACTCACACATCATCGGAAGGGCAGCAAGGTTGATGAAGAACCCCTCCGTGATTGATTCCCCCTCTGGCAGAGTACCGACGGAGGCCTCCAGATGGGATCACGGAAGAACAGAGGCTTTCGGCGGCGGAATAATTGTTTTTGGTCTCGCTCTGGTGGTTTTGGGATTTATGGGAATTTATAGAAGTGGAATTAGGTCAAGAGGACCTACGAGGGGCCCACAAGCTCAGGTGGCGCGCCACCAGGGGGTGCGCCGTCTGAGCTTGTCGCTCCCTCGTCTGGCTTCTGGACTCCTCCCGATGCTCCTAGGGTCCCTTCTAGTCCAGAAAAAATCACCGTAAAGTTTCATCGTGTTTGGACTTCGTTTGGTATGGTTTTCCCGCGAAACAATAAAATAGGCAAAAATAGAAACTGGCACTGGGCACTAGGTTAATTGGTTAGTTCCCAAAAATAATATAAAACTACATATAAAGTATATAAAATTGGTAATATAATAGCATGAAACAATCAAAAATTATAGATACGCTGGAGACGTATCATACAGCTGCAGGAGGAACAATCATGGGAAAGCCCATAGACGATGTCAAGAAACTACTTGATGATATGCAGGAAAACCATGCCCAACGGCATGTTGAGAGAACTACCACCAAAAGAGTGAATGCAATTGAAGAAAACAATGCGGAGTTGACAGCTAAGCTAGATGAACTCATCTCCGTTATGAAAGGTAAAGAAGAGGTAAACGTAAATGCCATCTCTAATGAAGAAACTAGTGATGTGAATTTTATTGCTCGCAATAGCTATAATCCCAATTGGAAAAATAATGGTTATGCTCCTAGAGTTCCTTATCCTAATAATAATGGAGCATCAAACAATTTTAATGGAGCTCGTAGCAGCAATAGAAATACTCTTGAAGATACTCTTAAAAGTTTTATTGCTCTTCAAACTGAGCAGAATGAGAACCTCAAAAATATTTTGAAGAATCATGATAACTTACTTGGTCCATTGACCAGTACGATTGTTGGACTAATAAATGATGTGCAGATGCTTGAGGGAAGATCCAAGAATATGGAGGCACAAGTGGCTAAAATTGCAGAGAACCAGACATTGATCCTAGCTAAGTTTGCAGGTAAACCGGAGCCTAACTCGATTGAAGATGTCAAGATGGTAAGAAGCAACAAAGGGAATACCGAAGAGCTTGACACAAGTCATGTGCCAAAATATAATTACACCATTGCAGACTTTGTAACAATGATATCAATGAAGTACCCACTACCTGAGGTAACTAATAACGAGGCATATAGTGTTTTCGTTGAACAAGTTGCAGCCAAGGTATGTGAACTCGATGATGAAAGAAAGAAGCTTTACAGTAAGTTGCCAGCTAAGCAAGAAGATGCTTTTGAGCCTACTATAGAGATTGTGATTGGTTTAAATAAGTTCAATGCTTTATGTGATCTTGGGGCTAGTGTTTCCACTATCCCTAAGTCTGTTTATGATAGTCTCAATCTTGGTCCTTATGTTACTACTGAGATTAGATTGAATATGGAAATTTCTACTTTTACTCAGGCAGTAGGAATTAAGCATGGTGTTATAGTTCAAATAAATGATTGCCCTGTCATGATTGATCCTGTGATAATAGAAATGCCTGAAGATCCTATTGCTCCAATAATTCTCGATAGACCTTTTCTAAGGACTATCAAAGCTGTGATAAATGTGTTTGAGGGGAATGTAAGATTTGACTTACCCGCTAAAGATCCTTTTGTAAGACATTTCCCCAGGAAAAAGAAAATGAAGACCTATACCGGAGAAGGCATCGTTGTGAATGCCAGAAGCTATGGTCTCGGCGTGTTTTCACCACCATGATCACCACTATAATCGAGCTAACTGATCGAAAACAAGTGCTTCGTGGGAGGCAACCCACATGAATAAAGTAAACAAGTAAGTTTTTATTTTTGTTTCAATAAAAGAGTGATTGAAGTTCTAGATAAAGAAGCAAGTTTGGAAGAGTAGTTCTAATGAAGGCTTTGCTATGTGCAAATTAAATTATATGTTGTATTGATGTTTAGATGCCTGGAAATATTCCTATGACTGTGTTGGAACTAACCCCACAAGAGAAAGAGGAAAAAGAGAAGTTTCGGAAGAAACAGATCAAAAGACGGCCTTTCAGGCGACCACAGTGGTCGTTTGGGCGGTTGCATGACCTCCTGGCGGTTCCAGTAGAAAACAACCAGAGGCGCCAAGATGAACGATGGCGTTTCATGCGAGCGCATGCACCCGTATGAGCGGTCGTTTGAAACCTTCGCAGGAAACAAAGAGAACCCAGTGCATTTGACGGCATCCCATACGGGCGCCCGCACCCATTCGAGCGGTCGTATTACATCCTCGACCGAAAGAAGAAAATGAATAGAGCGTTCGATGGCATTCCATACAGGCACTGCCGCCCGTTTCAGCGGTCATATGAGGTATGCACAAACG
Source organism: Elymus sibiricus (assembly GCA_039707655.1). NCBI lineage: Eukaryota > Viridiplantae > Streptophyta > Magnoliopsida > Poales > Poaceae > Elymus > Elymus sibiricus. The sequence continues at coordinate 255,097,790 of CM077674.1, forward strand.
TAGGTAAGCTATCAGGGTAAACGACGACCTTTCATACGAGCGCCTGCGCTCGTATGGCCGGTCGTATAGACCCCTGGCGGCCACAAAGAGCTCGAGGAAGGAGGTAAATCACCCCCATCTCTCTCCTTTCTTCTTCTTATTCTTCTTCCTCCAAACCTAAAAGTGCAACTAATCCCCGGGTTGTTTTGGTAATCAATAACAACATATACATCATTGATCTAATTCTTATTGCTAGTAAATTTCAGAAAAGATCAATGATTGGCATGGCAAGGACTAATGGATGTGGACCCCTCAAAATGTCAAGAACAATTTTGGCATCCACAAGACTCTTCATCTTCATTTTTAGTGATCCAAGATCACATTGAGTCCCTTAGGAAAGCCAATACTATTAAAAGGGGATGAGGTGTTAATGTTGAGGTTGTTGCTCAAAGTGCTTAGTGGTATTGCTCCAAAACCCTCAGTCATTCTCCCACAATCACATCTGTCCAAACCCTAAACTTCTATCTCGGTCCCACTGAAACTTCTCCATCCAGACTCACCGAGACTATCACCCACATTGCCACAGCCAAACCCTAGCAAATCGGTTTCACCGAAAAGGATCTCGGTCCCACTGAGATGGCATGACCAAGTTAGTGTAACGCCATTATTTCACTTCGAAATCACTGTGTTGAAATAATCAGAATTACCGAAACTGAGTCAGCCCTAGCCATTGCACTTTTGGTCTCACTGAGTTGTTCCACTTCGGTCCCACCGAAAAGCCTAAAGTTCATACTTTTTACACTAGTCGGTCTCACCGAGTTTACATTTGGTCCCACCGATTTTGGGTCAAAAGTGTGTAATGGTTGGATTTTTGGTGAAGGCTATATATACCCCTCCACCACCACTTACTCTTAGAGAGAGCCATCAGAACGTGCCTATACTTCCACCATACATTTTCTAAGGGAGAACCGCCTACTCATGTGTTGAGATCAAGAGATTCCAATCCAACCATTTGAACCTTGATTTCTAGCCTCTTCAAGTTGCTTTCCACTCCAATCCTTCTCCTACCCATGCCAAATCTGTGTGAGAGAGATTGAGTGTTGAGAAGACTATCATTTGAAGCACAAGAGCAAGAAGTTCATCATCAACACACCATTTATTACCTTTTGGAGAGTGGTGTCTCCTAGATTGGTTAGGTGTCACTTGGGAGCCTCCAAGATCATGTGGAGTTGAACCAAGGAGTTTGTAAGGGCAAGGAGATCGCCTACTTCATGAAGATCTACCCCGAGTGAGGCTAGTTCTTCCTGGACGGAAGCCATGGTGGAATAGGCAAGGTTGCTTCTTCGTGGACCCTTCGTGGGTGGAGCCCTCTGTGGACTCGTGCAACCATTACCCTTCGTGGGTTGAAGCCTCCATCAATGTGGATGTACGATAGCACCACCTATCAGAACCACGCCAAAAATCATCGTGTCTTCATTGCGTTTGAAATCTCCAAACCCCTCCTTTACTTACATGTGCAATGTTTTACTTTCCGCTGCTACACTCTTAGAATTGCATGTGTAGGGTGACACTTGACTTGGTGTAATTGCTAAAATCTGCCCACAACTAAAATTGGGAAAATGATAGATTTTTATTTGGCCAAATAGTCTAATCACCCCCCTCTAGACATACTTTTGATCCTACAAGTGGTAGCAGAGCTTTGGTCTCCATTGCATTGGTTTCACAACCTAGGAGAGTATGTCGTCTAGTGAGGGAAATTACCACCGTAGAGGTCCATATTTTGATGGTACAAACTTTGCTAGTTGGAAGCGTAAGATGAAAATGCATATTCTTGGTCATAACCCCGCCGTTTGGGCTTTGTTCGTGTTGGCTTGCAAGGTGAATTCTTTGAGGATGGCAAGGAACCGGATCGTGAAGCAACCGCGGAAGAATTGAAGATGTTGCAATACAATGCTCAAGCGTGTGACATTCTCTTCAACGGTTTGTGCCCCGAGGAGTTCAAGAAGATCAGCCGCCTCGAGAATGCAAAGGAAATTTGGGATACTTTGGTTGATATGCACAAGGGTACCGAGTCCGTCAAGGAATCCAAGTTGGATGTGCTTCAAAGTCAACTTGACAAGTTCAAGATGAAGGATGGTGAAGGAGTCGCTGAAATATACTCTAGGCTTGCTCTCATCACAAATGATATTGTCAGCTTAGGAAGTGAAGAGATAACTGACAAATTCATCATCAAGAAGATTCTTAGAGCCTTGGATGGATAATATGATACCGTGTGCACATTGATCCAAATGATGCCCAATTACAAAGATCTCAAGCCCACAGAAGTCATTGGAAGGATTGTTGCTCATGAGATTTCACTCAAGGACAAGGAGGAGCTACACAATAAGTCAAGTGGTGCTTTGTGGGATCGAGGAGATAGGTCTAGAGGGGGGGTGAATAGACACTTAACCGACCAAAGTTGCAGTTTTTAGTTTCTCTTGGAACTTAGGCAGATTTTGGCACAAGATAAGATCTCTCCAATACTTTCTACACATGCTTATCTAGAGATTGAGCAGCGGAAATAGTAAAGCATGCAAGAGTACGGAAAGTAAAGGGGGTAGAGTATGGAAGATCAAACGCAATGAAGACACAGTGGTTTTTGGTGTGGTTCCGATAGGTGGTGCTATCGTACGTCCACGTTGATGGAGACTTCAACCCACGAAGGGTAACGGCTGCGCGAGTCCATGGAGGGCTCCACCCATGAAGGGTCCACGAAGAAGCAACCTTGTCTATCCCGCCATGGCTTACGTCCACGAAGGACTAGCCTCACTCGGGTAGATCTTCATGAAGTAGGCGATCTCCTTGCCCTTACAAACTCCTTGGTTCAACTCCGCATCATGTCGGAGGCTCCCAAGTGACTCCTAACCAATCTAGGAGACACCACTCTCCAAAAGGTAATAGACGGTGTGTCATTGATGAACTCCTTGCTCTTGTGCTTTAAATGATAGTCTTCCCAACACTCAAACAACTGCTCACAGATTTGGCTATGGTGCAAGAAGGATTTGAGTTGAAAGCAACTTGGGAAAGGCTAGAAATCAAGGTTCAAATGGTAGGAATGGAATGTCTTGATCTCAACACATGAGTAGGTGGTTCTCTCTCAGAAAATGTATGGTGGAAGTGTAGGCATGTTCTGATGGCTCTCCTTACTGAGTAAGAAGTGGTGGAGGGGTATATATAGCCTCCACAAAAAATCCAACCGTTACACACTTTTGACCCAACTCGGTGGCACCGATCAGAAATCTCGGTGGCATCGAACTGTGTAAAAGATATGAATGTTAGGAATCTCGTTGGGACCGACTGGAATAACTCGGATGGACCGATGTGCAATGGTTAGGGCAAACCTCATCTCTGTGGCACCGATTGCATCAACTCGGTAGGACCGAAGTGAAGCAATAAGGCAACAGAGACTTGGCAAGCCATCTCGGTGAGACCGATTTGCAAAACTCGGTGAGACCAAAGTAAGTGCAAATGATTATAGAGAGTTGGCAAGGCCATCTCGGTGGGACCGAGATCCATATCGGTGGATCCGATTTGTTAGGGTTTTGGCAGTGGCTAAGTCCATATGAACTCGGTGGCTCCGGATAGAAAGTTTCGGTGGGGCCGAGTTGGAATGTAGGTTTTGGACATATTTGGATGGAGAAAATGGTTAAGGGTTTAGGAGTACTGTCACTAAGCACTTGAGCAAAAAGACCATTAAGCAACACCTCATCCCCTTTTAATAGTATTGGCTTTCCTATGGACTCAATGTGATCTTGGATCACTAAACCAAAAATGTAGAGTCTTGAGCTTTTGCCAATCGATATCCTTAGCATTTTGAAGGGTTCCACATCCTCTTGTCCATGCCACGCCATTGCTGAACTTGTCTGAAATATACTAGATAGAAACATTAGTCCAACAACATGTATGTTGGCATAAATTACCAAAACCACCAAGGGAGCAAATGTGCTTTCAATCTCCCCCTTTTTGGTAATTGATGACAACATACATCAAAGCTTTAAATAAATATTTGGCAGAAGTTTGTATGAAAGCTTTGAAGGAAACATGTAACATGTATGAGCTCCCCTGAACTCCCCCTGAAGATGTGCATATAACATGATGATATCACATGGGAAATATACATGCAACATGTGCCTTGGCTATATGCATCAGAGCAATATGTAAGACATTTAGCTATCCACATGTCCATGATTTTCTCCTTGCAAACAATATATACTAGCGAGAGGTCAATCATGTACATGGGTGTGATGCATGTACTTACCTTGAAGTTCTTGATCAAGTACCTGAAGAAATACACTTGAGAAAACAAGGTTAGATAACACAAGATAATTTCTTCAAGAAAAGACACAAGATCAACAAGAAACCAAGATAGGGATGACATGTAGAAGAGAGTATCACTAGGTGAATACTTCTTTGAAGCAGACATGTCCCCAAAAGAAATAGTTGTCTCCCCTTAAGGAACTTCCTCTCCCCCTGAATCTGACATGGGATATTGGGAGCAGGTAGGGTGAGAAAACTAAACAACAACCAAAAACTGATCATGTTTCTCCCCTCTTAGAAACATGTAACATTCTCTCCTCTTGTAAGGTGCATCCCTTTAGTAATGATAAGCTTTGATGTATTCCTCTCTCCCCCTTTGACATCAATTTCCAAGAAGGGACTTCAAGGTTATTGGTCAAGTGGGTTTGGTCCTTGAGAAACACATCTAGCCATTGAGTGGCTCTAGATGCAAGTAGAGGGTAAGAATCATTGAGTGGAGCTGGGTCAGAAAATCTCAGAAAGTGTTTGACAGAAAGCTCCTTAGAGAAGCCAAGTCGGTGACTCTGAGTTGTAACAATTCGGTGGAACCGAGTTTGGTGCAAAGGATCTTTTTGTCAACTCAGCTCACTAGGCAAAGGAATTCTCACAAAGATTTGCAATGAATTTGCTGCGAAACTAGCTAAAAGAAAAGAAACAAAGAAACGTCTAGATGAAGTTTTTTTTTTTGGAAATAGAAACACTCTAGCAAGAAGAGAACAGGCAAAAGAAACACTAGAGAACTTCATCTAGATGGGTCGGCGACTAGATCGCCTATGTTAGAGTATATTGACTTAGGAGTCAAGTGAGAACACTTGATCATAGGTCATACTCATCGTTTAAGCTCAAAATGGGGTTGCCATTTTTCCTTTAAGCATTTCAATGTATTCACATCTTGTTGAGTTGCTTCAGCTCATGTCTTTGAGTAAAGCTTCTCTAAGATGTGAGAACTTACATTGGGTTTTGGTGGTGATGTCCATCATGTAGTTGAACTTGAAGTGGATGCTCATGAGTTGAAGTTTGGAGCGATCCTATCATTTGTAGTTCATCTTCCTACATGGGTTAGATTTGCAAGGAACAACATGTATATCCAAAATGACAAGAATGAAGCATAACTCAAAAGTTGTCAAAGGATATGTTTAGGTTGTCTTGTTCCTTGTTCCACCAACAATTTTTGATACTTGGGTTATACAAGATTGCTTATGATAAGAGTGAGATGCAATCTTGTGACATGAAGCTTGTCCAAGTACCTACAAAAGGTTAGATACAATACAAGGGAGCAAAATGTCCAAGATATAAGATGATCATGAAAGTATCATAGATTAGGCAAGAATGCTCATGCCCTTGTATGCATCTACATGAACCTCTAGTTCACGTTTGAAGCATCAATGATGTTCAACTCACTTCTCAAGTGACAAAACACTTTCTCATCAAGGGGTTTAGTAAAGATGTCCGCCAATTGTTTGTCGGTATGAACATGTTTAAGGTCAATGTCACCTTTCTCAACATGATCTCGAATGAAATGGTGACGAATCTCAATATGCTTAGTTTGAGAATGTTGCACGGGATTGTGTGCAATCTTAATAGCACTCTTATTGTCACATAGTAATGGTACATGTCTCACATGCACACCATAGTCTTTAAGAGTTTGTGTCATCCATAGTAATTGAGCACAACATGATCCCGCGGCAATGTATTCCGCTTCGGCGGTAGATAGAGATACCGAGTTTTGTTTCTTGGAGGACCAAGACACAAGAGATCGACCAAGAAATTGACATGTACCTGAAGTGGATTTTCTATCAACCTTGTCTCCGACATAGTCCGAATCGGAATAGCCAACAAGATTAAAAGAAGATCCTTTAGGGTACCATATGCCAAAGTTTGGTGTATGTAACAAGTATCTCACAATTCTTTTCACGGCCTTAAGGTGACACTCTTTTGGTGCCGCTTGGTATCGTGCACACATGCACACACTTAGCATAATGTCGGGACGGGAGGCACATAGATATAGCAATGAACCAATCATAGATCGATAAACCATTTGATCAACCGGTTTGCCATCCTTGGTCAAGTCAATATGTCCACTCGTGGGCATGGGGGTTTTCATACCTTTACTTTCTTGCATGTTGAACTTCTTGAATAAGTCCTTGGTATACTTTGTTTGAGAAACAAAGGTACCCTCCTTAGTTTGCTTGATTTGCAAACCAAGAAAGAATTTGAGTTCACACGTCATAGACATCTCGTACTTTTCCGACATCAACCTTCCAAACTTTTCACTAAAAGAGGGGTTAGTAGATCCAAAGATAATATCATCAACATAAATTTGGCATACAAATAATTCTCCATTAACCCTCTTAGTGAACAAAGTTGAATCAATCTTCCCAATTTCAAAACCTTTTTCAAGAAGGAACTTTGTCAAGCATTTGTACCAAGCTCTAGGGGCTTGTTTAAGACCATAAAAAGCTTTACGAAGTTTGTACACATGATTAGGTTTCTTGGGATTTTCAAAGCCGGGAGATTGTTTAACATACACTTCCTCCTCAATTTCACCATTTAAGAAAACACTTTTAATATCCATTTGGTAAAGAGTGATATCATGGTGATTGGCATAAGCAAGTAAAATGCGAATGGACTCAAGTCTTGCGACGGGGGCATAGGTCTCACCATAGTCCATACCTTCGACTTGTGTGTAACCTTGTGCTACGAGACGAGCCTTGTTGCGTACTACTTGTCCATCTTCATCTTGCTTATTCCGAAACACCCATTTGGTTCCAATAATGTTTTGCTCATCTTTAGGCTTCTCAACCAACGTCCAAACTTGGTTCCTCTCAAAGTTGTGTAGTTCCTCGTGCATTGCATTCACCCAATCGGGGTCCTTGAGAGCATCTTCCACCTTCATAGGTTCAACACTAGAGATGAATGAGTAATGCTCACAAAAGTTAGCTAAACGAGATTTAGAGTGAGTGATTCTCCCGGATTGGATATCTCCAAGTATTTGTTCGACGGGATGATCCTTGTCGATTCTTGCTCTAACTCGAGGTAGCTTTTTCTTGGGTTATGGTGAGGCTTCGTCATCATCATCTTCTTCTTCTTTGTTGACGTTGTCATTGTTGTCGTTGTTCGCTTGTGGAGGTGGAGAAGGAGGTTGAGGTGGATCATCTTGTTGCACTTCCTCATTCCCATCGTCTTGACGTGTTCCACTTGTGGATGCCTCCATATCAACTTTTAGTTCACCTTGATGTGAAGTTGGGGCTTCCACTTGAATAGACGAGGTACTCTCCTTTACTTCCATGGGGCGAATCTTGCCAATGGACAAGTCTTGAATTGCTTCCGCTGGTTCTTGATCTCCTGCATCAATTGGCAATTGCTCGACTTGCGAGCCGTTAGTCTCATCAAAGTTCACATCTACCGTCTCTTCAACTTTTTGAGTGAAGTTGTTGTAGACACGGTAAGTGTGAGAGTTCAATCCATAACCAAGTAGGAAAACTTCATGAGATTTAGGAGCAAATTTTGAACGACGATGCTTATCAAGAATGTAACATTTTGAGCGAAATACTCGAAAGTATCCAACTTGTGGTTTGTTACCGGTGGGCAGTTCATACGCCGTTTTACCAAGAAGCTTGTGAAGGTAGAGTCGGTTTGTTGCATGACAAGCTGTTTTGACCACTTGCGCCCAAAAGTGTTTTGGCGTCTTATATTCGTCAAGCATTGTTCTTGCCATCTCAATAAGTGTACGGTTCTTCCTCTCAACAACTCCATTTTGTTGAGGTGTGTACGTAGTCGAGAACTCGTGTGTAATACCCTCCTCATCAAGAAAGGTGTCCACGTTTGCGTTCTTGAACTCTGTTCCGTTGTCACTCCGAACCTTCTTGATCTTCACTTCAAATTGATTTTGAGCCTTTCTTGCGAAGTTCTTGAAGATCTTTTGTACCTGCGATTTGTCATTGAGAAAGAACACCCATGTAAATCTGGAAAAATCATCAACAATGACCAAACCGAAAGAGTTACCACCAAGACTCTTATAGGAGTTGGGACCAAAAATATCCATATGAAGTAGCTCGAGTGGTCTCCTCGTGGTCATAATGTTCTTCACGGGATGGCTTCCTCTAACTTGTTTTCCTGCTTGGCAAGCACTACAAAGTCGATCTTTGTCAAATATAACATCTTTCACTCCAAGAATGTGATCTCCTTTAACAAGTTTATCAAGGTTACGCATGCCAACATGTCCAAGTCTCCTATGCCATAACCAACCTTTAGAATATTTGGCAATTAAACATGTTCGAGGTTGGGCTCTGTTAGTGAAATCAACAATGTATAGATCACCTCTACGAATGCCAGTAAAGACCATATTATGATTATCTTGACGAAAAACTTGGCAATCTACTTTGGTAAATAGAACATTGAAACCAAAGTCGGCTAGTCTAGATACGGAAAGAAGATTGTAACCAAGAGATTCAACAAGCATAACATTTTGTATGGAGCTATCATTGGATATGGCCACCTTACCAAGGCCAAGTACCTTACCCTTGGAGTTGTCTCCAAAAGTCACATACTTGCGTGGACCATCATTTTTAGCAAGCTCACGAAACATGTCTCTATCTCCGGTCATGTGATCGGTGCATCCACTATCAAGAATCCACTCTTTTCCTCCGGCCATGTAATCTCGAAGATTTGCCATAAGACTAAGATTCCTCATGGTCTTCTCAAATTCAATGTCAAATTCTTCGTTCTCATCATAATATCCATGCTCAACATCATCATCATCGTGCATGTGATAATCACCTAGGGCAATAGATTCATTAGTTTCATGATCATGACAATGTTCAAGTTTCTGAATTCTAATGGCTTCCATGATAATGTTACTAATAGTTCTAACATCTCCTTTAGCACGCATAAGATCACGAAGCTCAAACAAGCAATCATCAAACTTAGGATCATTAGGACTCATCTTGTGAAAAGCAATAGTCTTATGAAGAATCTTATCAAGACTCTTTAAAGATTAATCGGGATATCGCTTTTCCAAGTCATGCCATAGAGTATAAGCACACTCAAAGTTTTGCATACAACCAAGCACAATTTTGGGTAATCCTCTAATGATAAGATTGACGGTTCTAAGATTACGAAGCATGTCAATTTCCTCTTCGTGAGTAGGATGCAAGGGATCAATAGGGGGCACATAAGGATTATGAATATACTTGCTCAAGTTAAATTCATCAAAGATATCAAGCATTTCATCCCTCCAAAAGTAGTAATACTCCCCATTGAGAATAGGCACTCAACGTCTAAGACTCCCCAACGTAGACACATCCATCTCCCTCCAATGGTAATGAAACCAAACCAATGGAGACCAAAGCTCTGATAGCAATTGTGGGATCGAGGAGATAGGTCTAGAGGGGGGGGTGAATAGACACTTAACCGTCCAAAGTTGCAGTTTTTAGTTTCTCTTGGAACTTAGGCGGATTTTGGCACAGGTTAAGATCTCTCCAATACTTTGTACACATGCATATCTAGAGATTGAGCAGCAGAAATAGTAAAGCATGCAAGAGTACGGAAAGTAAAGGGGGTAGAGTATGGAAGATCAAATGCAATGAAGACACGGTGGTTTTTGGCGTGGTTCCGATAGGTGGTGCTATCGTACGTCCACATTGATGGAGGCTTCAACCCACGAAGGGTAATGGCTGCGCGAGTCCACGGAGGGCTCCACCCACGAAGGGTCCACGAAGAAGCAACCTTGTCTATCCCACCATGGCTTACGTCCACGAAGGACTAGCCTCATTCGGGTAGATCTTCACGAAGTAGGCGATCTCCTTGCCCTTACAAACTCCTTGGTTCAACTCCACATCATGTCGAAGGCTCCCAAGTGACACCTAACCAATCTAGGAGACACCACTCTCCAAAAGGTAATAGACGGTGTGTTGTTGATGAACTCCTTGATCTTGTGCTTCAAATGATAGTCTTCCCAACACTCAAACAACTCCTCACAGATTTGGCTATGGTGGAAGAAGGATTTGAGTGGAAAGCAACTTGGGCAAGGCTAGAAATCAAGGTTCAAATGGTAGGAATGGAATGTCTTGATCTCAACACATGAGTAGGTGGTTCTCTCTCAAAAAATGTATGGTGGAAGTGTAGGCACGTTCTGATGGCTCTCCTTACTGAGTAAGAAGTGGTGGAGGGGTATATATAGCCTCCACACAAAAAAATCCAACCGTTACACACTTTTGACCCAATTCGGTGGCACCGATCAGAAATCTCGGTGGCACCGAACTGTGTAAAAGATATGAACGTTAGGAATCTCGGTGGAACCGACTGGAACAACTCGGATGGACCGATGTGCAATGGTTAGGGCAAACCTCATCTCGGTGGCACCGATTGCATCAACTCGGTAGGACCGAAGTGAAGCAATAAGGCAACAGAAACTTGGCAAGCCATCTCGGTGAGACCAATTTGCAAAACTCGGTGAGACCAAAGTAAGTGCAAACGATTACAGAGAGTTGGCAAGGCCATCTCGGTGGGACCGAGATCCATATCGGTGGATCCGATTTGTTAGGGTTTTGGCAGTGGCTAAGTCCAGATGAACTCGGTGTCTCCGGATAGAAAGTTTTGGTGGGGCCGAGTTGGAATGTAGGTTTTGGACATATTTGGATGGAGAAAATGGTTGAGGGTTTAGGAGTACTGTCACTAAGCACTTGAGCAAAAAGACCATTAAGCAACACTTCATCCCCTTTTAATAGTATTGGCTTTCCTATGGACTCAATGTGATCTTGGATCACTAAACCAAAAATGTAGAGTCTTGAGCTTTTGCCAATCCATATCCTTAGCATTTTAATGGGTTCCACGTCCTCTTGTCCATGCCATGACATTGCTGAACTTGTCTGAAATATACTAGATAGAAATATTAGTCCAACAACATGTATGTTGGCATAAATTACCAAAACCACCAAGGGAGCAAATGTGCTTTCATGCTTACAAAGCCTCAACCGATGCTCCCACAACTTCAAGCAACAAGCTAGTATCCGATGAAGAGATAAGCCTAATGGTGAAAAGATTCAACAAGTTCTACAAGAACAAAGCAAAAGAGAGAAGCTCTAGCTCAAGGCATTATGACAGAAGATTATCAAGTAGTGACCATAATTGCTATAATTGTGGAAGACCCGGACACTACCCCAATGAGTGTACGGCACCTCACAAGAAAAGAGACGAATCACCAAGAGGAAGACATAGAAGGGATGAATCACCTCACAAGAAGAGAAGGAGTAGGGATGATCGTTATGAACGAAGACCTTCTCGGAGAAGCAAGGATTCGGAAAGGAAGGACAGGTCATGCAAGAGCTACACTAGAAGACATCAAGCTCATGTTGGTGAATTGAATTCCGGCTCCAACTCCGACAATCATTCCGAGAGAAGCTATCACTCCGACTCCGACTATAGTCAAGATGAAGGTGTTGCCGGACTTGCTCTCGTATCCTCCAACTCCTATGATCTATTTGATTCACCAAATGAAGGAATTGGAAGATGCTTCATGGCAAAAGGGCCCAAGGTATCACACCCCGAATACTTTGACTTCAATAGTGAAGAGGATGATTTGCCTGGTGATGATGATTTACTTGTTGACAAGACTAGTGATGTGAGCTATAATGAACATGCTAGTAATCATGATAGTCAAGAGGAAACGAATGACAATGCTATGAAGGAGATTGAGCGTCTAACTAAAGAACTAAACACTCTTAAGTTAGCTCATGAAACAACTCAAGAGGATCATAGAGATATTCTAAGACCACATGAGAAGCTACGCTTCGAGAAGCTAAATTTAGAGCAAGAGCATAAGTTTCTAAAAGCTATCAATGACGATCTTCGAAAGAAGAGTTCTTCATATCTTGCCAAGCGTTTACTCTTGTCTACCTTTATGCCACAAGTCAAATCTAAGAAAACTAGTAACAAGGGTAAAAAAGGGTTCTACCTCTAGTAGTAACAATAACCATGCTAAATCCAATGTTGTTGCTTCTAGTAGTTCTATTGATTCCACTAATGATTCTCTTAGCCAAGTTACACTTGAGCAAGAAAATGATTTATTGAAAGGGATTATAGAAAAGGGTGTCTACAAGAGCCTTGCCGGGAGTAAGCAATTTGAGGAAATTGTGCGCATGCAAGGAAGGCACCGGAAGAACCAAGGTATTGGTTTTGAACGAAATTTCAATGCCAATGGAGTTGAGTGGGAGGAAGATCAACACCCCAAGACGAAGTTTGTTCCTCAACAAGAGAAGTATGATCCTACTTCCTTAAAGGGGACACAAGCTCAAGATGATCTCCCATCTCAAGACCACAAGCTAAAAGGCAAGGACACGCTTCAAGAAGAGATTGACTCATTTGAAGAACTGCTACTTGTAGACTGCGTTGGTATTTCCCCGAAGAGGAGAGGATGATGCAGTATAGTAGAGATAAGTATTCCCCTCAGTTAAGAACCAAGGTTATCAATCCAGTAGGAGAACCAAGCAAAATCCCGTTAAGCGCACCTGCACACACAAAAGCAAACACTTGCACCCAACGCAAATAAGAGGGTTGTCAATCCTCTTAGCGGTTATTTGCAAGGATAAATTCTGATAGTGATAGATAGATAAACTAAAATACTAAATAAAATAAAAGTAAATAAATTACAGCAAGGTATTTTTTAGGTTTTTTATATATGATAAAGTAGACCCGGGGCCATAGTTTTCACTAGAGGCTTCTCTCTCGAACATATAGCATACTATGGGTAAACAAATTACTGTTGGACAATTGATAGAAAAGCAAATAATTATGACGGATTCATGGCAATGATCATGTATATAGGCATCACATCCGAGACAAGTAGAATGACTCCTGCCTGCATCTACTATTATTACTCCACCCATCGACCGCTATCCAGCATGCATCTAGGGTATTAAGTATGAAACAGAGTAACGCCTTAAGCAAGATGACATGATGTAGACAAAGTAAACTCAAGCAATATGATTAAACCCCATCTTTTTATCCTTAATGGCAACAATACAAATACGTGTCATGTCCCCTTCTGTCACTGTGATTGAGCACCGCAAGATTGAACCCATCACAAAGCACCTCTCCCATTGCAAGATAAATCAATCAAGTAGGCCAAACCAAATGGATAGATCGGAGAGAAATACAGAGCTATAATAATCATGCATAAAAGAGTTCAGAGAAGACTCAAATATTTCTCATGAATAATCTGATCATAAACTCACAATTCATCGGATCCCAACAAACACACCGCAAAAGAAGCGGATAGAACTCCAAGAACATCGAGGAGAACATGGTATTGAAGATCAAAGAGAGAGAAGAAGCCATCTAGCTACTAGCTATGGACCCGTAGGTCTGTGGGGCGCGCCTACCCCCCTGGACGCACCCTCCAGGCTTGTCGCCTCCTCGTGGCTCTTGTGGTCTTCTCCCGAAGCTTCGTGGGTCTCTTATGGTCCAGAAAAAAATAATCCAAAGTTTTTTTCTCGTTTGGACTCTTTTTGATAATGATTTTCTAAAAAGGCAAAAACAAGCAGAAAACAGCAACTGGCACTGGGCACTGGGTTAATAGGCTAGTCCCAAAAAATGATATATAATGGCATATAATTGCATAGAAAACATCCAAGAATGATACTACAATAGCATGGAACAATCAAAAATTATAGATACGTTGGAGATGTATCAAGCATCCCCAAGCTTAATTCCTGCTCGTCCTCGAGTAGGTAAATGATAAAAACAGAATTTTTGATGTGGAATGCTACCTAACATGTTTCATCATGTAATCTCTTTCTTACGGTATGAATAATAAGATCCGAATGATTCAAAGCAAGAGTCTATAGTTTGATATAAAGACATCAATACTCAGGCATACTAATAAACAATCATGTCTTTCAAAATAAAAATGCTAAAGAACGTTATCCCTACAAACTCATATAATCCTGTCATGCTCCATCTTCTTAACACAAAATATTTATCATGCACTACCCCAATGACAAGCCGAGCAATTGTTTCATACTTTTTAACGCGCTTCGGCTTTTTCAACCCCCATGCAATACATGAGCGCAAGCCATGGATATAGCACTATGGGTGGAATAGAGTATGGTGGTAGAGATTAATAAGGAGAAGTCAAAAATAAGAAGATAGTCTCACATCAACGAGGCTAATCAACGAGCTATGGAGATTCCCATCAATTGATGTCAATGCGAGGAGTAGGGATTGCCATGTAACGGATGCACTAAGAGCTATAAGTGTATGAAAGCTCAACATGAGAACAAAGTGGGAGTGCATCCAACTTGCTTGCTCATGAATACCTCGGTATTTGAGGAAGCCCATCATCAGAATATACAAGCCAAGTTCTATAATGAAAAATTCCCACTAGTATATGAAAGTGACAAAATAGGAGACTCTCTATATGAAAAACATGGTGCTACTCTGAAGCACAAGTGTGGAAAAAGGATAGTAACATTTCCCCTTCTCTCTTTTTCTCTCATTTTTTTGTGGGCTCTTTTTGGCCTCTTTTTTTCGTCCGGAGTCTCATCCTGACTTGTGGGGGAATCATGGTCTCCATCATCCTTTCCTCACTGGGACAATGCTCTAATAATGATGATCATCACACTTTTATTTACTTACAACTCAAAATTACAACTCGATACTAGAACAAATACATGACTCTATATGAATGCCTCTGGCAATGTACCAGGATGTGCAATGATACTAGCGTAACATGTATAAAAACGATGGACGGTGGCTGAGCCACAAATACTATGTCAGCTATATGATCATGCAAAGCAATATGACAATGATGATGTGTGTCATAAAAAACGGAACGGTGGAAGTTGCATGGCAATATATCTCGGAATGGCTATGAAAATGCGATGATAGGTAGGTATGGTGGCTGTTTTGAGGAAGATATAAGGAGACTTATGTGTGATAGAGCATATCATATCACGGGGTTTTGATGCACCGACGATGTTTGCACCAACTCTCGATGTGAGAAAGGCCAATGCACAGTACCGAAGAGGCTAGCAAATTGCGGAAAGGTGAGAGTGTGTATAATCCATGGACTCACATTAGTCATAAAGAACTCACATACTTATTGCGAAAGTTTATTAGCCCTTGAAGCAAAGTACTACTACGCATGCCCCTAGGGGGATAGATTGGTAGGAAAAGACCATCGCTCATCCCCGCCCGCCACTCATAAGGTAGCCAATCAAGAATAAATCATGCTCCAACTTCCTAGCATAATGACAGATCATACGTGCATGCTTCGGGAATCACAAACCTTAACACCAATATTCTAACTAAACCACAATTATCTACTAGCACATCCCACATATTACCATCTTAATATCGCAAAAAAATTGCAAGGAATCAAACTTATCATATTCAGTGATCTACATGAAAGTTTATCCCTCTTGAATACCTATCATATCAGGACCAAATTCATAACCCGTGCATATTACCATTGCTATTCATTAGACTCTCAAAAAGATATAAGTGAAGCATTAGAGTGCAACTATTTCTTTAAAATATAACCACCGCCGTGCTCTAAAAGATATAAGTGAAGCACTAGAGCAACTGCCTAGCTCAAAAGATATAAGCGAAGCACATAGAGTATTCTAACAAATCACGAATAATGTGTGTCCCTCTCAAAAAGGTGTGTTCAGCAAAGATGATTGTGACAAACTAAAAAGCAAACAAACTATATCACAAGACACTCCAAGTAAAACACATATCATGTGATGAATAAAAATATAGCTCCAAGTGAGTTACCGATAGATTATAGACGAAAGAGGGGATGCCTTCCGGGGCATTCCCAAGCTTAGACACTTGAGTCTTCCTTAAATATTACCTTGGGGTTCCTTGGAAATCCCCAAGCTTAGGCTCTTGCCGCTCCTTATTCCTTTATCCATCGTAGTCTCACCCAAAACTTGAAAACTTCAGCACACAAAACTCAACAGAAACCTCGTGAGATCCGTTAGTATAACAAACAAATCTTAAACTTTGGGTACTGTTGTAAATTGATTCATATTTAATATTGGCATAATACTACTATACTCCAACTTCTCCATGACTCATACCCCCCGATACGATCCATAGATTCATGAAAATAAGCAAACTATGTAACAAAAACAGAATCTGTCTAAAACAGAACAGTCCGTAAAGATTTATTTAGAAGCCATACTTATGTAACTCCAAAAATTCTGAAAACTTAGGAAAACGTAAAAAATTCATATACCAATACCGTGTAAAAATTTCAGATATTTCTGACGCTCCAGTACAGAAATAAAATTCCAGCACTGGACACAAAAGTTTCTGTTTTCCAAACAACATCAATTATACTATCATCAACATCATCCCAAAGGCATTACTTGGCACAAACACTAATTAAAATATAAAAACACAATCATAACAGAGGCTATAATTGTGTAAACACACAAGAACATAATGAAAATTTATTGGGTTGTCTCCCAACAAGCTCTTTCTTTGTAGCCATTAAGATAGGCTTGAGATTTCAATGATGCTCACATGAAAGATAGTAATTGAAACACAAAGAGAGCATCATAAAACATGTGACAAACACATTTAAGTCTAACATACTTCCTATGCATAGGCATTTTATAAGCAAAAAAATTATCGAGGCAATAAATATTTAGCATATGCAAGGAAGAAGAATAAAACAATGACAATTTACACTTCAAGAGAGGTAATTGAGTGACATGAAAATTTCTACAACCATATTTTCCTCTCTCATAATAATTATATGTAGGATCATATTCAAATTCAACAATATAGCCATCACATAACATATTCTCTACATGATCCACATGCATGCAAAGTTGACATTCTTCCAAAATATTGGGATTATCATCAACTAAAGTCATGACCTCTCCAAACCCACTTTTATCAAAAATTTCATAAGATTGAACACTCTCCAAATATGTGGGATTCTTTTTACCTAAAGTTGACACTCTCCCAAACCCACTTTCAATACTATTGCAAACATTATTATCAATAGCATATTCATCATGAGGCTTAAATAAATTTTCAAGATCATAAGAAGCATCATCACCCCAATCATGATCATTGCAATAAGTAGTGGACATAACAAAATTTCATCCCCAAGCTTGTAGCTTTGCATATCATTAGCACAATTGACATTAATAGAATTTATAATAACATCATTGCAATCATGCTTTTCATTCAAGGAGCTATCAAGTATGGGTGCTATAGCAATAATTTCATTTTTAACATAAGGAACTATAGCAAGTTCATCTCTATAAGCATCATTAATATTGGCATCATGGCCATAAGAATAGCAAGCATCACATTCATCAACAGGGGATATTTCAATCGAATCAACGGAATCATAATTATCTATGGATTCATGCATATCATTATTCTCTTCCAAAGCAGTAGACATTCTCCCAATGAATTCACTAACATAGGTATTGGAAGCATAGTTTTCCTCGCAATATTTAAGTATGGTAAAATTTTCAGATTTGTAGAGAGTAATATCATACTTTTCCATCAAAGAAGCAACTTCATGGGCACCCTTAAAAGCAACAAATTCCTCAATTTGTTCGATATCATAGTAGCTATAAACACCCTTGGCATAAGAAGATAAGATTTCATTATCATTAAACTCACATAGGTAGGGAAGGTGTTTTTTAGGGTTCTCAGAGCAACAAGTAAAATCATGAATTTCACATAGATTCCAAGCATAGCATAGCAAACAATTTATTTGATTCCATAAGAGCCTCCCTTTTTTAGACAAACGATGACGCACAAAATGAGCATGCTCATCTAATGATTTTCCCTCAACTAAACTAGTTGGGGTTTCGGCACGAGCACAAATGGTTCGAAGATGATCCAAGTAGAAAAATTTAAGGTGATCCATAGTGATCGTAATTTTTGTTTTACTTTCTGTTTTTGTGTGTTGACATGGCAATAAAAGCAAGCAAGCAAATAAAATATTTTTGTGTTTTTGTAAAAAAAATTAGAAGTGGGGGAGATGAAAACGAGAGGCAAATGCAAATAAAAAGGCAAATAAAATAAGTGCAAGTGGATGATAGTTCGTGCGAAGGTACTTGGTAATTTTGATGATGTCTTCCCGGCAACGGCGCCAGAAATTCTTCCTGCTACTTGTAGACTGCGTTGGTATTTCCCCGAAGAGGAGAGGATGATGCAGTATAGTAGAGATAAGTATTTCCCTCAGTTAAGAACCAAGGTTATCAATCCAGTAGGAGAACCAAGCAAAATCCCATTAAGCGCACCTGCACACACAAAAGCAAACACTTGCACCCAACGCAAATAAGAGGATTGTCAATCCTCTTAGCGGTTATTTGCAAGGATAAATTCTGATAGTGATAGATAGATAAACTAAAATACTAAATAAAATAAAAGTAAATAAATTGCAGCAAGGTATTTTTAGGGTTTTTATATATGATAAAGTAGACCCAGGGCCATAGTTTTTACTAGAGGCTTCTCTCTCGAACACATAGCATACGGTGGGTAAACAAATTACTGTTGGGCAATTGATAGAAAAGCAAATAATTATGACGGATTCATGACAATGATCATGTATATAGGCATCACGTCCGAGACAAGTAGACTGACTCCTGCCTGCATCTACTATTATTACTCCACCCATCGACCGCTATCCAGCATGCATCTAGGGTATTAAGTATGAAACAGAGTAACGCCTTAAGCAAGATGACATGATGTAGACAAAGTAAACTTAAGCAATATGATTAAACCCCATCTTTTTATCCTTAATGGCAACAATACAAATACGTGTCATGTCCCCTTCTGTCACTGCGATTGAGCACCGCAAGATTGAACCCATCACAAAGCACCTCTCCCATTGCAAGATAAATCAATCTAGTAGGCCAAACCAAATCGATAGATCGGAGAGAAATACAAAGCTATAATAATCATGCATAAAAGAGTTCAGAGAAGACTCAAATATTTCTCATGAATAATCTAATCATCAACTCACAATTCATCGGATCCCAACAGTGCATAAAAGAGTTGTGCTCAGTTTTGTCCAAGGCAAGTAATTTTGCTCACTTTTCCCCTCCCCACTCCACCACCTGCTCACAGAAGGCCAAACGGAGCACTGCCGTCTAGTCAACGGCATTGACCGTTACCTGCTGACTAGTGGGCCGGGGTGATATCCTGACAGGTGGGGCAATGTACATCCTACACGACATTTTTTAACGCGTAATAGGAGGAGAGAGACGCAGTTGGGAATAAAAAAGATGTTGTGCGATGTTTTAAGGCAGTAATAATTAAGTAACGACCAGGCGATAAACGGTGTTCAACGGAATGAGCTTATGTTAAGGCTGGTGGGTCCCCCATGCCCGACTGAACCCTCCCTGCTCCCCTGTTCTTTCTCGGCAGCGGGCGGCGGGATTTGGAGCTATCGTTCTCGGCTACGACGGATGAGGTGAGTGAATTCGAAACCCTGCTCTGTGTCGATTTAGATCTGACCGCGGCGCCTTCGTTTTTGGATGCTTTGTAATCTAGATTGTGGGGGGCACGGGTGGGCTAACTAAGATGGAACCGACATTGACAAACAGGGGGGATGGTGCTGCAAGGGTTGCTACCGTTGATTGGAATTCAGTAGAATTAGAAGACCCTACAGATTTGTTCCCTGCACTAATGGCCGACACTGAGATGGCAATTTTTTTGGCATTCCAGTAGATGATAGAGATAATGAGGAGAGGGGTGAATCTAGTTTGCCTACTGATGCTAACAGAGATTCATCGGAAGATGTGGATGGACAGTTGATGGAAGATGCTGCAGATGGTGTTGATGATGCACATGATGATGAGATGGTAAATGTCTATGACAAAGAAAACCCTGTTATTGAAGTGGGGAAGTTGTGGCCAAACATGGATGAGCTTAGGATGTGTTTCAAGACTTATGTGGTCAAGCATAAGTTTGATGCCAAGACTAAGTGGACTGATAGAAAGAAGTTTTATGTGATGTGCAGAGGTTTTGATGAAAACGCCAAGCATTGCAAGTGGTACATATCTGCTAGACGCCAACCTGATGGAAGTACCATCAGGGTTAATCAAATTCCACATCAACATACTTGTATTACAAGTTCACAGAGAGTATCAACCATGACATCACACATTTGGGTTGCAGAGAAGATCACTCCTATTTTAGCCAAGAAACCAAGCACTACTGCAAAGAAACTTTTAGTAGAGATAGAAAATCAGTACCCCATTAAGCTGAAATATACCACAGTGTGGAAGGCAAAACAAAGGGCAATGAAGCAATTATATGGTGATTGGGCAAATACCTTTAGGATGCTTTATTACTTCAAAGCAGAGGTGGAGAAGAGGTCACCTGGCAGTGTTGTTGAGATAGATACAGAGGTAACAGAGGATGGCAAAGTCATTTTCTCTAAGTTCTTTACGGCTTTAAAGCCTTGCATCGATGGCTTCAAAGCAGGGTGCCATCCATATTTGAGCATAGGCTCTTCTTCTTTAACTAGCAAGTGGAATGGTCAATTGGCAGCATGCAATGCTCTAGATGGCCACAATTGGATGTTCCCTGTTGCTATTGGCTTGTTTCAGTCAAAGACAGAGGTTTCATGGACATGGTTCATGATGCAGTTGAAAAGATGCATAGGGCCAGTGTCACCTTTGGCATTCGACACAGATGCATGTAAAGAGTTAGAAATTGCAGTCAAGAATGTTTTCCCCATGTTGAGCAGAGGGAGTGCTTTGGCCATATGTGGATGAATTTGATCAAAAAAATCAGTGGGGAAGATTTGAGCACATGTGGCCAGCAGCAAGATCTTACACTACTCAGACACATTCATATCATCTTGGTAAGATAATGGTAGCATGCAGTGAGTTTGTTCCATGGATGAACACCTACCATTCTCTATTACGGTACAGGTCAGGATTTAACATTGCCATCAAGTGTGATTATATCAACAACTTGGCAGAGAGTTTTAACAACAAGGTGAAGCAGTTTATGAACTTGCCTGTGCATGACATGGTTGACCAAATAAGGATCATGATCATGTGTTTGTGGGAATTGAGAAGAAGGATTGGTGATTGTCTACAAGGGGATAAGCTTCCTGTAGTGGTACAACATGTGGTCAACAAGAGCAGAAATGTTACACATTTTTCTGTTGAAAAATCTAGAGTGTGGGTGCTGAAGTTAGAGATACAAAGTCTGGAAGGCGGCATGTTGTTAACACTGAAATGCATGACTGCACTTGCCTAGAGTGGCAACACAATGGGAAACCATGTGAGCATGCCGTGCTTTTCTTGGCCTCCCGCCCGAACATAAACATGCACCAATATTTCCATGAATATTACTCAGTGGCAAGATTCAAGGCTGCTTATGCAGGTCCAATTCTAGCACTTATAGATCAGTCTCAGTGTCCTGAAGTGGAAATCAAATTTTCCATGTGTCCTCCCTTAACGAAAAGAAAGGCTGGCAGGCCTAAGGAGAGTGCATTCAAGGCATTGTTTGAGAAAGGTGAGAGTACTAAGAAGGGAGAGAAAGATCCAAAGCCTAAAATGTCCCAAAAAGGTAATAAAAATAGATGCAAGCTGTGCCAGGAACTTGGGCACCGAAAAGGATCTCCAAATTGCCATTACACTCCTAAAAGGCCAAAGTATGTTCATGTTTGTGATGTTTTTTGATTTGTTTTTTTTCAATTACTAACCAACTGACATGCTTTGTTTGTCAGGAGGAAGCGTGCAGACCAGCCCATGGTTGCTGAAACATTGCAAACTGAAGCTAATCCAGCTGTTGTGCTGGAAACTGAACCTATTACAGCTAGTCCAGTGAAGAAAACCAAGAGCATTACTGAGCTTTGTGCTGTGAAATCAAAAGCAAGCTGTCGTAAGAAGAAGTGAAAACTATTGGTCTATGAGTCTTATTTTGTGTGATGTAATGCTACTTGTATTTTGATTTGTGCTGTACTTTGAAAACTATGTGCATGTTCCAAATTTGAGCCAGATTTCAAATTTGAACCGACTTTCAAATTTGAGGCACATTTCAAATTTGTACTTTGATGTGTATTGATGTTCCAGTGCATTCTTAACTTTTATGCACGTTAGGTGATCAATCCGAGCACTTTTGTGAAGCTCCAAATGAGCTACAAATCTAGGGTAAACGACCCTATTTCTAAGCTTTTTTTTTGAACATCTCCAAATGAGCTCAAAAAAAATCCTTGCCATCTAGTGCGCAAATATAGGGCCCATGCCCAATATGGGATCATTTGGACAAACTATGCCATGGTTAACCCTAAACCCTAGATCATTCCCTTTGAAAACCATACAACCTTGTCCGTGATAGCTAAGTTATGTGAAGGGAATTTCATGAAAATATCCGTAGTCGTGATTTCTTATTTTTCCTAGCAACTTAGTAACATAAAACGATGATTTACGGAGGTTTCATATTTTTTGAATTTTTTTTGAATTAGTTATGCTCAACCCTGACCTCTGAAACCCTCTTAAAACCCCTCAAACCCCTCTCAAAACCCCTCAAAACCCTCTCAAAACCCCGCACCATCAGGGCCGTTGGATCGCTGTTTGGGGATGGTCTGGATAAGGCGCTAGGGTATGCCATGGTCGATCCACGAGAGGCATACCTGGTAGCGGCATCACAGGGACAAGCGACAGTGGCCACGGGTTGGAGTGGACATGAGTGGCCCACCTGGCAGTGGCAGCACAGGGACAAGCGACAGCGGCCACAGGCTGGAGCAGACGTGAGTGGCCCACCTGGCAGCGGCAGCATAGGGACAAGCGATAGCGGCCATGGGCCACGGGCTGGACACCTTTTCTGAAATGCATTCATTCGTGGCAGCACGCTCGTCGGACCGATGGGCCGTCATAGGAAGGCCGAAGTCTCAGCCTGCCATGCATGCGTGCAGCCACCCCATTCGCATGCATGCGCGCGCAGTGACCCGACGCAGCTACGTCACATCAGGGCAACTAGTGCCGCCTAGGGACGCAGCTTTACCGATCGACACGCCTCGATTCAGTGTGAAAAACACATAGGGCTCCGGTGTGCTATTATTGCCATTATCAGCGGAGGTCGTGCTCTGATGAATGCATTCAAACAGGCGCGTCGCACCGGTGAACGCATTCAAACGGGCGCGTCGCACCGCGGCTATTTAACCCCCCCCCCCCCCCCCGCCCCCGTCTACATCCTCGTCTCAACTCAATCTCACATCCATCTGCGCCCCCTTCTTCTTCTTCTCCAAAAGCCAGATCCCGCCCAAGACAAGATGCAGTACTACGGCCCTACCTACCGTCTACCGGCCACCGTGCCAGAGATGCAGTACCCCGTCGGGGTCGTCGTGGAGGACACCCTGCGCGCCTGGGCCATCTCAAGGTGGAGGGGCCCGATGGAGCTGGCGAACTTCTTCCTCGCTGCCGGCTACCACCACCTCCCACGCGGCTCTCCGGTCATGTTTCGTGTGGAAGAGGTTCGGGCCAACGGAGGCCTTGTGATTGGCCTCACTGCTCGCTTCACCAACCGCTTCGATGCCTACTTCCTCCTCGGCAAGGTCTTCTGGTGTGGGTGCGAGTTCATCACCTTCACCACGTACAACATTTTCACCAACTTCGACCACATCTTCCCCACCGCCGACGGCATGCACACTCTCCCCTACAACACCGAGGACGAGGAGTGAACATGGCGGCGGAGGCATGAGATGTTAAGTGCTGCCCAATGTAGGGCTAAGCTATCTGTAAGGGGGCTACTATAAGCCCTAATATTTAATATTAATATATATCTATGTAATGTGTGTTTTCCCTATATATAAGGGAATATATCAATGGATGTTCTGTTTGTGCAATATGCTTAATATTAATATATCTATCTATGTAACGTGTGTGTTCTATTGCTTGCAAACATTAGGATAGCAGCTGCTCGAGCGTCTCCATTTTTGTCTTGAACAAAAAGGGTTTGAGACCGATTTGTTTTGGTCAAACTAAACCAATCCAGTAATTAATAAATCCCACACCAAAACATGATCCATTTGAAAAATAATCAAAACTTAATTTTTTTAGAATATTTGGCGTTCATTTGAACCATAACATTTAAATGTTGAAACAAATATTGGAAAACAGAAAAAAGGAGAAAAGAAAAGAAAAGAACAATCTAAAATTTAAATGATGGCCAAATTTGAACTTGTGCCAAATCATTCACTATTTCTAGAGATTTATATAAAGTAATTCAAATTTAAACTGCAATTGTGTTGTATTTTATTGCCAAATCCTTCACTATTTTTAGGGTTTTCTGCGAAGCAAGTAACAAAAATATGATAAAAATTGCACAAGTACATTTTTTTGCATCTTATTTGTTCCACTCGCTTCACACAAGAACCCCTCTTTTTGGCAGTTGAGAAATGTTTAACAAAAATTTGGAAACTGCCTCTTTTGGAAGCTATCTTTTTAGTGTTATTTTTTAAATACAATTCTCTGAAAATCGTGACGTAAATTAATGAGGTCAAATAAGGATTTATAGAAATTTTGGTACTGGAGTTGGACCAACAGGAAATTGATTAGGAATTTGTAATGAAGTCCTATATATATATTAAATATAGTTTTAAATAAAAATACATAGAAAAGCTTCGTGTATAATTGCAAAAATTAGCTATTACATAGGCCTACATATATGATGAATTTAGGAACTTGAATCAACTCATCTGGATTTGAAATGAATGTTCTATGAATTTCTAAGTTTGACTAGAAATGGAAAAAGGTTTTCGACACTGTTCAGGCAGGTTGAACAGGCCGACCAGGACACTTTTTTTGAGAAAACGGCGAACCACGTGCCGCATGGGCTCAGCCCATGGGTTGGGATGTGACGTTGTCGATGGCGCACTTTTGAGGTCCCACTTGTCAGGACGTCATCCAAGTAACTATCAATGATGGGCTTTGACCCAACGGAATGCGTCGTTTGGGCATTTGAGAGGCTGGGGCCAAGGGAGGAGGGGAAAAGTGAGGAACCTTTAGTTGGCGGGGCAAAACTGAGGAGAACTAAGGAACCAGGGGCACAAAAATAGAAATCCCTTTTATTTGCATTTGCCTCTCATTTTCATGTCCCCCACTTCTAATTTTTTTTACAAAAACACAAAAATATGTTTATTTGCTTGTTTGCTTGTTTGCTTCACCACTATGGCTAGTTCTTCGCTTGTTACTATTACCCCTGAAAATGAAGTGCTTAATTTTTAAAAAAAGGGGAGGAGAAAATTGAAAAGATGTTTGGTATAGGATTTGCGATGCTCAAAATAGATCAACTCGTAAGCAATCCACTACCGTTCTTCTTCGCAATTTTTATGTGGGAATTACTACTTGGTATAGATTTGTGCTTGACACTATTACTGGAGGGAATTTCTTGATGTGTCCCACTTTGGATGCTTTCAATGCTATGGGAAATTTAGTGGGTTCACCCCCTATCATTATTAATGAAACGGCTTTGACTTTGGAGCATGTTATGTAAAGGTTAGAAGCTATTGAAAATAAGATGTCTACTATTGAACATCTTGAGAATTTAGATAAAAAGGTCCATAATCATATTACTCAATTCGGTTCTAAAATGGGGATTACATTGAAAACGAACCAATAATTAATGAAAGGATAGAACAAAGTCCTGCTAGAATTGATAAGTTAGAAGAAATTATCAATAACTTAGGTTCCGCTTTTTCCTCTACTAAAACCATTGATAGGACTCCTCCCAATAAAAATTGCAAGTTTATGTATGTTCCTAAGACTAAGGGTGCCACTTCTAGCAAGGTAAATGAGGATCTTAAAATAATTAGCGTGCACCCCAAATTTATTGATATAATAAAGGAACCTATCTATGAAAGCAAAATTCTTGATTTTGTGCCTATAAGTGTGATGATGAGAAACTCCTATGTTAAATCCCCTAGAAAGAGTGGGTGTGTAATTGAGGAGTTGGAAACGAAGGATGACAACACTTAAAACTATGCATTATGCCTAGCTAGCTAGGGGCATAAAACAATAGCGCCTGTTGGGAGGCAACCCAATGAATAAAATAAATTTTTGTTTTTACCTTCTGTTTTGTGAGTTTACACAATTATAGCCTCTGTTATGATTGTGTTTTTATCTTTTAATTAGTGTTTGTGCCAAGTAATGCCTTTGGGATGATTTGGATGATAGTATAATTGATGCTGTTTGAAAACAGAAACTTTTGCGTCCGGTGATGGAATTTTGATTTTTCGCTGGAGTGTCATAGCCTTCTGATTTTTTTAAACAATATTTATATATGAATTTCACACATTTTCCTAATTTTTCAGAAATTTTGGAGTTACATAAGTATGATGTTAACTCAGATCTTTACAGACTGTTCTGTTTTAGACAGATTCTGTTTTTGTTGCATAGTTTGCTTATTTTGATGAATCTATGGATCGTATCGGTGGGTATGAGTCATGGAGAAGTTGGAGTACAGTAGAATTATGCCAATATTAAATATGAATCAATTTACAACAGTACCTAAATTTAAGATTTGTTTGTTATACTAACGGATCTCACGAGGTTTCTGTTGAGTTTTGTGTGCTGAAGTTTTGAAGTTTTGGGTGAGACTACGATGGATAAAGGAATAAGGAGCGGCAAGAGCCTAAGCTTGGGGATGACCAAGGCACCCCAAGGTAATATTCAAGGAAGACTCAAGCGTCTAAGCTCGGGGATGCCCCGGAAGGCATCCCCTCTTTCGTCTACAATCTATTGGTAACTCACTTGGAGCTATATTTTTATTCATCACATGATATGTGTTTTACTTGGAGAATCTTGTGATATAGTTTGTTTGCTTTTTAGTTTGTCACAATCATCTTTGATGAACACACCTTTTTGAGAGGGACACACATTATTCATGATTTTTAGAATACTCTATGTGCTTCACTTATATTTTTTGAGCTAGGCAGTTGCTCTAGTGCTTCACTTATATCTTTTAGAGCACGGCGGTGGTTATATTTTAAAGAAATAGTTGCACTCTCATGCTTCACTTATATATTTTTGAGAGTCTAATGAATAGCAATGGTAATATGCACGGGTTATGAATTTGATCCTAATATGATAGGTATTCAAGAGGGATATAATAAAAACTTTCATGTAGATCACTGAATATGATAAATTTGATTCCTTGCAATAGTTTTGCGATATTAACATGGTAATATGTGAGAGGTGCTAGTAGATAATTGTGGTTTAGTAAGAATATTGTTGTTAAGGTTTGTGGTTCCCGAAGCATGCACGTATGATCTGTGGTTATGCTAAGAAGTTGGAGCATGATTTATTCTGGATTGTCTACCTTATGAGTGGCGGTCGGGGACGAGCGATGGTCTTTTCCTACCAATCTATCCCCCTAGGGGCATGCATAATAGTAGTTTGCTTCGAGGGCTAATAAACTTTTGCAATAAGTATGTGAGTTCTTTATGACTAATGTGAGTCCATGGATTATACACACTCTCACCTTTCCGCAATAAGTATGTGAGTTCTTTATGACTAATGTGAGTCCATGGATTATACATTTCGCCGGTGCATCCAAACCCCGTGATATGATACGCTCTATCACACATAAGCCTCTTTATTTCTTCCTCAAAACAACCACCATGCCTACCTACCATGGCATTTCCATAGCCATTCCGAGATATATTGCCACGCACTTCCACCGTTCCGTTTTTATGACACACATCGTCATTGTCATATTGCTTTGCATGATCATATAGCTGACATAGTATTTGTGGCCCAGCCACCGTTCATCATTTTTATACATGTTACGCTAGTATCATTACACACCCACTTAGTTTTCATGGTGAGCTTTCATACACTTATAGCTCTTAGTGCATCCGTTGCATGGCAATCCCTACTCTTCGCATTAACATCAATTGATGGGCATCTCCATAGCCCGTTCATTAGCCTCGTTGATGTGAGACAATCTTCTTATTTTTGACTTCCCCTTATTAATCTCTACCACCACACTCTATTCCACCCATAGTGCTA
Source organism: Elymus sibiricus (assembly GCA_039707655.1). Taxonomy (NCBI): domain Eukaryota; kingdom Viridiplantae; phylum Streptophyta; class Magnoliopsida; order Poales; family Poaceae; genus Elymus; species Elymus sibiricus. The sequence goes on from CM077674.1 coordinate 255,126,118, forward strand.
TATCCATGGCTTGCGCTCATGTATTGCGTGGGGGTTGAAAAAGCTGAAGCGCGTTAAAAAGTATAAACCAATTGCTCGGCCTATCATCGGGGTAGTGCATGATAAATATTTTGTGTTAAGAAGATGGAGCATGACAGGATTATATGATTTTGTAGGGATAACTTTCTTTAGTATTTTTATTTTGAAAGACATGATTGTTTATTAGTATGCCTGAGTATTGATGTCTTTATATCAAACTATAGACTATTGCTTTGAATGATTCGAATCTTATTATTCATACCGTAAGACAAAGATTACATGATGATACATGTTAGGTAGCATTCCACATAAAAAATTATGTTTTTATCATTTACCTACTCGAGGACGAGCAGGAATTAAGCTTGGGGATGCTTGATACGTCTCCAACGTATCTATAATTTTTTATTGTTCCATGCTATTATAGTATCAATCTTGGATGTTTTTATATGCAATTATATATCATTTTTTGGGACTAACCTATTAACCTAGTGCCCAGTGCCAGTTGCTGTTTTCTGCTTGTTTTTGGTTTTTTAGGAAATCAGTAACAAACGAAGTCCAAATGCCACGAAACTTTTTGGAGATTTTTTTCTGGACAAAAGAGACCCTGGAGACTTGGAGAGGAGGCCAGAAGGTTCACGAATCCTCCACAAGGCAACAGGGCGCGACCCCGGGGGGCGCGCCCTGATGCCTTGTGGGGCCCTCGTGGCTCCGTTTGACCTAATTCCACTTCTATAAATTATCAAATATTGGTAAACCAACAGTGAGGCACCCCGAATAACTTTTACGCCGCCGCAAGCCTCTGTTCTTCTGTGATCCCTTTTGGAGGCCTTTTCTGGTACTCTGCCGGAGGGGGAATCGATCGCGGAGGGCTTCTACATCAACCTTGCTGCCTTTCCGATGATGTGTGAGTAGTTAACCATAGACCTACGGGTCCATAGCTAGTAGCGAGATGGCTTCTTCTCTCTCTTTGATCTTCAATACCATGTTCTCCTCGATGTTCTTGGAGTTCTATCCGATGTAATCTTCTTCTGCGGTGTGTTTGTTGGGATCCGATGAATTGTGAGTTTATGATCAGATTATTCATGAGAAATATTTGAGTCTTCTCTGAACTCTTTTATGCATGATTATTATATCTTTGTATTTCTCTCCGATCTATCGATTTGGTTTGCCCAACAAGATTGGTTTATCTTGCAATGGGAGAGGTGCTTTGTGATGGGTTCAATCTTGCGGTGCTCAATCCCAGTGACATAAAGGGACATGACACATATTTGTATTGTTGCCATTAAGGATAAAAAGATGGGGTTTAATCATATTGCTTGAGTTTACTTTGTCTACATCATGTCATCTTGCTTAAATCGTTACTCTGTTTCATACTTAATACCCTAGATGCATGCTGGATAGCGGTCGATGGGTGGAGTAATAGTAGTAGATGCAGGCAGGAGTCGGTCTACTTGTCTCGGACGTGATGCCTATATAGATGATCATTGCCATGAATCCGTCATAATTATTTGCTTTTCTATCAATTGCCCAACAGTAATTTGTTTACCCACCGTATGCTATGTGTTCGAGAGAGAAGCCTCTAGTGAAAACTATGGCCCCCGGGTCTACTTTTATCATATATTAAAACCAAAAATACCTTGCTGCATTTTATTTACTTTTATTTTAGTTTATCTATCTATCATTATCAGAATTAATCCTTGCAAATAACGCAGTCTACAAGTAGCAATGAAGCAAAGAATGCTAGTAGTGATGATGAGCAGCATCATGGTACAGTACTTCCCACTACTACGCAGTTCAGGACCCAGCTTAGGTCAGCAGCGATTCCAGACACTTCCAGAGCTACAGTCTTAGCTCCAGCTGCTACACCTGCTGTTGCTCCCACAGCTGCTCCAGTTGTTTCCACTCCTCCACCAGTCCCGCAGACTTCTTCAGAGGCATTTGCAGATGCTCTTCTCTCTACTCCAACATCGACGCACACCGGAGCTGCCAGCTAGAGGACTTCACTGCCAGGAGCTGCCAGAGATCGTGTCTAGAGTGATGTTTAGCTCTATACCTATTCGATCTTTTTGGTACTTGCCAAAGGGGGAGAATTTGTATAGATCTTTAGTGCTTTGAGAGAGAGTGTTTTGCTTTTGTTCGTTTGATTTTCTTGAGAGTTTCTTGCTACAATTCGTTTGTGTCTCTTTGGTGCTACTATGTCTGTTATGCTTGTGATACTCCGTTCCGTTATGCGTGTTTGATCATACGATGCTTCATGTTATGCTCATGTGGCACCCCGGCTCAGAGCAACTGGTTTACCTTGCATTGCCAGCCCAGAGATCAAGTATTCTGGCAATACACAACAACTTGGTACAGAAAACAACCGCTTTATTGATCTCTTAGCGGAAACATGGGTTCACATCTTACATGATGAGCGAGGCCAAGCGGCACACACGGTGCGGCTGCACTTATGTACATTATTTAGTAGACATCTGTCGGGCCACGATGATGAAAGGGAAACTACTATGCGACAGCGGAACGACGAGGTAGCGGAACTCCACTCCACAGGGACACTGCTGGGACACGGCCTAGATTGCGACAAACTGCTCAACATCAACTCCTTGCACGGCTTCTCCTGCATCTGGCATGATAAGCCAGGTGAGTACTTTGAATGTACTCGCAAGCTCACAGCAAACAAAACAAGTGCGACAAACAACAACAAGGCATTTAACAATTTAATGCATGAGCATGATACTACTCAACATGAGATGTGCGTGAAACAGTGCCATGGTCCTCGGGACCAACTTACCATTTCAGGGTTACCGCGTAACCACCGTTCATCACTTACCAACGTGATCCTCACTTGATCACATTCATACCTTCCATAGTGATCCTCGATCACCATTTCTGCATGTGCTAGCTTGTGAAGCTTAGTGTGCAAGTTAACTTTATCTGTTGACCCACGGTGTGACCTACTACCAACTGTGTCCATATCCGAGGACGCGGCTATCGATAGATTATACACTCTGCAGAGGTTAGTACATAGTACCCACACTACGGAACTCATGGCCTCGTGCTCCCATTCGGGTGGACCAACGACATTCCGACAAAACCAATCTATTGCATGACACTCTCCCGGCCACTCCGACAAACTCCCCTTTGGGCTATGTCCTGGGTGATCCTGGTGCCAACATGTGACACCCGCCACCTCTGTGGCTGCCACCGTCGTGGCCAACATCAAAAACTGTCCCAAACGGGGACCTTGGTACCATCAAAACTCGGGTCCTCAAGGTTATGACTGACTACCGGGCCAGGGTAGCGCCAGAGCACAACCTTCCCTCGTAGGAGGCACCGGCGAGAGGCGTGACAATAGACCGCATTAGGGCCTCCCCATCCAGGCAAGTGTGGTTGCACTGGTTAGCTCGATTCGGTGGCACCATGACTCGATCAACAGCATGTTCAAGTTGGATTATTATCAAGTTTAACTTGAAAAGAAAATGATTCGAGCCATAGTGTATGAATGGATGCACGGGTCATGATCATGAATAACAAATGCATCATGTTGTCATATGGGTATATGCCATGATACCTACTGCACACTAGCAAGAAAGCATGTATCCTACTGCATAAATTATCAACATGACAGGATAAAGCTTATGCAATAAGATTTATGTAGCAATTTATTTTAAATAGTGAATAAAGGATGATTTTAATTCGATTAAACCAAGTCATTGCAATACCATCCTTGCATATGAATGTTGTGGCTTGCCTTGGTTCAGAGGAGTGTCACAGTACTCCTGGCCTTCTCCAACACAACTAGGTTCTTCTGAAATAAAATTAAATGCAAAAAGAAAATGTCACATACTACTGTTTATTGCACCAGAAATTCTCAACAGCAAGAAAAATTCTGAAACTTTGCACACGGAAACTTTGGAATTTTACAAACCAGTAGCAAAAAGAATCATCTCATTTGGAATTATAGATTAAAAGTTATAGGTGGTCAAAGTTGGATAGAATCTGGTCAAAATTTCCATTTAAATGAATTTAACCGAGCGGCCACGTCGAAGGCGTATTTTGAGAATACGCCTCCACTTACGTACCGGTTCGGGAGCGAGAGAGAGAATGACAGGTGGGGCCTGATGTTAGGATTAAATAGAGAGAGAGAGAGGAACAGAGGGCGGCGGCGCTGTCATCGGCATTTCTCCGGCGAGGAGACGTCGGCGATCACCGGAGAGGAGGGGGATGGGTTCAGCTCAGCGAGACGGTCACACACGTACCCGAAACAAGGGCTAGGGTGGTCGGACGGCGTCGCGGCAATCCTCTCCAGAGACGGCGGCGGCGGAGCTTCTCGGGCACGGCGATTCCGGCGACAATCCGGCGAGCTCTTGGTACCATCGTGCTCAGGAGGTTGCTACGGTCTCAGGGGTGGCAGTGGTTTGAGCTGGGGTGGGCTAGAATGAGGGCTAGGAGGAGAGGGATCCGCGGCGGTCGCCGGCGAGGTTTGAAGGCCAGAGGCCTTCCCGGCGTTATCCGCAACTTCTGGCGATCGATTTGAGAGAGGAGAGGGGGTTTGGGATGGTTATACCGGTCGGGGAGGGGCTCTATTTATAGGAGAGGTGAGGCAGTGCTCGGGCTTCCGCCGGAGCTGAGCGGCAGGGCGACCTGGGGGCGGTGAGGTCTCGGGTGAGCAAGGAGACGACGTAGGCGAGGCCAAGCATAGTGCTCGCACGCGGGCTCGAGCGCAGGCGCACTAAGATGAACAGAGGCACGCGTGCAAGCCACTGTGTCGTCGGCTAGCGCCGTGGCCGCTTCCGGTGTGCCTCCTGCCGGCGACGGGGACGGTCAGGGAGGGGCTGGGAGGAAGAGGGGGTGTGGGCTGAGTAGACTGGACATGTTGCGGTGGCGCGAGAGGAGAGGTTGGATGGCGGCCGATCGGACTCGACAGGCAGAGTGCACAGAGCGCGTGCATTGCACCCTGCTCGCATGCGGTCACCGCATGCATTGGCATGCAGAGGACTTTCGGCGCTGCCACACCATGTCCTGGGTGTTGTCCCTTCAACACTTTGCCAAGAAATGCGCTGGGCTTGCCAAATGGTGCATTGGAGGTGACAAGAGGGAGCTGCAAAGTTTCTGGACAGAAACTTGCTCCAAGCACTGAGGACAAATGGCTGAGGTTCTAGGGCTGATTTTAGGCGTTTAAGCATCACTAAGGAGGGTGATCAAGTGGTAAAAATTTCAGATTAAAAGGATCGAGGAAAAATATAGTTGCTTCACAATGTGCTCTTTCTGACCAGAAGCAAAAACATTTTCCCTGGCTGAAATTTTCCAAATGACCATGGGATATTTTTGCATAGGAAGGTGAGGCATGACCGAAAGAATATTTGGGAATTTTCTTGGAATTTTCTGAGCAATAAAAATAGGGGTTGCTTCATAGCTTAGTGAGAGAAAGGGCATTTTCAGAGAGAAAAAGAATATAATGCCATTAAATAAAAATACCCAATGGCATTATTATGAGAGGGGTGAGGTCTAGGGAGGGTTTATGGATGATAGAACCCACTTGGAAGAAAATCAAAAATAAATCCAAGTGGTAAGTCCAAAAGAAATGACAGAAAACCTCAAATGCAAATAAATCCAAATAAATCCAAATAAAAGAAAAAGGCAAAAATCCAGGGTGTTACAAACCTCCCCCCCTTAGGATGAATCTCGTCCTCAAGATTCGGTTGCTCAGGAAACAAATATGGGTATGCGGTCCTTAAGTAATCCGCTCTTTCCCAGGTGGCCTCATCCTCAGTGTGGTGCTCCCATTGGACCTTGTAAAACTTTATAGTTTTGCTGCGGGTGACTCTGTCCATTTCTTCCAAGATTCTCAAAGGTTTCTCCTCGTACGTTAAATCCTTGGCCGGCTCTAGTTCTGTCACATCTGCCTGCTTTGCGGGTGGTGCGATGCATTTTCGTCGCTGAGATACGTGGAATACATCATGAACCTCAGATAGTTCGGGAGGCAATTCTAACTGATAGGCCACTTTGCCCACCCTGGTCATAACTGGAAATGGACCGATGTATCTTGGTGCGAGCTTTCCCCGGGTGTGAAACCTTTTAACTCCTTTCATGGGGGTAACTCGGAGATACACATATTCACCTGGTTCGAAGCTGATCTGCCGATGCTTTGAGTCATAGTAGCTCTTCTGACGACATTTTGCTACTTGCATTCTGTCTCGAATTTCTTTGACTTGCTTTTCTGCTTCCATCATCAGATCTGTCCCGAATATTTGGCTGTCTCCTGTCTGAGACCAGCTCAGCGGGGTACGGCACTTACGTCCATATAGAGCCTCAAAAGGGGACATTTTGAGACTAGTCTGATAGCCGTTGTTGTAAGAAAACTCCGCGTATGGCAGGCTGTCTTCCCATTTGGGTCCGTGAGCAAGAGCGCACGCTCGAAGCATGTCTTCCAAGATTTGATTTACTCGCTCTGTCTGCCCATCTGTCTGAGGGTGATAAGCGGTGCTATGCTTCAAAGCGGTTCCCAAGGCTTGGTGTAGACATAGCCAGAATGTTGAGGTAAACAAAGATCCTCGGTCTGAAGTGATAGTCCTTGGTACTCCATGTAGACTGACAATCCTGGACACATAGAGTTGAGCGAGTTGATCTGCACGGTAAGTTGTCCTTATTGGAATAAAGTGGGCCACCTTGGTGAGCATGTCGACCACGACCCATATGGCATTATTTCCTCGTGGTGTGCTTGGTAGTCCAACGATAAAGTCCATGCAGATATCATCCCATTTCCATTGTGGAACGGGTAAGGGTTGAAGTAGTCCGGCTGGTTTCTGGTGCTCGGCCTTCACCTTGTTGCATATGTCACAACAGGCGACGTAATAGGCGATGTCTTTCTTCATACCTTCCCACCAGAATGTTTGCTTCAAGTCTTGATACATTTTGGTGCCTCCAGGATGAATAGAATAGGCAGACTCGTGAGCTTCCTTCAGAATCTTTTGCCTTAACTCCCCGAGGTCCGGTACACAGACTCGATCACGAAATCGGAGTGTACCTTTGTCATCAATGTTGAAATCTGGTGTCTTCCCTTCTCGTACTTGAGCCATTATCTTGAGTAGCATGGGTCACCAGTTTGAGCCTTTCGAATTTCGTCTTCCAGAGTAGGGGTTACTTCCAAGGTAACCGAGCAAATTGCATCACACAAAATCATATTGAGCTGAGCTATTTCTTCTTGAAGTGCTGGGTGCAGACGCTCGATTAATGAGTTTGCTGTAGCCGCTTTGCGACTGAGGTCATCGGCGACCACATTTGCTTTTCCTGGGTGGTAGTTGATACCCAGGTCATAGTCTTTGACCAATTCAAGCCATCTTCGCTGTCGGAGGTTCAAGTCCGGTTGCATGAATATATACTTAAGACTCTTGTGGTCGGTGTAGATTTGGCATCGTTTTCCAATGATGCAATGCCTCCAAATCTTTAAAGCATGAATTACGGCTTCCAATTCCAGGTCATGGGTAGGGTAATTCTCCTCATGGGGTCGGAGCTGTCTTGATGCATAGGCCACGACCTTTCCATCTTGCATAAGCACACACCCAATGCCACGCCTGGATGCGTCGCAATAGATGTCAAAACTTCGGTAGATGTCTGGAATAGTCAACACCAGAGCGGTAGTCAATCGGGTCTTGAGTTCATTGAAACTGTTTTCATATGCTTCCGTCCATATGAATTTCTGATTTTTCTTGAGTAGTTCAGTCATTGGCTTGGCAATCTTGGAGAAGCCTTCAATGAAGCGGCGGTAATAACCTGCCAGGCCCAAGAAACTTCTGATCTCTGTTACTGAAACAGGCGTCTTACACTTCAGGACTTCCGTGACTTTGCTTTGATCCACTGCCACTCCTTGAGAGGAAAGAGTATGCCCAAGGAATCCCACTTCTTTAAGCCAAAACTCGCATTTGCTGAATTTGGCATATAGTTGATGAGCGCGTAATCGTTCCAGCACTGCTCGGAGATGCTGCTTGTGCTCCTCTTCACTTTTGGAATATATGAGAATGTTGTCAATGAACACCACTACAAACTTGTCCAAGAAGTCCATGAACACCTTGTTCATCATGTGCATAAAGAACGCAGGAGCGTTGGTCAGTCCAAACGACATGACCGTATACTCGTACAGCCCATATCTTGTAGTGAATGCTGTCTTCGGAATATCTTGTTTTCTGATTTTCAGCTGGTGATACCCGGTGCGCAAATCAATCTTGGAGAACACTTGAGCTCCGCTGAGCTGATCAAACAAATCATCGATCCTGGGCAGCGGGTATTTATTCTTGATGGTGACATCATTTAGAGCACGATAGTCAACACACATCCGAAGACTGCCGTCTTTCTTGCCCATGAATATTGCAGGTGCACCCCAAGGAGATGAACTGGGGCGAATATATCCTTTTTGGAGCATCTCATCCAATTGCTTTTTCAACTCCACTAGTTCAGACGAAGGCATTCGATAATATTTCTTGTAAATTGGTGCTGTTCTGGGTACAAGCTCAATAGAAATATCCAGCTCCCGGTCAGGTGGCATGCCTAGCAATTCATCGGGAAACACATCTGGGAACTCACAGACCACTGGGACTAGATTCATTTCTGTGGCGATGGCAGCATAAACCATTCCTTTCTTTGGTATGGCTCGACCAGCATAGAATCGAGCGAACTGACCTGAGGGGTTTATGAGCGTGACTTCTCTTGTTGCGTAGTTGATACAGACCTGATGTCTTGTTAGCCAATCCATCCCCAAAATAATATCCAAGGTGGGAGACTCAATGGATACCAGTGACATGGGGAAGATGACTCCATAGATTGATATTTTCAATCCTCAGCATACAATATTTGTCTTGAGCATGGATCCGGGGGTCTGTACCACCATAGCTTTGTCCAAAAGAGTATAGGGAATGCGATGTCGGGCAATAAAACTCCGTGAAATAAAAGAATGGGAAGCCCCGGAATCGAATAAAATTGTTGCAGGTATGTCATTAACAGGAAACATACCAATGACCACATCGGGGACTTCTGCGGCTTCTTCAACGGAGATATGATGAACTTGCCCTTGAATGTACCTCCGTTTGAGGAATTGTCCCACATAATTGACTTGAGGCTGTAGGTTGGCTTGTATCTTGCCGTTCTTGGGACACTGCCTAGCGTAATGCCCATTCTGTCCACATGTGAAACAGGCATTGTTACGCTGACAGTCTTCCTTGTTTGGCTTGGCGACCACGGTCTTGATTTGACTTTCATTCTTGATGTTCCACCTGCTGCCAGGTCGGCTTAAACTCAAATTGGGGTTGCTGCCAAGTACGAACATTCTGAAAAACTTGCCCTTCCTTCTTGGGTTCAAACTTGCGTTTGCGGTCTTCATAGACAGTCTTATGATCATTAACCAGTTTGTGTTCCCTTTCGGCAATGAGTGCCTTGTTCACCAAAGTTTGGAAGTCGGGGAAGTCTAGCATGCTGAGTGCACATCGGAGGGTAAGGTTGAGTCCTTCGAGGAATCGATCTATCTTCCGTTCTTCGGTGGCCACATCATGGGTGGAGTAATGGGCCAAGTGATTGAACTTGTTTAAATATTCACTTACAGTCGAGGTTCCTTGGGTAAGGGTTAGAAATTCTCGTTCTTGACCTACATGATGCCGGCAGGAATGTGATACTTGCGGAATTTGTCTTTGAATTTATCCCAAGTAATCTCGTCTTCAGCGGGCCACATCACTTTGGCATTGTCCCACCATATAGCAGCTGGGCCTTCTAGATAATGAGTGGCGAAGGGTACCTTGTCAGCATCTTCGGTGCGAGCAATTTCCAGCTTCTTCTCAATCGTTCTCAACCAATCATCGGCTTCCATTGGGTCCACTGCTTGACTAAAACTCGGCGGTTTGGTCCTCTGAAAGTCTGACAGCTTGGAGTGATTACCATTGTGATTATTCTGCCCAACCATAGTCTGCATGCTCCTCAAGAATTCCATTAGGTCTTGGTTCCTCTTCTCTTCAAACATCCGCATAATCTGCTCTGTTGTGGGTGCTTGAGGTGGAGGAGGTGGTGGCTGATATGGTTCCGGAGAATGTCCTGCTTGCCTGGCGGATCGACGAACTGGAGTATCGTCGCCACCATGACAGTTACTGCCACACCTTGTCATCCTATATATGTTTCCCAATATGAAGCATCGAGATGAGCAACATCCATCAGGGGAAAAACCAGAAAACTAGGGAGGTGAAGCAACAAACCCGGAAAAGAAAAACGAGAAAAGCCAAAGCGAATAACAGAAAGCAACATAATTATACAATACATCATCCAGCATACATAACAGGGCAATAGCATGGATAGTACTACTACATGCATACAACCAAGTATCACCTCATCCTCGTCTACACGCGACGACCGGGATCGCACTGGCACACTGACGGTCCTGCTGGTGTCTCCTCAGTGTCGGACTCTGAATCGGAACTGATAACGGATACATCCGGAGCAAAGGAAACACGACGACGCTGACGGGAAGACTCTCCCTCAGGGTCGGGAGCAGGGCGACTCCGCAGCATCGGAGCGGCTGGGGTAGCGAGAAGCATAGCCCACTGGACTGGGGACTCATGAGGACTCACTACCGAAGTGCCTGAGCTACTCTGGGAGGGCGTGGGGATCACGGGTGTGGGTGGAGGTAATGTAGCTAGAGGAACAAGTGATGTGTGGATAAGCAGAGGTGGAGCGAAGGCAGATCGAGTGGCAGCTAGCTCACCTCGAACGCGGGTCAGCTCCTGGGCTAGACTGGTGATCAGAAAATATCCCGCCGTAATGTAGCGAGACAAGTGACTGGCTGACCGGTCGCACTCCAAATTAATGTAAGGGAAGCGGATCTGTCCGGACTCACACAGGGACGGATAGAAGTAGAAACCTGGGTGAGTCTGCATCTGAACCTCGTTATAACGCAAGTAAGTAAGAACCTCAAATGCTGCAAACTGGACCGCCTGGTCGGGTGTAGAAGCAGTCCCGCCCTTCGTGGAGCAAGTGTAAGTGCCCACCATGGTACTGTTGTGCAGGATGACCTCCGCATGATACTCGTAAACGCCATCAGCGAGCTGCTCTCGGTACACCTGGTATATGGGGTCATCGCCATCGGGGTAGAGTCGGCGCCATACGTTGGTAAGCAGGTGCCGAAAAGTGGAAGGTGCCGGCTCAGGCTAGTACGGATAAGGGACTGGTGCCATCTACACTCACAACATTAGCTGGTCAGCATTAGAAGTAACCTATATGCATGCAATGCAACACCCAAGTGCACAATCAACCTCAAATCACTACCGAGACTAAGACTACCATTTTCTAACGTGTCGGTTGTCTAGGGCGTCCTACAGTCAGCGCGGCTCTGATACCAAGCGTTGTGGCACCCCGGCTCAGAGCAACCGGTTTACCTTGCATTGCCAGCCCAGAGATCAAGTCTTCTGGCAATACACAACAACTTGGTACAGAAAACAACCGCTTTATTGATCTCTTAGCGGAAACATGGGTTCACATCTTACATGATGAGCGAGGCCAAGCGGCACACACGGTGCAGCTGCACTTATGTACATTATTTAGTAGACATCTGCTAGGCCTCGATGATGAAAGGGAAACTACTATGCGACAGCGGAACGACGAGGTAGCGGAACTCCACTCCACAGGGACACTGCTGGGACACGGCCTAGATCGCGACAAACTGCTCAACATCAACTCCTTGCACGGCTTCTCCTGCATCTGGCATGATAAGCCAGGTGAGTACTTTGAATGTACTCGCAAGCTCACAGCAAACAAAACAAGTGCGACAAACAACAACAAGGCATTTAACAATTTAATGCATGAGCATGATACTACTCAACATGAGATGTGCGTGAAACAGTGCCATGGTCCTCGGGACCAACTTACCATTTCGGGGTTACCGCGTAACCACCGTTCATCACTTACCAACGTGATCCTCACTTGATCACATTCATACCTTCCATAGTGATCCTCGATCACCATTTCTGCATGTGCTAGCTTGTGAAGCTTAGTGTGCAAGTTAACTTTATCTGTTGACCCACGGTGTGACCTACTACCAACTGTGTCCATATCCGAGGACGCGGCTATCGATAGATTATACACTCTGCAGAGGTTAGTACACAGTACCCACACTACGGAACTCATGGCCTCGTGCTCCCATTCGGGTGGACCAACGACATTCCGACAAAACCAATCTATTGCATGACACTCTCCCGGCCACTCTGACAAACTCCCCTTTGGGCTATGTCCTGGGTGACCCTGGTGCCAACATGTGACACCCGCCACCTCTGTGGCTGCCACCGTCGTGGACAACATCAAAAACTGTCCCAAACGGGGACCTTGGTACCATCAAAACTCGGGTCCTCAAGGTTATGACTGCCTACCGGGCAGGGTAGCGCCAGAGCACAACCTTCCCTCGTAGGAGGCACCGGTGAGAGGCATGACAATAGACCGCATTAGGGCCTCCCCATCCAGGCAAGTGTGGTTGCACTGGTGAGCTCGATTCGGTGGCACCATGACTCGATCAACAGCATGTTCAAGTTGGATTATTATCAAGTTTAACTTGAAAAGAAAATGATTCGAGCCATAGTGTATGAATGGATGCACGGGTCATGATCATGAATAACAAATGCATCATGTTGTCATATGGGTATATGCCATGATACCTACTGCACACTAGCAAGAAAGCATGTATCCTACTGCATAAATTATCAACATGACAGGATAAAGCTTATGCAATAAGATTTATGTAGCAATTTATTTTAAATAGTGAATAAAGGATGAATTTAATTTGATTAAACCAAGTCATTGCAATGCCATCCTTGCATATGAATGTTGTGGCTTGCCTTGGTTCAGAGGAGTGTCACAATACTCCTGGCCTTCTCCAACACAACTAGGTTCTTCTGAAATAAAATTAAATGCAAAAAGAAAATGTCACATACTACTGTTTATTGCACCAGAAATTCTCAACAGCACGAAAAATTCTGAAACTTGGCACACAGAAACTTTGGAATTTTACAAACCAGTAGCAAAAAGAATCATCTCATTTGGAATTATAGATTAAAAGTTATAGGTGGTCAAAGTTGGATAGAATCTCGTCAAAATTTCCATTTAAATGAATTTAACCGAGCGGCCACGTCGAAGGCGTATTTTGAGAATACGCCTCCACTTACGTACCGGTTCGGGAGCGAGAGAGAGAATGACAGGTGGGGCCTGATGTCAGGATTAAATAGAGAGAGAGAGAGGAACAAAGGGCGGCGGCGCTGTCATCGGCATTTCTCCGGCGAGGAGACGTCGGCGATCACCGGAGAGGAGGTGGATGGGTTCAGCTCGGCGAGACGGTCACACACGTACCCGAAACACAGGCTGGGGTGGTCGGACGGCGTCGCGGCGATCCTCTCCAGAGACGGCGGCGGCGGAGCTTCTCGGGCGCGGCGATTCCGGTGACAATCCGGCGAGCTCTTGGTACCGTCGTGCTCAGGAGGTTGCTACGGTCTCAGGGGTGGCAGTGGTTTGAGCTGGGGTGGGCTAGATTGAGGGCTAGGAGGAGAGGGATCCGCGGCGGTCGCCGGCGAGGTTTGAAGGCCAGAGGCCTTCCCGGCGTTGTCCGCAGCTTCTGGCGATCGATTTGAGAGAGGAGAGGGGGTTTGGGATGGTTATACCGGTCGGGGAGGGGCTCTATTTAAAGGAGAGGCGAGGCAGTGCTCGGGCTTCCGCCGTAGCTGAGCGGCAGGGCGACCTGGGGGTGGTGAGGTCTCGGGTGAGCAAGGAGACGACGTAGGCAAGGCCAAGCATAGTGCTCGCACGCGGGCTCGAGCACAGGCGCACTAAGATGAACAGAGGCGCGCGTGCAAGCCACTGTGCCATCGGCTAGCGTCGTGGCCACTTCCGGTGTGCCTCCTGCCGGCGACGGGGACTGTCAGGGAGGGGCTGGGAGGAAGAGGGGGTGTGGGCTGAGTAGACTGGACATGTTGCGGTGGCGCGAGAGGAGAGGTTGGACGGCGGCCAATCGGACTCGACGGGCAGAGTGCACAGAGCGCGTGCATTGCACCCTGCTCGCACGCGGTCACCGCGTGCATTGGCATGCAGAGGACTTTCGGCGCTGCCACACCATGTCCTGGGTGTTGTCCCTTCAACACTTTGCCAAGAAATGCGCTGGGCTTGCCAAATGGTGCATTGGAGGTGACAAGAGGGAGCTACAAAGTTTCTGGACAGAAACTTGCTCCAAGCACTGAGGACAAATGGCTAAGGTTCTGGGGCTGATTTTAGGCATTTAAGCATCACTAAGGAGGGTGATCAAGTGGTAAAAATTTCAGATTAAAAGGATCAAGGAAAAATATAGTTGCTTCACAATGTGCTCTTTCTGACCAGAAGCAAAAACATTTTCCCTGGCTGAAATTTTCCAAATGACCATGGGATATTTTTGCATAGGAAGGTGAGGCATGACCCAAAGAATATTTGGAAATTTTCTTGGAATTTTCTGAGCAATAAAAATAGGGGTTGCTTCATAGCTTAGTGAGAGAAAGGGCATTTTCAGAGAGAGAAAGAATATAATGCCATTAAATAAAAATACCCAATGGCATTATTATGAGAGGGATGAGGTCTAGGGAGGGTTTATGGATGATAGAACCCACTTGAAAGAAAATCAAAAATAAATCCAAGTGGTAAGTCCAAAAGAAATGACAGAAAACCTCAAATGCAAATAAATCCAAATAAAAAAAGGCAAAAATCCAGGGTGTTACAGCTCATTGCTTATCCTTATTATTACCTATGTATGATCATTCACTTGGTTGATTGGTGAAGAGTGTTTATGTTATTGTATGCTTACCATTTTGAGCGCTCCACCAAGATGTATGTGACATGGAAGAGTGACCCATGATCCTAATCGATTGTGCATTTGCATTCAAACACAAACTTTAAATAATGCACAAATTTAGAAGGAGCTCTTTCTTTTCACATACTTCTCAAAGCGACGATATATTTCATTGATTATATCATTTGTCGAAGCTTTGATCTATATGTTGTCATTAATTACCAAAAAAGGGGAGATTGAAAGTGCAACTAATCCCCGGGTGGTTTTGGTAATCAATAACAACATATACATCATTGATCTAATTCTTATTGCTAGTAAATTTCAGAAAAGATCAATGATTGGCATGGCAAGGACTAATGGATGTGGACCCTTCAAAATCTCAAGAACAAGTTTGGCATCCACAAGACTCTTCATCTTCATTTTTAGTGATCCAAGATCACATTGAGTACCTTAGGAAAGCCAATACTATTAAAAGGGGATGAGGTGTTGATGATGAGGTTGTTGCTCAAAGTGCTTAGTGGTATTGCTCCAAAACCCTCAGTCATTCTCCCACAATCACATCTGTCCAAACCCTAAACTTCTATCTCGGTCCCACCAAAACTTCTCCATCTGGACTCACCGAGACTATCACTCACATTGCCACAGCCAAACCCTAGCAAATCGGTTTCACCGAAAAGGATCTCGGTCCCACCGAGATGGCATGACCAAGTTGCTGTAACGCCATTATTTCACCTCAGAATCACCGAGTTGAAATAATCGGAATTACTAAAACTGAGTCTGCCCTAGCCATTGCACTTTCGGTCTCACCGAGTTGTTCCACTTCGATCCCATCGAAAAGCCTAAAGTTCATACTTTTTACACTAGTCGGTCTCACCGAGTTTACATTCGGTCCCACCGATTTTGGGTCAAAAGTGTGTATCGGTTAGATTTTTGGTGAAGGCTATATATACCCCTCCACCACCACTTACTCTTAGAGAGAGCCATCAAAACGTGCCTATACTTCCACCATACATTTTCTGAGAGAGAACCAGCTACTCATGTGTTGAGATCAAGAGATTCCAATCCAACCATTTGAACCTTGATTTCTAGCCTCTTCAAGTTGCTTTCCACTCCAATCCTTCTCCTACCCAAGCCAAATCTGTGAGAGAGAGATTGATTGTTGAGGAGACTATCATTTGAAGCACAAGAGCAAGGAGTTCATCATCAACACACCATTTATTACCTTTTGGAGAGTGGTGTCTCCTAGATTGGTTAGGTGTCACTTGGGAGACTGCAAGATCATGTGGAGTTGAACAAAGGAGTTTGTAAGGGCAAGGAGATCACCTACTTCATGAATATCTACCCCGAGTGAGGCTAGTCCTTCGTGGACGGAAGCCATGGTGGAATAGGCAAGGTTGCTTCTTCGTGGACCCTTCGTGGGTGGAGCCCTCCATGGACTCGCGCAACCGTTACCCTTTGTGGGTTGAAGCCTCCATCAACGTGGACGTACGATAGCACCACCTATCGGAACCACACCAAAAATCATCGTGTCTTCATTGCGTTTGAAATCTCCAAACCCCTCCTTTACTTACATGTGCAATGTTTTACTTTCCGCTGCTACACTCATAGAATTGCATGTGTAGGGTGACACTTGACTTGGTGTAATTGCTAAAATCTGCCCACAACTAAATTGGGAAAAGGATAGATTTTTGTTTGGTCAAGTAGTCTAATCACCCCCCCTTTAGACATACTTTCAATCCTACAAAACCTCTCCAAACCCTAGCAAAAAAATTCCTGATTTCTCTACTCGCTCGATTTCAGTTCAAATCCTTTCGTGTGATCGATCCATGGTACATTTCTCCTTCGGTCCCTAATTTATTTTTTGTGAATCCACGTTCTACATGACTAGTATTGCCATGTCTAGGAAATGCATATTTTTGATCCAAATTTGAGTTTGGCTTGGATTCGTTGAAGTTTTTACAGGAATATGATGTTGTTACTACCGTAGGATTAATATTGTTTAATTGTATTGGATTGAAAAAATTGTTTTGTAGATGTCTACGAGGAGGCCCACTCGCGTGCACGGTGCTTCGTGTTCATCCGCCGCACCACCACAACAAGTTTTCACTCAGGGGATCGCCTTCACCAACCGTGAAGCAAGGAAGAAATTTGAAATGCTTAGTACAAGGAAGATCAAAGCAACCAAGTGGGCTTGCTAGTCAACACTCACTAAGCTAGGTATTACTAATGATTTCAATTTGCTTTGTGATAATGCCAGGTTGCATCATTTTGCTTATCAGGGATGTGAGACATATGAACGTATGACGTTTGAGTTTCTTAGCACTCTCTCGCATAATGTTGGGCTCATGCCAAATGCATATGAGGAAGAGCGGATCACTTTCCGTCCCTTGGACTAGGATTTCAACATCACTCTCGATGAGTGGTGTGCTCACTTTGGCTTCCCCAACAACCATGATGACATCCGCTATGTTTATGAGTTTACTAACCCACACCCGAGGCAATCCTTCAACCAGATGAGCATTCATGGCTCAAGAGCCAGTTGAATTGGTCCCGCTATACGTTATTTCTATTATGTTATCACTAACTCGTTGCAGGCACGAGGAGAAGTTTCTAAGGTGAATGAGGAGAACATGCTAGTTCTTGGTAAAGTAGCAAACCTTGACGTCGGTTATTCGCCCAACCTAGGGACAATAGTTTTGCTACACCTCGCGCATCAAGCAAATCATTCACAAGGAGATATCGTGTGTGGAGGAGTGATCACCATGTTGGCCAACTCCCTTGGCCTCAACTACAATCACCTTCACCCCATTGTCGGTAACAACCTTGTTAATATTCGTGTTCTTACTAGCGCTGGAATGGTAGTAGTTAGCCATGGCCATCATTGCATCAAAATTCCTGGAGTGGCATACTTGTTGCCCACTCCTATGCCTAACCGTTTCTCCATAGAACATGGACAATTGCATTATGTTCCACAGGTAGGAGATGCAGCTTTTGACCAAGAAGGCCCAGAACCTGAGCAAGTAGATGAAGAAGAACTCGCACTCAATGAAGAGGAGGAGCAGCCACAACAAGAAATCTACACCACCTATGCGGACCTCTACACTCTCCAGGACTCTATCGATGATATGAGCAGACTTTCCACGTCCCTTCAAGACACGTCCGCTTACATGGGTTCAAGCTTCTCCAACTGGAGCCAAGGATGGGCTCCTGACCAACCGCCACAATGATCCCGCCGGTTTGAGCTTGTAAAAGCTTAAGCTTGGGGGAGGTCATCTCCACGTCTACATCAAGATGTGGTGGTATTTGAATAAATTGTAATGAGGTTGTACTTAAGCTCGATGAGCTTCAAAATACTCATGTTGGTTTGTTCCAACACTTTGCTTTTTATTTGCTTTCGTTTTTCTTTTTGCCTTTGCGATTTTTCGTTTGCAAGTTAGTTTTCAAAAACCCAAAAACCAAAATAAATAAATATAGAATAAGCTTTGCTTTGTTATTGTTCTTTTTACCCATTGGAGTTTGTTTGCATTTTTGTTTTCAGAGGAGTTGGTCTACGCCGAACAACAAGGAATGCAAGAATAAGGAAGAGAAGTGTGTAAATTCATTACCATGAAGGTATGTCCTAAAACTCCCGTCCTTTGCACTTGAAATACTTAGAGTAGATGTAGAGTAGTGTGTGTGATATGTGCAGGAGGGAGTAAGTCTCAATAATTAAAACAAAGGTTTTATTTTAGTAGCTGAAATAATCTTGTAGCCTTTGTTCTGTTTAGTCTAGATAACCAAGACTTGCCGTGGGGCTATTTTTGAATGAAATGATCTTAACTAAGAATAACCATGCACAAGAGAAAGTCTTCAAGGACTTGGGAGTTGAGAAAAAGTGTAGAAGAAGATGTTGTTAGAAATGCTCAACCCCATATGTTGATTTTAATAGACTTAATAGCACTTGTGGATTAAATTGTCTAGAGGAACTTAGTTTAGGGGTGAATGAGATTATGGCAAAAATCTGTGTTGTATCTCTTACATGGTGCTTCAGCTTCTCGCTGGTGTCATGGCCCTGCTACTATATGCACGTGTACGTGTGTAAATGTGGCTTCATCACCTTTCTTGATATTATGCTGAGGACTCCGCTGGCCAATGAACGATCCACCAGAGCTACGGCTCGGATTTCGGCTATGAGTTTGTTACCGTACGTAGTGGCAACACTACAAACGAATATTATTTGGCTTTCTTTTGAATGGGTGTCTATGTGTTAAATAAAGGGGACTGGTCAAAACAGCTCGAAAGAGACATACATCAGAGGTCCATAGTTCCCAAAAATTAAGCTACAGCAAAACTCTATGCATGATCACTTATTTGGCATAATCCCTTCATGTGACAACCAAAGTTTCAGCAAACAATGATTGAGATAAAGTGCTTGAGAGCCTTGAGGATGAGATAATTGTGGGTATGTTTTTGAGCACTCTAGCATCATGTTTTTCTACATGCCTTCCACTCCCTAACTTAAGTTTTTATGGCTCCATCAAAGAATAACTCTCCATGCATTCCCAGCAAGCAAGTGTTGTCTAGAATAAATAGAATTGAGTGTTGCAAAGTTGTTTTATCTAATAGATCAAGAACTTTGTTGATGTAGGGTGAAACCTAGTTCGTCGATCTTTTCACAATTGGAGGCAGGTCAAACACGGGTGCGGAAGGGCCGAAAATCCGGGTGGCCGTTCGGACATCCGGGCTGGTCCAGATGATCGGGGTCGGGACCCGGATGATCCGGCTTCGTCCGGCTGCTTGCTGTTGCCGTGGGCGCCTTAAGCCGGATCGTCCGGACGCCGGTCCGGATCGTCCGGGCTAAAGCCGGATCGTCCGGACCAGGGTCCGGATCATCCGGGCTGCTGCTTCCTGGCTGCCTTTCTTGTTCTCCTTCTCGTTTCTCTTCCTCCTTTGATCGTCCATGCTCCTTAGCTTCTCCAAGGTGGTCCTCGTGGTACCTGAGTATGCATAAGATCTCCGAATGAGGTAGCATCCAATTCTCATGTGCATCGAAGGGAAATTGTGATAAGAGTGATGTCACCTCATTCTCGATGGCTCTTGCTCGTGCTCGTGTCATAGGCCCTCGTGGCACTTGAGGTGATGTAGGTGAGTCCATGGGGATGACCTCGGGATGCTTCGCATCATCTCCCCCCTGTGACGCCCCGAGACCGATGCTCCAGATTCCTTTCATTTATTTTTTTCCGTCGTTGCTGTGTGAGTCGTTTGCTTGTTGCACCTTGCCATGTCATCGTGTGCATTTCATCCGGATGTTTTCATAAAACTTGCATCCGTTCGTAGTGTCTTTCTCTCCGTTCATTCCGTTGTCCGTTTCAAGACCCGACACACTCGCACGCGCCCGCGGCACCTCCGAAATATTATTTTATAAGTGGGATAAAAATTTTCTCGGAATGGAGTGAAAGTTGGCGTGCGGTCTTATTATATTATAGGTAGACCGCCTGCCAAATTTCGTTCCATTCGGAGGTCGTTTGATGCCTCAGCGGATAGCCTATAGCGGCACTATAGCCGGTCAAATCGTCGGACGTTTCGGTGTTCCGAAACTTGCTGCCGGGCTGCTCTTCTTCCCTCTCATCTCAGCCATGCCCATCTATACAGCCCACCTGGCCCAGCCTAGCCTACCCCTTTCGGCGGAGCCGTCCGATCCTGATCGGAGGGCTCCGAGACCACCTCGAAACCCTCCTCCTAGCCCCCAAATCAGTCCATGCCTATAAATGGACAGCCACCCCTTCCAAATCTGGGCAAAACCTAGCACCTACCCTCTCCAGATCCCCACGCCGCCGCCACCAACACCTCCACCTGGTCACCCATCGTTTTTCGCGCCGGCCACCCAGCTCCACCACTTGGCGGCGAGCCACAGGCCAGCCGCCGCCACAGCCGATGGATCGGCCAACGGGAGCGCGCCACGTCGAGCCCCTGCCTCCCCACCTCCACCGCGGCCTGCGGGCCCAGATCTGGCTCGCCCGGGCCTGACCGAGCCGCCCCACAGGCGCTCGCACCCGAGCCGCTCGGCCCCCCTCCCACTCGACACCTCACCCGCACTGCTCCGCCCCGCCGTCCTCGCCGCCGGCACCGGCCGCCGCCAGCGAGCGCCACCCCGACCCAGGCCGGTTTCCCCGCGCCTCCCTCTCCTTCCTTCTTCCCCGGCCTTCAATTCCTTGCCCTCTCACCCTCTCTCTCTCCCAGGAGAAGCCGCCGCCGCCAAAGTTGCCCGAGCCACCGCCGCCGAGCTCGACGCTGGCCTCCTCGCCCTCCACCGTCGTCAGATCCGGGGACCCCATGTCCGGATCCGTCCGTTCCCGACCTCCATCTGCCCGCTGGACCTACACCGGAGCCGCTCTCCACCAAGCCCGCCGCCGCCGCCATGGCTCCTGCCCGTGAGGAGCACGGGAGGAGGAGGACGCCCTGCGCCAGCCTCGCGTGGGCCGCGCCCTCCCTAAGGCCCGGCAGCCACAAGGCCCAGCTCGGCCTGGCCAGATCTGGCCTGAGGTGAGCCTCGGCCCGGCCTTCCCTATATGTTGCCCTGAGCGTGTTTTACTATCCAGCGCTCACTCGGATTTTCTGTTAAAAAACGGCCAAGTCCTCAGTATTTTCAGCATGATGTGGCATTTTGCGATGATGATAACTTTGTGCATGTTGATCCTATGGTGTTGATCCTTATATGAAATATGATCTACTCTTCGTGCTCTACATGTTGGTCACTGTTGCATTCATGTTAGGCTTCATCTTCATGTCATAATTTCTATTGCAAAAGTGCCTCATGCTGTTAACTGCTGAAAACTATTAATATTTGTCACTTTGTTAATTTTGTGTGATTTAATGCATATGTCATATGAGCATCTTGTCAACCTGACTTTGGAGCATTTTCATGTCTTCTTGCTGTTAGTATTTATTTCATGCCATGATATGCTATGACGTGACTGCCATTTGCTTGTAAACATGCCTAGTCAATATTGCTGTTTTAAGTAAAAACTGTCTGTGATAAAACTTGCCAACTTTGCTTGATGGTAGCCACTAATCTAGAGCTCATATGCATGTGATTCCTTCATGTGATTTGGTTTATGTGATGTCTACTTTGATGCCATGCCCTTGGTTGCCATGTAGTCTTGCTGTAGCATGACTCTTTCTTGCTCTCAAGTTGCCATCATATTAACCCTGCTCATGTATATGCTCTGTTATAATCTATAGCAGTACATTGCATTTTGCATGGATCATATTGACTTAACCTTGATCCCTATGAACCTGAACCTTAAAGATGATTTGAAGTATGTCATGTCTACTTTAAGTGCATATCATAATGATACCCATCATGTTATTGTAGCTCGTTGTTTTGATGCTTGCAAAGAGCTATGTTGCTGTTTTGGTCAGATTGTTGTTATAACTTGTGTTGCTTGTAGTTGTTGAACCGTTGCTCCGTTTTGATCATGTCCTATATGAAACTTGCTTAGAATTGTGTGTAGATTCATATTGTCATGTTGCATCCTTGGTTTGAGTGTTTGTGGTTGATGTTCGCATGTTTTTTGCATTATTACCATGTTAAACTTGTTTAGTTCATATCTTCTAGCCCGTAGCTCCGAATTGAATGTTCTACATATGTAACTTGAATAGAAAAGCGTGTAGGTCATCATGGTGCATGTTAACTTGCTGTTTAACAACTTTAACATTGTGTTTAATTCAGATCAGTACCAATTTCGAAATTTTGCATATGGGGATTTACCGGAATTGTTGTTTGTGTTTCCGGCCTCATTTAAACTTGCCTAGTTGTGAGGATTGCTTATGCTTCATCTCTTGCCATGCTTAACAACATTTAATCTTGTCCTGCATCATATGTGGTTGTGCATCATGCCATGTTTATGCTTGTGTGTTTACGATGTTGTTTGCTTCTTTCCGGTTGTGCTTCTTCTCGATAGTTCCGGTTTCGTTGCGATTGTGAGGATTCGTTCGACTACGTTGGTTTGCCTTCTTCATGGACTCGATCTTCTTCTTAGCAAGATTTCAGGCAAGATGATCATGACCTTGGATATCTCTACTATCTTTGCTTGCTAGTTGTCTCGTTGCCATCGCTATGTCGCGCTTCCTACCACATATATGTCAACCTCCCATATGCCATGATACAGCCTCTAACCACCCTTACCCAACAAACCGTTGTTTGGCTATGTTACCACTTTGCTCAGCCCCTTTCTTATAGCGTTTCTAGTTGCAGGTGCAGTTGCAGGTTGTTCCATGTTGGGACATGGATATCATGGGATATCACAATATCTCTCTATTTAATTAATGCATCTATATACTTGGTAATGGGTGGAAGGCTCGGCCTTTTGCCTAGTGTTTTGTTCCACTCATGCCGCCATAGTTTCCGTAATACCGGTGTTATGTTCCTTGATGAGCGCTTCTAACACATGTGGGACATATGGGAACCCCCCTGATCATTCGTTTTAGGATAAACTTCTCCAGCAAGGCCCAACATTGGTTTTAACATTTTCCAACAAAATAATACTGAATTACATAATTAATTTTGCATAGGGCGTCATGAACCCGAGGATTCTTAATTCCACACAATTCAGGTGGGCCAGTGCTGATGGTGCTGGTCCAAAACTAGAGCACTGTGCGGGGCCGCCCCTTGGAAACTTGGGGTATTTGGCACCTGTACGTGTCCTGAGAACGAGATACGCGGCTCCTATCGGGATCGCCGACACGTCGGGAGGTCTTGCTGGTTTAGTTTTACCTTTTACGATTGACTTGTCCACCGGAATTCCTTATCGTAAGCATCGTGTAATCATGGTGTGAGGATGTTCCATCGGATGCGTGTGGTAATTTATAATGGACTACTTGGAGCACCCCTGCAGGGTTAAATCTTTCGCGAAGCCGTGCCCGCGGTTATGTGGCGACTTGGAAATTTATAACCTCCGGTTGTAGAGAACTTGACACCAATTCTAATTAAAATACACCAACCGCGTGCGTAACCGTGATTGTCTCTTTTCGAGGGAGTTCGGGAAGAGAACACGGTGGGGTTATGTTTGACTCGTAGGTAGGTGTTCAGGATCACTTCTTGATCATTATTAGTTTGTGACCGTTATGCGTAGTTTACTCTTCTTATTCTTGTACTCGTAAGTTAGCCACCATACAATGCTTAGTGATTGATGCGACCTCACCACCTTACCCTTCCATACCCATTTAAGCTTTGATAGTCTTGCTACCCATGGTTATGGGATTGCTGAGTCCTTGTGGCTCACAGATTACTACAACAACAGATGCAGGTACAGGTAATGCGATTACTTGGCGTGAGAGCGATGCGCGTTGCTTTTGGAGTTCTTCTTCTTCGTCGATCTTGGGATAGGTTCCTGGTCGGCATCCTGGGCTAGCAGGGTGGATGTCGTTCGAGTTTTTCGTTTGATTTCATCCGTAGTCGGATGCTGCTCTTCGGTATGATGTTTGTTGTGTATTAATGTATTCATGTGGTGATTGTATGTATTTATATGTATCCCCATCTATTATGTATGTGGTACGATGTAATGATATCCACCTTGCAAGCGTCTCCAATATGAGTATCTACTCTTGGTGGGGCCTCCGAGTTCCTCGAGAATAGGATCACATATTGGGCGTGACACCCCCCCATGGTAAAGATCCGTCCTTGGATCGAGATCCACATCACCATGGAAGGGAGATAAGTCCTTGACGTTGAAGATGTCGCTCACGTTGTACTTGTCGCGCGGTATGTCGATCTTGTAGGCGTTGTCATTTTACCATGCTAGAACCTTGAACGGGCCATCGGCTCGAGGAAGTAACTTGGACTTGCGTTCATTGGGGAAGCGTTCTTTGCGAAGGTGTAGCCACACAAGATCTCCAGGGTTGAACACCATGGGGTGCTTGTTGATGTTGACCTTGGTCGCAAGTCGTTGTACTTGGCTCTCAATTGCTTGCCTTGTATCTTCATGCATTTTCTTGAGGTATGTAGCTCGTGCACTTGCGTCCATGTCGACGCGCTCTTGGAGAGGTAGTGGTAGGATGTCCAATGGAGACAACGGGTTGAAGCCATAGACTACCTTGAATGGGGACTTGCCGGTAGTCGAATGTCTTGCTCGATTGTAGGCATACTCGGCGATGGGTAAGCATTCCTCCCACTCCTTTATGTTTTTCTTGATCAACACGCGAAGGAGTGTGGATAACGTCCTGTTCGTGACCTCCGTTTGGCCGTTGATTTGAGGATGATACACCGAAGAGAATAGGAGCTTGATTCCGAGCTTGGCGCATAGTGTCTTCCAAAAGTAGCTGAGGAACTTGACGTCGCGGTCCGATACAATCGTCTTGGGCACTCTATGCAATCTCAAGATTTCCCTACAAAAGAGATTTGCAACATGTGAAGGATTGTCGCTCTTGTTACAAGGAATGAAATGTGCCATCTTAGAGAAACGGTCCACACCAACAAATACCGAGTCTTTGCCATTTTGAGTACGAGGCAAACCAAGCACAAAATCCATACTAATATCTTCCCATGGTTGATATGGAATAGGAAGTGGCATATATAGACCATGAGATTGAGCTTTTGACTTAGCTTTGCGGTATGTAGAACACCGGATGGTGTAACGTGAAATGTCTCGAAACATCTTAGGCCAAAAGTAGTTCTTGGAGAGCGTAGCGAAGGTCTTGTCGCGTCCAAAATGTCCCATGAGTCCTCCACCATGAGCTTCTTGCAAAAGTAGCAAACGAAGAGAAGACTCGGGAATACAAAGTTTGTTAACCTTCATAAGATAACCATCCTTCAAGTAATATCGCTCCCAAGTTTGATGCTGTGAACATTTAGCATAAGGAATGGCAAAGGATGGATCATGCTCATGCAAGTCTTTAATGTGCTTAAATCGTATGACATTCAACTCAAGTTTAGTAACCAACATGAATTTGCGTGAAAGAGCGTCCGCCACAACATTTTCCTTACATTTGATATACTTGATAACATAAGGAAATGACTCAATGAACTCACTCCATTTAGCATGACACTTGTTCAATTTCGTTTGACCCTTTAAGTACTTAAGCGTTTCATGGTTCGTATGGATGACAAATTCACGTGGACGGAGATAATGTTCCCACACATGCAACACTCTCACCAAAGCATATAACTCTTTGTCATAGATAGGATAGTTAAGTTGTGTGCCGGATAGTTTTTCACTAAAATATGCAATAGGTCGTTTCTCGTGCATTAACACACCACCAATACCATTACCACTAGCGTCACAATGCACTTCAAAAGTTTTCTCATAGTTGGGTAATGCAAGTAATGGAGCATGTGTAAGCAAGTTCTTAAGCTCATGAAATGCGGCGTCTTGGGAAGGACCCCAAACAAATGGTGCATTCTTCTTACTCAATGCGTGCAATGGTGATGCAATATTGCTAAAATCCTTCACAAAGCGTCGATAAAATGGAGCTAAACCAAGGAAGCTACGCACTTGAAGCAAATTGGTTGGTTGTGGCCAATTCTTTATAGCATCAATTTTAGTTTCATCAACATGAACACCCTTAGATGAGACAACAAAGCCCAGGAAAACAAGCTTATCAACACCAAAAGTGCATTTTTCCATGTTAGCATAAAGTTTCTCTTTTCTAAGAACTTGTAAGACGTCTCTAAGGTGTTTCACATGATCCTCAAGAGTTTCGCTAAACAGAAGGATGTCATCAAAGTAAACCAGAACACAAATGCCAATGTATGGACGAAGAACACAGTGCATCACACGCATAAAAGTGCTAGGAGCTTGAGATAAACCCATAGGCATGACTAACCATTCATACAAGCCAAATTTGGTTTTGAAAGCCGTTTTCCATTCATCACCTTCTTGCATGCATATTTGATAGTAGCCACTTTTAAGATCAATTTTAGAGAAAATGGTGGCTCCACTAAGTTCATCAAGCATGTCATCTAGGCATGGAATGGGGTGGCGATATCTAACGGTAATAGCATTTATGGGACGGCAATCGGAACACATGCAATAGGTACCATCTTTCTTAGGCACAAGAATTACCGGAACGGCACATGGACTCAAGCTCTCGCGTACATACCCATTCTCCATGAGATGTTGGACTTGCCATTGGATTTCTTTGGTCTCATCGGGGTTGACGCGGTAAGGTGCTTTGTTCAGTAGAGGTGCGCCAGGGATGAGGTCAATGCGGTGTTCGATTCCGCGAAGTGGAGGAAGTCCGGGAGGTAGCTCATCGGGAAACACGTTCGCGAATTCCTGCAATAAATGAGACAATACCAAAGGAAGATGTTGTGAAGTATTAGTCCGAACCACTTCATCTTTGCACACAAGCACAAAGTGAAGAACAGTTGATGGGCTCTCACTCACATCCCTCAAATCTCTTTTGGTTGCTAAAAGAACTAGGTCTCTCTTGTCGCTCATCGTCGAGTCGCTCATTTTTGGCTTGTGGCGCTCACTCTCTTTTTGGTGGTTCACTCGCTCACTTTTCTCTCCACGATGTGTAGATGCTTGCTTGTCCACGATGACTTGACTTGGTGTCATAGGTCAAAGAACGAATTCCTTGCCCTTCATCTTGAAGCTATAGTGATTGGTCCGTCCGTTGTGGACGACGCCGCGGTCGAACTGCCAAGGTCTTCCAAGGAGGAGATGGCACACGGACATAGGAACCACATGACACTCCAATGTATCTTCATATGCTCCGATCTTGAAGGAGACTTGAATGGTGTGCTCCACTTGAATGGTGCCGGAGTCGCTTAGCCATTGGACCTTGTAGGGGTGAGGGTGCTTCTTCTTGACCAATTGGAGCTTGGAACATAATTCTTCACTAGCTAAGTTGTGGCAACTTCCGCCGTCGATGATGACCTTGACGGAACGTCCTTGAATACCCGCTTTGGTATGGAAGATGTGGCAACGTTGGTCTTCATCTTGATGTTGTGGAAGTGTCAAAACCTTGGAGACAACAAGAGCGGGGCTTGAATCATTATCGCAAAAGATTTGAGCATCTTCATCTTCATTCACTTGGTGGTGCATGGCCACTTGCTCGATGGCTTCCATTTCATCTTCACTCATGGAATCGCAGGTGCCGTCGGCATTGAGGATCATAGTGCATCGTGTTGGGCACTCGAATGATTTGTGGCCTCGTCCCTTGCAAGTGAAACACTTGATGTCACTCGTCTTGGTGTCGTCCGTAGGAGTTGTTGATGACGAAGGCTTTTGCTTGGATGTACATATATGACGACTCGAAGATGTCATGGGTTGCTTGGAGCTTGACTTGTCGCCGGTACTTGGTGTAGATCGAGTCGTGGAAGGAGTGGTAGAAGTCGTTGAAGCTTGATTGTATGAACCGTAGGTCTTGGAAGAGTACTTGGAGTATTTGTAGTCCTCTT
Source organism: Elymus sibiricus (assembly GCA_039707655.1). Classification (NCBI taxonomy): domain Eukaryota; kingdom Viridiplantae; phylum Streptophyta; class Magnoliopsida; order Poales; family Poaceae; genus Elymus; species Elymus sibiricus. The sequence goes on from CM077674.1 coordinate 255,154,341, forward strand.
GTACTTGTCGCTCTGCTTTGGTTGCTTGGTGCACTAGCTCGAGGCGGTTGGAGTACGGTTGGAAATCTGCAATTTTCTTGATGGGATGGTTGAGGCCATTCAAGAATCTCGCCATAGTTTGTTCATCATCTTCCTTGACATTGGCTCGTATCATTGCAATCTCCATTTCTTGATAGTATTCTTCAACGGACTTGGTGCCTTGCTTGAGGAGTTGGAGTTTCTTGAAGATGTCACGGTTATAGTGTGTAGGCACAAAGCGAGCTCGCATGACATCTTTCATTTGATTCCAAGTGGTGATGGGTGGCGCGCCCTTGTCTTGGCGTCATTGGATCACTTGCTCCCACCAAATGAGAACATAGTCTTGGAATTCAAGAGATGTCATGGCAATCTTCTTTTCCTCTTCGTAGTTGTGGAGACGGAATATCTTGTCCACCTTCAATGCCCATGAGAGTTATTCTTCGGGATCATTTCCATCGGAGAATGTGGGCATGGTGAACTTGAGCTTGCCGTAGTGCTCCTCATTTTCTTGTTGTCGGTGATGATGGCGCTCGTGTCTTGGAGGAGGGTCTTCTATTTCTTGCTCGTCGTGCTCATCTCGATTGTCTTGATGTCGAGGTTATGGAATTCTTGCACGGTTCCTCATCTCTTGGCGCTCCTCATTTCTTGCGGCTTATTCTTGTTGCTCGCGTCGGGGGGCCTCTTCTTGTTCTCGCACATGGCGGTTGCGGTTGTCGACGTTGCGAGTTGCTTCGCGTAGGGCACGTTGAGCTTGAAGTGCTTGCTCCTCACGAAGATGTTGTTCTTGTAGTAGAGCGTCATCATCTTGGTGTACTTGACGTTGGCGTTGTGGAACTTCATCTTGCTCCTTGTTATTGTTTGCTCGCCAGTTTTGGCGTTCGCGCTCTCGAAGACGGTCTTGCAAACCATTGCCACGTAATGAGTTTCTTTGAGCTTGCCGGTTTTCATGTACTTGAGGGCGATGAGCGCGTGCTCGTGGAAGACTTGCATCCAAAGAGGTGTCCGAAGAGTCGTGTCTTGAGTGGTGCCGTCTTGATCTTGAACTTGACGAAGTGGAAGAAGCGTGGTGTGCCAACATGGCACGGAACTCTTCCATTTGAGATGATAGCTTGTCATCAAGAGTGTGTCGAAAGTCGGAGGCGAGTTGTTTGACGCGTTCGCCCCAAGCTTCACTTTCTTGATGTAAGGTTCGTTGGACGCCAAAGAGGTGTGCCTTGGGGACGTAGTCATTTGGTCCATCGTCTTTCTCATCGAAGAGGGGATTTTAAGAAGTGCCCGGCTTATCCATGATTCTCAAACAAGTGTTAGTGGAAGAAGGGAACGAACTAGACCAATGTACCTTATCCAATCTTGAAGATGGATCAATGATCACTCGATATGGTATTATGGAAATAGTGCAATTGGTTCCGGATCGTGTCAATTCTCACACCTACACAAGTAAAGCTTTTGGAGGAGTTTGGTTAGGATGGTGCCACAAAATATTTGCAATAGTAAGCAAGATATCAATAATGTTGAGAAATATTCGCAAATTCGCAAGTGAAGCAAGTAGACCAATAGCAAAGTTACACGGAACACATGCACGGAAAGATAAGTGAGGACGTGCAACCAAGGAATGAGCACAAAAAGTGGAACACCCAGAAATGCTCGTGTTGCACAACTCTAGAGAGACGATAGCACGATTGCTTAATAGGCGGATACGACACTTATGCACAACCTATAGGATGCAAAACGATCAACTTCAATCTCAAATATGCTATGTATGTAGGAGTCCTGGTGAACTTGTCACGATGATCCCAGATGATCAAATATGATATGTAATGTGGCGATGCTATGTCTATTGCTTACAAGCCTGGTGTTGCTCTTTCGCTTTTGCTTAAAAGCTTTCTTCCGTTTGCTCTTTTTCTTTTGGCCACTTATGCGAAATGCTCTCAGGATGGTAGCAATGATGTATATGCGGGAACACAATTTGGCACAAGAGATGATATGATGCTATGTTGGTAACACTAGAGTGCACAAGTTATCGTTGCCCGGCAATACTCAAATGGCTAGTCTCGTAGGAAAGCGACGCAAAAGAGGGCCTTATGGTTAGAATGCAATGGCAAGGGAAGAAACGAGTTGTTGTCAAGGTTACCGTCCTTGCTTATGGTGTTTTTGTCATGATGGTGAGGCGATCGTTGTCGATGTCGAGTCCGTGGCGATGATGAGTGGCGGTGTAGTCAATGTCGAACCGGGCCTAGATGGCCAAAACACACTAGGACACAGGAAAACCACAACCCAAAATCTCAAGGAAAATTGCAAATGGTGGTGTAGGGATGTGATTGTGGTCTAGGTAGGTAGGTGGGGGTGGTGGATCGAGGGTGGAGTTTCGGGTACGAAGTGGAAGCGGTGGCGGTGGCTAAAACGGTAGTTGAAAAAACAATTAGTAAGGACAGCCAAAGCCGGATGATCCGGGCCTCGGTCCGGCTAATCCGGGCTCATCCGGATGATTCGGGTCTTCGTCCGGATCGTCCGGGCAAGTCAACTGGTCGCGGGTGAGGCTCGGGTGGGGCGGAAAAATTCTCGAAAAAGCGAAAAATTCGAGGATTTTTGACGGTGATTCGGGGTGGGGATGGTAGAGAAGGGTAGATCCACTTGCAACACACGAAATCAACAGATCAAAATCAACAAAACATCATCAAACTCACAAATCACAAAAAAAATTGGGGGCTATTTTTGTGGAGAATTTTCGAAATTGGGGAAAAACAACAAAATTAAGGGTAGCAAATGGAGGGGAAGAACTCCGAATTGTGAATCAACGTGGCTCTGATCCACGATGATGTAGGGTGAAACCCTAGTTCGTCGATCTTTTCACAATTGGAGGGGGCAAAGGCAAGAACACGAAGAACACGAAGAACACAATCACTCAATTGACACAATCACAAATCACACATGCACTAGATCCACATACACATTCGATGAATCACGATACAAAGTCAACACGGGAGGATACACGGTAGCTAGTTCATTCCGATCCGGAGAGGAGTCGAGGTCTTGATATCCGGAGTGGATCTTCTCACATGAGTGTCATGGAGGTCTTGATCTCCATGGGATAGGTATGGATGAGCAAAGCTCTAATCTCAAGAGCCACCACTTTGCTAACCCTAAAACATAGAGGAGGAGGGGTTTAAATAGTCTAGGGGGACGAAAGGTTACAAGGGCCTTCGGGCCACACACACACACACACATGGGCCGTGGGAGCCCAGACGATCCAGGTGCTGGCCCTGTCGATCCGGCTGTCGGAAGCCCGGATGACTCGGCCGGGGGCCCGGATGTCCGGGTAGGTTAAACACGGGTGCAGAAGGGCCGGACATCCGGGTGGCCGTCCGGACATTCGGGCTGGTCCGGATGATCCGGCTTCGTCTTGCTGCTTGCTGTTGCCGTGGGCGCCTTAAACCGTATCGTCCAGACACCAGTCCGGATCGTCCGGGCTGAAGCCGGATCGTTCGGACCAGGGTCCGGATCATCCGGGCTGCTGCTGCCTGGCTGGCTTTCTTCTTCTCCTTCTCGTTTCTCTTCCTCCTTCGATCGTCCATGCTCCTTAGCTTCTCCAAGGTGGTCCTCGTGGTACCTGAGTATGCATAAGATCTCCGAATGAGGTAGCATCTAATTCTTATGTGCATCGAAGGGAAATTGTGATAAGAGTGAAGTCACCTCGTTCTCGATGGCTCTTGCTCGTGCTCGTGTCATAGGCCCTTGTGGCACTTGAGCTGACATAGGTGAGTCCGTGGGGATGACCTCGGGATGCTCCGCATCATTTGTGTTGATTATCTTTGCTTCACTAACACTTGCACAATAACCATGCCACCGCTACAGCTACACTAAGTTTTTAGGTCAAGAAGCGGAGGGCTATCTAGGCGTACCGATCGTAAGTGAACCAAAACCTTCTCGTTATTTCGGTTTAAACAATTGAGTTCCTTATGATTCAGATTTCTCTCTATGTTGCCCGAGAACGATCAGGTTTAAGCTTGGGGGAGTTGATGAGTGATATTTTTACACTCATTCACATTTTGTTTAAACCGATATATTTCATTAAAACCGAGATATTCGCTCTAATATTGCTACTAATGACTAATGAATGCAAAGGATTCCACAAATCCTCTCTTTGATGTGTTTCCACAGGAAATGGGCTAAAAAGGGAAGAAAACACGTGGGAATATGGAAAGGAGTGGAAATGAAGAAAGGAGGAATCATCAGGAGGCGCACCAGAGAAGCCAGCACAAAAGACGGTGTTCCATACGACCGCAAGCGCTCGTATGAGCGGTCGTATGGCGTGAAAACCGAGGCTCCTCGTCCACTTGAACAACTTTTATAAAGGGGACCATGTCGAAATGTTAACAGAACATCGTCGAGCGAAGCCAGAATAGAACCATCGTCATCCCCCTTCACAAACCCTAGCCACCGCCATTTCCATCTCCATAGCCGCCATCACCACCATAGTCCATCTCCCTCTAGTTCATACTTGTAATCATGCATCGCACAAGGCATCTATTGTAAGACATATTTGCAATCAATCGATCTTTGAGATGTGTTCTTCTTGTGATCTGATCTTCATGTGTGAGTAGTTCGGTAAGGTATGGATTGAGGCATAGGCTTTGCAACCCTCTGTATTTGTTGTAGGGATCAATGGAAGTGCTTTGAATTAACATCCCATATGTGTGAAATAAAATTGTTCCGTAGATGTCTCTTGTCTTGTCCGTAATCTTCATCCCTGTAGGTACCCAGGATCATGGAGATCGAGCAACGGTAAGGCTAAGTGCAGGGAGAATGTGAAGTGTTATTTTGAACACCGATGACAGAAAGGTTTAGTATGGCAACACAGATCCAATCCTTGGGGATTCAAGAGGTGTAGTCATTAAACGCCCAAAGCTCTTGTCTGATTATTATTATCTTAATTATCGAGGCAAGCCCACGCGGCGGATAGGGCCTGCGGTAGGACAACTGATTCTTGATGCAGGACTCGTGTCGGTCAAGATGTTATTTGGACACATCCCCCACTTCGGTTTGTAACAAGCACATCTCGATGGGTGACTTCCAGCGCACAAATTAAGACCATATTTGGTCCCAGCACAAATACATGGTTGTAAGCATTAAGACCTCATACCCGTACCTATTTTTATTACTAGTGTTTGAATCATCATTTGCTTGATTGATCCGGTCAAAAGCTGGAATTGATCCTTTAATGAAAGCTTGCTAGAGACCATCGCTTCAAGGGAGCCTTCCTCTCGTGGGTTCGATAACCCAGGGTCACCTCTGGGGAAACAAGTGCGGGATACTTTCTGTTCCTTTACCGGATAACTAAAAGGAGGTACCACTACTGTCCTACAAAATTCTGCGCTTGGAGGCCCAACAAAGTCTACAAGAATAAAGTTGCATAGTAGACATCACACATTCAGCATGGATCCAAATGATCCCAGTTTAGCTGCTGCTCAGGCACAAGTTGAAGCATTGCGAGCAAGTGCTCAAGCTAGCGTCCAAGGTTCTTCTTCAGCTCCAGCAGTTGTAGAGATGCCAAAGTCCAGATCAGATCAGATGTCACTTCTGCTCCAGGTCACTCAGAAGATTGAGACATGCATAGCTAACCTTGTCAAGAACCAAGAGAGCTTGGAAAGAATTTTTGAAACAAAGTTCCATGACCTCATAGTCAAGGTGGATGAGCTATCTACAGACTTTGCAAAACTGAAGGAAGCTTTTGATGCTCATGATGTACCTGCATCAAGTGTTGGGACGAAGGAGTGGCACACCACTGGATAGTTTGTAGCCCAACCCAAAGTTCCTCCAGTTGTGTCTACACTGCCTCCTACTCCACTCACATCTGCTGAAGCTAGAGCCTTCGCCGACACACTTCTCTCCACTCCATTGACCCAGACCGGTGCTACCAGCGAGAGGACTTTGTCTCCATCTGCCATCGACCGTGCCGCCTAGAGTGACGTTTAGATCCTCTTGAATTTTTTGGTGTCTTGATGCCAAAGGGGGAGAGAGTGATATAGATAGGCGCTTCGAGTGAGAAAGCATTTCTTTTGCTAAGTTACATCCTCTTGCTACATCATTTGTTTCTTATGGGATGTAAACTTATTTATTTGTGTGTGATGATCCAAATTTGTGTGCTGCACTTATGCTACATCTTTATGCTTAAGTGCATCGTTGGTGGTCACTTACATGTGTTTTTGGTGTTGCACTCTATTTTTAATTCTATCATATTTTATATGTGTGCTCAACCAAGTTGTATGTGACACACGGGGGCTTGTCGGTGTAGCGCCCTTGTCAGTGGAAAAATCAAGAGAGATGGACGCGTGTTAGCACCTTAGAGAGAGCGAGAGGGGGGGGGAGAGAGCAGAAGGTGGATGACAGGGGGATGGACACGTATGTGAGATTAGATAAGGTTCAAGACGACACAAGTGGCTCTGAAAGGTTAGGAAAGAGATAAGGCTTGTATGTGGGCTGCTACTTCTGAGCTGCATTGGGATTTTCCCCGAAGAGGAGAGGAAATGCAGTACAGTAGAGATCAGTATTTCCCTCAGTGAGAACCAAGGTTATCGAACCAGTAGGACAATCACACAAAGCCTCATGAACAGCATCTGCACACACAAAAGCAAATATTTGCACCCAACGCGGGCAAGACGGTCGTCAATCCCCTTGAACTCGTTACTTGCAAGGATTAAATCTTGTAGTGGTAGATAGATAAATTGAAAAATAAAATATAAGAAATAAATTTGCAGCAAGTATATTTAGGTTTTCTTTTTATGTTTAAAGTAGACCCGGGGGCCATAGTTTTCACTAGAGGCTTCTCTCTCAAACACATAGCATACAGTGGGTAGACAAATTACTGTTGGGCAATTGATAGAAAAGCACATAGTTATGACGATATTCAAGGCAATGATCATGTATATAGGCATCACGTCCGACACAAGTAGACCGACTCCTGCCTGCATCTACTACTACTACTCCACCCATCGACCGCTATCCAGCATGCATCTAGGGTATTAAGTTAATGAAAACGGAGTAACGCCTTAGGCAAGATGACATGATGTAGACAAAGTAAACCCAATCAATGTGAATGAACCCCATCGTTTTACCCTTAATGGCAACAATACAAATACGTGTCTTGTCCCCTACTTTGTCATTGGGATATAGAGCACCGCAAGATTGAACCCATTACAAAGCACCTCTCCCGCTGAAGATAAATCAATCTAGTTGGCCAAACCAAATGGATAGATCGGAGAGAAATACAAAGCTATAAAAATCATGCATAATAAAGTTCAGAAAAGACTCAATTACTTCTCATGGATATTCAGATCATAAACCCACAATTCATCGGATCCCAACAAACACACCGCAAAAGAAGATTACATCGAATAGAACTCCAAGAAGATCGAGGAGAACGTTGTATTGAAGATCAAAGAGAGAGAAGAAGCTATCTAGCTACTAGCTTTGGACCCGTAGGTCTGTGGTGAACTACTCACACATCATCGGTAGGGATGCAAGGTTGATGTAGAAGCCCTCCGTGATCGATTCCCCCTCCGGCAGGGTGCCGGAAAAGGCCTCCAGATGGGATCATGGAAGAACAAAAGCTTGTGGCGGCGGAAAAGTTATTTCATGGGGCTCTCTGTTGGTTTCCCAATATTTGAGAATTTATAGAAGTGTAATTAGGTCAAAAGGAGCCACGTGGGGCACACAAGGTAACTGAGCGCGGCCACCCCCCGGGCGCGCCTGTTGCCTTGTTGTCTCCTCGTAGGTCTTCTAGTCCTCCCCCGAAGCTTCTAGGGTCTCTTTTGTCTAGAAAAAATAGTCAAAAAGTTTCGTAGCGTTTGGACTCCGTTTGGTACTGATTTTTGGAAAAATAAAAAACAAGCAGAAAACAGCAACTGGCACTGGGCACTAGGTTAATAGGTTAGTTCCCAAAAATGATATAAAATGACATATAATTGCATATAAAACATCCAAGATTTATACTATAATAGCATGGAACAATAAAAATATAGATACATTGGAGACGTATCAGCATCCCCAAGCTTAATTCCTGCTCGTCCTCGAGTAGGTAAATGATAAAAACAGAATTTTTTATGTGGAATGCTACCTAACATGTTTATCATGTAATCTCTTTTTACGGTATAAATATTGAGAAGTGATGAATTAACAACATCAATATAATAATATCCATGAATATAAGAAGCATAATCATTAAACTTTCAAAATATACAATCCTTGATGAATGTTATTCCCCACTCATTTTATCATGTTAGCATGGCATGACTTCGCCTTCACTGCATAAATATAAATCATGAGCACCCCGGTGTTAAACCAGGCAATTGGATCGTACTTCTAACGCGCTTCAGCATTTTCAACTTCATGCAATACATGAGCATGAGCCATGGACATAGCACAAGGTGGAATAGAATGCGGTGATAGGGATTAATAGGAGAAGTCAAAATGGAAGAAAGTCTCGCATCAACTCGGCGGATCAACGGACTATGGAGATGTCCATCAATCGATATCAATGCAAGGAGTAGCTAGGGATTGCCATGCAACGGATGCACTAACAGCTATAAGTGTATGAAAGCTCAAACTGAAACTAAGTGGGTGTGCATCCAACTTGCTTGCTCATGAAGACCTCGGGCATTTGAGGAAGCCCATCATCGTGATATACAAGCCAAGTTCTATAATGAAAAATTCCCACTAGTATATGAAAGTGACAACTCAGGAGACTCTCTATATGAAAAAAAAACATGGTGCTACTCTGAAGCACAAGTGTGGAAAAGGATAGTAACATTGCCCCTTCTCTCTTTTTCTCTCATTTTTTGGGCTCTTTTTTGGCCTCTTTTTTTTGTCCGGAGTCTCATCCCGACTTGTGGGGGAATCATAGTCTCCATCATCATTTCCTCACTGGGACAATGCTCTAATAATGATGATCATCACACTTTTATTTACTTACAACTCGACAATATGACTCTATATGAATGCCTCTGGCAGTGTACCAGGATGTGCAATGATCTAGCATAACATGTATAAAAATGATGAACGGTGGCTGAGCCACAAATACTATGTCAGCTATATGATCATGCAAAGCAATATGACAATGAAGATGTGTGTCATATAAATGGAACGGTGGAAGTTGCATGGCAATATATCTCGGAATGGCTATGGAAATGCCATAATAGGTAGGTATGGTGGCTGTTTTGAGGAAGATATAAAGAGGCTTATGTGTGATAGAGCGTATCATATCACGGGGTTTGGATGCACCGGCGAAGTTTGCACCGACTCTCGAGGTGAGAAAGGGCAATGCACGGTACCGAAGAGGCTAGCAAATTGCGGAAAGGTAAGAGTGCGTATAACCCAGGGACTCACATTAGTCATTAAGAACTCACATACTTATTGCAAAGCCTATTAGCCCTTGAAGCAAAGTACTACTCGCATGCCCCTAGGGAGGAGGTTGGTAGGAGTTAACCATCGCGCACCCCCGATTGTAACATCACTCAAGGATTTCATTTCAGACCTAAGAATGCTCGGACCTCCCCACCATGCCATGACCAACACTTAGATGAGAAGTTAATAAAAAGCTTTAATACCTATATTCCTACTAACCAATGATCATGAATCAATATCCTTTCATATTACGACATCAATATCATTAAACCACACATTTCATATTTAGTGATCTACATGAAAGTTTTTATTATATCCCTCTTGAATAGCTATCCTTTATGGACTAATCTTATAACCCATGAAAATTGTCATTAATATTTATTAGACTCTCAAAAATATTTAAGTGAAGCATGAGAGTGCAAATATTTCTTTAAATTATAACCACCGCCGTGCTCTAAAAGATATAAGTGAAGCACTAGGGCAACTGGCTAGCTCAAAAGATATAAGTTAAGCACATAGAGTATTCTAACAAATCACGATAAATGCGTGTCCCTCTCAAAAAAGGTGTGTTCAGCAAAAGATGATTGTGGCAAACTAAAAAGCAAACAAAGAAAATAAAACTATGGCACAAGACGCTCCAAGTAAAACTCATATCATGTGATGAATAAAAATATAGCTTCAAGTGATATACCGATAGATTGTAGATGAAAGAGGGGATGCCATCCGGGGCATCCCCAAGCTTACACGATTGGGTCTTCCTTGAATATTACCTTGGGGTGCCTTGCGCATCCCCAAGCTTAGGGTCTTGCCGCTCTATATTCCTTCATCCATCGTAATCTCACCCAAAACTTGAAAACTTCAGCACACAAAACTCAACAGATACTCCGTGAGATCCGTTAGTACAATAAATCAATCATTCACTTTAGGTACTATTATAAACTCATTCATAATTGTTATTCCATAATACCTACTGTATTCTAACTCTTCCATGACATATACCCCCCGATATAATCCATAGTTTCATTAAAACAAGCACACTATGCAAAAAAAACAGAATCTGTCTAAAACAGAACAGTACGTAATGACAGAATATTATCTATACTTCTGTAACTCCAAAATTTCTGAAAAATTAGAACAACGTAAAAAAGTTGTATCCCAATGCTGGGTAAAAATTTCAGATTTTTCTTACCTTCCAGTACAGAACTAAAAAACCAGAACTGGGCGCAAAACTTTCTGTTTTCAAACAGCGTCAATTATACTATCATCCAAATCATCCTAAAGGCATTAATTGGCACAAACACTAATCAAAAGATAAAAACACAATCATAAAAGTAGCTAAAATTGTTCAAACACAAAAAAATAGAAATTAAATGCAAAAAATTCAGATAACTATTGGGTTGCCTCCCAACATGCTCTTTCTTTATAGCCATTAAGATATGCTTGAGATTTCAATGATGCTTACATGAAAGATAATAATTGGAACACAAAGAGAGCATCATAAAACATGTGACAAACGCATTTAAGTCTAAGATAATTTCTATGCATTGGCATTTTATAGGAAGACAAATTATCAAGACAAGCAATATTTAGCATATGCAAATAGGAAGAATGAAGCATTAATAATTTCAGCACAAAGAGAGGTAATTTATTGACATGAAAGTTTCTACAACCATATTTTCCTCTCTCATAATAATTACATGTAGGATCATAATCAAATTCAACAATATAGCTATCATATAAAATACTATCTTCATGATCCACATGCATAAAAGTTTTATAATCTTCCAAGATAGTGGGATTAACATCAACTAAAGTCATGACCTCTCCAAACCCACTTTTATCAAAAAATTCATAAGATTGAACACTCTCCAAATATGTGGGATTCTTTTTACCTAAAGTTGACACTCTTCCAGACCCACTTTCAATATTATTGCAAACATTATTATCAACGACATATTCGTCATGAGGCTTAAATAAATTTTCAAGATCATAAGAAGCATTATCACCCCATTCATGATCATTGCAATAAGTAGTGGACATGATAAAATTATCATACCCAAGCTTGTAGTTTTGCATATCATTGGCACAATTGACATTAATAGAATTTATAAGAACATCATTGAAATCATGCTTTTCATTCAAGGAGCTATCATGAATCACTTTATAAATTTCTTCTTTTAACACTTCATCACAATTTTCAGATTCATGATTCTCAAGCAAAACTTCATAAAGATAATCAAGTGCACTCAACTTACTAGAAATTGGTTCATCATAATTGGATTGTTTGAAAAGATTAGCAAGTGGATGAGGATCCATATGTCTATATTTTTATTTTCATTGAGTCACACAATTATTGCAAGGAAGCAAACGAGCAAACAAAAATATTTTTGTGTTTTTTAATTTTTAGAGAAGTGGGGGAGATGAAAAAGAGAGGCAAATAAAAAGTAGAGAAAGTAGATTATAGTTTGAGTGAAACTACTTGAGAGGTTTTGATGATGTCTCCCCGGCAACGACGCCAGAAATTCTTCATGCTACTTGTGAGCTGCATTGGGATTTTCCCTGAAGAGGGGAGGAGATGCACTACAGTAGAGATAATTATTTACCTCAGTGAGAACCAAGGTTATTGAACCAGTAGGAGAATCACACAAAGCCTCATGAACAACACCTACACACATAAAAGCAAATACTTGCACCCAACGCGGGCAAGAAGGTCGTCAATCCCCTTGAACTCGTTACTTGCAAGGATTAAATCTTGTAGTGGTAGATAGATAAATTGCAAAATAAAATAAAAGAAATAAATTGCAGCGAGTATATTTAGGTTTTCTTTTTATGTTTAAAGTAGACCCGGGGGCCATATTTTTCACCAGAGGCTTCTCTCTCAAATACATAGCATACTGTGGGTAGACAAATTACTGTTGGGCAATTGATAGAAAAGCGCATAGTTATGACGATATTCAAGGAAATGATCATGTATATAGGCATCACGTCTGAGACAAGTAGACCGACTCCTGCCTGCATCTACTACTATTACTCCTCCCATTGACTGCTATCCAGCATGCATCTAGGGTATTAAGTTAATGAAAACGGAGTAACGCCTTAGGCAAGATGACATGATGTAGACAAAGTAAACCCAATCAATATGAATAAACCCCATCGTTTTACCCTTAATGGCAACAATACAAATACGTGTATTTTCCCCTACTTTGTCCCTAGGATATAGAGCACCGCAAGATTGAACCCATTACAAAGCACCTCTCCCGCTAAAGATAAATCAATCTAGTTGGCCAAACCAAATGGATAGATCGGAGAGAAATACAAAGCTATAAAAATCATGCATAATAAAGTTCAAAAAAGACTCAATTACTTCTCATGAATATTCAGATCATAAACCCACAATTCATCAGATCCCAACAAACACACCGCAAAAGAAGATTACATCGAATAGAACTCCAAGAATATCGAGAAGAACGTGATACGTCTTCGTCGTATCTACTTTTCCAAACACTTTTGCTCTTGTTTTGGACTCTAAGTTGCATGATTTGAATGAAACTAACCCGGACTGACGCTATTTTTAGCAGAACTACCATGGTGTTGTTTTTGTGCAGAAATCAAAGTTCTCATAATTGGACAAAACTTTTTGGAGATTTTTTATGGAATATATAAAAATTATTGGCGCAAGTATCAATAGAAGAGGGGCCACCTATTGCCCACAAGGCAACAGGGCACGACCCCCCCTAAGGCGCGCCCTGATGCCTTGTGGGGCCCACAGGCGGCCGTCTGACCTAATTCCAACGCTATAAATTCACTTTCCCCGGGAAAAAAATAAGAGAAGAAGTTTCATCATGTTTTACGATACGGAGCCGCCGCCACCTCCTGTTCTTCATTGGGAGGGCTGATCTGGAGTCTGTTCGGGGCTCCGGAGAGGGGGATTCGATGCCGTCGTCATCATCAACCATCCTCCATCACTAATTTCATTATGCTCACCACCGTGTGTGAGTAATTTCTCCATAGGCTTGCTGGACGGTGATGGGTTGGATGAGATTTATCATGTAATTGAGTCAATTTGTTAGGGCTTTGATCCCTAGTATCCACTATGTTCTGAGATTGATGTTGCTATGACTTTGCTATGCTTAATGGTTGTCACTAGGGCCCGAGTGCCATGATTTCAGATCTGAACCCTTTATGTTTTCATGAATATACTTGTGTTCTTGATCCTATCTTGCAAGTTGTATGCACCTATTACGTGTTATGATCCGCATACCCCAAGGTGACAATAATTGGGATTCTTTCTGGTGATTACCGTAGTTTGAGGAGTTCATGTATTCACTAAGTGCTAATGCTTTGTTTCGGTTCTCTATTAAAAGGAGGCCTTAATATCCCTTAGTTCGTTATGGACCCCGCTGCCATGGGAGGGTAGGACAAATGATGTCATGCAAGTTCTTACTATAAGCACGTATGACTATATACGGAATACATGCCTACATTACATTGATGAATTGGAGCTATTGTGTATCGCCCTAGGTTGTGACTGTTATATGATGAATGTCATCCAACATAATTATCCATCACTGATCCAATGCCTACGCTTTTTGTATATTGATCTTTGCTAAGTTACTTTGCTACTGTTCCTGTTACAATCACTACAAAACTGCTACTGTTCCTGTTTCTGTTACTATTGCTACTGTTACTACTGTGCTAATAAACACTTTGCTGCAGATATTTAGTTCTCCAGGTGTGGTTGAATTGACAACTCAACTGCTAATACTCGCAAATATTTTTTGGCTCCCCTTGTGTCAAATCAATAAATTTGGGTGAAATACTACCCTCGAAAACTGTTGTGATCCCCTATACTTGTGGGTTATCAAGACCTTTTTCTGGCGCCGTTGTCGGGGATGCACAGCTCTATTTGTTGAGTCACTTGGGATTTATATCTGTTGATCACTATGAAGAATCTGAAAGACGCTAAGACCAAGATCGTTCCCTCTAAGACGAGGGGAGGTAAGGAACTGCCATCACACTCTACACTTGATTCACCTTCTGTTTTGAGTAGGCTTGCGACACCACCACCTGCTATTCATTCTGATATGTCACAAGTGATTGATGATACTACTTCTTCTATGAATGAAACTATTGATGATGCCAGTACTATGCTTGATGATACTGTGCCACTAGGAGAATTTCTTGATGAACAAATTGCTAAAGCTAAAGAAATAGAAAATGTTAAAACTCTTGAAAATTATGATTCACCTATTATGCCTAGTCCTCCTACTAGAGTTGAAATGCCTAAGATACCTGATGGTTATGTTTTTGATGGAGAGATAGCTAGGGCAATTCTTTCTTGTAATGATAGAGATGATGTTAGAAAATTACTGGCTAAGCTGAAAGAAAAGTCTATGATGGAGAGAATGAAATATGATCCTAAGTTTGCTACCTCTCCTATATTTGTTACTGATAAGGATTATGAATTCTCTGTCGATCCTGAGTTAATTATTGTGGTTGAATCTGATCCTTTTCATGGTTATGAAACTGAAACTGTTGTGGCACACCTTACTAAGTTGAATGGTATTGCCACCCTATTTGCTCATGAGGAAAAAATTCGCTACTACTACATTCTTAAGTTGTTTCTGTGACGCCCCCGGCCCGACCGTGCACTAATCATACACACAAATGCGCACGATCAAGCCCAGGGACTCATAGGAAGATATCACAACACAACTCTAGACACAAAATAAAATAACACAAGCTTTATATTACAAGCTAGGGGCCTCGAGGGCTCGAATACATAAGCTCGAGTACAAGCGTTAGCGGAAGCAACAACATCTGAGTACAGACATAAAGGTTAAACAAGTTTGCCTTAAGAAGGCTGAGCAATACAATGACATCTAGATCGAAAAGGCGCATGCCTCCTGCCTGGGAGCCTCCTAAACTACTCCTGGTCGTCGGTCTCCATGTAGTAGTAAGCTCCGTCGGGGTAGTAGTTGTCATCGGCGGGATCAGCTGACTCCGGGACTCCATCATTTGATCGCAGCAATCGGGTATGGGAAAAGAGGTAGCAAAGCAACCGTGAGTACTCATCCAAAGTACTCGAAAGACTTACATCAGATCTATTCTATTTATGCATCGGTATCAAAGGGAAGGGGTTGTATCTGTGGGCTAGGCTACAGAAATGCCAGAATAGAGGGGAAGGCCTAGCCTTTCGAAGACTAGCATCTTGCAGCATTAGAAGAGTGTAGATTAGTAGCATATAATAAAGCAACAAGCATGTAGTAGCAAAGCCCAGAGACCCTTCCTCGACTCCCTGTGAGAAAGCGATCCCGGAGCTAACATATTAATTAATGTAACATGTATCCAGTTCAAGTTGTAGTAGATCGGGATACAACACTGAGCGTCCTGTTACTGTGGACATGGCTATTCGAGTAGATAACTTCCCTGCAGGGGTGCACTACTGTTACCCAACACGCTCGATTAAGTCTGGTCGGACACACTTTTCTCAGTCATGCCCGGCCTCGGCTGATCGACACGTCGTAGTCCTACCTAGGCTCCGCAGAGAGGTCCTCGCCGGTCTACATCCTAAGTGCTAAGGGGTCTTGGGCCCATCGCCCTTTGCACTCCGGGTCGTTGCGTGCAGGGCGAATCCAGGCGCCACCTCTCTCCTAGATGGCGCCGGCCCAGCCGTGCCGCAATGCTAAACTGGACGTCTGACAGAGCTTTTGGCTGATACATACGGCGCCGAGGGCCCCATTAAACCATTATCCCGCGTGATGGTAGTGCGTATAGGCCAGTGGACAACTCAGATCAAATGCCCAAATCCGTTAAGCGTGTTATTAGTAACTCGCAGACATGAACAGGGCTCAAGGCTCACCTCCGACACCCTGCCGCACTGACTTGGTAACCTGCAGACCAACGACCAGGGACCAGGCCCACCTCTCTCCTAGGTGGTCTCCACCTGCCCTGATCTTCCGCCACAATAATCTCTCGCGGGTACCCTCACGGTCAACCCGACTTCACACCTCTCGCGGGTACCCCTCGGGGTCGACCCGACTTTAACAAGGGACTGAGTTAAAAGCCAAGGTAACCGTGTGGCCATGACATCAAGGGGGAAATCCGAGGAATCACCCTCGATGGATTCCCACTCGATGTATCCGTCAAGATGAACTTGGAGGAATCACCCTCGATGGGTTCACACTTGAGGGGTTGCACGACAGAGGCATCATCGGAGGTGGTGAAAGAGGAATCACCCTCGGTAACCCACAACTGACTAGCTACGCTACAGAGATATCATCAGGAGTGAGGTAGGAGGTATCACCCTCGGCACTCGATAGTAGCTCTGCAGAGTCGTACAACTAAGGGGGTGTGCGGTGCTGTGTTCGGTCTCTGTACATCAATCACACTGATCGAGTCACCGGTGGTAAAGCATCGCAACAAGGACAAGGGTGGTGGGGCCATTGATCGATCACTAACCAATCTATACTAAGTATTTAGGATAACAGGTAAGGTATCAACGGCAGTTACAAAATCAGGCTATGCATCAGAATAGGAGCAATCAAATACGGTAGCAAATTCTAATGCAAGCACGGGGGAGAAGGAATAGGTGATATAGGAATGATCAAGGGGGTTTGCTTGCCTGGAAGCTCTGCTGAGAAGGAAGAAGGATCGTCGGTGACGTAGTCGATCACCGGGGCATCGGTAGCAGTCGCAGGGTCTACCGGAGAAGAAAGAGGTGGGAGAAACAAATAAATAACGGGCAAACAAATGCACACAGATGCATGTCAGGTCAAAATGGGTCGATCATGTGCTCTAATGCATTACAAAGTATTTTAGACGGAGAGGGAAAATATCCGAGAATATTTTCCCAGCTCCAGGCATTTATCGGAAAGATGATCCAGGGAGAAATGTTCAAGGTTTGATATGTTAGGAGTGGGTGATAGGTATATGGATGGCATATTTGGATTCGTCATATTTTTCTGATCATTTTTCATATATAAATTATTTTCATCTGAGCTACGGTTTATTTTATATGAATTTCCAAAGCTTCAACTATTTTCTAAAAAAATTTGGAGCTCTCTGTATTTAATTTAATCCAAATTTGACCAAGTCAATTTGACTGGTCAAAGGGAAGGTGTGGCCCACATGTCGTTGACCTAAAGTTTAACTAAAAGCTTAATGGGTTAATTAAATTAGATAGGACCCACTATCATTGATACATCAGGCTAAATAAACAATAATCTAACCTAAACTAGATCTAATTAGCACTAACTAATTGGGTTGGCCTCATGTGCCTCACATACGTGCACTGAGTTGTGCACACGCGTACACACACACACACAGCACACGCACACACACTGCCGCCCGGCCATGGCGGCCATGGCCAGCAGCGGTAGCAGCAGGGAGCCGTAGCGGTGAGCGGCAGCAGCAGTGGCAGGCAGCAAGCAGGAGCAGCTGAGCAGCAGCGCAGCAAGTGGCTAGGAGCAGCAGTAGCACTAGTAGCAGAGCAGCAGCTAGCAGCATCAGCACGCAAGGAGCAGCAGCTGAAGGAGCAGTAGCTCAACACAGCGGCAGCAGAGCATCAGCGCAGCGGCAGAGGCCGCAAGCAGCAGCGGCAGCGGCAGGAGCAGCACGCACGCGTACGCAGGAGCTCTCGGGAGCTCGGTCCACGGCGAACAACAGCATAAAAAGGGATCGATCGAAGGGGGGGAAACAGGGGAATCGGGGGAGAAGCTCACCCCGGAGCTCGTAGACATGGTCAGGAGGCGCGGGGCGGCCGGGATGCGTCGAGCTTGTCGATGAGACGTGGCGGTCGTGGCGGGGAAGATGACTAGATGGTGAGGCAGCAGGGCGTTCGAGCTCGAACCGGTACACGTAGTCGAAGGAGTCGCCGGCGCTGTAGCTCCTGGACATGCTCCGGTAGCACGGGGTGGGCGGTAGCCGCATCAACGACGACGGCGCATTGACAAGCACGCACTGTTGAGTTTTGGGATCGAAACGAGGAAGGGGCGAGGGGAATAGAAACTAGGGTTTGTCCATGGCGCAGGGGAGGCTCTTATCTACATCGGGGATGCACTGGATGCTCGACATGAGTCCATCCGCATCGTGGATGGTGTGTGCAGTGGCCACGCCATGGCTCTGTCTCCCCAGGCGGGAGAAAGGAGAAAGGCCTGGTAGTTTGAGCCATGACGCACTGTAGAAACTAAAGGCCCAACTGTGCAGTAGCTCCTTTGCTCGTTTTCTTTTCTTTTTCTGCTTTCTATTTTCCGTCTCTCCTTTCTAGTTAGTCCAACCACCAAATGAGTTTTGTTATGTTTGAAACATTGCACTAAAATACTAGACAATACTACAAGATCACCCAACAAGTTCCATATTATTTGCAAAGGTTTAAATTTACTTCTGGATTTAAATGGCCCATTTTAATTGTTGCTGGTCCAGTTTTAGTTAGGTTAGGGGCATTTTAAATATTCAAATAATGTTGGTTTCTCCATGATAATTACATGGTGATTATTTACAATGTTATGAACACTTTTTTATTTGCAGTTTGAAGAAATAATAATTTTGACTTGCAATTTAAATTTGAATTCGAGTGTTGGATTAAATCTCAATTGAATTTTAATTATGATGATCACGATGATATGGCATATTATTTTGGTTAATGACATGACTAATATCTGGGGGTGTTACAACTCTCCTCCACTCAATGAAATCTCGTCCCAAGATTTAAGAGGTAGAGTATGGGGAAAAGGTCTGGTTTCGGATCTAACGAATCTTGTTGTTCTTGTTGCCCTTCTTGAAGAGGTTGATCCTTTTCGTTGATGTCTTCATTTCTCTACGTCAGGTCATCATGATGCAGTCGTCATCCTTTCTTCGGGAACTCCGTCGTACTTACGATAATGATTAGGGGTAACTCGGGAAGGACGGAGATCATCACATGCTAGGTACCTGGGGGCTATCTCAGTGATTGAGGCCTAGAGGCATCTCCCAAGTTAAAACTTAAGGAAATATTGAGAGCAAAGTAAGAAGGTACTATAAGAAGTTTCAAGCGGACAGGTAATCGTTTGATGCCAGAAACAAAGTGTGAAAGGGGTTCAAAGCAACGGAAATAAGTATTGCATCTGATACCGGAATGAAACATCTCATGGAAGGTGGCTCATGAATTGCGTACGAAGCCAAGCGCGAGGGATAACTTTAGAAACAGGGATGTACAGGAGAGTCAGGTTTCAATCCTGTGGAAACTGTGGTTAGTGTGGATAAGAGTATGGAAGGCGGTGACATCTTGCACGGTCACGATAGCAAGGCATGTCAGAGGATAGCTTGTCAGCTATGTCGGCGACATCGTCGGTACCAAGGGCGGGGGACGAAGAGAACCATTTTCCTGCTCGTTAAGATGAGGCGGACCAATAGGGAAAATTCTCGTCCACTGGGGGTTGCCGGAATGTCAACAACAACACAGACAAGAACACTCTAACAGTGGGAAAACCAAAATTTTACCGGGGAGTGTCAGTCAGAACATCAACTCCAGAATTGCAAGGTGGCAAGACGGTATTTAGCATCAGGAATCCAATTGATAACCTGAAAGAAGTCAAAAATGTTGGCGATGATCACAACACATGTTGTCGAGAGGTTTCAAGAGGATGCAATCGAACAGCAACGGCATTAAGCAAGGGAATGGCGAAGTGGAAAGTTATGGGAACAACAGATAAGAAGCAAGCTCGGAATCGGAGTTGCTTTTCGGGACAAACAACATGATTTTGCAAATTCGACGTAAGCTTTGCTCACGATCTAAAGAATCCGTGCACCAAAGAAGGACGAGGTAACACGGCCAAAGGTAGTATGATAAGGATGTAGCCGGCAGGTTAGGAATGATAAGATTGAGTATTTAAACTTCCCAGCAACAAGTTTCTAGGGGAGCTGAACCATGGTGTGGATTCGAGTCACTTGTCAGAGTTCTTGAGTGACGAACAACTCAAACCTGCGGAGTGACTAACACGGTGAGAAGCATTATTCCAGCAAGAATTCATAGGAGGTAGTGCAATGGCACGATATCCTCGAGATACCAGAGAGTGATACTCGAAGGTAGAACAGAATAGAAGTTGGATTGGTGTATTGATTTGTAGAAGACAAGTGTTTTAACTTGTCCGAGAAATGGAGTCAACGAGAACAATATGGTCGGAACCACAATAGCAAAGGACCAAATCACACATACAAGATGAACTTATATCAAGGGGATAATTATTTTATGAGAAGCTTCCATGATAAGACCTACATCGTGTCCATGGGCCTGAACATAAAGGTTCAAGGTCGACTCCCACTTCTTCAATGCATAACCTTTCATTCACTTCACGCTTTCGATGAAGTTGTAGTGTTGAAATTTTACCTGGCGTAACACCATTAGAGTATAACCCGCATAACTTTCGGGTTCACACAAATTAGGGAAGGCATAGGTTCAACCCATCGGGGCATCTTAGGCACATATACCGCAAACTCAGGAGTAAATAACTCAAGCTCGGAAGAAGAGCATGGTTGACAAGAGCAGAGGATATAATTTACCAAAGGCATTATGTATCAGAGGAAGGACTAACAAGGTTTTAGAATATGCAGGAAGGGTCGGAAAATAATCCATCAAAAGATCTGGCGGAACGCAAAGGATCTGATTGTGAGTATCGGTACTCAACCAGAAGAAGAAAGAATGCAAAGGCATCGGATTATAGTAACATCTGAATAATTCAAAGATTAAATACAAAGGAATTATGATTTTTAAATCGGGGGATCGGAAGCAGATGCTCTAATCAAAAGACGAGTAAATTGAATAGACTTAGAGGCACAATCGATTGCAACTCGATTGGTTGAGAACCAGCTCATATCCCGAATGTCGTCTGAGCCGGAAGGGTAATTTGTAAGGATCAACGGATGATTGTGTGCATTCGCACACATGATAAACCAATAGGATCAGAATGACAATCACAGAGGATTTCAACGATGATTGCCGAACACCTGGAGTGGAGCACAAGTGTAAGTAGGCGACAAGGAATTTCAACAGCAACATGACATATAGGATTCTCGGAAAGACAAAGAGTATTTCGGGGCATCTTGTAATAACAAGAGAAACTGGGGATGAATGTATGAACGTCAAGCGTAGGTAGTTATCCATAAGGATCTATCGGTGGTAGGGAATTGCAAAAGCGGTGGGCACATAGGGTCTCGGAAAAACATCGAAAAGTATCTTCGGAATCTTCTGGTGACTCAAGCGATCATATGGAATGAGGGGCTCTCCGGGAGAAGAAGTTACGAGAACCTAAAGTTAGAGTTAGTAAAATCTTTAACCCAAAGACAAGAGAGATCAGAACCCAGAGTAAAGATGCGGAATAAAAGATCATAATCCCATCCATTGGCGACGTGGGCCCGTAAGCCACACAGCCATGTTAGTAAAACAGTTTTTCAAAGACTAGACTCAACTTCGGCCAAGGAGTTGGAAAGGGGGCTACCTACAGGCAGTCGGCTCTGATACCAACTTGTGACGCCCCCGGCCCGACCGTGCACTAATCATACACGCAAATGCGCACGATCAAGCCCAGGGACTCACGGGAAGATATCACAACACAACTCTAGACACAAAAAAATACAGGCTTTATATTACAAGCCAGGGGCCTCGAGGGCTTGAATACATAAGCTCGAGTACAAGCGTTAGCGGAAGCAATAGCATCTGAGTATAGACATAAAGGTTAACAAGTTTGCCTTAAGAAGGCTGAGCAAAACAACGACATCTAGATCGAAAAGGCGCAGGCCTCCTGCCTGGGAGCCTCCTAAACTACTCTTGGTCGTCGGTCTCCACGTAGTAGTAAGCTCCGCCGGAGTAGTAGTTGTTATCGGCGGGATCAGCTAACTCCGGGACTCCATCATCTGATCGTAGCAATCAGGTATGGGAAAAGAGGTAGCAAAGCAGCCGTGAGTACTCATCCAAAGTACTCGCAAGACTTACATCAGATATATTCTATTTATGCATCAGTATCAAAGGGAAGGGGCTGTATCTGTGGGTTAGACTGCAAAAATGCCAGAATAGAGGGGAAGGCCTAGTCTACCGAAGACTAGCATCTTGCAGCGTCTTGCAGCATTAGAAGAGTGCAGATTAGTAGCATATAATAAAGCAACAAGCATGTAGTAGCAGAGCCCAGAGACCCTTCCTCGACTCCCTGCGAGAAAGCAATCCCGGAGCTAACATATTAATTAATGTAACATGTATCCAGTTCAAGTTGTAGTAGATCGGGATACAACACTGAGCGTCCTGTTACCGTGGACACGGCTATTCGAATAGATAACTTCCCTGCAGGGGTGCACTACTATTACCCAACACGCTCGATTAACTCTGGCCAGACACACTTTTCTCGGTCATGCCTGGCCTCGGCACATCGACATGACGTAGTCCTACCTAGGCTCCGCAGAGAGGTCCCTGCCGGTCTACATCCTAAGTGCTCAGGGGTCTTGGGCCCATCGCCCTTTGCACTCCGGGTCGTTGCGTGTAGGGCGAATCCAGGCGCCACCTCTCTCCTGGATGGCGCCGCCCCAGCCGTGCCGCAATGCTGAACTGGACGTCTGACAGAGCTTTCGACTGATACATACGGCGCCGAGGGCCCCATTAAGCCATTATCCCGCGTGGTGGTAGTGCGTATAGGCCAGTGGCCAACTCAGATCAAATACCCAAATCCGTTAAGCATGTTATTAGTAACTCGCGGACACGAACATGGCTCAAGGCTCACCTCCGACACCCTGCCGCACCGACTTGGTAACCTGCGGACCACCGACCAGGGACCAGGCCCACCTCTCTCCTAGGTGGTCTCCACTTGCGCTGACATTCCGCCACAATAATCTCTCGCGGGTACCCTCACGGTCAACCCGACTTCACACCTCTCGCGGGTACCCCTCGGAGTCAACCCGACTTTAACAAGGGACCGAGGTAAAAGCCAAGGTAACCGTGTGGCCATGACATCAAGGGGGAAATCCGAGGAATCACCCTCGATGGATTCCCACTCGATGTATCCATCAAGGTGAACTTGGAGAAATCACCCTCGATGGGTTCACACTTGAGGGGTTGCACGACAGAGGCATCATCGGAGGTGGTGAAAGAGGAATAACACTCGGTAACCCACAACCGACTAGCTACGCTACAGAGATATCATCAGGAGTGAGGTAGGAGGTATCACCCTCGGCACTCGATAGTAGCTCTACAGAGTCGTACAACTAAGGGGTGTGCGGTGCTGTGTTCGGTCTCTGTACATCGATCACACTGATCGAGTCACCGGTGGTAAAGCATGGCAACAAGGACAAGGGTGGTGGGGCCATTGATGGATCACTAACCAATCTATACTAAGTATTTAGGATAACAGGTAAGGTATCAACAGCAGTTACAAAATCAGGCTATGCATCAGAATAGGAGCAATCAAATATGGTAGAAAATTCTAATGCAAGCATGGGGGAGAAGGAATAGGTGATATAGGAATGATCAAGGGGTTTGCTTGCCTGGAAGCTCTGCTGAGAAGGAAGAAGGATCGTCGGTGACGTAGTCGATCACCGGGGCATCGGTAGCAGTCGCATGGTCTACCGGAGAAGAAAGAGGAGGGAGAAACAAATAAATAACGGGCAAACAAATGCACACAGATGCATGTCAGGTCAAAATGGGTGGATCATGTGCTCTAATGCATTACAAAGTATTTTAGACGGAGAGGGGAAATATCCGAGAATATTTTCCCAGCTCCAGGCATTTATCGGAAAGATGATCCAGGGAGAAATGTTCAAGGTTTGATATGTTAGGAGTGGGTGACATGTATATGGATGGCATATTTGGATTCTTCATATTTTTCTGATCATTTTTCATATATATATTATTTTCATCTGAGCTACGGTTTATTTTATATGAATTTCCAAAGTTTCAACTATTTTCTGAATTTTTTTTGAACTCTCTGTATTTAATTTAATCCGAATTTGACCAAGTCAATTTGACTGGTCAAAGGGAAGGTGTGGCCCACATGTCGTTGACCTAAAGTTTAACTAAAAGGTTAATGGGTTAATTAAATTAGATGGGACCCACTATCATTGATACATCCGGCTAAATAAACAATAATCTAACCTAAACTAGATCTAATTAGCACAAACTAATTGGGATGGCCCCTTGTGCCTCACATACGTGCACTGAGCTGTGCACACGCGTACACACACACACACACAGCACACGCACACACACTGCCGCCCGGCCATGGCGGCCATGGCCAGCAACGGTAGCAGCAGGGCGCAGCGGCGAGCGGCAGCAGCAGCAAGATGCAGCAGTGGCAGGCAGCAAGCAGGAGCAGCAGTGCAACAAGTAGTTAGGAGCAGCCGCAGCTAGCAGCAGCAGTAGCGCTAGTAGTAGAGCAGCAGCTGGGAGCATCAGCACGCAAGGAGCAGCAGCTCAACACAGCGGCAGCAGAGCATCAGCGCAGCGGCAGAGGCAGCAAGCAGCAGTGGCAGCGGCAGGAGCAGCACGCACGCGTACACGGGAGCTCTCGGGAGCTCGGTCCATGGTGAACAACAGCATAAAAAGGGACGGATCGAAGGGGGGAAACAGGGGAATCTGGGGAGAGGCTCACCCCGGAGCTCGTAGACATGGTCAGGAGGCGCGGGGCGGCTGGGATGCGTCGAGCTTGTCGACGAGACGTGGCGGCCGTGGCAGGGAAGATGACCAGATGGCGAGGCAGCAGGGCGTCCGAGCTCGAACCGGTACACGTAGTTGAAGGAGTCGCCGGCGCTGTAGCTCCTGGACATGCTCCGGTAGCACGGGGTGGGTGGTGGTCGCGTCAACGACGACGGCGCGTCAACGGGCACGCACTGTTGAGTTTTGGATCGAAACGAGGAAGGGGCGAGGGGAATAGAATCTAGGGTTTGTCCATGGCGCAGGGGAGGCTCTAATCTTCATCGGGGATGCACTGGATGCTCGACATGAGTCCATCCGCGTCCTGGATGGCGTGTGCAGTGGCCACGCCATGGCTCTGTCTCCCCAGGCGGGAGAAAGGAGAAAGGCCTGGTGGTTTGGGCCATGATGCACTGTAGAAACTAAAGGCCCAACTGTGCAGTAGCTCCTTTACTCGTTTTCTTTTCTTTTTCTGCTTTCTATTTTCTGTCTCTGCTTTCTAATTAGTCCAGCCACCAAATGAGTTTTGTTAGGTTTGAAACTTTGCACTAAAATACTAGACAACACTACAAGATCACCCAACAAGTTCCATATTATTTGCAAAGGTTTAAGTTTACTTCTGGATTTAAATGGCCCATTATAATTGCTGCTGGTCCAGTTTTAGTTAGGTTAGGGGCATTTTAAATATTCAAATAATGTTGGTTTCTCCATGATAATTACTTGGTGATTATTTACAATGTTATGAACTCTTTTTTATTCGCTGTTTGAAGAAATAATAATTTTGACTTACAATTTAAATTTGAATTTGGGTGTTGGATTAATTCTCAATTGAATTTTAATTATGATGATCACGATGACATGGCACATTATTTTGGTTAATGACATGACTAATATCTGGGGGTGTTACAGTTTCATTTCTCATTAAAGGGTGATGCTAAGAAATGGTTTCATACTCTTGCTCCTGGTTGTGTGCGTAGTCCCCAGGATATGATATATTACTTCTCTGAAAAATATTTTCTGACTCATAAGAAACAAGCTGCCTTACAGGAAATATTCAACTTTGTGCAAACTGAAGAAGAGAATCTCCCTCAAGCTTGGGGGAGGCTTCTCCAATTACTTAATGCTTTGCCTGATCATCCTCTTAAGAAAAATGAAATACTTGATATCTTTTATAATGGACTAACCGATGCTTCTAGGGACTACCTAGATAGTTCTGCTGGTTTTGTTTTTAGGGAACGAACTATTGGACAGGCTGAAGAACTATTGAATAATATATTAAAGAATGCCGATGATTGGACACTTTCTGAACCTCCACCTAAGCCAACTCCGAAGAAAAGAGGTATTATATTCCTTAGTCCTGAAGATATGCAAGAAGCTAAGAAATCTATGAAGAAAAAAGTTATTAAAGCTGAACATGTTAAGAATCTACCACCTATTGAAGAAATACATGGACTTGATATCCGGACACAGGTAGTAGAGGTAAATTCTCTTCGTAGATTCAATGAAAGTGATATTCCCTATAATAAATCTGCTAGTCAATGCTTGGATGAATTTGATAACTACATTGTTAAGCAAGAGAATTTCAATATATATGTTAGCAATCAATTAAAACGAAATGTCATCATGATTGATTGCTTGAGTGATTTGATGTTTAGAACTGCTAATGATGTTAAATGCTTAAGTAAACATGCTTCTATGGTCCAGACTCAGTTAGAACAAATAGCTAAGTCACAAAATGATTTGCTTGATGAGATGAATAATAAAAGGAATGATCATGCTGTTATAATTGTTACTAGAGGAGGTAGAATGACTCAGGATCCTCTATGCCCTAAAGGTCATCCTAAAAGAATTGAACAAGATTCTCAATGAAATAATATTGATGTGCCTAGTCCATCTAAGAAGAAAGAAAAAGAAAAATGATAGGACTCTGCATACTTCTAGTGAACCTGAGATAGAAAAACCTCCTGAGAATCATAATGATGTTTATATTTCTGATGCTGAGACACAATCTGGTAATGAACATCCACCTAGTGATAATGATAATGATAATGATGATGTTCATGTTGAGGCTCAACCAGATAATGATGTAGGAATAGAACCTGCTGATGATCTTGATAACCCACCTCCTAAGAATAAAAGATATGATAAAAGAGACTTCGTTGCTAGAAAACATGGAAAGGAAAGGGAACCATGGGTTCAAAAACCTATGCCTTTTCCTACTAAACCATCTAAAAACAAGGATGAGGAAGATTTTGAGTGCTTTATTGAAGTGCTTAGACCTGTCTTTTTGCGCAATCGCTTGATCGATATGTTGAAAATGTCTCCCTATGCTAAATACATGAAAGATGTTGTCACTAATAAAAGAAAGATACCTGAAGCTGAAATTTTTACCATGCTTGCAAATTACTCTTTTAAGGGTGGAGTACCTAAAAAGTTAGGAGATCCGGGAATACCTACTATACCATGCTCCATTAAAATAAGTTATGTTAAAACTGCTTTATGTGATCTAGGAGTCGGTGTAAGTGTTATACCTTTCTCTTTATATAGAAGACTTGATTTGAATAAGCTCACACCTACTGAAATATCTTTGCAAATGGCTGATAAATCAACTGCTATACCTATGGGAATTTGCGAGGATGTGCCCGTTGTTGTTGCAAATGTTACTATCTTAACAGACTTTGTTATACTTGATATGCCCGAGGACGACAACATGTCGATTATCCTTGGTAGACCCTTTTTGAATACTGCAGGGGCTATTATTGATTGCAACAAAAGCAAGGTCACTTTTCATGTTAATGGTAATGAGCATACGGTTTATTTCCCAAAGAAACAAACTTCAGTGAATGGTATCAATTGTATTGAAAAGGTTTCGACAATTACTATTGGAGGATTTAAATTTCCTCTTCCTACGGTCAAAAAGAAATATGAAATTCTTATTGTTGGGGAGATGCATATCCCCGTTGAGGTAACTTAGTGTTATACAAAAGTTCTCCGGTTTCATGTTACTCGGAAATAGTTTGTTAATAAGACATGATCAACCTTATTAATGAATTATTTTTGAGGGGCATGTGGTCGATGAATTTAGTAAGCACAACTTTTTGTAACCATAATTTGCTTTCTGTTATTTATAGTTTAATAAAATAAAATGCCATGATTATCCTGTTTTCTGAATTATCCGTGCAATAAAAAAATGGCCCAAAATAAAAGTGCTCAGAATGCAATAAAATTTTAACATGATTTTTTCTGGAATATTTAAGAATTTTTGGCACTAAAAACAAACCAGGGGGTGCACCTGTTGCTCACAAGGCAACAGGCCAAGATGCCTTGTGGGTCCCACAGGGACCCACTCACTTATCTATTCAGCCCACTTCATCTCCTACCCCCAGAAAAAAATCGTGGTAGCTCTCTCTCTCTCTTGTTCTTGCTCCCAAACCTGAGATTTTCGATCTCTTTGCTCGGAACTCCGTTTCTGAAACTGTTTTGAGGGATTGCTCCTTGGTATGTGACTCCTCCATTACTCCAATTAGTTTTTGCTTTAGTGGATTATATTTTTTATAAATTGCTACTATTGGTGCTACTGAAAATGAGCTTGCATGTTGAATTCTTTGAGTTCTACGTAGTTTAAATGCTTGATATAGCCTCTAGGCACTTGTATGAGTGGTTGCTATCAATCTTGTGAAGTTTTGTTAACATCTTTTTGTGGTCCAAAATCTTTCAACAATTTGTTCCTAGGAAAATGAACTTCCTTCGGAGAGGTTCTTCGAGCCGCAGCTCCAAGGGTGTCCTTGGAGATGCCTATGACCATGACCTCAACATTCCGCGCTGGACAGAGGTCCGACCGTGCGAGTGGCCGCACAACACCTTCATGAACGAAGCCGGGTTCCATCAAGAGTTCGCACAATTTGTTGTGAATGCCGGGCTGACCGACTTCCTCGCAGATGAGTGTGACCAGCACCACATCCTTACAAATTCCTTTGTGCAAATTTTTTATTTCATGCCTAGGCTCGATATCCGCATGGTGTGTTTTGATTTATATGCTGAACATCATGAGTTAATGCTAGCTGAGTTTTGTGAGATATGATTGATCCCTTCTGATGGGGATTTGAGGGAGCCTCGGCCTGAGGAGTTCGAGGACTTCCTTCGCACTTTGAGTGTGGGAGAATTTAGGGGCATGTCGAAAGCCCGTGTTACTAGCTTGCATTTTCCTGCTGTGCACTACTTTGCTTTATTCATAGGGAAATTCTTGACTGCCAGGGAGGAAGGTGGTACGCTCAGTGCCCCTGACCTCACCATCTTGCGTCGTGCTATTCACGGCGATAACACTTTTAATTTGGGAGCTATCATTGCACGCCGCCTGCTGCTACTAGTAGACTGCGTTGGTATTTCCCCGAAGAGGAGAGGATGATGTAGTATAGTAGAGATAAGTATTTCCCTCAGTTAAGAACCAAGGTTGTCAATCCAGTAGGAGAACCAAGCAAAATTCCGTTAAGCGCACCTGCACACACAAAAGCAAACACTTGCACCCAACGCACATAAGAGGGTTGTCAATCCTCTTAGCAGTTATTTGCAAGGATTAATTCTGATAGTGGTAGATAGATAAACTAAAATACTAATAAAATAAAAGTAAATAAATTGCAGCAAGGTATTTTTAGGTTTTTATATATGATAAAGTAGACCCGGGGGCCATAGTTTTCACTAGAGGCTTCTCTCTCGAACACATAGCATACGGTGGGTAAAGAAATTATTGTTGGGCAATTGATAGAAAAGCAAACAATTATGACGGATTCATGGCAATGATCATGTATATAGGCATCACGTCCGAGACAAGTAGACCGACTCCTGCCTGCATCTACTATTATTACTTCACCCATCGACCGCTATCCAGCATGCATCTAGGGTATTAAGTATGAAACAAAGTAACGCCTTAAGCAAGATGACATGATGTAGACAAAGTAAACTCAAGAAATATGATTAAACCCCATATTTTTATCCTTAATGGCAACAATACAAATACGTGTCATGTCCCTTTCTGTCACTGGGATTGAGCACTGCAAGATTGAACCCATCACAAAGCACCTCTCCCATTGCAAGATAAATCAATCTAGTATGCCAAACCAAATCGATAGATCGGAGAGAAATACAAAGCTATAATAATCATGCATAAAAGAGTTTAGAGAAGACTCAAATATTTCTCATGAATAATCTGATCATAAACTCACAATTCATCGGATCCCAACAAACACACCGCAAAAGAAGATTACATCAGATAGAACTCCAAGAACATTGAGGAGAACATGGTATTCAAGATCAAAGAGAGAGAAGAAGCCATCTAGCTACTAGCTATGGACCCGTAGGTCTGTGGTAAACTACTCACACATCATCGGAAAGCAGCAAGGTTGATGTAGAAGCCCTCTGTGATCGATTCCCCCTCTGGCAGAGTACCGGAAAAGGCCTCCAGATGGGATTGCGGAAGAACAGAGGCTTGCGGCGGCGTAAAAGTTATTCGGGGTGGCTCTATATTGGTTTCCCAATATTTGAGAATTTATAGAAGTGGGATTAGGTCAAACGGAGCCACGAGGGCCCCATAAGGCATCAGGGCGCGCCCCTGGGGCCGCGCCCTGTTGCCTTGTGGAGGCTTCGTGAACCTTCTGGCCTCCTCTCCAAGTTTCCAGGGTCTCTTTTGTCTAGAAAAAATATCTCCAAAAAGTTTCATGGCATTTGGACTTCGTTTGGTACTAATTTCCTGAAATACCAAAAACAAGCAGAAAACAACAACTGTCACTGGGCACTAGGTTAATAGGTTAGTCCCAAAAAATGATATATAATTGCATATAAAAACATTCAAGATTGATACTGTAATAGCATGGAACAATAAAAAATTATAGATACGTAGGAGACGTATCAAGCATCCCCAAGCTTCATTCCTGCTCGTCCTCGAGTAGGTAAATGATAAAAACAGAATTTTTGATGTGGAATGCTACCTAACATGTTTCATCATGTAATCTTTCTCTTACGGTATGAATAATAAGATCCGAATGATTCAAGGCAATAGTCTATAGTATGACATAAAGACATCAATACTCAGGAATACTAATAAACAATCATGCCTTTCAAAATAAAAATGCTAAAGAACGTTATCCCTACAAAATCATATAATCCTGTGATGCTCCATCTTCTTAACACAAAATACTTATCATGCACTACCCCGCAGCGCACGCCCCGGAGCCGCCCCGCGGTTCGCTCGCACCGGGCGGCGATGGCGACAGCTGCCAGATCGTCCATCGCGCGCCCCCGAACGCGCGTGTGGCCCTCGAGAAGGCGCGCAACCGCCAGGACCGCGTCCTCCATGTCGTCGCCATGGCAGGGCGCCAGAACCGCGCAGCCCTCGACGGTGGAACCGTCACCAGCAGGGGCTACCTGGCCCTCGCCCCCAAGCTGCGACGCGTGTTGTGGCCCGACAAGTTCAAGCCAGAGCTCCCTCAGCACTACGACAGCAGGGCCAACCCCACGGAGTTCCTCCTGCTCTACACCATCAGCATCCAGGCCGCGAGGGGGGACGACCGGGTCATGGCGAACTGGTTTCCCATGGCCCTCAAGGACGTTGCGCGCTCGTAGCTCATGAACCTCCGCGAGGCGTCCATCTCTTCGTGGGAAGACCTGTGCAAGCAGTTCGTCGCCAACTTCAAGGGCACGAGCGACCGATCCCTCACGCTCAACGACCTGTGAAACGTGCGACAGCGCCCTGGTGAGCCCCTCCGCAAGTTCATCCAGCGCTTCAGCCAGGTGCGCCACAAGATCCCGAAGGCCTCCGACACCGCGATCGTCTCTGCCTTCACCAATGGCATCACGGACGTGAAGATGCACGAGAAGCTCTCGGTCAGGGACGAGCTTGACTCCACAGCAGAGTTGTTCGTCCTTGCCGACCGTTGCGCCAAGGCCGAGGAGGCACACCTCTTCCTCCACAACGACATCGACGCCGAGCCTGACGCAGTGAAACCCAAGGGCAAGGACACCAAGCGCAAGGGCCCTGCCGTGCTCACGGCGGAGCCGGGCTACAAGCGCGGCCGTGACTGTGGCGAGGCCAAGAAGGACGATCGCCCTTTCTGCGCCTACCACAACATGAACTCCCACAGCACGGAAGACTGCCACGAGCTCAAGCTGCTTCGCGAGGGCCGCACCGAGCACCGCAAGGGCCGCGGTGGCGGCAGCGGAGGTGGCCGCTGGGGCGACAACCACAACAATGGCACTGGCGACAACAACTGTCAGGGCTGGCAGAACCAGCCGCGGCAGGCTAACCCTCAGGCCAACGCCGCCCCAATATGCGCCAACGACTCCCCTCCCGCTGAGAACGCTGGGGGCTACCAAGAGCCCCGCAGGGTGGCCTGCATCCTCTGTTGGGAGACGTAGTAGTAAATCAAAAAAATTCCTACGTGTTCACCAAGATCTATCTATGGAGAAACCAGCAACGAGTAAGGGGAGAGTGAATCTTCATACCCTTGAAGATCGCTAAGCGGAAGCGTTACAAAGAACGCGGTTGATGGAGTCGTACTCGCGGCGATTCAAATCGCGGAAGATCCGATCCAAGCGCCGAACGGACGGCGCCTCAGCGTTCAACACACGTACAGCCCGGGGACGTCTCCTCCTTCTTGATCCAGCAAGGGGAAAGGAGAAGTTGAGGGAGAGCTCCGGCAGCACGACGGCGTGGTGGCGGTGGAGCTCGTGGTTCTCCGGCAGAGCTTCGCTAAGCGCTACGGAGGAGGAGGAGGTGTAGGAAGGGGGAAGGGCTGCGCCAAGGGAAGGGTGTGTAGCTGCCCTCCCACCCCCACTATTTATAGGGGGAAGGGGAGAGGGGGCCAGCCCCCTTAGATCCATCTAGAGGGGGGGCGGCAGCCCCCCCGGGGGCCACGGCCCCCCTTAGGGTTTCCAACCCTAGGCGCCTTGGGCCCTTGGGGCGGCTGCCCCCCGGGGGGCCGCGGCCCCCTTAGGGTTACCAACCCAAATACAGCCCATTAGGTCCTCCGTGGAAGGTGGACCCTCACGGTGGACCCCCGGAACCCCTTCGGTGGTCCCGGTACAATACCGATAAACCCCGAAACCTTTCCGGTGACTGAAACTGGACTTCCCATATATAAATCTTCACCTCCGGACCATTCCGGAACTCCTCGTGACGTCCGGGATCTCATCCGGGACTCCGAACAACTTTCGGTAACCACATACAATTCCCATTACAACTCTAGCGTCACCGAACCTTAAGTGTGTAGACCCTACGGGTTCAGGAGGCACGTAGACATGACCGAGACACCTCTCCGGTCAATAACCAACAGCGGGATCTGGATACCCATGTTGGCTCCCACATGCTCCACGATGATCTCATCGGATGAACCACGATGTCGGGGATTCAATCAATCCCGTATACAATTCCCTTTGTCTACCGGTATGATACTTGCCCGAGATTCGATCGTCGGTATCCCTATACCTTGTTCAATCTCGTTACCGGCAAGTCTCTTTACTCGTTCTGCAACGCATCATCCCGTGGCTAACTCCTTAGTCACATTGAGCTCATTATGACGATGTCTTACCGAGTGGGCCCAGAGATACCTCTCCGTCATACGGAGTGACAAATCCTAGTCTCGATTCGTGCCAACCCAACAGATACTTTCGGAGATACCCGTAGTGTACCTTTATAGCCACCCAGTTACGTTGTAACGTTTGGCACACCCAAAGTATTCCTACGGTATCCGGGAGTTGCACAATCTCATGGTCTAAGGAAACGATACTTGACATTGGAAAAGCTTTAGCAGACGAACTACACGATCTTGTGCTATGCTTAGGATTGGGTCTTGTCCATCACATCATTCTCCTAATGATGTGATCCCGTTATCAACGACATCCAATGTCCATGGTCATGAAACCGTGACCATCTATTGATCAACGAGCTAGCCAACTAGAGGCTCACTAGGGACATGTTGTGGTCTATGTATTCACACATGTATTACGGTTTCCAGTTAACACAATTATAGCATGAACAATAGACAATTATCATGAACAAGGAAATACAATAATAACCATTTTATTATTGCCTCTAGGGCATATTTCCAACAGTCTCCCACTTGCACTAGAGTCAATAATCTAGTTACATTGTGATGAATCGAACACCCATAGCATTCTGGTGTTGATCATGTTTTGCTCGTGAGAGAGGTTTAGTCAACGGATCTGCGACATTCAGATCCGTATGTACTTTACAAATATCTATATCTCCCTCCTGAATGTAATCACGGATGGAGTTGAAGCGGCGCTTGATGTGTCTTGTCTTCTTGTGAAACCTGGGCTCCTTCGCAAGGGCAATAGCTCCAGTGTTGTCACAGAATAGAGTCATCGGGCCCGACGCATTGGGAATTACTCCTAGGTCGGTGATGAACTCCTTCATCCAGACTCCTTCCTTTGCTGCTTCCAAAGCAGCTATATACTCCGCTTCACATGTAGATGCCGCCACGACACTTTGCTTGCTGCTGCACCAGCTGACTGCCCCTCCGTTCAAAATATACACGTATCCGGTTTGCGACTTGGAGTCATCCGGATCTGTGTCGAAGCTAGCATCGACGTAACCCTTTACGATGAGCTCTTCGGCACCTCCATATACGAGAAACATGTCCTTTGTCCTTTTCAGGTGCTTCAGGATATTCTTGACCGCTGTCCAGTGTTCCGCTCCGGGATCACTTTGGTACCTCCCTACGGCGTCGCCAAAATGCCTGGCTGCAGTGGTACCCTCACCGTCCGCTGTGACGAGAAGGATGCGCTGCAGACCCTCGAGCACGCCTACAAAACTGCCTCCGTCGCGTACCCGGCCGATGAGGACGTGCCTGGGGCGGCTGAGGATACGCCCGTGAAGAAGAAGCCCCTGCTCTCTCAGGAGCGGGTTGAGTCCAAGAAGGCATCGCTGGATGGGGGCGAAGCAGGCCCCTCCCTCGCCGGCAGCGGCGGGCCCTCCCAAATAGGAAGGCGCTCTCGTCACCTTCCTCCGGGCATGCCCTGATGCGTTGGCATGGACATCATTAGCTGCGCCCAGCCACCCGAGGGAGGTGATCGAGCACAACTCAGCCACGTGCCGAAGCGCGCGGCTCGTCTTGCAGAAGGAACGGCGCCAGGCGCCCGAGAAGCAGGAAGTCAACAAGTCCCAGGATGCTGTAATCGCACGTGAAGCCCCCCACCCCAAGTGGACCGCCAGCCTCACCCCCGTCGCCAGGCCGCGCGATAGCGTGCGCATGTGCGTCGACTTCCTCGCCCTCAACCAGGCTTGCCCCGCAGGCCCCTTCCCTCCTCTGTGCATCGCCGCAGGCTTGCCCTGGCTCATGCGTATGCCGTTCGGCCTGGAGGGTGCCGCAG
Organism: Elymus sibiricus; assembly: GCA_039707655.1. Taxonomy (NCBI): domain Eukaryota; kingdom Viridiplantae; phylum Streptophyta; class Magnoliopsida; order Poales; family Poaceae; genus Elymus; species Elymus sibiricus. The sequence goes on from CM077674.1 coordinate 255,189,787, forward strand.
CCACCATCGCGAGGCTGATGCGCATGAGCCTGGAGCCCCACATCGCAAGGAATACGGAAGTGGTTAATACTCGCCCACCGGAACACCACGGCCCCACTCGTGACGGAGGCGGGTGTTCCGGTACCAAACCCATGGAACGCCCGCCATCACCGTAAGTTCTATCCGTGCCCCACGGATACGAGCGACATGGAGCTGTACACGCTTCGGGGCTCTCTTTACCCATGCTGCCTTCGGCACGTGAGAGCTCCTTCCCACTCTCGTGGAAGCCCCATGCTCAGCGCTGGCGGATGACGCATGCTCCGCGCTGGCGGCTTACTTGAGGGGCCCTCGGCCGTCACATCCTCAAGCTGTCTCGTGTCGAACACGGCATCATGTATCTTTTCTGTTATGTAATGAACCTGCTTCATGCATCAGTAAAGCTTATTTCCTCCACGAACCCTGTGTGCTCGCAGCCACGGGGTGCGCGCTCATGATCTCACCCATGCCTGTCAAGCGATCGAGGGCTGGGCACGGTGTCTGTGCTCGGGTCAGTCCCAGCAGCACTGAAAAACCCAAGCGACTGAGCTCTGGCTCGTGGGCCTGCTCCCGTGCACGTCACCTCACCAGGTCCTTGGTGCTCTTGTCTCCTTGTGTATCACCCACAGGCGACCTCGCAAGCGCGCCCTGCTGCACTATTTGCAAAAACTTGGCAGTTTTCCTGGTCCAGGACACGAAGGCCTCAGGAGCCCCCCTCGGGAGGCGCCGCAAGCGGCGTCCTGTGGGCGGAAGGCCTCACGAGGGACTGCGCCTCACGAGCCGCGCCCTGCGAAGGACTCGCCCCAGGTCGCATGCCTCGAAGGAGCTAAGTCTAAAGCACCCCTCGGGTCTTCTTCCCTCTCGTTTCTCTCTTGCGGTATCCTGATTTCCTTGGCACGAGCCGCCTGCGCGTCGAGGGGGGGACCCTGAGCATCGCGCCTCAGCGACTCCTACCAGCCCTAAGAGCCCTACACCCTCTGGCCTTGCCGAGCGCACGCTCCGGGCATACCAGTGACGGCTGTAGCTTGCCTCGGGGGCTGGGTCCCAGCGACACAGGGCACGAAGGCAATGTAAAAAGGGAATAAGGGCCTTGGAAGGGAAGCGAAAACACACGAATCATTAAGTACTTGACAACAAAAGTGTCGTACGAATGTCTTCACGCCCCCTTGGGGCTGCATCTACTCTGTTACAGGAAGGTGAGCGCAGGGCCTCAGGTAGCAGAGCCACTGTCGGCGTCATCAACAACTGGATTGCCGTCGTCGCCGGACCCTTCCCCGACAGGCGTGAACCGCTCCAGCAGGCTCGCCACATGGTCCTCCACCACCCTCGCCAGCTTGCTTTGGAGCTCCTCGGGGACTGGAGACAGCACCCGGTCGAAGTCGAAGCTGCAATCGACGCGCAGCAGATTGCTGAAGACGCGGGTCAACGCCTGGCGTAGAAGGTCGTAGCACTCAGCGTCGCGGATCTTATCCCACCGGGCGGATCTCGCCTCCAGCCGCTCCACGGTCCTTGTGAAGAAGGCCAGGTAGCTGGCGTCATCGGTCTCTAGGGGATCCTCCACCCCCTCGACCGAGAAAGCGGCCATGGCGCTGCGGGCGCGCCCCATAAGCTCGCGGAACATCTTGGAGCGTTGCAGCTGCTCCCCGCGCCCCCGGGCTGCCTCGTCACGTGCCCGTTGTGCCTCGTGGCATGGAGCTCACGGCGGGTCGTGGCATGGAGCTCCGCCGCACTCCGCCTCTCGGCCTCCGACGCCACGAGCCGCCGCTTGAGCTTGGCGATTTCGGCGTCGAGCTCGCCGCGCCTCTTCGTGAAGCGGTCCTCCTGCTTCTTCAGGTTGTTGGAGTAGGTGTCGGCCAGGGCCTTGGTCTTCCGCGCGACCTCGTCCTGGCCCCGCTTGTCGATCTCCGCCCTGTACCTCGCAGCCTTCTCTTCAAGCGTGGCGTTGGCTTTCGCGAGGCGTTCCTGGTAGGTGGCCTCACCGGCTGCCAAGGTACGGTCCAGGTTCCTCAAGCGCTCTCGCTCCCTCTCCTGCTCGATGATGGTCCGCATGAGTTCGCGCTCCCGGATCTCCATGTCCATCTCCAGGACCGCCGCCATGCTCTCGCGCCGGGTGACCGCCTCCTCGCGGGAGGCAAGCCGGGCCTCTCGGGCCGAGACGCGCCCCCGCTCCAGGCGGAGGTTCTCCTCCTCGGCCACGAGCTTGGCCTCTAGGGAGCTGAGGGCCGACCGGGCGTGGTGGAGAGTCCCGATCCGGGCGAGGATGCTGTGGCTCGCCAGGGCCAGGGTCCCGAGCGCGCCTGGCACTTCCATCTCCACCACCCACGGCTCTGGGGGCTCGGGGGTTGTTGTGTCATCGAATCCGCCCTGACCCCCGCCTGAGGGGGCCTCATTTCCCTCCAGGCGGCCTGGATCCTCCTCGACCTCCGCCTCGGCTTCCGCCCGTGCCACCCGCTCGGTCGTACGGGGAGGACTGGGCGCGGCCGCCTCCGGCTCGTGGCACCCTGGTGGTCGCTTGAGGCTTGCGGTGGCCGCCGCGTCGGCGCCCGCCTCCCTCTCGGGGCGGGCCTCTTCCGGAGGCACTCTTTCTCCAGCGGGGGAAGGCCCCCTCGGGAGGCTGGGCGAATTCTGCAGACCCCTCCTCCACGACTCCGGCATGCTTTGCGGGGCTCAGTGGGGGCACCGGTGCGCCAACAACCCCCAGCTCCCGTTGAGCCCCGGCCGGCTCGCCGACATCCTCGACTCGGGTTCCCTCCTTCTTCTTCTTCGGCGGGGAGCCCCTCCTGCATAACTGGGGATCAGGCCGCGCCGTGCAAGATGAGGCGACAGCCACAAGGAGTGCGCGGGGCAAGGGGACTTACTCATCTCTGGGGACCCATCGTCGCTTCCTTAGCTTCCCTCCCGGGCGGCTGCCACTTCCGCCCCCTCGGGACTCGCTGGGGCCCCCTCCCGAGGCCCCGTCACGAGGCCCGTCTAGGCCCCCTCCCGAGGGTTCGGCGGGCGGGATCGCCCCGCCAGGCGAAGAGCTCTCCACGCCAAGGGTTTCCTCCATCGGGGGCGCAGACCGCAGGGGCTCGACTCGGGGCCCCCCGGTGTCACTGCCGCCACCGCTGCCGGTTCCTGCCGTCGACAGGCGGCGAGTCGGCTCGGTGGCCGCCGCCTCACTCCAGGCATCGGCCGCGGCCGCCACCTTGGTGTCGCCTTCGCCTCCGGGAAGCGACAGCACCTGGATCGGATTGTCGCGGGGTCCCACATGACCCGGGCGCACAAGCCCCCACTGATCAAATAGTGGCATGCCGGCCCGCGCGTCCTCCCGGTTTCTGAAGCAGTAAATTGGAGCCGCGCTGGGCAGCGGGAATGGCGTCACCTCCGCAAGGAGAACGTTCACCAGCCCCTCCACCACCTTCGGGGAAAGGCGATCGAAGCTCAGCCTCATGGGGTCCCTCTGGAGGGGGCAATGCGCTTGTGCATGAAGTCATTGACGACCATGCTCGCGGTGAGCCCGCCGGCTTGGAGCACTCGCATCCTCGCCATGACTGGCCCCAGCGCGGCCTCGGTCAGCTCGGCGGGCCCCCACCCGGAGCTCGGCATCGCTGGCGCCTCCGGGATTTCAAGTAAAGGGCTATACTGGCGCGCGTCCATGTAGACCCAGCGCTCCCTGAAGCCTTCCACCTCTTCGGGATCCGCATGTCGATGAAGTGCGCGCGCATGCCCACGACCATCTGGAATGACACGCAGCCCGAGCACTGGTCCACCTTGGTCAGTCGGAGGCGGAAAAATTTCCGGAGGAAGGCCACGGATGGCAGCACCCCCAGAAAGGCCTCGCAGAGGTAGGCGAAGATGGAGAGAAGAAGGACCGAGCTCGGGTGCAGGTGCAGCGCATGAACATGGTAGTGGCTGAGCACGGCGTCGAAGAAGTTGGAGAAGTGAGGCACCAGCCCGACGCAGTCAGAGTGGAGGAAGAATGGGAAGGTCGTGCCCCCACGCTACACCGCGGGGCGCGACGCCAGCCAGATCTTCGTCGCCCCATTCCCGTTGTGGGCGTTGGCCGTCATCGGCCGCACCTTGTCCAGGCCCTCCTCGTTGAGGATCACGGATTTCAGCGGCGTGGGCCCTGGCCCCGGCGGGACCGACGACCCCGGATCGGCAGTTTTCTTCTTCCCTTTCCTGCCAGGGGCCATGGCGGCGGAGAGATTGGAAGTTGGAGGAGGAGTAACAGAGGAGCTGCTCGCGTGAGACAAAGGGCAAGATGGGGACGAAGAGCAATGACGTGCCTGCACCCCGCGCGGGCAGGCTTTATCGCCAAGACGGCGGTTACCGAGGCGTCGTGGGGAGTGGGGGTGACCCACCCTGCGAAATCCGCCATGCGTCACCTCTGGGCCCAGCAGCTCAATGGGCCCCGCGTCGTTTCATCCTTAACAGGGGGAACGTGCGCGCCGCGGCCCGGGGGCTACTGTCGGCCCAGTGGGAACCAGGGTACCATGGCCCGTCTGCCTCTGGCCCGGAGGAGGACGCTTGGGCCGGCCCGTGAGGGTGGCCTTGCCTCAGCTGCTCCGGAGGAAGCCGCCTCGCGGGCCCTGCCGAAGCCGTCAAGCACTAGGTTCCCTCGCGAGGCTCCCCTCGCGAGGCCTTCTCACGAAGCAAGTCGTACGGCGCTAGCCGCAGGGCTCCGCGCCCAGCACATGGGTGACGTCCCGCTGTCAGGATAAGGACAGCGGGGCGCGATCAAGCCCAGCTTCCATTCTGGTGATAAGGGAGCAGCGGCATCTGCCTCCCCCAAAGCAAGCCCCAAAGGTTTTCCTCTTTGGTGATAGAAGATCAGGACGGATCGGCGCGCCAGGACGGAGGTCATCGCCAAGCCCACCGGCGCGTCACGGAGACTACTTTATCAGGCGGAGACCGCCTTTAGTTAGGATAAGCCTACGCTCTTGTCCCCCTTTGAATTGCCGCCCTGTGGCAACCCTTTCCCGCTCATATTTTCGGGGAAGAGGACCAAGGCACTACAAAAGGGGCATGGCTGCTTCCATGTAAGGGGATCGACCCATTCTCCCCCGCACCTCTTGTATCTTGAGCATGAGTTCTCCACAACAGAGCAATCCAACACAGGCAGGAATAGGGTATTACACCGCATGGTATCCCGAACCTGGGTAGCTCGCGCATCCCCTTCGTGTCCGGTGAGAGCCAGCGAGACTGTCGTGTCCCCGCCGTAGTTGCCATCGCGTCGTAGGTTGCCAAGCAAAGTCCCCCAGAGTTCGAATCCTAAGTTCTTGGAGAAGTTTCTTGGACGCAGATCCTAGACTCCGACAAATTATGACAGAAAATGGGCTTTTCGTCCTGGGCGGGCCGGAGAGGCAACCGCATGTCATTCTTTGGGCCGTCCATGACGTAAAAAATCGTGGTAGAAGTGAGGCCGAGGAAATTTTTGGGGAATTCCTGGTTACGGTGGGTGGTCAGGGCCGAGTGATGCAGTGTGGTTTGCGCGTTTCTCTCATACGCTCGTGTGTGTGCGAGGCGTTCATTAATGAACCCGAGTGAGGCGTTCGCTTACTGAACCCGAGTGATCGCACTAGCTACGTACTGAAGCCGATCGATCCCTTCACTGCTAACTGAACCCAAGCGATTCCTTCGCTGCTAACTAAACCCGAGCGATTCCTTCGCTGCTAACTGAAGCCGGTCAAGCCCCCATACGTGCGAGACATAGCCGGTTGGGTTGCCTCTCGATGAATAGTGCTCGTTCCTGTCGCGCGCGCGATACGTAGAACGAGTCGAGACGCATCGATCGAGCCCCTTGCGCGAGACGTGGTGAGTTGACCAAGCCGGTTGGTTGGCTATGGATGAACAGTTCCCGTTGCTGACGCCCACTCGTACGCCCCACCCCAGCCGGTGGGTTGGCTGTGGATGAACAGTACCCTGGCCGTGTTAAGGTGCGCCTAGATGAACAGGGCCTTGAGGAGGCCGCCACACCCTAGCCGGTTGGGGTTGGATGAACAGGACCCCATGGAGGCTGGATGAACAGTAGCCGGCGGAGGCTGGAGGAAGTCGATGGTGGATGAACAGTAGCTGGTGGAGGCAGGAGGGACGTCGACCGTGGATGAACAGTAGCCCGTGGAGTCCCGTTTTGCGGTACGCCACACCCCTTCCGATGAACAGGATCCCCGTTTCGACCGTAGGCAGTTGGGGAGAAGTCCGTTTCCTCCGTTTTGCGATACGCCAGAGCCCTCCCAATCAACAGGACCCCGTTTCGACCGTAGGCGCTCGAACAGAAGTCTGTTTCCTCCGTTTTGCGGTACACTAGACCCCTAAAAGTGCAGGATAACTCCAGAGGGGGGGTGAATGGGAGATTTTTAGAAATTCGTCAAACTCCGAAGACTTTGACGAAAATCAGAGTGAAGAAATAGAAACAGAACTGAAATTAAATCTACACAGATATGGAAAGCATGCATACGAAGCATAAGCAGGTGAAGAACATGCAGTCATACACACAGATAAGCATGAGGAAAATGAACTGAAGAAAATGAGACAGCATGATGAAAGTCTTCAATTCAAATTCTACAGAAAGGTACGACACAAGTTCTTCAGCAGCGGAATAGTAATAAAGTGAAGGAGTGGGGAATTTGAAACCGGTTGGGCTCGATGACGACACAGCGATCTGGTAGACCAGTTCCAGTTGTTGTATCAACTATACGTCTGGTTGAGGCGGCTGAGTTTTACCTCATAGGACACTTAGTCCTCACCGTATTCCTCTTGAGCTAATGATACTTAGTCCTCGCCCAATCACTCGTGGTAACTCCTCAAGGTAGACTTCCGAAACCTTCACAGACTTGTTCACCGGCACGCCACAATTACTCTTGGGTGCTCAGAACATGACACCTAACCGCCTGGAGGAATGACAGTCCTCAAAGGTAACAAGCGTCGGATCACACAGATCAATATCTTCAGTGATGCTCAATCACTTTGGCTCTGGGTTTCTCCTCACTTAGGATTCTCTCAAAGTCGTCGGAGGGTGGGTTGCTCTCAAATGACAAGTGTCAAGTTCTCTCGGAGCAGCCAACCAACAAGTGGTTGTGGGGTGCGGCTATTTATATCCAGGGGCAACCCGACATGAATTGTCATAAATGCCCTTCACTGATTCGACCATTGTCAGGATAAGGATCCACTAGACAGTTGGCACGCAGCACAACAATGGTCGGAAAATAGAACTCTCAATTTCATCGGGGCACTCAATTTCCTCACGGTAGGCAGATCACACTGGCGAACTCCTAACTCCTCAGCCTGACCAAATTCGTCAGCGCCCAGATGAACTTTGTCACTGTTGCTAGCAAATGCGTCAGTTGTACTGGAGATTTCCAAAGGCTTCACTCGAAGCGACTTTTGTGTGTATAGGTTTGAGTAAGTTTGAGCATCACTTTGGAAATGTGAAATATGTTTCACCTAGACCCCCTTTAACAGTATGGTTTTTCCTATGACTCAAAGAAGAAGAAAAGAAACTATGAAAACAAAAGTCTTCACATCAATTTCTTCAAAGGCCGTACCAATTTCATCACCAAATTCTTCACTTGAAGAAATCTATTTTTAGGGGCCGTCTTCCATGTGTAAAACCAAATCTTCAGGGACTCTGTCTCCTGTGTATACTCACAAACACATTAGTTCCTCAACCTATTTGTCTTCAATACTCCAAAACTACTAAGGGGGCATTTGATGCACTTACAATCTCCCCCTTTTTGGTGATTGATGACAAATTGGTTAGGCTTTCAACGGGAGTAAAAATAATTGAAGTGTAAGTACAGAGTTTGAAGAATTTGATTACAAGATATTGAGGAACTCCCCCTGAAGATGTGCATATGAGGAATTTGCTTTGGATTGCAAATGCACATAGCAGGTTGAAATTGTGGAGATCTCCCCCTATATCTTGGAATCCAATCATGCATGATTATAAGATATTTGAGGAATACGAATGCATGACAAAAATTGGTGTCTGACGAAATTGTGCATGCATGAGCAGATATAATTATGATCAGGGCATGCGTATCAAATGTAGCAAAAGAGTCAGATGACCACAGTTATTAAGTTACAACTCATCAAAGAGCAAATCCAATAAAGTTCAAAAGTTGCAACTTAAGCAAAAATAGCCCATATAACAACCCGCTTGAAGACTAACTCACATTTCTCTCCCTTTGTCATCAAATGACCAAAAGGAGACAAAATGGAGAGCTAACGCCCCTGAAGAATATCATCGTGGAGAAATCGAGGGAGCGCCAGCGTTGTTGGGGTCGCGTGATGAGATGGACCCGCAGCAGTGTCTTCAACAGCTTCATTTTCATCTATGGTGCGTGATGAAGACTCTGAGCTCGGCATAAGAGGAGGAACATTAGTTTTCTTGAACTTCTTCCTGGGCGGCTTGGCCCAATCAAAATTTATTTGGAAGTCCATTTCTTCAAGTTCTTCAGCTATCTTGAGATGCAAGATGATGGCCCATGATCTGTCAAAAATCTCGTGGAGATAGTAGCGGTTTTTGCGTACTGAGTTATGCGTCACAGTCATGTTGGCTTGAATCGCAGCAAACTGACGCTTAACCCATCGATGGTTCTTATCAACTTTCTGGTGCAAGCTGATTAGTAGCTCACGGTCAGTCATGACACATGGAGCGTCTGATGTATGAGATGGCCTTGAAGCTTTTGTAGCAGTATCCTGGCTAGCAGTTTCATCACCAGTGAACTGTGATATTGGCTGGTGAAATTACCCATCTAGAGGGCGCATTCCTTCATCTACTGCAGCCTTACCCTTGCCAGGAACTGAGGAGATGGTGCTCTGAAGAACTTCTACTTCTGGCAGATAACTGAGATGATTTTGACAATCAGCCTTGTAGTGAATTGAAGATCGGGATCTGATGAATCTCATGATCCCTGGAGCATATGGCTTCAGATCAAAAGGTGACTGGGCCACTATGACCAAAGTCCTCATGAAGAAATCATGGATATTAATGGGAGTACCATGAATGATGTGAAATAATAGATTCTTCATAATTCCCACAACTTCTTCAGTATTGGAGCTGTGACCTTTGATAGGGCTGAGGGTTTTCGCCAGAATACGATAGACCGTTCTTGGCACATATAGCAAATCCTTCACAAGGAAGGTTGTCCTTGGAGCCTCTCCTTCAGCCAATGGCTTCATAAGCACTTGCATCAGATGTTGTGGCAGTTCAGATTCTTCTTAAATCTTCTTTGCTTCTTCTTGGGGTGGATCAACTAGAAGAGTACGAAGTTCGTCAGCTGGTGCCTTGTAACGAGTGTCTTCGCTCATCCAGTCCAGAGCCCAAGATGCAATGTCGTCAACATGTCCAGAGAAATGCACAGTGGAGTAGAACTGAAGAATTAATTCTTCATTCCAATCGCAGATGTCAGAGCAGAAGCTGAGTAATCCAGCATCATGAACCATAGCCAATACGGGCCTGAAACAGGGAATAGATTCCATATCCACATGAGGAATATGGCGATGCGGGAAAATCTTGTTCTTGTCAAACAAGAGTGAAGCGTAATAGTTCATCTGTGTCCGTGTTCAGAAGCACAGACGCCTGATTTTAGCTGAGTCATCAGGTGACTCGCTAATTATGAAATTCTTATCTTCGAAGAACTTGGCATTATTGAACTGAGGCCGTCTGAGGCTTCTGCCAATCTTTGGCATAACTGGGACTTGTTGAAGATTTTGCTTCTTTGGTTTGACATCAAATATTGGTCTTGGAGACCCAGCAGAATCCTGAGGATTTGTCACAGCAAGTGATTTTGCAATTTCCTCAGCAGTGGCAGTTGGAACTGTATCGGTATCTGCTGAAGGAATTGAGTCATCGAACTGAGGGGATGTATTGATGACATCCACCAGCGGGGCATCTTGAGTACTTTCAACAGATGGTGCAGGTTCAGTTTCATCAGTTGTTTCAGCTGGAATCTCTTCATCAATGGTCTGAAGAGACGGTTGTTGTTCTTCAGAACCAGTGTGAATTTCTTCAGTGATAGCGGGTGACTGAGGCACTTGCGTCAGAGGAGTGGTGAGGGGCAAATTTGGATGGAAAGCTTCCCAAAATTCGTCAATGATTGGAGGGGTAGTTGCACCGTCAATATCCACATCCTCTTCAGTTTCTTCACTACTGTCAGATGAAATAGAAGTAGTGGCATTTTCATCAGTCACCGGAACCTGTGATGGCTTCCGTGATGAGACAGGATTAAGTGAAGCATCTTCTTCAACTTTTATTTCTTCATCCATCTGCTCTGTGGTAGCAGTAGAATGGGCTTCATCTTCATTTTCATCAGTCTGAGGAATTTCATATTCCACCCCATAGGGAACCATTTGACGATCATCATTGGCAGGAGCAGGGGGCGCTGATGAGATAGGAATGGCATCAATTGGAATGACTATTGAAGACAATGTTGCCATTTTCAACCTCTTCACAATTTTCGGGGCAGTGGGAGGAGCTGAAGCTTTTCTCTTTCTAGCTTCCTTCTCAGCAGCCTTGGTCTTCTTCACTTCTGATGCAGAAGGAAGGGTGATAGTCTTCACAGATGAAGGAGTTGATGGTGCTGCTGCTGAGGAACTTGGTGGTTCAGTTTTTTCAGGCGTGACATCGTCAGTCGCCTTGGCAATTTCTTCAGGAGCAACTTCTTCAGTTGCCCTGTCTTACACTTGTGGAGATATGGGCGCAGTCTCACTGGCCTGAGTAGTTGGTGGTGGAGCTGAAGAACTTGATGGTGGCACTATGCCAAGCTTGGCTGCCTCACGCTGGTTGTGGTCTTCAACAATCTTGTTGGTTGCAGTGATGAACCGGTCACGCACACCACAACATTGTTTTGATTGTCGTTCAAACTCTTCAGATAGCTATTGAATTTCAGACTGTAACATCACAAGCTGCTGAGGAGTAATAGAGAGCATGTTCTTCCATAGCTCCTTCTCTTTCTGCAGTTGCTGTTTCCTCACCAGCTTTGCTTGTGCAATTTTGTGCTTCTCATCCAAGATGAATGCAGACAGCACATGGCTTGGACCAGGAGGTTGATTTAAATCATCAAGTGGCGTATCTGGGTTGGTGCACCAGATGTCAATGAAGTCCAGAAGCTTCTTGGGGTCCAGCAACATTGGAACTGAAGAATTTTTAGGAATAGCAGCTTGCTCTTGCTTCCTTCTGAGGAACTCTGCGAGCTCATCTTCGTCAGCCAGCCATGTTCGTCAACCTGAGGCACGACGGCCTTGCTCTTGGGACTTGGCCTAGTTCCACGGCCAGCAGTGACCATTTGATTCAGCTTGGGCATAGAAGAAGATGGTTGCCCACTAGCTGAGGTACTTGATGCAACAATTGATGCTTTTGCAAAGCCCTCGGTGCGCTGGCATGATGTGAGCACGATCGGTGTTGAAGCTTTGGCTACTCCATTGATGAACTTAAAGCAGGAGGAGGCACTGAAGATTTTGAAATCTTGGGTGCTGAAGCCTTTGAAGCTGCTGGCTGGGCCACTGAGGGATTTGTGACAGATGGCTTGGGCTTGTTGGCAGGCTTCTTCTGCATAGCCTTCTTTGGAGCGCTTGCACTGCCACTAGCACTTGCTTCAGCTGAGGCCTTTGTGGTCCTGTTGAATTCTTCAACAGCCTTTTGGGCTTATTTCTGCAATTTAGCTTGATGCTTTGCCCATTCTTTGGGGAATTCTTCACCCCTTCTGATGCTTGTAGGATCAGCCACTTGTCCAGGAGCCAACTGTAGTCTTTTGCACGGAGGCTTGACTGCGAAGTCCTTCATGTATTTGGAAGTGACGAAATTGTAGCTTCTCCACTGATAGGTCCAGTATCTCTTTATCTTTTGCATGCGCGTTTTGCGCTACTCCTTGGTTTCCTTTCCATGAGTTTCTTCATCCGGAGTGCAATATCCTTCATACAGATCCTCTGGAATCTCGAAAGTTGTATGTTCCTATTTTCTCTTGCCTCCCTTCTAAGGCTTTCTGCCATCAGCCATTTTCTTCAGCTGAGGTTTTTGAACTCGTGAGGACTCTGAAGATGTTTGAAGGTTTTCCTCAAGCAATGCTGCAAATGAATTAATTTGATGAGAACCTAGAGATTCGTTGGCAGACATTGTACCTGTGAATAGAGTATAGTTGCGAGGAAATAGGGAAGAGTCATATGCGTTCTCAAAGATTTTTCAAAAATAAACCAGTTGAGGAAATTGACCCTTATCGTCTTGACGCATTTCACTATGTGTTCTTGACATAGGTTCCAGAGTTGTACAGATTGAAACAATTGCACAATTGAGGAATCTAGTTGTTAAGTATAACTTAGATGAAAACACTCAAGACTGGGCAAAAGGAAGTGCTGAAGAATTGGCAGAGTGGTAAAAACTGCACTTGAAGATTTTGTGGAAGTAAAAAGATCAAACTTGGGCTGTAAAAATAAATTTTAATTACCCCAAGGATGAACTCGATGAACTGGACGACAAGTCAAAGGAAACCGTCAGTTCAGATCTTCTGTGCCCTAACTTGGCGACGAAAGACAGCTACGGCGGCGTCGGAGATGAAGAAATCCGCGACCAGCACGAGTATGACGACGAAGAAGTCGAGGCAGTGAAGCTCTTCCTCTCCGGCGACGATGAGTTCTAGCGGCGGAGCTAGGGTTTGAGAGCGACAGGGGTGCGAGAGTGAAATGAGTTACGGTTGACGAGGTCAAGCCTTTATATAGGCGCAGTGAGAACTGAGCGGTCCGAAGATTTTGGATGGATAAGCCCCTGGCGTTTCGCATTTGAGTGACACGCGCCACCCATGCATTTTGAGTGCGCTTATCCACGCATCGAATGCGCGGGATGAGGTTACTGTGGCAACCACCAAAAATTGAGTAGAATATTTTCAAAATGTGTTCGCAATTTCTTCAGCTGACAAGGACATAGTGAAGACTTTGAACAGTGTAAATTAGAACGCACATGAAGAGATTGAGAACAAACTGGTTTGAGTTTAGCGTAGAAGGGAGTGGGTCCGATCACATCCACATAGATGACGAGAAACACAGTTTGAAGAATTAGCTATATGTGGATGCTATTGAGGACATGAAAAACTCAAATATATATATATATATATATATATATAGAAAGAGAGAGAGAGAGAGAGAAAGAGAGAGAGAGAGAGAGAGAGAGAGAGAGAGAATCTACTCAAGAAATGAAGAATAACCACAAATGACGAATTTGAAAAGTTTTGACGAAATTGCAAATGACGAAGAAAAACTCAAATTCATGCAAGCCAAAAGTGGGTGGTGGCGTTACCCACCATGTAAGAATTATGATGATTTCAGACACTGCGTACAATTGTCGTAGGGTTCTGAGAATCAAGTTCTTCATTAATTTCTTCACACTTAGAGGGTTAGTCTTCATTGATTGAAGAAAAACATTACTTCGTGTGTTGTGCATCAAAGTCATCAAGAATGCATAAGCGTTAGGATGTGTGTCCTTTTCAAAGGAAATTCGAAGATTCTAGGATGTTTAGCTCACACCGCAACCTGCAAAACCTTCTCTCATCCAAGGGCTTACTAAAGATATCTGCAAGCTGGTCTTCTGTCTTCACGTGGTCGATGATGATGTCTCCCTTCAGCACATGATCACGAAGAAAATGGTGACGAATCTCAATGTGCTTCGTCCTTGAGTGTTGCACTGGTTTGTGGGCGATCTTGATGGCGCTCTCATTGTCGCAGTAGAATGGCACTTTGTTCACGTTGACGCCATAGTCCTTGAGGGTTTGCTTCATCCATAGTAACTAAGAGCAGCAGGCGCCAGCAGCAATGTACTTAGCCTCGGCAGTGGAAAGTGAGACGCAGTTCTGCTTCTTCGAGGACCAACATACAAGAGATCGTCTGAGGAAATGGCATGTGCCTGAGGTTGACTTGCGATCCACATGATCACCAGCATAATCAGAATCGGAATATCCAGCAAGATCAAGTGATGAGCCCTTGGGATACCATAATCCAAGTGTTAGAGTGTGAGCTAAATATCAAAGAATTCGTTTCACAGCCTGGTGGTGTGATTCCTTCGATGATGCTTGAAAGCGGGCACACATGCAAACGCTAAGCATAATATCTGGCCTAGATGCACATAGGTAAAGGAGCGAACCAATGATGGAGCGATATACCTTCTGATCGAAATCTTTACCATTTTCGTCAGTGTTGAGTTGGCCATTTGTTGGCATTGGTATCTTGAGGCCTTTGCAATCTTGCATTCTGAATTTCTTCAGGCAGTCTTTGAGATATTTCTCCTGAGATATGAAGATGTCATTGGGTTGTTGACGAATTTGAAGTCCAAGGAAGAATTTCAACTCCCCCATCATAGGCATCTGATATTCTTCTTGCATCATATGTGCAAATTCGTCACTGTATTTCTTGTTAGTGCAACCAAAGATAATATCATCAACATATATTTGGCATATGAATAGTTCACCAACATAAGATTTTGTGAAAAGAGTAGGGTCAAGTGAACCGAGCATGAACCCTTTTTCTTCAGGAATTCCTTCAGAGTATCATACCAAGCCCTCGGGGCTTGCTTGAGGCCATAGAGAGCCTTGTTGGGTCTGAAGACTTTGTCAGGATGCTTTGGGTCCTCAAAACCTGGTGGTTGAGCAACATATACTTCTTCCTCAAGCTTACCATTGAGGAATGCACTTTTCACATCCATCTGATATAAGAGCATATCATGATGGTTAGCATATGCAAGCAATATACGAATGGCTTCAAGCCTAGCAACAGGTGCAAATGTTTCATCGAAGTAAATACCCTCAACCTGTGTGTAGCCTTGAGCTACAAGACGGGCCTTATTCCTCACCACTTGGCCGTTTTCATCTTGTTTGTTACGGTATATCCACTTAGTGCCGATGATATTGTGCTTGTGTGGATCAGGACGCTTGACAAGCTCCCACACATTGTTGAGCTCGAACTGACGCAATTCATCTTGCATTGCTTGAATCCATTCAAGTTCCAAAAAGGCTTCATCAACTTTGGTGGGCTCTGAAATAGAGACAAACGCGTAATGCCCACAAAATTTAGCTAAATGTGAAGCTCTTGAGCGAGTGAGGGGACCATGTGCATTGATGTTGTCGAGGATCTTCTCAATCTGCACTTCATTTGCCACTCGTGGATGTGCTGGACGAGGGCCTTGTTGTTGTTGTTGCCGTTCAGAATCCTCAGCATCATTTTCGTCAGGATGTTCATTTTCTTCACGACGAGGAACAACCACTTCTTCATCAGCAACTATTTCTTCACTGGGCACAATTTCACCAGTGCCCATCAACTTGATAGATTCCTCAGGTGGCATTTCATCTAGCACAGGAGGCAGGTGCTCTCTTTGCGAGCCGTTAGTTTCATCGAACAGCACATCTACAGTTTCAACAATCTTGTGATCACAAGAGTTGAAGACTCTGTAGGTGTGCGAATCCTTTCCGTAACCAAGCATAAAACCTTCATGTGCTTTCGGTGCAAATTTAGAACTGTGATGAGGATCTATAATCCAACATTTAGCACCGAAGACTTTGAAATAACTCACATTGGGTTTCTTGTTGGTGAGTAGCTCGTATGAGGTCTTCTTGAGGAATTTGTGAAGATATACCCGATTGATGATGTTACAAGCAGTATCAATTGCCTCAGGCCACCATCGACAAGGGGTCTTGTATTCATCAAGCATATTACGCGCCATCTCGATGAGGGTTCTGTTCTTGCGCTCCACAACTCCATTCTGCTGAGGTGTGTAGGGAGCGGATAGCTCATGAGTGATGCCAAGTTCATCAAGATAGTTGTCGAGGCCTGTGTTCTTGAATTCAGTGCCGTTGTCACTCCTAATGTGCTTGATCTTGAGATCATAATTTGTCATGGCCCGATTGGAGAATCGTCTGAAGACATCCTGAACTTCATTCTTGTAAGAAATGATGTGCACCCAGGTGTATCGAGAGTAGTCATCAACAATGACGAATCCATAGAGAGATGCTGCATTGGTTAGTGTGTCATAATGTGTAGGACCAAACAAATCCATATGAAGTAATTCAAAGGGACATGTAATGGTCATGATTGTCTTCGCTAAGTGCTTGGATCTGGTCATCTTTCCAGACTCACAAGTACCACAGAGGTGATCCTTGACGAATTTGACACCATCGACGCCAATGATATGCATCTTCTTGACAAGAGTGCTCAAATTTCTCATTCCAGCATGTCCAAGTCGTCGATGCCATAGCCAGCATTCCGAAGCTTTTGCCATTAGACATGTTGCAGGCTGAGGACCTGTAGAGAAATCTACAATGTACAAGTCACCTTTCCTAAAGCCTTCGAAAACTTTGGATTTGTCAGATTCCAACAGCACAATGCATCTATATTTGCCAAAGATGACAATCATATCAAGATCACAAAGCATTGAGACAGACATGAGGTTGTATCCAAGGGACTCGACAAGCATCACCTTTTCCATGTGTCGATCTTTTGAGATAGCAACCTTACCTAGACCCAATACCTTGCTTTTTCCTTTGTCAACGTATGTGATATGCTTCAGATGAGATGGACTAAGGGGAGCATCAGTGAGGAGATTCCTATCTCCAGTCATATGATTCGTGCAGCTACTGTCCAAGACCCATTCAGTGGCTGAAGGTGTATCATCCTGTAGAAGCATTAGTCTGTCTTACAAATTCATATGCTTCAAAGTGAAGAATATGATGATGATCAATTTCATTAGACAATTTCATCAATGAATAATATCAGGCAGCATAAGGGATGTGTGAAATAAAACATTCATTTCATCGTGATTAGCCTGCATCCCAACAGGCATTATGTCAGATCTTCAGCAAATTCATCCGACATTTAGTTGTCTGAAGACCTGACCCTGCAGAAGAGATTAGTTCTTCTTCTTAACCACCCACATCTGAATGGGTGGCTGAGAAGCAATGTGGCGAAGTGCATTAATGGAGAACTTAGGCATTGAAAAATATGCATTTCTCTTCACAGGAGGGTTATAGTAATTGAATGAATAAGCAGAGAAATTCTTCGAAGATTTGTGAACATAGTGATTCAAAGAATAATGCTCATATTCATCAAATCGATGTTTGTTTCCCTGCGAAACAAAGGCATTAGTGCGACCATAAGTGGGTCTACGTCCATTTGACAACTTTGATCCCTGTGAAGAATTTGCCCTGGGAAGTTTCTTCTTCATCGGTGGTGTCATGATGACATTCACCTGAAGATTTTCCAGACGGCTTTTAGGAACCCAGATTTTCTTCACAGGTGGACCGTTCCTGCAGTTAGTACCGATGAATCTGGCAAAGACCTCACCATTCTGATTCTTGAACAGTTTATAGTTGGAGTCAAATGACTCATCTAAAGAATATGAAGAATCACAAGTATAGCCAGATAAAGTGGATGGATCTATTGGAGGTCCCTTTGCAGCAACCCATGTGGTTTTGGGATACTGCTCAGGCTTCCAATACGAACCATCAGCGTTAAGCTTTCTCTCAAAGGCAATACCCTCTTTCCTAGGGTTCCTGTTAAGAATTTGCTTTTTGAAAACATCACACAGGGTTTGATGCCCTTTGAGTCTTTTGCACATGCCAGTGACATACAATTCCTTCAGCCCTGCATTTTCATCAGTATCCCCGGTGGCTTCCTCAAGTGAGGGGTTAGTGGCCACCATAGCAGTTGAAGCAATTGCAAGAACAGAAGCATTTGAACATTCGGCTGAAGAATTAGCGTTATCACGTTCAAGGCATTTTAGGTAAGGTGCAACAAATTCTTCCTGAGCGGTACTGATCTGTTGAGCGAGGAGTGAATCGTTTTCTTTTTGAAGATCATCATGAGACGCTCTCAGCTTCTCAATATCTTGCTTCCTTTGAAGAAATTCATAGGACAGCTTCTCTTGTTCAGCTGAGAGGGACACATGACGACTTTCAAGTTTGTCATATTGAGACTTAAGCCTTCTGAGATCCTCAGACGAGGCTTGACTACGATCCATTTCCTCGTCCAACAGGTCATCGCTTTTGTCTAGCAGTTTTTGAATCTTTTCCATGGCATGTTGTTGCTCAGTTGCAATTTTAGCAAGTTTCTTATAGCTTGGTTTAGCTTCACACTCAGAATCATCATCACTGGAAGTTTCAAAGTAAGCTTCTCGTGAGGTTACCTTTGCACCTCTTGCCATGAAGCAATAGGTGGGAGTGAAGTCATCAGCACAGTCATCATTGTTGGTGGAGATACCATTATCCTCAGAGTTGAAGATGGACTTGCTGACGTACTCAGTAGCGAGAGCAAGGCTCGCCACACCAATGTCTGACTCCTCCTTGGATTCCTCAGCTTGCTGATCATCAGATTCTTCTTCAGAATCCATTTCCTTCCCAAGGAATGCATGAGCTTTGCTGAACTAGTTTTCTACTGAGATGAGGACTTTGATGAAGACTTTGAGGACTTCTTCTTTTTGCCATCAGACTCATCATCATCCCTGCTCTTCTTCTTCTTCTTCTTCAGCCAAAGAGGGCAGTCGGCGATGTAGTGGCCTGGCTTTTTGCATTTCTGATAGGTTCTTTTGTTGTAGTCTCGAGCAGACGCTTCTCCAGTGTTCTTCGAGTCATACTTTGAAGATTTTCCAAATCGGTTCTTCTTGGAAAACTTCTGGAACTTCTTCACCAGCATAGCTAGTTCTCTGCCAATTTGCTCAGCACCGTCAGAACTGCTCTCATATTCCTCTTCTTCTTCAGATGAAGAAATAGCCTTGGCTTTTGCTTTAGCCTTCAGAGCGCGAGGACGACCATAGCTGGGTCCATACATATCTCTCTTCTCTGCTTGCTGAAATTCATGTGTGTTGAGCCTCTCAAGAATGTCAACAGGATCCAGTGACTTGTAATCTGGGCGCTCTTGTATCATCAGTGCCAAAGTGTTGAAGGAACTGTCCAGAGACCTCAGCAATTTCTTCACCACCTCATGATCCGTGATGTCAGCAGCACCAAGAGCTTGAAGCTCATTGGAGATATCAGTGAGGCGGTCGAAGGTTTGCTGCACATTTTTGTTGTCGAGTCTTTTGAAGCGATTGAAGAGATTGCGTAGGACATCAACTTGGGAGTCACGCTGAGTAGATACTCCCTCATTGACTTTAGAGAGCCGGTCCCAGATCATCTTCGAAGTTTCCAAAGCACTCACTCTACCATACTGGCCTTTGTTCAGATGACCACATATGATATTCTTCGCTTGAGAGTCCAGTTGCTTGAATCTCTTCACATCGGCAGGATTGATACTTGGCGAAAGGGTGGGGACGCCAATCTCGACGAAGAAACAGAGATCGTTGTCAATAGCCTCAAGATGCATTCGCATCTTGTTCTTCCAGTAGGGATAGTCTGTGCCATCGAAGATGGGGCACGCAGCGGAGACCTTGATCATTCCTGCGGTCGACATAACTAAAACTCCAGGTGGTTAAACCAAAATCACACAGAACAAGGGAGTACCTTGCTCTGATACCAATTGAAAGTGCAGGATAACTCCCAGAGGGGGGGTGAATGGGAGATTTTTAGAAATTCGTCAAACTCTGAAGACTTTGATGAAAATCAGAGTGAAGAAATAGAAACATAATTGAAATTAAATCTACACAGATATGGAAAGCATGCATATGAAGCATAAGCAGGTGAAGAACATGCAGTCATACACACAGATAAGCATGAGGAAAATGAACTGAATAAAATGAGGCAGCATGATGAAAGTCTTCAGTTCAAATTCTTCAGAAAGGTACGACACAAGTTCTTCAGCAGCGGAATAGTAATAAAGTGAAGGAGTGAGGAATTTGAAACCGGTTGGGCTCGATGATGACACAGCGATTTGGTAGACCAGTTCCAGTTGCTGTATCAACTGTACGTCTGGTTGAGGCGGCTGAGTTTTACCTTAGAGGACACTTAGTCCTCACTGTATTCCTCTTGAGCTAATGACACTTAGTCCTCGCCCAATCACTCGTGGTAAGTCTTCAAGGTAGACTTCCGAAACCTTCACAGACTTGTTCACCGGCATGCCACAATTACTCTTGGGTGCTCAGAACATGACGCCTAACTATCTGGAGGAATGACAGTCCTCAAAGGTAAAAACCATCGGATCACACAGATCAATCTCTTCAGTGATGCTCAATCACTTTGGCTCTGGGTTTCTCCTCACTTAGGATTCTCTCAAAGTCGTCGGAGGGTGGGTTGCTCTCAAATGATAAGTGTCAAGTTCTCTCGGAGCAGCCAACCAACAAGTGGTTGTGGGGGCGGCTATTTATAGCCAGGGGCAACCCGACATGAATTGTCATAAATGCCCTTTACTAATTCAACCATTGTTAGGATAAGGATCCACTCGACAGTTGGCATGCGGGGCAGCAATGGTCGGAAAATTGAACTCCCAATTTCGTTGGGGCACTCAATTTCCTCACGGTAGGCAGATCGCACTGGCGAACTCCTAACTCCTCAGCCTGACCAAATTTGTCAGCGACCAGATGAACTTTGTCACTGTTGCTAGCAAATGCGTCAGCTGTACTGGAGATTTCCAAAGGCTTCACTCGAAGCGGCTTTTGTGTGTATAGGTTTGAGTAAGTTTGAGCATCACTTTGGAAATGTGAAATATGTTTCACCTAGACCCCCTTTAACAGTACGATTTTCGTATGACTCAAAGAAGAAGAAAAGAAACTACGAAAACAAAAGTCTTCAAGCTTCAAAGTCTTCACATCAATTTCTTCAAAGGCCGTACCAATTTCATCACCAAATTCTTCACTTGAAGAAATATATTTTTAGGGGCCGTCTTCCATGTGTTAAACCAAATCTTCAGGGACTCTGTCTCATGTGTATACTCACAAACACATTAGTTCCTCAACCTATTTGTCTTCAATACTCCAACACCACTAAGGGGGCACTTGATGCACTTATAATCTCCCCCTTTTTGGTGATTGATGACAAATTGGTTAGGCTTTCAACGGGAGTAAAAATAATTGAAGTTTAAGTACAGAGTTTGAAGAATTTGATTACAAGATATTGAGGAACTCCCCCTGAAGATGTGCATATGAGGAATTTGCTTTGGATTGCAATGCACATGGCAGGTTGAAATTGTGGAGATCTCCCCCTATATCTTGGAATCCAATCATGCATGATCATAAGATATTTGAGGAATACAAATCCATGACGAAAATTGGTGAAAGGGCATGTAGCCCCTAAGTGTGATTTTGGTAATTAATGACAATCTCTATGGACTAATGTTTTCAGTGAGATATATTTGAAGATTTTGTCCATAGATGGTGCCTCAAGGATATTGGATGGAATCAAGGATGAAGTCCATATATATGAAGATATATTTGCTCTAAGCTTTGGTATTAAATGACAATTCCTATGGAGCATCAAGTGCATTGAATCTTATATGAAGATATGTTCCATAGTGATGCTTGAAGTGCATTGGGTTGTTTTGTGAAGAATGCCATCAAAGCATCCGAAGAAGTCCTTATGGTATCCTTCTCTGGATACACCGTGCTCACGGGCTTGTACCGTGCGCACGGGGTCGAGTGTCAACTCTCTGGATACCCCGTGTTAACGGGGCCTAGGTGTTTGGCTTTTGAGATCCCATGTCCAGTGAGGTTTCAAGTTGGTCTTCGGGGATTTCTATTGAAACCATCAAGATTGATTTCAATGCCTAATCTAATTATGTTCATGGTGGAGTTCATTGGAGGATCTCAAAGATTGACATATTTGGGCTTTTAAGGATCAAGGGCTTGAGAGAATAATCAAAGAGAAGAATTCAAGTTATGGTTTCAAGACAAGATCACGATGAGCTCATGTGTTGGGTTTAGGTTGATCAAGTCTTGAAGCAAGCAACTAGAGTGAAGAATTCATTGTGCCTCTCAAGGGCTTGTGATGGAGTTTTTAGAAGGGCAAGTGGTGACCAAGATGATATTCATAGTGGAACTTGATATGGTCATGAAAGAGTCTTTGGTGATATAGTCTTGAAGCAATGAAGGGAAATGAAGAGTTCATTGTGGCTTTCAAGAAACCAATATGGGGCATAAAGTAAAGATGTTGGTTGACCAAGATGAAGCTCGAAGATTATATCTAGATGGTCAACTCACAAAGCGCAAACATTGTACCACATGGGATCAAGTGATCTAGTGGTATGGTAAGTAGTTATGAATTGTGCTTTGTTACCTAACCCATGCTATGTGTTTGTTATGTCTATGTGGGTTAGGTGTTTCTCATGGGCTTGCATCAAAAGGAAAGATTTCAAGTAGCCTATGTGTGGATGACATCAAGTGGTGATGGTCATCGGGTTCGAGGAGTCCAAGTGCAAGATGAGAAGCCGGAGGTTATATGCTTTGAAGCTTGCGGTCCACATCATGATAATGTGCATGTGAAGATGGGCTTAAGTTAAGGCTTCCCTCATTGCATTACGAGGAAGCAATTCGAGTATCTTCACCAAGTGGTTGTGGACAAGAAAGGGATTCCAACTTAAGGCAAGCATTAAAGTCATCATCAAGCTCAAGTTGAATATGCAAGGCAAAGGTATAACTTAGCTAGGTTTTCCTAGTTTTGCCGGTCTCATAGTGCTTGGTGGGAGACCGGATTATAGGTTTGATAGCCGTACTATCAAGAGGGACTTTCGGGCGAGTAGCTTGATCACGTCGCATGTAGAGAGCTCAAACCTTTGCATTACTTGCATCATTCTTTCTTATTGATCTTGGGTGGTTCTATATGTGAGGACCTTGGGCTTTTCCATAGCTTCAAAACGAGTCCAAGATCATCGAATTCGGAGTTCGTATGCCAAAGTTGTGCATGTTTTAGTGGGCTGCTGCAGGCTGTTCTGGGTACCCCGTGGGCACGGGGTTTTGACCCCGTGTGCATGGGGCCCCCGTGCACACGGTCTTGTACCATGCGCACGGGACCCCATGGGGACGGGGTCTCAACCCCCGTGTGCACGGGGTGTCCAGAATCAGCCCGTTGAGCCCCAACGGCTAGTTTCGGAGTTTGGCTATTTAAGGGCTCCTTTCTCCCACCGGTTGGGGGTTGGTTCTTACACTTTCTAAACACCATTTTGAGCCTCTTACCACCTCTCCCAAACCCCTATCTCCCCTCTATGTGAAGGGGGATTTGTGGATGGTTCTTGGAGTCATTCGTTGATTTCTTCCATTGCATCTTCTCTCTTCAATCTCCTACTTCCTTGAGTTGCATCTTGTAAGATTGAGAGAGTGAGTTGAGCATTTGTTGCTTGACCTTGCTTTGCATTTGTTGCATTAGTTTGAGCTCCCCACATCGATTAGTTCGAGTGAGAGTCCGTGAGTTTATTACTCTTGGAGGTTTCCGCCTCCTAGACGGTTTGGTGATATACTTGAGAAGATTGTGAAGAGGCCTAGGTGGCCAAGGTTCCCTCCGGAAGCTTCCTTTTGTGGTGTGCTCCGGGGAAGGGTGTGAAGTGGCCTAGGTGGCCAAGGTTCCTCCGGAAGCTTCCTTGCTTGTGGTGTGCTCCGGAGAAGTTTGTAAAGGTGTGGTGGTCGCCTTCAAGACCAACCCCGAGTGAATCGAGGCTCATCCGTTGGGGGTGACTCGAAAGGGAGAATACGGTGAGTCACTTGGTGGCGCCCCGAAGCTTTGGCTTCCGCACCGCACTAGTGGAGATTAGCACTCTCACGAGTGTGAACTTCGGGATAAATCTGCGTCCCCGACTCACTTGTGGTTATCTCATACCCACACCCTTTACTTTCCGCAATTCATACTTGCTCATATTGATATATCTTGTTCTAGTTGAATTGCTTAGTTGTTCCTACATTTCCATATCTTGTGATATAGTTTGTGCTTGCTAGTTTCCTTAAGTGTCTATCTTGTTTAGCATAGGTTGTTGGTGCACTTAGTCGAGCCTAGCATATTTAGGATTTGTGCTTGAAAAGTATCCGTTTAGTTTAATTCCGCATTAGGATAAAGCCAAATCCGTAAAAGTTTTAAAACGCCTATTCACCCCCCCCCCTCTAGTCGTCATCTAGATCCTTTCAATTGGTGTCTGACAAAATTGTGCATGCATGAGCAGATATAATTAAGATCAGGGCATGCGTATCAAATGTAGCAAAAGAGTCAGATGACCAATAATTATTAAGTTACAACTCATCAAAGAGCAAATCCAATAAAGTTCAAGAGTTGCAACTTAAGCAAAAACAACCCATATAACAACCCGCTTGAAGACTAACTCACATTTCTCCCCCTTTGTCATCAAATGACCAAAAGGAGACGAAATGGAGAGCAAACGCCCCTGAAGAATATCATCGTGGAGAAGTCGAGGGAGCGCCAACATTGTTGGGGTCGCGTGATGCAGATGGACCAGCAACAGTGTCTTCAACAGCTTCATTTTCATATGTGGTGTGTGATGAAGACTCTGAGCTCGGCATAAGAGGAGGAACTTGAGTTTTCTTGAACTTCTTCCTGGGCGGCTCGGCCCAATCAAAGTTCATTTGGAAGTCCATTTCTTCAAGTTCTTCAGCTGTCTTGAGATGCGAGAGGATGGCCCATGATCTGTCAAAAATCTTGTGGAGATAGTAGCGGTTTTTGCGTACTGAGTTATGCGTCACAGTCATGTTGGCTTGAATCGCAGCAAACTGACGCTTAACCCATCGATGGTTCTTATCAACTTTCTGGTGCAAGCTGATTAGTAGCTCACGGTCAGTCATGACACGTGGAGCATGTGATGTATGATATGGTCTTGAAGCTTTTGCAGCAGTATCCTGGCTAGCAGTTTCATCACCAGTGGACTGTGATATTGGCTGGCGAAATTGCCCATCTAGAGGACACATTCCTTCATCTACTGCAGCCTTGCCCTTGCCAGGAACTGAGGAGATGGTGCTTTGAAGAACTTCTACTTCTGGCAGATAACTGAGATGATTTTGACAATCAGCCTTGTAGTGAATTGAAGATCGGGATCTGATGAATCTCATGATCCATGGAGCATATGGCTTCAGATCAAAAGGTGACTGGGCCACTGTGACCAAAGTCCTCATGAAGAAATCATGGATATTAATGGGAGTACCATGAATGATGTGAAATAACAGATTCTTCATAATTCCCACAACTTCTTCGGTATTGGAGTTGTGACCTTTGATAGGGCTGAGGGTTTTCGCCAGAATACGATAGACCGTTCTTGGCACATATAGCAAATCCTTCACAAGGAAGGTTATCCTTGGAGCCTCTCCTTCAGCCAATGGCTTCATAAGCACTTGCATCAGATGGTGTGGCAGTTCAGATTCTTCATAAATCTTCTTTGCTTCTTCTTGGGGTGGATCAACTGGAAGAGTATGAAGAAGTTCGTCAGTTGGTGCCTTGTAATGAGTGTCTTCGCTCATCCAGTCCAGAGCCCAAGATGCAATGTCGCCAACGTCTCCAGAGAAATGCACAGTGGAGTAGAACTGAAGAATTAATTCTTCATTCCAATCGCAGATGTCAGAGCAGAAGCTGAGTAATCCAGTATCATGAAGCACAGCCAATACGGGTCTGAAACAGGGAATAGATTCCATATCCACATGAGGAATATGGCGATGCGGGAAGATCTTGTTCTTGTCAAACAAGAGTGAAGCATAATAGTTCATCTGTGTCCGTGTCCAGAAGCGCAGACGCCTGATTTTAGCTGAGTCATAAGGTGACTCGCCAATGAAGAAATTCTTCTCTTTGAAGAACTTGGCATTATCGAACTGAGGCCGTCTGAGGCTTCTGCCAATCTTTGGCATAACTGGGACTGGTTGAAGATTTTGCTTCTTTGGTCTGAGATCAAATATTGGTCTTGGAGACCCAGTAGAATCTTGAGGATTTGTCACAGCAAGTGATTTTGCAATTTCCTCAGCAGTGGCAGTTGGAACTATATCGGTGTCTGCTGAAGGAATTGAGTCATCGCGCTGAGGGGATGTATTGATGACATCCACCAGCGGGGCATCTTGAGTACGTTCAACAGATGGTGCAGGTTCAGTTTCATCAGCTATTTCAGCTGGAATGTCTTCATCAATGGTCTGAAGAGACGGCTGTTGTTCTTCAGAACCAGTGTGAATTTCTTCAGTGACAGCGGGTGACTGAGGCACTTGCGTCAGAGGAGTGGTGAGGGGCGAATTTGGATGGAAAGCTTCCCAAAATTCGTCAATGATTGGAGGGGTAGTTGCACCATCAATATCCACATCCTCTTCAGTTTCTTCACTACCGTCAGATGAAATAGAAGTAGTGGCATTTTCTTCAGTCATCGGAACCTGTGATGGCTTCCGTGATGAGACAGGATTAAGTGTAGCATCTTCTTTAACTTCTATTTCTTCATCCATCTGCTCTGTGGTAGCAGCAGAATGGGCATCATCTTCATTTTCATCAGTCTGAGGAATTTCATATTCCACCCCATAGGGAACCATTTGACGATCATCATTGGCAGGAGCAGGGGGCGCTGATGAGATAGGAATGGCATCAATTGGAATGACTATTGAAGACAATGTTGCCATTTTCAACCTCTTCACAGTTTTCGGAGCAGTGGGAGGAGCTGAAGCTTTTCTCTTTCTAGCTTCCTTCTCAGCAGCCTTGGTTTTCTTCACTTCTGATGTAGAAGGAAGGGTGATAGTCTTCACAGATGAAGGAGTTGATGGTGCTGCTGCTGAGGTACTTGGTGGTTCAGTTTCTACAGGCGTGACATCGTCAGTCGCCTTGGTAATTTCTTCAGGAGCAACTTCTTCAGTTGCCCTGTCTTGCACTTGTGGAGATACGGGCGCAGTCTCACTGGCCTGAGTAGTTGGTGGTGGAGCTGAAGAACTTGAGGGTGGCACTATGCCAACCTTGGCTGCCTCACGCTAGTTGTGGTCTTCAATAATCTTGTTGGTTGCAATGATGAACCGGTCACGCACACCACAGCAGTGTTTTGACTGTCGTTCAAACTCTTCAGACAGCTGTTGAATTTCAGACTGTAACATCACAAGCTGCTGAGGAGTAATAGAGAGCAAGTTCTTCCGCAGCTCCTTCTCTTTCTGCAGTTGTTGTTTCCTCACCAGCTTTGCTTGTGCAATTTTGTGCTTCTCATCCAAGATGAATGCAGACATCACATGGCTTGGACCAGGAGGTTGATTCAAATCATCAAGTGGCGTATCTGGGTTGGTGCACCAGATGTCAATGAAGTCCAGAAGCTTCTTGGGGTCCAGCAACATTGGAACTAAAGAATATTTAGCAATAGCAGCTTGCTCTTGCTTCCTTCTGAGGAACTCTATGAGCTCATCTTCGTCAGCTAGCCCATGTTCGTCAACTTGAGGCACGACGGCCTTGCTCTTGGGACTTGGTCTAGTTCCACGGCCAGTAGTGACCTTTTGCTTCAGCTTGGGCACAGAAGAAGATGGTTGCCCACTAGCTGAGGTACTTGATGCAGCAATTAACTCTTTTGCAAAGCCCTCGATGCGCTGGCAAGATGCGAGCACGACCGGTGTTGAAGCTCTGGCTACTGCCATTGATGAAGTTGAAGCAGGAGGAGGCACTGAAGATTTTGAAATCTTGGGTGCTGAAGCCTTTGAAGCTGCCGGCTGGGCCACTGAGGGATTTGTGACAGACGGCTTGGGCTTGTTGGCAGGCTTCTTCTGCATAGCCTTCTTTGGAGCGCTTGCACTGCCACTAGCACCTGCTTCAGCTGAGGCCTTTGTGGCCCTGTTGAATTCTTCAACAACCTTTTGGGCTTGTTTCTGCAATTTAGCTTGATGCTTTGCCCATTCTTTGGGGAATTCTTCACCCCTTCTGATGCTTGTAGGATCTGCCACTTGTCCAGGAGCCAACTGTGGTCTTTTGCACGGAGGCTTGACTGCGAAGTCCTTCATGTATTTGGAAGTGATGAAATTGTAGCTTCTCCACTGATAGGTCCAGTATCTCTTTATCTTTTGCATGCGCGTTTTGCGCTGCTCCTTTGTTTCCTTTCCATGAGTTTCTTCATCCGGAGTGCAATATCCTTCATACAGATCCTCTGGAATCTCGAAAGCTGTATGTTCCTCTTTTCTCTTGCCTCCCTTCTGAGGCTTTCTGCCATCAGCCATTTTCTTCAGCTAAGGTTTTTGAACTCGTGAGCACTCTGAAGATGTTTGAAGGTTTTCCTCAAGCAATGCTGCAAATGAATTAATTTGATGAGAACCTAGAGATTCGTCGGCAGACATTGTACCTATGAATAGAGTATAGTTGCGAGGAAATAGGGAAGAGTCACATGCGTTCTCAGAGATTTTTCAAAAATAAACCAGTTGAGGAAATTGACCCTTATCGTCTTGACGCATTTCACCAAGTGTTCTTGACATAGATTCCAGAGTTGTACAGATTGAAACAATTGCACAATTGAGGAATCTAGTTGTTAAGTATAACTTAGATGAAAACACTCAAGACTGGCCAAAAGGAAGTGCTGAAGAATTGGCAGAGTGGTAAAAACAGCACTTGAAGATTTTGTGGCAGTAAAAAGATCAAACTTGGGCTGTAAAAATAAATTTTAATTACCCCAAGGATGAACTCGATGAACTAGACGACAAGTCGAAGGAAACCATCAGTTCAGATAATCCGTGCCCTAACTTGGTGACGAAAGACACCTACGGTGGCGGCGGAGGTGAAGAAATCCGCAACCAGCGCGAGTACGACGATGAAGAAGTCGAGGCAGTGAAGCTCTTCCTCTCCGGCGACGATGAGTTCCAACGGCGGCGCTAGGGTTTGAGAGCGACAGGGGCGCGAGAGTGAAATGAGTTAGGGTTGACAAGGTCAAGCTTTTATATAGGCGCAGTGAAAACTGAGCGGTCTGAAGATTTTGGACGGATAAGCCCCTGGCGTTTCGCATTTGAGTGACACGCGCCACCCATGCATTTTGAGTGCGCTTATCCACGCGTCGAATGCGCGGGATGAGGTTACTGTGGCAACCGCCAAAAATTGAGTAGAATATTTTCAAAATGTGTTCGCAATTTCTTCAGCTGACAAGGACACAGTGAAGACTTTGAACGGTGTCAATTAGAACGCACATGAAGAGATTGAGAACAGAGTGGTTTGAGTTTAGCATAGAAGGGAGCGGGTCCGATCACATCCACATAGATGATGAAAAACACAGTTTGAAGAATTAGCTATATCTGGATGCTGTTGAGGACATGAAAAACTCAAGTATATATATATATATATATATATATATATATATATATATATATATATACAGCCGGTCTATTCTGCCAATATTGGCAGAATAGTTATTCTGCCCACACTCCGAACTGCACGCTCAACGCGAGGGCACTGCACTTTCTGAAGCAAAGATACTGCAATACAGAGACTAGTGAACTTCTCGTCACAAAAAACTGCACGCGGTGTTTTTTCGGTACTGTTTTTGATCCAGTTTTTTAACCATTTGTCGGAATGAGGCGTGTAATACGTCGTTGGAAAGCTATGGATTAGGCGCAACTTCGCCATGTTAATTTTTTTCCGAGATTCCTCACGGTTTAAGAGCAGTTTCGAAAACGGTGGGCGCCCGACGAGTGGCAGCGAGCGTATGTTTGCGTTTTTCGCAAACCGCTTGTCGGAATGAAGCAAATGATACACCGTTGGAAATATATCGTCGAGGCGCAACTTTTTCATATATATTACTTTCTCTAATTCCTTACGGTTTAAGAGCAGTTTCAAATTTACTAAATCGCGGAATTCTGTTTTTTCAAATTTTTGTAATTTTTCGGTACTGTTTTATCTCCAGTTTTTTAACCGTTTGTCGAAACAAGGCGTGTGATACGCCGTTGGAAAGCTACGTACAAGGCGCAACTTTCATATGTAGAAATATTTTTGAGATTCCTTACGGTTTCAAATTAATTTTGAAAATGGTGCGGCAGACGACGGGTGACAGCGGCCGTCTTTTCGCGAATTTTTACAAACCGCTGGTCGTAATGATTCAAATGATATGCCGTTGGAAAGATATCGACGAGACGCAACTTTTTCATGTAGAACACCCTCTCTAATTCCTTACGGTTTAAGAGCAGTTTTGAAATTACCGAAATGTGGACACTCTGTTTTTCGCGACACCAATATCGACGAGTGAACCGCATCGGACAGAAAACCGCACTGCTTCAGACTGAAAACCGCACTGCATCAGACGGGCAAGCGAACTGCATGGATTTTTTTGTTTTTTCCTAACTTTTTTTATGACGAGAGTGGACCGCAGAGACAAGGGCAAGTGAACCACATCAAGGAAAAAGTGAACCGCGACACGAGTCTAAGTGAACCGTATGATTTTTTTGTCTGTTATCTAACTTTTTTTATAGGCTTATGTGGACCATATGGTCAAGGTTAGTGAACCGCGTGGCCAAGACTAGAGAACTGCATTTTTTCGGTTGGCGAAAGTGAACCACCTTTACGAATCCCATCCTTGAAAAATTGAGAAAATAAATCTAATAATTACATTGGTTCTGTGCAAAAAGACACAAAGTGAACTGCGTCCATGTAGTGCATCCTGATGGTGGTTAAGTTTTCGTCTTTCAGTCTTTTTTTCACTGGACCGCTAGTGTTCATCGACTGCACTTCCTCCCATTGGATAATTGTGGCCTAAAAGGAACAAAAAAGTGAACTGCGTCCATAGTATGCTCTGTTCCACCCACAATACAAAAATGCATACATCTCAGCAACCCAAAAGGAAAAAGAAACATACAGCCACTGAACTACATAATTCACACGAAAAGTGCATGCTGCCATGAATGCAATGCCGCTATAGTGCTGCAGCGCCCGAAAGTGTACTGCAGTGATACCTCACACATCCAATATCTAAAAAAATAGGAAGAAAAACTCACGCAAAAACACCCCAGTCTGCAAGTGCACGAGCACTGAACCGCTTCAAGCACGCCTCCGAGCTGCACGTTCACGGTCGCCGAACTGCACGGGAGGATCAGCAGAGCCGCACTGGGCGTGGCGCCAGTACAGGAAGGAGTGCACACAGTGGTAGCAGAACTGCATTGGGGCAGCAACCTAGCTGCACTGGGCGGACGGCACAACACATCCACACCCAGCCGAATTGCATCACGCACTGGAAAAATTCAGAAAAATAAACACATAAAACCGCACATTCATCTACAACCAAAAATAATTAGGAAAATGGATTTGGATCCGCACTGCACACAGACGAGCTCCCGCACTGCTCATCGGATGAACTACTAAAAATATCCATGTGAACCGCCCCGGGGGCCGGGGGGAAATGCAAAACATTGAGCTTTTGAACTGGAATGCAAAACTTTTCTCCTGGACAAAACTGCACCAATCTGCATCAATTTTGTTCACAGGAGGTATAATGCATGCAAAGCCTTGACGTACTGCGAGCTGCGTGTGCGCGGTTGTTGGGCTGCATCCGCACAAGGAGAGAACTGCAGCACGGCGGCGGTTCTCTCATCGCCGGGAGGGAAAGAGGAGCTCGGGGAAGGCAGCCGAGGCCACGAGGAGTGCCATCTGAACTTCTTGCCAAACAGCCATCGAGGGAGGAGGTGGGAACTGCACGTCGCCCGCTGGAGCGCCACTGATGGGAGGCGGCGAACTGCAGCACCCATGCCACCGAACAGCATGACACGCATCGCGCCAGATCAGGACGCCCCGCTCGATGTTCTCCACAACAGATTAGGAGGGAGAGGTGAATGGGGCTGCTGGATTCAACGCCGATGGGCCGATGGTGGCGGTTCCGGCCACGGGCTTGCGGATCCGCCAGGCGGTCGACGGATTTTGGGAAGGGGGCACCGGAGCTCGGGGGTGCCGACAGACTGTAGTGCACTCCTTGACTGCAACCACGTCATAGAGCTCATCAGGGAGGAGGGGAGGCCCATGGTGGTGGGCACGTCATTGGGGAAGGGGATCCCGTGCCGTGGTTGCTTTGCCTGAAGGGGAGAAGACGGCGGCGGAGTTCGGGGTCGCCGAGGGTGGCCTCGCAGATTCGGACGAGGGAAGGTGGTGCGCTGGCCGACGGCGGGCTGGGACAGTAGAGCGTGGAGGTGGGAGAAGAGGCGGGTGAGATCCTCGCCGCCGCTCCACCTCCCTCCACGCGCCCGGCTGGTGCTGGCGCCCTTGCCTGAATCCGGGCCTGGATGGAGCCGAAGGTGGTGATGGGGGTTGGGGGAGGGAGGCGCGCCAGCCGGGAGTGAGAGGAGGTGGTGGGGTGGGGCGCCGCGGTGGTCGGGGCCATCCCCGTGGTCGCCGGCTGCTGGGCAGGTGGTGGCCGGCGGCGGGGCTGGCGGTAGGTGGTAGTGGGGTGGGGTGCCGTGGCTGCACAGTGGGAGGGAGGTTGGTGGAGGAGTGGGGCTCAGGGGAGAGTGTGGGTGGTGGTGGGAGGAGGGGTGGGTTTTTTCTACGTCGGTCAGTGCGGGTCGGGTGGGTGTGGGTTAGGTTGTTGGCAGAATAAGGCAGTGTTGGTAGAATAAGGTCTTAAGGGCGTTGGTAGAATAGACCCACCCTATATATATATATATATATATATATATATATATATATATATATAGCCCGTCTATTCTGCCAATATTGGCAGAATAGTTATTCTGCCCACACTTCCGAACTGCACGCTCAACGAGAGGGCACTGCCCTTTCTGAAGCAAGCGCACTGCAATACAGAGACTAGTGAACTTCTCGTCGAAAAAACTGCACGCGGTGTTTTTCGTTACTGTTTTTGAGCTAGTTTTTAAACTGTTTGTCGGAACGAGGCGTGTAATATATCGTTGGAAAGCTATGGATTAGGCGCAACTTCGCCATGTTGAAATTTTTTCGAGATTCCTCACGGTTTAAGAGCAGTTTCAAAAACGGTGAGCGCCCGACGAGTGACAGCGAGCGTATTTTCGCGTTTTTTCGCAAACCGCTTGTCGGAATGAAGCAAATGATACGCCGTTGGAAATATATCATCGAGGCGCAACTTTTTCATATATATTACTTTCTCTAATTCCTTACGGTTTAAGAGCAGTTTTAAATTTACTAAATCGCGGAATTCTGTTTTTTCAAATTTTTGCAATTTTTTGGTACTGTTTTCGCTCCAGTTTTTTAACCGTTTGTCAAAACGAGGCGTGTGATATGC
This sequence comes from Elymus sibiricus, assembly GCA_039707655.1. Taxonomy (NCBI): domain Eukaryota; kingdom Viridiplantae; phylum Streptophyta; class Magnoliopsida; order Poales; family Poaceae; genus Elymus; species Elymus sibiricus. Next base: position 255,222,820 of record CM077674.1, read on the forward strand.
CGTTGGAAAGCTACGGACGAGGCGCAACTTTCATATGTAGAAATTATTTCGAGATTCCTTACGGTTTTAAGTTAATTTTGATAATGGTGCGCCGGACGACGAGTGGCAGCGGCCGTTTTTTCGTGAATTTTTACAAACCGCTGGTAGAAATGATTCAAATGATACGCCGTTGGAAAGATATCGACGAGGCGCAACTTTTTCATGTAGAACACTCTCTCTAATTCTTTACGGTTTAAGAGCAGTTTTGTTTTTACCGAAATGCGGACACTATGTTTTTCGCGACACCAAAATCGACGAGTGAACCGCATCGGACAGAAAACCGCACTGCTTCAGACTGAAAACCGCACTGCATCAGACGTGCAAACGAACTGCATGGTTTTCTGTTTTGTGAGATGTATATTTTCCCACACGAAGAAGTGGAATGCGGTTCACATCGCACGTAAGGGAACCGCAACACTATCGAGAAATGAACCGCATTACTTTTTTTTTGTCGTTTCCGTAACAATTTTATGCACTTCATTTTTTGGGGGAGTAAGTGAACCGCGATACTACCAAAAGTGAACCACGACAGTACCGAAAGTGAACGGCAACACTATCAAAAGTGAACCGCATTACTTTTTCTTTGTCAGTTTCTTATCATTTTTTTGCACTTCATGTTGGATGTAAGTGTACCGCAACACTACCTAAAGTGAAACGTAACACTCTCGAAAGTGAACCGCAAACTATGGATAGCTATGGAAGCGAACTTCATGCATTTTTTTCCTTCTCCAATTTACAAAGTGAACCACAGGAGATTTTTTTGTTACAATGAACTTCATTTGTTTTTTGAGTTTTGGGCGAGCGAACTGCACGAGTAAAAGTTCTTTTTACAACCAGATCCATGGAAAATTGTAGAAAAGCACAAATTATAATCTGCCCATGTGGGTTATGCTAGTTATGCCACGCACAGAGCACTGCAAACGCGGGCTCCAGTGAACTCCACGTCAGTGCGCCGATGTAACTACACGTTTTGTGGTTGAAGCTGCAGCATGCCCCCACCGAGTAACCGCACTGCAACACATCGAGCGACTGAACCACATGGAGATCCTAGGCGAACTGCACACCGAGATGCAAAATAATAGAGCTGCACATCGTGCTTTCCAAACTGCAAAAATAGCAAAATCAAGGTGAAGTGAGTCAATGGACAAAAGAGAGGAGAGTGGCATGAGATGCAACAGCACTGCATCGCGATGCGTACTGCACACTTGCGAGGTGGTGGCCACTCGCGTCGTGCCTCTGCCGCGGTAGTCCCGACGGACTACATGCACATGCGCTCCGCACCGCACGGGCGCATCGCGTGAACTGCACGGGGGCAGGGAACATAGATCGTCCTCCTCTTCTCGCTTGGAGGAGAGTGTCGCTCAGCTGAACTGCACCTGGCGCTCCACCGAGCTGCACGACCAGGGAACTGCAAAAAAACTGAAACACACTACAGAATCACCGAGGCGATGAAGCCCGTGCTCGGATTAACCAGATGCAGAGGAAAAGCGAACTACACCTGGCGAGCCACTGAGCTGTACCACAACGACCACCAGAGTGCACCACGGCGACCACCGGAGTGCACTGCGGAGTGCGGACTCCAGACTCCCCCCATGGTAGCTGCTCACCCACAACCGCAAACTGCACACCAACAACAGATGAAGGAGGAGGAATCAGGAAGGCGGGGAGGCACGGATCTGGGGGGCGCTAGCTGCTGTCCACGCGGAGGGAGGTCGGGGTGGGGGCGCGGCGCCTCGGTTCATCGGGAGGAGTGCTCCTCATAGCCGGTCGGGCAGGGAGGAGCGGGACGCCGAGCTTCTTGTCAACGGGTGAGCAGGGGAGGACTGCGAGGGAGCGACTAATCCCCCGGATCTGACGCGTGGGGCACTGCGGTGGCCAGGCCGGCAATGGTGCGGATGGGGAAGCCGCTGTCGAGTTGGTCGCTGGGGGTATGGGTTGGACGCCGAGGACGTGTGTGCGGCGCGCAGCCGGGGCGTAGGAAGGAGGTGGACAGGGGTGGGCGCGCCGCCGCGGGGTGGGAGGTGGATGGGGGTGGGCGCGTCGCCGCGGGGTGGGAGGTGGATGGGGGTGGGCGGGCCGCCGCGTGGTGTGAGGTGGTCAGGTGTGGGGCCGTCGCCGCGGGGTGGGAAGTGCTCGGGATGGGAGCGCCGCCACGTGGTGGGAGGTGGTCGGGGGTGAGAGGAGGCGCGGTGGCCGTGGCTATGGTTGGACGTGGGGCTGGAGTGGTGGGGGTGGGGGATGGATAAGGTTGGACGTGGGGTTGTAGTTCGGTGGAGTTCCGGACGTGTTTTCGGTTTGGTGGAGTGTTGGCAGAATAAGCCCAAATGTTGGTAGAATAAGGTCTTAAGGGGGTTGGTAGAATAGACCCACCCTATATATATATATATATATATATATATATATATATATATATATATATATATATATATATATATATATATATATATGGAAAATACATCCTACCACCCGGGGGTAGTTACCCCACATGTCTCATATACTATCATGTGATAGTATATATATACTACTTTATCAGAGAGCGGACGTTTGGCTCCCGGGAGCCATGGAGGCCTTTTTTTGAAAACAAATCTAAATTCAAACTTTTCGGTTTCAAAAAAATCTGAAAAAAATTGTGCAAGTAAACAAGTATGTTTTGTCTATGTGTGTAAAATTTCAGAATGAAAAACGTTGAAATGCGACCTGTACAAAAAAGACAAATTCATGACATGTGAGGATGAATAGTATCATGTGTTAAAAAGCCCCGGATTTGTCTTTTTTGCACAGCCCTCATTTCAACGTATTTTGCACTGAAAATTTACACACATGTGTGTTATGCCTTCATGTATATGTGTGTTTTTTTTAGAATTTTTTGAAATGTAGAAAATATGAAATTTGACAAAATTCAAAATTTTCGAAACCGAGCTCCATGGAGCTCGGCCTCCAAAGACAATATCCGACTTTATCATTATAAGTATGTTTATATACTATATATAAGATACTTGAAAGTGAGTTACATGAAAATATTGCAAGTTGGCCCATGGTTTTATATTATTTATGAAATACGTGCATATTTGTACGTAAAAAAGAGCATACTTAAAATACGATACATACTATCAAAAAAGTAGTATATATACCACCAAAACATTTTTATATACCACATACTACGCGTACATACTCTCCGATTTTATAAATACTACATACAACATACAAAACTCAAGTGGTGGTAACTACCACTTGTGGTAGAAATATATATACAGCCCGTCGATTCTGCCAATATTGGCAGAATAGTTATTCTGCCCACACTTTCGAACTGCACACTCAACGCGAGGGCACTGCACTTTCTGAAGCAAGCGCACTGCAATACAGAGACTAGTGAACTTCTCGTCGAAAAAACTATATGCGGTGTTTTTCGGTACTGTTTTTGATCCAGTTTTTTAACCGTTTGTCAGAACGAGGCGTGTAATACGCCGTTGGAAAGCTATGGATTAGGCGCAACTTCGCCATGTTGAAATTGTTTCGAGATTCCTCGCGGTTTAAGAGCAGTTTTGAAAACGGTGGGCGCCCGACGAGTGGCAGCGAGCGTATTTTCGCGTTTTTTCACAAACCGCTTGTTGGAATGAAGCAAATGATACGCCGTTGGAAAGATATCGTTAAGGCACAACTTTTTCATATATATTACTTTCTCTAATTCCTTACGGTTTAAGAGTAGTTTCAAATTTACTAAATCGCGGAATTCTGTTTTTTCAAAAAAAATCAATTTTACGGTACTGTTTTTGCTCCAATTTTTTAATCGTTTGTCAAAATGAGGCATGTGATACGCCGTTGGAAAGCTACGGATGAGGCGCAACTTTCATATGTAGAAATGTTTTTGAGATTCCTTACGGTTTTGAACTAATTTTGAAAATGGTGCGGCAGCCGACGGGTCACAGCGGCCGTTTTTTCGCGATTTTTTACAAACCGCTCGCCGGATTGATGCAAATGATACGCCATTGGAAAGATATCGAAAAGAAGCAACTTTTTCCTGTAGAACACACTCTCTAATTCCATACGGTTTAAGAGCAGTTTTGATTTTACCGAAATGCGGACACTCTGTTTTTCACGACACCAAAATCGACGAGTGAACCGCACCGGATAGAAAACCGCACTGCTTCAGACTAAGAACCACACTGCATCAGACGGGCAAGCGCACTGCATGATTTCTTTTGTTCTTTTTCTAACTTTTTTTATGAACGAGTGTGAACCGCAGAGACGAGGGCAAGTGAACCGCAACAATGTCAAAACTGAACCGCATTACTTTTTTTTTTCATTTCCTTCAGTTTTTTGGCACTTCACACATCGGGTGTAAGTGGACCGCAACACTACCACAAGTGAACCGTAACACTCTCAATGAATTGAAGCGCATTGGATAGAAAATTGCACTGCTTCCGATGAAAAACTGCACTGCATTGGCAGGCAAGTGAATCGCATGATTTCTATATTAATCAGATGAACTTCTCATGTTTTGTGTACTGCAAGAAAGGTTTTTGTGTACTGCATGGTCAAACTGAAACTTGCGTTGCCAATCTGAACACCGTGATCGAGGCGAGTGCACTGCATGACTAAGTACAAAACTAACGACCAGATAGCCACAATGCACAATTTTTTGAATAATGGAAAAATAATGAACTTCACAGAGAGAGCTCTGAACTGAACCGCGAGCTGACTTTCGGGCCACTGGTGTGTGCTCACACACCCGCCGAACGGTCCACACGAGCGAACTGCGTGCACGTGAACCTGTCGTCGCCCGAGACTGCACGGGGGCGAGTTGCCAAACTGCAGCAGCAGCGACGATGCAGCAGTGAGCAGCTCCATTTGCGCTGGTGAGGATGAAGGGGGAAGGCTAGTATAATTTCACCACACTACACTGCAAGCAAAAAAACAGTGGACCGCGCCGGATCCTCATCTGCACTGGAACCGCACGACAGATGCTCATCCAAAATCACAAAAAAGAACATTTCTCAAACATGATGCTGGCGTTGTGGACTGCTCTGGTGAGCTGTTAAACTGCATCAGGAGCACCGCACTGATCGCCCAGGAGCACAGTACACTTTTTCTTTCTCTTTTTTGATGTTTTTCCCTCTCCTGCAAAAATTTGGCAAACTGAACCGCAAGAACATGAATAGCAAACTGCTGTGCGCTTAATTTTCCCTATCAAAAATCAAAAAAGTGAACTATAACAACAAACAAATGAAGTGAGGTTTGGGCCTTTTCTCAAATATCATACTGCACTACATTGGGGCTTGTCGTGGACCGCACATCGCCCCCCGATGGACTGCATCCCGCAGAGACGAGGTCAAGGGTGCTCCGCCGCAGGACTGGCGCAGGGCAGCAAGTAAAGCCCGTTGGCGCGGAAGGCATAGGACGACGGCGGCATGGTCAACGACCTCCAATCTCGACGGCGGGAGCTCGATGGTTCGATGAAATTTTTTGCTACCGATGGAGGAGAATGAATCCAGGGGCTGGTGGTGGCCCGCTGACCTGGACAGGGCCGGCCACCGCGGCCGCGCACTACAGGAGCGCATCGCACGCGCGGTCGAGCGTCTCGAGTATGGGACCCCTATCGTCGGCGGCGGCGGCCACGAGGCGGTCCTTGAGGGAGAGGAGGCGGGCGTCGAGATTCGCGAGGAGGGCGGCGAGGCGCTGGCTGGAGGAGGCGCCGGGGGTGGGGGCGAGGTGCCTGGCGGTGGCGAATCCAGCGGCGAAGACAGCGGTGAGCAGCGGGATGGGCGGGAGGCGGGATAGGGAGAGCGCGGCGACGGGGAGGAGGAGGGGGAGGCCGTAGGGCGCGGCGGCGAGGGATTGCTGCGTGATGCGGAGGAAGGGGAGGCCCAGGGGGTCGGCGACAGCCGGGAGGTCGGCCCAGCCGTTGTAGGCCACGGCAGCGGATGAGGAGGAGGAGCAGCGGGTGGATGTGGATGTGGAGGCTCGACGCGGGCGGGATCGGACGGGGAGGAGGAGGTGGGGGGAGGGGGTGGACGGCGGCGCAGGGAAGTCTGGCCGGCGGGTGGGAAGCACAGTGGTGGGGATGGCGAGGTGAGGTGTGTGCGTGTGTGGGCTGCGGATTTTTTCTCTTTTCTCTCGGGTGGTTTGTCTGGTTCGGTTCGAGGCGGGGTTAGGTGTCGGCAGAATAAGGAAAAGATGGTAGAATAAGGTCTTAAGGGGGTTGGTAGAATAGACCCACCCTATATATATATATATATATATATATATATATATATATATATATATATAATCTCCTCAAGAAATGAAGAATAACCACAAATGACGAATTTGAAAAGTTTTGACAAAATTGCAAATGACGAAGAAAAACTCAAATTCATGCAAGACAAAAGTGGGTGGTGGCGTTACCCACCGTGTAAGAACTATGATGATTTCAGACATCGCGTACAATTGTCGTAGGGTTCTGAGAATCAAGTTCTTCATTAATTTCTTCACACTTAGAGGGTTAGTCTTCATTGATTGAAGAAAAATGTTACTTCGTGTGTTGTGCATCAAAGTCATCAAGAATGCATAAGCGTTAGGATGTGTGTCTTTTTCAAAGGACATTCGAAGATTCTAGGATGTGTAGCTCACACCGCAACCTGCAAAACCTTCTCTCATCCAAGGGCATAGTGAAGATATCTGCAAGCTGGTCTTCTGTCTTCATGTGGTCGATGATGATGTCTCCCTTCAGCACATGATCAAGAAGAAAATGGTGACAAATCTCAATGTGCTTCATCCTTGAGTGTTGCACTGGGTTGTGGGTGATCTTGATGGCGCTCTCATTGTCGCAGTAGAGTGGCACTTTCTTCACATTGACGCCATAGTCCTTGAGGGTTTGCTTCATCCATAGTAACTAAGAGCAGCAGGCGCCAGCAGCAATGTACTCAGCCTCGGCAGTGGAAAGTGAGACGCAGTTCTGCTTCTTCGAGCACCAACATACAAGAGATATCCGAGGAAATGGCATGTGCCTGAGGTTGACTTGCGATCCACATGATCACCAGCATAATCAGAATTGGAATATCCAGCAAGATCAAGTGATGAGCCCTTGGGATACCATAATCCAAACATTGGAGTGTGAGCTAAATATCGAAGAATTAGTTTCACAGCCTGGTGGTGTGATTCCTTCGGTGATGCTTGAAAGCGGGCACACATGCAAACGCTAAGCATAATATCTGGCCTAGATGCACATAGGTAAAGGAGCGAACCAATGATGGAGCGATATACCTTCTGATCAAAATCTTTACCATTTTCGTCAGTGTTGAGTTGGCCATTTGTTGGCATTGGTATCTTGAGGCCTTTGCAATCTTGCATTCTGAATTTCTTCAGGCAGTCTTTGAGATATTTCTCCTGAGATATGAAGATGCCATTGGGTTGATGACGAATTTGAAGTCCAAGGAAGAATTTCAACTCCCCCATCATAGGCATCTGATATTCTTCTTGCATCATATGTGCAAATTCGTCACTGTATTTCTTGTTAGTGCAACCAAAGATAATATCATCAACATATATTTGGCATATGAACAGTTCACCATCATAAGATTTTGTGAAAAGAGTAGGGTCAAGTGAACCGGGCTTGAACCCCTTTTTCTTCAGGAATTCCTTCAGTGTATCATACCAAGCCCTCGGGGCTTGCTTGAGGCCATAGAGAACCTTGTTGGATCTGAAGACTTTGTCAGGATGCTTTGGGTCCTCAAAACCTGGTGGTTGAGCAACATATACTTCTTCCTCAAGCTTACCATTGAGGAATGCACTTTTCACATCCATCTGATATAAGAGGATATCATGATGGTTAGCATATGCAAGCAATATACGAATGGCTTCAAGCCTAGCAACAGGTGCAAATGTTTCACCGAAGTAAATACCCTCAACCTGTGTGTAGCCTTGAGCTACAAGACGGGCCTTATTCCTCACCACTTGGCCATTTTCGTCTTGTTTGTTGCGGTAGATCCACTTAGTGCCGATGATATTGTGCTTGCGTGGATCAGGACGCTTGACAAGCTCCCACAGATTGTTGAGCTCGAACTGACGCAATTCATCTTGCATTTCTTGAATCCATTCAAGTTCCAGAAAGGCTTCATCAACTTTGGTGGGCTCTGAAATAGAGACAAACGCATAATGCCCACAAAAGTTAGCTAAATGTGAAGCTCTTGAGCAAGTGAGGGGACCAGGTGCATTGATGTTGTCGAGGATCTTCTCAATCTGCACTTCATTTGCCACCGGTGGATGTGCTGGACGAGGGCCTTGTTGTTGTTGTTGCCATGCAGAATCCTCAGCATCATTTTCGTCAGGATGTTCATTTTCTTCACGACGAGGAACAACCACTTCTTCATCAGCAGCAATTCTTCACTGGGCACAATTTCACCAGTGCCCATCAGCTTGTAAGATTCCTTAGGTGGCATTTCATCTAGCACAGGAGGCAGGTGCTCTCTTTGCAAGCCATTAGTTTCATCGAACTGCACATCTACAGTTTCAACAATCTTGTGAGGACAAGAGTTGAAGACTCTGTAGGTGTGCGAATCCTTTCCGTAACCAAGCATAAAACCTTCATGTGCTTTCGATGCAAATTTAGAACTGTGATGAGGATCTGTAATCCAACATTTAGCACCGAAGACTTTGAAATAACTCACAATGGGTTTCTTGTTGGTGAGTAGCTCGTATGAGGTCTTCTTGAGGAATTTGTGAAGATATACCCGATTGATGATGTGACAACCAGTATCAATTGCCTCAGGCCACCATCGACAAGGGGTCTTGTATTCATCAAGCATAGTACGCGCCATCTCGATGAGAGTTCTGTTCTTGCGCTACACAACTCCATTCTGCTGAGGTGTGTAGGGAGCGGATAGCTCATGAGTGATGCCAAGTTCATTAAGATAGTTGTCGAGACATATGTTCTTGAATTCAGTGCCGTTGTCACTCCTAATGTGCTTGATCTTGAGATCATAATTTGTCATGGCCCGATTGGAGAATCGTCTGAAGACATCCTGAACTTCATTCTTGTAAGAAATGATGTGCACCCAGGTGTATCGAGAGTAGTCATCAACAATGACGAATCCATAGAGAGATGCTACATTGGTTAGTGTGGCATAATGTGTAGGACCAAACAAATCCATATGAAGTAATTCAAAGGGACGAGTAGTGGTCATGATTGTCTTCGCCAAGTGCTTGGATCTGGTCATCTTTCCAGACTCACAAGCACCACAGAGGTGATCCTTGACGAATTTGACACTCTCGACACCAATGATATGCTTGTTCTTGACGAGAGTGCTCAAATTCCTCATTCCAACATGTCCAAGTCGTCAATGCCATAGTCAGCATTCCGAAGCTTTTGCCATTAGACATGTTGCAGGCTGAGGACCTGTAGAGAAATCTACAATGTACAAGTCACCTTTCCTAAAGCCTTCGAAAACTTTGGATTTGTCAGATTCCAACAGCACAATGCATCTATATTTGCCAAAGATGACAATCATATCAAGATCACAAAGCATTGAGACAGACATGAGGTAGTATCCAAGGGACTCGACAAGCATCACCTTTTCCATGTGTCGATCTTTTGAGATAGCAACCTTACCTAGACCCAATACCTTGCTTTTTCCTTTGTCAGCGTATGTGATATGCTTCAGATGAGATGGAGTAAGGGGAGCATCAGTGCGGAGATTCCTATCTCCAGTCATATGATTCCTGCAGCCACTGTCCAAGACCCATTCAGTGGCTGAAGGAGTATCATCCTGTAGAAGCATTAGTTTGACTTACAAATTCATATGCTTCAAAGTGAAGAATATGATGATGATCAATTTCATCAGACAATTTCATCAATGAATAATATCAGGCAGCATAAGGGATGTGTGAAATGAAACATTCATTTCATCGTGATTAGCCTGCATCCCAATAGGCATTATGTCAGATCTTTAGCAAATTCATCAGACATTTAGTTGTCTGAAGACCTGACCCTGCTGAAGAGATTAGTTCTTCTTCTTAACCACCCACATCTGAATGGGTGGCTGAGAAGCAATGTGGTGAAGTGCATTAATGGAGAACTTAGGCATTGAAGAATATGCATTTCTCTTCACAGGAGGGTTATAGTAATTGAATGAATAAGCAGAGAAATTCTTCAAAGATTTGTGAACATAGTGATTCGAAGAATAATGCTCATATTCATCAAATCGATGTTTGTTTCCCTGTGAAACAGAGGCATTAGTGTGACCATAAGTGGGTCTGCGTCCATTTGACAACTTTGATCCCTGTGAAGAATTTGCCCTGGGAAGTTTCTTCTTCATCGGTGGTGTCATGATGACATTCACCTAAAGATTTTCCAGACGGCTTTTAGGAACCCAGATTTTCTTCACAGGTGGACCATTCCTGCAGTTAGTACCGATGAATCTGGCAAAGACCTCACCATTCTGATTCTTGAATAGTTTATAGTTGGAGTCAAATGACTCATCTGAAGAATATGAAGAATCACAAGTATAGCCAGATAAAGTGGATGGATCTATTGGAGGTCCCTTTGCAGCAACCCATGTGGTTTTGGGATACTGCTCAGGCTTCCAATACGAACCATCAGTGTTGAGCTTTCTCTCAAAGGCAATACCCTCTTTCCTAGGGTTCCTGTGAAGAATTTGCTTTTTGAGCACGTCACATAGGGTTTGATGCCCTTTGAGGCTTTTGTACATGCCAGTGACATACAATTCCTTCAGTCCTGCATTTTCTTCAGTATCCCCAGTGGCTTCCTCAAGTGAGGGGTTAGTGGCCATCATAGCAGTTCAAGCAATTGCAACAACAGAAGCATTTGAACATTCAGCTGAAGAATTAGCATTATCATGTTCAAGGCATTTTAGGCAAGGTGCAACAAATTCTTCCTGAGCGGTACTGATCTGTTGAGCGAGGAGTGAATCGTTTTATTTTTGAAGATCATCATGAGACGATCTCAGCTTCTCGAGATCTTGCTTCCTTTGAACAAATTCATAGGACAGCTTCTCGTGTTCAGCTGAGAGGGACACATGACGACTTTCAAGTTCGTCATATTGAGACTTAAGCCTTCTGAGATCCTCAGACAAGGCTTAACTACGATCCATTTCCTCATCCAACAGGTCATCGCTTTTGTCTAGCAGTTTTTGAATCTTTTCCATGGCATGTTGTTGCTCAGTTGCAATTTTAACAAGTTTCTTATAGCTTGGTTTAGCTTCACACTCAGAATCATCATCACTGGAAGTTTCAAAGTAGGCTACTCGTGAGGCTACCTTTGCACCTCTTGCCATGAAGCAATAGGTGGGAGTGAAGTCATCAGCACAGTCATCATTGTTGGTGGAGATACCATTATCCTCAGAGTTGAAGATGGACTTGCTAACGTACTCAGTAGCGAGAGCAAGGCTTGCCACACTAGTGTCTGACTCCTCCTTAGATTCCTCAGCTTGCTGATCATCAGAATCTTCTTCAGAATACATTTCCCTCCCAAGGAATGCACGAGCTTTGCTAGAACTAGTTTTCTTGTGAGATGAGGACTTTGATGAAGACTTTGAGGACTTCTTCTTTTTGCCATTAGACTCATCATCATCCCTGCTCTTCTTCTTCTTCTTCTTCTTCAGCCAAAGAGGGCAGTCGGCGATGTAGTGGCCTGGCTTCTTGCATTTCTGACAGGTTCTTTTATTGTAGTCTCGAGCAGATGCTTCTCCAGTGTTCTTCGAGTCATACTTTGAAGATTTTCCAAATCGGTTCTTCTTGGAAAACTTCTGGAACTTCTTCACCAGCATAGCCAGTTCTCTGCCAATTTCCTCAGCACCGTTAGAACTGCTCTCATATTCCTCTTCTTCAGATGAAGAAATAGCCTTGGCTTTTGCTTTAGCCTTTAGAGCGCGAGGACGACCATAGCTGGGTCCATACATATCTCTCTTCTCTGCTTGCTGAAATTCATGTGTGTTGAGCCTCTCAAGAATGTCAGCAGGATCCAGTGACTTGTAATCAGGGCGCTCTTGTATCATCAGTGCCAAAGGAACTGTCCAGAGACCTCAGCAATTTCTTCACCACCTCATGATCGGTGATGTCAGCAGCACCAAGAGCTTGAAGCTCATTGGAGATATCAGTGAGGCGGTCGAAGGTTTGCTGCACATTTTCATTGTCGAGTCTTTTGAAGTGATTGAAGAGATTGCGTAGGACATCAACTCGGGAGTCTCGCTGAGTAGATACTCCCTCATTGACTTTAGAGAGCCGGTTCCAGATCAGCTTCGAAGTTTCCAAAGCACTCACTCTACCATACTGGCCTTTGGTCAGATGACCACATATGATATTGTTCGCTTGAGAGTCCAGTTGCTTGAATCTCTTCACATCAGCAGCATTGATACTTGGCGAAAGGGTGGGGACGCCATTCTCGACGACGAACCAGAGATCGTTGTCAATAGCCTCAAGATACATTCGCATCTTGTTCTTCCAGTAGGGATAGTCTGTGCCATCGAAGATGGGGCACGCAGCGGAGACCTTGATCATTCCTGCGGTCGACATAACTAAACTCTAGGTGGTTAAACCAAAATCACACAGAACAAGGGAGTACCTTTCTCTGATACCAATTGAAAGCGCAGGATAACTCCTAGAGGGGGGGGTGAATGGGAGATTATTAGAAATTCGTCAAACTCCGAAGACTTTGACGAAAATCAGAGTGAAGAAATAGAAACATAATTGAAATTAAATCTACACAGATATGGAAAGCATGCATACGAAGCATAAGTAGGTGAAGAACATGCAGTCATACACACAGATAAGCATGAGGAAAATGAACTGAAGAAAATGAGACAGCATGATGAAAGTCTTCAGTTCAAATTCTTCAAAAAGGTATGACACAAGTTCTTCAGCAATGGAATAGTAATAAAGTGGGGCGGTGAGGCCTGCGCGGCAGGACAGTCGGCCACGGGAGGCAGGAGCAGGCAGTCCCGCCGGCGCTGGTTTGCGCGGCTGGAGCAAGAAGATCAGAGATTGAAGAAGCAGCACGGCCGTTGGATTAGCATGCAACGATCACTGCTGCTAGAATCGTTTGTTGACTAAGTTGACGAAGCCCTGCGTACGCGTCAACCTAGTAGGTCCACAAGTCAACCTCCCAACCTAATGGGTCCCACTTGTCATTGGTAGGAATCGTTTTTTTTTTCACGTAATAAGGAGGCACTTCCTTCCGTGCGAAGATATGGCTGGTGGGTCCCAGCTGTCAGGGGGAGGAATCATTTTTTCGCGTAATAAGGAGAAACTTGCTTGCGTGCGGCCATGGACCATGTGGGTCCCTACTGTCAGCCTCTCCACGTACATCCCTCTTCTGATGGCTGTCGTTTGTTGACCACGTTGACCACGCCGCGCCGAGAGCACAAACGTGGTGGACGATGGTGAGGTCCAGGAAGGGAACGACCCAGAGCCAGCAAAGCCACAGCAGTGGATGCCCATGCTGAGGGGAGTACGAGGGTTGACTGGTTCGGCTGCGGTGTGAGGCCTGTGTCGCTGGAGAATAACAGGAGGTGTGGGTGAGTAGAGGGATGGCCTAGCCAGCGGTGTGAGTAGGAGGGGGCGGTGAGGCCTGCGCGGCAGCACAGCCGGCCACGGGAGGCGGGAGCAGGTGGTCCCGCCGGCGCTGGATGGGCGGCTGGAGCAAGAAGATCAGATATTGAAGAAGCACGACGGCCGTTGGATTGACATCCAACGGTCAATTCTGCTAGAATCATTTGTTGACTAATATATAATAAGTAAAGAATTCTTGCATACGCGTCAACTTAATAGGCCCACAAGTTAGCCTCCCAATCTGTGGTGGACAGCATACAGCCCATTTGCTATTTTTTTAAAATAATTTACAGCTCATTTACAAATTCGTATGCAATTTATTGCAGTCCATTTTCTTTTTGTTGGCCAGGACGAGGGCTAAAAATTTAAACGAAATTTTGCATATTTTGGTGGGGTCCAAACTATTTTTAATCCCGAAATGTCGAGCCATATTTAAAGTAATTTCAAAATATATTTAAATTAGGTTAAAACCCAATGAAATATGAAATCTGAAAATGTGAAAAAAAATTGAAATTTGAAAGTAATTGCCAATTTGTTGTGTGTGTTTTATATTTACAGCCCATTTCATATTACTTTTAAGATTTGCAGCCGTCTTGAAAGATTTGCAGCCCAGCAGGGCGGAGAAAAACAAGTTGGCCTGGTTTGGATTGGCCTCGATTGGGTATTCATCAGAAAAAAACAACTGGGCTAGCCATTTTCACAAAGAAAAAAATAGCTGGGCTGGTCATGTGGAAAACGTAAAATAGAAGCCTGGGCTAGATGGGCCACAGCCGAGTTAATACCCTGCTCCGTCTCAACAATAACAAAAAAAACAAAAAAAAACTGCTACAGCTGCTAGGTCCCAGGTGTCAGCCGCTCTTGTGCAGTTCTCTTGTCTATTAACTATACGCTGACAATGTCGTGAGTCCCAAATGTCAGCAGACCACTACGAGGAAGCATTTGCTTTTTTCTTGTAACAATGAGGCACTTGTTTGCGTACAGCCATGGACATGGTGGGTCCCTACTATCATCCTCTCCACATACAGTCCTCTCCTGATTCCTCTCGTTTGTTGGCCATGTTGACAACGCCAGACGGCGGCGACGCGGCGACCGCACCAAGGCGCGCGGTGGACGACGGTGAGGCCTCGGACGGGAACGAACAGGAGCCGGGGAAGATGCGGCAGTGAAGTCACAGGCAAAGGGGAGTACGAGGGTTGACTGGTTCGGGTGCTGGGTGGGGCTGACGTCGCCGTTAACGATTTAGGAGACGGTAAGGCGGCGATGCGTGCGCGGAGGCGCAGCCAGCCGTGGGAGGCAGGAGCAGGCGGCCCCACCGGCGCTGGTTTGGTTTTGGCGGCTGGAGGAAGAAGAGACTGAAGAAACACGACAAAGTGTACAAGCAGCAGGAGTACTTAACAACATTAACTGAAAGCAGCAGGAGCACTTAACAACCAGAGCTAAAAGCAGTATGAGTACTTATACAGGTTCAACCGTACAAGGCACGCCTCGAACAGTGCTACTTTGCCTACTATTAATGAAGGGTGAGGCCACCAAGCCCCAAGACAAGGCCCAGGCGCCACCCCGCGCATCCACAACTTTCTGAAAGCGGCTTCATCTCACAATGTGGTCAATAAACAGGATATTCGCTTCAGAGCCATGGAAAAGCATGAACATAACCTTCTGTCCTATTCTCCAAGATCGTCGGGCCTTCATGATTTGAGACCACCCATGAATAATTATCTTTTCACCTCTAAGGGAAATGGAGTAGGTCAACATAAACATCATGTTGTGACCAAGCGCAAGTCTTAGTCGACCATGGCCAGGCATCTGTATAGGAACAATAAAACTGGGCAGTTTCTGTTTCAAGAAGAAGAACACAGCTGTAAAACTGTGTATAAGCAAGAGTTTATGAACAACATATATAACAGAAAATAGCTCGTACCATCAGTTTCTTGACACAGTTGGACCTGTTCAACGTGTGCACCAGTGGCACACATATGCCACGTGGCCTTCCACCATTGAAATGCCCCACAAGGTCCTCAAGACGATCAATAAAGTGTAGGAATTGGTGGATGTCGTCCCAGTCGACTTCGGTGCCATCAGTAACCGTCGAGTTCTTATCAAATAACAGACGAGTAGTGTCCTACACTTTGTAATAACCTACGCGTGTCACCAATTATAAGAAATATTAGTTAGAAGTAGCAACATTGAGAGAGAAGGGAATCACAAATTGTTGCTACTTCTAAAGTCAAATTGTGATCAGTTAGACAGAATAGGTGGATTACAAAGTAAAAGAGGCCACACGCAAGAACCAGATACAAAACTAACATGGATGAACCACTGGAACGACGTCGGGGTGGAAGGTCACAGGGAAGATAAGACCAGGTTCTACTATTTCCATGAACATTGGTGTGCCAACTTTCAGTCTGTAACACTTGACAAAGTTTATCCAAGTTTGGCCATAAAAAAGGAGCGATCTTCTTGGTTAATGAACCCATATGTGAACATATATCCATGGCATGTCTCCAATGTGACCATTATACTGGTGTATTTAGTTATGGCAAGGCCGACCTTCTAGAGTACATGTGTTCTGGCAGAGCAAGGTATGCACTACAGGAAAAATAATATGAGAACACAATTTATTCGCTATCCAAATCTAGAAATAATTTCCTCTTTCACGTTAGTGTTCAGCATGGTACTAGTACCTTTTATCAAAATATAGCAATCCAAATTTCCAAATTAGTCGACAGCATGTTCAAAAACCCCAACCCTACCGGATAGAAAAGAGGATTCTAGGAACATACCATGCGCTTTTTGAAATCCTGTGTTAGGATGAGAAGGAACAAGTCTGGCGTCTCGCCAAGGGCGCAGAAACCTGTAGGGTCCTCGCACTTTGGGCACTGCAAATGAAACACACTAGATTCAGTACGAAGAAAAATGCATCAACGGCGGCGGTTGCCATCCTAGGATTACCGGCGACAAAGGGACAAGGATTTATCAGGGATGGATGAAGATTTCGTACCTGGTTCTCCATGAGAAAACCCTAAGTAATCGATAGGGACGGCGCTGGTTTTAGATGAATTACTCTTATATTATGGGACGGAGCGAGTAGTTCATTGTGTTGCATTACTCTTCATCTTGTCTCCCTCACCCACCTTTTCCTAAAAATTATCAGATCTATACTTAATCTTACCAAAAAGTTGAATACACAAACAATGCCAGTGCAGAAATGTAACCCATTGCTCTTGTCAGTACATTTTGTCCTGTAACGCTGTACTTACATGGATAGGTAGTTGATTATGTAGTATCACTGTGCATCTTATCTTCATTATCCTCTATCCCTTCCAGTATTATCATATCAATAGTTACTCTCTACAAAATTTAGAGTACATGCAATGCTTATGAAGAAGTTTCTGTGTTGAAATTCTTGAGTTATCCCTCCCTTGACATGGAGAAGGGCATTATAGAGCCGGTGTTAACTGTTAATGTAAGTCCGTCCTTCTAAAGCCTTTCTCCTCAACTGCTGTTTAATTTGCTCATACTCTCTATCGTCAACTGCTGTTTAGTTTGCTGTTTCTATCAAAATGCATGTTCGCAACAACTGCAAGTTTCAAGTTTTAGTCGTGAAACCAAATTCCTTATGCATACCATGCACATTATTCAATACAGATCCATTGATTTTCTTTAGCCTTGCATGTATGCTTGTGTTGTTGATCTGTAATCCAGTGTGTGGTGAAGCTGCGCATATTTGCACCTTATCATTTCCTGCTTTGTCTTAACTGATCTGGCTGATGATATGAACATGTCATGCACGTTAACAAAAAGAGATACAATGATTTTTTTTGCCCTGCATCTATGCTTGTGTTGTTGATCTGTAATCCAGTACTGTGCTGTAGCTCACCGCATTATGAACAATGCCAAATTATGCTCTTGACATTTTGAATCGTCTCTTTACTTTGTAATATGAAACTGGATGGAATTGACAGCGCAGTTACCATCTTTGTTTATATACGTGCAAAACCTGTCATCTGTCTTGTTTTTTCAGGGTGATATGCCTGATGGCACGCACAAGTCTGCTGAAGACTCTGAGACAAACCCAACATATATTGCAGCAAAGAAGGCAAAAACATCTTGAAGATAGTGAGACAACCCCAAAGTCATGTCTTGATGCAGTGTTCAAGTTACTTGAGACTAGCAGTCACACAAGCTCACAGAAGTCGCTGCCTGAATCAGTTCGACTTCTTCAGTCTCAGTTGCAAGTAGAAAGGCATAGTGCAACTCAACTTAGACTTGAAGTCCAATCTCTAAGGAAGATCGCAGAGAACTCCAATGAGAACCTCATTGCTAAATAGCTAGAGCTGGAAGATATGACTGACATGCTAGGCCGTTCTCACTGCCTTGCTCAGCTGCTTGCGCAACAGCTCCCGTGCAAGGCTAATGTTTCTTGAACTGTGTTCAAGTGGTCTTGGTTCAGTATTATTTTGTTGCACTGCAATGGCAGGGCCTTGGACGCCCAGGTTTTGTAATCTGCTTCTTGGTTGCGCTTTATGATCACTGGTGGCGAACTTTGTTGCCCAGTGGATGTAATATGCCCTAATTCCTTTATTGTATAGTGTAGGTTTATTCTAAGTTACTTTGCTGTTATTTCTTTATTGTATAGTGTAGGTTTGTTCTTAATTCATATTTACCGTATATGTCATCATTCGCTATCAGAAAAAGGGTGAAAATCTAATTCAGGCGAACGGGCCGAAACATGCGCCTCTAACGGGCCTGCAATTTAGTGGGCCATTAATGGGTTCCACGCAACAAGCTTTACTCCGACCTGCGCGGACCTGCCGTAATGGCCCTTTATGGACACGGTATGCCCAGGCCCATAACTCACATGGGCCTCTAGTGGGCCCAAACTTTAAGTCGGCCCATGTAGCTTCAGGCCATTAACAGGCTGAATATTCTGCTGGCCTGTTATGGCCCAGAAGACAGCATGGGCCTTTAGCAGGCCGAAAAGCTTATTGGGCCTCAATTTTCATTTGTCGACCACGGGCCTTTAGCAGGCTGAAATATACCTCGGACCATTATTGGCCCAGTTACATGACGGGCCGCTACCAGGCCGAAACCTATCTCGGGCCTTGGTTGGCCCAATCATATCATGGGCCTTTAGTAGGCCAAAAGCTTAGTAGAGGACCAACGGGCCGAATTGTACGACAGGCCTTTAACAGGCCCAAAGTCATTGGGCTGAAATTTTGCCACCGAGATCACGGGCCGTTAAGGGGCCGAATGTTGCGTCGGACCATATATGGCCCATGTGTAGCACGTGCCATTAACAGGCCGAAAGGCACACCGGGCTGAAATGGGCCCATTTCTACATCGGGCCTTTAACAGGTCAAAAACTCACTGGGCCGTAATGGGGCCCAAAGACTGAGCGAACAATTTACGGGCCTGATCTGGCGGTGGGCCGTAAATGGGCCATGTTTAAGCAGGCCGCTAGTGGGCCGGCCCACTAGTACCTGAGTAAATCTTATGGGCCTTTGACTGGGCCGGCCTTTTTAACCTAAATGGGCCACTGTTGGTTCGTGCCACGTGTCGACGTATCATAGGCGTCTCTCGTCCAATGAATGGATGACATCTGTCACAACGCCGAGCTAACACGTGGATCCACGGGTGAATGAGAATTTTACACGTGGAAAATCCCCATTGGTCTGAGCTGTTAACGGGTTATCGGATCCAAACTGGAACCCGATAGCTTAACGGCGACCTGTTGCGGTGGATGCCACGTGTCGGTCACCCTTGACGAAAACACTTACATGACACAACATTTATCATCATGGAAGTGGACACTTCCGTGATGATAATTTCAGTATTGTCATGGACCACTTCTACGACAGCATAGGTATGACTATCTTGATTCTGTCATAAAATTGTCACGGATGTACATGCATGACAGAAAAGTTGAACTACTTTGACAAAGATGTATCATCACGGAAGTGTTTTTTTTGTAGTGAAGTGAGTTACCGATAGATTGTAGACGAAAGAGGGGATGCCTTCCGGGGCATCTCCAAGCTTAGACACTTGAGTCTTCCTTGAATATTACCTTGGGGTGCCTTGGGCATCCCCAAGCTTAGGCTCTTGCCGCTCCTTATTCCTTTATCCATCGTAGTCTCACCCAAAACTTGAAAACTTCAGCACACAAAACTCAACAGAAACCTCGTGAGATCCGTTAGTATAACAAACAAATCTTAAATTTTAGGTACTGTTGTAAATTGATTCATATTTAATATTGGCATAATGCTACTGTACTCCAACTTCTCCATGACTCATACCCCCCGATACGATCCATAGATTCATCAAAATAAGCAAACTATGCAACAAAAACAGAATCTGTCTAAAACAGATCAGTCTGTAAAGATCTATTTAAAATCCATAGCTATGTAACTCCAAAAATTCTAAAAAATTAGGAAAACGTAAAAAATTCATGTACCAATACTGTGTAAAAATTTCAGATTTTTCTGATGCTCCAGTAAAGAACTAAAATTCTAGCACTGGACGCAAAACTTTCTGTTTTCCAAACAGCATCAATTATACTATCATCAACATCATCCCAAAGGTATTACTTGGCACAAACACTAATTAAAAGATAACAACACCATCATAACAGAGGCTATAATTGTTTAAACACACAAGAACAGAAATTTCCTTCAGTAATAGTGTCAAGAACAAATTTATACCAAGTAGTAATTCCCACATAAAAATTTCGAAGAAGAACGGTAGTGGATTGCTTACGAGTTGATCTATTTTGAGCATCGCAAATCCTATACCAAGCATCTTTTAAATTCTATCCTCCCCTTTGTTTAAAATTAAGCACTTCATTTTCAGGGGTGATAGCAACAAGAGAAGAACTAGCCATAGTGACGAGGCAAACAAGCAAATAAAAATATTTTTGTGTTTTTGTAAAAAAAAAAATAGAAGTGGGGGAGATGAAAACGAGAGGCAAATAAAATAAATGCAAGTGGATGATAGTTTGTGCGAAGGTACTTGGTAATTTTGATGATGTCTCCCCGGCAACGGCGCCAGAAATTCTTCCTGCTACTTGTAGACTGCATTGGTATTTCCCCGAAGAGGAGAGGATGATGCAGTATAGTAGAGAAAAGTATTTCCCTCAGTTAAGAACCAAGGTTATCAATCCAGTAGGACAACCAAACAAAATTCCATTAAGCGCACCTGCACACACAAAAGCAAACACTTGCACCCAACGCAAATAAGACGGTTGTCAATCCTCTTAGCGGTTATTTGCAAGGATTAATTCTGATAGTGATAGATAGATAAACTAAAATACCAAATAAAATAAAAGTAAATAAATTGCAGCAAGGTATTTTTAGGTTTTTTACATATGATAAAGTAGACCCGAGGGGGCATAGTTTTCACTAGAGGCTTCTCTCTCGAACACATAGCATACGGTGGGTAAACAAATTACTGTTGGGCAATTGATAGAAAAGCAAATAATTATGACGGATTCATGGCAATGATCATGTATATAGGCATCACGTCCGAGACAAGTAGACCGACTCCTGCCTGCATCTACTACTATTACTCCACCCATCGACCGCTATCCAGCATGCATCTAGGGTATTAAGTATGAAACAGAGTAACGCCTTAAGCAAGATGACATGATGTAGACAAAGTAAACTCAAGCAATATGATTAAACCCCATCTTTTTATCCTTAATGGCAACAATACAAATACGTGTCATGTCCCTTTCTGTCACTGGGATTGAGCACCGCAAGATTGAACCCATCACAAAGCACCTCTCCCATTGCAAGATAAATCAATCAAGTAGGCCAAACCAAATCGATAGATCGGAGAGAAATACAAAGCTATAATAATCATGCATAAAAGAGTTCAGAGAAGACTCAAATATTTATCATGAATAATCTGATCATAAACTCACAATTCATCGGATCCCAACAAACACACTGCAAAAGAAGATTACATCGGATAGAACTCCAAGATCATCGAGGAGAACATGGTATTGAAGATCAAAGAAAGAGAAGAAGCCATCTAGCTACTAGCTATGGACCCGTAGGTCTGTGGTAAAGTACTCACACATCATCGCAAGGGCAGCAAGGTTGATGTAGAAGCCCTCCGTGATCGATTCCCCCTCCGGCAGAGTACCGGAAAAGGCCTCTAGATGGGATCGCGAAAGAACTGAGGCTTGCGGCGGTGTAAAAGTTATTCGGGGTGGCTCTCTGTTGGTTTCCCAATATTTGAGAATTTATAGAAGTGGAATTTTTTTAGGTCAAACGGAGCCACGAGGGCCCCACAAGGCATCAGGACGCGCCCCCTGGGGCCGCGCCCTGTTGCCTTGTGGAGGCTTTGTGAACCTTCTGGCCTCCTCTCAAAGTCTGCAAGGTCTCTTTTGTCCAGAAAAAAAATCTCCAAAAAGTTTTGTGGCATTTGGACTTCGTTTGGTACTGATTTCCTGAAAAACCAAAAACAAGCAGAAAACAGCAACTGGCACTGGGCACTAGGTTAATAGGTTAGTCCCAAAAAATGGTATATAATTGCATATAAAAACATCCAAGATTGATACTATAATAGCATGGAACAATAAAAAATTATAGATACGTTGGAGACGTATCACCTGCACACCAACAGGACTAAGGGTAAAGTCCATGGCGGTATTTATGCTTCGCGCCTTGCAAAATGCTTTAATGTTGCTATCCGTCCAAATGATTATTTGCTGCCTAAGGTTTATTTAGACCAACAGTGCATGATCCATCACCACTTTATTGATGAACCTGAGCCTCCTCACTACATTCGTTATAACCTAATTTTCAGCGAGAGAACACGCGATATTATTCTGTTCCTGCACCCTGTTTGTTTGACTCTCATGCCAGGAATGGATACACCATCATGCCGGCAGACATCACAGCTTACAGGAACGAGGTGGCTGCAGCGGAGAACGAGGTCCTGCAGTGGGACGCTCAAGTGCCTCCGCCTCAGTACTCTCCGCCCGGTCCTGATGGATACTACGGGTGGTGATTACCAAGCTAGGCCAAAAGCCTAAGTTTGGGGGAGTACGTATTTCTCACCGACATTATATTCATGTTCACACATTCATTCCAGTTATCGGTGTTCATCCTTTTTCATTGTATTATCCATGTTAGTTTTATTTTCGCTTTCTTCTTGTATGTTTGAAAAACTTCAAAAATCCAAAAATATCTCTCGCCTCTTTTTGGTTTTTCTTCCCCTTTAGTTAGTTTGTAGTATTAAAAGAAAACCCAAAAAGATTTCTCGTTTATTCTTTTCTTGTTTGTTGGGAGCTCTCCCATGTAAATAGTTTTTCTCGCCTTTTGTTTTTCTTCTTTAATTTGCTTTCTTCAGAAAAACTAAAAACTCCAAAAATATTTCAGTGTGTTTCTATGAATTTCTTTTCCTTTTGTTGAGTCATCGTAGGGAGAAGACCACGATGAAAATGTTGAGTGGTTCTCATGTGTTTTATTGTTGATCTAACAAAGAGCCAATATTACTTTGTCTTCTCCCTTGAATAAAATGTTTGTAGATTCCAGCTTAGTCCATGGCACTCTTGCACTATTATTATTTTCACATCATTTGGTCGTGCAAGTGAAAGGCAATAATGACGATGATTTGATGAAGTGACTGTGGCAAGGAAAAGCTGGTATGAACTCTTCTTGTTTTTGTTTTTGTAAATATGTTTAACTCAGTATCCATGATTCAGCATATTATGAGTAAACATGCTTGTGATGACAATTAGAGATTATAGTTGCTCATGCCATGCTTAAGTAGCTAGGAGTGGATAATGATTTATCTTGGATGTCGACATGCATTAAAATGGTTATGATGTAGTATGTTAATATGGTATCCTCCTCTGAATGTTTCAAGTGGCTTGACTTGGCACATGTTCATACATGTAGTTGATTCAAAACCAACATAGCCTCCACGATATTTATATTCAGGGTGTTTATATCCTACTCATGCTAGTATTCAATGTTAATTATTCTCAATGCATGATTATGACCATTTTCGCTCTCTAATTGGGCGCTTCTCAATCTATTGCTAGCCTTCGCCTGTACTAAGCGGGAATACTGCTTGTGCATCCAAAATCCTTAAACCAAAGTTGTTCCAGATGAGTCCACTATATCTGCCTATATGCGGTATTACTCTGCCGTTCCAAGTAAATTTGCATGTGCCACCTCTAATCATTCAAATAAACATCCGTTTTGTGTGCCCATACCGCTCATGGAGTGATAGGGGGCGGTCAGTATCTTCCATGCTAAGCGGGTTATTCTCGAGATGAGTGTTTATTCACTTGTCATTGCACGAGAGAGGCTGGTATTTGGGATGCCCAGTCCTATGCTCAAAATGAAAAATATATATAATGCAAACAAACTCCCTCGGAAATTTGATCGTTTGGAGGGCACCCGTGAATTCAGCTACCCATGGCTTGTGTTGGTATGGTGGAGGGGGAGTAAACTTTACCTTTCCACTTGGGAACCGGCTATAATGTGTTTAGCATGGAAGATATTGAAAATCCTCGGTCATGACGTTGACAGGAAAAGTACACCTCCCAAAATTGTTTTTCATCTCTAATTTAAGCCTTGAGCTCTGGCACCTCTGCAAATCCATGCTTCCCTCTGCAAAGGGCCTATCTATTTACTTTTATGTTATTTTACTTTTATTGTTGAGTCTCATCTTCTCATTATAAGCACCAATCCTGAGAGCACTATTGTCATTCTTATGTATTGAGTATAGTTAATGTTGGGTAAATCATGACTGGATCTCTTCTACCCTGAATTACAATGTTTAGTCACTGCTTGAACTTTGGAGGTGCTCTGCATTTATGTTTTGCGGTCTCAGAAAGGGCTAGCGAGATACCATGTTATCATATTATATCATGGTTGTTTTGACAAAATTCTTGGCATTTGAGATATGTTACTATTGCTCGCTAGTTGATTATGCCATTGATATGAGTAAACATAATTTCTAAGTGTTATTACGAGCATGGTTAGTTCATGATCTTTGCTGAAAACTTGGGTACTGTTTAAGCTTATATACGGATATAAGAACAAAAGGGTTCAAAAAAGTTTTTCTTTATCACTTTCAGTTTGTCAACTGAATTGCTTGAGGACAAGCAATGAGTTAAGCTTGGGGGAGTTGATATGTCTCCATCGTATCTACTTTTCCAAACACTTTTGCTCTTGTTTTGGACTCTAATTTGCATAATTTGAATGAAACTAACCCGGACTAACGTTATTTTCAGCAGAACTACCATGGTGTTGTTTTTGTGCAGAAATCAAAGTTCTCAGAATTGGACGAAACCTTTTGGAGATTTTTTATGGAATATATAAAAATTATTGGCGCAAGAATCAATAGAAGAGGGGCCACATGTTGCCCACAAGGCAACAGGGTGCGACCCCCCCTAGGGCGCGCCCTGATGCCTTGTGGGGCCAACAGGCGGCCGTCTGACCTAATTCCAATACTATAAATTCACTTTCCCTGAGAAAAAAATAAGAGAAGAAGTTTCATCACGTTTTACGATACGGAGCCGCCACCACCTCCTGTTCTTCATCGGGAGGGTTGATCTGGAGTCCGTTCGGGGCTCCGGAGAGGGGGATTCGATGACGTCGTCATCATCAACCATCCTCCATCACCAATTTCATGATGCTCACCACCGTGTGTGAGTAATTTCTCCGTAGGCTTGCTGGACGGTGATGGGTTGGATGAGATTTATCATGTAATCGAGTCAATTTGTTAGGGCTTTGATCCCTAGTATCCACTATGTTCTGATATTGATGTTGCTATGACTTTGCTATGCTTAATGCTTGTCACTAGGGCCCGAGTGCCATGATTTCAGATCTGAACCCTTTATGTTTTCATGAATATAATTGTGTTCTTCATCCTATCTTGTAAGTTGTATGCACCTATTACGTGTTATGATCCGCATACCCCAAGGTGACAATAATTGGGATTCTTTCCAGTGATTACCGTAGTTTGAGGAGTTCATATATTCACTAAGTGTTAATGCTTTGTCCCGGTTCTCTATTAAAAGAAGGTCTTAATATCCCTTAGTTTCCTTATGGACCCCGCTGCCACGGGAGGGTAGGACAAAAGATTATAGGAACGAAGTATGTCTACCAGAGGGGGGTGAATGGGAGTTTTAAATTTTCTTAAGAAATATCAAAACTCTAGGAACCCAGTAGCGGAGCAAATGAAAACAGTGTACAGTGAGCGAATACAAACTAACGAATGGAAACTAAAAGCATGCATCGAGACAAATCACATGATTGAAATATATCAAACAACACAGTTCGAATGTAAAGAAGAGAAGCAGAGGTGACCAGTGATGCTCGATGGCGACAAGGAATTTGGTAGACCAGTTCGCCCTTCTGCAAAAGGACTACGTCTGGTTGGAGGGGTTGTGATTTAACACAGAAGATAAACTCTCTTCGCCCTATTCTCCTCGACAATTGGTTCGTCAACCAATGCCGATCACTCGTGGTAGATGCTTGAGGCGATCTCCAAACCTTTACAGACTTCTTCTTCAGGAACCACAATTACTCTTGGTCTCTAAAGAAATTGACACCTAACCGTCTAGAGAGTTCACAGCTCTCAAGAGTAATAGGCGGAGCGTACTGGACTTAGATTCGAGTGATGCTGAACCACTATCTAATTTTTTGGCTCTGGGTTTTCTCTCGGTGGATTTTAAACTCAAATCACTCAGGAGAGGGGGTTGCTCAACAATCTTCTCAGAATCACACGGAGCAGCCACCAGACAGCGCCGGTGCGGGGTGGCTATTTATAGCCACAGCCTTCCCTGGTGGGAAATGACCATTTTGGACACGCGGTCCAGCCAATGGCCAACCGACACGTTCACAAAGGTTGGATTTTAAGAGCAACGGCAACATTACTTGAGGAACAGGTAATGATAACTCCTCGGTCAGAGACAAATCTCTCGCAGCGAAGAAGATCACAATCTCTTGCTGGCAAGTATTTGCTCGCAACACAAAGAGATTTCTCTCGCAACTTTCATAGGCTTTGGGTTTAGCATCAGAGAATCAAAGCTTCGAACACTACACCCCTTTTAGTAGTACGGTGGTCCTATGACTCAATAAAGAGAATAGAAACAATGAAATAAATGCTACGTCTTCACTTCGTCTTCAATCTTCTCGGCCGCAATCACTTTCTTCGGACGAGCACCGAACCAATTGCTTTGCATCAGCAATTTTTGAGGGGTCACTCTTGTCATCATAATCTTCGGTGATAACCTTCACTGCCACGCAGGGGATTATCTTCGGAGTTTGAACCAAACTCCTCTTCACTCCAGGGACCTGTTACTCTGTGTGCACTAGCAAACACATCAGTCCCTTACTGTTTATGTCAACAATCTCCAAAACATAAGGTGGCAAATTATTGCACCAACAATCTCCCCCTTTTTGGACGATTGTTGACAAAACAGATAATCATCGAAGTGAAGATAGATAAGTATAAAGTAATTCCAACAAGAGTGAATAAGTGTTACTTTGCTCGATGATGAAATAGACTCCCCCTAAATGTATGCAGGAAAAAAATATGAGATAAATTCTCCTGCAAGGATTGAAGTATACTGAGGAAATTTCAATCATTCAAGACAGTGATTCGCACTGATGAGATATAATCCATCAAGATTGTAGTGCAATCATTCATAACTTCTGATAATAATTCCACCAGCAAAACAGGAGGGGTTATTAACATTACAGCACAGAAGTTGTCGAGTTTTACAACTTAGTACTGATAAGCTTAAACCAGAAGTTGCAAACACGCACGAAACCAAAACCAACAAAACACAAAAAGCAAATCTATTGAGACTCGATGTAATTCTCCCCCTTTTTGTCAACTAGTGTCAAAAAGGTGACGAATAACATGAGTGCAAAAACGCAGAACTTGGTTCAATCGGTGGCATCTCCAGAAGAACTGTCTGACTTCATCTTCGGAAGTGACAGGATTGTCTTCGTCTTTAGCAGCATCAGATTTTCCTTCACGGATAATAACGTGGGGCTGAGCAGATGAGGGTATATGAGGAGTAGCCATAGGAGGAACATGGGACAGCACATTGCCTTCGGTAGGTTTTTCGGTCGGTGAGGTGGCTTCAGACTCGTCAAGCAGTTTGTGAAGCTTGAGATGAAGAAGATCAGTGGTTGGCTCACGAACAGGAAGAGGAGGGGTACTCCGATCTTGAAAATCTTCAACAGTGAAGCCTTTGTCAATATAATCATAGAGCCCTTGGAGATTGACATTCAGGAGTTGTTTCTCGGTGAAGAACTTGCGAAGCAATTTCCAGAGTCTCTTCTTGTTTTCATCAGCTATGAGATGCATGATTCTGGTGCGATTGTTGAGAGCATTTAGCTCGGAGGCGAGATGTTCTTTTTCGCGTCGATCCACGGCGATATGCTGCAGCAGCAGATGTTGTGTACGCAAACTAACTTCGAGTTGCGATGGAGGTTGAGGAAAAATCTTTCGGTCGCACTGAGGAAGACGTGGCCCGTCGAATTGCTTGTGATAGTCTTGGGGGCTTGATGCGGGCGATTTACCCGAAGTAATATCTTCCATGACTTGCAAGGTATCGCGAACAGGAGGTATGAAGCTTTTATGGTTTTCCTTCACAAGATACACTGTGTGCATAGCATGATCAATAACTTTCTGGATCCAGGGCGCGAAAACTTTGATGCAGAAGGGATATTGGGCAGAATCCTTCAGAATACGCAGAAACATGTCTTCCACGTCGAAGATGTATCGTTCAGAGATTGCATATATAGCATTTCGAAGAACATCTGAGATGGATTTGTCCGGATTCATACCCGCCAGAGGGCAAATGGTATAGGAGAGCATGTGAAATAGCGTCTGATTCTCGAAGGTTAAGTGCTCAGGACGAGGAGGACCAGTGTAGTCACGAATCTTTTCTTGATCCATTGTGCATCGAAAAGTTTCATCTGATATGACATCAATGTTGTGAACCCGAATTTCAGTGTCACCATGCTCAAAGCGAGGGAAATGGAAGTGCGAGACAAAATTTGTTGAAGTGCATTTGATGCGTTTTCCTTCGGTCATCCACTCTAGAACCCATTTTGAGCTATCAGATTCATCGCCAGAGATATACAGTGTAGCATAGAACTGAAGAATGATCTCTCTGTTCCAGGGATGCTCGAATTCAAATACCTTGGTGAGCCAGAAATCATCCAGATCTTGAAGCAATTGATTGAAACAACCAATATTGCGCATTGCAGGAATGTTCAGATATTCGTGAGGAAATATCTTTCTGCTCTACTAGAGGACCCGAGAGTAATATATGGCATGTTCCTTAGTCCAGAAGCGAGGCGATTCCGAAGTGCGCGGCCCATCATACGGACTATCTTGAAAGAATTTGGGGTGCGCATTCCTATTGAAAAGAGGACCTTTCGCGCCTGCTCCTGACGAGAACAAAGGTAGTTCTTCACGAGGGTATGGGTATTTGAGTTCTTCTTCAGGACAGAGAAATGCATCGCCATATACAACTGAGTCAGTACGGCGAGCAGAGACAGATTTCCGTTCGGAAGGACCAGCATTTGGGATTCGTGTCGCTGTGTCGATAGTTAACTTGACTGGAGATGGAGCAGGTGTTACAACGGAGGGTGCTGCAGAGGCAGTAGGCAGCAGGGCAGGTGCATCCACTTGAGGCACTGAGGCCGAATCATGTACTGGAGGTGGTTGAGGTTGTTCCACTGGAATCTGTTGTTGCTTGATAATAGGAGAAGCCGAGACTTTTGGAGCTTCATGAGCTGGAGAAGCTTGGGGCTCGGAGCGAAGAATTTCACCTTCCTCAGAAACATATCTTTGCGAGGGAATATTAGCTCGAGCAGGTGATGCCACAGGCACTGATTCAGTTGGCCTTGGCGAGGGAGGAGCATCTGAGTCCTTTACTGGGGGGTTTGAAGGAGTAGCTGGCTCAGGAGATTTTTCTTTCTGAGACTGAGCAACTGGGCGAACAGGCGATTTTTCCTTCGGAGCAGGAGGTACATTTTTCTTCGCAATCCTCTTTCGTTGCTTCTTCTTGTGCTGAGCAACTTGATCAATGTGGCCTTTGACCAGATCATTGTAGCCAGTGACTTTTGCTTGATGTTCGTCACAGATCTTGCGAACAATTTCGTCTAGATCCATGTGAAAGCGCAACCTTCTGTGACGGAGGAGAGTCATGGCATGGTTGACATCCTTGTAATAGTCTTCGAGCGCTTTAATGACAAATCTTGAAGAAGCAGTTTTCATTCGACCATCAAGGTCAATTAGTTCGGCAGAGAGAGAGTTGATCTCAACTGAATCTTCTCTCATTTCTTGAACTAGGGAAGTGGCCTGTGTAAAGACTTCGGCAGGAATAGGCAGAGATGCCACTTCACCATCGAATGGATTGTCCACAAATTTATCAAGCTGTTCCATGATAAACACGTGATTATAGTAGTGAGGAGCATTAGACTTGGCAACAGGAGCAGTCTACACAGGAACTTGCTCAGAAGGAGGTTTAGAAGCCAATGGCTGAGTCAAGGTAGGCGCAAACTTAGCAGCCTTCTCCGTCGGAGCAGTAGCTTGTGGAGCATTTTTCTCGGTAGGTGCCTTGATTTTCTTCAAGTCGGGCTTGGGAATACTTTCGCCAGGCTTTACAGTACTCACAGGAGTTTCAACTACCAAATCTTGCAAATTTATAGCATCTGGATGAGGAGTTGTGTTTACATGCTGTTTCATAGTGACAGTGGTAGCAGGAGTTTTTCTAGCAGTGATCTTCTTCGGTGGTGCTTCTGGAACCATATGAACCCGAAGATCAGGCAACACAGTTGAAGTGGTAATATTCACTTCCTCGCTGAGAGTAGCAGCAACTTCTTTCTTGTTGAGCGGAGGGTCATCATCCGAAGAATCATTCATTTTAAATTCATCAGCTGGTTCAGCCTTTTTCTTCTTTGGTGCACTCTTTCTCTTTGATGCAGCTGCGTTGGGATCATGCTTGCATTTAGTGCGTCCTTCAGATTTTCCTTCGGCCTTTTTCTTCTCGACATCATCTTTGAGAAGGCGAAGGTTTTCCTCTTCACGAGCCTTTTGCTTTTCAGCCCTCTTAGCTCGCTTGATGGCATTTCGCTGACGCTTAGCAAGCTCATCAGGATAAGATTCGGGTGTGCGAAGGGAGGACTCATGAGCATTTGGTGGAGGAGGTGGTCTCTCTTTGGGACCATTTGGTTTTATGAGAGAAATTTCCCGGCAGTCACCCCACGGTGGATGAAATGCAAAGTTTTGAGCAAATCGAGGATGAACAAATTCATAGTTGAACCATTTGCGCACCCAATGACGCCGAATCCATTGTTGACGCGTATCTCTCTGCTGTTTGGTTTCTCCTGGAACAGTATCGTACCTATCATGAGAGATATACTCAGCTGTGTTTGTGTATGCCTGTCTGCCACCCTTCTTCTTCTTCGGAGCATTCTCTTCTTGCTCATTAGCATTTTGCTCGGTTCTTTTTCACTTGCTGGTTGATGGGCCTACCATTGGGCCCTTGGCATTTGGAGCTTTGGATTCATCAGCTGTACCCAGAACAACATCATCCCTGTCAGCCAGGCTCACTGGTTGAGCCGAATCCTCAACTGACTGCATTTCCCTGTGAATAAAGATAGATGCGAGGGAAAATGGGGGCAGGGTTACGAATGCACACAACGAAGATTTTGAAAAAGAAATCGTTTTGAGGAAGAAGTAGATGCAGACTTTGAGAAATGTTTCGGATGAAAGAAATGTGTAGAACGAACTAGTAGGTTCGAAGAATATACTAGTTAACGTGCTAAGCATTCCGTTCGTACGAGACACAACACAAACCCTAGATCTGAAATTTTCGGATGCGAGGGACTACTACAAACCACATCCGCACAAGTTACCTATCAGTAAAGATCTGGGAAATGCGGTAAAAATAGACAATTACTACCGTGGACGAACTCGAACAGGATGAATGGAAGAACGAGTTCGCACTACACATACCCTAACTCGATGATGTGCAGCGACTACGGCGGCGCGGGGATGGAGATGATTCGCGGCGGCGAGGAATGACTCCGGCGACCTCTTTCTGGCAGCAAAGCGGCGAAGATGATCGACGTCGTCGAGCTTGAGGTGGAGCAGTACGATAGGGCTTCGGAAAGTGACGGTGGCGGAGATGCGAAGTGAATTGAGGGAGGTTGGCGGCACAGAATATATATGCGAGGAGGAAATAACCACACCCGGTGTATCTGATCGGACGACCATAGTCAGAGGACTATTGTGATTCAACGGACCAGATAAACTGGCAGTTGATGAAGAGCACGTGGCAACCGTCACCAAAGAACGTGGTCCTGACTTGGGCGGGAAACCCCAAAATTTGGACGGCTTTCGCCAAAACAGATTAAGTTCGGACCGAAACTTTAACGTGGTCAAGGACACCTGATAAAGTTTCATTACCAGATGAATTTTGTGCATTCATAACGGAACAGCATAGACTGGAAGAGATAGAATAGAGAGAAAAATAGGGTCCTAGGTATTTCACTCAGACGAAGAAACACAAACACCAAAGAGAGAAGCTACAAGTGAAATACATTCGGACTAACAAAAAAAAACTTCAACCGAAAGACAACTCAACGAAGAGAAATTGTGGTGGCGTCCCCCACCGTATAAGAACTGTATGACACCGAGCATCGCACAATTATCGTGGCACCCGGTTAGTCTAGTTCTTTGTTAATGTATTCACTCTCAGAAATAAAATTTCACTTTGTCGAAATTTTCAAACTCTTCGAGTGTTGTGCACCCATTCCTTCTAAGATGTGGAAGTGATGGTACGGGTGCCGAGTCCAGCTTACTGCACGTTTCCGGATCTAGGATATTTAGCTCACACCATAACGCACAGAATCTTTTCTCATCGAAAGGCGTGGTGAAGATATCGGCGAGATTTTCTTCGGTATTGACGTGACTGATAACAATATCCTCTCGAGTAACATGATCACGTAGGAAATGATGTCTGATCTCAATATGCTTGGTGCGAGAGTGTTGCACTGGATTGTGTGCAATTTTGATCGCACTCTCATTGTCGCACAATAGAGGGATCTTCTTGACCTTGATGCCATAATCCTTCAGGGTCTGCTTCATCCATAATAACTGAGTGCAACACGCGCTGGCAGCAATATATTCGGCCTCAGCCGTAGAGAGCGAGACACAATTCTCCTTCCTTGACGACCAACATACCAAGGATCTACCGAGGAAGAGGCATGTCCCCAAAGTAGATTTCTTGTCAACCCGGTCACCTGCATAATATGAGTCTGAATATCCAACGAGGTCAAACTGTGCTCCCTTAGGATACCATAAACCTAAGGTGGGAGTGTGAGCCAAATATCTCAGAATACGCTTGATCGCTTGGTGATGCGATTCTTTTGGTGCAGCTTGGAAACGAGCACACATACAAACACTCAACATAATATCAGGTCTGGATGCACATAAGTAGAGCAAAGAACCAATCATCGAACGATAAGCTTTTTGATCGTAATCTTTACCGTACACATCTGCGTCCAGCTGGCCATTCGTGGGCATAGGAGTTTTGTAGACCTTCTATTTGCAATCTTGCATTTTAAACTTCTTCAGACAGTCTCTCAGATATTTCTCCTAAGATATGAAAATTCCGTTGTCCTGTTGACGGATTTGCAGTCCGAGAAAGAACTTGAGTTCACCCATCATAGACATTTGATATTTCTCGGACATCATTCGCCCGAATTCCTTGCTGCATGCATTGTTAGTACAGCCAAAAATAATATCATCCACATAAATTTGACACACGAATAGATCACCATCAATAGCACGAGTGAAAAGAGTGGAATTAGTGGATCCTGGCTTGAACCCTTTGTCGAGCAGAAACCTCTTTAGAGTGTCATACCAAGCTCGAGGGGCTTGCTTCAGCCCATACAGAGGCTTTTTCAACCTGAAAACTTTGTTAGGGAACTGAGGGTTTTCAAAGCCAGGTGGTTGCCTAACATATACTTCCTCATCAATTTCACCATTGAGGAAAGCACTTTTCACATCCATTTGATAAAGCAGAATATCATTGTAGTTTGCATAAGCGAGAAGAATACGAATTGCCTCAAGGCGAGCAACAGGAGCATATGTTTCACCGAAATCAATACCTTCTACCTGTGTATACCCTTGAGCGACAAGACGCGCTTTGTTTCTCACAACAATGCCATTTTCATCTGGCTTGTTTCGGAAGATCCATTTGGTGCCAATGATATTGTGCTTCTTAGGATTCGGTTTGTCAACCAATTCCCACACATCATTTAATTCGAATTGCACCAACTCTTCTTGCATGGCATTCATCCAATCGGGATCATTCATGGCTTCCTCATACTTGGTAGGTTCTGTCAATGAGACAAAGGAGAAACTGCCACAGCAGTTAGCCAAACGAGTGCGAGAGCGAGTTGTGGGTCGGTAACCTGGATTCTCGAGATCTTTGAGGATTAATGCAGGGTCAACTCGATTTGCCACTCGTGGGAGAGGATTTCCTTCTTTATGATCATTTTCATTTTCCTCAGTATCAGCATCAGGATGAGCATTTGTATCGCCATTTTCATTGGAATTGTTGTTTTGATTTGCACGTGCATTTGGGTTGCCATTTGTGTTCGGTGTGGCATTTTCTTCGGCAGTAGATTGGCGTGTTCTTCTTTGAGCTATGGGGGCATCTTCATCGGAAGAGTCAAGTGTATTTCCTTTGACTGGTCTGACGTCCCCAATGGCCATTTGCCGAATAGCATCTGAGATCGGTGGTTCATCTATCACATTAGGCAGGTGCTCCTTTTGAGAGCCGTTAGATTTATCAAACCGCACATTTACCGTTTCCATAACTTTCCCGTGGTGAGAGTTATAGACACGATAAGTATGCGAGTTCGAGCCATAACCAAGAACAAAACCTTCATGTGCCTTAGGTGCAAACTTGGAATTATGATTCATGTCACGAATACAGCAAGGTGCACCAAAAAACGTAAATAAGAAACATTCGGTTTCTTGCCAGTGATAAGCTCATATGAAGTTTTCTTAAGGAATTTGTGAAGATAAACATGATTCACAACATGACAAGCAGTGTTAATAGCATCAGCCCAGAAATGAATGGGAGTTTTATACTCACTAAGCATTGTTCTCGCCATTTCGATGAGAGTTCTATTCTTTCGCTCAACAACTCCATTTTGTTGGGGAGTGTATGCGGCAGAGAACTCATGAGTTATACCATTTTCGTCGAGAAAATCTTCGATATGAGTATTTTTGAACTCAGTACCATTGTCGCTTCTGACATGCTTAATTTGCACATCATATTCATTCTGAGCCTTCTTAGCGAATCTTTTGAAGATGTCTTGGGTGCAGGTTTTGTCTTCGAGAAACAATACCCAAGTGTATCGAGAGAAATCATCAACAATAACCAGACCATAACGACTGCCTCCGAAACTTGCATAGTTTTGAGGTCCAGATAAATCCATATGAAGAATTTCCAGAGGTCTTGTTGTGTTCATGATAGTTTTTGGCGAATGGTGCTTCTTGGCCAATTTGCCGGCCTCACACGTACCACAAAGACGATCCTTGTCGAATTTCACATCAGGAATGCCACGAAGATGATTTTTCTTCATGAGAGTCTGCAAATTTCTCATACCTGCAAGACCAAGTCTTCGGTGCCACAGCCATCCTTCGGTTGCTTTAGCAAGCAAGCAAGTTTGGACTGAGGGACCCTTAGAGAAATCCACAATATATAAATCACCTTTTCTATTTCCCTCGAAGACGAAGGAATTGTCAGAGGCCATAAAGACGATGCATTTGGATATTGAAAATAGAACTAGCATGCCTAGATCACAAAGTTTGCCGACTGACATGAGATTGAATCCAAGAGACTGAACAAGTAAAACATCATCAATGTTCTTGTCCTTGGATATAGCAATTTTACCTAACCCAATTACCTTTCCTTTGTTGTTGTCGCCGAAAGTAATATACTTCTGAGATGAAGCAGTTAAGTTGGGGTCGACAAACAACGACTTGTCTCCGGTCATATGACTAGTGCATCCACTATCCATTATCCATTCGGTACACCCGGAGACATAGTCCTGCAGAGAAATCAGGCTTTCTTAACCACCCACATCTTTGTTGGTGGCTTCGAAACATATGAGCGAGCAGGATATGATTTCTTTCGATAGTCATACGAATTGTAACTTGAATAAGTACGAGCATAATCGAAAGAGTATGCATTGAAATTCTTTCCAGACGAATGAGTATAGTGGTTAGATGAGGTATGCATGTACTCATTCTGTCGAACCTTTTCCAGGAAGTATCGAGCATTTTCAGCCTGCAGGTTAGTAACATTGTAATAGGCAATGCTTTGATAGTTTTCCTAGGCACCCAGATAGCTTTCTTTGGGGGGCCAATCCTGCTGTTTGGTCCAACATAGCGAGCAACAACCTCACCACGTTGGTTTTTGAACAACTTATAGTTGTCCAGAGAATCATCATATGAGTATTCAGGGATAGGACAGTCATATCCCGAAAGTAAAGCTGGATCAAGTGTTTTGCTCTTGGCCGGCACCCACACAGTGTGAGGATAATGATCAGGTTCCCAGTAGGAGCCATTTTCATTCAGTTTCCTTTCGAAACCGATACCTTCTTTCCTGGGATTTTTGTGAAGAATGGATTTCTTCAGAACATCACACAGGGTTTGATGACCTTTGAGAGACTTGAACATTCCTGTCTGAAGAAGATCCTTCAACCTAGCATTTTCATCAGATATAGAACCATTTTCCTCAACAGAGGGGTTAGCATTCACAGAAGATTCAGCATTTGATTCAGTGTTACTGCGTTCAAGGCATTTTAAGCAGGGAGGTACAAACACTTCAGGTTTCTCTTTCAGTTGTTGGGTGAGAAGAGAATTTTCTCTGATAAAGTCATCATGAGCCTCCCTCAACGACTCGAGTTCCTGTTTCCTTTTCAGGTAATCATAAGTCAATCTCTTGTGGTCGGCCGAGAGAAAATCATGACGATTTGATAGTTTTTCCATTCGAGACTCGAGAGCGGAATGCTCTTCTGTCAACGACTGATTTTTCTCCATCTCCTCAACCAACAACCCTTCAGATTTCCTGAGGGTTTTCTCAATTTTCTTGAGAGAGTTTTGTTGCATATTAGCAATTTTGATCAGTTTAGCATGGTCATCCTCATCCGAAGAGAATTGATCACCGGAGTAAACCTTGTGATGTTTGGGGGGTACCTTTTCTTTCGAAGCTTTGGCCATGAAGCAGTAGGCAGGAGATTCGTCGTTGCTCGAATGATTCTCGAAGAAGTTCGACGCAGGAGTAGTGGTACATGCTATGCCAGCCATGCCAGAATCTGAATCCTCATCAGATTCATCAACTTCCTCGGAGCCAGATGACTCTTCTTCATCGGAGTCCATTTCCTTGCCGATGTATGCCTTGGCCTTGCGAGAGGTATTCTTGCGGTTGGATGAGGACTTGGAAGGATTCCTTGAGGAAGATCTTGACGAGGACTTGGAGGAGGAGCTGTCCTTCTTCTTGAAGAACTTCTTCATTTTCTTCTCATCATCGGAGTCGTAGCTCTTGCTCTTGCCTTCGCCATGGTTGTTTCCTGAATCATATCTTCCACTGGCACGGATTTCAGCTTCCCAGAGAGGGCAGTCCGAAATGAAATGTCCTGGTTTTTTGCACTTGAAGCAGGTGTAATCTCCAGTAGGTTTTGATGAAGATTTGGAGCCGCCAGAGTTGCTGGATCCTTTCTTCTGAAACTGATTTTTCCTTTGAAGGCGCTGGAATATTTTCGTGATTAATGCGAGATCCTTGCTGATCCTTTCTGGGCCTTCTGAATATTCTTCGGCATTTCCTTCTGAGGAAGATTCAGCCACAGCCTTGAGAGCATGACTTTTTCGGTGACTTGAGCCATAGAGATCTCTCTTTTCTTCTTCTTGTTCCTCGTGGCTGTTTAGCCTTTCCATGATATCAGCTGAGTCGAGAACTTTGAAATCAGCTCGTTCCCGAATCATCAGAACTAGTGTGTCGAATGAACTATCAAGGGATCGGAGCAGTTTCTTCACAACTTCGTGATCAGTGATGTCTTTGGCGCCGAGACCTTGCAGCTCGTTAGCAATGTCACTCAGACGATCGAAGGTTTGTTGATAGCTTTCATTTCCGATTCGCTTGAACCGATTGAACTTCGCCCGAAGAGTATCAATGCGAGCTTCTTTCTGAGTTGAAACACCCTCATTTATCTTTTTGAGAATGTCCCACAATTCCTTTGAAGTTTCACACTGACGATAGCGAAGAAATAGAGCACGAGAGAGATGGCCACCAATTTCATCTTTGGCTTGAGCATCCATCTGAATAAGTTTCTTCTCGAGGTCAGTGGGGACCTGGGGCACATCAACCATGAATCCATTCTGCACCACGTTCCACATATCACCATCAATAGCTCGGAGACGGATCTTCATCTTCTCCTTCCAGAAGGGATAGTCCGTCCCATCGAAGATGGGAATCTTGAGGTGCGACTTGTAGCTCACTGAAGACATACTTAAACTCCAAGGTGGTTAGACCAAAATGAACAGAGTTAAGGAGTACCTTGCTCTGATACCAATTGTAGGAACGAAGTATGTCTACCAGAGGGGGGTGAATGGGAGTTTTAAATTTTCTTCAGAAATATCAAAACTCTCGGAACCCAGCAGCGGAGCGAATGAAAACAGTGTACAGTGAGCGAATACAAACTAACGAATGGAAACTAAAAGCATGCATCGAGACAAATCACATGATTGAAATATGTCAAACAGCACAGTTCGAATGTAAAGAAGAGAAGCAGAGGTGACCAGTGATGCTCGATGGCGACAAGGAATTTGGTAGACCAGTTCGCCCTTCTGCAAAAGGACTACGTCTGGTTGGAGGGGTTGTGATTTAACACAGAAGAGAAACTCTCTTCGCCCTATTCTCCTTGACAACTGGTTCATCAACCAATGCCGATCACTCGTGGTAGATGCTTGAGGCGATCTCCAAACCTTTACAGACTTCTTCTTCAAGAACCACAATTACTCTTGGTCTCTGAAGAAATTGACACCTAACCGTCTAGAGAGTTCGCAGCTCTCAAGAGTAATAGGCGGAGCGTACTGGACTTAGATTCGAGTGATGCTGAACCACTATCTAATTTTTCGGCTCTGGGGTTTTCTCTCGGTGGATTTTAAACTCAAATCACTCGGGAGAGGGGGTTGCTCAACAATCTTCTCAGAATCACACGGAGCAGCCACCAGACAGCGCCGGTGCGGGGTGGCTATTTATAGCCACAGCCTTCCCTGGTGGGAAATGACCATTTTGGACACGCGGTCCAGCCAATGGCCAACCGACACGTTCACAACGGTCAGATTTTAAGAGCAACGGTAACATTACTTGAGGAACAGGTAATGCTAACTCCTCGGTCAGAGACAAATCTCTCGCAGCGAAGAAGATCACAGTCTCTTGCTGGCAAGTATTTGCTCGGAACACAAAGAGATTTCTCTCGCAACTTTCATAGGATTTGGGTTTAGCATCAGAGAATCAAAGCTTCGAACACTACACCCCTCTTAGTAGTACGGTGGTCCTATGACTCAATAAAGAGAAGAGAAACAACGAAATAAATGCTACGTCTTCACTTCGTCTTCAATCTTCTCGGCCGCAGTCACTTTCTTCGGACGAGCACCGAACCAATTGCTTTGCATCAGCAATTTTTGAGGGGTCACTCTTGTCATCATAATCTTTGATGATAACCTTCACTGCCACGCAGGGGATTATCTTCGGAGTTTGAACCAAACTCCTCTTGACTCCAGGGACCTGTTACTCTGTGTGCACTAGCAAACACATCAGTCCCTTACTGTTTATGTCAACAATCTCCAAAACATAAGGAGGCAAATTATTGCACCAACAAAGATGTCATGCAAGTTCTTACTATAAGCACGTATGACTATATACGGAATACATGCCTACATTACATTTATGAATTGGAGCTATTGTGTATCGCCCTATGTTGTGACTGTTATATGATGAATGTCATCCAACATAATTATCGATCACTGATCCAATGCCTATGCTTTTTCGTATATTGATCTTTGCTAAGTTACTTTGCTACTCCTGCTGTTACAATCACTACAAAACTGCTACTGTTACTGTTTCTGTTACTATTGCTACTAAACACTTTGCTGTAGATATTTAATTCTCTAGGTGTGGTTGAATTGACAACTCAACTGCTAATACTCGCAAATATTCTTTGGCTCCCCTTGTGTCGAATCAATAAATTTGGGTGAAATACTACCCTCGAAAACTGTTGCGATCCCCTATACTTGTGGGTTATTAGAACGTTGTATTGAAGATCAAAGAGAGAGAAGAAGCCATCTAGCTACTAGCTATGGACCCGTAGGTCTGTGGTGAACAACTCACACATCATCGGTAGGGCAGCAAGGTTGATGTAGAAGCCCTCCGTGATCGATTCCCCCTCCGGCAGGGTGTCGGAAAAGGCCTCCAGATGGGATCGCGGAAGAACAGAAGCTTGCGGCAGCGGAAAAGTTATTTCGTGGGGCTCTCTGTTGGTTTCCCAATATTTAAGAATTTATACAAGTGGAATTAGGTGCAAAGGAGGCACGTGGAGCCCACAAGGTAACAGGGAGCGGCCACCCCCCTGGGTGCACCCTGTTGCCTTGTCGTCTCCTCGTATGTCTTATGGTCCTCCCCCGAAGCTTCTAGGCTCTCTTTTGTCCAAGAAAATTGTCAAAAAGTTTCGTAGCATTTGGACTCCGTTTGATACTGATTTTCTGAAAAACCAAAAACAAGCAGAAAACAGCAACTGGCGTTGGGCACTAGGTTAAAAGGTTAGTTCCCAAAAATGATATAAAATGACATATAATTGCATATAAAACATCCAAGATTGATACTATAGTAGCATGGAACAATAAAAAATTATAGATACGTTGGAGACGTATCAGCATCCCCAAGCTTAATTCCTGCTCGTCCTCGAGTGGGTAAATGATAAAAACAGAATTTTTTATGTGGAATGCTACCTAAGATGTTTTCATGTAATCTCTTTACGGTATAAATACTGAGAAGCGATGAATTAACAATATCAACATAATAATATCCATGAATATAAGAAGCATAATCATTAAACTTTCAAAATATACGGTCCTTAACGAATGTTATTCCCCACTCATTTTATCATGTTAGCATGGCATGACTCCACCTTCACTGCATAAATATAAATCATGAGCACTCCGGTGCTAAACCAGGCAATTGGATCGTACTTCTAACGCGCTTCAGCATTTTCAACTTCACACAATACATGAGTGTGAGTCCATGGACATAGCACAAGGTGGAATAGAATGCGGTGATAGGGATTAATAGGAGAAGTCAAAAAGGAAGAAATTCTTGCATCAACTCGGCAGATTAATGGACTATGGAGATGTCCATCAATCGATATCAATGCGACGAGTAGGGATTGCCATGCAACGGATGCACTAAGAGCTATAAGTGTATGAAAGCTCAACTGAAACTAAGTGGGTGTGCATCCAACTTGCTTGTTCATGAAGACCTCGGGCATTTGAGGAAGCCCATCATCGGAATATACAAGCAAAGTTCGATAATGAAAAATTCCCACTAGTATATGAAAGTGACAACTTAGGAGACTCTCTATATGAAGAACATGGTGCTACTCTGAAGCACAAGTGTGGAAAAGGATAGTAACATTGCCCCTTCTCTCTTTTTCTCTCACTTTTTTTGTGGGCTCTTTTTGGCCTCCTTTTTTTTTGTCCGGAGTCTCATCCCGACTTGTGGGGGAATCACAGTCTCCATCATCCTTTCCTCACTGGGACAATGCTCTAATAATGATGATCATCACAATTTTATTTACTTACAACTCGATACTAGAACAGTATGACTCTATATGAATGCCTCTGGTAGTGTACCAGGATGTGCAATGATCTAGTGTAACATATATAAAAATGATGAACGGTGGCTGAGCCACAAATACTATGTCAGCTATATGATCATGCAAAGCAATATGACAATGAAGATGTGTGTCATATAAACGGAACGGTGGAAGTTGCATGGCAATATATCTCGGAATGGTTATGGAAATGCCATAATATATAGGTAGGTATGGTGGCTGTTTTGAGGAAGATATAAAGAGGCTTATGTGTGATAGAGCGTATCATATCATGGGGTTTGGATGCACCAGCGAAGTTTGCACCGACTCTCGAGGTGAGAAAGGTCAATGCACGGTATCGAAGAGGCTAGCAAATTGCGGAAGGATAGAGTGCGTATAATCCATGGACTCACCTTAGTCATAAAGAACTCACATACTTATTGCAAACCCTATTAGCCCTCGAAGCAAAGTACTACTCGCATGCCCAAAGGGAAGCGGTTGGTAGGAGTTAACCATCGCGCACCCCCGATTATAACAGCACTCAAGGATTTCATTTCAGACATAAAAATGCTCGGACCTCCCCACCATGCCATGACCAACACTTAGATGAGAAGTTAATAACAAGATTTAATACCGATATTTCTACTAACCAATGATCATGAACCAATATCCTTTCATATTACGACATCAATATCATTAAACCACACGTTTCATATTTAGTGATCTACATGAAAGTTTTTATTATATCCCTCTTGAATACCTATCCTTTATGGACTAGTCTTATAACCCATGCAAATTTTCATTACTATTTATTAGACTCTCAAAAAGATTTAAGTGAAGCATGAGAGTGCAACTATTTCTTTAAAATATAACCACCGCCGTGCTCTAAAAGATATAAGTGAAGCACTAGAGCAACTGCCTAGCTCAAAAGATATAAGTGAAGCACATAGAGTATTCGAACAAATCACGATAAATGCGTGTCCCTCTCAAAAGGTGTGTTCAACAAAAGATGATTGTGGTAAACTAAAAATCAAACAAAGAAAAGAAAACTATGGCACAAGACGCTCCAAGTAAAACTCATATCATGTGATGAATAAAAATATAGCTCCAAGTAAGTTACCGATAGATTGTAGACGAAAGAGGGGATGCCATCCGGGGCATCCCCAAGCTCAGACGCTTGGGTCTTACTTGAATATTACCTTGGGGTGCCTTGGGCATCCCCAAGCTTAGGGTCTTTCCGCTCCTTATTCCTTCATCCATCGTGATCTCACCCAAAACTTCAAAGCTTCAGCACACAAAACTCAACAGAAACCTCGTGTGATCCGTTAGTATAACAAACAAATCTTATACTTTAGGTACTGTTATAAATTGATTCATATTTAATTCTTGCAAAATGCTACTGTACTCTAACTTCTCCATGACTTATACCCCCTGATATAATCCATAGCATCATTAAAATAAGTGAACTATGCAATAGAAAACAGAATCTGTCTAAAACAGAACAGTCTGTAAAGATCTGAATAAAAGTCATACTTCTCTAACTCCAAAAATTCTGAACAATTAGGACAATGTAAACAATTTATATACCAATACTGTGTAAAAACTTCAGGATTTTATCACGTTCCAGTACAAAATAGAAATTCCAGAACTGGGTGCAAAACTTTCTATTTTTCAAACAACATTAATTATACTATCATCCAAATCATCCTAAAGGCATTACTTTGCACAAACACTAATTAAAAGATAAAAACACAATCATAACAGTAACTATAATTATGCAAACACACAAAACAGAAAATAAAAGCAAAAATTTAAGATAACTATTGGGTTGCCTCCCAACAAGCTCTTTCTTTATAGCCATTAAGATAGGCTTGAAATTTCAATGATGCTCACATGAAAGATAATAATTGAAACACAAAGAGAGCATCATAAAACATGTTACAAACACCTTTAAGTCTAACCCTCTTCTTATGCATAGGCATTTTATAGGAAAACAAATTATCAAGACAAGCAATATCTAGCATATGCAAATAGGAAGAATGAAGCATTAATAATTTCAACATCAAGAAGAAAGGTAATTGAATAACATGAAAGTATCTACAACCATATTTTCCTCTCTCATAATAATTACATGTAGGATCATAATCAAATTCAACAATATAGCCATCATATAAAATATTCTCTTCATGATCCTTATGCATAAAAGTTTTATAATCTTCCAAGGTAGTGGGATTAACATCAACTAAAGTCGTGACCTCTCCAAACCCACTTTTATCCAAAAATTCATAAGATTGATAATTCTCCAAAGTAGTGGCATCATTATTATCTAAAGTTGACGCTCTTCCAAACCCACTTTTACTAGTATTGCAAATTTTATTATCAATAACATATTCATCATGAGGCTTAAATAGGTTTTCAAGATCATAAAAAGCATTATCACCCCAATCATGATCATTGCAATAAGTAGTGGACATGACAAAATTATCATCCCCAAGCTTGTAGTTTTGCATATCATTAGCACAATTGATATAATTGCAAGCATGCTTTTCATTCAAGGAGCTATCACGAATCACTTTACAAACTTCTTCTTTTAGCACTTCATCACAATTTTCAAATTCACGATTTTCAAGAAAAACTTCATAAAGATAATCAAGTGCACTCAACTCACTAGCAATTGGTTCATCATAATTGGATTGGTTGAAAAGATTAGAAAGTGGATGAGGATCCATATGTCTATATTTTTATTTTCATTGAGTCACACAATTATTGCAAGCAAGCAAATGAGCAAACAGAAATATTTTTGTGTTTTTCGATTTTTAGAGAAGTGGGGGAGATGAAAAAGAGAGGCAGATAATAGGCAAATAAAAAGTAGAGCAAGTAGATGATAGTTTGAGTGAAGGTACTTGAGAGGTTTTGATGACGTCTCCCCGGTAACAGCGCCAGAACTTGGCAAGTTGACGGGAGACTACTTTGACGTGACTTCTCCCCGGCAACGGCGCCAAAAATTCTTCCTGCTACTTGTGAGCTGCGTTGGGATTTTCCCCGAAGAGGAGAGGAGATGCAGTACAGTAGAGATAAGTATTTCCCTCAGTGAGAACCAAGGTTATCGAACCAATAGGAGAATCACACAAAGCCTTGTGAACAGCACCTGCACACACAAAAGCAAATACTTGCACCCAACACGGGCAAGAGGGTCGTCAATCCCCTTGAACTCGTTACTTGCAAGGATTAAATCTTGTAGTGGTAGATATATAAATTGCAAAACAAAAAAAGAAATAAAATTGCAGCAAGTATATTTAGGTTTTCTTTTTATGTTTAAAGTAG
Source organism: Elymus sibiricus (assembly GCA_039707655.1). Lineage (NCBI taxonomy): Eukaryota > Viridiplantae > Streptophyta > Magnoliopsida > Poales > Poaceae > Elymus > Elymus sibiricus. Next base: position 255,267,672 of record CM077674.1, read on the forward strand.
ACCCGGGGGCCATAGTTTTCACTAGAGGCTTCTCTCTCGAACACATAGCATACGGTGGGTAGACAAATTACTGTTGGGCAATTGATAGAAAAGCGCATAGTTATGATGATATTCAAGGCAATGATCATGTATATAGGCATCATGTCCGAGACAAGTAGACCGACTCCTGCCTGCATCTACTACTATTACTCCACCCATCGACCGCTATCCAGCATGCATCTAGGGTATTAAGTTAATGAAAACGGAGTAACGCCTTAAGCAAGATGACATGATGTAGACAAAATAAACCCAATCAATATGAATAAACCCCGTCGTTTTACCCTTAATGGCAACAATACAAATATGTGTCTTGTCCCTTTCTGTCATTGGGATATAGAGCACCGCATGATTGAACCCATTACTAAGCACCTCTCCCACTGAAGATAAATCAATCTAGTTGGCCAAACCAAATGGATCGTTCAGGGAGAAATACAAAGCTATAAAAATCATGCATAATATAGTTCAGAAAAGATGCAATTACTTCTCATGAATATTTAGATCATAAACCCACAATTCATCGAATCCCAACAAACACACCGCAAAAGAAGATTACATCGAATAGAACTCCAAGAAGATCGAGGAGAACATTGTATTGAAGATTAAAGAGAGAGAAGAAGCCATCTAGCTACTAGCTATGGACCCATAGGTCTGTGGTGAACTACTCACACATCATCGGTAGGGCAGCAAGGTTGATGTAGAAGCCCTCCGTGATCGATTCCCCCCCCCCCTCGACAGGGTGCCGAAAGGCCTCCAGATGGGATCGCAGAAGAACAGAAGCTTGCGGCGGCGGAAAAGTTATTTCGTGGGGCTCTCTATTGGTTTCCCAATATTTGAGAATTTATAGAAGTGGAATTAGGTCAAAAGGAGCCACGTGGGGCCCACAAGGTAACAGGGCGTGCCCTGTTGCCTTGTCATCTCCTCGTAGGTCTTCTGGTCGTCCCCCAAAGCTTCTATGGTCTCTTTTGTCCAGAAAAAAAATCGTCAAAAAGTTTCGTAGCGTTTGGACTCCGTTTGGTACTGATTTTCTGGAAAACCAAAAACAAGCAGAAAACAGCAACTGGCACTAGGCACTAGATTAATAGGTTAGTTCCCAAAAATGATATAAAATGACATATAATTGCATATAAAACATCCAAGATTGATACTATAATAGCATGGAACAATCAAAAATTATAGATACGTTGGAGACGTATCAGGCCTCACCAGCGCCCGGGATTGCCACCCCTTCCCAGGGCTTCTCCCGTGTTGTATCTGCTCCTCTTGCCACCTCACCTGGTCTTGCTCCTTTTCTTCTCCTGTGCTGCTTCTGCTTGCAAACTTGGGCAATCAGAAACTATAGGAGTGGTAAGCAAAAGTGGCAACCAGAAACTCATGTGATGTTGCATTTGCATATGCATCTACTCCTGTGCATGATGTTGCATTTGCATATGCATCTACTCCAGTCATTGAACATACAACAGGACAAATCATTTGTAAACTTGTTAACAATAAGTGTTGTGGCAGTTGATAACAACAAGTGTTGTCCATTTGTAAACTTGTTAACATTTGTAAACTTGTTGACAGACAGTTCATTTGGAGTACAATGGGACAATCGGTGCATGATGTTGGAGTAATAACATTTCAGTAATTGAACATATGTAATCAGTTTGTTGGAGTTCACTACTATTATCAATCATTTGTAAACTTGTAAACAATAAGAGAGATAATTTCAGTCACTGAATTTGTAAACTGCATATTTAAAGCAGCATTCTACTTCATATTCTAAATAATTTGCTACAACTTATATTCTGAATAATGTCAATCAAACAATAGCAAGCAAGAGATTTTGCAGGTCTGCATATTAATCAAACTGCAAATTATTCTGAATTGCATATTAATCTCTTGCTTGCTTGCCGCTGCTTGGTTGACACACAGCTGCATGTAAAAAATGTTAATCAAGCATTTGAATAATTTGCTACAACTGCATATTCTGAATAATTTTCTGGAATTTTTAGTAAAACTGCATATTGCTGGAGTAACATTCAGAGGAGTACATCAAACATGAGGCAAGTTCAAAGCAGCAGCAGGAGGAGTACTCACAGCAGCAGTACATTAAATGTGCTGCAGTTAACTGAACATTTGCCTCGCCGTCTCCTGCACCTCGCCGTCATGGCTATCCCATACCTCAACTACAAAAACTCACTAGAATCAACAAAATGCAAGAAAATTTTTGGGGCTCTTTTTGGTGGGGATTTTTGAATTGGGACGAAAACAAACAAAATTAGGCTAGAACATGGGGGTGTAGGGCTCCAAATTCGTGTCAACGTGGCTCATGATACCAAGATGATGTAGGGTACGGGCCAAAGTACCCCGATTTGTCCCGATGTTCACGAATTGGAGGGGGCTACGCGGAGGAACACGAAGAATAAGAGGGGAAATCACAAGAGGAAACACTCAAGAACAAGTCCAATCACACATCCACTAGACTAACAAACACACAAGATCCACAAGGTACATGAACAATCAAAGGGAAAGATACAAGGTAGCGTTCATCCCAAATCCAAGAGGAGCTGAGGTCTTGATGATCTAGATAGATCCTTCTCCCTTAGGAGGTCTTGATGATCTAGTGAGATCCTTCTCCCTCAAGAGAATCCCACAAGAGGAGGTACATGAGCTAAGCTCCAATGTGTAGTTCTAATCTTAGCTAACCCTAGGATGGAGGAGGGGAAGAGGTATATGTAGCCCAAGTCACGAAGGGGTAAGTGAGGGGAAAAAGTGGGAGAGATACAAGGGCTCGGCCCAGTTCTACGCGCAGGCATGCCAGATGTCCGGGGCTTCATGAGGTGCCGGATGTCCAGGGCTGGGGCTGGATGTCTGGCCCGACGGTGGTCAATCTTCTGGTGGCCTTCGCCGGATTTCTGGGGGAAGGCCGGATGTCTGGGCGGCGTTGAGGCGCCAGATGTCCGGGCTCGCGCCGGATGTCCGGCCGCTGATGCTCTTCGGTCGTCTGTTGGTGCAGTTCCTCTCGGCTGCACAGGCGCCGGATGTATGGCCTCTGGCCCGGATGTCCGGCCGCTGTATCTTCAGCAGCATTGTTGGTGCAATAATTTGCCTCCTTATGTTTTGGAGATTGTTGACAAACAGTGAGGGATTAATGTGTTTGCTAGTGCACACAGAGTAACAGGTCCCTGGAGTCAAGAGGAGTTTGGATTCAAACTCCGAAGAATATTCCCTGCGTGGCAGTGAAGGTTATCACCGAAGATTATGACGACAAGAGTGACCCCTCAAAAAATTGTTGATGCAAAGCAATTCGTTCGGTGTCCGTCCGAAGAAAGTGACTATAGACGAGGAGATTGAAGACGAAGTGAAGACGTAGCATTCATTTCGTCGTTTCTTTTCTCTTTCTTGAGTCATAGGACCACCGTACTATTAAGAGGGGTGTAGCGTTCAAAGCTTTGATTCGCTGATGCTAAACCCAAATCTGATGAAAGTTGCGAGAGAAATCTCTTTGTGTTTCGAGCAAATACTTGCCAGCAAGAGACTATGATCTTCTTCGCTGCGAGAGATTTGTCTCTGACCGAGGAGTTAGCATTACTTGCTCCTCAAGTAATGTTACCGTTGCTCTTAAAATCCGACCACTGTGAACGTGTCGGTTGGCCATTAGCTGGACCGCGTGTCCAAAATGGTCATTTCCCATAAGGGAAGGCTGCAGCTATAAATAGCCACCCCGCACCGGCGTTGTCCGATGGCTGCTCCATTTGATTCTGAGAAGATTGTTGAGCAACCCCCTCTCCGAGAGATTTGAGTTTAAAATCCACCAAGAGAAAAACCCTAGAGCTGAAAAATTAGATAGTGGTTCAGCATCACTCGAATCTAAGTCCAGTACGCTCCGCCTATTACTCTTGAGAGCTGCGAACTCTCTAGACGGTTAGGTGTCAATTTCTTCAGAGACCAAGAGTAATTGTGGTTCTCGAAGAAGAAGTCTATAAAGGTTCGGAGATCGCCTCAAGCATCTACCACGAGTAATCGGCATTGGTTGACGAACCAATTGTCGAGGAGAATAGGGCGAAGAGAGTTTATCTTCTGTGTTAAATCACAACCCCTCCAACCAGACGTAGTCCTTTTGCAGAAGGGCGAACTGGTCTACCAAATACCTTGTCGCCATCGAGCATCACTGGTTATCTCTGCTACTCTCTTTTACATTCGAACTATAACATATGACATATTTCGATCATGTGAATTACCTCGATGCATGCCTTTAGTTTCCATTCGGTAGATTGTATTCGCTCACTGTATGCTGTTTTCATTCGCTCCGCTACTGGGTTCCGAGAGTTTTGATTTTTCCGAAGAAAATTTAAAACTCCCATTCACCCCCCTCCTCTGGTAGACATACTTCGTTCCTACAAGCATCGTCTTCTTCCGTCGTCGCTTCCACGCTTCCCTCACGGATGGTGTAGTTGTTCCTTGGCGCTTGCACTCCTCCTCGACATCCGTGAAGCTCCGGCAATACCTATGCATGCACACGAGAGAAGTGTCAAGTAGTATACCATCCTCAAAGGGGTCAAGTGAACACGTGTAAAGGAGATGATTCACCTTTATGTATGTGAAGTAGATGTCACACGTGTCACTTGCCGAACGAACTCTTGACATGGTGATGTCCGTAGGATGCTCCGCATCATCCCCTCCCCCTTGGGAAAGATCCGTCCTCAGATCGAAAACCAAATCACCATGGGAAAGAGATGGCGTCGCCGTGTAGTAGTGGACGATCACCAAGCATTCATCGTCTTGACGCTCAAAGTGGGCACTCTCCAATGTCGCATCGTTTTATGATTCTTTCAAAAGGAGCAATAACAACAAACACTTGGAAAAACAAATGTGGTTAGCGTAAGTGCAAAACCAATCATTCAAGAGGTGATTCACCCAACAAGTGTCGTCATCATGCATATCATATGGTGTGACAAAGGATAATGGCATGTCATGTAAGCATATCAATTGAGCACAATCAAAGGCATCATGGAAACAAGCATGCAAATGGGAGGTAGGGATGCTAATATGTGTGACAAGAGAACAAGCATCTACCTCAAGGTCATAGCAAGCATGTGCAAAGCGCTCAACAAATGGGCGATGGTAGGCATAAGAATCGTTCACAACACCAAATAGAATGAGATGTCTAAACACATGGGGCAATCCAAAGTGCAAAACAATCCAAGCATAATGTGCACATGGTGTAGTGAAGATAGTGTGGCACTCAACACAATAGAATGAGCAATTGTTCATCATGTGTGAGGCAATCAAGTCAAGCATGTAGCAATCAATGGGACATGGCATATGTGAAGAAATGACATTGTTGCAACCAAACATATGATAGGAGCAAGTAATCCACAAGTTGGATGCAACACACAAGGCATATATATCATGAGGCATGGCAATGTGGCAATCATGAGTGAAAGCAATATCTCTAACATGTGTGCAAATAAGTGGTTGAAGATGACCGATAAGTGTCATGGTGCAAGCAACACATGAAGTATGATACACAATATCCATGCTCAAGGTTTTGGAGTTCTCAAAAGAGAAGGATATCACCTCAAAAGTGTGCTCTTGTGCGTCCTTCACAATGCCGAAGTGGTAGCAAATGCGTTGTAGAAGCGTGTCGGTCGAAAGTGGCTCGCTCTCAAGAGCTCGAATGGTCAACTCATGTGAACTGGAAGACACGGGGTCGAACGATCCTACACATGCACACAACAAAGCAAAGAACGTATGTGCATGATGGATAAACACATCATCCATCATGATGGTTTTCTTATCTTGTACATAACCATTAGAAGCAAAAGTGCATGAATGATATGATGCAACAATGTCGATATTCATGACACTAGGTATATGGTGCAAAGAAGGAAGACAAGCATGCTTCACATGAAATATGTCAAAATCTCCAAGTATTTGGGAGAAAGCTATGGGGGCAATCTCATTATCAAGACTAAAATCATTGTTGCACTCAATACATGGCAAATCATCTAGCATGAGAGAGGCAACATATGGGGATATATGACAACATTCAATATCAATCATGTGCAAAGCATGACAATAGGTGCTATCAACCGCATGAAATGACCAAGTATGAGTCATCGGTGATGCAACATAGGCAAGCGTAGCAATCATGCCGTGCAAACTAGTAGTGCGAAGATGCAACATACTAGAGGAAATCATGGCAATCATGTCATGTGAGCAAATAGTAGGCATAGGTAATGCACATGACATATCGCAAGCACGAAAACAAAGCAAGATGAAGGTATCATCATAAGCATGGGGTACAAAGCAAACATGGCAATAACAAGTGATATCTCCACCAAGCATGCAAACACACATACAAGTAGTAGAATCATGGATCACGTGTAATGCAAAGCATGGGTCACCAAAGCATGTCATCCAAATGGAAATGAGCATATCATGTAAAGTGAACATGGCAATATGGGCAAAGGATGTATAATGGACTATAACCCATAACCATGTGAGGGCCATGTAGAAGAAATGCGCGAAATTCTTGCACAAAGAGGGCGGGTGTAGGGTAAACATTCCATGGTGGCGCACGTCTTCATTGCTCTCTAGAGCTCGTTTCGTCAACTCGTGCGCTTGCGAGGTTGACGAATAAGTGTGATGACTTACACAAGAAAGACACAAACGAAAGAAAGTGCGTGCGTGGTAAATGTACACATCATCCATCATGATGTGTATGTGCACGTGAGAATTAGCACAAGATAAGCATCGCTCAAAGAAATTTGAGGCATGGTATATGAACATGTCATCCATCATGTAAGAATAGTTGTTATGTATAACACGATGGGGACACAAATTGAGCATGCAAGTATATGGCACATCAATAGCATTTTTATTCATGGGATGCATATGGTGCACAAAATCATGGGAAGCATGCAAAGGATGGGATGGATCAAAATCTCCTAAAATGTTTGAGGAAACTATGTGGGTCTCCTCAATAGCAATAGCGAAGGCATAATATGGAGAAAACGAACAACATCCAAAACAATGCATGTTCGAAGCTAGGTGGTCATGGCATGGCATATGTGAACAATTGCGCAAGTGGTGTAAAGGAAGCATAGCAATATCATCACAAGAAAAACAAATGCCAATTACAATGGGCTTGTCATCTATGCCATATGTGCAAATTGGGTTCATTTTAATGGTATATGCATTGTTACTACGATGAGAATGCAAATATGGCATATGGTTGATCTCAAGCATACCGTATGACAAGTCAAGCGGATTGTCAAACATGATGTGACTGAGAGAATACACACAAGAAATCCTATGCAACATGGCATCACAACTAATAGACTCCACATGACAATTATCAAACTCATCATAAATGGGTAAATCATGCATGGGGAAATCATACTAGCAGGAAGCGTGTCAATAGGAGGATCGACATCATGCAAGCAATCAATGTCCAATAGTGGGACAAGAGCATCACCTTCACCTATGTTACCTTTGTCATTTCATTCATGTGGTGTAGGTGAGGTGGCAAAGACCAAATTGTGGTCATCTTCATCATGATGGAACCATGTGGGGGGTGCATCATATTCCACCATGGCCATCATCTTGTCCAAAGGAAGGACGAAGTCATCGAGAATCGGCGCGTCATCATATATGGAACCTAGCACCAAATGAGAAGACACAATAGAGGTAGAGGTTAAGTCATTAGAAATCGAAATGACCTCACATGAACTATCAACTTCCTCTCTCAACTCTTGTGGTGGCTCACTCACTCCCTCAAAGTAGGTGCACTCAAAATCACATATAGTGGAGTCACTCATCTCACTCAAGCGGTGGGGGTTGTGGCTCTCCTCACATGGGAATTGGGGCAACTCATCATATATGGGGCTAGTGGTGAACTCGCTCTCACTCTCAAAATGGATGCTTATGTCGCTCAACTCATCATCATACGCCGCCGTGGTCGAAGGGAAAATCCCATGCTCAACCATCTCATCACCGTCGCCGTGGATGAAGGCCGAAGATGGCACACCATCACTCGTCTCCATGACCGAAGAGAAAATCCCATGCTCGATCATCTCACTCTTGCCTCCAAAGATGGAAGCATCATCCTTGCTCGCCACCTTGTCGCTCACCTCCAAAGCATGTTCCTTGATTGGCTCTGTAGTCGTAGTCGTCGCCGCGCCGTCTTCAAAAAGAGTCATGGTAGACTCGGAATTGTCAATGCCACAAAGAGGGATGGCGGTGAAGTCGAACTTGGGAGCGTCGTCTAGGAGCTCGTCGGGCTTGGACATCGTGGTGGTACTATCCTCATGCTCATTGTTGTGGAGCTTGGTCGTCGTGAAGTGTTCTTGGGGTCGAGTAGCCTTGGCCTTCTTGAGTTTTTTTTCCGCCTTGAGAGCACCAATGTAGAGGTCGTTGAGAGTCTCATAGTTGTCGGTGAAGATAGTCTTGGCGATGTTGTTGTTCAATCCCATCGAGAAGTGGAACTTCATGCAAATGGGGTCGTCCACACTGGCTCGTCGCAAGGCTTTCTTCATCTCCATGAAGTACTCGTTGAGGGACTTGGATCCTTGTATGGTGTTCTCCAATTGGCGTTGAATATGTTCCGTGTAGGTGGAAGGCACAAATTCTCGTCGCATCGCTTTCTTCGTCTTGGGCCAACTCATGTTGAAGCTCTTTGAAGGTGTGTGAAGCCACCATGTCGACGCGTAGTCATGGAAGTTACTTGTGGCACACTTCACTTGATCTTCGGAGGGGACTTGATGTAGCTTGAGGTAGTAGTCCATCTTGCGCTCCCACTCGAGATACTCCTCGGGGTCTTGAGTCCCATAGAAAGGAATCTCAGGGTCGGTGTCGAGGTTGTAATAGCTCGTGGAAGTCGTGGACTTGAGCTTGTGGAGCTTCTCTTGAGTGTAATCTTGAGGTGCTTGTCGTCTAAGATGCCGCATGTCCAAAGGCGAAGATGCCTTGATGTCGCTTGGCGAAGATGCCAAGGTAGATGGTGAAGTCGTAGAGCGGTGGTTGGTGTTGAGCTCTTGACCTTCACGTTCTTGTCGGTGATGGTGTCGATGCCAATTTGACCTTGCCGGAGATGGTAGCTCGGAAGCATGTGCACTAGAGCGTCTTCTCGAAGATGAGGAAGACCTCTTGCCGGTCTTGATGAGGGCTTTGAGCTCCTCCATTTGAGCATCCATCTTGGCGTCCAAGTGGTTCTTCATGGCATCAAACTCGTCGTCGTTGTTGTAGACCGAAGTAGATGTGCTTTACCTATCCATCACAAGATTCGAGCAAAGATGAGTAGGAAATGAGATAAACAATACCAAGATACCTTTTCCCAAAGTTGAGGATGTATCCCGTGTCACTCAATGTGAATTGATAGAATAGTGGAATTGGTACCGGACTTGTTCACTCACACCTACAAAAGTAAAGCTTATCGAGTGGCTTGGTTAGGACAAGTAGCACAAAATTCAAGCAAGTTGAAGTCCAAGATATGTAAATGTTGAAATCAATCCAAAGGACTCAAAATGCAAAGCAAGTGATCAATAATGTAGAGGAGGGCAATAAAGAAACACACGCGATGGGATAATGAGGCTTGTGCAACTATAGGAATGAGCAATACAAAATTGCCTAATGAAGACTAAGCTCGTGTTGCACAAACACAAGGAGAGACGCTAGCTTGATTGCACTTTGGGAACGATTCACCACTTGGCACCAATCCTAATCATGCAAGCAAAACGTTTCCTATTCCATGTATCCTCATGCATAAGTATCTCTTTTCATGCTCAACTCTCTTTGCTTATAAGCTTTGATTTCTTTCTTGCTTAAAAGCTTTTTTTTGCTCTTTTTCTTCCTTTCCACTATGCTTTTTGAGCCTCAACCAAATACATGATACAAGTATCACAAGATATGCACGGGAGCAAGCAATTGCACTATATGATATACCAAATGATGCAACACTATGATATGGTATCACTATGGTGCTCAAGTTTTTGCGAAGCCCGGCAATACTCAAATAGCTAGTCTCGATAGGTAAGGAGGTAATCGCAAAGATGGTGGGGCTAACAATGTGTAATGGCAAGGAAGGAAAAGATTATGACGGAATGGATTCCTTTGTCACACTTAACCTTTCACGAAGTCAGGGGTAACCGGCCTTGTTTCCGGTTGAAGATGGTCTCAAATGATGGATGGTCGTCGTCGGTTGCGGAAGCTCGTGGTTGATGTAGTCGATGGAGTTAGTCGGTACTCGTATCGCTCCATGTGGTGGTTGATGAAGAAGTAACCATCCCTAAGTAGCCGAAACACCTTAGGAGACTCAAATCACAGCTCAAACAACCACAAACGCAATGGGAACCAAAATGGGTTAGGTTGCGGAAGTTTTGGGTGGTATTGCAGAAGTTATGGTGGAGGGCCTAGGCAAACTTGCCAAATTTTCAAAAAATTTATGGAGTCAAATGGTGGTGGAACTAATTTTGGGTGATGGGGGATGTCAATAGCTACAAAACGAGCTAAAGAACGTCGAAATCGGACTCCGGATGAATTAGTTATGGCAGAAACGGTGAAACACAAGTGGCTGAAATCTACAAGGGCCGGATGTCCGGGGGTAGGCCGGATTTCTGGGCACTGTTTCCAACACCGATGCCCGTTTTGGCGCTCCAGGAGCCGGATGTTCGGCCCGACAAATTCCAGATCATGATTTTGAGCTCGAAAACTCGATTTGGGGCGGAATTTTGGGATTTCAAAGGCAAAATTGAAAGGGGAAAAGATGAAATTAAGGCTAGGGAACGCAAGAGGAGGTAGATCCACTTGCCAAGCACAAGAACCATGGATCAAAATCAACAAAAACTCACTAGAATCAACAAAATGCAAGAAAAAATTTGGGGCTCTTTTTGGTGAGGATTTTCGAATTGGGACAAAAACAAACAAAATTTGGTTAGAACATGGGGTTGTAGGGCTCCAAATTCGTGTCAACGTGGCTCATGATACCGAGATGATGTAGGGTATGGGCCAAAGTACCCCAATTTGTCCCGATGTTCATGAATTGGAGGGGGCTACGCGGAGGAACACGAAGAACAAGAGGGGAAATCACAAGAGGAAACACTCAAGAACAAGTCCAATCACACATCCACTAGACTAACAAACACACAAGATTCACAAGATACATGAACAATCAAAGGGAAAAATACAAGGTAGCGTTCATCCCAAATCCAAGAGGAGCTGAGGTCTTGATGATCTAGATAGATCCTTCTCCCTTAGGAGGTCTTGATGATCTAGTGAGATCCGTATCCCTCAAGAGGAATGATACGTCTCCAACGTATCTATAATTTTTTATTGTTACATGCTATTATAGTATCAATCTTGGATGTTTTTATATGCAATTATATATCATTTTTTGGGACTAACCTATTAACCTAGTGGCCAGTGTTAGTTGTTGTTTTCTGCTTGTTTTTGGTTTTTCAGTAAATCAGTACCAAACGTAGTCCAAATGCCATGAAACTTTTTGGAGATTTTTTTCTGGACAAAAGAGACCCTGGAGACTAGGAGAGGAGGCCAGAAGGTTCACGAAGCCTCCACAAGGCAACAGGGCGCGGCCACAGGGGGGACGCGCCCTGATGCCTTGTGGGGCCCTCGTGGCTCCGTTTGACCTAATTCCACTTCTATAAATTCTCAAATATTGGGAAACCAACAGAGAGCCACCCCGAATAACTTTTACACTGCCGCAAGCCCCTGTTCTTCCGTGATCCCATCTGGAGGCCTTTTCCGGTACTCTGTCGGAGGGGGGATCGATCACGGAGGGTTTCTACATCAACCTTGCTGCCCTTCCAATGATGTGTGAGTAGTTTACCACAGACCTACGGGTCCATAGCTAGTAGCTAGATGGCTTCTTCTCTCTATTTGATCTTCAATAACATGTTCTCCTCGATGTTCTTGGAGTTCTATCCGATGTAATCTTCTTTTGTGGTGTGTTTGTTGGGATCCGATGAATTGTGAGTTTATGATCAGATTATTCATGAGAAATATTTGAGTCTTCTTTGAACTCTTTTATGCATGATTATTATAGCTTTGTATTTCTCTCTGATCTATCGATTTGGTTTGGCCAACTAGATTGGTTTATCTTGCAATGGGAGAGGTGCTTTGTGATGGGTTCAATCTTGCGGTGCTCAATCCCAGTGACAGAAAGGGACATGACACGTATTTGTATTGTTGCCATTAAGGATAAAAAGATGGGGTTTAATCATATTGCTTGAGTTTACTTTGTCTACATCATGTCATCTTGCTTAAGGCGTTACTCTGTTTCATACTTAATACCCTAGATGCATGTTGGATAGCGGTCGATGGGTGGAGTAATAGTAGTACATGCAGGCAGGAGTCAGTCTACTTGTCTCGGACGTGATGCCTATATACATGATCATTGCCATGAATCCGTCATAATTATTTGCTTTTCTATCAATTGCCCAACAGTAATTTGTTTACCCACCGTATGCTACGTGTTAGAGAGAAGCCTCTAGTCAAAACTATGGCCCCCGGGTCTACTTTTATCATATATTAAAACCAAAAATACCTTGCTGGAATTTATTTACTTTTATTTTATTTAGTATTTTAGTTTATCTATCTATCACTATCAGAATTAATCCTTGCAAATAACCGCTAAGAGGATTGACAACCCTCTTATTTGCGTTGGGTGCAAGTGTTTGCTTTTGTCTGTGCAGGTGCGTTTAACGGGATTTTGCTTGGTTCTCCTACTGGATTGATAACCTTGGTTCTTAACTGAGGGAAATACTTATCTCTACTATACTGCATCATCCTCTCCTCCTCGGGGAAATACCAACGTAGTCTACAAGTAGCAGGAAGAATTTCTGGCGCCGTTGCCTGGGAGACATCATCAAAATTACCAAGTACCTTCGCACAAACTATCATCCACTTGCATTTATTTTATTTGCCTTTTTATTTGCATTTGCCTCTCGTTTTCATCTCCCCCACTTCTATTTTTTTTTACAAAAACACAAAAATATTTTTATTTGCTTGTTTGCTTCACCACTATGGCTAGTTCTTCGCTTGTTACTATTACCCTTAAAAATGAAGTGCTTAGTTTTAAACAAAGGGGAGGAGAAAATTTAAAAGATGCTTGGTATAGGATTTGCGATGCTCAAAATAGATCAACTCGTAAGCAATCCACTACCGTTCTTCTTCGCAATTTTTATGTGGGAATTACTACTTGGTATAGATTTTTGCTTGACACTATTACCGGAGGGAATTTCTTGATGTGTCCCACTTTGGATGCTTTCAATGCTATGGGAAATTTAGTGGGTTCACCCCCTATCATTATTAATGAAACGGCATTGACTTTGGAGCATGTTATGCAAAGGTTAGAAGCTATTGAAAATAAGATGTCTACTATTGAACATCTTGAGAATTTAGATAAAAAGGTCCATAATCATATTACTCAATTTGGTTCTAAAATGAGGATTACATTGAAAACCTTAAAGGAAAAGGAACCAATAATTAACGAAAGGATAGAACAAAGTCCCGCTAGAATTGATAAGTTAGAAGAAATTATCAATAACTTAGGTTCCGCTTTTTCCTCCACTAAAACCATTGATAGGACTCCTCCCAATAAAAATTGCAAGTTTATGTATGTTCCTAAGACTAAGGGCGCCACTTCTAGCAAGGGAAATGAGGATCTTAAAATGATTAGCGTGCACCCCAATTTTATTGATATAATAAAGGAACCTATCTATGAAAGCAAAATTCTTGATTTTGTGCCTAGAAGTGTGATGATGAGAAACTCCTATGTTAAATCCCCTAGAAAGAGTGGGTGTGTAATTGAGGAGTTGGAAACGAAGGATGACAACACTTAAAACTATGCATTATGCCTAGCTAGGGGCATAAAACAATAGCGCTTGTTGGGAGGCAGCCCAATGAATAAAATATTTTTTTGTTTTTACCTTCTATTTTTGTGAGTTTGCACAATTATAGCCTCTGTTATGATTTTTTTTTTATCTTTTAATTAGTGTTTGAGCCAAGTAATGCCTTTGGGATGATTTAGAAGATAGTATAATTGATGCTGTTTGAAAACAGAAACTTTTGCGTCCAGTGCTGGAATTTTGATTTTTCTCTGGAGTGTCAAAACCTTCTGAATTTTTTACACAATATTGATATATGAATTTCCCACGTTTTCCTAATTTTTCAGACTGTTTGGAGTTACAGAAGTATGACATTAATTCAGATCTTTACAGACTGTTCTGTTTTAGACAGATTCTGTTTTTGTTGCATAGTTTGCTTATTTTGATGAATTTATTGATCGTATCGGGGGGTATGAGTCATGGAGAAGTTGGAGTACAGTAGCATTGTGCCAATATTAAATATGAATCAATTTACAACAGTATCTAAAGTTTAAGATTTGTTTGTTATACTAACGGATCTCACGAGGTTTCTGTTGAGTTTTGTGTGCTGAAGTTTTCAAGTTTTGGGTGAGACTACGATGGATAAAGGAATAAGGAGCTGCAAGAGCCTAAGCTTGGGAATGCCCAAGGCACCCCAAGGTAACATTCAAGGAAGATTCAAGCATCTAAGCTTGGGGATTCCCCGGAAGGCATCCCCTCTTTCGTCTACAATCTATCGGTAACTCACTTGGAGCTATATTTTTATTCATCACATGATATGTGTTTTACTTGGAGCGTCTTGTGATATAGTTTGTTTGCTTTTGTTTGCTTTTTTTTAGTTTGTCACAATCATCTTTGCTGAATACACCTTTTTGAGAGGGACACGCATTATTCGTGATTTGTTAGAATACTCTATGTGCTTCACTTATATCTTTTGAGCTAGGCAGTTGCTCTAGTGCTTCACTTATATCTTTTAGAGCACGGCAGTGATTATATTTTAAAGAAATAGTTGCACTCTCATGCTTCACTTATATCTTTTTGAGAGTTTAACGAATAGCAATGGTAATATGCATGGGTTATGAATTTGGTCCTAATATGATAGGTATTGAAGAGGGCTATAATAAAAACTTTCATGTAGATCACTGAATATGATAAGTTTGATTCCTTGCAATAGTTTTGCGATATTAAGATGGTAATATGTGGGAGGCGCTAGTAGATAATTGTGGTTTAGTAAGAATATTGGTGTTAAGGTTTGTGATTCCCGAAGCATGCACGTATGATCTGTCGTTATGCTAAGAAGTTGGAGCATGATTTATTCTTGATTGTCTACCTTATGAGTGGCGGTCGGGGACGAGCGATGGTCTTTTCCTACCAATCTATCCCCCTAGGGGCATGCGTAGTAGTACTTTGCTTCGGGGGCTAATAAACTTTCGCAATAAGTATGTGAGTTCTTTATGACTAATGTGAGTCCATGGATTATACACACTCTCACCTTTCTGCAATTTGCTAGCCTCTTCGGTACCATCCATTGCCCTTTCTCACATCGAGAGTTGGTGCAAACTTCACCAGTGCATCCAAACCCCGTGATATGATACGCTCTATCACACATAAGCCTCTTTATATCTTCCTCAAAACAGCCACCATACCTACCTATCATGGCATTTCCATAGCCATTCCGAGATATATTACCATGCAACTTCCACCGTTCCGTTTTTATGACACACATCGTCATTGTCATATTGCTTTGCATGATCATATAGCTGACATAGTATTTGTGGCTCAGCCACCGTTCATCATTTTTATACATGTTATGCTAGCATCATTGCACATCCTGGTACACTGCCAGAGGCATCCATATAGAGTCATATTTTTGTTCTAGTATCGAGTTGTAATATTGAGTTGTAAGTAAATAAAAGTGTGATGATCATCATTATTAGAGCATTGTCCCGGTGAGGAAAGAATGGTGGAGACTAACGAGTCCTCGAAAGAGTGGGGATGAGGTCCATGAGACCGTTCTAAAAAAAGCCACAAAAAAATGAGAGAAAAAGAGAGAAGGGGCAATATGACTATCCTTTTTCCACACTTGTCCTTCAGCGTAGCACCATGTTTTTCATATAGAGAGTCTCCTAATTTGTCACTTTCATATACTAGTGGGAATTTTTCATTATAGAACTTAGCTTGTATATTCCGATGATGGGCTTCCTCAAAATGCCCGAGGTCTTCATGAGCAAGCAAGTTGGATGCACACCCACTTAGTTTTCATGTTGAGCTTTCATACACTTATTGCTCTTAGTGCATCCGTTGCATGGCAATCCCTACTCCTCGCATTGACATCAATTGATGGGCATCTCCATAGCCCGTTGATTAGCCTCGCCAATGTGAGACTATCTTCTTATTTTTGGCTTCTCCTTATTTATCTCTACCACCATACTCTATTCCACCCATAGTGCTATATCCATGGCTTGCGCTCATGTATTGCGTGGGGGTTGAAAAAAGCTGAAGCGCGTGGGGGTATCATATAGCTGACATAGTATTTGTGGCCCAGCCACCGTTCATCATTTTTTATACATGTTACACTAGTATCATTGCACATCCTGGTACATGATACGTCCAATTTGCATCATGATTTCCTACTAATAATTATTATGTTTTTGATCATTATTTCACTTTATGGTACAATTCTTATGCCTTTTCTCTCTTATTTTGCAAGATTCACATGAAGAGGGAGAATGCCAGCAGCTGGAATTCTGGACCGGAAAGGGGTGAAACAGAGATAGCTATTCTGCACAACTCCAAATGACCTGAAAATTTCTGAAGAATTATTTTGGAATATATAAAAAATACTGGCGAAAGAATTACCAGGAGGGGACACACCAGGCAGCCACAAGCCTGGGGGGCACGCCCTACCCCCCTGGGCGCGCCCCCCAAGCTTGTGGGGCCCTTGGCAGGCCTCCGGCCCCCTCCTTCTGCTATATGAAGCCATTTGCCCTAGAAAAAATCAGAAGAAGACTTTCAGGACGAAGCGCCGCCGCCTCGAGGCGGAACCTAAGCAGGAGCTATTTTGCTCTCCGGCGGAGCGATTCCGCCGGGGAAACTTCCCTCCGGGAGGGGGAAATCGAAGCCATCGACATCACCAACGATCCTCTCATCATGGGAGGACCAATCTTCATCAACATCTTCACTAGTACCATCTCATCTCAAACCCTAGTTCATCTCTTGTATTCAATCTTTGTCTCAAAACCTCAGATTGGTACCCGTGGGTTGCTAGTAGTGTTGATTACATCTTGTAGTTGATGCTAGTTGGTTTAATTGGTGGAAGATTATATGTTCAGATCCTTAATGCTATTCAATACCCCTCTGATCTTGAACATGAATATGATTTGTGAGTAGTTACTTTTGTTCTTGAGGACATGGGAGAAGTCTTGTCATAAGTAATCATGTGAATTTGGTATTCGTTCGATATTTTGCTGCTATGTATGTTGTGCTTCCTTTAGTGGTGTCGTGTGAACGTCGACTACATGACACTTCACCATCTTTGGGCCTAAGGGAAGGCATTATAGAGTAGTAGTTAGATGATGGGTTGCTAGAGTGACAGAAGCTTAAACCCTAGTGTCGGTGTAAAAACCGGCAGACCTCGGGGTAGGGGGTCCCGAGCCATGGATCTCGGATCGGTGGTAACAAAGACAAGGGAGATGGTATTTACCCAGGTTCGGGCCCTCTTGATGGAGGTAAAACCCTACGTCCTGCTTTTGTTTATATTGATGAAGATGTATCGAATACAGAGTTGACCTACCTCGAGATCGTAATGTATGTCTAACTTCTAGGGCTAGGCGAGCGATATTGCGTTGATGTCCCCTCTATGGGATAAACCCTATGGCTAATTATATACACGCCAGGGAGGGTATCTAGGGTTACAAAGTCGGTAACTAATAGTAAGGCGGCTGGAAAGATCTTGGAGTATACGTCAAGTCTTCGGTAGAGGCAGTCTCGATCACACTTCCTGTGTACAGCCTCCGGAGTCCATCTTGATCACGTACGAGGGCCCCTGGGCCCATCCGAGGAGACGGGCCGGCCGGACTAGCACCCCCTGATCCAGGACACTGTCAGTAGCCCCCGAACTGGTCTTCTATGCCGAGGACGACTTTCTCAACAGACATCACCTCGGATCCGGAGTCTTTGGCTTGACAGACGAGTTCCCCTTCATATTTCATCTTCTCCTGACGGAGCACTGACATCCGAGGTCCAGCCGAGCTTGCACCCTGCCCGAAGAGGGTAGATATCTTAGCCTCGAAGGCTGGCTGTTCAGGTATGAACGGTCCAGTCCATCCTGACAACTTTATCGAAGAGGCTTGCCCCACGACAGGTTGAGCAGTTACTGCCTCCCCCCCTAAATCGCAGTTCAAGGCAGCTTTTTACTCGCACGTCCCCTCGAGGCAGAGATCGTGCCCGTTTTCTTAGGGATATCATCGAGATTTTGTTTCCCCCCATATGCTCAATGGCATTTTTAATGGGAATAGAGAGTTTATCGGCGCAGCGAGGGGGACTCTTTGAAGGGTAACGCAGTAGAAAACAAAAAAATTCCGACCTACGCACCAGCCCAGGACCACTATGAAGACTGCATACAAGGTTTGATCTTTTTCGTTACCGACTCGTAGCGCAGCGGAAGTAGAGTCGATGACGATCGGCGGTGCAGATCCCCGCAGCTAGGATTTACAACCTCCCAACCGCGAGGATGTATACCCTCATCCGCCCCCTCGGACAGCCCTCCGGGAGGCGGTCGGACAGTCCCCCGGACGGTGTCACGGACAGCCCTTCGGGAGGACCATCGAAACTCGGAGGGTCACTCGGACAGCCCTTCGGGAGGACCCTCGAAACTCGGACAGTCACTCGGACAGCCCTTCGGGAGGCACTCTCAAACTAAGACCGAAACTACGATCTCTCTACAGAGTTGCACACATACGGTGTCATCTATCCGGTAGGGCTTCGCCGTCCAGAACTAGTTCCCACCGGAACCCAGACAGCCTTTCGGCTCTACAAAACTATTTCGCTGGGAGGGAGAGAGAAGCCAGACAAGTCAATGGCATGTGTATGAGAGCAAGCATGAGCTGATTTTGGAGAGCTCTCTCCACCTCTATTTATAGGAGGAGCAAGGGGTAGGGGAAAGACCAAAAGGACCTTCCTAGGATCTTTCCACCACATGCCACATAAGGGTGTGTAGAAGATATCCACCATGAGGTGGAAGGACACCTCAAGGAGGGCCCCCCCATGCCATGGCCGAAATTTGCAGCCCCCTTGGGGAGCTCCACCTCCCTTTCACACACCAAAAGTGGTTTTCTTCTAGAAGAAAAAACCCATTTGCAAATCAGCCCAAAAAGTGCTTTTCACTATTCACGAAGACATTTTTCTGCGTCCGTTAAAACCCAAATTATTTCTGTGTGCCTAGAATAATTCTAGCACCCACCAAAACAATTTTGAACGCATTCCGAAACAATTACGGAACAATGTTTCTTCAGCGAAAAGCAACCAAAACGGTTCCGGCTGCTCCGGAACATTTCCGGTTTTTGTCCCGGAAAATTCCCAGAAGTTTCCAGAACACTTCTGGCATCCTCCAAGAATTTCCAGGCGTGTGCCAGAACCAATTTGACTTAATGGAATACCCTGAAACAACTTTTCAGTTTCACCGGAACTATTCCGGTGTTCTCTCCGGAACGTTTCCGTTTCATCCGAAACTTTTTCGGTGATTTTCTCTCAGACTCCCCGTCTAGTATTCAGCAGATAGATGACCCTTAAGCGTGTGACCCTATAGGTTCGGTGAAGTATAGAAATGACCGGAACTCTTTCCGGTCAATTATCAACATCGGAGCCGTGGACACCCATATTGACCCCTATACCCACACGAATGAATATTCGAGTGAACCTCCAGTTGCCGTGTGCTATTCCTGTTGCTTCGCGATATGTTACAAATACCCGAGGTGAGAAACATCGGCATCCTCGTGGATCAACACTTGTCCACAATGCCAGTTACCTCGTTGCTGGTTTTTGTTCTCTTTTCTCGTTTCTGTGTTCCGGTATCCCTGTGATCAAATCACACTTGTGTCTGGCCAGACGATGATGGATACCGTAACACCGAGAGGGCCCAGAGATATCTCTCCATCGTCGGAGGAGCAAATCCCAATCTTGAGCTATCAAGTTACTTAACATACTTTTCCATGAACCCGTAAGCCGCCGTAATAGCCACCCATTTACGGATGACGTTTAACAAACCCCAAAGTTCATGTAGCAAGCATGAAGAAACTCGACACTCTCATGGTCTAAGGAATTATGCAAACATTAACTTCTCTGTGTTATTAACCATTAACTTATGACGAATGAATCTCATAGCATAACATCAATCGGGTCGATTCAACACAAGTGTTCTACTAACATTGTGCCCTCAAAGTTGCCGGCATAGACATGCCCATGATCAGGAAAACAGAACCATCATGCAACACTTGAGCTAGTATTAGAGGCCAGACTAGTAATACATTTTACCGTTTATTATTCCACACGTGCATATGAGTCTTCCTCCGAGCCTCGTGGTTATTGCAGACTCGAGAACCATAGCAGTTATAGCATGGAACATAAACCTAATTATGAACAGGGAGATAATCAATAACATTTATTATTGCCTCTAGGGCATATCTCCTACACTCTTGGCCTTTCACAGGCTTATAAGAGCAAAAAGGAGGACAACGCAATCGACCACGCTCCCATTCTCCCCCTCTACTGCTTCGTCTAGCTCCAGCGCCCAGATCCATCCTGCCCGCTTTTCCCTTTCACGAGCCCAACCTCCACCACCAGCCATGTCCGACACCCTCAAGGGGCACTGGGGCGGCTCCGTTGTGACGGCCGCGACCATCTCGGAGCTGCGCAGCGCGGGGTACTCGACCCCCGACACCGTCGCCCGCGCTCCAGTGGCTGGCCAGCTGGTGCCCGCTCCCAACGCCGGGGAGCGGGAAGTCTTCATCCCCCACCTCATCCGAGGCCTGGGGTTCCCGCTGCACCCTTTTGTGCGCGGGGTAATGTACTACTATGGGCTGGATTTCCACCACATGGCCCCCAACTCCGTCCTTCACCTCGCCTCCTTCATCATGGTCTGCGAGGCCTTTCTCCGCTGTGAGCCGCACTTCGTCTTGTGGCTGAAGCTCTTCGGGATAAAACCGAAGTCCAGCGGCTCGGATCTCGCGGAGTGCGGAGGAGCCATGATCAGCAAAAACCAGGGAGCCACCTGGTTCAAGGGCACCTTCATCAAAACAGTGAAGGAGTGGCAGAGAGAGTGGTTTTACATCACTGAACCGCTTGCCCCTGGTCAGACCGAGGTCCCGGCTTTCTCAGCCGGGCCTCCCAAGAAGCTCAAATCCTGGAAGGAGAAGGGCGTTGCTTGGGGGAACCCGGAAGAGGTGGAGACCCTGATCGATAGGATCTTGTGGTGGTCTAACACGGGGAAGGTTGAGCTTGCCGACGTCATCAACGTCATGCTCAACCGCCGCATACTCCCTCTCCAACTTCGGGCTACCCCGATGTGGGCACAAAAGCCCGAGGACATGGACACCATCTCCACCTTCTTCCGCTCCACCTTGGCCGCCATGTGGACGAAGCTCATGAAGCTGGCCAAGGACAAGATCCCCAAGGAAGGGGAGGACCGTGGCCTCGAACACGGCTATGAAGCCCCCCCCCCCCGGTGAGTGGTCCTGCCCCTCAATCGATATTTTTTGCCCATCGTACCGAGGAGTAAAGTTTTACTTGAATCGTTGTGTTTGATGTTTTGCAGAAGTGGTTGGCCTGGGTACAAGGAGTGCGATGCCCAGCCCCACTGCCAGAGGAGCCTCTGACTCCCCTGCTCTCGGCACTCCTGACCAAGGAGCCGCACGTGGTCGCCCCCAAAGGGACGAAGTCCCAGAGGGGGAGGTCAAGTGCTCGGACTCGGGGGACTTCGGTCACCTGGTCCGAAGAGACCCACACCTCCGCCGCCCAAGACGGCGACGCAGAGGAGAGTGAGGAGGAAGAGGTCCCCCCCCCCCCCCCCCCGAAGGGGAAGAGGTCGGCATTAGAAGACGCCGACGTGGGCATGCCGCCGAAGGGCCCAAAGAGACTGAGGCGAACCTCGTCCGGGGCTGCCAACAAGTTGTCGAAGAGAGCCGAACTCTCCGGTGACTCAGAAGAAGACCTCCTCGCTGTGGGGAGGAAGAAGCCGGCGCCCCGAGGGTAAGCCGTCGTCTTTGCATCCCGTCTTTTGATTTAACCAGTTATTTCTAGGCAAGGGGGAACTTACAAAGGCGTCTTTTCTTATGTAGTCCACCGAGGATAATCCCCAGTGGTTCCTCAAGCGGGTTGCCATCCGCCAGTGGGACTCCAGAGCCCGCTGATCCTCCCCCGGTGCATGACGGGCTAGGGGAGGCAACATCCACCTTGGTCCCTGACGTTAACACGACGGGGGCCGACGAGGTGGTCATTATGGCCGAGGTCGACACCTCGGCCCAACAAGATCCGGGGGAGAAGCGCCCCGCGGTCATCGAAGAAGGGCTGGGCCAGTCATCGGCCCAGCCGACATCTACCTCGGCTCCGCCGCCCCAGGTGGAGGCTACCCGGGTAGATGTATCCAAGATCATCCCTCCACCCCAGCCAACTGCCCAAGGACGGGCTGGCGCGGGGTGGACCGAGGAGATGGAGGACGCCCTGAAGGGCTCCTCCATCAAGGAAGAGCACCGTGCCTTGATAGGCGCGGCGCTACAGGGCTACCGGTCCACAGGGGCCGGCCTGCATGAGGTTTTCAAGAACCTCGTAGCAGGTTTCGAGGTACGCTTTCTATCTGCGCATCCAGTCTAATTTGTTTATTTGAGCTTTTTTTTGAGTTATGAGTTTGTCTGAGGACATAAGAGTACAGCCTGCTAAATGTCTTAGTGAGTGAGTAGCCCCCGAGCCCGAAGTCGGTTTCAAGAAACCGGCATTGGGGTCGTTTGATTAGGTAGGAGCCTGTTAAGTAACTCGCAAGGTGCGGCGGAAGGCAGCCGTCCTGGAACCGTTTAGTAATTTAACTGTTCCCTTTGTAATAAGGATTTTTACTGCCAGGTTTCTGCTTTGGTTCCGGACTCCGTCTCTGAGGAGATGGCGGAGATAAACCGGAAGCTCGAGAGGTCCCAGGAGGAGCTCAACCCGGCGAACCGAAAACTCGAGCAATCTCAAGGTAAACTAGTTTAAACTTTCACTGTATTTTGTATGAAGAAAGTATGATGTGTTTTGTTAAGGAAAACAACTAAGGTCGAACTGTTCTGACAACAACAGTGCTAGCGGAGCTGGAGATGCTCAAGGCCGAGCTCGAAATAGCTCGGCAGGAGGTGCGAAGGCTGCTGCCGCCGCGGCAGAGAAGGCCCGGGCCGCCGAGAAGGCGGTTGGGGAGAAGCACCAAGCGCGGGTGCTAGAGGTTGAGGAGACCTTGAAGGGCGTGTTCGAAGCACGCAACTAGCTTCAGGAGGAGGGGCAACAAACAAAGGAGGAGTTCGAGAAGCTGCAACTTGCCCACTCCGAGCTCAAGACCTCAGCCCGAGCTGACCACGAGGTGCTCCAGCAAGTGGAGCAAATCGCCTCGGGTAAGCTATTTTTGCTGCAGTGTTCATTTGGCAGCAAAGGGTGTGTCGAGCTCACCCAGTTATGGCATTCCGCAGAGGTCTTTGCAGATCTTCCGCAGAGCGCGGCGGATGCGGTGGCGTACTTCGGCCAGCTAGCGGGCCACGAGGCGGAGAAGGCCTTCTGGGGGCAGTTCCCGGGGTCGCCGTCCGCACAGCTGCTGAATCATCGAGTGAAGCAGCTGGTGGAGTTGTTTCGCATGAAGAGACCGGCGCTCCAGGACCTCTGCATCGCGTTGTGGCCTGCCGAAGCCATGCCGAAGAGCCTCTTCGGCCTTACGGCCCGTCTCTGAGACGCCGTGCCTTGCGTGAACCGCTGGAAGAGGTCCGCATGCTTTGAAGGAGCGCGGAGGGCGTACGCCTGCGTGAAGACGCACTTCCGAAAGGTTGATGCGGTGACATGTGCCGCGGGCCCTCTGCCGACAAGCCGCGCACCGCCGAGCAGTTCTTCGCCGAGGTGGAGGTGGGAGCTCGGACCACATAAGCCATGTGTCCAAAGGACACTATGTATGTTTAGACAATACTTCGGAATGCCGAAGTGTATGATGTATAAAACTTTATCTTTTGGTTGAACAAAGATGGCTTTAAATTCCATGTGTGCTGTTTTATAATTATTTTTTCCTCCGATATGACTGTTTTAAAATGAGAGTGGCCAGTCGTCGGCTTCAGCCCCAGTGTAGGTCATACAAAGGGTGTTCCTTAAGGCACACTTGACCCTTAGCCGACGTCTCGGTACCCGGAGGTGGTCGGTGTTTTATAGGAACTAGGCAATCAGACTATAGTGGCTTTATACCTTTCACTTAGTCATAGGAGCTTGACTGTGGGGGCTGATGACCAGCCCCCGGTGTGGGAAGTGTTCGGCCAGGTCGGCCGAGGTCTAGGCCATGACACACTTCGGCTAGGAATGAAAGCCCTTCGTTTAACATGGGTGATCTCTATCGTCACATCGCTTGACGCGGTCTGCAGATGGCGGACCAGTTTACGCATACCTAGATAGTCAGTTTTCGGCTTTCTCCACTGAGGCGCTATGCCAATTGACCTGGCAGCGCAATCGCAGTGGTTCTCCCGTTACGCCCTTAGCCGAATTCATCGAAAACGTAAGGGGTACACATAGGAGCCGGGCAACCCAACAATTGACCAAAATCTAGGTTCGAAACTGATGCATATAAGGCCAAAATCCGAGATGCCGAATACATCGGACTTGTTATACAATTGTATCTTTTTTAGAGAACTTCTTCGTCCCACGGGGGCAATGCTGATAAAGAAATATGATAGAGACCTTGAAGGGGCACAGTTTCTTTATTTCATAATTTCAAGCGTGTACATGCCCAGCTGCGGCGAGAGGAATTGAAAGAATACAATGTAAAAGGTAAAGAAGAAAGAGGAAGAAACTGGGCAGATAATTACTAACGGATTTTGAAGATTCCGGGTCGCTACCTGCCGCATGTTTGCATTTCCGAGCTGTTGACCAGATGTTCACCATTGATGGTGAGGAATTTGTGAAGGTTAATGCCCTTCCGGCCCTTTATACACTTCAGGTGTTTAATTGACCAAGCTCCTTTAGAGGAGTCATTGCCGAAGTCCGTTCTGTGGTTGAAACTGCACGGACGTTAGTCATGTTTGGCTGCTTCTTTTACAGAGACTTGCCTGTGCAGGGGCTCGAAGCCACGTCGTTGCTAGGTTGAACCGTGCCGACGTTTGACTATATTTTTGGCTCCTCGACGGCCTAGGGAATCTTCAGTGCAAAATTATGCACCCTGGGGACATGGTGCCCACTCCAGAGAGGGCACGGGAGGAGCCCACCTCCCTATTTTGGGTGCAGGGATACCTGGCCGAGGTCGATCTGTGCAGCCCGGGCGTGCTTCAAAGAGCGGGCGGCGCGTTTATAGCTGCGGGCTGCCTCTTCGGACGCGTGTACCTCGGCTGCGAAAGCCGCGGTCTGTTCCTCTGTCTGAAGTGAACGTTCGGTGTTACCATTGACTGTGATAACGCCGTTAGGTCCCGGCATTTTCAGCTTGAGGTAGGCATAATGCGGGACTGCGTTGAAGCGTGCAAAGGCCGTGCGCCCGAGGAGCGCGTGGTATCCACTTCGGAATGGGACAATATCGAAGATTAACTCCTCGCTTCTGAAGTTCTCGGGCGAGCCGAAGACTACCTCTAGGGTGACCGTTCCGGTACAGCGGGCTTCGACGCCCGGAATGATACCTTTAAAGGTGGTAGAGCTCGGCTTGATCCAAGATGAGTCGATGCCCATCTTCCGAACTGTGTCCTCGTAGATGAGGTTAAGGCTGCTTCCTCCGTCCATCAGGACGCGTGTTAGATGATAACCATCAATAATAGGGTCCAGGACAAGTGCCGCCGATCCGCCATGCCTGATGCTGGTCAGATGATCGTGCTTGTCAAACGTGATCGGGTAAGCCGACCATGGGTTATACTTCGGGGCGACGGGCTCCAGCGCGTATACATCCCGAAGCACACGCTTCCTCTCCCTTTTAGGGATGTGGGTGACATAGATCATATTGACCTCTGTTACCTTGTCAGGAAACTTCTTTTGGCCTCCATTATTGGGCCGCCAAGGTTCATCCTCGTCTTCGCTGCGGTGTTGGGTTTTACTTTGACCCTCTGCCGCTATCTTGCCGGCTTGTTTAAAGACCCAGCAATTCCTGTTAGTGTGGGTTGCTGGTTTTTCCTGAGTGCCGTGAATTCCACATGGGCGGTCCAGGAGCCTATCAAGCTGGCTAGGTCCATCTTTGTTCCCTTTAAAGGGTTTTCTTTTCTGCCCGGATTTAGGTCCGGTGAACCCTACGTTGACCGCAGCGTCTTCAATGTCGCTTCCGCCATTTTTATACCTGCACTTATTTTTGTTGCGCTTGGGTTTTCCATTGGCGTCGCGAGTTTCTGAGGTGCCTGCCTCGCCGTTATGAGTACTACGGGCGAGCCAGCTGTCTTCTCCCGCACAAAAGCGAGTCATCAGTTAGGTCAGGGCCGCCATAGTCCTCGGCTTATCCTGGCCGAGTTGACGAGCCAACCATTCATCTCGGATATTGTTTTTAAATGCGGCGATGGCCTCGGCTTCGAAGCGGTCTATGATCTCGTTCTTCTTGGTGAGGAACCTGTTCCAGAATTTTCGAGCTGATTCGCCTGGCTGCTGGGTGACACGGCTGAGGTCATCAGCGTCCGGAGGTCGGACATATGTGCCCTGGAAGTTTGCTCGAAAAGCGTCTTCTAGGGCCTCCCAGCTGCGGATAGAGTGAGGAGGGAGACTGTTAAGCCAATGCCTCACCGACCCCTTAAGCTTGAGCGGCAGATATTTAATGGCGTGGAGATCATCTCCGTTGGCCATGTGTATGTGTAGGAGGAAATCCTCGATCCAAACTGCTGGGTCCGTGGTGCCATCGTATGACTCTATATTGATGGGCTTAAATCCTTCCGGGAATTGATGTTCCATCACCCTGTCTGTGAAGTAGATTGGGTGAGCCGGACCTCGGAACCGAGGAGCATCTCGTCGGAGGTCGGGAGAAAGCCGTGAGTAGGCTTGATCTCGGGCATGGCCGTTCCTGTCCACCCAGGCATCATAGCCGTCGAGCCCAGCGGGCGCGCGTCCCCTTGATCCATAGATGGACCGAGGGGGGCCCTGTTTTCCTCAATGTGATGTCTAGCGTCATGAGGGTCCAAGTAATCCACGGGGTCCTTGCCATAATGGCGTGGAGGTGGCCGTTCACTGAGGTCTTCTCGTCTTGGCCTGTCCTGGCCTCTAGGGGGTCGGTCGAGGTCGTCAGCTAGCTCCTCATCGAACTCCGGCAAGAGACGCCTACGTGGGTATGATTTTGGCACGCTATGGCGCCGGTTCTCCATGTCTTGCTCAGCGGAGAGCACTTCGATCCACTTTTCATTTAGTGCATCGGTATTGGCCTGCAGCTGCTGCTGCTTGCGTTTCATGCTCCGGGCGGTCGCAACAAGGCGCCGCCGGAAGCGCTCTTGTTCGAAAGGGTCTTCGGGGATGATGTAGTCCTCGGTACCGAGGCTCTCGTCCACCTTGGATTCCGGCATGTAGTTGTCGTCGGCCCCTTCAAAGAGGTCATCGGGATCTGAGTCCCTGAGAAGCCGGTCCGCTGTGCCGCTCCTTACTGAGGAGGCTTGAACGTCCTCTTCACGGTTGCCGGCATCACCGTCCTCCACGTTGCCGTTATTGGCTGTCGCGTCATTACCACTGGGTTCCCCGTTAGGACCCCTTCGGCATCTTCGCCGACGTCTTGGAGGGGATTTGGGGGTGTCCACCATGTAAACATCGTAGGTGGACGTGGCGGTCCACCTGCCCGCGTTTACCGGGGGCAAGGTGTTCTCGATGGGGCCATCAGCGTCCTCCTCCATGTCTGAGGCCTCGCCATAGTCCAGCACGTCGGTTAAATCGTCGATCGTGGCGACTAGGTGGGTGGTGGGTGGGATGTAAATTTCCTTATCGTCGGCTTTAAATCCGATCTGATTGTAATCCGAAGTCTTGCCGTCCGAGATGGACATGCTCCGGATACGGTCAAGCATCTCATCGAGGTGAGATAACTCTTCGGGATTCATTGATGCGCCATAGGCGGGGCTGACTCGAAGTACGCCCGGTGTGTAACCGGATGTGTTTTCGGTGCGGAAGGAATCCGAACATAATTACGAGTTCTGCGCCAAAGTTAGTTCTGGCACTGGCGTAATTTCGGGAATGGGAGCCGGATCTATCTCCGGACTGGCGATTGGAAGGAAACTGGCCGGAGTGATGACGTCAGGGGTCTCAAGAGGCGCCACAACAGAGTTCGGTTCTGGAGTCGAGCCTCCAGAACCGATCGAGCTCTCAATCCGGCCGGGAGTCCATCCCGATAGGATGAGTTCACCACGGGGATCCGCAGTGTATTCGAGGCCACCGAAGGTCACAATCCGACCTGGGGCATAGTTCTCGACAGAGGTCAGATGACCCATCGAGTCGGCGCAAAATACCATTTTGCCGAAGACAAAGAGCTGGCCGGGGGCATAAACGTCTGTGTGGCCATTGGTGCAGTTAATCTGCAGGTGAGCCATCGATCCTTCTGGTGATCGTGCAGCGGAATTCTCAATGAAAGCACCAGTGTCGGTGTAAAAACCGGCAGACCTCGGGGTAGGGGGTCCCGAGCTGTGGATCTCGGATCGGTGGTAACAAAGACAAGGGAGACGGTATTTACCCAGGTTCGGGCCCTCTTGATGGAGGTAAAACCCTACGTCATGCTTCTGTTTATATTGATGAAGATGTATCGAATACAGAGTTGACCTACCTCGAGATCGTAATGTATGTCTAACTTCTAGGGCTAGGCGAGCGATATTGCGTTGATGTCCCCTCTACAGGCTAAACCCTATGGCTTATATACACGCCAGGGAGGGTATCTAGGGTTACAAACTCGGTAACTAATAGTAAGGCGCCTGGAAAGATCTTGGAGTATACGTCAAGTCTTCGGTAGAGGCAGTCTCGATCACGCTTCCTGTGTACAGCCTCCGGAGTCCATCTTGATCACGTACGAGGGCCCCTCGGCCCATCCGAGGGGATGGGCCGGCCGGACTAGCACCCCCTGATCCAGGACACTGTCACCTAGTTTATGCGCTATTCCGTAAGGGGCTGATTTGGATCCATATGTTTCATGCTATGGTTAGAGTTATCTTAATTCTTCTTTCGTAGTTGTGGATGCTTGTGAGAGGGGTAATCATAAGTGGGAGGCTTGTTCAAGTAAGAACAGCACCCAAGCACCGGTCCACCCACATATCAAATTATCAAAGTAGCGAACACGAATCAAACAAACATGATGAAAGTGACTAGATGAAATTCCCATGTGTCCTCGAGAACGCTTTGCTAATTATACGAGTTTGTTCCGGCTTGTCCATTGTTATAAAAAGGATTGGGCCACCTTGCTGCACTTTTGTTACCGTTACTACTTGTTACGAATTATCTTGCTACCAAACTATACGATACCTACAATTTCAGTGCTTGCAGAGAATACCTTGCTGAAAACCGCTTGTCATTTCCTTCTGCTCCTCGTTGGGTTCAACACTCTTACTTATCGAAAGGACTACGATTGATCCCCTATACTTGTGGGTCATCAAGACTCTTTTCTGGCGCCATTGCTGATAACCCACAAGTATAGGCGATCAATTGTAGCTTTTTCGATAAATAAGAGTGTCGAACCCAACGAGGAGCTAAAGGTAGAATTAATATTCCCTTCAAGTTCTATCGACCACCGATACAACTCTACGCGCACTTAACGTTCGCTTTACCTAGAACAAGTATGAAACTATTTTGCGGGTGTAAGGATAAGACTAGAAGTACTTAACAAGAATAAAACTAGGAGTAATTTGCGAGATAATAAAAATTAGTTGTTTAGTAGAAAGCTTTTTGTAACACAAGAGAAAGATTTGTCCCTAGGCAATCGATAACTAGACCGGTAATCATTATTGCAATTTTATATGAGGGAGAGGCATGAGCTAACATACTTTCCGTACTTGGATCATATGCACTTATGACTGGAACTCTAGCAAGCATCTGCAACTACCAAAGATCATTAAGGTAAAACCCAACCATAGCATTAAGTAACAAGTCCTCTTTACTCCCATACGCAATAACCCCCTTACTCGGGTGTAAGCTTCTGTCACTCTAGCCGCCCACTATAAGAGAATTATGAACATATTGCAAACCCTACAGCAGGAATCCCTCATGCTTGCGCGACATGGAGGGCACCATAGGACAGCACCAAAATAAAACATACAACTCAAACCAATCACGACCATCAGTCAACCCATAGGACAAAACGAATCTACTCAAACATCATAGGATGGCAACACATCATTGGATAATAATATATAGCGTTAAGCACCATGTTTAAGTAGAGATTACAGCGGGGAGAAGAGGTGTTACACCGCTGCATAGAGGGGGAGAGAGTTGGTGGTGACGGCGGCGAAGTTGTTGGTGTAGATCGCCGTCACGATGATTACCCCGGCGGCGTTCCGGCGCCACCGGGAGAGAGGGGGAGAGAGACCCCCCTCCTTCTTCTTCTTGCTTGGCCTCCCCCAATAGATGGGAGGAGGTTTTCCCCTCTGGTCCTTGGCCTCCATGGCACCCGGAGGGGCGGGAGCCCCTCCGAGATTGCATCTCTCTCTCTGTTCTCTTCTGTTTCGCGTTCCTGTTTTCTGGCCCTTCACCGTTACTTAAATTCCCGGAGATCCGTAACTCCGATTGGGCTGAAATTTTAACACGATTTTTCCCAATATTATCTTTCTTGCGGCGAAAGAAGGGTATCAACCGACTTACGAGGGGCTCACGAGGCACCACGGCGCACCCTACCCCCCCTGGGCGCGCCCTGGTGCCTCGTGGGGCCCACGAGCACCGTCTTGCGTTGATTCTTCGTCCAAAAATTCACATATATTCCAAAATAAATCTCTGTAAATTTTTATCGCATTTGGACTTCGTTTGATATGGATATTCTGCGAAACAAAAAACATGCAACAAACAGGAACTGGCACTAGGCACTAGATCAATATGTTAGTCCCAAAAATAATATAAAATGTTGGCAAAAGTATATGAAAATTGTAGAATATTAGAATGAAACAATCAAAAATTATAGATACGACGGAGATGTATCAGCATCCCCAAGCTTAATTCCTACTCGTCCTCGAGTAGGTAAATGATAAAAAGATAATTTTTGATGTGGAATGCTACCTAGCATAATCTTGATCATATAATCTAATCATGGCATGAATATTAAGACACGAGTGGTTCAAAGAAATAGTCTATAATTTGATATAAAGACATCAATACTCAGGCATCCCAACAAACAATCATGCCTTTTAGAATAAAAATGCTAAAGAACTCTATCCCTACAAAATCATATAGCCTTGTCATGCTCCATCTTCTTAACACAAAATATATATCATGCACAACCCCGGTGTCAGCCAAGCAATTGGTTCATACTTTTTAACGCGCTTCAGCTTTTTCAACCCCCACGCAATA
Source organism: Elymus sibiricus (assembly GCA_039707655.1). Taxonomy (NCBI): domain Eukaryota; kingdom Viridiplantae; phylum Streptophyta; class Magnoliopsida; order Poales; family Poaceae; genus Elymus; species Elymus sibiricus. The sequence continues at coordinate 255,299,249 of CM077674.1, forward strand.
CATGAGCGCAAGCCATGGATATAGCACTATGGGTGGAATAGAATACGGTGGTAGAGATAATATGGAGAAGACAAAAAAGGAGAAAGTCTCACATCGACGCGGCTAATCAACAGGCTATGGAGATGCCCATCAATTGATGTCAATGCAAGGAGTAGGGATGCCATGCAACGGATGTACTAAGAGCTATAAGTGTATGAAAGCTCAAACTGAAAACTAAGTGGGTGTGCATCCAACTTGCTTGCTCAAGACCTCGGGCAATTGAGGAAGCCCATCATCGGAATATACAAGCCAAGTTCTATAATGAAAAATTCCCACTAGTATATGAAAGTGACAACATAGGAGACTCTCTATATGAAAAACATGGTGCTACTCTGAAGCACAAGTGTGGTAAAAGGATAGTAACATTGCCCCTTCTCTCTTTTTCTCTCATTTTTTTTGTTTTCTCTTTTTTTTTCTTTTTTTGGGGCTCTTTTTGGCCTCTCTTTTTTTCTCTCCTTTTTTTTATTTTCGTCCAGAGTCTCATCCCAACTTGTGGGGGAATCATGGTCTCCATCATCCTTTCCTCACTGGGACAATGCTCTAATAATGGATATGATGATCATCACACTTCTATTTACTTACAACTCAAAATTACAACTCGATACTAGAACAAAATATGACTCCATATGAATGCCTCTGGTGGTGTACCAGGATGTGCAATGATCTAGCGTGGCAAAGATATCAAAAAATGGACAAGCCATGAAAATATCATGCTAGCTATCTTACGATCATGCAAAGCAATATAACAATGAATGCTCAAGTCATGTATATGATGATAATGGAAGTTGCATGGCAATATATCTCGGAATGGCTATGGAAATGCCTTAATAGGTAGGTATGGTGGCTGTTTTGAGGAAGATATAATGAGGCTTATGTGTGATAGAGCGTATCATATCATGGGTTTTGGATGCACCGGCGAAGTTTGCACTGACTCTCGAGGTGAGAAAGGGCAATGCACGGTACCGAAGAGGCTAGTAAATTGCGGAAAGGTAAGAGTGTGTATAATCCATGGACTCACATTAGTCATAAAGAACTCACATACTTATTGCGAAAGTTTATTAGCCCTCGAAGCAAAGTACTACTATGCATGCCCCTAGGGGGAGGTGTAGGGGAACGCAGCAGAAAACAAAAAATTTCCGACCTACGCACCAGCCCAGGACCACTATGGAGACTGCATACAAGGTTTGATCTTTTCGTTACCGACTCGTAGCGCAGCAGAAGTAGAGTCGATGACGAACGGCGGTGCAGATCCCCGCAGCTAGGATTTACAACCTCCCAACCGCGAGGATGTACTCCCTCGACTACCCCTCGGACAGCCCTCCGGGAGGCAGTCAGACAGTCCCTCGGACGGTGTCGTGGACAGCCCTTCGATAGGACCTTCGAAACTCGGACGGTCACTCGGACAGCCCTTCGGGAGGAACCTCGAAACTCGCATGGCCACTCGGACAGCCCTTCGGGAGGCACTCTCAAACTAAGACCGAAACTAAGATCTCTCTATAGAGTTGCACACATACAGTGTCATCTATCCGACAGGGCTTCGCCGTCCAGAACTAGTTCCTGCCGGAACCCAGACAGCCTTTCGGCTCCACGAAAATATTTTCGTGGGAGGGAGAGAGAGAGCCAGACAAAGCATGGCATGTGTATGAGAGCGAGGGATGAGTGTGGAGAGCACCTCTCCACCTCTATTTATAGGAAAGCCAAGGGGTAGGGATGCCATTCCAAAAACCCAAAAATGCCCATGTATGGAGTCCTCCACAAGGGCATAAAGGGGAAGTAATGGAGCAAGTGGGGCTCCATGGAGGAGCCCCTCATGTGGCCGGCCAACCCCTCATGGGGGCCCCCAAGGGGGGTTTCTTAGCCCCCAAGTCCTTCTAGAAGCCTTTTGTAAAAGCCCTAAAAGGTGGCTTTCCATAAAGTAACCAAAAAGCACTTTCACTATTTACGGAAACATTTTTCCGCGACCGTTAAATCCAAAAATATTTCTGTGGGTCTTAGAATAATTCCAGTACCCACTAAAATGATTTTGGATTCGTTCCGAAACAATTTCGGATTAGTGATTTTCATCTGCGAAAAGCAACCAAACCGGTTCCGGCAGCTCCGGAACATTTCCGGTTTTTGTCCTGGAAAATTCCCAGAAGTTACCAGAACAATTCTGGCACCCTCCAAGAATTTCCAGGCATGTGCCAGAACCAATTTGACTTAATGGTATACCCTGAAACAACTTTTCAGTTTTACCGAAACTATTCCGGTGTCCTCTCCGGAACGTTTCCGTTGCGTCCGAAACTTTTCCGGTGATTTTCTCTCAGACTCCATGTCTAGTATTCAGCAGATAGATGACCCTTAAGCGTGTGACCCTATAGGTTCGGTGAAGTATATACATGACTCGGAACACTTTCCAATCAATGATCAACATCGGAGCCGTGGACACCCATATTGACCCCTATACCCACACGAATGAATATTCGAGTGAACCTCCAGTTGCCGTGTGCTATTCCTGTTGCTTCGCGATATGTTACAAATACCCGAGGTGAGAATCATCGGCATCCCCGTGGATCAACACTTGTCCACAATGCCAGTTACCTCGTTACCGGTTTTGTTCTCTTTTCTCGTTCCCGTGTTCCGGCATCCCCGTGATCAAATCACAATGTGTCAGGCTAGACGATGATGGATACCATAACACTGAGAGGGCCCAGAGATATCTCTCCATCGTCGGAGGAGCAAATCCCAATCTTGAGCTATCAAGTTACTTGACATACTTTCCCATGAACCCGTAAGCCGCCGTAATAGCCACCCAGTTACGGATGACGTTTAACAAACCCCAAAGTTCATGAATCAAGCATGAAGAAACTCGATACTCTCATGGTCTAAGGAATTATGCAAACGTTAACTTCTCTGTGTTATAAACCATTAACTTTTGACGAATGTATCTCATAGCATAACATCAATTCGGGTCGATTCAACACAAGTGTTCTACTAACATTGTGCCCTCAAAGTTGCCAGCATAGGCATGCCCATGATCAGGAAAACAGAACCATCATGCAACACTTGAGCTAGTCTTAGAGGCCAGACTAGGAATACATTTTACCATTTATTATTCCACACGTGCATATGAGTCTTCCTCCGAGACTCGTGGTTATTGCAGACTCGAGAACCATAGCAGTTATAGCACGGAATATAAACTTAACTACAAACATGGAGATAAATAATAACATTTATTATTGCCTCTAGGGCATATCTCCTACAGGAGGTTGGTAGGATTTAACCATCGCGCGCCCCCGACCTCCACGCAAAGGAAGACAATCAATAATAAATCATGCTCCAACTTCTTAGCATAACGAGAGACTATACGTGCATGCTTCGGGAATCACAAACCTTAACACCAATATTCCTACTAAACCACAATCATTCACTAGTACCTCCCACATATTACCATCTCTATATCGCAAAACTATTGCAAGGAATCAAACATATCATATTCAGTGATCTACAAGTTTTATGTAGGATTTTATGACTAACCATGTGAATGACCAATTCCTGTTGACTCTCTAAATAGATATAAGTGAAGCATGAGAGTTTAATTCTTTCTACAAAAGACTTTCCCACGCTCTAACAAATATAAGTGAAGCAAAAGAGCATTCTACAAATAACGGTTTTCCAATGTGTAGAGAAACAGGCATCCAAACTTCAAATGATATAAGTGAAGCACATGAAGCATTCTATAAAGCCATACTCAAAAGATATAAGTGAAGTGCAAAGAGCATTCTATAAATAAACCAAGGACTATCTCATACCAGCATGGTGCATAAAAGAAAAGGGAAAAATAAACACAAAAGACACTCCAAGAATTTACGCATATCATGTGAACAAAACAAAACCCGAGACATACCGATAATTGTCGAATAAAGATGGGATGCCTTCCGGGGCATCCCCAAGCTTAGACACTTGAGTCTCCTTGAATATTTACTTGGGTGCCTTGGTCATCCCCAAGCTTGAGCTCTTGCCTCTCCTCATTCTTCTCATCACAATACCTCCTCGATCTTCGAACACTTCATCCACACAAAACTTAACCAAACTTTTTATTAGAAGGGTTAGTACATATAACATCAAATCCCATCATGTACTGCTCTAACATCATTTTATAATTATAATCAAACATTAACCACTGTATTCTATCACAATTCTATGGCTCCCAAGTCAATGGGGCTCAACAAGATTTCAAACATAAGCAAATAACGAAACTATAACAGCAATCTGTGAAAACAGGACAGTCTGTAAAGATGCAGATGGTACATATACTTATGTAACTCAAAAATTTCTGAAAAATTAGGAAACAATAAATAATTTGCACAGAAGTGCCGTGTAAAAATTTCAGATTTTTTGCATGTTCCCGTAAAAAATGTAAATTCACGCACTACAGCAAAAGTTTCTGTTTTTCCACTGCACATACCAAACAAGCAATTTAAACATCCTAACGGTAAATATTGGCACATTATTTTTATAATACAATGGATTTGTACAAGGGTATAATTATTTTTGTTGAAAAGTTTCTGTAATTTAAGATTCACAAAGTTTCCATGGGCATGAACAAAGTTCAAGGCATGCTCCCGCTTCCACGGTGCTCGTCTTTCTCACTTTCACTTTTCATTTTGTAAAGTTTTAGGTTCCCCTCTATATTTTTTTGTTTTAAAACTTTTTAAAAGCACACAACAGAAATAAATGACTCTCTAAAACTTCCGGGTTGTCTCCCTGGCAGCGCTTTCTTTAAAGCCATTAAGCTAGGCATAAAGTGCTCAAGTAATTGATCCACCCGGATCCCAAGGTATATCAAAGCCAATTTTAATTAACAATGATTTGTATTTTAGTAGTGAGCACAAAGCAACATATATCATGAAATTACAAAGTCTAACTCTCTTCCTATGCATCGGCATGTCATAAAAGAACAATTCATGCACATTAAGTAACAGCCCATGCATACTATAAACAGTTTCTTGCAATTTTATCGTATTGGAAACATAGAGAAGCGGAGATGTAGTTCCTCTCTCATAATAATTGCAATTAGGAGCAGCAAGCACATGCATATTACATTCATAAAAAACATCATGTGCAACGGTAAAACGCAACCCATCAATATAATCCTTAATAAGCGCAAATTTCTCCGATATAGTGTAGTTGAGAGAATTCAAAAGATAATAGGACTATCATGAGTGGGTGCAATAGCAACAATTTCATGTTTAACATAAGGAACAATAGCAAGTTCATCTCCATAAGCATAATTCAAATTGGCATCATGGCCACAAGCATAGCAAGCATCAATTTCATCAAAAAGGGATATTTCAAACGAATCCAATGGATCATAGCAATCATCATAGCATTCATCCTTCGGTAAGCACGAAGGGAAATTAAACAATGTATGAGTTGAAGAGTTACTCTCATTAGAAGGTGGGCACGGGTAGCTAATCCGCTCTTCCTCCTTTTTTTCTTCGCTCTCCTAGTCATCTTTTTCATCTAAAGAGCTCGAAGTTTCAGCAATTTCTTCTTCCATAGTTTCCTGCAAAATATTAGTCTCCTCTTGGACAGCGGAGGAGTCCTCAATATATCCTTTAACATAAGCATTAGAAGCATAGTTTTCATAGCAATATTTAAGTATGGCAAAATTTTCAGATTTGTAAAGAGTAGCATCATACTTTTCAATCAAAGAAGCAATTTCATAAGCACCCTTAAAAGCAACAAATTCTTCAATTTGTTCAATATCATAGTAACTATAAACACCTTTAGCATAAGAAGATACGATTCCATTATCACTAAACTCACATTGGTAGGGAAGGTGTTTCTTAGGGTCTTCAGAACAACAAGTAAAATCATGTATTTCGCATAAATTCCAAGCATAGCAATGCATAGTATTAATATGACGCCATAAAAGTTTCCCTTTTTGAGTTAAGCGGTGTCGCACAAAATGAGCATGCTCATCTAATGATTTTCCCTCAACTAAGCTAGTTGGGTTTTCAGCACGAGCACATAGGGATCGAAGATGATCCAAGTAGAAAGCTTCAGCAGTATGATAGGTTTTGGGTGGTTCTTCAACCATTGGTTTAGCAGGTACAACTATTTTTTTGGTATTTTACGTTTCCTACCCATAACTAAAAATAGAAAACAAGAGCACAAAATAAAATCTACTCAGTGATAAAGCAAACAAGCACACACGAAAATATTCACCCCACGCTATTGCTCCCCGGCAACGGCGCCAGAAAAAGGTCTTGATAACCCACAAGTATAGGGGATCAATTGTAGCTTTTTCGATAAATAAGAGTGTAGAACCCAACGAGGAGCTAAAGGTAGAATTAATATTCCCTTCAAGTTCTATCGACCATCGATACAACTCTACGCACACTTAACGTTCGCTTTACCTAGAACAAGTATGAAACTATTTTGCGGGTGTAAGGATAAGACTAGAAGTACTTAATGAGAATAAAATTAGGAGTAATTTGCGAGATAATAAAAGTTAGTTGTTTAGTAGAAAGCTTTTTGTAACACAAGAGAAAGATTTGTCCCTAGGCAATCGATAACTAGACCGGTAATCATTATTGCAATTTTATATGAGGGAGAGGCATGAGCTAACATACTTTCCGTACTTGGATCATATGCACTTATGATTGGAACTCTAGCAAGCATCCGCAACTACCAAAGATCATTAAGGTAAAACCCAACCATAGCATTAAGTAACAAGTCCTCTTTACTCCCATACGCAACAACCCCCTTACTCGGGTGTAAGCTTCTGTCACTCTAGCCGCCCCACTATAAGAGAATTATGAAGGTATTGCAAACCCTATAGCGGGAATCCCTCACGCTTGTGCGACACAGAGGGCACCATAGGACAGCACCAAAATAAAACATACAACTCAAACCAATCACGATCATCAATCAACCCATAGGACAAAACGAATCTACTCAAACATCATAGGATGGCAACACATCATTGGATAATAATATGTAGCATTAAGTACCATGTTTAAGTAGAGATTATAGCGGGGAGAAGAGGTGTTACACCGCTGCATAGAGGGGAGAGAGTTGGTGGTGACGAAGGCGAAGTTGTTGGTGTAGATCGCCGTCACGATGATTACCCCGGCGGCGTTCCGGCGCCACCGCGAGAGAGGGGGAGAGAGCCCCCCTCCTTCTTCTTCTTTCTTGGCCTCCCCCCTAGATGGGAGGAGGTTTTCCCCTCTGGTCCTTGGCCTCCATGGCACCCGGAGGGGCGGGATCCCCTCCGAGATTGGATCTCTCTCTTTGTTCTCTTCTGTTTCGCGTTCCTATTTTCTGGTCCTTCACTGTTTCTTAAATTCCCGAAGATCCGTAACTCCGATTGGGCTGAAATTTTAACACGATTTTTTTCCCAATATTATCTTTCTTGCAGCGAAAGAAGGGCGTCAACCAACTTACAAGGGGCTCACGAGGCACCACGGCGCGCCCTACCCCCTGGGCGGCCCCTGGTACCTCGTGGGGCCCACGAGCACCGTCTTGCGTTGATTCTTCTTCCAAAAATTCACATATATTCCAAAATAAATCTCCGTAAAGTTTTATCGCGTTTGGACTTCGTTTGATATGGATATTCTGTGAAACAAAAAACATGCAACAAACAGGAACTGGCACTGGGCACTGGATCAATATGTTAGTCCCAAAAATAATATAAAATATTGGCAAAAGTATATGAAAGTTGTAGAATATTGGCATGAAACAATAAAAATTTATAGATACGATGGAGACGTATCAGTTACCGGGGAGTGAAGCGCCTTTGGTGAGTGGAATTTGGTAAGGAAACGTTTATATTACGTGCTGAAATTTACTGTCACTTGTCACTATGGAAAGTAATCCTTTGAGGGGTTTGTTCGGGGTATCTTCACCTCGACCGAAAGCATTAAGAGTTTCTCCTCAACCTACTGAAAATATTTATAATGAAATTCCTTCGGGTATGGTAGAGAAACTGCTAGCTAATCCTTATGCAGGAGATGGAACGGTGCATCCTGATATGCACTTGATATATGTGGATGAAATTTGTGAATTGTTTAAGCTTGCAGGTCTATCCGGAGATGGAGTTAAAAATAAAGTATTCCCTTTATCTTTGGAGGGAAAGGCATTGACATGGTATAGGCTATGTGATGATACTAAAACATGGGATTGGAACCGGTTGAAGCTGGAATTTCACCAGAAATTTTATCCTATGCATTTGGTTCATCGTGATCGGAATTATATATATAATTTTTGGCCTCGTGAAGGAGAAAGTATCGCTCAAGCGTGGGGGAGGCTTAAGTATATGTTACATACATGCCCCAATCATGAGCTCTCAAGAGAAATAATTATTCAAAACTTTTATGCTCGGCTTTCTCATAGTGATCAATCCATGCTCGATACTTCTTCTGTTGGTTCCTTTTTGAACAGAACTATTGAATTCAGATGGGATCTTCTGGAAAGAATTAAATGTAACTCTGAAGATTGGGAAATCGACAAAGTTAATGAGTCAGTTATAAATTTTGAGTTTGATTGTGTTAAATCTTTATGGAAACTGATGCTTTTCATAAGTTTAGTACTAAATATGGACTTGACTCTGAGATAGTAGCTACCTTTTGTGAATCTTTTGCTGCTCATGTTGATCTCCCTAAGGAGAAATGGTTTAAATATCATCCACCTATTGAATTGAATGAAGAACCTGTTAGTGTTAAAGAAGAAACAATTGTTTACAATGTTGATCCAGTTGTTCCTACTGCTTATATTGAGAAACCTCTTTTCCCTGATAGGATTAAGGAACATGCTAAAGCTTCAACTATGGTTAATAAAAGTAATATAAGAACACCTAGACCTTCTGAACAAATTAAAGTTGAACCTAATATTGCAATGGTTAAAGATCTTTTGGATGATGATATTGATGGGCATGTTATTTACTTTTGCGATGAGGCTGCTAGAATTGGTAAACCTGCTAGAAATGAACGAGATATGCTAGATAAGAATAAGCCCGTAGTTGGCATGCCTGTTGTTTCTGTTAAGATTGGAGATCATTGTTATCATGGTCTATGTGATATGGGTGCTAGTGTGAGTGCCATTCCATTTTCTTTATATCAAGAAGTAATGAATGATATTGCACCTGAGATTAAAGATATTGATGTTACTATTAAGCTTGCAAACAGAGATACTATTACACCACTTGGGATTTTTAGAGATGTTGAAGTCTTGTGTGGTAAAATCAAATACCCTACTGATTTCCTTGTACTTGGTTCACAACAAGATAATTTTTGTCCCATTATATTTGGTAGACCTTTCTTGAATACCGTTAATGCTGAAATTGATTGTGTTAAAGAGAAGGTTAGAGTTAAGTTTGGTGATATATCTCATGAATTTAATTTCTCTAAGTTTAGTAGACAACATCATGATAAAGAATTACCTAGTAAAGATGAAATTATTGGTCTTGCTTCTATTGTTGTGCCTCCTACAGATCCTTTAGAACAATGGTTGCTAGACCATGAGAATGATATGAATATGAATGAAAGAAATGAAATAGATGAGCTGTTCTTTAAACAAGCACCTATCCTTAAACATAATTTGCCTATTGAAACCTTGGGAGGTCCACCTCCACCCAAGGATAATCCTGTGTTTGAATTAAAGCAATTACCTGATACACTTAAATATGCTTATCTTGATGAAAAGAAGATATATCCTATTATTATTAGTGCTAACCTTTCAGAGCATGAAGAAAAGAGATTACTTAAAACTCTAAAGAAGCACCATGCTACTATTGGATATACTCTCGATGATCTTAAGGGCATCAGTCCCACTTTATGCCAACATAAAATTCATATGGAGCCAGACGCTAAACCCATTGTTGATCATCAAAGAAGGCTGAATCCTAAAATGAAGGATGTGGTAAGAACTGAAATATTAAAGCTTCTCGAGGCAGGTATAATTTATCCCATAGCTAATAGTAGATGGGTAAGTCCTATTCATTGTGTTCCTAAGAAAGGAGGTATTACCATTGTTTCTAATGATAAAAATGAACTTATCCCACAAAGAATTGTAACCGATTATAGGATGGTAATTGATTTCAGAAAATTGAATAAAGCTACAAGGAAAGATCATTACCCCTTGCCTTTTATTGATCAAATGTTAGAAAGATTATCTAAGCATACACACTTTTGTTTCTTAGATGGTTATTCTAGTTTCTCTCAAATACCTGTTTCACCTGAAGATCAAGAGAAAACCACCTTTACTTGTCCTTTTGGAACTTATGCTTATCGTCGTATGCCTTTTGGTTTATGTAATGCACCTGCTACCTTTCAAAGATGTATGACTGCTATATTCTCTAATTTTTGTGAAAAGATTGTTGAGGTTTTCATGGATGATTTCTTCATTTACGGAACTTCTTTTGATGATTGCTTGAGCAACCTTGATCGAGTTTTGCAGAGATGTGAAGAAACTAATCTTGTCTTGAATTGGGAGAAGTGCCACTTTATGGTGAATGAAGGTATAGTCCTTGGGCATAAAATTTCTGAAAGAGGTATTGAAGTTGATAAAGCTAAAGTTGATGCTATTGAGAAAATGCCATGTCCTAAAGATATCAAAGGTATAAGAAGTTTCCTCGGCCATGCTGGTTTCTATAGAAGGTTTATAAAAGACATCTCTAAAATTTCTAGGCCTCTTACTAATCTCTTGCAAAAAGATGTTCCATTTGTTTTTGATGATGATTGCGTAGAAGCCTTTGAAATACTTAAGAAAGCCTGAATTTCTGCACCTATTGTTCAACCACCTGATTGGAACTTACCCTTTGAAATTATGTGTGATGCTAGTGATTATGTAGTTGGTGCTGTTCTAGGACAAAGAGTTGATAAGAAATTGAATGTTATTCATTATGCGAGTAAAACTCTAGACAGTGCTCAAAGAAATTATGCTACTACTGAGAAAGAATTTTTAGCAGTTGTGTTTGCATGTGATAAATTCAGATCTTACATTGTTGATTCCAAAGTTACTATTCACACTGATCATGCTGCTATTAAATATCTTATGGAAAAGAAAGATGCTAAACCTAGACTTATTAGGTGGGTTCTTTTGCTACAAGAATTTGATTTGCATATTGTTGATAGAAGGGGAGCTGAGAATCCCGTAGCTGATAATTTGTCTAGAATGGAAAATGTTCTTGATGACCCACTTCCTATTAATGATGATTTTCCTGATGAACAATTAGCTGTCATAAATGCTTCTCGTAATACTCCTTGGTATGCAGACTATGCTAATTACATTGTTGCTAAATATATACCACCTAGTTTCACATACCAACAAAAGAAAAAGTTCTTCTTTGATTTAAGATATTACTTTTGGGATGACCCACACTTATATAAAGAAGGAGTAGATGGTATTATTAGACGTTGTGTACCTGAGCATGAACAAGAACAAATCGTACGAAAGTGTCACTCCGAGGCATATGGAGGACACCATCCGGGAGACAGAACTGCACACAAGGTATTACAATCTGGTTTTTATTGGCCTACTCTTTTCAAAGATGCACGTGAGTTTGTCCTCTCTTGTGATGAATGTCAAAGAATTGGTAATGTTGGTAGACGTCAGGAAATGCCTATGAATTATTCACTTGTTATTGAACCATTTGATGTTTGGGGTTTTGATTATATGGGACCTTTTTCCTAAATCCAATGGATATACTCATATTTTAGTTGCGGTTGATTATGTTACTAAGTGGGTAGAAGCTATTCCAACTAGTAGTGTTGATCATAACACTTCTATTAAAATGCTTAAAGAAGTTATATTCCCGAGGTTTGGAGTCTCTAGATATTTAATGACTGATGGTGGTTCACATTTTATTCATGGTGCTTTCCGTAAATTGCTTGCTAAATATGATGTTAATCATAGAATTGCATCTCCTTATCATCCTCAGTCTAGTGGTCAAGTTGAATTAACTAATAGAGAAATAAAACTAATTTTGCAAAAGACAATTAATAGATCCAGAAAGAATTGATGTAAGAAACTGGATGATGCACTATGGGCTTACAGAACTACTTATAAAAATCCTATGGGTATGTCTCCATATAAAATGGTTTATGGAAAAGCATGTCATTTACCTCTTGAGTTAGAACATAAAGCATATTGGGCAATTAAAGAACTTAACTATGATTTTAAACTTGCCGGTGAAAAGAGGTTATTTGATATTAGTTCTTTAGATGAATGGAGAACCCAAGCTTATGAAAATGCCAAGTTGTTTAAAGAAAAAGTTAAAAGATGGCATGATAAGAGAATTCAAAAACGGGAATTCAAAGTAGGTGATCATGTTCTATTATACAATTCTCGTTTAAGATTTTTTGCAGGAAAACTTCTCTCTAAATGGGAAGGATCGTATATCATCGAAGAAGTTTATCGCTCTGGAGCCATCAAAATAAACAACTCCGAAGGCAATAATCCGAGAGTGGTTAATGGGCAGAGAATTAAACATTATATCTCGGGTACGCCCATTAATGTTGAAACTAATATTATTCAAACAATGACACTGGAGGAACACATAAAAGAAACCTTCCAGAACACTCCAGAAGCCTGAAAAGGAGTAGGTATGTGGTACGGTAAGTAAACCGACTCCAATTTTCCATAAAAGTACTTTCTGTTCGTTTTGGAATACATAAAAATTAGGAAAATAATAAACAGTCCGAAAAGTGCACGAGGAGGCGACAAGCCTGGGAGGCGCACCCTGCCCCCCAGGGCATGCCTACCAGGCTTGTGGATCCCTCGTGGACTTTCCCGACTCCGTTTTTCTTCCATATTACTTGTTATGCACGGGAAAATTTCATTATATATACTCACGGGTGTTTTGACCACTGCATCGCAAGTTTCTCCTCTGTTATTGTTTCGTGTTGTTTTCTGTCAGACTTTCGAGGTCAAGCATCATGTCTTCCTCTTCCTCCAACAACGTGGCAGACGATGCTTGGTTGCTGCAGATGGAACTCAGGAGGGAGGAGGAAGGAGAGGTTACCATGGAGGAAGAGGATGGAGATTCGTTAGAGGTCCATGATACGTCTCCGTCGTATCTATAATTTTTGATTATTTCATGCCATTATCCTACAATTTCCACATGCTTTTGGCAACTTTTTATATGATTTCTTGGACTAACATATTGATCCAGTGCCTAGTGCCGGGTCCTGTTTTCTGCTTGTTTTTTGCTTCACAGAAAATCCATATCAAACGAAGTCCAAATGGAATAAAATTTTACGGAGAATTATTTTGGAATATATGTGATTTTTGGGAGGTGGAATCAACGCAAACGGAGGCCCACAGCCTCCACAAGCCACCTTGGCGCGTCGCCCCCCTGGCCACGCGGTGGTGCCTCATGGGCACACCGTAAGTCGGTTGGGGCCCTTCTTTCGCCGCAAGAAAGATAATATTTGAAAAAAATCATGTTAAAATTTCAGCCCGATCGGAGTTACGGATCTCCGAGAATTTAAGAAACGGTGAAAGGCCAGAAAACAGGAGCATCATTATTAGAGCATTGTCCCATGGAGGCCAAGGACCAGAGGGGAAAACCTCCTCCCATCTAGGGGGGAGGCCAAGCAAGAAGAAGAAGGAGGGGAGCATTCAACAAATTCTTGGATCGTCTTTTGTGTTTATTTTTCCCTTTTCTTTTATGTACCATGCTGGTATGAGATAGTCCTTGGTTGATTTATAGAATGCTCTATGCATTTCACTTATATCTTTTGAGCATGGCTTTATAGAATGCTTCATGTACTTCACTTATATCATTTGAAGTTTGGATGCATGTTTCTCTACATATAGAAAACCGTTATTTGTAGAATGCTCTTTTGCTTCACTTATAATTATTAGAGCGTGGTCTTTTGTAGAAAGAATTGAACTCTCTTGCTTCACTTATATCTATTTAGAGAGTCAACAGGAATTGGTCATTCACATGGTTAGTCATAAAATCCTACATAAAACTTGTAGATCACTGAATACGATAAGTTTAATTCCTTGCAATAGTTTTGCAATATTGAGATGGTAATATGTGGGAGGTACTAGTGAATGATTATGGTGAATATTGGTGTTAAGGTTTGTGATTCCCGAAGCATGCACGTATAGTCTCTCGTTATGCTAAGAAGTTGGAGCATGATTTATTATTGATTGTCTTCCTTTGCGTGGAGGTCGGGGGTGCGCGATGGTTAACTCCTACCAACCTCCCCCCTAGAGGCATGCGTAGTAGTACTTTGTTTCGAGGGCTAATAAACTTTCGCAATAAGTATGTGAGTTCTTTATGACTAATGTGAGTCCATGGATTATACGCACTCTCACCTTTCCGCAATTTGCTAGCCTCTTCGGTGCCGTGCATTGCCCTTTCTCATCTCGAGAGTCGGTGCAAACTTCGCCGGTGCATCCAAACCCCGTGATATGATACGCTCTATCACACATAAGCCTCATTATATCTTCCTCAAAACAGCCACCATACCTACCTATTATGGCATTTCCATAGCCATTCCGAGATATATTGCCATGCAACTTCCATCATCATCATATACATGACTTGAGCATTCATTGTTATATTGCTTTGCATGATTGTAAGATAGCTAGCATGATATTTGCATGGCTTGTCCATTTTTTGATATCTTTGCCATGCTAGATCATTGCACATCCTGGTACACTGCCAGAGGCATTCATTTAGAGTCATCTTGTATAGTTTTTATCGAGTTGTAATATTGAGTTGTAAGTAAATAAAAGTGTGATGATCATCATTATTAGAGCATTGTCCCAGTGAGGAAAGGATGATGGAGACCATGATTCCCCCACAAGTCAGGATGAGACTCCGGACGAAAAATAAAAAATAAAAAAAGAGAAAAAGGGGGAAAAGAGAGGCCAAAAAGAGCCAAAAAAAGAAAAAAGAAAAAAATGAAAATGAGAGAAAAAGAGAGAAGGGGCAATGTTACTATCTTTTTACCACACTTGTGCTTTAGAGTAGCACCATGTTTTTCATATAGAGAGTCTCCTATGCTTTCATTTTCATACACTAGTGGGATTTTTTCATTATAGAACTTGGCTTGTATATTCCGATGATGGGCTTCCTCAAATACCCGAGGTCTTCATGAGCAAGCAAGTTGGATGCACACCCACTTAGTTTTTAGTTTGAGCTTTCATACACTTATAGCCTTAGTGCATCCGTTGCATGGCAATCCCTACTCCTCGCAGTGATATCGATTGATGGGCATCTCCATAGCCCGTTGATCCACCTAGTCGATGTGAGATTTTCTTCCTTTTTTGTCTTCTCCATATTTACCCCTATCATCATACTCTATTCCACCCATAGTGTTATGTCCATGGCTTGCGCTCATGTATTGCGTGGGGGTTGAAAAAGCTGAAGCGCGTTAAAAAGTATGAACCAATTGCTTGGCTGACACTGGGGTAGTACATGATAAATACTTTGTGTTAAGAAGATGGAGCATGACAAGGCTATATGATTTTGTAGGGATAGCGTTCTTTAGCATTTTTATTCTGAAAGGCATGATTGTTTGTTGGGATGCCTGAGTATTGATGTCTTTATATCAAATTATAGACTATTGCTTTGAATCACCCGTGTCTTAATATTCATGCCAAGATTTGATTATATGATCAAGATTATGTTAGGTAGCATTCCACATCAAAAATTATCTTTTTATCATTTACCTACTCGAGGACGAGCAGGAATTAAGCTTGGGGATGCTGATACGTCTCTGTCGTATATATAATTTTTGATTGTTTCCTGCCATTATCCTACAATTTCCACATGCTTTTGGCAACTTTTTATATGATTTCTTGGACTAACATATTGATCCAGTGCCCAGTGCCAGATCCTGTTTTCTGCTGCTTTTTGTTTCACAGAAAATCCATATCAAACGAAGTCCAAATGCAATAAAATTTTACGGAGAATTATTTTGGAATATATGTGATTTTTGGGAGGTGGAATCAACGCAAACGGAGGCCCATAGCCTCCACAAGCCACCTTGGCGCGCCGCCCCCCTGGCCGCATGGTGGTGCCTCGTGGGCACACCGTAAGTCGGTTGGGGCCCTTCTTTCGCCGCAAGAAAGATAATATCCGGAAAAAAATCGTGTTAAAATTTCAGCCCGATCATAGTTACGGATCTCCGAGAATTTAAGAAACGGTGAAAGGCCAGAAAACAGGAGCGCGAAACAGAAGAGAACAGAGAGAGAGATCCAATCTCGGAGGGGCTCCCGCCCCTCCGGGTGCCATGGAGGCCAAGGACCAGAGGGGAAAACCTCCTCCCATCTAGGGGGGAGGCCAAGCAAGAAGAAGAAGGAGGGGGGCTCTCTCCCTCTCTCTTCCGGTGGCGCCGGAGCGCCGCTGGGGGAAACATCGTGACGGCGATCTACACCAACAACTTCGCCGCCGTCAACACCAACTCTCTCCCCCTCTATGCAGCGGTGTAACACCTCTTCTCCCCACTGTAATCTCTACTTAAACATGGTGCTTAACGCTATATATTATTATGCAATGATATGTGGCAATCCTATGATGTTTGAGTAGATTCGTTTTGTCCTATGGGTTGATTGATGATCGTGATTGGTTTGAGTTGTATGTTTTATTGTGGTGCTGTCCTACGGTGCCCTCCATGTCGCGCAAGCATGAGGGATCCCCGCTGTAGGGTTTGCAATACGTTCATAATTCTCTTATAGTGGGCGGCTAGAGTGACAGAAGCTTACACCCGAGTAAGGGGGTTGTTGCATATGGGAGTAAAGATGACTTGTTACTTAATGCTATGGTTGGGTTTTACCTTAATGATCTTTGGTAGTTGCGGATGCTTGCTAGAGTTCCAATCATAAGTGCATATGATCCAAGTACGGAAAGTATGTTAGCTCATGCCTCTCCCTCATATAAAATTGCAATAATGATTACCGGTCTAGTTATCGATTGCCTAGGGACAAATCATTCTCTTGTGTTACAAAAGCTTTCTACTAAACAACTAGCTTTTATTATCTTGCAAATTACTCGTAGTTTTATTCTCGCAAAGTACTCCTAGTTTTATTCTTGCAAAGTAGTTCTAGCATTACCTACAAAGTACTTCTAGTTTCATACTTGTTCTAGGTAAAGCAAACGTTAAGTGTGCGTAGAGTTGTATCGGTGGTCGATAGAACTTGAAGGGAATATTAATTCTACCTTTAGCTCCTCGTTGGGTTCGACACTCTTATTTATCGAAAAAGCTACAATTGATCCCCTATACTTGTGGGTTATCAGTCCACCCTCCGGTTTTCGAGAGGGGTACCCTTGCTGGCATCTCCACAATTCCAAATCCTCATCAAGCCATGAGAAGCACTACAAGCCATGGGAGTCCAAAGGTAAAAGAAGGGATTCCTCCTAGGAGACCCTTACACAGGTTACATCGGAACAATTTTCATAATTTGGTCCACAATTATGGGGTTGAAAACACTCCCCGCATGCACATACCTTCCAATTGGGATATTTCCCGTCCAAGTGAGAATGATGCAGGAAAGGGATCCTGGTGGCCAGAAAATAAACATATTATGGCTGAAGGGCAAAAGAACGCCACTGCGATTCAGCAGTTGCTTCGGGTGGTCCAGAGTTTGAAGGATATCTTATTAAATATTTTGAAGGACAAGCCCGCCTCTTCATCACCACCATCACCAAAGAAGGAGATTTGAGTACATGGGTATGGGCACCACCCTTGGCTTGTGCCAAGCTTGGGGGAGGTGCCCCGGTATCGTATCACCATCACTTTTTATCATCATTATCTATCTTAGTTTGATCCTTAGTTATTTCGTGATTTAGAAGAATAAAGTTTTAGTATGATTTAGTTTTGAGTGCTTGCTTTGTGATCTATCTATCCATGTAATCATGTGTGAAAGTTATATAATAAAGAGTAGTTGAGTTGAGTGTTTTGCCTTTGTTGATCCAATCCTAGAAATAAAGAAAAAATAAGATCATATGCTAATCCCATGGGGAGTGATGACTTCACATAAAAGAAGTATAATTGATAAAACTTGTTGGAAGTTGACAAACATAGCATTGGTCATTGTTGCAATTCATGAAAAGGTAATAAAGAAAGAGAGGTCTCACATATAAATACACTATCTTGGACATATTTTATGATTGTGAGCCCCCATTAAATATTCTATGTCAATTAGTCGACGTTGGATAAGGAAGACAACGTAATGAGTTATGTTTGCTTATATTCACATAGAAGTTATATTGTTTTGGATCCTCTAACATGTGGTGCTTGTCCCCTATCTTTTGCTAGCCAAAATTCTGTACTAAGTAGAGATACTACTTGTGCATTCAAAAACCCTTAAACCCAGTTTCATGCCATGAGAGTCCACTATATCTACCTATGGATTGAATAAGATCCTTCAAGTAAGTTGTTATCGGTGCAAAGCAATAAAAATTGCTCTTAAACATGTATGAACTTTTATTGTAAGGGAAAATAAGCTTTGTACGATCTTGTGATGGTGGAGTAATAAAAGCGACAGACTGCATAATAAAGGTCGCTATCACAAGGGGCAATATAAAGTGACGTTCCCTTACATTAAGAGCTTGCACACCCAAAAACAAAAAGCGCATGACAACCTCTGCTTCCCTCTGTGAAGGGCCTATCTTTTACTTTATGTATTTACTTTTATGCAAGAGTCAATAGTATTCTCCTCTATTCCGTTTTTATTTTCTCTCTTGGCAAGCATCATGTGGTGGGGATTGATCCAGGCATATATATCCAGTTGCATGTAGGTGATCATGAGTTATTATTGTTGACATTACCCTTGAGGTAAATACGTTGGGAGGCGAAATTATAAGCCCCTATCTTTCTATGTATCCGACTGAAACTTTTGCTCCATAAGTATGTCGTGAGTGTCAGCAATCATAGAAGACTAAATGATAGCTGAGTATATGAACTTGCTACACAAAGCTCTTACATGGACTCTTTCTGATAATATGATGAATTGCAATTGCTTCAATGACTGAGATCATAGTTTTTTAGTTTTCAATTTGGTTTATGGTTCATACTTTAACTTGTGGATGAATTGTCACTTTTTCATGAGAAGTTTTATGACGATATATTGCTGTTATAATAAAGATCATGATGCTCCATGTCCGTATTTTATTTTTATCGACGCCTCTCTCTATAAACATGTGGTCATGATTATCGATTTCGGCTTTCGCTTGAGGACAAGCGAGGTCTAAGCTTGGGGGAGTTGATACATCCAATTTGCATCATGATTTCCTACTAATAATTTTTATGTTTTTGATCATTATTTCACTTTATGGTACAATTCTTATGCCTTTTCTCTCTTATTTTGCAAGATTCACATGAAGAGGGAGAATGCCGGCAGCTGGAATTCCAGACCGGAAAGGGATGAAACAAAGATAGCTATTCTGCATAACTCCAAATGACCTGAAAATTTATGGAGAATTATTTTGGAATATATAAAAAATACTGGCAAAAGAATTACCAGGAGGGGACCCACTAGGAAGCCACAAGCCTGGGGTGGGGCCCCTGGCAGGCCTTCGGCCCCCTCCTTCTGCTATATGAAGCCATTTGCCCTAGAAAAAATCAGAAGAAGACTTTCGGGACGAAGCGCCGGCATCTCGAGGCGGAACCTGGGCAGGAGCTATTTTGCTCTCCGGCGGAGCGATTCCGCCGGGGAAACTTCCCTCCGGGAGGGGGAAATCGAAGCCATCGACATCACCAACGATCCTCTCATCGTGGGAGGACCAATCTTCATCAACATCTTCACCAGCACCATCTCATCTCAAACCCTAGTTCATATCTTCTATTCAATCTTTGTCTCAAAACCTCAGATTGGTACCTGTGGGTTGCTAGCAGTGTTGATTACATCTTGTAGTTGATGCTAGTTGGTTTATTTGGTGAAAGATTATATATTCAGATCCTTAATGCTATTCAATACCCCTCTGATCTTGAACATGAATATGATTTGTGAGTAGTTACTTTTGTTCTTGAGGACATGGGAGAAGTCCTGTCATAAGTAATCATGTGAATTTGGTATTCGTTCGATATTTTGATGCTATGTATGTTGTGCTTCCTTTAGTGGTGTCGTGTGAACGTCGACTACATGACACTTCACCATCTTTGGGCCTAAGGGAAGGCATTATGGAGTAGTAATTAGATGATGGGTTGCTAGAGTGACAGAAGCTTAAACCCTAGTTTATGCGCTATTCCGTAAGGGGCTGATTTGGATCCATATGTTTCATGCTATGGTTAGAGTTATCTTAATTCTTCTTTCGTAGTTACGGATGCTTGCGAGAGGGGGTAATCATAAGTGGGAGGCTTGTTCAAGTAAGAACATCACCCAAGCACCGGTCCACCCACATATCAAATTATCAAAGTAGCGAACGTGAATCAAACAATCATGATGAAAGTGACTAGATGAAATTCCCATGTGTCCTCGAGAACGCTTTGCTTATTATACGAGTTCGTTCCGGCTTGTCCTTTGTTATAAAAAGGATTGGGCCACCTTGCTACACTTTTGTTACCGTTACTACTTGTTACGAATTATCTTGCTACCAAACTATCTGTTACCTACAATTTCAGTGCTTGCACAGAATACCTTGCTGAAAACCACTTGTCATTTCCTTCTGCTCCTCGTTGGGTTCGACACTCTTACTTATCGAAAGGACTACGATTGATCCCCTATACTTGTGGGTCATCAGTACACCGCCAGAGGCAATCATATAGAGTCATATTTTTGTTCTAGTTTCGAGTTGTAATTTTTTGAGTTGTAAGTAAATAGAAGTATGATGATCATCATTATTAGAGCATTGTCCAAGTGAGGAAAAAAAGGAGGCCAAAAAGAGCCCACAAAAAAAATGAGAGAAAAAGAGAGAAGGGGCAATGTTACTATCCTTTTTCCATACTTGTGCTTCAAAGTAGCACCATGTTTGTCATATAGAGAGTCTCCTGTTTAGTCACTTTCATATACTAGTGGGAATTTTTCATTATAGAACTTGGCTTGTATATTCCGATGATGGGCTTCCTCAAATGCCCGAGGTCTTCATGAGCAAGCTAGTTGGATGCACACCCACTTAGTTTTCATGTTGAGCTTTCATACACTTATAGCTCTTAGTGCATCCGTTGCATGGCAATCCCTATTCCTCGCATTGACATCAATTGATGGGCATCTCCATAGCCCATTGATTAGCCTCGTTGATGTGATACTATCTTCTTATTTTTGACTTCCCCTTATTAATCTCTACCACCACACTCTATTCCACCCATAGTGCTATATCCATGGCTTGCGCTCATGTATTGCGTGGGGGTTGAAAAAGCTAAAGCGCGTTAAAAAGTATGAACCAATTGCTCGGCTTGTCATCGGGGTAGTGCATGATAAATATTTTGTGTTAAGAAGATGGAGCATGACAGGATTATATGATTTTGTAGGGATAACTTTCTTTAGCATTTTTATTTTGAAAGACATGATTGTTTATTAGTATGCCTGAGTATTGATGTCTTTATATCAAACTATAGACTATTGCTTTGAATCATTCGGATCTTATTATTCATACCGTAAGAGAAAGATTACATGATGAGACATGTTAGGTAGCATTCCACATCAAAAATTATGTTTTTATCATTTACCTACTCGAGGACGAGCAGGAATTAAGCTTGGGGATGCTTGATACGTCTCCAACGTATCTATAATTTTTGATTGTTCCATGCTATTATAGTATCAATCTTGGATGTTTTTATATGCAATTATATATCATTTTTTGGGACTAACCTATTAACCTAGTGCCCAGTGCCAGTTGTTGTTTTCTGTTTGTTTTTTGGTTTTTCAGGAAATCAATACCAAACGAAGTCCAAATGCCACAAAACTTTTTGGAGATTTTTTTTCTGGACAAAAGAGACCCTGTAGACTTGGAGAGGAGGCCAGAAGGTTCACGAAGCCTCCACAAGGCAACAGGGCACGGCCCCAGGGGGCGTGCCCTGATGCCTTGTGGGGCCCTTGTGGCTCCATTTGACCTAATTCCACTTCTATAAATTCTCAAATATTGGGAAACCAACAGAGAGCCACCCCGAATAACTTTTACGCCGCCGCAAGCCTCTGTTTTTCCGCGATCCCATCTGGAGGCCTTTTCCGATACTCTGCCGGAGGGGGAATTAATCATGGAGGGCTTCTACATCAACCTTGCTGCCCTTACGATGATGTGTGAGTAGTTTACCACAGACCTACGGGTCCATAGCTAGTAGCTAGATGGCTTCTTCTCTCTCTTTCATCTTCAATACCATGTTCTCCTCGATGTTCTTGGAGTTCTATCCGATGTAATCTTCTTTTGTGGTGTGTTTGTTGGGATCCGATGAATTGTGAGTTTATGATCAGATTATTCATGAGAAATATTTGAGTCTTCTCTGAACTCTTTTATGCATGATTATTATAGCTTTATATTTCTCTCCGATCTATTGATTTGGTTTGGCCAACTAGATTGGTTTATCTTGCAATGGGAGAGGTGCTTTGTGATGGGTTCAATCTTGCGGTGCTCAATTCCAGTGACAGAAAGGGACATGAAACATATTTGTATTGTTGCCATTAAGGATAAAAAGATGGGGTTTAATCATATTGCTTGAGTTTACTTTGTCTACATCATGTCATCTTGCTTAAGGCGTTACTCTGTTTCATACTTAATACCCTAGATGCATGTTGGATATCGGTCAATGGGTGGAGTAATAGTAGTAGATGCAGGCAGGAGTCGGTCTACTTGTCTCGGATGTGATGCCTATATACATGATCATTGCCATGAATCCGTCAAAATTATTTGCTTTTCTATCAATTGCCCAACAGTAATTTGTTTACCCACCGTATGCTACGTGTTCGAGAGAGAAGCCTCTAGTGAAAACTATGGCCCTCGGGTCTACTTTTATCATATATTAAAACCAAAAATACCTTGCTGCAATTTATTTACTTTTATTTTATTTAGTATTTTAGTTTATCTATCTATCACTATCAGAATAAATCCTTGCAAATAACCGCTAAGAGGATTGACAACCCTCTTATTTGCGTTGGGTGTAAGTGTTTCCTTTTGTGTGTGCAGGTGCGTTTAATGGGATTTTGCTTGGTTCTCCTACTGGATTGATAACCTTGGTTCTTAACTAAGAGAAATACTTATCTCTACTATACTGCATCATCCTCTCCTCTTCGGGGAAATACCAATGCAGTCTACAAGTAGCATGGAATCCCACAAGGAGAGGTACATGAGCAAAGCTCCAATGTGTAGTTCTAATCTTAGCTAACCCTAGGATGGAGAGGGGGAAGAGGTATATATAGCCCAAGTCACGAAGGGGTAAGTGAGGGGCAAAAGTGGGAGAGATACAAGGGCTCGACCCAGTTCTGCGCGCAGGCACACCGGATGTCCGGGCTGAGGCCGGATGTTCGGGGCTTCACGAGGCGCCGGATGTCCGGGGCTGGGACCGGATGTCCGGCCCGACGGTGATCAATCCTCTAGGGCTGTTTGTGACACTTATAGGGATTGCTCAATAGATTGATCGGAAAGGATAACTTTGAGGTGGTTTCGTACCCTACAACAATCTCTTCTTATGTTCTCCGCTAGATAAGAACTTTGGAGTGATTCTTTATTGCACGTTGAGGGATTGTTATATGATTCAATTATGTTAGCATTGTTGAGAGATTGCACTAGTGAAAGTATGAATCCTAGGCCTTGTTTTCAAGCATTGCAATATCGTTTATGCTCCGTTTTATCACTTGCTACCTTGCTATTTTTATATTTTCATATTACAAAAACATATATCTGCTATCTATACTACACTTGTATCACCATCTCTTCGCCGAACTAGTGCACCTATACAATTTACCATTGTATTGGGTGTGTTGGGGACACAAGAGATTTCTTGTATTTGATTGCAGGGTTGTTTGAGAGAGACCATCTTCATCCTACGCCTCCCATGGATTGATAAACCTTAGGTCATCCACTTGAGGGGAAATTTGCTACTGTCCTACAAAACTCTGCACTTGGAGGTCCAACAACGTCTACAAGAATAAAGTTGTGTAGTAGAAATCATATACCATCCTCGAAGGGGTCAAGTGAACACGTGTAAAGGAGATGATTCACCTTTATGTATGTGAAGTAGATGTCGCATGTGTCACTTGCCGAACGGACTCTTGACATGGTGATGTCCGTAGGATGCTCCGCATCAAGTAGCAAATGTGAAACTGGAGTAGAAGGAGACCACTTTGATGAAGATGCAGGAGTAGAAGGAGTCCACTTTGTATTGATCAAGAGTGAAAATGTGAAACTGGAGTAGAAATTAACAGTAGGGCTAATCCATGATCAATCAAGTTTCAGGAGAACTCCATGATCAAACACTAATTACTCCAGTTTTCTAAAAATAAACAGTTTACTCTAGTTTTCTGAAAATGAACAGTTACACTCCAGTTTTCTGAAAATGAACAGTTACTCCAGTTTTTTGAAAATGAACAGTTACACTCATGTTTTACACTACTCATGATCATACATTACTCCATTTGATCATTTGATCATTTGATCATTTCGTCATTTCTTTGTTGTATTTCTTGGTGCAGGTGTTGAGCAAGTGATGTCTACTACACAACTTATTCTTGTAGACTCGTGTTGGGCCTCCAAGCGCAGAGTTTTGTAGGACAGTAGCAATTTTCCCTCAAGTGGATGACCTAAGGTTTATCAATCCGTGGGAGGCGTAGGATGAAGATGGTCTCTCTCAAACAACCCTGCAACCAAATAACAAAGAGTCTCTTGAGTCCCCAACACACCCAATACAATGGTAAATTGTATAGGTGCACTAGTTCGGTGAAGAGATGGTGATACAAGTGTAGTATGGATAGTAGATATAGGTTTTTGTAGTGCGAACAATAAAAAACAGCAAGGTAGCAAGTAACAAAAGTGAGCATAAAAGGTATTGCAATGCTTAGAAACAAGGCCTAGGGTTCATACTTTCGCTAGTGCAATCTCTCAACAATGCTAATATAATTGGATCATTTAACAATCCCTCAACGTGCGACAAAGAATCACTCCCAAGTTCCTATTTGCGGAGAACATAAGATAGAAATTGTTTGTAGGGTATGAAACCACCTCAAAGTTATCCTTTCTGATCGATCTATTGAGCCATTCCTATAAGTGTCACAAACAGCCCTAGAGTTCGTACTAAAATAACACCATATGATACACATCAACCAACTCTAATGTCACCTAGATACTCCAATGTCACCACAAGTATCCGTGAGTTGATTATACGATATGCATCAAACAACTTCATAATCATAATATTCAATCCACACAAAGAACTTCAAGGAGCACCCCAAAGTTTCAATCGGAGAGAAGATAATGAAAACGTGCATCAACCCCTATGCATAGATTACCCCAATGTCACCGCGGGAATCCGCGGGTTGAGTGCCAAAACATATATCAAGTGAATCAATATAATACCCCATTGTCACCATGGGTATTCATATGCAAGACATACATCAAGCGTTCTCAAATCTGAAATATTCAATCCGACAATAACGAAACCTCAAAGGGAAAAGATTCGATTCATCACAACAAGGATAGAGAGGGAAGAAACACCATATGATCCAACTATATTAACAAAGCTCGCGATACATCAAGATCGTGCCAAATCAAGAACACGAGAGAGAGAGATCAAACACATAGCTACTAGTACATACCCCTAGCCTCGAGGGTGAACTACTCCCTCCTCGTCTTGGAGACCGCCGGGATGATGAAGATGGCCTCCGGTGATGATTCCTCCCTCCGGCAGGGTGCCGGAAAAGGGCTGTAGATTAGATCGTGGAGGTACAGAGGCTTGCGGTGGCATAAAAACTCATCTAGGTTAACTTTCGGGGGTTTCTGAATATATATGATTTTTCAGCGTTGGAATCACGCAAAGAGGTGCCACAGGGGGCCCACGAGGCACCAAGGCGCGCCTGGGGGGGCAGGCGCGCCCAGGTGGCTCGTGGGGCCCCTGTGGCTCTTCTGTTGCTCCTGCGAAGCTTCCTGGGTCTATTTCCTTCCAGAAAAAATCGTCAAAAAGTTTCGCTGCATTTGGACTTCGTTTGATATGGATTTTCTGGAAAACCAAAAACAAGCAGAAAACAACAACTGGCACTGGGCACTAGGTCAATATGTTAGTCCATGAAAATCATATAAAATCCATATAAAAGTGCACCAAAATCATACAAAACTTTAATAAACATGGCATGGATACTTCATAAATTATAGATACGTTGGAGACGTATCAGCATCCCCAAGCTTAATTCCTGCTCGTCCTCGAGTAGGTAAATGATAAAAGAAATAATTTATGAAGTGTGAATGCTAGCATAGTGCATAAGTTTGATCAATGATAATTTCAATCACTTTTCCTAGCATCATAACAACAACTCTTTCTCATAAAACTCATCATGATAAAGTAGCAATCAATTAACATGTTATGGTTCAAACAATGCAATCTCTTGAAACTTAACAACCTATGTTCTTAGTCACCAAACAATTGCAATTCAACTTAATTTCAACAAAGTCTAAGTAAGAGCTCCACATACTCAATTATCATATAGTCTTCTATGATTGCTAGTACTCAAAGCATATTTTTAGAACAAATGGCATCCATCGAACACAGAGAAAGATAGGGGCTTAATGTTTCGCCTCCCAACTTATTTATCATAGAGATAATTGTCAACAATAATAATTCATGATCAAATATATTTGACTGGCCATATGTTCTTGGATCTTTCCCCACCACATGATGCTTGCCAACTAGAGAATAATTAAGGTTGAAATGAGAAGTAATACTATTGACTCTTGCATAAAAGTAAATACATAAAAGTAAAAGATAGGCCCTTCGCAGAGGGAAGCAGAGGTCGTCATGCGCTTTTATTTTTGGATGCACAAGCTCTTAATGCAAAG
This sequence comes from Elymus sibiricus, assembly GCA_039707655.1. Lineage (NCBI taxonomy): Eukaryota > Viridiplantae > Streptophyta > Magnoliopsida > Poales > Poaceae > Elymus > Elymus sibiricus. Next base: position 255,326,211 of record CM077674.1, read on the forward strand.
GAACGCCACGTTATATTGCCCCTTGTGATAGCAACCTTTATTATGCAGTCCGTCGCTTTTATTTCTTTACCATCACAAGTTCGTACAACGCTTATTTTCCCTTGCAATAAAAGATCATACATATTTAGGAGCAATTTTTATTGCTTTTTGCACCGATGACAACTTACTTGAAGGATCTTATTCAATCCATAGGTAGATATGGTGGACACTCATGGGAAGAAACTGGCTTTAAAGGTTTTTGGATGCACAAGTAGTATCTCTACTTAGTATGAATTTTTGGCTAGCAAAAGATCCTAAGCAAGCACCACATGTTGGAGGATCCATAACAATATAACTTCTATGCAAATATACCCAAACATAACTCATTACGTTGTCTTCCTTGTCCAACTTCAACTAATTTGCTCAAGTTTGAAAATAATTAATGGGTATTCACAATCATAAAAGATGTCCAAGATAATATATTTATATGTGAAAGTTCTCTTCCTTATACTAATCATTCATGAATTGCTTGTATGACCAATATTGTGATTGTCAAGCTTCCATAGATTTCACTTTCTCACCCAAATGTGAAACTACTACTAGACATGATATAAGCATATGAAGCACATATAATTTTAACTTCATGATATTAAATTTATTCAACGATTTACTCTTAGGGTATAAGTGAAGCTCAAGAGTAAATGACAAACTACTCCAAAAAGATGTAGTGAAGATCAAATGAGTAGTTAAGTAAATAGGTAGCTATGTGAGGACTCTCTCTCATTTAAGATTTCAGATCTTGATAATTTTATTCAAACAGCAAACAAAATGAAAATAAAAGGACACTCCAAGAATAGCACATATCATGTGAACAAGTAAAAATTTAGGCTAACCGATAGGTGTTGATGAAGAAAGGTGGGATGCCAACCGGGGCATCCCGAAGCTTAGTTGCTTGAGACTTCTTGGAATGTTATCTTGGGGTGCCTTGGGCATCCCCAAGCTTGAGCTCTTGTGTCTCCTTAATTCCTCTCATATCATGGCTTCTCCTAAATCTTAAAAACTTCATCCACACAAAACTCAACAAGAACTCGTGAGATAAGTTAGTATAAATCAACTCAAAACCTTAACATTATCTACTGTAGAAAATTACTAAAATTATAATTAAACATCGCATACTAAATTCCTCTGCATATTTAATACTCCTATCCTCAAATAGAAATATTAAACAAGCAAACATATGCAAACAATGCAACTATAACAGCAATCTGCCAAAAAAGGATAGTCTGTAAAGGGTGAATAAGAATTCATACTTCCCTAACTCCAAAAATTCTGAAAAATTACCACGTGACATAGGACTCATGCATGATTACTTTGTAAAAATTTCAGATTTTTATCATGTTCTTACTATTCAGGAATATTCTGGACATAACAGAAAACTTTATGTTTTCAAACAGCAACACATAAACTTGCAAACTGAGCATGGTAAAGGCTATAATTGGCATTTTATTGAAATTAAAAGATACAAAACATGGTTATTGATAACAGCAAGCAAACCCAAACAAAATAAAATGACTCTCCAAGCAAAACTCATATTATGTGACAAATAAAAATATAGCTCCAAGTGAGGTTACCGATAGTGTTGAAGACGAAAGAGGGGATGCCTTCCGGGGCATCCCCAAGCTTAGACGCTTGAGTATTCCTTGAGTATTACCTTGGGGTGCCTTGGGAATCCCCAATCTTAGGGTCTTGCCGCTCCTTATTCTCCTCATATCGATGTCTCACCCAAAACTTGCAAACTTCAATCACACAAAACTTAACGGAACTTGTGAGATAGGTTAGTATGATAAAAATAAATCATCCACTTAGGTACTGCCAAGACAAGATTCATAATTGTTCTCACATAATTCCTACTGTATTCTATCATTTCCACAATTTATATCCCATAATATAAGCTATGGAAACACTAAAACAAGCAAACTATGCAATAAAAACAGAATCTGTCAAAAACAGAACAGCATGTAGTGAGCAATTTAAAAACCATACTTCTGTACCTCCAAAAATTCTGACAAATTAGGAAAACGTAAAAAAATTGTAACCCAATAATGTGTAAAAATTTCAGAATTTTCTCACATTCCAGTACAGAATAGAAATTCCAGCACTGGACGCAAAAGTTTCTGTTTTTGCACAGAATCAAATCAACAAGCATCCACACTATCCCAAAGGCTTTACTTGGCACATTATTGAAAGAAAACATATAAAACATGATTAATACAGTAGCTTAATCATGTGAACACACAAAAACAGTAGGTATAAATATTGGGTTGTCTCCCAACAAGCGCTTTTCTTTAATGCCTTTTTAGCTAGGCATGATGATTTCAATGATGCTCACATAAAAGTAAAGAATTGAAACACAAAGAGAGCATCATGAAGCATATGACTAGCACATTTAAGACTAACCCACTTCCTATGCATAGGGATTTTGTGAGCAAACAATTTATGGGAGCAAGAATCAACTATCATAGGAAGGCAAAACAAGCATAACTTCAAAACTTTCAACACATAGAGAGGAAACTTGATATTATTGCAACACCTACAAGCATATGATCCTCTCTCATCATAATTTTCAGTAGCATCATGAATGAATTCAATAATATAGCTATCACATAAAGCATTCTTTTCATGATCCACAAGCATATAATTTTTATTACTCTCCACATAAGCAAATTTATTCTCAACAATAGTAGTGGGAGCAAACTCAACAAAATAATTATCATGTGATACTTGATTGGCATAATCCAACTGAAAATTAAAATCACGATGACAAGTTTCATGGTTATCATTATTCTTTATAGCATACATGTCATCACAATAATCCTCATAGATAGCAACTTTGTTGTCATACAATTGAAACCTCTTTCAAAATAGTGGAATCATCATTAAATAAAGTTGTGACCTCTCCAAATCCACTTTTATCAATATAATTATCATAAATAGGAGGCATGCTATCATCATAATAAATTTTCTCATCTAAACTTGGGGGGCTAAAAATATCATCTTCATCAAACATAGCATCCCCAAGCTTGTAGCTTTGCATATCATTAGCATCATGGGTATTCAAAGAATTCATACTAACAACATTGCAATCATGCTCATCATTCAAAGATTTTATGCCAAACATTTTATTAAATTCTTCTTCTAGCAATTGAGCACAATTTTCCGCTCCATCATTTTCAAGAAAGACATTATAAAGATGAATAATATGAGGCAACCTCAATTCCATTTTTTTGTAGTTTTCTTTTATAAACCAAACTAGTGATAAAACAAGAAACTAAAATCATCAAGCACTCACCTCCCCGGCAACGGCACCAGAAAAGAGCTTGATGTCTACTACACAACTTATTCTTGTAGACTCGTGTTGGGCCTCCAAGCGCAGAGTTTTGTAGGACAGTAGCAATTTTCCCTCAAGTGGATGACCTAAGGTTTATCAATCCATGGGAGGCGTAGGATGAAGATGGTCTCTCTCAAACAACCCTGCAACCAAATAACAAAGAGTTTCTTGTGTCCCCAACACACCCAATACAATGGTAAATTGTATAGGTGCACTAGTTCGGTGAAGAGATGGTGATATAAGTAGTATGGATAGTAGATATAGGTTTTTGTAGTGAGAACAATAAAAAATAGCAAGGTAGCAAGTAACAAAAGTGAGCATAAAAGGTATTGCAATGCTTAGAAACAAGGCCTAGGGTTCATACTTTCGCTAGTGCAATCTCTCAACAATGCTAATATAATTGGATCATATAACAATCCCTCAACGCGCGACAAAGAATCACTCCCAAGTTCCTATTCGCGGAGAACATAAAATAGAAATTGTTTGTAGGGTACGAAACCACCTCAAAGTTATCCTTTCCGATCGATCTATTGAGCCATTCCTATAAGTGTCAAAAACAGCCCTAAAGTTCGTACTAAAATAACACCATATGATACACATCAACCAACTCTAATGTCACCTAGATACTCCAATGTCACCAAAAGTATCCGTGAGTTGATTATACGATATGCATCAAACAACTTCATAATCATAATATTCAATCCACACAAAGAACTTCAAGGAGCACCCCAAAGTTTCTATCGGAGAAAAGATAATGAAAACATGCATCAACCCCTATGCATAGATTACCCCAATGTCACCGCGGGAATCCGCGAGTTGAGTGCCAAAACATATATCAAGTGAATCAATATAATACCCCATTGTCACCACGGGTATTCATATGCAAGACATATATCAAGTGTTCTCAAATCTGAAATATTCAATCCGACAATAACGAAACCTCAAAGAGAAAAGATTCGATTCATCACAACAAGGATAGAGAGGGAAGAAACACCATATGATCCAACTATATTAACAAAGCTCGTGATACATCAAGATCATGCCAAATCAAGAACACGAGAGAGAGAGATCAAACACATAGCTACTAGTACATACCCCTAGCCTCGAGGGTGAACTACTCCCTCCTTGTCATGGAGACTGCCGGGATGATGAAGATGGCCTCCGGTGATGATTCCCCCCTCCGGCAGGGTACCGGAAAAGGGATGTAGATTAGATCATGGAGGTACAGAGGTTTGCGGCGGCATAAAAACTCATCTAGGTTAACTTTCGGGGGTTTCTGAATATATATATGATTTTTCAGCGTTGAGATCACGCAAAGAGGTGCCACAGGGGGCCCACGAGGCACCAGGGCGCGCCTGGGGGGGGGGGCAGGCGCGCCCAAGTGGCTCGTGGGGCCCCTGTGGCTCTTTTGCTGCTCCTCTGAAGCTTCCTGGGTCTGTTTCCTTCCAGAAAAAATCGTCAAAAAGTTTCGCTGCATTTGGACTTCCTTTGATATGGATTTTCTGGAAAACCAAAAACAAGCAGAAAACAGCAACTGGCACTGGGCACTAGGTCAATATGTTAGTCCATGAAAATCATATAAAATCCATATAAAAGTGCACCAAAATCATACAAAACTTTAATAAACATGGCATGAATACTTCATAAATTATAGATACGTTGGAGACGTATCAGTAAGCAGTTAAAAAAGGGAAACCCTCAATGACCAGCAACAATATGCTGCTTATGTAGCATTGCATACACTGTGTGTGAGTAGAGGAGGAAAGTTTAAGAGAAATGATAAGCAAGGCATTGCAGATTTTTTTGGAGTAGGTTTCTAGAATATACAAAGAATATGGAAGAAAGCAATGATGCAAATTGAACAAGGTAAGAAGGTGTATGTTTCTAATCAGAAAAAAGGAAAATGTGAAAGAAAGCCTACGGACATCAACCTAGAACAAATCCCCACAATCCCACTGAACAAGAGGTCTACTATTAGGTTACTAGCTTGGCAATTGGGATGCAGCCCTACCACCCTCCACAGAAAGTTCAAGCTGAAGTTGATAAGGAGGCATACAAACTCTGTGAAGCCAATTCTAAAGGAAAAGAATAAGAATGATAGGATGAAATTTTGCTTCTCAATGCTTGATGAGACAACAACAGAAATTGCAAGGCCTAAATTCAAGACTATGCACAATATTGTGCATATTGATGAGAAATGGTTTAACATGACGAAGAAAAACAAGACCTATTATCTGCTGGATGCCTTTATGTGTAACTCCTTGTTGTGTTGCATCTTTGTGATTATGAGTATGTTGAAGTTTTTGAATTTTCAATATTTTTTGTGAATTAACTGAAAAGGTTTCATTTAGTTTTAATTAAAGGGAAAGTTTCATTTAGTTTTAGTTGAAGGAAAGTTTCATTTAGTTTTAATTAACTGAAAAGTTTCCTTTAGTTTTAATTAACTGAAAAGTTTCATTTGGTTTTAGTTAAAGGAAAAGTTTCAAATAGTTTTAGTTAAACAAAAAGTTTCATTTAGTTTTAGTTAAAGGAAAAGTTTCATTTACTTTTATCTGAAAGGCGTACTCAGAGAAGAGAAGAGAGAAGAAGAGAGAAAGAAGAGAAAAGAAGAGAGAAAGAGGAGTACTTTCATTTACTGAAAAGTTTTAGTTAAATTCAGTTAAAGTTGTAGTTAAATTCAATTAAAGTTTCAATTGCAATTGAGATTACTCCTTGCTGGTAAAAGGGATTGTTGCTGGAATTGGAGTAAAAGGGAAGTACTTGCTACTGGATTTAGGGCTCATATTGTTGCACTATATAAGCAGTGCACTACTGCAATCATCATACACAAATTTGCAATCATCATACTCCCTGAAACTACTGCAAGCAAGAACTACTGCTGGAGGGCACTACTGGAGGGCAAAAGAGAAAGAGAAGAGAGAAGAAAGAGAAGAGAAGAGAAGAGAAGAGAAAAAGAAGAGAACAAGAGAGAAGAAGAGAGAAGAAGAGTACTGTATGTGTATTCTGAAATTTTAATTCCAACCATAATAACAAGCAAAGTGACATTCAAAGGAGTAAACATTAAGTTAATTTTACTGTATGTTTCAGTTACAGTTAATTTTTTCACAATGTACAGTAGCAGCAGGTTAATTTTTCAGTTAAAGTTAACAGGATTACTGCAATAATTGGAAGCAATACTCATGGAGTACACTGCTGTATTGGAAGCAATACTGCAGCACTGTAGTTCAAGCACTCCAGATACTGAAACTTGCACTACTGCTCAACTATTGCAAATTTTTAGTGAATTATTGAGAAAATCACTACTGCTTAACTACTGCAAAGCTTATTGAGAAAATTAAGACCATGTCTGCTCAACCACTGCAAATTTTCAGTGAATTAAGTGAATCAAGTGCACTTACTTAAGCTACCGGAGTACTGCACATTTCTGTGTTAACCAAACAGCAGCAAGCAAGAGATGTTGTAGGTCTTGTCCACAGAGAACTGTGTTGTTTACCTAAGCTACTGGAGTAAAAGGAAAGGTCTCATTTACTTCCATTTACTCCAAAATTAAAGGAAAATAGAAGAGAAGAGAGGAGAGGAGAAGAGAAGAGATACCCTCAAAAAAGAGAAGAGAAGAGAAGGGAAGAGAACCTGAAAAAAACTACAACAATGGAGTACAACAAAAGGTTTCAGTTGGTCTAGCTATGTTCAGAATCTGAGAGCAAGTTAACTGAATTTTCTACTCCAAATGCAGAATCTGATAGCAAGTTCAACTTATCCTATACTATAGCAATAATTCAGTTCAATTTATCTTGTACTACAACAATAACCCGTTAAGAAATTCTCTGTTCTACTCAAGGGCTAAGAACTTGACATGGGAAGAGTCCGTAAAGAGAGACCTGAAGGATTGGAGCATCACCAAAGAACTAGCCATGGATAGGGGTGCGTGGAAGCTTGCTATCCATGTGCCAGAACCATGAGTTGGTCGCGAGATCTTATGGGTTTCACCTCTAGCCTACCCCAACTTGTTTGGGACTAAAGGCTTTGTTGTTGTTGTTGTTGTTGTACTCAAGGGCTAAGAAATTCTCTGGTCTACTCAATGGAGTACTACAGCAATACTCAAGGGCTAAGAATAATCTGGTCTACTCAAGGGCTGAGTAATTTATTCAGTTCAATAATTCTCTGGTCTACTCAAGGGCTAATCTGGTCTGCTCAGTCATGCTCAAGGGCTTGGAATGATTTGCAACAAGGAGTACATACAAGTAAGCAGAAGGAGCACATGCACACACAAGCAAACAGAGGGAGTACATACCTGACGCAGTGCATGGAGAGGACGACGACGGTGACGCTTCTCCGGTGCTCCAGGCACAGGCGGTGTTCTCCATCTGCTCTGGTGCTCCACGCGATCTATTCCGGTCCAGCACCACCATCCTTCCCTCGCTGCTCCGGTCTAGCACCGCCGTCCTCCTCCCGCTGCTACAGCACGGATCGAGCACCGCCGCCCACAGATCGAGCATCGCGGCTGTAAAAATGTCACCTTTGACCAAGACCTAGTAGGGGGGTGCTAGGGTTAGGGGTACGAATCAGGGTGGTGAGGAGCAAGGCGGTGGTGAGGAAGACACCGACGAGAGGGAGAGGGCGGCGATGGGAAGAGGCAGTGGCCGATGAGCGACGGGGAGCGACGGATCTAGGAGAGGAAGAGCGAGCGAGCGAGGCGGGTACAGGAGAGGAAGAGCGAGCGAGGCGAGTGGTGGGAGGGTAATTTTGGAAAGTGGAAAAAGTTTGTAACATGACTGGAAGTGCACTACATTTCGTTAAACGACATATATTTCGGTACGGATGGAGTATATTATATAATACTACCTTCGTCCTATAATGTAAGAATTTTTTTTATTCCGTCCCATAATGGAAGACGTTTTTGACTCTAGTGTAGTGTCAAAAAAACGTCTTACATTGTAGGACGGATGGAGTAATAAATTGTTTAAGAATCAACCAATAATAATTAAAAAAAAAACAGAGCAGATAAAATTAAGTCTTTTCATTAGCGTTCGGAATACGGCTGCTACTTCTATTTTTAAAGTTTTTTATTTATTAGCCGGTCTATGCAAAGGAGTCGTGCACGGCCCTGGAAGAGAAAATGTTGCCAACCACCCACCCACTCACCCACCATAATAAAAGCTCAGCAGCCCTCTGTCCGACGCACGAGACGTGACAGCCTCGTGCTCTCGTCCAGAAATCCAGAAAAGAGAAGCGCCAAACTAAAAACGAAAAAGAAATCCCTGCTAATTACGTGGCGATAACGCAACATATCCGCGCGCGCACCCTCCCGTCCTCTGCCCACCACCAGGCGTTGCCGCAACCTACCAAATAAATCCCTCTCCTCTCCCTCATCCCGATCAGACGCCTAGGGTTTCAAGCTTTTCCCCGCCTCTCCCCTCCCCCTTCTCACGCGGCCGCCATTGACGCGGCAGCGCACGAACTCCCCCAGATCTGACCAATCCACCCCCAAATCTGGGCTAGAAACGGTGAAGAGTTCGGGCACGATCTGAAGCACCATCGTTACTGAGACCACACGCGCACGCATCTATCCTCCCCCTCTGCCCGTCTCAATTTTACTTTTTTTTTGTTCGGACGCTTCATAAGAACAGATCTGCAAGCGGATTGCAGATCTACCTGTGTGAGAACCAGGCCCCTTTGATTTCGGACGCGTCGAACGAAACTTTTGACCTAGAGGAGGATTCGTTCCTTCGAGATCTGTTTCTGTTTTGTTGGTTTCGTTGGAGAGAATGATCAAGTCGATGGTTTATTACGGGAACACCTCCATCGGGGAGGTGGAGGTGTGGCCCAAGGGCGACACGAACCTGGGCGCGGCGGCTTGGGCGCGAGAGATCCGCGTGGACCGCCTTTCCCCGCCCAGCGAGCGCTGCCTGCCGCTCGCCGTCATGCACACCCTGGCGGTTGGGGCTCGCTGCCTCGTCATGGAGTCCAGGCCGCCCAAGGCCGCCGACGAGCCACCACCGCCACTCGTCGCCATGCACGCTGCTTGCCTCAGGGACAATAAGGTATCTAAATCATCCCCGACATAAAAAAAGATCCACAGTCTAAAGCAAAGATCAACGAGAACAGATTGAGGAATCTCTATAATCTTACATGGGAAGTTTCAAGGAAAACTCTCTAATTTTACACGGAAAGTTTCAAGGAAACTCTCTAACTTTACATGACAATTTTAAAAAAGCTTTTAATATTACATGGACATTTTGGAAAATCTTTTTAATCTTACATGGACAAGTTCACCAGGACAGAACCTTAACATTTACTGCATGGATATGTATGTATGTGGACTCGTGAATAAGTCAGCCGACAAAATGCCCTGATATTTTTTCCATTACTGATGCTGACTCGAAGGAATCACTTTATAGATGGTATTTTGTGGACTTGGACTTGCTTTTAATTCGTTCTTATCTTACATAAATAGAATCTCAACTTGCCAGTTTGATTACTGATGAGTTGAAACATAAAATCTGATGGCTTGTGAAATACTGTTATTTTGTCTGATACTCATGGACTTTAATTACTTGGACGTCACATCAGTTGCTAATTACTACAATCAGTTGATCACTCTAATTGAATTTGAACTTTGATTCGTTGTTTTTGGAAAGAATTGCAAGGACGTGTGAACTTACATAGACATCCAGTCTAACAAGGTTCTGCTGGATTCTCACTGCAAAAAACTTGACGAGAAAATTTGATGTTTCAGTTTGGCAATGCATTTAATTTTGTATTTAGTAATCCACTTCTGTTAGCTTTAAAGTTGAGAGGTGTTGTTGCTTGGATATGAATATTTCCATCCTCAACTTATACTGCCTTAGACAAGTGTAATTTACCTCATATTCTGATCTCATAACTCGGAATCAAATTCTTGCACTCCTGTTTGCCTAGGAACTTAAATACTTAGTTCGTTCTTGTTGAAAAACATCCATCTTCATTTTCCACACTCCATTTACCTTTATTTTCTGTTTTTACCCAGAAAAAAACATTTATATGTATATACTTCTATTATTGATATTGCTCCTTTTATTTGTTTGTGCTTGCAGACTGCAGTTGTTCCATTAGGAGAGGAAGAATTGCATTTAGTGGCAATGACATCAAGGAGAAACTTGACGAACCATGCATGTTTCTGGGGCTATAAAGTGCCATTTGGTCTGTATAATTCTTGCTTGACCATGTTAAATCTCCGCTGCCTCGGTATTGTGTTTGACCTTGATGAGACATTGATTGTTGCCAATACCACACGTTCTTTTGAGGACAGAATTGATTCACTTCAAAGAAAGCTGAGTAATGAGACTGATCCACAACGCATGAATGGTATGTTAGCAGAGATCAAGAGGTACCAAGATGATAGGTCTATCCTAAAGCAGTATATAGAAGGTGATCAGGTCTATGATGATGGAAAAATGTATAAAGTGCAACCTGAGATTGTTCCACCATTGTTTGATAACCATCAATCATTGACACGCCCAGTTATAAGATTACAAGAGAAAAATATTATCTTGACCAGAATAAATCCTTTGGTATGTGATCCATTGCTTAAATTTGCTTTGCATCTTTGTTAACAGCGGTTCTTAATCAGCATGTAGATGCATCATAATTCTAGTTTACGGTATGGCCTTTATAGATGCATTATAATTCTACTTTATGGTATGGTGTTCATTAGAATTTCTGTTGCACACCAGGCCTCTTAAGGGTCTTACATTTGTACTGCCTGGAATGTCGTGAACCTGCTTCTGTGTTCTCTCTTTATAGCGTGGAAGTTTCTAGCATGAATTTGCATGTGTTATATATTGGCAAAGCAATCAGTTTCTACACTATGATCTACGTGCCTTATATGGTTGCAAAAAAATAAATCCAGAACTGACAGGCGGAATTCGGTTTTATTTTTGTAGATAAGGGATACGAGTGTTCTTGTTCGGTTAAGGCCAGCATGGGAGGATCTCCGAAGCTACTTGATTGCAAGAGGCCGCAAGCGTTTTGAGGTCTATGTGTGTACAATGGCGGAGAGAGACTATGCTTTAGAAATGTGGAGATTGCTTGATCCAGACTCAAGGTTGATTAACTCTGTTCAACTTAGTGACAGAATGGTGTGTGTAAAATCTGGTAGGCGAATTGTTTCATTTCTGGACCAAGTACTTAAAGAGCTTAATACACCGTGTGATCTATCAGATGTTCCTATAATCAGAGGCTGTCAAGTGCAACTTTGCAGCTTTCATTCTCCTTTGCACACATTATTTGTTGTTTGATTTTTATTCCATCCTTTGAAGTTAACATCTTATTTATTATTTCTAGGCTTAAAAAAGTCCTTGCTAAATGTTTTCCATGATGGATCTTGCCATCCTGGAATGGCATTAGTAATTGATGATCGTCTGAAAGTTTGGGATGAGAAAGACCAATCTAGAGTTCATGTGGTTCCTGCTTTCACCCCATACTATGCACCTCAAGCCGAGGTAATGGTCGTATTAGATGTTTAATGATACAAAATTACATTACTTTTTGGTTACTAATGGATGTCTTTCCTATAGGCAAACTGTTCTATCCCAGTTCTGTGTGTTGCCAGAAATGTCGCGTGCAATGTTAGGGGCGGCTTCTTCAAGTAAGACTGCCATATTTGTTAACATGATTCAGTTTAACTGTTTTGGCATTCTCAACTATCAAACTAAGGCCACTCTGGGCTGCCATGTTTGTTTTTTGTGTGTGCTTATTATACAACATCTGAGGTCTTCTGGCTTCTTAACGTAGAACTTCATGGTTCAATTGACAGGGACTTTGATGAAGGCCTCTTGCCAAGGATTACGAATGTTCTTTATGAGGATGAAATACAGGATATCTCATCAGCCCCAGATGTGGGCAATTATTTGATTTCAGAGGTGGGTCTGATAAAAGCTGATGCTTACATGCTATTTTCTCAGCAATTAACAGTTCTATTTATCTTGTTTAGGATGAGAATGTTGCAGTAGGGAATGGGAACAGAGATTCACTGGCTTTTGATGGCATGGCTGATGCTGAGGTTGAGAGGAGAATGAAGGTTTGCTTTTATACATCCATATCCATGGGGTGCATCTAGTTAACCCACCTGGACTACAAAACCGTTTACTTCAACTCCCCTGAACCTATAAAATCAGGGTAAATAACACCTAAGGTGGCTTTTAGGGGGGTTATGCTGGTGTGGATTTGTGATGTTTCCATCATGGAATCACCCAGCAAATTAAGTTGTGTCAATCAAGTTTCCATCATGATGTGTCAAAAAATTATTACGCACCGGAGCCTGTGTGACAGTCCCATCCTGTTTTTCATTCTTAGCCTGCTTCCAGCTGCTGCTGCCCCCGTTGTCTCCCAAACTAGGTTTTCTCCCCTCTCTCACAGCCAACCGTGTCTCTGTATGCATTACATTATAATAGTAGAATACTATAGTTTTAGCTTGAAATGCTTCTCTCGTGAGTAGCTTGATGTTTAATGAAGCCATTTTGTACAGAAAACAGAAACTACAACTAACTGCATATTCTGCATATATCTTCACATGCTACTTTGTGGGTTGATTTGTTTTCATGTTTGCCTTGTTTTTTCTTGCGTATTCATCTCTCCTATTTTCAGGAAGCATCTGGCAGTGGCAGTGTTTTGAATCCAACAATGGCTAACTTGGTGATGCCAGTAGCCCCTAGTCAAAGTTTTGTTCCATCTTCAGTAGCGCCATTTGCACCACCTCTTGGCATGATGCCTTTGAGTAATAATCAAGTTCCGCCACCTGCATTCAGCCAACCAGTCGTTCAACCAGGTGTCTTAGATCCACTGCAAGCTTCTCCAGGTAGAGAAGAGGGCGAGGTTCCAGAGTCTGAGTTAGATCCTGACACAAGGAGAAGGCTTCTCATATTACAACATGGCCAAGACACAAGAGATCCTACACCACCTCTTCCGGCAGTACCTCCTGCACAAGTTTCAGTTCCTCCGGTGCAATCTCATGGGAATTGGTTCCCTATCGAGGATGGCATTGGCATGAACTCAAATAATTTGAACAGGGGTTCAGCAGGGTTCCCTTCAGAATCTGATACCATGCATTATGATAAAAAACAACCACCACAGCCATCTTACTTCCATGGTGGCGATAATAATCCAGTGTCCTCTGATAGATTTAGTTATCAGAGCCAGAGGTTTCCCTCTCAGGTAGGTGATTCAAATGGAATGTTTAATACTCCCTCCGACCCATATTAGTTGTCGCTCAAACGGATGTATCTAGCACTGAAATACGTCTAGATACATCCATTTCAGCGATAATTAATATGGATCGGAGGTATGTGTTTGCTAATAAGACATCTACACCATGTGGTGACATACATTTGCTTGGTTCAGGTAACACATACTGAGGACCACCACATGCTTCAGAACCATGCACATCCAAGATACAGATCCTTTCCTGGTATGTATGTGCACTCATTTTGGAAATTTGATGTTCATTTGAGGGGGTGATGAAGAGAATTGGGTAATTATTACAGCACTCATTGAACAAAGCCTGAGAATTTATTGATTTTTGTGCGTTGTGCATGACCAGCATGCAATTTTTAGGTTGTACTTTTCTGTTTTCATACTCATGTATTGTTGCAACAAATTACATAATCCAAACCTTTGGATTAGCATCAGGGATGTAGTATTGTTCAAGGCCAGCTGGCCAGGGCATGAAAAAAGCATAGCCTTGAAAGGCCAGTCCTGCATGTCATGGCCCGAAAAACTAAGTCGAGGCCTGAAGAATCTTTCTACATTTTTTTATTGTTTTACGAATTATATACCATTTGGAATTATTTTCAGTATAGAACATTATCTTTGTTAGGCTTTATCAGGCTTATCACTGCCTTTGGTCCGAGAAGTGAGAACAGATGCTGGGTTGGGGTGCAGGTCTATTAGTACCACGTACTTGTGCATTTTAAATGTCAAACAAGGCCCTGATTTCGTGTTCAAAATCTACATATGATTTAAAAAAGGCCCTGAGTTCGCATTATAATTTTGCATATGATTTTACTTGATTTCATTTTACCCACATTTGGAGAAGCAAAAAGACTTTAATGCTTGCGCAGCAACATTGTGTTTAGCACTTACTGCTTGGCTTGTCATGTTTGGCATTGAGTTTTTTGTGTGCTTTACTGATTTTATGTTAGAAATAAATTGGATTATTCTTTTGGGATGGTCTGTTCTTAACTGAACTTGGCATGTTTCATCAGGTCAGAGAAACAACTTGATTGAGTCTGGACAAAGCTATGCCCGAAATGTTGGTACCTCTGTTGGCATACTAGAGGAGATCGCACTGAAGTCTGGATCTAAGGTAATTTTGAGTTATCCATATTAATGGTTCTGAATACCTATTCTAGTAGTCAATTCTGATTATTTTTTCCTTATTTAGGTGGAGTACAGGTCAACATTATGTGATACCGCAGAACTACAGTTCTCTATTGAGGTAAGTTTGGAGCTTTCTTCATATATTTTTTCACATTTGAATTAAGTAAACAATGCAAATTTCCCTCTCGAATCTATCTGAATTTTGTAAAGCTCATAGGATTGCATACACCTGTAATATAACATAATTCTCTGGAGAGATTAACAACCGTCACCAAGCACCAAAGTTTATGGCTGTGTGCAGTTCTCATCGGCTGTCTGAAGGAAAACTTCTGCTGAAGAATTTTTGTTATTGTCTCCTTTACTGTGCTTGAGCTTGCTTTATTTATTCAGGTTTGGATAGTGGGAGAAAAAGTGGGTGAAGGCATTGGTAGTACAAGGAAAGAAGCACAACGTCAAGCTGCAGAAATATCTTTAAGAAATTTGGCCAGTAAGTTTGTGTTGTTGCATATTTGCATTAACCTGTCCAGTTTCGTTTCACGAATAGTATAAGATAGTATGTTATGGTAACCAAGACATTCATTTTAAATTTGAATTGTTCTTATGTTTACTTGGGGCATATATTTTGTATTGTGTGGAGTTGATTTTTCTCTTTTTAGCACCATCCAATATCTTGGAACTGGTCAACAAGTTACAAGAGTTGGCACATGATGGTGCTGGATAGCCCTGTCCTCATATGTGCATGTGAATAATTGGTATTTTAGTTTCTTGCATGACAACCTCTCGGTAGAGCTTTGTTTCTTTTATTCTTTAAGGCAGAGGCAGAAATATATATACATCTCTAGTGTTGTTGTGCTCATCGTCTAGCGCATTCGTACGTTGACAACATTTTTTTACTGATTTGCTGTGTCAAATTCACTCGCAGATAAATACCTGTTGTCTGATCCAAATAAGATGAGTGATGTGAACGAAGATGGTTTTGGTAGCAATCCAAACTTTTTTGGATACTGTGAAAATACCAGGAATGATATATTGCCAGTCGCAAGCACTTCAGAGGAATCCCGATTCATGAAAACAGGGGAGAACAATTCCAGAATAACAGGAGGCTCTATTGCTGCTCTGAAGCAACTTGTAAGTACCCGCTTATTGCTCGTTTGACTCTCTGCTCATTAAACTGGTAATGAAGATGTGTGAAAAACTACTGCAGTGCACAGTTGAGGGATATAACTTAGTTTTTCAAGCTCGGCCAAGTCCTCTAGATGGTTCAGGTGGCAAGGAGACTTACGCTCAGGTCAGTTAGCAGCTTCATTTCTTCGAGTTGTTTGTCCTGATATCCGCAGTGTTGACAGCATACACATTTGTTTATAAAGTAAACATATTGCCGTGAAGTCATTTCATGGTGAAAATGTGGTGTCCTGTCCTTTTTTAGTATCTGGTACACCCTGATGTATCCTGTAGCACTATTGGCGTGGGTCTCGCGGCATATAATTCTTTTCTTGTGAACCAGTAGGAGGATCTCAAGCAGTTTCTTGTCTCTTGCTGATTACTATTTATAGGGCTGATCTTATATAGAAATGCTCCTCTCTGATAGGCTTGTCAGGCAGCCTTTTCTCTTTTGTTGATTGCCATTATAGAACTGATCTTCTATGAAAATGTTCCTGTCATACACATGGCTGGAATTTAGTAATAGATTTTGCACTAACTGCACATGGTTGTGTACGCCTGTACGGTGATACTTGGACATATGTAAGTGGGTGTCATTTTGGTTATGGCATCATCGCTACTTTACAGCTTGCTTAGTTTGTTTATTTATAGTTGTGCTTGAAGAAACAACATTAACTTGTGCAGCATACTTAAACTGCTTGGCCTTCGGATTTTCAGGTAGAAGTTGGTGGGCAAACTCTTGGCAAAGGAGTTGGAATAACATGGGAAGAAGCTAAGCTTCAGGTTATATACCTTACATAGTGAAGAAATTAAGTTTCCCTTAATTCTGGGATTTAAGTTCAGATTGAATATTAGTACGCCTAAAAAGTTTGGATATGTAACTATACTTAGGGTTTTAAGTTCAGATTGAATAATAGTATGCTGAAAAAGTTTGGATATGTAACTATACTTCCGTCTCGCACTTAAATGTTCCAAACAAATTGTACTTAAGTTTCTTAGAGGTGGGGTTTACTGCTCTTTACATTTGCTTTTGGTGGCAAACTTTAGGGCAGTGGATTTATATTTCTATGATAGCTATGTGCTTGTGTAAAAACTTCAGAATTGCTTTAAACTTTAAAATGTGCTTATCATTTCTTTAAAAGACGGGATCCAGTAGACCCAGGTTCACTTTGCGGTATTTCAGCGTAAATGCATTTCTTAAGCAATTAAGAACCTTTTATGGTTCGGTCTGGTTATACCACCAGATGCTGTATATCTGAATTAAGTTTACACATACTTTGACATCTTGTAGGCTGCTGATGAGGCTCTTGGAACTTTGAGATCCATGCTTGGTCAACTTGCTCAGAAACGGTCTAGTTCTCCAAGGTGATTGTTTGTTGGCTTTTGCATGCCATATATCTACTGTTTGGTTATTAGAAGTACCTTTGCTTTTGATGTACGTAGTTAAATGAACTTCATTATGCTAGGTGGACTTGCTGGATGTTTTTACCTTTGTACTTTGGAGACTTCAACTCGGCTAATTAGAATCGTATCTATGGAATCCACATTTTGTTAGATTTTGTTGCCATTAAAGTACTACTATGCATACAATAAGCATGTAACAAAGTGGTAGTCCAGTTCCTGAAGTAAGCTCTGTGCTAGTACAATAAGCATGTACTCCCTCCTTAAAGAAATATAAGATCATTTAGATCACTATTTTAGTGATCTAAACGCTCTTATATTTCTTTACAGAGGGAGTAACAAAGTGGTAGTCCAGTTCCTGAAGTAAGCTCTGTGCTAGTGCATGCTCAGTTAAGTCCTTTCAAAGACACAGATGATTTCTTCATGATATATCTTCATCAGTTGGATCATAGCGACAGTAGTGTGCTAAGGCCTAGAGAATGTTGAGGAATGATTATTGCTGCTTAGCTTACTCAGATATATAAAGCTAGCATGACATGCCCAATCATTGTTCTGGTATGATGATGATTGTTATATAAGTAGTTTTTGCAGCTTTCCTGATTTAAGTGTCCATTGTGTTTTCTTTCATTGTTCAGTCTCGTCTATGCATTTTTTTTAAAATTTTCGTATGCTTGGATGTGTACGTGCTATTTCCACAGGTCTTTGGCGCCCAATTATAATAAGCGCTTCAAGCCAGATTTCCCCCGGGCAGTGCAAAGGCCTCCTTATGGTAGATATTCCAGGATTGAAGGCCATGTTCCTTGAGCAGAGTTTCAGAGAAATCGAAGGCCATGTTCCTTGAGCAGTGTTTTGGAGAAAGGATGTGTATTACCATGGTACATATTCCAGGATCAAAGGCCATTTTGGTTGAGCAGTGTGACAAAATGAATGTGTCTGGACATTGGGGTTTTGAGTTGGAGACCTATCAACTTGCAAAGCGAATTCTTCCATCTGGTTGACTCCCAAGGATTTCGTAGCTACTGGAAACAAGATGGTTTTCGAAGCGCAGAGAAATTGGAAGGTGATGAGCTTGGTGAGTCATGCAGACCGTCGTGCCCTTATGGTATTAGCGTGGTCCTACCCCAGTTGGTACGCCACACTGTTGTTGGGATTCCGAGCCGCTGCACTTTCAGTTTTGATTTGCCATGGAACCCGGCGGATCGATGAGCACAGCTGGCTTTATTTGCCATGGTGCCGAGGTTCAGGTGAATGTTGTACGAGGTTGTAGATGGGGGTTGTAGTTGTAGAGCTATTTTTTTTATCAGCAGCTGTAGTATTAGATAGATTTTAGGTTGTGGCACGACGCCAGTAGCTGTTTAATTATCAGTAGGTTAGCCATGTAGCTAATTATTCCTCTGTTTAGTCATCTTAGTATGTTGTTTATTTGATTTGAAAGATCTTGCTCCAGAAGCCATGAAAATGTTCATGGGCAATGTCTTAGGCGTTTTTTTTTTCTGAACGGAAAAAGTGGGATGGAAATAAACCTAAGTTCCACAAGCACCTACTGTAATAGGGATGAAGGGGACACCCGAAAATGAAATAATCGCTGCTGCTTAAAAAACCGTACTAATACAAAAATCATCAATAGGGACATCCTTTTGTTCCCCTAAAAAAAAAGGGACATCCTTTTGTGCATAAAATAATAACTCCATCTTCAAAATTGGTAATCTCTGTCGTTGATTGAAAATTTGCATCGTATGTTCACGCACTCTTTGGATGAAGGTGTAGAGGTTATCGATCTTTGCTTATGACCTGATGATATTTATCAAGCAGCAGAAGCTGGATATTAATGCTTGTTCCGTATCCTCGATGATTTTGGCGAATCTTTGGGGCTGCGCAATTTCGCTTGGCCATACCAATCAGGTGCATGTCCGAGGGCATGTTTTTGGTTACTGGAATTTTAAGGTGCAAGGAGGGCGGAATAGTTCTTTTGCTCGTGAGCTCAAATGCACCAACCATGAACAGTTAAAAAGCAGTAAACAAAATAAAAATTCTGATTTTTTTTTACGACACACACATTTTTTTAGAAAGGCAACAAACATTGTTGAATGTTCTGCATACGTGTAAAATTTCGTGTAGGAAAAACATTCCTAATGCTCTGAATAAAAAAAACAGTGTGTTTTTAGAGCTTGGTTTTGTTTCAAAAATCAATCCATCTACCTCGGTACAATTTCGCTGTAAGTGGCCGAGGCGGAATTCGTACTACTTGTTGCCATGGAGGAAAGAGGTGACAAGCTCAAGCTAGGACGTGTGAGGGCAGCGGAGTAGTGATGGTCGACCAAGTGCATCTCCAGCTCGCGGAACGCGGCGGGCCGCGACAGCATCTTCACCACCTGCTGCATCGTCGGCCTCCCGTTGGGCGCCGCCTGCGTGCACGCCAGGCCTACCTTGACGTATCTGAGCACCTCTGCCTCCGGGTATTCCCTGACACTCGCGTCCACGATGTCCAGCGGCCTTCCCTGCTCGTAGAGCAGCCATGCCTGCACTTCAACAAAGATCAACATGAGCAACAGCACACAGATGCCATATTCAGCGGATCGAAAAAAAAACCCCAAAACTAAACGACCTGTCTCACGAGGAACGTGTCCGATCGAATCGTTTCCGAAACCCTCCGGCCGCTGATGATCTCGAGGACGAGGACCCCGAAGCTGTAGACGTCGGCCTTCTTGGTCAGCTGCCCGTGCACCACGTATTCAGGCGCCAGGTATCCACTGCAGACATGTACAGACATCAACCGCCGGTCTCTTGTTGCCTTAGGAAACGAAACGGCTCCGTGCCTGGAGGAGGAAGAAGGGCTCACGCACGTCGTTCCGACCACGCGCGTGGTGACATGAGTGACGTTGTCCGGGAACAGCTTCGCCAAGCCGAAGTCCCCGATTTTCGGGCTGTAGTTTCTGTCGAGAAGGACGTTGCTTGCCTTGATGTCTCTGTGCACGATGCTCGGCTCGTGCTCTTCGTGGAGGTAGCTCAGCCCCTTGGCCGTGCCCATACAGATGTCCGATCTTACGCTCCATGGGAGAATCTTTGCTCCGCTCGCTGAACCTAAAGCTGAAATACGCACTACTAGGTGTCAGTGGAGAGCCTACGTTCCGATCGACTGGTGGCGTGGAGTGTGAAGATTTTGGGTGGGACTAACCACCTTTCAGTGCATGATCGAGGCTGTTGTTCTCCGCGAACTCATAGACCAGGATCCTATTTTGCTTCTGGACACAGCAGCCCAGCAAGTTGACGAGGTTCGCATGCTTGGCCTCGCCGATGCTTTCGATCTCAGTCAGGAATTCCTTGATCCCTTGTTCAGATTCACAAGATAGAACCTTGGCAGCAAATGCAGTGCCGTCTCCAAAGGTTCCCTGCATGTGCCACGCAACAGAAAACAGGGATTTAGCTGTTCGATTTTTCCCAGTTTAACTGAACAAGCGCCAAGAGGTAACAACAATACCTTGTATACAGTTCCGAAACCTCCTCTGCCTAGCTTGTTACCATGGTCGAAGTTGTTCGTTGCTCTTCTGATCTCTTTGTAGGAGTAAAGATGGATATTGGTTGTCCTTAACAGTCCTGTTCAGCAATTCAGGAAAAGAGAGAGAGAGAAAAAGGTCAGCTTTG
The DNA here is from genome assembly GCA_039707655.1 of Elymus sibiricus. Taxonomy (NCBI): domain Eukaryota; kingdom Viridiplantae; phylum Streptophyta; class Magnoliopsida; order Poales; family Poaceae; genus Elymus; species Elymus sibiricus. The sequence goes on from CM077674.1 coordinate 255,347,137, forward strand.
GATATAATCTTTTCTAGAAAATAACTCAAATGCTAAGAACTCGCATCAGTAAAGACATGGAGACAACAGACAAGAGACAGTTCAATTGTTCGACCGTTACCTCTGAAGTCTTCCTCGGATCTGCAAAGGCATCTCTTCATCATTGCCATACTGCTAGCTAGCTAGAGCAGCAAGCACCTTGCCGGACCAAAGAAACTCGGAAAATGGCCCAACCGTGGTTGCTAGTTGGGCACCAAGGAAGGCCAAGTTCTTGCAGTTCTAAGCGAGATCTATGGCTTCCTGCTTCGAGCATTAAATCCAAACTGTTCAGAGACAAGAGGAAAGAGCTAGTAAGCAGCAAGCAAGCGTACTGCCGTACTGCTGCTTGGAGAGTGGCCCGACAAGCTCTTCACTGATAAGGACGGGAGTTTATGGCGGGGCAGCGATGGAAATGATGAAGAACGAGGTGCGATGAACGGCATACACTGCACGCGTGTGTCCTGACGGCTTGAGCACCTATGTGCATCAAATTCTAGATGCTGCTCCGTGGACAGTCATTGCCAATCATACTGCCAAACGAGCCGTCCATATGCTTGAATTTGCATACAGGCCTATAATTGGGGGAAGGTAGGAATCAACGGCGTTCAACAATTTGATACCCCCTCCATTTTTATATACAAGGCCACTTCTTATTTTTATTCTACATTTGACCATTAATTTTATAAAAAAAAGTGAGTTATATGCCAGAAAAAGCATGTTATTGGATGCACATTTCAAAAAACTTTCTGGTGATATATTTTTGATGACATATAACCCATATTTTACTGATCAAAATTATAACTCATAATTTAATATGAAGACCTAAATGGTCTTGTGTACAAAAATAGAGTACAAAGGATTGGGCGCAGGAAATTCATAACGAAATTCATCTTTGTGTCACGTGGGTGACAAGATTGTCCTGGCGTTAGAATTGCCATGGGTCTTGTGGTTTGGGCTTCTTCTTCTTTCTAGCACTGGTGGGAGAATGACTAGTTTGGTGGAACGGGTTACCCAAGCTGGGTCTCTGGTTGTCGAAATCATTAGTTAGAGGATACCCCTTTGAAAATTCAGTCTCACCTCCTCTCATGATGACAAGTGACGCAGTGTATGTGTAACACTTCTCGCAACATGGAAGTTTTGTGTTTTTTGTTCATTAATTTGTTTTTCTAAAACGTTTTATCTCTTGAATCGTGCGTCCAAATCATGAACTATTTTCTCGGTTGCTTTTCTCGCATCGAAATCTTTGAAATTAGATCCTACGTTAATAGGTTTGGCAAACTTATTTTACCAAAAAAATTGAGAAATAAAAAAAGAAAAAACCTGTAATGGAAAAAAGTCGGAAATAAATAATTGAAACCAAAAAACCTGAAACAAACAACGAAAACCCGGCAAAAAAAAGGGAAACCGGAAAAAATGGAACTCGGAAGCACGTCCGTGCTTTCATTTTTTTGGAAGCACACATGTGCCTTTTCACTTTTTGGGAAGCAGACCTGAATATGGAATAAGGTTCTTCCCGCCCAGTCCCCGTTTCGGTGATGCGTCTAGCGTCGTCGGAGAGCGTGCAGAGGTGTCTCCAGCGGATCTCGCAGTATTCGGTCGGTTCTGGTCTTCGGTGGATCTGTTTGGATCTAGTCTTACACAAGTTGGATTCTTTCGATCGATACTTCTCTTCATCGGCGACGCTTGCTGTTCTGGTGCGCTAGTTCGTGTGTCTATGAACATGGATGTATTTATTGTTATTTCTATGTTCTTTGTACTGCCATGGCATGAATAGATAGGAAGTTTTCTAAAAAAAAAGACAGGTTAATGAGATTTTTTTCTTTTGAAAAATTCGAGGAAAACTGGAAAACCGACATGGACCAGCCGCCAGTTTTTTTTTTTGGACCAGCGCGGTCAGCTGATGTGCCCGTCGGCCCAGCCCAACCCGCCCCGGCGCTCTCTCTTCCGTCCATCTCTCCCCCGATTCCACCCCTAAAAAAAAAATTCCCTCAAAAAAAAAAAAACCCTAAAAAAAAAAAAACCTCTCACCCGATTCCGGCACACACCCATACGCGGCGGCGACATCTCCTAACCCTAGTCGTCAACGGCGGCATCTCCTAACCCTAGTCGTCAACGGCGGCGCGCTCCCTAACTCGTGTCCTACAATTGATTGCTAGAGAGAAAGCTACAGGGGTCGAGTTGGATGGCGCCTTCCACATCCGAGCGAGAGCACAACAGTGAGGCGAGCAGCAGCGGAGTGGGCTCAAAATCGAAGGAGAAGGAGCGGCCAAGGTCCTTTGACGAGAAGACCCGGACTGCGTGCTGGCGGAAGGCGGCGGTGCTGGCAGGGCGACACCCAGAGCGGTGGCGGCAGGACGCCGCTGGCAACGTAGTGTGTCGCCGCTTCTGGAGCTGCCACGGCTGCCTCTGCTATGAATACGATCACATCATTCCCTTCTCCAAAGGTCAGCTTCTCATTTCCGCCAGAAAACACCACGTTTCTTATTTTATTGCTTAAAAGAGAGGATGGGGATTAAACAAACCGCCTACTTTGTAAGCAGTTATGTTTTGTTGCACGTGAGCATGTTCAAAACGTTGATTAGTTTTTAATCTGGTTAGTGCCTTGTTGAACACTCGTAAGTTTAGTTCAGGGGCATATGAGGTGATTTTTACGGATACATCTTTGAGTTTAGAATCCAACTCTTCCAAGCACCTGCCCATTTAGCTCCGAAATCTGAATGGATGAATATTTAGTTTGGATTTTGATAACAGTGTTGTCGAAACAGTGGATGCTACCATTTTTTTGTTTGCATGTATTAAAATGCTGTTATTTTTTATTCTACGATATATATCAATATATCATAGGCTCATAGCTGGGTCTAAGTCTTAAATTTATCGGATGTGGGTTTGGATTTGATTAGTTGGAAATAACTGCAGACAAAGCAAAGGATAACATACCTACCAAACCAAATATTACACGACTAACAGACCTGATTTGATGTATGTGTGGCAAACAAAAGACAACATGAGCTTATCTCCTTTGTGCAGCCGTCCCTCCATACCCATGACACTGAAGATATTAGGATTCCTAGCTTTGTTTGTATATGTTGTGCAGGATCCCATGTCTGAATGTTTTTAAGTTAGAATTACCCAAACAACTTGTGCTACCAAATATGTCGATTAATCGTTGCATCTTTTACTTCCTGAGGTGTATGAGGTTTGTTCTAAACAGGAACATCTTGCATCATTTGTTGTTTCTACCTTTTACTCTTTCCTAATCCTTGTTTGTTCCGTAAATATTTTGTTGCGGCCCTTTTGCGGTGTACCTGGAAGTGGTACAATATGTTCTCTTTGAGACTCTGATTTTCTACCATTAGTTATTATAGACTGCTCAGTTTAACTGTTGATCATTGGATTTAGGAGGGGAATCTACTGTTGAGAATTGCCAGATCCTACAGACTAGGGTGAACCGTTCCAAGTCTGATAAAGCATGGGTGGAGAAGGCAGAGATGCAAGGCTTTTCCTGTGATATCAAGTTCACAGGTGAGCTAAACAATATTTTGATTCTTACATTTCAACAATGATAGGGAATATACCTGCTCTGTTTTTTCATTTTCGGCAGATGAACTTCTGATACATGATTTGCTTAATGTTATTGGGCAACAGTGTCACAGAGACACACTTATGTCATCGCTTATATACAATTCATGACAAAGCTTTACATTGGTAATCACTGTAGTAAACACTATATCTATCGACCATGCAGTGGCTTGCTTATGGTATCGGTCAATGTGACAGACAACACAGCTCTTGTACTACTATCTGTTGAGGCAGCCAAATATATGCTCATATGTCAAATGCTCTTGCACATTACAGTCCTCTCGAGTGGCAGGATGGCTAGTGGGTTCTCCTAGCAGCTAAATTGGTCAAAACGTGCACGCACTTGATGGAGCACTCGGTAGTCGGTACTACAACTAAACAACAACAAAACGTATCCCTAGTTCAGAGAATTGGTAGAAGTAGCAAATGAAATAAATGTCTCCATATCCTAGTGTCAGTACTAGTAACCAATCTTGTGTAGACGGAACTATAGGTATCACAACCAGTGGCAGGGCCAGGCCGCAGGCCGATATGAAGCTCCGGGGTCTCTGAGTACTGTAGCTACAGTAGTATAGCCTAGGTGCTACTACCCAAGTTTCGGCGTCACGACCTGGGCCGTGGCTCGGCGTGCCCATGTCCTGTGTCTGCCCCTGATCACAAGCACATGATGGAAGGCTAATTCGCAAGTCAACCAACCAGCGTTGATGGCAATGTCGAGCTCCATTGAAGTTGTCGAGGAGCACCATAGAAGATGATGCTTTCAAGGATAGATGATGTCACTGGACAGGGGGAAGCGCAACAAAAAAGGTCAGGGTGGTGCGAGCACTATCACATGATTGGCTGATTGCAAGGAGAATTTGGGGTGGGAGAGACATCGCCTATGAACAAAGGATGTGTTACAGATATAATCGTACTCCTGCTGCTGGATAGTTCGCTGGGATTTGTGGTCTGAGTCAAGGATTCCGATTCCAGTGTCAGCCGTACACTTAAATTTACGGAATCAGATTACAGTTCCTCAATTCCAGCTCCAATACCTGGTAGCCAAACAAGGTGTCAATTATTTGTTATTGGCCGCATTGGCTAGAGGAGATTCAAGTTACCAAAAGATCATAGTTACCAGATTCACTCGGATGAGCTTTGAACCCCGACCCCTATCGATTGATCTAGATCAGGGTTCGAGATCGCTCAGATTGGTCTGAGTCCGCACCCTGAGTCGTTGATCTGCTAACAGAAAAATGAAATCGTTCTCCCCCGTTGCTAGGACCATCTGTGAGAACAGTGACGCTGGCCAAGATCCAGTTGGCCGGCCAGTCATTGTCATGCAACAGTAGCTCCTGCTCGCTGCGGATACATGCACGGAGGACAGGCTCCTCTCCATCTATCAGGAGTATGAGCAGGAGGGAACCACAGGAGAGAGTAATGTTGGGAGGCAGTGACATCTTCCGGCAGAGGGGAGCTAGCAGAAGGGAGTGTGGAGCAGCAGTGTCGTCCTTCCCTCGAGGTGATTGCCTGGACTAGCAGGGGGGGTGGGGTAGAAGCAGGCCAAGCGGGAGGCCCATTTGGGTTGATGGGCCAACCAACATAAATTTTCTATTTCCCTTTTGTATTGATCTGGGATCTTCTGTGGCCATTTGCTTCTGAAGCTTATTGAATAATGGGTTTGTGAACCGGAGATGTATACTCCTGTAACACCCCAAAAATCAGAGCTGTTTGATTTTGTGCTGTTATTAATTTTTGACTCTCTTTCAAAACTTTTTCTTCTGAATTTTGTAATAAAAGTCAACCTCACCCTAGCTTACACCTGGATCCCTGCACAACCAAGACCAACTAATCTCAAATCCCAGTCATCTGGAATTTGAAACCCTAGCTCTGAATTGACACAAAGGAAATTTCACTTTCTTTGTTGAGCCAGTTTACCCCAAGGTTTGAAAAGACTCTCCAATCCCTATGGATCAAAGGAGTGAACCAATATTGCCATGCCAAAAGCAGTATTTCTTTTCCAGAGACAATTCAAGTTTCTGCCACTTGGGGAAATAAATACAGAAAAATACTTAGGCACCTTTGAAAAGAATGAAATTAATTAGAGATGATCTTTGTGCCTATAGTAGATCCTGGTAAAAATATTGGCTCAATTAGGGCAAGGCGAGGTCTTGCATTAATTGGTAAAGCCAGTATGCTCTTGGTTTCTGTTATGAAGGGACTACCATTTTGATAGCTCTGAAAATTCCCAAATAATTTGGGCAACACGTAGTAGTCACACATGACCAAAATACACCACACACTTGGCCATTCTCAGCCACACCAAAGCACATGGCAAGGGGGAAAGTTTTTGCCCTAACTGTAAGGTTGCGAAGGAAGTGTTAGCTAGGCAAATCTTCTGAAGCCGAGTCTTGGAGGAATAGTCACCCTAGCACCACAACACTCTGCAAAATTTCACAACTTGCCTCACAGTAGATCACATAGAAACCGACACAAACACCTTGCTGTCCAAATGGAAAGGATGAAGGATTCTAGCACTGATTCATCCTGGGACAGCTTAGAGCACACACCCACACTCACTGAACACTAACAGACCCCTTAGACATAGTTTGGCCCCTCTGGCCCACTGGTGACCACAGGCAGAGCACGCCAAACTCGTGCTCTGGCTAGATCCAGTACACCCCCCTCGCCGTCCAGCTGCCATGGCCACATGTTTGATGTCCAGCGCCCTCCCTAGGCCCCCTCGACCTTCTAGAAGACTTGGCGTGGAGGCAAGCCCCCTCTATCGCCGGCGGCGCCGTCGCCCGGACCACCCAGCCGCCCACGTGACCCTCTGCATTGGCCGGGCACGCCGTCCAGGCCCCCATTACGCGTAGCGCACCTAGGCGCCTACTAAACCGCGTCGCGCCGCTGCCCGTGGCCGCAGAGCCAGCCAAGCGCCACCCCGGACCTCGACAACAAGCTGCCATGGCCGCCGTGGTGGCCAAGCCCTTGGCCACCTATAAATAGAGCCCCCCACGGCCCTCTCGACTCGCACCTCATTCCCTCTCTTCCCCTAGCACCATCCCAAACCTCAGGTTTGAGTTGTGGCCATCCCCGTGCTCGAATTCCGATGGCGTCACCACGCACGACCACCACCCCAAGCCACGCCCCTAGACCACCATGAGAGAAATTGAGAGAACGAGGGAGTTCAGAGGAGCAAGAGGAAGCCGACGCCTTCACCGATGGAGCCCAGGAGTGAGAAGCACTGGAACCGCCGATGACCGAGGAGCACCATTGCGGAGAAGAACGCCACAGTCGACCACAGAAGGAATGGCAGGTACCAGAAGAAGCGCCGCGTCGAGAGGAGTCCAACGGTACTCAGAACGCGGTGGAGACGGCCGGAGTCAGCTGGAATCATCGCCGCATCGCTGCGGTCGACGCAGGTGCGAGGAAGAAGGCCTGGCAGGTGGAGCCGGGCCCCACCTCTCAATGGGCGAAGCGGTACGCCCGGTCCCGCGCACGGATTAAGTGAAGACGTATTCCTCTATTTACGTTTTCTGCGCGGGGAAGCGCGTTATCAGAGAAGGCGCGATCGGATAAGCTGTCAGGGACCCTGACGTAATTATTCTTTTTACAGATTAGTCCCTTGCAGTAAATGTCATTACTTTTCACTCGTAGCTCCATTTTAGGTGATTCCAATGATCACGGTTTTCTTTTTGCGAGGCCGTTCCGTTAGTACTACTTTCATACTGTGTTGTACTTGTAGAAATGGCACCTTTTTATTTAACACAGTCAGGCCGTTTCCGAGACCCCATTCGCCGACGCACTTCACCCGGAGGATCACCGTACCACTTCTCGAAGATTTGTTGACCCGGAGGCAAGCCAGCTTCTTATCATGACCAACCAAAGACTCGTGACTTTGCTTGACTTTGTTTGAGTGTTTTTATGTGTATGTCTGTTTACCGTTTATTCAGTAGGTATTACGTTCAGTTGTAGTTTTACTTTGCCGTCTTACTACCTTTTTTTTCGCGAATACACAAAGCTTGCATATCATTCCATTGATAGAAGAAGTTTAGAACGAGTACAAGATGTGGTACGACACATGACACGGACGCAAGAGGTGTGAGCATGGTGCCCGGAGCAAAGAAGCAAGGGATGCTCGGCCCAAACAGTGAAAAACACAGCTAAACTCGCCATCTCCAGATCCAGACCAACATCTCCAACCAACAATACGACCAACATCTCCAGATCCAGACCCGAGACCAACATCTCCAACCAACAAGACGACCAACATCTCCAGATCCAGACCCGAGGACGCCACAAGCAAACAAGACGACACCTTCATGAAGGAGAACGACGCCGAGGCGCCGCGACCGTCCAATCCGGATAACCGGACCTAGGGTTTCCCCTGATGCTCGAAGAGGGGCTCAGATAATGGCCGTGACAACGCCTCCAAGAAGGGGACGACACCCGCCGGTGTCGCCGCTGCCCAGATGCCGTCTTACTACCTGCTGTAGTTTTATTTTGTTGTTTTACCTTCGTTGGTAGATGCTAGTGTGCTGTCGTACTATCGGTTTGTTGTTGTTGTGTCTTGATTGTCGGTCAAGTTGGATAAAACTGTAAACACGACGGAGGGTAAAGTCATTCTGTCTCACACACCCTCCTCCGTCGTTAACAACATCAAGCCACGGTGCCACAAAACCGAACTAAATCGTGCAACCATATTTGCCTTTATGGGAAGGCCCTAGCCTGGGCTGCAGTTATCTCTTATGCGTGTCGCCAAATAGGGGAGTTGGACGGTCAGTATCTCCTCGGCCGAGGAGATTGTTCAAAGCTTAGAGGGTCTGGGATGGTTTGAGCGCGCGTTATAAATGGTTGAATCCCATAGTGGATGAGTTGTGCCACGGGTCAGGTTGCAAGCGGGGCGGGATGCGGCTGCCCGCCGAACAGTAGAGCGGGAGCCAGCGTTTTTGGCGGTCATCGCGGCTGCCCGCCTCACGCCGCTTGTTTTTTCGCGGACAACGCGGCAGCCCGCATGAACCCGCTGCAAACCCACCAAGGCAGCCGATGCTTGTAAATACAGTCAGCCGATACAGCAACCTGAATTTTGTAGTACTCCATAATAACTAAGGAAATGGATGCCCAAAGCTAGCTGATTAGGGAGCAGTGGAGAATTTAAGGAGGAGAGCCAAGCATGGCGACCGCTACTAGGCTACTAGGCTGAGCAGCACTGCATGCTTCTTCTTCTTCTCCGGCTTGTTGCTCTTGTGCTGCACCGTGGTGTCCCATGCGGACGCGGTGGTGTTGCTGGCCACCAGGGCCTCGCTCGGCGACCCTCTGTGCGAGCTCCGGGGCTGGGGCTCCGCGTTGCGTTGCGGCTGGAAAGGCGTGCGCTGCAACGCGTGGAGTGCGGTCACTGGTCTCAACCTCGCCGACATGAACCTGAGCGGCGCCGTCCCGGACGACGTCTTCGGCCTCAGCGTGCTCACCTCAGTCGTCCTCCTGGGCAACGCGTTCGCTGGCGGGCTGCCGACGGCACTGGTGTCGATCTCTATCCCCGACAGCTACGGCAAGCTCCGGAAGGTCAAGTTCTTGGGCGGTGATGCGGTTATGCAGCGCGTCCGCCTCGGCCCGCTAGGGGAAACGCGGTCAACCCAGCGGCTGCTTTGCGGGATTTTTTGCGGGACGGTGCAGCGGCGTAGCGGGACGTCCCGTCCACCTTGCAACCTTAGCCACGGGGTGGCAGGGTCCCAGTTTCCCTCGTACCAGGATTACCCTGCGGGATGTCGGTGACACAGTAGGAGGGCCATGTTGTAGACCGGGTTTGTCGGACGTGATCGTCCGTGGTATGGGAACAATGTACAACCTCTGCAGATTAAAACTCTATTCGAATAGCCGTGTTCGCGGTCAAGGACGAGTTCAGGTTTAATCCACTATTTCATTAATAACAGCTAAAGCAAGAGTTCACGAAGAAGCAGTCACAAAACAGAAGTTTTGGTAATCTGGGAAAAGTATTTAGTTTTGGTTTGAGACGAAGCGTTTGACCAATTGGATTTCAGTAACTTTAATATAAGGCCACTGGGATTAAAAGGGTAACTTGGAAAAGTTTAAGACGAAAGAGTATGGCCAATTGGAGTTCGATGACTTTAATGTAAGGCCATGTGGATTGCGATGAGTTGAGTTATGACTACTTGGATTACGTAAACTTTAATTTAGAAATGGTCAAGTTTGAGGAAAGACTTTAGTAATAGTACCTGTGGTGTAAGGTCGTATCTTGTCATAGTAAGTTGGATTTTGAGGACCTGAGAAGGTCACAGTGTTGTCTAACCTACTCACGAGGAGTCTCTGTGAGTCAGGGGTAGCCCACAAGGGACAGTGAGTTGATTGATGGAACAACTGACATGTCTTCACCCCTCATGGAAGGTAAAGGTGTTTTTACTTTCAGTGTAGTGGTAAGTTTATTTGTGTGTATGTCTGGATAGTAGTGTTATTTTTGCTTAAGCTTTGTTCTTGCTTTGTTACTTGTTTATTTGATTGCTATGTAATTAGTTGTCTTGCAAGTACATTCAAAGTACTGGCCTTGCACGTGGCCAGATTCTGGAGAAGAGGAATAAGCTAAATGGTCGCCCCAGCTAGTCCTCTGAGTTGTCAAGCCCAGCCAAGCCGTCGACGTATTCAACGTAGTCTTCCGTTGCCGTTTATTTCTTTCGCTGTTGAATAGCTTTGTCATGGAGTTATACGACTTAGACTCTTGTAATCGTGTTGTATACTTCGTATTATTAATAAAGTCGGGACCTGTCCTTGGCCGGCACGTGCAGGCATTTGTCCGACGCATGTCGGGGTGCCTCAACATGGTATCAGAGTGCCAGGCTTGCTGTAGTTATCCTCATCTCACATGGGTCCTATCAACTTACAGATGATCATCGTAGGACGTGACCCAAGCCTACCCAACGGTCCCAGCGCGACTTTTCCAGTAGGAGACTGTGCCGAGTGATCCTAGAGCAACCCAGTCCTGCCTATATATAACCTCAGTGTGTTTGCCGTCGCCTCCCGAGAAGTCCTAGTTTCGCCAAGATCCAGAACCACCACCCACTCGAGCCATGGCCAGTTCATCCGAGAAGGCCACCCTGGAAGGTCGCACTACTGCGAGCGACCAAGTCGGCTTTCCTGTCCTCCTTTGGGACATGATTGCCCGGCTCAAAGAGTGCAGTATCCGCCCCGACTACCTGGTGTACAAGTCGACGCCGCACCCCCTCACCCAAATATTCACCGCAGAGGTGTATGTGTGCCCCGGCACACTGAAAGACGGGAAACCTCTCGTCTACCAAGGAGCAACCATGCCCACAGCAGGGCTGGCCATTCAAGCAGTTGCCGAAGAAGCCGTCGCCAGACTCCGCACCGTCTTCCCCAAGCTCGGAGCAATGAGAGAGTACTGCTACTTTCCCCATGTGATAGGTATGGACAAAAAGCTCACCTATCCCCGCCCCTCCAAGGAAGAAGACCCCGCAGTCGTCCAGATGATCCGCACATCCACGCCCAAGGAGTACGGCTACACCAGACCTACGCCCAACTGACAGCCGCAAGCGATGCCACCACCCAAGCCATCCAGGGGCAATCAGGACTGCCCGCAGCACTTCACGCCTACCCGGAGCCTGCAAACCCAGTACCTTCCCCGCAGTTAGTAAGTTTTCTGCCGCCTACGTCAGAGGAAGCCGCCAGATCTGCACGGAGCACTGGCGGTCAGGACCCTGCTAGCTCAGAGCCCCATGAACCCCAAGTCGTTGGATCCAAACTTGCGGAAAGGCCCAACTACGGGAAGTACCTCAGTCTGTGCACCCCAGGTAAATCCCAGATGGATTAGGCCAACAAGTGGCTCAGGCCTAGGGCAGAGCAAGTGGAAGTTGGAAGCAAGCATCTCAGTTGCGCCGTCAGCATCAGCCAGGGAGTGAAGCTGCAAGTCCGAAGAGGGCAGTACCGTTAACTGAGCGTGTAGTAGTAGTTCGTGGTTGGTGTGTCTTTGTTTGTTTTCCTTGTGCTATTTTAATTGTGTGTTTGTTAGTTGCTTTTGTAGTTTGTTCATCTGCCTCTGTTAAGCAGAAACACTTAGCAGGGCTGGCGGTGATCTTTTTTTGCAAAGTTTTAGAATCCAACAAAACACATACATTATGACAATAAAACCCCTCGGAAATTAACACCAAAATGCAGGTTAGTGTAGGTATATGTATACCAGGACTACATATACCCACTAGCATAATATTTTTAACATAAATTTAATTCACGTGCCGCCTCAGCATCCAGCTCACAGCCACACCAACACTACAAGATGCACTAAGTGCCCACACCACACACACACATCCCTACCGACTTCATTTGCCAGATCGCTAGAACTACACTATGGTTTTCAAAAGAAAAACTGCAGGTTTATTTCTACGGAGCCCACTACAACCACGCTAGGTTAAACTCGTACCCGACACCGATACCTAGTCCTCGTGATCGCCGTCACCACCGCCACTACAACCACGCTAGTTTAAACTCGTACCCGACACCGATACCTAGTCGTGATCGCCGTCACCACTGCCACTACACGAGCAGCCGCATCACGATGCTCATCGTGGACCATCGCCCACAGGAGCAACGACGAGCCGAGCAACGCCGCCAGCATCGCCGCCACGAGCAGCCGGAACAGCACAAGGATCATGGCTTCACCAAAGGACCTTGGCTCAAGCTCCTCCATACCAAAGAAATAGTAGAGAGGCATGGTGTGAGGAGGAAGAAGAGAGGAGCCGCGCGGTCGTTTGTAACTTTTTATAGCTCGAGCTCGATGTACGGTGGGCGAAGTCCACGACGCCGCTCGCCGCTCGATCGCCGGTGTCCAGGAGGCGAATCCGTGAGCAGTGCTGATGAGGTGCTGGCCCGCGATGTGAGTGCTCGCTGCGCCGGCAGCAGGCACACCGTGCACTATTGCGGTAGGGCACTCCATGCCCTGCGCGCTAGATGCCGCAAGTGGATCCAATTTGTAGGATCTAGCGAATTTGAATCGCGAACCGGACGAATAATGAATCTGGTAAGTATGCAACAGACTATTTTTGGACTATTCTTTTTTGTCCTCCGTTGTATAAAATCATAACGATCTAAATTGAGAATCAAGCCAGAATCCCCTATTGTGCAACTTTCCTCATCTAAATTATTTGGCATGCATAAACATCTCTTCCAGTTCCATATCATGCAAACTTGGCCTGATTTGCTAGTGTTTCTTCCATCTTGGTCAGACAAGGAGCTTGATGTAATCGAGATGGCAGTCTATGGGGATGTCATTCGTCCTGGCAAACAATGTCGCTGCAAGACAGTAGCTGAGATGCTTGGACAGGTGAAATCAAAGAATCAAATGGCTGCTTGCGACTTACCAACATAATGATGCCTCCTAATATGAAGACCATTTAGACCCGTGCCCTTCTTTCGGGGAGGGCAATCATTGTCAAACTGCTGATTACATTATATTATTGATCTCCGTTAAATTGGCATTGTTGTCTTCAGCACAAAAGCACACCCACAGAGCAATCTAAGCTCATAAGTGCAATTATATTGTGCTTGTCAGTGATGCCTGTCAGAAACTTGGAATGTGACAATGAACATGTTTGACTGTAGAATTATTAACTTGATAACACCACTTATCAAGAGTTGTGTCAAGGTATTGTGTTTGTAGTAATCTATCCTGTTTTGCTGTTGTGTAGATGCTAATGGTTTTGGTCTCCTTTATGGACGTTCATAATCCATTGCCCCGTTAAAAGTTGCAGCAACATTTATGTTTTATCTACCATTCAAGTACAGTTTTTCCCTCAAATTTTCCTGTTAGCAACCCTAACAACAAAATTAGCGCATTTTGTGATTAGCTTATGAATCAAGAGCTTTTCTTTCTTGCATCTTGATGCTTGTATGTTTGATGGTCTCAGTAATGTGCTGCTAATACATTCCACTATTATTATTATTTGAACAAGGGGCGGCGAAAGCGCTATATATTACCATCAAGTATAGTTTACACGAGAGAATTTGGAAATCTTTTACATTTAGATTGCCTAGTTTCAAGAGCATAGGACAACATCTCTGTGCGCTGAGCTACTATATCTCACCGTTGTACTCACATTATCGTCAAGTCTAAACATTGGATGCACATGTGTGAGCTTCCCTGTTAAGATTCGTAGAGATATTGAGCACCTGGTTATTTGTCTAGAGATGTTGCAGCAAAGAAACCTGCTAGTTGACCTCAAATTTCCCAACGCCCAGGGCAGAGAATGAGGTCCCATTGAGTTTGCGGCGTGAGCAAGTGTGAGGGTGTCCGTGTAGAAAGTAACACTCCCTCCGTTCAAAAATACTTGTTGGAGAAATGAATATATCTTGACGTATTTTGGTTTTAGATACGTTCATTTTTATTCATTTCTCTGACTAGTATTTCTGGACGGAGTAGTAGGCAAGCTACATCATCTTCCCTGCAAACTGAAGCGCTTTCGCCTCAGCTTGCAAGGGACGAAGTGAGAGAATATAACATGGAAATCAACATTCAAAGAAAACTAAATGAAACCACATTTGAAAGTTCCAAGAAAATCTAAAAGAACTTGGAATGTTAAGAGGGTGATGTTCTATTGTCATGCGAAATTTCAAGCATGCGAGCTACGAAAAAGAAAACCCAATAATGAATAATAACGTTACTGTATGGCACTATTCAATGTTGATTTTTTTTATACATTGCATTTCATAATGTGTTTGAACTTGAATTTTCGCATGGCAATAGACTATCATCCTCTTAACATCCCATATTTTTCTGAGATTTTTTTTTAAAACTCGAAAACATTGTTTCCGTCTAGTTTTTCATTGAATTTTGGTTTTCATGTGATACTCTCTCCTACGGACACACACGACCGTGAGCTGGGATCAGGATGCACGAAGTTCCATGGAAGGTGATAAGCGCCTACGATCGCGGCGAGGCATGGTGCGGCGCCGCCATCCCTCGTCTCGTAGCGATACGGCCCCAACTGCCACCATGTGATCTGCCATTGGCCATTTCGATACGTACGGCAAGGAGCCCAGCTGTTCCTGCACGGCAGCACGGCTCGTCGACGTGTTCGAAGACCGCGGGATTGGCGTCTACCGGGACGCTACTTCGCGCCGTTCCCGGGCTTGTCCGCATCCGGGTGTAATAGCTGTGCCTCTTCCCAATATTTTCTATTAGATGGGCGTATTCGTACTTCAGATTTGGACTGTAATGTGTCGTACGGGGACAGGACGCATCTTGCCGTCGTGTCTGCCGTGGCAAATGTTAATATACTGTATTAACGACCGGCATGTGTGTTTTGGGCAAGCCAAATTGAAGTAGGGCTGTCCCAGCCTGTATGAAGCAGAACAAATTGAAGCGGTACTAGTAGCACGCACTAATTGGACCAGACCAAAATGGTTGAAAATGGGAAGTTGTTTGGTGCTCGATACATGGCACCTTAGCGATCTCGCTACAATAGATAAGGTGTTAACCATCTAACCTATCAAAGGAAAAGTATTACTAACTGTCGGAAGTAACCTCTGGTGGTCTTCCTACATGCATGCATGGGGAGTAAAATAATGTTACTCCGCATGCAATAGCGTAATTTAGACCTTTCAGATTATTATAAGGAGCAGTGGAACACGGATTGATTCTGTTGGAGAACATTCCAAATATCCTCGCAAGATTACAGCACATCGCACGTCCCGTCTGACCCACTTATAAATAGCCCTCACCGCTCCATGACTAATACACGTTCTCTGCACTCTGCCGTCTCCCCTGGTGAATCGTGCATACGCGATACGTGCCCGAATGGCTGCGAGCATTCTGTCCCACGTTGTCTCCGACCTCTGCATCGGCAAGCCGGCGGTGCGTGTGCTGCCGCCGTCGACTCCCATCGCGGCGGCCCTCGCCACGCTCCGCGCCGGTGCCGACCCATTCGTCTTCGTGGACGCTGCACCCCCGGACGCGAAGAAGACGGCCGCGTTGTCCGTCGTCAAGGTCAGCGTCGCGGAGATCCTGTGCTACGTCTGCGGCGACAGTGGCAACCTCGGCGACCCCGCGGCCGCGCTCAGCCGGCCCGTGTCCGTGCTCACGGCCGCGGTTGGCGATCACGGCGTCACTCGCCGAGTGGATCCAGAGACGAGGTGCGTGAAAACGGCCGTGGTCAAGCCGCCGCCGTACCTTTTGAATCTTGCTACTACTTTGTTCTGAAATCGAAACTGTCTCTCTCAGCCATACCGACCATTTTCGACTAAAAAACTGACTGTTCGGTCCAACTTTTGCAGCCTGCTCGACGCCATCGACGTGCTGCTGGCCAACAACTCGCACAGCCTGGTCGTCCCGCTCCACGCCCGGACCCGAAAGAAGCATCACCACGTCTCCTCCGTCTTCGCCGGCTACTGCGTGCTCACGCAGCAAGACATCGTCCGGCACCTCTTCGGCTCCATCTCCCTCTTCTCCCCGGTCGCCGCGCTCTCCGTGTCCTCCCTCGGCCTCGTACGCCGGGACGATGTGCACGCCGTCCACGTCGACGACGACGCGCTCGACGCCATCCCTCTCCTGCGGAGATCCATCGGGCAAGGCACCGCCGTGGCCGTCGTCGCGGACGACGACGCGCTCGTCGGAGAGATCTGCCCGGGCGTGCTCGGCTCGTGCGACGACGTCGAGTCCGTGTCTGCCGCCTTCGCCGCGCTCTCCGCCGGCGACGCCATGACGTACATCGACTGCTACTTCTCGCCGCCCGAGTTCCTGCTCCGCTCCATCAGAGCCGAGCTCACGGACAAAGGGCTTCATGCCATGTGCGACCTCATGGATGCCGCCTACACAACGGACGTTGCAGCTCTGTCCTCGTCATCAACGTCATCCGACGAGGAGTGCTTGCCATCGGCGCCTGCCAGGCGCACGAGGAAGATGTCGTCGGGAAGCTTCCGGTGGCGGTCGACGGAGGACGTGTCGGCGTGTCATGCTGAGAGTTCGCTGGTCGCCGTCATGGCCCAAGCGCTCGCGCACCGAGTCGGGCATGTTTGGGTCGTCGATGAGGTCAGCGGCGCTCTAGTCGGAGTCGTCAGCTGCGCCGATGTGCTTGCGGTGCTCCGGGACCATCTCCGTCCAGAGTGCTATGCAGATGATTTGTGATCGATCAGTATAGCCTGCAGATGCGTAAGCATAGCTAGAGCTTGGCGATTTCCTGTCGTGCCGCCCTGCTACGACTGTTGGAGACCTGCTGCTGTTTTTTGTAAATGATCGACCCAGCTTTTTTTTAGAACATGTTGGTTCCAGTTTTTTTTGTTTTTTTAGGGAGTAACCAAGTTTTATTCATCATAAGCCACAGTCAGTGGAATACATCTCGGATCATGGGTTGACCACACTAGTAGAAAACATGGCTTTGGTCCAGGCCAGATAAGAGCATTAGTCCCGGTTCTGCTACGAACCGGGATCACTGGGTGCATCAGTCCCGGTTCGTGAGGCCAGGGCGCCGGCCGGGCCACGGCAGGACCCCTTTGGTCCCGGTTCCAGACACGAACCGGGACTAAAGGGCCTGTGCCAGGCCGGTTCCAGACACGAACCGGGACTAAAGGGCCTCGCTCCTGGCGCAGCCCCTTTAGTCCCGGTTGGTGGCTGGAACCGGGACTAAAGGTAACCAGGACTAAAGTTTTGCCTATATATATCCAGCCCCCCCCCCCCCCCATCTCCTCTGTTTTTTGGCCGTCGAAGGGTGGGAGGTTTGTGCTGCTCTGTTCTCACCTCCTATGCACATGAGGTGTTTGATGAAATGCCCGAGCCACACTTAAGCTTTGTCCTCTCCAAGCTCGACCTCGAAGCTCCATTTTCCCCAAGATTTGTCTAGGTTTGGCGGTGCACCAACTACACAAGTGTTCTAAAAGGTTAGCAACTTCATCGTTTCATCTCTCACTGCTAGTTTAGCTCATTTCAAATGCTGTAGAAGTAGAGTTGTTTGTGGGTTTTAGTGGAGGAGTGTATGTGGGAGTTCTTTTGATTTAGATGCACAATTTGAGCTGAAATTAACTTCTTAGAGTCTGCACATGTGTAGGGTGCCGTCCCCGTCCCCGTCCTCACCGCCGTCGATCGCCCGCGCCGATCTCGTCGCCGGCACCACCGTGGTGAGCCTCTTGTTCTTATCTTCTTTTTAAAAGAAAAAAAATTCTTACTTGTATGATTTAGATAGATACTTGTATAATTTTCTTACTTTTATTATTGTTTGTTATTATATAGTGCCATGACTTTGGTATCTGCCCCCGTCGGCCCTCGTCCTGTCTATGATTCGGATGTGGTATATTATCTTTTATTATGATTTGTTTCATTTAGTGTTTATGACAATTATGCCGACCAACGTGACATAGATGTTTTTGTCTAGGAGGTATGTGAACCGGAAATTCCAACCGACCCTCTTGTCGAGATGTTAAATTTAGTTGAAAAAGAAAACAATTACTTGAAGAAAAAATTGAAAAGAATTGAGGAGGAGAAGATGGAATTGGAGTTGCATGTTGCCGATGTCGTCGATGATCACAAGATCAAGATGGATGCAATGCGCTTGAAGATTAGAAAGATTAAAAAATATGCCATTCATAATGAGGCTTGGTATCATTATGCCGTTGGATCAATTGTTACCTTAGTTGCGATTATGATCGCATTTGTTGTTGTTTTTAAATGTTTTTCATAGTTTCAATGTATGTTTTAATTAGATGCTCTAAAGAGCTATATGTTGTTCTATGAGAACTATATATGTATGAACTTTATGTATTTATTTTTTCAGTAATAACATTTGATCACTACTGTACTTTGGTTTTAATGTGATGATGAACTTGTATTAATTTGGTCACTTCTCTATTCATGATGTTCTGTAATGGTTTTTGATACACTTAATTATATAATGCACGCAGATGAACCGGCAATGGATGTACGGTGACCGACGCACCTCCGAGTACATTGATGGCATGCATAATTTTCTCGAAGTGGCTGAGGCAAACAAGCAGAATGGTTTTATGTATTGTCCATGTACTGTCTGTGGGAATACGAAGTCTCACTCTGACTCGAGAACCCTTCACATCCACCTGATTGAGAAGGGTTTCATGCCACACTATAATGTTTGGACCAAGCACGGAGAAAGAGGGGTTATGATGGAAGACAACGAAGAAAAAGAGGATGATGACAACTATCCCCCTGAATACGGTGATACTGCAACGGGGGAAGCTGAAGATCAAGAGGCACCAGACGATGTGCCCGATGATGATCTTCGTCGGGTCATTGTTGATGCACAGAGAGGATGCGAAAGTGAAAGGGAGAAGTTGAAGTTCGAGCGCATGTTAGAGGATCATAAAAAAGGGTTGTACCCAAATTGCGAAGATGACAACACAAAGCTCGGTACCACACTAGAATTGCTGCAATGGAAGGCAGACAATGGTGTATCTGACAAGGGATTTGGAACGCTACTGAAAATAATGAAGAAGAAGCTTCCAAAGGATAACGAATTGCCCGACAGTACGTACGAAGCAAAGAAGGTTCTCTGCCCTCTAGGATTGGAGGTGTAGAAGATACATGCATGCCCTAATGACTGCATCCTCTACCGCGGTGAGTACGAGGATTTGAACGCATGCCCGGTATGCGATGCATTGCGGTATAAGATCAGACGAGATGACCCTGGTGATGTTGAGGGCGAGCGCCCCAGGAAGAGGGTTCCTGCCAAGGTGATGTGGTATGCTCCTATAATACCACGGCTGAAACGTCTGTTCAGAAACAAAGAGCATGCCAAGTTGATGCGATGGCACAAGGAAGACCGTAAGAAAGACGGGAAGTTGAGAGCACCCGCTGACGGGTCGCAGTGGAGAAAAATCGAGAGAAGGTGGGGGGACTTTGCAGGTGACGCAAGGAACGTATGGTTTGGTTTAAGTGCAGATGGCATTAATCCTTTTGGGGAGCAGAGCAGCAATCATAGCACCTGGCCCGTGACTCTATGTATATATAACCTTCCTCCTTGGTTGTGCATGAAGCGGAAGTTCATTATGATGCCAGTGCTCATCCAAGGCCCTAAGCAACCCGGCAACGACATTGATGTGTACCTAAGGCCATTAGTTGAAGAACTTTTACAGCTGTGGAATGGAAAAGGTGTACGTGTGTGGGATGAGCACAAACAGGAGGAATTTGACCTACATGCGTTGCTGTTTGTAACCATCAATGATTGGCCTGCTCTTAGTAACCTTTCAGGACAGACAAACAAGGGATACCACGCATGCACGCACTGTTTAGATGATACCGAAAGTATATATTTGGACAAATGCAGGAAGAATGTGTACCTGGGACATCGTCGATTTCTTTCGACCAACCATCTCTTAAGAAAGAAAGGCAAGCATTTCAAAGGTGAGGCAGATCACCGGAAGAAGCCCGCCCTCCGTACTGGTGATGCCATACTTGATATGGTCAAGGATTTACAAGTAATCTATGGAAAGGGTCCTGGCGGACAATCTGTTCCGAATGACGCTGAGGGACGCGCACCCATGTGGAAGAAGAAATCTATATTTTGGGACCTACCCTATTGGAAAGACCTAGAGGTCCGCTCTGCAATCGACGTGATGCACGTGACGAAGAATCTTTGCGTGAACCTGCTAGGCTTCTTGGGCGTGTATGGGAAGACAAAAGATACACCGGAGGCACGGGAGGACCAGCAACGTGTGCACGAAAAAGACGGCATGCATCCAAATCAGTATGAAGGTCCTGCCAGCTACGCTCTTACCAAAGAAGAGAAGGAAATCTTCTTTGAATGCCTACTCAGTATGAAGGTCCCGTCTGGCTTCTCGTCGAATATAAAGGGAATAATAAATATGGCAGAGAAAAAGTTCCAGAACCTAAAGTCTCATGACTGCCACGTGATTATGACGCAACTGCTTCCGGTTGCATTGAGGGGGCTTCTACCGGAAAACGTTCGATTAGCCATTTTGAAGCTATGTGCATTCCTCAATGCAATCTCTCAGAAGGTAATCGATCCAGAAATCCTACCAAGGTTAAAGAATGATTTGGTGCAATGTCTTGTCAGTTTTGAGCTGGTGTTCCCACCATCCTTCTTCAATATCATGACGCACGTCCTAGTTCATCTAGTCGACGAGATTGCCATTCTGGGTCCTGTATTTCTACACAATATGTTTCCCTTTGAGAGGTTCATGGGAGTCCTAAAGAAATATGTTCGTAACCGTGCTAGGCCAGAAGGAAGCATCTCCATGGGCCGGCAAACAGAGGAGGTCATTGGGTTTTGTGTTGACTTCATTCCTGACCTTAAGCCGATTGGTCTCCCTCAATCGCGGTATGAGGGGAGACTGACTGGAAAAGGCACGCTTGGAGCGGATTCAATAATATGTAGGGACGGGCATTCTTGGGCTCAAGCACACTACACAGTTCTACAGAATTCTACCTTGGTGACCCCGTATGTCAATGAACACAAGAATATTCTGCGCTCCAAACACCCGGAGCAGTGTGACGACTGGATTACATGTGAACACATCAGGACTTTCGGCAGTTGGTTGCAAACACATCTCATGGGTGACAACATTGTTGGAGATGAGCTGTACTCGTTGGCCAGGACACCATCTTCGACTGTATTGACTTACCAAGGGTACGAGATAAATGGAAATACATTTTACACGATCGCCCAAGATCAAAAGAGCACCAACCAAAATAGTGGTGTCCGTTTTGATGCAGCAACCATCAGGGGAAAGGACACATATTATGGTTATATAGTGGACATATGGGAACTTGAATATGGACATGATTTTAAGGTCCCTTTGTTTCGGTGCAAATGGCTCAATCGGTCAGGAGGCGGGGTACAGGTAGACCCACAGTACGGAATGACAATAGTGGATCTGAACAATCTTGGGTACACAGACGAACCATTCGTCCTAGCCAATGATGTGGCGCAGGTTTTCTATGTGAAGGACATGTCTACCAAACCGAGAAAAAGAAAAGATAAGGAAGTGAATACATCATACGATGAGCCAAAGCGCAACATAGTTCTTTCAGGGAAAAAAAACATCATGGGAGTGGAGGACAAGACAGACATGTCTGCAGATTATGAAAAGTTTCATGAAATTCCTCCCTTCAAAGTGAAGGTTGACCCAAGCATCCTGTTAAACAATGAAGATTATCCATGGTTACGGCGCAATAAGCAAGGGACACACGCGAAGAAAAAGTGAAGACTTTCTCTCCACACCTATTCTGAATTTTTGATGATGGCTTTGATCTAGAATATCACTGCAGTTACATGTCAACAAATGAAATCCCTTTTGTAATAGATGAGTTTTCGTCCGAAACCCTGATACTTCGAAAGAGATTGTCCAGTTTGTACACGAAGTGCATCCAGTTTTTGCCGTAACCCTCTCAACTTTTTAGCACTTGCTATGTGGGTGAAATTATGATACCATGCCAAGTTTCAACCTTTTCAGACTTCATTTGTAGTGCTTTTCAATTTCAGGGTCATTTAGCTCAAAAGGCATCATTAAATGCATGAAAAATAGCAAATTCAATATAATGATAAAACACACTAATATTAAACAGCAGGAAAAAGAATCACTCAAAAATCTATTTTTAAAGTAAAGTAATTCACAAACTAGTGATTCACACAAATTTCAAATAATTCAAATTTAAACTATTGAAATTTGAAAACTACTGGCACTAACAGAAAGTTTAGAATTTTTGTGACCTAAAGCAAAAAAGATTCACTCAAAAACTCTAATAAAGCAAAAAACAACTCAGAAACAAAAGAAAATAAATAAAGCAGAAAACAAAAAAAATGGAAAATAAATAAATTAAATGTCCAGTTTGTACACGAAGTGCATCCAGTTTTTGCCGTAACCCTCTCAACTTTTTAGCACTTGCTATGTGGGTGAAATTATGATACCATGCCAAGTTTCAACCTTTTCAGACTTCATTTGTAGTGATTTTCAATTTCAGGGTCATTTAGCTCAAAAGGCATCATTAAATGCATGAAAAATAGCAAATTGAATATAATGATAAAACACACTAATATTAAACAGCAGGAAAAAGAATCACTCAAAAATCTATTTTTAAAGTAAAGTAATTCACAAACTAGTGATTCACACAATTTTCAAATAATTCAAATTTAAACTATTGAAAGTTGAAAACTACCGGCACTAACAGAAAGTTTAGAATTTTTGTGACCTAAAGCAAAAAACAACTCAGAAACAAAAGAAAATAAATAAAGCAGAAAACAAAAAAATGGAAAATAAATAAATTAAAAAAAAGCCCACCTACTGGGCCGACACGGCCTGCATACGACTAGAAACCAAACAACTAGTTTGGCCAGGATGCAGGCCCGCACGGTCCAGTAGGGACCACAGGGCAGGACAGGTTTGATAGGCCCAATAGGCCTGCTAAAGAGAGGAGCTCGAAGCAGTTGCCGCGGCGGGGCTTATAAACTGGTGTTCGCACCTCTCGCCAAGCGAGGTGGGACTAAACTTGTCCTGCACCGTGCCACCAGACATTTAGTCCCGGTTGGTGGCTCCAACCGGGACTAAAGTCCCCCCTTTAGTCCCGGTTGGATCCACCAACCGGGACTAAATCTCCTTTTCAGCAGCCGAAAGGGCGGGAAGCAAAGGGCTTTAGTGGCTCCAACCGGGACTAAAGGGTGAACTTTAGTCCCGGTTGGTGGTACCAACCGGGACTAAAGGGGCTAGTATATAAGCACGACTTAGAAAATTTTCTTCTTCCTCCCCAATCTTCTTTGTCTCTCGCTCCTCTGCCCCGACGCCGAACCACCGCACGCCGCCGCCAGGCTGCTGCGACACCCTGGCCCGAGCCGTCCCCTAGCCCGCTGACCGTCGCCGGACCTCCTCGCCGTCCTCCCCGAGCATCGCCGCCCCCGAGCCCGCTCCTCGTCGCCGCGCGCCCCCGATCGAGCCCTCCTCGTCGTCGCCGCCCCACGGTAGCACCCCCCCTCCTCCCCCTCTTCTCCAAATGGATGGATGGATGGATGGATTCATGGATGGATGGATGGATGGATTCATGGCAGGAACCAGCTAGTTCATCACTTTGTTTGAAATTTTGTATGGATGAATAAATTGTGTGGATATGTGTTGATGAATGTATGGCAGAAATTAATAGAGGTGTGTTGATGAATGTATGGATAGATTGTATGGATATGTTGTAGTTAGACAGGGGCCAAATCATCTAAATCTTGCTAATTTTGTTTGAGAAATGGAGGATTAGGAGCACATATTGTTGCTAAGTGTAGTATGGTTAATATGGTTCATTTTTTGAGTTGTGTATTCATCTTGTGTATAAATCTTGTATTTTGCTAAGGGTAGTATGGTTAAATGAAAATTGCATGAAGAAGCACGTTAATTTTGCTAAGTGTAGTTTAGATGAATTTAGTAGAAATAGATTTCAAAAAAATTGTTTGGCTTTGCCCCGACGATCGCCAGACGAGTCCTCGACGATCGCCGGGCGAGTCCCCGACGATCGCCGGACGAGTCTCCATCACTGCAGGGACCCTCTTCTGGCTAGGAACAGGATTCAGAATCACAACTGATTCTCTTAGTCCTTTAAGGGATTTATCAAGAAGATGGCAAAACTGTTCAAGAACTGGAAGAAGAATTTGAACACACAGTTTGTCGAGAAAAACAAGACTCCAGATTTCACCGGTATATATGAGAAGATAAGAGAACAGTGGGCTGCATTTGTGGCCTACAAGAAATCCGAGAAGGCGCGGAAAACGTCACAGCAAAATAAGCTGAATGCTGCAAAGAAGCAGTATCACCATGTTACGGGGTCAGGTGGCTACAGCCAAGCCGAGCCTAAGTGGGAAAAAATGGAGAACGACCTACTTGCTAAAGGGGTCGAACCAGTGTCACGGAACTGGCCAGATCGGGTAAGGACTTGGGTATTCGGGAATGGGGGAGCTTTGGACCCAGAAACAGGGGAGGTTGTTTACGCGGATCCTAAACTTGCAATACCCATGAAAAAGATTGAGGAAGCAATCAAGGAAGTGGAGGAAGGGAGGTTCCATCCCGACAGAGAGAAGGACGTGCTGACAAAGGCCCTCGGGAATCCTGAACACCCTGGACGAACACGAGTCACACCAGGCTCCGTTCCGTGGGTGCATGGGTTTCGCGACAGCAGAGACACTTATAGAAGCCGAGGGCGAAAGAAGAAAGAGGAAGCAAGCAAACTACAGCAGATGGAACAAAGATTAGCGGCACTAGAGGCGGCATCAGTTAGCCAGCGAGCCCTCGGCCCACCATCTCAGCAGCACGATCCTTCATTGGAAGCTACTCCACCATCTCAGCGGAGAAGCAGCGTGGCTTCCACGGAGCACTTTCAGCCTGATATCACGGCTCGCCGCTACCCCGTGGATGGTATCACGGAGAATGAACATTGTGTGTTGTTGGCGGATTGCGGAAACCTAAGCTTGGAGGTGGCGAAAGGCTCTGTCCACCATCCTCGACCTGATGCAACTTTCCATTGCGCTCCGATTCTAGATGGCTATGCTGTTGTCATGGTGGATGAAATAACGCCCGGATTTGGGAGCCTGCAGCTTGATCATCCTACAGGTGAAGGCGAGGTTTATTCTCTGGAAAATGCCTTAAGGACTACCTGTCTATGGAGAAAGTCACACATCAAGCTTCCTTACTTCACGCCGCCTCAGCATACTCATGAGCCGGAGGAGGCCCCTCATCAGCAGACTCAGCCGTCTCCGGCACGTCTGCCGTCTCCGCCATCTCCGGGGCGTCAGCCGTCTCCGCTGCCTCAGTCGTCTCCGGCGCGTCAGCGGACTGCGCCTCCTCCGCCGCGTCAGCCGTCTCCGCCGCTTCAGCAACAGCGGCGAAAGAGAGCCGCCGCCGCTCCGGCGGCTAGCAGTACAACAACAGGAGGGAAGAGGTTTCAATATGGTCCAAGCCTCAAGCCTCTTCCACAGAGACCATATGATAGGTCTGAAGAGGAAAGCAAGGCAATCTCAATGGCCGAAGTGAAGGCCCATTTTGCACCGAAACGTCCACCTCCAAAGGAGAGAATTGATCCGGAAATAGCGAGGCGTACGCTGAAAAACATTGAAAAACCACCGCCTAAGTTGCTATCAGACTATGACCGTGAGATTGTAAAGTCATTTGCAGATCCACAGAAGTGGTCGGGAAGCAGCGGTAGTGCATATCAAGGGAAAAAAACAATTCTCCAACTGGGCGAGCAGGAGAACCAATCGTGCCCCCCGCTCATGGTGTCTAGCAATATCCCTGATGTTCCGGAGGGGGTAGCGCCCGGTACTAATCCTGGTGATTACTTACCCGATCATATACCATTACCCGAAATGGCTGATGTAGTAGCCTTTAGATTCGAGCACGGGAAGCCTCTCGTCAGACCTGAGGAGCTCCCGAATCTACCAACGAGGATGCGAGCATTGCATAAATGGTACTTGGAAGCCTGCAAGCGAGGGGAGAACTATATCACTGCAGGAGTTAAAGATGAGCATTTCTTCAATGGAAACGAGTCGGTTTACATTGAATTTTCAGAATTATTCCAGTTATACAATCTAAAAGAGATCGACAAAACTATCATCACTTGCTATTGTTTGTAAGTATCATTTCTGTAATTAAGTCTCAAGCTCAGCTCGTTCATTATTGCATGCATATAATTATCCTCACCATATGTATATTATGCAGAAAGAAGATCCTCGAATGCAACAAAGGACCAATCCAAATCTATGACATTAGGTTCGTTAGCCCAAATATTGTTCATGAAGTTACTGTCCAACACAACAAAAAGGATGTAGAGGATTACTTGCTAAGGGCGTTTATCAAACAACAAACCAAAAGAGAAATACTACTTCCTTACAACTTCGAGTGAGTGTTATATACTGTCTTGTACATACACATCATTTTGTTTCGCTTACTCGATGTTAAGTGTAATTGATGAGCTACATGTGTGCAGCTTCCACTTTATTCTGCTCATCATACAGTTTGACCAAAGTCGAATACAAGTCATGGACTCGTTACATAAAGACCTTTCGAAGTGGGCGCCCCTGCAAAAAATTCTCCAGAAGTAATTTCAATCATTATCGCACTATATCGGCAACTATCGTTCATTTCCTGATATCAAGTAATTAATAACTCTTTAATTCATTTTGTTTGCCGGGCAGGGTTTGGACAAGGTTCACCGAGGCGGTTAGGGGTCCCTGGAAAAAGGAGCTGCGATATGAATTGCTCCCTGTAAGTAGTACTAGCTAGGCCCGCGCATCTCTTTGATTCTAGTTTCAATACCACTATCATGCTTGATTATTATTTTGATTGAACTCTATTCTCGTAAAGTGCCCTCATCAGGGATCCGGGAATAACTTCTGTGGATACTACGTCTGCGAGTTCATGCGCCAGACGACCTGTGACAAGGGCAGAATATTAGAAAACTTGATGTACGTAAACAATATTCACAAATTTATTTTATTACCATCAACTGTGTTGAGTTTCATTCATACATACATATATATATATATATATATATATATATATATATATATATATATATATATATATATATATATATATATATATATATATATATATATTGACCCCCTTCTTTAAATTAGATCGAACGGAAGAGGGATGGACTCCTATCAGAGTATCGCCTACGAGCAATTCAAGAGGAATTGGCGGGATTCCTCCTTGATCACGTCATAGCTAAAAATGGAGAATACCATGAAGAAATTAGGATGAATGTTGGTAATTAGATATTAGAGATCGTAAGAGATGCTATTCATTGTATATATGCATGAACGTGCACTAGACATAGTACGTAGCGTCGAATAGATATACGAAAACATGTTGTTCGACCAAGCACGGAGAAAGAGAGGTCACTTCTCTCTATATTAATTCATGACGATTTGTGTAATGGTTTCTTCATTGCTTTATGTAGTAGCAAACGTCGAGTTGAATCGTCTACACAAAAAAGAAAAGGGGGAAACACAATATGAAACCCCTAAACCCCTCCTTTCAAAAAAAAAAAACCCAGCGCCTCGAGCTGCTGACGCGTGGCAGTCTTTTAGTCCCGGTTGGTGTTACCAACCGGGACTAAAGTTCCTCCTGCCTGGGCGCCTCGAGCTGCTGACGCGTGGCAGCCTTTTAGTCCCGGTTGGTGTTACCAACCGGGACTAAAGTTCCTCCTGCCTGGGCGCCCCACAGCGGCCACGTGGAGGCACTTTAGTCCCGGTTCATAACAGAACCGGGACTAAAAGTGAGGACCTTTAGTCCCGGATGCTTAGTCCCGGTTCCAGAACCGGGACTAAAGGCCCTCTGGAACCGGGACTGATTCCCTGTTTTCTACTAGTGCCAAGCCACACATGACGCCCCTGACCTAAAGAACGAGCAAACTTGGCTAGACTATGAGCTTTGCTATTCGAATCTCGACTTTCAAACATAAAATGACAAGTAAAACTAGTAGCTCTCTGAAGAATCTCACTAACAATTATTGTTGGGGAAATCATTAAGTGGTAGCTGTTTGGTTGGCTGGCGAGTAGGGGATTAATAGTTTAATCGGCAAGTTAATCACTTAATCGGATGATTTATCAGTTTATCGCCTACTCGGTGACCTTACGAGTAGGGATTAATCGGCAAGTTAACTGGTTAATCAGACGAATTCTTGAACAGAGCTAACAATAGTACCGTATCTCCCGCGATTGCCCTTGTGGATGTCTCTCACCACCTGTTTGGAGTCTGAGGCCACCACAAAATTTTGCACGAGTAAATCTTCTGCCAATGCTAATCCTTCCCTGCAGGCAATAGCCTCTAGAGTCGCCGGGTCTTGGAGTCCAGGCACAACCAATACCGAGCTTCCCATATAATTCCCTTGATCATCTCGGCGAACCGTTGCCGCCATACCACCCCTCGATGGCGTTGACACCCTGGCGTCCACGTGGATTTTGGCATAGCCGACCGGTGGCACCTTCTGTCTTCTAAAACCTCTTGGCACCGCTCTAGTTCCAGTGTTTCGCATCGGCCTAGGCTCCTTCAGAATCTCCAACTCTCTTATATATCTGTCAATGAAAATATGAGTGTTTGCGGGCTTTGAAAAATTCCTTCGTGAATAGCTTTCCTCCACGATGACCAGATGGCCCAAACAGTGACCGCTACTCGGGTGAATTGCATGTGTGGAAAAGACTCCATCAATGAGAACAACTAGTGCCGCGCATTTGGCTCTGTTGTTGCAATAAGGTGCTGAGCAATTTCGTCATCCACCAGTGCCCACGTACACCTAGCCACGGTGCACTCCACCAATGAATGCTCCATGAATCTGGTGCACCACATAATCTGCAAGCACTTGAATTGGTCATATGGCAATGGGCTCTTACATCTTCAGTTGGAATTGAATCCTTGGACAGTCTCCAAAGTCCAAAGAAACATTCTAATCTTGGCCGGGACTTGTTCTTTCCATAGCATCTTCCAATACTTCTCTTCGGTATTAGCGCTTGAGGATCAGGCCGAGCCCTCTAGCCATGCCTCCCGCCTCTGTTTTGTCGCCACAAGCATTCTATATGCGGATCTCACAGAGAAGACTCCGCTCCTCTCGAAATTCCACCCCCAGAAATCTTCCAAGTTCCTTGTACACAGCAGGATCTCCATGATGATCGGCATGTCCATTGACATAAACACCTCTTCCCCCCGCTGCCTATTGCAAGTGGTAGAAGTAGCATCGATCAGTTCAGCTACCAGGACCGAAGGGTTTGGAACCCTGCACCCATACAGCCTCAACATCTCATCATGTGGTAACCAGTTGTCCTCCCATATATTTGTTGTTGAGCCATTGCCGATCCGTCTGATCAAGTCCTGTTTCAGAACATCTCTGCCCTCTATGATAGCTCTCCATATCTAGCTAGGGTGGCTGCCAAGGCTTGCATGTAAAATTGATGAGTCAGGATGATAAATGCTCTTCACCAAGCGGGCCCTCAATGATTCAGGTTGTTGCAACATGCGCCAAGTTTGCCTAGCTAGCATGGCCAGATTGAATAGTTCAAAATCTTTATGTCCCAGACCACCCATACCTTTAGGCCGTGTCATTACCTTCCAGAAGACCCAGTGAGGTTTATGATGGCCATCTTTGCTACCCCACCAAAATTTCTGAATTAACATGTTAAGATTCTCACATAGCCCTCTAGGCAATTTGAAACATGACATGGAGTAAACTGGTACTGCCTGAGCCACTGCTTTGACCAAGACTTCCTTTCCAGCTGTTGACATTGTTCTCTCTATCCAACCCTGGATCTTGCTCCACAATCTGTCCTTCAAATATTTAAAGGCCCCATTCTTTGATGTCCCAATATCAGATGGCATGCGCAGATATTTATCATTAAGAGTCTCATTTGGTACATTTAGGAGTCCTTTTATTTCACCTCTCACAGAATCGGGAACTCCCTTGCTAAAAAATATTGAAGACTTGTCATAGTTAATTCGTTGGCCAGTAGCTTGCCAATATATATCCAACAACTGGTTCACCTTAGTAGCACCCATACCATTTGCCTTGAAAAATAACAGGTTGTCTTCTGCAAATAATAAATGGTTGACCGGTGACGCCGTGGGTGCCACTTGCAGACCATGAAGATTTGATGACTCACTTCTAGATTTTAGGAGGCACGAAAGACCCTCTGTCGCTATCAAGAATAGGTATGGGGATATTGGGCCCCCCCTTGCCGTATCCCACGAGATGGTTTAGACTCCAGCAATTTCTTTCCATTAAATAAGACCGAGAATTTAACAGTGCTGACCAGCCCCATCACTATGTCAACCCATTTATCAGTAAAGCCAAGTTTAAGTATGATTGCCCTCAGGTAGGTCCACTCCACCCTATCATAGGCCTTCATCATATCAATCTTTAGAGCATAATGTTGATTCCTCTTGGCCTTATTGCGTTTCATAAAATGAAGACACTCATTAGCTGGTATGATGTATCTGTAATCAACCTTCCTGGAACAAAAGCAGACTACTCCTCCGTCAGGCAAAACAAGTTGATTTGAGATGACTTTTGATGCAATTTTATACAGCACGTTGCACAGGCTAATGGGGCGGAATTTCTTCAAAAGGGTTGGGGTTTTTACCATTAGAATCAGGACTAAGATGGTCTCATTGTTACATTCTGCTGATTTTGTGCCCTCCACAATTTTGAGAACAGCCATGGTCACCTCCTCCCCGCAAACATCCCAACGACGCTGGAAAAAATGGGTCGGGAACCCGTTAGGTCCCAGTGCTTTTATAGGGAACATATGGAAAAGCGCCTGTTCTAGTTTCTATCAATATCCGACATGAAGAGGAGTTTTTTTAAGAGGAGCCTATTTGAGAAAGATGGAATGCAATTCGGCCCATGGATAATCAAGGATTGTCTATGAATTTTGGCATGGGCCCAGAATAGTCTATTAGCGTGGCCATCCCTGAATGTGCAAGAGCTATGTCTCGCTTATAGGGAGACATAGCTTCTCTGGCCTGAAGGACTTCTTATCACGCATAGCAACCGAGTCGGTCCGTTTATCTTTTTTTTCTTTGATCGCTGGCACCCGATGCTCGCTCACGAGCGATCGCTTTGCTGGTTCAAATCCCTTTTTTTTCTCTTTTGGCTTTTTGTTTCTTCTCTGGTTTCTTTGTTTTTCCTTTGTTTTTTCAACGGTTTATTCGTTTTATTCAAGGTTTTGTTTGGTTTTTCTATTTTATCTGCTTTTTATTGATTTTCTTTGTTTCTTTCTCGGTTTTCACCGGTTTTTTTGTTTTTATTTGTTTCTTTATCGGTTTTCATTTGTTTTTTTGATTTTCTTTCTTTCTTCGTTTCATTCTCGGTTTTCTTTGTTTTTCTTTGTTTCTATCTCGGTTTCATTCTTTAGCATTGGGTTCTTCGATTTTTCATTTTTGTTTTGTTTATTTGTTTACCTTTTGGTTTTTATTGGGTTTCTTTATTTTTCTTTTTTTGGGTCGATTTTCACCGGTGTTTTTGTTCAACATGTGTTATATTTTACAGTGCACATTCAACGTTTTTGCTGTACATCAGAAACATTTTTTTATATATATGTTTAACATTTTTTTGAAAACTTATTTTTTTATGTCTACTTTTCATGCACACTGTACATTTTTGGTATATATCCAATACATTTTTTAATACAAGTTTGACATTTTTTTAATACATGGTCAACATTATTTCTATACACATTTAACATTTTTTTCAAATGCTTGATTAACATTTTTCAAGTACAAGATTAACATTTTTAATGCATGATCAACATTTTTTCTATATACATTTAATATTTTTCAAATTCTTGATTAATATTTTTCAAATACAAGATAAACTTTTTTTAATACATGCTCAACATTTTTTCAATACACATTTAACATTTTTCAAATGTTTGATTAATATTTTTCAAAAACATGTTTTATTTTTTTCAGATGCTTGATTAACATTTTTTAAATCCATGATCAACTTTTTTCACACACATTGTATATGTTTTGTAAACATTTTTCCTATGCATGAGAAACATTTTCTCTATACATACTCAAAAGTTTTCAAACGCTTGGTTAACATTTTTAAAAATGTCTAATGTAAAGTGTTTTTTGTAATAATTTAATTAGAATATTTGGAACTATAAACAAAAGCAAAAAAAAAGAGGCTATGGCTCCAGCGCAGCGCGTCAGGGCGGCCTATCTTGTGTTTGCCTTCACGCGAGTGCTCCCTACGTCTTGCTTGATGTGAAAGATAGGGGTGCCCTCCCGAATGGCCCTTATCAAGAATTTCGGCATTTGCCTTTTCACTGGCCCAACATACACGTCAATTTATGTTGGTAGTAGTTTGTATCTAGGTGAACCGCATGGTTTCTTTATTGGAAATCAGAAGGGGATGCCCTTCTTATATGCTAAAAAAAACATACACGTCAATTCAACCGTTCAAAAGGGCCACTTCTGCCCTAAAAAAAGGCCCACTTCTATTCCCCACGTAGGTCGGCCAAAGTCGACCAAACGGGCACCCACCTACGCTCGCTAAGTGAATTGGACTGGCCAAGCTCACACCCCTCTTCCCTTTTTGGGAACGTTCCAGAACCTTCACAGGCCGGGTTTTTTCGTTTTTGTTTTCTTTTTTCTTTTCTTTTTCTTTTAAATTTTTTATTATTTTTTAGTGAATATTTTTTCCAAGGTGTGAGTATTTTTTGTTCATCAAATTCAAAAATTGTTCAACGAATTCAAAAAACATTCATTGAATTCAAAATTTGTTCATCAAGTATAAAAATGTTCATCATTTTTCCTAAATTTTTTCATGAATTTCAAAAATGCTCGCTGAATTCAAATTTTTTCCATCAAATTCGTTCATTGAATTCAAAAATTGTTCATCAGATAAAAAAAGTTCATTTTTAGAAAGTCAGGGAAGTTTTCTTGAAATTGACAAACATTTCATGAAATGCTTGATTTTTTTTCAAATTAGCGAACTTTTTTTCAATTTTTGTGAACATTTTTTTAAATCCGTGAACATTTTTTAAAGTTGTGAACTTTTTTTAAATATATGAACATTTTATTCAAAATCATGAACATTTCTTGGAAATCCTGAATTTTAAATTAGCAAAAAAACAAAAAAGGGAAAAGGAAAAGTGTGTGTGTTGCATGTTCAAGTGCTTCCCATCTCACTGGTCGTGGAATAAGAGGTCCCGTTCAAAAGGGTGGGGCAACTTAAAGATGCAAAGGAAACTTAATTTGGACTTTCGGTACAAAAGATAGAATAGATTGAAATTTAAAGATGAAATGAAAAAGGCATAGGAGGTTGGGTGGTTGGCGCGTGCAGCTCTCGCTAAAACTGCCAAAAGCATACATGTATGGACCCTAGTACAGTAATTAAATGCCTTAAACCAAACACGTTCATGAATCTTAAAGCAATTGAACGGCTGCATGCATGTGTGCGCCTGTCCGTGCGTGCCCCTGAGAGTTTCTCGCACAACCTGGTCATCCACTTCACGGATGGACCCACAAGAAACATCACCACATCTCTAGTGCCTTCGTTAGCTGACGCAGCAAGACATCGTCCGACACCTCTTTGACTCCATTCCTCCCTCTTCTATCCGATCGCGACGCTCATTGTTGCCTTCCTCTGCCTCGTCATCAACCTCATCTAACGAGGAGTGTTCGCCATTGGCGCCTGCCAAACGCGTGAGGAAGATGTCGTCCGGAAACTTCTGGTGGTACTCGATGATGGAGGGGGTTTAGTACCTAGTCATCGACGGCCCAAGCATGCAAACAGTTTGGGACTGTCAGAGTGTCCCAAATTGGGATTTCGGCAGTGCCGGTGACCTTCGTCCCTCGTCAATCTTTGTCGCATGTGTGACGGCAACCTTCGCCGTTCCGAGCCTTTGGTGGCAACCGGCAATTGTTTGCGGCTTGACTGCCTGCTGGTGAGGGCATGGTCTTCACATGTGTGGCATCTCACCGGAAGATTGTCATACGCATGTAGCTGCTGAGGAAATCGTTAACTGGTAGCTGCTTGGTTGGCTGACGAGTAGGGGATTAATCGGCTAATCGTCAAGTTAATCGGCCATTTAATCAATTAATGAGGCGATTTATCAATTTATCGGCTACTCGGTGACCCTACGAGTAGGGATTAATCGGCAAGTTAACTGGTTGATCGGATGAATTCTTGAACAGGGGCTGGAATCACGGAAAGTGGTGGCGACAACACATGATGACTTCGATTTGGTGCTTCTAGTACCGAGTCTTGAGCTCTAGGTGAAATCCCTAGGTCTGACCTTAGTTGATTATACCCAACAATGGTCTTATTTTTGCGTCATTGCCTTGTTGAAGGCATCGCTCACATTTACTCAGACTTTTATCTTCACGATGAAAACTCGGGATCTAATCTTTTGTGGTTGGATAAGACGACGGCGAGGCTTGAGCGTCGTTCCCTTCCTCGAGGCATTGCACCTGGAGAACTTTTCTCGTTTTCCTTGGTGTCAAGGGATGATTGGTGCGGATGGTCGTTGATTTAGTTCATTGATTTCTATTTTGATCGCTTTGGAATTTTTCTCTCCTTTTCTTTTTTCCTTCGCCTGGGCATAGCTTTAGACTTGTATGACTTTCCTTTTTGCTGACATGATTCTTTGTGTGTATATGTTGGTGTTACACGTGTGCATCCTTGTCATATATATGTCAGGGAGTGCTCATTGTGTTTGTATCTCTTTGATGCTGCATTTTGAATCAATATAATCGACCCTTAATCGTAGAAGAAAGTAGAGCTGGGCCGATTTTCTATCGTTCCGTCCTGCTACGATTGTTGGACAGTTGTTGTTGCCTCTTTATTAAAAAAAGAAGGATCTCATTGGAGAGTTATTGGTCCCAGCTTGTGTGAATTTCTAACATGAAGAGAAGTTTATTTGGAAAGATGGAAGGCAAATTTGGCCCACATGCTAGGTTATGAAGCTTTGTTTTATGTCATCTTGGGCCTTCCGTTTCACCTTTTACTCTTTATCTTCGTCCCCGACACTACGCAACGAAGCAGCAGTTCGAGCCTTCCTTGCAAAGGACGTGTCCTCGGCCACAATGTGTTCAACGATCTTAGGTTCTCAACTACTCCCTCCATTCCACAATGTAGTGCGCCCGCGCTTCCCGAGATCTAAGTTTGACCATAAATTTAACCAACGAAACCGACTGCGGAGGGAATATTGGGGTTCGCGGCTCATGCATCTTTCAAAACCTACGAGATTAGTCCAGTTTGTATAGTTTTTTTTTCTAGTTCCTTTGCCTCGGGCTGGGAGTTCGGGTTTACCTGAAAATTCAGATTGGGTAATTTGGGTTAAAAATATTATGGGTTTTCAAAATTGACACCCGAAATTCAAAAGGGTCCAAAGAGAATGCAACGGTGACGAAGATTGTAAAGATTGAAGATTCAAGCCGAACAAGAAATTCGGGCACAATATTATCTAGTTCGTTGCTACAATACTTCATATGATATATTATTACAAATACAAGTCGGCGCCGCCGCCGATCTGCCCCGCCTCTGTGGCCTTCGGGCCATGGAGGCGCGGTAGATCTCGGTCCTCGTCGGCGGGAGGGTTCCGTTTTCTGGTGTTAGGATCAAGGTTTGTCGGGGCGGCGCTCAGATAGTGGCGGCGACGCCTCGTTCAATAAAGTCTCCCCGGCTTCAGTCCCATCTCGGCGGCGACGTCAAGAAGCTTGTGGGAGTGGTGTGGTTCCGGAAGATTTCTTTTGGCTGTGGGGATTTCGGGATCGTCAAGGAGCTTCATCAACGGTTATTCCTTCTTCTTCATCTACGGGACGGATGTGGTCTTCTAGACCCGTTCGGCGACTTCCTGTCCGCAACCAACAACGTCAGGCCGGCTTAGGGAGGAGCGGCAGCGGCGGCACACCGTCGACATGGTCTAGAGGTTGAAGACGAAGGGCATCTCAAGGATTTCGTTGTAATTTTTGTTTTTGTTGAGGTGCTTTGTACCGTTCGATGTTTTTTTAATGCCAGGGTCCTTTTCGCAAAAAAAATTACAAGTCGTGTTGTGTCAATTAAAGTGGTGAACATTATCTGCCTATAAAAGAGATGATTGCCATTCATTTGCTTATTTTTTCACAAAGTTCGTTTTCTCTTAACATTTAAGTATCCACACTGCTAATGTTCATGTTGCTAAGTGCTAACGCCGGTCTTTATCTAAAATAAGTACTGTATAACATTCCAACAGAGGATGATGAAAACCCATGAAGTTGTTTGAGATAGTTGATGGAGATTGGACTCATCCTATATGGCTATATGGTGGCCAATATGATACTGAAATGACAATGCGAGTCCACCTGAGAAATTACTTTTATTAACTCAACTTTTGTCTTGTGTGTTTTAAAAAAAAAAACTTTTGTCTTGTGTACAAGATTGCCATATCCGTGTCAGTTCAGGTGTATTTGTGTGTAACTTCACATCACCAGGTATCCGAGTGCAATCATAGTTCGACAAAGGGCCATAAACTTCATGCAACTTTTAACCCGATTCAAAACAGAAACTCATGAAACATCCACTCCACATATATCTGGACAGCTGTTATATTTTGCACATTTGATCTCGCACAAGTGTCATCGACTTATGATTTTGCTAAGATGAATAACTAATGTTACTGATGTATATCATCTATGGTGTCCATTGAGAATTCATACTAATTTAGACAAGTGTGGTTTCTACTTTCTAGTACTCCATATATCTATATCCTGCACAAATTGCTGTTTTTGGTACCGCTATATCGTAAAAGTATCAACACCTGCATTCAAGACTCATAAGTGTTCGAGCATCCATATGAACCTTGCTCAAGAAATACCAGAACAGTGCCCACAGGAAGAGCCAAATATGTATGGCACTTGGTCTTTCTCCAGAGGTTTTGATCTTACAATTTGCATCTAGCACTGGTAAGCACAATACCGATTTTCCACGCACTATTACTGAAGCAGAACTCAGTCTCACGCTAATTCTACTAACCACATCGCTGTAACACAACAATGCCCTTCTCTTCTGTTCTATCTATATATATGCATGTAAAAACACCAGTAATTAAAACATCACGATGTGTCTACTGGAGCGACAAGGCTAATTATAAGTACTGGTAAAAATCGGAAGCGGCAAACACTTGGAGAAGCGAAGCAAATCCACCGGCACCGGCTCGATCGCTGGCTCGTGTGCACGCATCAGGTAGGGGGCAGCACGTGGTGGAACCGGCCGTTGCCACGGCGGGCTCCGTAGAGCGCGAAGGCCAGCGCGGCGTCGATCGCGGCGACAGAAAAGACCGTCGCGGCCAGGATCCCGACCCGCACCTTCCTCCAGAAGGCAGCGCGGC
Source organism: Elymus sibiricus (assembly GCA_039707655.1). Lineage (NCBI taxonomy): Eukaryota > Viridiplantae > Streptophyta > Magnoliopsida > Poales > Poaceae > Elymus > Elymus sibiricus. Next base: position 255,384,558 of record CM077674.1, read on the forward strand.
GAATGTGGAGGACAGCGGCCGTCGGGTTGGCATTGAGCTCCACGTCGGCGACCTCAACGAGCGCGAGGAGAAGGCGCTTTGAGCGCGGGCTGAGGCCGCGGGCGCCGCTCAGCTCGGCGAGGACGACCTCCATCTCCGTGAGCAGGGGGCCATCGGCGTCGGCGGTGGAGTCGGCATGCGCTGCAACCTGCATGGAGAAGAACACCGACATTTTCTTCAGCGCGTCAGGAACTTACAGGTTCACGGAATAGATTGGCAGTAGCCGCGTCGTTTAAGAATCCCCGACAAGAAGTTACACTGCAAATTCAAAGCGGCAAACGGAACTCGACCGAGAGCCTGCACAAATTCTAATTGATCGGCAACAGGAACCATGATTCGACGGGGAAAAACCTCGACACGGACCCTCGTCCCAAATTTCGTCACCACCGGAGCATACCGAAGCAACCTCGACACAGACCCTGCAGAATGGCTCTCAATTTCCATCGAAGCAACTCGAACTTGGTCCACAGAGCGCTCGAATAAAACAACGCGAATCCATAACCGCGGCGCGGACTCCAAAATTTTAACCAGCAATCGGAACTCGAGGAGCAGCAGAAATCAGAATCAGTCGGGACTCGGGAGCCTCACCTGGGTGACGGTGGAGTCGGCGGAAGCGGTCATCGCGTGATTCGCGTCAGCGTCAGAGGCGTAGACGACGGTGTTGGAGGAGGAGTTGTCGGGGTCGGGAAGCTCGAGCAGCGGCGCGAGGTCGGCAAGGCCCTCGGGCGCGAGCATCGGCTGCTGCCGGGAGGCGGCGGTGGGGAAGGGGGAGTCGTCCTCGTAGTCCAGGCGCTTGCCCACCTCCTGTTGGTCACCAAGAGGCCGGAGAAGGTCATCGATTAGGCTGCGAGACACGCGCAGGGGATTAACGGGAGGTATGCGCGGTTACCTTGGCGATGGAGGCGATGTCGCGGGTGGTGGGCGCGGAGAGATCCGTGGATGACGAGGAGCCCACGGAGCTACGGGTGAAGGGCCTGGAGAGATCTGTGGATGACGAGGAGCCCACGGAGGTGCGGATGGCGGAGGTGACACCGGCCTTGGCGCCAGAGGAAGAGAGGTCGGCGCGGGGGATGGAGGTGGGTGCGAGGGGAGACGTGTCCGACGACGAGGAACCCGCGGTGGTGCGAGCGGCGGCGGCGGCGGCGGAGCGGACGGAGGAGGGGCGCGGGGTGTTGAAGCCGGCGTGAGGCTTGGCCATGGTGGGCGGTGCCGCTGTGGCCTCGGAATGGTGGGTTGGGTGGGTTCTAGAACCTGGGGTTTGAATTTGAACTGGATTCGACTCGAGCCAATTCCTATTTGGCGCTTATGCTTTTTTGCACATGGCGCACGGGCGCGCCTATATCTCGCCTTCAGCGAGTCTGGCTTCGGACTCGCTGAAGGGGCGAGCGAGCTGGGCCGGCCCATGAGCGCGGGAGGCCCCAGCCTCTTTTTCCTGTATTTTTTACGTTTTCTGTTTCCTTTTTTATTTTTATTATTGTACTTTTGTTTATACTTTAAAATATTCTAAATATATATATTACAAAAAACACTCTTCAAAAAACATTTAAAAAATGTTCAACAGGTATATAAAAAATTTGAACAAATATTTGAAAAAATGTTTGAACAAGTATTTGAAAAAGGTTGAACAAGTATTTGATAAAATGTTGATCATGTATATAAAAATGTTGAACAAGTATTTGAAAAATATTGAACAAGTGTTTGAAAAATATTGAACAAGTATTTGAGAAAATGTTGATCATGTATATAAGAATGAAGAATGAAAAACAAAAATAAACAAAGAAAAACCAAAAAAATGAAAACCAAAAAAGAAACAAAATAAACCAAAGGAAAAGGAAATGAAAAAACTGAAAAAACCAACGAAACAAATGTAGAAAGAATAAAAAAATGAAAACAAAACAAAAACCGGAGAAGGAAAAAGAAAACGAAAAAAAGCATTGAAAACTGAAGAAACAAATGAAAAAAGAATGAATGGAGAAGAAAAAAGAAAAAGAACAAAAAAAGCAAAAAAAAAGAAAGAAGAAAACTCGAATAACATAGAAAAAATGGAGAAAGAAAAAAGAAAAACAGAAGAAACCCGGGAAACCAGTGAAAACCAGCTCGTTATGCCTTCAAGTAGGGTGCGCCCAGCTACTCTAACACGAACTCGACTTGAGCTGGGTGGCTAGGAGCATTGCGCAACACCCTGTAGACCAGGGATCGAATCCCAGGTTACCCCGTTTTGGATTTTTCCTGGTTTTATTTCAGACTCCACTACAAATCTGACATCAATTTTTTGACCATGGAAAATTGAATATTTTTAGTGGCAATCTGAGATTGCTGGGGATGGCAAGTTTAATTGAGAAGCATGACAAATCTGCCTCAGTTTATTTATTTTTTGGCAGGAAATTGCGATGCCCGTAAACTAAAGTTGTCATCCTCACCCCAACTAAATTTGCCATAAAAACATTTGATCTTTCATGCTTAAAAATTTGCCACCGTCTATATTTCAGTTATTTTTTGATTTTTTTTTATCTTCTCTTATTAAATCCACAAAATTTCTTCCAATTCGTGATTTTTTTCGAATTCATGAACGTTTTTTAGTTTGTGATATTTTTTTAAAAAAATTGCGAACAATTTTCAAATCTGCAAACTTTGTTCAAATTCGTGAACAATTTTTTAAATCCATAAAAAATTTCAAATTTCTGATTTTTTTCGTAAATTAATGAAAATTTTCCAATTCAAGATTTTTTTTCAAATTCATGAACTTTTTAAAAATTCGATAACCTTAAGACTTTTTTAAATCCATGAACACTTCTCATATTCTTGAACATTTTTCAGATCTGCAATTTTTTTTAAAAAAGTCCTGAACATTTCTAATCTATAAAACTTTGAAACTCTATCAGAAAAGTGGTAGTCCGTTTTTTAAACTAGCAATTGCTTGTTTTTGTGAAACAAAATATAAAAGGCGAGCATAACACACACGCGAGCGCAACTACGCAGTGGGTAGTCGGCGCCTTAAGCACTGTATAGGAGGTCACTCGATTTGAATCGGGTTAGTTAAGCAAATGGGTCGGGTATTTATGGAGAACAGGGGTAGAAGAGTGTGGAGAATGGGTTTATTTATTTGAGAAGTTGGTACCCCTCTTCATTCATATAGTTTCTGGGGCATATCTCCTAAAACTCTAAGCTCCCCTGAAAGGGAAGGTCCTAGGTGATTGAGGTGATTTGGGGTTGTGGGTTGCGGGATGGGCCTGATAACCCACAAGTATAGGGGATCGCGACAGTCTTCGAGGGTAGTATTTCATCCAAATTTATTGATTCGACACAAGGGGAGCCAAAGAATATTTGCGAGCATTAGCAGTTGAGTTGTCAATTCAACCACACCTGGAGAACTAAATATCTGCAGCAAAGTGTTTAGTAGCACAGTAGTAACAGTAGCAATAGGAACAGAAACAGAAACAATAGCAGTTTTGTAATGATTGTAACAACAACAGTAACAAAAGTAACTTAGCAAAGATCAATATGCGAAAAGCGTAGGCATTGGATCAGTGATGGATAATTATGTTGGGTGACATTCATCATATAACAGTCACAACCTAGAGTGATAAACAATAGCTCAAATTCATCAATGTAATGTAGGCATGTATTCCATATATAGTCATACGTTCTTATAATAAGAACTTGCATGACATCTTTTGTCCTACCCTCACATGGCAGCGGGGCCCATAAGGAAATCTAAGGGATATTAAGGCCTCCTTTTAATAGAGAACCGAAACAAAGCATTAGCACTTAGTGAATACATGAACTCCTCAAATTACGGTAATCACCGAAAAGAATCCCAATTACTGTCACCTTGGGGTATGCGGATCATAACACGTAATAGGTGCATACAACTTGCAAGATAGGATCAAGAACACAAATATATTCATGAAAACATAAAGGGTTCAAATCTGAAATCATGGCACTTGGGTCCTAGTGACAAGCATTAAGCATAGCAAAGTCATAGCAACATCAATCTCAGAACATAGTGGATACTAGGGATCAAGCCCTAACAAAACTGACTCGATTACATGATAAATCTCATCCAACCCATCACCATCCAGCAAGCCTACGGAGAAATTACTCACACCCGGTGGTGAGCATCATGAAATTGGTGATGGAGGATGGCTGATGATGACGATGACGACGAATCCCCCTCTCCGGAGCCCCGAACGGACTCCAGATCAGCCCTCCCGATGAAGAACAGGAGGTGGCGGCGGCTCCGTATCGTAAAACGTGATGAAACTTCTTCTTTTATTTTTTTTTCTTGGGGAGAGAGAATTTATAGCGTTGGAATTATGTCAGGAGGACCTCTGTGGGCCCCACAAGGCATCAGGGCGCGCCCTAGGGGGTGACCGCGCCCTGTTGCCTTGTGAGCAACAGGGCCCCCCTCTCCAGTTGATACTTGCACCAATATTTTTTATATATTCCATAAAAAATCTCCAAAAGCAACTACAATCTCTAATTGTCATCACAAACATGTTTACTCATAATATGCTGAATCATGGATACTGAGTTAAACATATTTACAAAAACAAAAACAAGAAGAGTTCATACCAGCCTTTCTTTGCCACAGTCACTTCATCAAATCATCGTCATTATTGCCTTTCGCTTGCACGACAGAGTGATATGAAAATAATAACAGTGCAAGGGGCCGTGGACTAAGAAGGAATCTGCAAACATTTTATTCAAGGGAGAAGACAAGGTAATATTGGCTCTTCGTTAGATCAACAATAAAGCATATGAGAGCCACTCAACATTTTCATCGTGGTCTTCTCCTACGATGACTCAACAAAAAGAGAAGAAATTCAGAGAAACACACTGAAATATTTTTGGAGTTTTTAGTTTTCTGAAGAAAGCAAATTAAAGAAGAAAAACGAAAAGCGAGAAAAACTATTTACACGGGAGAACTCCCAACAAACAAGAAAAGAAGAAACGAGAAATCTTTTTGGGTTTTCTTTTAATACTACGAACTAACTAAAGGGAAAGAAAAACCGAAAAGAAGCAAGAAATATTTTTGGATTTTCAAAGTTTTTCAAATACACAAGAATAAGGCGAAAATAAAACTAACAGGGATATACAATGAAAAAGGATGAACACCAACAACTAGAATGAATGTGTGAACATGAATGTAATGTCAGTGAGAAATACGTACTCCCCCAAGCTTAGGCTTTTGGCCTAACTTGGTCTACTGCCATGGCTGACCAGGATAATAATCGAAGTGATAGCTCGTGGAGGCGTTCTGTGCTGCCTCCTCAGCGAGACGAGCGGCCTCAACTGCCGCGTTATACTCCTGCACCTCATACTCATGGAGAAAATATCTCTATTTGCTCTGGAAATCAAAGAGGACAGGAGCAGCAAAATAACAGACACAGAATGATATTTATCGAATATTAAATTATAGTCATATCTGTGAGTGTTGTGCTTAATAAAATCATGGCTCTGCATAGTCTCAAAATTTAAGTATTTATCAGGTAAAAGAGGATCATTGGGCCTGGGCGAGACCCCTAGCCTTGCAGCTACGCGGGAGGCATCAATTCCTCCATACAAATCACCATTACCCGCGTTGCGATGCAACCTACGCGCAACAATAGCCCCAAGATTATAATGTTTGTTACCCGTTAAAGCAGTATGAATAAGGCTCAGGTCGGGGGCACAAAGTGCACTACAGTCTTCTTTACCAACAATGCATTTCCCATTAAAAATTGCAAAGTATCGAATAGAGGGAAAGTGAATGCTTTTTATCCTAGCTTGTGTAACCCCCCCTATCCTCACCATTGCAAAGATTATTGAGAAAAAATTCATATTCAGATTGCCGCGGTTCGCTAAGCGAACCCCAAAATGGAATTTTGCATGCATCACAAAACTCTTCTAGAGGCATACCATAGGATCTATCATAGAGATGAAATAAAACTCTAGAAGTACGAGAATGATACTCAAATTTTTGAGTGAATGAATGGGTAAGGTTATAGTGCTGCAGAGGCTCATCTGCGATGAAGGCGGAGACTCGGTGTTTTGAATATATTGATCAAATTCCTCCTTAATGCCTGCACCTAACATGAACTCATTGCATGGCCATCGACATGATTTTGCTTCGACACCTCTCACCGAACTTGCCCTTGGTTCAACATACGATTGGCGTGCCGAGCTTTCACTCGATGATGCTTCAGAAGACCTCCTCCTTGAAGAACTCCTCCTAAAGAGGTTCATTTTCCTAAGGGAAAATTTCTGAAAATTTTTGGACCACAAAATAATATCAACAAAACTTCACAAGATTGATAGCAACTACTCATGCAAGTGCCTAGAGGCTATATCAAGCATTCAAACTACTTAGAACTCAAAGAATTCAACATGCAAGCTCATTTTCAGCAGCACCAATAGCAGCAATTTATGCAAAATATAATCCACTAAAGCAAAAACTAATTGGAGCAATGGAGGAGTTACATACCAAGGAGCAATCCCCCAAAACTGTTTCTGAAACGGAGCTCCGTGCAAAGAGATCGAAAATCTCAGGTTTGGGAGCAAGAACACGAGAGAGAGAGAGCTACCACGATTTTTTTCTGGAGGTAGGAGATGAAGTGGGCTGAAGAGATAAGTGAGTGGGTCCCTGTGGGACCCACAAGGCATCTTGGCGGGCCCCTAGGGGGGGTCGCGCTCTGTTGCCTTGTGAGCAACAGGTGCACCCCTTGGGTTGTTTTCAGTGCCAAAAATTCTTAAATATTCCAGAAAAAATCATGTTAAAATTTTATTACATTCTGAGCATTTTTATTTGTGGGACATTTTTTATTGCACGGATAATTCAGAAAACAGGATAATCATGGCATTTTACTTTATTAAACTATAAATAACATAGAGCAAACCATGGTTACAGAAAGTTGTGCTTACTAAATTCATCGATCACATGCCCCTAAAAAATAATCCATTAATAAGGTTAATCAAGTCTTATTAACAAACTATTTCCAAGTAACATGAAACCGAAGAACTTTCATATAACACTAAGTTACCTCAACGGGGATATGCATCTCCCCAACAATAAGAATTTCATATTTCTTTTTGACAATAGGAAGAGGAAATTTGAATCCTCCAATAGTGATTGTCGAAACCTTTTCAATACAACTGATACCACTCACTGAATTTAGTTTCTTCGAAAAATAAACCGTATGCTCATTACACTTGTACCGTTACGTGCTATACAAACGGTTTTTACCCCCTTTCCGTGACGGAGTTTTAAACCGTCGCCTTGCTTGTGTGTGCGATAGGGGGGTCTTCCCACATGACCCAAAAAACGTTTGCTATAGGGCGACCCGCTGCTGACGACTTTCGTAAAGTAATCGTATGCGAAGTCGCGGACTATTCCACACGTTAGACACGGGCACTACGTTTGTGATCCGCGACACATTAGAAACGATATCGCAGATATCCACATGTGCAAAAGGTGGATATCACAAACATTTATTTCTACCGTTTTGTTTGTGATACGTACACTATCACACACAGTTAAAAAATATAAAATGTGTGCGGTGTCTTTACTATGGCCAACGTGTCCATTTTCATAACTGTGTATGATAGGTATACCTATCACACATGGTCTCCAAATGTGAACTATCTTCTTTTTATCCAAGAATCGCACACGCACATCGTACAGAAATGTGTGTAATACTTATGGCAATCCCACAAGTGTATGAGAATAAACCGTGCGTTCGACCGCTGAGTATCGCACACGTTTTCTGTGAAAGAACCGTGTGTTCTTTATTTTACCATCGCACACGCTGTTTTATTTCTAACTGTGTGTATGGTGTTCTAATACCTGCTATTTAATTTTATTTTTCCCTGTAATTTATTATTCGAATTGGAAAGTTTCAAATTTTGAATACTATGGAATTTAAATATTTCATATTCTCATCACAATGGTTCAACAACCAATCCATAAATCAAAATCTCAGTACAATGTGTTCAGTAATTACAGAATTAGGCAGCAGATTAATTATGATGAACCACAATATTTAGAGGCGGTAAAGGTGAAGAGAGAAGTGTAAATCATTTTGGCTGCCGATAGTGTTGCAGAAGCGGAATGCCCATAATTAATGTGCCCTCCTCCATGCCAAAGGCGCGCACAACTTTTGTCCAACCCCTTGTGACGATCGCCCTCCCATCCTTCACCGCCTTCAGGAAGACTTCTAGACCATTATCATGGTAGTATGAATTATATACTTTAACCTTAGTTGCCTCCACTCCGGTCATGTAGTTTGCAAGGTAATCATGAGTAAATTGCTTCGGAAACCACTGAAAAGAGAAAACTTTCAGAAATTCATGTCTAATAGAGTAACTCATTGTGGGCAGGGGGAAAAGGAAACAGATTACTTACCATTCTAAAGTTCACTGTTGTCTTGGATAAAGTGTAAATAAAGAGTTTAATTCACATCACCGTCTCTTCCGCCTAACAATCTTTCTTAGTTTCCTCACTTGACGCTTGTTCATGAATATCTCATTGCCCCATACGCAAAAGGGGTTGAAGCTTGGATCAGTACCGCTGATATATGTACCTACACGCAACCATTAAATGTTAGAAGCTAAACTTCAATTGCACAAATGATGTAAAAAACTATAAGACATGGCATGCAACTAATCTCGACGGTAAACAACAGCATCGCCCATTGCGGCCCTGCGTAAGTACATGGAAAGACATGTTAACTACATCCACCAAAAATAGCAAATGGTAATAAAACGACAACATCTCTAGTGATATCTCCATTGCGAAGAGTAGCATGGTAGTAAAGGGACAGATTAAAAAATGGATAGAACTGTTTGCTACAACAGGCTTGACAGCAACCTAAGTCAGGCATTGTAAGTTTATAGCTGGTATTGGTGAAATTGAACTGGACAGTTCATACTTAAACATGACAGTGTACATTACTGAAATAAACAAGGCATGTGTTAAGTACAGACAATCTAATATAGCCATTGAAACTGGTACTGATGAAATTGAAATTGGCAGAGTTAAACATCGCAAGGCAAGTGCTGCTAGAGCAGAGAATGACCCAGTTGCCTATAAAAAGGTAGGGAAAATAGCTAATAATGGTTAGGCATGTTTACTACAACAGGCTTAATACATCAACCGTACAAAACATAGCCATTGCAATAGGTATTGGTAAAATTGAAATGGGCAGTTCCTACTTGGTAAATCCCGAGGGGTAGTTGGTGGGGCACTTCATCTGGGCCAGAGCCCGCCCCAAGTCGGCGGCGGCGAAGGTGAGGTGTTCCTCCGGGTTGAAGCGTGGATTAGTGCCGCTGACATGTGTACCTACAAGAAGCACGTAAATGCTATAAGCTAAACTGCAATTGCACAAATGATATAAAATACTATAAGACATTGGGATGGAACTAACCTCGACGGTAAACAACATCATTTCCCATTGTGGCCCTGTGTAAGTAAATGGAAAGGCATGTTAACTACAACAGGGTTAACATCCACCAAAAATAGAAATGGTAATAAAACGACAACATCTCTAGTGATATCTTCATTGCGTAGAGTAGCACAGTAGGAAAGGGATAGATTAAAAAATGGATAGAACTGTTTGCTACAACAGGCTTGACATCAACCTAAGTCATGCATTGTTAGTTTCTAGATGGTATTGATGAAATTTAACTGGGCAGTTCATACTTCAACATGACAGTGTACATTACTAAAATAAACAAGGCATGTGTTAAGTACAGACAACCTAATATAGCCATTGAAACTGGTACTGATGAAATTGAAATTGACAGAGTTAAACATCGCAAGGCAAGTGCTGCTAGAGCAGAGAATGGCCCAGTTGTCTATAAAATGATAGGGACAATAGCTAAGAATGGTTAGGCGTGTTAATTACAACAGGCTTAATACATCAACCGTACAAAACATAGCCCTTGCAACTAGTATTGGTAAAATTGAATTGGACAGTTCGTACTTGGTAAATCCCGAGGGGTAGTTGCTGGGGCACTTCATCTGGGCCAGAGCCCGCACCAAGTCGGCGGCGGCGGAGGCGAGGTGTTCCTCCGGGTCGACACGCACAGCGGCCACCGCGCCATCGACCGCCATCAGCTCCTCGACCTCCCGTGTTATATGTGGTTACGCTTACGCGGTGATGCTCTACAGTAGGGGGTGGGGATTTGGAGGCATGAGGATGTTTCGCAGGCGCCATCTAAGCAATCAGGCAGGGGCGGTGATGGAAATCGGTAGGTTACCTGACTGGATCGACGAGGCTCGGGCAGAACGTAGATGTGGTTGAAGCTGTGGTTGCGGCGGCGGCGGTTTGAGCTGCCGGGAGGGAGGAGGGGGGAAGATAGTTTGGAAATGTGATGGGTGGGGATGGGGTGGGGTGGGGGGGGTAAATTCTGAAATCCCGCACCTATTGAAAATTTCGCTGCGAAACTTGAAACTTACGCGGGCGGAACACACAACGTAGTCGAAGCGTATAATATACTCGTGTGCGAGAAAAGAGAAAATTGGTGGATCCCGTATTCAAAAAATTGTACACATGTAGTTGATTAAATCAGTCATGGGCGGTTGTGATGGTACGTGTGCGATGTTTTCTAACCGACTTATGGAACATTAACGCACGCGGTACACAATAGCAACCTTGTGTTTTGTGGTCTCCTAAAAATTAAAATATCTATCAACATCTAGAGCCGCAGCCTACAAATTTAAAAATCTCTTTCATTGTGGTAGGGCTATCATCAACGTACATGAACGAGGCGAAGTTGACACTCGATGAATAGTCATAAGTTAATGAAAATGCAATCAAGTGTCAACCTGCCTCGCTCACAGAGAATTGATCGACCTATGAAACAAGAAAGATGTTTGCTGCCTCCCACCGGCGCTGCTATTTAAGCCGGTCTGCGTCCGCCCCGCGTGGCGAGGTGGGACTAAAAACCAGCTCCGGCGAGCTCGTCTCCGACCCGGTTGTGCCGAGGTGAGAGAGGAAGGAGCTCCGGGGTGGATGCGGGTTGGACCGCTATGACTCGGTTGAGTTAACTTTTTTTGACCGGGCACTAATTTGCTCTAAAAAAGTAGTAGTAAATAGTAGTAGATGCTCGTAATTAATTAAACAAACGTACGGTTGACACACACACTAACTACTTCTCGCATGCTGGCCAGCCCCAGACGTCGTCGTACTCCTTACCAGCCTTGTCAGCAGCAGCCCACCGTGCTTGAATCTTTGCCCGACTCTCCCCAGCAGCGCGTGCGGTCGCTTCTTTCTTACGGCGGCGGGACTCTCTTTTCTTGAGTGCTTTCTGCCTTTGCCGCTCCTTCTGTGCGGATTTGGCCTCCTCTTGCTCCACCGCCCATTCGGCCATGGCAGCTTCAAAGTCCGCCCACGTAGGTGTGCGGTCGCAGGCGTCGATGAACTCGGCGCGGCGGGATTGTTAGGGCATTTTTCTCTCTTAGTGGTTTTGGTGATTGATGACAATGCTCTTTGCGGACTAACCATGTGCATTTAGTTTTCAGAGATTATCAGATGGCACGAGACGGTTTATTTCCCCTCGGCGGTTAGAAGTAAAGATGGTTATTTTCCGGCGATTTCTCTTTGGTGGTTTTGGGTCGTAGGAAATCCGTACAATCAAGAGGGGGTCCGTTTGTGGAAAGGTTTGGGTGGAATCAACACGTACATAGTCACTTTGCACCCGCCATCCTTCCCGGCTGTTGGAGCTTTTCTCATCTTATGATTGGGCTTACTTGTGGCATCTAAGTGGTAGTACCGCTCAGCCCAGCGGCAGTACCGCTCCGGCGATACTGCCGCTGTTCAGTACTACTCGCACTCCCGCGGTACTACGGCTCTGACTAGTACCCCACTACCGCAATTCTTCCGAGCTTCAGTCTTTACAGCGGAAGTACCGCTCCTGCGGTACTACCGCTGTTTCTCTATCGCTTGTAGTGCCGCTTATTTTTGCCTTCTGTTATGCTCTGTCCTGCGAGCGGAAGTAGAGTGGCAGTATCGGGTGGTAGTACCGCTCTGTGCGGCACTACCACGCTATCCCACTCTACTACCACTGTTCCGTCTGTCCACGCAGCACCACACGGTAGTACCGCTGGTGGGAGCGGTAGTACTGCTCCGGCGGAACTACCACCTCCTGATTCGCTCAGTTGCACATACAGGCCGAAACTTCCGTTCTAGCGGAAGTACCGCTCGCCTGAGCGGTACTACCGCTTAGGCACGGGCTGGGAGTGCATAACGGTTGGATCTTTTCCCCCACTATATAAGTGAGTCTTCTTCTTCAAGTAGACTCACCTCTTTTGCTCCAAAAGCTCCATTGTTGCTCCAAGCTCCATTCTTGCCCGATCTCTCTCCCTAGCCAACAACAATTGTTGATTTTCTAGGGTTTGCTTGAGAGGGCCTCGATCTACACTTCCACCAAGAGATATTTGATTCCCCCCACTAATCCCTAGCGGATCTTGTTACTCTTGGATGTTTGAGCACCCTAGACGGAAGAGGTCACCTCGGAGCCACAATCCAGTGTGGTGAAGCTCCGTGGTGGTGTTGGGAGCCTCCAATTCGGTTGTGGAGAGAGCCCCAACCTTGTTTGTAAAGGTCCGGTCGCCGCCTTCAAGCGCACCACTAGTGTAATCATGACATCTTGCATTGTGCGAGGGCGTGAGGAGAATACGGTGGCCCTAGTGGCTTCTTGGGGAGCATTGTGCCTCCACACCACTCCAACGGAGACGTACTTCCTCTCAAAGGGAAGGAACTTCGGCAACACATCCTCGTCTTCACCGACTCCACTTGTGGTTATTTCTTTCCTTTACTTTGTGCAAGATATTGTTGTGTTGTATTGTTGGCTTGCTTGCTTGCTTGTTGTTGTTGTTAGCATCATATAGGTTGCTCACCTAGTTGCATATCTAGACAACCTATTTGTTGCTTAACCTAAATTGTTAAGAAAAGCTAAAAATTGGTAGTTGCCTATTCACCCCCCTCTAGTTAACCATATAGATCCTTTCAAAGGGTATCAGAGCCTCGTCTCTTCATTAAGGATTTCACCACCCGAAGAGTATGGTTGACGACGGGGATCGGGATGAAGTTGTACCCGAGGCCGTGGAGTTGAACTCGGTCACCCGAGACGACTTAAATGAAGCTATGGCTTCACTTAAGACGTCTATGACGGCTGAGGTCAAGTCCATGTTTGAAGAACTCCTTGAGGGGTTGAAATCTTCTACCGGTCCGATGCAAGTGATTAATCCCACTGCATCAGAGTCCGAGGCCAACTCCGGTAAGGAAGCGGCTAAAGGTACTCAAACTTCTCCCCCTCTAGGGAAAAATGGGATGGGCATCCATGCCTCGGTTGGCCCTCCCCCGGACTATGGAGGTCCGGTACCATCGCCTCGCATTAATCCTCTTGGTCCTCCTTCTAAGTTTGATTTGAATAACTTTCATGATTGGGTTTTTCGTATCAAGTCTCATTTGAATCACAGCTCAACACAACTTTGGAGGGTCATTGAGCAAGGCTTCTATCCTCATGATCGTTACAACATGACACCAAGATAAGAAGTGGACAATCAACTCAATCACTCTGCTTTGTTCATTCTCCAATCCACAATGCCGCCGGAAGAGCTCTCTCATTTCCGGCCATTCACTCCCGCCAAGGATGCTTGGGAGCACATCATCTCATTGTACAAGGGAAGCTCAAGCATTCAACGGTCCAACTTTGAGGTCATTCTTGATGAGGCCGATGAGTTCGTGATGAAGGATGATGAAGATCCTCGTGAGCTATACCGGAGATTGACTACTCTCATGGTCTCACTCCGAGATCATGGGAGCAAGGATACGGATGACACTTGGGTCAAGCACAAGTTCCTAAAGGCCATTATGCCATTCAACAAGAGCATGTCTTCCGTGATCCGTCAAAGACCGGACTTCCACACCTTGTACTCAAGTGAAGTGTTGGATGAATTCATTGCAATGAACATTTTGAACAAGACCGCTGACAACGCTCTAGCTCGTGTCCAACGGTCAAAGAAGACCAACCTTGTTTTGAAGGCCAAGGCAATTCCGGAAGAAGATGAAGAGGAAGAAGAGGAGAGTTGCCCCGAAGACACCAAATATGCTTACCACGAGCACATGGCTCTTGCGTCAAGGCAATTTTGGGGCAACAAGAGAAACTCAAGGCCCAACTTCTCCAAGAACAACTCAAGTGGCTCCAAGGGCAAGCAACGTGTGAGAACTTGCTACAATTGTGGTAATGTGAGTCATTTCATGGTGGATTTCCCCTACGAGAAGAGGGAAGACAATGGTGGCAAGCTCATCCGCAAAGACAAGGCCAAGTCCTCCATGAACAAGAACAATGCCGCAAAGAAGGTGCCACAAAAGGGATTGGTGGTGCAAGAAGAGTACAACTCCGACGATGATGATGATGACGCAAGTGGTGAAGTGTTTGCAACGGCCACCGTGGCCATTGCCGCCTCTTCCCCAACCTCGGTGTCTCTCTTTGACGCCCCCAACGAGAACTCCATCCCCAAGTGCCTCATGGCAAGATGCATCAACAAGGTAACCTCCAACATCAAAACTTCCTTCACTTCTAATCCTTCTTTGACGGATTGTGTGGATGAAAAAGAGGAGGTAAAGGTGGATGAGAATGAGTACGACAAGTTCTTGGGTAAGCTCAAAGGTGAGACCAAGAGGCACTTTGTTGCTCTCTTGAAACAACTAGGTGAGGCCAATGATATCATTGAGTCTCATGAGGAGAATATCACTAACTTGGAAGGCCATAGTCGTGAGTATACCGATGAGATTGCGTATCTTTCCATCGCTCTTGAGGAAGAGCGAGGTCTTCGTTCGGCTCTTGAGGAGTCGCAAAACGTTGACCTTGCTAAACTAAAGAAAGATCATGATCATGCTCAAGTTCTTGCTCGTGTGCTTAAATCCGAGAATGTTGAGCTTGGGGTTGGCCATGCTAGACTCAAAGAAGAGTTTGAGCTACTTGACAAGGCTCACAAGGCCTTGAAAAGTGCACATGCTACTCTCAAGGAGTCTCATGATCAACTCCAAGCAAAGCTCACTAAGGAAACAACCACATGTCCTCCCTTTGTGTTAATTGATAATGCTCATGCTACTAACCCTTGTTGTGAGCATATTCATCTTGTGGAGGAGAATGCCAAGTTAAAGGAGCAAATCGAGAAAGGCCTTGTGACTTTCATACAAGGCAAGAAGAACCTCAACAAACTTTTGAGCAATCAAAAGGAAGTTGTGGCAAAGGAGGGACTTGGGTTTGTGCCCAATTCAAAGAAGAAGAAGAACAACAAGACCATGAAACCTCTCCCTCTCAACGAGGTATTTGTCAAGAAGGGAGAGGGTGCTCATAAGGAGAAAAAGGACAAGGTGGTGGGTGGAAATGCCAAGAAGGGCAATACCACTCCATTGAACAAAGCCGGCGATTTTAACCCTTCTTATGTTTTATGTCGTGCTGGTGATGGGCATGTTTATGCCAAATTTGTTGGTTCTTACTATAAGTACATTGAATGGTCTATTTGGGTTTCTAAGACCCTTGTTACTAACATCAAAGGACCCATTCAAGAATGGGTACCTAAAACCAAGCATTGATCTCTTGTAGGAGTTTGCTTCTGGTGGAGGATCATGCTTGCTCGATAGTGGAGCAACAAATCATATAACCGGGAGCAAGCATTTGGTGGTGGACGTGCAACCAAGCCCATCTATGCCCACCCATGTGCAATTTGGTGATGCCTCAACATCTAAGGCATTGGGTCTTGGCAAGGTTGTGATTTCTCATGACTTATCAATTGAGAAAGTCATGCTTGTTGAGACCCTTGCTTACAATTTACTTTCCGTTCGTCAACTTGCACTTATGGGCTTTGCCACATTCTTTGATCTTGATACCGTGGCCCTTTTGTGGAGCAAGACTCTTAAAGTAGCTTTTATTGGGCATGTCGAGAACGGTCTCTATGTGGTTAACTTCTCGGAGCAACCCACTAAGATCGCGACTTGCCTAATGGCTAAAGTTGACATGGGGTGGCTTTGGCATCGCTGTCTAGCCCACGTCAATATGAGATCTTTGCAAAGTATCCTCAAAGGGGACCATGTTCGTGGACTAACAAATGTGAGCTTTGCCAAAGATCGTGCTTGCAATGCTTGTATCGAAGGAAAGCTACATGAGACGGCTCACCGACCCACGACTGTCATCTACACGAAGAGGCCCTTGGAACTCCTTCACATGGATCTCTTTGGACCTCCATCCTTTGATAGTCTTGGGGGGAGAAAGTATTGCTTGGTGATTGTGGATGACTATTCAAGATACACTTGGGTATATTTCTTCAAGAGGAAGAGCGAGACCCAACAAAACGTCATTAACTTTGCAAATGAACTCAACATCAACATGAAGCAAAGATACTGATGATTACGAGTGACAACGGCACCGAGTTCAAGAACTACACATTGGATGAGTTCCTTAGTGACGAGGGGATCAAGCATTGTAACACCCCAAAAATTGGGTTATCAATTTTTGTGCTGTTATTCCTTCCAAGCTTTCTTTTTCAAAATCTTTTTCCGGAGTTTGCTGGATGATCAGGTGAATCCAGGCAATTTTCAACTTTTCAGAACCTTGCCCATGTCTTTGATGCTGGTCAAGATCCCATTTGCATCATCCCAAAACCCCATCAGAACCCTAATTCCAATATTTGGAATTTGAGACCCTGCTCTTGTGATTACAAAGGAGCCACCATTTCCTTTGCTCTGCTGATCCTCCAAAAATTCCCAGAGATCTTCCTATACTTATAAACCTTGGATGTGCAAAAATATTGCCAAGTCATATGCAATATTTTTCATCTGGGATTAATTCCTTTTCCTGTCTTTCTGAGGAATTAAATCCAGAAGGATAGCTAGACATCCCTAAATTTCATGAAAATTTGTGGAGATGATCTTTGTGACTATCCCAAGCTCTGGTAAAAATATTGGCCAAATTTAAATAAGGGAAATTTACTTTTTCCTTGACAAGGCCAATATTGCCTCTCTGCCACTTTCCAAAGGAACTACCATTTTGGTAGCCAGGAAAATTCCCAAATAATTTGTGGAGCTTCTCCTAGATATATATTCACCATTTCCATCCAAACCCCATGTTCCATAGTTCAAAATTTGAGCAGATGATCCAATGCAAGTTTCTGCCTTGATTCCTTGATCCAATTGAGCTGAAATTTTGCAGGGTAGTTCATATTGATATATTACTAATGCAAACCAAAAATTAGCTCAATTCATCTATCCAATCTTTTCCTATAATTTTCTCAAGTTTCTGTTCAGATTTCATCTGTGTGAAGGAAGTGCTATTTATATTTTCTTGATTGCCCTCAAACTTTTTGAGCACTCTTTCATATCCAAATAATTGCCACATGCCAAAATTCAGATCTATTTGCCTAGCCAATTTTCCTCAGCAAATTTCCAAAGTTTATGTCCAGAGGGAAGCTTTGTGAAGGAAGTACTAGCTAGGCTTATTCAAATGAGTTGAAATTTTGGCAGATCATCCATATGCTCAAATCATTGGTCTCCACCAAATTTGGGCCATTTCCATCTAGCCATTTTTCCCCAGCACCCTCATCTCTATTTCTGGCCAGTGGGCACTTTGCAAAGGAAGTACCAGCTAGCCTCATCTTTTGGAGCTGAGATTTTGGCATAGTGGTCACCTTAGTAGATGACCAGCCTCACCCAAATCCCAGGCCTAATGGAGCTGTGCACTGCCTAATCTTTCCATCAAACACTTTGCTGCTAATTTGGATTTGTGCACCGTGCAGTCACATCGTGGGCCATGGGTATCGTTTCTTTGTGCCAAACAGCTACTGGGGGAGTGATCTACTCGCCAGACATGCCTGGGCCGGCCAGTGCGCATGGGAACACTGTGGTCATGCGGTGACTACGCGTAGAGCGCGTGCGTTGCCTGCAAACCGCGTGCACAATGCACTGGACCCGCGGAAGGTCCCTCCACGGCCGCCCAGCTCGCCACCGAGTGCCACGACCTCGCCCGCGTCGCCTGTGCCCCTGCCCTCCTTGTCCCGTAGCCCCTGGCCATGTGTGCCGGCACCGCGTCCGTCGCCGGAGTGCCGACACGTTGCCGCACTGCGTGGCCAGCTCCTCCCCTTCCCGAGCCTTCCCCGCAACCCTTTTAACGCGTGCTCGAGTCCCCCTGGCCACCCGCAGCTCTCCCTCAAGCCCAGGGGCTTCTCTTCCCCTCCAATGGCCGAGATGGCTGTCGCCGATCCCCGCGGCTAGCTCATGCCCGTGGCCCTCCCCTCCCTTTTCTTCTATGTCCTCGGCCCCCCCTCGACGCCCGCGAGATGCCGCCGCCCCGAGCTTCGGCGGAGGAGCCCTATCGGCGTCCCTCATCTCCGGCCGTGCTCCGGCCGAAGTGCTCGAGCCACGGCCTGGCGCTGCAGCCCGCCCCGAGCGGCCCCGCGGCCACCAGCGGGCGCGGCGTGGGCTGGCGGAGCCAGTGCGCACGACGGCCAGGCCAGCGGCCGAGGCCCTCCCCTGCCTCTTTCGCGGAGAAGAAGAAGACGACTAGGAGGAGAGAGAGAGGATATGAAGTGGGTCCCGCGTGTCAATCTCTCAGCGTTGACCAGGCGGCCCCTTTGACCGGAGTAAGTGGAGGCGCATTTCGCGCAATACGCTTTCTCCTGAAGAAAACGTATTCTGCTGCTGTTTCGGTCCAAAATACGCCTTCTCTGCGTGAAGGTGTACTCCTGGAAATGCGCTTTCAGCCCAGCCGCCGCCGAAACCGTTATTTTGTGAACGTTCACCCGTTAAGGGTAGAAACAGACAGTTTTCTGTCTGTTTTATGCCTAATGAACGAACACTCATATTTTCGCGACCGTAACTCCGATTGAGGTAATTCCAAAGCTCACGTTCTCAGTTCGTCGAGCCCGTTCCGATGGTGCCATTTTCATAATGTTGTCACATGTTGAAAATACCATATTTACCCTTCCTCAAATCCAGGCCTCTCCCGATTGCACCGGTTTCGATGACTCGTTTCCAGTGGATCGTCGCACTTTCACCCGGTGTATTTGTCCACCCCAAGGCAAGCCAACCTCTTATCATGAGCACCAGACTTGCATGTTGACTTTGCTTGAACACCGTGCGTGTGTAGCTGCAGTATATTCATATGTTGTTTCTGTCTGCAATTGTGGTATATGTATTGCTTGCCATGTCATGCTATAACCAGACTTCATACTAGCTTTTACCATGTTAGCAATAATGTTTTTATTGGTAATATCATGTTACTTCTGTGTCTGTATCTCGCACCATGTTTGTTAATGCTATTGTGATCATGTCATACCATTGCCATGCTACATATGTCATATATGATATGCACTTCATAAGTTTGGTAAACATGGTTATTAATTCATTTATGATGTTCATACTTATAATCTTGATGATATGGTAAAATGATGGAGATGGCAAGAACATGTGAATAACATCAACCACCTCCATCGGATGGATCGTGTCATAGTGCCACCGAATCGAGCTCACCAGTGCAACCACACTTGCCTGGATGGGGAGGCCCTAATTCGGTCTTTTGTCATGCCTCTAGCTGGTACCTCCAACCAGGGAAGGTTATGTGCGTGTGCTACCCTGGCCCGGTGGGCGGCCATAACCTTGTGTACCCGGTTTTGGTATTGAGCTCAGGTCCCCGTTTGGGACAATTTTGTTTGGCCACGATGGTGGCAGCCACGAGGTGGCGGGATGTCACGAGTTGACATCGGGGTCACCTATGACATAGCGCAAAGGGGAGTTTGTCGGAGTGGCCGAGAGAGTGTCATGCAATAGATTGGTTTTGTCGGAATATCGTTGGTCCACCCGAATGGGAGCACGAGGCCATGAGTTCCGTAGTGTGGGTACAGTGTACTAACCTCTGCAGAGTGTATAATCTATTGATAGCCGCGTCCTTGGTTATGGACACAGTTCATACTAGGTCACACTATCTGGTCTTTGTCGACATGGAGGATAAACCTAATATAATAGACTTATTACAGCATGTGCTATTAAGTAAAGGTGGTGCCTTGGACTATCTGATAGTTGTGAGAAATCACCATGTTGCTCTGACATGATCACGAGATGAGATCTCGGTGATGCATGAGTTGGCCCAGAGGGGCAGTGGCAGTAAAACTGATTGTTGAACAGTAGATAACTCTTCACGGAAGGTCAGTGTAGTTTACTTTTTAGTCTAGTTTCATGCATATCTTGTAGGTACAACTATGCCATGCCATGATGTTCCATGTTATGCCATGATCTGCCATGATATGCTATGACATGCTGTGATATGATTTGGTATAGATTTGCTTGATCCATGTTACTTGCTAGTATCATGCCATGCTTATCTTTTACCATGAGATAATATGTATGAGCATAGGGCTTGCTTTGTCATCTGCTTGTTTGGATGCTATGTATTTGGTTGTCTTGCGAGTACATTCAAAGTACTCACCTGGCCTTGCACGTGGCCAGATTGCAGGAGAAGACTTGTCGTGCTAGACCGTAACCATGCCAGTCCTGTGAGTTGTGGAGCCCAGCCAGAGACGACGTGCCACTAAACCGAGACTTCCGCTGCCATTTAGATAACCTTAGGGCTTTGCAAGCCATTGTATTCCTCAGCGTTGTAATACTCTATTTCATGTAAATGAAATATATTTTGTGCTTGGAATGCTGTACCATGTACCCGTCGTGCGTCAGGTGTTATCCTGGGCTGACATGCAAAGGCCCCCTGTTCCAGGCGGATCGGGGTGCCACAGGAGATGGTATCAGAGCCAGGCTGGTGATAGGTTACCCTAGCGTATAATCACCATTATCATCAACCCGTAATAAGCCTGATAGTTTTGACCCATCCCTGGCGTCCGGCATGACCACTGTTGTCCAACAGGTGGCACAGTCGGAACTGACGCGTCCCTACCCAGTTGCCCCCTCCCACCCAGTTTTCTTGGGTTGGACGGCGACCCTATCTTTTTGTCGTCAGTATCGGCGTATCCATTCCCCTGTAGGGAAGGATTCACGCCGTACTGGCGTGTCCCCGCCCAGTCGCATATAAAACCCCCCCACTTGCTAGTTGTAGCACCCCAGCTCAGTAAGTCATATCCCAGCAAGAACCCTAGCTAGTAGCCCCAGATCAGAAGCCATGGCTAGTCTTCCCAGGGAAGCCACTTTTCATAGACGCACTTTCGCAGCCGGCTATGTTGGCTTTCCGCCCCTCCTTTCAGATATGCTCACCCAAGCCCTTGATTGTAGTACTAGCCCCGAGTACCTGGTGTTCCAATCGGAATCCGTCCCTCACCTTTGCTGATACCAGGCCAAGGTGCAGATCTGCCCAGGTCCAGCAGAGGATGGGAAGCCCTCGATTTTTCTGGGCAGATCTATGCCCACTCCGGTGTTGGCTATCCAAACAGCCGCTGCAGAGGCTATCGCCCGTCTCCGATCCCAGTTTCCGCGTGTAGGGGGGATGCGGGAGTTCAGTTATTTCCCCTCTACATCAAGTACAGTATGGGAGTTCTCCAACGCTGTCCAAGAGAATGACCCAGCGATAGCTCGTCTGGTTCAGTTCATCAATGCCCAGGGAATGATGATCAGTAGCATTCTGGGAGAGTTCAAAGCTATCGACCGAGATGCTACCTGGGTTGTCACGGAAGCATACCGCGAGGCCCGTCAAGCTGCATCCCAGCTCGTCGACCCCATGCCATCCGGCCCAGTGTTCTCTTCTCAGCCCGTGCCTTGGTTGAAGCCAGGCATCGTCAACCTCCTCTCCATCAACAGGGCAGTTTATCGTCTTTGTCGTCAGGAAAGCTCATGCCCGCTTCAGCCACAACCCCAGCAGTTGAGCCCCAACCGATAGAGGTGGCCGACGATGAAGATGGAGATTGGCTTAGCCTGCGTCCGCCAGGTGAGCCCCAGCAAGACTAGACCTATGTGACTCCAATCGCATAGTCAGGCGATGCTGCGAGTATGCCAAGTCCGTCTGTTCATCCTCATTAGGAGGATAGAACCATGTATCCCGGAGTGAGTTGTTGCTTTTCGATGCGTAATAGGGTTGTGCTTTGTTGTATCCTTGTACTGCTTGTAACCGGTGTGTTGTGGTAATGTTCTATGTATGCTCCTTTGCTTTGTGGTTCATCTGCCTCTCTGTTAAGTAGAAATATTTGACAGAGTTGGCAGTGAACTTCTAATAAGATTTTAATTGGTAGAGCACATACACCATACAACATTGGGCTCGCCCCGAGTCCCTAATAAAATGCTAGCTGGTGTAGGTATATGTATACCAGGAGTACATATACCCACCGGCATTAAAATACCTTAGTGCTATTTGCTTGATGTGCTTTACTTCGCATGTATTTTTTTTTTTTTGCATTTTGCATATGTATTGTTTTGGAATGTATTGCATAATGCACGCATACATGGGTCACCCCGATTACGGTTGAGCAGTACCCGAGTGAATGCAAAGTCGCTTTCCTACCATTTTCTGTGCATACTTAGTGTGCCAGATCTCCAGATCCAGAGCCTCCAAGAGGCAGTTCCTCCTGGCAATTCCTCGCCCCTAATTTTCTTCAGAGCTCCCGTTTGCATTTCCAGAGGAGCACTGCCAGCTTTATTTCACTAGAATTAGTACAACTACTCCAGTACAGATTCTGTCCCTACTGCTACTTCGATGCCTACTCTTCATAGTGCTATCCGCGAAGTTTTTCTTCTGTGGAACCAGCAGCGTGATTCCAGTGCTGGTGAAGCCACCTCTTCTGCACCTCGTAATTCCCCGGAGCCAACAGCACCGATGTCACTGCCTTGTGTGACGCCGGACAAGCCGCCGTCCCGACCCGCCGTAGCACGCAATCACTCCACCGGCGCAAAGCGGTGGAGAAGCAAGCATGGTGCAGTACCAGTGCTACTTGTAGCTTGCGTTGGTATTTTCCCTGAAGAGGAAGGGATGATGCAGCACAGTAGAGGTAAGTATTTCCCTCAGTTATGAAACCAAGGTTATCAATCTAGTAGGAGAATCATGTAACACCTCATTAGTAGTACCTGCACACTGTGGCACCCCGACTTAGAGCAACCGGTTTACCTTGCATTGCCAGCCTAGAGATCAAGTCTTCTGGCAATACACAACAACTTGGTACAGAAAACAACCGCTTATTGATCTCTTAGCGGAAACATGGGTTCACATCTTACATGATGAGCGAGGCCAAGAGGCACACACGGTGCGGCTGCACTTATGTACATTATTTAGTAGACATCTTCCAGGCCTCGATGATGAAAGGGAAACTACTACGCGACAGCGGAACGACGAGGTAGCGGAACTCCACTCCACAGGGACACTGCTGGGACACGGCCTAGATTGCGACAAACTGCTCAACATCAACTCCTTGCACGGCTTCTCCTGCATCTGGCATGATAAGCCAGGTGAGTACTTTGAATGTACCCGCAAGCTCACAGCAAACAAAACAAGTGCGACAAACAACAACAAGGCATTTAACAAATTTAATGCATGAGCATGATACTACTCAACATGAGATGTGCGTGAAACAGTGCCATGGTCCTCGGGACCAACTTACCATTTCGGGGTTACCGCGTAACCACCGTTCATCACTTACCAACGTGATCCTCACTTGATCACATTCATACCTTTCATAGTGATCCTCGATCACCCTTTCTGCATGTGCTATCTTGTGAAGCTTAGTGTGCAAGTTAACTTTATATGTTGACCCACAGTGTGACCTACTATGAACTGTGTCCATATCCGAGGACGCGGCTATCGATAGATTATACACTCTGCAGAGGTTAGTACACTGTACCCACACTACGGAACTCATGGCCTCGTGCTCCCATTCGGGTGGACCAACGACATTCCGACAAAACCAATCTATTGCATGACACTCTCCCGGCCACTCCGACAAACTCCCCTTTGGGCTATGTCCTGGGTGACCCTGGTGCCAACATGTGACACCCGCCACCTCTGTGGCTGCCACCGTCGTGGCCAACATCAAAAACTGTCCCAAACGGGGACCTTGGTACCATCAAAACTCGGGTCCTCAAGGTTATGACTGCCTACCGGGCCAGGGTAGCGCCAGAGCACAACCTTCCCTCGTAGGAGGCACCGGCGAGAGGCATGGCAATAGACCGTATTAGGGCCTCCCCATCCAGGCAAGTGTGGTTGCACTGGTGAGCCCGATTCGGTGGCACCATGACTCGATCAACAGCATGTTCAAGTTGGATTATTATCAAGTTTAACTTGAAAAGAAAATGATTCGAGCCATAGTGTATGAATGGATGCACGGGTCATGATCATGAATAACAAATGCATCATGTTGTCATATGAGTATATGCCATGATACCTACTGCACACTAGCAAGAAAGCATGTATCCTACTGCATAAATTATCAACATGACAGGAGAAAGTTTATGCAATAAGATTTATGTAGCAAGTTATTTTCAATAGTGAATAAAGGATGAATTTAATTCGATTAAACCAAGTCATTGCAATGCCATCCTTGCATATGAATGTTGTGGCTTGCCTTGGTTCAGAGGAGTGTCACAGTACTCCTGGCCTTCTCCAACACAACTAGGTTCTTCTGAAATTAAATTAAATGCAACAAGAAAATGTCACATACTACTATTTAATGCACCAGAAATTCTCAACAACAAGAAAAATTCTGTAACTTGGCACACAGAAACTTTGGAATTTTACAAACCAGCAGCAAAAAGAATCATCTCATTTGGACTTATAGATAAAAAGTTATTGATGGTCAAAGTTGGATTAGTTCTGGTCAAAATTTGGATTTAAAATAAAATCTAGAGGGGTTGACGTCGAAGACGTATTCTGGAGATACGCCTCCACTTAGATACCCCTTCGGGCCCGAGAGAGAGAATGACAGGTGGGGCCCTGGTCTGTTTTAAACGAGAGAGAGAGAGAGGGGAACATGGCCTGGCGGCTCTATCGCCGGCGTTTCTCCGGCGAGGAGACGTCGGCGATCACCGGAGAGAGGGGGAATGGGATCAGCTCGGCGAGACGGTCACACACGTACCCGAAACACAAGCTGGGGTGGTTGGACGGCGTCGCTGAGATCCTCTCCAAAGACGGCGGCGGCGGAGCTGATCGGGATCGGCGTTTCCGGCGACAATCCGACGAGCTCTTGGTACCGTCGTGCTCAGGAGGTTGCTACGGTCTCAGTGCTGGCAGTGGTTGGAGCTGAGGTGGACTAGAATGAGTGAACGGAGGAGAGGGATCCGCGGCGGTCACCGGTGAGGTTTGAAGGCCAGAGGCCTTCCCGGCGTTGTCCGCAGCTTCTGGCGATCGATTTGAGAGAGGAGAGGGGGTTTGGGATGGTTAGACCGGTCGGGGAGGGGCTCTATTTATAGGAGAGGCGAGGCAGTTCTCGGGCTTCCGCCGGAGCTAAGCGGCAGGGCGACCTGGGGGTGGTGAAGTCTTGGGTGAGCAAGGAGACGACGAAGGCGAGGCCAAGCATAGTGCTCGCACGCGGGCTCGAGCGCAGGCGCACTAAGATGAATAGAGGCGCGCGTGCAAGCCACTGTGCCGTCGGCTAGCGCCGTGGCCGCTTCCGGCGTGCCTCCTGCCGGCGACGGGGACGGTCAGGGAGGGGCTGGGAGGAAGAGGGGGTGTGGGCTGAGTAGACTGAACATGTTGCGGTGGCACGAGAGGAGAGGTTGGACGGCGACTGATCGGACCCGACGGGCAGAGTGCACAGAGCGCGTGCATTGCACCCTGCTCGCACGCGGTCATCGCATGCATTGGCATGCAGAGGACTTTCGGCGCTGCCAAACCATGTCCTGGGTGTTGTCCCTTCAACACTTTGCCAAGAAATGCGCTGGGCTTGCCAAATGGTGCATTGGAGGTGACAAGAGGGAGCTGCAAAGTTTCTGGACAGAAACTTGCTCCAAGCACTGAGGACAAATGGCTGAGGTTCTTGGGCTGATTTTAGGCGTTTAAGCATCACTTAGGAGGGTGATCAAGTGGTAAAAATTTCAGATTAAAAGGATCAAGGAAAAATATAGTTGCTTCAAAATGTGCTCTTTCTGACCAGAAGCAAAAACATTTTTCCTGGCTAAAATTTTCCAAATGACCATGGGATATTTTTGCATAGGAAGGTGAGGCATGACCCAAAGAATATTTGGGAATTATCTTGGAATTTTTAGGGCAATAAAAATAGGGGTTGCTTTAGAGCTCTGTGGGACAAGAGGCATTTTCAGAGAGAAAAAGGGTACAATACCATTAAATAAAAATACCTAATGGCATTATTATGGGAGGGATGAGGTCTAGGGAGGGTTTAAGGATGAAGGAACCCACTTGGAAGAAAATCAAAAAAATAAATCCAAGTGGTAAGTCCAAAAGAAATGACTGAAAATCCCAAATGCAAATAAAATACTCAATAAAACCAAATAAAATCCAAATAAAAGAAAAAGCAAAATCCAGGGTGTTACACACACAAACAACAAATCCTTGCACCCAACGCAAATGAGGGGTTGTCAATCCCTCGGCGGTAATTGCAAGATTAAATTGTATGTGATAGATAGATAGATTGAAACAAAAATACAAAATAAAATAAATAAAGAAAAAGTGCAGCAAGTATTTTTAGGGTTTTTAATATATGATTTAAATAGACCCGGGGGGCATAGTTTTCACTAGAGGCTTCTCTCAAGAAAATAGCATACGGTGGGTAGACAAATTACTGTTGGGAAATTGATAGAAAAGCAAATAATCATGACGATATCCAAGGCAATGATCATGTATATAGGCATCACGTCTGAGACAAGTAGACAGACTCCTGCCTGCATCTACTACTATTACTCCACACATCGACCGCTATCCAGCATGCATCTAGTGTATTAAGTCCATAAAGAACGGAGTAACTGTAACACCCCGATTTTTGGCCCTTTCTTTTTCTTTTGGATTTCTTCGAATTTTTGTTTGGAATTCTTTTTCCGTGGCTATGTGGTCTTGAAACCTGGGAAGATCTTCTCTCCTGCCACTTCCTAGTGGCTTGCCACTCTCAAATCTATCCCAAGGCCATGTCATTTCCATCTTAGCCCAACCCCAATATTTATTTCTTGGGAATATTCCTTTTTCTATTAAAGGAATAACCTTGTTTGCCCTAGGTTGTGAAGCAACCTATATTTCTGTCTTCCAAAAAATTCCCACAAAATTCTCATAAATTCTTTGGATCATATCTTCCACAAATATGCAAAAATCCATCCTTGCCTTGTTCAAAAATAATTCAGGAATATTCATTTCCTATTCTGTCCAGATTGGCACTTTGTGAAGGAAGTGCTATTTATATTTTCTTGATTGCCCTCAAAATTTTTGGGCACTCTCTCTTATCCAAATAATTGCCGCATGCAAAAATTAAACTTCATTTGCCTAGTAAATATTCCTCAGGAAATTTCCAAAGTTTCTGTTCAGGGAGAAGCTTTGTGAAGGAAGTACTATCTAGGCTTATCCAAATGAGTTTAAATTTTGGGAGATCATTCATGTGATCAAATAATGACTCTCCACCAAATTTCATATCCATCCAACAATCTATGTAAGCACAACATCCAATCTTGGTTTCTGGTCACAATTTCAGTTTGTGAAGCAACTATATTTTATATTGCTTCAAAAATTCTTAAATTAATCCAGGACCTAAATATCCATAAATAATGTGAGCATGCCAAAATTCACATTATTTTGCCAAGCCAATTTCTCTGCACAATTCCCCCAATTTTCTGTCCAGTGAGGAACATTGTGAAGGAAGTACCATTTTTACTTATCCAAATGGGATGAAATTTTTATGGCACCTTCATATGCCCAAATGAGCACACTACACCAATTGTCAGCTCAATCCAAGTAACCATGTGAGTGCTACTTCCTGATCTAGATTCTGGCCAATTTTTGCATCTGTGAAGCAAGTGCTATATATCTTCATCTATTTGAGCTGAAAACTTACCTAAGTAATGGCCTTAGTGTTTGATCAAGCCCAGCTAAAGATCAGAAACCTACCCCAAGTAGAACTCCCCCAGTTCGGATCAAGCACCATCCTGTTTTTTAGGCTTTCGGCGCCCTCTGGTCACATCCTTAGCCACTGTCGTTGTTTTGTTGCTTGGAGCAGTTAGTGGGGGAGTGAGCAACTCGCCGGACATGCCCGGGACAACCAGAGCGCGTGGCAACGCCACATTCGCGTGGTGACCGCACTCAGTGCGCGTGCTCTGCAGCTGTGGCCGCGCTCTGCGCGTCGCCTAGCGTCGGGCCCCTCTTCCCGGCGGTCCCTTCGCGTCCCTAGCGCCGCGTGCGCCTCCCCTCTGCCTCTCCCGTCGCCCTCAGCTGCCCGCGCGTGCCCTGCCCCGTGCCAAAGCATCGCCGGTGCTCCCATGGCGGCATCCAGCGAGAGCACCTCGCCCCAGCTATATAAAGCCACCCCGAGGCCTCCCGAGCTCATCCACCTCCTCACCACCCTCCTCCAACCCTCTCCGACCGGTCAAGCGAGCACCGGAGCCCCTCCTTGCCTCCCACCACCGCCACGGCCGCCACACTGCCCCCTCGGCCTCGGCCTAAATTCGGTCAAGTCCGGCCCTCCCTCTTCCTCTAGATGCCACCAGAGAGACCCCCACAGGCCGCCGAACCCCTACCGCCCTTCGCCTCCTCGTCCAGTGGCCCGTGGCCGCGGGCCCCATCTTCGCCGTAGCTGCCGTCCGCCGCGGCCGTATTCCTCCTCGAGCCCGAGCTCCCCGGCGGCCGTGCCATGTCCGAGCAGGATCGCCTTGCTCTCCTGAGCACAACGGTGGGCGGAGAGTCGCAAACGGTGGCCGGTAGCTCCGGCTATCGCCGTTGACCGTCATCCCGTCTCAGCCATTTCCGCCGGAGCCCATGAAGTCGTCGTTTGGGTCCTCCTCGATGTCCGTGCTGTGCGGGGATGGGTGCAGCGCTCTTCCCCGAGCCCGCCGGTACCCGGAACGCCGGCAACGGTGGCCGGAGTCGCCGGGACGGGCGCCCGCAGCCGCGCCTCTCCTCTGTACCGCGGACGAACACGGGGTTGAAGACGACAACCGGGCCAGGTGGGCCCCACCCCACCGCGGCCCCACCCGTCGGCTAGAGCAACGAGTCAACCCCGGGCCCGCGCGCTTTTTAAGTGGACACGTATTCTGGTGAATACGCTTTCCGCTAATGAAAGCGTACTTCCGCTCAGCCTAAGAGAAGGATACGCTTTCCCGTGGCGAAGACGTATTCTCAGGAATACACTTTCAGTTTTTCAGCCCGGCCGAAACCTCTAATCTGCGGATGTTCGTCCGTTAACAGCAGAAATGGACAGTTTTTAATTATTTTTCTGTCTATCGAACGAACGGCCGTAACTTTTCACTCGCAACTCCGAATCAGGTGATTCCAAAGCCCACGATCTCAGTTCGTCGAGCCCGTTCCGATGGTACCATTTTCATGATGTTGTCACACTCTGAAAATGACCATTTTGCCCCTGCCCTTATTCAGCCCCCTCCGAGAGGGAAATTTTTCTGGCGATTTTTCCGCGAGTGTCTCCGCACTTCTCCCCGGTGTATCCTCCATCGCCAGGCAAGCCACAACAGCCACTTGCATGATGGCATTGCAGTAGCCATGGTTTCCACTTGAATATTTAATAATTGTTTGCTCATTTAATTATTTTGTGAATGCTATGTATATGCTTTGTGAATCCATGTCTATGCTTATGCCATGTTCATTTTCATCTAGTAAGTGATATGATTAATTGCTAAGGATATTCTTATCGTGTTTTATTCTTGTAATTATTTTCGATGCTAGTGATAATGCTATGCTCACTTGAGTAGTTACGGTTTGATATGAAAATACTTGTGATAGTTATGATCATCGCTATGCCATGCTCATTTGCATCCCGTAGCATATATGATTTATCATTATGATGTTAAATGATTATGTTGCCCATCCATGGTTACACTGTTATCATGCTCATCTGCATTGTTATTTCATCATGTTATTTTACTGTGACTCAGCTCATCACCATTCAAGTTGAACCTGACATTAATCGAACTTGAACAAATCTGTTGGCTGAGTCATGGTGCCACCGAATCGAGCTAACCAGTGCAACCACACTTGCCTTATGGGAGGCCCTAATGCAATCTATTGTCATGCCTCTCGCCGGTGCCTCCTACTAGGGAAGGTTATGGGTGCGCGCTACCCTGATCAGGTAGGCTACCATAAGCCTTGAGGACCCGAGTTTTGATGGTATACCGAGGTCCCCGTTTGGGACAGTTTTGTTTGGCCACGACGGTGGCAGCCACAGAGGTGGCAGGTGTCACATGTTGACACCGGGGTCACCCAGGACATAGCCCAAAGGGGAGTTTGTCGGAGTGGCCGGGAGAGTGTCATGCAATAGATTGGTTTTGTCGGAACGTTGTTGGTCCACCCGAATGGAAGCACGAGGCCATGAGTTCCGTAGTGTGGGTACAGTGTACTAACCTCTGCGGAGTGTATAATCTATCGATAGCCACGTCCTCGGTCATGGACACAGTTCGTAGTAGGTCACACCGTGGGTCAACAGTAATAAAAATCTGAATAATAAACAACCTCGGTTCCATGAGGAAAGAAGTTGGTTGATCTTTATGTGGTCATGCGATGATCACAGGTAGAGATCAAGCTCCGTGTGGTCATGTGATGATCACGATGGTAAGTTGGTGGTTACAAGATAACCCCCGAGCAGAGTAAGTTGGTCCATGAGACCTTAAACGTCGCCCCCCTTGCATGCTAGTATCATCCTGTTCATATCATGAATTATATGTACATGCCATGTTGTTGCCATGTTCATGTTGTTGCCATGCTCATGTTGTTCTAGTAGTATCGTGTTCATCTTTGATGATTAACCTGTAAATGCCATGCTGTTGTATGTCTTGATTGCTTTGGTTGCTGTGAGCTTGCGAGTACATTCAAAGTACTCACCTGGCGTGTCATGCCAGATTGCAGGTGATGCCGTGATTGCTTGTTTGTCGAGGACCCTGAGGTTGCGCTCTAGGATACGTCCCAGCCAGAGTCCCTGCGGAGTGGAGTTCATCACCGTCGCCGTTGTTTCGCTGCTAGAAGTTATTCCGCTTCGAAATGTCTCGCTGCTAGCATAGAGCTATCTGAGCAGGCGAAGTGTCGCCGTGCCCCTGTAACCTTCGTGCCTTCAGAACCTTTGTACCCGTGTTACTTGTAATAAAGAGCTGATTTGTTCTATGCCAAGCAGTGTCGTATTCCAGAAGACTTGATCTCTGGGCTGGAATACGGGGTGTTCCGGTCTCTCTGAGCCGGGGTGCCACAACGATTGGTATCAGAGCAGGTCTGGCTGTAGGACGCCCTAGTTAGCGCGAGCGTTAGAAACCGGTAGTTCAGAGTCTAGCTTGCTTGCTGCATTTGGTTGTTGCATTTGTTTGCTGCATAGGATGCATATAGACTTATTATTTTGTCACTAACGATTAATCTTATGAGTGTAGGTGGCATCGGTTTCGATCCACTACCTGCACCCTCCAGTTTTGCATACTTGCTCTTTGGTGTTTGGTGTCATCTCTGTCCCAGCAGAGTGATGCCAAGGTACCCAGTGGTGTCGATCATTTGCAGGATTGATGCACAGGTATCGCACCAATATTTTCTCTTGAGCCACATCTATCGTTTCGGTGGTAGACATGTTTCTACCCCGGATCTTGCCATTCAACCCGCCGCTTTGGCAACCCTTATTGATCTTTGTTATCAGCAAAGGGCAATGCTAGCAGACCTTTCTTTCCACCGCTATCATACCCTATCACCCATTCTCTGGACGAGTACGGTTCCTTCCGTACGCTTGATGATGAGATGGCCATGACATCCGTGTCTCGCTACATGATCACCAAGTCGGTCCTCACCGCTAAGCCCGTCCAGATGCAACCGGTGCTGAGCCAGCGCTTGGTGTAGCTCCGTTTACACCAATCCCTCCACACGCTGATCCACTTTCGTGCACACCGCCACAGCATATTAGATCGTAGTACCGGAGCTTCCTCGAGAATTGTGTGCTTAAGTAGGCAGTCATAGTGAGGAGAATAGCTGTAAAATGTGATGTTGATTGTATGTAATCTTAATGTTGTGTGTGCTTTTGTTTTAGTCGTTTCTTTTGACTTCTTTCTTTGGGCCCTCGGTGTTACCATATTTCCCCTTATGAAAGTTGCTCATCAACCGACACCGGACTCAAAAAATCAGTGAGGAATTCAAATATTCTGAAGCTCAGCTAAACATTATGAAATTCTCAGCCGACTGCATTATATTGGAAATATCTGATCTGAATGCAAATGCTATCCTGGATTGACCATCAGCATCAAGTATACCTCAGTGCGCAACCATCACAATTGTAATGAACCAGCTGGAAGACAATTTGTGTGCAAGACAACAGTACATTTCGAGTCAGAGGAATATCAAAGGTGTATTTATATGGCATTCAGTTCACATATCACAGAGAGAAGCTTCTGGTATAAGCAACCCAGTCTTCCTCCACACGTTACCATGGAAGCTTACAAAGCAAGGTTCCGCAATCTTCTTCAGTACGATATGTGGATGACTTCCAATATAAGATACTCAGTCTTCTTCGGTATGCCACCGCAGAAAACTTCTGAGGTACGATACCCAGTCTTCTTCAGCACACTATCCCGGCAAAAGCTTCGAGCACAAGCTATTCAGTCTTCCTCAGCACGATACTCTCAGATGGCTTCCAACACAAGCTATCCAATCTTCGTCAGTACGACACTACCAACAGTCATCAAGATGTTACACAGTGATTTGGCAGTATATGGCAGTGCCTCTCAAGGATCAGATCCACAACAATTTTGTCAGAAGCAAGAATCAGTCAGGACCCAAGTGTCTGCCTCAGGAATCAACTTCTCAGCTACACACGCTTCCATATATATTGTGGGCATGCTGCCAAGGTCATTCAAGTCACTCGAACGATGATACAAGCATAATGAGAATCCGACAACCACATGAATTATGTAAGAGGAAGAATATACACCTCAGTGTGATGCAATGTCTGACAAGCTGTGAGGCAAGACAATGATTGGGACAACAATCCTGACAGTGGATATCAAGGCCAGCTTCCTCACGCCTGACAAGGTGATATCGTTAACCCTTGTCACTGTCATGAATGATTGACCACAACAGTGAGCTCTATACAAATAACTGTGAACCTGGTATATGATCTTGATGAACCCTTGCTTGCCTCTTCATGGTAACAGCACCACGCCTGTGTTCTGAGCCGCTTTCGGTCGTCCGGGGTGGATGCCGATTTTATATTTCTATTTTCAACAACTGGCCCGTGTTCTGAGCTGCTTTTCGGCCGTCTCGGGCAGCTGTTGAGTTTCTCATTGTAGCAGTGACCCTATGCTCTGAGCTGTTCTTCGGCCATCTTAGGGAACTGCTACATTCTTCTTATCAACACTGTCTCATGCTCTGAGCTGCTTTTCAGCCGTCGTGAGCCATGGTTGAGTTATTTCAGTAATGTCCCAGATCTGAGTGGTAAAGACCGTTCTGGTGGCTACTGATTTATTTGCTGATTTCTTGCAAAGGTTCGGATGATCATTGCCCTACAGTTAGAGCTTGAGAGATGATAAACTTGCCAGTTAAACGTTGCTGCACTGCCTGAGGATACGGATAAGGTATGATTACCAGAATATTGCACCTGACAGCACCTATGGTCACACAAAGCATTAAAGATATTTATGGCCAAGCTCTTTCAGCAAAAGATTTAGACAAAAGAAAACGATATTGAAGGAGCAAGACCAGCAATTCAGGTATGATAATTGTTGCATGAGCAACATGGTACGGATACCCAAGATAGTCTGATTCCGTATTGATCACCATGAACACACACCCAAGGGGTCTACTCTGTTTGTAAGGACCTCATATCAAGGTGACAGTCGAATCATCGGTACGGATTCGAGACAGTGGAGCCAAGGAAGGTAATTTAGAACTACCTTCTAGCAGTCAGATCCCGCCAAGAGAACGGCTATGATTCTCAGCATTGTTTTGAACCCGGAGGACATGCATCTACTCTAGTAACCCGATGCAAGGAATAAATGTTTCATGTCCACCGAGAAAATTTGTTCCCGACTCCATTGAAACTATCAGTGCTGGATATAAGAATGTCACGTCAATAGGGACCTCACTCCTAGACTTATGGAAATCCCGGTCATGATAATATCAGACAAGGCAGCATACATAAAAGAATTGAAGTCAGAGCAAGGATGAACATATGAAGGAAGGCCTGTCAGAATATGGATACGGTGAAGCAAACCACCCGAGAGCAAGGCAGTCAGTTAGATGAAATTCAGTGGGAACATCATATGAAGGAAAAAGGATACCCGAGTTGGAAACGGTTTCCTTAAGTCAGTATATTCATACTTGTTCCCTGAGCAACCAAATCTCGAGGACGAGATTTATCGTAAGGGGGGTAGGTTTGTAACACCCCGATTTTTGGCCCTTTCTTTTTCTTTTGGATTTCTTCGAATTTTTGTTTGGAATTCTTTTTCCGTGGCTATGTGGTCTTGAAACCTGGGAAGATCTTCTCTCCTGCCACTTCCAAGTGGCTTGCCACTCTCAAATCTATCCCAAGGCCCTGTCATTTCCATCTTAGCCCAACCCCAATATTTATTTCTTGGGAATATTCCTTTTTCTATTAAAGGAATAACCTTGTTTGCCCTAGGTTGTGAAGCAACCTATATTTCTGTCTTCCACAAAATTCCCACAAAATTCTCATAAATTCTTTGGATCATATATTCCACAAATATGCCAAAATCCATCCTTGCCTAGTTCAAAAATAATTCAGGAATATTCATTTCCTATTCTGTCCAGATTGGCACTTTGTGAAGGAAGTGCTATTTGTATTTTCTTGATTGCCCTCAAAGTTTTTGGGCACTCTCTCTTATCCAAATAATTGCCGCATGCAAAAATTAAACTTCATTTGCCTAGTAAATCTTCCTCAGGAAATTTCCAAAGTTTTTGTTCAGGGAGAAGCTTTGTGAAGGAAGTACTATCTAGGCTTATCCAAATGATTTTAAATTTTGGGAGATCATTCATGTGATCAAATCATGACTCTCCACCAAATTTCATATCCATCCAACAATCTATATAAGCACAACATCCAATCTTGGTTTCTGGTCACAATTTCAGTTTGTGAAGCAACTATATTTTATATTGCTTCAAAAATTCTGAAATTAATCCAGGACCTAAATATCCATAAATAATGTGAGCATCAAAAAATTCACATTATTTTTCCAAGCCAATTTCTCTGCAAAATTCCCCCAATTTTCTGTCCAGTGAGGAACATTGTGAAGGAAGTACCATTTTTACTTATCCAAATGGGATGAAATTTTTATGGCACCTTCATATTCCAAAATGACCACACTCCACCAATTTTCAGCTCAATCCAAGTAACCATGTGAGTGCTACTTCCTGATCTAGATTCTGGCCAATTTTTGCATCTGTGAAGCAAGTGCTATATATCTTCATCTATTTGAGCTGAAAACTTACCTAAGTAATGGCCTTAGTGTTTGATCAAGCCCAGCTAAAGATCAGAACCCTACCCCAAGTAGAACTCCCCCAGTTCGGATCAAGCACCTTCCTGTTCTTTAGGCTTTCGGCGCCCTCTGGTCACATCCTTAGCCACTGTCGTTGTTTTGTTGCTTGGAGCAGTTAGTAGGGGAGTGAGCAACTCGCCGGACATGCCCGGGGCAACCAGAGCACGTGGCAACGCCACATTCGCGTGGTGACCGCACTCAGTGCGCGTGCTCTGCAGCTGAGGCCGTGCTCTGTGCGTCGCCTAGCGTCGGGCCCCTCTTCCCGGCGGTCCCTTCGCGTCCCTTGCGCCGCGTAAGCCTCCCCTCTGCCTCTCTCGTTGCCCTCAGCTGCCCGCGCGTGCCCTGCCCCGTGCCAAAGCATCGCCGGTGCTCCCGTGGCGTCATCCGGCAAGAGCACCTCGCCCCGGCTATATAAAGCCACCCCGAGGCCTCCCGAGCTCATCCACCTCCTCACCACCCTCCTCTAGCCCTCTCCGACCGGTCAAGCGAGCACCGGAGCCCCTCCTCGCCTCCCACCACCGCCACGGCCGCCGCACTGCCACCTCGGCCTCAGCCTAAATTCGGTCAAGTCCGGCCCTCCCTCTTCCTCTAGATGCCACCAGAGAGACCCCCACAGGCCGCCGAACCCCTACCGCCCTTCGCCTCCTCCTCCAGTGGCCCGTGGCCGCAGGCCCCATCTTCGCCGTAGCCGCCGTTCACCGCGGCCGTGTTCCTCCTCGAGCCCGAGCTCCCCGGCGGCCGTGCCGTGCCCGAGCGGGACCGCCTTGCTCTCCTGAGCACAACGGTGGGCGGAGAGTCGCAAATGGTGGCCGGTAGCTCCGGCTATGGCCGTTGGCCGCCGTCCCGTCTCGGCCATTTCCGCCGGAGCCCATGCCGTTGCCGTTTGGGTCCTCCTCGATGTCCAGGCTGTGCGGGGATGGGTGCAGCGCTCTTCCCCGAGCCCGCCGGTACCCAGAACGCCGGCAACGGTGGCCGGAGTCGCAGGGATGGGCGCCCGCAGCCGCGCCTCTCCTCTGTACCGCGGACGAACGCGGGGATGAAGACGACGACCGGCCCACGTGGGCCCCACCCCACCGCGGCCCCACCCGTCGGCCATAGCAACGAGTCAACCCTGGGCCCTCGTGCTTTTTAAGTGGACACGTATTCCGGTGAATACGCTTTCCGCTAATGAAAGCGTACTTCCGCTCGGCGTAAGAGTAGGATACGCTTTCCCGTGGCGAAGACGTATTCTCAGGAATACGCTTTCAGTTTTTCAGCCCGGCCGAAAACCCCTAATTTGCGGATGTTCGTCAGTTAACAGCAGAAATGGACAGTTTTTAATTCTTTTTCTGTCTATTGAACGAACGGCCGTAACTTTTCACTCGCAACTCCGAATCAGGTGATTCCAAAGCCCACGATCTCAGTTCGTCGAGCCCGTTCCGATGGTACCATTTTCATGATGTTGTCACACTCTGAAAATGACCATTTTGCCCCTGCCCTTATTCAGCCCCCTCCGAGAGGGAAATTTTTCCGGCGATTTTTCCGCGAGTGTCTCCGCACTTCTCCCCGGTGTATCCTCCATCCCCAGGCAAGCCACAACAGCCACTTGCATGATGGCATTGCAGTAGCCATGGTTTCCACTTGAATATTTAATAATTGTTTGCTCAATTAATTATTTTGTGAATGCTATGTATATGCTTTGTGAATCCATGTCTATGCTTATGCCATGTTCATTTTCATCTAGTAAGTGATATGATTAATTTCTAAGGATATTCTTATCGTGTTTTATTCTCGTAATTATTTTCGATGCTAGTGATAATGCTATGCTCACTTGAGTAGTTACGGTTTGATATGAAAATACTTGTGATAGTTATGATCATCGCTATGCCATGCTCATTTGCATCCCCGGAGGCCGTGCCGTGCCCGAGCGGGACCGCCTTGCTCTCCTGAGCACAACGGTGGGCGGAGAGTCGCAAATGGTGGCCGGTAGCTCCGGCTATGGCCGTTGGCCGCCGTCCCGTCTCGGCCATTTCCGCCGGAGCCCATGCCGTCGCCGTTTGGGTCCTCCTCGATGTCCATGCTGCGCGGGGATGGGTGCAGCGCTCTTCCCCGAGCCCGCCGGTACCCGGAACGCCGACAACGGTGGACGGAGTCGCCGGGACGGGCGCCCGCAGCCGCGCCTTTCCTCTGTACCGCGGAAGAACGCGGGGTTGAAGACGACGACCGGGCCAGGTGGGCCCCACCGCACCGCGGCCCCACCCGTCGGCCAGAGCAACGAGTCAACCCCGGGCCCGCGCGCTTTTTAAGTGGACACGTATTCTGGTGAATACGCTTTCCGCTAATGAAAGCGTACTTCCACTCGGCCTAAGAGAAGGATACGCTTTCCCGTGGCGAAGACGTATTCTCCGGAATACGCTTTCAGTTTTTCAGCCCGGCGGAAACCTCTAATTTGCGGATGTTCGTCAGTTAACAGCAGAAATGGACAGTTTTTAATTCTTTTTCTGTCTATCGAACGAACGGCCGTAACTTTTCACTCGCAACTCCGAATCAGGTGATTCCAAAGCCCACGATCTCAGTTCGTCGAGCCCGTTCCGATGGTACCATTTTCATGATGTTGTCACATTCTGAAAATTACCATTTTGCCCCTGACCTTATTCAGCCCCCTCCGAGAGGGAAATTTTTCCGGCGATTTTTCCGCGAGTGTCTCCGCACTTCTCCCCGGTGTATCCTCCATCCCCAGGCAAGCCACAACAGCCACTTGCATGATGGCATTGCAGTAGCCATGGTTTCCACTTGAATATTTAATAATTTTTTGCTCATTTAATTATTTTGTGAATGCTATGTATATGCTTTGTGAATCCATGTCTATGCTTATGCCCTGTTCATTTTCATCTAGTAAGTGATATGATTAATTGCTAAGGATATTCTTATCGTGTTTTATTCTTGTAATTATTTTCGATGCTAGTGATAATGCTATGCTCACTTGAGTAGTTACGGTTTGATATGAAAATACTTGTGATAGTTATGATCATCGCTATGCCATGCTCATTTGCATCCCCGGCGGCCGTGCCGTGCCCGAGCGGGACCGCCTTGCTCTCCTGAGCACAACGGTGGGCGGAGAGTCGCAAATGGTGGCCGGTAGCTCCGGCTATGGCCGTTGGCCGCCGTCCCGTCTCGGCCATTTCCACCGGAGCCCATGCCGTCGCCGTTTGGGTCCTCCTCGATGTCCATGCTGCGCGGGGATGGGTGCAGCGCTCTTCCCCGAGCCCGCCGGTACCCGGAACGCCGACAACGGTGGACGGAGTCGCCGGGACGGGCGCCCGCAGCCGCGCCTTTCCTCTGTACCGCGGAAGAACGCGGGGTTGAAGACGACGACCGGGCCAGGTGGGCCCCACCGCACCGCGGCCCCACCCGTCGGCCAGAGCAACGAGTCAACCCCGGGCCCGCGCGCTTTTTAAGTGGACACGTATTCTGGTGAATACGCTTTCCGCTAATGAAAGCGTACTTCCACTCGGCCTAAGAGAAGGATACGCTTTCCCGTGGCGAAGACGTATTCTCCGGAATACGCTTTCAGTTTTTCAGCCCGGCGGAAACCTCTAATTTGCGGATGTTCGTCAGTTAACAGCAGAAATGGACAGTTTTTAATTCTTTTTCTGTCTATCGAACGAACGGCCGTAACTTTTCACTCGCAACTCCGAATCAGGTGATTCCAAAGCCCACGATCTCAGTTCGTCGAGCCCGTTCCGATGGTACCATTTTCATGATGTTGTCACATTCTGAAAATTACCATTTTGCCCCTGACCTTATTCAGCCCCCTCCGAGAGGGAAATTTTTCCGGCGATTTTTCCGCGAGTGTCTCCGCACTTCTCCCCGGTGTATCCTCCATCCCCAGGCAAGCCACAACAGCCACTTGCATGATGGCATTGCAGTAGCCATGGTTTCCACTTGAATATTTAATAATTTTTTGCTCATTTAATTATTTTGTGAATGCTATGTATATGCTTTGTGAATCCATGTCTATGCTTATGCCCTGTTCATTTTCATCTAGTAAGTGATATGATTAATTGCTAAGGATATTCTTATCGTGTTTTATTCTTGTAATTATTTTCGATGCTAGTGATAATGCTATGCTCACTTGAGTAGTTACGGTTTGATATGAAAATACTTGTGATAGTTATGATCATCGCTATGCCATGCTCATTTGCATCCCCGGCGGCCGTGCCGTGCCCGAGCGGGACCGCCTTGCTCTCCTGAGCACAACGGTGGGCGGAGAGTCGCAAATGGTGGCCGGTAGCTCCGGCTATGGCCGTTGGCCGCCGTCCCGTCTCGGCCATTTCCGCCGGAGCCCATGCCGTCGCCGTTTGGGTCCTCCTCGATGTCCATGCTGTGCGGGGATGGGTGCAGCGCTCTTCCCCGAGCCCGCCGGTACCCGGAATGCCGGCAACGGTGGCCGGAGTCGCCGGGACGGGCGCCCGCAGCCGCGCCTCTCCTCTGTACCGCGGACGAACACGGGGTTGAAGACGACGACCGGGCCAGGTGGGCCCCACCCCACCGCGGCCCCACCCGTCGGCCAGAGCAACGAGTCAACCCCGGGCCCGCGCGCTTTTTAAGTGGACACGTATTCTGGTGAATACGCTTTCCGCTAATGAAAGCGTACTTCCGCTCGGCCTAAGAGAAGGATACGCTTTCCCGTGGCGAAGACGTATTCTCAGGAATATGCTTTCAGTTTTTCAGCCCGGCCGAAACCTCTAATTTGCGGATGTTCGTCAGTTAATAGCAGAAATGGACAGTTTTTAATTGTTTTTCTGTCTATCGACCGAACGGCCGTAACTTTTCACTCGCAACTCCGAATCAGGTGATTCCAAAGCCCACGATCTCAGTTCGTCGAGCCCGTTCCGATGGTACCATTTTCATGATGTTGTCACACTCTGAAAATGACCATTTTGCCCCTGACCTTATTCAGCCCCCTCCGAGAGGGAAATTTTTCCGGTGATTTTTCTGCGAGTGTCTCCGCACTTCTCCCCGGTGTATCCTCCATCCCCAGGCAAGCCACAACAGCCACTTGCATGATGGCATTGCAGTAGCCATGGTTTCCACTTGAATATTTAATAATTGTTTGCTCATTTAATTATTTTGTGAATGCTATGTATATGCTTTGTGAATCCATGTCTATGCTTATGCCATGTTCATTTTCATCTAGTAAGTGATATGATTAATTGCTAAGGATATTCTTATCGTGTTTTATTCTTGTAATTATTTTCGATGCTAGTGATAATGCTATGCTCACTTGAGTAGTTACGGTTTGATATGAAAATACTTGTGATAGTTATGATCATCGCTATGCCATGCTCATTTGCATCCCGTAGCATATATGATTTATCATTATGATGTTAAATGATTATGTTTCCCATCCATGGTTACACTGTTATCATGCTCATCTGCATTGTTATTTCATCATATTATTTTACTGTGACTCAGCTCATCACCATTCAAGTTGAACCTGACATTAATCGAACTTGAACAAATCTGTTGGCTGAGTCATGGTGCCACCGAATCGAGCTAACCAGTGCAACCACACTTGCCTTATGGGAGGCCCTAATGCAATCTATTGTCATGCCTCTCGCCGGTGCCTCCTACTAGGGAAGGTTATGGGTGCGCGCTACCCTGATCAGGTAGGCTACCATAAGCCTTGAGGACCCGAGTTTTGATGGTATACCGAGGTCCCCGTTTGGGACAGTTTTGTTTGGCCACGACGGTGGCAGCCACAGAGGTGGCAGGTGTCACATGTTGACACCGGGGTCACCCAGGACATAGCCCAAAGGGGAGTTTGTCGGAGTGGCCGGGAGAGTGTCATGCAATAGATTGGTTTTGTCGGAACGTCGTTGGTCCACCCGAATGGGAGCACGAGGCCATGAGTTTCGTAGTGTGGGTACAGTGTACTAACCTCTGCAGAGTGTATAATCTATCGATAGCCGCATCCTCGGTCATGGACACAGTTCGTAGTAGGTCACACTGTGGGTCAACAGTAATAAAAATCTGAATAATAAACAACCCCGGTTCCATGAGGAAAGAAGTTGGTTGATCTTTATGTGGTCATGGTATGATCACAGGTAGAGATCAAGCTCCATGTGGTCATATGATGATCACGATGGTAAGTTGGTGGTTACAAGATAACCCCCAAGCAGAGTAAGTTGGTCCATGAGACCTTAAACGTCGACCCCCTTGCATGCTAGTATCATCCTGTTCATATCATGAATTATATGTACATGCCATGTTGTTGCCATGCTCATGTTGTTCTAGTAGTATCGTGTTCATCTTTGATGATTAACCTGTAAATGCCATGCTGTTGTATGTCTTGATTGCTTTGGCTGCTGTGAGCTTGCGAGTACATTCAAAGTACACACCTGGCGTGTCATGCCAGATTGCAGGTGATGCCGTGATTGCTTGTTTGTCGAGGACCCTGAGGTTGCCCTCTAGGATACGTCCCAGCCAGAGTCCCTGCGGAGTGGAGTTCATCACCATCGCCGTTGTTCCGCTGCTAGAAGTTATTCCGCTTCGAAATGTCTCGCTGCTAGCATAGAGCTATTTGAGCAGGCGAAGTGTCGTCGTGCCCCTGTAACCTTCGTGCCTTCAGAACCTTTGTACCCGTGTTACTTGTAATAAAGAGATGATTTGTTCTATGCCTAGCAGTTCCGTATTCCAGAAGACTTGATCTCTAGGCTGGAATACGGGGTGTTCCGGTCTCTCTGAGCCGGGGTGCCATAGTAACGCCTTATGCAAGATGACATGATGTAGACAAAGTAAACTCACGCATGAATAAACCCCATCTTTTTACCCTTAATAGCAATGATAAATACGTGTCATGTCCCTTTCTGTCACTGGGATTGAGCACCGCAAGATCGAACCCATTACAAAGCACCTCTTCCCATGGCAAGATAAATCAATCTAGTTTGCCAAACCAAATCAATAGATCGGAGAAGAAATACAAAGCTATAATAATCGTGCATAAAAGAGATCAGAGAAGACTCAAATAATATTCATGGATAATCTGATCATAAACTCACAATTCATCGGATCCCAACAAACACACCGCAAAAAGTGATTACATCGGATAGAACTCCAAGAACATCGAGGAGAACATTGTATTGAAGATCAAAAAGAGAGAAGAAGCCATCTAGCTACTAACTATGGACCCGAAGGTCTGTGGTAAACTACTCACGCATCATCGGAAGGGCAGCAAGGTTGATGTAGAGCCCCTCCGTGATCGATTCCCCCTCCGGCGGAGTGCCGGAAAAGGCCCCTAGATGGGATCTCTCGAGAACAGAAACTTGCGGCGGCGGAAAAAGTATTTTGTGGACTCCCCCGGTGGTTTCCTGATTTTTGGGAATTTATAGTGGTGGAATTAGGTCAAAAGGGTCAGAGGTGGGCCCACGAGGCACCAGGGCGTGCCTGCCCCCCCCCCAGGCGTGCCCTGGTGGCTCGTGGCCACCTCCTGGGTCTTCTGGCCTCGTCCCGAAGCTTCTAGTGTTTGTTATGTCCAGAAAAAAATCTCCAAAAAGTTTCGTGGCATTTGGACTTCGTTTGGTATTGATTTTCTGTAAAACCAAAAACAGGCAGAAAACAGCAACTGGCACTGGGCACTAAGTTAATAGGTTAGTCCCAAAAAAATGATATATAATTGCTGTAAATGTATATAAAAACATCCAAGATTGATAATATAATAGCATGGAACAATCAAAAATTATAGATACGTTGGAGACGTATCAACCAGCCACCACACCATCACCATCAGCCCCTCCAGCTGCCGCACCCTGATCCTCATTGTCGCCAGCCCGCTCCTGCAGGATGAGCTGCAGCAGGCAGAGCGACGAACCGATTAGTATGGCCAGTAGCGCGGTGAGGAACCATCGCAGCCCCACCAAGAACACGGCCTCGCCGAAGGACCTCGGCTCGATATCATCCAAACCGAAGAGATGGAAGAGCGGCATTGTGTGAGTTGGGCAGCACCGCGCTGCCGTCTTTTATAGACCAAGATCGGTGTACGGTGAGTGAGGTCCAGGAGAACCGCACGTCGCCCGATCACCGGCGTCCAGGAGGCGAATTCGCGAGCAGTGCCGACAAGACGCTGGCCCGCGACGTGAGTGCCCTTTTGAATCGGCACCGTGCACGCCGCACACTACGACAACTAGGGTACTTTGTACCCTAGGGGCTAGATGGGCGCTGTGCCAAGCCGCACGCGGAACAGTAGCGAGGAAGAAGCTGATAGCTGGAAGTAGAAGACGGAGGCTGCCAATGGGCCCCGGGCCCACCTGTCAGCAGGAGAAACCACTGTTCATTGGGGTGCCTCCAGCATTTTTGGTATTTGATCCAAAGTGACCCTAGCAGTGGATATAGCCTCGCCGTACCCGTGTTTCTCCCTGGGTGCACCAATTATCGGTACCCCAACTCAGTTGTGTCCGACCAAAGGGTTAACAACTAACCCAGAGGTTTTTCCCAGGAGTGGAAACCATCTTGCTTTAACCCTAGGAATCTCGAGGACGAGATTCTCTTAAGGGGGGAAGGTTTGTAACACCCCAAAAATTGGATTATCAATTTTTGTGCTGTTATTCCTTCCAAGCTTTCTTTTTCCAAATCTTTTTCCAGAGTTTGCTAGATGATCAGGTGAATCCAGGCAATTTTCAACTTTTCAGAACCTTGCCCATGTCTTTGATGCTGGTCAAGATCCCATTTGCATCATCCCAAAACCCCATCAGAACCCTATTTCCAATATTTGGAATTTGAGACCCGGCTCTTGTGATTACAAAGGAGCCACCATTTGCTTTGCTTTGCTGATCCTCCAAAAATTCCCACAGATCTTCCTATACTTATAAACCCTGGATGTGCAAAAATATTGCCAAGTCATATGCAATATTTTTCATCTGGGATTAATTCCTTTTCCTATCTTTCTGAGGAATTAAATCCAGAAGGATAGCTAGACATCCCTAAATTTCATGAAAATTTGTGGAGATGATCTTTGTGA
The DNA here is from genome assembly GCA_039707655.1 of Elymus sibiricus. NCBI lineage: Eukaryota > Viridiplantae > Streptophyta > Magnoliopsida > Poales > Poaceae > Elymus > Elymus sibiricus. The sequence goes on from CM077674.1 coordinate 255,429,174, forward strand.
CTATCCCAAGCTCTAAAAATATTGGCCAAATTTAAATAAGGGAAATTTACTTTTTCTTTGACAAGGCCAATATTGCCTCTCTGCCACTTTCCAAAGGAACTACCATTTTGGTAGCCAGGAAAATTCCCAAATAATTTGTGGAGCTTCTCCTGGATATATCTTCACCATTTCCATCCAAACCCCATGTTCCATAGTTCAAAATTTGAGCACATGATCCAATGCAAGTTTCTGCCTTGTCTGAAACTTTGTGAAGGAAGTGCTTGATTCCTTGATCCAATTGAGCTGAAATTTTGCAGGGTAGTTCATATTGATATATTACTACTAAAAACCAAAAATTAGCTCAATTCATCTATCCAATCATTTCCTATAGTTGTCTCAAGTTTTTGTTCAGATTTCATCTGTGTGAAGGAAGTGCTATTTATATTTTCTTGATTGCCCTCAAACTTTTTGAGCACTCTTTCATATCCAAATAATTGCCACATGCCAAAATTCAGCTCTATTTTCCTATCCAATTTTCCTCAGCAAATTTCCAAAGTTTCTGTTCAGAGGGAAGCTTTGTGAAGGAAGTACTAGCTAGGCTTATTCAAATGAGTTGAAATTTTGGCAGATCATCCATATGCTCAAATCATTGGTCTCCACCAAATTTGGGCCATTTCCATCTAGCCATTTTTCCCCAGCACCCTGATCTCTATTTCTGACCAGTGGGCACTTTGCAAAGGAAGTACCAGCTAGCCTCATCTTTTGGAGCTGAGATTTTGGCACAGTGGTCACCTTAGTAGATGACCAGCCTCACCCAAATCCCAGGGCTAATGGAGCTGTGCAGTTCCTAATATTTCCATCAAACACTTTGCTGCTAATTTGGATTTGTGCACCGTGCAGTCACATCGTGGGCCGTGGGTATCATTTTTTTGCGCCGAACAGCTACTGGGGGAGTGATCTACTCGTCGGACACACCTGGGCCGGCCAGTGCGCATGGGAACACTGTGGTCACGCGGTGACCACGCGTAGAGCGCGTGCGTTGCCTACAAACCGCGTGCACAGCGCACTAGACCCGCGGGAGGCCCCTCCACGGCCGCCCAGCTCGCCACCGAGTGCCACGACCTCGCCCGCGTCGCTTGTGCCCCTGCCCTCCTCGTCCCGTAGCCCCTTGCCGCGTGTGCCGGCATTGCGGCCGTCGCCGGAGTGCCGACACGTTGCCACACCGCGTGGCCAGCTCCTCCCCTTCCCGAGCCTTCCCCGCGGCCCTTTTAACGCGTGCCCGAGTTCCCCTGGCCACCCGCAGCTCTCCCTCAAGCCCAGGGGCTTCTCTTCCCCTCCAATGGCCGAGATGGCCGTCACCGATCCCCGCGGCTAGCTCCTGCCCGTGGCCCTCCCCTCCCTTTTCTTCTGTGCTCTCGGCCCCCCTCGACGCCCGCGAGACACCGCCGCCCCTAGCTTCGGCGGAGGAGCCCTGCCGGTGTCCCTCGTCTCTGGCCGTGCTCCGGCCGAAGTGCTCGAGCCGCGGTCCAGCGCTGCAGCCCGCCCAGAGCGGCCCCACGGCCACCAGCGGGCGCGGCGTGGGCTGGCGGAGCCAGTGCGCGCGACGGCCGGCCCCCTCGGGCGGCGAGGCGACGGCCAGGCCAGCGGCCAAGGCCCTCCCCTGCCTCTGTCGCGGAGAAGAAGGAGACGACCAGGAGGAGAGAGAGAGGATATGAAGTGGGTCCTGCGTGTCAATCTCTCAGCGTTGACCAGGCGGCCCCTTTGACCGGAGTAAGTGGAGGCACATTTCGCGCAATACGCTTTCTCCTGAAGAAAACATATTCTGCTACTGTTTCGGTCCAAAATATGCCTTCTCTGCGCGAAGGTGTACTCCTGGAAATGCGCTTTCAGCCCAGCCGCCGCCGAAACTGTTATTTTGTGAACGTTCGCCCGTTAACGGCAGAAACGGACAGTTTTCTGTTTGTTTTATGCCTAACGAACGAACGGTCATATTTTCGCAACCGTAACTCCGATTGAGGTAATTCCAAAGCCCACGTTCTCAGTTCGTCAAGCCCATTCCGATGGTGCCATTTTCATGATGTTATCACATGTTGAAAATACCATCTTTACCCTTCCTCGAATCCAGGCCTCTCCCAAGAGCACCGGTTTCAATGACTCGTTACCAGTGGATCGTCGCACTTTCACCCGGTGTATTTGTCCACCCCAAGGCAAGCCAACCTCTTATCATGAGCACCAGACTTGCATGTTGACTTTGCTTGAACCCCGTGCGTGTGTAGCTGCTGTATATTCATATGCTGTTTCTGTCTGCAATTGTGGTATATGTATTGCTTGCCATGCCATGCTATAACCAGACTTCATACTAGCTTTTGCCATGTTAGCAATAATGTTTTTATTGGTAATATCATGTTACTTCTATGTCTATATCTCGCACCATGTTTTTCAATGCTATTGTGATACTGTCATACCATTGCCATGCTACATATGTCATATATGCTATGCACTTCATAAGTTTGGTAAACATGGTTATTAATTCATTTATGATGTTCATACTTATAATCTTGATGATATGGTAAAATGATGGAGATGGCAAGAACATGTGAATAACATCAACCACCTCCATTGGATGGATTGTGTCATAGTGCCACCGAATCGAGCTCACCAGTGCAGCCACACTTGCCTGGATGGGGAGGCCCTAATTCGGTCTATTGTCATGCCTCTCGCCGGTACCTCCAACCAGGGAAGGTTATGTGCGCGTGTTACCCTGGCCCGGTGGGCGGCCATAACCTTCTGTACCCGGTTTTGGTATTGAGCTCAGGTCCCCGTTTGGGACAGTTTTGTTTGGCCACGACGGTGGCAACCACGAGGTGGCGGGATGTCACGAGTTGACATCGGGGTCACCCATGACATAGCCCAAAGGGGAGTTTGTCGGAGTGTCCGGGAGAGTGTCATGCAATAGATTGGTTTTGTCAGAATATCGTTGGTCCACCCGAATGGGAGCACGAGGACATGAGTTCCGTAGTGTGGGTACAGTGTACTAACCTCTGCAGAGTGTATAATCTATCGATAGCCGCGTCCTTGGTTATGGACACAGTTCGTACTAGGTCACACTATCTGGTCTTTGTCGACATGGAGGATAAATCTAATATAATAAACTTATTACAGCATGTGCTATTAAGTAAAGGTGGTGCCTTGGACTATGTGATAGTTGTGAGAAATCACCATGTTGCTCTGACATGATCACGAGATGAGATCTCAGTGAGGCATGAGTTGGCCCAGAGGGGCAGTGGCAGTAAAACTGATTGTTGAGCAGTAGATAACTCTTCACGGAAGGTCAGTGTAGTTTACTTTTCAGTCTAGTTTCATGCATATCTTGTAGGTACAACTATGCCATGCCATGATGTTCCATGTTATACCCTGATCTGCCATGATATGCTATGACATGCTGTGATATGACTTGGTATAGATTTGCTTGATCCACGTTACTTGGTAGTATCATGCCATGCTTATCTTTTACCATGAGATAATATGTATGAGCATAGGGCTTGCTTTGTCATATGCTTGTTTGGATGCTATGTATTTGGTTGTCTTGCAAGTCATCTTTGTTTCTGGTCACAATTTCAGTTTGTGAAGCAACTATATTTTATATTGCTCCAAGAATTCTGAAATTAATCCAGGGCATTCTCCTATCCATATTAGCACACTCCAACAAATTTTGGCCCATTTCATTTAGCCATTTTCTCTATAAAATTATCCCAATCTTCTATTCAGTGGGGAGCATTGTGAAGGAAGTACCATATATACTTGTCCAAATGGTATGAAATTTTTATGGCATTTTGATACCATCAAGTGACCCACAAATACCAAGTTTCATCTCAAGGAGCCTATCCAGGTGAGTGCATCATCCTCAACAAGTTTCTGGACCAGAGATGCAGTTGTGAAGCAACTAGGTTCAAAACTTGTCCATTTGGCCAGATATTTTCCCAGTATGGGCACCTTCCTACTACATTTCAGTGCGACAAGTTTTCCCACTCAAAACCCTAGCCATTTTTCCCCAGCTTCTTGCCCAAGTTTCTGTCCAGAAACTTGTCTGGAAGCTAGCCATCTGTTTAGGTCGCCTCTTGTCAAACCAGTTGCACAGGGAGGTTACTGGATGGAAGGACTATCGCGTAGACACGACCGGACGGGCCAGAGCGCACCGCGTGCACCAATGCACGCGGTGACCACGCGTCTGCCAGGGCCAAAGTCGCGCTCTGCGCGCCGACCAAGTCGGATGGGACCACTCCGGCCACCTCACGCTGCCCCTTCTCGTCCTGTCGTGCCGACGTCGTCGCCACCACCCACGTACCCCCTCCAGAACCGTCTACCTTCTCCGGCAAGGCTCGCCACCGCACACGGCCAAGTTCGCCCACGGGTAGAACAGGGCACCATGGCCGCCGCCATTGTTCGCACGCCCTAAATGGCTCCGTACCCGTCCCGTCACTCCTGCGCGCTCACGTCCCCTCCCTACATGCTCCGCAGGCCAGCGCGACGGCCAGCTCACCCCGGCGCTCGTCCGCATCCCCGCGGCGCCGATCGGTGCGGCCACCTCTCGACCGCCTATAAACGGCTCTGTCCGGCCTCTCCGCACCTCACCCATCGCACTCCTCACCCCTCAATCGCCGCCCAGCAGCGCCGGAGCCAACCGGGAGGCTTTCTTTCCCCGTCTCCAACGAGGAGCCCCGCCGCTCTGCTCCTGCTCCACCCGCTCACCTCCGTCCACCCCAGCCCAAACTGCGGCCACCGTTGAACTCGTGGAGCTCCACTGACCCTTCCCAACCTCTTGCCCATGCCATTGGTAGCCGGAGTCGGCGATCCCCTCCACCACCGTAGCTCACCGCCGCCTGGGAGGAAGGGGCCGACACCGTCCGGCCGTCTCCCGACGAGCTACGGGTACGGGCGTGCTCGCCGTCGTCTGCTCGTTCCATCCCTGCCTTCTCCCAGCTCTGTCGTGGCCTCGACGTCGACAAATGGCCGCCGGTACGCCCGCCGCCCACTGTTCCCTCTGTCCCTCTGTTCAAAAGAGACAGCTGGGCCCCACCTGTCACCGACCCAGCCATGCCCGGAGCGGTACGTAAGTGGAGGCGTACTCCCACTTTACGCCTGCGACGTGGCCGCCTCTGGTTTTTCTGAATTTCTGTTTAAATCCTTTTTAAATCAGAAGTTTGACTCAACTTTGACTGCTCATTACTTTTAAACCATAAGTCCAAATGAGTTCATTCTTTTTTGCATTATTTTTCTTATGAGCTCCTCTGTTTGCTGGTAAATTTTGGTATTTTTTCTCTGCTGTCTAGAATTTCTGGACAGAGAAAAATGCTCTATGTGATATTTACAAATGTGTTCAAAAATATTTTTCAGAGTGGTTTTGACTAGTTGGTGAAGACTAGAAGTATTCCCACACTCCCTTGGTACAAGGCAAGCCACAACTATCATTTGCATAATTGCATTGCAATGTCATATTTTAAATAATTAATTAGGCTAAAATTTGAATTATTTATAATTGGTTTATTCATGCAACACTTGGAGAAATTCTTAGACATGTTGCTGTCATGATGATGATTGGGTTGTTAGTAACTAGTGGCTTACAAGTATGATGATGCCAAGATGCTGTTGGACGGAGAGATTACCGTCTATGATTAATTTGTGATTCCGTCCGGCATTTTGTTTATGGGATCAGTAGCAGTAGCTTGATCATGTTGTTCATTGGATTACCAGTTAACTAGTGTTAACCTAGACCACTATAATACCGGAGTAGCAGTTATGGCAATGAAGCCACTTGGGGATTACTTCCTTCATTCGTTGATCAAGTGCCACTGAACCGAGCTTTCTAGTGCAGCCACATCTGCAGTTATGGGATGGCCTTGACTTGGTCTAATCTAGTGCTCTTTTATCAGTACCACCAAAGAGGGAAGGTTATGCGTGCATGCTAACCTGATCAGGTAGACGGCGATACCCTTGTGAGCCCGGTTTGGTTATTGAGCTCAGGTCCCCGTTTGGGACAGTTTGGTATGGCCACGACGGTGGCAGGTGTCAGAAGTGACACAGGGGCCACCCAGGGCTTGACCTCAGAGAGGACGTGTCGGTGGTACGGTAGAAGAGTCACAGGTTAGGCAGATTTTGTTAGACGAAGGTCCATGGTGTGGGTAAAGTGCGCAACCTCTGCAGAGTGTAAGAATCTATTCGAATAGCCGCGTCCACGGTATTGGACACAGTTCATACTAAGTCACACTGTCTGATCAACACCAATGATGGAATGACTTGATAATGATGGAAGAACTCGTCTTGGTATAGTGAAGTAACCACTTGGCAGAAGGTCAAAAATCTTGGAGTTGATCTCGAGATTGATTGTCGAATTATCTTGAGGTGACCATGAGCTGGTCACGAGAATAGATGGTTCGACAGGATAGCCAAGAGTAAGGCAGTCTCGGTGACCTTAGCAATGGTGACTATTGCAGACCATTGGAGATAACTTGGTCATTATTTTCTTCCACCCTTTCTGTATCAATTGATCATAATTGCTATGATGTTGTCTTGCTTTGATGCTTTTGTTTGTTGTGAGCTTGCGAGTACATTCAAAGTACTCACCTGGCGTGTCATGCCAGTTTGCAGGTGCTGCCATGCTTGCATAGCCCGAGGGTTCCGAGTTGTGAGCTAGGACGTGTCCCAGCCAGAGTCCCTGCGGAGTGGAGTCTATTACCATCGCCGTGGTTCCGTTGCTAGGAGTCGTGCCGCTGCTAGCATAGAGCTACCATAGCTAGTGCAACGTTGTTGATGTAATCCTTTGTAACACCCAAACACTTGTATCTTAGTTATTTGTAATAAAGATCTGTTTTGTTCTATGCCAAGCAGTTCCGTATTCCAGAAGACTTGATCTTTGGGCTGGAATACGGGGCATTCCGGTTCCTCTGAGCCGGGGTGCCACAAGGTTTGGTATCAGAGCAGGTTTGGCTATAGGACACCCTAGCCAACCCGGACGTTAGAAAACTACTAGTGTAGAGCCCAGCTTGCTTGTGTGATGCATTTGAATTGTTGCATTTGGTTGTTGCATCTGTTTGCCGCATAGCATGCATATAGATTTGGCTCGCTAACTAGTTGATTTTATAGATGGCATCCGTTCCGATTAACTATGACTCAGCCCCTGCACCACTCAGCTTTGCATCCCTGCTTCGTGATGTTTGGCGTCTTCTCTATCCTAGTGGAGAGATGCCAAGGTACCAAGTGTTCCAGACCCCGCTTGCCGGACTGGTGCTGGAGTATCACGCCAATGTCATTCTGTCAGTCGCCCTGCCTATGGGGAAACGCACCTATAGCCTTCATGGTGGTTATGCCTCTACACCGAAGCGCGCCATCCAGCTTGCCGCTCTGGCAGGCCTCACTGTTCTTCATCATCAGGAGAGCGCGATGCAAGAGAATCATGCCTTCCACTACTATCCCACTATGGCCATCACTCCCAGACGGGTTAGATTTCCTCCTGTTCGCCCAGATGATGACCCAGCTGTGGCATACATGTCCCGTTACATGATTGCAGAATACGTCCTCATCGCTGAACTGGCCAGAGATGCAACTCGTGCCCGGAGAGCGCTTGGTATGGCTTTAGCTCCGTCAACCTCTCCGCCAACTCCTTCTCTCTCCAGTAACCCGCCCTCCGATCATAGTACCTAAGCACTTGTGAGGTTCATGTCGCATAAGTTGTAGTAGTACCGAGTGTTGTAAATTGCCTTAAGTAGCAATAAAGTGTGGTTTTCTTGTAAGCTTGGTGCATTTTATTGAGCAGTTTTTAGTTCCCTTTTTATTTGGCTCCTCGGTGTCACTTTACTTTCCCTATGGAAGTTGCTCATCAACCCCAACGGATTCAAAGAGTTAATGAGGATTTCAGATACTTGGGAGCTCAGCTGAACCTTATGGAGTTATTAATGGACTGCCTGGTATTGGGAATATTTGGTTTGATTGCAAATGATATCTTGGATTGGTTATCAGTATCAAGTCCGTCGCAGTAGGTAACCACTACAACCAGCAGGAAGATAGTTTGGGTGCAAGACCCACAGGGTTAAAGGTATGGATCATATACAAAGTTTGGTTTTGCTTGAGTAAACATGAAACAGGTTGTACCCGGAAGCAAACAAGGATGTGCCATATACCCAGTACTCAGCAAGATGGATAGTCAGACAAATCCTTTTTGTACAAGTAATCAACAACCGGAGTTGTGAGATTGCCTATATGGCATTCAGTCAGCATATCCCAGAGAGAAACTTCAGGTATAAGCAACCCAATCTTCCTTGGTACGCTATCAGAGAAGCTTACGGTGCAAGGCTCCTCAAATCTTCCTCAGTACGATATGTGGATAGCTTCCGGCATAAGCTACTTTGGCTTCTTCGATAAGCTACCGCAGAAAGCTTCCGGCACAAGGCACCGAATCTTCCCCAGTAAGCAACTAGGAGGGGAAGCGTCTGAAGTACACTACCTAACCTTCCTCAGCACGCTATCCCGGCAGAAGCTTCGAGCATAAGCTACCCAGTCTTCTTCAGCACGGTACTCTCGATGGCCTCCCACCCAAGCTATCCAACCTTTGTCAGTACGACACCACCAAACAGCCGGCAACATTGGTACCAGCAATTACACAGTGCGTTGGCAGTGCATCCCAAGAGTCAAGCCCCTCGGGAATAAGATGTTCAGCTACACATACTTCCATATATGGTGGGCATGTTGCCCAGGTCACGCAAGTCACCCATACGAGGAGCAACTATGCTCAGGCAGGTCTACCAAAGGAAGGTGAGAATCCAACAGCTACATAAGTCATGCAAGAGGAAGAAAGTTGGTACGCACCCCAATATGTTGCAAGGACTGACAAGCTATGAAATAAAGACAATCTGGAACACCAATCTTGGCAGTAGTTGTCAAGGCTAGCCTCCTCACCCTGGTAAACCTGGCGTATGATCCTGATGAACCCTTGCTTATTGTTTTCTAGTAATGGCACCACGCCTGTGTTCTGAGCTGCTTTCAGCCGTCCGGGGTGGATGCCAATTTTATATTTCTCTTGTCATACAACTGCCCCGTGTTCTGAGCTGCTTTCCGGCCGTCTCGGGCAGCTGTTGAGTTTCTTTTTGTAGCAGTGACCCCATGCTCTGAGCTGCTTTTCGGCCGTCTTAGGGGACTGCTACATTCTTCTTATCAACATGGTCTCATGCTCTGAGCTGCTTTTCAGCCGTCTTGAAGCCATGATTGAGTTATCTCAGTAATGTCCCAGATCTGAGTTGTAAAGACCGTTCTGGTGGCTACTGATTTATTTGCCGATGTCATACAAGGGTTCTGATGGTCATTGCCATACGGTTAAAGCTTGTGAGATGGTAAACTTGCCACCTAAAATATGTTGCTGGAATATTGCACCTGGTAGCACCTATGGTCACATGAAGAGTTAAGGATATATATTTGGCCAAGTTCTTCGACAAAGGATTCAGGAGAGGGAACCCTAGCGAAGAACAAGACCTACAATATGGGTGTGATGATCACTACAGGAACAACATGGTGCGGATACCCAAGACAGGCTGATTCGATGTCAACCACCAGTAAAATATACCCAAGTGATCTACTCTGTTCAGTAAGGTCCACATGTTAAGGATGAGTACTCGAAATACTGAGCATCAGCCTCGGGTCATGCGCTCTCACATATGATACCCTGTCATGAACAAGATTTCTTCGCCAGAACCCTTGTCAGTCAAGTCTCTAGAAGCTATTGCTATAAGGTATTACTACCTCATATTGGTCATGATGAGAGACAGTCAAATCGTCGGTACGGAGTTGAGACAAAGAAGTCAGTCCAGATGATTCAGACTCCCTACAAGTAGTCAGACTCCGCCGAGAGAAGCGTTGTGATTCTCAGCCTTGCAACTTGATGCAATGATTAAATGTTTACCGAGGGAATTGGTGCATAACTCCATTGAATACTATTGGGCTGGATAGAAAAATGATACGTCCATCGGAAACCACTCTTGGAATCGTGTGAGAGATCACATATTCTGGTCATGATAATCTAGCAGCTAAGTCAGCGGACATAAGGGAATTGGAGCCAGTATAGGATGAGCATATGAGGGAAGACCTGCCAGAATGATTGATACAGTAAAGCGAACCACCCCAGAGCAAGACAGTCAGGTCATATGAGATTCAATGGGAACATTATATAAAGGAAAAGGACACCCGAATTAAAACCGGTTTCCTTAAGTCAGAATATTCATACCTGTTCCCTGAGCAACCAAATCTCGAGGATGAGATTTATCCTAAGGGGGGTAGGTTTGTGACACCCTGGTTTTTACCAACTTTTCTTTTCAAAAACCCATTTGAGTTTTATTTGGATTTTGGCTTGGATTTTTATTTGAATGACTCTTTGGACTTAAAACTTGGGACTAATCTTACTTTCCTTTCCCAAGTAATCCAAGCTCCCAAGAACCTCTCTCAAGTCATGTTACTTCCATTCTTGCCCAATCCTAATTTTTATTCCAATTTAATATTCCTTTTCTATTAAAGGAATAATCCTTTAAGCTCTAGGTTGTGCAGCAACCTATATTTCTGTCCCCTAAAAAATTCTAGGAAAATTCTCATAAATTCTTTGGCCCATGTGAACCTTGGATATGTCAAAGTATTCAAGATTCCATGCTCATGGTGAGCACATCATCCAATCTTTGTTTCTGGTCACAATTTCAGTTTGTGAAGCAACTATATTTTATATTGCTCCAAGAAATCTGAAATTAATCCAGGGCATTCTCCTATCCATATTAACACACTCCACCAAATTTTGGCCCATTTCATTTAGCTATTTTCTCTATAAAATTCTCCCAAGCTTCTGTTCAGTGGGGAGCATTGTGAAGGAAGTACCATTTATACTTGTCCAAATGGTATGAAATTTTTATGGCATTTTGATACCATCAAGTGACCCACAAATACCAAGTTTCATCTCAAGGAGCCCATCCAGGTGAGTGCATCATCCTCAACAAGTTTCTGGACCAGAGATGGAGTTGTGAAGCAACTAGGTTCAAAACTTGTCCATTCGGCCTGAAATTTTCCCAGTATGGGCACCTTCCTACTACATTTCAGTGCGACAAGTTTTCCCACTCAAATCCCTAGCCATTTTCCCCTAGCTTCTTGCCCAAGTTTCTATCCAGAAACTTGTCTGGAAGCTAGCCATCTGTTTAGGTCGCCTCTTGTCAAACCAGTTGCACAGGGAGGTTACTAGATGGAAGGACTATCGCGTAGACACGACCGGATGGGCCAGAGCGCACCCTCGTGCGCCAATGCACGCGGTGACCACGCATCTGCTAGGGCCAAAGTCGCGCTCTACGCGCCGACCGCGTCGGACGCGACCACTCCGGCCACCTCACGCTGCCCCTTCTCGTCCTGTCGTGCCGACGTCGTCGCCACCACCCACGTACCCCCTCCAGAACCCTCTACCTTCTCCGGCAAGGCTCGCTGCCACACACGGCCAAGTTCGCCCACGGGCAGAACAGGGCACCGCGGTCACCACCATTGTCCGCACGCCCTTAATGGCTCCGCACCCGTCCCATCACTCCTGCGCGCTCACGTCCCCTCCCTACGCGCTCCGCAGGCCAGCGCGATGGCCAGCTCACCCTAGCGCCCGTCCGCATCCCCGCGGCGCCGATCAGTGTGGCCACCTCTCGCCCGCATATAAAAGTCCCTGTCCGGCCTCTCCGCACCTCACCCATCGCACTCCTCACCCCTCAATCGCCGCCCAGCAGCGCCGGAGCCAGCCGGGAGGCTTTCCTTCCCTGTCTCCGGTGAGGAGCCCCGCCGCTCAGCTCCTGCTCCACCCGCTCACCTCCGTCCACCCCAGCCCAAACTACGGCCACCGTTGAACTCGTGGAGCTCCACTGACCCTTCCCAACCTCTTGCCTGTGCCATTGGTCGCCGGAGTCGGCGATCCCCTCCACCACCGTAGCTCGCCGCCGCCTAGGAGGAAGGGGTCGACGCCGTCCGGCCGTCTCCCGACGAGCTACGGGTACGGGCGTGCTCGCCGTCGTCTGCTCGTTCCATCCCTGCCTTCACCCAGCTCCGCCGTGGCCTCGACGCCGGCGAACGGCCGCCGGTACGCCAGCCGCCCACTGTTCCCTCTCTCCCTCTGTTCAAAACAGATAGCTGGGCCCCGCATGTCAGCGATCCAGCCGCGCCCGAAGCGGTACGTAAGTGGAGGCGTACTCCCACTTTACGCCTTCGACGTGGCCGCCTCTGGTTTTTCTGAATTTCTGTTTAAATCCTTTTTAAATCAGAAGTTTGACTCAACTTTGACTGCTCATTACTTTTAAACCATAAGTCCAAATGAGTTCATTCTTTTTGCATTATTTTTCTTATGAGCTCCTCTGTTTGCTGGTAAATTTTGGTATTTTTTCTCTACTATCTAGAATTTCTGGACAGAGAAAAATGCTCTATGTGATATTTACAAATGTGTTCAAAAATATTTTTCAGAGTGGTTTTGACTAGTTGGTGAAGACTAGAAGTATTCCCACACTCCCTTGATGCAAGGCAAGCCACAACTATCATTTGCATAATTGAATTACAATGTCATGTTTTAAATAATTAATTAGGCTAAAATTTGAATTATTTATAATTGGTTTATTCATGCAACACTTGGAGAAATTCTTAGACATGTTGCTATCATGATGATGATTGGGTTGTTAGTAACTAGTGGCTTACAAGTATGATGATGCCAAGATGTTGTTGGATGGAGAGATTACCGTCTATGATTAATTTGTGATTCCGTCCGGCATTTTGTTTATGGGATCAGTAGCAGTAGCTTGATCATGATGTTCATTGGATTACCAGTTAACTAGTGTTAACCTAGACCACTATAATACCAGAGTAGCAGTTATGGCAAAGAAGCCACTTGAGGATTACTTCCTTCATTCGTTGATCAAGTGCCACTGAACCGAGCTTTCCAGTGCAGCCACATCTGCCATTATGGGACGGCCTTGACTTGGTCTAATCTAGTGCTCTTTTATCAGTACCACCAAAGAGGGAAGATTATGCGTGCGTGCTACCCTGATCAGGTAGACGGCGGTACCCTTGTGAGCCTGGTTTGGTTATTGAGCTCAGGTCCCCGTTTGGGACAGTTTGGTTTTTCCACGACGGTGGGAGGTGTCAGAAGTGACACTTGGGCCACCCAGGGCATGATCTCAGAGAGGACGTGTCGGTGGTACGGTAGAAGAGTCACAGGTTAGGCAGGTTTTGTTGGACGAAGGTCCATGGTGTGGGTAAAGTGCGCAACCTCTGCAGAGTGTAAGAATCTATTCGAATAGCCGCGTCCACGGTATTGGACACAGTTCGTACTAAGTCACACTGTCTGATCAACACCAATGATGGAATGACTTGATAATGATGGAAGAACTCGTCTTGGTATAGTGAAGTAACCACTTGGCAGAAGGTCGAAAATCTTGGAGTTGATCTCGAGATTGATTGTCGAATTATCTTGAGGTGACCATGAGCTGGTCACGAGAATAGATGGTTCTACAGGATAGCCAAGAGTAAGGCAGTCTCGGTGACCTTAGCAATGATGACTATTGCAGACCATTGGAGATAACTTGGTCATTATTTTCTTCCACCCTTTCTGTATCAATTGATCATAATTGCTATGATGTTGTCTTGCTTTGATGCTTTTGTTTGTTGTGAGCTTGCGAGAACATTCAAAGTACTCACCTGGCGTGTCATGCCAGTTTGCAGGTGCTGCCATGCTTGCATAGCCTGAGGGTTCCGAGTTGTGAGCTAGGACGTGTCCCAGCCAGAGACCCTGTGGAGTGGAGTCCATTACCGTCGCCATGGTTCCGTTGCTAGGAGTCGTGCCGCTGCTAGCATAGAGCTACCATAGCTAGTGCAGCATTGTCGATGTAATCCTTTGTAACACCCCAAACACTTGTATCTTAGTTATTTGTAATAAAGAGCTGATTTGTTCTATGCCAAGCAGTGCCATATTCCAGAAGACTTGATCTCTGGGCTGGAATACGGGGCATTCCGGTTCCTCTGAGCCGGGGTGCCACTGTTAAGGCATGAGCTAAATATCATTGATTCGAGCAATGTGGCTTGAATCTCGACACACCCCACCGCATTCATCATGATTATCTTCTTCTAGATGTAGGCATGGACATAGGGGGAGTGTTGTTCTCTCAATGAACTCTCCCTCCCCCCATTATGCATAAATCGATCACATTAGCCATTTTTGATGGTACTTGTGCTTCAAAGATGAGTTTTGGTCATGGGCCCAAGGTTAAAATCTTCGCAGTGCCATACTAATTGACTCAAACATAGGTGACCTCGGTCACCGCCCTCTCCTTGAGAGGTTTGGCTCCGCTTGGTTTGTGTTGTGCTTTTTCGTTTTGGCTTTAGGGTGTTGGACTATTCCATGTGTGCTCTCATTTTAGTTGCTTTTGACCTTGGAGTATTCCTTTCCATTTGCTGTGTTTTCTGCCCCCAACCCAAGCCTTCTCTATCTCAAACCCCTTAGAATTGCATAAGCCCCATTTCCCAAACTTGATCATATCAGTTTTTCTGGTAGCAAGCAGTACTACTGCTGACAGGACCGGTACTACCGCGGTAGTACCCCGTGGTACTACCGCTGAGTGCAGTACTGCTGGCCCCCTGCCACAACACTGGAGCGGTACTACCGCTGGTTGGAACGGTACTACTGCGCAGGCGGTACTACCGCGCCAACCAATGGTACTACCGCTTGGAGGATTCCTGGACGGGTTAAGTGGTGGGCACGGGGAGGCCTAACTCCCCCATACCCATTCACTCTCCTCTCTCACGAACCCTCTCTCTCAGGCGACCACGAACTGCTTCGGAGGCCGGCTCCGGCCCTCCGATTCCGTGCCGTCTTCTTCACTTCCGTCCGGTGGGATCGATCCCCACCTTCTCCTCTTGCCATGGACACCGGTATTGCCCTCGTTTTTCTCTCCTACGGTTCTATTTTTTGAATCTTGGTTCTAGGGCAATGCATGTGGTGTTCATAGATTTTTGGATAAATCTAGGCATGAGTAGGACGCGGGATGACTGCTAGATAGGAAAATAGACGTACTATGCCGAAAATTTGAATTTCTACGTCACCGGTACTACCGGATCCACGCCGCGGTTGTATCCCCGTGCGGAGGACGGTACTACCGCTGGGTCACAAACGGTACTGCCGCTTGTTGCGGTACTACCACTCATCTTACAACGGTACTACCGCTTGTTGCGGTACTACCACTTGTGTCCAGCGGTACTACCACTCGTCTTACGGCGGTACTACCGCTGTGACCTGAAGTTTCAGACTGACTGCATTGTTATCTATTTTCACCATGTGTCTCTTGGCTTATGCAATGGCTTTACACCTGCTTTTCTCTCATTCTCTGTTGTGTGTTCCAGATGGTGGTAGCTCCGCTTTTCAGGCTCGTCGCCGGAACCCAGATCATACAGGTGGCTCCAAGCGTTTTCGCTCCTCAGACGAAGCAGCTGCCAATTCTAGTGGACCACCAAGGCAACAGGTGAAGAAGACTGTCAGTAAGAAGAAGGAGAAGGAGAAGAGGACTCCTCCTGATGAGATGCCTGGCAAGGAGTTCGTTTTGTTCCGTCAGCGCAACCCTTATCGCCGTCCTCAGGACGAGGCTTTTGTTGGTCGTCCCTTCTGGACTAAGGAGCAATCGCTTATCTATGTGGACATTCTGAAGGGCAAGAAGAACCTGTATGTGGATGCCAAGTCTATCGACCTTCTTCACATGGAGAAGGATCCCGCTTACTTTGGAGAAGCTCTTGCACTTTGTCGGCAGTGGGGTCTCATTCCGATCATGACTTTCAACAAGGACTTTGACGCAGAGATCGTGGCCCAATTCTATGCCACTGTTCACTTTCATTCTAATGAGGCAAGATCCATGACTTGGATGACAGGTGGGAGGCTACTAAAGGTTGAGTGGAAGGCATTCCTGGATAGTCTGGGCATTGCTGATGAGGGGCAGGACAACCCTGTTGGTCTCCGGCCTCACAAGGAAACAAGTCCTCAGCACAAGTCTAAACTGATTCGTTACTCCCGGACAGTGACTACTGCCAAGGGGGCCGTTCGGACTAAGCTCATTCCTTTCTTGGACTTCATGCACCGCATCTTTCGCAACACTCTTTTCCCTCGCATTGGGAACCTGGATTAGGTACACTCATATCTGGTGGATATGCTTCTGTTATGCATGAAGGAGAGGGGCAGGAACTCTACTTTGGATATCTCTCACATTATGTGGCGTGAGATTCATTCTGCTGTGCTTGACCGGAAGGTGCCCATTTATGGCCCCTACCTTTTCAAGTTGATTGAGGAGAAATGGGCTGCTGAGTTCCCAGGGGAATCCCTTCCCACTGAGCACATGGTGTCGCATGGTATTTGATACATCTCCAACGTATCTATAAATTTTTGATTGTTCCATGCTATTATAGTATCAATCTTGGATGTTTTTATATGCAATTGTATGCAATTATATATCATTTTTTGGGACTAACCTATTAACCTAGTGCTCAGTGCCAGTTGCTATTTTCTTCTTGTTTTTGGCTTTTCAGAGAAACAGTACCAAATGAAGTCCAAATGCCACGAAACTTTTTGGAGATTTTTTTTCTGGACAAAAGAAACCTTGGAAACTTCGGGAGGAGGCCAGAAGCCTCACAGAGGCTTCACAAGGCACTAGGGCATGCCCGGGGGGGGGGGGGCGCCGTGCTACCTTGTGGGGCCCACGTGACTCCGTTTGACCTAATTCCACTTTTATAAATTCACAAATATTGGGAAACCCCCAGAGAGCCAGAAGAGAAAACCTTTCCGCCGTCGCAAGCCTCTGTTCTTCCGCGATCCCATCTGGAGGCCTTTTCCGGTACTCTGCCGGAGGGGCAGTCGATCACGGAGGGCTTCTACATCAACCTTGCTGCCCTTTCGATGATGTGTGAGTAGTTTACCACAGACCTATGGGTCCATAGCTAGTAGCTAGATGGCTTCTTCTCTCCCTTTGATCTTAAATACAATGTTCTCCTCGATGTTCTTGGAGTTCTATCCGATGTAATCTTCTTTTGCGGTGTGTTTGTTGGGATCCGATGAATTGTGAGTTTATGATCAGATTATTCATGAGAAATATTTGAGTCTTCTCTGAACTCTTTTATGCATGATTGTTATAGCTTTGTATTTCTCTCCGATCTATCGATTTGGTTTGGCCTACTAGATTGATTTATCTTGCAATGGGAGAGGTGCTTTGTAATGGGTTCAATCTTGCGGTGCTCAATCCCAGTGATAGAAGGGGACATGACACGTATTTGTATTGTTGCCATTAAGAAGAAAAAGATGGGGTTTATTCATGTTGCTTGAATTTGCTTCTCTACATCATGTCATCTTGCTTAAGGCGTTACTCTGTTTCATACTTAATACCCTAGATGCATGCTGGATAGCGGTCGATGGGTGGAGTAATAGTAGTAGATGCAGGCAGGAGTCGGTCTACTTATCTCGAACGTGATGCCTATATACATGATCATTGCCATGAATCCATCATAATTATTTGCTATTCTATCAATTGCCCAACAGTAATTTGTTTACTCACCGTATGTTTCTATGCTCGAGAGAGAAGCCTCTAGTGAAAACTATGGTCCCCGGGTCTATCTTTATCATATAAAAAACCTAAAAATACCTTTCTGCAATTTATTTACTTTTATTTTAATTAGTAGTTTAGTTTATCTATTTACCTCGATAAGATTTAATCCTTGCAAATAACCGCTAAGAGGATTAACAACCCTCTTATTTGCGTTGGGTGCAAGTGTTTGCTCCTGTGTGTGCAGGTGCGCTTAATGGAATTTTGCTTGGTTCTCCTACTGGATTGATAACCTTGGTTCTTAACTGAGGGAAATACTTATCTCTACTATACTGCATCATCCTCTCCTTTTCGGGGAAATACCAACGCAGACTACAAGTAGCAGGAAGAATTTCTGGTGCCGTTGCCGGGGAGACATCATCAAAATTACCAAGTACCTTCGCACAAATTATCATTCACTTGCATTTACTTTATTTTCCTTTTATTTGCATTTGCCTCTCGTTTTCATCTCCCCCACTTCTAATTTTTTTTTACAAAAACACAAAAATATTTTGTTTGTTTATTTGCTTGTTTGCTCGCTTGCTTCACCATTATGTCTAGTTCTTCGCTCGTTACTACTACCCCTAAAAATGAAGTACTTAATTTTAAACAAAGGGGAGGGGAGGATTTAAAAGATGCTTGGTATAGGATTTGCAATGCTCAAAATAGATCAACTCGTAAGCAGTCCACTACCGTTTTTCTTTGAAATTTTATGTGGGAATCACTACTTGGTATAGATTTGTTCTTGACACTATTACCGGAAGGAATTTCTTAATGTGTCCCACTTCGGATGCTCTCAATGCTATGGGAAATTTAGTGGGTTCACCCCCTATCATTATCAATGAAATGGCATTGACTTTGGAGCATGTTATGCAAAGGATAGAAGCTATAGAAAATAAAATGCCTACTATCGAACATCTTGAAAATTTAGATAAAAAGTTCCACAATCATATTACCCAATTTGGTTCCAAGGTGGGGATTGCTTTGAAAACTTTAAAGGAAAAGGAACCAATAATTAACGAAAGGATAGACCGAAGCTCCGCTAGAATTGATAAGTTAGAAGAAATTATCAACAACTTGGGTTCCGCTTTTTCCTCCACTAAAAACATTCATAGGACTCCTCCAAGTAAAAATTTCAAGTTTATATATGTTCCTAAGGTCAAGGGTGCTACTTCTAGTAAAGGGAGCGAGGATCTTAAAATGATTAGCGTGCACCCCAATTTCATCGATATAATTAAGGAACCTATCCATAAAAATAAGATTCTTGATTTTGTGCCTAGAAGTGTGATGATGAGAAACTCCTATGTTAAATCTACTAGGAAAATTGGATGTGTGATTGAGGAGTTGGAAACAAAGGATGACAACACTTGAAACTATGCATTATGCCTAGCTAGGGGCATAAAACAATAGCGCTTGTTGGGAGGCAACCCAATGAATAAAATAAAATTTTGCTTATACCTTATGTTCTTGAGTGTTTGCATGATTATAGCTTATTTTATGATTTTGTTTTTATGTTTTAATTAGTGTTTGTGCCAAGTAATGCCTTTGGGATGATTTGGAAGATAGTATAATTGATGCTGTTTGGAAAACAGAAAGTTTTGCGTCCAGTGCTGGAATTTTAATTCTGTACTAGAGAGTCAGAAAAATCTGATTTTTTTACAAAGTATTGATATATGAATTTTCCACGATTTACTAATTTTTCAGAATTTTTTGAGTTACAGAAGAATGTCTTTTAAATAGATCTTTACAGACTGTTCTGTTGTAGACAGATTCTGTTTTTGTTGCATAGTTTGCTTATTTTGATGAATCTATGGATCGTATCGGGGGGGGGGGGGGTATGAGTCATGGAGAAGTTGGAGTAAAGTAGCATTATGCCAATATTAAATATGAATCAATTTACTACAGTACCTAAAGTTAAAGATTTGTTTGTTATACTAACGGATCTCACGAGGTTTCTGTTGAGTTTTGTGTGCTGAAGTTTTCAAGTTTTGGGTGAGACTACGATGGATAAAGGAATAAGGAGTGGCAAGTGCCTAAGCTTGGGGATTCCCAAGGCATCCCAAGGTAATATTCAAGAAATACTCAAGCATCTAAGCTTGGGGATGCCCCGGAAGGCATCCCCTCTTTCGTCTACAATCTATCGGTAACTCACTTGGAGCTATATTTTTATTCATCACATGATATGTGTTTTACTTGGAGTGTCTTGTGAAATAGTTTGTTTGCTTTTTAGTTTGTCACAATCATCTTTGCTGAACACACCTTTTTGAGAGGGACACACATTATTCGTGATTTGTTAGAATACTCTATGTGCTTCACTTATATCTTTTGAGCTAGGCAGTTGCTCTAGTGCTTCACTTATATCTTTTAGAGCACGACAGTGATGATATTTTAAAGAAATAGTTGTACTCTCATGCTTCACTTATATCTTTTTGAGAGTCTCATGATAGCAATGGTAATATGCACGGATTATGAATTTGGTCCTGATATGATAGGTATTCAAGAGGGATATAATAAAAACTTTCATGTAGATCACTGAATATGATAAATTTGATTCCTTGCAATAGTTTTGCGATATTAAGATGGCAATATGGGGGAGGTATTAGTAGATAATTGTGGTTTAGTAAGAATAATTGTGTTAAGGTTTGTGATTCCCGAAGCATGCACGTATGATCTGTCGTTATGCTAAGAAGTTGGAGCATAATTTATTATTGATTGTCTACCTTATGAGTGGCGGTCGGGGACGAGCGATGGACCTTGTCCTACCAATCTATCCCTCTCGGGGCATGCGTAGTAGTACTTTGCTTCGAGGGCTAATAGACTTTCGCAATAAGTATGTGAGTTCTTTATGCCTAATGTGAGTCCATGGATTATACGCACTCTCACCTTTCCGCAATTTGCTAGCCTCTTCGGTACCGTGCATTGCCCTTTCTCACCTCGAGAGTTGGTGCAAACTTCGCCGGTGCATCCAAACCCCGTGATATGATACGCTCTATCGCACATAAGCCTCCTTATATCTTCCTCAAAACAGCCACCATACCTACCTATCATGGCATTTCCATAGCCATTCCGAGATATATTGCCATGCAACTTCCACCGTTCCGTTTTTATGACACACATCATCATTGTCATATTGCTTTGCATGATCATATAGCTGACATAGTATTTGTGGCTCAGCCACCGTTCATCATTGCTATACATGTTACGCTAGCATCATTGCACATCCTGGTACACTGCCAGAGGCATTCATATAGAGTCATATTTTGTTCTAGTATCGAGTTGTAATGTTGAGTCATAAGCAAATAGAGGTGTGATGATCATCATTATTAGAGCATTGTCCTAGTGAGGAAAGAATGATGGAGAGTAATGAGTCCTCGAAAAAGTGGGGATAAGGTCCATGAGATTGTTCTAATAAAAAAAAGAAAAAAGAAAAAAAAGAAAGAAAGAAAGAAAGAAAAAAATATAGAAAAAAGAGAGACGAAAAAGAGCCATAAAAAAGAAAAAAAATATAAATGAGAGAAAAAGAGAGAAGGGACAATGTTACTATCCTTTTCCACACTTGTGCTTCAGAGTAGCACCATGTTTTTCATATAGAGAGTCTCCTATTTCGTCATTTTCATATACTAGTGGGAATTTTTCATTATAGAACTTGGCTTGTATATTCCGATGACGGGCTTCCTCAAATGCCCGAGGTCTTCATGAGCAAGCAAGTTGGATGCAAACCCACTTAGTTTTCATGTTGAGCCTTCACACACTTATAGCTCTTAGTGCATCCGTTGCATGGCAATCCCTACTCCTCGCATTGACATCAATTGATGGGCATCTCCATAGCCCGTTGATTAGCCTCGTTGATGTGAGACTATCTTCTTATTTTTGACTTCTTTTATTTATCTCTACCACCACACTCTATTCCACCCATATGCTATATCCATGGCTTGCGCTCATGTATTGCGTGGGGGATGAAAAAAGCACGTTAAAAAGTATTAACCAATTGCTTGGCTAAAACCGGGGTTGTTCATGATAAATATTTTGTGTTAAGAAGATGGAGCATGACAGGATTATATGATTTTGTAGGGATAACGTTCTTTAACATTTTTATTTTGAAAGACATGATTGTTTATTAGTATGCCTGAGTATTGATGTCTTTATATCAAATTATAGACTATTGCTTTGAATCATTCGGATCTTATTATTCATACCGTAAGAGAGAGATTACATGATGAGACTTTCTCCATTTTTTGACTTCTCTTATTTATCTTTATCACCATACTCTATTCCACCCATAGTGCTATATCCATGGCTTGCGCTCATGTATTGAGTGGGAGTTGAAAAAGATGAAGCGCGTTAAAAAGTATGAACCAATTGCTCGGCTTATCATCGGGGTAGTGCATGATAAATACTTTGTGTGAAGAAGATGGAGCATGACAGGATTATATGATTTTGTAGGGATAACATTCTTTAGCATTTTTATTTTGAAAGACATGATTGTTTATTAGTATGCCTGAGTATTGATGTCTTTATATCAAACTATAGACTATTGCTTTGAATCATTTGGATCTTATTATTCATACCGTAAGAGAGAGATTACATGATGAAACATGATAGGTAGCATTCCACATCAAAAATTCTGTTTTTATCATTTACCTACTCAAGGACGAGCAGAAATTAAGCTTGGGGATGCTTGATAAGTCTCCAACGTATCTATAATTTTTGATTGATCCATGCTATTATAGTATCAATCTTGGATGTTTTTATATGCAATTGTATGCAATTATATATCATTTTTTGGGACTAACCTATTAACCTAGTGCCCAGTGCCAGTTGCTGTTTTCTGCTTGTTTTTTGGCTTTTCAGAGAAACAGTACCAAATGAAGTCAAAATGCCACGAAACTTTTTGGAGATTTTTTTCTGGACAAAAGAAACGTTGGAAGCTTCGGGAGGAGGCCAGAAGCCTCACGGAGGCTTCACAAGGCAATAGGGCGCACCCTAGGAGGGGCGCCGTGCTACCTTGTGGGGCCCACGTGACTCCGTTTGACCTAATTCCACTTCTATAAATTCACAAATATTGGGAAACCCCCAAAGAGCCAGAAGAGAAAACCTTTCCACCGCCGCAAGCCTCTGTTCTTCCGCGATCCCATCTGGTGGCCTTTTCCGGTACTCTGCCGGAGGGGGAATCGATTACGGAGGGCTTCTACATCAACCTTGCTGCCCTTCCGATGATGTGTGAGTAGTTTACCACAGACCTACAGGTCCATAGCTAGTAGCTAGATGGCTTCTTCTCTCTCTTTGATCTTCAATACAATGTTCTCCTCGATGTTCTTGGAGTTCTATCCGATGTAATCTTCTTTTGCGGTGTGTTTGTTGGGATCCGATGAATTGTGAGTTTATGATTAGATTATTCATGAGAAATATTTGAGTCTTCTCTGAACTCTTTTATGCATGATTGTTATAGCTTTGTATTTCTCTCCGATCTATCGATTTGGTTTGGCCTACTAAATTGATTTATCTTGCAATGGGAGAGATGCTTTATAATGGGTTCAATCTTGCGGTGCTCAATCCCAGTGACAGAAGGGGACATGAAATGTATTTGTATTATTGCCATTAAGGATAAAAAGATGGGGTTTATTCATATTGCTTGAATTTGCTTGTCTACATCATGTCATCTTGCTTAAGGCGTTACTCTGTTTCATACTTAATACCCTAGATGCATGCTGGATAGCGGTCGATGGGTGGAGTAATAGTAGTAGATGCAGGCAGGAGTCGGTCTACTTGTCTCGGACGTGATGCCTATATACATGATCATTGCCATGAATCCGTCATAATTATTTGCTATTCTATCAATTACCCAACAGTAATTTGTTTACCCACCGTATGTTTTTGTGCTCGAGAGAGAAGCCTCTAGTGAAAACTATGGTCCCCGGGTCTATCTTTATCATATAAAAAACCTAAAAATACCTTGCTGCAATTTATTTACTTTTATTTTAATTAGTAGTTTAGTTTATCTATTTACCTCGATAAGATTTAATCCTTGCAAATAACCGCTAAGAGGATTGACAACGCTCTTATTTGCGTTGGGTGCATGTGTTTGCTCTCTTGTGTGCAGGTGCGCTTAACGGAATTTTGCTTGGTTCTCCTACTGGATTGATAACCTTGGTTCTTAACTGAGGGAAATACCTATCTCTACTGTACTGCATCATCCTCTCCTCTTCGGGGAAATACCAACGCAGACTACAAGTAGCAGTATTCTGAAGCTGCGACAGAAGGAGAATTGGGGTACTGCACCTTCTGCCCCAACGAGGAGATCGCCCCCACTGACTCTGATGATGAGGCAGAGCCTGATTATGATTTTGTTCCTCCTTCCGAGACAGAACCATCTTGGGCGTCCAAGCTCAATTCAAAGATGAAGAAGCTCTTTTGCATTCAGGCTCAGGGACAGTATAGGGCGCATGTAGCTGAGAAGCAGCCTCGCAGACGTGACAAAGTGATGATGAGGCATCTCAGTCTGGAGTCCAATAGTGGTTCTAAGGAGAAGTTCATAGATGAAGAGAAGTGGACCTCGCAGCATTGTAAGTGGACGGATTCTGAGGCGGACGATCAGCCAGCTGCTGAAGAGGAGGACTCTGATGACCACGAGGAGCCCTGATGGTGTTCTGGAGCATTGCTACCACCTAGGACCATCTTAGTGCTCTTTGCCTTTTTGGTGTCTCGATTCCAAAGGGGGAGAGAGCTTAGGGATTTGCCGAGTCACGAGTGTGTCTTCTTTGTTGTTGCTTTCGTTCTCTCGTGAACTCCTTCTTGTTTGCTTTGCTTTAGTGTGTTTGTGTGAGACTTTAAGTACTTATCATATGGTGTGAGACATATGCTACCCTACTCTTTTGTTCCATGTCTAAGTACTTTGTTAGCTTGTGAGTTTATGTTTATCTTGTGCCCTTTCATTATGCTCTCATGCTATTACTTGCTCCAAGTTCATATCTCATATTTTATTGTTGCAAGTGTTGCCTTGTCTATAAAATATAGGGGGAGTGTTGATCCTAATGTGTGTGCTTTGCATTCCAAAAGCATATCTAATATAGTGCACACATCTAGGGGGAGCCCATCTATATTTTTTAGATATTTGGGTTTGCTTATTATCTCGTTATATATCCTGTGCAAATCCCGTGTTGTCATCAATTCACCAAAAAGGGGGAGATTGTTAGGGCATTTTTCTCTCTTAGTGGTTTTGGTGATTGATGACAATGCTCTTTGCGGACTAACCATGTGCATTTAGTTTTCAGAGATTATCAGATGGCACGAGATGGTTTATTTCCCCTTGGCGGGTAGAAGTAAAGACGGTTATTTTCCAACTATTTCTCTTTGGTGATTTTGAGTCGTAGGAAATCCGTACTATCAAGAGGGGGTTCGTTTGTGGAAAGGTTTGGGTGGAATCAACACGTACACAGTCACTTTGCACCCTCCTTCCTTCTCGGCTGTTGGAGCTTTTCTCATCTTATGATTGGGCTTACTTGTGTCATCTAAGCGGTAGTACCGCTCAGCCCAGCGGTAGTACCGCTCCGGTGGTACTGCCGCTGTTCAGTACTACTCGCACTTCCGCTTAGCTTTTGTGTTATGTTTTTGAGCGGTAGTCAGGTGATAGTTCAGAGTGGTAGTACCGCTCCCATGATACTGCGGCTCTGACTAGTACCCCACTACTGCAATTCTTCCGAGCTTCAGTCTTTACAGCAGAAGTACCGCTCCTGCAGAGCGGTAGTACCGCTCCTGCGGTACTACCGCTGTTTCTCTACCGCTTGTAGTGCTGCTTATTTTTGCCTTCTGTTATGCTATGTCCTGCAAGCAAAAGTAGAGCGGCAGTATCGGGCGGTAGTACCGCTCTGTACGGCACTACCGCGTTGTCCCACTCTACTACCGTTGTTCCGTCTGTCCTCGCAGCACCATGCGGTAGTACCACTGGTGGGAGCGGTAGTACCGCTCCGGCGGAACTACCGCCTCCTGATTCGCTCAGTTGCACATACAGGCCGAAACTTCCGTTCCAGCGGAAGTACCGCTCGCCCAAGCGGTACTACTGCTTAGGCACGGGCTGGGAGTGCATAACGGTTGGATCTTTTCCCCGACTATATAAGTGAGTCTTCTTCTTCGAGTAGACTCACCTCTTTTGCTCCAAAAGCTCCATTGTTGCTCCAAGCTCCATTCTCGCCCGATCTCTCTCCCTAGCCAACAACTCTTGTTGATTTTCTAGGGTTTGCTTGAGAGGGCCTCGATCTACACTTCCACCAAGAGATATTTGATTCCCCCCACTAATCCCTAGCGGATCTTGGTACTCTTGGGTGTTTGAGCACCCTAGACGGAAGAGGTCACCTCGGAGCCACAATCCTGTGTGGTGAAGCTCTGTGGTGGTGTTGGGAGCCTCCAATTCGGTTGTGGAGAGAGCCCCAACCTTGTTTGTAAAGGTCCGGTCACCGCCTTCAAGCGCACCACTAGTGGAATCACGACATCTTGCATTGTGCGATGGCATGAGGAGAATACGGTGGCCCTAGTGGCTTCTTGGGGAGCATTGTGCCTCCACACCACTCCAACGAAGATGTACTTCCTCTCAAAGGGAAGGAACTTCGGCAACACATCCTCGTCTTCACCGATGATACGTCTCCAACGTATCTATAATTTATGAAGTATTCATGCCATGTTTATTATAGTTTTGTATGATTTTGGTGCACTTTTATATGGATTTTATATGATTTTTATGGATTGACATATTGACCTAGTGCCCAGTGCCAGTTGCTATTTTCTGCTTGTTTTTGGTTTTCCAGAAAATCCATATCAAACGAAGTCCAAATGCATCGAAAATTTTTGACGATTTTTTCTGGAAGGAAACAGACCCAGGAAGCTTCGGAGGAGCAGCAGAAGAGACACAGGGGCCCCATGAGCCACCTGAGCGCGCCTGCACCCCCAGGCGTGCCCTGGTGCCTCGTGGGCCCCCTGTGGCCCCTCTTCGCGTGATTCCAACGCTGAAAATCACATATATTCAGAAATCCCCGAAAGTTAACCTAGATGAGTTTTTAGGCCGCCGCAAGCCTCTGTACCAAGGAGATCCCATCTGGAGCCCTTTTCTGGCACCCTGCCGGAGGGGGGAATCATCACCGGAGGCCATCTTCATCATCCCGGCGGTCTCCATGATGAGGAGGGAGTAGTTCACCCTCGGGGCTAGGGGTATGTACTAGTAGCTATGTGTTTGATCTCTCTCTCTCTCTCTCTCTCGTGTTCTTGATTTGGCACGATCTTGATGTATCGCGAGCTTTGTTAATATAGTTGGATCATATGGTGTTTCTTCCCTCTCTATCCTTGTTGTGATGAATCGAATCTTTTCCCTTCGAGATTTCGTTATTGTCGGATTGAATATTTCAGATTTGAGAACACTTGATGTATGTCTTGCATATGAATACTCGTGGTGACAATGGGGTATCATATTGATTCACTTGATGTATGTTTTGGCACTCAACTCGCGGATTCCCGAGGTGACATTGGGGTAATCTATGCATAGGGGTTGATGCACGTTTTCATTATCTTTTCTCCGATAGAAACTTTGGGGTGCTCTTTGGAGTTCTTTGTGTGGATTGAATATTATGATTATGAAGTTGTTTGATGCATATCATAAAATCAACTCACGGATACTTGTGGTGACATTGGAGTATCTAGGTGACATTAGAGTTGGTTGATGTGTATCATATGGTGTTATTTTAGTACGAACTCTAGGGCTGTTTGTGACACTTATAGGAATAGCTCAATAGATCGATCGGAAAGGATAACTTTGAGGTGGTTTCGTATCCTACAAACAATTTCTATCTTATGTTCTCCACTAATAGGAACTTGGGAGTGATTCTTTATTGCACGTTGAGGGATGGTTATATGATCCAATTATATTAGCATTGTTGAGAGATTGCACTAGCGAAAGTATGAACCATATGCCTTGTTTTTAAGCATTGCAATACCGTTTGTGCTCACTTTTGTTACTTGCTACCTTGCTGTTTTTATATTTTCAGATTACAAAAACCTATATATACTATCCATACTACACTTTTATCACCATCTCTTCGCCGAACTAGTGCACCTATACAATTTACCATTGTATTGGGTGTGTTGGGGACACAAGAGATTTCTTGTATTTGGTTGCAGAGTTGTTTGAGAGATACCATCTTCAACCTACGCCTCCCACGGATTGATAAACCTTAGGTCATCCACTTGAGGGAAAATTGCTACTGTCCTACAAAACTCTGCGCTTGGAGGCCCAACACGAGTTTACAAGAATAAGTTGTGTAGTAGACATCAAGCTCTTTTCTGGCGCCGTTGCCGGGGAGGTGAGTGCTTGAAGATATATCTTTAGATCTTGCAATTGAATCTTTTAGTTTGTTGTTTTATCACTAGTTTGGTTTATAAAAGAAAACTACAAAAAAAAATGAAATTGAGGTTGCCTCATATTATTCGTCTTTATAATGTTTTCCTTGAAAATGATGGAGCGGAAAATTGTGCTCAATTGATAGAAGAAGAATTCAATAAAATGTTTGGCATAAAATCTTTGAAGGATGAGCATGATTGCAATGTTGTTAGTACGGATTCTATGAATATTCAAAATACTAAAGATGATTGCACTAGTCATGACAAAATGTTTCTTATAAGCATGTCAATTTTTGTGGAGTGCATAAAATTTGTGAAGACATGCCTTATAGGGATGATAGATTTTGTAAGAAGCATAAACATGATAGAACCAATTTTTTGCTCAAAGTGATGGATGAATTTGCTACAAAATTATGTTCTCTTTATCCTATTACTTGTGAACTCTGTAATAAAGTTGGTCACCTTAATATTCAATGCATACTTTTTCATGATCGAATCATGGCTAAATATTGTAATGACTTGACCGCCCTTGAACTATATAATGAGCTTTATCTATTTTGGGGGTGTGAAGAATTGACACATAAAAATAGTTGGTTTGAAGTATTCATTCTCACAGACAACATTGAAACTAATCTAGAGGAAATCTATATATTTTGTGTGGTAAATTGCAATGAGAATGCTTATATTGCCAACTACAGAAAGATGGGAAAACCAATAGAATATAAAAGGAACACTAATGAAAGGGTAAAGATTTCCACTTTCCCTCCTATTGTCTCTCATGATGAAATAGGTGACGAGGAGGAGCTTCCTATTCAACCAACCTCATCAATAAGAAGCTCGGAAAAAATGATTAAACCCACACATGATGTGGTGAAGAAGAAGAAAAGAAGAAAGAGTAGAGGTAAAAAGGTATCCCTCCCAAATAATGTTGCCCCTATTATTGTTGTGCCTCATGATAGTGAATCAAAAATAATTGTGGAATATGATATACTTGATGATGATATTGCTTCTTTGTCTTATGGTACAATGTCCGAAGGAACTATTGAGGATGATTTTATTATGCCTATTGCTTGTTGTGATGATTATGATTGGGAAGATAATGATACTTCTTATGATCTTGAAAATCTTTATGGCACCAACTTGGAGGAATATGATAATAATTGTTATACTATTGGTGCTATTCATACTATTGATGATAATAGTGATAATGCTAATGATCTGCAAACCAATAAGCTTGGGGATGCTATGTTTGATTGGAATGATATGTTTGAGAATTTATTTGCTGCAAATAATGTTTGCCCTAAGATGGGGGATGCTATGTTTAATGAAAATGATCTTTTTATTCCCCCTACTTTTGATGAGCAAATTTATTATGATGATGACATGTCTCCTATCTATGATGATTATTGTGATGATACTTATGTTATGAAAAATAGTGATGATTATTATTATAATACTTGTTATAATTATGAAAATCCTTTTACTGAACATCACTCTTTTAATTTGGAAACAATTTATAGTATTCGAGTTTCATACGATACTCCCACTATTATGAATGAGAAGAAAATTGCTTGTGTGGAGAGTAATAACAATTCTATGCTTATGTATCATGACAAGAATGATTTGTGTGATGGATATATTGATGAATCCATTCATGATGCTACTGAAAATTATTATGAGAGAGGAACTTATGATTCATGATGCTCCCGTTATGTTTCAATTCTTTACTTCTATGTGAGCATCATTGAAATCGTCATCCTAGCTAAAAGGCATTAAAGAAAAGGCTTGTTGGGAGACAACACAATATTTTTACCTACTGTTTTTGTGTGTCCACATGATTAAGCTACTGTAGTAATCATGTTTTATATGTTTTCTTTCAATAATGTGCCAAGTAAAGCCTTCGAGATAGTGTGGATGCTTGTTGATTTGATTCTGTGCAAAAACAGAAACTTTTGCATCCAGTGCTGGAATTTCTATTCTGTACTGGTGCGTGAGAATTTTTTTAAATTTTTACACAGTATTGGGTAACAAATTTTTACGTTGTCCTAATTTTTCAGAATTTTTGGAGTTACAGAAGTATGGCTTTTAAATCGCTCACTACATGCTGTTCTGTTTTTGACAGATTCTGTTTTTATTGCAGAGTTTGCTTGTTTTAGTGTTTCCATAGCTTATATTATGAGATATAAATTGTGGAAATGATAGAATACAGTAGGCATTATGTGAGAAAAATTATGAATCTTGTCTTGACAGTACCTAAGTTTATGATTTATTTTTATCATACTAACCTATCTCACCAAGTTTCGTTAAGTTTTGTGTGATTGAAGTTTTCAAGTTTTGGGTGAGATATCGATATGAGGAGAATAAGGAGTGGAAAGACCCTAATCTTGGGGATTCCCAATGCACCCCAAGGTAATACTCAAGGAAGACTCAAGCGTCTAAGCTTGGGGATGCCCCGGAAGGCATCCCCTCTTTCGTCTTCAACACTATCGGTAACCTCACTCGGAGCTATATTTTTATTCGTCACATAATATGAGTTTTGCTTGGAGCATCATTTTCTTATGTTGATATTTGCTTGGTGTTATCAATAATCATGTTTTGTATCTTTTAGTTCAATAAAATGCCAATTATAGCCTTTACCATGCTCAGTTTGCAAGTTCTTGTGTTGCGGTTTGAAAACAGAAAGTTTTCTGTTATGTCCAGAATATTCCTGAATAGTCAAAACATGATAAAAATATGAAATTTTTACACAGTAAGCATGCATGAGTTCTATTTCACGTGGTAATTTTTCAGAATTTTTGGAGTTAGGGAAGTATGAATTCTTATTCACCCTTTACAGACTGTCCTGTTTTGGCAGATTGCTGTTATAGTTGCATTGTTTGCATATGTTTGCTTGTTTAATGTTTCTATTTGAGGATAGAAGTATTAAATATGCAGAGGCATTTAGTATGCAATGTTTAATTATAATTTTTGTGATTTGCTACAGTAGAGAATGTTAAGGTTTTGAGTTGATTTATACTAACTTATCTCACGAGTTCTTGTTGAGTTTTGTGTGGATGAAGTTTTTAAGATTTAGAGAAACTGTGATATGAGAGGAATTAAGGAGACACAAGAGCTCAAGCTTGGGGATGCCCATGGCATCCCAAGTTAATATTTCAAGAAGTCTCAAGCATCTAAGCTTGGGGATGCCCCGTTAGGCATCCCACCTTTCTTCATCAACAATTATCGGTTAGTCTCGGTTAGCCTAAATTTTTTACTTGTTCACATGATATGTGCTTTTCTTGGAGTGTCCTTTTATTTTCATTTTGTTTGATGTTTGAATAAAATTATCAAGATCTGAAATTTTAAATGAGAGAGAGTCCTCACATAGCTACCTATTTACTTAACTACTCATTTGGTCTTCACTTATATCTTTTTGGAGTAGTTTGTCATTTACTCTTGTTCTTCACTTATATCCTATGAGTAAATTGTTGAATGAATTGAATATCATAAAGTTGAAATTATATGTGCTTCATATGCTTGTATCATGTCTAGTAGTAGTTTCACATTTGGGTTAGAAAGTGAAATCTATTGGAGCTTGACAATCACAATATTGGTCATACAAGCAATTCATGAATGATTAGTATAAGGAAGAGAACTTTCACATATAAATATATTATCTTGGACATCTTTTATGATTGTGAATACCCATTAATTATTTTCAAACTTGAGCAAATTAGTTGAAGTTGGACAAGGAAGACAACGTAATGAGTTATGTTTGGGTATATTTGCATAGAAGTTATATTGTTATGGATCCTCCAACATGTGGTGCTTGCTTAGGATCTTTTGCTAGCCAAAAATTCGTACTAAGTAGAGATACTACTTGTGCATCCAAAAACCCTTAAACCCAGTTTCTTGCCATGAGAGTCCACCATATCTACCTATGGATTGAATAAGATCCTTCAAGTAAGTTGTCATCGGTGCAAAAAGCAATAAAAATTGCTCCTAAAATATGTATGATCTTTTATTGCAAGGGAAAATAAGCATTGTATGAACTTGTGATGGTAAAGAAATAAAAGTGACGGACTGCATAATAGAGGTTGCTATCACAAGGGGCAATATAACGTGACATTCCTTTGCATTAAGAGCTTGTGCATCCAACAACAAAAAGCGCATGACAACCTCTGCTTCCCTCTGCGAAGGGCCTATCTTTTACTTTTCCGTATTTACTTTTATGCAAGAGTCAATAAGTATTCATTCTTATTTCAACCTTAATTATTCTCTAGTTGGCAAGCATCATGTGGTGGGGAAAGATCCAGGCACATATGGCCAGTCAAATATATTTGATCATGAATTATTATTGTTGACAATTATCTCTATGATAAATAAGTTGGGAGGCAAAACACTAAGCCTCTATCTTTCTCTGTGTTCGATGGATGCCATTTGTTCTAAAAATATGCTTTGAGTACTAGCAATCATAGAAGACTATATGATAATTGAGTATGTGGAGCTCTTACTTAGACTTTGTTGAAATTAAGTTGAATTGCAATTGTTTGGTGACTAAGAACATAGGTTGTTAAGTTTCAAGAGATTGCATTGTTTGAACCATAATATGTGAATTGATTGCTACTTTATCATGATGAGTTTTATGAGGAAAAGTTGTTGTTATGATGCTAGGAAAAGTGATTGAAATTATCATTGATCAAACTTATGCACTATGCTAGCCACCGTTGAGGATATCGGTTATCGTTATCGTCTCGGACAGCTGGGGATTAGAGATTAATCGGAAATCGGTCGATTAATCGATTTTATCGGTCGACTATTAATCGGATAATTTTTGCAAATCCCAGGTTCCCAACACTAAAATATGCTATATTCAACACCAAAACTATATTGGACAGATGTGTTACCTTGATTCCTAGCCTTTGAATCCTCGTATAATGATAAACAAAATAGGACAACAATACATATTGCGTAACAATTTCCACAAAACACAAATAAGCATAGTTTTTGCAAACATAGTACTATGAATAGGTCCGATTTATCGGTAGATTCCCGATAAATCGCTTGTCAGAGCGATAAATCGGCCCAAAAGATAAACGGCGAAGATAAGGCATTATCTTATCGGTCACCCCCCGAGTAGCGATAAATCGGAAGATTAATCGCTGAATCGGAAGATTTTCGGAACAGTGATTTGCTAGCATTCACACTTCATAAATTATTTCTTTTATCATTTACCTACTCGAGGACGAGCAGGAATTAAGCTTGGGGATGCTGATACGTCTCCAATGTATCTATAATTTATGAAGTATTCATGACATGTTTATTATAGTTTTGTATGATTTTGGTGCACTTTTATATGGATTTTATATGATTTTTATGGACTGACATATTGACCTAGTGCCCAGTGCCAGTTGCTGTTTTCTGCTTGTTTTTGGTTTTCCAGAAAATCCATATCAAACGAAGTCCAAATGCAGCGAAACTTTTTGATGATTTTTTCTGGAAGGAAACAGACCCAGGAAGCTTCGGAGGAGCAGCAGAAGAGCCACAGGGGCCCCACGAGCCACCTGGGCACGCCTGCCCCCCCTCCAGGCGCGCGCTGGTGCCTCATGCGCCCCCTGTGGCCCCTCTTCGCATGATTCCAACGATGAAAAATCATATATATTAAAAAAAACCCGAAAGTTAACCTAGATGAGTTTTTACGCCGCCGCAAGCCTCTGTACCAAGGAGATCCCATCTGGAGCCCTTTTCCGGCACCAGGGAATCATCACTGGAGGCCATCTTCATCATCCCGGCGGTCTCCATGACGAGGAGGGAGTAGTTCACCCTTGGGGCTAGGGGTATGTACTAGTAGCTATGTGTTTGATCTCTCTCTCTCTCTCTCTCTCATGTTCTTGATTTGGCACGATCTTGATGTATCGCAAGCTTTGTTAATATAGTTGGATCATATGGTGTTTCTTCCCTCTCTATCCTTGTTGTCATGAGTCGAATCTTTTCCCTTTGAGGTTTCGTTATTGTCGGATTGAATATTTCAGATTTGAGAACACTTGATGTATGTCTTGCATATGAATACTCGTGGTGACAATGGGGTATCATATTGATTCACTTGATGTATGTTTTGGCACTCAACTCGCGGATTCCCGAGGTGACATTGGGGTAATCTATGCACAGGGGTTGATGCACGTTTTCATTATCTTTTCTCCGATAGAAACTTTGGGGTGCTCCTTGGAGTTCTTTGTGTGGATTGAATATTATGATTATGAAGTTGTTTGATGCATATCGTATAATCAACTCACGGATACTTGTGGTGACATTGGAGTATCTAGGTGACATTAGAGTTGGTTGATGTGTATCATATGGTGTTATTTTAGTACGAACTCTAGGGCTGTTTGTGACACTTATAGGAATAGCTCAATAGATCGATCGGAAAGGATAACTTTGAGGTGGTTTCGTACCCTACAAGTTCTCCGCTAATAGGAACTTGGGAGTGATTCTTTATTGCACATTGAGGGATGGTTATATGATCCAATTATATTAGCATTGTTGAGAGATTGCACTAGCGAAAGTATGAACCCTAGGCCTTGTTTTTAAGCATTGTAATACCGTTTGTGCTCACTTTTGTTACTTGCTACCTTGCTGTTTTTATATTTTCAGATTACAAAAACCTATATCTACTATCCATACTACACTTTTATCACCATCTCTTCACCGAACTAGTGCACCTATACAATTTGCCATTGTATTGGGTGTGTTGGGGACACAAGAGATTTCTTGTATTTGGTTGCAGGGTTGTTTGAGAGATACCATCTTCAACCTACGCCTCCCACGGATTGATAAACCTTAGGTCATCCACTTGAGGGAAAATTGCCACTGTCCTACAAAACTCTGCGCTTGGAGGCCCAACACGAGTCTACAAGAATAAGTTGTGTAGTAGACATCAACCGACTCCACTTGTGGTTATTTCTTTCCTTTACTTTGTGCAAGATATTGTTGTGTTGTATTGTTGGCTTGCTTGTTGTTGTTGTTAGCACCATATAGGTTGCTCACCTAGTTGCATATCTAGACAACCTATTTGTTGCTTAACCTAAATTGTTAAGAAAAGCTAAAAATTGGTAGTTGCCTATTCACCCCCCCCTCTAGGCAACCATATCGATCCTTTCAGGGATGCCATTGCTTCCTTACTAGTTAGTGTGCGGTCGCGGGCGGTGATGAACTCGGCGCGCCGGGATGCCATCGCTTCCTTACCAGTTAGTGTGCGGCGCGGTGGCATGGACGGCGACGCTTGGAGAGAGCTCTGGGCCGGACTAGCCGGACAACCGTACGTAGTGTGGTGGTTTTTTAGAGCACTCGAGATCTGATTGCCTATGAGAACCGTTCACTAACCCTATTGTGCGTTGCGTTCTGATTGGCTGGAACCCCAGCCACGCCCTCCCATCACACCCATGTAGCTGTAGCTGGGATTTGACTTATATGCGCTAATTGTCAGGTAAATCTTATAAAGTTCTTAAGTATATCAAATGAGTCCTGAAATGCGTAAAAAAATCAAATCTAGCAGCTGATGGTGCTTGCGCACCGTGTAAATAGTTTGGATGTGAAATGATAAA
This sequence comes from Elymus sibiricus, assembly GCA_039707655.1. NCBI lineage: Eukaryota > Viridiplantae > Streptophyta > Magnoliopsida > Poales > Poaceae > Elymus > Elymus sibiricus. Next base: position 255,464,758 of record CM077674.1, read on the forward strand.
GTCACAGTAAAATCAAGTCCAAATTGTCATTTATCAATTTTCTAGAGTTGGAAAACCAATAAACGACACGTTTGTGGTTGACTCTTGCCACATATGTCCTTGAAATCTCTTCCCATTCCTCGTAAAAGGCATGCAAATTTACTAAACACCACAAGCATGATTTTCCAAACCGTTTTTTTTTTGCACTTTTTCATGGACCGATTGTGCGAAATTGAATTATGTGCATTAATGCCTAGAAAATGCACATAACGGCCCAAATATAGTAAATTAGACTGGAAAAGTGCCAAATTTTAACACGGTGCATGATAGGGTCTATGTTGATCGTAGAAAAAAACTCAAGGACAAACGACAAAGGAACTTTGGATTCCCCTTCAAACTTGGTGATTTCCCTCTCGAAACCACCAAAACTTCCTTTTGTGATGGTTCGGTTTATGAATAGTGTGTACAGCAGCCGAACCTTCTCAAAACATTACCACGCTTTACTGAGGTCATACCATGGCACCATGCCAAGTATCATCTTTTTCATGCATGTTTTTCAATTTTCTAGAGTTGAAAAACCAATAAACGACACGTTTGTGGTTGACTCTTGGGACACATGTCCTTGAAATCTCTCACCATTCCTCGTAAAAGGCATGCAAATTTAGTAAATACCACAAGCATGATTTCCAAAACGTTTTTGTGAACTTTTCCATGGACCGATTGTGCGAAATTGAATTATGTGCATTAATGTCTAGAAAATGCACATAACTGCCCAAATATACTAAATTAGCCCAGAAAATTGCCAAATTTGAACACGGTGCATTATAGGGTGTATGTTGATTGTACAAAAAAACTCAAGGACAAACGACGAAGGAAGTTTGGATTCCCCTTCAAACTTGGTGATTTCCCTCTCGAAACCACGAAACTGCCTTTTATGATGGTTCAGTTTATGAAGAGCGTGTACAACGACATTAGCCGAACCTTCTCAAAAAATTACCACGCTTTTCTAAGGTCATACCATGGCACCATGCCAGGTATCATCTTTTTCAGGCATGTTTTTCAATTTTGTAGAGTCGAAAAACCAATAAACGACACGTTTGTGGTTGACTCTTGCCACACATGTCCTTGAAATCTCTCCCCATTCCTCGTAAAAGGCATGCAAATTTAGTAAACACCACAAGCATGATTTTCCAAACCGTTTTTGTGCACTTTTTCATGGACCGATTGTATGAAATTGAATTATGTGCATTAATGCCTAGAAAATGCACATAACTGCCGAAATATAGTAAATTAGCCCAGAAAAGTGCCAAATTTGAACACGGTGCATTATAGGGTGTATGTTGATCGTAGAAAAAAACTAAAGTACAAACGATGAAGGAACTTTGGATTCCCCTTCAAACTTGGTGATTTCCCCCTCGAAACCACCAAAACTTCCTTTTGTGATGGTTCGGTTTACGAAGAGCGTGTACAACGACATTAGCCGAACCCTCTCAAAAAATTACCACGCTTTGTTGAGGTCATACCATGGCACCATGCTAGGTATCATCTTTACCAGGCATGTTTTTCAAATTTGTAGAGTCGAAAAACCAATAAACGACACGTTTGTGGTTGGCTCTTGCGATACATATCATTGAAATCTCTCCCCATTCCCTTGTAAAAGGCATGGAAATTTAGTAATACCAGAAGCTTCATTTTTCATACTGTTATTGTGCACCTTTTCATGCACCTATCGTTCCAATTTGAATTATGTGCATAAATGCCTAGAAAATGCAAATAATGGCCCAAATATGGTAAATGAGCCCAGAAAAGTGCCAAATTTGAACACGGTGCGTTCTAGGGTCTATGTAGATCGTAGAAGAACAAAAACAAGGGCGAACGACCAAGGAAAATTGGATTCCCTTGAAATTCTGGTGATTTATTATCGCACACGGTTCATTTTCGCTGCTTATGAAAGCCGTGTGGGCTGACTCTATCATGCGATGCGTTCTGATTGGCCGGAACCCCAGCCACGCGGATCGCGCGTGTGCACCATAGGATGCGCTGCGATCGAACGGCAATCCACATCCCTCCCATCACACCCGTGTAGTTGTAGCTGGGATTTGACTTATATGCGCTAAATGTCAGGTAAATGCTATAAAGTGCTTAAGTATATCAAACGAGTCCTGAAATGCGCAAAAAATTCAAATCTAGCAGTTGATGGTGCTTGCGCACCGTGTAAATAGTTTGGACGTGAAATGATGAAGTCACTGTAATTCAAGTCCAAATTGCCATTTTATCATTTTGGAAACAATGATTCTTCTTGTGAGATGCTCTCGTTTTCAAGGAGTTATCGTTACAACTTCTGCCAGAATTTGCCATTTTATTTACTAAATAATACTGAGGTCATACCATGGCACTAGGGGCACCATGCAAGGTATTATCTTTTTCAGGGATTCTTTTCATATTGCAAAATGAGATAATATATAGATATGCCAGCCCATACAATTGACATATTTGACATGCATGAACAAATAATCAATCGAGCATATATATGCTCAAATTGGTCCGGTGCCTAGTTTGAGGAGTAATTTACAAACCATTATTAGCTCCCTAATTTACATCAATATAACAAACCACCTTGATCGATCAAGGCTGGGGCAGCCTCGACATCGGTGATCGTCGGTACTGCCTCGGGCGCAGCTCTCACAAGGGCTGCCGCGACCGCCGGCTCTGCGTACATCGCCCCAGCGGCCAACGAGATGTTGGCTCTCGCCAGGGCTACCGTCACTGCCCCCAGACCTGCACCGGTGACGCCCGGCGCTGCGCCCTCCTCCATCTCGGACATAAGTCTGCGCCTCGTGCGGCGGCCGCCACTGCCGCAGTTGTCCTTGCGTCGTTGCGGTTCCTGCTCCGCCACCCACACCATCCACCAAACTCTGCGCCGAGCCCACAGTATCGCCCGCTGGCGATCCCTAGCCGCTTTCAGGACGACCCTGGCTAACCTGGTGGCTTGCTCATACCGCGTTTCCTACCTCGTCTGGCTGTCGTCGGGAGAGGCAGCGGCATGGCTGTCGACCGCAAAGCCGACCATCGCGCCGACAGCCTCGATTCCACTATCGCCCAACTCCATCCGGTCATCGGCTATTGGGGCCGGGTATGCTGGTATGTGTGGGTAACTAGCTAGCAAGGGGATCAATAGTGAGTCGCTGCCGCCGGACATTGTTGTGGTTATTTATAGCTAGCTAGCAGCTGGCTAGGGGATTGGGGATTTACAATTTACCCCTATGGCTGGCGCTTGTGCGGGAAGGCATCACTAGAGCACGGTAAGACTAAGTGGAGCACACAATTCCTAGCACACAACCGTATGCGGTGTCACGTGTTATCACACACGTGTTAACATAAGGAAATGTATGTGTAACTTACAAATCATCACTCATGAGTACTCGCACCACGCATCGTGTGCGATGCTCCTACCATCGTAAACAACTTGTTTGCATTTTCAAAGGTTTTTGTACACACACATAATCGCACACGAAACATCCAGGTCCGTAGGGCGCCTAAGAGAATTCATATTTTTTCAAGAATTTTAGTCGCACTTTCTTAATTAGCACAAATTGCCCGAGTGTCTTTCTCATCGTTAAAAGTGTTTTTAGTTTTTAGTTTTCCCCTCCCACGTATAAGCCAACCAACTACCTCCAAAATTTAATTATGTTTGCATGCCTGCATGGTGGAAGAGGAAAACGATAAGGAAGTGGGCAGTGATTCCACACCAGCAATTATAATAACCTAATTAATGGGATGTGTTCATTGGCAATTTGGTGCGGTCAATTTTTTCACCTCACCCACTCCCTGTTCACCTTGGTTGCGCTCCTCCTCCTTCGCTCTCTATCCTCTCTTCGCTCTCTATCGTCTCTTTCCTCTCGCAGCCCCCAAATCTGGCCTTCGCGCTCGCCTCCCCGCCTCACCCATCGGATTGCGCCATGGATAATCCCCTAGATCCCAGCATCTTGCGGGCTTCCCTCTCGCTGCGGCCCGCGGCACTGCCGCTGTTGAGCAAAACCCACGTATCTATCAGAGGGGATTCATTGCTCTGGACTCACAGATCGGTGCCGCCGGAGGACATGCCGGGGCTACAGGTGGTGGGCAGCAAGGGCAAATCAAATCGAGGAAGCGAGGCATCGATTGGAGACATGTTCGAAGGAGCTGCGCATGGTGAGGCACAAGGCGGAGGCGGAAGTCGATCTCAGGGCAGAGATGCTGAGGGATGTTAGCATCTGGCAGTGTCGCGCCGACTTGGAGCTGGCGCTAATGGCAGAGATCATATTCACGGAGTCGACTGCGGAGGAGAGAACGCGCATGGCTGCGGAATGGTATACGAACCCAGTGCGGCTGTTCAGATGGGTGGTAGAAGAAGCCAAATCGCCCAACCTGCTGCAGCGGCGGCGCTGGGCATGCATCCTAGGCGAGGTGACCTGCCCTCCTTCCCCGCCAGATACTGGATGAAGATCACCTCAAGTACGTGGCCATGGACGCGTACAAATGTTCAGGCAGATCATTGACATAAGGAAGTGCCTCCTTACTGTAGACGACGAGGGATCGAGCCACAAGCAGAGCATTGGAGGCAAGCATCACAACAAGAAGTAGTTCATATGATGACCGTTTCTCTTAGTTTATTATGCATGTACTTGTTTACTTAGATGTGCAAACGCTATGTGTAGTCAGTTGTGTAATTGGAAGTTTAATTTGGTTATGTAATCATGTTCTTATAAGTATATATGTTGTTGTTCTGTAGACAGAGCATAGATGTTGTGCAGACAGAGCAAATAATATCACACACGGACTAAACTACAGAACCCGTCGGTGATGAATTCATCAATCGCTGACAATTATTTACCACCAACCATTTGCCCACAACACACACGGGTTATTAGCAGGAATCGTCCGTGTTGTTATCCGTCTTCCCACACATTTCGGATTACTGACCTATTTGCCGCGTATCACACACATCTTGTTAAGTTGAACCGCTTCTGTTGTTCTGGCTCATCGCAAACAGTTCATCCGAGTGAACCGCATGCCCTATATCACACACACCTTGATCTGCCTGACCGTTTCTGTTGTGTTGGGTAATCACAAACAGTTCATCCGATTGAACTGTATGCCGTTTATCGCACACACCTCAAACTGGCTGACCGTGTTTGTTGTTCTGGCTTATCGCAAATAGTTCGTATGGATCAACTGTATGCCACGTATCACACACGCGTCTCTTATCTGAATCGTGTTTGATGTCTCCGGCATCGCAAACAGTTCGTCTTATTGGCGACGGTTTTATTACGACACCATTTGCGATTCATGCATCGCACACAGTTTGGTCGCGGGGTCTCTGATTCATGTGTCGCGTTAGCGGTCACCTGCAGTAGTGTTACCATTGACATGAAAAGTGACTTTGCTTTTTTTGCAATCAATAACAGCCCCTGCAGTATTCAAAAAGGGTCTTCCAAGGATAATCGACATGTTGTCGTCCTCAGGCATATCAAGAATAACAAAGTCTGTCAAGATAGTAACATTCGCCACTACAACGGGCACATCCTCGCAAATCCCAATAGGTACAACAGTTGATTTATCAGCCATTTGCAAAGATATTTTAGTAGGTGTGAGCTTATTCAAATCAAGTCTTCTATATAAAGAGAAAGGCATAACACTAACACCGGCTCCTAAATCACATAAAGCAGTGTTAACATAACTTCTTTTAATGGAGCATGGTATAGTAGGTATTCCTGGATCTCCTAACTTCTTAGGTACTCCACCCTTAAAAGAATAATTTGCAAGCATGGTGGAAATTTCAGCCTCAGGTATCTTTCTTTTCTTAGTGACAATATCTTTCATAAATTTAGCATGTGGAGGCATTTTCAAAATATCAGTCAAGCGAGCGCGCAAAAAGACAGGTCTAAGCATTTCAAAAAAGCACTCAAAGACTTTCTCATTGATACGTCTCCAACGTATCTATAATTTTTGATTGTTCCATGCTATTATAGTATCAATCTTGGATGTTTTATATGCAATTATATGCCATTATATATCATTTTTTGGGACTAACCTATTAACCTAGTGCCCAGTGCCAGTTGCTGTTTTTTGCTAGTTTTTTCCTTTTCAGAAAATCATTATCAAAAAGAGTCCAAACGGAGAAAAAACTTTGGATTAATTTTTCTGGACCAGAAGGGACCCACGAAGCTTCGGGAGAAGACGAGAAGAGCCACGAGGGAGCGACAAGCTCGGGAGGCGCGCCCTGGGGCGTAGGGCGCGCCCCCAGGCATGTGGGCCCCTCGTGGCACCTCTTGACCTAATTCCAGGGCTATAAATTCCCAAATATTCCCAATATACCAGAGAGACAGAAGAGAAAACCTTTCCGCCACCGCAAGCCTCTGTTCTTCCGTGATCTCATCTGGAGGCCTTTTCCGGTACTCTACCGGAGGGGGAATCGATCACAGAGGGATTCTTCATCAACCTTGCTGCCCTTCCGATGATGTGTGAGTAGTTTACCACAGACCTACGGGTCCATAGCTAGTAGCTAGATGGCTTCTTCTCTCTCTTTGATCTATAATACCATGTTCTCCTCGATGTTCTTGGAGTTCTATCCGATGTAATCTTCTTTTGCGGTGTGTTTGTAAGGGGTTCAATCTTGCGGTGCTCAATCCCAGTGACAGAAAGGGACATGACACGTATTTGTATTGTTGCCATTAAGGATAAAAATATGGGGTTTAATCATATTGCTTGAGTTTACTTTGTCTACATCATGTCATCTTGCTTAAGGCGTTACTCTGTTTATACGTAATACCCTAGATGCATGCATTTGATGTGGTTGTTATATTGTATCAGATTATCCACTACCGGGCCTAATCTTATCTGCAAAAGAAGAGAACGTATTAGTGCCTACATGCAGTTTTGAACACTACTACATGCCTCTTTGATTTGCGGGATTTCTAAAATACATGAATAGAGTGACATGCCATCTTCGATCCTACATGATTAACATGGGCATTTGATTACAATCTAGAAAAACGTAGGCTTCTTCCCAAGAGGTTGGAGTGGATGCAAATTTACCTACGAAAACTAGTACAGATGAATCAAAAGGAGAAATGCATATGGATTGTAACCTTATGAATCAAGCAACCACTATAGGGAAAAAAACATCAATGTACTGAAATCCTCCAAAATTCCTTCAGAAATCGTAGTACATTCGTCATTGTAAACTTGGGAAAAGGTACCAAAAAATTGAACTCCCTTATGGTTAACATTTAATAGGAAAGGAGCATCACCTCGATATATAGCTTCTCCAGGCACGAAAAGCATCTCCGGAAACTGAAAACTTCGTCCAGGTTGGGGCCGATAGATTCTACTGCGAAGACCTTCACTGTGAGCAGATACGTTGTCAAGCTTGTCGGGTTCATTTTCTGGATAACAGACGAACACACATCTTCAAAATTAGAAAAAATGTTAATTCAAGAAGGAGAAGAAGAAGGCGAATGTTGTACCTGAACGGTTGTGGATCCAATAACAAGTTCAGAGAATTTGACAGATGAGTAGCCCACCACTGTCAATTTTGGCGCAGAATGACACTGATTCTTGTTGGACCTTGTTGATCAACTACAAGTAATCTCTCAAGTAAAGGTGTGTCCTCAATGACCATACTGTGATACACCTTCTGTGATCTCTTGATGTAGCACCAGCAACACACATAAATTGTCCAGAGAGTCATGGAGGTGATGTGGAAGCTACTCAACCCATTGATCGCCTAAAGACGAAGGTACTCGAGTGCAGTACAGCCGCGGAGCAGGCGCTCCATGTCATCCTTGGGGATGCAGACGGTGACGAGCTCGAGGTGCTTCAGTCGAGGGAGAAAAAGAGCGGGCGCGTCATTAATCGGGGGCAAATGGCAGTTCATGAACCTGGCGACCGACAGCGTTGGCGCGAGTCGGAGTGCGGACGGTGGCAGCAAGCGCATATGTCCATCATTAAAACTAAGCTCCTCGAGGTGATCTAGGGCGGGGGATCGGAACCACTCATCAAGCTTGGCTCGGTCCTTGCCGTTGGAACTGAACTTTCCCGTGATAAGGCCTCTGATTGGGCCAAGGTGCCTGCCGAGGATCTGGGACAATGCGTCCAAACTTTTGCGATAGCCATGGCAAAGCTTGTGGATGTCGATGAGGTCGAGAGGGGTGGAATGGCATAGGGGGTGCCACCGCCGGGAAAGGACGGTTGTCCGTGCACCGTATTTGATTGGGAGGAGGGAGATGATGACGATCAACATATCATCGGGGAGGCTGCTGATGAAGTCTAGGCCCGTCGGAGTCACTTGTGGTTCTTGCTCGACCCGCCTCCGCTTGTTGGTAGCCTCGTCCTCCACCTCCAGAGTCTCCTCGGCGGCGACACTATCTGATAGGACTGGAGGAGTGGGAGGATATGGAATATTAAGTTAGAACAGGGCAGAAGAAAAGTGTATTGGTAACTAGAAGTTACTAGGTAGGAACAGACTTAACAGAGTCAGAAAATGGAATCCCTATTGGTTGCTTAAATACTACACAATTACTTTGAAATTTCTAGGTAAGTCAACATGCAGATACTTGAAAAGAACACTTACTTGGAACAAAGTCCGGACGGATGATATCGTCGGGGAAGTTAGCATATATCATATGACCAGGCTCTTTTAGGTGCAGTGCAATTTTAGTGCCAGCTTTCACTACATAAAACTTAGAAATTTCTGTCCAAAGGCCCACGCCAAAATAGGAGTGACCGTGTTCATCAAGTTTTACAGAAGCAACGATTGTAAATTCATGGTTTGTGTTCAATATGACATTCCTGGAGTCTTCAGTTATGTAAAGGCCAAGATTGTGTACTACAGTTGCCGTTGCAAAGCAAGGGATGTACTGCAGGAAATGATAAGATTGTTAAAGAATAGGGTAACATGCAAATATGGGAGTAATTGAAAGAACAGTACACAGTAGTTGAAATCAAAGGACACAAATTTATAGTTAAACAAATAGAGTAACCATGATGTCATGCAAATATGAGAGTAATCGAAAGAACATTACAGCATTAATTTGCCTAATATAGGAAGAAGAAAAATCCCCTTTGACGTATACACTACATGTGGCACCTTTTATCCAAATGTAGCAATATATACTATATGTTCAGAAAAGTAGGCCATGCCAACTGAGGTAGGGTGAGATTGAACATACCGTGCGATTCCTGAAGCTAGCTGGTACGGTGAGATGGAACTTCTCGGCTGTCTGGCCGAGGCCGCATAGGCCAGGTGTCTCCTTGCACTGTACACTCTATGAATGAAAGAAAACCCTTGAATCAGCTAGAAGAAAAATGAATCCACGGCGATTTCGGCCGGGTGATTAAAAGGGGCAGACGGACTGGGATAAGGGATGATCGAATTTTTCAGTAAATTAGTTACCTGGTTCTCCATGAGAAAAAGCTCCAATACCGCAGATTCCCCAATCGGGCGGAGCTGGGTCGACGGCGAGCCGCGTCGAGAAAGTCGGTGGAGATAGGCGGCGGCAAGCGACAGTGGCAAAATGCGGTGGGGTTTGCCGGCAGTCGGTGTCGGCGACAGGCGTCGAGCTAAGTGGTTGCCGTGGCGTTAGGCGGTGACATGCAGAGTCGCGGAGGAGTGCAGGTGCGACTGGGGACGGGGAGGGAGGGGGAAGTGGCGGGCGGGGGTGAGGGTTTTGTGACGTGGGGGGTGGTGAGGGTTTTCTTTTTTCCTTTTTGAATTGGGTGGTGAGGGTTTTCTGTCCCAGAGGCCAGAATGCGTTTTGGAGGCAACGGTTTGGTAGACTCAACCGTGTGCGATTAACATCACTCTGTGTATAGTGTGGCCGTGTGAGCAATCATATGTTGGTATAAGAGAAGCATAAAATTCCATCAACCAGACTGATTGCATACTCATCCCACATCTAGACATAAGCATACTCAGGCATAGATAGTAAGCATACTCAAGCATTGTTCAACCATAGTTCAACCGATATTAAGCATACTCAAGCATATAACTAAGACACTACATAGCCATAGTTCAATCACATCTCATCTGCCGGCAGGCCTGCACAAAGGTGAAGCTTCTCCAGGTAATCACCGTACGCGGCATGCGCCACCCTGCGAGAATACTTTTTCTTGAAGGAGCCAACGGCTCGTCCTCTTGCATGCGCCAGAACACCTTCATACTCGTCATGATGCTTTTGGTTGCAAAACGGGCATCCAAAGCCCATATTCCAGGTCCTCACACGCCTGTTATGCAGTCCCGCATAAAGCTCCCTGAGCTTTAGCCTCTTGTACCTCCTCTGGGCATCTTCGTCCTCGCTGTCGACATAGTCAGATAGCACCTATACATATAGTAAAAATTGTGGCGTCAGTATATTTTATAATAATGCGAATTCAGCAGGCAGAGTTTATGAAACATAATATATCCTGTGACAGCGTGAACCCTAAATCATCAAGTGATCTTGATGAAAGAAATGAATAAATAGAGAGAAGACAACTTAGTGCAACAAAATTAAGAATCTGATTGGTTTGCTACCAACATTTGGCAGAATCAAAAGTTTGGTTTGCTACCGACATTTGGCAAAATCAAAAATTGCCAACACTTGGCAACCTTTCGTGAGATTGGCAATGAACAATGGAATGCAAACTAATCTCTAGCGAACATTTGGGAGTTGCCAAATTTGGCATGCCAACGACTTTTGGCATCAAACCAATTTACATGCCGTAAAGTAGGATCAAAATTTGGCATGCCGACGACTTTTGGCATCAAAATCAATTGTCAAGATCTGGCTAGGAATTATTAGCAACACTAACCCTTGTCGGATTATTTTTTTAGAAGAACAGGGAGGCTCCTCCCCGGTTCCATTACTCGAATGAAACCCTCATATTGTCATACATCAGCTGACTAAGAGGAGATGTTCGAAAGCAACAGCTAAAGGGAAATACACAACGACAGAAGTATGAGGATTACAAGTTATCCTGCGCCCCAAAGGGGTCCCTAGTCGGATTTTTAGCAGAAATCATTTGTACAGAAGAAACAATTAATCACTTATCATTTTACCATTCAAACAATCAATACACTACACGAATCTATCGAATCTAACTCAGATTTCATAGATTGAGAGAACATAACCATAGGATTTCTATTCCAAAAAGGGGAGGCAGGACTAACCAGAGAAACCCTAGGATATATTTGCCACATAAATGGGTATAGATGACCAACCGGTTCTCCGTCGTCGTCAGAGTCATCGCCGGAGTGGTAGTCGGAGTCGTCGCCGGAGTCGTTGTGGACCTTCGGCTCCGGCAGTGGAAGCACGATGCCGTTGCCGTCGCCGTCGCGCTTCTGCCCGCGCGAGACCTCATCGGCGGCGACGGCAACCTCTGTCTCCAGCTTCACACTGTGCTTAGGTGCTTCAGCAGCCCCGACGTCGCCACTCCCTCCGATGGTGCACTTCGGTGGCATCCTCATACACTGACGGCGGTGACGACTGAGAGCGGCGTCGAGGATGCAGGCGGAGAGAGAGGATTGTGTGTGTAGCGAAAATGGTGGGTGCGGCCGCCTATTATAACCAGCGGCTCGGGCGCGCCATTAATATGGAGAAGTGGGAGCAAGGCGGGCGGCGGTCAAAGGGCTGGCTCGCCTCCCGGTGAGCCTGCACAGCGGACTGCTCGCATGCCTACCTTCATTTCACACAGCTACTCGCACGCCTCCCGGTGACACTGCGCAGCGAACACGCCTCCTGTCAATTCACACACCTGCCCGCACGCCTCCCGGTCTGACTGCGCGGCGGACTGCGCGCATGCGTCCCGTCAACTCACTCCTGCTCGCACGGCACACGGGACGCATGGCAACACGTATATTGTATTTCTTTTTTGATGATTAATTCTGTCGCTTTATTACTTAACCGAAGCATGGCACCTACATTGTTGGTCTAACGCCCACGGTACGAATAAATAATCCGTTTGCGATATTGGTTGCCAATTATTAATAATCTCCCGTTTGTAAGAATAATATATCAAAACTTGTCTCAAATTTGAAAAAATAATACAATATCACAGTCTATTGGTGTCCATATGACACCACGATAAGTTTCATGAATTTCAACTAAGTTTTGGATTTACTAAATTTTAAAAATTAAGATTCTCAATGTTTGAAATTTCTTGCATGGGGACCACTGGTACAGCGAGCTGCTATACAAACGGTTTTTAACCCTTTCCGCGACGCAGTTTTAAACCGGCGCCTTGCCTGTGTGTGTGATAGGGGGGTCCTTCCCACACAACCCAGAAACCATCGGGGATAGGTCCTCCAGTCACACATGCTGGGCAAAATGAGCTCGTGTGCAATCGGGCGAGCCATCGTATACAATTATACAGGCCCAATTGTTTCCATTCGTATGTACATCCCACACAGTGAATCCCAGACAAACGTTTCCGTTCGTATGTACATCCCACACAGTGAATCCCAGACAAACGTTTCCGTTCGTATGTACATCCCACACAGTGAATCCCAGCCAACCGTTTCCGTTCGTATGCACATCCCACACAGTGAATCCCAGACAAACGTTTCCGTTCGTATCTACATCACACTCAGTTTTCTGTATAGCCTCGTCTGTGATAGGTGTAACGATCACACACGCTCTACCTCCGTAAACCGTTTGCGTTATTCAAGTATATCACACATGCTTTTGCTGCTAGAACCGCTTGTAAAGTTCCATGACCCATTTTGCAGGTTTATTAGTTTACTATTAATAATTCCAGTATTAAGCAAAATCACATTTCATATCAGACAGCTGTTTGCCAATTTCATATCAGGCACATAAATATATTATAACACCACAGTACGATAGGTACGTGAAAATAACACAGTACAGCATATAGCTAGTTCACCTTCATAAGCACAATATTAGAACAATATATTCATTTCCCTAATCGACTGATGCATGACCAGCCAAATTAGTCTTCTCCACCTCTACTTTCAGTTCAGTAAGAACCTGTTTTGCACTGACCAACTGGGAAAGTGCCTCCTCCTTCGCAAACACCATCTTAGCAAAGTCTAATTAAAAAAATCTGAGCTCATTCTCCATCTTCGTCTTTTTTTCCAGTACCTTGAAATATTCTTCAGCGTTGACAACATTTTCTCTAAGCCTATCTCTATTCTCTTCCTCAAACATGCTCCAGAGCTTTGCTACGCACATATTCAAAGACGGCGGCCACTCTTGATCAACCCACTCCAGGTAAGAACACTTCCGTTCATCCTATAATATTTAAAACTAAATCAGTTACAGTTGTAGGGAAAATGGGTTTCTAGCAACATAGAAAATCACCACATACATATTTTGAAAAACTGCAAAAACATGTTTATTATGACATATCTTCTCAAAAATTTCAATGTGCAAATGAATTAGTTGCTACTGAGACAACAACCAAATTCAGGAACATCACAAACTATAATTAAGTTTTTAGTCAAGTACTATAATAACAAATTAACCATTTTATGAGGAAGCTAAATATAACTGCAACAGCACAGCGACAATGTTTCAATGCCATCAAATTAATACTAACAGGTATGTACATGCACAAATTTAATAACATAGAACTAATACCAATAAAGGCCCTCCACTGTGTTGGCCAAAACCGGTGTCAAATCAACTGTTGCTACATTTGGGACTGGTATCCTGCAGTACCGAGTCGTTGCCAGAGGAAAAATTCAGGGAACCGGAGCACCTAGTTGCTCCAATGCCCAGTTCCTTCCTGCCATAAAGTATTAGTATTTTATTGCTTGGCTGCTCGGATATGTGGAGCAAAGTTGGGTGCACAAACTGCTGAAGCGGTGCCAAATAATTTTCTCAGGGCATCGCTGATGGGATGGCAACATTTTTAGATACTAGGTAGAAACTTTGACAGTGTCTTAATCACTTCCATATTAACATAGAACAGTGACAGTGTCTGAATCACATCTAACAAATGATTTGTAACAACGAAAGTGGGGCTAACCTTCTCTGCACATGGCAGAAACTTCCTCCCACTGTCCATAGATTGATGGTGACAACGAGCAGGCAGATCTTCAGCTACCCCACTCCATTCCTTGCAAGTGATGGTCCTAGGGAGCTACAAGAGGAAAAAATGGCTCAAATCGGTCTCCGGGTTAAAATCCTTTATTACAAATCAGAACCCTAAGCCTAGGGGGGCGAGAGAGAGGAGAGAGGCATACCCGGCTGGTGACATACTCGTCCGAGGAGGAGGAACCACTGGAGAGGTCAAATAAGACCATGGCGTCCGCGGTGGTCGGATGCGAGACGGCGAGAGCGAGGAAGTGGCTATAGCTTGGGAAGGAAGGAAGGAGTAAACAAGGGAAATGTGGCTCGTGGTCAGGGAGAAAAGGGGGTGGGAAGGGGGGAAGAGTTAGATATTTCGGCGGTAGGCAAATTTTTTCGAAAGGTGGGGGGGTGACGAGGACATGTACTAGGGATAGGGCAACAGGCCTGACCTACAGACCCTACCCTAGGATACCATACGCCTTATACTAGGCCCCAGGGCCAGATCAGCAGTCGGATGTTCTACAACCTGACATTCACTCGGAGTTCAATGAACCACTCGGGAGGAAGCTGTTCACTCGACCGGCTTATTTCACTCAGAGTACCTGACAGTCACTCGACCAGGGAAGACCAGGGGACTCCAGGAGCGCAACGGTCAGGACGTGCGTCCACCCTCGTTAATTGTAATCAATGCGACTAATAGCTGGCGCCCTTAAACCCCTCTTTAACCCTTGGTTATGGCAGTATTGATGGAGGCCTGGCAGATTCTATATAAGCCGCCCCCAACTCCATAACAAGGGTTCGCATCTTCTGTAAACATACACTCAATCATACAGCTCCAGAGCACCGAGATGTAGGGTCGTTACCTCCACCGCGAGGGGCCTGAACTCGTAAATCCGAGTGTAACAACTACGCCGTAGCTAGGCTCTGCCCTCTAATTCGTACCCCCATACACTACTGTCAGACTTATACCCACGACAGTTGGCGCCCACCGTGGGGCAGGCGTCTAGCGACTTCCAGCGTAGTTGCGTTTTCCCCATCATCATCATGGTTTTCGGCGGCGGACTGACTCTGGGCGGCGAGATCCGTTTCGGTGTCCTCAGTTTCATCGCCGACGATTCGGCGTGGCTTTAGGAAGCCCCGCTGGATGTTGAGGTGTTGCCCGTCCGCGGCGCAGCGCACTTCCACGTGAGTGCCTTCGGCGTTCTTCTTCGACAACCGTCGACTCTGTACCAGTCGGCGTCTCCTCACTCCACCAGCCGCTGTCGCAATCGTTCCGGATGCTCACGGCTTCAACGGTGGATCAAGCACGTGGCGGCCCTTCAGGCTGCGGCCCCGTAAGTCACTGCGATCGAGCCCGACGAGCCCGTCTTCGATTTGTTCGCCTCCTTGCATGAGCACTCGGAAAGCTTATCCGAGTGCGAGAGCAGCGATCCCGCTGCAGAGGTGCTGATGGCCGATTCCCCGCCTAGTCCGCCTGGGTACGGCCGCAGCGGCGCGGAGACCGGCGACCCGTCGCGTCCTGATCTCGACGGCGGCAGAGACCGTCAGGACGACGAGTACTACCCCCGACCTCTCACTCGGCAGCAGAGGGAGGAACTACAGCACAGAAATGAGCAGGCCCTCCAGACGCCCATCACTGGGACGACCCCCGAGGCTCATGCTTTGGAGGCCGCGCGCCAAGCCAACTTGGCTGAGCGCAGTCGTCTGGAGGCGCTCCAGAAATCATTCGACGATCGCGCCCAGTGGCAACATCAGCCCAGTTCCAGTCGGCGGCAGAGGCAGTTGCTCTCGAATGATCAGCAGCAGAATTTCCAGGTATTTCGCACTCCCGTTTAGAATTTGGCGGCGGCCACTCGGATAGCAGATTCCATTGAGCCGTCCCGATCCGAGGCGGGAGAGGGTCTACGGCAGATCCGGGCCCTGCTCAAGGCGGCTGAAGAGCAGAATTCAGCGGTGTCCCAATCGCGCAATAGGATTCACAGCAGATCCATCAGAGCTGACACCGTTCAGTCGGCCCATAGTCCGGTGACCCCGAGAAGAAACAGACACTCGCCTCCGCGGCGAAACGACCAAGACCGCCACCGAGACCAGTACTCGGAGCTGGGTCGCAGTTGGAACATGCCTCCACGGCGTCAAGATGATCGTCGCCGTATGCAGACTCCCCCTCCGCGGGATGGCTCATACGCGCCCCGGCCGTACGATGCCAGGCATCCTTACGGCAATGATCGGAGGGCCAGCCCTCCCCGCCATGGTGACAGTTATCGCCAGAGAGAACCAGTCGACTATCGTGACCCGTAGTTCAACGTGAGATCCGTTCTCGCTCAGAACCTGGTTGACAGAGGCTGAGCTCTTAGGGATAATTTGGACAGAGATCATCCGAGTGGAAGTGGAGCCTTCGTCTCCGGGCCTGAGTGTTTCAACAGAGCAATCAGGGCCACAGAGATTCCGCCCAACTTCAGGTTGGCGGCTGGAGTTAGTAAATTCACCGGCGAGTCCAAGCCAGAAACTTGGCTAGAGGATTACCGAGTGGCTGTGCAGATTGGAGGAGGTAATGACTATGTGGCTATGAAGCATTTACCCTTGATGCTGGAAGGGTCCGCCCGTGCCTTGGTCAACCAGCTCACTCCGGCTAGCATTTACTGCTGGGAAGATTTGGCCCGAGTGTTCATCAAAACATTCGAGGGCACGTGCAAACGCCCGGCCGGGTTGACTGAGTTGCAGCATTGTGTGCAGAAGCCAAATGAAACCTTGAGGGAGTACATTCAGCAGTGGACAACCTTGCATCATGTGGTTGAGAACGTCATGGAGCACCAAGCCATCTGCGCCTTCAAGGCGGGAGTCAGATATAGGGAGCTCATCCTGAAATTTGGCCAGTCTGGATCTTTGACCATGAGCCGAATGATGGAGATTGCCACTTGCTACGCGAACGGAGAAGAGGAAGACCGTCTTCGTAACGGCAAGGGGAAAGCTAGCGAGCCTAACCTTGGAAGCAACAACCCCAGTCGGAAGCAAAAGTGCAAGGCTGACAGATCGGCTCAGGCCGAAGCTGTGGTGCCCTGCCTGAATACCACTGTAGTCAGACGGTTACCGCACATACCAGCCCAGGAAATCACTCTGGCATGCACTTTTACAACAAGTATCATGAACACAGACATTTCTATTAATGAATATATAAGTCTTACATGATATTTTACAAGGGTGATGGCAGTGGAAAAGCTCTAACTAAGGCAGCATGGTCTTGGTGCGTCTCCAATCCACAGGGATCTGACTGGGTTACTCTTCTAGCCCGCGAACACTCCAGCTCCTCGCTAGTGGACGTCGAATCCTTAGGTGAACCTGGCCACATTGAAGGCCGCTGAGTACTTTTGAATGTACCCGCAAGCAACCAAACCAACATATACACCAAGCAAAGCTATCCATGGCATTCAAGCATGCATTCATTATCTTAACAATATTAGCTATCAGACTAAGGCAGGATTATCTAGCAAGATTGATCATCTAGCAACATTAATTATCATGTCATAACAGGATTATCAAGCATGATAGCTACTGAAGTACATACAGTATGACGAAGATAAAGCATATTCAGTAAATAATCCATACTCCGAATATTCTCATGATCCAATCCAAATCCGATCCAAATCCGAATCTTTCGGTCATACGACCGTTTCTCTCTTAGCCATCCCATGGCTAACATCTCATATACCTAACATCATCCGATGTCACTGCACCTGTACCATAAATCTGACAAATCATACCTTTCTTTGGTTCATTATTAACATCATATGGTTTGTTCCTCCAGACTCGACACAGACCAAATAGTGTGACCTAGTACGAACTGTGTCCCATGACCGAGGACGCGACTATTCGAATAGATTTACACTCTGCAGAGGTTGCGCACTTTACCCACACTATGGAGTTCCTGGCCTCATGCTCCCATTCGGGTGGACCGGTTATACTCCAACAAAACTTGTCTATTGCCCGGCACTCTTACGGCCCCATCGACAATCATACCCTCCCAGGGTCATGTCCTGGGTGGCCCCTGTGTCACCCCATGACACCTACCACCGCCGTGGCCAAACAAAACTGTCCCAAACGGGGACCCATGCGCATATAACTTAACTGGGCTCACAAGGTTATCGCCGCCTACTGGGCCAGGGTAGCACGGACGCATAACCTTCCCTCTTTGGTGGTACCGGTAAAAGGCAAGACAATAGACCAAGCTAGGGCCTCCCCATCAAGGCAAGTGTGGTTGCACTCGATGAGCTCGGTTCGGTGGCACTATGACTCGATCCAGCCGACGGAGGAGGTTGTCACTATTAAGTCACATTCTTAATCATAGCAATAATAACGATAATCCAAACTAGTACAACCTATCTCCACATTGTCATCTACGAGTCGCTAGTGCAATAATATGATGAACATTAGCAAGTAATGTAAATAGCAAATTCGAACTAGCAGGAGTTTAATTATTTCTAACACAGGCATATTCATTAATTAAACACGCAATAATAACATTGAGCAATGCTTTAGGGCATATATCAGATGGTCGGCTTGCCTGGGGGTCAACGGATTCACCGGAGAGAAGTGCGATCACCTCGCAGAAAAATTCGCCGGAGAAGATTACCTCTCGGAGGGCTGAATAGAGGGCAGGGGAAAAATGGTCATTCTCATAGTGTGAAAACATTATGAAAACGATGCCATCGGAACGGGCTCGACGAACTGAAGACGTGGGCATTGGATTTACCTCAATCGGAGTTACGGTTGCAAAGTTGTGGCCGTTCGTTCGTTAGGCAGAAAAAAAACTAAAACCTGTGCTTTTTTGCGCTTAACTGATGAACGTTCACAATATAAGGGTTTCGGCCGGCGGCTGAATAAAGAAAATGTACTTCTGGAAATACGCTTTCCTGCACAGAAAACGCATTTTCAGCTCTAAGACGCAGGGGAATGCGTTTTCAACTACAGAAAACACAAACCCGAAAGTACGCTTTCACTTATCCACGTCACCGGTCAGCTGAGTCAATGAGTGAGGCCGCCAACCGGGACCCACTGGCCGGCTGGAGGTCGTTGTCGTCTTCCCTCCGTGCCCGCGTCTGGCCAAGGACAGGGCCGGCCCCGACGGTGATTGCCGCCGCGGTAGGCCATCTCCGGCGATGCCTCGGCTACCGGCGAGCTTGGCTGGACAGCACGCACCCGCCTGGGACATTCGCTCTTGCCGACGAGCTCGCAATCGAGCGGGGCACAAACTGCGGCGGGTGGTGGCGGACGATGGCTTCGGCCGAAGATGGACTCGGGGCTACAGTGGTGGAGAAACAAGGAGGAGGTTGGGCAGGGCTCCGTCGTGGCCGAGTGGATGCTCTAGTGGGGAGAGGGGTTAGAGAGGAGCCCTGGCTTGCTCGAATTCGAGCAGAGGCCATCGGCGGCCATGGCGGCGATGTGGAGCGAGGAAGGATCCCCGAGCTCGGTCGAGAGGTGGGGATGGTTTCTAGGAGGAGGAGGAGGAGGCTGCGGGTGGAGTGGGTGCTCGAGGAGGGCTCCGGCCACGGCTATTTATAGCCCGGTTGGCCGAGGAAATAAGCACGGCTCGGCGTTGCGGCGCTGCCGACCTGACGAGGAGTAGGAGGACGCTACGGCTCGGGAGGAAGAGGCCAAAGGAAGGGGACGACGGCTGTGCCACGCACGCGTACGGCGATGCTTGTCGGCGTCCGGCGAGGAAGAATCCGGCGAGGAGAAGAGGCTGGAGAGGGGCACGTGGACGGCGGCGACGTAGTCGGCACCAAATGACAAGCCACTGCGGCCTCAGCTGGCCTGCCCGACATGACGACCGCGTAGAGCACTGACTTGGCTTGTCGCTCACGTGGTCACCACGCAGACAGTGTGCTCTGGCCCGCGTCTGCCTGTCTAGGCTTGTCCAACAAGTTGTTCACTGATCATATAGATATAATGTGGCGCTGGATGAACCAGGAAAAGTCTAGGTTGATCGAGGGAGGTCAAAACAGTTTCTGGATAAGATCTTGGAGCAGTTGCTAAGGTGAAATGGTTTGACAAATAGAGCTGATATGTTGTCATATTGTAAGGTGGTAAGAAGGAGTAAGTGCTTGCAAAATTGGACATCATTTGGACATTGTTTGCATGCACTTCCTTCACAAGTTGAAAATCTGGACAGAAATGGATTTGAATTTTCTGGGACAAAATGGCTGCATGAAATTGGCTGAATTTTTGGGGAGGAAGGTGGTATAGTCATGAGAGATAGCTGGAAAAATTTCAGCTCAATTTGATCATCTATGAAGGTACTTCCTTCACAGGGATGCAATCTGGACAGAAACTTAGTTAATTTACTGAGGAAAATTGGCTAGATGAAATGGGCTGATTTTTGGTATCCAGTGGTTATTTATCATTGTTAACCACCCTGAAATATTTCAGCCCAAAAAGGTCAAAGGTTCAAGCACTTCCTTTGCAAACTAGAAATCTGGACAGAATTTGCAAATGGATGTTGTGCTCAAAATTTGAGCTGTGGAACTTGGTATCTTGATAGAAATGGTGAATATATGGATAGGAGAAGCTCCACAAATTATTTGGGATTTTTCCTGGCTACCAAAATGGTAGTTCCTTTGGAAAGTGCCCAAAATGCAATATTGGCTTTAAATAGGAAAATGCAATTTCCCTTATTTAATTATGGCCAATATTTTTATCGGAGCTAAATATGATCACAAAGAATATCTCCACAAGTTTTCATGAACTTTGGAGATGGATATATATTTTTCTGGATTTAATTCCTTTAAACAGCAGAAAAAGGAATTTATTTTAAATGAAAAATATTGCAAATGACTTGGCAATATTTTTGCATATCCAGGGTTTATGGATATAGGAGAGTCTCTGGGAAAAGTTTGGGAGGTAACAGATCAAAGGAAATTGGGGTTCCTTTGTAA
Source organism: Elymus sibiricus (assembly GCA_039707655.1). Lineage (NCBI taxonomy): Eukaryota > Viridiplantae > Streptophyta > Magnoliopsida > Poales > Poaceae > Elymus > Elymus sibiricus. Next base: position 255,485,723 of record CM077674.1, read on the forward strand.
CGGAAGGAATTAGGGTTTCCCTTCCGGTAACTCGGAAGGTAGGGTTTCGGCGGCAAAATCCTGAGAATAAATTTTGGGTAACAGGGTTGGACTGGAGAGAATCTCTGTTTGGATAGGAAAGGCAAGGCTATATGACCATCTTCATATACCCAAAAGCGAGAGAAATTCCGATAACATCGAAAAAAAACGGAAGTCAAATCCCGTGAAGGAAAAAAAGAAGGAGCGAAAACCAAGGTGTTACAGAAGCTGTCGCACTGGCCGGTCAGGCAAAAAACAAAGGGAAGGCCAAGGAAAAGTGGATCCCGAGAAAGAAGAAAGATCAGTCGGGCCAAGATGTCCTTGATTTGCCATGCCACATCCACACCAGAAAAGATGAAGAGGCCAATCTGATATTGCCCAAGCATACCACTCGGCAGTGCAGATTGCTGATACAGCAGTTTTGAGAGGGTCAGTCGAGTGAGAAAAGCCCGGATGATGCTAATGACGAAGACAAAGATGAAGCTTATCCTACTATCAATGCAACTCTGTTGATCTTTGTAGATGTTGAGAGCAAGAGCCGGTTGAAGGTTATCAACCGAGAAGTAAACATGGCTATGCCGACGACAACAAAGTTTCTGAACTGGTCAAAGACTCCGATCACCTTTGATTAGTCAGACCACCCAGCCTACATTGCCACCCCTGGGCGGCAAGCGCTGGTGGTCGATCCAGTCGTGGGAGGCGTTCGGTTGCGTAAGGTCCTCATGGACGGTGGAAGTGGACTGAATATACTCTACGCTGATACCCTGAAGGGGATGGGCATCCCGATGTCCCATCTCAGTGAGAGCAGTATGCAGTTCCACAGAGTGATCCCCGGCAAGAAAGCAAAGTCACTTGGACAGATAGCCCTGGATGTAGTCTTTGGAGGCGACAAGAACTTCAGGAAGGAAAGGCTGACCTTCGAAGTGGTCGACTTTCGCAGCACCTATCATGCCATCCTTGGTCGGCCAGCCTACGCACGCTTCATGGCCCGCCCATGTTATGTGTACCTTAAGCTGAAGATGCCTGGCCCCAAATGCGTGATCACAGTCACTGGCAGTCGACAGAACGCAGAAGAGTGTTTGCAGCAGGGGACCAAGATTGCTGATGAGCAGATGGCTATGGTGGAGTTGGAAGAATACAAGAAAAACACTGACCCGAGTGATCTGCTACGCTCCAAGAAACCAGCTGCAGAGTCTGCATTCCAGTCGACTGGCGAGATGAAGCCTGTGCACATTCATCCAGAGGACCCCAATGCAGCGCCCACCAACATCTCAATGACACTTGATAGCAAATAGGAAGAAGCGCTCATCCAGTTCCTCCGTGAGAACTGGGACATCTTCGCATGGAAGCCATCCGACATGCCGGGTGTACCCAGGGAGCCGGCTGAGCACCGTTTGCGAGTCGACCCAAAAGCAAAACCTGTGAAGGAGCATCTTCATCGCTCTGCTACACAGAAGAGGAAGGCCATCGGCGAAGAAGTTGCTCGGCTCCTGGTAGCCGAGTTCATCCGTGAGGTGTACCACTCCGAGTGGCTCGCCAACGTCGTTATGGTCCCTAAGAAGGATAAGTCTCTCCGAATGTGCATCGATTTCAAACACATCAATCGGGTCTGCCCCAAGGATCATTTCCCGCTCCCCCGTATAGATCAAATCGTAGATTCCACCGCGGGTTGTGAGCGATTGTCTTTTCTGGATGCGTACTCCGGGTACCACCAAATTCGACTGTATGGGCCAGATGAAATAAAAACAGCTTTTATCACCCCATTCGGGTGTTTCTGCTATATCACCATGCCACTCGGTCTTAAAAACGCTGGTGCCACTTTCATGCACATGGTTCAAAAGTGTTTGCACACGCAGATCAGTCGAAACATCAAGGCATACATTGATGATATCGTGGTCAAGTCCAGAAAAGGTTCCGACCTGCTGGCTGACTTATCTGAGACTTTCGCAAATCTGCGGAAGTATGATATCAAGATGAATCGCAAAATGCACTTTCGGAGTTCCCGGGGGCAAGTTACTCGGGTTCCTCATTTCCGAACGAGGGATAGATGCCAATCCTGAGAAGATCGGGGCGATTGTACGAATGAAACGTCCAGAACGGCTTCATGATGTACAGAAGCTCACGGGTTGCCTCGCAGCCCTGAGCCGATTCATCTCCCATCTCGGTGAGAAGGCACTGCCCCTGTACCGATTGATGAAAAAGTCTGATTCATTCGAATGAACTGCTGAAGCACAAGCAGCGTTTGTTGAGCTCAAAGCCCTGCTTTCCACCCAGCCGGTGCTCGCCGCTCCGAACAGCAATGAGCTATTGCTCCTGTACATTGCGGCCACTGGTCAGGTCGTCAGTACCGTCCTCACCGTCGAGCGAGAAGAACAGGGCAAAACTTACAAAGTTCAGCACCCAGTCTATTACATTTCTGAAGTCCTGACTCCGTCCAAGCAGAGGTATCCTCATTATCAGAAGCTCGTCTATGGCATCTACCTGACTGCGAAGAAAGTAGCCCATTACTTCCAAGAGCACATCATGTCAGTCGTCAGCGACGCCCCGCTGTCTGAGATCATGAACAATCGGTATGCGACTGGTCAAGTGGCCAAGTGGGCTATCAAGCTCCTGCCCCTGGACATCAAGTCCCAAGCATTAGTTGATTTCTTAGCCGAATGGACTGAACAGCAGCAGCCGACTCAGAGCCACCCGGAACACTGGACCATGTTCTTTGATGGCTCCAAGATGCTGAATGGTTCTGGAGCCAGAGTTGTGTTGGTATCTCCAAAGGGCGATCGACTCAGTTATGTCCTGCAGATCCACTTTGATTCCTCCAACAATGAGGCCGAGTATGAAGCGCTCCTTTATGGTCTGCGTATGGCCATCTCACTCGGCGTCCGACGCCTGATGGTCTACGGAGACTCAGATCTAGTTGTGAATCAAGTGATGAAGGAGTGGGACATCAAGAGCCCTGCTATGACAGGATATTGCAACGCAGTGAGAAAGCTGGAGAAGAAATTCGAGGGACTGGAGCTCCACCACATTCCCCGAGCCAAGAATCAAGCGGCAGACGATCTGGCAAAGATTGAGTCCACTCAGAAACCTATACCAAGCAATGTGTTCCTTGAGCATCTGCATTCCCCAGGTGAAAGAAGATCCCTTCACTGAAGAGCCCCCGCAAGTGGTCAGTCCCTCCGATTCGACTGAAATTGATGTCCCAGCAGTCATTGACTTGGTCATGGAGGTTCTGGCGATCACGCCCGATTGGACGGTGACGTACATTGCATACCTGCTCAGACAGGAGCTTCCAGAGGATGAAGTCGAGGCCCGCCAGATTGTTCGCAGGTCCAAGGCCTTTACAGTGATGGGCGATCAGTTTTACACAAAGAGCGTTACCGATGTGACTCAGTGCTGCATCTCTCCGGAGGAAGGATGACTGATCTTGGAGGAAATTCACTCGGGAACTTGTGGACACCACGCGTCCTCTCGGACAATCATGGCTAAAGCTTACCGAGCCGGCTTCTTCTGGCCACGTGCTGATGAAGCTGCGCAGGAGATACTCCAACACTGCGCCGGGTGTCAGTTCTATGCAAACTTATCACACAAGCCCATGTCTGCCCTGAAGACAATCCCACTCATCTGGCCATTCACAATTTGGGGACTTGACATGGTGGGGCCCCTTCGGACAGGGGTGAGTGGATTCACCCACTTGCTAGTTGCAGTTGACAAGTTCACTAAGTGGATTGAAGCCAAACCCATCAAGAAACTAGATTCTCGTACAGCGATCAAGTTCATGAAAGAGATAATCTTCAGATACGGCGTGCTTCACAGCATCATCACTGACAATGGCTCAAACTTCGACTCTTAAGAGTTTAGAGCGTTCTGTGCCGCCCAAGGCACTCGGGTCGACTATGCATCCGTGGCTCACCCACAGTCGAATGGACAAGCCGAGAGAGCGAATGGACTGATCCTTCAAGGGCTAAAGCCGTGACTTATGCGTGATCTGGAGCATGCAGCCGGAGCCTGGGTCACTGAATTGCCAATAGTTCTATGGGGCCTGAGGACGACCCCCAATCGGTCTACCAATCGCACTCCCTTCTTCATGGTGTACGGAGCTGAAGCCGTCCTGCCGAGTGACCTGCTCCACAATTCACCCTGAGAGGAACTATACTCCGAAGCTGAAGCAGAGCAGGCGCGGCAAGACGCCGTTGATCTCTTGGAGGAGGAAAGGGAGATGGCTCTTATCCGTTCAGCCACATATCAGCAGGACCTACGGCGTTTTCACGATAGGCACATCAGGGGTCGGGCCTTTCAGGAAGGTGATCTTGTGCTCCGAGTGGATCAGCAGCGACCTCACAAGCTTGCTCCTGCATGGGAAGGTCCTTTTGTCATTTCAAAAGTTCTGCATAACGGGGCATACCACCTGTACAACCTTCTAAAGCAAGCAGACGAGCCCCACGCTTGGAACGCAGACTTGCTTCGACGTTTTTATACTTGATGTTGAGATGTAATAAAAGCACTCGAGTGATGTTTGATGAATAAAAGCATGACTTTTCCAGTTCTACACTAAGTTCACTCGTACGCATTCTCTGGCTTACGACCCCCAGTGGGTGTACGCCCTTCAACTTAGCCGCGAACTAGTTTTCGCCTAAGTTAAAAACCTACTCCGAGTGAAGAGCATCCCTCTCACTCGGGGGCTTGGCTGCGAACCAGCTTTCGTCCAAGTTAAGAACCTACTCCGAGTGAAGAGCATCCCTCTCACTCGGGGGATTGGCTGTGAACCAGCTTTCGCCCAAGTTAAAAACCTACTCCGAGTGAAGAGCATCCCTCTCACTCGGGGGCTTGGCTGTGAACCAGCTTTCGCCCAAGTTAAAAACATGCTCCGAGTGAAGAGCATCCCCCTCACTCGGGGGCTTGGCTGTGAACCAACTTTCACCCAAGTTAAAAACTTGCTCCGAGTGAAGAGCATCCCTCTCACTCGGGGGCTTGGCTGTGAACCAGCTTTCGCCCAAGTTAAAAACCTACTCCGAGTGAAGAGGATCCCTCTCACTCGGGGGCTTGGCTGCGAACCAGCTTTCGCCCAAGTTAGAAACCTACTCTGAGTGAAGAGCATCCCTCTCACTCGGGGGCTTGGCTGCGAACCAGCTTTCGCCCAAGTTAAAAACCTACTCGGAGTGAAGAGGATCCCTCTCACTCGGGGGCTTGGCTGCGAACCAGCTTTCGCCCAAGTTAGAAACCTACTACGAGTGAAGAGCATCCCTCTCACTCGGGGGCTTGGCTGCGAACCAGCTTTCGCCCAAGTTAAAAACCTGCTCCGAGTGAAGAGCATCCCTCTCACTCGGGGGCTTGGCTGCGAACCAGCTTTCGCCCAAGTTAAAAACTTGCTCCGCGTGAAGAGCATCCCTCTCACTCAGGGGCTTGGCTGCGAACCAACTTTCACCCAAGTTAAAAACCTGCTATGAGTGAAGAGCATCCGTCTCACTCGGGGGCTTGGCTGCGAACCAGCTTTCGCCCAAGTTAAAAACCTACTCCGAGTGAAGAGGATCCCTGTCGTGGTGAAATCACGGCAGATGCCATGAGATGGCTAAAAGTGGGGGGCTGCGGGAGGACGCCGGTGGGTTCCGGAAGCGAGGTTGGCACACGCGTGCGGGAGACACAAGGCGTACCCAGGTTCGGGGCCCTCCGGGGAGGTAACACCCCTAGTCCTGCCGAATGGGATGATATGCACAAGGGTTACAGGGTTGCTCCTGGAGCTGTTTGAGCGGAGGAGGAAGAAGGGGCTAGGCCACCGTTCTGCCTCTCCTGTGGATGTGGGTGTGTGTCGTTGCTGAGAGCCGTGGAAGCCGAAGACTAAGACGAGGACGAGAGCCCGAGCCTCTGCATGGAGGCCTCCTGGGGGGTCTTATAGCCCGACCCCCCAAGGTTACATGGGTAAAATCACACACTGCGGGACCCGGATGTCGGCGTCTGGAGCCGGCTGCGGGGCCCGCTGGTTGCGGGGCCCGCCAGCTGCTCGGCACTGTAGCCCATCGCCTCACGCGCCACGGAGTGGCCGGCATCATGGGGGCTGCAGTGGCGCGCTGGTGCTGACGCTGGTCGTCCCGGTCAGGGGGGATGGCAGCACTGCCGCCGCGCCTTCCCGAGACGAATTGCACTGTAGCCATGCTCTCCCGTCATGGGGGGCGATGGGACGGCCGCTGACCCGTCACCAGCCGGCTAGCGGGCAGTCGGACCCGGCCAGGGGCCGGGCCTAGCCGGCTCGCGTTGGGAAGCCGGCCGGACGGCCAGCCGGCGGGGAGGGGCACGGGCTGCCCCGACATTTTTGAAAAAGGGGCTCTGGGTCCGCTTGCCTACCCGGGGGTTATCCCCCCGACAGTAGTCCCCGAAGCTGTAAAGGCTCGCCGGCTCCAAGCGGGGGAGGCTTTGCAGCTTATCCCCTCCCCAAAGGAGCGCGGTTGTATGGCGAGGAAGTGCCGTCTTGAGGTCGCCGTTCGCCGGCTGCCGGGAGCCGAGTTGATGTACTGGATTGTGCCGGGGTCCGAACGGTTCGACCGGCTGGTCCAGCCGATACGGGGGAGCGCGCCAGTCGCCAGACGAAACCCTGCCACGTGCAGCCCAGCGGCCGAAGAGGCCTGCCAGGCCACGCGCGCGACGGGACGTCGCGGCGGGCTGGGTCCCACCAGGCCGCGGCCTCGGCCCGTGCGCGGGATTTACTGCGGCCGCACGCACCCGTTGGAGTTCTCGGGACGGTTAAGGCATGTCTTTAATGCGCCCGCGCATTCCGGGGAAGTGGGGATCGTGGGCGCAAACGATCCCACTCCCCCACGTTTCACCGTGGTCTTTAAAAGGGAAGGGAGGGGGAGAGGTCGAGGCATTCGCTCCTCTGCCCCCACCCATTGCTTCGCCTCTGCCTCCCCATCTTCCTTCTTGTGCACACCGCCGCCGTACGCCGTCGCCCGCCCGCCATTGCCCGCTAGAGCTGCCACCGCGCCATGCTGCGACCCTTGCGCGGCCGTTCTGCCTTCGCTCCGCCGCCGCCGCTTCCTTTCTCCTTCGCACGTGCTTCTCCTGCTCTCGCCAATGGCGCCACCGAAAGGTTCTTGGGAGGGGTCGGTTGTCACCGATGACGACATCGACTACCTTCGCCGCACGCGGCGGCTGCCGCCGGTGGCGGAGGTGGAGGCGCGTGCGCCCGGCGAGGAGATGGCGCCGGCGCCGCGGAGTGGCGAAGTGGTGGTGTTCTACACCCACTTCCTCCGCGGGCTCGGGCTTCCCGCGAGCATCTTCTTCAGGCGCTTCCTCACTTACTTCGGTCTCCAGTCGCACCATCTGGGGCCGAACGCCATTCTGTAGCTCGCCGGCTTCGCAACGCTGTGCGAGGGCTACGTCGGCATCCTCCTGTACGTGGAGTTGTGGTGCCGGACGTTCTACCTCAAGCAGCAAGGAGCATCCGCTGACGTCATGTCCGAGTGCGGGGCGGCCGTGCCGGTTACCCGGACGGCGGGCCCCTTCCCGAAGCTGCCGCTTGAGGACTCCGCCAAAAAGTGGCAGAATTCCTTCTTCTACGTGAAGACCGCGGACCCGGCCAACGACCGCATCAACCTCCCTCCCTTCGTCGATGTGCCCCCGGCCGAGAAGCTAAACTAGGGGCACAACCCGAAGAGCCCATTCGCGGAGATCTTGGGAATCTGCCGCCGGGTCAAGGAGATGACGGACCGCGAGGGGCTCACCGTCGTGGACCTCATCGTCGCCTTCATCGGCCGCCGGGTTCTGCCGCTGCAGCGGTGGCTGCACCGGATCTGCGATATGAGCGGCCGGCGCGACCCCTGCCGGCTGTCGACGAAGGAGCTGACGCCGGAGGAGATCGCTGTGCGCGTTAACGACGTCTCCGCCGCCGGGCTCAAGGTGAAGGAGTGGCGGTTTGGCAAGGAGCCGTACAGCCGGGATGACCCGGCGCCAGCGGTGAGTCTCTGGTCTTTGTTCTTCGCGACGTCTGCCCTCCTCATGCGCCCTGACGCCCTGGGCCGGCTGCAGCGCTTTCCGAGCCAGCTGGTGCATGACGGCTTGAGTCCCATGGTTCTGCAGCCGGACTGGGACGAATCGGACCTGGAGGACGAGGAGGCCGGCAACGCGGGCGCCGAAGGCGGTGAGGAGCGCCCCGCGGACGCGGAAGCCGGCGGCTCCGCTCAAGCCAGTAAGTCTCTGATCCCGGATGTTTTGCGCGAGTGGTCGGATGACGACGAAGATGACGAGGACGGGACGGGCGATGCAGCTCCTCAGGACGTGGAGGCGGGCGATGGGGCCGCCCCCAGGGGGCGGCAGAGAAGGGCGACCGGGGGGCCGGCGGGCTCAAGCCGGCCGCACGGGAAGCAGTCGGTCGAGGTGCGGCCGGCTGCGAAGCGCCCTGCTGCGGCGCAGACGGGCGCCCTGAAGAGGTCCGCCAAGAAGGCGTGCCGGACGGCGCTGTCGGCAGGCCCGACGCGAGCGGTTCCCGTGGCCATAGGGTAGGTTTTCTTTTGCAGTCGAGTTGTTGCCTTATTTGTCGTTGTTGCTGTTGTTCTCTTTTCTTTTCTTCTTCTTCATCTCCCTTGCGCACTGTCCAGGAGCGCGCTCGAGCTGGCGGAGGCGGCCACGGCAGCGGCAGCCGCGGAGGAGGCCGACCGGCGGCGGGGCCGGAGCGGCGCGGAGGAGCGCGAGGTGGCGGAGACCACCGAAGAGGTGCTCGCGGCCTGCCAATCCGGCTCCACCCTAGAGGACGCCGAGCGGGACGCCTGGAGAGCCCGGGCCGAGGCCGAGAAGGAGATGGCCGAGGCGTCGGCCAAGGCGTGGGGCGGCGCCATGGCCGAGGTCGTGGCGAGGCGGCGGCGGATCACGAAGGAGGCCGCGTGGCCAGAGTGGACGGCATCGTCGCCACCGCCGTCGCCGGTTGCGGAGCATCGCTCCAAAGCGGTGCACGACCCGGCCCGCCGGGCGGAGGCGGATGCCTGCGCGGCCGCCGAGGAAGCAGCCAGTCGCGACGAATCCGGCGACCACGAGCCGGAGGCCGACCCGACGGTCGACCAGGAGGTGTCGCCGACTGTCGACCCAGCCAACGGGGCCGGAGGCGGAGGGGACCGCGAGCCGGAGGCCAAGCCGGGTGGAGGAGGAGCGCCGCCCCCAAGGATGGAGATCGTGCCAGGGAGCTCTCACGCCCTGGTGACGGCGGAGCCGCGGGCCGCGGGGCGCAACCTCGAACTGAGGCCGGCCAGCAGCGGGACCAGCACCGGGTCCGTGGTTCAGCCGCAGCGGACCTGGGCGGCGAGCTCCAGCGAGGCGACAAGCGGCGGCCCCCAGAGCGAACTGGACGCGGCGGTGGACTCCCTGCTGCTGCAGATTGCCAACCACCACAGCCAGTGGCAGAGCTTCGCCCAGGCGGAGAGCGGCCGACTGCAACAGCTGGAGCAGACCTTTGCGGTAAGTTCGCCTGCCCTTCGTGCTTTTCTTGCTTCTCGTTTCTTCTTTGCTCTTCTTGACCGGCTTGGTCGCTTTCCAGTGGGGGCGCGTCAGCTCACCCACTGGGTGTAGCCCCCGAGGCCCGGGCCGTCTGCACGGATGCTGACTTTTTCTTCCTTGCAGTCCATCTACGACCAGCGGGTGGCGGCATACAACCGCCTCCTGGGTCGGTACCGCGCGGCCAGGGACCAGCTGGCGCCAAGGAGGGGGAGCTTCGCCAGGCCAGAGGTATTTTTTCGAACATTTTTTTTCTTGCATTCCTCCAGTGGGGGTGCGCCAGCGCTCCCACTGGGTGTAGCCCCCAAAATCCGGGCCGGCTGCGCAGTAGTCGGGTCGGATCTTCTTTGCTTCTTGTCTTGCTTTTTCGTCCGGCTTCTGACCGGGATCCGGATCCAGATGCGCAGCCGCCGCAGTTGACCCGGCGGAGATGGAGGCGCTCTGGCGCCAGCTGGCGCTTCCACCAGCTCCGTGACCAGGCGGTCGTGGAGCGCGACCGGCTGCAGGAGGAGGCGGCCCGGGCAGTCCGGGAGAGGGACGAGGCCGCCGCCGCTCATAAGGCCGAGCTGGACCGGCTCGCCGAGGAGTGCCGTCAAGCGGCGGCACGGCAGGAGGAGGAGGTGAAGAAGGCCGCCAAGGAGGTCGCCCAGCTCAAGGCGGACCGCGACCGTAGTGCCAACGCGCTGGCGGCGCGGGAGCGGGAGGCGCTGCAGGAGGCGCTCTACATCGACGAGCTCCTCACGCATAAGCGTCTTTTACTTGTGTCTTTTGCTTCTTTCTGTTTTCCGCCCTTTGGCGTCTTGGTCAATCTTTTCCCCCTTCTTTTCCAGGGTTCTTCCCTGAGACCCAAGGGTCGGCCGAGGCGGCGGTGAACACCCACCGGCAGGAGCAGGCGGCAGTGGGGGCCGCCGTCGAGGAGTATGCCGCCTGGTCGGTGGCAGAGATCACCATGGCCGCCAAGGCCCGCTTGGAGGCGGTGGAGCGCGAGATGAATCAGCTTTTCGAAGCCGGTTTGTCGATGGTGGCCGCCCTCTGGCCGGGTGTGGTGGCGCCGACCAGCGTGAGCCGGCTGGCGCGTTGGCTCGAAGCCGGCGCGGCGTGTGTCAGCGCGTGGAGGGCCTCCGCAGCCCAAGCCGGTGCGGAGATGGCGCTTGGGCTTGTGGTGTTCTGGTATCCAGGCATCCGCCTGGACCGGCTGCAAGCACGAAGGGCCGGGGCGGAGGCGGATCTGGCGGAGCGGGCGACGCCGATTGCCGTGCGGGCCAGCGACATCGTGTCGTTCACCCCACACGACGAGTTCATGCTAGAACGGGCGTCGGACGGCGCGGAGCTTCCAGCGGACGACTTCGGTCTGGCGCTTGAGGACCCGGAGGGTAGCTCAGCCGAGACGGTGTGGCGCCCCGCCTGAATACCACTGTAGCCAGACGGTCGCCGCACACGCCAGCCCAGGAAATCACACTGGCGTGCGCTTTTACAACAAGTATCATGAACACAGGCATTTCTATTAATGGATATATAGGTCTTACATAATATTTTACAAGGGTGCTGGCAGCGGAAAAGCTCTATCTAAGGTAGCATGGTCTTGGTGTGGCTCCAATCCACAGGGATCTGACTGGGTTACTCTTCTAGCCCGCGAACACTCCGGCTCCTCGCTAGTGGACGTCGAATCCTTAGGACTCATCTCATAGCCATCGCATGGCTAACATCCCATAGCCATCGCATGGCTAACATCCCATATACCTGACATCATCCGATGTCCCTGCATCTGCACTATAAATCTGACAAATCATACCTTTCTCTGGTTCAGTATTAGCAATAACATTATATAGTTTGTTCCTCCGGACTCGACACAGACCAAATAGTGTGAGTTGATAGCAGAGGCGGCGCTTCGGTGGGTTGGCATGCTTGCAAAAGGTAGCTAGAGGGGCTATAGGTTGCTTTGTGCCATGGTGTGTCGCGCGCTGCCTAGGCTTATGCGCAATCGCTGGGTGGCGGCGGGAAACCGATGGGGAAATGGCGGGAAACGGTGGCGTGTTCATAAAACGCCATCAATTAGTGGAAACTTAGCATAGAAGGAAGCGCGAGCTAGCACGACGCGTGCGCGCACATTGCTTGGCAACGGGTGTGATCCATATATCTCGTGTGCCCAATAGAGCACACTATTCACACAAAATAATATTGTTCTGTACACAGAGAGCGTTGATGTTGTGCAGACTGAGCAAATCACATCGCACACGGATAAAATTACGGAACCCGTCGGTGATGATTTCATCAATCGCTGACAATTGTTTACCAGCAAGCGTTTGCCCACAACACACACGGGTTATTAGCAGGAATCGTCCGTGTTGTTATCCGTCTTCCCACACATTTCGGATTACTGACCTATTTGCTGCGTATCACACACATCTTGTTAAGTTGAACCGTTTCTGTTGTGTTGGGTAATCGCAAACAGTTCATCCGAGTGAACCACATGTCGTATATCGCACACACCTTGATCTGCCTGACCGTTTCTGTTGTGTTGCGTAATCACAAATAGTTCATCCGAGTGAACTGTATGCCGTGTATCGCACACACCTCGAACTGGCTACCCGTTTCTGTTGTGTTGGGTCATCACAAATAGTTCATCCAAGTGAACTGTATGCCGTGTATCGCACACACCACGAACTGGTTGACCGTGTTTGTTGTTCTGGCTTATCGCAAACAGTTCGTATCGATCAACTGTATGCAACGTATCGCACACGCGTCTCTAATCTGAATCATTTTTTATGTCTCCGGCATCGCAAACAGTTCGTCTTATTTGGGACGGTTTTTTTACAACACCATTTGCGATTCATGCATCGCACACAGTTTGGTCGCGGGGTCTCTGATTCATGTGTCGCGTTAGCGGTCGCCTGCAGTAGTGGACTAAACATGCACCCAGAGACACACATGTGATTTTCCAATCCATTTTGGTGCACTATCACGTGTGCATGTAGCTCAAATTTCATTTTTGCACATTATATCCCTAGGAAATCAATCTATGTATAAAAATGTCCGAATGACGATCTCTGATTTTTTTCCTTCCAAATTTTAACACGACACTCCTTTGGTCACATGTGTTCACCGCGGAAAAAGTTTAACATGCCTCGTAGTGGCGGTGGTTGTGCGGTGTGTGTGTATCAGGGGGGGGCGGGTCCTGCAGTACACTGCGAGTCATGAGCCATCGTGTGGGGTTAACCGTTTTGTGAGGCAGTGCCACATCAAAGTCATCAATTGGTTATTTAAAACATTACACGGTCATTTCATACATACATGTTTGGGCCACATGCATGCATGGTAGTCCTTGGACACTCCCTCGTGCGGTTATCAGCGATGCGCCCATTCGTTAGCCCGCGAAGGTTATCACTTTTCACCGACATCGAGAGGCACTATTTGACCAAAGGTGGATTCATCTTGGGATTAGTTACGGTGTGGATCATGGTGAGATTCTAGATCAAAGTTCGAGCGCGTGTGCGTACACATGAATCCCTCCCACCGGCTCGAAGTGAGGGGGACTATGACACGTCGTGGACCTCTGTGTAGGGCATTTCCGGTTTGTGAAGCATGTGCCACATCAAAGTTGTGCAGTGGGTATTCAAACATCACACAACACCTCTTTGGGTATGCATGCGGGTGGTTGTCCTAGGACACACTCACTCGTGTGTGACGCTTTCTGTGGGCCCGCGAGGTCATCGTCCATTACTTTGACCTACAGCGAGAGAGGTTAATTTGACCAACAAGGATGATTCTTTTTGGTTTGTGTTACGGTAGGAGTATATAGTATGTGTCGAAGAGGGGGAGGGGACCAGCATATACTACGCGTCATGAACAAACCTCGCTCCGTGTGGGGACTTTCCGGTTTCCGAGGCAGGTGCCACATGAAAGTTGTGCATTGGGTATTCAAACATCACACAACACCTCTTTGGGCCACATGCATGCGGTGGTATATAGGACACTCACTCACGTGCGACGCTTTCCATCTGTGAGCCCGCGAGGTCATCGTCCATCACTTCGACCCAACGATCGAGAGAGGTTAATTTGACCGACAAGGAGGATTCTTTTTGGTTTGTGTTACGGTAGGAGTATATAGTACGCGTCGAAGAGGGGGGTGGAACCAGCATATACTACGCGTCATGAACCTCGCTCTGTGTGGGGACTTTACAGTTTCCGAGGCAGGTGCCACATCAAAGTTGTGCATTTTGGGTATTCAAACATCACAACAACCACACACACCTCCGTACTTACATATGTTTTGGCCCACATGCAAGCGATGGCGGTTGTCCTCTGGCACTCACTCACGCGGTTATCGGCGATATCGATGCTTTCCATCTGTGGGCCCCCTTGGTCCATCACTTTGATCGACAGCGAGAGAGGTTAATTTAACTTAGGAGGGGATTATTTTTTGGTTTGTCTTACGTATAGGTCATGCTATGAGATTACATAATATAGTTTGAGCGCATGCATGTGTACTCATGCATGAATCCTTCCCACCAGATCGAGGTGGGGGGGGGGGGAGGGAGGCGGCACACGACGCGTCATGAACCGATCTCGCTCTGTGTGGGGACTGTACGATTTTCGACGCGGGCGCCACATCAATGTTGTGCATGGTATTGAAATTAAACATATGCATGCATGCATCACCTCCATATACATATGTCTGGGACACATGCATCCAGTGGTTGTCTTCGGATAGTACTCTCCCTCGCGTGGTTATCGGCGGCAAAGCCTATATATTCATGGGCCCGCGTGGACGTCCATCACTTCGACCGGCATCTAGAGAGGTTGCGAGGGTGGATTCTTCTTCTTTGGTTCGTGTTACCGTGTAGTAGGTCATGGTGATGAGATTCGAGACCTAAGTTTGAGCGCATGCGTACGCATGAATATAATCCCCGTCACCGGCTCGAAGTGGGGTGACATACATATAGTATGCGTCGTGGACCCTCGCTCCGTGTGGGGACTTTCCGGTTCCAAAGCACGGTACCGTGCCACATCGAAGTTGTTTATTGGGTATTCAAACACACCACACAACACTTCCATACATATGTTTGGGCCACATGCAGGCAGTGGTTGTCTTCGGGCACTACTCCCTTGCGTGGTTATCGGTGAGCTAGCACATATCTGTGGGGTCGCCTGGATGTCCATCACTTTGACCAACAACAAGAGAGAGGTTTATACGACCAAGGTGGATTCTTCTTGGTCCGTGTTACACTACGTCTTGGTGAGATGCCCCCTCCCACCAACTCAAAGTGTGTGTGTGTGTGGGTGGGGTGTGGGGGTACTTCGCACTTCCTGAACCTCCGTGGGGTCGGGGATGTCCGGTTAATTGCGAGGCACATGTGCCACATCAAAGTTGTGAATTGGGTATTTAAATATCACACCACCCTTTTCATACATATAGTTGGGCCACTCGCAGGTGGTTCGTATGTGGTCTCACCAATCTCGCGCCACAAGCACACATTTGTGGGCCCGCACACGGTCCACCTTTGACCGGAAGCGAAAGGGGGGTTTGACCATGATGGACTCCTATAGGTTTAGTGTTACGGTAGGGTGTGCTATGTCAGACCTAGATTTTTGGGGGCATGCATTCATAGCTAGGATTCCCCTCCCGCCGACACGAAGTGGGGGGGGGGGGACTAGCAATAATGTGGGCTTTGTGAGACAGGCACCACATCAAAGTTGTGCATTGGGTATTTGAACATCAAACCAGCCTTTCATACATATATTTGGTCCACATGCAAGTGTGTTCGTGTTCTGACCCTTTCCCATGTTTTTTTGGCCACGCAACACACACGGTTCCCTTAGACTACCCATGTGCCACGCCCGTGCTCCTGTCACCCACATCAGCATAGTAGATTGGGCTCCACGAGGCTTCCCTCGCAATCTCAAAAATATCTACCTGCCTGGAGGGTTTTTCTGTTTGATAGCACACAATTCTTATGTTTCGACCGTGTGCGATGCTGTTTGCCCCCGCCCCCCCGCTCCCGCCTGCGTCCCTCAAAAATATCTACCCGCGTGGAGGGTTTTTTTGTTTGATAGCACACGGTTATTATATTCTGACCGTGTGCGATGTTGTTTGCTCCCGCTCCCGCCTGCATCCCTCAAACATATCTAGCCGCCTGGAGGGTTTTTCTGTTTGATAGCACACGGTTGTTATGTTTGGACCGTGTGCAATGTTTGTTGCTCAATCCCTTCATCCAAATTTTCAGTAGCCCCGGCATTTTACTCCCGCCTAGTAAAATTTTCAGTACCCGCGTCATTTCCTCAAACAGCACTTTGCCCCCCCCCCCCCACACACACCCCAAAAACTCCGCGCGCTCGCACACACACACACACACACACACACACACACACACACACCACCCCTCCCTCGCTCGAAACCCTAGCAAGGTCGCCACCGCCGCCATCGCCGCGCCGCCTCCATCGTTAACATCTGCCTGTTTGCCCGTGCAGGTTACCCACCTTCTCCATACCCTAGCCGCCCTGAGTTTCTTAGATAACACCTGCCAAATGCCCCTTTTCCCACAGATCCCCATCCCCCTCCCCCACTCCAGAGCGTCGCAGCCTAAGCCCGGCTACGCTTCCCGTGGAGCCCCAAGAGCTAATGTCCCAAAAGAGGTTTATCGCGGCCTCTTCGCCCGACGTCGGCGAGGTGGCCGCCGAGGAAGCTGACGACGATTACTGGCCGCAGGCTCTCAATCAGCGGGCTAGAGTATGCTGGCATGTCGCGGACGCCGGCTACGACATCGAGGTCGTCGACAGCGACGACCTGACGCGGGCTATGTCACAGGTTAAGTGGCCCACCCCCAACCCCTCGGGTTCAAGCGCCGTCGATCTCATCCATGGCCCCGCCGCTGATCTCCTCTGACTCGCTGTCAAGAATTTTCCATCCTACATCGCCATCGAGCCCCTTTTGTCATTTCTGAAGGACACGTTCTGCGACGCTGGCTTGGGATCCTTAGCTGCCAAGTCAGACCTTATCGATAGCGACCACGAGGAGGGCACCCTCTCCGCCTCTTCCAGGGGGAAAGAGCACATCTGCGACATCAAGGAGGGCACCCTACAACCATGCTCTTCCAAGGGGAAGGAGCCCATCTACGACAACCTGGAGTGCACCCAGAGTCCGCGCTCTTCCCATGCCAAGGAACCCATCTGTGACAAGTGAGGAAACCTATGATTTGTTTTGCCGTGCCTCTTCACAGGGGGGAACCCATGTTTTGTTTTGTCGAGCCCCTTTTGTAGTGAGATTATGTCCAGTTTTAATTGCTGTGTTTGGTTGTTTGCAGTATGCCTTGTTTATTTCAGTTATTCACAGTGTGATGCTCTATATGTGCAACTATTTACTGTGCAGTACAATTTCATCAATACCAGTTTCAACAATACCAATATGAATGACTATATTTGCTTACTGTTAAGCCTGTTATAGCTAGCATATGCCTCTTTTAACATTTTTTGGTTGTTCGGTTGTTTGTATTTAGCATATGTCCAGTTTCAATTGCTATCTTCGGTTGTTAGTAGTATGCCTTGTTTATTTCAGCTATTCACAAAGTGATGTTCTATATGTGCAAGTATGAACCGTGCAGTTCAATTTCATCAATACCAGTTTCAACAATACCAATATGAATGACTATTTGGTTGCTGTTAAGCCTGTTGTAGCGAGCATATGCCTCTTTTAACGGTTTTTGGTTGTGCGGTTGTTTGTAGTTAGCATATGTCCAGTTTCAATTGCTATCTTTGGTTGTTCGTAGTATGCCTTGTTTATTTCAGTTATTCACAAAGTGATGTTCTATATGTGCAAGTATGAAATTTGCAGGTCAATTTCATCAATACCAGTTTCAACAATACCAATATGAATGACTATTTTTGCTTGTTGTTAAGCCTGTTGTAGCGAGCATATGTCTCTTTTAACGGTTTTTGGTTGTTCGGTTGTTTGTAGTTAGCATATGTCCAGTTTCAATTGCTATCTTTGGTTGTTCATAGTATGCCTTGTTTATTTCAGTTATTCACTAAGTGATGTTCTATATGTGCAAGTATGAACTCTGCAGTTCAATTTCATCAATACCAGTTTCAATAATACCAATATGAATGACTATTTGCCTGCTGTTCAGCCTGTTGTAGCGAGCATATGCCTCTTTTAACGGTTTTTGTTTGTTCGGTTGTTTGTAGTTAGCATATGTCCAGTTTCAATTGCTATCTTTGGTTGTTCGTAGTATGCCTTGTTTATTTTAGTTATTCACAAAGTGATGTTCTATATGTGCAAGTATGAACTTTGCAGTTAACACACCTTTCCACTTCTTGTTTTGCTTAACTAGCGTGCTTAAACCTGCACACTGAAGCTATCATTTGGAGATTATGTTGTCTACCATGGATATATTTGGTTGATGTTTAGCCTGTTGTGCTTAACATGCCTTTCGATGTACTTACACAGGACAATATTGGGAACGACTGCTGTTTTCCATCGAGGTTAGTTTCATCCCATGGCTTATATATACTCACTGTTCAGGATATCGGTAGCTGGTACCATATAGGCCGGGGGCTGATAAGGGATTAATCGGCGAATCGGACATTTAACTAAATATATCTGTAACCCATTTATCGGTAGGTTAACTAGGGCCATATCTAATATATCTGAGGCTACATAGCAACATGCATTGTACTGAATGTCTAAATATGCAATCCTAGGATACATAGCAACAAGGAAGAGTCTTACCTTAATGTTCTGATGATGTCTAGATATACATAGAAGAGCAGCAACAGCAACAACACAGCAGCAGTTAACTGCAGTTAATCGGCCGATATTTGTAACAATGTAATAAACTCCCTCCGCCCCATAATATAAGATGTTAATTCATCCAATATGTGAGTATATTGGATGTAATAAGATCTTATATAATGGGACGGAGGGAGTGTTGTACTACATCATTGTGCAATTGTTGTTTAGCTTCTAATATTAACTTGGTGCTTTTAGGTACATATGTCATTGGTAAAGATCCGCGCTTCGACCTTTTTTGCGTATGGGGCAATGAGATATTCATGAACCAGCATCAAGTGAGAAAACTGATAAAGATTGTTAGTAAAATGGGTCAAAAGATGGCAATTAAACTATTTGTTTACACTTTATCCAAGACAACAGTGAACTGCAGGATGGTAAGTAAGAACTATGCAGCCTTCTTTTTACTGCCCATAATGAGTTGTGTTAGATGACAATGTCTGAATCTTTTTCCTTTGCAGTGGTTCCCAAAGCAGTTTACTCAAGATTACCTCTCAAACTACATGATTGGTGGGCATGCAAAGGTTGAAGTATTTCTACCAGAACACAATGACTATCTAGATGTCGTCATGAAGACAATGAAGGATGGGCGGTCGGCCATCACAAGGGGTTGGACTAGAGTCATGCGTGCCTTCTGCATGGAGGAGGGCACAATATGGGCATTCCACTTCACCTTGTTCAGCAACCAGAATGTCTTTCGCCTCTTTCTTTACCGTCTTTAATAGTATAAGTATACAATCTTGGTTCATCATTCTTTATTTGGTGCATATGTAATTCTTTTTTTTTTGATGTAACTCTTGAACATATGTACGTGTGAATCGAATAATGCATTGGTTGTTAAACTTGATGGATATGAATAAAGTTATAGCCTACTTTCAAATTCAAATTTGGTACAATTTTAAATAGCAACGATTAAATTAGGGTGCAAATACGCTCTGCAGGTCATTACGGCGCACACGGTCTGTAAAGCACATCGTGTGTGATATACATCATAATCCAACACGGTTCACAGAGAGGAAACATGACCATGCACACAGTTGCCGTTTGCAAAGCGTGTGTGATGTGAGACTATATCACAAACGGTGCGAGCAAACTAAATGTTTGTGATAGTCGCCTTATCGTACACGCTTTACAATCATGAACTGTTTCTGATGTTGTACGCATCGTAAACGTTTGCACCACAGAATAGCGTGTGCGATAGTTATCCTGTACGACACTAGTACGACAGTCCGACGTTTCATAATCCTATCTGACACTCGTACGATGATTAACTAATCTTCTTGATTATATATCGCATACGGTTTGGGAGAAGTGAATGTGTGTGATAGTCTCCTTATCATACACGTTTTACAATCGTGAACTGTTTGTGATGGGGCGCGCATCGTAAAAGTTGCACCACAGAAACCGAGTGCGATGGTAATGCGAGCACACACGAGTAGCAAGGATGGAGCGTTTGGGATATTCGATAGATCACAAACAGTTGTGTGACGAGTCGCGTTTGGGATAGATCGGGCATCGCAAACGCTTAGTTCTGTGAAACGTATGCTTGCGTGCTCCCTATCGCCGATGGTTTCTGGGTCATGTGGGAAGACCCCCCCTATCGCACACACATGCAAGGCGACGGTTTAAAACTCCGTCGCGGAAAGGGGGTAAAAACCGTTTGTATAGCAGCTCGCTGTACCAGTGTTTTGTATGCCTTTGTTTGTTATATTCCCCCAGACATGATGTATGTGATGATCATTTTAGGAGAATTACATGGCCGAGATGATCAATGAGGGTCAAGAGCCTACGGGCGGTATGAAATATGAGTTGGGGAATCCAAATTGTCCTACATTTGATGTTGGGGGAGCATCATGTATTAGCAAAAAAAAGGGCAAAGGTACCCAAGGCAAGAGGTCTAACATTCACAATATTTGAGGATATTTTGTTGGTCAAAGCTTGGTTGGCCACAAGCATGGACCCTATATGCGGCACGGAGCAAAACGGCACCAAGTATTGGGAGAAAATCTACAAGCACTATCATGAACACAAGGAATATGCGGAGCCACATCCTATAATTACCACCCGCAATGTGGCCTCTCTCCAACATAGATGGTCCACCATCCAAGAATATGTGAACAAGTTTGTCGGCCACTATGCTTCTATACTTAGTCAGAATCAAAATGGGATTGGAGTCCAAAGTCACGTAAGTGGAATTGCAAAGTTTGTCATAATTTGCATTTCTAGTTTTAATGTCGGATTCTCATGATTAATTTATTGTTTGATAGGTGTTGGCGGCCGCTTTGTTTTAACAAGTCGAGAAGAAGCAATTCAGTTTTAGCCATTGTTGGATTAAATTGAATGGCCTACCAAAGTGGAATGAAGTAGTGGAAGACCTCAAGAAAGGCACCAAGATGTTGAAGACAAATGATGGCTCAAGCTCCCACCAATCCATTGAAGTGGATAACGAAGAGGAAGAGTTGTAGGGGAAATGGAAGGGTCACCATGCAAAAAATAAGACAAGTGATGGGAAACAAGTGGGAGAAGGGGAGGCCACCCGTGACGCCGCGGAGACAAAAATGTCCACCACATGGATGAACATTTTTTCCACAATGGAGAACAAGAAAGGGAAGATGTACAGGCTCATGTTGAATGCGAAAAAAGAAAGCATGGATTGAGACCGAGAAAGTGAATAACAAGTTCCAAATTTAGAGCAACAAGTTAGAAATTGAGAGGGAGATGATAGAGTTAGAGAGAGATGCGTGTCTCAAATGGGAGCTCGAGAAGGCCCGGACTTTTGGATCAATAGCGCTTGAGAAGGAGAGGTTGCAACTTGCTCGAGACACAGAGGATTCAAGGATTATGTTGGCGGGCGCAAGCCTCTTGAATGAGCAAGCAAGGAAGTGGCTCGAGGGGAAGAAGAAGGAGGTAAACCAACATAGGGAGTACGAGGTGGTGAGAGCGGCGATGGCAGTAGCAGACGTGAAACGAATGTCGGACACGACAGAGCACGACGAATGGATGGTGACAATGACAGAGCATGCGTAACGGATGACGTCTGGCGAGTGATCCATCACTTTGGCCAGTCGTGGCCCGGACTTGAATTTTATTTTGGCACGTCTGAATTATTGAATTGTGATTTATTTTGCCTTGTTGCATTGTTGAATTGATGAATTTCACGTGCATGGATTTGAGGGTTCAGATTTGAAGTGTGACTACCCGACAGAACATATGAGGGCCCATCTGACACTATCCGGGGTCGTGCCCGGCGTGTCTGCAGAAGTTGAGGGGGCGGATTTGCCACGGCTGTAGTAAGGGCATCTCCAACGGTGACCCGCAAATTTCCTCCCGCATCCGTCCGCGGACAGGGGGGACCAGTCCGCTGACATGGGTGCGGGAGGACGCCATCCAACGCTAGCCGCATACATTTCAAACACTCTTTCAACAAACCGGATGAAATTCATTCAAACACGGCCGGATTTCATACAAACATGACGGATTTCATACAAACCGGACAAAAACGGTTACATTTTGGACATATTTTAACTAAAAAAGGTAAAACTATGTGCACATAAGGTCGCACGGAGCTCCACTCCCACGACACGGATACACTACACTAGTCTACGGTCAGCCGCGGCGGATCCCTTTGTCTTCCCCATGTCCGGCAGCCCGCTAACCAGACTGCCGGGAGCCACGGAGGCATATTCTTCCCCCGTATCTTCCCTATGTCCGGCTGCGCCGCTCATCGGAGTGGCAAAGAAGGTGCTTCAGCCGGAGGGGAAGGGTGCTTCCGTGGAGCTCAGACGGGGGCCCAGGATGGTCTAAGATAAAGGACCGGACAGGTCACCGGCTGTACAAGCTGGCGATGCGCGGGCAGTGGCCTTCCTGGGACCCAAGTGGCGGCGGCCTCCCGTGTTCTACTTTCCCTTGATGTTGGCGGCGGACGCGGACGCGCTGGTCGCCGACTCTTCGATCTCCGCGCAGCCGTCTTCCTTCTCTGTCGGCAGGGCGCGTCGACGGCGGATGGCGCGGTCGCAGGCACCGGAGGCGCAGTACGACGCGACGCCGTCCATGGCAGCGACGATGCCAGTGCTACCGTGCTCCCCCTCCCCCCCCCCCCGGTGCCGGCCTGGAGCAACTCTCCACTCCTCCGCGAGCTGGCTTGGAGCGGGGCCTTGTAGAAGCATGCGTCGGCTTGGGGCGGCAACTTGCTCCGTCGGGCTTGGCGAGGGAGGTGGAGCAGGGGTCTGCCTCGCTCGTTTCTGGCGGGCTCGGCAGGCCACCTAGCCGGCTTTTATGCCGGAGAACTGCTCTTCATACTCGTCGGATGCCATCGAAAGAGTGAAGAAAATGGTGGAAGGATGAGATGGGGAGCGGTGGAGTAGTGCGATTCTTGCCCGGCGTCTGGTCTCCTTTAAATAGCGGGCAAACGGGAGGAGCTTGCCCGACGTTGTGTTTAATGCCGGCCCGCTCGTGAGCGGACGTGTGGCCAGAGTAGGTTTCTCGGCTTCCGTGCGGGTTTAATGGAGGCGTCTGGAACACGGCAAGGAGGCGTGTTCAGCCGGGCGTGCAGCGGGGCGGCGCCCTTGGCCGACGCGCCGCTTCAATGTTCGAGGCAGTGAGAGGTCGTGTCCACCCTGAGTCGTCTTCAATGTGCAGCGACGCGCTCTACAACGGCATGAATGCGGGCAGCAGGCGCTGGAGGGAAGCGCGCGCGGGAGGGAGGAGGGGGTTTGGGTGGGCCAGGGCGGTCAGAAGCGGGCGTTTCGCGTGTCCGGACTCCCGCAAAGCCTCCCACGTTTGTCTCTGGTTTGCGGGAGAAAACGAGTCCGGACCGCCCTGCGGACCGATACAGGCCCGCGTTGGATGGCTTCCGCGGTCCGGACGGATGCGGGAGGTTTGAGGGTCGGCGTTGAAGATGCCCTAAGAGCATCTACAGCCGGACTTCGCAAGTCCGGCCCCTCAAACGCCCGCGGACGCGCCCGGACGCGTCCGCGGACACTGACCGGTCATGTCTCAAATAATGCATTCCACATCCGGATACCTCAAATTAGAAACCTCAAATTCATATTATTACATGCAACGTGAAACCTAATCTAAGCGGAGCTCGCCCGCTTCTGCCGTGGCCATGTCCGACGGCCGGCTGCGCTCCCCAGAGTGTTGGTCCGGTCGCCGGCAAGGTAGAGTAGGGCATGGGACACGAGCCGGCCCACGGGACCCAAGGCGCCGCCGTCTCCCAGGCCCTACTCTTCCTCGTTGGAGCCCGTAACCCGGACGGTGCCGGTGGACGTCAAGTCGATGATGGATCCGTCCTGGGACGAGCCGGCGACTTCCACCACGACGCGGTTGCGGCGCCCGGACTGGTGCACCATACGGGGCGCCGGAGAATGCGACTCCGCCTCTCCGACATCCACCGCCGCGAGGGCTGTCGCCTCCTCCCTCGCCCACTCCCTCGCACGGCGGGCACACCGCACCATGTTTGCGTCGGACGACAACCATGGTGCGTCCTGCTGCTCCGCGCGCCAACGGAGGGGTTGCGTGTCTGCCATCGCGTTCGGACGTCAGGCGGACCGCACCGCCTCCGGTGAGGCAACGAGGGCACACCGAGCGCCGGATCCATGCGCCATTTGGGTGAACGCAATGGATACCCGACGGAAGGAGTCCGCGCGCTGCCTCGCACGGGCCTCGTCCCGGGAGCGGCGGAGCGCAAGCTGGACGGTCATCTCCTCCTCGGGGCCGCGTGGGATGAGCTTGGGGTCGATGGATCTGGAGGTGAAGGACTTTGATCCGCTGCCCGCCATGCCGGAGATGGCCGAAGATCGGTGGAGGTGAGCTTGGGTGGCGGAGGGGACTGGAGTCGAGTGGTTAGGGTTTGGTCCGACGAGCGGATGGGGAGGAATATATGTGGGGTCGGGGCGGGCCAGCGCGGGCCTGGCCGACGTGGCGGACGAGCCCGGACGCCACATATCCGCTCCATATTTAGGCTGGATATGAGGGGTGTCGGTCAGCCTGGGCAGAGAGCCCAAACAGCCTACGCAGCCAACAAATAAATACAGGAGACTGATTCAGGTTCCCACAGGCCACAGACCTGCCTATG
Source organism: Elymus sibiricus (assembly GCA_039707655.1). Taxonomy (NCBI): domain Eukaryota; kingdom Viridiplantae; phylum Streptophyta; class Magnoliopsida; order Poales; family Poaceae; genus Elymus; species Elymus sibiricus. The sequence goes on from CM077674.1 coordinate 255,510,073, forward strand.
AGGCTATGACCTACCGCAGAGAGCCCAAACAGCACCCGCAAAAAAAAAAAAAAAAAAAAAAGCAGAGCCCAAACAGCGGCTGAACGTACGTAGAGGACTCCAACCGGGAACGCCCGCGCCAGCACGCTGCCGAGTGCCGGCCGCCACACCCCGCCAAGCCATCCAGGCCCACCGCCCACGATCCCTCGCGACTCGGGGGGGAGCGTCCGTGTCCGTGTGGTGCCGCAAAACGGTAACGGCCGGGCGAAGCAACCGCGCCGATACGGACGAACGGGCGGGCGCTCGGCAACGCACATGGCAAGGAGGCCAAGAGGGGCGACAGGGAAGATGGTAAAACACTGCCACTCTGCGGCCGTATCCACGACACTAGTATCTTCACGCCCGGGGATTTGCACCAGCCTTGATCATTGCCTTCCTCTTTCCGTTCAGATTTGGGAGGCTCTTGTTTCACCTACCACCATTCTCGACGCACACAGCACGAAGTGTAGGGGGAACTGAATTCGTGTGGGTTTATCGTTCAGTAGGTTTAGCAGTGGAATGATGCATCCTGAACAGAACGCCATAAGCAAGGCCACTCTCGATCACGCGGCAAAGAAAAGTCGAGTGGGGCACACCCACATCAACCAACCAGTCACACGCCAAAGCTTATAAACCAAAAATAATTTTCAGCCGGTGTCCACACTATAAAATCCAGCCACCACCCTGGTAGCAGTACTCTACCCGTGCATCCCCCAGTGTCCGTTTTCGTGCCATTTGTGCAGAGCGCAGCTCTGAGCTCTCGGGGGGACTGTGGTTTCTCCAGGGCTTACACTGCCCATTCACGAGGCAGAGGTGGCAACTAGCGGCTGCGCAACAATGGCTGCCGGCAGCGCCACCTCGAGCTCTTGTGCGCTCCTCCTCGTCTCCATCCTTTCCGCCGCGCTCCTCTTCGGCGTAGGGGAGGCCGGGGCTGTGCACAAGGCGGTCGACCCGGAGTGGCATCAGGCCACCGCCACCTGGTACGGCAGCGCCGAAGGCGACGGCAGCGATGGTAAGCTCTCCACGGCCGTCGATTGATTTTCCCTGCAACTCTCACATCCTTGGCCTAGAGCATGCAAGTTTAAGGTTCGTAGAGCCGCGGCAATGGCCGGCGTATGTCGTCGTGAATCGTCTGTAACTTGTACTCGCATGTCAAATTCGCCTCACCATTTTAGTGTCTCGGGGTTGGGGTTTTGTTCTCTTCTCCGTTAGTGAAGGAAACGTGAAAAAAAAAGTGAAGGAAACGTGATAGCAACACACTGGATCCGCAACGTCTGGTCACGATTTTTCTCTTGTCGTGAGAAAATACTTCTAGCCGTTGGCACATTATCGGCACCACCTCCGATCCTCGGCAAGCATATGCCTATAGGATGCACAAGGAATTTCGCGGGCCCGCAAGTACGTGTCTAGTCTAGCAGTGAATAGGTGCCCCGGGACTTTAAGATTCGTGTATGCCATTTTAGCCGGCACGCGAGCGTGGTGGTGCCAAAAGGCCGTGCCGGGTCCTCAACTGTCCACTTTACTCACAAAAGCAACCATAAAACTCGGCTCAAATCCACCCACACTGTCGGAATAAGTATTTTCCTCCTAGCAGAAGGATGAAGAAAAACTGAAGAATGAACATTAATTTTGCACTATCGTCTGCTAGATGTGAAAGGCATGCACGTACGTCTGAGATCTGACAACACTGAAACTTACCTTTGCTTTGGCATTTCACCGCGAGATTATAAAGACGCATCAGCAGCATTCACACTCACTAGTTAGATCCGTTTCACACAAAAAATGTCACTAGTTAGCACTGGCCTATGTTCAAGGCAACCATGAGTAAGCTCGATCTTGTCTTGCAGTTAACGCATCCTCACGACGGATCCACATGCAGCTCACGTCCTTAATATTTATGCAGCCATTTGCGTTTCAATGCGTCCCACACATGTCCTTTTGCCGTTTGGCCAGTGCTGTTACCAGATCTGACCACCCAGCATCGACGTTTCTTCTCTAGATTAACTTCTTCCTCTTCTAGGACCACGGTCGATGGATCGATCGATCGCACGTGCATGCATGCTACCCTGTTTTTGTCTCCGTGCCATGGGTTGTAGTAAAAGTTTTACTTTGCTGATCTCGTGTAAACGTGCCTTGTTTGCAGGCGGCGCGTGCGGGTACGGGACGCTGGTGGACGTGGTGCCGATGAAGGCCCGCGTGGGCGCGGTGAGCCCGGTGCTGTTCAAGGCCGGCGAGGGCTGCGGCGCCTGCTACAAGGTCAGGTGCCTCGACCGCGGCATCTGCTCGCGCCGCGCCGTCACCGTCATCATCACCGACGAGTGCCCCGGCGGCTACTGCTCCCTGGGCCGCACGCACTTCGACCTCAGCGGCGCCGCGTTCGGCAGGCTGGCGGTCGCCGGCCACGCCGGGCAGCTGCGCAACCGAGGCGAGATCTCCGTGGTGTTCCGCAGGTGACTAACTGCCCAAGACACGCAGCATGCTCAGTTTGCCATTTACTGCCGCTTCCGTCTGACAGTTTAACCGCTTGAACTCTGTCACCGGCCGCAATGGCACGTACGGCGTAGAGTAGAAACAAAGGTTGTCAAAAATGCCCAACGACACTGTCAGATCTGACTAGCTACCGATCGAGGGCCACCGGGGTTCACCGTTGAGTGTCCACATGACATGCCATTGCTGCCTGCTGTAGTTGGATCTTGGGCCGGGCGTGCCCCCATGCAACATTATTCTTGTCACGACTCCCCGGCCGGCGGTCACGCCTTCTCCATTCACACTATCTATTGACTCTGGCCGCGCGCACACACACACACACACTTTGCATGCCAAGGCTGGCTGCAGAGTTCACATTTGTCATGTTCATAGCGCGGGACGAAATACACAGTTACAGTTTGACTGTGATGACTCATGAGCTCCATGTGCGTCCCGTTTGATTTCAGGACGCCGTGCAAGTACCGGGGGAAGAACATCGCCTTCCGCGTGGTCGAGGGCTCCACGAGCTTCTGGCTCTCGCTTCTGGTGGAGTTCGAGGGCGGCGACGGTGACATTGGATCCATGCAGCTCAAACAGGTAAACAAAAGGATTGGCCTTATGCCTTGATTCAGCATGCACTTTGTTTGCCATAGGTTGGATAAAGCAGAAAGAAATATTCAGTCGCAGCGTCACCTACTAATTAAAATGCATGATCGGTAGAGTGGCAGTAGCATGGAAAATGGTGCTCCCTCCGTCCCCAAATATGTGGTGTATAAATTCAGTTTAAAAGCCAATTATTTATAAGTTTAACCAAATACTATATAGTAGAATAATAATATCGACAACTATAATGTTGAAAAAATACATTATGAAAATATATCTAATGGTGGATATATTGATATTGATATGAAATTATTTATCTTTGTATCTATGCTTGATCGAACTTAGAAAACATTAAATTTTTATTCAATTTATACATCATGATTCTCTATCCAAATGGTTCCGGTCGGCATACACGTCTAGGTATCTTCGGAATAGGCATCCGAGTTGACAAGCCGAAATCACATGTCATGTTCATTCTTCAAGCCATACCTTGCCCGGTCCCACACTGTGAATATGCGATGCCCTTTGCCATGTCCCCTGCTTTTCCAATGGTGCAATACCCCTTTAACACAGCCCACCTTGGTCTCATTCTCAACAATCTCAAATGTCCAATCCCACTACTATCTGTACTGCCTCCCAACACTGGCTTGCTAGGCATCACAGATCAGCCTTCCATCCCCTACACAGACTGCATTATGATATCTGAAGCAACTTTGTGTTTTGGCGATGCAAATAAGAAAATAGTTTAGTTTCAAGTTCTATTCGCATTTTCTTGTCATGCTGAAGTTTCAAGCGCATATTTTTGTACTGATTTAATGTGAAGTCACTAATTTGCACTCTCATTATGTATGCACAGGGAAACTCCGCACACTGGCAGGACATGAAGCACATCTGGGGTGCCACCTGGAGCCTCACGCCGGGCCCATTGGTGGGACCGTTCTCTATTAGGCTGACGACCCTAACTACAAAGAAGACCCTCTCGGCCCAAGACGTCATCCCTAGGAACTGGACTCCCAAAGCAACCTACACATCTCAGCTTAACTTCGCATAGAACACACCATATGGAACTAAGCCAAAGTTTCGTTAGTTTGTGATTGTTCTTGTTGGGCTCATAGTAGTCCCATAGCCTTATTTGATTTCTGTGTATGTATGTGTGTGTGTCCATGCACGTGTCATATTGATACCAAGATTTAGAGGGTGGGAATAGGCAGCCCTCTCCGAAGTGGAGAGAGAGCATGGTGGGGTCAGTGTTTCTAGTCGGGTGAAGCGAGGTGTGCATTTAAAAAAATAATGTATGGATGGTTGTAATCTTGAAAAATAATGTACCTATGTGGTTCTTATGATTACAAGATCATTATGGACACGCATTGTCACATCCATTCATTTTGTTGTCACGTCCATTCATTTTATAGGAGGATGGTAGAACTTTTTGTATATATATGATGGCACAAAACACTAAATTAAACTTACATAAAATAACATACATATTTGTTAGTGATTGATACTGACCTGCATCAAAGCATGTGTTGCCGCGCTTATGCCTCTTGAAAAAAGAATGATACCGATGTAGGATAATTTAGGTAGTAGTACCTTAATGTAGGGATATTTGTGTAATGATTTGAGTGCATGATGCAAAAATCAGCACAATGAAATTACACTATCTAAATCACTAGTGGACTTTCGTTCATCCATGTCGGTCCCCATCGACGCCTACTTGGCCAGATTGGTGGGGTGCACCTGGAACTTTTGAATATCCAGGCCGGGCTGAAAGGAGGTTGATTTGGCACGCTTGGTGAGTATAATATCGTCCTTGTCGACCGAGTGCATCTCTACGAGCTCGTCGGTAACCAGGGATTCTGCAAGTGCATCGGCTGCTAGAGCGGATGTGGTCTGCTCGGTCTTCAGATATCGCTTAATGTCATCAGATATGGTGATGACCCCGTTCGGGCCCGGCATCTTGAGTTTCAGATAAGCATAATGTGGGATCGCACCAAATCATGTGAAGGCCGCCCGACCAAGGAGAGCATGGTAGCTCTTGAAAGGCACTACCTCGAAGCTCAAGGGCTCCAAATGGTAGTTGTCTCGCGTACCAAACACCATGTCCACATGTGAAACTTTAATTACCTGGTCGTCGCCGTCAACGTTCTTGCGCTTGTTCTTGCAGTTGCGTTTAGATTTCCCGTGCTCGTCCTTCGTACCAGACCTGCCAGGGTCCCCATCGTGCGCCTTCTGCTCCACACGTCCTCACCGGAATAGTACCTGGTTACCATCACCATCAAGGTCGGCATGGTTCTTGGGCTTGTACTCCCCAAAATCTCTTGTGAGGAATTCATCGGACATGCCATTCTTGAACGCAACGATGGCCTCGGCGTCATCGCAATCGACGATTTCATTCTTTTTCTTCAATAACCGTTTCCAGTAGTCGCACACCATTTGGTTCTCTCCTTGGGCCAGATTACCTAAGTCACTGACATCAGCAGGCCAGACTAGGTGCCTTTGAATTTATCTATGAACTCGGCTTGCAAATCATCCTAGCTGCCAATGGACCCAGGCGTGAGGGTGTTTAACTGATACCTCCTTTTATTGATCCGGTATTGAAACAGAAAAGAGTATCCCGCACCTATTTCCCCAGAGGTGAGCCTATGTTATCAAACCCACGAGAGGAAGATTCCCTTGAAGCGATGGTCTCTAGCAAGCTTTTGTCAAAGTGTCAAATCCAGCTTTTGACCGGATCATCAAGAAAATAGTGATTCAAACACTTATAATAAAAAAAGGTACGGGTATGAGGTCTTAATGCTTACAACCTTGTATTTGCGCTGGGATCAAATCGGGTATTAATTTGTGCGCTGGAAGTCACCCATCGAGATGTGCTTGTTATGGATCGAAGTGGGGGATGTGTCCAAATAACATCTTGACCGGCACGAGTCCTGCATCAAGAATCAGTTGTCCTACCGCAGGCCCTATACGTCGCGCGGGGTTGCCTCGATAATTAAGATAATGAAATCAGACAAGAGCTTTGGGCGTTTAATGACTACACCTCATTTATCCCCAAGGATAGGTTCCATGTTACCCTACTGAACCTTACTGTCACCGATGTTCGGTATAACACTTCACGGTCTCCTTGCTCCTAGCCTCACCGGTGCTCGATCTCCATGATCCTGGGTACCTGCAGGGATGAAGATCGCGGACAGGACAAGAGACATCTTCACGGAACAATTTTATTTCACACATACGGGACGTTATGTCAAAGTCTTCCATTGATCCCCTCAACAAATGCCTTGGGTTGCAAGGCTCATGCCTCAACCCATACCTTACCGAACTACTCACACATGGAGATCAGATCGCCAGAAGAAAACATTGAAGAACGCATCTTTAGATTGATTGATTGCAATATGTCTTACAATGTATGCCTTGTGCGATGCATGATTACAAGTATGAACTAGTTGCAAGAGCACTATGGTGGTGGAGATGGCTATGGAGATGGAAATGGCAGCGGTTAGGGTTTGTGGATGAGGATGATGATGAAGAGGTTCTGGCTTCTATGCTCGTCGTTCTGTTGACATTTTGATAGACGAGCTGCCTTGAAATCCATGCCAAATGGACGCTTGCGTCCGTATGGAACGCCGTCTTTTGTACTGTTTTCGCAGAAACGCCTCCTGTTGATTCCTTCTTCCTCCATTTTCCTTCCATTCCATTCCCACACGTGATTTCTTCCCTTTTTAGCCCATTTCCTATGGAAACACATCAAAGAGAGGATTTGTGGAATCCCTTGCACTTATTAGCCATTAGTGATAATATCGGAGCGAATATCTCTTTATAAATGAAATATCTTGGTTTAAACAAAGGTGAAATGAGTGTAAAAATATCACTCATCAACTCCCCCAAGCTTAAACTTGATCGTCCTCGAGCAACATAAAGAGAAATCCGAATCATAAGGAACTCAGTTGTTTAAACCAAAATAACGAGAAGGTTTTGGTTCACTTACGATCGGTATGCCTAGATAGCCCTCCGCTTCTTAACCTGAAAACTTAGCATAGCTGTAGCGGTGGCATGGTTATAGTGCAAGTGTTAGTGAAGCAAAGATAATCAACACAAAGTTCTTGATCTACTAGATAAAACAACTTTGCAACACGCTATTCTATTTATTTTAAACAACACTTGCTTGCCGGGAATGCACGGAAGAGTTTTCTTTTGATAGAGCCATAAAAACATGAGTTAGGGAGTGAAAAGCATGTAGTAAAATATGATGCTCAAGTGCTCATAAGCACACCCACAATTATTTCCTCCTCAAGGCTCTCAAGCACTTCATTTCAATCATTGTTTGCTGCAACTTTGATTGTCACGTGAAGGGATTATGCCAACTAAATGATCATGCATAGGTTTTCACTATGGCTTAATGTTTTGGGAACTATGGACCTTAGCAAAATGTCTCTTTCAAGCTCTTTTGATCAGCCCCCTTTATTTACCACATACACACCCATTCAAGAGAAAGCCGAATAATATGTGTTTGTAGTGTTGCCACTACGTACGGTAACAAACTCATAGCCGAAAACCAAGCTATCGCTCTTGGTGGATCGTTCATTGGTCAGCGGAGTCCTCAGCATAACATCAAGAAAGGTAACGAAACCACATTTACACACGTACACGTGCATAGAGTAGTGGGGCCATGGCACCAGCAAGAAGCTGAAGCACCATGTAAGAGATGCAACACATATTTTTGGCATAATCTCACCCTTCAACTAAGTTCTTCTAGACAATTTAATCCAAAAGTGCTATTGTGTCTATTAAAATTAACAACATGGGGGTGAGCATTTCAAACATCACTTCTACTACAATTTTCTCAACTCCCAAGTCTTGAAAGACTTTCTCTTGTGCATAGTTAATCTTGGTTAATATCATTTCATTTAAGAACAGTCCCACGGCAAGTCTTGGTTGTCTAAATTAAACAGAACAAAGGCTACAAAATTATTTCAGCTACTAGAACAAAACCTTTGTCTTAATTATCAAGACTTACTCCCATCTGCACATATCACACATAGTACTACTACATCTACTCTAAGCATTTCAAGTGCAAAAGACGGGGGTCGTAGGACGTACCTTCACGGTTGTGAATTCACACACTTCTCTTCCTTACTCTTGCATTCCTCGTTGTCCGGCATTGATCAACTCCTTTGAAAACAAAATGCAAACAAACTCCAAAGGGCTAAATAAAGAACAAGAGCAAACCGAAGCTTATTCAAGTTTTTGGTTTTTGGGTTTTTGAAAACTAACTTGCAACCGAAAAATCGCAAAGGCAAAAGCAAATAAAAGCAAAGTGTTGGAACAAACCAACATGAGTGTTTTGAAGCTCCACAAGCTTAAGTACAACCTCACTACAACTTATTCAAATAATACCGCCACATCTTGATGTAGAAGTGGTGATGACCTCCCCCAAGCTTAGGCTTTTGCGAGCCCAAACCGGCGGGATCATTGCGGCGGTTGGTTAGGAGCCCATCCTTGGCTTCAGTTGGAGAGGTTCATGTTCATGTAGCGGACGTGCCTCGAAGGGAAGTGGCGAGGTTGCTCATATCATCGATTGAGCCCTGGAGGCTGCCGAGGTCCGCATAGGTGGTGTAGTCTCCTTGTTATGGCTGCTCTTGGGGCTGTTCCTCCTCTTCGTCGGTGGCAAGGTCTTCTACTTGTTCTGGCTCTGGCCCTTCTTAGTCAAAAGCTGCATCTCCTTCTTGTGCAACATAATGCAATTGTCCATGCTCGATGGAAAAACGGTTAGGCATATGAGTTGGCAACAAGTGTGCCACTCCAGGAATTTTGATGCAATGACGGCCATTACGAACTACTACCATTCCAGCGCTAGTGAGAACACGAATATTGACCAGGGTGTTACCGACAATGGGGCGAAGGTGATGGTAGTTGAGACTAAGGGCATTGGCCAACATGGTGACCACTCTTCCACACACGATATCTCCTTGTGCATGATTTGCTTGATGCGCGAGGTGTAGCAAAAGTATTGCCCCTAAGTTGGGCGAATAACCGACGTCAAGATTTGCTGCTTTCCTGAGAACTAGCATGTTCTCATCGTTCACCTTAGAAACTTCTCCTCGTGCCTGCAACGAGTTAGTGATAACATAATAGAAATAATGTATAGCAAGAATTTCAATGCAACTTGGTCTTTGCCTTGAGCCATGACAACTCATACGGTAGAAGGATTGCCTTGGGTGCGGGTCAGTGAAATCATAAACATATCTAAGATCATCATCATTGTTGGGGAAGCCAAAGTAATTACACCACTCGTCAAGAGTGATGTTGAAGTCTTGGTCCAGGAGACGGAAAGTGATCCTCTCCTCCTCATATGCATTTAGCACCACACCAACATAATGCGAGAGAGTGCTAAGAAACTCAAGTGTCATGCGTTCATATGTTTCACATCCCTGATAAACAAAATGGCGCAACCCGTCATTATGACAAATCAAATTGAAATCATTAGTAATACCTAACTTGGCGAGTGTTGTTGCGCAAGCCCATTTGATTGCGTTGATCCTTCTTGTACTGAGCTTTTGGAATTTCTTCCTTGCTTCACGGTCGGTGAAGACGATCCCCTGAGTGAAAACTTGTTGTGGCGGTGCAGTGGATGAACTCGAAGCACCGCGTACGTGAGAAGACCTCCGTGTAAACATCTACAAAACAATTTTCCAGTCCAATATAATTAAACAACATTGATCCTACGGTAGTCACAACATCATACTCTAAAAACATCAACGAATCCAAGCCAAACTCAAATTTGGATCAAAAATATGCATCTCCTAGTCATGGCAATGCTAGGCATGTGGAACATGGATTCATGAAAAATAACTTGGGGATCGCAGGAGGAACATACCGTAGATCGATCACACGGAAGGATTTGAACTGAAATCGAACGAGTAGAGAGATTGGGCAAAATTTTGCTAGGGTTTGGAGAGGTTTGGAGGAAGAAGAAGAAGAAGAAAAGAGACAGATGGGGGAGATTTACCTTCTTCCTCGGGCATATTGGGCCCGTCAGGAGGCGAAACGACTGCTCATACGGGCGCTGGAATGACATCGTTCTTCCTGATGACTTACCTGCGTCTGTGCATAGATGAAACGACCGGCGACGCCTGTTTTGAACGCCATCTTTCGTTCTGTTATTTTCTTCTTCTGGTCGAAGGTGTCAAACAACCGCTCGGACGGGCGCGTGCGCCCGTTTGGAACGCCGTCAAATGCTATGGTCTCCTCTTCGTTTTCTGCAAAGAAATGAAACGACCGCTGGAATGAGCGCTTGCGCCCGTTTGAAACGCCGTCGAACACTCTGCAGTCTCTGGTTGTTTTGCGTTGGAACCTCCAGCAGGCCATACTACTGCCCATACGACCGCTGCGGTCGTTTTAAAGGCCGTCTTTTGATCTGTTTCTCCCAAAACTTCACTTTTTCTCCTCTCTCCTGCGTGGTTAGTTCCAAAACAATACATAGACATATTTCCAGGCATCCAAACATTAATTCAACATATAATTCATCTTGCACATAGCAAATCCTTCACTAGAACAACTCTTCCAAACTCACTTCTTCATAAGGAACTTCAATCACTCTTTTATTGAAACAAAAATAAAAACTTACTTTTCTAGTTTATTCGCGTGGGTTGCCGATACGTCTCCGTCGTATCTACTTTTCCAAACACTTTCGCCCTTGTTTTGGACTCTAATTTGCATGATTTGAACGGAGCTAACCCGGACTGACGTTGTTTTCTGCAGAATTACCATGGTGTTGTTTTTGTATAGAAATAAAAGTTCTCGGAATTGGACGAAACTTTTTGGAGATTTTTTATGGAATATATAAAAAATATTGGCGCAAGAATCTACTGGAGAGAGACCACCTGTTGCCCACAAGGCAACAGGGCGTGACCCCCTTGGGCGCGCCGGGATACCTTGTGGGGCCCACAGGTGGCCATCTGACCTAATTCCAACGCTATAAATTCTCTTTCCCCGAGAAAAAATTGAGAGAAGAAGTTTCATCGCGTTTCAAGATACGGAGCCGCCACCACCTCCTGTTCTTCATCGGGAGGGCTGATCTGGAGTCCGTTCAGGGCTCCGGAGAGGGGGATTCGTCGCCATCGTCATCATCAACCATCCTCCATCACCAATTTCATGATGCTCACCACCAGGTGTGAGTAACTTATTCATAGGCTTGCTGGACGGTGATGGGTTGGATGAGATTTATCATGTAATCGAGTCAATTTGTTAGGGCTTGATCCCTACTATCCACTATGTTTTGAGATTAATGTTGCTATGACTTTGCTATGCTTAATGCTTATCACTAGGACCCGAGTGTCATGATTTTAGATCTGAACCCTCTATGTTTTCATGAATATATTTGAGTTCTTGATCCTATCTGCTAGTTATATGCACTTGTTATTGTTCTGATCCGTAGACCCCATAGTGACAATTGTTTGGGATACTCTCCGGGGATGCCTGTAATTCGAGGAGTTCATGCATTCACCATGTGTTAATGCTTTGTTCCGGTTCTATATTAAAAGGAGGCCTTAATATCCCTTAGTTTCCTTATGGACCCCGCTGCCACGGGAGGGTAGGACAAAAGATGTCATTCAAGTTCTTATTACAAGCACGTATGACTATATACGGAATACATGCCTACATTATATTGATGAATTGAAGCTATTGTTTATCGCTCTAGGTTGTGACTGTTACATGATGAATGTCATCCAACATAATTATCCATCACTGATCCAATGCCTACGCTTTTCGCATATTGATCTTTGCTAAGTTACTTCCGTTGCTGCTGCTGTTACAATCACTACAAAACTGCTACTGTTACTGTTTCAGTTACTATTGCTACTGTTACTACTGTGCTACTAAACACTTTGCTGCTGATATTTAGTTCTCTAGGTGTGGTTGAATTGACAACTCAACTGCTAATACTCGCAAATATTCTTTGGCTCCCCTTGTGTCGAATCAATAAATTTGGGTGAAATACTACCCTCGAACACTATCGTGATCCCCTATACTTGTGGGTTATCAAGACCTTTTCCTGGCGCCGTTGCCGGGGAGTAGAGCTCTATTTGTTGAGTCACTTGGGGATTATATCTATTGATCACTATGAAGAATCTGAAAGATGCTAAGACCAAGATTGTACCCTCTAAGACGATGGGAGGTAAGGAACTGCCATCACACTCTTGATTCACCTTCTGTTTTGAGTAGGCTTGCCACACCGCCACCTGTTATTCATTATGATATGTCACAAGTAATTGATGATACTGCTTCTGCTATAAATGAAACTTGTGATGATGCTAGTACTGTGCTTGATAATACTGTGTCACTAGGTGAATTTCTTGATGAACAAATTGATAAAGCTAAAGAAATTGAGAATGCTGAAACTAATGAAAATTATGATTCACCTATTATGCCTAGCTCTCCTACTAGAGTTGAAATGCCTAAGATACCTGATGGTTATGTTATAGATGGAGAAATAGCTAGAAAAATGCTTGCTTGTAATGATAGAGATGATGTTAGAAAATTACTGGTTAAGTTAAAAGAAAAGTCTATGATGGAGAGAATGAAATATGATCCCAAGTTTGCTACCTATCATTTCTTTGTTACCGATAAGGATTAGGAATTCTCTGTCGATCCTGAGTTAATTACTTTGGTTGAATCTGATCCTTTTCATGGTTATGAAACTGAAACTGTTGTGGCACACCTTACTAAATTGAATGATATAGCCACCCTGTTTGCTCATGAGGAAAAAATTCGTTACTATTACATTCTTAGGTTGTTTCCTTTCTCATTAAAGGGTGATGCTAAGAAATGGTTTAATACTCTTGCTCCTGGTTGTGTGTGTAGTCCCCAGGATATGATATATTACTTCTCTAAAAAATATTTCCCTGCTCATAAGAAACAAGCTGCCTTACAGGAAATATTTTTCTTTGTGCAAATTGAAGAAGAGAATCTCCCTCAAGCTTGGGGGAGGCTTCTCCAATTACTTAATGCTTTGCCTGACCATCCTCTTAAGAAAAATGAAATACTTGATATCTTTTATAATGGACTAACCGATGCTTCTAGGGACTACCTAGATAGTTGTGTTGGTTGTGTTTTCAGGGAACGAACTGTTGGACAGGCTGAAGAACTATTGAATAATATATTAAAGAATGCCAATGATTGAACACTTCCTGAACCACTGCCAAAACCAACTCCAAAGAAGAGAGGTATTCTATTCCTCAGTCCTGAAGATATGCAAGAGGCAAAGAAATCTATGAAAGAAAAAGGTATTAAGTCTGAAGATGTTAAGAATTTACCACCTATTGAAGAAATACATGGGCTCGACACACCGACACATGTAGTAGAGGTAAATTCTCTTATTAGATTTGATGAAGGTGATATTCCTTATAATAAATCTGTTAGTCAATGCCTTTATGAGTTTGATAATTACATCATTAAGCAAGAACACTTCAATATGTATGTTAGCAATCAATTAAAACGCAATGCTTTCATGATAGATTGTTTGAGTGATTTAATGTTCAGAATTGCTAATGATGTTAAAGGCTTAGTAAACATGCTTCTATGGTTCATACTCAGTTAGAACAAATTGCTAAGTCCCAAGATGATTTGCTTAATGAGATGAATAATAAAATGAATGATCATGATGTTAGAGTTGTTACTAGAGGAGGTAGAATGACTCAGGAGCCTCTGTATCCTAAAGGTCATCCTAAAAGAATTGAACATGATTCTCAAAGAATTAATATTGATGCACCTAGTCCATCTAAGAATAAAAAAGAAAAATAATAGGACTTTGCATGCTTCTTGTGAACCTGAGATAGAAAAACCTCTTGAGACTCATAATGATGTTTCTATTTCTGATGCTAATAACCCACAAGTATAGGGGATCGCGACAGTCTTCGAGGGTAGTATTTCACCCAAATTTATTGATTCGACACAAGGGGAGCCAAAGAATATTTGCGAGTATTAGCAGTTGAGTTATCAATTCAACCACACCTGGAGAACTAATATCTGCAGCAAAGTGTTTAGTAGCACAGTAGTAACAGTAGCAATAGTAACGGAACCGGCAACAGTAGCAATTTTGTAGTGATTGTAACAGCAGCAACAACAGAAGTAACTTAGCAAAAATCAATATGCGAAAAGCATAGGCATTGGATCAGTGATGGATAATTATGTTGGATGATATTCATCATGTAACAGTCACAACCTAGAGCGATACACAATAGTTCCAATTCATCAATGCAATGTAGGCATGTATTCCGTATATAGTCATATGTGCTTATAGTAAGAACTTGCATGACATCTTTTGTCCTACCCTCCCGTGGCAGCGGGGTCCATAAGGAAACTAAGGGATATTAAGGCCTCCTTTTAATAGAGAACCGAAACAAAGCATTAAAACATGGTGAATACATGAACTCCTCGAATTATAGTCATCCTCGGAGAGTATCCCAACTATTATCACTTTGGGGTCTACGGATCAGAACAATAACAAGTGCATATAACTAACAGATAGGATCAAGAACTCAAATATATTCATGAAAACATAGAGGGTTCAGATCTGAAAGCATGGCACTCGGGCCCTAGTGGCAAGCATTAAGCATAGCAAAGTCATAGCAACATCAATCTCAGAACATAGTGGATACTAGGGATCAAGCCCTAACAAATTGACTCGATTACATGATAAATCTCATCCAACCCATCACAGTCCAGCAAGCCTACGGAGAAATTACTCACACCCGGTGGTGAGCATCATGAGATTGGTGATGGAGGATGGTTGATGATGACGATGGCGATGAATCCCCCTCTCCGGAGCCCCGAATGGACTCCAGATCAGCCCTCCCGATGAAGAACATGAGGTGGCGGCGGCTCCATCTCGTAAAACGCGATGAAACTTCTTCTCTTATTTTTTTTCTGAGGGAAAGAGAATTTATAGCGTTGGAATTAGGTCAGAAGGCCTTCTGTGGGCCCCACAAGGTATCCCGGCGCGCCCCAGGGGGGGTCGCGCCCTGTTGCCTTGTGGGCAACAGGTGGCCCCTCTCCAGTAGATTCTTGCGCCAATATTTTTTATATATTCCATAAAAAATCTCCAAAAAGTTTCGTCCAATTCCGAGAACTTTTATTTCTGCACAAAAACAACACCATGGTAGTTCTGCTGAAAAGAGCGTCAGTCCGGGTTAGTTCCGTTCAAATCATGCAAATTAGAGTCCAAAACAAGAGCAAAAGTGTTTGGAAAAGTAGATACGACGAAGACATATGAACTCCCCCAAGCGTAACTCATTGCTTGTACTCAAGCAATTCAGTTGATAAACTGAAAGTGATAAAGAAAAACTTTTACGAACTCTTTTGTTCTTGTATCCGTATATAAGCTTAAATAGCACCCAAGTTTTCAGCAAAATCCTGAACTAACCATGCAAATGATAACACTTAGAATTCACATTTACTCATATCAATGGCATAATCAGCTAGCAAGCAATAATAACATATCTCAAATGCCAACAATTTGTCAAAACAATCATGATATAATATGGGAACATGGTATCTCGCTAGCCCTTTCTGAGACCGCAAAACATAAATGCAGAGCTCCTCCAAAGTTCAAGCAGCGACTAAACATTGTAATTCAGGGTAGAAGAGATCCAGTCATGGTTTACCCAACATTAACTATACTCAATGCATGAGAATGACAATAGTGCTCTCAGGATTGGTGCTTAAAATGAGAAGGTGAGACACAACAATAAAAGTAAAATAACATAAAAGTAAATGGATAAGCCCTTCGCAGAGGGAAGCAAAAATTTGCAGAGGTGCCAGAGCTCGAAGCTTAAATCTGAGATAAAAACAATTTTGAGAGGTGTACTTTTCCTGTCAATGTCATGACCGAGGATTTTCAATATCTTCCATGCTAAACACATTATCGGCGGTTCACAAGTGGAAAGGTAAAGTTTACTCCCCCTCCACCATACCAACACAAGCCATGGCTAGCCGAATTCACGGGCGCCCTCCAAATGATCAAGCAGAGATTATAGGACTGGGCATCCCAATTACCAGCCTCTCTCGTGCAATGACAAGTGAATAAACACTCATCTTGAGAATAACCCGCTTAGCATGGAAGATATTGACCACCCCCTGTCGCTCCATGAGCGGTAACGGCACACAAAACAGATGTTTATTTGAATGATTAGAGGTGGCACATGCAAATTTACTTGGAACGGCAGAGTAATACCACATATAGGTAGATATAGTGGACTCATATGGAACAACTTTGGTTTAAGGATTATGGATGCACAAGCAGTATTCCCGCTTAGTACAGGTGAAGGATAGCAAATAGATTGAGAAGCGACCAACTAGAGAGCGAAAACGGTCATAATCATGCATTGAGAATAATTAACATTGAATACTAGCATGAGTAGGATATAAACACCCTGAACATAAATATCGTGAAGGCTATATTGGTTTTGAATCAACTACATGTGTGAACATGTGCCAAATCAAGCCACTTGAAACATTCAGAGGAGGATACCACACTACCATACTACATCATAACTATTTTAATGCAGGTTGATATCCAAGATAAATCATTATCCACTCCTAGCTACTTAAGCATGGCATGAGCAACTATAATCTCTAATTGTCATCACAAACATGTTTACTCATAATATGATGAATCTTGGATACCGAGTTAAACATATTTACAAAAACAAAATCAAGAAGAGTTCATACCAGCCTTTTTGTGCCACAGTCACTTCATCAAATCATCATCATTATTGCCTTTCGCTTGCATGACCGAATGATGTGAAAATAATAATAGTGCAAGAGTGCCATGGACTAAGATGGAATCTGCATACATGTTATTCAAGGGAGAAGACAAAGTAATATTGGCTTTTCATTAGATTAACCATAAATCATATGAGAGCCACTCAACATTTTCATCGTGGTCTTCTCCCCATGACGACTCAACGACAAGAAAAGAAATTCAGAGAAACATACTGATTTTTTTTTGGAGTTTTTAGTTTTTCTAAAGAAAGCAAATTAAAGAAGAAAAACGAAAAGCGAGAAAAACTATTTACACGGGATAACTCCCAACAAACAAGAAAAAGAAGAAACGAGAAATCTTTTTGGGTTTTCTTTTAATACTACGAACTACTAACAAGAAGGAAAAACCGAAAAGAAGCGAGACATATTTTTGGATTTTCAAAGTTTTTCAAACAAACGAGAAGAAAGCGAAAATAAAATGA
The DNA here is from genome assembly GCA_039707655.1 of Elymus sibiricus. Taxonomy (NCBI): domain Eukaryota; kingdom Viridiplantae; phylum Streptophyta; class Magnoliopsida; order Poales; family Poaceae; genus Elymus; species Elymus sibiricus. The sequence continues at coordinate 255,527,403 of CM077674.1, forward strand.
ACATGGATATACAATGAAAAAGGATGAACACCAATAACTGGAATGAATGTGTGAACATGAATGTAATGTCGGTGAGAAATACGTACTCCCCCAAGCTTAGGCTTTTGGCCTAGCTTGGTCTAGTACCATCCGTAAAATCCATCAGGTCCGGTAGGAAAGTGGCTAGGTGGAGGCAGTCGAGCGTCCCTAGGCTGGGCCTCGCTCTCCTCCGCGGCCAACTCGTTCTTGTAAGCAATGATGTCCGGTGATAGGATGGTGTATCCGTGCCTGGCATGAGAATCAAACAAGGAAGGTGCAGGCAAAGAAATAATCTCATGAGTCCTCTCACTAAATACCAAGTTATAACGAATGTAATGGGGAGGCTCAGGTTCATCAATGAAGTGGTGATCAATCATGGACTGTTGGTCTAAATAAATCTTAGGCAGCAAATAATCATTATGGCGAATAGCAACATTAAAGGGTCTCGCAAGGCGAGTAGCATAAATACTGCCATGATTTTTACCCCTTGTCCTGTTAGTATGCAAGTAGCGTGCAATGATAGCTCCCAAGCTAAAAGTGCTGTCACCATAAAGCGCACATCGTAAAATGGTGAGGTCAGGGGCACTGAGCATACCACCTTCCTCTCTGGCAGTCAAACATTTCCCTACAAAAAAAAGAAAGTAGTGCACAACGGGAAAAATGTAAACTAGTGACTTGGGCCTTCGACACGCCCCTAAATTCTCCGACGGTCAAAGTGAGAAGGAAGTCCTCGAACTCCTCAGGCCGAGGCTCCCTCAACTCCCCATCAGAGGGAATCAAACATATCTCACAAAATTCCGTCAGTGGTATCTCATGATGTTCAACATATTAATCAAAGCGTACCATGGGAACATCGAGCCTAGGCATGAAGTAAAAAATTTGCACAAAGGAATTTGTAAGGATGTGGTACTCGTCACACTCATCTGTGAGGAAGTCGGTCAGCCCGGCATTCACGGCAAATTGCGCAAACAATTGGTGAAATCCGGCTTCATTCATGAAGGCATTGTGTGGCCATTCACATGGCCGGACCTCCGTCCTACGCGGAATGTTGAGGTCATGGTCCGGGGCATTTCCAATAATCCCCTTGGGGCTCCGGCTCGAAGAACCTCTCTGAAAGAAGTTCATTTTCCTACGAACAAATTTCTGAAATTTTTTGGACCACAAAATAATGTCAACAAAACTTCACAAGATTGATAGCAACTACTCATACAAGTGCCTAGAGGATATATCAAGCATTCAAACTACTTAGAACTCAAAGAATTCAACATGCAAGCTCATTTTCAGTAGCACCAATAGCAGTGATACGTCTCCAATGTATCTATAATTTTTGATTATTCCATGCTATTATAGTATCAATCTTGAATGTTTTTATATGCAATTATACATCATTTTTTGGGACTAACCTATTAACCTAGTGCTCATTGCGAGTTGCTGTTTTCTGCTTGTTTTTGGTTTTTCAGGAAATTAGTACCAAACGAAGTCCAAGTGCCACGAAACTTTTTGGAGATTTTTTTTCTAGACAAAAGAGACCCTGGAGACTTGGAGACGAGGCCAGAAGGTTCACAAGGCCTCCACAAGGCAACAGGGTGCGGCCCCAGGGGGGCGCCCTGATGCCTTGTGGGGCCCTCATGGCTCCGTTTGACCTAATTCCACTTCTATAAATTCTCAAATATTGGGAAACCTACAGAGAGCCACCCCGAATAACTTTTACACCGCCGCAAGCCTCTGTTCTTCCGCAATCCCATCTGGAGGCCTTTTTCGGTACTCTGCCGGAGGGGGAATCGATCACGGAGGGCTTCAACATAAACCTTGCTGCCCTTCCGATGATGTGTGAGTAGTTTACCATAGACCTACGGGTCCATAGCTAGTAGCTAGATGGCTTCTTTTCTCTCTTTGATCTTCAATACCATGTTCTCCTCGATGTTCTTGGAGTTCTATCCGATGTAATCTTCTTTTGCGGTGTGTTTGTTGGGATCCGATGAATTGTGAGTTTATGATCAGATTATTCATGAGAAATATTTGAGTCTTCTCTGAACTCTTTTCTGCATGATTATTATAGCTTTGTATTTCTCTCTAATCTATTGATTTGGTTTGGCCTACTAGATTGATTTATCTTGCAATGGGAGAGGTGTTTTGTGATGGGTTCAATCTTGCGGTGCTCAATCCCAGTGACAGAAAGGGACATGACACATATTTGTATTGTTGCCATTAAGGATAAAAAGATGGGATTTAATCATATTGCTTGAGTTTACTTTGTCTACATCATGTCATCTTGCTTAAGGCGTTACTCTGTTTCATACTTAATACCCTAGATGCATGCTGGATAGCGGTCGATGGGTGGAGTAATAGTAGTAGATGCAGGCAGGAGTCGGTCTACTTGTCTCGGACATGATGCCTATATACATGATCATTGCCATGAATCTGTCATAATTATTTGCATTTCTATCAATTGCCCAACAGTAATTTGTTTACCCACCGTATGCTATGTGTTCGAGAGAGAAGCCTCTAGTGAAAACTATGGCCCCCGGGTCTACTTTATCATATATAAAAAACCTAAAAATACCTTGCTGCAATTTATTTACTTTTATTTTATTTAGTATTTTAGTTTATCTATCTACCAGTATCAGAATTAATCCTTGCAAATACCCGCTAAGAGGATTGACAACCCTCTTATTTGCGTTGGGTGCAAGTGTTTGCTTTTGTGTGTGCAGGTGCGCTTAACGGAATTTTGCTTGGTTCTCCTACTTGATTGATAACCTTGGTTCTTAACTGAGGGAAATGCTTATCTCTACTATACTGCACCATCCTCTCCTCTTCGGGAAAATACCAACGCAGTCTACAAGTAGCAAGAAGCAATTTATGCAAAATATAATCCACTAGAGCAAAAACTAATTGGAGCAATGGAGGAGTCACATATGATTCGACACAAGGGGAGCCAAAGAATATTTGCAAGTATTAGCAATTGAGTTGTCAATTCAACCACACCTGGAGACTAAATATCTGCAGCAGAGTGATCAGTAGCACAGTAGTATGGTAGTTTGATAGCAATAGCAATAATAGTAATAGTAACAGTAATGGTAGCAGCAATAGTTTTGTAGCGATTGTGACAGTAGTAGCAACAGTAGTAACTTAGCAAAGAACAATATGTGAAAAACTCGTAGGCATTGGATCGGTGATTATGTTGGATAACATTCATCATGTAACAGTCATAACCTAGGGCGACACAGAACTAGCTCCAATTCATCAATGTATTGTAGGCATGTATTCCGTATATAGTCATACATGCTTGTGGTAAGAACTTGCATGACATCTTTTGTCCTACCCTCCCGTGGCAGCGGGGTCCATAAGGAAACTAAGGGATATTAAGGCCTCCTTTTAATAGAGAACCGGAACAAAGCATTAACACATAGTGAATACATGAACTCCTCAAACTACGGTAATCACCGGAAAGAATCCCAATTATTGTCACCTTGGGGTATGCGGATCATAACACATAGCAGGTGCGTATAACTTGCAAGATCGGATCAAGAACACAAATATATTCATGAAAACATAAAGGGTTCAGATCTGAAATCATGGCACTCGGGCCCTAGTGACAAGCATTAAGCATAGCAAAGTCATAGCAACATCAATCTCAGAACATAGTGGATACTAGGGATCAAGCCCTAACAAAACTAACTCGATTACATGATAAATCTCATCCAACCCATCACCGTCCAGCAAGCCTATGAAGGAATTACTCACTCCCGGCGGTGAGCATCATGAAATTGGTGATGGAGGATGGTTGATGATGACGATGACGGAAGATCCCCCTCTCCGGAGCCCCGAACGGACTCCAGATCTGGCCTCCCGATGAAGAAGAATGAGGTGGTGGCGGATCTATATCATAAAACGCGATGAAACTTCGTCTCTTATTTTTTCTCTGGAATTGTGAATTTATAGGCCTGAGATTAGGGTCAGCGGAGCCACGTGGGCCCCACAAGCCACCAGGGCGCGCCAGGGGGGGTGGCGCGCCCTGGTGCCTCGTGGGCAGCAGGTGGCCCCCCTCCAGTGGATCTTGGCTCCAGTATTTTTTATTTATTCCATAAAAAATCTCCAAAAAGTTTCGTCCAATTCGGAGAACTTTTATTTCTGCACAAAAAACAACACCATGGTAGTTCTGCTGAAAACAGCGTCAGTCCGGGTTTGTTTCATTCAAATCATGCAAATTAGAGTCCAAAACAAGAGCAAAAGTGTTTGGAAAACTAGATACAATGGAGACGTATCAACTCCCCCAAGCTTAACTCATTGCTTGTCCTCAAGCAATCCAGTTGACAAACTGAAAGTGATAAAGAAAAAAATTTACGAACTCTTTTGTTCTTGTATCTATATATATATGCTTAAATAATACCCAAGGTTTCAGCAAAGATTATAACTAACCATGCAAATGATAACTCTTAGAAATTATATTCACTCATATCAATGGCATAATCAACTAGCGAGCAATAATAAGATATCTCAAATGCCAACACTTTGTCAAAACAATCATGATATAATATGACAACATGGTATCTCGCTAGCCCTTTCTGAGACCGCAAAACATAATTGCAGAGCACCTCCAAAGTTCAAGCAGTGACTAAACATTGTAATTCATGGTAGAAGAGATCCAGTCATGATGCACACAACATTAACTATACACAATGCATGAGAATGAATATAGTGCTCTCAGGACTGGTGCTTATTTGAGAAGGTGGTGACTCAACAATAAAAATAAAATAACATAAAAGTAAATAGATGGGCCCTTCACAGAGGGAAGCAAGGATTTGCAGAGGTGCCAGAGCTCAAAGCTTAAATTAGAGATAAATATTATTTTGGGAGGTATGCCTTTCCTGTCAATGTCACGACCGAGAGTTTTCAATATCTTCCATGCTAAACAAATTAGCGGCGGTTCCCAAGGGGTAAAGTAAAGTTTACTCCCCCTCCACCAACAATCACAAGCCATGGCTAGCCGAATCCTCGGGTGCCCTCCATACCAACAACTTTCCGGGGGAATTTGTTTTATTATTTTGCAATTTTAATCATGAGACTGGGCATCCCGATTACCAGCCCCTCTCGTGCAAGGACAAGTGAATAAACACTCATCATGAGAATAACCCGCTTAGCATGGAAGATATTGACCGCCCCCTGTCGCTCCATGAGCGGTACAGACACACAAAATGGATGTTCATTTGAATATTTAGAGGTGGCACATGCAAATTTACTTAGAACGGCAGGGTAATACCGCATATAGGTAGATATAGTGGACTCATCTGGAATAACTTTGGTTGAGGGTTTTGATGCACAAGCAGTATTCCCACTTAGTACAGGCGAAGGCTAGCAAATAGGTTGAGAAGCGACCAGCTAGAGAGCGAAAACGGTCATAATCATGCATTATGAATAATCAACATTGAATACTAGCATGAGTAGGATATAAGCACCATGAAAATAAATATCGTGGAGGCTATGTTGGTTTTGAATCAACTACATGCGTGAACATGTGCCAAGTCAAGCCACTCGAAACATTCAGAGGAGGATACCATATCATCATACTACATCACAAACATTTTAATGCATGTTGACACTGATACGTCTCCAACGTATCTATAATTTTTGATTGTTCCATGCTATTATATTATCAATCTTGGATGTTTTTATATACATTTACAGCAATTATATATCATTTTTTGGGACTAACCTATTAACTTAGTGCCCAGTGCCAGTTGCTGTTTTTTGCCTGTTTTTTGTTTTCCAGAATATCAGTACCGAACGAAGTCCAAATGCCACGAAACTTTTTGGAGATTTTTTTCTGGACATAACAAACACTAGTAGCTTTGGGAGGAGACGAGAAGATGAAGCAGTGGCCCATGAGGCACCACGGCACTCCCCAGGGGGGCGCCCTGGTGGCTTGTGGGGCCCACACAACTCCGTTTGACCTAATTCCACCACTATAAATTCTCTAAAATCGGGAAACCAACAGAGGTGTCCACAAAATACTTTTTCCGCCGCGGCAAGTTCCTGTTCTCGAGAGATCCCATCTGGAGGCCTTTTCCGGTACTCCGCCGGAGGGGGAATCGATCACGGAGGGGCTCTCCATCAACCTTGCTGCCCTTCCGATGACGCGTGAGTAGTTTACCACAGACCTTCGGGTCCATAGTTAGTAGCTAGATGGCTTCTTCTCTCTTTTTGATTTTCAATACAAACGTTCTCCTCGATGTTCTTGGAGTTCTATCCGATGTAATCACTTTTTGCGGTGTGTTTGTTGGGATCCGATGAATTGTGAGTTTATGATCAGATTATCCATGAATATTATTTGAGTCTTCTTTGAACTCTTTTATGCATGATTATTATAGCTTCGTATTTCTCTCCGATCTATTGATTTGGTTTGGCTAACTAGATTGATTTATCTTGCAATGGGAGAGGTGCTTTGTAATGGGTTCGATCTTGCGGTGCTCAATCCTAGTGACAGAAAGGGACATGACATGTATGTGTCATTGCTATTAAGGGTAAAAATATGAGGTTAATTCATGCATGAGTTTACTTTGTCTACATCATGTCATCTTGCTTAAGGCGTTACTCCGTTCTTCATGAACTTAATACACTAGATGCATGCTGGATAGCGGTCGATGTGTGGAGTAATAGTAGTAGATGCAGGCAGGAGTCGATCTACTTGTCTCGGACATGATGCCTATATACATGATCATTGCCTTGGATATCATCATGATTATTTTCTTTTCTATCAATTGCCCAACAGTAATTTGTTCACCCACCGTATGCTATTTTCATGAGAGAAGCCTCCAGTGAAAACTATGGCCCCCGGGCCTATCCATATCATATATTAAAAATCCTAAAAATACCTTGCTGCACTTTTACTTTATTTATTTTATTTTGTATTTTAGTTCAATCTATCTATCTATCACCATACAATTTAATCTTGCAATTAACCGCCAAGGGATTGACAACCCCTTGTTTGCGTTGGGTGCAAGGATTTGTTATTTTGTTTGCAGGTACTGTTAACGAGGTGTTGCGTGATTCTCCTACTAGATTGATAACCTTGGTTTCATAACTGAGGGAAATACTTATCTCTATTGTACTGCATCATCCCTTCCTCTTCGGGGAAAAACCAATGCAGATCACAAGTAGCAGGAAGAATTTCTGGCGCCATTACCGGGGAGACATCATCAACATCTATCAAGTACCTATGCACAAACTTTCATCTCCTTGCATTTAGTTTATTTGCCTTTGCCTCTTGTTTTCATCTCCCCCACTTCTAAAAAGTTTTTACAAAAATATTTTCCGTTTGCCTTTTTCTTATTTGCTTGCTTGCTTTACCATTATGGCTAGTTCTTCGCTCATTACTATTACCCCTGAAAACGAAGTACTTAATTTTAAACAAAGGGGAGTAGAGAATTTAAAAGATGCTTGGTATAGGATTTGTGATGCTCATAATAGATCAACTCGTAAGCAATCCACCACAATCCTTCTTCGCAATTTTTATGTGGGTATTACTACTTGGTATAGATTCGTACTTGATACTATTACCAGAGGGAATTTCTTGATGTGTCCCTCTATGGATGCTTTCAATGCCATGGGAAATTTAGTGGGATCACCACCTATCACTATCAATGAAACGATCTTAACCTTGGAACATGTTATGCAAAGGTTAGATGCTATTGAAAATAAAATGCCTACCGTAGAGCATATTGAAAATTTAGATAAAAAGATTCATAACCATGTTACTCAGTTCGGATCAAAGGTAGGGATTACTCTTAAGATGCTAAAGGAGAAAGAACCAATAATTAATGAAAGAATGGAACAAAGTCCCGCCAGGATTGATAAGTTGGAAGAAATTATTAATAATTTGGGTTCCACTTTTTCTTCCGCTAAAACTATTGAAAAGACTACTCCTAGCAAGAACTGCAAGTTTATGTATGTTCCTAAGACCAATGGTGCTACTTCTAGTAAGGGAAATGAGGATCTTAAAATGATTAGCATGCACCCCGATTTCATTGATATAATTAAGGAACCTATTCACAAAAGTAAAATTCTTGATTTTGTGCCTAGAAGTGTGATGATGAGAAACACCTATGTTAAATCTATTATAAAAAATGGATGTGTGATTGAGGAGTTGGAAACCAAGGATGATAATACTTTAAACTATGCATTATGCCTAGCTAGGGGCATAAAACAATAGCGCTTGTTGGGAGGCAACCCAATGAATAAAATAAATTTTTACTTTTTGTTTATGTTCTTGTGTGTTTTCACAATTATGCAACTGTTATGATTGTGTTTTTATGTTTTAAGTAGTGTTTATGCCAAGTAAAGCCTTTGGGATGATTTGGAAGATAGTATAAGTGATGCTGTTTGGAAAACAGAAAGTATTGCGTCCAGTGCTGGAATTTTAGTATAAGTGATCTGAATTTTTACACAATATTGGTATATGAATTTCCCACGTTGTCCTAATTTTTCAGAATTTTGGAGTTACAGAAGTATAGCTTTTAAATTTATCTCTACAGACTGTTCTGTTTTTGACAGATTCTGTTTTTGATGCACTACTTGCTTGTTTTGATGAAACTATGGATTGTATCGGGGGGTATAAGCCATGGAGAAGTTAGAATACAGTAGGTATAATGCAAAAATAAAATATGAATGGGTTTGCAACAGTACTTAAAGTAGTGATTTATTTTGTTATACTAACGGATCTCACGAAGGTTTTGTTGAGTTTTGTGTGATTGAAGTTTTCAAGTTTTGGGTGAGATCACGATGGATGAAGGAATAAGGAGTGGCAAGAGCCTAAGCTTGGGGATGCCCAAGGCACCCCAAGGTAATATTCAGGGAAGACTCAAGCGTCTAAGCTTGGGGATGCCCCGGAAGGCATCCCCTCTTTCTTCTACCAACTATCGGTAATTTTACTTGGAGCTATATTTTTATTCATCACATGATATGTGTTTTACTTGGAGCGTCTTGTATTATATGAGTCTTTGCTTTGTTTGCTTTTTAGTTTGTCACAATCATCCTTGCTGGACACACCTATTTGAGAGAGCCACACATTCATCATGATTTTTTAGAATACTCTATGTGCTTCACTTAAATCTTTTGAGCTAGGCAGTTGCTCTAGTGCTTCACTTAAATCTTTTTTAGCACGGCGGTGGCTATATTTTGAAGAAATATTTGCACTCTCATGCTTCACTTATATATTTCTGAGAGTTGATAATAGTAATGGTAATTTGCACAAGATATGAATTTGGTCCCAAAGTGATGAATATTCAAGAGGGATAAAATAAAAACTTTCATATAGATCATTGGATATGATAAGTGTGATTCCTTGCAATAGTTTTGCGATATGGAGATGATGATATGTGAGTCATGTTAGTGAGTAATTGTGATTTAGTAAGAATATTAGTGTTAAGGTTTCTGATTCCCTATGCATGCACATAAAGTCAATAGTTATGCAAAGAAATTATATCCTACTTATGGTGCATTATTCGGTGTTAGTTATGTTCAATGCATGTTTATGACCATTTTCGCTTTTTAGTTGGTCGCTTCTCAATCTATTTGCTAGCCTTCATTTGTACTAAGCGGGAATACTGCTTGTGCATCCAAACTCCTTAAACCCAGGTTGTGCCAAATGAGTCCACCATATCTACCTATATGCGGTATTTCCATGCCGTTCCAAGTAAATTTGCATGTGCCAACTCTAATTTTCAAAATAATTTTCCGTTTTGTGTGCCCGTACCACTCATGAAGCAGTAGGGGGTGGCCAATATTTTCCATGCTAGGTGTGTTATTCTCATGATGAGTGTTTATTCACTTGTGATTGCACGAGAGAGTGGCTGGTAATAGGGATGCCCAGTCCCACAATGAATCAAAAATTAATAACAACAAAATTCCTTGGAAAGTGTTGGCATGGAGGGCACCCATGGATACGGCTAGCCATGGATTGTGAAAGAATGGTGGAAAGGAAATAAACTTTACTTTCTGTTTGGGAACCTCCTATAATGTGTCTAGCATGGAAAATATTGGGAATTCTCGGTCGTTTTCGTTGACAGGAAAAGCATGCCTCTCAAAATAATTTTATCTCTCTAATTTAAGCTTTGAGCTCTGGCACATTTGCAAATCTCTGCTTCCCTCTGCGAAGGGCCTATCTGTTTACCTTTATGCAATTGTTATTTTTATTTTGAGTCTCCATCTTCTCTTACAAAGCACCAACTAGAGAGCACTATTGTCATACTTGTGCATTGTGTGTAGCTAATATTGAGTGTGTTTCATGAATGGATCAATGATTGAGCATAATGGCCTGGGATAACTTTCTTTAGCATTGATATTTTGAAAGGCATGGTTGCTTGTTAGTATGCTTGAGTATTTATATCTTCATGTCAAATTATAGACTATTGCTTTGAATCATTCAAGTCCAAATGTCTATGCTATAAAGAAAAGAATATATGATGAATATGATAGGTAGCATTGCACATCAAAAATTCTGTTTTTATCATTTACCTACTCGAGGACGAGCAGGAATTAAGCTTGGGGATGCTTGATATGTCTCCAATGTATCTATAATTTTTGATTGTTCCATGCTATTATATTATAAATCTTGGATGTTTTTATATACATTTACAACAATTATATATCATTTTTTGGGACTAACCTATTAACTTAGTGTCTAGTGCCAGTTGCTGTTTTTTGCCTGTTTTTGGTTTTCCAGAATATCAGTACCAAACGAAGTCCAAATGCCACGAAACTTTTTGGAGATTTTTTTTGGACATAACAAACACTAGAAGCTTCGGGAGGAGACGAGAAGATGAAGCAGTGGCCCACGAGGCACCACGGTGCGCCCCAGGGGGGGCGCCCTGGTGGCTCGTGGGGCCCACACAGCTCCGTTTGACCTAATTCCACCACTATAAATTCTCTAAAATCGGGAAACTATCAGAGGAGTCCACAAAATACTTTTTCCACCGCCACAAGTTCCTGTTCTCGAGAGATCCCAACTGGAGGCCTTTTTTGGTACTCCGTCGGAGGGGGAATCGATCATGGAGGGGCTCTCCATCAACCTTGTCGCCCTTCTGATGATGCGTGAGTAGTTTACCATAGACCTTTGGGTCCGTAGTTAGTAGCTAGATGGCTTCTCCTCTCTTTTTGATCTTCAATACAATGTTCTCCTCGATGTTCTTGGAGTTCTATCCGATGTAATCATTTTTTGCGGTGTGTTTGTTGGGATCCGATGAATTGTGGGTTTATGATCAGATTATCCATGAATATTATTTGAGTCTTCTCTAAAATCTTTTATGCATGATTATTATAGCTTTGTATTTCTCTCAGATCTATTGATTTGGTTTGGTCAACTAGATTGATTTATCTTGCAATGGGAGAGGTGCTTTGTAATGGGTTCGATCTTGCGGTGCTCAATCCCAGTGACAGAAAGGGACATGACACGTATGTATTGTTGCTATTAAGGGTAAAAATATGGGGTTTATTCATGCGTGAGTTTACTTTGTCTATATCATGTCATCTTGCTTAAGGCGTTACTCCGTTCTTCATGAACTTAATACACTAGATGCATGCTGGATAGCGGTCGATGTGTGGAGTAATAGTAGTAGATGCAGGCAGGAGTCGGTCTACTTGTCTCGGACGTGATGCCTATATACATGATCATTTTCTTGGATATTGTCATGATTATTTGCTTTTCTATCAATTACCCAACAGTAATTTGTTCACCCACCGTATGCTATGAGAGAAGCCTCTAGTGAAAACTATGGCCCCCGGGTCTATCCATATCATATATTAAAAATCCTAAAAATACCTTGCTGCACTTTTACTTTATTTATTTTATTTTGTATTTTAGTTCAATCTATCTATCTATCACCATACAATTTAATCTTGCAATTAACCGTCAAGGGATTGACAACCCCTTGTTTGCGTTGAGTGCAAGGATTTGTTATTTTGTGTGCAGGTACTGTTAACGAGGTGTTGCGTGATTCTCCTACTGGATTGATAACCTTGGTTTCATAACTGAGGGAAATACTTATCTCTACTGTACTGCATCATCCCTTCCTCTTCGGGGAAAAACCAACGCAGATCACAAGTAGTAGACACCCAAGATAAATCATTATCCACTCCTAGCTACTTAAGCATGACATGAGCAACTATAATCTCTAATTGTCATCATAAACATGTGTAATCATAATATGCTGAATCATGGATACTGAGTTAAACATATTTACAAAAACAAAAACAAGTTGAGTTCATACCCGCTTTTCCTTGCCACACTCACTTCATCAAATTGTCGTCATTATTGCCTTTCACTTGCATGACTGAATGATGTGAAAATAATAATAGTGCAAGAGTGCTGTGGACTAAGCTGGAATCTGCAAACATTTTATTCAAAGGAGAAGTCAAGGTAATATGGGCTCTTTGTTAGATCAACAATAATGCATACGAGAGCCACTCAACATTTTCATCGTGGTCTTTTCCTTACCATGACTCAACAAAAGAAAAGAATTTCAGAGAAACACACTGAAATATTTTTGGAGTTTTTAGTTTTTTCTTGAAGGCAGCAATTTAAAGAAGACAAAACAAAAACGAGAAAAAAACTATTTACACGGGAAAGCTCCCAACGAGCAAAAGAAGAAACGGGAAATCTTTTTGGGTTTTCTTTTAATACTACAACTAATTAAACTAGAAAGAAAAACCGAAAAGAAGCGAGAAATGTTTTTGGATTTTCTCAAAGTTTTTTTTGCAAACACATAAGAAGAATGCAAGAAAATAAAACTAACATGGATTATATAATGAAAGAGGACGAACACCGACAACTGAAATGAATGTGTGAACATGAATGTAATGTCGGTGAGAAATACGTACTCCCCCAAGCTTAGGCATTTGCCTAGCTTGGTCTACGGCCATCCGTAGTAGCCATCTGGTTCCATATGAAAGTGCTGAGGCAGCGGCACCTGATCGTCCCAATCCTGGGCCTCATCCTCTACCGCTGCCAATGCGTTCCGGTAAGCAACGATGTCCGGTGGCATAACAGTATATCCGTTCCTGGCATGAGAATCAAACAAAGCAGGTGGAGGTAACGGAATAATATCACGAGTGTCCTCACTAAAAACCAAGTTATAACGAATGTGGTGAGGAGGCTCAAGAGCATCAGGAAAGTGGTGGTCCCTCATAGACTGGTGATCTAAGTAAACTCTGGGCAACAAATAATCATGTGGGCGTATGTTAACATTAAAACGTCTCGCTAAGCGAGTAGCATAAATACCACCATGAATTTTACCCTTAGTCCTATTAGTGTGCAGGCGGCGTGCAATGATAGCTCCCGGGTTATAAGTGTTGTCATTATGCAGTGCGCGGCGTAAAATGGCAAAGTCAGGTGCACATAGCGCACCACCTTGCTCTCTAGCAGTCAAGCATTTTCCTATGAATAAAGCAAAGTAATGAACAACGAGAAATTGCAAGCTAGTGGCTCGGGCTTTCGACATGCCCCTTTCCTCTCCCATAGTTAAAGTGTGGAGGAAGCCCTCAAACTCCTCCGGTCGAGGCTCTCTTATTTCCCAATCAAAGGGGATCAAAGAAATCTCACAAAACTCAGCAAGCGATATCTGATGATGTTCAGCATATAAATCAAAATGCACTGCAGGGGGTTCGAGCCTATTCAGGAAATGAAAGTTTTGCACAAAGGAATTCGTAAGGATGTGGTGCTGGTCACACTCATCTGCGAGGAAGTCGGTCAATCCGGCATTGGAAACAAATTGCGTGAACTCTTGGTAGAATCCGGCTTCGTTCATGAAGGCATTGTGCGGCCATTTGCACGGCCGGACCTCCGTCCTACGCGGAATGTTTAGGTCGCTGTCCGAGGAGTCTCCAAGGACTCCCTTGGCGTTCCGCTTCGAGGAACTCCTCCGGAAGAAATTCATTTTCCTAAGAGCAAATTTCTGAAAAAAAATTGGGCCACAAAAAGATGTTAACAAAACTTCACAAAATTGATAGCAACTACTCATACAAGTGCCTAGAGGCCATATCAAGCATTCAAACTACTTAGGACTCAAAGAATTCAACATGCAAGCTCACTTTCAGTAGCACCAAGAGCAGCTAATTATGCAAGATATAATCCACTAGAGCAAAAACTAATTGGAGCAAATGAGGAGTCACATACCAAGTTGCAATCTCTCAAAACAGTTTCGGAAACGGAGCTCCGAGCAAAGAGATCAAAAATCTTAGGTTTGGGAGCAAGAACACGAGAGAGAGAGAGAGAGAGAGAGAGAGAGAGAGAGAGAGCTACCAGGAATTTTTTCTAGAGGTAAGAGACGAAGTGAGCTGAAGGAATAAGTGAGGGGGTCCCTGTGGGGCCCACAAGCCACTAGGGCACGCCCAGGGGGGTGGCACGCCCTGGTGCCTCGTGGGCACCTAGGGCATCCCCCTGGTATGTTTCCAGTGCTAAAAATTCTTAAATATTCTATAAAAATTCATGTAAAAATTTCAGATCATTCTGAGCACTTTCATTTTTGGGCACTTTTTATTGCACGGATAATTCAGAAAACAGGACAATCATGGCATTTTATTGCATTTAACTTAAAATAACAGAAAACAAAAAGTGGGTGCAGAAGGTTGTGCTTACTAAATTCATCGACCACATGCCTCTAAAAAAAATCCATTAATAAGGTTGATCAAGTCTTATTAACAAACCATTTCCGAGTAACATGAAACCGAAGAACCTTCGTAAAAACACTAGGTTACCTCAATGGGGATGTGTACCTCCCCAATAATAAGAGTTTCATATTTTTTTGGCAGTAGGAAGAGGGAGTTGAAAACTTCCAATAGTAATTGTCGGAGTCTTTTCAATAACATGAATACCATTTACTTGAAATTGTTTCTTCGGAAAGTGCACCGTATGTTCATTACCATTGATATGAAAAGCGACCTTGCTTTTGTTGCAATCAATAACAGCCCCTGTAGTATTCAAAAAGGGTCTACCAAGGATAATCGACATATTGTCGTCCTCGGGCATATCAAGTATAACAAAGTTTGTTAGGATAGTAACATTTGCAACTACAACGGGCACATCCTCACAAACACCGATAGGTATGGTAGTTGATTTGTCAGCCATTTGCAATGATATTTTAGTGGGAGTGAGTTTATTCAAATCAAGTCTTTTATATAAAGAGAAGGGCATAACACTAACACCGGCTCCTAAATCACACAAAGCAGTTTTGACATAATTTCTTTTAATGGAGCATGGTATAGTTGGTATTCCTGGATCTTCTAGTTTCTTAGGTACTCCGCCCTTAAAAGAATAATTTGCAAGCATGGTAGAAATTTTCAGCTTCAGGAATCTTTCTTTTATTTGTGACAATGTCTTTCATATATTTAGCATAAGGGGCCATCCTCAAAATATCAGTCAAACGAGTACGCAAAAAGACTGGCCTAAGCATTTCAGCAAAGCGTTCAAATTCTTCCTCATCCTTATTCTTAGATGGTTTAGGAGGAAAGGGCATGGGTTTTTGAACCCATGGTTCTCTTTCTTTACCATGTTTTCTAGCAACCAAGTCTCTTTTATCATAACGTTTGTTTTTAGGAGGTGGGTTATCAAGATCAACAGCAGGTTCTATTTCAACATAATTATGAAGTTCTTTATCATTATCTAGTTGGGCATCCACATGAGCATCATCATTATTATTATCATCAAGTGAATGTTCATTACCAGATTGTGTTTCAACATCTGAAATAGAAACATCATTATTATCCTCAGAGGGTTTTTCTACCTCAGGTTCACTAGAAGTATGCAAAGTCCTATCATTTTTCTTTTTCTTTTTCTTTTTGGATGGACTAGGTGTATCAACATTAATTCTTTGAGAGTCTTGTTCAATTCTTTTAGGGTGACCTTCAGGATAAAGTGGCTCCTGAGTCATTCTACCTCCTCTAGTCATTACTCTAACAACATGATCATTCATATTGTTATTCATTTCATTGAGCAATTCACTTTGAGATTTAGCAACTTGTTCTAATTGGGTTTGAACCATAGATGCATGTTTACCTACACCTTTGACATCATTAGCAATTCTAAACAACAAGGCACTCAAGCGATCAATCATGTAGGCATTTCGTTTCAATTGTTTCATAACATTTGCATTGAAATGATCTTGCTTAATAATATAATTGTCAAATTCATACAAACATTGACTAGGAGGTTTGTTATAAGGAATATCACCTTCATCAAACTTTATAAAAGAATTTACCTCTACCACCTGTGGCGGTGTCTCAAGACCATGTATTTCTTCAATATGTGGCAAATTCTTAACATCTTCAGCCTTAATACCTTTTTCCTTCATACATTTCTTTGCTTCTTGCATATCTCCAGGACTGAGAAATAGAATACCCCTCTTCTTCGGAGTGGGCTTAGGCGGTGGTTCAGGAAGTGTCCAATCATTATTATTCTTCAATATATTATTCAATAGCTCCTCAGTTTGTTCAATAGTCCGTTCCCTGAAAACACAACCAGCACAACTATCTAGGTAGTCCCTAGAAGCATTGGTTAGTCCATTATAGAAGATATCAAGTATTTCATTTTTCTTAAGAGGATGATCAGGCAAAGCATTAAGTAATTTGAGAAGCCTCCCCCAAGCTTGAGGGAGATTCTCTTCTTCAATTTGCACAAAGTTAAATATTTCCTGTAAGGCAGCTTGTTTTTTATGAGCAGGAAAATATTTTTCAGAGAAGTAATAAATCATATCCTGGGGACTACGCACACAACCAGGAGCAAGAGTATTATACCATATCTTAGCATCACCCTTTAGCGAGAAAGGAAATAACTTAAGAATATAGTAATAGCGAATTTTTCCTCATGAGCGAATAGGGTGGCTATATCATTTAATTTAGTAAGATGTGCCACAACGGTTTCAATTTCATAGCCATGGAAAGGATCAGATTCAACCAAAGTAATTAACTCAGGATCGATAGAGAATTCATAGTCCTTATCAGTAACAAATATGGGAGAGGTAGCAAACTTAGGATCATATTTCATTCTCTCCCTCATAGATTTTTCTTTCATTTCAGCAAGCAATTTTATAACTTCATCTCTATCATTACAAGCAAGAATGGCTCTAGCCGTCTCCCTTTCAAAGACATGTTCATCAGGTGATTCAACTCTAGTAGGAGATATAGGAATAATAGGTCAGTCATAATTCTCAAGAGTTTCAACATTTTCAATTTCTTTAGCTTTAGCAAGTTGTTCATCAAGAAATTAACCAAGTGGCACAGTATTATCAAGCAAAGTACTAGCATCATCATATGTATCATTCATAGCAGAAGTAGTATCATCAATAACTTGAGACATATCAGAATTAATAGCAGGTGGTGGTGTTGCAAGCTTACTCAAAACAGAAGGTGAATCAAGTGCAGAGCTAGATGGCAGTTCCTTACCTCCCCTCATCTTAGAGGGAACGATCTTGGTTCTATCATCCTTAAGATTCTTCATAGTGATCAACAGATATAAATCCCAAGTGACTCAACAAATATAGCTATGCTCCCCGGCAATGGCGCCAGAAAAAGGTCTTGAAAACCCACAAGTATAGGGGATCGCAACAGTTTTCGAGGGTAGAGTATTCAACCCAAATTTGTTGATTCGACACAAGGGGAGCCAAAGAATATTTGCATGGATTAGCAGTTGAGTTGTCAATTCAACGACACCTGGAGACTAAATATCTGCAGCAGAGTGATCAGTAGCACAATAGTATGGTAGTTTGATAGCAATAGCAATAATAGTAACAGTAACAGTAACGGTAGCAGCAATAGTTTTGTAGCGATTGTGACAGTAGTAGCAACAGTAGTAACTTAGCAAAGAACAATATGTGAAAAACTCGTAGGCATTGGATCGGTGATTATGTTGGATAACATTCATCATTTAACAGTCATAACCTAGGGCGACACAGAACTAGCTCCAATTCATCAATGTAATGTAGGCATATATTCCGTATATAGTCATACGTGCTTGCGATAAGAACTTGCATGACATCTTTTGTCCTACCCTCCCGTGGCAGTGGGGTCCATAAGGAAACTAATGGATATTAAGGCCTCCTTTTAATAGAGAACCGAAACAAAGCATTAACACATAGTGAATACATGAACTCCTCAAACTACGGTAATCACCGGAAAGAATCCCAATTATTGTCACCTTGGGGTATGCGGATCATAACACATAGCAGGTGCGTATAACTTGCAAGATCGGATCAAGAACACAAATATATTCATGAAAACATAAAGGGTTCAGATCTGAAATCATGGCACTCGGGCCCTAGTGACAAGCATTAAGCATAGCAAAGTCATAGCAACATCAATCTCAGAACATAGTGGATAATCGGGATCAAGCCCTAACAAAACTAACTCGATTACATGATAAATCTCATCCAACCCATCACCGTCCAGCAAGCCTACAAAGGAATTACTCACTCCCGGTGGTGAGCATCATGAAATTGGTTATGGAGGATGGTTGATGATGACGATGATGGAAGATCCCCCTCTCCGGAGCCCCGAACGGACTCCAGATCTGGCCTCCCGATGAGGAACATGAGGTGGCGGCGGCTCCGTATCGTAAAACGTGATGAAACTTCCTCTCTTATTTTTTTCTCTGGAATTGTGAATTTATAGGCCTGAGATTAGGGTCAGCGGAGCCACATGGGCCCCACAAGCCACCAGGGCGCACCAGGGGGGTGGCGTGCCCTGGTGCCTCATGGGCAGCAGGTGGCCCCCCTCTAGTGGATCTTGGCTCCAGTATTTTTTATTGATCCCATAAAAAACTCCAAAAAGTTACGCCCAATTCCGAGAACTTCTATTTCTGCACAAAAAACAACACCATGGCAGTTCTGCTGAAAACAGCGTCAGTCTGGGTTAGTTTCATTCAAATCATGCAAATTAGAGTCCAAAACAAGAGCAAAAGTGTTTGGAAAAGTAGATACGATGGAGACGTATCAACATACCAAGGAGCAATCCCCCAAAACTGTTTCGGAAACGTAGCTCCGAGCAAAGAGATCGAAAATCTCAGGTTTGAGAGCAAGAACACGAGGGAGAGAGCTACCACGATTTTTTTCTGGACGTAGGAGATGAAGTTGGTTGAAGAAATAAGTGAGTGGGTCCCTGTGGGATCCACAAGGCATCTTGGCACGCCCCCAGGGGGTCGTGCCATGTTGCCTTGTGAACAATAGGGGCACCTCCCTGGGTTGTTTTCAGTGCCAATAATTCTTAAATATTCCAGAAAAAATCATGTTAAAATTTCACAGCATTCTGAGCACTTTTATTTCTGGGTCTTTTTTATTGCACGGATAATTCAGAAAACAGAATAATCATGTCATTTTACTTTATTAAACTATGAATAACAGAGAGCAAACTATAATTACAGAAAGTTGTGCTTACTAATTTCATCGACCACATGCCCCTCAAGAAGAATACATTAATAAGGTTGATCAAGTCTTATTAACAAACTATTTCCGAGTAACATGAAACCGAAGAACTTTCTTATAGCACTAAGTTACCTCAATAGGGATATGCATCTCCCCAACAATAAGAATTTCATACTTCTTTTTGACGGTAGGAAGCAGAAATTTGAAACCTCCAATAGTGATTGTTGAAACTTTTTCAATATAGTTAATACCATTCACCGAACTTTGTTTCTTCGGAAAATAAACCATATGCTCATTATCATTGAGATGAAAAATGACTTTGCTTTTGTTGCAATCAATAACAGCCCCTGCAGTATTCAAAAAGGGTCTTCCAAGGATAATCGACATGTTGTTGTCCTCGGGCATATCAAGTATAACAAAGTCTGTTAAGATAGTGACATTTGCAACAACAACGGGCACATCCTCGCAAATTCCAATAGGTATAGTAGTTGATTTATCAGCCATTTGCAAAAATATTTCAGTAGGTGTCAACTTATTCAAATCAAGTCTTCTATATAAAGAGAAAGGCATAACACTAACACTGGCTCCTAAGTCACATAAAGCAGTTTTAACATAACTTCTTTTAATGGAGCATGGTATAGTGGGTATTCCCGGATCTCCTAACCTTTTAGGCACTCCACCCTTAAAAGAATAATTTGCAAGCATCGTGGAAATTTCAGCTTCAGGTATCTTTCTTTTATTAGTGACAATATCTTTCATATATTTAGCATATGGAAGCATTTTCAAAATATCAGTCAAGCGAGTGCGCAAAAAGATAGGCCTAAGCATTTCAACAAAGCGCTCAAAGTCTTCCTCATCTTTATTTCTAGATGGTTTAGTAGGAAAAGGCATAGGTTTTGAAACCATGG
This sequence comes from Elymus sibiricus, assembly GCA_039707655.1. Taxonomy (NCBI): domain Eukaryota; kingdom Viridiplantae; phylum Streptophyta; class Magnoliopsida; order Poales; family Poaceae; genus Elymus; species Elymus sibiricus. Next base: position 255,547,732 of record CM077674.1, read on the forward strand.
TTCTCTTTCCTTTCCATGTTTTCTAGCAATGAAATCACTTTTATCATATCTTTTATTCTTAGGAGGTGGGTTATCAAGATCAACAGCAGGTTCTATTTCTACTCCATTATCTGGTTGAGCATCAACGTGAACATCATTATCATTATCATTAAGTGGGTGTTCATTACCAGATTGTGTCTCAGCATCAGAAATAGAAACATCATTATGATTCTCAGGAGGTTTTTCTATCTCAGGTTCACTATAAGCATGCAAAATCCTATCATTTTTCTTTTTCTTTTTCTTCTTAGATGAACTAGGCACATCAATATTATTTCTCTAAGAATCTTGCTCAATTCTTTTAGGATAACCTTCAGGATACAGAGGCTCCAGAGTCATTCTACCTCCTCTAGTAGCAACTCTAACAGCGGGGTCCATACCCTCCCGTGGCAGCGGGGTCCTTAAGGAAACTAAGGGATATTAAGGCCTCCTTTTAATAGAGAACCGGAACAAAGCATTAACACATGGTGAATACATGAACTCCTCGAATTACAGTCATCCCCGGAGAGTATTGATACGTCTCCAACATATCTATAATTTTTGATTGTTCCATGCTATTATAGTATCAATCTTGGATGTTTTATATGCAATTATATGCCATTATATATTATTTTTTGGGACTAACCTATTAACCTAGTGCCCAGTGTCAGTTGTTGTTTTCTGCTTGTTTTTGCCTTTTCAGAAAATCATTATCAAAAAGTACCCAAACAAGAAAAAAAACTTTGGATTAATTTTTTCTGGACCAGAAGAGACCCACGAAGCTTCAGGAGAAGACCAGAAGAGCCACGAGGAGGCGGCAAGCCTGGAGTGCGCGCCCAGGGGGGTAGGGCATGCCCCCCAGGCTTGTGGCCCCTCGTTGCCCCTCCTGACCTAATTCCGGCGCTATAAATTCTCAAATATTCCCAATATAATCGAGAGACAAAAGAGAAAACCTTTCCGCCGCCGCAAGCCTCTGTTCTTCCGCGATCCCATCTGGAGGCCTTTTTCGGTACTCTGCCGGAGGGGGAATCGATCACGGAGGGCTTCTTCATCAACCTTGCTGCCCTTCCGATGATGTGTGAGTAGTTTACCACAGACCTACGGGTCCATAGCTAGTAGCTAGATGGCTTCTTCTCTCTCTTTGATCTTCAATACCATGTTCTCCTCGATGTTCTTGGAGTTCTATCCGATGTAATCTTCTTTTGCGGTGTGTTTGTTGGGATCTGATGAATTGTGAGTTTATGATCAGATTATTCATGAGAAATATTTGAGTCTTCTCTGAACTCTTTTATGCATGATTATTATAGCTTTGTATTTCTCTCCGATCTATCGATTTGGTTTGGCCTACTAGATTGATTTGTCTTGCAATGGGAGAGGTGCTTTGTGATGGGTTCAATCTTGCGGTGCTCAATCCCAGTGATAGAAAGGGACATGACACGTATTGTATTGTTGCCATTAAGGATAAAAATATGGAGTTTAATCATATTGCTTGAGTTTACTTTCTCTACATCATGTCATCTTGCTTAAGGCGTTACTCTGTTTCATACTTAATACCCTAGATGCATGCTGGATAGCGGTCGATGGGTGGAGTAATAGTAGTAGATGCAGGCAGGAGTCGGTCTACTTGTCTCGAACGTGATGCCTATATACATGATCATTGCCATGAATCCATCATAATTATTTGCTTTTCTATCATTTGCCCAACAGTAAATTGATTACCCACCGTATGCTATGTGTTCGAGATAGAAACCTCTAGTGAAAACTATGGCCCCCGGGTCTACTTTATCATATATATGAAAACCTAAAAATACCTTGCTGCAATTTATTTACTTTTATTTTAATTAGTATTTTAGTTTATCTATTTACCTCTATAAGATTTAATCCTTGCAAATAACCGCTAAGAGGATTGACAACCCTCTTATTTGCGTTGGGTGCAAGTGTTTGCTCTTGTGTGTGCAGGTGCGTTTCATGGAATTTTGCTTGGTTCTCCTACTGGATTGATAACCTTGGTTCTTAACTGAGGGAAATACTAATCTCTACTATACTGCATCATCCTCTCCTCTTCGGGGAAATACCAACGCAATCTACAAGTAGCAGGAAGAATTTCTGGCGCCGTTGCCGGGGAGACATCATCAAAATTACCTAGTACCTTCACATAAACTATCATCCACTTGCATTTATTTTCATTTGCCTTTATTTGCATTTGCCTCTCGTTTTCATCTCCCCCACTTCTAAAACAATTTTACAAAAAAAAAATACAATTTTTTTTGTGTGTGCTATCTTTGCTTGTGTTGCCATGTGCCTTCCATTTGCTTGCATCTTAGCTTGCTAAAAATCTATTGATATGGATCCTCATCCACTTGCTAATCTTTTCAAAAAACCCAATTATGATGAACCAATTGCTAGTGAGTTGAGTGCTCTAGATTATCTATATGAAGTTTTGCTTGAAAATCGTTAATCTAAAAATTGTGATGAAGTGTTAAAAGAAGAAATTTATAAAGTGATTCATGATAGCTCCTTGAATGAAAAGAATGATTGCAATGATTTTATTAAAAATTATATTAATGTCTATTGTGTTAATGATATGCAAAACTACAAGCTTGGGGATGATGATTTTGTTATATCCACTACTCATTGTAATGATCATGATTGGGGTGATGCTTCTTATGATCTTGAAAATTTATTTAAGCCTCATGATGAATACGATATTGATAATAATGTTTGCAATAATATTGAAAGTGGGTTTGGAAGAGTGTCAACTTTAAGTAAAAATAATCCCACATATTTGGAGAGTGTTCAATCTTATGAAATTTTTGATAAGAGTGGGTTTGGAGTGGTCATGACTTTAGTTGATGCTAATCTCACTATCTTGGAAGATTATAAAACTTTTATGCATGTGAATTATGAAGATAAAATTTTATATGATAGCTATATTGTTGAATTTGATTATGATCCAACATGTAATTATTATGAGAGAGGAAAATATGGTTGTGGAAACTTTCATGTCATAAATTACCTCTTTGTGTTAAAATTATTAATGTTCCATTCTTCCTATTTGCATATGCTAGATATTGCTTGCCCTGATAATTTGTTTTCCTATAAAATGCCTATGCATAGGAAGTATGTTAGATTTAAATGTGTTTTTCACATGCTACATGATGCTCTCTTTGTGTTTCAATTATTATCTTTCATGAGAGCATGATTGAATTTTCAAGCCTATCTTTATGGCTATAAAGAAGAGCTTGTTGGGAGACAACCCAATATTTTTTGTTTTTGTGTGTTTACGCACTTATATCCTATGTTATGATTGTATTTTTATGTTTTAATTAGTGTTTGTGCCAAGTAATGCCTTTGGGATGATGTTGATGATAGTATAATTGATGCTGTTTGGAAAACAGAAAGTTTGTGTGTCCAGCGCTGGAATTTTTATTCTGTACTGGAGCGTCAGAAAAATCTTAAATTTTTACACAATATTGGTATATGAATTTTTTACGTTTTCCTAATTTTTCAGAATTTTTGGAGTTACAGAAGTATGGATTTTAAATAGATCTTTACAGACTGTTCTGTTTTAGACAGATTCTGTTTTTGTTGCATAGTTTGCTTGTTTCGATGAATCTATGGATCGTATCAGGGGGTATGAGTCATGGAGAAGTTAGAGTACAGTAGCATTACGCCAATATTAAATATGAATCAATTTATAACAGTACCTAAAGTTTAAGATTTGTTTGTTATACTAACGGATCTCACGAGGTTTCTGTTGAGTTTTGTGTGCTGAAGTTTACAAGTTTTGGGTGAGACTATGATGGACAAAGGAATAAGGAGCGGCAAGAGCCTATGCTTGGGGATTCCCAAGGCACCCCAAGGTAATATTCAAGGAATAATCAAGCGTCTAAGCTTGGGGATGCCCCGGAAGGCATCCCCTCTTTCGTCTACAATCTATCGGTAACTCACTTGGAGCTATATTTTTATTCATCACATGATATGTGTTTTACTTGGAGCGTCTTGTGATATAGTTTGTTTGCTTTTGTTTGTTTTTTAGTTTGTCACAATCATCTTTGCTGAACACACATTTTTGAGAGGGACACACAGTATTCGTGATTTGTTAGAATACTCTATGTGCTTCACTTATATCTTTTGAGCTAGGCAGTTGCTCTAGTGCTTCACTTATATCTTTTAGAGCACGGCGGTGGTTATATTTTAAAGAAATAGTTGCACTATCATGCTTCACTTATATATTTTTGAGAGTCTAATGAATAGCAATGGTAATATGCACGGGTTATGAATTTGGTCTTGATATGATAGGTATTCAAGAGGGATATAATAAAAACTTTCATGTAGATCACTAAATATGATAAGTTTGATTCCTTGCAATAGTTTTGCAATATTAAGATGGTAATATGTGGGAGGTATTAGTAGATAATTGTGGTTTAGTAAGAATATTGGTGTTAAGGTTTGTGATTCCCGAAGCATGCACGTATGATCTGTCGTTATGCTAAGAAGTTGGAGCATGATTTATTGTTGATTGTCTACCTTATGAGTGGCGGTTGGGGACGAGCGATGGACTTGTCCTACCAATCTATCCCCCTAGGGGCATGCATAGTAGTACTTTGCTTCGAGGGCTAATAAACTTTCGCAATAAGTATGTGAGTTCTTTATGACTAATGTGAGTCCATGGATTATACGCACTCTCACCCTTCTGCAATTTGCTAGCCTCTTCGGTACCTTGCATTGCCCTTTCTCACATCGAGAGTTGGTGCAAACTTCGCCGGTGCATCCAAATCCCGTGATATGATACACTCTATCACACATAAGCCTCTTTATATCGTCCTCAAAAGAGCCACCATACCTACCTATCATGGCATTTCCATAGCCATTCCGAGATATATTGCCATGCAACTTCCACCGTTCTGTTTTTATGACACACATCGTCATTGTCATATTGCTTTGCATGATCATATAGCTGACATAGTATTTGTGGCTCAACCACCGTTCATCATTTTTTTACATGTTACGCTAGCATCATTGCACATCCTGGTACACTGCCAGAGGCATTCATATAGAGTCATATTTTTGTTCTAGTATCGAGTTGTAATATTGAGTTGTAAGTAAATAAAAGTGTGATGATCATCATTATTAGAGCATTGTCCCAGTGAGGAAAGGATGATGGAGACCATGATTCCCCCACAAGTCGGGATGAGACTCCGGACAAAAAAAAGAGGCCAAAAAGAGCCATGAAAAAAAATGAGAGAAAAAGAGAGAAGGGGCAATGTTACTATCCTTTTTCCACACTTGTGCTTCAGAGTAGCACCATGTTGTTCATATAGAGAGTCTCTGTGACGTCCCCGACTCAATCGTGCACTAATCACACACGCAAATGCGCACGATCAAACCTAGGGACTCACGGGAAGATATCACAACACAACTCTAGACACAAAATAAAATAATACAAGCTTTATATTACAAGCCAGGGGCCTTGAGGGCTTGAATGCATAAGCTCGAGTTACACAAGAGTCAGCGGAAGCAACAATGTCTGGGTACAGACATAATTAGACAAGTTTGCCTTAAGAAGGCTGAGCAAAACAACGACATCTAGATCGAAGAGGCGCATGCCTCCTGCCTGGGAGCCTCCTAAACTACTCCTGGTCGTCGGTCTCCACGTAGTAGTAGGCTCCGTCGGGGTAGTAGTAGTCATCGGCGGGATCAGCTGTCTTACAGAATCCGCCATCTGATCGTAGCAATCGGGTATGGGGAAAAAGAGGTAGCAAAGCAACCGTGAGTACTCATCCAAAGTACTCGCAAGACTTAGATGAGATCTATGCTAGGTATGCATCGGTATCAAAGGGAAAGGGCTGTATCTGTGGACAAGGCCTTGTTGGAAATATGCCCTAGAGGCAATAATAAATTAGTTATTATTATATTTCCTTGTTCATGATAATCGTTTATTATCCATGCTATAATTGTATTGATTGGAAACTCAAATACATGTGTGGGTACATAGACAACACTGTGTCCCTAGTAAGCCTCTAGTTGACTAGCTCGTTGATCAAAGATGGTTAAGGTTTCCTAGCCATTAACATGAGATGTCATTTGATAACGGGATCACATCATTAGGAGAATGATGTGATGGACAAGACCCAAACTGTAAACGTAGCATTTGATCGTGTCAGTTTATTGCTATTGTTTTCTGCATGTCAAGTATCTGTTCCTTTGACCATGAGATCATGCAACTCACTGACACCGGAGGAGTACCTTGTGTGTATCAAACGTCGCAACGTAACTGGGTGACTATAAAGGTGCTCTACAGGTATCTCCGAGGGTGTCTGTTGGGTTGGCATGGATCAAGACTGGGATTTGTTACTCCGTGTGATGGAGAGGTATCTCAGGGCCCACTCGGTAATACAACATCACAATGAGCCTTGCAAGCAATGTGACTAAAGTGTTAGCCACGAGATCTTGTATTACGGAACGAGTAAAGAGACTTGCCGGTAACGAGATTGAACTAGGTATAGAGATACCGACGATCGAATCTCGGGCAAGTAACATACCGAAGAACAAAGGGAACAGCATACGGGATTAACTGAATCCTTGACATAGAGGTTCGACCGATAAAGATCTTCGTAGAATATGTAGGAGCCAATATGGGCATCCAGGTCCCGCTATTGGTTATTGGCCGTAGAGGTGTCTCGGTCATGTCTACATAGTTCTCGAACCCGCAGGGTCTACACACTTAACGTTTGGTGACGATTAGTATAGTTGAGTTATTATGTTGGTGACCGAAGGTTGTTCGGAGTCCCGGATAAGATCCCGGATATGACGAGGATCTCCGGAATAGTCCGGAGGTAAAGATTGATATATGTGATAATAGTGTTTTGATCTCCGGAAGAGTTCCGGAGTTCACCGGAAGGGGTTCCGGATGTTTACCGAAGTGTTCGGGTGCAGCAACACTTTATATGGGCCAAGGGATAAAAGCCCACGAGGTATTGGAAAGTGCAAAAGTAGTTTTGCTGCCGCGTAAGCGGTACTACCGCTTGGTGAAGCGGTACTACCGCCCGAGCGGTACTACCGCTTGTGTGAAGCGGTACTACCGCCCAAGCGGTACTACCGCTTGTGTGAAGCGGTACTACCGCTTGTGCGCGGCTGTGCACGGTTCGGCAGGGATCCGAGTTGGACTCTTTCCCTGCGGGCCAAACCGACCTTGTGCGGGCAAAACCGACCTGGAGGAGGCTTTTACTCCAAGTTTAGACCCCAAGGCTCAACATATAAATAGAGGGGCAGGGCTAGCACACGGGATACATCAAGATTTCCCCAAGCCGTGTGCGGCAACCCTAACCCTCTAGTTCCTCCGTCATAATCTCCGTAGTGCTTGGCGAAGCCCTGCAGAGATTGTTCCTCACCACCATCACCACGCCGTCGTGCTGCTGGAACTCAACCACTACTTCACCATCGCTCGCTGGATCGAGGAGGTGAAGGCGTCATCAAGCCGTACGTGTGTTGAACGCGGAGGTGCCGTCCGTTCGGCGCTAGTTCGTGATCGGATCGAGGGACGACTTGCGATTTGGATCGCGGAGACGTTCGACTACATCAACCGCGTTTCTTAAACGCTTCCGCTTAGCGATCTACAAGGGTATGTAGATTCACTCTCCCTCTCGTAGATGCTCATCTCCATGGATAGATCTTATGTGTGCGTAGGAAAATTTTTGTTTCCCATGCAACGTTCCCCAACAGGCCTAACCTATCGAAGACTAGCATCTTGCAGTGTCTTGCAGCATTAGAAGAGTGCAGATTAGTAGCATAACATAAAGTAATAAGTATGTAGTAGCAAAGCCTAGAGATCCTTCCTCGACTCCCTGCGAGAAAGGGATCCCAGAGCTTACAATTAAAGTAACATGTATCCAGTTCAAGTTGTAGTAGATCGGGATACTACACTGAGCGTCATGTTACCGTGGACACGGCTATTCGAATAGATAACTTCCCTGCAGGGGTGCACTACTGTTACCCAACACGCTCGATTACCTCTGGCCGGACACACTTTTCCGGGTAATGCCCGGCCTCGGATAACCGACACGACGTAGTCCTACCTAGGCTACGTAGAGAGGTCCCCGCCGGTCTACATCCTAAGCGCTTAGGGGTCTTGGTCCCATCGCCCTTTGCACTCCGGGTCGTTGTGCGCAGGGGGATACCAACACCACCTCTGCCTGGATGGCGCGATCCGGCCCGGTCACAATGCTGAACTGGACGTCTGACAGAGCTTTCGGTTGATGCATACGGCGCCGAGGGCCCCATTAAACCATTATCCCGCGTGGTGGTAGTGTGTATAGGCCAGTGGCCAACTCAGATCAAATACCCAAATCCGTTAGTGAATTATTAGGAGCCCACGGAGACGACTAGTGCTTCGGCCGTTCCGACTAGGTATCTCGCGGACCACGACCAGGGACTAGGCCCACCTCTCTCTTAGGTAGTCTATTCCTGCCCTATCGCTCCGACTACAGTGTAAGTTCCATGTCGGCTGTCGGGACAAGTCCCGAGCTACCACCACATCCTGGGTGGTACCGCTCATAGCCAGCCGCCACAGGACTCTCTCGCTGGTACCCTTGGGGTCGGCCCAACTTCAACATTATCTCGCGGGTGCTCTTGGAGCCGACCCGTCTTTAACAATGGTCTGAGGTGAAGGTCAAAGTACCCCTGTGTCCATAACATCGTGGGGAATCCAAGGAATCACCCTCGATGGATTCCCACTCGATGTAACCGTCAAGGTGAACTTGGAGGAATCACCCTCGATGGGTTCACACTTGAGGGGCTGCACGACAAAGGCCTCATCAGAGGTGGTGAAAGAGGAATCACCCTCAGTAACCCACAACCGACTAGATACGCTACAGAGATGTCATCAGGAGTGAGGTAGGAGGTATCACCCTCGGCACTCGATAGTAGCTCTACAGAGTCGTACAACTTAAGGGGTGTGCGGTGCTGTGTAGGTCTCTGCACATCAATCACGTTGATCAAAACATCCGGAAGCAAAGCATGGCAACACGGACAAGGGTGCGGGGCCACTGATGGATCACTATCTAGCCTATACTAAGCATATAGGACAACAGGTAAAGTATCAACAACAGGTTGCAAAATCAGGCTATGCATCAGAATAGGAGCAATCAAATACAGTAGCAAAATCTAATGCAAGCATGGGAGAGAAAGAATGGGTGATATAGGAATGATCAAGGGGGTTTTGCTTGCTTGGAAGCTCTGCTGAAAAGTAAGAAGGGTTGTCAGTGACCTAGTCGATCACAGGGGCATCGACAGCAATCGCAGGGTCTACCGGAGAAGAAAGAGGAGGGAGAAACAAATAAATAACGGGCAAACAAATGCACACAGATGCATGACATGGCAATATACTGAGCTGGGAGTGACCTAACGCAGTGCTAAGTGCTATAGACGGAGCGGGAAAATATTCGGGAATATTTTCCCGGCTCCAGGCATTTATCGGTCAAACGATCCGGAGGGAAAGGTTCCATGTTTGCTGTGTAGGGGCATGTGGCAGGTATGTGGATGGCATATTCAGATTCGTCTTATTTTTCTGATCATTTTTCATATATAAATTATTTTCATCTGAGTTACGGTTTATTTTATATGATTTTTCAAAGTTTTAATCATTTTCCGAATTTTCTGGAATTTATTTAATTCAAAAAAAAATACTAAATGCAAAATGCTACGTGCACCCGAATTTGTACCCAGAAATGGGCACAAAGGGGCTGACAGGTGGGGCCTCTGAGCTGAGTCAGCAGCCCAGTCAGCAAATCTTATCCAAATGAACAGTGCACTGTGGGTCCCATATGTCAGTGTCACATATTTTTAACAGACAAATTAATAGGTTAATTAGCGGTGGCGGGGCCCAGTGTTAGTGAGGTTAGGGGGGTTAATTATCTTCTTGTTAGCTACTAATTAAAAGGGCCGGGCCCACTAGCAGTGAGACGGTCGGCAGGCTCAAACGGGCGCGCGCGCGGTGGAGGCGCGACCATGGCCGGAGCACGGCTGGCAGTGGCGCAGTCGGGGCGAGGCAGGGCACGGCCGGCGGGAGGGCGTGGCCGGGCAGAGGAGGGCTCGGCCGGGAGTGGCGGGCCCATGCGCGGGCGGGGCGAGCAGCGGCAGTCGGCGGTGACAGAAGTGGCAGTGGGCAGCAGGCGACAGCAGCAGCAGAAGGCAGCAGGCAGCTGCGGTGAGCGGCAGGGCGAGGCCACGCGGAGGCACGGCCGGACGCAGCCGGAAGCTCGCGGGCGTGGCCAGGAGACGGCCAGGGTGTGAGGCAGGGGAGCCCGGGGCGCGGACGCGGGGGTGAGCGCGGTCGCGGGGGTGAGCGCGGTCGCGGCGACCGCAGCCACTGGCCGGAACTTTGACGACATAGGGCGGCGCAATGGAGCGACGAACAGAGGGGGAGACGAGGTGAACGGGGGTGGCGCTCACAGAGGGAGGCGGAGGACGCGTCTGGCGGGGCGGAGGAGCTCCGGTGAGGTAGATCGGGCGAGGCAGCGGCGGCCGTGGGCGAGGAAGACGACGTCGATCCCGTTGATGCAGTGCTCCTTGGCTCGAGCTGGTGGTCGTAGTCGAGGCAGTGGATGATGGCGGAGAAGATGGACGAGGTCTCAGGCGCCGGGGAGCTCAGTGGGCGCAAGGATGAGGTCGGCCATAGCGGCGATTGCTACTTGTGAGCTGCGTTGGGATTTCCCCGAAGAGGAGGGTATGATGCAGTACAGTAGAGATAAGTATTTCCCTCAGTTATGAAACCAAGGTTATAAATCCAATAGGAGAATCACGCAACAACTCGTTAGCAGTACCTGCACACAAAACAACAAATCCTTGCACCCAACACGAACAAGGGGTTGTCAATCCCTTGGCGGTTAATTGCAAGATTAAATTGTATGGTGATAGATAAATAGATCGAGTAAAAATACAAAATAAAATAAGTAAAGTAAAATTGCAGCAAGGTATTTTTATGATTTTCAATATATGATTAAGATAGATCCGGGGGCCATAGTTTTCACTAGAGGCTTCTCTCTTGAAAATAGCATACGGTGGGTAAACAAATTACTGTTGGGCAATTGATAGAACAGCAAATAGTCATGACGATATCCAAGGCAATGATCATGTATATAGGCATCACGTCCGAGACAAGTAGACCGAAACGATTCTGCATCTACTACTATTACTCCACACATCGACCGCTATCCATCATGCATCTAGTGTATTAAGTTCATAAAGAATAGAGTAATGCCATAAGCAAGATGACATGATGTAGACAAAGTAAACTCACGCATGAATAAACCCCATCTTTTTACCCTTAATAGCAATGATACATACATGTCATGTCCCTTTCTGTCACTGGGATTGAGCACCGCAAGATCGAACCCATTACAAAGCACCTCTCCCATTGCAAGATAAATCAGTCTAGTTAGCCAAACCAAATCAATAGATCAGAGAGAAATACGAAGCTATAACAATCATGCATAAAAGAGTTCAGAGAAGCCTCAAATAATATTCATGGATATCTGATCATAAACTCACAATTCATCGGATCCCAACAAACACACCGCAAAAAGTGATTACATCGGATAGAACTCCAAGAACATCGAGGAGAACATTGTATTGAAGATAAAAAAGAGAGAAGAAGCCATCTAGCTACTAACTATGGACCCGAAGGTCTGTGGTAAACTACTCACGCATCATTGGAAGGGCAGCAAGGATGATGTAGAGCCCCTCCATGATCGATTCCCCCTCCGGCAGAGTGCCAGAAAAGGCCTTGATACGTCTCCGTCGTATCTACTTTTCCAAACACTTTTGCTCTTGTTTTGGACTCTAATTTGCATGATTTGAATGAAACTAACCCGGACTGACGCTGTTTTCAGCAGAATTTCCATGGTGTTGTTTTTGTGCAAAAAATCAAAGTTCTTGGATTTGGATGAAACTTTCTGGAGATTTTTTATTTAATATATAAAAATTATTGGCGCAAGAATCAACAGAAGGGGGCCACCCAGTGCCCACGAGGCACCAGGGCGCGCCACCCCCCTAGGCGCGTCCTGGTACCTCGTGGGGCCCATGTGGCTCCGTCTGACCTAATTCCAACGCTATAAATTCAATTTCCAGAAGAAAAAAAATAAGAGAGGAAGTTTTATTGCATTTCACAATACGGAGCTGCCGCCACCTCCTGTTCTTCATTCGGAGGCCAGATTTGGAGTCCATTCAGGCATCCGGAGAGGGGGATCTTCCGGCATCGTCATCATCAACCATCCTTCGTCACCAATTTCATGATGCTCACCGCCGGGAGTGAGTAATTCCTTCGTAGGCTTGCTGGACGGTGATGAGTTGGATGAGATTTATCATGTAATTGAGTTAGTTTTGTTAGGGCTTGATCCCTAGTATCCACTATGTTCTGAGATTGATGTTGCTATGACTTTGCTATGCTTAATGCTTGTCACTAGGGCCCGAGTGCCATGATTCTAGATCTGAACCCTTTATGTTTTCATGAATATATTTGTGTTCTTGATCCGATCTTGCAAGTTATATGCACCTGTTATGTGTTATGATCCGCATACCCCAAGGTGACAATAATTGGGATTCTTTTCGGTGATTGCCATAGTTTGAGGAGTTCATGTATTCACTATGTGTTAATGCTTTGTTCTGGTTCTCTATTAAAAGGAGGTTTTAATATCCCTTAGTTTCCTTATGGACCCCGCTGCCAGGGGAGGGTAGGACAAAAGATGTCATGCAAGTTCTTATCGCAAGCACGTATGACTATATACGGAATACATGCCTATATTACATTGATGAATTGGAGCTAGTTCTGTGTCGCCCTAGGTTATGACTGTTACATGATCAATGTTATACAACGATATCACCGATCCAATGCCTACGAGCTTTGCACATATTGTTCCTTGCTAAGTTACTACTGTTGCTACTGCTGTCACAATTGCTACAAAACTACTGCTGCTACCGTTACTGCTACTGTTACTATTATTGCTACTGCTATCAAACTATCATACTACTGTGCTAATGATCACTCTGCTGCACATATTTAGTTTCCAGGTGTGGTTGAATTGACAACTCAACTGCTAATACTTGCAAATATTCTTTGGCTCCCCTTGTGTCAAATCAATAAATTTGGGTTGAATACTCTACACTTGAAAACTGTTGCGATCCCCTATACTTATGGGTTATCAAGACCTTTTTCTGGCGCCGTTGCCAGGGAGCATAGCTTTATTTGCTAAGTCACTTGGGATTTATATCTGTTGATCACTATGAAGAATCTGAAAGACGCTAAGACCAAGATCGTTCCCTCTAAGACGAGGGGAGGTAAGGAACTGCCATCTAGCTCTGCACTTGATTCACCTTATGTTTTGAGTAAACTTGCAACACCACCATATGCTATTAATTCTGATATGTCACAAGTTATTGATGATACCACTTCTGCTATGAATGATACTACTCATGATGATGCTAGTACTATGCTTGATAATGTTGTGCCACTTGGTGAATTTCTTACTGAACAAATTGCTAAAGCTAAAGAAATTGAAAATGCTGGAACTCTTGAGAATTATGATTCACCTATTATGCCTAGCTCTCCTACTAGAGTTGAAACACCTAATGAACAATGCTTTGATAGGGAGACAGCTAGATCCATTCTTGCTTGTAACGATAGACATGAAGTTATAAAATTGCTTGCTGAAATGAAAGAAAAATCTATGCGGGACAAAATGAATTATGATCCTAAGTTTGCTACCTCTCCTATATTTGTTACTGATAAGGATTACGAATTCTCTGTTGATCCTGAGTTGATTAAGTTGGTAAAATCTGATCCTTTCCATGGCTATGAAACTGAAACCATTGTGGCACATCTCACTAAATTAAATGATATAGCCACCCTATTTGCTCACGAGGACAAAATTCGCTATTACTATATTCTTAAGCTATTTCCTTTCTCATTAATGGGTGATGCTAAAGAATGGTATAATACTCTTGCTCCTGAATGTGTGCGTAGTCCCCAGGATATGGTATATTACTTCTCTGAAAAATATTTCCCTGCTCATAAAAAACAAGCTGCTTTATAGGAAATATTTAACTTTGTGCAAATTAAAGAAGAGAGTCTCCCTCAAGCTTGGGGGAGGCTTCTCCAATTACTTAATGCTTTGCCTGATCATCCTCTTAAGAAGAATGAAATACTTGATATCTTCTATAATGGACTAACCGATGCTTCTAGGGACTACCTAGACAGTTGTGCGAGTTGTATTTTCAGGGAACGGACTATTGAACAAGCTGAGGAATTATTGAATAATATATTGAAGAATGATAATGATTGGACACTTCCTAAACCACCGCCCAAACCCACTCCGAAGAAGAGGGGTATTTTATATCTCAGTCCTGAAGATATGCAAGAAGCAAAGAAGTGTATGAAGGAAAAAGGTATTAAAGCTGAAGATGTTAAGAATTTACCACCTATTGAAGAAATACATGGTCTTGACAAACTGACACAGGTAGTAGAGGTAAATTCTCCTATAAAGTTTGATGAAAGTGATATTCCTTATAACAAACCTCCTAGTCAATGCTTGTATGAATTTGACAATTATATTATTAAGCAAGATCATTTCAATGCAAATGTTATGAAACAATTGAAACAAAATGCCTATATGATTGATCGCTTGAGTGACTTGTTATTTAGAATTGCTAATGATGTTAAAGGTGTAAGTAAACATGCATCTATGATTCAAACCCAATTAGAACAAGTTGCTAAATCTCAGAGTGAATTGCTTAATGAAATGAATAACAATATGAATGATCATGCTATTAGAGTAATGACTAGAGGAGGTAGAATGACTCAGGAGCCACTTTATCCTGAGGGTCACCCTAAAAGAAATGAACAAGACTCTCAAAGAATTAATGTTGATGCACCTAGTCCATCTAAAAAGAAAAAGAAAAAGAAAAATGATAGGACTTTGCATACTTCTAGTGAACCCGAGGTAGAAAAACCCTTGGAGGATAGTAATCATGTTTCTATTTCTGATGCAGAAACACAATCCGGTAATGAACAACCACCCGATGATAATAATAATGATGATGCTCCTATGGATGCCCAACCAGATAATGATAAAGAACCTGATAATGATGTTGAAATAGAACCTGATGTTGATCTTGATAACCCACCGCCTAAAAATAAACGTTATGATAAAAGAGATTTCATTGCTAGAAAACATGGTAAAGAAAGAGAACCATGGGTCCAAAAACCCATGCCCTTTCCCCCTAAACCATCTAAGAAAAAAGATGAGGAAGAATTTGAACGCTTTGTTGAAATGCTTAGGCCAGTCTTTTTGCGTACTCGTTTGACTGATATTATAAAAATGCCTCCCTATGCTAAATATATGAAAGACATTGTCACAAATAAAAGAAAGATACCTGAAGCTGAAATTTCCACCATGCTTGCAAATTATTCTTTTAAGGATGGAGTACATGAGAAACTAGGAGATCCAGGAATACCAACTATACCATGCTCCATTAAACGAAATTAATGTGAAAATTGCTTTGTGTGATTTAGGAGCCGGTGTTAGTGTTATGCCTTTCTCTTTATATAAAAGACTTGATTTGAATAAACTCACTCCCACTGAAATATCATTGTAAATGGCTGACAAATCAACTGCCATACCTATCGGTGTTTGTGAGGATGTGCCCGTTGTAGTTGCAAACGTTACTATTCTAACAGACTTTGTTATACTTGATATGCCCGAGGATGACAACATGTCGATTATCCTTGGTAGACCCTTCTTGAATACTGCAGGGGCTGTTATTGATTGCAACAAAAGCAAGGTGACTTTTCATATCAATGGTAATGAACATACGGTGCACTTTCCGAAGAAACAATTTCAAGTAAATGGTATTCATATTATTGAGAAGGCTCCAACAATTACTATTGGAAGTTTTCAACACCCTCTTCCTACTGTTAAAAAGAAATATGAAACTCTTATTATCGGGGAGATGCATATCCCCGTTGAGGTAACCTAGTGTTATACGAAAATTCTTCGGTTTCATGTCACTCGGAAATGGTTTGTTAATAAGACCTGATCAATCTTATTAATGGATTCTTTCAGAGAGGCATGTGGTCGATGAATTTAGTAGGCACAACCTTCTGTACCCACTTTTTATTTTCTGTTATTTTTAGTTAAATGCAATAAAATGCCATGATTATCTTGTTTTCTGATTCATCCGTGCAATAAAAAAGTGCCCAGAAATAAAAGTGCTCAGAATGCAATAAAATTTTGATATGAATTTTTATTTATTATTTAAGAATTTTTGGCACAAAAATTATACCACGGGGGGCCCCAGGTGCCCACGAGGCACCAGGGCGCGCCACCCCCCTGGCACGCCCAGGTACCTCGTGGGCCCCACAGGGACCCCCTCACTTATCTCTTTAGCTCACTTCGTTTCTTACCTCTAGCAAAAGTTCCTGGTAGCTCTCTCTCTCATGTTCTTGCTCACAAACCTGAAATTTTCGATCTCTTTGCTCGGAGCTCCGTTTCCGAAACTGTTTTGGGAGATTGCTCCTTGGAATGGATATACCGTGATGTCACCGGACATCGTTGCTTATCGGAACGCCGTGGCAGCGGCAGAGCAGGAGGCCCAGGATTGGGACGCTCGGGTGCCGCCACCTCAGGAGTTTCACATGGGACCGGATGGCTACTACGGATGGCCGTAGACCGAGCTAGGCCAAAAGCCTAAGCTTGGGGGAGTATGTATTTCTCACCGACATTACATTCATGTCCACACATTTCATTCCAGTTGTCAGTGTTCATACTTTTTCATTATATAATCCATGTTAGTTTTATTTTCTTGTTTTCTTTTAGTGTGTTCAAAAAACTTGAAGAAAATCCAAAAACATTTCTCGCTTCTTTTCGGTTTTTCTTTCTAGTTTAATTAGTTGTAGTTTCGTAGTAGTAAAAGAAAACCCAAAAAGATTTCCCATTTCTTCGTTTGCTTGTTGGGAGCTCTCCCGTGTAAATAGTTTTCTTTTCTCGTTTTTCGTTTTCTTCTTTTTGCTTTCTTCAGAAAACTAAAAAATCCAAAAATATTTCAGTGTGTTTCTCTGAAATTCTTTTCTTTTGTTGAGTCAGTGTAAGGAGAAGATCACGATGAAAATGATGAGTGGCTCTCATATGCATTATTGTTGATCTAACAAAGAGCCCATTTTACCTTGTCTTCTCCTTTAAATAAAATGCTTGCAGATTCCAGCTTAGTCCACGACACACTTGCACTATTTTTATTTTCATATCATTCAGTCATTGTCGGGGCCGGATTTCCGGGACACAATATCCCAGCAAATGATCCCTCGTGCGTCACCAGCCCCAGGATTACTGTTACTGGTGGACACGTCCTTGTTACAGATTACCAAGCAATTACAAGAATTGGATACAAGGCCATAAAGGTCTAATGATACAACAATGATTTCTAACAGTGGATGGCGGAAGCGGGTAGCGGATCTTCAATACTGGTGGAAGCTCCAATCCCATAGGAATGGCTGACCGGGATAACTCCTATCTCGCGTGGCCGCTATCTTAGGCTCCTAGTCTGTATGGACGTCGTTGCAGTACTCCTCGTTGAAATCCTGACCTGGCCAATTAAATAGCCAGGGACAAGCCAGTGAGTACGTTTGAATGTACTCGCAAACATTATGAACAAAAGATATACCGAATGCATATGTTCATGATGGGTTAAATTATATGCATATGTTGACCAAAATTTAATCATGGCATGGTAAATATTAGCATGTGCATAAGTATGAGTAAATAAACTATTAGTGACAAACAAAGAAATTTAATGGAAAATCGGGCGAGACAGGACCGCCCGAGAATCCCAAAAGAAAATATAACATGGAGAATCGGGCGAGACAGGACCGCCCGAGAATCCAAAAGAAAATATAAAAGTGGAGAATCAGGCGAGACAGGACCGCCCGAGAATCCAAAAGAAATGCCAAACGGGTGTCTAAATGCGACGCCTCGAGAGGTCTTGAAAAGAAATACCAAACGGGTGTCTAAAAGAGAATCGGGCGAGACAGGACCACCCGAGAACTCAAGCGACGCCACGAGAGGTCTTGAAAAGAAATGCCAAACGGGTGTCTAAAAGAGAATCGGGCGAGACAGGACCGCCCGAGAACTCAAGCGACGCCACGAGAGGTCTTGAAAAGAAATGCCAAACGGGTGTCTAAAAGAGAATCGGGCGAGACAGGACCGCCCGAGAACTCAAGCGACGCCATGAGAGGTCTTGAAAAGAAATGCCAAACGGGTGTCTAAAAGAGAATCAGGCGAGACAGGACCGCCCGAGAACTCAAGCGACGCCACGAGAGGTCTTGAAAAAAAATGCCAAACGGGTGTCTAAAAGAGAATCGGGCGGGACAGGACCGCCCGAGAACTCAAGCGACGCCACGAGATGTCTTGAAAAGAAATGCCAAACGGGTGTCTAAAAGAGAATCAGGCGAGACAGGACCGCACGAGAACTCAAGCGACGCCACGAGAGGTCTTAAAAATAAAATCGAGTGTCCGGGGTAGTCCAGCCAGCCCCTGAGACCCTCAGGAAATAAAATAGGAGAAACGGGTTAGTCCATAATAATATGCATAGTAATAATAATACTTATAACAATAGCATTTATGATAACAAAAATTATAAATGATGGCATTAGGGTGACAATAATTTTCCTGCAAATTAATTCATGCGCAATTTAATTATTTCCTTCGAAGACCGACACTAAGACCGACACTTGACCAACCCAGACTGTAGTCCTTAACCGCGGACACGGCTATTAATATAGATATAACTCTGCAGAGGGTGTACTCTTTACCCACAAGTAAAGGATTTCTTTAGCCAGCACCGAGATGCTGACTAATTCCCATTACGGTCTTTGGATTGGAAACACACCAAACCAGCACACACCAGATTAACTTTCCGGATGCCAGGAATCACCCAATGCATCGTTCAAGAAAAACTCTAAGTCGGGGAGACTACAATCTCGAATAGCATGGGATCACTATTCATACGCGCGGATTACAAGGGGTGCCCCCCTCTTGGTCCAACCGGATACACCCATGCCCCCTGACCAGGTGACATGCCTACCAGAGGCCTCTGGTATCTTTCACCATGGCCTCTCTGTACGGTGTGTGCACGGAAAGGGGTTATCAACTTACTAAACCATACCCTACCAGTGGCAGGGACCAGTGGCAGCACGAAACAAGTATGGGGGTTACCGGAACAAGACTCGATCTACGGTCGACTCAGGAGGTTTAAGTTTTCCCGCAGTGGTTAGCACAATAAAGTGTCCTTCCAACAGTAACACCAAAAACAGGGCCACAGCCCTTGCATGTCCCAACATGCATAACCAACAAGGCATGATCACGCTCCAACGTGATCACCCTTCTGCCGGTAACGGTATTTCTCTTATACCTGCTCCTGCAAGTTAGTCATGACAAGCACACGTTGCACGGTACGAGGAAACATGCCAACACTACATGCATGCAAATTTTATTCGAATTCAACATATGTATGATTCAATTATTCTTGCAAACATTTAACCATGCAATCACCATATCAAGTGTTCAAGATGCTTGCCTTGAGCATGCAGAAATATTGGGTGCACTCCAAAACTTTGAAAATTTTCATCTTCCCTCCATTTTCCTATTTTCAAAATATTGCAAATATCACCTAATTTGAAAATAGTAACAAAAAGTTGTTTGGAAAATTTTGAAATAAATATTAAAATAAACTATAGGAAGAATAATGAATAACAGAAAAAGAATCAATTTATTTGGAGTTCAGATGATTTTCTTATGGAATTACTAAGCTGAAATAATTAATGAAATGGACTATTTAATAGACCCAAAGAAATAGGGCTTAGGAAAAATGTTCACCCTAGCTGGATTATTAGAGTATGAATTTAGGAGTATTTATAAATTTGAATCATCAGATTTGGATTTGAAATGGCCACTGTGGAAATATTTGAAATCTGCTGGAAATGAAAAAAGAAAAGTGGCAGAAGTGCGCCTGAGCGCGATTTAGTCTTCTGGCGCTACTGGGCCGAGCCCAGTCGCTCAGCCACGCGGAGGAGCTGTCGACGTCGAAGGCATACTTATGGAAGTACATCTTCCTTGCGCGAAAGCGGCTTCGACGGAATCCGTCTCCACTTACAGACGGCGCTGGGTCACTGACTGTGGGCCTGCCTGGCCCACTGGTCAGGTTTGACCGGTGCCCGCGCGCGTCTTCTCACGGCAGAACAGGGGAAGCGCTCTGACGAAACTTGCCGGTGAACGGTGGCGCCCCACGGTGAGCTGAGCCCACAGTCGTGCTCAGGGGGTCCGCGCGGTTCCTCTGGTGGGTGGCATGGACAGTGGGGAGCACAGGGTTGCCGGCGGCGAGCTCGGCCGAAAGGTTCCGGCAGAGGTGATTTGGGGCTTTCGCCCGTGGTCGAGCTCGAGCAAAATTGGGAGGCGGGATGGAGTCGTGTGGTTAAGGGGAGGCTACTGGTGAAGAGAGTGGAGGGAAAGAGGCTTTGGCGGCGCCGGAATCATCGAAACAGTGGCGGCGGCCGTGGTTGTCGGGAGTGAAGAAGACGGCCATCTCCGGCCAGCTTGCTGCTCTAGGATGCTCATGGAGGGGCTAGGGAATGTTGTGTCCAGCGAGGTGAGCTCGGGAGGTCATCTTATAGCTGGAAGAGGTCGGTTCCGTGGCTTCCCGAAGAAGACACGACGGCAGCGGCCATTGATGGCCCTGTTTGGGTGGTTGGGGCCGTTGAGGCCGGTGGCCGTGGTCGGCGGGGTCGGTGCCGGCCTGCATCAATGCTAGAGTGTGTTGGCTGGCTCGGAGGTGAGCCACGCATCCTGGACGACGCGTGACAGCGACGGGCATGTGTCAGTGGCGGCGCTGGCCGGTGGAGGGCGGCGCCAGGGGGAGTGCTCCGGTGCGGGGAAGACACGGGGGAGGCTGTGGCCGGCGTAGGTGGCTAGCAGGGGAGCGAGGCAAGCTGGGGGAGGCAGCAGCGGGGTTGGCAGGCTCGGGCGCCGTCGGGTGCAGCCCGGGCGCTCTGGCCACGTCTAGAGCATGCACACAGCGTGCTCGACAAAATGCGAGAGGGTTCTAGAAGAGTTCTTTGCAAGTGAGACTTAGCAGGGTAGGGATCCTATCGATGGCAAGGCTGTTGAACATGTTGATTTGGCCAGAGGAGCTAATGTCACATGCCAGTTTAAAACTTTGCCAAAATCAGCCATGCTCAAGAGCTGTTTGATGAAATGCTAAAGCAATTTAGGGACTTTTGTTGACTATGGAAATTGGCAGGATGATGCCTCACGGGATGATAGAGATTGTGGTGGAGTTGTTTGGGCAAAAAAAACTTGTTAGTGCAAGTTTTGGAGAAATTCAGTTCTGGATTGGAAATACAGAGAATTGTTTGGTGGTCCTAAATGAGGCAATTGGAGCTGATCTACTGGACTTAAGGTTTTGGTTGGAAGGACTATAAGGTGGAATAATTTCAGAATTTTTGGATCAAGGAAAATTGAGGTTGCTGTTAAAATTCAATAATGGGACAGAATTGAAAAGAGGAAGTTGTGCTCAAAATTTTCGAAAGACCAAGTTGGGTTTTTGCATAAAAATGATCTATAGGCATCTCATGACCCCTCATAATTTTTGTGGAATTTTAAAAGAATTATTGAAAATAGTTGTAGTGCAACAGAAGCATTTAAAGACTAAAAATGCTATTAAAAGAATTGTTTTGGGGCAATTTTTATTATGAAAATATTTCCTACTGCTATTTAAAATATAAATGAAATGTTTTAAGAAGACTATCAAAGGCCACAACATTTTACAAAAATTTCTATATGGAGGGAAGAATTTTGGAAAACAGAAAACAGAAAAGGTCTTAAAATTAATAAAAGACCTAATGTAATTCAAAATTTTATTTCTGACCAAATTTTACTTAATAAAAATATGGTTAAATTTTTGGGGTGTTACAGTCATGCAAGTGAAAGGCAATAATGACGATGATTTGATGAAGTGACTGTGGCAAGGGAAAGCAGCTATGAACTCAACTTGTTCTTTGTTTTTTGTAAATATGTTTAACAAAGTATCCATGATTTAGCATATCATGATTAAACATGTTTGTGATGACAATTAGAGATTATAGTTGCTCATGCCATGCTTAAGTAGCTAGGAGTGGATAATGATTTATTTTGAGTGTCAACATGCATTAAAATGTTCATGATGTAGTATGATGATATGGTATCCTCCTTTGAATGTTTCAAGTGGCTTGACTTGGCACATGTTCACGCATGTAGTTGATTCAAAACCAACATAGCCTCCACGATATTTATGTTGATGGTGTTTATATCCTACTCATGCTAGTATTCAATGTTGATTATTCATAATGCATGATTATGACCGTTTTCGCTCTCTAGCTGGTCGCTTCTCAACCTATTTGCTAGCCTTCACCTGTACTAAGCGGGAATACTGCTTGTGCATCAAAACCCTTAAACCAAAGTTATTCCAGATGAGTCCACTATATCTACCTATATGCGGTATTACTCTGCCGTCCTAAGTAAATTTGCATGTGCCACCTCTAACTATTCAAATGAACATCTGTTTTGTGTGCCCGTACCGCTCATGGAGCGACAGGGGGCGGTCAGTATCTTCCATGCTAAGAGGGTTATTCTCATGATGAGTGATTATTCACTTGTCCTTGCACGAGAGGGGCTGGTAATCGGGATGCCCAGTCCCATTATTAAAATTGCAAAATAATAAAACAAACTCCCCCGGAAAGTTGTTGGTATGGAGGGCACCCGAGGATTCGGCTAGCCATGGCTTGTCATTGTTGGTGGAGGGGGAGTAAACTTTACTTTACCGCTTGGGAACCGCCGCTAATGTTTTTAGCATGGAAGATATTGAAAACTCTCGGTCGTGACGTTGACAGGAAAGGCATACCTCCCAAAATTTTATTTATCTCTGATTTAAGCTTCGAGCTCTGGCACCTCTACAAATCCATGCTTCCCTCTGCGAAGGGCCTATCTATTTACTTTTATGTTATTTTACTTTTATTGTTGAGTCATCACCTTCTCAAACAAGCACCAGACCTGAGAGCACTATTGTCATTCTCATGCATTGTCTATAGTTAATGTTGTGTGCATCATGACTGGATCTCTTCTACCATGAATTACAATGTCTAGTCGCTGCTTGAACTTTGGAGGTGCTCTGCATTTATGTTTTGCGGTCTCAGAAAGGGCAAGCGAGATACCATGCTGTCATATTATATCATGATTGTTTTGACAAAGTCTTGGCATTTGAGATATTTTATTGTTGCTCGCTAGTTGATTATGCCATTGATATGAGTGAATATAATTTCTAAGAGTTATCATTTGCATGGTTAGTTATAATCTTTGCTGAAAACTTGGACACTATTTAAGCATATATATAGATACAAGAACAAAAGAGTTTGTAAAAGTTTTTCTTTATCACTTTCAGTTTGTCAACTGAATTGCTTGAGGACAAGCAATGAGTTAAGCTTGGGGGAGTTGATACGTCTCCGTCGTATCTACTTTTCCAAACACTTTTGCTCTTGTTTTGGACTCTAATCTGCATGATTTGAATGAAACTAACCCGGACTGACGCTGTTTTCAACAGAATTGCCATGGTGTTGTTTTTGTGCAGAAAATCAAAGTTCTTGGATTTGGATGAAACTTTCTGGAGAATTTTTATGGAATATAAAAAAATTATTGGCCAAGAATCAACAGAAGGGGGGCCACCCAATGCCCATGAGGCACCAGGGCGTGCCACCCCCCCCCCCAGGCACGCCCTGGTACCTCGTGGGGCCCACGTGGCTCCGTCTGACCTAATTCCAACGCTATAAATTCATTTTCCAGAAGAAAAAAAAATAAGAGAGGAAGTTTTATTGCGTTTCATGATACGGAGCCACCGCCACCTCCTGTTCTTCATCGGGAGGCCAGATCTGGAGTCCGTTCAGGGCTCCGGAGAGGGGGATCTTCCGGCATCGTCATCATCAACCATCCTTCGTCACCAATTTCATGATGCTCACCGCCGGGAGTGAGTAATTCCTTCGTAGGCTTGCTGGACGATGATGAGATGGATGAGATTTATCATGTAATCGAGTTAGTTTTGTTAGGGCTTGATCCCTAGTATCCACTATGTTCTGAGATTGATGTTGCTATGACTTTGCTATGCTTAATGCTTGTCACTAGGGCCTGAGTGCCATGATTCCAGATCTGAACCCTTTATGTTTTCATGAATATATTTGTGTTCTTGATCCGATCTTGCAAGTTATATGCACCTGCTATGTGTTATGATCCGCATACCCCAAGGTGACAATAATTGGGATTCTTTCCGGTGATTGCCATAGTTTGAGGAGTTCATGTATTCACTATGTGTTAATGCTTTGTTCCGGTTCTCTATTAAAAGGAGGCCTTAATATCCCTTAGTTTCCTTATGGTCCCCGCTGCCACGGGAGGGTAGGACAAAAGATGTCATGCAAGTTCTTATCGCAAGCACGTATGACTATATACGGAATACATGCCTACATTACATTGATGAATTGGAGCTAGTTCTGTGTCGCCCTAGGTTATGACTGTTACATGATGAATACATGCCTATGAGCTTTTCACATATTGTTCCTTGCTAAGTTACTACTGTTGCTACTGCTATCACAATTGCTACAAAACTACTGCTGCTACCGTTACTGCTATTGTAACTATTATTGCTACTGCTATCAAACTATCATACTACTGTGCTACTGATCACTCTGCTGCAGATATTTAGTTTCCAGGTGTGGTTGAATTGACAACTCAACTGCTAATACTTGCAAATATTCTTTGGCTCCCCTTGTGTCGAATCAATAAATTTGGGTTGAATACTCTGCCCTCGAAAACTGTTGCGATCCCCTATACTTGTGGGTTATCAGGCCTCCAGATGGGATCTCTCGAGAACAGGAACTTGCGGCGGCGGACAAAGTATTTTGTGGACTCCTCTGTTGGTTTCCCGATTTTAGAGAATTTATAGTGGTTGAATTAGGTCAAACGGAGTAGAGGTGGGCCCACGAGGCACCAGGGCGCACCACCCCCCTGGGGCGCGCCCTGGTGGCTCGTGGCCACCTCCTCTGTCTTCTGGCCCTCTCCCGAAGCTTCTAGTGTCTCTTATGTCCAGAAAAAAATCTCCAAAAAGTTTCGTGGCATTTGGACTTCATTTGGTACTGATATTCTGGAAAACCAAAAACAGGCAAAAAACAGTAACTGGCACTGGGCACTAAGTTAATAGGTTAGTCCCAAAAACTGATATATAATTGCTTGTAAATGTATATAAAAACATCCAAGATTGATACTATAATAGCATGTAACAATCAAAAATTATAGATACGTTGGCGACGTATCAGCGATGCTTCGGGCAAGCGTGGGCAAAAGAAAGCGGCGCGAGGGAGAAGGGAAAGAGGGGCTAGGGTTCATCCAGAGGTTCGAGGGGACCTTTATCAAGAGCTGGGAGACGGCGGATGGCCAGCACGTGGCCACGACCATGGGATGGCCGCCACGGTTGCCTCCTGCCTCCTACTGTAGCGGGAGGTGGATGACAAGGAAGGTGGGCTAGGCTGTGTACTGTGGAACTCAAGCCCAGTAGCACAGTGGCAGACTTTCTATTATTCTTTTCCTTTTCTGTTTCTTTATTTCTTTCACTGGTTTGCATTTTCTTTTAATAGCAAATGATTTTAGTTGTAGATGATACTTGTCACATAATTAGTAGGCAGTGTTCTGAGCTAGCCCACCAAGTCTCAATTTATTTTGAATTGTTCAAATATTTATTTAAATTGAAAAGGACCAATTAAATGTTGTTGGTACAGTTTTAAATAGGTTAGGGGCATTATAATAATCCAAATGAGGTTGGTTTATTCCTGACAATTAGTTAGAGAATATTGGCAACCCAGCGAACATTTTTGAGTTACTGTTTGAAGAAACAATAATTTGACTTGCATTTCAAATTGGATTTTGAATTTGATTTTTGGACAAGTGGAATTAGCATAGTAATCATGATGACATGGCAACCATTTGGGGGAGATTACTGTAGCAGGATTATCGGGGTGTTACAAATCTCCTCCACCACAAGAAATCTCATCCCGAGATTTAAGAGGTGGAGTAAGGCAAAAGAATTGGTTACGAAATTCTAACGAGTCTTCTCGATCTTGGTTGCTCTTCTCGAAGAGTTTGCTCCATGATGTTTATTCCTCCATTCCTCTGCTTCTGTGCGTCATGACGAAGTTGTCATTCTTCCTTCGCCTTCATCGTTCTTACGAAAAGAATAGCGGGGGGGGGGGGGGTATTTCGGGAGAACGGACCTTTGCAAGGTTGATTATCTGGTGGATTATTCAAAGAATGTGGCAGAAAGTATCTCTCGAATTGAAACTTAAGAAAAACATCGAGAGTAAAATAAGAAGGTACAATAAGAAGTTTCAAGCAGACAGACAATCGTTCGATGCCTGAAAGAGAGTGTGAAAGGGGTTTAGAGCAACAAAAATAAATATTGCATCTGATACTAGAATAGATCATCTCTAGGAATGTGGCTCGTGATAACATACGAAGCCATGTGCAAAGGATACTTCAGAATCAAGGTTGTATAGGAGAGTAAGGTTTCGATCCTGTGGAATGGCAGTGAGTGTGGATTAAGAGTAGGAAGGGCGGTGACATCTTGCGCGGTCACGACAACAAGACGTGTCAGAGGAAAGTCTGTCAGCTATGTCGGCAACACGTCGGCACCATGGGCGGGGAACAAAGAGAACCATTTTCCTGCTTGTTAAAACGAGGCAGACCAATAGGCAAGGTTCTCATCCATCGGTGGTTACCGGAATGTCATCAACAATAGTAACAAGGTTTTATTTGGTGGTGTTGACTTAAGCAGGGAATTATCACTGCCCAGATAAAAGCTAGATTACAAGAAAAGTTAAACAGACCAATGGAAAGGAAAATGTGATTATCAGATTAAACAGACCAGTGGAAAGAAAATAATGGCAGACAATCCAGCTCTCCGGGTGGATGTGAACGTGAGAACCTAATGTTAGAGTTAGCAAAATCTTTAACCCGAATAGAAGAGAGATCAGAGTCCCAGAGTAAAGGAGAGGAATAAAAGATCCTAATCCCATCCATTAACGACGTGGGCCCGTAAGCCACACAGCCATGTTAGTAAAATAGTTTTTCAAAGAATAGACTCAACTTCAGCCAAGGAGTTGGAAAGGGGCTTCCTACAGGCAGCCGGCTCTGATACCAACTTGTGACGTCCCCGACTCAATTGTGCACTAATCACGCACGCAAATGCGCACGATCAAGCCCAGGGACTCATTGGAAGATATCACAACACAACTCCAGACACAAAATAATATAATACAAGCTTTATATTACAAGCCAGGGGCCTCGAGGGCTTCAATAAATAAGCTCGAGTTACACAAGAGTCAGCGGAAGCAACAATGTCTGGGTACAAACATAATTAGACAAGGTTGCCTTAAGAAGGCTGAGCAAAACAACGACATCTAGATCGAAGAGGTGTAGGCCTCCTGCCTGAGAGCCTCCTAAACTACTCCTGGTCATCGGTGTCCACATAGTAGTAGGCTCCGTCGGGGTAGTAGTAGTCATTGGCGGGATCAGCTGTCTTTGGGACTCCACCATCTGATCGCAGCAATCAGGTATGGGGAAAAACAAGTAGCAAAGCAACCGTGAGTACTCATCCAAAGTACTCGCAAGACTTACATCACATCTATGCTAGGTATGCATCGGTATCAAAGGGAAAGGGCTGTATCTGTGGACTGGACTGCAAAATTGCCAGAAAAGAGGGAAGGCCTAGCCTATCGAAGACTAGCATCTTGCAGCGTCTTGCAGCATTAGAAGAGTGCAGATTAGTAGCATAACATAAAGTAATAAGTACGTAGTAGCAAAGCCTAGAGATCCTTCCTCGAGTCCCTGCGAGAAAGCGATCCCGGAGCTTACAATTAAAGTAACATGTATCCAGTTCAAGTTGTAGTAGATCGGGATACTACACTGAGCGTCCTGTTACCGTGGACACGGCTATTCGAAAAGATAACTTCCCTGCAGGGGTGCACTACTGTTACCTGCTACTTGTGAGCTGCGTTGGGATTTCCCCGAAGAGGAGGGGATGATGCAGTACAGTAGAGATAAGTATTTCCCTCAGTTATGAAATCAAGGTTATCAATCCAGTAGGAGAATCACGCAACAACTCATTAGCAGTACCTGCACACAAAACAACAAATCCTTGCACCCAACGCAAACAAGGGGTTGTCAATCCCTTGGCGGTTAATTGCAAGATTAAATTGTATGGTGATAGATAAATAGATCGAACAAAAATACAAAATAAAATAAATAAAGTAAAAGTGCTGCAAGGTATTTTTATGATTTTTAATATATGATTTGGATAGACCCCGGGGCCATAGTTTTCACTAGAGGCTTCTCTCATGAAAATAGCATACGGTGGGTGAACAAATTACTGTTGGGGAATTGATAGAAAAGCAAATAATCATGACAATATCCAAGGCAATGATCATGTATATAGGCATCACGTCCGAGACAAGTACACCGACACCTGCCTGCATCTACTACTATTACTCCACACATTGACCGCTATCCAGCATGCATCTAGTGTATTAAGTCCATAAAGAATGGAGTAACGCCTTAAGCAAGATGACATGATGTAGACAAAGTAAACTCACGCATGAATAAACCCCATCTTTTTACCCTTAATAACAACAATACATACGTGTCATGTCCCTTTCTGTCACTGGGATTGAGCACCGCAAGATCGAACCCATTACAAAGCACCTCTCCCATTGGAAGATAAATCAATCTAGTTGGCCAAACCAAATCAATAGATCGGAGAGAAATACGAAGCTATAACAATCATGCATAAAAGAGTTCAGAGAAGACTCAAATAATATTCATGGATAAACTGATCACAAACTCACAATTCATCGGATCCCAACAAACACACCGCAAAAAGTGATTAGATCGGATAGAACTCCAAGAACATCGAGGAGAACAATGTATTGAAGATCAAAAAGAGAGAAGAAGCCATCTAGCTACTAACTATGGACCCGAAGGTCTGTGGTAAACTACTCACGCATCATCGGAAGGGCAGCAAGGATGATGTAGAGCCCATCCGTGATCGATTCCCCCTCCGGCGGAGTACCGAAAAAGGCCTCCAGATGGGATCTCTCGAGAACAGAAGCTTGCGGCGGTGAAAAAAGTATTTCATGGACTCCTCTGTTGGTTTCCTGATTTTAGAGAATTTATAGAGGTGGAATTAGGTCAAACGGAGCAGTGTGGGCCCCATGAGGTACCAGGGCGCGCCATGGTGCCTCGTGGGCCACTGTTTCATCTTCTCGTCCCCTCCCGAAGCTTCTAGTGTTTCTTATGTCTAGAAAAAAATCTCCAAAAAGTTTCGTGGCATTTGGACTTCGTTTGGTACTGATATTCTAGAAAACCAAAAACAGGCAAAAAAACAGCAACTGGCACTGGGCACTAAGTTAATAGGTTAGTCCCAAAAAATGATATATAATTGTTGTAAATGTATATAAAAATATCCAAGATTGATACTATAATAGCATGGAACAATCAAAAATTATAGATACGTTGGAGACGTATCAAGCATCCCCAAGCTTAATTCCTGCTCGTCCTCAAGTAGGTAAATGATAAAAACAGAATTTTTGATCTGGAATGCTACCTATCATATTCATCATATATTCTTTTTTTATTAGCATGGACATTTGCACTTGAATGATTCAACGCAATAGTCTATAGTTTGACATGAAGACATAAATACTCAAGCATACTAACAAGCAACCATGTCTTTCAAAATATCAACGCTAAAGAAAGTTATCCCTAGCCCATTATGCTCAATCATTAATCCATTCATGAAACACACTCAATATTAGTGACACACAATGCACAAGTATGACAATAGTGCTCTCTAGTTGGTGCTTTCTAAGAGAAGATGGAGACTCAAAATAAAAATAAAAATTGTATAAAAGTAAATAGATAGGCCCTTCGCAGAGGGAAGCAGAGGTTTGCAAATGTGCCAGAGCTCAAAGCTTAAATTAGAGAGATAAAATTATTTTTGAGAGGCATGCTTTTCCTGTCAAGGAAAATGACCGAGAATTTCCAATATTTTCCATGCTAGACACATCATAGGCGGTTCCCAAATAGAAAATAAAGTTTATTTCCTTTCCACCATTCTTTCACAATCCATGGCTAGCCGTATCCACGGGTGCCCTCCATACCAACACTTTCCAAGGAATTTTGCTATTATTATTTTTGATTCATTGTGGGACTGGGCATCCCTATTACCTGCCACTCTCTCGTGCAATGACAGGTGAATAAACACTCATCGTGAGAATAACATACCTAGCATGGAAAATATTGGCCACCCCTGCCGCTTCATGAGCGGTACGGGCACACAAAACGGAAAATATTTTGAAAATTTTAGAGTTGGCACATGCAAATTTACTTGGAACGACATAGAAATACCGCATATAGGTAGGTATGGTGGACTCATTTGGCACAACTTGGGTTTAAGGAGTTTGGAAGCACAAGCAGTATTCCCGCTTAGTACAAATGAAGGCTAGCAAATAGATTGAGAAGCAACCAACCAAAAAGCGAAAAGGGTCATAAACATGCATTGAACATAACTAACACCGAATAATGCACCATAAGTAGGATATAATTTCGTTGCATAACTATTGACTTTATGTGCATGCATAGGGAATCACAAACCTTAACACTAATATTCTTACTAAATCACAATTACTCACTAACATGACTCACATATTATCATCTCCATATCACAAAACTATTGCAAGGAATCAAACTTATCATATCCAATGATCTTTCATGAAAGTTTTTATTATATCCCTCTTGAATATTCATCACTTTGGGACCAAATTCATATCTTGTGCAAATTACCATTACTATTATCAACTCTCAAAAAGATATAAGTGAAGCATGAGAGTGCACATATTTCTTCAAAATTTTATCTTATCAACTCTCAAAATAATATAAGTGAAGCATGAGAGTTCAAATATTTCTTCAAAATATAGCCACCGCCGTGCTCAAAAAGATTTAAGTGAAGCACTAGAGCAACTGCCTAGCTCAAAAGGTTTAAGTGAAGCACATAGAGTATTCTAACAAATCATGATTAACGTGTGGCTCTCTCAAATAGGTGTGTCCAGCAAAGATGATTGTGACAAACTAAAAAGCAAGCAAAGCAAAGACTCGTATAATACAGGACGCTCCATGTAAAACACATATCATGTGATGAATAAAAATATAGCTCCAAGTAAAATTACCGATAGTTGGTAGAAGAAAGAGGGGATGCCTTCCGGGGCATCCCCAAGCTTAGACGCTTGAGTCATCCTTGAATATTACCTTGGGGTGCCTTGGGCATCCCCAAGCTTAGGCTCTTGCCACTCCTTATTCCTTCATCTATCGTGATCTCACCCAAAACTTGAAAACTTCAATCACACAAAACTCAACAAAACCTTCGTGAGATCCGTTAGTATAACAAATAAATCCTTAACTCTAAGTACTGTAGTAAATTGATTCATATTTAATATTGGCATAATGCTACTGTACTCCAACTTCTCCATGACTCATACCCCCCGATACGATCCATAGATTCATCAAAATAAGCAAACTATGCAACAAAACAGAATCTGTCTAAAACAGAACAGTCTATAAAGATCTATTTAAAAGATATACTTATTTAACTCAAAACATTCTGAAAAATTAGGACAACGTGGGAAATTCATATACCAATACTGTGTACAAATTTCAGATTTTTCTGACGCTCCAGTACAGAACTAAAATTCCAGCACTGGACGCAAAACTTTCTGTTTTCCAAACAGCATCAATTATACTATCTTCCAAATCATCCCAAAGGCATTACTTGGCACAAACACTAATTAAAACACAAAAACACAATCATAACAGTAGCATAATTGTGCAAACACACAATAACAGAAATAAAAAGCAAACATTTATTTTATTCATTGGGTTGCCTCCCAACAAGCGCTATTGTTTTATGCCCCTAGCTAGGCATAATGCATAGTTTCAAGTATTGTCATCTTTCTTCTTCTTATCCAAAGATGCACTTTCATCAAAGGGTTTTTCAAAGGTAATATGAAACACATCATCCATAGAAATTTTAGCATTAGCAAGTTGTCCATCTGTAAATCCCTCTTGATTACTGACTACAATCCAAGAGTATTGTCTATTAACACTATTGAAAACTTGTTGGATTATATTCAAAGGAGGAACTTCCTTTTTAATATTTTCATCAAAGATGTGGTCATTGCAGAACAAATACCTCAACAAGTAGTCTTTATTATAAATGATCTCATCTATTACCGGTTTTTCATGGTTCATACCATCAAAATCAAAGATCTCCCTAGCTTCTCGCACTATGTGATCAAATTCATTCATGAGGACAAGGGTAGCTATTTTCTTAGCTCTAGGATTTTTTATAACCGATAACTCATAAAACAATCTTTGCAAAGTAGGATGGGTGTGAATAAATCTCCTTTCAAGTTTAAGAACAAGTGCGGAAATAGCTTCGGCATAATTTTTGGTTTCTTCAAGTATAGGAGCATCATCACAAGCCAAGGTCCCAATGCAATTAAAGAATTCTTGGATGACACTTTTTCCTATTACATTCCCATGTCCCAACACAAAAGTTTTAGCATCAAGATTGGTAGAACTTCCAATTTTAGGAGTTCTACCATCATCAGTTTCTGCCATGCCAAAATCACTCATGATAACACTCTTCAAGCAAGCAAACAAGAAGACACGCAAAAAGGCAAACGGAAAATATTTTCATACTTTTATAAAAACTTTTTAGAAGTGGGGGAGGTGAAAACGAGAGGCAAAGGCTAATAAAATAAATGCAAGGAAATGAAAGTTTTATGCATAGGTACTTGATAGATGTTGATGATGTCTCCCCGGCAACGGCGCCAGAAATTCTTCCTGCTGCTTGTGAGCTGTGTTGGGATTTCCCCGAAGAGGAGGGGATGATGCAGTACAGTAGAGATAAGTATTTCCCTCAGTTATGAAACCAAGGTTATCAATCCAGTAGGAGAATCACACAACAACTCATTAGCAGTACCTACACACAAAACAACAAATCCTTGCACCCAACGCAAACAAGGGGTTGTCAATCCCTTGGCAGTTAATTGCAAGATTAAATTGTATGGTGATAGATAAATAGATCGAACAAAAATACAAAATAAAATAAATAAAGTAAAAGTGCAGCAAGGTATTTTTATGATTTTTAATATATGATTTGGATAGACCCGGGGCCCCTAGTTTTCACTAGAGGCTTCTCTCCTGAAAAAAGCATACGGTGGGTGAACAAATTACTGTTGGGTAATTGATAGAAAAGCAAATAATCATGACGATATCCAAGGCAATGATCATGTATATAGGCATCACGTCCGAGACAAGTAGACCAACTTTTGCCTGCATATACTACTATTACTCCACACATCGACCGCTATCCAGCATGCATCTAGTGTATTAAGTCCATAAAGAATGGAGTAACGCCTTAAGCAAGATGACATGATGTAGACAAAGTAAACTCATGCATGAATAAACCCCATCTTTTTACCCTTAATAGCAACGATACATACGTGTCATGTCCCTTTCTGTCACTGGGATTGAGCACCACAAGATCGAACCCATTACAAAGCACCTCTCCCATTGCAAGATAAATCAATCTAGTTGGCCAAACCAAATCAATAGATCGGAGAGAAATACGAAGCTATAATAATCATGCATAAAAGATTTCAGAGAAGACACAAATAATATTCATGGATAATCTGATCATAAACTCACAATTCATCGGATCCCAACAAACACACCACAAAAAGTGATTACATCGGATAAAACTCCAAGAACATTGAGGAGAACATTGTATTGAAGATCAAAAAGAGAGAAGAAGCCATCTAGCTACTAACTATGGACCCGAAGGTCTGTGGTAAACTACTCACGCATCATCGGAAGGGCAGCAAGGATGATGTAGAGCCCCTCCGTGATCGATTCCCCCTCCGGCGGAGTACCGAAAAAGGCCTCCAGATGGGATCTCTCGAGAACAGAACCTTGCGACGGCAGAAAAAGTATTTCATGGACTCCTCTGTTGGTTTCCTGATTTTAGATAATTCATAGAGGTGGAATTAGGTCAAACGGAGTTGTGTGGGACCCACGAGGTACCAGGGCGCCCCCCCTGGGGCGCGCCGTGGTGCCTCGTGGGCCACTGCTTCATCTTCTCGTCCCCTCCTGAAGCTTCCACTATTTGTTATGTCCAGAAAAAAATCTCCAAAAAGTTTCGTGGCATTTGGACTTTGTTTGGTACTGATATTCTGGAAAACCAAAAATAGGCAAAAAAAACAGGAACTAGCACTGGGCACTAAGTTAATAGGTTAGTCCCAAAAAATGATATATAATTGCTATAAATGTATATAAAAACATCCAAAATTGATACTATAATAGCATGGAACAATCAAAAATTATAGATACATTGGAGATGTATCATTACCCAACACGCTCGATTACCTCTGGCTGGAGACACTTTTCTGGGTAATGCCCGGCCTCGGATAACCGACATGATGTAGTCCTACCTATGCTCTGCAGAGAGGTCCCCGCCGGTCTACATCCTAAGCGCTCAGGGGTCTTGGGCCCATCGCCCTTTGCACTCCGGGTCGTTGTGCGCAGGGGGATACCAGCACCACCTCTGCCTGGATGGCGTGATGCGGCCCGGCCACAATGCTGAACTGGACGTCTGACGGAGCTTTCGGATGATACATACGGCGCCGAGGGCCCCATTAAACCATTATCCCTCATGGTGGTAGTGCGTATAGGCCAGTGGCCAACTCAGATCAAATACCCAAATCCGTTAGTGAATTATTAGGAGCTCGCGGAGACGACCAGTGCTTTGGCCGTTTCGACTAGGTATCTCGCAGATCACGACCAGGGACTAGGCCCACCTCTCTCTTAGGTAGTCTACACCTGCCCTGTCGCTCCGACTACAGTGTAAGTTCCATGTCGGTTGTCGGGACAAGTCCCGAGGTACCACCACATCCTGGGTGGTACCGCTAACAGCCAGCCGCCACAGAACTCTCTCGAGGGTACCCTTGGGGTCGGCCCGACTTCAACATTATCTCGCGGGTGCTCTTGGAGCCGACCCGTCTTTAACAATGGTCTGAGGTGAAGGTCAAAGTACCCGTGTGTCCATAACATCGTGGGGAATCCGAGGAATCACCCTCGATGGATTCCCACTCGATGTAACCATCAAGGTGAACTTGGAGGAATCACCCTCGATGGGTTCACACTTGAGGGGCTGCACAACAGAGGCCTCATCGGAGGTGGTGAAAGAGGAATCACCCTCGGTAACCCACAACCGACTAGCTACGCTACAGAGATATCATCAGGAGTTAGGTAGGAGGTATCACCCTCGGCACTCGATAGTAGCTCTACAGAGTCATACAACTTAAGGGGGTGTGCGGTGCTGTGTAGGTCTCTGCACATCGAAGACGTTGATGGATACATCCGGAAGCAAAGCATGGCAACACGGACAAGGGTGCGGGGCCACTGACTGATCACTATCTAGCCTATACTAAGCATAGAGGACAACAGGTAAAGTATTAATAGCAGGTTACAAAATCAGGCTATGCATTAGAATAGAAGCAATCAAATACAGTAGCAAAATCCAATGCAAGCATGGGAGAGAAAGAATGGGCGATATAGGAATGATCAATGGGGTTTTGCTTGCCTGGAAGCTCTGCTGAAAAGGAAGAAGGGTTGTTGGCGACGTAGTCGATCACAGGGGCATCGGCAGTAGTCCCAGGGTCTACCGGAGAAGAAAGAGAAGGGAGAAACAAATAAATAATGGGCAAACAAATGCACACAGATGCATGACATGGCAATATATTGAGCTGGGGGTGACCTAACGCAGTGCTAAGTGTTATAGACGAAGCGGGAAAATATCCGGGAATATTTTCCCGGCTCCAGGCATTTATCGTTCAAACGATCCGGAGGGAAAGGTTCCATGTTTGCTGTGCAGAGGGCATGTGCCAGGTATGTGGATGGCATATTTGGATTCGTCTTATTTTTCTGATCATTTTTCATATATAAATTATTTTCATCCGAGTTACGGTTTATTTTATGTGATTTTTCAAAGTTTTAATCATTTTCTGGAATTTATTTAATTCGAAAAAATACTAAATGCAAAATGCTACGTGCACCCGAATTTGTACCCAGAAATGGGCACAAACGGGCTGACAGGTGGGGCCTCTGAGCTGAGTCAGCAGCCCAGTCAGCAAATCTTATCCAAATGAACAGTGCACTATGGGTCCCATATGTCAGTGTCACATATTTTTAACAGAAAAAATAATAGGTTAATTAGCGGTGGCGGGGCCCAGTGTCAGTGAGGTTAGGGGGGGTTAATTATCTTCTTGTTAGCTACTAATTAAAAAGGCCTGGCCCACTGGCACTGAGACGGCCGGCCGGCTCAAACATGCGCATGCGCGGTGGAGGCGCGGCCATGGCCGGAGCGCGGCCGGCAGTGGCGCGGTCGGGGCGAGGCAGGGTGCGGCCGGCGAGAGGGCGCGGCTGGGCGGAGGAGGGCTCGGCCGGGAGCGGCAGGCCCGTGCGCGGGCGGGGCGAGCAGCGGCAGGCGGCGGCGACAGAAGTGGCAGCGGGCAGCAGGCGACAGCAGCAGAAGGCGGCAGGCAGCTGCGGCGAGCGGCAGGGCGAGGCCACGCGGAGGCGCGGCCGCACACAGCCGGAAGCTCGCGGGCGCGGCCAGGGGACGGCCAGGGTGCGAGGCAAGGGAGCCCGGGGCGCGGACGTGGGGGTGGGCGTGGTCGCGGTGACCGCGGCCACTAGCCGGAACTTTGTCGGCACGGGGCGGCGCAACGGAGAGACGAACAGAGGGGGAGACGAGGTGAACGGGGGTGGCACTCACAGAGGGAGGCGGAGGACGCGTCCGGCGGGGAGGAGGAGCTCCGGTAAGGTAGATCGGGCGAGGCAGCGGCGGCCGTGGGCGAGGAAGACGACGTCGATCCCGTTGATGCAGTGCTCCTCGGCTCGAGCTGGTGGTCATAGTCGAGGCAGTGGATGATGGCGGAGAAGATGGACGAGGTCTCAGGCACCGGGGAGCTCGGTGGGCACGAGGATGAGGTCGGCCATGGCGGCGATGCTTCGGGCAAGCGTGTGGAAAAGAAAGCGGCGTGACGGAGAAGGGAAAGAGGGGCTAGGGTTCGTCCAGAGGCTCGAGGGGACCTTTATCGAGCGCTGGGAGACGGCGGATGGCCGGCACGTGGCCATGGCCATGGGATGGCCGCCACGGTTGCCTCCTGCCTCCTACTGTAACGGGAGGTGGAAGACAAGGAAGGTGGGCTGGGCTGTGTACTGTGGAACTCAAGCCCAGTTGCACAGTGGCAGACTTTCTATTATTCTTT
The DNA here is from genome assembly GCA_039707655.1 of Elymus sibiricus. Lineage (NCBI taxonomy): Eukaryota > Viridiplantae > Streptophyta > Magnoliopsida > Poales > Poaceae > Elymus > Elymus sibiricus. The sequence goes on from CM077674.1 coordinate 255,585,305, forward strand.
TCCTTTTTTGTTTCTTTATTTCTTTCACTGTTTTGCATTTTCTTTTAATAGCAAATGATTTTAGTTGCAGATGATACTTGTCACATAATTAGTAGGCAGTGTTCTGAGCTACCCCACTAAGTCTCAATTTATTTTGAATTGTTCAAATATTTATTTAAATTGAAAAGGACCAATTAAATGTTGTTGGTATAGTTTTAAATAGGTTAGGGGCATTATAATAATCCAAATGAGGTTGGTTTATTCATGACAATTAGTTAGAGAATATTGGCAACCCAGCGAACATTTTTGAGTTACTGTTTGAAGAAATAATAATTTGACTTGCATTTCAAATTGGATTTTGAATTTGATTTTTGGACAAGTTACAATTAGCATAGTAATCATGATGACATGGCAACCATTAGGGGGAGATTACTGTAGCAGGATTATCGGGGTGTTACAGTCTCCTATTTTGTCACTTTCATATACTAGTGAGAATTTTTCATTACAGAACTAGGCTTGTATATTCCGATGATGGGCTTCCTCAAATGCCCGGGGTCTTCATGAGCAAGCAAGTTGGATGCACACCCACTTAGTTTTCAGGTTGAGCTTTCTTACACTTATAGCTCTTAGTGCATCCGTTGCATGGCAATCCCTACTCCTCGCATTGACATCAATTGATGGGCATCTCCATAGCCCGTTGATTAGCCTCGTCGATGTGAGATTATCTTCTTATTTTTTACTTCCCCTTATTTATCTCTACCACCACACTCTATTCCACCCATAGTGCTATACCAATGGCTTGCGCTCAGGTATTGCGTGGGGGTTGAAAATGCTGAAGCGCGTTAAAAAGTATGAACCAATTGCTCGGCGTGTCATCGGGGTAGTGCATGATTAATACTTTATGTTAAGAAGATGGAGCATGACAGGATTATATGATTTTGTAGGGATAACGTTCTTTAGCATTTTTATTTTGAAAGACATGATTGTTTATTAGTATGCCTGAGTATTGATGTCTTTATATCAAATAATAGACTATTGCTTTGAATCATTCAGATCTTATTATTCATACCGTAAGAGAGAGATTACATGATGAAACATGATAGGTATCATTCCACATCAAAAATTCTATTTTTATCATTTACCTACTCGAGGACGAGCAGGAATTAAGCTTGGGATGCTTGATACATCTCCAACGTATCTATAATTTTTGATTGTTCCATGCTATTATAGTATCAATCTTGGATGTTTTATATGCAATTATATGCCATTATATATCATTTTTTGGGAATAACCTATTAACCCAGTGCCCAGTGCCAGTTGCTGTTTTCTGCTTGTTTTTGCCTTTTCCAAAAATCATTATCAAAAAGTATCCAAACGAGAAAAAAACTTTGGATTAATTTTTTCTGGACCAGAAGAGACCCACGAAGCTTCGGGAGAAGACCAGAAGAGCCAGAAGGAGGCGGTAAGCCTGGAGGGCGCGCCCCCCAGGCTTGTGGGCCCCTCGTTGCCCCTACTGACCTCATTCCAGCGCTATAAATTCCCAAATATTCCCAATATACCAGAGAGACAGAAGAGAAAACATTTTCGCCGCCTGAGGGTGTCCCGGACTAGGGGGTACTCGGGCTGCCGGTCTATCTCTCATAGGCCGGGCTGGTGGGCCGCCCTCTACATGTTTATGGAAGGCCGGATTGTGGACGATCTCGTGTGATAGAAGGAAACCTACGAAGACCTGGCATCTCCTTTAAGAAACAGTTGTCATAATCGGCATGTTTGTCCCTGATGGTAACCGACCATATGTAACCCTGGGACCCCCTGGTGTCTATATAAACCAGGAGGTTTAGTCCGTAGAGGGGGGATATAATTACCTAGGGTTTAGCCCAGTCGATCTCGAGGTAGATCAACTCTGTAACCTTCATACAATCACATCAATACAATCAAGCAGGACGTAGGGTTTTACCTCCTCAAGAGGGCCCAAACCTAGGTAAATCGTTGTCTCTCCGTTCCCTGTTACCATCGACTCCTTGACCCATAGTTCGGATCCCCTACCCGAGATCTGCCGGTTTTGGTACCGACATTGGTGCTTTCATTGAGAGTCCCGTCGTGGGTCGCCAAGGATTGATGGCTCGCCGTCCCCGAACAGTTCTTCAGCAATGGAACCTGCAGCGGGGATATCATCGTCCTCGGACAGCTCTTCTCTTCAGCAACGGAGTTCGCAGCGGGGACATCTTCGCCCCCGGCCAGCTCTTCGCGTTCGGCAGCATCGTGTTGCACGCTGATCCAACTGGTCACCTCAACCAGGTCGGCAGCTTCGCCCCCGAGCAGGAAATCAGGTTCGGCGGCTTTGAGTACGTTGCCGATGCTCGAGGCGATCTGGTCTTCACTGGGTTCTCGGCCTTACCCGAGGAACCCACCAACCCCGAGGCCTTGACTTCGGATTCCTTCCCCGCCCCCGTCCTCGGGGCAGACCTCGGTTCGGATCTGACCTTGAGATCGGATCCGACCCCGGAGCCGGAAAACCAAGGGTCACCCTTGGCCGAACACACTCCCGTTATCGGCGCGCCGGAGCCCAGCTCCGATGGCTGCCCGAACATAGATCCGGTGGACCCCTTGATTTTAAGCGAGATTCTGGACCGGATCCAGATGATAAATATCACGGACGGCCCGTCCTCGGACCAGGAGTAGGTCGGACAGGATGCCGGCCGCGAGGAATTTTGCGTCCCACCCACCACCCACTTGGTAGCCACTGTCGAAGATTTAACCGACATGCTGGACTACGCCTCCGAGGAGGCTGACGACATGGACGAGGACATTGACGTCCCGCCCTACACGGATACCTTCCTTGCCACTGCAAATACCGGAAAGTGGACCGCCACCTCCACCTATGAAGTTTACATGGTTGACACCCCCATGAAGGATGGTGACACAACCAAGAAGGGCGGCGACGACACCACCGAAGACCTGCCCAAACGCCGACGACGGCGAGCCAGAGGGCAGGGGAAGGGTAAGGAAAATCACACAGACACAAACGACACCGGAGATAACGAGACTCCGGATAATTTGGGGGAGCTCGGCGATAACACGCCCGAGCAACGACCTGACGCCCCTGAAGGGCATGAGGACCAGGGTGACCCCGAGGACCTCGATGATTCCGAGGACAGTAATTACCTCCCTCCATCCGAAGAGGAAGATAGCCTCGGACCCGAAGACTTTATCGTCCCAGAGGATCCCCTGGAACAAGAAAAATTCAAGCGGCAACTCATTGCCACTGCCCGAAGCTTGAAGATGAAACAACAACAGCTAAGGGCCGAACAGGATACACTCAACGACAGATGGACGATGGTCCTAGCCGCCGAAGAAGGCCTCGACGATCAATGTCAGGGCCAATATAAGAATTACCCACGGCGGCGCCTCCTCCCAGAATTCAAGGATGAGGCCTTTGAGCCCGTCCCTCCCACACGAACTTACGCAGACCAGCCCGACCGACCCGCTCGAGGACGAGATAGGCCGGCTGTGGAAACCAAGCTCCCACCCACGCCCCCTCGAGGACGAGATAGAGCGGCTGGTGAAGCCGAATACCCACCCGCGCGCCCTCAAGAACGAGATAGAGCGGCCGGAGAATCCGAACTTCCACTCGTGCCCCCTCGAGGACGGGATAGGGCGGCCAGGGAAACGGAATATCCACTCGTGCCCTCCCACCAAGTAGGCAAAGACCCGGTTCAATTGGATGACCAATACGATCTGCGCCACGACCTGAATGCACGGGCGATTCAGTCGAGATCCATCTATGGATCCACAGGATACGCACCCGCTGGACGGGACGGATACCAGGCCTAGCGCGATAGAAACAACAGAGCTCGGGAGCAGCACCGCGCCCGGATGACAACTGATCTTCGGCGCGATGTGGCCCGGGCCAGGGGCACCGCACACCCAATGTGTTTCACTGACGAGGTGATGCAGCATCAGTTCCCCGAGTGGTTTAAACCCGTTAATATAGAATCCTATGACGAGACAACTGACCCAGCTGTGTGGATTGAGGATTTTCTTCTCCACATTCATATGGCTTGAGGAGATGATCTCCATGCTATCAAGTACTTACCGTTGAAACTCAAGGGACCGGCAAGGCATTGGCTGAACAGCCTACCCGAAAACTCCATCGGGAGCTGGGAAGAGCTCGAGGATGCATTCCGAGCTAACTTTCAAGGAACCTATGTTCGGCCACCGGACGCCGATGACCTGAGCCATGTTATTCAGTAGCCCAGAGAGTCAGCCCGGCAATTCTGGCATAGGTTTTTGACCAAGAAAAACCAGATCGTTGACTGCCCAGATGCCGAAGCAATTGCGGCATTCAAGCACAGTATCCGGGACGAGTAGCTTGCCCGCCAGCTCGTCCAGGACAAGCCGAGAACAATGTCGGCCCTTACCTCTCTAATGACCCGCTTTTGCACGGGTGAGGATAGTTGGTTGGCTCGTCGAAGCAACCACCCCGAAGACCCCGGCACTTCAGAGACCCGGGACGGAAACGGGAACCCCGGCGCAATAGGAATAATAAGCGCCGACACTCAAACAACGGCGGTGAAGCCGATGACACAGCAGTAAACGCCAGATTCAGCGGCCCGAAATTGGGACAGCGGAAGAAACCCTCTAAAGGGAACCGAGATGGCCCGTCTGCGCTGGATAGAATATTGGATAGGCCCTGCCAGATTCACGGCACCCCTGACAAGCCAGCTAACCACACCAACCATCACTGTTGGGTAATTAAGCAGGCCGGCAAAGCCACAGCCGAAGAACAGGGCAAGGGCCCCCGCAGTGAGGACGACGACGAACCTCGTGGGCCGAACAATGGAGGCCAGAAACAGTTCCCTCCAGAGGTCAAAACCGTGAACATGATCTATGTCACGCACATACCAAAGAAGGAGCGGAAACGCGCGCTTCGGGATGTCTACGCCTTAGAGCCGGTAGCCCCGAAATTCAACCCGTGTTCGGCTTGCCCGATCACTTTCGACCGTCGAGATCATCCGACCAGTATACGCCATGGAGGAACGGCGGCTCTGGTACTTGACCCCATCGTGGATGGATTTCACCTCACTAGAGTCCTGATGGACGGAGGTAGCAGTCTTAACCTGCTTTACGCAGATACAGTGAGGAAGATGGGGATCGATCCGTCAAGGATCAAACCCAGCAACACCACCTTTAAAGGTGTAATCCCAGGCGTCGAGGCACTCTGCTTGGGTTCCGTGACTTTGGAAGTAGTCTTCGGCTTGCCCGATAACTTCCGCGGCGAGGACTTGATCTTCGATATTGTCCCTTTCCGCAGTGGTTATCATGCACTCCTCGGACGGACCGCCTTCGCTCGCTTTAACGCCGTCCCGCACGACGCGTACCTGAAGCTCAAGATGCCAGGACCAAGGGGCGTTATTACCATCAACGGTAATACCGAGCACTCGCTCCGAACAGAGGAACACACTGCGGCTCTGGCCGCCCAAGTCCAAGCCGCCGAAGAGGCGTCGCAAGCCCAGTCCACTGCCAAGACACTGGACGCACGCAAGCGCTCCCGAGCTGCAGCCTCGGTCCCGGCGCACTCCCATGCTCCCCCCAAATAAGGATACGCGCCCCACAGCACGGCCCACCTAGTCGCGAAATACGTACCTCGAGTACACAATTTCGCGCTCAAAATTCCATGGGCAATTGTGGGGACATATCAAACAAAGGTCAAAAGCTCGGTTCGATCGATCAATGGCCAATAGATGTCTTTAAATTGACGTCAACAATGGGCACCATCTAGGGCCTGATCAGCATCCAGGTGATATACCATGGCGATTTCTCAAAACCCTCTTTCAAGGGCTCGCCCATCAAAGATTACTACCTCCACCGAATACACGGCGGACAGCTTCGCTTCCACGGAAGCTTCTTGAAGAGCAAAGGCGCAATCGTGCAGCAGGGCGTAGTTGGGACGTCAAACCACTCATGAAGGCCCTGTCTAAAATTTCCTCTCAATATATACATTTCTTTAAAAGTATCTATTAAAGTTACTTCGGCAATCCGGATTGTACGGTTGGACGTCACACATTCAACGGAAATAAAGGCCACTTTATTATGGTATACTCGTGCAGTCATTCACATTGCTTATTCCTTTCCGCCTTTTTAGCCGAAGTAAACCATCGCGATACATGCATTTTAATCCGGCTCATAGACCGGGGGCTTGAACATAGATCTCGCCTTAAAACTTTATCCCGGCACTTCTTTTTATTTCATGTGCTCGGTGTCATGGATATTGCATTATATGAATCAGTTCCGAATTGAGTCTTTGGTTAATAGTTGGGTTGCCCGGCTCCTGTGTTTACCCTCTTACATTCCGCACTGTTCGTCTAAGAGGGTAAAGGGAGAACCACTGCGATTGTACTTCTAGCTCGCCTGGTTAAGTACCTCAGTGGAGAAAGCCAAAAACTGACTGTCCCAATAAGCGAGAACTGGTCGGCGATCCGATGACTAGAGTCATCCTAAAATCGTTGGAGGTTAGTCTGTGTTATACGAAGGGTTCTCTGTTGCAGAAACCACGTGATGTTGGTGTCAACCGCGGCTCGTCCGAACATCACAAATACCGGGGGCTCGTTACTGGCCCCCACCATTAAGCTCCTCTGGCTAAGTGAAAGCACTAAAACCGAATAGTCTGATTGCCTGGTTTTCCGCATATACAACCACCTCCGGGCACTGAGACGTCGGCTAAGGGTTTACGTATTACGAGAAAACACCCCACGCAATATTTGCAAGGGGGCTGAAGCGGACGACTGGTAACTTTCAGCTTATAAACGGCCGCACAGGAGTCAAAATTAACATCATCAGGCATCTTTGTTCATAGACGAGCAATCTGCATTCGCATAAAAGTTTCAACTCCTTGGTTACAAGGAAACTACATCTACTCATAAATTACATCTTTTGGGCATTGGGCCTCTACTGCCCAAGCACCGTCCATCACGGCGGGAAAGTACTGCTCGGGGCGCCTATGCTCCTTCCCTGGCGGCGGCGGTCCGGTGGCCATCTCGGCGAGCTTTAGCTTTAGCCAATGTACCATTGTCTTGCCGAAGGCCATCCGAGCGCCCTCGATGCATGCGGAGCGCTTCCAGGCGTCGACCTGAGAAGGGGCGCCATACAGCCTCTGCACCAGACCGAAGTAGCTGCTCGGCAGTGGTTCCGACGGCCATAGTTTGACGCAGAGGTCCTTCATCATCGGCTCCGCCATCCGATGCAGCTCCATCAGCTGTTTCATCTGGTTGTTGAGGAGGGGAGGGTGTTCGAGCGCTTGAAATTGCGCGCAGAAAAGCCTCTGCTCGGCCCAACCCTCCTGGCCGGCGAAGAACCTCGCCGCATCCGCCGCACTCTTCGGGAGGTCCGCAAAGGCGCCTGCGAAACACCATACCCGCGTGAGCAACGCGAACCTGTTACCTCCAAAGACACTTTGTAGCAAGTACGGCTTACCATCAGCTATCAGCCTGACTTGGCGGATCTCTTCTTGGTAACCGCGTGCCTTTGTCCGCGCTTCCGTGGCCACTGCCGCCGACAAGATCAGCTCGGCGGCATACTCTTTGTTCTTCTGCTCGAGGGCCTCACACCTTGTGACGGCATCCCCGAGCTCTTGCTGCACTTCCAACACCCTCGCCTCGTGCTTCTGGTTCATGGTTCGCTCAACGACCAGTTCGGCGGCCGCTTTATCGGCCGCCAACTTTTGCTCCGCTGCTTCCAGCTGAGCCGTCTTTAGCGCGGCCTTGAGGTTTTCCACCTCTGCGGCGGCAGCTGTCGTAGCATACGTAGCATCCATGAGGATACTTTGAAATCTACTTACAAAACAACGACTATATTCCACATTACAGTTTGGACTCACCTTGCGCCTCGTCGAACCTCTTGTTCACCAGGCCCAGATCATCCTCGGAGCTCTTCAGCTTCCGATTCAGCTCGGCCAACTCTTTGGCGTTGGCGGTTGCGGCTGAAGATGAGGCCTGCGCATTTTTCTACGCACGTTAGTATCCGAGATATCGACTTTTGATCCTCCGGCCGGCTTTGCTCAAACTGGTCAGAGTCTCGGGGACTACTATGTATGAGGCTATGCATTTATACAAAGGAATTCTTCTAAGGGAAAAGCATTACTTCGCTCACCTTGAAGCCGGTAAGAAGGCCACTAAAGGCCTCCTTCAGTCCGTTATCCACGGACCGAATACTTTGCAACACCGCGCCCATAAGTGCACGGTGCTCTTCGGCGATGGAGGAGCTGGTCAGAGCATCCTCCATCTCGTCCGGCCACCCGGTCGACGCCTGCTCTGGGGCAGGCGGGGGTGGCGGCGGCACTTCGGCTCCTTCCTTCTCGAAGTCCGGAGCGCCGGACTCTGGACGCCTAGACGTCTCCGGAGTCATCCTCGGAGAGAGCTCGGGTCGTCCGAGCTCCTTCCCTTCGTTCACCAGAGGGGCCCTCCCCTCCTGGTCTTCGGCGACCGAGGTGTTCACCTCGGCCATGACAGTATTGCCCTCTCCCCCCGCGTGCGGCACGGGAGGGGTCCTCCTCAATAGGACTTCCCCGGCCTCCTCGACAATCAGGGCAGGCGAGGCGCGAGATTTGGTCCCGCTCTCCGCTAGCGCCGCCGGTGGAGAATCCCCCTCCGAGACTCGGTCGGTGGGGAGATCGCGTAGCGGGCTATAAATTTACAAACGGAAACGTGATCAATATCAAACCCAGTTCGATTAAGGACGGTAAAATGGTTACTAGAACGCGTACCTCTGAGCCTGCGGCTTAGCCCTGGGAATTTTCTGAGGAACCTCGTCGGAGGCCTCACAGTCCTCGGCAGAAGCCGATCTATCGCCGGACAAGGCTACCTTGGCCTTGCACGGTCTTTTGTGAGCGGGTTGAGGAGGCTCCTCCTTGGCATCCTTGGACACCGCCCTTTTCCCTGATCGGGAGGTATCGTCCTCCTCCCCGTCCTCTCCCTGCTCCTTCTGCTCCTCTTGCATGGAGGGAGCATTGGTATCCCCGGATTTAGCACCCGGGGGTCTTCGGGAGCGGAGGCCCTCTCTGGCCTCCCCCTGTTGGTTCTTCTTCTCCTTCCTTTCCGGCACCTCGTACGGATCCACGGCCAACATGGCCGTCAGGAGGGGCGTCCTGGGTCCCTCTGGCAGCGGCGCTGGACTGTCGATTCGCTGGGCCTTCTTCAGCCAATTCTGCGGACGAAAAGTAGCAAAGCTGAGTACCTTGTCAAAAGGGAACAGTTCGGATAAAAACATACAAAATTGCTCATACCTCCCGTGGGGGATTTGCGGCATCAAGTCCGACGTCTTCCTCCTCGGACAACCAGTCCTTCTGCGGCTTGAATAGCGCCCTCCACAGTTGGGCGTGGGAGGTGCGGAAGAAGCTACGCACGGTGGCCGGGTCTCCGGGCTTATAGGCCCACATGGGGGAAGCCCTGTCCTGGAAAGGGAGAATTCGGTGGCCGAGCATAATCTGGATCACGTTGACTAGCGCGACGCCCTTGTCTATCATTCTGGCAATCCGGCTTTGCAACAGCACCACCTCCTTATTCGGCCCCCAGTCGAGGTCCTTCTTGGTCCATGAGACCAGCCTTGTAGGGGGCCCGGATCGGAAGGCTGGAATCGCCTCCCAATTTGCGCGCCTCGGCTCTGTGATATAAAACCACTCCTTTTGCTATATCTTGACGGTCTCGATGAAAGTACCGTCCGGCCACTCCACTCGCAGAAGCTTGCTGATCATGACACCCCCGCAGTCCGCCTGTTGGCCATCTACTATCTTCGGCTTGACGTTGAAGATCTTCAACCACAAACCAAAGTGTGGCCGGACTCGGAGAAAGGCCTCACAGACGATGATAAACGCCGAGATGTGGAGGAAGGAGTTCGGCGCGAGGTCGTGGAAGTCGAGCCCGTAGAAGAACATGAGGCCCCTGACGAAGGGGTGAAGGGGGAAACCCAAGCACGAATACCACTCTCTCGCCCGGCCGCGGCGTAGGGATGGCCTGACCCGCCTCCGGAGCACGGTGGGCGATGTCGGCTGGAAGGTAGCCCGCGCTCTTCAAGTCCAAAATGGCGCTGTTGGTGACGCTCGAAGCCTCCCACTTGCCCTTGGACCCGGAACCCGCCATTGCTAGATTGGGCGGGTGGAAAGAAGGGTTTTTGAGAGGGTGGATCTGGGCGTTGGAGCTCAGGAGATGGGAAAGGTAATAGCGAAGGGGAGAAGTGAAAGCGTACGAAGGGAACGATTGATGTGCCCCTTTTATGGGCTGTAAAAACCCACGGTCCTTTTACTGCACCGCAGTCCTCGCCATTTCCCCATGTAACCGTGCCATTATGTGCGCGTGGGACACGATCATATCCCTTGAAAACAGGACACGATCTCCATATCGATGGGACGTGCCAATGAAAACCGCCTCGAACCACGAATCGAGTTTTTCATGTACCAACTCGCGGTCGTGGCGAGGAATGACCCTTCGGTAAAAGTTGTCAGATGAGGGCACTGTTCACACCGAAGCAGCTAGCCTTCGAGGCTAAGTTATTTTTATACTTCGTTATCGAGGTGCATCTCGACGCATATACGACCGGGCAATGCTTGAGAATACAACTCGGAGTAATACAGGCCTGTTACCGGTGCCACAGAGGAAGGTGAACTGGTCCACGAAGCCAATGGTGTTCGGCGTCTACTTCGGCTTCGAAGACTAGTTCGGGGGCTACTGAGGGTGTCCCGGACTAGGGGGTACTCGGGCTGCCGGCCTATCTCTCATAGGCCGGGCTGGTGGGCTGCCCTCTACATGTCGATGGAAGTCCGGATTGTGGACGATCTCGTGTGATAGAAGGAAACCTCCGAAGACCTTGCGTCTCCTCTAAGAAACAGTTGTCATAATCGGCATGTTTATCCCTGGGACCCCCTGGTGTCTATATAAACCAGGAGGTTTAGTCCGTAGAGGGGGGATATCATTACCTAGGGTTTAGCCCAGTCAATCTCGAGGTAGATCAACTCTGTAACCTTCATACAATCACATCAATACAATCAAGCAGAACGTAGGGTTTTACCTCCTCAAGAGGGCCCGAACCTGGGTAAATCGCTGTCTCTACGTTCCCTGTTACCATCGACTCCTTGACCCAAAGTTCGGATCCCCTACCCGAGATCTGCCGGTTTTGGTACCGACACCGCCACAAGCCTCTGTTCTTCCACGATCCCATCTGGAGGCCTTTTCTGGTACTCTGCCGGAGGGGGAATCGATCACGGAGGGCTTCTTCATCAACCTTGTTGCCCTTTCGATGATGTGTGAGTAGTTTACCACAGACCTACGGGTCCATAGCTAGTAATTAGATGGCTTCTTCTCTCTCTTTGATCTTCAATACCATGATCTCCTCGATGTTCTTGGAGTTCTATCCGATGTAATCTTCTTTTGCGGTGTGTTTGTTGGGATCCGTTGAATTGTGAGTTTATGATCAAATTATTCATGAGAAATATTTGAGTCTTCTCTAAACTCTTTTATGCATGATTATTATTGCTTTGTATTTCTCTCCAATCTATCGATTTGGTTTGGCCTACTAGATTGATTTGTCTTGCAATGGGAGAGGTGCTTTGTGATGGGTTCAATCTTGCGGTGCTCAATCCCAGTGACAGAAAGGGACATGACATGTATTTTTATTGTTGCCATTAAGGATAAAAAGATGGGGTTTAATCATATTGCTTGAGTTTACTTTGCCTACATCATATCATCTTGCTTAAGGCGTTACTCTGTTTCATACTTAATGCCCTAGATGCATGCTGGATAGCGGTCGATGGGTGGAGTAATAGTAGTAGATGCAGGCAGGAGTCGGTCTACTTGTCTTGGATGTGATGCCTATATACATGATCATTGCCATGAATCCATCATAATTATTTGCTTTTCTATCAATTGCCCAACAGTAATTTGTTTACCCACCGTATGCTATGTGTTCGAGAGAGAAGCCTCTAGTGAAAACTATGGCCCCCGGGTCTACTTTATCATATATAAAAAACCTAAAAATACCTTGCTGCAATTTATTTACTTTTATTTTTATTAGTATTTTATTTTATCTATTTACCTATATAAGATTTAATCCTTGCAAATAACCGCTAAGAGGATTGACAACCCTCTTATTTGTGTTGGGTGCAAGTGTTTGCTTTTGTGTGTGCAGGTGCGTTTAACGGAATTTTGCTTGGTTCTCCTACTGGATTGATAACCTTGGTTCTTAACTAAGGCAAATACTTATCTCTACTATACTGCATCATCCTCTCCTCTTCGGGGAAATACCAACGTAGTCTACAAGTAGCAAGTATCCCAACTATTGTCACTTTGGGGTCTACGGATCAGAACAATAACAAGTGCATATAACTAGCAGATAGGATCAAGAACTCAAATGTATTCATGAAAACATAGAGGGTTCAGATCAGAAATCATGGGACTTGGGCCCTAGTGACAAGCATTAAGCATAGCAAAGTCATAGCAACATCAATCTCAGAACATAGTGGATACTAGGGATCAAGCCCTAAAAAATTGACTTGATTACATGATAAATCTCATCCAACCCATCACCGTCCAGCAAGCCTACAGAGAAATTACTCACACCCAGTGGTGAGCATCATGAGATTGGTGATGGAGGATGGTTGATGATGACGATGGCGACGAATCCCCCTCTCCGGAGCCCCGAACGAACTCCAGATCAGCCCTCCTAATGAAAAACAGGAGGCGGCGGTGGCTCTGTATCGTAAAACATGATGAAACTTCTTCTCTTATTTTTTTCTCATGGAAAGAGAATTTATAGCGTTGGAATTAGGTCAGAAGGCCTTCTGTGGGCCCCACAAGGTATCCCGACCCGCCCAGGGGGGGTCGGGCCCTGTTGCCTTGTGGGCAACAGGTGGCCCCTCTCCAGTAGATTCTTGCGCCAATATTTTTTATATATTCCATAAAAATCTCCAAAAAGTTTTGTCCAATTCCGAGAACTTTTATTTCTGCAGAAAAACAACACCATGGTAGTTTTGGTGAAAACAGCGTTAGTCCGGGCTAGTTCCATTCAAATCATGCAAATTAGAGACCTAAACAAGAGCAAAAGTGTTTGGAAAAGTAGATACGACGGAGACGTATCAGATGCCGAGACACAATCTGGTAATGAACACCCACTTAATGATAATGATGTTCATGTTGACACTTAACCAGATAATGATGTAGAAATAGAACCTGCTATTGATCTTGATAACCCACCTCCTAAGAATAAAAGATATGATAAAAGTGATTTCATTTCTAGAAAACATGGAAAAGAAAAAGAACCATGGGTTCAGAAACCCATGCCTTTTCCTACTAAGCCACCTAGAAATAAAGATGAGGAGGACTTTGAGCGCTTTGTTGAAATGCTTAGACCTGTCTTTTTGCGCACTCGCTTGACTGATATTCTGAAAACACCTCCATATGCTAAATACATGAAAGATATTGTCACTAATAAAAGAAAGATACCTGAGGCTGAAATTTCCACCATGCTTGCAAATTATTCTTTTAAGGGTGGAGTGCCTAAGAAGTTAGGAGATCCGGGAATACCCACTATACCATGCTCCATTAAAAGAAGTTATGTCAAAACTGTTTTATGTGACTTAGGAGCCGGTGTTAGTGTTATGCCTTTCTCTTTATATAGAAGACTTGATTTGAATAAGTTGACACCTACTGAAATATCTTTGCAAATGGCTGATAAATCAACTGCTATACCTATTATAATTTGCGAGGATGTGCCCGTTGTTGTTGCAAATGTCACTATCTTAACAGACTTTGTTATACATGATATGCCCGAGGACGACAACATGTTGATTATCCTTGGAAGATCCTTTTTAAATACTGCAGGAGCTGTTATTGATTGCAACGAAAGCAAAGTCACCTTTCATGTCAATGGTAATGAGCATACGGTTTATTTTCGGAAGAAACAAAGTTCGGTGAATGGTATCAACTATATTGAAAAAGTTTCGACAATCACTATTGGAGGCTTTAAATTTCCTCTTCCCACCGTCAAAAGAAATATGAAATTCTTATTGTCGGGGAGATGCATATCCCCGTTGAGGTAACTTACTGTTATACGAAAGTTCTTTGGTTTCATGTTACTTGGAAATAGTTTGTTAATAAGACTTGATCAACCTTATTAATGGATTCTTTTTGAGGGGCATGTGGTTGATGAAATTAGTAAGCACAACTTTCTGTAATTATAGTTTGCTCTCTGTTATTCATAGTTTAATAAAGTAAAATGCCATGATTATTCTGTTTTCTGAATTATCCGTGCAATAAAAAATGACCCAAAAATAAAAGTGCTCAGAATGCTGTGAAATTTAACATGTTTTTTTCTGGAATATTTAAGAACTTTTGGCACTAAAAATAACCCAAGGGGGTGCCCCTATTCCTCACAAGGCAACAAGGCGCGACCCCCCTTGGGCCACGCCAAGATGCCTTGTGGGTCCCACAAGGACCCACAGACTTATCTCTTCAGCCCACTTCATCTCCTACCTCCAGAAAAAATCGTGGTAGCTTTTGTTCTCGTGTTCTTGCTCCCAAACCTGAGATTTTCGATCTCTTTGCTCGGAGCTCCGTTTTATCCGAAACTGTTTTGGGGGATTGCTCCTTGGTATGTGACTCCTCTATTGTTCCAATTAGTTTTTGTTCTAGTTCATTATATTTTGCATAAATTGCTGCTATTGGTGCTACTAAAAATGAGCTTGCATGTTGAATTCTTTGAGTTCTAAATAGTTTGAATGCTTGATATAGCCTCTAGACATTCATATGAGTAGTTGCTATCAATCTTGTGAAGTTTTGTTAACATCTTTTTTAGGAGGAGTTCTTCAAGGAGGAGGTCCTTTGAAGCATCGTCGAGCGAAATCTCGGCACGCCAATCATATATTGAACCAAGGGCAAGTTCGGTGCGAGGTGCCGAAGCAAAATCTTGTCGATGGCCGTGCAACAAGTTCAAGATAGGTGCGGTCATTAAGGAAGAATTTGATCAATAAATTCAAAACACCAAGCTCTCCGCCTTCATCACAAATAAGCGTCCTCAGCACTATAACCTCACCCATTCATTCACTCAAAAGTTTGAGCATCACTCTCGTAATTCTAGAGTTTTATTTCATCTCTATGATAGATCCTATGGTATGTCTCTAGAAGAGTTTTGTGATGCATGCAAAATTCTGTTTTGGAGTTCGCTTAACGAACCATGGCAATCTGATTATGAAATGTTTCTTAGTAATATTTGCAATGGTGAGGACATGGGAGTTACGCATGCTAGGATAAAAGCATTCACTTTCCCTCTATTCGATATTTTGCACTTTTTAATGGGAAGTGTATGATACGTCTCCAACGTATCTATAATTTTTTATTGTTCCATGCTATTATAATATCAATCTTGGATGTTTTTATATACATTTACAGCAATTATATATCATTTTTTGGGACTAACCTATTAACTTAGTACCCAGTGCCAGTTGCTGTTTTTTTGCCTGTTTTTGGTTTTCCAGAATATCAGTACCAAACGAAGTCCAAATAACACGAAATTTTTTGGAGATTTTTTTTCTGGACATAAGAAACACTAGAAGCTTTGGGAGGGGACGAGAAGATGAAGCAATGACCCACGAGGCACCACGGCGCGCCCCGGGGGGGCGCCCTGGTACCTCGTGGGGCCCACACAGCTCCGTTTGACCTAATTCCACCTCTATAAATTCTCTAAAATCAGGAAACCAACAGTGGAGTCCATGAAATACTTTTTCTGCCGTCGCAAGCTTCTGTTCTCGAGAGATCCCATCTGGAGGCCTTTTCCAGTACTCCGCCGGAGGGGGAATCGATCACGGAGGGGCTCTACATCATCCTTGCTGCCCTTCCGATGATGCGTGAGTAGTTTACCACAGATCTTCGGGTCCATAGTTAGTAGCTAGATGGCTTCTTCTCTCTTTTTGATCTTCAATACAATCTTCTCCTCGATGTTCTTGGAGTTCTATCCGATGTAATCACTTTTTGCGGTGTGTTTGTTGGGATCCGATGAATTGTGAGTTTATTATCAGATTATCCATGAATATTATTTGAGTCTTCTCTGAACTCTTTTATGCATGATTATTATAGCTTCGTATTTCTCTCCGATCTATTGATTTGGTTTGGCCAACTAGATTGATTTATCTTGCAATGGGAGAGGTGCTTTGTAATGGGTTCGATCTTGCGGTGCTCAATCCCAGTGATAGAAAGGGACATGACACGTATGTATCATTTCTATTAAGGGTAAAAAGATGGGGTTTATTCATGCGTGAGTTTACTTTGTCTACATCATGTCATCTTGCTTAAGGCGTTACTCCGTTCTTTATGGACTTAATACACTAGATGCATGCTAGATAGCAGTCGATGTGTGGAGTAATAGTAGTAGATGCAGGCAGGAGTCGGTCTACTTGTCTCGGACGTGATGCCTATATACATGATCATTGCCTTGGATATCATCATGATTATTTGTTTTTCTATAAATTGCCCAACAGTAATTTGTTCACCCACCGTATGCTATTTTCATGAGAGAAGCCTCTAGTGAAAACTATGGCCCCCAGGTCTACCTAAATCATATATTGAAAATCCTAAAAATACCTTGCTGCACTTTTACTTTATTTATTTTATTTTGTATTTTTGTTCGATCTATTTATCTATCACCATACAATTTAATCTTGTAATTAACCGCCAAGGGATTGACAGCCCCTTGTTCGCGTTGGGTGCGAGGATTTGTTGTTTTGTGTGCAGGTACTACTAACGAGTTGTTGCATGATTCTCCTACTGGATTGATAACCTTGGTTTCATAACTAAGGGAAATACTTATCTCTACTGTGCTGCATCATCCCCTCCTCTTCGGGGAAATCCCAACGCAGCTCACAAGTAGCAGTGTATTGTTGGTAAGCAAGCCTGTAGTGCACTTTGAGCTCCCGATCTGAGCCTTATTCATGGTACCTTAACGGGTAGCAGACATTATAATCTTGGGGCAATTGTTGCATGTAGGTTGCATCGCAACGCGGGCAATGGTGATTTGTATGGTGGAATTTATGCCTCTCGCATAGCTGCAAAGCTAGGGGTCTCACCTAGACCCAATGATCCTATATTACCTGATAGATACCTAAATTTTGAGGTGATGCAGAGCCATGAGTTTATTAAGCACAACACTCACAGATACAACTATAACTTGATATTTGATAAATATTGTCCTGTGTCTGTTATTTTGCCTGCTCCTGTCCTCTTTGATTTCCAGAGCAAACAGAGATATTTTCTCCATGAGTATGAGGCACACGAGTATAACGCGGCAGTTGAGGCTGCCCGTCTCGCTGAGGAGGCGACACAAAATGCCTCCTCGAGCTACCACTTCAAGTATTATCCTGGTCAGCCATGGTAGTAGACCAAGTTAGGCCAAAACCTAAGCTTGGGGGAGTACGTATTCCTCACCGACATTACATCATGTTCGCACATTCATTCCAGTTGTTGGCGTTCATCCTTTTTCATTGTATGATCCATGTTCATTTTACTTTTTTTCACTTTCTTCTTGTGTGTTTGAATTTTTTTGAAAATCCAAAAACGTTTCTCACTTCGTTTCGGTTTTTCTTGCTCGTTAGTTAGTTTGTAGTATTAAAAGAAAACCCAAAAAGATTTCTCGTTTCTTCTTTTGCTTGTTGGGAGTTCTCCCGTGTAAATAGTTTTTCTCGCTTTTCGTTTTCCTCACGTGAATTTGCTTTTTTCAGAAAAAATAAAAAATCCAAAAATATTTCAGTGTGTTTCTCTGAATTTCTTTTATTTTCGTTGAGTAGTTGTACGGCGGGGACCATGATGAAATTGTTGAGTGGCTCTCATATGCTTTGTGGTTGATCTAACGAAGAGCCAATATTACCTTGTCTTCTCCCTTGAATAAAATGCTTGCAGATTCCAGCTTAGTCCATGGCACTCTTGCACTATTATTATTTTCCCATCATTCGGTCGTGCAAGTGAAAGGCAATAATGACGATGATTTGATGAAGTGACTGTGGCAAGGAAAAGCTGGTATGAACTCTTTTTGTTTTTGTTTTTGTAAATATGTTTAACTCAGTGATACGTCTCCAACGTATCTATAATTTTTGATTGTTCCATGCTGTTATAATATCAATCTTGGATATTTTTATAATCATTTACAGCAATTTTATAGCATTTTTGGAGACTAACCTATTAACTTAGTGCCCAGTGCCAGTTGCTATTTTCTGCCCTGTTTTTGTTTTACAGAAAATCAATACCAAACGAAGTCCAAATGCAACGAAACTTTTTGGAGATTTTTTATTGGACCAGAAGAATACTAGAAGCTTCGGGAGGAGGCCAGAAGACCCTGGTGGGGCCCACGAGCCACCAGGGCGCGCCTTGGGGGGGGCAGGCGCGCCCTGGTGCCTCGTGGGGCCCACCAAGCTCCGTTTGACCTAATTCCAACACTATAAATTCCAGAAAAATCAGAAACCCTCAAGAGAGTCCACGAAATACTTTTTATGCCGCCGCAAGCTTGTGTTCCAGAGAGATCCCATCTGGGGTCCTTCTCCGGTGATCTGCCGGAGGGGGAATCGATCACGGGGGGGCTCTACATCAACCTTGCTGCCTCTCCGATGATGCGTGAGTAGTTTACCACAGACCATTGGGTCCATAGTAGCTAGATGACTTCTTCTCTCTTTTTGATCTTCAATACAATGTTCTCCTTGATGTTCTTGGAGATCTATCTGATGTAATCTCTTTTTGCGGTGTGTTTGTTGGGATCCGATGAATTGGGAGTTTATGATCAGATTATCCATGAAATTATTTGAGTCTTTGCTGCACTCTTTTATGCATGATTATTATAGCATCGTATTTCTTCTCCGATCTATTGATTTGGTTTGGCCAACTAAGTTGATTTATCTTGCCATGGGAAGACGTGCTTTGTAGTGGGTTCGATCTTGCGGTGCTCAATCCCAGTGATAGAAAGGGACATGACATGTATGTATCATTGCTACTAAGGGTAACAAGATGGGATCTATTCATTGGGTTTATTAATTCGTGAGTTTGTCTTGTCTACATCATGTCATCGTTCTTAAGGCATTACTCCATTCTTTATCGGACTTAATACACTAGATGCATGCTGGATAGCGGTCGATATGTGGAGTAATAGTAGTAGATGCAGGCAGGAGTCGGTCTACAAATCGTTGACGTGATGCCTATATACATGATCATTTCCTTGGATATCGTCATGATTATTTGCTTTTCTATCAATTGCCCAACAGTAATTTGTCTACCCACCGTATGCTATTTTCTTGAGAGAAGCCTCTAGTGAAATCTATGGCCCCTGGGTCTATCAAAATCATGTTACTAAAACCCTAAAAATATTGCTGCCATCTCTTTTTATTTATTTTATTTTGTATTTTTGTTTCAATTTATCAATCTATCACATACAATTTAATCTTGCAATTTACCGCCGAGAGATTGACAACCTCTTGTTTGCGTTGGGTGCAAGGGTTTGTTGTTTGTGTGCAGGTACTGCTAAAGAGGTGTTGTGTGATTCTCCTACTGGTTCGATAACCTTGGTTTCATAACTGAGGGAAATACTTAACTCTACTGTGCTGCATCATCCCTTCCTCTTCGAGGAAATACCAACGCAAGCTACAAGTAGCAGGAAGAATTTCTGGCGCCGTTGCCGGGGAGACATCATCAACATCTATCAGGTACCTTTGCACAAACTCTCATCTCCTTGCATTTACTTTATTTGCCATTTGCCTCTCGTTTTCATCTCCCGCACTTCTAAAACGTTTTTACAAAAATAAAAAAATATTTGTCGTTTGCCTTTTTCTTGTTTGCTCTTTTGCCATCATGACTAGCATGACTATCCCTCCTTTGTCGCCGGATTTTGAAGTACTTTACTTCAAAAAAAACAAGGAGAAAATCTTAAAGATGCTTGGTATAGGTTAATGGAATCTTACCGTGTTTGCTCTGTAAAAGGGGATTTAAAAATTTTGCTTCGCAATTTCTATATAGGGCTAACCATGCATCATAGACAACTTTTGGATTTTGTCGCAAAAGGGAATTTTATTGAGAGTGAGGCCAATACCGCCTATGAAATAATAGAAGGCATATTGGGTATTTCTCCACCACAAAAGGGTTTTGTTTTTACTCAAGAGGGGGCTCAAATATTAGACTAATTGGGTGATATGCAGAAAAATTTGGTTGAGTTGCAAAAGTCTAATGAGCCTCTTAAAAATATTAGTGGAAATCTCAACCGCACGAACACTTTGATTTCTTTATGCAACAAGCAATTGGATATTTTGGACTTAAAATTGCCTCTTTTTTTGAGAATAATGGGAAGCGTAAAGAACCTCCCGGGCTTGAGAAAACTCCCATTAAGGTTACCAAAACCAAAGATGACAATACTTGAAATTATGCATTATGCCTAGCTAGGGGCATAAAACAATAGCGCTTGTTGGGAGGCAACCCAATGAATAAAATAAATTTTTGCTATAAGTTTCTGTTATGGTGTAATTTTACTGTCATGCTACTGGTATGATGGTGTTTTTGTGTTTTTAATTAGTGTTTGTGCTAAGTAAAGCCTTTAGGATGATTTGGAAGATAGTATAATTGATATTGTTTGAAAACAGAAAGTTTTTCATCCAGTGCTGGAATTTTGTTTTTTCTCTGGAACGTCAGAACCTTCTGAATTTTTGACACAGTATTGGTATATGAATTGTCCACGTTGCCCTAATTTTTCAGAATTTTTGGAGTTACAGAAGTATGACCATAATTCAGATCTCTACAGACTGTTCTGTTTTTGACAGATTCTGTTTTTGATGCGCTACTTGCTTGTTTTGATGAATCTATGGATTGTATCGGGGGGTATAAGCCATGGTGAAGTTAGAGTACAGTAGGTATAATGCAAAAATAAAATATGAATGGGTTTGCAACTGTACTTATAGTAATGATTTGTTTTGTTATACTAACGGATCTCACGAAGGTTTTGTTAAGTTTTGTGTGATTGAAGTTTTCAAGTTTTGGGTGAGATCACGATGGATGAAGGAATAAGGAGTAGCAAAAGCCTAAGCTTGGGGATGCCCGAGGCACCCCAAGGTAATATTCTAGGAAGATTCAAGCATCTAAGCTTGGGGATGCCCCGGAAGGCATCCCCTCTTTCTTCTACCAACCATCGGTAATTTTACTTGGAGCTATATTTTTATTCGTCACATGATATGTGTTTTGCTTGGAGCATCTTGTATTATATGAGTCTTTGCTTTGTTTGTTTTTTAGCTTGTCACAATCATCTTTGCTGAACACACCTATCTTGAGAGAGCCACACGTTTATCATCATGATTTGTTAGAATAGTCCATGTGCTTCACTTAAATTTTTTGAGCTAGGCAGTTGCTCTAGTGCTTCACTTAAATCTTTTTGAGCACGGTGGGGGCTATATTTTGAAGAAACAAACTCTCATGCTTCAGTTATATTATTTTGAGAGTTGATTAAATTTTTGAAGAAATGAATTCTCATGCTTCACTTATATTATTTTGAGAGTTGTTAAGATTGAAATTTTGAAGAAATATTTGCACTCTCATGCTTCACTTAAATCTTTTTGAGAGTTGATCTTTAGTAACGGTAATTTGCACAAGATATGAATTTGGTCCCAAAGTGATGAATATTCAAGAGGGATATAGATAAAAACTTTCATATAGATCATTGGATATGATAAGTGTGATTACTTGCAATAGTTTTGCGATATGGAGATGATGATATGTGACTCATGTTAGTGAGTAATTGTGCTTTAGTAAAAATATTGGTGTTAAGGTTTGTGATTCCCTATGCAAGCACGTTAAGTCAATAGTTATGCAATGAAATTATATCCTTTATGGTGCATTATTCGGTGTTAGTTATGTTCAATTTATGTTTATGACCGTTTTCGTTTTTTGGTTGGTTGCATCTCAATCTTTTGCTAGCCTTCATTTGTACTAAGCGGAAATACTGCTTGTGCATCCAAAATCCTTAAACCCCGTTTTGCCATGTGAGTCCACTATATCTACCTATATGTGGTATCTCAATGCCGTTCCAAGTAAATTTGTGTGTGCCAACTCTAATTTTCAAAATAAATTTTCTATTTTGTGTGCCCGTACCGCTCATGAAGTGGCAGGGGTGGCCAATATTTTCCATGTTAGGTGTGTTATTCTCATGATGAGTGTTTATTCACTTGTCATTGCACGAGAGTATGGCTGGTAATAGGGATGCCCAGTCCCGCATGAAATGAAATTAATAACAACAAAATTCCTTGGAAAGTGTTGGTATGGAGGGCACCCGTGGATACGGCTAGCCATGGAATGTGAAAGAAATGGTGGAAAGGAAATGAACTTTACTTTCTGTTTGGGAACCACCTATGATGTGTCTAGCATGGAAAATATTGGGAATTCTCAGTCGTTTTCGTTGACAGGAAAAGCATGCCTCTCAAAATATATTTTTTATCTCTTTAATTTCAGCTTTGAGCTCTGGCATATTTGACAAATCTCTGCTTCCCTCTGCGAAGGACCTATCTATTTACTTTTATGCAATTTTTATTTTATTTGAGTCTCCATCTTCTCTTACAAAAGCACCAACTAGGGAGCACTATTGTCATACTTGTGCATTGGATGTAGCTAATATTCGAGTGTGTTTCATGAATGGATCAATGATAGAGCATAATGGGCTAGGGATAACTTTCTTTAGCGTTGATATTTTGAAAGACATGGTTGCTTGTTAGTATGCTTGAGTATCTATGTTTTCATGTCAAATTATAGACTATTGCTTTGAATCATATAAGTCCAATGTCCATGCTACAAAAGAAAAGAATATGTGATGAATATGTTAGGCAGCATTCCACATCAAAAATTCTGTTTTTATCATTTACCTACTCGAGGACAAGCAGGAATTAAGCTTGGGGATGCTGATACGTCTCCAACGTATCTATAATTTTTTATTGTTCCATGCTGTTATAATACCAATCTTGGATGTTTTTATAATCATTTACAGCAATTTTATATCATTTTTGGAGACTAACCTATTAACTTAGTGCCCAGTGCCAGTTGTTGTTTTCTGCCCTGTTTTTGTTTTACAGAAAATCAATACCAAACGAAGTCCAAATGCAATGAAACTTTTTGGAGATTTTTTATTGGACCTGAAGAATACAAGAAGCTTCGGGAGGAGGCCAGAAGACCCTGGTGGGGCCCACGAGCCACCAGGGCGCGCCTGGGGCGGCAGGCGCGCCCTGGTGCCTCGTGGGGCCCACCACGCTCCGTTTGACCTAATTCCAGCACTATAAATTCCAGAAAAATTAGAAACCCTCAAGAGAGTCCACGAAATACTTTTTACGTCGCCGCAAGCTTCTGTTCCAGAGAGATCCCATCTGGGGTCCTTCTTCGGTGATCTGCCGGAGGGGGAATCGATCACGGAGGGGCTCTACATCAACCTTGCTGCCTCTCCGATGATGCGTGAGTAGTTTACCACAGACCTTCGGGTCCATAGTTAGTAGCTAGATGGCTTCTTCTCTCTTTTTGATCTTCAATACAATGTTCTCCTTGATGTTCTTGGAGATCTATCCGATGTAATCTCTTTTGGCGGTGTGTTTGTTGGGATCCGATGAATTGTGAGTTTATGATCAGATTATCCATGAAATTATTTGAGTCTTTGCTGCACTCTTTTATGCATGATTATTATAGCCTCGTATTTCTTCTCCGATCTATTGATTTGGTTTGGCCAACTGAGTTGATTTATCTTGCCATGGGAAGAGGTGCTTTGTAGTGTGTTCGATCTTGCGGTGCTCAATCCCAGTGACAGAAAGGGACATGACACGTATGTATCGTTGCTACTATGGGTAACAAGATGGGATCTATTCATTGGGTTTATTAATTCGTGAGTTTGTCTTGTCTGCATCATGTCATCGTTCTTAAGGCATTACTCCGTTCTTTATCGGACTTAATACACTAGATGCATGCTGGATAGCATTCGATGTGTGGAGTAATAGTAGTAGATGCAGGCAGGAGTCGGTCTACTAATCTTGGATGTGATGCCTATATACATGATCATTGCCTTGGATATCGTCAAGATTTTTTGCTTTTCTATCAATTGCCCAACAGTAGTTTGTCTACCCACCGTATGCTATTTTCTCGAGAGAAGCCTCTAGTGAAATCTATGGCCCCCGGGTCTATCAAAATCATATTACTAAAACCCTAAAAATATTGCTGCCATCTCTTTTTATTTATTTTATTTTGTATTTTTGTTTCAATCTATAAATCTATCACATACAATTTAATCTTGCAATTTACCGCCGAGAGATTGACAACCTCTCGTTTGCGTTGGGTGCAAGGGTTTGTTGTTTGTGTTGTGTGATTCTCCTACTGGTTCGATAACCTTGGTTTCATAACTGAGGGAAATACTTATCTCTACTGTGCTGTATCATCCCTTCCTCTTCGAGGAAATACCAACGCAAGCTACAAGTAGCACTCAATATCCAAGATTCATCATATTATGAGTAAACATGTTTGTAATGACAATTAGAGATTATAGTTGCTCATGCCATGCTTAAGTATCTAGGAATGGATAATGATTTATCTTGGATGTCAACATGCATTAAAATGGTTATGATGTAGTATGTTAGTATGGTATCCTCCTCTGAATGTTTCAAGTGGCTTGACTTGGCACATGTTCACACATGTAGTTGATTCAAAACCAATGCAGTCTTCACGATATTTATGTTCAAGGTGTTTATATCCTACTCATGCTAGTATTCAATGTTAAATATTCGCAATGCATGGTTATGACCGTTGTCGCTCTCTAGTTGGTCGCTTCTCAATCTATTTGCTAGCCTTCGCCTGTACTAAGCGGGAATACTGCTTGTGCATCCACAATCCTTAAACCAAAGTTGTTCCAGATGAGTCCACTATATCTACCCATATGCGGTATTACTCTACTGTTCCAAGTAAATTTGCATGTGCCACCTCTAATCATTCAAATAAACATATGTTTTGTGTGCCCGTCCCGCTCATGGAGCGACAGGGGGTGGTCAGTATCTTCCATGCTAAGCGGGTTATTCTCAAGATGAGTGTTTATTCACTTGTCATTGCGTGAGAGAGGCTGGTAATCGGGATGCCCAGTCCTATAATCAAATAAAGAAAAATATAATAAAACAAACTCCCCCGGAAAATTGATCGATTGGAGGGCACCCGTGAATTCGGCTAGCCATGGCTTGTGTTGATATGGTGGAGGGGGAGTAAACTTTACCTTTCCGCTTGGGAACCGCCGATAATGTGTTTAGCATGGAAGATATTGAAAATCCTCGGCTGTAACGTTCACAGGAAAAGTACACCTCTCAAAATTGTTTTCATCTCTGATTTACGCTTCGAGCTCTGGCACCTCTGCAAATCTCTGCTTCCCTCTGCGAAGGGCATATCCATTTACTTTTATGTTATTTTACTTTTATTGTTGAGTCTCACCTTCTCATTTTAAGCACCAATCCTGAGAGCACTATTGTCATTCTGATGCAGTGAGTACAGTTAATGTTGGGTAAACCATGATTGGATCTCTTCTACCCTGAATTACAATGTTTAGTCGCTGCTTGAACTTTGGAGGTGCTCTGCATTTATGTTTTGCGGTCTCAGAAAGGGCTAGCGAGATACCATGTTATCATATTATATCATGATTGTTTTGACAAATTGTTGGCATTGGAGATATGTTATTATTGCTCGCTAGTTGATTATGCCATTGATACGAGTAAATGTAAATTCTAAGTGTTATCATTTGCATGGTTAGTTCATGATCTTTGCTGAAAACTTGGGTGCTATTTAAGCTTATATACAGATACAAGAACAAAAGAGTTCGTAAAAGTTTTTTGTTATCACTTTCAGTTTGTTAACTAAATTGCTTGAGGACAAGCAATGAGTTAAGCTTGGGGGAGTTGATACATTTCCATCGTATCTACTTTTCCAAACACTTTTGCTCTTGTTTTGGACTCTAATTTGCATGATTTGAATGGAACTAACCCGAACTGACGCTGTTTTCAGCAGAATTACCATGGTGTTGTTTTTGTGCAGAAATAAAAGTTCTCAGAATTGGACGAAACTTTTTGGATCTTTTTTACGGAATATATAAAAAATATTGAAGCAAGAATCTACTAGAGAGGGGCCACCTGTTGCCCACAAGGCAACATGGCGCGACCCTCCCCTTGGCGCGTCGGGATACCTTGTGGGGCCCACAGGTGGCCATCTGACCTAATTCCAACGCTATATATTATCTTTCCTCGACAAAAAATTGAGAGAAGAAGTTTCATTGCGTTTCACGATACGGAGCCATTGCCACCTCCTGTTCTTCATTGGGGGGGGCTAATCTGGAGTCCGTTCGGGGCTCCAGAGAGGGGGATTTGTCGCCATCGTCATCATCAACCATCCTCCATCACCAATTTCATGATGCTCACCACCGGGTGTGAGTAATTTCTCCGTAGGCTTGCTGGAGTCTGATGGGTTGTGTCGTGGTTTTGTCACGGCAGATGTCCTCATAGGAGAACTTAGGTGTGAGGCCATTGCAACTAGGTGGTAGCTTGAAAGGGGTTGGTTAGAACCGAGAGATGCGTGTTTACCCAGGTTCGGCCCCTCACGGTGGAGGTAAAAGCCTACATCCTGCTTGATTGCTATTGATGATCTCGATTATAAGGGTGTTGTTTCGCTACCTCTCTCTCGAGAGGTTGCAACTTTGTCTGTCTATAATGACTTGTCTCTAATCACCCCTCCCTCTTGGGGTGCCTTGCCCCTCCTTATATAAGTTGAAGGGGCCGGCTTACACGTAGAGTCCTAGTAGGACTACAACTAGTCTCTTTTCTATTACGAGCCAGATACTAGTCCGGGTCTTATTCGAACGGTCCAAAACTGGCCTGCTGGGCCACCCCCATGTTGGGCCACATTCTACCACCGTGTGGGCACCCGTATTCTCTTTCGCACCAATCAACCCAGGTCGGGTTTGTCCTCTGCCGGGTCATGCTTCCTCCGCCGGGTCTTACTTGCCTTGCCGGGTCTTACTTCCTTTGCCGGGTCTTGCTTGCCTTGCCGGGTTTTGATATTCCTGGCCGGGTTCCGTGCAGGCTCTAGCTCATAGTGAGCTGGCCCAAGTTGTTTCCTCGATAACCCGAGCCTGGGCCTTCCGGTCTAGCCAGGTTATGTCTCTTATCTGCCGGGTCTAGCCGCGGGTAGCTCCCCCGACATTAGCCCACAGGTTAGCTTGAATACAGGTTTGGCGTGCATTCATGGTAAGCTCCTGAAATAAGAATAATTAGTACATTATAAGGGACCGGTTCGCTCAATGGTCAGCTTTATTCAATGCACTATCTCCTGGAAAGTCCTGGTCTCTTTGTCATGTCAACAGGATGGCTTCACAATCAACTTGCTAACGTTGGTTCTTTGCAGAAAAAATATTAGGAATAATAACCCATCTGACATTGATCGGCTCCTAGTGCTTCGGTTTGATAAAATTGTTGGGAGCAAAAAAATTGTCTGATGTTGAGCCGGCTTTCAATACTTCAGCTCGACGAAAAATATTGGGAATAAAAAATCCGTCTGATGTTGAGCCGGCTTTTAATTATTCAGCTTTGATAAAAATATTGGGAATGAAAAATCCATCTAATGCTAAGCCGGCTTCTGGGCCTTCTATGAATATGAGTCCCGGCTCACTCAAAACTGAAAACTTGAAGGTGGGCTGGTGGCACTGATGAAGAAAAATTATGAGGTACCTTCCTCCTTTATGTCCATATTACCTGTAGCCCCCAAGCTCCGAGTTTATCGCTCTGTGATGACTTGGTGCTTTGCATAGAAATAATATCTTGACTGTGTAGCCCCCAAGTGTCGTGTTGTCTTGCCTGCAGCAATCTGGGCCTTGTAATTGTCTTATTCTTATAAAACTTCAGCCAGTGTAGCCCCCAAGTCTTAAGAGTAGAACGTAGTGATAGCTTAAGACTTGCTTAAATATAAATGTTGCAAATTTGGAGAAATCCGGGTTGTTCATCTTAGTCACCAGTTATTAACTGAATGTTTTGCATTTCACATGTGTAGCCCCCAAGGGCCGGCTCATCAGTATGTGATGGGCCGGGTCTTCAATTTGGACCTTATGATTTGCTTAAACATCTGAACGCTGTAGCCCCCAAGTGCCGGGTTGCATGCCTGCAGCGACCTGGGACTTGTTAACCTTGTAGAATTTGAAGCTGACACTACTGCAGGCGACCGCTAACGCGACACATGAAACAGAGACCCCCCCCCGACCAAACTGTGTGCGATGCATGAATCGCAAATGGTATCATAATAAAACCGTCACCAATAAGACAAACTGTGTGCGATGGCGGAGACATCAAGCACGATTCAGATTAGAGACGCGTGTGCGATACGTGGCATATAGTTGATCCATACGAACTATTTGCGATGAGCCAGAACAACAGAAACGGTCAACCAGATCGAGGTGTGTGTGATATTCAGCATGCAATTCACTCGGATGAACTGTTTGTGATTACCCAACACAACAGAAACGGTCAGCCAGATAAAGGTGTGTGTGGGATATACGGAATACAGGTCACTCAGATGAACTGTTTGCGATGAGCCAAAACAACAGAAACGGTTCAACTTAACAAGATGTGTGTGATAAGCGGCAAACAGGTCAGTAATCAAAAATGTGTGGGAAGACCGATAACAACACAAACGATTCCTGCTAATAAGCCGTGTATGTTGTTGGCAAACACTTGGTGGTATACAATTGTCAGCGATTGATGAAATCATCACCGACGGGTTCCCTAGTTTAGTCCGTCTGCGATGTAATTTGCTCTGTCTACAGAAGAACAAAATATATAACCAAATTAAATATCCAATTACATAGGTCACTATACAAAACATTCGCACACACCTTAATAAACAATTACATGCATTCAAAACGAGGAGAAACGATCATCTAACCATCTACTTCTTGTGACGCTGCCGCCACTGCTCTGTGGCTCGATCCCTCGCCTGGGGCAGGACGAAGGCACTTCCTCATGTCAATGATCCGCCTGTACATCTCGTAGCTTGTGTACGCATCCTTGGCCGCGTACTTGACGTGTTCTTCATCCAGTTTCCGCACCCAGGCCTCGTGCCAGGCATCCTTGTTCTTGTTGCACTACTCCTTCATGTCTCTGTAGTAGGGGTCGATGATGGCCACGGCGAGGTCAACCAGGGAGTCCTTCCCCTTCTTTCTGCCCCAGACCCTGTACTGGCCTTGGATGTTGACAAGCTTCTGGCAGGCCAAGCCCGTAGTCTCGAGCACCTTCAAATCGTTGAAGGTGTCCACCGTAGCGAACCTGTAGTGGGGGCTATTGATAAACCTGGTGAAACGCTTGCAAGGCCTTGTGGCCAGGGAGTAGTGGTAGACGAGGACATGATGGCGCACGCACAACTGGGCGACGGCAACCTTCTGATCATACCCGGCACGACCCTCGGTGAACTCGAGGTCGAAGCTGACCACTTGGTACTTGTCCTCAGCAAGCAACTGCTCCATAGTGTGGATGGAGCTCGCCACCGAGACCGGCTCATTGGTGTACACCACCGAGAGGTCCTTCCCCCTCACGTGGGTGTCCACTACGTGAGGCATGGTGAACTGCCGCCCGTCGTCATCGTCGGCCGTTGGGAGCGTCAGTGGAGCCGCTGGATATCCTCTCTGTATGTGTCGTCGTGGGTGTGCTTATTGTGTCGTGGGGCGCGAGAGATGAAGGTAAATGGCTGTGGGAATAAATGAGGGCCGGGCGGCAAGGATTCTCGGTACGTCTGCTGGGCAGTTTTTGCCACACGTAACTGCGTTGTGGCGCCGCGTCCGGTGCAACCGCATGCATATGGCACCCCGAACGTACGTGATCGTGCGCCGTCCTGAAATGCTGGCAGTGCGCGCGGAGGGACGTGGCCAGAGCGCGCGGCGGAATGTGAGCAGAGCGCGTGCGGCCGCCTCAACCACGAGCAACCACACGCATAGAGCAGTTGAAGACGTAGGGAATGGCCGTCTACAAGCCGGCCGGCAGTTGCGAGTCGGCGGCGTGATTTGAAACTACGTCGCGTTCCACATCCCACAGTGGGCAAACAAGCGTTCGCGACGCTGCGTAGAGAGCGGCCGTGTGCTAGGTAATTAAATCGCAAACATTTTTTTATCAACTGTATGTGTACGTGTCATTTCGTCCTCCTCTCGCACGTCTTGTCACCGCGCTGCCGCGGAAGGCTTCGAGCACAAACCTGAGCACCGCACAGGCGTTCTTTTGGCCAAACGTTAGCTCGAAGAGGCGCCAATGAATCGTCGGTGAATCCGTTCCTGTGCAACTGTGCAGGTTCCCGCACACAACCGTGCAAGCTTCCCGCCCGACTCGGCGAAATCCCCCAAATCCCCAGTGCTTACCGGCCTGCTATATAAACAGTCACGGCCGGCGAGTCGGCATCGCATTTTCCCCTCCCTCCCCATAGCTTATCTCGTCTGCTTCTCCCACCATCGCCAATGGCACCAGTCCGTCGTCGTCGCTCAGCACGCCGCCGTTATCTAAGGATAGCTCCAACTGGGAGGCTACACCGTGGTGGCGGCGCAGTCCCCGGCGGCGTGTACTGCCCGTGGTGTCCTTGTTGGGTGTGCGCACAACACCCACCACACGCTCCGCCGCCGCTGCCCGACGACAGCTGTTGTCGGCCGCCGTTGCCGACACCCCACCGTCGGCCGCCGTGGCCGCCACACCACCGTCGGCCACCAGGGCCATCACCCGCTCCACCACCGCGGCCCGAAGGTGGGTGGTGGCCGTCGTGGCCGCCACCCCACCATCGGTCGCCATGGCCATCACCCGCTCCACCACCACGGCCCGAAGGCGGCAGGTGGCCGCCACCCCATCGTCGGCCGCCGTGGCCGCCACCCTACCGTCGACCGCCGGGGTCATCACCCGCTCCACCACCGCGGCCCGAAGGCGGGATGTGGAGGACCGCATGAGCATCAGCGACCTTGCCGCGCGCTACATCGAGTTCCTGCGGGAGGAGGAGGAGCACCTGGTCGAGCACACAAAGCATCTTACTGCCGCCGTGGCCGCAGCAAAAGCCGCCGCAGTGGCGCGGACTGCGGAGATATACGAGGAGTCCCGCCGCTTCGAGAGGGATCGTCTGAAGCGGCAAAGGGCGTTCGAGCTGGGCGTCGCTAAAGGTGCAGCACCGGCAGGCACCGGATTCCACTTCTCCAGCTCGTTGGTAGGCTCCTCCTCTTCTGCCTCTTACTGAGCGCGCTCAGCAAAGGAGAGGCTGCTGGAAGTAGTACAAAGCCCCTCCATAGTAGTAGTATTTAGGGGCTATTTTGTTCAGTTCATCTGACTATAGATATGGTTGAACTGTACTATGTACTTAAAATTAGCTAGTATATATAGTTGAACTAGCTATTTCAGTACGTGGTTGGCAACAATTGGGTAAAAGTTTGTTCGGTTCAGCTGTCGAGTTGAACTGTTTGTATAAAGAACGACTGCTTAATCTATGAATGAAATCTATGCTTACTGAATTTCATCTGCAAAAATTATACAGTACTAGTGAATTTTAGCTGCAAAATTTGACAAATGGCAGTGTTTTTCTTTTCTGAGGATCACAAATGGCAGTGTTACAAGGTTGACAAATGGCAATGTTACTAGATTGACAAATGCCAATTTTTCCAATTTGACAAATGGCAAATATACCCAATATGACAGATGCAAATCTTACCACATTGTTTGTACGTCGTTGCACACGGGTCATCATGCAAAATCGTTTGTGATGAAGAGATGCACAAAACCTACGCGCTACATTTTCCCTTGGCTTAGCTGCGAAGGAATGCAGCTCTCGCTTTGCATACAGGTGTTCATTCTGAAACGTTTTCGATGAAGAGATGCACAAAACCTGCGCGCCACATTTTCCCTTGGCTTAGCTACGAAGGAACCCAGCTCTCGCTTTGCATATGGGTGTTCAGTCTGAAACGTTTGCGATGAGTGTTTTATTCAGAGAAAAACATTGATGTTTTTTTTACTTTGATAAGTCTTTACATTCAGAGAAAAAACGCTGAGTTGATCAAAACCATAGATTTCATTCAGTGACACTGTGATTTTACATTCATACGATCGAGATACAATATTAAACAAAAAACTAATTGCGGCGGCGGTGGCAACGGCGACAGCGTCATGCTGCGCCGGTGTTGTCATCCTCCGGGACGCCGTTGTTCAAGTCTTCAAGCCATCCCAGAATGTTCTGGACATGCAAATCCAAGAGCCGTTCGTCGCGCGATCGATGGGCGGGGGACGGGGGGACGGCGACTCGCGGCGCCGCGAGGTAGCGGTCGACGGCAGCGTCCCATGACACTGAGGGGGGCGGGTGCAGGCACACGCACAGGCACGGGCGCGGTGGGTGCAGGCAAGCGCACGGGGACCGGCGCCGCGGTGGGTGTTGGGGCGCGCACGAGCACAGGCGGGGGCGATGGCGCTAGCACGTACACGAGCTCGCGCGGGTCCGTGGGGACCTCGCTGATGCCTGCGGCTTCCAGTGCTGCGATGGTGCTCGGCGACTAGCCCGTCAATGCCACGGGGATGGTCACTAGTGCGGGCGCGAGGATGCGAGCTGGGACGGGCGCGGGGGCAGCATCCGCCGCGGCCAGCTCGTTCAGGGCCATGTCCTTGAGGTCCCATTCCTCCTTATTTTCTATCTCCTCTGGCTCGGAGTTGACTTCACCAAACCGGAAGATTAGTGGCAGATGATCCTTGTGCGCCATGGCATAGGTGGAGCTCTGGAAGATAGGATTCGGGCGAGAGGGGAATGGGAGGCAAAGAGAGACCGGTAAGGCTACCTATTAAACAGCGGCTCAGGCGCCATTAATAGAGAGGTTGAGAGCGAGGCGGGCGGCGATGGAGGTCAAAGGGCTTGCTTCCCAGTGAGCCTGCATAGCATACTACTCGCACGCCTCCCGGTGAGCCTGCGTAGTGGAGGACTGGTCGCATGCCTCCCGGTCAGCCTGCGCAGCGCAAGACTGGTCGCACGCCTCCCGGTCAGCCTGTGCTGCGGACTTCGCTCGCACGCCTCCCGTCTTGTAACAGCCCAAGACCGAGACCTCCACTATTTTGTGATATGATCATGGCTTGCATGTTTGTGATGTTTGTTTTATTTTATTTTTGCATCACGCATCATCTCCATAATCTTGTTGTGATTGTTTCCTTTTAATTTTGTTCATGTGCATTGCAACTTATTTTACTCCCTCCTGGATCCATCCAACAACCTCATGCTGACTTCCAACTTAGTTGCACCCAAGTTCCAAATCCAATGTCGACTTCTCCATTCTCCTTATTTCTTTCAATTATTTCTCTAGTGGCATTTTCCGTTTCAGATTAATGTTCACTATTTGTCTATAAACCCTAGACCATGCCAAGACTCCCTCCTCCAATTTTCAGCTCTTTTGGGAATGCTTTGGTTAGATTCAAAATTTCCTCAAGTTTGGATTAAATTCAAACTTGATTTAACTTTCGCTCTCTAAAAATTGCCAAGCATTTTATTCAATTTGTGCTTAAATCTAGCTTCTCATGGATATTTTTATGTCTCTCAAATTCCCTTCTTAAGCCACTGTTCTTTTCTTTATATATCTGTTTATTTGTTAATTAGAGAAACAAAAGGAAAAGAAAACTTACCTGAGAAGCTCAGCCGTAGCCTAGCAGTAGCCCATTTTTGCCCAGCCCGCGGCTGACCTTTCTCCCCTCTTCCCCTGGTAATTTTTGCTCAATGCACCGCCCCGGACCCACTTGTCATCCCCTCAACCCTCACCTTTTCTTCCACCTCCCGTCGCTTTCCTCTCTCACGGTAAAACTGCGCGCTCCCGCACATGGCCACCGAGGCAGCCAGCCGAGCTGCGCCTCACCCCTATAAGAAGCCCCGCAATGCCCTAGGGTTTCTCCCCTCTCCGCGCCGCCGCCACCCGGTAGGTCCAAGCCACGCCACCATAGCCGTCGCCCCTTCCACCAGAGAGCTTTCCGGAGCACTTCCATGCCTCCGCCGCGGTTATAGCCTCCTCCGTCGTTGTCTTCGCTCCTGGTCGGCTCGCCTACGTCGTCTTCTTCGTCTTCAGTCAAGGCCAGGAGCCAGAAGGGACCAAGACCGACGCGATCGTCTTCCACTACGACCTCTTCTTCCCCTGCGTTCTCTGCTTCTCGGACACCGGCGATCAGCGCATCCCCACGCCGTCTCCACTGCTTCTCCGACCGCCCTGTCAATGAATTTGAGCCCGTCGTGAGCTCCTCTCGCAAACCCCTCTGTTTCCAGTTCAAATCCGCGTATGTAAGCGTCGCTCCGGTCGAGATCGTGCACGGCCTCCATGAACGAGTTCATGGAGCTCCTGTTGTTTTTCTTTCGCGAGCCTGTGGTGTGCTTCTGCGCGAGCACCCCCACATATCATGCGCACATCCGCAATGCGCACAGCGCACCCAGCCTTGCCATGCTTCGCAGCCCCGCAAGCTCCTGCCACGCACACCTTGCTTGCGCTCATGCACACAGCCAGCGCCTCGTCGTTGCCTCGCTGTC
This sequence comes from Elymus sibiricus, assembly GCA_039707655.1. Classification (NCBI taxonomy): domain Eukaryota; kingdom Viridiplantae; phylum Streptophyta; class Magnoliopsida; order Poales; family Poaceae; genus Elymus; species Elymus sibiricus. The sequence continues at coordinate 255,619,870 of CM077674.1, forward strand.
GTGGTCAAGGCGAGCTCCTGCTCGAGCTCGTTCTCGGACCCCCACGTCACTGCCCCGCCACTCGCGTATGCGCACCCTCACCAAATCCCGCACGCCGCCATGATTTTCTAGCTGCAGCCACTACTGTATCTGCCCGCTAGAGCTCGCCGTATGCCTCCTGTCCGTCGTGCTTCCAAGACCAAGACTTGGCCTTCGGTCAGTTTAAGAAAGCCAGATCCCACCTATTTCACAAACACCGCATTAGCCCAGCTGGCTAGCACTCTGTTTGCCTATCCAGGAGGTCCTGGGATCAAATCCCATACGCCCCAATTTTTGCCCTGTTTTCCTTTTATTTTGCCCACATGCACACTCAGCCACTTGGGCCTAATCCTCTTCTGGGCCACTGCACTGTGATGCTTCGGGCCATGCATGTTTTGTTTTTTTGCCGGTGGATTTACTTATTTTTTAGTGAATTGCATAGTTACATTCATGCCATTGTTTTTAAGATGATAATAGTTAAATAACCGTGCATCGGATTAAAATGATCTATATATGTAAAATGCTTAGAATTTCATGTAGTTTCACAACATGCAACTTTCATGCATGTTAAAGATGTTTAAAATTGCTGTTTGCTTTAATTTGCATAAATGACATGCTAAGTGGTTTATTTCATAACTAAATAATCGTAGCTCCGAATTAAATGAATTATATATGTAAATGGATTAGAAAAACATGTAGATTAACATGGTGCGCTTACTTTTGCTGTTTAACAACATTAAAATGGTGTTCAGGGCAGAACAGTACCAAATTCGAAATTTGCATGTGGGGATTTTCCGGAAATGTTTTGTGTTGTTTCCGGCCTCATTTAATCTTGCCTAGATAGGTAGTTTATTTATGCTTCACCTCTTGCCATATCAAACAACCTTCAATCTTGTCATGTACATAAACGGGAGTGAATTAAGTAATTGATTGTGGAGTTTTGTCAATATGCAACGAGTTGCATATTGAGCTTCACTTGATGTGTAGTAGTTGTTTGTTGCATCTTTGCCATGCCATTCATCTTTAAACTTGACATGCATCATACTTGGTTGTGCATTATGCCATGATTATGCTTGTTTGTTTACCATGTTGTTTGATTCTTTCCGGTTGTGCTTCTTCTCGTTAGTACTGATATGTTGCGAAGTGTGAGGATTCGTTCGACTACGCTTGTTCGACTACTTCATGGATTCGATCTTCTTACTAGCGGGATTTCAGGTAAGATGATCATTACCCTGGATATCACTACTATATTTGCTTGCTAGTTGTATCGTTGCTATCGTTACGTCGCGCTACCTACCACTTGTTTGTCAGCCTCCCAAATTGCATGATACAGCCTCTAACCTTCCACCATCCCAGCAAACCGTTGTTTGGCTATGTTACCGCTTTGCTCAGCTCCTCTTATAGCATTGCTAGTTGCAGGCGCAGTTGCAGGTTGTTCCATGTTGGGACATGGATATCATGGGATATCACATTATCTCTTATTTAATTAATGCATCTATATACTTGGTTGTGTGTGGAAGGCTCGGCCTTTTGCCTGGTGTTTTGTTCCACTCATGCCGCCCTAGTTTCCGTAATACCGGTGTAATGTTCCTTGATTTGGGTTCCTTACACGGTTGGGGTTTATGGGCCCCCTTGACAGTTTGCTTTGAATAAAACTCTTCCAGCAAGGCCCAACTTTGATTTTAACATTTGCCAACATAATAATATAGAATTAATTAATTAATTTGCATAGGGGGTCGCATCCCCGGGGATTCTTAATTCAACATAATACAGGTGGGCCAGTGCTGATGGTGTTGGTCCAAACCGGGCGATGTCCGGCGTCCCCTGGGCAACCGGGGTCTCAGCCAACCCGACGTCTTGCCCATCCGGTGTGCCCTGAGAACAAGATATGTGTGGCCCCTATCGGGATTGTCGGTACACCGGGAGGTCTTGCTGGTTTTGTTTTACCATTGTCGAAATGTCTTGTGCACCGGGATTCCGAGGATACTTCGGGCTATCTCGAGGTTGATCGGGCTATCTCGAGGTTGAGGTTTTTCCAACGTTGATCGTGAGAGTTTGTGATGGACTAAGTTGGGACACCCCTGCAGGGTAAAATCTTTTCGAGAGCCATGCCCGCGGTTATGTGGCGACTTGGAAATTTATAACCTCCGGTTATAGAGAACTTGACACTAAATTAAATTAAAATACACCAACCGCGTGCGTAACTGTGATCGTCTCTTTTCGAGGGAGTTTGGGAAGAGAACACGGTGGGGCTATGTTTGAACCGTAAGTAGGTGTTCAGGATAACTTCTTGATCATATTAATTTGCGCTCGTTTATGCGTAGTTACTCTTCTTATTCTTGTATTCATAAGTTAGCCACCATACAATGCTTAATGCTTGCTACAACCTCACCACTTATCCATTCCATACCCATTAAGCTTTGCTAGTTTTGATACCCATGGTAATGGGATTGCTGAGTCCTCGTGGCTCACAGATTAATACAACAACAGGTGCAGGTACAGGTAGAGCGATGATTTGACGTGAGAGCGATGCTTGTTCTATTTGGAGTTCTTCTTCTGCTTCTTCTTCTTCGTCGATCATAGGATGGGTTCTCGGTTGGTAGCCTGGGACTAGCAGGGTGGATGTCGTTATTCTTTTTCGTTTGGTTTCATCTGTAGTCGGATCCTGCTCTTCTGTATGATGATTGCTATGTATTGTTGTATTGATGTATTCATGTTGTAGCTTGTGGCGAGTGTAAGCCTTTATCTGGTATTCTCATCTATTCAGTATATGGTATGTTGTAATGATATCCACCTTGCGAAGCATCTCCGATATGCGCTTCTATCCTTAGCGAGACTTCCGAGTTCCTTGAGGATAGGACCGCATATTGGGCGTTACACGTCTACTCAAACAGCTGCCCACACGACACCTCCTTGCCAATAAAAAAGTGGGACGCGTGGTGGCACGTAAATGGTCAGTAGGACGCCCATGATTTAAATAATACTGTACAACCATTTGTGATGATAACCTGGTAGCTATTTGTTCCAAAATGGCTATGTTGTCTGTGGCAGTTAGTGCGTGCGCCCTCTGTCATATTGGACAATTTTTTTACCACAGCATGCTGGTACCATTTCATGACACCATGCCAAGTCTCATGAATTTCAGACGAGTTTTGGATTTACAGGAATTTAAAAACCAAGTTTCTCAATGTTTGCGGCCGAGCCACAAAGCCTGGGTATTTGAAATTCATTCCCATTTCTTGCATGGTACCTAAACATGCACCCAAGGACACATATATGATTTTTCAACCCATTTTGGTGCACCGGAGCATGTGCATGTAGTTCAAATTTGAATTATGCACATAAAATGCCTAGAAAACTCAGTTAATGTATAAAATGTCCAAACGAATCCCGAATAATTCCAAAATTTAACACGACACTCCAATTGGTCTATGTTGCCTCTAGAAAAAAAATCAAGGCAAGAGAAGGCAACGAATGTCGTTTCGTCCACAAAGGTGACACGTTCCCTACCGGAACCACGAGGCTTCTTGTGAGAAGCTCTGGTTTGTGAGAAGCTTATACCAAAACCTGCCCCAAATGGGACAAAAATTTTACCACGGCATGTTGGTGCCATTTCATGATAGCATGCCAAGTTTCATGAATTTTAGACAAGTTTTGAATTTACTAGAATTTCAAAACCAAGTATCTCAACGTTTGCGGCCGAGCCACGATGCCGAGGTGTTTGAAATTCATTCCCATTTCTTGCATGGGACCTAAGAATGCACCCAAGGACACACATATGATTTTTAACCCATTTTGGTGCACCGGAGCATGTACCTATAGTTCAAATTTGAATTATGCACCTAAAATGCCTAGAAAACTCAGTTAATGTATAAAAATGTCCAAACGAACCCCGAATAATTCCAAATTTTAACACGACACTCCTATTGGTCTATGTTGCATCTAGAAAAAAAATTAAAGCAGGAAGAGGCAACGATTGTCGTTTCGTCCACAAAGGTGACACACGTTCCCTACCGGAACCATGAGGCTTCTTGTGAGAAGCTATGGTTTGTGAGAAGCTTATACCAAAACCTACCCCAAATGGGACAAAAAAATTACCACATCATGTTGGTGCCATTCCATGATAGCATGCCAAGTTTCATGAATTTCAGACGAGTTTTGGATTTACTAGAATTTCAAAACCAAGTATCTCAAAGTTTGCGGTGGAGCCACGATGCCGAGGTGTTTGAAATTCATTCCCATTTCTTGCATGGGACCTAAGAATGCACCCAAGGACACATATATGATTTTTAATCCATTTTGGTGCACCAGAGCATGTGCCTGTAGTTCAAATTTGAATTATGCACATATAATACCTAGAAAACTCAATTAATGTATAAAAATGTCCAAACGAACCCCGAATAATTCCAAATTTTAACACAACACTCCTATTGGTCCATGTTGCCTCTAGAAAAAAAATTGAAGGCAAGAAGAGGCAACGAATGTCGTTTCGTCCACAAAGGTGACATGTTCCCTACCGGAACCATGAGGCTTCTTGTGAGAAGCTCTGGTTTGTGAGAAGCTTATACCAAAACCTGCCCCAAATGGGACAAATTTTTTACCAAAGCATCTTGGTGCCATTCCATGATAGCATGCAAAGTTTCATGAATTTCAGATGAGTTTTGGATTTACTAGAATTTCAAAACCAAGTATCTCAACATTTGCAGTGGAGCCATGATGCCGAGGTGTTTGAAATTCATTCCCATTTCTTGCATGGGACCTAAGAATGCACCCAAGGACACATATATGATTTTTAACCCATTTTGGTGCACCAGAGCATGTGCCTGTAGTTCAAATTTGAATTATGCACATATAATACCTAGAAAACTCAATTAATGTATAAAAATGTCCAAACGAACCCCGAATAATTCCAAATTTTAACATAACACTCCTATTGGTCCATGTTGCCTCTAGAAAAAAAATTGAAGGCAAGAAGAGGCAACGAATGTCGTTTCGTCCACAAAGGTGACATGTTCCCTACCGGAACCATGAGGCTTCTTGTGAGAAGCTCTGGTTTGTGAGAAGCTTATACCAAAACCTGCCCCAAATGGGACAAATTTTTTACCAAAGCATCTTGGTGCCATTCCATGATAGCATGCAAAGTTTCATGAATTTCAGATGAGTTTTGGATTTACTAGAATTTCAAAACCAAGTATCTCAACGTTTGCGGTGGAGCCACGATGCCGAGGTGTTTGAAATTCATTCCCATTTCTTTCATGGGACCTAAGCATCCACCCAAGGACACATATATGATTTTTCAACCCATTTTGGTGCACCGGAGCATGTGCCTGTAGTTCAAATTTGAATTATGCACGTAAAATGCCTAGAAAACTCAGTTAATGTATAAAAATGTCCAAACGAACCCCGAATAATTCCAAAAAAATTTACGACACTCCTATAGTTGTATGTTCACTGTAGATAAATGTTCTAGCAATTCAAACACCATCCTTTGCCGCTGTTACCCCATTCCGTATTTCAAATCAAGACGAAAATTCAAGTACATCACACACAGTTTATTATCACCAACCGTGTGAGATGCGGTACAAAATATCTTCGAGCACCATCATATATGGCTTACGTGAGAAGGTTCGTCGGCTACAGTCCACAGCTGGCGTGTCAAGCAAACTAGCTCCCCAAATATCATTTCACTGTTCAATCGTCGCCGGTCAAAGATGGGGACGTGGTCCCGCGTCGTGAGGGCAACTTCGGCGGCCCACTCCGGCGAGAGCGCGGCCGCAGCCGCCATGAGCGTGCTCACAACTTGCGTGAGCGCTACCGCAATCTGCGACCAGGCGGCTGTGGCAGCCGAAACGGCCGCTACTACAGCTCAGATGGCTGTAGCAACATCTGCGACGGGGATAGCAAATGGCGAGAGCGGGACAGCAGCTGTCCGTTCAGCGGCGGCCACCTTAGCCCTGATGGAGGCCGCCCACGCCCATGTCGAGGCCGCCCACGCCTAGCTCCTGGCGGTCACCGCACAAATCGCATGAAGCTTCTCTGACAACGGTCAGCAACCCACGGCCGAAGAGTTGGCAATCGCTAAGAGCGTTCGAGCAGCCGTCCGTTCGTTCGCGGCATACCTTGCCGCGATGGAGCCCGTCCAAGCCCAGACCGCGGCTGCCCACGCCCAGCTCGTGGCGGCCTTTTCCAAAGAGATGGCAGACACGGATGGCGAGATGCTTGCCGAGTATGGTGCGATGGATGCCATGGAGCCCCTTCCCCAGGAGATCATCGGGCGTGAGCTGGACATGGAGGAGGCGGCGGAGATCGACGAGCACCAGGCACAGTTGTAGTATTTGTTTAGAGCGCTAGTCTTTTATTAGAGTAATGTTTAGGTCAGCTAAGCTCTGTTTAATTGCTGAACTTGCTCGATTAAGAAGTGTGGGTGTGCTGTTGGCTCTTTTGTGTACCCAAATTATGCACATTCAAACTCATGACACACGGGGTAAGCTATATGAATCGCTTGTGATGTTCAGATATCGTACACAGTGCTGAATAAGGGACCGTGTCTGATGACACTTTGCGCGCCAGTTTTTCGCTGCACGGAGCGAAAATTTTCGGCATCCATGGAAATATCTACCTTCCATGCCCCCTCCTCCTTACCAAAAGCCACATTTCCCCTATTTTCGCCATCCATTCCAAGTTCAAACCTTCACTGCTTGCTTGCAGCGCCGCCGCCTCACCGGCGACGCTCCTTCCTGCTGCTCGGCCTCGTCAATCTAGTCAGGTGATCCACACCCGACCCCCATCCTCCACCTCCTTCTACATCCCACATGCCCTGACCGCCGGCGCGACACCTTCCACCCAAATCACTGACCCATCCTCCAAATAAGCCCCGCCCTAAGCCATGGTGCACGTTGTATAGCCAGGAGCTCAAGGAGCATTTCGCAGCGAAGAAGCAAATCCCGGCCGCACGCGCGGATGAGGTCGCGATGGCTGCCATGCGTGCTAACCCCCAGATCTTGGAGGAGCACCTCGCCGTCAAGGCCACCGTCGACGCAGCGGCGCAGACGCCGCCACGCGGTTGGTGCTACTTGTAGCTTGCGTTAGTATTTTCCCCGAAGAGGAAGGGATGATGCAGCACAGTAGAGATAAGTATTTCCCTCAGTTATGAAACCAAGGTTATTGAACCAGTAGGACAATCACACAACACCTCGTTAGCAGCACCTGCACACAAACAACAAATCCTTGCACCCAACGCAAACAAGGGGTTGTCAATCCCTCGGCGGTCAATTGCAAGATTAAATTGTATGTGATAGATAGATAGATAGATAGACACAAAAATACAAAATAAAATAAATAAAAGCAAATGGCAGCAATATTTTTAGGGTTTTAGTAATATGATTTAGATAGACCCGGGGGCCATAGTTTTCACTAGAGGCTTCTCTCGAGAAAATAGCATACGGAGGGTGCACAAATTACTGTTGGGCAATTGATAGAAAAGCAAATAATCATGACGATATCCAAGGCAATGATCATGTATATAGGCATCACGTCCAATACAAGTAGACCGACTCCTGCCTGCATCTACTACTATTACTCCACACATAAACCGCTATCCAGCATGCATCTAGTGTATTAAGTCCATAAAGAACGGAGTAACGCCTTAAGAACGATGACATGATGTAGACAAGATAAACTCACGTATGAATAAACCCCATCTTTTTACCCTTAATAGCAATGATACATACGTGTCATGTCCCTTTCTGTCACTGGGATTGAGCACCGCAAGATCGAACCCATTACAAAGCACCTCTTCCCATGGCAAGATAAATCAATCTAGTTGGCCAAACCAAATCAATAGATCGGAGAAGAAATACGAGGCTATAATAATCATGCATAAAAGAGATCAGAGAAGACTCAAATATATTCATGGATAATCTGATCATAAACTCACAATTCATCGGATCCCAACAAACACACCGCAAAAAGTGATTACATCGGATAGAACTCCAAGAACATCGAGGAGAACATTGTATTGAAGATCAAAAAGAGAGAAGAAGCCATTTAGCTACTAACTATGGACCCGAAGGTCTGTGGTAAACTACTCACGCATCATCGGAAGGGCATCAAGGTTGATGTAGAGCCCCTCCGTGATCGATTCCCCCTCCGGTGTAGTACCGGACAAGGCCTCCAGATGGGATCTCTCGAGAACAGAAACTTGCGGCGGCGGAAAAAGTATTTCGTGGACTCCCCTGAGGGTTTCTGATTTTTTGGGAATTTATAGTGGAGGAATTAGGTCAAACGGAGCTCTGTGGGCCCCACGAGGTACCAGGGCGCGCCTGCCCCCCCATGCGCGCCCTGGTGCCTTGTGGGCACCCCCTGGGGCTTCTGGCCTCCTCCCGAAGCTTCTAGTGTTTATCTTGTCCTGAAAAAAATCTCCAAAAAGTTTCGTGGCATTTGGACTTCGTTTGGTATTGATTTCCTGTAAAACAAAAACAGGGCAGAAAACAGCAACTGGCACTGGGCACTAAGTTAATAGGTTAGTCTCCAAAAATGATATATAATTGATGTAAATGCATATAAAAACATCCAAGATTGATAATATAATAGCATGGAACAATAAAAAATTATAGATACGTTGGAGACGTATCAGTTGGCTGCTTTAAACGACAATTCATGGCGTTTTCTCGGGGCCACCGTCGGTGCCTTCGACGAAGACTACGAGGTGTTTTCTCAGCGTGCCCATGCTTACCTCAACTCCAGAGCTAGCAGGTTGGTGCCCGGAGCGGCTCAGGTGACTCATCACTATGAGGAGTGTACCCACGATGTGGAGGCCTCGCCCTCTTCCATGTCTAAGGAGCCCATCGTCATCGATATCTCCGACGATGAGGAGTAGATTATCTTTTTAGCTCACTATAAGGACCTATGTTCAGCTAGGTAGCTATGCCGCTTAAGCATGTTCGGTTTACCTGTTGCATGTGCTGCTCCTGCCTTTCCTTTAAAAATTCTAGTGAATTGTCCTATATACTATTACTATGCAATCTGATCCTCTAGTATATATGTTCTATATATTATGCAATGTGGTGCTCAGTTAACTATTTGGTTAATTTGTTGTCATCTTGAGTTAACTATTTGGTTCAATTCTGCAATGTGATGCTCAATTCTTGTTGGTGCAATTTTGTATTCTCTTGCATGTGAGAAATAAATCGAGTTTGGTTCTACAAAATACATGAGAAACAAATACAATTGCTATATTTCCAAGTTGTTAAGCATACTAGGTTTTGTGAATTGTCTAATCTTCTAGTATGTTCTATTGTGCAATGTGGTGCTCAGTTAACTGTTTGGTTCATTTGTTGTGGTGCTTAGTTAAATGTTTGGTTCAATTCTGCAATGCGATGTTTGTGGATACAATTTTGTATTGTCATGCATGTGAGAAATAAATCGAATTTGGTTGTACTAAATACATGAGAAACATATACAATTGCTATATTTCCTAGTTCTTAAGCATGCTTGGTTTGGATAAATGGCTTTTCCATGTGGCTCAAATTAATCTGCTGAATCTGCAATGTGCTTATTTTTCATCAACATATTTTACAGATAGTATGACAACCCTCTCTTAACCTGACCGATAACTACCTTATATGTGTTGCAGGGAAACAATGGGAGGCACTGAGGTTTACCATCGAGGTTCGCACATGCATGGTCCTTTGTCTAATAGCACATTATTGTGAAATTGCTGGGACCATTCTAGTATTTAGGTTTTTAACAATTTGGTCTTGCACATGTAGGTCCTGCAGTCAGAGGTTTTGACCCACTGTTCGACCCATTTTGCATATGGGGAAATGAGATGTCCATGAATATCAGTCAAGTCAAGAAACTCAGAAAGATTGTTAGGATAAAGAAACTAGCGACGAAAAACAACAAGATCTTTGTCTGCACAGTGAAGAAGACATCAGTGAACTGCAGGATGGTACTAACTCTTATACCTTGTGTTTTGCGTGAGTTGTGGTGTGGGAGGGAGGGATAGCTCATTTTCATGTTGCAACGCTAGCTATCTTGTTGCAGTGTGTTACTGGGTGCTTGTAAAAAGACTTTGTGATTTCAGTTAAATGAAATCGAAGAGAGAGCTCTCTTTTAAAAAAAACTATTATACCTTGTTTTTTTTATTCCTTTGCGCCATTTCAAAATATAGAGAAGATATTTATGCATATCTTTGTTTTCAGGCCTTTCCAAAGCAGTTCCCAGATGATTACCTCTCAAACCACCTGTATGGTCAATAGGCGAGGAAGGTGTTCATACAACACCCACGGTACAATATTGAAGTCTTCCTCAAGAGGACGAAGGATGGGCGGTCAATCATCCACATGCACTGGCCTAAAGTTGCAAGGACCTTCAACATCATTGAAGGCTCAATATTCGTCTTCTACTTCAGCAGTTTTCCAGATGAGATTCATCTGTCTATGTACCGTCTATGATGCTAATTTTCAAAGGTTTTAGATGTTGCATGTGAAATTTGGTTCTGTTGTGTAATGGGGTAGCTAGATATATGCCTATATGGTGTAAGTGAGTGCTAAAGCTATATGATGTTGTACTCTGATGTATTTCAATTATGAAATTCTGGTTCTGTAATACGAAAATGAAATATATTGTGTGTTTAATATGAAATGTCAATTTGATTACTTGCTACTTGTGAGCTGCGTTGGGATTTCCTCAAAGAGGAGAGGATGACGCAGTACAGTAGAGATAAGTATTTGCCTCAATTAAGAACCAAGGTTATCAATCCAGTAGGAAAGCCATAGTTTTCACTAGAGGCTTCTCTCTCGAACACATAGCATACAGTGGGTAAACAAATTACTGTTGGGCAATTGATAGAAAAGCGCATAGTTATGACAGATTCATGGCAATGATCATGTATATAGGCATCACGTCTGAGACAAGTAGACCAACTCCTGCCTGCATCTACTACTATTACTCCACCCATCGACCGCTATCCAGCATGCATCTAGGGTATTAAGTTAATGAAAACAGAGTAACGCCTTAAGCAAGATGACATGATGTAGACAAAGTAAAGTCAAGCAATATGAATAAACCCCATCATTTTATCCTTAATGGCAACAATACAAATACGTGTCTTGTCCCCTACTTTGTCACTGGGATAGAGCACCGCAAGATTGAACCCATTACAAAGCACCTCTCCCATTGCAAGATAAATCAATCTAGTTGGCCAAACCAAACGGATAGATCGGAGAGAAATACAAAGCTGTAACAATCATGCATAAATAAGTTCAGAAAAGACTCAAATATTTCTCATGAATAATCTGATCATAAACCCACAATTCATTGGATCCCAACAAACACACCGCAAAACAAGATTACATCGAATAGAACTCCAAGGAGATCGAGGAGAACATTGTATTGAAGATCAAAGAGAGATAAGAAGCCATCTAGCTACTAGCTATGGACCCGTAGGTCTGTGGTAAACTACTCACACATCATCAGAAGGGCAGCAAGGTTGATGTAGAAGCCCTCCGTGATCGATTCCCCCTCCGGCAGAGTACGGGAAAAGGCCTCCAGATGGGATCGCGGAAGAACAGAAGCTTGCGGCAGCGAAAAAGTTATTTTGTGTGTCTCTCTGGTATTTGGGGAATAATTGAGAATTTATAGCGGCGGAATTAGGTCAAGAGGTTCCACGAGGGGCCCACAAGCCTGGGGGCGCGCCAACCCCCCTGGGCGTGCCTCCCAAGCTTGTCGCTCCCTCGTGACTCGTCTAGTCTTCTCCCGAACCTTCTAGGGTCTGTCTTGGTCTAGAAAAAATTAATCCAAAGTTTCTTCTTCGTTTGGACTCCGTTTGATATTGATTTTCTAAAAAGCCTAAAAGAAGCAAAAAAATAGCAATTGGCACTAAGCACTAGGTTAATAGGTTAGTCCCAAAAATGATATATAATTGCATATAAAACATCCAAGATTGATACTATAATAGCATGGAACAATAAAAAATTATAGAAACGTTGGAGACGTATCAAGCATCCCCAAGCTTAATTCATGCTCATCCTCGAGTAGGTAAATGATAAAAACAGAATTTTTGATGTGGAATGCTACCTAAGATGTTCATCATGTAATTCTTTTTTACGGTATAAATATTAAGATCCGAATGATTCAAAGCAATAGTCTATAATTTGATATAAATACAACAATACTCAGGCATACTAACAAACAACCATGTCTTTCAAAATAAAAATGCTAAAAAAAGTTATCCCTACAAAATCATATAATCCTGTCATGCTCCATCTTCTTAACATAAAGTATTTATCATGCACAACCCTGGAGACAATCAAGCAATTGGTTCATACTTTTTAACGCGCTTCAGCTTTTTCAAACCCCACGCAATACATGAGCGCGAGCCATGGACATAGCACTATGGGTGGAATAGAATATGATGATAGAGATCAATAAGGGGAAGTCAAAAAAGGAAGATAGTCTCACATCGACGCGGCTAATCAACGGGCTATGGAGATGCCCATCAATTGATGTCAATGAGAGGAGTAGGGATTGCCATGCAACGGATGCACTAGGAGCTATAGTGTATGAAAGCTCAAAATAAAAATTAAGTGGGTGTGCATCCAACTTCCTTACTCATGAAGACCTCGGGCATTTGAGGAAGCCCATCATCGGAATATACAAGCCAAGTTCTATAATGAAAAATTCCCACTAGTATATGAAAGTGACAACATAGGAGACTCTCTATATGAAAAACATGGTGCTACTCTGAAGCACAAGTGTGGAAAAGGATAGAAACATTGCCCCTTCTCTCTTTTTCTCTTTTTTTGGTGGGCACTTTTTGGCCTCTTTTTTCTCTTTTTTTCCTCACTGGGACAATGCTCTAATAATGATGATCATCACACTTCTATTTACTTACAACTCGATACTATAATTAATATGACTCTATATGAATGCCACTGGCAGTGTACCAGGATGTGCAATGATGCTAGCGTAACATGTATGAAAATGATGAACATTGGCTGAGCCACAAATACTATGTCAGTTATATGATCATGCAAAGCAATATGACAATGATGATGTGTGTCATACAAACGGCACGGTGGAAGTTGCATGGCAATATATCTCGGAATGGCTATGGAATTGCCACAGTAGGTAGGTATGGTGGCTGTTTTGAGGAAGATATAAAGAGGCTTATGTGTGATAGAGCGTATCATATCACGGGGTTTGGATGCACCGGCGAAGTTTGCACCGACTCTCGAGGTGAGAAAGGGCAATGCACGGTACCAAAGAGGCTAGCAAATTGCGGAAAGGTGAGAGTGCGTATAATCCATGGACTCACATTAGTCATAAAGAACTCACATACTTATTGCGAAAGTTTATTAGCCCTCGAAGCAAAGTACTACTATGCATGCCCCTAGGGGGGAGGTTGGTAGGAGTTAACCATCGCGCTCCCTCGACCGCCACGCAAAGGAAGACAATCAATAATAAATCATGCTCCAACTTCTTAGCATAACGAAAGACCATACGTGCATGCTTCGGGAATCACAAACCTTAACACCAATATTCTTACTAAACCACAATTATCCACTAGTACCTCCCTCATATTACCATCTTAATATCACAAAACTATTGCAAGGAATCAAACTTATCATATTCAGTGATTTACAGGAAAGTTTTTATTATATCCTTCTTGAATACCTATCATATTAGGACCAATTTCATAACCCGTGCATATTACCATTACTATTTATTAGACTCTCAAAAAAATATAAGTGAAGCATGAGAGTGACACTATTTTTTTTAAATATAATCACCGCCATGCTCTAAAAGATATAAGTGAAGCACTAGAGCAACTGCCTAGCTCATAATATATAAGTGAAGCACATAGAGTATTCTAACAAATCACGATAAATGTGTGTCCCTCTCAAAAAGGTGTGTTCATAAAAGATGATTGTGGCAAACTAAAAATCAAACAAAGAAAATAAAACTATGGCACAAGACGCTCCAAGTAAAACACATATCATGTGATGAATAAAAATATAGCTCCAAGTGATATACCGATAGATTGTAGACGAATGAGGGGATGCCATCCGGGGCATCCCCAAGCTTAGACACTTGGGTATTCCTTGAATATTACCTTGGGGTGCCTTGGGCATCCCCAAGCTTAGGGTCTTGCCACTCCTTATTCCTTCATCCATCGTGGTCTCACCCAAAACTTGAAAACTTCAGCACACAAAACTCAACAGAAACCTCGTGAGATCCGTTAGTATAACAAACAAATCTTAAAATTTAGGTACTATTATAAATTGATTCATATTTAATATTTACATAATTCTACTTTACTCCAACTTCCCCATGGCTTATACCCCCCGATACAATCCATAGATTCATCGAAATAAGCAAACTATGCAACAAAAACATAATATGTCTAAAACAGAACAGTCTGTAAAGATCTATTTAAAATATATACTTATGTAAATCCAAAAATTCTGAAAAATTTGGAAAACGTAAAATATTCATATACCAATACTGTGTAAAAAATCAGAATTTTATAACGCTCCACTACGGAACCAAAAATCTAGCACTGGACTCAAAACTTTCTGTTTTCAAACATCATCAATTATACTATCATCCAAATCATCCCAAATGCATTACTTGGCACAAACACTAATTAAAAGATAAAAACACAATCATAACAGAAGCTAAAATTGTGTGAAAAAATAAAAAATAAAAATTGCAATAAAGATAAATATTGGGTTGCCTCCCAACAAGCGCTATTGTTTTATGCCCCTAGCTAGGCATAATGCATTGGTTCAAGTATTATCATCCTTCAAATTAATTCCATAGGTGGCCCTCATAATAGATTAATATGGTGGCTTAATTCTCTTTCTAGGAAAGTGTTCCATCCCTTTCTTTAATGGGAATTGTAATCTTATATTACCTTCTTTCATATCAATAATAGCACCTATGGTTCGTAGGAAAGGCCTACCAAGTATTATAGGACAAGACGGATTGCATTCAATGTCAAGCACAATAAAATCCATGGGTACATAATTCCTATTTGCAAGTATGAGAACATCATTTATTCTACCCAATGGTTTCTTAATAGTTGAATCCGCTAAATGCAAATTAAGGGAACAAGCATCCATATCGGTGAGACCTAGCACATCACACAAATATTTTGGTATAGTAGAGACGCTAGCACCTAGATCACACAAAGCATTACATTCATAATATTTAATTTTAACTTTAATAGTGGGTTCCCATTCATCATGTAACTTTCTAGGTATTGAAACTTCCAACTCAAGCTTTTCTTCATGAGCTTTTATCATAGCTTCTACGATATGTTTAGTAAAGGCTTTATTTTGCTCATAGGCATTAGGTGAATTAATCATGGATTGCAACAAGGAAATACATTCAACTAAAGAGCAATTATCATAATTAAAATCCTTGTAATCCAAAGTAGTGGGCACATCACTATTTAAAGTTTTGACCTCTCCAAACCCACTTTTATCATCTTTATCATTAAGATCATCACCCTTCGAACAATTGAGACGCCTTCTAGCTAAAGTTGACTCATCTTCTGTCCCTTTTTCATCAAGTTTTATATTAATAAATAAAGAGTAAATAGGTGAGACACACACCAATCATTTTAATATCTTCATCATTACTTCGATAGAAACCGGGTGGAATAGCTTTTTGTAAGAATTCTCGCTTAGCTCTCAACCTAGCGGTTCTTTCTTTACTTTCATTAATGGAGACATAGATAGCTTTAATAGACTCATTTATATCATGCTTGGGTGGCAAAATTTTAATTTTAAGAGTTTTAACATCATGAGCAATTCTATCCATGTTCCTAGACATATCATCAACCTTATTCAATTTTTCTTCTACCATAGCATTGAAAATCTTTTGAGAATTAATAAATTCTTTAATATTACTTTCAAGATCAGAGGGTATCCTATTATTATTACTATAGGAATTACCATAGGAATTACTAGAGGAATTTCCAGGAAACGGTCTAGGATTGAAATTACCCATATAGGCATTGTTGTTGAAATTATTTCTAGAGACAAAATTCACATCAATAGCATCATTATTTTGCTCAATCAAAGTAGATTATGGCAAATCATTAGGATCAACATGAGCACTTTCACTAGCAACCATTTTCATAAGAGCATCCGTCTTATCACTCAAAGTATTAATTTCTTCAACATAATTTACCTTCTTACCAGTTGGAGTTCTTTTAGTGTGCCATTGGGAATAATCTGTCATAATATTATCAAGGAGTTTTGTAGCTTCTCCCAATTTAATTTCCATAAAAGGAGTCTAGAAGATTTCTAGAAACAAAGTTTAGTCCCGCATAAATTTTTTGTATGATCATCCATAAGCTTAAACCATGAGTTGGACAATTTCTAATCATTAATTTCATTCTCTCCCAAGATTGTGCAACATGTTCATGCTCAAGTTGCTTAAAATTCATTATTTGATTTCTTAGAGAAATAATTTTAGCAGGAGGGAAATACTTGGCAATAAAAGCATCCTTACACTTATCCCAAGAATCAATACTATTTCGAGGCAAGGATGAAAACCAAGTTTTAGCACGATCTCGTAGTGAGAACGGAAATAATTTCAATTTGACAATATCATTATCCACATCTTTCTTCTTTTGCATATCACAAAGTTCAACGAAAGTATTAAGATGGGATGCAGCATCTTCATTAGGACTACCAGAAAATTGTTCTTTCATAACAAGATTCAGCAAAGCAGCATTAATATCACACGACTCCGCCCTAGTGGCGGGAGGAGAAATTGGAGTACTAATAAAATCATTATTATTAGTATTGGAAAAGTCACACAATTTGGTGTTTTCTTGAGACATAGTGACCAAGCAAGCAAACTAGCAAACAAGCAAATAAAATATTTTTGTGTTTTTGTAATTTTTATGAGAAGTTGGGAGATGAAAATGAGAGGCAAATGCAAATAAAAAGGCAAATAAAAATAAGAGAAAGTAGATGATAGTTTATGCGAAGGTACTTGATAGGTTTTGGTGATGTCTCCCCGGCAACGGCGCCAGAAATTCTTCCTGCTACTTGTGAGCTGTGTTGGGATTTCATCGAAGAGGAGAGAATGATGCAGTACAGTAGAGATAAGTATTTCCCTCAGTTAAGAACCAAGGTTATCAATCCAGTAGGAGAAGCACACAGAACCTCGTTAGCAGCACCTACACACACAAAAGCAAATACTTGCACCCAACGCGAACAAGAGGGTTGTCCATCCCCTTGGCGGTTACTTGCAAGGATTAATTCTGATAGTGATAGATAGATAAATAAATTGCAAAACAAAATAAAGGAAATAAAATTGCTGCAAGGTATTTTTGGATTTTATATATGATGGATAAATGACCCGAGGGCCATAGTTTTCACTAGAGGCTTCTCTCTCGAACACATAGCATACGGTCGGTAAACAAATTACTGTTGGGCAATTGATAGAAAAGCGCATAGTTATGACGGATTCATGGCAATGATCATGTATATAGGCATCACGTCCGAGACAAGTAGACCGACTCCTGCCTGCATCTACTACTATTACTCCACCCATCGACCGCTATCTAGCATGCATCTAGGGTATTAAGTTACTGAAAACAGAGTAACGCCTTAAGCAAGATGACATGATGTAGACAAAGTAAACTCAAGCAATATGAATAAACGCCATCGTGTTATCCTTAATGGCAATAATACAAATACATGTCTTGTCCCCTACTTTGTCATTGGGATAGAGCGCCGCAAGATTGAACCCATTACAAAGCGCCTCTCCCATTGCAAGATAAATCAATCTAGTTGGCCAAACCAAACGGATAGATCAGAGAGAAATACAAAGCTATAACAATCACGCATAAATAAGTTCAGAAAAGACTCAAATATTTCTCATGAATAATCTGATCATAAACCCACAATTCATTGGATCCCAACAAACACACCGCAAAAGAAGATTACATCGAATAGAACTCCAAGGAGATCGAGGAGAACATTGTATTGCAGATCAAAGAGAGAGAAGAAGCCATCTAGCTACTAGCTATGGACCCGTAGGTCTTTGGTAAACTACTCGCACATCATCGGAAGGGCAGCAAGGTTGATGTAGAAGCCCTCCATGATCGATTCCCCCTCCGGCAGAGTACCGGAAAAGGCCTCCAGATGGGATCGCGGAAGAACAGAAGCTTGCGGCGGCGAAAAAGTTATTTTATGTGTCTCTATGGTATATGGGGAATATTTGAGAATTAATAGCGGCGGGATTAGGTCAAGAGGTGCCACGATGGGCCCACAAGCCTGGGGGGCGCGCCTACCCCCCTTGGGCGCACCTCCGAGCTTGTCGCTCCCTCGTGACTCGTCTGGTCTTCTCCCGAACCTTCTAGGGTCTCTCTTGGTCCAGAAAAAATTAATCCAAAGGTTTTTCTTTGTTTGGACTCCATTTTATATTGATTTTCTAAAAAGCAAAAAAAGCAAAAAACAGCAACCGGCACTGGGCACTAGGTTAATAGGTTAGTCCCAGAAATGATATATAATTGCATATAAAACATCCAAGATTGATACTATAATAGCATGGAACAATAAAAAATTATAGATACGTTGGATACGTATCATTACTAAATGGATTAATAATAATAGGCCAATTAGCCTGCTTATTGGATTTTTCTAGTGCAAACGGTTATTGAGACAACACCGTGGGCGATAATCTCAGACAACCCACGCAATTTCTAGGAAGTAAACATGTTGGATAAATGAACAATCACACACGACTTCCTCTGGACAACTGTTTGCGTTAGGCCACCTTGCACAAACGTTTTCCACATAAAAAGTGTGTGTGATGGACAGCCTATGCCACACAGTTTCTTCTAGGCACCGTGCGTGATGCATTCAATAACACAAATGATAAAATTATTACTATTGTCTGCAATGGCAACGCTATCACACACGATGTGATGCGGAAAATTGTGAGTGATGTACGCACGAACGGAAACGTTTGTCTGGGATTCACTGTGTGTGATGTATATACGAACGGAAACGTTTGTTTGGGATTCACTGTGTGGGATGTATATACGAACGGAAACGTTTTTTCTTGGATTCACTGTGTGGGATGTACATATGAACGGAAACGATTGGGCCAGTATAATTGTCTGCGACGGCTCGCCCGATCGCGCACGAGCTCTTTTTGCCCCGCGTGTGTGACCGGAGGCCCTATTGCCGACGGTTTCTGCGTCGTGTGGGAAGGACCCCCCCTATCGCACACACAGGCAAGGCGACGGTTTAAAACTCTGTCGCAGAAAGGGGGTAAAAACCGTTTGTATAGCAGGTCGCTGTACTAGTGTGAATAGTGTAGCCCCAAGTGCCGGGTTGACTGCCTGCAGCAACTCAGGGCTTGCATTGCGAATGACCCTTTATTGTAATGTAGAAGAAAAAACAACTCCGCTGTAGCCCCCAAGTGCCGGGTCGCCACCCTGCGGCGACTTGGGACTTTTTTGAATGATCATTAATCACTTGTTTTGATGTAGGAAAATGCTGGATCAAACAAACTCGGAGATTTCCGGGTTGAAGAAGAACAGGCTAGTGTCAACCCAGAAAATCCAACTACCGGCTCTCAGCCCTTAACGACCGTTCTGCCGGCTTGACAGTTGAAACAATATTGATAAGGATCGCCCAGACGGGGCTTGTAATAATTGTTCATCTGAAACTCCATAGAGCTACCAGTGCCATCAAGCACTTAGTATTTTGTTTTAAAACTGATGATGCTTTGTGATGAAAGAAATCCTTGGCCGTGGTTGCAGTGCAACTCGGAATTGTTATTTTTGTAACTGACTCCTCAAGTTTGCATTTGCTTGAAGAGGAATCATAAGCTGTGGTTGCCATGAAACCTGGCAAATCATGTTGCCGCAGAAAGTATAATTTATATGGTAATCGATATGATCCGGCCTATCTGAAGATAAAGCCGGCTTCTGCAAAAATATGAGCAGTATATACTGATAATAAATGGTAATATAAGTTAGATAGTAGATATATAGCAAATCAAATAATATATAGTAAATTAAAAGCCGGCTTTCGAGGCTCGACATAAAGACTGGCTTTCGAGGCTCAAGTCTGATTTTGCTTTCCTGTGGAAGCAGGCCTTGTAGCCTCTTTTGGTTTGTCCTCGCTATCTGAAAGCCGGCTCTCACGTGACTTAAGCAGTGTTTTAACTTTGATGAGTTCAGGGTCAACAATGTGATTGACTCATCAAGCGTTCACCGAGTCACCTTTTGTGAGTAGCATCTTGCTAACAGGCAGGTATAACCAAGTATATAATGGCATATGCCAGGTTAAGAGGGATGTTACACTGGTGCAGAGACATCCTATACAAATGGTTTTTACCCCCTTTCCGCAACGGAGTTTTAAACCGTCGCCTTGCCTGTGTGTGCGACAGGGGGGTCCAACCCACACGACCCAGAAACCGTCGGCGATGGAGGCTCTGGTCAAACACGTGGGGCAAAAAGACCTCGTGTGCGATCGGGCGATCCATCGCAGACAATTATACAGGCCCAATCATTTTCGTTCATATGTACATCCCAGACGGTGAATCCCAGGCAAACGTTTCCGTTCGTATGTACATCACACACAATTTTTATGTGGAAACGTTTGTGTAAGGTGGCCTAACGCAAACTTTTGTCGGGCGGAAGTCATGTGTGATTGTTCATTGATCCAACATGCCTACTTTCTAGAAACTGTGTGGGTTGTTTGAGTTCATCGCCCACGGTGTTGTCTGAGAAACCGTCTACAATAGAAAAACCCAATAAGCAGACTAATTGGCCAATTATTGATAATCCATTTAGTAATCAAATTGACATTTCATATCAAACACACCATATATTTCATATCTGTATTAAGGCAACCAGGATTTCATAATTGAATTACATCAGATAGCTTCAGCACTCAGTTACACCATATAGGCATGTAGCTACCTACGGCAATACACAACAACGCCAAGTTTCACATGCAACATCTAAAACCTTTCGAAAGTAGCATCATACACGGTAAATAGACAGATGAAACTCATTTGGAAAACTGCTGAAGCAGAAGGTGAATATTGAGCCTTCAGTGATGTTGAATGTCCTTGCAACTTTAGGCCAGTGGCTGTGGATAATTGCCCGCCCAACCTTCGTCCTCTTGAGGAAGACTTCAATATTGTACCGTGGGTGTTGAATGAATACCTTCCTCGCCTCTTGACCATGCAGGTGGTCTGAGAGGTAATTGATACGTCTCCGTCGTATCTATAATTTTTGAATGTTTCATGCCAATATTCTACAACTTTCATATATCTTTGGCAACATTTTATATTATTTTTGGGACTAACATATTGATCCAGTGCCCAATGCCAGTTCCTGTTTGTTGCATGTTTTTTGTTTCACAGAAAATCCATATCAAACGAAGTCCAAATGCAATAAAATTTTACGGAGAATTATTTTGGAATATATGTGATTTTTGGGAGGTGGAATCAATGCAAACGGAGGCCCACAACCTTCAAAAGCCACATGGGCGCGCCTCCCCCCTGGCGCGCGATGGTGCCTCATGGGCACACCGTAAGTCGGTTGGGGCTCTTCTTTGGGTGCAAGGAAGCTAATATCCAGAAAAAAATCGTGTTAAAATTTCAGCCCGATCGCAGTTACGGATCTCTCGGAATTTAAGAAACGGTGAAAGGCCAGAAAAGAGGAGCGCGAAACAGAAGAGAACAGAGAGAGAGATCCAATCTCGGAGGGGCTACCGCCCCTCCGGGTGCCATGGAGGCCAAGGACCAGAGGGGAAAACCTCCTCCCATCTAGGGGGAGGCCAAGGTAGAAGAAGAAGGAGGGAGGCTCTCTCCCCCTCTCTTCCGGTGGCGCAGGAGCACCGTCGGGGGAACCATCGTGACGGCAATCTACACCAACAACTTCGCCGCCGTCAACACCAACTCTTTCCCCCTCTATGCAGCGGTGTAACACCTCTTCTACCCACTGTAATCTCTACTTAAACATGGTGCTTAATGCTACATATTATTATCCAATGATTTGTGGCCATCCTATGATGTTTGAGTAGATTCGTTTTGTCCTATGGGTTGATTGATGATCGTGATTGGTTTGAGTTGTATATTTTATTTTGGTGCTGTCCTATGGTGCCCTCCGTGTCGCGCAACTGTGAGGGATTCCCACTGTAGGGTTTGCAATGCGTTCATAATTCTCTTATAGTGGGCGGCTAGAATGACAGAAGCTTACACCCGAGTAAGGGGGTTGTTGCATATGGGAGTAAAGAGGACTTGATACTTAATACTATGGTTGGGTTTTACCTTAATGATCTTTGGTAGTTGCGGATGCTTGCTAGAGTTCCAATCATAAGTGCATATGATCCAAGTACGGATAGTATGTTAGCTCATGCCTCTCCCTCATATAAAATTGCAATAATGATTACCGGTCTTGTTATCGATTGCCTATGGACAAATCATTCTTTTGTGTTACAAAAGCTTTCTACTAAACAACTAACTTTTATTATCTTGCAAATTACTCGTAGTTTTATTCTCGCAAAGTACTTCTAGTTTTATTCTTGCAAACCTATCCTATCATCTACAAAATAGTTTCATACTTGTTCTAGGTAAAGCGAACGTTAAGTGCGCGTAGAGTAGTATCGGTGGTCGATAGAACTTGAAGGGAATATTAATTCTACCTTTAGCTCCTCGTTGGGTTCGACACTCTTATTTATCGAAAAAGCTACAATTGATCCCCTATACTTGTGGGTTATCAAGACCTTTTTCTGGCGCCGTTACCGGGGAGCAATAGCGTGGGGTGAATATTCTCGTGTGTGCTTGTTTGCTTTATCACTAAGTAGTTTTTATTTTGTGCTCTTGTTTTATATCTTTAGTTATGGGTAGGAAACGTAAAATACCAAAAAAATTAGTTGTACCAGCTAAACCAATGGTTGAAGAACCACCCAAAATCTATCATACTGCTAAAGCTTTCTACTTGGATCATCTTCGATCCCTTTGTGCTCGTGCTGAAAACCCAACTAGCTTAGTTGAGGGAAAATCATTAGATGAGCATGCTCATTCTGTGCGACACCGCTTATGTCAAAAAGGGAAACTTTTATGGCATCATATTAATACTATGCATTGCTATGCTTGGAATTTATGCGAAATACATGATTTTACTTGTTGTTCTGAAGACCCTAAGAAACACCTTCCCTACCAATGTGAGTTTAGTGATAATGGAATCGTATCTTCTTATGCTAAAGGTGTTTATAGTTACTATGATATTGAACAAATTGAAGAATTTGTTGCTTTTAAGGGTGCTTATGAAATTGCTTCTTTGATTGAAAAGTATGATGCTACTCTTTACAAATCTGAAAATTTTGCCATACTTAAATATTGCTATGAAAACTATGCTTCTAATGCTTATGTTAAAGGATATATTGAGGACTCCTCCGCTGTCCAAGAGGAGACTAATATTTTGCAGGAAACTATGGAAGAACAAATTGCTGAAATTGTGAGCTCATTAGATGAAAAAGATGAGGAGAACAGCGAAGAACAAAAGGAGGAAGAGCGGATTAGCTACCCGTGCCCACCTTCTAATGAGAGTAACTCTTCAACCCATACATTGTTTAATCTCCCTTCATGCTTACCGAAGGATGAATGCTATGATCCCTTTGATTCGTTTGAAATATCCCTTTTTGATGAACTTGATGCTTGCTATGCTTGTGGCCATGATGCCAATATGAATTATGCTTATGGAGATGAACTTGCTATAATTCCTTATGTTAAGAATGAAATTGTTGCTATTGCACCCACACATGACAGTCCTATTATATTTTTGAATTCTCCCAACTACACTATATCGGAGAAGTTTGTTCTTATTAAGGATTATATTGATGGGTTGCGTTTTACTATTGCACATGATGATTTTGATGGATATAATATGCATGTGCTTTCTGCTCCTACTTGCAATTATTATGAGAGAGGAACTACATCTCCGCCTCTCTATGTTTCCAATACGATAAAATTGCAAGAAACTGTTTATACTATGCATGGGCCTTTACTTGATGTGCATGAATTGTTCTTTTATGACATGACGATGCATAGGAAGAGAGTTAGACTTTGTCATTACATGATATATGTTGCTTTGTGCTCACTACTAAAATACAAATCATTGTTAATTAAAATTGGCTTTGATATACCTTGGGATCCGGGTGGATCAATTAGTTGAGCACTTTATGCCTAGCTTTATGGCTTTAAAGAAAGCGCTGCCAGGGAGACAACCCGGAAGTTTTAGAGAGTCACTTATTTCTGTTGAGTGCTTTTATAAAGTTTAAAAACAAAAAAATATAGAGGGGAACCTAAAACTTTTTCAAAAAGAAAAGTGAAAGTGAGACAGACGAGCACCGTTGAAGTGGGGGAGCTCCTTGAACTTTGTTCATGCCCATGGAAACTTTGTGAATCTTGAATTACAGAAACTTTTCAAAAAATATAATTATCCCCTTGTATAAATCCATTGAATTATAAAAATAATGTGCCAAGATTTGCCTTTAGGATGTTTAAATTGCTTGTTTGGTATGTGCAGTCCAAAAACAGAAACTTTTTCTGTAGTGCGTGAATTTAAATTTTTTACTGGAACATGAAAAAATTCTGAAATTTTTACACGGTACTTCTATGCAAATTATTTATTTTTTCCTAATTTTTCAGAATTTTTTGAGTTACATAAGTATATGTAATATTTGCATCTTTACAGACTGTCCTATTTTCACAGATTGCTGTTATAGTTTCGTTATTTGCTTATGTTTGAAATCTTGTTGAGCCCCATTGACTTGGGAGCCATAGAATTGTGATAGAATACAGTGGGTAATGTTTGATTATAATTATACAATAATGTTAGAGAAGGACATGATGGGATTTGATGTTATATGTGCTAACCCTTCTAATAAAAAGTTCGGTTAAGTTTTGTGTGGATGAAGTGTTCAAAGATCAAGGAGGTATTGATATGAGAAGAATGAGGAGAGGAAAGAGCTTGGGGATGCCCAAGGCACCCCAAGTAAATTTTCCAGGAGACTCAAGCGTCTAAGCTTGGGGATGCCCCGGAAGGCATCCTATCTTTATTCAACAATTATCGGTATGTCTCGGTTTTTGTTTTGTTCACATGATATGCGTAAATTCTTGGAGCGTCGTGTGCCTTTTATTTTTATTTTAATAATGCACCATGCTGGTATGATATAGTCCTTGGTTGATTTATAGAATGCTCTTTGCACTTCACTTATATCTTTTGAGTATGGCTTTATAGAATGCTTCATGTGCTTCACTTATATCATTTGAAGTTTGGATGCCTATTTCTCTTCATATAGAAAACCGTTATTTATAGAATGCTCTTTTGCTTCACTTATATTTGTTAGAGCATGGTATTTTGTAGAAAGAATTAAACTCTCTTGCTTCACTTATATCTATTTAGAGAGTCAACAGGAATTGGTCATTCACATGGTTAGTCAGAAAATCCTGCATAAACCTTGTAGATCACTGATTATGATATGTTTGATTCCTTGCAATAGTTTTGCGATATGAAGATGATAATATGTGAGTTATGCTAGTGAGTAATTGTGATTTAGTAAGAATATTAGTGTTAAGGTTTGTGATTCCCTATGCATGCACGTAAAGTCAATAGTTATGCAACGAAGTTATATCCTACTTGTGGTGCATTATTCAGTGTTAGTTATTCTCAAAGCATGCTTATGACCGTTTTTGTTTTCTGGTTGGTTGCTTCTCAATCTATTTGCTAGCCTTCATTTGTACTAAGCGGGAATGCTGCTTGTGCATCCAACTCCTTAAAACCCAAGTTGTGCCAAATGAGTCCACCATATCTACCTATATGCGGTATTTCCATGCCGTTCCAAGTAAATTTGCATGTGCCAACTCTAAAATTTTCAAAATAATTTTTCCATTTTGTGTGCCCGTACCGCTCATGAAGTGGCAGGGGGTGGCCAATATTTTCCATGCTAGGTGTGGTATTCTCACGTTGAGTGTTTATTCACTTGTCATTGCACGAGAGAGTGGCAGGTATAGGGATGCCCAGTCCCACAATGAATCAAAAATTAATAACAACAAAATTCCTTGGAAAGTGTTGGTATGGAGGGCACCCGTGGATACACCTAGCCGTGGATTGTGAAAGAATGGTGGAAAGGAAATGAACTTTATTTTTTGTTTGTGAACCGCCTATAATGTGTCTAGCATGGAAGATGTTGGGAACTCTAGGTCGTTTTCGTTGACAGGAAAAGCATGCCTCTCAAAATAATTTTATCTCCCTGTTTTAAGCTTTGAGCTCTGGCACCTTTGCAAATCTCTGCTTCCCTCTGCGAAGGGCCTATCTATTTTACTTTTATGCAATTTTTATTTTTTATTTTGAGTCTCCATCTTCTCTTATAAAGCACCAACTGGAGAGCACTATTGTCATACTTGTGCATTGGATGTAGCTAATATTGAGTGTGTATCATGACTGGATCAATGATTGAGCATAACGGGCTTGGGATAACGTTCTTTAGCATTTTCATTTTGAAAGACATGATTGTTTGTTGGTATGCCTGAGTATTGATGTCTTTATGTCAAATTATAGACTATTGCTTTGAATCACTCGTGTCTTAATATTCATGCCATGACTAGATTATATGATCAAGATTATGCTAGGTAGCATTCCACATCAAAAATTATCTTTTTTATCATTTACCTACTCGAGGACGAGCAGGAATTAAGCTTGGGGATGCTGATACGTCTCCATCGTATCTATAATTTTTTATTGTTTCATGCCAATATTCTACAACTTTCATATATTTTTGGCAACATTTTATATTATTTTTGGGACTAACATATTGATCCAGTGCCCAGTGCCAGTTCCTGTTTGTTGCATGTTTTTTGTTTCACAGAAAATCCATATCAAACGAAGTCCAAATGCAATAAATTTTTATGGAGAATTATTTTGGAATATATGTGATTTTTGGGAGGTGGAATCAACGCAAACGGAGGCCCGCAGCCTTCACAAGCCACATGGGCACACCGTAAGTCGGTTGGGGCTCTTCTTCGGGTGCAAGGAAGCTAATATCCGGAAAAAAATCGTGTTAAAATTTCAGCCCGATCAGAGTTACGGATCTCCGGGAATTTAAGAAACGGTGAAAGGCCAGAAAAGAGGAGCGCGAAACAGAAGAGAATAGAGAGAGAGAGATCCAATCTCGGAGGGGCTCCCGCCCCTCCGGGTGCCATGGAGGCCAAGGACCAGAGGGGAAAACCTCCTCCCATCTAGGGGGAGGCCAAGGAAGAAGAAGAAGGAGGGGGGCTCTCTCCCCCTCTCTTCCGGTGGCGCCGGAGCGCCGCCGGGTGAGCCATCGTGACGGCGATCTACACCAACAACTTCGCCGCCGTCAACACCAACTCTCTCCCCCTCTATACAGTGGTGTAACACCTCATCTACCCGCTGTAATCTCTACTTAAACATGGTGCTTAAAGCTACATATTATTATCCAATGATTTGTGGCCATCCTATGATGTTTGAGTAGATTCGTTTTGTCCTATGGGTTGATTGATGATCGTGATTGGTTTGAGTTGTATATTTTATTTTGGTTCTATCCTATGGTGCCCTCCGTGTCGCGCAAGCATGAGGGATTCCCGCTGTAGGGTTTGCAATGCATTCATAATTCTCTTATAGTGGGCGGCTAGAGTGACAGAAGCTTACACCCGAGTAAGGGGGTTGTTGCGTATGGGAGTAAAGAGGACTTGATACTTCATGCTATGGTTGGCTTTTACCTTAATGATCTTTGGTAGTTGCGGATGCTTGCTAGAGTTCCAATCATAAGTGCATATGATCCAAGTACGAAAAGTATGTTAGCTCATGCCTCTCCCTCATATAAAATTGCAATAATGATTACCGGTCTAGTTATCGATTGCCTATGGACAAATCATTCTCTTGTGTTACAAAAGCTTTCTACTAAACAACTAACTTTTATTATCTTGCAAATTACCCGTAGTTTTATTCTTGCAAAGTACTTCTAGTTTTATTCTTGCAAACCTATCCTATCATCTACAAAATAGTTTCATACTTGTTCTAGGTAAAGCGAACGTTAAGTGCGCGTAGAGTTGTATCGGTGGTCGATAGAATTTGAAGGGAATATTAATTCTACCTTTAGCTCCTCGTTGGGTTCAACACTCTTATTTATCGAAAAAGCTACAATTGATCCCCTATACTTGTGGGTTATCAGTAATCATCAATGAAGTGCTTTGGAAAGGACTGGAAACAAAGATTTGCATGAATATTTGTTCTAAATTTTGAAATGGCGCAAAGGAAAAAAAACAAGGTAAAAGAGTTAGTACCATCCTATAGTTGACTGATGTCTTCTTCATTGTGCAAACAAAGATCTTACTGTTATACGTCGCTAGTTTCTTTATCCTAACAATCTTTCTGAGTTTCTTGACTTGACTGATATTCATGGACATCTCATTTCCCCATATGCAAAATGAGTCGAACAGTGGGTCTAAACCTCTGACAGCAGGACCTACATGTGCAAGACCAAATTTTTAAAAACCTAAATATTAGAATGGTTCCTGCAATTGCACAATAATGTGCTATTAGACAAAGGACCATGCATGTGCGAACCTCGATGGTAAACCTCAGTGCCTCCCATTGTTTCCCTGCAACACATATAAGGCAGTTATTGATCAGGTTAAGTGAGAGTTGGCATACTATCAGTACAATATGTTAATAAAAAATAAACAAATTGCAGATCCAGCAGATTAATTCGAGCCGCATGGAAAAGCTAGTTAACCAAACCAAGCATGCTTAAGAACTAGGAGATATGGCAAATGTATATGTTTCTCATGTACAATGTATTTTGTACAGTCAAATTCGATGTATTTCTCTCATGCATAACAATACAAAATTGTACCCACAACAAATGAACATCACATTGCAGAATTGAACCAAACAGTTAACTGGATAGCATAACAAATGAACCAAACAGTTAACCGAGCACCGTATTGCAGAATAGAACGTATACTAGAAGTCAGACAGTTAACCAAACCAAGCATGCTTAAGAACTACTGGGAAATATAGCAATTGTTGAACAAAACTGTTAACTGAACATCACATTTCAGTAGATCAGATTGCATATTAACATTACAGAGGACAATTCACTAGAAGGCACCGTCGGTGGCCTCGAGAAAACACCACGAACTGTCGTTTAAAGTAGCCAACCGTGTGGCGGCGTCCGCGCGCGAGGCATCAACGGTGGCCTCGATGGCGAGGTGCTCCTGCAAGATATGGCAGTCGGCACGCATGGTAGCCATCGCGACCTCATCCGCGCGTGTGGCCGCGATTTGCTTCTCTGCTGCCAGATGCTCCTTGAGCTCCTGGCTATACTGCATGAATGGCTATGGGCGGCGCTTATTTCGAGGATGGGGCAATGATTTGGGTGGAAGGTGTCGCGCCGGCGGTCGGGGCATGTGGGATGGAGAAGGAGAAGGAGGATGGGGGTGGGGTGTGGATTACCTGACTATATCGACGAGGCCGCGTAGCAGGAAGGAGCGTCGCCGGCGAGCAGGCGGCGCTGCAAGCAAGCAGTGAAGGTTTGAACTTGGAAAGGAAGGAGGAAACAGTGGAAATGTGGCTTTTGGTCGGGGGAGGGGGTAGGCGGGGAGCTAGATATTTCCGCGGTTGCCAAATTTTTGCTCGGTGCAGCGAAAAACTGGCGCCAAGTGTGGTTGCCGCGCTGGCGGTCGACTGTAGCTGACGAAACTTCCGGCGTAAGCCATACATGAGGGTGGCCCTAGATATTTTATACTCCATCGCACACGATTCTTGCTAATAAACTATTTGTGGTATACTTGATTTTTTCATTGTGATTTGAAAAACAAAATGGGGTTACGACGGGAAAGGATGATCTTTGAATTGCTAGACCATTTATCTACAGTGAACATGCAACTATAGGAGTTTCGTGTTACAATTTGGAATTACTCAGGGTTCGTTTGGCCTTTTTTATACATTAATTGAGTTTCTAGGCATTTAATGTGCATAATTCAAATTTGAACCACAGGCACATGCTCCAGTGCACCAAAATGGGTTGAAAAATCATATATGTGTCCTTGGATGAATGTTTAGGTCCCATGCAAGAAATGGAAATGAATTTCAAACATCTGGGCATCGTGGCTCGTCCAGAAACATTGAGAAACTTGGTTTTAAAATTCCTGTCAATCCAAAACTCGCCTGAAAATCATGAAACTTGGCATGGTGTCATGACATGGCACCAACATGCTGTGGTAAAAAAATTGGCCGATTTGGGACAACTTTTGGTATAAGCTTCTTACAAACCGTAGCTTCTCTCGAGAAGCCTCATGGTTCCGAGAGGGAACGTGTCACCTCTGTGTGCGAAACGGCATACGCTGCCTCTTCCCGCGTTGACAGAGGCAACATGCAACCATAGGAGTTTCGTGTTACAATTTGGAATTATTCCGGGTTCGTTTGGCCTTTTTTATACATTAATTGAGTTTCTAGGCATTTAATGTGCATAATTCAAATTTGAACTACAGGCACATGCTCCAGTGCACCAAAATGGGTTGAAAAATCATATATGTGTCCTTGGGTGAATGTTTAGGTCCCATGCAAGAAATGGGAATGAATTTCCAATATCTGGGCATCATGGCTCGTCCGGAAACATTAAGAAACTTGGTTTTAAAATTCCTGTAAATCCAAAACTCGCCTGAAAATCATGAAACTTGGCATGGTGTCATGACATGGCACCAACATGTTGTGGTAAAAAAAATTGGCTGATTTGGGACAACTTTTGGTATAAGCTTCTTACAAACCGTAGCTTCTCTCGAGAAGCCTCATGGTTCCGAGAGGGAACTTGTCACCTCTGTGTGCGAAATGGCATACGCTGCCTCTTCCCGCGTTGATTTATTTTTACAGAGGCAACATGCAACTATAGGAGTTTCGTGTTACAACTTGGAATTATTCCGAGTTCGTTTGGCCTTTTTTATACATTAATTGTGTTTCTAGGCATTTAATGTGCAGAATTCAAATTTGAACTACAGGCACATGCTCGAGTGCACCAAAATGGGTTGAAAAATCATATATGTGTCCTTGGGTGATTGTTTAGGTGCCATGCAAGAAATGAGAATGAATTTCAAACATATAGGCATCGTGGCTCGGCCAAAAACATTGAGAAACTTGGTTTTAAAATTCCTGTAAATCCAAAACTCGCCTGAAAATCATGAAACTTGGCATGGTGTTAAAACATGGCACCAACATGTTGTGGTAATTTTTTTCAACGATTTGGGGACACGTTTTGGTATAAGCTTCTGCTACTTGTAGCTTGCGTTGGTATTTTCCCCGAAGAGGAAGGGATGATGCAGCACAGTAGAGATAAGTATTTCCCTCAGTTATGAAACCAAGGTTATCGAACCAGTAGGAGAATCACACAACACTTCGTTAGCAGCACCTGCACACAAACAACAAATCCTTGCACCCAACGCAAACGAGGGGTTGTCAATCCCTCGGCGGTCAATTGCAAGATTAAATTGTATGTGATAGATAGATAGATTGAAACAAAAATACAAAATAAAATAAATAAAAGAAAATGGCTGCAATATTTTTAGGGTTTTAGTAATATGATTTAGATAGACCCGGGGGCCATAGTTTTCACTAGAGGCTTCCCTCGAGAAAATAGCATACGGTGGGTAGACAAATTACTGTTGGGCAATTGATAGAAAAGCAAATAATCATGACGATATCCAAGGCAATGATCATGTATATAGGCATCACGTCCAATACAAGTAGACCGACTCCTGCCTGCATCTACTACTGTTACTCCACACATCGACCGCTATCCAGCATGCATCTAGTGTATTAAGTCCATAAAGAATGGAGTAACGCCTTAAGAACGATGACATGATGTAGACAAGATAAACTCACATATGAATAAACCCCATCTTTTTACCCTGAATAGCAACGATACATACATGTCATGTCCCTTTCTGTCACTGGGATTGAGCACCGCAAGATCGAACCCATTACAAAGCACCTCTTCCCATGGCAAGATAAATCAATCTAGTTGGCCAAACCAAATCAATAGATCGGAGAAGAAATACGAGGCTATCATAATCATGCATAAAAGAGTGCAGCAAAGACTCAAATATATTCATGGATAATCTGATCATAAACTCACAATTCATCGGATCCCAACAAACACACCGCAAAAAGTGATTACATCGGATAGAACTCCAAGAACATCGAGGAGAACATTGTATTGAAGATCAAAAAGAGAGAAGAAGCCATCTAGCTACTAACTATGGACCCGAAGGTCTGTGGTAAACTACTCACGCATCATCGGAAGGGCAGTAAGGTTGATGTAGAGCCCCTCCGTGATCGATTCCCCCTCCGGCGGAGTACCGGAGAAGGCCTCCAGATGGGATCTCTCGAGAACAGAAACTTGCGGCGGCGGAAAAATTATTTCGTGGACTCCCCTAAGGGTTTCTGATTTTTTGGGAATTTATAGTGGAAGAATTAGGCCCCACGAGGTACCAGGGCGAGCCTGCCCCCCCCCCCCAGGCGCGCCCTGGTGCCTCATGGGCACCTCCTGGAGCTTCTGGCCTCCTCCCGAAGCTTCTAGTGTTTATCTTGTCCAGAAAAATATCTCCAAAAAGTTTTGTGGCATTTGGACTTCGTTTGGTATTGATTTTCTGTAAAACAAAAACAGGGCAGAAAACAGCAACTGGCACTGGGCACTAAGTTAATAGGTTAGTCTCCAAAAATGATATATAATTGCTGTAAATGAATATAAAAACATCCAAGATTGATAATATAACAGCATGGAACAATCAAAAATTATAGATACGTTGGAGACGTATCAGCATCCCCAAGTTTAATTCCTACTCGTCCTCGAGTAGGTAAATGATAAAAACAGACTTTTTGATGTGGAATGCTACCTATCATATTCATCACATATTCTTTTCTTTTATAGCATGGACATTGGACTTGAATGATTCAAAGCAATAGTCTATAGTTTGACATTAAGATATAAATACTCAAGCATGCTAACAAGCAACCATGTCTTTCAAAATATCAATGCTAAAGAAAGTTATCCCTAGCCCATTATGCTCAATCATTGATCCATTCATGAAACACACTCAAATATTAGCTACATCAAATGCACAAGTATGACAATAGTGCTCTCTAGTTGGTGCTTTTGTAGGAGAAGATGGAGACTCAAATAAAAATAAAAATTGCATAAAAGTAAATAGATAAGCCCTTCGCAGAGGGAAGCAGAGATTTGTCAAATGTGCCAGAGCTCAAAGCTGAAATTAAAGAGATAAAATTATTTTGAGAGGCATGCTTTTCCGGTCAACGAAAACAACCGAGAATTCCCATTATTTTCCATGCTAGACACATCATAGGCGGTTCCCAAACAGAAAGTAAAGTTTATTTACTTTCCACTATTCTTTCACAATCCATGGCTAGGCATATCCACGGGTGCCCTCCATACCAACACTTTCCAAGGAATTTTGTTGTTATTAATTTTTGATTTCATTGTGGGACAGGGCATCCCTATTACCAGCCACTCTATCGTGCAATGACAAGTGAATAAACACTCATCGTGAGAATAACACACCTTGCATGGAAAATAATGGTCACCCCTTGCCGCTTCATGAGCGGTACGGGCATACAAAACGGAAAAATTATTTTGAAAATTAGAGTTGGCAAACGCAAATTTACTTGGAACGGCATTGAAATAACGCATATAGGTAGATATAGTGGACTCATTTGGCACAACTTGGGTTTAAGGAGTTTGGATGCACAAGCAGTATTTCCGCTTAGTACAAATGAAGGCTAGCAAATAGATTGAGAAGCAACCAACCAAAAAGCGAAAACGATCATAAACATGCATTGAACATGACTAACACCGAATAATGCACCATAAGTAGCATATAATTTCATTGCATAACTATTGACTTAATGTGCATGCATAGGGAATCACAAACCTTAACACTAATATTCTTACTAAATCACAATTACTCACTAACATGACTCACATATTATCATTTCCATATCGCAAAACTATTGCAAGGAATCACACTTATCATATCCAATGATCTATATGAAAGTTTTTATTATATCCCTCTTGAATATTCATCACTTTTGAGACCAAATTCATATCTTGTGCAAATTACCATTACTATTATCAACTCTCAAAAAGATTTAAGTGAAGCATGAGAGTGAAAATATTTCTTCAAAATTTCAATCTTATCAATTCTCAAAATAATATAAGTGAAGCATGAGAATTCATTTCTTAAAATTTTTAATCAACTCTCAAAATAATATAAGTGAAGTATGAGAGTTTATTTCTTCAAAATATAGCCACCACCGTGCTCAAAAAGATTTAAGTGAAGCACTAGAGCAACTGCCTAGCTCAAAAAATTTAAGTGAAGCACATAGAGTATTCTAACAAATGATGATAAACGTGTGGCTCTCTCAAGATAGGTGTGTTCAGGAAAGATGATTGTGACAAACTAAAAAGAAAACAAAGCAAGGACTCATATAATACAAGACGCTCCAAGCACAACTCATATCATGTGACGAATAAAAATATAGCTCTAAGTAAAATTACCGATGGTTGGTAGAAGAAAGAGGGGATGCCTTCCGGGGCATCTCCAAGCTTAGACGCTTGAGTCTTCCTTGAATATTACCTTGGGGTGCCTCAGGCATCCCCAAGCTTAGGCTCTTACTACTCCCTATTCCTTCATCCATCGTGATCTCACCCAAAACTTGAAAACTTCAATCACACAAAACTCAACAAAACCTTCGTGAGATCCGTTAGCATAACAAAATAAATCACTACTTTAAGTACTGTTGCAAACCCATTCATATTTTATTTTTGCATTATACCTACTGTAATCTAACTTCACCATGGCTTATACCCCCCGATACAATCCATAGATTCATCAAAACAAGCAAGTAGTGCATCAAAAACAGAATCTGTCAAAAACAGAACAGTCTGTAGCAATCTATTTAAAATACATACTTTTGTAACTCAAAAAATTCTGAAAAAATAGGAAAATGTGGACAATTCATATACCAATACTGTGTAAAAATTTCAGATTTTTCTGACGCTCCAGTACAAAAACAAAATTGGGACACTGGACGCAAAAATTTCTGTTTTCCAAACAGCATCAATTATACTATCTTCCAAATCATCCTAAAGGCTTTACTTGGCACAAACACTAATTAAAAACACAAAAACACAATCATACCAGTAGCATAAATATGAAAACACACAATAATTTATTTTATTCATTGGGTTGTCTCCCAACAAGCTCTTTCTTTATAGCCATTAAGATAGGCTTGGAATATTAATGATGCTCACATAAAAGATAATAATTGAAACACAAAGAGAGCATCATGTAGCATGTGAAAAGCATATTTAAGTCTAACATACTTCCTATGCATAGGCATTTTATAAGCGAACAAATTATCAAGGCAAGCAATTTCTAGCATATGCAAAGGAGAAGAATAAAACATTGATGATTTCAACATAACGAGAGGTAATTTAGTAATATGAAAATTTCTACAACCATATTTTCCTCTCTTCATGATCCACATGCATAAATTTTTTATAATCTTCCGAAATAGTGGGATTATCATCAACGAAAGTCATGACCTCTCCAAACCCACTTTTATCAAAAATTTCATAAGATTGAACATTCTCCAAATATGTGGGATTATTTTTACCTAGAGTTGACACTCTTCCAAACCCACTTTCAATATTATTGCAAGCATTATTATCAATATCATATTCATCATGATGTTTAAATAAATTTTCAAGATCATAAGAAGCATTATCACCCCAATCATGATCATTGCAATAAGTAGTGGACATAACAAAATTATCATCCCCAAGCTTGTAGTTTTGCATATGATTAACACAATTGATATTAATAGTATTTATGATAACATTATTGCAATCATGCTTTTCATTCAAGGAGCTATCATGAATCACTTTATAAATTTCTTCTTTCAGCACTTCATCGCAATTTTCAGATTCATGATTTTCAACAAAACTTCATAGAGGAAATCAAGTGCACTCAACTCACTAGAAATTGGTTCATCATAATTGGGTCTTTTGAAAAGATAAGCAAGTGGATGAGGATCCATATCAATAGATTTTTAGCAAGCGAAGATGCAAGCAAATAGAAGGCACATGGCACACAAGCAAACATAGCAAACGAGCAAAAAGGCAAACGGAAAATATTTTTGTATTTTTGTAAAAACTTTTTAGAAGTGTGGGAAATGAAAATGAGAGGCAAATAAAGTAAATGCAAGGAGATGAGAGTTTATGCAAAGGTACTTGATAGATGTTCATGATGTCTCCCCGGCAACGGCGCCAGAAATTCTTCCTGCTACTTGTAGCTTGCGTTGGTATGTTCCCCGAAGAGGAAGGGATGATGCGGCACAGTAGAGATAAGTATTTCTATCAGTTATGAAACTAAGGTTATAAAACCAGTAGGAGAATCACACAACACCTCGTAAGCAGCACCTGCACACAAACAACAAATCATTGCACCCAACGGAAACGAGGGGTTGTCAATCCCTCGGCGGTCAATTGCAAGATTAAATTGTATGTGATAGATAGATAGATAGATTGAAACAAAAATACAAAATAAAATAAATAAAAGAAAATTGCAGCAATATTTTTAGGGTTTTAGTAATATGATTTAGATAGACCCGGGGGCCATAGTTTTCACTAGAGGCTTCTCTCGAGAAAATAGCATACGGTGGGTAGACAAATTACTGTTGGCCAATTGATAAAAAAGCAAATAATCATGACGATATCCAAGGCAATGATCATGTATATAGGCATCACGTCCAATACAAGTAGACCGACTCCTGCCTACATCTACTACTATTACTCCACACATCGGCCGCTATCCAGCATGCATCTAGTGTATTAAGTCCATAAAGAACGGAGTAACGCCTTAAGAACGATGACATGATGTAGACAAGATAAACTCATGTATGAATAAACCCCATATTTTTACCCTTAATAGCAACGATACATATGTGTCATGTCCCTTTCTGTCACTGGGATTGAGCACCGCAAGATCGAACCCATTACAAAGCACCTCTTCCCATGGCAAGATAAATCAATCTAGTTGGCCAAACCAAATCAATAGATCGGAGAAGAAATACAAGGCTATAATAATCATGCATAAAAGAGTGCAGCAAAGACTCAAATATATTCATGGATAATCTGATCATAAACTCACAATTCATCGGATCCCAACAAACACACCGCAAAAAGTGATTACATCGGATAGAACTCCAAGAACATCGAGGAGAACATTGTATTGAAGATCAAAAAGAGAGAAGAAGCCATCTAGCTACTAACTATGGACCCAAAGGTCTATGGTAAACTACTCACGCATCATCGGAAGGGCAGCAAGGTTGATGTAGAGCCCCTCCGTGATCGATTCCCCCTCCGGCGGAGTACCGGAGAAGGCCTCCAGATGGGATCTCTCGAGAACAGAAACTTGCGGCGGCGGAAAAAGTATTTTGTGGACTCCCCTAAGGGTTTCTGATTTTTTGGGAATTTATAGAGGAAGAATTAGGTGAAACGGAGCTCTGTGGGCCCCACGAGGTACCAGGGTGCGCCTGCCCCCCCCCCCCTCAGGCACGCCCTGGTGCCTCGTGGGCACCTCCTGGGGCTTCTGGTCTCCTCCCGAAGCTTCTAGTGTTTATCTTGTCCAGAAAAAAAATCTCCAAAAAAGTTTCGTGGCATTTGGACTTCGTTTGGTATTGATTTTCTGTAAACAAAAACAGGGCAGAAAACAGCAACTTGCACTGGGCACTAAGTTAATAGGTTAGTCTCTACAAAAATGATATATAATTGTTGTAAATGAATATGAAAACATCCAAGATTGATAATATAACAGCATGGAACAATCAAAAATCATAGATACGTTGGAGACGTATCAGCTTCTTACAAACCGTAGCTTCTCTCAATAAGCCTCATGGTTCCGAGAGGGAACGTGTGACCTCTGTGTCCGAAACGACATACGTTGACTCTTCACACCTTGATTTATTTTACAGAGGCAACATGCAACTATTGGAGTGCCGTGCTAAAATATGAAATTATTCAGCGTTTTTTTTGCCTTCCTTTTACATTATTTGAGTTTTCTAGGCATTTTGGAACAAATAGCTGCCACGTTATTATCGCAAACGGTTGTATTCTTTCAACCGTGGGCGTTCCACTAACCATTTACTACCGCGGGCAGCTATTTGATTAGATGGGACGCGTGTGAGCTGTCCACCGTGTAGGCTCGACGGGGTGCGTGCGAGCAGTTCACCACGCAGGCTCACCGGGAAGCGAGCCCTTCGACCTGCCAGCGAGCAAAATTTATTGATGGCCTCGGGAAGGTACATAGAACAGTTTCCAGTGCTCCTCCTACTCCTCTGTTCTTATCTATAAGCGCCGCCGCTGAGGATCGCCGCCTGCTGCGATGGAGGACGAGCCAGCCAACAAGTGGGGGCAGGTTGAGCCAGAACCACAAGAGCCTCCGGCGAGCGTGGACTTCATCAGCAGCCTCCCCGACGAGATGTTGGTAACCATCATATCCCTCCTCCCCATCAAATCTGGTGTGCGGGCCACTGTCCTCTCCCGGCAGTGGCACCCCCTCTAGCTCTCCACCCCCTGGACCTCATCGACGACGACGAGCTCTACAGAGGGGAGCGCAAATGCTTGGACGCATTGTCCCACATCCTCGCCACGCACCCTGGGCCAGTCAGTCGCCTTGTCATCGGCAAGTTCCATTCCAACTGCAAGGCCGAACACAAGTTTCACGAGTGGTTCCTATCCCCCGCCCTACATCGGCTCGAGGAGCTCAGCTTTCATGCTGGACATCCACGTTCGCTGCCGCCATCCACTCTCCGCCTCCCGCCCACACTGCGCCGTGCTACGTTCAGGAAGTGCTTTTTCCCCCAGATTAATGTCGCGCCCGCTCTTCATCTCCCTAAACTGAAGCACCTCGAGCTCATGGGCGTCCGCATCTCAAGGGAGGATTTGGAGTGCCTGCTCGGCGGCTGTACAGTGCTCGAGTACCTTCGTCTTCAGGTGATGGATGGGTTCAGTAGCCTCCGCATCACCTCGACGAATGTCGTACGATTTATGTGCATTGCTGGTGCCGCAACAGGCTGTCATTTCAGGTGTTTCACAAAATGGTCATTGAGAATGCGCCTTTCCTTGAGAGATTGATTGTATTTGATAAAGAAGGTCCAACAAGAA
The DNA here is from genome assembly GCA_039707655.1 of Elymus sibiricus. Taxonomy (NCBI): domain Eukaryota; kingdom Viridiplantae; phylum Streptophyta; class Magnoliopsida; order Poales; family Poaceae; genus Elymus; species Elymus sibiricus. Next base: position 255,659,214 of record CM077674.1, read on the forward strand.
TCAGGGTCAACGACGCATCGAAATTGACAATGTTGGGCTATTCGTGTGCTGAATTCTCCGGACTTGTTGCTGGATCATTACCCGCTTAGGTACAATAGTCTTATTCTTCTCATTGTTCTTATTGGACATCACATTTTATCTAAGTTTTGTTGATCTATGTTCGGCTGTCATCCAGAAAATGATTCCCACAAGCTTGACCCCGTCTCCGCGCATAGTGAAGATCTTGGCACTACAATCTGTCGGCCCCGATCCGGATGAAGTTGTTAGATTCCTTAGATTCTTTCCGTGCATGGAGAAGCTATACATCGAGGTGATGCTCCTTTCCTGTTAATTGTTAACCACAATGGAGTTCAATTTGTTGTTACTTTTACCCATGATTACAATGACAAATGTAGTATGATTTCTAAAGGAAATTTGGAGGATTTCAATACATATATTTTTTGAGATGTTAATCATGAACGATTGAAGATGTCATGTCACTCTATTCATGTATTTTAGAAATCCTGCAAAACAAAGAGGCCTGAAGTTTTCAAAACTGCAGCTAGGCACTAATATGTTGTCTTCGTTTGCAGATAGAAGCAAGCCCGAAAGTGGAAAATGTGGCGCAATATAACAATCCCATTGAATTCCTTGATCTTCATCTCACAGAAATTACTTTGAACCACTACCGAGGCACCACACCAGAGATTAAATTCGCCAGGTTCTTTGTTCAGAGAGCAAGTGTGCTCAAGGTAATGAGGTTTGCACTATATTTAGTGCGCAGAAGTGAATGGTTTGTTGATTAGTGCAGGCGTCTATAACTGAATGGAAAAGTCTCTGCAAAAGCTGAATTTCAGTTTGGAACTACAAATGACAGATTATTGGGAAGTCACACTATCAAACCGATATATGACTTCTCGGTGACTAATCCATTCGCACAAATAGTGCATGGCTCAGATTTTGAAGAAGATGAATCAGATTTGTAAGAACAGTTTGAACCTTGTAATCTTTGAATTTGGGCCTTGTAATGATGGAATTTGAACCTTGCAATTTTTCTGGTATCTGTGATATAACGTCATTGGATGTTAAATTTGGTTATGCAATCATGTCCTTATAAGTATATATGTTGTTGTTCTGTAGACAGAGCATAGATGTTGTGCAGACAGAGCAAATCACATCGCACACGGACTAAACTACAGAACCCGTCGGTGATGAATTCATCAATCGCTGACAATTATTTACCACCAACCGTTTGCCCACAACACAGACAGCTTATTCGCAGGAATCGTCCATGTTGTTATCCGTCTTCCCACACATTTTTGGATTACTGACCTGTTTGCCGCGTATCACACACACCTTGTTAAGTTGAACCATTTTTGTTGTGTTGGGTAATCGCAAACAGTTCATCCGAGTGAACCGCATGCCGTGCATCGCACACACCTTGATCTGTCTGACCGTTTCTGTTGTGTTGGGTAATCACAAACAGTTCATCCGAGTGAACTGTATGCCTTGTATCACACACACACCTTGAATTGGCTGCCCGTTTCTTTTGTTCTAGCTCATTGCAAATAGTTCGTATGGATCAACTGTATGCCACGTATCGCACACGCGTCTCTAATCTAAATCATTTTTTATGTCTCCGGCATCGCACACAGTTCGTATTATTGGCGACAGTTTTATTACGACACCATTTGCGATGCATGCATCGCACACAGTTTGGTCGCGGGTCTCTTATTCATATGTCGCGTTAGCGGTCGCCTGCAGTAGTGTTAATAGCTAAACTCGATGAGTTGGAAGCCCCCAAGTAACCAATGATCAAAGAATAAAGATTCAACAGCACACTATTATGAAGTGAAACGACAAAACTCTAGGGTCCAGAGGTGCTGGCTTTATTCCATTGATCATTATTGAGCTGGATACTCATGTTTAGACTGTGCATCATGGCAAATAGTCTTCTTTGGTAACCTTACTTTTCGCCAATATGGCAGGGTACCCATGTTTAAACTGTGCATCGTGGTGCTACTTGTGAGCTGCGTTGGGATTTCCCCGAAGAGGAGGGGATGATGCAGTACAGTAGAGATAAGTATTTCCCTCAGTTATGAAACCAAGGTTATCAATCCAGTAGGAGAATCACGCAACAACTCGTTAGCAGTACCTGCACACAAAACAACAAATCCTTGCACCCAACGCGAACAAGGGGTTGTCAATCCCTTGGCGGTTAATTGCAAGATTAAATTGTATGGTGATAGATAAATAGATGAAACAAAAATACAAAATAAAATAATTAAAGTAAAATTGCAGCAAGGTATTTTTATGATTTTCAATATATGATTAAGATAGACCCAGGGGGCATAGTTTTCACTAGAGGCTTCTCTCTTGAAAATAGCATACGGTGTGTAAACAAATTACTGTTGGGCAATTGATAGAAAAGCAAATAATCATGACGATATCCAAGGCAATGATCATGTATATAGGCATCACGTCCGAGAAAAGTAGACCGAAACGATTCTGCATCTACTACTATTACTCCACACATCGACATCTATCCAGCATGCATCTAGTGTATTAAGTTCATAAAGAACGGAGTAACGCCTTAAGCAAGATGACATGATGTAGACAAAGTAAACTCATGCAAGAATAAACCCCATCTTTCTACCCTTAATAGCAACGATACATACGTGTCATGTCCCTTTCTGTCACTGGGATTGAGCACCGCAAGATCGAACCCATTACAAAGCACCTCTCCAATTGCAAGATAAATCAATCTAGTTGGCCAAACCAAATCAATAGATCGGAGAGAAATACGAAGCTATAACAATCATGCATAAAAGAGTTCAGAGAAAACTCAAATAATATTCATGGATAATCTGATCATAAACTCACAATTCATCGGATCCCAACAAACACACCGCAAAAAGTGATTACATCGGATAGAACTCCAAGAACATCAAGGAGAACATTGTATTGAAGATCAAAAAGAGAGAAGAAGCCATCTAGCTACTAACTATGGACCCGAAGGTCTGTGGTAAACTACTCACGCATCATCGGAAGGGCAGCAAGGATGATGTAGAGCCCCTCCGTGATCGATTCCCCCTCCGGCAGAGTGCCGAAAAAGGCCTCCAGATGGGATCTCTCGAGAACAGGAACTTGCGGTGGCGGAAAAAGTATTTCGTGGACTCCCCTGTTGGTTTCCCGATTTTAGAGAATTTATAGAGGTGGAATTAGGTTAAACGGAGTAGATGTGGGCCCACGAGGCACCAGGGCGCGCCACCCCCCTGGGGCGCACCCTGGTGGCTCGTGGCCACCTCCTCTGTCTTCTGGCCCTCTTCCGAAGCTTCTAGTGTCTCTTATGTCCAGAAAAAAATCTCCAAAAAGTTTCGTGGCATTTGGACTTCATTTGGTACTGATATTCTGAAAAACCAAAAAACAGGCAAAAAAACAGCAACTGGCACTGGGCACTAAGTTAATAGGTTAGTCCCAAAAAATGATATATAATTGCTTGTAAATGTATATAAAAACATCCAAGATTGATACTATAATAGCATGGAACAATAAAAAATTATAGATACGTTGGAGACGTATCACGTGGCAGCTAGTTCTCTTTGGCAACCTTTACTTTTTCGCCAATAAGGCAGGATACCTATGTTTGAACTGCGCATCGTGGCAGCTAGTTCTCTTTGGCATCCTTTACTTTTTCGCCAATAAGGCAACAGCCCCCGAGGCCGGGTTGTCTTCCCTGTAACGACCCGGGGTTCTTGTATTTGTTGAAACCGGCCAAATCTACCAAATCTTGGTCCGGCTCGAGGAGCCGGCTTGAGATTCGTTATACTTGGCTATGGCATAAATCGGCGTATAGTTGACTGCTGAAAGCTGGAATTAATTGAAGCAAGGAGGCAATGTGGCGAGTTGATGATCATTGCGATGCTCGTCGTATGTCCTCCCATTCCTTGCTATTCTCTCTTGGTCCGGCTCTCCTGGCTCCTCCAGAGCCATTTTCTTTTCTGTTTCTTCGCTGCTAGCTTTTGAATTGCCGGCTCTACTGTGGCCGGCTCTCTTTTTTCTTTTGGGGACGTTTCCTCCATGGCCGACTCTCCTGTTTCCTCGATGTGCTGAAGCAGACCAGACCGTGGGGATGGCAGGCTAATGCGCCTATCCATTGGGCAACCCGGCGCGGGTGGAGGCTGGCGCGGGTTCCAGCGACGCCGCACAAGACATGATTCCAAAAAACAATATCACCTTTTTTTTTGCTGCAGCGTTGTTGGAGTAGACTGGGTCACAGGGGCGGTGGCCTGCGCGCGTCCGTTGGGCAGCTCGTACGGGCGGGCATGGCCCCGGCATGTTGATGTAGACCGGACCGCAGGACAGTGGGTTGTGCACGCGTTCACCGGGCAACCCGTGCAGGCAGACACTAGTACGGTCTCCGGGTTTCGTTGTAGATTGGACCGCAAGGATGGCAGCCTGCGCGCCTGTCTGTCAGGCAATATGGCACGGGCGGACGCCGGTGTAGGATGATGCTGGCACGAGCTTTGTATCCACAGTATGACGGTCACATTTGTAGTGAACAATTGACCTGCGTAAAAGATATTGCAAGCCAGAGTAATTGTTCTCGGATAAATTAACATGTGCTAAATAATAGAGATGGCGAATAGCACCTGGTATTTTTCTTGGATGAACACGGACATTTTCTCGGATGAACGCGGACGTAGAGCCGGAGTAGCAGACGCACTTGTTCCTCTGTTGATCTTGATTTGGACAGGGAAGTAATAATGAAGTATTCCAAGTACTGCTATATAGTACTAGTTAATTCATCCACCACGTGATCTCTCTTTCTTCCCTTTTTTTGTCATGATGTGATGATGTGAACCAATAGTAGCTCTTGAACCAATAAGCTCTGGTTTCATCTGATGCGTGCACGAGCTATAGTGCTGGCTTAACTGGATCACCGAAGATTCTTGATGCTCCAACTTCAGGTCTTTTATGAACCAAAACATCTGATAACTTATTCTAGCAGTATGATCTATCGGCCTCTAACCGAAAAATAATGATTGGGCTGTAGCCGACACTATTAGTACTCCCTCCGTTCCAAAATATAGTGCGCCCGCGCTTCCCGAGGTTCAACTTTGACCATAAATTTAACCAACGAGACCGACTGCGGCGGGAGCAAAAATTATATAATTGAAAACTTCTTTCGAATACGAATTCACTGGTATAATTTTTGCCCCCGCCGCAGTCGGTCTCGTTGGTCAAATTTATGGTCAAAGTTGAAGCATGAAAACCGAGGACGCACTATATTTTGGAACGGAGGGAGTATAAACTAGCACGGCCTCTGCTGAAATTAGCACTAGTATGAGCGAACACGTCTTTATGAATTGTTTATTATCCCTTGAGGTTGATCTGCCTGCACTGCCGCCTTGGGAATTGACTGGCTGCGTACGGTAGCAGGCGTTGCGCCTGGTTATTTATGTGTTGGGTTCGCCGGCTGGCGACGCAGGGGCCGCCGGATGGTCGGACATGGATGCTGCTGAGACACCGGACGCGGAGGTCCTGGTAGTCGTGACTTGACGACGTGAGTACTAGTATTAGCATCTAGTACGATGTTGATTTGAACTTGTTGCAGACGGACGTGTCCATCAGGCAGCCCTGCTGGATGCTGGCGTGGCCTCCGTTGTATTGATGCGGAGCGGCGAGCTGCACGCGAAGTAGCGACATGGCTAGTGCTTCATGTGTGATGCAACAACTGACCGGAGTATCCATCAGATCTTGAAGTCTGTGCCATAATTAGTATTTAAAACTAGCACTTGGTCATATGGCCTCCTAACTTTGATTTGGTACTTGGTCCACGTGATGTTGCTCTTCACTTAGTAGCACTTTTTTGCATGAACTTGTTGTCTTGGTTAAATCCACCACGTGCATGGGTCCTGCCTCGAGAGTTGATCTGCTTTGGGGCCCGTGGATGTCCTAAATGCGCACGGACAGCAGTGCATCAATTTTGGCCGGACTCCATCGTCAACCGGCCTGTGCTCGTATGGCGGTTTCAGGAAAGTAACTTTTCCTATTCCAAGTACCGATTCCTTACTAATTAAAAGAATACGTGGCAGTCGTTGGTCACTTCCAAATATAGTAGTATTCTCTGACTCAAACACCATATGCCTTTGATTTACGTGGACAAAAATAACTTGAAGCTGGTAGATCAGATCCTGCACTTGTCGTTGTTTCGAGGACGCCGCCATCAATTTGCTTTTGGTCTTACGCGTCGACCACAGTAGATTGACCCTGCTGTTGTATGCCACCACCAATATTTTTTTCTTTTCTTTTTGATCTTGATCGATGAGATTGGTTTTGATCTCTGATGATTCTGCCAATACAACTAATGCCCGCCGCCAACAAGAAATTTCTAATCTCGATCTAGTGAACTCGGAGTCGATGTAGATCCTTCTGAGCCTGCTCTTCTTCATCTGTCCAATCGTGAACTTCTCGATCCCTGGAAGAGCTCCCTCCAAGAACACAACACCACCGTGCACGGGCCCCATGGTGGGCGCCAACTGTGGTGGTTTTGTCACGGCAGATGTCCTCGTAGGAGAACTTAGGTGTGAGGCCATCGCAACTAGGTGGTAGCTTGAACGGGGTTGGTCGGAACCGAGAGATGCGCGTTTACCCAGGTTTGGCCCCTCATAGTGGAGGTAAAAGCCTACATCATGCTTGATTGCTATTGATGATCTCGATTACAAAGGTGATGTTTCGCTACCTCTCTCTCGAGAGGTTGCAACTTTTTCTGTCTATAATGACTTGTCTCTAATCACCCCTCCCTCTTGGGGTGCCTTGCCCCTCCTTCTATAAGTTGAAGGGGCCGGCTTACACATAGTCCTACAACTAGTCTCTTTTCTATTACAAGCCGGATACTAGTCCGGGTCTTATTCGAACGGTCCAAAACTGGCCTGCTGGGCCACCCCCATGTTGGGCCACGTTCTACCACCACGTGGGCACCCGTATTCTCTTTCGCACCAATCAACCCAGGACGGATTTGTCCTCCGCCGGGTCATGCTTCCTCCGCCCGGTCTTACTTCCCTTGACGGGTCTTACTTCCCTTGCCGGGTCTTGCTTCCCTTGCCAGGTCTTGATATTCCTGGCCGGGTTTCGTGCAGGCTCCAGCTCATAGTGAGCCAGCCCAAGTTATTTCCTCGATAACCCAGGCCTGGGCCTTCTGGTCTAGCCGGGTTATGTCTCTTATCTACCGGGTCTAGCCGCGGGTAACTCCCCCAATAGGTTGGATGAGATTTATCATGTAATCGAGTCAATTTGTTAGGGCTTGATCCCTAGTATCCACTATGTTCTGAGATTGATGTTGCTATGACTTTGCTATGCTTAATGCTTGTCACTAGGTCCCGAGTGCCATGATTTTAGATCTGAACCCTCTATGTTTTCATGAATATATTTGAGTTCTTGATCCTATCTGCTAGTTATATGGACTTGTTATTGTTCTGATCCGTAGACCCCATAGTGACAATTGTTTGGGATACTCTCCGGGGATGGCTGTAATTCAAGGAGCTCATGTATTCACCATGTGTTAATGCTTTGTTCTGGATCTCTATTAAAAGGAGGCCTTAATATCCCTTAGTTTCCTTATGGACCCCGCTGCCACGGGAGGGTATGCAAGTTCTTATTACAAGCACATATGACTATATACAGAATACATGCCTACATTATATTGGTAAATTGGAGCTATTGTGTATCTCTAGGTTGTGACTGTTACATGATGAATGTGATCCAACATAATTATCCATCACTGATCCAATGCCTACGCTTTTCGCATATTGATCTTTGCTAAGTTACTGCCATTGCTGCTGCTGTTACAATCACTACAAAACTGCTACTATTACTGTTTCCGTTACTAATGCTACTGTTACTACTATGCTACTAAACACTTTGCTGCAGATATTTAGTTCTCCAGGTGTGGTTGAATTGACAACTCAACTGCTAATACTCGCAAATATTCTTTGGCTCCCCTTGTGTCGAATCAATAAATTTGGGTGAAATACTACCCTCGAAGACTGTCGCGATCCCCTATACTTGTGGGTTATCAGTTGCCTCCCACAAAGCGCTTGTTTTCGGTCGGTTAGCTCGACCGTAGTGGTGATCAAGGTGGTGCAAACACACCGAGACCGTAGCTTCTGGCATTCACAATGATGCCTTCTCCTGTGTAGGTCTTCATTCTCTTTTTCCTGGGGAAATGTCTCACAAATGGATCTTTAGCGGGTAAATAAAATCGTACATTCCCTTCAAACACATTTATCACAGCTTTGATAGTCCTTAGAAAAGGTCTACCGAGAATTATAGGAGCAATTGGATCCTCAAGCATGTCTACTATCACAAGATCAATCATGACAGGGCAATCAATAATTTGAACTATAACTCCATGCTTAATGCCTACTGCCAGAGTAAAAGTAGAGTTAGCCATATTCAAAATAATCTTGGTATTAGCATAAGGACCAAGATTGAGACTATCAAAAACAGATTTGGGGATAGTGGAAACACTTGCCCCTAGATCACATAAGGCACTGAATTTATTCAATCCTATCTCAATCTCTATTGTAGGTTCAAAAGCATCCTCTTGCTTAGCTGGTAACTTACTTTAGAGCTTTTTCCTTTCACCATCAAGTTCACGTACCTTGGCTGCAAATTGTTCAACAAAGACATTATATGCTTCGTTATTAGTTACCTCCGGTAGTGGATACTTCATGGATATTATCTTCACAAAATCTGCAACGGTATAATTGTACTCTGGCACATGGCTTGTATGAAGCACTTCGGCCTTCTCTTCATTGCTTCTTACCATTTTAACTTCTTCAACCGAGTTAGGCTCTGGTTTACCTGCAAACTTAGCCAAAATTAATGTTTGGCTCTCTGCTATTTTAGCCACTTGTGGTTCCATATTCTTGGATCTTCCTTCAAGTATCTGCACATCATTTGTTTGTCCAACAACCTTACTGGTCAATTGACCAAGTAAGTTATCATGATTCTTCAAGATATTCTTGAAGTTTTCATTCTGCTCAGTCTAGTTAGCGATAAATTTTTTAAGAGTTTCTTCAAGAGTATTTCTATTTCTACCATTAGCTCCATTAAAATTGTTGGATGCTCCTCCATTACTAGGGCAAGGAAATCTAGGAGCAAAGCCATTATTTTTCCAATTAGGATTGTAACTATTACAAGCAATAAAATTTACTTCACTAGTAGTTCTTCATTAGTGATGGCATTCATGTTTACCTCCTCTTTACCTTTCATCATGGAGATGAGTTCATCGAGTTTGATTGTCAACTCCGCGTTACTTTCTTCTATGGCATTCACCCTCTTGGTGGTAGTTCTTTCAACATGCCATTAGGCATGGTTCTCTTGCATATCATCTAGTAGTTTCTTGACATCTTTAATGGGCTTTCCCATGATTGTTCCTCCTGCAGCTGTATCAAGCATAATTTTTGACATATGATTTAAGCCATTATAAAACATATGAAGGATTAACCATTCCTCCATTCCATGATTGGGACAGTTTCTTATAGCTTCTTTCATTCTATCCTACACAAGCACTAGTGTCTCATGTTCCTCCTGCTTGAAACCTATAATCTGAGAACGTAATTGCATAATTTTTGCTGGTGGACAAAACTTGGATAAAAATTTACTACAACAATCAGTCCAAGAAGTAATACTGCCTCTAGGTAAAGCTAGAAGCCATTCCGTAGCTTTTCCTCTCAAAGAGAAAGGAAATAGACGCAATTTCAGAGCGTCAGGAGCATAATCTTTTATGCGTGTCATGTTGCACAATTCAGTGAAATTGTGTAAGTGCATACCGGCATCCTCAGAAGCAGAGCCTCCAAATTGGTCCTGTTGAACCATGGAAACTAAGTTCGGTTTAATCTCATACTCAGTGGCTGCAACCTCAGGTTGTGCTATAGGTTCACGCATGAAGTTGTTGCTGGGAGTAGCACTCCCAAGATTATGAACCATAGTAATCTTTTGGTTTTCAACTGACAAGAATAGCAACAAAAATAAAACTTAAACTAAAAACAGAAAAGTAAGAACAAAAACTAAAAATTAACTTTAACAAAAACTCTAAACACAAAGACTAGGAATACTAAACTCCTCCCCGGCAACGGCGCCAGAAAAAGGGCTTGATACCTCCTTTTATTGATCCGGTATTGGAACAGAAAAGAGTATCCCGCATTTATTTCCCCAGAGGTGACCCTGGGTTATTGAACCCACGAGGGGAAGATTCCTGTGAAGCGATGGTCTCTAGCAAGCTTTTGTCAAAGTGTCAAATCCAGCTTTTGACCGGATTAGCAAGCAAATGGTGATTCAAACACTTATAATGAAAAGAGGTACGGGTATGAGGTCTTAATTCTTACAACCTTGTATTTGCGCTGGGATCAAATCGGGCATTAATTTGTGCGCTGGAAGTCACCCATCGAGATGTGTTTGTCACGGATCGAAGTGGGGGATGTGTCTAAATAACATCTTGACCGGCATGAGTCCTGCATCAAGAATCAGTTGTCCTATCACAGGCCCTATACGTCGCGCGTGGTTGCCTCGATAATTAAGATAATGAAATCAGACAAGAGCTTTGGGTGTTTAATGACTAACACATCATTTATCCCCAAGGATAGGATCCATGTTACCCTACTGAACCTTACTGTCACCGGTGTTCGGTATAACACTTCACGGTCTCCTTGCTCCTAGCCTCACCGGTGCTCGATCTCCATGATCCTGGGTACCTGCAGGGATGAAGATCGTGGTAAAGACAAGAGACATCTTCACGGAACAATTTTATTTCACACATACGGGACGTTATGTCAAAGTCTTCCATTGATCCCCTCAACAAATACCTTCGGTTGTAAGGCTCATGCCTCAACCCATACCTTACCGAACTACTCACACATGGAGATCAGATCGCCAGAAGAAAACATTGAAGAACACATCTTGAGATTGATTGATTGCAATATGTCTTACAATGGATGCCTTGTGCGATGCACGATTACAAGTATGAACTAGTTGCAAGAGCACTATGGTGGTGGAGATGGCTATGGAGATGGAAATGGCGGTGGCTAGGGTTTGTGGATGAGGATGGTGATGAAGAGGTTTTGGCTTCTGTGCTCGTCGTTCTGTTGACATTTCGATGGGTCCCTTTAATAAAAGTTGTGTAGGTAGACAATCTGTGTCGAAATCCATGCCAAACGGGCGCTCATACGGGCGCTTGCGTCCATATGGAACGCCGTCTTTTGTACTGTTTTCACAGAAACACCTCCTGTTGATTCCTTCTTCCTCCATTGTCCTTCCATTCCATTCCTGTTGGAAATATGCCCTAGAGGCAATAATAAATTGGTTATTATCATATTTCCTTGTTCATGATAAATGTTTATTATTCATGCTAGAATTGTATTGACCGGAAACTTAAATACATGTGTGAATACATAGACAACACCGTGTCCCTAGTGAGCCTCTACTAGACTAGCTCGTTGATCAAAGATGGTTAAGGTTTCCTAACCATAGACATGAGTTGTCATTTGATAACGGGATCACATCATTAGGAGAATGATGTGATGGACAAGACCCAACCGTAAGCTTAGCATCAGATCGTTTAGTTATTTGCTACAGCTTTCTTCATGTCAAGTATCTGTTCCTTAGACCATGAGATCATGTCACTCCCGGATACCGGAGGAATGCCTTGTGTGCTATCAAACGTCACTTCGTAACTGGGTGATCATAAAGGTGCTCTACAGGTATCTCTGAAGGTGTCTGTTGGGTTGCATGGATCGAGACTGGGATTTGTCGCTCCGTATGACGGAGAGATATCTCTGGGTCCTCTTGGTAATACAACATCGTAAAGAGCTTGCAACCAATGTGGATAATGGGTTAGTCATGGGATCTTGTATTACGGAATGAGTAAAGAGACTTGCCGGTAACGAGATTGAACTAGGTATGGAGATACCGACGATCGAATCTCGGGCAAGTAACATATCGCCGGACAAAGGGAATTGTATACGGGATTAACTGAATCCTCGACATCATGGTTCAACCAATAAAGATCTTCGTTGGACATGTGGGAATCAATATGGGTATCCAGATCCCGCTATTGATTATTGACCGGAGAAGTGTCTCGGTCATGTCTACATGTTCCCGAACCCGTAGGGTCGCACGCTTAACGTTCGATAGCGCTAGGGTAGCATTGAGATATTAGTTGTGGAAAGTCCGAAGGTTGTTCAGAGTCCCGGATGAGATCCCGGACATCGCGAGGAGCTCCGGAATGGTCCGGAGGTAAAGATTTATATATGGGAAGTCCTATTTTGGTCCCCGGAAAAGTTCAGGGGCATGTCGGCAGTGTACCGGAGTCACCGAAGGGTTCCGGGGGTCCACCGGGGGGTCCACCAGCCCGGGGGCCCACATTGGCTGTAGGGGGGGCGCCCTGGCCTAGCTGGGCCAGGCGCACCAGCCCCCCACTAGGCCCATGCGCCTAGGGTGGGCAAACCCTAGGGGTGGGAGGCGCCCCACCTGACTTGGTGGGCACTCCACCTCATAGGGCCGCCGCCCCCTCCCTTGGAGGAGGGGCTAGGGCCGGTGCCCCCTCCCCCTCACCCCTATATATAGTGGGGAGGGGCGCAGGGGGCTGCACCCCTTCACCCTTGCCCTCCGTCGCTCCCAAGTCCTCCCACCTCTCCTCCGGTATGCGCTTGGCGAAGCCCTGCCGGAATTCCGCTGCTGCCACCACCACCATACCGCCGTGCTGGTTCCGATCTCATCTACCTCATCCCCCTCGCTTGCTGGATCAAGAAGGAGAGGACGCCATCGAGTTGAACGTGTGCCAATCTCGGAGGTGTCGTCCGTTCGACACTAGATCGGATTGGATCGCGATTGGATCGTGAAGAGTATGAATACATCAATCGCGTTACGACGCTAACGCTTTCGGTCTACAAGGATACATAGACACACTCCCCTCTCGTTGCTATGCATCTCCTTGATTAGATCTTGGGTGTTTCGTAGGAATTTTTTTGATTTTCATGCAACGTTCCTCATCAATTCCCACACGTGATTTCTTCCCTTTTTAGCCCATTTCCTGTGGAAACACATCAAGAGAGGATTTGTGGAATCCCTTGCACTTATTAGCCATTAGGGATAATATCGGAGCGAATATCTCTTTATAAATGAAATATCTCAGTTTAAACAAAGGTGAAATGAGTGTAAAAATATCACTCATCATTAACCAAGCCTAAGCGGACCCCTTCAGCATGAGGGGTAGATGCTTGACAGCGTGTCAATCATTGTCATTAGCCACCTGGACCGCGATAATGTAGTCGGTTACCCAAATCCCAGTGTCCCAACTCCCTTCATACTTGTTCACTGCATCTAGCTTGAAATTTCATGGAAAAAATGTGGCAGACAATCTCATAACTGAAGTAGGCCGGATACATCATGGAGGGACCTGTGGCCGAGGAGCGAAGGGCATTTATAGTGTGTCGCGCATCGTCCAGGATGATGTGCGATACACTATAAATGCCCTTCGGTCATACTTGTTGAATAGTAAAAGGTCTTTCTCCCAAGCTTGCAGGCACAGTCAGGTTGCACATTGCTGCTTGGTTTCACGCGGGTGCGGGCCTCGCTACACATCGGCTTGTAGGGGTGGCCTCCGTGTCGCCTTGGGCTGATAGATCATACAACGAGCTTTATCGTAGGCCTTAGGCCCACTGTATTCCTGGCTACGACTGCCCGACTTGTGGGATTGTTGGGTGGTCGTGCTCCCAGCGTCGCTAGACATCCCAGCATAGCTGTTGGACAGAGAATAGTTGTCTTGCTGAATCACCACCCTCTTAAGACACTTCAGGCCCTAGTCTTACCGCTTCTTATCAGGGTGCCCGTCAGGAAAAATTATCCCTACTAGGTCCCGTGTCACAGCCTGCATATACTTGGTCGGGGTGCGATAGGATTGCGAACCAAAGTCAACGACGGTCTTCATAACTTCTTCCATCTATCTGCTCTTCATGGCCAGGGCAGCCTTGGTTGCAGTCAGGATGGTCTTGCAAGTAGTGTGGAGCCGCTCCTCGGTGTTCGCGAACTCAGCTGCTCTACGCTCTATGCATCTCTTTTCCTTGGACACCTAGCCTATGGCTGATAGGAGCTTCAGTCAAGTTGCTATCTAGGCAGCGGGATCGCGACCGGCTAGGTAGATGATGGATATAATGACTGTAGTGGTGCGTCGCCTTGTCTCACCTCAGAGCCACTGATCTACCAGTGACTTGGTGGGCATTTTTATTATTTCTTTTATTTTACTAGGCATGTTTGAGTTGTTGCCCCGGTAGACCCTTTATTTGCTTCATTGCACCTTGACATGTTGTATGAAATTGACGCTTGCTTTATCAATAAATCAAGTCGAAAGCCTGTTTCGAGCTTAGGAGATAGAGTTCATCATCTTCCTCTAATTTCCGTGTACTTCTGCCCTCCTCCTCTTTAACTCAAGTTGTAATCCAAACCTTGATCCAAATAGAGTGAATTAGTAGTGAGATCCTCACACAATCAGAGAAGAATGGAAAAAGGGTCGAACCCAAAGGAGACGGCGACTGGCTCGAAGAGAGATCCCCGCACATGGTTGCCCTCCATGCGTGATTCGAGGATGGATCCGGTAGATGGCAGGGTGTCTCGAGAGATGAGGGAGACGGAGTCAGAAATCACACCGACACGTGAGAGGGAAGATCGAAGAACACATCACAATGACACATTTTTTAGGTGTGCTCCTAGTCGGCGCCCATTGCGCCAGTTAACAAACTAGCGCTCATGCTCTCCTTCTCGAGTGGGCCGGTGGGTCGAGTTCTCGCTCACTCGCCTGGCTTCCTTCGATTGGGTGATGGTTGACCGGTCGCCAATTGACCATTGACCAATCGACTGTTGACTAGCGACCGTTGACCATTGAATTTCCAAAAAAGAGAAAGTTCCCGGGTTTAAAAGATTCATGGAATTGATTTTTTTTTTTTTTGCAAATTTTGAAAAAAAAATCACGAATTTGGAAAAAAATCGCAAAATTTGAAAAAGGTTCACGAATTTGGGGAAAGTTCATAGATTTGAAAGTTTGCGATTTTTTTAAAAAAATAATTAATTTGAAAACAGTTCGTGGATTTGAAAAGCATTCGTGAATTAGAAAAAAGTTTACGGGTTTGAAAACGTTCACAAATTCTAAAAAAGTTTACTGATTTTTAAAATGTTCACGAATTTGATAAAGTTCAAAAGTTTATAAAATATTTTCAAATTTGAAAATGTTACGAATTTAAGAAAAGTTCACGATTTTGGAAAAAGAACTCGAATTTAGAAAATAATGAAAATTAAAAAAAATAAAAAAAAAACGTAGAAAAGTCGTTCTGGAAAAAACTAGGGGAAAACCGCTCTAGAAAAAATCGGTGGAACCTTCTACTAGTAGGTTTCGCAAACCGGTGAGGAAAAAACCTGCATGGACTGGCCGAACAGGAACATGGCGCGTGCGACGTACGGTGCGAACCAGAAAAAAAGGGGGTGTGTGCCAGGTTGAGAAAACACTAGTAAGAGACACTTAAGGCACTTAAAAGGGTTTGGCTTTTTTAGAGGACGTCACAACGACACGTGAAAGCGAAATCCCTAGAGAAGCGTGGTGTTGCCTGGCAAGCTGGCCGGCCCGCAAGGGAAACAATGTGCACATGCTGACAACTTTGGCTCACATGCCGATGCGGGAAAGATCTTCACTTAATTAGGGGGAAAAAGTTATTTTCAGCCTATTGCTTCTAAAAAATGCAACCTGCTTGCTATACTTCACTTTGGAGGTGGCCCAAACGACTTCGCAAGAGATAAATCTTGCTTATAGTGAGATGGAAGCAGCTCTTGCGTCAGGCGCAGCACGAGCGGGCCGACCCGCAAGGAAAACAATGTGTACATGCTGACAACTTTCGTCCACATGCGGATGCGGTAAAGAGCTTCACTTTTAATAGGGAGAAAAAAGTTATTTTCAGCCTATTGCTTTTACAAAAAGTCAGCCTGCCTGCTATACTTCACTTTGGAGGTGGCCTAAACGACTTCACGAGCGATAAATCTCGCTTATAGTAAGATGGAAGCAGCTCTCACGTCAGGCGCAGCGCGAGCGGGCTGGCCCATTAGCATATGATTCCTTGCTGTAGGTTCGCTCGCTGTAGGTCCAGTTTCCTTCTATTTTTATTCTGTTGCTTTTGCACTTTCTTTGTTTTATTTATTTTTCACAGATTTTCTTTAGTTTTTTTCTTTGTTATCACTTTTGTTTTCTTTGTTTTCACTGACATTCTTTGTTTTCACTGGTTTTTTCTTTCCTTCTTTTTCTTTGGTTTTCTTTATATTTTTCTCGGTTTTCACTAGTTTTTTTTTCCTTTCTTTTTCTTCGGGTTCTTTGTTTCTTTCTTCGGTTTTCATTGATTTTCTTCATTTCTTTTTCCTTTTCACTAGTTTTATTTGGGTTCCTTTTCATTTCTTTTATACTGTGTTTCTTTATGGTTTTTTCGGGTTTAGAACCTTTTCAATTGATATTTTTGGTTTTCTATGTGTTGTTTGTATCTTTCGTTTTCTGTTTTATATGTACATTTTTCATGTACATGTGAGACATTATTTTTATACATGTAGACATTTTTAAAATACACAATTAATATTTTTTAAAAATAAGTGTTTTTGTTGTCTACAGTTTTCGTATACATCAAGAACATTTTTTCTACAAGTTTAATATTTTTTAATACATGATTAGCCTTTTTAAATAAAAATTATTATTAGTTCTTTCGAATACAGGTATGATGTCTATTTTTTCAAAAACATTGTACATTTTATTTATACGCGTTTAATAGTTTTCAAATATTTGATTAATATTTCTTCTTATGTCACATACAATTTTCAAAACACGTGAACATTTTTATTTTGTCACAAACACTTTTTAAATATGCTATTAACAATTTTTTGAATTAAGGTAACATTTGTTTTACATTGTGTTAACATTTTTCAAATTCACTATTTTTTTTGATTTTCTTTTAAATATATGTATTTACAATATTTTCGAAAAAAAGAATAAAAAATTCGAAGAAAGCAAAAAAAAAGGTGAAATGACGAACCTGAATCCTACCTGGGCCGGCCCATTTTGTGACGCCAGATAAGAGCGCTCACTCCTAACCGCATTAAGCGAGGTATAGGTGTGCCCGAACGACTTCGGATGTCTTTAGTCGTAGTCTTAAGGCCTGAAATGTGAGACTAACTAGTTGACGAGCGCTCCTTGGGAGCGCTCCCAACGATCACTCGGGGTTGGGCTGAGAGTGCGCCAAGTGGCGCGCTCTCAGCCGCCGCCACGTGTCGCGCTCTGGGCGCTCCCTTTGAATTTTGTTTTTTTATTTTTCCGCACGCGTTTTCGGCTTTTTAAACGGTTTTTTCTGGGTTTTTTTGTCTTTTTGGTTTTCCATCGGTCTTCCTTAGCTTTTGGACCAAAAAAAATTTCAAATTGTTTTTTTGCGCGAAAAACGCGTTTTTTTTTTCCGTGAGAGGCACGGTTATGCTTTCATGAGTGCCTCTCGGAAACGGAAAAAAAATGCGTTTTCTGTTTTTTTTTCCTTCCGCGAGAGGCATGGTTTTGCTTCCGCGAGAGGCACGGGCGTGCCTCTTTGGAAACGGAAAAAAATACATGTTTTCTGTTTTTTTCCTTCCGCGAGAGGCACGGTTTTGCTTCCGCGAGAGGCACGGCCGTGCCTCTTTCGGAAAGGAAAAAAAAACGCGTTTTCAGTTTTTTTTTCCTTTCACGAGAGGCACGGTTTTGCTTCCGCGAGAGGCACGGCCGTGCCTCTTTCGGAAAGGGGAAAAAAACGCGTTTTCTGTTTTTTTTTCTTTCGCGAGAGGCACGGCCGTGCCTCTTTCGAAAAGGGAAAAAAACGTGCTTCTGGTTCGGTTTTTTCGTCTGGTTTTATTCGTGAAAAAAATTCGTCAAAACCTATCAACATGGGATCTAATTTTTAAGATATCGACGCGAGGAATCCAATGGTGAAAACGGTTCGAGATTTGGACGCACGGTTTAAGAGATAAAACGTTTTGAATAAACGGATCTACGAAAAAAGGGAAAACTCACAGGTTGCGACAAGTGGCGAGCGTGCAGTGCGCCACTTGTCGCGACCTGGGAAGGTGAGAGTGATCTTTGGAAGGAGTACTCATTAATTAGTGATTTCGCTGAAATGTTGTTCTTACTCGGTAAGGCTTTCTGTGTATGATTGTTCGAGTAGCGTAGTGTGGGTTGTTCTCTTGAGAGTCAGTGGTGGAGCTAGCATCGAATTACGCCTAGGGAAAAGCTTGCTTCAGTGATGCAGTATAGTGATTTTGTATATTTTGTAGGAAGGAATTACAAAAGTCCATTGTTACTAGGCCTAGGGCTATAGCTCCAACTATTCTAGGTCTGTCTCCGCCACTGTTGAGAGTTTACATTTTGAAAACAGATTTCTTTTCATCAATGCATCCTTTGTGTTTTGCCAGGAAAGGCTCCGTCGGTTTCCATGTAAAAAAAGGGGGAATTCCAAAAAAGGGACTCCCTCGGTTCCTGTTAGTACTGAGGCGCGTATGACACTACAGGAGTTGTTTGTTCATGTATGATCGCAACTTGTCACACAGGCAGATAGGCTGGACATTTGGTTAATAGTGCTAACACATGACCTCTTTTAGAGTTTTACTATGTACACCACACGCTATATGTACAGAAGTTGCACGAATGTGCTCCGGGAGATCAGAACAAGAGCAGGCACAGCACTACGAACACAAAGAGGAAGAACAATAACTGATGCAAAGACCTATCCACCTCCATGTGCTGCCGCCTCAGCCTGGGGCTCAGGTTTTGCAGCTCGCCCAGGGGGTAGCTCGGCGCCGGCGCCTGGCCACCGAACACCCAGGGGAGCAACGCCAGGGCCATCCCTCCGAGCACCCCACCGGCCGTCGAGTGCATCGCAATCATGCCGCGTCCGAGGGGGCGAGGAGGGTACAGGATGTCGAACTGCGCGGCACCGACATGCGCGTGACGGGATGAACGAGTTGGCGAATCGGGTTCCGTGCTCACGTGCCCGCGGTCACTGCCACCGCTGGTTTGCGCGCTCCGTTGCTCGACGGCTTCCCGGTGCACGGTCGGCCGGCGCGGAATGGCCGGGTGGAGCCGTGACTTACTGGACCGGCTGCCGCCACGGCCGTAGAGCGGCACGAGCGAGTCCAGCGTGAGCGCGGCCTTGCACACGGGGCACGGCCGCCCCGTCGAGATGGTGCCGGCGGCGGCGTCGCGGCGCAGCCACTCGTAAATGCAAGGCCAGCAGTAGAGATGGCCGCAGAGGGTGACCACCGGCTCCGCCGCGGAGTCTAGACAGATGTTGCAGTCGAAGCAGCCGGCGCGCGCCGCCGCTGCCGGCGCGTCCCCGCTCACTCTCTTCGACGGATCATTACTGGGCTCGTCACTAACCTGATTCATTTTGCTCTTGCACCTTCGACAGTTGACGGCGCTGCAAAGGAACCAAAAGGTCGGATTACACAAATGAGAGAGACACGGCGAGAAGATGGCCGCCGAACAAAAGCTCACCGATCAATAATTCAAAGGTAGATCTTGATCAAACCGTGGTGAGATTATCAACCGATCCGACTAGAGCAGGGCAACTAACGAGAGGGACGGAGCAAGCCACGCAAATTGCACATTTGTGGCGCGCGGTGCCGTCCGGGTTCATGTGTGGATGCTGTCGTGACAAGGTGGGCAGTGTCACCAAGATCCGAAAGGGACACATGCTACAACTGTAAGAAAAGGAACCATGGGGTTGCTTGGCCCTGAGAATTTTCAGGATATTTTTTTTTTCTCGAAATGGCAGTTATCCTGCATTCATTAAGAAGAAAAGAGTTGCTCAGTTAATTAGGGAAAACCGAGCGAAAACCAGATTGCCCAGTTAATTATGGAAAACCGGGCGAAAACCGTTACAACCGTTGAGCGGCACACATAAAAAAGCCCACGCACACCACTCCAAAGAGGGTCTCGGCGAGACAGCACGCAGACGTCATCGTCATCACTCCTCCCCTAGAGGCGACATCGCCATCCCTACACTCTGAGCAAACGACTCCGACTCCGCCGTAGGCGATCGTCGACTCAACCCACTCCGTAGAGGACACGTGAAGCTGCATGAAGATCTATGCCAAAATCTCAACCACCTGCGGCCAGACGACGCAACTCTGACTCTGACGGAGAACTCAGAAGGACAAAACCAGGCACGGCTGGCGCCGCGGGAGATCGCCGAACGGAAAACCTGCAGCCAGTCATCGTATACCACAGGGCCCCGCCGCCGCAGCTTCGACTCCTTAGCAACAAACAAACCGAGGCAAAACCGTGGACACGCCGAAGAAGAGCCGACTACCGCAACCATTGCCGCGTAGCCGACGTCGCTCCCACCATCATCGTTGCCACAGAAGCCTGGACGCCACACCCGCCGCCAACCGCCATCCACCGGTCCCGCTCGCCGAAGCCAAGCTCCCAAGACGAAGCCCCCAAGAGGGATTACGACACCAAGGCGCCGCCATCGTCCGATCACTGATCAAGGTTTCCCCCGGAGAGGCCGAAATGGCCAGATCCGCGCAGGAGGGGTGGGAGAACAAATCAACGATGCCTCCATGAAGGTCAACGACGGCCACAGCCGCCGCCATCGCTGGTCCCGGCACGAGGCCAAGACATGGTTTTCACCCTGCTCCACACCACCTCAGCCACACATCACCCCGCATTGGCGACGGCAAGCCCACTAAACACCACCACCATCGAAGCCGCCCATCGACGAAGAAGCACCAAGATCCGCCGCAGCCAACCGCACCTCGCGGAGACCACCGACGGCCGGAGACCAGATCCGCAGCACACGCCGCCGGAGCGCACTTCCTCGTCGCCGTGGGCCTCCGATCCGCGCACCCCAGGAACGTCCACGCGATGCCAGGCAGCGCAGACACCCACCGGCCGCGCCCCTCGCGGCCGAAGCCGCCGCTCGAGCGCCGTACAGGCCGCTCAAACCCCTCCACCACCGCATCACAGGGCCATCGGAGCCGAGACCGCCGTGCAGCATAAACTCCATCGCCAGCCGCCAACACGCCACCTCGCCCGGCCAGATCCGAGCCGCCCCACGCCATCCAGCACCGGCGCCCCGCCTCGACGGGCGCAGCCAGGCCGCCCCCAGCGCCGAGGCAGTGCACCCCTCGGCCTCGGCCAGATCCGAGCCGCCCCACGCCATCCAGCACCGGCGCCCCGCCTCGTCGGGCGCCTCCGCGCCGCTCCAAGGCGCCTCCGCGCGCACGCACGTCGCCCCCAGCTGCCACGAACCGACCGCGCCATGGCCCGCGCCGCCCGCAGCCGACGCCAGACGCGCCCCGCCGAGTCATCACCCCACGGCGCCAGGGCCGCCGCTGCAGGCCGGCCACGCCTGCACACCACCAGATCCGGGCACGAGGGCCCCGGATCCGCCGCCCCCGCCGGAGGAGAGGAGCTCCAGCCCGCCGGCGCAGAGCTCGCGACGACCGTGCGCCGGCGCCGCACGAGCCAACCACGGTCCACCCGCGCCCTGGAGAAGAAGCCCCGCCGCCACCGCTGCCACACGGGCTTTGCCCGGCGGCGCATCCCGGCGGCGGCGAGGGGGGAAGACGACGGCGGAAGCGGCGGTCGGTGGTGGTTTGGGTCGCCGCCCGTGTCGCCCGTGCGGAGCGACGCGGGGGCCTGTGACTAGTGTTTGTTAAAAACAAGCATCATATCTTCATAGTCTCTGGTTGTGTCCTTCATTTTCAGGATATTGTTGTGTCGTAATCAGTCTAGCCAGACTTGAGAGGGTCCCGTGCTAAGCAAGATACTACGACTACTTCGGACAAGGAATAGAAAACGTTACGTAATGCACTATGTGACCTTGGCAGTCTGCCTCTTGTGTCATTATTTATATATATACCTATACAAGCCTCTTCTCTAATTATTTTTGGCATTTCCCTAACCTGCCTCTCAAGCGAATTAACGTGCGTCCTAGCCCCTAGACAATGACTTTGGATAAGGTCGCCAGATCACCGAAACACCGACCTGATGTTATCCTTGTTTTCTTTAAGACACGACAAGACCAAGGAGACAGAATTGACCACACAGCGAATGCTAGGAAGGAGAATGCAATCCTATCTATAGCCAAAATGGCAATAAAAAATGTCAGTGCTTTAACATTTTTCAGGGACTGTGTTGCGCATCCATTCCTTTTACAGGGTAACAATCATAAAGATGCGATGCAGCTTTGGCGGCATATATTCAACGCGACTGTACACAACAAAGCGCTCGGTTGCAAGCACATATAGTGATGTTTGAGAAGACAAGAACAATAAAAAAGGAAGGTA
The DNA here is from genome assembly GCA_039707655.1 of Elymus sibiricus. Taxonomy (NCBI): domain Eukaryota; kingdom Viridiplantae; phylum Streptophyta; class Magnoliopsida; order Poales; family Poaceae; genus Elymus; species Elymus sibiricus. Next base: position 255,681,591 of record CM077674.1, read on the forward strand.
ATGGCTCTAACTTGTGAATTGTGATAGGCTTGGTAGCAATGATAATTCGGCCAACAACTTTTGACTTAGTAGACCTCCAGGCACGTCGTTCTTTTATACTACTAACTACAGTTGTTGGACTAAACATTTTGTGGCTATTAAAGAACGCTGCTCCTGCTCGCATTGTCCGGTACAGGGTATGAATAGTGTGCGATATGACCAGGTAACAGTAATCATAAGTTCCTAATGGCACCCAGATTATTTAAGTTTGTTTTGATGGTTAAACAACTCTTAGAGGCCAGAAAATCCGACATCAATTGGAAGCAAGACCGACAATATCTGGTGGTTCAAGATTATGACAGTGCAGATGAATCTTGTAAACATTACTGGTAATAAAAAGTACAACTATGTAAGAAACACTAGCTTAGCCGCCTGGATTGAATTTGTAAACCCCAGAGCAGAGAAGAACAGAGAAACTACTGGCGTGATTTAGAAGCATACAACTTAGCAAAGCTATTATGGTAACTAAGAAAAGATCGAATCAAGAAGAACAGAGCTGCGAGAACATAATCATAACAAACAAAGGAATGAATCAATGGACGGACCTGCGATAGCAGCACGCGCACGGCCGACCTTCCGCCCCCCGTTCTCTCTCAGGGCTCCGCGCGAAGGAGGAGTCTTGGGGGACGGGAACCGGAGGCCCGGAGCGGCAGCGTATATATAGGCGGGGAGCGAGAGATGACTTGTGGAGGCGACCGCAGCTGTGGGGCATACTAACAGAAAGAAGAAAAATGAGTCGCCGGCCGGGGCGTGGAACGGCGGGCCTAACCGAAGCGGGAAGTCGCCGGCTTCCTGTGCTGGGAGGTGGCGACGGTACTCATCATTGTCAATGGGAGGGGAGCAGAGAGCGGTTGCTCTGCTTTGTTTCTCCCCGGAGGCGGTGGGTGCTGTGCTCTGATCCTGCCGAGAATTTTTTCCGTTCGGTTCCTTCTCTCTTGTTAGATCCTCGACATACACGGAAAAGTTGGCCAGAAAACGTCAGGCCGTTACTGGTACCGGTACGTCATGAGTGCTCTCACTCTCACCAGTGCTCAAGCATGGAAAACGGAACCAAAAACAAAAGTGTTAGCGACCTTCCCACTGTAGGCTCAGCTGCAGCACATTGGGACCAAAGCCGGTCCAACTACGTGGACTACATATACGACAGGGAAGGCAAGGGAAAAAGCATCCTGGCTGGGATCAGACGAACCGCGGCGGCGACTTGTATCTGTTCCCCTGTGTACTTCTTCTTCTACCTCAAGCTTCCGTGTAATTGCCACCATATTCGATTCCTACATCGATCTAAGAGAGAATAGTAGTGGGTACCTAACACGTGGTATACAGAGTCAGTCCACCACCCTTTCAAAAAAAAATCATCACTTCGACGAGGCTGCGTTTCTCGGCCGCCATGGATCCAGAGCTCCGGGAGTACCTCGACAAGCTCAGCGAGAGCCTCGCCAAATCGTACGAAGAGATGCGCTCCGACCTCAGGGCACTGAAGACGCGGCTTCAGGGCCAAACCAGGAAGCTCGACGGCCTCTTCGAGAGCACCCACGACATCATCGCCGATGGCCTCACACCGGCGGAGGAGGCCACTGACATCGTACCCGACGTCGCTGTCTCGGCTGCGAGCGTCAAGCCTCTTGAAACTGATGCTATGGGCATCACTGCACCGACGCCCACAAGCTGTTCGACAGATGGCTGCAACCACAGCACCAACGGAGACGACCCCATGGAGGCGTGCCGGGACACTTGGAGCACCCTTCCTTCCTTCACCGTGCCCCGGCCAACCCCGTCGAGTGAGCCAGCTCTCGGCCTCGCAACCGACTCACTAGCGCGCACCAAGTATTCAACTAAAGGCTCCGAAGTCAGTTTCAACTCAATTGTGCTTGTGTCCATGTCGAGTGAGCCAACTCTCGTGCTCGTGCCCGACGCACTGGTGCCTACCAAGTGCTTGACGGTGAACCTCAGTCATGGTGACGACACTAGCGACGACATCAAGGCTACGATTGTGTCCCTACTACCATCCAGGGCAGTCCCTGCGTTTGCTGATAGCAAGTTCATCTCTGTGGTGTTCATGTTGTGGCCACCAAGAGGGAAGATGTCAGATTGGCAACCATGGCCTCCACCTTGGTGGGTGTGGATCACACACAAGGGGCACAGGTTCAAGCCAGTACCATGGCCGTCATTTGACTGCTCTCATGGAGGTATGCATCTAAAGCACCTAAGGCTGCTACGACAAAGTATTCATGTGAAGGAGCATTTTCGCGATTTTCTGAATTTTCTGAGAGACTCCTGGAGGTATCTTCCAAGTGTTCAACTGAAACAATGTCTCCCTGAGAAGGTTGTGTACTGGATCCCTATGGTGCCAAAAGATACTTCGGTCCCAAGTCAGCAGATCATGCGACTAGTGGATGCCCGGCTGAAGCTTCCGTGGCTATCAATTTCATGCCAATGCCGAGCAGTACATGTGTGGTCAGAACTACTTCATGGTGTATGTGGTATTCCTAGGCTTGACAAATTGCAGGGCACAATACTGATCATGAACATGTCAGTGCGGTGGCAATTTCTGAGTCGACATGCATTTCAAGGGAGTGTTCATTTTGCTAAACAATGCAGTTCTGAACAGTATGGTCGTTTGTTGGGTCAGCTTATTTGTGGTTTTGTACACATTCCTATAGAGGAGCTCTTTGGTGATTTGAAAAGTACACAGTGGCAGTCTTGGCATTCACCTGATCGGGCAACATCTGGTGTTAAACGATGAAGTCAAGAATGCTACAGCCATACAGGGGTGCTAGAATTTTATTTGCCGAATTTTGCACTGATGAGGGAACTGGAGAAAAATGGTTCAAATAATAGTATGACATATGTGGTTCTGCTTTGCTTAAGTTTCCAGCCAGAGGGCACTAGAGAGGCGTTCAGACTCTTATCGAGAAATTTGTTGTACCCAATATTCAAGGAGGTCTGCACAAGATTAACTGAAAAGAATCGACAGTCGGTGGTGTTGGTAAAATTTCAGTCTAGTCCGTCCTGGGAGCTGGACTGGTTGGTTCTTGTTGCCATGCGTGAGAAACCAGTGATTTGCCTAATTTTTCAGTATGCCCCACGTCACATGAGCTTTCTTCTTCCGTGGGATCCAGGAGTTCCTTTGTACATCAGGTGTATCACTTTTCAGGTTGAGAAGATACAAAAATGGAAGGTGATATCAGCAGAGCGGCAGCCTTGGTATTTTTTGGAGGCATCTTTATTTATTCCTATTCCTATAATGATGAGCACTGTAACTGTGACTATCTCTGTTGACGAATACTATTCGAGTGTTACAAATTCTGGCTCGCTTGTGACTATCTCTGTTGACGACCTTGATTCATTGGAATTTATTGAGCCTCAGTTTCAAGTTATTCATGAGCAAGACAGTGAATTGGCTAGTTGTTTTGGCCTTAAGAACTTGTGGCATGCTAGAGATTCTTTGTATGAAAACCAGGATCAGTCCAACTTTTGTGAGCATTACTTACTGAAGCATTATGCTGCATGTAGTACTCCTATTCCTTGCAAACTACATGAGACAATGCAGATTCTGTGCATGTCAGAGCATTGGCAAATTTGGAGTCAAAAGGATTTTAAAGGGACTTGCGGTGCTTTCACCAGCATTCACCTGGGCAATTCTGAGTATAGTTCCGAACAATCGGGTTCTCTTTTGGTTCTCCGAACATCTCTGATGGTGAAGCATAATGACAGTCTACAACTATGGAGTAGCAGCGCTGAACCACCCTGCTGGTTCAACTACTTTGTCAGCAGATATCAGCAAATGTCGCGGGTTGCGGATTACCAATCAAAAGTGGAGCTGAAACCTGTAATGGGTTGTTTCTATGCATTGGTGGTGTTGAGGTTTGAGTGCCCATTATCTTCAGGGAGAGACTTTATTGTTGGGGCCACGACTATGAGTACTGCAGTTACTTGCACAAAAAAATTCTGCTCAGCCATAGGTGTCATATTCAGTGATTCAGGTCCTTTAAATTCTTCAAGCAATTGTGAGCAGCCTCACAATCTAGAGAGCTCTGATTCTACTACTTTGACACCGCCGGTCCAATTTCAGTCGCCTTATTCTGTTGGAATGATGTGTTTGGTATTCCTGTATCATATTCTACACTCCTCTAGTAATCAAGTTGCGAGGAATAGTACTGACAACGGATCAATCATACTGGTTGCTCAGCTTTGTGTATTGAGATTCCTATCACATGGCAGTTCCGGACCTGATGGTATGACAGACAATTTCCAGCAGCTTGAGGAACTTGATGCGTGGCGAGCTATCCCCTATGAGCTTATGTTATATCTGGATCATAAGCTGGATATCTCCAATTCACAGCTCGCTGACTATAACAGTTGGTGCTCCCTATTTTGGCCTCGTCCAGATTATCATTACCTGCTCATTTCTACGCTTGATATGCTGGCATCTGACCTGCGCCTCTACCAGCTAGGCATGTCTTGGGATCCTGGAGGGCTTGCATTCTTGTTGTCGTGCTTCTGGAGGGTCACTAATATGCAGAGTATCACTTTCTTCAGATATGGAAATAGGGCTGACAAAGGAACAGTCAAACTGGTGGTTTGGTTCAATATATTCCGATGCTCATCACATGCAGTTTCTGAAATGGATGGTACTGTAGGCATGGGAGAACAAATATCTCACATGGACAACTCCATTTATCGGTTCGTTGAGCAGCCGTTACCATTCCCTGAACATGGTGTGGATTCATGCAAACTTGAACACGTACAAGCTGCAATTCATGAGAACCAAGGATGCAGAGGCATCACCATGTCAGCTTCTAATCTTCAAGCGCCAGAGATTATATTGTCAGCAATAATCAACAGGCAAGCAGGGGTCATGGATGGTATGGAGTCCTATGCCTGCAACGATCAAGAGCATTTTCAAGGAGGATGGGATGTCATAGATGTACTGGCCTTCCTCAAGCAAGGGTCTGCTGACCACAAGTACTACCTCGACTTGGGCCAAGCTGATGCTGACAAGGACTACTTTGATGCCTTCTTCGAGTTGATATCCCCTCGCCACGGCTACTACGTCAATGAGGGATCTTCAAGCCCAGATCCTGGAGAGCTCTTCAAGGCAACAGCTTGGGGACAAGCCGTGTTTCAAGAAGGGGGGGGGGGGGGGGTGTTAGCGACCTTCCCACTGTAGGCTCAGCTACAGCACATTGGGACCAAAGCCCGGTCCAACTACGTGGACTACATATACGACAGGGAAGGCAAGGGAAAAAGCATCCTGGCTGGGATCAGACGAACGGTGGCGGCGACTTGTATCTGTTCCCCTCTGTACTTCTTCTACTACCTCAAGCTTCCGAGTAATTGCCACCATATTCGATTCCTCCATCGATCTAAGAGAGAATAGTAGTGGGTACCTAACAAAAAGAGAGAAGCAAGCGGAAACAACAAAGTAGGCTGCCCCTGCAGACTGCAGTGCATAAACGAGGAGACGCCGGAGTCCGACGCAAGATCGAGATTCTGGAGTTCGTTGCCATGTGAAGTCCTCGTCTCTATCACCCGATCAGTCACAACGTGCGTGGTTGTGGTGTATTGTTTCCTCTTTCGCGTAATGCCGAGAGATGATTTGTGTGCTTGCTTGCAGAGCTGCTCGCCCTCACCGTTCGCTCCACGCAACCGCTGGCATTGCCGGTGGCCGGCGCCACGGAATCAGCACGCTGAGCTCCTCACGATGGCCGCCAGCCGCCGCATTTTCAGTTGCGCCTCATCCTTATACGCTTGCAACTTGTGGTGCTGTTGCTAACTGCCTAGATAGCGTGCATTCCAGAACGCCGGCCCCGCGTACGACGACCAGCTGGGAGAGCCTTTCCCGGCTACGCTTGTGGCTTTTCTGCAGCAATCATCTTAAGGCCTATTTGGATTATCGTTTTACTTTGAAATACCTAAAAAATACATGCCTCGCCCGGTCGTTTTGTTTCCCGCCGAAAATTACTCGGTGGCCAGTATGATACAGGCTAAGTTAAACACCTTCACATTAGATTACACCGTTACCGAGCGCGTCCTTAATCACCTCATGATTGCTGTCACCAACTATTGATTTGATTAAGCAGAAACTTTTGTCACCACGCCTCGATCACATGACTCCTGAGGATCAGATTATATGGAATCGCAGCGCCGAAGCAAAGGGAGGAAAACATCGCGGGAGCTATATCTCGCTCAATGCGAGATGGAAGAAAGTCTCGCCTGAAGGATTTCCTGCGAGCTACAGTATTGTACCAGCCCATACTCGCGCATCGCTCGCTGGCTGCTGGTTCGCTGTTGCTTCGGTTTCCTCTGGTTTTCTTCTTTTTCATTTATTCGCGTTTTTTCTTCTGTTTTTTTTTTCTCTTCACCAGCTTTTTTTGCTTTTAACGTGTTTTTCGTTTCTTGGACGGTTTTTACAGGCTTTTTTTTCTTTTCTTTCTTTTCCTCCTTTTCTTTGGTTTCTTGTTTCTTTCTCCGTTTTCAATGTTTTTTTCCTTTTCTTTCATACTTTTTATTTTTCTTCCGTTTTCTTTGTTTCTTTCTTGGTTTTTATAGGTTTTCTTCATTTTTCTTTCTTTCTCGGTATTCACTGTTTCCATTCTTTTGCACTGGTTTTAATTGCTTTTCTTTGTTTTGTTGTTTCTTTTGTCGATTTTCATTGGTTTTTTCTTTCTCTTTCCGCATAGAGCAGGAATATATCTTTATATTTTTTTTCCAATTGCACGAAACATTTTTTGTATACATCTAAAACATTTTTCTTGTACACGTTGAATATTTCTCAAATACATGATTAACATTTTTTTCAAACATATATTTTGATGTCAACCTTTTACATACACATTTAACTTTTTTCATATACATCACAAAAAAATTATAAACAAATTTAACATTTTCCCAATACATGATCAATATTTTTGAAAACTTATATTTTTTTATGTCTACCTTTTTTCATACACATTATACACATGCAACTGGGACACGCTACCAAAAGTTAGCTCACTCATCACTCTGTTGCCCCCGCCCCTAAACACCCTCATCGAAACAAAACCAAAAAATTAGCAATACAACGGGGCAGCGAAGCGCGCTAAACCCTTCTATTTTCATTATTTCTTATTCAGCCAGTTGAACCATGGAATAACAAAAAAAAATGAACCAATGATTACATTAATTAGTTTGCATCGTCACATTTTGCTGTGAATTTAATTCATAAACCAATACACAATCTAACAGGTTTCCTCATTTCAGATTTTTACGGGATCTGCAAACATGGATAACTTCCAACAAGCAAAGTTATTCGTCTTGACAAGACGCACAATTTTTATGTTGAGCACATCCATTTTAGATCATCTTTAGGAACGATTCTAGGGTCAATAGCCAATACAATGGGAAATCAACTAGACGCAAAACATCCAGTAGAAAATAGAATTACATTGAAAATCATATTAGCCTTCTTTCTTAGATTGTCCGCCGTCCGCCGGAGATTAAAAATTACCCTTGAACCAATAATGAAGGAAAATGAGAAATAACTGAAGAAAAATCACTTAGAGCATCGCCCATGCAGCATAGATTTAAAATTCACCACCGCCGGTCTAAAGAGTAGGAGAAATCAGACCATGCCATCGAATAACACAAAAGAAGATGTCGAAATCGCCACATAAAAAATCAGCCAATTGTTCTTACTGATAGACAAACCAACTACCAAGATCCGAAGAGGGCCAAAAAATCTAGCGACACAAATTCTCACACTCTCTTCGCTGGTGCCAGATCGAACATCATTGAGGTGGGGAGATGCCAAAGAAACCTTATTCCAACACGTCGAAGAAGCCATTTCCCCCCGCTCCCTTATCCTCCCGCTACAGTAGATCGGAGAGGAGACTCGTTTGGCGACCTCAGCGCCTGAGCTCCCGCCGTCGATCTCGTCGGGCCCCTTTGCTTCCGTCGCCCTCGTCGGCGTCGTGAGGTGAGGGGGGGCCAGATCCACGGGTGGGCTGTATATATAGCTTAGTTTGGTGGCTGTAGCTAGGCTTTTGCTGTCGGGGCGAGCTCCTCGGCGTCGTGCTTGGCTCCGGCCGGGCGGCGTGGGTGGCGGAGACGCCCACCACTTGGTGTGCTTCGGGTGCTGCGTGGTCTCGTCGGCCTCGTCCATGGTGGCGGCTTCAGGTCTGCTGCTTGTGTGTGCTCTGAATCGAGCGCTCGATCTGGTTGGGCGCTCGCCGGCGTTGTCCTTGGCTCTGGCTCGGGAGGTGATGGAGGAGCTGCACGCGCGTATGTCTTCGTCCTGGCGCTGCTCTGGCCCACGGGCTCCGTCGTCGGTGGCGGCCGCAGCTTGGGTGCGTTTTCGCGGGGACGGCGCTTGGTTGGAGGCTGCGTCTCGTCGGCGTTTTGTTCTTCCGGGGCTCACTCCATCTCGAGCTCGTCTTCTCGGACGGGATCGATAGGCCATCGGCGTAGATTCCTGCCGCTTGTCTTGGGCGGTGAGGTTAGGTTTGGCCTGGCTGGCGTGCGCGGCGGCGGGCTTGGTGTGCTTGGGTTTGGTCGAGGAGACGGCGCCGTCGACCAAATCGGGAGTTTTGCTTCCTCGGCTTCGTCTCTGCCACGTCGACACGTTCTCCGGTGTCGATGGGAAGCCGGTGGAGTCCTGTACAGGAGTGCTCGGGCCGGCGTTGGTCACCTGTGCGGTGGCCGCGGCGGCTTGCGAGAGATTTGGTGGCCCAACACTCGGGTGGTGGTTTGTGGTGGCAGATCCGGTGATTCTCCTTCGACTTCGTCAAACGGAGGTGCCGGAGCTGGAGCCGAGGATCTGCACGGGGACGTTCCCCGATCGACGTGCCACAACGGCTACGCCTCGCCGTTCGCGGTGGGGCTCATCTTCGACTCAGAAAGCCGTTTCCGGCGATGGTGTGCCCTCGGTTCAGGGCTTGGTGGTTTCCGGCGTCTTCCTTTGCTGTTCGTCTCGACGGCGGCGGCGGCGATCGGCGGCTGGTGTTGGCTCTTTCTGCGTTAAGGCCCCCCAGGGACCGGATTGTACTTTCTCTTTCTTTGAGGGTCTTTTTGCTTTTGTGTTGGGACACCTATGGTCTCTCGATGATGCTGCATATGTGCTACGCTTGTAACCTTTGCTGGTTAAGGAATATGCAGTTATCCTCAAAAAAAAAACACGTCATCACCGCCACCACCTGGGAAAACAAGACCTAAGGAAAAGAAAAAGAAAAGGTCCATCATTTTTTTTAATAAGAACGTCTTTTGTTTGTTTAAAAGAACAACCCTCCGTGTAATTCACCCTGGCCTTTGGTCTATATTTAGACTCCGAACCGAAACTGGCGGACGAGAACCGAGGAGTCCCGAAGCCACGCCACTCCACCCCAATTGCCAATGTGAGAACCGAGGACGCAAGCGAGAGCTGAGGACCGAGACCCGGATCTGCATCCTGCCGCTCAACTCGACCGCGCGTTCACGCCACAGGGACTCAGGGGGGAGACGAGCAGGGAGGAGAATCGATGGTGCACGGAACGCTGGAGGTGCTCCTCGTCAGCGCCAAGGGCCTCGAGAACACCGATTATCTGTGTGCGTACGCATCGACTAATCCTTTGGCTTTGTGAACCCTAATAATCTTTTAAGATAGCGATTACTCCTAGGGTTCGTTAATGCCGCCGTGCGTGGTACCAGTGCGGACCATTCTGTTTTCCTTCGATCGGGACGTTGCCGTTCGTGCTAGAATTTTGATCGATCGGATCGACTGATTATCCGTATTAAATCACCGTTTGGGCCCTCTGCGGCATCTTGGATTTATATATAGCCTCGCAGCAATTAGTATAGGCGTAGAAAGGCCGTGCCGCCATGCGTGAAAATGGGGAGCACCGAGGAAATGTTTCCTGCACTTGTTGGTTGTTTTTTCCATCATTTTTTTGTAAGGACTCTGATGATGATAAGTTGCTTCTTGTTGACAAATTGAGTGCAGGCAATATGGACCCGTACGCAGTTCTCAAATGCCGCTCGCAGGAGCAGAGGAGCAGTATTGCATCAGGTGGATATGCTCTTCGATTTGTTCCTTTTCATTACCATTGATTCTGTCATACATCTTTGATGTACTGCTAATATAGTTTCCAAAATAGTCTTGCTAAGTCTCAGTCGACTGAGACATCGTTAAGTCTCAGTCGATGCTATATCCGTGAAATCTTACATTGAGATCCATGCAAAATTTTATTTTCAGTTATTCTCTCTCTCCCTCTCTTGCATGTTATGTTACTTAATTGAGACTTGATTAAATCTCAGTCGACTGAGACCTAGCCACACCCTTTCCAAATTTGATGATTAGTTTTGCATTGCTAAACAAACTGGTGTAACTTGTGGCTCTAACAATCTAGTGAGACTCAGGTGTTTGTTTCGGAGTTTTTTTCTCTCCATAGCCCGTTTACAACGTCTTCTCAAATCTTTACATGTGTTTGGTAAACCTAGGCCGTTATCACATGACTTGTTAACGGATCCCACTGCTATTCACGGATGATTCCGCTCATCCTTATTGAATTGCGTTACTGAACTGAGCCTCCTCGCCAACGATCTCCATCCCGATCTCACCTCCCACGGTCTCCTCCACCCCACTCACCATCCACGTCTCGTCAACACCGACAATGATGGCTCGGAGGCAAGGTTTTGGTTTTCGGTTTGTGTTTTTTTTCCGCCTCTGAACGAGATGGCCGAAATTCGGCTATTTCAAAAATTTCGGCGAAATCTCAGACGAAATAGCAGAATTAACACCGCTTCCAACATAATCAGAATTTATATTTCTATGTGTAAATTCTGTTATGTGGAATACTAGATGCGTTGTAACTAATATATCTACAACCTCTAGGCTCCCTAGAAATGAAGGGCCGTGAGCGTTCTGGCTTTTATTTTCATGGTGGACCCCGCAGCCGATGGAGGAGCGATGGTTTGACTTTGATCAAGCCGCGAGCTACCTGCTTAGTTGGTACTTTGCTGCCTTCATGTTGCCTATGAGGAAAAGCGACTTGGAGAGAGAGCGAAGCCAACATGGTGTGCGGCACTTGTGGGTGTCGTCTTTGCTTTCCTGCCGCGCGCTGGTGCGTCCAACGATAGCTGTGTTGTGGTGCGCTCGTGTTCATCCCACAGATTCTCTAACTTGGTGCTTCTTTTTCTCTTCGATCCTATTACGGGCGTTGTTTTTGTTTTGGTGTACCAATCGGAGCAATGGTTAGCAAACGGGTCAAGGGACCAAACAAAATAATACCAAATTTCCAACATCACACCATTGTCTAGGGGAAGACGTTGGGACTACACTTAAAGGAAGATGCGCTTACAGGCTGAAGGAGGAGATGCGCTTATAGAGACTAAAGGAGGTTGGGGTCTGACACATGATCAGCGGCATGAGTCTCAGGAGGGGGCGGAGAGCGAGCACAAGTGGAAGTCTTAGTTGTCATTGTCCATGGCGAGTTGGCGAGGCCATTGACTTCGCCTTTGTGTTTGTGTGCCTCTGGTGAGTGTGGTTAGATATCGAGAAGGTTTGAGCATTGTGATGGTTTGGTTACTATTATTTTCTATTCTTAAAATAACAACCACAAAAGTCTAAGCCCAAGTTTAACAACCCTGGGTGCTGCAAGGCCCAAAATCTGCCCCATCGGTTAAAGCCCATAATCGGTATATTGAGTTCTAACATTACTACCCTCCAGGCATGGTAATGAATATGAATCGGGCGGTCTCACAAGGAGATAAATAAATGATAATAATTTATGCAAAGTTATTTTTTGTGACTTCATACCAACAAGTGATGATGATCTCTAATGTGCACAGACAGACGACCTAATACACAATGAAGGGAAAAAACTCATAAAAAATAGATGACCACCAGATAAAAAACACTATGAACCAAACGGCGCAGCAAAGTGCGCGTCCCCCTCTAGTATATACATCACAGGCAAAAGAATCTAACAAAGTGTACATGATACAAGTTCTGTCTACATGTATGCTTGGCTTCGTGCCGTTGTCGGCCGACTTCCGTGAAGACATGGCTGTCAGCTGGCCTATGTGGGCTCCTGACGGCACCGACGGATTTTTGTCTGCAAATTGTGTCCAATCATTGTTGAAGACTTGGGGCTGCAGGATGGCCTCTCATGGGTTCTTGGTGGCGTCAGTTACCTTGTTGTTGCTGGCAGTTGTGCTCTGGTCTGCTTCTCGTATATGTGGTATGCCCGATTGCGTTTGTCCATGTCGGGGTTGTGAGCGTATACGGCTGTTGAGGAGTGACAATCTGGCTTGCAACAGTAACTTCTTCATTGAAAGTGGGGGCGGTAGTACAGGGTGACATAAGTTTGGTGGTGCTCTTGAGCACAAGAATTTGAGCTCCGAAGTGAAAACTCTAGGTTTGGCTTGGACTGGCTCTACCTAGCAATGGTGGTGTTCTTACACCATCCCCTTGTTGAAGGCATTGTTTGGAGTTTGCTCGGACTTCCTCCTTGGGGCGAAAGCCCAAGATTAACCCTTCATGGGTGGATCTGGCGATCCCGACGCTTGTGTGTCGTTCCCTTCTTGAAGGTGTCGTTGTTGAAGCACTTTCCCCATGTCCGGGTGCTCTCATCGGTTGTGGTTGATGCTGATGGTTATTGCTGCATGTTATAGTTCACTTCTTGGAGGTCGCATTTTTTCCTTTTTTTGTGTGTGTGTGCGTTGGTGTTGGCTGTGTGCAACCTAGTCATGCAGAGGCCAGGTGTGAGCTCATGATGCTAAATTATGAGTTAGTAAAATACACCCTTTATCTGAAAAAAAAATAGACTGATAGTTTCAGTAGTAAGGAAACAAAAGAGAACTAAGAAGTGCTTAACTCTTAGTTGCCCTAACATTTTAAACGATCAACCTTTCCTTGTCTAAAGGATGCAAAGCTGTTGCTATTGCCTCATGTCGTTCGTTTCAACTGCAGATATCAGTTCCCTGCACGTTATGTGATGCTAAATTTCAAAATGTCTATGCAGGCAAAGGTAGTAACCCTGAATGGAACGAAAGCTTTGTCTTCACCGTGTCAGACCATGCTACGGAGCTGGTGATCAAGCTTATGGACAGCGATTCGGGCACAGCGGACGACTTCGTTGGTGAAACAACGTATGCATATCTTCCCATCCATGTCTGAAGTTCAACAATTACTATTGATACATTAAGTTATCTGGAATCTTTTCAGAGAACATCTGTCATGAAGTTACTGCTCTTACTTGTGGCCTGTGTCTTTATGCTATCCTGGAAATTGCAGTGATGGTATGGACCTTAAAAAAAAAACAATACCCCAATTCAACTGGTTCTTGCAGGATTCCTTTGGAAGCAGTTTATACTGAAGGGAGCATTCCACCAACAGTTTATAATGTTGTGAAAGGTGAACACTACTGTGGAGAAATCAAAGTCGGTCTCACATTCACTCCCGAGGTAGATCCTAAAATGCTGCTTCCACATTAATATTTTTTTACTGAATTCTTGAATCTTGTCTGAACTCCCAAGACTGTCTGTTGTTAATGACTGCAAGAGAAAATTAATTCACTCCCTTCCTCTATCTGGTGTGTTCATAGCCTCAAACCACTAAGGTTCCTAGTATTTCTGATGGCAAGTCAGCGGGTGGTACCACCCACTGTCTACTTGGGTACCAGGACTGGTACAAGCATCTCTTAACTCTTTCGAAGAGTAGGTTCTTAGGTTCTGGTATCCACGATTCAATCGATGCAGACAATGATATCTTCCTACCTTGTAGGTCTAGTTCATAACTTGTACTCCTACAAGCATCTCTTTCAAACAGTAGGTTCTTAGGTTCTGGACTTCTGGTATCCATGATTCAATTGATGCAGATATTTTTAAGTTCCTACCTCGTTGGTCAGTTCGTAACTGAACACAGCATAGCTGCGTATGTACCAATGGCGTCACTTAGAAATGAAGTCATGTCATGATCATCAAGATGTAGTAGTTTATGCAGATTTTGACGACAACTGGAAAACATTTCAGTTTCAGATGCAATCGCACACACCATTGCTGGGATTCAATTATAGTAAAACTAATCCCCAGCAATTAAAAAAAACTAATCAATGGTTCTGCTTGAAACGTATTTGGTGTATTAAGCTATCTGAACATTAGTTGTACCTGCCGGAGGAACAATATTATCTCGCTAGCCCTTTACGATTATTTTCCATCTTTGTTTAAAAAATAATAATATTTGTCGTCAGTCTTTTGAACCAGTCTCCAGGCAGATATTTTTGTTAAACACCCATGGTCTATGTCTTAGTCTTCAATCGAACTCTATCAGATGACTATGAAATAGTAGAAAACAGTACTATCCAAAATGATAATAAAGTCAAAGGCTATACGAAATAAAACTTATTTGGGTGAACCACTGCAACATACAAACATAATGATAATTAGTACTACCTCCTATCGTTAATAAGTGTCGCGGTTTTGAACTAACCCCAGTTCAAAACCGCGGCACTTATTTTGGATCGGAGGGAGTACAATTTAGTTGTTTTTTTTTTTTGAAGTGAAACAATTTAGTATCAGCTCATGTTTTGCTCCGAGAAACTTGAGCCCGGCTGAGATTTACTTGGGGCTTGACAAAACCGCAAAACAAATGCATAGTTGGCCTTGAGCAATACTTTCATTCTGTATGCAGGATGTTCGCCAGCGTGGTCTCCCCGAGGACTTCGGTGGATGGAAACAATCGCATTGAGCAGACTCGGAAGAACAAGGATGCTCGTGAAGCCTTGAGGCCTTGAATCACCATCTCATGCAAATACAATATGAAACTCAGTCAATTTTTCTTCAAACCGAAAAACTCGGTCACTTTGGATTTTTATCCGTTCCTTTTGAGCTGAAAGTCAGTTTGGCTTCATCAATCATTTTAGAAGTAGTACTCCTGTTCGGACCCGTTGGTTATGTCAATTTAACTAGTACGTCAATTTAAAACTCAGTCAATTTAACTAAGTACTACTCGTGAATTTAAACTGTGGATAGCTGCAATTCCTGCATTAAGTCTCTTCTTAGTACCGGAAATAATAGTGTCCTGTTTGTGACGCCTTCCCAAAACAGTCTCGATGCCTGGTTACAGTAGCAATATAACTACGCCTATTTGACTCTGCTTTTGACTTTTTATTGCTCTTTCCTTATCCTCACATTGACTGATCGCAGTCATTTTTTGGGGGATTAACTGTAGTAGTGTTAGCTTCGCAAGAAAAGGGAGTGAAACTCTTGCAGAGGCATCTTTCCCTGTGGTCCTCAAACAGTGATGTATCAGAATTCAGCACCAAATGCTCCCCTGACATTTTCAGAGCCGTGAGCGTAACCATATAACATTTGCGTTGGCTCTAGCTCGCCACGGTAAATTCGTCAAGCGGATAGAAAAAACCTCACCGGAAGATAAAACTTGAAGGCCCTACGTGATGTAGGGTGGAACCCTAATTGACGATCTTTCCACACTTTAGGAGGGGGAAAATGAGCAAATCCAAGAAGAACACACGAAGAACACTCAAATGACACAATCCAAATCACACATGCACTAGATCCACATACACATAGTAGAGATACAAGATCCAAAGTCAACACAAGAGGATACACGTTAGCTAGTTCATCCCAATCCGTAGAGGAGTTGAGATCTTGAATCCGGAGTGGATCTTCTCACATGGGTCTCATGGAGGTCTTGATCTCCATGGGAGAGGTATGGATGAGCAAAGCTCTATCTCAAAGAGCCAACTACTTTGCTAACCCTAATTCGGAGCTAGGAGACGAGTATTTATAGTCCAAGGGGTAAGTTGAGGGATACATGGGTCGTTGCCCTTTCACAGCGCGCAGGCTGACCGGTTGTACCGGACTTGCGGGCGGTTGTACCGCTGGGGCTCAGGCACCGGTTCCTGGAGGTGTTCGCTTAAGGGAGGACCGATTGTACCGGGCTGGCTGGCGCTGGGGGAATAACCGGGCTGGTACCGGTCTTGCTCCGCTCGAATACAGAAGGTTGACCGGTACTTGGGCGGTAGTGGAGCGGTTAAATCGGTGGACCGGTTGTTGACCGGTAGTGGGGCGGTTGTACCGGTGTTCCTGGGCTGGGCACAGTCATCTCCAAGTCCTTGGTGTCCATCTTGCTCCATTCCTTCTCCTTGGCCGATTCCTTGGTACCTAAGTATGCAAAGTGTCTCCGTTTGAGGTAGTAGCCATGTCTCACTCGAGTCGAATGGAAGTTCACTAAGGAGAGATGTCACCTCGGTTTCGAGAGCTCTTGCACGTGCTCGTGTCATCGGTCCTCTTGGTACTTGGGGAGACGTAGGTGGGTCCATGGGGATGACCGTAGGATGCTCCGCATCATCTGCCCCCCCCCCCTTGAAAAAGATCCATCCTCGGATCGGAATCCACATCACCATGGAAGGGAGATAAGTCCTTGACGTTGAAGATGTCGCTCACGTTGTACTTGTCGCGAGGGATGTCGATCTTGTAGGCGTTGTTGTTGTAGCGTGCTAACACCTTGAAGGGTCCATCGGCTCGAGGTAGTAGTTTGGACTTGCGCTCGTTGGGAAAGCGGTCTTTGCGAAGGTGTAGCCACACAAGATCGCCGGGATTGAACACCATGGGGTGCTTGTTGATGTTGACCTTGGTCCCGAGTCGTTGTACTTGGCGCTCAATTGCTTGCCTTGTATCTTCATGCATCTTCTTGAGGTATGTAGCTCGTGCACTCGCGTCCATGTTGATGCGCTCTTGGAGTGGTAGCGGTAGGATGTCCAATGGAGACAACGGGTTGAAGCCGTAGACGACCTCGAAGGGGGACTTGCCGGTAGTCGAATGTCTTGCTCGATTGTAGGCGTACTCGGCGATGGGTAAGCATTCCTCCCACTCCCTTATGTTCTTCTTGATCAACACGCGAAGGAGTGTGGATAGCGTCCGGTTGGTGACCTCCGTTTGGCCGTCGGTTTGTGGATGATATGCCGAAGAGAATAGGAGCTTGATTCCGAGCTTGGCGCATAGGGTCTTCCAAAAGTAGCTTAGGAACTTGACGTCGCGGTCCGATACAATCGTCTTGGGCACTCCATGCAACCTCAAGATTTCCCTACAAAAGAGATTTGCAACGTGTGAAGCATCGTCGCTCTTGTTACAAGGAATGAAATGTGCCATCTTAGAGAAACGGTCCACAACAACAAATACGGAATCCTTGCCGTTTTGAGTTCGAGGCAAACCAAGCACAAAATCCATACTAATATCTTCCCATGGGTGATATGGAATAGGAAGTGGCATATATAGACCATGGGATTGAGCTTTTGACTTAGCTTTGCGGCATGTAGAGCACCGGTTGGTGTAGCGTGAGACGTCACGAAACATCTTGGGCCAAAAGTAGTTCTTGGATAGCGTAGCGCGAATGTCTTGTCATGTCCAAAATGTCCCATGAGTCCTCCACCATGAGCTTCTTGCAAAAGTAGAAAATGAAGAGAAGATTCGGGAATACAAAGTTTGTTAGCCCGCATAAGATAACCATCTTGCAAGTAATATTGCTCCCAAGTTTTATGAGGTAAACATTTGTCATAAGGAATTGCAAATTACGAATCATGTTCATACAAGTCTTTAATGTGCTCAAATCCTATGACGTTCAACTCAAGTTTAGTAACCAACATGCACTTGCGGGAAAGAGCGTCTGCCACAACATTTTCCTTACCTTTGATATACTTGATAACATAAGAAAATGACTCAATGAACTCACTCTACTTAGCATGACGCTTATTCAATTTAGTTTGACCCTTAAGGTACTTAAGCGTTTCATGGTCCGTATGGATAACAAATTCACGAGGGCGAAGGTAATGTTCCCACACATGCAAGACTCTCACTAAAGCATATAACTCTTTATCATAGATGGGGTAGTTAAGTTGCGCGCCGGAGAGTTTTTCGCTAAAGTATGCAATAGGGCGCTTCTCTTGCATCAACACACCACCAATGCCATTACCACTAGCGTCACAATGCACTTCAAAAGTTTTATCAAAGTTGGGTAATGCAAGTAATGGAGCACGTGTAAGCAAGTTCTTAAGCTCATGAAATGCGGTATCTTGGGATGGGCCCCAAACAAATGGTGCATTCTTCTTACTCAATGCGTGCAATGGTGATGCAATAGTGCTAAAATCCTTCACAAAGCGTCGATAAAATCCGGCTAAGCCAAGGAAACTACGCACTTGAAGCAAATTGGTTGGTTGTGGCCAATTTTTAATAGCATCAATTTTAATTCCATCAACTTGAACACCCTTAGATGAGACAACAAAGCCCAAGAAAACAAGCTTATCAACACCAAAAGTGCATTTTTCCATGTTAGCATAAAGTCGCTTGTCTCTAAGAACTTGCAATACGTCTCTAAGGTGTTTGACATGATCTTCAAGAGTTTCACTAAACACAAGGATGTCATCAAAGTAAACCACAACACAAATGCCAATATATTTTCGAAGAACATAATGCATCACACGCATAAAAGTGCTAGGAGCTTGGGATAAACCCATAGGCATGACTAACCATTCATACAAGCCAAATTTGGTTTTGAAAGCGGTTTTCCATTCATCACCTTCTTGCATGCGAATTTGATAATAGCCACTTTTAAGGTCAATTTTTGAGAAAATGGTGGCTCCACTAAGTTCATCAAGCATGTCATCAAGGCGTGGAATGAGATGTCTATATCTAACGGTGATAGCATTAATGGGACGGCAATCGGAACACATGCGATAGGTACCATCTTTCTTAGGCACAAGAATGACCGGAACGGCACAAGGGCTCAAGCTTTCGCGTACATACCCATTCTCCATGAGATGTTGCACTTGCCTTTGTATCTCTTTGGTCTCTTCGGGATTGACACGGTAAGGTGCCTTGTTCGGTAGAGGTGCGCCGGGAATGAGGTCGATACGGTGTTCGATTCCGCGTAGTGGAGGAAGTCCGGGAGGTAGTTCATCAGGAAAGACGTCCTCGAATTCCTGCAATAAATGAGACAAAACCAAAGGAAGATGTTGTGAAGTATTAGTCTGCACCACTTCATCTTTGCACACAAGCACAAAGTGAAGAACACTTGATGGGCTCTCACTCACATCCCTCAAATCTCTCTTGCTGGCTAAAAGAACTAGGTCTCTCTTGTCGCTCATCGTGGAGTCACTCATGTTTGGCTTGTGGCGCTCACTCTCTTTTTGGTGGTGCACTCGCTCACTTTTCTCTCCACGATGGGTAGATGCTTGCTTGTCCGCGATGACTTGACTTGGTGTCATAGGTCGGAGAACGAATTCCTTGCCCTTCATCTTGAAGCTATAGTGATTGGTCCGTCCGTTGTGGATGACGCCGCGGTCAAATTGCCAAGGTCTTCCAAGGAGGAGATGGCATACGGACATAGGAACCACATCAAACTCCAAGTTGTCTTCGTAGGCGCCAATCTTGAAGGACACTTGGACGGTGTGCTCCACTTGAATGGTGCCGGAGTCGCTAAGCCATTGGACCTTGTATGGGCGAGGGTGCTTCTTCTTGACCAATTGGAGCTTGGTACATAACTCTTCACTTGCCAAGTTGTGGCAACTTCCGCCGTCGATAATGACCTTGACGGAACGTCCTTGAATACCCGCCTTGGTATGAAAGATGTGGCAACGTTGGTCTTCATCTTGATGTTGTTGGAGAGTCAAGACCTTGGAGACAACAAGAGCGGGGCTTGAATCATTGTCGCAAAAGATTTGCGCATCTTCATCTTCATTCACTTGGCGGTGCATGGCCACTTGCTCAATGACTTCCATTTCATCTTCACTCATGGAATCGTAGGTGTCGTCGGCGTTCATGATCATAGTGCGTATTGTGGGGCACTCGAACGACTTGTGTCCTCGGCCTTTGCAAGTAAAGCACTTGATGTCACTTGTTTTGTCGGTGGCATCCGAAGGAGTTGTTGATGACGAAGCTTTTTGCTTGGAGTTGCTTGTAGTAGTAGGAAGACAACTCGAAGATGTCGTTGATTGCTTGTAGCTTGACTTGTCGCCGGTACTTGGTGTAGCTCGAGTCGTGGAAGTAGTTGTAGAAGTCGTTGAAGCTTGGTTGTATGAACCGTAGGTCTTGGAAGAGTACTTGGAGTACTTGTAGTCCTCTTGTACTTGTTGCTCCGCTTTGGTGGCTTGGTGCACTAGCTCGAGGAGGTTGGAAGTCCACAATTTTCTTGATGGGATAGTTGAGGCCATTCAAGAAACGCGCCATAGTTTGTTCATCATCTTCCTTGACGTTGGCTCGGATCATTGCAATTTCCATTTCTTGGTAGTACGCTTCAACGGACTTGGTACCTTGCTTGAGAAGTTGAAGTTTCTTGAAGAGGTCACGACTATAGTGTGTAGGCACAAAACGAGCTCGCATGACATCCTTCATTTGATTCCAAGTGGTGATGGGTGGTTCGCCTTTCTCTTGACGCCGTTCAATCACTTGTTCCCACCAAATGAGAACATAGTCTTGGAACTCTAGAGATGCCATGGCAATCTTCTTTTCCTCGTCGTAGTTATGAAGACGGAATATCTTGTCGACTTTCAATGCCCATGAAAGGTATTCTTCGGGATCATTTCCACCGGAGAATTTAGGCATGGTGAACTTGAGCTTGCCGTAGCGCTCCTCATTTCGTTGATGGCGATTGCGATGACGCTCGTGCCGTGGAGGACGATCTTCTAGCTCTTGCTCGACCGTGCACTAATCATACACGCAAATGCACATGATCGAGATCAGAGACTCACGGGAGGATATCACAACACAACTCTAAACACGAATAGAAGTCATACAAGCTTTATATTACAAGCCAGGGGCCTCGAGGGCTCGAATACATAAGCTCGCGATCAAGCGTCAGCGGAAACAACATAATATCTGAGAACAGACATAAAAGGGGAACAAGTTTGCCTTAAGAAGGCTAGCATAACAACGACACTGATCGAAAAGGCGCAGGCCTCCTGCCTGGGAGCCTCCGAATCTACTCCTGGTCGTCGGTCTCCACGTAGTAGTAGGCTCCACCGGAAGTATAGTAGCAGTCGTCGGCGGTAGCAGCTGGCTCCTGGGATCCATCATCTGGTCGTAGCAATCGGGTATGGGGGAAAAGAATAGCAAAGCAGCCATGAGTACTCATCCAAAGTACTCGCAATACTGACATCAGAACTGTACTAAATATGCATCGGTATCAAAGGAGTGGGGCTATATCTTTGGACTAAACTGCAGAAATGCTGGAACAGAGGGGGAAAAACCTAGCCTATCGAAGACTAGTATCTTCAGCGTCTTGCAACATAAGAAGAGTGCAGATTAGCATATTATAAAGTAACAAGCATGTAGAAGCAAAGCCCAGAGCTCCTTCCTCGACTCCCTGCGAGAAAGCGGTCCCGGAGCTTACAATTTTTTAACATGTATCCAGTTCAAGTAGTAGTAGATCGGGATACAACACTGAGCGTCCTGTTACCGTGGACACGGCTATTCGAATAGATAACTTCCCTGCAGGGGTGCACTACTGTTACCCAACATGCTCGATTAACTCTGACCGGACACACTTTTATCGGGACATGCCCGGCCTCGGCTGATCGACACGACGTAGTCCTACCTAGGCTCAACAGAGAGGTCCCCGCCGGTCTACATCCTAAGTGCTCAGGGGTCTTGGGCCCATCGCCCTTTGCACTCCAGGTCGTTATGCGACGAGCCGGGACGAGCACCACCTCATCCTGGATGGCACTGGCCCGACAGGCCCACAATGCTGAACCGGACATCTGACAGAGCTTTCGGCTGATACATACGGCGCCGAGGGTCCCATAACCATTATCCCACGTGGTGGTAGTGCGTATATGGCCAGCGGCCAACTCAGATCAATACCCAAATCCGTTAGTGCATTGGGAGCTCGCGGTGATGATCAGTACTCCTGTCGCCCCGTCTCGAGGAAGTGCAACAAGGGCCAGGCCCATCCCTCTCTAGGGCGGTCTCTGCCTGCCCGGCTGCGCCTCGTAATTATCTCGCGGGTACCATCCTGGTCAACCTGACTTCACACCTCTCGCGGGTACCCCTTGGGGTCAACCCGGCTTTAATAAGGGACAGAGGTAAAAACCAAGGTAACCGTGTGGCCATGACATCAAGGGGGAATTCCGAGGAATCACCCTCGATGGATTCCTACTTGATGTATCCGTTAAGGGGAACCAGGAGGAATCACCCTCGGTGGTTCCCACTTGAGGGGTTGCACGACAAAGTCATCATCGGGAAGGGGAGATCGAGGAATCACCCTCTGCAATCACCACCGATGTGCTATACTACAGATATATCATCAGGAGTGCAGTTCGAGGTATCACCCTCGGCACTCGATAGTAGCCCTGCAGGGTCGTACAACTAAGGGGGGTGTGCGGTGAGGTGACGGTATCTGCACCTTGATCGCAATGATCGAGGTACTGGTAACAAGGCGGAGCAACAGGGACAAGGGTGAGGGGTCACTGATGGTTCACTAACAACCTATACTAAGCAGTTTAGGATGACAGGTAAAGTAACAATAGCAGGTTACAAAAGCAGGCTATGCATCGGAATAGGAGCAATGAATTAAAGTAGCAAAATCTAATGCAAGCAGGAGGGAGAAGGAATAGGCGATATAGGAATGATCAAGGGGGTTTGCTTGCCTGGAAGCTCTGCTGAAAGGGGCTGGTCGTCGACGACGTAGTTGTACTCAGGAGGGTCGTCGGCAGTCTCGGGGTCTATCGGGAGAGGAGGGGGAAGAAACAATAAATACAAGCAACAAATGCAATCACAGATGCATGGCATGACAGCACGCTATTCGAGGAGTGCCCTAATGCAGTACTATGCAAGTTAGTCGGAGCGGGAAACATCTGGAGGTGTTTTACCAGCTCCGAGCAATTATCAGACAGATGAATCGGAGGGGAAAGTTCCATGTTCATCATGTTAGAGGGGTGTGGCAGGTATGTGAATAGGATATTCGGATTCTTCATATTTTTCTGATCATTTTTCATATATAAATTATTTTCATCCGAGTTACGGTTTATTTTATATGATTTTTCAAAGTTTAAAACATTTTCTGGAATTGTTTTAATTATTTAATTTTGAATTATCCAAAACAGTGTCTGGTGACGTCAGCATGACGTCTGGATGACGTCAGCGGGTCAACTGTGGACTTGGACTGGTCAAGCTGACCAGTGGGACCCACATGTCATACACAGTGACTAATTAGAGATTAATTAAACTAACTAAAGATTAATTAGGGGGGTGGGCCCCATCTGTCAGTGGCTCATTAGCAATTAGATTAATTAACAGATTAATTAGTGTTTAATTTATTTTTTTATAAAAATCATTTAAATTAAGTGGGGGCCACCTGTCAGCGGGCCACGGTCACTGACTGGTGGGCCCAGTCAACGCTGACTGGGCAGGGTCAAATCTGACGCGTGGGGCCACTGGTTTATTAATTAATTCTAACCAGAAACTAATCGCGTTTAATTAAAAAGTGGGGCCCGCCTGTCATACTCTCCGGGTTAATCTAATGGGCGTCATTAGCGCTAAACGTCACCGGACACGCCAGCGTCGCCGGAGCTTCGTCGGCGACGACCAAATCGACGGCGGTAACGCACGGGTTTCGCCTACAGGCGATCATTCGAGGCGCCGTTTGGCTCTACGGAGAGCTGTGAGTGGCGCGCATCGGATGGGCTAGGAGGGAGGGGCTGGGGTGGACCGAGCTCGCCGGAACGGAGCTCGCGGCGGCGGCTGGAGTTCGGTCGTCCACGGTTTAGGCGCTAGGAAGCTCGGCAGGAGGAACTAGTGGGTGGGTTGGGCTCCTGGAGATATGCTGAGCACGTACGTGTGCTCGGACGCGAGCTTACGCGGCAGTAGCCGCGGTGGCGACATGGACGGCGGCGATGAGCTCTCGGCTCCGACGGAAACGACGGCTACGGCTCGAGAATGAGGGGGAAAAGGGAGGGGATCCACGCAGGAGCTCACAGTGGACTCGCAGAGCAGGTCAATGGGCTCGGGGAGGCGCCGGAGTAGTCGGGACGGCGACGGCGATCTCGGAGGCCGAGAGGTTGAAGACGACGGCGTGGGCGCGGTGCGATGCGTCCGGCGTCGTGTGAGTCGGCGAGGAGGCATAGTCGAGGAGGACGGAGCTCGGGGACAACTCGGGACGGAGAGAGGAGGCCAGTGGCCACGGCGGTGGGGCGGCGCGGCGACGGCAGCGTTCGGGCACCGCCGATTTTGCGCGAGAGAGAGGACGAGGGGGCAAGTGTGGGGGTTAGGGTTTGCGGGGAGAGAGCGAGGAGGCTCGGGGACACCTTATCCACCCCCGAGGACCGCGGGATGGCCGACAGCGAGGCGATCCGTACGCGGACGGCCATGGCGAGCTCGGCCTCCCCTGTTCTGGCGCGAGGAGGGAGAAAGGCCGGCCGGTTGGGCTGGGCCTGGAACAGTCAAAGTGATGGGCCAGGTGCACAGGAGATTTTCCCATTTTCTTTTCTGGAATTTAACTAACTACTATTTTGTATTTACTTTAGCTACTAAATGAATTTTGTTAAATGTGAAACTTGTCTCATAAATACTTCCCAGTATTTTGGAGATGTCCACAAAGTTTGGGGGCATTTTGAAATGTGTAATATTTTTAGAAATTGAAATATTCAAATTATTTACTGCTGGTCCACATTAATTGTAGCTAGGGTCAATTTGGGAATCCAATTAATGTTGGTTTTATTTTTATAATTGCTTTGGGATTATTTGCAATATTATGAACATTTTTATTCAATTAATTGAAGAAGTAATAATTTGACTTGCATTTGAATTTGGAATTTGAATTTGTATTATTTCCTAAATGCAATTTAATTAAAGTGATTATGATGACATGGCACATTATTTCTGGTTAATGACTGGACTTAATCTGGGGGTGTTACAGTTTCGTTCGGCGACGTTGCGAGTTGCCTCGCGTAGGGCACGTTGAGCTTCAAGTGCTTGCTCCTCACGACGTTGTCGTTCTTGTTGTAGGGCGTCGTCGTCTTGGTGTACTTGACGTTGGTGAACTTGATCTTGGTTCCCGTTGGCTTATGTTTGCCGTTTTTGTCGTTCGCGCTCTCGAAGGCGGTCTTGCAAACCATTGCCATGGAATGGGTTTCTTGTAGCTTGCCGATCGTCATGTTCTTGGGAGCGATGAGAGCATGCTCGTGGAAGACTTGCATCCGAAGAAGTGTCGACTCGAATGGCGCCGTCTTGATCTTGATGAAGACGAAGTGGAAGAATCGCGGTTGAGCATCATGTTGCGAAATTCCTCCATTTGAGTTGATAACTTGTCATCAAGTGTTTGGCGAAAGTCGAAGGCGAGTTGTTCAATTCGTTCGCCCAATGCTTCGCTCTCTTGATGTAATGCTCGTTGGACGCCGAAGAGGTGAGCCTTGGTGACGTAGTTGTTTGGTTCGTCTTCTTGCTCATCGAAGAGGGGGTTGATAGAAGTGCTAGGCCTATCCATGATTCTCAAACAAGTGTTAGTGGAAGAAAGAAACGAACTATACCAATGTACCTTATCCAATGTTGAAGATGGATCAATGATCACCCAATATGGTATTATGGAAATAGTGCAATTGGTACCGGATCGTGTCAATCTCACACCTACACAAGTAAAGCTTTTGGAGGAGTTTGGTTAGGAATGTGGCACAAAAATTTCTGCAATTGTTAGCAAGATATCAATAATGTTGAAAAAGATTCACAAGTTCGCACGTGAAACAAGTAGACCAATAGCAATAGGAGTACACGGAAACACACACACGGATAGATAAATGAGGTTGTGCAACCAAGGAATGAGCTCAAAATGTGGAATCCACGGAAAACGCTCGTGTTGCACAACACTAGAGAGACGCTAGCACGATTGCTCAATAGGCGGATACGAACTTGTGCACAACCTATAAGAGACAAAACGTATGGACTTTCTACCTCAAGTATGCTACGTATGTATGATTCCCGGTGAACTCGGTCACGATGATCCAAGATGATCAAGTATGATATATAATGTGGCGATGCTATGGCTATTGCTTACAAGCTTGTTGTTGCTCTTTTCTCTTTGCTTAAAAGCTTTTCTTTCTTTTGATATTTTCCTTTGGCCACTTACGCGAAATGCTCTTACGATGATAGCAATGATGTATACGCGGGAACAAAATTTTGGCACAAGAGATGATATATGATATATGCACGCGATAATAGCTATGCGGAACGGTATCACTAAGTGCACAAGTAGCGTTGCCCGGCAATACTCAAATGGCTAGTCTCATAGGAAAGCGACGCAAAAGAGGGCCTTGGGGTTATCAATGCAATGGCAAGGAAAAGAACAAGTTGTCGTCGAGGTTACCGTCCTTGCTTACGGTTGTGGTGTCACGATGGTGAGACGGTCGTTGTCGATGTCGAGGAAGGGGAGTGCACGGTCTTCAGTACGTTGGCGAAGATGCCGCTGCACCGTTGTGGAAGATGCCCTTCTCGTAGAAAGTGTCGATGTTGCGGAAGTTGTCAGGTGGGGCGGTTGTTGAGCGGTGGTAGGGCGGTTGTACCGGTCGACCAGTAGTTGACCGGTAGTTGGGCGGTACAACCGGTAAACGCGGGAAAATTTCCAGATTTCAAATCTGGCGGAAGAACATGAGATATAAGTGGAAAATTGGTGGGGAAACGATTTTTTTTGAGGAATTTCGTGGTGTGGGAGGGGGGAAAAGCTAGATCCACTTGAAACACAGCAAATCCATGGATCAAAATCAACAAAACATCATCAAACCAACAAATCACAAAAAAAATTGGTATGACTATTTTTGTGGGGAATTTTCGAAATTGGGCAAAACAACAAAATTGTGTCTAGAAAATGGAGGGGAAGAACTCCAAAGTGTGAATCAACGTGGCTCTGATCCAAGATGATGTAGGGTGGAACCCTAATTGACGATCTTTCCACACTTTAGGAGGGGAAAAAAGAGCAAATCCAAGAAGAACACACGAAGAACACTCAAATGACACAATCCAAATCACACATGCACTAGATCCACATACACATAGTGGAGATACAAGATCCAAAGTCAACACAAGAGGATACACGGTAGCTAGTTCATCCCAATCCGTAGAGGAGTTGAGGTCTTGAATCCGGAGTGGATCTTCTCACATGGGTCTCATGGAGGTCTTGATCTCCATGGGAGAGGTATGGATGAGCAAAGCTCTATCTCAAAAAGCCAACTACTTTGCTAACCCTAATTCGGAGCTAGGAGACGAGTATTTATAGTCCAAGGGGTAAGTTGAGGGATACATGGGTCGTTGCCCTTTCACAGCGCGCAGGCTGACCGGTTGTACCGGACTTGCGGGCGGTTGTACCGCTGGGGCTCAGGCACCGGTTCCTGGAGGTGTTCGCTGAAGGGAGGACCGGTTGTACCGCTTGGGGGACCGGTTGTACCGGGCTGGCTGGCGCTGGGGGAATAACCGGGCTGGTACCGGTCTTGCTCCGCTCGAATACAGAAGGTTGACCGGTACTTGGGCGGCAGTGGAGCGGTTAAACCGGTGGACCGGTTGTTGACCGGTAGTGGGGCGGTTGTACCGGTGTTCCTAGGCTGGGCACAGTCATCTCCAAGTCCTTGGTGTCCATCTTGCTCCATTCCTTCTCCTTGGCCGATTCCTTGGTACCTAAGTATGCAAAGTGTCTTCGTTTGAGGTAGTAGCCATGTCTCACTCGAGTCGAATGGAAGTTTACTAAGGAGAGATGTCACCTCGGTTTCAAGAGCTCTTGCACGTGCTCGTGTCATCGGTCCTCTTGGTATTTGGGGAGACGTGGGTGGGTCCATGGGGATGACCGTAGGATGCTCCGTGCTCAGCTTCTCTATGAGGGGATTGAAGCTGCAAAAGCCTTTTGCTGCAGAAAGTGTACATACATGCAGTGCACTGGACCTTCTCCTGTGAGCCGTGCGTGATCTGCGTATTGCGTGTCCCGTCTTTAATTCTACCTATTGAATTCAGTAATGCTTTGCTGCCCCTGCCAACTTTGTTGCTCATCTTCTAAACCAGCTCGCTTTAATTAGTAGCTTCTTCACAGTGATGCTTCATGCAGCATGTTACGAAGAACACTTTGCTACCCTAATAAGATAATATAAACACCGAGCAAATTCCTCTGGAAGAAGAGCGCGGGAAGCATGCACGCAGTGACACAACATAACAAAAATCAAGCCAGAAGTGTCAACTCACAAAGATTTAATTTTGGAAGATCACATGGCACTGGTACAACAATCTCGCGTTGCATTGATCGACTTGTCCTAGTTGGCTAGCTAGCTGATGCCTAAACAACAACACTGAAAACCGTGTGTGCATTGCTATGCGTGCTCTTCGGCACAAGGACAAGGAGAAAATGATAAACAAAAAGGGAGGGCGCAGTGGTACTGCATGCAGTCCACTCCTCGGCACGTACCTACGTACTGCTAGCTCGCCGCGGCAGCCGGCAGAGCCAGGCTAGTTGTGCAGCGGATTGGGGCCCTGGGGTACCATCCTCTTGGACTCGTCGGACGCTGCTCCCCCTCCCGCCTCGCCGGTGCACGCCGCCGCCGGCTGTCCTGTCTGAAGCACCGTGCCGTCGCGCTTCCGCGCTGCTGCAGCCGTCGCCGCCGCTACTGCGTCCGCCTTGAGAACTCCGCAGCTGCAGGCGGCGGTCGCCACCAGTAGGAGCAGCAGAAGAAGCGACACTGAGAGCGTGTCTGGCAATGGAGGGGTGCCAGCGCCACCGGCGCGTCGTCTCATGGCCGACGGCGGAGCTTGGCTAGGAAGCGGGTTAGAGGAACAAAGTAAGCAGGTGGTTTGGTTTGGTTGTCCCGTGGTGAGATTTGAGGAGTTGTCTGCGTTGTGTGGGGAGGTAGGGGGAGGAGGAGGTGGCCAGACAGATGTCGCACGAGAGGAAAGAGACGGGGTCCGCCTTTTGCGAGCGTGAATTTACGCTCCTGTCGAGTGAGGCCAATCGGGAAAGCTGGCCCTGTGGAAACGAAGCAAACGTGTTCTTAAATTCCAAAATACCCTTGCATCGCAAGACCATCCTTGAATTTCAATACCCTTGGATCGTGAGACCATACTCGTCAGTAATTTCTGTTATTTACTGAATCCTCCTCTCAGTATAATTGTATAAATCATCGCAAAAATGAGTATAATAATTGTATAAACCGGGCAAAAAACCCTGCGGCTGGCTCACAGTTCAGCTGAGTGATGCAGTTGCAATTTATGTTTGGGAAAGGCTGGCTCGGTTGGATGGGCTGAGACTTGAGTCCAGCTTTGGACCCTTCGATTGTGGATGACAATTTTCTGGTCAGACGTAGACGATACAGTTTCAAAACATGAATCATGCCGCGCGCACTGGATGATGTCCACTTTGGCGTCTTCTCAGTAGACTTGGGCACAGCAAAAAAAAGTAGACTTGGGCACAGTGCCGGAGTATACATACATAAGCGCACAGTGTGGAGTGGTACATCAAACGCACCAGTGATATTGTCTCACCTGCTACTCCTGGGAATTGAGGACTCGTATGCGTGTTCTTGGACACTACTGAAGATTTACTCTGCGACCTACTTGCACTAGCATGCTGAACTTTTTTTTTTCCATTTTTTTTTTGCGCGGGAGCACTGGCATGCGAGTGATTAAGCTGGAGTTAGTGCGCACTCAATGCTCTTGATTAAAACGGGAGGCCCGTGATTTATGAAGGCCAGAGTGACGTAACAGTTGGCTCTAATTGTCTGAGACGACGGAGTGTCGTGCGTTCTACTGGCTGCTGCTGCTGCTGTCCAATTTATGTGGCTGCCGGTCGATCCCATTTAAATTTGGTTTGTGTAGTTGCAATGAGCTGTGCGTGTGACGGGGAAGGACGTGCTCCTTGATGGATGTTCAGTGATCACAGAGCCCACTTTTCTGTCGTGCATCATCCAGCAAGCTATTGGGGCCGCGGCTGATGCAGGATCCCGTTCAATTGCCACATCTCAATTCAGGAAGGAATCGGACGGACGAGAATCTCAGAGCTCTGAAAAGCCTCCGCGTGAGGCAATTTCTGCTTATCTATCTAATTCTGCTACAAAACTTTAGTTTGCATGATTCTGTCGCAGGAATCTACTTATACCTCGTACAATTATTTGTATTTTATTGCTTACTGCAATTAGCTAGCTAATTAGACATTTATTTTATATTTCTTAGCATTCACACAATATGTATGAATTAAGTTTTGCCCTCTGTGTTCGCTACTCACAAAGGTCACTGGGAGCATTGGTGTTCTTTGATGGTGCCCATTTTCAGATTGCATGCATGTGGTCACACAATACTTTAAACTGACAGTGAAATTTGGTGGGCTTGGGGTGCTCAACCTTGCGAAATTCTGCCAAGCCCTGCGGCTTCGTTGGTTATGGTATGAGTGGAAAGAGCCCACGAGACTGTGGGTGGGGCTTGGCAATCCTTGCGATGATCAAGACAAGCAGTTCTTCTACGCCTCCACCTCCATCACTATTGGCAATGGGGCACGAGCTCCATTCTGGGAGTCCCCTTGGCTCAATGGGCGGAAACCTAGGGACATCGCGCCGCTCATTTTTGAGGCGTCCAAGAGAAAAAATTGGAAGGTCAAGGAGGCGTTATGTGAGAACACCTGGATTCGCAAGATCAACATCTCGGCTGTGTTCACCCCGGAGCACCTTCGCCAATTCCTGGAACTTTGGTCCTCGCTTCGTAATGTGTAACTTACAGAGGGGATCGAGGATGCCATTTTGTGGAAGCATACGGCAAGCGGCAACTATTCGGCATCTTCGGCCTATAAGGTCCAGTTCCTGACCATCACTCGGTCCCCCCTGTACACGACCATTTGGAAGGCATGGGCCCCCCCTAGAGCCAAATTTTTTGCATGGCTTGCCATCCAGAATAGGATTTGGACGAACGTTCGTCTGGCCAGGCGAGGTTGGCCAAACAATGGCCCGTGCGCGCTTTGCAGGAGGGAGCAAGAGTCTGTTGAGCACCTTTTTTTCCAGTGCAGATTCACCTTGAGAGTTTGGGCTCTGGTAAAGGAATGGCTTGGACTACTTCATGTTGACACCTCGACTTGGACGACCTTCGGGAGCATCAAGGATTGGTGGATTGATTTGGCGTCCACCCAGAGCACTCACAAGCGAGTCATGCCGTCCATCATCATGCTTGTCAATAAATCCATCTGGGACGAGAGGAACGCTCGCGTTTTCCGGGGTCGCTCCTCTCCGACGTTCATCCTCATGCAAGCGATCAAGAACGAAGCTAAGCTTTGGGCCCTAGCGGGGGCGAAGAACCTGGGACACCTAATGACGGGAGAGTAGTGCCTTGTAATCGCTAGGCCTTCGGCCGACGACTTAAAAAACTTTGTTCTATCTCCTTCTTATTTAATGAATGAGGCAAATCTTTTGCCTCCGTTTCTAAAAAAAATTTGGTAAGCTTGTGTGGTTGTTTTTTTTTTCTTCGAAAAGGAGGATTACTCCGGGCTCTGCATTGATCGATGCTACATCCATCTTTATTATTATTCAACAGTCTCACAATATGCATACATGGATCAATCATTATTCAACAGTATGACAATATGCATACATGGATCAATTATTATTCAACAGTCTGACAATATGCATACATGGATCAACCTGAAGCCACCTATCTGGCGAACAAAGTCGCAACAACACTCATGATAATGTGCCCGCACCGCATGAACGCGCACTATCTATTCCGGTGGCCTCACGCAGCTGCCCCGCATCGGGCCGAGAGCACCACCCGGTCTGGACGACCCGCAGCACGCACCGCATGCGCACGCTCTGGATCCGCCGACGCCATCTTCCGCCGTCCCATCTTCAGGAGCAATCAACGCATTCACCTTGCCATGCCATACTGCCGTCGACGCCACCACGACGCCAGACAACGTCACCCTCCTGCATGTGTACATCCACACGCGCCCGTCGCCGAAACTCCGCTGCGCCACACCGCCGAGACCTGCCGTCGGCCCTGCGGTAGATGTAACACCGCTCCTCTTCCTCTTGTCTCCTCCAGCCAGCTCATGCTCCAAAACGATGCCCACAAGGAGGAAAACAGTATCGAAGACGCCGTCATCGTACAATCCGGGAGACACAGATCTAGGGTTTCCCCCAAAACATCCCGAGCGTGGTGCCGCAATTTGCAACGACGATGTCTCGAGAAGGAAACGACGTCAGAGACGCCGCCATCATCCGCCATGACCGCAGTCGGCGCGATTTTCACCGGAAGTCGCGTCACCCTGATCTCGTAGCTGACTGGATCCGTGCGGAGCCCGCCGTGAAGATGAACGCAGCCGCCGGAACGCCGGCAGAGAGCCTCCAGCCGTCCTTCGCTGGTCCCTCCACATGCCGCCGGCTGGACAAGTCCACACCGTGACGGATCTGGACGGGACGCCAGATCCGTGATCTCCGTCGCCACCCATCTCCAAGCATAGAAGTCCACCCCGCCGGAGGTGGGGAAGCACACCATGCCGGCCATGGATCGTAGGCCACCGCCGCACAGGCTAGGGATGCCACCCTACCTGCTGCTCGCGGATCCAACACCAGAGGCGCCCATGCCGCCTCAGGGAGATCACGCAGCGCACCACACGTCCTAGCGCGTTTGGCGTCGGGCCCGCCGCCACCGCGGACCTCGCCAACGGCAGGAAAAGACGCGAGGGGAGGCTGGTGGCGCTAGGGTTTGGGGCCCCTGGCGTCGCCCAGGGGAGGCGATGCAAGGGGGTACGCGAGGGGCTGGGTCAAGCTTGTGTGGTTGTGCCTACCCTTTAGTAGTTGATATGGTTTAGATGAATTATCATATGCATTTTATTTTGTTTTTGTTGTCACGACCACATATTGCATAGAAGTTCTTTACCATGTAGTTTAGTAGAATCATTATTTCAATTAGTAATGCTCTCATGGTTTGGCACAGTAGATTCTCGTTTGTTGCAATGCAAAGGGATATCAAGCTGCATTGCAGAGTAAGAGTTGAGAGGATGTGCTGTTTGGATCAGAAACAGGAAGAATCAGTCATCTTACAAAGTTAAATTTCTTACTTCTTAAATAGGCACAACTCTACGCATCATCATCAATAAGCACAACTCTACGCATACTTCACCTCAATATCTGATATTTCCTTTAGTTTCTCCACTTCATCTTGATGGATGTTTGTATTGTTCTAACCAACACCTGGCGCTTCCCTTGATCCTCCTGCACCTTCACGGTTTCTGCTACCATTCACATCTACATCCGGTGCCTGTTTTGCCTTCTTCCCAGCGTCTTCAGGCTCTCCTACATCGCCAGTGCTGCTTGTGTTCCTTAAATCTGCACCAGGCGTTTCCTCTGGCATCTCCACTTCATCTTCATGGATGCTTTTGCTGTCACCCACATGGGATATTTTCATTGGCTGCTCCATTGCACTTACATGACCTGCAGTTGTAGTTTCAGCTCTATTTTCTTCTGGTACCAACTCATGATCTCTCTGTATTGCATTTGCGTCGAAGCCTCTTCCAGATATCTCAGCATGCGCTCTACCATCTTCCTCAGAGACCGGAATGGTCTTCTTTATTGTTCCAATCTTCACATACTTGCCCATGAATTTCTGCTCCCATTCTTGCAAGGCTTCGACCTCCAAAGGGCCTAAGCCTGAAACGTCACCGGTTAAATCACTCAGCTCAAATGACATCTTTGCCAATGCCCTACTCGCATCTCTGCCCGCAAACAATGCATATGGGCCACCAGGTCCATAGAACATCCTGCACAACACAAAGAAGGCAGAAGTATGAAGGATGAATAAATATGTTGCAAACATCGATTTACAATACAATGGTTAGTACCGGTCTGGGTGTTGGTAATCATGAAGGCACTCTCATCCGTGCTCAGGCCCTTTGGTATGAAGTGAGATCTAGCGCATTGGTCATGGAGGCGCTAGCGGTAAGGGAAGGAGTACAATTAGCCTATGATCTTGGGTTGAGGAAAGCGATCGTCGAAACCAATGCACAAGTTGTGGTGAATAAGTAGAATTCTTCCGTACTTAATCGCCTGGAGATAGCTACCACTTTGAATGAGATTCAAGAGCTTTGCGGGAATTTTGAGGAATTTCGCCTAGTGTTTACGGTGAGAGAAGCAAATGAACTAGCTCATCTTTGCGCGAAACAGTGTAATTCCTCTAGGAGGCGTTGTTTGTGGATAAAACCCTGTCCTTCCTTACGGCTTTGTCTAATGAAGGATTGTAATCCCGCGACTTGATTAATAAAGCTCTTGATTTCCAAAAAAAAACAATGGTTAGTACTGACGTCCTTAAAATTAAGCTGGTTCAAAGTGATTAAGTTTGAATAGCATGAAATGTGTGATTTTCGTTAACACAGTTGGGTGCAGATCATGAGAATAATGCCACAATGGGTTTGAGACTGTCATGCAAACACAACAAAAATCTAATCATTGTGAAGAACCAGCCCACTTAGACAAGGAAACACACACCATATGTTTCTAGCTTCAGACAGTTCAATCTGATCAAACTATATTTGCCATGACAAATTCATTGCCTCGCAAGAATTAAAATATCCAGCACAAAAACTATCTGCGATCAAGCATTCTTATTTACAAATGACAAAGATTTAATGAGTTTGTATGGAATTTAATGAGTTTGAATGACAAGCGTGACCAAAAATCAGTTTGGTTTCATGCCTGGGAGGTCGACCATGGAAGCCATTTTCTTGGTACGACAACTTATGGAGAGATATAGGGAACAAAAGAAGGACCTGCATATGGTGTTCATTGACTTGGAGAAGGCCTATGATAAGATACCGCGGAATGTTATGTAGTGGGCCTTGGAGAAACACAAAGTCCCAGCAAAGTACATTACCCTCATCAAGGACATGTACGATAATGTTGTGACAAGTGTTCGAACAAGTGATGGCGACACTGATGACTTCCCGATTAAGATAGGACTGCATCAAGGGTCAGCTTTGAGCCCTTATCTTTTTGCCTTGGTGATGGATGAGGTCACAAGGGATATACAAGGAGATATCCCATGGTGTATGCTCTTTGCGGACGATGTGGTGCTAGTCGATGAGAGTCGGACGGGGGTCAACAGGAAGTTGGAGTTATGGAGGCAAACTTTGGAATCGAAAGGTTTTAGACTTAGTAGGACTAAAACCGAGTACATGAGGTGCGCTTTCGGTACTACTAGGCATGAGGAGGAGGAGGATGTTAGCCTTGATGGGCAGGTGGTGCCGCAGAAGGACACCTTTCGATATTTGGGGTCAATGTTGCAGAAGGATGGGGATATCGATGAAGATGTGAACCATCGAATTAAAGCCGGATGGATGAAGTGGCGCCAAGCTTCTAGCATTCTCTGTGACAAGAGGGTGCCACAAAAGCTAAAAGGCAAGTTCTATAGGACGGCGGTTCGACCCGCAATGTTGTATGGCGCTGAGTGTTGGCCGACTAAAAGGCGACATGTGCAACAGTTAGGTGTGGCGGAGATGCGCACGTTGAGATGGATGTGTGGCCACACAAGGAAGGACCGAATCCGGAATGATGATATACGAGATAGAGTTGGGGTAGCGCCAATTGAAGAGAAGCTTGTCCAACATCGTCTGAGATGGTTTGGACATATTCAGCGCAGGCCTCCAGAAGCCCCAGTACATAGCGGACGGCTAAAGCGTGCTGATAATGTCAAAAGAGGCCGGGGTAGACCGAACTTGACATGGGAAGAGTCCGTAAGGAGAGACCTGAAGGATTGGAGCATCACCAAAGAACTAGCCATGGACAGGGGTGCGTGGAAGCTTGCTATCCATGTGCCAGAACCATGAGTTGGTCGCGAGATCTTATGGGTTTCACCTCTAGCCTACCCCAACTTGTTTGGGACTAAAGGCTTTGTTGTTGTTGTTGTTGTATGGAATTTATCACTAGTAAAATGTTTCCAAGTAAGGATATCATCTCCTAACAGGTTAATTATGTCCTTTTCTAATTGATCGCCTCAAACTCTATGGAAAGTTAAGTAGATATAGAAGAGAATGATGTGAAACGACGTAAACAAAAACAAGGAGAACTATTTATAAAAAAAATTGGGGGAAATCTGGCACCCTTATATAATGATTAAACTCCAATGCCAAATAACAAAATTCTCCTTTCAGTTCCAGTTGACAAATTCTCCCTTTTTAACTTCTCATGGCAATTTACAGATATCGATAATTTAAATGGTTCACCCCTACTCTTTCTCTGACGCATATTAAGATTATGAGTTTTGCTAATTAAAAAACTTCTCCTTTTCAATCTCTCAGGAAACGCAGGTGTTCTTTATTTGTAGGGAAGACGAAGAGATAACTGAAATAGTCCTGAAATTCCATGGCCATACGAGAGAGAGAACCTCTACCTGCTCTGCGTGACATCATAAATTTGCCCCTTGATGGCCATGAGGAGCGGCTTCTTGGGGTCGGACCCGTCATAAAGCCCCAGCTCCTTCTCCGTCACCTCACCAAGCTGCACCGGTGGCGGCAGCGGCTTGAGCGTCCTCTCGTCCTCCGCCTCCCTCCTTATCGGTGGCGACGGCGTTGGCCGCGTGAACAAGCCGGAGACGTAAAGCGCGGCGATCACCGCAACAACCGCGGTGAATGCCTCCGGCGGCAGTCCTGTGTACGCTGCGATGGTCGCCTTCGCTGCCTCCCACCACTCCCCCGCTGCAGCCATCGCCATGGACGATGGCACAGGTGAGATGGTACTATAAAACAACGTTGAGGTGGAAGGGGGAGTGGAACCAAGGGACGCGCAAACTGCACTATGGGGCCGGAGAAAATCGCGCGGTCGATTGAGAGTTGAGACGGAGCACTCGACCCGACGCTCTTATCAAAGGGAATCCATCTAGAAAGTTTAGAAAGTTGCACAAAGACGGGGCCGTACGCGTTGTTCTTGTCATGCACAAGTCTTTTCTGATCCATGGTTTTGGTTGGGAATCCATGAAGATTAGTGATGGCATCTGGCCAGTTTTCCCGTCGATGATCTTGTGCAAAAGCGTACGATGTCACGAGATTTTATCTGTACAACAATGCACAATAGATCGGAGAAACCGTATAAGTTTTCTTTTACAGCAGGCGTAAAGGTGTGAGCTAGCACATCTGCACGAGCAGAGATCACCCTTCTTTTAGATCGAAGACCATCCTGGTAGGCTTAAGTTTGAATAAAAAACACATCGGAATATCGTTCAGATGGCGTGCGGAACATTCACTGACAGCGGATGGAGCAGCAACCTGCTCCTGTCATCTTCTACCGTCCAACTGAAGCTAGAAAGAGAGAGGAGGAAAGAAGGCTGTGCCGGTTCAGGGATGTGAGATGTGGGAAGCTGGAACGAAATAGGTGTGCGCTCTAAGTCATGTAGGTGGACTGTCTCGATTTGACATCAGAATTGTGCGGTCCTGCTTTCATCAAAGTCTCAAGGCAAAGACCATATTACTCCCTCCGTTCCTAAATATAAGTCTCGGTAGAGATTTCACTATGGACACATACGGAGCAATAATGCATCTATTGCTCCGTATGTGGTCCATAGTGGAATCTCTACAAAGACTTACATCCGTATGTGGTCCATAGTGAAATCTCTACAAAGACTTATATTTAGAAACGGAGGGATTTAGAAACGGAGGGAGTACTCATCATGGTGTTGACATTCCATAGCACGAAACTATTATTATGTTTTTTTGTGGGGAAATCCATAAGATGAAACTCGACAAATCTAGGACGCCAATAGTTGGCGACCATTCCACCTCGGGAGGTGTCTGTACGAACGATTCATTCACTGGGAACGTTCCGATCGAGCGAACGAAAATGTTCTCTAGCGGAAATCCCTCCCAACGAACTCCTCCCCGAAAAACCCTATTTGCCGCATTCTGCGACAAGTTGTCGAGGTATCGCACACCTTTGATGGTACATGGGCCAGCCCAGTTAATTTTTTTCATGTTATTCATAAAATTCTCCGGTTTTCAAATTTTGTTCACGTTATTCATAAAATGTTCGCGTTTCCAAATTTGTTCGAAATTTTCAATATTGTTCTCCGTTTCAAAAAAGTTCTCAAAATTCAAAAATTGTTTCTGTTTTTGAAATTTGTTCACAAATTCAAAAAATGTTCACATTTTCAAAAAAAAAGTTTGGGAATTTCAAAATTTACTCATGATTTCAGATATTTTTTAAAATTGTTCGCAAGTTAAATAAATCACAAATTTTCAAAAATTGTTCGTGATATTTCCAAGAAGTGTTAAGTCTAATACTGCAATTAGTTCTTTAAGTATTGCGCTGCACACCCGAAGCCCGAGCTTGTGGTCGATGTGGCTAGCAGTGAACCCACATCACTAGGCAGTGGCGGGTTTGATTCCAGCGACCTCGTGCTACCCTTTTTTTGTTTTTTTGCGATTTTCACCCTTGCTTCGCGGCGCACCGCAATGGGCTGGCCGAAGTGGGCTGCCCCCTGTGCGATTCGCCGACTACTTGTCGCAAAGAGTTTCTCAAAAAGAAAAGAAAAACTTATCACAAAGAGCGACATATAGGAGGTGCCCCCTCCACCCGCCACTACAAAAGTTGTCATACATCTTGAACCTTCAATTGGGCAAAAAAAAAGTTATTTCCTATGACGCACCACGAAACCTTAAAAACTGGTATTTAGACCTCATTTTTTATAGTTATAAGAGCATCTACAACCGGATACCTCAAACGTCCAATAGGACAGCCCGATCACTGTCCGGACAGGAGAGAGAAGAAAAAAAGGCACTCAATCGGATTCCCCACTTTATCCCCCGTAGCAGCGATTCTACCGGGCATGCTTCAACAGGCTCAAGCCTACCCTCTGAAATTGAAAAACGAAAATTTACTACCAGTTCCTAGCCCATCTCAGCCCACTCTCTAGTGTCTAGCCTGTTGTTCACCTGTTCCAACCCTTGTACTGAGAAGTTGAGCCTGCCCTTCATTTTCATCCAAGATTCGCCACTGATCCCCCGTATGACCGGGC
Organism: Elymus sibiricus; assembly: GCA_039707655.1. Taxonomy (NCBI): domain Eukaryota; kingdom Viridiplantae; phylum Streptophyta; class Magnoliopsida; order Poales; family Poaceae; genus Elymus; species Elymus sibiricus. The sequence continues at coordinate 255,720,594 of CM077674.1, forward strand.
TGTCCGCAAATCTCTATATCCACACAAAATATGGGGAGGATGTGGGGATGTCCGGACATGTCTGGGCAGCCTTCCACGTAGGATGTGGCCCACCCGGGCCACTTTTTCTCTTTCTTTATTCTTTCTTTTCTCTTCCTCTCTTCATCCCCACCAATCACATGCATTTGACCAGACAATTTGGGGAGGATGCAGGAGACATGGTTGCATGCATGCACAAATGAAGGCTTAAAACGGACGCGCCCGGTCATTGACCGGTCCGCGGACGTTTGCGGATCAAAATTAGCCAATGTTGGTTATAGATGCTCTGACAACACAAAAAATGCATTATGTACATAATAAAAATGCTGTTAAAATTGACCAGGTATTGTACATTTCCCTAAAAAAAGGTACCGTATATCCTGGAAAAACAATTTACAGAAAAAGTCCAAATGTGATTTGAGATGTTAAAAATCAGTAAACATTATATAAACTAAGGATTTCATATATAACATATATAACACACAACTAAAACACAAGAAAAATACGTATATGCATAGCAAAACTGCTAGTTGCCATGTGACAAAATAGTTTTTCAAAATGCCATCATATAAAATCATACATGGCAAATTTGTATAGGAACTAAAAAAAGGCGTACATAAATCTTTCATGGTACAAAAATAATATAAAAAAGACAAAAATGTATTTTAACTTGCCATGATTCTATAATTTGAGTTGTCATGACAACAAAATTTAGTTACCATGGCAACAACATTTTTATTTTTACAGTGAGAATTATTCAAAATTAAAATGTTAAAAAACAAAAAGGAAATTCCCATGATCGAGATAATAAAAATGCCATGATACAAAAATATTAGAATTGGCATGCTCTATATTTTATTTTTCATAATAAAAATTTACACTAAGAAAATTGTCATGATTTAAATATTAAAATTGTCATGCCCTTAAAAATAAAATTACCATTATATAGATAAAAAATTGACATGTTCTTAATAATAAATTCACCCTCGCTTCACGGCGCTTCATGTTCTTAATAATAAAATTACCATTATATAGATAAAAATGCTGTCATGTTCACAATTGATCAGGTATTGTACATTTCTCTAAAAGAAGGTATTGTACACCCTAGAAAAACAAATTACAGAAAAAATAAAAAAAATATTTTGACATGTTAAATAATTAGGAAAAATTATATAAACTAAGGATTACATTGCGTATTAACTAAAAAAGCGTACATAAATCTGCCATGGTACACTAATAAAACATTAAAAGACAAAATCTATCATTTGAGTTGTCATGACAACAAAAATTTAGTTACCATAGCAACAACTTCTTAGTTTTATGACGAAAATGATTCAAAATTAAAATGTAAAAAAGGGATATTGCCATGATCGAGATAATAAAAAGGCCATGACATTAAAAATAAAAATGCCATGATACAAATATTACAACTGCCAGGCTCTATATTTTCTTTGTCATAATAAAAAATCACACAAAGAAAATTGTCGTGATTCAAATCTTAAAATTGCCATGCCATTAAAAATAAAGTTACGATGATATTGATAAAAAACTGCCATGTTCTTAATAATAAAATTGTCATGCTGTTAATAATCAAATTGACATGCTCTTAATAATAAAAATATCATACTCTTAATAATAAAATTGCCATTACTCTTCAAAATAAAATTGCCATGTTGTACAAAGAGATTATTAAAAAAACATAAAAACGACAAAAATGCATTTTAAATTTTTGTAGTTCTATAATTTGAGTTGCCTTGACAAACAAAAAATTAGTTGCTATGGCAACTAGTTTTTAGTTTTACAATGAGAATGATCCAAAATTGAAATGTTAAAAAACAAAGAAAATTACCATGATCGAGATATACAAAATGTCATGATATTAAAAATAAAAATGCCATGGTACAAATATTTAAAATTACATGCTCTATATTTTCTTTGTCACAACAAAAAAATCACATAAAGAAAATTGTCGTGATTCAATATTAAAGTTTCCATGCCATTAAAAATTAGCATGATGTAGATAAAAAATTACCATACTCTTAATAATAAAAATGGCATGTCCTTAATAATAAAATTGCCATGCTCCTAATAATAAAAATTACATATTTTTAATAATAAAATTGTCAACTCTTCAAAATAAAATTGCCATGCTGCAGATAGAGATTCCAATAACGATTTTTTATGAAGTTATCATGTGAACATAATTTTTTTTCTCTAAAACTTGCCATGCTAAAAAAAATAGGTGGTAGATATGAAATACAAAAATTCATTAACTTGTCTTGTCAATATAAAGAATGTTTCAAAAAATTTGCGAGGTGAACTTTACAGAAATTTATAAAAGTTGGCACCATTTATGAATTTGTAAAATATGTAAACTTGCCACGGTAGCAACAAGCAGAAATGCCAGGGTCACTACAATAAATTTGACATGGTCAATACAATAAATTTGACATGAGAATAGTTATTGAAAAATGTAGTATGGAACTTAAAAGTGCCCATGGAAAAAACATCAAATTTTTTACGGTGGATAGTTTATAGCTAAAAGCAAGAAAATAACATAGCAAAACTTGTATGAAATTGAGGGATACACATGGATTTTTTTTGGCAAAACAGAATGTCTATAAAACATGGCAAAACAATATCATAGTTTTCTATGTTTTGAGTAAACAAATGCCATGTTCTGAGTACACAAAATTTATGACATTTTCCATGTTAATTTTTTTAAAAAATGCCTTGGTAATTTACAAAAATTGTCATGGTTTTTATAAACACTTTCTCTTATTTTTGCCATGGACTATAACTAACAATTTCAAACATGGCAAAACTTTGGCAAACACTATCTCTTAAACATGGCAAAAAATAAAAAAAATAGTCATGTTTTGAAGAAAAACAAAACTTTATGAATTTGCAGGCGGTTCAACAATTAAAAGGATTGTGAAACATGTTAGAATTATCCGAGGTCACCGTAGATCCGTTGAGGACAAGTAATCACATAGCACGAGCACGATACCGGGATTTGTTAACAAGGTTCACCAACATGAAGCGCCACACATGACCAACAGATGAAAGCACCACAGGATTGGAATTATATGGTAGAAAAGAAAAGCCTCTCCGCATTCGAACAGGACCAACGGATGAAAGCGCTACATAGGGGCGGATATGCAACACGCTGACCTAGGCGCACGCAAACAAAGTCGGCCAGCCATACTGGTCACAGCCCCACCCTGCAAGGTTGGGCATGCAACACCTCGACTTGGGTTGTCGACGCTCACACGCCAAGCCTGGCGCACGCGCCTGCTTTGGCTAGCATGAGCGAAACAGCCTGGCTGGGGCGGAGGACGTTGGCAGGCCGACCTGGCCTCACCCAAGAGCGCGTGGTAGCGCGAGAGACGTCGGACGAGGGTGCCACCAAAAACTGCACATGAAGGTGGCCCCGCGACTCACGCGTCATGCATAGACCCCCAAGGAAAACTGGCCAGGTGTAGGGCGTCCGCGGGGACTGAACGGACGGGAGCGTGCCATGGAGGCAACGGCGGGAGGCACGCGTGGAACAGACGTCGCGAAGGTCACTCTCGCGCGGCGAAGCCCCCAAGAGCGGGTACTCCAGCATCCTTTATAGGAGTAATGTTCCTGATTATGCGTCTCTTCACAGTGTACTCATGCACATCAATGCCACATAGTTGTTTGCTCCTATGGTTGTCATGTTCGGCTATCGGTGAAGGTTGCACCTCTTCTTGGTGTGCCAGGGCCTGGTTTGGTTCAAGCTCCATGTATTAATAGATGACATTTTGGGAGAAACGGAAAGCTAAGGTGACTTTTCTTTTATGTCATTCTTCTTTGGTTCTTAATGCTCCCATTCGCCTGAACAAATAAGTCAAATATAAGTGGACCAAAATAAATACTAGATGATTTCCCACAGAAAATTTATTAACTATTTAACAACATATTATGTGCCCAATTTTTTATTTTAAACTAGATAATACCCCGCGCGTTGCGGCGGGAACTAGTTGCAATATATTCTAATGAGGTTGGTTCTATAGAGCATGTGACTATTGTACAATGTAAAACTTTTTTTCATGCGTGGTTGTGAATTGAGGTAGACATTTTTCCATGCATGCATGTGCATTAAGTATGCTAGTTGGGTGGAGCATGCAATTAAGAAAGAGGAAATAATAATTGATGAGGTAGCATGTGTGGTGAGGTGGCATATGTGCATGTTGAGATAAATAGGATAGTGGGGATCAACTTCTTATGTATAAGCTCCATGTATCAATAGATGACGTTGTGGGAGAAACGGAAAGCTAAGGTGACTTTTCTTTTATGCCATTCTTCTTTGGTTCTTAATGCTCCCATTTGACTGAACAAATAAGTCAAATATAAGCGGACAAAAATAAATACTAGATGATTTTCCATAGAAAAGTTATTGACTATTTAACAACATATTATGTGCCCAATTTTTCATTTGAAACTAGATGATACCCCGCGCGTTGCGGCGGAAACTGGTTGCAATATATTCTAATGAGATTGGTTCTATGGAGCATGTGATTATTGTACAGTGTAAAACTTTTTTTCATGCGTGGTTGTGAATTGAGGTAGACATTTTTCCATGCATGCATGTGTATTAAGTATGCTAGTTGGGTGGAGCATGCAATTAAGAAAGAGGGAATAATAATTGATGAGGTGGCATGTGTGGTGAGGTGGCATATGTGCATGTTGAGATAAATAGAATAGTGGGGATCAATTTCTTATGTATATAGGATTCCTTGCCGCAGTGTATCTATTTAGTCTTTACAAATAATGGTTAATTAAACAACTAGAAAGTACAAGGGGCAACCAATAGTTGTATGCGTAGTCCATTTGAAGGATTGAGAATCTGTAGGTAGCTTTAGCTGATGAAACAGAGGTGCACTCATTCTAAACTGATTATATCGATGTCATCCATTTCATTCTCTCTTGACTTCTTAATGCATAGTTGCTGGTATAGCTCCACCTTATGTAGAATCAAAGTGTGTGAAATCATTCACTTCATGTTCAAACCCTCAAAATAATATACATGATAGCCAAGTTTGCTCAATAGAGCTTGATGATTTCTCTGCTCTAGATGGCGAAGTTGGTAGAAGATTGAATGACATGGTTCTTGTCATGTAAGTATTTATTTCCTGCTCATCCAACATACTCTATATCCAGTTATTCATATGATGGTATTGTCGGAATGCCAAACTGCAAAGTAGAATTTGAGCAGCATGCTTCCAGTGGCCATTTATACTTTATACTCCACATATGACATGTTAAAGTTAATTCACTGCCTGGAGCGGATAGGTTCAGCATGTTTCGGTATGTACAATTTCATTGGGTTTCAAAGTTCCACTTTGGATACATTTCAATTAACCTGCCAACAGTCTAACACAATAGTTTTCTCTTTAATTTGTATCATTAAAAAGCTACTTTACATGTCATTTTTCTAGAAAGGCCTGCGTATGCTAGACACTGGAGTGAGAGTTAATTCAACACTAGATGATACACCACGCGTTTCTGCGGGACTGTTAACAAATAATTTGATGTTTAAAAACATGAGAAAGTTTATGCAACATAGTATTTGTGGCAGGCTGCATGTGCATGAGGAGTTAGTGGGAGCATGCGCATGAAGAGTTAGTGGAAAAACATTTTTACATGGTGCCTACTTGATGATGTGTGGATAGGATGCATGTCAAGATAAATAAGATAGTGGGGATGAATCTCTTAGGTATATAGGATACATTGTCCTAACTGACCATGAGTGAGTTTGCACTAAGTTATTAAGTTTAGCACCATTTCAAGATGTCAAGGTATCTATGTAGAACTGTTTTAACTTGCTGAAATAGTTGCTTCCATTACCCTCTTATGCACAATGTGTCTTATCATTACCAAATTTCTTATATCACATATTCTCTAATTCTGGGGTTGCCTCTATGATTTTTTGGAAGCAGAGTTGAGCATTCATTAAAATATTTGGGAGAATGATGGCAATGTATACTGGTTGGTGAACACATAATAATAGTAATGACAATGCTTCCAGTCACTTTAACAAATGAAATAGTAACGATGTTATGGGACAGTTGCCTCACAAACCACATTGGCTCCCAATATTTTTTCTTTCCAGTCAATTGGATGAATGAAATTTTCCTGGTGATAATAATGGTACTGTTATTTTATTTGGTGCGGTGGTTGTATATGAAGGGGAGTTGCGGGTTATGAGAGGTTGAACACTGTACTAATTGCCTTTATGCGCCTTTAAACCTGTTAACTTTGAAGGTTTGCATGGATTGTATCATCTTTTCTCTCTTTTAATAGGTTGAAAAGACCAAGTTCACCTTGGAGGAGCAGATGATATTTTTGGCTCGAGAAATTTGAAGTGGCAGACAATAAAACTCTAACCAAGACTGAAAATTTGGCTTATCTGTTTAAGAAAAGTGTAGCAATAGTTTACATTTTTAAAATCTTAACCTTTTACAAGTAGTGTGACTGGTCACTAGATCAATTTTTTGATGATCTATATCTGTGCTTGATCTGGTAGTATGACATGTAAAACATAAGGCATGCCAAATGTTTGATAGTGTCTCTTGAAGCTTGGCATTTCAGCAGTCTAATTGCAGATTGTGATTTTGCATAAAGTCGAGAGCAAACTTTTGGTTTATGAGATTGTATGAGACATTCGACATGGAAATTTGCAGAAATGATTCACTTCGAAGGAGTCTTACAATGTTATATAATTATTATATTACTTCAATATATTGCCTCTGGATTTTGATATTGAGGACAGTAGAACTGACCCATTCCTTGCCCTTTCATGCCTTCATCTTTCTAGGTCGTCGGATTGTGTGATTGGATCATTCCTGGCCATTTGATGAACCTCATCGTAATGTCCTAAAGGCGTACTATTTTGCTTCTACAATCTTTTTTTCAAAACCTCCCATGTTTTGTTAACTTACACTAACGAATTTTATACTAATCACCTACCATTTAGAGACATTATAACCGCGCACTATTCGAGCCCTCTCAGGCCACTTGCGTTTGCGGCCCTTAGATATCTTTTTTTTAGACAAGGCCCTTAGATATCTGAAAATGAGCATTTCTGGTCGTTGGATGACCATCCCATCACGCACGGAGCACCCCATGTCATGGGCCGCTACTCCAGGAACAATATCGGACACCTGCTGTTTAATTGGGCCTAACGGGCTAACTATGAGGTCCGTCCCCCCAAAAAAAGGATAGAACGTGAACCCTCGCGTGTGAGCCGATGCGGGCGTGGCGGAGGTTTCGGTCAGGGCCGGGTGGCTCTCATGGCGATCGCCCGTGCGTTCTGACGGACGCGAGCGACAAGGCCACCTTGCTGTGCGACGCTACGGGTTGGTGGAGGGGCTAGCGAACCGTTGGCTGTCGATTGGAGTCCCGCCGCGGATTGAGGCCATTAATGGCAATCGATGCGTGCAACTCGCCGGTGGCCGATAACTATAGTTCAGTTACCATGCCGATTCAGCTCCTCCTTTACTCCACGCTCGTCCATATAATCTCCATAGTCCGGCTGCTCCTTCCCAACTCTCATCCTTTCTTCGGCAAAATCTTCTCTGGCAGTCATGGTTGACGCATAGATCACTAATTCGACTTCCCCGTTGTGAAGTTTTTCCTCCTCTCCCCCCAATTTTTCATTGAATTTTAGAATTTATTTTCATCTGTGTTGTTCTCTCTACTCCCAGATGGATACAGGTTCTCTAGCTACACCAATTCGGTAATGTCGGGTTCGAAGGTGATGCACTGCTTTTGACTACACTGTTTTGTTTCCTGAAAGTATGTATTTTGTTTAAATCCCCACTTCTTCCAATTGATCAAAGTGCAACTGGTTACTGTGTCAGGTTTTTTTTATATGAATGTTGTAAACATACAATTGTCCTTGTATAATTTTAGACACTATCTGTGTTCCTCACTTGCTGCTCTGCTCCAGTATGAATTACTTGGCAAGGTGCAGAGCGTCCAGCGGTTGTGTTATATATACATGAAGCTGGGTGAAAGACTTCTTCGGGAGAACAAGGAATTCGAGCCCGGTACTTCTGGGTTGGCTGGTTCTCCTAGGTTGGCTTCTTCCTTGTAGTAGATTATGTCAATCTCCAGCGGCTAATGGACAGGTTAATATCCATGTACTATTATGCCTTTATTCGTAGAATATCAGGCCACTCTCTTTGTGTACGATTCATTGAAATAATTGCAGTATCGGTTGCTGTCGCTGCTCTATGCATCAGGGAATTTAGTAAAATTAAAAATGTGCAAATAAAATTGTCGAAGGGCTGATGCTTGAACATCACTTTCTGGGTCCAATCAACATAGTGTGTTGCCAATATCAATTATCAAGACGAGCAGGAGAACTCCTGTTGATTTCTTTCCTACTACACCAGAGAGCACGCAAATAAAACAGTAGCTGACCTTGTGTCGAAGGCTTCAAGCATGGCCAAGTATTCTATGTTTCCTGATTTAGTGTAGCCGTGCCGTTTGATCAATAACTACATAGCTTTTAGTGTGGTGTTTTTCTAACTTTACAATTTTAAACTTCTCTACAAGCTAATAGCATGGATGATTTCAGGTAATCAAACGCCCGAGGTTTAATGTTGTTTTTGTTCCACCTCGATACAAAGATAAGGCAAGCATGTGTGTTGATGAGTTAGATTACATAAATATACTAGACAATCTGATGAAAAAACTGGTGAAAGTATTTGTAAGCCGGGTATGATGATGACAAGAATTTTTTTAACTCGCATATTTTTCTTCGAGGTCTTCTTTCTTAAACCGCTAAGGTCGTGACTAATCCAGGTTATCATCCAAATGGTTAAAACAAAATGCAAGATTATTCATACAAAAAAAATGCAAGACAATTATACCTTTGAGAGAATCTGACAATTGAAATTTGGGCACACAAAGCCCCACCATAGGCGTCTTACATGATCATTCCGTGGTTTAAGTAATGGTTGCTTAATTATGTTGTCAATGCTGCTTAAAACCTGTAACTTAAGAAATATTGTTGTAAAGAGTAAAGTTGTAATAAAGGTTGTGCTTGTAACTGATTATGTGGTGTTTAGTCACATAGCTAAACGTCCAAAGCATTACCTATTTATGTATAAAAAACTAGAAAAAAATTGATTTTTGTTTTGTTCTATATTATATTTCTCTACCTCTTCAAAAATTTCGTATGTACGGAGGCTCCAAGCTCACAACACACACATTTTACCATCAAGCATCCTTACTGAAAACTCAATACACCTGAAGCCTGATCTCGAACGAACTTCAAGCCCACTAAATCTAAGAAAAAAATAGCTCCTCTTGACATGCTACTTAATAGCAAATTGATCAAACCACCTCCTTGACTAGGACCACTATATTGTAAACTTATTCAAACTATCTCTTTGATAATGACAAACATAGGGGCTAGGTTGTAAAATTTCATTTTTCATGTTCAATGCATCAATATATGAAGATAATGCCTACCATTATATTGTAAAAATGGACGGGCGCAGCAACGCGCGCCATCATGATCTTTTACTATTCTAAAAATGAATGGCCACGCCAACATGCGCCATCAATGATCTAGTACTCTATACAAAGGGTGTAGCTAACCAGTGTGAAGTTTTGGCTCCTGGGCTCCTTGAAGCCCAGTATGTTACGAAAACAAAAAAGATGCCATTTTAAATTAAAAAAAACATAATTATGTGAACACATATATACGTCCTCTTAGTATTTGTAAAGTCTTACTAAATAATACAATGGTTTTTAAGCTACACAAAAAATATTAAATTCTGGCCCAAATACAACTAAAAATAACCCCATTTTCACACGTATTTGTCTTTTTGTGTATACCACATATGAAAGTATATTTTGACGAAACTTTGTATGAGCATAGCATAGGTGAGTATGTATATGCACAAATTTTCAGATTTTTTCTGAGATGTGAAGATATAGTTTCCAAGAAAAAAAACTAAAGGGCTACCTGGAGCCTATCCCTCAAATGCCTTTTTCGGTATAAGAATTAACTATGTCTTATCTAAATCCTACATCATTTAATTTTACGCGAAGATTTTTGCGAATTTTTCCTTTTTCCTTATTGATTTGATTAACCAAATGGTGTGGGAGCAAGATGAGACTTTATTAATTCTCATCTATATGAGAATTAGTGAATCGGCTATATAAATTGTTCGAAAGGCTTAATACAACACATACTAATTTACACCAATTTTTCACCTCTTCAACCCTTTTACAAAGATGATTAACAAAAAATCCTCTGAGGAGGGTGAAAAGACAATCCGACTCCCGTGTCGCTCCCGCTGCCGGCGACCCGGGGGTGAAGCCTACCTGCTACACCTCCTCCAGATCCCGTCGCTCCTCCCTCATTGCGGCTGGCGGGGCCGCCGGGCAAAGCCCGTGCGGCGTCAGCAGCGGCATGCCCTTCTTTTCTCCTTCTAGCGAGGCAGGTGCGCGACGCGGGGCCACTTGGCTAGCAGAGGTGCGTGATGGCACGATGCGGGACGCGGTGGCCACGGCTAGGGGTGTGTGTGGCGTGGCGGCCACAGCTAGGGGCGGCGCGACGCTGCGGTTGCGCTATGCTGCTGCGTGTGCTAGGCATGAGTGAGTTGGATGGATCTGGCGAGGCTTGTGCGTCACAAGGGGTCCGGCGGTGCAGCGGGGGGCTGTTGCTCGGGTGGCGCTGCAGCCCGGGTTGCAACCGCTTGTAGTGCTGGAGCAGGAGCGCGCCTGCGGCTGTTGGATCTTCTGCGCTCTTCGGCGGGCGCACGTGGTGCGTGTGCGCGTGGAAGCTTGGTCACGGATGGGAACGGAGGTGGTTCGTGGCCTCGGGCGTCATTTCTCTAGTCCCTGTCGGCATGGTGGTCGACAAGGATTGGTGGTTCATGCTGCGTCTGATGACCTGACTTTCTGTCGGCGGTTGATGGATCTAGCGGCCTTCGCAAGGTGCGGTTGGCTGCTCCAACGAGGGGCTTCTTCGAATGCGAGCTGGCTTGATGGTGGTGCTAGGTGGGCCCCGTTGTGAGATGATGTGCGGATGAGGTGCTGCCGGAAGCTTGTGTGAAAGCCCTGTCTTGGTTGTGGCCGTGATCAGCTATGGCGGCCGTCGCTTACCTTCTTGGAGGCATCGCTAGATTGCTGCCACACCCCTCCTACGCGAATCATTGCAGCTCCGAGGGAAACCTTAATCTTGTTTCATCAGACAATGGCGGCGCCTTGGTGTCGTATTCCCTCCTGGGGTCTTCGTCTTTGGAGCTGCGTACTGGCGAGCGGGATCAGTGGAAGACGATGGTGTTGGCGTCGAGAGTTCTATGGCAATGATGACGGGTGTCGGTGTAAAAACCAGCAGACCTCGGGGTAGGGGGTCCCGAGCTATGGATCTCGGACAGATGGTAATAGGAACAGGGAGACGATGTTTACCTAGGTTCGGGCCCTCTTGATGGAGGTAAAACCCTATGTCATGCTCTTGTTTATATTGATGGGGAAGTATCAAGTACAGAGTCGATCTACCTCGAGATCGTATGATCTAGTCCTAAGGCTAGGTGAATGAGATTGTGTTCAGGTCCCTTATAAGGGCTAAACCCTTCGGCTTATATACACGCCGAATTGGATATCTAGGGTTACAAGGTCGGTATCCAGGCGAAGAGGCAGCAGGGGAAGTCTTGTAGTATACGTCAAGTCTTCAGCAGATGTAATCTTGTTCTCGCATGCGTCCTCCGGAGTCCATATTGATAAGAATGAGGGTCCACTGGCCCAGCCCGAGGAATATGGGCCGACTAGGTTGGTACCCCCTAGTCCAGGACACCGTCAGTAGCCCCTGAACTGGTCTTCTACGCCGAGGACGATCTCTTCAACGACGGTAACTTCGGATCCAAAGTCCTTGGCTTGACAGACGAGCTCCCCTTCGATATTCCGGACCTCTTAGCCACCCTCCCAAGGAATGGTGTGTAAACGAGGTTCAGCCGAGTTCTCTCCCCATCCAGGGTCGTGAGTTTACTTAACCTCGAAGGCTAGCCACCTAGGTGTGAACAGTTCCCCATAGCCTGACAACTTTATCGAAGCGGCGCTGCCCACGATGGGTCAGGCAGTTACTGCCTATCTCAAATCGTGGTTCGAGGCTGCCTTTTACTGGCACGTCCCGTCGAGGTGGGGATCGTGCCTGTATTTTCAGGGATATCATCAAAATTTTGTTTCTCCCGATGCGTATAACGACATCTTCGGAGGGGGAGAGTGGCGTTTTTATCGGCGCGGCAAGGGGGACTCTTGGCCTTTCAGCAGCCTATAAGAGTAAAAAGCTAATAGAGCTAGTAGTTACGCTCCCATTTCCCCTGCCTTCTGCCTCCTCGAGCTCCAGCACCTAGATCCAATCTCGCCTCTTCCCCCCTCTGCGCATCCGAGCTTTCGCACCGAGCCATGGCCGACACCCTCAAAGGGCACTGGGGGGGCTCCATCGTGATGGAGGGCATGCTCCAAGAGCAGCGGAGTGCGGGGTATATCCCCGCCAACGTCGCCGCCCGTGCTCCCAACGCCGATCAGCAGGTGCCCACTCCGAACCCACGGGAGCGGGTAGTCTTCATCCCTCACCTCATCAGAGGCTTAGGGTTCCCGCTGCACCCATTCGTGCGCGGGGTGATGTTCTACTATGGGCTCGACTTCCACCACATGGCCCCGAAATACATTCTCCACCTCGCCTCTTTCATCATGGTGTGCGAGGCCTTCCTCCGCATCGAGCCGCACTTCGGTCTATGGCTGAAGACCTTCGGTGTTAAGCTGAAGTCCAGTGGCTCCGATCTGGCGGAGTGTGGAGGCGCCATGGTCAGCAAGAACCAGGGGCCGTCTGGTTCAAAGGCACCTTCATCGAGACGGTCAAGGAGTGGCAGTGGGAGTGGTTCTACATCACTGAGCCTTTCGCCGCTGGCCAGACCGAGGTCCCAGCCTTTTCGGCTGGGCCTCCAAGGAAGCTCAAGTCCTGGAAGGAGAAGGGCGTCCTCTGGGGAAACCCAGAGGAGGTGGAGACACTGATCAAGAAGATCCAGTGGTGGTCCCTCAAGAAGAAACTCCAACTGCCCGACGTGGTCAACGTCGTGCTCCATCGCCGCATCCTCCCGCTCCAACTCCGAGCCACCCCGATGTGGAAGCACAAATCCAGAGATGCAGGACTTGTCCTCAACTTCTTCCGCACCTCCCTGGCCGGGATGTGGACGCGGCTCTTCAAGCTGCTCAAGGACAAGATCCCTGAGGAGGGGAAGGACCTCGGCTTCGAGGTCGGCTACACCGCCACACCGGTAAGTGTTCAATATACACGTTCATATTCTTCTCTTGCTAAGTGAGACGAGATTTGATGAATCGACCCATTCCGTGTTTGCAGAACTGGGTGAACGAGGTGCAGCAGATACGGTGCCTGGCGCCACTTCCGGAGGAGGAGAGGTCCCCTCTGCTTACTGCGCTCCTCACCGAGGAGACGCATGTGGTGATCCCCAGGGTGCCGAAGCCCCAGAAGGGCAGGACGAGTCTTCGGAGGCGGGAGACCTCGGTCACCCGGTCCGAGGAGACCCACGCTTCCTCCACCCACGAAAGCGATGGGGGGAGGACGAGGATAACCTTCCCCCAAAGGGGAAGAGGGCGGCGTCAGAAGACGCCGAGGTCGGGGCCTGGCCCACAGGCCAAAAGAGGTTGAAAGAGACCTTGACCGGGGCGGCCGACGAGTCCCAGCCGTCGGAGAAGAACACGCTCTCCGACGAGTCCGAAGATGACCCCCTCGCGCTGGGGAGGAAGAAGCCGGCGCCTCGAAGGTACGCCGCTGTCCTTTGTATCTATCTTCACATTTAAATTTTTCCGGCAGGACTAATGTCGCGTGAATGTTTTTCCACAGCCCGCCTAGGGCGCGCCTTAGCGACTCCTCCAGCAGGTTGCCGCCCACCAGCGGGATGCTGGATCATGTTGCCCCGGCACCAGAAGGGCAGGGCGAGGTGACGTCGACCTCGGCCCCTCAGGTTGACGCAGCGGGGGTCGAAGAGGTGGTCATGGCCGAGGTTGACACCTCGGCCCACAAGGCCAAGGGGAAGAAGTCCCCGAGGTCGTCCAGGAAGGGCTGGGCCAATCAGCGGCCCAGCCGGAGTCTACTCCAGCTCCACCACCGCAGCCGGAGACCCACGAACCCAGCACCCAGGTGCTGGGGCCCGGGATCTTTCCACCCTCACCTCCCGCTCCAGGGCGGGCTAGCGTGGGGTGGACCGAAGAGATGGAGGAAGCCTTGACAGGCTCCTCCCTCAAGGAAGAGCACCGTGCGTTGATTGGCGCGGCGCTGCAGGGATTCCGATCCGCAGAGGCCGGAATGCATGAGGTCTTCAAGGGCCTCGTGACGAGCTTCGAGGTAATCCTCTGTCTTTTGAGAAAAGGGACCTTCTCTGCTTAGATTTATCAATCTTTGCAACTGTTCGAAGGCATATGTTACCCATCGTTTAGACGGCCTACCCAGTGAGTAGCCCCCGAGCCCAGGCACAGTTTGAAAAACTGGGGTTGGGGTCAAAATATAGGTTCAGAGGAAAGAGTAGCCCCCAGGACTGATGAAACAGGATGTGTGTCCGAAGTGTCATTAAATTGATTATGGGGCTCATTAGAAATTGTTTATGCAGGTTTCAACCTCGGCTCCGAGCTCCGCCTCCGAGGAGATTGCGGAGATGAGCCGGAAGCTCGAGAGGTCCGAAAAGGACCTCGACCTGATGAACAAGCAGGTCGAGCAGTCTCAAGGTAAGCGACCGATGCGTCGTGTTTTTTTCTTTGAAGTTTGATTTTGAGCAAGGATAAGTTGTTGTTTGGAAAACTGATGCCGAACTGATTTTTATAACAGTGGCATTGGCCGAGCTTGAGGGGCTCAAGGCCGAGCTCTTGACAGCTCGGCAAGAGGTCAAGCAGCAGAAAGCTGCTACGGCCAAAACAGAGAAAGACCTAGCCACCGAAAAGGTGGCTCGGGAGAAAGACCAGGCGCTGATGACCCACAAGTATAGGGGATCAATCGTAGTCCTTTCGATAAGTAAGAGTGTCAAACCCAATGAGGAGCAGAAGGAAATGACAAGCGGTTTTCAGCAAGGTGTTCTCTGCAAGTACTGAAAGTAGCGGCAACAGATAGTTCTGATAGCAAGATAATTCGTAACAAGTAACAAGTAACAAGTATAATAAAGTGCAGCAAGGTGGCCCAATCCTTTTTGTAGCAAAGGACAAGCCGGAACGAACTCGTATAATAAGCAAAGTGTTCTCGGGGACACATGGGAATTTCATCTAGTCACTTTCATCATGTTTGTTTGATTCGCGTTCGCTACTTTGATAATTTGATATGTGGGTGGACCGGTGCTTGGGTGCTGTTCTTACTTGAACAAGCCTCCCACTGATGATTACCCCCTCTCGCAAGCATCCGCAACTACGAAAGAAGAATTAAGATAACTCTAACCATAGCATGAAACATATGGATCCAAATCAGCCCCTTACGGAAGAGCGCATAAACTAGGGTTTAAGCTTCTGTCACTCTAGCAACCCATCATCTAATTACTACTCCACAATGCCTTCCCGTAGGCCCAAAGATGGTGAAGTGTCATGTGGTCGACGTTCACAGGACACCACTAAAGGAAGCACAACATACATAGCATCAAAATATCGAACGAATACCAAATTCACATGATTACTTATGACAAGACTTCTCCCATGTCCTCAAGAACAAAAGTAACTACTCACAAATCATATTCATGTTCAAGATCAGAGGGGTATTGAATAGCATTAAGGATCTGAACATATAATCTTCCACCAAATAAACCAACTAGCATCAACTACAAGATGTAATCAACACTACTAGCAACCCACAGGTACCAATCTGAGGTTTTGAGGCAAAGATTGAATACAAGAGATGAACTAGGGTTTGAGATGAGATGGTGCTGGTGAAGATGTTGATGAAGATTAGTCCTCCCACGATGAGAGGATCGTTGGTGATGTCGATGGCTTCAATTTTCCCCTCCCGGCGGAATCGCTCCACCGGAGAGCAAAATAGCTCCTGCCCAAGTTCCGCCTCGAGACGGCGGCGCTTCGTCCCGAAAGTCTTCTCTTGATTTTTTCTAGGGCAAATGGCTTCATATAGTGGAAGGAGGGGGCCAGAGGCCTGCCAGGGGCCCCACAAGACAGGGAGGCGCGCCTAGGGGGTAGGCCGCGCCCCCAGGCATGTGGCTTCCTGGTGGGCCCCCTTCTGTTGATTCTTTCGCTAGTATTTTTTATATATTCCAAAATAAATCTCCATAAATTTTCAGGTCATTTGGAGTTGTGCAGAATAGCTAGCTCTGTTTCACCCCTTTCAGGTCCAGAATTCCAGCTGCCGGCATTCTCCCTCTTCATGTAAATCTTGCAAAATAAGAGAGAAAGGCATAAGAATTGTACTATAAAGTGAAATAATGATTAAAAACATAATAATTATTCATAGGGAATCATGATGCAAATTGGACGTATCAACTCCCGCAAGCTTAGACCTCGCTTGCCCTCAAGCGAAAGTCGAAATCGATAATCATGACCACATGTTTAGAGAGAGAGAGAGACGTCGATAAAAAATAAAATACGGACATGAAGCATCATGATCTTTATTATAACAACAATATATCATCATAAAACTTCTCATGAAAAAGTGATAATTCATCCAAAAGTTAAAGTATGAACCATAAACCAAATTGAAAACTAACAAACTATGATCTCAGTCATTGAAGCAATTGCAATTCATCATATTATCAGAAAGAGTCTATGTAAGAGCTTTGTTTAGCAAGTTCACATACTCAACTATCATTTAGTCTTCTATGATTGCTGACACTCACGTCATACTTATGGAGCAAAAGTTTCAGTCGAACACATAGAAAGATAGGGGCTTATAATTTCGCCTCCCAACGTATTTACCTCAAGGGTAATGTCAACAATAATAACTCATGTTCACCTACATCCATCTGGATATATATGCATGGATCAATCCCCACCACATGATGCTTGCCAAGAGAAAAAATAAAAACGGAATAGAGGAGAATACTATTGACTCTTGTATGAAAGTAAATACATAAAGTAAAAGATAGGCCCTTCGCAGAGGGAAGCAGAGGTTGTCATGCGCTTTTTGTTTTTGGATGTGCAAGCTCTTAATGTAAAGGAACGTCACTTTATATTGCCCCTTGTGATAGCGACCTTTATTATGCAGTCTGTCGCTTTTATTCTCCACCATCACAAGATCGTACAAAGCTTATTTTCCCTTACAATAAAAGTTCATACATGTTTAGGAGCAATTTTTATTGCTTTGCGCCGATGACAACTTACTTGAAGGATCTTATTCAATCTATAGGTAGGTATGGTGGACTCTCATGGCATGAAACTGGGTTTAAGGGTTTTTGGATGCACAAGTAGTATCTCTACTTAGTATAGAATTTTGGCTAGCAAAAGATAGGGGGCAAGCACCACATGTTAGAGGATCCAAAACAATATAACTTTTATGTGAATATAAGCAAACATAACCCACTACGTTGTCTTCCTTGTCCAACGTCAACTAATTGACATAGAATATTTGATGGGGGCTCACAATCATAAAAGATGTCCAAGATAGTGTATTTCTATGTGAGACCTCTCTTCCTTTATTATTTTTTCATGAATTGCTACAATGACCAATGCTATGTTTGTCAACTTCCAACAAGTTTTATCAATTATACTTCTTTTATGTGAAGTCATCACTCCCCATGGGATTAGCATATGATCTTATTTTTATTCTTTCTTTATTTCTAAGATTGGATCATCAAAAGCAAAACACTCAACTCAAACTACTCTTTATTATATAACTTTCACACACGATTACATAGATAGATAGATCACAAAGCAAGCACTCGAAACTAAATCATACTAAAACTTTATTCTTCTAAATCATGAAATAACTAAGGATCGAACTAAAATAGATAATGATGATGAAAAAGTGATGATGATACGATACCGGGGCACCTCCCCCAAGCTTGGCACAAGCCAAGGGTGGTGCCCATACCCATGTACGCAATTCTCCTTCTTGGGTAATGGTGGTGATGAAGTGGTGGGCTTGTCCTTCAGCTTTAGCAAGTACTCCAGATTACGATTGATCCTTCGAAGGGCATGATTCTGCTCTTCTAACACAATAACTTCACAAGTAAGTGAAGTATTCAAAGCACAAATTGCTTCAAAAACTTTTAGTGTATCAATTTCAGATGGGGGAAATTTATCATAAAGAGTTTGCCACGAATCTCCCTTTTCTGTAGGTTCCTTCTTGTGCATGGCTTGATCTTCTTCTCCTTGAATCCTGTCCTCCAAGACCTTTCTGGGTTCCTCCTCCATAGCAGTGTCCTCCTCTCTGGACGACCACTCATAATATACTTCACTGAAAGGACGTTTGCCGGGTGAAGATTGAACAATCCGGTGCTTGGTGCGGAGTGTTCGGGGAGCCATGGCGATCTAGATCTGTCAGAAAAATAGCCCGAAACAAGAACAGAGGAGAAACTTGCGATGCAGCGGTCAAAACACCCGTGAGTATATATAATGAATTTTTCCCGTGCAAAACAAGTAATATGGAAGAAAAACGGAGTCAGGAAAGTCCACGAGGGCGCCACAAGCCTGGTAGGCGCGCCCTGGGGGGTAGGGCGCGCCTCCCAGGCTTGTCGCCTCCTCGTGCACTTTTCGGGCTGTTTATTATTTTCCTAATTTTTTATATATTTCAAAACGGACAGAAAGTACTTTTATGGAAGTTTTGGAGTCGGTTTACTTACCGTACCACATACCTACTCCTTTTCAGGCTTCTGGAGCGTTCCGGAAGATTTCTTCTATGTGCTCTTCCGGTGTAATTGTTTCAATAATATTAGTTTCAACATTAATGGACGTACCTGAGATATAATGTTTAATTCTTTGCCCATTAACCACTCTCGGATTATTGCCTTCGGAGTTGTTTATTTTAATGGCTCCGGAGCGATAAACTTCTTCGATGATGTATGGGCCTTCCCATTTAGAGAGAAGTTTTCCTGCAAAAAATCTTAAACGAGAATTGTATAATAGAACATGATCACCTATGTTGAATTCCCGTTTTTGAATTCTCTTATCATGCCATCTTTTAACTTTTTCTTTAAACAACTTGGCATTTTCATAAGCTTGGGTTCTCCATTCATCTAAGGAGCTAATATCAAATAACCTCTTCTCACCGGCAAGTTTAAAATCATAGTTAAGTTCTTTAATTGCCCAATATGCTTTATGTTCTAACTCAAGAGGTAAATGACATGCTTTTCTATACACCATTTTATATGGAGACATACCCATAGGATTTATATAAGCGGTTCTGTAAGCCCATAATGCATCATCAAGTTTCTTAGACCAATTCTTTCTGGATCTATTAACGGTCTTTTGCAAAATCAATTTTATTTCTCTATTAGTTAATTCAACCTGACCACTAGACTGGGGATGATAAGGAGATGCAATTCTATGGTTAACATCATATTTAGCAAGCAACTTACGGAAAGCACCATGAATAAAATGCGAACCACCATCAGTCATTAAATATCTAGGGACTCCAAACCTCAGGAATATAACTTCTTTAAGCATTTTAATGGAGGTGTTATGATCAGCACTACTAGTTGGAATAGCTTCTACCCACTTAGTAACGTAATCAACAGCAACTAGTATACCCGTTGGATTTAGGAAAAGGTTGATGTCTACTACACAACTTGTTCTTGTAGACTCATGTTGGGCCTCCAAGCGCAGAGGTTTGTAGGACAGTAGCAATTTTCCCTCAAGTGGATGACCTAAGGTTTATCAATCCGTGGGAGGCGTAGGATGAAGATGGTCTCTCTCAAACAACCCTGCAACCAAATAACAAAGAGTCTCTTGTGTCCCCAACACACCCAATACAATGGTAAATTGTATAGGTGCACTAGTTCGGCGAAGAGATGGTGATACAAGTGTAGTATGGATAGTAGATATAGGTTTTTGAAGTGCAAACAATAAAAAAACAACAAGGTAGCATGTAATAAAAGTGAGCATAAACGGTATTGCAATGCTTAGAAACAAGGCCTAGGGTTCATACTTTCGCTAGTGCAATCTCTCAACAATACTAACATAATTGGATCATATAACAATCTCTCGACGTGCGATAAAGAATCACTCCAAAGTTCCTATTAGCGGAGAACATAAGATAGAAATTGTTGTAGGGTACGAAACCACCTCAAAGTTATCTTTTCGGATCAATCTATTGAGCCATCCCTATAAGTGTCACGAACAGCCCTAGAGTTCGTACTAAAATAACACCATATGATACACATCAACCAACCCTAATGTCACCTAGATACTCCAATGTCACCACAAGTATCCGTGAGTTGATTATACGATATGCATCAAACAATTTCAGATTCATAATATTCAATCCAACACAAAGAACTTCAAAGAAATCCTACCGGAGAAAGTAGGACGAAAACGTGCATCAACCCCTATGCATAGATTACCCCAATGTCACCTCGGGAATCCACGAGTTGAGTGCCAAAACATACATCAAGTGAATCAATATGATACCCCATTGTCACCACGGGTATTCATATGCAAGACATACATCAAGTGTTCTCAAATCCATAAAAGTATTCGATCCGATAATAGTGAAACCTCAAAGGTAAAAACTCAATTCATCGCAACAAGATAGAGAGGGGAAAACACCATATGACCCAACTATATTAACAAAGCTCGCGGTACATCAAGATCGTGCCAAATCAAGAACGCGCGAGAGAGAGATAAAACACATAGCTACTGATACAAACCCTCAGCCCCGAGGGTGAACTACTCCCTCCTCGTCATGGAGATCGTCGGGATGATGAAGATGGCCTCCGGTGATGATTCCCCCTCCGGCAGGGTGCCGGAAAAGGGTTGTAGATTAGATCGTGGAGGCACAGAGGCTTGCGGCAGCGTAAAAACTCATCTAGGTTAACTTTCGGGGGTTTCTGAATATATATGATTTTTTAGCGTTGGAATCACGCGAAGAGGTGCCACAGGGGGCCCACGAGGCACCAGGGCGCCTGGGGGGGGGGGGGCAGGCGTGCCCAGGTGGCTCGTGGGGCCCCTGTGGCTCTTTTGCTGCTCCTCCGAAGCTTCCTGGGGTCTGTTTCCTTCCAGAAAAATTCGTCAAAAAGTTTCACTGCATTTGGACTTCATTTGATATGGATTTTCTGGAAAACCAAAAACAAGCAGAAAACAGCAACTGGCACTAGGCACTAGGTCAATATGTTAGTCCATAAAAATCATATAAAAGTCATATAAAAGTGCACCAAAATCATACAAAACTATAATAAACATGGCATGAATACTTCATAAATTATAGATATGTTGGCGACGTATCAGCATCCCCAAGCTTAATTCCTGCTCGTCCTCGAGTAGGTAAATGATAAAAGAAATAATTTATGAAGTGTGAATGCTAGCATAGTGCATAAGTTTGATCAATAATAATTGCAATCACTTTTCCTAGCATCATAACAGCAACTCTTTCTCATAAAACTCATCATGATAAAGTAGCAATCAATTCACATGTTATGGTTCAAACAATGCAATCTCTTGAAACTTAATAACCTATGTTCTTAGTCACCAAACAATTGCAATTCAACTTAATTTCAACAAAGTCTAAGTAAGAGCTCCACATACTCAATTATCATATAGTCTTCTATGATTGCTAGTACTCAAAGCATATTTTTAGAACAAACGGCATCCATCGAACACAGAGAAAGATAGGGGCTTAGTGTTTCGCCTCCCAACTTATTTATCATAGAGATAATTGTCAACAATAATAATTCATGATCAAATATATTTGACTGGCCATATGTGACTGGATCTTTCCCCACAACATGATGCTTGCCAACTAGAGAATAATTGAGGTTGAAATGCGAATGAATACTTATTGACTCTTGCATAAAAGTAAATACATAAAATTAAATGCATAAAAGTAAAAGATAGTCCCTTCACAGAGGGAGGCAGAGGTTGTCATGCGCTTTTTATTTTTGGATGCACAAGCCCTTAATGCAAAGGAACGTCACGTTATATTGCCCCTTGTGATAGCAACCTTTATTATGCAGTCCGTCGCTTTTATTTCTTTACCATCACAAGTTCATACAACGCTTATTTTCCCTTGCAATAAAAGATCATACATATTTTAGGAGCAATTTTTATTGCTTTTTGCACCAATGACAACTTACTTGAAGGATCTTATTCAATCCATAGGTAGATATGGTGGACACTCATGGGAAGAAACTGGGTTTAAGGGTTTTTGGATGCACAAGTAGTATCTCTACTTAGTACGAATTTTTGGCTAGCAAAAGATCCTAAGCAAGCACCACATGTTAGAGGATCCATAACAATATAACTTCTATGCAAATATACCCAAACATAACTCATTACGTTGTCTTCCTTGTCCAACTTCAACTAATTTGCTCAAGTTTGAAAATAATTAATGGGTATTCACAATCATAAAAGATGTCCAAGATAATATATTTATATGTGAAAGTTCTCTTCCTTATACTAATCATTCATGAATTGCTTGTATGACCAATATTGTGATTGTCAAGATTCAATAGATTTCACTTTCTAACCCAATTGTGAAACTACTACTAGACATGATACAAGCATATGAAGCACATATAATTTCAACTTTATGATATTCAATTCTTTCACAATTTACTCATAGGATATAAGTGAAGCACAAGAGTAAATGACAAACTACTCCAAGAAGATATAAGTGAAGACCAAAGAGTAGTTAAGCGAATAGGTAGCTATGTGAGGACTCTCTCTCATTTAAAAAAAAAATCAGATCTTGATAATTTTATTCAAACAGCAAAGAAAACAAAATAAAATGACATTCCAAGAATAGCACATCTCATGTGAAGAAGCAAAAACTTAGGCTCAACCGAAACTGACCGATAGTTATTGAAGAAGAAAGGTGGGATGCCTACCGGGGCATCCCCAAGCTTAGATGCTTGAGACTTCTTGAAATATTAACTTGGGATGCCTTGGGCATCCCCAAGCTTGAGCTCTTGTGTCTCCTTAATTCCTCTCATATCATGGCTTCTCCTAAATCTTAAAAACTTCATCCACACAAAACTCAACAAGAACTCGTGAGATAAGTTAGTATAAATCAACTCAAAACCTTAACATTCTCTACTGTAGCAAATCACAAAAATTATAATTAAACATTGCATACTAAATGCCTCTGCATATTTAATACTCCTATCCATAAATAGAAATATTAAACAAGCAACATATGCAAACAATGCAACTATAACCGAAATCTGCCAAAACAGAATAGTCTGTAAAGGGGGATTTAAAATTCATACTTCCCTAACTTCAAAAATTCTTAAAAATTACCACATGACATATAACTCATGCATTATTACTGTGTAAAAATTTCAGATTTTTATCATGTCCTGAATATTCAGGAATATTCTGGACATAACAGAAAGCTTTCTGTTTTCAAACAGCAACACATAAACTTGCAAACTGAGCATGGTAAAGGCTATAATTGGCATTTTATTGAACTAAAGGATACAAAACATGATTATTGATAACACAAAGAAAATATCAACAGAATAAAATGATGCTCCAAGCAAAACTCATATTATGTGGCGAATAAAAATATAGCTCCAAGTGAGGTTACCAATAATGTTGAAGACGAAAGAGGGGATGCCTTCCGGGGCATCCCCAAGCTTAGTTGCTTGGGTCTTCCTTGAATATTACCTTGGGGTTCCCAAGCTTAGGGTCTTGTCACTCCTTATTCTCCTCATATCGATATCTCACCCAAAACTTGAAAACTTTAATCATACAAAACTTAACGGAACTTGTGAGATAGGTTAGTATGATAAAAATAAATCATCCACTTAGGTATTGTCAAGAGAAGATTAATAATTGTTCTCACATAATTCCTACTGTATTCTATCATTTCCACAATTTATATCTCATAATATAAGCTATGGAAACACTAAAACAAGCAAACTATGCAATAAAAACAGAATCTGTCAAAAACAGAACAGCATGTAGTGACCGATTTAAAAACCGTACTTCTGTACCTCCAAAAATTATGAAAAACTAGGAAAACGTAAAAACATTGTAACCCAATGCTCTGTAAAAATTTCAGAATTTTCTCACGCTCCATTACAAAATAGAAATTCCAGCACTGGACGCAAAAGTTTGTGTTTTTGCACAGAATCGAATAAACAAGTATCCACACTATCCCAAAGGATTTACTTGGCACATTATAGAAAGAAAACATATAAAACATGATTAATACAGTAGCTTAATCATGTTAACACAAGAAAAACAGTAGGTATAAATATTGGGTTGTCTCCCAACAAGCGCTTTTCTTTAATGCCTTTTAGCTAGGCATGATGATTTCAATGATGCTCACATAAAAGTAAAGAATTGAAACACAAAGAGAGCATCATGAAGCATATGACTAATACATTTAAGCCTAACCCACTTCCTATGCATAGTAATTTTGTGAGAAAATATTTTATGGGAGCAAGAATCAACTAGCATAGGAAGGCAAAGCAAGCATGACTTCAAAACTTTTAACATAAAGAGAGGAAACTTGATGTTGTTGAAATATGTAGAAGCATATATTCCACTCTCAAAATAATTTTCAGTAGCATTATGAAGAAATTCAACAATATAATTTTCACATAAATGATTCTTTTCATGATCCACAAGCATAGAATTTTTATTACTCTCCACATAAGCAAATTTGTTCTCATTCATAATAGTGGGAGCAAATTCAATGAAATAACTATCATGAGATACTTGATTGGCATAATCCAATTGAAAATTAAAATCATGATGACAAGTTTCATATTTATTATTATTCGTTATAGCATACATGTCATCACAATAAATTTTCTCATCAAAACTTGGGGGACTAAAAATATCATCTTCATCAAACATAGCATCAAGCTTGTGGCTTTGCATATCATTAGCATCATGGATACTCATAGAATTCATACTAACAACATTGCAATCATGCTCATCATTCGTAGATTTTATGCCAAACATTTTATTGAATTCTTCTTCTATCAATTGAGCACAATTTTCCTTTCCATCATTTTCACGAAAGACATTATAAAGATGAATAATATGAGGCAACCTCAATTCCATTTTTTTTCTTGTAGATTTCTTTTATAAACCAAACTAGTGATAAAACAAGAAACTAAAAGATTCGATTGCAAGATCTAAAGATATACCTTCATGCACTCACCTCCCCGGCAACGGCGCCAGAAAAGAGCTTGATGTCTACTACACAACTTGTTCTTGTAGACTTGTGTTGGGCCTCCAAGCGCAGAGGTTTGTAGGACAATAGCAATTTTCCCTCAAGTGGATGACCTAAGGTTTATCAATCCATGGGAGGCGTAGGATGAAGATGGTCTCTCTCAAACAACCCTGCAACCAAATAACAAAGAGTCTCTTGTGTCCCCAACACACCCAATACAATGGTAAATTGTATAGGTGCACTAGTTCGGCGAAGAGATGGTGATACAAGTGTAGTATGGATAGTAGATATAGGTTTTTGTAGTGCGAACAATCAAAAAATAGCAAGGTAGCAAGTAACAAAAGTGAGCATAAACGGTATTGCAATGCTTAGAAACAAGGCCTAGGTCTCATACTTTTGCTAGTGCAATCTCTCAACAATGCTAGCATAATTGGATCATATAACAATCTCTCAACGTGCGATAAAGAATCACTCCAAAGTTCCTATTAGCGGAGAACATAAGATGGAAATTGTTGTAGGGTACGAAACCACCTCAAAGTTATCTTTTCCGATCAATCTATTGAGCCATCCCTATAAGTGTCACGAACAGCCCTAGAGTTCGTACTAAAATAACACCATATGATACACATCAACCAACCCTAATGTCACCTAGATACTCCAATGTCACCACAAGTATCCGTGAGTTGATTATACGATATGCATCAAACAATTTCAGATTCATAATATTCAATCCAACACAAAGAACTTCAAAGAGTGCCCCAAGATTTTTACAGGAGAAAGTAGGACGAAAACGTGCATCAACCCCTATGCATAGATTACCCCAATGTCACCTCGGGAATCCACGAGTTGAGTGCCAAAACATACATCAAGTGAATCAATATAATACCCCATTGTCACCACGGGTATTCATATGCAAGACATACATCAAGTGTTCTCAAATCCATAAAAGTATTCGATCCGATAATAGTGAAACCTCAAAGGTAAAAACTCAATTCATCACAACAAGATAGAGAGGGGAAAACACCATATGATCCAACTATATTAACAAAGCTCGCGGTACATCAAGATTGTGCCAAATCAAGAATGCGAGAGAGAGAGAGATAAAACACATAGCTACTGGTAAAAACCCTCAGCCCCGAGGGTGAACTACTCCCTCCTCGTCATGGAGACCGCCGGGATGATGAAGATGGCCTCCGGTGATGATTCCCCCCTCCGGCAGGGTGCCGGAAAAGGGCTGTAGATTAGATCATGGAGGTATAGAGGCTTGCGGCGGCGTAAAAACTCATCTAGGTTAACTTTCGGGGGTTTCTGAATATATATGATTTTTTGGCGTTGGAATCACGCGAAGAGGTGCCACAGGGGGACCACGAGGCACCAGGGCGCGCCTGGGGGGGGGGGGGCAGGCGCGCCCAGGTGGCTGTGGGGCCCCTGTGGCTCTTCTGCTGCTCCTCCAAAGCTTCCTGGGTCTGTTTCCTTCCAGAAAAAATCGTCAAAAAGTTTCGCTGCATTTGGACTTCATTTGATATGGATTTTCTGGAAAACCAAAAACAAGCAGAAAACAACAACTGGCACTGGGCACTAGGTCAATATGTTAGTCCATAAAAATCATATAAAAGTCATATAAAAGTGCACCAAAATCATACAAAACTATAATAAACATGGCATGAATACTTCATAAATTATAGATATGTTGGAGACGTATCAAAGGTCCCATATAATCAAAACCCCAAACATCAAATGGTTCAATAACAAGTGAATAATTCATAGGCATTTCCTGACGTCTACCAACATTACCAATTCTTTGACATTCATCACAAGAAAGGACAAACTTACGGGCATCTTTGAAAAGAGTAGGCCAATAAAAACCAGATTGTAATACCTTGTGTGCAGTTCGGTCTCCCGCATGGTGTCCTCCATATGCCTCGGAGTGACACTTACGTAGGATTTGTTCCTATTCATGCGCAGGTACACAATGTTCGATAGCACCATCTACTCCTTCTTTATTTAAGTTTGGGTCATCCCAAAAGTAATGTCTTAAATAAAAAAAAACTTTTTCTTTTGTTGGTATGTGAAACTAGGTGGTATATATTTAGCAACAATGTAATTAGCATAGTCTGCTTACCAATGAGTATTACGAGAAGCATTTATCACAGCTAATTGTTCATCGGGAAAATCATCATTAATAGGATGTGGGTCATCAAGAACATTTTCCATTCTAGACAAATTATCAGCCACGGGATTCTCAGCTCCCTTTCTATCAACAATATGCAAATCAAACTCTTATAGCAAAAGAACCCATCTAATAAGTCTAGGTTTAGCATCTTTCTTTTCCATAAGATATTTAATAGCAGCATGATCAGTGTGAATAGTAACTTTGGAATCAACAATGTAAGATCTAAATTTATCACATGCAAACACAACTGCTAAAAATTCTTTCTCAGTAGTAGCATAATTTCTTTGAGCACTGTCTAGAGTTTTACTAGCATAATGGATAACATTTAATTTCTTATCAACTCTTTGTTCTAGAACAGCACCAACAGCATAATCACTAGCATCACACATAATTTCAAAGGGTAAGTTCCAATCAGGCGGTTGAACAATAGGTGCAGAAATCAAGGCTTTCTTAAGTACTTCAAAGGCTTCTACGCAATCGTCATCAAAAACAAATGGAACATCTTTTTGCAAAAGATTGGTAAGAGGTCTAGAAATTTTAGAGAAGTCTTTTATAAACCTTTTATAAAAACCAGCATGACCGAGGAAACTTCTTATACCTTTGATATCTTTAGGACATGGCATTTTCTCAATAGCATCAACTTTAGCTTTATCAACTTCAATACCTCTTTTAGAAATTTTATGCACAAGGACTATACCTTCATTCACCATAAAGTGGCACTTCTCCCAATTCAAGACAAGATTAGTTTCTTCACATCTCTACAAAACTCGATCAAGGTTGCTCAAGCAATCATCAAAAGAAGTTCCGTAAACGGAGAAATCATCCATGAAAACCTCAACAATCTTTTCACAAAAGTCAGAGAATATAGTAGTCATACATCTTTGAAAGGTAGCATGTGCATTACATAAACCAAAAGGCATACGACGATAAGCATAAGTTCCAAAAGGACAAGCAAATGTGGTTTTCTCTTGATCTTCAGGTGACACAGGTATTTGAGAGAAACCAGAATAGCCATCTAGGAAGCAAAAGTGTGTATGTTTAGATAATCTTTCTAACATTTGATCAATAAAAGGCAAGGGGTAATGATCTTTCCTAGTAGCTTTATTCAATTTCCTGAAATCAATTACCATCCTATAACCAGTTACAATTCATTGTGGAATAAGTTCATTTTATCATTAGGAACAACGGTAATACCTCCTTTCTTAGGAACACAATGAACATGACTTACCCATCTACTATCAGCTATGGGATAAATTATACTTGCTTCCAGAAGCTTTAATATTTCAGTTATTACCACATCCTTCATTCTAAGATTCAACCTTCTTTGATGATCAACAACGGGTTTAGCATCTGGCTCCATATGAATTTTATGTTGACATAAAGTGGGACTAATGCCCTTAAGGTCATCAAGAGTATATCCAATAGCAGCACGGTGCTTCTTCAGAGTTTTAAGTAATCTCTTTTCTTCATGCTCTGAAAGGTTAGCACTAATAATAACAACATATATCTTCTTTTCATCAAGATAAGCATATTTAAGTGTATCAGGTAATTGCTTTAATTCAAACACAGGATCACCCTTGGGTGGAGGTGGATCTCCCAAGGTTTCAACAGGCAAATTATGTTTAAGGATAGGTGCTTGTTTAAAGAACAACTCATCTATTTCATTTCTTTCATTCATATTCATATCATTCTCATGGTCTAGCAAATATTGCTCTAAAGGATCAGTAGGAGGCACAACAATAGAAGCAAGACCAATAATTTCATCCTTATTAGGTAATTCTTTATCATGAGGTTGTCTAGGAAACTTAGAGAAATTAAACTCATGAGACATCTCACCAAAATTAACACTGACAATTTCTTTAGTGCAATCAATCTTGGCATTAATTGTATTCAAGAAAGGTCTACCAAATATAATGGGGCAAAAATCATCTTGTGGTGATCCAAGAACAAGAAAATCAGTAGGATATTTGATCTTACTACACAAGACTTCAACATCTCTAACAATCCCAAGTGGTGAAATAGTATCTCTTTTTGTAAGCTTAATAGTAACATCAATATCTTCAATCTCAACAGGTGCAATATCATTCATGACTTCTTGATAGAGAGTAAATGGAATAGCACTCACACTAGCACCAATATCACACAAACCATGATACCAATGATCTCCAATTTTAACAGATATAACAGGCATGCCAATTACAGGTTTGTTTTTATCTTTAGTGTCTGGCTTAGCAATTCTAGTTGCTTCATCACAGAAATATATGACATGTCCATCAATATTATCAACCAAAAGATCTTTAACCATTGCAATATTAGGTTCATCTTTAATTTGTTCAGAAGGTCTCGGTGCTCTAATATTACTCTTATTAACCACAGTTGAAGCTTTAGCATGTTCCTTAATCCTAACAGGGAAAGGAGGTTTCTCAATATAAGCAGTAGGCACAACTGGATCAGCATGGTAAACAATTGTTTTTTCTTTAACACTAACATGTTCTTCATTCAATTCAATAGGTGGATGATATTTAAACCATTTCTCCTTAGGGAGATCAACATGAGCAGCAAAAGATTTACAAAAGGTAGCTACTATCTCAGAGTCAAGTCCATATTTAGTACTAAACTTATGAAAAGCATCGGTTTCCATAAAAGATTTAACACAATCAAACTCAAGATTTATACCTGACTCATTACCTTTGTCGATTTCCCAATCTTCAGAGTTACGTTTAATTCTTTCCAGAAGATCCCATCTGAATTCAATAGTTCTCTTCATAAAGGAACCAGCAGAAGAAGTATCAAGCATGGATTGATCATTATGAGAAAGCCGAGCATAAAAGTTTTGAAGAATTATTTCTCTTGAGAGCTCATGATTGGGGCATGTGTGCAACATATACTTAAGCCTCCCCTGAGCTTGAGCGATACTTTCACCTTCACGAGGCCAAAAATTATATATAGAATTCCGATCACGATGAACCAAATGCATAGGATAAAATTTCTGGTGAAATTCCAGCTTCAACCGGTTCCAATCCCACGTTTCAGTATCATCACATAGCCTATACCATGTCAATGCATTTCCCTCCAAAGATAAAGGGAATACTTTCTTCTTAACTCCATCTCCGGATAGACCTACAAGCTTAAACAATCCACAAATTTCATCCACATATATCAAGTACATATCAGGATGTACCGTTCTATCTCCTGCATAAGGATTAGCTAGCAGTTTCTCTACCATACCCGAAAGAATTTCATAATAAATATTTTCAGTAGGTTCAATAGGTTGAGGAGAAACTCTTATTGCTTCCGGTCGAGGTGAAGATACCCCGAAACAGCCCCTCAAAGGATTACTTTCCATAGTGACAAGTAACAATAAATTTCAGCACGTATTATAAATGTTTCCTTACCAAATTCCACTCACCAAAGGCGCTTCACTCCCCGGCAACGGTGCCAGAAAAGAGTCTTGATGACCCACAAGTATAGGGGATCAATCGTAGTCCTTTCGATAAGTAAGAGTGTCGAACCCAACGAGGAGCAGAAGGAAATGACAAGCGGTTTTCAGCAAGGTGTTCTCTGCAAGTACTGAAAGTAGCGGTAACAGATAGTTTTGATAGCAAGATAATTCGTAACAAGTAACAAGTATAATATAGTGCAGCAAGTTGGCCCAATCTTTTTTGTAGAAAAGGACAAGCCGGAACGAACTCGTATAATAAGCAAAGCGTTCTCGAGGACACATGGGAATTTCATCTAGTCACTTTCATCATGTTTGTTTGATTCGCGTTTGCTACTTTGATAATTTGATATGTGGGTGGACCGGTGCTTGGGTGCTGTTCTTACTTGAACAATCCTCCCACTTATGATTAACCCCTCTCGCAAGCATCCGCAACTACGAAAGAAGAATTAAGATAAATCTAACCATAGCATTAAACATGTGGATCCAAATCAGCCCCTTACGGAATAGCGCATAAACTAGGGTTTAAGCTTCTGTCACTCTAGCAAACCATCATCTAATTACTACTCCACAATGCATTCCCTTAGGCCCAAAGATGGTGAAGTGTCATGTGGTCGACGTTCACAGGACACCACTAAAGGAAGCACAACATACATAGCATCAAAATATCGAACGAATACCAAATTCACATGATTACTTATGACAAGACTTCTCCCATGTCCTCAAGAACAAAAGTAACTACTCACAAATCATATTTATGTTCAAGATCAGAGGGGTATTGAATAGCATTAAGGATCTGAACATATAATCTTCCACCAAATAAACCAACTAGCATCAACTACAAGATGTAATCAACACTACTAGCAACCCACAGGTACCAATCTGAGGTTTTGAGGCAAAGATTGAATACAAGAGATGAACTAGGGTTTGAGATGAGATGGTGCTATTGAAGATGTTGATGAAGATTGGTTCTCCCACGATGAGAGGATCGTTGGTGATGTCGATGGCGACGATTTCCCCCTCTCGGAGGGAAGTATCCCCGGCAGAATCTCTCCGCCGGAGAGCAAAAGTGCTCCTGCCCAAGTTCCGCCTCGAGACGGCGGCGCCCCGTCCCGAAAGTCTTCTCTATATTTTTTCTAGGGCAAATGGGCTTATATACCAGAAAATGGGGACCGGAGGCTGGCCAGGGGCCCCACGAGCCACCAGGGCGCGCCTGGGGGGGGGGGTGGCGCGCCCTGGTGCCTCGTGGGCACCTGGGTGGCCCCCTCCCTCTGGTACTTCTTTGCTCCAGTATTTTTTATTTATTCCAAAATAAATCTCCGTAAAATTTCAGCTCATTTGGAGATGTACAGAATAGGTATCTCTGACATAGCTTTTTCAGGTCCAGAATTCCAGCTACCGGCAATCTCCCTCCTTGTGTAAATCTTGCATATTAAGTGAGAAAAGGCATTAGAATTGCTCCATAAAGATTGAATACAAGAGATGTACTAGGGTTTGAGATGAGATGGTGCTGGTGAAGATGTTGATGAAGATTAGTCCTCCCATGATGAGAGGATCGTTGGTGATGTCGATGGCTTCGATTTCCCCCTCCCGAAGGGAAGTTTCCCCGGCGGAATCGCTCCGCCGGAGAGCAAAATAGCTCCTGCCCAAGTTCCGCCTCGAGACGGCGGTGCTTCGTCCCGAAAGTATTCTATTGATTTTTTCTAGGGCAAATGGCTTCATATAGTGGAAGGAGGGGGCCAGAGGCCTGCCAGGGGCCCCACAAGCCAGGGAGGCGCGCCTAGGGGGTAGGCCGCGCCCCCCAGGCTTGTGGCTTCCTGGTGGGCCCCCTTCTATTGATTCTTTTGCCAGTATTTTTTATATATTCCAAAATAAATCTTCGTAAATTTTCAGGTCATTTGGAGTTGTGCAGAATAGCTAGCTCTGTTTCACCCCTTTCAGGTCCAGAATTCCAGTTGCCGGTATTCTCCCTCTTCATGTAAATCTTGCAAAATAAGAGAGAAAAGACATAAGAATTGTAGCATAAAGTGAAATAATGATTAAAAACATAATAATTATTCATAGGGAATCATGATGCAAATTGGACGTATCAGGCGCATGTCCTGGAGGTCGAGGAGACTCTCAAGGGCGTGTATCTCGAACGTGATTCCCTTGAGAAGAAGGAGAAAGAGACGGGCGAGCAGCTGCGAAAGCTACGCTTGTCTCATGCCGAGCTCCAGACCCGGAACCGGGCCGACCACCACGTGCTCCAGCAAGTGGAGCGGATAGCCACGGGTAAACTATATTTACTGCAATGTGTATTTGGCAGCAAGGGGTCCGTCGAGCTCACCCAGCTATGGCAATCCGCAGAGGTCTTCGCCGATCTCCCGAAGAGTGTGGCGGATGCCGGCCTTCACTTCGGCCAGCTGGAGGGCCATGAGGTGGAGAAGGCCTTCTGGAGTCAGTTCCAGGAGTCGTCGCAGCCGCAGTTGCTCAATCATCGGATGAAGCAACTGACGGAACTTCTTCGGATGGCGAGGCCGGTGCTCCAAGACCTCTGTATCAATCTGTGGCCCACGGAGGTGTTGCCAGCCAGTTTCTTTGGGCTCCTGGTGCGACTGCAAGAAGCCGTCCCACAAGTCAACCGCTGGTAGCGATCCGCGTGTCTGGAAGGAGCGTGGCGGGCGTACGCCTGCGTGAAAACTCACTTTCGGAAGGTTGAAGCACAGGTTGTTGCTGCGCCCCCCCCCCCCGAAGGGAAGACGTGCACCATGGAGCAGTTTTTTTTGCCGAAGTGGAGGAGGGCGCCCGTTTTACCGAGGCCATGTGTCCTAAGGACAAGTTGTATTTCTAGGTAGCACTTCGGAATGCCGAAGTGCATGTGATGTATAAATATTTATAAGTTATTTATTGAGTACGGCTTAAGTTCCCCTCATGTGTTTATGTTTTGTTTTGAATATTCCCCCTATTTGACCGTGTTAAATTTAAAGTGGCCAATCGTCGGCTTCGACCCCTTTGTACAATATACGAAGGGTGCCCCTTTTAGGTGTTCGTGACCCTTAGCTGATGTCTTGGTTCCCGGGGGAGGTCTGTGCACATAGGGACTAGGCAATCGGACTATGGTGGCTTTATAACTTTCACTTAGTCGTAGGAGTTTGACGGTGGGGACCGATGACGAGCCCCCGGTGAGTAAAGTGGTCGGCTTGGTCAGCCGAGGTCTATGCCCACGCACACTTTGGCCAATTCGAGGAAGAAGCCCTTCATTTGACACGGGTGATCTCTAACGATACGTCGCTTGACGCGGTCTTCAGATGGCCGACCAGTTTTCGCTTACCTAGATAGTCAGTCTTCGGCTTTCTCCACTGAGGCGCTCTGCCAGTTAAACTAGCGGCACTATCGCAGTGGTTCTCCCATTACACCCTTAGCCGAATTTGTCGGGAACGTAAGGGGTACACATAGGACCCGGGCAGCCCAACTATTGAACAAAATCTAGGTTCGAAACTGATGCATATTGTGACACCCTGATTTTCACTCCCGGATTTTTCCTTCGCAGGATTGGACTCCCGTCTTTTTCTTTCGGTGTTATTGGATTTTCTCTCGCCTTTGGGTATGTGAAGATGGTTATATAGCCTTGCCTTTCCTATCAGACTAGAGATTCTCTCTAATTCAACCTTACCACTCAAATTACATTCTCATGGTTTTACCGCCGAAACCCTACTTTCCGAATTGCCGGAGGAGAAACCCTAACTCCTGCATTTACAAAGGAACCCCAATTTCCTTTGATCTGTTGCCTCCCAAATCTTCCACAGAGACTTTCCTATATCTATCCACCCTGGATATGCAAAAATATTGCCAAGTCATTTGCAATATTTTTCATTTAAAATTAATTCCTTTTTCTGCCAGTTAAAGGAATTAAATCCAGGAAAATATCTATCCATCTCCAAAGTTCATGAAAACTTGTGGAGATATTCTTTGTGATCATATTGAGCTCCCATAAAAATATTGGCCATAATTAAATAAGGGAAATTGCATTTTCCTAATTAAAGCCAATATTGCATTTTGGGCCCTTTCCAATGGAAGTACCATTTTGATAGCCAGGAAAAATCCCAAATAATTTGTGGAGCTTCTCCTATCGATATCTTCACCATTTCCATCAAGATCCCAAGTTCCATAGTTCAAATTTTGAGCACATCATCCAATTCTAGTTTCTGGACCTAATTTGAGATTGTGAAGCAACTATGTTTTATATTGCTCCATAGTTCTTGAAATTAATCCAGGACCTCATCCTCACTATATAATGTGATCATGCCAAAATTCACATCATTTTACCTAGCTATTTTGCCCCAGTAATTCAATCTAGTTTCTGTCCAGAGAGAAGCACTATGAAGGAAGTACCATTTTGGCATACCCAAATGGTATGAAATTTTACCAGTGCCTCCATACACCCAAATCACCTCCCTCCACCAGATTTGAGCCCAATCTATTGAGCCATTTGACCACAACATCAAAACCTAGCTTCTGTCCAGATTCTAACTTTATGAAGGAAGTACCTTCAGTTCATATCTGAATGGCCTCAAAATTTACCAGGGCATTTACCTTGGTAAATCATCATCACACACCAAAAATCAGCTCAATCCCTTTAGCCGTTTCTCCGCAAGAATCTAGGCAAGTTTCAGACCAGAGCTGATTTCTGGATGAAACGATCACCTTCCAGCCGCCCACTGCGCTTCAACCACACAGATCATTCACTTGAGGACGAACCCAGCTCCCAGACAAGGCTCGGCATGCCTACGTGCCCTCAGTGTGCTGGTGCACGCGGTGACCGCGTGGATAACATGCTACCGGCACGCTCTGCACTCGGCCAACTCCGTGTGGTCACTTCCGGCCAGCCTTAGCCCGTCCAGCCATGTCCATCGACTCCACAGCGACCACGCGCCCCTTGTCCCGCAGCTTCCCCCTCCTCTTTCTTCCTCCTCGCGCCACGGCGGGCGCCGCCGCGGCACTGTACCCCCGTGATCTCCCTCTGTCGCCTTCCTCCGCTAGCTCCATCCTCCCCGAGCCGTCACATTGCCTTAAATGCCGTCAGGTCGGCACTGAGCGCATCCAAGCCAGCTCACCGCGAGCTCCAGTGCGTGGCTAAGAACGCCACGACGGCCGAGCTTATCCGTCGACCTCGGGCGGCTATAAATAGGCCAGCCCCGAGCCCCTCGAGTTCACCAGCCTCCTCCCCTCTCCCTCTGGATCACTCCCGCAACCTAGCCTGGCCGAATCTCTTGCTAGAGCGCTCGAATTTCCGGCGAGCTTCACCCACTGCTCCGCTTCCAATTCCCACGTCCGAACACCCCTGCACCGCGTTTGACTCACTGCTGGATGCGCCATTCGCCGTAGACCCCGACCCTGCCTTCGCCCAGCCTCGCCGACCACCCTAGCCCCTCCATTGCCGTAGCCCCGCCGCCTCGGCCATGGCACGGCGTCGCGCAGCCAGCCGCCCCTCCACCCCAGCTATCCACCCCTGGAGGCGGCAGTCTCCGACGACCGCGTCCACGCCCTCGCCTGCTCCCGAGGCCCTCCCAGTCGCCGGATTCCACCGGAGCCAGAGCCCCTATCACTACCATCGGGAGAGGAGGAGAGGAAGAAGAAGAAGGAGGAGGAGGAGCAGAGAGAAAGGCCTGACCGGTGGGGCCCGGACCCACCCGTCAGTGAGAGGAGACCGGCCAGCTGGATTAAGTGGAAGCGGCTTCTGCAGAAGTCGCCCCCCCCCGCACTGAAAGCATATTTTTCAAAATATGCCTTCGGTCTCAGCCCAGTGCCGAAACAGTTAAATAGTGGATGTTCGTCGGCTAAGGGAAAAAATGAACAGGTTCTGTTTATTTTTCTGCCTAAAGAACGAACAGCCACAACTTTTCACTCGTGACTCCGATCCAGGTGATTCCAAAGCCCACGATCTCTATTCATCGAACCCATTCCGATGGCATCATTTTCACAATGTTGAGACATTCTTAAATTACCATATTACCCCTGCCCTATATTCAGCCCTTCCAGAGAGAAACCTTTCTGTCGAATCCTTCCGCGAGATGATCGCACTTCTTCCCGGAGTATTCCTTCACCCCAGGCAAGCCGCCAATCTGATATGTGCCCTAAAGCATTGCTTCTGTGTTATTATTGTGTGTTTAATTAATGAATATGTTTGTGTTCAAGTGCATAATAGTAGGCGGTATACGATTCTGATGAACCCTTGCTTACTTTTCTCTGGTGACGGCACCACGCCTGTGTTCTGTGCTGCTTCCGGCTGTCCGGGGTGGATGCTGACTTTATATTTCTCTTTTCAACAACTGTCCCGAGTTCTGAGCTGCTTTCGGCCGTCTCGTGTAGTTGTTGAATTTCTTTTTGTAGTAGTGACCCCATGCTCTAAGCTGCTTTCCAGCCGTCTTAGGGAACTGCTACTTTCTTTTTATCAACACCGTCTCATGCTCTGAGCTGCTTTTCAACCGTCTTGAGCCGGGGTTGAGTTATTCCAGTAACGTCCCTGATCTGAGTTGTAAAGACCGTTCTGGTGGCTACTGATTTATTTGCCGGTTTCATGCAAGGGTTCAGATGGTCGTAACTTACAGCTAAAACTTGTAAAATGATAACTTGCCATTTAAACGTTGCTGCACTAATGACTCGTTGTGTCAGGTTGTTATGTTTTCATTAATGTTATAGTATGCATTATTACAGTTAGTGCATTGATCAAGAATGTGACTTAATAACAACAACCTCCTTCGTCGGCTGGATCAAGTCATAGTGCCACTGGACCGAGCTCATCAGTGCAGCCACATTTGCCGGTATGGGACGGCCTTAACTTGGTCTATTGTCTTGCCTCTTATTGGTACCTCCAAAGAGGGAAGGTTATGCACGCGTGCTACCCTGGCCCGGTAGGCGGCGATAACCTTGTGAGCCCAAGTTATATGGTACCAGGGTCCCTGTTTGGGACAGTTTAGTTTGGACACGACGGTGGCAGGTGTTAGGAGTGACACAGGGGCCACCCAGGACATGACCCGAAAGGGGTATGATTGTCGGTGGGACTGTAAGAGTGCTAGGCAATAGACAAGTTCTGTTGGAGCAGCACCGGTCCACCCGAATGGGGACATGTACTAAAGTACGAGGCCGGGAGCTCCATAGTGTGGGTAAAGTGCGCAACCTCTGCAGAGTGTTAATCTATTCGAATAGCGGCGTCCTCGGTCATGGGACACAGTTCGTACTAGGTCACACTATTTGGTCTGTGTCGGGTCTGGAGGAATAAACCATATGGTGTTGCTAATAATGAACCAGAGAAGGGTAAGGTTTATCAGACTTGCAGTACAGATGCATGGACATTAGATGATGTCAGGGATATGAATGTTAGCCATGCGATGGCTACGAGATGAGTGGTCGGATGACCGCAAGAGTTAGATTGGGTTTGGATATGATTTGGAATAGATCATGAGAATATTTGGAGTATGAATTCATTACCCGATATGCTTTATCTTCGTCATGTTGTTTTTACTTCAGTAGTAATATTGCTAGATAATCCTGCTATGACATGATAATTAATAATGCTAGATAGTTAAACCATAATAATTAATATTGCTATAAGAATTGAAGCATGCTTGAATTCCATGGATTGCTTTGCTTGGTCTATATGTTGGTTTGGTTTGCTTGCGAGTACATTCAAAAGTGCTCAGTGGCCTTCAACGTGGCCTAGTTCACCTAAGAATTCGACGTCCACCAGCGAGGAGTGATACCTCCATTTTGCATCATGTTTTCCTACTGGTATTTATAGTGTTTTTAATCAATATAATACTTTGTGGAGCAATTCTAATGCCATTTCTCTCTTAATATGCAAGATTTACACAAGGAGGGAGAATGCCGGCAGCTGGAATTCTGGACCTGAAAAAGCTATGTCAGAGATACCTATTCTGCACATCTCCAAATGAGCTGAAATTTCACGGAGAATTATTTTGGAATAAATAAAAAAATACTGGAATCAAGAAGTACCAGAGGGGGCCACCCAGGTGCCCACGAGGCACCAGGGCGCGCCACCCCCCCAGGCGCGCCCTGGTGGCTCGTGGGGCCCCTGGCCAGCCTCTGGCCTCCGTTTTCTGGTATATAAGTACATTTGCCCTAAAAAAATATAGAGAAGACTTTCGGGATGGTGCGCCGCCGTCTCGAGGCAGAACTTGGGCAGGAGCTATTTTGCTCTCCGGCGGAGCGATTCTGCCGGGGATACTTCCCTCCGGGAGGGGGAAATCGAAGCCATCGACATCACCAACGATCCTCTCATCGTGGGAGGACCAATCTTCATCAACATCTTTACCAGCACCATCTCATCTCAAACCCTAGTTCATCTCTTGTATTCAATCTTTGTCTCAAAACCTCAGATTGGTACCTGTGGGTTGCTAGTAGTGTTGATTACATCTCGTAGTTGATGCTAGTTGGTTTATTTGGTGGTAGATTATATGTTCAGATCTGTTATGCTATTCAATACCCCTCTGATCTTGGACATGAAGATGATTTGTGAGTAGTTACTTTTGTTCTTGAGGACATGGGAGAAGTCTTGTCATAAGTAATCATGTGAATTTGGTATTCGTTCGATATTTTGATGATATGTATGTTGTTGATTCTCTTAGTGGTGTCATGTGAACGTTGACTACATGACACTTCACCATCTTTAGGCCTAAGGGAATGCATTGTGGAGTAGTAATTAGATGATGGGTTGCTAGAGTGACAGAAGCTTAAACCCTAGTTTATGCGCTATTCCGTAAGGGGCTGATTTGGATCCATATGTTTAATGCTATGTTAGAGTTATCTTAATTCTTCTTTCGTAGTTGCAGATGCTTGCGAGAGGGGGTAATCATAAGTGGGAGGCTTGTTCAAGTAAGAACAGCACCCAAGCACCGGTCCACCCACATATCAAATTATCAAAGTAGCGAACGCGAATCAAACCAACATGATGAAAGTGACTAGATGAAATTCCCATGTGTCCTCGAGAACGCTTTACTTATTATAAAAGATCATTCCGGCTTGTCCTTTGCTACAAAAAGGATTGGGCCATCTTGCTGCACTCTTTGTTACTATTTCTACTTGTCACTTGTTACAAATTATCTTGCTATCAAACTACTCGTTACCGATAATTTCAGTGCTTGTTGAAAACCGCTTGTCATTTCCTTCTGCTCCTCGTTGGGTTCGACACTCTTACTTATCGAAAGGACTACGATTGATCCCCTATACTTGTGGGTCAGCAAGACTCTTTTCTGGTGCCGTTGCCGGGGAGTGAAGCGCCTTTGGTAAGTGGAATTTGGTAAGGAAACATTTATATTACGTGCTGAAATTTACTGTCACTTGTCACTATGGAAAGTAATCCTTTGAGGGGTTTGTTCGGGGTATCTTCACCTCGACCAGAAGCACAAATAGTTGCTCCTCAACCTACTGCACCTACTGAAAATACTTCATATGAAATTCCTCCGGGTATGATAGAGAAATTGCTAGCTAATCCTTATCCAGGAGATGGAACGGTACATCCTGATATGCACTTGATCTATGTGGATGAAATTTGTGGATTGTTTAAGCTTGCAGGTTTATCCGGAGATGGAGTTAAGAAGAAAGTATTCCCTTTATCTTTGGAGGGAAAGGCATTGACATGGTATAGGCTATGTGATGATACTGATACATGGGACTGGAACTACTGATGTTGGAATTCCACCAGAAATTTTATCCTATGCATTTGGTTCATCGTGATCGGAATTATATATATATAATTTTTGGCCTCGTGAAGGAGAAAGCATCGCTCAATCTTGGGGGAGCCTTAAGTACATGATGTACACATGCCCCAACCATGAGCTCTCAAGAGAAATTATCTTACAAAATTTTTATGCTCGGCTTTCTCATGATAATCAAACCATGCTCGATTCTTCTTCGACTGGCTCCTTTATGAAGAAAACTATTGAATTCAGATGGGATCTTCTGGAAAGAATTGAACGCAACTTTGAAGATTGGGAACTCAACAAAGGTAATGAGTCAGGTATAATACTTGAGTTCGATTGTGTTAAATCTTTTATGGATACCGATGCTTTTCGTAAGTTTAGCACTAAATATGGACTTGACTCTGAGATAGTAGCTTCCTTTTGTGAATCATTTGCTACTCATGTTGATCTCCCTAAGGAGAAGTGGTTTAAATATCATCCCCCTGTTAAAGAAAAGATTGAAGAACCCGTCAGTGTTACAGAAGAAACAATTGTTTACCATGTTGATCCAGTTGTGCCTACTGCTTATATTGAGAAACCACCTTTTCCTGTTAGGATCAAGGAACATGCTAAAGTTTCAACTGTGGTTAATAAAAGTAATATTAGAGCACCTAGACCCTCTGAACAAATTAAAGTTGAACCTGATGTTGCTATGGTTAAAGATCTCTTGGTCGATAATATAGATGGGCATGTTATTTACTTTTGTGATGAGGCTGCTAGAATTGCTAAACCTGTTAGAAATGAAGGAGATATGTTAGACAAGAACAAGCCAGTAGTTGGCATGCCTGTTGTTTCTGTTAAGATTGGAGATCATTGCTATCATGGTTTGTATGACATGGGTGCTAGTGTGAGAGCTATTCCATTTTCTTTATATCAAGAAGTAATGCATGATATTGCACCTGTTGAGATTGAAGATATTGATGTTACTATTAAGCTTGCAAATAGAGATACTATTACACCACTTGGGATTGTTAGAGATGTTGAAGTCTTGTGTGGTAAAATCAAATACCCTACTGATTTCTTAGTACTTGGTTCACAACAAGATAATTTTTGTCCCGTTATATTTGGTAGACCTTTCTTGAATACCGTTAATGCTGAAATTGATTGTGTTAAAGAAAAGGTTCGAGTTAAGTTTGGTGATATATCTCATGAGTTTAATTTCTCCAAGTTTCGTAGACAACCTCATGATAAAGAATTGCCTAGTAAAGATGAAATTATTGGTCTTGCTTCTATTATCGTACCTCCTACTGATCCGTTAGAACAATATTTGCTAGACCATGAAAATGATATGCATATGAACGAAAGAAATGAAATAGATAAGATGTTCTTTGATCAACCACCTATTCTTAAACACAATTTGCCTATTGAAACTCTTGGAGGCCCTCCTCCACCTAAGGGTGATCCTGTATTTGAATTGAAGCAATTGCCTGATACATTGAAATATGCTTATCTTGATGAAAATAAGATATATCCTGTTATTATTAGTGCTAACCTTTCAGCGCATGAAGAAAAGAGATTACTAAAAACTCTGAGGAAGCACCGAGCTACTATTGGATATACTCTTGATGATCTTAAGGGCATTAGTCCCACTCTATGTCAGCACACAATTAATATGGAGCCTGATGCTAAACCAATTGTCGACCACCAACGATGATTAAATCCTAAGATGAAAGAGGTGGTAAGAACTAAAATATTAAAACTTCTGGAAGCAGGTATAATCTATCCCATAGCTAATAGTAGATGGGTAAGTCCCGTTCATTGTGTCCCTAAGAAAGGAGGTATCACC
Source organism: Elymus sibiricus (assembly GCA_039707655.1). Lineage (NCBI taxonomy): Eukaryota > Viridiplantae > Streptophyta > Magnoliopsida > Poales > Poaceae > Elymus > Elymus sibiricus. Next base: position 255,763,080 of record CM077674.1, read on the forward strand.
GTTGTTCCTAATGATAAAAATGAACTCATTCCACAAAGAATTGTAACTGGTTATAGGATGGTAATTGATTTTAGAAAATTAAACAAAGCTACTAGAAAAGATCATTACCCCTTAACTTTTATTGATCAAATGTTAGAAAGATTATCTAAGCATACACACTTTTGTTTCCAAGATGGTTATTCTGGTTTTTCTCAAATACCTGTATCACAACCCGATCAAGAGAAAACCACCTTTACTTGTCCTTTTGGAACTTATGCTTATAGACGTATGAGTTTTGGTTTATGCAATGCACCTGCTACCTTTCAAAGATGTATGACTGCTATATTCTCTAACTTTTGTGAAAAGATTATTGAGGTTTTCATGGATGATTTTTCCGTTTACGGAATTTCTTTTGATGATTGCTTAAGCAACCTTGATCGAGTTTTGCAGAGATGTGAAGAAACTAATCTTGTCTTGAATTGGGAGAAGTGCCACTTTATGGTGAATGAAGGTATTGTCTTGGGGCATAAAATTTCTGAAAGAGGTATTGAAGTTGATAAAGCTAAGGTTGATGCTATTGAGAAAATGCCATTTCCTAAAGATATTAAAGGTATAAGAAGTTTCCTAGGTCATGCTGGTTTCTATAGGAGGTTTATTAAAGACTTCTCTAAAATTTCTAGGCCTCTTACCAATCTTTTGCAAAAAGATGTTCCATTTGTTTTTGATGATGATTGTCTAGAAGCCTTTGAAACACTTAAGAAAGCCTTAACCACTGCACCTATTGTTCAACCACCTGATTGGAACTTGCCTTTTGAAATTATGTGTGATGCTAGTGATTATGTTGTGGGTGTTGTTCTAGGACAGAGAGTTGATAAGAAATTAAATGTTATCTATTATGCTAGTAAAACTCTAGATAGTGCTCAAAGAAATTATGCTACTACTGAAAAAGAATTTCTAGCAGTTGTGTTTGCATGTGATAAATTCAGATCTTACATAGTTGATTCTAAGGTAACTGTTCACACCGATCATGCTGCTATTAAATATCTTATGGAAAAGAAAGATGCTAAACCTAGACTCATTAGGTGGGTTTTATTGCTACAAGAATTTGACTTGCATATTATTGATAGAAAGGGAGCTGAGAATCCCGTAGCAGATAATTTGTCTAGAATGGAAAATGTTCTTGATGACCCACTACCTATTAATGATGATTTTCATGATGAACAATTAGCTGTCATAAATTCTTCTCATAATACTCCATGGTATGCGGACTATGCTAATTATATTGTTGCTAAATACATACCACCTAGTTTCACATACCAACAAAAGAAACAGTTCTTCTATGATTTAAGACATTACTTTTGGGATGACCCACATCTTTATAAAGAAGGAGTATATGGTATTATTAGACGTTGTATACCTGAGCATGAACAGGAACAAATCCTACGGAAATGTCATTATGAGGCTTACGGAGGACACCATGCGGGAGACGGAACTGCACATAAGTTATTACAATCTGGTTTTTATTGGCCTACTCTTTTCAAGGATGCTCATAAGTTTGTCTTATCTTGTGATGAATGTCAAAGAATTGGTAATGTTGGTAGACGTCAGGAAATGCCTATGAATTACTCACTTGCTATTGAACCATTTGATGTTTGGGGATTTGATTATATGGGACGCTTTCCTAAATCCAATGGGTATACTCATATTTTAGTTGATGTTGATTACGTTACTAAGTGGGTAGAAGCTATTCCAACTAGTAGTGCTGATCATAACACTTCTATTAAAATGCTTAAATAAGTTATTTTCCCAAGGTTCGGAGTCCCTAGATATTTAATGACTGATGGTGGTTCACATTTTATTCATGGTGCATTCCGTAAATTGCTTGCTAAATATGATGCCAACCATAGAATTGCATCTCCCTATCACCCTCAATCTAGTGGTCAAGTAGAATTAAGCAATAGAGAAATAAAATTAATTTTGCAAAAAACCGTCAATAGATCTAGAAAGAATTGGTCTAAGAAACTTGACGATGCATTATGGGCTTATAGAACCGCTTATAAAAATCCTATGGGTATGTCCCCTTATAAAATAGTTTATGGAAAAGTATGTCATTTACCTCTTGAGTTAGAACATAAAGCATATTGGGCAATTAAAGAACTCAATTATGATTTTAAACTTGACAGTGAAAAGAGGTTATTTGATATTAGCTCATTAGATGAATGGAGAACCCAAGCTTATGAAAATGCCAAATTGTTTAAAGAAAAAGTTAAAATATGGCATGATAGAAGAATTCAAAAACGGGAATTCAAAGTGGGTGAGCAAGTTCTATTGTACAATTATCGTTTGAGATTCTTTGCAGGAAAACTCCTCTCTAAATGGGAAGGACCGTATATCATCGAAGAAGTTTACCGCTCCGGAGCCATCAAAATAAACAACTCCGAGGGCACTAATCCGAGAGTGGTGAACGGACAAAGAATTAAACACTATATTTCAGGTACCCCCATTAATGTTGAAACTAATATCATTGAGACAATTACACCGGAAGAATACATAAGAGAGACCTTCCGGAACGCTCCAGAACCCTGAAAAGGAAGAGGAACGTGATACGGTAAGTAAACCGACTCCAAAAATTCCATAAAAAAACTTTCTGTCTGTTTTGGAATATTAGAAAAAATACAAAAATAAGAAACAACCGAGAGGACCCACCTGGTGCCCACGAGGCACCAGGGCGCGCCACCCCCCCAGGCGCGCCCTGTTGGCTCGTGGGCCCCACGTGAGCCTTCTCGACTCCGTTTTTCTTCTGGATTACTTGTTTAGCAAGATAAAAATTCTTGATATATACTCCCGGACATTTTGACCACCGTATCGCAGAAATATTCTCTATTCTTGTCTCGTGCTATTTTTCTCAAAGATCCGAAAGTATGTCGTCTCAAGACTCGGATGGAGAAAGCTTCGTATCACACTATGTTACAAATCCAAGGATCTATAGGGATATTGACCCCTATGGATGGTCCACGGGGGAGGAGCCAGACGCCAACATGAAGGGAACGGAAGACGCGAGCTCGGATGAAGAAGATGCCCCTCTACCTCAACCGGGGGATATGCATGTGGAGTTCAAGAAGTCGAGCCTCCCAAACATAGTAAACAAATCTAAGATCCAATTTATCCCTTTCCGTCTTCTATAGGAAAACAAGAACGTATTGTGTGAGAAGATAGTGGAGCTTGAGCAAGAAGTTAGCAAGTTGAAGGAAGAGAACTATGTTCTCAAGAGAAAACTAAAGGACAAGCCCACCACTTTGTCATCACCACCATCACCGAAGAAGGAAACTTGAGTACATGGGTATGGGCACTCCCCTTGGCTTGTGCCAAGCTTGGGGGAGGTGCCCCGGTATCGTATCACCATCACTTTTGCTATCTTTACCTATTTTTAGTTCGATCCTTAGTTATTTCATGATCTAGTTGAATAAAAGTTTAGTATGATCTATTTTCGAGTGCTAGTTTTGTGATCTATCTATCTATGTAATAGAGTTGAGAGTTATATAATAAAGAGTAGTTTGAGTTTTTGCTTCTTTACTTTCATGTTTCAATCCTAGCAATGAAAATAATGAAAAAGATCATATGCTAATCTTATGGAAAGTAATGACATTACATAAAGAAAAGTATAAGTGGTAAAATTTATTGGAAGTTAACAAACATAACATTAGTCAATGATGCAATTCATGAAAGAATTAATAAGGGAAGAGAAGATTCACATGCAAATATACTATCTTGGACATCTTTTATGATTGTGAGCCCCCATTAAGTATTTTATGTCAAATTGTTGACGTTGGACAAGGAAGACAACGTAATGAGTTATGTTTGCTTATATTCACATAGAAGTTATATTGTTATAGATCCTCCAACATGTGGTGCTTGCCCAATATCTTTGCTAGCAAAGAATCTGCACCAAGTAGAGATACTACTTGTGCATCCAAAACCCATAAACCCAGTTTCATGTCATGAGAGTCCACTATATCTACATGTGGATTGAATAAGATCCTTCAAGTAAGTTGTCATCGATGCAAAAAAGCAATAAAAATTGCCTCCAAATATGTCTGAACTTTTATTGTAAGGGAAAATAAGCTTTGTACGAACTTGTGATGGTAAAGAAATAAAAGCGACAAACTGCATAATAAAGGTTGCTATCATAAGGGGCAATATAAAGTGACGTTCCTTTGCATTAAGAGTTTGTGCATCCAATAACAAAAAGCGCATGACAACCTCTGCTTCCCTCTGCAAAGGGCCTATCTTTTACTTTTATGTATTTACTTTTTATGTAAGAGTCAATAGTGTCCTCCTCTATTCCTTTTTATTTTTCTCTTTTGCAAGCATCATGTGGTGGGGAAAGATCAAGGCATATATATCCAGTCGGATATGAGTGATCAGGAGTTATTATTGTTGACATCACCCTTGAGGTGAATAAGTTGGGAGGCGAAATCATAAGCCCCTATCTTTCTATGTGTCTGGCTGGAACTTTTTGCTCCATATATATGTCGTGAGTGTCAGCAATCATAGAAGACTATATGATGGTTGAGTATGTGGACTTGCTAAAAAGCTCCTACATGAGACCCTTCCTGAAAGTATGATGAATTGCAATTGCATTGTTGACTGAGAACATAATTTGTTAGTTTTCAAGAAAGTTTATGCCTTATACTTCATTGTTGTGATGAATTGTTACTTGCTCATGAGAAGTTCTATGATAATAAATATTGCTGTTATAATAATGATCATGATGCTACTATGTCCGTATTTTGTTTTTATCGACACCTCTCTCTCTAAACATGTGGACATGATTATCGATATCGGCTTTCGCTTGAGGACAAGCGAGGTCTAAGCTTGGGGGAATTGATACGTCCATTTTGCATCATGTTTTCCTACTATTATTTATAGTGTTTTTAATCAATATAACACTTTGTGGAGCAATTCTAATGCCTTTTCTCTCTTAATATGCAAGATTTACACAAGGAGGGAGAATGCCGGCAGCTGGAATTCTGGACCTGAAAAAGCTATGTCAGAGATACCTATTCTGCACATCTCCAAATGAGCTGAAATTTCATGGAGAATTATTTTGGAATAAATAAAAAATACTGGAATCAAGACGTACCAAAGGGGGCCACTTAGGTGCCCACGAGGCATCAGTGCGCGCCACCCCCGCAGGCGCGCCCTGGTGGCTCGTGGGGCCCCTGGCCAGCCTCTGGCCTCCATTTTCTGGTATATAAGTCCATTTGCCCTAAAAAATATAGAGAAGACTTTCGGGATGATGCGCCGCCGTCTCAAGGCGGAACTTGGGCAGGAGCTATTTTGCTCTCCGTCGGAGCGATTCTGCCGGGGATACTTCCCTCCGGGAGGGGGAAATCGAAGCCATCGACATCACCAATGATCCTCTCATCATGGGAGGACCAGTCTTCATCAACATCTTCACCAGCACCATCTCATCTCAAACCCTAGTTCATCTCTTGTATTCAATCTTTGTCTCAAAACCTCAGATTGGTACCTGTGGGTTGCTAGTAGTGTTGATTACATCTCGTAGTTGATGCTAGTTGGTTTATTTGATGAAAGATTATATGTTCAGATCTATTATGCTATTCAATACCCCTCTAATCTTGGACATGAAGATGATTTTAGAGCAGTTACTTTTGTTCTTGAGGACATGGGAGAAGTCTTGTCATAAGTAATCATGTGAATTTGGTATTCGTTCGATATTTTGATGATATGTATGTTGTTGATTCTCTTAGTGGTGTCATGTGAACGTCGACTACATGACACTTCACCATCTTTGGGCCTAAGGGAATGCATTGTGGAGTAGTAATTAGATGATGGGTTGCTAGAGTGACAGAAGCTTAAACCCTAGTTTATGCGCTATTCCATAAGGGGCTGATTTGGATCCATATGTTTAATGCTATGGTTAGAGTTATCTTAATTCTTCTTTCGTAGTTGCGGATGCTTGCGAGAGGGGGTAATCATAAGTGGTTGGCTTGTTCAAGTAAGAACAGCACCCAAGCACCGGTCCACCCACATATCAAATTATCAAAGTAGCGAACGCGAATCAAACCAACATGATGAAAGTGACTAGATGAAATTCCCATGTGTCCTCGAGAATGCTTTACTTATTATAAGAGATCGTTCCGGCTTGTCCTTTGCTACAAAAAGGATTGGGCCATCTTGCTGCACTCTTTGTTACTATTGCTACTTGTCACTTGTTACAAATTATCTTGCTATCAAACTACTCGTTACCGATAATTTCAGTGCTTGCAGAAAATACCTTGCTGAAAACCGCTTGTTATTTCCTTCTGCTCCTCATTGGGTTCGACACTCTTACTTATCGAAAGGACTACGATTGATCCCCTATACTTGTGGGTCAGCAAGGAGCGGGAGCATTCACAGGCTAGAAGAGTAACCCAGTCAGATCCCTGTGGATTGGAGCCTCTCCAAGTCCGTGCTGCCTTAGTTAGTATTTTTTTTCCGCTGCCCCGTCCTTGTAACCATGATGTAACCATTCCAGCCACAATGGCTAATAAATATATTCTTATTACAGTTGTGCCTGTGTTCATGATACTTGTTGTAAAGGTACGCGCCAGTGTGATTTCCTGGGCTGGCGTGTGCGGCGACCGTCTGGCTACAGTGGTATTTAGGCGGGGCGCCACAACGGATGGTATCAGAGCAGCCAGGCTGACTGTAGGTTACCCTAGCCAGCTTCTATTGTCTTTTGCTCAGTAGAGAGCCCAGATGGATTTCAGCCATCATTGCCAAGCTGGCATGGCTACTATTGATCAAAAGGCAATCCCATAGGTTTTTGTCCCATCAGACCACAACTCTCGTGGCCTTTGCCTTTCGGTGTGAAAAAAAAAATCCGCACCAGGCAACGACCCATGAGCCCTCAACCCCTAGGTAAACCAGATATCTCCACCCTGCTTGCTAACCATGGCATTTCTCCTCTTAAATCCAGTTTCCTCTCAGAAACACTGATAAATTCCATCTTTCCCCGACATCCCTAGGATCGTTGACTAAGCCACTTTGGCTATGGTCATGCGTCGAGTTTGATGTTCCCTAAGGAAGTAGTAGGAGCTTGACACCAATTGCTACCAGGAGCGTGGTGTGGTTTTGCTTCTAAATCCTTAGAGGGGCATCGAGTGTGCTACATTAGTTATACTAGTGAATCTTTGGCCACGTGCATAAAGTCCGCAAAATTTGAGCTTTATTTGCTTTTTGGTATTTTTGGTTTTTTGCGATTTTTGCTTCTTTTGTCGATTTCGTTCTTTTGCTCCGACTAGATCCATCCGCAAGTGCTGCTAAGAAGACCCGAGCATACAACTCGGATAATGCCCAATAGTCCAAATTTAGTAAGAGCCAAGTCAACTGCCTAATATCCAGAATAACAACACCGGATCTGTCAAGAATAAAGGATGGGTCAGAAGCAGAATCTGCGTGCAACCGACAAGGCCAGACTATACCTAAGGGAGTTTGTCCCAGAATAGATCACACCTAAGGAACAGTCAGATGAGCTATCAGGAATCGACACCAGCAGGGACAAATCATCCCATCCTCGACACAAGAATTATTTTAGTCAGTGGGGTGAACCTTGAGTCTTTTTCAATGGACTCAAGAATCATTTATTCCCCACAGAAGACATATTTCAAGAATGTGAATGTGCCGAAAGCCACAACAAAACTCTGGTATGTTGATACAAATTTCAAAATATTTTGGAATTCACTAGTGCATATACAAAATTTTCTGGGCAGAGGTAACAAGGCCTGCGAAGAATACTTGGGTAAGTTCATGGCTGCCCGAAATCAATGAGAATTTTAAATGCCTGGAAGTTTAGCTAAACCGAATGGAATTGTCCGCAAACCGCTGACTACCGGCAACATCTGGGATTAATTAACAACATGAAGTCTGCATCAGTTGTGCAACCTTTACAGCAACAATGAGCAGACCAGCAGAAGGACTAGCGGTGTGCAAGACCAACAGGACATCTTCAGTCAAAGTGTGGCCTGTACCAAATTTTGGCTCCGCTATGGGTGAATTTTGGATACTCTGGAAGGAAGTCAGAATCGCCCATAGATCCAGTAATCAGCAGGATGGATGGACGAACAACTCATTTCAAAAAGTAACCGACCACAGAAGTCTTAAAGGTATAGATGACCTTCAAACCGCATATCACAGTGAAAGGCTTCTGGTATAAGGGACCCAGCCTTCCTCCGTGTCGGCGTACGACACCTATGGGATCGTGTGGATCCCTTTTACGGTTCGGCAAGGGGAAAATATTTGCACAAAGAGTGGAACCAACGATCAACGCGAGGATCTTTACCCAGGTTCGGGCCGCTGAGAAGCGTAAAACCCTACTCCTGCTGTTATTTATTGTGGATGTTCTTGGCTCAAGTACACGGAGCTCTTGTGCTGGGAAAGCAGCTACGCATGCAGAATGGGCCGGAAGGTCCTCCCTCCTCTGTAGCTACGCCTTGGGCCTCCTTTTATAAGTCCAAGGGGTCACCAACAGTGGCAGACAGTAGTACAAGAGGTGTAAAGTTACTACAGTGTTTCATGATTATCGCCGACGTCTCAAGACAAACGTCTTAGGACAAACACATTTAATGCTCTACTTAGCTGTCCCTTACTTTCTTGGGGACTGAAAAAGAGCCGTCCCATCGGCACCGCTTAACCCCATTTGCGGTCGAAGCCGTGACACGCAACCAGGAGGACAAGCCCTAAACGACAGGTTAGTCGCTGCGCTGGAGTGGCGGCACTGTGCTGAAGCGGTGGGATCTTGCCGGGTGCGAGATCTTGCTGGGCGCGAGGCCTTGCCGGGTGCGAGGCCTTGCCGGGCCTTCGCTAGCCTTCCCGGCAAGGATCTTGCCAGGAACCCAGCCTTCGGTCTTCTGTCTTCTGATCATTAGCTTGAACGCCTTCTTGATATCTTGTATCCATTTCCAGCTATCCTCCGGAAGGCCTTGCCGCTGGTATGGCTACAACCGTCCGTGCACAAGTATGGTGTACTAAAATGACCCAAACTTTAGTACACCGACAGGAGCCCCCGGGCCTAGGCCATACACGGGTGCGAGGCGTTGTTGGGCTAGGCCCAAACAGTGCACGGGCACGCATGGCAGGAGTTAACTGTCATCATCCTCTTATTTACCGCCCCCCCCACGACGCGCATTAAATGTGGGACGTGGGAGACGTGCGCGGAACGGCCGCAGTAGTGCGCTTGTAAAAGTGCATTCCCATTGATTAGTAAAGAGGCAGCCTCCGCTCCTTCCCCATAAAAAGGAATCCGCAGAGGCGCTGCTCATTTCCCTCTCATCTTTTCCAATCTGGAAATCGCCATTGCCTTCTTCCTCGAGCTCGGAACAGAGCCTATCCCATTCATCTGCCACCCCCACGCTCGCATCAGTCTCGGCCTCCGCCCCCACAGTCGCCATGCCGCCCAAAGCAAGCAAGGGCAAAGCGGCGAAAGCCGTTGACTCGGATGCAGAGGCGGACAAGGCCGATTTGTTGGAGATGCGGAAGAAACACGTCGTCTTCGCCCCGACGCTCGACAGGCACGCCCTGATTGAGCGGTACCTGTGTATGTGGGGGAAGAAGACGAAGGCTCACCCTGCAACTCGCGTACTCCCAGCTTCCGCCGAGGGCGGCCCAGATAAATTCCCTTTCTTCGCCGCTTACTTTTACTGCGGGCTCTGCCCTCCATTTTCTAATTTCTTCATCGACATCATGTATACATACGGCTTCCGCCTCTTGGATTTCACACCGAATGCCGTGACATGCATGTCGGTCTTTGCTCATCTTTGTGAAAACTTCGCCGGAGTAGCTCCCAGCACAGCCCTCTTCCACCATTATTTCATTCCCCGTATCGAAACAGGAGACGCCCTTTCTGGTTCTATCACTTGGATTCCAAGGGCATGGAATAATGATATATACCCAGACGGTCTCTATCGTAAGAAGTGGGAGGAATGGCGGGCCGAGTGGTGTTGGGTTAGGGAGAAAGATCCCCAGCCATTTTGTTCGCTCCGGCAGACGAAGGTGGTTCGCGGCAAGGACTGGAGCGGTCTCGATCCTCAGGATGATAAGCTTGCGATCGCAGTTACCAGGATCCACCGTCTCAAGGTTGACGGGCTCACAATAGAAATGGTTGGCGCCGACTTTCTCCGCCGCCGCATCGCCCCTCTGCATAACAAAGGGAGACCAGCTTGGGACTTCAAGAATGCGGCAGATATCATGAGGTTGCGCCCTGGCCTGAACAGTAACCTGACAGTCTTCCAGCACACAGCTCTCTGCCACAAGCTATTCAGGCCTGACTGGAAATACAAGTTGCCGGCTGGCGTAATTCCCTTGTGCAACAACTCTGCTCTGAGCCCAATCATCGCCATGATGCCGGCGTTTAACGCCCACGGCCTTGATGGAACTTGGGTCGAGCCGCCTAAAGAGCGCGTGTAGGAATTCTTCGACAATTTGTCGGAGAGAGCCGTCCGGGAAGAGTCAATCGTCATCCGCCCCACCACCGATGAAGAAGTGGCGTACATCGCCAGTAGGGCGGAAGAAGCGAACCTAGCCGCGGAGGCCGGCAACTTTGGCTTCGCGGAAGAGGAAGCCAGCGAAGAAGGAATGGTGTCGGAGGAGATCCTTGCCGAGCAAGGTGAAGTCACCGGGGAACAGAGTGGCATGATTGCCGGGGGCTCTACTGTCGAAGACACGGCCGAGGAGCAGCTGCACGAAGAGCCCCCAGTTCCGGAGAAGAAGAAACGCGTTCTTCGGAAAGCCGTCTCTGGCATCCCAGCACATCAGCCTCCCTCAAGAGATGAGGTTCCCGGCAAGAAGGCGGCCGGCAAGGCTGCGCAGCGGCAAGAGGCCCAACAGCCACCCGTGCGACGTACGACACGCTCAATCGCGGCAACAACTGGTGCGGCGGGAGCATCCCATACGACGGCACCAGCGGCTGGAGCAGCAGGGTTACATCAACCTACTGTTTCTGCCGCAGCCAAGCGTCCCAGGACCCCTTCTCCACCTCCTTGCCCGGACACCGAAGCGGAGGTCGACTTCGACATCTCCTCTTTTAGTCCGGATAGAGAAGAGTAAGGGCCCTCGCCGTATCCTTCAACTTTTGAATTCCTGGTTCTGCTTAACTCATTTGTTTTGCTTTGGCCTGTCCCCGCAGAGATACAGAGACATTGGCGCAAAGGTTGGCGAAGAGGGCGAAGACTTCTACGGGCGATGAGCCTTCGGCAAGCACCGTAGGTGCGCCAGAGACCATCATCATCAGCCCGGAGCTGAGCCCTCAACGCAGTCTCCAACCCAGCCCCCAGCGTGAGTCCATTACTCATTTTCCGCTAGCGAGCGTTGGGGAGACCGTCTTCGCTATTGACATTACCGGGCTTGTAGGAGAAGGACGGCAACAAGGAGAGCCATTGGAGGCCGGCCCTGAAGTGTCGCCTCCGTTGACCACGCCGCCCAGAGATGAACCTTTGGCAGGGGGTTCCACTGGCGAGCCCATCCGCATTGAAGAGGAGCCGGCAAGCACAGGCGTTGGCCATCCTACATCGGCAACTAATGTTGCCAGGAAAGGAGAAGCCACCTCTCAACAGCTCAACACAGGTAAACCGCATGCCTTGGCACTTGTTATTCTTTCTTTATTTCTGTTTTCTGGAACTCCAACTTTGGTCTCATCTTGTTTCCCTTCTTTGCTTTCAGGTCTCCCCTTGAGGGAACAAATGGATGTTGATGTTGTCATCGAAGAGACCGCCAGGGATGCTGCCGCCGAGGCCGACAGGGTCGCAGCTGACGAGGCCGCCAAGGCTGCACAGGAAGAAACCACCAAGGGCTCTGCTGAGGGGGCAGGCAAGGAGACCAGCGACCACACTGACGGCATCCCTGCCACAGGAGCGCCTGGAGCTACACCGGTCATGGAGCCCCCAGCTGCCGAGGAAGCGGTTGTCGAGGATCAACCGTCAACATCCGACGTGCCCCCGTCAAGCAGTTACCTCAAGGTCGGCGACAACCTGTTCGTCAGCATACCGGGGACGGCGAACATTGGGGTGCCAGTCGAAGGAGAAACCTTTGATGAAGACGTTGTTGGCGCCGCTAGCAGCAGCGGGCTCAAGGAAGAGCAGCTCCTCCAAGCCATGAGCGATAACTTTCAGAAGCTCCAGGCGCTTCATCGCGCCCGAAAGGAGAAGTTGGACTCCAGGACGGCAGTTGTTGAAGCAGCGGAGGCAGATTTCCAAAAGCGCGTCGAGGAGACGCAAGTCTGGTATGCCGAGGCTTTCCAAGAGCTGACGGCTGGTCGGGAGCAGCTGAATCAGAGTTGGAACGAGCTCCTCATGAAGCAGTCTGATGTCGAGAAGGCACAGGAGGAGGCTGCGCAGCAGGCTGCTGCAGAGGAAGCTCGCTTGACGGAACGCCGCGTCGGGCTTGATGCTCATGAAGAAGATCTTGCCGCTCACGAGGAGGCACTTGCCGCCAAGCTCCGGAGCAAAGATGAAGAGATAGAAAAGCTTGTCGCGCGGCGAACGCAAGAGCTGGAGCGGAGACACAAGGAAATACTCGATGCTCTGTCCATGGACCACGCCGGCAAGTTAAAGGAAGCCATCGATGCCGCCGAAGCTGCAGAGGCCGCCAAGAACAAGTTGGGCGATAAGGTGAAGAGGCTGGAAGCGGATCTTGAGGACCATGGCAAGGAGATCTCAATGCTCAAAGCCGACAGAGAGAAGACTCTCTTCAGCCTGGCGGAAATGCAAGCTGCCATGTCCGACAAGACCAAGGAGCTCTCTTCAGCCAGTGAATCCATTGCCGATCGGACATTGAAGCTGATAACGCTGGAGGAGTCCCTTGAGAGCAGCAAGGCTCGTGAGAGGGTTATGACCAAGGATCTCCAGGCTGAGAAGAGTCTGCTCAACAGCGCTGCCGCCACCTATAATGACTTTGAGAAAGGCGTGACGATCTGGACTGAGCGCCTTGTCGACGTTGCGGAAAGGCTTGCCGCAGAACTGTCCACCATGGGCTTGGATAACTTCGGCTACTCTTCTGATGAGCGGGTATCTTCGAGCGCCAAGCTGACCATGTTCTTCGAGGGTGTCGTTGATACTCTCAAGCTGCTCCAGGCTAACCGAGCAACCCATCTGGCCAACGAGTCTCGCAAACTCTGCCGGGCCGTCCTCCGCAAGGTGCTCATCAAAGTGGTGCACAAGAACCCTGGCATCAACCTCACCAATGTCCTTGCTAGCCTGCCGGAGGAAGCAGATCTCAAGGCGCTCGAAGAGATTGTCGCGCCCATCGTTGACAGAGTGAGCCACGTCAAGCGGGTCGAAGGCCAGCGCAGGGACTAGCCGCTTTGCTTCATCTTGTCGCCACTATTCCATGCCAAAGACAGTTTTATCTTAAGTTAGAATCGCGGTGACCGTCAATGTAATATAACTCGCTATGTTTTGACTGAATGTATGCTATTTCCCTTGTCTGATTTCTTTCTGTATGGTTTTTGCCCTACGCTTATTGGGATCTTGCCGGTGCACGTACCCTTCCGCGAGCGCTTTGAGGAACGGATCCTTAGCAGCCTGCTGGGGGTGCCGCTACCGACAAGATACCTTGACGTTTTCAGTGCAGCCACTTAAGTTGTTGAGCGGGCTTGAAACAAAGTAAGGGCGCAACCAATCACGACAAGGTTCCTTCGCGTGCAGGTTTTCCATACAAAGGCCGAAATCGTTCAAGGAAAATAACCCTACAACAAAAATTTGCTTAGAAGTTTTTGCAACTTAGCTTCTTGTTGCTGTACTCCTTTTTGCAGAATGTCAACTTGAACGTCGCCTGTCGGTGTCCATACCCCATACCATCATTCCCCCCCCCCGGCAAACTTGCACGCGAGGAACCTTCTGTCCTTTGAGAAAAAGAAAGAAGAGAAAATAGAGATATGGAACCTTGGCAGTTCATTAGTGCTTACCGGAAGCAGATGTCATACAATATCTCAGACAAGCATGTATATAAAATGACATGAAAATCGACAAGAATTGTAAAACACTTAACTTTATTCAACTATGCACAGGGTATGCGCCTGGCTTTGTACAAAGGATCACATGTCTTGCCGGCAAAACTCGTACAAAAGGTGGTTGCCGGGGGACCCGACAACCGCGCCTTATGGGTAGAACTTACGAAGGTGTTCGATATTCCAGGAGTTGCTCACTGGAATGCCATCTTCGGTCTCCAGGCAGACTGCGCCAGGCTTGGTGACTCGTACTACCCGATAAGGGCCTTCCCACTTCGGCGTCAACTTGTTGGAATTCTTGGCCGACTGAACGCGCCGAAGAACAAGGTCGCCTTCCTCAAGGCTCCGGGCATGAACCTTGTGGCTATGATAGCGGCGCAAGGCTTGCTGGTAGCATGCAGCTCGCACAGCAGCCCGAAGACGATCTTCCTCAAGGAGCGTGGCGTCATCTTGGCACAGCTGCTCTTGCTCAAACTCATCATAAGCGAGCACTCGAGGTGACCCGTATATGAGTTCCGTGGGGAGAACTGCTTCTGCCCCGTAGACCAGGGAGAAGGGTGTCTGGCCGGTAGCTTGATTTGGTGTCGTTCTGATTGACCAAAGAACCGCCGGCAGCTCATCAATCCAGCGTCTTCCGCACTTGTGCAGCTTGTCGAAAGTTCTTGTTTTGAGACCTCGCAGCACTTCAGCATTTGCCCTCTCCGCTTGGCCGTTGCTTCTCGGGTGAGCAACAGAGGCAAAACAGATTTTTCCGCCAAGGTCTTGGACGTACTGCATGAAGGTGCGGCTCGTGAACTGCGTGCCATTGTCGGTGATGATCCTGTTTGGCACACCAAAACGGCACACTATTCCCTTGAAGAACTTGACGGCTGACTGTGCTGTCACCCTTCTCACTGCTTCCACTTCCGGCCACTTCGTGAACTTGTTGATAGCAACGTACAAGTATTCGAAGCCCCCGGCAGCACGGGGAAAGGGGCCCAATATGTCAAGCCCCCAGACCAAAAATGGCCAGGAAAGAGGGATTGTCCGAAGAGCTTGAGCTGGTTGATGCAATTGCTTCGAATGGAACTGGCACGCTTGACACTTGGTTACTAGTGCAGTTGCATCCTGGAGAGCAGTGGGCCAGAAGAAACCTTGCCGGAATGCCTTGCCGACAAGAGCTCTCGAGCCTATGTGGGAGCCACATATGCCTCCATGTATCTCTGCCAACTGCTCCAGTCCATCCTCCCGAGGAATGCACTTCAATTTCACACCGTTCGGTGTCTTTCTGTACAGGACGCTATCCACGAACTGGTACATACTAGACTGACGGGCTACTTTCTCTGCTTCTTCCTGTTCTTCGGGGAGTTCTCCTGTTTGAAGGAATTGGACGATGTGCTGTGCCCATGTCGGAGCCTGTGGCTCGACAACAAGGACTAAAGGCATATCTTCGGCTGCGGGAGCGCTTGCTTCTGCGGCAAGAACCTGAGGTTCTGCGTGAAGCTGCTGCTCACCGGCAACCGTGTCGTTCCCGGCAACTTCCTTGCTGGCGGCTTCTGGAAGCTCTGTCGGAAAGTACTTGCCGGTACTTAACTTCCTTCTTTTGTCTTGCCTCGTCGATGGTGTTATGGATGGCTGAGTTAAGCGGAGCACAAAAGTTCCTGGTTCCATAGGTAACTTGAGGGCAGCACGCTTTGACAGGTCGTCGGCGATGTTGTTCTCCGCACGAGGAACATGCTCTGTTTGCAAACCGTCAAAACGCTCCTCCAACTTTCTCACTTCATCTACATATGCTTCCATCAACGGGCTCTGATAGTCTTTGTTGACTTGCCTGACGACAAGCTGTGAGTCACCTCTGACGATGAGCTTCTTAATTCCAAGGTCTGCCGCGATCCTTAGACCAGCAAGTAGTCCTTCATATTCTGCAGTGTTGTTCGTTGATATCTCCCGGGGAAAGTGCATCTGAATCACATACTTGAGGTGCTCTCCGGTAGGTGCGACAAGCAGCACGCCAGCACCGGCGCCTTGCAGCGAAAAAGCCCCATCAAAGTACATAATCCATTCTTGATCTGTTTCCTTGCCGGGGACAGTTGTCTCTTGAACTTCTTCGTCTGGCGTCGGTGTCCATTCTTCAATGAATTCTGCCAAGGCTCTGCTCTAAATAGTTGAAGTGCTTTCAAATTTGAGACCAAAACTTGACAGTTCCAACGCCCACTCCACTATTCTTCCGGTTGCATCTGGATTTCGTAAAATCCGCTGCAACGGGAAGCGAGTGACGACGGTGATTTCATGTACCTGAAAATAGTGGCGCAGCTTCCTCGAGGCCATAAGGAGGCCGAAGAGCAGCTTCTGCACGCCAGAATATCTTGACCTGGCCCCCTGCAACAGGGAGCTGACAAAATAGACTGGGCGCTGCACCATCTTCTTCTTCTGTACTGCTTCATTTGACTGCGCGGATCCTGTCTTGTCGGCACCAGACTCTGCTGGGGATAGTTCTAGCTTGTCGCTTGACGGGCTTGCCGCTGCCGCTGCCTCTTCGTCTACTTCTCTCTGCGCCACTAACACAGCACTAACCACTTGATTTGTTGCCGCTAGATATAGCAGCAACGACTCTTGTGGCCTAGGCGCGACTAGTGTCGGCGGAGAGGAGAGGTACCTCTTCAAGTCCTGCAGCGCTGCCTCCGCTTCCGGAGTCCATTTCATCGGTCTTGCCTTTTTCAAGATTTTGAAAAAGGGGAGGGTGCGCTCAGCGGATTTGGAGATGAACCTGCTCAGAGCCGCAACGCAGCCGGCAAGTCGACGCACATCTTTGACACGTCTCGGTGCTTCAATCTGCTCAATTGCCTTGATCTTGTCGGGATTTGCTTCGATTCCACGTTGAGACACAAAGAACCCGAGAAGCTTGCCGGATGGAACGCCAAACACACACTTCTCAGGATTGAGCTTCAGATTGATCCTCCGCAGATTTGCAAATGTCTCTTCTAAATCTTGTATGAGTGTTGCCTTGTCCTTGGTTTTGACCACTATGTCATCCATATAAGCTTCCATATTTCTATGTAGCTGGGGCTCAAAACCAATCTGGACCGCTCTTGCAAACATTGAACCAGCACTTTTCAACCCGAAAGGCATGCGTATGAAGCAATACGTGCCACATGGGGTGATAAATGCGGTTTTCTCTTCGTCTTCCTTTGACATGAAAATCTGGTGGTAGCCTGAATATGCGTCAAGAAATGACAGCAAATCGCAGCCAGCGGTGGAGTCCACAATCTGGTCGATGCGCGGCAAGGGAAAAGGATCTTTTGGACAGGCTTTATTGATATCTGTATAGTCAATACACAGCCTCCATTTTCCATTCGCCTTGTGCACTACAACTGGATTGGCCAACCATGTTGGATGGAGCACTCCTCTGACTAAACCTGCTGCTTCAAGCTTCCTGATTTCTTCGGCGATAAACTCTTGCCGCTCCAAGGCTTGCTTCCTGACCTTCTGCTTAACGGGCCACGCGTGAGGACAGACAGCAAGGTGGTGCTCGATTACCTCCCTGGGAACATCGGGGATATCAGATGGTTGCCATGCAAACACATCGACATTCGCCCGCAGGAAGGCAATGAGCGCGCTTTCCTATTTGTCATCGAGGGTGGAACTTATGGTGAAAGTTCCTCCCGTACCATCCTCCTTGGCGGGCACCTTCTTAGTTTCTGGTGGAGCTGCCTTGGATTTCTTGCTCTTGCCGGTGGAGCTCTCTGGCACTTCCTCGACGGGAGCGCAACACTCCGAGGAGGTGCGCTTGCTGGAGTGTGTGTTAGAGGTCTTGCCGGTCTTCTATTCCCCCCGGGAGCTTCAGCGGCAGGAGCAAGTGCCTTGGCGGTAGGTGCTGCAACTGCCTCTCGGTAGAGTTGGTCGGTGCAGATAAGCGCATCCTTCTTGTCAGAGTTGATAGTGATGACACTCATCGGCCCGGGCATCTTCAGTGTATTATAGGCGTAGTGTGATGCCGCCATAAACTTGGCCAGTGCCGGGCGACCAAGAATCCCATTATATGGCAATGGAATCTTGGCGACGTCGAAGACGATCTTCTCCGTTCTGTAGTTCAGCTCGCTACCAAACGTCACTGGCAGGGTGATTTTGCCCTTCGGCTGGCTCCTTCCTGGATTGATCCCTTGGAACGTACCCATTTCCTCGAGATCTTCATCAGGAATTTGCAATCTTTTGATCACATCAGGCGAGATCAAGTTCAAACCGGCCCCACCGTCAACTAACATTTTTGTCACCTTGAGGTTGCGGATCGTTGGTGAAACCAACAATGGCAAACACCCGACAGCAGTTGTGCGATCAGGGTGATCCTCGGCGTCAAAAATGATAGGCGTGTGGGACCACTTCAGTGGTTTCCGTGCATCGACCGAGGGTTCTGCCGCATTGATCTCGCGCACCCACTGTTTGAGTCGGCGGTGAGAGCCATGCAACGAGGCGCCTCCGTCAACGCACATGGCTTCTGTAGCTCTCTGGAACTCGTGCTCGCTGGACTCGTCGCCTTCTTCATCATCATCATCACCCCCCTGTTCCATGTCGCGGCCTCGAGCGGGCCTCTCCTTTTGTTGCTTGGCCTTACCGCGGCGACCTCCTCGGCCACCGCGCTTCTTGCCGGACCCCCCAGTGCCATCCTGGGCCTTCTCCTTGTCTCGCCTTTCATACTCGGCTTTTGCTTCTCGACAAGCTCCTCAACTTGCCGGCAGTTTTGGAGATCGTGGCCCTTGGTGCGGTGGATCTTGCAGTATTGCTTGGCGGAGCCCTCCGGCTTGTTGGCAGCCGCCAAGGCCTGACATGCGGCACACCCGGCAACCTCCTTGCCGGGGCCATCAGTCTTGACCTTCTTGGCGGTGCCAGTGTTGCCGGATCCCTCGACGGCAAGCACGGCCTTGCCCTTGCGCTTCCTGTTCCTCCGTCGGCCTTTCTTCGCCGGGGTGGCGGCGTCTTCACTTTCAGAATCGACTCCTGCACTAGCATCCTCGCCGGGGAGTCTCCTTCCCTCTTCGGCCCGAGCACATCTGTCAGCCAGAGCGTAGAGCTCGGCGATATCCCTGACCTTGTTCATCGCCAGCTCTTCCCGCATCTTGCGGTTGCGCACATTCTGGTGAAAGGCGCTGATAACAGCGGCAGGATGAACGTCTGGGATGTTGTGCTGTATACGGCTGAATCTCTGTATGTACTTGCGCAAGGTTTCGCCATCTTTTTGGGGAATGAGATGTAAATCACTTTCTTGGCCAGGAGCTTGGTGGCCTCCAGTAAAGGCGCCAACAAACTCATGACATAAATCTGCCCAGGAGGAAATGGAGTTCTGCGGCAGATGCATCAACCACGACCTGACGTTGGGCTTAAGCACCAACGGGAAGTAGTTGGCGAGTATCTTGTCGTCTCGACCCCCGGCAGCCTGCACCGCAATGGTGTAGACGCTCAGGAACTCTGACGGGTGAGTCTTGCCGTCGTATTTCTCCGGTACCTCAGGTTTGAAAGTTCGGGAATTGGGCCACTGGACTCGCCGCAGCTCACGAGTAAAAGCTGGACAACCCACCTCGTAAGGCAAGTTGCCAGAATACCCCGGCGTAGGCTCGTCGACAGTGGGTCCCGCGCGCTTGTCGGATTGACGGCGCGCTTCCCGCCGCCGCTCGATGGTGGTTCGAGCGTCCTCCTTGTGCCGTTCTCGAAGAACTAGGCGTTGATCGCAGCGAACCCGTGGATCAGACGACGCCGTGGAATCATCATCACGGGTGTCGATCCGCCGAGTTAACGACCGCTGTTGTCGTGGCGGAGGGGAGCGCATCGTAGTCGTACCGCCTCCGGTCTTCTCGCCATCGGCACACACCGGCCCAGTAGACTGCCGCCGCGAGGGCTCTGCCTGCTGCGGCCTATCGTCATTAGCAAAGCCGATGAGGCTCTGAATGGCAGATCTCCACTCATCTAGCTTCTCCGCAGCGGGAGGGAAGTCTAGGAGCAGCTGAGCTCGCGCCAACGCTTCTGCTGGTGTAGGCGGCGGCGAAAGATGCGAAGAACGTGAGGTGCTCTGACTCCTAACGGAGTTAGAAGGAGCACCGTCACGGTCCTGCAACCGCGCGCGGCTTCCACCGGCGTGTTGGCATGGATCTTGGCCCCGCGCATCTTGGGAGTGATGCGCAGGGGTTTCCCCATGGGGATGCCTGGAACCACCAATGTCGCGGCGCTGCACGTCGCGCGCGACCTGAGAAGGCCGCGGCGCATGCGCCGGCGTGGGTGTCTTGGAAGGCGCCGTCCCGTCCTTGGAGTTCGCTGCGCCACCCGTAGGTAGCACGGCTCCATCCTTAGACCTGGCGCTTGCCTGGCTCGGATTGCCAGAACGTCGCAGAGGCTCAAGACCTCCACCTCCTCCACCAGCGCCCACGCCATCACCCGTCTGTGCGGGTACGGGGAGGCTGGACGCAGATGGATCAACCGCCGTAGCGCCCTTCTTCTTGGGAGCCATGGCGATGAAAGTGATCAAGAACTGGCGCGCTCACCGCTAGATCGGGTTCGCGCAACCTCTCCCCCTACCTGGCGCACCAAAGATGTCGGCGTACGACACCTATGGGATCGCGTGGATCCCTTTTACGGTTTGGCAAGGGGAAAAGATTTGCACAAAGAGCGGAACCAACGATCAACGCGAGGATCTTTACCCAGGTTCGGGCCGCTGAGAAGCGTAAGACCCTACTCCTGCTGTTGTTTATTGTGGATGTTCTTGGCTCAAGTACATAGAGCGCTTGTGGTGGGAAAGCAGCTACGCATGCAGAATGGGCCGGAAGGTCCTCCCTCCTCTGTAGCTACGCCTTGGGCCTCCTTTTATACGTCCAAGGGGTCACCAACAGTGGCAGACAGCAGTACAAGAGGTGTAAAGTTACTACAGTGTTTCATGATTATCGCCGACGTCTCAAGACAAACGTCTTAGGACAAACGCATTTAATGCTCTACTTAGCTGTCCCTTACTTTCTTGGGGACGGAAAAAGAGCCATCCCATCGGCACCGCTTAACCCCATTTGCTGTCGACGCTGTGACACGCAACCAGGAGGACAAGCCCTAAACGACAGGTTAGTCACTGCGCTGGAGCGGCGACACTGTGCTGAAGTGGTGGGATCTTGCCGGGTGCGAGATCTTGCCGGGCGCGAGGCCTTGCCGGGCCTTCGCGAGCCTTCCCGGCAAGGATCTTGCCAGGAACCCAGCCTTCAGTCTTCTGTCTTCTGATCATTAGCTTGAACGCCTTCTTGATATCTTGTATCCGTTTCCAGCTATCCTTCGGAAGGCCTTGCCGCTGGTATGGCTACAACCGTCCGTGCACAAGTATGGTGTACTAAAATGACCCAAACTTTAGTACACCGACACTCCGCAAGCCATCGGGAGGAGCGTATGACGCAAGACTCCTGATCTTCCTCGCTACGACACTAGGGGGGAAAATCTTCTGGGGTATGGCACTCCAATCTCCCTCAGCCCGCTACCACGAAAAGCTTCCAACATAAGGTACCTGACCTTCCCCAGTAAGCAACCTAAGGGTAAACTTCTGAGGTACGATACCCAGCCTTCTTCGGCACGGTACCCTGGCAAAAGCTTCGAGCGTAAGGAATTCAGCCTTCTTCAACACGCCATCGTGCCCACAACAATCTTGTCAGAAGCACAAACTAGCCCAGACACACATTTGCTTCAGAACTCAGTGGTTATGAGAGGATTTATCCAACACTTGCATATCTTGTGAGCATGCAGTCTATTTGATCAGTTCATGCGAGCGACTCGTACACGGGAATGATTGTGTTTAGAAAAACATTGGCCCCATATTGCGAAGAAGGATATGAAGGCAGCAACCTCAGTGCATTTTCTAGGAACACAGTTGTGAATCACCTAAGGGCAAAGTCAGAATGCATAAGGCAGAAAGAAAGCGACCCCTAGTCACTCGAGGCCATAAGATCATGTGAGACTTGTACCAAGAAAGGATGCCTCACCCGTGCGGAGTATTGCACCCAAACCTGAAGCAGCTAGCTCCAGGCCTTGGAAACCAAGCTCTTTGTCGATACTACCCGCTACCCACCAACCCTAGACAACAGACCGCCAGGACAAAAGGTACACCTGACAGGAAAGAGAAGAATTCAAGGTAGCTATGTGAAAAGACAACACTTGAGCCATCAGAAGAGGCAGTTAAAAGGTCAGTGGACCGACGAAGATAAGACAGCTGATGGATTCAAGTCGCACACGGGTAAGTCCCCCTTCACCGGGAGGTAAGTCTGGAAATCTCAAGGATGAGATTTTCTTAAGGGGGGTAGGTTTGTGACACCCTGATTTTCGCTCCCGGATTTTTCCTTCGTAGGATTGGACTCCCGTCTTTTTCTTTCGGTGTTATTGGATTTTATCTCGCTTTTGGGTATGTGAAGATGGTTATATAGCCTTGCCTTTCCTATCAGACCAGAGATTCTCTCCAATTCAACCTTGCCACTCAAACTACATTCTCAGGGTTTTACCGCCGAAACCCTACTTTCCGAATTGCCAGAGGAGAAACCCTAACTCCTGCATTTACAAAGGAACCCCAATTTTCTTTGATCTGTTGCCTCCCAAATCTTCCACAGAGACTTTCCTATATCTATCCACCCTGGATATGCAAAAATATTGCCAAGTCATTTGCAATATTTTTCATTTAAAATTAATTCCTTTTTCTGCCAGTTAAAGGAATTAAATCCAGGAAAATATCTATCCATTTCCAAAGTTCATGAAAACTTGTGGAGATATTCTTCGTGATCATATTGAGCTCTCATAAAAATATTGGCCATAATTAAATAAGGGAAATTGCATTTTCCTAATTAAAGCCAATATTGCATTTTGGGCCCTTTCCAAAGGAACTACCATTTTGGTAGCCAGCAAAAATCCCAAATAATTTGTGGAGCTTCTCCTATCAATATCTTCACCATTTCCATCAAGATCCCAAGTTCCATAGGTCAAATTTTGAGCACATCATCCAATTCTAGTTTCTGGACCTAATTTGAGATTGTGAAGCAACTATGTTTTATATTGCTCCATAGTTCTTGAAATTAATCCAGGACCTCATCCTCACTATATAATGTGATCATGCCAAAATTCACACCATTTGACCTAGCTATTTTGCCCCAGTAATTCAATCTAGTTTCTGTCCAGAGAGAAGCACTGTGAAGGAAGTACCATTTTGGCATACCCAAATGGTATGAAATTTTACCAGTGCCTCCATACACCCAAATCACCTACCTCCACCAGATTTGAGCCCAATCTATTGAGCCATTTGACCACAGCATCAAAATCTAGCTTCTGTCCAGATTCTAACTTTATGAAGGAGGTACCTTCAGTTCTTATCTGAATGGCCTCA
Source organism: Elymus sibiricus (assembly GCA_039707655.1). NCBI lineage: Eukaryota > Viridiplantae > Streptophyta > Magnoliopsida > Poales > Poaceae > Elymus > Elymus sibiricus. The sequence continues at coordinate 255,786,422 of CM077674.1, forward strand.
AAATTTACCAGGGCATTTACCTTGGTAGATCATCATCACACACCAAAAATCAGCTCAATCCCTCAGCCGTTTCTCTGCAAGAATCCAGGCAAGTTTCAGACCAGAACTGATTTCTAGATGAAACGATCACCTTCCAGCCACCCACTGCATTTCAACCACACAGATCATTCACTTGAGGACGAACCCAGCTCCCAGACAAGGCTCGACAGGCCTACGTGCCGTCGGTGTGCTGCTGCACGCGGTGACCGCGTGGATAACATGCCACTGGCACGCTTTGCACTCGGTCAGCTCCCTGCGGTCACTTCCGGCCAGCCTTAGCCCGTCCAGCCATGTCCATCGACTCCGCAGCGACCACGCGTCCCTTGTCTCGCAGCTTCCCCCTCCTCTTTCTTCCTCCTCGCGCCACAGCGGGCGCCGCCACGGCACTCTACCCTCATGATCTCCCTTTGTCGCCTCCCTCCACTGGCTCCTTCCTCCCCGAGCCGTCACGTTGCCTTAAATGCCGTCAGGTCGGCACCGCGCGCATCCAAGCCAGCTCACCGCGAGCTCCAGTGCGTGGCTAGGAACGCCACGGTGGCCGAGATTATCCGTCGACCTCGGGCAGCTATAAATAGGCCAGCCCCGAGCCCCTCGAGTTCACCAGCCTCCTCCCCTCTCCCTCTGGATCACTCCCGCAACCTAGCCCGGCCGAATCTCTCGCTAGAGCGCTCGAATTTCCGGCGAGCTTCACCCACTGCTCCGCCTCCAATTCCCATGTCCAAACACCCCCTGTGCCGCGTCTGACTCACTGCTGGATGCGCCATTCGCCGTAGACCCCGACCCTGCCTTCGCCCAGCCTCGCCGACCACCCTAGCCCATCCATTGCCGCAGCCCCGTGGCCTCCGCCATGGCATGGCGCCGCGCAGTGATACGTATCCAACGTATCTATAATTTTTGATTGTTCCATGCTGTTATATTATCAATCTTGGATGTTTTATTATGCATTTACAGCAATTATATATCATTTTTGGAGACTAACCTATTAACTTAGTGCCCAGTGCCAGTTGATGTTTTCTGCCTGTTTTTTGTTTTACAGAATATCAATATCAAACGAAGTCGAAATACCACGAAACTTTTTGGAGATTTTTTTCTAGACATAACAAGTACTGGAAGCTTCGGGAGAGGGCCAGAAGATGAAGGAGTGGCCCACGAGGCACCACGGCACGCCTGGGGGGGCAGGCGCGCCCTGGTACCTCATAGGGCCCACATAGCTCCTTTTGACCTAATTCCACCACTATAAATTCCCAAAAAATCAGAAACCCTCAAGGGAGTCCACGAAATACTTTTTCCACCGCCGCAAGTTTTTGTTCTCGAGATATCCCATCTGGAGGCCTTTTACGGTCCTCCGCCGGAGGGGGAATCGATCACGGAGGGGCTCTACATCAACCTTGCTGCCCTTCCGATGATGCGTGAGTAGTGTACCACAGACCTTCAGGTCCATAGTTAGTAGCTAGATGGCTTCTTCTTTCTTTTTGATCTTCAATACAATGTTCTCCTCGATGTTCTTGGAGTTCTATCCGATGTAATCACTTTTTGCGGTGTGTTTGTTGGGATCCGATGAATTGTGAGTTTATGATCAGATTATCCATGAATATTATTTGAGTCTTCTCTGATCTCTTTTATGCATGATTATTATAGCTTCATATTTCTTCTCCGATCTATTGATTTGGTTTAGCCAACTAGATTGATTTATCTTGCCATGGGAAGAGGTGCTTTGTAATGGGTTCGATCTTGCGGTGCTCAATCCCAGTGACAGAAAGGGACATGACACGTATGTATCATTGCTATTAAGGGTAAAAAGATGGGGTTTATTCATACGTGAGTTTATCTTGTCTACATCATGTCATCGTTCTTAAGGCGTTACTCCGTTCTTTATGGACTTAATACACTATATGCATGCTGGATAGCGGTCGATGTGTGGAGTAATAGTAGTAGATGCAGGCAGGAGTCGGTCTACTTGTCTCAGACGTGATGCCTATATACATGATCATTGACTTGGATATCATCATGATTATTTGCTTTTCTATCAATTGCCCAACAGTAATTTGTTTACCCACCGTATGCTATTTTCTTGAGAGAAGCCTCTAGTGAAAACTATGGCCCCCGGGTCTATCTAAATCATATACTAAAACCCTAAAAAATACTTGCTGCAATTTTATCTTATTTATTTTATTTTGTATTTTTGTTTCAATCTATCTATATATCACATACAATTTAATCTTGCAACTTACCGCCGAGGGATTGACAACCCCTTGATTGAGTTGGGTGCAAGGATTTGTTGTTTGTGTGCAGCTGCTGCTAATGAGGTGTTGCGTGATTCTCCTACTAGATTGATAACCTTGGTTTCATAACTGAGGGAAATACTTACTCTACTGTGCTGCATCATCCCCTCCTCTTCGGGGAAATACCAACGCAAGCTACAAGTAGCAGGAAGAATTTCTGGCGCCGTTGCCGCGGACACATCATCAACATCTATCAAGTACCTTCGCATAAACTCTCATCTCCTTGCATTTACTTTATTTTCCTTTGCCTCTCATTTTCATCTCCCCCACTTCTAAAAAGTTTTTACAAAAATACAAAAATATTTTCCGTTTGCCTTTTTCTTGTTTGCTTGTTTGCTTGCTTGTTATCTTGTTTGCGTAGCCACGATGTCTCAAGAAAATACAAAATTGTGTGATTTTTCCAATACTAATAATAATGATTTTATTATTACTCCGATTGCTCCTCCCGCCGCTAGTGCGGAGACTTGTGATATTAATGCCGCTTTGCTAAATCTTGTTATGAAAGAACAATTTTCTGGTAGTCCTAATGAAGATGATGCATCCCATCTTAACACTTTCATAGAATTGTGTGATATGCAAAAGAAAAAAGATGTGGATAATGATATTGTGAAATTAAAATTATTCCCATTCTCATTGCGGGATCGTGCAAAAATTTGGTTTTCATCTTTACCACGAAATAGTATCGATTCTTGGGATAGGTGTAAAGATGCTTTTATTACTAAGTATTTTCCTCCCGTGAAAATTATTTCACTTAGAAATCAAATTATGAATTTTAAGCAACCTGATCAGGAACATGTTACCCAATCTTGGGAGAGGATGAAATTAATGATAAGAAATTGCCCTACTCATGGTTTTAAATTTATGGATGATCATACAAAAAAATTATGCGGGATTAAATTTTGTCTCTAGAAATCTTTTAGATTCCGCCGCGGGTGGAACTTTTATGGAAATTACTTTGGGAGAAGCTACTAAATTGCTTGATAATATTATGGCAAATTATTCACAATGGCATACTGAAAGAGTTCCTCTAGAAAAAAAATGAATTCTGTTGAAGAAATTAGTACTTTGAGTGATAAAGTTGATGCGCTTATGAAATTGGTTGCTAGCAAAAATGCTCCTATTGATCCTAATGATGTGCCTTTGTCCACTTTTATTGAGCAAAATAATGATCCCGTAGATGTGAATTTTGTCTTACAGAGGTAATTTCAATGCTAGACCGTTTCCTGGAAATTCCTCTAATAATTATGGCAATCCCTATGGTAATTCTTATAATAATAATAATAATAATAGGATGCCCTCTGATCTTGAAATATAATATTAAAGAATTTATTAATGCTCAAAAGGTTTTCAACACTACGATAGAAGAAAAATTGAGTAAAATTGATGATATGTCTAGGAGCATTGATAGAATTATTCATGATGTGGAAAATCTTAAGACTAAAATTTTGCCACCTAAAATTGATATTAATGAATCAATTAAAGCTTTATATGTCTCCATGGATGAGAGTAATAAAAGAACCGCCATGCTAAAAGCTAAACGAGAATTTTTAGAAAAAGCGATTCCTCCCGGTTTTTATCATAGTAATGATGAGGATATTAAAATGATTGGTGTTTCATCTATTGATTCTTTGTTTAGCAATATAAAACTTGATGAAAATGGGACTAAAGAAGAGTCAACTTTAGCTAAAGAGCGTCCCCATAATTCGGAGGGTGAAAATCTTGATAAGAAAATTGCTAAAAGTGGGTTTGGAGAGGTAAAAACTTTAAATAGCGATGTGCCCACTCTCTTGGATTACAAAGATTTTAATTATGATAATTGTTCTTTGATTGAGTGCATTTCTTTGTTACAATCCATGTTAAATTCACCCAACGCTTATGAGCAAAACAAGGCTTTTACTAAACATATTGTAGAAGCTATGATGAAAGTGTTAGATGAAAAGCTAGAACTAAAAATTTCAATTCCTAGAAAATTATATGATGAATGGGAACCCACCATTAAAGTTAAAATTAAAAATTATGAGTGCAATGCTTTATGTGATTTGGGTGCTAGCGTTTCCACAATTCCAAAATCTCTATGCGATGTGCTAGGTTTTACCAATATAGATGAAGGTTCTCTTAATTTGCATCTTGCGGATTCTACTATTAAAAAGCCTTTGGGTAGAATTAATGATGTTCTTATTATTGCAAATAAGAACTATGTGCCCGTTGATTTTATTGTACTTGACATTGAATGCAATCCTTCATGCCCCATAATACTTGGTAGACCGTTCTTACGAACTATAGGTGCCGTTATTGATAAGAAAGAAGGGAATATAAAATTTCAGTTTCCACTAAAGAAGGGTATGGAACATTTCCCTAGGAAGAAAATTAAAGCACCATATGAATCCATTATGAGGGCCACTTATGGAATCAACTTGAAAGATGACAATACTTGAAACTATGCATTATACCTAGCTAGGGGCATAAAACAATAGCGCTTGTTGGGAGGCAACCCAATGAATAAAATAAATTTTCACTATTTGTTTCTGTTATTGTGAGTTTTCATGTTTATTCTACTGTTATGATTGTGTTTTTGTGTTTTTAATTAGTGTTTGTGCCAAGTAAAGCCTTTGGGATGATTTGGAAGATAGTATAATTGATGCTGTTTGGAAAACAGAAAGTTTTGCGTCCAGTGCTGGAATTTTGTTTCTGTACTGGAGCGTCAAAAAAATCTGAAATTTTTACACAGTATTGGTATATGAATTTCCCACGTTTTCCTCATTTTTCATAATTGTTGGAGTTATAGAAGTATGGATTTTAAATAGATTTCTACAGACTGTTCTGTTTTTGACAGATTCTGTTTTTGATGTGTTGCTTGCTTGTTTTGATGAAACTATGGATTGTATCGGGGGCTATAAGCCATGGAGAAGTTAGAATACAGTAGGTATAATGAAAAAATAAAATATGAATGGGTTTACAACAGTACTTAAAGTGGTGATTTATTTTATTATACTAACGGATCTCACGAAGGTTTTGTTGAGTTTTGTGTGATTGAAGTTTTCAAGTTTTGGGTGAGATCACGATGGATGAAGGAATAAGGAGTGGCAAGAGCCTAAGCTTGGGGATGCCCGAGGCACCCCAAGGTAATATTCAAGGAAGACTCAAGCGTCTAAGCTTGGGGATGCCCCGGAAGGCATCCCCTCTTTCTTCTACCAACCATCGGTAATTTTACTTGGAGCTATATTTTTATTCGTCACATGATATGTGTTTTACTTGGAGCGTCTTGTATTATATGAGTCTTTGCTTTGTTTGATTTTTAGTTTGTCACAATCATCCTTGCTGGACACACCAATTTGAGAGAGCCACGCGTTCATCATAATTTGTTAGAATACTCTATGTGCTTCACTTAAATTTTTTGAGCTAGGCAGTTGCTCTAGTGCTTCACTTAAATCTTTTTGAGCACGACGGTGGCTATATTTTGAAGAAATAAACTCTCATGCTTCACTTATATTATTTTGAGAGTTGATAAGATGAAAATTTTAAAGAAATATTTGCACTCTCATGCTTCACTTATATCTTTTTGAGAGTTGATAAAAGTAACAGTAATTTGCACAAGATATGAATTTGGTCCCAAAGTGATGAATATTCAAGAGGGATATAATAAAAACTTTCATATAGATCACTGGATATGATAAGTGTGATTCCTTGCAATAGTTTTGCGATATGGAAATGATAATATGTGAGCTATGTTAGTGAGTAATTATGATTTAGTAAGAATATTAGTGTTAAGGTTTGTGATTCCCTATGCATGCACGTTAAGTCAATAGTTATGCAAAGAAATTATATCCTACTTATGGTGCATTATTCGGTGTTAGTTATGTTCAATGCATGTTTATGACCGTTTTCGTTTTTTGGTTGGTTGCTTCTCAATCTATTTGCTAGCCTTCATTTGTACTAAGCGGAAATACTGCTTGTGCATCCAAACTCCTTAAACCCAAGTTGTGCCAAATGAGTCCACTATATCTACCTATATGCGGTATTTCAATGCCGTTCCAAGTAAATTTGCGTGTGCCAACTCTAATTTTCAAAATAATTTTTCCATTTTGTGTGCCCGTACCGCTCATGAAGCGGCAGGGGTTGGCCAATATTTTCCATGCTAGGTGTGTTATTCTCACGATGAATGTTTATTCACTTGTCATTGCACGAGAGAGTGGTTGGTAATAGGGATGCCCAGTCCCACATTGAAATCAAAAATTAATAACAACAAAATTCCTTGGAAAGTGTTGGTATGGAGGGCACCCGTGGATACTGCTAGCCATGGATTGTGAAAGAACGGTGGAAAGGAAATAAACTTTACTTTCTGTTTGGGAACCGCCTATGATGTGTCTAGCATGGAAAATATTGGGAATTCTCGGTCGTTTTCGTTGACAGGAAAAGCTTGCCTCTCAAAATATTTTTATCTCTTTAATTTAAGCTTTGAGCTCTGGCACATTTGACAAATCTCTGCTTCCCTCTGCGAAGGGCCTATCTATTTACTTTTATGCAATTTTTATTTTTATTTGAGTCTCCATCTTCTCTTATAAAGCACCAACTAGAGAGCACTATTGTCATACTTGTGCATTGTGTGTGGCTAATATTCGAGTGTGTTTCATGAATGGATCAATCATTGAGCATAATGGGCTAGGGATAACTTTCTTTAGCGTTGATATTTTGAAAAGCATGGTTGCTTGTTAATATGCTTGAGTATTTATATCTTCATGTCAAACTATAGACTATTGCTTTGAATCATTCAAGTCCAATGTCCATGCTACAAAAGAAAAGAATATGATGAATATGATAGGCAGCATTCCACATCAAAAATTCTGTTTTTATCATTTACCTACTCGAGGACGAGCAGGAATTAAGCTTGGGGATGCTGATACGTCTCCAACGTATCTATAATTTTTGATTGTTCCATGCTGTTATATTATCAATCTTGGATGTTTTTATATGCATTTACAACAATTATATATCATTTTTGGAGACTAAGCTATTAACTTAGTGCCCAGTGCCAGTTGCTATTTTCTGCCTGTTTTTTGTTTTACAGAATATCAATATCAAACGAAGTCCAAATGCCACGAAACTTTTTGGAGATTTTTTTCTGGACATAACAAGTACTGGAAGCTTCGGGAGAGGGCCAGAAGATGAAGGAGTGGCCCACGAGGCACCACGGCGCGCCTGGGGGGGCAGGCGCGCCCTGGCACCTCGTGGGGCCCACAGAGCTCCTTTTGACCTAATTCCACCACTATAAATTCCCAAAAAATCAGAAACCCTCAGGGGAGTCCACGAAATACTTTTTCCGCCGCCGCAAGTTTCTGTTCTCGAGAGATCCCATCTGGAGGCCTTTTCCGGTGCTCCGCCGGAGGGGGAATCGATCACGGAGGGGCTCTACATCAACCTTGCTGCCCTTCCGATGATGCGTGAGTAGTTTACCACAGACCTTTGGGTCCATAGTTAGTAGCTAGATGGCTTCTTCTCTCTTTTTGATATTCAATACAATGGTTTCCTCGATGTTCTTGGAGTTCTATCCGATGTAATCACTTTTTGCGGTGTGTTTGTTGGGATCCGATGAATTGTGAGTTTATGATCAGATTATAAATGAATATTATTTGAGTCTTCTCTGATCTCTTTTATGCATGATTATTATAGCTTCGTATTTCTTCTTTGATCTATTGATTTGGTTTGGCCAACTAGATTGATTTATCTTGCCATGGGAAGAGGTGCTTTGTAATGGGTTCGATCTTGCGGTGCTCAATCCCAGTGACAGAAACGGACATGACACGTATGTATCGTTGCTATTAAGGGTAAAAAGATGGGGTTTATTCATACGTGAGTTTATCTTGTCCACATCATGTCATCGTTCTTAAGGCGTTACTCCGTTCTTTATGGACTTAATACACTAGATGCATGCTGGATAGCGGTCGATGTGTGGAGTAATAGTAGTAGATGCAGGCAGGAGTCGGTCTACTTGTCTCGGACGTGATGCCTATATACATGATCATTGTCTTGGATATCGTCATGATTATTTGCTTTTCTATCAATTGCCCAACAGTAATTTGTTTACCCACCGTATGCTATTTTCTTGAGAGAAGCCTCTAGTGAAAACTATGGTCCCCGGGTCTATCTAAATCATATACTAAAACCCTAAAAATACTTGCTGCAATTTTATCTTATTTATTTTATTTTGTATTTTTGTTTCTATCTATCTATCACATACAATTTAATCTTGCAACTTACCACCGAGGGATTGACAACCCCTTGATTGCGTTGGGTGCAAGGATTTGTTGTTTGTGTGCAGGTGCTGCTAACGAGGTGTTGCGTGATTCTCCTACTGGAGATAACCTTGGTTTCATAACTGAGGGAAATACTTACTCTACTGTGCTGCATCATCCCCTCCTCTTCGGGGCAATACCAACGCAAGCTACAAGTAGCACGCAGCCAGCCGCCCCCTCCACCCCAGCTACCCACCCCCGGAGACGGCAGTCTCCGACGACCGCGTCCACTCCCTCGCCTGCTCCCGAGGCCCTTCCAGTCGTTTGATTCCACCGGAGCCAGAGCCCCTATCGCTGCCGTCGGGAGAGGAGGAGAGGAAGAAGAAGGAGGAGGAGGAGGCGAGAGAAAGGCCTGACCGGTGGGGCCCGGACCCACCCGTCAGTGAGAGGAGACCGGCCAGCTGGATTAAGTGGAAGCGGCTTCCGCAGAAGTCGTATCCCCCCACACTGAAAGCATATTTTTCAAAATACGCCTTCGGTCTCAGCCCAGGGCCGAAACAGTTAAATAGTGGACGTTCGTCGGCTATGGGCAAAAATGAACAGGTTCTGTTTATTTTTCTGCCTAAAGAACGAACAGCCACAACTTTTCACTCGTGACTCCGATTCAGGTGATTCCAAAGCCCACGATCTCTATTCATCGAGCCCATTCCGATGGAATCATTTTCACAATGTTGACACATTCTGAAATGACCATATTACCCCTGCCCTATATTCAGCCCTTCGAGAGAGAAACCTTTCCGTCGAATCCTTCCGCGAGATGATCGCACTTCTTCCCAGAGTATTCCTTCACCCCAGGCAAGCCGACCATCTGATATGTGCCCTAAAGCATTGCTTCTGTGTTATTCTTGTGTGTTTAATTAATGAATATGTTTGTGTTCGAGTGCATAATAGTAGGCGGCATATGATTCTGATGAACCCTTGCTTACTTTTCTCTGGTGACATCACCACGCCTGTGTTTTGTGCTGCTTCCAGCCGTCCGGGGTGGATGCCAACTTTATATTTATCTTTTCAACAACTATCCCGAGTTCTGAGCTGCTTTCGACCGTCTCGTGCAGTTGTTGAATTTCTTTTTGTAGTAGTGACCCCATGCTCTGAGCTGCTTTCCAGCCATCTTAGGGAACTGCTACTTTCTTTTTATCAACACCGTCTCATGCTCTGAGCTGCTTTTCAGCCATCTTGAGCCGGGGTTGAGTTATTCCAGTAACGTCCCAGATCTGAGTTGTAAAGACCGTTCTGGTGGCTACTGATTTATTTGCCGGTTTCATGCAAGGGTTCAGATGGTTGTAACTTACAACTAAAACTTGTAAAGTGATAACTTGCCATTTAAACGTTGCTGCACTAATGACTCGTTGTGTCAGGTTGTTATGTTTTCATTAATGTTATAGTATTCATTATTACAGTTAGTGCATTGATCAAGAATGTGACTTAATAACAACAACCTCCTCCGTCGGCTGGATCGAGTCATAGTGCCACTGAACCGAGCTCATCAGTGTAGCCACATTTGCCGGTATGGGACGGCCTTAACTTGGTCTATTGTCTTGCCTCTTATTGGTACCTTCAAAGAGGGAAGGTTATGCGCGCGTGCTACCCTGGCCCGGTAGGCGGCGATAACCTTGTAAGCCCAAGTTATATGGTACCAGGGTCCCCGTTTGGGATAGTTTAGTTTGGTCACGACGGTGGCAGGTGTCAGGAGTGACACAGGGGCCACCCAGGACATGACCCGGAAGGGGTATGATTGTCGATGGGACCGTAAGAGTACTAGGCAATAGACAAGTTCTGTTGGAGCAGCACCGGTCCACCCGAATGGGGACATGTACTAAAGTACGAGGCCGGGAGCTCCATAGTGTGGGTAAAGTGCGCAACCTCTGCAGAGTGTAAATCTATTCGAATAGCCACGTCCTCGGTTATGGGACACAGTTCGTACTAGGTCACACTATTTGGTCCGTGTCGGGTCTGGAGGAATAAACCATATGGTGTTGCTAATGATGAACCAGAGAAGGGTAAGGTTTATCAGACTTGCAGTACAGATGCATGGACATTAGATGATGTCAGGGATATGAATGTTAGCCATGCGATGGCTATGAGATGAGTGGTCAGATGACCGCAAGAGTTAGATTGGGTTTGGATATCATTTGGATTAGATCATGAGAATATTTGGAGTATGAATTCATTACCCGATATGCTTTATCTTCGTCATGCTGTTTTTACTTCAGTAGTAATATTGGTAGATAATCCTGCTATGACATGATAATTAATAATGCTAGATAGTTAAACCATAATAATTAATATTGCTATAAGAATTGAAGCATGTTTGAATGCCATGGATTGATTTGCTTGGTGTATATGTTGGTTTGGTTTGCTTGCGAGTACATTCAAAAGTACTCAGCGGCCTTCAACGTGGCCAGGTTCACCTAAGAATCCGACGTCCACCAGCGAGGAGCGGGAGCATTCATAGGCTAGAAGAGTAACCCAGTCAGATCCCTGTGGATTGGAGCCTCTCCAAGTCCGTGCTGCCTTAGTTAGTATTTTTTTCCGCTGCCCCGTCCTTGTAACCATGATGTAACCATTCCAGCCACAATGGCTAATAAATATATTCTTATTACAGTTGTGCCTGTGTTCATGATACTTGTTGTAAAGGCACGCGCCAGTGTGATTTCCTGGGCTGGCATGTGCGGCGACCGTCTGGCTACAGTGGTATTCAGGCGGGGCGCCACACATATAGTGCAACATCCGAGACGTCGAGTACTTCGGACTTTTGTTTTAGGGTGTAAAATCGAAACCCTTTGGCAATTGTACCTTAAAGACGTGGGCAGTGCTTGTAAGAAAATGCATTTGAAGACCTTTATGAATACGATTTCTTTACTTCAAGTAGCCAAGCTTTACATGCCAAACTTTTTGATGAAAGGAGCTGAGCAAGATACAATGCGTGTAAAGATAGTGAGGAGAAACTAAAAGAAAACAGGGCGGATCTTGTCATCGGGTGTATGAGCCTGGGCCGCTTCCTGCCGCATGTCTGTGTTTCCGTGCTGTTGACCAGCTCATCCTCGTTGATAGCGTGGGTTGATGCAGCTTCGGCCAAGTATGCACTTGATGCGTTCGTTGGTCGATCCCTTCGAAGAGGTCTGCAGCTGTTAGTTGTGTGGCTAAAGCCACATGGGCATGCTAATATTGGCTAGCTCTTTGACAGAACCATGCCGACATGCTAGCCCGAGGTTTCGTCGCTGCTCGGTCTAGCCGACCCGACGTTTCCATGGTCTTGGCTCCTTGGCGACCCAGGGAATTTTTAGTGCGAAGTTGTGCACCCTGGGGACGTAGTGCCCCTTCCAAGGGAAGCGCTCGAGGAGCCCGTACCCCTATTTAGGGTGGGGAGGCGCTTGCCCGAGGTCAACTGGCGTAGCCCGCGTACGCTTCGAAGAACTGGGGGTGCGTGTACCGCCACGGGCGGCCTCCTCGGATGCCTGCACCTCGGCTACGAAAGCCGCGGTCTGCTCCTCCATCCGGAGAGAGCGTTCATTGTTACCATTTACTGTAATGACACAGTTGGGTCCCGGCATTTTGAGCTTGAGATATGCATAATGAGGGACTGCGTTAAAGCGGGCGAATGCGGTGCGTCCTAGGAGCGCATGGTATTCACTGCGAAAAGGTACGATGTCAAAGATTAACTCCTTGCTCCTGAAGTTCTCGGGTGATCCGAACACTACCTCTAGGGACACGGTTTCGGTGCAGCGAGCCTCGACTCCTGGTATTACACCTTTGAAGGTGGTGCTGCTAGACTTAATCCGAGATGAGTCGATCCCCATCTTCCTTACCGTGTCCTCGTAGATCAAGTTGAGGCTGCTTCCTCCGTCCATAAGGACGCGCGTCAAATGAAAACCATCGATGATCGGGTCCAGGACGAGGGCGGCCGATCCGCCATGCCTGGTGCTTGTCAGATGGTCGTGTTTGTCGAATGTGATCGGGTAAGCCGACCACGGATTGTACTTCGGGGCCACAGGCTCTAACGCGTAGATGTCCTGAAGTATGCGTTTCCTCTCCCTTTTGGGGATGTGGGTAACGTAAATCATGCTTACCTCTATTACCTCATTAGGAAACTTTTTCTGGCCTCCATTGTTTGGCCGTCGAGGTTCATCCTCGCCTTCGCTGCGATTTTGGGTTTTATGTTGTCCCTCTGTCACTATCTTGTCGGCCTGCTTAAAGACCCAACAATTCTTGTTGGTGTGGGTTGCTGGTTTCTCTTGAGTGCCATGAATTTGGCATGGTCGATCCGAGATCTTGTCGAGCTGGCTCGGTCCATCCTTGTTCCCTTTGAAGGGCTTTGTTTTTTGTCCGGATCGAGGTCCGATGAAGCCTGCATTGACTGCTGCATCTTCTGTGTCGCTTCCAATGTTTCTATGCCTGCGCTTATTTTTGTTGCGCTTAGGCTTGCCGTTGGCGTCGCGAGTCTCAGAGGTCCCCGCCTCTCCATCGTGAGTGCTGCGGGCCAGCCAACAATCCTCTCCCGCGCAAAAGCGGGTCATGAGTGAGGTGAGGGCTGCCATGGTCCTCGGTTTATCCTGGCCGAGCTGGCGGGCGAGCCATTCATCTCGGATGTTGTTTTTGAATGCAGCGATGGCCTCGGCGTCCGAGCAGTCTATGATCTGGTTCCTTTTAGTAAGAAATCGATTCCAGAATTTCCGAGCTGATTCGTTGGGCTGCTGAGTGACACGACTGAGGTCATCGGCGTCCGGAGGTCGGACGTAGGTTCCTTGGAAATGTTCCCTGAAGGCGTCTTCAAGAGCTTCCCAGCTTCCAATGGAGTGGGGCGGTAGGCTATTCAGCCAGTGCCTTGCCGGCCCCTTTAGCTTGAGCGGCAGGTACTTGATGGCATGGAGGTCATCTCCATTGCCATGTGTATATGGAGAAGAAAATCTTCAATCCATACGGCTGGGTCCGTGATACGTCCATTTTGCATCATGTTTTCCTACTGTTATTTATAGTGTTTTTAATCAATATAACACTTTGTGGAGCAATTCTAATGCCTCTTCTCTCTTAATAAGCAAGATTTACATAAGGAGGGAGATTGCCGGCAGCTGGAATTCTGGACCTAAAAAAGCTATGTCAGAGATACCTATTCTGCACATCTCCAAATGAGCTAAAATTTCACGGAGATTTATTTTGGAATAAATAAAAAATACTGGAGAAAAGAAGTACCAGAGGGGGCCACCCAGGCGCCCACGAGGCACCAGGGCGCGCCACCCCCCCCCCCCCCCCAGGCGCGCCCTGGTGGCTTGTGGGGCCCCTGGCCAGCCTCCGGTGCCCATTTTCTGGTATATAAGCCCATTTGCCCTAGAAAAAAATAAAGAGAAGACTTTCGGGACGGAGCGCCGCAATCTCGAGGCGGAACTTGGGCAGGAGCACTTTTGCTCTCCGGCGGAGCGATTCCGCCGGGGATACTTCCCTCCGGGAGGGGGAAATCGAAGTCATCGTCATCACCAACGATCCTATCATCGTGGGAGCACCAATCTTCATCAACATCTTCACCAGCACCATCTCATATCAAACCCTAGTTCATCTCTGGTATTCAATCTTTGTCTCAAAACCTCAGATTGGTACCTGTCGGTTGCTAGTAGTGTTGATTACATCTTGTAGTTGATGCTAGTTGGTTTATTTGGTGGAATATTATATGTTCAGATCCATTATGCTATTCAATACCCCTCTGATCTTGAACATGAACATGAGTTGTGAGTAGTTACTTTTGTTCTTGAGGACGTGGGAGAAGTCTGGTCATAAGTAATCATGTGAATTTGGTATTCGTTCGATATTTTGATGATATGTATGTTGTTGATCATCTTAGTGGTGTCATGTGAACGTCGACTACATGACACTTCACCATCTTTGGTCCTAAGGGAATGCATTGTGGAGTAGTAATTAGATGATGGGTTGCTAGAGTGACAGAAGCTTAAACCCTAGTTTATGCGCTATTCTGTAAGGGGCTGATTTGGATCCATATGTTTAATGCTATGGTTAGATTTATCTTAATTCTTCTTTCTTAGTTGCGGATGCTTGCGAGAGGGGTTAATCATAAGTGGGAGGCTTGTTCAAGTAAGAACAGCACCCAAGCACCGGTCCACCCACATATCAAATTATCAAAGTAGCGAACGCGAATCAAACAAACATGATGAAAGTGACTAGATGAAATTCCCATGTGTCCTCGAGAACGTTTAACTTATTATAAGAGATCGTTCCGGCCTGTCCTTTGCAACAAAAGGATTGGGCTACCTTGCTGCACCTTAGTTACTATTGCTACTTGTCACTTGTTACAAATTATCTTGCTATCAAACTACTTGTTACCGATAATTTCAGTGCTTGCAGAAAATACCTTGCTGAAAACTGCTTGTCATTTTGCTACTTGTGAGCTGCGTTGGTAATTCCCTGAAGAGGAAGGGAGATGCAGTACAGTAGAGATAAGTATTTCCCTCAGTTATGAAACCAAGGTTATCAATCCAGTAGGAGAATCACGCAACACCTCGTTAGCAGCACCTGCACACAAAACAACAAGTCCTTGCACCCAACGCAAACAAGGGGTTGTCAATCCCTCGGCAGTTAATTGCAAGATTAAATTGTATGTGATAGATAGATAGATTGAACTAAAATATAAAATAAAATAAATAAAGTAAAAGTGCAGCAAGGTATTTTTAGGGTCTTTAATATATGATTTAGATAGACCCGGGGGCCATAGTTTTCACTAGAGGCTTCTCTCAAGAAAATAGCATACGGTGGGTAAACAAATTACTGTTGGGCAATTGACAGAAAAGTAAATAATCATGATGATATCCAAGGAAATGATCATGTATATAGGCATCACGTCTGAGACAAGTGGACCGACTCCTGCCGGCATCTACTACTATTACTCCATACATCGACCGCTATCCAGCATGCATCTAGTGTATTAAGTCCATAAAGAACGGAGTAACGCCTTAAGCAAGATGGCATGATGTAGACAAAGTAAACTCACGCATGAATAAACCCCATCATTTTACCCTTAATAGCAATGATACATACGTGTCATGTCCCCTTCTGTCACTGGGATTGAGCACCGCAAGATCGAACCCATTACAAAGCACCTCTTCCCATGGCAAGATAAATCAATCTAGTTGGCCAAACCAAATCAATAGATCGGAGAAGAAATACGAAGCTATAATAATCATGCATAAAAGAGTTCAGAAAAGACTCAAATAATATTCATGGATAATCTGATCATAAACTCACAATTCATCGGATCCCAATAAAGACATCGCAAAAAGTGATTACATCGGATAGAACTCCAAGAACATCGACGAGAACATTGTATTGAAGATCAAAAAGAGAGAAGAATCCATCTAGCTACTAACTATAGACCCGAAGGTCTGTGGTAAACTACTCACGCATCATCAGAAGGGATGCAAGGTTGATGTAGAGCCCCTCCGTGATCGATTCCACCTCCGGCGGAGTACCGAAAAAGGCCTCCAGATGGGATCTCTCGAGAACAGAAACTTGCGGCAGTGGAAAAAGTATTTCGTGGACTCCCCTATTGGTTTTCCGATTTTAGAGAATTTATAGTGGTGGAATTAGGTCAAGCGGAGCTGTGTGGGCCCCATAAGCCACTACGGCGCGCCCCCCCCTGGGGCGCGCCCTGGTGCCTCGTGGGCCACTGCTTCATCTTCTGGCCCTCTCCCGAAGCTTCCGGTACTTGTTATGTCCAGAAAAAAAATCTCCAAAAAATTTGTGGCATTTGGACTTCGTTTGGTACTGATATTCTGGAAAACCAAAAACAGGCAAAAATCAGCAATTGGCACTGGGCACTAAGTTAATAGGTTAGTCCCAAAAAATGATATATAATTGCTATAAATGTATATAAAAACATCCAAGATTGATAATATAATAGCATGGAACAATCAAAAATTATAGATACGTTGGAGACGTATTAGCATCCCCAAGCTTAATTCCTGCTCGTCCTCGAGTAGGTAAATGAGAAAAACAGAATTCCTTCTCACCTATCATATTCAGCATATATTCTTTTCTTTTATAGCATGGACATTTGGACTTGAATGATTCAAAGCAATAGTCTATAATTTGACATGAAGATATAAATACTCAAGCATGCTAACAAGCAACCATGTCTTTCAAAATATCAACGCTAAAGAAAGTTATCCCTAGCCCATTATGCTCAATCATTGATCCATTCATGAAACACACTCAATATTAGCTACACACAATGCACAAGTATGAAAATAGTGCTCTCTAGTTGGTGCTTTATAAGAGAAGATGGAGACTCAAAATAAAAATAAAAATTGCATAAAAGTAAATAGATAGGCCCTTCGCAGAGGGAAGCAGAGATTTGCAAATATGCCAGAGCTCAAAGCTTAAATTAGAGAGATAAAATTATTTTGAGAGGCACGCTTTTCCTGTCAACGAAAATGACCGAGAATTCCCAATATCTTCCATGCTAGACACATCATAGGCGGTTCCCAAACAGAAAGTAAAGTTTATTTCCTTTCCACCATTCTTTCACAATCCATGGCTAGCCGTATCCACGGGTGCCCTCCATACCGACACTTTCCAAGGAATTTTGTTGTTATTAATTTTTGATTCATTGTGGGACTGGGCATCCCTATTACCAGCCACTCTCTCGTGCAATGACAAGTGAATAAACACTCATCGTGAGAATAACACACCTAGCATGGAAAATATTAGCCACCCCCTGCCGCTTCATGAGTGGTACGGGCACACAAAATGGAAAATTATTTTGAAAATTAGAGTTGGCACATGCAAATTTACTTGGAACGGCATGGAAATACCGCATATAGGTAGATATGGTGGACTCATTTGGCACAACTTGGGTTTAAGGAGTTTGGATGCACAAGCAGTATTTCCGCTTAGTACAAATGAAGGCTAGCAAATAGATTGAGAAGCAACCAACCAAAAAGCAAAAACGGTCATAAACATGCATTGAACATAACTAACACCGAATAATGCACCATAAGTAGGATATAATTTTGTTGCATAACTATTGACTTAATGTGCATGCATAGGGAATCACAAACCTTAACGCTAATATTCTTACTAAATCACAATTACTCACTAACATGACTCACATATTATCATCTCCATATCGCAAAACTATTGCAAGGAATCACACTTATCATATCCAATGATCTATATGAAAGTTTTTATTATATCCCTCTTGAATATTCATCACTTTGGGACCAAATCCATATCTTGTGCAAATTACCATTACTATTATCAACTCTCAAAAAGATATAAGTGAAGCATGAGAGTGCAAATATTTCTTCAAAATTTTAATCTTATCAACTCTCAAAATAATATAAGTGAAGCATGAGAGTTCAAATATTTCTTCAAAATATAGCCACCGCCGTGCTCAAAAAGATTTAAGTGAAGCACTAGAGCAACTGCCTAGCTCAAAAAAATTAAGTGAAGCACATAGAGTATTCTAATAAATCATGATGAACGTGTGGCTCTCTCAAATAGGTGTGTCCAGCAAGGATGATTGTGACAAACTAAAAAGAAAACAAAGCAAAGACTCATATAATACACGACGCTCCAAGCAAAACACATATCATGTGACGAATAAAAATATAGCTCCAAGTAAAATTACCGATGGTTGGTAGAAGAAAGAGGGGATGCCTTCCGGGGCATCCCCAAGCTTAGACGCTTGAGTCTTCCTTGAATATTACCTTGGGGTGCCTCGGGCATCCCCAAGCTTAGGCTCTTGCCACTCCTTATTCCTTCATCCATCGTGATCTCACCCAAAACTTGAAAACTTCAATCACACAAAACTCAACAAAACCTTCGTGAGATCCGTTAGTATAACAAAACAAATCACTACTTTAAGTACTGTTGAAAACCCATTCTTATTTTATTTTTGCATTATACCTACTGTATTCTAACTTCTCCATGGCTTATACCCCCCGATACAGTCCATAGTTTCATCAAAACAAGCAAGCAGTGCATCAAAAACAGAATCTGTCAAAAACAGAACAGTCTGTAGAGATCTATTTAAAAGATATACTTATGTAACTCCAAAAATTCTGAAAAATTAGGAAAACGTGGGAAATTCATATACCAATACTGTGTAAAAATTTCAGATTTTTCTGACGCTCCAGTACAGAACCAAAATTCCAGCACTGGACGCAAAACTTTCTGTTTTCCAAACAGCATCAATTGTACTATCTTCCAAATCATCCCAAAGGCTTTACATGGCACAAACACTAATTAAAAACACAAAAACACAATCATAACAGTAGCATAAATGTGAAAACACACAATAACAGAAACAAAAAGTAAAAATTTATTTTATTCATTGGGTTGCCCCCCAACAAGCGCTATTGTTTTATGCCCCTAGCTAGACATAATGCATAGTTTCAAGTATTATCATTTTTGGTTTCCAACTCCTCAATGACACACCCATTTTTTCTAATAGATTTAACATAGGTATTTCTCATCATCACACTTCTAGGCACAAAATCAAGAATTTTACTTTTGTGAATAGGTTCCTTAATTATATCAATGAAATTGGGGTGCACGCTAATCATTTTAAGATCCTCATTTCCCTTACTAGAAGTAGCACCATTGGTTTTAGGAACATATATGAACTTGCAATTTTTATTGGGAGGAGTTCTATCAATATTCTTAACGGAGGTAAAAGCAAACTCCAAATTATTAATAATTTCTTCTATCTTATCGATTCTAGCGGGGCTTTGTTCTATTCTTTCATTAACTACCGGTTCCTTCTCTTTTAAGGTTTTCAATGCGATTCCTACCTTAGAACCAAATTGAGTGATATGATTATGAAATTTTTTATCTAAATTCTCAAGATGTTCAATAGTAGACATTTTACTTTCAATAGCCTCTAACCTTTGCATAACATGTTCCAAAGTCAAACTTGTTTCATTAACAGTGATAGGTGGTGATCCCACTAAATTTCCCATAGCATTGAAAGCATCCATAGAGGGAGACATCAAGAAACTCCCTCCGGTAATAGTATCAAGTACGAATCTATACCAAGTAGTAATACCCACATAAAAATTGCGAAGAAGGATTGTGGCGGATTGCTTACGAGTTGATCTATTATGAGCATCACAAATCCTATACCAAGCATCTTTTAAATTCTCTCCTCCCCTTTGTTTAAAATTAAGTACTTCATTTTCAGGGGTAATAGTAATGAGCAAAGAACTAGTCATAATGATAAAGCAAGCAATCAAACAAGCAAAAGGCAAACGGAAAATATTTTTGTATTTTTGTAAAAACTTTTTAGAAGTGGGGGAGATGAAAACGAGAGGCAAAAGCGAATAAAATAAATGCAAGGAGATGAAAGTTTTATGCATAGGTACTTGATAGATGTTGATGATGTCTCCCCGGCAACGGCGCCAGAAATTCTTCCTGCTACTTGTGAGCTGCGTTGATAATTCCCTAAAGAGGAAGGGAGATGCAGTACAGTAGAGATAAGTATTTCCCTCAGTTATGAAACCAAGGTTATCAATCCAGTAGGAGAATCATGCAACACCTCGTTAGCAGCGCCTGTACACAAAACAACAAATCCTTGCACCCAACGCAAACAAGGGGTTGTCAATCCCTCGGCGGCTAATTGCAAGATTAAATTGTATGTGATAGATAGATAGATTGAACTAAAATATAAAATAAAATAAATAAAGTAAATGTGCAGCAAGGTATTTTTAGGGTTTTTAATATATGATTTAGATAAACCCGGGGGCCATAGTTTTCACTAGAGGCTTCTCTCAAGAAAATAGCATACGGTGAGTAAACAAATTATTGTTGGGCAATTGATAGAAAAGCAAATAATCATGACGATATCCAAGGCAATGATCATGTATATAGGCATCACGTCTGAGACAAGTAGACCGACTCCTGCCTGCATCTACTACTATTACTCCACACATCGACCGCTATCCAGCATGCATCTAGTGTATTAAGTCCATAAAGAACGGAGTAACGCCTTAAGCAAGATGACATGATGTAGACAAAGTAAACTCACGCATGAATAAACCCCATCTTTTTACCCTTAATAGCAATGATACATACGTGTCATGTCCCCTTCTGTCACTGGGATTGAGCACCGCAAGATCGAACCCATTACAAAGCACCTCTTCCCATGGCAAGATAAATCAATCTAGTTGGCCAAACCAAATCAATAGATCGGAGAAGAAATATGAAGCTATAATAATCATGCATAAAAGAGTTTAGAGAAGACTCAAATAATATTCATGGATAATCTGATCATAAACTCACAATTCATCGGATCCCAACAAACACATCGCAAAAAGTGATTACATCAGATAGAACTCCAAGAACATCGAGGAGAACATTGTATTGAAGATCAAAAAGAGAGAAGAAGCCATCTAGCTACTAACTATGGACCCGGAGGTCTGTGGTAAACTACTCACGCATCATCGGAAGGGCAGCAAGGTTGATGTAGAGCCCCTCCGTGATCGATTCCCCCTCCGACGGAGTATCGGAAAAGGCCTCCAGATGGGATCTCTCGAGAACAGAAACTTGCGGCAGCGGAAAAAGTATTTCGTGGACTCCCCTGTTGGTTTCCCGGTTTTAGAGAATTTATAGTGGTGAAATTAGGTCAAACGGAGCTGTGTGGGCCCCACAAGCCACCAGGGCGCCCCCCCTGGGGCGCGCCCTGGTGCCTCGTGGGCCACTGCTTCATCTTCTGGCCCTCTTTCGAAGCTTCCAGTACTTGTTATGTCCAAAAAAAATCTCCAAAAAGTTTCGTGGCATTTGGACTTCGTTTGGTACTGATATTCTGGAAAACCAAAAACAGGCAAAAAACAGCAACTGGCACTGGGCACTAAGTTAATAGGTTAGTCCCAAAAAATGATATATAATTGATGTAAATGTATATAAAAACATCCAAGATTGATAATATAATAGCATGGAACAATCAAAAATTATAGATACGTTGGAGACGTATCACATTTCCTTCTGCTCCTCGTTGGGTTCGACACTCTTACTTATCGAAAGGACTACGATTGATCCCCTATACTTGTGGGTCATCAGTCCATGGTGCCATCGTAAGATTCTATGTTGATGGGTTTAAACCCATCGGGGAACTGGTGTTCCATTACCCTATCTGTAAAACAGATCGGGTGGGCTGGTCCTCCGAACTGAGCGGTGTCGTATCGAGCTTCGGGAGAGAACCTTGTATGAGTTTGATCTCGGGCGCGGCCGTTCCTGTCCAACCAGGCGTCGTAGCCGTCGTGCCCAGCCGGAGCGCATCCTCTTGATCCGTAAATGGACCGGGGTGGCACCCGGTTTGCCTCTATCCGACATCGAATGTCCTGAGGGTCAAGATAATCCACAGGGTCCTTGCCATGACGGCGTGGAGCTGGTTGGGTGTGGAAATCCTCCCGCGCGGGTCTGTCGCGTCCTCGAGGGGGGCGGTCAGGTGCCTCGACGGTTAGTTCATCATCGAATTCAGGCAGTAAACGCCTGCGTGGATAAGATTTGGGCGCACTGCGGCGCCGTTCTTCGAGGTGTTGCTCAGCCGAAAGTATTTCGGCCCACTTGTCGTTGAGCGCGTCCTTGTTAGCCTGCAGCTGCTGCTGCTTGCGCTTCATGCTTCGGGCGGTGGCGACCAGGCGCCGCCAAAAGCGTTCCTGCTCAACAGGGTCTTCGGGGACTATGAAGTCCTCGGTGCCGAGGCTTACGTCCTCCTCGGATTTCGGCATGTAATTGTCATCGGCCCCTTCAAAAAGGTCGTCGGGATCCGAGTCCCTGGGGATGCCTTCGGGGTCGACGTGGCGTTCTGGGGAGGCTTGAAGGTTCTCCCGTTGGTCTTCTGCGTCGTTGGCCGCCGTATCGGCGGTAGGGTTGTTCCCACTGGGCTCCCCATTAGTACCCCTTCTGCGTCTTCTCCTACGCCTTGGAGGGGAGTTGGGAGTGTTGACCATGTACACATCATACGTAGATGTTGCTTTCCTTCTGCCGGTGTTAGCAGGCGGCAAGGTGTTGTCTGTAGGACTGCCGACATCTTCATCCATGTCGGTTGCCTCGTCGTAGTCCAGCACGTCGGTTAAATCGTCGACAGTGACGACTAGATGGGTGGTGAGTGGGATGTAAATTTCCCGATCGTCGGCCTTAAGTCCGATCTTATCATAAACCGAGGAGTTCGAGATTGACAAACTTTGGATCCGGTCAAGCATCTCATTAAGGTGAGATAGCTCCTCAGGGTTCATGGTCTGGCCATAAGCCAGGTCGACCCGTAGTAGCACGCCGGATGCGTCTTCTGCCGTACAAGGAAGCGGGGTGGATTCAAGATCCACCGCCGGGATCGGTTCTAAGCCCAATTTGGTGTCCCGGGCCGAACTCTGATCCACGTCAGAGTCAGGCACCGTGACAGGGTTATCCGAGGAGGGAGAGGGAAGTTCCTCCCTAGCCCCCGGCGGTGTTGGGGATCACGATTCGTGGTCTTCAGCGGAGATCCATTCCGAGGTCGAACCCCTGGTGTACGCCAGATCCAGAGTCCGACTGGGGGTCCAGCCTGATAAGACAAGCTCACCGCGGGAGTCCGCGGTATACTCCAGACCTCCGAAGGTGACGATCTGACCGGGAGCGTAGTTCTCGGCGGTGGCCAGGTGGCCTGTCGAGTCGGCGCAGAAGATCATGCTGCCGAACACAAAAAGTTGGCCAGGGACGTAGGTGTCCCCACAGCCATTGCCACAGTTGATCTGCAGATGAGCCATCGATCCTTTGTGATCGCACAGCGGAACTCTCAATGAAAGCACCAGTGTCGGTGTAAAAACTGGCAGACCTCGGGGTAGGGGGTCCCGAGCTGTGGATCTCGGACAGATGGTAACAGGAACAGGGAGACGATCTTTACCCAGGTTCGGGCCCTCTTGATGGAGGTAAAACCCTACGTCCTGCTCTTGTTTATATTGATGGGGAAGTATCAAGTACAGAGTTGATCTACCTCGAGATCGTATGATCTAGTCCTAAGGCTAGGTGAATGAGATTGTGTTCAGGTCCCTTCTAAGGGCTAAACCCTTCGGCTTATATACACGCCGAATTGGATATCTAGGGTTACAAGGTTGGTATCCAGGCGAGGAGGCAGCAGGGGAAGTCTTGGAGTATACGTCAAGTCTTCGGCAGATGTAATCTTGTTCTCGCATGCGTCCTCCGGAGTCCATCTTGATAAGAATGAGGGTCCACTGGCCCAGCCCGAGGAATATGGGCCGACTAGGTTGGTACCCCCTTGTCCAGGACACCGTCAACGGGGGAGCAATGTCGGAGACGTGACTATTTTTCTCGTAGTTGGATCTTCTCCGACATGTCCGTGGGATTGCCTCGACTGGTTTGTTGTTGTGAAGTTGAAGCTGCGGTGGCGGGGCCCGGTGGGCAGCAGGTGGTTCGTTCGACAATTTTCTGCGGCGTCAGTCGTGCCTAGTTCTCCTTTGCGGTTCTCCGTCAGAGTCGGAGCTGCGCTGTCTGGTCGTAGGTAGCTGAGTCTGGCGCGGATCTTCATACATCTCCACGCGCCCTCTACAGCATGGGTTGGGTCAACAATCGCCTATGGCGAAGTCGGAGTCATTTGCTCAGGATTTAGGGATAGTGTTGACGCCTCTAGGGGAGGAGTGATGATGATGACACCTGCGTGTTGTCTCGGCGAGGCCCATTTTGGAGTGGTGTGCATGGGTATCTTATGTGTGCCGCTCAGCGGTTGTGATGATTTTCTCCCGGTTCTCTATAATTAACTGGGCTCGGTTTTCTCCAATTAACCGAGCAACGCCTTTCTTCTTAATGAATGCAAGAATCCTGCCATTTCGAAAAGAAAAAAATTCCCCCGAGGAGCGATGTAAGGTAGGAGTATAAGTAACACGAATTGACCATGCATCTGTATCTTCGACGTTGTCTCTGGCAGAAGAAAGTGACGTTCGCTCGAGTGAGCAAAGAGTGTCAACGATGCATGGTGGTTGTGTTCTGTTCTTCTAGGGTTTCTCTTTCCCTCCCATATCCCTTGGCAGCTAGAGTAAACTCTCTCCTCCAGGCTTCATCGGCGAGCCTGTGGATTCGCCTCCCCTCTGCCTGCCGCTCCGGTGACCGGTGGCGGGAAGGGGAATTCTGGTGCCTCCGCTCCGGTTAGTAGTTTAGGTTAGGTTTTTTTTAGTACTCGCAGGTGCGGCGCTCGGGCGGATGGCGGTGCTTCTTCTTCGAGTTTATCTTTCGGACACCGATCCTCCTCGACTTCGTCCATCTGGACGTAGTCGACGGTGCTCCGGCGTAGATTCCTATCATCCCCTTGGGATGGTGAGGTTAGGGTTTCTCGTCATGTGACGAGATTTGGTTTCAGGTGCTTCAGATCTATTTAAGAGTTCGCCGACGACAACTGCGGCTTCAGGGCGCTGGTCCTTAGGGGCACGTGCACGTAGACTTCCCGACAAGGTCAAGCAGGCTTCGGTAGGGGAGCGACGATAGTGGCTCATTCTCACGGTGGTAGTGGTCGTTCGGCGGTCTCGAAATCTCGATGTAATTTTTATTATGTTTAAGATGTTTTATACTTCCGGTGAACTTTGATACTCCCTCCGTTCCTAAATATAAGACCTTTTAGAGAGGTCTTATATTTAGGAACGGAGGGAGTAATAGATCTGGACCATTTTCCAAAAAAAATCCGTATGAAAGCGGCAGGTCGACACGCGAACTGTTAGCAATTTTTTATTTTTTTTGCGAGGGCGTTAGCAATAATTCGGGAGACTTGACTTATAATATTGCATTTCTGTGAAGCAATGAAGATTGTATCCAACTGAGTAGCAAACCGTGGTCCATTGCATTTCACAATCAAGCATAGTAAATCCAAAAGTGGGTTTAACATGTAGCGGAGAAATATCAGTAGCTGGGGGTCCGAATCCACGCTAGTAGTAGTCGGCAATATCGCTCAGCTGTCTTCCAAGTTTCTTTTCCCGGCTTGCAAAAACAAGTAGGATAACGTAGAAATTTTGAGCACGCGATAGAAGAAAATAGCACGCGCTTCAAAAAACAAGTCGACATTGCGATAGGAAGGCCCGTCTTCTCAAACTGTACTTGGAGAAATAACATTTTAGGAGTCAAGTTTCCTCCCGTGGACTACCGAATGTAGAATGTACGCTTCAAAAACGATAGCCAGCTAGACTTTTGAGGCCAAAATCACTGTTTTGACCTTATACGTAAAGAATTGCACAAAATGAACTCCACAGGAAAGTATTTCACGATCTGACCCTTTTAGAAACGCCACAGCCCGCGGCGTTGCTGATTGACCTAGAAACGCCGAGGCAAGCTGCGTTGCTGACCTGCTAACGTGGCAGGCCAAAAACGCCGAGGCAGCCAGCGTTGCTGGAAACGCCACGGTCCCTTGGCGTTTCTGCCCACCATGGAAACGCCAATGACTATGGCGTTGCTGGCCTGAATTAAGTAACAGACGCGGGGCCGCGGGTGGGACCCAGCCCACTCGCAGCCCCGTCTTCCTCCAGCCGCCAGACGAACAGAGGCATTTCGCCCCTCTCTCCTCTCCTCCAAATCCCTCCCAAATCTTCTTTTTTCGCCATTAGAACTCGTGGATCGGATCATCCCCAAGTTGCTTGAGGTATTCTCCCCCTATTCCTCCAATTTTTTTCAGTCAATATTGCCTATTTTAGATGCATTATTTGAAACATGGTGGAACCCTAAGATCCATTTTTTGTGATTTATTTGTACATTGTTTGGATTAGATTTCGTTTAGAAGGAAGATATAGTAGTTGTGTTGAAGCACTTGCTATTGTGTAGTATTGAATTTAGAGATAGGGAAAAAATTAGTATTAGGTTGAATCCTAAGATTATTTGTGATAAGTTTAGTTGAAAGTGTCTTTTTTTTATAAGTTTGAATAAATTCTTTGTGATAAGTTTGGTTGAAAGGGTCTTTTTTTTATAATATGCTTGTGACTTTATATATAAGTATTCAAATGCTTGTGTATTATGTATGTATGATTGTGTATGTATGTATATGAATGTGGTGAAAAGTTTTAAGCATTGTGTAAAATGCAAGTGGATTTAGAGAGTATTTTATAACGTGTTCAAAGTTTTAAGCATTCATATTAACTAGTCTATAATGTATCATGTAGGATGTTTGAGCCGGATAAATATCCCGGCCTTGATGATTATTACGAGAGCAAGCATCATGCTGTGCTAGTGGAAAGAGGGGAAGTAATTATGTATCTACATTGTTTGATTTTCATATTGTGACTTGTTGAGAGAAGTAACAAAATTGTGCGTTTGTTTTTTTAGGTTCCTCCAGTACTTCGGTTGAGGGGACACAACCCGTGTGAATCTCTCAAATATGACCTTCGCTACGAGCCTTATTTTAGAAGAATGGATCTTCTTCAGTTTGTGCTCAACTTTAAAGGCACACCACCATGGCTGAACTCGACGGCCATTACCGCCCTTACGGACCGTTGGAGGCCGGAGACGCACTCTTTCCACCTTGCTCTTGGTGAGATGACCATCACTTTGGAGGATATTGCGATGATCTCCGGGCTTCCGATCGAGGGCAGGGCTCTTACCGGGAAGGTGAAGTCTGAGGGGTGGCGACAACGGGTTGCAGGATTGGTTGGTGTTGAACCACCACCGTGGCTCAATGAAACCAAGAAGGATCCTAGGCCATCCGGTGTGTTGTTCTCGTGGATACGAGAACATTTTTACGAGTGCCCAAAGAATGCCAGTCCGGCGGTTGTGGAGCAGCACGCGAGGGCTTACTTATGGAATCTGTTGACCCAAGTGGTGTTTCCGGATGGCACGGAGGACACAGCCTCCTGGATGTTCTTGGACCCTCTTCATAACTGGGATGTTAAGTGGAGTTGGGGGTCCGCGGCACTAGCCTTCTTGTACCGTCAGGTAATACTTAATATGATGCATTTTCATTATATGAAATAGATGTTTGCGTGTGATCGTTTAACGTGTGTACAAATGTGCAGTTGGATGGAGCATGTATGAGGAGTAAGGCCACATCTTGTCTTGGTGGTTTCATTTGGGCCCTACAGATTTGGATGTGGGAGCGTATCCCTGTAGGCCGTAACATCACCATTGCTCCGGAAGAACCTTGGGAGTGGGCTTTTGACGGGGATGAGGAGCGGTACCCCACTATCGCACACACATGGGCTAATGTCCAAGTGTCGAGTATCGCCGCCATGGGGCGGTACAAGGCATACATAAGCGAGCTTGACATGCTGAGTTATAATCAGGTAATTATCCAAATGCTTTGCAATCAATCCTGAATTTTTTTTTGTGCATGAGCGAGTGACATGAGCGAGTGACATGTTGTGATGTAGGTCAATTGGAGGCCGTACATGGTACTTAGGCAGTTTCCTTTGAGCAATATGTGCCTTCGTGACAGACATCTTTGGCGTGCGCGGTGCCCCTTGATATGCTTTTTTACAGTCGAGTGGCATCTTCCACATCGTGTTGCAAAGCAATTTGGAGTACAACAACGCACCCCGCCGGACTACGTTGAGACAAGTGTGCAGCTACATAGGTGAGAGTTTTTTGTACCACATGTTGATCAATGTCTAACACGAAAAATTAAACCTGATGTATTCTTCTCATGCTTGGTAGGACGAGCCGGCAAAACAACAAGAATGTCACGAATTGGGAGGATCACCACCTTATGTGGGTGGACATGTGGAATGCTCAGAGGAATGCTCGAGTTGAAACTGATCACACTCCCGACAACGACGAGGAGGCATATCTAAGGCATTTGGAGTGGGTTCGCAAAGAGTATAGAGTTATCCACAAGGGTGCTTGGACTCGTGCCGACTGCTTGGACGTATTGCCAAGTGAGGCTGCTGATGGTGCATTCAACAACTCTATTAGGGAGACCATTGGAGCGCACCTAGATTATGGTCCTCTGCATGACCGAGTGGTATGTCTCTCTTTTGTCTCTCTTTTCAAATATGAACATGTCTCATTTCTTCGTGAGTGCTGTGTGACATATGTTTTATTCAAGGCACGGAGCTTTGGAGATGTATCAATGAAAGTAATGTGGTGCTTGGCCGTGCCCCTGGTCCACAAACGGACGGGTTTGTTAGGAGTACTCTGCAGGTTAGAGGCCTTGTTAATCGTTGCCGCACACTAGCCGCTTTGTAATATGAACATGTGCTTTCTTTCATCGTAACTCTTTTTGCATATTAACATGTCAATGTCTTTCCTTGTGCAGAAGGTCGTGAATCGTTGCCGCACACTAGCCGCTCTACTTTCTTGCCACGGTGGTTCATCCACGGATGTGCGGCCACGTGCTCAGTATACAATGGATGTGCTTTCTTCCGCTCGTCCATCTTCCAGCCGAGCACGTGCTTCTTCCGCTCGTCCATCTTCGAGCGGAGCTCGTGCTTCTTCGAGCCGAGCACGGATTGAGGAAGAGGAAGAGGAAGAGGAGACAGACGAAGAAGCGGATCCGGACTATATGGAGCTTCGGGCTTCGCAGATGGAAGATGCTCCGCAGCCAACACAACCTTCTCAGCCGTCAGAAGGAGCACGCCGAGCTAGCTCAAGAATCAGCAGACGTCCAGGATGGCAAAACACTCCAGAGGGCTACACGAGGAGGGGGAAGATGGCTGCGAAAAGAGGAAAGAAGTGAAGTGATGACTGATTCGTCTGTGTCTTTGTGTCCTGAACTTTTCATGTGTCCTGAACTTTTCATTATGTGGATCCTAGACTTGTTAACTATTATGTCTCCTTGACTTATTAACTATTATGTGGATCCTAGACTTGTTAATTATTATGTCAGTTGGATTATGTTGATTTTGTTGTGAAAATATGTGTCATTGCTATCTATGCTGGATTTGATAATTTTGCTGTCAAAATATGTGACATTTGCATCTGGCAGAAATTGTTTTGTGATTGCCATAGTAAGGTGGCAACGCCAACTACAGTGGCGTTTCAATGCAGGGTAGAAACGCCGAGGACCCCTGGCGTTTCTAAGTAGGGTAGAAACGCCGAGTACCCCTAGCATTTCCAGCCCACATGGAAACGTTCCAGTTGCATGTGTTTGCACGGTACTGTCTTAAAGGAACGCCAAGGCAACATTTGGCGTTTCTATATAGAGCAGAAACGCCAACGCCATTGGCGTTTCTAGAAGACACAGAAACGCCGAAGGTGCTTGGCGTTTCTAGAAGACACAGAAACGCCGAAGGTGCTTGGCGTTTGGCACAGAGACAGAACCAAAGTGAGATAATAAACAGTGGGAGAGTGTAGAAGTAAGAACAGGATGCATAAAGACAAGAAGTACAACCAAGAGAGAGAGAATTTGAGAGAGATAAGTGCAATAGCACTAAGTATGATTATTAGAACTTTAAATAGCGAAAGAACATAAGAGTTAGAAGTTGCAAAAAAGAGACCTGAAGCTTTCCATCGGTGTGGATGCGGATTGGAAATGCAGCCGCAAACTGAAGGTGGCCTACTGATGATGCCGCTGGATTTTAAAGGGGGACATTCATGAGGTACAAATGCACGCTTTGGTAACCGCAAATTTAATTGCTGGGACGCGTGCAAACGTGCACCGGGATGAAGGAAAGTGGCCAATGATGCTCCTTCTTTTGCACCGGTAAATCTTGCATGCAGAGTGCGTACAGATTGATGTGGCTTCTGTTCACATCTTGTCACCTCTTGTCACTTGGGAATTGTCATTATTGGCAAAATCTCGGTTGCTCGACGCGTATCCATTCTAATATCATATAACACATAGCACAACTAGAAAATACATAGAGCATATATGAGTACACCAATTAAGAGTACACATAGAGGAGTCCATGGCAATTAAAGAGTACACATAGAGGAATCCATTGCAATTGAACACATAGACGAGTCCATAGCAATTAAGAGTACACATAGAGGAGTCCATAGCAATTTAACACATAGAGGAGTCCATAGCAATTAAGAGTATACATAGAGGAGTCCATAGCAATGTAACACATAGAGGAGTCCATAGCAATTAAGAGTACACATAGAGGAGTCCATAGCAATTTAACACATAGAGGAGTCCATAAAGAACCACATTGCTCTATTGTGTAGAGAAAGACCCCTTTCCCTTCTTCTTCTTCCTCTCTTCTTCTTCTTCTTCCTCCTCCCTTTTCCTTATGAGATGAGCCTCGTGAACCACCCTCTCCATGAATAGCTTATTCTCCCTCTCTTTCTTTGCCTTCTCAAAAGCCCAAAGTTTCTTACATCTCTCTTCAAAATCCTTTTGCCGTTGCGCAGCTGCCTTCTCACATGCAATCTTCACCTTGTCCGTCATCGCGATCTCCTGAAATGTCATTCTTTCTTTTTCCTTCATCTTCTCTTCGAACTCCTCTTGCTTCTTCCTCTCTAGTGCGGCTACATCCTCCTCTCTCAACTTCCTCGCAGCCTTCTCCCACCACCCCGGCATCTCACCTTCCCCATCCTTCTCCTCCACCCCCTTCATTGTTGCCTTGTTGGGTTGAGAAGCCGCCATATCTACGAAAAATTGCAAGACATTAGTTAGTAAGGACAAAAAGAACATGAAAAAAAATATTGTACAACATGGAAATAATATTGAAATGCAACCACGTACGGAAATGGTCCATCTAGGTATCCAACCATTCCTCTAGCACGACCACGGCCTCTACCCATGAAACCTCCTCTACCACCACCCGAACCTCTACCTCTGCCACGAGCACCACCACCGGTAACTCGGCCTCTACCACGACCACCAGCGCTTATACCACGGCCACCACCAAGTCCACCACTGGAACCTCGGCCACCACCAAGTCCACCACCGGAACCTCGGCCACCACCAAGTCCACCACCGGAACCTCGGCCACCACCAAGAGCACCACCGGATCCTCGGCCACCACCAAGACCACCACCGGATCCTCGGCCAACACCAAGACCACCACCGGATCCTCGGCCACCACCAAGACCACCACTTGAACCACCTCTGCCACCGGCATCACTAGTAGAAGCATTGCGCCCTTTTGAAGTTTTGTTTGTTTTGCAAGTCCTCTTGTTGTGTGTCGTTTCATTGCAATCACCGCATTGGTTCCTATCACGTGGCTCCATGAAATGTCCACTACCAAACTCTCTGGTGCTCATGAGTTCATCCATATCATTCCTGTATCGCTTTGTTCTCCTTCTACCCTTGGGTTGTACCATCATCTCCGGATCCGGCCTAATGTTAGGGCCGTGATACTCTGGCCACTGTGATGCATCCAGAAAAGGGTGGAATCTAGACGCCCATGTTAACTTATGAGTTTGCAAGTTGAATTCATGCAACCTCACAACTACTCCATCAGAGACGGGCAAATTCCTCATGCGGGCCGCCGTCATCATGTGCGAGCATGGCCAGTGGTACTTACTAGGCCGCTCACAAGTGCAATGCCGTGTCCGAAGAGCCACCTTAAATGAGCGACCACCATATGATTCTCCATCTCTCGTTGTCCCACCTGGCTCATTCACTTGGTATTTCATTTCAACATTATCGAAACAAGTGGCTCGCTGGATGGCTGACTTGTCTTTCTGATAGTCTAGCCACTCGGCAACCTTCTTCGGATAAATCTCATTGGGAGGCTTCTCACTACCGGCAATCAACTTGTCGATTTCATCGGAGTGCTTCAGAAAATACTCATTTAGCTTGTAAAAGGTATATTCCGCTATTGCTATCACCGGCAACTGACGAGCACCCTTCAAGACAAAGTTGAAGCACTCAACAAGATTGCTTGTCATGTCACCATATCTCATGCCTCCTTCGTCACATGCCCGTGACCACTTGTGTCTCTCATCAATATTCCTTTGTAGGAATTCTTTCCCACCTTTGTTTGCCTTCTCATAGATTTTGTCCAAGCGTGTCGTGAACGACTTAACGGAGAAGGCTACACATGCGGAGTTAAGATCCTTGCAAAGATCCTTGTTCTTACAAGCCCTGTAAAAGTTTGCAACGAAGTGCCTCGTACACCATCGGTGGTGAAGCCTCACATGCCCTGGAATGTGAATATCCACGGCCTTCAATATGCCTTGGTGCCGATCGGATATGATGCATACCTCCCTATTCGGAGGAATGACCGTGCTCCTCACAAGTCTCATGAACCATTCCCAGTTGTCTTGGTTCTCCACGGACACCAAAGCAAATGCCACAGGCAACACCTGATCATTAGCATCATGTGCCATTGCTATCATGAGTGTGCCCTTGTATTTGCCTGTCAAGAATGTTCCATCTATAGACAAAACCGGACGACAATGCTCAAAAGCTGTAATGCATGGGCCAAACGTCCAAAAGGCACGACGGAACACTCCTTCAATATCTTGGACATAGTGGTACATTCCTGGGTTTCTATAGGACATCGCTCCCAACAACCTGGGTAGCATGTTGTACGCCTCTTCCCATCCACCATATAACATTCTAAGAGCGACTTGCTTGGCCTTCCATGTCTTCCCGTACTTGACCTTATATCCAAACTTATCTTCAACCCAACTCATCAACAACTTCACTTTAATGGTTGGATCCTTGGCTATATGTTTCTGGTATTTATAATCGATGAATTCCGAGGTTAGCTGATGGTGTGTCATTCGTGCTTCTACGATCGGCGGTGTGCATTGGTGAGTGGCTTTGCAACTAGTTATCTTCCACCAACCATCTTTCGTGAGTCTTCCATTGACTTTCCATTTGCATCTTTCTACCTCACATTTCACGGTGTATCGCTTGTTGCAGTCCGAGTGAACAACTATGAAAGGCCTGTGGTGTTTGACAGCATACTCACACAGCCACATCTTGAATTCTAGCATGTGCTCAAACATCAAACCTTTCCTTAGGTAAGACATAGAAATCTCGTAGGGTGTACTACTTGGGAACTGTCTAGCCTCAATTGTCTTGCTCATGCCACCGTCGACTATAGCCTTATCTGCAAGGCTAACATCACAAAACAAGGGGACTTTGTGATCCCTACCGGTGATTTTTGTGTACCACTCTGCTTCTTTCTCAGTGAAGCCATCCTCGTCCAACTCATTCATCGGGCCTTCATCATCCGAGTCATCCACACAAACACGCTGATAGATAATATTAGGATCCATGTCCTTATGCCTTACTTCAGCCTCTACGTCACCAACAATGTTCGGTGCACTGCCTCCGAACTCATATTGGGGATACTCATTGACATAATCAACTTGTTCGTTGTCATGTTTAATATCTTTCACCTCAACTTCATTTGATTGGCTAACATGAGGTTGGCTCATTGCATTGGCTTCCACTTCAACTTTTTGCTCAACAATCGGGCTCACATCATCTACTAAGGTTTGGTTCAAGTCAAGATGAAAGAGAGGAGCCTTGACCACCTTACTTGCAAACACTTCGAGTGATTTGACTTTCGAGGATGCAATAACCTCCTTATATGCACCCCCAATGCAAATTGGACTTGATAGGCATTGTCTTCATTCGACACTTGTGTGCCGACCCAACATCATATCTTCCTACTAATTCAACTTGATCACTTGCATCCACCCACTTTAATCTTATCCGTGTTTCTTGCACAACCTCTTCATAACTAGGATTCTCAAGAAATATCAACACTTCCTCATACTTGTCAACAATATCAACATTCATAAATCCCACTTTGTCAGCATAATGAATATTCACAATCTTCTCCATCTAAAAAAGGGGAACATAAGTACAACAAAGGACAATGCAAAGTATAACACATTGCATACAAAACCACTAAGAACAACAATGTCCATCCAAATTAAGCATTACCCAAACCCTAACCCTAACCCTAAATCCTAACATTAAGCATAACACAAACCCTAAGGTTTGTTCATCCACATCATAAATCAACGTTATTGGACCAACCATACTCATTAGTAAACACTACAAACATCATATTATGGAACAATGTTCAAAACTAGGGTTAGGATCCATATGAACAAAACCATCCAAATAGACAAATCCAACCAATAAAAATTTGTGAGATGAAGGAGATTACCTCGAGGAACGGAAATGGCACCGGATCCACGGACCAACACAATTGATTTGTAAGGATTTGAGGTCTTTTGAGTGAGGAAGAAAAAGGGGAAAAAGGGCTAAAGCTCGGGGGGGCCAGTGGGGGAGAAGAGAGTGAGTGGTGAGGGGTGGGTGAGAGTGAGGAGTGGGGGACCACGGCCAATTAAATATGTTGGGCAGAAACGCCACAGTCATTGGCGTTTCCATGGTGGGCAAAAACGCCAAGGGACCATGGCGTTTCCAGCAACGTTGTCTGCCTCGGCGTTTCTGGCCTGCCACGTCAGCAGGTCAGCAACGCAGCTTGCCTCGGCGTTTCTAGGTCAATCAGCAACGCCGCGGACTGTGGCGTTTCTAAAAGGGTCAGATCGTGAAATACTTTCCTGTGGAGTTCATTTTGTGCAATTCTTTGCGTATAAGGTCATAACAGTGATTTTGGCCGACTTTTGAGCCAGCAATGTCAAAACGAATATTTTTTATAGTCTTGTTAAATCTCAGTCTACTAAAACTTGGTTAGGGCATCTAGCCACAAATTTTCTCCCTTATTCGTCCGCGGACATGGGACCAGTCCGCGGACACGGATGCGGTAGGCCGCCATCCAACGCTATCTGTATATGTCCGCAAGTAAAGGGCAATTTCAAATTCAAATTTACTTCGATGCACCGGATCACACCAGCGTCGGATCGCATGCCCCATCACAATCAAAAAGAGTCAAGTATGCTTATTTTTTACATGCCCGAATCCAAGAAAATATCAGTCCGGTAGTCCGTGCAATTTTCTGCCCTGCCAGACCGGCAACCCCAGGCGTCTACTCCCCGATCAAGGTGGTGCCGTTGCCACCGTGTAGACAACCTACGCCTCCGCGCCCGCCGCGTCCTCATTATCCGCCGCCGCCAACTGATCTTTCTGCCGCTGGAACATCTGATAGCGGGCGGATTGCACGATCATTCTTGTGTCGGCATCCAAAGAGTCCACATTCAAGGTTAACATCTTAGCGTCCTTCGCATTGGTGGCGATATTCACCTTCTTTTCCTCGAGCCCGGCCTTCCTCTCTTCGATCATGGTCCTCCTCTCTTCGAGCTTGAACTTCTTGTCCGTCGCCTCCATCAACAATCTGAACCTCTTCGCCTGTTTGTCCTCCTTGAGGTCTGAGCGCTTCACGCATGCCTCCTCCTTCTTCGCCAAGATATCCTCGAACCTCTCCGTCAGCTTGGCCGCCGCACTTTCTCGTTTTGCCCTCTCCTCCTCCCACTTCTTCCTCCGTAAATTTCTTCTAACCTTCTTCGGCGGTTCTTGGGTTGGGTCGGTAGGTCACCGGTTTCTTCCTCGTTGGCTTGGGCGGCGGTCTTGGCTATGAAAAGGTTCCACTTTGGTTGCCCATTCAACTTCAACCAACAATACATGACGGTGAAGGACTTCTTCTCCAACTTCTTGTACACCAAACAAGCACGAGTAGGGTACAAAGTGAAACATTGTCAACAATGCATGTCCGGCTAGTGAGCAACAAAACAATGCATGTCCGGCTAGTGATCAACAAAACTAAGCATATCCGGCTAGTGAGCAACAAAAAGTGCATGTCCGGCTAGTGATCAACTTACTTGCTCGGTGATTTGTACACCTCTAGGCCACCGTGCGATGAGATGCTTCAAGTGTCCGCAATACTTGGACATGACCTCTTGGATGGTGTAACATCGATGGTTGAGGGACTTCCATTCACGGTTGCGGATGACCGCGTCGGAGTAGGGCGTGAAATGCTTGTATTCATGGAACCATATGTGAATGTTTCTCCAAAAGGTTGTGCCCTTTTCCACCGTGCCATGGACAGGATCGAGGCTAGTCGCCAACCATGCATCGCACAACAGCTTGTCCTCCCGCATGTTGAAGCTTTCTCCTCTACCCTTCTTCTTCGGATCGCTGGCTGTATCATCCGGATCACCGTCCTCCTCCTCCTCCCCCTCCTCCTCCTCTGGCTCCTGCTGTCCAGCGGCCCAATGTTGTTGTTGTTGTGTGCCATCGCCGGTCTGGGTGTAGGATTGTTGCGTGGCCGTCTGGGTGTAGGACTGCTGCTGCTGGTAGTTGCCGGCCTGGGTGGGATCCGAGTCTTCCACCTGCCCGTCCTCATAGCCCCCTCCTCCTCCTTTGCCTCCGTCGTGGATGATGTCAAGCATCTCCCTGTCCGGGTCGTCGTACGCCGGCTCCCCTGCTCTAGGCATTGCACCGAACAGCGTGCGGGTACCCATCTGCTCCCAACCCGCCGTCCGCGCCCGGACGAGCGGCGGCGAAGAATACTTGGAGAAGAGAGGCGTCGTATTAACGTCGACGATGTAAGGCACCGTACCGGTGGGGTTCCGAGCTACTTGACGGCGTAGTAGTATGAAGGCTTGTAATGCTCTGGCCACGACGCCGTCTTTACTGTGGGCGCGCCCGTTTGGCGGTGTCCGCCACGGCCTCCACGGCCGCCACGAACGCCTCGTCCGGCACGACCTCCACACCCAACGCCACCACCAGGCCCACCGGCGGCCAACCGCTTCTTGAGCTTCTCCTCTGCGGTCCTCGCTTTGACGCGGCGAGTTTGCCGCGTAGCCGAGCTGATCTTCCGGGCGGACGTGATGCTCGGATCCTCCGGCACCTCCGCCGCCTCCATCTCCGACGGTTCCATGCGTCGACGATGGAAGGAAGGAGAGAGTGGGAGAAAAGAGCGGGAATTGGGCGGAGAGCGGCGGGGGATGGAAGAAGAGAGTGGGAGATTTTGGCGCAGAAACAGTCCGGGATGCTACAAAAGCGCGGGCTCCGCCTTCCTTTTGGGTGGGCCGGGGGGGTCAGATAGCGACGTTTCGCGTGGTCCGAACTCCCGCAAAACCCCTTACGTTTGGTTCCGGTTTGCGGGAGAAAACATCTCCGGACCGCTCGGCGGACCGATACAGGCCCGCGTTGGATGGCTTCCGCGGTCCGGAGAGATGCGGGCGATTTGAGGGTCGGTGGTGGAGATGCCCTTATGTTTCAATCGATGCTCTATTCGTAAGATCTTATATTGAGATCTGTGCAATTTTTCTTCTTCAGTTTTTCCTTTTTCTTTTCTACTCGTACATGTTATGTAATTTTTTTTGAAAAACTTATGATCTATTCATCTTCAATCATGGCAGTACAACGAACACTAGAAATAATAAAAATTACATTCAAATCCGTAGACCACCTAGCGATGACTACAAGCACTGAAGTGAGCTGAAGGCGCGCCGCCGTCATCGCCCCTCCCTCACCGGAGCCGGGCAAAACTTGTTGTAGTAGACAGTCGGGAAGTCGTCGTGCTAAGGCCCCATAGGACCAGCGCACCATTCCAGCAACCGCCGCCGTTGAAGAGTAGCGTAGATCGGAAGGATCCAATCTGAAGACACACGAGCGTAGACGAACTACGACAAGATCCGAGCAAATCCACCAAGGACAAATCCGCCGGAGACACACCTCCACACGCCCGACGATGCTAGACGCACCACCGGAACGGGGACTAGGCGGGGAGAACCTTATTCCATCTTTAGGGAGCTGCCGCCGTCTCGTCTTCCTGAGCGGGACACAAACCCTAACAAAACTCAAAGGAACATCTGAAGACGGTGCCCTCCCGCCGGCAAGGACCGAGATCCACCGCGCCGCCATGGCCCTAAGGCCACCGGAGACGAGGCGGACCGGCGGAGCCGGCGAGAGACAGAGAAAACTAGCCTTTTCTTCGGGAGGAGCTTAATTGAGGTTTGGTTAAATCTCAGTGCCACACCCTTCTTCTATTTATTACCTCGCTCCAGGAATATCAGAAATATTACCAGCTTCCGTTGACGGCAAAGAAGAATGCGAGTGAACCACCTGGTTTTGCATTAGCTCTAGCACGTGGACACTTACGTGCTCTACCGACACCTCCGGGAGCCGCGTGTCACCACTCAGGAACTGCATGATCTGCCGAATGCCCGGGCGCGCGCTGGCCAGAGGGTGTGAGCACAGCAGGCACAGCTTCAGAACGAAGCTCGCTTCTTCGGCAGGGAAGTCGCCTCGGAGCCGCGGGTCCACGGCGTCGGCGATCACTCCTTCGCGCCAGTGCTCGATCACCCTGTCCGCCAGCAGGAGGTGGTCGCCGTGCTCGTCCTGGGAGATGGAGACGGGCCGCCGCCCGCACGCGACCTCCAGCATGAACACGCCGAAGGCGAAGATGTCGGACGCCTTGGAGGCCCTGCCGGTGTGCCCGAGCTCCGGGGCTAGGTAGCCCATGGTGCCGACCACGTGCGTGGTGTGCGGGTCGGTGCCGTGATCGTACAGCCTCGCGAGGCCGAAATCGCCTAGCCGCCCGTTCATGTCGGCGTCCAGAAGCACGTTGCTCGCCTTGATGTCGCGGTGCAGAACCACCTGCTCCCAGTCCTCGTGGAGGTACAGTATGCTGGATGCGACGTCGTTGATGATCCCCAACCTTTGGCTCCAGCTCAAGACCACCGTGTTGTGATCATACAGAAGCTTGTCGAGACTGCCATTTGGCATGTAGTCGTAGACTAGCAGGAGCTCACGCTTCCGCCGGCAGTATCCGAGTAACCGGACGAGGTTCCGGTGCCGGATCTGGCCTATACTGACCACCTCAGAGATGAACTCCTTCATTCCTTGCCTTGATTCGTGCGACACCTTCTTCACTGCAACCTCCGCCCCTGACATCGGAAGCACTCCCTTGTACACCCTCCCGAATCCGCCGATGCCAAGCAGCCGCTCGTCGGAGAACCCCTTGGTGGCGTGGAACAAATCCTTGTATGAGAAACGGTGCGGACTGAACTCAGTCTCCCAGTCCTCTTTTACCTCCGCATACCTGCGGCGCCTCCGATCGATCAGGACGACCGCGATGGCCAGTGCTAAGACCAACGCGGCCGATGCTATCGGCAATAAGATATACAGCGTCTTCGACCGGCGCTTGGGGGTCTTGAACGGCAGGGCCGGCAGCTTCTGTATGTTTAGCGGCGGGGCTTGTCCACCATCCATCTTGAAGCTCCAGGCAAGCACGTAGTGGCGGCTCGACACGACGCCGGTGGATGACGAGAAGCCAATGTAGGCTTTGTCCTGGATCACCGACGAGAGGTTCAAGGTGGCAGAGAGCAGAGGCTTCTTGGGCTTGGGCAGCTCAAGGGGTGCCATGGTGACGCTGACGAGAGAGGTGCGGGCGTCGAAGTCCACCCACACCTGCGCAGCCGTGCGGTTCAACAGGCTCATGTTGATGAACGCGCCTGTGCCGTCCTCGTAGTACCCCGCGTTGTCGGCGACGATGGATGAGAGTCCGTCCACGTCGACCCCGACGTGGTTGTCGCTCATGTCCCCGAACTCGGCGTTGACGATGGTGTCCAGTTCGACGGCCAGGAAGTGGTTGCTGGAGTTGCCGTTGTTGGCCGCGTTGGCCAGGCCCATGTACTGGCTCTGGAGCGCCGTGGAGAAGTTTTTGCTCTTGGAGACGACGAAGGCCAGGCCGGGGCTGCTGAGGTCGTCGTACTCGCTGAGGATGCCGAACACGAAGGCTGTCGAGAAGGAGCGCGAGGAGGTGTTGCCGTTCGCGGCCTCGTGGAACCGCACGGGGACAGGGTAGAAGGCGTGTCCTTTTAGCTGAGTCGTGCCATTGGTGAGCATGAGGAGGCCGTCCGGGGTGACCATGGCGGTGCCGTCGAGCGAGAGGTTCGCGCCGGCGAAGCCATCGAACGTGAACTGGTCGACGTCGACGGCCGGAGATGCGAGGGGAAGGACATGGAGAAGCAAGAAAAGGAGCAGATGAAGGACGCTCCTTTAGAATGGAACCATCAGTCCATGTGACTTTAGAACCTTGCTGGCAAATGATGTGGTTATCGCTGTACGAGTACGACTGGCTAATCCCGAGAGATATTGTTTATGTTAAAAAGTTCAACTTGTCGCCTTCAAATTTTCGTATGTAAAACGCGTCGCCTTAAATTTTAGGAGTACTTACGATTGCAATCATTGACTTGACCTGCAGTTTGTTTGTCAGCTTGCGTGCCAAATTTTTCGGAGGAGCCCCGAATGCATGCAGAATAATTTAATGTGGCTCGCGGAGCAACGTTTTTTTTTTTTTTTTTGAGGATCCCTCGGGGAGCAACTGTCTAGCGAACATTTCGTCATTTCCCTGGAGCGTTCACTGTGGCGGGGGTCCAGGGTAACCCTCGGTTGGCCCATAGACCACCCACTTAACTGTTTTTTCAATGCCATGAACAAAAATTTATTTTCTTATAAAAAGGTAGAGTGCACATAAATTTATAATTGACATAGTTTGAATTATACAAATGCCATGCTATACTTTATAAAAGTGTCATTTCTCTAATTTGTAAATTTACAAATCGTATAATCAAAATAAATGTGGCGTGTGTTGTCCAGATCTTGCCATGTCATGGTCTAAATAAGAAAAAAATGCCACGGTGTAAAAAATAAACTGCCATGCTACCTACAATAAAATTACTATGGTCTAATTAATAAATTTACCATGGTCTAACTGAAAAAAAAATCAGGAATTAAAATAATGAAATTGCCATGCTACCTAAAAAATCTACCATGCTCTAATTAATAAATTTGCCATGGTCTAACTGAAAAAATTGTCATGGTCTAAATAATCAAATTGCCATGCTACCTTCAAAAAATTATCATGGTCTAAATAATTAAAATGCCATGGTACCTACAATAGAACTATCATGGTGTAATTAATAAAATTGGCATGGTTTAATTAAGAAAATTGCCATGCTATCTACGAAAAACTACCATGATCTAATTAATAAAATTGCAGTATGTAAATAATATAATTGCCAAGCTACCTATAATAAAATTGCGCATGGCAAGTTTAAATAGTTTCTCGTCTAAAGAACATGGCAAGTTTGAGGATACGTAATGGGACATGGCAACAATTATAAAATTGCAAATGGCAAGTTTAGAAAAAAAAACCATTCTCTAAAAAACATGGCAACTTTTGGGATTTGTAGTGGGCACATGGCCAAAATTTAGGGATTTTTGTTCTTTCAAAAGTTGTAAAATTTACGTATTTTTTCACCCAAAATTTTCAAAAATTCAAATTCAAAAGAATTGTCATTCAATCAATAAAGAAAAAGTTTAACCACATATGGTCACAACCTGCTTCTAGCTCAAGTGGTCAGCCCTTCCTTCCTTCCTTCAGGAGGTCGTGTGTTCAAGCCACCCCTCCCGCACTCTTGACCATTTCCCCTATGTCCTTGGATGCTTGCTCTCACCCTCATACCTAGGTGTCCAACAAAGATGAACAAGAGAGAGACGAATTACAAAGAATGTTAGGGCGCAGAGATAACGAAAGGTGGAATGCAAGGGTCATGGTTTACTTGACGATGTGGCTTTTGATTTGCACGACGTCAAGGATATAAGCCTAGAGGTTGCCCCACCACCTCCTTTTGTTGCATCACGTCATCATCGTCGTCCCTTGGGGCCTTCTCCCATGTCACCATTGCCATCGCTCTCTCGTCTGTCGACGCCACCGCCATGATCCCTGGTGTCGGTGCTAAAACCGGCGGATCTCGGGTATGGGGTCCCGAGCTGGTAGTCTCGACTAGATGGTAACAGGAAGTAGAGATGACACGATGTTTACCGAGGTTCGGGCCCTCTCGAAGAGGTAAAACCCTACGTCCTGCTTGTATTGTATTGATTGTGGATGGGTACAAAGTACATGACGATCTACCTGGAGATCGTATGAATGAGTTCTAACCTGTTCTAGGATGTATTGAGATTTTTCTATCGACTAGCCTAGCCTCGGTTTATATAATGTATCGGAGGCCTAGGGTTTACAGGAGTCCTCGTCTTGTCTGTCAAGTCTTGTGAAAACTTCCGTGTATACGTCATGGGCTGCCCGAAGAAGCCCATTAGTGAACCACCATGGGGGTCCTCGGCCCGACCAACCTGGTCGAGAGACGATGTGGTGAGTACCCCCTAGTCCAGGACACCATCAGTAGCCCCTAAACCAGTCTTCAAGTTGGGGACGCTCCTCGATTCTTCCTAGTTTTTCTTCATCTTCGGTCTTGAAAGCTGGTTCAACAAATCTTCCCATCTCCGATCTTGAGGATCGCCGAGGTGTATCTGAAGAGTTCACACGTCGGGCATCCGAGGAGTTCACACGTCAGGTATCCGAGGATCCCCTTTAAGGTCTCAGCATTTATCAATGCCTTGTCATTTTTACGCCACACCTCGGGTTCGAGGTTTTTCCCGTGCGGTGGTGTCCTCTTGCAGCCGAGCTCCAACGTCGGTCTGCATTCGAGGTGTCATAGATTACCTCGGTCTTGAAAAAGTTGAAGGAGTTCAGTCGAGCTTAATGCCGGAAAAGTCCCCTGTGGAGCCAGCCACTCGCATCTGAGCTTTATGCCGGACTGCTTCCGAGGTGGTGCACCACCTCGGCCTTTGGCTGATTTTTGCAGAATTTTTTCCGATTGATGCAATTTATTGTCTGCCGAGATGTATAGCCAGTAGCCCTCAAGGTGTGTGACGGCCTAAAATTCGACATGCACCTGAAGGAACATAAACCGCTCATCCCAGTAGCCCCTGAGACTCAGGTCGATTCCCGAAATCGGCCTGAGGATCAAGTCCTTGCTCGGCAGCATACTTTAGGAACGGAAACGCGGTGCGCAATAGCTCCCGAGACTCGGGTTGGGTGCGGCCGACCAACCTGAGGATCGTAACCTCCTCGAAAACTTTTTTCACTTTGAATTTTCTGCATTGAATCGTCAATGCAGTATCCCCGAGACTTGGGTTAGGCCACATGGCCGACCCTAGGATCGTATCTCCTCGGGAACTAGTTCAACTGTCGTGTGCATTTTGCCAACGCTGAGGTGGAGCTCGGCAGAGAAGATGCCGAACTGCGGGTCAGAAAAGATTTCCCGAGCAGAACCATCACGCAGGAAACCTCGATCAAGAGGATGTCCTATCACCTGAAAGAAAAACATAAAATAGGTTAAACGTGCCATAAGCTCGGAAAAACATAAAACTTATGTTAAAACTTTACCTCTGAATTAAATCAAGTGTTTTGGTGCCTATCCGAAATTGGTCTTAAAAATAAATTTGTGCTTCCGTCGTGCTTTAACATGACACATCCAATCTCTAGACTTCAAGTGGGTCAGCCTTCTGCTTCCACCTCCTTTTCCCGAAGGCGGAGTGCTTCTCAGGCCAGTTTAGCGAGCTAAACTTGAGCGGCTTTAGAGAGAAACCAGGCTATCCGGCTGTTTGACCATACACTCGAGTCAAAAAAGGAGTGCTAGAAAAAGACTTTGCTACGACTTAGAAGAAAATACTAAAAAATTGAACATATAAGTTTATGAGCCCCCAGTTAACTTGGTTAAAGGAAGTTATTCTTAACATTCTTTTTACCAAACAACCTTTTTGTTTAACAAAAATATAACGCTTGGTTGGACCGAACAAAAATTAAAAAAATTGAAAAAATTTAAGCATGAAAGCGACTTAGCTGGTTAATATGCTCGATGTTGATGACGCGGTCCGGGATTGCAGCGGGACGATGACCCAGCCCCCAAGTCGGTCCCAAGGTGGCCGAGCGAGGAGCTCGACTTGACTAAGTGGCGATGCAGGACGGTCGATGTGGCGAGGCGAAGCCCCCGGCCCAGCTGTCGTGACAAAGTTGGTCGGCGAGGTGATGATGAAACCCCCGGAGTAGGTTGATGAAGCGATGGCGAAGCCCTCGGTCCAGCCGAGGTAACGAAGTAGGTCGGCGGCGTGACGCCGGAGGCCCCACGTCAGCCGACGTGTCGAAGCAGGTCTACGTGGTGGATGCCGAAGCAGGTCGGGATTTGTGACGCAGTCGATGCCGGTTTGATGAAGCGACCGCACGGCGATGCCGGCGCGCCTGACCCGTGCAAACCGTGGGGCAACAATGTTGCCTTGGCGATTATATGGCCTTCATGATGCCGAACTCTTGGTCGGCTCGCCGAGGTGATGATCCGAGGTGGTTGAACTCGGCTCGACGAAGCGACAACCCGTCTAGCGCAGGTCGGCAACCGTGGAGCAACGTGGTCGGGCTGGTTTGACACCGGCGCGACGATGAAGATCACCTCAAAAAGGTTTAAAATTTGTAAGCACATGTTTTATAATAAAACACAATACTCTAGGAAAAAATTCCTTCAAAAAGGACGTCCGATAACATACT
The DNA here is from genome assembly GCA_039707655.1 of Elymus sibiricus. Lineage (NCBI taxonomy): Eukaryota > Viridiplantae > Streptophyta > Magnoliopsida > Poales > Poaceae > Elymus > Elymus sibiricus. The sequence goes on from CM077674.1 coordinate 255,831,206, forward strand.
TGGAGCAGGTTGACCTCCGTGCTTCTCTCATGGTACAATCCTATTCCTGCTGAGCCCCCTTTCTCCTCGGTTCACAGAGAAAAAAAATGTAGGACTGGTGCCGACAGTTCATCACGGAAGAAAGAACTCACAGAGCCAGGATCGGTAACTAATAATACTACTAACTAATACTAATATATAGAAATAGATATCTACAAATAGAAACGAACTAATATATAGATAATCAAAATTGAAAAGAACTGTCTTTTAACCCGTTCATGAAAAAAGATAAACTCGGGTCGGATTCGTTTTCGCGCACAAAACAGATCCGAAAATTGATGCACTCGTCGGACACGTCCCGGAGTTTGAACGGTCGGATCGAGCTGAAAATTTCAGGGGTTGTCGATATAGGATTTCCGCAGCCGATGAACGGCTGGATCTTCCAAAGGGTGTCTGAGCTGACTGGTGGACTCCTCGCCTCAAACTCGTCCAGATTCCCGTCCGGATCTGGCAGGGCTTTGGTATATCAGCGATTGCCAGAGATTCCTCCATCGTAACGCGATGAGATTTTACAAGGTTGTTCTAGACTCAATTCTGCACAATTCCACTGAAGCAATCGTCAAAGCGACGCTCGATGAGGCGGGGACCGAAAAAACGGATTCGCTGTCTAGAAAATTCAGCACGGTCGCGTGAGGGCAAAGTTGACGTTGAGCCCCTGAGCTCCATGGATGATTCTTCCAAGATCTCGGTTGAGATCGGAGTTGAAGTTGATGAGGGCACCCGTCCGATCTTCATGATCCGACGCAGAGCGCAGTCCTCGGCCCAGCCGAGGTGACCAGTCGAGCCGGGAAGAAGATGTCGATGCCGAGGATGAAGATTTGTTTCGGCGCGTAGATCACTCTGGAACCGATCTGAATTCTCATCGCACCACGGCGACTACCAGCAGGGACATGTATGGGCCACCAATGTCGGTGCTAAAACCGGCGGATCTCAGGTAGGGGGTCCCGAACTGGTCGTCTCGGCTAGTTGGTAACAGGAAGTAGAGAAGACACGATGTTTACCCAGGTTCGGGCCCTCTCGAAGAGGTAAAACCGTACGTCCTGCTTGTATTGTATTGATTGTGGATGGGGTACAAAGTACATGATGTTCTACCTCGAGATCGTATGAATGAGTTCTAACCTGTTCTAGGATGTATTGAGATTATTCTATCGACTATCCTAGTCTCGGTTTACATAATGTACCGGAGACCTAGGATTTACAGGAGTCCTCTTCTTGTGCGCCAAGTCTTGTGGAAACTTCCTTGTATACGTCATGGGCTGCCCGAAGAAGCCCATTAGTGAACCGCCATGGGGGTCCTCGGCCCGACCCACCTGGTCGGAAGACGACGTGGTGAGTACCCCCTAGTCCAGGACACCATCACCTGACAGTCACAAAAATGAGAGTAGGAATTAGCACCTAAGCATACCGAGAAAACATGGCGCAGAAGAAATTAAGATATAGGTAAGGGGATGAAACAAGGCATCAACCATGGTTGATCGGGTGTCTGGTCGGTAAGGAAGAAAATGAAAAAAAATGTAGTAGAGTAGAGAATAATTTGCCTCATGAAGTAGGGAAGTCGTCCAATACAACCCCAATTGAAGAGAATGTAGAGGCCGTAGCGACACACCTTATATGACATTAACTGCATGAAGAAACGACGACGCCCCACCAAGCATGAGGCTCCCTTACTTTTATAGAGGCTTAGAAACCCTAGGATCCTCTAAATCATCCTTGAAGAAGAAGTTAGAAAGGAATCGAAGGTAATCGGAGAAAGACGGGGCCCGATACAAGCACGCTTTGTCATATTGTGGCTCATACCACGATGTACCTGCGAGCCGATACTCTCTCTTTCGAATGCTCCTTCCAGGTATACCATTGACGATCACTTTAATGCTTGCCGAATACAGAAGGATTGCCATCCATCAGAGCCAAATGTTGTCGAAGCTTTATGCCGAGCACTTCAAATAGAAAGGAGCAAGAGAGGGAGTCAAAAGGTCGAGAAATATCAAGTTTTAGGAACACGCCTGACACCTGTTGGGGAACGTTGCATGGAAAACAAAAAAAATTATACGCACACGCAAGATCTATCCATGGAGATGCATAGCTACGAGAGGGGGAGTGTGTCTACGTACCCTCGTAGACCGTAAGCAGAAGCGTTAGAACAACACGGTTGATGTTGTCGAACAACTTCACGATCCAACCGACCGAGTACCGAACGTACGGCACCTCCGCGTTCAGCACACGTTCAGCTCGGTGACGTCCTCGACTTCTTGATCCAGCAAGACGGCGAGGTAGTGGATGAGTTCCGGCAACACGACGGCGTGGTGACGGTGATGGTGATGCTATCTCCGCAGGGCTTCGCCTAAGCACTACGAAAATATGACCGAGGGACGGAACTGTGGAGGGGGGCGCCGCACATGGCTAAGACAATGTTGTGTCCTCCTTTGGGGCGCCCCCTCTCCTCTATTTATATATGTGTAGGGGCTTGGAGTAGAAAGAATAGTGCCACGTGAACAGTAACCGTGAATAGTACACACGTGGACTTGGACTCCAAAGTCCAATCCTATTCCTACTAGGACTCTTCCTTTTTCCTTCCCTAGCTGCGTGGGCTTTTGAGGACTTGGTGCGCCTGGCCCAATAAGGCCAGGGCGCCTCCCCTTAGCCCATGCCAGCCCTTGGGACGTGGTGGACCCACTTGTGGACTTCCGGACCCCTCCGGAATCCTCCGGAACCTTCTGGAAGCTTCCCGGTACAATACCAAAAAAAACTGCACCTTTTTCCGGAACCCAAAGTATGACTTCCCATATATAAATCTTTACCTCTCGACCATTCCGAGACTCCTCGTGTCGTCTGGGATCTCATCCGGGACTCCGAACAACATTCGGTTACCAATTCACATAACTCATATAACACTATATCGTCAACGAACGTTAAGCGTGCGGACCCTACGGGTTCGGGAATGATGTAGACATGACCGAGCCGCCTCTCCGGTCAATAACCAATAGCGGAACCTGGATGCCCATATCGGTTCCTACATATTCCACGAAGATCTTATCGGTCGAACCGCAATGACAACATACGTAATTCCCTTTGTCCGTCGGTATGTTACTTGCCCGAGATTCGATCGTCGGTATCTCCATACCTAGTTCAATCTCATTACCGGCAAGTCTCTTTACTCATTCCATAATACATCATCCCGTAACTAACTCCCTAGTCACTTTGCTTGCAAGCTTCTTATGATGTGCATTACCGAGAGGGCCCAGAGATACCTCTCCGAAACACAGAGTGACAAATCCCAGTCTCGATCCATGCCAACTCAACGGACACCTTCGGAGATACCTGTAGAGCATCTTTATGATCACCCAGTTACGTTGTGACGTTTGATAGCACACAAGGTATTCCTCCGGTATCCGGGAGTTGCATGATCTCATGGTCTGAGGAACATGTATTTGACATTCAAGAAAGCAGTAGCAATAAACAGAACGATCATATGCTAAGCTAACGGATGGGTCTTGTCCATCACATCATTCTCCTAATGATGTGATCCCGTTATCAAATGACAACTCATGTCTATGGTTAGGAAACCTTAACCATCTTTGATCAACGAGCTAGTCTAGTAGAGGCTCACTAGGGACACGGTATTTGTTTATGTATTCACACATGTATTTAAGTTTCCGGTCAATACAATTCTAGCATGAATAATAAACCTTTATCATGAACAAGGAAATATAAAATAATAATAACTTTATTATTGCCTCTAGGGCATATTTCCATCAGTCTCCCACTTGCACTAGAGTCAATAATCTAGATTACATAGTAATGAATCTAACACCCATGGAGTCTTGGTGCTGATCATGTTTTGCTCGTGGAAGAGGCTTCGTCAACGGGTCTGCCACATTCAGATCCGTGTGTACTTTGCAAATTTCTATGTCTCCATCCTTGACATATTCACGAATGGAGTTGAAGCGTCTCTTGATGTGTTTGGTCTTCTTGTGAAACCTGGGCTCCTTGGCTATGGCAATTGCTCCAGTGTTGTCACAAAAGATTGTCATTGGACCCGATACACTAGGTATTACACCTAGATCGGATATGAACTCCTTCTTCCAGACTCCTTCATGTGCTGCTTCCGAAGCAGCTATGTATTCCGCTTCACACGTAGATCCCGCCACGACGCTCTGCTTGGAACTGCACCAACTGACAGCTCCACCATTTAATATAAATACGTATCCGGTTTGTGACTTAGAGTCATCCGGATCAGTGTCGAAGCTTGCATCGACGTAACCCTTTACGACTAGCTCTTCATCACCTCCATAAATGAGAAACATGTCCTTGGTCCTTTTCACGTACTTCAGGATATTCTTGACCGCTGTCCAGTGATCCACTCCTGGATTACTCTGGTACCTCCCTGCCAAACTTATGGCAAGGCACACATCAGGTCTGGTACACAGCATGACATACATAATAGAACCTATGGCCGAGGCATAGGGAATGACTTTCATTTTCTCTATATCTTCTGCCGTGGTCGGGCATTGAGTCTAACTCAACTTCACACCTTGCAAGACAGGCAAGAACCCTTTCTTTGACTGATCCATTTTGAACTTCTTCAAAACTTTGTCAAGGTATGTGCTTTGTGAAAGTCCTATCAAGCGTCTTGATCTATCCCTATAGATCTTGATGCCCAATATATAAGCAGCTTCACTGAGGTCTTTCATTTAAAAATTCTTATTCAAGTATCCCTTTATGCCATCCAGAAATTCTATATCATTTCCAATCAACAATATGTCATTCACATATAATATTAGAAATGCTACAGAGCTCCCACTCACTTTCTTGTAAATACAGGCTTCACCGTAAGTCTGTACAAAACCATATGCTTTGATCACCTCATCAAAGCGTATATTCCAACTCTGAGATGCTTGCACCAGTCCATAGATGGATCGCTGGAGCTTGCACACTTTGTTAGCACCCTTAGGATCGACAAAACCTTCTGGTTGCATCATATACAACTCTTCTTTGAGAAAACCATTAAGGAATGCAGTTTTAACATCCATTTGCCAGATTTCATAATCATAAAATGCGGCAATTGCTAACATGATTCGGACAGACTTAAGCATTGCTACGGGTGAGAAAGTCTCATCGTAGTCAACCCCTTGAACTTGTCGAAAACCTTTCGCGACAAGTCGAGCTTTGTAGACAGTGATATTACCATCAGCATCCGTCTTCCTCTTAAAAATCCATTTATTCTCAATGGCTTGCCGATCATCGGGCAAGTCCACCAAAGTCCACACATTGTTCTCATACATGGATCCTATCTCAGATTTCATGGTCTCAAGCCATTTGTCGGAATCCGGGCTTATCATAGCTTCTTCATAGTTCGTAGGTTCGCCGTTGTCTAACAACATAACTTCCAGAACAGGATTACCGTACCACTCTACTGTTGAACGTACTCTGGTCGACCTACGAAGTTCAGTAGTAACTTGATCTGAAGTTTCATGATCTTTATCATTATCTTCCTCTCTTATTGGTGTAGGCATCACGAGAACGGTTTTCTCTGATGAGCTACTTTCCAATTCGAGAGAAGGTACAATTACCTCATCAAGTTCTACTTTCCTCCCACTCACTTCTTTCGAGAGAAACTCCTTCTCTAGAAAGGACCCATTCTTGGCAACGAAGATCTTGCCTTCGGATCTGTGGTAGAAGGTGTACCCAATTGTTTCTTTAGGGTATCCTATGAAGACGCACTTCTCCGCTTTGGGTTCGAGCTTATCAGGTTGAAGCTTTTTCACATAAGCATCGCATCCCCAAACTTTAAGGAACGACAGCTTAGGTTTCTTGCCAAACCATAGTTCATACGGTGTCATCTCAACGGATTTAGACGGTGCCCTATTTAACGTGCTGTCTCTAATGCATAACCCCAAAACAATAGTGGCAAATCGGTAAGAGACATCATAGAACGTATTATTTCCAATAAAGTACGGTTACGACGTTCGGACACACCATTACGTTGTGGTGTTCCAGGTGGCGTGAGTTGTGAAACAATTCCACATTTTCTTAAGTGAAGGCCAAACTCGTAACTCAAATATTCGCCTCCGCGATCAGATCGTAGAAACTTTATTTTCTTGTTACGATGATTCACTACTTCACTCTGAAATTCTTTGAACTTTTCAAATGTTTCAGACTTGTGTTTCATCAAGTAGATATACCCATATCTACTCAAATCATCTGTGAAGGTTAGAAAATAACGATACCCGCCGCGTGCTTCAACATTCATTGGACCGCATACATCGGTATGTATTATTTCCAACAAATCAGTAGCTCGCTCCATTGTTCCGGAGAACGGAGTTTTAGTCATCTTGCCCATGAGGCATGGTTCGCAAGTATCAAATGATTCATAATCAAGAGATTCCAAAAGTCCATCCGCATGGAGTTTCTTCATGCGCTTTACACCAATATGACCTAAACGGCAGTGCCACAAGTATGTTGCACTATCATTATCAACTTTGCATCTTTTGGCATCAATATTATGAATATGTGTATCACTACGATCGAGATTCAACAAGAATAGACCATTCACAAAAGGTGCGTGACCATAAAAGATGTTACTCATATAAATAGAACAACCATTATTCTCTGACTTAAATGAATAACCGTCTCGCAATAAACAAGATCCAGATATAATGTTCATGCTCAACGCTGGCACCAAATAATAATTATTGAGGTCTAAAACTAATCCCGAAGGTAGATGTAGAGGTAGCATGCCGACGGCGATCACATCAACCTTGGAACCATTCCCGACGCGCATTGTCACCTCGTCCTTAGCCAATCTTTGCTTATTCCATAGCTCATGTTTCGAGTTACAAATATGAGCAACCGAACCAGTATCAAATACCCAGGCGCTACTGCGAGCATTAGTGAGGAACACATCAATAACATGTATATCAAATATACCTTTGCTCACTTTGCCATCCTTCTTATCCGCCAAATACTTGGGGCAGTTCCGCTTCCAGTGACCAGTCCCTTTGCAGTAGAAGCACTCTGTTTCAGGCCTGGGTCCAGCTTTGGGTTTCTTCGTGGGAGCGGCAACTTGCTTGCCATTCTTCTTGAAGTTTCCCTTCTTTCCCTTGCCCTTTTTCTTGAAACTAGTGGTCTTGTTAACCATCAACACTTGATGCTCCTTCTTGATTTCTACCTCCGCTGATTTCAGCATCGCGAAGAGCTCGGGAATTGTCTTCTCCATCCCTTGCATATTATAGTTCATCACGAAGCCTTTATAGCTTGGTGGCAGTGACTAAAGAACTCTGTCAATAACACTCTCAACCGAAAGATCAATTCCCAGCTGAGTCAAGTGGTTGTGGTACCCACACATTCTGAGTATGTGTTCACTGACAGAACTGTTCTCCTCCATATTACAGCTGAAGAACTTGTTGGAGACTTCATATCTCTCAACCCGGGCATTAGCTTGAAATGTCAATTTCAGCTCTTGGAACATCTCATATGCTCCGTGGCGTTCAAAACGCTTTTGTAGTCCCGGTTCTAAGCCGTAGAGCATGGCACACTGAACTATCGAGTAGTCATCAGATCGAGCCTGCCAGGCGTTCACAACGTCTGCAGCAGCTCCTGCAGCAGGTCCATCACCTAGCGGTGCATCAAGGACATAATTCTTCTGTGCAGCAATGAGGATAATCCTCAAGTTACGTACCCAGTCCGTGTAGTTGCTACCATCATCTTTCAACTTAGCTTTCTCTAGGAACGCATTAAAACTCAACGGAACAGTAGCACGGGCCATTTATCTACAACATAGATATGCAAAGAAACCATCAAGACTAAGTTCATGATAAATTAAGTTCAATTAATCAAATTACTAATGAACTCCCACTTAAATTAACATCCCTCAAGTTAACTAAGTGATACATGATCCAAATCAACTAGCCCATGTCCGATCATCACGTGAGATGGGATAGTCATCAATGGTGAACATCTCCATGTTGATCATATCTACTATATGACTCATGTTCGACCTTTCGGTCTCCAGTGTTCCGAGACCATGTCTGTACATGCTAGGCTCGTCAAGTTTAACCCAAGTATTCTGCTTGTGTAAAACTGGCTTACACCCGTTGTATGTGAACGTAGAATCTATCACACCCGATCATCACGAGGTGCTTCAAAACGACGAACTTTAGCAACGGTGCATACTCGGGGAGAACACTTTTATCTTGAAATTTAGTGAAGGGATCATCTTATAATGCTACCGTCGTTCTAAGCAAAATAAGATGCATAAAGGATAAACATCATATGCAATCAAAATATGTGACATGATATGGCCATAATCTTGTGCTTTTGATCTCCATCTCCAAAGCATCGTCATGATCTCCATCGTCACCGGCTCGACACCTTGATCTCCATCGATGCGTCGTGGTCGTCTCGCCAACTATTGCTTCTACAACTATTGCTAACGCATAGCGATAAAGTAAAGCAATTACATGGCGCTTGCATTTCATACAATAAAGAGACAACCATAAGGCTCCTGCCGGTTGCCGATAAATTACAAAACATGATCATCTCATACAATAACGTATATCACATCATGTCTTGACCATATCACATCACAGCATACCCTGCAAAAACAAGTTAGACGTCCTCTACTTTGTTGTTGCAAGTTTTACGTGGCTGCTACGGACTTCTAGCAAGAACCGTTCTTACCTACGGCACAAAACCACAACGGTGATTTATCAAGTTTACTGTTTTAACCTTCAACAAGGACCGGCCACAGTCAAATTTGATTCAACTAAAGTAGGAGAAACAGACACCCGCCAGCCACCTTTATGCAAAACAAGTTGCATGTCTGTCGGTGGAACCGGTCTCATGTACGTGGACATGTAAGGTTGGTCCGGGCCGCTTCATCTTACAATACCGCCGAATCAAAATAAGACATTGGTGATAAGTAGTATGACGATCACCGCCCACAACTCTTTGTGTTCTACTCGTGCATGTCATCTACGCATAAACCTGGCTCTGATACCACTGTTGGGGAACGTTGCATGGAAAACAAAAAAAATTCTACGCACACGCAAGATCTATCCATGGAGATGCATAGCTACGAGAGGGGGAGTGTTTCTACGTACCCTCGTAGACCGTAAGCGAAAGCGTTAGAACAACGCGGTTGATGTCGTCGAACAACTTCACGATCCAATCGACTGAGTACCGAACGTACGGCACCTCCGCGTTCAGCACACGTTCAGCTCGGTGACGTCCTCGACTTCTTGATCCAGCAAGACGACGAGGTAGTGGATGAGTTCCGGCAGCACGATGGCGTGGTGACGATGATGGTGATGCTATCTCCGCAGGGCTTCGCCTAAGCACTACGAAAATATGACCGAGGGACGGAACTGTGGAGGGGGGGCGTCGCACACGGCTAAGACAATGTTGTGTCCTCCTTTGGGGCGCCCCCTCTCCTCTATTTATATATGTGTAGGGGCTTGGAGTAGAAGGAATAGTGCCACGTGAACAGTAACCATGAATAGTACACATGTGGAGTTGGACTCCAAAGTCCAATCCTATTCCTACTAGGACTCTTCCTTTTTCCTTCCCTAGCTGCGTGGGCTTTTGAGGACTTGGTGCGCCTGGCCCAATAAGGCCAGGGCGCCTCCCCTTAGCCCATGCCAGCCCTTGGGACGTGGTGGACCCACTTGTGGACTTCCGAACCCCTCCGGAATCCTCCGGAACCTTCTGGAAGCTTCCCGGTACAATACCGAAAAAACTGCACCTTTTTTCGGAACCCAAAATATGACTTCCCATATATAAATCTTTACCTCTCGACCATTCCGAGACTCCTCGTGATGTCCGGGATCTCATCCGGGACTCCGAACAACATTCGGTTACCAATTCACATAACTCATATAACACTATATCGTCAACAAACGTTAAGCGTGCGGACCCTACGGGTTCGGGAATGATGTAGACATGACCGAGACGCCTCTCCGGTCAATAACCAATAGCGGAACTTGGATGCCCATATTGGTTCCTACATATTCCACGAAGATCTTATCGGTCGAACCGCAATGACAACATACGTAATTCCCTTTGTCCGTCGGTATGTTACTTGCCCGAGATTCGATCGTCAGTATCTCCATACCTAGTTCAATCTCGTTACCGGCAAGTCTCTTTAATCGTTCTGTAATACATCATCCCGTAACTAACTCCTTAGTCACGTTGCTTGCAAGCTTCTTATGATGTGCATTACCGAGAGGGCCCAGAGATACCTCTCCGAAACACGGAGTGACAAATCCCAGTCTTGATACATGCAACTCAACGGACACCTTCAGAGATACCTGTAGAGCATCTTTATGATCACCCAGTTACGTTGTGACGTTTGATAGCACACAAGGTATTCCTCCGGTATCCGGGAGTTGCATGATCTCATGGTCTGAGGAACATGTATTTGACATTCAAGAAAGCAGTAGCAATAAACAGAACGATCATATGCTAAGCTAACGGATGGGTCTTGTCCATCACATCATTCTCCTAATGATGTGATCCCGTTATCAAATGACAACTCATGTCTATGGTTAGGAAACCTTAACCATCTTTGATCAACGAGCTAGTCTAGTAGAGGCTCACTAGGGACACGGTATTTGTTTATGTATTCACACATGTATTTAAGTTTCCGGTCAATACAATTCTAGCATGAATAATAAACCTTTATCATGAACAAGGAAATATAAAATAATAACAACTTTATTATTGCCTCTAGGGCATATTTCCATCAACACCTTCCACGCATGAATTTTCTCGCCGCCTCACACACTAAGAGAAAAGTATCATGCAGATTTCGTCCTTGAATAAAAGGAGATTGCGTAACCCCCACCAGCTCCTTCCTCTGTCCCCGCACTCTATTGTCCACAATCATGGTGAATAGCTTAGAGAAGTTGTCCTTCAGAATGATTGGGCAGAAATCCCCCACCTCCTCCGTGTGAGCTTTCTTTGGGACCAACACAATGTGCGCCCTATTGAGCTTAGTGAAGCCCCTACCATCCCCAACATACAATTTGACCACTGCGGCCTTTATGTCGTTCTTTATAATGGGCCAAGATGTATGGTAGGAATTTCCTAAGCGCCCGATCTACGGGCAATTCCTTGATAACCATCCACACTTCCTCTTACGTGGAGATGTCCTCTAGTTCATGAAAATCCAAGGCCTCCGTACCAAGATAATCCAGATCCAAAGTCTGATCCCTTGCTGGAGCAGTCCCAAGCATGTTTTCATATACCTTAGTAAGCACCACCTCCTTCCTTCGCTGATCCGTGATGATCTCATCCCAATTTGATATTGGGAATAAAATTCTTAGATCTTTGTCCATTAGCAACAACTTGGAATAGCTATGTGCTAGCATCGCGTGCCTTCAGCCACCAAATGTGTGACCTTTGTTGATCTATTGTTCACTCCAGAGGCGCCATGCCCAAAAGTGCTAGTTTAAGTGTGCGTCGCAATCATATCTCTGAGCGGAAAGGAGCCTTCTTTCCTGAGCCTTATCAATCCCTAGGATCACAAACGTCTCTACTGCCATCAATAGTTTGGTATTCCCCATCTTGCACTGCCCCCACACTTGTAGAGATACAGTCGTGTTCCTGAAGTGCATATCCAATCTTTTATAGGGGGCACAATTGCAGCATCACACAGCCAAGCATCCTTCACAGTCTCCTTAAAACCTTCTTGTTTGGTCCAGTAGAGCTCAAAGCGAAACCTGCTCTTAGGATAAAATAGGGCACTAGTAGGTAAGTGCAAGGGGGCATGGTCTGATATCCCCGTGGAAAGTGCCTAGAGTAAGCAATTAATGTTGTCCAATTCCCAATCCACCGAGATCAAAACATGGTCAATTTTGGTCATAGTGGGGGGTGTCCCTCTCATTAGTCCACGTGAAGCTTTGCCCATGCATATACAATTCCTTAAGCTCATGGTCGTCCACGAAGCCCTAAACTTGTTCATGATATTTCTATTAAGATTAGCATTGTTTTTCTTCAATGTCCTCAAGATTATATTAAAGTCACCTAGAACCATCCAAGGTCCCTGGCAAGCTGAGCATCTCAAACTCAATTCATCTAGGAATTTGTTTTTTAGCTTGTCTCCTTGCAGACCATAGACCAACCTAATCCACCACTGATTACCAGACTTTGTGTACACCAGGCCTGTTAGAAAGTTAGTAATCATCTGGATGTTATCAATCATCAAGGGAGAAGTATCCCACGGAAGTATTATACTCCCTCACGTCTCCACCACCGGCAAATAAGCAAAACCATTTTTTTACGGGGAATTCAGAGAACTTTATTTAACAAAAACGCTCCTGGGGCAGTCAGCCATTAGGCTTGTGACCAGGAAGGAAGGTGCCAAGCTCAGCCAACCTTCGGTAACCATCAGCGCAGAAGCATGCTTTGCGCAGAGATGGGCCGGTTGATTGGCTGATCTGTATACATGCTGAATTACAAAAGATGAAAAAATGTAGCTATTTCTCCAATTTCATGAAGGATCGGTGCGACAACCGACAAGGAGTTGCGACGAGAATTCCATTGATTGACAAGTTCTTGACAATCTGTCTCCATTATCACATGTAGAAAGCCTCGGAGTTGAGCAAAGATCACACCTTCTCACAGAGCCAATGCCTCAGCGATGAACGGGTATGTTACTCCTTCAAGAGGTTTGCTCCATGCTCCAAGAAAGGAGGACGGCGACCTTGCCACTCCACCAGCGCCAACTTTGTTTGCATCAAAGTTTAGAGCGGCATTAGTGTTGATTTTAACACACCCTTCTGCTGGAGGGTGCCATCCATACCCTGGTATAATTTTTGCATGCTGATTAGGGATGTCAAGCAGTGCTAAATCCTCTCTAATGCGCCTAACCGAGAACACTGGATCAATCTGCTACTCATCGTGTGTCAAGCAAAACCATTGAATGATGGTCATAAGCATTGCACTACCACAAACTGGTCCATTACACCAAGTTTGGTCTCCTGGAGACACGCCAAATTCACCATCAGCATAGCAATAAATTCCTTCACCGCCTTTCTTTTGGCTGGATAGTTCAGACCACGAACATTCCAGAAGATCACCTATGGGTTTAGATCCATAAATGAATCAGCACCATCACTGAGGGCAAAAAGGACTTAATGAGGACCAACCAATGTTAAGGTGATGGCCTCCAACTCACACCTGAAGGTAAGTTCTTAGCCAAGAGGGCCGCTATGACACGAACATGCTGCTCGTGCAAAGGAGAGTCAAACATGCCCTTGAGTTCTTGAACTGTAGTCTCATCCTCCACCAAGTCATTAGCAGCAAGACCCAAGGCACGTAGTACAATGTTTTAAGAAGGAGTAGCCTTGATAGAGCTCTGAACAGTTGGTCGGTTTGCCACTCCAGAACTATACTATGGGGTGAACGACTCATTACCAGAATGAGGTGAGGATGCCTGTACTTCTGGAGCAACGGACACGCTAACTTCTTCACAATGTTGGAGCAGAACCACTTAAGTTTGGCATAAGCCACCGCCTCTTGAGCAGTCATGCCCTCGACCGAAGATGCCGTGCATGTCGACTCCACGATCTGCATGTTGCAGTTAAGCCCTACGTGCGAATCCATCGACCGGGCTTGGTCTGGCTCGGTCATGTTGCCATGAATGGCATCTGCATGGTTCACATCTGGCGGCCCCACCTCCTGAGCATGGTAGTCACATTCCCCGGAATTGCATCTGCATGGTTCACATCCAACGACCCACCTCTTGAGCATCCTGAGAGAGGTAAACCACAAAATAAACTGAGGTACAATCAGGTTTCTGGGTCCTAGAATCGTTTGCAAGTCTCTAGATTTTCCTAGCCAATCCGATGCATCCTCACCAACTGTCAAAGTTACCTCAGGACCATCCTTATCCACGATAAGCTTTGGGACCGGAGAGGTCAAGTCCCTAGAGAGGGGCCCCATATCGCTCGGAATCAGTGGAGGAGGGGACACATGAGAGTCAGAAGTTTGTGTGACCGCCTCGATGGTTGGTGGCCGCGTCTCCAGCATTTCCTCCAGACCTCCACCAACAGCTGGCCCCACCTTGGGGACACAAGTGAAGTCCTTATCTAATGTTGTGGTGTTGGTTACTCGAGCTAGGGATGTTGCCTCCATGGATTGCCAAAGCGAAACTTACTGCTCTCTTCAAACAATTAGGGACTAACCTTGGAGCATTAGGAAGGCCCAAAAAACTAAATTAATTAAAATGGCCTAAATATAAATTTCTAAAAGTTCATTTTTTTAAATTTATGAGTATTTTTTAGAATTTCTGAATGTTTTCTACGTTCATGACCTTTTTAAAATTCACAGACATTCTATTTGAATTCAAGAATACTTCTGTTAAAATGGGGAACATTTTTCTAGTTCGTGAACATTTAAAAAAAGTCATGAATGTTTTTTAAATTCACGAAATAGAACCTCTTTACAGGCTGGGGGCCCGATAATAAAGTCTGAAATATGGGAAAGCCCACAAGGTCAAGCGTGACCAATGCGGTCTCACGCCAGTAGGCACAAACTAACCCCGAATATTACTGGGTTAACAATTGCGCCAACAGGAAATCCGGGCGGAAGATCTGCGACCGTCTTCTTCTTGTACTCGGCCTCGGCAGGTCGATCGCAATCAATATAAAGGCAGGGCTCCGCGCAATCACGGTATACCAAACAAACCAACCGGGGAGCCCTAGCTAGCTAGTCATCATCCGGAGAACCGTGCCGCGCGATCACGCCCAAGATGGAGGACGGCATCCTACGAGAGGCAGTCGTCGACTCCTTCATGGAGGTCACATCCTGCGACTCGCAATCGATCGCCGTGCGTCACCTCGCTTTCTGTGGCTGGCAACTCGAGGCCGCCATCAACCGCTACTTCACCACCGGCGGCGCAGCCGACCCCGCGCCCGATTCCCCCGTCGCCGCCCGCTCCGAAACGATGCACGACGAGTCGACGACACGGTGCGCGATCCCATCCCCGCCACGCTGTACGGCAACACCAACTTGTACGCTGCCGGTTCCAGTACTGCCCGCGCCGCGCCGTCCATATGGAACGCCGACAGGGCTCGGCCATCTCCCTGGTCTGTTCAGCGTCCGGCGCCGTTGGAATATACATCTATGCCTGACATACCCGCGACCGGGTGGGAATCTGACGGTGACACCGCTCCCGTCCTCGCCCACTCCGAAACGATGCGCGATCCCATCCCCGCCCGCTCCGCCACGCTGTACGGCAACGACAACTTCTACGCTGCCGGTTCCAGTACTGCCCACGCCGGGTCGTCGCCGCCATCTCCATGGTCTGGTCATCGTCCGGCGCCGATGGAATATACATCTATGCCTGAGATAACCGCGACCGGGTGGGAATCTGATGGTGACACCGGCACAAAGGACGATCAAGACGAACGAGTGAAGGAGGCCGAAAAAGATAACAGGAACGACGACAAGGAGTCGATGGAAGAAGACGACGAGTACGGTGGCATGGAGGGCGCGGACGAGTACCACGGCATGGAGTCAGACGACTACAGCGACGACAGCGAAGACGACGACGGTGCTTACTTGGAAGCGGCGGAAACTGACAGCAACGACGGCCGCATGGAGGCATTGGAGGGGCCACCGCGCCAGACCGAGAAGACGCTGGACGAGCTGTTCCGGCCTCCGTACGAGATCATGTACGGTGGAAGCTTCCACGACGCCAAGGAACACGCGGCGAGCAAGGACCGGTGGCTGCTGGTGAACCTACAGTCAAAGGGCGACTTCAAGTCGCACCAACACAACCGAGACCTGTGGTCGAACGAGGTGGTCGTCCAGGTGATCAAGGACAACTTCATCTTCTTGCTTCTGGAGAAGAGTGGGCGGGAAGGCGACGAGGGGCTCAAGGTGTGCTGCTACTACAATGTCCATGATGATCAGCTTCCAGCCGTGCTCGTCCTCGACCCAATCACGGGGCAGTTGCTTGATAAGTGGTGCGGCCTTGTCCAGCAGCCCGACGATTTCCTGACAAGCATTGGCAAGTTCACCGAGTCGAAGCCCAGCTTGACGTCCAAACCCAAGATAGTCCGAAGAACTGCAACGCTCGAAAGCGGTGAACCCTCGGTCGCACAAGAACCCGCATCCGCAATGTCTAACACCGTGGCCTCTGATGCACAACCAGCAACCATGGTTGAATCCTCTGCTGAACAAGAATCTACAATGCCTAACACCGCTGCCTCTGATGCACAACCGGCTCCGGCGCCCAAGGTTGACACGATCGAGGAGCCTCCGGCACCCAAGGTTGACGAGATAGAGGCACCTGCGGTGGACGACGGGCAGCCTATTGAAGGAGAGGCGATCTGCAAGCTGAGGGTGCGATTCCCTGCTGGTAACATGGTAACCAAGGAGTTTGGGGGTATGCGGAGAATCGCGGTGCTCTTTGCATACTGCAGATCAGTTGTACTTGAACAGACGGGGGCGGAGCAGGCCTTCCGGATCATGAGGTTGGCTGGACAGACCTTTGAGGAGCTGCTCGACGATGGTGCCTCGTTTGATGATTTGAAGCTTAATCGCGATACCATCTCGGTCGTGCTAGATACTTGAGTCTTTAGATTAGACTTTAGAGAGCACCGTAATACCATAGTCTAATAAAAGTATCCTTGTTGCATCTTTTGTTACTATGTGTGCTAATGATAATGACCGTTGTTTTTAGTTTCAAGTACTCTCTCCGTTACAAAATAATTGAAGTTTTGCGTTTGTCCATAGTCAAACTTGTCTAAGTTTGATCAAGTCTATAGAAAATATTGTAATTTAGTTTTGATAATAGATCGGATGGTTTACTTGTTAATGATGTACCATCCTGTGTGGTGAACTCTGTAATGAACGATTGTAATTTCTTGTTTGATGATTAATTAATATAAGGTGGTGTTCAAAAAAAAAAGTCTATAGAAAATATAGAGTTTTACTGGAACACATCTAGATGTGCCCTAGTTATTGCACATCTAAGTGACTCATAAAAAAATAAAAGAAAAAAGAAAGAAAAATACCCGCACGAATCTCTGGGTAAAATCAATGACATAGGACTTACACATGCAATACTTAGTGCACATCTAGATGTGCTTTAGCAAAACTGTATTTTATTATATGTGCCCTAAGTATTGCACATCTAAGTCTTATGTCATTGATTTTATGCGGAGATTCGTGTGGGTACTTTCTCTTTCCTTTTTTTTTTCCTTTTTATGTTTGATTGAGTCACTTAGATGTGAAATACTTAGGACACATTAGTGCCCTAGACAGACCCATGTATGTATTCGATGTTGTATATATTAGCATATTTTTCTGTAGATTTGATCAAACTTAAATAAATTTGACTTAGGACAAACTTAAAACTTGAATCAAATAGACGAACTAACGCACAACGGCCACTCCCCCGATCAAATAGACGAACTTTAAAACTTAAAGAAAGTATTCGTGCAATGCAAAGCAATATTTTTGGCTGTGCAAACCAAGGTGACAAGTTTCGGAGAAATGATACAATTCCAGCTTGAACAAAAGCAAGCTTTGAGAGGCCGTACAAAAATGGAAGCAGGGAAGGAAGTATTGCAAATTACTATCTGTAAATTGCGGAGGCTTTTTTTATAGAGCATATATATTTGGTTCTGTTTTTTCCTTTGCTTTGCTCCTAATCTTTGCTCTATGCTTCATCTTGCGGGGGCGCCTCCGGCTCTGCTGCTGCAGGTGCCTCCGCCCCTGCCTCTGCTGCGGCCGCAGCCTCCTCGTTCTCTTTCTTTGTTTGGGCGGTCTTGATGAGATGGTTGTAGCTTCCCTTCTCCTTGAACAGCTGTGAGAAATGGATCTTGCAGTAGAGGATTCCGTTGAGCGCGGCGTAGGAGGAGGTCGTCAGGATGCAGCCACCATGCGAGCACTTGAAGCAGTTCTTGTGGTAGCATTCGCCCTCCAAGCTTAGCTAAACAGAAACGTAAAGATTTGCAATGTGGTTATGATTGACCAAATTATTCTTGAGATCTTGCATGGATATTTGGCAACTCTATCGATATCTGTCTCCTGCTGCACTATGGAAGTAACATTACAGCATCCCTCTTACCTTCTCCAATGGGTACACGGTTTTTTGGCAGGCCGCGCATTTATCCTGAGTTCCAGAGAAGGCAGATGACATCTTGCTTGGAGCTTTTGCCTGCGGGAGATTTTGAATTGACGATGTAAATAGTTTACCCATTAACACATGTGACGGGGATCGGCGAACAATTGCTGAGAAGGGAAGATACGACGTTTGCATACTAGAACCGTACCTCGCTCTTCTCCGCGGATTTGCCACCTGAGTAACGAAACAAAATGTCAGAATATCTATTGCTCAACAGTATTGCTAGGACTGCGGTTTCGCATTACCTGACGTAAATTTCTTTGAGAAGCTCCCCGTCTCCTTGAAGAGCTGCTCGAAATGGGTCTTGCAGTAGAGGACACCATCCATGGAAGAGTAGTTGCACATCTAGATGCCATGCAGAAAATGAAACGCGAGCCATCTTACCAAAATTCCCATTTTGCACAGAGGTATATATAACACATAAAAGTGAAACATATTTGCGGTTGGATTCAGCACGAAAAGCTTTAGCTGCGGCGCGCGAGGCCAGGCGCGCAATGCGTACCGAGAGGGTCCCCTTGCAGTGGCTGCACTTGAAGCATGTCTTGTGGTAGGAGACGCCGTCGGCGGTGAGGAGGTCGATGAAGTGGACGGTCTTGTCGCACGTCTTGCACTTGTCCTGCGTGCCGGTGAAAGACATGGCGATCCGCGCCGGTGATCGGCCGAGCAATGGGGACGCACGGTCTTCTTATTCAGGCGCGTCTCCTCCGGCTGGTCGGCGATCGATGTGGATGGGTGTAGGGCAAGGAGCTCCTTCAGAGGAACCAGCGTGGCATCTCGAGAACGGGATGGGGACAGCGATGGGCGACGCTTTAAAAGGGCAGGGCGTGGCGGGCTTGGGAGCGAAGATAGGAGATGCATGGGCTCCCGACCGCACAGAACCAGTCAAGCTAAAAGCATAATCTAATTTTGGAAGTAAGGCCTCTCTCTCACGTTTGCTTCCTTCTCCTGGCCGTGTGAGCCACCAACATGACATGCTGAAATGGATGCGTTCTTCCATCGAAACAATCGTGCTGGGTAGTTTCTGCTAGCTTTTGTTGCAATTTTGAGGTCTGTATTTTTGGGGTCCAGGTTCTCATTTACTTAAGAGAAAAGTATGTTTTTCGTCCCTCAAGTTTACAAAAAGTCAATATCTTGTCCCTCAACTTTTTTTTATCTACATTTGGTCCCTCATGTTTTAAAACCGGAGACATTTAGTCCAAAACCGGAAATGAGAGGAAAACCGCTGACATGTCGCTGGTTTTCTATCTCCTCTCTCTCATACAACAGCAGCATTTTCTCGAGCACCTTCCGTGCATTCCCCCTGCACAACAACAACGACGTTGAGCTCGAGGCCGGCCATCATGCGCTAGTGGTAGCTGCTGCACCACGGTCACCAATGCACGAGGAAGAGCCACATGCTGCCACCGCCGGTTGCCTTGCTAGCTACCACACGCCGCCATGGCCGCATCGCGGGCTGCTCTGCTAGCCAGCACAGAGGCTGGGGGTGGTTACCAATGGTACAGAGCCGTACGCTCCACCGCCAAGCACCGGCGCTCACACTGGACATGCTTCTGTCGGCAGGGTCAGCGCCAACCCGCAGACTCCCTCGTCGGGACGGTCGAGCAGCTGGAGATGGCTTGCCGCCGGGGTCGTTGTTGGTGTGGGTGACGATCCCGGGCAAACAGTGCTCCTCGTCAACGACCAACTCCGGCAACACCCTGCTCGCAGCCGCCGACACCAGCAGAGGGGCCGGCGAGGTCATGCCGACATTCCCCCCTGCATCGCATCCCCGCTTGCTTGCCTGCTCGTACTCGCCATTTGTCGAGCACGTCGCTCCCATCGACACTGGTTGTCGCGCAAGCCGTGTGTGTAGCCACAACCGCATGTGCTGCAGCACCCATGTGTTCGATGTTCCCTGCGCGAGGTGCGGTAGGTTGCCCAGCACCGGCCACATCCTTGATCCCGGTGGCAATGGAAGCTTTGTGCCATGGCGGTGGAGGTGGGGAGCAGGAGAAGCACCTCCTGCCAGCGGCAATGACATCTGCGAGGAACACGACGAGCGGGACTGCGAGCCCGTCCAATGCCTTCTTGACGAGTTTCATCTTCAGGAGCGGGGAGCAGGAGAAGCACCTCCTCTCAGTGCCGACGGCATCTGCGAGGAACGCGGCGAGCGGGGCTGTGAGCCTGTCCATGGCCTTCTTGACGAGCTCGATCTTCACGGGTGGCACATCGGCGTGGACTCGGCGCCGCCGACGCCCGTCTATGTGCAACAACGGCACGAAGCGGAAGCGAGACGACATGTACAGTTGCACAGGCAGGAGCGTCGAGATGTCCTCTGACCTCTGTCAGCGTTCGTGTGCAGGGTGAACGCACACAAGGTGTTCGAGAAAATGGCTGCTGCTATTTGAGAGGAGAGAGAAAACTGATGATACGTCAGCGGTTTTTCTCACATTTCTGGTTTTGGACGAAAGTTGCCCAGTTTCGAAAGATGAGGGACTAAATGTTGTCCAAAAAGTCTTGAGGGACCAAATGTAGACTTTTGGTAAACTTGAAGGACCAAAAACATACTTTTCTCTTTACTTAATCCCAACCATGGTATTCACTTTCACTTTGAGCAACAACCGAACTGAATTTCAGCGATTTTGGTTTACATTTCAGACAAAGGGATGAAACATACACTTAAATTTAACAAAACATTTGAAACTTTTAAAATATATATGAATTCCTTTGTACACCCTCTTTTCCTAAATATAAGACGTTTTGGCAGTTTAAATCAAACTGCCAAAACATCTTATATTTAGGAACGAAGGTAATACTATTTAAGTTAATGAAAGAGTTTGATGGAAAGGAATATTCAGTGTCTACTAAAATTAATGAAATTCAGTGAATTTCAATGAATTATCACTAAAACAGAAAACCATGATCCCAATCGACCAGCATTCATTGCAAGAAAGTAGCGAGCAATTTCGCCCTGCGTCTCCTCGCTTGGACGACTCGGGGGGTGACACATGTGAAGGGTTCCTCTTCATCCTCCTTCGCCACTAGCGCTCGTCGTCGCCACGGCAGCAACAGGAAGCCCGCGTTGGGGCGGTAGTCTATGGAGACGGATTCGTCTCGAGGAGCCGCTCAGCATCTTTGCCTAGCTGTCCGGCGGCAGGGTATGGGTATGCTTTCTTCCGTCGCCTCCGCAATGGCCCAAGATAGTGAGAGTGGTGGCAGACTAGCTATTACACCATGATCAGAGGTTGCACAATGACTGGCGATTGGCATCTGGTGGCTCTATTGTAGCATACATCTAGATGTTGTGAATTCAAGCATTGGTGAAAGCGTGGTCTAACCACCGGTAGCCGCCACTTCCTTGAGAGCCACACCCTTCATGAAGGCGCCATCGTGGTTTTCCCTCCCCTTTGGAGTTTGGATAGGGCGATATTCGACAAATTGTTCTCAAACCGGTTACGGTATTGTTCAACTCTTGCCAAAAAATATTCTTACAACCCAAAATAAAAGTTCATGTATTGCAGAAATAAAATTTTCCCATCCACAATAAAAATTCCATGTACTTTTCAAAAGTGTTCTTCTTGTGGAAAAAATGTTTATCTGCTGCAACAACAAAAAAATGTTCACTCATACTGTAATAAATGTTCATGTGTTAAAACATTTTTTATTTCCCTTTTTATTTTGTTCTTTGGACCCTTAATCCCGGACGGAGGCAGTACTTTTTTACTACATATGTTAAAAATGTTCATAATGTCTTTTAAAAATGTGTCATGTATTTTTTTAAATGTTCATCGCGTACTTTTACAAAAACAAATTTTGATTAAAAACTATTCATCCTGATTTTATAAATTGTTCAATGTGTATTTTTAAAATGGAACACATTTTTGCATTGTTTCTTCTTATTGTCATATTTTATCGTTTCTCCTTTTCCATTTTTATCCTAATATTTTTTTCTGATGTTTATTATTTTTCAACGTCTATTTTTATAAATCTTCCTGTTATATAAAAAAATCAGTGTGTATTTTCTGAAAGATGAGCATTGTGTATTATAAAAATTTTGTCGTTTTTAACAAAAAAATCACCATGTCTTTTAAAAAATAATACTCTATTTCAAAATTGCTCATCTTGTATTCCAAAACAGTTCATCACATTTTAAAATATGCTCATACTATATAGAAATTTGTTCGACATTTATTTCAATAATGTTCATCACGTTTCAAAAATGTTCATCGTCTATTTAAAGAATGTTCAAACTATGCATAAAAATTGCTCATCGCATTTAAAAAAATTATTGTGTATTTTTTGAATAGTTTGCCGTGTATCTATAAATTGATCGACATGTACTATAAAAGTGCTCATCATGATTTTTGAAAAATTTCATCGTGTTTTTTCATAAAATGCATGGATGTCTTCTAATTGTGCGAACATTTTTAGTAATGCGGCATCTTTTAAGAAAACTAGAAAAATCCCCCGCGCGTTGCTGCGGAAATTTATGGGTAAAAATATAAATACTAAATCAAAATTATAAATAATAATCCTGAAGTAGTTCCTCATGAAATAATATCTAATAGTATGCGCAAACAAAGAGCACATAGATAGAATTTCATAGTTTATAGCATGTGCTATTATCATCACATAAGTTTAACATGGTTTCAATATAGACTTGGGCAAATGTTACCGAATCCTGCAACCAAAATAGTGCAAATGACTTGGTTTTCTATTTATGTCCATAAAAACCGATTTGGGCGGAAAAAATCCAACCACACGATTTGATTGTTTTTTGTAGTCAACATCATACAAAGATGAATGATCAGTGAAAAGCATACACACTACTGTCTTGTTGTGTCTCTGTATGTTGTGGACCAGATGAAGAAAAGTTGAGGCCAGCCGGCCTGCCGCTCAGGTGTCTATTGAGGGCCATGAGAATCGTAAAGACCTAGGCATAGTGAGTGAGCAGCACGGGGAAATACCAAAAGGAACCAACCGCATGGAGTACCCAAATCTACAGCTAGTCGGGACAATAGCATGGTATGGACAATAGATATGGAGAAGTGAGGAATTTTATGGCCTGTGGGAAGCAAAAGAGATATGGACATGAAGCACAAGAGAATGGGAATGAGAACATACGGTCGTTAAGTCTAACCAAATGGTTGGACGGTGACTCGTGTTGGACGTCTGGAGTGGATGGATGACGTCAAGACATATACAGATAGCAAAAAAAACCCAGGATGACGTGGCTGCTTGAGAGTGCACGGAAAAAAATAGTAATGGTTATTTTGGTAGGTCGCATATGCATGAAGAGATAGTGGGAGATGTGCATGAAGAGTTAGTGGGAAAGTGTTTTTCAGTGGTGGACCTACTTGATGATGTGGATAGGTTGCATGTCAAGATAAATAAGGTAGTGGGGATGAATATCTTATGTATATAGGATATATGAACATAATTTAAAAATATTTGGACACCTTTTTAAAGTACATGACCATTTTGAAAATAAGTGTTCATGTATCTATAAAATGTATATTCTCGTATTTTAGTTAATATGTGACATTTCAAAAATATTCACGCGTTTCAAAAAAATGTACGTGAGACATTTAAATATTATGCAATGTAGAAAAATGCTCATCTAATTGAAAAACTGTTTGTTACTATTTAAAAAACTGTACATTATATTTATAAAATGTTCACACGTTTCAAAAATATGTTTGTGGCATCTAAAAAAGTTTACATAACATAAACAAAAATTTCACATTTAAAAAGAAAGTTTCCTCTAATGCAAAAAATATATATGTTTCAGCATGTAATTAAATAAATTTTTAACACATATTCAAAACATGTATTTGAAAAATGTGAATCATGTATTTAAAAAATGTTAAACGCATGTAAAAAATATTTTTGCTGTATACAAAAAATATACAATGTGTGTCAAAAACAATTGACATCAAAACATGTATATATGAAAAATGTTAATCATGTATTTGAAAAATGCTAAAAGCATATAAAAAATTGTTTAGTTGTATACAAAAAGCACAATGTGTGTCAAAAACAATTGACATCAAAACATATATTTGAAAAATGCTAATCATGTATTTGAAAAATGTTAAACATATATAAAACATTGTTCCTTCTGTACACGAAAAATGTACAATGTGGATAAAAAATTATATACGTGTGGAAAGAAAAGGAAAAAAACAAAGAAAGAAATAAAGAAAGCCAAAGAAAAACCTAAAAAAGGAAAAGAAAAGTAATAGGAAAAAGGAATAAAACCAGATTAAAACCGAAAGAAAACCAATCCTAAAACAGTGGAAACATCGGTAATAAACTCAGATTAAAAAAATAGTAGAGCTAAGCTACAGTTTTGGGCCGGTCCAATAGCCGTTGCGTTCTAGGCTTTTCCTAATAGCAATCTGTACGAGCGAAACATAGCTCTCGTGTGGTGATACAAGCCCAATAGATCTTTATAAGCTACAATTGCTACCCTGGACTTTAGCTCATATTCAATAGCTGTCTCACATTTCCTGAAAAAAATGACAGAACTCATAATGTTAATGACAGATATAAGATATCAGCACAGGCATTAACTTGACTAGAGAATTTACCACGTGACACATGTGGTAAGCAATCCAAACTGTTCCCCAAAAAAAAACTTTACCAGAGAATTTAGTAATCATATTCCTTACATGTTATGTTTTCATTGACTCATCGCTTGTCCTTGTAATATGTACGGTATATATATTCATGATAAGAACGTTGCACCTTTGATCCGGGGTAAGAATTTACACGTTAACGTGGCAAGAGAGAAACTTAATGGTACATTATTCACTGGAACCTTTTGGGTGGTCAGATGTGAAAAACGCACAAGTCCTTCACAAAGTTTTGGGGTGGTTAAAACTGAACTATCTATATCATTGACCACTTGGCCACTGTATCACCAAGTATTAGTAGCAAAGGCCCGGTTAGTATGTTACGACGTAACGTGCATGGACAAAGGCGGAATTATTTCATTTTGACATAGAGGAAGCAAGACTGAGAGCATGTGTAGATCTAATGTACCATTGGAGTAGTCAGCATGACTTTGTCAGAATACAGGTGCCGGGCTTAGGTATTTGTCGTCTACATGTTGCATTCGCAATGTAGATTTGAAGGACTAGTGCAACACTACAATTTTACTTTATTTTGCGAATCACTACATATGTAATTGATCTGATAATAAAAGAACATATTTTCTCCGTTCGGAATTAGTTGTTGCACAAACAGATGGAACTAATTCCGGACGAAGGGAGTATATGATAATTCCAGTAGCAAGAAGTTATAGTACTTCCAAACGCAGGTATAGACCAATTCAATCTCCAGACATTTAATCAGCAAATACAAACTAATATCCCCGCAAAAAAAAAAAATGGAACAGCCTCGTTGACTCTGAATTTAAACCGCTCCATCTTTTTTGAACAAAAAAGAAGAAGATAAGACTCAACAGTAAAGTGATACATCTTGATCCGGTCGTACCCTGCATTCCACTGGTTAAGAATGCCCGGGCTCTGCTAACCCAATCGCCTGTATATATCCGGCTATAGCAATGATTAAACAGACGGAGCATGTTTTCTAGTGCTATTTACATCGATCGGCTAGTCAGCGGTGGACATCCAATGGCACTGCCATGAATCATTGCCGCAACGAAATTTAACTTCTTGTGCGCATTAGTTTACGCTGATTGGGAGCGTTTAGGTGAGTAGTCGGAGCGGTCGGCATCGTAGTTGTTTACTTACCAACCCAGTACTAGTAGGTTAGAAAATCAACCAAACAGACAGCGAAGCCAACACGCGTCTGAACCCTGAAGTTTGCCGCACGTCATCGGAGATGGACTCCGTCCCCTGAAATAAACGTGTGTGTCGCCCGTGATACCCCTGATTAACATGGGATATCTGGCTAGTCCTTGACGTTATCATCACATGGAGGTAGCAATTCATGTCACCGGGTCCGATGCACTGAACCTTAGCTAGTTTCCTGAGGTTGTGCGGCGGCCCACCCGACTAGCGACTCGTACATGCCCTGGTACAAGGAGAGTTGTTTGCCAATACACGGAGCAGGAGGAGATCAGGTCAAAGAAGCAAAGTGGCACGATGCCAGCGAGCATGGACAAGGAGAGCCAGAGGCAGAAGTAAGGCAAGTACCTGTGTTCGCTGGTCCAGAAACCTGTACGATTTGGATGTCAATGCTGCACAGTGGCGCCCTGCTTGTGTAGGGCGTCCGCATCGATCGTCTCTTAGGTGAAGGTAGGGTCGCGCATGATGATCGGGTGCGAATTATTGGAGCTGGAAATATAATAACAGTGTTGGGATTGGGACGAGTTGAGCCGGCAAAATAGACAAAAATAACCTCGAGACACAACTATTTCACAAAGTGAACTGTCGGCGAAACAATTTCACCTAACTGACCCATTTGTATAGCGCCCGACGCGTAGGCGCTACACTATACTGCGTAGCGCCTGACTGACAGGCGCTACACGCCTGGCCAGCGTGGCACCCCAGGGCCAGGCCGGGCCCCATCCTAATTGTGCAGCGCCTAGGTGAAAGGAGTTGCACTACCTTGAACAGCGCCTAGATGAAAGGCGTTACACATGCACTTACTAACCGCCGCGGGCAACAGAGAGCAACAAAGGGTTTCTGCTGCCTGAAAATTGTTAAGTCAGTGTGTAGCGCCTGAGGGCTAGGCGCTACACTGTAGCGCCTAACATCTAATGACTAGGGCGCCTTTGTTTTCAGCTTGTGTTTGTAATTACAGCTGACGAGAGTGAGACCTATCAATAAACACGGTACAAGCGAGCCAGTGTGTAGCGCCTAGATGTACAACAACCACACTTAATCAATTGTACAAGGACTGCAGCAATTCGGTCAAAAAACGTACTGGAGCAAAAAGAAAAAAGGTTTTATTTCGGCACCTCAATGATCTGGTCAAAGCAGTCAAATACATGTCCTTTGGGAGATCAATCAGGGCTTCTGTATGTACTAGCGCCGCAGAGGCGCGGCGCACGCCGCGCCTGTGAAAAAGCTTTGTGTGTCGCGCTCATGGTAAAACTTGTTAATATGTCTGTTTTTATGAACCTGTACTTGCCGAAGCAAATTACTTTTCTTGCAGTCCTAACTTTTTGCATCGGACTGAAACTGGTAAATTAGACAGGTAGGAGTAAGTTAGCCTGCGCAATTTATAAAGGCGTCGATAAGGACCGAACGAGGAGTTCGGTGCGACAGGCACCTCCCTACGAACGAAATTGTTCGGGAGGAGAGGCCTCCCAGCCCGAACGCTCCTTCCCATCGCCCCTACAGGCCTTTTTTCTGTACAAAAAAAGCCCACAAGAACGAAAAAGCCCTATTTTTGCTGTGACAAAATAGACATTGTTCGTTTGCACGACAAAAAATGCCATGGTCTTTTGCCATGCTATGAAAAAAGTTGACATGCTCATGAGTCCAGAATGCAAGTACACTAAAATAGTATGGGAAATCTACTAAAAAGTTGTTCAACAATTCACCATGTGCTGCACAAAAAATGTATGTTATGTTATACTCAAATTTACCATCTTCAACATTTTCTACAAAATATGCCATGTTCCCATGGCAGCTAGCAGAAGTTCATCTAGAGATTTATTTCATGCATCAGCTTATATTAGAAGTAAAAAATGCCATGGCAAAAATAGAGTAAAAATTGCCATGGCAAAGAAAGTAAAAATTATGGCAAAAAAGAGAAAAACCCTCATGTCGCTTGTGCTGGCAGGCCGAATAGGCCCATTTAGGTAAAAAAAAACGATCGAAAAAATGAAACCAACTAAAAAACTGAAAAAAAACTTTACAGTAAATATCACACAGAAATCTAGATAATTTGCCATGGCAAAAATGGTTTAATTGTTGCCACGGCAAAAATGTAGTACTTTTGCCATGGAAATAAATTAAAAAATGCCATGGCTACACAAATATATTTAAGATGGTACATAGTAAAATTTGCCATGTTCTATAAAATGTAAATTTGCCATACTATTTAAATTAAAATTGCCATGCTCCTTACAATAAATTTGCCATGGCAACTAAAAATAAAATTTGCAATGGCAACTTAAACTAAAAATTTGCCATGTGAAAATAAAAAGTATTTTTGACATGGCAAAAATGGAGTTATATTTGCCATGGCAAAAATGGAGTAAAAATTTGCCATGGCAAAAATGGGTTAATTATTTCCATGGCAAAAATGGAGTACTTTTGCCATGGAAATAAATTAAAAATGCCATGGCTATACAAATATATTTACCATGCTACATAGTTAAAATTGCCATGTTCTAGAAAATGTAAATTTGCCATCATATTTAAAACAAAACTTGCCATGCTCTTTACAATAAATTTGGCATGGCAACTTAAACTAAAAATTTCCATGGCAACTTACACTAAAGTTTGCCGTGTGAATAAAAGTATTTTTGCCATGGCAAAAATGTAGTAAAATTTGCCAAAAAAGGACATGACAGAAGATGTGGATGTTCTTAACAATTACTAAATTTGCCATGATCTACCAAAAAATAATTTGCCATGGTCAATTACTAAATTTGCCATGGTCGAAAAAGGACTTAAAATTTGCCATGGTCAATTAATAAAACTTGCCATGGTCAATAAACTAAATTCGCCATGGTCAATTACTAAACTTGCCATGGTCGGACTTAAAATTTGCCATGGCCGATTAATAAAACTTGCCATGGTCGGACTTAAAATTTGCCATGGCCGATTAATAAAACTTGCCATGGTCAATAAACTAAATTTGCCATGGTCGAAAAAGAACTTAAAAATTTGCCATGGTCAATTAATAAAACTTGTCATGGTCAATTCATAAAACTTGTCATGGTCAATAAACTAAATTTGCCTCCCTCTCACGGTCGTCTGAATCGGTGCAGCCCATTACACCTGCCCATCGCCATGTGGATATTACGAAGATTGAAATATACAAATTTGCCATGTTGTGGAAACATAATGTGTAAGTGAATTTGCCATACAAACTATATATAAATTTGCCAAGTTATGAATGAATTCGATGAACTTCCTACAGAATAATGCATAGTTGCCATGTCCATCATTTACTGAATAAAAAACTGATGGCGACTTTATTAAAAAGTATTTTTGCCATGGCAATTAACATTACCAATGCATACGGTTCCAGCATCAATTTGGTATGTCAAAAAAACTGATGGTAACTTAATATGCTCTCCACTCTAAAATTTCTCCCTAATATGAAGTAGCCATATCATCTGAATATAAATTGCCATGTGCTATCTGAATATAAATTTCTCCCATGTTTGCTGGAAAAGTTTAGGTTTACAAAACGATGAATCAGCCATGGTTCATATCACAAAAGCATGCTCTATTTTCTTCAGAAACATGACAGTTTGTGTTGCTCTGTTCTTACCTGAATGCCCCTCCTGTCCAGGGTCTTCTTGAGCTCGTCCAGCATGCCCCTCCTGACGATGCTGCTGATGGCTGCTGCGTCCAGATAGAACAAGTTTCAGACATGCTCTGCTTGAGATGCTCACGTGTGGGCAAAATTTCACTCCAAGTTGCTGTAACTTACCACCCATGTCGAGGACGATGTACTGCACGCGCAGCACGAGCACGCCGGGCACCGTACATGTCGTCGTGTACTGGTCCATCCGCCGGTAGATAGTCGTCTCCGGCACGTTGCCCATAACGTGGTCCTCGGCCGCGCCATGAAGAGCAGCACCCGCAGCACCGAGATGGGCACGACCACCACCAGTCCCATCTCGACGCTGCTGAAGACGGTGCCGAGGTAGGCCCCCGCTGCGGCGTTGAACAGCTCGGCCGGAGGGGCAGTCGCCGATGCTGCCGCTCCCAGCTGCAGCCCTTCATGCGCATCAAATCCCGCACGCCAGCGACGCTCCCTGCCGCTACACACCTCCAGCAGCCCCCCGCCATCCGCCTCGTCGCGGAGGCTGAGCCGCGCCAGGGACCCCAGCCGCGCGCGCACCCGCTGTTCCCATCCTCGCTCCGCGGCGGTGGAGGCAGAGCTCGAAGCCCAGCAACAGCCACACGCGCACCTTCCTCCTCCGTGCATATAAATTTGTTCGCCACCGCCGCGGTCCTTGGCCTCCGCCTCCGCCTCCGCCCACGACGGCAGCTCGAGCCGGTCGGCGAGGATCCGGAGCACGCCGGCCTGGTGCTTCGCGTCGGCGAGCTGCGTGCGGTCTGCCTCCGCCTCACCCTCTGCACTGAGCGGTGGGCGCGGTTGGTGTGAGGAAAGGAGAAGGAAGGGAATCGTGTGGGGTATGCGTTCGCGATGGGGGACCTTTCTCCCGAACGCTCTCAGTCGCTGACGTGGCAGTGGACCTATGCTCTAAGATGCGTGATCAAATCCAACGGTGAAACGGGCGTTCGGGACGAGATTACAAAATATGGCACGTTCGGGAGTTATTGATTCCGAAAATCAAACGCTTCCCGGTTTAGTACTGTTATTACTGATGTATGTATGACCTGCACCTTTAAGTACATGTTTTTTTTTTGCAAATTCAGTACCACATGTGTTTAGGGGCAATGGAATCACAGCGACTCACCAAATGTCTGATCTGCCTTCCTGCCTATGAACGAAATGAGCCTTGAGAAAAAAGTAAGCTTGAAAAAATAGAATATGGCCAGTGAGTAATTTTTTAGAGTGAACTTGTTTTTACGGCTGCTGGTAACGGTGTGTGTGTACTGGATGGGTGGAGCTTTCTTCACCTGCTGTACCTGCCAAGCCGGCAAGCCCTAGTAACTTCGAAATAAAAACGGACATTATGGTAGTGCAATGGTAGCGCAGCGCCTAGATGTTAGGCGCTACACTGTATAGTGTAGCGCCTAGCACCCAGGCATTACACACTAACTTAGCAATTTTCAGTCAGCAGAAACCCTCTGTTGCTCTCTGTTGCCCGCAGCAGTTAGTAAGTGCATGTGTAGCGCCTTTCGTCTAGGCGCTGCACAAGGTAGTGCAGTTTCTTTCACTTAGGCGCTGCACAATCAGGAATGGGGCCCGGCCTGGCCCCGGGGTGCCACGCAGGCCAGGCGTGTAGCGCCTGTCAGTCAGGCGCTACGCAGTGTAGTGTAGCGCCGACGCGTCGGGCGCTACACAAAAAGGTCAGCTGTGTGAAATTGTTTCGCTCACAGTTCACTTTATGAAATAGTTACGTCTCGAGGTTATTTTTGTGCATTTTGCCAGTTGAGCCAGCCGTCGGGGACATCATGATGTACCCAGAGGCCCAAGTATATCATGGAACGGCGCTACACAAAAAGGTCAGCTGGATGAAATTGTTTCGCTCACAGTTCACTTTATGAAATAGTTACGGGTTATTTTTGTGCATTTTGCCAGTTGAGCCAGCCGCCGGGGACATCATGATGTACCCAGAGGCCCAAGTATATCACGGAAGAGTGCGTGTCTTGTCTGAGCTGCACCTTTTCGTCCTCATCATTTGACCCATGCGGTTTAACCGTGTGTGCCCCCAAGTGAGATAAAAAGTAAGATCATCTCTACCGGATCCCATAAAAACTAGTAGTATTTAGAAAGAATTTTTCTAATTTAGAAAAATTAATCCTTAGCTAGCAGATTCCTTAAACGTCTAAGTCCTTCAAATTATAGCCTTTCGCGCGCAAAAAAAAACACTCTAGACTATTTTTAGTCTCACGAAAAAGGCTCTCGCCCGTTTTCCAAATAAAGCACGAATTAAAGTACCCGCCCGAACGATACAAGGCAATAAGGAAACCTCTTACAAAGCACATCCCCAGGATAACCGGACAACATAAATCACACTGAAAAACACCAAAGGCGAAAAATAAAATGATTATGTTGGAGAGAGAGAGAGAGAGAGAGAGAGAGAGAGAGGGTACAGAGGAAGGCCTGAAGACACCACCACGACACACCCTAGGACAACTAAGCTTCACGGCAACACCCTCAGGAGGGAAAACGGCGCCAAGTGTCGTTGCTGCTGAGTCCGAAACGGACAAGGGTCTTCACCCGGAACCCTGGCATGGGGAGGAGAACCACAATGCCGTCCTCAAGAGGAGTGTGGCACCCACAGGCATCGTCGCCATCGGCACCAAAGCGTGGAGCTTTCGCTCGACAGCTTACCAGTGCCACAACGAGGCACCCAGGACATGCGCGACAAGTACAAGCCTCTAGATCCGGACTTGAGCGTCGCCACTACCAACGGAAGAGAATGAGCCTGAGCCACCCGCCGCGACACCCATCATCACCCACGCGACCAAGGGACATAGTCATCACTGCCGCCATGACACTCGTTGGAGAGCCAAGCATGCGGACTGCCACCCGAGGCCGCCGCCCTGACTCCATGTCCCCAAGACTCTGCCTAGGATCCACATCACAACACACCAACCACGGAGGGAAGAGAAGAAGGCACCTCCTTCCATTCCTAGCCCGGCGCCAGCCACCAAGTCATGGCGGTCAGACAACGATGCACCGTTGCGTCCCCAGCCAGTCCCGGTGGACCGAGGGGACACGACCTACTGACTACCGACGGCCGCCATTGGGCAAGCCCCGACCCTTGCCCTGGCGAGCTTGGACGACACCATGCCCGTGGCCATCGGCGTCGATGTATCAAGCGGTAGAACATCCCCTCCCGGAGACGCTTTGATCCTTCACTGACGCCACTTCCAAACCCTCACCGACGCCAAAACGCAGGGAAACCACCAACCAGAGGAGAGTACCCTCTTCCCCCACCATCTAGCTAGTCTCCATCTCGACTTGGACAGAGGTGGCCAAGCCACACGGAAGAGGCCAACTCTGAGTAGGAGGGACAACCCCTGCATCGCCACCATGGCTGAGCTCCCCGCCTCTCCCATTGGCTCGGCCATGAGCTCTCCGTCGTGGCCTACGATCTCCTGCAAATCATCGCGCTGCAACAGCTAGCACCTCCGTTGGATACACCTTCAGATCGCGTAGCACCGGCGACGATGCCGCCCAAAATCCGGTGAGCCCTCAGTGATCCTATGCGGCTTCTGGTGTCCTTCAAAAAACCTCGCACACACCCTGGAATCCCAATTGAATTTTTTTTCGATTTGGGACTTTTTCGATTTTGGTGGTCGTGAAAGCAACGTATAACACAAATCCTCGATGTTTGCAATTTGGTATAAGAATCTCGTTGCTCATATCACACAAACGCGCAGAGAGGATTCACTTGCAGCACATGCATATGGGTCAATCTCGTAAACCTTTACGTAGACCAAATGTTAGACTACAACAATTGATCACTGAAAAGAAGCTAGATGATGCGTTGATAGACGAACGCGAGAAGCATGTCCAAATCAACGAGATGCAAGCCAGGAGGATGAAATTTAAGAGGCTTCCCCTTGCACTTCTAGTTGTTGTAATGATTTGCTTCATACTCTCTAGAATTTTTTTCCGAGGGTCATTGCACTGATGATATTCTTGGTTTAGGCGACGATGAGTAGAGCTATCTAGTATGTAGTTTTTTTTATGTTTTATCTCGATGCTTAACCTAGTTTGATGTTGCTGTGGTGTTAATATAGTACGCCATAGACTGTTTAATAATGCTATGAACGATGTTCATGTGATACGTAAATCGAATTATGCAATGAACTATTTATAACTTGTGTTTGAAATGAGTTTGGGTACAAAAATGTGTGTTCCAAAATATTTTGGGATTAAGTTATAGGGAAACTGCTAGATGAAGAAAAGTTTAATCCATTAATAACAGCATTTTCTGGGACATGGGATATGTTTTCCAATTATAGGATAAGAGATTTTTAGAGATGCTCTAACTCTAGAGATCTTTCCTTTGTTTTTGTTTTGCGTACTTGTGTTTTTGTCCTTGGGCAACTGCTTCCTAGTTTTGTACGCCTAAAATCTTGTAGATGCAATCTAGTGCCCCTTGAGTCTTTTGGAGATTATTGGACAAAAAAGTTGAGGAACTAATGTGTTTGCTAGTGCACACAATATAAAATGGTCCCTGGAGTTATCGAGAAGTTTGCTAAAACTTCTGCAAAGATTATCTGCGTTGCAGAAAAGATTGCTGAGATGAGGAGTTTGCTATCAAGAAGATATATTGCGTGTCGGAGACGACCCCCAAAAAATGCTGAGTGAGCAATTGTTTTGGTGTGATGTTCGAGGAATAATTGACTGCAGCGAAGAACATTGAAGATGACGAGAAGGCGTAGTTCTTTTTCGTAGTTTCATTTCTTTCATTTGAGTCATATGGCCACCGTAGTATTAAGGGGGGGTGTCCAAGTTAGACTAGATTTAGGTCTTTGTTGAATGCTCAATCATTAACCTATCTCCTAGTGAAGTAGAGTGAAATCTCTTCATGTGCCGTGTTCTTACTCGGAGTCAGAGACGAAGTTCTTCTCGATCGTGAGAGAAAATCACAGGCAGTTGAGTCAGCTTTACTTGTTCCTGAAGTAAGTTGCCACATGATTTTAAATCCGACCATTGGACATGTGTCGGTTGACCGCTGAGAGGCACATGCCCCTATTAGTAATTTCACCC
This sequence comes from Elymus sibiricus, assembly GCA_039707655.1. Classification (NCBI taxonomy): domain Eukaryota; kingdom Viridiplantae; phylum Streptophyta; class Magnoliopsida; order Poales; family Poaceae; genus Elymus; species Elymus sibiricus. Next base: position 255,865,887 of record CM077674.1, read on the forward strand.
TCATGATTGCTCCGTCTATAAATAGCCACCCCAACCCCAACATTGCTCCAATTGAATTGACGTAAGTTTGTCTGAGCAACCCCTCTCCGAGAGAATTGAGAGATTTCACTGAGAGAAAACCCAGAGTCCAAATCTTAGTGAAGTGATTGAGCAATCGCAGAGAACTAAGTTGAGATCCAGCTATTGCGCATCTTACTCTTGTGAGCTGCACATTCACTAGATGGTTAGGTGTCTGTCCGAGCAACCAAGAATCATTGTGGTTTGCCGAGGATATTTTCTATGAAGGTTTGGAGATTTCCTTGAAGAATCTACCCCGAGTAAATTGACTCGAGTTCAAGGAACTTGCAGTCCAGGAGAATCGAACAGAGAGAGTTTTGCTCCTGTGTTCAGTCACAAATCTCTCCAACCAGACATAGTCCTTTGGCAGAAGTGTGAATTTGTCGAACAAATAGCTTGTCACCTTCGAGCAACATTGTTTCAACATTGTTTCTTTCTCTTTCTGTATTATTTTCGGTATTTACATTATGTTGAGTTATCCCTCGATGTGTTATTCATCTGTGTTCAATCCTTCGCGACTGAAGAAAATTTCCATCTGCATCGCAACCATATTTGTGTTTGTTTCCCATCTTGTTGTACTTAATGTGATATGCCTCTATGTGTTGGGAAACGTTGCATGGGAAACAAAAATTTTCCTACGCACACACAAGATCTATCCATGGTGATGAGCATCTACGAGAGGGAGAGTGAATCTACATACCCTTGTAGATCGCTAAGCGGAAGCGTTAAGAAACGCGGTTGATGTAGTCGAACGTCTCCGCGATCCAAATCGCAAGTCGTCCCTCGATCCGATCACGAACTAGTGCCGAACGGACGGCACCTCCGCGTTCAACACACGTACGGCTTGATGACGCCTTCACCTCCTCGATCCAGCAAGCGATGGTGAAGTAGTAGATGAGTTCCGGCAGCACGACGGCGTGGTGATGGTGGTGAGGAACAATCTCTGCAGGGCTTCGCCAAGCACTACGGAGATTATGACGGGAGAACTAGAGGGTTAGGGTTGCCGACACACGGCTTGGGAAATCTTAATGTGTCCCGTGTGCTAGCCCTGCCCCTCTATTTATATGTTGAGCCTTGGGGTCTAAACTTGGAGTAAAAGCCTCCTCCAGGTCGGTTTTGCCCGCACAAGGTCGGTTTGGCCCGCAGGGAAAGAGTCCAACTCGGATCCCTGCAGTATCGCGTACAAGCGGTAGTACCGCTTACTATAAGCAGTAGTACCGCTTACGATAAGCGGTAGTACCGCCCGTAGCGGTAGTACCGCTTACGATAAGCGGTAGTACCGCCCGTAGCGGTAGTACCGCTTACGATAAGCGGTAGTACCGCCCCAGACTCCAGCAAAACTTCCTTTTGCACCTTGCCTAAGCCTCGCGGGCTTTACCCCTTGGCCCAAATAAAGTGTTCTCGTATCCGAACATTTCGGGAAACATCCGGAACCTCTTCCGGTGAATTCCGGAACCCTTCCGGAAACCAAAACACTATTATCACATATATCAATCTTTACCTCCGGACTATTCCGGAGATCCTCGTCATGTCCGGGATCTTATCCAGGACTCCGAACAACCTTCGGTCACCAACAAAATAACTCAACTATACTAATCGTCACCAAACGTTAAGTGTGTAGACCCTGCGGGTTCGAGAACTATGTAGACATGACCGAGACACCTCTACGATCAATAACCAATAGCGGGACCTGGATGCCCATATTGGCTCCTACATATTCTACGAAGATCTTTATCGGTCGAACCTCTATGTCAAGGATTCAGTTAATCCCGTATACTGTTCCCTTTGTTCTTCGGTATGTTACTTGCCCGAGATTCGATCGTCGGTATCTCTATACCTAGTTCAATCTCGTTACCGGCAAGTCTCTTTACTCGTTCCGTAATACAAGATCTCGTGGCTAACACTTTAGTCACATTGCTTGCAAGGCTCATTGTGATGTTGTATTACCGAGTGGGCCCTGAGATACCTCTCCGTCATACGGAGTAACAAATCCCAGTCTTGATCCATGCCAACCCAACAGACACCCTCGGAGATACCTGTAGAGCACCTTTATAGTCACCCAGTTACGTTGTGACGTTTGATACACACAAGGCACTCCTACGGTGTTAGTGAGTTGCATGATCTCATGGTCATAGGAACAGATACTTGACATGCAGAAAACAATAGCAATAAACTGACACGATCATATGCTACGTTTATAGTTTGGTTCTTGTCCATCACATCATTCTCCTAATGATGTGATCCCGTTATCAAATGACATCTCATGTCAATGGCTAGGAAACCTTAACCATCTTTGATCAACGAGCTAGTCAACTAGAGGCTTACTAGGGACACAGTGTTGTCTATGTACCCACACATGTATTTGAGTTTCCAATCAATACAATTATAGCATGGATAATAAACGATTATCATGAACAAGGAAATATAATAATAACCAATTTATTATTGCCTCTAGGGCATATTTCCAACACTATGTTCGCATGTTTTACATCTACTGCTACCTAGTTATCCTTGTAGCTTTAGTTCTGATAGATATCTCACATTAATGTCTTTTTGTTTTTCATGTAAGTCAATTCCTTCATCAGTTTTTCCTCTAATTAGAATTACATTAGTCATTTTATTCGACTGTGCTGTGTTGAGAGACTTGCTATTACAATATGGCTGGCTCGATGTCTTACAATGCTGCATTGATTATGGAGAACTTGGAGAGATTTGCTGTTGATCCTCTCAACGTTAATCTTCATTCTCTGTGAATTCCCAACAAAATCATCGATGCTACCTCTAAGTTGTTGGATGAGCTGAAAAATCGCTGTTGATTTCACTGCAGCTATGCATGCGAGAGATGAAGTTGAGAAGAAAATGGCTTTTGTCTTTTTTGAGTAAGAAACTCGTGAACTGGAGGAAGTTTCCATGGAGTGCAACAGTGCCATTGATGCCATCCGTGAGAAAAGACGCACATGGCATATTTGTCTCACTAAGGTAGTGTTAGACTTGACCATGAAGCATAATGAAGAAATGGCTGGTTATGCTGCCATCAAGAAAAGGTAAGCGGTGGATGATTTTGAAGAACAACCACTGTAGAAGAAAAATCCCTGCACCGAAAGAAAACACTGATCGTCAGTTGATCGTTGTATGCACAGGTTATATCCCTCTGGGCCAGAGCTCCCCAGAAGAAAATATTGCTAATGAGGATGTTCCTCCTGAGATGAGGTCTCAAGAAAATGTGGATGACGAAGTCATTTCACTGGAGCCAAGTGCTCCCGAACAAAATGTTGCCCCATCCTCCATAAAAGAAAAAGCTGATGAAATTCCCTCTGCATCAAACCCAGAGGAGAGAGAAATTACTGTTGGAAATATGCCCTAGAGGCAATAATAAATTGGTTATTATCATATTTCTTGATAAATGTTTATTATTCATGCTAGAATTGTATTGACCGAAAACTTAAATACATGTGTGAATACATAGACAACACTGTGTCCCTAGTGAGCCTCTACTAGACTAGCTCGTTGATCAAAGATGGTTAAGGTTTCCTAACCATAGACACGAGTTGTCATTTGATAATGGGATCACATCATTAGGAGAATGATGTGATGGACAAGACCCAACTGTAAGCTTAGCATCAGATCATTTAGTTATTTGCTACAGCTTTCTTCATGTCAAGTATCTGTTCCTCAGACCATGAGATCATGTCACTCCCGGATACCAGAGGAATGCCTTGTGTGCTATCAAACGTCACTTCGTAACAGGGTGATCATAAAGATGCTCTATAGGTATCTCCGAAGGTGTCTGTTGGGTTGCATGGATCGAGACTGGGATTTGTCGCTCCGTATGACGGAGAGATATCTCTGGGCCCTCTCAGTAATACAACATCGTAAAGAGCTTGCAAGCAATGTGGCTAATGAGTTAGTCACGGGATCTTGTATTACGGAACGAGTAAAGAGACTTGCCAGTAACGAGATTGAACTTGGTATGGAGATACCGACGATCGAATCTCGGGCAAGTAACATATCACCGGACAAAGGGAATTGCATACGGGATTAATTGAATCCTTGACGTCGTGGTTCAACCAATAAATATCTTCATTGAATATGTAGGAATCAATATGGGCATCCAGGTCCCGCTATTGGTTATTGACCGGAGAGGAGTCTCGGTCATGTCTGCATGTTCCGAACCCGTAGGGTCGCACGCTTAACATTCAGTAGCGCTAGGGTAGTATTGAGATATTGACAGTGGAAAGTCCGAAGGTTGTTCGGAGTCTCGGATGGGTTTCGGGATATCACGAGGAGCTCCGGAATAGTCCGGAGGTAAAGATTCATATATGGGAAGTCCTATTTTGGTCGCCGAAAAAGTTTGGAGGTATATCAGTTTTGTACCGGATGCACCGAAGGTGTTCCGGGGGTCCACCGGGGGGGTCCACCTGCCCCGGAGGGCCACATGGACAGCAAAGGGGGGCGCACCAGCCCCTAGTGGGCTGGGTGCCACTTCCCCCCATGGGCCCATGCGCCTAGGGTTTGGGGAACCCTAGATGGGGGCGCCCCCCCTTGGCTTGGGGGGCAAGCCACCTCTAGGGCCGCCGCCCCCTCCCTTGGAGGAGGGGCTAGGGCCGGCGCCCCCTCCCCTCACCCCTATATATAGTGGGGAGGGGCGCAGGGGACTGCACACCTTCGCCCTTGCCCTCCGTCGCTCCCAACTCCTCCCACCTCGCCTCCGGTACGCGCTTGGCGAAGCCCTGCCGGAATTCCGCTGCTGCCACCACCACCATACCGCCGTGCTGGTTCCGATCTCATATACCTCCTCTCCCTCGCTTGCTGGATCAAGAAGGAGAGGACGCCATTGAATTGAACGTGTGCTAATATCGGAGGTGCCGTCCATTCGGCACTAGATCGGATTGGATCGCGATTGGATCGTGAAGAGTACGACTACATCAACCGCGTTATGACGCTAACGCTTTCGGTCTACAAGGGTATGTAGACACACTCACCTCTCGTTGCTATGCATCTCCTAGATTAGATCTTGGGTGTTTCGTCGGAATTTTTTTGATTTTCATGCAACGTTCCCCATCAGTGGTATCAGAGCTAGGTCTATGCGTAGATGTATTTGCATGAGTAGAACACAAAGAAGTTGTGGGCGTTGATGTTCAAATTGCTTACTTCCTTTGTCTTATTTGGATTCAGCGGTATTGTGGGATGAAGCGGCTCGGACCAACCTTACTTGTCCTCGCACAAGAGACCGGTTGCACTGACTAACATGCAACTTGTATTGCATAAAAGTGGCTTTGCGGGTGTCTATCTCTCCCACTTTAGTTGAATCTGATTTGACAAGGGCGGTCCTTGTAGAAGGTTAAAAGGCAACTTGTATATCACCGTTGTGGTTTTGCGTAGATAAGAATGGTTCTTATAGTTTGCCCTAGAAGCCACGTAAAAATTGCAACAACAAAGTAGAGGACGTCTAACTTGTTTTTGCAGGGCATGTTGTGATGTGGTATGGCCAAAACGTGACGTGATATATGATGATGTATGAGATGATCATGTTTTGTAATAGGTTCACGACTGGCATGTCGATGAGTACGGCAACCGGCAGGAGCCATAGGGTTGTCTTTAATTTATTGTATGACCTGCGTGTCAACTATTAACCGCCATGTAATTGCTTTACTTTATCGCTATGCGTTAGCAATAGTCATAGAAGCAGTAGTTGGCGGAGACAACCACATGATGGCACGATGATGGAGATCATGGTGTCATGCCGGTGACGATGGAGATCATGCCGGTGCTTTGGAGATGGAGATCAAAGGCACGATATGATAATGGCCATATCATGTCACATATTGATTGCATGAAATGTTTATCTTTTTATGCATCTTATTTTGCTTAGGACGACGATAGCATTATAAGATGATCCCTTCAAATAATTTCAAGATAAAATGTGTTCTCCCTAAGTATGCACCGTTGCGAAAGTTCATCGTTTCGAAGCACCTCGTGATGATCGGGTGTGATAGACTCTACGTTCGCATACAACGGGTGTATGCCAGTTTTACACATGCAGAATACTTGGGTTAAACTTGACGAGCCTAGCATGTACAGACATGGCCTCGGAACACGGAGGACCGAAAGGTCAAACATGAGTCATATAGTAGATATGACCAACATTGAGATGTTCACCATTGATGACTGCCCCATCTCACGTGATGATCGGACATGGGTTAGTTGATTTGGATCATGTAACACTTAGAAAACTTGAGGGATGTTGATTTAAGTGGAAGTTCTTTAGTAATTTGATTAGAAGAAAAAATTATGATGAACTTAGTCTAATTGTCTTTGCAAATTAATGTTGTAGATTAATGGCTCGCGTTGTAGCTCCCCTGAATTTTAATGCGTTCCTAGAGAAAGCTAAGTTGAAAGATGATGGAAGCAACTATGCGGACTGGGTCCATAATTTGAGGATTATCCTCACTGCTGCACAGAAAGTATATGTCCTTGATGCACCGCTTGGTGATGCACCCCCTCAAGATTCGCCTGTAGATGTTATGAACGTCTGGTAGGCACGTTCTGATGACTACTCGATAGTTCAGTGCGCCATGCTTTACGGCTTAGAACCGGGGATCCAAAGACGTTTTGAGCACCACGGAGCATATGAGATGCTCCAGGGGATGAAATTGGTATTTCAGGCTCACGCCCGGGTCGAGAGGTATGACACCTCCGGCAAGTTCTTTAGCTGCAAGATGGAGGAGATTGGCTCCATTAGTGAGCACGTACTCAAGATGTCTGGGTACTACAACCGCTTGAACCAGTTGGGAGTTAATCTTCCGGATGAAGTAGCGATTGACAGAGTTCTCCAGTCACTGCCACTGAGCTACAAAGGCTTCGTGATTAACTATAATATGCAAGGGATGGAGAAAACGATCCCTGAGCTCTTCGCAATGCTTAAGGCCGCGGAGGTAGAAATCAAGAAAGAACATCAAGTGTTGATGGTCAACAAGACCACCAGTTTCAAGAAGAAAGGCGAGGGAAAGAAATGGAACTTCAAGAAGAATGGCAAGCCAGTTGCCGCTCCCATGAAGAAACCCAAGGCTGGACCCAAACCTGAGACTGAGTGCTTCTATTGCAAGGGGAATGGTCACTGGAAGCGGAACTGCCCCAAGTACTTGGCAGATAAGAAGGCTGGCAACGTCAACAAAGGTATATTTGATATACATGTTATTGATGTGTACCTTACTAGTGCTCGTAGTAGCGCCTGGGTATTTGATACTCGTTCGGTTGCTAATATTTGCAACTCGAAACAGAAGCTGCGGAATAAACGAAGACTAGCTAAGGACGAGGTGACGATGCGGGTCGAAAATGGTTCCAAGGTTGATGTGATCGCCGTCGGCACGCTCCCTCTACACTTACCTTCGGGATTAGTTTTGAACCTGAATAATTGTTATTTAGTGCCTGCGTTAAGCATGAACATTATATCTAGATGTTGTTTATTGCGAGACAGTTATTCATTTAAGTCAGAGAATAATGGTTGTTCTATTTATATGGATAATATCTTTTATGGTCATGCACCCTTGGTGAATTGTTTATTCTTGTTGAATCTCAATCGTAGTGATAAACATATTCATAATATCAATGCCAAAAGATGCAAAGTTAATGATGATAGTACCACATACTTGTGGTACTGCTGCTTAGGTCATATTGGTGTAAAGCGCATGAAGAAACTCCATGCTGATGGACTTTTGGAATCTCTTGATTATGAATCATTTGAGACATGTGAACCATGCCTCATGAGCAAGATGACTAAACCCCCGTTTTTCGAAAGAATGGAGCGGGCAAGTGACTTGTTGGAAATAATACTGCTGATGTATGCGGTCCGATGAGTGTTGAAGCACGCGGTGGATATCGTTATTTTCTTACCTTCACGGATGATTTGAGTAGATATGGGTATATTTACTTAATGAAACACAAGTCTGAAACATTTGAAAAGTTCAAGGAGTTTTCAGAGTGAAGTAGAGAATCATCATAATAAGAAAATTAAATTTCTACGATCTGATCGTGGAGGTGAATATTTGAGTTACGAGTTTGGTATGCATTTAAGACAATGTGGAATCGTTTCACAGCTCACGCCACCTGGAACACCACAGCGTAATGGTGTGTCCGAACGTCGTAATCGTACTCTATTGGATATGGTGCGTTCTATGATGTCTCTTACCGATTTTCCACTATCATTTTGGGGTTATGCATTAGAGACAGCCGCATTCACTTTAAACAGGGCACCATCTAAATCCGTTGAGACGACACCATATGAATTATGGTTGGTAAGAAACCTAAGCTGTCGTTTCTTAAAGTTTGGGGATGCGACGCTTATGTCAAGAGGCTTCAGCCTGATAAGCTCGAACCCAAAGCGGAGAAGTGCGTCTTCATAGGATACCCTAAAGAGACCGTTGGGTATACCTTCTATCACAGATCCGAAGGCAAGATCTTTGTTGCCAAGAATGGGTCCTTTCTAGAGAAGGCGTTTCTCTCGAAAGAAGTGAGTGGGAGGAATGTGGAACTTGATGAGGTAATTGTACCTTCTCTTGAATTGGAAAGTAGCACATCACAGAAAGAAGTTCCCGTGATGTCTACACCAACCGGAAAGGAAGCTAATGATGGTGATCAAGAAACTTTGGATCAAGTTACTACTGAACTTCGTAGGTCGACCAGGGTACGTTCCGCACCAGAGTGGTATGGTAATCCCGTCCTGGAAGTCATGTTGTTAGACAACGGCGAACCTATGAACTATGAAGAAGCAATGATGAGCCCGGACTACGACAAATGGCTTGAGACCATGAAATCCGAGATAGGATCTATGTATGAAAACAAAGTATGGACTTTGGTGGACTTGCCCGATGACCGGCAGGCCATTGAGAATAAATGGATCTTTAAGAAGAAGACAGACGCTGATGGTAATGTCACCGTCTATAAAGCTCGACTTGTCGCAAAGGGTTTCCGACAAATTCAAGTGGTTGACTATGATGAGACTTTCTCACCAGTAGCGATGCTTAAGTATGTTAGAATTATGTTAGCAATTGCCGCATTTTATGATTATGAAATCTGGCAGATGGACGTCAAAACAGCGTTCCTTAACGGGTTTCTTAAGGAAGAGTTGTATATGATGCAGCCGGAAGGTTTTGTCGATCCTAAGGATGCTAACAAGGTGTGCAAGCTCCAGCGATCCATCTATGGACTGGTGCAAGCATCTCGGAGTTGGAATATACGCTTTGATGAGGTGATCAAAGCTTTTGGTTTTATACAAACTTACGGAGAAGCTTGTATTTACAAGAAAGTGAGTGGGAGCTCTGTAGCATTTCTAATATTATATGTGGATGACATATTGTTGATTGGAAATGATATAGAATTTCTGGAAAGCATAAAAGGTTATTTGAATAAGAGTTTTTCAATGAACGACCTGGGTGAAGCTGCTTACATATTAGGCATTAAAATCTATAGAGATAGATCAAGACGCCTAATAGGACTTTCACAAAGCACATACCTTGACAAAATTTTGAAGAAGTTCAAAATGGACCAGTCAAAGAAAGGGTTCTTACCTGTGTTGCAAGGTGTGAAGTTGAGTAAGACTCAAAATCCGACCACGGCAGAAGAAAGAGAAAGGATGAAAGTATTCCCCTATGCCTCAGCCATAGGCTCTATAATGTATGCCATGCTGTGTACCAGACCTGATGTGTGCCTTGCCATAAGTCTGGCAGGGAGGTACCAAAGTGATCCAGGAGTAGATCACTGGACAGCGGTCAAGAATATCCTTAAGTACCTAAAGAGGACTAAGGACATGTTTCTCGTTTATGGAGGTGACGAAGAGCTCGCCGTAAAGGGTTACGTCGATGCTAGCTTCGACACAGATCCGGATGACTCTAAGTCTCAAACCGGATACGTATTTATATTGAATGGTGGAGCAGTTCCAAGCAAAGCGTCGTAGCAGGATCTACATGTGAAGCAGAATACATAGCTGCTTCGGAAGCAGCGCAAGAAGGAGTCTGGATGAAGGAGTTCATATCCGATCTAGGAGTAATACCTAGTGCATTGGATCCAATGACTATCTTTTGTGACAACACTGGAGCTATTGCCATTGCCAAGGAGCCCAGGTTTCACAAGAAGACCAAGCACATCAAATGCCGCTTCAACTCCATCCGTGATTACATCAAGGAGGGAGACATAGAACTTTGCAAAGTACATACGTATCTGAATGTGGCAGACCTATTACCTAAACCTCTTCCGCGAGCAAAACATGATCAGTACCAAGACTCCATGGGCGTTAGATTCATTACAATGTAAACTAGATTATTGACTCTAGTGCAAGTGGGAGACTGTTGGAAATATGCCCTAGAGGCAATTATAAATTGGTTATTATCATATTTCCTTGTTCATGATAAATGTTTATTATTCATGCTAGAATTGTATTGACCGGAAACTTAAATACATGTGTGAATACATAGACAACACCGTGTTCCTAGTGATCCTCTACTAGACTAGCTCTTGATCAAAGATGGTTAAGGTTTCCTAACCATAGACATGAGTTGTCATTTGATAACGGGATCACATCATTAGGAGAATGATGTGATGGACAAGACCCAACCGTAAGCTTAGCATCAGATCGTTTAGTTATTTGCTACAACTTTCTTCTTGTCAAGTATCTGTTCCTTAGACCATGAGATCATGTCACTCCCGGATACCAAAGGAATGCCTTGTGTGCTATCAAACGTCACTTCGTAAATGAGTGGTCATAAATATGCTCTACAGGTATCTCCGAAGGTGTCTGTTGGGTTGCATGGATCAAGACTGGGATTTGTCGCTCCGTATGACGGAGAGATATCTCTGGGCCCTCTCGGTAATACAACATCGTAAAGAGCTTGCAAGCAATGTGGCTAATGAGTTAGTCACGGGATCTTGTATTACGGAACAAGTAAAGAGAATTGCCGGTAACGAGATTGAACTAGGTATGGAGATACCGACGATCGAATCTCAGGCAAGTAACATATCGCCGGACAAAGGGAATTGCATACGGGATTAATTGAATCCTCGACGTCGCGGTTCAACGATAAAGATCTTCATTGAATATGTAGGAATCAATATGGGCATCTAGTTCCCGCTATTGGTTATTGACCGGAGAGGAGTCTCGGTCATGTCTGCATGTTCCGAACCCGTAGGGTCGCACGCTTAACGTTCGGTAGCGCTAGGGTAGTATTGAGATATTAATAGTGGAAAGTCCAAAGGTTGTTCGGAGTCTCAGATGGGTTCCGGGATATCACGAGGAGCTCCGGAATAGTCCGTAGGTAAAGATTCATATATGGGAAGTCCTATTTTGGTCGCCGGAAAAGTTCGGAGGTATATCGGTATTGTACCGGATGCATCAAAGGGGTTCCGGGGGTCCAACGGGGGGTCCACCTGCCCCGGAGGGCCACATGGACAGCAAAGGGGGGCACACCAGCCCCTAGTGGGCTGGGCGCCACTTCCCCCATGGGCCCATGTGCCTAGGGTTTGGGGAACCCTAGATGGGGGCGCCCCCCTTGGCTTGGGGGGCAAGCCACCTCTAGGGCCGCCGCCCTCTCCCTTGGAGGAGGGGCTAGGGCCGGCGCCCCTCCCCCTCACCCCTATATATAGTGGGAAGGAGCGCAGGGGGATGCACACCTTCGCCCTTGCCCTCCGTTGCTCCCAACTCCTCCCACCTCTCCTCCGGTATGCGCTTGGCGAAACCCTGCCGAAATTCCGCTACTGCCACCACCACCATACCGCCGTGCTGGTTCCGATCTCATCTACCTCCTCTCCCTTGCTTGCTGGATCAAGAAGAAGCTGGCACCATCGAGCTGAACATGTGCTAATCTCGAAGGTGCCATCCGTTCGGCACTAGATCGGATTAGATCGCGATTGGATCGTGAAGAGTACGACTACCTCAACCGCGTTACGACGCTAACACTTTCGGTCTACAAGGGTATGTAGACACACTCCCCTCTCGTTGCTATGCATCTCCTGATTAGATCTTGGGTGTTTCGTAGGAAATTTTTTGATTTTCATGCAACGTTCCCCATCAATTACTTCACCGAAGCCAAGTGCTTCTGAGAAAAATGATGATGTCGTGATGACAAACTCATCTAAGCAGCAAGCTCAGATGGAAATGGAAAAAAGAAACCTCCTATGTGCATGTTGATGAGGAGAGTGAAAAGCAATTTGAGAAGGAAAGTGATCTGAGGGCTCAAGAAGAGAAGTAAATTGTTGTGGCTCAAGCCAGAAAGTGGTGATGGAAATGCTGATATGGCCCCTGGAGTCATCTGCGAAAAGAAATGGTGAAAAGGACCCAACACCTAATTTTGAAGAAAATGATATGAAAGTTGATAAGGAGAAGGAACTAAACATCATCTCTTCGCAGTCTATTCCCGAGAATGTCTCTCAGTCTTAGTTGCCTCCCATTGATGAAAATGAAGTGACTCCTGATGATGAAGAGGAAGAAACCGCACCTCCCAATCCAAAGGAAAATAACCAATTTTCTTCAAGAACCAAGGACTCATGGTCCTCCCTTTCGTGAAGCTCTACAAAAGTCTAAGTTGGCTTTCTTAAAAAAAGTCCTTACGACAAAGAACACACTGTTGCTTCTTGTCATTTCTGGACTACAGAACAAGACACTTACTATTCGAGAGTTATGTCACAAGGACATGATTTTTTCGCATGAAGCACTTGACATTGGTATGATGAAGAAGTTGGACTGCTTCAAATATGTGATCAACTCTATCGAAGAACTTCAGCTTACTGATATTCTTTGTTTTAACCACGCGTGGAATCATGAATTAATCTACCAGTTTTACGCCAAACTTTATGTATCTCGCGATACACTTGATATCCATACTTGGGTGATGGAGTGGATGACTCAAGATAGGAAGATTACATGCACCACGGAAAGTTTTCTGGACTGTTTCAATTTCCCTCACTTCGAAGAAAATGACCTTGAGTTACGCATGCATGTCATTCATGAACAATTACATAGGTCGATGGATCCTACCAAGGTTGGCAGTGCTGCATCGAGAGAGCCAAAGTCTAATGATTTGGAATTCAACAACAAAACAATCTTTTACATCCATTGCAAATCACTCTGCCCAACCATTAGAGCAAATAGCAATGGGTTAATTCGAGGTGTGCTTCGCAATACTCTCCATGCTTTGTCTTACGATGCTCCCTTTGATGTTGAAGATCTATTCATGTGAACCATGGTGAATTCTTCTGAAATGCCGCTTGCTCCAAAGTGTTTTGCTCCTTGGATACAGTTAGTCCTCGATCTCGATCTTGGCCGGGAGTATGTTGCTCGTATTTCTTCGAAGAAATCCCTACACCGGTCTGAGACACTATCATGGTTCTGAAAGATCTTGGCAAGAGCAAAGCCATCGCTGGAAGTGTTTCTCCTTGTGCTTGTAATAAAGAGAATAATGTTGTCCTGAAGAAGAAAACTCCAATTCCATCGCACCTAGAGATTAGTCTTCAGACTCAACAAATGCTGGAAAGGAATATCAGGCAAGACTACAAAGAAAAAGTCCAGCTTGTCTCTGAAATAAATTATGTTGCAAATATCTCAAGGTTTGTGTGTACCCTGATAAAAGAGGATAAACATCCCTCTTGGAAGTTGCTTAGGAAATTCTTCACTAGAAGATAGCTCAAGAAAGCAGGAATTCTTGAGAAATATGAATTCATCGATGATCTTTCTGACTGTGATGAACATAGGCAAAGAAGAACTCCTCCACTTCTAGAGAAATCCAGCACAAATGATATGGTCATTATTGGAGAAGACATTATTCTGGATGAATGTGAAGCCACTTCTCCAACATTCAAGCAAGGCAAAGATATTGCGGTGATGATCATCCTGCGGGCCCTACTACCCATGTCATTCCCAAAGAACAACAACGCACGACAGATGAAGATGCTTCGGAAGATGGTACAGGCTCCGAAGAAGAAATGTCTTCGCACTTTCTGGCAATGACGCAGATCCTTCTTCGAGCGCATCAGACTCTTCATCATCTTCTTCGGGCGGTTAGAATTACTCAAGTCCTCTGAGGCATTTTTGACACATGTTGACAAAAGGGGAAGGGGGAGAAGACCGAGAGTTAATAGTTGCTGGTCCTTTGCAGGGTGGTTTTCCTTCGACTATTACAACACTTGATTTTTATCCGATTCTTAAACGTGTTGTCATAACTCTCGTTTGTGATATTCTAAACTGTGTTGTAATGTTAATTATCCCTCCTGTTGCCTTATCCTCAATCTAACTTGCAGGTGGAATTATTCTCAGAGATCACAGTTATGGATGCATTGAGTTACACCTCATGACTATCATCAGCAATGCATTCCATTTTTCTCTAAGATATAGAAATGTCTCTCCACAAATTTATCCTCACATATGCAGATTCAATTCAAAGTATTTCTTCCAATGATGCATATCTTTAGGGGGGGGGGGGGCGCTTGTTTTATATCTTAGAGATTTTTCTATTCTGCGCGTTAAAGATTCAATTATTCCTCTATGATGCTATAACTAGTTTTGTCAACAATCGTCCAAAAAGAGAGAGATTGTAGGTGCAATCTAGTGCCCCTTGAGTGTTTTGGAGATTGTTAAACAAAACAATTAAAGGACTAATGTGTTTGCTAGTCCACACAAATTAAAATGGTCCATGGAGCTATCGAGAAGTTTGCTAAAACTTTTGAGAAGATTATTTGCACTGCAAAAAAGATTAATGAGCTATTGAGGAGTTTGCTACGAGAAGATTGCGTGTTGGAGACGACCCCAGAAAATTGTCGAGTGAGAAATTGTTTTGGTATGCTGTTCGAGGAACAATTGACTGCAACGAAGAAGATTGAAGACGACGAGAAGACATAGTTCTTTTTTGTAGTTTCATTTCAGTCATAGGGCTACCGTACTATTAGGGGGGGGGGGGGGGGGGGCAAGTTAGTCGAGATTTAGGTCTTTGTTGAATGCTCAATCATTAACCTATTTCCCAGTGAAGTCCGGGAAAATCTCTTCGTGTGCTTACTTGGAGTTAAGAGTCGAAATTCTTTAGACTGCGATAGAAAATCATGGGTAGTTGAGTCAGCTTTACTTGTTCCTCAAGTAAAATTGTCGTGTGAAAAAGTACTTGCAAAATGCGGCATCAATAACACATCGGAATATCATCGTCGGTCGTGACCGATATGGTATACGCATTTCTTTCTGTTTCCGGAAGGAAGCTGCCGGCGGAAACGACAAATTGCCAAGCCACTGGATTTGATGACTCCTGCTTAAACTTGTCGCCTCGTGGAGCAGGTACGTACGTTGAGTCAAAAACATTTATCCGGGGAATTTAGAATTGCACGAGGCAGATGCAGGCCTCTCATGAGTGAGATCAAAGTGTTTTATTACGTGCAACTTACAAGTTCATCGCTAATTTAGTACTCTCACCGTCTCAATTTTGCAAGTACTTTTTCTTGATTTCTTGACATAGTCATGGTCTCTTAATGGAACTAACTACGTAGTTATGAACTTGTCATGCTGTCTGCATGCGTTCATAAACGAAAGTCCTACCTGATTTATTTAGCCGACAATAGCCGGCAGAAAAGGTGTTCCTTATGACTACTGACATTTCTGGTCAGTAGAGATTAGAAGAGTATTTTATTTAATTATTTTCCTTGCGGGAGAGCAGAGAGTAAGTATCATTTATATTGTGATACTCCTACTAATCTAGTGCACATGCTGGGATTTATATACGTAGCAGGAGCGAACAAATCCCTTCAACATCACTGAATAACACTCTGATCCCTCATTTGCAACTAAAAGACGACTTGTTTATTTTCATGTCAATTTTTGCCATCGCCGTGAAATCCGTGGTCTCGAAACAACCGCTCCATGCATATTCATCTCTTTTGGCACAAAAATGCTCGAAATACCATCAGTCAAGCAAAAGGCCCACACCACCATCTCTACCCCATGTCTTATATTTGATCTCAACAATGTATTTTGTGTGTAAATACGAACAATCCAATACCCCAAAAAATGTTTTCCAAACTGTAGTATTCACTTTTGAGCAATTTATAGATTGTCTATAATCATTCAAAGTATTCTTATATTTCAGTAACTAAAACCATTTTCCAGAAATATATTTAAATATGATCATACCCGGCATTTCTTTTTGCCCATCAAATGTTGGATGAGTTAAACTTGGTTCCTAAACTCAAAACCAACACTACTTGACCCTTAAATTTAAGTGCCAAAAATATTTGGTCATTGAGAACAGTCAGACCATTATAAGCGATGACATGATGGTGCATTTGTTGATATTTTTTTTTTCAAAAAGGAGGATAAGCCCCAGCCTCTGCAGAGCGATGCACACAGTCATTTTTATTATATTACTACTCAACAAAGTCTGATAAAATAAATACATGGATCAACCCAAAACACCTTTCTGGCAATCAAAGTCGTTACAACTACTAGCCTGATGATGTGCCCTGACAACGTATCAACGCACACCATCTAATCTGGTAGCCACACCAAGCTGCCCCACGACAAGCTGAGATCACCAACCAGTCTAGCCGACCCTCAGCGCGCACCGCATGCACACGCTCCAGAATCCGCTGCCGCCATATTCCGCCGTCCCAACTTCAGGAGAGATCAACGCATTAACCTTGTCAGGCCCAACTGCCGTCGACGCCACCACGACGCCAGATAGCACCAACACCCAGCGTGCGTCCATCAACACACATCCATCGCCGAGACCCCGCTGCGCCTTGCCGTCGAGACCCGCCATCTCCGACGCATTAGATGCCGCACCGCACCACCTCCTGATCCAGATCGCCGCCAACACCAATCCAACGGTGTCCAACAGCCATCTATCTCCCAAGGCAGCGCCTTCAAGAAGGGAACGACGCCAAATGTGCTGTCACCGCCCACCGCAGTTAGGGCTTTCACCTGCAAGACAAATGGTGTGATGAAAGTAGTAGCAGATCTGACGAACGTCTCCATGGAGGAAAACAGCGCCATCAGGCGTCGCCGCCGTCGCGGTTGACCAGTCTGGCTAGGGATTTCTCCTGACCTGAATCCCCACTTCCAGCTCCATCCGACTGGAAGGTCTTGCGATCCAAATCCGTGCGGAGAAGCACACCGAATAGGGGAAGGACTAAGGCGTCCCGATCCAGATCAGACACCACCCGCGGAGCCAAGCACCGCCCTGATCAGTCGGCCGGATCAGCCGGATCCGATCTGGATGCCCATCCCCGAGCGCATCAACATGCTCCCTGCCGCCACCTTCGTTGGCTGCGGCCCGGGCTTGCCCGACGCCAGCCTCTAGCGGCGGCGAGAAAGGAAAGGGGAGCGTTGCGGCTCCGGCATGAAGTCACATGTAGATCTGGCTAGGAGTCGTGCATTTGTAGATATATAGAAAGGAAATAACATCAAATCTCTTACAAAAATATCCATACAAAATTATGAAATGTCCAGAAACATAAATATTTCATGAATTTAATGGAAATCCCTAGATTCTATAATTTTGCGACAAAGGAAACTATCATTAATATGAGTGAAACCCTCGAATTTGAGAAAACTTAGAATACTGATTAAAATCAAAAAATATGCTTTGTTTTCATGCATATTTATAAAATATTTGTACTCAAATCCCTCATATTTTTTACTTTTGTCAATAAAAAGTTAGTACCTAATAATTTTTATAATAACCTATTTTTTAGACTTCTCCTTTCTACAAAGCTGGCCGCTTCTTTTCACTTTCCCCTCAATTTCTCTAACATTTTTTATTTTGTTCTTTTGCCCGTGTCACCCACAGGGGCAAAGCAAGTATCTATTTCATAGAGCATACCGCTTTGACACAGGTCAGGTACCAAATTTCAGACTTCCAAAGTTAAAGTATTTTTTTTGGTGTGGTTTGGAGTTAAAAGACCAAAACAAACTTGGTAAGTTGTCAAAGGACCAAAAAGGGACTTCTAATATAGGACATAATTAGATTTTTATGATATTTAACCTTGAGATAGGTTCAAACGAATAATCATTTTCCAATTCCAGATTCATTTTTATTTAGAAATGATTAACATAAATTTTTCTAGGGAAGTAAATTTCTATTTAATGTCTTGTAGTGGGGTTTGACAATACGTGACTATAGAGAACCAACCTGTGGTTGGATGGTTAGGTGGACAGTGGTATTCCCAGCCCACCAGGGTTTAAATCCTGGTGCTCGCATTTATCCTGGATTTATTTCAGAATTTCGGCGATGTGCGTTCAGTGGGAAGAGACGTTCCCGTCGACTACGAGGCGCCTACGGTGACTTCGTAAAATCTCAAGATGATATGCCAGCTCAGTCTCACGGAGGTGCTCATAGGGGTAGGGTGTGCGTGTGTGCGTTCATAGGGGTGAGTCTATGCGCGTGTATATGAGCGCTTACGCCTGTACTGTGTTAAAAAAAGACAATACGTGACTATATATATATTAATCATTTGGATCTCGATTACTTGATATACATTAATTTGTGATACATTGAGTATATATTTATTGCATGAGAAATTTGAAGGAAATGCACTTACTTTTTTTTCAAAAAGAAGGTTAAACCCCCGGCCTCTGCATCAATATAATGCACTTATTACCAAGTGGCCGGCTTGGTAAGCTACCAACAAAAAATTGCAAACAATATGATGCACTTATTGCTTGGCAGAAACATACGTTTCATGGTAATAGTTGTAACTCATGCGCTTAGTGTGCAAGGGATATGTTATTCTCTGTGGCCAATAAGAGACGCAACTTTTTTTAATATAGTGCGACGTACTACGTGCTGCTCTCGTATATGCCCAGCGAAGCATACATAAACTACAGAGAATAATTCAAGAGGTCCGTCCAAAAGAGAAAAAGACCACTTCATGTATTAGTGTGGAAACATAGATGCTAAGTGGACCGACAAACCAAATTCTGAATGATTACGTTCGTGTCAGATTATAGATCCAGTATATATATATGAATAATATTGGTGTTAGCAGCTTACGTTTTCCAAGAGACTGACAATACGACTCTGGGTCTGGGCCGTCATCATGTATGTATGTATATACGCTTGGCGTTCTTATACCACGTACGCTGAAGCTGACACTCCACCGCGCGTCAACGTCATTGCGCCAGTAGTTCCTTGCCAACGCATGATGCATGCAACACAGATGTAATCTTACTGGTTTATTTATCTCGAGCCATGCCTAATCTCACTGGTCATTACTACATAAAGAGGAGTTCGCGAGTCAGTTTCAGATTGCAGTTGCGGTCGCTAGCTCTTGTGCGAGAAGACTTCAAGTCAGAAAAAGAACCAAATGAATCGCAAACCCTTGCGTTTGGTTACCTGCATGTTTTTTTTTTTTTTTTGCCCCTTTGCATACTTGTCCCAGTTGGGTCTGGCTGAGCATATGCAGGCAAAAAACCAGCATCTGCATATTGATTGGTTGTCTGCATCCCCTCTAGCCTGCATGTGTCGAAAAGAAAGGCCTGCTGTTTGGTTATGGACTTGTTTCAGGGAAAACACAAGTCCAGTTGTTTGGTTACATCCAAGACGATTATGTGGTAATCTCCTCCTCGATGTGGTGAGGTTACCAGAGGCACATATGGACAACTAAGAACAAAACTAGAGCAATAGAACAAACTTAGGCACAAACACAAGTCTTAACCACGCATCACAAGTTTTAAACCAACATATTACGATAAGTTTTAAACGAAACCCAAGTCTTAAACCAACAACCAACAAGGAACGGGCAACAGGAGCTCAGGCGGTCACGGCGAAGGCGTCGTCGTGCTGCTTGCACTTGGTGACCACCTCCACGCCCTCGTCGTTGAAGACGACCACCTTCATGGTGTCGGGGGTCAGCAACTTGAACGTCAGCATGTACCCAATCATGATCTGGTGAACGGCGGCGAAGGTGGCCCAACCCTGATCAAGGGTGACCCTGCCGTTGACCACCCTCACCGTCACCCTCCATGCGCAGCCGGTGTTCGTCTTGAGCTTGAACTCTCTACTGACGGCGGGGAAGTGCTTCGTGAACTCCAGAGGCATTGGCAGACTCTCCAGCTTCGGACCAAGGAAAACCTTGCAGAAGTGGCTTGGTCCTGACTCCTCATGGTAGTGCCCATAGTTCCTCCGCTTGGCGCTTGGGTGATCACGCACCGGCACGTCGACCAATGGCGGCACGACCTCCTTGCCCTTCTCCAATGGCGGCACGACCTCTGTGACGCCCCTGACTCAATCGTGCACTAATCATACATGCAAATGCGCATGATCAAGATCAGAGACTCGCGGAAAGATATCACAACACAACTCTAGACACAAATTAAAGTCATACAGCTTTATATTACAAGCCAGGCCACGAAGGCTAGAATACATAAGTCAGCGGAAGCAACAATATCTGAGTACAGACATAAATAAACAAGATTGCCTTAAGAAGGCTGAGCAAAACAACAACATGTAGATCGAAAAGGCGCAGGCCTCCTGCCTGGGGGCCTCTGAACTACTCCTGGTCGTCGGCCTCCACGTAGTAGTAGGCTCCGTCGGTGTAGTAGTAGCCGTCGGCGGGATCAGCTGGCTCCTGGGCTCTGTCATCTGATCGCAGCAATCGGGTAGGGGGAAAAAAGGTAGCAAAGCAACCATGAGTACTCATCCAAAGTACTCGCAAGACTTACATCAGATCTATGCTAAGTATGCCTCGGTATCAAAGGGAAGGGGCTGTATCTGTGGACTATACTGCAGAAACGCCAGAATAGAGGGGAAGGCCTAGCCTATCGAAGACTAGCATCTTGCAGCGTCTTGCAGTAACAGAAGAGAGTAGAATAACATAACATGTAGTAACAAATATATATTAACAACGCCCAAAGATTCTACCTCGACACCCTGCGAGAAAGCGATCCCGGAGCCATAATATCAGTTTAGTATCACATGTATCCAGTTCTAGTTGTAGTAGATCGGGATACAACTCCGAGCGTCCTGTTACCGTGGACATGGCTATTCGAATAGATAACTTCCCTGCAGGGATGCACCAACTTACCCAACACGCTCGATTAACTCTGGCCGAACACACTTTTCCGGGTGATGCCCGGCCTTGGTTAATCAACACGACGTAGTCCTACCTAGGCTCCGCAGAGAGGTCCCTGCCAGTCTACATCCTAAGTGCGAAGGGGTCATGGGCCAATCGTCCTAAGCACTCCGGGTCGTTGTGAGGACGTTGAATACCAGCGCCACCTCTGACCTGGATGGCGCGATCCGACCGTGCCACAATGCTGAACTGGACGTCTGACAGAGCTTTCGGGAGAATCGTACGTCGCCGAGTGCCCATACTTATTCCCGCGTGGTGGTCAGTGCGTAAAAGGCCAGAGGCCTACTCAGATCACATATCCAAACCCATTAGTGTGTTGGGAGCTCGCGATGACGATCAGTGATCCTGTCGCCCCGTCTCGCGGACTTACGGCAAGGGTCAGGCCCATCCCTCTCCTGGGGCGGTCTGCCTGCCCGGCCGTGCCGCGTAATTCTCTTACGGGAACTCTCATGGCCAACCCGACTTCACATCTCTCGCGGGTACCCCTCAGGGTCGACCCGATTTCAACAAGGGACTGAGGTAAAGACAGGGGCATCCGTGTGTCCATAACATCAAGGGGGAATTCGAGGAATCACCCTCGTTGGATTCCTACTCGATGTAACCGTCAAGGTGAACTTGGAGGAATCACCCTCGATGGGTTCACACTTGAGGTGTTGCACGACAGAGTCATCATCGGGAGTGGGGAGCGAGGAATCACCCTCTGTAATCCACAGCCGATTAACTACACTACAGAGATATCATCAGAAGTGAGGTAAGAGGTATCACCCTCGGCACTCAATAGTAGCTCTGCAGAGTCATACAACTAAGGGGGGTGGTGGTGCGGTGATGTGTTGGTCTCTGCACGTCGATCACACGAACCGAGTCATCCAGTAACAAAGCGAGGCAACACGGACAAGGGTGCGGGGCCACTGCTGGATCACTAACCAACCTATATACTAAGCATATAGGATAGCAGGTAAGGTATCAATAGTAGTTACAAAAGCAGGCGATGTATCAGAATAGGAGCTATCGAATACAGTAGCAAATTCTAATGCAGGCACGGGAGAGAAAGAAATGGGCGATATAGGAATGATCAAGGGGTTTTTGCTTGCCTGGAAGCTCTGCTGAAAGGGGCTGGTCGTCTGCGGCGTAGTCGTACTCGGGAGCAGCATTAGTCTTGGAGTCTACCGGGGAGAAGAGGGGGAGGAAACAATAAATATAAAGCAAACAAATGTAGCACAATGCAAGACATGGCAATATGCTGTGCTAGGGGTGACCTAACGCAGTGCTACACGTTACAGACGGAGCGGGAAAATATCTGGGAATATTTTCCCGGCTCTGGGCATTTATCGGACAGGCGATCCGAAGGGGAAGGTTCCACGTTTGCAGTGTTAGTGGCATGTGGCAGGTATGTGGATGGCATAATCAGATTCGTTATATTTTTCTGATCATTTTTCATATATAAATTATTTTCATCTGACTTACGGTTATTTTACTATGATTTTTCAAAGTTTAATTGAATCTCTAGAATTTCCTGGAATTACATTAATTATTAAATTCGAATTAAAATAGTAGAATTCTTTTGTCACCTAGTGCAGTGCCAGCCACAGTCAATGACATGTGGGGCCAGGTCAAAGTCAACAGCACACTCAGCTGTTGACTGGGTCAACCAGTGAATAGTGCATGTGGGTCCCGCGTGTCATAGACAGTATTTTTAACAGGGTTTTAATTTAGGTTTAATTAATGGGGGGACCCACTGTCATAGGGTAATTAGTGGGGGGGGGGGGGGTTAGTGCTTAATGGGATTAGCCCCTAATTAAAAGGGCTGGGCCCCACTGATAGTGGCACAGCCGTGCCCCTCTAGTGGCTATGCTCGCGCGCGCGCGGCAGAGGCGCACGACCGGGGGCTCGGCCAGCGGTGACTGCGGGGTGGCTGTGGTGCGGGCGGCTGCAGGCGGGCGCGGCCAGGGGAGCGCAAGGCGGAGGCGGCAGCAGAAGAGCAGCAGTAGCGGCAGCGGCGAAGCAGCATCGGCGGCAGCGCAGCAGCAGCAGTTAAGTGATAGCGGCAGGGGCGAGCAGGCATGGCCAGCGCGCGACCAGGGGTGGCCGGACGCGCACGGGAGCGCAGCACTGGAGCCCAGGGCGCGGGCTGGCCATGGTGAGTGCGAGCTCGCGCGAGCTCGGGCGGCGGCGGCACACGGCGGCTACGGCAAGGGGAGGAAGGGGGGAAAGGGTGGGACGGAGGAGGAGGCTCACAGCGGAGCCAATGGCGACCTCGGGGAAGTCGGGGGAGCTCGGGTTGCGACGAATCAACGCCGGTGACCGGCGGCCGTGGTGGAGAGAATCGTCGTAGGCGTCGGCGTCGCGGCGTCCCAGCCTCGATCCAGCAACATAGGGGACGAAGATGAGGATGGCGCGGCCTCTGGACACGGCGGTGTGGCGCGGGGCAGCCGGTGGACGCGGCAGCGATGGTGGCGTGACGACGTTGACGCTCGGTTGTGAGCGAATCGGAGAGGGAGAGGGGCGAGCGAGGGGAAAGGGAGAACTAGGGTTCGAGGGGGAGGTTCGGGGGCGCCTTGTAGGGGGGTAGGGGAGGCTGGATGGCCGGCACGTACGCCATGACCATGGATGTCTGCCACGATCCCCCCATGCCTCCTGTCGCATGAGGTGGGGGACAAGCTAGGTGGGCTGGGCCTCTCCTGTGGCTTCGGTCGGGCCAAAGGGCACAATAGCACTTGTCTATTTTCCCTTTTCTTTTTCTGTCAATTGAATCAGGTATTATTTTCCACTTATTTAAAATAGCAAATGATTTTTGTTTAATACGAAACTTCACTCATAAATCAAGAACAATATTGTTAGGTGGCACAAAAAGTCTGGGGCCAATTGGAATTCATATGAATTATGCTGGCATTTAAAAGGGCTGAAAAAGTGCTGTTGGACCACTGTTTTAAATTCCAGGGGCATTTTGGGAATCCTAATGAGGTTGGTTTCATCATGACAATTACTTAGTGAATATTTGCCATATTTTGAACTATTTTGCTGGCAGGTTTGAGGATGCAAGTATTTGACTGGCATTTCAAATTGGAATTTGAACTTGATTTTTGGACAACTGGCATTTTGGCTTAGTAAAGCATGATGACATGGCATCATTAGCATGAGATCACTATAGCTTGACACTGGGGGTGTTACAAATCTCCTCCACTACAAGAAATCTCGTCCCGAGATTTAAGAGGTAGAGTTAAGGGGAAAAAAAATGGTTACGAAATTCTAACGAGTCTTCTTGATCTTGGTTGCTCTTCCTGAAGTAGTTGATCCTTTTCGTTGATGTCTTTATTTCTCTGCTCCATGTCATCATGATGAAGTCGTCATCCTTTCTTCGGGATCTTCATCGTACTTACGAAAAGGATAAGGGGTAAATTCAGAAGAACGGACCTTTACAAGGTTGATTATCTGGTAGATAACTCGGGGAATGTGGCAGAAAGTATTTCTCGAATTGAAACTTAAGAAAACATCAAGAGCAAAGGAAGAAGGTACAATAAGGAGTTTCAAGCGGATAGGCAATCGTTCGATGCCTGAAACAGAGTGTGAAAGGGGTTCAGAGCAATGGGAATAAGTATTGCGTCTGATACCAGAATAGATCATCTCTCGGAAGGTGGCTCGCGATTTACATACGA
The DNA here is from genome assembly GCA_039707655.1 of Elymus sibiricus. NCBI lineage: Eukaryota > Viridiplantae > Streptophyta > Magnoliopsida > Poales > Poaceae > Elymus > Elymus sibiricus. The sequence goes on from CM077674.1 coordinate 255,890,690, forward strand.
AGCCAAGCGCGAGGAATAACTTTGGAAACCGGGATGTACAGGAGAGTCAGGTTTCGATCCTGTGGAATTGTGGTTAGTGTGGATTAAGAGTAGGAAGGGCGGCGACATCTTGCATGGTCATGATAGCAAGGCATGTCAGAGGATATCTTGTCAGCTATGTCGGCAACAACGTCGGTACCAAGAGCGGGGGACGAAGAGAACCATTTTCCTGCTCGTTAATACGAGGTAGACCAATAGGCAAAGTTCTCGTCCACCGGTGTTACTGGAATGTCATCAACAATAGTAACAAGGTGTTACCGACAGAGTGGTATGCCAAAGTGTTTACATAAGCAGAGGATTATTACTGATTGAATAAGTTAGATTACAAGAAAGGTTAAACAGACGAATGGAAAGGAAAATGTAATTATACACATGTATTAGGTGTATATCTTTCTCAAGAGCAAGCAGAGCATGATATACATGACGGGACAGTAAGTACAAAATCATTTAGATAAAGGGGCGAGGAAATTCATGATGTTACCCATACAGCGGTGTTTGGATAATTGGTTAAGAAACATTTAGCATTGTGCTTCCGATGTTTTTGTTGATATTCGGAATACCACAGTCATGCTTCGAGGTAGCAATAATATGGTGTTTCAAGTAAGGGTTGGGTCTGAAGATCACAAGAATACACAATGAACAATTTCAAGAATAGCAAGGAAAACAAGGTATAAGCAAAACATGACCAAGTCTGTGTTGGCAGGAAGTCAAGGATGTTGTCGATGTCAACACAAATCATCAAAGGGCAAGGATGGTATTTTTCACCATGAATTCGATTGACATCTCTGAAGAAGTCAAAATGTTGACGATGATCACGACACATTTTGTCGAGAGGTTTCAAGAGGATGCAATCGAACAGTGACGGCCTCAAGTAAGGGGATGATGAAGTGGAAAGTTATGGGATCAACAGTTAAGATGCAAGCTTGGAATCGGGGTTGCTTTTCAAGACAACAAAATGATGTTGAAAACTCAACGTAAGCCTTGCTCACGGTCTGAAGAATTCGTGAACCGAAGAAGGACGAGGTAGCACGGTCAAAGGTATCATGATAAGGATGTAGTCGGTAGTCTAGGAATGACAAGATTGAGTTTAAATTTCCCAGCAACAAATTACTAGGGGTATTGAATCAAGTGCGGATTCAATTCACTAATCGGTGTTCTCGGTTGACAACAACCCAGAACCTGTGTAAAGACTAAGACAGGGGAAGGTACTACTTCATCAAAAATTCATAAGATGTAGTGCAATGGCATGATATCCTCGAGATACCATAGGGTAATGCTCAAAGGTAAAACAGAATAGAAGCTGGACTGGATCGTTGATCTGCGGACATCAGATGGTTTAACCTTGTCAAAAAATAGATGAGGCACTGGAATGGATTCCTTTTAGATATATTGAATAAGGACAGCATGGTCGGAACCATAACTACAAGGGATCAAATTAAGGATTCCGAAAGAATTATACAAATGATTAAATATTTTACGAGAAGCTTCCGTGACGGTCTACATCGTTTCCATGGGCATGAACATGAAGTTCAAGGTCGACTCCCACTTCTTCAACGCATAACCTTTCATTCACTTCTCGCTTTTGAAGAAGTTGTAGTGTTGAAAATTTATCTGGCGAAACACCAGAAGAGTATGACTCATAGAAGTTTCCGGGTTCACACAGATGAGGGAAGGCATAGGTTCAACCCATCGGGGCATCTTAGGAACATATACCACAAACTTCAAGAGTAAATGACACAAGCTCGATAGCAGAGCATGGTTGACAAAAGCAGAGGATACAATTTACCAAAGGCATTATGTATCAGGGGAAGAACTCACAAGATTTTTGAATATGAAGGACACTGTCGGATAATAATCCAACAAAGGATTGGGCGGTCCACAAGGGAATTGATGTGAGTATCGATACCCAACCAGAAGAAGAAAGAATGCAAAGGCATCGGATTATAGAAACATCTGAATAATTCGACGCTTAAGTACAAAGGAATTATGATTTCCAACACGAAGGATCAGAAGCAGACGCTCTGATCAAAGATGAGTAAGTTGAATAGAACTAGATGGACAATCAATTGCAGCTTAATTGGCCGAGAACCAACTCATGTCCAAAATGACGGCTGAGCCAGAAGGACGAATTCTAGGAATTAACTGATGATAGCGAGTATTCACATACATATTGAATCAATAGGCTCAGAATGTCAATGACAAAGGATGTTAATGAATATTGCTAGACATATGGGATTAACCATAATGCAGGCAGGCAAGGCTTTCCAAAGCAATAGGTTGTAGAGGATTCTCGGGAGATCAGATAGTATTTCAAAGTATTTTGGGAAACACATGAACAACTGGGGATGAACGGATCCCCGGTAAGTGTGAGGAATTATTCGTAGGTATATTCATGCGTAAAGGAGCTGCCAGGCAGTAGGCACAAGGAATTCTCGGAACATCGGAGAGTGTCTTCGGAACCATCTGGTAATGTCAAGAGTAGCGGGAACATCTGTATCCAGTGGCTCTCCGGGAGAAAATGGTCACGAGAACCTAGAGTTAGAGTTAGTAAAATCTTTAACCCGAATAGAAGAGAGATCAGAGTCCCAGAGTAAAGAAGAGGAATAAAAGATCCTAATCCCATCCATTTGCGATGTGGGCCCGTAAGCGACACAACATAGTTAGTAAAATAGTTTTTCAAAGACTAGACTCAACTTCGGCCAAGGAGTTGGAAAGGGGCTTCCTATAGGCAGTCGGCTCTAATACCAACTTGTGACGCCCCCGACTCAATCGTGCACTAATCATACATGTAAATGCGCACGATCAAGATCAGACACTCACGGGAAGATATCACAACACAACTCTAGATACAAATTAAAGTCATACAGCTTTATATTACAAGCCAGGCCACGAAGGCTAGAATACATAAGTCAACGGAAGCAACAATATCTAAGTACAGACATAAATAAACAAGATTGCCTTAAGAAGGTTGAGCAAAACAACGACATCTAGATCGAAAAGGCGCAGGCCTCCTGCCTGGGAGCCTCTGAACTACTCCTGGTCGTCGGCCTCCACGTAGTAGTAGGCTCCGTCGGTGTAGTAGTAGCCGTCGGCGGGATCAGCTGGCTCCTGGCCTCCGTCATCTGATCGCAGCAATCAGGTAGTGGGAAAAAGGTAGCAAAGCAACCGTGAGTACTCATCCAAAGTACTCGCAAGACTTACATCAGATCTATGCTAAGTATGCCTCGGTATCAAAGGGAAGGGGCTATATCTGTGGACTATACTGCAGAAACGCCAGAATAGAGGGTAAGGCCTAGCCTATCGAAGACTAGCATCTTGCAGCGTCTTGCAGCAACAGAAGAGAGTAGAATAACATAACATGTAGTAACAAACATATATTGACAACACCCAGAGATACTTCCTCGACACCCTACGAGAAAGCGATCCCGGAGCCATAATATCAGTTTAGTATCACATGTATCCAGTTCTAGTTGTAGTAGATCGGGATACAACTCCGAGCGTCCTGTTACCATGGACACGGCTATTCGAATAGATAACCTCCCTACAGGGGTGCACCAACTTACCCAACACGCTCGATTAACTCTGGCCGGACACACTTTTCCGGGTCATGCCCGGCCTCGGTTAATCAACAGGACGTAGTCCTACCTAGGCTCCGCAGAGAGGTCCCCGCCAGTCTACATCCTAAGTGCGAAGGGGTCATGGGCCAATCGTCCTAAGCACTCCGGGTCGTTGTGAGGACGGTGAATACCAGCGCCACCTCTGACCTGGATGGCGCGATCCGACCGTGCCACAATGCTGAACTGGACGTCTGACAGAGCTTTCGGGAGAATCGTACGTCGCCGAGTGCCCATACTTATTCCTGCGTGGTGGTCAGTGCGTAAAAGGCCAGAGGCCTACTCAGATCACATATCCAAACCAATTAGTGTGTTGGGAGCTCGCGGTGACGATCAGTGATCATGTCGCCCCGTCTCGCGGACTTACGGCAAGAGTCAGGCCCATCCCTCTCCTAGGGCGGTCTGCCTGCCCTGCCGTGCCGCGTAATTCTCTCGCGGGTACCCTCACGGTCAACCTGACTTCACATCTCTCGCGGGTACCCCTCGGGGTTGACCCGACTTCAACAAGGGACTGAGGTAAAGACAGGGGCATCCGTGTGTCCATAACATCAGGGGGGAATCCGAGGAATCACCCTCGTTGGATTCCTACTCGATGTAACCATCAAGGTGAATTTGGAGGAATCACCCTCGATGGGCTCACACTTGAGGTGTTGCACGACAGAGTTATTATCGGGAGTGGAGAGCGAGGAATCACCCTCTGTAATCCATAGCCGATTAACTACACTACAGAGATATCATCAGAAGTGAGGTAAGAGGTATCACCCTCGGCACTCGATAGTAGCTCTGTAGAGTCGTACAACTAAGGGGGGTGGTGGTGCGGTGATGTGTCGGTCTCTGCACGTCGATCACACGGACCGAGTCATCCGGTAACAAAGCGAGGCAACACGGACAAGGGTGCGGGGCCACTGATGGATCACTAACCAACCTATACTAAGCATATAGGATAGCAGGTAAGGTATCAACAGTAGTTACAAATGCAGGCTATGCATCTGAATAGGAGCTATTGAATACAGTAGCAAATTCTAATGCAAGCACGGGAGAGAAAGAATGGGCGATATAGGAATGATCAAGGGGGTTTTGCTTGCCTGGAAGCTCTACTGAAAGGGGCTGGTCGTCTGTGGCGTAGTCGTACTCGGGAGCAGTGATGTCTACTACATAACTTATTCTTGTAGACTCGTGTTGGGCCTCCAAGCGCAGAGTTTTGTAGGACAGTAGCAATTCATTACGTTGTCTTCCTTGTCCAACATCAACAATTTGACATAAAATACTTAATGGGGGCTCACAATCATAAAAGATGTCCAAGATAGTGTATTTGCATGTGAATCTTCTCTTCCCTTATTAACTTTTTCATGAATTGCATCATTGACTAATGCTAAGCTTGTTAACCTCCAATAAATTTTACCACTTATACTTTTCTTTATGTAATGTCATTACTTTCCATAAGATTAGCATATGATCTCTTTCATTATTTTCATTGCAAGGAATCACACTTATCATATCCAATGATCTTTATGAAAGTTTTTATTATATCCCTCATGAATATTCATCACTTTGGGGCCAAATTAATATCTTGTGCAAATTACCATTACTATTATAAACTCTCAAAAAGATATAAGTGAAGCATGAGAATTAATGACAAACTACTCCAAAACATATAAGCGAAGATCAATGTAGTGAAACAATTAAGTAGCTATGTGAGGACTCTCTCTCATTTAAAAAGTTTCAGATCTTGATAATTTTATTAAAACAGCAAACAAAATGAAAATAAAAGGACACTCCAAGAATAGCACATATCATGTGAAGAAGCAAAAACTTAGGCTCAACCAAAACTGACCGATAGTTGTTGAAGAAGAAAGGTGGGATGCCAACCGGGGCATTCCCAAGCTTAGATGCTTGAGACTTCTTGAAATATTAATTTGGGATGCCTTGGGAATCCCCAAGCTTGAGCTCTTGTGTCTCCTTAATTCCTTTCATACCATGGTTTCTCTAAATCTTAAAAACTTCATCCACATAAAACTTAACAAGCACTCGTGAGATAAGTTAGTATAAATCAACTCAAAAACCTTAACATTCTATACTGTAGAAAATCACAAAAAAATATAATTAAACATTGCACACTAAATGCCTCTTCATATTTAATACTCCTATCCTCAAATAGAAACATTAAACACGCAAACATATGCAAACAATGCAACTATAACAGCAATCTACCAAAACAGAACAGTCTGTAAAAGGTGAATAAGAATCCATAATTACCTAGCTCCAAAAATTCTGATAAATTACCACGTGACAGAGAACTCATTCATGCTTACTGTGTTAAAATTTCAGATTTTTATCATGTTCTTACTATTCAGGAATATTCTGGACATAACAGAAAACTTTCTGTTTTCAAACAGCAACACATGAACTTGCAAACTGAGCATAGTAAAGGCTATAAATGGCATTTTATTGAACTAAAGGATACAAAACATGATTATTGATAACACCAAGTGAATATCAACAGAATAAAATGACGCTCCAAGCAAAACTCATATTATGTGACGAATAAAAATATAGCTCCAAGTGAGGTTACCGATAATGTTGAAGACGAAAGAGGGGATGCCTTCCGGGGCATCCCCAAGCTTAGTTGCTTGGGTCTTCCTTGAATATTACCTTGGGGTTCCTTGGACATCCCCAAGCTTAAGGTCTTGCCGCTCCTTATTCTCCTCATATCGATATCTCACCCAAAACTTGAAAACTTCAATCACACAAAACTTAACGGAACTTCGTGAGAACGGTTAGTATGATAAAGAATAAACCATCACTTAGGTACTGTCCAAGACAAGATTAACAATTGTTCCCATATAATGCCTACTGTATTCTATCATTTCCACAATTTATATCTCATAATATAAGCTACGGAAACAATAAAACAAGCAAACTATGCATTGAAAACAGAATCTGTCAAAAACAGAACAGTCTGTAATGATCTGAGAAACTACCAAAATTATGGAAATCTAAAAATTCTGAAAAATTAGGACAAAGTAAAAAATTTGTAAGCCAATTCCCTGTAAAAATTTCAGAATTTTTTGACGCTCCAGTAAAATCTTGGAAATTAAACACTGGAGGAAAAAGTTTCTGTTTTTGCACAGAATTGAATCAACAAGTATCCACACTATCCCAAAGGTTTTACTTGGCACTTTATTGAAAGAAAACATATAAAACATGATTACTACAGTAACTTAATCATGTGAACACGCTAAAACATAAAGGATATATATTGGGTAGTCTCCCAACAAGCGCTTTTCTTTAATGCCTTTTTAGCTAGGCATGATGATTTCAATGATGCTCACATATAAGTAAAGAATTGAAACACAATGGGAGCATCATGAAGCATATGACTAGCACATTTAAGCCTAACCCACTTCCTATGCATAGGGATTTTGTGAGCAAATAATTTATGTGAGCAAGAATCAACTAGCATAGGAAGGCAAAACAGGCAAGACTTCAAAACTTTCAACATAAAGAGAGGAAACTTGATATTATTGAGATATGTAGAACCATATGATCCTCTCTCATAATAATTTTCAGTAGCATCATGAAGAAATTCAACAATATAGCTATCACATAAAGCATTCTTTTCATGATCCACAAGCATAGAAATTTTACTACTCTCCACATAAGCAATTTTCTTTTCATTCATAATAGTGGGAGCAAAATCAACAAAATAACTATCATGAGATACTTGATTGGCATAATAAATTTGAGCATTAAAATCATGATGACAAGTTTCATGGTTATTATTATTCCTTATAGCATACATGTCATCATAATAATCATCATAGATAGCAACTATGTTATCATAGTCAATTGAAACCTCTTCCAAAGTAGTGGAATCATCATTAAATAAAGTTGTGACCTCTCTGAATCCATTTTTATCAATTTAATCATCATAAATAGGAGGCATGTTATCATCATAATAAATTTTCTCATCAAAACTTGGGGGACTAAAAATATCATCTTCATCACACATAGCATCCCCAAGCTTGTAGCTTTGCATATCATTAGCATCATGGGTATTCAAAGAATTCATATTAACAACATTGCAATCATGCTAATCATTCAAAGATTTTATGCCAAACATTTCATTGAATTCTTCTTCTATCAATTGAGCACAATTATCGGAATCCTTATTTTCAAGAAAGACATGATAAAGACGAATAATATGAGGCAACCACAATTCCATTTTTTGTAGTTTTCTTTAATAAACCAAACTAGTGATAAAACAAGAAACTAAAATATTTGATTGCAAGATCTAAAGATATACCTTCAAGAACTCACCTCCCCGGCAACGGCGCCAGAAAAGAGCTTGATGTCTACTACACAACTTATTCTTGTAGACTCGTGTTGGGCCTCCAAGCGCAGAGTTTTGTTGGACAGTAGCAATTTTCCCTCAAGTGGATGACCTAAGGTTTATCAATCCGTGGGAGGCGTACGTTGAAGATGGTATCTCTCAAACAACCCTGCAACCAAATACAAGAAATCTCTTGTGTCCCCAACACACCCAATACAATGGTAAATTGTATAGGTGCACTAGTTCGGCGAAGAGATGGTGATAAAAGTGTAGTATGGATAGTAGATATAGGTTTTTGTAATCTGAAAATATAAAAACAGCAAGGTAGCAAAAAGTAAACGGGCATTAAAACGGAATTGCAATGCTTAGAAACAAGGCCTAGGGTTCATACTTTCACTAGTGCGATCTCCCAACATTGTTGACATAGTTGAATCATATGTAAATCCCTCACGTGCGACAAAGAGTTCACTCCAAAGTCACAAATAACTGAGAACAAACGAAGAAATTTTTGTAGGGTACGAAACCTCCTCAAAGTTATCCTTCCTGATCAATCTTATGAGCCATCCCCATTAATTGTCATGAACGGCCCTAGAGTTCGTACTAGAATAACACCTTAAGATACACATCAACCAAAACCCTAATGTCACCTAGGCACTCCAATGTCACCATGAGTACCCATGGGTTTGATTATACGATATGCACCACACAATCTCAGATTCATCTATTCAAACCAACACAAAGAACTTCAAAGAGTGCCCCAAAGTTTCTACCGGAAAGTCAAGACGAAAACGTGTGCCAACCCTTATGCATAAATCCCCAAGGTCACGGAACCTGCAAGTTGATCACCAAAACATACATCAAGTGACTCAAGTGAATATCCCATTGTCACCATAGATATCCATATGCAAGACATACATCAAGTGTTCTCAAATCCTTAAAGACTCAATCCGATAAGAAAACTTCAAAGGGAAAACTCAATTCATCACAAGAAGATAGAGAGGGGAAAACTCCATATGATTCATCTATATCAACAAAGCTCGCGATACATCAAGATCGTGCCATCTCAAGAACACGAGAGAGAGATCAAGAACATAGCTACTGGTACAAACCCTCAGCCCCGAGGGTGAACTACTCCCTCCTTGTCATGGAGATCGCCGGGATGATGAAGATGGCCTCCGGTGATGCCTCCCCCCCTCCGGCAGGGTGCCGGAAAAGGGCTGTAGATGGGATCTCTCTGGTACAGAGGCTTGCGGCGGCGTAAAAACTCATCTAGGTTAACTTTCGGGGGTTTCGGAATATATATGATTTTTCAGCGTTGGAATCACGCGAAACGGAGCCACGTGGGCCCCACAAGGTACCAGGGCACGCCTGGGGGGGTGGCGCGCCATGGTGCCTCGTGGGCACTAGGTGGCCCCCCTTCAGTGGGTCTTGGTGCCAATATTTTTTATTTGTCCAATAAAAAATCTCCAAAAAATTTCAGCTCATTTGGAAAATTTTCATTTCTGCACAAAAAACAGCACCACGGTAGTTCTGCTGAAAACAGCGTCAGTCCGGGTTAGTTCTAATCAAATCATACCAAAACCATATAGAATTGTTATAAATATGGCATCTTCATAAATTATAGATACGTTGGAGACGTATCAAGCAGCGTCAGTCTCGGAGTCTACCAGGGAGAAGAGGGGGAGGAAACAATAAATATAAAGCAAACAAATGCAACACAATGCAAGACATGGCAATATGCTGTGCTAGGGGTGACCGAACGCAGTGCTACACGTTACAGACGGAGCGGGAAAATATCTGGGAATATTTTCCCGGCTCTGGGCATTTATCGGACAGGCGATCCGAAGGGGAAGGTTCCATGTTGGCAGTGTTAGTGGCATGTTGCAGGTATGTGGATGGCATAATCAGATTCGTTATATTTTTCTGATCATTTTTTATATATAAATTATTTTCATCTGACTTACGGTTATTTTATTATGATTTTTCAAAGTTTAATTGAATCTCTGGAATTTCCTGGAATTACGTTAATTATTAAATTCGAATTAAAACAGTAGAATTCTTTTGTCTCCAAGTGCAGTGCCAGCCACAGTCAATGACATGTGGGGCCAGGTCAAAGTCAACAGCACAGTCAACTGTTGACAGGGTCAACCAGTGAATAGTGCATGTGGGTCCCGCGTGTCATAGACAATATTTTTAATAGGGTTTTAATTTAGGTTTCATTAATGAGGGGACCCACTGTCATAGGGTAATTAGTGGGGGGTTAGTGCTTAATGGGATTAGCCCCTAATTAAAAGGGCCTGGCCCCACTGGTAGTGGCACAGCCGTGCCCCTCCAGTGGCTGTGCTCGCGCGCGCGCGCGGCAGAGGCGCACGGCTGGGGGCTCGGCCAGCGGTGACTGCGGGGCGGCCGTGGCTCGGGCGGCTGCAGGCGGGCGCGGCCAGGGGAGCGCAAGGCGGAGGCGGGCTCGGCCGGCGGCGGCGACAGCAGAAGAGCAGCAGTAGCGGCAGCGGCGAAGCAGCATCGGCGGCAGCGCAGCAACAACAGTTAAGCGACAGCAGCAGGGGCGAGCGGGCGCGGCCAGTGGGCGGCCAGACGCGCACATGAGCGCAGCACTGGAGCCCAGGGCGCGGGCTGGCCGTGGTGAGTGCGAGGTCGCGCAAGCTCGGGCGGCGGCGGCACACGGCTGCTACGGCAAGGGGAGGAAGGGGGAAAGGGTGGGACGGAGGAGGAGGCTCACATCGGAGCCAATGGCGACCTCGGGAAAGTCGGGGGAGCTCGGGTTGCGACGAATCGACGCCAGTGACCGGCGGCCGTGGCGGAGGGAATCGTCGTAGGCGTCGGCGTCGCGGCGTCCCAGACTCGATCCAGCGGCGTAGGGGACGAAGATGAGGATGGCGCGGCCTCTGGACACGGCGGTGTGGCGCGGGGCAGCCGGTGGACGCGGCAGCGACGGTGGCACGACGACGTTGACGCTCGATTGCGAGCGAATCGGAGAGGGAGAGGGGCGAGCGAGGGGAAAGGGAGAACTAGGGTTCGAGGGGGAGGTTCGGGGGCGCCTTGTAGGGGGTAGGGGAGGCTGGATGGCCGGTACGTACGCCATGACCATGGATGTCTGCCACGATCTCCCCATGCCTCCTGTAGCGTGAGGTGGGGGACGAGCTAGGTGGGCTGGGCCTCTCCTGTGGCTTCGGTTGGGCCAAAGGGCACAATAGTACTTGTCTATTTTCCCTTTTCTTTTTCTGTCAATTGTATCAGCTATTGTTTTCCACTTATTTAAAATAGCAAATGATTTTTGTTTAATATGAAACTTCGCTCATAAATCAAGCACAATATTGTTAGGTGGCACAAAAAGTCTGGGGCCAATTGGAATTCATATGAATTATGCTGGCATTTAAAAGGGCTGAAAAAGTGCTGCTAGACCACTGTTTTAAATTCCAGGGACATTTCAGGAATCCCAATGAGGTTGGTTTCATCATGAAAATTACTTAGTGAATATTTGCCATATTTTGAACTATTTTTCTGGCAGGTTTGAGGATGCAAGTATTTGACTGGCATTTCAAATTGGAATTTGAACTTGATTTTTGGACAAGTGGCATTTTGGCTTAATAAAGCATGATGACATGGCATCATTAGCATGAGATCACTGTAGCTTGACACTGGGGGTGTTACAATCTCCTTGCCCTTGTTCATCTGCATTATGAACATCACACAGTTCAATGGTCAGCATTCATTCATATTGGCCTAACGCTCCTATATTAACCCACCCTACTAACCCAGCACCGCACTCAAACCCTCTTTGTTTCACCACCTCTCCTCTTCCACCTCTCTGTTAAACCACCTCTCCCTCGCCATGAACTCCAACTCCAACCCCAACCCTTTCCCCTGGGGCATTGGATGGAGGGCCTTCTTCCTCGGGTGCTCGCTTGGTGACCGCAAGAAATTCGAGCACACCATGAAAGTGTGCTCGAACTTCAGCAGCATCGAAGACATGCACAAGGAGGCTAACGTTGTGATTAAGAAGGCTGCGCGGGACGAGCTGAAGACACTGATTCCTGACCAAGCCAAGGGCGCAATGTCAGTGGACATCCTGCGTTGGGCCATGAATCAGGCAGACTCCGGCGACGCTGGACAGAGGGCAAGATGGGCCAAGTACAGGGAGTACAAGGCGCCGCAAGACCAGCGTGCCGCGGCGTACTGGAGTAGGACGTTCGTGTCGCCGGAGGACGACAACGACGCGGTGCAGATGGTGGCCATGGCGCCAGCGGCAGGCGACCGTGCAAGACCCACCGTTCTTGACGAAGACGATGAGGACGAAGATGATGAGGAAGAAAAGAAGATGGCTACGCCACCTCGCCGCTCGACGCGATTCCAGGGTCGCCGTGGCTAGATTTACTGTTTGTACCCCAATCCCCACCCCCGATGTAATCGAAAAATGACCTATGAACCCTAGAAGCCGTCGGTGCAGAATCGATGGATGCCAGTGTTTTAATCCAATCCTCCACCCCCGATGTGTTCAACCCCCTCCCTAACTCTCTGGTGTTCAATCCCTCGCGTTGTTCAATCCAACCTAGCCCGAGTGGAAAGCAGTAAATCTAGAGAGAGGGCAACGACTTACTGCCATGGCTGATGCGCTCCGGTGGAGGTCTGCAGTCGCTCCGGTGGTAGCCGCCGTCTTGGATCGTCCTGCTGTCGCTTCGGTGGTCGCCGCCGCCGGTGTGAGTGGGGAAGAGGGAGAGAGCGGTGAGGAAGGGAGGTGAGGGTAATTTATGACGACGCTTCGGAAAACAACGCGACTTCTCGAGACCGCATCCACGTGTGCAACCGCCCACGCCTACGTGCCTAGGGTTGCACCGCTCGGGCCTGGCTCTACATTTTTGAGAAACGGTCGATTTGAGCGTTTGTCTGGATGCAGACCCAAAGGTGCTTTAAAGTTCGTGTTATGCAGGCCTAACAGTGAATGCGGGTAACCAAACGGGCCATTTTCTTACCGTGCGGACCTGGCTGGGTATATGCGGGCTACCAAACGCATCCTTGATGACGGACTACTGCATGAGCTGTGGGCGTTTTCGTGAGATTTAGAGCATGATTGGTTTGCAGCCAAATTTTGACATGCCAATTGTTGGCAAGCCTATTTTTGGCAAAGTTGGAAGTTGCCAACATTTGGCAACTTTGGCTGCCAATTGGTTAGTTGCCATTTCTTCTTCCAATATATGGTTAAACAATTGTGGCTATCAATTGGTTTGCTACCAAATATACACAACTTGTCCAAACAAAGAGTGCATTACATGAACATTCCATTGCATAATATATAAGTTGGGTCACGCAATGGCATAATTTACATGAACCCACATACCATTACACTGTTGCAACTTAACTACAACCAAAATATACATGCAAAAGGTCAACCAGCATAAAGTAGCCAAAATCAGATTGTGCTACACCAGCATGTTACAAAAGACAAGATCCTCTAGACAGCATGAGCGCTCATGAATCACCGCATAAGAAGACATCAAAGGTAGAAAAGCCACCGGCTATGTCATCTAAATTGACGGATCACTAGTTGCGCCATTATTGCCGCCATACTTGTGTGCGAAGTAATCAACTACCCAAGTATTAAAAGTCTGCTCACTTGCACAGTTCAGGAAACCACGAAAAACATCTTGTTCTGGCTTAGCAAGATAGGTTGCTAACTCAAGTTTCTCACTTGCAGGGAGGGTCAGCGACTCAATGTGCTTCCAAAGATTGACATTAGGGTCTGCATTTGCTGCTGGTTGAATAGGGGCAGTAGATTTTACGGTTTCAGCAAGACTCACAATGCTCGCTGCCACCTCGTCATCTAACAATCTGGCTCGACGTGCCTTGACCTTTGATGCCTTCTTATGTGGTGATTTAACATGCTTGCGTTTGAGATTTGAACTGGTGCCTTCTGTTTGACTGTCGCGTGCAATCATGTCAGAATCACTAAGACCTTGTTCAGTAGTCGATATGTGGTTGTTCATTTCACTGCTATCATCAGATTCACCCTTCTCACTTGCAGCATTCACATCAATAGCTAGTGAGCCATCCGCATGAGATGAATCACTAAACAGTTCTTCCAAGAGATGATAGAACTTGATGGAGTGAGTAAGGTAGTTAAATTTTATTTTCTGCAACATAAACCAAAGCATATCAATGTAATAAATTGTTTGAGTAGTCTGACAAAGAAATGCAACACTTTAAAAGTTCTTCTACCATAATGTCATAACGATCAGTACAAAAACAAGTGCATAATTGGTACAGACCATATAATCTATCAAAGAGAATATTTTGACAATGGTAAATTTCAAAACTGTTAACATTGACATGCCATTTCCAAATTAAAAAACTAGATAATCAGTTTAACAAAAACAAGAAGGATACCATACAGGGCTATAAAAAATGCAAATAGATAGGTGAGCACAAACGAACTTACCCCAAGCTTGCTTGGTGATTTCTCAGACTTGTCAATGTTAAAATTTTTTAATACTTTATCAAAACCGTAGCCACTTCTTCCCTTTGCTAGCTTTATCCACTTCCATTTCTCCTTGAACCACCTATAGTGGCGATCAACTTGTTTCGCTGTTACTGCAATTCCAAACTTGTCATTCAAATCATTAGCACATTGTAGATGGTGTTGTGCCTTCCACTTGAACGTTGGTGGCTTGTCCCTTTGCATCTCGATATACCACTAAAGCATATGTTTGGTACAATCATCACTCCATGACATGTAATTATCACGAGAGCGAGCAGCCTCACCCTTGGCACCTTCTTTTTCGTTACCCATTCTATAAATGAAGGTCAAAGATCAGTATGATATTATGTTAATGAATACACATGGATCTCAGCACAAATGACAATCCATACATTACCAAATAGTACATCCAAGAAAAGTACAGTAACACAATAGACGAAGAAGAAAATTACAGAGCTAGTTTAGCATAAAACGGGTAACCTTCTAACTCCAAAAAACAAAAACATGTACTAGACCAAACTAGTTTTAAAAGGAACTAGAAGTGCTCTCGCTGTCCGAAGCATCATTGTTTGCCAAGAGCTCTCTATCATTCCACATTTGTTGGGCCATCAAATCACGCTTGGCTGCCCACTCGCGCACATCTTCCTCTCGATCAGAGACACGGTTGCTACTCCTTGGCAGGTGATCGTACCAAGTAGGCTCATCATCTACAAACTCGTCAGGTCCATTGTCTAAAATCCAGTTATGAATGACGCAACAAGCAATAACCACCTTGGGCTGTGATTTCAAGGGTATGAAAGGTCTACTGCTGAGAATTTTGAAACGATTTTTGATAGCCGCAAATGCCCGCTCAACCGTTGTCCTTAGTGAGGAATGGCGGTGGTTGAAAAGCTCTTTTGGAGATTTTGGGTCATTGGGACCTTGGAACTCCTGTAGGTGATAGCGAACACCTCGATAGGGCGGCAATATGCCCTTCCTGGTGGCATACCCAGCATCAGCCAAATAATACTTTCCTACATATATAGTTGAATACCACCGAGAGTTAATTTACTATGTTTAGTCTAAATAACAATTTTTCAAACGTGTGATTACCTTCTGGAATTTTGAGACCGTTTGGACGAGATAGGGCATCATGCAATACAGCAGAATCGTGAGCGGATCCCTCCCACCCTGATAGAACATACGTGAATCTAAGATCAAAGTCCACAGCAGCTAGGACATTTTGTGTGGGATATGGCTTGCGGCCCCTAAATCTGTCCACATATTTTGAAGATACACGTGCCCTGATATGGGTGCCATCTAGTGCCCCTATACATCCCTAGTAAAAAAATAGAGCATGTGTGAAAAAGAATGAACTTAGTTTGAAAACCAACTAGTATAAAAACCCTGGTTAGAGTTACCTCAAAGTAGGGATAAAATCTGTTTGGGTTGGTAGTAATCTTAGCATGTGTATCTGTAGACCGAGTGCAGATTATTTCAGGTGCTAGCTTCACAAGGGCACGCAGGACAATGTTAAAATATCTACTGACTGTCTCTTCAGATCGCCACAATGCAAATCCTACAGTGGAATGGGTGTGATACTGCCCAACGATTTTCAGAAACATAACTACCTGCTCCTCTACGGACACATGAACTGTGTCAACCAAAAGCTTTTTCTCTCTAAGGTGAGCACACAGCTTGTAGAAAACAGCTGGATACATCCTCAGCTGGCGCAAACATGTCGTTTCTGAGGTGTCGATCAGCCTAATTAGTTCACTGCTCCTCCAAATATCCCTCTTGACAAGTGGAGCATACTTCAGACGTTTAGCCCCATTCTTTCTCTCTTCTCTCTTGCTCCACCAAAGGACTAACATTACGAAAAGAACAACTAGTGTGTGTTGCCTCCACATACAGTAATATAGATATTGTTGTTGAGAATTATCCATCTGAGTAAAGATAAGATGCGTAAGTATAAAGGAAAATGGAAATCAATGCAAAGCATGTACAGCAGATAGTGAATAATTTGTGAATACGTGAAAAAAATCAAAGAATATATATGTTCCATAGCAGATAGCACACCGTGGATATGTGCAGAGGTGTGTGACTTCTGTTGTCAATCAAAAGCAAGATGATGTTGCTCTGTCTTTTAGGCGTTCAAATAAAACAGAGGATATTCACCCCCCACCGTGGCAGTAGCAAAGTACGAGGGCACATGTTGTACAGATATGCTAGCAGCAATTAGTCCATCATAAAGCAAGATATTTAGATTAAGGTACTGAATAATCTGAACCGTGCCTCGTCCCGTTCGGAGTACCAGAGAGACGAAAGTAGCAAAGTAAGAGAGACCGTTGCCCCTCACATCTAGAAACAAAAAGCACCTACGTCTGCTTGTGGATTCAGATGAGCGCACAACATGTGATTGGGTACAGTGCACACGCTAACATCAACGAATTTCACAAGGGGGTGAAGAAGAAAGACCATCAGATTTGGGCACGAACTAACCTTGATTTCTCCGTCGGATCTAGCCCGGCTCGCCAAGGACTGCCCGCTGGAGCAGAAGATTGCGGAGGTCTTCAACCGCTTCCGGTCGCTGGGGACTGGAGGGGCGCCAGGGGATGGCGGCTAGGGCAAAGGAGGAAGACGAGGGGAAACCCTGGTGGAAGAACTGTGAGGGCACGAGGACGAGTGGTGGGGGGAGGAGTTGGCGATTGGGATAAGGCGGAACGGCCAATATTTGGCTAGCCGCACGTTGGCGCGCCCGCTGTTTTGACCGAACCAATTCAGCGCCAATTTTTGGTACGCGCCAATAGTTGGCGCGCCAAATTTTGGCCGCGAACCAATTAGCCTCTTATTCCCAACCAGATTCTATATGCCTGCGCCTCCGGTGGCAGACTTGTATATTTGCGGAGATAAGATATGCTATGATTGAAGCCGAGTTCTTTTTTCGCACTCATACCATGAGGTGTCCTTTGTCGTTTCTCCCTTGAGAAAAATAAAATAAATAGGCATGCATGGATGATAATCCCACCAACCTCCAAAAGTTTTCAGTTTTCTCTTTTTCTGAAACGCATGTTCTGTTTTAGTATTGGTGGGTCGCAGAAGTCCACTACCAAACCCACATTTAATTAGTGACCTGGCACTGGCAGGCTGGAAGCTCAGAATTAACGTTGTTAAGGAATTTGTTGCTCCATTGGCCAAGAATATCATTCTTCTGAAGTCGTTTGTACCAGCCACATTATTTACAAAGTCCCATCGTTTTTTTTTTGCTAATGCAGTGAAACGAACTGTTGTACTCCTCATCATCAGAAGAAAATATTACTAGCAATGGTACGTACGTACATCCTGAGAAGTCACATTGCCATTTGTAAACTAATAATGGTACTCCTAATGATGAGCGTCGGTACAGTGCGATATTTCGTTATGCTTTGCTCCCACGAGCAATCATGCATTTCGTGGCGGCTACACCGTGGGGCCCACGTGTGTCTCCCAATAGGTTAAGGATTTTCATACAAATCTGCCGTTAGATTTTTAACCCTGGCAAGTCTGATGTTTTTATGATTAATTTTTTTTTTTGCGTGGTGATAAATTATGTTGTTGCAAGCATAACAAATTCTTTCAGTGGGCATGAGAAATCCTGGAAAAAACCTGAGCGTGGCGAGCATGGCAATGATTTGCCATGTTTGCCGAAGGAAGTTGACATGCTCCCAACAATGTAATTTGTCATCAAAAGTGTCGGATTTGCCATGGTTAAAAACCTTATGTCTGTTTTTTAACATTGCCGTAGGTTAAACCTCGAGAGACCAAGCAAAATATTTATTTATTTATTTTCCTTTTGCCGGGACATCACGAGAGGTTTACTCCTATGTTTTACTGTATACACATCGTATTCATAGTGATACATTTTCATCCTTCCTCTTATATATGGTATTTTCGAAATTTGACAATTCACCTTTAACTTTGGTTGCCAAGTATTTTGGTTTTCTACCCAGTGGAGTAGCCTGCCCAATGGGCGAGGGTGGTCCAATAATCAAAATATCAATATAATTACTTATGACAAATAATCTTCTCCATATGATATATATAGTCTTTGGGGAAATTTAAGGGTGGCCCATGGACCACCCTGTTCACTCCCTTGCTAGGTGATCAAAAGATGATGACATTGGTGAACATGGATATTATGATGAGAGTGATGATGAAGAGGAATTCGAGAAGACTATGAGAAATCTTAGTCTCATGGGCAATCTACAAAGAGATTACATGTCCGGAGAAAAGGAATGGATTCTTGATAGTGGTTGCACCGACCACATGACCGGTGACAAAGACATGTTCCGTGAGCTTGCTAACAAAGATGGTCCTCGCAAGTATGTGACTTTTGGAGACAACTCCAAGGGTGTACTTGGCCTTGGTAAGGTGGTCATGTCTCATGATAGCTCAATCAAAAATGTCATGCTTATCGAATCTCTTGGTTACAATCTACTTTCCGTTTCTAGACTTGCCGACTTTGGTTTCAATGTTCTATTTACTGAAGTAGAATGTCAAGTTTTTCATCGAGATAATCATAATATGGTCTTTACCGATATCCGTAAAGGTGATCCATACATTGTTGATTTCACTAAAAGATCCCAACCTCGCACATGTCTTATTGCAATATCTTCTAAAGATTGGTTATGGCATAGAAGGCTAGGACATGTTGGTATGCGTAACCTTGATAAGATCATCAAAGGCAATCACATTCTTGGTGTTAAAGATGTTATTTTTGACAAAGATAGACTTTGGAGTGCTTGTCAAGCAGGAAAACAAGTTGGAGGAAGTCACCCCGTAAAGACATCATAACTACAAGGAGACCACTTGAGCTTCTTCATATGGATATTTTTGGTCCCAATGCTTACAAGAGTCTTGGTGTTAATTCCTTCAGTTTAGTCATTGTTGATTATTTTTCCAGATTTACGTGGGTATTCTTCCTTGATGACAAGCCGCGGGTTCAAAAGATCTTCAAGACCTTCGCTAGAAAAGCCCAAAATCAGTTTGGTGAAGATCAAGAAAGTTTGGATTTACAACGGAACGGTGTTCAAGAACACAAATGTGGATACCTTTCTTGATGAGGAGGGTATTTCACATTAGTTCTTGGCTACGTACACGCCTCAACAAAATGGAGTTGTTGAGAAGAAGAACCGAACACTTATTGAGATGGCAAGAACGATGCTTGATGAGTACAAGACGCCAAAACATTTTTGGGTGGAAGAGGTGGAAATGGCTTGGCATGCTACAAATAGGATTTATCTTCACAAGCTTCTCGGCAAGAGGACATATGAGCTACTCACCGGTAACAAACCCCAAGTTGGATACTTTCGAGTATTTGGTTCGAAGTGTTACATTCTTGATAAGCATCGTTGTTTAAAATTTGCTCCCAAATCTCATGAGGGTTTTCACCTTGGTTACAGATCAAACACTCACACCTACCGTGTCTACAACAACTTCACTCGAAAAGTTAAAAAAACGGTGGATGTGAAGTTTGATGAGACCAGCGGCTCGCAAGTCGAGTAATTAACAATTGATGTAGGAGACAAAGAACCTTCGGAAGCAATTCAAGACTTTCCTATTGGCAAGATTCAACCCATGGAGGTGAAGGAGAGCACTTAATCTATACAAGTGGAAGCTCCAACATCACGTCAAGGTGAACCACAAGTTGACACGGATGCATCCACAAGCGGAACACGCCAAGATGAAGAAACTGAGGAAGTGCAACAAGAAGTTCCACCACAACCTCCATCTCCACCACACCAAGAGAACAACGACAACAAAGAGGAAGAAGATAATGAAGAGGAAGCTCCATGCCCCAAGCCCTGACTCACCCTCCGTGGACGAACCTTGCGGAGGAAACCTTGGGTTTTCCAAAAGCTAACCTGTGTTAGAGCAAGCATGAAGAAGAAACATCCCGTTGATCAAATCATCGACGACATCAACTGCGGAAGAATCACTCGCTCTAAAACTCATTTAGCTAACTTTTGTGAGCACTACTCATTCATCTCTAGTATTAAACCTATGAAGGTTGATGAAGCACTTGAAGATGTGGATTGGATGAATGCTATGCATGAAAAGCTACACAACTTCGAGAGGAACAAATTTTGGACTTTGGTTGAGAAGCTTGAGGATACTCAAATTTTCATTGGGACAAAATGGGTATTCCGGAACAAGCAAGATGAGGATGAACAAGTTGTTCGTAGCAAAGCTCTCCTAGTGGCTCAAGGCTACACTCAAGTATAAGGTATGGACTTTGGTGAGACCTATGCTCCCGTTGCTAGACTTGAGTCCGTTCGCAGTCTTCTTGCTTATGCCAATCACCATAACATCACCCTCTATCAAATGGATATTAAA
Organism: Elymus sibiricus; assembly: GCA_039707655.1. Taxonomy (NCBI): domain Eukaryota; kingdom Viridiplantae; phylum Streptophyta; class Magnoliopsida; order Poales; family Poaceae; genus Elymus; species Elymus sibiricus. The sequence goes on from CM077674.1 coordinate 255,911,520, forward strand.
AGTGCTTTCTCGAATGGTGAAATTGAGGAGGAAGTTTATGTTAAACAAGCCCCGGGCTTTGTGAACCCTAAGAAACCTAATCATGTTTACAAACTTCATAAAGCTCTTGATGGTCTTAAACAAGCTCCTAGAGCTTGGTACAAATGCTTAACGAAGTTCCTGATTAAAAAGGGTTTTGAGAGTGGTAAAATTGATCCAACTTTATTCACTAAGAGAGTTAATGGTGAATTATTTGTGTGCCAAATTTATGTTGATGATATCATATTTGCATCCACTAACCCTCATTTTAGTGAAAAGTTTGGAAGGTTGATGTCGAAGAAGTATGAGTGTCTATAATGTATGAACTCAAATTCTTCCTTGGTTTGCAAATCAAGCAAACAAGTGAGGGTACCTTTGTTTCTGAAACAAAGTATACCAAGGACTTGTTCAAGAAGTTCAACATGCAAAGTAGCAAAGGCTTGAAAACACCCATGCCTACTAGTGGACATCTTGACCTCACTAAGGAGGACAAACTGGTTGATCAAAAGGCTTATCGATCAATGATCAGTTCATTACTATATCTTTGTGCCACACGTCCCGACATTATGCTAAGTGTCGTGGAGAAACGACGATCTATGGGACCGAGAGGGCCCCTTTGCGGTTCGGCTATGGGATCAGCGTGTCACGAAGAGCGGGGCTGGTAGATGCAAGAACACACTGTGGTTTATCCAGGTTCAGGCCGCTGTGAGCGTAAAACCCTACTCCTGCTTTGGTGGTTTGATTATGGATGAGCTCAAGTTACATGGAGCGCAGCTTGCCGGCAAGGTGCGCGGGAAGTGCAGCTACTACGTGTAATTGAACCAGGTGTCGACCGTTCTAACTGTAGCCGTGGGCCTCCTTTTATAGGCCAAGGGGTTACCACAGTGGCTAATACGGTCATTACAGGGTATGAACAGTGACTGCACCGTCACTAAGTCTATCTCCTAACGGGGTGGGACAAATGCATTAAATGCACCGTTAGGTGCTACGCTGGTGAGGCGAGGCCTTGGCGAAAACATCTGTACCACCTGTCTAGCCGGCCTCCCGTTATCTTGACATGACCCAGGGATGGGTGTCATTAAAGTTAACCCTTGCGTGGCATGCCGACATGTGCCCCGACCAGCTGTGTTTGACTGCCTGCCCGCTCGACACCTATCATACGTGCTTATCTAGCCGATGATGAGGTGGAGCGGTAATGAGGCAGACAGAGCCTGCTGGCACGGAGCTTGCCGGGCCTTCGCTTGCCGGCAACCAGAATCTTGGTCTTCCACCTTGCTGGGCCTTTGCTTGCTGGCAAGGGTAATCTTGATCTTCAGTACTAGAATAGTACTTCTCGATGACCTGCCTGGAGGTCTTCTTCATGGTCTTGTTAATCTAACCTTGAGCCTTGACGGAAGCAATCCTCTGGCAAGCCCTTGCCGTCAGGAAGGGTTGCAACCATCTGTGCATAAGTCAGGGTATGAAGACACCCATGTTTTTATACACCGACAGGAGCCCCTGTGCCTAGGCCACACGCGCGTGCGAAGCATCGTTGGGCTAGGCCCAAACAGATGCACAGACACACGTGGCGCAGAATTGCTGTCGTAATCTTTTGTTTTTACTGTTTACCCACGACGCGCGTTGAATGCGGGACGTGGGAGAGGTGGAACGAAACGGCGACTAGGGTAGTGCGCCTGCAAAAGCGCATCCACGTCAGGCAGTAAAGAGCCAGCCCCTCGTGCATTCCCCATAAAAGGGCGCTCGCTAGGGGCGCTGCTCATTTACCCCTCTCGCTCCCAATCCATCTGCCTCCTTCTTCAACCTCGCGCAAGAACAGAGGGCCTCGCATGCGCCCGGTTCCGTGCATCCACTACTATGCTTCCCTCCCCGGATCCCGCCATGGCGCTGAAGAGAGCTGCAAAGGCCATCGATTCGGCGGCGGAGGAGAAGAAGGTTGTCAAGGCAGCGCGGCGGCGGGCTAACTCCGTCTTCCCACCGGCGCTTACCAAAGATAACTGATACGTCTCCAATGTATCTATATTTTTTTATTGTTCCATGCTATTATAGTATCAATCTTGGATGTTTTATATGCAATTATATATCATTTTTTGGGACTAACCTATTAACCTAGTGCCAAGTGGCAGTTGCTGCTTCTGCCTGTTTTTGGTTTTTCAGGAAATCAGTACCAAGCGAAGTCCAAATGCCATGAAACTTTTTGATGATTTTTTTCTGGACAAAAGAGACCCTGGAAGCTTCGGGAGGAAGCCAGAAGCCTCACGAGGAGGCCACAAGGCAACAGGGTGCGGCCCCAAGGGGGCGCGCCCTGATGCCTTGTGGGCCCCTCGTGGCTCCTTTTGACCTAATTCCACTTCTATAAATTCTCAAGTATTGGGAAACCAACAGAGAGCCAGACAGGAAAACCTTTCCACCGCCGCAAGCCTCTATTCTTCCACGATACCATCTGGAGGCCTTTTTCGGTACTCTGCCGGAGGGGGAATCGATCACGGAGGGCTTCTACATCAACCTTGCTGCCCTTCTGATGATGTGTGAGTAGTTTACCACAGACCTACGGGTCCATAGCTAGTAGCTAGATGGCTTCTTCTCTCTCTTTGATCTTCAATACCATGTTCTCCTCGATGTTCTTGGAGTTCTATCCGATGTAATGTTCTTTTGCGGTGTGTTTGTTGGGATCCGATGAATTGTGGGTTTATGATCAGATTATTCATGAGAAATATTTGAATCTTCTCTAAACTCTTTTATGCATGATTGTTATAGCTTTGTATTTCTCTCCGATCTATCTGTTTGGTTTGGCCAACTAGATTGATTTATCTTGCAATGGGAGAGGTGCTTTGTGATGGGTTTAATCTTGCGGTGTTCTATATCCCAGTGACAGAAAGGGACAAGACACGTATTTGTATTGTTGACATTAAGGATAAAAATATGGGGTTTAATCATATTGCTTGAGTTTACTTTGTCTACATCATGTCATCTTGCTTAAGGCGTTACTCTGTTTTATACTTAATGCTCTAGATGCATGCTAGATAGCGGTCGATGAGTGGAGTAATAGTAGTAGATGCAGGCAGGAGTCGGTCTACTTGTCTCGGACGTGATGCCTATATACATGATCATTGCCATGAATCTGTCATAACTATGCGCTTTTCTATCAATTGCCCAATAGTAATTTGTTTACCCACCGTATGCTATATGTTCAAGAGAGAAGCCTCTAGTGAAAACTATGGCCCCCGTGTCTACTTTTATCATATATTAAAATCCAAAAATACCTTGCTGCAATTTATTTACTTTTATTTTCTTTTGCAATTTATCTTTTTATCTATCACTATCAGAATTAATCCTTGCAAGTGACCGCTAAGGGGATTGACAACCCTCTTATTTGCGTTGGCTGCAAGTGTTTGCTTTTGTGTGTGTAGGTGCTGCTAACGAGGTTCTGTGTGGTTCTCCTACTAGATTGATAACCTTGGTTCTTAACTGAGGGAAATACTTATCTCTACTGTACTGCATCATCCTCTCCTCTTCGGGGAAATCCTAACGCAGTTCACAAGTAGCAATAACCTGACGGAGAAGTACTCGTACGTGTACGCGAGGAAGACAAAGGACCATGAAGAGACGGTGGTGCTCCTCGGCTCCCTTCCTCCTGCGGACGATCAGTACCACTTCTTCCCCGGGTACTTTTACTGCGGACTGTGCCCGCCCTGTTCTGATTTCTTCATAGAGGTGATGAACACCTTTGGATTTAGATTGCTAGACTTCACACCCAATGCGGTCACCTGCTTGTCGGTTTTTGCGCATTTGTGCGAAAACTTTGTGGGAATAGCTCCAAATGTTGCCCTGTTCTGGTATTTCTTCATTGCCCGGGTCGAGGACGACACCCTGTCCGGCAGCGTCACCTGGATCCCAAGGGGGAACCAGAAGAAACACTACTTGGAGGGCAAGCTGCACATTAAGTGGAACGAGTGGAGGGCCGACTGGTGCTGGATCAAACAGAAGGACTTCCCGGAATTCTGTCATCTCAGGACCGTGAAGATAGAGAAGGCCGTCAACTGGAGCAACGTCGACCCCAACGACGCCAAGCTTGGGCTGGCTCTGTATCGAATCATTGCCCTCAAGGAAGCCGACTTGACGATCGAGATGGTGGGGGCAGACTTCACCCGCCGTCGGATCGCCCCGCTACAGCACAGAGGAGGCCGGCAAGCGTGGGATTACAAAAATCTTGCCGACACAATGCGCCTGCACCTAGGCCTCAATAACAACTTGACGGTAATGGAGCACTACTGGCTTATCTGCCAGCTTTTCAACAGGGGCTGCACCTTCCACCTGCCGGCAACGGTGATTCCACTGTGCAACAACACCGCCAAGGCCTCCATACCGGCAATGATGCCGGCCTGCGACGCCAAGACGGTTCTGAGCACATGGAAGGTACCCGGCAAGAAGGCAGTGGAGGACTGGCTTGCCGGCCTGAAGGAAACAGTTGTCCGAGTCAAAGACGACATGATCCATCCGACGAAGGGCGACGAGAAGGAGTTCCTTATCGCAAGGGCTAATGAGCTCAAGAAAGCAGCTCGCTCCCGAGCGGCCAAGGGTGCCGGCAGGGGGGAGCGCACCGAAAACCAAGCCGAAGAGCAGGCCACGGCTCCGGGAACTAGCGGAGAAAACCGCATTCAAGAACATGCGGAGGAGCATGTGAGCGAGGAGGACCAGGCCAAGGAATCTGAGGAAGAAGAGGAGCACCTTGAGGAATCTTCAGAAGAGGAGGAAGCACCTCGCCCGTCCCCCGTCAAAGTAAAGGCCGCCATCGCCAAAAAGCCTACCAAGAAGAAGGTAGCACACACCAAACCGGCAAGTGAGGAGCTTGTCGGTGGCAAGGCAGTAGCTGCAGCTTCCCGGGATCAGTCTTCCAGGCGCCAGCCCCCTCACGGAGCCGCTTCCTGACAACCAACTTCCCCAACCATGGAAAGCGAGGGCGTGTCACAGCCCCTGGCTCCGTCAAGAGCCAAGCGGGATCTGGCGCAGATGCCACGGTGCACTGGGACCTGTCTATCCTTAGTGATCCAGAAGAGGAGGAAGAGTAAGTCCACCGTCTTCGTCCATCATTCCTATGATTATCTTGATATTGCTATTGAACTAATCGTTCTGACTGTTTTGATCTTGCAGGGATGAGGTGCCCTTGGCGGAAAGGCATAGGAAGAAGCCCAGGACTGCCGAGGAGGGCGAGACGACAACAGGCATAGAGCAAGGTGTCACCCCGTCTGAGATTGTCGGCTCGAGCCCCCCGCGCGAGGCTCACGTCCAATTTCCGCTGGCGAGCGCCGCCATCGAGTCTTCTGCAATGGAGACCGACAAGGAGTTGGGAAGCGGCTAGCCGGAAGGAGAGCGCCAAGGGATGGACCCCTTGATGGCACCCTCAACCTCCGAGCCGTCGCCAAGACGTTCACTGACAAGGAGCGGCCCTCCCCCAGAGGAGCCCCAAGAAGGGCTCCTTCGCATCGAGGCCTCCCTAGCAACTGACGTTGCCGGAGACCAAGCGACGGCAACCGAAGTTGCTGGAGGAAGAACGGCATCCCCTCCCTAGGCTCATGAAGGTAAGTTCCTTTTCAGATGCAATCCAACCCTTGTCAATCCTTCCTTTTTTTCTTGAACTTGTCCTAAGGTTTTGATTTCATCTTGTTCTTTGCTTCTCTCCTGTCTTGTAGAACTAACCCTTCCGGAAGAGAGGGAGGTCTTTGTGGAGGAGATTGCGAAAAGTGCCGCTGACGAAGCCGCCAGGATTTCTGCCACGGAGGCCGCCGCGTCCGCCAATGAGGAGGCCAGGAAAGCCCCCGAAGAGCCTGTCAAGCCCTCCGGCAGCACATCTGAGCTCGTCATAAAAGACGCCGAGATGGGGGTAGCTGGCAGCAACAAGCCAAGCACCGACGTCCATCCCAGTGCACTCGAGGCGCAGGCCCTGACGGGTCCCTTGGGATCAACCAACTAGCAGCAGGGATCTGAAGCCCCCAGCTCATCTAGTGCCGGGGAGCCTAATTTTGAAGATGCCATCGCGGAAATCTTGGCGCCCTTCTCCAGCAGCGTCACGGTACTAGACAGCTCCAATGACGACGCCACGGATCTTGCCTTGTTGACGGTCATGGCTTCCGGCTTCAAGGACATGCAAGACCGCTACGGCAAGCATTGGGAAAAGCTCCACACGCAGCAACAAGCCGTGGAGCTGGCTGAACAGAAACTGAAGGAGAAGGCGGAGGAGATCCGCCGGTGGTATAGTGAGAAGTCCCACTGCATCAGGAGGCAGGATGAAAGGCTTGCCGCTGCTGAGGAGAAAGCAGCGGCCTTGGACGACAAGTTGACGGAGCACGAAGCGCAGCTTATCATCAAGGAAAAAAAACCTCACCGCCCGAGAAGAAGCACTTGCCGCCAAGCTCCGCGGCAAGGACGAAGAGATCCAGACTCTGCTCGTGCAGCGAAGAGCTAGAGAAGGGCCATAAAAAGGCCATTGAAACTCAAGCTCAGGTTCATGCCGACAATCTCTTGGAAGCCGTCAAGGCCGCAGAGAGCGCCGAGGCCGCCAAGGTGGAGTTGGAGTCCAAGGTAGCAAAGCTTGAAGAAGATCTTGCCAGCAACAGGGAGGAGCTCTCCACTACTGCAGGAATGCCTAGTAGTGGCGGGCGCAAAAACGCCGGCAGTGGCGGGCTAGGCTGCCAGGGGCGCCCTCCACCGACCTCCCGCCACTGCTATAACCCCATCAGTGGCGGGCGCCCGCCCGCCACTGTTAGAGCACTTGCAGTGGCGGGCGATGCGTCCTCGCCCGCCACTGATGATGTAACTGCAGTGGCGGGCAGAGCATACTTGCCCGCCACTATTTGTTCATGTTGCAATGGCGGGCGTATTAGAGCGCCCGCCACTGAAAGCTTACGCATGCGAATTAAAAAACTTGCAGCCGCGGCTACAATTGTGCTGCCATGGCTGCGTTTAGCATAAATCCAATTTAATAAATTCAATAGTAGAAGCAAATAAAGCACACATTTTAAGCTTAGGCATGCAAGTTCACTAGGTAATTAGTACTCTTCATAACAACTACTAACACTTCGGTTAACAAACCAACATCAAAGTATCACAGGCATCTTAACTAAGTAACTAAGAGTTCATCGGCTTGGATATATTTGACATGGACCTTATTTCTAAATAAGGTCTACAACAACCATCATCTGGAAGTTGTTGTTCCTCCTTATCGTGATGACCACTGCTGTGTCAACCCTTAGTCGTCTCTTTCCCTTCAGGAATTCCCACCAGCCGATTTCATAGAACGATATGCGGCCGTCTGTGTCTGTCTTGTATCGAACACTGGTGACAGGACCTGCTGCTCCAAGGCATACTCCAGCCATGCCGGCAGCAGGGATGTCCTCTCCAGAAATCATCTTCATTGATAATTTCTATGATCACCGTGGTTAAAAGCAAAATAGAGCACGCAATGTTAGACATCTCGCCATATCGTGTTACGAACAAAAAAGAGAGAAAAGATACAAAACATACCATAGTGTGTTTGACGATGTTGGTCGGAGTAAAATGGTGCACAAATGGCCTCCCCAAGTAGTGCACACGTGATGGTAGGATCGCGATGAGATTGGCCTTCTCATTCTCAGTAAGCTCTTTCATTCTTTGAGAGAAAATTGCAGAATTGTATGGATCATCATCGTCATCATCTCCGCTACCCTCATCATCTTCCTCATCCTCATCCTCATCCTCATCCTCATGCTCCTGGCTATCGTCATCCTGGCTAGCATCATCATCATCCTGGCTCTCATCATTATCATCATCATCATCATAATCATCATCGTCATCATCCTCATCCTCATCTTGGCTATCCTGATCATCATCTTCGTCAAGCTCATCATCTTGGTCAGAGAAATACTTAATCCTTAACTTGTTGACCGCTTTCTTCAAGTAAAAGCCTATGTACTCTCCCCCGGTGAGCTTATTACTTGAAATGTACTTGCTCCATCCTTCGCCTCCTATGATGGTTTTATCCTTTTGTTTACAAACGTCAATTTTGTATGATTGTCCTTGACCATCCGAAAAGTTGAAACTGTCACCGATTAAATTATTGAATTGGACCCTTACGTTGCATGGGATACGCTATGTAACAATTAAGAGTAATGCAGTTAATAATTAATGGTATGCACAGTACAAGAATTCAGTAAATGGTTAGAACTGAATGATAAACATGTTACCACAGATTTTTTGAATCCATCCCTTAAGAAGAGCCCGAATTCTACTGCATGGGATAAACTATCTGAAAGTGCAATCATGCCCTTACATCGTATTTTGATGTTGATGACAATATACATGTAGGGGACTAATTATGTTTGTCAAGTAAATCTCAGGAGATTAGTCCTCATGTGACAAAGTGTGTGGATCAAGGACATATGCGATGGATATGACTCAAGGAAGAAGAAACAAGAGGTTGATGAGTTTTTGTTTTGCTTTCTTGAGTATATGGATCCTGCACTATTAAGAGGGGATCGATAGAGTTAGTAAAAGATTTGCTCAAGTCACTATGGTCTCAATCTTCATCTCTCTCTAAACCATTTATCATATCAATCTCTACATATTTGGCTTTGGGCTATACACCTCAATTATCCTTCTAAAAATCTTGGGTGCTCACACTCTTCACTGGCATGCTGGATGTCCGGGCCCTAGCCGGATTTCCGGGCAATTCCATCAGCACATCACTCTGCCTACTGTCTCTGTTGGCCGGATATCCGGCCCGGCAGCCGGATGTCTAGGCTACCCTGCCCGGATGTCCGGGCCTTCCCCGGATATCCAGCTCCGGCTTACAGAATGTGCGCCAGTTCTTATGGTGGGCGCGCCGGATGTCCGGCGCCTGGCCGGATGTCCGGGCGTTCCTGAGTGACCGGACGTCCGGGGCTCCCCCGGATATCCGGGCCGACCAATCCAGTAGCTCAGCTGTTTGTGTGGTTACACTCGCCGGATGTCCGGCCCCTATCGCCGGATGTCCGGCCCTTCATGCACTGCCGGACGTCCGGATCGGATCCGGATGTCCGGGTTCTTTGCTTTTACACTGCTCTATGCGTTTGGTTGTTCTTTTCAAATGGCCGGATGCCCGGCCCTTGTTCCGGATGCCCGGCCCGTCACAGGCACTTACACTACAATGGCCATATTTGCTTCACCACTATATATTGCCTTCTTCCACTCCGGGAAAAGGTTGACCATTCACTTTGAGCTAACCCTAGAACAAATTTCACTCTCTCTCTCTCAACCTCATACACCAAATCCTAGATCCCAGAGGGATTTGAGAGAATCCGCAAGAAGTCATCCATTGAAGTGATAGATCCACTCCTTCCCTTTCTCTTGACCAAAGGAATTCGTGATTTGAGCAAGTCTTGAGCTTTCCCCATCATTCTTGTTACTCTTGGAGGTTGGAGACTCCTAGGCGGTAGGAGTTCTTCGGAGAGGAATCGTTTCATTGTGATTACCCCCGGAAAGTTTGTGAGGGTTTGGAGACCACCCCAAGGTCTACCACTAGTGGTTGAGAATCGCCTTTGTGGTGATATCTCAAAGAGAGAATAGGGTGAGCCTTCGTGGCATTGGTGTGCCTTCGTGGTAACATCCACCTCTCTAAACGGTGACGTAGCTTCCCTCCAAGGAAGTGAACATCGGCATACATCCCTGTCTCTCAAAGTTGCGGTTATCCCTAACCCTAGCTCCCTACTTGTGGTTATTTGTCTCTTAATCTTTACTTGCATTATATTGTGTTTGCCTATCCAATACTTGTTGTATTTTGTCACCTTGCTTAGCACTAGAATCACCTTTGCAATTGTTAGACTCACTTTCATATTCCGCACTATTGCCTAAAAATTGCTAAGTAACAATTAAAATTTGTAATTGTACATATTCACTCGCCCTCTAGGTCCATCTCGATCCTTTCAATTGGTACCAGAGCCTCGTGCTCTATTCTTGTGGCTTAACCGCCCTAGAGCGAGATGAACCCCGATGGGACCCCCCGTGTTCCAGATCCTAAGGATAAGGGCGCGGCTTCTTCGGAAGGTCGTAAGTTCTTCACCTCTGAGGATCTGGAATGGGCCCTTGCTAAGCAAAAGGAGGAGCATGATGCTTCTATCGAGGCCTTGGTCCAATTGAGATTAGCCACATTAACCTCGAATCCCACCGCACCCGTTAATTCGGGTAGTGTGGATCCAAGGCTAAATGCGTCCTCCTCTCCCTTGGGCCAACAACCTCCTAATAGCGATAACTCTGGTGTTTCATGGCTTTATGCAAAACCTCAAGTAGAGAAACCAAAGTATAACCCTTGGGGCAAGCCTCCTTTACTTGATGACACTGCCGACTTGCTTTGTGGAGAGTTGGTATGCATGATCATCTTTGGTTCGCCAATGATGAGATGTTGGACATCTTGGAACATGGCTACAACCCCATCGACCCGAAGAATCTTACTCCTAGAGAAACATATGACAAGCATCTCAATGACACCGCAATCATGTGCATAAGGAAAGGAATGAATGACAAGCAAAGGAGACCATACATACACATCACAACTGCAAAGGAATTATGGGATAGCATTGTGATGACCAAGACCGGTACCTCCACTCTCCGGCTTGCTCAATATGAAATTGCCAAAGGAGCATTGCAATACTTTTGCATGGAGAAGGGTGAATCACCCAAGCACCTTCTTGAGTGTCTTATGACTCTCGCCGCCGACATAGAGTCCTATGATTGTGACAAGATCCAAGACGGATTCAACTTGACCAAGCGATTTCTTGTGGACAAACTTCTCAATGCTCTTGCTCCTTATCATCACCAAATGAGGTGGGACATAAGGCACCCGTATGGATTCAAGGAAATTTCCCCCGATGATATCATCTCCACATTCCAACTATTTGAAGAATCTAAGGCAAATGCTACAAAACATCTCGCCATGCATGGTTCCTCAACTCCTAAGACCAATCTTGCCTTGAAAGCCAAACATGTATATGAGGACGAGCAAAGTGAAGAAGAAGAAGATGAGGAAGAAGAAGGTGATGAGATTGAATCAGATGAGGGTCCATCATATGAAGACATTGCTCTCTTTGTTAAGAAGTTTAGCGTGGGGAAATTCAAGGGAAGATTCCAAAAGAAGAAAGTGAGGAAGTGCTACAACTGTGAAGAAACCAACCACTTCTCCAACGATTGCCCTTATGAGAAGAGAGAAGATAAACCAAGGTTTCCCAAGACCTTTGTGAAGAAGAAGTTGCCAAATCCTTTGAACTCCAAGCTTAAGAAGAGAGATGGAAAGGCAATGGTTGCTCAAGAAGAGTCCGATCCCGATGATGTTGGTGGAGTTGCCGGAGTAGCTCAAGATTCGCAAAACACCTTGAGGCTAATCAAAAATAGTGGTGATGTTGTCACCTACAACTACATGAAAGACTACAAGGGCAACGCTCACAAGTGTCTAATGGCTAAGGCCGTGATGGAGGACGGTGAGCAACAAACTTCTTCCGATACTGTTAAGGTAACCCCTCGTCCAAACCCTCCTCTCTTCACTCCTCCTACTCCTTGTGATGAATATCTTGATGCGGAGGACAATCATGATGATGATGATATGAATGACCCCATGTTTGCTAAAATTGATAAAGTCATGTGCTCCCTTAAAGGAAAGAAGCTCACTATGTTTCGTATGCTTATGGAGATGGTGAGTAAGCACACCGTCACCATTAAGGAACTCGAAACCCTCGTTACCGAGGAAAAGGAAAAATATGAAATCCTTGAGTGGAAAGTCCAATATGAGGAAGCACGGAATGATGAATTATGCTTAAAAATTGGTGCAAACCTTGATGAGCATGCTAAGAAACTTGCCTCCTTGAAAAAGGCTAAGAGCACTTGCAAGGAGTTGATGAATGATAAGAGTAAGCTTGTAGAGTCTCATACTACTCTTTCTAAGGATTGTGAGCTTCTATCCGTGTCTCTCAAGACTAAGGAAGAAGAGCTCACTCTTCTTACAAAGAGTTTTGAGGAACTCAAACTTACTTATCTTGAAACTCTAGCCAAGGCTTACTCCTCACCTATTATAAATGTTGATGCTTGTTCTACTAACTCTAGTGGTGATCTAGCATCTATTCTTGAGGAAAATCACTCTCAAAAAGCTCTACTTGAGAGAGGACTCATGACATGTGCTCAAGGACAAAAGAACCTTAATGAAGTGTTAAGCCAACACAAAGAAGTGGTTGCCAAAGAAGGACTTGGGTTTGACCCAAGCACACACAAGAAGAAAGTGTCTTCTCCAAAGTGCACCACACCTATCAAGAAGACTTTTGTGCGTGAAGGGCACAAGGAGAAAGGAAAAGGCAAAGTTGACAAGGTTGTGAGTGGGAAGGCCACTAGGGGCATGCCCACTCCCAACAAACCAAAGGAGTTCATGCCTCCATCCTATGTGCTTCGTTAGACAAAGGATGGAGAGGTTTATGCTCAATTTGTTGGTCCTCATAATGCTTTTCGCTTCTATGCCATTTGGGTTCCTAAGACCCTTGTTACTAACCTGAGAGGTCCCATTGCAAAATGGGTGCCTCTAACCAAGTCTTAAATTGTGTGTAGGTTGCCTTCTCCGGTGGAGTCAAATGGGTGATCGATAGTGGATGCACCAATCATATGACCGGAGATAGCAAGTTGCTCTTTGACTTCATGGAAGCTATTCAACCTTTTATGAGCATTGTGTTTGGTGGAGGATCAAAAGGACAGGTACTTGGGTTGGGCAAGCTGGCTATCACAAATGACATGTCTCTTGCTAGTGTCATGCTTGTCCAATCCCTAAAATATCATTTGCTTTCCGTTCGTCAATTGGCTTCCGTTGGTTATGATACATTATTTGGACTAACGGATGTGAAAGTCTTTAAGAGAGATACTCTCGAAGTGGCCTTTGTTGGAGAGTTAGATGGCAACCTTTACACGGTTGATTTCTTGAAAGAGAGCACAATGCAACTTGTCTAATGGCCAAGGCCGACAAAGGGTGGCTATGGCATCGCCGGCTAGCCCATGTCGGCATGAGAAATCTTCAAGATCTCTTAAAGGGTGATCACATCCTTGGACTAACCAATGTTTCTTTTGACAAAGATCATGTGTGTAGTGCATGCATAGCCGGGAAGCAACATCAATCAAAGCACCCACCCAAGAATATCATATCAACATCAAGGCCATTGGAGCTCCTTCATGTGGATATCTTCGGGCCTCCTTCATGGGATAGTATTGGTGGGAAGAAGTATGGTCTTGTCATTGTTGATGATTATTCAAGATACACATGGGTGTTCTTCCTCAAGTCCAAGGACGAGACGAAGATCACCTTCATTGATTTTGCCAAGCAAGCCCAACGCAAGTTTGACAAAGAGATCTTGGCGATAAGAAGCGACAATGGCTCCGAGTTCAAGAACTACACCTTGGAAGAATTTCTTAGTGATGAGGGGATTGAGCATCAATACTCCGCACCATACGCCCCTCAACAAAATGGTGTAGCCGAGAGGAAGAATCGTACACTTGTGGAGATGGCAAGGTCCATGTTGGATGAGTATAAATCGCCACATAGCTTTTGGGCCGAGGCCGTCAACACCGCATGCCATGCATCAAACCGGCTCTTCCTCCGCAAGATCTTGGAAAAGACCCCTTATGAGCTCCTAACCGGGAACAAGCCCAATGTCAAGTACTTCCGTGTATTCGGGTGCAAGTGCTTGATTCTCAATAAGAGAGAACATTTAGGAAAATTTCAATCCAAAACAATTGAGGGTATCTTTGTGGGTTATGGATCAAACTCTCACGCCTATAGAGTCTACAACAAATCCAATGGATGTGTTGTAGAAACTTGTGACATGGTGTTTGACGAATTTAATGGCTCCCATGGGGAGCAAGTTGATCTAAGTGATGCAGGTGATGAAGATTCTTCACAAGATATTTTGACCATGGCTGTTGGTGCTCTTCTTCCAATGGAACAAGAACATCATGAAGATGAGGAAGAAGACACAAGCTTCACTCATGATCAAACAACTACGACATCCTCACCACCACAAGATCCCATTTCTCAAGAGGAGCCCATTGTTCAAACTCAAGAACAAGACCCTCACCATGATCAAGCTCAAGAACAAGATCATCATCAAGAGCAAGAATGAGAACATGCAACTATTGATGATGATGAACCTTATAATGATGGTGAACCTCAACAAATGCAACATGAACAAGAAGATCTTCCACCACACATTAACGATCCATATGTTGAAGATGTTGATGATGAAAACGAAGTAGAACCAAGGGAGACATTAACCTCCATCATGCCTCGAGTAGCCGGTCGAGTGGAAGTCGACCAAATTCTCACCGGCATATCAGAAGGTAGAGTCACTCGTAAACAATTGACAAACTTTTGTGCTCACTTTTCGTTTGTGTCTAGTATTGAGCCACTCAAGGTCCAAGATGCATTGTTGGATGCTGATTGGCTCGTGGCCACGCAAGAAGAATTGAACAACTTTGAACAAAATCAAGTGTGGACATTGGTGAAGAGGCCAAACAAATAGCACAATGTCATTGGAACAAAATGGATTTTCAAGAACAAACAAGATGAACACGGCACCATCGTTAGAAACAAGGCAAGGTTAGTGGCACAAGGGTACTCTCAAGTTGAAGGTTTGGACTTTGATGAGACCTTTGCTCCCGTTTCCCATCTTGAATCTATTCGCATTTTACTTGCTTATGCCGCATTCAATGGTTTTACATTGCATCAAATGGATGTGAAAAGTGCTTTTCTTAACGGTCCTCTACAAGAGTCAGTGTATGTATCACAACCACCCGGGTTCGTTGATCCCGATCACAAAGACTATGTTTATAAACTTCATAAGGCTTTGTATGGCCTCAAACAAGCACCTCGTGCTTGGTATGATCATTTCAAGAAGTTTTTAATCGATGATGGCTTTGTGATAGGGTTGATTGATCCCACTCGTTTTACTAAGAGGGAAAAAGGTGATTTGATTCTATGCCAAATCTATGTAGATGACATCATTTTTGGTTCACCTAACATTCATCTTTGCAAGAAGTTTGCAGCTTCCATGACCAAGAACTTTGAGATGTCACTCAATGCCAATTTGAAGTTCTTTCTTGGCTTCCAAATTGAACAATGTCAAGAAGGGATTTTTCTATCTCAAACCAAGTACACCAAAGACATACTTGAGAAGTTTGGAATGACCAATGCCAAGCCTTGTAAGACACCCATGGCAACCAAAGTCGTTATTAATGCCGACAAAAATGGTACCCCTTTTGACTCATCTACTTACCGCTCTATGATTGGTTCCTTGCTTTCCCTTTGTGCATCTAGACCAGATATCATGTTAAGTGTAGGCATATGTGCACGATATCAAGCTTCTCCTAAGGAGAGTCATCACTTGGCGGTTAAGCACATTCTTAGATACCTTGTTCACACCCCAACGTTGGGTCTATGGTACCCCAAGGATGCCAAGTTTGATCTCATTGGGTACTCGGATGCGGACTGGGCCGGAGACAAGGTGGACTGGAAGTCAACCTCCGGTGCATGCCAGTTCCTTGGACGCTCCTTGGTAAGTTGGTCCTCGAAGAAGCAAAACTGTGTCTCCCTCCACCGCCGAAGCCGAATACATCGCCGCGTTTGGTTGTTCTTTTCAAATGGCCGGATGTCCGGCCCTTGTCCCGGATGTCCGGCCCGTCACAGGCACTTACACTACAACGGCCATATTTGCTTCACCACTATATATTGCCTTCTTCCACTCTGGGAAAAGGTTGACCATTCACTTTGAGCTAACCCTAGAACACATTTCACTCTCTCTCTCTCTCTCAACCTCATACACCAAATCCTAGACCCCGGAGGGATTTGAGAGAATCCGCAAGAAGTCATCCATTCAAGTGATAGATCCACTCCTTCCCTTTCTCTTGACCAAAGGAATTCGTGATTTGAGCAAGTCTTGAGCTTTCCCCATCGTTCTTGTTACTCTTGGAGGTTGGAGACTCCTAGGCGGTAGGAGTTCTTCGGAGAGGAATCATTTCATTGTGATTACCCCCGGAAAGTTTGTGAGGGTTTGGAGACCACCCCAAGGTCTACCACTAGTGGTTGAGAATCGCCTTCGTGGTGATATCTCAAAGAGAGAATAGGGTGAGCCTTCGTGGCATTGGTGTGCCTTCGTGGTAACATCCACCTCTCTAAATGGTGACGTAGCTTCCCTCCAAGGAAGTGAACATCGGCATACATCCTCGACTCTCGGAGTTGCGGTTATCCCTAACCCTAGCTCCCTACTTGTGGTTATTTGCCTCTTAATCTTTACTTGCATTATATTGTGTTTGCCTATCCAATACTTGTTGTATTTTTTCACCTTGCTTAGCACTAGAATCACCTTTGCAATTGTTAGGCTCACTTTCATATTCCGCACTATTGCCTCAAAATTGCTAAGTAACAATTAAAATTTGTAATTGTACCTATTCACTCGCCCTCTAGGTCCATCTCGATCCTTTCACTATCCCTACAGGGATTTTTGCAGACATTGCAGACCTTACGCACCATGATCTCCTCCTTCAAGAAGTTAAACACTGTTATCATTGGTGCTATGCCATGAAAATAATATTGAGAAGCAGCATAAAAAATCGGCAGGAAAAAAATGTCATCACGATGAGGTATGATCACAGATTACCAACACCGCTACACAACTAGGTAGTACGACTACATATATAAGCAGGTTTATCACGAAGTCACGGACATATATAGTACGCCATAGCAATTTTCTTATGTACTAAATTAAAGGTTCAAACATCTGAAGCACAGAGTTATATGACTAGCCACACGGTGGAGACATCAACTCCTAATCTAAGTCAACATCAGAGCTGAAGTCGTCATCCTCGTCGGAGGACTCCTCGGCAAGACCGTCCCAATCTATCGGGTCTTCCTCGGCATCCTTCTGGTTGCGTGCCGTCATCAGCAATGCCTCGTTAATGGCGTATAGATGTGGATCCTCCCGAAGATACCTTTCCACCAAGGGATCGGTGCTCTGACGTTCACGGGCCCTGATGAGCGCCTCGGCCTTCAGGTGCTCCTGCTCCTCGGCCTTGGAGACTATCCTCATGTTAGGAGGCACTATCTGACTCGCGCTCCAAGCATCCTGAGGAAAGTTGAGCTGGGCCCTTGACCCCTGGTACTCGAGCGCCATGGCATCGTAAGCGCGCGCCGCTTCCTCGGCGAAGTCGAACGTGCCGAGCCATTGTTTCTTGCCAGTGACAGGGTTTTGGATTTGGGCACCCACTTCCCCCTGGGCCTCTGGAAAACACCACGGTACCTGCCGTTGTCCGCCATTTCGAAAAAAAGGACCTAGAACATGCAGATAAATAAATTTGGCGAAAGAACTGAAGAAATCTACTATGGCACAATATGAATTAAAAACAAACAAAAAAAATTGGCATGACCTCTGCATACAAATGGATATGCTGTTAAGGCGCGGCTCGTGAACTGGGTTCCGTTGTCGGTGATGATCCTGTTGGGTACACCAAAACGAGCAACCAATCCTTTGAGGAACTTGATAGCTGACTGTGCCATCACCTTTCTCACTGGCTCTACCGCAGGCCACTTTGTAAACTTGTCGATTGCAACGTACAAGAATTCAAAGCCCTCAATAGCACGGGGAAGGGGCCGACGAGGTCGAGCCCCCAGATCGAGAAAGGCCAGGAAAGAGGGATGGTTTGGAAGGCTTGAGCTGGCTGGTGGATGTCCTTGGAGTGGAACTGGCATGCTTCGTACCTGATGACCACCACCAAGGCGTCTTGAAGGGCCGTCGGCCAGTAGAATCCTTGACGAAATGCCTTGCCGACGAGCGCGCATGACCCAATATGAGAGCCACACATTGCTTCATGTATCTCTTCCAACAGCATCTGTCCATCTTCCCGGCAAATGCACTTCAATTTCACCCCGTTCGGTCTTTTTCTGTGCAAAATGTTGTCAACAAATTTGTACATCCTTGATTACGGACTACTCTTTTTGCATCTTCTTGGTCATCGGAAGCTCTCCTGTCTAAAGGTATTGGGCGATCGGCTGCGCCCATGCTGGAGCCTGTGGCTCAACGACAAGGACTAAAGGCATTTCTTCCTCTGAGGGAGCGCTTGCTTCGACGACAAGAATCTGGCTTGCCGGAGGCTGCGGCTCACCGGCCAAGGGTGTCTTGTTGGCGGTATCTACTTTCTTGGCGGCTGCTGGCAGCTCTGCCAGAAAGTAACCACCAACGTCTTGCTTTCTTTTCTTCGCTAGCCTTGATGGTGTAACGGATGGCTGAGTCAGTTGTAGCACAAAAGTTCCTAGCTCCACAGGAGATCTCTTGGCGGCAAGCTTTGACAGGTCATCGGCAATCTCATTCTGGGCACGAGGAACGTGCTTTGCTTGCAGACCGTCAAAGTGTTCTTCCAACTTCCTCACTTCATCAACATAGGCCTCCATCCAGGGGCTCTGGTAATCCTTGTTAATCTGCCTCACCACAAGCTGCGAGTCACCTCTAATAATCAATTTTTGAATACCAAGGTTGATTGCAATGTGCAAGCCAGCAAGCAATCCCTCGTACTCAGCAGTGTTGTTAGTGGCCTGCTCCCTGGGAAAATGCATCTGAACCACGTACATGAGGTGTTCTCCGGTGGGGGCTATGAGCAGCAAGCCAGCACCGGCGCCTTTCAGCGTGAAAGCACCATCAAAGTACATGATCCAGTCGTCAACAGTTTCCTTGCCGGGGAGAGAGAGGTCTCTAGGATTTCTTCATCCGGCGTTGGAGTCCATTCTGCAATGAATTCTGCCAAAGCCGTGCTCTGAATTGTTGAGGTACTCTCAAACTTCAAATCAAAGCTTGACAGCTCCAATGCCCACTCCACAATCCTGCCGGTGGCTTCTGGGTTTCTTAGAATACATTGCAAAGGAAAACGAGTGACGACGGTGACTGGGTGTGCTTGAAAGTAGTGGCGCAGCTTCCCTGAGGCCATGAGAAGGCCAAAGAGCAACTTCTGCACACCAGAATACCTTGACCTAGCTCCTTGCAGGAGAGAGCTGACAAAGTAGACAGGGCGCTGCACCATCTTCTTCTTCTGAACAATTTGCTGACCAGGCTCAGTTGCTTGCACAATCTCGGGCTTGTTGGCACCTGACCTTGCCGGAGAAGATTCTGGCTTATTGGGTCGTGGCTCTGCGGCTGCTGCCTCCTCTTCATCTGCCTCTCTTTCAGCCACAAGTGCAGCACTAACCACTTGATTCGTTGCCGCTAAGTATAGCAGCAACGTCTCTTGCGGCCTAGGCGCAACTAGGACTGGCGGAGAGGACAAGTACTCCCTCAAATCTTGGAGCGCGGCCTCCGCTTCTGGAGCCTAGTTCACTGGGCCTGCCTTTTTCAATATTTTGAAAAACGGCAAGGCGCGCTCTGCTGATTTGGAAATGAACCTGCTGAGGGCAGCAATGCAGCCGGCAAGACGCCTGATGTCCTTGACGCATCTTGGTGCTTCGATCTGCTCAATCACTTTGATATTGTCGGGGTTGGCTTCAATCCCTCTCTGAGATACAAAGAACCCAAGAAGCTTGCCGGACGGAACACCGAACACGCACTTCTCGGGATTGAGCTTCAAGTTGAGTTTGCGCAAGTTTGCAAATGTCTCTTCCAAACATTTGATCAGCGTTGACTTGTCCTTGGTTTTGACCACAATATCATCCATGTAGGCTTCCACATTTCTGTGCAACTGTGGCCCAAAACCGATCTGAACTGCTCTGGCAAAGGTTGCCCCGGCACTCTTGAACCCGAAGGGCATACGTAAGAATCAATACGTGCCACACGGGGTGATGTACGCTGTTTTCTCCTCATCTTCCTTGGCCAAAAAAATCCGATGATAACCAGAATAGGCATCAAGAAAAGAGAGTAACTCACAGCCGGCAGTGGAGTCCACAATCTGGTCGATGCGCGGCAAAGGGAAAGGATCCTTTGGACAAGCTTTATTTATATCAGTGAAGTCTATACAAAGCCTCCACATCCCATTCGCCTTGCGCACCACCACTAGATTGGCTAACCACGTGGGGTGTAGTACTCGTTTGACCAGGCCCGCCGCTTCCAGCTTCTTGATCTCTTCGGCAATAAAATCTTGCCGCTCCAAGGCTTGCTTCCTGACCTTCTGCTTGACGGGTCTTGCGTGAGGGCAGATAGCAAGGTGGTGCTCAATTACCTCCATAGGAACACCGGGGATGTCAGATGCTTGCCAGGCAAACACATCGACATTCGCCCGTAGGAAGGCAACGGGCGCGCTTTCCTATTTGTCATTGAGAGTGGCACTTATGGAGAAAGTGCCACTCGTCCCATCTTCTCTCATAGAAACTTGCTTGGTCACCGGTGCAGAGGCCTTGGCTTTCTTGCTCTTGCCGGTAGAGCTCTCTGGTATGTCCTCAACAGGCATGCTGCACTCTAAAGTGCGCTTCCCGGAGTCATTATCAGAGGTCTTGCCGGTCTTCTTCTTCTTTCCTCCCCCGGGAGCTTTGCCGGCAGGAGTATGTACCTCCACGGTAGATGCTGCCACTGCCTCCCGGTAGAGCTTGTCGGCGCAGATGATTGCGTCTTTCTAGTTGGACTTGATGGTGAGGACGCCCATTGGCCCTGGCATCTTGATGACATTGTACGCATAGTGCGACGCAGCCATAAACTTTGCCAGTGCCGAGCGGCCTAGAATTCCATTATATGGCAGCGGCATCTTGACGACGTCGAAGAAAATCTTCTCCGTCCGGTAGTTGAGCTCGCTGCCAAATGTGACTAGCAACATGATTTGGCCCTTCGGCTTGTTCCTCCCCGGACTGATCCCTTGGAAAGTGCCTGTCTCCTCGAGATCCTTGTCGGGAATCTGCAGCCTCTTGATCACATCAGGAGAGATCAAGTTCAAGCCGGCCCCACCGTCAACCAGTATCTTTGTCACCTTGAGGTTGCGGATTGTTGGTGAGACCAACAATGGCAAACACCCGACTGCAGTGGTGCGATCTGTGTGATCCTCGACGTCAAAGACGATGGGCGCGTGTGACCACTTGAGTGGCTTCTGTGCTTCCATCACCAGCTCCGCGGCATTCACCTCGCGGACCCATTGCTTCAGTTGCCAGTGTGAGGAGTGCAAAGATGCGCCTCCGTCAACACACATGGTGTCCACTGCATTCTGGAACTCCTTGTCGGACCCATCTTCGTCCTCATCATCATCGTCCCCTTTCTGGCCCTGAGCGGCCTTCTCTTTCGGCTGCTTGGCCTTGCCGCGGCGGCCTCCTCGGCCACCATGGTTTTGCTTGCCGGACCCACCGGCACCATCTTGGCCCTTCTCCTTGTCGCGCTTCTCGTACTCAGCTTTTTGCTTCTCGGCAAGTTGCTCCACTTGCCGGCACTCTTGGAGATCAAGGCCCTTGGTACGGTGGATCTTGCAGTACGGCCCACCGGTCTTACCGGCCTTGTCGCCTATCGCAGCTTCCCAACAGTCAGCGCATCCGGCAACCTCCTTGCCGGGGCTTTCTGCCTTGGGCTTCTTGGCAGCGTTGACGTCACCAGAGACTTCGACGGCCATCACTGACTTGCCTTTGCACTTCCTATTGCGCTTCCGACCCTTTTTCTGCGGGGCTGATGCGTCATCTGCGTTATTGTCCTCAGAGTCAACTTCGGCGCCAGCATCTTCCCCGGGAAGTTGCCTTCCCTCCTCAGCCCGTGCACACTTGTCCGCCAAGGCATATAGCTCGTTGATGGTCCTGACCTTCTCAATGTTCATCTCAGACCGCATTCTACGATTGCTCACATTCGTGTGGAACGCGGTGCAAACAGCTGCGGGATGAACATCGGGGATGTTATGGTGCACACGACTGAACCTTTGTATATACTTGCGGAGGGGCTCGCCATCTCTCTGGGGTTTCACATGCAAATCGCTCTCTTGACCAGGGAGCTTGTGGCCACCCTGGTAGGCACCCACGAATTGATGGCACAGATCCGACCAAGAAGAGATGGAGCCCTCCGGCAAGTTCATCAACCACGACCTAACGTTGGGCTTGAGCGCCAATGGGAAGTAGTTGGCCAGTATCTTGTCGTCCCGCCCCACGGCAGCCTGCACCGTGATGGTGTAGATGCCAAGGAACTTTGCTGGACTGAGCGTGTCGTCGTACCTGTCGGGCAGCTCTGGCTTGAAGGCACGGGTGGACGGCCAGCAAACTTGCCGCAGCTCACGAGTAAATGCTGGGCAGCCTACCTCGTAAGGTAAACACCCAGGATACCCTGGCGCTGGCACGAATGCTGCCGGCCCGGCACGGTCGTCTGACCGACGGCGTGCTTTGCTACTTGTGATCTGCGTTGGGATTTCCCCGAAGAGGAGAGGATGAAGCACTACAGTAGAGATAAGTATTTCCCTCAGTTAAGAACCAAGGTTATCAATCCAGTAGGAGAACCACACAGAACCTCGTTAGCAGCACCTACACACACAAAAGCAAATACTTGCACCCAACGCAAACAAGAGGGTTGTCAATCCCCTTGGCGGTTACTTGCAAGGATTAATTCTGATAGTGACAGATAGATAAACTAAATTGCAAAACAAAAGAAAGAAATAAAATTGCAGCAAGGTATTTTTTATTTTATATATGATGGATAAATGACCCGGGGGCCATAGTTTTCACTAGAGGCTTCTCTCTTGAACGCATAGCATACGGTGGGTAAACAAATTACTATTGGGCAATTGATAGAAAAGTGCATAGTTATGATGATATTCAAGGCAATGATCATGTATATAGGCATCATGTCCGAGACAAGTAGACCGACTCCTGCCTGCATCTACTACTATTACTCCACCCATCGACCGCTATCCAGCATGCATCTAGGGTATTAAGTTAATGAAAACAGACTAACGCCTTAAGCAAGATGACATGATGTAGACAAAGTAAACTCAAGCAATATGATTAAACCCCATATTTTTATCCTTAATGGAAACAATACAAATACGTGTCTTGTCCCTTTCTGTCACTGGATATAGAACACCGCAAAATTGAACCCATCACAAAGCACCTCTCCCATTGCAAGATAAATTAATCTAGTTGGCCAAACCAAATGCATATATCGGAGAGAAATACAAAGCTATAAGAATCATGCATAAATAAGTTTAGAAAAGACTCGAATATTTCTCATGAATAATATGATCATAAACCCACAATTCATCGGATCCCAACAAACACACCGCAAAATAAGATTACATCGAATAGAACTCCAAGAACATCGAGGAGAACATGGTATTGAAGATCAAAGAGAGAGAAGAAGCCATCTAGCTACTAGCTATGGACTCGTAGGTCGGTGGTAAACTACTCACACATCATCGAAAGGGTAGCAAGGTTGATGTAGAAGCCCTCCGTGATCGATTCCCCCTCCGGCAGAGTACCGGAAAAGGCCTCCAGATGGGATCGCGGAAGAACAGAGGCATGCGGCGGCGGAAAGGTTTTCTCGTCTGTCTCTCTGATATATTGGGAATATTTGGGAATTAGGTCAAGATGTGCCATGAGGGGCCCACAAGCCTGGGGGCGCGCCTACCCCCTGGGCACGCCCTCCAGGCTTGTCGCTCCCTCATGACTCGTCTGGTCTTCTCTTGAAGCTTCTAGGGTTCCTTCTGGTCCAGAAAAAATTAATCCAAAGTTTTTTCTTCGTTTGGACTCCATTTGATAATGATTTTCTGAAGGAATTTCTATTGCTGTGCCCCTCATTGCTTAGTTCTCCTCAGTTTCGCCCACGCTCTTTGGTAGTCCTCACTTTTCCCCTCCACCGCGCGGCCCACCCTCACAAAAGCCCATACGGGGGTTTGCCGTTGGGTGAAAGCCTTTGACCATTACTTGTCGCGGTTACTGATGCGTGGGACACCCCTGGCAGCGCCTGCGTGCTCGTAGATGGTGGTCGCATATACTGACTTGTGGGACACCTCTGTCAGTGGGGCGCGCTTGTAGATGGTGGGCGCATATACTGATTTGTGGGACACCTCTGTCAGCGGGGCACGCTCGTAGATGCTGGGCGGTGTCACTGACGCATAGGACAACCATGTCAGCGGTAGCGCGGTCGTCGGTGGTGGGCGCTGTTACAGGCGCGTGGGACACCCTTGCAGTGGCAGCGTGGTCGTCGGTGGTGGCGCTGTTACAGGCGCATGCGACACCGACGTTAGGCCCATCTGTCAGCGTATACGCAGTGGTTTGTGGCAGAATTGGCAAAAAAAGAGGTGGCTTATTAAGCCAGGAAGAGTACTCCAACCCGAGGCCAGACGCTCAAAAAGAGAGGCGCAAGGGCCAACCGACCAAGTATGCGTACGTGTCTTTTAAAACATTCCTCGCCTTTTTATTTACAAAAGGAAGCGAAGAATGGACCCACCGTTCAGTCACTATATGTGTTATACCATCGGGGGTGTGAATTGTTTTCCCTTTGTTCAAACCATTTGGTGTGGTGGATGCACTTGAGTCAACCAAATTAGTTTAATCATGAATATATTGGTTTGGTGGATGAACTTGGGACAAGCAAAGTAACAAGTTTGAAACAAAAACATTGTCAACACTTCAAGTTTGACCCCATTTTGAAAACAAAGAAAGAAAATGCACATGGAAATGGCCAGATAGATGGCATAATCCATGATTATTTGCCCAAATTTGGCACAACTATTGGTGTTACCATTGTGGACAATGTTTCCATAGGAATTTCCAATTATTTGGTAATAAAAAGCAACGTTTTCATTTTCTAAGTCCTAGAAATGATTTTTTTTGTGAAGGAAGTGCCCCAAATAGTTTCAAAATTTGTTCCATTTCATTTTTCACCAAAAGTAGGTCACATTGGATGGCCACTGACCAAGTTTCAGTAATTTCAGAGTATTATTGCTATATTCCATCCATTTAGTTGACTTTTAGTGAATTATCAGAAATTGCCCAAATTTGAACTACAAGTGTGATGTAGTTTGGTCCTGAAAATTCCAAAAAATCATTTTATGCTCCAGTGTTGGTGGTGGATGAACTTGGGACAAGGAAAGTAGGAATTCCAAACCTTTTTGTATCAATGGTCAACACTTCAAGTTTGACCCCATTTTGAAAAAAAGAGAAAATGAAAAAAGGCCCAAAAAATGAAATTCCTTTGCATGGAGCCATCTTTTGTGCACTAGTTTGTGGGAAAAATATTAAACTTGAAGTACAACATGTTTGAAAAAAACCCTTCACAAAATGGCCTATCTAGTATGAACTTGTGTGGATTCCAAGGCATATGCACATGGGAATGGCCACATACATGGCATAATGCATGATTATTTGCCCTAATTTGGCACAACTATTGGTGTTACCATTGTGGACAATGTTTCCATAGGAATTTGCAATTATTTGGTAATAAAAAGCAACATTTTCATTTTCCATGTCCTAGAAATGACTTTTTTGTGAAGGAAGTGCCCCAAATAGTTTTGAAATTTGTTCCATTTCATTTTTCACCAAAAGTAGGTCACATTGGATGGCCACTGACCAAGTTTCAGTAATTTCAGAGTACTATTGCTATATTCCATCCATTTAGTTGACTTTTAGTGAATTATCAGAAATTGCCCAAATTTGAACTAAAAGTGTGATGTAGTTTGGTCCTGAAAATTCCAAAAAATCATTTTATGGTCCAATGTTGGTGGTGGATGAACTTGGGACAAGGAAAGTAGGAATTCCAAACCTCTTTGTATCAATGGTCAACACTTCAAGTTTGACCCCATTTTGAAAAAAAAGAGAAAATGAAAAAAAGGCTCAAAAAATGAAATTACTTTGCATGGAGCCATCTTTTGTGCACTAGTTTATGGGGAAAATATTAAACTTGTAGTATAACATGTTTGAAAAAAACCCTTCACAAAATGGCCTATCTAGTATGAACTTGTGTGGATTCCAAGGCATATGCACATGGAAATGGCCACATACATGGCATAATCCATGATTATTTGCCCAAATTTTGCACAACTATTGGTGTTACCATTGTGGACAATGTTTCCATAGGAATTTGCAATTATTTGGTAATAAAAAGCAACATTTTCATTTTCCAAGTCCTAGAAATGACTTTTTGTGAAGGAAGTGCCCCAAATAGTTTTGAAATTTGTTCCATTTCATTTTTCACCAAAAGTAGGTCACATTGGATGGCCACTGACCAAGTTTCAGTAATTTCAGGTACTATTGCTATATTCCATCCATTTAGTTGACTTTTAGTGAATTATTAGAAATTGCCCAAATTTGAACTACAAGTGTGATGTAGTTTGGTCCTGAAAATTCCAAAAAATCATTTTATGCTACAATGTTGGTGGTGGATGAACTTGACACAAGGAAAGTAGGAATTCCAAACCTTTTTGTATCAATGGTCAACACTTCAAGTTTGACCCCATTTTGAAGAAAAAAAGAGAAAATGAAAAAGGGCTCAAACAATGAAATTCCTTTGCATGGAGCCATCTTTTGTGCACTAGTTTGTGGGAAAAATATTAAACTTGTAGTACAACATGTTTGAAATACAACAAGTTTGAAAATTTGGCAATGTTTGATTGAAAACACCGAACTATTTTAGCAAATTCATGAAATGTGGGTCACCAGTTGTCACACACAAGCAAACATGGCACAAATTGGACATGCAAACATGCATACGTACTGACATTCAATTTGGACATTCAAACAACACCAAATTTTATTAAAACTTTAAAATTCGTACAGACATAAACCCTAAACCTATCTACTGGTCGTCATCTAGGTCGGAGCCGCTGCCGATGCCTGAGGAGCCGTCCTCATCGCCCTCCTCCTGCTTGCCATCGTCCTCATCATCGCTCACGAGGTCGATGGTGACGTCGGCCACCGAGGCGACGACCGCCTGTCGCAGGCCTAGTGAGTCCACCGGGTCATCGGGGTGGCGCTGTGGCCCCTTTGTTGATTCGCGCAATGCCAGGAGGAGCCCCGGCATGTCTGCATGGTCGCCGGCCTCACTGACCACCACCCACTTGTACTCCGCCACCAGCGGCGGCTCCGGCTCTGGTTTGGGTTCGAGCAGGGGGCCGCCATAGCCCGTCGCAGGCTCCGGCTTGGGCACGAGCAGGGGGCCGCGCGAGCTCGTCCCGGGCTCGGGCTTTGGGACTAGCAGAGGGGCACCGCGGGAACTTGTCCTCGGATCCAGCTTTGAGATGTGCAGGCCGGCGCCGCACACCGCAGAGCTCGTCCCCGGATCTGGCTTTGTGATGCGCAGGCCGGCGTTGCGCACTTCAGAGCTCGTCCCAGGCGTCCCTGGCTCCAGCTTTGGAACACGGAGGCCCCGGCTGCTACTGGCACCGCCGCCGCCTCCTGCAGATGTGGGCGCGGCCCGCGGCGGCGAAACCCGGTCGCCCTCCTCCAGACCGAGCTGCGCGCGGCATGCGGCCATGACATCGGGGAAGGTACGCCCTTCCCAGAAGGCGTACCTCTCATCGATGTTGTTCCGCGAAGCCGGGTAGCGGCCGTCATAGTGCTGGATGCGGGTGGCGTGTTCCTCCGCCAGGATCTCCGGCCACCGCTAGCTGCCGAGCGCTTAGCGTGGCTTGGACCGCTCCTCCGGCGGCAAGCCTTCCTGAAATGCGCGAATCGCGCACGGCATGGCCGGCGTGCCAACGGTGGGGACAAGCTCCACCGCGAGCCCCCCCCCAAGCTCATGTGCCATCCAGATGGCAGGCGCGTGTCCGGTGGCACCATGATGCCACAGCAGGCAAGGAGAGATGCCTCGTCGACCCGGAGGGTGCGCGGCATGCCCAGAACGAACATCGCGCGGCGGCGCTCCCGGCTGCTGCTTCCCGCCCCACCACCGTGGCTGGCCATTGCTCTGACTGCGGAAGGGGAGGCGGCTAGGGTTTGGTGGAGGCGGCTAGGGTTTGGTGGAGGCGCACGGTGGAGAAGGCTGTGGGGCGGCGAGGGGAGGGGAGGGGATTGGGACAGGAGTGGGTGAACGCCGATGCGCCGCGCGGCTATAAAATGCATTAGTAGGCGCCTGGCGGGCACGCCAGCGACGCGACATATCACATGGGAAATCATGCGGTGTGAAAATGCTGACGTGACCGCGATGTGACTACACATGCATGCGGGCACATACCCGGCCGATTGTGAGAGCGCCACATGGCACGGTGTGTCCCACTCGTCAGTAACAGCGGCGGCTAACAGTCAACTCCCTTGACCAACGGCAAACCCCCGTTTGGGCACTAGTGCGGGTGGGTGGCGCGGTGGAGGGGAAAATTGAGCAAAAAAAGTTGGCTCGGGCAAAACTGAGGAGGACTAAGCAATGAGGGGCACAAAAATAGAAATCCCTTTTCTGAAAAGGCAAAAACAGGCAAAAAAAACAGCAGTTGGCACAGGGCACTAGGTTAATAGGTTAGTCCCAAAAAATGATATATAATTGCATATAAAACATCCAAGATTGATACTATAATAGCATGGAACAATCAAAAATTATGGATACGTTGTAGACGTATCATGCTTCACAGCGCCGCTCGATCTTTGTACGGGCGTCTTCATCGCGTTGTTCGTGGAGCACTTGGCGCTGATCTTGGCGACCCCACGGATCTGATGACGCCATGGACATCGCGTCCTGGTCATTCGATCGGTGCGCTTGCCGCTGCAGTGGTTGTTGACATGGAGGCGACTGCACCGTTGGCACAGCGTCTCTGACACGGCCGTCGGTTGGACCTGTCGGCAGTGTGGGTGGTCGCCGCAAAGGCCCCGCCTCCGGTGTCTTGCCGGGATCAGCAAAACTGATGAGACTTTGAATGGTGGCCCTCCATTCGTCCATCTTGTCAGGAGTTGGCGGGAAGTTCAAAAGCATTTGAACCCGCGACATGGCTTCTATCGCCGTGGTTGGCATGGTGGGGAGCATGGAACGGGACGGCGTTCGACTCCTGGCAGAGCCAGTAGGAAGCTCGTCGCATACCTGCTGCCGTAGCACACGCTCACAAATGGGTTGGCGTGGTGGCGGTGGTGCCTGAACATCGTGAGGACGATGCTCAGGGCCGGCTTGACACTGTCCAGGACCACCAGCACCGCGGGGAAGCATGTCGCGCCCATCTTGCGATGGTCGCGGTACATGTCCCACCGCAGCGTTGTTGGACGTCGCTGCTCCATCCTTGGACGTCGCGGCAGCTGGGTTGGCTTGCACCGGTTCGAACCGTATTGCTACGGTGACTGTGCTCACCAGAACGTCGTTGGAGTCGGCCATCTACGCCATCTCTGGTATAGTGGCTACACTCACCGGGGCATTGAGGAAGCTGACTGCCTTCGCTGCCCGCGCCTCCTGCTCCACCCGTCGCAGCCGTACTGTGCGCACCGGCCGCGCCGCCTGCGCCGTCGGCGGATGCCTACGAAGGCAGCTTGGAGGTGGAAGGAGCCGTCGTGGATCCAGTCTTCTTCTTGGGCACCATCGACGAGAGTGACGAGACTGACACTCACAATACCAACACAGATTCGTAACACAAGGTCCCCTGCCTGGCACGCCAAAGATGTCGTGGAGAAACGACGATCTATGGGACCGAGAGGGCTCCTTTGTGGTTCGGCTACGGAATTAGTGTGTCACGAAGAGCGGGGCTGGTAGATGCAAGAGCACACTGTGGTTTATCCAGGTTCAGGCCGCTGTGAGCGTAAAACCCTACTCCTGCTTTGGTGGTTTGATTATGGATGAGCTCAAGTTACAGGGAGTGCAGCTTGCCGGCAAGGTGCGCGCGAAGTGCAGCTACTACGCGTAATTGAACTAGGCGTCGACCGTTCTAACTGTAGTCGTGGGCCTCTTTTTATAGGCCAAGGGGTTACCACAGTGGCTAATACGGTCATTACATGGTATGAACAATGACTGCACCGTCATTAAGTCTATCTCCTAATGGGGTAGGACAAATGCATTCAATGCACCGTTAGGTGCTACACTGGGGAGGCGAGGCCTTGGCGAAAAGATCTGTACCACCTGTCCAGCCGGCTTCCCATTATCTTGACACGACCCAGGGACGGGTGTCATTAAAGTTAACCCTTGCGTGGCACGCCGACACGTGCCCCGACCAGCTGTGTTTGACTGCCTGCCCAATCGACACCTATCATACGTGCTTATCTAGCCGATGATGAGGTGGAGCGGTAATGAGACAGACAGAGCCTGCTGGCACGGAGCTTGCCGGGCCTTCTCTTGCCTGCAAGAAGCTTGCCGGCAACCAGAATCTTGGTCTTCCACCTTGCCGGGCCTTTGCTTGCCGGCAAGGGTAATATTAATCTTCAGTACTAGAATAGTACTTCTCGATGACCTGCCTGGAGGTCTTCTTCATGGTCTTGTTAATCTAATCTTGAGCCTTCACGGAAGCAATCCTCCGACAAGCCCTTGTAGTCAGGAAGGGCTACAACCGTCTATGCATAAGTCAAGGTATGAAGACACCCATGTTTTTATACACCGACAAGTGTGTGCATGTGTGCACGATACCAAGCAGCACCAAAAGTATGTCACTTATCGGCCGTGAAAAGAATTGTGAGATACTTGATTCACACACCGAACTTCAAAATTTGCTACCCCAAAGGTTCTTCCTTTGATCTTGTTGGCTACTCTGATTCGGATTACGCCGGTGACAAGATTGATAGGAAATCTACCTCGGGAACATGCCAATTCCTTGGGAGATCTCTTGTGTCTTGGTCTTCCAAGAAACAAAATTTGGTATCTCTATCTACCATCGAAGCGGAATAAAATGCCGTTAGATCATGTCGTGCTCAGTTAATATGGATGACACAAACTCTCAAATATTATGGGTTGAGTGTGAGACATGTCCCATTGCTATGTGACAATGAGAGTGCTATTAAGATTGCACACAATCCCGTTCAACATTCTCGGACTAAGCATATTGATGTTCGTCACCACTTTATACGTGATAATATGGCTAAAGGTGACATTGACCTTAAGCATGTTCGTACCGACAAGAAAGTGATGGATATATTCACAAAACCTCTTGATGAGAAGACCTTTTGTCGCTTGAGAAGTGATTTGAACATTCTTGATGTTTTCAAGGTGAACTAGAAACTCACTTGGATGCCTGTAAGGATATGAGCTTACATGAATAATCCTTGATATTTCTTTTATGATGGCTATTTCATATCTAGGATACATTGCCTCCTTGTGTTGCATCTAACCCCATATAGGTATTTGGATAAGCCACACTTCACAAAATTGCTTCAAACTCCCATCGGGACCAATCTTACATGCACCAAGTATCGAAGATCTCATTTGTTGTGTTCAAGGAACAAGAAACCAAAAGTATACTTTAACAATATTTGATTCAATCCTTCACTCTTATCAATTTGGATATACATGCGTTCCTTGCGTGACTAACCCATGTAGGAAGATGAACTTCAAAATCGAATGGATTGCTCCCAACTCATGACGAACATCGTTATCATCCTTGAGCATCCACAACAAGTTCAACTACATGATCTCGGCAACAACAAACCCCAATGTAAGTTCTCATATCTTAGAGAAGCTTTACTCCAAGTCATGAGCCAAAGCAACTCTAAAAGATGTGAATACATTGAAATGCTTAAATGAAAAATGGCAACCCCATTTTGAGCTTAACGATGAGTATGGCCTATGATCAAGTGTTCTCACTTGACTCTAAGTTAATGTACTCAAATATAGGTGACCTAGTCACCGACCCTATCTTAGTTGAAGTTTTGCATTTGTTGTTTTTGCCTTGTGTTTTGTTTGTTCATATTTGTTCTTAGGTTTTTGCAAATCTTATCTAAATTCCATGCAAATCTATTAGTGGACTAAATGCAAGTGAGCTGAGACTTGACAAAACTTATCTTCTATTGTTCAATCGGTCTCTCTGATCAAAACATTTTGGTGACACCAAGTCAAATTATAATGCCTAGCAGTTCTTTGATCTGACCGGAAAGAATTGGCTCGGTGACACCGGAGTGATCAACCAGCAGTTCCAAGTCTCTGACTAGTCTCAGAATTTCCGGCTGAAAATTTTATTTTCCTATTCTCTCCAGCCCCACTCAATGATCCTTCCTCTAAAGCATTCTCACATATCATTTTGCTTAATGTGCTTATCCAGGACCCGTCCTCAAACAAGAGGCATAAACCTGTCAAAGGGGGAGAGAAATGCACATCAAAGCTCATCTAAAGAAAGAGAGAAATGCAATCATGGATTTTAACATTGTTGAGGAAATCGTTAACTGGTAGCTGCTCGGTTGGCTTGAGAGTAGGGGATTAATAGGCTAATCAGCAAGTTAATCAATTATCGGCCAATTAATCAGTTTATCGGCTACTCGGTGACCCTATGAGTAGGGATTAATCGACAAGTTAATTGGTTAATCGGACACATTCTTGAATAGGAGATTTTAATGCTTCAAAGCATCAACAGAGGAACATAAGGAGAGACACATGTGTTTTCAGTGGGGGTGAAACATATGATAATTATTTATTTTATTTGCTCTGATCTATTTTCTGATGCTCTGATCTATTTTCGGATCATGTTTGCTCTGATTCTGTCTCTAGCCCCACCTACTCCCATTACAACACTCATTCATATAGGGGGAAAGGAACTTGAAATATTCAGGGGGAGACAAACTAAGTTCTTATTGCAAATTCTTATTGATTCTTGTCTTGGGAACATGCAACTTTTCAAGTAACATCTTTAGGCGTGTAAACCCAAACATGGTGTTCTTGGAGTTCTTGCATCTTCTTAAAGAGAATTTCTTGTGTTATCTGACCTTTGTTTTCTCAAGTTTGTCTCTTTAGGTTTGATGTCTAGTACCTCAAGGTAAGTGTATGCATCTCATTAAGTGGTATCATGACTCCGTCTTGTTGTAAATACTTGTTTACAAGTTGGAATCATATACTCGTTTATGCTGTTATATATTTCAATTTACTTTGATGCATGCTGCCAAGTTCCATGTGACATGGAAGTGTCTTCTTACCTATTCAACTGTGTATTTGCATTCCAAAAGCAAATATCAAAATATGCACAGTTGTAGTGGAAGCTTGTACATGTCACATGTCCTTCAAAGCTTTAATATACTTTTATGTTATATCTTTCACTTGAAAGCTTTGATGTATGTTGTCATCATAGCAAAAAGGGGAGATTGAAAGCACATTCACTCCCTGGTGGTTTTGGTAATTAATATCAACATAAATGTTGTTGGACTAATGTTTTCCTTGAGTATATTTCAGGAAGAGTTCAACTTAGGAAAACCTTCGGATGTGAATGTGGACCCCTCAAAATGCAAAGGACATGTGTTGGCAAAGCTTCAAGAGTATGCATTTTTGGTTAAGTGATCCAAGATCACATTGAGTCCTTAGGAAAGCTGAAAGTGCAACTAATCCCTGGGTGGTTTTAGTAATTTATAACAACTTATATGTCATTGAACTAAAGCCTATTCAAAGATAGATTTCAGGAAAGTTCAATGTTAGCATGGCAAGCAAAGGTGATTGTGGACCCCTCAAAATGCTAAGGACATGGATTGGCAAAAGCTTCAAGAGTCTACATCTTTGGTTAAGTGATTCAAGATCACATTGAGTCCATAGGAAAGCCAATACAATTAAAAGGGGATGAGGTTTTGATCATGACTCAATTGCTCAAGTGCTTGAAGACATTGCTCCAAAACCCTCAACCATTTTCTCCAAATCCTACCCGTCCAAACCCAAACTTCCAAACTTGGTCCCACCGAAACTTCCATATCCGGACCCACCGAGTTGATCCTAAACAGAGCCACAGCCAAACCCTAGAAAATTGGTTCTACCGAGATGATGTCGGTCCCACCAAAATGAGGTGACCAAGTTTCTGTAACCCTTTCACACCTTTTCGGAATTACCAAGTTGGTTTGATCAGAACTACCGAAACGAGGTCTCACTTAGGTCATTGCACATCGGTCCCACCGAGTTGTTCCATTCGGTCTCACCGAGATGCCCAACGTTCAAATCTTTTACACATGTCGGTCTCCACGAGATTTTCATTTCGGTGTCACCGAGTTGAGTCAAAAGGTTGTAACGGTTGGATTCTTGGTGAAGGCTATTTATACCCCTCCACCCCCATTCACTCTGTGAGAGAGCCATCTGAACGAAACTACACTTCCACCATTCATTTTCTAAGAGAGAACCACCTACTCATGTGTTGAGATCAAGAGATTCCAATCCAATCATTTGAACCTTGATTTCTAGCCTCCCCAAGTTGCTTTCCACTCCAATCCTTCTCCTACCCAAGCCAAATCTATGAGAGAGTGATTGAGTGTTGAGGAGACTATCTTTTGAAGCACAAGAGCAAGGAGTTCATCATCAACAACAACATCTATTACCTTTTGGAGAGTGGTGTCTCCTAGATTGGTTAGGTGTCACTTGGGAGCCTCCAAGATCTTATGGAGTTAAACCAAGGAGTTTGTAAGGGCAAGGAGATCGCCTACTTTATGAAGGACTAGCCTCATGATCTACCCCGAGTGAGGCTAGTCCTTCGTGGACGTAAGCCATGGTGGAATAGACAAGATTGCTTCTTCGTGGACCCTTCGTGGGTGGAGCCCTCCATGGACTCGCGCAACCGTTTCCCTCCATGGGCCGAAGTCTCCATCAACGTGGACGTACGATAGCACCTCCTATCAGAACCATGCCAAAAATCACCGTGTCTTCATTGTGTTTGATTTCTCTGATCCCTCCTTGACGTCCATACGCAAAGTCTTTACTTTCCGCTGCACAACTCTTAGACTTGCATGTGTAGGGTGTAGCTTGACTTGGTAGAATTGCTAAAACTTGCCCACAACTAAAATTGGGAAAAGGATAAATTTTATTTGGTTAAGTAGTCTAATCACCCCCCCATCTAGACATACTTTCGATCCTACAAGTGGTGTCAGAGCTTTGGTCTCCACTGCATTGGTTTCACAACCTAGGAGAGTATGGCGTCTAGTGAGGGTAATTATCACCATAGAGGTCCATTTTTCGATGGTACAAACTTTGCTAGGTTGAAGCATAACATGAAAATGCATATTCTTGGTCATAACCCCGCTGTTTGGGTTGTTCTTCGTGTTGGCTTGCAAGGTGAATTCTTTGATGATGGAAAAGAACCGGACCGTGAAGCAACCGCGGAAGAATTGAAGATGTTGCAACACAACGCTCAAGCATGTGATATTCTCTTCAACGGTTTGTGCCCCGAGGAGTTCAACAAGATTAGCAGCCTCGAGAATGAAAAGGAAATTTGGGATACTTTGGTTGATATGCATGAAGGTACTGAGTCTGTCAAGGAATCCAAGTTAGATGCGCTTCAAAGTCAACTTGAGAAGTTCAAGATGAAGGATGGTG
This sequence comes from Elymus sibiricus, assembly GCA_039707655.1. Taxonomy (NCBI): domain Eukaryota; kingdom Viridiplantae; phylum Streptophyta; class Magnoliopsida; order Poales; family Poaceae; genus Elymus; species Elymus sibiricus. The sequence continues at coordinate 255,946,865 of CM077674.1, forward strand.
AAGGAGTTGCCGAAATGTACTCTAGGCTCGCTCTCATCACAAATGAGATTGCCGGCTTAGGAAGTGAAGAGATGACCGACAAATTCATCATCAAGAAGATCCTTAGAGCCTTGGATGGAAAATATGATACTGTGTGCACATTGATCCAAATGATGCCCAACTACAAAGATCTCAAGCCCACCGAAGTCATTGGAAGGATTGTTGCTCATGAAATGTCACTCAAGGACAAGGAGGAGCTCCACAACAAGTCAAGTGGTGCTTACAAAGCCTCAAGTGATGCTCCCACAACATCAAGTGACAAGCTAGTATCCAATGAAGAGATAAGCCTAATGGTGAAGAACTTCAACAAGTTCTACAAGAATAGAAGCAAAGAGAGAAGCTCCAACTCAAGACATTATGAGCAAAGATCATCAAGTCGTGACCGTAATTGCTACAATTGTGGAAGACCCGGACACTACTCCAATGAGTGCACGACACCTCACAAAAAAAGAGATAAATCACCTAGAAGAAAGAGTAGAAGAGATGAATCACCTCATAGAGAGAGAAGGAGTAGAGATGATCGTTATGAACGAAGACCTTCCACTACAAAAAAACACTTCTGTGATGATACGTCTTTGCCACAGTAGGTCAAGTTTTCTGTCATGCATGTACATCCGTGACAATTTTATGACAGAATCAAGATAGTCATACCTGTGCTGTCGTAGAAGTGTTCCATGACAATACTGAAATTATCATCACGGAAGTGTCCACTTCCATGACGATAAATGTCGCGTCATGGAAGTGTTTTCATCAAGGGTGACCGACACGTGGCATCCACCGTAACGGGTCGCCGTTAAGCTATCGGGAGCGGGTTTGGATCTGATAACCCGTTAGCAGCCCTGACCAATGGCGATTTTCCATGTGTAAATTTCTCATTCGCCGGCGGATCCATGTGTCAGCTCGGCGTTGCGACAGATGTCATCCATTCATTGGACCGGAGACGCCTATGATACATCGACACGTGGCACGGTCCAACAGTGGCCCATTTAGGTTAAAAAGGCCGGCCCAGTCAAAATAAGCGGGTCGGCCCATTTACGGCCTAACTTCGTCTGGCCCATTTAAAAAAATGGCCCATACGAGATCTGCCAATTCGGCCCGTCAATGCCCATTAACGATTTGACACCATTGCGGCCCATCGTCTGTTCCAGCCCGTTAACAGCCCGCTATGTCTTTGGGCTCATTTGTCGGCCGAGGTTCTTTTGCCCTGTTAGAGGCCCATTATAGAGATGGGCCAATTTCCAGGCTATACGTCTTTCGGCCCATTAGAGGCCCATTATAGGCATGGGCCAAATTCCTGGCGGTACGTATTTCAGCCTTTTAGTGGTCCATTAGCGATTTGGGCCAGCTTCCAGCCTAGTGTATCTTTTGGCCTGGTAACAGCCACACCGTAGTTGGGCCATTTACATTTCGACCTGACTTTCGGCCTCTTAGCGGCCCATGTTCTCCATGGCCCAATTCCAGCCCGACATGACTTTCGGCCTGTTAAAGACCCGTTCTGTATATGGGCCAAGGGATGGCCCGATTGGCTTTTGGCCTGTTAACAGACTGTCAAGGAAATGGACCTAGACTCAACAGACGATCATTTCGGCCTGCTAGTGGCTCGTGGGCTCGTTTCCATTATAGCGGTCCTATCTAGCGTTCGGCCTACTAACGGCCTGGTAAGAGCCCACATTATGATGGGCCCACATTCGAGCCCCAAATCCATTTCTGCCACGCGACGGCCCATGATTGTAACGGGCCTCGTAGATGGGAACATCCGAGCAATTATGGGGCCATGTAGATTGGGCCTGTTGGACGCCGTTTCTATGATAGCATATATAAGAACATAGAACTATCCTACTCTACAATCCCCTCAAAAAAAACCTACACTATACAATAAAGATATTTAAGGCATAGAAATGAAGAATAATCCTACACTATACAATAAAGAAATTACAGCAGATTACATCCACTGGGCATCATAGTTCGCCAACAGTGATAATAAAGCATAAACAAACAGCAAATTACATACACAGGGCACATACAGCTCATACATCATGGACACGCATCAACACAACTTACCATTTGAACTATAATCTCTTCAGAATATAGAATTGGCCAGATTCAGATAGCACAAATTTCAGTCTGCAAAATCTCCACTTTCTTTGTGGTTTCCTCAGTCTCTTGTTTCATTTTTTTGACTGTTGCATCTTTTGTCTGCACCTCCAATCTCAACATGTTGATTAAATCTTGAGACTCATATGCACGCTGTCTTGCCGCCTCTAGTTGATGCTCTAGAACATCAGCACATTCCAATTCCAATCCATAATCATTTGGTAACAGCCATGCCGCACTGCTCTGAGAGCTTTGTGTTGATGTCAGTTTGTCCTGAAATGTTTCTGTAAGTACACATGACTACAACAAAAATATAGTTACAACAGTGAAGCGAGCAAGACAGACTATCTTGTACATGGCAAAATAGGACTAACAATAATGCACACGTCATGAAGCATAAGCAGGTGATATTTTAAAAAGTATAAAGATGGCAGTCTGTGCAGGCAGCATACAGAAATCTCTCTTAGCTCACGAAAGGAGCATGATGTTGGGGCCAAATCCAAAACACAGACTGGTTACAAATTTAAACCACGCGCAGCTACTGAACATTAGGTATATCTTACGTATAAGTAAGCAAGCAGTTAGCCATTGTGTAGCTCGTATTAACTAGCTGGAACATTGTGTGCCATGTTTCAAAAGATTCTTAGGGAGCATAATGAACTGCATAGGGATTCATATAAACCTACTACAGCAAGCAAAACTATGCAATCATTAGCCTCGTATAAACTAGATTGTGAGCCTCATGCAGTAATAGTTGGTTAATGGACTTCAAAGCTTCAGGCACACTTCGCCAGAGTAATGAAATGGTAAGGCATTTAATTATGTCAACTAATAGTTATACAAGTACCCTACATGAGGCAGCATTGTTTGGGCATCTAATTAACTGAGGACAAATAAAGCAATTGAAAAGAGCAATTTTTCCTGAAGCAAACAAGAAATTGAACTGTTGTGTTGGCAGCATGCATACATGCACGCCTCAATAACATCCTTGGCCTGGCTGCATTTGAATCAACTGATGTATCTTCTATATAATGGAACATGTAATGTAACATTGTTTGCCCCCTATGAAGTATCTCAACTAGTATGTACTCAAGATCCTAGTAATGATAGGGAGGCTAATGATGTGAACATGCGTTTGGTTATGACATTTATGACATCGAGAACTCTACCATAACAGGAAGGAGTTTCTCACTCTGTTTACTAATATAAGATGTTTTAGATATTTAAATGTAGACTACATCCGTACTGAAATGAGTGAACAGACACATTAAAATGTTTTTACATACATCTGATTTAGGAAAAAGTTAGAACATCATATCTTATAATAGTGAGCGGAGGGAGTATTAATCAATGGCCCAATGACTGGGTTACAGGTGAAGAACCCTACGTAAGTACAATGTCAGACAAATAGGATGTCCTGGTAATTTTAATACAGTGACTTACCATAACTGGTTGTACAGGCTCCGTGCTGCTCCTTCTCTTGAAAGGCTCCTTCCTAATATCTTGTACTTGGAAATCCTGAATCTGTGCTTCGTTGCACCCCCTCTGCAAGGTGACACAAACTAGTTACAGGTCTCCTTACATGGAAGATAAATATGCATACATTCTAGTCTCTGGGCAACACCAAAGCATGAGTTTATAACAAAACAACACAACATAATGAAACATGCCACATCTCTAGCACACACTCAAATGATCATTTACTATGTGTGCGCTATGTATAAACTAGGCGTACCATCGTGAACTGGACCTCCCCGTACTCTTGGGGAGCCTAGTTTAGTGTACAGGCAAACCTTTATGTCACCTATGAGTTATACAATCCCCCACTACAGCAGCCATTAGTGTTTAAATCATTGACAAGCTCCGTTAGGTCATGAACAACAAGTAATCAAAGCAAACAGTTCTAGTATGGCTGGCTAATACAAACAAGCAATTGAACACATGTGTGAGCAAATCTTGCACAACACTGAATTACATATCAAGAAAACAAGCATAGAAGGAGGCTTAAAGACCACCACTTGACTGACCAGATTTGGGAGGCATTTAAACATCATGTGCAACGTACGAACTAGCATAAACATTGCATATTTCAGATTCTATAATGAGATGCACATGTATTAGGTTATGCCATGTATGATGCCTAAATTTACTCTATAGCAGGCATGAGTGATTCATCATTGCACGCACAATTGAATTGCAGGTTAAGGACCAGTTCTTTTTCACCTTTTGAGAGCTTATTGTCAAAATAAGCCATAAAAGCTCTAAAGAATTCGTTTTTGAGTTATGGGCTTGGCCTGAACTTATTTCCACCACCCATTCCTTCACAATGAGAAAAAGCTTGGGGGGGGGGGGGGTTGCTTCCCGTATAAGCTCACTTAAAATTGAAGGGGTATAGCCAATGTTTTTAAGGCAGTAAGGCGAGGCAAGGCGTTGGGGGGCGCCTCACTGCCTAAGCGATAAGGCATAAGGCAAGGCAGATGCCTTAGAGAGTTCTAAGCAACAGAATAGAGTAGAATTTGGTTGGTAGGCAACTAGGCATACTGGCATACACACCTTGTAGTTGCTGCTGGTTGTAGAGCCCATATAGCATCCATCCTCTTTGCACTTTCTCTGGGAGGAGGAGCTGCTGGACAGGAGGAGAATGAGGAGCTGCTGGAGAGGAGGAGGAGCCATTGGAGAGGAGGAAGGGGAGGAGCTGCCGGAAGGGATCTGCTACAGAGGAGGAAGCAGATCTGCTGGAGAGGAGCCACTAGAGAGAAGGAGGGGGAGGAGTGTGTGGATTGGGGGCTATTTCTCTCTCTCTCTCCCCGCTCTTAGCTGTTGGCGCAAACAACCTTTCTGTTTCCCGCCAAAACTCTGTTTCTAGCCTAAAACAGCTCCCCTGCCTGCCTGGCAAGCTAAGGCGTCCAAAATGGACTAAGGCAACAACCTGGACGCCTAAGTAGATGCCTCAGACGCTCTAAAGCTTAAGGCGGATGCCTTACGCAGGTACATAAGGCAAACTGGACGCTTCAAGCTCGCAGGGCGCCCTGCCGCCTAAGCGTCGCCTAGGCGACACCTTAGGGACGCCTTAAAAACAATGGGTATAGCTAAATGACTCTGTTGTTTGCCCATATTACACTGAAAATGCCACTGCTCAGGCCCGCGTCACACCGACCCCTAAGTAAAAATTAACATGCAAGCGTTCGTTCCCCTGCCCGCCCGCATCTCCTCTCCCCTTTCCCCTGCCTGCAGCGCTAGAGTTCCTCCTGTGAGCCGCCATCACCGGTCCCATCTGCCCTGTTCCTTGACGATTGTCGGGGTTGTGGAACCCGGGGTACCATGACCCGTCTGCCCGCGGCCCAGGGCGCGGCGCCTGGCGGAGGCCCAGATAGGCGGCCCACCAATGGGCGCCCCAGAGCAAAGCCACCTCACGAGGATCCAGCCTCCCGACGGCCCCCTAATGAGGCCCCCTCACGAGGCTCCAGCCTCCTGACGGCCCCGTCGCGAGGCCCTATCACGAGGCTCCGGCCTCCCGAGGACCCCTCCTCAGAGCGTGGGCAAGCAGGACTCAGCAGCGGCTCCACCCGAGGCCCCCTCACGAGGCCGCCTCACGAGGCCGCCTCATGAGGCCCCCTCACGAGGCGATCCCCCGAGGCTGCCTCCCGAGGCCCCCTCACGAGGCGGTCCCCCGAGGCTGCCTCCTGTGGCATCCTCCCGATGGCTTACAAAGCAAGGCCGTTCGGCGCAGCCGCGCGGTCTAGGGCCCATCACGTGGGTGACGCGCGCGGCGACGAGCAGCAGCAGAGGCCGCGCCAGCAGGCGCGGATGCAGATGGTTTCCTCTTTTGTGCTAGGGAAGCAGGGCCAGCTATCTACTCCCCAAAGCAACCCCAAAGGTTGCCTGATCGGCGAAGGAAGACCAAGACGGTGGGCGTGCAGGGCGGAGGTCATCACCGAGCCCACCGGCGCGTCATGGATCATGCTTTGGCAGGCGAAGACCACCTTTAGTCAGGATAGCCTGAGCGCCTGTCCCCTTGGAAACCGCCAAGTGTGGCAACCCTTCCCGCCTAAGTTTCGAGGGGGAAGAGGACCAAGGCGGCATAAAAGGGGCACTGCAGCCACCATAGAAGGGAGCGAAGGATCCAGAGGCGAAGGATCCAGAGGGCGAAGGATCCAGAAATCCCATCGTCTTCAACCTTGTACGCGAGGACTCTCTCACCCACAATAATCCCAACTACAAGCAGGAGTAGGGTCTTACACCGCAAGGTGGCCCGAACCTGGGTAAATCGTTGTGCCTTTGCCGTCCTACGCTAGCGCGCTCTCGCCGTAGTCTCGTCGTCGCACTGCCGTGGTAGGGGAAGGAGTAGTAGAACGAGCTCACCCCAGTGTTCGAACCTTTGGGTCCCCGGAGCCCCACTTCCGACATTTGGCGCGCCAGGTAGGGGTGCGGTATTGTTCCTCTGCTCGACCTTCAGCTCCACCAGTCCCATGGCGGACGCACGTCGCGAGCGTGCTGAGCGCAGGGCTGGCCGCGTGGCCCAGACAGAGCCGGTGGCCCGCGGCAATCGCCGCCGCCACCGACCCCGCTGCCCGCGAGCAGCAGGCCTCCTCCCTGCACCCCTCCGTGCGGGCGGACGGCCACACCGCCACGGCCTCCTCCCTCGCCAACCATGGGCCGCCGAACCCGCACGCCGCGCTGCTCATGGCGCGCGAGCTGCTCCGCTACCGTCCTGATGACGCCGGCTATGACGCCTGGCTTGGTCGCATCACCGAGCTCGTCAACGTCGTCGGGGTAGCTCCGGCGCCTTCTCACTCGCTCCGCCCTCCACCGTCTCGTGCTGGGGACCCGGCGTACGGCGCTCCCCCGCCGCCTCCTCTACGTGACGAGCACGCCGGGCCCCAGCGCAGCGCGCGGGCTCGTGAGCCGTCCCGCGGCGCGTCTTCTCCGGACCACTGCGAGCCCAGCTGCTAGATCATCCGCCGCGCGCCCCCGACGCGCGAGTGCTCCTCGAGCACCACTGCCAGCGCCAGGACCAGGCCGTTCAAGACGTTGCAGCGGCCGGGCGTCAAAACCGCGCCGCCCTCGCTGGCGGCGTCCCCTCGAGCGGCGTGGGCTGCCGTGCCTTCACCCGCGAGCTACGTCGCGTGGTCTGGCCCGCGAAGTTCAAGCCTGAGCTGCCTCCGCACTACGACGGCACCCCCAACCCCACGGAGTTCCTCCAGCTCTACGCGCTGAGCGTCGAGGCGGCGAATGGCGACGACAAGGTCATGGCAAACTGGTTCCCCATGGCCCTCAAGGACGGCCCGCGCTCCTCGCTCATGAACCTCCTCGAGGCTTCCATCTCGTCGTGGGCCGAGCTCTGCAGCCAGTTCATCGCCAACTTCAAGGGCACACAGGACCGCTCCCTCACCATCAACGACCTGCGGCGCGTTCGACAGCGCCCAGACGAGACCCTCCATAAGTACATCCAGCGCTTCAGCCAGGTGCGCAACAAGATCCCGCGCGCTTCCGACACGGGTGTCATCTCTGCGTTCTCCACCGGCGTCACAGACATCAAGATGCGCGAGAAGCTCGCCATCAACGGTGAGCTCGACTCCGTGCTCGAGCTGCTCGACCTCGCCGACAAGTGCGCCAAGGCTGAAGAAGGCTGCCTCTTCGTCCACGACGACCCCGACACGACGCTCGATGGCGCCAAGGCCAAGAACAAGGACATCAAGCGCAAGGGCCCGGCCGTGCTCGCGGCGGAGCCCGAGCAGAAGCGCGGCCGTGACCACGACGAGCCTAGGAAGGACGTGTGCTCCCATAGCATTGAAGACTGTCAGGAGCTCAAGCTGCTTCGCGACGAGTGCCAGGGCCGCCGAGACGATCGCAATGGCCGCGGCGCCGGCCACAGAGCTGGCCGCGGCAGCAACCGTTGGGATGGCCGCAACGGCAACGACAACTTCCGCTAGGGCTGGCACGACCAGCCTCGTGAGGCCGTTTGGCGCGACCAGCCTCGTGAGGCCGTCTGGCGCGACCAGCCTCGTGAGGCCGTCTGGCGCGACTAGCCTCGTGAGGCCGTCTGGCGCGACCAGCCTCGTGAGGCCGTCTGGCACGACCAGTCTCGTGAGGCTGCCTGGCGCGATCAGCCTCGTGCGGTTGCCTGCATCCTCGGCGGGGTCAGGCTCCCGTGTCCTCTTCTACGGAGCTGAGGCGATCCTTCCTTCAGAGCTTAAGCACGGCTCCCCGCGAGTCCTTGCCTTCGACGAGGCGCGTCAGGATGGCTCGTGGGAGACTGATCTGCTGCTCCTCGAGGAGGGCCGCCGCCAGGCCGCTCTTCGTGCCACGAGGTACCCGCAGGCCCTGCGACGCTACCTCGGCGGCAACATCCGCCCTCGCACTCTCGAGGTCGGCGACCTCGTCCTACGCAGGACCCTCTCCAGAGAGGGACTCCACAAACTCTCACCCATGTGGGAAGGCCCTTTTCGAGTTGCTCATGTCTCCAGGCCTGGCGTCGTCCGGCTGGAGACAGAGAACGGAGTTCCTGTGCCTAACGCCTGGAACATCCGACCCCTCCGCAAGTTCCGCTCGTGGCCCCCACGAGTACGAACGAAACAGGGCTGTACATGTCCCGGAGACTCTCATTGCGTAAGCCTGATGGGCCCGCGAGAGCTCTAGCCCACGCCCAAGTGGAAGCCCCATGCTCCGCGCTGGCGGAACGATCGAACCGCGATCATGCCCACGCCCAAGTGGATGCCCCATGCTCCGCGCTGGGGACGGAGGAAGGAGTTCAGCGTATGACGTGCGGAACGTCCGACCCCTCCGCAAGTTCTACTCGTGGCCTCCACGAGTACGAACGAAACAGGGCTATACACGCCCCGGAGACTCTCATTGCGTAAGCCTGATGGGCCCGCGAGAGCTCCAGCCCACGCCCAAGTGGAAGCCCCATGCTCCGCGCTGGCGGAACGATCGAGCCGCGATCATGCCCATGCCCAAGTGGAAGCCCCATGCTCCACGCTGGCGGAACAATCAACTGAGGGCGCCCCACGGGCTGCACCAACCTCAAACTGACCCGTGCCGGACACGGCAGCCGCATCTCCTTCTGGTTGTGTAATCAACATTATTATTTCGTCAGTTCAATGATGGCGAGCCGTGCGCGCTCATGGCGTCCCTCCTGAGCTTCACGCGAACGGGGGATGGACACGGTGCCTATGCTCGGGTCAGTCCCAACAGCGCTGAAAAACCCCAGTGATTGAGCTCTGGCTCGTGGGCCTGCTCCCGTGCACGTCACCTCACCAAGGTCCTTGGTGTCTCATCTTCTTGCATGATAGGCACGGTGCCTGTGCTTGGGTCCGTCCTTGCAGCGTCGCTAAACCCAACTGATCGAGCTCTGGCTCGCGGGCCTGCTCCCATGCACGCCACCATACCAAGGTCCTTGGTGCCTTATCTTCTCGCGTGACGCCCACGAGTGGGTCAGCGAGCGCGCGCGGCTCCCCCGTCACGAGACCTTGCGCCTTGCAATTGTCTCAGGAGCAGGTCACACGGAAGGCCTCGCGAGGTAACAAGGCGGCAGGATGCCCCCCGGAGCCTCAGGAGGCCTCAGGAGCACGGCTTCCGGAGCCAAGCCCGACAGAGCCACGCCAGCCGGAGGCTTCACGAGCGGAGACCTCGCGAGGCACACCCTACAAGTGGCGGCTCGCCCGATGCCGCCCTCTAAAAAAGCTAAGTATCATAAACACCTCACGAGATGTTTTCACCGCCCCTCAAGCTCTCCTCTCACCGCTGCCACGCTGAGCGCTGAGTTTCCTTCTTCTGCGCGAGCCGCTTGCACGTCAAAGGGGGGCTTCTTGAGCATCGCGCCTCAGGAGCTCTTACCCTCTCGCAGTGCCCTACACCTCCTGGCCTTGTCCAGGCATCGCGACCGTACATACCAGCGACGGCTGTAGCCCGCCTGGTGGCTGGGTCCTGACGACGTAGAGCGACAAGGCAAGCAAAGAAAGGGAGATAAGCCTAACGAGGAGGTCTCATGAGCCGCTCTCATCGTTTTTCAAGCTCTGTCTTTCTTCTTGCGATCTCACCGAGTGACCACGTTTTCTCTTTTGCGCTAGTCGCTTGCATGCCAAAGGGGGGCTTCCTGGGCATCGCACCCCAGGAGCCCTTACTAGCTCCCGGGCCCCTCACCTCCTGGCCTTGTCCAGGCATCGCGACCGGACATACCATCGACGGCTGTAGGCCCGCTCGGGGGATGGGTCCTGACGGCGTAGAGCACCAAGGCAAACAAGAAAGAAAAGCGAGGCCTCACGAGAGGACTTCAAGAGGAAATAAGCATGCATTACAGCAAGTCATAAGATACTTAATGCAAAGGACATCATTTTTCCTCACGCCATCAGGGGCTACGTTGACTTGTTACAGCAATAAAAGGAAGAAGGGTGCCCTCGGCGCCTCCTCGCCTTCAATACACACAAGGAATCAAGGCAGAACACATGGGTGAGGCAATGATGGACCCGCGCCGAGCGCGAACAGGCTTTATGTCAGCCTGGGCAGTTGCCGAGGCGTCACGAGGAAGTGGAGGCGCCTTTCGTCACATCGTGCGCCACGTGTCGCACCTGGCCCGTAGGCGGTTAGGGCCCGCGGCGTATCGCCCCCTTTAGGCGGGAACGTGCGCGCCGCGGGCCCGGGGGCTACTATCGGGGTTGTGGAACCCGGGATACCACGACCCGTCTGCCCGCGGCCCAGGGCGCGGCGCCTGGCGGAGGCCCAGATAGGCGGCCCACCAACGGGCGCCCTAGAGAAAAGCCACCTCACGAGGATCCAGCCTCCCGACGGCCCCCTCATGAGGCCCCCTCACGAGGCTCCAGCCTCCCGACGGCCCCGTCGCGAGGCCCTATCACGAGGCTCCGGCCTCCCGAGGACCCCTCCTCAGAGCGTGGGCAAGCAGGACTCAGCAGCGGCTCCACCCGAGGCCCCCTCACGAGGCCGCCTCATGAGGCCCCCTCACGAGGCCGCCTCACGAGGCCGCCTCATGAGGCCCCCTCACGAGGCCGCCTCACGAGGCCGCCTCATGAGGCCCCCCTCACGAGGCGATCCCCCGAGGCTGCCTCTCGAGGCCCCCTCACGAGGCGGTCCCCCGAGGCTGCCTCCTGAGGTATCCTCCCGATGGCTTACAAAGCAAGGCCGTTCGGCGCAGCTGTGCGGTCTAGGGCCCATCACGTGGGAGACGCGCGCGGCGACGAGCAGCAGCAGAGGCCGCGCCAGCAGGCGCGGATGCAGATGGTTTCTTCTTTTGTGCTAGGGAAGCAGGGCCAGCTATCTACTCCCCAAAGCAACCCCAAAGGTTGCCCGATCGGCGAAGGAAGACCATGACGGCGGGCGCGCAGGGCGGAGGTCATCACCGAGCCCACCGGCGCGTCATGGATCATGCTTTGGCAGGCGAAGACCACCTTTAGTCAGGATAGCCTGAGTGCCTGTCCCCTTGGAAACCGCCAAGTGTGGCAACCCTTCCCACCTAAGTTTCGAGGGGGAAGAGGACCAAGGCGGCATAAAAGGGGCAGTGCAGCCACCATAGAAGGGAGCGAAGGATCCAGAGGGGAAGGATCCAGAGGCGAAGGATCCAGAGGGCGAAGGATCCAGAAATCCCATCGTCTTCAACCTTGTACGCGAGGACTCTCTCACCCACAATAATCCCAACTACAAGCAGGAGTAGGGTCTTACACCGCAAGGTGGCCCGAACCTGGGTAAATCGATGTGCCTTTGCCATCCTACGCTAGCGCGCTCTCGCCGTAGTCTCGCCGTCACACTGCCGTGGTAGGGGAAGGAGTAGTAGAACGAGCTCACCCCAGTGTTCGAACCATTGGGTCCCCGGAGCCCCACTTCCGACAACGATGCTCTCTCCTGCGAGGTTTGATGGCCTGCGGGTAGGGCTCCATCTCCCTGGCAGCTCCTCCCTCTAGTGCTGCCCCTCACTCTGTTGGTCCCCAACAGCTGCTCCGCTATGGTCCGTCCAACGCTCCACTCCGGCGGCAGCCGCCCAACTACGGCCGACGCCCCACTCCGGCAGATGGCCCCTCGTTCCCCCTCCCCTCCTCCTAGGCCGTGACCATGAGGTGCTGTTGCGGGATGAGCTCATCCAACAAGGTGAGGATCTCCTCTGATTTTTTGCCAAATTTTCTTTCTGATCTGCTATATGATGAATTATTATGAGCTGCTGCTGCTGCTATATGACGAATTGTTGTGAGCTGCTGTTGTTGCTATTTGATGAATTGCTATGAGCTGCTGCTGCTATATGATGAATTGCTATGAGCTGTTGCTGCTATATGATGAATTGCTCTGAGCTGCTGCTGCCGTTATATGATGAATTGCTATGAGCTGCTGCTGCTATATGATGAATTGCTATGAGCTGCTGCTGCTGCTATATGATGAATTGCTATGAGCTGCTGCTGCTATATGATGAATTGCTATGAGCTGCTGTTGCTGCTGCTGCTATATGATGCTTTCAGGTGGTGCTGCTATATGATAAAAACCAGCCACGTGGACCATGGAATTTTGATAGATAATGATTAATCATATAAATTTAGGCAATTATCCTCTGTTTGGAAGACATTAACCAAAGTAGATTGTGCAAAGTATAATGTATCTTTGTATTTGCATTTTGAACAAATAATGATGGTCTGTTTTCCTATCATATTAATTACTGCGATGGGTTCAATTCGTGATGTTTACAAGTTAAATTTATTTTCATATGGGTAGCAAAATGACAAATATAATGCAATAGACTTTTCACTGATCATACAACAGATAAGCTGAAAAAGCAGGCAATGAAAAGAACGGGTTGGCTTATTATCTCGAGGTTATATTCACAGGAGCTTATTTTCATAGGATAACTCAAAATAACTGGCCCTAAGAACCCTGGCCAACAGCAATACCAAACAAATAACATCACGATGATTGCAATGGAGTGACTTACCATACCACGATGTATAGGCTCACCGCTGCCCCTCATTGTTTTGCGATGTTCCATGAAAATGCACCATACATTTTGTACTAAGAAATCTTGTACTTTTTCATTGTTGCGCCCCATCTGCAAGTTGACACAACTAATTTGAGACATCTCTACATGATAATACATTGCATATCCCTTGCACATAATTAAACCACCAATTAACAATTTTGTGCGTCGCATAAACTACCCATGACTCTGTGTACTGGACTTGCAGGCACTCTAAGGGAGCCTAATTTAGTGCACTGGCATTCCTTCATGCCACCTACGACATTGTGTAATGTATGACGTCTATATCTCTAATTTAGCAGCCAATAGTGGTAATCATTGGCTACACAAAGGGATTACTGGTAGAAAATCCTAGCAAAGCACGCTGGCAGGCACACAACAATACAAGAGAGAGACGCACTTACAAGATCATAGAAATGCTTCAGTCCAAGAGTTTGGTTAGCCAAGGTGTTAGATCCAGAGGAAACATCGTCCTTGTGGCTCTTGCCAGCTCCATAACATGTAACAGCGACCTGTTTGTATATTTGAAGTACATCTGGTAGGTGATGTTGGACGGGTTTAAAGGTGACAAGTACCTAGGTCACGGCGGGTGCTAGGCATCTTGCCAGATGGTGGAAACCAGGTTAGAAACGTCAAGGGAGATGACGCTGCAGTGGCTGTCGGGGTCCAGTAAGGAGATCTAGGACTGTGGACGAGGGCGTCGGTGAAGCTGCTTCGGTGGTAGGGTTGAGGATGGTGTCAACGATGCAAATCTGCGGCCGTGGACAAGGGCGTTGGTGAAGCTGCTCCGGTGGTAGGGTTGAGGATGGTGTCGACGATGCGGATCTGCGGCCGTGGACGAGGGCGTCGGGAAGCTGCTCCGGTAGGGTGGACGATCATGTGGACGATGTGGATCTGAGGCCGTGGACTTGGGCATCGGCGAAGCCACTCCGGTTGGGTTGAGGATGGTGTCGGCAAAGCAGCTCCGGAAGGGTTGACGATGGTGTCGACGAAGCGGATCTGTGGCCGTCATTGGGGGCGTCGGTGAGGTGGCTCCGGGGGTGTGGACAAAGCGGATCCGGTGCGGTGTAGGAAGGAGCCGCTGCAGATGGGCTACAGTTGACGAGAGCACCGACAATGCAGATACGGCGCGGTGGGCAAGGCCGGCACTGAATGGGCTATGGTACAGTGGTGGATGAGCAGTCTACGGTTTCTAGGGGAGGTGGGAGGGGTAGATGCGGCCTCAGAAGCAGATCCGGTGAGGTGGACAACACCGCCAGTGAATAGGCTCTAGTACGCCGGTGGATGAGTATTCTAGGGTTTCGAGAGGGAAGGGGGTAGAATCGCCGATGAAGTATGGACGGCGTGCTATAAGATGCTCTGGTGCTGTGGAGTAGTCGTTTTTGCGGGAGGGGAGAGGAAATGGAGGTGCCGTGTGGTGGGGGGAGCGGAAGTTACCAAAGCAACCCCGACCTATTATGTAAATGAGGGTCGTGTTGTTCTCCTTGCACCAAGGACAAAAGGGGAATTTCACATGCTCCAGAATAGGTCGCGGAAATTTTAGAAGTAGGCGGGAGATTTTGCCGCCCGCGGGATCGTTCGTTTCCAGTTTCAACTAATTTTGGACAGTGCTAGCGGGAAGCCGGTAATGCGCGACTGTGTACACGGCGCACACGTCAGCAATAACCCAGATGATGCACCGATAACTTGTTACGATCACACGGGCGCGGCCGTTCGTACGGGTGTAACTGAGGCGCGTTCATAAAAAAAGGAGCAAATGCTCAGCCTATGTATTTCTCGTGTAAATATGTAATTTTGTGCCATTGGTTATTTATTTTAAACACAATGCATTGACGTGTTAATTTCAATTATATTGTACAGTAACAAATGGATAATATAGATGCGCAAAAGAAATGGATATTATAGTCCGCTACATAAAAGTGTTACCTCATATGATTACATGGCATCCATTTCATAAATTGCAGTACCCATTGAATTCATATATGAATATTATGTATATTGCTTCATAATAGAACCTTAAATCATCCAAAACTATTGAATTTGAATGCAACACTAACAATGGTGCATGTACATGATAACTACAGTGGTTGTTTGAAGAAATATCACTATAACTTTGGCATGCATGATTAAAAAGGCTATTTCAAAAAAAATAGTATAACTTATGCGATATGTGATTGTCCAATCTTTATAGCGTTGAATTGATATTGTATCTTCGGCCACGATACGAAGTAGATATTGATTATGTTCAAGCGAGGCACGTCCTCGGCCGTTAGATAGTGATACGTGAATGAATTGTGCAATCTCTCTCATACACATACAAATCTCCCTTCTCCATGGGCATCTCAATCACACAGGCGTGCTCCGTCTATTTCTCTCCCTCCATCAAGGTTAGAAATCGTCTTTCTACCTCGTCCTACAAGTCTCTCACACAAAAACACACACTCTCTCTCGGTCGAACACCCCCACCCCTTTAATTCTGCCCACCCACTGCCACTCATGTCTCAAAGTATAACTATGTCTCACACACATATCCCTAATTAAGGTTAACTCGAGTCCCCGGAACCATATGAATCCATACAACGGGATTCCAGTTGAGCACCTTTTGTTTTGAGATTTCGAGAAGAGTTCGCTCACACACACACACACACACACATTGTTTCTCTCTTCATTTATTTCAGGCATTTGCATGCACACACGCTAGTTTTTCTCCCTGATGTTTTAGGCATGCCTCGCACACATGCTATCTACCTATCCCCTAATATAGATCTGTAACACACAAACTCTCTCTCTCTCTCTCTCTCTCTCTCTCTCTCTCTCTTTCTCTCTCTAAGTGTCTCTGGCACCCTCCCCCCTCCCAACACTCTCAGGACCAGGGTGACACCTCGATCTTGATCTTAATTTATCTTCTGGCTTCTCTCTCAGACACACACACACACTCGCTAGTTGTGTCTCTGTGCCTAGCACACACACACACACTCTCGATACGCCTTTCTCTCGCTCTCTCCCGCCCCTCCCAACAAAGACAGGAGCAGGGTGACACCTTGATCTCGATCTTAATCTATCTATTGGCTTCTCTCTCAAACAAACACACTCTCGCTAGTTGTGTCTCTGTGCCTCGCACACACACTCTCGATACATCTTTCTCTCCGTAGCCCCTTTAGATATGTAGATTTCTTGGTGGTCGTTGATGGTGCGGCCGGAGTCGCGCGTGCAGAGGTGCCATGACGATGACGCCGAATTGCAGCATCGATGATGCTTTTCTCTTTGACAACATGTGTGCGTTCTTGTGTGTGTAGCCAGCTCGCCCATTGTGCCTTGTTTTTACGGGCCTCATGTGATGGTTTTCTCCTGGTTTTCTATTAATTAACTGGGCAACTCTTTTCTTTGTTATTAATGAATGCGAGATCCTTCGGGGCAGACATAAAATATATCACTTTAAACCAATTATCACAGTAACTATATAAAAAGGCAGATATCTCTTGCTTGTTCGAGGAAGAACATCAGGTGGAGTGGTTAGCGCCCGATGTTCGAAACGCATTGTCCTGAGTTTGAATCCTGTCAGAAACTTTAGTTTCTTATATGTTTCTATATATACTTCTTTTCTCTACCTTATTGACAGTGGAACCCACAGATAAAACGAGAGCGGGCACCTTGCAACATAGGCGGATTTAACAGAGAGTACTTAGAATACAAGTTTATTTTTTAAAGGATTGATTTGTTTCATTTTTTAACTTTTTGTATGAATCTGTACCCACCGTGCAAGTTCATGTACTATACATGCAATTAACTTTTTGTTTTCAGAATCATACATGCAATTAACTAATAGGGATTTGATGTGACTATAATTTCCAGCATAAGGGCATCTCCAACAGCAACCAGCAAATTTCCTCCCGCATCTGTTCGTGAACACGACGACATCCAACGCTAGCCGCATACATTTTGACAACAACTCGAACCAACCGGACGAAATTTGTGCAAACACGGCCGGATTTCATATAAACATGACAGATTTCATATAAAAATGCCGGATTTTCATATAAGCATGACGGATTTCATTACATTTACATCAACTAAGCAGTGCTAGTCCTGCTCTGGATGTATAATTAAAACCTAATTTAAATGGTCGCCCGCGGATCCCTTTGTCTTCCTCTTGTACGGCAGCCCGATCAAGACACTTGCGGGGTTGACGAAGGTCCTCACAATAGAAGAACCGGGCAAGACACCGGCTGCGAACGCCGACGACACCTCGGCGGCGGCCTTCATGGGACCCAAGCGGCGGCGGCCTCCCGTGTTCTACTTCTCCTCGATGATGGCAGCGGACGCGGACGCGCTGGCCACCAACTCATCACTCTCCGCGCACCCGGCTTCTGTCTCTGCCTGCATGGCGCGGCCTCAGGCACGGGAGGCGCGGTCGCAGACACGGGAGCAACGACACCCGTGCCGGCGTGGAGCAACTCGCCACTCCTCATCGAGCTGGCCTGGAGCAGCGAGTTGCTGAACCACGCGCTGGCTTGGGCCGGCAACTGGCTCCGTCGGGCTAGGTGAGGGAGGTGGAGCAGCGAGTTGCCTCGCTCATATCCGGCGGGTTTGGCGGGCCACCCAGCCGGCTTGTATGCCGGAGAACTACTCCTCGGAAGCCATCGGAAGAGTGGAGAAAATGGTGAAGGAGGAGATGGGGGAGCGGCGGAGGGGTACGATTCTTGCCCGTCGTCTGGCCTCAGTTAAAATAGAGGGCGGACGGGAGGAGCTCGGCCGGCGTTGCATTTAATGTCGGCCCGCTCGTGTGGTTGGAGTAGGTTTCTGGGCTTCCACGTGGGTTTAATGGAGGCGTTTGAATGCGGCGAGGAGGCGTGTTCAGCTGAGCGTGCAGTGGGCGGCGCCCTTGGGAGTAGTACTTTTTTTTTTGAGAAACAGAGGGTAAAATAGTAAACCAGGACAGTTCCCGATACGGGTTGAATGCAGACGAGGGAGAGGGTAGCGGTTCCCTAAATGTTGAACGGCCAATGATGCATCCTCCATCAATTTGCATGCTGAGGGAAGTAATTAATGGGAGAAGCGGAAAGGAGGCAGCATGATGTGAATGCGACGCAGTTTGCACTCATATAAAGGCGCCCCTCCACTCCAATGCATCTACCATATTGTACGCACCTATGCACCTACACTAAGCACAACAGTGCTCACTCCAATTCCCATACCAAGTGACCAGAAGCCAGACCCATGGCGGCGATGCGCACGAGCGGCCTGCGGCTATGCCAGATGATCCGAGACGCCGGCCTGCTGCATGGCACCGTGGATCGTCTCGCGCCGGTGCTTTGGACCGGCTGGTTAATAGCCTGCTTCGACGCCAGCTACGACTCTCAGTTGGACAAGATGATCTTCGACACCATCAACAAGTTCACCGTTGTCAAGAAGCTCGCGGACAACATCGTCGTACTCCTCCAGCCCGCGTGCCCAGGCTCCTCGTTGCCTGCAACCCTAATCGGCCTCCATGGTGAGAACCTCTTTCAAGCACTGGTGGCCCTGCGACTGCCCGCCGATGTGATGAAGAATGTCCACCTCGAGGTCGTGCTCGCCGCGAGGCGCCTTGCCCTGCAAGCATTCATCGACCTACACATCCACGTGTACGATCAAGTCGTGCACATAGGCCTCTACAAGGCCAGTGAGGACGGTACGACGTTGTCCTTCCTCAACCGGCTGGAAGCCTTGGACGCATTTGTTCAGAAGCACCTTGACCTCGCCACAAAAGTCGCTGCTCCTCAGCCGCCGGTCGGTTGATGATGGATGCATATTTCTTCTTGCCTTCTGTAACCACCACTGCGATCGCGTCGTCATGGCCTTAATTCTTATTGTATCACATTCTCATTCCAGTCGATAAAGACATGTGTGATCCCTTTGCTCACATTTGGCATCAATTATATGCATCACTGTAACTAGTAGTACCTCCGTCCTGGTTTATTGGTCACCTTCGTGTGTTTGTACCAAATTTTGACTTTAAATTTAACTAACAATATGTTAATGCATGTCACAAAAATAATATCATTGAAAACTATGTTCAAGTATGAATCCAAGGATATATTAGGGGACCAACATATGAGGACGGATGTTGTGCTTACCTTTTGCACCAACTTCGTAATTTACGTACGATGCTTGACCCAACCTACCGAACTACTCGTAAATTCAAAACTACTCATGCTTCACGTCTGTCCCATTCGCAAGTTCAAAACGAGAAACTAGAACGCGTACAGCAAGCCTGTCCCATTCACGTCGCATCCCACACTGTCGTTCCGACCCGCCGATCAACGCGCATTGGCTAGGCATATAGTATCACTAACATGTGGGACCGCATATGAGGAAACCGACGATGTGCCAAACTGGCTAACTCCCCCGCTTACCGCGCGGGAAAAGCCCCACCCTAGCATTTTCAATCGTCATTTCTATCTATCGATCGCGCCAAGGAGGAGAACCAAATGTTCCAATTTATATTTCAAAAAAAAATGTTAAAATTTATACTCCATCAGTTTCTTTTTGGTCTGCATATAAAGTTTGGTCAAAGTCAAGCTTTGTAAACTTTGACTAACTTTATATTAAAAAATATCAACATCCACAATGTGAAATCAATATCAGATGCACCATGAAATGTATTTTCATAGTACTATATAGTTTTAAAATGAAAAGCCTGCCGCGTTTGAGTTGCATGCCCACACGGTCAGGACTCGGGAGTACTCCACGGTCGGTCCGGCACGCCGCATAGCTAGGGAAGGCGTGTGGCCTAGCATTTTCACTGTCATGTGGGACCGCAATTGAGCAAACCGACTATCGGTAAACCCCCACCCCTCCTGCCGCGCATCGGCTGAGTTTGAATTGGAAGAAAGAAACGAGGAGGGGAAGAGCGTTGTAGCACGGATGCCAAGAAATTTGGTGTCAGATGGGAGTCATGTCGATAGATTAGGAGCACTCCGTACTAGTTTCTACTAGTACCACTGTACAACTACTACTGTACAAAGTTATACTAGTACTAGAGTACTAGTACTCCGGTACGTGCACGGCACAGCTTCGTAGGAACAAAATTAGGGCAAGATATTGTTTCAGGTGATTTCTCTCTTTTCTCAGTCAATGTACTATTACGAATAATATGATGTGGGGGGCACCCATGAAGCCACATGGCACATCTGGAGGTCTTGTTGCGAGCTTCTTGTGTGGATCGATCACACTGTCACGCTGCTGGTTCGAGAAGAATGTGTCTGGGTACAATTAGGTTATAGTAGATCCGAATCCTAGCCACCTGGACCATTGGATCAACATCAATCAACGGTTTATATCGTATACGTGCAAATGCACGCATTGACTACATAAAAATAATGAATATATAATAACTAATACATAATACCACATATTAGGTTTCTCTAAAGTCAAACTTTGTATACTTTCAGCAGGTTTGTAGAAAAATATATTAACATATACACAACCAAATATATATCATTTGATTCATCGTTGCATATATTTTCACATCATGTAAATTTGTTATTGTAAATGTTCACATTGTTTTCTACACACTTGGTCAAGGTTTATAAAGTTTGACTACAGTCAAAGCTACATGCGGAGTAAATAAAAATGGAAGGAGTAGTATAGATATAGATATAGAAATAAAAAATCTAGTACTATAGTTTATAGATATAGATATATAGCTACCTTTTTTCTATATTAAAACTCGCGTTTTCATTTAGACATTGTTTAGCTTTGCTACAATTTGCGTCTGCGAGATGTGTATGACTAATGCCTTGTTCAGATCGTCTATTAGGAACCCCACCATTATCCTTGATTAATTCATATTAGAAATTTATATTGCATTATCTTAGTTCTTGTAAGTTCTTCGGTTGCTTGCTGGAACTCGATCTCATTATTCAGGTTGATCGTGCATACGGCAATATCATTGACCATGGGAGATTTGTTTAATTAGCGATTGTCGATTCGTATCATCGCGTACGATGTAGTTGGATCGTCAACGTGAAAATCCACCAAATCAATAGTTATGCCCACTCTCATCGAAGGATAGGGACGCCATCACATGGCTACTAGCTAGACAATTCCTTCTCTGAAACATACACATGAACACCCATCTCAGTATCTAGCTCCACGCCTCTCCCTCTCTCTCTCTCTCTCTCTCTCTCTCGGAACACACACACCTCTCCACACGATCCATGTCTATTGGTCTCTCTCCCATCCCATCAAAAAATAGGCACACCGCCATTCTCTCCTTCTCTCGGCCCCTATCTATGTACTTAGGTCTCCGTGTGACACACAAGCAATGCTCTCTATCTCTACTCTTTCTCTTTCTCTCCCACACATAACCTTACCCCTCCCCCCCAGTGAGCTATGTTGACGACCTCTATCTAGCTCTCACACACGAAAACAGATGATGTTTGTGTGTCCTTCATCGCACACACACTATCGCTCGCCCAATATCCCCAATAATTAGATGGCAATATTTGGCACTGCTAGAAATTGGTTGGGTGGGCAAATGATTTTATCTAATTCTTATTTAAATAAAAAGGGATTAAATGTTGCTGTTTTGCTACTGATTTAGGTTGTTAGAGTCACTTAAATATTCCAATAAATGTTGATCTTATTTATATAATTGCTTATGGATTATTTGCAAAATTGTGAACTATTTTGTTCTACTGTTTGGATAACTTTTAATTTTGACTTTAATTTAAATTTGAATTTGAATTTGGATTATTCTCTAATTGTTTTTATAAGGCTTAATGATGATGACTTGGCTAATTAATTAGCTTAATGACAGGGTTGAGATCTGGGGATGTTACAAATCTCCCCCACTACAAGAAATCTCGTCCCGAGATTTAAGAGGTGGGGTAAGGGGAATCTCCGGAATCAAGGACGTACAAGAGAGTCAGGTTTCGATCCTGTGGAACTGTGGTGAATGTCGAATAGGAGTGGGAAGACAGTGACATCTTGCGCGGTCACGACAACAAGACGTGTCAGAAGAAATTATGTCAGCTATGTCGGCAACACGTCGGTACCAAGGGCAGGGAACGAAGGGAACCATTTTCCTGCTCGTTAAAACGAGGCGGACCAATAGGCAAGGTTCTCGTCCATCGATGATTACCGGAATGTCATCAACAATAGTGACAAGGTTTTATTTGGGGATGTGAATTTAAGCAGGGAATTATCACTGCTCAGATAAAGACAGATTATGAGAAAGGTTAAACAAACCAATGGAAAGGAAAATGTGATTATACACAAGTATTAGGTGTATATCCTTCCCAAGGAAAAACAGAACATGATATACTTGAAAAGGAATAATTGCAGATAATCCAGCTCTCCAGGTGAATGTGAGCACGAGATCCTAATGTTAGAGTTAGCAAAATCTTTTAACCCGAAAGGATGAGAAATTCAGAGTCCCAGAGTAAGGAAGAGGAATAAAAGATCATAATACCACCCATTGGCGACGTGAGCCCGTAAGCCACACAGCCATGTTAGTAAAATAGTTTTTTGAATGACTAGACTCAACTTCGGCCAAGAAGTTGGAAAGGGGGCTACCTACAGGCAGTTGGCTCTGATACCAACCTGTGACGCCCCCGACTTAATCGTGCACTAATCATACACGCAAATGCACACGATCAAGCCTAGGGACTCACTTGAAGATATCACAACATAACTCTAAACACAAAATAAAATAATACAGGCTTTATATTACAAGCCAGTGGCCTCGAGGGCTCGAATACAAAAGCTCGAGATCAAGCGTCAGCGGAAACAACGACAGTATCTAAGTACAGACACAAGTTTATCAAAGATGCCTTAAGAAGGTGAAAACAAACAACGACTCTGATCGAAAGAGGCAAGGCATCCTGCCTGGGAGACTCCTAAACTACTCCTGGTCGTCGGTGGTCTCCACATAGTAGTAGGTGTCTCCGGGGATCTCCTGCCCCTGGGCTCCGACATCTGAATGCAGCAATTGGGTATGGGGAAAAGAAGTAGCAAAGCAACCGTGAGTACTCATCCAAAGTACTCGCAAGACTGACATCAGAACTATGCTAGTTATGCATTGGTATCAAAGACAGGCTGTATATGTGGACTGAACTGCAAAAATGCCAGAATAGGGGGAAAGGCCTAGCCTATCGAAGACTAGCATCTTCAGCGGTCTTGCAGCATTAGAAGAGTGCAGATTAGCATATTGTAATTTAACAAGCATGTTGAAGCAAAGCCCAGAGATCCTTCCTCGACTCCCTGCGAGAAAGCAATCTCGGAGCTTACAATTATTTAACATGTATCCAGTTCAAGTAGTAATAGACCGGGATACAACACTGAGCGTCCTGTTACCATGGACACGACTATTCGAATAGATAACTTCCCTGCAGGGGTGCACTACTGTTACCCAGCACGCTCGATTACATCTGGCCGGACACACTTTCATCGGGTCATGCCCGGCCTTGGGTAATCGACACGAAGCAGCGTCCTACCTAAGCTCAACAGAGAGGTCCCCGCCGGTTTACATCCTAACAGCTCAGGGGTCTTGGGCCATCGCCCTGTGCCCTCCGGGTCGTTATGCGACGAGCCGGGATGAGCACCACCTCATCCTGGATGGCACTGGCCCGACAGGCCCACAATGCTGAACTGGACGTCTGACAGAGCTTTCGGGAGAAACGTACAACGTAGAGGGGCCCATACCCATTATCCCACGTGGTGGTAGAGCGTATAGGGCCAACGACCCACTCAGATCAATACCCAAATCCGTTATCGCATTATTAGGAGCTCGCGATGACGATCAGTACACCTGTCGTCCCGTCTCGAGGAAATGCAACAAGGGCCAGGCCCATCCCTCTCTAGGGCGGTCTCTGCCTGCCCGGCTGCGCCTCGTAATTATCTCGCGGGTACCCTCACGGTCAACCCGACTTCACATCTCTCGCGGGTACTCCTCGGGGTCGACCCGACTTTTCCCAGGGACTGTAGTAAAAGTAGGGTATCCGTGTGTTCATCACTTCAAGGGGGAATCCGAGGAATCACCCTCGATGGATTCCTACTCGATGTAATCCGTCAAGGAGAACTAGGAGGAATCACCCTCGATGGTGTTCACACTTGCGGGTTGCTCGACAGAAGCTTCACCGGAGGTGGAGGAAGAGGAATCACCCTCGTAACCCACAACCAACTAGTTGAGCCTCAGAGGCAATATCAGGAGTGAGATAAGAGGTATCACCCTCGGCACTCGATATTAACTCTGCAGTGTCGAGCAACTTAGGGGGGATGTGTGGTGATAAACTGGTCTCAGTCCGTCGATCACATCGATCGGGCACATGTACTAAAGCGGGGCAACTACAGCAAGGAAGAGGGGCCACAGATGGTTTACCATCCAACCTATACTAAGCATCTCGGATAGCAGGCAGGTATCAATAACAGTTACAAGGACAAGCTATGCATCAGAATAGGATAAAACAATAACAGTAGCAATTTCTAATGCAAGCAGGAGGGAGAAAGAATAGGTGATATAGGCATGCGTCAAGGGGGTTTTGCTTGCCTGGTTGCTTTGAGGCAAAAGAGGGGTCGTCGGGGATGTAGTCGGTCTCCGGAGCTGCGTCGGTCTCGGTGTCTAACGGAGGAGAAAAGGGGGAAGAAACAGTAAATAAAAGCAAGCAAGGCAATACAGGTGTATGACATGACGATACGCAGTGTTAGAGGCGACCTATCGTAGTACTACACGATACCGGTGAAGGGGGAAAAAACATCTGGGAATGTTTTCCCAGCGTTTGGCATTTCGGGCAGATGAAACAGAGGGGGACGGTTCCATGTTCAGCATGCTAGGGGCATGTGACAGATGAACGGAGTGCATATTCGGAATTGTCATATTTTTCTGATCGTTTTTCATATATAAATTATTTTAATCCGAGTTACGGTTTATTTTATATTAATTTGCAAAGTTTAATCATTTTCTGGTATTAATTTAATTATTTAAATTAAATTAAATAATCAGTCTAATTAAACTAATTACAGATTAATTAGGTTAATTAAATAATTAGTTTAATTAAACCAGATTAATTAAGTTAAATAATTAGTTAGTTAATTAATTAATTAATAATTATTTATTTTTTTAAATTCTTTAATTCTTTTATTTATTTATTTTAATTATTATTTATTATTTACTTTTATTTCCTTTTTGTTTTTCTTTTCGTTTAAACAGTAAACAGGGGGGCCCGGTGGTCAGTGGGCGAGGCGGACACGTCCGCGCCGTGCGTGTCCAGAGGCCGGATATGTCCGAGCCATTGCGTGCACACGCGGCACAGACGGCCGGACACGTCCGGTGTCCGTAGCGCGCGCGCGCACGCACGGCCGCATAGAGGAGGCCGGCGATGGCCACGGCGACGGGGACGAGGCCAGAGCAGGCAGGGGAAGCGGGCGAGGTGGGCGGAGGCGGCCAAGCGCGGGCGGGCGACGGCAGCGGCGGGGCGGCTCGGGGCGAAGCAGGGCGAGCGCGGCGCAGCAGCAGCGAGGCAGCGGCAGACGCGGGCGGAACCACGGGTGCACGCGGGGCCGCGGGCGAGAGGCGAGGAGGGGCGAGCGGGAGCGGGCGGGGCTGCGCGGGCGAGCGGCCAGGGCGCAGCCGCAGGTGGCTGGCGGGCGAGCGGGAACGGGCGCCGGCGACGGCGACAGCAACGCACGGGGAGAGGAGGAGGAGTAGGGCGCGGCTCACCCACGGTGATGGGGAGAGGGTCGGCGATGCTCGACGTGGACCGGTCAGGGAGAGGACGAGGACGAGGCGGCGACGAAGACGAGCGACGGCGACGAGGACGACGGAGGCGGTGGCATCGCGGGAGAGGGAGGGGGTCGGGGGAGAAGTGGGGTTCGGGCTAGGGTTCGGTGCCGCAGGGGGGGGATAAGCAGGGGGGCGGCTGGGCCGGCCTGGTTGGCCTGACGGCCAGCTGGGCTGAGGCCTAGGGGGGCTTTTCTTTTTCTTTTCCTATTTTCTGTTTTTATCCTTTTCTAATTTCTGTTTTGTAAAATGTGTGGCTACCACATGAGTTTTGTAAAACCTGTGACTTAGCCCAATAATTAGATGGCAATATTTGGCATTGCTAGAAATTGGTTGGGTGGGCAAATGATTTTATCTAATTCTTATTTAAATAAAAAGGGATTAAATGTTGTTGTTTTGCTATTGCTTTAGGTTGTTAGAGTCACTTAAATATTCCAATAAATGTTGATCTTATTTTTATAATTGCTTATTGATTATTTGCAAAATTGTGAACTATTTTGTTCTACTGTTTGGATAACTTTTAATTTTGACTTTAATTTAAATTTGAATTTGAATTTGGATTATTCTCTAATTGTTTTTATAAGGCTTAATGATGATGACTTGGCTAATTAATTAGATTAATGACAGGGTTGAGATCTGGGGATGTTACACCCCCCCCCCCCACGGTCTTTGTGACACAAATATTCTCTCTATATCTAGCTATCTCTCGCAATAATACATGGATAGTCTAAATTGGAATCAAGCAAAGGACCACACTTCTCTTGATTCTCTCATGGAAAACTGAGCTCCAATTACAAAAAGCGAAACCACTCTCAAACATAATATATGAACATAGGGTCAAATCTTCCACACAAATGTTTGTTGCGTGCATGCATGTCAATGATATGGATGTAGTACTACTCGTACATCCACGCTGGCCCAACTCACACAAATTACATCAAAACCCTTCTCAAAATATCGCGTACATGTGATGTTTATTGTACTACTCCTACTAGCCAGCCCCCGACACGTTCCAACATATTGTGCTACTTTAGATTCTATTTTTCTCGGTCAGACGATGTGTAAGTGTAACCATGAAAAGGTCAACCCCCGCCCCCATTGGTACTGTAGCTCCAAGCTCCCATACGGACACAACACCCATCGGAGCACGCCGCCGTTGCCTAAGTGGACGGCGCCGCGGCCTGGGAAGACAACAGAGTCTCCGACCTCGCCGAGGTGGAGCACGCCCTCGATGGCCGTGACTAGCGTGCCCTCACTGGCAATGCGCCCACGCGGAGGAAAATGTGATCCAGCGGCTCGCCCTCATCGGCCACGAGGGGGAGAGCGTGCTCCAGCAGCACGCCCTGGTCAGTCATGAGGAGGTGCATCGCGTCCTCGCCACTCACAAGGTTGACGAGCGCGCTCTCCAGCAGCATGCCCGCGAGCATCGCATCCTCGCCGCTCTCGACATGGATGAGCGCGTGCTCCGGCAGCACGCCTGCGAACATCGCATCCTCGCCACTCAGGTGCATGAGTTTGTTCTCCAATAGCACGGCCGCGAGCATGGCTTCCTCGCAGCTCACGCGATGGATGAGCGCGTGCTCCAGACAGTACCCCAGGAGTCGGGACACGAGCACCGCGCCCCCGGCGACGAGGAGTACTTCATGGTGGCCATCGCAGTTCAGGAAAATCCCGTGACTCTGCCGCGCCAGGGAGGAGCACAAGCTCCAGTGGGCGCTCGAGGAGTCCCGCGCCGATATGCAGGTGGCGGCCGACGTGCAAGATTATCCTTCGAGCTCTCCTCCTCCTACGACAACTCCTCCAGCGTGCCCGTCCTACGTCCTCTGCCTCGGCTCCGGCGGACCTTTGGAGTTTAGTTGTATGGAACATGAATATTTGGATTAATCATACGACTACTTAAAAAGAATGTCATTTCTAACAAAATGTGAAGGGTTAAGACTAATGCAAAAAAACAACCTATGACTAACAGGCATGAATAGATGATGTGGCAGCATTGCATGCTGGAGAGTAACACAATATATTGCAATTTATGGATTGCATGCATGCCTAGCTTATGCGGCATGGTTACATGGCTAGGAAAGAAAATAGATATTGTGTTGTATAGATATTTAGGAATAGAAGATACTATCCACATGCACAGTTGCTCTCGAGCATATAAAGATCTTTAGAGTGCACTCCAATATTTTTTTAGAGGCTTAGGTGCACCGGATGCTGTGCCACATTACAAAATGTTAGAAAAAAATAAGAAACAAATCTCGAGTTTGGCACGAGTGGGAAAATATCTGGTGCTATAGCACCTTATTTGATACCATGATATTGACGCACCAGGGCCATTAGATTTGTGATCCAACGGACAACATCTCAGGATGTGGACTAAAGCGCCATTTCGAAAATGTTTGGGATTTTTAGGCAAAACTCGCACTGATCGATGCTGGCCACACGATCCACGATCCAATGGCTCAGAATCTTGTATGAAGGTAGCATTTAAAGGTGTGGTAGACGAGCACGGTGGGGTGCAGCTCTCGGCGCATGCGGCAGAGGGGTGGTGGGGTCATGAGGGGGTGAGGTGCACGTCGGGGGACATGGTGTCGTGGGTTCGAGCGGCGTCGTGGGAATCACGTGTGGCAGTGGTGGAAACATGATGGTCGCCGTAGTTCAGCGTCCGTGGACAAGTTGTCATGTCGTCTGACACATGCATTGCATACTGATCATTGCAAGGAGTAGGAGAGAAAACTAGGCGGATAAATACTTCATTATATTCAAGCGGACCTACGCTACTACATTTGTTCGAAAGACATGCACACTAGGTGGATACACCAAAACATCATCTCCGAGGCACAGCTGAAGGACGGCGGCGCGTTGAATCTCCCCAGTGACACGCGTGGTGTACTCTGCGTCGAGACCAACGATCTTCATCTCCACATTTTCGAGGGAGTTGGATACATTGTTGATCCACTCCCGAACAACCATTGCGTGGTCGGTGACGGTGGCGGCTATCCTCAACGAGCCTTCGCTGATCACATGCTTGACGCTAAAAACCTGCATACGGATCTCTTTCTCCATTTGGAACCGCTGGACCGGAGGGCTATGGTTTGGAGTATTAGGATTAGGTGGCTAAACAGAGTGGCAGAAGATGGTGGTTAAACGGAGTGGAAGAAGATGATTATTTAAAGGGGTTTCGGAGGTATGTGAAGAGGTTAAAACAGTATCCAGTGGGGTTTGAATGCAAACAAAGGAGAGGTGAAGAAGCCGCGGAAAATCGGTTCCCGATTTAGAATTAATGGAGAAGTGGCATGTAGACAGTTGATTAGACGGCTAGGTAGACCGGCATGCAAAATAAAAAGCCTATGCGAGTAGGTGCCGGTTCAAATGAATATTGGCACGTGCCTGCGACACACAACTTTTGTGTTCGAATACCCGCAGAGCTAACCATTTTGTTTCAGTTTTTTTCTTCCCATACTGTTGTTCTACTCCACGTACACGTACCGGTTTGGCATTTCCCATTACACTTTGCTCTAATTCCCGAGACATTTTTTTGGGAGGACAATAGATAGTTCATGTGCATTATCAGAGAACATGGCACAGAGTTCGAGATCCCAAGCCTTCTTCTGGTGGTTTCTCGACGATTCTGCGTGTGTGCTACGTATGTGTGTAACCTTTTCTGGTTAAGGAATATGCGGTTATACTCAAAAAAGAAAAAAAGACCTTCTTTGCGCTTCCGCATGCACGAGAATTTTGGTCTGCTCGCAATATGGATGCTACCTGGAGGATGAAGTGAACCCAGAGGCATGCTAGCACAACCTCTTTCCTACTACTCCTATGTTACTAGTACTAGTAGTAATACGGGTGTAGTACTTGTTGGTCAAAATATTATTCATTTGGTCCTCACAGTGAAGTGACAAGACCCTGCGCCCGAGGTGACCCTAGTCCAGGCGGCGTGTTTGGGTTACCAAAGTCAGCCTCACCCTGTGCAGTCACTGTCACCGCCACTGTATAGCATGCATGCCTCGCCTCGTCTCCCTCTCCCCTAGCACCACTACATGTCCATCTCGCCGGAGATCCTGAGGTCACTCTTCTTCATCTCACAGTGCCCCCGCATACCCTCTCGCCTCGCTCGCCTCCCCCAGTACCACTATTCTCCTCGCTAGCCGCTCCAGCACTGGGAGCCTTCTCCCTCGTAAATCAGGCCTAAAAAAACCCCACCTTCCAAACTCCACCATGGCCGAACCCGAACCGCGCAGCATCCGTATGAGCCACGGCTGGAGCGATCTCCCCATGGACATCCTCCACCTCTGTTGTTCGCGTATGGATATGTCCAGCGTCGTGCGGCTGGCTGCATGCTCGAGGGACCTGCACACGGCCATCGTCGAAGTGAGGCCTGCGATTTTCAAGACACCCTGCTTGCTGCTATCTGATACTGCGGGATGGCATGCTCACCACTATGCTCACCATGATACGGTGGCGCACATCATGCCCCTCGACTTCGATCTGACCACCATCACCCGAAACTTCTTGTCAGGTATGTACTGGGTCGGCATGAACTCCCACTGGATGGGTGCCGTCAAGAATACCAGAAGAAGTGGGTTCTCGTGAACGTCCACACCTCCCATGAGGTTATCCTTCCTCCCTTGGATCATATAGGGATTTGCCATCGCGGCCCACTTCCTGTAGATTACCAAGTCAGCTAGATGGACCTTGTTTTGCTGAAGGTTGTAATCTACCAAGTGCCCTTGGCATATGGGAATTACACAGACTTCAAGCTAATTGCCTTGTTCGACCGCGGAGTCGCCTATCTTTAAGGCGGTGCCGACTGTAGGTGGACACTACTCCCCTCGAAGAGCTGCATCAATGGCGATCCACAGTTCTGTGATGCTATTGAACACAATGGCATTATCTACATGATCGATAATGCAGATGGGACCACATGTTGCTGGGACGCCTCGTGTAAGTTGTTTTCGTCTGATTTTAATGATAACGCCATTACATTGTTTAAACTTTTGTGATGATTGGCATATCCCTGTTACAGCAGAATTTGAGTAGAACTATGGCAATGTATTAGAGACGCCGTAAATCAGGAAATAAAATAGGGAGATTTGGAAGTCCAAATGGTAATCTCTATATTTGGAAGTAGTTAAATCATGTGATTGTGACCATGTCTATACAGCCAATTTGTACCCTTGAATAATCAAACGGCTAGGAAGATATGGATATTCTCCTAACTTTATAGTAATCTTTATATTACTAAATATGAGTGTGTATCAATAGCCATGTTAGTTTTCTCATTTTCATGATGTAGAAACATGCATAACACTGTTGGTTTCATCTAACCATACATTAGTAGGGAAGTAAAAGTGCATATGGAAAACTCTATACTTGGAAGTAGTGAAATCCTGTCATGCTTACCATGTCTACATGCCTATATTTGCCCTTCAGCAATCAATGGCTAGAATATTATCCTCACAAAATTTTTGCACATAGAACATGAGGAGAAATGCTACATACATGGGCAGCTTTTTACGGAATCAACGAAGAGGCTGAGCTGGGATTTTCTTATTGAGTAGAAATCAGGTGAAGGGCCCACCCCAACTGAAAATCAGGGGAGGATGAGATTAGTTATAAAGCAGGTCCCGTAAAACCTCCGTAGTTGGCCCGTGCATCTAGAATTATCGGAACATGAGTATATAACAATGCATGGTGTGTTAGTTTCCTCTGAAGAATTTATTTGTGAGAACAAAACATGACTACATGACATGCATGGATATATTAGTTTCCTCTGAAGAATCGACTGTGAGATAACATGAGTATAACCATAACCATGCATGGTACTACTATATTTTTGACCCCAGTATACATTTCCCTCTATTTTCCTCTCAGTTCCAACAGGGACAGATCAATGTTGTTTCTTACATTATCCTGCTCATACTCTGAACATTGCTGATCTTACATTAACAATGTCTGTCCTTTTTGTCTCCTTTCTGATATGTTGCAGTGTCCATACGGCTCCTACCCTTTGTAATCACACCACCTTTGCCGAGAACAGGGAAGCACAACTGGTTCCTCACTCGATCAGACGACGATGAAAGACTGATGATCATTCGCACGCATCAGCCGACAAGTTTATATTGCAAAAACCCCACTGTGTACAAGCAGCGTGAAATACGTGAGTATTCGGAGAATGTATGTTACGTCTATGAGCAGGATACCAGCTTGTTGGGGCCTTCAGGATTTTTGAGTTGGAGGCGGGTAAACAGCCTTGGTTCACACTCTCTATTTCTCGGACTCAATTATCCGATTAACCAAGAGATCACCTTCAAGGATCCTGATGGCAGAGAGGCTCTATTTGTTAGGGAAAACTGTGTGTACATGGTGAACCGATCTACGGGATCAGCCACCCCTGATTGTCAATGATACAGCATGCAGCCAAAAGAAGGTGAGAATGTGAAAGGCATCTGGATTAACTTTGATCCTTGGATGTCTCAACTCTGAAAGCCAGTGATGTGGTACAAGCCTTGAGGTTGGTAGGTAATGGGGCAGTTGCGTCGAAAGGGTGCAGTCCTGGTGTCTACGAATCACTGGTGGCTGAAGGGGAGCTGCAAATTAGTATGGCGCTGGATCATCCCTCTTCAAATTACTTGCTGTATGAGCTGCTTGTTCTGGATGGGTGATGTTCTCTTTTGTTATGCAGACTCCTTGTAATTTTGTCATCCTTGTCTATGTCACTCTTACTATGTACTAGTTCGCTCTGTTTAGAACTTTGTGATTTGTGTGTGGATCACGAGAGTCTGAGCGCTTCAGATGGGTCAGTTTTGGTGGTTTAGCAAGACTTGTGAACTTTCATGTCTTGCTGTTTATGTCAGTAGTAGAAGCTAGTCAGTGTTTGCATGTTGTATATATTGTCGTTTCGAACTGTTTTTGTTTCAAACTGCTGATGTGCTAAATAGGGGCATCACCATTCTCCAGTGTTCAGTGTATATATCCTTTTTTCAAGTTATAATTTGATCTCAGTGACTTTTCGGTGATGTACACTTGTTTGGGCCATGTGAGGTGTCATTGAATATGGGCTGAGTAGTAACACAATGCCAAACAGGCCAATTATGAACTCTGATGACGGGCGCTCAAAAAAAAGAAATATTAGTCCGACTTGTGGGCGCCACCGGTGTTTTCGTGCGGTTGCGCGGCAAGAGCGTACTGGTGCGCGTTCGAAATTCGTGCTACCTTTTCATCCTGAATCCCCTGCCCCTCCCCCACCTCTGGAATCTCGATTCCTACCCCAGTTCCCCCAAATCTGCTTCCTCTACTCCCTATACTCAAGCGCACTATCATGTCACCGGTCAACGCGGATCTCCCAGCCGGAGATCCTGAGGTCCGTCCTGCCTTTGGGCGCTGTGTGTTGTCGCTCAACAGTGGCATGGCGGTGCTTGACGACCAGTTTGCCGGCAAAGTGCTGATGGTAACCATCAACGGCGACTGGCCTCCCGTCTCGCCGGAGGACCTAGTCAAAGCTCTTGGCATTGCGCACGACATCCAAATAAGTGACTTGCTCGTGGAAGTCTGTCCGCCACCGGCTGATTTTTTCGTCAGGTTCCGGACAACTTTCGAATGCAGTCATGTGTTTGAATCTTCCCGGCGTTTGTTCTGTGATGGCACGCTGGTGAGCTTCGATCGGTGGCACCCAGGATGGGGCTCGGTGTCCTCTGAGCTTGAGTTTTTAACAAAGCTTACCTTCCACGGCATGCCTCGACAGGCTTGGAACAGCGAGTCCATGAATGAGCTTATCAACGACCTAGGAGGTGAGCTCTTAAGTATGTTTGTTCCTCCAGACAGTTGGGCTCTGACGGTTATGGCATGGATGAAGAAGCCGCCCACCATACCGAAGGTGATTGGTGTTGAGATACCGGTGCAGGAACCGGGGTTGTACTATTCGTCGCCACCAAGGCCGCCGCGGACCAGGTTATGTATGTACCTGTATCGAGTCTTCGTGCATGTCGAAGAAGTGGTCAATCCTTCAATCGAAGTCCTGCCGCCGCCGCTGGTGGCGGGGTCCGTCGACGACATCCATTACAGGAGTCAACGTCAGGCTTTCCCCGTGTTGCTCGAAATGATGGATGTCACAGGGCCTACTCCATCGCACGGCGGAGGCCACTGCTTCTTTGGGTGAAGAGGCCGGGCTGGCTGCCTGGATGTGCTCTAATTTGAGGTAACAACTGAATCTTCTTAGATAGAGAACTACTTATATCCGAGCTATAGGTTTCAAGCTCTGATGTGCCAATACATTTGATTATGACCTGTTCTATTTTTGTACCTGATTTTTTTTCGGAATGGGTGTACGTCAACTTAATCTGCTAGCAGAACTTATTGTGTTTGTCTGTCTGTTTTCTTTGCACTGCATTCAAGATATTTCCACGTTATTGATCAAGACGATGAACGGTAATGTACGAGTTTGTTGGTTTCAAGATAGTCCTACCCGTAGCGATCCACTGCTTCCACCCCTATTGTGCCGCCCGCGTGAAATTTTTGTATGCAAGCTCAATGTGCTATGATGTTGTATATCATTGTGTCAACTATATAAGTTTGTACCGAGCATCAGCAATGCATATGGCTTAAAAATGTATGCACGAGCATCGACCGATCGGTTTCTCTCTCTCTCCCGCTAACAAGTGGGACCCGCTGCATTATTTCTTCGCTCGTGACAGCTTTTAATTAGGTTTCACTGGACTCTACCTTTTTCTTAACTTATAATTTGAGTTCAATAATTTTACAAAAATGTACAAAAGACTTGTTTGGGCCATTTCAGGTGTCGTTGAATGTGGGAGTACCTACGTAAAGTTGTACTGTACTACACAGGCCTTGTTCGTTGAACATCATCAATGCAACTGGGCCGAAAGACGCGTGCCAGCCCAGGTTTTCTTTTGACCTAAAATAAGTGCAGTCCAGCCTATGTTTTTTTATAAAAAAATGCACAACTCAGTTCTATTTTTATACAAGAATTCCAAGCCCAACTTAAAGTTTTTCAATAAAATTCCTAGCTCAGAATTATTTTTTTATAGGAAATGCTCTGTTCAGACCAACATTGTTTTTTCACCCATCCCAGAAAATGGGTCTATTTCTACTTTTTTTAATAATCGGGTCTATTTCTACTAAAAACAAATGGGTTGTAAACAAACAGATATAATAAATGGGTTGCATGTCCGCAATTTTTTTACCCAGCCCCGTAAATAGGTGTATTCGAACAAATAATCAAATGGGCTGTAAATTCTCAGAAATAGTAAATAGGTATTTTTTTCACCCAGACCAGGAAATAGATGTATTGGAAAACAAAATCAAATGGGCTGTAAAAACTAAATAAATGGGGTGCATGTCCGCCAAAGCCTTCAAAGCTTACTTTGTTGGCGCACGCCGAGGAGTTCTCAAAAAAAGAATGTTGGCCACGAGGACGAAGCCTGCGCAAGGCGTGTCCATTTAGTCAACAAAACGATTTATAATGGTTAAAAAGAAAAGTCAACAACCTATTCTGACAACTGTAGCCGTTGGATTGACATCCGACGGCCATCCTGCTTCTTCAATCTCTGATCTTGTTGCTCCAGCCGCCAAAAGCCCAAAACCATCGCTGGCGGGAGCGCCTGCTTCTGCCTCCCGTGGCCGGCTGTGCGGCCGTGCAGGCCTCGCCGCCCCACCCTACTCCCAATGGTGGCCAGGTCATACCTCTACTCACATGTGGCCGGCTGTGCTGCCGTGCAGGCTCCGGGTCGTTCCCACCCTTGGCCTAGCTATCGTCCACCGCCTTGGTGCTCTCGGACGGCGTCGTCAACGCGGTCAATGAACGATAGCCATCGGAAGAAGACTGTACGTGGAGAGGCTAACAGCTGGGACCAATGAGGTCCATGGTCATACGCCACGAAGCGCCTCCTTATCACGCGCAAGAAATATGATTCCTCCCCCTGAGAGCTTGGGCCCACCAGCTACTTCTTCGCACGCAAGGAAGTGCCTCCTTATTACGCGCAAAAAAAACTGACTCGTCCCACTGACATCCGGGACCCACCGACTACATCTTCGCACGCAAGCAAGTCCTCCTTATTCCACGAAAAAACGATTCCTCTCCCTGACAGCTGGGACCCATCATCTATATCTTCGCACGGAAGGAAGTGCCTCCTTATTACGTGAATAAAATGATTCCTCCCCATGACATCGCGGACCCACCATATTTGTAGGCTGACTTGTGGGCCTACTAAGTTGATGCGTACGCAGGGCTTTGTCAACTTAGTCAACAAACGATTATAGCAGCAGCGACCGTTGGATGTTAATCCAATGACCGTGCTGCTTCTTCAATCTCTGATCTTCTTGCTCCAGTCGCCCAAACCAGCTCCGGCGGGACCACCTGCTCCTGCCTCCCATGGCCGGCTGTGCTTCCGCGCAGGCCTCACCATCACACCCTACTCCCACCGCTGGCCAGGCCTTCCCTCTACTCACCCACATCCCCTGTTATTCTCCGGTGACAGCAGCCTCACACCACAGCCGAACCAGTCAACCCTCGTACTCCCCTCCGCGTGGGCATCCACTGCCGCGTCTTTCCCGGCTCCGTGTAGTTCCCTTCCTAGGACTCACCATCGTCCACCGCCTTGGTGCTCTTAGTGCGGCATGGTCAACGTGGTCAATGAACGACAGCCATCGGAAGAGGAATGTACGCGGTGAGGCTGACAGCTGGACCCACCAGCTACATCTTCGCACACAAGGAAGTGCCTCCTTATTACGCGCAAAAAAATGATTCCTCCCCCTGACAGCTGGGACCCAGCAGCTATATCTTCGCACGCAAGGAAGTGCCTCCTTATCCTCCCTGACAGCTGGGACCCACCCGGTCGAAGCGTATGTAGCGTTGTCTGTCTGGTCGCGAACGTGTACGTACATACTGGTCGATCGGTCTCACTGTAACGATGAACCGTGGGCGTGTAAGGAGCGGCACGTGTTGTAGTAGAGCCCCCGACGTAGAAGTTCAGGCAGCCTCGTCTAAATCGTGTACACGTACGTATAGCCACACGACAAAAAAATACGGGCACATACGTACATACGGGCGGGGTCTCGAATGCGTACTTGCGCATACATATGGCCAGGGCTCGTGTACATGGAGAGAGGCAATGGACGGCAGCAACGGCCTCCTGTACATCGTCAGCCAACTGGCTGGGTCGGAACGGAGGAAACAACGCCGTGTTCATCGAGAGCCAAGCGACTGGGTCGGAACGCGTCCTGTTCATCAGGAGCCAACCGGCTTGGACAAAACAGCCGTAATGGGGTCCTGTTCATCGACTCGGGGTCTGGCATACCGCAAAATGGAGGAAACTCCCTTCTGTTCGACCGCCTACGGTTGAAACGGGGTCCTGTTCATCGGCTGGGGGTCTGGCGTACCGCAAAACGGAGGAAACGGACTTCTGTTCGAGCGCCTACGGTCGAAATGGGGTGCTGTTGATCGGGAGGGCTCTGGCGTACCGCAAAATGGAGGAAACAGACTTCTCCCCAACTGCCTACGGTCGAAACGGGGGTCCTATTCATTGGGAGGGGTGTGGCATACCACAAAACGGGACTCCACGGGCTATTGTTCATCCACGGTCGACCTCCCTCCACAGCCTCCACCAGCTACTGTTCATCCACCGTCGACTTCCTCCAGCCTCCACCGGCTACTGTTCATCCTGCCTCCACGGGGTCCTGTTCATCCACCCCCAACCGGCTGGGGTGTAGCGGCCTCCTCGGGGTCCTGTTCATCCAAGCGCCAACCACCTTCACACGGCCAGGGTACTGTTCATCCACAGCCAACCCACCGGCTGAGGTGGGGCATACAAGCGGGCGGCAGCAACAGGAACTGTTCATCCACAGCCAACCAACCGGCTCGATCGATGCGTCTCGACTCGTGTCTACGTGTATCGCGCACGCTGAAGCCACGGGCACTGTTCATCAAGAGGCAACCCAACACCGGCTGGCTACGTCTCGCACGGGGGCTCGATCGGCTTCAGTAAGCAGCGAGAAGGATCGATCGGGTTTAGTTAGCAGCGAAGGGATCGCTCGGGTTCAGTTAGCAGCAAAGGGATCGCTCGGCTTCAGTACGCAGTGGGATCGATCGCTCGGGTTCAGTACGTGTAGTAGTGCGAGGGATCGATCGATCGCTCGGGTTTAGTAAGCGAATGCCTCGCTTGGGTTTAGTTAGCGAACGCCTCGCACACACGCGCGCGTATGAGAGTGAAACGTGCAAATGACACTGCATCGCTCGGCCCCGACCACCCACCATAACTGGGAACTCCCCGAAATTTTCCTCGCCCTCACTTCTACCATGATTTTTTACGTCATGGACGGCCCAAAGAATGTCATGCGGGTGCGTCTCCGGCCCGGCCAGGACAAAAAGCCCATTTTCTGTCATAATTTTCTGGCATAGAAGTAGGAGCCCACCACATCTATGATGATACGTGTTTTTGTCACAATTATTGTCATAGAAGTGTCACAACCATGACAGAAAAAGTTTTCGTTTGGGCCATAATGTCACGGATGTGTTTTTTTTGTAGTGTTCTCGAAGAAGCAAGGATTCGGAAAGGAAAGACAAGTCGTCCAAGAGCTACTCTAGAAGAAGACATCAAGCTCATGTTGGTGAATGGATTTCCGGCTCCGACTCCGACAACCAATCCGAGAGAAGCTATCACTCCAACTCCGATTATAATCAAGATGAAGGTGTTGCCGGACTTGCTCTCGTATCCTCCAACTCCTATGACCTATTTGATTCACCAAATGAAGGAATTGGAAGATGCTTCATGGCAAAAGGCGCCAAGGTATCACACCCCGAGTACCTTGACTTTAATAGTGATGAGGATGATTTGCTAGGTGATGATGACTTGCTTGTTGATAAATCTAGCGATGTGAGCTATAATGAACTTGCTAGTAATCATGATAGTCAAGATGAAATGAATGAAAATGATATGAGGGAGATTGAGCATTTAAATAAAGAACTAAACACTCTTAAGTTAGCTCATGAAACAACTCAAGAGGATCATAGAGAGCTCCTAAGAACTCATGAGAAGCTATGCTTCAAGAAGCTAAATTTAGAGCAAGAGCATGAGCTTCTAAAGGCTATCAATGATGATCTTCGAAAGAAGAGTTCCTCTTACATTGCCAAACGTCTTCTTTTGTATACCTTTATGCCACAAGTTGAATCTATGCAAACTAGTAACAAGAGTAAGAAATGTTATACCTCTGGTAGTAACAATAACAATGCTAAATCCAATATTGTTACTTCTAGTAGTTCTATTGATTCCACTAATGATTCTCTTAGCCAAGTCACACTTGAGCAAGAAAACAATTTATGAATTATAGAAAAGGGTGTCTACAAGAGCCTTGCCGGGTGTAAACAATTTGAGGAGATTGTTCGCAAGCAAGGATGGCACCGGAAGAACCAAGGTGTTGGTTTTGAACGAAAGTTCAATGCCAATGGAGTTGAGTGGGAAATACCCCAAGACGAAGTTTGTTCCTCAACAATAGAAGTATGATCCTACTTCTTTCAAGGAGACACAAGCTCAAGATGATCTTCCACCACAAGACCACAAGCAAAAAGGCAAGGACAAGCTTCAAGAAGAGATTGACTCATTTGAAGAACCACCTCAAGCCTTGGTCAAGTGGGTTCCCAAGACTTCATCAAGTACAACTACAACTCCAAGGATTCCCATCAAGTTGATGTGGGTCCCAAAGAAGAAGAACTAGAGAGTTCTTGAGGGTGACTCCGCCAACCAACTTCACTCATATTCATTCGTGGCAAGAACTTGTGCAACCAACTTCAACATCATGCACTAGTTCATGGAGTCACAACCCTCTTGTTGGTAAGTCAAGGGACAAGGCATTCAATGCATTCATGGACATCATCTATTGTGCATTTCACTCTATGTCTATGGATATCCTTGTTTGTTCCTTGTGGGACTAACCCATGTAGGTATTGAAAGTGCTTAAATCAAAGGATTGCTGCCAACTCTTGATGGTCTACATCAACATTAAGCCTCCACATCTACAATATCTACATGAAGTCTTCATCGACAAAACCCAAGGTTAGTTCATCCCTCTTTGGGGGGGGGGGGGTCTCACATCTAGGGGGAGCTTTGCTCTAAGACTTGAGCTAAAGCAACTCTAATGATGTGAACACATTAATGCTTTATGAAAAAGTGGTAACCCCACTTGTGCTTAAACGATGAGTATGACCTATGATCAAATGTTCTCATTTGGCTCCTAAGTCAATATACTCATATATAGATGACTATGACATCGCCCATTGCTTGCTTGATAGTTGCTAGAATTGGTTGTGCATGTTTGACATATTCCATTTGCTATTTTTATTGTGTGAGCATGTTGCAATGCATATTTTCTCATTCGAGGACATCTAATTGTTGTTTGGTTGATTTGGAAAAGAATGTCTAAGAACCTTCTCTAGCTATCTATCTCATCTTGTCTCAAATTCTTTTGACCAATTTGATGGAAAAGAATGTCTAAGAACCTTCTCTAGCTATCTATCTCATCTTGTCTCAAATTCTTTCATGCTATATCACAAAATTTGAGCAAGCTCTTTTTCGGACCCTCCGGGTGAGGAGCACTCAAAGCCACTGATCTGATTAGGGTTGACTTCCAAAACCTCCTAAAATGCATTTCGGCCAGAGCAACTCATTCCATTTTGGTCCAACTGAATGTACTTTAGGCTGATCAGTTTTTAATCTCGGAATGACCGATGCAAAATTCCCGAAGTCACCGAGTTGCCCTGTCTCTGATAGTTATATACTTCAGTGTCACTGATACGTCCATTTTGCATCATGTTTTCCTACTATTATTTATTATGTTTTGGGTCATTATTTCACTTTAAGATACAATTCTTATGCCTTTTCTCTCTTATTTTGCAAGTTTCACAAGAAGAGGGAGATTGCCGGCAGCTGTAATTCTGGACCGGAAAGGGCTACAGTAGAGATAGCTATTCTGCACAACTCCAAATGACCTGAAAATTTACGGAGAATTATTTTGGAATATATATAAAATATTGGCGGAAGAAATACCAGGAGGGGACCCACCAGGAAGCCACAAGCCTGGGGGACGCGCCCCCCGAGCTTGTGGGGCCCCTGGCAGGCCTCCGAGGCCCATCTTCTGCTACATGAAGCCATTTTCCCTATAAAAAATCAAGAGAAGACTTTTGGGAAGAAGCACTGCCATCTCGAGGTGGAACCTGGGCAGCAGCACTTTTGCTCTCCGGCGGAGCGATTTCGCCGGGGAAACTTCCCTCCGGGGGGGAGGGGGGAATCGAAGCCATCGACATCACCAACGATCCTCTCATCGTTGGAGGACCAATCTTCATCAACATCTTCACTAGCACCATCTCATATCAAACCCTAGTTCATCTCTTGTATTCAATCTTTGTCCCAAAACCTCAGATTGGTACCTGTGGGTTGCTAGTAATGTTGATTACATCTCGTAGTTGATGCTAGTTGGTTTATTTGGTGGAAGATTACATGTTCAGATCCTTAATGATATTCAATACCCCTATGATCTTGAACATAAATATGATTTGTGAGTAGTTACTTTTGTTCTTGAGGACATGAGAGAAGTCTTCTTATAAGTAATCATGTGAATTTGGTATTCGTTCAATATTTTGATGATATGTATGTTGTTGCTTCCTTTAGTGGTGTCATGTGAACATCGACTACATGACACTTCACCATAATTGGGCCTAAGGGAAGGCATTGTGGAGTAATAAGTAGATGATGGGTTGCTAGAGTGACAGACACTTAAACCCTAGTTTATGCGTTATTCCGTAAGGGGCTGATTTGGATCCATATGTTTCATGCAATGGTTAGATTTATCTTAATTCTTCTTTCGTAGTTGGGGATGCTTGCTAGGGGGGGTAATCAAAAGTGGGAGGCTTGTTCAAGTAAGAATAACACCCAAGAACCGGTCCATCCACATATCAAATTATCAAAGTAGCGAACGCGAATCAAATAAACATGATGAAAGTCACTAGATGAGAATTCCCATGTCCTCGAGAAAGCTTTGCTTTATATAAGAGACCGTTCCGGCTTGTCCTTTGCTATAAAAAGGATTGGGCCACCTTGCTGCACTTTGCTGCTATTGTTACTTGCTACTCGTTACAAATTATCTTGCTACAAAACTATCAGTTACAGCTACTTTCAGTGCTTGCAGAAAATATCTTGCTAAAAACCGCTTATCATTTCCTTCTGCTCCTCGTTGGGTTCGACACTCTTACTTATCGAAAGGACTATGATTGATCCCCTATACTTGTGGGTCATCAGTCACCGATTCATCTCGCTCGGTCCGACCGACAACGGATGGGTATATATATCCCCGTGAACCGTGCGTTGAAAAATTCTTCAACGTCACGAGTCCCGCACCCCATTGTTGTCGTCGCCCTGGTCTACGGATCATCTCCCTTGTTTCTCGTGTGCCTTCGCCGCAGGACTCCGTCACTGTCAACGGCATTCGTCCCCGCCATTGCCGCTGTAGCGGATCTTCACCGAGTTAGGGTAAGATTCGACCCCTCTAGTGCTCCCCAAATCT
This sequence comes from Elymus sibiricus, assembly GCA_039707655.1. NCBI lineage: Eukaryota > Viridiplantae > Streptophyta > Magnoliopsida > Poales > Poaceae > Elymus > Elymus sibiricus. Next base: position 255,989,293 of record CM077674.1, read on the forward strand.
GATTCAATGCACTAGAGATAGCGCCTGTATTCTTGCCACCATATGCACTTCCCCTTCCAGCAAACAATTTGTTATATGTAGATTCGAGCAAAAAAATTAGGGTTAGGTTGCCGCAGTATTCATCTCAGACAGACCGAATCAACAGAATCAGAGGCACCGATTTGGCTTTGGCCATAGCACATAGTACTTTTTGGTGCAACCGAAAGTTACTAATCGGTGAGACCGATTCAGTATTTCTGTTGTACCATGAGCTCTTCGGAGAGACCGAGTCTCACTTCCGTTCAACCGAAATAGTGTGACCTAGTCTTGTTGCAGCCTCGGTACTTCCGAAATTTTCAACTCGGTCATTCCGAAATGCATACTGTGAAAACCCAAAACTGAATTTTGAACTCAATATTTTCAAAAACAGCTGTATTTTCTGATGCTCATCCAATCCACTCTACTCACTCTACCTCACAGGGTCAGTGGTCATCATGGCAGGATCAGAGCACAGTCAGAATGTGCCAGTTGAGCCAAGTGTTGACTTGGAAGTAGGTACAAGTCATGAGGAAAGTTTTGATGAAGGTGAGCGTAGTTCTCCCAGTCTTCCAACGGATGCTACAAGGGCCAGGAAGAAGAGCAATTCTGATGAGGAAGATGATGATTTCCAGCCAGAGGAGGTCACTTCCAAGAAAAAGGAAGTGGTCAGAAAGGAGTATGGCATCAGAAGCAGAGAATTGTTGCCAGAAAGGTCTCCCAGTCTACTGCTGCCAAGAGAGGCATTGTCCCCACCAGTGAGAACCCAGGAGGTTCAAGCCAAGGCCAGCCCAAGTCTATGCCCAAAGTGGCAGGCAAGAAAAGAGATAGAAACAGACATCACATGTGGTGTTCAAGCCCACATCCATGAGGAATGAAGAGCCAGAAGATGAAGAACCAGCTGCTGATGCACCACCTCCAAAGCAGAGGAAGTTGATGGCTGATGCTATGCCCAAGAAGGTAGCCACCACTTCAAAGTCCAAGCCAGCTGCTGCCCCCAAATCCAAGGGCAAGACAACAAGGAACATCTCTGCTGCTGAGAAGAACAAGGCCCCAGTGCCTGAGAGAGTTGATGATGATGAAGGAGCCATAGTGCTCAAGAAGCTCAGACCAAGACTGCCAGATCATGATGATTCACATCCAAAGGCAGAGAATATGAAGGAGAGGAAGGACAAGGGTCTCAGAATATGGAGGCAGACTGATCCCTACTCTGTCAGGAGAAGAACTGTTGTTGATTATCGCTTTCACACTAAGGAGCAGCAAGATTTCTATGAGACTGTGCTCCTTGACAAGAAGCCAGTTGTCAGTGACATGAGATGGGTTGATTGGAACTTCATTAATGAGAATGAGGACAACTTTCCCAATGTCCACGAGAACTTCAAGAACATTGGCATTGATTAATTCATTGGAACTAAGATGACTGCATGGACAGATGAGCTCATCATGCAATTCTACTCCACTGCCCACTTTTACCCCGATGGAAAGATCGTGTGGATGACTGAGGGAACCAAATTCCAGTCTAGCATAGCTGAATGGGCAGAGCTTATGAATGTTCTAGAGTAGCAGAAAAGGATGTTGATGTGTATGCTGAAGGCAAGAAGGATCACAACTCTATGGCAGACATGTACAGACCGATTCCAGAGGATTACAAGAAGACACACAAGCTGGGATCCATATATCATCTCTTGCCTGGACTTGATACTATCAACACCATCCTGAGGCATACATTGATGCCCAAGTCTGGAGATGACAAGATGATAAGAGGCCATTCGATCAACATGCTACAACTAGTGGATGGCTTCACCAGATTCAAGCTGATGAATTTGATTGTAGAGACAATCAAGAGGACTGCCACAGATCAAAAATGATCATGTGGGTTTGCACCGCAAATCCAGTTGCTCATCAACACCAAAGTCGGTAGCAAGGTATATTTGCTTGATCGTCTGCACTTGCCACTGCAGCCAGAGCTAGAGGACTGCACAGTGACCATGGATGAGACTCATCCTACTTCAGCTACAGCTCAAGCAAAGGCAGAAGCTGCAAAGAATGCTGTTCCTAGCACATCTACTGCTCCAGTTCTGAAGACGAAAGCCGATCAGATACTATATCTTCTCCATGCTTCTCAGAGGATTGAGCAGAGTCTGTCCAACCTCGTGAAGAGCCAAGAGAGCTTTGAGAGGATTATAGAGACTAAGTTCCATGACCTGGATGTTAAGGTCACTGAGGTGAAAACCACAGTTGAGAGTCTGAAGAAGGAAGTGGATGAAGCTAAGTTACATTCAAACAATGATGATGAGGATCCGGGCACAGGTCTTCCAATGACCACTCAGTTTTAGAAGATGCCCAGATCAGCAGCAGTGGCAGTCGCCAACACACGAGCCACAGTTTTTGCTCCAGCTGCTGCACCTTCAGTTGCTCCTACTGTCCCTCCAGCTGTCTCCACTCCACCAGTCTAGCAGACATCATCTGAGATCTTTGCAGACAGGCTTCTCTCTACTCCAACAACTTCTAAGCACACCGGAGCTGCAAGTCAGAAGACTTCTTCACTAGGAGCTGCAGGAGATTGAACCCAGAGTGACTCTTAGCTCTATACTCATTCAAACTTTTTGGTACTTGTGGCCAAAGGGGGGAGAATTAGTATAGATCATAGGGCTCCAAGAGAGAGTGTTTTGTTTTTATTCATTTGATTTTGGTTGAGCTCATGCTACTTTGTGCTACTTGTGTTTGATGCTTGTCTGAGACTAAGTTTTATTCATGCTTGATCATACCATACTTCAATGATATGCATGCTTATCGATCTATCTAAATGCTTCTTGTATGATCATTCACTTGTTTGATTGGTGATGAGTGCTTGTTATATTTGCTTCATATCATTTTGAGCGCTCCACCAAGATGTATGTGACATGGAAGAGTGACCCATGATCCTAATCGATTGTGCATTTGCATTCAAACGCAAATTTTAAATAATGCACAAATTTAGGGGGAGCTCTTGCTTATCACATACTTCTCAAATCGACGATATCATTCATTGATTATATCCCATATCGAAGCTTTGATCTATATGTTGTCATCAATTACGAAAAGGGGGAAATTAAAAGTGCAACTAATCTCCGAGTGGTTTTGGTAATTTATAACAACATATATGTCATGAACTAATGCCTATTCAAAGATAGATTTCAGGAAAGTTCAATGTTGGCATGACATGGAAAGGTTATTGTGGACCCCTCAAAATGCTAAGGACATGGATTGGCAAAAGCTTCAAGACTCTACATCTTTGGTTAAGTGATCCAAGATCACATTGAGTCCATAGGAAAGCCAATACTATTAAAAGGGGATGAGGTTTTGAACATGACTCAATTGCTCAAGTGCTTGAAGATATTGCTCCAAAACCCTCAACCATTTTCTCCAAATCCAATCTGTCCAAACCCTAACTTCCAAACTCGGTCCCGCCGAAACTTCCATATCCGAACCCACCGAGTTGATCCTAGACAGAGCCACATCCAAACCCTAGCAAATCGGTTCTACCGAGATGACGTTCGGTCCCACCGAAATGAAGTGACCAAGTTTTTGTAACCCTTTCACGCCTTTTCGGAATTACCAAGTTGGTTTGATCAGAACTACCGAAAGAGGTCTCACTTAGGGCATTGCACATTGGTCCAACCGAGTTGTTTCATTCGGTCTCACCGAGACGCCCAACGTTCGAATCTTTTACACAGGTCGGTCTCACCGAGATTTTCATTTCGGTGTCACCGAGTTGAGTCAAAAGGTTGTAACGGTTGGATTCTAGGTGAAGGCTATTTATACCCCTCCACCCCCATTCACTCTGTGAGAGAGCCATCAGAACGAAAGTACACTTCCACTATTCATTTTCAGAGAGAGAACCACCTACTCATGTGTTGAGATCAAGAGATTCCAACCCAATCATTTGAACCTTGATTTCTAGCCTCCCCAAGTTGCGTTCCATTCCAATCCTTCTCCAACCCAAGCCAAATCAATGAGAGAGTGATTGAGTATTGAGAAGACTATCTTTTGAAGCACAAGAGCAAGGAGTTCATCATCAACAATAACATCTATTACCTTTTGGAGAGTGGTGTCTCCAATATTGGTTAGGTGTCACTTGGGAGCCTCCAAGATCTTGTGGAGTTGAACCAAGGAGTTTGTAAGGGTAAGGAGATCGCCTACTTCGTGAAGATCTACCCCGAGTGAGGCTAGTCCTTCGTGGATGTAAGTCATGGTGGAATAGACAAGGTTGCTTCTTCGTGGACCGTTCGTGGGTGGAGCCCTCCGTGGACTCTGCTACTTGTGAGCTGCGTTGGGATTTTCCCCGAAGAGGAAGGGTGAAGCAATATAGTAGTGGATAGTATTTCCCTCAGTGAGAACCAAGGTTATCGAACCAATAGGAGAACCAAGCAAATTCCTAGTAAGCAGTACCTACACACACAAGAGCAAATACTTGCACCCAACGCCGGCAAGAGGGTTGTCAATCCCCTCGAGCTCGTTACTTGCAAGGATTAAATCTGATAGTGATAGATATATAAATTGAGCAGTAAATAAAAAGTAAAATAATTGCAGCAAGGAAATTTAGGTTTTTGCAATATGATTAAAGTAGACCCGGGGCCCATAGTTTTCACTAGAGGCTTCTCTCTTGAAACATAGCTGATACGTCTCCAACGTATCTATAATTTTTTATTGTTCCTTGCTATTATAGTATCAATCTTGGATATTTTATATGCAATTATATATCATTTTTTTGGGACTAACCTATTAACCTAGTGCCCAGTGCCAGTTGCTGTTTTCTGCTTGTTTTTGGTTTTTCAGGAAATCAGCACCAAACGAAGTCCAAATGCCACGAAACTTTTTGACGATTTTTTCTGGACAAAAGAGTCCTGGAAGCTTCGGGAGGATGCCAAAAGCCTCACGAGGAGGCCACAAGGCAACAGGGCGCGGCCCTGGGGGCACGCCATGATGCCTTGTGGGCCCCTCATAGCTCCTTTTGACCAAATTCCACTTCTATAAATTCTCAAATATTCGCAAACCAACAAAGAGCCAGATGAGAAAACCCTACCGCTGCCGCAAGCCTCTGTTCTTCCGTGATCCCATCTGGAGGCCTTTTCCGGTACTCTGTCGGAGGGGGAATCGATCACGGAGGGCTTCTTCATCAACCTTGCTGCCCTTCCGATGATGTGTGAGTAGTTTACCACAGACCTACGGGTTCATAGCTAGTAGCTAGATGGCTTCTTCTCTCTCTTTGATCTTCAATACCATGTTCTCCTCGATGTTCTTGGAGTTCTATCCGATGTAATCTTCTTTTGCGGTGTGTTTGTTGGGATCTGATGAATTGTGAGTTTATGATCAGATTATTCATGAGAAATATTTGACACTTCTCTGAACTCTTTTATACATGATTGTTATAGCTTTGTATTTCTCTCCGATCTATCCGTTTGGTTTGGCCAACTAGATTGATTTATCTTGCAATGGGAGAGGTGCTTTGTGATGGGCTCAATCTTGCGGTGCTCAATCCCAGTGACAGAAAGGGACATGACACGTATTTGTATTGTTGCCATTAAGGATAAAAATATGGGGTTTAATCATATTGCTTGAGTTTACTTTGTCTACATCATGTCATCTTGCTTAAGGCGTTACTCTGTTTTATACTTAATACCCTAGATGCATGCTGGATAGCGGTCGATGGGTGGAGTAATAGTTGTAGATGCGAGCAGGAGTTGGTCTACTTGTCTCGGACGTGATGCCTATATACATGATCATTGCCATGAATCCGTCATAATTATTTGCTTTTCTATCAATTGCCCAACAGTAATTTGTTTACCCACCGTATGCTATGTGTTCGAGAGAGAAGCCTCTAGTGAAAACTATGGCCCCCGGGTCTACCTTTATCATATATTAAAATCTAAAAATACCTTGCTACAATTTATTTACTTTTATTTTATTTTGCAATTTAGTTTTTATCTATCACTATCAGAATTAATCCTTGCAAGTAACCGCTAAGAGGGTTGACAATTCTCTTATTTGCGTTGGGTGCAAGTGTTTGCTTTTGTGTGTGTAGGTGCTGCTAATGAGGTTTTGTGTGGTTCTCCTACTGGATTGATAACCTTGGTTCTTAATTGAGGGAAATACTTATCTCTACTATACTACATCATCGTCTCCTCTTCGGGGAAATACCAACACAGTCTACAAGTAGCAAGAAGAATTTATGGCGCCGTTGCCGGGGAGACATCACCAAAACTTATCAAGTACCTTCGCATAAACTATCATCCACTTGCATTTATTTTATTTGCCTTTTATTTGCATTTTCCTCTCATTTTCATCTCCCCCATTACTAAAACAATTTTACAAAAACACAAAAATATTTCGTTTGCTAGTTTGCTTGCTTCGTCGCGATGTCTCAAGAAAACACCAAATTGTGTGACTTTTCCAATACTAACAATAATGATTTTATTAGTACTCCAATTGCTCCTCCTGCCACTAGTGTGGAGTCGTGTGACATTAATGCTGCTTTGCTTAATCTTGTTATTAAAGAACAAATTTTCTGGTAGTCCTAATGAAGATGCTGCATCCCATCTAAATACTTTCGTTGAACTTTGTGATATGCAAAAGAAGAAAGATGTGGATAATGATATAGTTAAATTGAAATTATTTCCATTCTCATTATGAGATCGTGCTAAAACTTGGTTTTCATCCTTGCCTAGAAATAGTATTGATTCTTGGGATAAATGTAAGTATGCTTTTATTGCCAAGTATTTTCCTCCCACTAAGATTATTTCTTTAAGAAATCAAATTATGATTTTTAAGCAACTTGAGCATGAACATGTTGCGCAATCTTGGGAGAGAATGAAATTAATGATAAGAAATTTTCCAACTCATGGTTTAAGCTTATGGATGATCATACAAAAAAATTATGCGGGACTAAACTTTGTTTCTAGAAATTTGCTAGACTCTCCCACAGGTGGTACTTTTATGGAAATTACATTGGAAGAAGCTACAAAACTCCTTGATAATATTATGACAAATTATTCTCAATGGCACACTGAACGAACTCCAACTGGTAAGAAGGTAAATTATGTTGAAGAAATTAATACTTTGAGTGATAAGATGGATGCTCTTATGAAATTGGTTGCTAGTAAAAGTGCTCATATTGATCCTAATGATTTGCCATTGTCTACTTTGATTGAGCAAAATAATGATGCTATTGATGTGAATTCTGTCTCTAGAAATAATTTCAACAACAACGCTTATACGGGTAATTTCAATCCTAGACCGTTTCCTGGAAATTCCTCTAATAATTATGGTAATTCCTATTGTAATCCATATAATAATAATAATAATAGGATACCATCTGATCTTGAAAGTAATATTAAAGAATTTATTAATTTGCAAAAGATTTTCAATGCTATGGTAGTAGAAAAATTGAATAGAGTTGATGAATTGTCTAGGAACATGGATAGAATTGCTCATGATGTGGAAAATCTCAAAATTAAAATTTTGCCACCCAAGCATCATATAAATAAGTCTATTAAAGCTATCTATGTCTCCATTAATGAAAGTAAAGAAAGGACCGCTAGGTTGAGAGCTAAGCGAGAATTCTCAGAAAAAGCTATGCCACCCGGTTTCTATCGTAGTAATGATGAAGATATTAAAATGATTGGTGTCTTACCTATTGAATCTCTATTTAGTAATTCAAAACTTGATGAAAAAGGGACTGTAGATGAGTCAACTTTAGCTAGAAGGTGTCCCAATTATTTGGAGGGTGATGATTTTAATGATAAAAATGACAAAAGTGGGTTTGGAGAGGTCAAAACTTTAAATAGTGATGTGCCCACTACTTTGGATTACAAGGACTTTAATTATGATAATTTTTCTTTAGTTGAATATATTTCCTTGTTGCAATCCATGATTAATTCACCTAATGCCTATGAACAAAATAAAGCTTTTACTAAACATATTGTAGAAGCTATGATAAAAGCTCATGAAGAAAAACTTGAGTTGGAAGTTTCAATTCCTAGAAAATTGCATGATGAATGGGAACCTACTATTAAAGTTAAAATTAAAGATTATGAATGAAATGCTTTATGTGATCTAGGTGCTAGCGTTTCTACTATACCAAATTCTTTGTGTGATGTGCTAGGTCTCACCGATATAGATCCTTGTTCCCTTAATTTACATCTAGCGGATTCCACTATTAAAAAACCATTGGGTAGAATAAATGATGTGCTTATTCTTGCTAAAAGGAATCATGTGCCCGTGGATTTCATTGTGCTTGATATTGAATGTAATCCGTCTTGTCCTATAATACTTGGTAGGCCTTTCCTACGAACCATAGGTGCTATTATTGATATGAAAGAAGGTAATATAAGATTTCAATTTCTGTTAAAGAAAGGAATGGAACACTTCCCTAGAAAGGGAATTAAGCCACCATATGAATCCATTATGAGGGCCACCTATGGAATTAATTTCAAGGATGACAACACTTGAAACTATGCATTATTCCTAGCTAGGGGCATGAAACAACAGCGCTTGTTGAGAGGCAACCCAATGAATAAAATATTTTTTTTGTTTTACCTTCTGTTTTTGTGTGTTTACACAATTATAGCCTCTGTTATGATTGTGTTTTTATCTTTTAATTAGTGTTTGTGCCAAGTAATGCCTTTGGGATGATTTGGAAGATAGTATAGTTGATGCTGTTTGAAAACAGAAACTTTTGCGTCCAGTGCTGGAATTTTGATTTTTTGCTGGAGCGTCAGAACCTTCTAAATTTTTTTAAACATTATTTATATATTAATTTCCCACGTTGTCCTAATTTTTCAGAATTTTGGGAGTTACAGAAGTATGACTTTAATTCAGATCTTTACAGACTGTTCTGTTTTAGACAGATTCTGTTTTTGTTGCATAGTTTGCTTATTTTGATGAATCTATTGATCGTATCGGGGGGTATGAGTCCTGGAAAAGTTGGAGTACATTAGCATTATGGTAATACTAAAGATGAATCAATTTACAACAGTACCTAAAGTTTAAGATTTGTTTGTTATACTAACGGATCTCACGAGGTTTCTGTTGAGTTTTGTGTGCTGAAGTTTTCAACTTTTGGGCGAGACTACGATGGATAAAGGAATAAGGAGCAGCAAGAGCCTAAGCTTGGGGATTCCCAAGGCACCCCAATGTAATATTCAAGGAAGGCTCAAGCGTCTAAGCTTGGGGATGCACCGGATGGCATCCCCTCTTTCGTCTACAATCTATCGGTAACTCACTTGGAACTATATTTTTATTCATCACATGATATGTGTTTTACTTGGAGCGTCTTGTGCTATAGTTTGTTTGCTTTTTACTTTGTCACAATCATATTTTCTGAACACACCTTTTTGGGAGTGGCACACATTATTCGTGATTTGTTAGAATACTCTATGTGCTTCACTTATATCTTTTGAGCTAGGCAGTTGCTCTAGTGCTTCACTTATATCTTTTAGAGCACGGCAGTGGTTATATTTTAAAAGAAATAGTTGCACTCTCATGCATCACTTATATCTTTTTGAGATTCTAATGAATAGCAATGGTAATATGCACGGGTTATGAATTTGGTCCTAATATGATAGGTATTCAAGAGGGATATAATAAAAACTTTCATGTAGATCACTGAATATGATAAGTTTGATTCCTTGCAATAGTTTTGTGATATTAAGATTGTAATATGTGGGAGGTGCTAGTAGATAATTGTGGTTTAGTAAGAATATTGGTGTTAAGGTTTGTGATTCCCGAAGCATGCACGTTTGATCTGTCGTTATGCTAAGAAGTTGGAGCATGATTTATTATTGATTGTCTTCCTTTATGTGGCGGTCGGGGGCGCGCAATGGTTAACTCCTACCAACCTCCCCCCTAGGGGCATGAGTAGTAGTACTTTGCTTCGAGGGCTAATAAACATTCACAATAAGTATGTGAGTTCTTTATGACTAATGTGAGTCCATGGATTATACGCACTCTCACCTTTCCGCAATTTGCTAGCCTCTTCGGTACCGTGCATTGCCCTTTCTCACCTCGAGAGTCGGTGCAAACTTCGCCGGTGCATCCAAACCCCGTGATATGATACACTCTATCACACATAAGCCTCCTTATATCTTCCTCAAAACAGCCACCATACCTACCTATCATGGCATTTCCATAGCCATTCCGAGATATATTGACATGCAACTTCCACCGTTCTGTTTTTTTTATGACACACGTCATCATTGCCATATTGCTTTGCATGATCATATAGCTGACATAGTATTTGTGGCTCAGCCACCGTTCATCATTTTTTATACATGTTACGCTAGTATCATTGCACATCCTGGTACACTGCCAGAGGCATTCATATAGAGTCATATTTGTTCTAGTTTCGAGTTGCAATTTTGAGTTGTAAGTAAATAGACGTATGATGATCATCATTATTAGAGCATTGTCCCAGTGAGGAAATAATAATAAAAAAGGGGGAAAATAGGCCAAAAAGATCCCACAAAAAAAAGAAAAAAAAAGAAAAAAAGAAAATGAGAGAAAAAGAGAGAAGGGGCAGTGTTACTAACCTTTTCCATACTTGTGCTTCAAAGTAGCACCATGTTTTACATATAGAGAGTCTCCTATTTTGTCACTTTCATATACTAGTGGGAATTTTTCATTATAGAACTTGGCTTGTATATTCCGATGACGGGCTTCCTCAAATGCCTAAGGTCTTCATGAGCAAGCAAGTTGGATGCACACCCACTTAGTTTTTCATGTTGAGCTTTCATACACTTATAGCTCGTAGTGCATCCGTTGCATGGCAATCCCTACTCCTCGCATTGATAACAATTGATGGGCATCTCCATAGCCCATTGATTAGCCTTGTCGATGTGAGACTATCTTCTTCTTTTTGACTTCCCCTTATTAATCTCTACCACCACATTCTATTCCACCCATAGTGCTATATCCATGGCTTGCACTCATGTATTGCGTGGTTGTTGAAAAAGCTGAAGCACGTTAAAAAGTATGAACCAATTGCTTGGCTAAAACCGGGGTTGTGCATGATAAATACGTTGTGTTCAGAAGATGGAGCATGATAGGATTATATGATTTTGTAGGGATAACTTTCTTTAGCATTTTTATTTTGAAAGACATGATTGTTTATTAGTATGCCTGAGTATTGATGTCTTTATATGAAATTATAGACTATTGCTTTGAATCATTCGGATCTTAATATTCATACTGTAAAGAGATTGCATGATGAAACGTGTTAGGTAGCATTCCACATCAAAAATTCTGTTTTTATCATTTACCTACTCGAGGATGAGCAGGAATTAAGCTTGGGGATGCTTGATACGTCTCCAACTTGGATGAGCATGATCTTAATGTATCTATAATTTTTGATTGTTCCAAGCTATTATAGTATCAATCTTGGATGTTTTATATGCAATTATATATCATTTTTTTGGGACTAACCTACTAACCTAGTGCCCAGTGCCAGTTGTTGTTTTCTGCTTGTTTTTGGTTTTTCAGGAAATCAGTACCAAATGAAGTCCAAATGCCACGAAATTTTTTGATGATTTTTTTATAGACAAAAGAGACCCTGGAAGCTTCGGGAGGATGCCAAAAGCATCATGCGGAGGCCACAAGGCAACAGGGCGCGGCCCCAGGGGGCGCGCCTTGATGCCTTGTGGGCCCCTCGTGGCTCCTTTTGACCTAATTTCACTTCTATAAATTCTCAAATATTCGAAAACCAATAGAGAGCCAGACGAGAAAACCCTACCACTGCCGCAAGCCTCTGTTCTTCTACGATCCCATCTGGAGGCCTTTTTCGGTACTCTGACGGAGGGGGAATCGATCACAGAGGGCTTCTTCATCAACCTTGCTGCCCTTCTGATGATGTGTGAGTAGTTTACCACAGACCTACGGGTCCATAGCTAGTAGCTAGATGGCTTCTTCTCTCTCTTTGATCTTCAATACCATGTTCTCCTTGATGTTCTTGGAGTTTTATTCGATGTAATCTTCTTTTGCGGTGTGTTTGTTGGGATCCGATGAATTGTGAGTTTATGATCAGATTATTCATGAGAAATATTTCACTCTTCTCTGAACTCTTTTATGCATGATTTTTATAGCTTTGTATTTCTCTCCGATCTATCCGTTTGGTTTGGCCAACTAGATTGATTTATCTTGCAATGGGAGAGGTGCTTTGTGATGGGTTCAATCTTGCGGTGCTCAATCCCAGTGACAGAAAGGGACATGACACATATTTGTATTGTTGCCATTAAGGATAAAAAGATGGGGTTTAATCATATTGCTTGAGTTTACTTTGTCTACATCATGTCATCTTGCTTAAGGTGTTACTCTGTTTTATACTTAATACCCTAGATGCATGTTGGATAGCGGTCGATGGGTGGAGTAATAGTAGTAGATGCAATCAGGAGTCGGTCTACTTGTCTCGGACGTGATGCCTATATACATGATCATTGCCATGAATCCGTCATAATTATTTGCTTTTCTATCAATTGCCCAACAGTAATTTGTTTAACCACCGTATGCTATGTGTTCGAGGGAGAAGCCTCTAGTGAAAACTATAGCCCTCGGGTCTACCTTTATCATATATTAAAATCCAAAAATACCTTGCTGCAATTTATTTACTTTTATTTTATTTTGTAATTTACTTTTTATCTATCACTATCAAAATTAATCCTTGCAAGTAACCACTAAGGGGATTGACAACCCTCTTATTTGCGTTGGGTGCAAGTGTTTGCTTTTGTGTGTGTAGGTGCTGCTAACGAGGTTTTGTGTGGTTCTCCTACTGGATTGATAACCTTGGTTCTTATCTGAGGGAAATACTTATCTCTACTATACTGCATCATCCTCTCCTCTTCGGGGAAATACCAACACAGTCTACAAGTAGCAATAGCATACGGTGGGTAGACAAATTACTGTTGGGCAATTGATAGAAAAGCGCATAGTTATGATGTTATTCATGGCAATGATCATGTATATAGGCATCATGTCCATGACAAGTAGACCAAAACAATTCTGCATCTACTACTATTACTCCACTTTGAGAGCGCTTCTATGCTTGCCTATCTATGTATTAAGTTCATAACAAACAGAGTAATGCATGAAGTATAATGACATGATGTAGACAGAATAAAATCAAGCAATATGATTAAACCCCTTCGTTTTACCCTTAATGGCAACAATACAAATATGTGCCTCGCTACCCCTTCTGTCACGAGGTGAGGACACCGCAAGATTGAACCCATTACAAAGCACCTCTCCCGCTGAAGATAAATCAATCTAGTTGGCCAAACCAAACGGATAGATCGAAGAGAAAGACAAAGCTATAATAATCATGCATAATAAATTTTAGAAAATACTCAATTACTTTTAATGAATAATCTGATCATAAACCCACAATTCATCGGATCCCAACAAACACACCGCAAAAGAAGATTACATCGGATAGAACTCCATGGAGAACATGGAGAACTTTGTATTGAAGATCAAAGAGAGAGAGAGAAAGCCATCTAGCTACTAGCTATGGACCAGTAGGTTTGTGGTGAACTACTCACACATCATCGGAAGGGCAGCAAGGTTGATGTAGAAGCCCTCCGTGATCGATTCCCCCTCCGGCAGAGTACCGGAAAAGGCCTTGTGACGCCCCCGACTCGACCGTGCACTAATCATACACGCAAATGCGCGCGATCAAGCCCAGGGACTCACGGGAAGATATCACAACACAACTCTAGACACAAAATAAAATAATACAAGCTTTATATTACAAGCCAGGGGCCTCGAGGGCTCGAATACATAAGCTCGGGTTACACAAGAGTCTGCGGAAGCAACAATATCTGAGTACAGACATAACTAAACAAGTTTGCCTTAAGAAGGCTGAGCAAAACAACGACACTAGATCGAAATGGTGCAGGCCTCCTGCCTGGGAGCCTCCTATATACTCCTTGTCGTCGATCTCCACGTAGTAGTAGGCTCCGTCGGGGTAGTAGTAGTCGTTGACGGGATCAGCTGACTCCGGGGCTCCGTCATCTTATTGCAGCAATCAGGTAGGGGGAAAAAGAGGTAGCAAAGCAACCGTGAGTGCTCATCCAAAGTACTCGCAAGACTTACATCAGAACTATTCTATGTATGAATCGGTTTCAAAAGAGGGGGCTGTATCTGTGGACTAGACTGCAGAAATGCGAGAATAGAGGGGAAGGCCTAGCCTATAGAAAACTAGCATCTTGCAGCATTAGAAGAGTGCAGATTAGCATCATAACATAAAGTAATAAGTAATAGTAGCAATGCCCAGAGATCCTTCCTCGACTCCCTGCGAGAAAGCGATCCCGGAGCTAACATATTATTTAATTAACACAGGTATCTAGTTCTAGTTGTAGTAGATCGGGATACTCTCCGAGCGTCCTGTTACCGTGGACACGGCTATTCGAATAGATATACTTCCCTGTAGGGGTGCACCAACTTACCCAACACGCTCGATTAACTCTGGCCGGACACACTTTTATCGGGTCATGCCCGACCTCGGCTGATCGACACGCCGTAGCCCTACCTAGGCCCAACAGAGAGGTCAGCATGCCGGTCTACATCCTAAGTGCTCAGGGGTCTTGGGCCCATCGCCCTTTGCACTCCTGCACGTTGCGTGGGCGGCCGGGACCAGACCTAGCACCTGTATACACACGCAGGCTGTCACAGTCCACCCGGGCGCGCGCCGCTCAAATGCCGACGTCTGAAGAACTTCGGCTGAAACATACAACACCGAGTGCCCATACTTTTCCCGCGTGGTGGTTAGTGCGAAAAGGCCAGAGGCCTACTCAGATCACATATCCAAACCCATTAGTGTGTTGGGAGAGTGCGGTGACGATCAGTGCTCCTGTCGCCTCGTCTCGTGGACTTACGGCAAGGGTCAAGCCCATCCCTCTCTAGGGCGGTCTGCCTGCCCGGCCGTGCCGCGTAATTATCTCGCGGGTACCCTCCAGGTCAACCCAACTTCACAAGAGACTGTCGGGAACTCAGGTCCACCTCTGCCGGGTGGTACCGCCTGTCCCTTCAGTCCCGCCGTAACAATTAAAAGTGGCAACAGTATAAGGTAACAGTGTGTCTGTAACATCGAGGGGAAAATCTGAGGAATCACCCTCGATGGATTCCCACTCGATCTAACTGTCAAGGTGAACTTGGAGGAATCACGCTCGATGGGTTCACACTTGAGGGGCTGCACGACAGAGGCATCATCGGAGGTGGTGAAAGAGGAATCACCCTCGTTAACCCACAACCGACTAGCTACACTACAGAGATAGCTTCAGGAGTGAGGTAGGATGTATCACCCTCGGCACTCGATAGTAGCTCTGCAGAGTCGTACAACTAAGGGGTGGTGGTGCGGTGATGTGTCGGTCTCTGCACGTCGATCACACGGATCGAGTCATCCCGTAACAAAGCGAGGCAACACGGACAAGGGTGTGGGACCAATGATGGATCACTAACCAGTCAATACTGAGCAATATAGGATAGCAGGTAAGGTATCAATAGCAGTTACAAAAATAGGCTATGCATCAGAATAGGAGCTATCAAACACAGTAGCAAAATCTAATGCAAGCACGAGAGAGAAAGAATGGGCGATATGGGAATGATCAAGGGGGTTTTACTTGCCTGGAAGCTCTGCTGAAAGGGGCTGGCCGTCAGGAGTGTAGTCGTAATCGGGAGCAGCGTCGGTCTCGGGGTCTACCAAAGAGAAGAGGGGGAAGAAACAATAAATGCAAGGCAAACAAATGCAACACAGATGCATGACATGGCAATATGCTATGCTAGGGGTGACCTAATGCAGTGCTACACGTTACAGACGGAGTGGGAAAATATCTGGGAATATTTTCCCGGTTTTAGGCATCTGTCAGACAGATGAACCGGTGGGGAAGGTTCCATGTTTGCAGTGTTGGAGGCATGTGACAGGTATGTGGATGGCATATTCGGATTCGTCTTATTTTTCTGATCATTTTTCATATATAAATTATTTTCATCCGAGTTACGGATTATTTTATATGTTTTTTCAAAGTTTTAATCATTTTCTGAAATTTTTGGAATTTAATTTAATTTCGAAAATAAAAGAATAAAATGCTATGGGTACACAGAGAGTGTACCCAGAGAGGTGCATGTGTGGCTGACAGTGGGCCCAGTTGACTGGGTCAACTGCCGAGTCAGCAGAGGCTGGCTGGTGGGCCTAGCTGCTGACTCAGCAGCTGACTGGGTCAACCTTATCCATTTAAATAGTGCCAGGGCCCCACATGTCAGTGACTGTTAGTAATTAACAGGTTTAAATTAATCCAACGAGTTAATTAGAGTCATGGGGCCCTCTGTCAGTGACTAACTAATTACCAGATTAATTTAATTAGTCATAATAAGTGATTAAGCAGGTGGGGCCCGCATGTCAGTGACTGGGGTTAGCCTAGTCAGCACGTTGACTTGGTCAACTTGGTCAACGGGGCCCCTGGGACCCACTGGCAGTGACCCGGGGTGGGCCCCAGGCAGTGCCACGTCAGCGGCGCTGGCAATTCACCGCCGGCGACCACAAAAAGCGGCGGAGGGCTCGGGCCGGCGTCGGGATTCGCCTACAGAGGCCCATTTGGAGTGCACGAGGGCGCGTTCGAACAGGCGTTCAACGCCGCGTCCAATGATGGCAGTGGCGTCGCCGGAGACGGCCTACAGCGACAGCGGCGATGAGCGTGGCAGACGCCAGAGTTCGGTCGAGCTTGGGCTCGACGCTAGGGAGCACGGGAAGGCGCGCGCGTGTGCTTGCTGGGCTCCTGGAAGCACCAGGAGCACAATGCCGTGCCCGGACGGGAGCTGCGATGGCTGTGGCCACGACGGCGAGGTGAGGCAACGGCGGCGAGCTCGGGCATGACGCCAACAATGGCTACGGGCGACGGAGAGCGGCGCTAAGAGAGGGGAAAGGACCGGCAGCTCACCGGGAAGGCGCACGTAGGCCTGTTGGTGGCTTAGGAGCAGCCGCGGCGACGGGCTTAACGACGAACGCCGGCGAGTCCGGAGGTTGAAGACGACGCCGATCTGTCGATGCAGGGGCGTTGAGCTCGAGGTGGTGGTCGTAGGCAAAGTAGAGGTCGGCGGCGCGTCTCCTGGACACGGTCTCGAGGCGTGGGGAGGCTGGTGGCTGTCGTGGGTATAAGTCTAACAGCAATGTATGGGGGTACGGATTAGAGGGCAGAGCCTAGCTATGACGCAGTTGTTACACTCGGATTTACGAGTTCAGGCCCCTCGCGGTGGAGGTAATAGCCCTATGTCTTGGTGCTCTGGAGCTGTTGATTGAGTGTATGGATTACAGAAGATGCGAACCCCTGTTATGGAGCTGGGGGTGGCTTATATAGAGTCCGCCAGACCCCTCATGAATGCCGCCATAACCAAGGGTTAAAGATAGGTTTTAAGGACGCCAGCTACTGCTAACGGATGTACTAATTACACTTAATAAGGGTGGACGCACGTCCTGACCGTTGCCGTCCCGGGGAGCCTCCTGGGCTTCTCTGTCCGAGTGAAATCAGGTACTCCGAGTGAAATGAGTTCGTCGAGTGGAGTGCCATGCTCCGAGTGGTTGTTGCCGTCCGAGTGACTTTCAAGTTGCAGTACATCTGAACGGCGATCTGGCCCAGGGGCCCAGTACAAAGTGTATGGTGTCCATGGGTAGGGTCTTTAGGTCAGGCCTGTTACCCTATCCCCAATACATGTCCTCATCATTAGCCCCCGAATCGGTCGAGGTTGAGCGGGTCGAGTCGAGGTGAATTCCCAGATGAGTTGAGTGCTACGGAGGCGCTCATGAACTCCCTCTGGTCATCCGGCGGTCTTATCTCCGTGTGTTGCCTTGACGGATTCCGGACTACATGGTGTCCGAGTGAAATGAGCCCTTCGCACGTCGGGTGGCGGACCAGACCCGAGCGTTTTTGGAAGGGTTTTAAAGGTCGAGCAATTGGGTTGCTGAATCCCGGATTTTGCGGGATTTGAAATCAGGGACGTGCGTGCGCAAACGGTTGCGACGCGGTGAGTGGGGAAAGTGGGGCGTGACGCCTCGATTTTTGCCCCCCTTTCCGCCACATACCGTAGGATCTCCGTTAGCGAGATTCGGGGAGATCTGCGGGCCTGGAAACCAACGGTGTGGATATGCGGGCGGAGGGTCCGGCGATATAAAAGGCCACCGCGATGGAGAGGGGGAGAGAACCAGATCCCCTTTTTTCCATTCCCTTCGGCCTTCCAATCCATTTCTTCGCCGCTCACTCTGCGCAAATCCGCTCGGCGCCGAAGTTCTCTGCTGCGATGGTGAAGGGCAAGACGGCGAAGTTGGAGCGAGCGAAGAGGGCGAAGAAGGCGAAGAAAGCGTCGAGCTCCAGGGTCGCGCCTCCACCCGGGTGGATCCAAGGCGACTGGCTCCTGCCGACCACCATGGCAGAAGACATCGGCGGGCTCATCGTCGATGGGCTGGTACGCGACGGGAGTTGGAGACTGCCGGAGGAGGGGGAGACCGAGCCTGCGCCACGCCCTGGGGAGCGCGTGCTCCTCGTTACTCACGTGGAGAGAGGTTTCTCTATGCCACCTCATCCTTTCCTCCGCGGCTTCTTGAACTTTTTCGGTGCTCAACTCCATCATCTTCCCCCGAATGCCACAGTGTACCTTGCCGGGTTTATTTCCATGTGCGAAAACTTCTTAGGCTGCCAGCCGCACTGGGGGCTGTTGAAGCATATCTTCACATGTCGTTCTCAGTCGATCAAAAAGGCCCGGAAAGGGAAAGAACTCATGTTACCCAGATGTGTAGCGGTTTTGGTATCCAAATGAGGGGTAGGAGTGTGTTCCCCACTATGACCTTTCCCGAGTCGGTTAGGGGTTGGAAGTCGACCTGGTTTTATTGTGACGATATTCCCTGTGCCGGATCATCGACTGGCCTTCCTCCTTGCACGTCCGAGAGGGTCAGCACTACTCCATCGCTGACGGTGGACAAGGAGGAAAAGACAGAAGTGGGGGTCTTGGTGACCGCTGTAGTTGGTCTGATTCAGGGTGGAGTGATGGGCCTGGATCTTCTGGAGGTCTTCCTCAGTCGGCGGATCCAGCCGCTGCAGGAGCGGGCTCATCCCATGTGGCGGTACGTCGGGGCCAACGACTCGACCCGAGTGCATCCAGAGGACGTTGATGAGGAGACGGTGGAGCAGTGGCTGAGATGTATCACTGGAGCGCGTGACAATCCACGAGGGTCGAGATGGATCCCGCCCTACGACGCCGCGCACCAACCGACAGAGGTGTGACACGCATTTCCGAGTGAATTATTTACGCGTGAATTATCCGAGTGAGCTGAATGATCTGACTGTCTCTGTTCTTCGTGTCTTGCAGGATTTCCAGAAGATGCTCTCGCATGTGCCAAATGGAGGATACCTTGCCGGGGACGTGGAGAGCGACCATGGTAGTGTCGAGGACAGCTACGCGGAGGATAGCGAGGAGGGAAGCGACGACTCGGAAGGAAGCAACGAGGTCGAGTCTTCTCCATCCCCAGAGATGCGCGCTGAGCGCCGCTCCAAGCAGACTCAAGATCCGAGTGCTGGCTCGGGGAAGACAGTGGCCTCGAGTGCTAAGAACCCGAAGCGCACTCGGACATCGACGCCGGAGCCGACGGAGAAGGCCACCAAGCAGCTCAAGGTCGCCTCGCCCAAACCTCGGAAGGCTCTACGCAGGATCAAGGTTACCGTGCCTGTCACCTCAACGTGAGTGCCGCGTCTTTCCCTTCTGTCTCTGTGAGCTTCTGGGCCTTTTTGACCGGGTGGAACTTATGAACCAGAGCTGCTACCTCGACGACGTCTCCCACGTAGATCGATGGAGACCGTGTCGAAGCCGAGTCAGCGGACATGGCCACCTCTTAGAAAGGTAGCAATGATTTCATTTTTTACTTCAATCTGTGATCCGACTGAATTGTGTGTCGTGACTGATTGTGTCGAGTGGACGTAGCGCTTGCAGAGATCATCCACGTCGTGGACGACGATGAAGGACTGCCACGGAGGGACACCGAGAATGGGACCGCAGCCCCGACTGCCTCTCAGACCACCGCACAGAAGACACCACCAAGCAAAGCACCTCAAGTTCTCCCTGCGCCTAACGTGACCGCGCCTCTGGGGCAAGGTTCTTCCCAGGCCAGTGCTGACCCTGTCGCGGCCTCGTCGACTGCCCTGGCCCAGGCTCCGACTCCTCCCATCAATATATTCAATCTGCATAGAGTGCCAGAGGACCAAACTGGAGCCAGCAAGGAGGCGATGATCCAGGCGGACCTGATGACCTAGCGTCTGAAGGAGATGTGTGAAACTGGCAAGTTGGCGTATGATGCCAGTGCTGCTCTCCAGCCGAATGTTCGAGTAAGTGCTCTTGTAAGTTGATCTCCAATTCATTTTTTTTCTGTAGGAGTTCCAGTTGGTAGAGTTCCAGTCGGTAAATGTTCGGTACACCCACTGAGTGTGTCGTCCGGTGGGGGCATGCTGAGTGCACCCACTGGGTGTAGTCCCCGAGACTGCCGTCGACTGCAGGCAGTCGGCGGGAGTCTTAGAACTTGTCTCCTTTTTTTTGTTTGGCCATCACTCAGATCGGGCGGACCGTTCCGAGTGGATACCATTTCAGTGGGGGCACGCTGAGTGCACCCACTGGGTGTAGTCCCCGAGACTCTCGTCGACTGCAGGCAGTCGGCCGCAGTCGGCGGGAGTCTTAGAACTTGTCTCTTTTTTTTTTGGCCGTCACTCGGATCGGGCGGACCGTTCCGAGTGGATACCATTTCAGTGGGGGCACGCTGAGTGCACCCACTGGGTGTAGTCCCCGAGACTGCGGTCGATTGCGGGCAATCGGCGGGAGTCTTATAGAGCATACGTGAGAAAAAATTTCTATATCTCATCAACACTAGTCACTTTCCAGTGGGGGCACGCTGAGTGCACCCACTGGGTGTAGTCCCCGAGACTGCCGTCGACTGCAGGCGGTCGGCGGGAGTCTAATAGAACCTAACCTCCTTCAATTGGTCGAGTGAATTGTATTAGTAGCTTGTGTCAAAGGATACTTCAGAATTTGGTAATGGTCAAGCTTGTTCCTCTCGGGAGCGCTGGTCTCTGGGCACTCGGAGTACTTCTTATCATTAACTGGTCTGCTTTCTCTTGTGTTTCAGAGAACCTGTGAGCTTGGGGCTCAGTATGTGTCGCTGGGGAAGGAGATGAACCAGCTTCGACTGGACTTGGAAGTGGAGAAGAGGAACGTAGCTCGCGTCCAAGCGGAGCTGAAGACCATGGGAGGTAAGCCTCAGCTACCGAGCGTTCAGCTTTCACTTTTCTCCATTCTTTGAACCGAGTGACTTCACTCGAACAGATGTGCGTAGTGAAAACCATCGACTCCAAGTGCGGCTCAGGACTTCTATTTCTCAAGAAACTATGAAGCAGGCACTCGTCAACAAGGACAATGAGTTGGCGGGGGCACAGAAGGTGGCGAGGGAGAAGACCAAGGCCGCCGAAGAGAAGTTGGCTTCGTTCGAGAAGCTCGAAGGGGAGAACAAGTCACTGAGGACTACCGTTGAGGAGGCGAAGAAGGAAGTGGCCGAGCTCAAGAAGCAGCAAACTGAGTGGGGCAGCAAGTTCAAGACTCAGGCGAATGCTTACGAGCAAGAGAAGAAAACTTTGAGCGAGAAGATCACCCAGCTTACCCAAAAGAAGGATTCTCTGGAAAAGTACATAGAAGACTTCACGGAGGAGATGTACACCAAGCTTGTAGGTAACTTGTATAGTCCGAGCGAGATTTCACTTATTTTCGAGTGAACTTCATGCATGCTGATACTCGTCTCTCCCCTTTATTTGTTCACAGAGTATTGTCGTGACTTCGAGTTGGAGACTGATAGAATCAAGAGGGGCCTGAATCCCACCAGGTCACTCGTCGGTGACAAGGCCGCCCTAGGCATCCTGCGACTCGAATCTCGCCTTGACGACGCCCTGGGGTACATCATCCATCTGCGGGGCGCACTTGGAAGGATCGACAAGGAATTGTGGCCAGAAGACACGCTCGAGACTAATCTGGAGTGATGATGACTCGTCTCAATCAGATCCCTAGCCGAGTGCAAGCATGGAAGAAGTCAGCTGCCCACTTCGGGGCCGATGTGGCACTCTCTCTTGTCCGTGTACATTGCAAGGACGCAAAGGAAGAGAAGTTGAAGTCTCTCCATGTCGCCAACACGAAGAAGCTCAAGTTTTAAGACTTCATGGAGACGTTCATAGAGGCAGCCACTCGGATTGCAGATGGCATCGACCTGGATGCCTTCGTTGAGCCGGCCAGCCCCTCTGGAGCATGAGAAAAACTTTAAGCTTTTCTCATTTGCCTCGGTATGCCGAGTGGATTTATATCCGTTAAACTCTTTCGGGCTTCGGGCCCGAGTACTCACATTTAATTTTGAACTCCTGAAGTTATTCGAATGCTTTCTCTCGAGTCTTTGGATGTACGCAACTTAGGCGAAAGCTGGTTCGCAGCTAAGCCCCCGAGTGAGAGGAACACTCGTCACTCGGAGTCGTTTTTAACTTAGGCGAAAGCTGGTTCGCAGCTAAGCCTCCGAGTGAGAGGAATGCTCATCACTCGAAGTCGTTTTTAACTTAGGCGAAAGCTGGTTCGCAGCTAAGCCTCCGAGTGAGAGGAATGCTCATCACTCGGAGTCGTTTTTAACTTAGGCGAAAGCGGGTTCGTAGCTAAGCCCCCGAGTGAGAGGAACACTCGTCACTCGGAGTCATTTTTAACTTAGGTGAAAGCTAGTTTGCAGCTAAGCCTCCGAGTGAGAGGAATACTTGTCACTCAGAGTCGTTTTTAACTTAGGCGAAAGCTGGTTCGCAGCTAAGCCTCCGAGTGAGAGGTATGCTGATCACTCGGAGTCGTTTTTAACTTTGGCGAAAGCTGGTTCGCAGCTAAGCCTCCGAGTGAGAGGAATGCTCGTCACTCGGAGTCATTTTTAACTTAGGCGAAATCTGGTTCACAGCTAAGCCCCCGAGTGGGAGGGGCGCTCGTCACTCGGAGTCATTTTTAACTTAGGCGAAAGCTGGTTCGCAGCTAAACACCCGAGTGAGAGGGACGCTCGTCACTCGGAGTCGTTTTTAACTTAGGCGAAAGCTGGTTCGCAGCTAAGCCTCCGAGTGAGAGGAATGCTCGTCACTCGGAGTCGTTTTTAACTTAGGCAAAAGCTGGTTCGCAGCTAAGCCCCCGAGTGGGAGGGACGCTCGTCACTCGGAGTCGTTTTTAACTTAGGCGAAAGCTGGTTCGCAGCTAAGCCCTCGAGTGAGAGGGACGCTCGTCACTCGGAGTCGTTTTTAACTTAGGCGAAAGCTGGTTCGCAGCTAAGCCCCCGAGTGAGAGGGACGCTCGTCACTCGAAGTCGTTTTTAACTTAGGCAGAAGCTGGTTCGTAGCTAAGCCCCAGAGTGAGAGGGACGCTCGTCACTCGGAGTCGTTCTTAACTTAGGCGAAAGCTGGTTCGCAGCTAAGCCTCCGAGTGAGAGGAATACTCATCACTCGGAGTTGTTTTTAACTTAGGCGAAAGCTGGTTCGCAGCTAAGCCTCCGAGTGAAAGGAATGCTCGTCGCTCGGAGTCATTTTTAACTTAGGCAAAAGCTGGTTCGCAGCTAAGCCTCCGAGTGAGAGGAATGCTCATCACTCGGAGTCATTTTTAACTTAGGCGAAAGCTGGTTCGCAGCTAAGTTGAAGGGCGTACACCCACTGGGGGTCGTAAGCCAGAGAATCCGTACGAGTGAACTCAATGTAGTACTGAAAAAGTCATGCTTTTATTCATCGAACATCACTCGAGTGCTTTTATTACATCTCAATATCAAGTATAAAATCATCGAAGCAAGTCGGCATTCCAAGCGCGGGGTTCATCTACTTGCTTCAGAAGGTTGTATAGGCGGTATGCCCCGTTATGCAGAACCTTTGACACGATAAAAGAACCTTCCCACGCAGGAGCAAGCTTGTGAGGTCGCTGCTGATCCACTCGGAGCACAAGATCGCCTTCCTGAAAGGCCCGACCCCTGATGTGTCTGTCGTGAAAACGTCGTAGGTCCTGATGATAGGTGGCTGAACGGATAAGAGCCATCTCCCTCTCCTCTTCCAAGAGATCAACGGTGTCTTGCCGCGCTTGCTCTGCTTCTGCTTCGGAGTATAGTTCCACTCGGGGCGAATTGTGGAGCAGGTCAGTCGCAGGGCAGCTTCAACTCCGTACACCATGAAGAAGGGAGTGCGATTGGTAGACCGATTGGGGGTCGTCCTCAGGCCCCACAGAACTGACGGCAATTCAGTGACCCAGGCTCCGGCTGCATGCTCCAAATCACGCATGAGTCGTGGCTTTAACCCTTGAAGGATCAGTCCATTCACTCTCTCAGCTTGTCCATTCGACTGCGGGTGAGCCACGGATGCATAGTCGACCCGGGTGCCTTGGGTGCCACAGAATGCTCTGAACTCTTCTGAGTCGAAGTTTGAGCCGTTGTCGGCAATGATGCTGTGGGGCACGCCATATCTGAAGACTATCTCTTTCATAAACTTGATCGTCGTACGAGAGTCTAGCTTCTTGATGGGTTTGGCTTCAATCCACTTAGTGAACTTGTCAACTGCAACCAGCAAGTGGGTGAATCCACTCGCCCCTGTTCGGAGGGGCCCCACCATGTCTAGTCCCCACACTGCAAACGGCCAGACGAGTGGGATCGTCTTCAGAGCAGACGCGGGCTTGTGTGATAAGTTCGCATAGAACTGACAACCAGTGCAGTGTTGGACTATCTCCTGGGCAGGTTCATTGGCACGTGGCCAGAAGAAGCCGGCTCGGTAAGCTTTAGCCACGATCGTCCGAGAGGACGCGTGGTGTCCACAAGTTCCCGAGTGAATCTCCTCCAAGATCAATCGACCTTCCTCCGGAGAGATGCAGCGCTGAGTCACACCGGTGACACTCTTTCTGTACAGCTGGTCGCCCATCACAGTAAAGGCCTTGGACCTGCGAACAATCTGGCGGGCCTCGACTTCATCCTCCGGAAGCTCTTGTCTGAGCAGGTACGCAATGTACGGCACCGTCCAGTCGGGCGTGATTGCCAGGACCTCCATGACCAAGTCAATGACTGCTGGGACCTCGGTTTCAGTTGAATCGGAGGGACCGACCACTTGCGGGGGCTCTTCAGTGAAGGGATCTTCTTTCACCACCAGGAAATGCAAATGCTCAAGGAACACATTGCTGGGTATAGGTTTCCGAGTGGACCTGATCTTTACCAGATCATCTGCCGCTTGATTCTTGGCTCGGGGGATGTGATGGAGCTCCAGTCCCTCGAATTTCTTCTCCAACTTTCTCACCGCATTGTAATATCCTGTCATAGCAGGGCTCCTGATGTCCCACTCCTTCATTACTTGATTCACAACTAGATCCGAGTCTCCGTAGACCATCAGACGTTGGACGCCGAGTGAGATGGCCATACGTAGACCATAAAGGAGCACTTCATACTCGGCCTCATTGTTGGAGGAATCAAAGTGGATCTGCAAAACATAACTGTGTCGATCGCCCTTCGGAGACACCAACACTACTCTGGCTCTTGAACCATTCAGCATCTTGGAACCGTCGAAGAACATGGTCCAGTGTTCCGGGTGACTCTGAGTCGGCTGCTGCTGTTCTATCCATTCGGCTAAGAAATTAGCTAATGCTTGTGACTTGATCGCTTTTTTCGCCTCGAACTTGATGTCCAGGGGCAGGAGCTCGATAGCCCACTTCACCACTCGACCAGTCGCATCCCGATTGTTCATGATCTCAGACAGCGGGGCATCGCTGATGACTGACACGCTGTGCTCTTGGAAGTAATGGGATACTTTCTTCGCAGTCAGGTAGATGCCATAGACGAGCTTCTGATAATGAGGATACCTCTGCTTGGATGGAGTCAGAACTTAGGAAATGTAATAGACTGGGCGCTGAACTTTGTAAGCTTTGCCCTCTTCTTCTCGCTCGATGGTGAGGACGGTGCTGACTACTTGACCAGTGGCCGCAATGTACAAGAGCAACGGCTCATTGCTGTTCGGAACGGCGAGCACCGGCTGGGTGGAAAGCAGGGCTTTGAGCTCAACAAACACTGCTTGTGCTTCAGTAGTCCACTCGAATGAATCAGACTTCTTCATCAATCGGTAAAGGGACAGTGCCTTCTCACCGAGGCGAGAGATGAATCGGCTCAGAGCTGCGAGGCAACCCGTGAGCTTCTGTACATCATGAAGCCGTTCTGGATGTTTCATTCGTACTATTGCACCGATCTTCTCAGGATTGGCATCTATCCCTCGTTCGAAAACGAGGAATCCGAGTAACTTGCCTCCTGGCACTCCGAAAGTGCATTTTACTGGATTCAGCTTAATATCATACCTCCGCAGATTTGCGAAAGTCTCAGCTAGGTCAGCCAGCAGGTCGGAACCTTTTCTGGACTTGACCACTATGGCGTGAATGTATGCCTCGATGTTCCGACTAATCTGCATATGTAAACACTTTTGGACCATGCGCATGAAAGTGGCACCGGCATTCTTGAGACCGAATGGCATAGTGATATAGCAGAAGCACCCGAATGGGGTGATAAAAGCTGTTTTTCTTTCATCTGGCCCATACAGTCGGATCTGGTGGTACCCGGAGTACGCATCCAGGAAAGACAGTCGCTCATACCCCGCGGTGGAATCTATGATCTGATCTATACGGGGGAGCGGGAAATGATCCTTGGGACAGACCCGATTGATGTGCTTGAAATCGATGCACATCCGGAGAGACTTATCTTTCTTAGGAACCATGACGACGTTGGCGAGCCACTCGGAGTGGTACACCTCACGGATGAACTCGGCTGCCAGGAGCCAAGCAACTTCTTCGCCAATGGCTTTCCTCTTCTGTGTAGCAGAACGACGAAGATGTTCCTTCACAGGTTTTGCTTTCGGGTCGACTTGCAAACGGTGCTCAGCCAGTTCCCTGGGTACACCCGGCATGTCGGATGGCTTCCATGCGAAGATGTCCCAGTTCTCATGGAGGAACTGGATGAGCGCGGCTTCCTATTTGCTGTCGAGTGTCGTTGAGATGTTGGTGGGTGCGGCATTGGGATCCTCCGGATGAACGTGCACGGACTTCGTCTCACCGAATGACTGGAATGCAGACTCCGCAGCTGGTTTCTTGGAGCGTAGCAGATCACTCGGATCGGCGTTCTTCTTGTATTCTTCCAACTCCACCATAGCCACCTGTTCATCAGTAATCTTGGACCCTTGCTGCAAACACTCTTCCACGCGCTGCCTATTGCCAGTGACAGTGATCACGCCTTTGGGGCCGGGCATCTTCAGCTTAAGATACACATAGCATGGGTGGGCCATGAAGCGTGCGTAGGCCGGCCGACCAATGATGGCATGGTAGGCACTGCGGAAGTCGACCACTTCGAAGGTTAGCCTTTCCTTCCTGAAGTTCTTTTCGTCTCCAAAGACCACATCCAGGGCGATCTGCCCAAGTGACTTTGCTTTCTTGCCGGGGATCACTCCGTGGAACTGCATACTGCTCTCGCTGAGATGGGACATCGGGATGCCCATCCCCTTCAGGGTCTCAGCGTAGAATATGTTCAGGCCATGAGGACCTTACGCAACTGAACGCCTCCCACGACAGGATCAACCACCAGCGCCTGCCGCCCAGGTGAAAGCACATGTGCTCCCTTGGTGGTTTTGGTAATTTATGCCAACATACATGTTGTTGGACTAATGGTTTTATCTAGTGAATTTCAGACAAGTTCAACAATGGCGTGGCAGGGACAAGAGGACGTGGAACCCCTTCAAAATGCTAAGGACAAGGATTGGCAAAAGATCAAGACTCTACATTTTTGGTTTAGTGATCCAAGATCACATTGAGTCCATAGGAAAGCTAATACTATTAAAAGGGGATGAGGTGTTGCTTAATGGTCTTTTTGCTCAAGTGCTTAGTGACAGTACTCCTAAACCCTCAACCACTCTCTACTCCAAATATGTCCTAAACCTACATTCCAACTCGGCCCCACCGAAATTCTCTATCCGGAGCCACCGAGTTCATCTAGACTTAGCCACTGCCAAAACCCTAACAAATCGGATCCACCGATATGGATCTCGGTCCCACCGAGATGGCCTTGCCAACTCTCTGTAATCGTTTGCACTCACTTCAGTCTCACCGAGTTTTGCAAATCGGTCTCACCGAGATGGCTTGCCAACTCTCTGTTGCCTTATTGCTTCACTTCGGTACTACCGAGTTGATGAAATCGGTGCCACCGAGATGAGGTTTGCCCTAGCCATTGCACTTCGGTCCATCCAAGTTGTTTCTATTGGTCCCACCGAGATTCCTAAAGTTCATATCTTTTACACAGTTCGTGCTATCGAGATTATGGTTTCGGTGCCACCGAGTTGGGTCAAAAGTGTGTAACGGTTGGATTTTGTGTGGAGGCTATATATACCCCTCCACCACTTCCTTCTCGGTAAGGAGAGCCATCAGAACGTGCCTACACTTCCACCATACATTTTCTGAGAGAGAACCACCTACTCATGTGTTGAGATCAAGCTATTCCATTCCTACCATTTGAACCTTGATTTCTAGCCTTTCCCAAGTTGCTTTCTACTCAAATCCTTCTTCCACCATAGCCAAATTTGTGAGGAATTGTTTGAGTGCTGGGAAGACTATCATTTGAAGCACAAGAGCAAGGAGTTCATCAACAACACACCGTCTATTACCTTTTGGAGAGTGGTGTCTCCTAGATTGGTTAGGTGTCACTTGGGAGCCTCCGACATGATGTGGAGTTGAACCAAGAGTTTGTAAGGGCAAGGAGATCGCCTACTTCGAGAAGATCTACCCCGAGTGAGGCTAGTCCTTCGTGGACGTAAGCCATGGTGGGATAGACAAGGTTGCTTCTTCGTGGACCCTTTGTGGGTGGAGCCCTCCGTGGACTCGCGCAGCCGTTACCCTTCGTGGGTTGAAGTCTCCATCAACGTGGACGTACGATAGCACCACCTATCGGAACCACGCCAAAAACCACCGTGTCTTCATTGCATTTGATCTTCCTAACTCTACCCCTTTACTTTCCGTACTCTTGCATGCTCTATTATTTCCGCTGCTCAATCTCTAGATATGCATGTGTAGAAAGTATTGGAGTGATCTTAACCTGTGCCAAAATCTGCCTAAGTTCCAAGAGAAATTAAAATCAGCAACTTTGGTTGGTTAAGTGTCTATTCACCCCCCTCTAGACCTATCTCCTCGATCCCACAATTGCTATCAGAGCATTGGTCTCCATTGCCTTGGTTTCATCACCATTGGAGGGATATGGATGTGTCTACTTTGGGGAGTCTTAGACGTAGAGTGCCTATTCTCAATGGGGAGTATTACAACTTTTGGAAGGATGAAATGCTTGATATCTTTGATGAATTCAACTTGAGCAAGTATATTCATAATCCTTATGTGCCCCCTATTGATCCCTTGCATCCTACTCATGAAGAGGAAATTGACATGCTTCGTAATCTTAGAACCGTCAATCTTATCATTAGAGGATTACCTAAGGTTGTGCTTGGTTGTATGCAAAACTTTGAATGTGCTTATACTCTATGGCATGACTTAGAAAAGCGATATCCCGATTACTCTTTAAAGAGTCTTGATAAGATTCTTCATAAGGCTGTTGCTTTTCACAAGATGAGTCCTAGCGATCCTAAGTTTGATGATTGCTTGTTTGAGCTTCGTGATCTTATGCGTGCCAAAGGAGATGTTAGAACTATTAGCAACATTATCATGGAAGCCATTAGAATCCATAAACTTGAACATTGTCATGATCATGAAACTAATGAATCTATTGCCCTAGGTAATGATCACACGCATGATGATGAAAATGTTGAGCATGGCTACTATGATGAGGATGAAGAGTTTGATATTGAATTCGAGAAGACCATGAGGAATCTCAGTCTTATGGCAAATCTTCGAGATTACATGGCCGGAGGAAAAGAATGGATTCTTGATAGTGGATGTACCGATCACATGACCAGAGATAGAGACATGTTTCGTGAGCTTGCTAAAAATGATGGTCCATGCAAGTATGTGACTTTTGGAGACAACTCCAAGGGTAAGGTACTTGGCCCTGGTAAGGTGGCCATATCCAATGATAGCTCCATACAAAATGTTATGCTTGTTGAATCTCTTGGTTACAATCTTCTTTCCGTATCTAGACTAGCCGATATTGGTTTCAATGTTCTATTTACCAAAGTAGATTGCCAAGTGTTTCGCCAAGATAATCATAATATGGTCTTTACCGGCATTCGTAGAGGTGATCTATACATTGTTGATTTCACTAAGAGAGCCCAACCTCGTACATGCTTAATTGCTAAATCGTCTAAAGGTTGGTTATGGCATAGAAGACTTGGACATGTTGGCATGCGTAACCTTGATAAACTTGTTAAAGGAGATCACATTCTTGGAGTGAAAGATGTTATATTTGACAAAGATCGACTTTGCAGTGCTTGCCAAGCAGGAAAACAAGTTGGAGGAAGCCATCCCGTAAAGAACATTATGACCACGAGGAGACCACTCGAGCTGCTTCATATGGATCTTTTTGGTCCCAACTCCTATAAGAGTCTTGGTGGTAACTCTTTCGGTTTGGTCATCGTTGATGATTTTTCCAGATTTACGTGGGTGTTCTTTCTTGATGACAAATCGCAGGTACAAAAGATCTTCAAGAACTTCGCAAGAAAGGCTCAAAATCAATTTGAAGTGAAGATCAAGAAGGTTCGGAGTGACAACGGAATGGAGTTCAAGAACACCAATGTGAACACCTTTCTTGATGAGGAGGATATTTCACATGAGTTCTCGTCTACGTACACACCTCAACAAAATGGAGTTGTTGAGAGAAAGAACCGTACACTTATTGAGATGGCAAGAACGATGCTTGATGAATACAAGACGCCAAGACATTTTTGGGCAGAAGCGGTTGAAACAGCTTGTCATGCAACAAATCGACTTTACCTTCACAAGCTTCTTGGTAAAACGGCGTATGAACTGCTCACCGGTAACAAACCACAAGTTGGATACTTTCGAGTATTTGGCTCAAAATGTTACATTCTTGATAAGCATCATCGTTCAAAATTTGCTCCTAAATCTCATGAAGGTTTTCTACTTGGTTATGGATCAAACTCTCACACTTACCGTGTCTACAACACCTTCACTCGAAAAGTTGAAGAGACGGTAGATGTGAAGTTTGATGAGACTAACGGCTCGCAAGTCGAGCAATTGCCACTTGATGTAGGAGATCAAGAACCATCGGAAGCAATCCAAGACTTGCCCATTGGCAAGATTCGCCCCGTGGAAGTAAAGGAGAGTACCTCGTCTATTCAAGTGGAAGCCCCAACTTCACATCAAGGTGAACGACAAGTTGATATGGAGGCATCCACAAGTGGAACACGTCAAGACGATGGAAATGAGGAAGTGCAACAAGATGATCCACCTCAACCTCCTTCTCCACCTCCACAAGCGAACAACGACAACA
Organism: Elymus sibiricus; assembly: GCA_039707655.1. Classification (NCBI taxonomy): domain Eukaryota; kingdom Viridiplantae; phylum Streptophyta; class Magnoliopsida; order Poales; family Poaceae; genus Elymus; species Elymus sibiricus. The sequence goes on from CM077674.1 coordinate 256,020,851, forward strand.
TCAACGAAGAAGAAGAAGATGATGATGATGATGAGGAAGCCTCACCACAACCCAAGAAAAAGCTACCTCGAGTTAGAGCAAGAATCGACAAGGATCATCCCGTCGAACAAATACTTGGAGATATCCAATCCGGGAGAATCACTCGCTCTAAATCTCGTTTAGCTAACTTTTGTGAGCATTACTCATTCATCTCTAGTGTTGAACCCTTGAAGGTGGAAGATGCTCTCAAGGACCCCGATTGGGTGAATGCAATGCACGAGGAGCTACACAACTTTGAGAGAAACCAAGTGTGGACATTGGTTGAGAAGCTTAAGGAAGAGCAAAACATCATTGGAACCAAATGGGTGTTTCGGAATAAGCAAGATGAAGATGGACAAGTTGTACGCAACAAGGCTCGTCTCGTAGCACAAGGTTACACACAAGTCAAAGGTATGGACTATGGTGAGACCTATGCCCCCGTTGCAAGACTTGAATCCATTCGCATTTTACTTGCTTATGCCAATCACCATGATATCACTCTTTACCAATTGGATATTAAAAGTACTTTCTTAAATGGTGAAATTGAGGAGGAAGTGTATGTTAAACAACCTCCCGGCTTTGAGAATCCCAAGAAACCTAATCATGTGTACAAACTTCGTAAAGCTCTTTATGGTCTTAAACAAGCCCCTAGAGCTTGGTACAAATGCTTGACAAAGTTTCTTCTTGAAAAAGGTTTTGAGATTGGGAAGATTGATTCAACTTTGTTCACTAAGAGGGTTAACGGAGAATTATTTGTATGCCAAATTTATGTTGATGATATTATCTTTGGATCTACTAACCCCTCTTTTAGTGAAAAGTTTGGAAGGTTGATGTCGGAAAAGTTCGAGATGTCTATGATGTGTGAACTCAAATTCTTTCTTGGTTTGCAAATCAAGCAAACTAAGGAGGTTACCTTTGTTTCTCAAACAAAGTATACAAAGGACTTATTCAAAAAGTTCAACATGCAAGAGAGTAAAGGTATGAAAACTCCCATGCCCACGAGTGGACATCTTGACTTGACCAAGGATGGCAAACCGGTTGATCAAAAGGTATATCGATCTATGATTGGTTCATTGCTATATCTATGTGCCTCCCGTCCCGACATTATGCTAAGTGTGTGCATGTGTGCACGATACCAAGCGGCACCAAAAGAGTGTCACCTTAAGGCAGTGAAAAGAATTGTGAGATACTTATTACATACACCAAACTTTGGCATATGGTATCCCAAAGGATCTTCTTTTAATCTTGTTGGCTACTCCGATTCGGACTATGCCAGAGACAAGGTTGACAGAAAATCCACTTCGGGTACATGTCAATTTCTTGATAGATCTCTTGTGTCTTGGTCCTCCAAGAAACAAAACTCGGTATCACTATCTACTGCCGAAGCGGAATACATAGCCGCGGGATCATGTTGTGCTCAATTATTATGGATGACACAAATTCTTAAAGACTATGGTGTGCATGTGAGACATGTACCATTACTATGTGACAATGAGAGTGCTATTAAGATAGCACACAATCCCGTGCAACATTCTCGAACTAAGCATATTGAGGTTCGTCACCATTTTATTCGAGATCATGTTGAGAAAGGTGACATTGACCTTAAACATGTTCGTACCAACAAACAATTGGCGGACATATTTACCAAACCCCTTGATGAGAAAGTGTTTTGTCACTTGAGAAGTGAGTTGAACATCATTGATGCGTCAAACATGAACTAGAGGTTCATGTGGATGCATACAAGGGCATGAGTCAACTTGACTAATCCATGATACCTTCATGATCATCTTATATCTTGGACATTTTGCTCCCTTGTATTGTATCTAACCTTTTGTAGGTACTTGGACAAGCTTCATGTCACAAGATTGCATCTCACTCTTATCTTGAGCAATCTTGTATAACCCAAGTAACAACAATTGATGGTGGAACAAGGAACAAGACAACCAAAACATATCCTTTGACAAATTCATGAGAAATGCTCCATTCTTATCATTTTGGATATACATGTTGTTCCTTGCAAATCTAACCCATGTAGGAAGATGAACTACACATGATAGGATAGCTCCAAACTTCAACTAATGAGCATCCACTTCAAGTTCAACTATATGATGGACATCACCAAAATCCCAATGTAAGTTCTCACGCCTTAGAGAAGCTTTACTCAAAGACATGAGCTAAAGCAACTCAAAAAGATGTGAATACATTGAAATGCTTAAAGGAAAAATGGCAACCCCATTTTGAGCTTAAACGATGAGTATGACCTATGATCAAGTGTACTCACTTGACTCCTAAGTCAATATACTGTAACATAGGTGACCTAGTCGCCGACCCATCTAGATGAAGTTCTCTAGTGTTTCTTCTGTTTGTTCACTTCTTGCTAGAGTGTTTCTTTTCAAAAAAAAAAACTTCATCTAGACGTTTCTTTGCTTCTGTTCTGGGTTTCTTTGCTTTTAGATCTTTTCGCAGCTAATGCATTGCAAATCTTTGTGATAATTCCTTTGCCTAGTGAGCTGAGTTGACAAAATGATCCATTGCATCAAACTCGGTTCCACCGAATTAACCCAACTCGGTGTCACCGATTTTGCTGCTCTAAGGGAATTTCTGTCAAATTTTTTCCAGAGTTTTTCAGCTCCAGCTCCACTCAATGATTCTTATCCTCTACTTGCATCTAGAGCCATTCAATGGCTAGCTGTGTTTCTCAAGGACCAAACCCACTTGCTCAATAACCTTGAAGACCCTTCTTGGAAATTGATGTCAAAGGGGGAGAGAGGAATACATCAAAGCTTATCACTACAAACGAGATGCACCTTACAAGAGGAGAGAATGTTACATGTTTCTAAGAGGGGAGAAACATGATTAGTTTGTTCTTTGGTTGTTCTAGTTTCTCTCCCTACCTACTCCCAATATCCATGTCAGATTCAGGGGGAGAGGAAGTTCTTTAAGGGGAGACAGCCATTTCTTTTGGGGACATGTCTGTTTCAAAGAAGTATTCACCAAGTGATACTCTATTCTACATGTCATCCCAATCTTGGTTTCTTGCTGATCTTGTGTCTTTTCTTGAAGAAATTATATTGTGTTATCTAACCGTGTTTTCTCAAGTGTATTTCTTCAGGTACTTGATCAAGAACTTCAAGGTAAGTATATGCATCACACTCATGAACATGATTGACCTCTTGCTAGTACATATTGTTTGCAAGAAGACAATTATTAACATGTGGATACCTTAATGTCATATATATTGCTCTGATGCATATAGCCAAGATACATGTAGCAAGTATATCTCCCATGAGATATCATCATGTTATATGCACCTCTTCAGGGGGAGTTCCAGGGAGTTCATACATGTTACATGTTTCCTTCAAAGCTTTCATACATACCTCTGCTATATCTGTATTTGAAGCTTTGATGTATGTTGTCATCAATTACCAAAAAGGGGGAGATTGAAAGCACATTTGCTCCCTTGGTGGTTTTGGTAATTTATGCCAACATACATGTTGTTGGACTAATGCTTTTATCTAGTGAATTTCAGACAAGTTCAACAATGGTGTGGCAGGGACAAGAGGACGTGGAACCCCTTCAAAATGCTAAGGACAAGGATTGGCAAAAGATCAAGACTCTACATTTTTGGTTTAGTGATCCAAGATCACATTGAGTCCATAGGAAAGCCAATACTATTAAAAGGGTATGAGGTGTTGCTTCATGGTCTTTTTGCTCAAGTGCTTAGTGACAGCACTCCTAAACCCTCAACCACTCCCTACTCCAAATATGTCCTAAACCTACATTCCAACTCGGCCCCACCGAAATTCTCTATTCGGAGCCACCGAGTTCATCTAGACTTAGCCACTGCCAAAACCCTAACAAATCGGATCCACCGATATGGATCTCGGTCCCACCGAGATGGCCTTGCCAACTCTCTGTAATCGTTTGCACTCACTTCGGTCTCACCGAGTTTTGCAAATCGGTCTCACCGAGATGGCTTGCCAACTCTCAGTTGCCTTATTGCTTCACTTCGGTCCTACCGAGTTGATGAAATCGGTGCCACCGAGATGAGGTTTTCCCTAGCCATTGCACTTCGGTCCATCCGAGTTGTTTCTATCGGTCCCACCGAGATTCCTAAAGTTCATATCTTTTACACAGTTCGGTGCTACCGAGATTATGGTTTCGGTGCCACCGAGTTGGGTCAAAAGTGTGTAACGGTTGGATTTTGTGTGGAGGCTATATATACCCCTCCACCACTTCCTTCTCGGTAAGGAGAGCCATCAGAACGTGCCTACACTTCCACCATACATTTTCTGAGAGAGAACCACCTACTCATGTGTTGAGATCAAGCTATTCCATTCCTACCATTTGAACCTTGATTTCTAGCCTTTCCCAAGTTGCTTTCCACTCAAATCCTTCTTCCACCATAGCCAAATTTGTGAGGAGTTGTTTGAGTGCTGGGAAGACTATCATTTGAAGCACAAGAGCAAGGAGTTCATCAACAACACACCGTCTATTACCTTTTGGAGAGTGGTGTCTCCTAGATTGGTTAGGTGTCACTTGGGAGCACCCGACATAATGTGGAGTTGAACCAAGAGTTTGTAAGGGCAAGGAGATCGCCTACTTCGAGAAGATCTACCCCGAGTGAGGCTAGTCCTTCGTGGACGTAAGCCATGGTGGGATAGACAAGGTTGCTTCTTCGTGGACCCTTTGTGGGTGGAGCCCTCCGTGGACTCGTGCAGTCATTACCCTTCGTGGGTTGAAGTCTCCATCAACGTGGACGTACGATAGCACCACCTATCGGAACCACGCCAAAAACCACCGTGTCTTCATTGCGTTTGATCTTCCTAACTCTACCCCTTTACTTTCCGTACTCTTGCATGCTCTATTATTTCCGCTGTTCAATCTCTAGATATGCATGTGTAGAAAGTATTGGAGTGATCTTAACCTGTGCCAAAATCTGCCTAAGTTCCAAGAGAAATTAAAATCAGCAACTTTGGTTGGTTAAGTGTCTATTCACCCCCCCCCCCTTTAGACCTATCTCCTTGATCCCACACCAGGGGTGGCAATGTAGGCCGGGTGGTCCGACTGATCAAAGGTGATCGGAGTCTTCGACCAGTTCAGAAATTTTGTCGTCGTCGGTATGGCCATGTTTACTTCCCGGTTGATGACCTTCAGTCGGCTCTTGCTCTCAACATCCGCAAAGATCATCAGAGTTGTGTTGACTCTAGGATAAGCTTCATTTTTGTCTTCATCATCGACATCGTCTGGACTTTTATCACTCGACTGACTCTCCCGGAACTGTTGTATCAGCAATCTGCACTGTCGAGTGGTATGCTTGGGCAATATCAGATTGCCCTCTTCATCTTTTTTGGTATGAATGTGGCACGGCAAATCGAGGACATCCTGGCCCGACTGATCTTTCTTTTTCCTCTGGATCCACTTTTCTTTAGCTTTCCCTTTGTTTTTGGCTTGTCCGGCCAGAGCGATGGCCTGAGCCTGAGCCGATCCGTCAGCTTTGCACTTCTGCTTCCGACTGGGGTTGTTGTTTCCAGGGCTGGGCTCACTAGCCTTTCCCTTGCCGTTACGGAGACGGTCTTCCTCTTGTCCGTTCACATACCGAGTGGCGATCTCCATCATTCGGCTCATTATCAAAGATCCCAACCGACCGAATTTCAGGATGAGCTCTCGATATCTGACTCCTGCCTTGAAGGCGTAGACGGCTTGGTGGTCAGTGACGTTCTCAACCACATGATGCAAGGTTGTCCAACGCTGAATGTACTCCCTCAAGGTTTCATTCGGCTTCTGCACACAATGTTGCAACTCAGTCAATCCGGCAGGGCGTTTGCACGTGCCTTCGAATGTTTTGATGAACACTCGAGCCAGATCTTCCCAGCAGTAGATGCTAGCCGGAGTGAGTTGGTTGAGCCAGGCATGGGCTGACCCTTCCAGCATCAAGGGCAAACGTTTCATAGCCACATAATCGTTACCCCCTCCAATCTGAACAGCCACTCGGTAATCTTCTAGCCACGTCTCCGGCTTGGACTCACCGCTGAATTTACTCACTCCAGTCGCCAATCTGAAGTTAGGTGGAATCTCTGCGGCCCTGATTGCTCTGCTGAAACACTCGGGTCCAGAGACGAAGACTCCACTCCCACTCAAACGATCTCTGTCCAAGCTCTTTCTGTGACCTCTGCCTCTGTCGACCAGGTTCTGAGCGAGTACAGATCTCGCATTGAACTGTGAGTCGAGGAGGTCGACTGGTTCTCTCTGGCGATAACCGTCACCATGGCGAGGAGGGCTGACCCTCCGATCATTGTCGTAAGGACGTCTGACATTGTACGGCCGGGGCACGTACGAGCCATCCCGCGGAGGGGGCGTCGGCATACGGTGACGATCATCCTGACGCCGCGGAGGCATATACCGACCATGACCCTGCTCCGAGTACTAATCTTGGTGGTGGCCTTGGTCATTTCGCCGCTGAGGCGAGTGTCTGTTTCTTCTCGGGGTCGCCAGGCTGTGGGCCGACTGGACGGTGTCAGCCCTTACGGATCTGCTGTGAATCCTGTTGCGCGACTGGGACACCGCTGAATTATGCTCTTCAGCCGCCTTGAGTAAGGCCCAGATCTGCCGTAGGTCCTCTCCTGCCTCGGATCGGGACGGCTGGATGGAATCTGCTATCCGAGTGGCCGCCGCCAAATTCTGAATGGGAGTGTGAAATACCTGGTAATTCTGCTGTGGGTCATTCGAGAACAACTGCCGCTGCCGACGACTGGAACTAGGCTGATGCTGTCGGTGGGCATGATCGTCGAGTGACTTCTGGAGCGCCTCCAGACGATTGCGCTCAGCCAAATTGGCCTGGCGCGTGGCCTCCAAAGTCTGAGCCTCGGGAGTCGTCCCGATGTTGGGCGTCCGGAGGGCCTGCTCATTTTTGCGCTGCAGTTCCTCCCTCTGCTGCTGAGTGAGAGGTTGGGGGTACTACTCGTCGGCGTGACGGTCTCCGCCACCGTCAAGGTCGGCATGCGACGGGCCACCAACTCCCGCACCGCCGCGGTCGTACCCAGGTGGACTGTGCGGGGAATCGGCCATCAGCACCTCCGCAGCGGGGTCGCTGCTCTCGCACTCGGATAAGCTTTCCGAGTCCTCATGCATGGAGGCGAACGATTCGAGGATGGGACCATCGGGCTCGATTGCCGCGACTTGCGGGGCCGCAACCTGAAGGGCCACCGCGTGCTTGATCCACCGCTGAAGCCGTGAACATCCGGAACGCTTGCGATGGTGGCTGGTGAAGCGAGGAGGCGCCGACTGGTACGGTGTTGAAGGTTGTCGAAGAAGAACGCCGAAGGTACTCACGCGGAAGTGCGCTGCGCCGTGGATGGGCAACGCCTCGACATCCAGCGGGGCTTCTTGAAGCCATGCTGAATCGTCAGCGATGAAACTGAGGACGCCGAAACGGATCTCGCCGCCAAGAGTTAGTCCGCCGCCGGAAACCATGATGATGGTGGGAGAATCGCAACTACGCCGGAAGTCGCTAGACGCCGCCCCAAGGTGGGCGCCAACTGTCGTGGGTATAAGTCTGACAACAGTATATGGGGGTACGGATTAGAGGGCAAAGCCTAGCTACGACGCAGTTGTTACACTCGGATTTACGAGTTCAGGCCCCTCGCGGTGGAGGTAATAGCCCTACGTCTCGGTGCTCTGGAGCTGTTGATTGAGTGTATGGATTACAGAAGATGCGAACCCCTGTTATGGAGCTGGGGGTGGCTTATATAGAGTCTGCCAGACCCCTCATGAATTCCGCCATAACCAAGGGTTAAAGAGAGGTTTTAAGGACGCCAGCTACTGGTAACGGCTGTACTAATTACACTTAATGAGGGTGGACGCACGTCCTGACCGTTGCCGTCCCGGGGAGCCTCCTGGGCTTCTCTGTCCGAGTGAAATCAGGTACTCTGTGTGAAATGAGTTTGTCGAGTGGAGTGCCATGCTCCGAGTGGTTGTTGCCGTTCGAGTGACTTTCAAGTTGCAGTACATCTGAACGGCGATCTGGCCCAGGGGCCCAGTACAAAGTGTATGCTGTCCATGGGTAGGGTCTTTAGGTCAGGCATGTTACCCTATCCCCAATACATGTCCTCGTCAGTGGCCGCGGCTACGGCATGGCCATGGCGACGACGGCGCTCGGGTGAGGTGGAGAGCGAGAGAGAGAGCGCGTGGGAGAGGGGGGGAGTGGATGGGGACGACGACGAGGCCGCGGGGCGCCGTCCTTATCCCCTCGCGGCGCCTGTAGCGTCGCCGTTCTGCCGGAGCATGCACGCGGCCGCGGGCGCGGCGACACGCACAGGAGAGAGAGGCGGGAGGTGGAGGAAGAGAGAGAGGTGGGCGGGGCCGGTGCATTGTGCACTTAGGCCCAGTACACAGTAGGTTTTCTTCTTTTTCTTTTCTGTTTTCTGTTTTTCTTTTTCAGAAACTATTTTGCATTTATTTTAGCCATCAAATGACTTTTGCAAAAATATGGAACTAAGCCACTTAAATGCATTGCATTATTTGGCACTGCCACAAAAAGTTTGGGACTTATTTGAATTGATTTGAATTTTTCATAAATGGAAAAGTGATTAAATGGGCTGAATTGGTACTGATTTAGTTGCTAGAGTCCAATCAAGCAAATAAGTGATGTTGTTTTTCTTAACTTTAATTAACTATGGAATATTCTCTAAATCATGAACTATTTTTCAGACATGTTTGTGAAACTTTAAATTTCACTTGCAATTTGAATTTGATTTCTCTGGTGGAATTTGAAATGAGATATGAACCCAATATGATCAAGCATTGCAAACCAAAGTGATTAAGCATAATCATGAGGATCACTATAGCTCATTACATAGGGGTGTTACAGGCCTCCTGATGGGATCACGGAAGAACAGAAGCTTGCGGCGGCGGAAAAATTGTTTCAGGTGGCTCTCTGGGGTTTTGGAATATTTTGGAATTTATAGCGCTGGAATTAGGTCAGACGGAGCCACATGGGGCCCACAAGGCATCAGGGCGTGCCTACCCCCCCCCCCCAGGGCGCGCCCTGTTGCCTTGTCGTCTCCTCGTAGGTCTTCTGGTCCTCCCCCGAAGCTTCTATGGTCTCTCTTGTCCAGAAAAAAATCGTCAAAAAGTTTCGTAGCGTTTGGACTTTGTTTGGTATGGATTTTCTGTAAAACAAAAAACAAGCAAAAAAATAGCAACTGGCACTAGGTAGTGAGTTAATAGGTTAGTCCCCAAAAATAATGTAAAATTGCATAAAAAGTATCTAAGAATGACAATATAATAGCATGAAACAATCAAAAATTATAGATACGTTGGAGATGTATCAGCATCCCCAAGCTTAATTCCTGCTCATCCTCAAGTAGGTAAATGATAAAAACAGAATTTTTGATGTTGAATGCTACCTAGCATATTTATCATGTAATATCACTTACGGTATAAATATTGAGAAACGATGAAGTAATTGATATCAACATAATAATATCCATGTATACAAGAACATAATCATTAAGTTTTCAAAATATACGATGCTCAACGAATGTTATCCCTACTCATTGAATTATGTAAGCATGGCATGACTCCTCCTTCATAGCATAAATATAAATCATGAGCACCCCGGTGTCAAACCAGGCAATTGTATCATACTTTTTCACGCGCTTCAGCATTTTCAACTCCACTCAATACAGGAGCGTGAGACATGGACATTAGCACTATGGGTGGAATAGAATGCGGAGGTAGAGATATATAGGAGAAGTCAAAAAGGAAGAAAGGCTCGCATCAACTCGGCGGATCAATAGGAAATGGAGAGGCCCATCAATCGATATCAATGCGAGGAGTAGGGATTGCCATGCAACGGATGCACTAAGAGCTATAAGTATATGAAAGCTCAATGGAAACTAAGTGGGTGTGCATCCAACTTGCTTGCTCATGAAGACCGCGGGCATTTGTGGAAGCCCGGCATCGGAATATACAAGCCAAGATCTATAACGAAAAATTCCCACTAGTATATGAAAGTGATATCTCAGGAGACTCTCTATATGAAGAATATGGTGCTACTTTGAAGCACAATTGTGTTAAAGGATAGTAGCATTGCCCCTTCTCTCCTTTTCTCTCATTTTTTTAGAACAATCTCATGGACCTCATCCCCACATTTTGGAGGACTCATCAGTCTCCATCATTCTTTTCCTCACTGGGACAATGCTCTAATAATGATGATCATCACACTTTTATTTACTTACAACTCGATATTACAACTCGATAAACTCATACAAGATGACTCTATATGAATGCCTCTAGCAGTGTACCAGGATGTGCAATGATCTAGCGTAACATGTATAACAATGATGAATGGTGGCTTTGTCACAAATATCATGTCAGCTCTATATGATCATGCAAAGCAATATGATGATGAACACATCAGTCATAAGACAGAACGGTGGAAGTTGCATGGCAATATATCTCGGAATGGCTATGGAAATGCCATGATAGGTAGGTATGGTGGCTGTTTTGAGGAAGATATAAGAAGGCTTATGTGTGATAGAGCGAATCATATCACGGGGTTTGGATGCACCGACGAAGTTTGCACCGATTCTCGAGGTGAGAAAGGGCAATGCACGGTACCGAAGAGGCTAGCAAATTGCGGAAAGATGAGAGTGTATAATTGTCCATGAACTCACATTAGTCATAAAGAACTCATATACTTATTGTCAAAATTGAAAAGCCCTCGAAGCAAAGTACTACTCGCATGCCCCTAGGGAGGAGGTTGGTAGGAGTTAACCATCGCGCACCCCCGATTTAGACAGCACTCAAGGATTTCAATCAGACATAAAAATGCTCAAACATCCTCGCCATGCCATGACGGACACTTAAATGAGTAGTGCATCACAAGCTTTAATATCGATATTTCTACTAACCAATGATCATGAACCAATACCCTTTTCTATTACGACATCAATATAATTAAATCATACACCTCATATTTAGTGATCTACATGAAAGTTTTTATTATACCACTCTTATATACCTATTATTTTCAGACTAGTGTTATAACTCGTGAATATTACCACTTCCTATTTAAGAGTCTCAAAAAGATTTAAGTGAAGCATGAGAGTGCAATAATTTCTATAAAATATATAACCACCGCTGCGCTCTAATAAATATAAGTGAAGCACAAGAGCAACTACATAGCTCAAAAGATATAAGTGAAGCTCACAGAGTATTCTAACAAATTAAGATGAATGTATGTCTCTCTCAAAAGGTGTGTCCACCAAACAATGATTGTGGCAAACTAAAAAGCAAACAAAACAATGGCACAAGATGCTCCAAGTAAAACTCATATCATATGATGAATAAAAATATAGCTCCAAGTAACATACCGATGAATTATGGACGAAAGAGGGGATGCCATTCGGGGCATCCCCAAGCCTAGACGCTTGGGTCTTCCTTGAATATTACCTTGGGGTGCCTTGGGCATCCCCAAGCTTAGGGTCTTGCCGCTCCTTATTCCTTTACTCATCGTGATCTCACCCAAAACTTGAAAACTTCAGTACACAAAACTCAACAGAACCTTCGTGAGATCCATTAGTATAATAAATCAAATCATCCACTTTAGGTACTGTTATAAACTCATTCATAATTTTTCTTGCATAATACCTACAGTATTCTAACTTCTCCATGACTTATACCCCCGATATAATCCATAGCATCATTAAAACAAGCACACTATGCAATAAAAACAGAATCTGTCTAAAACAGAACAGTACGCAATGATAGAATATTTATCCATACTTCTGTAACTCCAATAATTCTGAAAAATTAGGGCAACGTAAAAAAATTGTACCCCAATACTGTGTAAAAATTTCAGATTTTTCCCACAAGGGGGCATGGTGCGCCTACCCCCCCAGGGCGCGTCGTGCTGCCTTGTCATCTCCTCGTAGGTCTTCTGGTCCGCCCCGAAGCTTCTAGGGTCTCTTGTGTCCAGAAAAAAACCGTCAAAAAGTTTTGTAGCATTTGGACTCCGTTTGTTACGGATTTTCTGTAAAACCAAAAACATGCAGAAAACAGCAACTCGCGCTGGGCACTAGGTTAATATGTTAGTCCACCAAAATCATATAAAAGTGCACTAAAACCATATAAAAATATTGTAAATATGGCATGAATACTTCATAAATTATAGATCTATTGGAGACGTATCAGCATCCCCAAGCTTAATTCCTGCTCGTCCTCGAGTAGGTAAATGATAAAAGAAATAATTTATGAAGTGTGAATGTTAGAATAGTTCAAGTTTGATCAATGATAATTATAATCACCTTTTCTAGCATAAAAAACAACAACTCTTTCTCATAAACTCATCATGATAAAGTAGCAATCAATTCACATGTTATGGCTCAAACAATACACTCTCTTGAAATTTAACAACCTATGTTCTTAGTCACCAAACAATTATAAATCATATTATCTTCAGAAAAGTCTAAGTAAGAGCTCCACATACTCAATTATCATAGTCTTCTATGGTTGCTAGTACTCAAAGCATATTTGTAGAACAAACAGCATCCATCAGACACAGAGGAAGATAGGGACTTAATGTTTCGCCTCCCAACTTACTTATCATAGAGATAATTGTCAACAATAATAATTCATGATCAAATATATTTGACTGGATATATGTGCCTGGATCTTTCCCCACCACATGATGCTTGCCAAGTGGAGAATAACTGAAGTTGGAATAAGAAGTAGACTCAACATGAAAAGTAAAGAGATCGGCCCTTCGCAGAGGGAAGCAGGGATTTGCCAATGTGCCAGAGCTCATTGCTTAAAATTGAGATAATTTCAGTTGAGAGGTGTACTTTTCATGTCAAGGTCACGACAAAAGATTTCAATATCTTCCATGCCAAACACATTATTGGTGGCTCCCATGCAGAAAGATAAAGGTTTACTCGCAACACAACCATACAAACACAAGCCATGGCTCGCCGAATCCTCGGGTGCCCTCCAAACAATCAACTTTCCAAGGGGAGTTTGTTTTATTATATTTTTCTTTGTTTTTGTTTAACGGCACTGGGCATCCTAAATACCAACCTCTCTCGTGCAAGATGAGTGAATAAACTCTCGTCATGAGAATAACCCACTTAGCATGGAAGATATTGACCTCCCTGTCGCTCCATGAGCGGTACGAACACACAAAACAGATGTTCATTTGAAGATTTTAGAGATGGCACATGCAAATTTAGTTGGAACGGTAGGGTAATACCGTATATAGGTAGGTATGGTGGACACTCATGGAATAAACTTGGCTCAAGGGTTTTGGATGCACAAGCAGTATTCCTGCTTAGTACAGAAATTTTTGGCTAGCAAAAGATTATAAACAAGCACCACATGTTGGAGGATCCATAACAATATAACTTGTATGCAAATATACCCAAACATAACTCATTACGTTGTCTTCCTCATCCAACTTCAACTTATTTGATCAAGTTTGAAAATAATTAATGGGTCTTCACAATCATAAAATATTTCCAAGATAATATATTTGTATGTGAAATTTCTCTTATACTAATCTTTCACGAATTGCTTGTATGACCAATATTGTGATTGTCAAATATCAATAGATTTTACTTTCTAAACCCAATGTGAAACTACTACTAAGCATATGGAACATTTATAATTTCAGGTTTATGATATTCCATTCATTCAACAATTTACTCTTAGCATATAAGTGAAGCACAAGAGTGAATGGCAAACTACTCCAAAAGATATAACTGAAGAACAAAGAGTAGCTAAGTAAATAGGTGGCTATGTAAAGACCCTCTCCAAATCAAAATTTCAGAACCAAGTATTTTATTCAAACAACAAACAAAACAAAAATGGCACTCCAAGAATAGCACACATAATGTGAACAAGTAAAACTTAGGCTCAACCAAAACTAACCGATAGATGATGATGAAGAAAGGTGGGATGCCTACCGGGGCATCCCCAAGCTTAGATTCTTGAAACTTCTTGTAATATTAACTTGGGATGCCTTGGGTATCCCTAATCTTGAGCTCTTGTGTCTCCTTAATTCCTCTCATGTCTCAGCTTCTCCTAAGTCTTAAAAACTTCATCCACACAAAACTCAACAAGAACTCGTGAGATAAGTTAGTACAAATCAACTCAAAACCTTAACATTCTCTATTGTAGAAAATTACTAAAATTATAATTAAACATTGCATACTAAATGTCTCTTCATATTTAATACTCACATCACCTAATAGAAACATTAAACAAGCAAACATATGCAAACAATGCAACTATAATCGGAATCTGTCTAAACAGAATAGTCTGTAAAGGAGGAATAAAAAAATTATACTTCCCTAACTCCAAAAATTATGAAAAATTACCACGTGACAGAGAACTCATGCGTGCTTATTGTAAAATTTTCAGATTTTTATCATATTCTGACAATTCAGAAATATTCAGGACATAACAGAAAACTTTCTGTTTTCAAACAGCAACTCATAAACGTGCAAACTGAGCATGGTAAAGGATATACTTGGCATTTTATTGAAATAAAAGATACAAATATGATCTTAAATAAAAGCAAGAAAATCCAAATAAAGAAAATGACGCTCCAAGCAAAACACATATTATGTGACGAATAAAAATATAGCTCCGAGTGAGGTATACCGATAGTGTTGAAGACGAAAGAGGGGATGCCTTCCGGGGCATCCCCAAGCTTAGACGCTTGAGTCTTCCTTGAATATTACCTTGGGGTGCCTTGGGAATCCCCAAGCTTATGGTCTTGCCACTCCTTATTCTCCTCCCATCGTCATCTCACCCAAAACTTGAAAACTTCAATCACACAAAACTTAATGGAACTTGTGAGATAGATTAGTATGAAAATAAATCATTCACTTAGGTACTTTCAAGACAAGATTCATAATTGTTCTCACATAATGCTTACTGTACTCTATCATTTCCACAATTTATATCTCACAATATAAGCTATGGAAACACTAAAACAAGCAACCTATGCAATAAAAACAGAATCTGTCAAAAATAGAACATCATGTAGTGTCCAAATTAAAAAGCATACTTCTGTAACTTCACAAATTCTGAAAAATTAGGACAACGTCAAAAACTTTCATAGAAGTACTTTGTAAGAATTTCAGAATTTTCTCACTCTCCAGTACAGAATGTAAAATCATGCACTGGACGCTAAACTTTTTTTTTGCACATAACCAAATAAACAAACATCCACATCAACCTAAAGGATTTACTTGGTACTTTATTGTAAGAAAATTTACAAAACATGATTACTACAGTATATTAATCATGTAGACACACAAAAATAGTAAGGATAAATATTGGGTTGCCTCCCAACAAGCGCTTTTCTTTAATGCCTTGTAGCTAGGCATTGATAATTTTAATGTTGCTCACATAAAAGTAAGAATTGAAGCACATAAAAGAGCATCATGAAGCATATGTAGAACACGTAAGCCTAACCCACTTCTTATTTCATAGGAATTTTACAAGCAAACAATTCATTGGAGCAAGAATTAACTAGCTTAGGAAGGCAAAACAAGCACAACTTTAAAAGTTTCAACACGTAGAGAGGAAACTTGATATTATTGAGATATCTATAAGCATATATTCCTCTCTCATAAAAAAAATTCAGTAGCATCATAAATGAATTCAACAATATAGCTATCACACAAAACATTCTTTTCATGATCTACAAGCATAGAATTTTTATTACTCCTCTCGTAAGCAAATTTCTTCTCATTCATAATAGTGTGAGTATCACATGAAACTCGAATACTATAAATTATTTCCACATTAAAAGAGTAATGTTCAGAAAAAGGGTATTCATAATTATGACAAGTTTCATAAGAATAATTATCACCACCTCTTATAACATAAGTATCATCACAATAATCATCATAATTAGCAACTTTGTTCTCATCATAATCAATTGAAACCTCTTCCAAAGTAGTGGATTCAACATTAAATAAAGTCATTGCCTCTCCAAATCCACTTTTATCATTATAATAAGATTCAACACCCTCCAAAATAGTTGGACAATTATTACCTAAAGTTGACACTCTTCCAAACCCACTTTCATTATTATTACAATTATCATAAATAGGAGGTATGCTATCATCATAATAAATTTGATCATTAAAAGTAGGGAGACTAAAAAGATCATCTTCATTAAGCATAACATCCCCAAGCTTAGGATAAGCATAATTTGTAGCAAATACATTTTCAAACATGTCACTCTCATCAAACATAGCATCCTCAAGCTTGTGGTTTTGCATATCATTAGCATAATCACTCTTATCATTAATAGTATGAATAGAACCAATAGTATAACAATTATTATCATCATAATTTGTCAAGTTGGTGCCAAAAAGATTCTCAAGATTATAAGTATCATTATCTTCACAATCATAATTATCACAACAAGTAATAGGCATAACAAAATCATCCTCAATAGTTCCTTCGGACATTGTGCCATAAGACCAAAAAACAATATCATCATCAAGTGTGTCATCTTCCACAATTATTTTTGATTCATTCTCATGAGGCACAACCATAATAGGAGCAACATTATTTAGGAGAGATGCCTTTTTACCTTTACGTTTTCTTCTTTTCTTCCTCTTCTTCACCAAATTATGTGTGGGTTTAATTAATTTTTCCGAGCTTCTTATTGAAGAGATTGGTTGGATAGGAAGCTCCTCCTCGTCACCTGTTTCATCACGAGAGACAATAGAAGGGTATTGAGAAATCTATACCCTTCCATTAGTATCCCTTTCATATTCTATTTGTTTTCCCGTCTTTCTATAATTGCCGATAAAAACATTCTCATTGCAATTTACCACACAAAACATATAGATTTCTTGTAGATGAATTTCAGTATGGTCTGTGAGTATGAAACTTCAAACCAACTATTTTTATGTGACAATTCTTCACACCCCAAAAATAGACAAAGTTCATTATAAAGTTCAAGGGTGATCAAGTTATTACAATATTTGGCCATGATTCGATCATGAAAAAGCATGCATTGGAAATTAAGATGACCAACTTTATTGCAAAGTTCACAAGTAATGGCATAAAGAGAACATAATTTTTTAGCAAAATCATCTATCACATTAAGCCACCATTCAGTTTTGTCATGTTTATGCTTCTTACGAAATCTATCATCCCTAAATGGCATGTCTTCACAAAGTTTATGCACTCCACAAAAATTGACATGCTTATAAGAAACCTTTTTATCATGACTAGTGCAATCATCATTAGAATTATGGATATTCATAGCAAGCATACTAACAACATTGCAATCATTCAAAGAACTCACATTAAACATTTTATTAAATTCTTCTTCTACAATCTTAGCACAATTTTCCGATCCATCATTTTCAAGAAAAACTTTATAAAGATGAAGAAATTGAGGCAACCTCAATTCCATTTTTTGTTGTTGTTTTATTTTATAAACCAAACTAGTGAAAAACAAGAAACTAAAAGATTCAATTGCAAGATCTAAAGATATACCTTCAAGCACTCACCTCCCCAGCAACGGCGCCGGAAATAGCTTGATGTCTAGTGCACAACTTTATTCTTGTAGACTCTGTTGGGCCTCCAAGCGCAGAGTTTTGTAGGACAGCAATAAATTTCCCTCAAGTGGATGACCTAAGGTTTATCAATCCGTGGGAGGTGTAGGATGAAGGTGGTCTCTCTCAAACAACCCTGCAATCAAAATACAAAGAGTCGCTTGTGTCCCCAACACACCCGATACAGTTTTCAATTGTATAGGTGCACTAGTTCGGCAAACAGATGGTGATACAAGTGTAATATGGATGGTAGAAATAGGTTTTTATAATCTGAAATAATAAAAACAGCAAGGTAGTGAGTAAAAAAAAGTGAGAAAAATGGTGTCTCAATGCTTAGAAACAAGGCCTAGGGCTCATACTTTCACCAGTGCAATCTCTCAACAGTGCTAACATAATTGAATCATATAACAATCCCTCAATGTGCAACAAAGAATCACTCCAAAGTTCCAATCAATAGCAGAGAACATAAGATGAAATTGTTGTAGGTAGCAAAACCACCTCAAAGTTATCTTTTCCGATCAATCTATTGAGCCATCCCTATAAGTGTCACTGACAGCCCTAGAGTTCGTACTAAAATAACACCATATGATTCGCATCAATCAACTCTAATGTCACCTAGATACTCCAATGTCACCACAAGTATCCATCAGTTAATTATTCGATATGCATCAAACAATTTCAAATTCATAATATTCAATCCAACACAAAGAACTTCAAAGATTACCCCAAAGTTTCTATCGGAGAAAGTAGGACAAAAACGTGTATCAACGTATGTGCCTAGATTACCCCAATGTCACCTCGAGAATCTGCAAGTTGATTACCAAAACATATATCAAGTGACTCAATAGAATACCCCATTGTCACCACGGGTATCCACATGCAAGACATACATCAAGTGATCTCAAATCCAAATATTCAATCCAATAATAATGAAACCTCAAAGGGCAAGACTCAATTCATCACAACAAAGATAGAGAGGGAAGAACACCATATGATCCGACTATATTAACAAAGCCCATGGTACATCAAGATCGTGTCAGATCAAGAACACGGGAGAGAGAGAGAGAGAGAGAGATCGGACACATAGCTACTGGTACATACCCTCAGCCCCGGGGGTGAACTACTCCTGCCTCATCATGGAAGCAGCGGGGATGATGAAGATGGCCTCCGGTGATCACTTCCCCCTCCCGCAGGGCACCAGAACAGGGCTTCGATTGGGATCGCTTCGGAACAGAGGCTTGCGGTGGCTGAAAAACTCATCTAGGTTAACTTTCGGGGGTTTTCGAATATATAAGAATTTTCAGCGTTGGAATCACGCGAAGAGGTGCCACAGTGGGCCCACAAGGGGGCACGACGCGCCTACCCCCTAGGGCACGTCGTGCTGCCTTGTCGTCCCACCCCCGAAGCTTCTAGGGTCTCTTATGTCCAGAAAAAAAAACGTCAAAAAGTTTCGTAGCGTTTGGACTCCGTTTGGTATGGATTTTCTGTAAAACCAAAAACATGCAGAAAATAGCAACTGCACTGGGCACTAGGTTAATATGTTAGTCCATCAAAATCATATAAAAGTGCACCAAAACCATATAAAATTATTGTAAACACGGCATGAATACTTCATAAATTATAGATACGTTCGAGACGTATCAATGGCATCCAATAAGGTAAAATGTTCTTTAATTTCCTTAGTGAATAATTCATTTTGCACATACTGAGAATACATAAAATTCTTAGTAGCCCTTTCTATATCAGACAGTCTTTTACTGTAGGAATCGTCACTTTTAGCAAATTCAGACATGATAGCAACTTCAACAAGCAAATAAAATAAAATATTTTTGTGTTTTTGATTTTTTTAACAAGTAAAGGCAAATAAAAAGTAGAAAAAGTAAATGATAATTTGTGTGAAGGAACCTGTAGGTATTTGATGATGTCTCCCCGGCAACGGCACCAGAAATTCTTTCTGCTACTTGTGAGCAGCGTTAGGATTTTCCCCGAAGAGGAAGGGTGAAGCAATATAGTAGCGGATAGTATTTCCCTCAGTGAGAACCAAGGTTATCGAACCAATAGGAGAACCAAGCACATTCCTAGTAAGTAGTACCTACACACACAAGAGCAAATACTTGCACCCAACGCGGGCAAGAGGGTTGTCAATCCCCTTGAACTCGTTACTTGCAAGGATTAAATCTGATAGTGATAGATATATAAATTGAAAAGTAAATGAAAAGTAAATAAAAAGTAAAATAATTGCAGCAACGAAATTTAGGTTTTTGCAATATGATTAAAGTAGACCCAGGGGCCATAGTTTTCACTAGAGGCTTCTCTCTTGAAACATAGCATACGGTGGGTAGACAAATTACTGTTGGGCAATTGATAGAAAAGCGCATAGTTATGATGTTATTCCTGGCAATGATCATGTATATAGGCATCACGTCCGTGACAAGTAGACCGAAACGATTCTGCATCTACTACTATTACTCCACTTCGAGAGCGCTTCTATGCTTGCCTCTCTACGTATTAAGTTCATAACAAAAAGAGTAATGCGTGAAGTATGATGACATGATGTAGACATAATCAACTCAAGCAATATGATTAAACCCCGTCGTTTTACCCTTAATGGCAACAATACAAATACGTGCCTCGCTACCCCTTCTGTCACGAGGTGAGGACACCGCAAGATTGAACCCATTACAAAGCACCTCTCCCGCTGAAGATAAATCAATCTAGTTGGCCAAACCAAACGGATAGATCGAAGAGAAATACAAAGGTATAATAATCATGCATAATAAAGTTCAGAAAAGACTCAATTAATTCCAATGAATAATCTGATCATAAACCCACAATTCACTGGATCCCAACAAACACACCGCAAAACAAGATTACATCGGATAAAACTCCATGGAGATCATGGAGAACTTTGTATTGAAGATCAAAGAGAGAGAGAAAGCCATCTAGCTACTAGCTATGGACCTCTAGGTCTGTGGTGAACTACTCACACATCATCGGAAGGGTGGCAAGGTTGATGTAAAAGGCCTCCGTGATCGATTCCCCCTCCGGCAGAGTACCGAAAAAGGCCTCCAGATGGTATCATGGAAGAATAGAAGCATGCGGCGGCGGAAAAATTGTTTCAGGTGGCTCTCTGGGGGTTTTGGAATATTTGGGAATTTATAGCGCTGGAATTAGGTCAGACGGAGCCACGAGGGGCCCATAAGGCATCAGGATGCGCCTACCCCCTAGGGCGCGCCCTGTTGCCTTGTCGTCTCCTCGTAGGTCTTCTGGTCCTCCCCCAAAGCTTCTAGGGTCTCTTTTGTCCAGAAAAAAATCATCAAAAAGTTTTGTAGCGTTTGGACTTCGTTTGGTATGGATTTTCTGTAAAACCAAAAATAATCAGAAAACAGCAGCTGGCACTAGGCACTGAGTTAATAGGTTAGTCCCCAAAAATGATATAAAATTGCATAAAAAGTATCTAAGAAAGATAATATAATAGCATGAAACAATCAAAAATTATGGATACGTTGGAGACGTATCAGACTCGCGCAGCCGTTACCCTCCGTGGGTTGAAATCTCCATCAACGTGGACGTACAATAACACCACCTATCGGAACCACGCCAAAAATCACTGTGTCTTCATTGTGTTTGTTTTCCCCGATCCCTCCTTTACGTTCATATGCAAAGTCTTTACTTTCCGCCGCACAACTCTTAGACGTGCATGTGTAGGGTGTAGCTTGACTTGGTAGAATTGCTAAAACTTGCCCACAACTAAAATTGGGAAAAGGGTAAGTTTTATTTGGTCAAGTAGTCTAATCACCTCCCTCTAGACATACTTTCAATCCAACAAAAGCCAGTACTATTAAAAGGGAATGAGGTTTTGATGATGGTCTAACTGCCCAAGTGCTTAGAGATATTTCTCCAAAACCCTCAGCCACATTCTCACATTCATCTATGTCCGAAACCTTAAAGTCCATCTCGGTCCCACCGAAACACATTCAGCCGGACTCACCGAGATACACTTGACATAGCCACTCCCTAAACCCTAGCGTCTCGGTCTCACCGAGTTGGCTCTTCGGTCCCACCGAAGAGCACTTGCAAACCTTTTGTTGAAATTCAATCATAATTTCCAAATGGTTTTAGTCAATGACACCAAAGTGTGGAAAGTGCTTAGGTCAGCTTGACTCGGTCCCACCGAGAGGTTTCATCTGGTCTCACCAAAAAGCCTAAAGTTCAAACATTTTGCACATGTCAGTCTCACCGAGTGGTTTCACCCGGTCCCACCGAAGTGTGCATAACGGTGCGTAACATTTGTATTTTTGGTGATGGGTATAAATAGCCCCCACCCATCCACCAACTCTCAGAGAGAGCAACCAGTTTGAAGCTTACACTTCTCATATCCATTTTCTGAGAGAGAACCACCTATTCTTGTGTTGAGATCAAAGGCCTCCACTCCAACCATAGAACTTTGATCTATAGCCTCCCCAAGTTGCTTTCCACCCAAATCCCTCTCCTACCACATAGAGAAATCTGTGAAAAAGTGTTTGAGTGTTGAGGAGGCTATCTTTTGAAGCACAAGAGCAAGGAGTTCATCATCAACAACAACATCTATTACCTTTTGGAGAGTGGTGTCTCCTAGATTTGTTAGGTGTCACTTGGGAGCCTCCAATGCTTGTGGAGTGAACCAAGGAGTGTGTAAGGGCAAGGAGATTGCCTACTCCGTGAAGATCTACCCCGAGTGAGACTAGTCCTTCATGGGCGTAAGTCGTGATGGCATAGACAAGGTTGCTTCTTCGTGGACCCTTCTTGGGTGGAGCACTCCGTGGACTCGCGCAGTCGTTATCCCCTTAGGGATTGAAGTCTCCATCAACGTGGATGTACGATAGCACCACCTATCGGAACCACGGGAAAAATCTTCGTGTCACCCTTCTTTTGCAAAATCTCCTAAACTCTACTCCTTACTTTCTTGCACTTGCATGTCAATTACTTTTTGCTACCCATACTCTATGCATGTGTAGGTTGTAATGCTTGATATCTAACTTGTGCTAAAATTTGCCTAAGTTCCAAGAGAAATAAAAATTGCATCTTAACGGTGTTAACGGTTGGATTTTTGGTGATGGCTATAAATACCCCCCACCCATCCACCAACTCTCAGAGAGAGCAACCAGTTTGAAGCTTACATTTCCCATATGCATTTTCAGAGAGAGAATCACCTATTCTTGTGTTGAGATCAAAGGCGTTCCACTCCAACCAGAGAAATTTGTTCTCTAGCCTCCCCAAGTGGCTTTCCACCCAAATCCCTCTCCTACCACATAGCGAAATCTGTTAGAGAGTGTTTGAGTGTTGAGGAGACTATCTTTTGATCACAAGAGCAAGGAGTTCATCATCAACAACAACATCTATTACCTTTTGGAGAGTGGTGTCTTCTAGATTGGATAGGTGTCACTTGGGAACCTCCAATGCTTGTGGATTGCACCAACGAGTTTATAAGGGCAAGGAGATCGCCTACTTCGTGAAGATCTACCCCAAGTGAGGCTAGTCCTTTGTGGGCATAAGCCGTGATGGCATAGACAAGGTTGCTTCTTCGTGGACCCTTCGTGGGTGGAGCCCTTCATGGACTCGCACAACCATTATCCCCTTAGGGATTGAAGTCTCCATCAACGTGGATGTACGATAGCACCACCTATCGGAACCACGGGAAAAATCTTCGTGTCACCCTTTGTTTGCAAAATCTCCTAAACTCTACTCTTTTCTTTCTTGCACTTGCATGTCATTTACTTTCCACTGCCCATACTCAAGATATGCATGTGTAGGTTGTAATGCTTGCTATCTAACTTGTGCTAAAATCTGCCTAAGTTCCAAAAGAATTAAAAATTGCACCTTTTACCTTATTAGTGTCTATTCACCCCCCCCCCCCCTCTAGACCTATCCTTTCAATCCCACAAATAGTGATGCAATGCAATAGTCTATAGTTGATACAAATCAAGTAACATCAAAATATATAAGCAAAACAATCATTCTTGTGTTTCATGGATCAAGGCTTTCACATCATGCTCATCAACACTACAATGTTTAGAAATAATGTCAAGATTATCATTAGACTTGATGTGCTAAGGTTTTATCATATCAAACATCTTATCATAACACGACCCAGAGTGTCGGCCAAGTAAATTAATCACATTATTCTTCCTTTCAACGACTCAATGCTTAACTTATGTTCTCATGCGAGCCTTGGTCATTGCATTTAGTGGAAAAAGAAAATAATGATGAAGGTTTAAAAAGAAGAAAAAAAGTGGAAGAAAGTCTCACACTACGTGGTTGATCATTAGGCAATGCAGAGGCGTTTCATATTTCATCTTGGGCGGATAAGGAAACGTACCCTCAAATCTCTCACAAACCGATGGGGTACGATTCAAGAGATGTGTAGCCGTTGGGCGGTTTGTAAGGTAAAGTGAAGCACGCTCCTCCTAGAGGTTCAATCATTGGTCACCTTGTTGTTTCTTTATTGCTACATTTCCATTACTTTGAGCCTTCTCATCAATTTGTGCATTAGTATGTTTTAGGATGACATAGCCTAAGACAAGCCAACACAAATGGCCAAGTGGAAGGGCAGACTTTTTGCCTCCAACATTGTTGGGAGTTGTTGGAAGCGCATGATAAGTGGAAGATGAGGAATGAGGATGGAAGTCCAAAGTGTGTGAAGGGCGCCAATTCCTCTTCGGAGATGGATGACATTAGAGATGATGTTGAGGGAGAAGAAACAAATGTGCCTAGAAGTACCATTCTGGCGGCTAGCACTTGTCACCCCGAAGGGAGGAAGAGAGAAAAGGAAAAGCTCAAGAGAGAAGGAGAGGTGGACGCCACGAAAAAATGATCGATGAGTTGATGAGGGCAAGAAACGAGTACGCCGAGAAGAGGAAGCAAGAAAAACCTGAGATGGAGGAGAAGAAGAATGAAGAGAAGAAGGCGAGATGAGAGGCTATGCAAGAGAGCAAACGACGCCAACTGGACATTGAGAAGAAGAGGCTCAAACTCAAGTCAGATATGGAGCGGTGTAGGCTCCAAATTAAGGCGGATTGGGTGGGAGATGCCCGCCTACACGAGCAGAATCATTTCATCACGATGGATCCGAGTACAATGACTCCAGAGGCTCGAGTATTTTGGGAGCAAACGCGGGATATAATCATACATTCGAGGAATCTTGAAGATGAGTACAACACACATGCCGAAGGAGGAGGCACCGGAGCACACGCCGACGCAGGGGCTGGTGCAGACAACAGTGTGGTGTGATTTGGGCATGCCGGCAATTAACGCTTTTGTTCATGCACCTTGTCAAACAATATATAGTCCTGATTGATTGATTGATTGATATATCAAACCTTTAGTTTTTGGAGGGAATCCAAGTGTTTAAATGAGACAATAACAAAACAAAAATGAAGACTGAGATATGATGATTTTGTGTTTGTGCATCTCCTCGGCATCCTTCATGTCTTCATGGATGACAACCGGGATTATGGCAACTCTGTTAGAGTTGGTCTTGCCCTAGCAATGCAATATCCACGAGAATCTTCCTTGGAGTGCGGTATGGACAAAAGAAAATGAGAAGTGCGTTATCAAGGGGTTCCATCAATCAAAGGGGGAAAAGCCAATGCATGGCGGGACCACGCAACCATGCTGACAGTGCACACTACATCATCGTCATGGCACGGCTTCTCATTTTCCCTGTCGTGCCGCATACAGGATTTATAAAATTATGACACCCGTTGGAATCAATCATCTCAAGCTTTCGTCCGTCTCGTGCCTAGACGTGCATGGTCACATCGCAACGCACACGATGACACGAGGCATGCAGCTTAGTGCAGCCCCCCTAAACCGTCCGTCTAATTAATTTCGTGTCTGGTGAGACCCAGCCACATGCACATACGTCCGTCACCCCAGTTAACCATTCCATACGTAGACGTGGACTGTTAGTGCCTCTGCTGGGAGACTAAGACAAGTTACCGATTGTTAACCATTTATAAGAACTGGTCTCGTGACTACTAGGAGTAGTAGTATACTGCATGCATGCACGTCTGCCGGCTCGAACTTTCCGTCCCTATTCGACCAACTGGGCAGCCCCCATGCCCAACGACGGGCGGTGGCCACGTCCACGTACGCCGCGCGCCGATTTCCCCCGAGATATACATATGCCGCTGGGCACCGATCGATCAAGGAGATAACCTTTTCCTGACAGCCAGGCACCAACTCTGCTCCGGGGCTACGGACAAATCCGGACGTCAAACACGCTTACATATACACCCACGCACGCACGGATCAAATGACAAGGCCACCGGTTGTATATATGCTACCCAGCTGACGACGTACGTTCCCACTGACCGCCCGCGGCTTCATCGTCGGTGCCGAGTGGCGACGCGCCACGGAGGAGCGCCGCATGCGGCGAGGGCGCGTGGAAAACGCTGGAGACCCCGGCGCTTTCTCCTTTTGCGGTGCGCGCGCACGGGCGGTGCCAGTGCATGCGGTGCGCGCGCGGGGGCACGGACGGGACGGACCGACGCGCGCACGCACGCGGCCGCGCATGCTGCGTCGTCGGTTAAGCCTAAGCCCACCTAAACACGGGAGAGGGATTCGTCCGGTGTACGAAATTTACGGACACGCTTTGTTGATGGAGGGGCGCTAAATTGGGCAATGACACGCTGGGATTTTCTGGCCGACGGACAGGCAATATGATGGTTCCGAGACCAACAGTCAAGTTTGAAACTTTCAACTCTCATCATGGAGCGTTGATTGTAGGAGTAGTAGTATATATCAGGGCTGCAGCTTGTTCCTTCTTTTGGACTTTCTGCGCGTCTGTGTTGAATGGTGATAGCCCCTGCTCTGCCCCGCTCCTTCATTCTTGGCTTCTATTACAAGCAAGTCTCTCTTTCTGATTTAAAGGAAAAGGGCTGGTCATAAATAGTTTTGCTTTCTAGACCATCGCTGCACTTTAGAACCAAGCAAGGGGGGGAATCCAAAAGCCACAGTAATCAATCCAAGTAAATCAAAAATGTCTTACTGATGTCTTGTTGCTGGCGCGGATGTTACCGTTTGATATTTGCCACTTACGACCTGACGAGGCGTGTCCTCCATAGTAGTTTGAAAAACATATACCAGACGAAAGCAATGGGTTTTCAAAAAACTGTTACGTCATCGCAGACGATTTGCCGGTTTTCTCCACTACTTGTACTCTCCCCTTACTTATTTTCCACTTCATTGCCGATGGAAGCTGGCCTTGATTTTGATTAATTATCACGCTTCGTGGTCTCCTGACGTTCTTTAAAATCTCACTCTCTCACACTCATGCATTTGACATTTCAATAATGTTCAGAACATACGTAAACCTTGATTCTTCAGAGTAGAACGCATTAGCCATCGTTGACGCATTACAATAATTTCCCCGCAAAAAAAAGGCGTTACAATAATTCTTCTTAGGCGGCAACTGCAGTAGATTATGATATATAATTCCTATCGTTTACAGTTTTTTTCTTTATGAAATAACATCAGTACATTAAAACCAGCAATCGCAAAATTGAGCTAGTGCTGATGATAACACGTAATTTGTTTATTTCCCAAACGATATTTGCTTTACACTCCCGTCCCGTGGCTATAAAACTCCTACCTACTGCTCCCCTGTGGAAACGCCAGAACGCTCCTCCATCCCAAGGCTTGAACCCGAAGCATCGGCCTCCGCTGCTGCCTCCTGTAGACCTCCCTGAGGTTTCGTGCCGCGCCATCCGCCTGCAAGCACGCAATGGGGTGTAAGGCGTGCGACAAGCCCAGACCGAGCTACCGGAAGGGGCTGTGGTCGCCGGAGGAGGACCAGAAGCTCCGCGATTACATTCTCCGGCACGGCCACGGCTGCTGGAGCGCGCTTCCTGCCAAAGCCGGTAAGGCCGACAACCGCTCTTGCATCCGCATTAGTAGAAGCACAGAAAGGGGGCATAATTGAGGAGAATTCGGTGCATTGGGCCGAAGATCAGGTGCCCAGGCACCGGTCATCGGCGCCTCCCAACTGAATCTCGTTCTTTCTCCGGCCAGCTCGTCTGAATTGGCCTCGATTTGTTCGTAGGAGTGATTAGTTTCATCTGTCCCGAAAGAGAAATGCACATTAGCTCGCTGGTTCTGACCATGACCGAAATTCTGCGCGCAGGGCTCCAGCGGAACGGCAAGAGCTGCAGGCTGCGGTGGATCAACTACCTGCGGCCGGGGCTGAAGCACGGCATGTTCTCGCCGGAGGAGGAGGAGACGGTGATGAGCCTCCACGCCGCCCTCGGCAACAAGTAAGCAGCACACACTATTTACGTACTTACTCTCTGTACTGTACGCAAATGATTGAGACGATCGAAAGACAGTTCTCCACGTTGTCTGTCTTCTCTAGATGCTGCCATGTTTTCCTTTTAGGTTTCCCCCCGCACACACTAGGCACCTGTAGCCCACCGTTTGGACGTGAAAGGTACCGGTGTAATTGTCCATGCTCGGCAGCGCTGAGCTGGCGGCAATCCGGTTCTAGAACACGTTAATTCGAGTGAAGGAAGGAAGGAAAGAAAAGAGGGAACGGAAAAGGGCGACCGGTGATGACGCTCCCCCACGCTCCAAATCCACGAGATTTTTCCCTCTGTCTGCTGGGTGCACATTGTGATGATTACAACTGCTTTTCGCTCCGATTATTATAGCTTATTAAAAGATTGTGGGCTTGGCGGGACGCTAAATGGCATACAGTACAGTTGCGTCCTAGCGCAAGTTAGCTCAAAATTATTACTCCCTCCGTTCCAAAATATAGTGCGCCCGCGCTTCCCGAGGTTTAATTTTGACCATAAATTTAACCAACGAGACCGACTGCGTCGGGAGCAAAAATTATATAATTGAAAACTTCTTTCGAATACGAATTCACTGATATAATTTTTGCCCCGCCGCAGTCGGTCTCGTTGGTCAAATTTATGGTCAAAGTTAAAGCGCGAAAACCGAGGACGCACTATATTTTGGAACGGAGGGAGTATCTATCTTGGAAAAAACATTCTTCTTTTTCTGAGTATATCCTCTGGCAGTTGCTGCAGAGAGCACCGCCGGCGCTATTGATTTAGCTGTATATGTACAGTAGAGCGGCGAGAACATGGCGTCGACTATTTGGACCAATCCGCGCTCACTTGCGAGTTAATGGAAACAGCTGCCTGGACGATCCCAACTGGCACGTAGTGTGGTCTCGCGAGGAGATTAGATTCTTTATCGGGCCTTGCAATTATGTCCCCCGAAAAATATCCAAATGATCGATCGGTGGTCCACATGAATGAATAGACTACGTACACCACGCTCGTCCCTCTCACCCAAGTGACACATTTTGTTTTGTTTATATATCTGAGCCACAAAAGGAGAAAAGAGCGAGAAACTTAATAAAGGCAGAAAGAAACGTCAAGTTGTGTCAATGCAAAAGCTGAAATCATTTTCCCACTAAGTGAACCCCGCCGACCGACAGAAACCAAAGTTTTTTTTCATCTGACAGAAACCAAAGTTAAGTGAACCGCAAGTAACTCTCCGTGACACACTGGCTGGACTAATTATTGACGCGAAACTTGTACCGCAGGTGGTCGAGGATCGCACGGCATTTACCGGGGAGGACCGACAACGAGGTGAAGAACTACTGGAACTCGTACCTCAAGAAGAGGGTCGAGGGCGGCAAGGAGGCGCCCAACTCGCCCGCACCGCCGGCGGCGAGCTCAGCCGCGGACTCAGACGGGTCCCAGAGCCCGAGCCCAGGGGAAGTTAGTACGGCGCAGGAACGGGCCGGCCGGCCGTCGAACTCCGGCTCATCGGAGCCGCCGCACGAGTCGTCGTCGGCCGACTCGAGCTGTCTGACCGTGACCGAGCCTCCTGCCTGCAGGGCCCACGCGCCCGTGGCTCCCAAGGTGATGTTCGCAGATTGGCTGAACATGGATTACATCGGTGGCCAGATGGCGGCGGCACCTGGTCCGGAAGCTGCGGGGGTGGTTGGTGCGGGTGCAGGTGCAAGCACAGGAGGCGGCGATCATCGTCAGGTGATGAGCCAGGGATCCGCGCAGGTCGATGGGCCACCCGGCGTGGAGGATCACCTGCACGGCGGCTTCGGCGACAACGGCACCTGCTGGGAGTTTCTGGAGCAGTTCGACAGCATGGATCAGATGCAGGCGGGCGGCGGGTTCTGCGACCTGCTCTCCATGAGCGAGTTCTTCGGGCTGAACTAGAGCCGGAGAAGAAGGAATATAGAGTTTCTTGAATTTGTTAGACATTTCGTCAGGTTAAGGCAGGCGCGTTTGTAATGCTGCAGTGTAAATTATGGCCGTCTATGTATGTATGTATAGAGCAATTTGACAGCGTATATATACAGGTGCATGTGCAGTGCAGTGCTGTCCGCTTTGGTTGGGAGAGTAGAGC
Source organism: Elymus sibiricus (assembly GCA_039707655.1). Classification (NCBI taxonomy): domain Eukaryota; kingdom Viridiplantae; phylum Streptophyta; class Magnoliopsida; order Poales; family Poaceae; genus Elymus; species Elymus sibiricus. The sequence goes on from CM077674.1 coordinate 256,050,880, forward strand.
ACCGACAGTAAGATGGAAAGGGTTCTAAGAAGAATGCACATGTTGTTGATTTGATATACTCCTACTAGTTAAGAGTTAATATTATCTTCCCAGATCTCGCTTTAACAGAGCACTGTGAAGGGAAGTGCCAAGCTCTCTTCCACTTTAACAACTGTCAAGGGACCCTTGACCTTTCACGTTTTGGCTTTAAGCTGTATTGTGATTAGTTTATCTTACAATTATTGAAGCCAGACCAACTTGTAGTAAGAAATTCATGCATCGCCTTTCCTCCGAAAACCATACATCATGTTTGTGAGCCGTGACTTTATATTAGGCTAATGATTCCTTCCGGTCGACCGGCCGAAGCTTCGGTCGGTCGACTCGCTCGCTCGCGCAGCTCTCTCCCTTACACAAGCCATGTGTTCCATCGGGCCCACCTGCCGTTCAAGCTTTCCCCTCGTCCTCTCACGCGTCTGCCACCTACCGCCGCTCATTCCCCATCTTTTTCCTCCGCTGCTGCATCCCATCGCCCAGCATCTCGCCCCCGTCGAGCTAAACAGGCGCTCCCCCTTTAACCCTATCCCAAATCAGCCATGGCTGCATGCTGAGAGGCAAACCAGACGGCGCGTGGGCGTCATGCTTGGGAGGTCGGGCGGGGTTGTGCGGGGTGACGCCGTCGCATGCTGGAACACGGTCGACGCCGATGCTTTTTTCACCGACGGTCGACTCGTGCTGCACAACGACTCTGCATGCTGGAATCGGCGACGTGCTGTGCTACAAGCTCCAGACGCATTGTTACAACCAGTCTTTCTGCTTAGAGCAAGAAGCATAACCAAAACAAAGCTTTCTTTATTTTCATTTATGGATAGTCAATCCATTTTCCAATATAGCCGGGAAATTTTACCCAAGAAATGGGTACATAAAATGTCTCACACGAGGTTTGGGAATAAGTGATTGTCTGATAATAAGCAAGGAATATACGTCTTTCTGTCGTTGTAACAAACAGGGGAGTGTATTTTCCACTCCCCTGTTGGTTAAAGCAGGAAAAATATGCCCATCTCCTTACTAGAATCCGATGTGACAGAAGAAGCATCTCTAGCTTAAGCCTAAGTTGATCCTTACTTGCAGTTCAAGATGTCTACAACACAATAAGGTAGGCGAAGCCACTAGTTTACTTAAGTAAGTAATTGAAAAACTTTACTCTTTGTTCGTCTTATCTATAAGAGGAGAGCATATGAAAAATGTAACCCATTCTTTCAGGGTTTTTTAGCTCGCTGGCCATCCACTGATATTTTAGTAACAAATCTAATAAGTCTAACTGTAGAGAAACTTTGATTTTTTTTCCTTTGTCTCGAACTTCATGAAGAACTCCATTCTATCTCTCCAACAAAAGTGGAGCTGCGCCCTAGTTGTACACTCTCTTCGCTCGGAGAACCCTTGTTGATTCTGAACTTCACTTGCAAGGTAAGCGTCCTTTTAACGGGCCAACCTCACCAAGTGGCTTTATCAATTTGAGTTTAAAAATAGGGGGAAATGGTGTCAAAAGTAGAAGTATCATATCTTCTTAAGGATCACCACTCGAGCTAGATAATAAGAGGATTAGGTTTTGACAGGATGCGAGGTGCCAACTTATTAAGCACAAGAGTCGCAAGATCCCGGTTATAGAAGAAGAGTAGGCCAATTCGAAATCCCAGTAAAAGGGTGTTCAGTTGAAGATAGGAGGATTCCTTTGATCCATATCGTCATCTAATGGACTTCCTGCTGACTTCGTCAACTATGACTCGTCGTGCTAGAACAAGGACGAGCGACCGGTGACGCTCGCACCCAAGGCGATTGCGGACCACGACGTGCTGCGTCCCGTGACGCCAGATGCTGGGACCGGCTATGAGGAGTGCTACAACCATGGCTTGCAGATGCTGGAACAGACGGCTCACGGTGTTGCTATCGGACGACGGGCGATGGAGACGGTGGTATTTTTTGCTGGAACCAGTTTGCTTATTGTTGGAACCAACCCCAAATTTTGTTACCACCGTATTCGTTTTTGCTGGAACCAGCCAATTTTTTGCTACCACCATCTTGGTTTTTGTTGGGACCAACATCTAATTTTGCTTCCATTGTGTTCTGTGTTTGCTGGAACCAGCCAATTTTTGCTACCACCATCTTGGGTTTGCTGGAACTGGCGTCTCATTTTGCTTCCACCGTGTTCTGTTTTTGCTGGAACCAACGCACAGGGTTTTTGCTATCATCGACTTTGCTTGCCCGCCGTCGCCATTAATGCTACAACTGGAGGTGTGCAGCCCCGACGAGGAACGTTTGTTGTGGTCGGCACCAGTGAGCTTAGCATGGATGCAACAGAGAGCGACAAAAAAGCTATTGCGGGGCAACGACCCTTTTTTTGTCTGCGATTGACGACGGTGAGTGTCGGTGGCGAGCGTCAAAGGCGAGGCAAATAGGGAGAGGAACGCTCGCCGCACGACGCGGGGGAGAGCGGACGGCCGCCATGAATCTCTCCCTGTGCCTTGTATTTTCCCAGAGATGAACACAAGGGGTGAAGAGTCGATGGGGAGGGAGGAACGAAGCATCAGACGGTTACGCGCTCGGGGATATGGCGGATGCGCGGCGGCAGGTGGCCGACCGACCGGTGCTTAGCATCCGCCTTTATATTATGGGACACGATCCTCACGCTCGCTCGCTCATGACCTCCTTTACGCAAGCCACGCATCCTAGTTCGGGCCCACGCGCCGCTCCCCATTGAAACCTTATCCCTTCACGGGCGCATACCCGTCCACTCGTTACTCCTCGCAACGACGTCTCTCCCTTCTTTCTCTCATTCCACCAGCATACCACACAACCATGGCTAATGTCATTTCTTCTTAGATCACTGCGCTGCAAGCGACCACTCGACAGCTACGAGCGAAAGCCATGACCGATGACGTGCAACCAACGTGCAACGAGCCGACGATCGGGGGCGGCTCCGCGACTGCCATGCAGCTGCGTTTTAATGCGAGGCAAGCGGCGTTGGCGGGGAGGTTGCAGGGACTGGCGCCTGGGATGCTACATCCCATGGTCGTTGTGGTGGTGATGTGGAGGTGAGGGGTCCCGGAGCCACGGCACAACGATGATCGGGGCTATGCAAGCACGGCGACAAGGGACACTATGAGCGGCGAGCGTGGGTGTTGCAATCGACAGTGTCGGGAGCTGCAATCATCGTTGGGCGGCGCTAGATCCAGTGGGCACTGCTGGCGGTGGAGTGGAACCGTCTGCAAACGAAGCTGCAACCGGTCACGAAAAAGCTACAACCAGCGGTGGCCATGCTATTTACTTTTTTCGACAACGGAGCTGCAACCTTGCTTGACGGAGTTGCCATCGGCTAACGGGGGAGCTACAACCATGACCTGAGATTGCTGGAACCATTCTGCACAGAAGCTACAACCACTACCTAAATTTGCTGGAGCCGGCTGCGTATGCTACATTCATGGCCTGAGATGCCGAAACCATTTTGCATGGATGCTACAACAACGGCCTAAATTTGTTGGAGCCGGCTGCGGCACTATTCAATGATGGCCTAAGAAACCATGCTACTTGTGAGCTGCGTTGGGATTTTCCCCGAAGAGGAAGGGTGAAGCAGTATAGTAGAGATAAGTATTTCCCTCAGTGAGAACCAAGGTTTATCGAACCAATAGGAGAATCACGGAAAGCCTCGTGAACAGCACCTGCACACATAAAAGCAAATACTTGCACCCAACGCGGGCAAGAGGGTTGTCAATCCCCTTGAACTCGTTACTTGCAAGGATTAAATCTTGTATAGGCAAAAGTATAAGTTGCAAAATAAAAGAAAAGTAAATAAATTGCAGCAAAGGATTTTTAGGTTTTTTAAATATGTTTAAAGTAGACTCGGGGGCCATAGTTTTCACTACAGGCTTCGCTGTCGAACACATAACATACGGTGGGTAAACAAATTACTGTTGGGCAATTGATAGAAAAGCGCATAGTTATGACGTATTCATGGCAATGATCATGTATATAGGCATCACGCCTATGACAAGTAGACCGACTCCTGCCTGCATCTACTACCATTACTCCACCAATCGACCGCTATCCAGCATGCATGTATGGTATTAAGTTCATGACAAACAGAGTAACACTTTAAGCAAGATGACATGATGTAGACAAGGGAAACTCAATCTATATGAATAAACCCCATCATTTTATCCTTAATGGCAATAATACAAATACGTGTCTTGTCCCCTACTATGTCACTGGGATATAGAGTACCGCAAGATTAAACCCATTACAAAGCACCTCTCCCGCTGAAGATAAATCAATCTAGTTTGGCCAAACCAAACGGATAGATCGGAGAGAAATACAAAGCTATAACAATCATGCATAATAAAGTTCAGAAAAGACTCAATTATTTTCAATGAATAATCTGATCATAAACCTACAATTCATCGGATCCCAACAAACACACCGCAAAGAAGATTACATCGGATAGAACTCCAAAGAGATCGAGTAGAACATTGTATTGAAGATCAAAGAGAGAGAAGAAGCCATCTAGCTACTAGCTATGGACTCGTAGGTCCGTGGTGAACTACTCACACATCATCGGATGGGCAGCAAGGTTGATGTAGAAGCCCTCCGTGATCGATTCCCCCTCCGGCAGATTACCGGAAAATGCCTCCAGATGGGGCCGCGGAAGAACAGAAGCTTGCGACGGCCGAAAAGTTATATTGTCTGCCCTCTGTTGGTTTGGGAATATATATATGTGAATTTATAGGCTTCAAATTAGGTCAAACGAAGCTGTGTGGGGCCCACAAGCTCAGGGGGCGCGCCTACCCCCCTGGGGCGCGCCCCTCGAGCTTGTGGCTCTCTCGTATCTCGTCTGATATCCTCCCGAAGCTTCTAGGGTCCCTTCTGGTTCAGAAAAAAATAATCGAAAGATTTTTTTCCGTTTGTACTTTATTCGATATTGATTTTATAAAAACCCAAAAACAAGCAAAAAAAAAGCAGGAACTGGCACTAGGCACTGGGTTAATAGGTTAGTCTCAAAAAATGATATATAATAGCATATTATTGCATACAAAGCATCCAATATTGGTAATATAATAGCATGAAACAATCAAAAATTATAGACACGTTGGAGACGTATCAGCATCCCCAAGCTTAATTCCTGCTCGTCCTCGAGTAGGTAAATGATAAAAACAGAATTTTTGATGTTGAATGCTACCTAACATGTGTATCATATAATCTCTTTACGGTATAAATATTGAGAAACGATGAAGTAACAAATATCAACATAATAATATCCATGAATATAAGAAGCATAATCATTAAACTTTCAAAATATACGATCCTTAATGAATGTTATCCCCACTCATTTTATCGTGTTAGCATGGCATGACTCCGCCTTCACCGCATAAATATAAATCATGAGCACCCCGGTGTTAAACCAGGCAATTGGATCGTACTTCTAACGCGCTTTAGCATTTTCATCTTCACGCAATACATGAGCGTGAGCCATGGATATAGCACTATAGGTGTAATAGAATGCGGTGGTAGAGATCAATAGGAGAAATCAAAAAGGAAGAAAGTATCGCATCAACTCGGCGGATCAACGGACTATGGAGATGTCCATCAATCGATATCAATGCGAGGAGTAGGGATTGCCATGCAACGGATGCACTAAGAGCTATAAGTGTATGAAAGCTCAACTGAAACTAAGTAGGTGTGCATCCAACTTGCTTGCTCATGAAGACCTCGGGCATTTGAGGAAGCCCGTCATCGGAATATACAAGCCAAGTTCTATAACGAAAAATTCCCACTAGTATATGAAAGTGACAACATAGGAGACTCTCTATATGAAGAATGCTACTTGTAAACTGCGTTGGGATTTCCCTGAAGAGGAGGGGTGATGCAGCACAGTAGAGATAAGTATTTCCCTCAGTGAGAACCAATGTATCAATTCAGTAGGAGAACCACGTAGAACCTCGTGAACAACACCTACACACACAAAAGCAAATACTTGCACCCAACGCAGGCAAGAGGGTTGTTAATCCCCTTGAACTCGTTATTTGCAAGGATTAATTCTGATAGTGATAGATAGATAAAATAAAATCCAAAATGAAATAAAGTAAATAAAATTGCAGCAAATTATTTTTAGGTTTCTTATATGAATTAAGTAGACCCGGGGGCCATAGTTTTCACTAGAGGCTTCTCTCTCGAACACATAACATACGGTGGGTAAACAAATTACTGTTGGGCAATTGATAGAAAAGCGCATAGTTATGACGATATTCAAGGGAACGATCATGTATATAGGCATCACGTCCGAGACAAGTAGACCGACTCCTGCCTTCATCTACTACTATTACTCCACCCATCGACCGCTATCCAGCATGCATCTAGAGTATTAAGTTAAAAACGGAGTAACGCCTTAAGCAAGATGACATGATGTAGACAAAGTAAACTCAAGCAATATGAATAAACCCCGTCGTTTTATCCTTAATGGCAACAATATAAATACGTGTCTTGTCCCCTACTTTGTCACTGGGATATAAAACACCGCAAGATTGAACCCATCACAAAGCACCTCTCCCATTGCAAGATAAATCAATCTAGTTGGCCAAACCAAACGGATAGATCGGAGAGAAATACAAAGCTATAACAATCATGCATAAATAAGTTTAGAAAAGACTCAAATATTCCTCATGAATAATCTGATCATAAACCCACAGTTCATTGGATCCCAGCAAACACACCACAAAAGAAGATTACATCGAATAGAACTCCAAGAACATCGAGGAGAACATTGTATTGAAGATCAAAGAGAGAGAAGAGGTCATCTAGCTACTAGCTATGGACCCATAGGTCTGTGGTAAACTACTCACACATCATCGGAGGTGCAGCAAGGTTGATGTACAAGCCCTCCGTGATCGATTCCCCCTCTGGCAGATCACCAAAAAAAACCTCCAGGTGGGATCACGGAAGAACAGAAGCTTGCGGCGGCAGAAAAGTTATTTTGTGAGGCTCTCTGTTGGTTTCACAATATTTGAGATTTTATAGAGGTGGAATTAGGTCAAAAGAAGCCATGAGGGGCCCACAAGGCATCAGGGCGCGGCCCCAGGCCTTGTGGCCTCCTCGTGAAGCTTTTGGCCTCCTCCCGAAGCTTCCAGGGTCTCTTTTGTACAGAAAAAAATCGTCAAAAAGTTTCGTAGCATTTGGACTTCTGAAAGCACATTTGCTCCCTTGGTGGTTTTGGTAATTTACAACAACATATATCTCATTGAACTAATAAACATTCAAGTGAAATATTTCAGGAAGTTCAATGATTGGCATGGCAAGGACTAGGAATGTGGACCCCTCAAAATGCTAAGGACATATATTGGCAAAAGCTCAAGACTCTACATTTTTGGTTTAGTGATCCAAGATCACATTGAGTCCATAGGAAAGCCAATACTATTAAAAGGGGATGAGGTTTTGATAATGATCTATTTGCTCAAGTGCTTAATGATATTGCTCCAAAACCCTCATCCACTTTCCCTATCCAAACTTGTCCCATTTCACAAAGTCAAACTCGGTTCCACCGAATCTCATTTATCCGGACCCACCGAGTTCATCAGGACAGTGCCACTTGCCAAACCCTAAGAAATCGGATCCACCGATATGGATCTCGGTCTCACCGAGATGGGTGACCATCTTTCTGTTGCCTGGTTGCAATTCTTTCGGTCCCACCGAGATTGCACTCGGTAACACCGATATGGAGTGACCAAGTTTCTGTTGCCAAGTTGCATCATTTCGGTCTCACCGAGATTATGCAATCGGTGCCACCGAGACTGGGTCTAGCCCTTACCATTGCACTTCGATTGCTCCGAGATGTTCCATTCGGTCCCACCGAAACTTCAAACGTTCATATCTTTGCACAGGTCGGTCTCACCGAGATTTTGGTTTCGGTGCCACTGATTTTGGTCAAATGTGTGTAACGGTTGGATTTCGTGTGAAGGCTATTTATACCCCTCCACCACCCTCTTACGTAGTAAGAGAGCCATCAGAACGTGCCTACACTTTCACCATTCTTTTTCTGAGAGAGAACCACCTACTCATGTGTTGAGATCAAGATATTCCAATCCAACCATTTGAACCTTGATTTCTAGCCTTTCCCAAGTTGCTTTCCACTCAAATCTTTCTTCCACCATAGCCAAATCTGTGAGGAAGTTCTTGAGTGTTGGGGAGATTATCTTTTGAAGCACAAGAGCAAGGAGTTCATCATCAACACACCGTCTATTTCCTTTTGGAGAGTGGTGTCTCCTAGATTGGTTAGGTGTCACTTGGGAGCCTCCAAGATCATGTGGAGTTGAACCAAGGAGTTTTTAAGGGCAAGGAGATCGCCTATTTCGTGAAGATCTACCCCGAGTGAGGCTAGTCCTTTGTGGACGTAAGCCATGGTGGAATAGGCAAGGTTGCTTCTTCCTGGACCCTTTATGGGTGGAGCCCTCCGTGGACTCGCGCAACCGTTACCCTCCGTGGGTTGAAGCCTCCATCAATGTGGACGTACGATAGCACCACCTATCGGAACCACGCCAAAAATCATCGTGTCTTCATTGCGTTTGAAATCTCCGATCCCCTCCTTTACTTACATGTGCAATTGTTTACTTTCCGCTGCCACACTCTTAGAATTGCATGTGTAGGGTGTTGCTTGATTTGTCATACTTGCTAAAATCTGCCCACAACTAAAATTGGGAAAAGGATAGATTTTTATTTGGTCAAGTAGTCTAATCACCCCCCCCCTCTAGACATACTTTCGATCCTACAACTTTGTTTGGTACTGATTTTCTAAAAAACCAAAAACAAGCAGAAAACAGCAACTGGCACTAGGCACTAGGTTAATAGGTTAGTCCCAAAAAATGATATAAAATAGCATATTATTACATATAAAACATCCAAGATTGATACTATAATAGCATGGAACAATCAAAAATTATAGATACGTTGGAGACGTATCAGCATCCCCAAGCTTAATTCCTGCTCGTCCTCGAGTAGGTAAATGATAAAAACAGAATTTTTGATGTGGAATGCTACCTAATATGTTTATCATGTAATCTCTTTTACGGTATGAATATTAAGAAACGAGTGATTCAAAGCAATAGTCTATAAATTGATATAAAGACATCAATACTCAGGCATACCAACAAACAATCATGCCTTTCAAAATAAAAATGCTAAACAACGCTATCCCTACAAAATCATTTAGCCTGTCATGCTTAGTCTTCCTAACACAAAGTATTAATCATGTACTACCCCGATGACAAGCCGAGCAATTGGTTCATACTTTTTACCGCGTGATAAGCACATTTCATATACATATTTTAACACACAAATTTACCAGTTATTGAGATATGTCATGCATTCTTGCTATGATTTCTTGAATGTTTGCTTGATAATCATAAAAAGGGATCATTTACTATTCGTTTGTTTCTTTTGCAGAAAAGTGCGACAAGGCACTATAATCTACAAGTTTCTGCCTAGAAAGAATTGAGGAACAAGACCATGGACAAGAAGAGAAGAAAGAGGGACCCAAGTGTGAAGAAGATTAAGAAGAAGTGGACCAACTTGTGAAGAAAGAAGAAAAGGAGAAGGGCCCAAGAGCAAAAGTGGCAGATCAGGGAGGGGATCAAAATCCCTAGCCGCATCTCCATTGCAAATCGGGCCTGGCAATCTCTCCTCTCCCTCACGCCTCCTTCTCCACCTCCGGCCGCCGCCACGGCCAGGCCGGCGTGGTAGGCGCGCCACAGCACCACTTCATCACCATCCATCCATCCGCATCACCACCTCCCACCAGCCGCTCCATCACCCAGCGCCACACACCACCATCACCAGCTCACGCGCCCTACCAGACTAGGGGTCGCGGTTGTCTGGTGCCCTGTCCGACTCTCCCTGCTGCCCGCTGCTCTCTTCTTCTCTCTAACCTTCTTCTTCTCTCACCCACGCTCCTGCCCGCTGCTCTCTTCTTCTCTCCAACCTTCTCCTCACACCCATGCTGCTGCTCCTTCTCTCTTCCTCCCCTGCTGCTTGCTGCTGCCTTTTCTTCTACCACCTCCTACCGCTGCTGTTGCTTCTCTTCTCCCCACGCCTCACTTGCTGCTGCTCCTCTCTCCATCCCCACGCTGCTGCTCTTCTCCACTCCAAACTGCTGCTGCTACATCCCTCTCCCCACCAACCTACTGCTGCTTCTCTTTCCCTCTCATTCTCTGCTTGTAATCTTTGTGAACATCAAGTGTGGAGACCTGATAAATTGTAATCTTTTTTACTATTTTGATATATGTGAATTGTCTGTCAGTTAGTTTCCTGTGATATTCAGTTTACTTGCTGTGATGTTTGTGTTGAAAAGTGCTCTATGTGTTAGTCAGACGTGTGATCATTTAATTGTCAGTACCTGTGTTAGCTATGTTCATGTTAATATATATATGTTTGTGGTGTGAAATTTCTGTCGCAGTACCATACTCTTACTTCTGCCCTTTTCTTGTATGTTAGCTAGTTATATTTGTGATCTTATCTTGTTACTTCATTTTGTCAATGATGATATTCTGTGTTAGTGTTTTAGTATAAATGAAAATACCAAAAAGATATTTAGTAAAATCTGAATCTCCCTTTGCCTGTCTGCAATTTCTTTGTCGATAATTTTCTGGAACAATCTTGTTTAGTTTAGGTTTATTTTCCTGCACTCATAATCTGAATTGTGTTGCCTAGCTTTAGCCGAGTATAGTTGTCGTTGCCTAGTCCCTGTGGAGAACACGACACTTGCAGATTTGGGTGAAATATACCACTGCATTACAACTGATCATTTTGGCGCCGTTGCCGGGGACTAGCGTCGAGTGATTGTGTTAGGCTATAGACTAGGTTTAGTTTAGTCCATCATTTAATTCACAGTGTATTTCATTTTCAGTGTTTCTTTTACATTTTCCTTGTTGTTGCTTCGGCTTATTAGGATACTAACATTCTCATCGGTGTTTATTGTTTATGAGTGTGCGCAGGAAATTTGAACTTTTTGCAGGCTGATTGATAGTTACGCTTTGTTGAGATATGGCATTGCTTCGAGATCTTTGGATGCCAAGCAGTCAATGTTATTTTGCAGGGCCTATTTGGCCATCTATAGATGCAGAGAATTTTGAGCTGAAACCTGGTCTTATAGCTTTGGTCCAACAACATCAGTTTAGAGGATTGCCTACTGAAGACCCTCATGAGCACATACGCAATGTGATGGAGTATTCCAGCACAGTTAAGTATAATGGGGTTTCTCAAGATGCAATCATGTGCAGATTGTTCACATTCTCTCTCCGAGATGATGCTCGTGCTTGGTACACTACAAGAAATATGTCAACTTGTGACCTTCTGTCAGTGACCCTGGAAGAAATGGTCGTAAATCTACGACCATTTGAGACCAATTGGTCATAAACTGTTCGGGGGGCTCCAAACCCTAAACCATAACAACCATTTTGGTCAGAAAGGTCGTAATTTCCTTACACGAAATGGTCGTAAAGCAGACAGCACTGGTCCGCTGCCTTATTTCTAGCTGATCACGACCAATATAGATGGTCGTAGCCTTGTAAATTGTGGTGCATTGCTATGACTAGGCGCCACCTCATCAGTTTTGTCTATGTGTTATGTTCATGTGTCAATTTTTGTCTATGTGTCATGTTCATGTGTCAATTTTTGCCCTAGGTTGTGAAGTAGCCTACATTTCTGTCATTCCCAAAATTCCCAAAAATTCTCATAAATTCTTTGGATCTGATCTTCCTCAAATATGTCAAAAACCTTCCTTGCCTAGTTCAAAAATAATTCAGGAATATTCATTTTCCTATTCTGTTCAGAATAGCACTTTGTGAAGGAAGTGCTATTTATATTTTCTTGATTGCCCTCAAAATTTTCGGGCACTCTTTCCTATCCAAATCATTGCCTCATGACAAAATTCAGCTCCATTTTCCTAGTAAATCTTCCTCAGCAAATTTCCAAAGCTTCTGTTCAGCTAGAAGCTTTGTGAAGTAAGTACTAGATAGGCATATCCTAATGAGTTGAATTTTTGCGACATCTTCTATATGCCAAAATTATAGCTCTCCACAAAATTTGAGCCCCATCTAACAATTCATGTGAGCTCACCATCCAATCTTTGTTTCTGGTAATATTTTCAGTTTGTGAAGCAACTATATTTTATATTACTTTATAATTGCTGATAATTTACCAGGACATGACCCTGCCTATAGAACCTCCCTCCACCAAATTTTAGCTCATTTAATTTATCCAATTTCCCTCAATATTTTCCTCAATTTTCTGTTCAGTGGAGAGCATTGTGAAGGAAGTACCATTTTTATTTATCCAAATGGTATGAAATTTTAACAGTGCCTTCATATGCCCAAATTATCATACTCATCCAAATTTCAGCTCAATACAACCATCTATGTGAGCCCAGATTCAATTTCTATTTTCTGTCCAGATTGGCACATTGCAAAGCAAGTGCTATCTAGACCCCTCCTATTGCCCTCAAACTTTTTGGTCACTCTTTCATGTCCAAATCATTGCCACATGCCAATATTCAGCTCCATTTGCCTAGTAAATCTTCCTCAGTAAATTTTCAAAGTTTCTATCCAGAGAGAAGCTTTGTGAAGGAAGTACTAGCTAGGCTTATCCAAATGATCTGAGATTTTTCCAAATCTTCCATATGCTCAAGTCATCACTGTCCACAAAATTTGAGCTCTATATAGCAATCCATGTGAGCTCATCATCCAATCTTTTATTCTGGTCATATTTTCAGTTTGTGAAGCAACTATATTTTATATTGCTTCATTATTGCTGAAAATTTACCAGGGCATGACCATACCTATATAACTTCCCTACACCAAATTTGAGCTCATTTCATTTAGCCAATTTCTCTCAGTAATTTTCCCAAGTTTCTGTCCAGAGAAGAGCATTGTCAAGGAAGTACCACTTTGGCATGTCCAAATGGTATCAAATTTTTACAGTGCTTTCCTATGCCCAAATGACCATCCTCCACCAAATTTCAGCTCAATCCATTCATTCATTTGAGCCCAGCTTCAACATTCATATTTCTGTCCAATGTGGTACTTCGCAAAGCAAGTGCCACCTCGGCTCCTCCATTTGAGCTGCAAATTTGCCAAGACAGTCTCCTTAGTAGATGATCATCCTCGGCCAAAACTCAGGCCCATTGGCCATGTGCATTTTCCCCACCACTAATCAAACTCTTGGCTGCTAATTCATGTTTGAGCTTAGTTCAGTCTCCTCGTGAGATTCTTCTATTGCCTTATTCTTCCTAACACCTACCGGGGGAGTACCCAACCCACCAGACATGCCTAGACCACCCAGAACGCGTGGCAACACCACGGTCACGCGGTGACCACGCGGCGGGCATGCCAGTTTACGCGCTCTGGAGTTGGGGCCCTCGGCCACCGTCCAAACCTCGACGTCTCGCCCCCACACCATGTATCTCTAATTAAATAGATACTTATGTACCTCAAAATGATTTTTGGAAAAAATAAAGAGCAAACTATAAGGCAGCTGCAGTTCAAATTTGACCCGCTTCGAGCTGAATCGGCGGAAATTTGTCTTTTTCACGGGAGGTGTATCAAAGCTTTTGACACCCAACCATTTGGTCAATTGTATATTAAATATGGCCTAATATTTTAGAAAATTTATTTGGTCCAATTTTGCAACAAATATATGGTAGGTCCTTCACAAAAAAACTCATTTTGGGCACTCGAAAAATGGAAAATGAAATTTTCGTCCAAAGAAAATGAAAACTTCCTTAGGCAACATTGTTTGCCATTCCAAGATGCACCCTTGTGCACAATATGAGATCATTTGAACAAACTATGCCATGAATGTGGCCATAAGATTGATCATCTGGCTTGAAAGCCATGAATCTTCACACATGATAGCTCATTTCTGAGAACACTTTTTTAAAATAATTGCCGTATTACAAGTTTATTATTTTTCCTGGTAACTTGGTCACATATAATGACACAATGCGAAGTTTTTCCAATTTTTTGATTTTTTTTGAATTTTTCATGCCCGTTTCAAAATGCAGTCAAAACGGCGGGCATGACCGTTCCTAGCTAGTGGTTGAATCTTGGAAAACTTTTGGTGTTTGTCTGATTAAATAGATACTTTTGTACCTAAAAATGTTTTTTGGAAAAAATCATGAGCAAACTATGAGGCAACTGTAGTTCAAACTTGACCCGCTTCCTACTGAATCGGCGGAAATTTGTCTTTTTCACGAGAGGTGTATCAAAGCTTTTGACACCCAACCATTTGGTCAATTGTACATTAAATATGGCCTAATATTTTAGAAAATTTATTTGGTCTAATTTTGCAACAAATATATGGTAGGTCCTTCACAAAAAAACTCATTTTGGGCACTCGAAAAATGGAAAATGAAATTTTCTTCCAAAGAAAATGAAAACTTCCTTAGGCAACATTGTTTGCCATTCCAAGATGCACCCTTGTGAACAATATGAGATCATTTGAACAAACTATGCCATGAATGTGGCCATAAGATTGATCATCTGGCTTGAAAGCCATGAATCTTCACACATGATAGCTCATTTCTGAGAACACTTTTTTAAAATAATTGCCGTATTACAAGTTTATTATTTTTCCTGGTAACTTGGTCACATATAATGACACAATGCGAAGGTTTTTCAATTTTTCAATTTTTTTTGAATTTTTCATGCCCGTTTCAAAATGCAGTCAAAACGGCGGGCATGACCGTTCCTAGCTAGTGGTTGAATCTTGGAAAACTTTTGGTGTTTGTCTGATTAAATAGATACTTTTGTACCTAAAAATGTTTTTTTGGAAAAAATCATGAGCAAACTATGAGGCAGCTGTAGTTCAAACTTGACCCGCTTCCTACTGAATCGGCGGAAATTTGTCTTTTTTACGAGAGGTGGATCAAAGCTTTTGACACCTAACCATTTGGTTAATTGTACATTAAATATGGCCTAATATTTTAGAAAATTGATTTGGTCCAATTTTGCAACAAATATATGGTAGGTCCTTCACAAAAAAACTCATTTTGGGCACTCAAAAAATGGAAAATGAAATTTTCTTCCAAAAAAAATGAAAACTTCCTTAGGCAACATTGTTTGCCATTCCAAGATGCACCCTTGTGCACAATATGAGATCATTTGAACAA
Source organism: Elymus sibiricus (assembly GCA_039707655.1). NCBI lineage: Eukaryota > Viridiplantae > Streptophyta > Magnoliopsida > Poales > Poaceae > Elymus > Elymus sibiricus. The sequence goes on from CM077674.1 coordinate 256,066,058, forward strand.
ACTATGCCATGAATGTGGCCATAAGATTGATCATTTGGCTTGAAAGCCATGAATCTTCACACATGATAGCTCATTTGTGAGAACACTTTTTCAAACTAATTGTCGTATTCCAAGTTTGTTATTTTTCCTGGTAACTAGGTCACATATAAAGAGACAATGCGAAGGTTTTACATTTTTTTGATTTTTTTGAATTTTCTATGCCCGTTTCAAAATGCAGTCAAAACGGCGGGCATGACCATTCGTAGCTAGGGGTTGAATCATGCAAAACTTTCAGAGTATCTCTAATGAAATATATACTTCAGTACCTAAAAATAATTTTTGGAAAAAAAATAAAGAGCAAACTATGAGGCAGATGTAGTTCAAATTTGACCCGCTTCCTAGTGAATCGACGAAAATCCCACCTAGTATGAAACTACCTCTAGTTATTCGAGGGAACAGTACTTAAACATTGTCATAAAAAGAGAAGGAAACTTACCGCCGGGCGTTGTGGTGCTGCGTTGGAGCTCCCTGACGCTGCAATGGAGCTTCGCCGGGCGTCGTGGTGCTACGTTGGAGCTCTTGGTGCGCCGTTGAGAGCTGCAATGGAGCTTCGTGGGGATGTCATCGGTGCTGCGTTGAAGATTTTTCACGCTCGGTGCTATCGTGACATATTGATGTGATCGAACGACCACCAATGCATAGATCGGGCGGCTAGCTAGGCGGATGATTTCTAGACAAAATCATCTGGCTGACTGGTAGCAGACGCCTATTGTTAATCGATTACGACCAATTTAGATGGTCATAACGTCATTAAAGCTTGTACTTCGTTCTGATTGGTCTATGGCCATGTCACGCGGATCAAGCATCAGAGACCGTCGGATACTCCCAGATCCAACGGCCCACACCCCCTCACCCTCTCACCCCTCGTCCTGTCATCCCACCCACTCACACCCACCCACCGCGAGCTCCTCTCTGGCTCGTCTCTCCCTCTCCCTCGCACACCACTCCTCGCCACCACAACCTCCAATGGCGCCCAAGCCCGCCTGATTCCGGCGTCCTCCGGCGGCACCCATCCTACCCACAGCTTCCTCTCGCTGCGCTCTTTCTTTTCTACCGCGTTGATATGCTTTACCCCTCCTCCTGTGGTCGCCCGCATGACTTCCTCCCGCTAGGGTTTCGGTGGTGGTGTGGACCTCGTCGCCGGTGGTCTCCTGCTCGGGCTCACGGCTGAGGTGAACGACCTCGATGGCGGTGGCGGCGCGCGTGAGATCATCCTCCCCAACAAGGCCGCAGTCGGATCCCCTCGCCGAATCTGGCCCCCCCTCTCTCCCCCCCTCTCTCTCTCTCTCTCTTCCCCCACTGCCTCTTTCTCTCGATTTCTCTCTCTGAATCCCCTCTCTATCTTTGCAGGCACCCCTGGATGGCGGGATCGACGGCGGAGGCGCTGTTCTACGTGCGCCAGCGCTGGATCCGCGTGCGCTAGGTGGCCGCGCCCCGCGTGCGCTGCCCCTACTGCGGCGCCTGCGTATGGAGCGTCACGGCGGCCGGCCTCGCGCCCCGCAGCACGTGCCGCCGCCTCGGCGCCCACGAGGGCCGCCTCGAGTACTTCGTCTGCGTCAGCGGCCACCTCCACGGTAGCTGCTGGCTCGCGCGCCTCTCCTCCAGCGACAGAAACGGCGAGCGCGGCGAGGACTCGGAGTCTGACGACGACGGGTTCCCTGCCACCTCCACGGACTTGGAGTTTCAGATAAAAGTGTTGCTTATCATCCGCTACCCCACAAGAGCCCCTCCACGATGGTACGTGCGGCAGTATCTTGGAGCATCTTCTTGGAGACTTGTTGATAATTTTGCAGCATCATCTTGAGACTGTAATTATTGAGCATCATCTTGCAGTATTGCTGTACTCCTTGCACTAACTACTGTTAATTTGGCACATGAAGCTACTGTTAATGGAGTACTCAGAGTACTGTTAAAATGGAATAGCTGATCTGGTGTACTCAGAGTACTGTTAATTATTCAGAGTAGCTAATCTGGAGTACTGTTAATTATTCAGAGTAGCTGATCTGGAGCAAGCTGATGCAAGCTGATTTTGGAGTAGAACACTTAAAGTAAATGATGTGCAAGTTTACTGTCAAGTTTCTGGAGTTCCTGTAGTAACCCTACTGTCAATTTCCTGTTAACTTGCTACTCCTGTCAATTTCCTGGAGTTCCTGGAGTAGAGTAGTGCACTGCTCTTGTTTGCTTGCAGGAGTAATTAACTGAAACCTTTTTCAGTTAATTAAAATTTGGTGTATACTGCTTGCTTGCATCAGTAGTGCACTACTCTTCTTGCTTGCACCTGTTTGTACTTGGAGCACACACACACACACACACTTGGGCTAAATCCAGTAGCTTGGAATTAACTGGAACTCTTTTAAAACTAAATGAATCTATTCATTTAAATGAAACCTTTTTCTTCAATTAATTTGTTTGGTTGCAGTAATTTAGTGTAGAACAGCAGTAGTATAGCACTTGCTGCTGCTCGCATCAGTACAACTTTTTTTTCATCTGTAGGACAGCAGTAGTTTAGTGAAGCTTTTTTATTGCACATTGTGAAGCTTTTTAATTGCACACTGTATAAATGAATTTGGTGTACACTGTGAATAAAAGCTCCTAATATTTGAAGCTCCTTGTGAATTTTGCAGTGTACTCCATTAGGTGCACACTGTATAAATGAATTTAGTACATTTTAGGGTCAAAATATTCTCCTGCTGCTACAGATTGGAGTATTTAACAAGATTGAACTGTACTCAGTGATTATTACCATGGAGTAATTGCTTGGAGTAACTGTACTCAAGATGCAGTAGCAGTAGGAGTAATTGCTTGGAGTATTTGTTTGGAGTATTTAACAATACTGAACAAGATTTAACTTGTCCAGATTTAACAGTACTTTTTAGTAACTCTGTCACTTCTCTAAGCTGAGTAGAGGAGTATCTATTCTGAACATGCAAGCATAAATATTCTCAACATAAGTACAGAAGTAGGAGTACACCGAGGAGTAGGAATAGGAGTATCATGCTTCTGAATATCTCCAAGCTGGATATTTCCATTAAACATGCTTCTGAATATCTCCCATAAATATTTCCAATAAATATTTCCATTAGTCTGCTTAGTGCATCATTAAGATTATAAGCATCATTTTCACCAAATCCTGGTTACATATTTGTGTGTACTCAAGTTGAAAATGGGACTTGGAATAATATGCAAGTTTCATCTTTTCTATTGCAGCGAGTGGGTTGGTTATGCACTGGCAACATCGTTGATACTAGCGGTGTGCGCGATGGTCCGGGCCAAGCAGAGAAAGATAGGTGATATATGCACGACCTCTGCCACGGTGACTACACGCTGTACAAGTGTGTGTCCCGATTTACATGCTCGCCGTTGTACATGATGTAAGTGATACTGAGATGCTCATGGGAGTGGTGGTTCTTTATGTGCTGATGGTCTTGGGAAGGGCATGCATTGTCTATTTTAGTAATTTTAGAGTTGTTGTGTTTGTGAAAGATGCCATGTTCACTACATGCTAAATCTTTCACTCCTGGATATTCCATGTTCACTGAATGTTTATTTTTTCATGTGCCAACTTAAATGCTCTAAACAATTTACATGTCAATAACGAGTCTCTAGTTATGTGCTTCCTGTCAATTACATGTACCTTCTATTGGTTATTAATTATGATTCTTATAGATTTAGAGCTGTTAATTATGCTTCTATTTCATTGTTCACCCTGCAATAGAAGACTGTTAATGTGGTTAATAGTATGATTTTCATGTCCAGCCAAATGATATTTTGTGCTTTCCAAAGTGATTTGTACCCAACTGCTTGTATACTTGTTCTGTATTTTGTTCTTAATTGTTCTTTTATTGTTAGTAGTACTAACAATGTGGATTTCCTCTCACTGGAGCTCCATGCAAAAGAAGGTTGAAAGGAGCAGGAGAGTTTGTGACTACTATAGAAGGACTGAAGGAGGTCCATGTTGAAGAAGATCGACAGAAGCAGTAGAGCTTGTAATACTGTGATTGCCATTGTATTTGTGTTGTATGATGTATCCGAGTTTACCCACAAAAAAATGTATCCGTGCTGTAGTACTGTGATTGCCATTCTGGCTATTATTTCAAGCAGTGTTTTCTGTCAGTGCCGATTTAAATATTGGTTACTTATTTACTGTCAAATTGAAATCTGAAGAACTTGACCCTGACACTGACAATTGGGACCCATCTTTTAAGAAAAAGGAAAACTGAAACTCTTGAGCCAAGAAGGCCACGACCCAAAAATGAAAAGGCCGAATTGTTGGGCTTGACCCGTGTAGCCGAACAGAATTCATAGGAAAAAAAATAGGAAGACCGAATTGGTGGGCTTGGCCCAAGTAAAGCACCGACCGAATTGTTGGGCTTGGCCCATGTAAAACACCGAATTGGACTGGGCTGATTCTGATCTATGACCTTTTCATTTGGTCGCAATTTTGCCACGTCAGCTTGCCACGTTGGATCTGACATGGTCTGGCCAGAGAGCTAGTGACAAAAACAATTGGTCGTAGAATCTACGACCTTTTGTTTTGGGCGTAACCGTCTATGACCATATCACAGTGAAGGTCGTTAAGTTTCATTAAAGACGGACAACTTTTGACCAACTGTTTTTGGTCACAAAAAGGTCACAAGTGAAAAACAACGACCATTCAGTGACCAATATTGATGGTCGCAAGTTGCCATATTTCTTGTAGTGGTATCGATCCTTGCCATCAAGGACATACAGTTGAATGAGACATCACAAGCTTTCTTGGATAAATATTTCCCACTACACAAGCAGTCTGTGATTCCAGATGAGATCTTCAACTTCGTTCAACGTGAAGACGAGAGTTTGCATGATGCTTGAGAGAGATACAAGGCCTTATTTAGGAGATGTCCAAATCATGGGCTCGAGAGATGGTTAGAGTTGCAGATATTCTATAGAGAATTGACTTCGGACACGCGAGCTTACGTCGATATGGCAGCGGGTGGAGCTATTACAAACTAGACACTAGATGATGCTTTTCTACTGATTGAGAGCATAGCTTTCCACCAATTTTAGTGGTACAATGAGAAGCCCACCTCTGATTCATTGGTTTGCTTGCAACAAATCACTACACCTCAGCCACCAATTCTTACACAAAATCCTGAACCTCTTTCTCAGTGTGACAAGATTGAGCTTGCATGGATTATCTTTGACGATGATGACACCATTCTAGTTGACACACACACTGCGGATCAGATGGACACTAGTGTTGAAGATTCACTTTTCCATTTTGAAGATTCTTCCATGGTTGAGCCAGAGTTGTAGCTAGTTGCTTTTGATGTCGAGGAGTCACCATTGGTTGATATTTATCATGTGCCACTAGAACCAGAAATGGAGAAGTTCACCTTTGATGACGATAGCCACATTGATTCATCAACACTTGAGCCTGAGATGGAGATGTTCATTGTCAATTATGATGAGGTTGCTCGAGATGTCAAGGAGCCAAGCTCTACTATTTCACTGGTTGACATCAGCCCGGTGGAAGTTTCTACTACCATGCCTTCCATGGTATCTTCAGTTGAGGTAGTCCTAAAACTTCTCCCAAGCCATCTCAGGTATTATCTTAGCTTTCTCGACAAGTTATGTGATATCATTGATACCTATGTACCATGTGACTTATTGATGATACCTGTGTATGATATGCTCAATAGATATGCTTATGTGATAGGGTACTCTATTGATGACTTAGAGGGCATTGTCCCTACCACTTGTATTGGCTCGTTTGTTGAGTGTTCTTTCAGGTTTTTTGCTTGTGTACCATTCACTACATGATGACCAAGTTCGTGATGACATTCCTTGGGACCCCGGTGGATTCACGGCATGGTGATGAGGAGAAGCAAGGGGCACACACAAAGAAGAGTGAATTTGGAGCGGGCATGAGAGAAGCAAAAGGAGAAGAGCTGCAGTTTGTGAGATGATCGAGCGAGTGCTACATCACATCAAAGCCCGGTGAGCTGTTTCATGACCCATTCTGAAATCGTCATCCATTGATGCGTGCTGAATTGAATTGCTATTCGGGTTGCATATACCAGTTATAAAATGTTGACATGCTGAATTTTACCTATGGCATATTGAGCTTGATGTGAATTAGTGTATCATGATTTCTGAATGCCTTGTATACTAGTGATCTACACATTGCTTGCTTTGCTGAAAGTAGTGAATGTCATTTGTTTTGAGTGCTCAAATCCCTAGTGCACTAGTAAACTCCACCATTTTCTGCTATTACCTTGATACACCTAGATCACTATGTTTAAATGTTGAATTTGTGCCAAGTGTGTTCCCATTCAGAGCAATCACTTAACCACTATGGATTAGCATGCTATGTTCTCTGGATCGGTAGCATGTGAACCAGACCTGGATGAGTGTAGATTCTTGTTTCCCTTTTGTATTCCTTTGTTCAATAAGTAATAATTAATAAATAAGTCTGACTACCTACAGTAGCATGTCATGTTCCCTGGATCGGTGGCATGTGAAATCTGGTTAGATTGGATAGTAATTAATCTTAAAAATTGTAATTGTCAAACCATGTGTATACCATGTTCTCTGGATTGGTGGTATGTTCCTTTGGGGAGACAAACAAAAAAATAATAGTAATTAGTTGAGCCGGGTGTATATCATGTTCCCTAGATCGGTGGTATGTTCCTATGGTGAGACTAATAATAATATAATCATTGCTTTATTTATGTAAATAAGTGATTTGATCACAAGATTTAATTCAAGTTCTTTTTGTTCTTGGGATCATGCTCTCTTTAGGAACCTTTGGCACAATCAACATTTAAACTTGTTGATCTTCTTTTATCATTGTGATAGTTTAAAATGATAGAGTTAACTAGTATCCTATTGCTTTGTAGCACTCCCAACCATTAATTTTCACTAGCAAAGTTTAAAGCATGCATTGTCTGGAGATCTACTTTACTAGGACCTTCTCTAGTCAGTTCACTATTCACTATTTAGCTCTTGTCATATGCCTTTACTTGAGGACAAGTAAATATTTAAGTGTGGGGGAACTTGATAAGCACATTTCATATACATAATTTTGGCATACAAATATACCATTTGTTGAGTTCTGACCATCAATTCTTGTTGTGAATTATTTAATATTTGCATAAAAATCATATAAAGAATCATTTACTAGTCATTTGTTTCTTTTGCAGAAAAGTGCGCAAAGGCACTATAAACTTCAAGATCCGGACTAAGTGGCTAAGAGAACTAGTCAAGTGAAAAGAAGAGAAGGAAGAATGGACTTGTATGTGATGAAAAGAAGTAACCGAGGGGCAAGTTAAAGGAGGAAGGGACCTTCTTGTGAAGAAAGCAGAAAAGGAGAAGGGCCAAAGACCAATAGTGGCAGATCAGGGAGGGGAACAAAATCCCTAGAACGCCTCCATTCCCCATCGGGCCTGGCTACACATCTCTCTCTCCCTCACCCCCTCCTTCTCCAACTCCGGCCGCCGCCACGGCCAGGCCGGCGTGGTGGTGCGCCAGCAGCCTCCATCCACCACACCACCAGCACCCAGCGCCACCATCACCTCCATCCACCAGTGCCACACCACCCAGCCACCTCTCCCTGCTGCTTCCCCTTGCTACTCACGCCCTGGACCAGACAAGGGGATCGTGGAGTCTGATCCCTAGCGAACTCCCCTGCTGCTGCTCATCTACAGCTCTCCCTGATGCCCCTGCTGCTGCTCTCTTCTCTTACATCTCTGCTGCTCGCCCTCATCCCTCTCTGCTGCTCCTCTTCTCCTCTGCTGAACTGCCGCTGCTCCTAATCTTCTCTGAATCCAGACTGTTGCTGCTCCTCACACTCTACTGCTGCTGCATCTTACTTCTCTCAACCCTCGCTGCTGCTCCTCTCCTCTCTATCTTTCTGCTGCTCCTTCTCCATCCCCTCTCTGCTACTTACTCCCTGCTGCTTCTCTCCTTCAACTAGTTGCTGCTATCTCTCTCTCTATTCTCTAAATTTCTGTAAACATTGAGAAGTATACGTGATGTAATGTTCAGATTTGACTAGTACTTGAAATTGCTATTTGTTTAGTTTCGTAATTGTATAATATAGTGCATCTTATTATGTGTTCTGACTAGTTGATGTCTAGTTGCTTTGCAAAATATTTGGTATGTTTGATTTGATCTGTTATATTTTGTTCTGTGAATTAGTGGTCTGTTAGCATATATGTGTGTTCACCCTTCTTCATTCTTCTCCCTTCATTATCTTACATGTCTCCTAGTTATTGTGTCATTGACTCCTGCTTGTGTCAGTGCTCAAATTCCTCTAGTAAAGCGAAAATACCAAAAAGACAGTGAAGAAAATCTGAACCTTCCTTTGCTTGTTTGCATTTTCTTTGTCGAACATTTTACGGAACAATCTTGGTTAGTCTAGGTTTATATTCTCTTGCAATCATCATCTAAATTGTGTGATCTAGCTTTAGCCGAGCGTAGCTGCTGATCGCCTAGTCCCTGTGGAGAACACGACAACCGCAGTTTGGGCGAAATACCCCACTGAATTACAATTGATCATTTGATATCAGATTTTTCAACCCTCACGCAATACATGATCGCGAGTCATGGACATAGCACTATGGGTGGAATAGAATATGATGATAGAGATTAATAAGGGGTAGTCAAAAAGGAAGATAGTCTCGCATCGACGCGGCTAATCAACAGGCTATGGAGATGCCCATCAATTGATATCAATGCGAGGAGTAGGGATTGCCATGCAACGGATGCACTAAGAGTTATAAGTGTATGAAAGCTCAAACTAAAACTAAGTGGGTGTGCAGCCAACTTGCTTGCTTATGAAGACCTCGGGCATTTGAGGAAGCCCATCATCGGAATATACAAGCCAAGTTCTATAATGAAAAATTCCCACTAGTGTATGAAAGTGACAACTCAGGAGACTCTCTATATGAAAAACATGGTGCTACTCTGAAGCACAAGTGTGGAAAATGATAGTAACATTGCCCCTTCTCTCATTTTTTTGGCTCTTTTTGGCCTTTTTTTTTCTTTCGTCCGGAGCCTCATCCTGACTTGTGGGGGAATCACAATCTCCATCATCCTTTCCTCACTGGGACAATGCTCTAATAATGATGATCATCACACTTTTATTTACTTACAACTCAATAATATTACAACTCGATACTAGAACAATATGACTCTATATGAATGCCTCTAGCAGTGTACCAGGATGTGCAATGATACTAGCATAACATGTATAAAAAAATGATCAACGGTGGCTGAGCCACAAATACTATGTCAGCTATATGATCATGCAAAGCAGTATGACAATGGTGATGTGTGTCATATAAAAAGAAATGGTGGAAGTTGCATGGCAATATATCTCGAAATGGCTATGGAAATGCCATAATAGGTAGGTATGGTGGCTGTTTTGAGGAAGATATAAAGAGGCTTATGTGTGATAGAGCGTATCATATCATGGGGTTTGGATGCACCGGCGAAGTTTGCACCGACTCTCGAGGTGAGAAAGAGCAATGCATGGTACCGAAGAGTCTAGCAAATTGCGGAAAGGTAAGAGTGCGTATAATCCATGGACTCACATACTTATTGCAAAATTCTATTAGCCCTGGAAGAAAAGTACTACTATGCATGCCCCTAGGGGGATAGATTGGTAGGAAAAGACCATCGCTCGTCCCCGACTGCCACTCATAAGGTAGACAATCAATAATAAATCATGCTCCAACTTCATCACACGACTAAGGACTATACGTGCATGCTTCGGGAATCACAAACCTTAACACCAATATTCTTACTAAACCACAATCATTCACTAGTACATCCACATATTACCATCTTAATATCGCAAAACTATTGCAAGGAATCAAAGTTATCATATTCAGTGATCTACATGAATTTTTTTATTATATCCCTCTTGAATACCTATCCTTTATGGACCAATGTTATAGCCCGTGCAAATTGCCATTACTATTTATTAGACTCTCAAAAAGATATAAGTGAAGCATGAGAGTGCAACTATTTCTTTAAAATATAACCACCATCGTGTTCTAAAAGATATAAGTGAAGCACTAGAGCAACTGTCTAGCTCAAAAGATATAAGTGAAGCACATAGAGTATTCTAACAAATCACGATAAATGTGTGTCCCTCTCAGAAAGGTGTATTCAGAAGATGATTGTGGCAAACTAAAAACCAAACAAAGAAAATAAAACTATGGCACAAGACGCTCCAAGTAAAACACATATCATGTGATGAATAAAAATATAGCTCCAAGTGATATACCGATAGATTGTAGACGAAAGAGGGGATGCCATCCGGGGCATCCCCAAGCTTAGACGCTTGGGTCTTCCTTAAATATTACCTTGGGGTACCTTAGTCATCCCCAAGCTTAGGGTCTTGCCGCTCCTTATTCCTTCATCCATCGTGGTCTCACCCAAAAATTGAAAACTTCAGCACACAAAACTCAACAGAAACCTCGTGAGATCCATTAGTATAATAAACAAATCTTAAACTTTAGGTACTGTTATAAATTGATTCATATTTAATATTGACATAATGCTACTGTACTCCAACTTCTCCATGACTTATACCCCCCGATACAATCCATAGATTCATCAAAATAAGCAAACTATGCAACAAAAACAGAATCTGTCTAAAACAGAACAGTCTGTAAAGATCTATTTAAAAGCTATACTTCTGCAACTCCAAAAATTCTGAAACATTAGGACAACGTAAACAATTCATATACCAATATTGTGTAACAATTTCAGATTTTTCTGACGTTCCAGTACAGAACCAAAAGTCCAGCACTGGGCGCAAAACTTTCTGTTTTTCAAACAGCATCAATTATACTATCATCCAAATCATACCAAAGGCATTACTTGACACAAAAACTAATTAAAATATAAAAAACACAATCATAACAGTAGCTATAATTGTGTAAACACACAAAACAGAAAATATTGGGTTGTCTCCCTACAAGCTCTTTCTTTATAGCCATTAAGATAGGCTTGAGATTTACATGAAAGACAAGAATTGAAGCACAAAGAGAGCATCATAAAACATGTGACAAACACATCTAAGTCTAACATACTTACTATGCATAGGCATTTTATAGGAAAACAAATTGTCAAGACAAGCAACATCTAGCATATGCAAATAGGAAGAATGAAGCATTAAAAATTTCAACATCAAGAGAGGTAATTGAGTGGCATGAAAATTTCTACAACCATATTTCCCTCTCTCATAATAATTGCATGTAGGGTCATATTCAAATTCAACAATATAGCTACCATATAAAATACTATCTTCATGATCCACATGCATAAAAGTTTTATAATCTTCCAAGATAGTGGGATTAACATCACCTAAAGTCATGACCTCTCCAAACCCACTTTTATCAAAAAATTAATGATATTGATAATTCTCCAAAGTAGTGGGATCATTATTACCTAAAGTTGACACTCTTCCAAACTCACTTTCAATATTATTGCAAACATTATTATCCATAACATATTCATCATGAGGCTTAAATAAATTTTCAAGATCATAAGAAGCATCACCCCAATCATGATCATTACAATAAGTAGTGGACATAACAAAATCATCATTCCCAAGCTTGTAGCTTTGCATATCATTAGCACAATTGACATCAATAGAATTTATAATAGCATTATTGCAACCATGCTTTTCATTCAAGGAGCTATCAAGTGTGGGTGCAATAGCAATGATTTCATTTTTAACATAAGGAACTATAGCAAGTTCATCTCCATAAGCATAATTAATATTGGCATCATGGCCACAAGCATCAAATTCATCAAAAAGGGATATTTCAAGCGAATCAACAGGATCATAATTATCTATAGATTCATGCATATCATTATTCTCTTCCAAAGCAGCAGACATTCTCCCAATGAATTCACTAACATAGGTATTGGAAGCATAGTTTTCATAGCAATATTTAAGTATGGCAAGATTTTCAGATTTGTAGAAAGTAGCATCATACTTTTCAATCAAAGAAGCAACTTCATATGCACCCTTAAAAGCAACAAATTCTTCAATTTGTTCGATATCATAGTAGCTATAAACACCCTTGGCATAAGAAGATAAGATTTCATTATCATTAAACTCATATAGGCAGGGAAGGTGGTTTTTAGGGTTCTCGGAGCAACAAGTAAAATCATGAATTTCACATAGATTCCAAGCATAGCATAGCAAACAATTTATTTCATTCGATAAGAGTCTCCCTTTTTGAGACAAACGGTGCCGCACAAAATGAGCATGCTCATCTAGTGATTTTCCCTCAACTAAACTAGTTGGGGTTTCAGCACGAGCACAAATGGATCGAAGATGATCCAAATAGAAAAGTTTAAGTGGATCCATAGTCATCTTAAATTTTTGCTTTCATTTTATGTTTTTGTGTGATGATATGAAGGCAATAAAAGCAAGCACGCAAGCAAACAAACAAATAAAACATTTTTGTGTTTTTGTAATTTTTATGAGAAGTGGGGGAGATGATAACGAGAGGCAAATGCAAATAAAAAGGGAAATAAAAGTAGAGCAAGTAGATGATAGTTTGTGCGAAGGTACTTGATAGGTTTTGGTGATGTGTCCCCGGCAACGGCGCCAGAAATTCTTCCTGCTACTTGTAAGTTGCGTTGGGATTTACCCGAAGAGGAGGGGTGATGCAGCACAGTAGAGATAAGTATTTCCCTCAGTGAGAACCAAGGTATCAATCCAGTAGGTGAACCACGCAGAACCTCGTGAACAGCACCTACACACACAAAAGCAAATACTTGCACCCAACGCGGGCAAGAGGGTTGTCAATCCCCTTGAACTCGTTATTTGCAAGGATTAATTCTGATAGTGATAGATAGACAAAATAAAATGCAAAATAAAATAAAGTAAATAAAATTGCAGCAAGGTATTTTTAGGTTTTTTATATGATTTAAGTAGACCCGGGGGCCATAGTTTTCACTAGAGGCTTCTCTCTCGAACACATAGCATACGGTGGGTAATTTTTTTACTGTTGGCCAATTGATAGAAAAGCGCATAGTTATGACGATATGCAAGGCAATGATCATGTATATAGGCATCACGTCCGAGACAAGTAGACCGACTCCTGCCTGCATCTACTACTATTACTCCACCCATCGACGCTATCCAGCATGCACCTAGAGTATTAAGTTAAAAACAGAGTAACGCCTTAAGCAAGATGACATGATGTAGACAAAGTAAACTCAAGCAATATGAATAAACCTCGTCATTTTATCCTTAATGGCAACAATACAAATACGTGTCTTGTCCCCTACTTTGTCACTGGGATATAGAACACCGCAAGATTGAACCCATCACAAAGCACCTCTCCCATTGCAAGATAAATCAATCTAGTTGGCCAAACCAAACGGATAGATCGGAGAGAAATACAAAGCTATAACAATCATGCATAAATAAGTTCAGAAAAGACTCAAATATTCCTCACGAATAATCTGATCATAAACCGACAATTCATCGGATCCCAACAAACACACCACAAAACAAGATTACATCTAATAGAACTCCAAGAACATCGAGGAGAACATTGTATTGAAGATCAAAGAGAGAGAAGAAGCCATCTAGCTACTAGCTATGGACCCGTAAGTCTGTGGTAAACTACTCACACATCATCGGAGGGGCAACAAGGTTGATGTAGAAGCCCTCCGTGATCGATTCCCCCTCCGGCAGATCACCGATAAAAGGCCTCCAGATGGAATCGCGGAAGAACATAAGCTTGCGGCGGCGAAAAAGTTATTTCGTGGGGCTCTCTGTTGGTTTCCCAATATTTGAGAATTTATAGAGGTGGAATTAGGTTAAAAGGAGCCACGAGGGGCCCACAAGGCATCTGGGCGCCCCCCCCTAGGGTCGCGCCCTGTTGCCTTGTGGCCTCCTCGTGAGGCTTCTGGCCTCCTCCCGAATTTTCCAGGGTCTCTTTTGTCCAAAAAAAATCGTCAAAAAGTTTCATAGCATCTGTACTTCGTTTGGTACTGATTTCCTGAAAAACCTAAAACAAGCAGAAAACAGCAATTGGCACTGGGCACTAGGTTAATAGGTTAGTCCCAAAAAATGATATACAATAGCATATTATTGCATATAAAACATCCAAGATTGATACTATAATAGCGTGGAACAATAAAAAATTATAGATACATTGGAGACATATCAAAGAACAAGGTGCTACTCTAAACCACAAGTGTGGAAAAAGGATAGTAACATTGCCCCTTCTCTCTTTTTCTCTCATTATTATTTTTCCTTTTCTCTCTTTTTTTGTTGGGATCTTTTTGGCCTCTTTTTTTCTCTTTTTTTCGTCCGGAGTGTCATCCCGACTTGTGGGGGAATCATAGTCTTCATCATCCTTTCCTCACTGGGACAATGCTCTAATAATGATGATCATCATGCTTTTATTTACTTCCAACTCAATTTTACAACTCAATAAAACTAGAACAATATGACTCTATATGAATGCCTCTGGCAGTGTACCAGAATGTGCAATGATCTAGCGTAACATGTATAATAATGATGAACGGTGGCTGTGCCACAAATATCATATCAGCTCTATATGATCATGCAAAGCAATAAGATGATGAACACACAGGTCATGTGACGGAACGGTGGAAGTTGCACGGCAATATATCTCGGAATGGCTATGGAAATGCCAAAATAGGTAGGTATGGTGGCTGTTTTGAGGAAGATATAAGGATGCTTATGTGTGATAGAGCGTATCATATCACGGGGTTTGGATGCACCGGCGAAGTTTGGACCAACTCTGGAGGTGAGAAAGGGCTCCAAGTAAGTTACCGATAGATTGTAGACGAAAGAGGGGATGCCATCCGGGGCATCCCCAAGCTTAGACGCTTGGGTCTTCCTTGAATATTACCTTGGGGTGCCTTGGGCATCCCCAAGCTTAGGATCTTGCCGCTCCTTATTCCTTCATCCATCGTAATCTCACCCAAAACCTGAAAACTTCAGCACACAAAACTCAACAGAAACTTCGTGAGATCCGTTAGTATAATAAATCAATCATCCACTTTAGGTACTGTTATAAACTCATTCATAATTGTTCTTACATAATAAGTACTGTATTCTAACTCTTCCATGACTTATACCCCTTGATATAATCCATAGTTTCATTAAAACAAGCACACTATGCAATAAAAACAGAATCTGTCTAAAATAGAACAGTATGCAATGGCAGAATATTATCCATACTTCTGTAGATCGAAAAATTCTGAAAAATTAGGAAAACGTAAATAATTTATATCCCAGTACTGTGTAAAAAAATTCAGATTTTTCTGACGTTCCAGTACGGAATGTAAATTCCAGAACTGGGCGCAAAACTTTCTGTTTCAAACAGCATCGATTATATTATCATCCAAATCATCTCAAAGGCATTACTTGGCACAAACACGAACTAAAAGATAAAAACACAATCATAACAGTAGCTAAAATTTTGTTTGCACACACAAAGCAAAAAGCAAAAATAAAGATAACTATTGGGTTGTCTCCCAACAAGCTCTTTCTTTATAGCCATTAAGATAGGCTTCGAGATTTTAATGATGCTCATATAAAAGATAAGAATTGAAGCACAAAGAGAGCATCATAAAACATGTGACGAACACATTTAAGTCTAACATACTTCCTATGCATAGGCATTTTATAGGGAAACAAATTATCAAAACAAGCAATATCTAGCATATGTAAATAGCAAGAATGAAGCATTAGTAATTTCAGCACAATGAAAGGTAATTTATTGACATGAAAGTTTCCACAACCATATTTTCCTCTCTCATAATAATTACATGTAGGATCATGATCAAATTCAACAATATAGCTATCATATAAAATACTATCTTCATGATCCAGATGCATAAAAGTTTTATAATATTTCAAGATAGTGGGATTAACATCAACTAAAGTCATGACCTCTCCAAACCCACTTTTATCAAAAATTTCATAAGATTGAACACTCTCCAAATATGTGGGATTATTTTTACCTAAAGTTGACACTCTTCCAAACCCATTTTTAATATTATTGCAAACATTATTATCAATGACATATTCATCATGAGGCTTAAATAAATTTTCCAGATCATAAGAAGCATTATCACCCCAATCATGATCATTGCAATAAGTAGCGGACATGACGAAATTATCATCCCCAAGCTTGTAGCTTTGCATAGTATTAGCACAATTAACATTAATAGAATTTATAATAACATCATTGCAATCATGCTTTTCATTCAAGGAGCTATCATGAATCACTTTATAAATTTCTTCTTTTAGCACTTCATCACAATTTTCAGATTCAAGATTTTCAAGCAAAACTTCATAAAGATAATCAAGTGCACTCAACTCACTAGCAATTGGTTCATCATAATTGGATTGTTTGAAAAGATTAGCAAGTGGATGAGGATCCATATGCCTATATTTTCATTTTCATTGAGTCACACAATTAATGCAAGCAAGCAAACAAGCAAATAGAAATATTTTTGTGTTTTTCGATTTTTAGAGAAGTGGGGGAGATGAAAAAGAGAGGCAAATAAAAAGTAGAGCAAGTAGATGATAGTTTGAGTGAAGGTACTTGATAGGATTTGATGATGTCTCCCCACCAACGGCGCCAGAAATTCTTTCTGCTACTTGTGAGCTATGTTGGGATTTTCCCCAAAGAGGAATGGTGAAGCAGTACAGTAGAGATAAGTATTTCCCTCTGTGGGAACCAAGGTTTATCGAACCAATAGGAGAATCACGCAAAGCCTCGTGAACAACACCTGCACACACAAAAGCAAATACTTGCACCCAACACGGGCAAGAGGGTTGTCAATCCCCTTGAACTCGTTACTTGCAAGGATTAAATCTTGTATAGGCAAAAGTATAAATTGCAAAACAAAAGAAAAGTAAATAAATTGCAGCAAAGGATTTTTAGGTTTTTTTAATATGTTTAAAGTAGACCCGGGGGACATAGTTTTCACTAGAGGCTTCTCTCTCAAACACATAGCATACGGTGGGTAAACAAATTACTGTTGGGCAATTGATAGAAAAGCGCATAGTTATGACGTATTCATGGCAATGATCATGTATATAGGTATCACGCCCGTGACAAGTAGACCGACTCCTGCCTGCATTTACTACTATTACTCCACCAATCGACCGCTATCCAACATGCATCTATGGTATTAAGTTCATGACAAACAGAGTAATGCTAGAAGAAGAATCACCAGGAGGGGCCCCACCAGTGAGCCACAAGCTCAGGTGGCACCCTCCCTGGGGCGCGCCATGTGAGCTTGTGGGCCCACCAGCAGGCCTCCGTGGCACTCCTTCTCCTATATGAAACCATTTTCCCTAGAAAAAAAATTAAAAGAAGACATTCAGGATGAAGCGCCGCCATCTCGAGGCGGAACCTGGGCAGGAGCACTTTTGCTCTCCGGCGGAGCGATTCCCCTGGGGATACTTCCCTCCGAGAGGGAGAAATCGAGGCCATCGTCATCACCAACGTTCCTCTCATCATGGGAGGACTCATCTCCATCAACATCTTCACCAGCACCATCTCATCTCAAACCCTAGTTCATCTCTTGTATTCAATCTTTGTTTCAAAACCTCAGATTGGTACCTGTGGGTTGCTAGTAGTGTTGATTACATCTTGTAGTTGATGCTAGTTGGTTTATTCAATGGAAGATCATATGTTCAGATTGTCAATCATATATTATACTCCTCTGATCTTGAACATGAATATGATTCATGAGTAGTTTCGTTCGTTCTTGAGGACATGGGAGAAGTCTTGTTATAAGTAATCATGTGAAGTTGGTAGTCGTTCAATATTTTGATGATGTGTATGTTGTTCTTCCTCTGGTGGTGTCGTGTGAACGTCAACTACATGACACTTCACCATGTTTGGGCTTAGGGAAAGGCATTGGGGAGTAGTAAGTAGATGATGGGTTGCGAGAGTGACAAAAGCTTAAACCCTAGTTTATGCGTTATTCCGTAAGGGGCTGATTTGGATCCATATGTTTCATGCTATGGCTAGATTTAGCTTAATTCTTCTTTCGTAGTTGTGGATGCTTGCGAGAGGGGGTAATCATAAGTGGGTTGTTTGTTCAAGTAAGAACATCATCCTGGCATCGGTCCACCCACATATCAAATTATCAAAGTAGTGAACGCAAATCAACTAAACATGATGAACGTGACTAGATGAGAATTCCCATGTGTCCTCGAGAATGCCTTGCTTAATATAAGAAGTACTTCTAGCTTGTCCTTTGCAATATAAGGATTGGGCCACCTTGCTACTCTTTGTTACTGAAAGCACATTTGCTCCCTTGGTGGTTTTGGTAATTCATATCAACATACATGTTGTTGGACTAATGCTTTTTATCTAGTATATTTCAGATAAGTTCAACAGTGGCATGGCAAGGACATGAGAATGTGGACCCCCTCAAAATTCTAAGGACATGGATTGGCAAAAGCTTCAAGACTCTACATTTTTGGTTAAGTGATCCAAGATCACATTGAGTCCTATAGGAAAGCCAATACTATTAAAAGGGGATGAGGTTTTGTTGATGAGTTTGTTGCTCAAGTGCTTGAAGATATTGCTCCAAAACCCTCAACCACATTATCCAAATACTATCTGTCCAAATCCTAAAAAGCCAACTCGGTCCCACCGATCCACTTCTATCCAGACTCACCGAGTTACTTCAGACAGAGCCATAAGCCAAACCCTAACACTTCGGTCCTACTGATATGGATCTTGATCCCACCGAGATGGCATGACCAAGTTTCTGTAATGCAATTGCTTCACTTCGGAATTACCAAGTTGAAACGATCGGAATTACCGAGATGAGGTTTTGCCCTAGCCATTGCACTTCGGTCGCTCCGAGTTGTTCTGATCAGTCTAACCGAGATGTCCAACGTTCGAATCTTTTACACACGTGGGTCGCACCGAGAATTTGCTTCGGTGTCACCGAGTTGGGTCAAAAGGTTGTAACGGTTTGATATTTGGGTGAAGCCTATATATACCCCTCCACCCCCACTCTCTTCAAGAGAGAGCCATCAGAATGAAACACAACTTTCACCATTCATTTTCTGAGAGAGAACCACCTACTCATGTGTTGAGATCAAGCCACTTCATTCCAATCATTTGAACCTTGATTTCTAGCCTTCCCCAAGTTGCTTTCCACTCAAATATTTCTCCTACAATAGCCAAATCTGTGAGAGAGTGATTGAGTGTTGGGGAGACTATCTTTTTAAGCACAAGAGCAAGGAGTTCATCATCAATAACAACATCTATTACCTTTTGGAGAGTGGTGTCTCCTAGATTGGTTAGGTGTCACTTGGGAGCCTCCAAGATCATGTGGAGTTGAACCAAGGAGTTTGTAAGGGCAAGGAGATCACCTACTTCATGAAGATCTGCCCCGAGTGAGGCTAGTCCTTCATGGACGTAAGCCATGATGGAATAGACAAGGTTGCTTCTTCGTGGACCCTTCATGGGTGGAGCCCTCCATGGACTCGCGCAGCCGATACCCTCCATGGGTTGAAGTCTCCATCAACATGGACGTATGATAGCACCACCTATCGGAACCACGCTAAAAATCGTTACTCTTCGTTGCGTTTGATCTTCACATCTCTACCCCTTTACTTTCCGCACAATTGCATGTTGTACTATTTCCGCTGCTCTATCTCTAGATATGCATGTGTAGGAAGTATTGCACTACAAAAAAAACACTTCCGTGATGATACGTCTTTGTCACAGTAGGTCACATTTTCTGTCATGCTTGTACATCCGTGACGATTTTATGACAGAATCAAGATAGTCATACCTGTACTGTCGTAGAAGTGTTCCATGACAATACTGAAACTATCATCACGGAAGTGTCCACTTCCATGACAATAAATGTCGCGTCATGGAAGTGTTTTCGTCAAGGGTAACCGACACATGGCATCCATCGTAACGGGTCACCGTTAAGCTATCGGGTTCCGATTTGGATCCGATAACCCGTTAACAGCCCTGACCAATGGGGATTTTCCATGTGTAAAATTCTCATTGGCCAACTGATCCACGTGTCAGCTCGACGTCGCGACAGATGTCATCCATCCTATGGACGAGACGCGCCTATGGAACAGTGACACATGGCACAGCCCAACAGTGGTCCATTTAGGTTATAAAGGCCGGCCCGTTTGACTTGGTCAAAAGTTAACGGGCCGGCCCATGGAAAGCCTGTTACCGACCTGTTCGCATACAGCCCATTTACGGCCTGGGTACTCACGACCCATTATGGCCTTTCAAAATTCGGCCCAGTAGCGTCATCTGGGCCGTCCCATATGATTTCAGCCCATTGTCACTTTCGGCCCATCTATGGCCCGTGAAATCTTTCGACCCATATGAGGCCTTTTGCATCTCTGGTCCCATTGTCGGCCCGTGGTGAATCAGGCCCATCATGAACAGTAAACCGCTTTGAGCTCATTAACGGCCCATGATTCAGTTGGGCCGTTTCCAGCCCGTGTTTTCTTTCGGCCTTCTAAGGGCCCATATATTCTTGGGCTCATCTGGCCATCGATTACTTACGGTCCGTTACTGGCCTGTTATGCTAATGGGCCAAATTCAGCCCGTGGTAACAATCGGTCCGTTTGTGGCCCGTTAACCCGTTGGGCCATTTTCATCCTGTCCTGTAATCCGGCCCATTAACGACCCATCATGCCTATTGATAGAATTAAGCATGTGCTATCTTCCGTCCTGTTAACGGCCCGTTATGGTCTGGGCCCATAAACGGATGGTTCCGATTTTGGCCCGTTTACGGTCCATATTGCGGTCCGGTTTTGGCCCACAAATAGTACGGCCCATGGATCCTACGGCGCGTACGAGACCGATGGATCCTACGGCCCATAGGAGGCCCATGGATCCTACGACACGTAGGAGGCCCATCACCCCGGCCCGTACGTGGCCCATGGTTATTGCGGCCACTAGCAAACCAAGGAAAAAGAACTGTAGTGACTACAAGGAAACAAATAAACAAGACTATAAGTAAATAAATAAGCAAGCAACTAACGCTAGGCTATTACAGCGATTAAGACATTACATCCACTGGGCATCAAAGTTCGCCGCCAGTGCAAATAAAGGGAACAACAAAGTAGCATATTACATACTCTGGGCGTCTAAATTGGGCACCAGTGCAAATAAACGTGGTAGCAAAACAAGTCCAGAACTGAAACAACTTCAGAAAAGCTCAAGAAATGTTATCCTAGGTATCCACCATGCTGGCAATAAGCTTAGCAAGCTTATTAGCGTTCTCTTGTTTGGCGCTAAAATCCTCCAACGCTTGCTGTTGCGCCAGAAAGTATGCATCTGAATTCTCCAGGGACTTCCTCAGTCCTTCGGCTTCTTGTCGCAGCATAGCTGATCGATGTCTTTCAGCTTGTAGTTGAGACTCAAGAAACCGAACTGATTCAGACAACGAGTTTGAAGAGCTTGTGCAAGCGGTAGTGGCCAGTAACTCGAACACTACATCAAGACAGGACTTTGGGGTTGTCTCACTGTCTTCAAGATAGTTTTCCTTATCTGTTATATTAGCTTTGTTGGAGACCAGCAATGTTGTTTCACTATCTTCAACCTTATCTGCATTACTTCCTTTACCATTGCTTAATGTGGTACTCTTCTCCAATATTCTATCAGCATTCTAAAAGAAGAAACAAGTAGACACATAACAGGTTTGGCATGTAGTATATGAAACTCATTTTGGTGAACCAGTTCAGTAGTAAGGTGGACGGGATTAAACTATCAAGTCTTCTATTGCAAAGTTGTACATTATAAAAGCATCAAACAAACATATATCTATGTGCTACTGTCACTGCATTGTCTTGCCAAATCAAAATAGAGACACAGTTCAAATCATATTAGTTCAAGACAAAATAGCATTGAAAGAATATAAGTGTGGGAAACTACACGGCACCACAAGATTTTAGATGGGTACCACGGGTATACATGTACAACTAACAACACTATTGGCTCTATTTTGATGCTAGTAATGTGCATGATATGAGAAGACAACTGTCTACACAATTGAAATTGAAATCAACATAGAGCAATTTAGAAGAGCAAACCAGTTAAAGAAACATGTTTAAACATACCTGTTGTGCCATTAGAGTTTCGATTGGATCCTTCTATTTAAAAATTAGTTGGTATAAGTAAATACAGTGATACAAGAGCAAAGCAGTATGCACCATAGCTATGGAATCTTACCTGAGAACAGTTGTTCTTCAGGTTTAAGCACTTGTTCTACAAGAAGAGAGTATAGTAAGACGCAACCATATAGTACTTCAAAATGAAATATGATCTCATAGACCCTACCATATTCATGGGTCTAGACCAATACAGAACAAGGCATTCCCAGTCATCGTCCCGTAAATGTGTCTCTGGAGAAAGTAAGGGAATTTGATGAGTTTCCTTGCTAGTGAAATACATTTTCTTCAGGTAATTCCGATACTGCCGCAAAGCATTCTTGAAGATAGGAGAGGTATTAGCACAGGTTACCTCATCCTGAGTTTCCAAATCGGTCATTCCCTACACACAAAAATGGGAACATTTGCTGTGTTATAACCAGCAGGGAGGTAGAAAGTATGGGACAAAGCAAAGTAATTGCCATGAATACTTACACATAACTCCTAGAGGAACACCTACAACTGGCTTTTTCCTTCATCTTCAGTATAATATTTCCATGATGGGAAGATACGCACATGGGATTTAACAACATCAAATGCGGTAGACGCTAAACTACGGATGACTGGTTCTGCTTCATCCACAGGAATAGGTGTACTAACTGGTGGAGTTGGGGTTCGCCGTGGTAGTCCTGGCGCTTTGGGCACTGGAGCTGCCTTACTAACTGCTCTTGTTTGGGAGCTCTGTGGTGGAGATGGTGTTGTGTCAACTGGAACTGGGTTACTATTTGCTGGGGTTGGGGTTTGATTGGGTGAAGCTAGTTCTCTGTCCATCGGAGTAGGGGTACAATCTGCGATAGTGTGGGTTATGTGTGGTAGGGCTGGTTCTTGTGCAAGTACAACCAGGGTGCTATCTCCATCGACAGGTAGCACTGTTTCATTTGAAGACTGTGTTTTTACTCCGCTAGATACTGCCATCACACCCTCCAATTCAAATGGCTGATAAACAAGAAAATTAGTTGAATGTACAGACCTTGTATGAGACATATGCAATATATAGTGAGGAAAAAAGAGGGCATGAAATAGTTCACATATATGTTGTTTAACTAAACAGGATAGCATGACATAATTTCATATATATGATGCCTATGTAAACAGTATAGCATGACATAATTCAAAGATATGATGACTAACTAAAAAGGATGGCATGAGATAATTATATGATGTCTTTAGTAAACAGGTTCGCATGACATAATTCACATACATGTTATCTAAGTAAACAGGATGGCATGATATAATTCACATATGTGATTTATATACTAAGCAGATGGCATTCGCATATATGATGTCTAAACTAAGCATATGGTGTTGAATATTGTGTATATGATGTCTAAACTATGCAATGCAAGACACCATATGCACGATACAAGCAGTATAACCCTGCCAAGTTAGAAAATACACCACGGGGGAGGGGGAATAGGACTGGTCATCTGTCTCTGAATCCTCCTCTGAGGAGCTATCTGGACCCAGCAAGATATCTGCTTCGACAGGTAGCACCGTCTGCTCCGAAGAACTTGTTTTCACTCCAGATTTTTTTCATCACCCACTCAAATGGCTGATTCACAGGAAGAGTAGTTGAATGTACAAAAATTGTCGACAAATGGAAATGTAATGAAAAAAGGAATGGCAAGATATAATTCAAATATATGATGCCTAGCTAAACATGATGGCATTGCATATTTCACATATATTATGGCTGGCTAAAAAATATGGCATTGCATAGTTCACATATATGATATAGAAACTAAACAGGTGGCATTACAGAACATGTCTAAACTAAGCAGATGACATATATGATGTCGAAAGTAAGCAAAGCAAGGCACCATATGCATGGTATGACCAACATCATCATGCCAAGTTAGAGAAAACACCTCGGGGGGTAAATAGGAGTGGTTAACTCCCTCTGACTCCACCTCTGAACAGCTATCTTCCTCTGGATTACAATCTGGAGGAGGGGGTGGGGTTGCCATTGCACCCACCATGGAGTGATGTCTACATAACATGTATTGCCGCGCAAGACTCTTCTCTTTTTATCTACATGTTCAGCATGACTGTGTACAATAACTGACATGCATACGAAAAAAAATATAGTGAGATTAAGTAAGGAGAGCATGCAGAAATCTAGAGTGATGGTAACAACTAGTGGATAGATCCAAAAATAATGATAGCAGGCAAATGATAGCTTAATTTAATAAAAAGACAGATGATGGCTACTTTACTGTTTGTTTCCCACCCAGGATGAACGACATAGTAGATACCCTAGATGAAACAGATAGTAGATTGATATACTATTCATTGCTGCCTCGATATGTGCCCCACAAGCATTTTAAAACTCACGTTTGAACATTAATTTGGACATGACTTAGTGTCTAAGAGATGAACAGGATGAGAAACTAGCAGGTAATATAAAGCAATGCATAAGGTAAGTAGAAACAAAAGAGTGCAACCTCTCTTGCGGACCCGTGAACTCCTCCGGTTCATCTGCTGAGTCGTTGATGGTGATGCAGTTGCGGTGGCTGCCAGCGGTGGGGAAGGAGATCTGAGGCGGTGAAAGACGGTATGGAGTCATGATGTCTGGTATGCTTCTGTCAATGGAGCAGCTCATGTGAGGTGGACGACGACGCAACAGGAGCAGGACAAACCACACAAAGTTTTCTTCGACACCTATCTGTAACTGAAGTAATTCTGTAAGGGCTCCTTTGGCTTGCAGGAAGAGCACAAGAATGCAAAGAAACATGGCCAAATTAAAGTCAAACCACCTGCAAATGTGTACAGATGTTATTATGCCACTAATGCACTTAGTCTTCTTTTCATGCATAGGATTTTGATAAGTAGGTCCAGGTGGATGTTAAAATTTCTGTGTTTTTCCTTTGAATCAGACACGAAAGGAAAAAATTCTTCAGTTTTGTTTTGCTCCATTCCTTTCAACCAAATGCATGAATAATTGAATAGTAGAGTACCATAAGAAAAGTTCCTATTGCTATGTTTTTCCTTCAGTTTTTCCTTTGAACCAAAATAGCCCTAAGGGATCGACATGAATGTAGAGTAAAAAGTGATGTGACAAGTATACAACCTCTTTGGCATAGCCGTGTCAACCTCAGCATCATTGGGTCGGTCGCTGAAGATGTTGCGGCGGAGGTGGCTGTCGGAGCTGGGGAAGAAGATCTAAGGCGTCTGTAGACGGCTGATACGTCTCCAACGTATCTATTATTTTTTATTGCTCCATGCTATTATAGTATCAATCTTGGATGTTTATTATGCAATTATATGCCATTATATATCAATTTTGGGACTAACCTATTAACCAAGTGCCAGTTGCTGTTTTTTGCTTGTTTTTGCCTTTTTAGAAAATCATTATCAAACGGAGTCCAAACGAAGAAAAAACTTTGGATTAATTTTTTCAGGACCAGAAGGGACCCTCGAAGCTTCGGGAGAAGACCAGATGAGGCACGAGGGAGCGACAAGCTCGGGAGGTGCGCCCTGGGGGGTAGGGCGCGCCCCCCAGGCTTGTGGGCCCCTCGTGGCACATCTTGACCAAATTCCAACGCTATAAATTTCCAAATATTCCCAATATACCAGAGAGACAAAAGAGAAAACCTTTCCACCGCCGCAAGCCTCTGTTCTTTCGCGATCCCATCTGGAGGCCTTTTCTGGTACTCTGTCGGAGGGGGAATCGATCACGGAGGGCTTCTTCATCAACCTTGCTACCCTTCCGATGATGTGTGAGTAGTTTACCACAGACCTACGGGTACATAGCTAGTAGCTAGATGGCTTCTTCTCTCTCTTTGATCTTCAATACCATGTTCTCCTCGATGTTCTTGGAGTTCTATCCGATGTAATCTTCTTTTGCGGTGCGTTTGTTGGGATCCGATGAATTGTGAGTTTATGATCAGATTATTCATGAGAAATATTTGAGTCTTCTCTGAACTCTTTTATGCATGATTGTTATAGCTTTGTATTTCTCTCCGATCTATCGATTTGGTTTGGCTAACTAGATTGGTTTATCTTGCAATGGGAGAGGTGCTTTGTGATGGGTTCAACCTTGCGGTGCTCAATCCCAGTGACTGAAAGGGACATGACATGTATTTAGATTGTTGCCATTAAGGAAGATGGGGTTTAATCATATTGCTTGAGTTTACTTTGTCTACATCATGTCATCTTGCTTAAGGCGTTACTCTATTTTTATTAACTTAATACCCTAGATGCATGCTGGATAGCGGTCGATGGGTGGAGCAATAGTAGTAGATGAAGGCAGGAGTCGGTCTACTTGTCTCGGACATGATGCCTATATACATGATCATTTCCATGAATCCGTCATAATTATTTGCTTTCTATCAATTGCCCAACAGTAATTTGTTTACCCATCGTATGCTATGTGTTCGAGAGAGAAGCCTCTAGTGAAAACTATGGCCCCCGGGTCTACTTTTATCATATATTAAAATCCAAAAATACCTTGCTATAATTTATTTACTTTTATTTTATTTAGTATTTTACTTTATCTATTTATCACTATCAGAATTAATCCTTGCAAATAACCGCTAAGAGGATTGACAACCCTCTTATTTGCGTTGGGTGCAAGTGTTTGCTTTTGTGTGTGTAGGTGCTGCTAACGAGGTTCTGTGTGGTTCTCCTACTGGATTGATAACCTTGGTTCTTAACTAAACGAAATAGTTATCTCTACTATACTACATCATCCTCTCCTCTTCGGGGAAATACCAACACAGTCTACAAGTAGCAGGAAGAATTTCTGGCGCCGTTGCCGGGGAGACATCACCAAAACTTGTCAAGTACGTTCGCATAAACTATCACCCACTTGCATTTATTTTCATTTGCCTTTTTATTTGCATTCTCCTCTCGTTTTCATCTCCCCCACTTCTAAAACAATTTTACAAAATCACAAAAATATTTTTATTTGCTCGTTTGCTTGTTTGCTAAAATTGTGTGACTCAATGAAAATAAAAATATAGACATATGGATCCTCATCCACTTGCTAATCTTTTCAAACGATCCAATTATGATGAACCAATTGCTAGTGAGTTGAGTGCACTTGATTATCTTTATGAAGTTTTGCTTGAAAATCGTGAATCTGAAAATTGTGATGAAGTGCTAAAAGAAGAAGTTTATAAAGTGATTCATGATAGCTCCTTAAATGAAAAGCATGATTGCAATGATGTTATTATAAATTCTATTAATGTCAATTGTGCCAATACTATGCAAAACTACAAGCTTGGGGATGACAATTTTGTTATGTCCACTACTTATTGCAATGATCACGATTTGGGTGATAATGCTTCTTATGATCTTGAAATTTATTTAAGCGTCATGATGAATATGTTATTGATAATAATGTTTGCAATAATATTAAAAGTGGGTTTGGAAGAGTGTCAACTTTAGGTAATAATGACCCCACTACTTTGGAGAATTATCAATCTTATGAATTTTATGATAAAAGTGGGTTTGGAGAGGTCATGACTTCAGTTGATGTTAATCCCACTATTTTGGAAGATTATAAAACTTTTATGCATGTGGATCATGAAGAGAATATTTTATATGATAGCTGATGAATATGTTATTGATAATAATGTTTGCAATAATATTAAAAGTGGGTTTGGAAGAGTGTCAACTTTAGGTAATAATGACCCCACTACTTTGGAGAATTATCAATCTTATGAATTTTATGATAAAAGTGGGTTTGGAGAGGTCATGACTTTAGTTGATGTTAATCCCACTATTTTGGAAGATTATAAAACTTTTATGCATGTGGATCATGAAGAGAATATTTTATATGATAGATATATTATTGAATTTGATTATGATCCTACATGTAATTATTATGTGAGAGGAAAATATGGTTATAGAAATCTGCATGTTACAAAATTACCTCGCGTTGTGTTGAGATTGTCAATGTTTTATTCTTCTTCCTTGCATATGCTATATATTTCTTGTCTTGATAATTTGTTTGCTTATAAAATGCCTATGCATAGGAAGTATGTTAGACTTAAAATGAGTTTTCACATGCTACATGATGCTCTTTTTGTGCTTCAATTCTTATTTTTCATGAGAGCATCATTGAAACCTCAAGCCTATCTTAATGGCTATAAAGAAAGAGCTTGTTGGGAGGCAACCCAATAAATAAAATAAATTTTCATTTTACTTTATGTTTTTGTGTGTTTACACATTTATAGTTTCTGTTATGATTGTGTTTTTATCTTTTAATTAGTGCTTGTGACAAGTAATGCCTTTGGGATGATTTGGAAGATAGTATAATTGATGCTGTTTGAAAACAAAAACTTTTGCGTCCAGTGCTAGAATTTTTATTTTTTGCTGGAAAGTCAGAACCTTCTGAATTTTTTACACAATTTGGATATATGAATTTCCCATGTATTACTAATTTTTCAGAATTTTTTGAGTTACAGAAGTGTGACTTTAATTCAGATATTTTTAGACTGTTCTGTTTTAGACATATTCTGTTTCTGTTGCATTGTTTGCATATTTTGATGAATCTATGGATCGTATCGGGGGTATGAGTCATGGAGAAGTTGGAGTACAGTAGTATTATGCCAATATTAAATATGAATCAATTTACAACAGCACCTAAAGTTTAAGATTTATTTGTTATACTAACGGATCTCACGAGGTTTCTGTTGAGTTTTGTGTGCTGAAGTTTTTAAGTTTTGGGTGAGACTACGATGGATAAATGAATAAGGAGCGGCAAGAGCCTAAGCTTGGGGATGCCCAAGGCACCCCAAGGTAATATTCAAGGAAGACTCTAGCGTCTATGCTTGGGGATGCCCCGGATGGCATCCCCTCTTTCGTATACAATCTATCGGTAACTCACTTGGACCTATATTTTTATTCATCACATGATATGTGTTTTACTTGGAGCGTCTTGTGCTATAGTTTGTTTGCTTTTGTTTTCTTTTTAGTTTGTCACAATCAGCTTTGCTGAACACACCTTGTTGAGAGGGACACTCATTATTCGTGATTTGTTAGAATACTCTATGTGTTTCACTTATATCTTTTGAGCTAGACAGTTGCTCTAGTGGTTCACTTATATCTTTTAGAGCACGGCAGTGATTATATTTTAAATAAATAGTTGCACTATCATGCTTCACTTATATCTTTTTGAGAGTCTAATGAATAGCAATGGTAATATGCACGGGTTATGAATTTGGTCCTAATATGATAGGTATTCAAGAGGGATATAACAAAAACTTTCATGTAGATCACTGAATATGATAAGTTTGATTCCTTGCAATAGTTTTGCGATATTAAGATGGTAATATGTGGGAGGTGCTAGCGGATAATTGTGGTTTAGTAAGAATAATTGTGTTAAGGTTTGTGATTCCCGAAGCATGCACGTATGGTCTGTTGTTATGCTAAGAAGTTGGAGCATGATTTATTATTGATTGTCTACCTTATGAGTGGCGGTCGGGGACGAGCGATGGTATTTTCCTACCAATCTATCCCCCTAGGGGCATGCGTAGTAGTACTTTGCTTCGAGGGCTAATAAACTTTCGCAATAAGTATGTGAGTTCTTTATGACTAATGTGAGTCCATGGATTATACGCACTCTAAGCTTTCCGCAATTTGCTAGCCTCTTCGGTACTGTGCATTGCCCATTCTCACATCGAGAGTTGGTGCAAACTTCATCAGTGCATCCAAACCCCGTGATATGATACGCTCTATCACACATAAGCCTCCTTATATCTTCCTGAAAACAGCCACCATACCTACCTATTATGGCATTTCCATAGCCATTCCGAGATATATTGCCATGCAACTTCCACCGTTCTTTTTATATGACACACATCGTCATTGTCATATTGCTTTGCATGATCATATAGCTGACATAGTATTTGTGGCTCAGCCACCGTTCATCATTTTTTATACATGTTACGCTAAGTATCATTGCACATCCTGGTACACTGCCAGAGGCATTCACATAGAGTCATATTTTGTTCTAGTTTTGAGTTGTAAGTAAATAGAACTATGATGATCATCATTCTTAGAGCATTGTCCCTGTGAGGAAAAAAAGAGAGGCCAAAAAGAGCCCACGAAAAAAGGAAAAAAAGAAAAAAAATGAGAGAAAAAGAGAGAAGGGGCAGTGTTACTATCCTTTTCCATACTTGTGCTTCAAAGTAGCACCATGTTTTTCATATAGAGAGTCTCCTATTTTGTCACTTTCATATACTAGTGGGAATTTTTCATTATAGAACTTGGCTTGTATATTCCGATGATGGGCTTCCTCAAATGCCCGAGGTCTTCTTGAGCAAGAAAGTTGGATGCACACCCACTTAGTTTTCATGTTGAGCTTTCATACACTTATAGCTCTTAGTGCATCCTTTGCATCGCAATCCCTACTCCTCGCATTGACATCAATTGATGGGCATCTCCATAGCCCATTGATTAGCCGCGTAAATGTGAGACTATCTTCTTATTTTTGACTTCCCCTTATTAATCTCTACCACCACATTCTATTCCACCCATAGTGCTATATCCATGGCTTGCGCTCATTTATTGCGTGGGGGTTGAAAAAGCTGAAGCGCGTTAAAAAGTATGAACCAATTGCTTGGCTTGTCATCGGGGTAGTGCATGATAAATATTTTGTGTTAAGAAGATGGAGCATGATAGGATTATATGATTTTGTAGGGATCACTTTCTTTAGCATTTTTATTTTGAAAGGCATGATTGTTTGTTAGTATGCCTGAGTATTGATGTCATTATATAAAATTATAGACTATTGCTTTGAATCATTCAGATCTTATTATTCATACCGTAAGAGAGATTACATGATGAAACATGTTAGGTAGCATTCCACATCAAAAATTCTGTTTTTATCATTTACCTACTCGAGGACGAGCATGAATTAAGCTTGGGGATGCTTGATACGTCTCCAACGTATCTATAATTTTTTATTGTTCCATGCTATTATAGTATCAATCTTGGATATTTATTATGCAATTATATATCATTTTTTGGGACTAACCTATTAACCCAGTGCCCAGTGCCAGTTGCTGTTTTTTGATTGTTTTTGCCTTTTTAGAAAATCATTATCAAACGGAGTCCAATCGAAGAAAAAACTTTGGATTGATTTTTTCTGGACCAGAAGGGACCCTCGAAGCTTCGGGAGAAGACCAGACGAGCTACGAGGGAGCGACAAGCTCTGGAGGCGCGCCCTGGGGGGTAGGGCACGACCCCCAGGCTTGTGGGCCCCTCGTGGCACATCTTGACCTAACTCCAACACTATAAATTCCCAAATATTTTCAATATACCAGAGAGACAGAAGAGAAAACCTTTCCGCCGCTGCAAGCCTCTGTTCTTCCGTGATCCCATCTGGAGGCCTTTTCCGGTACTCTGCCGGAGGGGGAATCGATCACAGAGGGCTTCTTCATGAACCTTGCTACCCTTCCGATGATGTGTGAGTAGTTTACCACAGACCTACGGGTCCATAGCTAGTAGCTAGATGGCTTCTTCTCTCTCTTTGATCTTAAATACCATGTTCTCCTCGATGTTCTTGGAGTTCTATCCGATGTAATCTTCTTTTGCGGTGTGTTTGTTGGGATCCGATGAATTGTGAGTTTATGATCTGATTATTCATGAGAAATATATGAGTCTTCTCTGAACTCTTTTATGCATGATTGTTATAGCTTTGTATTTCTCTCTGATTTATCGATTTGGTTTGGCCAACTAGATTGGTTTATCCTGCAATGGGAGAGATGCTTTGTGATGGGTTCAATCTTGCGGTGCTCAATCCCAGTGACAGAAAGGGACATGACACGTATTTGTATTGTTGCCATTAAGGATAAAAAGATGGGATTAATCATATTTCTTGAGTTTACTTTGTCTACATCATCTTTCTTAAGGCGTTACTCTGCTTTTATTAACTTAATACCCTAGATGCATGATGGATAGCGGTCGATGGGTGGAGTAATAGTAGTAGATGCAGGCAGGAGTCGGTCTACTTGTCTCGAACATGATGCCTATATACATGATCATTGCCATGAATCTGTCATAATTATTTGCTTTTCAATGAATTGCCCAACAGTAATTTGTTTACCCACCGTATGCTATGTGTTCGAGAGAGAAGCCTCTAGTGAAAACTATGGCCCCCGGGTCTACTCTTATCATATATTAAAATCCAAAAATACCTTGCTGCAATTTATTTACTTTTATTTTATTTAGTATTTTACTTTATCTATTTATCACTATCAGAATTAATCCTTGCAAATAACCGCTAAGAGGATTCACAACCCTCTTATTTGCGTTGGGTGCAAGTGTTTGCTTTTGTGTGTGTAGGTGCTGCTAACGAGGTTCTGTGTGGTTCTCCTACTGGATTGATAACCTTGGTTCTTAACTGCGAGAAATACTTATCTCTACTATATTGCATCATCCTCTCCTCTTCGGGGAAATACCAACGCAGTCTACAAGTAGCAACGGCGTTGAGGGTACTGCTCTGTTGTGACTGCTCTGTTGTGATGGATGGTTCAGTCGTTGGAGCAGCTCCGGCGAGCTGTACGACATCGAGGCTGAAGCAGTACAAGACGGACATCGTTAATCTGAAGTGGAATTCTAGTACCATCTCCAATAGATGATGTAAAATACATCACCAAAAAGTGCTAGCTGTAAAATTTACATCACCAAAAAATAACCAACTCCAATAGATGATGTAAAAACTGTTAACTCTGAACTTAACTGTCGAAATTGAATTTTACTGTCAAAACTGACTGTTACTGTCAAAACTGAATTTTACTGTCGAAACTGAACGCACTAGTAGCAGAGAAGCACTTCATTGGTAGTTTAGGCCGCTCGAGCACTAGTAGTAGCAGAGAAGCAGTGATCTAAATCAGCAGCCGCTCAACAGGGAACGCACTAGCAGATAGCAGCTGGAGCAGCAGCGCGAACGAGAGCCAGAGCAGCAACTCATGTAACTGCAGCAGCCTGTGTACCAGCATCAGCAGCGCGAGCGAGAGCAAGAGCAGAGCATCAGCACAAGCGAGAGCAAGAGCAGAGCAGCAGCGCGAGTGAGAGCGAGAGCAGCAGGAGCATCTCCGGCTGGTATGGACGCCACCACCGAGGGAGCCTCGCAATGGGGGAGATCCGTCGTGGAGGATGTCGCCGGCGCCGGTGTCGAGGGAGCCGCGCCATGGCAAAGCAGGATCGAGCACCGGCGGCGCCGTGAGTTCGAGTGAAGGAGAAGATGCGATGAGTGTACAACCTCTTTGGTGGCACCGAGTAGGCCTCGGCTTCATCCGAGGAGTCGGTGGAGGATGCTGCGGTTTCGGTGGGGCAGGTTAAGGCGGCGCTGTGGGAATGGAGCAGCCGCGATAAACGAGGCAATCGTCAGAGCAGCTCCTTGGAGGTGGAGGACGGGACTGCTGAACCGGTAGGACGACGGATCCTCATCCGGTGTGGTGGATGAGGGACGTCGAGCTGTTGTGGTGGACGACGTCGTTGGGGAAGAGGCTCCGGCTGGGCGGTGATGGGGGGCGGACGGAGGAGGGTGGGGTTTCGTGGCTGGTGGAGAGAGGTTTTGGTGGCCTCGGTTTTCGAATGGGGAAAAGAAGGGGAAGGGAGGGGGGAACCATGACTTAGGGACGCGCTTGTCTGAAATGTAGTGTAAGTTACAAAAGTACCCCCACCAATTTGAAGTAGCGGCTCTTTCTGCCCAGGGGTAGAACGGGGATTTCACATGTCAGGATTTCGCAGGAGGAGGGAGTTTTTGCGCGCGTTCTAATTTCGGGATAGCAAGCCGCGGGTTGAGAAGGAGGGAGTTTTCGGGGCACAAACAGACAAAGAGATATCTTGAAATTTTGGCATAATAAGGCGCGGGTTGAAATTTCGGGACAAGGCTAACGTGTACGATACAATATCAATTCGCACTTCCCTCAACCAAAAAAAAATCAATTCGCACCACACAAGAGAGGGACTTGTCCCGTTTTACTATATGAATTACTACAAATGTCATTCAAAACTTTGAATCCATGTTATGTTCAATGAAAATATTTCGCTAGGTGTATAATGCATGTAACCTACTCAAATGAACTTTTTAGTGCATTCCAAATGTATATACTAGCACTGCAATATGAACTAAATTTGAATTCGTTTCACTATTTGAATAAGAATCTACAATCATGATTGTTGTCAAGTTAAACCATCATCTGTATATTATCTTCACAACACACTGGTACTTGTAGACTGCGTTGGTATTTCCCCGAAGAGGAGAGGATGATGCAGTATAGTACAGATAAGTATTTCCCTCAGTTAAGAACCAAGGTTATCAATCCAGTAGGAGAACCAAGCAAAATTCCGTTAAGTGCACCTGCACAAACAAAAGCAAACACTTGCACCCAACGCAAATAAGAGGGTTGTCAATCCTCTTAGCGGTTATTTGCAAGGATTAATTCTGATAGTGATAAATAGATAGACTAAAATACTAAATAAAATAAAAGTAAAAAAATTGCAGGAAGGTATTTTTAGGTTTTTTATATATGATAAAGTAGACCCGGGGGCCATAGTTTTCACCAGAGGCTTCTCTCTCGAACACATAGCATATAGTGGGTAGACAAATTACTGTTGGGCAATTGATAGAAAAGCAAATAATTATGACGGATTCATGGCAATGATCATGTATATAGGCATCACGTTCGAGACAAGTAGACCGACTCCTGCCTGCATCTACTACTATTACTCCACCCATCGACCGCTATCCAGCATGCATCTAGGGTGTTAAGTATAAAACAGAGTAACGCCTTAAGCAAGATGACATGATGTAGAAAAAGTAAATTCAAGCAATATGATTAAACCCCATCTTTTTATCCTTAATTGCAACAATACAAATACGTGTCATGTCCCCTTCTGTCACTGGGATTGAGCACCGCAAGATTGAACCCATCACAAAGCACCTCTCCCATTGCAAGATAAATCAATCTAGTAGGCCAAACCAAATCGATAGATCGGAGAGAAATACAAAGCTATAATAATCATGCATAAAAGAGTTCAGAGAAGACTCAAATATTTCTCATGAATAATCTGATCATAAACTCACAATTCATCGGATCCCAACAAACACACCGCAAAAGAAGATTACATCGGATAGAACTCCAAGAACATCGAGGAGAACATGGTATTGAAGATCAAAGAGAGAGAAGAAGCCATCTAGCTACTAGCTATGGACCCGTAGGTCTATGGTAAACTACTCACACATCATCGAAAGTGCAACAAGGTTGATGAAGAAGCCCTCCGTGATTGATTCCCCCTTCCGGCAGAATACCGAAAAAGGCCTCCAGATGGGATCGTGGAAGAACAGAGGCTTGCGGCAGCGAAAAGGTTTTTCTTCTGTCTCTCTGGTATATTGGGAATATTTGGGAATTTATAGCGCTGGAATTAGGTCAGGAGGGGCTACGAGGGGCCCACAAGCCTGGGGGCGCGCCCTACCCCCTGGGCGCGCCCCCAGGCTTGTCGCCTTCTCGTGGCTCTTCCGGTCTTCTCCCGAAGCTTCGTGGGTCTCTTCTGGTCCAGAAAAAATTAATCCAAAGTTTTTTTCTTGTTTGGACACTTTATGATAATGATTTTCTGAAAAGGCAAAAACAAGCAGAAAACAACAACTGGCACTGGGTACTGGGTTAATAGGTTAGTACCAAAAAATGATATATAATGGCATATAAAACATCCAAGATTGATACTATAATAGCATGGAACAATCAAAAAATTATAGATACGTTGGAGACGTATCAAGCATCCCCAAGCTTAATTTCTGCTCGTCCTCGAGTAGGTAAATGATAAAAACAGAATTTTTGATGTGGAATGCTACCTATCATGTTTCATCATGTAATCTCTCTCTTACGGTATGAATAATAAGATTCGAATGATTCAAAGCAATAGTCTATCACTACTGCAGGCGACCGCTAACGCGACACATGAATCAGAGACCCCGCGACCAAACTGTGTGCAATGGATGCATCGCAAACGGTGTCGTAAAAAAACCGTCCCCAATAAGACAAACTGTTTGCGATGCCGGAGACATCAAAAACAATTCAAATTAGACACGCGTGTGTGATACGTGGCATACAGTTGATCCATACGAACTGTTTGCGATAAGCCAGAACAACAAACACGGTCAGCCAGTTCGTGGTGTGTGCGATAC
Source organism: Elymus sibiricus (assembly GCA_039707655.1). Lineage (NCBI taxonomy): Eukaryota > Viridiplantae > Streptophyta > Magnoliopsida > Poales > Poaceae > Elymus > Elymus sibiricus. Next base: position 256,102,471 of record CM077674.1, read on the forward strand.
ACGGCATACAGTTCACTCGGATGAACTGTTTGTGATTACGCAACACAACAGAAATGGTCAGGCAGATCAAGGTGTGTGCGATATACGGCATGCGGTTCACTCGGATGAACTATTTGCGATTACCCAACACAACAGAAACGGTTCAACTTAACAAGATGTGTGTGATACGTGGCAAACAGGTCAGTAATCCAAAATGTGTGGGAAGACGGATAACAACACGGACGATTCCTGCTAATAACCCGTGTGTGTTGTGGGCAAACGCTTGCTGGTAAACAATTGTCAGCGATTAATGAAATCATCACCGACGGGTTTCTGTAGTTTAGTCCGTGTGTGATGTGATTTGCTCTGTCTGCACAACATCTATGCTCTGTCTACAGAACAACAACATATATACTTATAAGGACATGATTGCATAACCAAATTTAACATCCAATGACGTTATATCACAGATACCAGAAAAATTGCAAGGTTCAAATTCCAGCATTACAAAGCCCAAATTCAAAGATTACAAGGTTCAAACTGTTCTTACAAATCAGATTCATCTTCTTCAGAATCTGAGCCATAACTATTTGTGCGAATGGATTAGTCACCGAGAAGTCATATATCGGTTTGATAGTGTGACTTCCCCATAATCTGTCATTTGTAGTTCCAAACTGAAATTCAGCTTCTGTAGAGACTTTTCATTCAGTTGTAGACGCCTGCGCTGATCAGGAAACCATTCACTTCTGCACACTAAATATAGTGCAAACCTCATTACCTTGAGCACACTTAGTCTCTGATGTGGTGCCTCGGTAGTGGTTCAAAGTAATGTCTGTGAGATGAAGATCAAGGCATTCAATGGGATTGTTATATTGGGCTACATTTTCCACTTTCGGGCCTGCTTCTATCTGCAAACGAAGACAACATATTAGTGCCTAGTTGCAGTTTTGAAAACTTTGGGCCTCTTTGATTTGCAGGATTTCTAAAATACACGAATAGAGTGACATGACATCTTCAATCGTTCGTGATTAACATCTCAAAAAATATATGTATTGAAATCCTCCAAATTTCCTTTAGAAATCATACTACATTTGTCATTGTAATCATGGGTAAAAGTAACAACAAATTGAACTCCGTTGTGGTTAACAATTAACAGGAAAGGAGCATCACCTCGATGTATAGCTTCTTCGTGCACGGAAAGCATCTAAGGAATCTAACAACTTCATCCAGATCGGGGCCGACAGATTGTAGTGCCAAGATCTTCACTGTGCGCAGAGACGGGGTCAAGCTTGTGGGAATCATTTTCTGGATGATAGCCGGACATAGATCAACAAAATTTAGATAAAATGTGATGTCCAATAAGAAGAATGAGAAGAATAAGACTGTTGTACCTGAGCTGGTAATGATCTAGCAACAAGTCCGGAGAATTCAGCACACAAATAGCCCAACACTGTCAATTTCGGTGCATCGTTGACCCTGATTCTTGTTGGACCTTCTTTATCAAATACAATCAATCTCTCAAGGAAAGGCGCATTCTCAATGACCATTTCATGAAACACCTGAAATGACAGCCTGTTGCGGCACCAGCAATGCACATAAATCATACGGACATTCATCGAGGAGATGCAGAGGCTACTGAACCCATTCATCACCTGAAGAGGAAGGTACTCAAGCGTTGTAGAGCTGCCGAGCAGGCGCTCCAAATCCTTCCTCGAGATGCGGACGCCCATGAGCTTGAGGTGCTTCAGTTTTGGGAGATGAAGAGCGGGCGCGGCATCAATCTGGGGGAAAAGGCACTGCGTGAACGTAGCACGGCGCAGCGTGGGCGCGAGGCGGAGAGCGGACGGCGGCAGCGAACGCGGATGTCCAGCATGAAAGCTGAGCTCCTCGAGCCGATCTAGGGCGGGGGATAGGAACCACTCGTGAAACTTGCGTTCGGCCTTGCAGTTGGAATGAAACTTGCCGATGACAAGGCATCCTGACCGGCCCAGGGTGCGTGGAGAGGATGTGGGACAATGCGTCCAAGCGTTTGCGCTCCCCTCTGCAGAGCTCATCGTCCTCGATGAGGTCCAGAGTGGTGGAGAGCCAGAGGGAAGAGGCATGGTTTATACCAAAAGTTGTAACACGAAACTCCTATAGTTGCATGTTGCCTCTGTAAAATAAATCAACGCGGGAAGAAGCAGCGTATGCCGTTTCGCACATAGAGGTGACACATTCCCTCTTGGAACCATGAGGCTTCTCGAGAGAAGCTACGGTTTGTAAGTAGCTTATACCAAAAGTTGTCCCAAATCGGCCAATTTTTTTACCACAGCATGTTGGTGCCATGTCATGACACCATGCCAAGTTTCATGATTTTCAGGCGAGTTTTGGATTTACAAGAATTTTAAAACCAAGTTTCTCAATGTTTCCGGACGAGCCACGATGCCCAGATGTTTGAAATTCATTCCCATTTCTTGCATGGGACCTAAACATTCACCCAAGGACACATATATGATTTTTCAACCCATTTTGGTGCACTGGAGCATGTGCCTGTTGTTCAAATTTGAATTATGCACATTAAATGCCTAGAAACTCAATTAATGTATAAAAAAGGCCAAACGAACCCGGAATAATTCCAAATTGAAACACGAAACTCCTATTGTTGCATGTTGCCTCTGTAAAATAAATCAACACGGGAAGAGGTAGCGTATGTGTGACGCCCCCGACCCGACCGTGCACTAATCATACACGCAAATGCGCACGATCAAGCCTAGGGACTCACGGGAAGATATCACAACACAACTCTAGACACAAAATAAAATAATACAAGCTTTATATTACAAGCCAGGGGCCTCAAGGGCTCGAATACATAAGCTCGAGTTACACAAGAGTCAGCGGAAGCATTAGTATATGAGTACAAACATAATTAGACAAGTATGCCTTAAGAAGGCTGAGCAAAACAACGACATCTAGATCGAAAAGGCGCAGGCCTCCTGCCTGGGAGCCTCCGAACTACTCCTGGTCGTCGGTCTCCACGTAGTAGTAGGCTCCGTCGGGGTAGTAGTAGTCGTCGACGGGGTCAGCTGGCTCTGGGGCTCCGTCATCTGATCGCAACAATCGGGTATGGGGAAAAAGAGGTAGCAAAGCAACCGTGAGTACTCATCCAAAGTACTCGCAAGACTTACATCAGATCTATGCCAAGTATGCATCGGTATCAAATGAAGGGGCTGTATCTGTTGACTAAACTACAGAAATGCCAGAATAGAGGGGAAGGCCTAGCCTATCAAAGACTAGCATCTTGCAGCGTCTTGCAGCAACAGAAGAGAGTAGAATAACATATAATATAGTAATAAGTAAATATTGGCAATGCCCAGAGATCCTTCCTCGACTCCCTGCGAGAAAGCGATCCCGGAGCCATCATATCAGTTTAGTATCACAAGTATCCAGTTCTAGTTGTAGTAGATCGGGATACAACTCCGAGCGTCCTGTTACCGTGGACACGGCTATTCGAATAGATAACTTCCCTGCAGGGGTGCACTACTGTTACCCAACACGCTCGATTACCTCCGGCCGGACACACTTTCTGGGTAATGCCCGGCCTCGGATAACCGACACGACGTACTCCTACCTAGGCTCCGCAGAGAGGTCCCCGCCGGTCTACATCCTAAGTGCTTAGGGGTCTTGGGCCCATCGCCCTTTGCACTCCGGGTTGTTGCACGCAGGTCCAACCTCACCACGTTGTGCCTGTGGGTACCTGCTGTCAGCCGTGCCGCAATGCTGAACTGGATGTCTGACAGAGCTTTCGGCTGATACATACGGCGCCGAGGGCCCCATTAAACCATTATCCCGCGTGGTGGTAATGCGTATAGGCCAGTGGCCAACTCAGATCAAATACCCAAATCCGTTAGTGAATTATTAGGAGCTCGTGGAGATGACCAGTGCTTCGGCCGTTCCGACTAGGTATCTCGCGGACCACGACCAGGGACTAGGCCCACCTCTCTCTTAGGTAGTCTCTGCCTGCCCTGTCGCTCCGACTACAGTGTAAGTTCCATGTCGGCTGTCGGGACAAGTCCCGAGCTACCACCACATCCTGGGTGGTACCGCTAACAGCCAGCCGCCACAAGACTCTCTCGCGGGTACCCTTGGGGTCGGCCCAACTTCAACATTATCTCGCGGGTGCTCTTGGAGCCGACCTGTCTTTAACAATGGTCTGAGGTGAAAGTCAAAGTACCCGTGTGTCCATAACATCGTGGGGAATCCGAGGAATCACCCTCGATGGATTCCCACTCGATGTAACCGTCAAGGTGAACTTGGAGGAATCACCCTCGATGGGTTCACACTTGAGTGGCTGCACGACAGAGGCATCATCGGAGGTGGTGAAAGAGGAATCACCCTCGGTAACCCACAACTGACTAGCTACGCTACAAAGATATCATCAGGAGTGAGGTAGGAGGTATCACCCTCGGCACTCGATAGTAGCCCTGCAGAGTCGTACAACTAAGGGGGTGTGCGGTGCTGTGTTTGGTCTCTGTACATCGATCACACTGATCGAGTCACCGGTGGTAAAGCATGGCAAAAAGGACAAGGGTGTGGGGCCATTGATGGATCACTAACCAGCCTATACTAAGCATTTAGGTCAACAGGTAAGGTATCAACAGCAGGTTACAAAATCAGGCTATGCATCAGAATAGGAGCAATCAATTACAGTAGCAAAATCTAATCCAAGCATGGGAGAGAAAGAATGGGCGATATAGGAATGATCAAGGAGGTTTTGCTTGCCTGGAAGCTCTGCTGAAAAGGAAGAAGGGTCGTCGGTGACGTAGTCGTACTCGGGAGCAGCATCGGTCTCGGGGTCTACCGGAGAGAAGAGGGGGAAGAAACAATAAATATAAAGCAAACAAAGGCAACACAAAGCATGACACGGCAATATGCTAAGCTAGGGGTGACCTAACGCAGTGCTACACGTTACAGAAGGAGAGGGAAAATATCTGGGAATATTTTCCCGGCTTTAGGCAATTATCGGACAGACGATCCGGAGGGGAAGGTTCCATGTTCATATAGTTAGGAGTGATGGTCAAGCATTTTGATCACATATTCGGATTCGTCTTATTTTTCTGATCATTTTTCATATATAAATTATTTTCATCCGACTTACGGATTATTTTATATGAATTTTCAAAGTTTTAAACAATTTCTGGAATTTCTGAATTAATTTTTTTCGAATTATTAAATAGCTAAATTTCTATGGGTACCCGAAAATGTACCCAGCAGAGTGCAGCAGTGGCTGACCAGTGGTGCCAGGTGTGTGCTGAGTCAGCAGTCAACTAGTCAAAGTTGACTAGTCAACAGGGTCAAGGGGCCCACATGTCATTGACTGAGGGCCATCCCAGTCAGCATTGACTGGTCAACTGGGTCCAGTGGGACCCAGCTGTCAGTGGCTGTATACTAATCAAATCTTATCCATTCAAATAGTGTCCTGGGCCCACATGTCATTGACTGTTAGCAGTTTTAATTAAATAAACCTAACACTAATCGCTACAGTAAAAGGGGCCCATTGTCAGTGGCAGGTTAGTGTGCTATTAAGCTCCTAACGAGCTGGCGGGCGGGACCCACTGGCGTTTAAATGTCGGCGCGCGCGGTGGTGCACGCTGGCGACCACAGAGCGCGGTGGCGTCGCACGGGCGGCCAACTCCGGCAACCATTCGTCGCGGGGTTTGGTTCTACGGGGTCGGCGCACTGCCGCGCATCCAGTGGCGCAGTCGGGTGCAACCGGGGGTGACCGGAGCGACGGCAATGACAGTGGCAGACGGTGGCTGGAGCTAGGTGACGACAAAAGCTCGCTAGCGCTCGAAACCGAGCTCGAAATGAAGGGGGAATCGTGCGGTGGCTCACATCGAGGTCGAGGGGAAGCTCGGGGAGGCCGGGGTGGTCGCGGTGCTGCAGATCGACAGCGAGGTCGTTCGGCGGCCGAAGGCGGAGAAGGGCTCGATGGCGACGGCAGGGAGCTCTCCGGCTCGAACCGAAGGACGAACCCGATGTGGACGACAACGGCAGTCCTCCTGGACAAGTCGGGGCTGCGCGGGGTGGCCGGTGGCTGCGGTAATGGCGAGCGGCGGCAACAGATGCGCTCGGGCGAGCTCGTGCGAGAGGGAGAGGGGCGAAGAAGAGGGGAAGTAGAGGAGCTAGGGTTCCAGGGGGCCGAGGTGGCCTCCTTATCCTCGCGGGGAGGCGCGGATGCCCGACGCGCGGCGCATCGGCGTCCATGGCGTGCGCGCGGCCGACACGCAGAGAGAGAGAGAGAGAGGCGGGAGGAAGGAAAAAGGCCGAGGTGGGCCGGCCAGGCTGCACTGGCGCTGTGCAGGCCTAAGTGCACAATGGCCCTAGGCCCTTTTCCTTTTCTTTTCTGTTCTTTTGAACAAACACTGTATTGCAATTAAATAAGCCATCAAATGACTTTGCAAAATGTGGAGCTCTGCTCATAATTAGCATTGCATTTTTCTGCACTGCCACAAAAAGTTTGGGGAAATTTTGAATTGATTTGGATTTTGTTTAAATAGAAATGATTTAATTTGGGGCTGTTTGGCTACTGTTTTGGATATTAGGGTCAATTTGGAAATTCAAATAATGTTGGTTTTCTTTTTATAATTGCTTTGGGATTATTTGCAATATTATGAACTATTTTGTTTAATTATCTGAAGAAGTAATTATTTGACTTGCATTTCAAATGGAATTTGAATTTGATTTTTGGACAGTGTCTATTTGGCATGGAAAGGCATGATGACATGTCATCAATAGTGTGAGGTCACTGTAGCATGACACTGGGGGTGTTACAGTATGCTGTTTCACACACAGAGGTGACACGTTCCCTCTCGGAACCATGAGGCTTCTCGAGAGAAGCTACGGTTTGTAAGAAGCTTATACCAAAAGTTGTCCCAAATCGGCCAATTTTTTTACCACAGCATGTTGGTGCCATGTCATGACACCATGCCAAGTTTCATGATTTTCAAGCGAGTTTTGGATTTACAGGAATTTTAAAACGAAGTTTCTCAATGTTTCCGGACGAGCCACGATGCCCAGATGTTTGAAATTCATTCCCATTTCTTGCATGGGACCTAAACATTCACCCAAGGACACATATATGATTTTTCAACCCATTTTTTGCACTGGAGCATGTGCCTGTAGTTCAAATTTGAATTATGCACATTAAATGCCTAGAAACTCAATTAATGTATAAAAAAGGCCAAACGAACCCGGAATAATTCCAAATTGAAACACGAAACTCCTATTGTTGCATGTTGCCTCTGCAAAATAAATCAACGCGGGAAGAGGCAGCATATGCCATTTCGCACACAGAGGTGACACGTTCCCTCTCGGAACCATGAGGCTTCTCGAGAGAAGCTACAGTTTGTAAGAAGCTTATGCCAAAAGTTGTCCCAAATCGGCCAATTTTTTTACCACATCATGTTGGTGCCATGTCATGACACCATGCCAAGTTTCATGATTTTCAGGCGAGTTTTGGATTTACAGGAATTTTAAAACCAAGTTTCTCAATGTTTCCGGACGAGCCACGATACCCAGATGTTGGAAATTCATTCCCATTTCTTGCATGGGACCTAAACATTCACCCAAGGACACATATATGATTTTTCAACCCATTTTGGTGCACTGGAGCATGTGCCTGTAGTTCAAATTTGAATTATGCACATTAAATGCCTAGAAACTCAATCAATGTATAAAAAAGGCCAAACGAACCCGGAATAATTCCAAATTTTAGCACGACACTCCTATAGTTGCATGTACACTGCAAATAAATGTTCTAGCAATTCAAACACCAACCTTTCCTGCCGTAACCCATTTTGTCTTTCAAATCAAAATGAAAAAATCAAGTACACCACAAACAGTTTATTAGCAAGTATCGTGTGCGATGCAGTATAAAATATCTAGGGGCACCCTCATGTATGTCTTACGCCAGAAGATTCGTCAGCTACAGTCCACCGCCAGCGCGGCAACCACACTTGGGCGCCAGTTTTTCGCTGCACCGAGCGAAAATTTTGCAACCGCGGAAATATCTAGCTCCCTGCCTCCCCCCCCACACACATTTCCACTGTTTCCTCCTTCATTTCCAAGTTCAAACCTTCACTGCTTGCTTGCAGCGCCGCCTGCTCGCCGGCGACGCTCCTTCCTGCTGCGCGGCCTCGTCGATATAGTCAGGTAATCCACACCCCACCCCCATCCTCCTCCTCCTTCTCCATCCTACATGCCCCGACCACCAGCGCGACACCTTCCACCCAAATCACTGCCCCATCCTCCAAATAAGCGACGCCCATAGCCATTTTGCACGCAGTATAGCCAGGAGCTCAAGGAGCATCTGGCAGTGGAGAAGCAAATCGCGGCCGCACGCGCGGATGAGGTCGCGATGGCTGCCATGCATGCCAACCGCCTGATCTTGCAGGAGCACCTCGCCGTCGAGGCCACCGTCGACGCCTCGCGCGCGGACGCCGCCACACAGTTGGCTACTTTAAACGACAGTTCGTGGTGTTTTCTCGAGGCCAACGCCGGTGCCTTCTAGTGAATTGTCCTCTGTAATGTTAATATGTAATCTGATCTACTGAAATGTGATGTTCAGTTAACAGTTTTGTTCAACAATTGCTATATTTCCCAGTAGTTCTTAAGCATGCTTGGTTTGGTTAACGATCTGGCTTCTAGTATACGTTCTATTCTGCAATACAGTGCTCAGTTAACTGTTCGGTTCATTTGTTGTGTTGTCCAGTTAATTCTTTGGTTCAATTCTGTAATGTGATGTTCATTTGTTGTGAGTACAATTTTGTATTGTTATGCATGTGAGAAATACATCGAATTTGGCTATACAAAATACGTAGTACATGAGAAACATATACATTTGCCATATTTCCTAGTTCTTAAGCATGCATGGTTTGGTTAACTAGCTTTTCCATGTGGCTCGAATTAATCTGCTGGATCTGCAATTTGTTTATTTTTCATTAACATATTCTACTGATAGTATGCCAACTCTCACTTAACCAGATCAATAACTGCCTTATATGTGTTGTAGGGAAACAATGGGAGGCACTGAGGTTTACCATCGAGGTTCGCACATGCATGGTCCTTTGTCTAATAGCACATTATTGTGCAATTGCAGGAACCATTCTAATATTTAGGTTTTTAACAATTTGGTCTTGCACATGTAGGTCCTGCTGTCAGAGGTTTAGACCCACTGTTCGGCCCATTTTGCATATGGGGAAATGAGATGTCCATGAATATCAGTCAAGTCAAGAAACTCAGAAAGATTGTTAGGATAAAGAAACTAGCAACAAATAATAGCAAGATCTTTGTTTGCACAATAAAGAATACATCAATCAACTATAGGATGGTACTAACTCTTTTACATTGTTTTTTTTCCTTCTCGCCATTTCAAAATTTAGAACAAATATTTATGCATATATTTGTTTCCAGTCCTTTTCAAAGCACTTCACCGATGATTACCTCTCAGACCACCTGCATGATCAAGAGGCGAGGAAGGTATTCATTCAACACCCATGGTACAATATTGAAGTCTCCCTCAAGAGGATGAAGGTTGGGCAGGCAATTATCCATAGCCACTGACCTAAAGTTGCAAGGACATTCAACATCACTGAAGGCTCAATACTCGCCTTCTGCTTCAGCAGTTCTCCAGATGAGATTCATCTGTCTATTTACTGTGTATGATGGTACTTTCGAAAGGTTTTAGATGTTGCATGTGAAACTTGGCGCTGTTGTGTAATACCGTAGGTAGCTACATGCCTATATGGTGTAACTGAGTGCTGAAGCTATCCGATGTAATTCAATTATGAAATCCTGGTTGCCGTAATACAGACATGAAATATATGGTGTGTTTGATATGAAATGTCAATTTGATTACTAAATGGATTATCAATAATTGGCCAATTAGCTTGCTTATTGGGTTTTTCTATTGCAGACGGTTTCTCAGACAACACCGTGGGCGATGAACTCAAACAACCCACACAGTTTCTAGAAAGTAGGCGTGTTGGATCAATGAACAATCACACACGACTTCCGCCCGACAAATGTTTGTGTTAGGCCACCTTACACAAACGTTTCCACATAAAAATTGTGTGTGATGTACATACGAACGGAAACGTTTGTCTGGGATTCACCGTGTGGGATGTACATACGAACGGAAACGATTGGGCCTGTAGAATTGTCTGCGATGGCTTGCCCGATCGCACACGAGCTCTTTTTGCCCCGCGTGTGTGACCGGAGCCTCCATCGCCGACGGTTTCTAGGTCATTTGGGTTGGACCCCCCTATCGCACACACAGGCAAGGCGACGATTTAAAACTCCGTCGTGGAAAGGGGGTAAAAACCGTTTGTATAGCACGTCTCTGCACCAGTGTATAGTTTGATATAAAGACATCAATACTCAGGCATACTAATAAACAATCATGTCTTTCAAAATAAAAATGCCAAAGAACGTTATCCCTACAAAATCATATAATCCTGTCATGCTCCATCTTCTTAACACAAAATATTTATCATGCACTACCCCGATGAAAAGCCGAGCAATTGGTTCATAATTTTTAACGCGCTTTAGCTTTTTCAACCCCCACACAATACATGAGCGTAAGCCATGGATATAGCACTATGGGTGGAATAGAGTATGGTCGTAAAGATAAATAAGGAGAAGTCAAAAATAAGAAGATAGTCTCACATCAACGAGGCTAATCAACGGGCTATGGAGATGCCCGTCAATTGATGTCAATGCGAGGAGTAGGGATTGCCATGCAACAGATGCACTAAGAGCTATAAGTGTGTGAAAGCTCAACATGAAAACTAAGTGGGTGTGCATCCAACTTGCTTGCTCATGAAGACCTCGGGCATTTGAGGAAGCCCATCATCGGAATATACAAGCCAAGTTCTATAATGAAAAATTCCCACTAGTATATGAAAGTGACAAAATAGGAGACTCTCTATATGAAAAACATGGTGCACTCTGACGCACAAGTGTGGAAAAAGGGTAGTAACACTGCCCCTTCTCTCTTTTTCTCTCATTTTTTTGTGTGCTCTTTTTGGCCTCTCTTTTTTTAGAACGGTCTCATGGACCTCATCCCCACTTTTTCGAGGACTCATTAGTCTCCACCATTCTTTCCTCACTGGGACAATGCTCTAATAATGATGATCATCACACTTTTATTTACTTAGAACTCAATATTACAACTCGATACTAGAACAAAAATATGACTCTATATGAATGTGTCTGGCAGTGTAGTAGGATGTGCAATGATGCTAGCATAACATGTATAAAAATGATGAACGGTGGCTGAGCCACAAATACTATGTCAGCTATATGATCATGCAAAGCAATATGACAATGATGATGTGTGTCATAAAAAACGGAACGGTGGAAGTTGCATGGCAATATATCTCGGAATGGCTATGGAAATGCCATGATAGGTAGGTATGGTGGCTGTTTTGAGGAAGATATAAGGAGGCTTATGTGTGATAGAGCGTATCATATCACGGGGTTTGGATGCACCGGCGAAGTTTGCACCAACTCTCGATGTGAGAAAGGACAATGCACGGTACCGAAGAGGCTAGCAAATTGCGGAAAGGTGAGAGTGCGTATAATCCATGGACTCACATTAGTCATAAAGAACTCACATACTTATTGCGAAAGTTTATTAACCCTCGAAGCAAAGTCCTACTACGCATGCCCCTAGGGGGATAGATTGGTAGGACAAGTCCATCGCTCGTCCCCGACCGCCACTCATAAGGTAGACAATCAATAATAAATCATGCTCCAACTTCTTAGAATAACGACAAATCATACGTGCATGCTTCAGGAATCACAAACCTTAACACCGATATTCTTACTAAACCACAATTATCTACTAGCACCTCCCACATATTACCATCTTAATATCGCAAAACTATTGCAAGGAATCAAACTTATCATATTCAGTGATCTACATGAAAGTTTTTATTATATCCCTCTTGAATACCTAACATATTAGGACCAAATTCATAACCTGTGCATATTACCATTGCTATTCATTAGACTCTCAAAAAGATATAAGTTAAGCATGAGAGTGCAACTATTTCTTTAAAATATAACCACCGCCGTGCTCTAAAAGATATAAGTGAAGCACTAGAGCAACTGCCTAGCTCAAAAGATATAAGTCAAGCACATAGAGTATTCTAACAAATCACGAATAATGTGTGTCCCTCTCAAAAATGTGTGTTCAGCACAGATGATTGTGACAAACTAAAAAGCAAACAAAGGCAAACAAACTATATCACAAGACGCTCCAAGTAAAACACATATCATGTGATGAATAAAAATATAGCTCCAAGTGAGTTACCAATAGATTGTAGACGAAAGAGGGGATGCTTTCCGGGGCATCCCCAAGCTTAGACGCTTGAGTCTTCCTTGAATATTAACTTGGGGTGCCTTGGGCATCCCCAAGCTTAGGCTCTTGCCGCTCCTTATTCCTTTATCCATCGTAGTCTCACCCAAAACTTGAAAACTTCAGCACACAAAACTCAACAGAAACCTCGTGAGATCCGTTAGTATAACAAACTAATCTTAAACTTTAGGTACTGTTGTAAATTGATTCATATTTAATATTGGCATAATTCTACTGTAATCCAACTTCTCCATGACTCATACCCCCCGATACGATACATAGATTCATCAAAATAAGCAAACTATGCAACAAAAACAGAATCTGTCTAAAACAGAACAGTCTGTAAAGATATATTTAAAAGCCATACTTCTGTAACTTAAAAAATTCTGAAAACTTAGGACAACGTAAAAAATTCATATTCCAATACTGTGTAAAAATTTCAGATTTTTCTGACACTCCAGTACAGAATTGAAATTCCAGCACTGGACGAAAACTTTCTGTTTTCCAAACAGCATCAATTATACTATCATCAACATCATCCCAAAGGCATTACTTGGCACAAACACTAATTAAAATATAAAAACACAATCATAATAGAGGCTATAATTGTGTAAGCACACAAGAATAGAAAGTAAATTTTTATTTTATTTTATTCATTGGGTTGCCTCCCAACAAGAGCTATTGTTTTATGCCCCTAGCTAGGCATAATGCATAGTTTAAAGTGTTTTCATCCTTCATGTTAATTCCATAAGTGGCCCTCATAATAGATTCATAAGGTGCTTTAATTCTCATTCTAGGGAAGTTTTCCATACCTTTCTTTAATGGAAATTGAAATCTTATATTACCTTCTTTCATATCAATAATAGCACCTATTGTTCGTAGAAAAGGCCTACCAAGTATTATGGGGCAAGAAGAATTGCATTCAATATCAAGAACAATAAAGTCCACGGGCACATAATTTCTATTTGCAAGAATAAGCACATCATTTATTCTACCCAATGGCTTTTTAATAGTGGAATCCGCAAGATGCAAATTAAGGGAACAAAGATCCATGTCGGTGAGACCTAGCACATCACACAAAGACTTTGGTATAGTGGAAACGCTAGCACCAAGATCACAAAGGGCATTACATTCATAATCTTTAATTTTGAATTTAATAGTAGGTGCCCATTCATCTTGTAATTTTCTAGGAATTGATACTTCCAACTCAAGTTTTTCTCCATGCGCTTTCATCGTGGCTTCTACAATATGTTTAGTGAAAGCTTTATTTTGTTCATATGCATTTGGTGAATTAATCATGGATTGCAACAAGGAAATACACTCAATTAAAGAACAGCTATCATAGTTAAATCCTTGCAATCCAAAGTAGTGGGTGCATTACTATTTAAAGTTTTGACCTCTCCAAACCCACTTTTTTCATTTTTTTTTCATTAAGTTTATCACCCTCCAAGCAATTGGGACTCCTTCTATCTAAAGTTGACTCTTCTTCAGTCCCTTTTCATCAATTTTTATAGTACTAAATAATGATTCAATAGGAGTGACACCAATCATTTTAATATCTTCATCATTACTACGATAGAAACCGGGTGGAATCGCTTTTTCTAGGAATTCTCGCTTATCTCTCAACATAGCGGTCCTTTCTTTACTTTCATTAATGGAGACATAGATAGCTTTAATAGACTCATTTATATCATGCTTGGGTGAAAAAAAATTAGTTTTGAGATTTTCCACATCATGAGCAATTCTATCCATGTTCCTAGCCAATTCATCAACTCTATTCAATTTTTCTTCTATCATAGCATTGAAATTCTTTTGCGAATTAATAAATTCTTTAATATTACTTTCAAGATTAGAGGGCATCCTATTATTATTATTATAAGAATTGCCATAGGCATTGCCATAATTATTAGAAGAATTTCTAGGAAACGGTCTAGGATTAAAATTACCCCTATAAGCATTGTTGCTGAAATTATTTCTAGAGACAAAATTCACATCAATAGCATCATTATTTTTCTCAATCAATGTAGACAATGGCACATCATTAGGATCAATTTGAGCATTTTTACTAGCAACCAATTTCAATAGAGCATCCATCTTATCACTCAAAGTATTATTTTCTTCGACATAATTTACCTTCTTACCAGTTGGAGTTCGTTCAGTGTGCCATTGAGAAAAATTTGTCATGATATTGTCAAGAAGTTTTGTAGCTTCTCCCAATGTAATTTCCATAAAAGTACCACCTGCGGCAGAGTCTAGCAAATTTTGAGAAAAAAAGTTTAGTCCCGCATAAAATTTTTGTATGATCATCCATAGATTTAAGCCATTAGTTGGGCAATTTCTTATCATTAATTTCATTCTCTCCCAAGATTGTGCAACATGTTCATGCTCAAGTTGCTTAAAATTCATAATTTGATTTCTTAAAGAAATAATCTTAGCGGGAGGAAAATACTTGGTAATAAAAGCATCCTTATACTTATCACAAGAATCAATACTATTACTAGGCAAGGATGAAAACCAAGTTTTAGCACGATCTCGTAGTGAGAACGAAATAATTTTAATTTAACAATATCGTTATCCACATCTTTTTTCTTTTGCATATCACAAAGCTCAACGAAAGTATTTAGATGGGATGCAACATCTTCATTAGGACTACCAGAAAATTGTTCTTTCATAACAAGATTAAGCAAAGTAGCATTAATGTCACACGACTCCGCACTAGTGGCGGGAGGAGCAATAGGAGTACTAATAAAATCATTATTATTAGTATTGGAAAAGTCACACAATTTTGTATTTTCTCGAGACATCGTGACGAAGCAAGCAAACTAGCAAACAAGCAAATAAAAATAGTTTTGTGTTTTTGTAAAAAAAATACAATTGGGGGAGATGAAAACTAGAGGCAAATGCAAATAAAAAGGCAAATAAAATAAATGCAAGTGGATGATAGTTTGTGCGAAGGTACTTGGTAATTTTGATGATGTCTCCCTGGCAACGGCGCCAGAAATTCTTCCTGCTACTTGTAAACTGCGTTGGTATTTCCCCGAAGAGGAGAGGATGATGCAGTATAGTAGAGATAAGTATTTCCCTCAGTTAAGAACCAAGGTTATCATTCTAGTAGGAGAACCAAGCAAAACTCCGTTAAGCGCACCTGCACACACAAAAGCAAACACTTGCACCCAACACAAATAAGAGGGTTGTCAATCCTCTTAACGGTTATTTGCAAGGATTAATTCTGATAGTGATAAATAGATAAACTAAAATACTAAATAAAATAAAAGTAAATAAATTGCAACAAGGTATTTTTAGGTTTTTTATATATGATAAAGTAGACCCGGGGGCCATAGTTTTCACTAGAGGCTTCTCTCTCGAACACATAGCATACGGTGGGTAAATAAATTGCTGTTGGGCAATTGATAGAAAAGCAAATAATTATGACGGATTCATGGCAATGATCATGTATATAGGCATCACGTCCGAGACAAGTAGACCGACTCCTGCCTGCATCTACTACTATTACTCCACCCATCGACCGCTATCCAGCATGCATCTAGGGTATTAAGTATGAAACAGAGTAACACCTTAAGCAAGATGACATGATGTAGACAAAGTAAATTCAAGCAATATGATTAAACCCCATATTTTTATCCTTATTAGCAACAATACAAATACGTGTCACTTCCCCTTCTGTCACTGGGATTGAGCACCACAAGATTGAACCCATCACAAAGCACCTCTCCCATTGCAAGATAAATCAATCTAGTAGGCCAAACCAAATCGATAGATTGGAGAGAAATACAAAGTTATAATAATCATGCATAAAAGAGTTCAGAGAAGACTCAAAAATTTCTCATGAATAATCTGATCATAAACTCACAATTCATCGGATCCCAACAAACACACCGTAAAAGAAGATTACATTGGATAGAACTCCAAGAACATCGAGGAGAACATGGTATTGAAGATCAAAGAGAGAGAAGAAGCCATCTAGCTACTAGCTATGGACCCGTAGGTCTGTGGTAAACTACTCACACATCATCGGAAGGGCAGCAAGGTTGATGAAGAAGCCCTCCGTGATCGATTCCCCCTCCGGCAGAGTACCGGAAAAGGCCTCCAGATGGGATCGCGGAAGAACAGAGGCTTGCGTCAGCGGAAAGGTTTTCTCTTCTGTCTCTCTGGTATATTGGGAATATTTGGGAATTTATAGCGCTGGAATTAGGTCAGGAGGGGCTACGAGGGGCCCACAAGCCTGGGGGGTGCGCCCTACCCCCCTGGGCGCGCCCTCCAAGCTTGTCGCCTCCTCGTGGCTCTTCTGGTCTTCTCCCAAAGCTTCGTGGGCCTGTTCTGGTCCAGAAAAAAGTAATCCAAAGTTTTTTCTCGTTTGGACACTTTTTGATAATGATTTTCTGAAAAGGCAAAAACAAGCAGAAAACAACAACTGGCACTGGGCACTGGGTTAATAGGTTAGTCCCAAAAAATGATATATAATGGCATATAATTGCATATAAAACATCCAAGATTGATACTATAATAGCATGGAACAATAAAAAATTATAGATACATTGGAGACATATCACACACCACATGATTACTGTCAAGTTAGATATGAACTATGTGTACTATATGAACTCGAATCCAAAATTTTGAATCCACTTTATGCTGATTCAAATGATAGTACATTTCAATCTCTAGCTAGATCTTCATAATCTAAACCATGTTTCATATGTATAATGTGTTTATCACACAAAGCTCACATCTAAGTACTTGTAGGCGTAGGGGGCGGGGCACTACACATTGTGCGATAAACACATTATACATATGAAACATTGTTTAGATCCATATGAAACATAGTATAACATGTTCATAACCACACCATGTGTATCATTATTATATTCATGCATGCATGGGTCTAACACGCTATGATCTCTTATTCAAATATCTGAATCCACTTTTGTAATGAATTATTATCTCTGTTAGACTTTTACACCCACACAATCCTCTTCTCTTTGTAGCTAGCACTAACTTTCTCTCGTGCATGCACACGCCCTCCTCGCCCTCGCCCTCCCCCCTCAGCATTCTCTCCGTCGCGCACATTCGTTATTTTTCTTTAGGTCGTTCTCCCACAGTATCTATAGGTCTCCCCAGCTCCTTCTTTCCGTCACACACCGATCGATATACCTCTCTAGTCAGGTCTGCCTACCACATACACACACTTTCCCTCTTCTCCTCTATCTCACCGTCCATGCCCCCTATCTCTCATACGGTCACACACACATATGCACACTCTCGCCCCTCTTTTCATCGATCTCGCACTCGCACACTCCTACATCTCTATATAGTAGGCCTATCGCACCAACTCCTAGCCGCATCTCTATCTCTCTATCAGTCTCTTCGGGCCTTATTTGCCTCTAACACATGCATGTATATCGATCGATCTCCCTCTGTACATATAGCTAGGTCGACTATAACTCTTTTTCACCATGCACCGATCGATCTACCTCACTAGATAAGTCTCTCCCTTTCCCCGACACACGACAATTGCCCTACCTATCTAGTTAGGTCTGCTTACCACAGACATATCGCCCCCCATCATCCATGCATGCCTCCCGACTTGTCTCTCACACGCACGCGCACACACAGACACACATCCCCTCTCTTATTGATATTGCAGTCGTACCCTCCGTTTGTCTAGTAGGCCTCTCCCACCATCTCCGAGAAGCAACTCCACCACCACCCCTCTGGCACTCTAGCTCTGTCTCTCTCCCAACCTTAATTATTCCTCTCCTACACATATGTATGGATGCTGATCGATCTCCCTCAATACATAGCTAGGTCTCTCCTTCTCCACACATATACTTGTCGATCTACCCCTCTAGTTAGGTAGTTAGGTCTCTGCCCCCCCCCCCCACACACACACTGATAGTCGAACGCTCTAGTTAGGTCTCCCTACCACACACAAACTGCACCTGTCCCATCTCACATTCCAATAGGCCAGCCACCCTATATCTTTGACGTGCGCACACACAATTTCGCTGGCTGTCTTTATCGATCTCGCACCCATACACCTTCATCCCTCTCTTCGATTCTATCGATATCTCATGCCGATGATCCCTCCCCTCTCTTCTCGTGGATCGCCCCCTCTATATATGATATATCTAGGCCTTCGTTTCACACACATTGCATATGTTACATTTTTTTGAGATATCATTGACTCATATTCCCTGTCTATCTCTAACGCACACAAATACAATTACAAAATCACCCCCCAAAAAAAACTCACGAACGCACTCACCATCTCTCTCTTGGTTTGTATCTCTCTCACACACACCCACATAGGTGGGGTACATGCACGAAGAGAAAAGGTGCACGCATGACCCACGTACTCACATCTTGTTCCCAACCACACCCGCGCGGGTACAAGGTGGAGCTCATTTCTGTACGAAAAGGCAGACCACGTGATAATTTGACGTGTGTCGGTTGTTCACTTGATGGAGGGTCACGTACCACGCGTGAACGAAACAAAGTGTGACTTGACACGTTGGCGCGTTATTTTTAAATAAAGTTTTATTCCTCAATGGCACGTACATAATATAAAATGATTGTACGGAGAGAAAAACGAAAACCGCTCCACTATACTAGTACAAATATAGGTAGGAGCCTCAATGCTTGCTTGTTGGGGTTTGTCTCTTCACACTCTCTCACACAAGACGGCGGTGACCAATCTCTCTCTCTCTCTCTATCTCTCTCTCTCTCTCTAACCGCTGGTCACTGATCCGGCCGGATCCCGTCTGCCGGCGGAAAGGGAGGATGTGCAGCGTTGCTCCGGTCGCCTGCGTCGAGGCAGGAAACCCTCTGCCGACGCGTCCTGATCTGCGGTACCCGCCGTTCTCTCTGACCAAGCTCCGGCGCGGTAGGGCCTTCGACCCTTGCTCGCTGCCGCAGCAGATCCCGCCCTCCGCCGCCCTCCTACTTACATCCCAACGACCCTCAGGTACAGCTTCCTCTAGAACCGGCCTTGCTCCACTGCCCAACTTCCCACGTCGCTGCATGTGGATCTTCTCTAGTTCTTTGCCTAAAACGTACTAGCTCGGCCGGTGTACTTTCCATTTTGCAATCTCGTCCTCACACCGTTTAAGAGAAACCACTGTGCTGCTATCTCCCCCTTAAGACAAGGAATATGCTTCTTTTTGTCGGCGTATGTGTCATTAACTATTATTGACCAGTAATTGTTTCCTTTCTACCTACTTTCGCAAACAGGGCTATCCATTTCACCTCGTTGCTATTGCGACCTTTTGGTGAATTACACAAATCACTTTTTTCTTAAGAGTGTTTTGTGCAGTTCCACTAAAATGTCACACGGGCAACGTTTCTACATTTCAGTGGGACTTCACAAAGGGAGATTGGTTGTGCTATCCTCCTCATCCAACTCTGAGCCTAATTTTCTCAAACAAGTAGTTAGTTTTACGAGAGATTGCAAAGGTGATCGTCTTCTATTTGTGTGTGTATGTTTCATCAACTAGTGCCACTATTACTGTAGAAACACTTATTCATATCTTTGCAAACAGGGATGCTCAGCTCGATTTTAGTGGAACTGCACAAAATGATCGGATGGTCCATGTCCTCCATAGACTTCTTTCTTGGCTAACATGTCTTGTTCAATTCGACAGAGCTGCGTGAAACTAGCTGCCGACCAATGAACACCGTGGCCAGGAAATGGAACCATGCCTACGGACAACATCGATCAATTTTTAATTTTTCTTTATTTGTAGACCTTCTCACAACTTTGTCTTCTGTTGTGATGTAAATATTGGGGCTGATCTGCGAATCATTGTGATGCATTAGCATCCATGTTAGTTTTCTTTGTATTTGATGGAATGTTGTAACGAGACAACCTTGTATTTGATGGAATGTTGTAATGAGGCAACCTTGGAGGCAAGTGGACACAAGAATCCAAAGTTGAAAGCTTCATAGCATTACAGTATAATTTATTATGCTGGAAAATTATGTGACATATAAACAAATCCTAAAAGCTTGATAGGAATGCCAGAAACCATTGAACTTCCTTTCGCCGACATGTGGGACATCCAGCATCCGGGTCAACGTGCCATGCACCAATATTGAGTGCACAACCACAGGGGAGGTTCACCCTGGTCATTGCACTATAGTAATAATGACTAATGAGCAGTCAAATCACAGAGCCCCACCTTTGCCACAGTAAGTTGCTCGGACGAAGCAACCATCATTTCACTATTCGTTGAATCCGCTCGTACTCCAATATTCCCACAGTAAGTTGCTCGAACGAAGCAACCATCATTTCACCTTTCCCACAGTAAGTTGCTCGAACGAAGCAACCACCACACGTGAATATTGGATGGTAGCAGCACAACATCAAGTGTATGGGTTTATGGGGCTCAATTCAAAAATCGAAACCAACCAATGAACTACTAGATGGTGAGCGTTTGGAGTAGTACGTATCAACGCATGCATGCATGAGGAGTACAATGACCAATAACATTTACATGCATTGGTTAGTTTTTTGTTAATCCTTGCACGCACCAATTTAATGCGCTTTGAAATCTAAACATGTGAATGTGACCAGTAAAATTGAGACTGACAAAATGGTATAGTAATACAAAAATTTGGAGATTAAGCTCTATAAACCAGATGTGCGTGATATACTGTAGCAGGACGGTTGACGGGATTAGTAGAAAGTGAAGCGCCTTTTTAGCAGGGATTTGCCTCAATCTATGAAGGTGCAAAACCAAGTGTTACTACTACACCAAACAAGTTCAAAACGAGAAACTGGACTCACTCATGGCATGCCTGTCGCGTTTGGTCCATCGGTTAAAGCGCTTCGTCTTGGCATATCATTTTTTTTAGAATGCTCTTGGCATATCACTAACATGTGGGAGGGAGTGGGAGCGAACCGACCTCAATTGACGGCAAAATCGCCAACCCGCTGCACTTTGAGAGAGAAGAGGAGCTAGAAGCGATATGGGCTGGTGGAGCTAGGTGTCGCACGGAGGTCGAGAATATGGTGATAACGTTGGGTGGGCCATGCATGATGTAACTACATTGGGCTTCCGTGTTTTGGACTCCTCCGGTCTAGTACTCCACCACGCGGTTCCTGGCTCCTTCTCGATCGTCAGAAATCGTTCTTCTTCCTTTTGCTGACCCGTGGGACATCCAGCATCTAGGTCCACGTGTCATGCAAGAATATGGAGATAAGTAGTGTAAGTGAGACTCACCAACGTAGGTGGAGTACGTGCACGAATCACCCGCAAAAACAGGAGTACGTGCACGAAGAGAAGAGGTGCACGCACCAACGCACGTACTCTTGGCCTCTTTCCCTAACACACATGCGTGGGTACACGGTGGAGCTCATTTCTATACGAAGAGTTAGCTCACGTGATAATTCGACACGTGTAGTAGTTGTTCACTTAAGTGGAGGGTCGGGAACCACGCGTGAATGAATCAAAGTTCGACCATAACGCGGTGGCGCATTATTTATAAATAAAGTTTTTTCTTCAATGGCACGTACGTAATTTTTTTTTCTTCAATGGCACGTGAATCGTGCACGTACAATGACGGAGCACGGGATGGTAGCCATGGACATGGTCGGCCCTTTTTGGAGACTACTAGTACTACTTTGATGTGTCCCGTCAACTCGCAGAACGAGGAGAAGCTTGCTTACTTTGCCCTCTCCCTCGCCCACGCGCGCTCGGTGGCTCGCATGAAGAGGAGAAGCTTTTGCTTACTACGCGGTGGATGTGAAGCGGTTCATTCGGTGTCAGATTACCAGAACTAGTATATACTACTAGTACTACAGTAGTAGTAGTACCATCATCATTGTTTGACTTCCGAAAGAGCCGAAGGGCCCAGCGTAATCTCACAAAGCGTGTCGGAGCCCGTGCAACAGCCACACAAGTAGCACGTACACATTTACTAGTAAGTTCTATGGTAGTAATGGGGAGTATCATATACTAGTATCATGCATATGATACTAGTGTATGATCTACTTCCGTAATGCATAGTATCATCAGTTAGTATCTTAGGTTGTCTTATTAATTGACATGCATGACACAAAGTGGTACAACATTTAATATGATACGGTATCATGATATGATACCACATCCTCTCTTTCCTCATTTAATTGTGTGCCACATCATCCAAAAAGTCTAGTTGGCATGCATGATACCGCTTATGATACTCCCATTACGACCAGCCTTAGAGGGACATATGCCAACATGCCACACAAGTTCATACCCCATTCCTGTATTAAAATTTGTACTCTACATAGATTAATAGCGCTCCCATAATTTTGTGCATGACTACTCCACTTAAACGTTATCGATGGACTCCATGTACACCACCTGGTTCCAGTCCCAGGCGTTCTTCATAGAAGGCACGATCCATAGCGGCGGGCAATGGGAACCATGGTCGCAGCTTTCTAGTGTGGTTCCACACGATGGAGATTCATCCTAGCTGAAGCGGCATAAATCAGGAGTCCGGACCGATCCCAAGCCCGCTTCTGAGATTCTGACCACCCTGGCCCACCAACTCCCCCTCCCATGCGTGCTTCCCGCCCTGCGCCCGCTGCCCGCATTCACGCCACTGTAGAGCGCGCCACTCCACAATGAAGGCGGCTCAGGGCGGACGCAGTGAGAGTGTGAGGTCGCGTCCGCCATTGAAGCGGTGCGCCGGCCGAGGGCGCCGCCCGCTGCACGCCCGGCTGAATGCGCCTCCTCGCCACACTCAAACGCGTCCATTAAACCAGCGTGGAAGCCGAGAAACCTACTACATCCACACGTCCGTTCAGGAGCGGGCCGGCTTTAAATGCAACACCGGCCAAGGTCCTCCTTCCACCATTTTCTCCACTCTTTTGATGGCATCTGACAAGCAGGGAGAGCAGTTCGCCGGCATAAAAGCCGGCTGGGTGGCCCCCCTACCCCAGCGGTTACGAGCGAGGCAGCTCGCTACTCCACCTCCCTCGCCTAGCCCGACGGAGCTAGTTGCCACCCCCAGCCAGCGCGTGGTTCAACAACTCAACGCTCTAGGCCAGCTCGAGGAGGACTGGCGAGTTGCACCAGGCCCGCACGGCGGGGAGCACGGCAGCACGGGCATCGTCGCTGCCGTCGACGATGTCACGTCGTACCGCGCCTCCAGTGCCTGCGACCGCGCCATCTGTCGTCGACGCGCGCATAGCCACACCATGCAGGCAGAGAAAGAAGCCGACTGTGTGGATGTCGATGAGGTGGCGGCCAGCACGTCTGCGCCCGTCGCCATCATCGAGGAGAAGTAGAACATGGGAAGCCGCCACTGCTTGTATCCCATGAAGGCCACCGCGGAGGCGACGCCAGCGTACACAGCCAGTGTCTTGCACGGTTCTTCTTCAGGACAGACCATCGTCGACCCCGTATGGGCTCCACGGAAGCAGAGGCGCCCCCTTCCCCTCAGGCTGAAGCATTAGCCATGGGTTCCACTCCGATGAGCGGTGGGGAAGCGAGCCGCCCTTTGCGCTGAAGCATATACCTTCGGGGCTCCCGGCAGTCCATTGATCATGCTGCCGGATATGAGGAAGACAAAAGGAGCCGCCGGCGACCATTTAGATTCGGTATTAAATATACCTCTAGAGCCGGACTAGCACCGCTTAGTTGATGTAAATGTAATGAAATCCATCATGTTTATATGAAAATCCATCATGTTTATATGAAATCCGGCCGTGTTTGCATGAATTTCGTCTTGTTGGTTCGAATTGTTGTCAAAATGTATGCGGTTACGGTTGGATGGTGTCCTCCCGCATCCGTGTCCACTCTCATGCACACGCGCGCACACACACACACGCTCGCGACTTTTTGTACACACCATCTCTGTCTAGGTCAGTGTCTCATTGTCTTTGAGACACACACACACACACACACACACACACACACGAAGAGAAGAGGCGCATGCATGCACTCGTTCCCTCACGCACACGCGCGGGTACACGGTGGAGCGCATTTGCACACGAAGAGGCAGCTATGATAATTTGACCCATCTAGTTGTCCACTTAATGTAGGGTCTAGGACCACATGTGAGCCATACAAAGTGCGACCTAAATGCGGTGGCGCGGTTATGGATCGAGTTTTCTTACTGGTACGTTAAATGAAAAGATGGCTCCGCGCGTATTCAATTTAAAACGATTGCTACGGAGAGGAAAAAAATTACTCCACTATATATGTAGGCTGCAACTTCAGGACTTGCTTGCCAGGGTTGCTCTCTTCTTCTCACTCTCTAACCCTCTCCAGATCTAAACAAGACGGTGGTGTCCACTCTCTCCGTCTCTCTCTCTCTCTCTTCTCACTGGTGGTCACGGATCCGGCCGGATCCCTTCCGCTGGGTAGGGTACAAGGTGCAATGTTGACGCGGTCGCCGTTGGCATGGGAGGAAGCCAACGCGCGCCGTCTTCTCTGACCCGGCGCCGGCGTGGGTGGTCCTCCGCACCCTTGCTCGCTGCCGTTGTGTTGGCAGATCCCGCCGCCTGCCTCGCCACATCCCGCCGACCAGAGGTATAACTTCTTTTAGAACCGGCCTTCTTCTAATGGCCCAGCTCCCCCCGTCGCTTCATCCTTTTTTCCCATCAAGTTTGGTTTGCTCCCCACGTTGCTGCATCCTGAATGTGGATATTCTTCGGTCCAAAGCTCCCCATGTATCTAGATAGCCCCGTCGGCTTGTCGAACACTCGAACACCACCTAAATTTTTACTATTAGAGGAAAAAAGGTAATGCATGAAGATAAATAGATGGCCTGGTTGAATGTGGAATTTTTTTTTGGGGTGGGCGGGGTAGCAAAGACTGGTTAAAGAACCGATCTCTTTGTTGAAAAGGGCAATAAAGTGGGGTGGGGGCGAAGGGTGGGGGAAGTACTAGTAGTAAGATTCTGGCCTGACCCGTCTCTTGGTTGAAAAAGGAAAGAAAGTGAGAGGGTGTTGGGTGGACAACGCAACTGAGAATGAGCACGGCTAGATTTCCTGTGGTCACGCAACAAAAGGTCACTGACGAGATCACGAGAACAAAAATGGCACAAATCCAGACATTCTGCATGCATGTTTGCCGCTATTGGCAACCACCTCTACCTCACCACTTTATGCCTCGGTGGAGGTAAAACATGCTTGTGCCTCACCTGTCTCTATGCCCTTACTGCAGCTGTTAATCTAATGTCTGGTAAAATGAAACAATGCCACTGTTAATGTGATGTCACTCTTAAGTAATGTTGTTGTCAATCTATTGCCATTGATAAACTGAAGCAATGCCACCACCGTTTTATGAAATGCTTCTGTCTTGCTTTATTCCCCATGAAGAGTGCTTTGGGGTGTTACACTTAAATCTCACGCCGGTAACATAGCTTCATCTCAGTGGAACTGCACAAATATAATTGCACATTTGGTTGACACGACGATGTATTTCTCCTTTCCGTATCACCCTTTGTTAGAACGATCATTCATGTTAACCGTGCACGTAGCTACTGATCATGTGCTACTGTCATCACAGAGTTATAATGCAATTGTTGTGCATGTTAATCTAAGCCCCCGTTAATCTAGTGCACGTGTTGATCTGATGTGATGGCACTTCTTAGTTAATGGCACTTTTTCATACTGTCAATGTAATGCCATTGATAACATATGAGATGCTGCTATTAATCATATGCCACAACAAAAAATGACACTTCTTAAATAACCCTATCACATATTTCTGCAAACATGGTTGTCTATCTCCATGTGGTTTCTATTTGTGCAAACAGGAGCACAAACCACAATTTTAGTAGAACCGCACAAGATTAGATGGCTGCATCTACCTGCTCTCAGCTAACCTCATGGTGCTCGAGGTATTCCTACATTCGTAACTAGGTAGAATGACCAACGCAAGATGAAATAAGCTTATTCGTACGTTGACTTGCAGATCACAGTGTAGAACGAGCCTGTCATGTGTGGAGGAGCGAACAAGCACTGTAGCCGCCCCATCAATGCAAGATAAAAGACACCAAGTCATAGATGCCCTGGCTGACGAGTAGGGGTCGTGCAAACAGCGGTGCATAATTTTAGTGGAACTGCACAAAAAAGATATTGGGGTGAGTTGGATAAATTTTCTACAGCCAGACAGAAGGAATTGCACTGATCGATTGGATCGAATTTCCTCCATGGCATGAGATGAGACCCCAAGGTGGAAATCAACAAACCACTTATAAAATTACGGATAATCTTCCTCACGCAGGTCAGTACCCATTCGTCCAAATGATCATGTTTTGTCATGCCGAGCTATTGATATGTGCTACTGTTTTGCAACACCGTTTAAGTACAGCTATTGTTTTCCTACCTTTTCACATTCAGGACAATGAAGATGATTTCAGTGGAACTGCACAAACTGGTCTGATGTTGAGTGATCTCTATTGCCTCCTCTGTTTGCTGGAATGTGTCAGCGTCAATTACAAGATGAGCCAGCGAGCTAGCTGTGGAGTTGCCAACATGCTGAAAGTGCACTCAACATTGAGAAGAAAGTAGCATGCCCAGGAAATTAATGCGTAGGGAGGCCCTTTGTTCACAGAAGCATTTATCGTTTTTTCTTGATTTCTACACCTTCTCACAGCTTTGTCTTGGTTATAGTCTAGTGAATCATTGAGATGCGTAAACATGTTGAACTTATATATGTGCTTGTGAATGTTAGCTAGTATGCATACTGTATCTTGTGAAGCTTAGTTTAATGTGAATGTTGACTAGCATGTGAACATTTAGAATCTATATTGTGGGCCTGTTATTTGACGCCTCATTTGTGCCGTGCTTCGACCAGTGTGAGTGTCTGCATGCATTACCGCACCCTCTTATTTGGTGGATGCCAAGCGGGCCCGAGGAGGAGCCATAAGTTTTTTTCAAGTTGAAAAATGTTACCGAGCAGGAGCCATTAGCTGGAGTGCGTCTTTTTTTTGGCGAATGGGCCATAAGCTGGAGAGCTGGAGAGTGTCTCTAATGGGTTGTCTCTAGTGTTAAGGCCGACCAGTACAAGAGCCGATCCATCTTAAAGCCCATATTTTTGTAGGAAAAGCCCATATTACTTGAAGAGGGGCGCTCCCAAAAACCCATTCTTCCTCCTCGCTCCCACTTCACTGCAGTTCGCTCCGACAGAAAACCCCCGCTCCCCTTCTTCCTCACCTCACTCCTACAGAAACCCCCCGCTCCCCTTCTTCCTCACCTCACTCCTACAGAAAACCCCTGCTCGCCTTCTTCCTCACTCCTACAGAAAACCCCAGCCCCCCTTAACTAGGCTCGTCTTTTGCTACTCTGCTCAAACCCGTGAGCTCGACGCAGCGCCCGCAAGGAAAATGGAGTCAGCTGGCCCCATCGTTAAGAAGATGAGGCTCCCGCCAACGGCGACACCGGTTGTAGTTCCCACACCCGGCAGCGCGGGGAGAAGCGGCGAACCTCCCTCTGGATCTGAGGAACCCGAAGAATCTCGGGCAGACCGCATTAGTGATCTCCCGGACGCCATCCTTGGGGAGATCATCTCGCTTATCCCCACCAAGGATTGTTGTTGCACCCAAGTCCCTCGCATCTCGGTGGCGCCCTCTATGGCGCACCGCGCCTCTGAATCTTGAATGCCGTGGCCTATCTCTGTTCAATGATTTTGAACTCCCCGGAGCCATCATCTCCTCTCACCAGGGCTCTATTCAACGCCTCTGCATCCTGGCATGCTACCTGTGCATGCCCTGCGCGGTGGACGCCTGGCTGAAATCCCCTGAATTCAAAAAACTCCAGCTGCTTGAGTTGTACTATTCCCACATAAATCACATACCACATTCCGAACGCCATGTACTTGTGCCCTCAGCACCGATGTCCATCTCGCGGTTTTCCTCCTCTCTCCACACCGCGACCTTCGCCCTGTGCAAACTACCAGACAATCTGGTACAAAGCTTCGACTCCCACTTCTCAAAAAACTTTCACTTGTGGTGGTTCGTATATCGGAGGCCTCACTGCACAGCATCATGCAATCCAGTTGCCCTGCCCTGGAGTGCGTAGTGCTTCTTTTGACAGTTAAAATCGGTTGTCTCCGAATAAAGTTGCCTAACCTTGTCAGAATTGGAATTTCTTTTGACGTAGGGGAGCTCATCATCGAAGATGCCCCTTCACTTCAAAGGTTGATCCTTGATTCTTTTTATTCACCTTCGCAAATAACTGTCGTCTCTGCGCCTAAACTGGAGACCTTGGGTGTAATTCATGATCTCTGTGATCATTTCAAGATGGTGTTTGGCTCCACAGTTATCCAGGTACTGTATATTATCATCTACACTTTTGTAATCATAAGCTGCATTTTTCATTTGTGTGCATAAGTTTTATATCATCTTGGAGTACACTTTTTGTACTAATATTATGTTCTATGCTCAATGAAGAGTTTTTCCGTGGATAGCCTATCAGTGGTGCTGGATTCTGTCAAGATCTTATATATCAGTATGAATACTTTTGATCTAAACAAGATTATTGGCTTGTTGCGATGCTTTCCATGTCTGGAGAAGTTGTATATAAAGGTGATGATTTCACGCACATTGGAAGCCCATATATAGTGTGCAAGAATTAATCGTTCAGTTGTTGATCTTTCGACATACTCTTTTTTTAGACCTTAACTGTTTTCAATCTTCATGTCTATTTAGGCAGCAGGACGGGGTACAAAAGGTATAACCAATCGGTGGCATCGTAAGCACCGGGATTTTCTCAGTTCTCATGACATTCGTTTGAAGACAATAACGCTGGAAGGATATGTAGCCACCCATGCAAACACTAGATTTGTCACATTCTTCCTACTGAATGCGAGGACACTATTGTCCATCAAGCTTAAATTTATTAACAACGAAGTTTTGACGGATGGATATGTCGAAGAGCAAAAAAAGGAGTTTCAGGTGGACAAATGGGCTTCTAAACGTGCCAGTCTTCTTTTTACATCAATGCCCACAAGTGGACATCTTGACTTGATTAAGGATGGCAAACCAGTTGATCAAAAGGTTTATCGATCTATGATTGGTTCATTGCTATATCTATGTGCCTCCCATCCTGACATTGTGCTAAGTGTGTTCATGTGTGCACGATACCAAGCGGCACCAAAAGAGTGTCACCTTAAGGCCGTGAAAAGAATTGTGAGATACTTGTTACATACACCAAACTTTGGCATTTGGTATCCCAAAGGATATTCTTTCAATCTTGTTGGCTATTCCGATTAGGACTATGCCGGAGACAAGGTTGATAGAATATCCACTATGGGCACATGTCAATTTCCTGATAGATCTCTTGTGTCTTGGTCCTCCAAGAAACAAAACTCGGTATCTCTATCTACCACCGAAGCGGAATACATTGCCGCGGGATCATGTTGTGCTCAATTACTATGGATGACACAAACTCTTAAAGACTATGGTGTGCATGTGAGACATGTTCCACTACTATGTGACAATGAGAGTGCTATTAAGATTGCACACAATCCCATGCAACATTCTCGAACTAAGCATATTGAGGTTCGTCATCATTTCATTCGAGATCATGTTGAGAAAGGTGATATTGACCTCAAACATGTTGGTACCGACAAGCAATTGGTGGATATCTTCACTAAACCGCTTGATGAGAAGGTATTTTGCCACTTGAGGAGCGAGTTGAGCATCATTGATGCCTCAAACGTGAACTAGAGACTCACTTGGGTGCATACAAGGGCATGAGCATTCTTGACTAATCCATGATACTTCCATGATCATACTATATCTTGGATACTTTGCTCCCTTGTATTGTATCTAACCTTTTGTAGGTACTTGGACAAGCTACATGTCACAAGATTGCATCTCACTCTTATCTTGAGCAATCTTGTATGAACCAAGTATCAACAATCCTTGGTGGGACAAGGAACAAGACAACTCAAACATATCCTTTGACAGCATTTGAGTCTATACTTCATTCTTGTCATTTTGGATACATATGTTGTTCCTTGCAAATCTAACCCGTGTAGGAAGATGAACTACAAATGAAAGGATTGCTCCCAACTTCAACCATGAGCATCCACCTCAAGTTCAACTACATGATGGACATCACCACCAAAACACCAATGTAAGTTCTCACATCTTAGAGAAGCTTTACTCGAAGTCATGAGCTAAAGCAACTCAACAAGATGTGAATACATTGGAATGCATAAACGAAAAATGGCAACCCCATTTTGAGCTTAACGATGAGTATGACCTATGATCAAGTGTTCTCACTTGACTCCTAAGTCAATATACTCTAACATAGGTGACCTAGTCACCGACCCCTCTAGATGAAGTTCTCTAGTGTTTCCTTTGTGATTCTTTTTCTTGCTACAGTGTTTCTTTCTTCAAAAAAAAACTTCATTTGGATGTTTCTTTATTGCTTCATTTCCTTCGTTTCCGTGCTAGTTTAGTAGTTAATTCATTGCAAATCCTTGTGAGAATTTCTTGCCTAGTGAGCTGCGTTGACAGAATTTTTCTCTTTGCACCAGACTCGGTCACACCGACTTGTCTCAACTCGGAGTCACCGACTCTGCTGCTCAAAGGGATTTTCTGTCAAATATTTCTTGAGTTTTCTGCTCCAGCTCCACTCAATGATTCTTTCCCTCTACTTGCATCTAGAACTACTCAATGGCTAGTTGTGTTTCTCAAGGACCATACCCACTTGACCAATTGATGTGGAATGCTACCTATCATATTCATCATATACTCTTTTCTTTGTAGCATGGACATTTGGACTTGAATGATTCAAAGCAATAGTCTATAGTTTGACATGAAGACATAAATACTCAAGCATACTAACAAGCAACCATGTCTTTCAAAATATCAACGCTAAAGAAAGTTATCCCTAGCCCATTATGCTCAATCATTGATCCATTCATGAAACACACTCAATATTATCTACACACAATGCACAAGTATGACAATAGTGCGCTCTAGTTGGTGCTTTGTAAGAGAAGATGGAGACTCAAAATAAATAAAAAATTGCATAAAAGTAAATAGATAGGCCCTTCGCAGAGGGAAGCAGAGATTTGCGAATGTGCCAGAGCTCAAAGCTTAAATTAGAGAGATAATTTTTTTGAGAGGCATGCTTTTCCTGTCAACGAAAACGACCGAGAATTCCCAATATCTTCCATGCTAGACACATTATAGGCGGTTCCCAAACAGAAAATAAAGTTTATTTCCTTTCCACCATTCTGTCACAATCCATGGCTAGCCGTATCCCTGGGTGCCCTCCATACCAACACTTTCCAAGGAATTTATTATTATCATCATAATAAAAAAATTCATTTCGGGACTGGGCATCCCTATTACCTGCCACTCTCTCGTGCAATGACAAGTGAATAAACACTCATCGTGAGAATAACACACCTAGCATGGAAAATATTGGCCTCCCCTTGCCGCTTCATGAGCGGTATGGGCACACAAAACGAAAAATTATTTTGAAAATTTTAGAGTTGGCACATGCAAATTTACTTGGAACGGCATGGAAATACCGCATATAGGTAGGTATGGTGGACTCATTTGGCACAACTTGGGTTTAAGGAGTTGGATGCACAAGCAGTATTCCTGCTTAGTACAAATGAATTCTAGCAAATAGATTGAGAAGCAACCAACCAAAAAGCGAAAACGGTCATAAACATGCATTGAACATAACTAACACCGAATAATGCACCATAAGTAGGATATAACTTCGTTGCATAACTATTGACTTTATGTGCATGCATAGGGAATCACAAACCTTAACACCAATATTCTTACTAAATCACAATTACTCACTAACATGACTCACATATTATCATCTTCATATCGCAAAACTATTGCAAGGAATCAAACTTATCATATCCAATGATCTTTCATGAAAGTTTTTATTACATCCCTCTTGAATATTCATCACTTTGGGACCAAATTCATATCTTGTGCAAATTACCATTACTATTATCAACTCTCAAAAAGATATAAGTGAAGCATGAGAGTGCACATATTTCTTCAAAATTTTAATCTTATCAACTCTCAAAATAATATAAGTGAAGCATGAGAGTGCAAATATTTCTTCAAAATTTTAATCTTATCAACTCTCAAAATAATATAAGTGAAGCATGAGAGTGCAAATATTTCTTCAAAATATAGCCACCACCGTGCTCAAAAAGATTTAAGTGAAGCACTAGAGCAACTGCCTAGCTCAAAAGATTTAAGTGAAGCACATAGAGTATTCTAACAAATCATGATAAACGTGTGGCTCTCTCAAATAGGTGTGTCCAGCAAAGATGATTGTGACAAACTAAAAATCAAAAAAAGTAAAGACTCATATAATACACGACGCTCCAAGTAAAACACATATCATGTGATGAATAAAAATATATCTCCAAGTACAATTACCGATAGTTGGTAGAAGAAAGAGGGGATGCCTTCCGGGGCATCCCCAAGCTTAGACGCTTGAGTCTTCCTTGAATATTACCTTGGGGTGCCTTGGTCATCCCCAAGCTTATGCTCTTGCCACTCCCTATTCCTTCATCTATCGTGATCTCACACAAAACTTGAAAACTTCAATCACACAAAACTCAACAAAACCTTCGTGAGATCCGTTAGTATAACAAATAAATCCTTAACTCTAAGAAATATGGTAAATTGATTCATATTTAATATTGGCATAATGCTACAGTACTCCAACTTCTCCATGACTCATACGACCCGATACGATCCATAGATTCATCAAAATAAGCAAACTATGCAACAAAAACAGAATCTGTCTAAAACAGGACAGTCTGTAAAGATCTATTTAAAAGCTATACTTCCGTAACTCCAAAAATTCTGAAAAATTATGACAACGTGGTAAATTCATATACCAATAATTTGTAAAAAATTCAGATTTTCTAACGCTCCAATACAGAATTAAAATTCCAGCACTGGACGCAAAACTTTCTGTTTTCCAAACAGCATCAATTATACTATCTTCCAAATCATCCCAAAGGTATTACTTGGCACAAACACTAATTACAACATAAAAACACAATCATAATAGTAGCATAATTGTGTAAACACACAAGAACAGAAATAAAAACAAAAATATATATTTTATTCATTGGGTTGCCTCCCAACAAGCGCTATTGTTTTATGCCCCTAGCTAGGCATAATTCATAGTTTCAAGTATTATCATCCTTCAAGTTGATTCCATAAGTGGCCCTCATAATTGATTCATAGGGTGCTTTAATTCTTTTCCTAGGGAAGTGTTCCATCCCTTTCTTTAGTGGAAATTGAAATCTTATATTACCTTCTTTCATATCAATAATAGCACCAATAGTTCGTAAGAACAGTCTACCAAGTATTATGGGGCAAGACGGATTGCAATCAATGTCAAGTACAATAAAATCAATGGGCACATAGTTTCTATTTGCAATAATAAGAACATCATTAATTCTACCTAATCGCCTTTTAATAGTAGAATCCGCCAAGTGCAAATTAAGAGAACATTCATCTATAT
The DNA here is from genome assembly GCA_039707655.1 of Elymus sibiricus. Classification (NCBI taxonomy): domain Eukaryota; kingdom Viridiplantae; phylum Streptophyta; class Magnoliopsida; order Poales; family Poaceae; genus Elymus; species Elymus sibiricus. The sequence continues at coordinate 256,136,346 of CM077674.1, forward strand.
TGGTAAAACCTAGCACATCACATAGAGATTTTGGAAATGTGGAAACGCTAGCACCCAAATCACATAAAGCATTGCACTTATAATTTTTAATTTTAACTTTAATGGTGGGTTCCGATTCATCATATAATTTTCTAGGAATTGAAATTTCTATTTCTAGCTTTTCTTCTAACGCTTTTCATCATTGCTTCTACAATGTGTTTATTAAAAGCTTTATTTTGTTCATAAGCGTTGGGTGAATTTAGCCTGGATTGTAACAAAGAAATACACTCAATCAAAGAACAACTATCATAATTAAAGTCTTTCTAATCCAAGAGATTGGGCACATCGCTAGTTAAAGTTTTTACGTCTCCAGATCCAGTTTTATCAATTTTTTCATCAAGATTTTCACCCTCCGAATTATGAGGACGCCTACTAGCTAAAATTAACTCTTCTTCAGTCCCCTTTTCATCAAGTTTTATATTGCTAAACAAGGAATCAATAGATGAAACACCAATCATTTTAATATCCTCATCATTACTACGATAGAAACCGGGAGGAATCGCTTTTTCTAAAAATTCTCGCTTAGCTTTTAGCATGGCGGTTCTTGTCTTACTCTCATCCATGGAGACATATAAAGTTTTAATTGATTCATTAATATCAATTTTGGGTGGAAAAATTTTAGTCTTAAGATTTTCCACATCCTGGATAATTCTATCAATGCTCCTAGACATATCATCAAGTTTACTTAATTTTTCTTCTATCGTAGTGTTGAAAACTTTTTGAGCATTAATAAATTATTTAATATTCCTTTAAGATCAGAGGGTATACTATTATTATTATTATTATTATTATTATTATTATAAGGATTACCATAGGAATTGCCATAATTATTAGAGGAATTTCCAGGAAACGGCCTAGGATTAAAATTACCTCTATAAGCATTTTATTATTAAAATTGTTTCGCGAGACAAAATTCACATCTACGGGATCATTATTTTGCACAATCAAGGTGGATAAAGGCACATCATTAGGATCAATAGGAGTATTTTTGCTAGCAACCAATTTCATAAGTGCATCAACTTTATCACTCAAAGTACTAATTTCTTCAACAGAATTCACCATTTTACCAGTAGGAACTCTTTCAGTATGCCATTGTGAATAATTTGCCATAATATTATCAAGCAATTTAGTAGCTTCCCCCAATGTAATCTCCATAAAAGTACCACCCGCGGCGGAATCTAAAAGATTTCTAGACACAAAATTTAATCCCGCATAAAAAATTTGTATGATCATCCACAAATTTAAACCATGAGTAGGGCAATTTCTTATCATTAATTTCATCCTTTCCCAAGATTGAGCAACATGTTCATGATCAAGTTGCTTGAAATTCATAATTTGATTTCTAAGCGAAATAATTTTCGCGGGAGGAAAATACTTGGTAATAAAAGCATCTTTACACCTATCCCAAGAATCGATACTATTTTGTGGAAAGATGAAAACCAAATTTTTGCACGATCCCGCAATGAGAACGGGAATAATTTTAATTTCACAATATCATTATCCACATCTTTTTTCTTTTGCATATCACACAATTCTACGAAAGTGTTAAGATGGGATGCAGCATCTTCATTAGGACTACCAGAAAATTGTTCTTTCATGACAAGATTTAATAAAGTGGCATTAATATCACAAGTCTCCGCACTAGCGGCGGGAGGAGCAATCTGAGTACTAATAAAATCATTATTATTAGTATTGGAAAAATCACACAATTTTGTATTTTCTTGAGACATCGTGGCTACGCAAACAAGATAACAAGCAAGCAAAGAAGCAAACAAGAAAAAGGCAAATGGAAAATATTTTTGTATTTTTGTAAAAACTTTTTAGAAGTGGGGGAGATGAAAACGAGAGGCAAAGGCAAATAAAATAAATGCAAGGAGATGAAAGTTTTATGCGTAGGTACTTGATAGATGTTGATGATGTCTCCCCGGCAACGGCACCAGAAATTCTTCCTGCTACTTGTGAGCTGCGTTGGGATTTCCCCGAAGAGGAGGGGATGATGCAGTACAGTAGAGATAAGTATTTCCCTCAGTTATGAAACCAAGGTTATAAATCCAGTAGGAGAATCACACAACAACTCATTAGCAGTACCTGCACACAAAACAACAAATCCTCGCACCCAACGCGAACAAAGGGTTGTCAATCCCTTGGCGGTTAATTGCAAGATTAAATTGTATGGTGATAGATAGATAGAGCGAACAAAAATACTAAATAAAATAAATAAAGTAAAATTGCAGCAAGGTATTTTTAGGATTTTCAATATATGATTAAGGTAGACCCGGGGGCCATAGTTTTCACTAGAGGCTTCTCTCTTGAAAATAGCATACGGTGGGTGAACAAATTACTGTTGGGCAATTGATAGAAAAGCAAATAATCCTGACGATATCCAAGGCAATGATCATGTATATAGGCATCACGTCCGAGACAAGTAGACCGAAACGATTCTGCATCTACTACTATTACTCCACACATCGACCGCTATCCAGCATGCATCTAGTGTATTAAGTTCATAAAGAACGGAGTAACGCCTTAAGCAAGATGACATGATGTAGACAAAGTAAACTCACGCATGAATAAACCCCATATTTTTACCCTTAATAGCAACGATACACATGTGTCATGTCCCTTTCTGTCACTGGGATTGAGCACCGCAAGATCAAACCCATTACAAAGCACCTCTCCCATTGCAAGATAAATCAATCTAGTTGGCCAAACCAAATGCATAGATCGGAGAGAAATACAAAGCTATAAGAATCATGCATAAATAAGTTCAGAAAAGACTCAAATATTTCTCATGAATAATCTGATCATAAACCCACAATTCATCGGATCCCAACAAAGGTCAAACGGAGCAGAGGTGGGCCCACGAGGCACCCGGGCGTGCCACCCCCCTAGGGCGCGCCCTGGTGGCTCGTGGCCACCTCCTCTGTCTTCTGGCCCTCTCCCGAAGCTTCTAGTGTCTCTTATGTCCAGAAAAAAATCTCCAAAAAGTTTCGTGACATTTGGACTTCGTTTGGTACTGATATTCTGGAAAACCAAAAACAGGCAAAAAACAGCAACTGGCACTGGGCACTAAGTTAATGGTTAGTCCCAAAAAATGATATATAGTTGCTTGTAAATGTATATAAAACATCCAAGATTGATACTATAATAGCATGGAACAATCAAAAATTATAGATACGTTGGAGACGTATCACCAATGACCTTGAAGTATCCCTTCTTGGAAATTGATGTCAAAGGGGGAGAGAGATCCACATCAAAGCTTATCAACACAAGCTCTTCCTTGTCAAAGGGGGAGAGAGAGATGCACCTTACAAGAGGAGAGAATGTCACATGTTTCTAAGAGGGGAGAAACATGATCTGGTCTGTTTTCTGGTTGCTCTAGTTTTTCTCACCCTACCTACTCCCAATATCCAATGTCAGATTCAGGGGGAGAGGCAGTTTCTTTTAGGGGAGATAACTAATTCTATTTGATCTCTCTTTTGGGGACATGTCTGCTTCTGACAGAAGTATTCACTTAGTGATACTTTCTTCTACATGTCATCCCAATCTTGGTTTCTTGTTGATCTTGTGTCTTTTCTTGGATAAATTATCTTATGTTATCTAACCTTGTTTTCTCAAGTGTATTTCTTCAGGTATAGGATCAAGAACATCGAGGTAAGTATGTGCATCATACTCATGTACATGATGACTTCTTGCTTTTGCACATATTGTTTGCAAGAAGATAGTCATGAACATGTGGGTACTTCAACTTCATTTTGTTGCTCTGATGCATATAGCCAGGATACATGTTTCATGTGTATTTCCTTCACTTTGTGCTTCTACTTTCCATGAGCTATCATCTCTTACTAGCTGCACATCTTTGGCGGGAGCTCATACATGATACATGTTTCCTTCAAAGCTTTCATACAATCTTCTGTTACATGTTTATTTGAAGCTTTGATGTATGTTGTCATCAATTACCAAAAAGGGGGAGATTGAAAGCACATTTGCTCCCTTGGTGGTTTTGGTAATTTATGTCAACATACATGTTGTTGGACTAATGCTTTTATCTAGTATATTTCAGACAAGTTCAACAATGGCATGGCAAGGACTGGAAAATGTGGAATCCCTCAAAATGCTAAGCACAAAGATTGGCAAAGCTTCAAGACTCTACATTTTTGGTTAAGTGATCCAAGATCACATTGAGTCCATAGGAAAAGCGAATACTATTAAAAGGGGATGAGGTTTTGATTATGACTCAATTGCTCAAATGCTTAGTGATATTGCTCCAAAACTCTCAAATACTTCTCCACTTCATTCCTATCCAAAACCCTAAAAGTTGATCTCGGTCCGACCGAAACATTCTTATCCGGACCCACCGAGATTGCTATCCACTATGCCACATGCCAAACCCTAACAGATCGGTGCAACCGAAATGGTTCTCGGTCCCACCAAGAAGGCTTGACCAACTTGCTATAATGATGTTACTTCACTTCGAAATTTCCGAGATGAAAGTTTCGGTCTCACAAAAACCTGGTCTTGCCCTAGCCATTGCACTTCGGTCTCACCGAGATGTTTTGATCGGTCTCACCGAAAAGCCTAACGTTCATGTCTTTTACACTAGTCGGTCTCACCGAGATTTTCATGTCGGTGTCACCGAGTTGGATCAAATACTTGTAACGGTTGGATTTTAGGTGAAGGCTATATATACCCCTCCACCACCCTCTTACTAGGTAAGAGAGCCATCAGAACGTGCCTACACTTCCACCATATGATTTCTGAGAGAGAACCACCTACTCATGTGTTGAGATCAAGATATTCCAATCCAACCATTTGAACCTTGATTTCTAGCCTTTCCCAAGTTGCTTTCCACTCAAATACTTCTTCCACCAAATCCAAATTTGTGAGGAACTATTTGAGTGTTGGGGAGACTATCATTTGAAGCACAAGAGCAAGGAGTTCATCATCAACACACCATTTATTACCTTTTGGAGAGTGGTGTCTCCTAGATTGGTTAGGTGTCACTTGGGAGCCTCCAAGATCATGTGGAGTTGAACCAACGAGTTTGTAAGGGCAAGGAGATTGCCTACTTTGTGAAGATCTACCCTGAGTGAGGCTAGTCCTTCGTGGACGGAAACCATGGTGGAATAGGCAAGGTTGCTTCTTCATGGACCCTTCGTGGGTAGAGCCCTCCGTGGACTCGCGCAACCGTTACCTTCCATGGGTTGAAGCCTCCATCAACGTGGACGTACGATAGCACCACCTATCGGAACCATGCCAAAAACCACCGTGTCTTCATTGCGTTTGATCTTCTATTCTCTACCCCATTACTTTCCGTACACTTGCATGCATTACTATTTTCGCTGCTCAATCTCTAGATATGCATGTGTAGGAAGTCTTGGTGATATCTTAACTTGTGCCAAAATCTGCCTAAACTTCAAGAGAACTAAAAACTGCACCTTTGGTTGGTTAAGAGTCTATTAACCCCCCCTCTAGACCTATCTCCTCAACCCCACATCTTTGACAAGGATAGACTTTGTAGTGTTTGCCAAGCAGGAAAACAAGTTGGAGGAAGTCATCTCGTGAAGAATATCATGACCAAGAGGAGACCACTTGAGCTACTCCATATGGATCTCTTCTGTCCGAATGCTTACAAGAGCCTTGGTGGTAACTCCTTCGGTTTGGTCATTGTTGATGATTTTTCCAGATTTACATGGGTTTTCTTTCTCGATGACAAATCGCAGGTACAAAAGATCTTCAAGAACTTAGCTAGGAAGGACCAAAATCAATTTGAAGTGAAGATCAAGAAGGTTCGGAGCGGCAATGGAACGGAGTTCAAGAACGCCAATGTGGATACCTTTCTTGATGAACAAGGCATCTCAGATGAGTTCTCGGCTACGTACACACCTCAACAAAATGGAGTTGTTGAGAGGAAGAACCGTACCCTTATCGAGATGGCGAGAACGATGCTAGATGAATACAAGATGCCAAAACACTTTTGGGCGGAAGCGGTTGAGATGGCTTGTCACGCTACAAATCGACTTTATCTTCACAAGCTTTTTGGTAAAACGGCGTATGAGCTACTCACCGGCTACAAGCCACAAGTTGGATACTTACGAGTATTTGGATCAAAATGTTACATTCTTGATAAGCATCGTCATTCAAAATTTGCTCCTAAATCACATGAAGGTTTCCTACTCGGTTATGGATCGAACTCTCACACTTACCGTGTCTACAACAACTTCACTCGAATGTAGGGTAACACAGCAGAAAACAAAAAATTTCCGACCTACGCACCAGCCCAGGACCACTATGGAGACTGCATACAAGGTTTGATCTTTTTCGTTACCGACTCGTAGCGCAGCGGAAGTAGAGTCGACGACGATCGGCGGTGCAGATCCCCGCAGCTAGGATTTACAACCTCCCAACCGCGAGGATGTACACCCTCGTCAGCTCACCGGACGGATCTTCGGGCAGCCCTTCGGGAGGCCTCGGGACAGTCCCTCGGATAGTCCCACCGGACGGATCCTCGGACAGCCCTTCGAGAGGCCTCTGGACAGTCCCTCGGATAGTCCCACCGGACGGATCCTCGGACAGCCCTCCGGGAGGCCTCTGGACAGTCCTTCGGATTGTCCCACCTGACGGATCCTCGGACAGCCCTCCGGGAGGCCTCACGGACAGCCCTTCGGGCGGGTCACTCGGACAGCCCTTCGGGAGGACCTCCGAAACTCGGACAGTAACTCGGACAGCCCTTCGGGAGGACACTCGAACAGCCCCTCAGGCAAAAAGATCGAACCTACGACCTCTCTACGGGGTTGTACACATACGGTGTCATCTATCCGGCAGGGCTTCGCCGTCCAGAACTAATTCCCACCGGAACCCAGACAACCTTTCGGCTCTACGAAACTATTTCGCTGGGAGGGAGAGAAGAAGGCCAGATCATGCATGGCCTGTGTATGTTGAGAAAGAGTGTGTCTTTAGGCAGCCCCCTCCACCCCTATTTATAGGCCAAGCCCAAGGGTAGCTTCTCCAAGAAGCTAAGGGGGAAAATACCAAAAGACCCTCAAGGTAGCTTCTACAAGAAGACACCCAAAAAGCACTTTCACTATTCACGAAAACATTTTTCCGCGACCGTTAAATCCGAAAATATTTTTGTAGGTCTTAGAATAATTCCAGTACCCACACAAATGATTTTGGACGCATTCCGAAACAATTCCAGATTAGTGATTTTCATCTGCGAAAAGCAAACAAAGCGGTTCTGGCAGCTCCGGAACATTTCCGGTTTTTTTCTCCGAAAAATCCCAGAAGTTCCCAGACCAATTCTGGCACCCTCCAAGAATTTCCAGGCATGTGCCGAAACCATTTTGACTTAATGGTATACCCTGAAACAACTTTTCAGTTTTACCGAAACTATTCCGGTGCTCTCTCTCCGGAACTTTTCCGCTGTCTCCGAAACTTTTCCGGTGACTTTCTCTCAGACTCCCTGTCTAGTATTCAGCAGATAGATGACCCTTAAGCATGTGACCCTATAGGTTCGGTGAAGTATAGACATGACCGGAACTCTTTCCGATCAATGATCAACATCGGAGCCGTGGACACCCATATTGACCCCTATACCCACACGAATGAATATTCGAGTGAACCTCCAGTTGCCATGTGCTATTCCTGTTGCTTCGCGATATGTTACAAACACCAGAGGTGAGATTTTCTGCATCCCCGTGGATCAACAACTTGTCCACTATGCCAGTTACCTCGTTACCGGTTTTGTTCTCTTTTCTCGTTCCCGTGTTCCGGCATCCCTGTGATCAAATCACAATGTGTCTGGCCAGACGATGGTGGATACCGTAACACCGAGAGGGCCCAGAGATATCTCTCCATCGTCGGAGGAGCAAATCCCAATCTTGAGCTATCAAGTTACTTGACATACTTTTCCATGAACCCGTAAGCCGCCGTAATAGCCACCCATTTACGGATGACGTTTAACAAACCCCAAAGTTCATGAAGCAAGCATGAAGAAACTCGATACTCTCATGGTCTAAGGAATTATGCAAACATTAACTTTCTCTGTGTTATTAACCATTAACTTGTGACGAATGTATCTCATAGCATAACATCAATTCGGGTCGATTCAACACAAGTGTTCTCCTAACATTGTGCCCTCAAAATTGCCAGCATAGTCATGCCCATGATCAGGAAAACAGAACCATCATGCAACACTTGAGCTAGTCTAAGAGGCCAGACTAGGAATACTTTTTACCGTTTATTATTCCACACGTGCATATGAGTCTTCCTTCGAGCCTCGTGGTTATTGCAGACTCGAGAACCATAGCAGTTATAGCGAGGAACATAAACATAATTATGAACATGGAGATAAATAATAACATTTATTATTGCCTCTAGGGCATATCTCCTACAGACTCCCACTTGCACTAGAGTCAATAATCTAGTCAATGCTAAAACACTTTACACCTATGGCATACCGGTGTAAAATATGCTTCGCTTGTGGTATAGTCTGATGTCCAACGGATCTGACAACTTCAGTTCCGTGTGTATCTCTGCATATCCTCGCGTTTTCACGCTTTCACAAAATTCATATTTTGTGTGGACTTGGCTTCGTATATATGTGAATCACGGGTCAAACCTTGATTCCTCAGACTGAGCTATGGAGCAATTATCTTCAATAGTGTTCCATTGACCAAAGCCATCTTGGAACCATACTAAGTTCATGAACGAACTGTACGATTCAACATCTTTTATGTCGCTTTGAAAGCGGCAACATACTTAGCCTTTGTTATAGAATTCGCCACAGTAACCTGTTTGGAACAATTTCCAACTACTGTGCCACCATATTGTGTATTACACAAAACCCTTAACTTAAATCGAAAATCACATGGAGCATTGATGAAGACTGTATCGATGTAATTACTTACAACGAGCACTTCATAATCTCTGCTTGCGAGAAAACATGTCATCAGTGCTACTTTAGTGCTCAATGACATTTTTCAATGTTGTCCCATGATCAGTACTTTGATCACCTTGGTATCTATACTCGCAACAGCTTTGGGAGTATCGGACATATCTGGTTGTTTTACATACCATGGAATACATGATTAATCCAAACACGAAAGTGTGTGAAATCTCCATCATGTATTTCGCTCATCAGTGTTTTGGGATACCGAGTATTGCAAAAATCCTTTCCGTGTGACTTCGGCAAGAATCACTCCTTGGCGTTTTAATGCTAAACTGTTTTAGCATCTTGTCAATATGTATTTTTGGCTTTAGCCTATTAGGCAATTCCATCTCACAGATAAATATGCCTAATGTCAAGGCTACTTAGCCCAAGCACTTCATCGAAAACTATTTTCAAGGAAGTCCTAATTCGTGTCAAGAAATTTATATTATTTCCAATCAACAATGTGTCAAGCACACAAAGTTTTTAGAAATAATATTATGCTCCCACTTACTTTCTTGAAACCACAAGCATCTTCGTTATCCATTGATGAAAACAAACTCTTTTGACTATTTCATCAAAAACGAAGATTCCAACTCCATTCTGCTCTCTTCTATCCATTGCTGGAACTCTGAAGTTTGCATACTTACTAGCATCCACTGGATTGACAAAATACCTTGGACTGTACCACATTCAAGTCCTAGGTTGCATTTCCATCACATGGAAATCCTTTCGGCATCCATGTATCATATCTCAAGATTGAAATATGTATTAATTGCTAGTTTAACCCGATCTGACTTTAAGCATCGCTATGGTGAGACAAACTCATCGTAGTCAACTCCTTGAACTTGTTATTTCAACAAGTCAAGCTTTATGGATAAAACATTTTATCCACATCAATTTATAGTTCCATTAATGTTCGTTAGACTCTAAGTCTTCCGAAGGGTTTATCAAGATATAATCTTGAATCATTTATGGAAAGTATCACGGATTATATTGGCATTTAGCCAATTCCAGAGTCAGGGCCCATCAACGCTTCCTTGTGTATCGTAGGTATACTGTTGTCTAACAACAATATCTCGCTTGCACACCTGAGAGGTTTGCACGAGTTTTGCCTACGTGGTTCAGCTGCAAGTTCGACCGAAGTCCATACATCTCATGTAGAGGCTTCCGTATCAGTCGTAGTAGGAAACTCTGGAATCACTTCCAAGGTTCCTTTCCTTTGATCTGATGACGAAGATACTGTTATCTCGTCGAGTTGCGCTGTTCTCTCACTCACCTTTTTGCAAGAACCATTCTCTTTAAAAGCATACCATTCTTGGTGGCAAACCTTTTTGCCTCGGTATAGTGGTGGAGGAATTCCCAATTACTTGGGATAACCTACAAAGTAGTACTTGTCTGATTTGGAATAGGTTTGTAAATATTTTACACAAGCCCCATATTCCAAATGTTAAAAAAATACAAAGCATGGTTGGGCGTACCATACCATGGCGTCATTTCAACAGACCCGATGGCGCTCTTTTCAGTGTAAAAGTCGCAGTCTCTAAAGCATTACTTTAAAAAGGGATAATGGCAAATTGATTTATGTCATCTTTGATCTTACCATGTCATAAATGGTTTGAATACATCTTCACAGACATTCCACTCACAGTGGTGTTCCGGGAGGTGTAAGTTATGAAACTCTTTTCACAACTCATCAGACATTCGCTAAACTTGTAACTCAAATATTTCTTTCCGCAATCCAATTGCAGAAACATAATTTTCTTGTTACAATAATTTCTACTTCATTTTGAAAACCTTATGAATGATTTCAAAAGATCCAGACTTACGTCTCATCAAGTAAATATCCATATATCTACTTGAGTCATTTCAGAAGATAGACAAATCCACTGCCAGCAACAACATTTATCGGACTACACACATCATGATGTATGATCACCAATAAGTTCGTTGCTCGTTCCTTATGGCCTGTGAACGGTATTTCAGTCACTTCACTTTTCGGAGGAAAGTTGCAAGTGTCAGATGATTTATAATCAAATGACTTCAAAATCCATCATAATGGAAATTCTCCATGCGGGTTTCTCCAATGTGACCAAATGCAGTGCCACACATATGTGGTATTCTTTTAGTCTTGCGACATTTAGCGTCAGTGTTATGGATGTATCATATTACCATCAATATTCATAACATACATCCCATTCATGATGGAAGTATGGCCCTTATGTTATTCATAACACTGAACAACAATTGTTCTTTTATGAACAACCCTTTTGCAACAAACATTATGGAATGGGCTAGAGTGTGTAAAAACTCTAAAATGAATTATGAAAGTAAATACGAAGGTAATATATTATTATCAATATTCATAACATACATCCCATCCATGATGGAAGCATGGCCCTTATGTTATTCATAACACCGAACATCAAAAGTTCTCTTATGAACAATCTTCTTGCAAGATACTTTATGCAATGGGCTAGAGTGTATAAAAACTCTAAAATGAATTATGAAAATAAATACATAGGTAATGTACCGAGTATAGCAACTTTTACTATGTTCCCAGTGCATATCTAAACCTCACTCCGGCAAGTCTTTTAGGTCGTAGTAGTTCTTGCATCGAGTCGCAGCAGAATGCAATTGAGCGGGTATCTTTTGTGATCAACTCACAATACCCAAGAATTAGTGACTAACAATTTAATCACAATTCCCAAGAACTATTTCTTTGACCAGCCTTCTATACATCAATAGCTTGTATGACTTTTAGCTGGATATTCCAGTCTTCTCTCTTATTGCCTTTATACTTCTAACAGTTTAACTTTTAGTATTTCTCCTACTCTCAGAAGAAGCACCAACTTGAAGAGTGGCGTCGGCCCCGGACTTCCTAGGTGTGTAAGTCATACTAACACCCTTCGGACATTTCCTTTCTCTTAAGTTGTTGTTTTATTCACCATCATCATATGACAGGCGTTCTACTGGATCCCTCTGTTATTAGTCAAATGCATAGTAAACACTTTTACTAATAGTTTGCAAAACAAACATTGCTTTGGATATCACATATCTTTTAGCCTTTGTTTGTGTCTGAAAATGATTTTCAGTTCCATGAATATCACATAGCTATCCCAAACTTTTGAAGTTCGGGTCTCCTGGAAGCAAACATATTGTACTTGACCGTAACGGAATTCTAGCTTTTGGATCAAAGGACGAGAGTCACATTATCCATAGCATTAGCAGGAGAATACCAAAAGCATGCGATAGGACAAAGTCCTTCTCGGCACTTTTGAGAACAATCCTCACATTACGTTACCAACCGTAAAGTTTTAACCAGATATTTAACACTTTATTCAATTTTAATAGGGAAGGTGGAAACGCGAGCCATTATTCTACAACTATTATGCAAATAACACTTAGACAAGGTTCATAATTAATTGCACTAAGAATTAAAAGAATTAATTCTAAAGTGCGCTCCCACTCAAATCAATATCTCTCATAATTGATTTTGAGTGATACAAGATCCAGACTTCAATTCATCGCCATAGAATCATCATCTCATGACGGGAATTTTAATCGGTAGGCCAACTTGCCGATCACATCTCTATGTGACTCTTGTTCATCTTTCGATGCGTGTGTTCCGAGCTCAGGACGATCCTGCCATGAACGTCAAGACAACCAAGTGATCTTGCTGCAAGGTCTGACCTCACCCGCCTCACACTTCTCTAATCGTTCGTACCCATGCATCCATGGCGCACCCCGAAAAGATAGGTGTCGTGACGGTGCTACACTTGGGAGAACACTAACTACTTGATATTTTAAGTGAGAGATCACCCTAATAAAAGGCGACTACCGCGCAATCAAGAAGGGTGCATCATAAGGGATAAACATCTCAGGCAATTCATAATAGCATGATATGGTATAGCCCTTTCTGACGGAGAAGTCTTTAATTTCTTCGTCTTCGGCATTCGCGTCGGTGTTCACCTTCGCGAAGTTTGCCACCACCTTGTCGATGCACCAGATAATATTGCTATCTCTATAGCTAATAAAATAAGTGCATTACTTAAGGTTGACACGCATGTCATTAAAGTGACAATCATATGGCTCTAGCCATCATGCCGAATCATGACACGCAGGTCATGTTAATTTTACATTATATAGTCATCGCATACATAATCAAATTAATATGAGCACTGCTATACCACATGACATGCACATGCAAACCATCCTGCAAAACCAAGTTAGACGCCTCTAATCGGTTCATGCAAAAATTTATTTTACGTGGCTTCTAAGGTTTCGAAGCAAACCGAAGCTACCAACGTTCATCATCAAGCATGATTATTCAAGTCGCTAGATTAACTTTACGGGGTGTATGAAACACGAGATAATAAAATCTCAAGCCCCATACTGAACTCCGTCATACGCATGACCCCCATGCAGATCATATCTGCATTTCCCTTTCGTCTGCGAAATTTCATCTTTCTCTCTAACTATGGTGGTATTCAATGAACTGTTAGCACTTCGTTGATCAATCAGGATCGCGGATTGCCAGAACTTTGAAACTCCACCATGCTGTTATCAAGATCAGAAATATGCAAATTCCAGGGAAGCACCAAGAACATCGGGTAACAGATTTCATGTGCTACCCGCACAAATAATTTTCAGTAACAGAACTCATCTACTACAAATTATATTGTGCAATACCCATACATATCTATGTATTCTAGATCGTAACCTGCATCTGCGCATAGCACGGCTCTTGATGCCACTGTAGGGTAACGCAGCAGAAAACAAAAAAATTCCGACCTACGCACCAGCCCAGGACCACTATGGAGACTGCATACAAGGTTTGATCTTTTTCGTTACCGACTCGTAGCGCAGCGGAAGTAGAGTCGATGACGATCGGCGGTGCAGATCCCCGCAGCTAGGATTTACAACCTCCCAACCGCGAGGATGTACTCCCTCGTCAGCTCACCGGACGGATCTCCGGGCAGCCCTTCGGGAGGCCTCGGGACAGTCCCTCGGATAGTCCCACAGGACGGATCCTCGGACAGCCCTTCGAGAGGCCTCTGGACAGTCCCTCGGATAGTCCCACCGGACGGATCCTCGGACAGCCCTCCGGGAGGCCTCTGGACAGTCCTTCGGATAGTCCCACCGGACGGATCCTCGGACAGCCCTCCGGGAGGCCTCACGGACAGCCCTTCGGGCGGGTCACTCGGACAGCCCTTCGGGAGGACCTCCGAAACTCGGACAGTAACTCGGACAGCCCTTCGGGAGGACCCTCGAACAGCCCCTCGGGCAAAAAGATCGAACCTACTACCTCTCTACGGGGTTGCACACATACGGTGTCATCTATCCGGCAGGGCTTCGCCGTCTAGAACTAGCTCCCACCAGAACCCAGACAGCCTTTCGGCTCTACGAAACTATTTCGCTGGGAGGGAGAGAAGAAGGCCAGATCATGCATGGCTTGTATATGTTGATAAAGAGTGTGTCTTTAGGCAGCCCCCTCCACCCCTATTTATAGTCCAAGCCCAAGGGTAGCTTCTCCAAGAAGCTAAGGGGAAAAATACCAAAAGACCCTCAAGGTAATTTCTACAAGAAGACACCCAAAAAGCACTTTCACTATTCACGGAAACATTTTTCCGTGACCGTTAAATCCGAAAATATTTCTGTGGGTCTTAGAATAATTCCAATACCCACACAAATGATTTTGGACGCATTCCGAAACAATTCCAGATTAGTGATTTTCATCTGCGAAAAGCAAACAAAGCGGTTCCGGCAGCTCCGGAACATTTCCGGTTTTTTTCTCCGAAAAATCCCAAAAGTTCCGAGACCAATTCTGGCACCCTCCAAGAATTTCCAGGCGTGTGGTGAAACCATTTTGACTTAATGGTATACCCTGAAACAACTTTTCAGTTTTACCGAAACTATTCCGGTGCTCTCTCTCCGGAACTTTTCCGCTGTCTCCGAAACTTTTCCGGTGACTTTCTCTCAGACTCCCTGTCTAGTATTCAGCAGATAGATGACCCTTAAGCATGTGACCCTATAGGTTCGGTGAAGTATAGACATGACCGGAACTCTTTCCGATCAATGATCAACATCGGAGCCGTGGACACCCATATTGACCCCTATACCCACACGAATGAATATTCGAGTGAACCTCCAGTTGCCATGTGCTATTCCTGTTGCTTCGCGATATGTTACAAACACCCGAGGTTAGATTTTCTGCATCCCCGTGGATCAACAACTTGTCCACTATGCCAGTTACCTCGTTACCGGTTTTGTTCTCTTTTCTCGTTCCCGTGTTCCGGCATCCCTGTGATCAAATCACAATGTGTCTGGCCAGACGATGGTGGATACCGTAACACCAAGAGGGCCCAGAGATATCTCTCCATTGTCGGAGGAGCAAATCCCAATCTTGAGCTATCAAGTTACTTGACATACTTTTCCATGAACCCGTAAGCCGCCGTAATAGCCACCCATTTACGTATGACGTTTAACAAACCCCAAAGTTCATGAATCAAGCATGAAGAAACTCGATACTCTCATGGTCTAAGGAATTGTGCAAACATTAACTTTCTCTGTGTTATTAACCATTAACTTGTGACGAATGTATCTCATAGCATAACATCGATTCGGGTCGATTCAACACAAGTGTTCTCCTAACATTGTGCCCTCAAAATTGCCAGCATAGTCATGCCCATGATCAGGAAAACAGAACCATCATGCAACACTTGAGCTAGTCTTAGAGGCCAGACTAGGAATACTTTTTACCGTTTATTATTCCACACATGCATTTTAGTCTTCCTTCGAGCCTCGTGGTTATTGCAGACTCGAGAACCATAGCAGTTATAGCATGGAACATAAACATAATTATGAACATGGAGATAAATAATAACATTTATTATTACCTCTAGGGCATATCTCCTACATCGAAAAGTTGAAGAGACGGTAGATGTGAAGTTTGATGAATCTATGATACGTCTCCAATGTATCTATAATTTTTGATTGTTCCATGCTGTTATATTATAAATCTTGGATGTTTTTATAAGCATTTAGAATAATTATATATCATTTCTGGAGACTAACCTATTAACTTAGTGCCCATTGCCAGTTGTTGTTTTCTGCCCTGTTTTTGTTTTATAGAAAATCAATACCAAACGAAGTCCAAATGCCACGAAACTTTTTGGAGATTTTTTATTGGCCAAGATAAACACTAGAAGCTTCGGGAGAGGGCCAGAAAACCCAGGAGGTGGCCACGAGCTACCAGGGCGCGCCTGGGGGGGGGGGCAGGCGCGCCCTGGTGCCTCGTGGGCCCCCCTTTGCTCCGTTTGACCTAATTCCAGCACTATAAATTCAGAAAAAAATCAGAAACCCTCAAGGGAGTCCACGAAATACTTTTTCCACCGCTGCAAGCTTCTGTTCCAGAGAGATCCCATCTGGGGTCCTTCTCCAGTAATCTGCCGGAGGGGCAATCGATCACGGAGGGGCTCTACATCAACCTTGCTGCCCTTCCGATGATGCGTGAGTAGTTTACCACAGACCTTCGGGTCCATAGTTAGTAGCTAGATGGCTTATTCTCTCTTTTTGATCTTCAATACAATGTTCTCCTCGATGTTCCTGCAGTTCTATCCGATGTAATCACTTTTTCCGGTGTGTTTGTTGGGATCCGATGAATTGTGGAGTTTATGATCAGATTATCCATGAATATATTTGAGTCTTTGCTGCACTCTTTTATCCATGATTATTATAGCCTCGTATTTCTTCTCCGATCTATTGATTTGGTTTGGCCAACTGAGTTGATTTATCTTGCCATGGGAAGAGGTGCTTTGTAGTGGGTTCGATCTTGCGGTGCTCAATCCCAGTGACAGAAAGGGACATGACACGTATATATCATTGCTACTAAGGGTAAAAAGATGGGGTTTATTCATACGTGAGTTTATCTTGTCTACGTCATGTCATCGTTCTTAAGGCATTACTCCGTTCTTTTATGGACTTAATACACTAGATGCATGCTGGATAGCGGTCGATGTGTGGAGTAATAGTAGTAGATGCAGGCATGAGTCGGTCTACTTATCTTGGACGTGATGCCTATATACATGATCATTGCCTTGGATATCGTCATGATTATCTGCTTTTCTATCAATTGCCCAACAGTAATTTGTCTACCCACCATATGCTATTTTCTCGAGAGAAGCCTCTAGTGAAAACTATGGCCCCCGGGTCTATCTAAATCATATTACTAAAACCCTAAAAATATTGCTGCCATTTTCTTTTATTTATTTTATTTTGTATTTTTGTTTCAATCTATCAATCTATCACATACAATTTAATCTTGCAATTTACCACTGAGGGATTGACAACCCCTCATTTGCGTTGGGTGGAAGGGTTTGTTGTTTGTGTGCCGGTACTGCTAACGAGGTGTTGTGTGATTCTCCTGGGCGCGCCTGGGGGGGGGGGGCAGGCGCGCCCTGGTGCCTCGTGGGGCCCACCAAGCTCCGTTTGACCTAATTCCAGCACTATAAATTTCAGAAAAATCAGAAACCCTCAGGGGAGTCCACGAAATACTTTTTACGCCACCACAAGCTTCTGTTCCAGAGTGATCCCATCTGGGGTCCTTCTCCGGTGATCTGCCGGAGGGGGAATCGATCACGGAGGGGTTCTACATCAACCTTGCTGCCTCTCCGATGATGCGTGAGTAGTTTACCACTGACCTTTGGGTCCATAGTTAGTAGCTAGATGGCTTCTTCTCTCTTTTTGATCTTCAATACAATGTTCTCCTTGATGTTCTTGGAGATCTATCCGATGTAATCTCTTTTTGCGGTGTGTTTGTTGGGATCCGATGAATTGTGAGTTTATGATCAGATTATCCATGAAATTATTTGAGTCTTTGCTGCACTCTTTTATGCATGATTATTATAGCCTCGTATTTCTTCTCCGATCCATTGATTTGGTTTGGCCAACTGAGTTGATTTATCTTGCCATGGGAAGAGGTGCTTTGTAGTGGGTTCGATCTTGCGGTGCTCAATCCCAGTGACAGAAAGGGACATGACACGTATGTATCGTTGCTACTAAGGATAACAAGATGGAATCTATTCACTGGGTTTATTAATTCGTGAGTTTGTCTTGTCTACATCATGTCATCGTTCTTAAGGCATTACTCCGTTCTTTATCGGACTTAATACACTAGATGCATGCTGGATAGCGGTCGATGTGTGGAGTAATAGTAGTAGATGCAGGCAGGAGTCAGTCTACTAATCTTGGATGTGATGCCTATATACATGATCATTGCCTTGGATATCGTCATGATTATTTGCTTTTCTATCAATTGCCCAACAATAATTTTTCTACCCACCGTATGCTATTTTCTCGAGAGAAGCCTCTAGTGAAATCTATGGCCCCCGGGTCTATCAAAATCATATTACTAAAACCCTAAAAATATTGCTGCCATTTATTTTTATTTATTTTATTTTGTATTTTTGTTTCAATCTATCAATCTATCACATACAATTTAATCTTGCAATTTACCGCCGAGAGATTGACAACCTCTCGTTTGCGTTGGGTGCAAGGGTTTGTTGTTTGTGTGCCGGTACTGCTAACGAGGTGTTGTGTGATTCTCCTATTGGTTCGATAACCTTGGTTTCATAACTGAGGGAAATACTTATCTCTACTGTGCTGCATCATCCCTTCCTCTTCGGGGATAAAACCAACACAAGCTACAAGTAGCAATCTAACGGCTCGCAAGTCGAGCAATTGCCAATTGATGTAGGAGACAAAGATCCTTCGGAAGCAATCCAAGACTTGTCTATTGGAAATATTCGTCAACGGAGGTGAAGGAGAGCACTTCGTCCATACAAGTGGAAGCCTCAACTTCACATCAAGGTGAACCACACATTGACATGGAGGCATCCACGAGTGGAACACGTCAAGACGAAGGAAATGAGGAAGTACAACAAGAAGATCCACCTCGACCTCCTTCTCCACCACCTCAAGAGAACGACAATGTCAACCACAATGAAGAAGATAATGATGATGATGAGGAAGCATCACCACAACCCAAGCAAAAGCTACCTCGAGTTAGAGCAAGAATTGACAAGAACCATCCCGTCGAGCAAATTCTTGGTGACATCAAATCCGGGAGAATCACTCGCTCTAAATCTCATTTAGCTAACTTTTGTGAGCATTACTCATTCATCTCCATTATTGAGACTATGAAGGTTGATGAAGCCCTCAAAGATCCCGATTGGGTCAATGCTATGCATGAAGAACTACACAATTTCGAGAGGAATCAATTTTGGACTTTGGTTGAGAAGCCCAAGGATGAGCAAAATGTCATCGGAACCAAATGGATGTTTCGTAACAAGCAAGATGAAGATGGACAAGTTATCGCAACAAGGCTCATCTCGTAGCTCAAGGTTACACACAAGTAGAAGGTATAGACTATGGTGAGACCTATGCCCCCGTTGCTAGACTTGAGTCCATTCACATTCTTCTTGCTTATGGCAATCACCATGATATACCCTTTATCAAATGGGTATTAAAATTGCTTTCTTGAACGGTGAAATTGAGGAGGAAGTTTATGTTAAACAACCTCCCAGCTTTGTTAATCCCAAGAAACCAAACCACGTTTATAAACTTCGTAAGGCTCTTTATGGTCTCAAGCAAGCCCCTAGAGCTTGGTACAAATGCTTAACAACGTTCCTTCTTGAAAAGGGTTTCAAAATTGGGAAAATTGATTCAACCCTATTCACTAAAAGAGTTAATGGAGAACTATTTGTATGCCAAATATATGTTGATGATATCATTTTTGGATCTACTAATCCTTCGTTTAGTGAAAAGTTTGGAAGGTTGATGTCGGAGAAGTATGAGATGTCTATGATGTGTGAACTCAAATTCTTCCTTGGTTTGCAAATCAAGCAAACTAGAGAGGGTACCTTTGTTTCTCAAACAAAATATACCAAGGACTTGTTCAAGAAGCTCAACATGCAAGAAAGTAAAGGTACGAAAACTCCCATGCCTACTAGCGGACATCTTGACTTGACTAAGAATGGAAAATCGGTTGATCATAAGGTTTACCGATCTATGATAGGTTCATTGTTATATCTATGTGCCTCCCATCTCAACATTATGCTAAGTGTGTGCATGTGTGTGCGTTACCAAGCGACACCAAGGGAATGTCATCTTAAGGACGTGAAAAGAATTGTGAGGTACTTGTTACATACACCAAACTTTGGCATTTGGAATCCCAAAGGATCCTCTTTTGATCTTGTTGGCTACTCCAATTCGGACTATGCCGGAGACAAGGTTGATAGAAAATCCACTTCGGGTACATGTCAATTTCTTGGTAGATCTCTTGTGTCTTGGTCTTCCAAGAAACAAAATTTGGTATGACTATCTACTGCCGAAGCGGAATACATTGTCGCAGGGTCATATTGTGCTCAATTGTTATGGATGACACAAACTCTCAAAGATTATGGGGTACATGTGAAACATGTTCCATTACTTTGTGACAATGAGAGTGCTATTAAGATTGCACACGATCCCGTGCAACATTCTTGAACTAAGCATATTGAAGTTCGTCATCACTTTATTTGAGATCATGTTGCTAAAGATGACATTGACCTTAAGCATGTTCGTACCGACAAACAATTGGTGGATATCTTCACTAAACCTCTTGATGAGAAGATATTTTGCCACTTGAGAAGTGAGTTAAATATCATTGATGCTTCCAACGTGAACTAAAAACTCACTTGGATGCATGCAAGGACATGAGCTTTCTTGACTAATCCTTGATGATTCACTTATGATGATTATATCATATCTTGGATACCTCCTTGAAGTTACTTGGATAAGCTTCTTTTCACAAGAGTGCATCCCCCTATCTTGAGCAATCTTGCATGAACCAAGTAACAAGGACCTATGTGTTGTGTTGAAGGACCAAGACAACAACGAAATATCCTTTGACAACATTTGATAATTCACTTTCACTCTTGTCATTTTGGATATACATGTTGTTCCTTGCAAGACTAACCCATGTAGGAAGAAGAACTACAAAATGATAAGGATTGCTCCCAACTTTCATCATGAGCATCCACAACAAGTACAACTACATGACAAATTCAACAACAACCAAACCCAATGTAAGTAAGCACATCTTAGAGAAGCTTTACTCAAAGACATGAGCCAAAGCAACTCAACAAGATGTGAATACATTGAAATGCTTAAACCAAAAATGGTAACCCCATTTTGAGCTTAACGATGAGTATGACCTATGATCAAGTGTTCTCACTCGACTCCTAAGTCAATATACTCTAACATAGGTGACCTAGTCGCCGACCCTCTTCTAGATGAAGTTCCTAGTATCCCTTTTTAGATTCCTTTTCTTGTTGCTTTTGGTTGTTTTGTTCCCCTTTCAAAAAAAACTTCATCTAGATGTCTTTCTTTTTTTATTCCTTTCTTCTAGTCAATTCATTGCAAATCTTATTCGAATTCCTTGAATATCTTTGTGAGAGCCTTTTGCCAAGTGAGCTGGGTTGACAAAATATTCTCTCTGCTTTGAAATCGGTCCCTCCGACCTGAAACACATCGGCCACACCGAAATGCACTTAACACTGCATCTTAGTTCATCGGTACAACCGAAAAGGACAAAATCGGATCCACCGATATGATCCTTCCGTGAGATACCTATCTTGGACTCACCGATCGATACATCTCGGAATCACCGAATTCACTGCTTATAGAACCTTTTGTCAAATTATCTTTATTTCTTTTCCAGCTCCACTCAATGATTCTTTCCATCTGCCTGCATCTAAAGTTAAATCACGACTAGTTGTGCCTCTCGAGGACCACACCCACTTGGTCAATAACCTTGAAGCTGAACCCTTCTTGGAAATTGATGTCAAAGGGGGAGAGAGATGCACATCTGTAACACCCCGATTTTTGGCCCTTTCTTTTTCTTTTGGATTTCTTCGAATTTTCTTTTGGAATTCTTTTTCCGTGGCTATGTGGTCTTGAAACCTGGGAAGATCTTCTCTCCTGCCACTTCCTAGTGGCTTGTCATTCTCAAATCTATCCCAAGGCCATGTCATTTCCATCTTAGCCCAACCCTAATTTTTATTTCTTGGGAATATTCCTTTTTCTATTAAAGGAATAACCCTGTTTGCTTAAGGTTGTGAAGCAACCTATATTTCTACCATTCCAAAAATTCCCAAAAAATTCTCATAAATTCTTTGGATCATATTTTACACTAATATGCCAAAAGCCATCCTTGCCTAGTTCAAAAATAATTCAGGAATATTCATTTTTCCATTCTGTCCAGAATGGCACTTTGTGAAGGAAGTGCTATTTATATTTTCTTGATTGCCCTCAAAATTTTTGGGCACTCTTTCCTACCCAAATAATTGCCTCATGCCAAAATTCAACTTCATTTGCCTAGTAAATCTTTCTCAGCAAATTTCCAAAGTTTCTGTCCAGAGAGAAGCTTTGTGAAGGAAGTACTAGCTAGGATTATCCAAATGAGTTGAAATTTTGGTGGATCATTAATATGATCAAATAATTACTATCCACCAAATTTCATCTCCATCCAACGATCTATGTGAGCACACCTTCAAATCTTGGTTTCTGATCACAATGTCAGGTTGTGAAGCAACTATATTTTATATTGCTTCATAAAATATGAAATTAATCCAGGACCTAAATATTCCTATATCATTTGGTCATGCCAAAATTCACATCATTTTGCCAAGCTATTTTCTCCACAAAATTCCCCAAATTTTCTATCCAGTAGAAAGCATTGTGAAGGAAGTACCATTTTTATTCATCCAAATGGTATGAAGTTTTAATGGTACCTTCATATGCCCAAATAATCATCCTACACCAAATTTCAGAACAATCCAAGCATCCATGTGAGTGCTACTTCATAATCTAGTTTCTGGACCAGTTTTTGCAGTTGTAAAGCAACTATGTTAAATACTGGTCCAAATCATTTCATTTTTCACAGGATCATAGTCCTTCCTACCCTAAACCTCTGTGACATCCTGGTTAACCCTTATCTCATCCCATTTGACCACTACTTCATGCTCTAGTTTGCTACATCAAACTTCAGTCGATCACTCCCATCAGCACACAGTGGTTTCCTTCGATCCATCACCTCAGGATGGTCCCACTTTGGAAGGACTACACGCTAGACACAGTTTGGGCGGCCCTAAAGTCCCGCGTGCGCCTGTTCACGCGGTGACCATGCGTAGAGCGCGTGCACTGCAGGCAGAACGCGTGCTCTGAACTTCGGGGCCCTCGGCCGCCGCCCAAACGCCGTCCTCGCGCCACCGTGGCATGTCCACCGTGTTGCCCTCACTCTCCTGCGTCCACGCGTCCCCTCTGGACCCCTCTCCCCCTCCTCTTTCCTCTCCGGTGAGCCACGCCGCCCCGCGTGCTCGTGGCCGTCGTCGCCTTGCTTCTGTCTTCTTCCTCCCCCGCGGCATCTCCGCACCGCGTGCACTCCCCCTGGCCTCTCTCTTTCCCCCGCGCGTGCGCACGCGCACGCGGTCGTGCCAGAGCATCGTTTTCTCGCCTGTGGCGGCACCCGGCAAGGGCATCGCCGTCTCGGCTATATAAGCCTTCCCTGAGACCCATCGAGCTCACCCACAACTCTCTCTCACTCCCATAGCTCTCCCCAACCTCTTCCCCGAGCTCGAGCCACCCCCTCGCCTCAATTGGCCGCCATGGACGCCGCCCTCTCCGGCTTAAATCCGGGTAATGTCGGCCCCCCTTCTCCCTCTAACCACCACCAGTGACCTTCACCACCACCCTAGAGCCACCCCAACACCTCTTCTCCTCCTCTGGTGCCCCGTGGCCGCGAGCCCACCGGCGCCCGACGCCGCCGTCCGTCGCGGCCAATGCCCCGCTCGCTCCGGTGCACCTCGGTGTGTGTGAGGTGGTCAGGCGGGATCGGCTCGTCGCCCTGGTCACTCCGGTGGCCGGAGCATCGCCGGAGGTGGCCGGTGGCGCCGGGACGGCCGCCGGCGCCGAGCCCCTCCTCTGGCCCCGCGGGCGCGCGCGAGGTTGAAGACGGCGAGTAGGCCGGGTGGGTCCTGCCACCCCTCGGGCCCCACTCGTCAGCCGAACAGAGGCGCTGACCCGGTCGCTGACGTGGATTAGTGACGATGGCTTTCGGAAAATACGTTTTTAGTTAGTGAAAGCGTATTCTGCTGCTTCTTCAAACAGAAATACGTTTTCTCAGCTTGAAAGTGTATTTTTCTAAAAGCCGTTTTCTGTTTTCAGCCGCCGGCCAAAATCCTTAAATAGTGGATGTTCACCCGTTAAGCGCAGAAATGGACAAATTTTAATTCTTTTTCTGCCTAACGAACGAACGGTCGTATCTCGGCAACCGTAACTCCGAATCAGGTGATTCCAAAGCCCACAATCTCAGTTCATCGAGCCCGTTTTGTTGATGTTATTTTCATAAGGTTGTCACACTGTGAAAATGACCACTTTGGCTTGCCCCCTAATCAGCTCCGCCGAGAGGGAAACTTTTTCGGTGATTCTTTCCACGAGTTCATCGCACTTCTTCCCGATGGTTCCTCCATCACCAGGCAAGCCACAATAGCCACTTGCATGATGGCCTTGCAGTATCCATGGTTTTCACTTGAATATTTAAATAATTGTCTGCCCATTTAATTATTTTGTGAATATTAGATGCTCGTGAATCCATGTCCATGCTTATGCTATGTTCTTGTGCATATATGATTCTTCTCCATTATTAGTGCTATGGTTATTCTCATGCTTTATTCTTGTAATCACTTCCGATGCTAGTGAGAACGATATGCTCATATGAATAGTTATTGGTTGGTTATGAAAATACTTGTGATATTCGTGATCATCGTTATGCTATGCTCTTTTGCATACTGTAGAATAAATGATTTATCATTGTTGATGTTATGATATTAAATGGTTATGTTGCCCATCCATGGTTACACTGATATCATGCTCATATGCATTGTTATTTCTTTATGTTGTTATGACTCAGCTCATCACCATTCAAGTTGAACCTGACATTAATCGAACTTGAACAAATCTGTTGGCTGAGTCATGGTGCCACCGAATCGAGCTCACCAGTGCAACCACGCTTGCCTGGATGGGGAGGCCCTAATGCGGTATATTGTCATGCCTCTCGCCGGTGCCTCCTACTAGGGAAGGTTATGGGTGCGCGCTACCCTGATTAGGTAGGCGACCATAAGCCTTGAGTACCCAAGTTTTATGGTACCGAGGTCCCCGTTTGGGATGATGTTTATGTTTGGCCACGACGGTGGCAGCCACAAAGGTGGCGGATGTCACGAGTTGGCATCGGGGTCACCCAGGACATAGCCCAAAGGGGAGTTTGTCGGAGTGGCCGGGAGAGTGTCATGCAATAGATTGGTTTTGTCGGAATGTCGTTGGTCCACCCGAATGGGAGCACGAGGCCATGAGTTCCGTAGTGTGGGTACAGTGTACTAACCTCTGCAGAGTGTATAATCTATCGATAGCCGCGTCCTCGGTCATGGACACAGTTCGTAGTAGGTCACACTGTGGGTCAACAGAAATAATAACCTGGATAATAAACAACCCCGGTTCCATGAGAAAGAAGTTGGTTGATCTTTATGTGGTCATGCGATGATCACAGGTAGAGATCAAGCTCCATGTGGTCATGTGATGATCACGATGGTATAGTTGATACCGAGCTTGGTTGATCCTGAGTGATCGTGTGATGATCACGACGGTAAGGTGGATACCTATGGTGGTTACGAGATAACCTCCGAGCAGAGTAAGTTGGTCCATGAGACCTTAAACGTCGACCCCCTTGCATGCTAGTGCTAGTATCATCATGTTCATATCATGAAGTTTATGTACCTGCCATGCTCATGTTGTTCTAGTATTGTGTTCATCATTGATGATTAACCTATAATTGCCATGCTGTTGTTTGTCTTGATTGCTTTGGTTGCTGTGAGCTTGCGAGTACATTCAAAGTACTCACCTGGCGTGTCATGCCGGATTGCAGGTGATGCCGTGATTGCTTGTTTGTCGAGGATCCCGAGGTTGCGCTCTAGGATGCGTCCCAGCCAGAGTCCCTGCGGAGTGGAGTTCATCCCCGTCGTCGTTGTTCCGCTGCTAGAATTTATTCCGCTTCGAGATGTCTCGCTGCTAGCATAGAACTACCTTAGCAGGCGCAGTGTCGCCGTGCCCCTGTAACCTTTGTAATATCGGACCCTTGTACCCCGATTATTAGTATTAAAGAGCTGATTTGTTCTATGCCATGCAGTGCCGTATTCCAGAAGACTTGATCTCTGGGCTGGAATACGGGGTGTTCCGGTCTCTCTGAGTCGGGGTGCCACAACATCAAAGCTTATTACAAATCTCTTCTTTATCAAAAGGAATATCCTAAAGGGAGAGATATGCATTTTATAAGAGGAGAGAATCCTACATGTTTCTAGGAGGGGAGAAACATTGTTTCCCAGTTAATTTCTTTGCTATAATAGTTACCTATAGTTGCTCTGATTGCTCTGATTTCTGTTTTGATTTTGTCTCACCGTACCTACTCTCAATATCCAATGCTAGATTCAGGGGGAGAGGAAGTTCAAGTTAGGGGGGAAAATCCTTGGAATTTTATTGCAAATCTTGTTTGATCTTTTGGGGACATGATTGCATCTACAAGAAGTACTCACCCAGTGATACTGTCTTCTTTACATGTCATCCCTATGTTGGTATTCTTGTTGGTCTTGTGCCCATTTCCTTTGGAGAAATTATCTTGTGTTATCTAACCCTGTTTTCTCAAGTGTATTTCTACAGGGATTTAATCAAGCACCTCAAGGCAAGTATATGCATCACAGTTTTGTGCATGATGATCTCTTGCTTGATTGCACATACTGTTTGCAAGAAAGAATCATGGACATGAAGGTACCACACTTTCATCCTTTTCCTCTGATGCATATAGCCAAGATACATGTGACAAATTACGATCCCTTCCTACTGTGCGTCTACACTCTATAAGTTATCATCATTTAATAGCTGCACACTTGTAGGGGGAGCATATGAATGTTACATGTTTTCTCAAAGCTTTCATACATTTTCTGTTACATCCTTAATTAAAGCTTTGATGTATGTTGTCATCAATTACCAAAAAGGGGGAGATTGAAAGCACATTTGCTCCCTTGGTGGTTTTGGTAATTCATGTCAACATACATGTCGTTGGACTAATGCTTTTTATCTAGTATATTTCTGATAAGTTCAACAGTGGCATGGCAAGGACATGAGAATGTGGACCCCCTCAAAATGCTAAGGACATGGATTGCCAAAAGCTTCAAGACTCTACATTTTTGGTAAAGTGATCCAAGATCACATTGAGTCCTATAGGAAAGCCAATACTATTAAAAGGGGATGAGGTTTTGATGATGAGTTTGTTGCTCAAGTGCTTGAAGATATTGCTCCAAAACCCTCAACCACATTCTCCAAATCCTATCTGTCCAAACCCTAAAAGGCCAACTCGGTCCCACCGATCCACTTCTATCCAGACTCACCGAGTTACTTCAGATAGAGCCATAAGCCAAATCCTAACACTTCGGTCCTACCGATATGGATCTCGGTCCCACCAAGATGGCATGACCAAGTTTCTGTAATGCAATTGCTGCACTTCAGAATTACCGAGTTGAAACGATCAGAATTACCGAGATGAGGTTCTGCCCTAGCCATTGCACTTCAGTCGCTCCGAGTTATTCTGATCGGTCTCATTGAGATGTCCAACGTTCGAATCTTTTACACAGGTCGGTCTCACTGAGAATTTGCTTCGGTGTCACCGAGTTGGGTCAAAAGGTTGTAACGGTTGGATCTTTGGGTGAAGCCTATATATACCCCTCCACCCCCACTCTCTTCAAGAGAGAGCCATCAGAATGAAACACAACTTCCACCATTCATTTTCTGAGAGAGAACCACCTACTCATGTGTTGAGATCAAGCCACTTCATTCCAATCATTTGAATCTTCATTTCTAGCCTTCCCCAAGTTGCTTTCCACTCAAATATTTCTCCTACCATAGCCAAATCTGTGAGAGAGTGATTGAGTGTTGGGGAGACTATCTTTTGAAGCATAAGAGCAAGGAGTTCATCATCATCAACAACATCTATTACCTTTTGGAGAGTGGTGTCTCCTAGATTGGTTAGGTGTCACTTGGGAGTCTCTAAGATCATGTGGAGTTGAACCAAGGAGTTTGTAAGGGCAAGGAGATCGCCTACTTCGTGAAGATCTACCCCGAGTGAGGCTAGTCCTTCGTGGACATAAGCCATGATGGAATAGACAAGGTTGCTTTTTCATGGACCCTTCATGGGTGGAGCCCTCCGTGGACTCGCGCAGTCGTTACCCTCCATGGGTTCAAGTCTCCATGAACGTGGACATGCGATAGCACCACCTATCAGAACGACGCCAAAAATCATCGTGTCTTCATTGCGTTTGATCTTCACATCTCTACCCCTTTACTTTCCGCACAATTGCATGTTGTACTATTTCCTCTGCTCTATCTCTAGATATGCATGTGTAGGAAGTATTGGTAGTATCTTAACTAGTGCCAAAATCTACCTAAATCTAAAGAAAACTAAAAACTGCACCTTTGGTTGGTTAAGTGTCTATTCACCCCCCCCTCTAGACCTATCTTCTCGACCCTATAGTTACTTTGGTTACTTGTTACTTTCTACGAATTATCTTGCTATCAAACTATCTGTTACTACTACTTTACATCACTTGCATAGAATACCTTGTTGAAACCGTTTATCAATTCCTTCTGCTCCTTGTTGGGTTCGACACTCTTACTTATCAAAAGGACTACGATTGATCCCCTATACTTGTGGGTCATCAAGACTCTTTCTGGCGTCATTGCCAGGGAGTGAAATGCTTTTGGTAAGAGGAATTTGGTAAGGAAACATTTATATTACGTGCTGAATTATCTTCACTTTTCACTATGGAAGATAATCCTTTGAGGGGCTTGTTCGGGGTATCTTCACTTTGACCGGAAGTGGTAAGAGCCGCTCCTCAACCTATTGAACCTATTTAAAATATTTATTATGAAATCCCTTCGGGTAATATGGAGAAACTGCTTGCTAATCCTTATACAGGAGATGGAACAATACATCCTGATTTGCACTTGATCTATATAAATGAACTTTGCAGATTGTTTAAGGTTGCACGTCTATCCGAGGATGGAGCTAAGAAGAAAGTATTCCTTTTATCTTTGAAGGGGAGAGCACTGTCATGGTATAGGCTATTGGATGAATCCAAAACATGGGACTGGAACCAATTGAAGCTGGAATTCCATCAGAAATTTTATCCTATGCACTTGGTTCATCGTTATCAGAATTATATATATAATTTTTGGCCTCGTGAAGGAGAAAGTATCGCTCAAGCTTGGGGTAGGCTTAAGTACATGATGCACACATGCCCCAATCATGAGCTCCTGGGAGAAATGATCATGCAAAAAATTTATGCTCGGCTTCATAATGATAAAACAATACTTGATTCTTCTTCTGCAGGTTCTTTCTCAAAGAGAAGTATTGAATTCAAATGGGATCTTATTGAAAGAATTAAATGAAAATTTTAATATTGGGAAATTGACAAAGGTAATGAGTCAGGTATAAACCTTGAATTTGATTGCGTTAAGTCTTTTATAGAAACAAATGTTTTTCATAAGCTTAGTGCAAAATATGGACTTGACTCTGAGATAGTAGCTACCTTCTGTGAACCATTTGCTACATGTTGATCTCCTTAAGGAGAAGTGGTTTAAATTCCACCCACCTATTGAAGAAATTTGTGAAGAACCAACAATTGCTAAACCTGAAACAATTGCTTATACTGTTAATCATGTCATGCCTTCTGCTTATATTGAGAAACCTTCTTTCCCTGTTAGGATTAAGGAACATGCTAAGGCTACAACTGTGATTCCTAAGAGTAATATTAGAACACCTAAACCCTCTGAATAAATTAAGGTAGAACCTCCTATTGCAATGGTTAAAGATCTCTTGGTTGATAATATTGATGGGCATGTTATTTATTTCTGTAATGAAGCTACCAGAATTGCTAAACAAGTTATCACAGAACAAGATAAATTAGATAAGAATAAGCCAGTTGTTGGCATGCCTGTTGTCTCTGTTAAGATTGGAGATCATTTCTATCATGGTTTATGCGATATGGGTGCTAGTATAAGTGCTATTCCATTTTTTTATATCAAGAAGTTATGCATGATATTGCACCTGCTGAAATAGAAGAGATTGATGTCACTATTAAGCTTGCAAACAGAGATACTATTTCACCGCTTGGGATTGTTAGAGATGTTGAAGTCCTGTGTGGTAAGATCAAATACCCTACTGATTTCTTAGTACTTGGATCACCATAAGATAATTTTTCCCATCATATTCGGTAGACCTTTCTTGAACACTGTTAATGCAGAAATTGATTGTGTTAAAGCGAAAGTTAAGGTTAAGTTCGGTCATGTATCTCATGAGTTTAATTTCTCTAAGTTTAATAGACAACCTCATGATAAAGAATTTCCTAGTAAAGATGATATTATTGGTCTTCCTTCTATTGTTATGCCTCCTACTGATCCATTAGAACAATATTTGCTAGACCATGTGACGGTGTCCTGGACTAGGGGGTCTCGGCCTAGTCAGTCTCGTCCATGGGCCGGACTCAAGGCCCGTTGAAGGATACGGACTCCGGAGGTCTCCAGCCTGTAGAACCAGCATATTGGGCCTCACCGAAGACTTGGCGTGTACCCCAAGAATGTTAGATTCGGCATGTAATCCCTAGATGGTAACTGACCATGTGTAACCCTAGATACCCCTGGTGCCTATATAAGCAGGATGATTTAGTCCATAGAGGCATAGATTCATTCATCATTACCCCTAGGGTTTAGACCATAACTTATGATCTCGAGGTAGATCAACTCTGTACCTTGATACATCCACAATATAAACAAGAGCAGGATGTAGGGCTTTACCTCCTTAAAGTGGTCCCAAACCTGGGTAAATCATCGTGTCCCTTGTCTCCTATTACCCATCGGCCTGATCTCACAGCTCGGGCCACCCTACCCGAGATCTGCCGGTTTTGACACCGACATTGGTGCTTCCATTGAGAGCTCGTTGTTTGATCACCTTGGAACAATGGCTTCACCAATGGGCAATTTAAGTCCCCTTGTCACCATAGGTGCACCTACAATCTTCACCAACGGGCCGTCTGATGGCTCAACAGATCTCAAATCGCACTCCCCCTTCGAGGCGGCAGGACGCAATCGAGAAGCTTGTCCGGAGCTTTATGCTCCATTGGCAAGCTTGGCCGATGGATTCCGATTGAAGGAAACCTCGGATCTGAGCTCCCTCATGAGGGATGAGCACGTGCTTGAACAACTAGAGGAGACTGGCACGTCGGACTTTAAGCCAACCCCAGAAACTTGGCGCATCTTTCCCACAAGGAACATGGGGGCACCTCGGAGCCCCCCCCCCCCGATCGGATTAAAAAATTTGATCCCACCAACCCCCCACGTTGAGTATTGCCCAAGTAATTTGGGGCCTCCCGATGTCTGGGACTTAATCTATATAAAACAATGAGCCGATGAGATAGTTCGGCAGTTCTGGTCGAGATTCTTGTTTCTCAAGAACAGGATAGCTGACTTCCCGGACGTAGAAGCACTCGCTGCCTTCCGTCGCAATTGTCACGATGAGGGTGTGCTAAACGCCCTCTCTCGGCGCCGAGTTCAGACTTTCTCAGAGCTCTCTGAGTTGGTGTCAAGATTTTGCACCATTGAAGACGCCTGGTTGGCTCAGGAATTAGCCCGTGCAGGCAAATCAAGAGAATACGACCTCTCACACGGGCAGCCATCAAAGCGCCCCACGCTAGCAGAGTCACTACGAAAAAGAAGGAAGATGGGATCTCTGACCGTCCTAGATGGATTGCTGGATCAACCGTGCCCTAGACACTCCGTCTTGCTAAACACCAATCCAACTCAAACCCTTCGAGCTTGTTGGGTCGTGAAACAGGTGGCCAAGGGTGGTGAGGCTTTCCTCGCAAATAAACCCACCATCAATCATGCCACAGACTCCTTGAACGAAGCTGAGGTCTTGACGATCTATCAAACATACGTATCAAAAAATTAAAGAAAAAGGGCTCTGCACCAACTCGGCCCCATCCAGATACGCACACCCTCGGCCGTGTGGTTAGACACGCCGATAACATTCGAGGAGTGCGACCAGCCGAAAATCGACCAAAGCCGGTGCCCAGCCGCCCTGGTCCTCGACCCTATAGTGGACGAATGCCAGCTGCATAAAGTGCTAATGGACGGCGACAACAGTTTGAACCTCATCTACATGGACACTCTGGAAAAAATGCAACTGGATACAACCAGCATCCAACATAGCTTCATCACTTTCAAGGGAATCATCCCCAGAAGAGAGGCACGATGTGAGGGAAAAATTACTCTCGGCTTGGTCTTCGGCACTCCCAATAACTATCGGTCCGAGGAGTTAACATTCCACGTCGTACCCTTCTGAAGTGGTTATCAAGCCCTTCTAGGGCGGGAGGCATTTATAAAATTCCATGCCATACCTCATTACGGATACATGAAACTAAATATGCCGGGCCCCAATGGAGTGATCACCGTCACCAGCAATCCAGAGAGGGCACTAAGGGCTGAAAATAAAACGGCCTCACTCGCCCTCGAGACGCTGGCAGAGGCCTTTGCAGCCGAAGAGCTGATGACACTCCGGGCCACGGTCAAATCGGACGATGTCATTCTGGATAAGAGATCTAAATCGACATCATTCAAGCCAGCTGATGAGATTATTAAATTTCAAGTACACCCAACGGACCCGAATAAAACAACGTCCATTGGTGTCCAGCTAGACCCAGAAATCGACGAAGCCCTTTAAAGCTTCCTTCGGGAAAATTGGGACATCTTTGCCTGGCATCCTTCAGACATGCCCGGCATCCAAAGAAACTTAGCCGAACACAGCTTGAACATCTTAAAAGGATTCAAACTAGTCAAACAAGCACTTCGGCAATTCTCCGAGCCCAAACATCAAGATATGGGGGAAGAACTGGCTAAGCTGTTAGAAGCCGGATTCATTCGCGAGATCAAACACCCTGAATGGTTGGCTAACCTGGTCATGGTGCCCAAAAAGGATAAGTCCTGGCGGCTTTGTGTTCATTTCAAAGATGTTAACAAAGCCTGCACCAAAGACCCCTTTCCACTGCCGCGCATTGACCAAATCATCGACGCCACGGCTGGACACGGCTCTCTATGCTTCCTGGACGCATATTCGGGGTACCATCAAATCAAAAATGAAGGAATCCGACCAGGAAGCAACATCATTTATAACACCCTATGGGCCGTTCTGCTTCAACACAATGCCGTTCGGATTAAAAAACGCCGGCACAACATATCAACGCATGATTCAGACATGCCTGGAAGAACACATCAGCAAAACAGCCGAGGCCTACGTCGACGACGTGGTTGTCAACACCAGGGACGTCCGGCAGCTAGTGAAGGATCTCGGCGAAATATTCGCCAGCCTCCGGGTCTACCACATTAAGCTCAATCCGGAGAAGTGTGTCTTCGGGGTACCAGTGGGCAAGCTGCTTGGATTCATTGTTTCCCATATAGGAATCGAGGCCAATCCGGCTAAAATCCATGCCTTGGCCGCACTAGAAATCCCCACCGAACTCAAGCACGTTCAGAAACTCACCGGCTGCGTAGCCGCCCTTAGCTGATTCATCTCTCGACTCGGGGAAAAAGCTTTACCACTATACAGGGTACTGAAGCAAACAAAGAACTTTAAATGGAACAGCGAGGCAGGAAACGCTCTAGAAGAAATTAAAAGGCTCTTCCCACCAACCCCATACTAGCAGCATCAGGAATAGGCGAGCCGATGTTGCTATACATCTCGGCAACAAACCAAGTTGTTTGTGCGGTCCTCATAGTCGAACGAGACGATGAAGGCCACAAATTCAAAGTGCAGCGGCCCGTATACTATGTTTCCGAGGTATTGACCCCGTGTAAAACAAGGTACCCTCACTACCAGAAAATCACCTATGCAGTTTTTATGGCATCTCGGAAGCTCGGCACTACTTTCAGGAGTGTTCTATCACTGTGGCATCCGAGGTCCCTTTGGGCGAACTCCCTAGAGAGTACAGTACATATTCACATTGGACAATGTACTTCGACGGCTCCAAAATGCTGGCCGAGCTGGGGGCTGGGGTAGTTCTCACCTCACCCACCGGTGATAATATAAGGCACGTCCTGCAAATTATGTATGCGTGCTCAAATAACGCAGCTGAATATGAGGCTTTGCTACATGGCCTGCGAATAGCAGTGTCTATGGGAGTCCAACATCTGGAAGTCCGAGGTGACTCCAACCTAGCAATATCACAAGTTAATGGTGAGTTTGACGCAAAGGACCCAAAATGACAGCATACAGAAACGCCGTTCTGGCCATATCAGCCCGATTCGAAGGTCTGGAATTCCATCATATCCCACGAGATAGCAATCAGGC
Source organism: Elymus sibiricus (assembly GCA_039707655.1). Lineage (NCBI taxonomy): Eukaryota > Viridiplantae > Streptophyta > Magnoliopsida > Poales > Poaceae > Elymus > Elymus sibiricus. The sequence goes on from CM077674.1 coordinate 256,170,857, forward strand.
CGCCGATGTTCTCGCCAGGATGGACGCTAAGCGCGACCCGGTTCCCGAAAACACGTTTCTAGAACGTCTCTTTAAGCCGTCTGTGGCATGGTAAGATGGGAACACCGTGCTGGCTCCCTAAGACCCCGGAAAGGTCAACTCTCCGGTAGCCGAGAAGGACGAGGGAATAGTTGGAGGCTCAACTATTGAAGAGACATCCTCGGCTCATGAAGTCATGGCAGTTATCGCGCCATGGACCAAGCCCTTCCTCGGATATTTGCTCCGTAACGAGTTACCCGAGGACCAAACCGAAGCGCGAAGAATAATTCGCCGATCAAAGGCCAACCGGGTCCATGAAGGGGAGCTATATAAAAGAAGCGTCACCGGTGTCCTCCAGAGGTGAATAACCGAAGAGGAAGGACGCAAGCTCCTTGCTGAAATTCATTCCGACATGAGCGGCCATCACGCCGCAGCTCGGGCCTTGGTCAGCAAGGCCTTCCAAGCTAGATTTTATTGGCCTACTGCCAAGGAAGACGCGAAAACTTTGGTTCAGCGGTGCCCTGGCTGCCAGGTTTTCGCCAACCAACGTCAGATGCCCCCCACGGCTCTTCGGACCATTCTGATTACTTGGCCTTTTGCGGTCTGGGGGCTTGACATGGTCAGCCCTCTTAAAGGGGGATCACATAAAAAGAAATACTTACTCATCATGGTAGATAAATTCACAAAATGGGACGAGGCAAAGCCGGTGACTACTGCCGAGGGGGCGCCGGTCGTGGAATTCATCTTCAGCGTAGTACACCGTTACGGCGTTCCTCATAGCATAATCACAAATAATGGCACTAATTTTACAGCCAAAGAGGTCAAGGCGTGGTGCGACAAAATGGGAATTCAGCTTGATTACGCCTCCGTTTACCATCCCCAGACCAATGGATAGGTTTAACGTGCCAATGGACTTGTTTTGAGTGGCATCAAGCCACGTCTAGTACGCTCCTTAAAGGAGGCCGACTATCATTGGGTAGAGGAGCTCGACTCCGTACTATGGGGCTTACACACCACGCCCAACCGGTCCATAGGTTACATGCCCTTTTTTATGGTGTATGGAGCCGAGGCCGTCTTACCATGTGATCTCATTCACGACACGCCTAGACTGCGTATGTATGAGGAGAGAGAGGCCGAGCTAGATCGACAGGACGACCTCGATGCCCTCGAAGAGGAAAGGGATGTGGCTCGGGCATGTTCCACCTTCTACCAACAACAGGCATGGCGCTACCAGAGCAGGGAGGTCCGAACAAAGGCATTCAATAAAGGTGAGTTGGTCATGAGGTTTAATCCGGAGAAGCAGAAGCATAAGTTGTCCCCAAAGTGGGATGGACCGTTCAATATTGACCAAGTGCTCATCGGAGGTGCATATCATATCTGAGATCCCGAGGATAATAAGCTGGTGCCAAACCCTTGGAACGCTGCCTGCTGCGGTGTTTTTACGATTAACCACAGCCACCCCTACTTTACCTTTTCGGTCATTTTCCAGTTAGCATTTAATAGCTATAATTTTCCCTTTTTTTATTAAGTTGTCAAAACTTCCCAATAGTCGTGATCGGTCAAGCCGAAGTGATGTAATTCCTTCGGACACATATCATATGTATGGCACGCGCTATGCTGGGGGCTTTTTTTTGAAGCCGCATAAATTTCCAAAGCACTCTCGGTGCATCCTTCTAATAAAATTGTTGTACGCCTTTTATATGTATCAACTTGACTTAAGTTTTGGCCAAGCTGGGTTGCCTGGCTCCTGTGCTTACCCCCTACGTTCCTGATTGTTTGGCTAGGGGGTAAAGGGAGCACCCCTGCGATTGTTGCTGCCTGGTTAACCGGACTTGCACCTCAGACGGGTGAAGCCGAAAGCTAGCGTTCTTAAGAATATAGTTGGTCGGCAACGATGGAAGTAAAATTAATTGGTTTCACAACTGAAATCACTGGGGGCTTTACGCTCTCCTTGGACATAGGCTCCAACCTATTTCAAACAGGCAAACAAAACAACTCGGGAAAAGGAACCGATAGCGGGACTATTTTTCTTGGAAGATGTTTCTTATGCCTAGACGTAATATAACATACGCTCTGGTTCACTTTGTTTTTCGAGCCCCGTAGCCAGATTGCCTTGTTCTCCGAAGTATCGGATCCGTTTGTACCGATCCGAAGTAGGAAACACTCCTCGGCTAATGGTCAAGGAGGGAGAAGCCAAAGGCTGGCTAACAAAGTATGTATAACAGATGCGGTCGTAATAACGTAAAAGTACATAGATACATAGAGTCATTACAAGTATTTTACATCTGATCAAGCCCGTCTATTAATGACTTAAGGGAACAGTCTCGCTGAGAGAAGCGCGCGCTGGGCATGACATCATCATAAACCAGGGAGGTCGGCGCCTCTTTCCCGTCAGCACCGACTGGGCCAACTTCAGCAAGCCGCTCTGTCTTTATGCCGGTGTAGCAGATCTTGACCATCGCCCACGCCTCCCTCGCGCCCTCCTGACATATGTCGATATCTTCCAGGCCTGTATTTGGCGCCAAGCCCCTTTGAGGCAATCGGCGAGCTGGGACATATCCTCGGGTAAATTCTCTTCGGGCCATAGAGCCTTAAACACGACTTTCATAGCCTTCCGAGCTCGCTCATGCACCTCGGCTAGTTCCGTCTAGGCATCCTCATACGAGGGGCTATTGGCCTCTTTCAGCCGACCTGTCAATAAAACTGCATGATGCAATGGTTAGCTCATGTCAGGCGTCAGCCCTTGTTGCAAAGAAGGAAGTACTCACCGGATATTTCATCATCCACTTTCCTATCCTTTGCCTTGGCAGCAGCCAGCTGAGCTTTAAGCCGGTTAATCTCCTCGGCTTGCTGAGCGTTCTTTGCTTTCAGCTCATTTGTTTCCTCCTTGCTTCGGGACAAAACAAGATGCTCGGCCTGCCGCTGTGACTCGGCATAAATCAGGTCCTCACGGGCCTGTTTCAGATCCTTCTCCAGCTGGCCGATGACTTGTGCTGCTATGAATTACAACAAGTTAGGCATGGATATAGTACTCTTCATGATAAAACACCATATATCCAGATGCACTTACCATGCGCTTCTCTGGTAAAGGTTTTGACATGCGCCACTTCAGCTTGTGCAACGCCCAGCTATGTTTTTGTTTGGGTCAGCTCCTCGGATAGGTCTTTATTCTTCTCCCGAGATGACTAGAAGTTGACTGAAAGGTTTATCAAGCCTCTATATGGTCGCTCATCCTCACATCACGGCCTGGGGGTGTCGGCCCAGTGGAAACCAGGGTACCACGGGGCTTCTGCCTGTGGCCCAGGAAGCAACGTCTGACAAAGGGTTCAAGAGGCAGCCCAGCCGTGGGCGCCGCGAAGCAAGACACCTCGCGAGGGCCAGGCCTCGCGAGGACTCCCTCCACAAGGGGAGGCTCAGCCGAAGACCACCTCCTGTGGCAGGTAGCCTCGCGAGGCCTCTCTTGTGGGGCGGCCTCCTGCGAGGAGCACCGCGTGGAGGAGCCACGCGGCTCTGACTGTGCGGTTGCGTGCCTATCACATGGGTGACGTGCCTGCCCAAGACGACAACAGTAGAGGCCGTGCCAGCAGGCGTGGTCGGGGAAGATTTCCTCTTTGGTGATAAAGGAGCAGTGGCAGCTGCCTCCCCCAAAGTAGGCTCCAAAGCTTACCACTTCGGTGCAAGAAGACCACGGTGACACAGCTTTTGTCAGGATAGGGCTGAGTGCCTGTCCCCCTTTGAATTGCCGTTGTGTGGCAACCCTTCCCGCCAATATTTTCGGGGAAGAGGACCAAGGCAGCTATATAAGGGACAGTGATGCTACCTTAGAGGGGGGACGATTCCAGCTCCTTCTACCTTGTAACACCAGAGCACTATCTCCACAAGCAATCGCAGACAAGCAGGAGTAGGGTTTTACACCGCTCGGTGGCCCTAACCTGGGTAGCTCCTCGTGTCCCTGACATGCCTTGTGTGTGTGTGCGTTCCCGTTGTGCTACGCTCGCCGTAGCCTCGCCAAGGTCACAGTCCGGTAGATAGGTAGCAAAGCAGGCCCCCAGTGTTCGAACCAAGGCTTTGGGAGATCCCCCTCTCTGACATTTGGCGCGCCAGGTAGGGGGCTTGTCTTCGCGCCTACAAACTCGACATCGACATGGCCGACACGCGAGGTGAGCACGCCCTGCGCAGGGCCGGAAGGGTCCTCATGGAGCTCGTCGCCAACGGCAACCGCCGTAGGCGTGCCGGTGCAGCCACCGAGCCCGCGGCAGGGGAAGAACAAGCTTCCTCCCTCCACCCATCCGTGCAGTCGCCTGCCCGCACCACCGCATCTTCGCTCGCCCGCCACAATGCGCCAGCCCCGTAGGCCGCGCTGCTCATGGCGCACGAACTGCTGCGCTACCGTCCCACCGAGGCCGGGTACAACACCTGGCTCGCGCGCATCACCGAACTCGTCAACGCCGCCGGAGATGCCCCGACGCCTTCCCGTCCCCTACCTCCTCCGTCGCCACACAGCAGGCAGGCAGGACACGGCGCGCCTCCTTCGCCTCCTCCGACCGACGACGGCGCAGGACATCACCGCGGCGCGTGCTCGCCAGAGCCATCCCACGGGGCGTCCTCACCACACCACGCCGACGCGAGCTGCCAAATCATCCGGCGCGCGGTACTAGATGCACGCGTGATCCTCGAGCAATAGCGCGACCGCCAGAACCGCACCATCGTAGGCGGCGTTGCCACCTACAACGGGGGCTGCCTTGCCTTCACTCGCGAGCTATGCCGCGTGGTGTGGCCTGTGAAGTTCAAGCCTGAGCTGCCTCCTCGCTACGATGGCACCCCCAACCCCGTGGAGTTCCTGTAGCTCTACACCATGGGCATCCAGGCTGCGGGCGGTGACGACAAGGTCATGGCAAATTGGTTCCCCATGGCCCTCAAGGATGTCGCGCACTCGTGGCTGATGAACCTCCGCAAGGCCTCCATCTCCTCGTGGTCCGAACTGTGCCGGCAGTTCGTCGCCAACTTCAAGGGCACCTACGAGCGCCCCCTCATGCTCAACGACTTGCACGCCGTGCGCTAGCGCCCTGGCGAGACCCTCCGCAAGTACATCCAGCGCTTTAGCCAAGTGCGGAACAAGATTCCGCGCACCTCCGACGCCGCGATCATCTCCGCATTCACCTCCAGCATCACAGATGTCAGGTTGCTTGAGAAGCTCTCCACCAACGATGAGCTCGACACCATGGTCGCGCTGTTCGACCTCGCCGACAAGTGCGCCAAGGCTGAAGAGGGCCGCCTCTTCGCCCACAACGACCCTGACGCGGTGCCGGACGCCACCAAGGCCAAGGGCAAAGACGCCAAGCACAAGGGCCCCGTCGTGCTTGTGGCGAAGCCTGAGCAGAAGTGCGGACGCGACCGCGACGAGGCCAAGAAGGACGGTCGCCCTTCTGCTCCTACCACAACATGCACTCCCACAACACCGAGGACTGCCACGAGCTCAAGCTGTTTCGCGACGACCGCAAGGAGCGCGGCATGGGCCGCGGAGGCGGCCGCAACGGCAATCACTGGGGAAACCACAATAACAACGGCAACAACAACTATCAGCAGGGCTCGCAGAACCAGCCGCGGCAGGCCAACCCTCAGGCCAACGCCGCCCCGCCGCGTCCCGGCAGGGACGACGGCAACCTCCCTGACAAGAACGCCGGGGCTATCAGGAGCCTCGCGAGGTAGCGTGCATCCTTGGCAGGGCCCAGGCCCCCTCATCCAACCGCCACTTCAAGCAGTTCTCCCGCGACGTGAACGCAGCCCTCCCAGGGGTTGAGACCTCCCGGCCCCTCAAGAGGTCGCAGTACCCGATCCCCTTCGATTCCAACGACCACCCCAAGTCCACAAGGTCCGTGGGCACCATTCCCTTGATGTGCACGCCCACCATCAACAATGTTGTTGTCACCAAGACGCTCATCGATAGTGGTGCGGGACTCAACGTGCTCTCCATAGAGACTTTCAAGAAGCTCCAGGTGCCCTACGAGCGCTTAATGCCGACGAGGCCCTTCTCAGGCGTGACCGATGGCTCCACCTTGCCTTTGGGGCAAGTGCGCCTTCCCATCACCTTCGGCACCCGCAAGAACTACCGCACGGAGCTCATCGACTTCGACGTAGCGCACATCGGCTTACCCTACAATGCCATTTTGGGCTACCCCGCGCTTGCCAAGTTCATGGCGATGAGCCACCATGCCTACAACACCATCAAGATGCCTGGCTACAGCGACACCTTCACCATCCGTTGCAACGAGAAGGACGTGGTGCGCTCCCTCGAGCATGCCTACAAGACTGCTGCCATCGCTCACCCTGCCGACGAAGACGACATCGGGCCTACCGAGCCCGCGCCCGCGAAGAAGAAGCAGCTATTCTCTCAGGCATGCGTCGAGACGAAGAAGGTGTCGCTGGATGGTAGTAGCTCCGGGCCCGCCGTCACCATTGGCAGTGGCCTCTCTCCCAAATAGGAAGGCGTGCTCATTGCCTTCCTCCGGGTAAATGCTGATGTGTTCGCATGGACAGCATCAGATATGTCCGGTGTGCCGAGGGAGGTGATCAAGCACCACTTAGCGGTGTGCCCCAATGCACGCCCCGTAAAGCAAAAGGCACGGCGCCACGCGCCCGAAAAGCAAGAGTTCATCATTCGAGAAGTTGAGATGCTTCAGGAGGCAGGAGTCATTCGCGAGGTACGCCACCCCGAATGGGTCACCAACCCTGTCGTGGTCCCTAGGCACAGCGGCGAGGGGCGGATGTGCGTTGACTTCACCAGCCTCAACAAGGCCTGCCCCAAGGACCCTTACCCGCTGCTACAAATCGACCAGATCGTGGACTCCACCGCTGGGTGCGAGTTGCTGTGTTTTCTGGACGCCTTCTCAGGATACCACCAGATCAAGATGGCGAAGGAAGACGAAGAAAGGACGGCCTTCATTACCCCCTGCGGAGTGTACAGTTACATCTGCATGCCTTTCGGCCTGAAGAGCGCGGGAGCCACCTTCCAGAGGCTGATGCGCATCGCCCTGGGGCCCCAGATGGGAAGGAACGCAGAGGACTACGCCCTGCCCCCCGCGAGCCCTTGCTCCTGTACTTGGCAGCCACCCCCCAGACGGCCAGCGCGGCCCTTGTGGTGGAACGGGAGGAGCGAACCTGCGCCAGAAAGAAGGACGCGCTTGCGCCTGCCGAGGACGCGCCTGTGCCTGCCGAGGGTCCCCCTCAGGAGGCCCTTGTCGAACCGCCTGACGAGCCCCCTGAGGAACAAGCTGCTACTCCTACGACTACGCGCCTCGTCGAACACCCCGTCTACTTCGTCAGCACGGTGCTGCGGGATGCGCGCGAGCGGTATCCCATGTAGCAGAAGCTTCTCTTCGCGCTCCTCATCGCCTCCAGGAAACTGTGCCACTACTTCCAGGGCCACCCCATCAAGGTGGTCACGTCTTATCCACTGGAGCAGGTCCTACGCAGCCCCAACGCCACCGGCCACGTCACCGAATGGAACATCAAGCTGTAGTCTTTCGAGCTGGAATTCCTCACCACAAGGACAATCAAGGGCGCAGCCTTGGCGGATTTCACGGCGGAGTGGACGGATACGCACCAGGAGGAGCCTCGTGAGGAAGAATCCCTCCTGCCCGGGAAGGACGCCCCTGGTAGCTGGACCATGCACTTCGACGGCGCGTTCTCCCGGCAGGGCGCTGGGGCTGGCGTCGTGCTCACCTCGCCAGCAGGAGACAAGCTCTCATACGCCGTACAGCTTTGCTTCAAGCATGATGACAAGGTCTCCAACAACATAGCGAATGTGAGGGCCTCATCGCCGGGCTCAAGGCTGCCTTCGCTCTTGGCATCAAGCGCATCCTCGTCAAGGGAGACTCATAGCTCCTCATCAACTTCTCCAACAAGAGCTACAAGCCCAAGGATGAGAACATGGCCGCCTACCTAGAGGAGGTGCGCAGGCTTGAGAAGCGCTTCCTCGGCATGGAACTCCAGCATGTCCCTCACGGTGGCAACAAGGAAGCAGACGACATCACCAAGCGGGCTTCTCGCCGCGAGCGCCAGAGCCCTGGCGTCTTCGAGGAAAGGCTCCTGAAGCCATCAGCTGCACCACCTACCACCAGCACCATGGCGCCCCATGAAGAACTCCCGCCCACACCCTCCACAGGTGCACCAGACTGCGGCCCACCTTCAGGTGCTCGCTCGCTGTTGGCGCTAGAGCCGCAGGCCGAAACTTGGGTCGCGGAGCTCAAAGCTTACCTGGAGAGCGGCGCCCTCCCAGAGGACGACACAGAAGCAGAGCGTGTGGCCCGCCAGGCCGCACCTTACTGCCTGAGGGATGGCGATCTCTACCGCAAATGCCCCAATGGAGTTGCGCTGCGCTGCATCTGTACAGAGCAAGGGCGCGAGCTGCTCGTCGATATACACGGTGGAGACTGCGGCCACCACTCCTCATCGCGCACTCTCGCCGGCAAGGTGTTCCGCAGCGGCTTCTACTGGCCCACAGCGTTTCAAGACGCCACTGAGCTGGTCAAGTCCTGCGAGGCCTGCCAGTTCCACGCCAAGCAGATCCACCAGCCGGCGCAAGGGCTCCAGACCATTCCCCTCTCGTGGCCCTTCGCGGTCTGGGGGCTAGACATCCTGGGCCCCTTTCCCCGCGCGGCCGGCGGCTACCGCTACCTCTATGTCACCATCGACAAGTTCACCAAATGGGCAGAAGTGGAGCATGTTCGCTCCATCCCGGCAGGGTCAGCCCTCAAGTTCATCAAGGGCCTGGTGTGCCGCTTCGGCGTTCCCAACCGCACCATCACTGACAACGGCTCACAGTTCACCAGTGGTCTCTTCGAGTCATACTACGCCAACCTTAGCATGCAGATCTGCTACGCCTCCTTGGTGCACCCGCGGAGCAACGGCCAGGCCGAGCATGCGAACGCTGAGGTCCTCAAGGGCCTCAAGACACGAAGCTTCAAGAAAAAGCTCACAGCCTGCGGCAAAGGCTGGCTCGATGAGCTCCAGTCCATGCTATGGTCGATCCGCACAACAGCGACCAAGCCTACCGGTGAAACACCCTTCTTCCTCGTCTATGGGGCAGAAGAGTCCCTTCCTACTGAGCTCAAGCATGGGTCCCTGTGGGTCCTGGCCTTCGACGAAGTCCACCAAGATGGCCCGCGGGAGGCCGATCTGCTCCTCCTCGAGGAAGCACGCCGCCGGGCTGCCATCCGCGCCGCCCGGTATCAGCAGGCGCTGCATCGCTACCACAGCCACAACATATGCCCCCAAACCCTTGAAGTTGGCGATCTTGTCCTGCGAAGGATCCTCTCCAAGGAGGGACTCCACAAGCTCTCACCCATGTGGGAAGGCCCGTTCAGGGTTGTACAAGTTTCCCGGCCTGGCGTAGCACGGCTGGAGACGGAGGAGGGTGTCCCGGTGCCGAACCCATGGGACATCCAGCACCTTCGCAAGTTCTACCCGTGACCTCATGGGCACGAACGAAGTGGAGTTGTACATGCTCCGGAGCCTCTCTTTTTGCGTCGCCACGAGGCCGCAAGAGCTCCCGCCCACAACCCAGTGGGGCCCCATGCTCAAACATGGCGGACTGTTTACTTGAGGGCGCCGCCTGGCCACTACATCCTCAAGCTGCTCCGTGCGCATCACGGCAGCATTATCTTTTTGGTTGTGTAATGGGACCCTTTCATGCAACAGTAAAGTTTTATTTCCTAGAGTATTATGCGTGCTTGTTAAACACTTTATTTCAGAACTGGTGCGCGCTCGCGATTTCCCTCCTGCGTATCACGCGAGCGGGGGCTAGACACGGTGCCTGCGCTCAGGTCAGTCCTAGCAGCGCCGCTAAACCCAAGTGACTGAGCTCTGGCTCGCGGGCCTGCTACCACACACGTCACCTCACCAAGGTCCTTGGTACTTTGTCTCCTTGCGTGACACCCGCAAGCAAACTGGCGAGCGCGCGCTGTTGCATCACTTGCGAAACTCGTTGGCATATCGCAGTCATAGGTACAACCCACAGGAGGCCTCATGAACACTGCCTTGCGAAGCAGCCTACGGCGCATCGCCTCATCAAGAAGCCCACAGGAAACCACATGAGCATTGCCTCGTGAGGCAGCCTACAGCGCCCGTCTCCGCCAAGTGCCAGCAGGAGGCCTCACGAGCGAGCACCTCGCGAGGCGCATCCCGCAGCCTGCAACACGCCAAGACTCACACTCCACGAAAAAGCCAAGTCCAAGCGCCTCGTGAATTCTCCTCAACGCCTCTCGAACGCTCTTTTCCTCGCGATCTCACTGAGCACCATTAGTTTTCCTTTCTCAAGCCGCTTGCACGTCAAAGGGGGGCTTCTTGAGTATCGCGCCTCGGGAGCCCTTACCGCCTCACGGAGCCCTACACCCTCTGGCTTGTTTGGCATGCGTCCTAACATACGAGCGACGGTCGTAGCACGCTCAGGGGCTCGGTCCTAGCGATGTAGGGCACAAAGGCGTGGAAAAAGGAAAAGAAGGCCTCATGAGGGAACGAAAAATTGCAGCAAACATTTAAAGACTTCGCATGATTACAAAAATAATGTTTTCACGCCCCCACGGGGCTACACCTATTCGAATACAGGATAAAAAGAAGAAAGGGGCCTAGGCAGATGAGGGATGAGGCGCTGTCGCCGCCGTCATCGTCATCGTTGCCGCGGCCGCCGCCCTCGCCGGAGCTCTCGCTTTCGTGCGAAAACTTCAGGACCAAGGCTTCCATGTGGTCCCGCACCTCCTTCTCGAGCCTGTCACGAAGCTCCACTGGGACGGGGCTCATCACCCTGTCGAAGTCGAAGTTGGCGTCGGCGCAGAAGAGGTTGCTGAAGATGCGCGTCGCCGCCTGGCTCAAGAGGTCACGACATTCGTCCACGACGATGGCGTCCATCCTCGCGGTCCCATCCTCCATCCTCTCCACGAGCTTGGTGAAGAAGCTCCGGTAGCCGGCGTCGTCGTCCCTGAGGGGGTCCTCAAGCCTCTTGCTGGAGAAGCTGGCAATGACAGTGCTGGCACGCCGCGCGAGGGCGTGGAACATCTTGGTGCGCCCATGCTGCAACCCCCGTGCCTGAGCCGCGTCGTCCTTGGCCTTCTCGACGACATCCCAGACGCCGCCTACCTGCGCCTGAAGGGACGCCAGCTCCCCCTCGGTGTCCGCCTTAGCTGCCAGTGCCTTCTCCCGGCCAGCTGATGTCTAGTACACAACTTGTTCTTGTAGACTCGTGTTGGGCCTCCAAGCGCAGAGGTTTGTAGGACAGTAGCAATTTTCCCTCAAGTGGATGACCTAAGGTTTATCAATCCGTGGGAGGCGTAGGATGAAGATGGTCTCTCTCAAACAACCCTGCAACCAAATAACAAAGAGTCTTTTGTGTCCCCAACACATCCAATACAATGGTAAATTGTATAGGTGCACTAGTTCGGCGAAGAGATGGTGATACAAGTGTAGTATGGATAGTAGATATTGGTTTTTGTAGTGCGAACAATAAAAACAGCAAGGTAGCAAGTAACAAAAGTAAGCATAAACGGTATTACAATGCTTAGAAACAAGGCCTAGGGTTCATACTTTCACTATTGCAATCTCTCAACAATGTTAACATAATTGGATCATATAATCATCCCTCAACGTGCGATAAAGAATCACTCCCAAGTTCCTATTAGCGGAGAACATAAGATAGAAATTGTTTGTAGGGTACGAAACCACCTCAAAGTTATTCTTTCCGATCGATATATTGAGCTATTCCTATAAGTGTCACAAACAGCCCTAGAGTTCGTACTAAAATAACACCATATGACACACATCAACCAACTCTAATGTCACCTAGATACTCCAATGTCACCACAAGTATCCGTGAGTTGATTATACGATATGCATCAAACAACTTCATAATCATAATATTCAATCCACACAAAGAACTTCAAGGAGCACCCCAAAGTTTCTATCAGAGAAAAGATAATGAAAATGTGCATCAACCCCTTTGCATAGATTACCCCAATGTCACCTCGGGAATCCGCGAGTTGAGTGCCTAAACATACATCGAGTGAATCAATATAATGCCCCATTGTCACCACGGGTATTCATATGCAAGACATACATCAAGTGTTCTCAAATCTGAATATTCAATCCGACAATAACGAAACCTCAAAGGGAAAAGATTCGATTCATCACAACAAAGATAGAGAGGGAAGAAACACCATATGATCCAACTATATTAACAAAGCTCGCGATACATCAAGATCATGCCATATCAAGAACACGAGAGAGAGAGAGAGAGAGAGAGATCAAACACATAGCTACTAGTACATACCCTCAGCCCCGAGGGTGAACTACTCCCTCCTCGTCATGGAGACCGTCGGGATGATGAAGATGGCTTCTGGTGATGATTCACCCCTCCGGCAGGGTGCCGGAAAAGGGCTGTAGATTAGATCGTGGAGGTACAGAGGCTTGCGGCGGCGTAAAAACTCATCTAGGTTAACTTTCGGGGGTTTCTGAATATATATGATTTTTCAGCGTTGGAATCACGCGAAGAGGGGCCACAGGGGGCCCATGAGGCACCAGGGCGCGCCTGGGGGGGCAGGCGCGCCCAGGTGGCTCGTGGGGCCCCTGTGGCTCTTCTGCGGCTCCTCCGAAGCTTCCTGGGTCTGATTCCTTCCAGAAAAAATCGTCAAAAAGTTTCGCTGCATTTGGACTTCATTTGATATGGATTTTCTAGAAACCAAAAACAAGCAGAAAACAGCAACTGGCACTAGGCACTAGGTCAATATGTTAGTCCATAAAAATCATATACAAGCCATATAAAAGTGCACCAAAATCATACAAAACTATAATAAACATGGCACGAATACTTCATAAATTATAGATACGTTGGAGACGTATCACAAGCCTCCACCTCGCTCAGCCGCTTCTTGAGGAAGGAGATCTCCGCCTGGAGCTCGCCCCGCTTCTCGGTGAAGCGGTCCTCCTAAAGCTTCAGCTTCTGGCGGTGGTCCTTGGTGAGCGCCTCACGCTCGTTCTTGGACTTTGCCTCGGCGTTCGCCTGGATTTTCTTCTCCTTCTCCTTGAGCTGGGCGTTGGCCTTGGTGAGGCGTTCATTGTAGGTGGCTTGGGCGGCCGCCACCTTGCGATCCAACGTCGCCAGGCGCTCATGCTCAGTGTCCTGCTCGGTCGCGGTCCTCGCGAGCTCTCGCTCCTGGATCTCGGCGTCCCCCTCGCGGGCCACAAGGGCCTCCTCGTGCTTGGTGAGTTCCTCCTCGCGGGAAGCAAGTTGCCCTTCGCGAGCTGCGGCGGCGTCCTCCCGCGCCCGGAGCCCTTGCTCCCTGGAGGCGGCCTGCTCCAGGAGGGCCTTCTCATGGGCCTTCGCTTCTTCGCGCCGCCGGTTGGCCTCCGCGGCGTCCCTCACGGCTCCCTCGAAGAGCTCCTTGGCGTCCCTGGCGGCCTTGTCACGCCGCTCCCGCGTGGCAGCTTCCGTCAGGCGCCCTAGCTTGACGGCCACGTCGAGCTGGCACCACTCCTCTGTGAGGCGCGCCTCCTCCGCCTGAAGGTCCTCCTCAAGTGCGTCGAGGGCCACCCTGGCGCCCCACAAGGCCCCGCGCTTGAGCACGACGCTATCACTCACCAGCTGAAAGGCCCAACCGGTGCACGGCTCTGCGCCACCGTCTGCCGTCTGGCTCGCGAGGACCCCGGGGTCGGACCCACTCCCAGGTGCCTTGCTCTCGCTTCTAGCGGGGGCCGCGTCCTCCGTCGAGCGCTGGGGTCTCTTCGCGGCCTCCTCTTCGGCCTGCTGCGCCGGCATGCACTGCGGGCTCGTCGCGGCAGCCTCAGGAGCCTGGCGCGCAGGCGAGCGCCGGGGGCTCGTCGTAGCCCCCTCGTTGGCGTTGGCCTCCCGGGCGGGTGTGGAGTGCTGCACAGGGTTTGGCTCTTCGGTCCCCTCCATCGTCGTGTCGCCTCCCACGCCAGGCGCCTCGGGCAGCACCTCCCCTCCTCTGAAGGCCTCCTCCCGAGGCTCGCTCCCCCGGCTGAGGGAGGCAAGTCCTCGCGTGGCTTAGAGGAAGCCGCGCGCTCTTCTTCCGTCGTCGCGCGCCCTGCGTCAGCCTCAGGGCGGCGGACGGCCTCCTCGCGCCCCTCGGAGCGTGCAGGGGGTGCGGGACCCTTCTCGGTCTGCTCCGCCCGTGAGGGCACAGTGGGCACCGTGGCCCCCCTCAAGTCGAGGTCCTTCTTCTTCTTCTAAGGAGGCTCCCTGTGTAGCACGAGGGCTCAGCCCGGATCTCGGGAGGCGGAAAACAAGATTGAAGCAAGGGGCAAAACGCGAAGACTTACTCGTTGACGGTGTCCTGGATTAGGGGGTGCCAACCTAGCCGGCCCGTCTCGTCGGATGGGCCGATATGCCCCTGTACGTGATCAAGATGGACTCCGGAAGCCGTATATGGGAGACGTGATCAAGACTACCTCTACCGAAGACTTGCAGTACACTTCAAGATTATTCCAGCCGCCTTACTCCAAGATACCGACTTTGTAACCCTAGATACCCTCCCTGGCGTGTATATAAGCCATAGGGTTTAGCCCGTAGGGGACATTAGCGCAACATCGAACACCTAGCTATAGTAGTTAGACACATATTACGATCTCGAGGTAGATCAACTTTGTACTCGATACACCTCCATTAATATAAAGAGAAGCAGGACGTAGGGTTTTACCTCCATCAAGAGGGCCCGAACCTGGGTAAAACATCGTCTCCCTTTGTCTCTGTTACCATCGATCCGAGATCCGCAGCTCGGGACCCCCTACCCCGAGGTCTGCCGGTTTTTACACCGACACTCATCGTTAGGGACCCATCGCCATTTCTTCAGCTTCGGCGGCGAGCGGCTAACGCTGCCGCTCCCGCGAGGCTCGCTCGAGCTCCCTACGGAGGGCCCGGCGCGAGGCCTGCTGGAGTGCTCTCCCGCCGGGCCGGTGCGGATCTCCTCCGCACGAGGCTCGGCGGCCTCGCCGCTGGTGCCTCCTCCGCCCCCCGTGCTCGCGGGCTGGGAGGGCATAACCACGAACTAGTCGTCATCGTCGTCATCGTCGCTGGCGTCAACCAGCAGTTTGGCGGGGGCACTCCTCCATCGCCCTCCTCTTCGACGCCCACCGAGGCCCCGGAGTCCTCGCGGCCACCCGAGCCGGGCACCACCAAGAGAGGGTTCTCGCGAGGCCCCTCATGGAGCCAATCCCCACTCGTCGAACCGTGGGATCACTGCTATGGTCACGGCTCTGTCGTGGAAGTGGTACAGTGGGTACGTGGCTTCAGCCAGGTTCACCGCGTTCTCGGCATACAAGATCTTCATGATCTCGATCACAGCCGCCCCGTCAAGGCTGTCGGCGCTCAGCCTCATCGGGTTCTTGTTGCCGATGTAGTCCCACATCGGGCGCGAGGCTTCTAGAGAGGAGCGATGCGACGGTGCACGAACTCCTTGGCGACCATCGCCCCCGTGAGCTTCGTGTCCTTCAGGGCTCTCATCCTCTCCACGAGCGGCGCCAGCCTCTCGTCAGTGAGCATTGCATGCTCCCATCCGGAGCTCTTCACGGCAGGCGCGGCCGACGCCAGGAGAAGGGGGGCTGAACTGGCCCGCATCCATGTAGACCTACCGCGCCCTGAAGCCCTCCACCTTCTTCATGATCTTCATGGGAATTATGTGGGGCGCCATTCCGTCGACGATGCGAAACAAGGTGCACCCCGAGCGCTGATTCGCCACGGTCAGCCGCAGGCTGTAGAAGGTGCAGAAGAGAGCCACCGAGGGCATCACGCCCAAGAAGTCCTCGCACAGATAGGCAAAGATGAAGAGGAGGAAGACGGAGTTGGGTTGGAGGTGGAGCGCGTGGATTTGGTAGTAGGCGAGGATGGGGCAGAAAAAGTCAGAGAAGGGTGGCACCAAGCTGGCGAAGATGGTGTGGACGAAGAAAGGGAAGGTTGTGGCCTCCAGTTCATGGGCCCGACGCGAGCCAGGCCGGATCCGTGTGGCCTTCCACTCGTTGTGGTTGCTAGCCACCATGGGGCGCACATTGCCCCTCCTCGTTGAGGATGATGGACCTCAGCAGGGCCGGCTCCAGCTCGGCCGCTGCCGGCTGCTTGTTCTTCCTGGTGGTAGGGGCCATGGTCGTGGAGGAAGCTTGGGAGCAGGAGGAGGAGATCGCAAAGAGCGGAGTGCGAGGGAGGCGAGTCGAGCAGAGGAAGGCAATGATGATGCCGCGCCACGCGCGGGTCAGTTTTATGGCAGGCCGGGCGGTTACCAAGGCGTCGTGGGGGAAGTGGGGGCGTCTCCATCCCATCGTGCTGCCACACGTCCCTACCTGGGCCCGGCAATCTACATAGGCCCCGCGCCATTTTGTTCCCAACGGGCGAATACGTGCGCGCCACGGGCCTGGGGCTACTGTCGGCCCAGTGGGAACCACGGTACCATGGGCCTTCTGCCTGCGGCCCAGGAAGCGACGTTCGACGTAGGGTTCAAGCGGCGGCCCAGCCGTGGGCGCCGCGAAGCAAGACACCTCGCGAGGGCTAGGCCTCGCGAGGACTCCCTCCACAAGGGGAGGCTCAGCCTAAGACCACCTCCTACGGCAGCCAGCCTCGCGATGCCTCTCTCGTGGGGCGGCCTCCCGCGAGGCCCTCCGCGTGAGGGAGACGCGTGGCTCCGACTGCGTGGCTGCATACCTATCACATGGGTGACACACCTACACAAGACGACAACAGTAGAGGCCGTGCCAGCAGGCGCGATCAGGGAACATTTCCTCTTTGGTGATGAAGGAGCAGTGGCAGCTGCCTCCCCCAAAGCAGGCTCCAAAGCTTACCACTTCGGTGCAAGAAGACCATGGTGACACGGTGCACTAGGGCAGATGTCATCGGTGAGCCCACCAGCGTGTCATGGATGGCGTCTTTTCCAGGCGAAGACTGTTTTTGTCAGGATAGGGATGAGCGTCTGTCCCCCTTTGAATTGCTGCTGTGTGGCAACCCTTCCCGCCAAT
This sequence comes from Elymus sibiricus, assembly GCA_039707655.1. NCBI lineage: Eukaryota > Viridiplantae > Streptophyta > Magnoliopsida > Poales > Poaceae > Elymus > Elymus sibiricus. The sequence continues at coordinate 256,187,882 of CM077674.1, forward strand.
ATTTTCGGGGAAGAGGACCAAGGAAGCTATATAAGGGACAGTGCTGCTACCTTAGAGGGAGGACGATTCCAGCTCCTTTTACCTTGTAACACCAGAGCACTATCTTCACAAGCAATCGTAGACAAGCAGGAGTAGGGTTTTACACCGCTCGATGGCCCAAACCTGGGTAGCTCCTCATGTCCCTGTCGTGCCTTGCGTGTGTGTGTGTGTTTCCATCGTGCTCCGCTCGCCGTAGCCTCGCCAAGGTCACCGTCCGGTAGATAGGTAGCGAAGTAGGCCCCCAGTGTTCGAACCAGGGCTTTGGGTTATAACTAGAAAAGACATCTATGAACTTCCGCTTAGCGAAGTCCGCGGCTTCTCCTTTGTATATGCCGACCAGGGCAGCTCCAAAGGCCGCGTCGTTTCGGAAGCTTTCCCGAATTGATCGGGTAGCGTCGTTGTCGCTGTTATACATGCACAGTAGGTGCTGACGCTGCTGAAGAGGTTGGACTTTTTGGCTGATGGTCGTTGCCAACACGTCTATGATGGTAAGTCCAGTGTTTGTCAGACACCTCACCTTAGCAGCCAGGGTGGCTACTTTTGTGTCGTCTTATTGGGCGGGACTCCGCGGCCTCCAGCTGAAATGCTTCTTCGGAGGATCGGAAGTAAAGGTCTGGAGCCCAGGCCGAACTGGTTCATGCAGAGGGACATCTTCCATGTAGAACCATTCGGACGTCCACGTATCGGTGTCTTCTCGAGGGGTGCCTGTGGGGTAGCCGGTCCCAGCTATGCGGCAGACCTCGGCTGCCCCTACTTTGTGTAACTTCCCATCCCAGGAACAGGGCATGATGCAGAAGTACTTCCTCCACAGCCCGAAATGAGCCACACACCCAAGGTACATTTCACAGAGGGCGACATACCCCGCGATATGCAGGATCGAATTGGGAGTCAGGTGGTGGAGTTGGATCCTGTAAAACTCAAGCAGACCCTAGAGAAAGGGATGGATAGGAAACCCCAGGCCGCGCAGAAGAAAAGGAACCAAGCACACCCGCTCGTCCCCATGAGGGATGGGGTGGCTGTCAGCGTGTGCCTGCCCGTCCACGGATATTAAGCCTGGGTGGGTGGACGCTAGATAAGAATCAGGCAGGTAACCCTGGGTGGAGAGTCGATCCGGCTGAAGATGCATAACGGAGCAGCTGCCCCAGTCACCCTTGAGGGGACCATGGGGCACTGGTGCAGCAACCTGCTATACAAACAGTTTTTACGCCCTTTCCGAGACAGAGTTTTAAACCGTCACTTTGCATGTGTGTGCGATAGGGGGGTCCTTCCCACATGACCCAGAAACCGGCGGCGATAGGGAGCACGCAAGCATACGTTTCGCAGAACTAAGCATATGCGATGCCCGCATCTTTCCCAAACGCTCCATCCTTGCTACTCATGTGTGCTCGCATTACCATCGCACTCGGTATTCTGTGGTGCAACGTTTACGATGCTCGCCCCATCACAAACAGTTCATGATTGTAAAGCGTGTATCATAAGTATACTATCACACACATTTACCTTTCCTAGACCATATGCGATTCAATGTAAGAGCACATACAGTTGTCCCTATAAAACTGTATGCGAAGCTTGAATATATCCCACACATTTCTCTGTCAATAAATGTTTACGATGCACATGACATCATAAACAGTTCATAATTGCCTAGCGTGTGTGATAAGGTGACTTTCACAAACATTTATTAAGAAGGAACTGTGTGTGCTGTGGTTGTTAATCTCACACATTTTTTCTTGTCTGATCGTGTGTGTAGTAGAGTTTCATCGCACACGTACTAATCTGAGAAACGTGTCTGATCTTGACATTTATCACAGACGTTTTGCTTTCGCAAACCGTGTGCAGTGTAATGGCCTCCAGAGCATAATTTATCCCTAATTTAATCCCTGCATTTAAAATTCATAGAATTTGAATTTGAAACAGATTTTCAATTTTAAAGTAGGCAATCACTTATTTCATATCGGACCATGTTTATTACAAATACAAGTTCAAGGACGAATGCATAATTCGATGCACAGGTACATATACTGAAGAACTATAGAAGCACCAAGTAAAGAATGATGAACCACAGTTTTACTAAAGACTGTAAAGAGAGAGGTGGAAGTCATTCTGGTTGCTGGAGAAGGTGAGGCGGAATGCCCATATTGTGCCCTCCTCCATGCCTAATGCGTGCACGACTCTAGGCCAACCCCTTGTGATGGCCGCCTGCCCATCCTTCACTGTCTTCATTAGGACTTCTTGATGCTTTTTTTTGAACAGTTAAAACAGCAGGAGAGGCTCCTACTGTTGTTTCATTAAATAAAATAAGGTATTTTTTACATGGCTGTAATTACAAAGCCCAAGGGGTAACAAGTTGCTAGAATTCTACATTTACAGAGAGGAGAAGCTAAGCCGCCAGGGTCCGAATCAGCCCTTGAATGAAAGCATTACTGCCTTCATCTACCCTGAAACTCAAAATTTGAAGGTCATGCTTTAGCATTCTCAGCCAGTCCAAATGTGTGGCAACCTCTCCATCAAACAACACTTTGTTTCTTTGCTTCCATATGTTCCACGCCGATAGAATAGTGATTTCCTTGAAGAGAGGTTTCTGCCATGCAGTCTTCACCAATTCAAACACTGTTTGTAGATCAGCACTTGTGTTTCAATTGATAGCTAAAATTTCCCAGCACCTTCGAGCAAAGGGGCAGTCATAGAAGAGATGTTTATTAGTCTCCAGCTCCGTGGAATTGCATAACAGACAGGCATGATCATCACCAATGTTGAAATGTCTTCTGAGTAACATGTCTCTAGTGTTAACACTATCCAAAAGCATGAGCCATGCAAAAACCTTATGTCTCATGATGCATTTTGATTTCCACAGCTCTGTAATATACCTTCGTGCACTTACGTTTCTGAATAGGAATTTGTAGAACTTACGTGGTTTGTAATGTACATCCCCCCAACTCAAGATCCATTCGTCTGTCCCCATGTGATCCAGCGCCATGACATTTGTTACTGATAATATATCCTCCATTTCTACTCTCGCTTCGAGCGAAAGTGGTAGCTGGAAAAGGGTTGCTGGGTCGGGGTCCGAATGGAATTGAGCCAGGGACAAGTCTTCATTTTACACATATGAGAAAATCCGGCTGTGGGATTCCATGAGTACTCTGTCTCCATGCCACAAATCTTTCCAGAATAGTATAGCATCCCCTGCTCTTGGAACACACGTAGTGATACCTCTGTAGATGTCTATTAAAGAGAAAACATCCTTCCACCAAAACGAACCACAACTTTGCTTGGCATGAGGCGGGTCTTGATCATAATATGCATTCTAGATCATCATTACCCAGGGAGTATTAGCCTTATGCATGAATTTGTGTATGTAATTTAGAAGTAATGCCTCGTTCTATGCTTTGAGGTCAATCACACCTAGACCACCTTTTTTGCTTTGGTCGACAAACCAAATCCCAAGCTGCTAGGGAGTGAGTTTTTGCATCTCTGTCCACAACTTTCCTCCAGAGACAATGCCTTTGGGGGACTTCTCGATACTCATTGTAGTCTCGATGAAATACTTTAACCTTCATTGCATGTCCACCAATCATGTACTTTGCAAGGTAATGTTGAGTATACTGCTTTGGGAACCACTGCAAACGAAAAAGATTCAGACATTGTTCTCTAACAACTCATTATGGGCAGTAAAAAGAGAAGGCTACAGGGTTCGTAGTTACCACCCTACAACTCACTGTTGTGTTGGATAGAGTGTTGACAAATAATTTAATTGCCATCGTTTGTATATTTTTGCTAATAATTCTTATCAGTTTCCTCACTTGATGCTGGTTCATGAATATCTCATTGCCCCATAGGCAAAAAGGGTCGAGGCGTGTATCTTTGCCGAGGACATATGTACCTACAAGCAACAAATAAATATTAGAAGCTAAAAAGTGTCCAGGCGTGGATCTGTATGCACTACATTATGGAACGGAGGCAGTATAAGCCGAGGGATGAAACTAACCTCAGTGGAAAATGCTGGCCACTCCCGTTGTTGTCCTACGTAAGTACATGGAAAGGCATGATAAGTACTACTGGCTTAACATCAACCAAATATAGCCATGGTAAACAACATCTCAAAATGATAACTTGAATATGTTGGTTTCAGCATGCTGTTAAAGCAGATAAACAATGGAAGGGAATGTTAACTACAACAGGCTTAACAGGGACCAAATATTGTAATTCAAACTGGTACTGTTGAAAATGAATTGACCGTAGCTCATGCTTAAACATCACACTGCATAAATGTGTAAAACTGAAATAAAGGGCATATGTGTTAACTTCACCAGGCATAACAGGAACCAAATATAGCCGCTCAAACTGGTATTGATGAAATTGAACTACACAGTTCATACTTGCACATAATGAACATCACATTGTGAATAACTGAAATAAACAAGGCATATATGCTCACTATAACAACCTAATATAGCCATTGAAAACTGGACAGAGGTTCACTGCAACCAACCTAACAAGCAAATACAGATAAACAAGGCATCTGCTTGAAAACGGGGCAAAGGCTCACTGCAACTAACCTAACAAGCAAATACAGATAAACAAGGCATCTGCTTGAAAATTGAACAACTGCTCACTGCAACCAACCTAACAACACAATACAGATAAACAAGGCATCTGCTTGAAAACTGGGCAAATGCTCACTTCAACCAACCTAACAACCAAATACAGATAAACAAGGCATCTACTCACTATAAACAACCAAATATAGCACTTCGTGAAACTGAAGTGGAAAAATCATACTTAAACATCAGATAGCCCTATTGAACATTACATTTTTGCATAACTGAAATAATTAAACATGGCACAGTTAAAACATCGCATGGTAAAAGCTACTACAACAATGGGTATGAGTTGGCTAGCTAGAAAAAGTAAGATTTGCTATTGCCTCACTTGTCATGGACGGGATCCTTCCACTTGGAAGAGCACAGACCTAGGGTGCACTCCCTGATGTCGTAGATGGGTTGTTTCACCTTGGAAGAGCCGTAGTGGGTGCCCTTCACGTGGTCGTGGTCGATGAGATCTGACTTGGCAGCTGAGGATCCCAAGCTACCATCGTAGAACGTGTCCTTCAAAAATGACATAATGGGCTCGATGGCGTACAAGGATCGCAAATCCTTGACCGCGAGGTGGAGGAGATCAGCGGCGGGACCTTTGAAGAGATTGACGGTGGTTGAACCTGAGGCGTTGGGGATGGACCACTTAACATGTGACATGGCCCGCGTGAAGCCTTCGTTGTCGATGAGCTTGATGTCATAGCCGGCTATCCTGAGATACAGTAATACGCGAGCACGCAGACGTGAAGCCTTCGGCATGGCGACGTAGTCAACGTCCTCGCCGGCTTCCGTGGTGAGGTGTTCCTCCAGGATTGACAGGTCGGCATGAACGGCGGCCACCTCTACATCATCCGGCGGAGAGGCCATGATAGACCTCCTTTTGGCCGTACGCTCCTCGGGCTCCCCGGGATATGTGGTCGAGCTTAGGCTGCGACTCTCTGGAGTAGGTGATGGGGATCTGGGGGGGAAGGGACACCACAGGCCTCATCTAAAAACTCAGGGTGGCGAGGGTATGGGAATCGGTGGGTAACCTGAACTTATCTAAGCTAGGAGGCACGGGCAGACCGGTAGGGGTTGGTGGCGGCGGCGGCGGCTTCGGCGGCGGCGGCTTCGGCGGCGGCGGCGAGCTAGGGTTCGAGCGGGGGGGTGTAGACTGTGGAGGGGGTGTGGTTAGGGCGGGGTGGTGTTTGAGGATATGCCGCGGCTACTGAAAATTTTAGTAATGGTGGGTGGAGATTGTGCTGGATGAGGGAGGGCGACGGTTCAAATGCCTCGGCTACTGGAATTTTACTATAAGGTCGGTGGTGGAGGAGTGAGGGCGACGGTTGAAAAACCGCAACAACTAAAATTTGGGTAATGGAATTGAAGCAGGGCGGGAGCAACCAAGATCACACACGGTCCAAACATAATAATTGTGTATGATAATAAGGAAAAGCCGTGGAACCACCAATTTTTGCATCGCTCAAGGTGGGTAGCTTTTTTTGAGATTTCTAGCTAGCTGGTTTATCGCACACGGTTTGTCCTAATTTTCAGACGCAGACGTGGAATTCATCCTAAATATCCTGTACACATTACCCCACCCTTGTTGGCGCTTGCAAAGTTGTGGCGATTTTATAGGGCACGAGCTTCGCACACGGTTAAGCCATTGCACTCGTGTCCGTTGCGCATATGTTCGCTGGCAGTTTTTCATCCGAGTTGTCTGCTATTTTATATAGCACCATTTGGCAACAAAAAATGCGAGAGAGGGTTAGAACACAACCACACCAGCATGTGGCCCAAATATATCTGTATGAAAAGGGTGGTGTGTGATGTTCAAATTCCCAATGCACAACTTTGACGCGCGGGCCCACGGGTGGGCGCGTCGTCAAAGATCAGGTGAGAGGGGCCAGAAAACAACAACCACCTGGAAGTGGCCAAATATATGTAGGAATAAAGGGTGTGATGTTTAAATGCACAATTCACAACTTTGATGTGGCACCTCCCTCGCAAACCGGAAAGCCCCCTTGGATATCTATAATGACAGGTTAAGGTCGTAGCTAGGGTGCCTGCCCCACCCCCACTTTGTGTTGGCGGGACGCATGCACGTACTCATACTTTGGTCGGACATGCATGTCACCATGACCTACCATAAGACGAACCAAGTGAATCTATCTTGGTCAAACGACCACTGTTGTTGTAGGTCAAAAAGGGATATAATAGACCGCTCGGGCCCATAGATTGGACCATCATCATAAACCGCATGAGAGGGGCCACGAAACCAGCACCACTTGCATAGGGCCCAAATTGATGTATGTTGGAAGGGTGATGTGTTTTAAATACCCAATAATGTACAATTTAGATGTGGCGCCTACCTCATGAAACGGACAACCCCTGTGAAAGCTAGGTAGTAATTAAGGACGATGTACGTAGGGTGTCGATCCAACCCACCAATTCAAGCGCATGGGAGGGAATCCGGAGAACGCATGAGCTCTAACTTTGCTCAGACATGTCACCATGACCCACGGTAACACGAACCAGTAGGAATCCATTCATGGCCAAACCCCCTCGTTGTCGTCCAAAGGAATGATATATATAGACCGGGCCCATAGATAGGCGTGTCATTGAAAACCGCACATGGGAGACGGGGTTGATCAGAAGACCCTATACCATGCATGCGGCCCAAATATATGTATGGGTGGTGTGTGATGTGTTCAAATCCCCAATGCACAACTTCGATGGGGCACCAGCTGCATTACAAACCGAACACCGTACCCCCAGGAAGCCAGGTTCAGGACGTACGATGCCGGTTCCCCAACTTTGAGCCAGCGGGAGGGAATCCAACACATGTTCCCAAAATTAATTTGGTCTGACATGCCACCATGACCTATACCAAGAGGAACCCATCATGGTCAAACCCTTCTCGTATGTTGTGGGTCAAAGGATAGAATGTGTGGGCCCATAGATCTCGAACATTGTGGGTCAAAGGATAGAACGTGCGGGCCCTTGGTGTGTGATGTGTGAGGGTGTCCTGGACTAGGGGGTACCCGGGCCGCCAGCCTATCTCTCGTGGGCCGGACTGGTGGGCCGCTCTCTACTCGTCGATGGAAGGCCGGATTGTGGGCGACCCCGTGTATCAGAAGGAAACCTCCGAAGACTTGGCGTCTTCTCCAAGGAGTAATTGGCGTGACCGACATGTTTATCCCCTGATGGTAACCGACCATGTGTAACCCTAGGACCTCCTGGTGTCTATATAAACCAGAAGGCCTAGTCCGTAGAGGATCATATTCATAACCTAGGGTTTAGCCCATCTGATCTCGAAGTAGATCAACTATGTAACCTTCATACAATCACATCAATACAATCAAGCAGGACGTAGGGTATTACCTCCTTGAGAGGGTCCGAACCTGGGTAAACCATCGCCCCCACGATCTCTGTTACTCATTGATTCCTAGACCCATAGTTCGGATCCCCTACCCGAGATCTGCCAGTTTTGGTACCGACATTGGTGCTTTCATTGAGAGTTCCGTCGTGGGTCGCCAAGGATCAATGGCTTGCCGTCCCCGGACAGCTCTTCAGCGATGGAATCTGCAACGGGGACATCTTCGTCCCCGGACAGCTCTTCAGCGATGGAATCTGCAACGGGGACATCTTCGTCCCCGGACAGCTCTTCTCTTCAGTGATGGAATCCGCAGCGGGGACATCTTTGAACCCGGACAGCTCTTCGCGTTCGGCAGCATTGTGCTGCACGCCGATCCGACCGGTCACCTCGACCAGGTCGGCAGCTTCGCCCTAGAGCAGGAAATCAGGTTCGGCGGCCTTGAGTACGTCGCCGATGCTCGAGGCGATCTGGTCTTCACTAGGTTCTCGGTTGTACCCGTGGAACCAACCAAACCCGAGGCCTTGACCTCGGATTCCTTCCCCGCCCCCGTACCCGGGGCGGGCCTCAGTTCGGATCTGACCTTGACTTTAGATCCGACCCCGGCACCGGAAAACCAAGGGTCACCCTTGGCCGAACACACTCCCATTATCGGCGCGCCGGAGCTCAACTTCGATGGCTGCCCGAGCATAGATCCGGTGGACCTCTCGATTCTAAGCGAGATGTTAGGCCGGATCCAGAAGATGAATATCACGGAAGGCTCGTCCTCGGACCAGGAGCAGGTCGGACAGGACGCCAACCGCGGGGAATTTTGTGTCCCACCCACCACCCACTTAGTAGCCACTGTCGAAGATTTAACCGACATGTTGGACTACGCCTCCGAGGAGGCTGACGACATGGACGAGGATATCGACGTCCCACCCTATACAGCTCCTTCCCTTGCCACTTCCAACACCGGAAAGTGGACCGCCACCTCCAGTTATGACATTTACATGGTCGACATCCCCATGAAGGACGGTGACACGACCAAAAAAGATGGCGACGATCCCGCCGAAGAACCGCCCAGACGCTGACAACGGCGAGCCAGAGGGCGAGGAAAGGGCAAGGAAAATCACACGGACACGAACGGCACCGGAGATAACGAGACTCTGGACAACTTGGGGGAGCTCGGCGACCACACCCCCGAGCAGCGCCCCGACACCCCTGAAGGGCACGAGGACCAGGGTGACCCCGAGGACCTCGAAGATTCCGAGGACAGCAATTACCTCCCTCCGTCCGAGGAGGAGGATAGCCTCGGACCCGAAGACTTTATCGTCCCAGAGGATCCCCTGGAGCAAGAGAAATTCAAGCGGCAACTCATCGCCACTGCTCGAAGCTTGAAGAGGAAACAACAACAGCTAAAAGCCGAGCAGGATAAGCTCAACGATAGATGGACGATGATCTTAGCTGCCGAAGAAGGCCTTGACGATCAACGTCAGGGTCAATATAAGAGCTACCCATGGCGGCGCCTACTTCCAGAGGATGAGGCCCTTGAGCCCACGCCTCCCAGACGAACTTACGCAAACCAGCCCGATCGCCCCCCTCGAGGACGGGATAGACCGGCTGTGGAAACCGAACTCCCACCCGCACCCCCTCGAGGACGGGATAGGCCGGCCGTGGAAGCCGAACTCCCACCTGTCGCCCCTCGAGGACGGGATAGGACGGCCAATGAAGCCGAATAACCACCCGCGCCTCCTCGCCGAGCAGACAAAGACCCGGTTTAACCGGATGACCGATACGATCTGCGCCACGACCTGAACGCCCGAGGAATCCAGTCCAGATCCATCTATGGATCCACAGGATACGTGCCCGCTGGACAGGACGGATACCAAGCCTGGCGCGATAGGAACGACAGAGCTCGGGAGCAGCACTGTGCTCGGATGACAACCGCTCTCCGGCGCGATGTGGCCCGGGCTAGGGGGCCGCACACCCAATGTGTTTCACAGATGAGGTGATGCAGCATCAGTTCCCCGAAGGGTTTAAATCCGTCAATATAGAATCCTATGATGGGACAACTGACCCTGCCGTGTGGATTGAAGATTTTCTTCTCCACATTCATATGGCCCGAGGAGATGATCTCCACGCCATTAAGTACTTACCGTTGAAACTCAAGGGGCCAGCAAGGCATTGGTTAAACAGCCTACCCGAAAACTCCATCGGGAGCTGGGAAGAGCTCGAGGATGCATTCCGAGCTAACTTTCAAGGCACTTATGTTCGGCCACCGGACGCCGATGACCTAAGCCATGCCATTCAGCAGCCCGGGGAGTCAGCCCGGCAATTCTGGAATCGGTTTTTAACCAAGAAGAACCAGATCGTCGATTGTCCGGATGCCAAAGCGATTGCGGCATTCAAACACAGTATTTGGGACGAGTGGCTCGCCCGCCAGCTCGGCCAGGACAAGCCGAGAACAATGTCGGCCCTTACTTCTCTAATGACCTACTTTTGCGCGGGTGAGGATAGCTGGTTAGCTCGTCGAAGCAACCACCCCGAAGACCCCGGTACTTCAGAGACCCGGGACGGGAACGGAAAACCCCGGCGCAATAGGAACAATAAGCGCCGACACTCAAACAACGGCGGTGAAGCCGATGACACAGCAGTAAACGCCGGATTCAGCGGCTCGAAGTCGGGACCGCGGAAAAAACCCTCTAAAGGGAACCGGGACGGCCCGTCTGCGCTGGATAGAATATTGGATAGGCCCTGCCAGATTCACGGCACCCCCGACAAGCCTGCTAACCACACCAACTGTAACTGTTGGGTAATCAAACAGGCTGGTAAGGTCACAGCCGAAGAACAGGGCAAGGGCCCCCGCAGCGAGGATGACGACGAACCTCGCGGGCCGAATAATGGAGGCCAAAAATAGTTCCCTCCAGAGGTTAAAACCGTGAACATGATCTACGTCACACATATACCGAAGAAGGAGCGGAAACGCGCACTTCGGGATGTCTACGCCTTAGAGCCGGTAGCCCCGAAATTCAACCCGTGATCGGCTTTCCCGATCACTTTCGACTGTCGAGACCATCCGACCAGTATACGCCATGGAGGAACAGCGGCTCTGGTGCTCGACCCCATTGTGGACGGATTTCACCTCACCAGAGTCCTTATGGATGGGGGTAGCAGTCTCAACCTGCTTTACTTAGATATTGTGAGGAAAATGGGGATCGACCCGTCAAGGATCAAACCCAGCAACACCACTTTTAAAGGTGTAATCCCGGGCGTCAAGGCACGCTGCTCGGGATCCGTGACATTGGAAGTAGTCTTCGGCTCACCCGATAACTTCCGCAGCGAGGACTTGATCTTCGATATTGTCCCTTTCCGCAGTGGTTATCACGCACTCCTCGGACGGACTGTGTTCGCCTGCTTCAACGCCGTCCCGCACTATGCGAACCTGAAGCTCAAGATGCCAGGACCAAAGGGCGTTATCACCATCAACGGTAATACCGAGCGCTCGCTCCGAACAAAGGAACACACAGCGGCTCTAGCTGCCGAAGTCCAAGCCGCCGAAGAGGCGTCGCAGGCCCAGTCTACTGTCAAGACACTGGACGCACGCAAGCGCTCCCGAGCTGCAGCCTCGGTCCCGGAGCACTCCCATGCTCACCCCAAATAGGGATACGCGCCATACAGCACGGCCCACCTAGTCGCGAAATACGTACCTCGAGTGCACAATTTCGGCTCAAAATTCCATGGGCAGTTGTGGGGACACATGAAACAAAGGCCGAGAGCTCGGTTTGACCGAGCAATGGCCAATAGATTTCTTCGAGTCAACATCGACAACGGGCACCATCTAGGACCTGGTCAGCGTCAAGCTGATATACCACGGCGACTTCTCAAAACCCTTTCCCAAGGGCTCGTCCGCCGAACATTACTACTTTCGCCGAACACACGGTCGACAGCTTCGCTCACACGGAAGCTTCTTAAAAGAGCAAAGGCGCAGACGTGCAGCAGGGCATAGTAGGGACGTCAAACCACTCATGAAGGTCCTGTGTAAACCTTTCCTCTAATGTATTTGTTTCTTCAAAAAGTATCTATCAAAGTTACTTCGGCAATCCGGATTGTACGGTTGGACGTCACATATTCAAGGGAAATAAAGACCAAGTTTTCTCTGGTAATTGCGCACTCATTCGCGATGCATATTCCTTTCCATTTTTCAGGCCGAAGTAACCTATTACGATACATCCTTTTTTTAGTAACCGGCTAATAGACCGGGGGCTCGAACATAAGTCTTGCCTCAAACTTTATCCCAGCACCTGCTTTTATTTTATGTGCTCGGCGTCATGGATATTGCACTATATGAATCGGTTCCGAATTGTTTCTTTGGTCAATAGTTGGGTTGTCCGGCTCTTGTGTTTACCCTCTTACGTTTCGCGCTGTTCGGCTAAGAGGGTAAAGGGAGAACCACTACGATTGTACTTCTAGCTCGCCTGGTTAAGTACCTCGGTGGAGAAAGCCGAAAACTGACTGTCACAATAAGCGAGAACTGGTCGGCGATCTGATGACTCGTGTCAAACCAAAAATCATTGGAGGTTAGTCCGTGTTAAACGAAGGGTTCTCTGTTACGGGAACCATGTGATGATGGTATCAACCGCGGCTCGTCCGAATATCACAAAACACTGGGGGCTAGTCATCAGCCCCCGCAGTCAAGCTCCTATGGCTAAGTGAAGCACTAAAACCGCATAGTCTGATTGCCTCGTTTTCCGTACATACAACCGCCTCCGGGCACCGAGACGTCGGCTAAGGGTTCAAGTATTACGAGAAAACACCCCATGCAGTATCTGCCAGGGGGCTGAAGCCGACGACTGGTAACTTTCAGTTTCAAGGCGGCCGCACGGGAGTCAAAATTAACATAAACATGCACTATATTAATAGCCGACAACTTGCATTACAATAAAGCAAACGTTTCAACTCCTTGCCTACGAGGAAAATAAATCTACTCATATATTACATCTTTTGAACATTGGGCCTCTACTGCCCGAGCACCATCCATCACGATGGGAAAGTATTGCTCGGGGCGCCTATGCTCCTTCCCTGGCGGTGGAGGTCCGGTGGCCATCTCGGCTGGCTTTATCTTCGGCCAATGTACCATTGCTTTGCCGAAGGCCATCCGAGCCCCCTCAATGCATGTAGAGCGCTTCCAGGCATCGATCAGGGGAGCAGCGTCATACAGCCTCTGCACCAGACCAAAGTAGTTGCTCAGCAGCGGCTCCGCTGGCCATAGCTTCACGCAGAGGTCTTTCATCATCGGCTCCGCCATCCGATGCAGCTCCACCAGCTACTTCATTTGGTTGTTGAGGAGGGGAGGGTGTTCGGGCGCTTGAAATTGCGCCCAGAACAGCCTCTGCTCGGCCTGACCCTCCTGAGCAGCAAAAAACCTGGCCGCGTCCGCCGCACTCTTCGGGAGGTCCACAAAAGCGCCTGGGGAACGCCATACTCGCGTGAGCAACGCAAACCTATTACCTCCAAAGATACTTTGCAGCAAGTACGGCTTACCGTCCGCAATAAGCCTGACTTGGCGGAGCTATTCTTGGCAGCTGCACGCCTCTGTCCGCGCTTCCTTAGCCACCGCCGCCAATGAGGTCAGCTCAGCGGCCTGCTCCTTATTCTTCTGCTCAAGGGCCTCACACCTTGTGACGGCATCCCCGAGCTCTTGCTGCACTTCCAGCACCCTGGCCTCGTGCTTCTCACTAGAGGTTCTCACCGCAGCCAGCTCGGCAGCTGCCTGTTCGGCTGCCGACTTTTGCGCCGCCGCTTCCAGCTGAGCCGTCCTCAGTGCGGCCTTGAGGTTTTCCACCTCCGCGGCGGCAGCTGCAGTAGAATCGGTTAACTCCGTTAGAATACTTCGAAACCTGCTTACAAGACAACGGATGTACTCAATATTACAGCTCGGTCTTACCTTGTGCCTCGTCGAACCTCTTGTTCACCAGGCTTAGGTCGTCCTTGGAGCTCTTCAGCTTTCGATTCAGCTCGGCCAACTCTTCGGCGTTGGCGGCTGCGGCCGAAGATGATGCATGTGCATTATCCTATGCACGTTAGTATCCGGGAAATTGATTTTCGATCCTCTGACAGGCTTTGATCAAGCCAGTCAGAGTCTCGGGGGCTACTGTGTACGAGGCTATACATTTACACAAAAGAATTTTTCTAAGGGAAAAGCATTACTTCGCTCACCTTGAAGCCGGTAAGAAGGCCACTAAAGGCCTCCTTCAGTCCGTTATCCACGGACCGAATACTTTGCAACGCCGCGCCCATAAGGGCACGGTGCTCTTCGGCGATAGAGGAGCTGGTTAGAGCATCCTCCATCTCGTCCGGCCACCCGGTCGACGCCTGCTCTAGGGTGGGTGGGGGTGGCGGGGGCGCTTCGGCTCCTTCCTTCTCGAAGTCTGGGGCACCGGATTCTGGACGCCTTGATGTCTCCGGAGTCGTCCTCGGAGAGAGCTCGGCTTGTCCGGGCTCCTCCTCTTCATTCACCAGAGGGGCCCTTCCCCCATGGTCTTCGGTGACCGAGGTATTCACCTCGGCCACGATAGTGTCGCCTCCTCCCCCTGTATGCGGCACGGGAGGAGTCCTCCTCGACAGGACCTCCGCGGCCTCCTCGACGATTGGGGGAGGCGAGGTGCGGGATTCGGTCCCGCTCTTCGCTAGCGCCGCTGGTGGAGAATCCCCCTCCGAGACTCGGTCCGTGGGGAGATCGCGCAGCGGGCTACAAAATTAAAAACGGAAACGTGATCAATATGAAACCCAGTTCGGCTAAGGACGGTCAAGCGGTTACTAGAACGCGTACCTTTGAGCCTGTGGCTTAGCCCTGGGGATCCTCCGAGGAACCTCCTCGGAGGCCTCAGAGTTCTCGGTAGAAGCCGAGCTGTCGCCGGACAAGGCTACCTTAGCCTTGCGCGGTCTTTTGGGAGCAGGTTGAGGCGGCTCCTCCTCGGCATCCTCGGACGCCGCCCTCTTCCCTGTTCGGGAGGAATCGTCTTCCTCCCCGTCCTCTCCCTGCTCCTTCTCCTCCTCTTGCGCGGAGGGAGCATTGGTGTCCCCAGATCTAGCACCCGGGGGTCCTCGGGAGCGAAGGCCCTCTCTGGCCTCCCTCTTCCGGTCCTTCTTCTTCTCCTTCCTCTCCGGTGCCTCATATGGCTCCACGGCCAGCATGGCCGTCAGTAGGGGCGTCCTGGGTCCCTCTGGCAGCGGCGCCGGACTGTCGATCCGCTGGGCCTTCTTCAGCCAGTTCTGCGGACAGGAAGTGAAACAGTTGAGTACCTTATTGAAAGGGAACAGCTCGGATATAAGAGTAAAATTAGTCATACCTCCCGTGGGGGGTTCGTGGCGTCGAGGCCGATGTCCTCCTCCGTGGCCGGCCACTCCTTCTGTGGCTTGAACAGCGCCTTCCATAATTGAGCGTGGGAGGTGCGGAAGAAGCTGCGCACGGTGGCCAGGTCTTCGGGCTTGTAGGCCCACATGGGGGAAGCCCTGTCCTGGAAAGGGAGGATTCGGCGGCGAGCATGATCTGGATCACGTTGACCAGCTCGACGCCCTTCTCTATCATTTTGGCGATCCGGCTCTGCAGCAGCACCACCTCCTTATTCGGCCCCCAGTCTAGGCCCTTCTTGGTCCATGAGACAAGCCTTGTAGGGGGTCCGGATCGGAAGGCCGGAATCGCCCCCCAATCCGTGCTCCTTGGCTCGGTGATGTAGAACCATTCCTTCTGCCAGACCTTGACGGTCTCGATGAAGGTGCCCTCTGGCCACTCCACTCGGGGAAGCTTGCTGACCATCACGCCCCCGCAGTCCGCCTATTGACTGTCGACGATCTTCGGCTTGATGTTGAAGATCTTAAGCCACAAGCCGAAGTGTGGCCGGACCCGGAGAAAAGCCTCACAAATGATGATGAAGGCCGAGATGTGGAGGAAGGAGTTCGGCGCGAGATCGTGGAAGTCGAGCCCGTAGAAGAACATGAGACCCCTGACGAAGGGGTGAAGGGGAAATCCCAAACCTCGGAGGAAGTGGGGGATGAACACCGCCCTCTCGCCCTGCCTCGGCGTGGGGACGGCCTGGCCGGCCTCTGGAACACGGTGGGCGACGTTGGTGGGGAGATATCCCGCGCCCTTCAACTCCATGATGGCGCTCTCGGTGACGACGGACGCCTCCCACTTGCCTTTGGACCCAGAGCCCGCCATAGCTAGATCAAGCAGGCGGGAGAGAGGATCTGGGCGCTGGAGCTCCGAAGATGGGGAAGGCAATGGCGAAGGGGAGAAATGGGAGCATACGAAAGGAACAAAAGTTGTGCCCCTTTTATGGGCTATAAAACCCACGGTCCCTTTACTGCGCCGCAGTCCTCGCCATTTCCCCATGTAACCGTGCCATTAAGCGCGCGTGGGGTAAGGCGGATTATTGATCATATCCCTTGAAAACAGGACACGATCTCCATATCGATGGGACATGCCAATGAAAACTGCCTCGAACCGCGAATCGAGTTTTTCACAAACCAACTCACGGTCGTGGCAAGGTGTGACCCTTTGGTAAAAGTTGTGAGATGAGGACACTGTTCACACCGAAGCGACTAGCCTTCGGGGCTAAGTTATAAGTACACTTCGTTGCCGAGGTATAGTTCGGCGCATATATGACCGGGCAACGCTTGAGAATACAATTCGGAGTGATACAGGCCTGTTACCAGCGTCACACAAGAAAGGGAACTGGTCTACAAAGCCGATGATATTCGGCACCTACCTCGGCTTCGAAGACTAGTTCGGGGGCTACTGAGGGTGTCCTGGACTAGGGGGTACCCGGGCCGCCGGCCTATCTCTCGTGGGCCGGACTGGTGGGCCGCTCTCTACTCGTCGATGGAAGGCCGGATTGTGGGCGACCCCGTGTATCAGAAGGAAACCTCCGAAGACTTGGCATCTCCTCCAAGGAGTAATTGGCGTGACCGGCATGTTTATCCCCTGATGGTAACCGACCATGTGTAACCCTAGGACCTCCTGGTGTCTATATAAACCAGAAGGCCTAGTCCGTAGAGGGTCATATTCATAACCTAGGGTTTAGCCCATCTGATCTCAAGGTAGATCAACTCTGTAACCTTCATACAATCACATCAATACAATCAAGCAGGACGTAGGGTATTACTTCCTTGAGAGGGCCCGAACCTGGGTAAACCATCGCCCCCACGATCTCTGTTACTCATTGATTCCTAGACCCATAGTTCGGATCCCCTACCCGAGATCTACCGGTTTTGGTACCAACAATGTGTTCAAATCCCCAATACACAACTTTGATGGGGCACCAGCTGCATTACAAACCGAACACCGTACCCCCAGGAAGCCAGGTTACGTACGATGCTGGTTCCCCAACTTCGAGCCGGCGGGAGGGAATCCAACAAATGTTCCCAAACTTAATTTGGTCTGACATGCCACCATGACCTATACCAAGAGGAACCTGTCATGGTCAAACCCTTCTCGTATGTTGTGGGTCAAAGGATAGAACATGCGGGCCCATAGATCTTGAACATTGTGGGTCAAAGGATAAAACGTGGTGAGCCCACAGATCTCGATCATTCTCCGATTTTTCAAAACAACAAATGAAAAAAAAAATCATTCTCCAAATTTTCAAAACAAGGATCTCAAGGTTTATTTAATCGACATGACAGGTCACTACAGACACATATAGATGCTAAATGTCTGTAATGACCGTATCATGGCGCTTAAATGAAGCTTGAGATATAGCAACATCCCAGCCGGTCACCCATCCTTAGACTGCTCCAGCCCCAGCACGCTTAACTCTTGCGTTCTATTCGACTAGGCTAGTGGATGGGAAGCTGTCCCTTGCCGATAAGAGTTGCCTCCTCGCGTTTAAGGCGTTTACCGATGGTCACCGTGTGGGACCTACTCCTTACTATCACATACGTTTGTGCTTTTAGAAACTGTGTGCAATCATTACATACTGGACCACTTCCATTCAAACTTACATTATTTTTTTTACTTAAAACTAGCCGGAAGAAGCACATGCTTTGCCTTTTCATTAATTAAGAACAAGATAGTTGCCCAGTTAATTGCGGAAAGCAGGGCGAAAACCGATTGAAAGCACATTTGCTCCCTTGGTGGTTTTGGTAATTCATAACAACATATATTTCATTGAACTAATGTCCATTCAAGATTAAGATTTCAGGATGTTCAATGATTGGCATGGCATGGACTAGAGATGTGGACCCCTCAAAATGCTAAGGACAAGAATTGGCAAAAGATCAAGACTCTACATTTTTGGTTTAGTGATCCAAGATCACATTGAGTCCATAGGAAAGCCAATACTATTAAAAGGGGATGAGGTGTTGCTTAATGGTCTTTTTGCTCAAGTGCTTAGTGACAGTATTCCTAAACCCTCAACCACTCTCTCTACCCAAATATGTCCTAAACCCAAAGTCCAACTCGGCCCCACCGAAATTTCCAATCCGGCCCCACCGAGTTCATCCAAGACTTAGCCACTGCCAAACCCTAACAAATCGGATCCACCGAAATGGATCTCGGTCCCACCGAGATGGCCTTGCCAACTCTCTGTAATCGTTTGCATTTACTTCGGTCTCACTGAGTTTGGAAATCGGTCTCACCGACATGGCTTGCCAACTCTCTGTTGCCTTGTTGCTTAACTTCGGTCTTACCGAGTTGATGCAATCGGTGCCACCGAGATGAGGATTGCCCTAAGCCATTGCACTTCGGTCCATCCGAGTTGTTCGTATCGGTCCCACCGAGATTCCTAAAGTTCATATCTTTTACACAGTTCGGTGCTACCGAGATTACCGTTTCGGTGCCACCGAGTTGGGTCAAAAGTGTGTAATGGTTGGATTTTGTGTGGAGGCTATATATACCCCTCCACCCCATCCTTCTCAGTAAGGAGAGCCATCAGAACGTGCCTACACTTCCACCATACATTTTCTGAGAGAGAACCACCTACTCATGTGTTGAGATCAAGATATTCCATTCCTACCATTTGAACCTTGATCTCTAGCCTTTCCCAAGTTGCTTTCCACTCAAATCTCTTTTCCACCATAGCCAAATCTGTGAGGAGTTGATTGAGTGCTGGGAAGACTATCATTTGAAGCACAAGAGAAAGGAGTTCATCAACAACACACCGTCTATTACCTTTTGGAGAGTGGTGTCTCCTAGATTGGTTAGGTGTCGCTTGGGAGCCTCCAACCAGATGTGGAGTTGAACCAAGAAGTTTGTAAGGGCAAGGAGATCGCCTACTTCGTGAAGATCTACCCCGAGTGAGGCTAGTCCTTCGTGGACGTAAGCCATGGTGGAATAGGCAAGGTTGCTTCTTCGTGGACCCTTCGTGGGTGAAGCCCTCCGTGGACTCGCGCAGCCGTTACCCTTCGTGGGTTGAAGCCTCCATCAACGTGGACGTACGATAGCACCACCTATCGGAACCACGCCAAAAACCACCGTGTCTTAATTGCGTTTGAAATCTCCTACCCCCTCTCTACATACATATGCAATTGCTTACATTCTGCAGCTATACTCTTAGAATTGCATGTGTAGGGTGATGCTTGACATGTACTATTGCTAAAATCTGCCCACAATTAAAATTTGGGAAAAGGTTAGGTTTTATTTGGTCAAGTAGTCTAATCACCCCCCCTCTAGACATACTTTCGATCCTACAAGTGGTATCAGAGCTTTGGTCTCCGTAAGCCTTGATTTCCATAGCATTGGTGATCATAGCCTTGGTTTCACAACCTAGGAGAGTATGGCGTCTAGTGAGGGTAACTATCACCGTAGAGGTCCATATTTTGATGGTACAAACTTTGCTAGTTGGAAACATAAGATGAAAATGCATATTCTTGGTCATAACCCCGCCGTTTGGGTTGTTGTTCGTGTTGGCTTGCAAGGTGACTTCTTTGAGGATGGCAAGGAACCGGATCGTGAGGCAACCTCGGAAGAATTGAAGATGTTGCAATACAATGCTCAAGCTTGTGACATTCTATTCAACGGTTTATGTCCCGAAGAATTCAACAAAATCAGCCGCCTCGAGAATGCAAAGGAAATTTGGGATACTTTGGTTGATATGCATGAGGGTACCGAATCCGTCAAGGAATCTAAGTTGGATGTGCTCCAAAGTCAACTTGACAAGTTCAAGATGAAGGATGGTGAAGGAGTCGCTGAGATGTACTCTAGGCTTGCTCTCATCACAAATGAGATTGCCGGCTTAGGAAGTGAAGAGATGACCGACAAATTCATCATCAAGAAGATACTTAGAGCTTTGGATGGAAAATATGATACCGTCTGCACATTGATCCAAATGATGCCAAATTACAAAGATCTCAAGCCCACGGAAGTCATTGGAAGGATCGTTGCTCATGAAATGTCGCTCAAGGACAAAGAGGAGCTGCACAACAAGTCAAGTGGTGCTTACAAAGCCTCAATCGATGCTCCAACAACTCCAAGTGACAAGCTAGTATCCAATGAAGAGATAAGCCTAATGGTGAAAAGGTTCAACAAGTTCTACAAGAACAAAGGGAAAGAAAGAAGCTCTAGCTCAAGACACTATGAGAGAAGATCATCAAGTCGTCACCGTAATTGCTACAATTGTGGAAAGCCCGGACACTACTCAAATGAGTGTACGGCTCCCTACAAGAAAAGAGACGAATCACCAAGAGGAAGACATAGAAGAGATGAATCACCTCGTAAAGAGAGAAGGAGTAGAGATGATTATTATGAACGAAGACACTCTCGAAGAAGCAAGGATTCGGAGAGGAAGGACAAGTCATCAAGGAGCTACACAAGAAGAAGACATCAAGCTCATGTTGGTGAATGGGTTTCCGGCTCCGACTCCGACAACCACTCAGAGAGAAGTTATCACTCCAACTCCGACTATAGTCAAGATGAAGGTGTTGCAGGACTTGCACTTGTGTCATCCAACTCCTACGATCTATTTGACTCACCAAATGAAGGAATTGGAAGATGCTTCATGGCAAAAGGCCCCAAGGTATCACACCCCGAGTATCTTGATTTTAATAGTGATGAAGATGATTTGCTTGGTGATGATGATTTACTTGTTGATAGGGCTAGTGATGTGAGCTATAATGAAAATGCTAGTAATCATGATAGTCAAGAGGAAACGAGTGACAATGCTATGAAGGATATTGAGCACCTAACTAAAGAACTAAATGTTCTTAAGTTAGCTCATGAAACAACTCAAGAGGATCATAGAGAACTTCTAAGAACTCATGAGAAGCTACGCTTCGAGAAGCTAAATTTAGAGCAAGAGCATGAGTTTCTTAAAGCTATCAATGACGATCTTCGAAAGAAGAGTTCTTCATATCTTGCCAAACGTTTACTCTTGTCTACCTTTATGCCACAAGTTAAACCTAAGCAAACTAGCAACAAGGGTAAAAATGGTTCTACCTCTAGTAGTAACAATAACAATGCTAAATCCAATGTTGTTGCTTCTAGTAGTTCTATTGATTCCACTAATGATTCTCTTAGCCAAGTTACACTTGAGCAAGAAAATATGCTATTGAAAGGAATTATAGAAAAAGGTGTCCACAAGAGTCTTGCCGGGAGTAAGCAATTTGAGGAAATTGTACGCAAGCAAGGAAGGCATCGGAAGAACCAAGGTGTTGGTTTTGAACGAAAGTTCAATGCCGATGGAGTTGAGTGGGAAGAAGGTCAATACCCCAAGACGAAGTTTGTTCCTCAACAAGAGAAGTATGATCCTACTTCCTTCAAGGGAACACAAGCTCAAGACGACCTTCCACCACAAGACCACAAGCTAAAAGGCAAGGACAAGCTTCAAGAAGAGATTGATTCATTTGAAGAAGCTCCTCAAGCCATGGTCAAGTGGGTTCCCAAGACTTCATCAAGTTCTACTTCATCAAGTGCTACTACAACTCCAAGGATTCCCATCAAGTTGATGTGGGTCCAAAAGAAGAAGAACTAGAGAGTTCTTGAGGGTGACTCCGCCAACAAACTTCACTCATATTCTTTATGGCAAGGACTTGTGCAACCAACTTCCACATTTTGCACTAGTTCATGGAGTCACAAACCCTCTTGTTGGTAAGGCAAGGGACAAGGTAATCAATGCATTCATGGACATCATCATATGTGTATTTCACTCTATGTCTATGGATATCCATGTATGTTCCTTGTGTGGGACTAACCCATGTAGGTATTGAAAGCACAAAACTCCAAAGGATTGCTCCCAACTTTTGGTGGTCTACATCAACATTGAGCATCCACATCTTCAACATCTACATGAAGTCATCATCGACAAAACCCAAGGTTAGTTCAACCCTCTTAGGGGGGATATCACATCTAGGGGGGAGCTTTGCTCTAAAAAAATTGAGCTAAAGCAACTCTAATGGTGTGAACACATTAATGCTTTATGTAAAAGTGGTAACCCCACTTGTGCTTAAACGATGAGTATGACCTATGATCAAATGTTGTCATTTGGCTCCTAAGTCAATATACTCATATATAGATGACCTAGTCATCGCCATTGCTTGATAGATGCTAGAATTGGTTGTGCATGTTTGACACATATTTCATTTGCTATCTTATTGTCTGAGCATGTTGTTTTGCATGATTTCATCATTCGAGGACATCCATTTGTTGTTTTGATTGTCTTGGTTTTTCTGGCCAAGTGGATGTACAAGAATGCCTAAGAACCTTCTCTAGCTATCTATGATTTCTTGTCTCAAATTCTATTCTTGCCGCATCACAAAAATTGAACAAGTCTTTTTCGGACCCTCCGGGTGAGGAGCACTCGGAGCCACCGATCTGAAAGGGCTGAACCTCCAAAACCTTCTAATTGATTTCGGTCAGACCAACCTACTCAAACTCGGTCGAACCGAAAACATTTAGATTGATCTAGGTTTTCATCTTGGTTCTACCGATTAGACCAACTCGGTCGGACCAAGTTGCTGTAACTGCAAGCAGTTGCATGTCTCGGTGCTACCGATTTGTTCCACTCGGTGCCACCGATAGCGAATGGGTATATATTCCCAGCGAACCGTGCAGTTGAAAATTTCTTCAAACGTCACGCGCCCGCGCCCCATTGTTGCCGCCCCTTTGGTCTCCGGATCGTCGTAGTCGTCGCCTGTGCGCCCTCGCCGCAGGACTCCGTCGCCGTCAACGGTAATCTCCACCGCCGTTGCCGCCGTAGAGAAACTCCACCGAGTTAGGGTGAGTTTCGATCCCTTTCGTGCTTCCCTTTTCCGATTCAATGCACGATTGGATTGCCTGTAATCTTGCCACGAATGCAATACTCTTTCCACCAGATTAGTTCGTTTGAACGAGATTCGAGCAAAAAATTTAGGGTTAGGTTTCCGCCGAATGCATCTCGGACCGACCGAATAGGAATTTTCGGTCCAACCGATTTGGCCCTGGCCATAGCACTAGTACATCTCGGTGCCACCGAGTTGTGCGAATCGGTAAGACCGAAAGTAACGTCTTAGTGAAACCCTAGCATCTCGGAGCCACCGAAACCCATCTCGGTCTGACCGAAATGGCGTGCCATGTCTCTGTAGTGTGCTTCGGTGTCACCGAGATTACCAACTCGGTCCATCCGAACTGCATTCTGTGAAAACCTAGAACTAAAGTTTGAACTCATTTTTATGAAAAACTATCTGCTTTTTGTGATGACTCATCTACTCTACCCATACCTATCTATTCACAGGGTCAGCTCAGCAATATGTCTGATGTCAGTGACAGTCAAAACAGGTCAGAGCAGCATGAAGAACAAAGTGAAGGATCAAGCCATAATGAAAGTTTCTATGAGGGAGAGAGAAGCTCTCCAGATCTTCCTAAAGCTGCAACCAGAACACGGAAGAAGAAAACCTCAGACAGTGAGGATGAGGATTTCGTTGCCAGTGAGACAGCAACCAAGAAGAAGAGAGTAGTGCTAGCTAAGGAGTACAGCACAAAGCCTACTTCTGTCAAAGAAATAACTGCTGTGAGGAAAGTGCCTCAGCAGACTATGCAAGAGCCTAGTGAGGCAGCTGCAGGTGCTAAGAAGAAGAGGATAAGAAAAACTACTGCCCGAGTGATTGGCAGACCTACTATGATGATTGATGAGGAAGAAGAGGAGGAGGAAGAGCCAGCTGTTGCACCCCCTGCAAAAGCACAGAAACTCATGTCAGATGCAATCAAGACTGCTGCACCTCCCAAGTCAAAGCCTAAGGCACCAGCACCCAAGAGATCAACCAGGAACATGTCTGCTGCAGACAAGAACAAGGCCCCAGTGCCTGAATCAAGTGTTGATGAAGAGCCTCTAGTGCTCAGAAAATTGAAGCCTAAGATACCAGAACATGACAATGCACACCCAGTAGCTGAGATTCAGACCACAGTGGAACAGCTGCAAGGAGATGTAGATGCTGTCAAGCAAGCCAGATCAGATGACAGTGAAGATGAGAGATCGACTACAGAGCAGTTTCAGTCAGTGCCTAGGGCTGCCTGGTCAGCTGCGATACCAGTTGTGGATCCACGGACCACAGTATCTGCACCAGCCGCCACAGCCACAGTGCCACAGCAGGTCTCCACTCCTCCAGTCCAGCAGTCATCAGCAGAAGCATTCGCGGACACTCTTATCTCAACGCCGTCTACGCACACCGGAGCCACCAGCAGGAGATCGCCTTCGGAGGACCGTGCCTAGAGAGCCGACTAGTGCTATACGATTCGAACTTTTTGGTACTTGTTGCCAAAGGGGGAGAATCTGTATAGATCATAGGCTTTGAGAGAGAGAGAGTTTCTAGCTTTTGATTTGCTTCGAGATTTTTCTTTTGCTACTTGTTTGCTTGTTCGTTGATACTTTGTTATGTGTGTGCTTGCTACAGTATTTCTGTCGTTTATACTTGTGAGATACGATGGTGATTGATCATATTATGCCTATGGTGATATTCCATGTTTATCTCTACCATTATCTTGTATGATCAATTGCTTGTGATGGTGATGCGTGCCTATTATTCCAATCATATCATTTTGCGCGCTCCACCAAGATGTATGTGACATGGAAGAGTAACCCATGAGCCTAATCAATTGTGCATTTGCATTCAAACGCAAATTTTTAATAATGCACAAATTTAGGGGGAGCTCTTGCTTATCACATACTTCTCAAAGCGACGATGTATTTCATTCACTTAATCATCTGTCGAAGCTTTGATCTATATGTTGTCATCAATTACCAAAAAGGGGGAGATTGAAAGCACATTTGCTCCCTTGGTGGTTTTGGTAATTCATAACAACATATATCTCATTGAACTAATGTCCATTCAAGATTAAGATTTCAGGATGTTCAATGATTGGCATGGCATGGACTAGAGATGTGGACCCCTCAAAATGCTAAGGACAAGAATTGGCAAAAGATCAAGACTCTACATTTTTGGTTTAGTGATCCAAGATCACATTGAGTCCATAGGAAAGCCAATACTATTAAAAGGGGATGAGGTGTTGCTTAATGGTCTTTTTGCTCAAGTGCTTAGTGACAGTATTCCTAAACCCTCAACCACTCTCTCTACCCAAATATGTCCTAAACCCAAAGTCCAACTCGGCCCCACCGAAATTTCCAATCCGGCCCCACCGAGTTCATCCAAGACTTAGCCACTGCCAAACCCTAACAAATCGGATCCACCGAAATGGATCTCGGTCCCACCGAGATGGCCTTGCCAACTCTCTGTAATCGTTTGCATTTACTTCGGTCTCACTGAGTTTGCAAATCGGTCTCACCGAGATGGCTTGCCAACTCTCTGTTGCCTTATTGCTTCACTTCGGTCTTACCGAGTTGATGCAATCGGTGCCACCGAGATGAGGATTGCCCTAAGCCATTGCACTTCGGTCCATCCGAGTTGTTCGTATCGGTCCCACCGAGATTCCTAAAGTTCATATCTTTTACACAGTTTGGTGCTACCGAGATTACCGTTTCGGTGCCACCGAGTTGGGTCAAAAGTGTGTAACGGTTGGATTTTGTGTGGAGGCTATATATACCCCTCCACCCCATCCTTCTCAGTAAGGAGAGCCATCAGAACGTGCCTACACTTCCACCATACATTTTATGAGAGAGAACCACCTACTCATGTGTTGAGATCAAGATATTCCATTCCTACCATTTGAACCTTGATCTCTAGCCTTTCCCAAGTTGCTTTCCACTCAAATCTCTTTTCCACCATAGCCAAATCTGTGAGGAGTTGATTGAGTGCTGGGAAGACTATCATTTGAAGCACAAGAGCAAGGAGTTCATCAACAACACACCGTCTATTACCTTTTGGAGAGTGGTGTCTCCTAGATTGGTTAGGTGTCGCTTGGGAGCCTCCAACCAGATGTGGAGTTGAACCAAGAAGTTTGTAAGGGCAAGGAGATCGCCTACTTCGTGAAGATCTACCCCGAGTGAGGCTAGTCCTTCATGGACGTAAGCCATGGTGGAATAGGCAAGGTTGCTTCTTCGTGGACCCTTCGTGGGTGGAGCCCTCCGTGGACTCGCGCAGCCGTTACCCTTCGTGGGTTGAAGCCTCCATCAACGTGGACGTACGATAGCACCACCTATCGGAACCACGCCAAAAACCACCGTGTCTTCATTGCGTTTGAAATCTCCTACCCCCTCTCTACATACATATGCAATTGCTTACATTCCGCTGCTATACTCTTAGAATTGCATGTGTAGGGTGATGCTTGACATGTACTATTGCTAAAATCTGCCCACAATTAAAATCTGGGAAAAGGTTAGGTTTTATTTGGTCAAGTAGTCTAATCACCCCCCTCTAGACATACTTTCGATCCTACATCGATACAAACAGGGCCTAAACCTATAGAAACTCTTGGCTGAGCATGAACTGGTACAGGCCTTCGTCCACGCGTCTGATACGCTTGCGGAACTGCTGTTCCGCAATATCGATCTCCGCCATGGATATTTCATCGGCGACGGTTGATTCCAAGCCACGACGAGCATTTTGCTTTGCTTCATCGTTGGTGGCACCTGGGGGGCCGAGGAGGTCGAAGAGCCAATCGACCACCCCGTTGGCGTCGTGGCGGCGGATTCTGGCAGTGCGTACGCTGTTCGGCGCAATTATGGTGCTGACGGCGGCTGCCAATTCCTGGCGGGGAATCGGGACACTTACCGGCCCTGGAAACGGCCTCTCGAGTGGTTGAGTCGACAGGATGCTGACACGGCTCCGCTCAGATAGTGTGGCGCACCGCACCTGATGCGCGGTGGCGTTCTCCCGCTCTTGCTCTCCTCCGCTCCATGGGCGGCGACTAATACATGTGTAGACATTGGCCCGCTCAAGCACTGGGGCGCGATGATACCGCTCACGCTTGGCGGCGCGCTGCCGCTCTTGCTCGGCGACGCACGGCCGTTCTGGCTCTCCGGCCTGCTCTGGCTCGTTCTCCTCGTCGAGGAGGTTGATGACGGCAGTGGCGCTTCATCGGATTGGCATGCTTGGAATGGTATAATGCGGTATGACCAGTGTGTCGCCGCCTAGCCTTCTATGCCCACTGACACTGGCAGCGGGAACCGATGGGAGGAGTGGCAGGAAACCGATTGGGGGGAGTGGCGGGAAACCGATTGGGGGAGTGGCGGGAAACAGTAGCGTGTTTGGATATAATATTAACACCAATCTTGCAAATATATGCAATTATATATCAATCTTGGATATTTGCATCATATCAATCTTGCAAATATATGCAATTATACTGCTTAATTAATTAAAAATAATAGCAAATATCCATGTTTGGATATAATAGCAAATGTGATGTATGATGTTTGCAGCGGGAAACAGACGGTTGAGCAGAACTGCTTTAAATTATTCAGGGTTCGTTTGGCATTTTGTATACATTATAACTGAGTTTTCTAGGCATTTAATGTGCATAATTCAAATTTGAACTACAAATACATGCTCCAATGCACTAAAATGGGTTGAAAAATCATATATGTGTCCTTGGGTGCATGATTAGGTCCCATGCAAGGAATGGGGATGAATTGCAAACATCTCGACGTCCTGGCTCGGCCTCAAACATTGAGAATCTTGGTTTTTAAATCCCCATAAATCCAAAACCAACCTAAAATTCATGAAACTTTACATGGTGTCATGACATGGCACATATATGCCATGGTAAAAAAACTGACCAATTTGGGGCAAGTTTTGGTACAAGCCTCTTACAAACCGAAGCTTCTCGCAAGAAACCTGGTGGTTCCGATAGGGAACATGTCACCCTTGTGGGCGAAACTACAATCGCTGCCTCTTCTCGCCTTGTATTTTTTGTCTACAGGCAGCATAGACCAAATGGAGATTCATGCTGAAATATGGAATTATTCAGGGTTCGTTTGGCCTTTTTATACATTAATTGAGTTTTCTAGGCATTTAATGTCCATAATTCAAATTTGAACTACAAGCACATGCTTCAGTGCACCAAAATGGCTTGAAAAACCATACATGTGTCCTTGGGTGCATGTTTGGGTCCCATGCAAGAAATGGGGATGAATTACAAACATCTCAGCGTACTGACTCGACCTCAAACATTGAGAATCTTCGTTTTTAAATCCCCGTAAATCCAAAACTCTCCCAAAATTCATAAAACTTGGCATCGTGTCATGAAATGGCACATATATGCCATGGTAAAAAAATTGTCCAATTTGCGGCAAGTTTTGGTACAAGCCTCTTACAAACCGGAGCTTCTAGCAAGAAGCCTCGTGGTTCCGATAGGGAACGTGTCACCCTTGTGGGCGAAAATGACAATCGCTGCCTCTTCTCGCCTTGTATTTTTTTCCTACAGGCAACATAGACCAACAAGAGATTCGTGCTGAAATATGGAATTATTCAGGGTTCGTTTGGCCTTTTTTATAGATTAATTGAGTTTTCTAGGCATTTAATGTCCATAATTCAAATTTGAACTACAAGCACATGCTCGAGTGCACCAAAATGGCTTCAAAAAACCATACATGTGTCCTTGGGTGCATGTTTGGGTCCCATGCAAGAAATGGGGATGAATTACAAACAGCTCGGCGTGCTGGCTCGGCCTCAAACATTGAGAATCTCGGTTTTTAAATCCCCGTAAATCCAAAACTCACCCGGAATTCATGAAACTTGGCATCGTGTCATGACATGGCACATATATGCCATGGTAAAAAAATTGTCCAATTTGGGGCAAGTTTTGGTACAAGCCAATCACAAACCGGAGCTTCTAGCAAGAAGCCTCGTGGTTCTGATAGGGAACGTGTCACCCTTGTGGGTGAAACGACAATCGTCGCTACCTCTTCTCGTCTTGTATTTTTTTTCTACAGGCAACATAGACCAACAGGAGATTCGTGCTGAAATATGGAATTATTCAGGGTTCGTTTGGCCTTTTAATACATTAATTGAGTTTTCTAGGCATTTAATGTCCGTAATTCAAATTTGAACTACAAGCACATGCTCCAGTGCACCAAAATGGCTTCAAAAACCATACATGTGTCCTTGGGTGCATGTTTAGGTCCCATGCAAGAAATGGGAATGAATTACAAACATCTCGGCATCCTGGCTCGGCTTCAAACATTGAGAATCTTGTTTTTTAAATCCCTGTAAATCCAAAACTCTCCTGAAATTCATGAAACTTGGCATCGTATCATTATATGGCACATATATGCCATGGTAAAATTTTTGTCCAATTTGAGACAAGGCGCACACATTAATAGCCAATGTAGGCATTTTGGAACAAATATATGACACGTTACTATCGCAAACATTTGTATTGTTTAAACCGTGGGCATTCCACTAACCATTTACATGCGGCCACGCGTCCCTCTTTTTATTTGAGAGTACTACCTCGGTCCTGGTTTATTGGTCCTTTTTGTATTTTGTGCCAAAATTTGACCATACTAGGTGGCGTGCGTGCAGCTGTTTGATTAGACGGGATGAGTGTGAGAAGTCCGTTGTGCAGGCTCGACAGGACGCGTGCGAGCAGTCCGCCACGCAGGCTCGACGGAACGCGTGCGACCAGTCCACCGCGTAGGCTCCATGGGACGCGTGCGAGCAGTCTGTCGCGCAGGCTCACCGGGAAGCGAGCTCTTTGACCTCCACCCACCGCCTCGCTCCCAACTTCTCCATTAATGGCGGCCGAGCCGCTGTTTAACATGTGGTTAATGCACCTGGATGTAGGGTGTTAGCTTGTGATCCCATGGCCCCACTCAACGCTAGCATTGTTTTGTTCGTGCCTCGCTGAGAACGTGACTTTTAGCCTGTTTTTGACTCATATACATGTACCTACGAGGTTACGAACGAAATAATACGATGATAAATTTACAATGGCAATGGATAATAATTGTCTTACATATTCCGGA
The DNA here is from genome assembly GCA_039707655.1 of Elymus sibiricus. Lineage (NCBI taxonomy): Eukaryota > Viridiplantae > Streptophyta > Magnoliopsida > Poales > Poaceae > Elymus > Elymus sibiricus. Next base: position 256,218,181 of record CM077674.1, read on the forward strand.
TAATTTAAAATGCCACATGCGGCAACGCCCTAAAGACACAGGGGCAAGAGAAGAAGGAAGTCGCAGACAACGATCTGGGTCGCTGCTCTCTACTTCTCGATGGATCGTTGGGCGAGGAGTTCCTCCAGCTCCTTCTTCACATCCTCATGACATTGCTTGACAGCAGCCATGGATTCCTCCACCTGCAGCTCGCGCTCGATGCGGAGCTTCTTCAAGTCATCCCTAAGTTCATGGACGATGGCGTGTCTTTCCAGTATCACAAACAGTCCAGATATCGTCAGCGTGTTCAATGGATGGGCCATCTCGCCTCCCACGGGTGCTAGACGGTTGACCAGAACTGCTATATGCAGGTCGTTGCTCGTTGTTGAGGTGGCCGTGGCGTGCTCTGCTCGTGTCCCTTTGCGCGCTCTGCTCAACGTTAAGGCGGCCGCGGCGCGCTCTACTCACGTCCCTCCACGCGCGCTCTGCTCGTGTCCCTCCGTGCGCGCTCTTTCAGCGGTTGGGGCCGGCGCACGATCATGTTTTGGGCGCCATATGCATGCGGTTGCGTTCATGCGCGTCGCCACGATGCAGTTAATATGTGCAGCACGATGCAGTTACACGCTGCAACAACGGTCATCCGCACGCGCCGATACTCCAGGCCGTTCGGCCTCCCCATTTATTCCCACGGCCATTATAACCTTAGTCTCTTCAACCTTTTGATCGCGCCCCACAACACAACAAGCACACCCACGACGACACATAGAGAGAGGATATCCAGCGGCGCTCCAATGGAGTTCGGCGTGCATCATGTGGACACCCACGTGAGGGGGAAGGACCTCTCGGTGGTGTACACCATCGACCTGGCCGTGGTGGAGGACTCTGTCGGAAGTTGGGCTCCGGGGACCCAAAGGTTCGAACACTGGGGTGAGCTCGTTCTTCCGCTTCGTCTCCTACCACGGCTAGGCTACGGCGAGGCTACGGTGAGAACGCGCTGGCGAAGGACGGGGCGAGGACACAGCGGTTTACCCAGGTTCGGGCCACCTTGTGGTGTAAGACCCTACTTCTGCTTTGTTGGTATTACCCGGGTGCGAGAGAGGGAATACAAGGTTGAAGGTGATCAGGACTAGAGCTCTCTCCTCACTTCCATGGCTGCTCTGCCCTTTTATATCGGCCTTGGTCCTCTTCCCCCTCAAAGCTTAGGCGGGAAGGGTTGCCACAGTTGGCGATTTTGAAAAGGGACAGGCGCTCAGGCTATCCTGACTAAAGGTGGTCTTCGCCTGCCAAAGCATGATCCATGATGCGCTGGTGGGCTCAGTGATGACCTTCGCCCTGCGCGCCCGTTGTCTTGGTCTTCCTTCGCAGATCGGGCAACCTTTGGGGTTGCTTTGGGGAGTAGATAGCTGGCCCTGCTCCCTTAACACGAAAGAGGAAACCATCTTCATCCGCGCCTGCTGGTGCGGCCTCTGCTGCTGCTCGTCGCCGCGCGCGTCACCCACGTGATGGGCTGAGACCGCGCGACTGAGCCGGATCTTCCTTGCCTTGTAAGCCATCGGGAGAATGCCTCGGGGGGCAGCCTCGGGGGACCGCCTAAAGAGGGGGCCTCGGGAGGCCACCTCGGGAAGCCGCCTCGCGAGATCACTTCGGGAAGCCGCCTCGTGAGAGGGCCTCGCGAGGCCATTGACGGTGGTGCTGAGGATTACTTGCTACTCCCTGAGGAGGGGGCCTCAGGAGGCCAGGGCCTCATGAGGGGTCTTGGTGAGATGCTTGGTTGCGACGGCCCGCTGGGCCCACGCCGGGCGTTGCACCCTGGGCCAAAGGCAGACGGGCCTGGATACCCCGGGTTCCATGGGCCCGACAGTAGCCCCCGGGCCCGCGGCGCGCACGTTCCCACCTACAGAGGGGCGAAACGGCGCGGGCCCTAACCGCCTGCAGCCAGGCGCGACGCATGGCGCACGATGCGATGGCGACGCCCCCACTTCCCCACAACGCTTCGGGAACTGCCGTGCTGACATAAATCCAAGCACGGCACCGCGAGGCCATCATTGCCTTCCATCACACGCTCCACCTCTCTGTGCCTTTCCTTCGCTCGCGCGGTTCCTCGCGATTCCCCCCTTCGAACTTCGCCTGCTCTTGCTCCTGGTCCGTGCCTCCGCCGCGCAGATGGCTCCCGCCGGCAAGTGGGGGAAGGAGGTGACCCCGTCCCCAAGCGCGCCCGTCCTTGGGGCGGCGCTGCGGCGCTCCACCATCGACGACGAAGAAGGTTTGGGCAGGGTGCTTCCGTTCATGGCCGGTGGCCAAAACGAGAACCAGGCGACCCAAATCTGGCCGGGGTCGCGCGCGCGGCGCGACCTGGGGGCGATGGCCTACCCCTTCTTCCTCCACAACGTGTATGCAGGGTTGGTGCCGCCATTTTTGGACTTCTTCTATGCCATACTTGCCCACAATCAGGTTCACGCTCTTCATCTTCAACCCAACTCCATTTTCCTCCTGGCCACGTTCGCCTTTTACTGCGAGGCTTTCGTGGGCATGAGGCCCTCTATGGCGCTCTTCCGCCACTTCTTCTACCTGCGGCTAACTGCGGCGGACCAGCGCTCCGGATGCGCGTCGTTCCTTGCCGTCAAGGGAATGGAGGACGGCATTATCAACTTGAGGGTTGCGAAGAAGGTGGAAGGATACCGGCAGCGCTAGGTCTATATGGACGCGCGCCAGACCAACCGGCTCCTGATGATCCCTACGGACCCGGCCGAGAAGATCTCCGTGTGGGGGCACGAGAAGCTCACCGACCCGAGGATGGAGCCCATCCTGGAGCGGATGGCGGCGCACCGGGCCGCAACACTGTCGGGGGTGGCGGTTGTCAGGGAATACCTGCGGCGGCGCATCGCGCCACTTTAGCAGCACTCGCGCCTCATGTGGGAGTACTCCGGCGCGGACGACGCCATGAGGCTGAGGCTGGGCAGCCTGGGGTCAGACGTGTTGGACGGGGCCCTAGCGATTCTGCTCAACACCCTTGCCGCGAAAACGCCGGAGGGGGCGCTCCCGCTTTTCCGCTACCCGGAGAAGGTGGAGCTGGTGAAGGAGATGCCCCTCTTCAATCAGTGGGGCCTCGTGCCGGAGGGCCACGTCGGGCCCCGCGACAACCCCCTCGTGGTGGAGGTGGATTCGGGAAGCAGCAGCGGCAACGGAAATTCGGAGGAGGCTATGGAGGAGGACCTCAGCCGGGCGCCACCACGCGCCCGCCGTCAGCTCATCTGCGAGCTCGAGGATGACGACGCCGAGAGTGTCCCGCCCGCGGCGGCGGGGGCTCCCAACACGGGGGCAGGCGAGCCCTCAGCGCTTGAGGCCCGTCATGAGGCTGAAGCCGCCCAAGGCCCGGAGACGGGCGACGACGCGTCCAGGTCTACCGCGGCACACCCCGGGGGCCCGAGCGGCGGCGCCAAGGCGATGCTCGGCGAGGGTAGCGCCAGCCAGCCGTTTGCGGGGGAGAAGAAGAGGAAGTGGCACGTCAGCGACGGGTAAGCCTGCTGCCTTCTCTCGGCGTCCTTAATTCTTGCTCCTTTATCCGGGCTCGGAGCTGAGCCACCATTCGCGCAAGAGATCTGCCGCGGATCAGAAGAAGAAAACGACGACGAAGGCGAGGGTCACCCCCAGCCCGCAGGGGGTGTCGATGCCCGCCGCCGGTGCCTGGGGGCGTAGGGAGGCTACCCGCCGTCCCGACGCCGAAGCGGGGTGTACGAAAATCAAGGAGGGGCAGTCGCTCCTCCAGGGTTGCACGCGGGTGCATCCCGTGAGGCCGAAATGGAGGAGCCTCAGGAGGCGGGGACGCCCTCCCTCCTGACCCTGCCGCGGGCAAGGAAGCGACGACGAGGGAGGCCGAAGCGTCTGCCCCCCCCCCCCGTCGGGGGCCTCCTTGGGCGCAGGGGAAGGAGTTGCGGGGCGTGCCATGACCGGCACTGAGAGCCCCCGTAGCGCACCGCCGCGGCTGAACGAGGGGGGCGGCCTGGCGAGCCCGCCGCCCCAGGCAAGCGGTGCCGAGGGTTCCCTCGCCGCCGTGGCGGAGGATGCCAAAGGGCCCGACCCGGACTGGCCCCTGGTCCCCGCGAGTGACCGTGCTTTGCTCAGGCCCGAAGCCTTGCGCGACGCCAAGGCCACGCTTGCTCGGCTCGGCACGGACTTCCAGGACGCGGAGACGCGCCTCGCCGAGGAGCGCCTAAAACTTGCCGACGGGTGGCACCGGCTCAGCGTCGCCGTCGATACGGCCCGGTGCCATGACGAACGTGCTCGCGCATTGTGCGAGAGGGACAGCGCCGAAGCAGAGGGGGCTCGCGCGAGAGCCCTCCAGGAGGCCGAAGCATCCACCGCGCGCCGCGAAGAGGCAGAGACCCTCCTGAAAGAGCTCCAAGACCAACACGCCGAGCAGGCGCGGTCGCTCCTCGCGCGGGAAGGCGCCCTTGCCACTCGCAAGAAGGAGGCCGCAGCCCGCGAGGCAGACCTCGAGACACGCACGGAGGGCCTCGAGAAGAAGGCGACCGAGCAGGCCGTGGAGAAGGAGCGTCTGGAGACGCTGGGGCGCCAGCTGGCCGATGCCCAGGAGGCTCACACGAAGCGCGTCACCGACGCCAACGCCCAACTGGAGGCCAAGGAGAAGAAGGTCCAAGAGGACGCTGACGCCCTCGAGTCAGAATGCGAGCAGCTCTTGAGGGAGGTCACTGATCTCAAGGCGGCACTCGCCGAGGCGGAGACCCGCTGGGGAGCCGCGCCGCAGCGCGGCTCTGGCGCCATCGATCAGGAACAGGAGCAGCGCGGGCGCGTCAAGGCACTTCACTCCCTCGAGATCCGTGCCCATGACGCCCTGAATTCCATCTGCCAAGGAAAGCTTGGGGCCCTCCGCGAGTCCCGCGACGCCGACTAAGTCGACTTCTCCACCAAGCTCGTGGAATGGCTTGAGGACGGAGCCAAGGAGGTGGACGGTATCCTGGAGGAGTGTCGCAGCCTCTTCTCCCTGGCGGCGACTCGCGTCTTCAGCCACCTCCTCCACTCCGATCCCAACTTCGACTTTGACAAGGTGATAGCCCCAGTCCCCGAGGAGCTTCGCGATGGGCTCGCAAGGGCGGTGGAAGGCCATGTGGGCGCGTTACTCGGGAAGTACTCCTGTGGCAGCGGCGAGAGCTCCGACGGTGACGGCGCCAGCGAAGACGACGACGGCGCGAGCTCCTAGGGTGCCTTTTCCCTTCGCCACCCTGCGCTAGATCGATGTGGCCCGTGGGGGCGTGAGGACGATGCCCTGGTGTTAAATACTTTATGTTTTCTATAACGAACATTCGAGCCCTCGCGAGGCTCTCTCTTAAAGCATGTTTTTCTCTTTTTGCTTGCCATGATGCTCTACGTTGTCAGGGCCCAGCTCCCGAGCGGCCATAGCCATCGCTGGTATGTCAGGTCGCGATGCCTGAACAAGGCCAGGAGGCGAGGGGCACCGGGAGCCTATGAGGGTTCCTGAGGCGCGATGCTCAGGGAGCCCGCCTTTAACGCACAAGCGGCTTGCGCCAAGAGGAACACTGGCGCTCGTGAGGCCATCGGAGGGGAAGGCTCGAGAGACGGCGAGGGTGGTTCGCGAGACGGGAGACTTAGCTCTGCATGAGGTAGTATGGTGGGCCGTCTCTCGCAGGGTGCGTCTTGTGAGGGTTCTGCTCGCGAGATCTCCTGCTGGGACGGCCACCAAGGGTTAATCCCCGAGGCGGTGCCTGCTGGCCTCCTGAGGCCCTGAGGGTGCTACCTCGCGAGATCCTTCAAGGGACCTGCTCCTGAGATAGCTGCACGCAGAGCACTCAACGACAGCGCGCGTTCGTCGAGTAGTTCATGGGTATCACGCGAGGAGACAGGACACCAAGGACCTTGGTGGGGTGGCGTGTACGGGGCAGGCCCACGAGCCAGAGCCCGATTGCTTGGGTTTTTCAGTGCTGCTGGGACTGACCCGAGCGCAGGCACCGTGTCCAGCCCCCGCTCGCGTGAGGCGCATGAGAGAGGGAAGTCGTGAGCGCGCGAGGCTCGTGAGGCAAGGTGAAAACGAAACTCCATATAAGGAAATCGAAATTTTACTGAGGCAAGAGAGCAACCCATTACATAACCAAACAAAGATGCGGCTGCCATGTCCGGCATGGGCCAGCTTGAGGTTGGTGCAACCCGTGGGGCGCCCTCAATTACACACCAAAACGAGAAAAAGAGTGCCGCCGTGTCCGGCACGGGTCAGCTTGAGGCTGGTACAGCCCGTGGGGCGCCCTCAATTGATTGTTCCGCCAGCGCGGAGCATGGGGCTTCCACAGGGGTGTGGGTATGATCGCGGGTCGATCGTTCCGCCAGCGCGGAGCATGGGGCTTCCACTGGGGCGTGGGCGGGAGCTCTCGCGGGCCCATCAGGCGAACGCAATGAGAGGCTCCGGGGCATGTACAGCCCCGTTTTGTTCATACTCGTGAGGTTCACGGGTAGAACTTGTGGAGGTGTTGGATGTTCCAGGCGTTAGGCACAGGAATTCCGTCCTCCGTCTCTAGCCGGGCTGAGCCGGGCCTGGAGACATGAGTAACCCTGAAAGGGCCTTCCCACATAGGTGAGAGTTTGTGGAGTCCCTCTCTGGAGAGGATCCTACGCAGGACGAGGTCGCCGACCTCGAGAGTGCGAGGGCGGATGTTGCGGCTGTGGTAGCGACGCAAGGCCTGCTGGTACCTCGCAGCACGAAGGGCGGTCTGACGGCGGCCCTCCTCGAGGAGCAGCAGATCGGTCTCCCGCGAGCCATCCTGACGCGCCTCGTCGAAGGCAAGGACTCGCGGGGAGCCGTGCTTAAGCTCCAATGGGAGGACCGCCTCAGCGCCGTAAACGAGGAAGAAGGGCGTCTCGCCAGTAGGCTTTCTTGCTTTGGTGGAGGGCGACGACGGGCGAGCCACAGCTCGTGAGGGGCTCATGCAGCTCACGAGGCGTGCTCACGAGGCTCGGCGATCGAAGTATCTTCGCCTCATGAGGCCGGCTCGCGAGGGGCTGCCCGCGAGGCCCTCGCGCAGCTCGCCTCCTGAGGGACTGCATGTCAACAAATTCACGGTGGGGGAGCGGCACGCGCTTGCTAACTCGCTTGTGGCCGTTGCGTGAGGAGATAAGGCACCAAGGACCTTGGTGAGGTGACGTGCACGGGAGCAGGCCCGCGAGCCAGAGCTCAGTCGCTTGGATTTTGCGGTACTGCAGGGACAGACCCGAGCACAGGCACCGTGCCTAGCCCCCGCTCACGGAATCGGTCAGGGGAGGTCTCGAGCGCGTGGCGCTCTCCGGTCGGCATCGAACTTAACAGGCAATTGAGTAGGTAATGTAACCCATCAAGGTAAAATCAGCAGAATCCATTATACAACCAAAAGATAGAGGCTAGGCCGCCGTGTCCGGCACGGATCAGCTTGAGGTTGGTGCAGCCCGTGGGGCGCCCTCAGCCATGTTTAAACAAAATCACCTTGGCAGAAGAGTTCCGAGGGAGCGAGGCTCTAGAGGCGCGGGGGGCACGGCGAGGAGGAGGGCTCCGGGGCCGGGGCCCTCACGAGGCCCTGGGGGCTCGCGAGGGGCAGGAGGCTCACGAGGCTCTGGCGCGAAGAGCGCCAGCCTCTGGAAAGAGGCGCCGGCGTTCCTCAGCCCGAAGGGCATGCGCGTGCCGCCGACGATGGGGCCAACGCCCTGGCCATCTCGGGGCAGCTGGAAGGGGTCACGAGGGCATAGCCGGTTGAGGCTGGTGAAGTCGACGCACATGCGCTCCTTGCCGCCCTTCTTGGGGACGACGACTGGGTTGGCGAGCCATTCGGGATGGCGCACCTCACGAACGACTCCGGCTTCTTGGAGCTTCTGAACTTCGTTGACGATGAACTCTTGCTTCTCTGGCGCCTGGCGCCGTGCTTGCTGCTTGACCGGGCATGCATTGGGGCACACCGCTAAGTGGTGCTCGATCACCTCCCTTGGCACACCTGACAAGTCGGATGCTTTCCAGGCGAAAACATCCGAGTTTGCCCGAAGGAAGGTGACGAGCGCGCTTTCCTATGCAGGAGGGAGGCCTGTGCCGATGGTGAAGGCAGGGCCGGAGCCGCTGCCGTCCACCGACACCTTCTTCATCTCGGCGCGGTCCTGAGAGAACAGTTGCTTCTTCTTCGCGGGCGCGGCCTCGGAAGGCTCGGCCGCGTCCTCGTCGGCCGGGTGGGCGACAGCGGCGGCCTTGTAGGCGCGCTCGAGGGTGCCGGCCGCGTCCTTCTCGTCGCAGGCGACGGTGATGATGCCGCTGCAGCCGGGCATCTTGAGGACGTTGTAGGCGTGATGAGTGGCCGCCATGAACTTGGTGAGAGCCGGGTAGCCCAAGATGGCATTGTAGGGCAGGCCGATGTGCGCCACGTCGAAGTCGATGAGCTCGGTGTGGTAGTTCTTGCGGGTGCCGAAGGTGACGGGGAGGCGCACTTGCCCCAGCGGAATAGTGGAGCCATCGGTCACTCCGGAGAAGGGCCTGGTCGGCATCAGCTGGTCGTAGGGCACCTGGAGCGTCTCGAAGGTCTCGATGGAGAGCACGTTGAGGCCGGAACCCCCGTCGATGAGGGTCTTGGTGACCACGATGTTGCTGATGGTGGGAGTGCACAGCATGGGGAGCGCGCCTGTGGAGGCCGTGGACTTGGGGTGGTCCTTGGAGTCGAAGGTGATGGCGTACTGCGACCACTTGAGGGGCCACGCGACCTCAGGCCTCGGGAGGGCGGCGTACACCTCGCGAGAGAGTTGCTTGAAGTGGTGGATGGACGCGGGGGCTTGGGACCCACCAAGGATGCAGGCGACCGCGCGAGGCTCCTAGTAGCCCCCAGCGCCCTCGTCAGGCTGGTTGACGTCGTTCCTTCGAGGTGGCGGAGGCAGCGGCGGGAAAGCGGCATTAGCCTGAGGATTCGCCTCACAAGGCTGGTCGCGCCAGGCAGCCTCACAAGGCTGATCGCGCCAGCCCTGGCTGCAGTTGCTATTATTGTTGTGGCTGTCCCAGCGGTTGCCACTGCGGCCACCTCCGCGGCCGGCGCCGCGGCCATTGCGGTCGTCTCGGCGGCTTTGGCGCTCGTCGCGGAGCAACTTGAGCTCATGACAGTCTTCGGTGATGTGGGAGCGGACGTTGTGAAAAGCGCAGAGTGGCCGGTTGTCCTTCCTGGGCTCGTCGAGGTCACGGCCGCGCTTATGCTCGGGCTCCGCCGCAAGCACGGCAGGGCCCTTGCGCTTGACGTCCTTGCTCTTAGCCTTGGCGGCGTCGAGCGCCGCGTCGGGGTCATTGTGGACGAAGAGGCGGCCTTCTTCAGCCTTGGCGCACTTGTTGGCGAGGTCGAGCAGCTTGAGCACGGAGTCGAGCTCACCATTGATGGCGAGCTTCTCACGCATCTTGACGTCCGTGACGCCGGTGGATAACGTGGAGATGACAGCCGCGTCGGAAGTGCGCGGGATCTTGTTGCGCACCTGACTGAAGCGCTGGATGTACTTGCGGAGGGTCTCGTCTGGGCGCTGTCGAACACGCCGCAGGTCATTGATGGTGAGGGAGCGGTCCTGCGTGCCCTTGAAGTTGGCGATGAATTGGCTGCAGAGCTCGGCCCACGATGAGATGGAAGCCTCGGGGAGGTTCATGAGCCAGGAGCGCGAGCCGTCCTTGAGGGCCATGGGGAACCATTTCGCCATGACCTTGTCGTCGCCGTTCGCCGCCTCGACACTCAGCGCGTAGAGCTGGAGGAACTCCGTGGGGTTGGGGGTGCCGTCGTAGCGTGGAGGCTGCTCAGGCTTGAACTTCGCGGGCCAAACCACGCGACGCAGCTCGCGGGTGAAGGCACGGCAGCCCACGCCGCTCGAGGGGACGCTGCCGGTGAGGGCGGCGCGGTTTTGACGCCCGGCCGCTGCGACATCTTGAACGGCCTGGTCCTGGCGCTGGCGTTGCCGCTCGAGGAGCACCCGCGCGTCGGGGGCGCGTGGCAGATGATCTGGCAGCTGGGCTCGCAGTGGTCCGGAGAGGACGCGCCGCGGGACGGCTCACGAGCCCGCGCGCTGCACTAGGGCCCGACGCGCTCGTCATGCAGAGGAGGCGGCGGGGGAGCGCCGTGAGCCAGGTCCCCAGCACGAGACGGCGGAGGGCGGAGCGAGTGAGAAGGCGCCGGAGCGTCCCTGGCGACGTTGACGAGCTCGGTGATGCGGCCAAGCCAGGTGTCATAGCCGGCGTCATCCGGACGGTAGCGGAGCAGCTCGCGCGCCATGAGCAGCGCGGCCTACAGGTTCGGCGGCCCACGGTTGGCGAGGGAGGAGGCCATGGTGGTGTGGCCGTCCGCCCGCACGGAGGTGTGCAGGGAGGAGGCCTGCTGCTCGCGGGCAGCGGGGTCGGTGGCGGCGGCAGCCTCGGCGTCGGGGCGGCGGCGATTGCCGCGGGCCACCAGCTCTGTCTGGGCCACGCGGCCAGCCCTGCGCTCAGCGCGCTCGCGGCGTGCGTCGGCCATGGGGCTGGTGGGGCTGAGGGCAGAGCAGAAGAACAGTAGCGCACCCCTACCTGGCGCGCCAAATGTCGGAAGTCGGGCTCCGGGGACCCAAAGGTTCGAACACTGGGGTGAGCTCGTTCTTCCGCTTCGTCTCCTACCACAGCTAGGCTACGGCGAGGCTACGGTGAGAACGCGCTGGCGAAGGACGGGGCGAGGACACAGCGGTTTACCCAGGTTCGGGCCACCTTGTGGTGTAAGACCCTACTCCTGCTTTGTTGGTATTGCCCGGGTGCGAGAGAGGGAATACAAGGTTGAAGGTGATCAGGACTAGAGCTCTCTCCTCACTTCCATGGCTGCTCTGCCCTTTTATATTGGCCTTGGTCCTGTTCCCCCTCAAAGCTTAGGCGGGAAGGGTTGCCACACTTGGCGATTTTGAAAGGGGACAGGCGCTCAGGCTATCCTGACTAAAGGTGGTCTTCGCCTGCCAAAGCATGATCCACGACGCGCTGGTGGGCTCGGTGATGACCTCCGCCCTGCGCGCCCGTCGTCTTGGTCTTCTTACGCAGATCGGGCAACCTTTGGGGTTGCTTTGGGGAGTAGAATGCTGGCCTTGCTCCCTTAACACGAAAGAGGAAACCATCTTCATCTGCGCCTGCTGGCGCAGCCTCTGCTGCTGCTCGTTGCCGCGCGCGACACCCACGTGATGGGCTGAGACCGCGCGACTGAGCCGGATCTTCCTTGCCTTGTAAGCCATCGGGAGAATGCCTCGGGGGGCAGCCTTGGGGGACCGCCTGGAGAGGGGGCCTCGGGAGGCCACCTCGGGAAGCCGCCTCGCGAGATCACTTCGGGAAGCCGCCTCGTGAGAGGGCTTCGCGAGGCCGTTGACGGTGGTGCTGAGGATTACTTGCTACTCCCTGAGGAGGGGGCCTCAGGAGGCCAGGGCCTCATGAGGGGTCTTGGTGAGATGCTTGGTGGCGACGGCCCGTTGGGCCCACGCCGGGCGTTGCGCCCTGGGCCAAAGGCAGACGGGCCTGGATACCCCGGGTTCCATGGGCCCGACAGACTCCATCAACACCATGGAGCAGTTGCTTGCTAAGTATGACAAGTACGAAGTGGTCGGCTTCGACCTCCAGTACACCGCCGGTCATCCCGGGGTTGATCAGAAGGTTGCCCAGTATTTGATTTTAAATTTCTTATTGGAACATCGAAAAAAAACTGAAATTTTTACACAGTGTTGGGGTACAAATTGTTTACGTTTTCCTAATTTTTTCAGAATTTTTAAAGTTACAGAAGTATGGATAAATATTCTGTCATTGAGTGCTGTTTTGTTTTAGACAGAATCTGTTTTTATTGCATAATGTGCTTGTTTTAATGAAACTATGGATTATATCGGGGGGTATAAGTCATGGATAAGTTAGAATATAGTAGGTATTATGCAAGAACAATTATGAATGAGTTTACAACAGTACCTAAGGTTTATGATTTGTTTATTATACTAACGGATCTCACGAAGTTTGTGTTGAGTTTTGTGTGCTGAAGTTTTCAAGTTTTGGGTGAGATCACGATGGATGAAGGAATAAGGCGCGGCAAGACCCTAAGCTTGGGGATGCCCAAGCCACCCCAAGTTAATATTCAAGGAAGACCCAAGTGTCTAAGCTTGGGGATGCCCCGGATGGCATCCCCTCTTTCGTCCACAATTCATCGGTATGTTACTTGGAGCTATATTTTTATTCATCACATGATATGAGTTTTACTTGGCGCGTCATGTGCTAAAGTTTTGTTTGCTTTTTAGTTTGCCACAATCATTGTTTGCTAGACACACCTTTTGAAAGAGACACACATTTATCATGATTTGTTAGAATACTCTATATGCTTCACTTAAATCTTTTGAGCTAGGCAGTTGCTCTTGTGCTTCACTTATACTTGTTAGAGCACGACGGTGGTTATATTTTATAGAAATGATTGCACTCTCATGCTTCACTTAAATCTTTTTAAGAGTCCTAAATAGGAAGTGGTAATATTCATGAGTTATAAGACTAGTCTGAAAATGATAGTTATAAAAGAGTGGTATAATAAAAACTTTCATGTACATAACTAAATATGAGGCGTATGTTTTAATTATATTGATGTAGTAATATGAAAGGGTATTAGTTCATGATCATTTTTTAGTAAGAATATTGATATTAAAGCTTGTTATGCACTACTCATTTAAGTGTCCGTTATGGCATTGATGGTGTCCTGGACTAGGGGGTCCCGGCCTAGTCGGTTTAGTCCATGGGTCGGACTCAAGACCCGTTGAAGAATAGGGACTCCGGAGGTTTCCAGGTTGAAGGATCATCATGTCGGGCCTCACCGAAGACTTCGCGTGTACCCCAAGAATATTAGATTCGGCATGTAATCCTTGGAGGGTAACCGAACATGTGTAACCCTAGATACCCCTGGTGCCTATATAAACCAGAGGGTTTAGTCTGTAGAGGCAGATTCATACATTACACCCCTAGGTTTAGACCACAACTTACGATCTCGAGGTAGATCAACTCTGTATCTTCATACATCCACAAATATAAACAAGAGCAGGACGTAGGGTTTTACCTCCTTAGAGAGGGCCCGAACCTAGGTAAAACATTGTGTCCCTCGTCTCATTTTACCCATCGATCCGATCTCACAGCTCGGGCCCCCCTACCCGAGATCTGCCGGTTTTGACACCGATATTGGTGCTTTCATTGAGAGCTCGCTGTTTGATCGCCTTGGAATGATGGCTTCACCAATGGGCAATCTAAGTCCCCTTGGCTCCATAGGTGCACCTACGATTTTCACCAACGGGTCGTCTGATGGCCCGACAGATCTCGAATCGCGATCCCCCTTCGAGGCGGTAGGGCGCGATCAGGAAGCCTGTTCGGAGCTTCATGCTCCCTTTACAAGCTTGGCCGATGGAGTCCGATTAGAGGAAACCTCAGATCCGAGCTCCCTCCTGAGGGATGAGCACGAGCTTGAATAGCTAGAGGACACGGGCGCTTCGGACTTTAAGCCGAGCCCGGATACTTCTGTGCATCTTTCCCACAAGGGACATGGGGGCACCTCAGAGTCCCCCCCGATGGGATCGTAGTTTTTGATCCCACCCACCCCCACGTCTAGTATTGCCCAAGTAATTCGGGGCCTCCCGACGTCTGGGACTTAATCTATATAAAACAATGAGCCGATGAGACAGTTCGGCAGTTTTGGTCGAGATTCTTGTTTGTCAAGAACAAGATTACTGACTGCCCGGACATAGAAGCACTCGCGGCCTTCCGTCACAACTGTCATGATGAGGGTGTGTTAAACGCCCTCTCTCGGCGCCAAGTTCATACTTTCTCAGAGCTCTTAGAGTTGGTGTCAAAGTTTTGCACCATTGAAGATGCCTGGTTGGCTCAAAAATTAGCCCGCGCAGGCAACTCAAGAGAATACGACCTCGCACATGGGCAACCATCAAAGCGCCCCATGCTAGCAGAGTCATTGTGAAAAAGAAGGAAGACGACATCTTCGGCCGTCCTAGATAGACTGCTGGATCAACCGTGCCCTATACACTTCGTCTCGTTGAACACCAATCCAACTCACATCCTTCGAGCTTGTTGGGTCATGAAACAGGTGGCCAAGGGTGGCGAGGCTCTCCTAGCAAACAAACCCACCATCAATCATGCCATAGACTCCTCAGATGAAGCCGAGGTCTTGACGATTTACCAGACATATATATCAAAAAATCAAAGGAAAAGGGCTCTGCACGAGCTCGGCCCCGCCCAGATACGCACACCTCGGGATGCATGGTTAGACACGCCGATCACATTCGAGGAGCACGATCAGCCAGCAGTTGACCTAAGCCGGTGCTTAGCCGCCCTGGTCCTCGACCCAATAGTGAACGGATGCCGGCTGCATAAGGTACTGATGGACGGGGGCAGCAGTTTGAATCTCATCTATAGAGACACTATGGAAAAGATGCAATTAGATACAACTCGCATCCAACATAGCTTCATCACTTTCAAGGGAATCATCCCTGGAAGAGAGGCACGATGTGAGGGAAAGATTACTCTCGACGTGGTCTTCGACACTCTCGAGAACTATCAGTCTGAGGAGCTAACATTCCATGTCGTACCCTTCCGAAGTGGTTATCATGCCCTTCTAGGGCGGGAGGCATTTATAAAGTTCCACGCCATACCTCATTATGGGTATATGAAATTAAAGATGCCGGGCCCCAATGGAGTGATAATCGTCACCAGCAACCCAGGGAGGGCACTCAGGGCCAAAAATAAAACAGCTTCACTCGCCCTCGAATCGCTGGCAGAGGCCTTTGCAGCCGAAGAGCTGATGGCTCTCCGGGCCACGGTCAACTTGGACGACGTCATTCTGGACAAGAGATCTAAATCGACATCATTCAAACCGGCTGATGAAATTGTTAAATTTCAAGTACACCCAACGGACCCGAATAAAACGGCGTCCATCGGTGCCCGGCTGGACCCAGAAACCGATGAAGCCCTTCAAAATTTCCGTCGGGAAAATTGGGACATATTCGCCTGGCATCCCTCAGACATGTCCGACATCCCAAGAGACTTAGCCGAACACAGCTTGAACATTATAAAAGGATTCAAACCAGTCAAGCAAGCACTTCAGTGATTCTCCGAGCCCAAGCACCAAACTATGGGGGAAGAATTGGCTAAGCTGTTAGAATCCGGATTCATTCGCGAGATCAAACACCCTGTATGGTTGGCTAACTTTGTCATGTTGCCAAAAAAGGATAAGTCCTGGCGGCTTTGCATTGATTTCAAAGACGTTAACAAAGCTTGCCCCAAGGACCACTTCCCATTGCCACGCATCGACTAGATCATCGACGCCATGGCTGGACATGACTCTCTCTGCTTCCTGGATGCATATTCGGGATACCATCAAATAAAAATGAAGGAATCCGACCGGGAAGCAACAGCCTTTATAACACCCTACGGGCCATTCTGCTTCAACACAATGCCATTCGGATTTAAAAACACTGGCGCAACATATCAACGCATGATCCAGACATGCCTAGAAAAACATATCGGCAAAACAGCCGAGTCCTACGTCGACGACATGGTTGTAAAGACTAGGGACGTTCGGCAGCTAGTGAAGGATCTCGGTGAAATATTCGCCAGCCTCCGGGTCTACCACATAAAGCTCAATCCGGAGAAGTGCGTCCTCGGGGTACCAGCGGGCAAGCTGCTCGGATTCATTGTTTCCCATAGAGGAATCGAGGCCAATCCGGCAGAAATCCATGCCTTGGCCGCGCTAGAAATCCCCACCGAGCTTAAGCACGTTCAGAAACTCACCGGCTGCGTAGCCGCCCTCAGCCGCTTCATCTCTCGACTCGGGGAGAAGGCTTTACCGCTGTACAAGTTGCTGAAGCAAACAAAGAACTTCAAATGGACCAGTGAGGCAGGAGATGCTCTAGAAGAAATTAAAAGGCTCCTCGCCACCAACCCCATACTGGCAGCACCAGGGATAGGTGAGCCAATGTTTCTATACATCTCGGCAACAAACCAAGTTGTCAGTGTGGTCCTCGTAGTCAAACGAGACGATGAAGGCCACAAATTCTAGGTGCAGCAGCCCGTATACTATGTTTCTGAGGTATTGACCCTGTGTAAAACAAGGTATCCTCACTACCAGAAAACCGCATATGCAGTTTTCATGGCATCGCGGAAGCTACGGCACTACTTTCAGGAGTGTTCTATCACCGTGGCATCCGAGGTCCCTCTAGGCGACATAATCAACAATAGGGACGCAACTGGTCATATAGCCAAGTGGGCAATTGAACTCCTCCCTTTAGAAATCACATTTCGCCCGCGCCGAGCTATTAATTCTCAGGTACTGGCAGATTTCGTGGCCGAATGGACAGAGGCCGAACTCCCTAGAGAGTACAGTACATATTCACATTGGACAATGTACTTCGACGGCTCCAAAATGCTGGCCGGGCTGGGGGCTGGGGTAGTTCTCACCTCACCCATCGGTGATAATATACGGTACGTCCTGCAAATAATGTATGCGGACTCAAACAACGCGGCCGAATATGAGGCCTTGCTACATGGCCTACGAATAGCAGTATCTATGGGAGTCCAGCGTCTGGAAGTCCGAGGTGACTCCAACCTAGCAATATCACAAGTTAACAGTGAGTTCGACGCAAAGGACCCAAAGATGACGGCATACCGAAAAGCCGTTCTTGCCATATCAGCTCACTTCGAAGGTTTGGAATTCCATCATATCCCCCGAGACAGTAATCAAGCCGCCAATGTTCTTGCCAGAATGGGCGCTAAACACGACCCGGTTCCAGAAAATACATTCTTAGAACGGCTCTTTAAGCCGTCCATGACCTGGCAAGACGGGAACATCACGTCGGCCACCTCAAATTCCGGAAAGGTCAACTCTCCGGCAGCCGAGAAGGACCAGGAAATAGTTGGAGGCTCAGCTATTGAAGAGACATCCTCGGCTCATGAAGTCATGGCAGTTATCGCGCCATGGACCGAGCCCTTCCTCGAATATCTGCTTCGTAATGAGTTACCCGAGGACCAAACCGAAGCACGAAGAATAATTTGCCGATCAAAGGCCTATCGGGGCCATGAAGGCGAGCTATACAAAAGAAGCGTCGCCAGTGTCCTCCAAAGGTGTATAACCGAAGAGGAAGGGTGCAAGCTCCTCGCTGAAATTCATTCCGGCATGAGCGGCCATCACGCCACAGCTCGGGCCTTGGTCAGAAAGGCCTTCTGAGCTGGATTTTATTGGCCTACCACCAAGGAAGACGCGAAAACTTTGGTTCAGCGGTGTCCCGGCTGCCAGGTTTTCGCCAACCAAAGTCACATGCCTTCCACGGCTCTTCGGACCATTCCGATCACTTGGCCTTTTGCGGTCTGCAAGGTAGTCAGAGTCAGGATTCGGAGTCGGATCGATTTTCCTTAGGCATAATCGAGTCGTGGAATCGAGGATTCTACTAGATTTACTCAAATAAGATATTTTCCACGCTAGAAATTTATATGGGTTCTATGAGTTTTAACACTAAATATAGAGCAAAAAACGTACACATCAATGCTAGTTATATTCCACTTTTTTTCATGGTTAACCTACTATGTAGCTTGCATGTATGGGACATATATGAGAGGGAAATATATAGAACATTTAAATCTTCAATGCACAGAATTTACTTAGGAGTTTTTTTTAGAGTATGTGAATAGCCGATCACTTGTATAGCTGACCTGCAGTGCTGAACCTTGAAGTGTCTTGCTCACCTTCTCCGATCAATCTTGACGCATCCTCCTTGCCATGCCAATTCCATTCATCGACAAGCCTGGTCCTCAGTTTTGATCTAGGGTTTTTAAGAGCCAGATCAAAGGTGTCGTTGGTTGAGCGTTTGGGCTTGGGAGGGGAATAAAGGGCCATGAGGCATGTGAAGAGGGGTTTGGATTATGGGACACAATTCTACTACAACTAAACAAACGGCTTAGATAAATTAGTAGAATCGAACATAGTCCATAGCATAGTCGGATTCTACAGTTTTGTATAGAATTCTGTGATTTGGATCGCGACTCGACATGGATTCTACCAGATCCGGATTCATAGTGGGACTTGGATCGACATGCTTCTGTAGGGTCATGAAGTCGTAGGATTCTAGGAGTCGAGTCGGGATTCTGACTACCTTGGCGGTCTGGGGGCTTGACATGGTCGACCCTCTTAAAGGGGGATTGCACAAAAAGAAATACTTACTCGTCATGGTAGATAAATTCACAAAATGGATTGAGGCAAAGCCGGTGACTACAGCCGAGGCGGCGCCGGTCGTGGAATTCATCTCCGGTGTAGTACACTATTATGGTGTTCCTCATAGCATAATTACAGATAATGGCACTAATTTTACTGCCAAAGAGGTCAAGGTATGGTGCGCCAAAATGGGAATTCAGCTCAATTACGCCTCCGTTTACCATCCCCGGACCAATGGACAGGTTGAATGTGCCAATGGACTTGTTTTGAGTGGCATCAAGACACGTTTAGTCCGATCCTTAAAGAAGGCCGGCTGTCATTGGGTAGAGGAGCTCGACTCCGTATTATGGGGCTTGCGTACCACGCCCAACCGGTCTACAGGCTACACACCTTTTTTTATGGTGTACAGAGCCGAGGCCATCCTGCCATGTGACCTCATTCACGACGCACCTCGAGTGCGGATATATGAAGAAAGGGAGGCCGAGCTGGATCGGCAGGATGACCTTGACACCCTTGAGGAAGAAAGGGATGTTGCTCGAGCACGTTCCACCTTTTACGAACAACAGGCACGGCGCTACCAGAGCAGGGAGGTCCGGACGAAGGCATTCAATAAAGGTGACTTGGTCATGAGGTTTAATCCAGAAAAGCAGAAGCACAAGCTATCCCTGAAATGGGATGGACCGTTCATCATCGACCAAGTACTCACCGGAGGTGCATATCATATCCGCGACCCCGAGGATAACAGGCTGGAGCCAAACCCCTAGCATGCTGCCCTGCTTCGACACTTTTACGGTTAATTACAGCTGTCCCTAGATTACCTTTCCAGTCACTCTTTTACTTAGCATTTAGTAGCTATAATTTTTCTTTTTTTTCCAAGTTGTTAAAACTTTTGCTAGTTGTGTTCGGTAAAGCCGAAGTGATTCAATTCCTTCGGACGCATCTTATATGTACGACACACACTACGCTTGTAGCTTTTTCTTCGAAGCTGCGTAAATTTTGAAGCACTTTCGGTGCCTTCTTCCAATAAAATCATTGTACGCCTTTATATGCATCAACTTGACTTAAGTTTTGGCCAAGCCTGGCTCCTGTGCTTACCCCCTAAGTTCCCGATTGTTCGGCTAGGGGGTAAAGGGAGCACCTCTGCGATTGTTGCTACCGGGTCAGCCGGATACGCGCCTCAGACGGGTGAAGCCGAAAGCTAGCGTTCTTAAGAATACAGTTGGTCGGCTCAGATGGAAGTACATTTAATTGGTTTTATATACCATCAATCACTGGGGGCATTACGCTCACCTCGGACATATGTCCCGACCTGTTTAAAACGGGCCAAACATTACTACCCGAGGAAAGGAATCGATAGCGGAACTATTTTTCTTGGAAGGTGTTTCTTATGCCTAAACGTAATATAACACAAGCTCTTGTTCACTCTGCTTTTCGAGCCCCATAGCCGGATTGCCTTGCTATCCGAAATATCTTGTTCACTCTTCGGATCAGAAGTAGGAAGCACTCCTCGGCCAATGGTCAAGGAGGGAGAAGCCGAAGGCTGGCTAGCAGAGTTTGTATAACAGCAGCATTTGTAATACCGTAAAGTACATAGCTACATAGAGTCATTACAAATATCTTACATCTTATCAAGATCATCTATTAAAGACTTAAGGGAACAGTCCCGCTGAGAGAAGCGCGCGGCGGCTATCACGTCGTCATAGACTAAAGAGGTTGGCACCTCCTTGCCGTCGGCACCAACTGGGCCAACCTCGGTAAGACGTTCTGTCTTTACGCTCGTGTAGTGAGTCTTGACCATGGCCCACGCTTCCCTCGCACCCTCTCAACAGGCCGAAATTTTCCAGGCTTGTATTCGGCGCCGAGCCCCTTTGAGGCGATCGGCGAGCTCAGACATGCCCTCGAGCACATTCTCTTCGGGCCATAGAGCCTTAAACACAACTTTCATCGATGTCCAAGCTCGCTCGTGCACTTCGGTCAGCTCCGTCAGGGCGACCTCGGTCGGGGGGCTACTGGCCTCTTTCAGCCGACCTATCAGCAAAACTATGTGCAATACATATTAGCATATGATAGGAATCAGAACTCTTTTTGCACGGCGGGAGGTACCCACCTGATATTTCTTCATCCGTTTTCTTATTCCTCTCCTCGGTAGCGGCCAACTGAGCCTTGAGCCGGTAAATCTCCTCAGCTTGCTAAGCATTCTTTGCTTTTAGCTCCTTTGTTTCATCCTGGCTTCGGGACAAAACAAGATGCTCGGCCTGCTGCTGTGACTCTGAATACACCAGGTCCTCACGGGCCTGTTTCAGATCCTTTTCCATCTGGCCAATGACTGCCGCTGCTATGAATTATAAGGCGATTAGGCATGGCACTAGTATACTTTACAACAAAGCACCATAAACCAGATGCACTTACCGTGCGCTTCTCTGGTAAAAGCTTTGACATGCGCAACCTCCTCCTGCGCGGTGCCAAGCTGTGTCTTGGCTTGGGTCAGCTCCTCGGACAAGTTCACATTTTTCTCCCGAGTTGACTGCAAGTGGGAAGCCGGGTTTATCAAACCTCTACATGATCACTAGTGCCCATATTACGGCTTGGGGCTACAGGCTCTTGAGCTCATACTCTACGGCTAAACGAATCCACCTATCGGATATACCATCCAACAAGTGTCTTGGGGGGTACTGCCTAGTGCAGCGGTCCAATTATCGCAAGCTACAAAAGAGAATTCAAAAAACAAAATTACCTGCAAGCCTTGGGACAAAACATCCACCGCCTTCTCAAAGACATTACGGGTTGCATCGAGATAGGCATCCACTGAACTAAGGGCATTGAACTCTTGGCTGGAGAAGAAGGGACTCCTTAGAGAAGCTCTCCGGCACCTATGATTCATTGCACTTTCCACCTCGGAGGTGGCAGCCAAGCAAGTTCCCGAAGTGGCCGGTTGGGGTACTTCAGGAATATCCCCCGTAGCTGAGATCGGCTCCCCATTGTTCCTCGGGGCCGAGGTGTTTGCCCCTTCTGCCAATGGCGTTTCCATGGATGGCCTACACAAAAAAAATTATCAGGCTAGTAGTTCTCGATCTCCGAAAGGAAGTGTAATACGGATAAGATTACCTGTTTGGGGGGGAGCATCAAGCCCCGCCTCCATGACCACTTCCGTGTTAGGGGCACCCGGTGCGGCAATTGAAGGGCCCCCTGCGGGGCCGAACTGTCACATGTGCGCTTTGAGCGTCGGCCCTTAGGAAGAGGAGTCAGGGTGCTTGGGGTTCCGCGAGTTGAAGCTCTCTTTCGAGAAGAGGAAGGGGAAGGCTTTACCGATGAGGACGGTCGCGTCCCCAGTAGGTCAGGGATAAGTGCCACTCTTGAGCCGTCAAGGCTCTCTTGAAAAAAGGTACCCTCTTCGTATAGGGTTGATATCTCTTCATCTTCGTGGGAGGCAGGATCGTCATCACGACGGTACTTCTCCGGTTCGGGTGCCGGGCAGTCCAGGGCCTCGACCCAGCACCTCCACCTCTGTTTGGATACAACAAACAACCATTATAAAAGAATAAACACAAACTGCTCGGATAGACGAGGAAGTTTGGAAAGACTTACCATTTCGGCTGGATTCTGGTAAGACAAGCCATCTATGAACTTCTGCTTAGCGAAGTCCGCGGCTTCTCCCTTATATATATCGGCCAGGACTGTGCCGAAGGCCGCGTCATTTCTAAAGCTTTCCCGAATGGATCGGGTAGCGCCGTTGTCGCCGTTGTACATACACAGCAGATGTTGTCGCTGCCGAAGAGGTTGGACCTTTCGGCTGATGGTTGTTGCCATCACATCAATGATGGTAAGGCCGGTGTTCGTTAGACACCTCACCTTCACGGCCAGGGTGGCTACTTCTGTGTCATCTTTTTGGGCGGGCCTTCGCGGCCTCCGGCTGAACCGCTTCTTCGGAGGATCCGAAGTAAAGATCAGGAGCCCGGGCCGAACTAGTTCGTATTGAGGGACGTCCTCCATATAGAACCATTCCAACTCCCATGTATCGGTGTCTTCTCGAGGGGTGCCTGTGGGGTAGCCGGTCCCAGCTATATGACAGACCTTGGCTGCCCCTACTTCGTGTAACTTCCCGTCCCAAGAACATGGCATGACGCAGAAGTACTTCCTCCACAACCCAAAATGAGCTGCGCACCCAAGGTACATTTCACAGAGGGTGACATACCCCGCGATATGCATGATCGAATTGGAAGTCAGGTGGTAGAGTTGGATCCCGTAAAATTCAAGCAGACCTCGAAGAAAGGGATGGATAGGAAACCCCAGGCCGTGCAGAAGAAAAGGAACAAAGCACACCCGCTCGTCCCCGTGAGGGATGGGGTGGCTATCAACGTGTGCCTGCCCGTCCACGGATATTAAGCTGGGGCGGGTGGACGGTAGATCAGAATCAGGCAGATAGCCTTGGGTGGAGAGTCAATCCAACTGGAGACATGTAACTGAGCAACTGCCCCAGTCACCCTTGAGAGGGCCATGGGGACGCTTGGAAGAACCCGCGCCGCTCGCCATTTCTAGGGCTCTCGAAGCTAGACTTTGGGAGCAAGGGTTTGCGGTAGGCGGGGAAAGGAGGAAGGCCAAGATGTGCTTTGGCATAATTTTGGGTCTGGAGCCCGTTAATAAAGGCCCGGCGGAACGACGCTTCGACGTCTGGTCGTAAAGTGTCCCAATTTCCAAGGCAGCGCGCTGTTCGAGATGACTCGCGGTGGGACCGAAGCCGAAAAACGTTCATAGCCGAAGTCATGAAGGGGAACTCGCCTATCAAGCCGAAGACTCCAAGCCAAAGTAATATGCCAGAAGAAAATGGTCGTCCTTGGCATTGAAGACCAGTTCGGGGGCTACTGACAGATTCCTGGACTAGGGGGTCCTGGCCTAGTCGGTTTAGTCCATGGGCCGGACTCAAGGCCCGTTGAAGAATAGGGACTCCGGAGGTTTCCAGCTTGAAGGATCATCATATCGGGCCTCACCGGAGACTTGGCGTGTACCCCAAGAATATTAGATTCAGCATGTAATCCCTGGAGGGTAACCGACCATGTGTAACCCTAGACACCCCTGGTGCCTATATAAACCAGAGGGTTTAGTCTGTAGAGGCAGATTCATACATTACACCCCCTAGGTTTAGACCACAACTTATGATCTCGAGGTAGATCAACTCTGTATCTATATACATCCACAAATATAAACAAGAGCAAGACGTAGGGTTTTACCTCCTTAGAGAGGGCCCGAACCTGGGTAAAACATCGTGTCCCTCGTCTCCTGTTACCCATCGATCCGATCTCACAGCTCGGGTCCCCCCTACCTGAGATCTGCCAGTTTTGACACCGACATGCATGGTGGGGAGGTTTGAGCATTTTTATGTCTGATTGAAATCCTTGTGTGCTGTCATAATCGGGGGTGTGCGATGGTTAACTCCTACCAACCTCCTCCCTAGGGGCATGCGAGTAGTACTTTGCTTCGAGGGCTAATAAAACTTTCACAATAAGTATATGAGTTCTTTATGACTAATGTGAGTTCATGGACAATTACACACTCCTACCTTTCCGCGATTTGCTAGCCTCTTCGATACCGTGCATTGCCCTTTCTCACCTCGAGAGTTGGTGCAAACTTCGCCGGTGCATCCAAACCCCGTGATATGATACGCTCTATCACACATAAGCGTCCTTATATGTTCCTCAAAACAGCCACCATACCTACCTATCATGGCATTTCCATAGCCATTCCGAGATATATTGCCATGCAACTTCCACCGTTCCGTCTTATGACATGTGTGTTCATCATCATATTGCTTTCCATGATCATATAGAGCTGACATGATATTTGTGGCAAAGCCATCGTTCATCATTGTTATACATGGTACACTAGATCATTGCACATCCTGGTACACTGCCAGAGGCATTCATATAGAGTCATCTTGTATCAGTTTATCGAGTTGTAATATCGAGTTGGAAGTAACTAAAAGTGTGATGATCATCATTATTAGAGCATTGACCCAGTGAGGAAAAGAATGATGGAGACTAATGAGTCCTCCAAAGTGAGGGGATGAGGTCCATGAGATTGTTCTTAAAAAAAGAGGCAAAAAAGAGAGAAAAGGAGAGAAGGGGCAATGCTACTATCCTTTTACCACACTTGTGCTTCAAAGTAGCACCATGTTCTTCATACAGAGAGTTGCTACTTGTAGATTGCGTTGGTATTTCCCCGAAGAGGAGAGGATGATGCAGTATAGTAGAGATAAGTATTTCCCTCAGCTAAGAACCAAGGTTATCAATCCAGTAGGAGAACCAAGCAAAATTCTGTTAAACGCACCTGCACACACAAGAGCAAACACTTGCACCCAACGCAAATAAGAGGGTTGTCAATCCTCTTAGCGGTTATTTGCAAGGATTAAATATTATAGAGGTAAATAGATAAACTAAAATACTAATTAAAATAAAAGTAAATAAATTGCAGCAGGGTATTTTTAGGTTTTTTATATATGACAAAGTAGACCCGGGGGCCATAGTTTTCACTAGAGGCTTCTCTCTCGAACACATAGCATACGGTGGGTAAACAAATTATTGTTGGGCAATTGATAGAAAAGCAAATAATTATGACGGATTCATGGCAATGATCATGTATATAGGCATCACGTCCGAGACAAGTAGACCGACTCCTGCCTGCATCTACTACTATTACTCCACCCATCGACCGCTATCCAGCATGCATCTAGGGTATTAAGTATGAAACAGAGTAACGCCTTAAGCAAGATGACATGATGTAGACAAAGTAAACTCAAGCAATATGATTAAACCTCATCTTTTTATCCTTAATGGCAACAATACAAATATGTGTCATGTCCCCTTCTGTCACTGGGATTGAGCACCGCAAGATTGAACCCATCACAAAGCACCTCTCCCATTGCAAGATAAATCAATCTAGTAGGCCAAACCAAATCGATAGATCGGAGAGAAATACAAAGCTATAATAATCATGCATAAAAGAGTTCAGAGAAGACTCAAATATTTCTCATGAATAATCTGATCATAAACTCACAATTCATCGGGTCCCAACAAACACACCACAAAAGAAGATTACATCGGATAGAACTCCAAGAACATCGAGGAGAATACGGTATTGAAGATCAAAGAGAGAGAAGAAGCCATCTAGCTACTAGCTATGGACCCGTAGGTCTGTGGTAAACTACTCACACATCATCGGAAGGGCAGCAAGGTTGATGAAGAAACCCTCCGTGATTGATTCCCCCTCCGGCAGAGTACCGGAAAAGGCCTCCAGATGGGATCGCGGAAGAACAGAGGCTTGCGGTGGCGGAAAGGTTTTCTCTTCTGTCTCTCTGGTATATTGGGAATATTTTAGAATTTATAGCTCTGGAATTAGGTCAGGAGGGGCAACGAGGGGCCCACAAGCCTGGGGGGCGCGCCCTACCCCCCTGGGCGCGCCCTCCAGGCTTGTCGCCTCCTCGTGGCTCTTCTGGTCTTCTCCCGAAGCTTCGTGGGTCTCTTCTGGTGCAAAAAATAATAATCCAATGTTTTTTTCTCATTTGGACACTTTTTGATAATGATTTTCTGAAAAGGCAAAAACAAGCAGAAAACAGCAACTCGCACTGGCACTGGGTTAATAGGTTAGTCCCAAAAAATGATATATAATGGCATATAATTTCATATAAAACATCCAAGATTGATACTATAATAGCATGGAACAATCAAAAATTATAGATACGTTGGAGACGTATCAAGCATCCCCAAGCTTAATTCATGCTCGTCCTCGAGTAGGTAAATGATAAAAACAGAATTTTTGATGTGGAATGCTACCTATCATGTTTCATCATGTAATCTCTCTCTTACGGTATGAATAATAAGATCCGAATGATTCAAAGCAATAGTCTATAATTTGATATAAAGACATCAATACTCAGGCATATTAATAAACAATCATGTCTTTCAAAATAAAAATGCTAAAGAACGTTATCCCTACAAAATCATATAATCCTGTCATGCTCCATCTTCTTAACACAAAATATTTATCATGAACAACCCCGGTTTTAGCCAAGCAATTGGTTCATACTTTTTAACGCGCTTCAGCTTTTTCAACCCCCACGCAATACATGAGCGCAAGCCAAGGATATAGCACTATGGGTGGAATAGAGTGTGGTGGTAGAGATAAATAAGAGAAGTCAAAAATAAGAAGATAGTCTCACATCAACGAGGCTAAGCAACGGGCTATGGAGATGCCCATCAATTGATGTCAATGCGAGGAGTAGGGATTGCCATGCAACAGATGCACTAAGAGCTATAAGTGTATGAAATCTCAACATGAAAACTAAGTGGGTGTGCATCCAACTTGCTTGCTCATGAAGACCTCGGGCATTTGAGGAAGCCCATCATCGGAATATACAAGTCAAGTTCTATAATGAAAAATTCCCACTACTATATGAAAATGACCAAATAGGAGACTCTCTATATGAAAAACATGGTGCTACTCTGAAGCACAAGTGTGGAAAAAGGATAGTAACATTGCCCCTTCTCTCTTTTTCTCTCATTTCATTTTTTTTTCATGGCTCTTTTTGGCCTCCTTTTTTTTTCTTTTTCCTTTTTTTTCGTCCGGAGTCTCATCCCAACTTGTGGGGGAATCATGGTCTCCATCATCCTTTCCTCACTGGGACAATTCTCTAATAATGATGATCATCAAACTTTTATTTACTTATAACTCAATATTACAACTCGATACTAGAACAAAAATATGACTATATGAATGCCTCTGGCAGTGTACCACGATGTGCAATGATGCTAGCGTAACATGTATAAAAATGATGAACCGTGGTAGAGCCACAAATACTATGTCAGCTATATGATCATGCAAAGCAATATGGCAATGACGATGTATGTCATAAAAATGGAACGGTGGAAGTTGCAAGGCAATATATCTCGGAATGGCTATGGAAATGCAAGGATAGGTAGGTATGGTGGCTATTTTGAGGAAGATATAAGGAGGCTTATGTGTGATAGAGCGTATCATATCACGGGGTTTGGATGCACCGGCAAAGTTTGCACCAACTCTTGATGTGAGAAAGGGCAATGCACGGTACCGAAGAGGCTAGCAAATTGCGGAAGGGTGAGAGTGCGTATAATCCATGGACTCACATTAGTCATAAAGAACTCACATACTTATTGCAAAAGTTTATTAGCCCTCGAAGCAAAGTACTACTACGCATGCCCCTAGGGGGGAGGTTGGTAGGAGTTAACCATCGCGCGCCCCCGACCGCCACACAAAGGAAGACAATCAATAATAAATCATGCTCCAACTTCTAGCATAATGACAGATAATACGTGCATGCTTCGGGAATCACAAACCTTAACACCAATATTCTTACTAAACCACAATTATCTACTAATACCTCCCACATATTACCATCTTAATATCGCAAAACTATTGCAAGGAATCAAACTTATCATATTTAGTGATCTACATGAAAGTTTTTATTATATCCCTCTTGAATACCTATCATATCAGGACCAAATTCATAACCCGTGCATATTACCATTGCTAATCATTAGACTCTCAAAAATATATAAGTGAAGCATGAGAGTGCAACTATTTCTTTAAAATATAACCACCGCCGTGCTCTAAAAGATATAAGTGAAGCACTATAGCAACTACCTAGCTCAAAAGATATAAGTGAAGCACATATAGTATTCTAACAAATCACGAATAATGCGTGTCCCTCTCAAAAAGGTGTGTTCATCAAAGATGATTGTGACAAACTAAAAAGCAAACAAACTATATCACAAGACGCTCCAAGTAAAACACATATCATGTGATGAATAAAAATATAGCTCCAAGTGAGTTACCGATAGATTGTAGACGAAAGAGGGGATGCCTTCCGGGGCATCCCCAAGCTTAGACGCTTGAGTCTTCCTTGAATATTACCTTGGGGTGCTTTGGGCATCCCCAAGCTTAGGCTCTTGCCGCTCCTTATTCCTTTGTCCATCGTAGTCTCACCCAAAACTTGAAAACTTCAGCACACAAAACTCAACAGAAACCTCGTGAGATCCGTTAGTATAACAAACAAATCTTAAACTTTAGGTACTGTTGTAAATTGATTCATATTTAATATTGGCATAATGCTACTGTACTCCAACTTCTCCATGACTCATACCCCCGATACGATCCATAGATTCATCAAAACAAGCAAACTATGCAACAAAAACAGAATTTGTCTAAAACAGAATAGTCTGTAAAGATCTATTTAAAATCCATACTTATTTAATTCCAAAAATTCTGAAACAATTGGACAACGTAAGAAATTCATATACCAATACTGTGTAAAAATTTCAGATTTTTCAAATGCTGTAGTACAGAATTAAAATTCCAGCACTGGACGCAAAACTTTCTGTTTTCCAAACAGCATCAATTATACTATCATCAACATCATCCCAAAGGCATTACTTGGCACAAACACTAATTAAAACATAAAAATACAATCATAACATAGGCTATAAATGTGTAAACACTCAAGAACAGAAAGTAAAAGCAAAAAATTATTTTATTCATTGGGTTGCCTCCCAACAAGCGCTATTGTTTTATGCCCCTAGCTAGGCATAATGCATAGTTTCAAGTGTTGTTATCCTTCAAGTTAATTCCATAGGTGGCCCTCATAATAGATTCATAAGGTGTTTTAATTCTCTTTCCAGGGAAGTGTTCCATCCCTTTCTTTAGTGGAAATTGAAATCATATATTACCTTCTTTCATATCAATAATAGCACCTATTGTTCGTAGAAAAGGCCTACCAAGTATTATGGGGCAAGAAGGATTGCATTCGATATCAAGAACAATAAAGTCCACGGGCACATAATTTCTATTAGCAAGAATAAGCACATCATTTATTCTACCCAATGGCTTTTTAATAGTGGAATCCGCAAGATGCAAATTAAGGGAACAAGGATCCATGTCGGTGAGGCCTAGCACATCACACAAAGACTTTGGTATAGTGGAAACGCTAGCACCAAGATCACAAAGGGCATTACAATCATAATCCTTAATTTTGACTTTAATAGTAGGTTCCCATTCATCTTGTAATTTTCTAGGAATTGAAACTTCCAACTCAAGTTTTTTTTCATGTGCTTTCATCATGGCTTCTACAATATGTTTAGTGAAAACTTTATTTTGTTCATATGCATTTGGTGAATTAATCATGGATTGCAACAAGGAAATACACTCAATTAGATAACAACTATCAAAATTAAAGTCCTTGTAATCCAAAGTAGTGGGTGCATTACTATTTAAAGTTTTGACCTCTCCAAACCCACTTTTTCATTTTTATCATTAAGATTATCACCCTCCAAGCAAATGGGACTCCTTATATCTAAAATTGACTCTTCTTCAGTCCCTTTTTCATCAAGTTTTATGTTACTAAATAATAATTCAATAGGAGTGACACCAATCATTTTAATATCTTCATCATTACTACGATAGAAACCGGGTGGAATCGTTTTTTCTAGAAATTCTCGCTTAGCTCTCAACCTAGTGGTCCTTTCTTTACTTTCATTAATGGAAACATAGATAGCTTTAATAGACTAATTTATATCATGCTTGGGTGGCAAAATTTTAGTTTTGAGATTTTCCACATCATGAGCGATTATATCCATGTTCCTAACCAATTCATCAACTCTATTCAATGTTTCCTCTATCATAGCATTGAAATTCTTTTGCGAACTAATAAATTCTTAAATATTACTTTCAAGATCAGAGGGCATTCTATTATTATTATTATAAGAATTACCATAGGGATTGCCATAGTTATTAGAGGAATTTCCAGGAAACGGTCTAGGATTGAAATTACCCCTATAAGCATTGTTGTTGAAATTATTTCTAGAGACAAAATTCACATCAATAGCATCATTATTTTGCTCAATAAAGGTAGACAATGGCACATCTTTTGGATCAATATGAGCATTTTTACTAGCAACCAATTTCAATAAAGTATCCATCTTATCACAATTGGAGTTCGTTCAGTGTGCCATTGAGAATAATTTGTCATGATATTATCAAGAAGTTTTGTAGCTTCTTCCAATGTAATTTCCATAAAAGTACCACCTGCGGCAGAGTCTAGCAAATTTCTAGAGACAAAGTTTAGTCCCGCATAAATTTTTTGTATGATCATCCATAAATTTAAGCCATGAGTTGGGCAATTTCTTATCATTAATTTCATTCTCTCCCAAGATTGTGCAACATGTTCATGCTCAAGTTGCTTAAAATTCATAATTTGATTTCTTAGAGAAATGATCTTAGCGGGAGGAAAATACTTGGTAATAAAAGCATCCTTACACTTATCCCAAGAATCAATACTATTTCTAGGCAAGGATGAAAACCAAGTTTTAGCACGGTCTCGTAGTGAGAACGGAAATAATTTTAATTTGACAATACCATTATCCACATCTTTTTTCTTTTGCATATCACAAAGCTCAACGAAAGTATTTAGATGGGATGCAGCGTCTTCATTAGGACTACCAGAAAATTGTTCTTTCATAACAAGATTAAGCAAAGCAGCTTTAATGTCACACAACTCCGCACTAGTGGCGGGAGAAGAAATAGGAGTACTAATAAAATCATTATAATTAGTATTGGAAAAGTCACACAATTTTGTATTTTCTTGAGACATCGTGACGAAGCAAGCAAACTAGCAAACAAGCAAACAAAAATATTTTTGTGTTTTTGTAAAAAAAATTAGAAGTGGGGGAGATGAAAACTAGAGGCAAATGCAAATAAAAGGAAAATAAAATAAATGCAAGTGGATGATAGTTTGTGCGAAGGTACTTGGTAATTTTGATGATGTCTCCCCGGCAACGGCGCCAGAAATTCTTCCTGCTACTTGTAGACTGCGTTGGTATTTCCCCGAAGAGGAGAGGATGATGCAGTATAGTAGAGATAAGTATTTCCCTCAGTTAAGAACCAAGGTTATCAATCCAACAGGAGAACCAAGCAAAATTCCGTTAAACGCACCTGCACACACAAGAGCAAACACTTGCACCCAACGCAAATAGGAGGGCAATCAATCCTCTTAGCGGTTATTTGCAAGGATTAAATCTTATAGAGGTAAATAGATAAACTAAAATACTGATTAAAATAAAAGTAAATAAATTGCAGCAAGGTATTTTTAGGTTTTTTATATATGATAAAGTAGACCCGGGGGCCATAGTTTTCACTAGAGGCTTCTCTCTCGAATTAGCATACGGTGGGTAAACAAATTACTGTTGGGCAATTGATAGAAAAGGAAATAATTATGACAGATTCATGGCAATGATCATGTATATAAGCATCACGTCCGAGACAAGTAGACCGACTCCTGCCTGCATCTACTACTATTACTCCAGCCATCGACCGCTATCTAGCATGCATCTAGGGTATTAAGTATGAAACAGAGTAACGCCCTAAGCAAGATGACATGATGTAGACAAAGTAAACTCAAGCAATATGATTAAACCCCATCTTTTTATCCTTAATGGCAACAATACAAATACGTGTCATGTCCCCTTCTGTCATTGGGATTGAGCACCGCAAGATTGAACCCATCACAAAGCACCTCTCCCATTGCAAGACAAATCAATCTAGTAGGCCAAACCAAATCGATAGATCGGAGAGAAATACAAAGCTATAATAATCATGCATAAAAGAGTTCAAAGAAGACTCAAATATTTCTCATGAATAATCTGATCATAAACTCACAATTCATCGTGTCCCAACAAACACGCCGCAAAAGAAGATTACATCGGATAGAACTCCAGGAACATCGAGGAGAACATGGTATTGAAGATCAAAGAGAGAGAAGATGCCATCTAGCTACTAGCTATGGACCCGTAGGTCTGTGGTAAACTACTCACACATTATCGGAAGGGCAGCAAGGTTGATGAAGAAGCCCTCCATGATTGATTCCCCCTCCGGCAGAGTACCGGAAAAGGCCTCCAGATGGGATCGCGGAAGAACAGAGGCTTGTGGTGGTGGAAAGGTTTTCTCTTCTGTCTCTCTGGTATGTTGGGAATATTTTAGAATTTATAGCGCTGGAATTAAGTCAGGAGGGGCAACGAGGGGCCCATAAGCCTGGGGGCGCGCCCTCCAGGCTTGTCGCCTCCTCGTGGCTCTTATGGTCTTCTCCCGAAGCTTCGTGGGTCTCTTCTGGTCCAGAAAAAATTAATCCAAAGTTTTTTTCTCGTTTGGACACTTTTTGATAATGATTTTTTGAAAAGGCAAAAACAAGCAGAAAACAGCAACTGGCATTGGGCACTGGGTTAATAGGTTAGTCCCAAAAAATGATATATAATGGCATATAATTGCATATAAAACATCCAAGACTGATACTATAATAGCATGGAACAATCAAAAATTATTGATACGTTGGAGACGTATCCAGAGTCTCCTCAGATATTAGTTTCATATACTAGCGGGAATTTTTCATTATAGAACTTGGCTTGTATATTCCGATGACGGGCTTGCTCAAATGCCCAAGGTCTTCATGAGCAAGCAAGTTGGATGCACACCCATTTAGTTTCATGTTGAGCTTTCATACACTTATAGCTCTAGTGCATCCGTTGCATGGCAATCCCTACTCCTCACATTGATATCGATTGATGGGCCTCTCCATTGCCTATTGATCCGCCGAGTTGATGCGAGCCTTTCTTCCTTTTTGACTTCTCCTATATATCTCTACCACCATATTCTATTCCACCTATAGTGCTAATGTCCATGTCTCACGCTCATGTATTGAGTGAAGTTTAAATGCTGGAGCGCGTTAAAAAGTATGATACAATTGCCTGGTTTGACACTGGGGTGCTCATGATTTATATTTATGCGGTGAAGGCGGAGTCATGCCATGCTTACATATTTCAATGAGTAGGGGTAACATTCGTTGAGCATCGTATATTTTGAAAACTTAATGATTATGTTCTTGTATTCATGGCTATTATTATGTTGATATTAATTACTTCATCGTTTCTCAATATTTACACCGTGAGAGAGATTACATGATAAACATGCTAGGTAGCATTCAACATAAAAAAATTCTGTTTTTATCATTTACCTACTCGAGGACGAGTAGGAATTAAGCTTAGGGATGCTGATACGTCTCCAACGTATCTATAATTTTTTATTGTTTCATGCTATTATATTATCATTCGTGGATACTTTATATGCAATTTTATATCATTTTTGGGGACTAACCTATTAACTCAGTGCCTAGTGCCAGTTGTTGTTTTCTGCTTGTTTTTTGTTTTACAGAAAATCTATACCAAACAGAGTCCAAATGCTATGAAACTTTTTAACGATTTTTTTCTGGACAAAAGCGACCCTGGAAGCTTCGGGGGAGGGCCAGAAGACCTACGAGGAGACGACAAGGCAACATGGTGTGCCCTGGGGGGTAGGTGCACCCTGATGCCTTGTGGGCCCCACGTAGCTCTGTCTGACCTAATTCCACTTCTATAAATTCACAAATATTTCAAAACCCCCAGAGAGCCAGACGATACAATTTTTCCGCCGTCGCAAGCCTTTGTTCTTCTGCGATCCCATCTGGAGGCCTTTTCTGGTACTCTGCTAGAGGGGGAATCGATCACGGAGGGCTTCTACATCAACCTTGCAGCCCTTCCGATGATGTGTGAGTAGTTCACCACAGACCTACGGGTCCATAGCTAGTAGCTAGATGGCTTTCTCTCTCTCTATCTTTGATAATCAATACAAAGTTCTCCATGATCTCCATGGAGTTCTTTCCGATGTAATCTTCTTTTGCGGTGTGTTTATTGGGATCCGATGAATTGTGGGTTTATGATCAGATTATTCATTGAAAGTAATTGAGTCTTTTTTGAACTTTATTATGCATGATTATTATAGCTTTGTATTTCTCTCCGATCTATCCATTTGGTTTGGCCAACTAGATTGATTTATCTTCAGAGGGAGAGGTGCTTTGTAATGGGTTCAATCTTGCGGTGTCCTCACCCAGTGACAGAAGGGGTAGCGAGGCACGTATTTATATTGTTGCCATTAAGGATAAAACGATGGGGTTTAATCATATTGCTTGAGTTTATTCAGTCTACATCATGTCATCTTGCTTAAAGCGTTACTCTGTGTGTCATGAACTTAATACCATAGATGCATGTTGGATGGCAGTCGATTGGTGGAGTAATAGTAGTAGATGCAGGCAGGAGTCGGTCTACTTGTCATGGACGTGATGCCTATATACATGATCATTTCCATGAATAACATCATAACTATGTGCTTTTGTATCAATTGCTCAACAGTAATTTGTCTATCTTCTCCATGGACCGAGCCCTTCCTCGCCTATCTTCTCTGCCAAGAGCTACCCGATGACCAGACTGAGGCAAGGTGCATAATTCAGTGATCTAAAGCCTACAAGGTCCACCGGGGTGAACTATACAAGAAAAGCACTACCGGCATCCTCCAAAGATGTATATCCGAAGAGGAGGGGAGACAACTCTTGGCCGAGATCCACGCCGGCATGGGCAGTCACCGCGCAGCAGCTCGGGCCCTGGTCAGCAAGGCCTTTTGAGCCGGGTTCTTCTGGCCCACTGCCCGCTCAGACGCCCAAACATTGGTCCAACATTGCGTTGGATGCCAACTCTTTGCAAATCAAAGTCATATGCCGATACCAAAACCTGCAGATATCGAGTAGGGGGTCCGAACTGTGGATCTTGGAGTCAATGGGTAACAGGGAGCATAGAGACAGTGTTTACCCAGGTTTAGGCCCTCACGAGGAGGTAAAACCCAACGTCCTGCTTGATTGTATTGATGTGAGAGTATGACAATTACAGAGTTGATCTACCTCGAGATCGGATGAACTAAACCCTAGGTGGGTATGACGATGATGGTTCTGCCCCCCTATGGACTAAACCCTCTGGTTTATATAGACACCAGAGGGACCTAGGGTTACACATGGTCGGTTGCCATCGGGGGATAAACATGTCGGTTACGCTAAATATTTCTTGGAGGAGACGCCAAGTCTTCGGAGGTTTCCTTCTAGTGCACGAGGTCGCCCGCAATTCGGCCTTCCTTTGATGAGTAAAGAGCGGCCCACTAGTTCGGCCTACGAGAGATAGGCCGGCAGCCCGAGTACCCCCTAGTCCGGGACACCCTCAGTAGCCCCCGAACTAGTCTTCGAAGCCGAGGTATATGCCAAACACCATCGGCTTTGTGGACCAGTTCCTTCTCTTCCGAGATACTTGTGCCAAGCCTACATCCCTTCTGAATCAAGCTCTCAAGTGTTGCCTAGCTGCATGTTCCCCGAACCATGCTTCGGTCACCGAGGTGTACCGATAACTTAGCCCCAAAGGCTGGTCGCATAGGTGTGAACAGTGAGCCCATCTGACAACTTTTACCGAAGGGTCACAGCCTGCCACGACCACGAGTTGGTTTATGAAAACTCGATTTGCGGTTCGAGGTGGTTCCTCCATTGGCACGTCCCATCGATATGGAGATCGTGCCCTGTTTTAAGGGATATGATCAATGATTTACATTATCCCACGCGCGCATAATGGCACGATTATACGGGGAAACGGTGAAGCCTGCGGCGCAGTAAAGGGACCTTAGGTTTTACAGCCCATAAAAGGGGAGCGGCCACCATTTCCTTCGCACGCTCTCACTTCATCCTTCGCCGTTGCCCTCTCAATCTCTCGAGCTCCAGTGCCCAGATCTGCTCTCCCTTCCAAGAACCTCTCCAGCCAACCATTCAATCTAGCAATGGCTGGTTCCGGGTCCAAGGGCAAGTGGGAGGCTTCCATCGTCACCGAGAGCGCTATCTTGGACCTGAAGAGCGTGGGCTACCTCCCCGCCAATGTCGCCCACCGCGCTCCCAAGGCGTGCCAG
The DNA here is from genome assembly GCA_039707655.1 of Elymus sibiricus. Lineage (NCBI taxonomy): Eukaryota > Viridiplantae > Streptophyta > Magnoliopsida > Poales > Poaceae > Elymus > Elymus sibiricus. Next base: position 256,254,258 of record CM077674.1, read on the forward strand.
GTCATCCCCACGCCGCGGCTGGGCGAGAAGGTGGTGTTCCTCCCTCATTTCATCCGGGGGCTAGGTTTTCCCCTCCACCCCTTCGCGAGGGGCCTGATGTTTTTCTATGGGCTGGATTTTCATGATCTTGCCCCAAATTCCTTTCTGCACATCTCGGCCTTCATCATCATCTGCGAGGCCTTTCTTCGGGTCCGACCACACTTCGGCCTGTGGCTGAAGATTTTCAACGTCAAGCCGAAGATCGTTGACAGCCAGCAGGGGGACTGCGGGGGAGCGATGGTCAGCAAGCTTCCCCGGGTTGAGTGACCAGAGGGCACCTTCATTGAAACCATCAAGATCTGGCAGAAGGAGTGGTTGTACATCACGAAGCCAAGGAGCGCGGATTGGGGGCGATCCCCGCCTTCCGATCCAGACCCCCTACGAGGCTGGTCTCATGGACCAAGAAGGGCCTCGACTGGGGGTCAAACAAGAAGATGGCGCTGCTGCAGAGCCGGATAGCCAAGATGATAGAGCGGGGGGTTGAGCTGCCCAACGTGATCCAGATTATGCTCTGCCGCCATATCCTCCCCTTCCAGGACCGGGCTTCCCCCATGTGTGCCTACAAGCCCGAGGACCCTGCCACCGTGCTCAGCTTCTACCACACTTCCCACGCTCGGCTGTGGAAGGTGCTGTTCAAGCCGCAGAAGGACTGGCCAGCCGAGGAGGAAGACATCGGCCTTGACGCCGCAAACCCCCCTAGGGAGGTATGTTAAGTTTTACTCTTGTATTCAAATTATTCCCTTTTGACGAGGTACTCAATTCTCTTGTTCCTCATCCACAGAGCTGGCTGAAGAAGGCCGAGTGGATCGACAGCCTGGCCCTGCTGCCCAAGGGCTCCCGGACGGCCTTGCTAACGGCCATGCTGGCCGAGGAGCCGTACGAGGCACCGGAGAAGAAGGACAAGAAGAAGGAGGCTAGAGAAGGCCTCCATTCCCGAGGACCCCCGGACACTTGATCCGGGGACACCCATGCTCCCTCCACACAAGAGGAGGAGAGGGAGCAGGGAGAGGATGGGGAGAAAAGTGATTCCTCCCAAACAAGGGAGAGGGCGGTGTCCGAGGACGCCGAGGAGGAGCAGCCTCATCCCGCCCCCAAGAGACCATGCAGGGCTAAGGTGGCCCTGTCCAACAACAGCTCGGCTTCAGCCGAAGACTCCGAGGCCTCCGAAGAGGTTCCTCGGAGGACCCCCAGGGTCAAACCGCTGGCCCAAAGGTACGTATCCTAAGATCCGCTTATGCATTTTCAGCCGAACTAGGTTTGCTATTGATCACACCTCTACTTCTAACATCACAGCCCGCTGCGCGACCTCCCCACTGATCGAGTCTCGGAGGGGGATTCTCCACCAGCCGCGCTGGCAGAGAGCGGGACCGAGTCGCGCGCCTCGCCTCCTCCGATTGTCGAGGAGGCCGAGGAGGTCCTGTCGAGGAGGACCCCTCCCGCGCCGCACACAGGGGGAGGGGGCGACACCGTTATGGCCGAGGTGCATACCTCGGCCACCGAAGACCAGGAGGGGAGGGCCCCTCTATTAAATGAAGAGGAGGAGCCCGGACAATCCGAGCTCTCCCCGAGAGTGGCTTCGGAGCCGGCAAGGCACCCGGAGTCAAGCATTCCGGTCTCCGCAAAAGGAGGAGCCGAGGTGCCCCCGCCACCCCTGCCCGCCCCAGAGCGGGCTTCGACCGGGTGGCCGGACGAGATGGAGGACGCTTTAACAAGCTCCTCTGTCGCCGAAGAGCACCGTGCCCTTATGGGCACGGTGTTACAAAGTCTTCGGTCCGTGGACAACAGACTAAAGGAGGCCTTCATCGGCCTACTTATAGGCTTCAAGGTAGGCCAAGTAATGTTTTTACCTTAGAAAATTTCTTTTATATGAATACGTATCCTCATACAGAGTAGCCCCCGAGACTCTGACTGGCTTGAGTAAAGCCGGTCAGAGGATCGAAAATCGATAACTCGGATCCTAATGTGCGTAGAGTGATGTGCAGGCGTCATCCTCGGCGGCAGCCGCCAACGCCGAGGAGTTGGCCGAGCTGAATCGGAAGCTCAAGATCTCCGAGGATGACCTCGGCCTGCTGAACAAGCGGTTCGACGAAGCGCTAGGCAAGTCCGAACTATAATGTTTACTATAGCAGTTTATTTGTTAAGTAAGGTTTGAAATAAGTAGCCTAAGCGGGGTCAACTGATATGACTGCAGCTGCTGCCGCGGAGGTCAAGAACCTCAAGGCCGAGCTGAGGAAGGCTCAACTGGAAGCGGCGGAGCAAAGGGCGGCGGCCGAACAGGCAGCTGCCGAACTGGCTACGGTGAGAACCGCTAGCCAGAAGCACGAGGCCAGAGTGTCTGAAGTGCAGCAAGAGCTCAAGGATGCCATCACGAAATGTGAGGCCCTTGAGCAAAAGAATAAGGAGCAGGCCGCCGAGCTAACCTCATTGGGATCGGTGCCTAAGGAAGCGTGGACGGAGGCGCGCGGCTACCAAGAGGAACTCCGCCAAGTTAAACTCATTGCGGATGGTAAGCCGTACTTGCTGCAAAGTGTCTTTGGTGGTAACAGGTTCGCTTTGCTCACGCGAGTGTGGTGTTCCCCAGGCGGCTTTGGGGACCTCCCGAGGAGTGCAGCTGGTGCGGCCAGGTTTTTCGCCGCCCAGGAGGGTTGTGTCGAGCAGAGGCTGTTTTGGGCGCAATTTCAAGCACCCGAACACCCTCCCCTCCTCAACAACCAAATGAAGTAGCTGATGGAGCTGCATCGGATGGCGGAGCCGGCGATGAAGGACCTCTGCGTCAAGCTGTGGCCTGCGGAGCCGCTGCCGAGCAGCTATTTCGGTTTGGTGCAGAGGTTGTACGACGCCACGCCCCGGATCGATGCCTGGAAGCGCTCCGTATGCATTGAGGGAGCTCGGATGGCCTTCGGCAAGACCATGGTGCACTGGCCGAAGATCAAGCCAGCCGAAGTGGCCACCGGACCTCCGCCTCCTGGGAAGGAGCACAGGCGCCCCGAGCAGTACTTCCCATCATGATGGATGGTGCTCGGGCAATAGAGGCCCAATGCTCAAAAGATGTAATTTGTGAGTAGATTTATTTTCCTTGTATCCGAGGAGTTAAAACTTTTGTTTTGTTGAAATGTAAATGGTTGGCTGTAAATATAATGCCTGCTATGTTTATTTTGACTCCTGTGCGGCCGGTTGCAAACTGAAAGTTACCAGTCATCGGCTTCAGCCCCCTTGCAGATACTGCATGGGGTGTTTTCTCTTATCACCTTAACCCTTAGCCGATGTCTCGGTGCCCGGAGGCGGTTGTGTGTAAGGAAAACGAGGCAATTGGACTATGCGGATTTAGTGTTTTCACTTAGCCATAGGAGCTTGACTGCGGGGGCTGGTGACTAGCCCCCAGTGTATGTGATATCCGGACGTACCGAGGTTGATACCATTATCACCTGGTTTCTGTGACAACAAACCCTTCGTTTAACACGGATTAACCTCCATCGATTTTTAGTTTGACACTTGTCATCGGATCGCCGACCAGTTCTTGCTTATTTTGACGGTCGGTTTTTGGCTTTCTCCACTGAGGTACTTAACCAGGCTAGCTAGAAGTACAATCGCAGTGGTTCTCCCTTTGCCCTCCTAGCCAAACAAAGCGGAACGTAGGAGGGCAAACACAGGAGCCGGGCAACCTACCATTGACCAAAGACATAATTCGGAACTGATTCATATAATGCAATATCCGTGACGCCGAGCACATGTAATAGAATTGGTGCCGGAATGATGTTTGGGGCTAGTTTGAAGTTCAAGCCCCCGGTCTATGCTACTTGTAGCTTGCGTTGGTATTTCCCCGAAGAGGAAGGGATGATGCAGCACAGTAGAGATAAGTATTTCCCTCAGTTATGAAACCAAGGTTAACGAACCAGTAGGAGAATCACACAACACCTCGTTAGCAGAACATGCACACAAACAACAAACCCTTGCACCCAACGCAAACGAGAGGTTGTCAATCTCTCGGCGGTAAATTGCAAGATTAAATTGTATGTGATAGATTGATAGATTGAAACAAAAATACAAAATAAAATAAATATAAAATAAATGGCAGCAATATTTTTAGGGTTTTAGTAATATGATTTTGATAGACCCGGGGGCCATAGATTTCACTAGAGGCTTCTCTCGAGAAAATAGCATACGGTGGGTAGACAAATTACTGTTGGGCAATTGATAGAAAAGCAAATAATCATGACGATATCCAAGGCAATGATCATATATATAGGCATCACGTCCAAGATTAGTAGACCGACTACTGCCTGCATCTACTACTATTACTCCACACATCGACAGCTATCCAGCATGCATCTAGTGTATTAAGTCTGATAAAGAACGGAGTAATGCCTTAAGAATGATGACATGATGTAGACAAGACAAACTCACGAATTAATAAACCCAATGAATAGATCCCATCTTGTTATCCTTAGTAGCAACGATACATACGTGTCATGTCCCTTTCTGTCACTGGGATTGAGCACCGCAAGATCGAACCCACTACAAAGCACCTCTTCCCATGGCAAGATAAATCAACTCAGTTGGCCAAACCAAATCAATAGATCGGAGAAGAAATATGAGGCTATAATAATCATGCATAAAAGAGTGCAACAAAGACTCAAATAATTTCATGGATAATCTGATCATAAACTCACAATTCATCGGATCCCAACAAACACACCGCAAAAAGAGATTACATCGGATAGATCTCCAAGAACATCAAGGAGAACATTGTATTGAAGATCAAAAAGAGAGAAGAAGCCATCTAGCTACTAACTATGGACCCGAAGGTCTGTGGTAAACTACTCACGCATCATCGGAGAGGCAGCAAGGTTGATGTAGAGCCCCTCCGTGATCGATTCCCCCTCCGGCAGATCACCGGAGAAGGACCCCGGATGGGATCTCTCTGGAACAGAAGCTTGCGGCGGCGTAAAAAGTATTTTGTGGACTCTCCTGAGGGTTTCTGATTTTTCTGGAATTTATAGTGCTGGAATTGGGTCAAACAGAGCTTGGTGGGCCCCACGAGGCACCAGGGCGCGCCTGCCCCCCCCCCCCAGGCACGCCCTGGTGGCTCGTGGGCCCCACCAGGGTCTTCTGGCCTCCTCCCAAAGGTTCTAGTGTTCTTCTAGTCCAAGAAAAAATCTCCAAAAAGTTTCGTTGCATTTGGACTTCGTTTGGTATTGATTTTCTGTAAAACAAAAACAGGGCAGAAAACAGCAACTGGCACTGGGCACTAAGTTAATAGGTTAGTCTCCAAAAATGATATAAAATTGCTGTAAATGATTATAAAAACATCCAAGATTGATATTATAACAGCATGGAACAATCAAAAATTATAGATACGTTGGAGACGTATCAGCATCCCCAAGCTTAATTCTTGCTCGTCCTCGAGTAGGTAAATGATAAAAACAGAATATGATTCAAAGCAATAGTCTATAATTTGACATGAAAACATAGATACTCAAGCATACTAACAAGCAACCATGTCTTTCAAAATATCAACGCTAAAGAAAGTTATCCCCAGCCCATTATGCTCTATCATTGATCCATTCATGAAACACACTCGAATATTAGCTACACCCAATGCACAAGTATGACAATAGTGCTCCCTAGTTGGTGCTTTTGTAAGAGAAGATGGTGACTCAAATAAAATAAAATTTGCATAAAAGTAAATAGATAGGCCCTTCGCAGAGGGAAGCAGAGATTTGTCAAATGTGCCAGAGCTCAAAGCTGAAATTAAAGAGATAAAAAATATTTTGAGAGGCATGCTTTTCCTGTCAACGAAAATGACCGAGAATTCCCAATATTTTCCATGCTAGACACATCATAGGCGGTTCCCAAACAGAAAGTAAAGTTCATTTCCTTTCCACCATTTCTTTCACATTCCATGGCTAGCCGTATCCACGGGTGCCCTCCATACCATCACTTTCCAAGGAATTTTGTTGTTATTAATTTCATTTCATGCAGGACAGGGCATCCCTATTACCAACCATACTCTCGTGCAATGACAAGTGAATAAACACTCATCGTGAGAATAACACACCTAACATGGAAAATATTGGCCACCCCCTGCCGCTTCATGAGCGGTACGGGCACACAAAATAGAAAAATTATTTTGAAAATTAGAGTTGGCACACGCAAATTTACTTGGAACGGCATTGAAATACCGCATATAGGTAGATATAATGGACTCATATGGCAAAACTGGGTTTAAGGATTTTGGATGCACAAGCAGTATTTCCGCTTAGTACAAATGAAGGCTAGCAAAAGATTGAGAAGCAACCAACCAAAAAACGAAAACGGTCATAAACATGCATTGAACATAACTAACACCGAATAATGCACCATAAGTAGGATATAATTTCATTGCATAACTATTGACTTAACGTGCTTGCATAGGGACTCACAAACCTTAACACCAATATTTTTACTAAAGCATAATTACTCACTAACATGACTCACATATCATCATCTCCATATCGCAAAACTATTGCAAGGAATCACACTTATCATATCCGATGATCTATATGAAAGTTTTTATCTATATCCCTCTTGAATATTCATCACTTTGGGACCAAATTCATATCTTGTGCAAATTACCGTTACTAAGGATCAACTCTCAAAAAGATTTGAGTGAAGCATGAGAGTGCAAATATTTCTTCAAAATTTTAATCTTAACAATTCTCAAAATAATATAAGTGAAGCATGAGAATTTATTTCTTCAAAATTTTAATCAACTCAATTCTCAAAATAATATAAGTGAAGCATGAGAATTCATTTCTTCAAATTTTTAATCAACTCTCAAAATAATATAAGTGAAGCATGAGAGTTTGTTTCTTCAAAATATAGCCACCACCATGCTCAAAAAGATTTAAGTGAAGCACAAGAGCAACTGCCTAGCTCAAAAAAATTTAAGTGAACCACATGGAGTATTCTAACAAATCATGATGATAAACGTGTGGCTCTCTCAAGATAGGTGTGTTCAGCAAAGGTGATTGTGACAAACTAATAAGCAAACAAAGTAAAGACTCATATAATACAAGACGCTCCAAGCAAAACACATATCATGTGACGAGTAAAAATATAGCTCCAAGTAAAATTACCGATGGTTGGTAGAAGAAAGAGGGGATGCCTTCCGGGGCATCCCCAAGCTTAGACGCTTGAGTCTTCCTAGAATATTACCTTGGGGTGCCTCGGGCATCCCCAAGCTTAGGCTTTTGCTACTCCTTATTCCTTCATCCATCGTGATCTCACCCAAAACTTGAAAACTTCAATCACACAAAACTTAACAAAACCTTCGTGAGATCCGTTAGTATAACAAAACAAACCACTACTATAAGTACTGTTGCAAACCCATTCATATTTTATTTTTGCATTATACCTACTGTACTCTAACTTCACCATGGCTTATACCCCCCCGATACAATCCATAGATTCATCAAAACAAGCAAGTAGTGCAACAAAAAATAGAATCTGTCAAAAACAGAACAATCTGTAGAGATCTGAATTATGGTCATACTTCTGTAACTCCAAAACATCTGAAAAATTAGTGCAACATGGACAATTCATATACCAATACTGTGTAAAAAATTCAGAAGGTTCTGACGTTCCAGAGAAAAAACAAAATTCCAGCACTGGATGCAAAACTTTCTGTTTTCAAACAATATCAATTATACTATCTTCCAAATCATCCTAAAGGCTTTACTTGGCACAAACACTAATTAAAAACACAAAAACACCATCATACCAGTAGCATGACAGTAAAAACACACCATAACAGAAACTTATAGCAAAAATTTATTTTATTCATTGGGTTGCCTCCCAACAAGGGCTATTGTTTTATGCCCCTAGCTAGGCATAATGCATAATTTCAAGTATTGTCATCTTTGGTTTCCAACTCCTCAATCACACATCCATTTTTTCTAATAGATTTAACATAAGTGTTTTTCACCATCACACTCCTAGGCACAAAATCAAGAATTTTACTTTTGTGAATAGGTTCCTTAATCATATCAACGAAATTGGGGTGCATGCTAATCATTTTAAGATCCTCATTTCCCTTACTGGAAGTAGCACCATTGGTTTTAGGAACATATACGAACTTGCAATTTTTATTTGGAGGAGTTTTATCAATATTCTTAATGGAGGAAAAAGCCGATCCCAAATTGATAATAATTTCTTTTATCTTATCGATTCTAGCGGGACTTTGTTCTATTCTTTCATTAACTACCGGTTCCTTTTCCTTTAAGGTCTTCAATGCGATTCCTACCTTAGAACTAAATTGAGTGATATGATTATGAAATTTTTTATCCAAATTCTCAAGGTGTTCAGTAGTAGATATTTTACTTTCAATAGCCTCTAATCTTTGCATAACATGTTCCAAAGTCAAAGTTGTTTCATTAATAGAGATAGGTGGTGATCCCACTAAATTTCCCATAGCATTAAAAGCATCCGTAGAAGGACACATCAAGAAATTCCCTCCAGTAATAGTATCAAGCACAAATCTATACCAAGTAGTAATTCCCACATAAAAATTGCGAAGAAGAATAGTGGAGGATTGCTTACGAGTCGATCTATTATGAGCATAGCAAATCCTATACCAAGCATCTTTTAAATTCTCTCCTCCCCTTTGTTTAAAATTAAGTACTTCATTTTTAGGGGTAATAGTAATGAGCGACGAACTAGCCATAATGGTAAAGCGAGCAAACAATCAAGCAAACAAGCAAACGAGAAAAAGGCAAACGAAAAATATTTTTGTATTTTTGTAAAAATGTTTTAGAAGTGGGGGAGATGAAAACGAGAGGCAAATGGCAAATAAAGTAAATGCAAGGAGATGAGAGTTTGTGCAAAGGTACTTGATAGATGTTGATGATGTCTCCCCGGCAACGGCGCCAGAAATTCTTCCTGCTACTTGTAGCTTGCGTTGGTATTTCCCCGAAGAGGAAGGGATGATGCAGCACAGTAGAGATAAGTATTTCCCTCAGTTATGAAACCAAGGTTATCGAACCAGTAGGAGAATCACACAACACCTCGTTAGCAGTACCGGCACACAAACAACAAACCCTTGCACCCAACGCAAACGAGAGGTTGTCAATCTCTCGGCGGTAAATTGCAAGATTAAATTGTATGTGATAGATTGATAGATTGAAACAAAAATACAAAATAAAATAAATAAAAATAAATGGCAGCAATATTTTTAGGGTTTTAGTAATATGATTTTGATAGACCCGGGGGCCATAGATTTCACTAGAGGCTTCTCTCGAGAAAATAGCATACGGTGGGTAGAAAAATTATTGTTGGGCAATTGATAGAAAAGCAAATAATCATGACGATATCCAAGGCAATGATCATGTATATAGGCATCACATCCAAGATTAGTAGACTGACTCCTGCCTGCATCTACTACTATTACTCCACACATCGACCGCTATCCAGCATGCATCTAGTGTATTAAGTCCGATAAAGAACGGAGTAATGCCTTAAGAACGATGACATGATGTAGACAAGACAAACTCACGAATTAATAAACCCAGTGAATAGATTCCATCTTGTTATCCTTAGTAGCAACGATACATACGTGTCATGTCCCTTTCTGTCACTGGGATTGAGCACCGCAAGATCGAACCCACTACAAAGCACCTCTTCCCATGGCAAGATAAATCAACTCAGTTGGCCAAACCAAATCAATGGATCGGAGAAGAAATACGAGGCTATAATAATCATGCATAAAAGAGTGCAGCAAAGACTCAAATAATTTCATGGATAATCTGATCATAAACTCACAATTCATCGGATCCCAACAAACACACCGCAAAAAGAGATTACATCGGATAGATCTCCAAGAACATCAAGGAGAACATTGTATTGAAGATCAAAAAGAGAGAAGAAGCCATCTAGCTACTAACTATGGACCCAAAGGTCAGTGGTAAACTACTCACGCATCATCGGAGAGGCAGCAAGGTTGATGTAGAACCCCTCCGTGATCGATTCCCCCTCCGGCAGATCACCGGAGAAGGACCCCAGATGGGATCACTCTGGAACAGAAGCTTGTGGTGGCGTAAAAAGTATTTCGTGGACTCCCCTGAGGGTTTCTGATTTTTCTGAAATTTATAGTGCTGGAATTAGGTCAAACGGAGCTTGGTGGGCCCCACGAGGCACCAGGGCGCGCCTGCCCCCCCCCCCCCCAGGCGCGCCCTGGTGGCTCGTGGGCCCCACCAGGGTCTTCTGGCCTCCTCTCGAAGCTTCTAGTGTTCTTCTGGTCCAATAAAAAATCTTCAAAAAGTTTCGTTGTATTTAGACTTCGTTTGGTATTGATTTTCTGTAAAACAAAAACAGGGCAGAAAACAGCAACTGGCACTGGGCACTAAGTTAATAGGCTAGTCTCCAAAAATGATATAAAATTGATGTAAATGATTATAAAAACATCCAAGATTGATATTATAACAGCATGGAACAATCAAAAATTATAGATACGTTGGAGACGTATCAGTCTATTAGCTGGTCACATCTAAAAAGGAAACGTATCATAATAGTTTACTTCGGCTGAAAAGCAGAAAGGAAAGTGCAACATAATTAACCGCAGTATGACCGGAAAAAATGGTCGTTATTTCTTTTAAATTGGTGACGTCTATCCGTACAATCCGAACTGCCGAATTAACTTTTACAGATACTTTAAGAAATAAATATATTAGAGGAAAGGTTTACACAGGGCCTTCATGAGTGATTTGACTTCCCTACTATGCCCTGCCGAACGTCTGCGCCTTTGCTCTTTATGAAGCTTCCGTCTGAGTGTAGTTGTCGACTGTATGCTCAGCGGAAGTAGTAATGTTCGGCGGACGAGCCCTTGGGGAAGGGTTTTGAGAAGTCGCCGCACTGTATCAGCTTAACACGGATCAGGCCCTAGATGGTGCCTGTAATTTCGTAGTGTTCCGAGAAAATCTTCGGTCGTGGCTTGGTCGAACCGAGCTCTCGGCCCTTGAGTTGTTTTGCCCCCACAGCTGCCCATGGAATCTTGAGCACGAAGTTGTGCACTCGAGGCATGTATTTTGCGGCTGGGTGGGTCGTGTTGTGGGGCGCGTATCCCTATTTTGGGTGAGCACGGGAGTACTCCGGGACCGAGGCCGTAGCTCGGGCACGTTTGCGTGCGTCCAGTGCCTTGGTGGTAGACTGGGCCTGCGACGCTTCTTCGGCGGCCTGGACTTCAGCGGCTAAAGCCGCTGTGTGCTCCTCTGTTCGGAGCGAGCGCTCGGTGTTACCATTAACGGTAATAACACCCTTCGGTCCTGGCATCTTGAGCTTCAGATATGCGTAGTGCGGGACGGTGTTAAAGCGGGCGAACGCTATCCGGCCGAGGAGTGCGTGGTAACCGCTGCGGAAGGGAACAATGTCGAAGATTAAGTCTTCGCTGCGGAAGTTGTCGGGCGAACCGAAGACTACTTCCAATGTCACGGATCCCGAGCAGCGTGCCTCGACACCTGGAATTACACCTTTAAAGGTGGTGTTACTGGGTTTGATCCTTGACGGGTCGATCCCCATTTTCCTCACTGTATCTGAGTAAATCAGGTTGAGACTGCTACCTCCGTCCATAAGGACTCTGGTGAGGTGATATCCATCCACGATGGGGTCGAGCATGAGAGCCGCTATTCCTCCATGACGGATACTGGTCGGATGGTCTCGATGGTCGAAAGTGATCGGGCAAGCCGACCATGGGTTGAATTTCGGGGCCACCGGCTCTAAGGCGTAGACATCCCGAAGTGTGCGTTTCCGCTCCTTCTTGGGTATATGCGTGACATAAATCATGTTCACGGTTTTTACCACAGGAGGGAACTGCTTTTGGCCTCCATTGTTCGGCCCGCGAGGTTTGTCGTCATCCTCGCTGTGGGGGCCCTTGCTCTGTTCCTCGGCTGTGATCTTGCCGGCCTGTTTGATGACCCAATAGTTACAGTTGGTGTGGTTGGCGGGCTTATCCGAGGTACCGTGAATCTGGCAGGGCCTATCCAAGATTCTATCTAGTGTAGACGGGCCGTCCCGGTTCCCTTTAGAAGGTTTTTTCCGCGGTCCTGATTTCGAGCCGCTGAACCCGGCGTTTACCACTGCATCATCGGCTTCACTGTCGTTGTTTCTGTGCCGGCGCTTATTATTCTTGTTGCGCCGGGGTTTCCCATTCCCGTCCCGGGCCTCTGAAGTGTCGGGGTCTTCGGGGTGGTTGCTTCGACGAGCTAACCAACTATCCTCACCCGCACAAAAGCGGGTCATTAGGGTGGTGAGGGCCGACATTGTTCTCGGCTTATCCTGTCCGAGCTGGCGAGCGATCCACTCGTCCCGAATACTGTGCTTGAATGCGGCGATTGCTTCGGCATCCGGACAGTCGACGATCTGGTTCTTCTTAGTCAAGAACCGATTCCAGAATTGCCGAGTTGACTCCCCCGGCTGCTGAACGACGTGGCTCAGGTCGTCGACATCCGGCGGCCGAACATAGGTGCCTTGAAAGTTGGCTCGGAATGCATCCTTGAGCTCTTCCCAGCTCCCGATGGAGTTTTTGGGTAGGCTGTTCAACCAGTGCCTTGCCGGTCCTTTGAGTTTTAATGGTAGATATTTAATGGCGTGGAGGTTGTCTCCTCGAGCCATATGAATCTGGAGAAGAAAATCTTCGATCCACACGGCTGGGTCAGTTGTCCCATCGTACTGCTCTATATTCACGGGTTTAAACCCTTCGGGGAACTGATGCTGCATCACCTCGTCTGTAAAACACATGGGGTGAGCGGCGCCCCTGACCCAGGCCAGGTCGTGCCGGAGATCGGCCGTCATCCAGGCACGGTGCTGCTCCCGAACTCTATCGTTCCTATCGCGCCAGGCTTGGTATCTGTCCCGTCCAGCGGGCATGTATCCTCTGGACCCATAAATGGATCTTGACTATGAAGAACCAGATCGTCGACTGTCCGGATGCCGAAGCAATCGCCACATTCAAGCACAGTATTCGGGACGAGAGGCTGATACGTCTCCAACGTATCTATAATTTTTTATTGTTCCATGTTGTTATAATATCAATCTTGGATGTTTTTATAATCATTTACAGCAATTTTATATCATTTTTGGAGACAAACCTATTAACCTAGTGCCCAGTGCCAGTTGTTGTTTTCTGCCCTGTTTTTGTTTTACAAAAAATCAATACCAAACGAAGTCCAAATGCCACGAAAGTTTTTGGAGATTTTTTATTAGGCAAGATAAACACTATAAGCTTTGGGAGGAGGCCCGAAGACCCTGGTGGGGCCCACGAGCCACCAGGGCGCGCCTGGGGGGGGGGGTAGGCGCACCCTGGTGCCTCGTGGGGCCCACAGAGCTCCGTTTGACCTAATTCCAGCACTATAAATTCAGAAAAAATCAGAAACCCTCAGGGGAGTCCACGAAATACTTTTTCCGCCGCCAAAAGTTTCTGTTCTAGAGAGATCCCATCTGGGGTCCTTCTCCGGTGATCTACCGGAGGGGGAATCGATCACGAAGGGGTTCTACATCAACCTTGCTGCCCTTCCGATGATGCGTGAGTAGTTTACCATAGACCTACGGGTCCATAGGCAGTAACTAGATGGCTTCTTCTCTCTTTTTGATCTTCAATACAGTGTTCTTGGAGTTCTATCCGATGTAATCACTTTTTGCGGTGTGTTTGTTGGGATCCGATGAATTGTGAGTTTATGATCAGATTATCCATGAAATTATTTGAGTCTTTGCTGCACTCTTTTATGCAAGATTATTATAGCCTCGTATTTCTTCTCCGATCTATTGATTTGGTTTGGCCAACTGAGTTGATTTATCTTGCCATGGGAAGAGGTGCTTTGTAATGGGTTCGATCTTGCGGTGCTCAATCCCAATGACAGAAAGGGACATGACACGTATGTATCATTGCTATTAAGGGTAAAAAGATGGGGTTTATTCATACATGAGTTTATCTTGTCTACATCATGTCATCGTTCTTAAGGCATTACTCCGTTCTTATGGACTTAATACACTAGATGCATGCTGGATAGCAGTCGATGTGTGGAGTAATAGTAGTAGATGCAGGCAGGAGTCGGTCTACTAATCTTGGACATGATGCCTATATACGTGATCATTGCCTTGGATATCGTCATGATTATTTTCTTTTCTATCAATTGCCCAACAGTAATTTGTCTACCCACCGTATGCTATTTTCATGAGAGAAGCCTCTAGTGAAACCTATGCCCCCCGGGTCTATCTAAATCATATTACTAAAACCCTAAAAATATTGCTGCCATTTTCTTTTATTTATTTTATTTTGTATTTTTGTTTCAATCTATCTATCTATCACATACAATTTAATCTTGCAATTGACCGCCGAGAGATTGACAACCTCTCGTTTGCGTTGGGTGCAAGGATTTGTTGTTTGTGTGCAGGTGTTGCTAACGAGGTGTTGTGTGATTCTCCTACTGGTTCGATAACCTTGGTTTCATAACTGAGGGAAATACTTATCTCTACTATGCTGCATCATCCCTTCCTCTTCGGGGAAATACCAATGCAAGCTACAAGTAGTAGGAAGAATTTCTGGCGCCGTTGCCGGGGAGACATCATCAACATCTATCAAGTACCTTTGCACAAACTCTCATCTCCTTGAATTTACTTTATTTGTCATTTGCCTCTCGTTTTCATCTCCCCCACTTCTAAAACATTTTGCAAAAATACAAAAATATTTTTCGTTTGCCTTTTTCTTGTTTGCTTATTTGCTTGCTTGTTATCTTGTTTGCGTAGTCACGATGTCTCAAGAAAATACAAAATTGTGTGATTTTTCCAATACTAATAATAATGATTTTATTAGTACTCCGATTGCTCCTCCCGCCGCTAGTGCGGAGACTTGTGATATTAATGCCGCTTTGCTAAATCTTGTCATGATAGATCAATTTTCCGGCAGTCCTAATGAAGATGCCGCATCCCATCTTAACTCTATCGTAGAATTGTGTGACATGCAAAGGAAAAAAGATGTGGATAATGATATTGTGAAATTAAAATTATTTCCGTTCTCGTTGCGGGATCGTGCAAAAATTTGGTTTTCATCTTTACCACGAAATAGTATCGATTCTTGGGATAGGTGTAAAGATGCTTTTATTACTAAGTATTTTCCTCCCTCGAAAATTATTTCTCTTAGAAATGAAATTATGAATTTCAAGCAACTCGATCATGAACATGTTGCCCAATCTTGTAAGAGGATGAAATTAATGATAAGAAATTGCCCTACTCATGGTTTAAATTTATGGATGATCATACAAAAAATTTATGCGGGATTGAATTTTGTCTCTAGAAATCTTTTAGATTCCGCCGCGGGTGGTACTTTTATGGAAATTACTTTGGGTGAAGCTACTAAATTACTTGATAATATTATGGAAAATTATTCACAATGGCATACTGAAAGAACTCCTACTAGTAAAAAGGTGAATTATATTGAAGAAATTAATACTTTGAGTGATAAAGTTGATGCGCTTATGAAATTGGTTGCTAGCAAAAATGCTCCTATTGATCCTAATGATGTGCCATTGTCCACTTTGATTGAGCAAAATAATGATCCCGTAGATGTGAATTTTGTCTCGCGAAACAATTTTAATAATAATGCTTATAGAGGTAATTTCAACGCTAGACCGTTTCCTGGAAATTCCTCTAATAATTATGGCAATCCTTATGGTAATTCTTATAATAATAATAGGATGCCCTCTGATCTTGAAAGTAATATTAAATAATTTATTAATGCTCAAAAAGTTTTCAACACTACGATAGAAGAAAAATTGAGTAAAATTGATGATATGTCTAGGAGCATTGATAGAATTATTCATGATGTGGAAAATCTTAAGGCTAAAATTTTGCCACCCAAAATTAATATTAGTGAATCAATTAAAGCTTTATATGTCTCCATGGATGAGAGTAAGAAAAGAACCGCCATGCTAAGAGCTAAACGAGAATTTTTAGAAAAAGCGATTCCTCCCGGTTTTTATCGTAGTAATGATGAAGATATTAAAATGATTGGTGTTTCATCTATTGATTCTTTGTTTAGCAATATAAAACTTGATGAAAAGGGGACTGAAGAAGAGTCAACTTTAGCTAAAGAGCGTCCCCATAATTCGGAGGGCGAAAATCTTAATGAAAAAATTGCTAAAAGTGGGTTTGGAGAGGTAAAAACTTTAGATAGTGATGTGCCCACTCTGTTGGATTACAAAGATTTTAATTATGATAATTGTTCTTTGGTTGAGTGCATTTCTTTGTTACAATCCATGTTAAATTCACCCAACGCTTATGAGCAAAACAAAGCTTTTACTAAACATATAGTAGAAGCAATGATGAAAGCGTTAGAAGAAAAGCTTGAACTAGAAGTTTCAATTCCTAGAAAATTATATGATGAATGGGAACCCACCATTAAAGTTAAAATTAAAAACTATGAGTACAATGCTTTGTGTGATTTGGGTGCTAGCGTTTCCACAACTCCAAAATCTTTATGTGATGTGCTAGGTCTCACCAATATAGATGAATGTTCTCTTAATTTGCACTTGGCGGATTCTACTATTAAAAAACCCATGGGTAGAATTAATGATGTTCTTATTCTTACAAATAGAAATTATGTGCCCGTTGATTTTATTGTTCTTGATATTGAATGCAATTCTTCTTGCCCCATAATACTTGGGAGACCTTTCTTACGAACTATTGGCGCCGTTATTGATATAAAAGAAGGGAATATAAAATTTCAATTTCCATTAAAAAAGGGTATGGAACATTTCCCTAGGAAAAGAATTAAAGCACCATATGAATCAATTATGAGGGCCACTTATGGAATCAACTTGAAAGATGACAATACTTGAAATTATTCATTATGCCTAGCTAGGGGCATAAAACAATAGCGCTTGTTGGGAGGCAACCCAATGAATAAAATAAATTTTTGTTATAAGTTTCTGATATTGTGTGTTTTTACTGTCATGCTACTGGTATGATGGTGTTTTTGTGTTTTTAATTAGTGTTTGTGCCAAGTAAAGCCTTTAGGATGATTTGGAAGATAGTATAATTGATACTGTTTGAAAACAGAAAGTTTTGCGTCCAGTGCTGGAATTTTTTTTTTCTGGAACATCAGAACCTTCTGAATTTTTTACACAATATTGATATATGAATTGTCCACGTAGTCCTAATTTTTCAGAATTTTTGGAGTTACAGAAGTATGACCATAATTCAGATCTCTACAGACTGTTCTGTTTTTGACAGATTCTGTTTTTGATGCACTACTTGCTTGTTTTGATGAATCTATGGATTGTATCGGGGGGTATAAGCCATGGTGAAGTTAGAGTATAGTAGGTATAATGCAAAAATAAAATATGAATGGGTTTGCAATAGTACTTATAGTAGTGATTTATTTTGTTATACTAACGGATCTCACGAAGGTTTTGTTGAGTTTTGTGTGATTGAAGTTTTCAAGTTTTGGGTGAGATCACGATGGATGAAGGAATAAGGAGTAGCAAAAGCCTAAGCTTGGGGATGCCCGAGGCACCCCAAGGTAATATTCAAGGAAGACTCAAGCGTCTAAGCTTCGGGATGCCCCGGAAGGCATCCCCTCTTTCTTCTACCAACCATCGGTAATTTTACTTGGAGCTATATTTTTATTCGTCACATGATATGAGTTTTGCTTGGAGCGTCTTGTATTATATGAGTCTTTGCTTTGTTTGCTTTTTAGTTTGTCACAATCATCTTTGCTGAACACACCTATTTTGAGAGAGCCACACGTTCATCATCATTTGTTAGAATACTCTATGTGCTTCACTTAAATTTTTTGAGCTAGGCAGTTGCTCTAGTGCTTCACTTAAATCTTTTTGAGCACGGTGGTGGCTATATTTTGAAGAAATAAACTCTCATGCTACACTTATATTATTTTGAGAGTTGATTAAAATTTTGAAGAAATAAACTCTCATGCTTCACTTATATTATTTTGAGAGTTGAGTTGATTAAAATTTTGAAGAAATGAATTCTCATGCTTCACTTATATTATTTTGAGAATTGATAAGATTGAAATTTTGAAGAAATATTTGCACTCTCATGCTTCACTTAAATATTTTTGAGAGTTGATGAAAGTAACGGTAATTTGCACAAGATATGAATTTGGTCCCAAAGTGATAGATATTCAAGAGGGATATAAATAAAAACTTTCATATAGATCATGGGATATGATGAGCGTGATTCCTTGCAATAGTTTGGCGATATGGAAATGATAATATGTGAGTCATATTAGTAAGTAATTGTGATTTAGTAAGAATATTAGTGTTAAGGTTTGTGATTCCCTATGCATGCACGTTAAGTCAATAGTTATGCAATGAAATTATATCCTACTTATGGTGCATTATTCGGTGTTAGTTGTGTTCAATGCATGTTTATGACCGTTTTCGTTTTTTGGTTGGTTGCTTCTCAATCTTTTGCTAGCCTTCATTTGTACTAAGCGGAAATACTGCTTGTGCATCCAAAATCCTTAAACCCAAGTTGTGCCAAATGAGTCCACTATATCTACCTATATGAGGTATTTCATTGCCGTTCCAAGTAAATTTGCGTGTGCCAACTCTAAATTTTCAAAATAATTTTTCTGTTTTGTGTGCCCGTACCGCTCATGAAGCGACAGGGGGGCATTATTTTCCATGCTAGGTGTGTTATTCTCACAATGAGTATTTATTCACTTGTCATTGCACGAGAGAGTGGCTGGTAATAGGGATGCCCAGTCCCACAATGAAATCAAAATTAATAACAACAAAATTCCTTGGAAAGTGTTGGTATGGAGGGCACCCATGGATACGGCTAGCCATGGATTGTGAAAGAAATGGTGGAAAGGAAATAAACTTTACTTTCTGTTTGGGAACCGCCTATGATGTGTCTAGCATGGAAAATATTGGGAATTCTCGGTCGTTTTCGTTGACAGGAAAAGCATGCCTCTCAAAATCTCTTTAATTTCAGCTTTGAGCTCTGGCACATTTGACAAATCTCTGCTTCCCTCTGCGAAGGGCCTATCTATTTACTTTTATGCAATTTTTATTTTTATTTGAGTCTCCATCTTCTCTTACAAAAGCACCAACTAGAGAGCACTATTGTCATACTTGTGCATTGGATGTAGCTAATATTTGAGTGTGTTTCATGAATGGATCAATGATTGAGCATAATGGGCTAGGGATAACTTTCTTTAGCGTTGATATTTTGAAAGACATGGTTGCTTGTTAACATGCTTGAGTATTTATGTTTTCATGTCAAACTATAGACTATTGCTTTGAATCATTCAAGTCCAATGTCCATGCTATAAAAGAAAAGAATATGTGATGAATATGTTAGGCAGCATTCCACATCAAAAATTCTGTTTTTATCATTTACCTACTCGAGGACGAGCAGGAATTAAGCTTGGGGATGCTGATATGTCTCCAACGTATCTATAATTTTTGATTGTTCCATGTTGTCATAATATCAATCTTGGATGTTTTTATAATAATTTACAGCAATTTTATATCATTTTTGGAGACTAACCTATTAACCTAGTGCCCAGTGCCAGTTGTTGTTTTCTGCCCTGTTTTTGTTTTACAGAAAATCAATACCAAACGAAGTCCAAATGCCACGAAACTTTTTGGAGATTTTTTATTGGGCAAGACAAACACTAGAAGCTTCGGAAGGAGGCCAGAAGACCCTGGTGGGGCCCACGAGCCACCAGGGCGCGCCTGGGGGAGCAGGCGCGCCCTGGTGCCTCGTGGGGCCCACAGAGCTCCGTTTAACCTAATTCCAGCACTATAAATTCAGAAAAAATCAGAAACCCTCAGGGGAGTCCACGAAATACTTTTTCCGCCGCCGCAAGTTTCTGTTCCAGAGAGATCCCATTTGGGGTCCTTCTCCGGGGATCTGCCGGAGGGGGAATCGATCACGGAGGGGTTGTACATCAACCTTGCTGCCCTTCCGATGATGCGTGAGTAGTTTACCACAGACCTACGGGTCCATAGGCAGTAGCTAGATGGCTTCTTCTCTCTTTTTGATCTTCAATACAATGTTCTCCTCGATGTTCTTGGAGTTCTATCCGATGTAATCACTTTTTGCGGTGTGTTTGTTGGGATCCAATGAATTGTGAGTTTATGATCAGATTATCCATGAAATTATTTGAGTCTTTGCTGCACTCTTTTATGCATGATTATTATAGCCTCATATTTCTTCTCCGATCTATTGATTTGGTTTGGCCAACTGAGTTGATTTATCTTGCCATGGGAAGAGGTGCTTTGTAGTGGGTTCGATCTTGCGGTGCTCAATCCCAGTGACAGAAAGGGACATGACACATATGTATCGTTGCTACTAAGGATAACAAGATGGGATCTATTCATTGGGTTTATTAATTCGTGAGTTTGTCATCATTCTTAAGGCATGATTATTCTTGTCTACATCAGGTCGATGTGTGGAGTAATAGTAGTAGATGCAGGCAGGAGTCGGTCTACTTGTCTCGGACGTGATGCCTATATACATGATCATTGCCTTGGATATCGTCATGATTATTTGCTTTTCTATCAATTGCCCAACAGTAATTTGTCTACCCACCGTATGCTATTTTCTTGAGAGAAGCCTCTAGTGAAATCGATGGCCCCCGGGTCTAGCTAAATCATATTACTAAAACCCTAAAAATATTGCTGCCATTTTCTTTTATTTATTTTATTTCGTATTTTTGTTTCTATCTATCTATCACATACAATTTAATCTTGCAATTGACCGCCAAGAGATTGGCAACCTCTCGTTTGCGTTGGGTGCAAGGATTTGTTGTTTGTGTGCAGGTGTTGCTAACGAGGTGTTGTGTGATTCTCCTACTGGTTCGATAACCTTGGTTTCATAACTGAGGGAAATACTTATCTCTACTACGCTGCATCATCCCTTCCTCTTCGGGGAAATACCAACGCAAGCTACAGGTAGCAGTGGCTCGCTCGCCAGCTCGGCCAGGATAAGCCGAGAACAATGTCGGCCCTCACCACCCTAATGACCTGCTTTTGTGCGGGTGAGGATAGTTGGTTAGCTCGTCGAAGCAACCACCCCGAAGACCCCGGCACTTCAGAGGCCCGGGACGGGAACGGGAAACCCCGGTGCAACAAGAATAATAAGCGCCGACACACAAACAATGGCAGTGAAGCCGATGATGCAGCGGTAAACGCCGGGTTCAGCGGCTCGAAATCAGGACCGCGGAAAAAACCTTCTAAAGGGAACCAAGACGGCCCGTCTGCACTAGATAGAATCTTGGATAGGCCCTGCCAGATTCATGGTACCCCGGATAAGCCCGCCAACCACACCAACCGTAACTGTTGTGTCATCAAACAAGCCGGCAAGATCACAGCCGAGGAACAGAGCAAGGGCCCCCGCAGTGAGGATGACGACGAACCTCGCGGGCCAAACAATGGAGGCCAAAAGCAGTTCCCTCCCGAGGTAAAAACCATGAACATGATTTACGTCACGCATATACCCAAGAAGGAGCGGAAACACGCACTTCGGGATGTCTACGCCTTAGAGCCGGTGGCCCCGAAATACAACCCATGGTCGGCTTGCCCGATCACTTTCGACCGTCGAGACCATCCGACCAGTATCCGTCATGGAGGAACGGCGGCGCTGGTTCTCGACCCCATCGTAGATGGATACCATCTCACCCGAGTCCTTATGGATGGAGGCAGCAGCCTCAATCTGATTTATTCAGACACAGTGAGGAAGATGGGGATCGATCCATCAAGGATCAAACCCAGCAACACCACCTTTAAAGGTGTAATCCCAGGCGTCGAGGCATGCTGCTCGGGATCCATGACATTGGAAGTAGTCTTCGGTTCGCCCGATAACTTCCACAACGAAGACTTAATCTTCGACATTGTCCCCTTCCGCAGCGGTTACCACGCACTCCTCGGCTGGATAGCGTTCGCTCGCTTTAACGCCGTCCCGCACTACGCATATCTGAAGCTCAAGATGCCAGGACTAAAGGGCGTTATTACCGTCAATGGTAATACCGAGCGCTCGCTCCGAACAGAGGAACACACAGCAGCTCTAGCCGCCGAAGTCCAGGCCGCCGAAGAAGCGTCGCAGGCCCAGTCTACTGTCAAGGCACTGGATGCACGCAAACGCGCCCGAGCTACGGTCTCGGTCCCGGAACACTCCCGTGTTCACCCTAAATAGGGATACGCGCCCCACTGCATGGCCCACCCAGCCACAAAATACGTGCCTCGAGTGCACAACTTCGCGCTCAAGATTCCATGGGTAGCTGTGGGGGCAAACGACTCAAAGGCCGAGAGCTCGGTTCGACTGAGCCATGGCCAAAGGATGTTCTCGGATTAACATCAACAACAGGCACCATCTAGGGCCTGATCAGCATCAAACTGATATGCTGCGGTGACTTTTCAAAACCCTTTTCTTAAGGGCTCGTCCGCCGAACACTATCACTTCCGCCACGCATACAAACGACGATGTCAATCGCACGTTATCTACGGAAGGTTCATAAGGAGCAAAGGTGCAGACGTGCGACAGGGCGCAGTAGGGCCATCAAACCAACTCATAGAGGTCCTGTGTAAACCTTTCCTCTAAATGTATTTATTTCTTCAAGTATCTTTTAAAGTTACTTCGGCAGTTCGGATTGTACGGTTGGACGTTACAAATTTAAAGGAAATAAAGACCAATTATTCTCTGGTCATTTTGCAGTCATTCGTGTTGCGTATTCCTTTCCGCTTTTCAGGCCGAAGTAAACTATTACTATACGCTCCTTTTTTTTATGTGATTAGCTAATAGACCGGGGGCTCGACCATAGATCTTGCCCCAAGCATCATTCCGGCACCAATTTTATTACATGTGCTCGGCGTCATGGATATTGCATTATATGAATCAGTTCCGAATTATGTCTTTGGTCAATAGTTGGGTTGCCCGGCTCCTGTGTTTGCCCTCTTATGTTCCACATTATTCGGCTAGGAGGGTAAAGGGAGAACCACTGCGATTGTACTTCTAGCTAGCCTGGTAAAGTACCTCAGCGGAGAAAGCCGATAACTGACTGTCATAATAAGTGTGAACTGGTCGGCGATCCGATGACAAGTGTCAAACTAAAAATTGATGGTGGTTAGCCCGTGTCAAACAAAGGGTTTGCTGTTACAGGAACCAAGTGATAATGGTATCAACCCCGGCACGTCCGGATATCACATATACTGGGGGCTAGTCCCTAGCCACCGCAGTCAAGCTCCTATGGCTAAGTGAAAGTAATAAAGCCGCATAGTCTGATTGCCTCGTTTTTCCTTACACACAACCGCCTCCGGGCACCGAGACATCGGCTAAGGGTTAAGGTGTTCGGGAGAAACACCCCATGCAGTATCTGCAAAGGGGTTGAAGCCGACGACTGGTAACTTTTAGTTTTAAATGGCCGCACAGGAGTCAAAATAAAACACATAAGGCATTATATTTATAGCCAACCAGTTGCATTTCAACAGCACAAATGTTTCAACTCCTCGGATACAAGGAAAATAAATCTACTCATAAATTACATCTTTTGAGCATTGGGCCTCTATTGCCCGAGCACCATCCATCACGATGGGGAAGTACTACTCGGGACGCCTGTGCTCCTTCCCAGGAGGCGGAGGTCCGGTGGCCACTTCGGCTGGCTTGATCTTCGGCCAGTGCACCATGGTCTTGCCGAAGGCCATCCGAGATCCCTCAATGCATACGGAGCGCTTCCAGGCATCGATCTGGGGCGTGGCGTCGTACAGCCTCTGCACCAAACCGAAATAGCTGCTCGGCAGCGGCTCCGCAGGCCACAGCTTGACGCAGAGGTCCTTAATCACCGGCTCCGCCATCCGATGCAGCTCCATCAGTTGCTTCATCTGGTTGTTGAGGAGGGGAGGGTGTTCGGGTGCTTGAAATTGCGCCCAAAACAGCCTCTGCTCGGCACGACCCTCCTGGGCGGCAAAGAACCTGGCCGCATCAGCTGCACTCCTCGGGAGGTCCGCAAAGGCGCCTGGGGAACGCCACACTCGTGTGAGCAAAGCGAACCTGTTACCACCAAAGACACTTTGCAGCAAGTACGGCTTACCATCCGCAATGAGTTTAACTTGGCGGAGTTCCTCTTGGTAGCCACGCGCCTCCGTGCGCGCTTCCTTAGCCATCGATCCCAATGAGGTTAGCAAGGCCGTCCGGGAGCCCTCGGGCAGCGGGGCCGGGCTGTCGATCCGCTCGGCCTTCTTCAGCCAGCTCTGTGGATGAGGAACAAGAGAGTTGAGTACCTCGTCAAAAGGGAATAATCCGAATACAAGAGTAAAACTTAACATACCTCCCGAGGGGGGTTTGCGGCGTCAAGGCTGATGTCTTCCTCCTTGGCCGGCCAGTCCTTCTGCGGCTTGAACAGCACCTTCCATAGCTGAGCGTGGGAAGTGCGGTAGAAGCTGAGCACGGTGGCGGGGTCCTCGGGCTTGTAGGCCCACATGGGGGAAGCCCGGTCCTGGAAGGGGAGGATACGGCGGCAGAGCATAATCTGGATCACGTTGGGCAGCTCAACCCCCCGCTCTATCATCTTGGCTATCCGGCTCTGCAGTAGCGCCACCTCCTTGTTTGACCCCCAGTCGAGGCCCTTCTTGGTCCATGAAACCAGCCTCGTGGGGGGTCCGGATCGGAAGGCGGGGATCGCTCCCCAATCCGCGCTCCTTGGCTCCGTGATGTAGAACCACTCCTTCTGCCAGATCTTGACGGTTTCGATGAAGGTGCCCTCTGGCCACTCAACCCGGGGAAGCTTGCTGACCATCGCTCCCCCGCAGTCCGTGCTGGCCGTCAACGATCTTCGGCTTGACGTTGAAAATCTTTAGCCATAGGCCAAAGTTTGGTCGGACCCGAAGAAAGGCCTCGCAGATGATGATGAAGGCCGAGATGTGCAGGAAGGAATTTGGGGCAAGATCATGAAAATCCAGCCCATAGAAAAACATCAGGCCCCTCACGAAGGGGTGGAGGGGAAAGCCTAGCCACCGGATGAAATGAGGCAGGAACACCACCCTCTCGCCCTGCCGCGGCATGGGGATGACCTGGCCCGCCTCTGGAGCGTGGTGGGCGACGTTGGCGGGGAGGTAGCCCGCGCTCTTCAGCTCCAAGATAGCGCCCTCGACGACGATGGAAGTCTCCCACTTGCCCTTGGACCCGGAACCAGCCATTGCTGGATTGAACGGGTGGCTGGAGAGGTTCTTGGAAAGGGAGAGCAGATCTGGGCGTTGGAGCTCGAGAGATTGAGAGGGCAACGGCGAAGGAGGGAGTGAGAGCGTGCGAAGGAAATGGTGTCCGCTCCCCTTTTATGGGCTGTAAAACCTAAGGTCCCTTTACTGCGCCGCAGGCTTCGCCGTTTCCCCGTATAATCGTGCCATTATGCGCGCGTGGGATAATGCAAATCATTGATCATATCCCTTAAAAACAAGACACGATCTCCATATCGATGGGACGCGCCAATGGAGGAACCGCCTCGAACCGCGAATCAAGTTTTCATAAACCAACTCGTGGTCGTGGCGGGCTGTGACCCTTCGGTAAAAGTTGTCAGATGGGGTCACTGTTCACACCTATGCGACCAGCCTTCGGGGCTAAGTTATCGGTACACCTCGGTGACCGAAGCATGGTTCGGGGAACATGCAGCTAGGCAACACTTGAGAGCTTGATTTAGAAGGGATGTAGGCTTGGCACAAGTATCTTGGAAGAGAAGGAACTGGTCCACAAAGCCGATGGTGTTCGGCATATACCTCGGCTTCGAAGACTAGTTCGGGGGCTACTGAGGGTGTCCCGGACTAGGGGGTCCTCAGGCTATTGGCCTATCTCTCATGGGCCGGACTAATGGGCCGCTCTTAACTCATCGAAGGAAGGCCGGATTGCAGGAGACCCCGTGCACCAGAAGGAAACCTCCGAAGACTTGACGTCTCCTCCAAGAGATGTTTAGCGTAGCCAGCATGTTTATCCCCTGATGGCAACCGACCATATGTAACCCTAGGTCCCTCTGGTGTCTATATAAACCAGAGGGTTTAGTCCGTAGGGGGGCAGAACCATCATCGTCATACCCACCTAGGGTTTAGTTCATCCGATCTCGAGGTAGATCAACTCTATAATTGTCATACTCTCACATCAATACAATCAAGTAGTACGTAGGGTTTTACCTCCTCGCGAGGGCCTGAACCTCGGTAAACACCGTCTCTACGCTCCCTGTTACCCATTGACTCCAAGATCCATAGTTCGGACCCCCTACCCGAGATCTGCCGATTTTGGTACCGACACCCACCGCATGCTATTCTTGTGAGAGAGATGTCTCTAGTGAAAACTATGGCCCCCGGGTCTATTTAAATCATATTACTAAAACCTAAATTTCCTTGCTAGAATTATTTTACTTTTTATTTAGTTTTCAATTTATACCTCTACCATTACCAGAATTGATCCTTGCAAATAACGAGTACAAGGGGATTGACAACCCTCTTGCCCGCGTTGGGTGCAAGTATTTGTTTGTGTGTGTGCAAGTGCTATTTGACTAGGATTTGCTTGGTTCTCCTATTAGTTCGATAACCTTGGTTCTCACTGAGGGAAATACTAGCCGCTACTATATTGTTTCACCCTTCCTCTTCGGGGAAAATCCCAAACGCAGCTCACAAGTAGCAGCTACTACTGAAAAGGAATTTTTAGCAGTTGCGTTTGCTTGTGATAAGTTCAGGCCTTATATTGTTGATTCTAAAGTTACTATTCACACTGATCATGCTGCTATTAAATATCTTATGGAAAAGAAGGATGCTAAGCCTAGGTTGATTAGGTGGGTTCTTTTATTACAAGAGTTTGATTTGTATATTGCTGGTAGAAAGGAAGCTGAAAATCCTGTTGCAGATAATTTGTCTAGGATGGAAAAAATTCTTGATGACCCAATACCTGTCAATGATAGTTTTCCTGATGAGCAATTAGCTGTAATAAATGATTCTACTTCTTGTGACAATCCTTGGTATGCAGATTATGCTAATTTCATTGTTGCTAAATATATACCACCTAATTACACATATCAGCAAAAGAAAAGGTTATTCTTTGATTTAGGACATTACTTTTGGGATGACCCACATCTATATAAAGAAGGAGTAGATGGTGTTATTAGACGTTGTGTACCTGAGTATGAGCAAGAACAAAACATAAGGAAGTGTCACTCCGATGCATACGAAAGACACCATGCTGGAGATAGAACTATACACAAGGTATTGCAATTTGGTTTTTATTGGCCTACTCTCTTCAAGGATGCACGTAAGTTTGTCCTCTCTTGTGATGAATGCCAAAGAATTGGTAATATTGGTAGACGTCAGGAAATGCCCATGAATTACTCACTTGTTATTAAACCTTTTGATGTCTGGGGCTTTGATTACATGGGACCTTTTCCTTCCTCTAATGGCTATACTCATATTTTAGTTGTTGTTGATTATGTTACTAAGTGGGTGGAAGCAATTCCAACTAGTAGTGTTGATCATAACACTTCCATTAAAATGCTTAAAGAAGTCATTTTTCTGAGGTTTGGGGTCCCTAGATATTTAATGACTGATGGTGGTTCACATTTCATTCATGGTGCATTCCATAAAACCTTAGCGAAATATGATGTAAACCATAGAATTGCATCACCTTATCATCCTCAGTCTAGTGGGCACGTTGAATTGAGCAATAGCGCAATAAAGCTAATCTTGCAAAAGACTGTTAATAGATCTAGAAAGAATTGGTCTAAGACATTAGATGATGCATTGTGGGCATATAGAACTGCTTATAAAAATCCTATGGGTATGTCCCCGTATAAAATGGTCTATGGAAAAGCATGTCATTTACCTCTTGAGTTGGAACATAAAACCTATTGGGCTATTAAAGAACTTAACTATGATTTTAAGCTTGCTGGTGAAAAGAGGATATTTGACATTAGTTCGTTAGATCAATGGAGAACACAAGCTTATGAAAATGCTAAGTTATTTAAAGAAAAAGTTAAAAGATGGCATGATAAAAGAATCCAAAAACAAGAATTTAATATCAGTGATAAAGTTCTTTTGTACAATTCCCATTTTAGATATTTTGCAGGCAAACTTCTCTCCAAATGGGAAGGCCCATACATCATCGAAGAAGTTTACCGTCATGGAGCCATCAAGATCAATAATGCCGAAAGAAATAGTCCAAAGGTGGTTAATGGGCAAAGAATTAAACATTATATTGCAGGTACCCCCATTAACGTCGAAACCAATATTATTCAAGTAATTACTCCGGAGGAATATCTAGAAGAAACCTTTCGGAGCACTCCAGAACCCTGAAAAAGGGATAGGTACGTGATACGGTAAGTAAACCGACTCCAGAAATTCCATAAAAATACTTTCTGTCCGTTTTGGAATATATAAAAAAATTAGGAAAATAAGAAACAACCGGGAAAGTCCACGAGGGGGCCACAAGCTCAGGTGGCACGCCTACCCCTGGGGCGCGCCACCCAGGCTTGTGGGGCCCTCGTGAACCTTCCCGACTCCGTTTTCCTCCTGAAGACTTGTCCTGCAAGGGAAATATTCATTATATATATGTTTCTCTATTTTGACCCTCGTATCACAAGTTTCTGCTCTGTTCTTGTTTCGGGCTATTTTTTTGTCAGGCTTTCGAGCTCCCCGGGCATCATGTCTTCTTCCTCCTCCAACAACGTGGGGGCGACGCTTGGTTGCTGCAGATAGAGCTAGAAAGGGAGCTAGTAGGAGAGGTCACGATGGAGGAAGGAGCGGGGGATTAAATGGAGGTACACCCCCTGCTTTGGAACGAGGAACCTTTGCCGGCATCTCCACCACTCCCAATCCACACCAAGCTATGAGGACGATAAGAAACCAGTCCAATCGTGAGGTACTAGAGGGGTCTGCTTCCAGAAGGCCCCTAGGCAGGTTACATGAAAACAACTTTCATAATTTGATTCATAATTACGGAGTTGAGAACACTTCTCATATGCATATACCTTCGAATTGGGACATCTCTCGTCAAAGTGAAAGTGATGCAGGCAAAAATTCTTGGGGCCCTGAGAATAAGCACATAATGGCTGAAGTCCAAAAGAATGCTGCCATGATTCAACACTTGCTTCGTGAGATCCAAAGCTTAAAGGAGATCTTGGTAAATTTTATGGAGGACAAGCCCACCACTTCATCACCACCACCGAAGAAGGAAACTTGAGTACACGGGTATGGGCACCACCCTTGGCTTGTTCCAAGCTTGGGGGAGGTGCCCCTGTATCGTATCACCATCACTTTTTATCATCATCTATGTTAGTTCGATCCTTAGTTATTTCGTGATCTAGAATAAAAGTATTAGTATGAAGTAGTTTGAGTGTTTGTTTCGTTCCAGTGCTATCCATGTAATCGTGCTTGAAAGTTATAATAAAGAGTAGTATGAGTTTGAGTATTCCTTTACTTTTATTCTTCTGCATAGATCACAACAATAATAATAATAATAAAGTTCATATGCTAATCTCATGGGGAGTGATGACTTCACATAAAAGGATTATAGTTGATAAAATTTATTGGAAGTTAACAAACACAACATTGGTCATTGAAGCAATTCATGAAAGAATAGTAAAGGAAGAGAGGTTTCACATATAAATATACTATCTTGGATAGCTTTTATGATTGTGAGCACCCATTAATTATTTCCACTCGAGTAGTTGATGTTGGACAAGGAACACAACGTAATGAGTTATGTTTGCTTATATTCACATAGAAGCTATATTGTCATGGATCCTCTAACATGTAGTGCTTGCTTATAATCTTTTGCTAGCCAAAATTCTGTACTAAGTAGAGATACTACTTGTGCATCCAAATACCCTTAAACTCAGTTTCTTGTCATGAGAGTCCACCGTATCTACCTATGGATTGAATAAGATCCTTCAAGTAAGTTGTCATCGGTGCAAAAAGCAATAAAAATTGCTCCTAAATATGTATGATCTTTTATTGTAAGGGGAAATAAGCTTTGTATGAACTTGTGATGGTAAAGCAATAAAAGTGACGGACTGCATAATAAAGGTTGCTATCATAAGGGGCAATATAAAGTGGCGTTCCTTTACATTAAGAGCTTGCACATCCAAATAAAAAGTGCATGGCAACCTCTTCTTCCCTCTGCGAAGGGCCTATCTGTTACTTTTCAGTCTTTACTTTTATGCAAGAGTCAAAGTACTCATCCGTATTCCATCCTTAATTATTCTCCACTTGGCAAGCATTGTGTGGTAGGGAAAGATCCAAGCACATATATCCAGTTGGATATAAGTAATCATGAGTTATTATTGTTGACATTATCCCTGAGATAAACAAGTTGGGTGGTGAAGCAATAAACCCCCATCTTCCTCTGTGTCCGGTTGGAACTGGTTGTACTAAAAATATGCTTTGAGTGTCAGCAATCATGGAAGACTATATGATAGTTGAGTATGTGGAATTTGCTAACCAAAAGCTCTTACATAGACTCTTCCTAAAAAATGATGAATTGTATTTGTTTTAAATGACTGAGAACATAGTTTGTTAGTTTTCAAGAAAGTTTATTGTCTATACTTCAGTTTGTGATTGAATTGTTACTTGATCATGAGAAGTTATATGATCAATACTTGCTGTTATAATAATGATCACGATGCTACCATGTCCGTATTTTGTTTTATTGACACCTCTCTCTCTAAACATGTGGTCATGATTATCGAGTTCGGCATTCGCTTGAGGACAAGCAAGGTCTAAGCTTGGGGGAGTTGATACGTCCATTTAACATCATGTTTTCCTACTGTTATTTATTGTGATATTGAAACTTGTTCAAGCTGAGTGTGAACCATATAAAAGTGCTTACATAAACCTTTGACATCATTAGAAATTCTCACTAGCACATCACTCAAGCGTTCAATAACAATAGAATTATGTTTCATGTGATCACTTATTTTCATATTAAAATTATGTTGCTTAACAAAAAAAATATCAAATTCTTCTAAGCATTGACTAGGAGACTGGAGACTTATGGTAAGGAATATCACCTTCATCAAATTTATGGAGAGAATGTACCTTTACTACCTGATTTGGAGTGGGGAGTTCATAGAGTTCTCCAATAGGAGGTAGATTCTTCACATCTTCAGATTTAATACATTTTTCTTACATAGATTTCTTAGCTTCTTGCATATCTTCAGGGCTGAAAAATAGAATACCTCTCTTCTTCGGAGTTGGCTTAGGTGGTGGTACGGGAAGCGTCCAACCAACGAGATTTTTCAATAAGTCATTTAATAATTCCTGAGCTTCCTCAACTCCCCTTTCCCTGAAAACACAACCGACACAACTATCTAGGTAGTCCCTAAATTCAGTTGTTAGTCCATTATAAAAGATATCAAGAATTTCATTATTTTTAATAGGATGATCTGGCAAGCATTAAGTAATGTGAGAAGCCTCCCCCAAGCTTGAGGGAGACATTCTTCCTCAAGTTGTTTCAAATTGTATATATCCTGCAAGGCGACTTGTTTCATATGAGCAGTAAAATATTTTTCAGTAAAGTAATGGATCATATCCTGGGGACTACGCACACAACCATGAGCAAGATTATTAAACCACACTTTAGCATAACCATTTAAAGAAAAAGGAAACAACTTAATAATAATAATACCAAATCTTTTCCTCTTAAGCAAATAGGGTTGCAATATCATTTAATTTAGTCAAGTGTGCAATAACTTTTTCAGATTCATAACTATGAAAAAGATCAGATTCTACCAAAGTAATAAGTCCAGGATCAATAGAGAATTCATAATCCTTATCATTAACAAAAATTGGAGAAGTAGAAAATTTAGGATCAAGTTTCATCATTTTATTCATAGCTTTCTCTCTAAGTATAGCAATTAAGCCCTCTACACCATTATTAGTATCATAAGCCACAAACTCCCTAGTAATCTCCTCATGAAACACATATGAAGGATCAGACACATCCTCATCAAACACATATGAAGGACCAGGAGCATCAAAATTATCTTTCTAGTAGGAGTACTAGGTGTGGCACATGATTCATAATTTCCAGTTTCTTTAGCTTTACCAATATGAGTATCCAATAATTCACCAAGTGGAATAATATTGTCAAGCAAAGTAGAAGCATCATCAAAATTATCATCAGTAGCAGAAGCAGTGCCTACTGTGTGTGACATATCGTCATGTAAAGTATGTGATGGTGGTGTCACAAGTTGACTCAAAACAGAAGGCAAATCAAGAGTAGAGTTAGTTGGCAATTCCTTACCTCCCCTCATCTTAGAGGGCATGATATTAGTTTTGGAATCCTTGAGATTCTTCATAGTAAAGATAAATTGCAGCAGATAATTGACTCCCAAGTGAACTTAGTAATAGAGTTATATATGCTCCCCGGCAACGGCGACCGAAAATAGTCTTGATGACCCACAAGTATAGGGGATCGCAACAGTCTTCGAGGGTAGTATTTCACCCAAATTTTCGATACAAGGTGAGCCAAAGAATATTTATAAGCCTTAGCATTTGAGTTGTCAATTCAACACACCTAGAGATAACTTTCGTGCAACAATTTATTAGCAGTACAGTAATATGATAGTAGTGATAGCAGAGTAATAGTAGCGGTAGCAGCAATAGTAACAAGTTTGTAGCAAGTCGACCAATAGTGATTTTAACTGAGACAATAGCAGAAAAGCGTAGGCATGGAGTAGCGATGTGGTGTTCGGATGAGATTCAATATGTAACAGTCATAACCTAGAGTGACACAAACTAGCTCCAATTCATCAATCATATGTAGGCATGTATTCCATATATAGTCATACGTGCTTGTGATAAGAACTTGCATAACATGTTTTGTCCTACCCTTCCGTGGCAGTGGGGTCCTAATGGAAACTAAGGATAATTAAGACGCTCCTTTTATTAGAGAACCGGACCAAAGCATTAACAAATAGTGAATATATGTAAGCCTCAAATTACAGTCATCCCCTTAGAGTATCACAATTGTTGTCACCTTGGGGTCTAGGGTCAGAACAATAACATGTGCATACAACTTGCAGGTAAGATCAAGAACACAAATATATTAATGAAAACATAATATTTCCAGATCTAAAATCATGGCACTCAGGCCCTAGTGACAAGCATTAAGCATAGCAAGGTATTAACATCATCAATCTCAGTACATCGTGGGTATCAAGCCCTAACAAATATGACAATGGTTACATATGAAATCTCATCCAAACCCCATCTACCTCCAGTATGCCTACAAAGGATTACTCACACATGGATGTGAGCATCATGAAATTATTGACAGAGAAGGGTTGGTGATGATGACAGCGACGAATCCCTCTCTCCGGAGCCACAAACGGAATCCAGATTAGGGCTCCCGACGAAGAACAAGAGGTGGCGGTGGCTCCATATCGTAAAACGTGATGAAACTTTCTCTCTGATTTTTTTTGAAGTAGATGTGGATTTATAGCACCGGGATCAGGTCAAGGCGGTGACCAGGGGCCCCACAAGGACACGTGGTGCAACTTGGGAGGTGGTCGCGCCCCCTACCCTTGTGCCCCCCGGTGGCTCCTCTCCGGTACTTCTTTGTTCCAGTATTTTTTATATATTCCAAAGTAAATCTCCAAAAATTCCGGTCCAATTCCGAGAACTTTTATTTCTGCACAAAAACAGCACCATGCCAGTTCTGCTGAAAACAGTGTTAGTCCGGGTTAGTTTCACTCAAATCATGCAAATTAGAGACCAAAACAAGAGCAAAAGTGTTTAGAAAAGTAGATACGTTGAAGACGTATCATGCATCGTGGCCAAAGATATCAACAAATAGAGTACATAACAAAAGCGACTACGACAGAAACATTACAAGATATGAATGTAACACCTTGGACTATGTCGACTTCTTCTGCATCAACGCCTTCAAGAAGGGATAAACACCCTCACGCCACCGCTATCACAGAGACAACGTTTTCAATAAGGTAAAGACGCAAATTCGCCGCCGCTGATCCCGACCAACAAAGGCTAGAATAAAGGTTTTCACCACAAACATGAAGTGTGTTCCAAACGCCATCTTGGCAACGAATCTTTCGTCAGTCACGTCTCCTAGTTCTCCACGCTATGCTAGAGTGGGACTAGCATATGGGTGTGATGTATGCCCAGTAAAGACCATCACCATGGCCTTCGGGAGGCCGACCATGCCACGGTGCAGAACTAGTCGTTGCCACTTCACAACAGCGTGAGCCAACCTGTAAAGTCCACCATAACCACATGGTCGCTGCCCCAGCGTCCTTCTTGTGAACAGATGCGGATGCCGTCGAGTTTGATGTCGACTGGGAGCCGCCGGTGCACCCAGATGCCCGTCGACGACCATCAAATGGAATAGTTGAATGTCGCGTTGCTACAAAATAGTAAAAAGGATGGTTTGACCTGTCAATTTGTGGCACTCCTCAAAGTATGGTGTGTTTACGCTCCAGTATAAGATAATCCGATCCATCAAATAAGAGGGAATGTATGACTTATATTTATTTAAGATAACATGCTCTTGTGTAGAAGTTTGGTGGACAAGCGTACCTAGCAATGCCGTTCAGGAAAAACGGTGAGGTTGTCACCGACAAGCAACGACGACCATATCGCCTGGGTAGAGGGGGAGACGAGAGCGGGCTAAGAGGAAGAGGCAACTGACAAATGAGAGTTAGGGCTAGTGGGGGTCAGAGATGTGAGGTAGAACCATAACCCCACAATGTCGTTCGGGTGGTTGCCACCAGGAGCGAACAACTGCAGCCGCTAACGTGGCAAGGCGCCCTGTGCCAAGATTGGTGCGCCCGATCCGACGGTCCACAACACATCACGCGCACATTCTTTGGGAACGTCAGTTCCATAGCTTTTCCGTTTTATAACTATGTTACTATATCAGAAACTCTGTTTTTTCATACGGCGTGTTTTCAAAAGAATACATGAATACGAAAGACACATGAAGTAGCCGGTAGGTATCCACTCTGTTTTCGACGAAAAAACTCCAAAACAAACCATGAACTTGTAGGCGGAAGCTAAATCGAACCTTGAATTTCCAATCCCCGAAATTAGCACACAAAACTCTCTGATCCCCATCTATTTTGAACCTTGAGATCGTTTAGCTAGTATTCGCTGACATGGCAAGTCAAATCCTAGGATTGTTGACTGGTTGGCTGGACATTAGGATGAATCAGGCCGACCCATTAACCTATTCGCTTGCGCCCCTCGTGCGTAGCCATAGGTTCACTCGCTCTGCTATGGTCTTTCTTTTGTTTTTCCTTTGTTTTTTTGGTTTTTCACCGGTTATTGATCCATTTTTTTGATACACCTTGGACATTTTTTAAATACATTATGTTTCTTTTGATACACCTTGGACATTTTTCAAATACATTATGTATATTTTTTTTTGAAAAATGTGACACAGTTTTTAAAAATCCAAAAAAATTTAAAACATGTGAACAACTTTCAGAATTCCGAACATTTTTTGACAAATATGAACAATTTTTGAAATCACAAATAGTTTTAAAAAATGCAAGCAGAATTTGAAAATTCCAAAAACATTTTTTAAAAATACGAAACATTTTGTAATTTGTGACAAAAAATAGAAACAAGAACTTTTTTTAACTTATGAACAATCTTTTAAATGCATGAATATTTTTTGAATTACCAAACATTTTATGATTTTTTTTTGAAAGGATGAACTTTTTGAAAATTTGTACAAAATTTAAAAAAACGAACATATTTTTGAAATTTCCGAACATTTTTTTATTCTTTTTAAAACATGTACATGTTTTGAATTTATGAACAAAATTTGCAAACACGAACATATTTTGAAATTTTGAACAAAATTTTAATAACAGGAGCATTTCAGAAACCAGCTACCTCGCTGTGGTATAGTGGGCCGGCCCAAATTCCTGCCACGCCCCCCTTCCTCAGCCGCACCCAACAATCTTGCAAGAATTCACATTGCGACACATTGCAAGGGTGTGATACAAGATATCGATGAAGGAACTGGTGAAACACATGCAACAATTATTCCCGAGATACAGGCAGAAGAACCGGTTTTTATAGTTATAATTTTATTTTTGAAGTAGAAACTTTAATTTTGAAGCTTATTTTTTCGGCAAGCACGCCTGTGTGCTAGATGTAGGTCGCCACTTATGGGTGGGACATGCCCATGACCCAATCTCTGTACCTATGAACATTTCGGATGCTTAATAAAGCGATGCGAGATTTCTTGAAGAAAAAAAACCCCAACAATTTCGGGTTCGATCTGCCATGTCGATGAATCCCTGTTTGGGAACGCCCTGAAGGTTCAAAATAGACCAGGATAGTTTGGTGTGGTGATTTCGGGTTTATAGAAGTTTAATGGCTCGATTTAGTTTTCGTCTACAAGTACACAAAGTTTGTTTAGGATTTTTTCCGTTTTCAGGCGTACCCAGATAAATTTGGCAGGGCATTCTCGTAATTGTCTCCCTCGTCCAATTCCAACTCGCCGCTGCCCTAGCTTTGAGACGTTCGGCGACGCTCCCATCCCTTCCGTTCCGTCATCTCGCTCCTCCTCCCCGGCACGAACACTGGTAGGCAGAAAGGGTTCAAATTTCGGCCTGATCCGGGCGCCGAACACCTTTGATTCCACCATCCGAATCCACTTCCCCTTTGTGATCTCCTCGTCGCTGTTCGATCTGCCCCTTCTCTCGCCGATTCCTGACAAGATCTGATCCCTCCTCTCACCCATGGATCCGCGCGCCAGGTACCCTCCCGGAACCGGCAACGGTCGCGGCGGGAACCCTAACTACTACGGCCGTGGCCCGCCGTTGTCGCAGAACAACCACCACCAGCACCAGCAGACGTCGGCGGCGCACCAGCAACAATACGTGCAGCGCCAGCCGCAGCCGCAGCCGCAACAGCATCAGCAAAATCACCACCACCAGCAGCATCACCAAAATCACCACCATCACCAGCAGCAGCAGCAGTGGCTGCGGCGAAACCAGATCACCGCGGCCGGGACCAGCGGGCCCAAGGTCGTGGCGCCACCCCTAGCGGCGGTCGGCAACGATTCTAGGTGAGACGATAGAAGCTTGTAGTTTGGATGGCAACTTATAGGTTATGGTAGCTGATGCTTCAACACATAGTTTAAGCATCACCAATGTAGCTTGCGAAAGCCAACCAAATGCTGTGGTACATGCTTCTTTTTCTGATGTTAAGCAACCCACATTAGTTTTCTGCATTCTATGTTTCTAGCTGAACTGTAATACAATGTAGTTTAACAAACATCGGGTAACTAATGAATCATTAATCTAGACATGATCATAAATAACCATTCTAAGTGGAGAAACGTGAACTGGAGATGGCCACTCAGCAATTATTATACTTGGTTTGTGCAGTTCACAAGATTGGAAGGCCCAACTGAAGCTTCCACCTGCAGATACACGATTCAGGACAGAGGTAATTCATGCCATCTTGATTCTTCGTTTTGTGTTTGTTTCTGGAGTTTGGGTACTTCTGATACCAGGAATACCTGAACTTTGAAATATGTCGGTCGCTATCTCTACTTTGTGTAACTAGTTATTTCTTTCTGTGGTAAAAATTGTAGCCACTACTCTCTTTATCTATCAACTTTTGTTTGTGACGCCTTACATTGCACGCCAAATATATGGCGATCCTAGTTTTGAACGCTGTTTTGTCTGAAATCCATGAGTTATCTTCATACCATAACATGCAAATAAATATTTCATTACATGATCCTTGATGCTAGTTACTTCTATTTTCAACATGAATAAATAAGACTTCATCCTATATGTTACTGTAATGATAATACTTGCATATTAAGTAACTTTGGTTATGGATTTTTTATCCCCACAAGTGTTAGATCCCTTGGATCTTTGGTTAATGTCGTGTTCAATAAGCTAGTTCATAATGTTGCTTCCTTGCTTTGTGTCTTGAGGTGATCGTTATTATTTAATCTCGTTCTTTGTATAGGATGTTACTGCCACCAAAGGGAATGAGTTTGAAGACTATTTTCTTAAGCGTGAACTCCTGATGGGAATATATGAGAAAGGATTTGAAAAGCCCTCCCCAATCCAAGAAGAAAGCATTCCTATTGCATTAACTGGTAGTGATATTCTTGCTAGAGCAAAAAATGGAACTGGCAAGACAGCTGCATTTTGTATTCCTGCACTGGAAAAGATCGACCAGGACAAAAATGCTATTCAAGGTTTGGTCTGCATCCTCACTTGATCTGATAGATACTGTTTGGGGGGTCAAATGTATTACCTGTGCCTTGATAGTAATAGCTGATAGAAACTTTGACATGTATATTTGCTTCTTCCCAACGCGGGGTTTTATTTGTTTTTGTTTGGTTGTACCTGTGCATTGGTCAGCTATATAGTACTAGAAAGTTTTAATAATCGAATGCTGCCTCCTGTAATTTGTAGTTGTTATAGTTGTTCCCACAAGGGAATTGGCTCTACAGACATCCCAAGTTTGCAAAGAGCTTGGCAAGCACCTGAAGATCCAAGTTATGGTCACCACTGGTGGAACTAGCCTGAAGGATGATATTGTTCGTCTATATCAACCTGTCCATTTACTTGTTGGAACGCCTGGGCGTATTTTGGACCTTACGAAGAAAGGTGTTTGCATCTTGAAGGACTGTTCAATGCTTGTTATGGACGAGGTAATTCATTCTAAGCATATCTAAATAGTCACATCGCTTGCATTGTCTTGTAAATGGCTGATTTTTTTTATCTTAATACATGGTGAATATTTGTTCACTTGTATTTGTATCTGTCTGTTTGGATGCTGGTTGCTGACCATACTTTGCCACTATGTTCTGAAAAGTTTTCGAATCCACAGTTTCTGTAGCTACTTGTGGCAACTAGCATTTCTTTGCTGGGCCTGTTTGGTAGTTAGGCAAGTCGACTGAGTTTAAGTTATGCTTTGGTTCGTGGCCACACCTGTGTTAAGTACTCTTTGCCACGAGGATCGCACATGTCACTGACTCAGAGAATTGTTGAAAGATGCTCTATTTTGACAATGTAACATAGCTTGATAAGTACTCCTTGGGTTTGAGCAAAAGAAGTTGTGAAGGTTGCAACCTTAAGTCGTAGTACGTGAACCAAACATGCCATGGGTTTATAACTGGTTGGTAACTTGGTATGGAGCTGAGCAATTGTGCCGCCCGCCCGCACCATGACTTTAGTTGCAAACATAACTTGAGTTCATCTGCAAACCAAATAGTTCTTACATCTCGCACTATGCCTTCAGTTGTCATTTTAGAAGTGCCTTAAGACAACCATTTCAGAAGAAGAATTTGTAGCTATTGGACTATGCCTACGCTGATTCTGTTTTCCCTGACTCAAACATGCAAATATATGATTCGTCCCTCAACCGCTACATCAAGTAACTGCCCTTTCTAGTTCCCGTTGAACAAATAAGGTTTTTTGAAATCAAACTGTAACATTGAACTCATTACTACTATTTAGTTCATTTGATAAAAACATCAAGAATGCGATAAAAATCATGAGAAAGCATGTATACTTGTAAGCAATAATAACCCTGTGAAAAAAATGAGTTCCTGTATTTAGGCTAATAGTACTACCTCCGTCCCATATTAAGTGTCGCTCAAACCGATGTATCTAGTCTAGATACATCCGTTTGAGCGACACTTAATATGGGATGGAGGGAATAGTTGGTAGTGAGAAGCACTGGCATTAAGATCATTGCTTAAGTTACTTGTGAATAAGAATGATAGAAAGATAAAACACTGGTAAAGAGTATGTACGAAGGCAAAGTTAGTCTGTAAAAGAATTGAGTTATGGTTCCAAAAGAACAAATAGTACCTGAAGCTGAGAGACAAGGTGGTGGCGCCCTCGTCTTCATCTTGTAATACTATAATGAAATGTATTGAAGCTATTTTCTCTTAGGTTACATGTCTAGCCTACCCCAACTTGCTTGGACATTGTAGTAAATGTATTGAAGCTATTCTTGTTTGTAGAATTTGTGCTGAATGAATTTGCTTCTTTAGTCTTGGGCTTGTCAATAAATAAATATATCTACATGCACATGTTTGTGCTTTCTTATGAGAGGTGTTGGTTTTTCGCAGGCAGACAAGCTTCTCTCTCCTGAATTTCAACCTTCTATAGAGCAGTTGATCCGTTACCTTCCAGCGAGTCGACAGATTTTAATGTTTTCAGCAACATTCCCTGTGACTGTCAAGGAGTTCAAGGACAAATATCTGCCTAAACCTTATGTTATTAACCTCATGGATGAACTTACGCTGAAGGGAATTACACAATTCTATGCTTTTGTAGAAGAAAGGCAGAAAGTTCATTGTCTTAACACCCTATTTTCCAAGGTTTAATAACTGTCTCTTAATTTAGTTGGACATTTTGATCTCCTGCATACATATAAATAATCCAATTTATGTTTATATTGGTACAGCTTCAAATAAATCAGTCAATAATATTCTGCAATTCTGTAAATCGTGTTGAGCTATTAGCGAAAAAGATCACGGAGCTTGGTTACTCTTGCTTCTACATCCATGCAAAGATGCTGCAGGACCACCGTAACAGAGTTTTCCATGATTTCCGTAATGGGGCATGCAGGAACCTTGTTTGTACAGGTAAGCAATCATGTGTCTTCTGTATTGCCTGTTTTCTATTTGAGTATTTGGAGCTCATTGCTAGTTCATCTCCCTTCGTGTGCTATCTGGTCTGAGCTATCTGTGCTCTTGCGTACAAATAACATATTTGTGTCACTCAATCTAAGCTTGTCTTCATCCTTTGCCATCATGCAATTTATTTTGATGAAAAGGCACATGTACTCATGTTTCAACTGTCTACTTGAAATTTTAACTCGGTTTAATCAATCACTTGTACATGTTTTGTCTTCAATAAACCATCTATTTAGTTTGCTGTTTTAAATTTCGGTAGAGTTCTATCCCCGAAGAGATACTTGTCAAATGTCAAGTGACTAACTAAGTGAAGAGTGTCTCAAATTAGTTCTGGCAGTGAAAGACACAATCGAAAAGAAAAACCTAATATTGTTGTTTCATTCCAGTCAATTTTCCAGTGGTCACTTCAAACTTCCATCAACTGCTTGTTATAAGCATAATCACTTCAGTGGTGAGTTTATTAAGAAATAAATGCTACTCCCTCCGATCCATATTAATTGAGGCTGGTTCAGTACAAAGTTAGTACTACCACTGATCCATAGTAGTTGTCGCTGAAATGGATGTATCTAGACGCATTTCAGTGCTAGATACATCCGTTTGAGCAACAATTAATATGGATCGGAGGAAGTACAATTTTGTACTAAACCAGCGTCAATTAATATGGATCGGAGGGAGTAGTAAAATTGTCTAGTAGTTGTTGGACTTGTTGCTGGAAGCCTGGAAGAAGTGTGTGGCATACCATTTGTTCAAGTTTCTTACGTCTGTGGCTTCATCTTTTTCAGATCTTTTCACAAGGGGGATAGATATTCAAGCTGTTAATGTTGTTATCAATTTTGATTTCCCCAAGAGCTCTGAAACGTATCTCCACAGGGTATGCAAATGATTTTTTGACACAATTCCTCATACCGTGACAATTGAAATTTCGTATTTCTTATGTATTCTGGGAATATTGTTTTATCTGTTCCACAATCCTGAGCCCTGTTCGGAACGTGGCACAAAACAAAAGGGATAGAAAAATGCGTAGGAATAGGATGGAGGCCAAAGTGAAAACCTACAGGCTTGAAATTGCAGTAAAAAGTTCAACTAGTGGTGTTCGTAACACAGGAAGCCAGCATAGGAGATAGAATAAATTAACGGTCGGATTAAAAAATTAAGGGCAACCGGCTGTGCTTGCCTCTTGGTGAATCATTGTTACACGTGAATACAGACCACATGCACCGCCATCGTTTTTGCTTTCACGTGCCATTGGATGGTCCACCTGAACCAGGTCCACCCCGCTTCTACAGTCAAACGCATCAAATCGAGCAGTCCAGGGCTGCACCTGTTTGCCTTGGTCCTACGCGAAAATGAGCTTCGAGCGCATGTTCCAGTTCCAATGAAAAATGGAGGATAGGAAGCCTTTTCTTTGGATCGGTGTTGCTGTTCCTTTGCACCGAATGCTCCCGAAGGAAAGAAATCCACAGCAAAGGAAACCTCCACGATTCGTGTAAATTTCCTTCGTCCCGAACGCAGCCTTAATGGTTTTTATCCGAATAGAAAAATAACTTTTGTGTATCATGTAAATGGTTTATCCTTGATATTTTGGTTACTGGGTTCATAATATCTCTTCCTGCTCTGATTTTTAATGATTCACATAACCTTTTTTTGGCTTTATAGGTTGGTAGATCTGGGAGATTCGGTCACCTTGGTTTGGCTGTGAATTTGATCACCTACGAGGATCGCTTTAACTTGTATGCTCATTTCCTACCTCAAATTTCTTTACCTCTTATATTCTTTAGTTGCTCTCTTGACAGAATATTGTTTCCTGAACAGGTATAGGATTGAGCAGGAGCTCGGGACTGAGATAAAACCAATTCCCCCTCAGATAGACCAGGCCATATATTGCCAATGATAGGATAGTGCTTTCACATGCATTCACTTTCTCTGAGTAATAAGAAGACAACTCTTGTAAATACCATCTCATCACCTGTCAGGTAACAAACTGTTCTTGTTTGTGGTTTCATGTCATGATGCATAACCGTTAACTGTTTAGTTTTTGAATCACAAATTCACAATGACTGAAAATATGCTTACTGTCACCTGAAGCTTTTATTGTAACATTGTCATTTGGGAGTTTGTGTGGCATCCATTGATTGGTTTAATTGTGGAAACTGCTTGCAAATTTGCACAATCTTGTACCTTATGTGGGTTGTCACTTCACAAATTTAACCCATCACATTTGGATCTCCTAGTTTACATATCGGTATAATTGTGTGTGAAGTTAGTACAGCTTAGGGAGTTTTTTTAACCTACAGATGCAACTATATTGAACTAAAGAGAACACTTCACAAAGCTGTCTGTATGAGGGAAATACAACTACATGTAGATGGTGATGGTTGCCACACCAGTTGCGTGCATGGCAAGCCTGGAGTGTCTGGTTGGGGCTGCACCCACGTAGTCAATGATAGTTGGCTGCGACAAACACGTGCGGTTTTTGCATATCACATTTGAATGATGCAGTTAGAGATCAATTCTTGTATTCTTCATGCTTTTCCCTCCTGTCACAGCTTATGTTTACTTTCTGTCATGTTTGCAGGTCTTATCGTGGGCCTCCTGTGTATATGGGGGAACATTAGTGGATCATGTGTGAGACAGGACATCTGGGTGTTCTGATTGACGTTGTTATGCTGACATTAGTGTGGTTAACTCAGGGCAAACGTCCTGTTACTCTTTCAGGCACACGGCGGTGTACATTGCTAGGTGCCTGTTATTGGTCTAGCCGTGGCCTTTTAGTTCTTTACATCACAGTTCCTTTCCTTTGTTGGTGGTGTCGTCAGCTATTTCTCACAGGACATTTTAACCCTGTTACTTACTGGTTGTGAGTCTGCGCTGTTGGTGCACACAAGTTATCCCAAGTTCCAGCTTGGTCGTGTGGCGTTGAGGTGTCAATCAGAAGTCGGTCATCCAACTTGAGCTCTGAACTGTCGATGCGTAGTAGTAGTCGCTAGGGCTTTCAACCATTAGAGGTGAACTGGATATGAGTGTGTCAATAATTCACAGTGAGCTGCGTTGTGCTATGCATATGCAATCTTCCTCTTGCATCATGCGTAGTAGTCGCTGGGGCCTTTAGCCGATTGTTCCGTGAAATGGATATTAGTCTGTCAATAATGTGCAGTGAGCTGCATTGTGCTACGCAGTCTAGCTCTTGCGTCATGCCTAGGGAATGTGCCTGTATGTCATGGTCCTCGCTTAAATTCCGCCGGATATTTCAAGTCGACAATGTATTGTTGAATAAACAAAGCTTATCTGCTGCTATCTGTGCTGGACAAGGGATGCCAGTAGACACTGATTTGCTGCATCATTGTTGATTGTCAACCGTCTTTTGTCTTGGTTCATTCTGTGCTGTCTACGTGCATCTTTATGCTGTATGCTTTCTACTATTCCCTCGGCTG
The DNA here is from genome assembly GCA_039707655.1 of Elymus sibiricus. NCBI lineage: Eukaryota > Viridiplantae > Streptophyta > Magnoliopsida > Poales > Poaceae > Elymus > Elymus sibiricus. The sequence continues at coordinate 256,298,405 of CM077674.1, forward strand.
CGACAAGTAATATGGATCTTTATGCTGTATGCTTTCTACTATTCCCTCGGCTGCGACAAGTAATATGGATGGGAGAGAGTATGATTTTTTATGACATATTTTTCTTTGGCCCCCTAGTTAGTGAAGTATTGATTTAACTCTGTTGTGAAAAAGGAAATCATCTGCATTCTGGGGTTGTTTCTTCAAAGGTATATTTGTGGTGATCAATATCTGTTTTAGAGTAGTTATTATTACAAATGGGTAATCCCTCCTGTGTTGGCTTCAAACGAGGCAGGGATTCGTCCTGCATGTCGTCAAATGTTTTGAAAGTTCGACTCTTGCAACAAAGAACGAAAGGGGAAATGCAATCATGAGCACTGAACCCCGTTGCGTCGCGGGTTTGCTGCCGGCGAAACTCGTCTCTGCAGACCGCATGGAGAGTGCATGGTCTTGTAAGAGCATCTCCACTCGCCCCCCCCCCCCCCCCCCCCCCAACAGGCCCCCCAGGCCTCTTTTTTATCGCCGGCTTGAAAAAAAACGGCCCAGTCGCGCCCCCAGGAGCCCAAATTTCGCCGGTTAGGGCCGAAATTGGCGCCGGCGGACCCAAGCCGAACCCAGCGCGCTGGGGGCTGACCGGGGGCGTCGGGGGAAAGGAAAAACGCGTCAAAACTTCCCGCGCCAGATTCCCACCCCGTGGACCCGCCGAGTCAGCGACTGCATCGTCGTCCTCATTTCATCGCCTCGGCTCCCGCGCGAATCAATGCCAAGGCTGCCGCCGGTCAGCCTTCCATTGATCATGGGCGGCGCAGTGAAGGCGAGCCGCCGCGCGTCCCGCCCCTTCCCGCCACGCGTCCGCACTGCTGCCGCCCCCTCGCCGCTATAAAAGCCGCATTCGTCGCCGTTGGCCGCACGCTCGCCTCGCCACAGCCATCTCTCTCGCCGCCGAACACCTTCTCTCCTTCGCCGCCCTTGTTCTCGTCCTCTCTCCTTCCTCTCTCCTTTCCCCGTCAAGCCCGACCGATGGCGGAGAGGTTCCCCGGCGACGGAGCGGCGGCCAACGGCTTCGGCCGCCGCCATCTGCACGAGTGGGAGGCGCGTCTTCTTCACGAGGCCAACTACCCGGCGCCGCCCGACATGCGCGTGCCGGGCTCGTGGAGGCTCAGCGCCGGAGGCGTCCCCGTGCCCCCGCCGCCATCCGACGCGGAACGCCGCGGCGAGATAGCGCGGATCCGGGCGTCCTTGCCGGAGGAAGCGCGGTAGCAGCCGAAGTACTCCCCCGACAACGCACCTCTGTGGACGGCGTACTTCCAGCGCCGCCACGCCGACCAGCTCGCCTCCACCAACGGCGCTCCGGCGCCAAGGGGGCGACACAACTCCGACGGCCGCCGTCAGTGGTGGGGCGCCCCCGGGCGCACGCTCCACGCCGTTCTCGAGTACATCGAGGGCGGCAACGAGCCGCCGTTGGAGTACCCGGCGCCGACGTCCTCGCGCAGGAGGAGCGGGAGCTCGTGGCTGCCGAGGCGCATGGTGGCCACGAGCTCCTCGTCCTCCGGCTCCCGCTCCTCCGGCACGCCGACACCGCTCGCCCCCGTCAAGCCCGAGCCCCAGGAAACGCCGGAGCGCCGTCGCAGCCGCGTTGGCAACCTCGTCATAAGCGAGGGCCGCTGCCAACCTTCTCCTCCCCGCGGTCATCTTCGCCTGGTCAGGCCGAAGAAGGAGCCGGCGACGCCGCCCGTGGTCGTCAAGCAGGAGCACGTGGAGATGGCCGCCGACCTCGAAACCGGCCTGAAGTGGGCGCGCGACGACTACGTGCGGGAGGAGATGGAGCGCCAACGACGCGCTCTGGAGGAGACCGCCGAGCGACGCCGCTGCCGCGAGAAGGACGGCGTCATCATCCTCGACAGCGACGAGGAAGAGTCGCCGGCTCCGACCAACCCCGTCCGCAGCGGCGATCTAGGGCAGGGCTGCAGCAAGGACGACGGCGATGACGACGACGGCGGCGGCGACTACACCGCCTTCTACAAGCTCCTCGGCATGAACTAGGCTCGGGGCGGCGTAGTTTTTTTTTAGTTTTATGTATGTCTTTAAATTTGTACAAATATGAATGAAACCGCCTAAATTTCGTCCAAAATCGAGTCGTTTTCGTCGAATTTGAGCCAATTTTGCATTTGAAAAATGGCGTCTGGGATGCTAACTTGGGGCGGCGGTTGGGAAGCCGAGCGCCCCCACGACGAAAATATCGCTGGATAACCCCCAGGAGGCGCTATTTCAAGGCCGGGAGGGGGGGGGGGGGGGGGGGGGGGGGGGGCGAACGGCTGGAGATGCTCTAAGCTGAGAGTGGCAACGGGCTCTGTCCGTGATACGCCTTTCTTTAGTCCGTAAGTTGGGGCAGCATGGGACGAGTCAAAGGACGTTGTCCAGGAAATATTCAAACGCTCCTGAATCAGACGCAGTCCAGTGTTATGGTTATGGTGGTATAGCGGAGCGTATACTTCTGCCGCGCCATGCATGCGAATAGTGGCAGTGTTTTCTGCGCTCTCTCCATATCGATTTTGTGGTGCCATCGCTTTCAGGTGATAAGTTTTTTGCCCCCCTGTGCCACCTTTTCTGGACAAGTTTGTGACTGTCATGTAACAGGAACAGGAGTGCTATTTATTTTACAGTGCCATCGCATTCAGGTGATAAGTTTTGCCCCCCTGCGTCGCCTTTAGTTCTCCACAAGTTTGTGACTGTCATGCCACGACAGCAGGAGTGCCTGACCGAAAAGTTGAACTTAGGCGCACAAGCAAAAAATACGTACATTACGACGTCTTCTTATGTGACCATCCCCTAATTCCCTCCGCAATGATGTATTTGCAACCTGCAAGCCCACCATCCTGTAGACTGAAGTACATGTACATGTACCATACGGTCCATACGTGGTACTACATCATGATGGACCGGATCATACGTTTGGCTTATCTGGCCCCTCTGATGGAGAAACAGAAACGCGCACTGGTTACGTCGACAGCTCTTGTGCGCGACTGTAGCAATGACAGGACAGCGGCGGTACACGTAGAGGAGCGGTTCAGTGACGGGGCCGAGCACCTGCGCGGCGAGGCCGGCCATCATGGTGACCCTCCTGCGGCTGCAACAGCAGCAGCGACAGCAGCCGGTGTCAGTCGCAGCGACGCAGGGAACCCTGGGCTCCGCATTCAATTCCACGAGAGAGCCCCGCACACACATGTACTCCTACACAGCCCTTTCCTTCGTTTGCTCAAAATCCGAGCTAGGAGGAGTACGCTCCTAGGCCAGAGGGTTCATTTAAAGTTACTGCTTTCTCTTGCCTGGTGCACGTCTTCATCTCGTCGGCCCTTTGCGAGCCCCATATTTAACACCCCCCCCCCCCTCGCTCGCTGTACGACTCCCCACGCATCACCCTCCCTGCTGCCTCTGCGCGTAGACGCGGCTATGCAGGAGCACGTACGTGCGACGCCGCTACGCTCACGGCCAGCGACACAAACACCAGAGCCCCCCAAAGCAGAAGCACCACCACTCCGTCGTACTTGCACTGAGCCAAAGTGAGCCCGAGAGAGTAGGGTTATGGTGCGGCGTGTGCATCTGCTGTGGTGATCTCCTTGCTACTATGTTTTCTCTTTCGGCAGCGGTCCTCAGAGCAACTCCAACCGCGCGACCCAAATTGTCCGCGCGTGTCCGTTTGACTCGAAACGGACCAAAACACCGGCCCAAGGCGCGGAGCCAAACCCAAAACGCGTCCGCTCGGTGTCCGTCTGGACGCATTTCTGGCCCAAATTTGCGCCTGGTTTGCGTCCACGCGGATACGAAACGGACGCGCCGCGCATCCGCTCGGTGCCCGCCGCGGTCCCACCTGTCGGTTGCCCAACCACCGCCCGCGATCGTATCAAACGCGACCACCTACCTCGGGCCCGCCTGGCAGTGGGTGGAAGCTTTGGGTCGCCGTCCTTTTTAATGCAAGCGTGCGGGGGGCGGCCTCATCCACTCCCCCCCCCCCCCGTCCACATCTAGCCAAGTTTGCGCCCTCGCCGGCGACAGCCAAACCCTAGCTCGCCATGGGGTTCTTCAGCAAGGGCAAGGGGAAGTTCTGCCCCGGCGCGAGCTCGTCCCGCGCGCCTCCTCCTCTGCCGCTGGCTCATCGACGCGGCGGGCCGCCACGGGAGCGGGATAGGCTGTACATCCCCGTCCACCAGGCGCGATGGCACTGGCAGTACCGCCAGCCGCTGCCGTATCTAGATGTCAGCCTGCCCCACGGCTGACATCTGGACCCGCAGCGCATCCCGGTGCCGGCGGTGCCGCGCTCGCCGCGAGCGCATGCCGAGGAGGTGCGCAGGCGCCGCGAGTTCCTTACGCCGGAGCATCGCCGTCTCTCTGCGTACGCGCCGGACTCTCCCAACTGGGAGGTCTGGTTCGCATTGGAGCACGAGGAGGAGCGCCGCCGCGACGTGCAGGTCAACCCCGGCATCCCCCCGCCGCCCCCAGAGGTCAAGCCGGAAGAGGAGGAGGAGGCCACCTACCAGGCCGCGCTCGAGGCGGCCCTGCAGTGCGCGCTGGAGGAAAGCCGGCGCGAGGAGGACGCGCACTGGGATGTCCTGGAGGCCCTCGCCCTGTCGGCGGCGGGAGACTCCGTCTACAGTCCCCTCTACCCCCCCCCCCCCCCCGCCGCCTGTCCTCAAGCCCAAGGCCGAGCCCGAGCCCACGCCCACGCGTAAGCGCTCGCCACTGCCGCCCACTTGGCCCGAGGAGACGTACTTGTGGACCGGCGTCTTCCGCGAGTGGGTGAGCGCGCCTCCCGTCCACTTCAGCGCGACGCCGGAGGAGGAGGCGGCCCACCTGGAGCGCTGGAAGCAACATTGGCTGGCGAAGGAGCGGGCCAACGGTGAGCGCCAAATGTTGTGGGAGCGCGAGGAGGAGGAGGAGCGCGCCCGCCGCGGCGCAATGCCGCCGCAGCAGCAAACCCCGAAGGAGGCGGCGTTGGCGGCGTGGCAGAGCGCTTTTCCGTGGGCTGGGCCGCCGCCACCCTTCATCGACCTCACCGGCGACGGCGACGGCAAGGACGACGGCAAGGGCAAGGGCAGCGTGCGGGCCCCTTTTTTTATGTTTTATTAATGTTTAAGTGGACTTTGGCCGGCGGTTGACCGCCCATTAATGTTTAATTATGTTTATTTCGTTCGCATGTTTTCGAAATTGCTTTTTTTTGGACGCGGGGGGAAATGGGTCGGCCACCCGTTGGGCGCACCGGCCGACCCAAACCAAAAGGCGGATGCGCCCGTCCGCTCGGCCGACCCAAACGGACAAAAAACGGACAAAATATGCGTCCGTTTGGGTCTGCACGTTGGAGCTGTTCTTAGGTCATCTCCAATGAAAATCATCAAAATGCTCGCAAATATCTGGATCGAACTGCCTAGATACTTTTAGCCATCCAACACGGATCATCAAATCAGTCAAACCAGTCTGGATGTCCAAAATGCCACAAAGCCAGCCCCAAAGTCGGAGGAGGCTCTCGGGAATCCCGACGCTCGTCACGTTAGACTCCAACACCACGGGCCCACCCCAAAATCCCACTCCGGCACGGGGCCATGTTGATCTCTAAGATGACTAGTTTTCCCCTGCTGCACTATTTGAACCCTATTTCCGACATTGATTTTGGATGTAGCGACCATTGTTCTTGTGCATCATGCAAGGTGTTAGGTCCTGTGATGATTACTTCAGGCTGAAGCAGGATGCCATTGGCCACCTTGGGTTTTCTGATCAACAGAAGTGCACAGCTGCTATGAGGACGCTTGCTGATAACCCACAAGTATAGGGGATCACGACAGTCTTCGAGGGTAGTATTTCACCCAAATTTATTGATTCGACACAAGGGGAGCCAAAGAATATTTGTGAGTATTAGCAGTTGAGTTGTCAATTCAACCACACCTGGAGAACTAAATATCTGCAGCAAAGTGTTTAGTAGCACAGTAGTAACAGTAGCGATAGGAACAGAAACAATAACAGTAGCAGTTTTGTAGTGATTGTAACAGCAGCAGCAGCGAAAGTAACTTAACAAAGATCAATATGCGAAAAGCGTAGGCATTGGATCAGTGATGGATAATTATGTTGGATGACATTCATCATGTAACAGTCACAACCTAGAGCGATGCACAATAGCTCCAATTCATCAATGTAATATAGGCATGCATTTCGTATATAGTCATACGTGCTTATGATAAGAACTTGCATGAAATCTTTTGTCCTACCCTCCCGTGGCAGCGGGGTCCTTAAGGAAACTAAGGGATATTAAGGCCTCCTTTTAATAGAGAACAAGAACAAAGCATTAGCACTTAGTAAATACGTGAACTCCTCAAACTACGGTAATCACCGGAAAGAATCCCAATTATTGTCACCTTGGGGCATGCGGATCATAACACGTAATAGGTGCATACAACTTGCAAGATAGGATCAAGAACACAACTATATTCATGAAAACATAAAGGGTTCAGATCTGAAATCATGGCACTCGGGCCTTGGTGACAAGCATTAAGCATAGCAAAGTCATAGCAACATCAATCTCACAACATAGTGGATACTAGGGATCAAGCCCTAACAAAATTGACTCGATTACATGATAAATCTCATCCAACCCATCACCGTCCAGCAAGCCTACGGAGAAATTACTCACACACGGTGGTGGGCATCATGAAATTGGTGATGGAGGATGGTTGATGATGGCGACGGTGTCGAACCCCCCTCTCTGAAGCCCCAAACGGACTCCAGATCAGCCCTCCTGATGAAAAACAGGAGGTGGCGGCGGCTCCGTATCGTAAAACGCGATGAAACTTCTTCTCCTTTTTTTTCTCGGGGAAAGAGAATTTATAGCGTTGGAATTAGGTCAGGCAGACCTCTGTGGGCCTCACAAGGCATCAGGGCGCGCCCTAGGGGGGGTCGCGCCCTGTTGCCTTGTGAGCAACAGGTGCCCCATCCGCAGTTGATTCTTGTGCCAATATTTTTTTATATATTCCATAAAAAATCTCCAAAAAGTTTCGTCCAATTCTGAGAACTTTGATTTCTGCACAAAAACAACACCATGGTAGTTCTGCTGAAAACAGCATCTGTCCGGGTTAGTTTCATTCAAATCATGCAAATTAGAGTCCAAAACAAGAGCAAAAGTGTTTGGAAAAGTAGATACGACGGAGACGTATCAACTCCCCCAAGCTTAATTCATTGCTTGTCCTCAAGCAATTCAGTTGACAAACTGAAAGTGATAAAGAAAAACTTTTACGAACTCGTTTGTTCTTGTTTCCATATATAAGCTTAATTAGCACCCAAGTTTTCAGCAAAGATCATGAACTGACCATGCAAATGATAACACTTAGAAACTACATTTACTCATATCAATGGCATAATCAACTAGCGAGCAATAATAACATATCTCAAATGCCAACAATTTGTCAAAACAATCATGATATAATATGATAACATGGTATCTCGCTAGCCCTTTCTGAGACCGTAAAACATAAATGCAGAGCACCTCCAAAGTTCAAGCAGCGACTAAACATTGTACTTTAGGGTAGAAGAGATCCAGTCATGAATTACCCAACATTAACTATACTCAATGCATAAGAATGACAATAGTGCTCTCAGGATTGGTGCTTATAATGAGAAGGTGAGACTGAACAATAAAAGTAAATAACATAAAAGCAAATAGATAGGCCCTTCGCAGAGGGAAGCAGAGATTTGCAGAGGTGCCAGAGCTCAAAGCTTAAATCAGAGATGAGAACAATTTTGAGAGGTGTACTTTTCCTGTCAACGTCACGACCGAGGATTTTCAATATCTTCCATGCTAAACACATTATCGGCGGTTCCCAAGCGGAAAGGTAAAGTTTACTCCCCCTCTACCATACGAACACAAGCCATGGCTAGCCGAATTCACAGGTGCCCTCCAAACGATCAAATTTCCGGGGGAGTTTGTTTTATTATATTTTTATTTATCTTGATTACAGGACTGGGCATCCCAATTACCAGCCTCTCTCGTGCAATGACAAGTGAATAAACACTCATCTTGAGAATAACCCGCTTACCATGGAAGATACTGACCGCCCCCTGTCGCTCCATGAGCGGTACGGGCACACAAAACAGATGTTTATTTGAATGATTAGAGGTGGCACATGCAAATTTACTTGGAACGGCAGAGTAATACCGCATATAGGTAGATATAGTGGACTCATCTGGAACAACTTTGGTTTAAGGATTGTGGATGCACAAGCAGTATTCCCGCTTAGTACAGGCGAAGGCTAGCAAATAGATTGAGAAGCGACCAACTAGAGAGCGAAAACGGTCATAATCATGCATTGAGAATAATTAACATTGAATACTAGCATGAGTAGGATATAAATACCCTGAACATAAATATCGTGAAGGCTACATTGGTTTTGAATCAACTACAGATGTGAACATGTGCCAAGTCAAGCCACTTGAAGCATTCAGAGGAGAACACCATAATAATATACTACATCATCACCATTTTAATGCATGTTGACATCCAAGATAAATCATTATCCACTCCTAGCTACTTAAGCATGGCATGAGCAACTATAATCTCTAATTGTCATCACAAACATGTTTACTCATAATATGCTGAATCATGGATACTGAGTTAAACATATTTATAAAGACAAAAACAACAAGAGTTCATACCAGCTTTTCCTTACCACAGTCACTTCATCAAATCATCGTCATTATTACCTTTCACTTGCACGACCGAATGATGTGAAAATAATAATAGTGCAAGAGCGCCGTGGACTAAGCTGGAATCTGCAAACATTTTATTCAAGGGAGAAGACAAGGTAATATTGGCTCTTCGTTAGATCAATCAATAAGACATAGGAGAGCCACTCAACATTTTCATCGTGGTCTTCTCCCTACGATGACTCAACGAAAAGAAAAGAAATTCAGAGAAACATACTGAAATATTTTTGGAGTTTTTGGTTTTTCTGAAGAAGGCAAATTAAAGAAGAAAAACGAAAAGCGAGAAAAACTATTTACATGGGAGAAATCCCAATAAACAAGAAAAGAAGAAATGAGAAATCTTTTTGGGTTTTCTTTTAATACTAAGAACTAACTAAAGAGAAAGAAAAACCGAAAAGAAGCAAGAAATATTTTTGGATTTTCTAAGTTTTTCAAACACACAAGAAGAAAGCGAAAATAAAACTAACATGGATATACAATGAAAAAGGATGAACACTGACAACTGGAATGAATGTGTGAATATGAATGTAACATCGGTGAGAAATACGTACTCCCCCAAGCTTAGGCTTTAGGCCTAACTTGGTCTATGGCCATCCATAGAATCCATCGGGTCCGGTAGGAAAGTGGTTAGGCGGAGGCACTCGAGCGTCCCAAGCCCGGGCCTTGTTTTCCGCCGCGGCTAACTCGTTCTTGTAAGCAATGAGGTCCGGTGGCATGATGGTGTATCCGTGCCTGGCATAAGAATCAAACAAGGAAGGTGCAGGCAAAGAAATAATCTCACGGGTTACCTCGCTAAATACCAAGTTATAACGAATGTAGTGAGGAGGTTCAGGTTCATCAATAAAATGGTGATCGACCATGCACTGTTGGTCTAAATAAACCTTAGGCAACAAATAATCATTTCGGCAGATAGCAACATTAAAGTGTTTCGCAAGACGCGAAGCATAAATACCGCCATGGATTTACCCCTGGTCCTGTTAGTGTGCAAGCGGCGTGCAATGATAGCTCCCAAGCTATAAGTGTTATCACCGTATAGTGCGCGGTGTAAAATGGCGAGGTCAGGGGCACTGAGCATACCACCTTCCTCCCTGGCAGTCAAGCATTTTCCTATAAATAAAGCAAAGTAGTGCACAGCAGGAAAATGCAAACTAGTAACTCGGGCTTTCGACACACCCCTAGTTTCTCCCACAGTCAAAGTGAGAAGGAAATCCTCGAATTCCTCAGGTCGAGGTTCCCTCACATCCCCATCAGAAGGGATCAAGCATATCTCACAAAACTCAGCTAGCGTTAACTCATGATGTTCAACATATAAATCGAAACGCACCATGGGGATATCGAGCCTAGGCAGAAAATAAAAGTTTTGCACAAAGGAATTTGTAAGGAGGTGCTACTGGTCACACTCATCTGTGAGGAAGTCGGTCAGCCCGGCGTTCGCGACAAATTGCGCAAACTCTTGGCAGAACCCGGCTTCGTTCATGAAGGCATTGTGTGGCCATTCACATGGTCGGACCTCCGTCCGATGCGGAATGTTGAGGTCACGGTCGGGGGCATTACCAAGGACACCCTTGGAGCTCCGGCTCGAAGAACCTCTCCGGAGGAAGTTCATTTTCGTAAGAACAAATTTTTGAAAAAATTTGGACCACAAAAAGATGTTAACAAAACTTCACAAAATTGATAGCAACTACTCATACAAGTGCCTAGAGGCTATATCAAGCTTCCAAACTACTTAGAACTCAAAGAATTAAACATGCAAGCTCATTTTCAGTAGCACCAATAGCAGCAATTTATGCAACATATAATCCACTAAAGCAAAAAACTAATTGGAGCAATGGAGGAGTCACATACCAAGGAGCAATCCCTCAAAACAGTTTCGGAAACTGAGCTCCGAGCAAAGAGATCGAAAATCTCAGGTTTGGGAGCAAGAACATGAGAGAGAGAGAGAGAGAGAGAGAGCTACCATGATTTTTTCTGGAGGTAGGAGATGAAGTGGGCTGAAGAGGTAAGTGAATGGTCCCTGTGGGACCCACAAGGCATCTTGGCGCGCCCTGGGGGGGTGGCCGCGCCCTGTTGCCTTATGAGCAACAGGTGCACCCCCCTGGGTTGTTTTCAGTGCCAAAAATTATTAAATATTCCAGAAAAAATCAAGTTAAAATTTTATTACATTTTGAGCACTTTTATTTTTGAGTCATTTTTTATTGCACGGATAATTCAGAAAACAGGATAATCATGGCATTTTACTTTATCAAACTATAAATAACAGAGAGCAAACTATGATTACAGAAAGTTGTGCTTACTAAATTCATCGACCACATGCCCCTCAAAAAGAGTCCATTAATAAGGTTGATCAAGTCTTATTAACAAACTACTTCCGAGTAACATGAAACCGAAGAATTTTCGTATAACACTAAGTTACCTCAACGGGGATATGCATCTCCCCAACAATAAGAATTTCATATTTCTTTTTGATAGTAGGAAGAGGAATTTTGAATCCTCCAATAGTGATTGTCGAAACCTTTTCAATACAATTGATGCCATTCACTGAATTTTGTTTCCTTGGAAAATAAACCGTATGCTCATTACCATTGACATGAAAAGTGACCTTGCTTTTGTTGCAATCAATAACAGCCCCTGCGGTATTAAAAAAGGGTCTTCCAAGGATAATTGACATGTTGTCGTCCTCGGGCATATCAAGTATAACAAAATCTGTTAAGATAGTAACATTTGCAACAACAACGGGGACATCCTCGCAAATTCCAATAGGTATAGCAGTTAATTTATCAGCCATTTGCAAAGATATTTCAGTGGGTGTGAGCTTATTCAAATCAAGTCTTCTATATAAAGAGAAAGGCATAACACTAACACCGGCTCCTAAATCACATAGAGCAGTTTTAACATAACTTCTTTTAATGGAGCATGGTATAGTAGGTATTCCCGGATCTCCTAACTTTTTAGGTACTCCACCCTTAAAAGAATAATTTGCAAGCATGGTGGAAATTTCAGCTTCAGGTATCTTTCTTTTATTAGTGACAATATGTTTCATGTATTTAGCATATGGAGGCATTTTCAAAATATCAGTCAAGCGAGTGCGCAAAAAGACAGGTCTAAGCATTTCAACAAAGCGCTCAAAGTCCACCTCATCTTTATTTCTAGATGGTTTAGTAGGAAAAGTCATAGGTTTTTGAACCCATGGTTCTCTTTCCTTTCCATGTTTTCTAGCAACGAAGTCTCTTTTATCATATCTTTTATTCTTAGGAGGTGGGTTATCAAGATCAACAGCGGGTTCTATTTCTACATCATTATCTAGTTGAGCATCAACATGAACATCATTATCATTAGGTGAATGTTCATTACCAGATTGTGTTTCAGCATCAGAAATAGAAACATCATTATGATTCTCAGGAGGTTTTTCTATCTCAGGTTCGCTAGAAGCATGCAAAGTCCTATCATTCTTCTTTTTGTTTTTCTTCTTAGATGGACTAGGTGCATCAATATTATTTCTCTAAGAATATTTCTCAATTATTTTAGGATAACCTTCAGGATACAAGGGCTCCTGAGTCATTCTTCCTCCTCTAGTCATTACCCTAACAGCATGATCATTCATTTTATTATCCATCTCATTAAGCAAATCATTTTGTGACTTAGCTATTTGTTCTAACTGAGTCTGGACCATAGAAGCATGTTTACTCAAACCCTAAACATCATTAGCAATTCTAAACATCAAATCACTCAAGCGATCAATCATGATGGCATTTTGTTTTAATTGATTGCTAACATACATATTGAAATTCTCTTGCTTAACAATGTAGTTATCAAATTCATCCAAACATTAGCTAGCAGATTTATTATAGGGAATATCACTTCCATTGTATCTACGAAGAGAATTTACCTCTACTACCTGTGTCGGGATATCAAGTCCATGTATTTCTTCAATAGGTGGTAGATTCTTAACATCTTCAGCTTGAATACCTTCTTCCTTCATAGATTTCTTAGCTTCTTGCATATCTTCAGGATTGAGGAATAGTATACCTCTTTTCTTCGGAGTTGGCTTAGGTGGTGGTTTAGGAAGTGTCCACTCATTATCATTCTTTAATATATTATTCAATAGTTCTTCAACCTGTCCAATAGTTCGTTCCCTGAAAACACAACCAGCACAACTATCTAGGTAGTCCCTAGAAGCATCGGTTAGTCCATTATAAAAGATATCAAGTATTTCATTTTTCTTAAGAGGATGATCAGGCAAAGCATTAAGTAATTGGAGAACCCTCCCCCAAGCTTGAGGGAGATTCTCTTCTTCAATTTGCGCAAAGTTAAATATTTCCTGTAAGGCAACTTGTTTCTTATGAGCAGAAAAATATTTTTCAGAGAAGTAATATATCATATCCTGGGGACTACGCACACAACTAGGAGCAAGAGTATTAAACCATTTCTTAGCATCACCCTTTAATGAGAAAGGAAACAACTTAAGAATGTAGTAGTAGCAAAAAATTTCCTCATGAGCAAATAGCGTGGCTATATCATTCAACTTAGTAAGATGTGCCACAACAGTTTCAGTTTCATAACCATGAAAAGGATCAGATTCAACCAAAGTAATTAACTCGGGATCGACAGAGAATTCATAATCCTTATCAGTAACAAATATAGGAGAGGTAGCAAACTTAGGATCATATTTCATTCTCTCCATCATAGACTTTTCTTTCAGCTTAGCCAGTAATTTTCTAACATCATCTCTATGATTACAAGCAAGAATTATCCTAGCTGTCTCTCCATAAAAAACATAACCATCAGGTATCTTAGGCATTTCAACTCTAGTAGGAGGACTAGGCATAGTAGGTGAATCATAATTTTCAAGAGTTTCAACATTTTCAATTTCTTTAGCTTTAGCAATTTGTTCATCAAGAAATTCACCTAATGGCACAGTATCATCAAGCATAGTACTAGCATCATCAATAGTTTCATTTATAGTAGAAGTAGTATCATCAATTACTTGCGACATATCAGAATGAATAGTAGGTGGTGGTGTCGCAAGCCTACTCAAAACAGAAGGTGAATCAAGTGCAGAGTGTAATGGCAGTTCCTTACCTCCACTCATCTTAGAGGGAACGATCTTGGTCTTAGCGTCTTTTAGATTCTTCATAGTGATCAACAGATATAAATCCCAAGTGACTCAACAAATAGAGCTATGCTCCCAGGCAACGGCGCCAGAAAAAGGTCTTGATAACCCACAAGTATAGGGGATCGCGACAGTCTTCGAGGGTAGTATTTCACCCAAATTTATTGATTCGACACAAGGGGAGCCAAAGAATATTTGTGAGTATTAGTAGTTGAGTTGTCAATTCAACCACACCTGGAGAACTAAATATCTGCAGCAAAGTGTTTAGTAGCACAATAGTAACAGTAACGATAGGAACATAAACAGTAACAGTAGCAGTTTTGTAGTGATTGCAACAGCAGCAACAGCGAAAGTAACTTAACAAAGATCAATATGCGAAAAGCGTAGGCATTGGATCAGTGATGGATAATTATGTTGGATGACATTCATCATGTAACAGTCACAACCTAGAGCGATACACAATAGCTCCAATTCATCAATGTAATGTAGGCATGTCTTCCGTATATAGTCATACGTGCTTATGATAAGAACTTGCATGACATCTTTTGTCCTACCCTCCCGTGGCAGCGGGGTCCTTAAGGAAACTAAGGGATATTAAGGCCTCCTTTTAATAGAGAACCGGAACAAAGCATTAGCACTTAGTGAATACATGAACTCCTCAAACTACGGTAATCACCGGAAAGAATCCCAATTATTGTCACCTTGGGGTATGCGGATCATAACACGTAATAGGTGCATACAACTTGCAAGATAGGATCAAGAACACAACTATATTCATGAAAACATAAAGGGTTCAGATCTGAAATCATGGCACTCGGGCCCAAGTGACAAGCATTAAGCATAGCAAAGTCATAGCAACATCAATCTCAGAACATAGTGGATACTAGGGATCAAACCCTAACAAAATTGACTCGATTACATGATATATCTCATCCAACCCATCACCGTCCAGCAAGCCTATGGAGAAATTACTCACACACGGTGGTGAGCATCATGAAATTGGTGATGGAGGATGGTTGATGATGACGACGGCATCGAATCCCCCTCTCCGGAGCCCCAAACAGACTCCAGAGCAGCCCTCCCGATGAAGAATAGGAGGTGGCAGCGGCTCCGTATCGTAAAACACGATGAAACTTCTTCTCTATTTTTTCTTGGGGAAAGAGAATTTATAGCGTTGGAATTAGGTCAGGCGGACCTCTGTGGGCCCCACAAGGCATCAGGGCGCGCCCTAGGGGGGGGTCGCGCCCTGTTGCCTTGTGAGCAACAGGGGCCCCATCTGCAGTTGATTCTTGCGCCAATATTTTTTATATAGTCCATAAAAAAATCTCCAAAAAGTTTCGTCCAATTCCGAGAACTTTGATTTATGTACAAAAACAACACCATGGTAGTTCTGCTGAAAACAGCGTCAGTCTGGGTTAGTTTCATTCAAATCATGCAAATTAGAGTCCAAAACAAGAGCAAAAGTGTTTGGAAAAGTAGATACGACGGAGACGTATCACTTGCGTATGACATTCACAAACTCATGGGATGAGTACCTACGGATGTCTGAGAGCACATGTGATGTAGGGCAAGGCTCTAGGGTTGTCCCAATCTTCACACTTTGAAGGTGGCAGAGGGGAAAATCACAATGAACACACAAATATGAAGAGGAAACACTCAAAATAAGGTTCACGTCACACATGCCCTCTCAAAGCATCCAAGGTAATTAAGGGACACATCAAGATCCACAAATAACAAATGAAAAGGTAAAGTAGTTAGGTTCTTCCCAAGTTTCTAAGAGAATTGGGGTCCTAAGAGGTAGATCTTCTCCAATCCAAAGGATATGGAGGGCTTGTAATCCAATGAATTATTCTCCCTAAAGAGGCCTTGAAATCCACATGGATTCTTCTCCCTAAAGAGGCCTTGAAATCCACATGGATTCTTCTCCCTAAAGAGGTATTGATCCTCTCTGAGGAGATAAGATGAGCAAAGCGGCTGGTGGCAGCAGTAAAAGGGCTCATCTCCCGGTGAGAAACACTGCCGCGGTCTATTCACATGCCTCTTGGCTGCTCACATGGCTCTTCCAGACCTGACTCACATGCAAGCCAAGAGATGATGCCACATGGTGGCCATCCGACGGGTTGCCACGGGAATCAGATGGAGTGGTCGTTGCATTAATGATCGGGTGCCCATCATCAGTGGTGCGTGGGTGGCCCGGATAGTTCAAATCCTGCGCGTGACGCAAGGATGAACAAGCTAAAACTTCCCTCCCATGATGGAGATTGGATATGGAACAAGCTCCAGATGAGCATCCACAAGCTCCATATTAGGAGGCTAGGAGCTCAGTTTTGGAGCGAGCTTGATAGTGCTAGTTATTGACTAGAGGAGGGGGGGGGGAGGTGAATACGCGATTTTTATGAAAGTATTCAAAACACGCATTGTCTTCGAAGACGCCGAAGCAAAACAATATCTAAATAGAGTGCAGCTGAATGTAAACTATGCTAAACATGCTATCATTGCAAGACTAACGAAACTAGAAATGAAAACAACAATCAACTTAGGTAAAGGGAACAATAAGAACAACTAGTAGGAAGACATAGATGGGATCAAAGGGATTGCCTTCAAGCAAAGTCTTCACACAGAGATATGTAAGCAAAGGCTTCATGATGTATAGACAGAAAGTAAAGCAGTGAAATGACAGAACTAGTTGCTCGATGAAGACAGGATTTGTTTGACCTGTTCCAGCTGCTGTGACAACTGTACGTATGGTTAGGGAGGCCGAGATTGAACTTAGTGTTGGACATATGCCCTAGAGGCAATAATATTGTATTATTATATTTCCATGTTCATAATTAAGAGTTTATATTCTGTGCTATAACTGCCATGATCCTGGAATATGTGATTCAGTGGAAAACTCATATGCACATGTGGAATGATAAATGGCAAAATAAGATTCCTAGTCTCGCCTCTAAGACTAGCTCAAGTGTTGTTTGTGATCATGTTTTCCGGATCTTAGGACATCGTTAAGTGTAACGATAGTCCTAAAGCAACTTTGAGAGTATGACATTAGAAGAACGATCATATTGAATCAACCCAAACTTGTTTGTTATACTTTGAGATAACATCGTCTGAAATCAATTGTTATAACACGGAGTGTTAAAGTGTTTTAGTTCCTCAGACCATGAGAGCATCATAGTCACTTACCGTATGGTGGACTTTGGGTTTGCTCAAACGTCATCTGTAACATGGTGATCATAACGACAACTTACAGGTTCATCGAAAAGCTTGACAAGGGACTAGATAGCTCGAGAATGGAATTTGCTCCTCCGATGA
This sequence comes from Elymus sibiricus, assembly GCA_039707655.1. Taxonomy (NCBI): domain Eukaryota; kingdom Viridiplantae; phylum Streptophyta; class Magnoliopsida; order Poales; family Poaceae; genus Elymus; species Elymus sibiricus. Next base: position 256,315,548 of record CM077674.1, read on the forward strand.
TGGAGAGATATTCTTAGGGCCCTCTCGGTGTGATGGCATCCATCGTCGTCTGGATAGACACAGGTGACTACGTCACGGGGATGCCGAAACACATCAACGAGAAAGAAGAACAAAATCGGCAACGAGGACAACGGTATAGTGAGCATGTGCACGACTCAAGAGGATACCAATGCATCTCGGGTTTTGTAAAGTATCGTGAAGCAAAGAGAACATCACATGATAACCAAAGGTTCACTCGAATGTCATTCATGCAATCATAGGGATCGATATGGACGTCCACGGTTCCGCTATCGGCCATTGAACGAAGGGGTTTCGTTCATGTCTATATTTTACCGAACCTACGGGGTCACAAGCTTAAGGTAATCACGATCTTCTGAGTGTTAGTAGGATGAGAGTATTGAGGATTTATTTGTGGAATTTTTTCATTAACTAAATAGTTCCGAGAGGAACCGGAAGCGTTCCGGGGTCACCGGAAGGGTTTCAGAGCTTATCAGGCAATACCGGGTATTACCGATAAATAATATATAGGTGGAAAATGTTTACATTGATGTAAATTAATAATAAAAGGCTCTAGTAATTGTTAGGAGGCTTTTATATTTAATTTAATATCAACGGGCCTTAAAAGGCCAAGTGGTGGAAGGAGAATTGGGCCATCTTGGCCCATGTAGGGGAGGCGCCCCTTTTCCGTCAAGGGGAGGCCGAATTGGAGTGGGGGGGGGGGGGCTCCTCCTCCCCCCAAGGCCGGCACACCAAGGAGGGACTTTCCCTCCTTGTATGGCAGCCCCTCCTCCCCTCTCAACCTATATATACTAGAGGCTTTGGGCTATTTTGAATACACAACTTTTGGAGCCGCGTCCAGTCCTCTAGTTCTAGTTGAGCAATTAGAACTTGACCTAGATCCTCTAATCCTCATAATTAGAAGCCCAATGTGGTTCTAATCTTCCCCCTCTAATTCTCCAGTGACGATTAGCTCTGGACGACAAAGCGCTGCCGGATCGTGAAGACAGTATGCTTGCAACCAAGTAGAGAGGTCATGCTTTTGGTCTTCCGTTCAAGGGTTGTTCATGGGCGGTTCGTGGGATCGTTCATCGATGGTTCGAGGGACTCCAAGTACGATCTAGACCGACTCGTCTACTTCCGCTGCACTCCAGAGTCGGTAAGGATCGTGATCCAAACCGTTTATGCACCTTCATATTGTTTCTGGGTGTTTGTAGGGCTATTTTTTTTGTTTTCTACTACGTTTCCAACAGTGGCATCATGAGCGATTCTATGAGTAGATGTAGGTTTTGATCTAGATCACATGTGGATGTGAGGGTTTGATGTTCTTGCTATGCTTCCCTCAAGTGTTGCTTCGGTTCAGTTCATTGACGACATTATGTAGCTTTGCACAAAGTTCTAACAATCGATCAGCTCTGGCTGTCGACGATCTGCTAACAGTTCTTTGGGCTTCATCATAGTCAAGAATAGTGAATCATCGTGTACACAAGAGGGCAATGAAGATGAACGATCTTCCAGGGGGTCATGCGTATTACGACGTTTAGTGTGGGGCTACAGATTTTTAATTAAGTCTCTTCCCTCACACACCCTGAAAGTTAATCTAGCAACAAGAATTATCAACTTGATTGTGTACGTAGGTAGCTATGTTATCCAGAAACCCTAGAAGCCACGTAATTAAAATTTTCCAAACCGATTAGAGGATGTCTAACTTGGTTTTGCAGGTTTGCATATGATGTGGTATAGCCTTCATCATGATAATAAGTTTATGTATGAGATGGTTATATATTGTAACGTTAAGTGTCCTGCGTGTCACATCATGATGGCTGGAGCCACGCGATTGCCACTTTAATGTAAAAGTTGTAGAGGTAGCCTACCATAAAAGAATCAAGCAAGAAGGCCAAAGCAGAAATTGTCGCCGCGCCTCTAGTGCAAAAGATGACGTTCCATACGACCGCGCCCGCTCGTATGAGCGGTCGTATGAAGGACCATCGCCGTCGCTGGATCAACTATTTCCACCCCGTGAAATCGGATCGGGGATCAGACGTGTAGAGCGACCAGAAACTCATCCAGAAGGCAGAACCCTAGCCTCCGGAGTTCATCCGGAGGAGGGATTAGCAAGGAGAAGAGGGGGATCTTCCTCCTCGCGCACAAGGAGGCTACAACATCATCACCACTGTCATCGTCATCGTCATCTACATCACCATCATCATCAGCATCATCCACATCCTTATCATCTGTAACATCAAGAACCCTAGGGGATCATCTTGTGTGTTACTCGAATCATTCATCCACGTATTCCATTACCATTGTCATGATGTTTGTTGTCTCCATGTTTGAGTAAACCCCTAGTTCTCAGGGATATGGATGAACCTTGGTATGTGTAGGATCTGAAACGTTATTATGGATATGAGATTCCCTGTTGAATGCTTAGTTTAATAACTTCGTGAACGTTGTGAAGGGGACCCACTCAGCATTTGTGCCTTATGGCCATGAAGTATATCACTGTCGTTGTAGAGGGATAGGATGTGAAGGTAATTCGAGGTGACAGTAAAAGCCTATCACTCCTAACCTTTGCAATTGACCGGGGAATTACGAAGAACCCTTAGAGAGGCCATGTCCACGGGGTAACCCTTAATTATCATGAGTTGTAACCCTCTGGGGGAGACTATGATAGTGGCGTGCGTGGCACGAAGTCTACTTCGAGTAGAACGTGTACTATACCTTGCTCCGCCCAGCATAATCGTCAACAGTGGCTCAAGTATCCATCCTTCACTATGCTTATGCATAGGTGCGCTAGAAACATACCAATGGGGATTCCAGACTCCCTGAGAATGCCTTACTCCTTTGTCATTTCATCAGTCACACTAGTCATCGTTCCCTGTTTAATTTTATGCTATTTATTTTAAAGCTCGCTCCACTATTCAATCACAATTATTACTGCCCTCACTTTGCTTTTAGTCTACAATCATCTGCAGGCATAAAAATACATAATTCACTACAAGAGGCAAACGTCTGATTCATGTGCTCCCTGTGGAATCGATACTCTTACTTCAAAAAGGCTACAACTAAACACTGTGCACTTGCAGGCCATCAAGCTTTTTCTGGCGCTGTTGCAGGGGAGCTGAGTGCTTTTGGGCTTTGCGGTGAGTTTTGAATTATTTTGTGTTCTAACGGTTTTGTAGATTGCGAGCAACCATGGTCCTTCAAGAACAATTTTTTCAGGTAGGTGTGCAACTGGTAGAAGGACCGGTTCGAGGAGAGAACTTTATATCTGTTGGTCCTGACCTATCTGGTAAATTATTTGAGATAAATCCTCGGTTAATTGATATGTTGAAAAAGGATACATTCCAAGGTGATGCAACTGAATGCCCTTATAAACATATTGAAAGCTTTAACACTGCATGTGTAACTTTTCAGTTGCAGGATTTAACTAATGATGAGTAAAAGCTAAAATATTTCCTTATTCACTTGAAAGAGGAGCTGCCGAATGGTTATCACATCAGCCTGTAAGTACCTTGAGTAATTGGCTAAAGTTATTAGCTGCATTCTATGCTCGTTATTACCCTCAAGGAAAATTATATACAAGAAGGAAGACTAGTAGCTTTGGATAGCGACCAGGTGAGAAACTGGTAGATGCATATATAAGGTATCGTGGTATACTCTCTGCATGTCCTGAACACCATTATCCCGATTGCTTAATTGTGAATTTATTTTATGGTGGACTTGACTCCCAGAGTAAATAGGCTTTAGATCTTGCTTCCAAAGGTTCTTTTATGGGAACCGAGATCTCACAAGCTTGGAGTTTACTTGTTAGAATTCGGTACAATGCTGAGAGTTGGTACCTATGCTCAAAGGAAAAGACTAAGGTTGATCTTGTTTATGATAGTATTAAGTCTTTCCTTAGAACAAAGAAGATGAAAGACCTTCGTCATGAGCTAAATATTGGAACTGATCCCATTTTACATATTTTGAAAGATTTTTCTGAGTTTTTGCAGCTACCAGATAAAAAGTTTGTGAAACACCAGGGAAGAGAAAGCGATCCGCATGGTAGAAGCAATTGTGAAGAAAACTACTCTGCCCCAAGACCGGAGAGAGGCTTATTTTGAATAGAAGAGCAAAAAGAAGGGAGAATCACTTTCTGCTAAGCATAAGAAGAGTATTAAGGTAGAACAATATGGAACTCCACCGCATGTGCATATCATGAAAGAACTTGCTACAGCTATAGTAGTGGTTAAAAAAGAAGTCTTTTTAGACCAAGATACCACCTCTTACCTTAAAGAGTGTACTGAAGGTAAGGACACAGCTAAACAAATTTTATCATGCTCCTTCGGAAACAAGCCTTACTTTGGATTGTGTGACTCGGGATCTCCAGTCAATATTATTCCTTATACTCTTTATGCAAAAATTTATGATGAGATTTCCCCCCGTACTCTTGAGCCAACTGATGTTATTATTAAGCTAGCAGATAAGACTGATAGAAAACCTTTAGGCATCCTCAAAGATATCAACATTATAATAGGGTCACTCATTTATCCCATTGATATTTATGCACTGATGATTTCAGAGGATAAAGATTGTCCTATTGTTTTTGGAAATTCTTTTTTGAATGTTGCAGGAGCTTATATAAAAAAGAAAACTATCTCTATGAAATGGGGAGACGAGATGATTAAATTTCCATTTTCTTTCGCCTTAAGTAAACCACATCAAGAAGAAGCTCAAGATGAGGAAGAGCAAAAATTAAATCATCTAGCTAGGATTCATCTCCAGACTCCAAAAGATGAAGTTGAAAGGGTCCTAGTGAGACCAGAGTCCTTATTTGAAGAAGAAGAAAAGTAGGAAATTGAGATGATAATGGATGCTACTCCCATAATCTGCCCACGTTTAAATAAAGTGTATGAGGTACTTGAAAGGAAAGGAGATGAAGAACTACCTCCACCTATTCTGAAACCATTACCTAAAGGACTATGGTATGAGTTTATGGATGACACTGAAAGATTTCCTATTATTGTTAACGCTGACCTTTCAGGAAAAGAAAAGGAGAAGCTATTGGCATTGTTAACTAAACACCGTAAGGCTTTGGGCTACTCAATGAAAGACATAAATGGGATAGATCCATCTATTTATTCTCACGCTATTCCCATTGAAGAAGGAGCTAAATCGGTAATTGAAAGCCAATGAAGACTACATCCTGCCTCCAAGAATGTAGTAAGAAAAGAAGTAATATGTCTTCTTGACGCTGGGGTAATTTACCCTATTTCTGATAGTAAGTGGGTAAGTCCAGTTCATTGTATTCCTAAGAAAGGAGGAGTTTCTCTAGTAACTAATGAAAATAACGACCTAGTCCCTACTAGGGCTATTGTTGGATATGGAATGTGTGTTGATTTCAGGAAATTAAATAAATGGACCAGGAAGGACCACTACCCACTACCATTCATAAATGAAATATTGGAGAGGTTGGCTAATAACTTCTATTTTTGTTATCTCGATGGGTATTCCGGATTTTCGCAGATACCAATCCGACCTGAAGACCAAGAGAAGACCACCATCACTTGTCCCTACGGTACATATGCATATCATAGAATGCCATTTGGCCAATGTAATGGGCCACCCTCTTTTCAGAAGTGCATTTCTAGAATTTCCCTGACTTTGTGGAGAAAATTGTCGAAGTATTTATGGACAATTTTTCTGTCCAAGGCACTTCTTTTGACAACTGCCTCTATAATCTCACGAAGGTTTTGTAGAGATGCGAAGAAACAGGTTTCGTGCTGAATTGGGAAAAGAGCCACTTCATGGTCACCGAGGGAGTAGTACCGGGACATAGAGTTTCAGGAAGGAGTATCGAAATAGACCAAGAGAGAATAGAGGTAATAGAAAATTTACCTTACCCTCAAGACGTTAAAGGTATGCAACCTTTCATGGGTCATGCTAGTTTCTATAGAAGGTTCATTAAGGATTTTTATAAATTATCTAAACCTTTGACCGACCTTTTACAAAAAGATGTGCCCTATTCTTTTGAGGAGAGTTGCGCGCAGGCCTACGAAAAATTGAGAGACGCCTTGATTACAGCTCCGATCATCCAACCTCCGAAGTGGGATGAACCCTTTGAGATCATGTGTGATGCTAGCAATTATGCTATTGGAGCTGTCTTGGGACAGCGTGATGATAAGAAACTTAATGTTGTCTTTTATGCTAGCAGGAGCTTGGATGAAGATCAAAGGCATTTAGCAACCACAGAGAATGAACTACTTGCTATTGTCTTTGCCCGTGATAAATTTAGACCTTATATTATTAATTCAAAAGTGATAGTCCACACGGATCATCGTGCCTTACGTTATCTTCTTGCTAAGAAGGACGCTAAGCCCCTGTAGGAATGAAGTATGTCTACCAGAGGGGGGGGGGGGTGAATGGGAGTTTTAAATTTTCTTCGGAAATATCAAAACTCTCGGAACCCAGCAGCGGAATGAATGAAAACAGTAAACAGTGAGCGAAAATAAACTACCGAATGGAAACTTAAAACATGCATCGAGGTAAATCACATAACTGAAACAGATCACATGGCATCGTTCGAATGTAAAGGAGTGTAGCAGAGATGACCAGTGATGCTCGATGGCAACAAGGTATTTGGTAGACCAGTTCGCCCTTCTGCAAAAGGACTACGTCTGGTTGCAGGGGTTGTGATTTAACACAGAAGATAAACTCTCTTCGCCCTATTCTCCTCGACAATTGGTTCATCAACCAATGCCGATTACTCGTGGTAGATGCTTGAGGCGATCTCCGAACCTTTACAGACTTCTTCTTCGAGAACCATAATTACTCTTGGTCTCTGAAGAAATTGACACCTACCCGTCTAGAGAGTTCGCAGCTCTCAAGAGTAATAGGTGGAGCGTACTGGACTTAGATTCGAGTGATGCTGAACCACTATCTAATTTTTCAGCTCTGGGGTTTTCTCTCGGTGGATTTTAAACTCAAATCAATCGGAGAGGGGGTTGCTCAACAATCTTCTCAGAATCAAACGGAGCAGCCACCGGACAACGCCGATGCAGGGTGGCTATTTATAGCCGCAGCCTTCCTTGACGGGAAATGACCATTTTGGACACGCGGTCCAGCCAATGGCCAAACGACACGTTCACAACGGTCGGATTTGGGAGCAACGGTAACATTACTTGTGGAGCAAGTAATGCTAACTCCTCGGTCAGAGACAAATCTCTCGCAGCGAAGAAGATCACAGTCTCTTGCTGGCAAGTATTTGCTCGGAACACAAAGAGATTTCTCTCGCAGCTTTCATAGGATTTGGGTTTAGCATCAGCGAATCAAATCTTCGAACGCTACACCCCTCTTAATAGTACGGTGGTCATATGACTCAATAAGAGAAAAGAAACAGCGAAAAGAATGCTACGTCTTCTTCTTCGTTTTCAGTCTTCTCGACAGCAGTCACTTCCTTCGGAATGGCACCGAACCAATTGCTTTACGACAGCAATTTTTGAGGGGTCACTCTTGTCGTCATAATCTTCGGTGATAACCTTCACTGCTACGCAGGGGATATTCTTCGGAGTTTGAAACCAAACACCACTTGACTCCAGGGACCTGTTACTCATGTGTGCACTAGCAAACACATTAGTCCCTCACTGTTTGTCAACAATCTCCAAAACGTAAGGAGGCAAATTATTGCACCAACAGTCTCCCCCTTTTTGGACGATTGATGACAAAACAGATAATCATCGAAGTGAAGATAGATAAGTAAAAAGCAATTCCAACAAGAGTGAGTAAGTGTTACTTTGCTCGAAGATGAAATAGACTCCCCCTAAATGTATGTAGGGAAGAAGGATATGAGATAAATTCTCCTGTAATAATTGAAGTATATGGAGGAAATTTCAATCATTCGAGACATTGATTCGCACTGATGAGATATAATCCATCGAGATCGTAGTGCAATCGAATTTTAACTTCTGATAATAATTCCACCTGCAAGACAAATGCTTCGAGAGAAATAGTGCAGCAGCAGGGGTAATAAGCATTACAGCACAGAAGTTATCGAGTTTTACAACATAGTACGGATAAGATAGAGACCAGAAGTTGCAAATTCGCACGAAACCAAAATCAGCCGAACACCAAAAGCACATCTATCAAGACACGATGTAATTCTCCCCCTTTTTGTCAACAAGTGTCAAAAAGGTGAGGAATAACAGGAGTAAAGAAACGTAGATCTTGGCTCAAGTGGTGGCATCTCCAGACGAGCTGTCCGAGGAGAGTTCTTCTTCGGAAGTGATGGGATTGTCTTCGTCTGCAGCAGCAATAGATTTTCCTTCAAGAATAAGATCTTGGGGCTGAGCAGACGAGGGAAAAGCTAGAGTGGCCACAGGAGGAACACGGGAATGCATATGGCCTTCGGCAGGTTTCTCTGTCGGTGAGGTGGCTTCAGATTCGTCAAGCAGTTTACAAAGCTTGAGATGAAGAAGATCTGTTGTAGGCTCACGAGCAGGCAGAAGAGAAATCCGATCTTGAAAATCTTCGATAGTGAAGCCTTTGTCAATATAGTCATAAAGTTCTTGGAGATTGACATTCAGTAATTGTTTCTCGGTAAAGAATTTGCGAAGCAATTTCCAGAGTCTCTTCTTGTTTTCATCAGCTATCAGATGCATAATCCTCGTGCAATTGTTAAGAGCATTTAGCTCGGAGGCGAGATGTTCTTTCTCGCGACGATCTTCAGCTATATGTTGCAGAAGCAGCTGTTGTGTACGCAAACTGACTTCGAGTTGCGATGGAGGGTGTGGTGAAATCTTTCGGTCGCGCTGAGGCAGACGAGGGCCATCGAATTGCTGGTGATAGACTTGGGAGCTTGATGCGGGCGATTTGCCCGAAGAGATATCATCCATGACTTTCAAAGTATCGCGAACAGGAGGAATGAAGCTCTTATGGCTTTCCTTCGCAAGATACACTGTGCGCATTGCATGATCAACAACTTTCTGGATCCAAGGTGCAAACACTTTGATGCAAAAGGGATATTGAGCAGAATCCTTCAGAATGCGTAGGAACATGTCTTCCACATCGAAAATGTAGCGCTCAGAGATGGCATATATAGCATTACGAAGAACATCTGAGATGGACTTGTCTGGATTCATACCAGCCAAAGGGCAAATGGTATAGGAGAGCATGTGGAATAGCGTCTGATTGTCGAAAGTTAAATGCTCAGGACGAGGAGGACCAGCGTAGTCATGAATCTTTTCAAATTCCATTGTGCATCGAAATATTTCATCTGAGATAACATCAATGTTATGAACCCGAATCTCAGTGTTACCGTGCTCAAAGCGAGGGAAATGGAAGTGAGAGACAAAATCCATTGAAGTGCATTTGATGCGTTTTCCTTCGGTCATCCATTCCATAACCCATTTGGAGCTATCAGAATGATCACCAGAGATATATAATGTTGCATAGAATTGAAGAATAATCTCTCTGTTCCAAGGGTGCTCAAACTCAAATACTTTGGTGAGGCAGAAGTCATCCAGATCCTGAAGCAATTGATTGAAACAACCAATGTTGTGCATAGCAGGGATGTCCAGATATTCGTGAGGAAATATCTTTCTGCTCTCATAGAGGACCCGAGAATAATAGATGGCCTGTTCCTTCATCCAGAAACGAGGCGATTCTGAAGTGCGCGGCCCATCATACGGACTGGCCTGAAAGAATTTGGTATGCGCATTTCGATTGAAAAGAGGACCTTTTGCACCTGCGCCTGACGAGAACAAGGGCAGTTCTTCACGAGGGTATGGATATTTTAGTTCTTCTTCGGGAGAAAGAACTTCATCACCATAAACAACTGAGTCAGACCGGCGGGCTGAGACCGATTTCCGTTCGGAAGGACCAACATCTGGCATTTGAATAGTTGAGTCGATGGAAATCTTGAGCGGAGACGGAGCAGGTGTTGCAATTGTTGGAGGTGCTAATGTAGAAGGCAGAGCAGGTTCAATCACCGGAGGCACGGAGGCCGAGTCATTTACTGAAGGTTGTTGCTCCACTGGAATCTGTTTTTCCTCGACCAAGACTTTTGGAGCCTCATGAGCTGGAGAAGCTTGGGGCTCGGAGCGAGGAATTTCACCTTCCTCAGAGACAACTTGGTGCGAGGAAATATTAGTTCGAGCAGGGGAGGCCACAGGCACTGATTCAATTGGCCTTGGCGAGGGAGGAGCATCCGAGTCCTTAACAGGTGGTGGCGAAGGAATTGCAGGCTCAGGAGATTTTGCTTGCAGAACAGGAGACTGAGCAGCTTGGGGAACAGGCGACGGTTCCTTCAGAGCAGGAGGCACATTTTTCTTTGCCATTTTCTTTCGTTGTTTTTTCTTTTCCTGAGCAACTTGATCAATATGCCCCTTGACCAGATCATTGTATCTGGTTACTTTGGCTTGATGGGCATCACAGATCTTCCGAACAATTTCATCTAGATCCGTGTGAAAGCGTAACCTTCGGTGGTGAAGAAGAGTCATGGCACGATTGATATCCTTGTAGGAGTTTTCGAGTGCTTTAATGACAAATTTGGACGAGGCAGTTTTCATGCGTGCATCAATGTCCATCAGCTCGGCCGAAAGAGAGTTGATCTCAACTGCATCTTCTCTCAATTCTTGTACTACAGAAGTGGCTTGAGCAATAACTTCGGCAGGAATAGGTAGAGATGCCACTTCTCCATCGAAGGGATTGTCCACAAATTTATCGAGCTGCTCCATGATGAATATGTGATCATAGTAATGAGGAGCATCAGACTTGATAGAGGGAGCAGTCTGGACAGGAACTTGCTCGGTAGGAGGTTGTGAGGCTAGAGGCTGTGTCAGGGTAGGCGCAAATTTAGCAACCTTTTCCTTTGGAGCAGTAGCTGGGGGAGCATCTTGCTCGGTAGGCGCCTTGATTTTCTTTACATTAGGTTTGGGAATGTTTTCGCCAGGCTTTGCAGAACTTACTGGAGCATCAACTACCAAATCCTTCAAGTTTATTGCATCTGGATGAGGAGTTGTATTCACGTGCTGTTTCATGGTGATAGTGGTAGCAGGTGTTTTTCTAGCAGGCATCTTCTTTGTGGGAGCCAAATTGACCCGAAGATCAGGCAGCACAGTAGATGTAGTGATATTGACTTCCTCGCTGAGAGTAGCAGCAATTTCTTCTTTAGTGAGCGGAGGGTCATCATCATCAGAAGAAGAATCTTCCTTGTGAAAATCAGAAGCAGGTTCAGCCTTTCTCTTCTTTGATGCACGTTTTCTCTTCGCAGCAGCACTGGGATCATGCTTGTTTTTAGTTCGGCCTTCGGATATTCCTTCGACCTTTTTCTTCTCCACATCATCTTTGAGAAGGCGAAGGTTTTTCTGTTCACGAGCCTTTTGCTTTTTGGCCCTTTGAGCTCGCTTGAGGGCATTTCGCTGACGCTTAGCAAGCTCTTCAGGATAAGAAGCTGGTGTGCGAAGGGATGATTCATCAGCGTTCGGCGGAGGAGGTGGTCTCTCTTGGGGACCATTGGGCTTGATGAGAGAAATTTCTCGGCAGTCACCCCATGGTGGATGAAATGCAAAGTTCTGAGCAAAACAAGGATGAACAAATTCATAGTTGAACCATTTGCGCACCCAGTGACGTCGAATCCATTGTTGACGCTTATCTCTTTGGTGTTTTGTCTCGCCTGGAACTGTGTCATACCGATCATGAGAAATATATTCAGCTGTGTTAGTGTTAGCTTGTCTGCCACCCCTTTTCTTCTTCAGATCATTTTGTTCTTGCTCATCAGCATTTTGCTCAGTTCTTTTTCGCTTGCTGATTGATGGGCCTACCGTTGGGCCCTTAGCATTCGGAGCTTTGGATTCATCAGCGGTGCCCAAAATAACATCATCTCTGTCAGTCCGACTTACTGGGTTAGCTGAATCCTCAACTGGCTGCATTTTCCTATGATCATAGATAGATGTGAGGGAAAATGGGAACAGGGTTACGAATGCACACAGCGAAGATTTAGAAAAAGAACTCGTTTTTGATGAAGAAGTAGATGCAGACTTTGAGAAATGCTTCGGGCGAAGGAAATGTGTAGAACGAACTAGTAGGTTCAAAGAAAATACTAGTGAACGTGCTAAGCATTCCGTTCGTTCGAGACATAACACAAACCCTAGATCTGAAATATTTCGGATGCGAGGGACAACTACAAACCACACCCGCACATTTTACCTATCAGTAAGGATCTGAGAATTACAGTAAAAATTACGTAATTTTTACTGCGGACGAACTCGAACAGGAAGAGAGGAAGAACGAGTTCACACTACACATACCCTAACTTGGTGATGTGCAGCAACTACGGCGGCGCGGAGAGGAAGATGATCCGCGGCGGCGAGGAATGACTCCGGCGACCTCCTTCCGACAGTGAAGCAGCGAGGATGGTCGACGTCATCGAGCTCGAGGAGGAGTAGTGTGGTAGGGCTTCGGAAGGTGGCGATGGAGAAGATGCGAAGTGAAACGCGGAGGGTGGCGGCTGAGAATTTATATGCAAGGAGGAAATAACCGCACCCCGGTGAATCTGATCGGACGGCCAGAGTCAATGGACTATTGCGATTCAACAGATCAGATAAGCTGGCAGTTGCTGATCAGCACGTGGCAACCGTCACCAAAGAACGTGGTCCAGACTTGGGCGGGAAACCCCAAATTTTGGACGGCTTTCGCCAAAATAGATAAGGTTCGGACCGAAACTTTAACGTGGTCAAGGACACCAGATAAAGTTTCGTTCCCAGATGAAATTTGTGCATTCATAAAGGAGCAGCACAGACTGGAAGAGATAGAATAGAGGGAAAACAGGGTCCTGGGCATTTCACTCAGACGAAGAAAACACAAACACCCGAAGATCAAGCTATGAGTGAAATACATTCGGACAAACACGAAAGGATTCAAATGCAACTTAGCGAAGAGAAATTGTGGTGGCGTTACCCACCGTATAAGAACTGTATGACCTCGAGCGTCGCACAATTATCGTGGCACCCGGTTAGTCTAGTTCTTCGTTAATGTATTCACTCTCGGAAAGAAAATTTCACTTTGTCAAAATTTTCAGACTCTTCGAGTGTTATGCACCCATTCCTTCTAAGATGTGGAAGTGTTGGTACGGGTGCCGAGTCCAGCTTACCGCACGTTTGCGAAATCTAGGATATTTAGCTCACACCGTAACGCACAGAATCTTTTCTCATCGAGAGGCTTGGTGAAGATATCGGTGAGATTTTCTTCGGTATTGACATGACTGATAACAATATCCTCTCGAGCAACATGATCGCGTAGGAAATGATGTCTGATCTCAATATGCTTGGTGCGAGAGTGTTGCACAGGATTGTGTGCAATTTTGATCGCACTCTCATTGTCGCACAATAGAGGGATCTTCTTGACCTTGATGCCATAATCCTTCAGAGTCTGCTTCATCCATAATAACTGAGCACAACAAGCACCAGCAGCAATATATTCGGCCTCAGCCGTAGAGAGTGAGACACAATTCTGCTTCCTTGATGACCAACATACCAATGATCTACCGAGGAAATGGCATGTTCCCGAAGTAGATTTCCTGTCAACCCGGTCACCTGCATAATCTGAGTCTGAATAACCAATGAGGTCAAACTGTGCTCCCTTAGGATACCATAAACCTAAGGTGGGGGTGTGAGCCAAATATCTCAGAATACGCTTGACCGCTTGGTGATGCGATTCTTTCGGTGCAGCTTGAAAACGAGCACACATACAGACACTCAACATAATATCAGGTCTGGATGCACATAGGTAAAGCAAAGAACCAATCATCGAACGATAAGCTTTCTGATCGTAATCTTTACCGTACACATCTGCGTCCAGCTGGCCATTTGTTGGCATGGGAGTTTTGTAACCCTTCTGTTTGCAATCTTGCATTTTGAACTTCTTAAGACAGTCTCTCAGATATTTCTCCTGAGATATGAAAATTCCATTGTCCTGTTGACGAATTTGTAGTCCGAGAAAGAACTTAAGTTCACCCATCATGGACATTTGATACTTCTCGGACATCATTCGCCCGAATTCCATGCTGCAAGCATTGTTAGTACAGCCAAAAATAATATCATCCACATAAATTTGACACATGAATAGATCACCATCAATAGCACGAGTGAAAAGAGTGGAATCAGTGGATCCTGGCTTGAACCCTTTATCGAGCAAAAACCTCTTCAGAGTGTCATACCAAGCTCGAGGGGCTTGCATTAGCCCATATAGCGCCTTTTTCAACCTGAAAACTTTGTTAGGAAACTAAGGATTTTCAAAGCCAGGTGGCTGCCTAACATATACTTCCTCATCGATTTCACCATTGAGGAAAGCACTTTTCACATCCATTTGATAAAGCAGAATATCATTGTAATTTGCATATGCGAGAAGAATACGAATTGCCTCAAGGCAAGCAACAAGAGCATAAGTTTCACCGAAATCGATACCTTCTACCTGTGTATACCCTTGAGCGACAAGACGTGCTTTGTTTCTCACAACAATGCCATTTTCATCTTGCTTGTTCCGAAAAATCCATTTTGTGCCGATGATATTGTGCTTCTTAGGATTTGGTTTGTCAACCAATTCCCACACATCATTCAATTCGATTTGCACCAACTCTTCTTGCATGGCATTCATCCAATCGGGATCATTCATAGCTTCTTCATACTTGGTAGGTTCTGTCAAAGAGACAAAAGAGAAACTATCACAGTAGTTAGCCAAACGAGTGCGAGAGCGAGTTGTGGGTCTGTAACCTGGATTTTCAAGATCTTCGAGGATTAATGCAGGGTCAACTCAATTTGCCACTCGTGGGAGGGGATTTTACTCTTCATGATCATTTTCATTTTCCTCAGAATCAGCATTCGGATTGGCATTTGTATCGTCATTTTCATTTTGATTGCCATTTTGATCGGCATTTGCATTTGGGTTTCCAGTTGTGTTCGGTGTTGCATTTTCTTCTGCAGTAGATTTGCGTGTACGTCGAGCAATGGGAGCATCATCATCGGAAGAGTCTGGTGAATTTCCTTCGACTGGTCTGACGTCCCCAATAGCCATTTGCCGAATAGCATCCGAAATCGGAGGGTCATCTATCACATTAGGCAGGTGCTCCTTTTGAGAGCCGTTAGATTCATCAAACCGCACATTTACCGTTTCCATAACTTTCCCGTGGTGAGAGTTATAGACCCGATAAGTATGCGAGTTCGAGCCATAACCAAGAAGAAAACCTTCATGTGCTTTGGGTGCAAACTTAGAATTATGATTCATGTCACGAATATAGCAAGGTGCACCAAAAACACGTAGATAAGAAACATTCAGTTTCTTGCCAGTGATAAGCTCATATGAAGTTTTCTTAAGGAATTTATGCAGATAAACACGATTCACAACATGGCAAGCAGTGTTAATGGCATCAGCCCAGAAACGAATGGGAGTTTTATACTCACTGAGCATTGTTCTCGCCATTTCAATGAGAGTTCTATTCTTTCGCACATCAACTCCATTCTGTTGGGGAGTGTATGCGGCAGAGAACTCATGAGTGATACCATTTTCATCGAGAAAATCTTCGATATGAGTATTTTTGAACTCAGTGCCATTGTCGCTTCTGACATGCTTAATTCGCACATCATATTCATTCTGAGCCTTCTTAGCGAATCTTTTGAAGATGTCTTGGGTGCAGGTTTTGTCTTCGAGAAAGAAGACCCAAGTGTAACGAGAGAAATCATCAACAATAACCAGACCATAATGACTGCCTCCGAAGCATGCATAATTTTGAGGCCTGAATAAATCCATATGAAGAATTTCCAGTGGTTTTTTTGTGGTCATGACTGTTTTTGATGAATGGTGCTTCTTTGCCAATTTACCGGTTTCACACGCAGCACAAAGACGATCCTTGTCGAATTTCACATCAGGAATACCACGGAGATGATTTTTCTTCACGAGAGTCTGCAAATTTCTCATACCTGCATGACCAAATCTTCGGTGCCACAGCCATCCTTCGGTTGCTTTTGCAAGCAAACAAGTTCGGACTAAGGGACACTTAGAGAAATCCACAATCTATAAATCACCTTTTCTATTTCCCTCGAAAACGAAGGAATTGTCAGTGGCCATAAAGACGATGCATTTGGATTTAGAAAATAGAACTAGCATGCCTAGATCACAAAGCTTGCCAACTGACATGAGATTGAATCCAGGTGACTGAACAAGTAAAACATCGTCAATGTTCTTGTCTTTGGATATAGCAATTTTACCTAACCCAATTACCTTTCCTTTGTTGTTATCGCCGAAAGTAATAAACTTCTCTGATGAAGTAGTTAAGTTGGGGTCGACAAACAACGACTTGTCTCCGGTCATATGACTAGTGCATCCACTATCCATTATCCATTCGGTACACCCGGAGACATAGTCCTGCAGAGAAATTAGGCTTTCTTAACCACCCACATCTTTGTAGGTGGCTTCGAAACATATGAGCGAGCAGGATATGATTTCTTTCGATAATTATGCGAATTGTGACTTGAATGAGTACGAGCATAATCGAAAGAATAATCATTGAAGTTCCTTCCTGACGAATGAGTATAGTGGTTGGGTGAGGCAAGTATGTACTCATTCCGTCGAATCTTTTCAAGGATATATCGAGCATTTTCTTCCTGCATGGTTAGTAGTCTAGTGACAGGTAATGCTTCGATAGTTTTCCTGGGCACCCAGATAGATTTCTTTGGGGGGCCATTCCTACTGTTTGGTCCAACATAGCGAGCAACAGCCTCACCACGTTGGTTTTTGAACAACTTATAGTTGTCCAAGGAATCATCATACGAGTATTCAGGGATAGGGGACTTATATCCCGAGAGTAAAGCTGGATCAAGCGTTTTGCTCTTAGCAGGTACCCACACAGTGCGAGGATATTGATCAGGTTCCCAATAGGAGCCATTTTCATTCAGTTTCCTTTCGAAACCGACACCTTCCTTTCTGGGATTTTTGTGAAGAATGGATTTCTTCAGAACATCACACAGGGTTTGATGCCCTTTGAGAGACTTGAACATTCCTGTCTGAAGAAGATTCTTCAACCTGGCATTTTCATCAGAAACAGAACCATTTTCCTCGATCGAGGGGTTAGCATTCATAGAAGATTCAACATTTGATTCAGCGTTACTGCGTTCAAGGCAATTTAAGCAAGGAGGTACAAACACTTCAGGTTTCTCTTTGAGTTGTTGGGTGAGAAGAGAATTTTCTCTGATCAAGTCATCATGAGCCTCTCTCAGCGACTCGAGTTCCTGTTTTCGTTTCAGGTAATCATAAGTCAATCTTTCGTGGTCAGCTGAGAGAAAATCATGACGATCTGATAGTTCTTTCATTCGAGACTCGAGAGCGTAGTGCTCTTCGGTCAACGATTGATTTTTCTCCATCTCCTCAACCAACAACCCTTCAGATTTCCTGAGGGTTTTCTCAATTTTCTTGAGAGAATTTTGTTGCATATTAGCAATTTTGATCAGTTTAGCATGGTCATCCTCATCAGAAGAATATTGATCACTAGAGTGAATCTTGTGATGTTTAGAGGATACCTTTTCTTTCGAAGCTTTGGCCATGAAGCAGTAAGCAGGGGACTCGTTGTCGCTCGATTGATTCTCGAAGAAGTTCGATGCAGGAGTAGAAGCACATGCTATGCCAGCCATGCCGGAATCGGAATCCTCATCGGATTCATCAACCTCTTCGGAGTCAGATGACGCTTCTTCATCGGAATCCATCTCCTTGCTGATGTACGCCTTGGCCTTGCGAGAAGTGTTCTTGCGGTTGGATCAGGACTTGGAGGGATTCCTTGAGGAAGATCTTGATGATGACTTGGAAGAGCTATCCTTCTTCTTGAAGAACTTCTTCGTTTTCTTCTCATCATCGGAGTCGTAGCTTTTGCTCTTGCTTTTGTGTCCTGAATCAAATCTTCCACTGGCACGGATTTCAGCTTCCCAGAGAGGGCAGTCCGAGATGAAATGTCCTGGCTTTTGCACTTGAAACAGGTGTAATCTCCAGTAGGGTTTGATGAAGATTTGGATCCGCCAGAGTTGCTGGATCCTTTCTTCTGAAAGCGTTGGAATCTTTTTGTGATCAATGCGAGGTCCTTGCTGATCCTTTCTGGGTCATCTGAATCTTCATCGGCGTTTCCTTCTGAGGAAGAATCAGCCGCAGCCTTGAGAGCATGACTTTTTCGGTGATTTGATCCATAGAGATCTGTCTTTTCTTCTTCTTGTTCTTCGTGAGTGTTTAGCCTTTCCATGATATCAGCAGAGTCAAGAACTTTGAAATCAGCTCGTTCTCGAATCATTAGAACTAGAGTGTCGAACGAACTGTCAAGGGACCGGAGCAGTTTCTTCACAACTTCGTGATCAGTGATGTCTTTGGCGCCGAGACCTTGTAGCTCGTTTGCGATGTCACTCAGACGATCGAAGGTTTGCTGGCAGCTTTCATTTCCAACTCGCTTGAACCGATTGAACTTAGCCCGAAGAGTATCAATGCGAGCTTCTTTCTGAGTTGAAACACCCTCGTTTATCTTTTCGAGAATGTCCCACAATTCCTTTGCAGTTTCACACTGACGATAGCGAAGAAATTGAGCACGAGAGAGATGGCCACCAATTTCATCTTTGGCTTGAGCATCCATCTGAATGAGTTTCTTCTCGTGGTCAGTGGGGACCTGGGGCACTTCAGCTGTGAATCCATTCTGCACCACATTCCACATATCATCATCAATAGCTCGGAGGCGGATCTTCATCTTCTCCTTCCAGAAGGGATAGTCCGTCCCATCAAAGATGGGGATCTTGAGGTGCGACTTGTAGCTCACTGAAGACATGCTTAAACTCCAAGGTGGTTAGACCAAAATGAGCAGAGTCAAGGAGTACCTTGATCTGATACCAATTGTAGGAACGAAGTATGTCTACCAGAGGGGGGGGGGGGTTGAATGGGAGTTTTAAATTTTCTTCAGAAATATCAAAACTCTCGGAACCCAGCAGCGGAATGAATGAAAACAGTAAACATTGAGCGAAAATAAACTACCGAATGGAAACTTAAAACATGCATCGAGGTAAATCACATAACTGAAACATATCACATGGCATCGTTCGAATGTAAAGGAGTGTAGCAGAGATGACCAGTGATGCTCGATGGCGACAAGGTATTTGGTAGACCAGTTCGCCCTTCTGCAAAAGGACTACGTCTGGTTGGAGGGGTTGTGATTTAACACAGAAGATAAACTCTCTTCGCCCTATTCTCCTCGATAATTGGTTCATCAACCAATGCCGATTACTCGTGGTAGATGCTTGAGGCGATCTCCAAACCTTTACAGACTTCTTCTTCGAGAACCACAATTACTCTTGGTCTCTGAAGAAATTGACACCTACCCGTCTAGAGAGTTCGCATCTCTCAAGAGTAATAGGCGGAGCGTACTGGACTTAGATTCGAGTGATGCTGAATCACTATCTAATTTTTCGACTCTGGGGTTTTCTCTCGGTGGATTTTAAACTCAAATCAATCAGAGAGGGGGTTGCTCAACAATCTTCTCAGAATCAAACGGAGCAGCCACCGGACAACGCCGGTGCAGGGTGGCTATTTATAGCCGCAGCCTTCCCTGACAGGAAATGACCATTTTGGACACGCGGTCCAGCCAATGGCCAACCGACACGTTCACAACGGTCGGATTTGGGAGCAACGGTAACATTACTTGTGGAGCAAGTAATGCTAACTCCTCGGTCAGAGACAAATCTCTCGCAGCGAAGAAGATCACAGTCTCTTGCTGGCAAGTATTTGCTCGGAACACAAAGAGATTTCTCTCGCAGCTTTCATAGGATTTGGGTTTAGCATCAGCGAATCAAATCTTCGAACGCTACACCCCTCTTAATAGTACGGTGGTCGTATGACTCAATAAGAGAAAAGAAACAGCGAAAAGAATGCTACGTCTTCTTCTTCGTTTTCAGTCTTCTCGACATCAGTCACTTCCTTCGGAATGGCACCGAACCAATTGCTTTACGACAACAATTTTTGAGGGGTCACTCTTGTCGTCATAATCTTCGGTGATAACCTTCACTGCTACGCAGGGGATATTCTTCGGAGTTTGAAACCAAACACCACTTGACTCCAGGGACCTGTTACTCTGTGTGCACTAGCAAACACATTAGTCCCTTACTGTTTGTCAATAATCTCCAAAACGTAAGGAGGCAAATTATTGCACCAACAGCCCCGATTGATTCGATGGATATTACTACTTCAAGAGTTTGACTTACAGATAGTATACCGCAAGGGAGAGGACAATCCAGTAGCAGACCACCTATCAAGCATGGAAAGGATACCGTATGACCTAGTTCCTATAAATGAATCATTTCTAGGTGAGAGTTTGTCTATGATTAAAAAGACAGAGCCATGGTTTGCAGATTGCGCTAACTTTCTTGTAGGGAAGTACATGCCACCTGATATGAATTATCATCAGAGGAAAAAGTTCTTTAGTGATCTGAAGTATTATTTCTGGGATGATCCTTTTCTTTATCGGCATGGACCGGATGACATGATTAGGCGTTGCGTACCGGAGCCTGAGATGAATGCTATACTTGAAGGTTGTCATAGCAGCCCTTATGCAGGACATTATGGAGGTGATCGAACCGCCGCCAAGGTGCTTCAATCATGATTCTACTGGCCTACACTATTCAGAGATGCGCACATGTTTGTTAAAAATTGTGATGCTTGTCAACGCATAGGTAATATAGGTCGGAGACAAGAAATGCCTATGAATTGTAGTCTAGTTTGTGAACCATTTGATGTTCGGGGATTGGACTATTTGGGACCATTCCCTGTTTCAGATGGGCATACTCATATTCTTGTGGCTGTAGATTATGTTACCAAATGGGTTGAAGCCATCCCAACTCATCATGCAGACGCGACTACCTCGTTGAAGATGATAAAAGACATCATCCTTCCCAGGTTCAGAGCCCCTAAAGTTCTTATTACTGGCGATGGATCTCATTTTATACATGGAATCTTCGTGAGAGTACTTCGTAAGTATGGGGTAACCTACCGAATAGCTTCACCGTATCATCCTTAGACCAGTGGTCAAGTGGAACTTTTGAACCATGAGATAAAAACAATATTATAGAAGACGGTGCAAAAGTCTAGAAAGGACTGGGCAGGAAAGCTAAGTGAAACATTGTGGGCTTACCGCACCGCTTACAAGAACCCCATGGGTATGTCACCATACAAGATGGTTTATGGCAAGGCATGTCATTTGCCCTTAGAATTAGAACATAAAGATTTTTGGGCAATCAAAGAAATCAATTTTAATCTCAAAGAAGCAGGTGAGAAGAGACTACTAGTTATACATGCTTTAGGAGAACTTCATAACAATGCTTATGAGAGTGCCCGATTGTTTAAGGAAAAGGTTAAGATGTGGCACGATCGTAAAATACTGAACAAACCATTGTTGCAGGGGACAAAGTCCTCCTATTTAACTCCCGTCTCAAGTTATTTCCAGGGAAACTTAGATCTCACTCGGAAGGACCCTATGAGATAGAGGAAGTCTATACTCCGGGGCTGTACGGTTAAAAGGAGGAAAAGATGGACCCTCGATCGTAAATGGACAAAGCTTGAAGTTATACCTCGCAGATGAACAAAAGGAAGAATGGGAAGTGGAAGAGGTAAGTTTTATAACGATCGAGGAGGCCGAATCCCTTCGGAGGAAACGAAAGCTATGAAGAATTGCTATTGTAATATAGATGTGAATATCGGTATAGGAGTTATTGTTGTTGAGTTACACCTGTTTAATCTTATGCTTGAATCATTGAAGTTTTTGTCCATAGTTGGAGGCTTTCATCATTAACCTTTCAGGAAGATAAAAATTTCTACGGAAGAAATTAATGAAGTGCCAACAGAGCAAAAGACGACGTATCATATGACCGCTACCGGTCATGTAGGCAGTCGCATGGGTGCAAGACGGAAATGACAAAGGTTTCAGAAAGAACGTTTCATGCGGGCGCGTGCTGTCATTTGGGCGGTCGCATGGATCCTCTTCGGCGAAGCGTTCGGCGTCAGAGCAAACGACGGCCTATCATATGATCGGTAGGGCTCGTATAACTAATCGCATGGACACGCCGCTAAGATAGGTTTGTGTTAAAAAAAGAGAAAAAAAGAGAGAGAGAGAAAGAGCTCGGTAGCAGGCCATACGACCGGCTGTGCGAGCGCTCCCGCTAGTATGAAAGGCCGTCGATCGGTATGTTTCTGTGATTCTTTCCCGAATTTGTTTCAATTTCTTCCTAACTAACTTTTTATCCTTGATCTCATGATTACCTGCAGACTTAACCTTTATAAGAAGGGAAGGGGCACGTCATTGAGCCCTA
This sequence comes from Elymus sibiricus, assembly GCA_039707655.1. Taxonomy (NCBI): domain Eukaryota; kingdom Viridiplantae; phylum Streptophyta; class Magnoliopsida; order Poales; family Poaceae; genus Elymus; species Elymus sibiricus. The sequence continues at coordinate 256,337,894 of CM077674.1, forward strand.
AACCATCTAATCTCACATCTTCTTTGCTTGTCTTCTCCCCCAAAAGCTTTTAACTGCAGAAAACAAGCACGAGCGCCGCCATGAACATCAAGTCCTCATCCACATGTGCTTGCATCATCCCCTTCCCCAACTTGGATGATGTGGTGCCCTCGGGATGGAAGATTTGAGGAAGCTAAGCCTCAAGGAAGAACCGCGCCCGAAGAAGGAGGGACTCAACGAGAAGGTCGAGGTGGTGGAGATCAAGGAGGAGGAACCGGAGAAAGAAGGGAACATCGACACCACTCCAGATGAGTATCCTCCTAATCCCTACCAATTCAATATCCAAGGATCTATTCCGTTATTTCCTCTAGGCCCCCTCAGAACGAGTGGGGAAAGGAGCCACCGACCTTGGAAGAGATGAAGGAAAAGATCAAGGAATTGGAGAAGGTTTCAAAGGCTTGTGTGAACGTGATTGGAGATGGTATTGACTCCTATTAGTTGATGAGCAAAGACCTGGAAGCAAGGGTCGGCGGTCTCCTCCACAAGATTGGGCTTATGATTCATACTCTTAATCAAAATACTGAACAACTTGAGTTTTTGACCAAGGTTGTAGATGATCAGCAGGCTGTGATTGAAGAGATGAAGAAGCGTTTCAAGAGCATCTTCGCTGCCTTCAAGGATACCCAGGAGTGAGCATGAAACGCTAAGTGCCTGGATCTCCCCGGCTTGATTGTAAGCTTGGGGGAGATTCACGTGCACTTTGTATCTTTACCTTTCTGCATTTCCTTCCAGGAAGTTGAGAATATGTTATAAGTTTTATTTCCAATAAGGGTGAACTATCAATTTCTCTTTTGAATAAGGGATGATCCTTTCCGATGAGTATTTGGATATCTTGATGTGTGTGATCATTATTGCGTACTTGAGAACGTGAAGGATGATAGTTGTGATCCAAATAGTAGCACATATTTACTTGCATGATGATTATAAGTACTCCACATTATAGTTATGAAGTTTTTGAAGGGAGAAGAAATAACTATATATGGTAGTTCATTAAAGGTTCAACTTAGACAGGGCAAGCAGAAAAATAAATCCTCTTAAAAAATGCTTGAATAAAAAGTTCTCCCGAGGGTCATGTTTAGCTTGCATATCATATGAAAGTGAAATGGCATTTAACATGTCCCAATGACAGGAGACACAAATGCTTAAAGAATGATGAATCTCTAAAAGAAAAGAGGAGAAAGAATCTTCATCTGCTTGCCCGGTTGAAACAATGATGAACTAGGGTATGAAGTTGTTACCTGTCCGTAACAAAATTGAGTGACAAAGTGTGGATGCATACATGATCATTGTCATAGTAAGGATGAGCTATAATTTTTCATAAACCATTTTATCCTTACCCGTTCCTATAAGCAGTGATGGACTCATGCTTCTTTCATATCCGTATCTCATAAATACCAACTTGACCTTGTTCTTTACAAGATACGGTACTTGTTCGGGGATGAGCAAGACTTAAGCTTGGGGGAGTTGACAAGTACAAATTATGTGATAATTTTACTATTATTTTGTGCCTACATGGTAGGCTTTGTGGAATTTTACCGCGTTCGCGCACCTCTTTTTGTTGATAATCCCTCAGGTAACGCCTTTTGGACCATTTATCATATAATGGAAGAAATCCCCAAAAATGGTAGTGGAATCACGTATTTAAAGTGATAATCACCTACCATAAAAGAATCAAGCAAGAAGGCCAAAGCAGAAATCGTCGCCGCGCCTCTAGTGAAAAGGATGGCGTTCCATACGACCGCGCCCGCTCGTATGAGCGGTCGTATGAAGTGCTATCGCCGCCACCGGATCAACTATTTCGACCCCGTGAAATCGGATCGGGGATCAGACGTGCAGAGCGGACAGAAACTTATCCAGAATGCAGAACCCTAGCCTCCGGAGTTCATCCGGAGGAGGGATTAGCAAGGAGAAGAGGGGGATCTTCCTCCTCGCGCACAAGGGGGCTACAACATCATCACCACTGTCATCATCATTGTCATCTACATCACCATCATCATCAGCATGATCATCATTATTCACATCCTTATCATCTGTAACATCAAGAACCCTAGGGGATCATCTTGTGTGTCACTCGAATCATTCATCCATGTATGACATTACCATTGTCATGATGTTTGTTGTCTCCATGTGTGAGTATACCCCCAGTTCTCGGGGATATGGATGAACCTTGGTATGTGTAGGATCTAAAACGTTATTATGGATATGAGATTCCCTATTGAATGCTTAGTTTAATAACTTCGTGAATGTTGTGAAGGGGCCCCACTCAGCATTTGTGCCTTATGGCCACAAAGTATATCACTGTCGTTGTAAAGGGCTGGGATGTGAAGGTAATTCGAGGTGACAGTAAAAGCCTATCGCTCCTAACCTTTGCAATTGACCGGGGAACTACGGAGAACCCTTAGAGAGGCCACGTCCATGGGGTAACCCTTAATTATCATGCGTTGTAACCCTCTGGGGGAGACTATGATAGTGGCGTGCGTGGCACGAAGTCTACTTCGAGTAGAACGTGTAATGTACCCGGCTCTGCCTAGCATAATCGTCAACAATGGCTCAAGTATCCATCCTTCACTATGCTTATGCATAGGTGCGCTAGAAACATGCCAATGGGGATTCCGGACTCCCTGAGAACGCCTTACTCCTCTGCCGGTTCATCAGTCACACTAGTCATCATTCCCTATTTACTTTTATGCTATTTACTTTAAAGCTCGCTCCACTATTCAATCACAATTTATTACCGCCCTCACTTTGCTTTAAGTCTACAATTATTTGTAGGCATAAAAATACATAATTCACTACAAGAGGCAAAAGTCTGATTCCTGTGCTCCCTGTGGGATCGATACTCTTACTTCGAAAAGGCTACAACTAAACATTGTGCACTTGCAGGTCATCAGGTGGCAAATGTACACAGAGGACCCCGGCCTGGACAAGGTGTACCAGGCGCAGGAGGAGGTGCTGAATTTTTTTGTGCCACGGCATCATTTTCTGAAACAGGTGCCACGACAACGTTTTTGAAATGGTCGCCATGACAACGTTTTCTGAAATTGCCACCACGATAGCGTTTTTGAAATGGCTGCCATGGCAACGGTTTTTTCTACCGCCATGTCGACGTTCCGAATGAAGATTCAAGAAGATCGTGAAGACTTCCCGTCTCCCAATGCTATACCATATCATGATATTATGAATTGCCTGAGATGTCTATCCCTTTATTGTTTGCACCATTTGATTGCACAGTAGGCAATTATTAGGGTGATCTCTCACAGTAAAATATCAAGTAAAAGGTGCTCTTCCCAGTGTTGCCACCGTCTATAACACATAGCAATTCGAAGTGCGTCATGTCCACATGAGTACAAACGGATTGTGAGGTGTAAGACGAGTGGATGGTCAGACCATGGATGCAGATAACACTCGGTTGTCTTGAAGTTCTGGCAGAATCGTTCTGTGCTCGGAGCACGAAGCATCAAAAGATGAACAAGTCATATGGAGATATGACCAACAAAAGTTTGCCTACCGGTCAAAATTCTTATCATTAGTGATGTCCACATCAATGGCTGAGAATAAGATCAGGGTCTTGAATCACTCACTATCAATTATGAGAGATATTGATTTGAGTGGGAGCACAATTATGTATTAATTAAGTTTAGTCACTAGTGCAAATTAATTATGAACACTGTCTATGTGTAGTTTGCATTATAGTAGTAGAATTATGGCTCACGGTTCCACCTTTGTTGTTGAAATTGATTAGCTATTATTTATCTAGTTGAATCTTTACGATTGAGAGGATCGACCTCAAAAAGTGCCAAGAAGGATTTTGTCCTACTGCATGTTTACAATACACTCTTGCTGATGCTATGGATGACGAGACTCACGTCCTTCGATCCAAAAGGCTAGAATTACATTACGGCCTGCTTGCTTCTGAGAAACCCGAACTTCAAAATGTTTGGGATAGTTATGTGATATTTTGGAACTAAAAATAGTTTTCAGAAATAAACAAAGGTCAAGAGATATGTGATATCTAAAGAAGTGTTTTGTTTGCAAGATCTAGTGAAGTGTTCAACTATGTTTAAGACTAAAATGGATAAGATCCGAAAGAACGCCAGTCATGAGTTGATGGTGAGAAACTTAAAGAGAAATGAACATAAACCAAAGGATGTAATTAGACTTACATACCTAGGGTGTTGGGGAACGTTGCACGGAAAACAAAAAAAATTCTACGCACACCAAAGATCTATCCATGGAAATGCATAGCTACGAGAGGGGGAGTGTGTCTATGTACCCTCGTAGACCGTAAGCGGAAGCGTTAGAACAACGCGGTTGATGTCGTCGAACAACTTCACGATCCAACCGACCGAGTACCGAACGTACGGCACCTCCGCGTTCAGCACACGTTCAGCTCGGTGACGTCCTCGACTTCTTGATCCAGCAAGATGGCGAGGTAGTGGATGAGTTCCGGCAGCACGACGGCATGGTGACGGTGATGGTGATGCTATCTCTGCAGGGCTTCGCCCAAGCACTGCGAAAATATATGACCGAGGGACGGAACTGTGGAGGGGGGCGCCGCACATGGCTAAGACAATGTTGTGTCTTGTTTGGGGCGCCCCCTCTCCTCTATTTATATATGTGTAGGATCTTGGAGTAGAAGGAATAGTGCCACGTGAACAGTACCACGTGAATAGTACACACGTGGACTTGGACTCCAAAGTCCAATCCTATTCCTACTAGGACTCTCCTTTTTTCCTTCCCTAGCTGTGTGGGCTTTTGAGGACTTGGTGCACCTGGCCCAATAAGGCTAGGGCACCTCCCCTTAGCCCATGCCAGCCCTTGGGACGTGGTGGACCCACTTGTGGACTTCCGGACCCCTCCGGAATCCTCCGGAACATTCTGGAAGCTTCCCGGTACAATACCGAAAAAACTGCACCTTTTTCCGGAACCCAAAATATGACTTCCCATATATAAATCTTTACCTCTCGACCATTCCGAGACTCCTCGTGATGTCCGGGATCTCATCCGGGACTCTGAACAATATTCGGTTACCAATTCACATAACTCATATAACACTATATCGTCAACGAACGTTAAGCGTGCGGACCCTACGGGTTCGGGAATGATGTAGACATGACTGAGACGCCTCTCCGGTCAATAACCAATAGTGGAACCTGGATGCTCATATTGGTTCCTACATATTCCACGAAGATCTTATCGGTCGAACCGCAATGACAACATACGTAATTCCCTTTGTCCGTCGGTATGTTACTTGCCCGAGATTCGATCGTCGGTATCTCCATACCTAGTTCAATCTCGTTACCGGCAAGTCTCTTTACTCGTTCCGTAATACATCATCCCGTAACTAACTCCGTAGTCACTTTTCTTGCAAGCTTCTTATGATGTGCATTACCGAGAGGGCCCAGAGATACCTCTCCGAAACACGGAGTGACAAATCCCAGTCTCGATCCATGCCAACTCAACAGACACCTTCGGAGATACCTGTAGAGCATCTTTATGATCACCCAGTTACGTTGTGACATTTGATAGCACACAAGGTATTCCTCCGGTATCCGGGAGTTGCATGATCTCATGGTGTCGGTGTACTAAAGTTTGGGTCTTTTAGTACCCCCATACTTGTGCACAGACGGTTGTAGCCATACCAGCGGCAAGACCTGCCGGAGAATAGCTGGAAACATATACAAGGGATATCAAGAAGGCATTCAAGCCGATGACCAAAAGACAGAAGACTAAAGGCTGGGCTCCCGGCAAGATACTTGCCGGGAGGACTCGCGAAGGTCCGGCAAGGCTTCGCACCCGGCAAGATCTCGCACCCGGTAAGATCCCACCGTACTGCCACCGCTCCAGCGCAGCGACCAGTCCGTCGTTTAGGGCTTGTCCTCCTGGTTGCGTGTCATGGCACTAACCACAGATGGGGTTAAGCGGTGCTGATGGGACGGGTCCTTTTTCCGTCCCCAAGAAAGTTAGGGACACCTAAGGGAGGCATTTAATGCGTTTGTCCTAATCCGTCAGTGGTAATCATGTAACACTGTAGCAACTTTACACCTCTTGTACTCCTGTCTGCCACTGTTGGTGACCCCTTGGACGTATAAAAGGAGGCCCAAGGCGGAGCTACAGAGGGGGAGGACCTTTCTGGCCCATTCTGCATGCGTAGCTGCTTCTTGAACGTACTGTTCATCGCAAGCGCTCCGTGTACTTGAGCTTAAGAACATCCACAATAAACAACATCAGGAGTAGGGTTTTACGCTTCTCAGCGGCCCAAACCTGGGTAAAGATCCTTGCGTTGGTCGTTGGATCCGCTCTTTGTGCAAATCTTTTCCTCCCGCCCAACCGTAAAGGGATCCTCTCGATCCCATAGGTGTCGTACGCCGACATCTTTGGCGCGCCAGGTAGGGGAAAAGATTGCGCGAACCCGATCTAGCGGTCAGCGCGCCAGTTCTTGATCACTTTCATCGCCATGGCTCCCAAGAAGAAGGGTGCGACAGCGGTGGATCCATCCGCTTCCGGCCTACCCGTACCTACACAGACGGGCGACGGCGTGGGCGCTGGTGGAGGAGGTGGAGGTCTTTAGCCTCCACGACGTTCTGGCGACCAGAGCCAGGCGAGCGGCATCGTTCGCAACGGCGCTGCCGGGTCTAAGGACGGAGCTGTGCTACCTACGGGTGGTGCAGCGAACTCCAAGGACGGGACGGCGCCTTCCAAGACACCCATGCCGGCGCACGCGCCGCGGCCTTCTCAGGTTGCGCGCGACGGACAGCGCCGCGACGTTGGTGTTTCCAGGCGCTCCCTTGAAAAAAATCCTGCGCATCACTCCCAAGATGCGTGGGGCCAAGATCCATGCCAACATGCCGGCGGAAGCAGGGCGCGATCGCAGGGCCGTGATGGAGCTCCTTCTAACTCAGTTAGGAGTCAGAGCACCTCACGTTCTTCGCATCTTTCGCCACCGCCTACACCGGCAGAAGCGTTGGCGTGAGCCCAGCTGCTCCTAGACTTCCCTCCCGCTGTGGAGAAGCTAGATGAATGGAGATCTGCTATCCAAAGCCTCATCGGCTTGGCTAACGACGATAGGCCGCAGCAGGCGGAGCCTTCACGGCAGCAGTCCACTGAGCCGGTGCGTGCTGGTGGCGAGAAGACTGGAGGCGGTACGACCACGATGCGTTCCCCTCCGCTACGACAAGAGCGGTCGCTAACTCGGCAGATCGACGCCTGTGATGACGATTCCACGGCGTCGTCTGATCCACGGGTTCGCCGCGATCAATGTCAAGTTCTTCGGGAACGGCACAAGGAGGACGCTCGAACTACCATCGAGCGGCGGCGGGAAGCGCACCGTCAATCCGACAGGCGCGCGGGACCCACTGTCGACGAGCCTGCGTCGGGGTATTCTGGTAACTTGCCTTACGAGGTGGGTTGTCCAGCTTTTACTCGTGAGCTGCGGCGAGTCCAGTGGCCCAACTCCCGAACTTTCAAGCCGGAGGTGCCTGAGAAATACGACGGCAAGACTCACCCGTCAGAATTCCTGAGCGTCTACACCATTGCGGTGCAGGCTGCTGGGGCTCAAGACGACAAGATATTCGCCAACTACTTCCCGTTGGTGCTCAAGCCCAACGTCAGGTCTTGGTTGATGCATCTGCCGGAGAATTCCATTTCCTCCTGGGCAGATCTGTGTCATGAGTTTGTTGGCGCCTTTACTGGAGGCCACCAGGCTCCTGGCCAGGAGAGCGATCTACACCTCATCCCCCAGAAAGAAGGCGAAACCTTGCGCAAGTATATACAGAGATTCAGCCGTATTCAGCACAACATCCCAGACGTTCATCCTGCCGCTGTTATCAGTGCATTTCATCAGAACGTGCGCAACCGCAAGATGCGGGAAGAGCTGGCGATGAACAAAGTCAGGGATGTCGCCGAGCTCTATGCTCTGGCTGACAGATGTGCTCGGGCCGAGGAGGGAAGGAGATTCCCCGGCGAGGACGCTGGCGCAGAACTCGACTCTGAAGCCGAAGACGCCACCACCTCGGCAAAGAAAGGCCGACGGCGGAACAGGAAGCGCAAGGGCAAGGTCGTGCTTGCCGTCGAGGGATCCGGCAACCCCGGCACCGCCAAGAAGGTCAAGACTGATGGCCCCAGCAAGGAGGTTGCCGCGTGTGCCGCATGTCAGGCCTTGGCGGCTGCCGACAAGCCGGAGGGCTCCGGCAAGCAGTACTACAAGATCCATCGCACCAAGAGTCACGATCTCCAGAACTGCCGGCAAGTTGAGCAGCTTGTCGAGAAGCAGAAAGCCGAGTATGAGAGGCGAGACAAGGAGAAGGCCCAGGATGGCGCTGAGGGATCTGGCAAGAAGCGCGGTGGTCGAGGAGGTCGCCGCGGCAAGGCCAAGCAACAGAAGGAGAGGCCCGCTCGAGGCCGTGATAAAGAGCAGGGGGGTGACGATGATGATGAAGATGACGACGAGTCCAGCGAGCACGAGTTCCAGAAAGCTACAAAAGCCATGTGCATTGACGGGGGCGCCTCGTTGCATTCCTCTCACCGCCGACTCAAACAGTGGGCGCGCGAGATCAATGCGGCAGAGCCATCGGTCGATGCCCGGAAACCATTGAAGTGGTCCCACACGCCTATCATCTTTGATGCCAAGGATCACCCTGATTGCACAACTGCGGTCGGGTGTTTGCCATTGTTGGTCTCACCAACGATCTGCAACCTCAAGGTGACAAAGATGTTAGTTGACGGTGGGGCCGGTTTGAACTTGATCTCGCCTGATGTGATCAAGAGATTGCAAATTCCTGACGAAGATCTCGAAGAAACGGGCACGTTTCAAGGGATCAATCCAGGAAGGAGCCAGCCGAAGGGCAAGATCACGCTGCCAGTAACATTCGGTAGCGAGCTAAACTACAGGACAGAGAAGATCGTCTTCGACGTCGCCAAGATTCCATTGCCATATAATGGGATTCTTGGTCACCCGGCGCTGGCCAAGTTTATGGCGGCATCACATTACGCCTATAATACACTAAAGATGCCCGGGCCAATGAGCGTCATCACTATCAACTCCGACAAGAAGGATGCGCTTATCTGCACCGACCAACTCTACCGGGAGGCAGTCGCAGCACCTGCCGTCAAGGCACTTGCTCCTGCCGCCGAAGCTCCTGAGGGGAAGAAGACCGGCAAGACCTCTAGCACACACTCCGGCAAGTGCACCTCCTCGGAGTGCTGCGCTCCCGTTGAGGATGTGCCGGAGAGCTCCACTGGCAAGATCAAGAAATCCAAGGCAGCTCCACCAGCGACCAAGAAGGTGCCCGCCAAGGAGGATGGTACGGGAGGAACTTTCACCATAAGTTCCACCCTCGATGACAAATAGGAAAGCACGCTCATTGCCTTCCTGCGGGCGAATATCGATGTGTTTGCATGGCAACCGTCTGATATCCCCGGTGTTCCCAGGGAGGTAATCGAGCACCACCTTGCTGTCTGTCCTCATGCGTGGCCCGTCAAGCAGAAAGTTAGGAAGCAGGCTTTGGAGCGGCAAGAATTTATTGCCGAAGAAATCAGGAAGCTAGAAGCGGCAGGTTTAGTCAGAGGAGTGCTCCATCCAACATGGTTGGCCAATCCAGTTGTAGTGCGCAAGGCGAATGGAAAATGGAGGCTATGTATTGACTATACAGATATCAATAAAGCCTGTCCAAAAGATCCTTTTCCCTTGCCGCGCATCGACCAGATTGTGGACTCCACTGCTGGCTGCGATCTGCTGTCATTTCTTGACGCTTATTCAGGATACCATCAGATTTTCATGTCAAAGGAAGATGAAGAGAAAACCGCATTTATCACCCCATATGGCACGTATTGCTTCATACGCATGCCTTTCGGGTTGAAAAGTGCTGGTTCAACGTTTGCAAGAGCGGTCCAGATCGGTTTTGAGCCCCAGCTACATAGAAATATGGAAGCTTATATGGATGACATAGTGGTTAAAACCAAGGACAAGGCAACGCTCATACAAGATCTAGAAGAGACATTTGCAAATCTGCGCAGGATCAATCTGAAGCTCAATCCTGAGAAGTGTGTGTTTGGCGCTCCATCCGGCAAGCTTCTCGGGTTCTTTGTATCTCAACGTGGAATTGAAGCCAATCCCGACAAGATCAAGGCAATTGAGCAGATTGAAGCACCAAGACGTGTCAAAGATGTGCGTCAACTTGCCGGCTGCGTGGCTGCTCTGAGCAGGTTCATCTCCAAATCCGCTGAGCGCGCCCTGCCTTTCTTCAAAATCTTGAAGAAGGCCGGTCCAATGAAATGGACTCCGAAAGCGGAGGCAGCGCTGCAGGATTTGAAGAGGTACCTCTCCTCTCCGCCAACACTAGTCGCGCCTAAACCGCAAGAACCGTTGCTGCTATATCTAGCGGCAACGAATCAAGTGGTTAGTGCTGCGTTAGTGGCGCAGAGAGAAGTAGGCGAAGAAGCAGCGGCAGCGGCAAGACCGTCAAGCGACAAGCTGGGACTATCCCCGACAGAGTCTGGTGCCGACAAGGCAGGGTCCGCGCAACCGAATGATGCAACGCAGAAGAAGAAGATGGTGCAGCGCCCAGTCTATTTTGTCAGCTCACTATTGCAGGGGGCTAGGTCAAGATATTCTGGCGTGCAGAAGTTGCTCTTCGGCCTCCTTATGGCCTCGAGGAAGCTGTGCCATTATTTCTAGGCACATGAAATCACCGTCGTCACTCGCTTCCCGTTGCAGCGGATTTTACGAAATCCAGATGAGACCGGCAGAATTGTAGAGTGGGCCTTGGAACTGTCGAGCTTTGATCTCAAATTTGAAAGCACTTCAACTATTCAGAGCAGAGCCTTGGCAGAGTTCATTGCAGAATGGACACCGACGCCAGACGAAGAAATCCAAGAGACAACCGTCCCCAGCAAGGAAACAGATCGAGTATGGATTATGTACTTTGATGGGGCTTTTTCGCTGCAAGGCGCCGGCGTTGGCGTGCTGCTTGTCGCACCCACCGGAGAGCACCTCAAGTACGTAATTCAGATGCACTTTCCCCGGGAGAGATCAACAAACAACACTGCAGAATATGAAGGGCTGCTTGCCGGTCTTAGGATCGCGGCAGACCTTGGGATCAAGAAGCTCATCGTCAGAGGTGACTCACAGCTTGTCGTCAGGCAAGTCAACAAAGATTATCAGAGCCCGTTGATGGAAGCATATGTAGATGAAGTGAGAAAGTTGGAGGAGTGTTTTGACGGTTTGCAAACAGAGCATGTTCCTCGAGCAGAGAACAGCATTGCTGATGACCTGTCAAAGCGTGCTGCCCTCAAGTTACCTGTGGAACCAGGAACTTTTGTGCTCCGCTTAACTCAACCATCCGTAACACCATCGACGAGGCAAGACAAAAGAAGAAAGTTGAGTTCCGGCCAGTACTTTCCAGCAGAGCTCCCAGAAGACGCCGGCAAGGAAGTTGTCGGGAATGACACGGTTGCCGGTGAGTAGCAGCTTCGCGCAGAACTTCAGGTTCTTGCCGCAGAAGCAAGCGCACCCGCGGCCGAAGATATGCCTTTGGTCCTTGTTGCCGAGCCGCATGCTACAACATGGGCACAGCACATCGTCCAGTTCCTTCAAACAGGAGAACTCCCTGAAGAACAGGAAGAAGCGGAGAAAGTAGCCCGTCAGTCTAGTATGTACCAGTTCGTCGACGACGTCCTGTGCAGAAAGAGACCGAACGGTGTGAAATTGAAGTGTATTCCTCGGGAGGATGGACTGGAGCTGTTGGCAGAGATACATGGAGGCATATGTGGCTCCCACATAGGCTCAAGAGCTCTTGTCGGCAAGGCATTCCGGCAAGGTTTCTTCTGGCCCACTGCTCTCCAGGATGCAACTGCACTAGTAACCAAGTGTGAAGCGTGCCAGTTCCATTCGAAGCAATTACATCAGCCAGCTCAAGCTCTTCAGACAATCCCTCTTTCCTGGCCATTTTCGGTCTGGGGGCTCGATATATTGGGCCCCTTTCCCCGCGCTGCCGAGGGCTTCGAGTACTTGTACGTTGCTATTGACAAGTTCACGAAGAGGCTGGAAGTGGAAGCAGTGAGAAAGGTGACAGCACAGTCAGCGGTCAAGTTCTTCAAGGGAATAGTGTGCCGTTTTGGTGTGCCAAACAGGATCATCACCGACAATGGCACGCAGTTCACGAGCCGCACCTTCATGCAGTACGTCCAAGACCTTGGCGGCAAAATCTGTTTTGCTTCTGTTGCTCACCCGAGAAGCAACGGCCAAGCAGAGAGGGCAAATGCTGAAGTGCTGCGAGGTCTCAGGACAAGAACTTTCGACAAGCTGTGCAAGTGCGGAAGACGCTGGATTGATGAGCTGCCGGCGGTTCTTTGGTCAATCAGAATGACACCAAATCGAGCTACTGGCCAGACACCCTTCTCCCTGGTCTACGGCGCAGAAGCAGTTCTCCCCACGGAACTCATATACGGGTCACCTCGAGTGCTCGCTTATGATGAGCTCGAGCAAGAGCAGCTGCGCCAAGATGACGCCACGCTCCTTGAGGAAGATCGTCTTCGGGCTGCTGTGCGAGCTGCACGCTACCATCAAGCCTTGCGCCGCTATCATAGCCGCAAGGTTCATGCCCGAAGCCTTGAGGAAGGCGACCTTGTTCTTCGGCGCGTTCAGTCGGCCAAGAATTCCAACAAGTTGACGCCGAAGTGGGAAGGCCCTTATCGGGTAGTACGAGTCACCAGGCCCAGCGCAGTCCGCCTGGAGACCGAAGATGGCATTCCAGTGAGCAATTCCTGGAATATCGAACACCTTCGTAAGTTCTACCCATAAGGCGCGGTTGCCGGGTCCCCCGGCAACCACCTTTTGTACAAGTCTTGCCGGCAAGGTACAAAGCCAGGTGCAGACCCTGTGCATAGTTGAATAAACTTAAGTGTTTTACAATTCTTGTCGATTTTCATGTTATTCTATATGCATGCTTGTCTGAGATATTGTATTACGCCTGCTTCCGGTAAGCACTAATGAACCGCCAAGGCTCCATATTTCTATTTTCTCTTCTTTCTTTTTCTCAAAAGACAGAAGGTTCCCTCGCGTGCAAGTTTGCCGGGGGGGAATGATGGTATGGATACCGACAGGCGACGTTCAAGTTGACATCTTGCAATAAGGAGTACAGCAACGAAAAGCTAAGTTGCAAAACTTCTAAGCAAATTTTTATTGTAAAGTTATTTTCCTTGAACGATTTCGGCTTCTGTATGAAAAACCTGCACGCGAAGGAACCTTGTCGTGATTCGTTGCGCCCTTACTTTGTTTCGAGTCCGCTCAACAGTTTAAGTGGCTGCACTAAAAGCGTCAAGGTATCTTGCCGACAGCGACACCTCCAGCAGGCTGCTAAGGATCCGTTCCTCAAAGCGCTCGCGGCAAGGGTGCGCGCACCGGCAAGTTACCAATAAGCGTAGGGCAAAGACCATACAGAAAGAAATCAGACAAGGGAAATAGCATACATTCATCCAAAACATAGCAAGTTATATTACATTGACAGTCGCCACGATCCTAACTTAAGATAAAACTGTCTTTTACATGGAATGGTGGCGACAAAATGAAGCGAAGCGGCTAGTCCCTGTGCTGGCCTTCGACCGCTTGACGTGGCTCACTTTGTCAACGATGGGCGCGACAAGCTCTTCGAGTGCCTTGAGGTCTACATCCTTCGGCAAGCTAGCAAGAACGTTGGTGAGGTTGATGCCAGGGTTCTTGTGCACCACCTTGACGAGCACCTTGCGGAGGACGGCCCGGCAGAGCTTGCGGGATTCGTTGGCGAGCTGGGTCTCTCGATTAGACTGGAGCAGCTTGAGGGCATCAACGACACCCTCAAAGAACATGGTCAGCTTGGCGCTCGAAGACACCCTTTCGTCAGAAGAGTAGCTGAAGTTATCCAAGCCCATGGTGGACAGTTCCGCGGCAAGCTTTTCCGCGACGTCGACAAGGCGCTCAGTCCAGATCTTCACGCCTCTCTCAAAGTCATTATAAGTGGCGGCAGTGCTGTTGAGTAGGCTCTTCTCGCTCTGGAGGTCTTTCATCAAAGCCCTCTCGCGAGCCTTGCCGTTCTCAAGGGACTCCTCCAGCGTCACCAGCTTCAGTTTCAGATCAGCAATGGATTCATTGGCTGAGGAGAGCTCCTTGGTCTTGTCGGACATGGCGGCTTGCATCTCCGCCAGGCTGAAGAGAGTCTTCTCTTTGTCGGCTTTGAGCGTTGAGATCTCCTCGCCGTGGCCCTCAAGATCTGCTTCTAGCCTCTTCACTTGATCGCCCAGCTCGTTCTTGGCGGCCTCTGCAGCTTCGGTAGCATCGATGGCTTCCTTTAACTTGCCGGCGTGATCCACGGCCAGGGCTTCGAGCGTTTCCTTGTGTCTCCGCTCCAGCTCCTGGGTTCGCTGCGCGACAAGCTTCTCGATCTCTTCGTCCTTGCTGCGGAGCTTGGCGGCAAGTGCTTCCTCGCGAGCGGCAAGGTCTTCTTCATAAGCATCAAGCTCGATGCGGCGTCCCGTCAGGCGAGCTTACTCTGCAGCAGCCTGCTGCGCGGCCTCCTCCTGTGCCCTCTCGACGTCGGATTGCTTTAAGAGGAGCTCGCTCCAACTTTGGTTCAGCTGCTCCCGGCCGGCCGTCAGCTCCTGGAAGGCCTCGGCATACCAGACTTGCATCTCCTCGACGCGCTTCTGGAAGTCTGCTTCCACTGCTTCAACAACTGCCGCCCTGGAGTCCAACCTCTCCGTTCGGGTGCGGTGAAGCGCCTGGAGCTTTTGGAAGTTGTCTCTCATGGCTTGGAGGAGCTGTTCTTCCTTGGACCCGCTGCTGCTAGCGTGTGGCTCATCGCCGATCTTGAGTCCAGTAGCGGCGATGACGTCTTCGTCAAAGATTTCTCCTTCAGTTGGCACCCCAATGCTTGCAGTCCCTGGTATATTGACGAACAGGTTGTCGCCGACCTTAAGGTATCTGCTTGACGGGGGGGCGTCGGATGTTGACAGTTGATCCTCGACAACCGCCTCGCCGGCAACTGGGGGCTCCACGACTGGTGTAGCGCCAGGCGCTCCTGCGGCAGGAATGCCGTCAGTGTGGTCGCCGGACTCCTTGCCGGCCCCCTCAGCAGATCCCTTGGCGGTTTCTTCCTGTGTGGCCTTGGCGGCTGCGATCCTGTCGGCTTCGACGACAGCGTCCTTGGCGGTCTCTTCGATGGCAACGTCAACATCCATTTGTTCCACCGAAGGGAGATCTGAAGACCAGGAAAGGAAACAAGATGAGATCAAGGTTGAAGTTCAAGAAGACAAAAATAAAGAAAGAATGACAAGTGCACCAAGGCAAACGGTTTACCTGTGTTGAGCTGTTGAGAGGTGGCTTCTCCTTTCCCGGCAACATTGGTTGCCGATGTAGGATTGCCAGTGCCCGTGCTTGCCGGCTCCTCTTCAACGCGAATGGGCTCGCCAGTGGAGGCCCTTGCCGAAGGTTCATCTCTGGGCGGCGTGGTCGACGGAGGCGGCACGTCAGGGGCGGCCTCCAGTGGCTCTCCCTGTTGCCGTTCTTCTCCTACAAGCCCGGTGATGTCAGTAGTGAAGATATTCTCCCCAACGCTCGCCAGCGGAAAATGAGTAATGGACTCACGCTGGGGGATGGGTTGGAGGCTGCGTTGAGGGCTGGGCTCCGGGCTGATGATGATGGGCTCTGGCGCACCTACGGTGATTGCCGAAGGCTCGTCACCCGTTGAAGTCTTCGCCTTCTTCGCCATCCTTTGCGCCAACGTTTCCGTATCTCTGCAGAGACGGGCCAAAGCAAAGTAAATGAGTTAAGTGAAACCAGGAATTCAGAAGCTGAAAGATGTGGCAAAGACCCTTACTCTTCTCTTTCCGGACTAAAAGAGGAGATGTCAAAATCAACCTCCTCTACAATGTCCGTGCGAGGGGGTGGAGAAGGGGTCCTGGGACGCTTGGCTGCAGCAGAAGCAGTAGGTTGATGTGATCCTGCTGCTCCAGCCGTCGGTGCCGTCGTATGGGATGCTCCCGCCGCACCCGTTGTTGCCGCGGTCGAGCGTGTCGTACGTCGCACGGGTTGCTGTTGGGCTTCTTGCTGCTGCGCAGCCTTGCCGGCCGTCCCCTTGCCAGAACCCTCACTACTCGAGGGAGGCTGACGTGTTGGGATGCCAGAGACGACTTTTCGAAGAACCCGTTTCTTCTTCTCCGGAGCTGGGGGCTCCTCGTGCGGCTGCTCCTCGGCCGTGTCTTCGACAGGAGAGCTCCCAGCAACCATGCCACTCTGTTCCCCGGCAACTTCACCTTCCTCGGCAAGGGTCTCCTCTAGCGTTATTTCTTCTTCACCGGCTTCCTCTTCCGCGAAGCCAAAGCCTCTTTCACCCTGCTAGCGATGTAAGCCACTTCTTCATCAGTGGTGGGGCGGATGAAAGTTGGCTCTTCCCGGATGGTTTTCTCCGACAAGCTGTCAAAGAACTCCTGTGCGCGCTCTGAGGATGGCTCTTCCCAAGTTCCGTCAGGGCCGTGGGCATTACACACCGGCATCATGGCGATGATTGAGCCCAAAGCAGAGTTGTTACACAAGGGAACTATGCCAGCCGGCAATTTAAACTTCCCGTCAGGCCTGAACAGTTTGTGGCAGAGGGCTGTGTGCTGCAAGACCGTCAAGTTGTTGTTCAAACCAGGGCGCAGCCTCATGATATCTGCTGCATTCTTGAAATCCCAGGCTGGTCTCCCTTTATTCTGCAGGGGGGCGATGCGGCGGCGGAGGAAATCAGCGCCGACCATTTCTATTGTGAGCCCGACAACCTTGAGACGGTGGATCCTGGTAACTGCGATTGCGAGCTTCTCATCCTGAGGATCAAGGCCGCTCCAGTCCTTGCCGCGAACCACTTTCGTTTGCCGGGGCATACAGAACGGCTGAGGATCTTTCTCCTTAATCCAGCACCACTGGTCCCGCCATTCATCCCACTTCTTGCGGTAGAGACCATCTGGATATATATCCTTATTCCATGCCCTTGGAATCCAAGTGATAGAACCAGAAAGGGCATCTCCCGTCTCGATGCGGGGAACGAAGTAATGGCAGAAGAGGGCTGTGTTGGGTGCTACTCCGGCGAAATTTTCACAAAGATGAGCAAAGACTGACATGCATGTCACGGCATTCGGCGTGAAATCCAAGAGGCGGAAGCCGTATGTGTACATGATGTCGATGAAGAAATCGGAAAACGGAGGGCAGAGCCCGCAATAAAAGTAAGCGGCGAAGAAAGGGAATTTATCTGGGCCGCCCTTGACGGAAGCTGGAATCACGCGAGTTCTGGGGTGAGCCTTCGTCTCCTTCCCCCACATGCACATGTACCGCTCAACCAGGGTGCGCATGTCGAGCGTCGGGGCAAAGACGGTGTGCTCCTTCCGCATCTCCACCAGATCGATCTTCTCCACCTCTGCGTTCGAATCGACGGCTTTCACCACCTTGCCCTTGCCTGCTTTGGTCGGCATGGCGACTGTGGAAGCGGAGGCCGAGGATGATGATGGCGTGGGGGTGGCGGATGGATGGGAGAGGCTCTGTTCCAGGCTCGAGGAAGAAGGCGAAGGCGGTTTCCAGACTCGAAGAGACGAGAGGTAAATGAGCAGCGCCTCTGCGGATTCCTTTTTATAGGGAAGGCGCGAGGCTAGCTCTTTACTGACCGATGTGAAAGCATTCTTACAAGCGCACTACTGCGGCCGTTCCGCGCACGTATCCCACGTCCCGCATTTAATGCGCGTCGTGGGGGAGCGCAGTAAATGAGATGATTATTACAGTTAACTCCTGCCACGCGTGCCCGTGCAATGTTTGGGCCTAGCCCAACAACGCCTCGCACCCGTGTATGGCCTAGGCCCGGGGGCTTCTGTCGGTGTACTAAAGTTTGGGTATTTTAGTACCCCATACTTGTGCACGGACGGTTGTAGCCATACCAGCGGCAAGACCTGCCGGAGAACAGCTGGAAACATATACCAAGGATATCAAGAAGGCATTCAAGCCGATGACCAAAAGACAGAAGACTAAAGGCTGGGCTCCCGGCAAGATACTTGCCGGGGGGACTCGCGAAGGTCCGGCAAGGCTTAGCACCCGGCAAGATCTCGCACCCGGCAAGATCCCACCGTACTGCCACTGCTCCAGCGCAGCGACCAGTCCATCATTTAGGGCTTGTCCTCCTGGTTGCGTGTCATGGCACTGACCGCAGATGGGGTTAAGCGGTGCTGATGGGACGGGTCCTTTTTCTGTCCCCAAGAAAGTTAGCGACACCTAAGGGAGGCATTTAATGCGTTTGTCCTAATCCGTCAGTTGTAATCATGTAACACTGTAGCAACTTTACACCTCTTGTACTCCTGTCTGCCACTGTTGGTGACCCCTTGGACGTATAAAAGGAGGCCCAAGGCGGAGCTACAGAGGGGGAGGACTTTCTGGCCCATTCTGCATGCGTAGCTGCTTCTTGAACGTACTGTTCATCGCAAGCGCTCCGTGTACTTGAGCTTAAGAACATCCACAATAAACAACAGCAGGAGTAGGGTTTTACGCTTCTCAGCGGCCCGAACCTGGGTAAAGATCCTTGCGTTGGTCGTTGGATCCGCTCTTTGTGCAAATCTTTTCCTCCCGCCGAACCGTAAAGGGATCCTCTCGATCCCATAGGTGTCGTACGCCGACACATGGTCGGAGGAACATGTATTTGACATTCAAGAAAGCAGTAGCAATAAACAGAACGATCATATGCTAAGCTAACATATGGGTCTTGTCCATCACATCATTCTCCTAATGATGTGATCCCGTTATCAAATGACAACTCATGTCTATGGTTAGGAAACCTTAACCATCTTTGATCAACGAGATAGTCTAGTAGAGGCTCACTAGGGACACGGTATTTGTTTATGTATTCACACATGTATTTAAGTTTCCGGTCAATACAATTCTAGCATGAATAATAAACCTTTATCATGAACAAGGAAATATAAAATAATAACAACTTTATTATTGCCTCTAGGGCATATTTCCATCAGTCTCCCACTTGCACTAGAGTCAATAATCTAGTTCACATCGCCATGTGATTAACACCCAAGAGTTCACTAGAGTCAATAATCTAGTTCACATCACCATGTGATTAACACTCAAAGACTTCTAAGGTGTGATCATGTTTTGCTCGTGAGAGAGAATTTTAGTCAATGGGTCTGCAATATTCAGACCCATGTGTACTTTGCAAATCCTTATGTCATACTGTAGATGCTGCTATCACGCTTTACTTGGAGCTATTCCAAATGACTGCTCCATTATACGTATCCGGTTTGCTACTCAGAGATATCTAGATTGGTGTCAAAGCTTGCATCGACGTAACCCTTTACGATGAACTCTTTATCACCTCCATAATCGAGAAACATTTCCTTAGTCCTTTAGTTACTAAGGATAATTTTGACCGCTGTCCAGTGATCCACTCCTGGATCACTCTTGTACCCCCTTTGCCAGACACGTGGCAAGGCACACATTAGGTGTGGTACACAACATGGCATACATTATAGAACCTATGGCTGAGGCATAGGGAATGACTTTCATTCTCTCTCTATCTTCTGCCGTGGTCGAGCTTTGAGTCTTACTCAACTTTACACCTTACAATACAGGCAAGAACTCCTTCTTTGACTGATCCATTTTGAACTCCTTCAAAATCTTGTCAAGGTATGTACTCATTGAAAGTCTTATCAAGCGTCTTGATCTATCTCTATAGATCTTGATGCCCAATATATAAGCAGCTTCACCGAGGTCTTTCATTCAAGTATCCTTTTATGCCATCCAGAAATTCTATATCATTTCCAATCAACAATATGTCATCCACATATAATATTAGAAATGCTACAGAGCTCCCACTCACTTTCTTGTAAATACAGGCTTCACCATAAGTCTGTACAAAAATATATGCTTTGATCACCTCATCAAAGCGTATATTCCAACTCCGAGATGCTTGCACCAGTCCATAGATGGATCGCTGGAGCTTGCACACTTTGTTAGCACCCTTAGGATCGACAAAACCTTCTGGTTGCATCATATACAACTCTTCTTTGAGAAAACCATTAAGGAATGCAGTTTTGACATCCATTTGCCAGATTTCATAATCATAAAATGCGGCAACTGCTAACATGATTCGGACAGACTTAAGCATCGCTACGGGTGAGAAAGTCTCATCGTAGTCAACCCCTTGAACTTGTTCAAAACCTTTCGCAACAAGTCGAGCTTTGTAGACAGTGATATTACCATCAGCATCCGTCTTCCTCTTAAAAATCCATTTATTCTCAATGGCTTGCCGATCATCGGGCAAGTCCACCAAAGTCCACACTTTGTTCTCATACATGGATCCTATCTCAGATTTCATGGCCTCAAGCCATTTGTCGGAATCCGGGCTTATCATAGCTTCTTCATAGTTCGTAGGTTTGCCGTTGTCTAACAACATAACTTCCAGAACAGGATTACCGTACCACTCTGGTGCGGAACGTACTCTGGTCGACCTACGAAGTTCAGTAGTAACTTGATCTGAAGTTTCATGATCTTTATCATTATCTTCCTCTCTTATTGGTGTAGGCATCACGGGAACGGTTTTCTCTGATGAGCTACTTTCCAATTCGAGAGAAGGTACAATTACCTCATCAAGTTCTAGTTTCCTCCCACTCACTTCTTTCGAGAGAAACTCCTTCTCTAGAAAGGACCCATTCTTGGCAACAAAGACCTTGCCTTCGGATCTGTGGTAGAAGGTGTACCCAATTGTTTCTTTAGGGTATCCTATGAAGACGCACTTCTCTGCTTTGGGTTCGAGCTTATCAGGTTGAAGCTTTTTCACATAAGCATCGCATCCCCAAACTTTAAGAAACGACAGCTTAGGTTTCTTGCCAAACCATAGTTCATACGGTGTCATCTCAACGGATTTAGACGGTGCCCTATTTAACGTGAATGCAGCTGTCTCTAATGCATAACCCCAAAACGATAGTGGCAAATCGGTAAGAGACATCATAGAACGCACCATATCCAATAAAGTACGGTTACGACGTTCGGACACACCATTACGCTATGGTGTTCCAGGTGGCGTTAGTTGTGAAACAATTCCACATTTTCTTAAATGAAGGCCAAACTCGTAACTCAAATATTCGCCTCCGCGATTAGATCGTAGAAACTTTATTTTCTTGTTACGATGATTCTCTACTTCACTCTGAAATTCTTTGAACTTTTCAAATGTTTCAGACTTGTGTTTCATCAAGTAGATATACCCATATCTACTCAAATCATCTGTGAAGGTTAGAAAATAACGATACCCGCCGCGTGCTTCAACATTCATCGGATCTCATACATCGGTATGTATTATTTCCAACAAATCAGTAGCTCGCTCCATTGTTCTGGAGAACGGAGTTTTAGTCATCTTGCCCATGAGGCATGGTTTGCAAGTATCAAATGATTCATAATCAAGAGATTCCAAAAGTCCATTCGCATGGAGTTTCTTCATGCGCTTTACACCAATATAACCTAAACAGCAGTGCCACAAGTATGTTGCACTATCATTATCAACTTTGCATCTTTTGGCATCAATATTATGAATATGTGTGTCACTACGATCGAGATTCAACAAGAATAAACCATTCACAAGGGTGCATGATCACGAGGGATATTATTCATACAAACAGAATAACCATTATTCTCTGACTTAAATGAATAACCGTCTTGCAATAAACAATATCCAGATATAATGTTCATGCTCAACGCTGGCACCAAATAACAATTATTGAGGTCTAAAACTAATCCCGAAGGTAGATGTAGAGGTAGCGTGCCGACGGCGATCACATCAACCTTGGAACCATTCCCGACGCGCATCGTCACCTCGTCCTTAGCCAATATTCGCTTATTCCGTAGCTCCTGTTTCGAGTTACAAATATGAGCAACCGAACCAGTATCAAATACCCAGGCGCTACTGCGAGCATTAGTGAGGAACACATCAATAACATGTATATCAAATATACCTTTGTTCACTTTGCCATCCTTCTTATCCGCCAAATACTTGGGGCAGTTCCGCTTCCAGTGACCAGTTCCTTTGCAGTAGAAGCACTCAGTTTCAGGCTTGGGTCCAACTTTGGGTTTCTTCGTGGGAGCGGCAGCTTGCTTGCCGTTCTTCTTGAAGTTCCCCTTCTTTCCCTTGCCCTTTTTCTTGAAACTAGTGGTCTTGTCAACCATCAACCCTTGATGCTCCTTCTTGATTTCTACCTCCGCCGATTTTAGCATCGCGAAGAGCTCGGGAATTGTCTTCTCCATCCCTTGCATATTATAGTTCATCATGAAGCCTTTATAGCTTGGTGGCAGTGACTGAAGAACTCTGTCAATAACACTCTCAACCGGAAGATCAATTCCCAGCTGAGTCAAGTGGTTGTGGTACCCAGACATTCTGAGTATGTGTCCACTGACAGAACTGTTCTCCTCCATCTTACAGCTGAAGAACTTGTTGGAGACTTCATATCTCTCAACCCGGGCATTAGCTTGAAATATCAATTTCAGCTCTTGGAACATCTCATATGCTCCGTGGCGTTCAAAACGCTTTTGCAGTCCCGGTTCTAAGCCGTAGAGCATGGCACACTGAACTATCGAGTAGTCATCAGATCGAGCCTGCCAGGCATTCACAACGTCTGCAGCAGCTCCTGCAGCAGGTCCATCACCTAGTGGTGCATCAAGGACATAATTCTTCTGTGCAGCAATGAGGATAATCCTCAAGTTATGGACCCAGTCCGAGTAGTTGCTACCATCATCTTTCAACTTAGCTTTCTCTAGGAACGTATCAAAAACAGGGGAGCTACAACGCGAGCTATTGATCTACAACATAATTTGCAAAGACTATCAGGACTAAGTTCATGATAAATTAAGTTCAATTAATCAAATTACTAGTGAACTCCCACTTAAATTAACATCCCTCAAGCTAACTAAGTGATACATGATCCAAATCAACTAGCCCATGTCCGATCATCACGTGAGATGGGATAGTCATCAATGGTGAACATCTCCATGTTGATCATATCTACTATATGACTCATGTTCGACCTTTCGGTCTCCAGTGTTCCGAGACCATGTCTGTACATGCTAGGCTCGTCAAGTTTAACCCAAGTATTCTGCTTGTGTAAAATTGGCTTACACCCGTTGTATGTGAACGTAGAATCTATCACACCCGATCATCACGAGGTGCTTTGAAACGATGAACTTTAGCAACGGTGCATACTCGGGGAGAACACTTTTATCTTGAAATTTAGTGAAGGGATCATCTTATAATGCTACCGTCGTTCTAAGCAAAATAAGATGCATAAAGGATAAACATCACATGCAATCAAAATATGTGACATGATATGGCCATCATCTTGTGCTTTTGATCTCCATCTCCAAAGCATCGTCATGATCTCCATCATCACCGGCTCGACACCTTGATCTCCATCGTTGCGTCGTGGTCGTCTCGCCAACTATTGCTTCTACAACTATTGCTAACGTATAGCGATAAAGTAAAGCAATTACATGGCGCTTGCATTTCATACAATAAAGAGACAACCATAAGGCTCCTGCCGGTTGCCGATAAATTACAAAACATGATCATCTCATACAATAACGTATATCACATCATGTCTTGACCATATCACATCACAGCATACCCTGCAAAAACAAGTTAGACGTCCTCTACTTTGTTGTTGCAAGTTTTACGTGGCTGCTACGGGCTTCTAGCAAGAACCGTTCTTACCTACGGCATAAAACCACAACGGTGATTTATCAAGTTTGCTGTTTTAACCTTCAACAAGGACCGGCCGTAGTCAAATTTGATTCAACTAAAGTAGGAGAAACAGACACCCGCCAGTCTCCTTTATGCAAAACAAGTTGCATGTCTGTCGGTGGAACCGGTCTCATGTACGTGGACATGTAAGGTTGGTCCGGGCCGCTTCATCTTACAATACCGCCGAATCAAAATAAGACATTGGTGGTAAGCAGTATGACGATCACCGCCCACAACTTTTTGTGTTCTACTCGTGCATATCATCTACGCATAGACCTGGCTCATGATGCCACTGTTGGGGAACGTTGCATGGAAAACAAAAAATTTCTACGCACACACAAGATCTATCCATGGAGATGCATAGCTACGAGAGGGTGAGTGTGTCTACGTACCCTCGTAGACCGTAAGCGGAAGCGTTAGAACAACGCGGTTGATGTCGTCGAACAACTTCACGATCCAACCGACCGAGTATCGAACGTACGGCACCTCCGCGTTCAGCACACGTTCAGCTCGGTGACGTCCTTGACTTCTTGATCCATCAAGACGGCGAGGTAGTGGATGAGTTCCGGTAGCACGACGGCGTGGTGACGGTGATGGTGATGCTATCTCCGTAGGGCTTCGCCCAAGCACTGCGAAAATATATGACCGATGGACGGAACTGTGGAGGGGGGCGCCGCACACGGCTAAGACAATGTTGTGTCTTGTTTGGGGCGCCCCCTCTCCTCTATTTATATATGTGTAGGGGCTTGGAGTAGAAGGAATAGTGCCACGTGAACAGTACCACATGAATAGTACACACGTGGACTTGGACTCCAAAGTCCAATCCTATTCCTACTAGGACTCTCCTTTTTTCCTTCCCTAGCTACGTGGGCTTTTGAGGACTTGGTGCGCCTGGCCCAATAAGGCCAGGGCGCCTCCCCTTAGCCCATGCCAGCCCTTGGGACGTGGTGGACCCACTCGTGGACTTTCGGACCCCTCCGGAATCCTCCGGAACCTTCTGGAAGCTTCCCGGTACAATACCGAAAAAACTGCACCTTTTTCCGGAACCCAAAATATGACTTCCCATATATAAATCTTTAACTCTCGACCATTCCGAGACTCCTCGTGACGTCCGGGATCTCATCCGGGACTCCGAACAATATTCAGTTACCAATTCACATAACTCATATAACACTATATTGTCAACGAACGTTAAGCGTGCGGACCCTACGGGTTCGGGAATGATGTAGACATGACTGAGACGCCTCTCCGGTCAATAACCAATAGTGGAACCTGGATGCTCAAATTGGTTCCTACATATTCCACGAAGATCTTATCGGTCGAACCGCAATGACAACATACGTAATTCCCTTTGTCCGTCGGTATGTTACTTGCCCGAGATTCGATCATCGGTATCTCCATACCTAGTTCAATCTCGTTACCGGCAAGTCTCTTTACTCGTTCCGTAATACATCATCCCGTAACTAACTCCTTAGTCACTTTGCTTGCAAGCTTCTTATGTTGTGCATTACCGAGAGGGCCCAGAGATACCTCTCCGAAACACGGAGTGACAAATCCCAGTCTCGATCCATGCCAACTCAACAGACACCTTCGGAGATACCTGTAGAGCATCTTTATGATCACCCAGTTACGTTGTGACGTTTGATAGCACACAAGGTATTCCTCCGATATCCGGGAGTTGCATGATCTCATGGTCGGAGGAACATGTATTTGACATTCAAGAAAGCAGTAGCAATAAACAGAAAGACCATATGCTAAGCTAAAAAATGGGTCTTGTCCATCACATCATTCTCCTAATGATGTGATCCCGTTATCAAATGACAACTCATGTCTATGGTTAGGAAACCTTAACCATCTTTGATCAACGAGCTAGTCTAGTAGAGGCTCACAAGGGACACGGTATTTGTTTATGTATTCACACATGTATTTAAGTTTCCGGTCAATACAATTCTAGCATGAATAATAAACCTTTATCATGAACAAGGAAATATAAAATAATAACAACTTTATTATTGCCTCTAGGGCATATTTCCATCATAGGGAAGTTCGGGGCTCACGCCACTCTTCAAGTTGGATGCTTCTTCTGTGAGTAGGAGAATTATTGGAAGTGAAACTATAAGAAGTAAAATGCAGAAAAGAAAAGAAGACTGGAATGTCCAGCTCAGGTATGAATGTCATACAAGTTATAAGATGTAGATAAAGTTGGTCAAGTAAAGTGTAGTTTTTGGGAATTATGATCAATTTTTTGATCATTAATTCTTCAATATTGTGATTAAAATTTGATCACAAGGATATCGACTCGATTACATGTCGATACGAATCGTTGCAAGAAACTACAACAGACTAAATGACCAACAAACAATGAGGTTAAAATATGTGTTGAAAACTTTATAATAGTTATGATACTTTTCATCAGCATATTACCTTTGTATTTATTGTCATAATTCATTTTAGAGTTTTGTACAGTCTAGCCCATTGCATAGAAGTTGCAAGGCTATTGTTCATGAGAGAACAATAGTTGTTTGATAGTATGAACAAAAGGCCATACTCCTATTATGAATAGGATGTATGTTATGAATATTGATATGAAAAATGAACATCCTTAACACTGACGCTAAATGTCGCAAGACTAAAAGAATACCACATATGTGTGGCACTACATTTAGTCACATTGGACAAACCAGCATGGAGAAATTCCATAGTGATGGATATTGAAGTCATCTAATTATGAATCACCTGACACTTGCAACTTTCGTCCAAATGGTGAAGTAAACTTAAATACCGTTCACAGACCATAAAGAACAAGCAAAAATAATTGGAACATGCATGTTGATGTGTGTAGATCAATAAGTGTTGTTGCAAGCAGTGGATTTATCTATCTTCAAGATTGACTCAAGTAAATATTTATATTTATTGAGACATAAATCTGGATCTTTAGAAATGTTTCAAAAGATTTTTCCAGAATGAAGTAGAACCGATCATAACAAAAATTATGTTTCTACAATTGGAGTTATAAATTTAGAAATTATGTAACAGAAAGAATTTGAGTTATAAATTTAGCGAATGTCTGATGACCTATGAAAAGAAATTTATAGCTTGCACTTTGATGTCTACTATGCAACTTTTATTCTTGTAGACGTTGTTGGGCCTCCAAGTGCAGAGTTTTGTAGGACAGTAGAAAATTTCCCTCAAGTGGATGACCTAAGGTTTATCAATCCGTGGGAGGCGTAGGATGAAGATGCTCTCTCTCAAACAACCCTGCAATCAAATACAAGAAATCTCTTGTGTCCCCAACACACCCAATACAATGGTAAATTGTATAGGTGCACTAGTTTGGCGAAGAGATGGTGATACAAGTGTAGTATGGATAGTAGATATAGGGTTTTGTAATCTAAAAATAAAAAAACAGCAAGGTAGCAAGTGATAAAACGGAGCACAAACGTTATTGCAATGCTTGAAAACAAGGCCTAGGGTTCATACTTTCACTAGTGCAATCTCTCAACAATGCTAACATAGTTACTGGTACATACCCTCAGCCCCGAGGGTGAACTACTCCCTCCTCGTCATGGAGACAGCCGGGATGATGAAGATGGCCTGCGGCGATGATTTTCCCCTCCGGCAGAGTGCCGGAACAGGGCTCCAGATGAGATCGCTTTGGTACAGAGGCTTGCGGCGGCGGCGTGGAAGTTCTAGGATTCTTTCTGGGGTTTTTGATATTTATAGGAATTTTTGGCATTGGTTTCACGTCAAGGGGGGCCACAAGGGAGCGACAAGCCTGCTCCGCACACCCTGGGGGGGAGGGCGCGCCCCCAGGCTTGTCGCTTCCTCGTGAGGCTTCTGGTCCTTCCTCGAAGCTTCGGGGGTCTCTTTTGGTTCACAAAAAATCACCGTAAATTTTCAATCCATTCCGAGAACTTTTATTTCTGCAAAAAAAACAACACCACGGTAGTTCTACTGAAAACAGCGTCAGTCCGGGTTAGTTCTAATCAAATCATACCAAAACCATATAAAATTGTTGTAAACATGGCATGAATACTTCATAAATTATAGATACATTGGAGACGTATCAGCATCGCCAAGCTTAATTCCTGCTCGTCCTCGAGTAGGTAAATGATAAAAGAAATAATTTATGAAGTGTGAATGCTAGCATAGTGCACAACTTTGATCAATGATAATTCCAAACACTTTTTCTAGCATTATTATATATCATAAACAGTAGCTCATCTCATAAAACTTCTCATGATCAAGTAGCAAGCTATTCACATGTTAAAGTTTAGATCATAAACTTTCTTGAAACCTAACAAACTATGTTCTCAGTCATCAAACAATTGCAATTCATCTTATTTTCAGGAAGGGTCTATGTAAGAGCTTTGATTTAGCAAATTCCACATACTCAACTATCATATAGTCTTCCATGATTGCTGACACTCAAAGCATATTTTTAGAACCGTTTCAGTCAAACACATAGGAAGATAGGGGCTTAATGTTTTGCGTCCCAACTTATTTATCACATGGATAATGTTAACAATAATAACTCATGATCACCTATATTCAACGAGATATATGTGCCTGGATCTTTCCCCACCACATGATGCTTGCCAAGAGAGAAAATAAAAACGAAATAGAGAAGAATACTATTGACTCTTGCATAAAAGTAAATACATAAAGTAAAAGATAGGCCCTTCGCAGAGGGAAGCAAAGGTTGTCATGCGCTTTTTATTTTTGGATGTGCAAGCTCTTAATGCAAAGGAATGTCACTTTATATTGCCCCTTGTGATAGCAACCTTTATTATGCAGTCTGTCACTTTTATTTCTTCACCATCACAAGTTCGTACAAAGCTTATTTTCCCTTACAACAAAAGATCATACATATTTAGGAGCAATTTTTATTGCTTTTGCACCGATGACAACTTACTTGAAGGATCTTATTCAATTCATAGGTAGATATAGTGGACTCTCATGGCAAGAAACTAGGTTTAAGGGTTTTTGGATGCACAACTAGTATTTCTACTTAGTACGAATTTTTGTCTAGCAAAGGATAAGGGGCAAGCACCACATGTTAGAGGATCCAACAACATATAACTTCTATGTGAATATAAACAAACATAACTCATTACATTGTCTTCCTTGTCCAACATCAACTACTTGATCAAGCTTGAAAATAATTAATGGGGGCTCACAATCATAGAAGATGTCCAAGATAGTGTATTTATATGTGAAATCTCTCTTCCTTCAATATTCTTTCATGAATTGTTCAAGTGACCAATGCTGTGTTTGCTAACTTTCAATAAATTTTACCACTCATACTTCTTGTATGTGAAGTCACTACTCCCCATGGGACAAGCATATGAAACACATATAATTTGAACTTTATTATATTCAATTCATTCAACAATTACTCTTGGGATATAAGTGAAGCACGAGAGTAAATGACAAACTACTCCAAAAGATATAAGTGAAGAACAAAGAGTAGTTAAGTGAATGGGTAGCTATGTGAAGACTCTCTCTCAATAAAAACTTTCAGATCTAATGATTTTATTAAAACAACAAGCAAAATGAAAATAAAAGGACACTCCAAGAATAGCACATATCATGTGAACAAGTAAAAACTTAGGTTAACCGATAGGTGTTGATGAAGAAAGGTGGGATGCCCACCGGGGCATCCCCAAGCTTAGTTGCTTGAGACTTCTTGGAATGTTATCTTGGGGTGCCTTGGGCAGCCCCAAGTTTGAGCTCTTGTGTCTCCTTAATTCCTCTCATATCATGGCTTCTCCTAAATCTTAAAAACTTCATCCACACAAAACTCAACAAGAACTCGTGAGATAAGTTAGTATAAATCAACTCAAAACCTTAACATTCTCTACTGTACCAAATCACAAAAATTATAATTAAATATTGCATACTAAATGCCTCTGCATATTTAATACTCCTATCCACAAATAGAAACATTAAACAAGCAAACATATGCAAACAATGCAACTATAACAGCAATCTGCCAAAACAGAACAGTCTGTAAAGGGTGAATAAGAATTCCTACTTCCATAACTCTAAACATTCTGAAAAATTACCATGTGATAGAGAACTAATGCATGCTTACTGTGTAAAAATTTCAGATTTTTATCATGTTCTGACTATTTAGTAATATTCTGGACATAACAGAAAACTTTCTGTTTTCAAACAGCAACACATGAACTTGCAAATTGAGCATGGTAAAGGCTATAATTGGCATTTTATTGAACTAAAAGATACAAAACATGATTATTGATAACATAAAGAAAATCTCAACAAAGGAAAATGACGCTCCAAGCAAAACTCATATTATGTGACGAATAAAAATATAGCTCCAAGTGAGGTTACCGATAGTGTTGAAGACGAAAGAGGGGATGCCTTCCGGGGCATCCCCAAGCTTAGTTGCTTGGGTATTCCTTAAATATTACATTGGGGTGCCTTGGTAATCCCCAATCTTAGGGTCTTCCTGCTCCTTATTCTCCTCATATCGTTATCTCACCGAAAACTTGAAAACTTGAATCACACAAAACTTAACGGAACTTGTGAGATAGGTTAGTATGAGAAAAATAAACCATCCACTTAGGTACTGTAAATACAAGATTCATAATTGTTATCCCATAATTCCTACTGTACTCTATCATTTCCACAATTTATATCTCACAATATAAGCTATGGAAACACTAAAACAAGCGAACTATGCAATAAAAACAGAATCTGTCAAAAACAGAACAGCATGTAGTGAGCGATTTAAAAACCATACTTATGTACCTCCAAAAATTCTGAAAAATTAGGAAAATGTAAAAAATTTGTAACCCAATACTCTGTAAAAATTTCAGAATTTTCTCATGCTCCAGTACAGAATAGAAATTCTATCACCGGACACAAAAGTTTCTGTTTTTGCACATAATCAAATCAACAAGCATCCACACTATCCCAAAGGCTTTACTTGGCACATTATTGAAACAAAAGCTATAAAACATGATTACTACAGTAGCTTAATCATGTGAACACACAAAAATAGTAGGTATAAATGGGGGCTGGCGTTTTGGCTCCCGGGTGCATTTGCACCCGAATGAACAGTAACGCAAAAAATTATATTACAATTTTCCGAAAAATTCCGAATTTTTTTGTAAATGTTTGTGTTAGTGTCGCAAGCATGCATGACAATTTTCATGCGGAACAGAGTGGTGGTGTTTCGTCCGCAAAAAAAACAAATTTGGGGTGACATTTTGGTGTAACTTTTCGTGTTCAATTTGTTTTTTTGCACAAGCCAAAATGCTTAACCTTTTTGCCTCAAAATTTGCGGGTAGCATTTGAATGTGACTAAGTACACAAAAAAATTTGTCTTGATTTTTTTTTCATCTCAAAATGTTTGTTTGGCCCCGGGAGCATATGCTCCCGGGAGCCAAATTGACTTTCTGGTATAAATGTTGGGTTGTTTCCCAACAAGCGCTTTTCTTTAATGCCTTTTTAGCTAGGCATGATGATTTGAATGATGCTCGCATAAAAGTAAGGAATTGAAACATAAAGGGAGCATCATGAAACATATGGCAAGCACATTTAAGCCTAACCCACTTCCTATGCATAGGGATTTTGTGAGCAAACAATTTATGGGAGCAAAAATCAACTAGCATAGGAAGGCAAAACAAGCATGACTTCAAAACTTTCAACATAAAGAGAGGAAACTTGATGTTATTGAGATATGTAAAAGCTTATGTTCCTCTCTCATAATAATTTTCAGTAGCATCATGAATGAATTCAACAATATAACTATCACATAAAGCATTCTTTTTCATGATCCACAAGCATAGAATTTTTATTACTCTCCACATAAGCAACTTTCTTCTCATTCCTAATAGTGGGAGTAAACTCAATAAAATAACTATCATGAGATACTTGATTTGCATAATCAATTTGAGCATTAAAATCATGATGACAAGTTTCATGGTTATCATTATTCTTTATAGCATACATGTCATCACAATAATCATCATAGATAGCAACTTTGTTATCATAATCAATTGAAGCCTCTTCCAAAATAGTGGAATCATCATTAAATAAAGTGATGACCTCTCCAAATCCACTTTCAAAATTATAATCATCATAAATAGGAGGCGAGCAATCATCATAATAAATTTTCTCATCAAAAGTAGGGGGACTAAAAATAGCATCTTCATCAAACATAGCATCCCCAAGCTTATGGCTTTGCATATCATTAGCATCATGGATATTTATAGAAAGCATACTAACAACATTGCAATCATGCTCATCATTCAAAGGACACACATTAAACATTTTATTAAATTCTTCCTCTAGCAATTGAGCACAATTTTCCGATCCATCATTTTCAAGAAAGACATCATAAAGATGAAGCATTTGAGGCAACCTCAATTCCATTTTTTTGTAGTTTTATTTTATAAACCAAACTAGTGATAAAACAAGAAACTAGAAGATTCAATTGCAAGATCTAAAGATATACCTTCAAGCACTCACCTCCCCGGCAACGACGCCAGAAAAAAGCTTGATGTCTACTACGCAACTTTTATTCTTGTAGACGTTGTTGGGCCTCCAAGTGCAGAGTTTTGTAGGACAGTAGCAAATTTCCCTCAAATGGATGACCTAAGGTTTATCAATCTGTGGGAGGCATAGGATGAAGATGGTCTCTCTCAAACAACCCTGCAATCAAATGCAAGAAATCTCTTGTGTCCCCAACACACCCAATACAATGGTAAATTGTATAGGTGCACTAGTTCGGCGAAGAGATGGTGATACAAGTGTAGTATGGATAGTAGATATAGGGTTTTGTAATCTAAAAATAAAAAAACAGCAAGGTAGCAAGTGATAAAATGGAGCACAAACGGTATTGCAATGCTTGAAAACAAGGCCTAGGGTTCATACTTTTGCTAGTGCAATCCCTCAACAATGCTAACATAGTTACTAGTACATACCCTCAGCCCCGAGGGTGAACTACTCCCTCCTCATCATGGAGACCGCCGGGATGATGAAGATGGCCTCTGGCGATGATTTCCCCCTCTGGCAGAGTGCCGAAACAGGACTCCAGATGAGATCGCTTTGGTACAGAGGCTTGTAGCGGCGGCGTGGAAGTTCTAGGTTTCTTTCTGGGGTTTTTGGTATTTATAGGAATTTTTGGCATTGGTTTCACGTCAAGGGGGCCCATGAGGGAGAGACAAACCTGCTCCGCGCGCCCTGGGGGGAGGGCGCGCCCCCCAGGCTTGTCGCTTTCTCGTGAGGCTTCTGGTCCTTCCTCAAAGCTTCGGGGGTCTCTTTTGGTCCACAAAAAATCATCGTAAATTTTTAGCCCATTCCGAGAACTTTTATTTCTGCACAAAAAACAACACTACGGTAGTTCTGCTGAAAACAACGTCAGTCCGGGTTAGTTCTAATCAAATCATACCAAAACCATATAAAATTGTTGTAAACATGGCATGAATACTTCATAAATTATAGATACGTCGGAGACGTATCACACTTCCCAGAACATTACTAAGAGTAGAATGTTTTGAGTAGATGTAATCAAGAAATGTATGACATGGTGAGGTCAAAGATAACATTAATTATTTTGCCAATATACTTTTTAATGTGATGCTTTAGAGACGGTGGCTTTTACACTAAAAAGAGTGCCATCAAATTTGTTGAAATAAGTGCTACTTTGTAGGTTATCCCAAATGATTGGGTATTGCTCTATCACTACGCCGAGGCAAAGTGATTTGCCAAAGAGTGTGGAAATTTTGAAGAAAATGTTTTGTACAAAAGAGTGAGTGGGAGGACAGTGCAACTTGACAAGATTACAGAATCTTCGTGATCAGGTCAAAGAAAAGAAACGCTGGAAGTAATTCTAGAATTTCCTACCGCGACTGATACGAAAACCTCTACATGAGACATAGAGACTTCGGTCGAACTTGCAGCTGAACTATATAGGTTGGAAAAACTCGTGCAAACCTTCATGGTGTGCAGATGAGATATTGTTGAACAAACAATGAACCTATAATACACAGAAACGCATTGATGGGCCCTAACTCCGGAATTGGCTATAAGCCAAAATAATCCGAGATAATATCCATATACATAATTCAAGTTTAGAACTTGATGAACCCTCCGGAAGACTTAGATTCTAAAGTATAGTAATGGATTTATAAACTGATAAAGATAAGAATGTTTTATGCTTGACTTGTTACAAGTAGTTTATGACAAGATCAAGGAGTTGACTATGACGAGATTGTCTCATCACAGTAATACTTAAAGTCAGTTCAGATTAAACTAGCAATTACTAAATATTTCAGTTATGAGATATAATAAATGGATGTCAAAATGATTCCCATGAGATGAAAATAGAACCAAGGTTGTATATTTGATACGGTCCAAGGTAATTTTGTCAATCCAGAGGATGCTAGTAAATGTGCAAACTTCAAGAGATCCTATAATGTTCTGAAGCAAGCATAGTGGAGTTGGAATCTTCGATCTGATGAAATGGTCAAATAATTTGATTTCATCGAGGAAAGCGAAGAAGCTTGTGTTTACAAGAAAGTAAGTGGGAGTATGATAATATTTCTGAACACTGTGTGTGCATGACACATTGTTGATTGGAAGTCACATAAATTTCTTGACACGGATTAAGAATTTATTTTTCAGTAAAGTACTTACGCAATATAGTCCTGGTATTAGACATAATTATCTATGGAGATATAGTGTCTAATCAGGCTTAACCAAAATACATATTGACAGAATACTAAAGCAGTTTAGTATGAAATGCGCAAGAAGAGTTTCTTCTCAAAGTCACATGGAAGGAGTTTTAAACAAGAATTGGTATCCTGAAATACTGATGAGCGAAATACATGATTTCAATCACAATTGTGTTAAATATGTTCCATGGTATGTAAACAACTAGATATGTCTAGTACTCCAAGTAAGTTGTGAGTAAAGTTACCAGAATGGCCAAATTGTTGATCATAGAACAACAGTGAAAATGTGTTAAGTACTAACGACATGTTTCTCGTATACAGAGAAGATGAAGAGATTGTTGTAAGGAGTTACATCAATACAGGTTCGTTGTAAGTAGTACATCGATAAAATCTTCATCAGTGCTCCAAGCAATTTTTTGGTTTCAGTTAAATGATTTATGGTGGCACAGTAAGTTGGAATTGGTCCAAGTTACTGTGGTGAATTCTATAACAGAAGGCTGAGTATATTGTCATTTTAGAAGCAACAATAGAGGGAGGTGAATCAAAAGTTCATTTACGAGCTTGGTACGGTTTCTAGATGATTGTGCCCATGGAACACTGTTCTCAACAGAGGTTCCATAGCTCAGTCTACGGAATCAAAGGTCCTGCCAGTGATTCAATATATACAAAGCCTATTTTCACATAAATTAAGAATTTTGGTGAAAGCATGATAGATGCATAGATATGCAAATGATGCACACGGATCTGAAGTTGTCAAGATCTGATAGGACAAAGGCTATATCCCAAGCAAAGCATGAACAAACACCGGATTGCCATTGGTGTAAAAGGAAATGTGCTAACTAGATTATTGACTCTAGTGCAAGTGGGAGACTGTTGGAAAAATGCCATAGAGGCAATAATATTGTATTATTATATTTCCATGTTCATAATTAATAGTTCATATTCTATGCTATTACTGCTATGATCCTGGAATATGTGATTCAGTGGAAAACTCATATGCACGTGTGGAATGATAAATGACAAAATAAGATTCCCAGTATCGGCTCTAAGACTAGCTTAAGTGTTGTTTGTGATCATGTTTTTCAGATCTTAGGATATCGTTAAGTGTAACGATAGTCCTAAAACAACTTTGGGAGTATGACGTTAGAAGAACGATCATATTGAATCGACCCAAACTTGTTTGTTATACTTTGAGATAATATCATCTGAAATCAATTGTTATAACACGGAGTGTTAATGTGTTTTAGTTCCTCAGACCATGAGAGCATCATAGCCACTTCTTACCGTACGGTGGACTTTGGGGTTGCTCAAACGTCATCTCTAACACAGTGATCATAACGACAACTTACAGGTTCATCGGAAAGTTTGCCAAGGGACTAGATAGCTCGAGAATGGAATTTGCTCCTCCGACGATGGAGAAATATTCTTAGGGCCCTCCCGGTGTGATGACATCCATCATCGTGTGGCCAGACACAGGTGACTAGGTCACGTGGATGCCGGAACACATCAACGAGAAAGAAGAACAAACCGGCAACAAGGACAACGGTATAGTGCGCATGTGCATGACTCAAGAGGATACCGATGCATCTCGGGTTTTGTAAAGTATTGTGACACAAAGGTAACATCACATGATAACCAAAGTTTCACTCGAATGTCATTCGTGTAACCATAAGGATCGATATGGACGTCCACGGTTCCGCTATCGATCATTGAACGAAGGGGTTTCGTTCATGTCTATGTTTTACCGAACCTATGGGGTCACATGATTAAGGTAATCATGATCTGCTGAGTGTTAGTAGGATGAGAGTATCGATGATTTATTTGTGGAATTGTTTCATTAATATTCGGAATAGTTCCAAGAGGAACCAGAAGCGTTTCTGGGTCACTGAAAGGCTTTCGGAGTTTATCGGGCAATACTGGGTATTACCGATAAATAATATATAGGTGGAAAATGTTTATGGTGATGTTAAATTAAAAATAAAAGGCTCTAGTAATTGTTTGGAAACTTTTATATTTATTTTAATATCAACGGGCTTTAAAAGGCCAAGTGGTGGAAGGAGAATTGGGCCACCTTGGCCCATGTAGGGGAGGCGCCCCCTTTTCCATCAAGGGGAGGCCGAATTGGAGTGGGGGGAGGACTCCTCCTCCCCCAAGGCCGACGCACCAAGGAGGGACTTTCCCTCCTTGTGTTGTAGCCCCTCCTCCCCTCTCAACATATATATACTAGAGGCTTTGGGCTATTTTGAATACACAACATTTGGAGCCTCGTCTAGTCCTCTAGTTCTAGTTCTAGTTGATCCTAGTTGATCAGTTAGAACCTGACCTAGATCCTCTAATCCTCATAATTAGAAGCCCAATGTGGTTCTAATCTTCTCCCTCTAGTTCTCGCGACGATTAGCTCTGGACGGTGAAGCGCCGCCGGATCGTGAAGACCGTATGCTTGCAACCAAGTAGAGATGCCGTGCTTTCGGTCAACTGTTCGAGGGATGTTCATGGGCAGTTTGCGGGATCATTCATCGATTGTTCGAGGGACTCCAAATATGATCTACACTGACTCGTCTACTTCCGTTGCACTCCAGAGTCAGTAACGATCGCAATCCAAACTGTTTATGCATCTTCATATTGTTCCTGGGTATTCGTAGGGCGATTTTTTTTGTTTTCTACTACGTTTCCAACACTTAGAAGACTATGTCTTCACCTTATTCCCCTTGAGCTAAGGTCACTTAGACCTCGCCCAATCACTTTGGTAAGTCTTTGATACGTCTCTGACGTATCTATAATTTTTTTTTGTTTGATGCCATTATCCTACTATTTCCACATACTTTTGGCAACAATTTATATGATTTCTTAGACTAACATATTAATCTAGTGCGCAGTGCCAGTTCTTGTTTTTTTTGCATGTTTTTGTATTTCGCAGAAAATCCATATCAAACGAAGTCTAAACCCGATAAAAAGTTACGGTGATTTTTTATGGAATATACGAGGATTTTTGGCGCAAGAATCAACAGAAGGGGGAGGGGGGACAGGCCCCACAAGCTCAACGGGTGCGCCCCTACCCTAGGGCACGACCCCTGCACTTGTGGCCTTCTCGAAGGTCGGTTGGGGGTGTCCTTCGGCCGCAAGGAAGCTAATATGCGGCGAAAAATCCCCTCAAAATTTCAGCCCAATCGGAGTTATGGATCTCCGGATATTTAATAAACAGTGAAAGGCCAGAAAACAAGAACGCGAAACAGAGAAGAAAACAGAGAGAGAGAGAGAGAGAGAGAGAGAGAGAGAGAGAGAGAGAGATCCAATCTAGGGGTGCTTCCGCCCCTCGGGGGCCATGGTGACCAAGGGCCAGGGGGAATCCTTCTCCCATCTAGGGGGAAGGCCAAGCAAGAAGAAAAAGGAGGGGGCTCTCTCCCCCTCTCTCCCGGTGGCGCCGGAGAGCCCGCCAGGGGAACCATCATGGCAGCGATCTACTCCAACAACTCCACCGTCATCATCAACACCTCCATCACCTTCCCTCATCTATACTCAGCGGTCCACTCTCCTGCAACCCGCTGTACCCCCTACTTGAACATGGTGCTTTATGCTATATATTACTATCCAATTATGTGTAGCCATCCTATGATGTTTGAGTAGATTATTTTTGTCCTATGGGTTGATTGATGATCTTGATTGATTTGATTTGCATGTTTTATTTTGGTGCTGTCCTATGGTTCCCTCCATGCCGCGCACACGCGTGGGATTCCCACTGTAGGGTGTTGCAATATGTTCATGATTCGCTTACAGTGGGTTGCGAGAGTGACAGAAGCTTAAACCCGAGTAAGAGAGTTGTTGCGTATGGGATAAAGGGGACTTTACACTTAATGCTATGGTTGGGTTTTACCTTAATGAATCTCTAGTAGTTGCGGAAGCTTGCTAGATTTACAATCATAAGTTCATGTGATCCAAGTACAGAAAGTGTGTTAGCTTATGCATGTCCCTCATATAAAATTGCAATAATGATTACCGATCCTGTTATCAATTTCCTAGGACAACTTCGCAAATCCTACCACCACTTGTCCACACTCGCTATACTAACTTAATTTTTCTTTTATTAAAACAACACCTAACTTTTATTTTCATGTTCTTTATTACCTTGCAAACTTATCCCATTAGACCTACAAAGTAGTTTTATTCTTGTTTTAGGTAAAGCAAATGTTATTGTCCGTAGAGTTATATTGGTGGTCGATAGAACTTGAAGATAATATAAATTCTACCTTTAGCTCCTCATTGGGTTCGACACTCTTACTTATCAAAAAAAGGCTACAAATGATCCCCTATACTTGTGGGTTATCAAGACCTTTTTCTGGCGTCGTTGCCAGGGAGCAATAGCGTGGGGCGAATATTCTTGTGTGAGCTTGTTGACTTTATCTCTAAGTAGATTTTATTTTTTGTTCTAAGTTTTTTATATCTTTAGTTATGGATATAGAACACGAAACACCAAAAATATTAGTTGTACTTGCTACTCATGGAGATGGGGAACCTCCTAAAACCCTAGATGTTGGTTATGTGGAAAACATTAAATACTACTTTGATAATCCTAATAAATCCCCGTTCAACTTGATAATGGGAGACACTTTGGATCACTGGGAATATTTTAGGGATTATCGCTTGTCTCAAAAAGGGAAACACTTCTGGGATCAAATTAAAATTTTGTGTTGGTATGCTTGGAATTTGTGCTTAAGGTATGATTATACTTGTTGCTCTAAGATGGATGCTCCACACCTTCCATTACAATGTGAATTTAATGATAATGGAACCTTGGCTTCTTATGCTACTGGTGTATATGATTACTATGATGTGGAGCAAATAGAAGATTTTGTTGCTTTTAAGTGTGCTTATGAAATTGAATCTTTGTTTGAAAAGTATGAAAATTGTGATGATGCCCTTTACAGAACTGAAAATCTTGCTATACTTAGATATTGCCATGAAAATTATAAATACAATGCTCATATTAATGAACATATTGAGAGAATGTATGCTGCCCTGGAAGAGACTAATATTTTGCTGGCTCCTATGGAAGAAGAAATTGATGAAATTGTGAGCTCATTAGATAAAAATGAGGAGGAGAGCGAAGAACAAAAGAAGGACCCAAAGGATAAGTGCCACACGTGTGGCACGAAGCAACATGGTCCAAACGTCCCCATCACCATCCATCTCGCCACATCATCACATGCATGCATACACACCGAAACAGATGACATCAGCGGAATCTTTTTGGTTTTTTGAAATTTAATTTTTTTATCTCTTAAATAAAAAATTCGATTAAAAATCTGTTTTCATCATTAAATCCGTCTCGACGAGATCTTCAAAACTAGATCCCATATTCGACGACTTTTTTTGGGGCCAAAAGTTGCCATGATGTTTACACTAAAGTTGCCATGATATGTTTCATCTATTTCTTTCTTCTAGATTTTGAAGGTACCATTGTATTTAACCACTTTTCACGACAAATTTTATTAATTGACCATGGCAATTTCTAGTAATTAACCACGGCAAATTTACTTCATGAGATCATGGCAATTTTTAGTAATTCATCATGGCAAATTTAGTTTTAGATCACGACAATTTTAGTTTATAGATCATGCTAATTTTTAGTATTTTGACCATGGCAATTTTAGTTTTTAGACCATGGTAATTATTTTTGTGTATGAACCATGGCAAATGTAGTGCATGGATCATGACAAATTCAAGTAATTCACGATGGCAATTTTAGTTTATGGTTCATTCCAAATTTGAGTCATTGACCATGCATTTTTTAAGTAATTGACGACGGATTTCTTTGTATGAACCATGTCAAAACTATTTCATGGATCATGGCAAATTTTAGCAATTCACCATGGCAAGTTTTAGTTTCTTATTTCCCTTTCTTATAACATGTCAAATTTTACTTTAAACGTAGAAGAAAAAAATATACGAAACATATCATGGCAACTTTAATGTAAACACCATGGCAATTTATCTGCAATAGACATGGCAACTTTTAATCAAAAAACAAGTCATCGAAACATATCAATATGAGATCTAGTT
Organism: Elymus sibiricus; assembly: GCA_039707655.1. NCBI lineage: Eukaryota > Viridiplantae > Streptophyta > Magnoliopsida > Poales > Poaceae > Elymus > Elymus sibiricus. The sequence goes on from CM077674.1 coordinate 256,378,476, forward strand.
TCGAAGATCTCGTTGCGATGGATGTAATGGTGAAAATGGTTTTTCAATCAGATTTTTCATTTAAGAGATAAAACATTTTAAAAATTGAAAAACCTAAAAGATTCCCACTGACATCATCAGTTTCGTCATTTGTGCATGCATACGGTGACGTGGCGCGATGTGTGCTGATGGAGTCGTTCGGCCCAGCCGCCCACGTGCCACACGTGTGGTGGTTATCGGCGTCCAGGAAGGAAGAGTGGATTAGCTACCCGTGCATATTTTCCCCACCTTCTAATGAGAGTAACTCTTCAACTCATACATTGTTTAATTTCCCTTCGTGCTTACCGAAGGATGAATGCTATGATCCCTTGGATTCGTTGGAAATATCCCTTTTTGATGAACTTGATGCTTGCTATGCTTTTGGCCATGATGCTAATATGAATGATGCTCATGGAGATGAACTTGCTATAGTTCCTTATGTTAAGAATGAAATTGTTGCTATTGCACCCACACATGATAGCTAGTCCTATTATCTTTTTCAATTCTCCCAACTACACTATATCGGAGAAGTTTGCACTTATTAAGGATTATATTGATGGGTTGCATTTTACCATTACACATGATGATTTTAATGGATATAATATGCATGTGCTTGCTGCTCCTACTTGCAATTATTATGAGAGAGCAACCACATCTCTGCCTCTCTATGTTTCTAATGCGATAAAATTGCAAGAAACTACTTATGCTATGTATTGGCCTTTATTACGTGTGCATGAATTGTTCTTTTATGACATGCCAATGCATAGGAAGAGAGTTAGACTTTGTTATTACATGTTGCTTTGTGCTCACTACTAAATTATAAATCATTGTTAATTAAAATTGGCTTTGATATACCTTGGGATCCAGGTGGATCAATTACTTGACCACTATATGCCTAGCTTAATGTCTTTAAAGAAAGAGCTGCCTCGGAGACAACCCAGAAGTTTTAGAGAGTCATTTTCTTCTGTTGTGTGCTTTAAAAAATATCAAAAACAAAAAAAATATAGAGGGGAACCTAAAACGTTTCAAAAAGAAAAGTGAAAGTGAGAAAGGCGAGCACCGTTGAAGTGGGGGACGTCCTTGAACTTTTGTTCATGCCCACGGAAACTTTGTGAATCTTGAATTATAGAAACTTTAAACAAAAATAATTATCCCCTTGTACAAATCCATTGTATTATAAAAATAATGTGCCAAGATTTACCTTTAGGGTGTTTAAATTGCTTGTTTGGTATGTGTTGTGCAAAAACAAAAAAAAATTGCTGTAGTGTTTGAATTTACATATTTTACTGGAACGTGCAAAAATTCTGAAATTTTACATAGTACTTCTATGCAAATGTTTTATTACGTGCTAATTTTTCAGAATTTTTGGAGTTACAGAAGTATATGTTTCATCTGCATCTTTACAGACTGTCTTGTTTTCACAGATTGTTGTTATAGTTTCTTTATCTGCTTAAGTTTGCAATTTTGCCAAGCCCCATTGATGTGGGAGCATTATAATTGTGTTAGCATACAGTACGTAATGTTGGAATGTAACTAAACAATATTTTACAGCAAGACATGATGGGATTTGATGTTATATGTACTAACCCCTCTAATAAAAGTTCGGTTATGTTTTGTGTGGATGAAGTGTTCGAAGATCAAGGAGATATCGATATGAAAAGAATAAGGAGAGGCAAGAGTTCAAGATTGGGGATACCCAAGGCACCCCAAGTGAATATTCAAGGAAACTCAAGCATCTAAGCTTGGTGATGCCCCGGAAGGCATCCCATCTTTCTTCCTCAACAATTATCGGTATGTCTCGGTTTTTGTTTTGTTCACATGATATGCACAAATTCTTGGAGCGTCATGTGCTTTTTATTTTTCTTTTAGTGACGCACCATGCTGGTATGAGATAGTCCTTGGTTGATTTAAAGAATTCTCTTTGTACTTCACTTATATCTTTTGAGTATGGCTTTATAGAACGCTTCATGTGCTTCACTTATATCTTTTGAAGTTTGGATGCTCGTTTCTCTACATTTGGAAAACCGTTATTTGTAGAATGCTCTTTTGCTTCACTTATATTTGTTAGAGCTTGGCCGAGTCTTTTGTAGAAATAATTAAACTCTCATGCTTCACTTATATCTATTTAGAGAGTTAACTGGAATTGATCATTCACATGGTTAGTCACAAAATCCTGCATAAAACTTGTAGATCACTGAATATGATATGTTTGATTCCTTGCAATAGTTTTGCGATATTAAGATGGTAATATGTGGGTGTACTAGTTGATAATTATGGTTTAGTAAAAATATTGATATTAAAGTTTGTGATTCCCGAAGCATGCATGCATAGCCTCTAGTTTTGCGATGAAGTTGGAGCGTAATTTATCATTGATTGAAATCCTTTGAGTTGTTCGGATCGGGGGCGCGCGATGATTAACTCCTCCCAACCTCCCTCCTAGGGGCATGCGAGTAGTACCTTGCTTCGAAGGCTAATAAACTTTCAAATGCGAGTTTTTGGATTATAAGCACTTCCACCTATCCATAATTTGCTAGCCTCTTCGGTACCATGCATTGCCCGTTCTCACCTCGAGACTTGGTGCAAACTTCGCCAGTGCACCCAAATCCCGTGATATAATACGCTATATCACACATAAGCCTAATTATATCCTTCCTCAAAACAGCCACCATATCTACCTATTATGGCATTTCCATAGTGAAAGATCATGGATGTCGCCTAGAGGGGGGGGGTGAATAGACGCTTTAAAATAATTACGGTTTAGGCTTGAACAAAAGCGGAATAAAACTAGTGGTTAATTTATCAAGCACAAAACCTACAACAACTAGGCTCACCTATGTGCGCCAACAACTTATGCTAAGCAAGATAAACAACTAAGTGATAGCAAGATATATAACATGAAACACTATGGCTATCACAAAGTAAAGTGCATAAGTAAAGGGCTCGGGTAAGAGATAACCGAGGCACGTGGAGACGACGATGTATCCCGAAGTTCACACCCTTGCGGATGCTAATCTACGTTTGGAGTGGTGTGGAGGCACAATGCTCCCCAAGAAGCCACTAGGGCCACCGTAATCTCCTCACGCCCTCGCACAATGCAAGATGTCGTGATTCCACTAAGGGACCCTTGAGGGTGGTCACCGAACCCGTACAAATGACAACCCTTGGGGGCGGTCACCGAACCCATACACTTTGGCAACCCTTGGTGGCGGTCACCGGTACCCGTCAAATTGCTCGGGGCAATCTCCACAACCTAATTGGAGACCCCGACGCTTGCCCGGAGCTATACACCACAATGATTGAGCTCCGACAACACCAACCATCTAGGGTACCAAAGCACCCAAGAGGAACAAGCTCTAGGGTGCCCAAACACCCAAGAGTAACAAGCTTCTCAACTTTCACTTCCACATATCACCGTGGAGAACTCAAACCGATGCACCAAATGCAATGGCAAGGGCACACGGAGTGCCCAAGTCCTTCTCTCCCAAATCCCACCAAAGCAACTAATGCTAGGGAGGAAAATGAGAGGAAGAACGAAGAAGAGAACACGCAGAACTCCAAGATCTAGATCCAAGGGGTTCCCCTCACATAGAGGAGAAAGTGATTGGTGGAAATGTGGATCTAGATATCCTCTCTCTTTTCCCTCAAAAACTAGCAAGAATCCATGGAGGGATTGAGAGAAAGCAAGCTCAAAGAAGGTCAACAATGGGGGAAGAACACGAGCTCGAGGGATAAGGTCCATTGGGGAAGAAGACCCCCTTTTATAAGTGGAAAAAATCCAACCGTTATGCACACAGCCCGCACCCAAGCGGTACTACCGCCCGGGCGGTAGTTCCAACAGGACAGTGTAATGGCGCAGAGACCCGAGGTGGTAGTGCCGCCGGAGCGGTACTACCGCTCGCCCCAGCGGTACTACCGCTGAGGTTGCAGTACGAAGAAACCAGTGGGGGCAGTACAGCAGCAGTGGTACTACCGCCCCACTGTCGTGGAGATGACAAACGAGTCCCGAGAGCTAAAAATAGCCGGTAGTAGCAGCGGAAGTGGCAGGACGGTAGTACCGCTGCACAGCGGTACTACCGCCCTCTACTTCCGCTCTACTTCCGCTTAGCACGAGAAGGCAACAAAACACACAAGATAAGCGGTAGGGGCCGCGGTAGCTACATAGCAAAAGTCCCGAATAAGCGGTACTGCCATGGAGCTGGGCGGTACTACCGCTTAGGAGCAGAAAAACTGTCCAAGAAAACAGATGCAGCCAAGAAGACCAGAACTGCCACAACTTCTGCATATGAGCTCCGAATAGAGCAAACTCAAGCTTGTTGGATAGATGACGACAAATATTATCCAACAGTGACAGGGGGAGTATGCCTAGGATGTAGAGGTGTGAACTCAAGCTTGTTGATTATAGTAAGAAGTGGCAGGGGGAGTATGCCTAAGATGTAGAGGTGTGAAACCTCCATCGTGAAGAACCGGCATAAACTCCAACATCGAAAAAATCATAGAAGATGCATATGAACTCCGTTTTTGATGAACTCGAGCTAGTCAAGAAGATGACCATAAGCTCTAAAACTCACACAGAGAAAAAACCAAACAAGAACCAAGAAAGATGATGCAAGGATGCAATGGTTTGAGCTCTCTACGAATGATATGATCAAGCTACTCACTCGAGAGCCCTTGATAGTACGACTATCGATCCTATAACCCGGTCTCCCAACTACCACCATGAGATCGGCAAAATAGAAAACCTATCAAGGGCAAACATTTGCCTTGCGCATAGTCCACTTGAGCTAGATGATGACGATCTTGACTTCCTCAAGTTGGACCACCTTTCTTGATTGTGTTGGCTCAATGAAGACTAGTTGATTGCTCCCCCATACTCCACTATGGGTGAGCCACTCTTCGTCACATCTTCACAAGTCCATTGTCACCACAATGGACGGCAAGCTTCAAGCATGATCTCTTCATGATGCTCCACTTGAACTTGCACACCGCAAACTTGATGACGATCACCACTTGATGTCATCCTCCCAGGGTTGTATGATATCTTCCTTTTGATGCATGCCCATGGAAACATACCTAACCCCACAAACAACTCTCACATGGAACATGGGTTAGTACACAAAGCGTAATGGACAATGCTTACCATACCATGAGATCACTTGATCCCACTCGTTACATCTTGTACACTTTGTGTGTTGATCAATTTGATTCACCAACATGATGTCTTGAAGGTAAACATAAAAGTTCACACAATCTTCTTCTTCAAGACATGCTTGCAATAGGCTCAACTCTCACATGACCAATCTTTGGATAAAACCTTGAATAGCACCTTGGTCAACACATATTCTTCTTCTAACAACCTTGAAACCAACAAATGGTCTTCAAGCAATACCTATGGACAAACCCTTCAAATATAACTCAAGGCAACCATTAGTCCATAGAGATTGTCATCAATTACCAAAACCAAACATGGGGGCACCACATGTTCTTTCACATAGCCATTCCAAGATATATTGCCATGCAACTTCCACCGTTACTGTTCACATGACTTGAGCATTCATTGTCATTTTGCTTTGCATGATTATATAGAGCTGACATGATATTTGTGGCTGTGGCACCCCGGCTCAGACCAACCGGTTTACCCTGCATTGCCAGCCCAGAGATCAAGTCTTCTGGCAATACACAACAACTTGGTACAAAAAATAACCGCTTTATTGATCTCTAGCGGATACATAGGTTCAAATATTACAAGATAAGCGAGGCCAAGCGGCACACACGGTGCGGCTGCACTTATGTACATTATTTAGTGGACATCTCAGGGGCCTCGATGATAACGGGAACTACTACCCAGCAGCGAAACGATGATGTAGCGGAACTCCACTCCACAGGGACACTGCTGGGACACGACCTAGATCACGACATACTGCTCGACATCGACGCCTTGCACGGCTTCTCCTGCATCTGGCATGATAAGCCAGGTGAGTACTTTGAATGTACTCGCAAGCTCACAGCAAACAAAGCAAATATGACAAACAATAATAAGGCATTAAGCAGGATTTATGCAGGAATATGAACAGGGTGCTACCATGCTTGCTATATGTGTGAAATACTGTTGTGGTCCCTTGGACCAACTTACCATCTCGGGGTTACCTCGTAGCCACCGTCAACAACTTACCAACGTGATCCTCATGTGATCATAGCAATACCACTCGTAGTGATCCTCACACGATCATCAACTTCTGCATGTGTCATCTTGTGGATCTGAGTGTGTAGGTTTATTATTTTTGTTGACCCACGGTGTGACCTACTACGAACTGTGTCCATATCCGAGGATGCGGCTATCGATAGATTATACACTCTGCAGAGGTTAGTACACTATACCCACACTACGGAACTCGTGGCCTCGTGCTCCCATTCGGGTGGACCAATGATATTCCGACAAAACCAATCTATTGCATGACACTCTCCCGGCCACTCCGACAAACTCCCCTTTGGGCTATGTCATGCGTGGCCCCGATGTCAACTCGTGACATCCGCCACCTCTGTGGCTGCCACCGTCGTGGCCAATCAAAACATCTCGTCCCAAACAGGGACATCGGTACCGTAAAACTCAGGCACACAAGTTTATGACCACCTACCGGGCCAGGGTAGCGCAAGTGCACAACCTTCCCTAGTAGGAGGCACCGGCGAGAGGCATGACAATAGACCGAATTAGGGCCGCCCCATCCAGGCAAGTGTGGTTGCACTGGTGAGCTCGATTCGGTGGCACCATGACTCGATCAACAGTATGTTCAAGTTGAATTAACATCAAGTTTAACTTGAAATAAAAAAATGATTCGAGCCATAGTATGTGAATGGATGCACGGGTCATGATCATGAGTAACGGATGCATCATGTTACCGTGAGGGAATATGACATGATCTCTACTGCACACTTTAGCAAGAAAACATATTCTCTATTGCATAGCATCAAAATGACATGGAACAACTACAATGCAATAAGTTTTATATAGCAAATTATTTTAATAGTGAAACATATATGAATTTAATTCAAATAAACCAATGTCATTGCAATGCCATCCTTGCATATGAATGTTCTGGCTTGCCTTGGTTCAAAGGAGTGTCGCAATACTCCTGGTCTTCTCCAACACAACTAGGAGCTTCTAAAAATATTTTAAATGCAAAAAGAAAATGTCACATAAAGCATTTTAATTCACCAGAAATTCCAAACAACAAGGAGAAATCTCAAATTTTGCATGCATAAACTTTAGCTCAATACAAACCAGTAGCAAAAAGAATCAACTCATTTGGACTTATAGAATAGAAATTAGGGCTGGTCAAAGTTAGGGTCAAAGTCTGGATTTAAATGAATTAAATCAAATTTCCAAAACAGGCCATGTCGAAGGCGTATTCTGCGAAAACTTCTCCACTTAAAAATGGTTCAGGAGAGAGAGAGAGAGAGAGAGGTTGACAGGTGGAGCCCCCTGTCAGGGTTAAAAGGGTGAGAGAGAGGGAACAGGGGAGGCGGCGCTGTCGCCGGTGGTTCTCCGGCGAGGAGGCCACGGCGGTCGCCGGCGATGGGCGGGATGGACTCAGCATGTCACGGCGAACACCTACGTACCCAAGGCGACGGCTGGGGTGGACGGACGGCATCGGCCCGGTCTTCTCCAGAGACGGCAGCGGCGGAGCTCGTCGGATACGACTATTCCGGCGACTATCTAACGAACCAGTGGTACCGTCGAGCTCAGGAGATCACCACGACCTCGATGGAAGCAGAGAGCGAAGCTGGGGACGACTGGAGCGAGTGCACGATCCAGGTGGATCCGCAGCGGACTCCGGTGAAGATCGGCAGCAGGAGGCCCTCCCGGCCTTGCCGCGCTTGCTGGGGAGTGATTTGTGGCCAGAGGAGGCGAGAGGGATGAATAGAAAGGCTCGGGACGGGTCTCTATTTATAGATGGCCGTGCTCGGGACTCCGCCAGCAACGAGCTGCAGAAGAAATGAGAGAGAGAGAGAGGAGCTCAGGCGCGACGTGGAGGAGAAGTAGTGGAGCACAGCTACGTGGTGCACGCACGCGGGCACAGTGCGGCACACTACGCGGAGTAGACGGAGCACGCTCGCGCACTGTACCGCCCGCTAGCGCCTCGGCTGCGTCCGGTGAGCTGCTTGCCGGCGTCGGGGAGGAACAAGGAGAGGCTAGGTGGCACGTGGGAGGCTGCTGAGAGGCGGGGGCATGCTGCGGTGGCGAGAGGAGGGCGAATGGGCGGCGGCAGAGGGGCCCGATGCACAGAGCGCGGCGAGCGCACGCCAAACCCCGTGCACCCACGTAGTCACCGCGTGCATTGGCACATGCGGTGCTTTGGGCGATGCCAGACCGTGTCAATTGTGAAGTCCCTTCAACGCGGTGCCTAGAGATGCGCTTGGTTTGCCATCTGGCTCAATGGATGTGACATGAGCATGTTGCAAAGTTTCTGGACAGAAACTTGGGACAATTGCTGGGGATAAACAGCTAGGAATTAAGAGCTGAAATTTGGGGGTTAAGCATCTCTTAGGAGGGTAGTCTTGTGGTAAAAATTTCAGCTCCAACAGATCAGGGAAAAATAAACTTGCTTCACAAAGTGACCATTCTGACCAGAAGCAAAAATATTTTCCTTAGCTAAAAATTTCCAAATGACCATGGGATATTTTTGCATAGGGAGGTGAGTCATGATCCAAAGAATATTTGGGAATTTTCTTGAAATTTTTGGAGCAATAAAAATGAGGGTTGCTTCATAGCTTACAGAGAAAATAGGCATTTTCAGGAAGAAAAAGAATATAATGCCATTAAATAAAATTATCCAATGGCATTATAGTGAGAGGGATGAGGTCTAGGAAAGGTTTATAGATGATAGAACCCATTTGGAAGAAAATCAAAAATAATTCCAAGTGGCAAGTCCAAAAGAATTGACAGAAAACCCAAATGCAAATTCAAAAATTCAATAAATTCCAAATAAAGAAAAAAGGAAAAAACCAAGGTGTTACAAACCTCCCCCCCCCCCTTAGGATGAATCTCGTCCTCGAGATTCGGTTGCTCAGAAAACAAATATGGGTATGCAGTCCTTAAGAAATCCTCTCTTTCCCAGGTGGCCTCATCCTCAGTGTGGTGCTCCCATTGGACCTTGTAAACTTTATAGCTTTGCTGCGGGTGACTCTGTCCATCGAATCCAAGATCCTCAAGGGTTTCTCTTCATATGTTAAGTCTTTGGCGAGCTCTAGTTCTGTCATATCTGTTTGTTTTGCGGGTGGTGCGATACATTTCCGTAGCTGAGACACGTGGAAAACATCATGAACCTCGGATAGTTCTGGAGGTAATTCTAACTGATAAGCCACTTTGCCCACTCTGGTCATGACTGGAAACGGGCCGATGTATCTTGGTGCGAGCTTTCCCCGAGTGTGAAACCTTTTAACTCCTTTCATGGGGGTAACTCGGAGATATGCATATTCACCTGGTTCGAAACTGATCTGTCTATGCTTTGAGTCATAATAGCTCTTTTGGCGAGATTTCGCTACTTGCAATCGGTCTCGAATTTCTTTAACCTATTCTTCTGCTTCCATCATCATACCAGTCCCAAAAATTTGGCTATCTCCCGTCTGAGACCAGTTCAGCGGGGTGCGACATTTATGTCCGTACAGAGCCTCAAAGGGTGACATCTTGAGGCTAGTTTGATAGCCGTTGTTGTAGGAAAACTCCGCGTACGGCAGGTTGTCCTCCCATTTGGGTCCATGAGCAAGAGCGCATGCCCTAAGCATCTCTTCCAAGACTTGATTCACCCGTTCTGTCTGTCCATCTGTCTGACGGTGATAAGCAGTGCTATGCTTCAAGGCGGTTCCCAGGGCTTGATGGAGACGTAGCCAGAATGCCGAGGTAAACAAAGATCCTCGATCTGAAGTGATAGTCCTGGGTACTCCATGCAGGCTGATAATCCTGGATATGTAAAGTTGAGCCAGTTGGTCTGCACGGTAGGTTGTCCTTATTGGAATAAAGTGAGCCACCTTTGTAAGCATGTCGACCACAACCCATATAGCATTATTCCCATGTGGTGTCTTTGGTAATCCCATGATGAAATCCATGCATATATCATCCCATTTCCACTGTGGAACGGATAAGGGTTGAAGTAGACCGGCAGGTTTCTGATGTTCAACCTTCACCTTATTGCATATATCGCAACATGCGACGTAATAGGCGATATCTTTCTTCATTCCTTCCCACCAGAATGTTTGCTTCAAATCTTGATACATTTTAGTGCCTCCAGGATGAATGGAATATGCAGATTCATGAGCTTCCTTCAGAATCTGCTGCTTTAACTCCTCAAGATTAGGTACACAGACTCGATTCCAAAATCGGAGTGTACCCTTATCATCAATGTTGAAATCCTGTGTCTTTCCTTCTCGTACTTGGGCCATTACCTTGATTAGCGTTGGATCACCAGGTTGAGCTTTGCGGATTTCGTCTTCCAGAGTAGGGGTTACTTCCAAGGTAACCGAGCATGTTGCATCACAAATGATCATATTAAGCTGGGCTATTTCTTCTCGAAGTGCTGGATGCAGAAGCTCGATTAATGCGTTTGCTGTGGCCAGTTTGCGATTGAGAGCATCGGCGACCACATTAGCTTTTCCCGGGTGATAATTGATACCAAGGTCATAGTCTTTGACCAATTCAAGCCATCTTCTTTGCCGGAGGTTCAAGTCCGGTTGAGTGAATATATACTTGAGACTCTTGTGGTCGGTGTAGATTTGACATCGTTTTCCAATGATGTAATGCCTCCCAATTTTTAAGGCATGGATCACCGCTGCCATTTCCAAGTTATGTGTAGGATAATTCTCCTCATGCGGCCATAGCTATGTGGATGCATAGGCCACAACCTTTCCATCCTGCATAAGTACACACCCAAGGCCATGCCTGGATGCGTCGCAATAGATGTCGAAGCTTCGGTAGATGTCTGGTAAAGTCAACACTGGGGCGGTGGTCAACCGAGTCTTTAGCTCATTGAAACTGTTCTCACATGCTTCTGTCCATATGAACTTCTGATTCTTCTTGAGCAATTCCATCATTGGCTTGGCAATCTTTGATAAGCCTTCAATGAAGCGACGGTAATAGCCTGCCAGGCCCAAGAAACTTCTGATTTCTGACACAAAAACCGGTGTCTTCCAATTTAACACTTCTGTGACTTTGCTTTGGTCCACGGCCACTCCTTGAGCAGAAAGAGTATGCCCAAGGAATCCCACTTCCTTAAGCCAAAATTCACATTTGCTGAACTTGGCATAGAGTTGATGAGCTCGTAATCGCTCTAATACTGCTCGGAGATGCTGTTTGTGCTCTTCTTCACTTTTGGAGTATATGAGGATGTCATCAATGAATACCACCACAAACTTGTCCAGAAAGTCCATGAACACCTTGTTCATCATGTGCATGAAGAATGCAGGAGCGTTGGTCAGCCCAAATGACATGACCATATACTCGTACAACCCATATCGTGTAGTGAATGCTGTCTTGGGGATATCTTCTTTTCTGATTTTCAGCTGGTGATACCCGGTGCGCAAATCAATCTTGGAGAACACTTGAGCTCCACTAAGTTGATCGAACAAATCATCGATCCTGGGCAACGGGTATTTATTTAGGATAATGACATCATTGAGAGCGCGGTAGTCAATACACATCCGGAGACTGCCATCCTTCTTGCCCACAAACATTGCAGGTGCACCCCAAGGAGACGAACTGGGGCGAATATATCCTTTTTGGAGCATCTCATCCAATTGTTTCTTCAATTCCACTAATTTGGATGAAGGCATTCGATAATATTTCTTGTAAATCGGCGCTGTCCCGGGCACAAGCTCAATTGAGAACTCCAGCTCCCGGTCAGGTGGCATGACTGGCAATTCCTCTGGAAACACATCTGGGAATTCACAGACCACTGGGATTGAATTCATATCTGTAGCAATTGTTGCATAAACTTTCCCTTGTTTTGGCATGGCTCTCGCAGCGAAGAACCGAGCTGGCAGGCCCGAGGGATTTATTAGCATGACTTCCCTTGTTGCACAGTTGATGCAGACTTGATGTCTTGTCAACCAATCCATCCCCAAAATAACATCCAATTTTGGAGATTCAATGGATACCAGGGATGCGGGAAAGATAATTCCATTGATTGATATTTCCAATCCTCGGCACACAATATTTGTCCTGAGCATGGATCCAGGGGATTGTACCACCATAGCTTTTTCCAAAAGAGTGTAGGGAAGATGGTGTTGGGCAACAAAACTCCGCGAAATAAAAGAATGGGAAGCCCCGGAATCGAATAAAATGGTTGCAGGTATGTTATTAACAGGAAACATACCAATGACCACATCGGGAGCTTCGTGAGCTTCTTCGGCGGAGATGTGATGAACTTGCCCTTGAATATTCTTCCGGTTGGGGAATTGTCCCACATAATTGACTTGAGGCTTCAGGTTGTTAGTCGGCTTTCCATTATTGGGACACTGCCTAGCGTAATGCCCAGTTTGTCCACATGAGTAACATGCATTGTTACACTGACAATCTTCCTTTATTGGCTTGGGGACCACAGTCTTGATCTGACTATCATTCTTGATGTTCCCTTGCTGCCATGTTGGCTTGAACTTGAACTATGGCTGCTGCCAAGTGCGAACCTTCTGAAAAACTTGTATTTCCTTCTTGGGTTCAAACTTGCGTTTGTGGTCTTCATATGCAGTCTTATGATCATTAACAAGCTTGTGTTCCCTTTCGGCAATGAGTGCCATATTCACCAAAGTTTGGAAGTCGGGGAAATCCAGCATGCTGAGTGCACATCGGAGGGTAAGGTTGAGTCCTCCGAGGAAACGATCGATCTTCCGCTCTTTGGTGGCTATATCATGTGTGGAATAATGGGCCAAGTGATTGAACTTGTTTAAGTACTCACTTACAGTCGAGTTCCCTTGTGTAAGGGTGAGGAATTCACGCTGCTTGACCTTCAAGATACCAGTGGGAATATGATACTTGCGGAATTTATCTTTGAATTTATCCCAAGTAATCTCATCTTCAGTAGGCCACATAATTTTGGTATTGTCCCACCATATAGCAGCTGGTCCTTCCAGATAATGGGTGGTGAAGGGTACCTTATCAGCATCTTCAGTGCGAGCAATTTCTAGTTTCTTCTCAATGGTCCTCAACCAGTCATCAACTTCCATTGGATCCACTGCTTGACTGAAGCTTGGCGGTTTGGTCCTCTGAAAGTCTGACAGCTTGGAATGATTACCATTATAATTATTCTGCCCGACCATAATCTGCATGCTTCTCAGGAATCCCATTAGATCTTGGTTTCTCTTTTCCTCAAACATGCGCATAATCTGCTCTGTTGTGGGTGCTTGAGGTTGAGGAGGTGGTGGCTGGTATGGTTGTGGAAAATGTCCTGCTTGCCTAGCGGATCGACGAACTGGAGTATCGTCGCCACCATGACAGTTACTGCCACACCTTGTCATCCTATATATGTTTCCCAATACGAAGCATCGAGATGAGCAACATCCATTAGGGAAAAAATGGGAAGGTGAAGCAACAAACCCGGAAGAGAAATGCAAGGAAAAGCCAAAGCAAATAGCAGAAAACAACATAATTATACAATACATCATCCAGCATACATCACAGGATGACAGCATGGATAGTATTACTACATGCATACAACCAAACACCACATCATCCTCGTCTACTCATGACGGCAGTGATCGCACTGGCACTCTGACGGTCCTGCTGGTGTCTCCTCGGTGTCGGACTCCAAATCAGAACTGATGATACTAACGGAAACCTCAGGGGCGAAGGAAACACGACGACGTTGACGGGATGGCTCTCCCTCAGAGTTGGGTGGAGGGTGGCTCCGTAGCATAGGAGCAGCTGGAGTGGCGAGAAGCACAGCCCACTAGGCTGGGGACTCATGAGGAGTCACCGTCGAGGTATTCGAGTTACTCTGAGAAAGTGCGGGAGTCACGGGTGTTGGTGGGGGTAAGGTAACTGGGGAAACAAGTGGTGTATGAATAAGTGAAGGTGGAGCGAGCGCAGCTCGAGCGGCAGCGAGCTCGTCTCGAGTGCAGTTCAGCTCCTGAGCTAGGCTGACGATCAGAAAGTATCCAACCGTTATGTAACGAGACAGGTGGCTGGCTGACCGGTCACAGTCCGGATCAATATAAGGGAAACGGATCTGTCCTGATTCAAACAAGGACGGATAGAAGTTGAAACCTGGGTGAGTCTGCATCTAGATTTCGTTGTAGCGCAAGTCAGTGAGAGCCTCGAATGCTGCAAATTGGATCGCCTGGTCGGGTGTAGAAGCGGTCCCGCCCTTGGAGGAGCGAGTGTAAGTGCCCACCAAGGTACTGTTGTGCATGACGACCTCCGCGTGATACTCGTACACACCATCAGCAAGCTGCTCTCGATACACCTGGTACACAGGGTCATCGCCATCAGGGTAGAGTCGGCGCCACACGTTGCTAAGCAGATGCGAAAAGGTGGAAGGTGCTGGCTTAGGCTGATACGGATAGGGAACTGGTGCCATCTACACTCACAATATTAGCAGATCAGCATCAAGGTAAACTATATGCATGCAATACAACACCCAAGTGCAGAGGCAAATTCAGATCACCCCAAAGACTAAAACTACCGCTTTCTAACGCGTCGGCGGTCTAGGGCATCCTATAGTCAGCGCGGCTCTGATACCAAGCGTTGTGGCACCCCGGCTCAGAGCAACCGATTTACCCTTCATTGCCAGCCCAGAGATCAAGTCTTCTGGCAATACACAATAACTTGGTACAGAAAATAACCGCTTTATTGATCTCTAGTGGATACATAGGTTCAAATATTACAAGATAAGCGAGGCCAAGCGGCACACACGGTGCGGCTGCACTTATGTACATTATTTAGTGGACATCTTAGGGGCCTCGATGATAACGGGAACTACTACGCGGCAGCGGGATGATGATGTAGCGGAACTCCACTCCACAGGGACACTGCTGGGACATGGCCTAGATCGCGACATACTGCTCACATCGACGCCTTGATGGCTTCTCCTGCATCTAGCATGATAAGCCAGGTGAGTACTTTGAATGTACTCGCAAGCTCACAGCAAACAAAGCAAATATGACAAACAATAACAAGGCATTAAGCAGGATTTATGCAGGAATATGAACAGGGTGCTACCATGCTTGCTATATGTGTGAAATACTGCTGTGGTCCCTTGGACCAACTTACCATCTTGGGGTTACCTCGTAACCACCGTCAACTAATTACCAATGTGATCCTCATGTGATCACATCAATACCACTCGTAGTGATCCTCACACGATCATCAACTTCTGCATCTGTCATCTTGTGGATCTTAGTGTGCAGGTTTATTATTTTTGTTGACCCACGGTGTGACCTACTATGAACTGTGTCCATATCCGAGGGCGCGGCTATCGATAGATTATACACTCTGCAAAGGTTAGTACACTGTACGCACACTACGGAACTCATGGCCTCGTGCTCCCATTCAGGTGGACCAATGATATTCCGACAAAACCAATCTATTGCATGACACTCTCCCGGCCACTCCGACAAACTCCCCTTTAAGCTATGTCATGGGTGGCCCCAATGTCAACTCGTGACATCCGCCACCTCTATGGATGCCACCGTCGTGGCCAATCAAAACATCTCGTCCCAAACGGGGACATCGGTACCGTAAAACTCGGGCACACAAGGTTATGACCGCCTACCGGGCCAGGGTAGCGCAAGTGCACAACCTTCCCTAGTAGGAGGCACCGACGAGAGGCATGACAATAGACCGAATTAGGGCCTCCCCATCCAGGCAAGTGTGGTTGCACTGGTGAGCTCGATTCGGTGGCACCATGACTCGATCAACAGTATGTTCAAGTTGAATTAACATCAAGTTTAACTTGAAATAAAAAAATGATTCGAGCCATAGTAGGTGAATCGATGCATGGGTCATGATCATGAGTAACGGATGCATCATGTTACCGTGAGGGAATATGACATGATCTCTACTGCACACTTTAGCAAGAAAACATATTCTCTATTGCATAGCATCAAAATGGCATGGAACAACTACAATGCAATAAGTTTTATATAGCAAATTATTTTAATAGTGAAGCATATATGAATTTAATTCAAATAAACCAATGTCATTGCAATGCCATCCTTGCATATGAATGTTGTGGCTTGCCTTGGTTCAGAGGAGTGTCACAATAGTCCTGGTCTTCTCGAAAACAACTAGGAGCTTCTGAAAATATTTTAAATGCAAAAAGAAAATGTCACATAAAGCATTTTAATTCACCAGAAATTCCAAACAGCAAGGAAAAATCTGAAATTTGTCATGCATAAAATTTAGCTCAATACAAACCAGTAGCAAAAAGAATCAACTCATTTGGACTTATAGAATAGAAATTAGGGCTGGTCAAAGTTAGGGTCAAAGTCTGGATTTAAATGAATTAAATCGAATTTCCAGAACAGGCCACGTCGATGGTGTATTCTGCGAATACGTCTCCACTTAAAAACCGTTCGGGAGAGAGAGAGAGGCTGACAGGTGGGGCCCCTGTCAGGGTTAAAAGGGAGAGAGAGAGGGAATAGGGGAGGCGGCGCTGTCGCTGGTGGTTCTCCGGCGAGGAGGCCACGGCGGTCGCCGGCGATGGGCGGGATGGACTCAGCACGTCACGGCGAACACGTACGTACCCAAGGTGACGGCTGGGGTGGATGGACGGTGTCGGTCCGGTCTTCTCCAGAGACGGCGGCGGCGGAGCTCATCGAATACGGCGATTCCAGCGACTATCCGACGAACCAGTGGTACCGTCGAGCTCAGGAGATCACCACGATGTCGATGGAAGTAGAGAGCGAAGCTGGGGACAACTGGAACGAGTGCACGATCCAGGTGGATCCGCGGCGGACTCCGGGGAAGATCGGCGGCAGGAGGCCTTCTCGGCCTTGCCGCGCTTGCTGGGGAGTGATTTGTGGCCAGAGGAGGCGAGAGGGATGACTAGAAAGGCTCGGGACGGGTCTCTATTTATAGATGGCGAGGTGGCCGTGCTCGGGAAAAGCCGATGACGAGCTGCAAAAGAAATGAGAGAGAGAGGAGCTCGGGCGCGACGTGGAGGAGAAGTAGTGGAGCACAGCTACACGGTGCACGCACGCGGGCAAAGTGTGGCGCACTATGCGGAGCAGACGGAGCACGCGCGCGCACTGTTCCGCCCGCTAGCGCCTCGACTGTGTCCGGCGAGCTGCTTGCCGGCGTCGGGGAGGAACAGGGAGAGGCTAGGTGGCGCGCGGGAGGCTGCTAAGAGGCCGGGGCATGCTGCGGTGGCGAGAGGAGGGCGAATGGGCGGTGGCAGAGGGGCCCGATGCACAGAGCGCGGCGAGCGCACGCCAAACCCCGTGCACCCACGTAGTCACCGCGTGCACTGACACACGCGGTGCTTTGGGCGATGTCAGACCGTGTCAATTGTGAAGTCCCTTCAACGCGGTGCCTAGAGATGCGCTTGGTTTGCCATCTGGCTCAGTGGATGTGACATGAGCTTGTTGCAAAGTTTCTGGACAGAAACTTGGGCAATTGCTGGGGACAAACAGCTAGGAATGAAGAGCTGAAATTTTGGGGTTAAGCATCTCTTAGGAGGGTAGTCATGTGGTAAAAATTTCAGCTCCAACAGATTAGGGAAAAATATACTTGCTTCACAAAGTGACCATTCTGACCAGAAGCAAAAATATTTTCCTTAGCTGAAAATTTCCAAATGACCATGGGATATTTTTGCATAGGGAGGTGAGGCATGATCCAAAGAATATTTGGGAATTTTCTTGGAATTTTTGGAGCAATAAAAATGAGGGTTGCTTCATAGCTTAAAGAGAAAATAGGCATTTTCAGGAAGAAAAAGAATATAATGCCATTAAATAAAATTATCCAATGGCATTATGGTGAGTGGGATGAGGTCTAGGGAAGGTTTATAGATGATATAACCCACTTGGAAGAAAATCAAAAATAATTCCAAGTGGCAAGTCCAAAAGAATTGACAGAAAACCCAAATGCAAATTCAAAAATTCAATAAATTCCAAATAAAGAAAAAAGGCAAAAACCAGAGTGTTACAGTGGCGCAGCCACCATTCATCATTGTTATACATGTTACGCTAGATCATTGCACATCCTGGTACACCGCTAGAGGCATTCATATGTAGCCATCTTTTTCAGTTTATCGAGTTGTAAGTAAAGAAAAGTGTGATGATCATCATTATTAGAGCATTGCCCCAGTGAGGAAAAGAATGGTGGAGACTTATGAGTCCTTGAAAAAGTGTGGATGAGGTCCATGAGACTGTTCTAAAAAAGAGAGGCCAAAAAGTGCCCACACAAAAAAAGAAAAAAAGAAAAAAGAGAAAACAAAAAAAAATGAGAGAAAGAGAGAGAAGGGGCATGCTACTATCCTTTTACCACACTTGTGCTTGAGAGTAGCACCATGTACTTCATATAGAGAGATTTCATATACTTCATGACTATGCTAGTGGGATATTTACATTATAGAACTTGCCTTGTATATTCCGATGACGAGCTTCCTCAAATGCTCGAAGTCTTCATGATCAAGCAAGTTGGATGCACACCCACTTAGTTTCATTAGGACAGCTTTCATACACTTCTAGCTCTAGTGCATTTGTTGCATGTCAATCCCTACTCCTCGCATTGGCATCGATTGTAAGGCCTCTCCATTGCATAACGATCAGCCGCGTTGATGCAAGACTTTCTTATACTTTTGTCTTCCCTTATAAACCCCAATCATCATTCTCTTTGCTATCCAAAGTGCTAAGTCCATGGCTCACACTCATGTATTGAGTGTAGTTGAAAAATCTGAAGCGAGAAAAAGTATGATATGATTGCTTGGTTTGGCACGGGGGTGCTCATGATTTATACTTTATCCTAGGAAGATTAAGCATGCCAAGCTATATGATTTTGTAGGGATAACGTTCTTTAGCATTCTTTATTTTGAAAGGCATGATTGTTTGCTAGTATGCCTGAGTATTGATGTCTTTATATCAAATGATAGACTATTGCCCTAAATCATTCGTATCTTAATATTCATGCCATGATTATATTATTTGATCAAGATTGTGCTAGGTAGCATTCCACATGAAAAAATTATCTTTGTTTTATCATTTACCTACTCGAGGACGAGCAGGAATTAAGCTTGGGGATGCTGATACGTCTCCAACATATCTATAATTTTTTATTGTTTCATGCCATTATCCTACTATTTCCACATACTTTTGGCAACAATTTATATGATTTCTTGGACTAACATATTAATCTAGTGCCTAGTATTAGTTCCTGTTTTTTTTTTGCATGTTTTTGTATTTCACAGAAAATCCATATCAAACAAAGTCCAAACACGATAAAAAGTTATGGTGATTTTCAGGGAATATATGAGAATTTTTGGTGCAAGAATCAACAGAAGTGCGGGGCATAGGCCCCACAAGCTCAAGGGGCATGCCCCCTACACTTGTGGCCTCCTCGAAGGTCGATTGGGGGGTGTCCTTCAGCCGCAAGGAAGCTAATATCCAGAGAAAAATCCTCTCAAAATTTCAGCCCAATCGGAGTTACGGATCTCTGGATATTTAAGAAATGGTGAAAGGCCAAAAAACAGGAATGTGAAATAGAGAAGAAAACAGAGAGAGAGAGAGAGAGAGAGAGAGAGAGAGAGAGAGAGAGAGCGAGATCCAATCTAGGGGGGCTCCCGCCCCTCAGGGGCCATGGCGACCAAGGACCAGAGGGGGAATCCTTCTCCCATCTAGGGGGAAGGCCAAGCAAGAAGAAGAAGGGGGGGCTCTCTCCCGGTGGAGCCGGAGCGCCCGTTGGGGGAACCATCATGGCGGCGATCTACCCCAACAACTCCGCCGTCTTCATCAACACCTCCATCACCTTCCCTCATCTATACTCAGCGGTCCACTCTCTCGCAACCCGCTGTACCCCCAACTTGAACATGGTGCTTTATGCTCTATATTATTATCCAATGATGTGTAGCCATCCTATGATGTTTGAGTAGATTCTTTTTGTCCTATTAGTTGATGATCTTTATTTGTTTGAGTTGCATGTTTTATTTTGGTGTTGTCCTATGGTGCCCTCCGTGCTGCGCACACGCGTGGGATTCCCGCTGTAGGGTGTTACAATATGTTCATGATTCACTTACAGTGGGTGGCGAGAGTGACAGAAGCTTAAACCCGAGTAAGGGAGTTGTTGTGTATGGGATAAAGGGGACTTTACACTTAATGCTATGGTTGGGTTTTACCTTAATGAATTTCTAGTAGTTGCGGATGCTTGCTAGATTTCCAATCGTAAGTTCATGTGATCCAAGTACGAAAAGTGTGTTAGCTTATGCCTCTCCCTCATATAAAATTGCAATAATGATTACCAATCCTGTTATCAATTGCCTAGGACAATTTTGCAAATCCTACCACCACTTTTCCACACTCGCTATACTAACTTAATTGTTCTTTTATTAAAACAACACCTAACTTTTATTTTCACATTCTTTATTACCTTGCAAACTTATCTCATTACACCTACAAAGTAGTTTTCTTCTTGTTTTTGGTAAAGAAAACGTTAGTGTGCGTAGAGTTGTATCGGTGGTCGATAGAACTTGAAGAGAATATAAATTTTACCTTTAGCTTCTCATTGGGTTCGACACTCTTACCTATCAAAAAAGGCTACAAATGATCCCCTATACTTGTGGGTTATCAGTCTTCACGGTAGACTTCCGAAATCTTCACAAACTTGTTCATCGACAATCGACAATGACTCTTGGATGCTTAGAACATGGCGCCTAACCATCTGGAATATCACAGTCTTCGAGTGTAATAAGTCTTCAGTTCACTCAAAACAGAATGTCTTCAGTGATGCTCAATCACTTGGGGCTCTGGGTGTTTGGGTTTTTCTCGCATGAATTCTCTCTCAAAGGCTTCGGACGTGGGATGCTCTTAAACGACAAAAGCCGTGCAATAACTTGGAGCAGCCGCCATCTTATGGTGGAGGTGGGTGGCTATTTATAGCCAGGGGCAACCTGACATGATATGACCGATCTGACCCTGGGTCAGTGGCCAACCGACACGTATCCTAACAGTCAGATTTCAAACACATGCGACAACATTATTTGGGCTACAAGCAATGCTGACTCAACCAACTCTGGAGGAGATTTTCTTTCATTGTCTTCACCAGAAAACATAGGCTTTTTGTTTGAGCAATCACTTCAACAACTATCTTCGTATCACCTCGATCCCACTTAATAGTGCGGTGGTTCCTATGACTCAATAAATAGAAAACAAAAACTGCAAAGAAGCTAAGTCTTCGTGTTGCATTGTCTTCCCTCATTATCTTCACAGGTCACCAATGGCTTCAATGTCTTTAGAAATTTTTAGGGGTCATCTTCGACAGTTAAACCGAATCTCCCGAGACTTCTATCTGTGTTATCCTGCGTATCTAACAACCACATTAGTCCCTCAACCAAGTTTTGTCGTCAATACTCCAAAACCAACAAAGGGGTGGCACTAGATGCACCTACAGAGCTCCATAAATTATGTCGATCGGGAGGCATATGAGACTCTACTAGAGTGACATTTTGGCCCAAAATCACCATAGTGTCAGTTATTATGGCGAGCGGAGTCATATGGCGACTCTACTAGAGTTTCTATTAGGTGAGAGGGACAATAAATGGTGTGTGGTGGATAATTGTGTGCCTGTGTTCATCTGTGTGCCCATCTACATTACTTCTCGTTTGATGTTTTTTCTGTTGTTAAGGCCCTGTTCGGAAATTCTCTGACCTTCTCCAAATCCTCAAATCCAGCTTCTCACGCTAGCTTCTCACTTCGCCTGGCGATGACAACCTGTTCGGTTTGATCGATAGCTTCTTCTAGCGCCCTGTGGTCTGGCAGCCTAGCTAGACGAAAATCAGGTCTCTTTGGTGGCATTTGGGCTAGCGGGAACCAACCCATTTCAAGGGAAAGAAGAGAGGTTATGTATTGATTCATTTTTCTAACGAGAGAACAACGAATCATTTTCTTTAGCGGTGGCACTTCAGTTGTAAATACGTGCAACTCTTGCTTTTCATTTTTTTTGGAGCTGGGCCAATGGGGCTTCTTGCTTTTACACTGCGGGAGGCTCTAACTTCTCAGATTCAGCTTCTTGGAGATAAAACGTTTGGCTCGACTCCAAGTGTGGAGTTCGTGGAGTTGGAAGCTCGAGGACTTCAGAACAGGCCCTAAAGATAAAGCTTTACCATGACTCTTTTGATTGTCCTATCACGGGGCCTAAACTGTTAGAGCTTCTTCAACGGGCTCCCCTACTTCTCTCCTATTTGTATGGAACGAACTATCCAGATAAAATTGGGCCTCCAACACGATCCCCAACTCCTCCCAGGACAGTCTGAACTGTCAAAAATTTCCCAATTTGGTGTCAAATGGAGTGGAGGAATAGGGACGTATTTACTGTCCACCACATTGTCCCGACATCCCAGGCCCACCCACAAACTCAAATGAAAGGTGGAAGCACAGGTTATCTCCCAGAGGGGGGTGAATGGGAGATTATTAGAAATTCGTCAAACTCTGATGAATTCGACGAAGATCGGAGTGAAGAAATAGAAACGCAATGGAAACTAAGTCATCAAAGAATCAGAGTACATGCGAAAGGGCACATAAGGGTGAAGAACATGCAATCATACAATCATACACGTATGAAGAATATGAACTGAGGAAATAAAAGATAGCATGATCCTACCAGGTTGGCTCGGTGAAGACAATGGAATTTGGTAGACGAGTTCTAGTTGCTGCATCAACTGTACGTCTGGTTGTGGCGGCTGAGTCGCAACTCAGAGAACACTTAGTCCTCACCGTATTCCTCTTGAGCTAAGATCACTTAGACCTCGCCCAATCACTCATGGTAAGTCTTCAAGGTAGACTTCCAAAACCTTCACAAACTTGTTCACCGGCACGCCACAATTACTCTTGGGTGCTCAGAACATGACGCCTAACCGTCTGGAGGAATGACAGTCCTCAAAGGTAACAAGCGTCGGATCACACAGATCAATCTCTTCAGTGATGCTCAATCACTTAGGCTCTGGTTGGGTTTTTCCTCACTTGGATTTTTCCTCACTTAGGTTCACTCAAAGTCGTCAGAGGATGGGTTGCTCTTAAATGACAAGTGTCAAGTTCTCTCGGAGCAGCCAACCAACAACTGGTTGGGAGGGGCGGCTATTTATAGCCAGGGGGCAACCCGACATAAAATGTCATAAATGCCCTTGTCTGATTCGACCGTTGTCAGGATAAGGATCCACACGACAGCTGGCACGCGGCGCAACAACGGTCGGAAAATTGTACTCTCAAATTCATCAGGGCACTCAATTTCCTCACTTTAGGCAAATCGCACTGGCAAACTCCTAACTCCTCAGCCTGACCAAATTCGTCGGCGACCAGATGAACTTCGTCACTGTCGCTAGCAAATGCGTCAGTTGTACTGGAGATTTCCAAAGGCTTCACTCGAAGCGGCTTGTGTATGGGTTTCAGTAAGTTTGAGAAGTTTTGAGCATCACTTTGGAAATGTGAAATATGTTTCTCCTAGACCCCCTTTAACAGTACGGTTTTTCCTATGACTCAAATAAGAAGAAAAGAAACTACGAAAACCAAAGTCTTCAAGCTTCAAAGTCTTCACATCAATTTCTTCAAAGGCCGTACCAAATTCATCATCAAATTCTTCACTTGAAGAAATCTATTTTTAGGGGTCGTCTTCCATGTGTTAAACCAAATCTTCAGGGACTCTGTCTCCTGTGTATACTCACAAACACATTAGTTCCTCAACCTATTTGTCTTCAATACTCCAAAACCACTAAGGGGGCACTTGATGCACTTACAATCTCCCCTTTTTGGTGATTGATGACAAATTGGTTAGGCTTTCAACGGGAGTAAAAATAATTGAAGTGTAAGTACAGAGTTTGAAGAAATTGATTCTGAGATATTGAGGAACTCCCCCTGAAGATGTGCATATGAGGAATTTGCTTTGGGTTGCAAATGCACATGGCAGGTTGAAATTGTGGAGATCTCCCTCTATATCTTGGAATCCAATCATGCATGATCATAAGATATTTGAAGAATATGAATGCATGATGAAAATTGGTGTCTGACGAAATTGTGCATGCATGAGCAGATATAGTTATGATCAGAGCATGCATATAAAACATAGCAAAAGAGTCAGACAACCAACAGTTATTTAAGTTACAACTCGTCAAAGAGCGAATCAAATGAAGTTCAAGAGTTGTAACACAACAAAAACAACCCATATATAACAACCCGCTTGAAGACTAACTCACACTTCTCCCCCTTTGTCATCAGATGACCAAAATGCGACAAGGTGAGGACTAACGCCCCTGAGGAAAAACATCGCGATGAAGACTAGGGAGCGCTAGCGTTGTCGGGGTCGCGTGAAGCAGATGGTCCAGTCGCATCGTCTTCAACAACTTCATTTTCATCATGTTGGGGAACGTTGCATGGGAAACAAAAATTTTCCTACGCACACACAAGATCTATCCATGGTGATGAGCATCTACGAGAGGGAGAGTGAATCTACATACCCTTGTAGATCGCTAAGCGGAAGCGTTTAAGAAACGCGGTTGATGTAGTCGAACGTCTCCGCGATCCAAATCGCAAGTCGTCCCTCGATCCGATCACGAACTAGCGCTGAACGGACGGCACCTCCGCGTTCAACACACGTACGGCTTGATGACGCCTTCACCTCCTCGATCCAGCGAGCGATGGTGAAGTAGTGGTTGAGTTCCAGCAGCACGACGGCGTGGTGATGGTGGTGAGGAACAATCTCTGCAGGGCTTCGCCAAGCGCTACGGAGATTATGACGGAGGAACTAGAGGGTTAGGGTTGCCGCACACGGCTTGGGGAAATCTTGATATGTCCCGTGTGCTAGCCCTGCCCCTCTATTTATATGTTGAGCCTTGGGGTCTAAACTTGGAGTAAAAGCCTCCTCCAGGTCGGTTTTGCCCGCACAAGGTCGGTTTGGCCCGCAGGGAAAGAGTCCAACTCGGATCCCTGCCGAACCGTGCACAGCCGCACACAAGCGGTAGTACCGCTTCACACAAGCGGTAGTACCGCTTGGGCGGTAGTACCGCTTCACACAAGCGGTAGTACCGCTCGGGCGGTAGTACCGCTTCACCAAGCGGTAGTACCGCTTACGCGGCAGCAAAACTACTTTTTGCACTTTCCAATACCTCGTGGGCTTTATCCCTTTGGCCCATATAAAGTGTTGCTGCACCCGAACACTTCGGTAACATCCGGAACCCCTTCCGGTGAACTCCGGAACTCTTCCGGAGATCAAAACACTATTATCACATATATCAATCTTTACCTCCGGACTATTCCGGAGATCCTCGTCATGTCCGGGATCTTATCCGAGACTCCGAACAACTTTCGGTCACCAACATAATAACTCAATTATACTAATCATCACCAAACGTTAAGTGTGTAGACCCTGCGGGTTCGAGAACTATGTAGACATGATCGAGACACTTCTACGATCAATAACCAATAGCGGGACCTGGATGCCCATATTGGCTCCTACATATTCTATGAAGATCTTTATCGGTCGAACCTCTATGTCAAGGATTCAGTTAATCCCGTATGCTGTTCCCTTTGTTCTTCGGTATGTTACTTGCCCGAGATTCGATCGTCGGTATCACTATACCTAGTTCAATCTCGTTACCGGCAAGTCTCTTTACTCGTTCCGTAATACAAGATCCTGTGGCTAACTCTTTAGTCACTTTGCTTGCAAGGCTCAATGTGATGTTGTATTACCGAGTGGGCCCTGAGATACCTCTCCGTCACACGGAGTAACAAATCCCGGTCTTGATCCATGCCAACCCAACAGACACCCTCGGAGATACCTGTAGAGCACCTTTATAGTCACCCAGTTACGTTGCGACGTTTGATACACACAAGGTATTCCTCCGGTGTCAGTGAGTTGCATGATCTCATGGTCAAAGGAACAGATACTTGACATGCAGAAAACAATAGCAATAAACTGACACGATCAAATGCTACGTTTACAGTTTGGGTCTTGTCCATCACATCATTCTCCTAATGATGTGATCCCGTTATCAAATGACATCTCATGTCAATGGCTAGGAAACCTTAACCATCTTTGATCAACGAGCTAGTCAACTAGAGGCTTACTAGGGACACAGTGTTGTCTATGTACCCACACATGTATTTGAGTTTCCAATCAATACAATTATAGCATGGATAATAAACGATTATCATGAACAAGGAAATATAATAATAACCAATTTATTATTGCCTCTAGGGCATATTTCCAACAGTCTCCCACTTGCACTAGAGTCAATAATCTAGTTCACATCACTATGTGATTTACATTGTAATGAATCGAACACCCATGCAGTTCTGGTGTTGTTCATGTTTAGCCCTTGGAAGAGGTTTAGTCATCGGATCTGCAACATTTAGATCCGTGTGTACTTTGCAAATATTTATGCCGTCCTCCTTGATGTAATCGCGGATGGAATTGAAGCGTCGCTTTATGTGTCTGGTCCTCTTGTGAAATCTTGGTTCCTTGGCTAGAGCAATGGCACCAGTATTATCACAAAACAGAGTAATTGGGTTAAGCGCACTAGGCACTACTCCAAGATCTGTCATGAACTCCTTCATCCAGACACCTTCCTTCGCCGCCTCCGAGGCAGCGATGTACTCTGCTTCGCATGTAGAATCTGCTACCACGCTTTGCTTGGAACTGCACCAGCTAACCGCACCCCCATTAAGAATAAATACGTATCCGGTTTGCGACTTAGAGTCATCCGGATCAGTGTCAAAGCTTGCATCGACGTAACCCTTTACGACGAGCTCTTGATCACCTCCATAAACGAGAAACATGTCCTTAGTCCTTTTCAGGTACTTCAGGATATTCTTGACCGCCGTCCAGTGTTCCATTCCTGGATCACCTTGAAACCTTCCGACCATACTTATGGCAAGGCTGACATCGGGTCTTGTGCACAGCATTGCATACATGATAGAGCCTATAGCCGAAGCATAGGGGATGACACTCATCTTTTCTCTATCTTCTGCAGTCACTGGGCATTGAGTCTTACTCAACTTCACACCTTGCAATACAGGCAAGAACCCCTTCTTGGACTGATCCATTTTGAACTTCTTCAAAACTTTGTCAAGGTATGTGCTTTGTGAAAGTCCTATTAAGCGTCTCGATCTATCTCTATAGATCTTGATGCCTAATATGAAAGCAGCTTCTCCTAGGTCCTTCATTGAAAAACTCTTGTTCAAATATTCCTTTATGCTTTCCAGTATTTCTATATTGTTTCCAATCAGTAATATGTCATCCACATATAATATTAGAAACGCTATAGAGCTCCCACTCACTTTCTTGTAAATACAAGCTTCTCCGTAAACTTGTATAAACTCGAACGCTTTGATCACCTCATCAAAACGAAGATTCCAACTCCGAGATGCTTGCACCAGTCCATAAATGGATCGCTGGAGTTTGCAAACTTTGTCAGCTTTATAGTGAGTGTCTTCACTCATCCATTCCAGAGCCCAAGTAGCAATGTCTTCAGCCTCTCCAGAAAAATGAACTGTGGCATAGAACTGAAGAATAAGTTCTTCATTCCAGTCGCAGACATCAGAGCAGAAGCTAAGTACTCCTGCATCGTGAAGAACAGCCAGAACTGGCCGAAAGCACGGTAGAGACTCCATATCCACGTGAGGAATATGGCGATGATGAAATACTTTGTTCTTGTCAAATAGCAATGATGCATAAAAATTCATCTGCGTCCTTGTCCAGAATCGCAGGCGCCTGATCTTGGCCGAGTCATATGGGGACTCGCCTATGAAGAAATTCTTCTCTTCGAAGAATTTGGCGTTGTCGAACTGAGGCCGCCTGAGGGTTCTGCCAATCTTGGGCATAACTGGGACAGGTTGAAGATTGTGCATCTTCTTGCGAACATCAAACACTGGTCATGGGGACCCAGTGGAATCATTTGGATCAGTAACAGCAAGTGATTTAGCAATTTCCTCAGCTGTGGCAGTTGGATCAGTATCTGTATCTGCTGAAGGAATTGAATCATCGCGCTGAGGGGATGTATTGACGACATTAACAATGGGCTCATCTTGAGCAGTTTCTTCAGCTGCTGTAGCAGGAATTTCTTCAGGAATACTCTGGAGGGGTAATGGTTGCTTTTCCTCAGAGCCCGTATGAATTTCTTCAGTGACGGCGGGTGATTGCGGCACTTGCGTCAGAGGTATGGTGAGGGGCGAGTTTGGATGGAAAGCTTCCCAAAAGTCATCAACGATCGGTGGGGTTGTAGCGCCATCAATGTCCACATCCTCTTCAGTTGCTTCACTGCTTGCAGACGAAGCAGTGTCATTTTCTTCAGTCAACGGAACCTGTGAGGGCTTCTGTGACACAACTTGGTGAAGCGAAGCATCATCTTTGACTTCAATTTCTTCATCCACTAGCTCTGTGGTAGTAGCTGAGTGGGTTTCTGTGTCATCTACATCAGCCTGAGGAATTTCATATTCCACCCCATATGGAACAAGTTGAAGATTTGCAGTGACAGGAGTAGGGGGCGCTGATGAGATCGGTATGGCATCAATCGGATCTTCTGAAGACAATGGTGCCGTCTTCACTTTCTTCACTAGTGCAGTGTTGGTAGGAGGAGCTGAAGCTTTTCTCTTCTTGTATTTCTTCTCCACAGCCTTGGTTTTCTTCACTTCTGCTGCAGAAGGAAGTGTGATATGCTTCACAGATGAAGACATTGGAGAAACTGCTGCAGAGAAACTTGGTGGTTCAGTTTCTTCAGGAACGACTGATGCAGTTGCCCTGGCTGATTCTTCAGGAACAACGTCGTCAGTTGCCCTTTCACTTTCTTCAGGCGCAACCTCTGTTGCCCTGGTTGTCTCACTGGTCGGAGCAGGTGGTGGTGAAGCTGAAGAACTTGTGGGTGGCACAGTGCCAAACTTGGCGGCTTCGCGCTTGTTGTGGTCTTCAACAACCTGGTTGGTTGCAGTGATGAATCTGTCGCGCACACCACAGCAGTGACTAGACTGTCTTTCAAATTCCTCAGACAGCTGTTGAATCTCAGTCTATAAAGCTACAAGCTGCTGAGGGGAAATGGAAAGCATGTTCTTCCGCAGCTCTTTTTCTTTCTGCAACTGATGTTTCCTCACCAGTTTAGCTTGAGCAATTTTATGCTTCTCGTTCAAAATGAAGGCAGAAAGCACATGACTCGGACCAGGAGGCAGGTTCAGTTCGTCAA
This sequence comes from Elymus sibiricus, assembly GCA_039707655.1. Taxonomy (NCBI): domain Eukaryota; kingdom Viridiplantae; phylum Streptophyta; class Magnoliopsida; order Poales; family Poaceae; genus Elymus; species Elymus sibiricus. The sequence continues at coordinate 256,407,848 of CM077674.1, forward strand.
GAGGTGTATCTGGCTTGGTGCACCAGATGTCAATGAAGTTTAGTAGCTTCTTGGGGTCCAGCAGCATTGGAACTGAAGACTTCTTTGCAATTGTTGCTTGCTCTTGCTTTCTTCTAAGGAACTCCGCGAGCTCATCTTCGTCAGCCATCCCGTGTTCATCAGCCTGAGGCACGATGGCCTTGCTCTTGGGACTTGGCCTAGTTCCACGGCCAGCAGTAACCTTTTGCTTTAGCTTGGGCACTGAAGATATTGGTTGCCCACTAGCTGAGGCACTTGATGCAGCGATTGAGGCTGTTGCAAAGCCCTCGGTGCGCTGGCAAGATGCGAGCACGACCGGTGTTGAAGATTTTGCTGCTGCCATTGACGAACTTGATGCAGGAGGAGGCACTGAAGATTTTGATGTCTTGGGTGCTGAAGCCTTTGGGACAGACGGCTTTGGCTTGTTGGCGGGCTTCTTCTCCATGGCTTTCTTAGGAGCACTGGCACTGCCACTTGCATCTGCTTTAGCTGAGGCCTTTGTGGCCTTGTTGAATTCATTAACGGCCTTTTTGGCCTATTTCTGCAACTTAGCCTGTTGTTTTGCCCATTCTTTGGGGAATTCTTCACCCCTACGGATGCTAGTTGGATGAGCAGTTTGGCCTTCAGCAAGAGGTGGCCTGTTGCATGGTAGCTTCACAGCGAAGTCCTTCATGTACTTGGTGGTGACGAAAATGTAGTCCCTCCACTGGTATGTCCAGTACCTCTTTATCTTTTGCATGCGCGTTTTGCGTTGCTCCTTCGTTTCCTTTCCATGAGTTTCCTCATCTGGAGTGCAATAACCATCATACAAGTCGTCAGGAATCTCAAATGTTGTATGTTCCTCTTTTCGCTTGCCTCCCTTCTGAGGCCTTTTCTCATCAGCCATTTTCTTCAGCTGAGGATTTTGAACTTTTGAGGACTCTGAAGATGTTTGAAGATTTTCCTCAAGCAATGCTGCAAATGAATTAATTTGATGAGAACCTAGTGATTCGTCTGCAGACATTGTACCTGTGAATAGAGTATAGTTGCGAGGAAATAGGGAAGAGTCACATGCGTTCTCAGAGATTTTTCAAAATAAACCAGGTGAAGAAATTGACCCTTATTGTCTTGACGCATTTCACTAAGTGTTCTTGACAAAGATTCCCGAGTTGTACAGATTGAAGCAATTGCACAATTGAGGAATCTTGTTGTTAAGTGTAACTTAGATGCAAATACTCAAGACTGGCCAGAAGAAAGTGCTGATGAATTGGAAAAGTGGTAAAACAACACTTGAAGATTTTGTGGCAGTAAAAAGATCAAACTTGGGCAGTAAAAATAAATTTTAATTACCCCAAGGATGAACTCGATGAACTGGATGACGAGGCGATGGAATTCGTCAGTTCAGATCTTCCATGCCCTAACTTGGCGACGAAATACGTCTACGGCGGCGGCGGAGGTGAAGAAATCCGCGGACGGCGCAAGTACGACGGCGAAGAAGTCGAGGCAGTGAAGCTCTTCCTCTCCGACGACGATGAGATCCAGCGGCGGCGCTAGGGTTTGAGAGCGACAGGGGCGCGAGTGTGAAATGAGCTAGGGTTGACGAGGTCAAGCCTTTATATAGGCGCGGTAAAAACCGAGCGGTCCGAAGATTTTGGACGGATAAGCCCCTGGCGTTTAGCATCTGAGTGACACATGTCACACATGCAATTTCATCTCAATCCACGCGTGCGAAGCGCGGGATGAAGTTACTGTGGCAACCGCCAAAAATTGATTAGAATATTTTCAAAAAGTGTTCGCAATTTCTTCAGCTGTCAAGGACATAGTGAAGACTTTGAACAGTGTCAAGTAGAACGCATGTGAAGAATTTGTGAACAAAGTGGGTTGGGTTTAGCATAGAGGGGAGCGGGTCCGATCACATCCACATAGATGACAAAAAACACGACTAAAGAATTAGCTATATGTGAATGCTGTTGAGGACATGAAAAAACTCAATCATATATATATAGGTATAGAACCAAAAGCAGTGAAGAATAACCTCAAATGACAAATTTGAAAAGTTTGACGAAATTGCAAATGACGAAAAACTCAAATTTGAAGAAAGTCAAAAGAGGTGGTGGCTTTACCCACCGTATAAGAACTATGACGATTTCAGACACCGTGTACAATTGTCGTAGGGTTCTGAGAATCAAGTTCTTCATTAATTTCTTCACACTTAGAGGGTTAGTCTTCATTGATTGAAGAAAAACGTTACTTCGTGTGTTGTGCATCAAAGTCATCAAGAATGCATAAGCGTTAGGATGTATGTCCATTTGAAAGGACATTCGAAGATTCTAAGATATTTAGCTCACACCACAGCATGCTAAACCTTCTCTCATCCAAGGGCTTAGTGAAGATATTTGCAAGCTGGTCTTCAGTCTTCGCGTGGTCGATGACGATGTCTCCCTTCAACACATGATCATGAAGAAAATGGTGACGAATCTCAATACGCTTCGTCCTTGAGTGTTGCACTGGGTTGTGGGCGATCTTGATGGCGCTCTCATTGTCGCAGTAGAGTGGCACTTTCTTCACGTTGACGCCATAGTCCTTGAGGGTTTGCTTCATCCATAGTAACTGAGAGCAGCAGGCGCCAGCAGCAATGTACTCAGCCTCGGCAGTAGAAAGTGAAACGCAGCTCTGCTTCTTTGAGGACCAACATACAAGAGATCGTCCGAAGAAATGGCATGTGCCTGATGTTGACTTGCGGTCCACACGATCACCAGCATAATCAGAATCAGAATATCAAGCAAGATCAAGTGTTGAGCCCTTGGGATACCATAATCCAAGCGTTGGGGTGTGAGCCAAATATCGAAGAATTCGTTTCACAGCCTGGTGGTGTGATTCCTTCGGTGACGCTTGAAAGCGGGCACACATGCAAACGCTAAGCATAATGTCTGGCCTAGATGCACATAGGTAAAGCAACGAACCAATGATGGAGCGATATACCTTCTAATCGAAATCTTTACCATTTTCGTCAGTGTTGAGTTGGCCATTTGTTGGCATTGGTATCTTGAGGCCTTTGCAATCTTGCATTCCGAATTTCTTCAGGCAGTCTCTGAGGTATTTCTCCTGAGATATAAAGATGCCATTGGATTGTTGACGAATTTGAAGCCCGAGGAAGAATTTCAACTCCCCCATCATGGACATCTGATATTCTTCTTGCATCATATGAGCAAATTCATCACTGTATTTCTTGTTAGTGCAACCAAAGATAATATCATCAACATATATTTGGCATATGAACAGTTCACCATCATAAGATTTAGTAAATAGAGTAGGGTCAAATGAACAGGGCTTGAACCCCTTTTTCTTCAGGAATTCCTTCAGTGTATCATACCAAGCCCTAGGGACCTGCTTGAGGCCATAGAGAGCCTTGTTGAGTCTAAAGACTTTGTCAGGATGCTTTGGATCCTCAAAACCTCGTGGTTGAGCAACATATACTTCTTCCTCAAGCTTACCATTGAGGAATGCACTTTTCACATCCATTTGATATAATAGGATATCATGATGGTTAGCATATGCAAGCAATATACGAATGGCTTCAAGCCTAGCAACAGGTGCAAATGTTTCATCGAAATTAATACCCTCAACCTGTGTGTAGCCTTGAGCTACAAGACGGGCCTTATTCCTCACCACTTGTGCATTTTCGTCTTGTTTGTTGCGGTAGATCCACTTAGTGCCGATGATATTGTGCTTGCGTGGATCAGGACGCTTAACAAGCTCCCACACATTGTTGAGCTCGAATTGACGCAATTCATCTTGCATCGCTTGAATCCATTCAGGTTCCAGAAAGGCTTCATCAACTTTGGTGGGCTCTGAAATAGAGACAAACGCGTAATGCCCACAAAAGTTAGCTAAATGTGAAGCTCTTGAGCGAGTGAGGGGACCAGGTGCATTGATGTTGTCGAGGATTTTCTCAATCTGCACTTCATTCGCCACTCGTGGATGTGCTGGATGAGGGCCTTGTTATTGTTGTTGTTGCCGTGCAGAATCCTCAGCATCATTTTCATCAGGATGTTCATTTTCTTCACGACGAGGAACGACCACTTCTTCATCAGCAGCTATTTCTTCACTGGGCACAATTTCACCAGTGCCCATCAGCTTGATAGATTCCTCAGGAGGCTTTTCATCTAGCACAAGAGGCAGGTGCTCTCTTTGCGAGCCGTTAGTTTCATCGAACCGTACATCTACAGTTTTAACAACCTTATGGTGGAAGGAGTTGAAGACTCTGTAGGTGTGCGAGTCCTTTTCGTAACCAAGCATAAAACCTTCATGTGCTTTAGGTGCAAATTTAGAATTGTGATGAGGATCTCTAATCTAACATTTTGCACCGAAGACTTTGAAATAACTTACATTGGGTTTCTTGTCAGTGAGGAGTTCATATGAAGTCTTCTTGAGGAATTTGTGAAGATATACCCGGTTGATGATGTGGCACGCAGTGTCAATTGCCTCAGGTCAGAAGTGACGAGGAGTCTTGTATTCATCAAGCATAGTACGCTCCATCTCGATGAGGGTTCTGTTCTTGCGCTCCACAACTCCATTCTGCAGAGGAGTGTAGGGAGTAGAGAGCTCATGAGTAATACCAAGTTCATCAAGATAATCGTCGAGGCCTGTGTTCTTGAACTCAGTGCCATTGTCACTCCTGATGTGCTTCATCTTGAGACCATAATTCGTCATGGCCCAATTGGAGAATCGTCTGAAGACATTCTGAACTTCAGTCTTGTAGGTAATGATGTGCACCCAGGTGTAGCGAGAGTAGTCATCAACAATGACGAATCCGTAGAGTGATGCTACATTGGTTAGTGTGGCATAATGTGTAGGACCAAACAAATCCATATGAAGCAATTCAAAAGGGCGAGTAGTGGTCATGATTGTCTTCGCCTGGTGCTTGGCTCCGGTCATCTTTCCAGACTCACAAGCGCCACAGAGGTGATCCTTGACGAATTTGACACCCACGACGCCAATGATATGCTTCTTCTTGACGAGAGTGCTCAAATTCCTCATTCCAGCATGTCCAAGTCGTCGATGCCATAGCCAGCATTCCGAAGCTTTTGCCATTATACATGTTGCTGGCTGAGGACCTGTAGAGAAATCTACAATATACAAATCATCTCTCCTGAAGCCTTCGAAGACTTTGGATTTGTCAGATTCCAACAGCACAATGCATCTATATTTGCCAAAGATGACAATCATATCAAGATCACAAAGCATTGAGACAGACATGAGGTTGAATCCAAGGGACTTGACAAGCATCACCTTTTCCATGTGTCGATCCTTTGAAATGGCAACCTTACCTAGACCCAATACCTTGCTTTTTCCTTTGTCAGCGTAAGTGATATGCTTTAGATGAGACGGACTAAGGGGAGCATCAGTGAGGAGATTCCTATCTCCAGTCATATGATTCGTGCAGCCACTGTCCAAGACCCATTCAGTGGCTGAAGGTGTATCATCCTGCAGAAGCATTAGTCTGACTTACAAATTCATATGCTTCAAAGTGAAGAATATGATAATGATCAATCTCGTCAGACAATTTCATCATCGTATAATATCAAGCAGCATAAGGGATGTGTGAAATGAACCATTCATTCCAGCATAATTAGCCTGCATCCCAACAGGCATTTTGTCAGGTCTTCAGCAAATTCATCAAACGTTTAGTTGTCTGAAGACCTGACCCTGTAGAAGAGATTAGTTCTTCTTCTTAACCACCCACATCTGAATGGGTGGCTGAGAAGCAATGTGACGAAGTGCATTGATGGAGAACTTAGGCATTGAAGAATATGCATTTCTCTTCACAGGAGGGTTATAGTAATTGAATGAATAAGCAGAGAAATTTCTCGAAGATTTGTGAACATAATGGTTCGAAGAATAATGCTCATATTCATCAAATCGCTGTTTGTTTCCCTGTGAAACAGAGGCATTAGTTCGACCATAAGTGGGTCTGCGTCCATTTGACGACTTTGATCCCTGTGAAGAATTTGCCCTGGGAAGTTTCTTCTTCATCGGTGGTGTCATGATGACATTCACCTGAAGATTTTCCAAAAGGCTTTTAGGAATCCAGATTTTCTTCATAGGTGGACCATTCTTGCAGTTAGTACCAATGAATCTGGCAAAGACCTCACCATTTTGATTCTGGAACAGTTTATAGTTAGAGTCAAATGACTCATCTGAAGAATATGAAGAATCACAAGTATAGCCAGATAAAGTGGATGGGTCTACTGGAGGTCCCTTTGCAGCAACCCGTGTGGTTTTGGGATACTGCTCAGGCTTCCAATAAGAACCATCAGCATTGAGCTTTCTCTCAAAGGCAATACCCTCTTTCCTAGGGTTCCTGTGAAGAATTTGCTTTTTGAGCACGTCACACAGGGTTTGATGCCCTTTGAGGCTTTTGTACATGCCAGTGACATACAATTCCTTTAGCCCTGCATTTTCATCAGTATCACTGGTGGCTTCCTCAGATGAGGGGTTAGTGGCCACCGTAGCAGTTGAAGCAATTGCAACTACAGAAGCATTTGAACATTCAGCTGAAGAATTAGCATTATCACGTTCAAGGCATTTTAAGCATGGTGCAACAAATTCTTCCTGAGCGGTACTGATCTGTTGAGCAAGGAGTGAATCGTTTTCTTTTTGAAGATCATCATGAGACGCTCTCAGATTCTCGAGATCTTGCTTCCTTTGAAGAAATTCATAGGATAGCTTCTCATGTTCAGCTGAGAGGGACACATGACGACTTTCAAGTTCGTCATATTTAGACTTAAGCCTTCTGAGATCCTCAGATAGGGCTTGACTACGATCCATTTCCTCGTTCAACAGGTCATCGCTTTTGTCTAGCAGTTTTTGAATCTTTTCCATGGCATGTTGCTGTTCAGTTGCAATTTTAGGAAGTTTCTTATAGCTTGGTTTAGATTCACACTCAGAGTCATCATCACTGGATGTTTCAAAGTAAGCTTCTCGTGAGGTTGCCTTTGCACCTCGAGCCATGAAGCAATAGGTGGGAGAGTAGTCATCAGCACAGTCATCATTGTTGGTGGAGATACCATTATCCTCAGTGTTAAAGATGGACTTGCTGACGTACTCAGTAGCGAGTGCAAGGCTTGCCACACCAGTGTCTGACTCCTCCTCAGATTCCTCAGCTTGCTGATCATCAGATTCTTCTTCAGAATCCATTTCCTTCCCAAGGAATGCACGAGCTTTGCTAGAACTAGATTTCTTGTGAGATGAAGACTTTGAGGACTTCTTTTTCTTCCCATCAGATTCATCATCATCCCTGCTCTTCTTCTTCTTCTTTTGCCAAAGAGGGCAGTCAGCGATGTAGTGGCCTGGCTTCTTGCATTTGTGACAGGTTCTTTTGTTGTAGTCTCGATCAGACGCTTCTTGAGTGTTCTTCGAGTCATACTTTGAAGATTTTCCGAATCTGTTCTTCTTGGAAAACTTCTGGAACTTCTTCACCAGCATAGCCAGTTCTCTGCCAATTTCCTCAGCACCGTCAGAACTGCTCTCATATTCTTCTTCTTCTTCTTCTTCAGATGAAGAAATTGCCTTGGCTTTTTCTTTAGCCTTCAGAGCGCGAGGGCGACCATAGCTGGGTCCATACATGTCTCTCTTCTCAACTTGCTGAAATTCATGTGTGTTGAGCCTCTCAAGAATATCAGCAGGATCCAGTGACTTGTAATCAGGGCGCTCTTGAATCATCAGTGCCAATGTGTCGAAGAAACTATCCAGAGGCCTCGGCAATTTCTTCACCACCTCATGATCGGTGATGTCAGCAGCACCAAGAGCCTGAAGCTCATTGGAGATATCAGTGAGGCGGTCGAAGGTTTGCTGCACGTTTTCGTTGTCGAGTCTTTTGAAGCGGTTGAAGAGATTGCGCAGAACATCAACTCGGGAGTCACGTTGAGTGGAAACACCTTCATTCACTTTTGAAAGCCGGTCCCACATAAGCTTTGAGGTTTCTAGCGCATTCACTCTGCCATACTGTCCTTTGTTGAGATGACCACAAATGATGTTCTTCGCTTGAGAGTCCTGTTGCTTGAAACGCTTCACGTCAGCAGCATTGATACTTGGTGAAATGGTGGGGACGCCGTTCTCGACGACGAACCAGAGATCATTGTCAATAGCCTCAAGATGCATTCGCATCTTGTTCTTCCAGTAGGGATAGTCTGTTCCATCAAAGATGGGGCACGCAGCGGAGACCTTGATCATACCTGCGGTCGACATAACTAAAACTCCAGGTGGTTAAACCAAAATCACATAGAACAAGGGAGCACCTTGCTCTGATACCAATTGAAAGCGCAGGTTATCTCCCAGAGGGGGGTGAATGGGAGATTATTAGAAATTCGTCAAACTCTGATGAATTCGACGAAGATCAGAGTGAAGAAATAGAAACACAAGAGAAACTAAGTCATCACAGAATCAGAGTACATGCGAAAGGGTACATAAGGGTGAAGAACATGCAATCATACAATCATACATGTATGAAGAATATGAACTGAGGAAATAAAAGATAGCATGATCAAATACTTCAGTTCAAATTCATCAGAGGATAGATCACAAATTCTTTAGCAGCGTAATAACGTAAGAGAGGGTGAGGAATTTGAAACCAGGTTGGCTCGGTGAAGACAATGGAATTTGGTAGACCAGTTCCAGTTACTGCATCAACTGTACGCCTGGTTGAGGCGGCTGAGTCGCAACTCAGAGAACACTTAGTCCTCACCGTATTCCTCTTGAGCTAAGATCACTTAGACCTCGCCCAATCACTCATGGTAAGTATTCAAGGTAGACTTCCAAAACCTTCACAGACTTGTTCACCGGCACGCCACAATTACTCTTGGGTGCTCAGAACATGACGCCTAACCGTCTGGAGGAATGACAGTCCTCAAAGGTAACAAGCGTCGGATCACACAGATCAATCTCTTCAGTGATGCTCAATCACTTAGGCTCTGGTTGGGTTTTTCCTCACTTGGATTTTTCCTCACTTAGGTTCACTCAAAGTCGTCAGAGGATGGGTTGCTCTCAAATGACAAGTGTCAAGTTCTCTCGGAGCAGCCAACCAACAACTGGTTGGGAGGGGCGGCTATTTATAGCCAGGGGGCAACCCGACATAAAATGTCATAAATGCCCTTGTCTGATTCGACCGTTGTCAGGATAAGGATCCACACGACAGCTGGCACACGGCGCAGCAACGGTCGGAAAATTGTACTCTCAAATTCATCAGGGCACTCAATTTCCTCACTTTAGGCAAATCGCACTGGCAAACTCCTAACTCCTCAGCCTGACCAAATTCGTCAGCGACCAGATGAACTTCGTCACTGTCGCTAGGAAATGCGTCAGCTGTACTGGAGATTTCCAAAGGCTTCACTCGAAGCGGCTTGTGTATGGGTTTCAGTAAGTTTGAGAAGTTTTGAGCATCACTTTGGAAATGAGAAATATGTTTCACCTAGACCCCCTTTAACAGTATGGTTTTTCCTATGAGTCAAATAAGAAGAAAAGAAACTACGAAAACCAAAGTCTTCAAGCTTCAAAGTCTTCACATCAATTTCTTCAAAGGCCATACCAAATTCATCATCAAATTCTTCACTTGAAGAAATCTATTTTTAGGGGTCGTCTTCCATGTGTTAAACCAAATCTTCAGGGACTCTGTCTCCCGAGTATACTCACAAACACATTAGTTCCTCAACCTATTTGTCTTCAATACTCAAAAACCGGGACGCCCGACTGTTGTACCGCTCTGGTCCTATAGTAGTGCATTTATGCCTAGGGCGGTTGTACTATTGTCCCCAGAGGTTGTACCGCCCCTGTGTTTCTACACATAACGGTTGGATTTGGGTAACCACTATATAAGGAGGTGGGTTTTCCACCTCCCATTTCACCTCTTACCTCTCTCTCTCTCTCTCTCAATGCATATATCACTGTAGCAACTTCAAGATCATGCACTAGGTAATTCTCTTCGTGAGGACGCAACTGTCGCGAGGCATAAGCAATTACTCTGCGCTCTTGCATCAGGACACAACCTAATCCCTGGCGCGAGGCGTCGCAATAAATCACGAAATCTTTGCGAGAATCCAGAGGAGCAAGGACCGGAGCAGAGGTAAGCTTGTCCTTGAGGGTCTGGAAACTTTCCTGGCATTTATCTGTCCACTCAAACTTAACTCCTTTGTGAAGCAGATTAGTCAGAGGCTTGGCAATATTTGAGAAGTTCTCGACAAATCGACGACAATAACTTGCGAGACCGAGAAAACCTCTGACTTGCTTGACATTCTTCGGGGGAGTCCAGTCAAGAATAGCCTGAACTCGTTCTGGGTTGACTGCAATATGTGGGCAGGTAGTCAAAGAGGTTGTTGATGATAACACAGATCATTGAGGGGCAAGGATGGCATTGCTCACCATGAATTCAATTAACATCTCGGAAGAAGTCAAAATGTTGACGCTGATCACGACGCATTTTGCCGAGAGGTTACAAAAGTGTCAAATGACAGTGTGAGAGGCATAAGATAACTTGGAAAGAAAAGGTTAAACAGACCAATGGAAAAGAAAAAGTGATTATTAGATTAATCAGTCCAAAGGAATGAATTAGTTGCAGACAATCCAGCTCTCCGGGTGAAAGTGAGTACGAGACCCTAATGTTAGAGTTAGCAAAATCATTTAACCCGAAAAGAAGAGAGATCAGAGTCCCAGAGTATAGGTGAGGAGTAAAAGATCCTAATACCACCCATTGGCGACGTGGGCCCGTAAGCCACACAACCATGTTAGTAAAATCGTTTTGCAAAGACTAGACTCAACTTCGGCCAAGGAGTTGGAAAGGGGGATCCTACAGGCAGTCGGCTCTGATACCAACTTGTGACGCCCCCGGCTTAATCGTGCACTAATCATACACGCAAGTGTACACGATCAAGCCTAAGGACTCACTTGAAGATATCACAACACAACATCTAAACACAAATAAAATAATACAAGCTTTATATTACAAGCCAGGGGCCTCGAGGGCTCGAATACATAAGCTCGATGTCATACAAGCATCAGCGGAAGCATCAGGTATCTGAGTACAGACACAAAGTAAAACAGATAGGCCTTTAAGAAGGCGGGGCAAAATAAAACACTGGATCGAAAGGCGCAGGCCTCCTACCTGGGTGCCTCCTAACTACTCCTGGTCGTCGGAGGGCTCCTCGTAGTAGTAGTATCCGGAGGGGTAGTAGTGGTAGTAGTCTTTGTCGGCTGCTGGGGCAGCTGGCTCCGGGGCTCCGTCGTCTGGTCGCATCAATTTTGTATGGGGAAAAGGGAAGCAAAGCAACCATGAGTACTCATCCAAAGTACTCAGCAAGACTGACATCAGATCTATTCTAAAATATGCATCATTATCAAAAGAAGGCTGTATATGTGGACTGATTTGCAGAAATGCCAGAATAGAAGGGAAAAGCCTAGCCTATCGAAGACTAGCATCTTCAGCGTCTTGCAGCATTAGAAGAGTGCAGATTAGTTCATAAGTATAGTAGTAGCAACAAGTATCAACATCGCCCAGAGATCCTTCCTCGACTCCCTGCGAGAAAGCGATCCCGGAGCCAATATATTCAACCCATTTCTAGTTGTAGAAGATCGGGATATTCTCCGAGCGTCCTGTTACCGTGGACACGGCTATTCGAATAGATATACTTCCCTGCAGGGGTGCACCATCTTACCCAACATGTTCGATGACTTTGGCCGGACACACTTGCTCAGTCGATGCCCGGCCTCGGACTATCGACACATCATAGCCCTACCTAGGCTCAACAGAGAGGCCAGCACGCCGGTCTACATCCTAAGCACTCAGGGGTCTTGGGCCCATCGCCCTTTGCACTCCTGCGCGTTGCGAACGCGGCCGGTGAGCAGTCCTAGCCCCCTTAATACAAGCGCAGGCTTTACCAGACCAACCCGGCGCGCGCCACTCAACTGCTGACGTCTGAAGAGCTTCGGCTGATACATACGACGTCGAGTACCCATATTATTCCCACGTGCTGGTTAGCGCGAAAAGGCCAGAGGCCTACTCAGATTACATATCCTAACCCTTAGTGCATTAGGAGCGCGCGGAAACGAGCAGAGACTCATGATCCTGTGACCCCGTCGCCCCGTCTCGTGGACTTACGGCAAGGGCTAAGAATGCCCGGCCGTGCCACGTATTCATCTCGCGGGTACCCTCATGGTCAACCCGTCTACACATCACTCGTGGGTACCCCTCAGGGCCTACCCGCCATTATCCAGTAATAATAGTAATTAAGTGCAAGTAACCGTGTGTCCATAACATCAAGCAGGAATCCGAAGAATCACCCTCGTTGGATTCCCACTCGATGATCCCGTCAGAGTGAACCCGGAGGAATCACCCTCGATGTATTCACACTTGCGGGGTTGCACGACAGAAGCTTTATCGGGGGTGGTGAAAGAGGAATCACCCTCGGTATCCCACAACCGACTAACTATACTACAGAGTCATCATCAGGAGTGAGATAAGAGGTATCACCCTCGGCACTCGATGTTAGCTCTGCAGCGTCGAGTAACTAGGGGTGTGTGGTGATACGCTGGTCACAGCCCGACGATCACATCGATCGGGACACAGGTACTAAAGCGAGGCAACTTCAGCAAGGAAGAGGGGCCACAGATGGTTCACTACCATCCAACCTATACTAAGCATTTTGGATAACTGGCAGGTATCAATAATAGTTACAAGGACAGGCTATGCATCATAATAGGATAAAACAAAGCAGTAGCAATTTCTAATGCAAGCAGGAGGGAGAGAGAATAGGTGATATAGGCATGTGTCAAGGGGGGTTGCTTGCCTGGAAGCTCTGCGGCAAAGGAGGGATCGTCAGTGGTGTCGTCGGTCTCCTGAGTTGCATCGGTCTCGGGGGCTATCGGAATAGAAGAGGGGGAGGAAACAATAAATAAAGGCAACAGATGCAACACAGAGCATGACATGCTAGAATGCAGTGCAGGGTTGCCTAAATGCATCTCTAAACCATTTTAGTTATTTTAGGATTTAAGTTGGATTTATTAGCAGGTATGCATGCACTATTCATCTACCGGAAACAGGCAAAAAGTTGCGGTTTCACCTACGTAGGGGGTCCCGATAAGAAAATAGACGGCACGATCGGATTCGTGGGATTTTTCATAGCAACTTTCATGTAGAAAGTTTTTCGATCCGAGCTACGGTTTAATTTCTATGAATTTTCAAAGTTTTAAATAGTTTTCTGAAATTATTTAAATTAACAGAATTCCAGAAACGGTTTATGACGTCATCATGACGCAAGCATGGCGTCAGCGGTCGGCTGACCAGCTGACTGGTCAAACAGACAGGTGAGACCCACCTGTCAGCCTCAGAGGGTTAAAACAGATTTAATTTTAACTAATCTGAGTTAATCAGTCAGTGGGCCCAGCCTGTTAGCGTCTGATCTAATTAGCAGCATTAACCTAATTAATTAATAATGGTAATTAACCACGCGGGCCCACACGTCAGCGGCTGTGGGTGAACAGTAACCGCACGTTGACCCGGTCAACGAAGTCAAAAGCGCTGCGGGGCCCATCGGTCAGTGTCTCAGGGTGGGGCCCACACGGCGACACGGCGGACGCCGGCGCCGGAGCTGCTCCGGCGAGCTCCAAATACGGCGGCGCGGCCCGGCGAGCCTCGGATTTCCTCTATAAGGCACCAAAACGGGCGTTCTCAATGGCGCTCGAACGAGGGGAGCGGCGCGCATCCATCGCGGGTGGTCTCGGGAGATGAGGAGGCCGGAGTCGTCGCCGGTGACAAGGACGGCGGAGACCCAAAATCCGGCGAACTTGCGCGCGGCGATACGGAGACCAAAACGTGCGGCGCGCTACTCCTACAGCTTCTACACGATGATACAAGCGTGTTGGCGAGCTCGGTGGACCACGACGGCCACTGCCGCGACGGCAGCGAGCTCACCGGCGGAGCTAGGCTCGGCCATGGCGGAACCGGCCTCTCCGGGCACGGAGAAAAGCAAACAGAGAGGGAAGGAGGTGTGGGGCTCACCGCAGCGTCTCACGGAGGCCTTTGGCGGGTTAGTAGCGCAGGGGAGGCGACGTGCGGAGCGGCGGAGCTCCGGTGACCCGCGGCGTCGCCGGCTCGATTCGGCCAATGCCGCGGCCTCGGGCTAGAATGCGAGGTCGGGGAAGAAGCAGGAGATGACGGCGGAGCTACTGGCCAGCTCGGAGAGGCGAGGGAGTGGTTGGCCGCGGAGATTCACGACGACGCGGCGGCGATGACGTCGGGCAGAGGAGAAGGGGGCGAGCGCGCGCACGAGGGTGAGGGAGAGGGAGAATGGCGAGGACGACCAGGGGAGATGGACGAGGGCGCGGCCTTATCCCCGCTCACCTACTCCGATGCGGTGGCGAGCGGTGGCTGGTGGAGGCGTGCGCGTCCACGGGGACGACGACACGGCGGCGGGGCAGGTAGAAGAATAGGAATGGGCCGGCTCGGCCGCGAGCCAGGTAAGGCCAGGTGAGTTTCCTTTCTATTTTCTCTGTTTTTCCATTTATTTATTAAACAGAGAGAGAGATGGATTTAATTGGGCATCCAAATCATTTTATAAAAATATGTGACTTGGCCCATTAAATACTTTGCATTTTTAGGCACTGCCACAAACATTTTGGAGCCCAGGGGAATTCATTTGTATTTTTCATACATGAATTTGCAATTTAAATTGCTGGTATGGCACTGTTATAAATGCTAATGCTCATCTTAGAAACTTGGTGAAGTTGTTTTCCTGAACAACAATTTGTTTTGGAATATTTGCTAAATGATGAACATTTTTCCAGCAACTTTTGTGCAACTCCAAATTTCAATTGCATTTGAATTTGAATTCAGTGGCAGAATTTGAAATGAGATATTAATCCAACATGATTATCATTGCAAATCTCAGATGACTTGGCATTAATATGATGGATTACTGTAGCTCATTACATAGGGGTGTTACACACATCCTCGTCTCCATCGACTCCACTTGCGGTTGCTTCAGTCCTTTACTTTGTGCAAGTTTATATCTTGTGTTTACTCTTGCTTGCACTTGTTACTTGTGTTGCTTGTCATATAGATTGTCCACCTAGTTGCATGTCTAGACAACCTACTTTATTGTTGAGCCTAAAATTTGTAAAATAGGATACATTTTTTAGTCGCCTAATCACTCCCCTCTAGTCGACATATTGATCCTTTCATCAACCCAGACCCTCCCCGTCCACTACTCCATCATTTCTCCTCCACTCTCTCTACCCCTAGGAATCCGCCGCCGTCCCACCAACCTCATATGTCGCCGCACCCTCGTTTGACCACCGCAACCCTACCTCGACCAAATGTTACCGCAACCGTGGAGATGGATATGTCTGGCCACACCACGGAGTAGCTAGGGATGGCAGTTTTGCCCATGTGTATGGGTACTCGCGGGTACCCTACCCGAACAATGTGGGCATGGGCGAGACTTGGCAAGATTTTTTACCCACGGGTAATTGGGGTATCCATATCCACAAAATATATGGGTAGAGCATGGGTATGAAATTGTGCCCATGGGTAACCCGACAGATACCCAGGAAAAAAATATCTCCTATGACATGTGGGGTGAACATCCAATGGCCCAACCCAAAATTCGTTATTCCCTAAACCAACCATACCTCATAGGCTCGCAACCACCAGCTTGCCACTCCTCTGGCACCTATGTGACCCCTAAAAACAATGAAGTATCGACTCTTCGCCATCGGCTCTTATCCAATTCTTGATTCAACGATCCCCAGTTCCCACTGCCGCGTCCCACTGCATCGGACTTCCACCAACTGCGGCTCATACTCCCTTGCCGCCTCCAAGATGCCACCCATCGGAGGAGGTCACGTCGGCGCTAGACTTCTCGCCAATCACCACTTAAATTTTAGACTCATTTCTCTACTTTTTTCAAAATGTAAATGCCATATATTGTACCCACTGGATACCCATTGGGTATAGGATACCTATCCGTATGGGCATGGGTGTCAATTAGTGCCCATGGGTATTGAAGTGGGTGGGTATAGAAAGTTTTTCTGGGTATGGGTTTGGGTAGAAGGGAGTTGGACCCACCCATATCCTAACCACCGCCATCCCCCACACGATGCTTCTGGCCTGATCGAGGTCTTTGAGGTGCCGGTAGTGGCCATTCCCGCATCGAACATGGAGAGCCAGGAGTTGTGACTCTGGAACGCCAAGGCGAAGGCCCGAGCGACAACTTCTCCAACTCATTCCCATATCCGCCCTCGACCATCCAGTTCACCACAACTTCAGTGCCTTCCCCAGCGTCCCATTTCACCATCAAACCCCAATACGGAGTTTAACTTTGCGCATTGCAGCTCACCCAACAACGGACACACAATGCTGGTGCCATCTCCGCGAACGCTTGTAACTTGTTTGATCGAATGCCCCCCCCATCTCCAGAAGAGGTGTTGGTGTCTATGACCAACAAAGGTCAATCCTCTCAAGTGCACGAAGTGGAAGATCAATATTTGCCAATGCTAGATACGAAAACAAGCAAGAAACCAAAAAGAGGACATGCATACAAAGTGAAGGAGGACAAGTTATTTTGCTTGGCATGGTTGGAGGTGAGTGTTGATCCAATAGCCGGTACCGAACAAATGGGTTCGGCCTATTGGAGGAAGGTTTATTAGACATTAAGAACTACCCACCGTTCAGAATCTTAAGTGACCAGAATGAGAGCTCTCTCACTCATCGGTGGTATGCCATCTAAGATCCGCAAAATATATATTATGGCGCATATGACAAAATCAAGAACCGTGCACCAAGTGGCATGGGTGTAGCCGATTGAAAAAGTTTGGTCCCTTACAATCTTCATCATATGTTTCAGTTGATTTGCATTGCAATTTGTTCACATGTGATTCATTTTCTAGGAAAACTTGTCAGCGACATTGTACAAGCAAAATGAGGGCAAGACATTTACCATAGTTATTGTTGGTTGAAATTGAATTGCTAGAGTAAACGAGGTGACCTAGCATCATCACTCAAGATGGACAAGAATGGTCAAGATCCCAAGTGTATGAAAATGGTGAAACAAGTGGAGGCGGAGTCGGAGTTGTGGGGGGCTAGCACCAGGAACACGTGTGCCAAGGGCAAGGGGAAGAAAGTAGACATGGCTAAGCGCAATTGGGCGGCGACCTAATTATCAGACAAGTGGGTAGACATCATTGCCAAAAAAGAGGAGGTAAGTGTCAATAAAGATGAAATCAAGGAAGAAAAAAAAGGAAGATAGGTTCAACGGATTCACGGAGATACAAAGAAGAAATGTCCAAGTCGAGAAGAATAGGCAAAGGTCATGTTCGTTGACACTGCCACCATGGATGACGATGCCCTCCAATGGGTTTGTTGTGTGCGTCTTGAAAATGACAATATCATTGATTCATTTGGTTAGTTGAATTGTTTGACCCATTGAATGTACCATTTTGTTCACAAATACGTGGAGGATATCCCAGGACACCATTTTGCCAACACCCTTGGAGCAATGGTGGAGCTAGCATTTAAAAAATGGGTGTACATAGTCCACTGAATATCTTAGTTCTATTGACATATCTACTAATGCATTTGATGTTATATATGAATTATACCTAACTATACAAGCTTTTTGCCAAAAATAATGAGTGTACATTTGTACACCCATGTCCTCCTGTAGCTCCACCCATGCCTCAGAGATGACCTTGCCCTTCCCAGTGTTCCACCTTTTAGATGTGCTAAGGCTGCCAAGTAGGCAAAAAGTCTGACATGGCAAGTCAATTAAGATGAGAGAGGGGAGTTTGGTGACCCATGAAGAAATGATGCTAGGTATACGTACCTAGATGAAAACACTCTTTACAATCTACAACTAATTAAATGAAGGAAGCTTAGCAACAAGAAGCTAAGCGCCTATGCATTGGGAGTTTAGTTGCTAAGCTATTTCATGCACTTAGGCCTCTTCCAATGCATTTATGCTTAGATTAGGTGCTAAGTGTATTAAAAGGCTTAGCAACTAAAGTCTCCAATGAATAGGCGCTTAGCTTTTTGTTACTAAGCTTCCTTCGTTCAATTGTTTAGCAACTAAAGTCTCCTATGCATTGGTTAAACTTTTTGCATTTAAGTGTTTAGGTTCGCACGCTTAGCGTTGGTTCTTGTTGGGTCACCAAAGTGATCTCTCTCCTTAATTGCTTTGCCACGTCAGTTTTTTGTCTATGTGGAATGCTTAGCACATGTACACCGTGGAGCATTGAGAAGGGCCTTAACACGTCATCTAAGCATCTATGCACCTTACCACTTAGCACCTCATCTTATTTTATAATACAAACTGCTTTATTCAGATAAGAACGATACAGCTGCAGTTTTACATAACGGACTTTGCAAGATAGAAAATTAACAACCACAACCACTAACACCGATGAGTTGCCATTGACGAGAACCACCCACACCGAGAAGAGCATCATTGCAGCAAGGAATCATCTGCGTCGCTGTGGGGACCCCACCAAGGAAATCCTCCTTGAGGTTTTCTAAGCCGCTTGAGTCACTCGGGCTGCCGGGGATCTGAAACCAATGAACGCACCTTGACTGTGAGGGCAAAGTTCTTGGGTCAACAGATCTCCCTTGCTGAAGAAAAAAATAGCCGCCCACAACCGTTGGAAGAAAGAAGAGCATTAACAATCTTGTAAAGGAACCACAAACCAACCGCGGAGATATGAAGAGAGACTACATATCTAGAGACACAAACTTTCGTAGGCACTTCGTCAATACCGGATTGGGCATCGTCGAGGTAAGGAGAGACCTTATTCCAACACGCCATCGCTGCCATCGCCTCATCGATGTCAACGGAGAAATAAAACCTAAGGAGAAGAAACAGAACGGACAGATGGGTCATCAATGCCGGATTGGGCGTCATCGAGGTAAGGAGAGACCTTATTCCAACACGCCATCGCTGCCACCACCTCATCGATGTCAACGGAGAAACAAAAACCTAAGGAGAAGGAACAGAACGGACAGATGGGTCACCACTCCCCTTGCCGCCGCCGAGGCCGCTGGACAAAGAAGAGAGGGACCAATGCGACGGCGTGAGGAAGAGCTCTGGCGGCAGCGGCTAGGGTTTGGCACGTCGTCTGTCTTGTCCATATAGCTAGCTATTTAGCATCTCATCTTTTTTGTTTTTAGCACCTCATCTAAGCATCTGTGCAACGGAAAATGCTCTACCTGCCCAGGCCATGGTACATCATCGTGTGAGATGTGCATGGCCCGACACGCAAACGATTGAACGGAGTTGGGCTGGATGTCACCCTGTCGCGCGCTGCGTGCCCCCGTCGAGAGCGAGCAAAGACCCATCGATGGCCTCGGTGTCGCGGCAGCGCAGGTGGAGATCTCCGATTTTTTTTCAAAACTATGACGTTTTTTATAGCCAATTTGAAAACTATAGGGCCGAATGCAAAAATTTCAGAAATAGCACCCCGTCGGCCCGCAGTCAGCCGAAGAGAGGCCTGTCGGACTGCGGTGGGCCGATGGGGGGCCTGTCAGCCTGTGGTGGGCCGATGGGGGTCCTGTCGGCCTGCGGTTGGCCGATGAGGGGCATGTCGGCCTCCAGGAGGCCGAAAGGTGGCTGTCGGCCTGCTGTAGGCCGAAATGTTTTTTTTTTAAATTTTGACTTATTAATGATGTACAACGATTCCCGTCTTATAAACATTGTAAAAATATGTTTCCGCGCAACTATTTCCCTCCATGCTTTCCCACCAACTCTTTCCCTCCATATTTTCCCGCCATCCCTTTCCCGCCATATTATCCCGCCATCCCTTTCCCGCCATCCTTTCTCGTTAACCCTTTCCCGCCATTATTTCCCGCCATTTTCTCCTCTCTACCTATAAAACCCCCTTGACAGTAAGGTGGGTAAGCAGTGCAGTGTAGTGTAGTAGAGATGTCCGACTATCCTTCTGATCGTAGTTTTCACCCTGGGATGAGCAAATGTCTTCTGGGGTTAGCCACCGATTTTAGGATGGACAATAGGATAGTTCCATGGGACAAACTCATCGGTAGTGACACCATACTGAATGAGTTGGCTCACGCATTACGTAGGTCTGGGTGGCCTGAAAGGACCTATGAGGAGATACGAAAAGAACTTCTCAGGTTGCATGGAAGGTGGGAGAAGTAACAACATAAGGGTGAAGCATTCCTAAAGGCTGCAGCAGAACATACTTATTTATGGACCCAAGACAGCGAGGACGAAGACGATATTTTCATGCCGAGCACCAAGGCCAAGAGTACTGCATCGTCGAAGGGCAAGAGTACCGCATCGTCGAAGGGCAAGAGTACCGCATCGTTGAAGGGCAAGAGTACCGCATCGTCGAAGGGAAAGAGTGCCGCATCATCGAAGGGCAAGAGTGCTGCATCGACGGAGGATGACGATGATGCCTTCATGTAGTCTGTAAGCTTTATTTTTTTAAGTTCAGCCGTACCGTTTAATTCAGATGTACCTGTATCTTAATGAACTGTTGCAGTCTCTTTGGAAATGTAACTGGAATGACAATGCGAATTAATAGTAATATGTTTCTCTCATACATAGGTCGATATATGTCTCCAACTCTGATAGAAGCAAGTGCGATAGTAACACATACATCAAGCATGTCTCATACATAGATAATGACTCATACATAGATAACCATATCACTGCTGGGGACGACGACGAATCTGGGTCTTCCTCGGACGAGGACCGGAAGGCGAAAAGCGCTCATGCGGTGGACGAGTCTCACGATGACCACGACCATAGACAACCTGATCTGTCAGTGTCTGTGTCTCCTGCGTCAATGGTGGTGGTGGAGTGTGAAGAACTGTCTGCGAGAACTCATAGGTGTTTGCAGCTCGGTCATCGTCGTCGCCGTCGCCGTCTAAGAACGAACCAGCACCACTAAGCATCGGTGACTGGACTAAATGCATGAACGGTTGCGACTGGCTGCCGACTGCGGTAAAGTAAAACATGTAAAATTGATTTGCGAACCTACAATGTTTAAAAGAATGTACAAAGTAGTGTTACCTAGGTCCATCTGATTATGCCAGGAATAGCTCCCTGGTTGTGAAGGAGGTGCTTGTTGCCAGGAAGAGCTCCCTGGTTGTGAAGGAGGTGTCTGCTGCTAGGAAGAGCTCCCTGGTTGTGAAGGTCGTGGTTCTGAACGCTGCACAGAGGGTTGTGGTTCTGAACGCTGCACAGAGGGTCGAGGTTTTGAACGCTGCAGAGAGGGTCGTGGCGGACGATGTGCTGGACGAGGAATAGCAACATCCGAAGATCGTCTACATGTAACAGCTGCGTAAATCCCGCGTAGCTTCTCATCAAGACGCCTCAACCATGAGACGTTCTCTCGCAGTGGAATATTATCTCCCCTCTCAAAGCGTTGCATTAAAGCAGAAACCTCCTCTAGCGCCTCGCATGTCAAGTCACCCTGTACACGGAGAGTTAACCAATTAGATCATCGTTGTATGGCAGACAACACGTATAGTTAACCAATTGTATATGTTCAGGTTAAGAAAAAACTTAACATGTGAGAACCATAGAACGTACCGCGTGGTGTCTGGTTCCCACAACAGAGGCAGCTGGGAACAGATCGCTGGTGAGAGGGGCTTCGATCTGATCAGGAGCTGCTGATGGAACCAAGTAGATCCTCGTGCTATGCCGGTAACGCTGCAAATACAACCCGAACTTGTCCCAGTCAAAGGGCCGAACCTCATCCCAGATATTTGTCGGCGCAGTAGTCCATTCGTCCACGTAACGGCTAATGTTCTGAAGCCAAGAATCATGGGACTTGTTTCCTCCAGCGCGACTGTACCTGAGATTGACATGCACGTTACATGATTAGTTATATTCTGAATGCATACCTGAGAACTAAAATAGTATTACTTACTTGTGCACGTGATCTGGTAAGTGTGGAATAACTGGAATGTCAAGCTCTTGGCATAGATCGAACTGTCTCATCACCCTATGAAGAGCCATCACCTCAACCGTCACGTCGAACACCAACTTGGCCTTGGTCATCCAATAGTGCCGATCTCTAGTGCACAATCCAGAAATCCCAACTGGGCACCTGAATAATATAGCCTGATGTGAGTATGGCTCCCAGATAACTTGATCCTCGTGCAAACTATCAAACTGCGCCGTGAAGGAGGGGTAGCATCCCCTCACCTGGCTATGCGCAAACTGTCTCTGTGCATGACAACAAATAAGCATTAGTAATGTCATTGAATGGCAAGAAATAAACAGTAGTAATTCATATTGTTACTTAATATGAAAATACCTCTCTCCGTGTCCAAACAGATCCCATAGTAGGCAAGTCGCCGATAGAAGGAACGTAAGTCCCAGCTATGTCCTCCAAACCAAAAGGTTTATCAATGCAGACATAGGGTCGACCAATAGGGAATCTCTCGTATGACCAGAGCTGCAACAATAGTGGACATCCAACAAGACCTGATTTTCTAGACTTCAACAAGCAAGCTTTGCATAGGCCTCTGTACGTAGCCGCTAACACAGCAGAACCAAAACTCCTCTGCAGAATGTCCCCAGGGCAACGTGCGTCAGCTATCTCTCGTGCAATACCGATGAGTCGTGCATCGACAGTGGTCACGTGGTTCTCCGTGAACATCGTCTTACCGAACAACCACATAATATATGCCTCTAGGGATCGGTCAATCTGTGCCTCTGACAACTGAACATCGGGATATCCTAAGGAGACAATCTACATAGAAACCAAACGATTGTATGAACTATGCAATGAGGACAACAATGAAAACAACATTTTTTAAACTGGCCGTGAAGGTTACCTGAAACTGGCTCAACCACCTAAAACGAGGCCCGTGAGGATCGTTGTCTAGGCCCGTAGCAGTTGGCACCGCAGCCAAAAAACGGGCCTGCATCGATGCTAGCCAACCAGGTTCTGCCTCTAAAGGACCTATGGCAGCACCGGCCAGAGGTAATCCCAACAAGTAAGACACATCCTGTAAAGTAGGCGCCATCTCTCCCCAGGGAAAGTGAAACGTATGTGTCTCTGGTCTCCATCTATCTATTAAGCAGGTAAGGAGTGACCTGTCGTAAGAGAAACGTTTCACTTGCCTCTTGTGTAACTGCATTGGTTCACCTGCCTCATCCAATTGCGGATGTTCAACCCACTCATCCAATGTACCCTCAACCAGCCGTGCCAAGGGTAGAAGTCCAGCCCAACTTAACCTACAAAATAAAGAGAATGTAGCATACAGTTAGCGGCTATCAAAAGGATGTCAAACATAGTAAGTCATTATACCGACACATACCTATTAACCCATAAAGGGTGTATCATCCAGTTAGACTTTCGGGTGCGAGTGACCAACACGTCTAAGTTCGTGCCCGCTTCCATAAGTGCGGCCCGGTGCCCTCTATCGATATTACCATTAAGAAACGGATACGAAGCCATATCTGCAATTCGAACAACAAATCTCAGGTGCAAATTAAAACATAGTCCGACATATTATAAATTAAAACATAATCCGACATATTACAAATTAAAACATAATCCGACATATTACAAATTAAAACATAATCCGACATATTACAAATTAAAACATAGTCCAAACATATTACAAATTAAAACATAGTCCGACATATTACAAAATAAAACATAGTCTAGACATATTACAAATTAAAACATAGTCCAACACATTATATAGCTTGTGAGTTATTTCTTCCTCGTCCGCCCCTTCGGCCTCGACTGCCATGACCACCACGACTGCCACGACCACCACGTCTTGCTACTGTTGTGGCAGTCGTCGATGTGGAAGCACTCGTCGATGTGGAAGCACCGTCTTTGTTCAGGTCGGGACAATATTTCATCCTATGCCCATAAGCCGCGCATAGCAAACATTGTCTGGTTGCTCCACCAGCTTCAGATTGGTCCATATCGTTTCGGATGCGTTTTACCTTACGTCTGCCCCTGCTTGTTCGCCGAAGTTCTGGATCCGGGATGTATACTCTCTCCCCATCGTTTACCTTGTTGAAATTGCCGACGACTCTAAACCCTGTCATCTCACCTGTCCAGACATTGAGTACTGCATCTTTTAAATAGTATGGGGACACGAAGGAGATAGCGTCCAACTCAATCTGGCCACAGGCAGCCAACACATGTGAGCAAGGCAGGTGCAACAACTTCGGTTTGTTGCATGTACACTCACAAGTTGGATAAAATTCCGTTCCAATTTTTACCTCGTGCGTCTTCACCTCATTTGCAGAACCAAAACCATCAGTAGGAAGCTGAACCTCATACCTCCTTTCCTGATTACCTATGAGTCTGACTGTGTGCTTCTTTGCTTTCTCTATCTTCTTTGCCATGTACTCCATGACACGGCTACAATAAGGTGTGTTCTGATTATCTGCAATATGCTTCTTTGCTAACTCGTGCCTTTCTCTGAAATATCTCAAAGTGCCATGGAATATAGCCTCCACAATAGCTGTGAGTGGCAATGCTCTATTCCCTCTGAGTACAAAGTTATACACCTCTGCAAGATTGGTTGTCATGTGGCCATACCTAGCTCCATGGATGTCATGCAGCAAAGACCAATTCACTGGAGGCTCTTTCTCTATCCACTTAGAAAAATTCTTTATTGCCCTACCCTTCTTTCTCTGAGTATTAGGAGGGTCAATTGCTGGCAAGTCACAAAGACCTACTGCTCCTCCAGCTCCGCGATGAGTGCTGCTAATTTCCGCTGATCTTGTTCCATTTTCTTCCTCGCACGGACCTGCTTCTTAGTAAACTCATCTAGTTTTGACCAAATAAATTCGTATTTGCGCTGCTGGTTCTGCTTGCATAATTTTTTGAACAAGTTCATCAACCGTTTGTTCTTGAACTGTGAGAAAAAATTAGCCCCAAGATGGCGCATGCACCACCGGCTCTGCAAGTCCTTCCAAGGTGTTGGTTCGTCAGCTGTTGGATTCCTTAGTGTCTTCACGGCCTTCAATATACCAGCATGTCTGTCATGAATGACACACACGTTTGGTCGGTCCTTCACGATCGCAATTTTAACTTGCCGGAAGAACCATACCCAGCTCGGAAAGTTCTCACCCTCCACAAATGCCATGGCAAGTGGGATGATTTGATTGTTCCCGTCCACACCAATAGCAGTCAGGATTTGCCCTTTGTACTGACCAGTCAGGAATGTACCATCCACAAACATCACAGGAGGACAATGCCGGAAAGCTTCGATGCACATAGCGAAAGAGAAGAATACTCGTTTCAACACCTTGAAATCTGGTATACTCTCCAACCTCGTGTGTTGTATGTTAACATAAGTGCCGGGATTCCTCTCCTTCAGTATGTCAAGGAGACGGACAACATTATCATATGAGTCGAAGAACGTCCCAAACCTTTCCTCCATAGCCTTCTGCTTAGCCCTCCAAGCCTTCCCATAAGGAATGTCATAATTCCATCTGACCTTCACTGCTGTCTGGATGTGTTTTGCTTCCATATCTTTCTTCTCCACTATCTCAGTATACATGAGTTGCGCAATGAGAGTTGAAGTCAGGTTTGGATGACGAACCAACAGGTTTTTCCTCACACAATTACGTGGGACCACATTGGTGACAACCCAGTGGATGTTATACTTCGGCATGTGCCCGTGCACCTTCGCAGGACAACCTGTTTCAACACACTTCACGGTATAGTTTGTTGGACTTGATATGTGTGTCCGGAAAACCCTCTGCGTAGACATAGCCCACTTTATCACCGCATACTTCAATTTTTTCTTTGTATCAAACATAGCCCCTATCTGGACTTGGTTCAGATTATATTGCCATGGAGTCTCATGGCCATCGTTGACAGTAAGGCCGGTGGATATGTCCTGATCCCATGCAGAAGGAATCGGTACCTCCACTTCATCCTCGGAATTTTCAGAATCCAGATCCTCCGCAAATCCATCCTCGTCCTCTTCCTCCATCACCCTCTGCATTTCATCGCCTTCCTCATCCCCATCAGCAACACCAGAACCAGCTAATATTCTCGACTGAATACTCTGCCCAGTATCATGACCACAAACATTGTGTGGCACGTAGTCTGACTCTTTCTCGGCTTGGCTAGCATCCACATCCGGTGGCTGTGACCCGGATAAATAAATCTCGTTAACCGCTTGACTACCCTGGCCGGGTTCATACCCCACATGGAGTTGTACGGTATTCTCCTCCTTCGCCACTGGTTGCACTAGGGCAGATGGGTGGATTCTTCGGTCTCCGCAACGACTTAACAGGGTCAACCAATGCTGGCTCCTATCTATCGGCATCAACTCCCACTTGACATTTTTACACGATTTGGTCCACAATGCATGAATACTGACGGAACATACTTCAGGATCCAGCCCAAAACTAGTAGTCAACCAGTGCTTCAACTGTCTAATGTCCAGTCTGTCCGGGTCTGAAAGTGTCATGACGCCATTTTTAAACTCGCTAAGATCAACCCCCAACTCATTATATCGAACATTACCAGGGCCGTAGTAAACAGTCAAATTTACTGATTCAGACATTTTCACCTGTCAGACATTGCCACCTTCTCATTAATCGCAACGAACAAAATTATTACCGGCTACACTAACTATCCGCTAAAATGACTATGTACACTAAATAAACTGTACAGCTCATAGAAAATTTATGACGACATTGGTATACCTTCGACGCGTGTGTCCCCTGCTTCTTCCTCCTCTCTTCAACTCAGCGGCACCGGCCACCTCGCGGACTCCTTGCACCGCCGGAACTCCTTCTCACCACCACCTCCTCCTCCTCACCACCACCTCATCCTCCTCACCACCACTGCCTCCACACCCGCACCTCCTCCTCACCAGCCACACCTCCTCCACCCCACCATGGCTCCTCCTCACGCACAAAAAACTACCCCATAGCAAAAAAAAATACCGTAGGCCGGCGGGGAATGCTATGATCTATTGTTTCTGCGGGTTGGAAAGGAAAATGAGTGGACGAGGGAAGAGATCGGCGCGGGGGTGGAGAGTACAGAGAGGAAACGAGAGAGAGAGGAGGAGCTACCGAGCAGAGGAAGAAGAAAGGAGCCCGTCGGGCTTATCCACAGCTCTTCGGTCGTCGGGAGGCCGACAGGCCACCTCTCGGTCGCCTGGAGGCCGACAGGACCCCCATCGGCTCACCGCAGGCCGACGGGCCTCTCTTCGGCCCACCGCAGGCCGACGGGGTGCTATTTCTGAAATTTTTGCATTCGGCCCTATAGTTTTCAAATTGGCTATAAAAAACGACATAGTTTTGAAAAAAAATCGGAGATCTCCGGCATTAAAGTGCGCCCCCCGGGATCCTCCTCGGCCCCAAACAAAACCATCCTCGTCCCCCGCGCCCCCCAAATCTTTCCCTTCCACTCCGGGACACTCCCCCTCTCGTTTCACATCGCATTCATCGCCCCGTCCGCTCTATCCCCCAGGCCTCGACAGCTACGTCGGTCTAGCCTCGTGCGCGCGCTAGCGCCTCGATCCTCCGGCAACTACTAGTACTACCAGTTGCGTTTTCCTTGGCAGTCCTCCTTGTGCTCGGGAGGACGAAGGAGATCATTGCCTATGGGGAGGGCGCCGTGCTGCGACAGGAAGGGTCTCAAGAAGGGGCCGTGGACGCCGGAGGAGGACAAACAACTTGTCGACTTCATCCAGGCCAACGGCCATGGCAGCTGGCGCCTGCTCCCCAAGCTCGCAGGTCTGTCTTCTCCCTCAGATCCATCACTCCAACCATGACTTTTTAGTTTGTACTACTCGTTACCTCGGTGTTTCTTCTAAGTTCTACTCTTGTGCGAGTCATGGACCTAGCAATGTTTGTTTTCTCTTTTTTGTCATAGAAGGGGACGAGTAGCGGTTTGATTGAGCAATCTTTCGTGGGGAACACAAAATTTTGCATCGTTTCCAATTTTCCATGAGAAAGAGCTTTGATGTCTGAACTGCACTGGGACGCGTTGCCTGCAGAGCTGAACCGGTGCGGCAAGAGCTGCCGGTTACGGTGGACGAACTACCTGCGGCCGGACATCAAGCGCGGGCCCTTCACCGCCGAGGAGCAGAAGTCCATCGTCCAGCTCCACGGCATCGTCGGCAACAAGTAAGAGCGCCGGCCTTAATTTACCTCTTGAGCTAAGCATATTTCGGCACTAATGCAACCAACTTAGCTAACTATAGCTGACTGTAGCTCGCGCACTATCGCCATGAGCTCGGCCCTGCGTGCCACTGTGTTCGGTCTGTGCACACACACAGTGCTTGCATGGCCCCGTACGCGCGCTCAATGATGCCACCTGATGTAGCATTTCGGATGCATAACTCGAGTAGTCCTGGTAGAATTTATTTACAACGAAGTACGCATGCTAGAGTCGTATAGTAGCATCAGGGCGATGATGCGAGTAATGGAGTATCTTGAATTCTTGATTGCAAGTGACGGCGGGCCTGTCCTGCTGCTCTCTTTGTTCTGCGCAGGTGGTCCATGATCGCGGCGCAGCTGCCCGGCCGGACGGACAACGAGATCAAGAACTACTGGAACACGCACCTCAAGAAGCAGCTCCGCCGGATGGGCCTCGACGAGCCCCCGCCCGGCCCGACCGCCGGCTGCCCCGCCGCGCGCCACATGGCGCAGTGGGAGACCGCGCGCCTGGAGGCCGAGGCGCGCCTCTCGCTCCTCTCCTCCTCCGGCGCCGCGGCGACGGCCACCACCTCCGGCACCGCATCCTCTTCATCGACGACGGCCACCGGCGCCGCGGTGGCCGACCACGCGAAGCCCGCCGACGTCTTCCTGCGCCTGTGGAACTCCGACATCGGGAGCTCTTTCCGCAAGGCGGCCGCGCCGGTGTCCGTCAAGGAGGAGGAGGCGGTGGTGCCGGGGGACGACTCCTCGGCGGCGTCCAACGAGATGGACGCAGCGGCGGCCGAGCACCAGATGTTCCTCGACTTCGCCGGCGAGGAGCTGGGCCTGTTCCACGGCCGGCACGGCGGCTTCTCGCTGTTCCCGCCGCTCGACGTGCTCGCCGAGGCGTCCCTAGACACGGCGTTCTAGCAAGACCGTTAGCGCGGGGGTCGCGTACGTACATACGTAGTGGTATAAGTACCTCTAACGTACGCCTGTGCGCATGTATGTATGTTGTAGTATATGCTTGGCTTTTGTGGCGTCCGGTGGGCGTGTGGCGCGCGTGGGGAAGTAGTTAGTACGTGTGCCAAGCAAGATAAACCGAGAGGTTTTTGGTAGTACGTTAGCTAGGGCTTCAATTAGGAGGTTTATTAACTGGGGCTAAGGCTGGACATCATGGTGTATTACGGCTTGTGATGGGATTCTCTCCGGAGACGCTCTAATACATCGTATGATGTTCGATCCTAATGCACCTCGTCTTGGAGCTGTTCTAACCTTAGGCTTTCTAAGAGAGCATCTCCATGCAAATTTGGGAGATGTAAAAATGGGTGTATAATTTACATCATCAAAAAAGTGTTTTTTACATCAAAAAACCAACTCTAACAGATGATTTATATTTGATGATGTAAAACTCTTAACCCCAACAGTGCGGCAGCCGTTGTACACTAGCAGTTCAGCCGCATAATTTGAAATAAAAACATCCCGAATGAAAACTTGAAATTTCATCTGTCTACAATATCAAATTATTACACAATTCATCAAATACAATACAAATACAACAAAGTTTTTATCCAATACAACAAACAAAGAATGAAACTAGGCGGTTCTTTCGCCATGCCATTTCCAGTACTCCTCTATCAAATCTTTCTGAAGTTCATAGTGTGTATCAGAGTCTCTAATTTCATTGTATACCTTCATGAAACGTTTGATTCGCTCCTCTTTTCTCATCGGCACAACGCGTATGCCCATTAGATCATAGAAGGTGTAATCTCAATGATCATGTTATGCATGATCACGCAAGCAGTCATGATATACCAAAGGTTTTTTTTATCCCAGAATCTAGACGGTCCTTGCATAATAGCAAATTGGGATTGCAAAATCCCAAATGCCATCTCAACATCTTTTCTAGCCGCCGCTTGAGCATTGTGAAAGTAGAGTTCTTTCTTACCTTGGGGAATTTGGATTGGCTTGACAAAAGTACTCCACCTCGGGTAGATCCCATCCGCAAGGTAGTACCCATACTTGTATGTGCGGCCATTTGCTTCGAAGGTCACCTGTGGAGCTTCTTCATTGGCTAACTTGGCAAAAAGAGGTGACCGGTCGAGCACATTGATGTCGTTGCAAGATCTAGGCATCCCAAATTATGAATGCCAAATCAATGTCTCTTGATCGGCAACGGCCTCAAGAATGATGGTGGCATCCTTCGAGCGTCCCTTAAACTGTCCATGCCATACTTTAGGACAATTCTTCCACTTCCAGTGCATGCAATTGATGGACCCAAGCATACATGGAAACCCACGTGCTTTGTTCATCTCAAAAAGCCTCTGAGTGTCTTGAGCATTGGGTGCTCTCAATTGCAAATTGTTTGACATAAAAGATAGAAGTGCTCTCTGCCATCGCCAAATTGTCATCAATGTAGTCTGCCGGAACACCATAGGCCATCATGCGCAAAGCGGCAGTGACCTTCTGCTCGGTGCTATGTCCAAGCAAACATGCACAATTCCTCCTCTGCTGGAAGGATCGATCATACTACTTCACAGAATTGCAAATGTGGATGAACAAATCTTTGGACATCCTGAACCGACGACGAAAGTACCTCTCTGGAAAAATGGGTGGTGTACCAAAATAGTTGCGCATCAACCTCTCGTGCGCCTGAACCCGTTCTCTCCGGATGAACTCACGGCCAAACACGGAACCGCCGTGCTTCGGCTTCTTCCTCTTGTGCATCGCCACTAGCATAGCAATGTCCTCTTCTTCGGTCAAATCAAATTCCTCATCCGACAAGGAATCGTCCACGAAAGAGGAGTTGCACGAGCTCATCTGCAATACGGAAATCACCGTCAAACTATATCTTCATGCCCGATAAAAAAACTCATAGTTTGCATGATTTTTTACCATGGGGGAGTTAGCTCGAACGCGTTGCATGCGAGGTGGAAGAAACCGACCGGCGGCGGGTCGGAGAGTTGATCGGCGGCACGAAGCCCGTCTGGGCCGGGTGGTGGCTGCAGACGACCTCTGGATGGCCATGTGGCTGCCGGAGAACTCCGCTCGCGGCGAGGCGCCGACGGCGGCAACAACCGAAGACGCGCCGGGTTGCGGTGGTCGCGCGGCTGCCCCTTTCAGCTCCGGCGGCGGGCAGCGGCTACTTGAAGGCGGTCGACAGCTTCTACAACCATTATGGCCGCCGGAGATCCAGCAAGATCCGAATCGGCCGCGAGGTTGTCGGCGGGGCGAAATCAAATTGGCGGCGGCACGGCGGCTACGACAGCGGGGTCGCGGCGGGGTCGGAGATGGACGTGTGGGTGGCGGCGGCGACGACGTTTCCAGGCAAAAATCGCTAGCGGCGAAGGCGGGCGGGTGGAACTTTCAGATTCGGCAGTTGGGCGTTCACGTGCAGCCGGACGTTTTACATCACCAGGGAGGTGGAGATTTGCATCTTCAAGTGTTGTATTTTACATCACTTGGAGGAGGTGATGTAATTTTTTTTACATCTACATCATCTGTTGGACCAGAGTTTTTGGGCCTCGGAGATGTAAAAAGTAGTTATTTATACATGTACATCATCTATTGGAGATGCTCTAAAGGAAACCTCGGATGTTTCTACAGCCTACGTACCCTGAGCGTTTGCTGCGGGAATCGATTGATGAAAATTTGGATTGATAACATGAGAACCAAAATTAAAATACATATGACTATGCATAATTGTAACAATATTTATTTATTGAATAAAAGTAGAATAATTGAATGGAAAATATTTTTCCATGCATGGTTGAATGTTGTAGTGGGTCTTTTTCTATATATGATTGCATGTTGAGGTGAGTCTTATCCCATTCATAGTTGTATGGTAAAGTGCATGCTTGTATGTTGAGATAAGTTAGTGGGATGACTCACTTAGTGAACACAACATTGAAAAAGTCTAAAACATGAAGGGGTCCTTTGTCTTTCATAATTACTCTCTCCGTCCGGAAATATTTGTCGGAGAAATGGATGTATCTAGATGTATTTTAGTTTTAGATACATCCATTTTTATCCATTTGTTTGATAAGTATTTCCGGACGGAGTGAGTACTTGACTTTCACAAAAGTGAACTCTTATGTTTTGAAAAAGCAAGGAAATAGAAGATCAATACAAACAACTTTTTAATTGTGAGTTTGGCTAATTTGCATTTTTAATATCTTGGTGCTCCAATGCATTTTCATAAATTACGTAAAAATGAGTGGAAATGTATTGAAGATCATTTTGAGAAACACCTCGACTGTTGGATAGCCAAGCTTATGTCTTATGGGGCAAAGTTAACTTAACAAATGTCGTTGATGTGTAGGTGCGCGAGGAGGATGAGTCGCCACCACCACGTCCAAGATAGTGGAGGATGCAGTCGCACACGTTGGCGATTGCATTGTCGGGCGCCTCCTCCTCTTGCTTCGCCGGGCGTCACTGCCTCCCGAAGTAGCGACGGGGCGGCGATGACGGCGCCACCTCCTTGCCGCATCGAAAACGGCACAGCGGGGACGCCGGCTGGACCAACTGCCCGAACTGGCCGCGTGGTAGCGACTGCGGCTCCTTCTTGATCTGCTCCTTCACGCGGCGTCCAAATCGGACACCGCGGTTGCACCCGGGGAGGGAGGGGGGATCGGGCCACGCTCACGGTGCGACTTCCCGATCACAAGCTCCATCATGGCATGGAACTCCTAGCCGGTTTGCGCTGCCTCGGCGAGGAGGGGCGGCGGCATTTTTGCTGCTCATCGGAGGAGGAGGATATCACAACCTCCTCCGTCACCGACAGAGCGATGGAGGGTGACGGCCACGAAGACCGTGGGCAGCGGCGCCACGATCTGAGCTCCCTTCGAATCCACCGGCCGATGCTGAGAACCACCCGCTGTCGTCGGACTTGCCCATCGCTCAGTCGAGGAGAGGAGAGAGTTGGCGATGGTGTGCGGAGAGGAGAGGAGAGAGTCAGCGACGGTCTGCGTAGAGGATAGGAGAGGCGAGGATGGGGTTGGCCGGCCCCGCCTGCCTGCTTAAATAGCCGGGGCAGGCAGACCAACGCCGCTTCAACGCGACGCAGCGGCCGGAGTAGACTTCTCGGTTATTGAAGCAGCGTCGCCCTCCCGTTCGGTCACTTCCGTCTGACTGTCGTTCGGTCGTGTTCGCTCTGGAGCGGCAGACCAGCATGAGTGGGAAAATTTTTGTGTTTTGACCCTTTTCACGTACTTTAGCCGGATCTGACCCCGGTCTGGAATTTTTTTGGGATTTGACCCTTTTAGCTACCGCCGTCTTCCATGGCGGTAGTGTTACACAGGCTACCGCCGCCCTCTCTGGCGGTAGGTGCCCTAGACGGCCGTCTGGCCGTTAACGGCCCATGACGTGGCATCGGTACCTACCGCCGAAACCTATGGCGGTAGGATCTAACATCCTACCGCCGGGGTCCCTGGCGGTAGGGTCTTGGATAAGGTTGTGAGTGGTGGGGGCTGTGCTCCCCCACCCACTCATTCACCCCCATTCCCATTCTCCCTCTTTCGAGCTGAAGCTCTCTCCCCCTCTTCTCCCCCACCAAAGCACCCACTAGGTCCCCTTCCATTGCTTGAGATTTGTCCGGTGGATCCGGAGCATTTGCATCACCCAAGGTACCTCTCCCACCCCCCTTCATTTGGTTGGTTGTAATCATGTATTTTGCTCATTTTATTGCAAACCCTAGTTCATGGTTTTGTTGTGGTGAAATCAATGTATATGATGCATTTAGGGTAATGTTTGTGCTTTGACAATGTATTGTGTGACTAGCATTGTTTGGGTACTAAGAACTATCATTTAGGGTTTTGTTAGGGTTAGGTTTAATGTTATGGTTAGGGTTAAGGTTATGGTTAGGGTTATGCTTAAGTAAATGCCTATGACGAACGTTATAGTAGTTACGCTTTGTGTCTTAGGTCATTCTAAATAAGTTATGCTTTGTGTTTGTCTTGTATCATTTGATTTAAGTTTTGGTTTGTTCCATTTCATGTAGCATGGAAAACAGGACCCCGGCGGTGCAGATAGCATATGAGAAGTGTGAAGGAGAACGACGCCGTAGGATGTTGACGGAGCTTAAAAAATGGATTAAGAGTTGTGAAGACGCAAACGCGGCTATGAGTGATTTCAACAAGTATGTGTTCTGTGAGTTCCCTGAAGAGCTCGAGAGAGAAAAATGGAAGATAGTTACTGAGTTGCAGGAGAAGGAAGATGAGTGTAGATGGACTTTGGCAATGGAGATAGGGTTCTCCGTAAGCATTGATGAATTCGAGGAGGTGCACATGGCAAAGCCCGGGCAGATCATTGGATGGGCAATCAAACAAGGAGTGTCGGAGAATCCAACCCGACGTCGTCGATGGGCCTGGTTCCGCGAGGAAAAGGGTTCGATGATCCATTGGGCGGGTTCTCCCGAGTATGAACAGAAGCCTAATCCAAAGCGTGCGGAACAAATCAAACGTATTAAGGCGATTAGGGCCTCCTTTCCGGCTTATTAGGGGCTCCTTTCCTGGTAGATGTCATTTGAAAATGTTTCAGGAGCTATTTCCCGGTGTAGAACACTTGTCATTTGAATATTCGGCATTTGAACCAATGCTCTAAGTCAGTTAAATTTGGTAGATGGAACTTGATGTTGTGATGTTATTTATGCATTTCCGTGGTATTTGATAATGTCGATTGAACTTCATGTTGATTGAATATTCGGTATTTGGACAAATGCTCTAAGTCATTACATTGTATGGCTAAAAAAGAAAGGCAAAGGCAAAGGGCTAAAAAAAGGCAAAGGAAGTGGCAGGTTGCCTACCGCCATCCACCATGGCGGTAGGGTGACCAATCCTACCGTAGAAAATGTGGCCGAATTGGTCACAGAACAGGCAGTCACCCTACCGCCATGAACCTCGGCGGTAGGGTGACCAACCCTACCGCAGAAAATGTGGCCGAATTGGCCACAGTACAGGTGACCACCTTACCGCCATGGTCCCCGGCGGTAGGGTGGCCAACCCTACCGCAGAACAGGGGAGCGATCCCGTCACAGAACAGTTCGGCACCCTACCGCCAAGATGTCTGGCGGTAGGTCATCACATCCTACCGCCAAGATGTCTGGCGGTAGGTGTGCAAAACAGAGTTTGCTCTGTTTTTCATCTTTTTCAGGTGCCGCAACAAGTCACAGCAACAGCACAGCAAATGTAGTGCACAGTCATGTAAAAATTAAGGCTACGACATAGTTCATGACTTGCAAATAAAGTACATAGTTTATCACAAGTTTCAGAAATCAAAGACATAGTTCATCACAGGTTTCTCGAATCGAAGGCATAGTTCATGACAAGTTTCTCGAATCGAAGGCCTTATTGGGTCACACGAGGCCATTTTCCTTTCTTGTCGCGTGCCTCATCCTCCTCTTGGGCTTCACGAGCCCTTGCAAGCTTTCTTGCCCTCTCCTCTTCACGAGCAATCTTCTCCTTGCGTGCCCTCTCCTCCTCACGCTTCTTTCGCTCCATCTTCTCCTTTTCACGACGCTCTTCATCCAAGCCTCTCTGAAATGCTTCTTCAAACAACCGCTGGCTCCTTAGACAATCTCGATGTTGATCTTTTTTAACATCTTCTGGCACATCTTGATCTATCCATGTGAAGTACTTACAAAGTGGAGGCGGCGACTACGTAGGAAGAAAGAACAAATTTGGTTATTAGTAAGATAGGTTCAAGTTGAAGCAACGGTTGAATACTCTTTGAACTTTAACAACTTACCGGCGGTACATCATAGGCGTGAGTTGGACGAGGACGATCATAGGCATAGTTGGGACAAACAAAATATCTTCTTCCTTCTGTCCATGATTTCTTGCGGTCGGTGGATACCTTCACTTTGCAAACATCTCCACACCAGCATGATGGAGTTCTCATATCTTTGTCCTTCACCTTATCCAAATTGGCGTCTGTCCACTTGTCCGGCATGTCCTCGCGGTTAGCACACGGGGGCCTCGTCATGGAACCGGAAGAAGCCATGCCTATAAAGAAAAATTTGGTTGTTAGTAAAGTAAATAAACATGTATAGATGCAAGAAAAACAAAAAACAAGACCGAATTAAGCCAATAAATTTAATTACCATTCATATTATTTCAACCATCCGGGTTAAGCAAGATGTCAATAGGACTTCCTCTATCAACCGTTCTCGTCCTACGACCACGGCCACCGGCTCCTCTAAGACTCGACCGTCCTCCACGCCCTCCAATAGTGCCTCCTCGTCCACTACCGCCAAGATTCGTCCGTCCTCCGCGGCCACCACTCCTACCTCCTCGTGTGCCACCGGAACCTCCTCTTCGGGCACCCGTTTGACTAGTGGGAGTGTTGGCATCGGTCCGTGGCCTTTTGGTGCATTTCCTAACATTGTGTCCCGACTCGTCACATTGACCACAACTATTGATCTCCGGTGCCTCCATGAAATGGCCGCTACCAAATTGCTTCATTCCGGTGTATCCAGCTAGATCATCCATGTCACCCCTAAACCTCTTCTTTCTTCTTCTTCCCTTAGTAGGCACCATGAGTTCGGGGTCGGGGACGATGTGTGGCCCAACATACTCAGGCCACTGTGACTGATCGAGGAAGGGATGAAACCTAGGAGCCCATGTCAACCTCGTTTGTTCCAATGTGAACTCATGCAACCGCACGATGGTACCATCGGATATGTTCAAATTTCTGAACCTTGCCGCGGTCATCACGTGCGAGCAAGGCCAATGATACCTGTGAGGTCTCTCACACTGACACCACCGGTTCTTGAGGCGCACCTTGTACGCAACTCCACCGTACGTCACGCCGTCCCTTGTTGTGCCACCCGGCTCATCGACTTGGTAGATTTGTTCTTTTTCATTGAAACTAATGATTTGTTGACGCGAGGACTTGCGCGCTTGATGCTTCAACCAATCCTCAACTTTGAA
Source organism: Elymus sibiricus (assembly GCA_039707655.1). Classification (NCBI taxonomy): domain Eukaryota; kingdom Viridiplantae; phylum Streptophyta; class Magnoliopsida; order Poales; family Poaceae; genus Elymus; species Elymus sibiricus. Next base: position 256,444,920 of record CM077674.1, read on the forward strand.
GGGAAACTCCATCTTCTCACCTATCCATTTGGCGGTGACTTCGGAATGCCTCAGAAAATACTCGTTGAGCTTGAAGAAAGTATATTTCACTATTGCAGTGACCGGCAAGGAACGGACACCCTTGAGCACATTGTTGAAGCATTCCACCATGTTACTTGTCATGTCTCCGTATCGGAAACCTCCTTCGTCGTAAGCACGTGACCACTTATGCTTCTCCGGAAGATGCCTTGTCAAGAATTCTCTCCCTCCTTTGTTCTTCTCCAACGCCTTGAATAGTTTATCATAGCGGCTTTGGAATGTGTCGGTGTTGAATGCCACACAAACATGGGTAAGATCCTTGCAAAACTCTTTACTCTTGCATGCCCGGTAAAAGTTTGCCACGAAATGCCTCATGCACCAATGGTGTTGGAGCTTTGGATAGCCTGGAATGTCAACTTCTATTGCCTTGAGAATCCCATGGTGGCGATCCGATATGATGCACACCTCTCTTTTGGGGCCAATCACCTTCGTCCTCACATGATCCATAAACCACTCCCAATTATTATCGTGCTCGGAAGGTACCAACGCAAATGCCACCGGCAACACATTGTCATTGGACGAGTGGGCCATTGCCACCATCAACGTGCCCTTGTACTTGCCGGTCAAGAACGTGCCATCAATTGACAAGACGGGGCGGCAATGCCTAAATGCATCGATGCATTGCCCAAAGCTCCAAAAAGCTCGATGAAACACTCCCTCAATTGACTCGACCCTATGGCGCATGCCCGGGTTCCGATGAGCAATGGCTCCCAACATTCTCGGAAGAATATTGTATACGGCGACATAATCACCATGCAACATCCTTATAGAGTTTGCCTTGGCCATCCACACCTTTCCATACTTGACCTCGTACCCGAATCGTTCGAAGACCGAACTCATGAGGAACTTCACCTTCACGGTTGGATCATGGGATATCTCATTCAACAATTTGTAGCCTAGATACTCGGACGTGAGTTGGCGGTGTCCTTTGCTTCGGTCCGCTTTCTCCGGCGGTATGCACTCGTGGGTGGCCACACAACTCTTCAACTCCCATTGCCCGGTTTCGTTGATCTTTCTTCCACGGACCTTCCATGGGCAACCTTCTTTGTCACATTTGATGGTGTAGCGCACGTTTTGGTTGGAATGACCAACAACGAACGGCCTATGGTTCCGAATGGCGTAGTCACTCAACCATATCTTGAACTCTTGCAAACAACCAAACTTGATCCCTTTCTTCAAATGAGCATTCTCGTCCTCACCCGGTGGCCTTGGATCACCCATCCTCGGGCAAGTTGATGGTTCGACCAAGCATAACCTCATGCCACCATCAACAACGGCCTTGTCGGCAAGACTAAGATCACGAAACAAAGCGGGTCCTCTTTCCTTGCCATTGACCTTCTTGTAGACTTGATTTTCTTGCGTCGTGAATCCATCCTCGTCCAATTCTTCCGGTGGACCCTCATCATCCGACTCATACCTACACATACGGCTATAAGGGAGGTTACGGTCCATGTCTTGTTGATGCACAATGACATCCAAGTCACCAATGGGATTGTAATGAATCTCTTCTCGTTCCGCATACACATCATCTTGAGCAATAGCATCTTCATCAACATGAGCAATGGCATGTTCATCAACATGAACAATGGCATGTTCATCAACATGAGCAATGGCCTCATCTCCAACATGATCATCACCTAGAAGAACTATGGCTCTAGCATTGATGTCCTCTTCATTTGGTTGGCTACTTGGTGGTTGGCTACCCGCATTGTGGTCATACACCACGACACCATCATGTATTGGGGAGGACACATTCCGGTTCAAGTCGAGTAGTAGCCGAGGAACTTCAACCTTTGTGGCAAATAACTCAAGTGACTTGTCTTGTGATCCCTCAACTTTATCCTTATACACATCCCAATGCAATTGAGAGGTGATGGGCATACTCTTTAATTGGGACTTTACTCCCACTCCCACATCATACCTCCCAATAAGCTTCACACCATCACTTGGGTTAATCCAATTGAGGACGCTTCTCACTTTCACGACAATATCATCATAGCTCGGGCTTGTGTCAAAAACCATGGCCTCCTCCCCTTCATCGGCATTTCCATCCATGAAAGCCGCCTTGTACAAATAATGCACATTCACTAGTTTATCCATCTAAAAACAATGGAACAAAATTGAGTCATCCATGGACCGGCCATTTCATATGGATGAACTATCTAAAATATGCATACTTTGAATCAAACAACTAGTATACCTTAATCATAGCATTAACCCTAACCCTAACCCTAACCCTAACCCCTAACCCTTCCCTAACTAAACCACTAACCTTAACACATAAGCTAGCTTGCCACAACAAGGATTGACACAAAATACTTAGGCAAACCATAAATGCACCATAAATGCACAATAAATGCACAATCAATGCAAAACTTGAGCAAGAACTAGGGTTTGCAAAACTACTTGATTCCAACAAAACTAGATGATTTCAACCAACCAAATGAAGGGGGGGTGGGAGAGGTACCTTGGGTGATGCAAATGCCCCGGATCCACCGGACAAATCTCAAGCAATGGAGGGGGATCTAGTGGGTGCTTTGGTGGGGGAGAAGAGGGGGAGAGAGCTTCAGCTCGGGGAAGAAGATGAGTGGAGTGGGTGGGTGGTGAGTGGGCCCCATAAACCTTATCCTCCAGGACCCTACCGCCAGAGTTTCCGGCGGTAGGATGTTAGAACCTACCGCCATAGTCTGCGGCGGTAGGTCCCTTTGCCACGTCAGCGGCCGTTAACGGCCAGACGGCCGTCTAGGGCACCTACCGCCAGGAAGGGCGGCGGTAGCCTGTGTAACGCTACCGCCGGGGACGGCGGCGGTAGCAAAAGGGTCAAATCCCGAAAATTTTCGAGACCGGGGTCAGATCCGGCTAAAGTACGTGAAAAGGGTCAAAACACGGAATTTTTCCGCATGAGTGTGCGGCAGTTGTTCGAGAGTGGGATGCTCTGTCGGTGAAGGAGGAGGTTGTGATGCTCGGGCAGTAGGTCGGAGCGAGCAGACACATACATGACATAAGTCCGGATGCCCGAGACACCGCGGTCCAAGATTTTGGTATAGCGTCGGGGCTGCTATTACGTGCCATTGATGGCCGGTAGACGTAACTTTGAGAAAACAGGGTATGACATGCGATGCGTGACGGAGTGATTGGACCATAATCAAATGATTCCGTTTGTTGGGAACCCCTTCCCGTCACCAGTGTTGCACCTTATCGACATGTTCTTTTGGCATATTTGATCATTGCATCGGTCTAGCGTGCAATGTACATCCATAGAATTAATACACTGCTCGACGAACAGTGTACGGTTGATCACGAGCGTGCTACAAGCTCCCTCCGATACATTTATTAGGCTCCTCTCCGAAATTTGATCAATTTCAATTTCTAAGACAGATGTTAGTTTTTTTAGGGGTTTGCCAAATCTTTATTGATCCACATGAATATTTAGAGGAATACAAACAGGGTCATGAGGTGAAATAAGCCACAAATGGCGACCCGGATCAAGCGAGTGTGAAAATTTGGCAAGGTTATGAGCTTCATGATTTGATGCTCGGCCTTCAAAACAAAGCTACAACTCTCAAAGTTGATTCTTCTTCAGCAATCTCTCGAATAATAGTGACGTGAGCTCCTCTTGTTCCTTCTTTGTTATTATCAACTATGATCTTGCAATCACATGCGACAACAAACTTCTGCAAGGATAGATCATCCGCTAATGCCCGCGCTTCGCAACAAGCGATAGCTTTCAGTGTAGCGGGGTCACTTACGCCCGAAAGTAATAAAGCTGACGAGCCGAGGAAGTTGCCAACATGATCCCTGCAAACCACTGCAGCAGCACCGGTTCCACTACCAGAGATGCCCCATCTACATTGATTTTTGCATAGCCAAGGGAGGCATTCCTTTGTTGCGCGTTATTATTACACACTCTCGGCCTCCCTGGATCGAAGGCCGTGGCATATCCCTCCCTATTTATCCCTTCCCTTCTCTCCTTTCTATCTTTTTTTGCGGGGTCCTTTCTATCTCTTCTCTTCCTATGTAAAAAGGGTAAGATTTTGTCGTCCACTCATTCTTTGTTTAACTTTTCTTTTCTCCTTTTGATTATTTTCTATCACATTTGTTTTTTCTCACTGTTTTTCTCACAGAAGTACCTTAAATGCCCCATCTCTTAGGGCCTCTTTGATTCGCAGGATTTCAAAAGTGTGGGAAATAGAAAGTCCGCGGGAATATGATAAGATTGCATGTGCTAAACAAAGGATTGTGAAAACATAGAAATCTACAGAATTGGATGTTTGATTCCCACGAATAGGAAGAACACAAGAATTTGAAAATACATGCTCAGATTACGTTTAAACCATATGCAAAAAGATAAGTTGAAGTTGATATGATGCTACTTATGGCCTTTGTCTCGTTCTTTGTGCATAGGAATGTAAAAAAGAGGTTTGAGTGGATTGTAAAGTTCCTTGTTCTTTCTTATGAAACTCAATCCAAAGGTAAAACTCCTCCACTTTTCCTATAGTCCATTCCTTTGAATCAAACGAATGAGTAGTGTCACCATACAAAAGTTTCCTATTCCTAATTTTTTTTCCTTTACTTTTCATATAAATCAAAGAGGTACTCATTGATTTATCAAATAAAATATTCAATTTATGCAATAAAGTTAACTATTAAAATAGCATGTAACTCATGGACTAATCTACTAAATATTTATGACTCGGTCGGAACGCACGTTCTATTATCTGGTCTTACTTAAAAAGAATGTTCCATTGTCTGCTCGTTTTTCATCCAACATTGCGTGTGTTTCCTACCCCTCTCCCCTCCCTTTCTCGGTTTTGATTTTTTTTCCATCTCTATTTTCTCCATTGGTTTCCCCTAAAACCACATCAACTGCCCCACTACTTACTGACTTACTCCCTCCGTCCGGGTTTACTAGGCCTAAGAGCAGCATAAGCATGTTCGTTTTTATAAGGGCTTACTTTGAAAAGCTACATGCATGGAACCATTTCATTGGCTGTAGCAAGAGGCGTTGTTGCTAGTCCCATGGCTGAAGAATAAATACGTTGTATGCATGCTTTTTTATTGGCTGCATGTGAGAGCTGGCATATGAGAGAGTGCATTGGGAGTGTGATGGAAGGATTAATGTGAGCAAATTACTATGTGTCTTGTCTAAGAGAAGTGGTCTCCGGATCCGATAAACCCGGACGGAGGGATTACCAAACAAATTTTTTGTTTTCTTTGTTAAGACAATAAATTCTTATTAAATAAGGGTTTAAAAATAACATTCTATTTACTATAATATTTACCCCATTACAACGCATGGACAATTTTCTGGTCCATTTCAAAGTTACCAATAGCCTTGACACACCGATAGCTAACAATCCTGCAGTAGTTTACAGTAAAGTCAGTGAGAGATTAGATACAACCCAAGGAACAGAAGACCGCTCGCGTCGCCTTCAGGGGGGCGGCTCGGGCGCCCTAGCCACCGCCGCCCTCGACCTCCCTCCTCCCCTGCTTCCTCGCCGCCGCCGGAGGAGGCCGGCGAGCGAAGCTCGCCCGGCGGACGGCGGACGGCGGGCCCTCCTCCTTTCTTCACGAGGGGATCATCTGGCTGAGATGCGACGGCGCCCCTGGGCGTACGGCATGGAGGCGGAGTTGGCGCGCTCGGGCGGCGGCCCGATGGGATCCCGGCGGCGGTGCGGGGGCTGGCGGCGGCGGATCTGGGGTTTCCCACCCCAGATCGGTTCTCCTCCGGGTGGTCGGGCTCGGGCGCCGTCCGGCGGCCCTAGGCGGTGGTGGGCGCGCGCGTTGGCTGTCCTCTTTCACCGATGTGATTGGGGGCGGCCGGAGGCGTTGGCGTGATGCCGGATCCGAACAAGGTGGTGGCGCCGTCCCCTTCGTCAGGGATGACGGCCAGGTGGTGGGTCCTTGTGGCGGCGCCGGTGGCGGCGGATCTTGGGATCCCGCTCCCGGGGACGTCGCAGGACGCGGCGGCCCGTGCACGAGAGATGGAGTTTCTTCGAACAGATCTGGGTGAAAACTTGCTTTCGGCTACTACCAAGGCCGGTGGTGGCGGCGTTGTCTGCGTCGTTCCCTTCTTGAAGGCATCGCCGTGGAGAAGTTCAAGGCCACTCTCTGCTACCTCCGGGGGAAACCCTAGATCGGTAGATCGGATGACGGCGGCGCTCTGGTGTCGTTTCCCCCTTGGGGGAGTCATTCATGGAGATACACACGAGCTCGAGGGAACAGAGGACGGCTTCTTTGGTGGAGCGGTGCTTCATCTTACACATTGATGGCGGCGGATCTCGGCGGCGTGGCGCTGTGGAGACTCGGAGTCCAATGCGCGGAGATGGACTCGCGCATGAGGAGGATGCTGTCTGGCGTCATGGTGGCGTCGATGGCAGAGAGGCCTGGCAAAGTCGGTGCATTAGTTTCTGCTCTGAAGATGGATTGGTGGAAGATGGCGGCGACGACACAGAGAGTGCGTCGGACCAGTTTGTGCCCCAAACCAAGTATGTGGCTTGGTTGGGGCCTCTGTCTTTAGATGTTAGGCATTTGTGCGATGTCTGTTTGGTATTAGGCTCGGACTATCGGCACCCCTTCATCAGGTGGATAGGAGTAGCGACAATTGTTGCTAAGATAGTGGATTCAGACTACCTAATGTACTACTTTGTAAGGTCTTTATGAATAATTAATAAAATGGCTGCATCCATCGTCCAGATGCAGAGGCCGGGGGTAATCCTTCTTTTTTTTAAAAAAAAAGAAAAAAGTAAAGTCAGTGAAAAAAACACTAAAATTATGCATTTCCTTTTACCCTCTGTGTTTCAATTGTATTAGTGTGAGATCCGGTGATGTTAAACAGTAATATTAGGATATCCTGGGTAAAACCGTGTGGGCTTACTTGGAAACAAGGGTCCCAAATATGCAGTGGACGACTGTATTTGACTTGTTTCTATTCAGTAAATGCACCGGAGAGCTAAGGGGCCATGTCAGCAAGAAGTAATTTATTGCTAAGTTCAGACAAAAATCCAAAAGAAAGCAGTGAAAAGTTTCCCCAACATCTGCTGCCTGTGGCTTCATCGGCAGGCAGGAACAGAAGAAGGCAGCTCCTCACCCGTATGCTACCGCTAACGATTCCCTTCTGGGAGATAATTAAATGTCATGTCAGCCGATATCGTGGTCCTCTCTTGATATAATTGCGCTCTGAATAATCTTGTACAGTAAAAAAAAATTCTGAATCAAGTGATGGATTTTTTTTCTACCTTTACCTGTTGCTTTGTTTCAATGGAAAAATAGCATTTCCGGTAGAAAAAAGGATTGTTTTCGAGACCATCACGTACGGTCATGAAAAAACACGAGACCCATATGTATATTCTTTTTTATTTGCGGGAAACCCATATGTATATTCTTGACTTCAATCTTATCAATGTTGCAAGGTAAAAGTTTGCCACCCAGGCAGGGACTCCGATCTCTGTCCGGCGAGAGTCCAACGACAAAGAAATAATAAAACCAGAGACATACAAAAAATCACGGTACGAGGTCAATGGCGAGGTGCCTCCGTGAGTTCATAAAATGAGTGTATATGCGTATGTATAACCGTCTACAACTGTATTTGTGTTAAAAAGAAAAAAAGATCAATGACGAAAGTCCAAAGTTTTTCTTTTTTTTTAGAGGCAGAGAATCCAAAGCTTATAGCTTCCTGCTTCCCGGGCAAATCACTAATTAAGAAATACTCCTTCCAAAGATCACTCCCATCGCGCCACTTGTCGCAACCTGAGAGTTTTTCCTTTTTTCGTAGATCCGTTTATTCAAAACGTTTTATCTCTTAAACCGTGCGTCCAAATCTCGAACCGTCTTCATCATTGGATTCCTCGCGTCGAGATCTTCAAAACTAGAACCAATGTTGATAGGTTTTGACGAAAAAAAAAATCACGAAAAAACCGGTCGAAAAATCGAACCGGAAGCATTTTTTTTCCCTTTCCGAAAAAGGCACGGCCGTGCCTCTCGCGGAAGGAAAAAAAATAGAAAACGCGTTTTTTCCGTTTTCCGAGAGGCACGGCCGTGTCTCTCGCGAAAGCAAAACCGTGCCTCTCGCGGAAGCAAAGCCGTGCCTCTCGCGGAAGCAAAAAAACAGAAAACGCGTTTTTTTTTCCGTTTTCGAGAGGCACGGCCGTGCCTCTCGCGAAAGCAAAACCGTGCCTCTCGCGAAAGGAAAAAAAACAAAATGTTTCCGAGAGGTATGGCCGTGCCTCTCGCAAAAGCAAAATCGTGCTTCTCGCGGAAGAAAAATAAACCACGTTTTTTCGCGCAATTTTTTTTTTCGGGTCCAAAAGCTAAGGAAGACCGGTGAAAAACCAAAAACCGGGAAAAAACCGTTTAAAAAGACGAAACGCATGCGGAAAAATAAAAAAAATCCGGAGGGAGCGCTCAAAGTGTGACACGTGGCGGCGGCTGAGAGCATGCCAAGTGATGCACTCTCAACCCACCACAAGTGATCGTTGGAAGGCTCCGAAGGAGCGCTCCTTTATTAGTTGGTCTCGCTTCCCGTTAATGCACCAGCGCACATGCGCTCGTGGGCATGGGCCAGCCGAATAAAAGGCAAAGCGGTTGCTTGTTCGACTGCCTGCTACACTCGCATTTTTTCTCTCGTGCTGCTTTGCTGTTCAAGAAAAAAAAAATTGGCTACTATTTTTTGAATTAAAAATGTTCACATAATAAAAATTGTTCAATAATATGAAAAGGTTATCTAATTTGAAAAAAGGTTTGTGAATTGGAAAAAAGTTCACAAATTTAAGAAAATCATGAATTCGAAAAAAGTTTATGAATTTGAAAAACGTTCATGAATTTAAAGAGCTTGTTGATTTTTTAATTTTTTTGGAAGATTTGAAAATTATTCATGAATTTTTAAAAAGCTTATAAATTTGAAAAAGATCATAAATTTAAAATGAAAAATGAAAAAAAAGAAAAACCAAGAAAATTGGTAGAAATGAAATAAAAACCAGGTCGGAAGCTCCCAATACTGGACGAGAAGCTTCCCAAAACCGGGAGGGAGCTCCGCTCAAGTAAACGTCATAGATGGGCCGACCCACTTATGATCCATCGAACGGAGGGCATACGCTTTTTTACCAATAACGAAGAAACAAGTGCCTTAAGCGCCAAATAGTGTATTCCGTCAATGTCAGCCCAAAGTGAAAACAAGCCAACTCGAGATGAATCTGAACTCATCAAAGCCCACATCTATATCTATACCTACTAATAAAAGAAGGTGCGTTTCTCCGAATTTTTGGTCCGTTCACCGTATAGAATTATTTTCTCTCATTGAGGTGGTACTAAAAATTTTGTACGGGCCGAGCGAGTCAGTCCCCTACGTGGCCAGTGGTCCTAAAAACCACCAAATCAATAAGTTGTCTATTCCTATTATTATTAAATAGTACCACCTCGTCCATCTTTTTTCCCCTTCGATTGGGACGCAGGGAGTCAGTCCCCTACGTGGGCCAAGGAGCCTAAAAACCACCAACTCAATAAGTCGGCTCTTCCTAATAACATTAATACCACCTCGCCCCCTTAGAACCAAAATCACCAATTTATTATACGTCTTGGAATTACCTGTTATCGATCAACTCAATAAGTCGTCTTGGAAATCAATAAGCGGAGGATGAAGATGATGACGTGAGAAGAAGAGAATGATTCCCACTAAAGGAAGAAAGGAATATGTTGTCCTTTGTGCGATAATTAAGTGGTGTACAATTAAATGGCTTGCTGCATAATTAAAGGTAGTTGCACGCTGTGCATATTGGGATCCAGTAAGTGGTGGGTAATTAACCGGAGGTGGACGGAAGACTGCATTGATAAATGTGAAGAAGCTCGTTGTCCGGGGTACTAGAGGAGCTCTCCGAGGAAGAGAAGGAGAATAGTAGGGCGGGACAGACGAAAATAAGTGGACGCATGAGACGGGTAACAATGTCTTCCCGTTGCAACGCACGGGCTTTGTGCTAGCCATTTCTCATAGACCAAAGTCAACGCCTCTATGGCCCAAGTGCATAGGCCGAATAAGACGAAAAATAATCTCTTTTGTTTAGGAAGTATTATTGGTTTTTTTCTAGAATAGACAACTACGCTTTGAGCCAAGAGCCTATAGAAGGCATCACATTGGGCAATGGTTGTACTGACCTAAGTTGTAAAATATTGTTATTACGAGTTTATGGCCATGGTGATATAATGCATATCATTTGATGTTATCTTTGCATGATTAAGGGGTCGTTTGGATGGCGCCCAGGCCAGCCACGCCAAATCGCGGGTAAGCCAAAAAATTGGCGATGAAATTCACTGCCATGAATCTGCCCTGGCGTTGGCGTAGGAAACAAGCTAGCAACCAAAATTTTGGCGTAGGCTAGTAAATTTGGCTGCCAACCAAACATACACCCACACTGGTAGTGAACGCCCATATTTTGGTAAGGCGAGCATCGGTTGTCATCCAAACAACCCCTAAAACCCCGCTAAATTAAGACTTTGTAAGAATGCTAGAATATAATGGATGATCAATGCACTATCGGTTTGACGATCTACTAGGGTTCGTGGAAGATAGTATAGAGAAGGGTGGTCCCCGAAGGGATCCCGTCGGTGATGATGGTGACACGATGGTTTCACCCAAGTTCTAGCCCGCGGATGGATAAAAGCCCTAGTTACTGCTTCTAGTGTATACTGATCAAAAGGAGGATTGCAATGGTGTAGATCCAATCTACATAGAGCTAATTTACATGTGTATAGCAAGCCGTCCCCGTTTTCCCCTCCTCTCTCTCGCGATAAGGAGGCGAACAGGGCGACCCCGTCCCCCCCCCCCCCCCCCCCCCGTAGCCGCCGGTGTGCCCGTGGGTTCCCTCCCCCTCCGCCGGCCGCTCCGGCGGCGGGAGGGTGGGGGAACCCCGGATCTACACGCGGGCGTGTATATAGGGCGTGGATAGTTAGGTTTCCGGTCGGCGCTGGCAGGGTGGAGGTGTCGGCGTCCCAGGGGAATAAGTTTGCTGGAGCTCATCCTCTACCTCGGCGAGGTCTCTTCTGGCGTCGCTGTCGAGCTCCTGGCGGTTGGTCCTTGCGGATCTGCGGATCCGGCAAGATTTTGTGCCCTGGGCGGGGTCGTCGTGGCGGAGGTGGCGACTGCGCTGTGGGGCTTCGGTTCCCCCGTTCTGTCTTCGTCGTACCGAGGTTGGCTCCAGCCTCGATGTGGAGCTCGTGGGGAGGGTGCAGCGGCGGTCCGGCGTCTGGCGTTGGGCGCTTCGTCTGCATCTGCAGGAGTTTGTGGTCTCTGGTTAGCTGTGGAGCTTCGCCGGCGATGGTTTCCGTGCTGGTGCGCTGGTCTTTGCAGGCCTTAGATCAGAGTCTTCCCGTCCACAAGAAATCCCGCTCACCTCAAGGCCAAGGCAGCTTCGGGAGCGAAGCGGCGGCGGCGGCGGCGGCGCGACTGCGTCTCGTATCGGCGATGGGTTCTGTCGTTTGTTGGTCAAAGGACCTAGCTGTAATTTCTTTTACTGTTGAGGTCTTTTGTACTGCAGGTGAAGTTTCTATATAGTGCCAGGGACTTTTTCGCAATTTTTTTTTTACATGTGTATGCCTATGGAACAACATGATATTTGACATCTTCGATGGAGGGTGGTATATTTGGGGAGATGAGATATAATTATGTGATCCCACCGTTATAGAAAAAAATATCTCCTGTAATGTCAAGTCCTGGACTTAGCATGCACATCCTTATCCCTTTCAAATGCCTACTCAGGCAAGCTTGGGTGCAGGTCCTAGCAGTCCCTAAACACTCGTAAATAGAATTGATACGCGCATGCCTGTATGGTATTCGCATCCAATTGTATTACTATACTCACACACAAGTCCCCCTCTAGTACGTGAAAGTACGCTACAATTTTACTCAGAGAAGGTGGGTGCTTCCTCTAATCTAGGAAGTTGTTGGACCCCCAAGTGCAATCGTTTGTAGGCAAGAAAGATTTTTCCTCAAGTGGATGAACTTAAGGTTTATTAAGCTAGTACGAGCGCTTGAATGATAGTCAATGATCAACGCCTGCGCACAACTACATTACTTGTTTTGGTCTCCAATGAAACCAGTGAGATTGTCAATCTCACTTGCCATACTAGTTATAAGGATTAATGTAACTTGTGGTTGGAAGTGATAATTGCAACGGAAAAAGTAAATGGTTCAGATTGTAAACGAGAATTAAGTAGCGAGATCAAGGTTGAAAACAATAAGGATGAATTGGACGGATCCATAATTTCACTAATGTCATGTCTCCATAAAACATAATATGGTATGGTGAACAAATTACAAATTGTGTATCGATTAAATTATAGTATTTATAACTATGATCATACATGGCATAATTGCACTTAGCCATCATGTTCGTACATCTATAGACTGTAATCCAACTACATCTATAGCTAATACTCCACCCGAAGACCGCTATCGAACATGCATCTTAAAAGTATTAAGTAAAACAGAGTTTTGCATTAAGCATGATGACATGTTGTAGATAATATATTATTTACCCCGCGTTCATCAACATGGCAATTGCTCAACTATCTTGTTATCCTTAGTGAGAGCAATATAATACAATCCTTTTCACACTTTCTGTCACTACAGTAGATCACTTGCAAGATTGAACCCATCTAACATATACAACTCCCTCTTGGAGATCATTCATCTAAACATGCCCAATGCAAGACTGGTAGACCGGAGAGCATATATGTTTACAAATTATGGAGCAAAGAACTCTTATGAATCCATGAATAAAACATGTATAGATCTGATCATAAAGTGACAATTCATCACACCGCAACAAACACTCCACAAAAATTGCATCATATGGATCACAATCATGTAAGATAGCTCATGTGATCATTGTATTTAAGAACAAGGGAGATATTTCCATCTAGCTAATGGTATGAACCCTAGTCCAAAGAGGACTATTCACACATGGACATTGTGGCAGTAAGGTTTATGTAGATGATCTCCATGATGAATTCCCACTTCGGCAGAGTACCACAAAAGGTCTCCAGATCAGATCCTCACAGGACATAGAGGTGGCGGCGGCGAAAAAATACTCGAGAAATCCGGGGGGGTGTTTTCAGGTCTTTCGACAACACTTTTTATTAGTGACTGCAATCCCTTGTAACACCCCTTGCATATTATCCTTAATTGATTAGCTTATACACTCCCCCCACTCCTTTCGGTGCCACCCTCCCCCCTCCTTACATTGGCTTGGGGAGAAAATGGCATGTTGGTGTGGGCCTTGATGTACATGTAAAATTACAAAAAGAAATATGATGTCAGTAGGAGAGGAGCCTCTCCTACTGTCTTTAAAGTGTTCAAATAAATAAATAAAGACATCAGCGGAAAGAGACAATGGAGAGGCGCAATGTGGGGCCCCCATGTCCACTTCACACGCTCCCCTAGACCATGACGATCTACCGTGTGGGGCCCATAGGCCTCCCCACGTGGGTTCAGGTCCCTCTGTCTCCGTTCTTCTCTAAACTTTTCGACATATTTTTCCTTGATTTTGTTTTGTCCCCCCAAAAAATTGTTTTTTTCTGAAAATTCCAAAAACAACAACTAACACGTGGCACTCAATTAATAGGTTAGCACAGAAAATGATAAAAATTGACGCAAAGAATATGCCATTATGATATAAATATAGCATGAAGCAAGCAAAAAATTATAGATATGTCTAGGACATATCAGCACCCCCAAGCTTAATTCCATCTCGTTACCAAGCAGGTAGATGATAACAAAATAATTCTTGATTGTGAATTATATCTTACATGAACATGATCAGTATGATGCAATTTAGGTGTAACTCACAAGAATAGTGATGCAATGCAATAGTCTATTACTGATAACAACTAAAGCGGAAACGGAAGTTTAAAGTATTGAGTTGTTTTTGCGAACATGAAAATAAAGAGCAAGAGTAAAATAAAAGAGCGCGAGACGTAAGTAACGGTTGTTGGAATCGATAGGACTAAGGCGCCCTTAGGCCTTAGGGAGTCCGAATTCCCCACCAGTAAGTGTCTACACGATCGATGCCTCAGCAAAATTTCTCATTCAGATTCCTAAGCCGCTTTATATGTTTCTACAAGTGGGCGGAGCCAAGTAAATATGCGTGCAAACATGCAGCAACCCCGTTCATACGCCACTACCATTCATCCCCACTCCGATTATCGAGTGGTAATTAAGGTTTTCCCCGTAGACTTAGCTAAAGCGATCTCCGTTATCCCCTATTGCAATGATCCGAGAAGGAGGGAGATGAGCACTATCACTACCGACCTCCGCTTCCCACCTTCACACCAATAGTAATAACCTTCCGTCGAAAGGAGGCATATGTTGGATGGTCGACTTAACCAAACATCAAAAATATCATTAACATAAACATATAAAGAGGATATCAAATCCTATTATCATTCAATAGTAAACATACAAGGGTTCCTCCATATCCCCGAGAACTAGGAAAACTACTCGCACATCGAGGGCATAAACGTTGCGGAATGAATCATGATGAATATGGCGATAATGTCTAAATAATACAAAGGTGAATTTACACCAACTTGTGTATTACAAAGAGATGGAGATGGAATAGTGATGATGACGACAGTTGGTGATGATGCCCTCTAGATGTGGTGGTGCGGTGGCAGTGTCCCTGGATCAATTCCCCCTCCGGAATCTTTCCGAAGGTTAGGGTTCTTCCTTCTGGATGAGTTTCTTGTGGCTATAGGCGTATGATCTCCGATCCGATTGCATGGGGGTGAAGTAGTTGATCAGGAGGAGGCGGCACGAGTGGTACGAGCGCTCACGCTTGTACCAAAGGCTGTCGAGTGCTCTGGTCACCCTATGCAGCCCCCAACTTCGCCCAAATGCTTTTAATCTTTTAAGGTAATTATCCATCACACTGATTGACATGATTTCATCACCCTTTCTTGACATTCTTTCCTTATAACTCCAAACGCATCCGAAAATAACAACCTGGGGAAAACGAACCAAAAGAAGTGTGTGAACGTGATAAAACCCGACAAAGCCTATCGCATTAGGCACAAAATTAAGGGTCAAAACATGACATAATTTGGACTCATCAATGAGCGAAGTACGAACCTAGTTTTGATGTGATAGTGGACAATGCTCGACACCGAAGAAGCTAGCAGAAATGAAGGTAAAAAACAATGTGGCATCAATCTCGCTTTAGTCATAAAGAACTCAAATGTGACGCCCCTGCTCGACCGTGCACTAATCATACACGAAAACATGCACGCTCGAGATCAGAGACTCACGGGAAGAATATCACAACACAACTCTAAACTCAAATTTAAACATAAATCATCATATTACAAACCAGGGGTCACGAGGACCCGAATACACAAGTCATACACACAATTAATATCTGGGTACATACATAGTTAGTCAAGTTTGCCTTAAGAAGGCTAGCACAAAAAGCGACACTGATCGAAAAGGCAAAGGCCTCCTGCCTAGGGCCTCTGAACTACTCCTGGTCGGCTGGCTCAACCCAGTAGTACGTGCCTCCGGGGCTCTCCTGGTAGTAGTCTCCTGTGGTGGCGTCTGGCTCCTGGACTCCATCGACTAAATTCATCAAGCGGGTATGGGGAAAAAGATAGCAAAGCAACCGTGAGTACTCATCCAAAGTACTCGCAAGACTGACATCAGAACTATACTAATTATGCATCGGTATCAAAGGAATGGGGCTATATCTTTGGACTGAACTGCAGAATGCCAGAATAGAGGGGGAGCAGGCCTAGCCTATCGAAGACTAGCATCTTGAAGCAATTTTGCAGCATCAGAAGAGAATAGAGCAAGGTAATATATATATCAATCATAGTTTAGTAAAGCCCTGATATCCTTCCTCGACTACCCTGCGAGAAAGTGATCCCGAGAGCAGTAGTAACAGTTTACTATTGTGACAGTAACCATTTGTAGTTGTAGCAGATCAAGATACAACTCTGAGCGTCCTGTTACCGTGGACACGACTATTCGAATAGATAACTTCCCTGCAGGGGTGCACTACTGTTACCCAACACGCTCGATCACATCTGGCCGGACACACTTGCTGGGTAATGCCCGGCTTCGTGTGATCAACCCGACGCAGTCCTACCTAGGCTCAACAGAGAGGTCAGCACGTCGGTCTAAATCCTAAGCACGAAGGGGTCTTGGGCCATCGCCCTTCGCACTCCTGCACGTTGCGAGACTGGCCGGGGCCCAAGCGCGACTGTGGAAACACCACAGATGTAACCAGCTCACCCCAACAATCAGCCCGCATCTCTGAGCTGTGACGTCTGAAGAACTTTCGGCTGATACATACGACGTAGAGGGTCCCATAACCATTATCCCACGTGGTGGTAGTGCGTATAGGGCCAACGACCCACTCAGATCAAATACCCAAATCCGTTAAGCATGTTTAGTAACTCCCTGGGACGAACAGGGTTCCTGTCGCTTCGACTTGGTAATACATGTCGCGCGGGTGCTCTTGGAGCCGACCCGTCTTTGATGTTATTCTCTCGCGGGCACCCTTGGGGCCAGCCTGACTTTAACAGTTTAAGTATTGCAGTAATGTAAACAGTTCCATGATCATCACCCAGAGTGATCACGGCCCGATATCAAGCATGGCAAACGGACAAGGGTGAAGGGCCACAGGTGAATCAATAGCAAAGCTAACTAAGCATCATGGGACAGCAGGTAGAGTATCAATAGCAGACGACAAAATTAGGCTATGCATCAGAATAGGAGCTATCGGAACAATAGCAGGGGCAATTCTAATGCAAGAATAAGGGAGAAGAGGAGTGGGTGATATCTGGATGATCAAGGGGTTTTTGCTTGCCTGGAAGCTCTGCTGAAAGGGGCTGGTCGTCGGAAGGCTGCTCGTCGGGAGCGTAGTCGTAGTCAGCTGCGTCGGCGGCGGTCTCGGTGTCTATCAGAAGAGAAGGAGGGGGGAAGAAACAATAAATTCACGGCAATAATGCAACAGGGATGTATGACATGCCTAAATGATATGCAGAGGTGATATATTTGTCTATTAAACTGCTTTAGATAATTTAGGAATTTATTTGGATTTATTTTATTAAAGTCATGCACTATTCATCTATCGAATACGGGCAAAAATTCCCATGTTCATCTAGATAGGAGTGATGGTCAAGTATTTTGACCACATATTCGGATTCTTCATATTTTTCTGATCATTTTTCATATATAAATTATTTCCATCCGAGTTACGGTTTATTTTATATGATTTGTAAAAGTTTTATTGATTTTCTGGAATTTCTGAAATTATTTAAATTAGAATTATCCGAAACAGTAAATGGTGACGTCAGCATGACGTGGGGGTGACATCAGCAGTCAACAGACCGGCTGACCAGTCAAATCTGACCAGTGGGTCCCACTGGTCAGTGACTGTGCTAATTAACAGTGGTTAATTTAATTAAACTAACCTAATTAACTAGTGGCACCCATATGTCAGTGACTAACCTAATTATAGATTAAGTTTAAATTCGAATTAGTTTAATTAATCGAGGGAGCCCCACATGTCAGTGACACAGGGCTGCCACGTCAGCAAGTGGACTGGGTCAACGGGTCAGTGGGACCCAGTGGCAGTGGCCCAGCGGTGGGGCCCAGAGGCGCCCACATCAGCGTCGACGGCGGCGTCGCTGGAGTTGCTCTGACGAGCCCGTTTTGCGGCGGCGCTCGTCGGAAGGTGGTCGGGATTTGGCTGTGGTGGGTCAAATCGGACGCGGCCGGTGCCGTTCGAACCGCCGTGGAGTGCCGCATCCAACGGCGGTGGTCTCGCGGGCGGGGATGCCCGGAATCGAGCGCGGTGTCGACGGCGGCGGCGGTGGTCTTCGGGCATCTCGCGGGAACGGCGAATAGCGCGCGCGCGAGCGGTTTGAGAGGGCTTGGCCGTGCTACGGGAGTGCCCCGAGCTCACTGGTGAGCTCGGACGGCCACGACAACATCGGGAGCAACGGCGACGAGCTTTACGGCGGAGCCGAGCTCGGGCGGCAATGGCTACGGCGGCTACGCCTACGGGGAGAGGCCGGGGAGAGGGGGAGACATCGCGGCTGCTCACCGTGAGCCTGCAGGTGTGCGTTAGCGGGTTCGGGGAGGACCAACGGCGGCGAATCGGCGGTGGAAGTGACGGCGGCCGTAGGAGGAAGACGAGCTCGGGGAGGACAATGCAGCGGCGTTGAGCTCCAACGAGCGGCCTCAGACGGCGTAGTCAAGGACGGCGGTGACGTTGGACACGGCGGAGCGGCGATCGGAGCACGGTGGCCGCGGGATCGACGGCAGCGATGAGAGGAGCTCTCGGGCGAGTGAGAGAGAGGAGCGAGGGGAGGAGAGGGGAAAAGATCTCGGGCTGCTAGGGTTTCCAGGGGGGTGGTCTTATCCTCCCCGCCCTGTAGCGGCGCGGGAGCCGGCCGGGCGTGGCGGGAACGGCTCGCCGGCGACGGGCGCGGTCGGACGCGGGCGACCGCGCGCGTGAGCAGTGCGAGGGAGAAGTCGGTGGCGAGGTGGGCCGGCCGCGCGGGTGACTTAGGCCCAGATGCGGTGGGCCTTTTTCTTTTTCTTTCTTTTATTTTCTGTTTTCTGTTTTAGTTTCTTTTTAGTAAATAGTTTAGGCGCAAATTGAGTTTAGTAAAATATGTGACTTGGCCCAATAAATAATATGCAATATTAGCTAATACCAGAAATTGGTTTGGAGGTGATATGATTTCATTCGAATTTTAATTAAATAAAAAGGTATTAAATATTGCTGTTTGTTATTGTTTTGATGATGTTAGAGTCATCTAGGTATTTTAGGTGATGTTGTTTTTCTTAACATAATTAGCTATGAATTATTTGCTATTTAATGAACATTTTAGTTTTCAAATTGGAACAACTTTTATTTTCAACTTATAATTGAATTTCAATTTGAATTGGAATTTGAAAGGAGATATGATGCAAATGATGATCAAGCACTGTTTAACACGATGACTTGGCATTATCAAAGGTGATCACTGTTGCTAATACATGGGGGTGTTACAACTCTCCTCCTCTAAAAGAAATTCACGTCCCGAGAATTAAGAGGTAGGCTGAAAGAGAGAGGGATACTCTTCACGAAGACGATCCTCGCGTTCCCAAGTGGCCTCATCTTCAGAATGATTTGACCACTGAACTTTAAGGAACTTGATTGCCTTCTGACGGGTTCAACGTTCATCTTGATCAAGAATGCGGATCAGATACTCTTGATAAGAAAGATCCTCTTACAATTCAAGCATTTCATGATCCACTGCTCGGATAGGATCCTTGAAGCAGCGACGGAGTTGCGATACATGGAAGACATCATGTACTTGAGAATTGTTCGGCGGCAATTCCAATTGATATGCCACTTCTCCTCGTCTTGCGAGAACACGGAACGGGCCAATGTAGCGAGGAGCTAACTTGCCCTTGATCCCAAAACGGTGAGTGCCCTTCATCGGAGTGACACGAAGGTAAGCTTGTTCGCCAGGTTGATAGACTATTACCTGATGTTTTCGGTCATAATTGCTCTTTTGACGAGACTGAGCAGCTTTCAAATGATCACGGACAATGCGGACTTGTTCTTTAGCTTGTTGAATAATGTCCGGACCAATGAGTGATCGTTCCCCAGTTTCTGACCAATTCAGAGGGGTTCGACACTTACGTCCATAGAGAACTTCAAATGGTACCATCTTCAGACTTGCTTGGTAGCTATTGTTGTATGAGCATTCAACATATATATGGGAGAGATTCCTCCCATTTCTTACCGAATGAGATGACACAAGCTCGAAGCATATCTTCAAGCACTTGATTGACTCGTTCAACTTGTCCTTGGGACTGGGGGTGAAATGCGGTGCTGAAGGACAGATGAGTTCCCATAGCTTCTTGGAAACTGTTCCAAAATATTGAGGTAAAGAGGATGCCACGATCTGAACTGATCTCCAACGGAACACCGTGGAGTGACACGATTCTGGAAACATATAAGTCTGCTAACTGACTAGCAGTGATTGTCTCCTTGACTGGCAGAAAGTGAGCAACCTTTGAGAATTGGTCGATGACGACAAAGATAGCATCATGACCCTTCTGCGATCTGGGAAAACCAGTAATGAAATCCATTTCGACTTTGTCCCATTTCCATTCAGGAATAGTAAGTGGATGCAGAAGTCCAGCAGGCCTTTGATGTTCTGCCTTGATGCGACGACAAACGTCACACTCAGCAACATAGCGAGCAATGTCTCGCTTCATATCAGGCCACCAGTATCTCTGTCGAATGTCTTGGTACATCTTGGTGCTACCAGGATGAATTGACAGAGGTGTATCATGAGCTTCTTTCATGACGCGCGGGGTCAGATCTAGGTTGTCCTTCCTAGGAACCACTAGGCGATTTTTGAAGAACAAAGTGCCATCAGCATCAATAGTGAAGAACGAGGGCGTTCCCCTTTTGAGATCACGCTTAATCTTCTCGACCTCAGAGTCAGCTTTCTGTATATGCTTGATGAGGTCATCGAGGTCTGGTTCAACAACCAGGGTATTGAGATGACCCTGTGGAACAATGCGAAGGTTCAACTTGCGGAGTTCTTCATAGAGAAGAGGTTGTGCTTGTTGAACCATGAGGTTGTTGCAATAAGACTTGCATCTCAAAGCATCGGCCATTACATTAGCCTTGCCAGGGGTATAAGAGATATCCATGTCGTAATCGGCTATTGTCTCGAGCCATCTTTGTTGACGAAGGTTCAAATCTGGTTGAGTATACAAATACTTCAGACTTTGGTGGTCCGTGTATATCTCGCAATGATTACCGAGAAGGTAATGTCGCCACAGCTTCAGAGTATAAAGGGACAATTACATTTATATCCCTAGTTGGTTCCTACCCACGGGTTTTGCCCTTACTTTTCGAGCTTGCTCAGTTTTGCCCTTACTTTTTCCGTCGAGGTCCCTCGAATGCCCTTTGACCGTTTGACCAATACTTTGAAAATTCATAACAAATTCATATGAACTCAGAAAAATGCAAATAAGATATCAAAATGTTCAGATAAACATTACATTTATGTGCATATCATTTGCATTCAGGACAAAAGCACCGTTTAAACTACCCGAGGTAATTAATGTTATTAACATTATTAAAAATAAAAAGGTATAAACAATACTTTTTTCATGAATAAAAATTACATGCAAATGTAGGTGATGTTTTCTGAACATCCTGAAATCTTATTTGCATTTTTCCGAGTCCATATCAACTTGTTATGAATGTTCTAACGATTTTGACCATTATTTGGAAACTTCATAACAAGTTGATATGAACTCAGAAAAATGCAAATAAGATATCAAGATGTTCAGAAAACATCACCTACATTTGCATGTAATTTTTATTCATGAAAATATATTGTTTATACCTTTTTATTTTTAATAATGTTAAATAACATTAATAACCTCGGGTAGTTTAAACGGTGCTTTTATCCTGAATGCAAATGATATGCGCATAAAGGTAATGTTTATCTGAACATTTTGATATCTTATTTGCATTTTTCTGAGTTCATATGAATTTGTTATGAATTTTCAAAGTATTGGTCAAACGGTCAAAGGGCATTCGAGGGACCTCGACGGAAAAAGTAAGGGCAAAACCCGTGGGTAGGAACAAACTAGGGATAAAAATGCAATTGTCCCTCTTTTTCCGAGTATAAATAACTGCTGCTAACTCAAGATCACGTGTTGGATACTTATCTTCATGAGGACGCAACTAGCGAGAGCCATAAGCAATCACTTTGCGCTCTTGCATTAGGACACAGCCTAATCTTTGACGGGATGCGTCGCAATATATCACAAAGTCCTTGCGAGAATCAGGGGGAGCTAGCACTGGGGCAGATGTCAACTTATCTTTAAGTGTCTGAAAACTTTCCTGGCATTTTTCCATCCACTCAAACTTCTTGCCTTTGTGGAGTAAATCAATTAGTGGCTTAGCAATCTTGGAGAAGTTCTCGACGAAACGGCGGCAATAGCTAGCAAGACCGAGAAAACTTCTGACTTGCTTAACATTCTTCTGGGGAGTCCAGTCAAGAATAGCCTGAACTCGTTCTGGGTTAACAGCAATGCCATCTTTGGAAATCACATGACCAAGATAAGTCACCTCAGATAACCAGAATTCACATTTGGAAAACTTGGCATACAGCTGGTGTTCTCGAAGTTTCTCCAATACAAGCCAAAGATGTTCGGCGTGTTCTTCTTCATTCTTGGAAAATATAAGGATATCATCCAAATAAAGCACGACAAATTTGTCGAGGTAGTCCATGAAGATATAGTTCATCAATCGAGAGAAGGTTGATGGAGCATTGGTTAATCCGAAGGACATGACGGTGTACTCGTATGATCCATAACGAGTAACGAAAGCGGTCTTCGGAATATCCTCTTTACAAACTCGGATCTGATGGTAACCCAACCTTAAGTCGAGTTTAGAGAACACAGAGGATCCAGCAAGCTGATCATAGAGATCATTGATCCGGGGAAGTGGATATTTGTTCTGGATTGTTGCTTGGTTGATAGGCCGATAGTCCTGGACCAATCGGTTCGTTCCATCCTTCTTCTTTACAAAGAGAGAAGGTGCTCCCCAAGCAGAAGAACTGGGGCGGATGAAACCCTTTTAAGTGACTTGTCGATTTCTTCCTTAAGCTCAAGGAGTTCATGCGGCGGCATCTTGTAGGGGCGCTTGGCAATAAGAGTGGTGCCTGGTTTCAAGTCGATGACAAATTCAACGGCTCTAACAGGGGGTATTCCTGGAAGTTCTTCTGGAAAGACGTTCGGGAAATCGCGAACGACTGGAACGTTCTCAATTCCCTCAAGAGGTGAAGCGTTCAAAGCATTCAGAGCATATATCTGAGCTTCGGCATTACGAGTAATGCGGGCGGTGTAGTTCACTATCTCATCGGATGGATGAAGTAGTTGGACGACTTTGGTGGCACAATTGATCGAAGCAATGTGAGCTTTCAACCAATCCATTCCCAGAATAAGGTCTATGGTGGAAGACTTTAGCACAATAGGGGAGGCAAGGAATTCCAATCCTCCGATTTCGACGGTGACGTTAGGTACGATCATGTCAGCATGACAATGACCACCGGGAGTGTTAACGACTAGCGGAGTATGCATCTTTTCATATTGTATGCCATGCATGAATGCAAATGCTCCAGAGACAAATGAATGTGATGCTCCTGAATCAAATAAAACAGAAGCGGGTACTGAGTTAACGAGAAGGGTACCCATCACAGTGTCAGGTTGATCCTGAACTTCTTCAATATCGACGTGGTAAGCTTGTCCACGTCCATAAGCAGCAGGCCCGGTATTATAGTTGCGGGTCTGATTGTTGCCAAGGCCATTTCCACGGCCAGCATGAGGAAGTGTCAACTGATTCTGATTCTGGCGGCAATCCTTGGCAAGGTGACCTGGGCGGCGACACTTGAAGCACAGACCATCTTCAGGACGAAGAGGAGCAGCACGTGGTGGATCAGCTTGAGCTCTTGGCTGCCTCGGTGGGGGAGGAGGCAGACGAGGTGCAGCATAGGAAGGCCTTAGCGCAGGGGCAGTGGGGCGATACATGCTGTTGGGAATCCAGATCTTACGCCTTTGTCCTGAGCTCGAAGATGAGCCAATGTCACGATTGCGCTTGATTGAGTCCCTATGTTCCATCTGAGCGGTCTCAACCTGGATAGCCTTGTACACCAGAGTGGCGAAGTCGGCGAAGTCATGAACAACAAGTGCAAGCTTAAGGTCTGGGTGGAGTCCATCGCGGAATTTCTCCTGTCTGCGTGCATCTGTGGCAATGTCTTCTTCCGCATAGCGGGACAAGTTAAGGAACTCCCGCTGATAAGCTTCGACAGTCTTACTGCCCTGAGTGAGGTTGCAAAACTCCCTTTTCTTCCGGTCCATGATTCCCTGAGGAATGTAACGAGCACGGAAGGCAGTCTGGAACTCGAGCCAAGTGATGACTGTCCCCTCAGGTAGTGAACGCCTGTGGGTGGACCACCATTGAGAAGCGGGGACCTTCAAGAAGTAGGACGCGAAGGTGACAAGGTTTTCAGGGGCAACATTGGCAGACTCCATCTTGTAGGCGATGTCGCGAAGCCAGTCATCAGCATCCAGTGGCTGTTCAGAGTTGCGGTAAACAGTTGGGTTGAGACGTACAAACTCCTGCAGAGTTATTGCGACAGGGTTCTGATTCTGAGCATTCTGGTTCTGGTGCGGGAACTGAGCCATGATCCCAACCATGAACTGGCGGTTCAGCTCGAATTGCTGCATCATAGCTGCCATATAGTCTGGCGGTGGTGGCTGCTTGGGAGCACGGCCACGACCACGACCACCTGGTCTAACCATCCTGCTAAAAATTTAACAGGGGTAGTTTAGTAAAAGCAACTGCAAGCGTTTAGAGACAAACATGATGTAACACGGCAAAGAATAAGTAGTGCAACAGATACATAGCAGCAGTCAATTAAGACATACAGATCCATACACAAAGTCGATTACACGCGGACAACATAAGCTCGGAAATTAAACAGCTAGACAAACTAGGCGGCGCGCAGGCACGTGGTGGAGGGATACAACAACGTGACATAGCGATATGCTACATCAACGTCGGAGAAAACCACTGAAGCCAGGCAGCTGCAGGTGACGAGGCAGGGTACCGTCGACGGAAGGATCCTGCGCTCCGTGAACACTCTGGTGCAGAACCTGGTCCCGAACTGGAAGAAGGGGACCACGTGGAGGAGTAAAACCTCCAACAGCAGGCCACTCGAGGCCTGGTGGCATCTCCGTCCTGCGCGGGTAAAGAATGTACTCTGGGTGCATCCGTGCACTGACTGCTGGTAGCAACTGTGTCAGCGCGTCGTAAAGACGAGCACGAGTGGCATGCAACTCAACAGCAAGAGCTCGAGCAGTGCGGTCCAGAGCCTGAGTGTACTATACCAAAACCTGCGGGTCATAGCGACGCGACACGTAAGGGGTACAAACAGCAGTGTAATATCCAGTCTCATCCCCAGTAGGAGCATACGGGATGTATCTGAAAGCAGTCTCCTCCAAGCGACTGTTGTGCTCTCCACGGAGACGGGCAATAGCAGTATAGGCAGCATCATGGACGGCCATATCAACAGTCACTCCAACACCATGGAAGGTGTGCAACTCAGTGCTGGAGTTGTTCTGCCGATCAAAAATGCGAACCTCAGCATGGTACTGCTCCTGGTTGAACTCGCGGTAATCCTCGTAAATAGTGTACTCGGGATACCAGCGATATCCCTGCCTGGTCAGAAGTTCGACCAAAATGGTCGGAAACCCAGTCGCATCATGAGCCACGGTCAGACGGACAAGCTGTCTTGCGGGACGCATCTGAAATAAGGAGTGCAGAATGTCAAGAGACAGTGTGAGAAGCATAAGATAACTTGGAAAGAAAAGGTTAAACAGACCAATGGAAAAGAAAAAGGTGGTTATCAGATTAACCAGTTCAAAGGAAAAGGATTAGTTGCAGATAATCCAGCTCTCCGGGTGAATGTGATTACGAGAACCTAGTGTCAGAGTTAGCAAAATCATTTAACCCGAAAAGAAGAGAGATCAGAGTCCCATAGTATAGAAGAGGAATAAAAGATCCTAATACCACCCATTGGCGACGTGGGCCCGTAAGCCACACAGCCATGTTAGTAAAATATAGTTTTCAAAGACTAGACTCGACTTCGACCAAGGAATTGGAAGGGGGCTTCCTACATGCAGTTGGCTCTGATACCAACTTGTGACGCCCCTGCTCGACCGTGCACTAATCATACACGCAAACGTGCACGCTCGAGATCAGAGACTCACGGGAAGAATATCACAACACAACTCTAAACTCAAATTTAAACATAAATCATCATATTACAAACCAGGGGTCATGAGGACCCGAATACATAAGTCATACACACAATTAATATCTGGGTATAGACATAGTTAGTCAAGTTTGCCTTAAGAAGGCTAGCACAAATAGCGACACTGATCGAAAAGGCGAAGGCCTCCTGCCTAGGGCCTACGAACTACTCCTGGTCGGCTGGCTCAACCCAGTAGTACGTGCCTCCGGGGCTCTCCTGGTAGTAGTCTCCTGTGGTGGCGTCTGGCTCCTGGACTCCATCGACTAAATTCATCAAGCGGGTATGGGGAAAAAGATAGCAAAGCAACCGTGAGTACTCATCCAAAGTACTCGCAAGACTGACATCAGAACTATACTAATTATGCATCGGTATCAAAGGAATGGGGCTATATCTTTGGACTGAACTGCAGAATGCCAGAATAGAGGGGGAGAAGGCCTAACCTATCGTAGACTAGCATCTTGAAGCAATCTTGCAGCATCAGAAGAGAATAGAGCAAGGTAATATATATATCAATCATAGTTTAGTAAAGCCCTAAGATCCTTCCTCGACTACCCTGCGAGAAAGTGATCCCGAGAGCAGTAGTAACAGTTTAGTATTATGACAGTAACCATTTGTAGTTGTAGCAGATCAAGATACAACTCTGAGCGTCCTGTTACCGTGGACACGGCTATTCGAATAGATAACTTCCCTGCAGGGGTGCACTACTGTTACCCAACACGCTCGATCACATCTGGCCGGACACACTTGCTGGGTAATGCCCGGCCTCGGGTGATCAACACGACGCAGTCCTACCTAGGCTCAGCAGAGAGGTCAGCACGCCGGTCTAAATCCTAAGCACGAAGGGGTCTTGGGCCATCGCCCTTCGCACTCCTGCACGTTGCGAGACTGGCCGGGGCCCAAGCGCGACTGTGGAAACACCACAGACGTAACCAGCTCACCCCAACAATCAGCCCGCATCTCTGAGCTGTGACGCCTGAAGAACTTTCGGCTGATACATACGACGTAGAGGGTCCCATAACCATTATCCCACGTGGTGGTAGTGCGTATAGGGCCAACGACCCACTTAGATCAAATATCCAAATCCATTAAGCATGTTTAGTAACTCGTAGAGACGAACAGGGTTCCTGTCGCTCCGACTTGGTAATACATGTCGCGCGGGTGCTCTTGGAGCCGACCCGTCTTTGATGTTATTCTCTCGCGGGCACCCTTGGGGCCAGCCCGACTTTAACAGTTTAAGTATTGCAGTAATGTAAACAGTTCCGTGATCATCACCCAGAGTGATCACGGCCCGATATCAAGCATGTCAAACGGACAAGGGTGAAGGGCCACAGGTGAATCAATAGCAAAGCTAACTAAGCATCATGGGACAGCAGGTAGAGTATCAATAGCAGACGACAAAATTAGGTTATGCATCAGAATAGGAGCTATCAGAACAGTAGCAGGGGCAATTCTAATGCAAGAATAAGAGAGAAGAGGAGTGGGCGATATCTGGATGATCAAGGGGGTTTTGCTTGCCTGGAAGCTCTGCTGAAAGGGGCTGGTCGTCGGAAGGCTGCTCGTCGGGAGCGTAGTCATAGTCAGCTGCGTCGGCGGCGGTCTCGGCGTCTATCGGAAGAGAAGGAGGGGGGGAGAAACAATAAATTCACGGCAATAATGCAACAGGGATGTATGACATGCCTAAATGATATGCAGAGGTGATATATTGTCTATTAAACTGCTTTAGATAATTTAGGAATTTATTTGGATTTATTTTATTAAAGTCATGCACTATTCATCTATCGAATACATGCAAAAATTCCCATGTTCATCTAGATAGAAGTGATGGTCAAGCATTTTGACCACATATTCGGATTCTTCATATTTTTCTGATCATTTTTCATATATAAATTATTTTCATCCGAGTTACGGTTTATTTTATATGATTTTTCAAAGTTTTATTGATTTTCTGGAATTTCTGAAATTATTTAAATTAGAATTATCCGAAACAGTAAATGGTGATGTCAGCATGACGTGGGGGTGACGTCAGCAGTCAACAGACCGGCTGACCAATCAAATCTGACCAGTGGGTCCCACTGGTCAGTGACTGTGCTAATTAACAGTGGTTAATTTAATTAAACTAACCTAATTAACTAGTGGGACCCATATGGCAGTGACTAACCTAATTATAGATTAAGTTTAAATTCGAATTAGTTTAATTAATCGAGGGGGCCCCACATGTCAGTGACACAGGGCCGCCACGTCAGCAGGTGGACCGGGTCAACGGGTCAGTGGGACCCAGTGGCAGTGGCCCAGCGGTGGGGCCCAGAGGCGCCCACGTCAGCGTCGACGGCGGCGTCGCCGGAGTTGCTCCGGCGAGCCCGTTTTGCGGCGGCGCTCGTCGAAAGGTGGTCGGGATTCGACTATGGTGGGTCAAATCGGACGCGGCCGGTGCCGTTCCAACGGCGGTGGTCTCGCGGGCGGGGATGGCCGGAATCGAGCGCGGTGTCGACGGCGGCGGCGGCGGTCTTCGGGCATCTCGCGGGAACGGCGAATAGCGCGCGCGAGCTGTTTGAGAGGGCCTGGCCGTGCTACGGGAGTGCCTCGAGCTCACTGGTGAGCTCGGACGGCCACGACGACGTCGGGAGCAACGGCGTCGAGCTTTACGGCGGAGCCGAGCTCGGGCGGCAATGGCTACGGTGGCTACGGCTACGGGGAGAGGCCGAGGAGAGGGGGAGACGTCGCGGCTGCTCACCGTGAGCCTTCAGGTGTGTGTTAGCGGGCTCGGGGAGGACCAACGGCAGCGAATCGACGGCGGAAGTGTCGGCAGCCGTAGGAGGAAGACGAGCTCGGGGAGGACGATGCAGCGGCGTTGAGCTCCAACGAGCGGCCTCAGACGGCGTAGTCGAGGACGGCGATGACGTTGGACACGGCGGAGCGGCGATCGGGGCACGGTGGCCGCGGGATCGACGCCAGCGACGAGAGGAGCTCTCGGGCGAGTGAGAGAGAGTAGCGAGGGGGGAGAGGGGAAAAGATCTCGGGCTGCTAGGGTTTCCAGGGGGTGACTTATCCTCCCCGCCCTGTAGTGGCGCGGGAGCCGGCCGGGCGCGGCGGGAACGGCTCGCCAGCGACGGGCGCGGTCGGACGCGGGCGACCGCGCGCGTGAGCAGTGCGAGGGAGAAGGAGGTGGCGAGGTGGGCCGGCCGTGCGGGTGACTTAGGCCCAGATGCGGTGGGCCTTTTCTTTTTCTTTCTTTTCTTTTCTGTTTTCTGTTTTCTGTTTTAGTTTCTGTTTAGTAAATAGTTTAGGCGCAAATTGAGTTTAGTAAAATATGTGACTTGGCCCAATAAATAATATGCAATATTAGCTAATACCAGAAATTGGTTTGGAGGTGATATGATTTCATTCGAATTTTAATTAAATAAAAAGGTATTAAATATTGCTGTTTGTTACTGTTTTGATGATGTTAGAGTCATCTAGGTATTTTAGGTGATGTTGTTTTTCTTAACATAATTAGCTATGAATTATTTGCTATTTAATGAACATTTTAGTTTTCAAATTGGAACAACTTTTATTTTCAACTTATAATTGAATTTCAATTTGAATTGGAATTTGAAAGGAGATATGATGCAAATGATGATCAAGCACTGTTTAACATGATGACTTGGCATTATCAAAGGTGATCACTGTTGCTAATACATGGGGTGTTACATCAAACACTTATTATGTGAATGAAATATGCCCTAGAAGCAATAATAAATGTTATTTTTTTTACATGTTTGTAATTAATGTTTACTTTTTGTGCTATAACTGCATTGGTTCTTGAATATAAGATTCAGAGGAAACCCAGTTGCACGTGTGGAAACGGAAACACCAAGTAGTTCCCTAGTCTCGCCTCTAGGACTAACTCATGTGTTGCATGATGACCCCGTTTTCCTGATCATAGGGCATTGTTAAAGTAAAAAGGATGCTGACAACAATGAGGGCACATTGTTGGCAGAACAATTGTGTTGGACAGACCCAACTAAATGACATACAATTAGTTGGCACCCGAACATTTGTCAAAATTCTAAATGTGATAGTAGAGTTAGGAATTGAGAAATGATGAGTGGAGTTAAGAATTTGGAGGAGTGGAGGGTTGCCTTGCTTAAATATGTGAAAGCGCGGAAGCATATGACATTTCAATGCAACTTTCAACCAGTTCAGATGATGCTCCAATAATATGCTACGTGTTTAGGCATACATATATTCCTATTCTTTTATTTTTATATATCTTTCTTTTCCGATCTTAGAGCATCTTCAACAGTTGCCCTATTACAGGGAAGCACAACCTTTTTGAGATTTTGGAGGCCAAAAAACCTCTCCAACAGCTTCCCCAAAACTTCAACATGGTCAAAAACATTTTTGGGCAGCCCAAAAAACAGGGCACAACCGGCTGCATATATGTGGCACGAAGGCAGCTGCCCAGAAACGCCAACCCACCTCCCGTCACCCAATCGCCTTCTCCCCAAACCCTCGGAGCCAAATCCCGTTGCCGCCGCACCGAATCCGGCCAATTCCGTCCGGAACCGTCCACCACCAACACCGCCGCATCTCCCATCGCCCCAATCGGTCGTGTGTCCACCGGCGTCGACTTCCTCCTCCACCGCCCTGTCTGTGCCTCCGACTGCTCTTCCACTCCACCCTGTCGACACATCGCATCCTTTCCTCCGCCCTCACTGCCGACCCATGCCGCAACCGCTATGCCGCCGAAGCGCTTCAAGGGAGTTCCAGCATGCCGGCCGATGGTATTAGCTCGACACTTTCGAGTTCGAGGACGAAGCAGCGTGCGCCTACGACGTCGCGGTGTGGAGGCTCGGCCTGCTGCGTTCGAATCTCAACTTCCCGAAGGTGCAGTCCCTAATCAAGGCGGAGTTCATCGGGTCGTCCGTGACCATTGTGTCCCAACCGGCCAAACCCGAGACCCGTATTGTTTTCGACGAGCGGGTCAACAACCAGGAGATTGATGAGCAAAGGATGGCGAGGTTCGCGAGGGAGCACACAGAGTATGTCCAATACGAGGCGGAGTGGTACTGGAAGAGGGACCGGGAGCTCTAGAAGCGCAAGAATGACGATGAGGCAGGGCCTTCCGTGACCATTGTCGAGTCCGACGAGGGTTCCGACATTGACTGGGACGAACTTGAGCATGAGGGCTCCGACGAAGACTGAGATGAAGTAGTTTAGTTTAGTTGTCGTAGTAGTTTGAATGTTTGGATACTTGTAGCAGTTTAGTTTGAATGTTCGTATGTTTAAACTTTGTCATGTTTAAGTTTGAATCAAATTTTATAGTTGCAAAAAAAAAAAGTTTAAATGTTTCGGTGCTCTATTTTAGCACAACCGTCGAAGACGTCACTTTTTCATAAAAAAGAACACTTTTTCATGCTCTAAAATTTGCTCCGACTGCTTTTTGCAGCCCTAAAATAGAACAGGTGTTGGGGAGATGCTCTTATTGCAGTGAATGTTGCTACTCGAATTTTTGAAAGAAGAATCAGTTTGCATCCCACCAAAAGTCGAGAAAAAGACAAAGAGACAGAAGAGATCTAAGCACATGTATGTGTCAACCTGGGCCCTCAATCTACAACCACAAGGAGGAGGAGAAAGGGGGAAAACAACAAGAAAAGAAATGATCGCAGTCCCCGTCTCTGGCGACATCCCAACCGGAGCGCCGCCGTCGCCAGCTCCGGCGGCGGAGGACTCTCCGCCGTACGGCTCCGTGGTCCTAGGAGGCACCTTCGACCGTCTCCACGACGGCCACCGTCGCCTCCTCAAGGTGGCTGCTGCAGGACATAGAAATGAGCAGGATTTTTTTTTTTTGCCTTCCTTCCGATTAAATCTTCCTTCGTTGTGTTCTTTGGGTGTTGGGATTGTTGGGTGGTAGGCCTCGGCAGATTTGGCGAGGGATCGGATCGTGGTGGGCGTCTGCACGGGCCCCATGCTTGCCAAGAAGGAGGTGAGAAATCTCGCCTTTTATCCCCAAAAGGTGCTTTTGATTTTCCACCCATGTTCATCAGTTCCTGGAGTCATGATGCTTCTTGGTCGTGTTCTTGTTCCCATATGTAGTACGCTGAGCTTATCGAAC
Source organism: Elymus sibiricus (assembly GCA_039707655.1). NCBI lineage: Eukaryota > Viridiplantae > Streptophyta > Magnoliopsida > Poales > Poaceae > Elymus > Elymus sibiricus. The sequence continues at coordinate 256,476,988 of CM077674.1, forward strand.
CCGTGGAGAAGCGCATCCAGGCCGTGGAGGATTACATCAAGGTTTGTCATTGTCTTGCCTCCTTGTTTTCTGCGATTTCTGGTAGCAGAGACTTAAAATGATTGGGCGGATGGCTAGTGATGAGGTCGATTTGGTTGGGTAACTAGATCGGCGTGTTGCTTTTGTTTGACGTTTGTGTGGTCCTGTATGCAATGAAGCTGCGGATATGATTTGGTTGCTGAACTGGTGCAAGGTACCCGATAGTTATTGGTTGGTTTGGTCCGAGGAGTGGAAATTCTGCAGTCATGTTGAGAATTTAGTTTCTGGCAAACAAGTATTTGTTCTTGTGCATCTTGATGCTTTCAGTGAGCATTTAGAATTTCAGTAGTGAGTGACTTTGAAATGAAGTTTTGTGGCATTTGAGGACTGACTTACTATTATCTGTGTATGCTGTTCTACTTGTGAATGTTCTTTTGTTTTTACGCTTGATAGAGAATCTCCTTGTACTAAAGAGCTCTTCCTTGTTGTCTATTTTTGTTTCTTTAGCATTGCAATGGTACATTTGTAAAGATTTTTTGGAGATGAAATTAGCCTGTACTCCGATTTCAGATACAGGTGATATTTTATCGTTGGGAACAGGTGCTTATGGACTCTGAACTTTAAGTGCTTGTCAGTTTCGTATTGAATCGTTAGCTATGTGTGGGGTACCAGAAGGAGCTACCAAAAAGTAAAAATGCCCATGTGTTTGTTGTTTGTCTAGTGACCATTATAACATATTGCAAAAGCTCATGACTGGTTTGTTGTAAATCGCAGTCTATTAAACCAGAACTGATAGTACAAGTGGAGCCTATTGCGGATCCATATGGCCCATCCATTATTGATGATAAGCTGGATGCCATTATTGTCAGGTATGTACATTTGCATTATAGCTTTTCTGGCATTTAGCTATTGATAAATATGCCATTTTTGTTCTTTCATGCATGCGATCTTACCAAAAGCTAAAAGTTATCCTTCCACTAATTTCAACTCTGTACTGTAAGCATCTGAAATATATTGATGTTGAACTTGCATATTACAGTTCCATTTTGGACTTGAAAGTATGATGTTCCAATATGGGCCATCCTAATCATGCATGTCCTTGTTTACTTTAAGCTTTGCTTGATGTGCCTCGTTTGATGTGGAAATGTTATTTATATTTAGTAAGGAGACACTAAGTGGTGGACTTGCTGTAAATCAGAAAAGAGAAGGGAAAGAACTGCCATTATTGAAGGTGTGCTCATGTATTCTATATTTCCTATGAACTTGCAAGTGTATGGAACACATAGCCGAACTGATGAGCTTCATTGCAGGTTGAGGTTGTTGATCTTTTATCTGGAGATACCGAGGGAGAAAAATTGAGTTCATCTGCTTTAAGGAAGCTCGAGGCTGTGCAAGCTCAACAACAGAAAGCAACCATAGCTAATCAGAAAGGTGTTTAGAGAGGAAACATACTGGAATCTTGAGCTGCATACATAAATCTGAAGTGGTCTGCTGAAGCTTGTTATCAACAAAAAGTAACTAGAAATGTCATTTTGCCTAACTTTTTGAATGAGAATGGTCTTCAAACGTCGACCTATGGCCCTGTAACACTATATTGCTCTACTCTGAAGGGTATAAACTTACAAAGTCAATGTTGGTAAGCTAGACTAACCAAATGTACACATATTTTGTCCTGGCATTGCCATCTAGTTGTAAAGTCATCTTGAGGTCGTTTGGAATAAAGGTAACCAACAAAATGAATTCGGTGCCTCTTCTGTGACGTATTTATGTGATGTGTACATCATATAAGTCATGCAATATAACTGTTGCATTTGCTCCATTCCGATCCACTGTTGTTCTTGGGTCTCTTGGCAGAAACCAGGTATGCACGATTTACTTTGGTTGATTACGAGTTAACAAGAGTAATTGTCGTCATGAGTCATTGCAGTTAAGAGGTACCCACTTATAATTTAGGGCCATTAAATTATTTTTAGGGAAAGGACCAGTAATTATCTGATGCAAATTGTAACAATGCCTTTGTATGCTGTTTTTGTTGTAGTATAAATTTATGCAATAAAAAATGCTGGTAAGACTTGCAAAACAAAAGATTAATTGCTTATGTAGAATATATCCAGCAAATAAGGTGTAATTTGAATGGCAAGTTCAAGATATGAAGTGGCAAATCCACAACCATAAATTCACAACCCCCATGTCCACATCAGTAGAAGCAGAACAGACAAAAACCATCAAAATTCTGAAGGAATAGAAACGTCAAAGCCTTTTGCTGCAGCACACAAGTTTTCACACACCACACACACAAATCTTGCACACATGTCTGCTGGTAGTTCTCATGTTTCTATGGTCTGAAGTTATCCCGGATTTAGAAATGAGTTGACGAAGGCCAAGAACTTGTCTCCATGGCCACCTCACAACTCACAGGAGCACTGGTACGTGACCTCTATTTATTTTCCTTACAAGTCTATGGAAGAATTCGCAAAGATTTGTGTCGGAGTTACATAGTTATTTTCCCTTTTGCTGGGTTTTTGTTTGTTATATCCCCAGCATTTTCTTTGCCCCTAGGAACTAACCCGTTTACAGTTTGATCTAACTTCGCATACAGAGATGAAGAAATGGCTTGTTTATCCACATATAGAGTTCCCAGTGGGTTAGGATTCTTGGGGCCTTCCAAGATTGGCCGGAGTCCTTTGAGAAACAAAGGTGGTGTCCGGTCAGGAGGAAAGTATGTGGTACCAACGTGTGCAGTCTCCTCTGCTAGGCCAGCGTCACAGCCTAGGTTCATAGAGCACAAGAAGGAGGCCTTCTGGTTCTACAGGTTTCTTTCTGTAGTATATGACCATGTTATAAACCCAGGGCATTGGACTGAGGACATGAGGGATGATGCGTTGGAACCCGCCGAACTCTACAACAATGAGTTCAAGGTTGTTGATGTTGGCGGTGGAACTGGGTTCACTACATTGGGGATTGTCAAGCATGTGGACAACGACAATGTGACCCTGCTGGACCAGTCACCACACCAGATTGAGAAGGCTCGGCAGAAGGAGGCACTGAAGGGGGTGAGCATCATGGAGGGTGATGCTGAGGACCTCCCCTTTCCAACTGACACGTTTGACCGCTATGTCTCCGCTGGAAGGTGATGCTCTTATCAATTGTATGGATATCTTATCTTATACCTCTTTGTATATATTGATCTTATACCAGCTTGAGAAGGCTAGTATTTTCTTCACCTTCATCGTTTCCTCTTTCCTGTTGCTACTTACTGCTAGTAATGTCAATACCTTGTTATTGCCTGTCTTAATATATCTAGACTTGTATACCAATTCGATTTTACTTGACGAAATCCATCTGACCGCAGTATAAACACTATAAACACAATGGTTCAGTTGCCTGCCAGGATATATTGATACTGGTGCAATTTGAAGCAAATGATAATGCTCTTGTTCCCAGTTGTCCATGATTCGAGAATTTTTATTGAAGTCCTGATACTCTGCTGGAAGAAATGATCTAACTATCTTCAGATCTGTATAGACATGTACAGATACCTTTGGTCGATCCTTTCCTATATGTTAAGCTGCTGCTTGAACATTGAAAGGAGTGTATATTGCGACCTGGCTTAGGTTTTATTATTGTGAGTCCAGTGCCATATCTCTTATGCCTCGGTTTCATCAGCCATGCTTATAGATGGTGTTATTCTCCAGCATTGAGTATTGGCCTGACCCGCAGCGAGGAGTCAAGGAAGCTTACAGGGTCGTGAAGCCTGGCGGGCTTGCCTGTTTGATCGGTCCAGTTCACCCAACATTTTGGCTATCTCGCTTCTTCGCCGACATGTGGATGCTCTTCCCCACAGAAGAAGAGTACATAGAGTGGTTCACCAAGGCAGGGTTCGAGGATGTCAAGCTCAAAAGGATCGGGCCCAAGTGGTACCGTGGTGCTCGCCGGCATGGCTTGATCATGGGATGCTCTGTGACAGGCGTGAAGAGAGCTTCTGGCGACTCCCCTTTGCAGGTACATTCCATGCATCCGTAGCTGCCAGACTTTCTTTTCTCCATCTCAATGCTCCAAGTGTGTTCTGTCTCTTACCCATTGGTATGTTGTTGCTGCAGCTCGGTCCCAAGGCTGAGGATGTTGAGGAACCGGTGAATCTTCTCGCCTTCCTCTTCCGCTTCGCCATCGGGACGATATGCTACGTGCTAGTGCCTATCTACATGTGGATCAAGGATCAGGTTGTTCCCAAAGGCCAGCCGATTTAAGCGATAGTAGCGAAGATCCAGTTTAGGCTTCTATGTTAGCCACCTGTAGTGCTTGCGGTTCCCTACTCGTGTATGTTTGTGCTTTTCTTTTCGTCGGAATCTTGTTTATGCAAAAGGACTTTGTGCACTTGCGGAATTGTAGAGACTAGGGATGTAATATTCCCATTTATCGGATGAAATGCAAAGGAGCTTGGTGAAGCATCAAAATGCATCCTCTAACATTTGCCTGTGGAATAACATCCATATCTGCATCAACTATGGTGAAAACTGCCATGAAATAAATACGAGCTCTGAGACCAAATTTTGAACTGAAAATTCAGTGGCGAGCTTGTTAGGTTCAAATTCAGTAAGTCTCCTTGTTGCCTTTGGTATATCCTGGATTCCTGTTGCCTAGAGATGCCGACATTACCAAGACTACACACTGGAAGAGGAAACAAGCATTTTCATGGAAAGCGTAGCATCTTATAGATCTTATAGATAAAATCTATGAGTCAAGAAGAGATCATGCTCTGAACATCTCATGCAGAAAGCCATGAAGTTGCTACATCAGACCCCAAAAGACATACAAAAGAAAAAGTAGAGCAGCTACATGATTCAGCATGGGGAGAATACTAGCTGCAATTAATTGTTTGATCTCAGACAACGCGAACAATGGATGCTATATATGTACCACCAAAAATCTGTCTTTTGCAATTACATGTATGCAACATGAAGAGTAGCTCCCAGCAAAAAAAAGGTAACATGAAGATTGGCAAACTTAACTCACAGAAAACAAGACAAATTTTCAGAACATGAAGAAGAAAAACAGCTACACAGAGCAAATCACCCCCAAGATTGAGGTGCTTCTTATGCCCCGAAACATCCGAGAAGTTTCTTGGGAGCCAGCCCGGTTGCACGGTACTTTGCTGCCATCTCCTCGGCCTTGAGAACTTCTTCACCACGCCGGGCCACTACCATTGCTCTCTTCTCTTCAGCTTCCCTGTGGGCGATTGCCTTCTTGTTCTTCATCTTCTCAGCGTATTCAGCCTTCTTCTTTTCCAACTCTTCCTGACCGCTCGTAAAAATTCACGAACATCAGCCGATCAGTGGATGCACATAAAATTCTTTTATGAGAATATATCGAATAAGCAATAACTTGTCAGCTAGCGAAGGTCACCTGAAAACATAAACGAATTCTTCTTTATTAGAGAAAAAATGAATTACTCTCCATACGTTCTTCATATTGTGTACCATGGTGGAGTGGGTGGCTGTTTACCCAGCATGGATGATGGTTTAGTCTTTGGATCGTTCTTCTAGGACCTTAGGTTGTTTTTCCTTCTTGTTCAAACTATGTCGTTTCACGCCTTCATGTTATGGTAAGACTTTATCAATCTTGTAAGTGTTGTGTATGTGGGATTCTAGTTATGCAGATGCCGGGAGTGGACTCTTATGGTTGTATCGTCTGGATGTGGCGTTAAGAGTCAATAGATTCAAGAAAAAAAAAGAGCTCCTTGTTTGTTTTGTAAAATGTTCAGATAAAGTATGCGGGCCACTCATGGTTCGAAAGAAATGCAGGTCATTCAAAATCGCCAGCAATAAAGAAAAGGAATAAAGACAGGCAGGATGGATTAATTATATTGATGGCCAAGACAAGGTAATTACCTGGAAAGAATAAAATATGCTCAAAATACGACTTCAGAAACATGAAATTGAAATGGAGGACTTACTTCCTTCCTTTTGAGTTGAGCATCTATGGTTGCCTTCTTTGTGTTCTCCCATGAAAGAATAGATGATAGCTTCTTAGCAGCCCTGTTGTGACATCAGCAACCGATTAAAGTTACGGTTTTCAATTTATTTGGAGTTATGATTTTGCAACTTATTTCCTGAATAGATATAGGATGTTGTAACGCAGTGGGGGCACCGACAGTAAACACATATAGATGTGGTGAGTTAGGACATACCATACCCTTGTGGCCTCAAGACGAGAGTCTCTGGAGATCATCAACGATAAAGGAAGTTTCGGGTAATCTAGATTTATGGCACTATAAAGTCCTGAGGTTTTGGAACTGACACTAGATGCCAATGACGTGTGAGACCTGAACGGCTGGACTAACATGTTAAAAGTTCGGCAATGATAAATCCCGAACGTTCGGATTTTAAACATGGCAACCCGAACGTTTTTCATGGCAACTTATAGTTCACGCGAGGTTGGCAAACATGGCAATTTTCTAACAAAAAAACGAACTGTGACAAAGTTGCCATGTCTTAACAACTAAAGTTGCCACCTCGCGTCAACTAAAGTTGCCATGTAAAAACGTTCGGGATGTTAAAAGTTTGAGTTGAGCCTTTGAGGTTTTGTGATTCCCACTGCCAGTATGACTCTTACAAAATAGCACAGCTTGCAGTGTGACAACTTTACAGTCGTAAGTTTGTTACTCCCTCCGATCCATATTACTTGTCGTAGCGACAAGTAATATGGATCGGAGGGAGTAACAGCGATGTGAAACATTCAGATCACTGAATAGGGGTACCAAAAAATGGATGCTTTCAGCTAACTGACAGTCCCAATGCAGAATGAACGGGTGGCGATGGATCTATTGTTGATAACTTACTTGTTCTCGGCTTTGGCCTTCTCGTTCTCTACCCATGCTTTGATCAAAGAGCTCATCTTCTCCGTCTCCACCTTTGCAAGAGCGACGTCTGAAAGCAGGTCATATTACGTACGTTGTCAGCTTAACCGGTTGTATTCAACAAAGACGAGAAGAAGGAACAAAGTTGAATCATCATTCAATCACCTCTTTCATGTGAGCCCCTGTGTGTGTTCTTCTCGGCATGAGGTTTTTCATCAACTTCTGCACAAGAAACCGGAGCAAAGAATCAGAAATCAGGTGCGATGACTGGACTGAACCTTGTGGAGCAGAAAACATGGCGGGCAGGACAGGCAATAGTTGATGCACATATGAACCCTTCTCACAGTCGAGAATGGTTAGCATGTCTCAGATCTTTTCTTAAGAATTACCATGGCAAGAACCATTCCTGCCCGGTTATGTCGGCGTCAGACATTTGCCGCAGAAGGCGACACCGGAGATCGATCGGCATGAAAATTTACCAGCAACAAAGAGGAGAGGTTTGAAGAGCAAGCAGTATACTCACTGCTGTCTACGACGATGAGGGCCTTGGAGTCATCGGCCGGTGGCTTGGCCCCCGGCGGAGGCGGGACGACCACCGCCACGTCCTTCTGTGCGACTGCTGCCTCCGGCGCAGCAGCCGGCAACGCCTTCTTGGCTTCCTCCCCAGCCATCACGCACGCACGCACACAGGTGCTTGTTGCGGTGAGAAACTTCCGCGGCTGCTTCACTGTCACTAGCAATACCCAAATGCGGCTTGACGTGGAACAATATATAGAACGGATTTAAGTGGCTCCGCTGCCGTTAGCCTGGCCTGGAGGAAAAGTTTTTTATTTTATTTTTTTGACAGGAGCCTGGAGGGAAGGTTGGCCAGCGGGGAGGTGGAAGAAGGGAGGAAATAAATAATTAGACTATATATAATCCGGGAGCTTAGTGGGGCTGCTTTTAGCAGGTGCGTGCGTGCGCATGTACGTGTGCGTGGGTACTGACACGGGAAAATTCAATGACGCGCGCCTTGGCCTTGGTCTGCCAACGGGACGGAGGCCATGCATCCATCGGTGGTTTTCATGGCGCACACGCGGGCCGTGCCGTCCGCCCTCCGGGCGTCCGCCTCCTCGCGCGGCCGTTGTGCCCGAAGGCGGAAGGACCCGCGTGGACAGGGACAGTGCAGCGTTGAATTGGCACGTTTGGGAGTATAATTCTCACAGGTCCAAGTAGGTGGGAGCACGGTACAAACTGAGCTATTGAATCCTAGGGATATATTCGGCGTGAAGCTGTGGACGCGGCTTAAAAACGATCGATCCACAGCTGGAAAACAACACAAGCCAGGGTTGTTGCCTTGCCTTGTTGCTACAATACAATCGACGTCGATGCTAATGATCATTCCTAAGCCGCCTTCTCATCCCACTAAGGTCTTGTACAATGCAAGACGCTTAGGAGAGATGCTTAAAGAAATAAATCCGTGTTTTTTAAGCACCGGTGCTTATTTATAGAGGATAGACGCTTAATTAGACGTCTCTCCAAGAAACGTCGGTTTATTTTTCTAAGCACCTTCCTAAGCATCTTGCATTGTACAAGGTCTAATTGGATCGTGCATCATGTCTCCACTTTAATTATCTTCGCTCCGACGTAAACGAACGGTTGTAAGCCACACTAAACTGCTACAGCGATCCTCCAATCTCTGGGCTGTATTTTACGCATTAAAGCCCACCACGAGCCCACCTGTTTTCGCGTCTCCGGTCTCTTTCCCGTCCTGCGTCGTGTCGGACCAGCCTGTATTGACACTTTCAGTTCAGCATGTATTGAACCTTTCCAGCGTCGCGATATTCAGAATGCAAACACAATACCGTTGCCATGCAAGAATACAAGGAAACAATAGTGCTAGTGGAGTGCATTTCAAGGCATTCGGGCGTACCTACTCAATCACCATATCTCCTTTTTTTTTATAAAGACGCAGTTTTCACATCAGTTATGATGTGGAAACCATCTGGCTAATCGCTGATGCAGTGACATGAGCCGTCGCCGGCGCTTTGATTATTGCTTCGTGTCTGCTTTGTTGGATCGCCAGTAGGTCTGGAAAGCAAGTGAGATTTGGTGTCCTGCCAACTTGGACGAACCCCGGCTAGAATAGTGCTCGTCGCTGAAAAGGAGGAAATAATCGATCGTGCTTGCTCTTTCCGAATACAGCGTGTGATCCTCTTTGATTTTACCTAAATTCTTAAAAGTGCGCGTGCACTATTTGGTGTGGTCGAGCGGCCCGCCTCTGGCCGCACGATCTCTCCCGAATCGCCTCGAGCGTGGTCCAGGTGCCATCTGGTCGGGGTACACTACGGAAAAAAAAGGAAAAAGGAACTTATCCAGTCTGGCGTCTTCCTCACCTCGATCCCCTTTCCTCGCCTCAATTTGGTTCCGAGCATGGAGGTCGAAGGGAGAGGCGGAGGATCGGAGGAGCGCCAGGAGCAGGTCGCCTCCCTGGATTTGTTCCTCTTCTCGCCGTTCCTCGACAACCCGCTGGCGCACTGGCACGGCTCCATGATGCCTGCCCTGAGTGCAAGCGGCAGTTGCGGCGGGCATGCGGGGAGCCGGCCTTCCACTGGTGCGGAGGCGGGAGTCACCCCGGAGAAGGGGTTGGGGAAGAGGAGGGTCGCGGACGCGCTGCGCAAGGAGGCACCGCGATGGAGGCGGCCGGAGCTACTCGTACAATTGAGGAACAAGGCAAGACTTCCCATGCCCTGAGATTCCTCAGAGCAATCACGATGTTGTTGGATTTTAGATTAAGTGCATAGGCATGCTGTAGATGATCACGTGATGGGGCCTAGTTGCTTTGTTCGGTGTGGTTTCTTTTTCCAAGATTTTTTAGTGAGGATGGGCGTCGCTGGTGCATGCTGAATTGCTGATGTTTGTAGCCAGGGATGGCCATGGGATGTCATGTCACTGCTCGCACGCGAGGTGCGAGTCGTGCAGAGTAGCAGGGGAACCACACTCACATTTTACTGTAGTTGTCTAGCACAGTAGGAGTTACGAGCAATAGGCCATGGAGTTGATACTTTCTCGGATTTTCTTAAGATCATAGAAAGAGTTGCACAACCATGTTTATTTGTTGCACAACGAGTGCTATGTAGTTGATTCGGGCTAACTATCAAAGTTGGACATCCTACGATAGGGGTAGTTGGTGCAGGGGCGTGTCCACATTCACATTCGCAGCGGTTAGCATAGTCACAAACGCACAGCCACGGAGTTGCACATTCTCATTGGCATAGTTATACATGCGCGGCCGTGGAGGTGCACACTCTCGTCGGCATAGTAACTCACGCACGACTGGGAGAGTTGCACACGCGCGGTATCATGGTCGCACACGCATGGACACGGAGGTGCACACCGTCGTCGGCATAGTAACTCACGCACGGTCATGGAGTTGCACACTCTCGTCGGCATAGTCGTACATGTGTGAGAGTTGCACACTCTCGTCCGCGTAGTCGCACAGACACGGCTGCGGAGTTGCACACGCGTGGCGTCATAGTCGCACACACATGACCGCGGAGGTGCACACTCTTGTCGGCATAGTAGCTCACGCACGGTCATGGAGCTGCACACTCTCGTTGACATAGTCGCACACGCGTGACAACAGAGTTGCACACTCTCCCCGCATAGTCGCGCACACACGGCTACGGAGTTGCACACTCTCGTCGACATAGGTGCCCACTCTCATTGGTTGCGGGAGTTGCACACGCACGACGGAGTAGTTGCTGACACGTGGCCGCGGAGTTACATACTCTTGTTGACATAGTCGCACACGCGCGGCCGCAGAGTTGCACACTCTCGTCGACATCGGTGCCCAATCTCCTTGGCTGTGGGAGTTGCACACGCACGATGGAGTAGCTGGTGATGCGCGGCCGTGGAGTTGCACACTTTCGTCGGCATAGTAGCACACGCGCGGCCGCAGAGTTGCACACTCTCACCCCCATAGTCGCACACGCATGACCACAGAGTTACACACTCTCGTCGGCATAGTCGCACACGCGCGGCCGCAAAGGTGCGCACTCTCGTCGGCATAGTAGCTCACGCACGACTGCGGGAGTTGCACACGTGCGGCGTCATAGTCGCATATGCATGACCACGGAGGTGCACACACTCGTAAGCATAGTAGCTCACGCACGGTCACGGAGTTGCACACTCTCCTTGGCATAGTCGCACATGTGTGACCGCGGAGGTGCACACTCTCATCGGCATAATAGCTCACGCACGGCAGCGGAGTTGCACACTCTCATATGCATAGTCCCACATGCATGGCTGTGGAGTTGCACACTCTCGTCAACATAGGTGCCCACTCTCGTTAGCTGTGGGAGTTGCACGCACGACACAGTAGTTGCTGATGCGCGACTGCGGAGTTGCACACCCTGGTCAATATAGTTGCTCACACAAGGACTGTGGGGTTTCACACTTTCGTCGGATAGTAGCTCACGTACGGCTATGGGAGTTGCACACGCGCGGCGACTACCAGGCAGTTGGCCGAGGCAGCATATCAAGTTACACATCTCACTGTTAGGTAGTAGTTTAGGATGGATGTGTCATAAGTGAAAACTGCACGTCCACGGATTGGGGGAAAGTTGCACATCGACTACTACACAGTTGCACCAAACGGTGACTAAATTGCACACAAAAAAAGTTCGTCAAAATGTACTCATGTGGGATCTAGTTTCGAAGAGCACGCCGCGAGGATTCCTACCGTGAAAGCGGATCTTAATTTCGATGTTCGGTTCAAAAGTTATGTCTTTTTGAAAAAAGTTGAACTTCAAAATAAATGCGTTCACATCTGTCGTGTGGGTGTTTTCATTGCATGCTGCTTTTTCTAGCAAATAAAGCAGAATCTTTTCTAATTTATTTGATGGAGACAAAAACTTACTAAAAATGGAAGGATGCCATGGAGTGCTAGCGAGCAGCCGGCCGCTCGCTAGACGCGTCCTTGATTTTATTATGTTGTACCCTTCACCGGGAAGTTTTGAGGTTGTAAAAGTTTTTTACTAGAAAAAAAGGCTGGCTTGTGCATTTCTTCCTAATAAAGAGGGCCTTTTATTTTATTGACCTTATTTTACCCTAGGGCATCTCCAACGCCGACTCTCAAACCGCCCGCATATGTCCGGACCACGTGGTCCGGACGTGTTGTGCCATCCAATGCGGGCCTGTATCGGTCCGCTCGGTGGTCGGGATGCATTTTTTCCCGCAAACCGGAGACAAACTAGGGGGGCTTTGCGGGCGTCCGGATCGCTGCCACTCCCGCGTCTGACCGTCCTAGCCCACCAAAAATCATCACCCTCGCCCGCGTGCGTTCCCGCCCGGCGCCAGCTGCTCGCATTCATGCCCCTGTAGAGCGGTCGCTCCGCATTGACGCCAGCCCAGAGCGGACGCGACCTTTCACTAGCGTCGGCACTGAAGCGGCGCGCCGGCCGACAGCCCCCGCTCCGCGTCACCGGTGTCTGCGCCTGTTCAATGCTGGAAAGATGTTTACTGTACAGGACAAGACAGATATCTACCACGCCCGTTCAATGCCCGTCCGTCCGTATGCCGCCATTAAGCAGGCTAGCCGGCCGAGGAACCAACTCCAACCCCGGCTAGACTCCACACCACAACACATCCGCTCCACATCCTACTTCTTTGCACCACATCCACCATGACTGCGAGCGGGAATGCTCTATGGGAGAGCCTATCGACGGAGATGAAGCATGAGATCGCCGCCCTTATGGCCACCTGGCAGAGCCACTGTGCCAGGTGGATCGAGGCCGGCTTGCCGGCCAGCTCCCCCGAACTCTCCGACGATGACCCCACAATGGAGACAGGGTCTGATGATGACACCGCGCCGAAGCTGGCACCGGTGCATGCCGGCTTCACCATGGAGCAGGCGCAGGCGCACTACGACGCCGCCATGGCGGTTGACGAGCAGCCGGCGCTGGCTCCTATGTCGGCGTTCTGGCAGGCGTGGGAGGAGCAGAGGTACAACCTGCTCCTCGTCGAGCAGCACCGGCTGGCGGCCGCTCTCAATGCAGTGCCGGCACAGCCAGACATGGCCGCACAAGCGCTGTCAGCGCAGGTGGTCGAGGACGAGAACGCCGCCAGCTGCGGCTCCTACGCGTCGCCGTCCAACTTTCGGGGGGGTGCATGTGGCAAGTGGACAGTGACGGACTATCCACGTCCATCATCGACCTCACGTCCACCGGCACCAGCGACGGAGAGGTCGCGGACTCCTCCAAGGATGAGTAGGGCATGGGAGGCAGCAAGGCATGGTGTCTCAAGTGGGCCGGTCCGTCTTGTTGGAAATATGCCCTAGAGGCAATAATAAATTGGTTATTATCATATTTCCTTGTTCATGATAAAGGTTTATTATTCATGCTAGAATTGTATTGACCGGAAACTTAAATACATGTGTGGATACATAAACAAATACCGTGTCCCTAGTGAGCCTCTACTAGACTAGCTCGTTGATCAAAGATGGTTAAGGTTTCCTAACCATAGACATGAGTTGTCATTTGATAACGGGATCACATCATTAGGAGAATGATGTGATGGACAAGACCCAACCATAAGCTTAGCTTTGATCGTATCACTTAAGTTTACTGCTAATATTTGTAACTCGAAACGGGAGCTGCGGAATAAACGGAGACTAGCTAAGGACGAGGTGACAATGCGCATTGAAAATGGTTCCAAGGTTGATGTGATCGCCGTCGGCATGCTCCCTCTACGTTTACCTTCGGGATTAGTTATGAACCTGAATAATTGTTATTTGGTGCCTGCGTTAAGCATGAACATTATATCTGGATCTTGTTTATTGCGAGACGGTTATTCATTTAAGTCAGAGAATAATGGTTGTTCTATTTATATGGATAATATCTTTTATGGTCATGCACCCTTGGTGAATGGTTTATTTCTGTTGAATCTCGATCGTAGTAATACACATGTTCATAATATCGATGCCAAAAGATGCAAAATTAATGATGATAGTGCCGCATACTTGTGGCACTGCCGCTTAGGTCATATTGGTGTAAAGCGCATGAAGAAACTCCATGCTGATGAACTTTTGGAATCTCTTGATTATGAATCATTTGAGACATGTGAACCATGCCTCATGGGCAAGATAACTAAAACCCCGTTTTCCGGTACAATGGAGCGGGCAAGTGACTTGTTGGAAATAATACATACCGATTTATGCGGTCCGATGAGTGTTGAAGCACGCGGTGGATATCGTTATTTTCTGACCCTCACAGATGATTTGAGTAGATATGGGTATATTTACTTAATGAAATACAAGTCTGAAACATTTGAAAAGTTCAAGGAGTTTCAGAGTGAAGTGGAGAATCATCGTAATAAGAAAATTAAATTTCTATGATCTGATGGTGGAGGTGAATATTTGAGTTACGAGTTTGGTATGCATTTGAGACAATGTGGAATTATTTCACAACTCAAGCCACCTGGAGCACCACAGCGTAATGGTGTGTCCGAACGTCGTAATCGTACTCGATTGGATATGGTGCGTTCTATGATGTCTCTTACCGATTTGCCACTATCGTTTTGGGGTTATGCATTAGAGACAGCCGCATTCACTTTAAATAGGGCATCGTCTAAATCCGTTGAGACGACACCGTATGAGTTGTGGTTTGGCAAGAAACCTAAGCTGTCGTTTCTTAAAGTTTGGGGATGCGACACTTATGTCAAGAGGCTTCAGCCTGATAAGCTCGAACCCAAAGCGGAAAAGTACGTCTTCATAGGATACCCTAAAGAGACCATTGGGTATACCTTCTATCACATATCCGAGGGCAAAATCTTTGTTGCTAAGAATGGGTCCTTTCTAGAGAAGGAGTTTCTCTCGAAAGAAGTGAGTGGGAGGAAAGTAGAACTTGATGAGGTAATTGTACCTTCTCTCGAATTGGAAGGTAGCACATCACAGAAAGAAGTTCATGTGATGTCTACACCAGCCGAAGAGGAAGCAAATGATGATGATCATGCGACTTCGGATCAAGTTACTACTGAACTTCGTAGGTTGACCAGGGTACGTTCCGCACCAGAGTGGTACGGTAATCCAGTCCTGGAAGTCATGTTGTTAGACAACATCGAACCTACGAACTATGAAGAAGCAATGATGAGCCCGGATTCTGACAAATGGCTTGAGGCCATGAAATCCGAGATAGGATCCATGTATGAGAACAAAGTATGGACTTTGGTGGACTTGCCCGATGACCGGCAGGCCATTGAGAATAATGGATCTTTAAGAAGAAGACAGACGCTGATGGTAATATCACCGTCTATAAAGCTCGACTTGTCGCAAAGGGTTTCCGACAAGTTCAAGGGGTTGACTACGATGCGACTTTCTCACCCGTAGCGATGCTTAAGTCTGTTAGCAATTGCCGCATTTTATGATTATGAGATCTGGCTGATGGACATCAAAACAACATTCCTTAACGGGTTTCTTAAGGAAGAGTTGTATATGATGCAACCAGAAGGTTTTGTCGATCCTAAGGATGCTAACAAAGTATGCAAGCTCCAGCGATCCATCTATGGACTGGTGCAAGCATCTCGGAGTTGGAATATACGCTTTGATGAGGTGATCAAAGCTTTTGGTTTTATACAAACTTACGGAGAAGCTTGTATTTACAAGAAAGTGAGTGGGAGATCTGTAGCATTTCTAATATTATATGTGGATGACATATTGTTGATTGGAAATGATATAGAATTTCTGGAAAGCATAAAAGGTTATTTGAACAAGAGTTTTTCAATGAAAGACCTCGGTGAAGCTTCTTACATATTGGGCATCAAAATCTATAGAGATAGATCTAGACACCTAATAGGACTTTCACAAAGCACATACCTTGACAAAGTTTTGAAGAAGTTCAAAATGGACCAGTCAAAGAAAGGGTTCTTGCCTGTGTTGCAAGGTGTGAAGTTGAGTAAGACTCAAAGCCCGACCACGGCAGAAGAAAGAGAAAGGATGAAAGTCATCCCCTATGCCTCAGCCATAGGCTCTATAATGTATGCCATGTTGTGTACCAGACCTGATGTGTGCCTTGCCATAAGTCTGGCAGGGAGGTACCAAAGTGATCCAGGAGTAGATCACTGGACAGCGGTCAAGAATATCCTTAAGTACCTGAAGAGGACTAAGGACATGTTTCTCGTTTATGAAGGTGACGAAGAGCTTGTCATAAAGGGTTACGTCGATGCTAGCTTCGACACAGATCCGGATGACTCTAAGTCTCAAACCGGATACATACTTATATTGAATGGTGGAGCAGTCAGTTGGTGCAGTTCCAAGCAAAGTGTCGTAGTGGGATCTACATGTGAAGCGAAATATATAGCTGCTTCAGAAGCAGCGCAAGAAGGAGTCTGGATGAAGGATTTCATATCCGATCTAGGAGTAATACCTAGTGCATCGGATCCAATGACTATCTTTTGTGACAACACTGGAGCCATTGCCGTTGCCAAGGAGCCCAGGTTTCACAAGAAGACCAATCACATCAAACGCCGCTTCAACTCCATCCGTGATTACAGCAAGGAGGGAGACATAGAACTTTGCAAAGTACATACAGATCTGAATGTGGCAGACCCATTGACTAAACATCTTCCACGGGCAAAACATGATCAGCATCAGGACTCCATGGGTGTTAGATTCATAACTATGTAAACTAGATTATTGACTCTAGTGCAAGTGGGAGACTGTTGGAAATATGCCCTAGAGGCAATAATAAATTGGTTATTATCATATTTCCTTGTTCATGATAAAGGTTTATTATTCATGCTACAATTGTATTGACCGGAAACTTAAATACATGTGTGGATACATAAACAAATACCGTGTCCCTAGTGAGCCTCTACTAGACTAGCTCGTTGATCAAAGATGGTTAAGGTTTCCTAACCATAGACATGCGTTGTCATTTGATAACGGGATCACATCATTAGGAGAATGATGTGATGGACAAGACCCAACCATAAGCTTAGCATTTGATTGTATCACTTAAGTTTATTGCTATAGCTTTCTTCATGTCGAGTATTGCTACTTGTAGTCTGGTATTTCTCCGAAGAGGAGAGGATGATGCAGTATAGTAGAGATAAGTATTTCCCTCAGTTAAGAACCAAGGTTATCAATCCAGTAGGAGAACCAAGCAAAATTCTGTTAAGCGCACCTGCACACACAAAAGCAAACACTTGCACCCAACGCAAATAAGAGGGTTGTCAATCCTCTTAGCGGTTATTTGCAAGGATTAAATCTTATCGAGGTAAATAGATAAACTAAAATACTAATTAAAATAAAAGTAAATAAATTGCAGAAAGGTATTTTTAGGTTTTTTATATGATAAAGATAGACCCGGGGGCCATAGTTTTCACTAGAGGCTTCTCTCTCGAGCACAGAAACATACAGTGGGTAAACAAATTACTGTTGGGCAATTGACAGAATAGCAAATAATTATGACGGATTCATGGCAATGATCATGTATTTAGGCATCATGTCCAAGGCAATTAGACCGACTTCTGCCTGCATCTACTACTATTACTCCACTCATCGACCGCTATCCAGCATGCATCTAGAGTATTAAGTTAATAAAAACAGAGTAACGCCTTAAGCAAGATGACATGATGTAGAGAAGCAAATTCAAGCAATATGAATAAACCCCATCTTTTTATCCTTAATGGCAACAATACAAATACGTGTCATGTCCCCTTCTGTCACTGGGATTGAGCACCGCAAGATTGAACCCATCACAAAGCACCTCTCCCATTGCAAGATAAATCAATCTAGTAGGCCAAACCAAATCGATAGATCGGAGAGAAATACAAAGCTATAACAATCATGCATAAAAGAGTTCAGCGAAGACTCAAATATTTCTTATGAAATATCTGATCATAAAATCACAATTCATCGGATCCCAACAAACACACCGCAAAAGAAGATTACATCGGATAGAATTCCAAGAACATCGAGGAGAACATTGTATTGAAGATCAAAGAGAGAGAAGAAGCTGATGACCCACAAGTATAGGGGATCAATCGTAGTCCTTTAGATAAGTAAGAGTGTCGAACCCAACGAGGAGAAGAAGGAAATGACAAGCCGTTTTCAGCAAGGTATTTTCTGCAAACACTGAAATTATTGGTAACGAGTAGTTTGATAGCAAGATAATTTGTAACAAGTGACAAGTATCAATAGTAACAAAGAGTGCAGCAAGGTGGCCCAATCCTTTTTGTAGCAAAGGACAAGCCGGAACGATCTCTTATAATAAGCAAAGCGTTCTCAAGGACACATGGGAATTTCATCTAGTCACTTTCATCATGTTGGTTTGATTCGCGTTCGCTACTTTGATAATTTGATATGTGGGTGGACCGGTGCTTGGGTGCTGTTCTTACTTGAACAAGCCTCCCACTTATGATTACCCCCTCTCGCAAGCATCCGCAACTACGAAAGAAGAATTAAGATAACTCTAACCATAGAATTAAACATATGGATCCAAATCAGCCCCTTGCGGAATAGCGCATAAACTAGGGTTTAAGCTTCTGTCACTCTAGCAACCCATCATCTAATTACTACTCCACAATGCATTCCCTTAGGCCCAAAGATGGTGAAGTGTCATGTAGTCGACGTTCACATGACACCACTAAGAGAATCAACAACATACATATCATCAAAATATCGAACGAATACCTACTTATGACAAGACTTCTCCCATGTCCTAAAAAAAGTAACTACTCACAAATCATCTTCATGTCCAAGATCAGAGGGGTATTAAATAGCATAATAGATCTGAACATATAATCTTCCACCAAATAAACCAACCAGCATCAACTACAAGATGTAATCAACACTACTAGCAACCCACAGGTACCAATCTGAGGTTTTGAGACAAAGATTGAATACAAGAGATGAAATAGGGTTTGAGATGAGATGGTGCTGTTGAAGATGTTGATGAAGATTGGTCCTCCCACGATGAGAGGATCGTTGGTGATGTCGATGGTGACGATTTCCCCCTCCCGGAGGGAAGTATCCCCGGCAGAATCTCTCCGCCAGAGAGCAAAAGTGCTCCTGCCCAAGTTCCGCCTCGAGACGGTGGCGCACCGTCCCAAAAGTCTTCTCTATATTTTTTCTAGGGCAAATGGACTTATATACCAGAAAATGGGGGCCAGAGGCTGGCCAGGGGCCCCACGAGCCACCAGGGCGCGCCTGGGGGGGGGGGGGGGGGTGGCGCGCCCTGGTGCCTCGTGGGCTCCTGGGTGGCCCCCTCTGGTATTTCTTTCTTCCAGTATTTTTTATTTATTCCAAAATAAATCCCCGTGAAATTTCAGCTTATTTGGAGATGTGCAGAATAGGTATCTCTGACATAGCTTTTTCAGGCCCAGAATTCCAGCTGCCGGCAATCTCCCTCCTTGTGTAAATCTTGCATATTAAGAGAGAAAAGGCATTAGAATTGCTCCACAAAGTGTTATATTGATTAAAAACACTGTAAATAACAGTAGTAAAACATGATGCAAAATAGACGTATAAGAAGCCATCTAGCTACTAGCTATGGACCCGTAGGTCTATGGTAAACTACTCACACATCATCGGAAGGGCAGCAAGGTTGATGTAGAAGCCCTCCGTGATCGATTCCCCCTCCGACAGAGTACCGGAAAAGGCCTCCAGATGGGATCGCGGAAGAACAGAGGCTTGCGGCGGCGGAAAGGTTTTCTCTTCTGGCTCTCTGATGGTTTCCCAATATTTGTGAGTTTATAGAAGTGGAATTAGGTCAAACGGAGTCACGTGGGCCCCACAAGGCAACATGGCGCGCCCCCCGGGGCGCGCCCTGTTGCCTTGTGAAGCCTCCATGAGGCTTCTGGCCTCCTCCCGAAGCTTCCAAGGTTTCTTTTGTCCAGAAAAAAATCTCCAAAAAGCTTCGTGGCATTTGGAATTTGGTACCGTTTCTCTAAAAAGCCAAAAACAAGCAGAAAACAGCAACTGGCACTAGACACTAGGTTAATAGGTTAGTCCCAAAAAATGATATATAATTGCATATAAAAACATCTAAGATTGATACTATAATAGCATGGAACAATTAAAAATTATAGATACGTTGGAGACGTATCAAGCATTCCCAAGCTTAATTCCTGCTCGTCCTCGAGTAGGTAAATGATAAAAACAGAATTTTTGATGTGGAATGCTACCTATCATGTTTCATCATGTAATCTTTCTCTTACGGTATGAATAATAAGATCCAAATGATTCAAAGCAATAGTCTATAATTTGATATAAAGACATCAAAACTCAGGCATACTAATAAACAATCATGTCTTTCAAAATAAAAATGCTAAAGAACGTTATCCCTACAAAATCATATAATCCTGTCATGCTCCATCTTCTTCACACAAAGTATTTATCATGCACTACCCCGATGACAAGCCGAGCAATTGGTTCATACTTTTTAATGCGCTTCAGCTTTTTCAACTCCCACTCAATACGTGAGCGCAAGCCATGGATATAGCACTATGGGTGGAATAGAGTATGGTGGTAGGGATAAATAAGAGAAGTCAAAAATGGAGAAAGTCTCACATCGACGAGGCTAATAAACGGGCTATGGAGATGCCCATCAACTGATGTCAATGCGAGGAGTAGGGATTGCCATGCAACGGATGCACTAAGAACTATAAGTGTATGAAAGCTCAACATGAAAACTAAGTGGGTGTGCATCCAACTTGCTTGCTCATGAAGACCTCGGGCATTTGAGGAAGCCCGTCATCGGAATATACAAGCCAAGTTCTATAATAAAAAAATTCCCACTAGTATATGAAAGTGACAAAATAGGAGACTCTCTATATGAAAAACATGGTGCTACTCTGAAGCACAAGTGTGGAAAAGGATAGTAACATTGCCCCTTCTCTCTTTTTCTCTCATTTTTTTTCATGGCGCTTTTTTCGCCTCTTTTTTTTTAGAATGGTCTCATGGACCTCATCCCCACTTTTTCGAGGACTCATTAGTCTCCACCATTCTTTCCTCACTGGGACAATGCTCTAATAATGATGATCATCACACCTCTATTTACTTACAACTCAACATTACAACTTGATACTAGAACAAAAATATGACTCTATATGAATGCCTCTGGCAGTGTACCAGGATGTGCAATGATGCTAGCGTAACATGTATAAAAATGATGAACGGTGGCTGAGTCACAAATACTATGTCAGCTATATGATCATGCAAAGCAATATGACAATGATGATGTATGTCATAAAAACGGAACGGTGGAAGTTGCATGGCAATATATCTCGGAATGGCTATGGAAATGCCATGATAGGTAGGTATGGTGGCTGTTTTGAGGAAGATATAAGGAGGCTTATGTGTGATAGAGCGTATCATATCACAGGGTTTGGATGCACCGGCGAAGTTTGCACCAACTCTCAATGTGAGAAAGGGCAATGCACAGTACCGAAGAGGCTAGCAAATTGCGGAAGGGTGAGAGTGCATATAATCCATGGACTCACATTAGTCATAAAGAACTCACAAACTTATTGCGAAAGTTTATTAGCCCTTGCTACTTGTGATCTGCGTTGGTTTTTTCCCTGAAGAGGAAGGGATGATGCAGTTCAGTAGAGATAAGTATTTCCCTCAGTTATGAAACCAAGGTTATCAATCCAGTAGGAGAATCACACAACACCTCGTTAACAGCACCTACTCACAAACAACAAATCCTTGCACCCAACGCTTACAAGGGGTTGTCAATCCCTTGGCGGTTAATTGCAAGATTAAATTGTATGGTGATAGATAAATAGATTGAACAAAAATACAAAATAAATAAAATAAATAAAAAGTGCAGCAAGGTATTTTTAGGATTTTTAATATATGATTTAGATAGACCCGGGGGCCATAGTTTTCACTAGAGGCTTCTCTCATAAAAATAGCATACGGTGGGTAAACAAATTACTGTTGGGCAATTAATAGAAAAGCAAATAATCATGACGATATCCAAGGCAATGATCATGTATATAGGCATCACATCCGAGGCAAGTAGACCGACTCCTGGCTGCATCTACTACTATTACTCCACACATCGACCGCTATCCAGCATGCATCTAGTGTATTAAGTCCATAAAGAACGGAGTAACGCCTTAAGCAAGATGACATGATGTAGACAAAGTAAACTCACGCATGAATAAACCCCATCTTTTTACCCTTAATAGCAACGATACATACGTGTCATGTCCCTTTCTGTCACTGGGGTTGAGCACCGCAAGATCGAACCCATTACAAAGCACCTCTCCCATTGCAAGATAAATCAATCTAGTTGGCCAAACCAAATCAATAGATCGGAGAGAAATACGAAGCTATAATAATCATGCATAAAAGAGTTCAGAGAAAATTCAAATAATATTCATGGATAATCTGATCATAAACTCACAATTCATCGGATCCCAACAAACACACCGCAAAAAGTGATTACATCTGATAGAACGCCAAGAACATCGAGGAGAACATTGTATTGAAGATCAAAAAGAGAGAAGAAGCCATCTAGCTACTAAATATGGACCCGAAGGTCTGTGGTAAACTACTCACGCATCATCGGAAGGGCAGCAAGGTTGATGGAGAGCCCCTCCGTGATCGATTCCCCCTCCGGCAGAGTACCGGAAAAGGCATCCAGATGGGATCTCTCGAGAACAGAAACTTGCGGCGGCGGAAAAAGTATTTCGTGGACTCCTCTGTTGGTTTCCCGATTTTAGAGAATTTATAGTGGAAGAATTAGGTCAAACGGAGCTGTGTGGGCCCCACTAGCCACCAGGGCGCGCCCCCCTGGGGCGCGTCGTGGTGTCTCGTGGGCCACTGCTTCATCTTCTGGCCCTCTCCCGAAGCTTCTAGTACTTGTTATGTCCAGAAAAAAATCTCCAAAAAGTTTCGTGGCATTTGGACTTCGTTTGGTACTGATATTCTGGAAAACCAAAAACAGGCAAAAAACAGCAACTGGCACTGGGCACTAAGTTAATAGGTTAGTCCCGAAAAATGATATATAATTGTTGTAAATGTATATAAAAACATCCAAGATTGATAATATAATAGCATGGAACAATCAAAAATTATAGATACGTTGGAGACGTATCAGCATCCCCAAGCTTAATTCCTGCTCGTCCTCGAGTAGGTAAATGATAAAAATAGAATTTTTGATGTGGAATGCTATCTATCATATTCATCATATATTCTTTTCTTTTATAGCATGAACATTTGGACTTGAATGTTTCAAAGCAATAGTCTATTGTTTGACATGAAGATATAAATACTCAAGCATACTAACAAGCAATCATGTCTTTCAAAATATCAATGCTAAAGAAAGTTATCCCTAGCCCATTATGCTCAATCATTGATCCATTCATGAAACACACTCAATATTAGCTACACACAATGCACAAGTATGACAATAGTGCTCTCTAGTTGGTGCTTTGTAAGAGAAGATGGAGACTCAAATAAAAATAAAAATTGCATAAAAGTAAATAGATAGGCGCTTCGCAGAGGGAAGCAGAGATTTGCAAATGTGCCAGAGCTCAAAGCTTAAATTAGAGAGATAAAATTATTTTGAGAGGCATGCTTTTCCTGTCAACGAAAACGACCGAGAATTCCCAATATTTTCCATGCTAGACACATCATAGGCGGTTCCCAAACAAAAAGTAAAGTTTATTTCCTTTCCACCATTCTTTCACAATCCATGGCTAGCCGTATCCACGGGTGCCCTCCATACCAACACTTTCCAAGGAATTTTGTTGTTATTAATTTTTGATTCATTTTGGGACTGGGCATTCCTATTACCAGCCACTTTCTCGTGCAATGACAAGTGAATAAACACTCATCGTGAGAATAACACACCTAGCATGGAAAATAATGGCCACCCCCTGCCGCTTCATGAGCGGTACGGGCACACAAAATGGAATTTTTTTTTTGAAAATTTTAGAGTTGGCACATGCAAATTTACTTGGAACGGCATTGAAATACCGCATATAGGTAGATATGGTGGACTCATTTGGCACAACTTGGGTTTAAGGATTTTGGATGCACAAGCAGTATTCCCGCTTAGTACAAATGAAGGCTAGCAAATAGATTGAGAAGCAAGCAACCAAAAAGCGAAAACGGTAATAAACATGCATTGAACATAACTAACACCGAATAATGCACCATAAGTAGGATATAATTTCTTTGCATAACTATTGACTTTATGTGCATGCATAGGGAATCACAAACCTTAACACTAATATTCTTACTAAATCACAATTACTCACTAACATGACTCACATATCATCATCTACATATCGCAAAACTATTGCAAGGAATCACACTTATCATATCCAATGATCTATATGAATTTTTTTATTATATCCCTCTTGAATATTCATCACTTTGGGACCAAATTCATATCTTGTGCAAATTAGCATTACTATTATCAACTCTCAAAAAGATATAAGTGAAGCATGAGAGTGCACATATTTCTTCAAAATTTATCAACTCTCAAAATGATATAAGTGAAGCATGAGAGTTCAAATATTTCTTCAAAATTTCAATCTTATCATCTCTCAAAATAATATAAGCGAAGCATGAGAGTTTAAATATTTCTTCAAAATTTAGCCACCGCCATCCTCAAAAAGATTTAAGTGAAGCACTAGAGCAACTGCCTAGCTCAAAAAATTTAAGTGAAGCACATAGAGTATTCTAGCAAATCATGATGATCGTGTGGCTCTCTCAAATAGGTGTGTCCAGCAAAGATGATTGTGACAAACTAAAAATCAAACAAAGTAAAGACTCATATAATACACGATGCTCCAAGCAAAACACATATCATGTGACGAATAAAAATGTAGCTCCAAGTAAAATTACTGATGGTTGGTAGAAGAAAGAGGGGATGCCTTCCGGGGCATCCCCAAGCTTAGACGCTTGAGTCTTCCTTGAATATTACCTTGGGGTGCCTTGAGCATCCCCAAGCTTAGGCTCTTGCCACTCCTTATTCCTTCATTCATCGTGATCTCACCCAAAACTTGAAAACTTCAATCACACAAAACTCAACAAAACCTTCGTGAGATCCGTTAGTATAACAAAATAAATCACTACTTTAAGTATTGTTGCAAACCCATTCATATTTTATTTTTGCATTATACCTACTATATTCTAACTTCTCCATGGCTTATACCCCCCGATACAATCCATAGTTTCATTAAAACAAGCAAGTAGTGCATCAAAAACATAATAGTCTCTAGAGATCTATTTAAAAGCCATACTTCTGTAACTCCAAAAATTCTGAAAAATTAGGACAACGTGGGAAATTCATATACCAACACTGTGTAAAAATTTAAGATTTGTCTGACGCTCCAGTACAGAACCAAAATTCTAGCACTGGACGCAAAACTTTATGTTTTCCAAAAAGCATCAATTATACTATCTTCCAAATCATCCTAAAGGCTTTACTTGGCACAAACACTAATTAAAACATAAAAACTCAATCATAATAGTAGCATAAATGTGAAAACACACAAGAACAGAAACAAATAGCAAAAAATTTATTTTATTCATTGGGTTGCCTCCCAACAAGCGCTATTGTTTTATGCCCCTAGCTAGGCATAATGCTTAGTTTCAAGTATTGTCATCTTTCATGTTGATTCCATAAGTGGCCCTCATAATAGATTCATATGGTGATTTAATTTTATTCCTAGGGAAATGTTCCATACCCTTTTTTAATGGAAACTAAAATTTTATATTCCCTTCTTTCTTGTCAATAACGACACCTATGGTTCGTAAGAACGGTCTACCAATTATTATGGGGCAAGAAGGATTGCATTCAATGTCAAGTACAATAAAATCAATGGGAACATAGTTCCTATTAGAAAGAATAAGAACATCATTAATTCTACCCAAAGGCTTTTTAATAGTGGAATCCGCAAGATGCAAATTAAGAGAACATTCATCTATATTGGTAAAACCTAGTACATCACATAGAGATTTTGGAATTGTGGAAACGCTAGCACCCAAATCACATAAAGCATTGCACTCATAATTTTTAATTTTAACTTTAATGGTGGGTTCCCATTCATCATATAATTTTCTAGGAATTGAAATTTCTAGTTCCAACTTTTTTCTAACGCTTTCATCATTGCTTCTACGATGTGTTTAGTGAAAGCCTTATTTTGCTCATAAGTGTTGGGAGAATTTAACATGGATTGTAACAAAGAAATACACTCAATCAAAGAACAATTATCATAATTAAAATCTTTGTAATCCAAGAGAGTGGGCACATCGCTAGTTAAAGTTTTTACCTCTCCAGAACCACTTTTATCAATTTTTTCATTAAGATTTTCACCCTCCGAATTACGGGGACGCCTCCTAGCTAAAGTTGACTCTTCTTCAGTCCCCTTTTCATTAAGTTTGATATTACTAAACAAGGAATAAATAGATGAAACACCAATCATTTTAATATCCTCATCATTACTACGATAGAAACCGGGAGGAATCGCTTTTTCTAAAAATTCTCGTTTAGCTTTTAGCATAGCGGTTTTTTTCTTACTCTCATCCATGGAGACATATAAAGCTTTAATTGATTCATTAATATCAATTTTGGGTGGCATAATTTTAGTCTTAAGATTTTCTACATCATGAATAATTCTATCAATGCTCCTAGACATATCATCAAGTTTACTTAATTTTTCTTCTATCGTAGTGTTGAAAACTTTTTGAGCATTAATAAATTCTTTAATATTACTTTCAAGATCAGAGGGCATCCTATTATTATTATTATAAGAATTACCATAGGAATTGCCATAACTATTAGAGGAATTTCCAGGAAACGGCCTAGGATTAAAATTACCTCTATATGCATTATTATTAAAATTGTTTCGCGAGACAAAATTCACATCTAAGGGATCATTATTTTGCTCAATCAAGGTCGATAAAGGCACATCACTAGGGTCAATAGGAGTATTTTTGCTAGCAACCAATTTCATAAGCGCATCAACTTTATCACTCAAAGTACTAATTTCTTCAACAGAATTCACTTTTTTACTAGTAGGAACTCTTTCAGTATCCCATTGTGAATAATTTGCCATAATATTATCAAGTAATTTAGTAGCTTCTCCCAAAGTAATTTCCATAAAAGTACCACCCGCGGCAGAATCTAAGAGATTTCTAGAAACAAAATTTAATCCCGCATAAATTTTTTGTATGATCATCCATAAATTAAACCATGAGTAGGGCAATCTCTTATCATTAATTTCATCCTTTCCAAAGATTGGGAAACATGTTCATGATCAAGTTGCTTCAAATTCATAATTTGATTTCTAAGTGAAATAATTTTTGCGGGAGGAAAATACTTGGTAATAAAAGCATCTTTACACCTATCCCAAGAATCGATACTATTTCGTGGTAAAGATGAAAACCAAATTTTTGCACGATCTCGCAATGAGAACGGGAATAATTTTAATTTCACAATATCATTATCCACATCTTTTTTCTTTTGCATATCACACAATTCTACGAAGGTGTTAAGATTGGATGCGGCATCTTCGTTAGGACTACCAGAAAATTGTTCTTTCATAACTAGATTTAGCAAAGCGGCATTAATATCAAAAGTCTCCGCACTAGCGGTGGGAGGAGCAATTGGAGTACTAATAAAATCATTATTATTAGTATTGGAAAAATCACACAATTTTGTATTTTCTTGAGACATCGTGGCTATGCAAACAAGATAACAAGCAAGCAAACAAGCAAACAAGAAAAAGGCAAACGGAAAATATTTTTGTATTTTTGTAAAAACTTTTTAGAAGTGGGGGAGATGAAAATGAGAGGCAAATAAAATAAATGCAAGGAGATGTAATTTTATGCGTAGGTACTTGATAGATGTTGATGATGTCTCCCCGGCAACGGCGCCAGAAATTCTTCCTGCTACTTGTGATCTGCGTTGGTTTTTGCCCTGAAGAGGAAGGGATGATGCAGTACAGTAGAGATAAGTATTTCCCTCAGTTATGAAACCAAGGTTATCAATCCAGTAAGAGAATCACACAACACCTCGTTAACAATACCTGCACACAAACAACAAATCCTTGCACCCAATGCTTACAAGGGGTTGTCACTCCCTTGGCGGTTAATTGCAACATTAAATTGTATGGTGATAGATAAATAGATTGAACAAAAATACAAAATAAATAAAATAAAGACAAGTAGACCGGCTCCTGCCTGCATCTACTACTATTACTCCACACATCGACCGCTATCCAGCATGCATCTAGTGTATTAAGTCCATAAAGAACGGAGTAACGCCTTAAGCAAGATGACATGATGTAGACAAAGTAAACTCACGCATGAATAAACCCCATCTTTTTACCCTTAATAGCAACGATACATACGTGTCATGTCCCTTTCTGTCACTGGGGTTGAGCACCGCAAGATCGAACCCATTACAAAGCACCTCTCCCATTGCAAGATAAATCAATCTAGTTGGCCAAACCAAATCAATAGATCGGAGAGAAATACGAAGCTATAATAATCATGCATAAAAGAGTTCAGAGAAAATTCAAATAATATTCATGGATAATCTGATCATAAACTCACAATTCATCGGATCCCAACAAACACACCGCAAAAAGTGATTACATCGGATAGAACGCCAAGAACATCGAGGAGAACATTGTATTGAAGATCAAAAAGAGAGAAGAAGCCATCTAGCTACTAAATATGGACCCGAAGGTCTGTGGTAAACTACTCACGCATCATCGGAAGGGCAGCAAGGTTGATGGAGAGCCCCTCCGTGATCGATTCCCCCTCCGGCAGAGTACCGGAAAAGGCATCCAGATGGGATCTCTCGAGAACAGAAACTTGCGGCGGCGGAAAAAGTATTTCGTGGACTCCTCTGTTGGTTTCCCGATTTTAGAGAATTTATAGTGGAAGAATTAGGTCAAACGGAGCTGTGTGGGCCCCACTAGCCACCAGGGCGCGCCCCCCTGGGGCGCGTCGTGGTGTCTCGTGGGCCACTGCTTCATCTTCTGGCCCTCTCCCGAAGCTTCTAGTACTTGTTATGTCCAGAAAAAAATCTCCAAAAAGTTTCGTGGCATTTGGACTTCGTTTGGTACTGATATTCTGGAAAACCAAAAACAGGCAAAAAACAGCAACTGGCACTGGGCACTAAGTTAATAGGTTAGTCCCGAAAAATGATATATAATTGTTGTAAATGTATATAAAAACATCCAAGATTGATAATATAATAGCATGGAACAATCAAAAATTATAGATACGTTGGAGACGTATCAGCCCTCGAAGCAAAGTACTACTAGGCATGCCCCTAGAGGGATAGATTGGTAGGACAAGGTCCATCGCTCGTCCCCGACCGCCACTCATAAGGTAGACAATCAATAATAAATCATGCTCCAACTTCTTAGCATAACGACAGATCATACATGCATGCTTCGGGAATCACAAACCTTAACACAATTATTCTTACTAAACCACAATTATCTACTAATACCTCCCCCATATTACCATCTTAATATCGCAAAACTATTGCAAGGAATCAAATTTATCATATTCAGTGATCTACATGAAAGTTTTTATTATATCCCTCTTGAATACCTATCATATCAGGACCAAATTCATAACCCGTGCATATTACCATTGCTATCATGAGACTCTCAAAAAGATATAAGTGAAGCATGAGAGTGGAACTATTTCTTTAAAATATAACCACCGCCGTGCTCTAAAAGATATAAGTGAAGCACTAGAGCAACTGCCTAGCTCAAAAGATATAAGTGAAGCACATAGAGTAATCTAACAAATCACGAATAATGTGTGTCCCTCTCAAAAAGGTGTGTTCAGCAAAGATGATTGTGACAAACTAAAAAGCAAACAAAAGCAAACAAACTATATCACAAGACGCTCCAAGTAAAACACATATCATGTGATGAATAAAAATATAGCTCCAAGTGAGTTACCGATAGATTGTCGACGAAAGAGGGGATGCCTTCCGTGGCATCCCCCGGCTTAGACGCTTGAGTCTTCCTTGAATATTACCTTGGGGTGCCTTGGGCATCCCCAAGTTTAGGCTCTTGCCGCTCCTTATTCCTTTATCCATCGTAGTCTCACCCAAAACTTGAAAACTTCAGCACACAAAACTCAACAGAAACCTCGTGAGATCCGTTAGTATAACAAACAAATCTTAAACTTTAGATACTGTTGTAAATTTATTCATATTTAATATTGACATAATGCTACTGTACTCCAACTTCTCCATGACTCATACCCCCCGATACGGTCCATAGATTCATCAAAATAAGCAAACTATGCAACAAAAACAGAATCTATCTAAAACAGAATAGTCTGTAAAGATCTGAATTATGGTCATACTTCTGTAACTCCAAAAATTCTGAAAAATTAGGACAACGTGGGAAATTCATAAATCAATACTGTGTAAAAAATTCAGAAGGTTATTGATAACCCACAAGTATAGGGGATCAATTGTAGCTTTTTCGATAAATAAGAGTGTCGAACCCAACGAGGAGCTAAAGGTAGAATTAATATTCCCTTCAAGTTCTATCGACCACCGATAAAACTCTACGCACACTTAACGTTCGCTTTACCTAGAACAAGAATAAAACTAGAAGTGCTTTGTAGGTGTAATGCTAGAACTAGTTTGCAAGAATAAAACTAGGAGTACTTTGCGAGAATAAAACTATGAGTAATTTGCAAGATAATAAAAGCTAGTTGTTTAGTAGAAAGCTTTTGTAACACAAGAGAATGATTTGTCCCTAGGCAATCGATAACTAGACCGGTAATCATTATTGCAATTTTATATGAGGGAGAGGCATTAGCTAACATACTTTCCGTACTTGGATCATATGCACTTATGATTGGAACTCTAGCAAGCATCCGCAACTACTAAAGATCATTAAGGGTAAACTCAACCATAGCACTAAGTAACAAGTCCCCTTTACTCCCATACGCAACAACCCCCTTACTCGGGTGTAAGCTTCTGTCACTCTAGCCGCCCACTATAAGAGAATTATGAACGTATTGCAAACCCTACAGCGGGGATCCCTCACGCTTGCGCGACACGGAGGGCACCATAGGACACGGAGAGAACCAAAATAAAACATACAACTCAAACCAATCACGATCATCAATCAACCCATAGGACAAAATGAATCTACTCAAACATCATAGAATTGCCACATATCATTGGATAATAATATATAGCGTTAAGCACCATGTTTAAGTAGAGATTATAGTGGGGAGAAGAGGTGTTACACCGCTGCATAGAGGGGGAGAGAGTTGGTGTTGACGGCGGCGAAGTTGTTGGTGTAGATCGCCATCACGATGATTGCCCCGGCAGCGTTCCGGCGCCACCGGGAGAGAGGGGGAGAGAGCCCCCTCCTTCTTCTTCCTGCTTGGCCTCCCCCTAGATGGGAGGAGGTTTTCCCCTCTGGTTCTTGGCCTCCATGGCACCCGGAGGGGCGGGAGCCCCTCCGAGATTGGATCTCTCTCTCTGTTCTCTTCTGTTTCGCGTTCCTGTTTTCTGGCCTTTCACTGTTTCTTAAATTCCTGGAGATCCGTAACTCCGATTGCGCTAAAATTTTAACACGATTTTTTTGTTGATATAAGCTTCCTTGCGGCCGAAGAAGAGCCCCAACCGACTTATGGTGTGCCCATGAGGCACCACCACGCGGCAAGGGGGGCGGCACGCCAAGGTGGCTTGTGGAGGTTGTGGGCCTCCGTTTGCATTGATTCCACCTCCCAAAAATCACATATATTCCAAAATAATTCTCCGTAAAATTTTATTGCATTTGGACTTCGTTTGATATGGATATTCTGTGAAACAAAAAACATGCAACAAACAAGAACTGGCACTGGGCACTAGATCAATATGTTAGTCCTAAAAATAATATAAATTGTTGCCAAAAGTATATGAAAGCTGTAGAATATTGGCATGAAACAATCAAAAATTATAGATACGACGGAGACGTATCATTTATCATGCTCCAGCAAAAAACCAAAATTCCAGCACTGGACGCAAAAGTTTCTGTTTTCCAAACAGCATCAATTATACTATCATCAACATCATCCCAAAGGCATTACTTGGCACAAACACTAATTAAAACATAAAAATACAATCATAACAGAGGCTATAATTGTGTAAACTCACAAAAACAGAAAGTATTGGGTTGTCTCCCAACAAGCTCTTTCTTTATAGCCATTAAGATAGGCTTGGAATATTAATGATGCTCACATAAAAGATAAGAATTGAAACACAAAGAGAGCATCATAAAACATGTGACCAACACATTTAAGTCTAACATACTTCCTATGCATAGGAATTTTATAGGAAAACAAATTACCAAGACAAGAAGTATCTAGCATATGCAAGGAAGAAGAACGAAGCATTAACAATTTCAACATAACGAGGGGCAATTTAGTAATATGAAGATTTCTACAACCATATTTTCCTCTCTCATAATAATTACATGTAGGATCATAATCAAACTCAACAATATAGCTATCATAAATAATATTCTCTCTATGATCCACATGCATAAAAAAATTATAATCTTCCAAGATAGTGGGATTAACATCAACTAAAGTCCTGACCTCTCCAAACCCACTTTTATCAAAAATTTCATAAGATTGAACACTCTCCGAATATGTGGGATTCTTTTTACTTAAAGTGGACACTCTTCCAAACCCACTTTCAATAGTATTGCAATCATTATTATCAATATCATATTCATCATGAGGCTAAAATAAATTTTCAAGATCATAAGAAGCATCACCCCAATCATGATCATTACAATAAGTAGTGGACATAACAAAATCATCATTCCCAAGCTTGTAGTTTTGCATATTATTAACACAATTGACATTAATAGAATTTATAATAAAATCATTGCAATCATGCTTTTTATTCAAGGAGCTATCATGAATCACTTTATAAATTTCTTCATTCAACACTTCATCAAAATTTTCAGATTCATGATTTTCAAGCAAAACTTCATAGAGATAATCAAGTGCACTCAACTCACTAGCAATTTGTTCATCATAATTGGATCTTTTAAAAAGATTAGCTAGTGGATGAGGATCCATATCAATAGATTTTTAGCAAGCGAAGATGCAAGCAAATAGAAGGCACATGGCAACACAAGCAAAGATAGCACACAAAATATTTTTGTATTTTTTTGTAAAATTTTTTTAGAAGTGGGGGAGATGAAAATGAGAGGCAAATGCAAATAAAAGGCAAATAAAATAAATGCAAGTGAATGATAATTTGTGCGAAGGTACTTGGTAATTTTGATGATGTCTCCCCGGCAACGGCGCCAGAAATTCTTCCTACTACTTGTAGTCTGCGTTGGTATTTCCCCAAAGAGGAGAGGATGATGCAGTACAATAGAGATAAGTATTATTCTCAGTTAAGAAGCAAGGTTATCAATCCAGTAGGAGAATCAAGCAAAATTCCGTTAAGCACGCCTGCACACACAAAAGCAATCACTTGCACCCAATGCAAATAAGAGGGTTGTCAATCCTCTTATCGAGGTAAATAGATAAACTAAAATACTAATTAAAATAAAAGTAAATAGAATGCAGCAAGATAGTTTTAGGTTTTTTATATGATAAAGATAGACCCGGGGGCCATAGTTTTCACTAGAGGCTTCTCTCTCGAGGACAGAAACATACGGTGGGTAAACAAATTACTGTTGGGCAATTGACAGAATAGCAAATAATTATGACAGATTCATGGCAATGATCATGTATATAGGCATCACATCTGAGACAAGTAGACCGACTCCTGCCTGCATCTACTACTATTACTCCACTCATCGACCGCTATCCAGCATGCATCTAGAGTATTAAATTAATAAAAACAGAGTAACACCTTAAGCAAGATGACATGATGTAGAGAAGCAAATTCAAGCAATATGAATAAACCCCATCTTTTTATCCTTAATGGCAACAATACAAATACGTGTCATGTCCCCTTCTGTCACTGGGATTGAGCACCGCAAGATTGAACCCATCACAAAACACCTCTCCCATTGCAAGATAAATCAATCTAGTAGGCCAAACCAAATCGATAGATCGGAGAGAAATACAAAGCTATAACAATCATGCATAAAAGAGTTCAGCAAAGACTCAAATATTTCTCATGAATAATCTGATCATAAACTCACAATTCATCGGATCCCAACAAACACACCGCAAAAGAAGATTACATAGGATAGAACTCCAAGAACATTGAGGAGAACATTGTATTTAAGATCAAAGAGAGAGAAGAAACCATCTAGCTACTAGCTATGGACCCATAGGTCTGTGGTAAACTACTCACACATCATTGGAAGGGCAGCAAG
Organism: Elymus sibiricus; assembly: GCA_039707655.1. Lineage (NCBI taxonomy): Eukaryota > Viridiplantae > Streptophyta > Magnoliopsida > Poales > Poaceae > Elymus > Elymus sibiricus. Next base: position 256,511,201 of record CM077674.1, read on the forward strand.
GTTGATGTAGAAGCCCTCCGTGATCGATTCCCCCTCCGGCAGAGTACCGAAAAAGGCCTCCAGATGAGATCGCGGAAGAACAGAGGCTTGCGGTGGCGGAAAGGTTTTCTCTTCTGGCTCTCTAATGCTTTCCCAATATTTGTGAATTTATAGAAGTGTAATTAGGTCAAACGGAGTCACGTGGGCCCCACAAGGCAACACGGCGCCCCCCCGGCGCACCCTGTTGCCTTGTGAAGCCTTCGTGAGGCTTCTGGCCTCCTCCCAAAGCTTCCAAGGTTTCTTTTGTCCAGAAAAAAAATCTCCAAAAAGTTTCGTGGCATTTGGACTTCATTTGGTACTGTTTCTCTGAAAAGCCAAAAACAAGCAGAAAACAACAACTGGCACTGGGCACTAGGTTAATAGGTTAGTTCCAAAAAATGATATATAATTGCATATAAAAACATCCAAGATTGATACTATAATAGCATGGAACAATCAAAAATTATAGATACGTTGGAGACGTATCAAGTATCTATTCCTAAGACCATGAGATCATGCAGCTCCAGGATACCAGAGGAATACCTTGTGTGCAATCAAACGTCACTTCGTAACTGGGTGATCATAAAGATGCTCTACAGGTATCTCCGAAGGTGTCTGTTGGGTTGGCATGGATTAAGACTGGGATTTGTCACTTCGTATGACGGAGAGATATCTCTGGGCCCTCTTGGTAATACAACATCGTAAAGAGCTTGCAAGCAATGTGGCTAATGAGTTAGTCACGGGATCTTGTATTACGGAATGAGTAAAAAGACTTGCCGGTAACGAGATTGAACTAGGTATGGAGATACCGACGATCGAATCTCGGGCAAGTAACATATCGCCGGACAAAGGGAATTGCATACGGGATTACCCGAATCCTCGACATCGTGGTTCAACCGATAAAGATCTTCGTGGAATATGTAGGAACCAATATGTGCATCCAGGTTCCGCTATTGGTTATTGACCGGAGAGGTGTCTCGGTCATGTCTACATGTTTCTCGAACCCACAGGGTCCGCACGCTTAACGTTCGGTGACGCTAGAGTAGTATTGGGATATGTACGTTGGTGACCGAATGTTGTTCGGAGTCCCGGATGAGATCCCGGACGTCACGAGGAGCTCCGGAATGGTCCGGAGGTAAAGATTTATATATAGGAAGTCCTGTTTTGGTCGTCGGAAAAGTTTCGGGTATTATCGGTATTGTACCGGGAGTGCCGAAAGGAGTCCGGGGGTCCACCGGGGGGGTCCACCTGCCCCGGGGGGGCACATGGGCTGTAGGGGGTGCGCCTTGGCCTATATGGGCCAAGGGCATGTAACACCCCTGAGTAATGAGCCACAGTGATCTTCAAATTAGTGCTAAGCTAATATGTTTTGCAAAGAATGATCACAATGAAATCATATCTCATTTCAAATTCCACCACTGAATTCAAATTCAAAATCTCAATGAAATTTGAAGTTGCTCAAAAATTGCTGCAAAAATGTTCATCAATTAGCAAATATTCCCTAACCAATATTTTTTAAGGAAAATAACATCACATCTAAGCTATGATGGACAGTAGCAATTAAAACAGTGCAATTCCAGCATTTTAAAATGCCATTTTATTTGAGGAAAATTCAAATGGATTCAAATAATCCTCAAACTTTTTGTGGCAGTGCACAATATTCCCCAGTATTTGTTTTGACCAGCTCCATATTTTTGCAAAGTCATTTGTTGGCTAAAATTAAATGCAAAAGGCTGCTGAAAAAATGAAACAGAAAAAGAAAGGGAAAAGGCCTTAAGGTTACTGTGCAAACGGGCTTAAGTTCAAATAGTGCCAGCCCAGCCCACCTTTCTCTCTCTCCCACCTCCCGCCTCTCTCCTGTGAGGTGCCGCCCGCGCCGTGGCCGCCGCGCGCTCCACCGGCCGCAGCTCGCCACCTGCTGCCACAGGGCGCCGGAGGGACAAGGCCGGGCCTCGTCCCTCCCCCCTGGACGCCTCGCCATTCCCTCTCTCCCTCTCTAGCACTCGCCGCTCCTCTCTCTCCCTCACAGAGCACTGCCGTCGCCGCCGTTCGTCTCCGCCGCGGCCAACGTCGTCCCTGCTTCCCTCCGTCGTGTCTGGGAGCCTCACCGGGCTCGTCCACGCCTCCCCGTCGAGCCGCGCAACGCCGGACGCCCCCAGCAGCCGGATCGGCTTCCTTCTTCCTCCTCAGGCCGCCGGCGATCCCCTCCCTCTCCGGCCAGCCCCTGCGCTCCTAAGCTGTCAACGGCTTTCCATGGCCACTCGGTGAGCTTCCACCTCTCTCCCCTTTCTCTGGCTGCCCGCGTTCTCGCCCGTAGCTAGCTGGCGCCGCCGCGCGCCATTGCCGTGCTCTGCCCGCCGCCATAGCCGCGAGCTCGGTGCTCCCCGTGCCGCGTTGCTCGAACCAGCCGCTCCAACGTGCTCCTGGTGAGCCGTAACACCCGCCTAGCTACTTCGCGCGCCCGAAAACATCCCGGAGCCGCGATTCTGATCACACCCGAAAACCACCACCGCCAAACCTCGACGCCGGCGATGTTCCGGTCATCTCCGGCTCCAGTCTAGGGCACCATCGCACGCGCGACGTCGAGCCGCCTCGAACGCGCCTAACCACGGGTCCGGAAACCCACCGTAGCCGAATCACGCACCTCGTCGGAGCTCTCCGCCGCATTCGCGGCTCGCCAGAGCGATTCCGGCGCCGGTGCCGATGTGGCGCCCATGTGGCAACACCCCGAGTCACTGGCAGCTGGGTCCCGCGGGCCCAGTTGACCAGTTGACCGGGTCAACTGTGCTGACTGTGCACGGTTGACCCTGACACGTGGGCCCCCTCTGTTAACTAAGCTAATTAAATTGTTTTATAATTAAATCTTAATTTGATTAATTAGTTTGTCACTGACGAGTGGGGCCCATTCCCTAATTAACTCCGGTTTAGTTTAAATTAGCCTCTGTTAAGCCCACTGTTTATGACAGGTGGGTCCCAGCCGTCAGAATTGACCTGGAACGGCTGGGTTGACCGCTGACATCACGCTGACATCATGCTGACGCAATAAACTGATTTTTGGAATTAAAATTAATCCAGAGAATTTCAGAAAATTGCTAAAACTTAGAAAATTCGTAGAAATTCAACCGTAGCTCGGATGGAAAAGTTTTCTACATGAAAGTTGCTCAGAAAAATCCCACAAATCCGATCGTGCCGTCTGTTTTCATGCCGGGACCATCTACGTAGGTGAACCCGCAACTTTTCGTCTGTTTCCGGCAGATGAATAGTGCTTACATACCGGCTAATAATTCCAACTTAAATCCTAAAATTCCTAAAATGGCTTAGAAATGCATTAGGTCACCCCTGCGTTGCATATTGCCATGTCATGCTTTGTGATTGCTTTTGTTGCCGTGTATTTACCTGTTTCTTCCCCCTCTTCTTCTCTGGTAGATCCTGACACTGACATGGCCCCTGAGGACTGCTACATCCCCGACGACCCCTCCTTTGCCGCAGAGCTTCCAGGCAAGCAACCCCCCTTGAGCATGCCTATATCACCTATTCTTTCTCCCTCCTGCTTACATTAGAACTGCTACAGTTATTATTCCGAATACCTATTCTGATGCATAGCATGTTTTTGTAAACTGTTATTGATACCTTACCTGATATCCTAAATGCTTAGCGTAGGTTGGTTTGCGAACCATCTGTGGCCCCTCTTCCTTGTCCTAGTTGCCCCGCTTAGTTACCAGTGCCCCGATCGGTGTGATCGATAGGGCTGATATCAGCACATCACCGCACACCCCCTAAGTTGCTCGACTCTGCAGAGCTGTCATCGAGTGCCGAGGGTGATACCTCTTAACTCACTCCTGATGTTGCCTCTGTAGTACAGCTAGTCGGTTGTGGGTCAACGAGGGTGATTCCTCTTTCTCCACTTCCGATGAAGCTTCTGTCGTGCAACCCCGCAAGTGTGAATACCATCGAGGGTGATTCCTCCGGGTTCACCTTGTCGGTTACATCGAGTGGGAAATCCAACGAGGGTGATTCCTCAGATTCCTTCTTGATGTGATGAACACACGGTTACTTTGACTTTACTACTGTTACTTGATAAAGTCGGGTCGACCCCGAGGGGTACCCGCGAGTGATGTGGAGACGGGTTGACCATGAGGGTACCCACGAGATAATTACGTGGCACGGCCGGGCATTCTTAGCCCTTGCCGTAAGTCCACGAGACGGGGCGACGGGGTCACATGATCGTGAGTCTCTGCTCGTTTCCGCGAGCTCCCAACGCACTAATGGGTTAGGATATGTGATCTGAGTAGGCCTCTGGCCTTTTCGCACTAACCACCACGCGGGAATAAGTATGGGCACTCGGTGTCGTATGTATCAGCCGAAGTTCTTCAGACGTCAGCGATTGAGCGGCGCGCGTCGGGTTGGACTGGGAACGCCCGCGCTTGTATTAAGGGGGCTAGGTCTACTCCCGGCCACCCACGCAACGCGCAGGAGTGCAAAGGGCGATGGGCCCAAGACCCCTTCGCACTTAGGATGTAGACCGGCATGCTGGCTTCTCTGTTGAACCTAGGTAGGTCTACGACGTGTCGATCAGCCGAGGCCGGGCATGGACCGAGCAAGTGTGTCCGGCCAGAGTTAATCGAACCTGTTGGGTAAGTTGGTGGACCCCTGCAGGGAAGTATATCTCTTCGAATAGCCGTGTCCACGGTAACAGGACGCTCAGAAAATATCCCGATCTACTATAACTAGAACTGGAACTTGTGATGCTAATGGATATGTTGGCTTTGGGATCGCTTTCTCGCTGGGAGTCGAGGAAGGATCTCTGGGCGTGGTTACTATTTGTTGCTACTGCTATATTTATGTACTAATCTGCACTCTTCTAATGCTGCAAGATGCTGAAGATGCTAGTCTTCGATAGGCTAGGCCTTTCTCTCTATTCTGGCATTCTGCAGTCCGGTCCACTGATACAGCCCTTCCTTTGAAACAAGTGCATAAGTAGAATAGATCTGATGTAAGTCTTGCGAGTACTTTGGATGAGTACTCACGGTTGCTTTGCTTCCCCTTTTTCCCACATACCCGATTGATGTGACCAGATGACGGAGCCCAGGAGCCAGCGGCCCCAGCCGACGACTACTACTACTACCCCTCTGGTGGAGAGTACTACTTGTAGGAGATATGCCCTAGAGGCAATAACAAATATTATTATTTATCTCCATGTTCATAATTATGTTTATGTTCCATGCTATAACTGCTATGGTTCTCGAGTCTGCAATAACCATGAGGCTCGAAGGAAGACTCATATGCACGTGTGGAATAATAAACGGTAAAATGTATTACTAGTCTGGCCTCTAAGACTAGCTCAAGTGTTGCATGATGGTTCTGTTTTCTTGATCATGGGCATGACTATGCCAACAACTTTGAGGGCACAATGTTAGTAGAACACTTGTGTTGAATCGACCCGAATTGATGTTATGCTTTGAGATTCATTCGTCAAAAGTTAATGGTTAATAACACGGAGATAGTTAATGTTTGCATAATTCCTTAGACCATGAGAGTGTCGAGTTTCTTCATGCTTGCTTCATGAACTTTGGGGTTTGTTAAACGTCATCCGTAAATGGGTGGCTATTACGACGGCTTACGGGTTCATGGAAAAGTATGTCAAGTAACTTGATAGCTCAAGATTGGGATTTGCTCCTCCGACGATGGAGAGATATCTCTGGGCCCTCTCGGTGTTACGGTATCCACCATCGTCTGGCCAGACACATTGTGATTTGATCACTGGGATGCCGGAACACGGAAACGAGAAAAGAGAACAAAACCGGTAACGAGGTAACTTGCATAGTGGACAAGTTGTTGATCCACGGGGATGCAGAAAATCTCACCTCGGGTATTTGTAACATATCGCGAAGCAACAGGAATAGCACACGGCAACTGGAGGTTCAATCGAATATTCATTCGTGTGGGTATAGGGGTCAATATGGGTGTCCACGGCTCCGATGTTGATCATTGATCGGAAAGAGTTCCGGTCATGTCTATACTTCACCGAACCTATAGGGTCACACGCTTAAGGGTCATCTATCTGCTGAATTCTAGACGGGGAGTCTGAGAGAAAATCACCGAAAAAGTTTCGGACGAAACGGAAACGTTCCAGAGAGAACACCGGAATAGTTCCGGTGAAACTGAAAAGTTGTTTCAGGGTATTCCATTAAGTCAAATTGGTTTTGGCACATGCCTGGAAATTCTTGGAGGATGCCAGAAGTGTTCTGGTAACTTCTGGGAATTTTCCGGGATGAAAACCGGAAATGTTCCGGAGCAGTCGGAACCGCTTTGGTTGCTTTTCGCTGAAGAAACATTGTTCCGAAATTGTTTTGGAATGCGTTCAAAATTGTTTTGGTGGGTACTAGAATTGTTCTAGCCACACAGAAATAATTTGGGATTTAACGGACGCAGAAAAATGTCTTCGTGAATAGTGAAAGTGCTTTTTGGATATTTTTGGGAAAGCACCTTTTTGGATATTTCCAAAAAGGCTTCTAGAAGGGCTTGGGGGCCAAGGAAGCCCCTCATGGGGGGCCCCCAAAGGGTTTGCCGGCCAAGGTGGGAAGCTCCATGGGAGCTCCACATGCCATCCCTTTTTGCCTTCTTTATCTTTATGTGTGACATAAAGTGGGGGTACTTTGGTATTTTTTGTATGCCATCTTTACCCCTTAGCTTTCCTATAAATAGAGGTGAGGGGGCTGCCCCAAACCTCATGCTTGCTCTCATACACATGCCATTTGACTTGTCTGGCTTCTCTCTCCCTCCCAGCGAAATAGTTTCGTAGAGCCGAAAGGCTGCCTGGGTTCCGGTGGGAACTAGTTCTGGACGGCGAAGCCCTGCCGGATAGATGACACCGTATGTGTGCAACTCTGTAGAGAGATCGTAGTTTCGGTCTTAGTTCGAGAGTGCCTCCCGAAGGGCTGTCCAAGTGACCGTCTTACTTTCGAGGGTCCTCCCGAAGGGCTGTTCGAGTGACCGTCCGGTTTTCGAAGGTCCTCCCGAAGGGCTGTCCGCGACACCGTCTGAGGGACTGTCCGACCGCCTCCCGGGGGGCTGTTTGAGGGGCAGATGAGGGAGTACATCCTCGCGGTTGGGAGGTTGTAAATCCTAGCTGCGGGGATCTGCACCGCCGATCGTCATCGACACTACTTCCGCTGCGCTACGAGTCGGTAACGAAAAAGATCAAACCTTGTATGCAGTCTCCATAGTGGTCCTGGGCTGGTGCGTAGGTCGGAAATATTTTGTTTTCTACTGTGTTCCCCTACACTACTACGTGGAGACCGCCGACGACCAGGAGTAGATAGGAGGCACCCAGGCAGGAGGCCTGCGCCTTTTTGATCCAGTGTCGTTGTTTTGCCCAGCCTTCTTAAGGCCTATCTGTTTAACTTTTATGTCTGTACTCAGATATCTGATGCTTCCGCTGATGCTTGTATGACTCAAGCTTACGTATTCGAGCCCTCGAGGCCCCTGGCTTGTAATATAAAGCTTGTATGACTTTTATTTGTGTTAGAGTTGTGTTGTGATATCTTCAAGTGAGTCCTTAGGCTTGATCGTGTGCATTTGCGTGTATGATTAGTGCACGATTAAGTCGGGGGCGTCACAAGTTGGTATCAGAGTCGACTGCCTGTAGGTAGCCCCCTTTCCAACTCCTTGGCCGAAGTTGAGTCTAGTCTTTAAAAACAATTTTGCTAACATGGTTGTGTGGCTTACGGGCCCACGTCGCCAAATGGGTGGTATTAGGATCTTTTATTTCTCATCCTTACTCTGGGACTCTGATCTCTCTTCTTTTCGGGTTAAAGAGTTTTGCTAACTCTAACATTAGGTTCCCGTGACCATTTTCTCCTGGAGAGCCCCTCATTCCAGATGATCGCCTGCTTCACCAGAAGATTCTGAAGATACTCTTCGATGAATTCCGATATCCTTGTGCCCACAGCTTTTGCAGTTCCCTACCACCGATAAATCCCCGTGGATAACTACACCACCTTGCCGTTTGTACCTTCACTCCCAATTGTTCTTGCATTTACAAGATACCCCGAAATACTCTCCGTTGTTCCGAGAATCCTTTGTGCCTACTGCCTTGCAGCTTCTTTTCGCACTGCGAATAATTCCTCACACTTACCGGGGATCCGTTCATCCCCAGTTGATCATGTGATTCCCAAAATACTTTGTAATACTATCTGATCTCACGAAAATCCTCTGCAGCCTATTGCTCCTGATCTTCCTTACGTGCTTGCATTATGGTTAATTCCATATGTCTCGCAATATTCATTAGCATTCTTTGTCATTGTTATTCTGAACCTATTGATTCATAAGTATGTGAATGCTACCTATCATCAATTAAATCCTTGAATTCGTCCTTCCGGCTCAGACATCATTTTGGACATGAGTTGGTTCTCGGCCAATCAAGTTGCAATTGATTGTCCATCTAGTCCTATTCAACTTACCCATCTTTTGATCAGAGCGTCTGCTTCTAATCCCTCGATTTGGAAATCATAATTACTTTGTAGTTAAGCCTCACATTGTTCATATGTTTCTATGATCTGATGTATTTGCATTCTTTCTTCTTCTGGTTGAGTACCGATACTCACATCAGCTCTTTTGTGGACCGTCAGATCCTTTGTTGGGCTGTTATCCGACAGTGTCCTTCATAATCAATAACCTTGTGAGTTCTTCCCCTAATGCATAATGCCTTTGGTAAATTGTATCCTCTGTTTTGTCAACCATGCTCTGCTTCCGAGCTTGCGTTATTTACTCCTGAAGTTTGTGGTATATGTTCCTAAGATGCCCCGATGGGTTGAACCTATGCCTTCCCTAATCTGTGTGAACCCGAAAGTTATGCGAGTTATATTCTACTGGCGTTTCGTCAGATAAAGTTTTAACACCGCAATTTCTTCGAAAGCGATAAGTGAATGAAAGGTTATGCATTGAAGAAGTGGGAGTCGACCTTGAACTTTGTGTTCATGCCCATGGAAACGATGTAGACCGTCACAGAAGCTGCTTGGAAAATATTTATTCATTTGTATAATTCTTCCAGTTTCCTTAACTTGATTCCATGCAGTAAAGGTTCTGACCATGCTGACCTCATTTGATAACTCCATTCCCGTGCCTCGTCTATTTTTCAACAAGGTTAAAGCACCTGCCATCTGCAGATCAATGATCTAGTTCAGCTTCTATTCTGTTCTACCTTCGAGTATTACCCTCTGGTATCTCGAGAATAACGTATCATTGCACTACATCTTATGAAGCTTTGATAAGGTGATACCTTTCCCCATCATAGTAATTCCACGGGTTCTGGTTTGTTGTCAACCGAGAACACCGATAAGTGAATCAAATCCACCCTATAACACATTGACCTTCTGCTTCCCCATTTCTTCTGCTTGATCATGTTATTGATCAATTACATCTTCCTGAAACCTTTCGATAAAATTGTGTTGTGATCATTGTCAACATCTTTGACTTATCCCAAGTTATGAATTCAATTCGTAATACTTCCTTTTACCTAAATGGTGATCCACTTGCTATCCTATCATGGATATCATGTTCTGCTTTCCTTGGGAGAGATATACTCTTGATACTTGTATGTTATCACATTTTCCTTTCCATTGGTCTGTTTAACCTTTCTTGTAATCTAACTGATCTAAGCAGTAACAATTCCCTGCTTATGTAAACACCTCGGTGTACAACTCTCTCAGTAAGACCCTGTTGTTATTGTTGATGACATTCCGGTAACCGCCGGTGGACGAGAACTTTGCCTATTGGTCCGCCTCGCTTTGCGAGCAGGAAAATGGTTCTCTTCGTCCCCCGCCCTTGGTACCGATGTTGTTGCCGACCTAGATGACAGGCTATCTTCTGACATGCCTTGCTATCGTGACCGTGCAAGATGTCACCACCCTTCCTACTCTTAATCCACACTCACTGCAATTCCACAGGATCGAAACCTGACTCTCCTGTACAACCTTGATTCTGAAGTATCCTTTGCATCTGGCTTAGAATGTAAATCACGAGCCACCTTCCGGGAGATGATCTATTCCGTTGCTCTGAACCCCTTACACACTCTGTTACAGGCATCGAACGATTGCCTATTCGCTTGAAACTTCTTATTGTACCTTCTTACCATGCTCTCGATGTTTTTCTTAAGTTTCAATTCGAGAGATACCTTCCACATTTTCTGGGTTATCCACTAGATAATCAACCTTGCAAAGGTCCGTTCTCCCGAAGATACCCTTTACTCCACCTCTTAAATCTCGGGACGAGATTTCTTGTAGTGGAGGAGAATTGTAACATCCCTGAGTAATGAGCCATAGTGATCATCAAATTAGTGCTAAGCTAATATGTTTTGCAAAGAATGGTCACAGTGAAATCATATCTCATTTCAAATTCCACCACTGAATTCAAATTCAAAATTTCAATGAAATTTGAAGTTGCTTAAAAATTGCTGCAAAAATGTTCATCAATTAGCAAATATTCCCTAACCAATATTTGTTAAGGAAAACAACATCACATCAAAGCTATGATGGACACTAGCAATTAAAACAGTGCAATTCCAGCATTTTAAAATGCCATTTTATTTGAGGAAAATTCAAATGGATTCAAATAATCCTCAAACTTTTTGTGGCAGTGCACAATATTCCCCAGTATTTGTTTTGACCAGCTCCATATTTTTGCAAACTCATTTGTTGGCTAAAATTAAATGCAAAAGGCTGCTGGAAAAATGAAACATAAAAAGAAAGGGAAAGGCCTTAAGGTTACTGTGCAAACGGGCTTAAGTTCAAATAGTGCCAGCCCAGCCCACCTTTCTCTCTCTCCCACCTCCCGCCTCTCTCCTGTGCGGTGTCGCCCGCGCCGTGGCCGCCGTGCGCTCCACCGGCCGCAGCTCGCCACCTGCCGCCACAGGGCGCCGGAGGGATAAGGCCTGGCCTCGTCCCTCCCCCCTGGACGCCTCGCCATTCCCTCTCTCCCTCTCCAGCGCTCGCTGCTCCTCTCTCTCCCTCACAGAGCGCTGCCGTCGCCGCCGTTCGTCTCCGCCGTGGCCAACGTCGTCCCTTCTTCCCTCCGTCGTGTCTGGGAGCCTCACCGGGCTCGTCCACGCCTCCCCGTCGAGCCGCGCGACGCCGGACGCCCCCAGCAGCCGGATCGGCCTCCTTCTTCCTCCTCGGGCCGCCGGCGATCCCCTCCCTATCAGGCCAGCCCCTGCGCTCCTAAGCTGTCAATGGCTTTCCGTGGCCACTCGGTGAGCTTCCACCTCTCTCCCCTCTCTCTGGCTGCCCGCGTTCTCGCCCGTAGCTAGCTGGCGCCGCCGCGCGCCATGGCCGCGAGCTCGGTGCTCCCCGTGCCGCGTTACTCGAACCAGCCGCTCCAACGTGCTCCTGGTGAGCCGTAGCACCCGCCTAGCTACTTCGCGCGCCCGAAAACATCCCGGAGCTGCGATTCCGATCACACCCGAAAACCACCGCCGCCAAACCTCGACGCCGGTGACGTTCCGGTCATCTCCGGCTCTAGTCGAGCCGCGTCGAACGCGTCTAACCACGGGTCCGGAAACCCACCGTAGCCGAATCCCGCACCTCGCCGGAGCTCTCCACCGCGTTCGCGGCTCGCCGGAGCGATTCCGGCGCCGGCGCCAACGTGGCGCCCATGTGGCAACACCCCGAGTCACTGGCAGCTGGGTCCTGCGGGCCCAGTTGACCAGTTGACCGGGTCAACTGTGCTGACTGTGCACGGTTGACCCTGACACGTGGGCCCCCTCTGTTAACTAAGATAATTAAACTGTTTTATAATTAAAGCTTAATTTGATTAATTTGTTAGTCACTGACGAGTGGGGCCCATTCCCTAATTAACTCCGGTTTAGTTTAAATTAGCCTCTGTTAAGCCCACTGTGTATGACAGGTGGGTACCAGCCGTCAGAATTGACCTGGAACGGCTGGGTTGACCGCTGACATCACGCTGACATCATGCTGACGCAATAAACTGATTTTTGGAATTAAAATTAATCCAGAGTATTTCAGAAAATTGCTAAAACTTCGGAAATTCATAGAAATCCAACCGTAGCTCGGATGAAAAAGTTTTCTACATGAAAGTTGCTTAGAAAAATCCCACGAATCCGATCATGCCGTCTGTTTTCATGTCGGGACCCTCTACATAGGTGAACCCGCAACTTTTCTTCTTTTTCCGGCAGATGAATAGTGCTTACATGCCGGCTAATAATTCCAACTTAAATCCTAAAATTCCTAAAATGGCTTAGAGATGCATTAGGTCACCCCTGCGTTGCATATTGCCATGTCATGCTTTGTGATTGCTTTTGTTGCCGTGTATTTACCTGTTTCTTCCCCCTCTTCTTCTCCGGTAGATCCCGACACTGACCTGGCCCCTGAGGACTGCTACATCCCCGACGACCCCTCCTTTGCCGCAGAGCTTCCAGGCAAGCAACCCCCCTTGAGCATGCCTATATCGCCTATTCTTTCTCCCTCCTGCTTGCATTAGAACTGCTATAGTTATTGTTCCGAATACCTATTCTGACGCATAGCCAGTTTTTGTAAACTGTTATTAATACCTTACCTGATATCCTAAATGCTTAGTATAGGTTGGTTAGCGAACCATCTGTGGCCCCTCTTCCTTGTCCTAGTTGCCCCGCTTAGTTACCAGTGCCCCGATCGGTGTGATCGATAGGGCTGATATCAGCACATCACCGCACACCCCCTAAGTTGCTCGACTCTGCAGAGCTGTCATCGAGTGCCGAGGGTGATACCTCTTAACTCACTCCTGATGTTGCCTCTGTAGTACAGCTAGTCGGTTGTGGGTTAACGAGGGTGATTCCTCTTTCACCACTTCCGATGAAGCTTCTGTCATGCAACCCCGCAAGTGTGAATACCATCGAGGGTGATTCCTCCGGGTTCACCTTGTTGGTTACATCGACTGGGAAATCCAACGAGGGTGATTCCTCGGATTCCTTCTTGATGTGATGAACACACGGTTACTTTGACTTTACTATTGTTACTTGATAAAGTCGGGTCGACCCCGAGGGGTACCCGCGAGTGATGTGGAGACGGGTTGACCATGAGGGTACCCGCGAGATAATTACGTGGCACGGCCGGGCATTCTTAGCCCTTGCCGTAAGTCCACGAGACGGGGCGACGGGGTCACATGATCGTGAGTCTCTGCTCGTTTCCGCGAGCTCCCAACGCACTAATGGGTTAGGATATGTGATCTGAGTAGGCCTTTGGCCTTTTCACACTAACCACCACGCGGGAATAACTATGGGCACTCGGCGTCGTATGTATCAGCCGAAGTTCTTCAGACGTCAGCGATTGAGCGGCGCGCGCCGGGTTGGACTGGGAACGCCCGCGCTTGTATTAAGGGGGCTAGGTCTGCTCCCGGCCGCCCACGCAACGCGCAGGAGTGCAAAGGGCGATGGTCCCAACACCCCTTCGCACTTAGGATGTAGACCGGCGTGTTGGCCTCTCTGTTGAACCTAGGTAGGGCTACGACGTGTCGATCAGTCGAGGCCGGGCATGGACCGAGCAAGTGTGTCCGGCCAGAGTTAATCGAGCGTGTTGGGTAAGTTGGTGCACCCCTACAGGGAAGTATATCTATTCGAATAGCCGTGTCCACGGTAACAGGACGCTCGGAAAATATCCCGATCTACTATAACTAGAACTAGAACTTGTGATGCTAATGAATATGTTGGCTCCGGGATCGCTTTCTCACAGGGAGTCGAGGAAGGATCTCTGGGCGTGGTTACTATTTGTTGCTACTACTATATTTATGTACTAATCTGCACTCTTCTAATGCTGCAAGACGCTGAAGATGCTAGTCTTCGATAGGCTAGGCCTTTCTCTCTATTCTGGCATTCTGCGGTCCAGTCCACTGATACAGCCCTTCCTTTGAAACCAGTGCATAAGTAGAATAGATCTGATGTAAGTCTTGCGAATACTTTGGATGAGTACTCACGGTTGCTTTGCTTCCCCTTTTTCCCACATACCCGATTGATGTGACCAGATGACGGAGCCCAGGAGCCAGCGGCCCCAGGCGACGACTACTACTACTACCCCTCTGGTGGAGAGTACTACTACGTGGAGACCGCCGACGGCCAGGAGTAGATAGGAGGCACCCAGGCAGGAGGCCTGCGCCTTTTTGATCCAGTGTCGTTGTTTTGCCCAGCCTTCTTAAGGCCTATCTGTTTAACTTTTATGTCTGTACTCAGATATCTGATGCTTTCGCTGATGCTTGTATGACTCAAGCTTATGTATTCGAGCCCTCGAGGCCCCTGTCTTGTAATATAAAGCGTGTATGACTTTTATTTGTGTTAGAGTTGTGTTGTGATATCTTCAAGTGAGTCCTTAGGCTTGATCGTGTGCATTTGCGTGTATGATTAGTGCACGATTAAGTCGGGGGCGTCACAGGGCACCAGCCCCAAGGGGCCCATGCGCCAAGAGGGGAGAGAGGGGAAGAGTCCTAAGGGTGGAAGGCACCCCCTAGGTGACTTGGAGGGGGAGGAAACCTCCTCCTGGCCGCACCCCTCCCTTGGAGGAAGGGTCAGGGTTGCGCCCCCCTCCCCCTTGCTCCTATATAAAGTGGAGGGGAGGGAGGGCAGCAGGACCCCAAGCCTTGGCGCCTCCCTCCCTCTCTCCCGGTTCCGTTTTCTCCTCCGATCGCATCTCCGGTAGCGCTTGGCGAAGCTCTGCCGGGATAGCACCACCACCATCTCCACCACGCCGTCGTGCTGGTCGAAATCCTATCTACTTCTCCTCCCTCGCTTGCTGGATCAAGAAGGAGGAGACGTCATCGAGCCGCACGTGTGCTGAACGCGGAGGTGCCGTCCGTTCGGTACTTCATCGGATTGGATCACGATTGGATCATGAAGAGTACGACTACATCAACCGCGTTATATACGCTTCCGCTTTCGGTCTACAAGGGTATGTAGACACACTCCCCTCTCGTTGCTATGCTTCTCATAGATAGTTCTTGGATGATTCGTAGGAAATTTTTTGATTTTCATGCTTCGTTCCCCATCACGTCTCCCATGTTCTACTCTTCCTCGTCGGAGACCGCACCTTCACTTCACGGGTCTTAAACCCCTCCACCGTTCATGGAGACGACATATGGAGGACGTGGTCGCCGATGCGGAATACAAAGGAAGTGGACGACGGGCGCCGCCGTAGGATAGATTTAGGGTCGGGTTCCTTTTTTTTGTCCTAAATGTTCGAAATGTAATGAAAATCCGCCGTGTTTGCATGAATCTCGTCTGGTTTATATGAAAATCCGCTGTGTTTGAATAAATTTCGTCCGGTTATTTCAAACAGTGATTGGAATGTATGCGGGCAGCGTTGGATGGCCGGCTCCAGCATCAGTGTCCGCAGACTGGTCCCCCTTGTCCGCAGACAGATGCCGAAGCAAATTTGCGGGTCAGCGTTGGAGATGCCCTTATCAAGAAGTTGTGACATGTGACAGTTTTTACTTGGAAGGGGCTGGCTTGTGCCTTTTTTCCCGATAAAGAGCGATTTTTATTGACTCGTGATACAAACACAATGAACGCATATCCAGTCTCTGCATGACTAGGATGTGTATAATCAACACCAACACACACACACACACACACACACACAAATGATCACATTGGCAAATAATAAAGTCATACAAGATCAAAATATGCCTAGCCAGAGAAAAACGAAAGAAAAGAAACGAGCGAACAAAAGAACTAACTTTTTCTTTGTGAAATACAACAACAACCATCAGACACCAATCATCTCACTACGAGAAAGCTTCTCCAAAACCAAGCTAGCTTGTGCATGGGAGGAAGTTCGCAAACAGACCGCTAGAGGCGGGATGCGAAGGGAGTGAAGAAGAATAACAAGGGATGATGAATAGAAGCCGAATAGACTGCACGTTGCATTGTTGCTTGAAAATTTTGAAACATCTTCTACATTTTCTGATTCCGAGTCAACTGAGAATTAGTTTAATTAACCTTAGTTGACTGAGAAGTACTTTAGTGATCTAAACGCTCTTATATTTCTTTACGGAGGGAGTAGTTAAATCTCAGCCAAGGAGTTAAGCGTTGGGTTTGTTTGTTAATCTTAGCTCCGAGTGCATCATTTGTTGATTTTTTTTTTTTTTTTGAGAAATATCTATTCTTCGTTTGAGTGACCAAACTGTTCGTGTCTTCGTGGGTTGTTGTTTTATTTGTCTTGTTGGGCTTTTTTGCGATTCTTTTGGCCCATAGGTTGTGTGTTGATATATATATTTGTTGCAGAAGTTCAAAAGTAATAATATTTGTTGCAGTCTTTGTGTTCAATTGATGGGGTGAGACTGAAGCACTAAAAAAAGTGGTGATCTGCGATGGGCTCGGCAGGTTCAACGGCGACCATCGACTGAGTGGCCGTCAATTGGTGCTTGCAGCGACTAATGAATTTTACATCGGCGACTTGCCGTTGGTTTTCACCGTAAATGCTGAGATTTCTGAGATTTTGTTGATCCCCTTTGCTGACATTGCTTTGTGAAATTTGCCCCGTACCACTTGATCTAGCTGTTTTCTTGATTGGATTGTTTCCTAATCTGTAGCTATGTGATGAATAATAAGGGACGATGAAATTTTGATCTTGCATTTGTTACCATGAACAACATTACCATGAGCAAACAAGTACTTCAATCTGCCAAGGAACTAAGTAGCATCTCCCTTTCTGTTCGGCAGTTTATGTACTTGCTTCTGAAGCACAGGTTAACTCAGCTATATTTATAGAACAGGAGCAACAAACAAATAATAGTAGAAAATAAAACTCATCAGATCAAGACAAATATGTAATTTGTAAAATAGCTGCTTACATAGATGTTTCAATTATACATGATACATGGAAGAACAATATGTACTTGTATGTATTTACATATACACTAGGAAGATGCACTACATTTTCAAATCGGAGAGATACTGGTCTCACAGCACTATGGTGACAACAAACTTAGTGAATTTCTGTGTATGTAGTACAATTCACACATACTAGTTTTCTGGGATTGGAGCGTAATCCTGTGGCTCTTCAAGGCGAGCTGGGGCAACAGCAGCAACAACAACTGAGGCACCAAATAGCACAACAACCAATGCCGTGAAGTTCACCAGAAATGACTCTGGTCCATATTTGTCGATGCCTGAGCTTTGGAGGAAGGTGAGCTTCTCCAGAAACCCAAGTTCTGCCGTTGCCAGGGCTAAAATGTAAACGAAGATCCCAAGTAGTACGTGCCAAGGAAGAGCACTCTTCCTCACATTTGGCGCAGCCTTCGGGAAGAAGAAGGCCAAGAATCCAAATATCCACTGTGACACATAACGCAAATTAAAGAGCACTTGTCAAAACTCAATTAAAACAAATTTTCGAATTCTTTGGACTTCAACTATTTCTTTGGTATGCATCAGCTCTAAACTAATCCATTTTGCCGCAACCAATCTGATTAGTAATAGCATAAAAATAAAAGCATGAAGTATATGGGTCAATTATATTGATAACATATTTTAAAAGAATATAGATTCCCCCATATAAATTATCTATAGTCTTACCTATGCGTACCTTTTTAGAATAATCCGATACTCAAATTTTATTAAATGCTTAAAATATTGTCTGCCTATTCTACTGTAAGTGAACTGTGTCAGCGGACTCATAAAAGGTTAAAAACTACAGTCATTTACAAATACGTAAAATCAATGTGATCAAATGAACCAGGTTGATAAATGGAATAGAGAATTGCAATGATATCGGAAGTCGTAAAGTCTTACCTGAATACCATATAGAGAAATTGTTCCTATTCCAAGCCAAGAATGCAGACTGTAAAGGTTAGCAATTCCAGTTTCATTGTGATTCTTGAAAGCACAGTATATCCCGACCGCACCGAGCACGAGCGCAATCGCATGGAGTATTAGATGGATCAATTTGGTTGTATCATGGTTCACCGTAGGTAGTACCTTGTATACCATTATAGCTGCCAAAATGGACAAAGTCTTACAAACAAAAGAAAAATCACGAGCCAGAAAAGTGGAGGAATTTTCAGCATTACCTTCACTGCCAAGAATAATAAAGCCAATCAACATAAGAACGGGATGAACCTGTAACGTTTAACATTAGCAACATTCTCGAAATTGCTAAGTGTAAAGCAAGTTATTATCCTAAAAACTGTTACAAACAGCAGGGAACACAAGTAATTCTGAAGCTCCACCTCTCACTGAGGGAGTCTTTGGAGATCCATGTCAGGAGTTGGGGGAAACAAAGGACAACGGTTATTGGTTTAAAAGACATCTCCATCTGCAATTAACTCAGAGACCTGGATATTTTTCTAACTGAAACAGACATACAGTATGGCAGACACTAACACTTGAACTAGACATTTTCAGATGCGTTAGAGAGCAGTTAGCTAATGGCCCTAACAGAAACGTGTAGTTGACATTTGGAATACAATTGATGTTCATCAGCACAACAGAAGGCCCAAGCACACGGACGCAATGACGTGTGTGTCCATTTTGTTTAGATTGGCTTAAACATATCGCTCAACTATCGATGCATATATAACGCAAGCAGAAGTTGTTCTTATCACAAGTTCATATGGCTAGAGCTAAGCATCATCTAATCTCCATGGACCGTGGACCCAATAACCGAAATCACCAAGCCAATGTTCACAGCAAAAATTCAAGCAGACGCTTTTCTAAATTGCACGGACACGACGGTCAAATCTTTGCGCTCCCTTCCTCTTCCACGATGCTAGCGTACCTACCCACCCCCACAGCCCCACTCGACGCGATTTCGCCTTTTCTTTTCCTTCAGGGAACAAAACAAAAAGGCGGAATCTAAAATTGTCAGCAACCAGAGAAGAGGGAACAGGTGGTTCTCACGTTGAAGATGAGGTTCTTGTTGGCGGCTTCGAAGGCGAGGCCGCCGCGGAAGTGGATGCACCAATACAGCACCATGGCGGCGGCCGCCACGGCCAGCGCGTGCGCCACGTACGTGAACGGCGCCGCCCTCACGCCCAGCCCCATCGCCTCCGGCCCTCTGTTCTTCTGCCCCTCTCGCTGGCTGGCTCTGCTGCTGGTTTCCCCGACGGACGGAGCGAGTGGAGACAATGCGGGAGCGTGGCGTCCCCGGGCCTCTTATAAATGATCTTTTTTTCTCCTGTGTTCTCTGTTATCTTTTTTTCTCCTGTGTTCTCTGTTACTTTCTCTCCATAAAAATCACGATAAGGGCAACACGCCGGGTTAGTTGTCGATTACTCTCGCAGTCTCGCTATATGATGAAGAAGAGGCCCACGTCGCACATCAACGTCGACACTACATCTCAGTAAGTAGACGTATAAAATTACCAAAGACATTGAAAAATTCACAAATTTCTGTATTGTTCTAGACAAACTGTAGCAGTGTAGCTTTCATCAATAATATTGTCGTAACTGCTTTGGCTGTGACACGTGGGAGCCTGGCACGAGATGCAGTTGAATTATGATACAGTTGAAAAAGGTGTAACCGTGATGGAATGTATTAGATCCTTAGGACTTGTACATTGCAAGGTGTTTAGGGAGATGTTTAGTAAAATAAACCCAGTTTTTTCATAAGCATCCGTGCTTATTTCTATAGGAGAAGTGTCTAATTAAGCGTATACCTTTCACAAATAAGCACCGGTGCTTAAAGAAAAAATTGATTCATTTCTTTAAACACCTTGCATTGTATAAGGCCTTAAGAGAGAGAGAGGCCCCCGCGTCGCCCTGCTTGGGCCACTCGGGCAGATCACCAAAACCTAACCACCAGCCCGCCACATCTCTCTTCCTCACCTCTGTCGCTGCTGGAGGAAGCCGCTGGGCTAAGAACCGGGGGACGGCGGCGGTGGTGGAGGCCCTCTCGCGTTGCATCGAGTGGCGCGGGACACCCAATCGCGCGCGCGCGCGCGGGGGGGGGGGGGGGGGGGGGGGGACCACGGATCTGGGCCATGGCGGCGCGCGGCGTCTCGCTCCCGACGACTGCATGTGACGGAGGTGTGGTGATGGATGGTTGCGGGGGTGCTGCAGAGGCGTCGTGGAGGTCTGCTGGTGCTGCGTGGGGCGTGGTGGTTGTGGCTGCCCCTGCGGCTGGCGGCGTCTGACCTGGTCGCCCACTCCCCTCCCCTGCTCGGTGTGGTCCTCCGTATCTGGGTCGCGATCTTGCCGGTCCTCGATGTGGATGGATCTGGAGGTGGGGATTCAGATCGGGAGAAATCCCTAGCCGTCCTTTCAGCCGCGACGGCGGCGACGCCCGAGGGCGCTGCTTCTTCTCCATGGAGACGTTTGTTAGATCTGCTTCTACCTCCACCACGTCATTTGTCTCCCGGGTGAAAGCTCTCACCGCGGTGGGACGTCGTTCCCTTCTTGAAGGCGCCGCCTTGGGAGCTATGTGGTTGGTGGACACCGTTGGGTTGGCGTTGACGGCGATCTGGATCTGGAGGTGGTGCGGCGTCGTATCTACCACGTCAACAACGGCGGGTCTTGGTGGCATGGTGTGGCGGAGTCTTGGGGGAGGATGCGTCTTGATGGACGAGCGTAGGGCGATGGTGTTGTCTAGCGCCATGGTCGCATTGACGGTAGAATGGTCTGGCAAGGTGAACACGTTGATCGCTCCTGAAGGTGGGACGACGGAAGATGGCGGCGGCTAATTCTAGAGCGTGCGCATGCGGTGGGCGCAGAGGGTCCGCTAGACCGGTTGGTGCTCACGGTTTGCCGACGAGGGGCTTGGTGTGGTCATCAGATTAGATGGTAGGCCAGGGTACATCATCAAGATTGTAGGTGTAGTGACATTGGTTGCCAGCCAGGTGACTTTGGGTTGATCCATGTATTTGTTTGTCTAGTCATGTTAAATAATATAATAAAAATGGATATGTGCATTGCTTGATGCAGAGATCCTCCTTTTTTTAAAAAAAGTATAAGGCCTTAAGGACTAAAAATGCACTACTTACCAAATCATTTTGGATTGATTGATGCTCTGAATTTTGCAGTTTGTTCCCCACCCCTTTCTTTTCCTTTCGCTTTGTTACGTACTCCCCATTTTTATTTCATTTCTATCTCCCATGCTCTTTTCTATTTGTACAACTTTTATGGAAGAGAAGTGCAGCAGATCGTGGATTCACCATGACGAACCTCATTGTTATTCTATAGCATCTCATAAGCCAAGGATGTTGAGGTTTCAAAAACGAAAAGCATGTTGTAAATCATAGCAGTTCCACTACTAGGGAAAAGCTTATAGGTGGAGGCTTAATAGTAGCGCGGTTCATGGACGAGCGTTACTGCTATTTAGCAGTAGCGCGTTCCCCAACAACGCGTTGCTGCTATAACGTTAGCAGTAGCGCCGGGGGACAAACAGGCGCTGCTGCTAACCGGGCCCGTGGTGTCCCCCGGGTGGAGCCTTTGTAGCAGCGTGGGGATACAACCTGCGCTACAACTAACTATATAGTTGTAGCGTGTTTTACACGGCACGCGCTACTGATAAGTTTAGTCCCACCTCGCTCCGCGAACAGATTGTTTACCACCTTAAATATGTTAATTCTCCAACTATCACAAGCACTTGGTCTTCATTGTACTCTATGTGTAGGATCTGTGGCAATATGAATCTTCACCTGTTCCTACAGGTGAAGATTCATACTGACAATTTAGATTCTACACAAAAAGATCATTGATGACCGATGTATTTTATGATGTTTTTTTTTGACATGCTTCAAATTGGGTTGTGTTAAAAAGAAAATTACATTCTTAAAAAGAAAATGAAAATGAAACAGAAAAAGAAAAGAAAATTGGGCTGTGTTAAAAAGAAAATTACATTGTTAAAAAGAAAATGAAAATGAAATAGAAAAAGAAAAGAAAATTGGGCTACCACCCCATTTAGCAGCAGCGCGTGACCTATGACCCGCGCTACAGGTATTGGGCTTAGCAGTAGCGCTGACCCTCTACCCCGCGCTACTACTAAGCCCTGTGCTACTGCTACAAAGCCTTATCCCCACCGCGCGCGACCGTCCACCTCTCACTCTCATGTGCTCACTCTCGCTCTCGCCGTCGCCGCGCGCCGCCGTCCACCATTGCCGCCGTCTCCACCTCGGTAAGACTCCTCCTCCCTCCTCCTCCTCCCTCCTCCAGCCGCTGCCCTCCTCACTCCAACCGCCACCCCTCCTCACTCCCCTCCAGTCGCTGCCCTCCTCCCTCCTCCTGCTCCAGCCGCCACCCCACCTCCATCCGCCGCCCCTCCCCCATCCTCCTCCTCCCTCTCCTTCCTCCCCCTCCATCTGCCGCCCTCCTCCCTCCTCCCCCCCCTCCATCTGCCGCCCTCCTCCCTCCTTCCTCCCCCTCCATCTGCCGCTGCCCCTCCTCCCTCCTCCTCCTCCATTCTCCAATTTACTTTCTAGTTTACTGAATTAGTTAAAAGTTTATTTGGTAGAAACATGTATTGGACACTTAGTTGGTAGAGATTATAACTAGTAATAGAATAGAAAATGAATTATAGTAATAGAAATTTTTAGTAAAAAAAATAGTAATAGAAATTTTTAGGTGTAGAAAATTTTCAATATAGAAATGTATTGGAAAGCTATATGAGAAATTTTTAGGTGTAGAAAATTTTCAATATAAATGTATTGGAATGCTATATGAGAAATTTTTAGTAAGTTTTGAATAGAGTAGAACTAGGGTATTTAGTTATGTCAATCTCACATTGCCAAATTTAGAGAGAGAGACCTACTTTGTATGCTCACGTGTGAATGCTCATGTGGCGCAGGGTAGATCACCGACGAGCCGGTCGACGACGCCCAGAAGATCACCGACGACACCCGCGCCCGGTCGACAACCATCGTCTATAGTGAGTAAACATGATGTTTTTATAGATGTAGTAGATGAGTAGCTGTGACAATGTGAAGCTAGTTTTTTTTAAATGATAATTGATCCGGATAGAATTTCAAGTTTAAACATCTCTGTATGTGTATGAATATCTTTGTATCGCATGGAAAATCCGAGTGGCCTATGTTTTGCCAGAGTGTTGATTCATTTCCGTTCCGGTAAATTTCAAGCGCTCGATATGTCTTATTTTAGCAAAGGTCATGCCGGATTTTTCCGTGAATTTTAGCATGACTTGTGCTAGTATGTAGGAAATATCGAGTGCCTTGGATTTGCCGGAAAGAGAATTAAACGACATTTCGGGTTGACTTTAACTCTATCGGGGCTCAATACATGACAGTCAGAAAATTAGTGAGGGAGAGGGTCCACCATATATGAGAGAAGAAGAATGTCGACTGTTGTCGTGGGGGTCGCTTCTCCTTCTTCTCCTTGTGCTAGACCTTTGTTATGCACTAGGGGGAGGAGGAGTAGCGACCATCACCGTCGGTCGAATATATCAGAGAGGGAGTGCTCACCATATATCAGAGAGGACTCGACAGACCGAAAGTCAACCCGTGATGAGTAATAATGATCTGTGTGTTGAGTTCCTGTTATTTGCTGTCGATTTTTAATCTTTGACTTATGAACACAGGAAATGTCTGATGACGATATGATTCCTGAGTGCGACTACTGTGAAGACGACCGGGGTTTGTGCGACAAGATGCCTTATCTGCAAAACGGTAGGTACTTCACCATCGTGCTGAATGAGACTTTCGACGTTTTTATGGTACGTAAGGACGACAAGTATTTTTCCGTAATTATGCATGACTTGTGAATTTTGGCTTCAACGTGTAATTTTCCATTTTTTTAATTGAAATAGTTCATCCCATGTCATGCAAGACCGTATGTCTTGGAAAAGCTCGGTTTTGAAGATAGGGAGAGAACAGAGACGAAGAGTGCTCACCTTAGGACGAAGCATGGTTTCACTTTTTTGGTTAAGCTATTTAATGCACCAAATAGCTCACATTTCGGTTGCTCAACTTGGAGAGGATTTTGCAAGGCCTATGAATTTAAGGAGGATATGCAAATCACCTTCGATCTTGGGCCCGAAGATGAAATTGACGATAATATCGACATTTGGGTGGATGTCGAGACGCTTCCAGTTCTACCTCTTTGTGAGTTTGTCAAATAAATTTGTTAAGTAATTTATATTGTTTATTTAAAAATCATTGACGGCTTATTTCCATTCTTCAAAAAATGTACGAAAGATAGTAGACAGAACCTACTACACTGATGGCTCTGAACTAAGTTACCAGGAGAAAGATCATCTTATCTCATTTATTATTGATGTTTAGAATTTCAATATCAATTATGAAACTCCTCCACATTATGGTCAATACGTGCCACTAGTGCACGTGTGGAACTACGGTAACATCCATGGAGATGGCATGGTAAGATTTTTTACTATTACGACATCAGTGCATCTTTTGCATACATTCTTCTAAAGCTAAACTACATTGCTAACTAAGTTATTATTATGTTCTTCAACAGAAAATCCCGAAGGATTGTGTGCCTCATCTGATGTTTACGAAAGGTCGCATTGATGTTATTAGATTACGGCCAAGTCCGCCTCGGGTTCACCGCTGTTCATACAAGATTTCTCAAACCGATGAAGACATCACAATCAAAGAATGGAAAAAAGTTATGAATAATGAAAGGGAGCTACTTGGAAGCAACATTGTGCGAAGCGCACGAATTGGAGACAGGATAATCTCCATTCTTCATAATGGAGAGTCAGGGGCTATGTTATTTTATGCTATTTTACCTTAGAGAGCGTAGCAGGTCCTAGCTAATACTCATGATCATGTGCTAAGAACAATTAACTAGGGTTGGTTATGACTACGATGATGATGAGTATGACTTGTTATTATGATAACGAGTAGAAGTTGTTAGATGACTATATATGATGATGATGATGAGTATGACTTGTTATTATGATAACGATGATGAGTTATTATTATGATGATGATGCTGAGTTGTTATATGAGCATGATGAGTTATTATATATATCAGTGGGTGAAATAAACGTGGATTAGATTCAAGTGGAGGCAACATGGTGCAGATCGAAAGTACTACTAATCCAAACTAAAGTGATCAAGTTTGGATTAGTATTACTTTCGATCTGCACCATGTTGCCTCCACTTGAATCTAATCCATGTCTTTTTCACCCACTGATATAATAACTCATTATGATCATAAAATCATATGATGAAACTACTGTATAAAACCTGTACAAATACAGGGCCAATATGCTGCAGAAAAAAAAATATAGGAAAAATTAGCAATAGCGCGGGCATGCATGTAGCAGCAGCGTGCTATTATCAGCAGCGCGCTCTGGAAAGAGGCGTTGCTGCTATTAGCAGCAGCGCGGTTTAATGAGCACGCTACTGCTATGTATAGTTAGCAGTAGCGCGGGTAAACCCACGCTACTGCTAAAGTTTAGCTGTAGCGCCTTAGCAGTAGCGCCGGTGCCCGCGCTACTGATAAGGTAAAACCCCGCGCTACTGTTAGCCTTTTCCCTAGTAGTGTTCTCTGCCTTTAGTTATAATGCCTAATGCCTTCGGATCCTACTTGTACCGTGGTAACATTGTAGCGGAAGTAGAAGTATTAGAGCACATTGGCATGAAATTGTTCACTGTTTTGTTTAGTGATTTGTTCATTATTTTTTGTTACATTGTTTTCAGTGATTTGTTCAAAATACTCCACCATACTTTTTTTTGCAATGCTTGAATGTTTATGATATAGAGATTTGTTGAAACATTTGAACATGCCTTAATAGTGCATGTGTGATTCCCTGGGGCTAACCGAATAAGTATCATGGACATGGATTCAAGGGGATAAGAAGGGAAAGGAATTGTGGGGATAGGGTGGCAAAAAGTGGAGCTTTGAACACTTTGTGAAGGAAATTGTTTGCAGGACTTAGATTGGATTTTTTTTTCTTTTGCCCCCCACCCACCCCCAATGGTCTTGCTTTGTCATTCGCCTCCGGGGTAATTTTTTCTAGCGACACCACAACTAAAGGCACACATTATTAAATAGACAGTAAATTAAGTTGAGCGACGCTACACATCAGTCGGGTGATAATTCGACAAAGATCCACCGCCTTCGAAGCCATTGCATGCATCGCCGAACAGTCATTCGATCAAACTCCCGTGAATGCCAGCTTTTGCAACAAGGCTCATGTTGTGTGATCGGCACTTTGCAACACGAGCCATGTTACGCTCCACGCCGAACCGTTTTTTCCTTTGAAACAAGGCTTGTGTTGCAAAATCAGCTACGCCGACAGCCGAGAACAACCCCTACCTCTGCTCCGACCTTCTGCAACGTGGATCGAGCGCAACAAGGGACCATGCTTTGTCCATTGTCGCGGCGGACTTTCTTAGCTCCGACCACCACCGTTGGGACCTGCTTCATTGCGGTCGCCACAGCGGGTTCCGCAGCGGGATCCATCCGGTCGCTATGGGGAAGGACAGCTGCAGGATCCAGCCGTTGCTGCCCTCCTTTCGCCTTGGTCGCTCTGCAACAGAGGGGGAGTTGCGCTCGAGACAACTGCAACAATGGCCTTGTTGCAAAGCTGGACTGCGAGTATGGGTTTGCCGCGGGCATTGCAACAAGGGCCTTGTTGCAAACATGGACTGCGCGTATGGGTTGACGTGGGCCATCCGATTAGTCTCGGATCCAACGAACGCGGAGAATGTCGACACGCGAAGAGTTATCAGGCAGGCGTGTCTAAGCATTTCCCAAATAAGTTTTTAAGAAGCACTCGATCCCATCATATGATCTCTCGGACTACATGGTTGTACTCCAAATAATTGCACACGTAGGATTGTAGGATTACGAGTATAGCTATAGGTGAATTGAAATTATAAGCTTTGTGTGTTCAAATTTGATGGAGATGTTGTATGGACAAGCATAGGTGGTGTGGGTGTCGCAGAGATAGATAGTACCCTGGATTTGTGTGCTCTTGAATGACCACAAGGATGTGAAACCTGTCGTTTAGGTCATTTGAAGTCAGCTTAGTCTGACCATACTATGATTAGGACCCATTTTATCAATTAGCATCAGAGGGCATTTGGTCTAGTGGTATGATTCTCGCTTTGGGTGCGAGAGGTCCCGAGTTCGATTCTCGAAATGCCCCTCTTTTTAATTAATTTTTAGGGTAATTTTATTTTAAATTTTAGTTTGCCTGGATAAGTTATTAACAATTTACTCCTTTGGTCATCTGTTCAAACTTCTGATCAGAAACGTGCATTTCAAAACAATATAGATTCCTAATAACATGTCAATAATTTGCCACTAATATTTTGTGATTGTAGCTATCTTACATTACATATATGTGCTATCCTCGAAGACAGTGCGAAGCTATAGTATAATCCATTGTTCTGCCCTGCAGCTTAAGCAGAACCCAGGCGACACCATGCATATCGTGTATGCACACAAAAGATTCAAAGTTCTCTGACAATAATAAGGAAAAAAGAAGTGAAGAATACTGAATAGTCGATAGCCTACAGAGTTGTGCCACTGCGTGCGGCTGCGCATATATAGCTGGGCTGATATGATATCACTACCAAACGCTAGAATACCATCTGGACCTTAACGTTGGTTCATCTGGGAGCTCTGATCCGTGTCACCCGACTGCGACACCGGCTGGCTGGTGCTCCCATCCCCCGCCGGCGCATCATTCAAAGCGACCTGCGTCAGGAACCGTCCTGGATGCAACGCTGCCGGGCGCCCCTGGAACGGGCGGGGCCGCTTGGCGATGGCCCGGCCTTGGAACGGGCGGGGAGCGAACGGGCGTCCCAGGTCGCTCGACGCCGGCGGAAGAAACCGAAAGTGCTGCCTCGCGAGCGGGCGTTCCTGGAACGGCCGCGGCCGGGGTAATGCCAACGGTCCGTCTTGGTACGTGAGCGGCGGCGGCGGCGGGCGGTGCTGGTGCTGCAGCACATGCGGGGGCAGCTCGCCTATGGCCACCAGGTACTCCGCGGCGAGGCGGCCGGCCTCCATGAGCACTGCCTCCCTCCTTTGCGGCGTCATCTGCGGCGGCGGCTGGCGGTAGGGCGGAGCACTGGCCATGTTGCTCCCGTCGCGGAAGCAGGCGCCGCTGTGGACGTAGTACGCGCCGGCCGGGGCCGTGCCGGGACCGTGCCGGGACGGGGGCCGTAGCCTCCGGGCTGCATCGATCTTGGTCGCCGCGTGCAAAGCTCGCGATTTGAAGCAACGCGCAACGATACAGCTCGACACGATCCGACTCGACGCGAGATGTTAGCGTTGCCAGGAGGGCCGATTCGTGATTTCAAAGGCGCATACAAAGACGAGTTGATGTCAGATTCGGAGCCTCACGTCACGTGCAGTGCAGATAGTCGACTCCGAGCCGATGACGTGTTCGAGAACTAGAATCTCACGCAATGGCCAGCAACTCGGACGCAACAATTTCAAATCGTTCCTGTAGCTGGACAAGGTAGACCAACATATGTGCAGAGGCTGGCCGGCATATCCTATCCAGTCAGGGAACTGCGAAAATAGTGGCTTTGCTTTCTTATTAACACAAATAGCTAGGGTGAGCTTGAGGAAGTCGGAGACATCTTCCAATATACTCACTGAAGTGTAAAATCAGATCAAAGGTATGCAAACATCACTACACCAGATCAACCTTGCAGGTTGAACAATGAACAGGACAAACATTCCCAGTTCCCTCTACAAAATGATGGACAGATGACACCGTATTCGCAGGGTTCACCCTCACTGTTTCAGACCAAATTGTGGTGTGACAGACAACACAAACATCTACTGTTACTTTGTGCACATTCTACCTCCAACAAAGTTCATAACTATAAGTGTTGTTAAGACATATTTCCATGGGATATATTTTATCAATTAATTAAAACATCATCACCAATCTGCGTTAAGGACCGAGGACCTCTAATCTACGTACCTTCTTCCCGGTATCCGGAAGCCACACCCAATACCAGGGCTATTTTGGTTTCTCCAGATCAGCTTGCTTTGTTTTTCCTTCCCGTGTGCTGCAAATAAAAGTTTCTGCACAAACTCATCCAGATTAACACACAAACTCATCCAGATTAACTTTATGCATACACGCTAGCAGTTTTATGACATCAGAATGTTAGCAAATACCTGTCTCGCTCTCTTGTCGATGGGAGTCCATGTTGGATCAATGGACGGCTCCATCCTGTTTTCATGACTTGCGCTTGCTTGCATCTTGAAATCTTTTCTTGCCCTATGGGTATAATGAGCTTTAGTTCCTCCTCTGGCTTTCCCATAACGGTGAATCTCTATCTCCTCGGTATCTGAAGGATTCAATAGGTGGAGGACTTAGAATCTTAGAGGCTCCATCCCTCATCCTTGAGTTTGACATCGTTGCTGATGTATTGCATCTTGATCTCTCCTGACGCGCTCTTCTTTTCTCGCTCATTTGCCTTAGATAATCCATTTCCCAGCCTGAGCCGTGTGAAGTTGCATGAAAGCCAGAATCCTGTTTCAGAAAAGCAAGTGAACTTCCTGGACTCTGAATTATTTCCTCTCTTGGTTCATGATATCTGCTGCCCATATCATTTCTGCAAGCGGTTGAGGCAATATCCCCACCCTTCCACGTGTGATGTGTACCTCCTGGAATGTCCCAGTCACCAGTATCATCATTGATCTCCAATGCAGTTGGAAATACTGGATGACTGTAAGTTGTGCTGAATGATGGTTTGTTTGGGGGAAAAGAGTTTTTGATTGGTTCTTTACCCACTGATTCAGGTTGCCAAGAGAAGTCGTATGTGTCGACCATACTGCTAGCCCTTCGGTCATAATGCCTCATATCTGTAGTCAAACCATTGCTGAAATGATCACTCATGATCTGATTGCCAATTATTGCATCAATATCGTGCTCTCTTGGTAGACAAGAGACCCCTTCACCTCGCCTACTCAAACTTTGATCGAACATAAAGACCTCTGGGAGCTGAGGCATTGCATCCTCCACATCGGAGCACCTCCTGAACTTGGGCTGTGAGAACACATTGTCATGGTCTACATAGTTACCAGGCAATCGGCTTAGAGGATCGGGAT
Source organism: Elymus sibiricus (assembly GCA_039707655.1). Taxonomy (NCBI): domain Eukaryota; kingdom Viridiplantae; phylum Streptophyta; class Magnoliopsida; order Poales; family Poaceae; genus Elymus; species Elymus sibiricus. The sequence goes on from CM077674.1 coordinate 256,541,198, forward strand.
GGAGGCGATCACCAGTTGGTACTGCAAAAGCTTGCGAGGCACACTTTTTCCTTTTCCTTGGAGACTGCAACAATGCACTACAGATGTCTGAATCTACAGAAGAGCATTCTGTCATTACAGACTTAGATTCACCTAGCTCACCAAATTTGCACAAAGCATTGAACAGAGAAATGCTCTGCGGAGACAACAGGTACTTTTCAACAGCCTGAATACGATGCTCATGTGACCAGCCGAGGAACTCCACAAGGCTGCCTCCACAAGAAAGAATAATGTATGCAGACAAGGGATTGATTGAAGGGAATTTTGTGAGAAATGATTCAGCCAAGCTTTCTGATTCAGGTATATCTGGAGAAGGAGCTTTATTCAACCTATTCACATTCCTAATGCAACTGAGAATTATCTCATCTGTCGACTTGGGGGTGTGTGAGAAGAATAGCTGCAAGTTCATGCCCAGACTAGCAGCTGCAGCATATAGAGAATCAGATGACTCCTTTAGAACAGAAAGGGAGTGAGGTTCGCCTTCAAAGACCTACAAAAGTAGAAGCAGTGAAACAGTTCAGTTACTGCAGATATAACTCAAAGACAGGTATACCATGATAACTCTATGATGAAAAAGCAAAAATCTCAGGAGTTCAAAACCAATTACCATTATGCAACCACAGAAACAGAAACTAATTGACATCAGAATGTTGGTCGCGATGGTCTCTACAAAATTTGTTATACTAGATGTCTCTGTTGACACTGTGAATTCACTGCTCCCAAAGATTTTGGTCTCAAACCATACTAAGCAAACTGAAGCACTGAGTATTAGGTCCACGGGAAGATCAACATCTCGTTCCACAACCTGCATTCCTCCTTTCTCCAAAGATAGTATCTGCTGATAAGACGATCTCCGAGAGAAAATCATATTCTTTCCGTGACTTCCAGTATTTACAACAATCACCGGGTTAGATAATCTTCCCGGAGTGATGCTGCCAACTTTTACACTGGAAAGCAAGTCAGTAGCAGATTGATTGTCTTGTGGGGCTTTTATCACATTTGCAGATACAGAAGAAGTCAAGCTGCTCTTCTCGAGTGCAGGCACAAAATGCCGTGAATGGAGAACAATTCTTTTGCTCAACATTTCCTCTATGTGCTGCTGTTCAGCTGCAGGCACAAAATTCTGTGCATCGACAATATTCTTTTTCTCCAAATTTTCTAGTTTGAGCAGTTGATCATCTGCAGGTAATTTTTTTGTTGAATCAGCAGTGAGATGTTTACACAGATTTTTCTGCCGTTCTTGCAGTTGAGTAGTTGCTGGTACAAAGTTCAATGAATCAACAATACGCATCTTGTTCATCTTCTCTTGTAGATCCTTCTTAAGTGCATGCAGAACCGTATCCTGCAAATAATCAGCACGGATTCTTATTTCTTCGTAGACATTTATATTTTGACAAGATATCATTTGCTGCCCCATCAACCATTGGTAGCACCCTAATGAGGGTCTCAGAAACAAAATCTGAACAATTCAAATGAAATGTACACCACCCACAAGATCCGGCATGTCAAAACAGTGCTCAACAAAAGTATGCAGCCATTGATGAACTTGAGTTAAGAAACCTATAATTATTTGCATAGTACCGGTTGCTTATTTCTGCAAATTTTAGTGAGATGTGTATTGAAGTTCAAAAATAATAATAGCTTGCATTATTGCTCTAATCATCTACCTTCCATTTTGCAGGTGGCCTTTCATATTTAACGTGTGCATGGTAAAACAGTAGTAAGTTCCAAACAGCTTGACCAACATATGGTAAAACCAAAACATTAATAAGTTCCTAACATCATGACCAACATAAGAAGATCGAACTAATGCAAGTGTGAAGAAGTAATCGACAATCACCAATGTGGCTTTCAACTCCTGGTCTGTAGGGTTGTCCTCAACAAGTGCAACCGAAGGGTCTTCAACATCCACTTTGACACAGAGGAAATGTAGTGGTGGAAAACCCTCTAACTTAGGAACCAGAGACAACAAGGTAGATGATTTATTTGGACCTCCGTATTCCAGTATGATGCCAAACTCGCTGAAAGGGAATGAAGCTGGAATGTTCCTTCAAAATTGAGACCAAAATAAATATTTGACAAGTCACACTAAAATCATTATGCGTGCAGCAAAAAAAACCATCTACCTAGAAATACAAATGAACTCTGCTACAAATTTTCACACCTTAAAAGTTAAGTTTTTTGTCTCTTGTGCATGTCCTGTAATTTATATGTTATGATATACCATCAAATATCTCCACATACGTAGAAAAAAGTGAAGCCTCAAAAGTATTTTGGGAGGGCAGTTTAATCATCAATGGGAACAAAAAATGCAAGATGGCTCATTAAGTACCAAGGCATTGGTCCTTCTGAAAAATCCAAATCCTTTTACAAATATACTTATTGAGTTGTAAATTTTAATCTGTCTAATCAGTTAGAAACGAAAGCCAAGTGACAAACATACATGAACTGTTCATACAACGCATGCGCGTCTTTGCTCACCAGAATGAAAACAAATTTAGACTTGGTTCCAGTGAAGTTCAAATGTTGCAAAGCATTCAGCCTGTTCAAAACTATAACCACTAATTTATGGTTTCTTGTGAATAACTGGTTTCAACATCTGGATTTTTAAAAGAGTCTGACAAGAAAAACAAGTGGATTGCAATACCGCAATGACACAGCTGATTGGATCTTATACTTATATGAATTCCTTTAAGATGGTTTACTCATTCTGTATGCTAAATGGGATGGAACACTTTGTAGTGCTCGCATGAAATTTTTTCATCAAGGTTGAGTAGCTTACTCGAAGAACCAGATTATTTGTTTCTAGAAGTAACTTGGTTTGTAGAACTCAGTAAAACAAGAACTGGAGCAGATAACTGGCATAATTTGTTTATCATCTGTACTGACTTATTATCTAGCAGAATGCAGTCTGATTTTGGTAATCCTCCCAGCACCCAAGTTGTAGGATTTGTCCTGTTCACCGGATCTAAGTAAGATGCAGCAGGGTCTTTTCCTAGCTCAACAAATGTCATCTTCATCGAAGTTAATTTTTGACCCAATGGCAGCCAGAAAGCTCTATCGGCAACTACAAGGATCTTTTGGCTGATACGCGTATTAGATCTCAGGATCATCTCAATGTCATGCAATGATGGGTGAGAGTCAATCTGATGCTTCTCAGCTTTCCACAGTGCTTCGCCGATGAAACAATGACTATTTTTTAATCTCTCAGGAATATTTTCAAAGCTTCCAATCAGGTTGTTCATGTACAGATAGGCAGCATGCAAACCAAAAAAACATAGATAATATGCAGCCTGTTTCAATCCATAGAGTATAATGAGTTCCATCTTATCTTCATGTTTACAGTAACTATCAAGGCCATCTGAACCTCCTCCAGTTATCAGTCCAAGAAGCTTCTGCTTTGAAATGCTTAAACCATGCCCATCCGAGAAAGTATGCCTCAAATATGCACTTTCTTGCAAAGCAGATGTATAGCTTGTATGGATGTGTTTGATAAGGACTCGAATAGAATCTGAGAGGCTGACAGGATGCATTTCTATGAGCCTGTCAACTTTGGGCCTGCTTGGAAAAGAAACTGCTTCTTCATTTAAAGTAGGGATATCCAAAGTAGAATTATTTTGAGCACTAGTTCCTCTCTTGGTGCCGCTTCTGGCATTCAAGTAGAAATTTAGTTCACTGGATTGTGACATTGACTCGAATAAGGAAGTTGCCTTTTCTGAACTCGACTTTTCCATGTGGCCGTGGCCTCCAGTATCACTTTCTTGTCTGTATTTCTGAGCTGTTTCCACTACAGCAGGTGGATCATGAGGTGGAGGGATAGGAACATAAATATTGTTCTGTTTGTCCTCATCTTGGTGCTTTGCACTTCTCCAAAAATACTCGAGAAAATCAAAGCCAAGTGCTGATGTCTGCTGACAACTGACTTGCGGCTCAGAGTTTAACTGGCAACTTTTTACCTCCTCAACCATGCTGGCATAGGTAGAGCAGATCTCCCGGTTGCATGGACCTTCCAATAAAAGATGCCAGTCCAAATAAATTCTGTCGGCTGCAGAGAGAGAATGTGGTTTCAGGGAGTAAAGTATTTCTCCCATGGGGGGGACCATAGACCTCAGTGTCATATCTTCATCAGTTAAAATAGGTGTAGGTAGTGATCTGAATGTATCGTCAACCAGCACCAACTCAGAGCTAACCACTGATTCATAGAAACGTCTTGTTTGATAAAAGTCGTCTTTGAATATTTCATCAGATGTATTCAGCCCAGCTGCATCTGACTGAACAAGCATTCTGAAGACATCCTCTGAAGGAAAATCAATGATCTGTACTTCTTCTAAAAGAACTGAGCAAGGCAAGTCTGAAAAAGTCCCATCAGGCTTGAGAGGGTATAATGCTGAGTTTCTCTCAAGTAGAACATTATCATTGATCCTCACAAGATCCATTTGTACTGCAGCCTTGACTGTCGTTGGTTTATCTGCTTGATAATCTGCACATGGGGCATCTTTGGAAACAAAGGCCAACATGTCCATATCAGTTGATCTCAAGAACTCAGTTGAGTTCAACACTAGATGCTGAACTTGTGCTTCACCCAAATGTTCGACAAGGTTATGAAAAATATTGGATACCTCTGCCTTAGTGGGACACTCATTAAGCTCCCAAGAATGCCTACTAACCTCCAGTTGTGGTATTGCTACACCACAATTCAATGCTGCAATCGCTGAGAAGTTACTATTTCTTGCAGACAAAAGGTCCTCCTCATCGTTATGCTTCACAGGGATTTTCTCTACTTGATAAATTGATTCCGCAAGTTCAGTTGGATATCTCAATGTCATCTCAGTGTCAATATCAATGAAATCCTACAATAAATTCAAATAGAAGATAGGACTATGAGCGCATTGTATTAATAATATCATGATGCTTTGAGTTAAGAGAACACAAGGGAAGCGGACCGAAAACATACTAATACTAACCACTAATCAGGGGGTGCAAGCAACCTTAACTGGTTTACATAATTGGATATGACTTTATGGTAATGACAGAGATTGCTATATATAGTACAGAACAGTGGCGAGATGAATGTAAATTTACATTTGAAACCACGCTGGATACAGAAGGTACAAGGGAACCCTGCTTCGCGCCATTACGTATATAACTGTAACAGTATGCAGTAAAGGAACAGCAGTATCACAACCTTGAAATTCTATGCACAATATTTTGATCTGCCTCTTATAACTAACTGCAGCTCCAAGCACAACTTAGATTCCGAAAAAATAAACTGGTAACTGCTGAAATTTTGATGAGATGATGTAAAGTACCAAGTGGATTTTCACATCTGGCAGATGAAACGATATGGTGACACCACCCGACTCGTCACCACCAAAGGATGCAACGTGTCCTTCCAAAACCTTAAAAACCGTGGAAACAACATATCTTGAGCCATAATAAATGAAACCAATATCTACGAACGATCTAAAAAAAAATCTATGAATGAAGCTTTTACCTGCGGGAGATCGACCTCTGCAACCTCAAATATGTGCTCCTTCAGCAGTTCCCATCTCTAACATCAGCACATGCAGAAATCACACACTGGTCTCCTACGAAACAGTCACAACACAATGGAACAACACAGGAAGAAACTGCAATCACCTTGGTATCAGTGGAGGTCCCCGATCTATCTGATATGGATATGGATCCGTCTCCCTCCCCTTCCTTCTCGCAGCTAATCTCGTCCAATCCCTTCAATAAACACAAAATTAGTCACAGATGCTACATGAAAAGAGGGGGGAATCCACAAATGCAGGGGATACAAGCATTAAAAGTTCACTTACATCAGGAATTTTTAGTACCACAGACTCCCTCGAGCTAAAACCCTTGCAATACCCACCCCTGTCGTAGAGGAAATCATCCAATCCCTGCGTGAACCATCCAGGCCGTTGCAATTCACAAATGCCACACGAATTGCCTCGCAGAATAACCAAATTAACCAAAACCATACAAAGCGCCCCCCAATCCGAGCTACTTCGGTCAAACCAACACGAGTATAAAACGCGAACCACCGCAGAAAAGCTGACTCACCTCGTCGGCGGCGGGGGTAGTCGGCACAGGCAGGGGCTGCGGAATAACGGCCGCGAGGAACTCGGATAGCGCGGAGGATATGGGGAGAGAGTCGAGACCGTCGCCGGAGATGCTGACTGCAGGGAGGTCGGCCGCGGCGGGGAAAGGGAGGGGAAACGGGAAACGCGGGTCGGGAGGAAGGGAGGGAACGGGAAGAGGAGGGAAGCGCAAGGACGCTAGGGCTAGGGCTCGGTCCGAGCAGGAGGCCGCCGGCACCGGAGAGAAGTAGTCGGTGGCGAGGAAGCGAGTCCGCATGGGGAGGCGGGGAATGAAGTGGGAGGAAGGAGGAGGAAGACGAGTGATTTGGTTTGAAATGTCGAGACGTTTGAAATTGAATCTCGCTGTGCTCTCGCCTTGGGCTGCTCGGTTTTGATTGCTTTCGACGGTGCCTCATCAGCGTGGGGGGGGGGGGGGGAATGGTCGATTTTTTTTTTTTACAAATGTGATGTTTTTTATAACAAATTCGAGAAATGTATGCCTTAATTTATAAATTTCAACCTAATTACTTATTAGTGCGCGCGCGCCTGTTTGCTGAATCGAGCGGCCCGTCTCACACGCACGCATGTGTAAAAAAAATTGTCTGCTAGTGCATGTACTGCTCTGGTAATAAATGCGTTCACACTAGTCACTTTGCTTTAGAGAAAACAGATCTATGTACGTTTATTTCAGGTTTTAATTTTTTTTAAAGCCATATCTTTTGAACCGTGTGTCGAAATTCAGATCCGTTTTCACCGTTGGAATCCTTACGACGAAATCTTTGAAACTAGATCCCGTATAGGTATATTTTGGCGAATTTTTTTATGCCAACTTTGATGCTATATGGTGCAACTCTATTACTGCATGGTGCAACTTTAGTACTGCATGTTACAAATTTTTTTTAAACTATAAATTTTAGTATTGCATGATCTAACTTCCTATGATGTTGCAACCTAACAACCATGACAACCAACTTTTTATGATGTGCAAATAGTCTACTGCCTTAGCCAACTACCTAGTAGTCGATGTGCAACCCCGTCACTACTCATGGATGTGTAATTTTTCATGCATGCCCTGCCCCACTCACCTTACCAGCAATATGTGTAACTTAGTCCGTTGTTTCAGCCAACTGCGTAGTAGTCGATGTGCAACTCCTTCCTCTTTTCTACTTGTGGATGTGTAGTTTGAGTTGGTAGGGGTAAAATATAAAGTTGCACATAATTTGTTAGGCAGATGGCTGGGGCAACAGACGAAGTCGCACATCTCACTGGCAGGAATAGTTGGATGGTGAAAACTGCACATCCAGGGTGTACTAAAAAGATGCATACAGATGGGGCGCAAAGTGGCCCATCTCACTAGCAGCGGTGGTTCGAACGGGGTCCTACCAGGGATAACTACACATCCACGGGGCACGGGGGAAAATGGCACATCACTGTTAGATAGTTGGCCGAGGAAGCATCCGAAGTTGCACATCCATTGTTAGGCAGTTGGCCGAGGCAGCAAATAGTGTAATCCACACATCCACGGGCAGGGGGAAGTTGCACATAACTACTAAGAAGTTGGCCTGGACAACAGACGAAGTTGCACATCTCACTGTTAGTGGGTAGGTTAGGGTGAAGGTGCCATCGGTGAAACTGCACGTCCATGGAAAGGGAGAAAGTTGCACATCGACTCTCAGATAGTTGCACAACGACTACTAGGAAGTTGCACCTAACGGGAATTAAATTGCACACAATAAAATTTGTCGAAACATACCCATGCGGGATCTAGTTTCGAAGAGCATGTCGTGTGGGTGCCAACAGTGAAAGCGTATCTTAATTCCGATGTTCGACTCAAAAGTTATGAATTTTTTTAGAAATATGAAAACCCGAATTAAATGCGTTTACATATGTTCGCATGAGTAAAAACTGCACGTCCACAAGTAGGGAAAAAAGTTGCACATCGAGTGTCATGTAGTTGCACATTGACTCCTAGACAGTTGCACCAAACGGGGATTAAGTTGCACAAAAATAAAATTCGTCGGAACATACCCATGCGAGATCTTGTTTCGAACAGCACGTCGCAAGGGTTCCAACAGTGAAAATGGATCTTAATTCCGACGCGCTGTTTAAAAGTTATGACTTTTTAAAATTTCTGAAATCCGAATTAATTGTGTTCGGTACGGGTTTCCTTTTAAGGACGGGAGTTTCTTTTTAAGGACGAGGGGGACAGGTAGTATTCCTTTTTGGTCGACCGCTGGTTAACCCTTGCAGGCGGCCAGGCGCTTGCTAGACGCGTTCAAATTTCAAAACTATGACCCCGTCGGCCTGGGGTTAGCCGAAGAGAAGCTTTTCGGCCAAGCGTTGGCCGAAGAGTAGTCTTCGGTTTACTGGTGGCCGAAGTGGTGTCTTCGGTTTTCTGTTGGCCGAAGATCAGTCTTCGGTTAACTATAGGCCGAAGAGTGAACTCTTCGCGTCAACACTACACCGAAGTTGCATGGCGGCACTCTTCGGTTTTCAGTTGGCCGAAGAGTTCATTTTTTTTGCAAATTGGTTTATAAATCCTGTACAACCATTCCCGTCTTATACATGAAAAAAATGTACTTTCCCGCAACCTTTTTCCCTCCATATATTCCCGCCAACTCATTCCCGCCATCTCTTTCTCGCCGTTCTTTCCCTCCATTTTCTCCCGCCATATATTCCCGCCAACTCATTCCCGCCAATTCTTTCCCGCTGTTCTTTCCCTCCATTTTCTCCCGCCATTTTCTTTCCCGCCATTCTCTCCCACCATCTTCTTTCCCGCCATCTTCTCTTCTCACCCTATAAAACCCCCTCCACACTAAGGAGGGTAAGCAGGCCAGTGTAGTCTCGTCAAGATGTTCGATTATCCTTTCGATCGTAGTTTTCACCCTAGTATGTCCAAATGTCTTCTGAGGTTAACCACCGATTTCAAGATAGACAATAGGATAGTTCCATGGGACGAACTCCTCAGTAGTGACACCTTACTGAATGAGTTGGCTCACGCATTAAGTAGGTGCGGGTGGCCTGCAAGGACCTTTGAGGAGATACGAAAAGAACTTCTCAGGTTGCATGGAAGGTGGAAGAAGCAACAACATAAGGGTGAAGCATTCCTAAAGGCTGCAGCAGAACATACTTAGTTATGGACCCAAGACAGCGAGGACGAAGACGATATTTTCATGCCGAGCACCAAGGCCAAGACACCCTCATTGTCGAAGTCCAAGACTACCGCATCGTCGAAGGGCAAGAGTGCTGCATCGATGGAGGATGACAATGATGTCTTCATGTAGTTTGTAAGCTGTATTTTTTAAGTTTAGTCGTACCGTTTAATTTAGATGTACTTGTATCCTAAATATCTGTTGCAGTCTCTTTGGAAATGTAACTGGAATAACAATGCGAATTAATATTAATATGTCTCTCGCATACATAGAACGATATATGTCTCCTGATCAGATAGAAGCAACACATACATGAAGCATGTCTCATACATAGATAATGACTCATACATAGATAACCATATCACTGCTGGGGACGACGACGAATCTGAGTCTTCCTCGGGTGAGGACCGGAAGGCGATAAGCGCTGAGGCGGTGGGCGAGGCTCACGGTAACCACGACCATAGATAACCTCGTATGTCACTGTCTGTGTCTCCTGCGTCAGTGGTGGTGGTGGAGTGTGAAACACTGTCTGAGAGAAGTCATAAGTGTTTGCAGCTTGGTCATCGTCATCGCCGTAGCCCTCTAATCCACATCCAGCACCACTAAGTATCGGTGACTGCACTGAATGCATGAACTGTTGCGACTGGTTGCCGCCTGCAGTATAGTAAAACATGTAAAATTGATGTGCGAACCTACAATGTTTAAAAGAATGTACAAAGTAGTGTTACCTAGTTCCATTTGATGATGCCAGGAAGAACTCCCTGGTTGAGAAGGAGATGGCTGATTCCAGGAAGAGCTCCCTGGTTGTGACGGAGGTGGCTGATGCCAGTAAGCGCTCCCTGGTTGTGAAGGAGGTGGTTGTGAACGCTGCACGGCGTGGCGTGGTTCTGAATGCTGCACAGAGTGTCGTGGTTCTGAACACTGCACAGAGGGACGTGGGGGACGATGTGCTGGACGAGGAACTGCAACATCCGAAGATCGTCTACATGTAACAGCTGCATAAATCCCTCGTAGCTTCTCATCCAAACGCGTCAACCATGAGAGGTGCTCTCGCTGTGGGATAGTATCCCCCCTCTCAACCCGCTGCATTAAAGTGGAAACCTCCTCTCGCGCCTCGACTGTCAAGTCACTCTGTACATGAATAGTTAACCAATTGTATATGTTCAGTTTATGATAAAACTACACATATGAGAACCATGGCACGTACCGCTTGGTGTCTGGTTCCCACAACAGAGACAGTTGGGTACATATCGCTGGTGAGAGGGGCGTCCATCTGATCAGGAGCAGCTGATGGAACCAAGTAGATCCTCGTTGTATGCCGGTAACGTCGCGGATACAACCCGAACTTGTCCCAGTCAAAGGGCCCAACCTCATCCCAGATATTTGTCGGCGCGTTAGCCCATTCCTGAACGTAAGGGCTAATGCTCTGAAGCCAAACAGCCATGGACTTGTTTCCTCCTACGCGGCTGTACCTGATATTGACATGCGTATTACATGGTTAGCTATGTTCGGAATGCAGTGTTGAGAACTAAATTACAATTACTTACTTGTGCACGTGTTCTGGTATGTGTGGAATAACTGGAATTTCAGGCTCTTGACATAGACCGAACTGTCTCATCACCCTATGAAGAGCCATCTCCTCAACCGTCACGTTGAACACCACTCTGGCCTTGGTCATCCAATAGTGCTGATCCCTAGTGCACATTCCAGATATCCCAACTAGATACCTGGATGATATAGCCTGCTGCGAGTATGGCTCCCAGATAACTTGATCCTCGTGCAAAGTATCAAACTGCGCCGTGAAGGACGGGTAGCAGCCCCTAACCTAGGTATGCGCAAACTATCTCTGTACATGACAACAAATAAACATTAGTAATACTTTTGCATGGAAATAATTAATCGAATAAATTGTTACGTAATATAGAAGTACCTCTCTCCGGGCCCAAACAGATCCCACAGTAGGCAAATCGCCAATAGCAGGCACGTAAGCCCCTGCTATGTCCTCCATCCCAAAAGGTCTATCAACGTATACATAGGGTCGTCCAATAGGGAATCTCTCGTATGACCAGAGCTGTAACAGTAGTGGACATCCAACCAGAGCTGATTTTCTGGACTTCAACGAGCAAGCTTTGCACAGGCCTCTGTACGTAGCTACTAATACAGCAGAACCAAAACTCCTCTGCACAATGTCCCCAGGGCAACGTGCGTCAGCTATCTCTCGTGCAATACCGATGAGTCGCACATCGACAGTAGTCACGTGGTTCTCCGTGAACATCATCTTGCCGAACAACCAAAGAATATATGCCTCTAGGGATCGATCAATCTATGCCTCTGACAACTAAACTCCGGGGTATCCTAACGAGACAATCTGTATAGAAACCATACGATTGTGTAAACTATCTAGTAAGGGCAACTAGGAAAACAAAATATGTTCAGCTCACTGAGAAGGTTACCTGAAACTGGCTCAACCACCTAAAACGAGGCCCGTGAGGATCGTCGTCTAAGGCCAGAGCATTTGGCAACGCAGCTAGAAAACGTGCCTGCATCAGTGCTAGCCAGCCAGGTTCTGCCTCTAAAGGACCTATGGCAGCACCGGCCAAAGGTAATCCCAACCAGAAAGACACATCATGTAGAGTAGGAGCCATCTCTCCCCAGGGAAAGTGAAACGTATGTGTCTCTGGTCTCCATCTATCTACTAAGCAAGTAAGCAGTGACCTGTCGTAAGAGAAACGTTTCACTTGCCTCTTGCGTAACTGCATTGGTTCACCTTCCTCATCCAAGTCCGGATGTTCAACCCACTCATCCAATGTACCCTCAACCAGCCGTGCCAAGGGTAGAAGTCCTGCCCAACTTAACCTACAAAATAAATAGAATGTAGCATACAGTTAGTGGGTATCAAAAGTATGTCAAACATGTAAGTCATTATATGTACACATACCTATTAACCCATAAAGGGTGTATCATCCAGTTAGTCCTTGGTGTGCGAGTGACCAACACGTCTAAGTTCTTGCCTCCTTGCATAAGTGCAGCCCGGTGAACTCTATCAATCTTACCATCAAGGAACGGATACAAAGACATATCTGCAATTAAAACAACAAATCTAACATGCAATTAAAACATAGTCCAGACATATTACAAATTAAAACATAGTCCAGACATATTACAAATTAAAACATAGTCCAGACATATTACAAATTAAAACATAGTCCAGACATATGACAAATTAAAACATAGTTCAGACATATTACAAATTAAAACATAGTTCAGACATATTACAAATTAAAACATAGTCCAGACATATTACAAATTAAAACATAGTCCGGCATTTTCTCGTAGTCCGACACATAATAATAAGTATCACCTAGTCCTCACAAATTATATAGCTTGTGAGTTATTTCTTCCTCGTCCTCCCCTTCATCCTCGACTGCCTCGACCACGTCCGCCTCTTGCTCCTGTTGTCGCACTCGTCGATGTGGAAGCACTCGTCGATGTGGAAGCACCGTCTTTCTTCAGGTCGGGACAATATTTCATCCTATGCCCATAAGTCGCGCATAGCAAACATTGTCTGGTTGCTCCACCAGCTTCAGATTGATCCATATTATTTCGGATGCGACAGACCTTACATCTACCCCTACTTGTTCGCCGAAGATCTGGATCCGGGATGTATACTCTCTCACCGTCGTTTACCTTGTTGAAATTGCCGACGACTCTAAACCCTGTCATCTCACTGGTCCATGTGTTGAGTACTACCTCTTTTAAATAGTATGGGGACACGAAGGAGATGGCGTCCAACTCAATCTGGCCACAGGCAGCCAACACATGTGAGCAAGGCAGGTGCAACAACTTCGGTTTGTTGCATGTACACTCACACGTTGGATAAAATTCCGTTCCAATTGTTACCTCGTGCGTCTTCACCTCATTTGCAGAACCAAAACCATCGGTAGGTAGCTGAACCTCATACCTCCTTTCCTGATTACCTATGAGTCTGACAGTGTGCTTCTTTGCTTTCTCTATCTTCTTTGCCATGTACTCCATGACACGGCTACAATAAGGTGTGTTGGGATTATTTGCAATATGCTTCTTTGCTAACTCGTGCCTTTCTCTGAAATATCTCAAAGTGCCATGGAATATAGCCTCCACAATAGCTGTGAGTGGCAATGCTCTATTCCCTCTGAGTACAAAGTTATACACCTCTGCAAGGTTGGTTGTCATGTGGTCATACCTAGCTCCATGGGTGTCATGCATCAAAGACCAATTCACGGGAGGCTCTTTCTCTATCCACTGAGAAGAACTCTTTATTGCCCTCCCCTTCTTTCTCTTAGTACCAGGAGGGTCAATTGCTGGCAAGTAACAAAGACCTACTGGCTCCTCTAGCTCCGCCATGAGTGTTGCTAATTTAACCTGATCTTCTTCCATTTTCTTCCTGGCACCGACCTGCTTCTTAGTAAACTCATCAAGTTTTGACCAAATAAAATGGTATTTACGCTGCTGGTTCTGCTTGCATAATTTTTTGAACAAGTTCATCAACTGCTTGTTCTTGAACTATGAGAAAAAATTAGCCCCAAGATGGCGCATGCACCACCGGCTCTGCAAGTCCTTCCAAGGTGTTCGTTCGTCTTCTGTTGGATTCCTTAGTGTCTTCACGGCCTTCAATATACCAGCATGTCTGTCATGAATGACACACATGTTTGGTCGGTCCTTCACGATGGCAATTTTCACTTGCCGGAAGAACCATACCCAGCTCGGAAAGTTCTCACCCTCCACAAATGCCATGGCAAGTGGGATGATTTGATTGTTCCCGTCCACACCAATAGTAGTCAGGATTTGCCCTTTGTACTCACCAGTCAGGAATGTACCATCCACAAACATCACAGGAGGACAATGCCGGAAAGCTTCGATGCACATAGCGAAAGAGAAGAATACTCGTTTCAACACCTTGAAATCTGGTATACTCTGCAACCTCGTGTGTTGTACGTTAACATAAGTGCCGGGATTCCTCTCCTTCGGTATGTCAAGGAGACGGACAACATTATCATATGAGTCGATGAACGTCCCAAACCTTTCCTCCATAGCCTTCTGCTTAGCCCTCCAAGCCTTCCCATAAGGAATGTCATAATTCCATCTGACCTTCACTGCTGTCTGGATGTGTTTTGCTTCCATATCTATCTTCTGCACTATCTCAGTATACATGAGTTGCGCAATGAGAGTTGAAGTCAGGTTTGGATGATTCACCAGAAGGTTTTTCCTCACACAATTATGTGGGACGACATCGGTCACAACCCAGTGGATGTTATACTTCGGGACGTGCCCGTGCACCTTCCCAGGACAACCTGTTTCAACACATTTCACGGTATAGTTTGTTGGACTTGATATGTGTGTCCGGAAAACCCTCTGCGTAGACATAGCCCACTTGATCACCGCATACTTCAATTTTTTCTTTGTATCAAACATAGCCCCTATCTGGACTTGGTTCAGATTATACTGCTATGGAGTCTCATGGCCATCGTTGACCGTAAGGCCGGTGGATATGTCCTGATCCCATGCAGAAGGAATCGGTACCTCCACTTCATCCTCGGAATTATCAGAATCCAGATCCTCTGCCAATCCATCCTCGTCCTCTTCCTCCATCACCCTCTGCATTTCCTCCTCTTCCTCATCCCCATCAGCAAAACCAGAACCAGCTAATATTATCGGCTGACTACTCTGCCCAGTATCATGACCACACACATTGTGTGGCACGTAGTCTGACTCTTTCTCGGGTTGGCTACCATCCACATGCAGTGGCTGTGACCCGGATAAACAAATCTCATTAGCCACTTCACTGCCCTGGCCGGGTTCATACCCCTCGTCGACTTGTACGGTATTCTCCTCCTTCGCCACAGGTTGCACTGGGGAATATGGGTGGATTCTTTGGTCTCGGCAACGACTTAACAACGTCAACCAATGCTGGCTCCTATCTATCGGCATCAACTCCCACTTGACATTTTTACAGGATTTGGTCCACAATGCATGAATACTGACGGAACATACTTCAGGATCCAGCCCAAAACTAGTAGTCAACCAGTACTTCAACTGTCTAATGTCCAGTCTGTCCGGGTCTGGAAGTGTCATGACGCCATTTTTATACTCGCTAAGATCAACCCCCAACTCATTGTATCGAACATTACTAGGGCCATAGTAAACAGTCAAATTTACTGATTCGAACATTTTCACCTGTCAGACATTTTCATCTTCTCATTAATCACAACGAACAAAATTATTACCCGCTACACTAATTAACCGCTAAAATGCCAGCACAGACAAATTTACACATTCAGACATTTTCACCTGTCAGACATTTCCATCTTCTCAATAATCACGACGAACAAAATTATTACCCGCTACACTAACTAACCGCTAAAATGCCGGCACAGACAAATTTACTGATTCAGACATTTTCACCTGTCAGACATTTCCATCTTCTCATTAATCACGAAGAACAAAAATATTACCCGCTACACTAACTAACCGCTAAAATGCCAGCACAGAAAAATTAACACTCGAAGTACGCAATATGACTTATCTACACTAACTAAACTCTACAACTCAGAGAAAATTTGTGACGACATGGTTATACCTTCGACGCGTGTGTCCCCTGCTTCTTGCTCCTCTCTTCAACTCAGCGGCACCGGCCACCTCGCGTAGTACTTGCACCACCGGACAACACCACCGTTGCCCCCTTGGCTATCGGAGGTTGGACTCCGGCTACCCCCCAAGCCGCACCTCCTCCTCCTCACCACCTCTTCCTCCCTAGCAGCACCTCCTCCTCACCACCACCTCCACCATGGCCGAACCACCTCCACCATGGCTCCTCCTCACCTCACTTGTACGAGTAAAAAAAAACTATCCCATTGAAAAAAAATGACCGTAGGCCGCCGGGGATGGCTACGATCTACTCTTTCTGCGGCTTGGATGCGAAAATGGACGGAACAGCGAGGAGATCGGCGCGGGGTGGCGAGAGAAAGAGAGAGAAACGAGAGAGAGAGAGAGAGGATGAACTCGAACAGAGAGGAAGAAGATGGCCGTTCGGGCTTATCCCAACCTCTTGGGTCGCGGGTAAGCCGAAGACCCCTTTTCGGCCGTTGGTTGGCCGAAGAGAGCCCCTTCGGTTGGCAGCCCACCGACAGCCAGCTCTTCGGCCCACTCCCCCCTCTTCGGCCAATAGCCGACCGAAGAGCTCATTTCGGCCTTCGATTGACCGAAAACTATCTCTCCGGCCTTCTAGAAGCCGACGGGGTCATAGTTCTGAAAAAATTGCTTTAGGTCATATATTTTCCGAATTGGCTATAAAAATCATCATAGTTTCAAAAAAAAATCGAAATGGTGTAAAAACCACACCGTACTTGGTAAAAAAACATACGGTACCTGTACTCTTCGTGCAAATTCACTTTGGTCAAAAATCACAAATTAAAGTCAGCAACTCTAGCAGATCCTGCAAAAACTGTCCCGTAAAAATAGTATATACAGGTCTCTAAAACGAATTTGCGGTACCACGCGGCATCCGACGAAAAAGATCCTGTAAACCTATATCGTAAAAGTGTTTTTCTCCTTTTCCTCCACATCGTTTCTTCTTCCCCGGGACGCACGCATAAACGAATTCGAACTTCGACCGGCCGGAACGCACGCACGCACGTAACCGCCGCCGGGCCCGTGCTAGGCCGCCCAGGCTCGGCCGCCTACTCCGGCGCCGCTCCTACAGGTCGCACGCTCGGCCGGCCGCATGCTCCGGCGACGCTCCGGCCAGTCATTGCCGAGCTCCTCTGCCTGCTCACGCACGGCATCGCCAGACCGCCTGCTCCGGCGTTGACCAGTTTATGGGTTCCCTCAAAAACGACCTCGAAACCTCCAAATATGAGGTATGTAGGGGATAATATACAGGGACATGTATTTTTTTACGGGATCTGCCATTTTACGGGATCTATTCAGTGCGTTTTTTCAACCTATACTATAAATTTAAAGGTTTGACCATTTTACGGGATCTGATGCTCTTATGCTTGCACTGGCTGCTTGCATTATGCGTACGAAACGGCCGTATCTGCATAGCAGACTGAGCTTCGGTGCCTTAAAGGCATGTGCCTTTGGTGCATAACATGTAGGCCCAACAGGTGGCTGGCCCACATGTCACACACCCAAAGGTAGGTAAGTTTACGGCACTGAAGCAGCCTCCCTGCATAGCTGGCATGGTCGATGTGGACGAAGTGTTGCATTCTTTGCACTTAGGTCCCTATTGTCTCGTTCATTATCACCCTTCAAATCCCTAGTTTTCATTCCTCATTCGAACCAAATCCCTATCCCAGTCATTCTCATCGAGCTAATCTGCTCCGTGTCTCGACCACGCCACTGTCACCCTGTCTGTTGACTTGTCGTGCACCTCCACCGGCGCGCAAGATACTTTGTCTTGTTCTGTCCTTCGTAGCGAGCTCGTCCATGAAGGCCATGTCCACCGCGAGCTTGTTCGGGACAGGCCGCAACGCTGCTGCTGTTGTGCTCCCTCTGATCAAGTGCCCTGACTACGGTCTGGTGATGAGGCAGTTCTTCTCGCAAACCCCAATGTGTATGAACATCTTCTACAAACGCATGAACCATGATGTGAGTGATTTCTCACATTTAATTTGTGTTGTTGTGTGCATTTGTTCATTGTTTGATATGGTTATGGTTTTCGGAACAACCAAAGAAAGGGGGTTGTGAGTTCTGGCATTGGGAGCTCTCATATGTTATGCATTTGGTGAAATGTGGTCATCTGGGAGGGCATGAGCATCATGGAGGGCATGAGCATGGCCATCAGTGTGGACACGAGCATCAGGGAGGACATCTGGTGCAAAATGAAGGGATAAAAGATATAAGATATGTAGTTGCTATGGCGGCATTAGGAAATGAGGTTGTGGTTGTCTTGAAGATGATAGTTGCTTTACTATTTGCACTTGTTGTGTTATGGGGAGTTGCAGTCTTAAAGCTGTGATCTTTCTGTGATTTTTTAGCCAAAGAAAGATGGGTGTAGTTGCAATGTTATGTGTTAGGGAACTCGGGATGTATGAAATGATGCAATTTATCAATTGAGTGACAAATAAATTTAAGCAAAAGTGTTTTTATGTTGTTTATCAAGTGATGAATGTGATATGCATATGTGAGTTATCAAAGTGATGGATGTGATATTTTATAAAGTTTTCTCAATGCTATTTGATCATATGCCATGTACCTCAATGCTATCAACCTTCGGACTCACCTTCGAACCTCAATGTCTTGATGATCAATGACCTTCGGACTCCCCTTCGAACCTCAACGCCTCAATGATCAACAACCTTCAGACTCTCCTTCGAACCTAGATGTCTCGATCATCCCCAACCTTCGGACTTGCCTTTGAACCTCGATGCGTCAACGATCCCAACCTTCGGACTCACCCTTGAACCTCGATGCATCAATCATCAACGACCTTCGGACCCCCCTTCAAACCTCGATGCCTCAACAACCATCGGACTCGCCTTCGAACCTCGATGCCTGGATCATCAACAACATTCGGACTCGCCTTCAAACCTCAATGCCTCAATCATCAACAACCTTCGGACTCTCCTTCAAACCTCGATGCCTCGATGATTTATAGCACAATTGAAACAACATGAGGATAAATGATTCAATACAACTCATTTATGATCAACACAATTAAGTTAACAATAAGGATAAATGAATCAGTACAACACAAATTGAATCAACATGATACATGACCACTCATGATCAACACAACATTCATGATCAACAAAACATCACAAATGATTAACACAACATCATGATCAGCAAAACATCACACATGAGCATAAGCATGGTTCAACTTGCTTGATAACATAACCAGGTTCCAACCAGAAGCATTACAAAGTTGACATTCATGCTCCACTTGGTAAGAGTAGAATGAAGTTCAACTACATGCTCCATCTGAGCAACAATATGAAGATCATTAGTAGTCTATTGAGCAACAAAAAGAAAATCACGGTTCTAAAGATCACCATACATAACAAAGTAAGCAACTAAGACTAGAGGATCAACATTCATCTAAATTCATCAAACACGTTGACCTTCTTGGGCTTTTTGTTTAATCTGTTGGCCATATCAGAAGCAACCCTCTTTGTTGATCCATCATTTTTTCTTGCTTGTGCAACAGCCAACTTCTCCTTTGCTTTTGTTTTCTTTGCCTGTTGATGAGCTTCTCTCCTGGAAATTGCAGCTTTCCTCCTCTCTTCTATCTGAGCTGCTAGTTGTTGCTTTTATTGTTCTTTCTTTTCTTGTCATCTATCTACTACCCCTATAAAAGCACGAGAGGGGGCAGATCCAAGTCATCAGGCCCGTCCATCTACAAGATCTAAAGGCCTAAAAGCCTCCAATGTTTAATGCAACAAGCCACGCAATTAAGCCACCATTAATTGTACCTGCCCCTTCGTACAGAAAAACTGCTCGGCACGCCTGCACCACAACCTCCGCCCGCTCCTCCTGTAAAAGAAAAACTGCCACGACCTCGGCCCGCTCCTCCACTCTGCCGCCGCTCCAATCGTCCACCACCGCTCACTCCACTCGGCCTCCGCCGATCCTTCGCCCGCTGCTCCACTCCACCGCCGTCCGCCGCCCGCCGATCCTCCACTCCGCCGCCATCCGCCGATGGCCTCCTCCCACAGGCACTAACGGGATAGGGTTCCCTTGCCGATGCGGTTTTCCCGTCGCTCCCTCCTGCAGCGAGTGCTCCCCTCCATCCTTCTCATGTTCCCTCCTCCCTCTCTGTAAATGTACCCAATCCGGATGCAACTCATGCAATTGATGAGTTGTGAGTTATATTACAGTTGATGCGCAAGTAGGTGCTTAGCTGTGCATATATTATAATTGTTTAATTTTCGTTGGAGAATATATTAAACTTTCCTTACAGCTGATGCACAAGTACTTGCATAGTTGTGCCTTCCTGATCGTCGGAGCCTCAATGTCTCATTCTTTATAGTTCTTGATATATTCTTTCGATTTAATTGGTAATGGTAACTTGGCTTAGATTTTCAGATTCAGACTCTATATACGCATGCCTTAGCCATCAGATTAGCATTGGGTCACTTCTTGTTTTTGTTCGGACTTCGGACTCTAAAATGATTCTCAGATTACTTCTGAACAGAAAAAATATCCAACTGAAATAAAAATAAGTATATCTGATACGTCTCCAACGTATCTATAATTTTTGGTTGTTCCATGCTATTATAGTATCAATCTTGGATGTTTCTATATACATTTACAGCAATTATATATCATTTTTTGGGACTAACCTATTAACTTAGTGCCCAGTGCCAGTTGCTGTTTTTTTGCCTGTTTTTGGTTTTCCAGAATATCAGTACCAAACGAAGTCCAAATGCCACGAAACTTTTTGGAGATTTTTTTCTGGACATAAGAGACACTAGAAGCTTTGGGAGGGGACGAGAAGATGAAGCAGTGGCCCACGAGGCACCACGGCGCGCCCTAGGGGGGGCGCCCTGGTACCTCGTGGGGCCCACAAGGCTCCGTTTGATCTAATTCCACCTCTATAAATTCTCTAAAATCGGGAAACCAATAGAGGAGTCCACGAAATACTTTTTCCGCCGCCGCAAGTTCCTGTTCTCGAGAGATCCCATCTGGAGGCCTTTTTCGGTACTCCGCCGGAGGGGGAATCGATCACGGAGGGGCTCTACATCATCCTTGCTGCCCTTTTGATGATGCGTGAGTAGTTTACCACAGACCTTCGGGTCCATAGTTAATAGCTAGATGGCTTCTTCTCTCTTTTTGATCTTCAATACAATGTTCCCCTCGATGTTCTTGGAGTTCTATCTGATGTAATCACTTTTTGCGGTGTGTTTGTTGGGATCCGATGAATTGTGAGTTTATGATCAGATTATCCATGAATATTATTTGAGTTTTCTCTGAACTCTTTTATGCATGATTATTATAGCTTCGTATTTCTCTCCGGTCTATTGATTTGGTTTGGCCAACTAGATTGATTTATCTTGCAATGGGAGAGGTGCTTTGTAATGGGTTCGATCTTGCGGTGCTCAATCCCAGTGACAGAAAGGGACATGACACGTATGTATCATTACTATTAAGGGTAAAAAGATGGGGTTTATTAATGCCTGAGTTTACCTTGTCTACATGATGTCATCTTGCTTAAGGCGTTACTCCGTTCTTTATGGACTTAATACACTAGATGCATGCTAGATAGCGGTCGATGTGTGGAGTAATAGTAGTAGATGCAGGAAGGAGTCGGTCTACTTGTCTCGGACGTGATGCCTATATACATGATCATTGCCTTGGATATCGTCATGATTATTTGCTTTGCTATCAATTGCCCAACAGTAATTTGTTCACCCACCGTATGCTATTTTCAAGAGAGAAGCCTCTAGTGAAAACTATGGCCCCCGGGTCTACCTTAATTATATATTGAAAATCCTAAAAATACCTTGCTGCACTTTTTCTTTATTTATTTTATTTCATATTTTTGTTCGATCTATTTATCTATCACCATACAATTTAATCTTGCAATTGACCGCCAAGGGATTGACAACCCCTTGTTCGCGTTGGGTGCGAGGATTTGTTGTTCTGTGTGCAGGTACTGCTAACGAGTTGTTGCATGATTCTCCTACTGGATTGATAACCTTGGTTTCATAACTGAGTGAAATACTTATCTCTTCGGGAAAATCCCAACGCAGCTCACAAGTAGCAGGAAGAACTCCTGGCGCCGTTGCCAGGGAGAGATCATCAACATCTATCAAGTACCTACGCATAAAACTTTCATCTCCTTGCATTTATTTTATTTGCCCTTGCCTCTCATTTTCATCTCCCCCACTTCTAAAAAGTTTTTACAAAAATACAAAAATATTTTTTGTTTGCCTTTTTCTTGTTTGCTTGATTGCTTGCTTGTTATCTTGTTTGCGTAGCCACGATGGCTCAAGAAAATACAAAATTGTGTGATTTCTCGAATACTAATAATAATGATTTTATTAGTACTCCGATTGCTCCTCCTGCCGCTAGTGCGGAGACTTGTGATATTAATGCCGCTTTGTTAAATCTTGTTATGAAAGAACAATTTTCTGGTAGTCCTAATGAAGATGTTGCATCCTATCTTAACACTTTCGTAGAATTGTGTGATATGCAAAATAAAAAAGATGTGGATAATAATATTGTGAAATTAAAATTATTCCCATTCTCATTGCGGGATCGTGCAAAAATTTGGTTTTCGTCTTTACCACGAAATAGTATCGATTCTTGGGGTAGGTGTAAAGATGCTTTTATTACCAAGTATTTTCCTCCCGCGAAAATTATTTCCCTTAGAAATCAAATTATGAATTTCAAGCAACTTGATCATGAACATGTTACCCAATCTTGGGAAAGGATGAAATTAATGATAAGAAGTTGCCCTACTCATGGTTTAAATTTGTGGATGATCATACAAAAAATTTATGCGGGGTTAAATTTTGTTTCTAGAAATCTTTTTGATTCCGCCGCGGGTGGTACATTTATGGAGATTATATTGGGGGAAGCTACTAAATTGCTTGATAGTATTATGGCAAATTATTCACAATGGCATACTGAAAGAGTTCCTACTAGTAAAAAAGTGAATTCTGTTGAAGAAATTAGTACTTTGAGTGATAAAGTTGATGCGCTTATGAAATTGGTTGCTAGCAAAAATACTCCTATTGATCCTAATGATGTGCCTTTATCCACCTTGATTGAGCAAAATAATGATCCCGTAGATGTGAATTTTGTCTCGCGAAACAATTTTAATAGTAATGCTTATAGAGGTAATTTTAATCCTCGGCCGTTTCCTGGAAATTCCTCTAATAATTATGGCAATTCCTATGGTAATCCCTATAATAATAATAGGATGCCCTCTGATCTTGAAAGTAATATTAAAGAATTTATTAATGCTCAAAAAGTTTTCAACACTACGATAGAAGAAAAATTAAGTAAACTTGATGATATGTCTAGGAGCATTGATAGAATTATTCATGATGTGGAAAATCTTAAGACTAAAATTTTGCCACCCAAAATTGATATTAATGAATCAATTAAAGCTTTATATGTCTCCATGGATGAGAGTAAGAAAAGAACCGCCATGCTAAAAGCTAAACGAGAATTTTTAGAAAAAATGATTCCTCCCGGTTTCTATCGTAGTAATGATGAGGATATTAAAATGATTGGTGTTTCATCTATTGATTCCTTGTTTAGAAATATAAAACTTGATGAAAAGGGGACTGAAGAAGAGTCAACTTTAGCTAGTAGGCGTCCCCATAATTCGGAGGGTGAAAATCTTGATGAAAAAATTGATAAAAGTGGGTCTGGAGAGGTAAAAACTTTAACTAGTGATGTGCCCAACCTCTTGGATTCCAAAGACTTTAATTATGATAGTTGTTCTTTGATTGAGTGTATTTCTTTGTTACAATCCATGCTAAATTCACCCAACGCTTATGAACAAAACAAGGCTTTTACTAAACACATTGTAGAAGCAATGATGAAAGCATTAGAAGAAAAGCTAGAACTAGAAATTTCAATTCCTAGAAAATTATATGATGAGTGGGAACCCACCATTAAAGTTAAAATTAAAAACTATGAGTGCAATGCTTTATGTGATTTGGGTGCTAGCGTTTCCACAATTCCAAAATCTCTATGTGATGTGCTAGGTTTTACCAATATAGATGAATGTTCTCTTAATTTGCACTTGGCGGATTCTACTATTAAAAAGCCATTGGGTAGAATTAATGATGTTCTTATTCTTACAAATAGAAACTATGTGCCCGTTGATTTTATTGTACTTGACATTGATTGCAATCCGTCTTGCCCCATAATACTTGGTAGACCGTTCTTACGAACTATTGGTGCTATTATTGATATGAAAGAAGGTAATATAAGATTTCAATTTCCAATAAAGAAAGGGACGGAACACTTCCCTAGGAAAATAATTAAAGCACCATATGAATTAATTATGAGGGCCACTTATGGAATCAACTTGAAGGATGATAATACTTGAAACTATGCATTATGCCTAGCTAGGGGCATAAAACAATAGCGCTTGTTGGGAGGCAACCCAATGAATAAAATAAATTTTTACTTTTTGTTTCTATTCATGCGTGTTTACACAATTATTCTACTGTTATGATTATGTTTTTATGTTTTAATTAGTGTTTTTGCCAAGTAATGTCTTTGGGATGATTTGGAAGATAGTATAATTGATGCTGTTTGGAAAACAGAAAGTTTTGCGTCCAGTTCTGGAATTTTAATTCTGTACTGGAGCATCAGAAAAATCTGAAATTTTTACAAAGTATTGGTATATGAATTACCGACGTTTTCATTATTTTTCAGAATTTTTGGAGTTACAGAAGTATAGCTTTTAAATAGATCTTTACAGACTATTCTGTTTTAGACAGATTCTGTTTTTGTTGCATAGTTTGCTTATTTTGATGAATCTATGGATCGTATCGGGGGGTATGAGTCATGGAGAAGTTGGAGTACAGTAGCATTATGCCAATATTAAATATGAATCAATTTACTACAGTACTTAGAGTTAAGGATTTATTTGTTATACTAACGGATCTCATGAAGGTTTTGTTGAGTTTTGTGTGATTGAAGTTTTCAAGTTTTGGGTGAGATCACGATAGATGAAGGAATAAGGAGTGGCAAGAGCCTAAGCTTGGGGATGCCCAAGGCACCCCAAGGTAATATTCAAGGATGACTCAAGCATCTAAGCTTGGGGATGCCCCGGAAGGCATCCCCTCTTTCTTCTACCAACTATCGGTAATTTTACTTGGAGCTATATTTTTATTCATCACATGATATGTGTTTTACATGGAGCGTCCTGTATTATACGAGTCTTTGCTTTGCTTGCTTTTTAGTTTGTCACAATCATCTTTGCTGGACACACCTATTTGAGAGAGCCACACGTTAATCATGATTTGTTAGAATACTCTATGTGCTTCACTTAAACCTTTTGAGCTAGGCAGTTGCTCTAGTGCTTCACTTAAATCTTTTTGAGCACGGCGGTGGCTATATTTTGAAGAAATATTTGAACTCTCATGCTTCACTTATATTATTTTGAGAGTTTATAAGATAAAATTTTGAAGAAATATGTGCACTCTCATGCTTCACTTATATCTTTTTGAGAGTTGATAATAGTAATGGTAATTTGCACAAGATATGAATTTGGTCCCAAAGTGATGAATATTCAAGAGGGATATAATAAAAACTTTCATGAAAGATCATTGGATATGATAAGTTTGATTACTTGCAATAGTTTTGCGATATGGAGATGATAATATGTGAGTCATGTCAGTAAGTAATTGTGATTTAGTAAGAATATTGGTGTTAAGGTTTGTGATTCCCTATGCATGCACATAAAGTCAATAGTTATGCAACAAAATTATATCCTACTTATGGTGCATTATTCGGTGTTAGTTATGTTCAATGCATGTTTATGACCATTTTTGCTTTTTGGTTGGTTGCTTCTCAATCTATTTGCTAGCCTTCATTTGTACTAAGCAGGAATACTGCTTGTGCATCCAAACTCCTTAAACCCAAGTTGTGCCAAATGAGTCCACCATATCTACCTATATGCGGTATTTCCTTGCCGTTCCAAGTAAATTTGCATGTGCCAACTCTAATTTTTTAAAAATAATTTTCCATTTTGTGTGCCCGTACCGCTCATGAAGCGGCAGGGGGTGGCCAATATTTTCCATGCTAGGTGTGTTATTCTCACGATGAGTGTTTATTCACTTGTCATTGCACGAGAGAGTGGCCGGTAATAGGGATGCCCAGTCCCGAAATGATTTTTTTTAATATGATGATAATAATAAATTCCTTGGAAAGTTTTGGTATGGAGGGCACCCGTGGATACGGCTAGCCATGGATTGTGAAAGAATGGTGGAAAGGAAATAAAGTTTATTTTCTGTTTGGGAACCGCCTATAATGTGTCTAGCATGGCAGATATTGGGAATTCTCACTCGTTTTTGTTGACAGGAAAAGCATGCCTCTCAAAATAATTTTATCTCTCTAATTTAAGCCTTGAGCTCTGGCACATTTGCAAATCTCTGCTTCCCTCTGCGAAGGGCCTATCTATTTACTTTTATGCAATTTTTAATTTTTATTTTGAGTCTCCATCTTCTCTTACAAAACACCAACTAGAGAGCACTATTGTCATACTTGTGCATTGTGTGTAGCTAATATTGAGTGTGTTTCATGAATGGACCAATGATTGAGCATAATGGGCTAGGGATAACTTTCTTTAGCGTTGATATTTTGAAAGACATGGTTGCTTGTTAGTATGTTTGAGTATTTATATCTTCATGTCAAACTATAGACTATTGCTTTGAATCATTCAAGTCCAAATGTCCATGCTACAAAAGAAAAGAATATATGATGAATATGATAGGTAGCATTCCGCATCAAAAATTCTGTTTTTATCATTTACCTACTCGAGGACGAGCAGGAATTAAGCTTGGAGATGCTTGATACGTCTCCAACGTATCTATAATTTTTGATTGTTCCATGCTATTATAGTATCTCTTGGAAATATGCCCTAGAGGCAATAATAAATTGGTTATTATCATATTTCCTTGTTCATGATAAAGGTTTATTATTCATGCTATAATTGTATTGATCGGAAACTTAAATACATGTGTGAATACATAAACAACACCGTGTCCCTAGTAAGCCTCTACTAGACTACCTCGTTGATCAAAGATGGTTAAGGTTTCCTAACCATAGACATGAGTTGTCATTTGATAACGGGATCACATCATTAGGAGAATGATGTGATGGACAAGACCCAACCGTAAGCTTAGCATCAGATCATTTAGTTATTTGCTACAACTTTCTTCATGTCAAGTATCTGTTCCTTCGACCATGAGATCATGCTACTCCCGGATACCGGAGGAATGCCTTGTGTGCTATCAAACGTCACCTCATAACTGGGTGATCATAAAGGTGCTCTACAGGTATCTCCGAAGGTGTTTGTTGGGTTGCATGGATCGAGACTGGGATTTGTCACTCCGTATGACGGAGAAATATCTCTGGGGCCTCTCGGTAATACAACATCGTAAAGAGCTTGCAAGCAATGTGGCTAATGGGTTAGTCACGGGATGTTGTATTACAGAACGAGTAAAGAGACTTGCCGGTAACGAGATTGAACTAGGTATGGAGATACCGACGATCGAATCTCGGGCAAGTAACATATCGCCGGACAAAGGGAAGTGCATACGGGATTAACCGAATCCTTGACATCGTGGTTCAACCGATAAAAGATATTTGTGGAATATGTAGGAATAAATATGGGCATCCAGGTCCCGCTATTGGTAATTGACCGGAGAGGTGTCTTGGTCATGACTACATGATTCCCGAACCCGCAGGGTTGCACGCTTAACATTCGTTGACGCTAGAGTTGTATTGGGATATTTGATGATTGGTAACCGAATGTTGTTCGAAGTCCCGAATGAGATCCCGGACGTCACGAGGAGTCTCGGAATGGTCGAGAGGTAAATATTTATATATGGGAAGTCATATTTTGGGTTTCGGAAAAAGGTGCAGCTTTTTCGGTATTGTACCGGGAAGCTTCCAGAAGGTTCCGGAGGGGTCCGGAAGTCCACAAGTGGGTCCACCACGTCCCAAGGGATGGCATGGGCTGAGGGGAGGCGCCCTAGCCTCAAGGTAGTCAGAGTCGGGATTCGGAGTCGGATCGATTTTCCTTAGACAGAGTTGAGTCGTGGAATCGAGGATTCTACTAGATTTACTCAAATAAGATATTTTGTATCTAGGCCATAAATTTATATGGGTTCTATAGAGTTTTAACACTAAATATAGAGAAAAAAATGTACACATCAATGCTAGTTGTATTCCACTTCTTTTCAAGGCTAACCTACATTTAAATCTTCAACGCACAAAATATACTTAGGAGGTTTTTTTAGAGTACGTGAATAGCCAATCACTTGTATAGTTGACCTGCGGTGTTGAACCTTGAAGGGTCTTGTTCTCCTTCTCTGATCAATCTTGACGCATCCTTGCCAATTCCGTTCATCGACAAGCCTGATTCTCAGTTTTGATCTAGGGTTTCTGAGAGCTAGATCAAAGGTGTCGGTGGCTGAGCGTTTGGGCTTGGGAAGGGAATAAAGGGCCATGAGGCAAGTGAAAAGGGGTTTGGATGATGGCATACTATTCTGCTACAACTAAACAAATGGCTTAGATAAATTAGTAGAATCGTACATAGTCCATAGCATAGTTGGGATTCAACAGTTTTGTATAGGATTCTATGATTTGGATCACGACTCAACATGGATTCTACTAGATATGGATTCATAGTGTGGACTTGGATCGACATGCTTCCGTAGGGTCGTGAAGTCGTAGGATTCTAGGAGTCAAGTCGGGATTCTGACTACCTTGCCTGGCCTTATTGGGCTAGGCGCACCAAGTCCTCAAAAGCCCATGTGGCTAGGAAAGGAAAAAAAGGGGAGTCCTAGTAGGAATAGGATTGGACTTGGAGTCCAAGTCCCCCCCCCTTGGCTGCGCCCTAGGGATTGGAGGGGCTGTTCCCCACGCCCCTCCACCTATATATATAGAGGAGGGGGCGCCCCAAACAACACACCAGCCCTTGGGCGCCCCTATCTCTCCCGTTACACCACCGCCTCGTCCCGACGACGCTTAGCGAAGCGCTGTCGGTGCTCCACCACCACCATCACCACCACGCCATCGTGTTGGTTGTGATCCCATCTACTTCTCCGCCTTCTCTTGCTGGATCAAGGAGGAGGAGACATCATCGAGCCGCACGTGTGCTAAACTCGGAGGTACCGTCCGTTCGGCACTAGATCGGTTGGATCGTGATCGGATCGCGAAGAGTACGACTACATCAACCGTGTCATATACGCTTCCGCTTTCGGTCTACGAGGGTACGTAGACACACTCTCCTC
The DNA here is from genome assembly GCA_039707655.1 of Elymus sibiricus. Classification (NCBI taxonomy): domain Eukaryota; kingdom Viridiplantae; phylum Streptophyta; class Magnoliopsida; order Poales; family Poaceae; genus Elymus; species Elymus sibiricus. Next base: position 256,570,448 of record CM077674.1, read on the forward strand.
TCTCATTTTTATGCTTGTCCTAGATAGATCTTGGGTGTTCGTAGGAAATTTTTTGATTTTCATGCTTCGGTCCCCATCAGTGGCATCATGAGCTAGGTCTATGCGTAGATGTATATGCACGAGTAGAACACAAAAGTTGTGGGCGTTGATGCTCAAATTTCTTACCTCTCTTGTCTTATTTGGATTCGGTGGTATTGTGGGATGAAGCGGCTCGGACCAACCTTACATGTCCCCGCACATGAGACCGGTTCCACCGACTAACATGCAACTTGTTTTGCATAAGGTGGCTAGCGGGTGTCTGTCTCTCCTACTTTAGTTGAATCTAATTTGATGAAGGTGGTCCTTATAGAAGGTTAAAAGGCAACTTGATTATCACCGTTGTGGCTTTGCGTAGGTAAGAACGGTTATTGCTAGTTGCCCATAGCAGCCACGTAAAATTTGCAACAACAAAGTAGAGGACGTCTAACTTGTTTTTGCAGGGCATGTTGTGATGTGGTATGGCCAAAACATGATGTGATATATGTTGATGTATGAGATGATCATGTTTTGTAATAGGTTCACGACTTGCATGTCGATGAGTACGGCAACCGGCAGGAGCCATAGGGTTGTCTTTAATTTATTGTGTGACCTGCGAGTCAACTGTTAAACGCCATATAATTGCTTTACTTTATTGCTATGCGTTAGCAATAGTTGTAGAAGCAATAGTTGGCGAGATGACCACGTGACGACACGATGATGGAGATCATGGTGTCATGCCGGTGATGATGGAGATCATGCCGGTGCTTTGGAGATGGAGATCAAAGGCACGAGATGATAATGGCCATATCATGTCACATATTGATTGCATGTGATGTTTATCCTTTTTATGCATCTTATTTTGCTTAGGACGATGGTAGCATTATAAGATGATCCCTTCACTTAATTTCAAGAAATTGTGTTCTCCCTAAGTATGCACCGTTGCGAAAGTTTGTCGTTTCGAAGCACCTTGTGATGATCGGGTTTGATAGACTCTACGTTCACATACAACGGGTGTAAGCCAGTTTTACACATGCAGAATACTTGGGTTAAACTTGACGAGCCTAGCATGTACAGACATGGCCTCGGAACATGGGAGACCGAAAGGTCGAACATGAGTCATATAGTAGATATGATCAACATGGAGATGTTCGCCATTGATGACTACTCCATCTCACGTGATGATCGGACATGGGTTAGTTTATTTGGATCATGTGTCACTTAGACAACTTGAGGGATGTAGATTTAAGTGGGAGTTCATTAGTAATTTGATTAACTGAACTAAATTATCATGAACTTAGTCTTAATTGTCTTTGCAAAATTTGTGTTGTAGATCAATAGCTCGCGCTGTAGCTCCCTGTTTTTAATACGTTCCTAGAGAAAGACTAAGTTGAAAGATATTGTAAGCAATTATGCGGACTAGGTCCGTAGTCTGAGGATTGTCCTCACTGCTGCATAGAAGGCTTATGTCCTTGATGCACCGCTGGGTGTGCCAACCCCTCCAGCGTCGTCTGTGGATGTTGTGAACGTCTAGCAGGCATGTTCTGATGACTACTCGATAGTTCAGTGCGCCATGCTTTACGGCTTAGAAATCAGGGACCCAAAGACGTTTTGAACGCCACAGAGCATATGAGATGTTCCAAGAGCTGAAATTGGTATTTCAGGCTCATGCCTGTGTTGAGAGGTATAAGACCTCTAACAAGTTCTTTGCCTGCAAGATGGAGGAGAACAGCTCAGTGAGTGAGCATGTGCTCAAAGTGTCTGGGTGCTATAATCGCTTGAATCAATTGGGAGTTAATCTTCCAGATAAGACAGCAGTTGACAGAGTTTTTCTAGTCACTGCCACCAAGCTACAAGGGCTTTGTGATGAACTATAATATGCAAGGGATGGAGTAAAAATTCTCCGAGATATTCGCGGTGCTTAAGGCCGTGAAGGTAGAAATCAAGAAGGAGCATCAAGTGTTGATGGTTAATCAAGACCACTAGTTTCAAGAAGGGCAAGGGAAAGAAGGGAAACTTCAAGAATGGCAAGACAGTTGCCGCTCCAATGGAGAAACCCAATGCTTGACCCAAACCCGAGTCTGAGTGCTACTTTTATAAGGGGAATGGTCACTCAAAGCGGAACTGCCCCAAGTACTTGGCAGATAAGAAGGATGGCAACGTCAACGTAGGTATATTTGATATACATGTTATTGATGTGTACCTCACTAGTGCTCGTTGTAGCGTCTGGGTATTTTGATACCGATTCAGTTGCTAATATTAGTAACTCGAAGCAGGAGCTGCGGAGTAACAGAAACTAGCCGAGGGCGAGGTGACGATGGGTGTTGGAAGTGTCTCCAAGATTGATATGATCACCATCGGCACGCTCGTAATACCTTTGGGATTAGTATTAAACCTAAATAATGGTTATTTGGTGCTTGCGTTGAGCATAAAACATTATATCTGGATATTGTTTATTGCAAGACGGTTATTCATTTAAGTCAGATAAATAATGGTTATTCTGTTTATATGAGTAATATCTTTCGTGATCATGCACCCTTTGTGAAAGGTTTACTCAATCTCGATTGTAGTGATACACATGTTCATAATATTAATGCCAAAAGATGCAAAGTTAATGATGATAGTACCACATGATTGTGGCACTGCTGCTTAAGGTCATATTGGTGTAAAGCGCATGAAGAAACTCCATGCCAATGGATTTTTGGAATCTCTTGATTATGAATCATTTGAGACATGTGAACCATGCCTTATGGGCAGAATGACTAAAACCCCATTTTCCGGATCAATGGAGCGGGCAAGTGACTTATTGGAAATAATACATACCGATGTATGCAGTCTGATGAGTGTTGAAGCACGCGGTGGATATCGTTATTTTCTTACCTTCACAGATGATTTGAGTAGATATGGGTATATTTACTTAATGAAGCACATGTCTGAAACATTTGAAAAGTTCAAAGAATTTCAGAGTGAAGTGGAGAATCATCGTAATAAGAAAATTAAATTTCTACGATCTGATCGTGGAGGTGAATATTTGAGTTACGAGTTTGGTATGCATTTAAGACAATGTGGAATTGTTTCATAGCTCACGCCACCTGGAACACTACAGTATAATGGTGTGTCCGAACATCATAATCAAACTCTATTGGATATGGTGCGTTCTATGATGTCTCTTACCGATTTATCACTATCGTTTTGGGGTTATGCATTAGAGACAGCCGCATTCACTTTAAATAGGGCACCGTCAAAATCCATTGAGGCGACACCGTATGAGTTATGGTTTGGCAAGAAACCTAAGCTGTCATTTCTTAAAGTTTGGGGATGTGACGCTTATGTCAAGAGGCTTCTGCCTGATAAGCTTGAACCCAAAGCAGAGAAGTGCGTCTTCATAGGATACCCTAAAGAGACCATTGGGTATACCTTCTACCACAGATCCGAGGGCAAGATCTTTGTTGCCAAGAATGGGTCCTTTCTAGAGAAGGAGTTTCTCTCGAAAGAAGTGAGTGGGAGGAAAGTAGAACTTGATGAGGTAATCGTACCTTCTCTCTAATTGGAAGGTGGCACATCACAGAAAGCAGTTCCCGTGATGCCTACACCAACTGGAGAAGAAGCTAATGATAATGATCATGAAATTTTGGATCAAGTTACTACTGAACTTCGTAGGTCGACCAGGGTACGTTCCGCACCAGAGTGGTACGGTAGTCTAGTCCTGGAAGTCATGTTGTTGGACAACGGCGAACCTACGAACTATGAAGAAGCTATGATGAGCCCGGATTCCAACAAATGGCTTGAGGCCATGAAATCCGAGATAGGATCCATGTATGAGAACAAAGTATGGACTTTGGTGGACTTGCCCAATGATCGGCAAGCCATTGAGAATAAATGGATCTTTAAGAAGAAGACAGACGCTGATGGTAATATCACCGTCTATAAAGCTCGACTTGTCGCAAAGGGTTTCCGACAAGTTCAAGGGGTTGACTACGATGAGACACTCTCACCCGTAGCGATGCTTAAGTCTGTTAGAATTATGTTAGCGATTGCCGCATTTTATGAAATCTGGCTAAAGGACGTCAAAACAGCATTCCATAACAGGTTTCTTAAGGAAGAGTTGTATATGATGCAACCGGAAGGTTTTGTCGATCCTAAGGATGCTAAAAAGTATGCAAGCTCTAGCGATCCATCTATGGACTGGTGCAAGCATCTCAGAGTTGGAATATACACTTTGATGAGGTGATCAAAGAGTTATGGGTTTATACAAGTTTGTGGAGAAGCTTGTATTTACAAGAAAGTGAGTGGAAACTCTATAACATTTCTGATAGTATATGTGGATGACATATTGTTGATTGGAAATGACATAGAATTTCTGGAAAGCATAAAAGGGTTGTTTGAAAGGAGTTTTTCAAAGGAAGACCTGGATAAAGCAACTTACGTATTGGACATCAATATCTATAGAGATAGATCAAGATGCCTGATAAGACTTTCACAGAGCACATACCTTACAAGTTTTTTTTTGAAGAAGTTCAAAATGGATCAGTCAAAGAAAGGGTTCTTGCCTGTATTGCAAGGTGTGAAATTGAGTAAGACTCAAAGCCTGACCACGGCAGAAGAAAGTGAAAGGATGAAAGTCATTCCCTATGCTTCAGCCATAGGCTCTATAATGTATGCCATGCTGTGTACCATACCTGATGGGTGCCTTGCCATGAGTCTAGCATGGGGGTACAAGAGTGATCCAGGAGTGGATCACTGGACAGCGGTCAAGAATATCTTGAAGTACCTGAAAAGGACTAAGGAAATGTTTCTCGGTTATGGAGGTGATAAAGAGTTCGTCGTAAAGGGTTACGTCGATGCAAGCTTTGACACCGATCCGGATGACTCTGAGTCGCAAACTAGATACGTATAGTGGAGCAGTCATTTGGAATAGCTCCAAGTGGAGCGTGGTAGCAGTATCTACATAATGACATAGAGATTTGCAAAGAACATACTGATCTGAATGTGGCAAACCTGTTGACTAAAATCTCTCGCACAAGCAAAACATGATCAAACCCCAGAACTCATTGGGTGTTAATCACATAACGATGTGAACTATATTATTGACTCTAGTGCAAGTGGGTGACTGTTGGAAATATGCCCTAGAGGCAATAATAAATTGGTTATTATCATATTTCCTTGTTCATGATAAAGGTTTATTATTCATGCTATAATTGTATTGACCGGAAACTTAAATACATGTGCGAATACATAAACAACACCGTGTCCCTAGTAAGCCTCTACTAGACTACCTCGTTGATCAAAGATGGTTAAGGTTTCCTAACCATAGACATGAGTTGTCATTTGATAACGGGATCACATCATTAGGAGAATGATGTGATGGACAAGACCAAACTGTAAGCTTAGCATCAGATCGTTTAGTTATTTGCTACAGCTTTCTTCATGTCAAGTATCTGTTCCTTCGACCATGAGATCATGCTACTCCCGGATACCGGAGGAATGCCTTGTGTGCTATCAAACATCACCTCGTAACTAGGTGATCATAAAGGTGCTCTACAGGTATCTCCGAAGGTGTTTGTTGGGTTGCATGGATCGAGACTGGGATTTGTCACTCCGTATGACGGAGAGATATCTCGGGGCCCTCTCGGTAATACAACATCGTAAAGAGCTTGCAAGCAATGTGGCTAATGGGTTAGTCACGGGATCTTGTATTACGGAACGAGTAAAGAGACTTGCCGGTAACGAGATTGAACTAGGTATGGAGATACCGACGATCGAATCTCGGGCAAGTAACATATCGCCGGACAAAGGGAATTGCATACGGGATTAACCGAATACTTGACTATAGGAGATATGCCCTAGAGGCAATAATAAGTGTTATTATTTATCTCCATGTTTGTAGTTAAGTTTATATTCCATGCTATAACTGCTATGGTTCTCGAGTCTGCAATAACCACGAGGCTCGGAGGAAGACTCATATGCACGTGTGGAATAATAAACGGTAAAAAGTATTCCTAGTCTGGCCTCTAAGACTAGCTCAAGTGTTGCATGATGGTTCTGTTTTCCTGACCATGGGCATGACTATGCCGGCAACTTTGAGGGCACAATGTTAGGAGAACACTTGTGTTGAATCGACCTGAATTGATGTTATGCTATGAGATTCATTCGTCACAAGTTAATGGTTAATAACACAGAAAAAGTTAATGTTTGCATAATTCCTTAGACCATGAGAGTGTCGAGTTTCTTCATGCTTGCTTCATGAACTTTGGGGTTTGTTAAACGTCATCCGTAACTGGGTGGCTATTACGGCGGCTTACGGGTCAATGGGAAAGTATGTCAAGGGACTTGATATCTCAAGATTGGGATTTTCTCCTTCGACGATGGAGAGATATCTCTGGGCCCTCTCGGTGTTACGGTATCCACCATCGTCTGGCCAGACACATTGTGATTTGATCACAGGGATGCCGGAACACGGAAACGAGAAAAGAGAACAAAACCGGTAATGAGGTAACTAGCATTATGGACAAGTGTTGATCCACGGGGATGCCGATGATTCTCACCTCAGGTATTTGTAACATATCATGAAGCAACAGGAATAGCACACGGCAACTGGAGGTTGACTCGAATATTCATTCTTGTGGGTATAGGGGTCAATATGGGTGTCCACGGCTCCGATGTTGATCATTGATCGGAAAGTGTTCCAGGTCATGTCTATACTTCATCGAACCTATAGGGTCACACGCTTAAGGCTCATCTATCTGCTGAATGCTAGACAGGGAGTCTGAGAGAAAGTCACCGGAAAAGTTTCGGAGACAACGAAAAAGTTCCGGACAGAGCACCGGAATAGTTTCGGTAAAACTAAAAAGTTGTTTCAGGGTATTCCATTAAGTCATATTGGTTTCGGCACATGCCTGGAAATTCTTGGAGGGTGCCAGAATTGTTCTGGTAACTTCTGGAATTTTTTTGGACAGAAAAACCGGAAATGTTCTGGAGCAGCCGGAACCGCTATGGTAGCTTTTCGCTAAAGAAAAACATTGTTCCGGAATTGTTTCGGAATGCGTTCAAAATTGTTTTAGTGGGTACTAGAATTATTCTAGGCACACAGAAATAATTTGGGATTTATCGTACGCAGAAAAATGTCTTCGTGAATAATGAAAGTGCTTTTTGGTTTACTTTATGGAAAGCCACCTTTTAGGGCTTTACCAAAAGGCTTCTAGAAGGACTTGGGGGCTAAGAAACCCCCCTTGGGGGGCCCCCAAGAGGGTTGGCCGGCCACATGAGGGGCTCCTCCATGGAGCCCCACTTGCTCCATTAGTTCCCTTTTATGCCCTTGTGGAAGTCTTCTTTCATGGGCATTTTGGGTTTTTGGAAGTGCCCATCCTACCCCTTGGTTTTCCTATAAATAGAGGTGGAGAGGTGCTCTCCACACTCACTCCTTTCTCACATACAAGTGCCATGCATGATCTGGCTTCTTCTCTCCCTCCCCGCAAAATAGTTTTGTAGAGCCGAAAGGCTGTCTGGGTTCCGGTGGGAACTAGTTCTGGACGGCGAAGCCCTGCCAGATAGATGACACCGTATGTGTGCAACTCTGTAGAGAGATCGTAGTTTCGGTCTTAGTTCGAGAGTGCCTCCCGAAGGGCTGTCCGAGTGACCGTCCGAGTTTCGAGGGTCCTCCCGAAGGGCTGTTCGAGTGACTGTCCAAGTTTCGAGGGTCCTCCCGAAGGGCTGTCCGCGACACCGTCCGAGGGACTGTCCGACCGCCTCCCAGAGGGCTGTCCGAGGGGCAGACGAGGGAGTACATCCTCGCGGTTGGGAGGTTGTAAATCCTAGCTGCGGGGATCTGCACCGCCGATCGTCATCGACTCTACTTCCGCTACGCTACGAGCCGGTAACGAAAAGATCAAACCTTGTATGCAGTCTCCATAGTGGTCCTGGGCTGGTGCGTAGGTCGGAATTTTTTTGTTTTCTACTGCATTCCCCTACAGTGGCATCATGAGCCATGCTATGCGTAGATGCAGGTTACGATCTAGAATACATAGAGATGTATGGGTGTTGCACAATATAATTTGTAGTAGATGAGTTCTACTGCTGATAATTATTTATGCGAGTAGCAGATGAAATCTGTTACCCGATGTTCTTGTTGCTTCCCTGGAATTTGCATATTTCCGATCTTGATAACAGCATGGTGGAATTTCAAAGTTCTGGCAATCCGCGATCCTGATTGATCAACGAAGTGCTAACAGTTCATTGAATTCCACCATAGTTAGAGAGAAAGATGAAATTTCGCAGAAAAAAGGGAAATGCAGATATGATCTGCACGGGGGTCATGCGTATGACGAAGTTTAGTATGGGGCTCGAGATTTTATTATCTCGTGTTTCATACACCCCGCAAAGTTAATCTAGCGACTTGAATAATCATACTTGATGATGAACGTTGATAGCTGCGGTTTAAGTCAAAACCTTGGAAGCCACATAAAATGAAATTTTGTATGAACCGATTAGAGGCGTCTAACTTGGTTTTGCAGGATGTGCATGTGATGTGGTATAGCAGTGCTCATATTAATTTGATTATGTATGAGATGACTATATGATGTAAATTAACATGACCTGCGTGTCATGATTCGGCATGATGGCTGGAGCCATATGATTGTCATTTAAATGACCTGCGTGTCAACCTTTTGTAATGCACTTATTTTATTAGCTATAGAGATAGCAATATTATCTGGTGCATCGACAAGGTGGTGGCAATCTTCGCAAAGGTGAACACCGACGCGAATGCTGGAGACGAAGAAATTAAAGACTTCTCCGTCAGAAAGGGCTATACCATATCATGCTATTATGAATTGCCTGAGATGTTTTATCCCTTATGATGCACCCTTCTTGATTGCGCGGTAGTCGCTTTTTATTAGGGTGATCTCTCACTTAAAAATATCAAAGTAGTTAGTGTTCACCCAAGTGTAGCACCGTCTGAAATTCGTATCTTTTCGGGGTGCGCCATGTCCACATGGGTATGAACGAATCGAGAGGAATGAGGCGGGTGAGGTCAGACCTTGCAGCAAGATCACTTGGTTGTCTTTGACGTTTAGGCAGGATCGTCCTGAGCTCGGAACACGCCCATCGAAAGATGAACAAGAATCACATAGAGATGTGATTGGCAAGTTGGCCTACCGATTAAAATTCTCGTCATCAGTGATGTCCACATCAATGGCATTGAATTGAAATGCGGGTCTTGTATCACTCATAATCAGTTTTGAGAGATATTGATTTGAGTGGGAGCGCACTGTAGAATTAACTTGTTTAAATTCTCTGTGCAATTAATTATGAACTTTGTCTAAGTGAAATTTGCATAATAGTTGTAGAATAATGGCTCACGTTTCCACCTTCCTTGTTAAAATTGAATAAGCTGTTAAATATCTGGTTAAAACTTTACGGTTGGTAACGTAATGTGAGGATTGTCCTCAAAAGTGCCGAGAAGGACTTTGTCCTATCGCATGCTTTTGGTATTCTCCCGCTAATGCTATGGATAATGTGACTCTCGTCCTTCGATCCAAAAGCTAGAATTCCGCTACGGTCAAGTGCAATATGTTTGCTTCCATGAGACCCGGACTTCAAAAGTTTGGGATAGCTATGTGATATTCATGGAACTGAAAATCATTTTCAGACACAAACAAAGGCTAAAAGATATGGGATATCCAAAGCAATGTTTGTTTTGCAAACTGTTAGTAAAAGTGTTTACTATGCATTTGACTAATAACAGAGGGATCCAGAAGAACGCCTATCATGTGATGAAGGTGAATAAAACAAACAACTTAAAGAGAAAGGAAATGTCCAAAGGGTGTTAGTGTGACTTACACACCTAGGAAGTCCGGGGCTAACGCCACTCTTAAAGTTGGGTGCTTCTTCTGCGAGTATGAGAAATACTAAAAGTTAAACTATTAGAAGTATAAAGGCAAAAAGAGTGAAGACTGGAATATCCAGCTCATGTATGAATGTCATACAAGTTATAGATGTATGGAAGGCTGGTCAAAGAAATAGTTCTTGGGAATTATGATTAAACATGTTAATCACTAATTCTTGGGTATTGTGAGTTGATCACAAAAGATACCCGCTCGATTGCATTCTGCTGCGACTCGATGCAAGGACTACTACGGCCTAAAAGACTTGCCGAAGTGAGGTTTAGATATGTGCTGGGAACATAGTAAAAGTTGCTATACTCGGTACATTACCTATGTATTTATTTTCATAATTCATTTTAGAGTTTTTATACACTCTAGCCCATTGCATAAAGTATCTTGCAAGAAGGTTGTTCATAAGAGAACTTTTGATGTTCGGTGTTATGAATAACATAAGGGCCATGCTTCCATCATGGATGGGATGTATGTTATGAATATTGATAATAATATATTACCTCTGAATTTACTTTCATAATTCATTTTAGAGTTTTTACACACTCTAGCCCATTGCATAATGTTTGTTGCAAAAGGGTTGTTCATAAAAGAACAATTGTTGTTCAGTGTTATGAATAACATAAGGGCCATGCTTCCATCGTGGATGGGATGTATGTTATGAATATTGATGGTAATATGATACATCCATAACACTGACGCTAAATGTCGCAAGACTAAAAGAATACCACACATGTGTGGCACTGCATTTGGTCACATTGGAGAAACCCGCATGGAGAAATTCCATAATGATGGATTTTGAAGTCGTTTGATTATAAATCATCTGACACTTGCAAACTTTCCTCCGAAAAGTGAAGTGACTAAAATACCGTTCATAGGCCATAAGGAACGAGCAACAATCTTATTGGTGATCATACATTTTGATGTGTGTAGTCCAATAAATGTTGTTGCTGGCAGTGGATTTATCTATCTTCAGAAATGACTGAAGTGGATATATGGATATTTACTTGATGAGACGTAAGTCTGGATCTTTTGAAATCATTCATAAGGTTTTCAATATGAAGTAGAAATTATTGTAACAAGAGAATTATGTTTCTGCAATTTGATTGCGGAAAGGAATATTTGAGTTACAAGCTTAGCGAATGTCTGATGAGTTGTGAAAAAGGTTTCATAACTTACACCTCACGGAACTCCACTGTGAGTGGTACGTCCGTGAAGATGTATTCAAACCATTTGTGACATGGTAAGATCAAAGATGACATAAATCCATTTGCCATTATCCCTTTTAAAGGTAATGCTTTAGAGACTGCGGCTTTTACACTGAAAAGAGCGCCATCAGGTCTGTTGAAATGACGCCATGGTATGGTACGCCCAACCATGCTTTGTCTTTTCTTAACATTTGGAATATGGGGCTTGTGTAAAATATTTACAAACCTATTCCAAATCAGACAAGTACTACTTTGTAGGTTATCCCAAGTAAATTGGGAATTCCTCCACCACTATACCGAGGCAAAAAGGTTTGCCACCAAGAACGGTATGCTTTTAAAGAGAATGGTTCTTGCAAAAAGGTGAGTGGGAGAACAGTGCAACTCGACTAGATAACAGTATCTTCATCATCAGATCAAAGGAAAGAAACCTTGGAAGTAATTCCAGAGTTTCCTACTGCGACTGATACGGAAGCCTCTACATGAGATGTATGGACTTCGGTCGAACTTGCAACTGAACCACGTAGGCAAAACTCATGCAAACCTCTCAGGTGTGCAAGCGAGATATTGTTGTTAGACAACAATATACCTACGATACACAAGGAAGCGTTGATGGGCCCTGACTCCGGAATTGGCTAAATGCCAATATAATCCGAGATAGTTTCCATAAATGATTCAAGATTATATCTTGATAAACCCTTCAGAAGACTTAGAGTCTAACGAACATTAATGGAACTATAAACTGATGAGGGTAAAATGTTTTATCCATAAAGCTCGACTTGTTGCAATAACAAGTTCAAGGAGTTGACTACGATGAGGTTGTCTCACCATAGCGATGCTTAAAGTCAGATCGGGTTAAACTAGCAATCAATACATATTTCAATCTTGAGATATGATACATGGATGCCAAAAGGATTTCCATGTGATGGAAATGCAACCTAGGACTTGCATGTGGTACAGTCCAAGGTATTTTGTCAATCCAGAGGATGCTAGTAAGTATGTAAACTTCAGAGTTCCAGCAATGGACAGAAGAGAGCAAAATGGAGTTGGAATCTTCGTTTTTGATGAAATAGTCAAAAGAGTTTGATTTCATCAATGGGTAACGAAGATGCTTGTGGTTACAAGAAAGTAAGTGGGAGCATAATAATATTTCTTAAAACCTTGTGTGCTTGACACATTGTTGATTGGAAATAATATAAATTTCTTGACACGAATTAGGACTTCATTGAAAATAGGTTTCGATGAAGTGCTTGGGCTAGATAGCCTTGACATTAGGCATATTTATCTGCGAGATAGAATTGCCTAATAGGCTAAAGCCAAAAATACATATTGACAAGATGCTATAACAGTTTAGCACTAAAATGCCAAGGAGTGATTCTTGCCGAAGTCACATGGAAAGGGTTTTTGCAAGACTCGGTGTCCCAAAACACTGATGAGCAAAATACATAATGGAGATTCCACACACTTTTGTGTTTGGATTAATCATGTATTCCATGGTATGTAAAACAACCAGATATGTCCAGTACTCCCAAGGAGTTGCGAGTATAGATACCAAAGTGATCAAAGTACTGATCATGGGACAACAGTGAAAAATGTCATTGAGTACTGGAGTAGCACTGATGACATGTTTTCTCACAAGCAGAGATTATGAAGTGCTCATTGTAAGTAATTGCATCGATACAGTCTTCATCAATACTCCATGCGATCTTCGATTTAAGTTAAGGGTTTTGTGTAATACACGATATGGTGGCACGGTGTTTGGAAATCGTTCCAAACAGGTTGCTGTGGCGAATTCTATAACTAAGGCTAAGTATGTTGCCGATTTCAAAGAGACATAGAAGATGTTGAATCGTATAGTTCGTTCATGAACTTAGTATGGTTCCAAGATGGCTTTGGTCAATGGAACACTATTGGAGATAGTTGCTCCATAGCTCTGTCTGAGGAATCAAGGTTTGACCAGTGATTCACATATATACGAAGCCAAGTCCACACAAAATATGAATTTTGTGAAAACGTGAAAACGCGAGGATATGCAGAAATACACATGGAACTGAAGTTGTCAGATCCGTTGGACATCAGACTATACCACAAGCGAAGCATGTTTTACACCGGTATGCCATAGGTGTAACGTGCATCAGCATTGACTAGATTATTGACTCTAGTGCAAGTGGGAGTCTGTAAGAGATATGCCCTAGAGGCAATAATAAGTGTTATTATTTATCTCCATGTTTGTAGTTAAGTTTATATTCCATGCTATAACTGCTATGGTTCTCGAGTCTGCAATAACACGAGGCTCGGAGGAAGACTCATATGCACATGTGGAATAATAAACGGTAAAAAGTATTCCTAGTCTGGCCTCTAAGACTAGCTCAAGTGTTGCATGATGGTTCTGTTTTCCTGAGCATGGGCATGACTATGCCGGCAACTTTGAGGGCACAATGTTTGGAGAACACTTGTGTTGAATCGACCCGAATTGATGTTATGCTATGAGATTCATTCGTCACAAGTTAATGGTTAATAACACATAAAAAGTTAATGTTTGCATAATTCCTTAGACCATGAGAGTGTCGAGTTTCTTCATGCTTTCTTCATGAACTTTGGGGTTTGTTAAACGTCATCGTAACTGGGTGGCTATTACGGCGGCTTACGGGTTCATGGGAAAGTATGTCAAGGGACTTGATAGCTCAAGATTGGGATTTTCTCCTCTGACGATGGAGAGATATCTCTGGGCCCTCTCGGTGTTACGGTATCCACCATCGTCTGGCCAGACACATTGTGATTTGATCACAGGGATGCCGGAACACGGAAACGAGAAAAGAGAACAAAACCGGTAACGAGGTAACTGGCATTATGGACAAGTGTTGATCCACGGGGATGCCGATGATTCTCACCTCGGGTATTTGTAACATATCGCGAAGCAACAGGAATAGCACACGGCAACTAGAGGTTCACTCGAATATTCATTCGTGTGGGTATAGGGGTCAATATGGGTGTCCACGGCTCCGATGTTGATCATTGATCGGAAAGTGTTCCGGGTCATGTCTATACTTCATCGAACCTATAGGGTCACACGCTTAAGGGTCATCTATCTGCTGAATGCTAGACAGGGAGTCTGAGAGAAAGTCACCGGAAAAGTTCCGGAGAGAGCACCGAAATAGTTTCGGTAAAACTGAAAAGTTGTTTCAGGGTATTCCATTAAGTCATATTGGTTTTGGCACACGCCTGGAAATTCTTGGAGGGTGCCAGAATTGTTCTGGTAACTTCTGGAATTTTTCCGGACAGAAAAACCGGAAATGTTCTGGAGCAGGCGGAACCGCTATGGTAGCTTTTCGCTGAAGAAAAACATTGTTCCGGAATTGTTTCGGAATGCGTTCAAAATTGTTTTAGTGGGTACTGGAATTATTCTAGGCACACAGAAATAATTTGGGATTTATCGGACGCAGAAAAATGTCTTCGTGAATAGTGAAAGTGCTTTTTGGTTTACTTTATGGAAAGCCACCTTTTAGGGCTTTACCAAAAGGCTTCTAGAAGGACTTGGGGGCTAAGAAACCCCCCTTGGGGGGGCCCCCAAGAGGGTTGGCCGGCCACATGAGGGGCTCCTCCATGGAGCCCCACTTTCTCCATTACTTCCCTTTTATGCCCTTGTGGAAGTCTTCTTTCATGGGCATTTTGGATTTTTGGAAGTGCCCATCCTACCCCTTGGTTTTCCTATAAATAGAGGTGGAGAGGTGCTCTCCACACTCACTCCTTTCTCACATACAAGTGCCATGCATGATCTGGCTTCTTCTCTCCCTCCCCGCAAAATAGTTTTGTAGAGCCGAAAGGCTGTCTGGGTTCCGGTGGGAACTAGTTCTGGACGGCGAAGCCCTGCCGGATAGATGACACCGTATGTGTGCAACTCTGTAGAGAGATCGTAGTTTCAGTCTTAGTTCGAGAGTGCCTCCCGAAGGGCTGTCCGAGTGACCGTCCGAGTTTCGAGGGTCCTCCCGAAGGGCTGTCCGAGTGACTGTCCAAGTTTCGAGGGTCCTCCCGGAGGGCTGTCCGCGACACCGTCCGAGGGACTGTCCGACCGCCTCCCGGAGGGCTGTCCGAGGGGCAGATGAGGGAGTACATCCTCGCGGTTGGGAGGTTGTAAATCCTAGCTGCGGGGATCTGCAACGCCGATCGTCATCGACTCTACTTCCGCTACGCTACGAGTCGGTAACGAAAAGATCAAACCTTGTATGCAGTCTCCATAGTGGTCCTGGGCTGGTGCGTAGGTCGGAATTTTTTTGTTTTCTGCTGCATTCCCCTACATTGACATCGTGGTTCAACCGATAAAAGATCTTCGTGGAATATGTAGGAATCAATATGGGCATCCAGGTCCTGCTATTGGTTATTGACCGGAGAGGTGTCTCGGTCATGACTACATGATTCCCAAACCCGCAGGGTCGCACGCTTAACGTTCGTTGATGCTAGAGTAGTATTGGGATATTTGATGATTGGTAACCGAATGTTGTTCGGAGTCCCGGATGAGATCCCGGACGTCACGAGGAGTCTCGGAATGGTCGAGAGGTAAAGATTTATATATGGGAAGTCATATTTTGGGTTATGGAAAAAGGTGCAGTTTTTTTGGTATTGTACCGGGAAGTTTTCAGAAGGTTCCGGAGGATTCCGGAGGAGTCCGGAAGTCCACAAGTGGGTCCACCACGTCCCAAGTGCTGGCATGGGCTGAGGGGAGGCGCCCTGGCCTTATTGCGCTAGGCGCACCAAGTCCTCAAAAGCCCATGTGGCTAGGAAAGGAAAAAAAGGGGAGTCCTAGTAGGAATAGGATTGGACTTGGAGTCCAAGTCCTCCCTGTCGGTACCAAAACCGGCAGATCTCGGGTAGGGGATCCGAACTATGGGTCTAGGAATCAATGGGTAACAGAGAGCGTAGAGACGGTGATTTACCCAGGTTCGGGCCCTCTCGAAGAGGTAATACCCTACGTCTTGCCCGATTGTATTGATGTGATTGTATGAAGGTTACTGAGTTGATCTACCTCGAGATCCGATGGGCTAAACCCTAGGCAATGATATGATCCCCCTCTACGGACTATACCCTCTGGTTTATATAAACACCAGAGGGACCTAGGGTTACATATGGTCGGTTACCATCAGAGGATAAACATGCCGGCTACGCTAATAATTACTTGGAGGAGACGCCAAGTCTTCGGTGGTTTCCTTCTGGTGTACGGGATCGCCCACTATCCGGCCTTTCTTCGACGAGTAAAGGGCGGCCCGCTAGCCCGGCCTACGAGAGATAGGCCGGCAGCCCGAGAACCCCCCTATCCGGGACAACCTCAGTAGCCCCCGAACTAGCCTCCAATGCCGAGGTTGAAAGTCTTCGGCAGCTCCATGCTCCAAGGGTCTTCGGCTTGGGTGGCGAGTTCCCTCCATTACCTGTGTTTGATTTAGCACTAGTTCGGCCCCCAACAACTCGGTTGCCGAAGTATCCACCGATCGGCGAGGCCCCGTGGGGCCCGTCATACCGCTTTTCTTCGCTTAGAATTAATTGACGACCCTCGATTTCTGCGCACCCACGGAATGCGAGTGGCCCGATGGGTTTTTACAAAAATACCCCTCTTCTGGGGGGAGTCAATGCCCTTTTAATAGGCCAGGGGCGCAGAGGCTAACGCACCCCACCCCCTGCCATTCTTCCTTACGTCCTTGCCAGGTCGCGACCAGCAAACAATGGCGAGCGTCCCAGGCTCTTCCTCACACCCTCACGGCCCCCACCAAGGTGATTGGGCGAGCTGCTCTGTATCCCTTATGCGTTTACGCAGGCTCGAGACGTAGGGATATCTCCCTGCTTCAGATCTCGCATCCACCCGCCCCGGATTAACTTCCGCAGACGGGGAGGCCCTCGCAGAGAACTTTCCTTCCCCCCACGGGGAGGAAAGGGTGTGCTTCGTGCCCTTCCTCTTGCGAGGTCTGGGTTTCCCCATTCATCCTTTCTTGCGGGGTCTATTAGAGTTTTACGGGATCCAACTCTACCACCTTACCCCAGGATCGATTCTTCATATATCGGGCTTCGTCGCTCTTTGCGAGATGTTCCTGGGCTGCGAGGCCCACTTCGAGTTGTGGAGGAAGTTCTTCTGCCTCGTCCCCCGTACCCGAGGAGGGACAATCTACGAGGTTGGCGGGGCCGAAGTATGGCGCATCGCCGGAACCGGATACCCCGTAGGGACTCCGAAGAAAGACGCCGAAGAGTGGACTTCGGAATGGTTTTATATCGAAGACGTCCCCCTATTCGACCCAGTTCGGAGGGGGCTGCCCGAATTCTCATTGATCTCTCCGAAGAAGCGGTTCAACTGGCGCCCGAAGAGTTCTTCTCAAGAGGAAAGTGCCGAAGTAACTCGACTGGCTGCTCAAGTGAGGTGGCTAGCCCACAACGGGTTAACCGCCATCGACGTGATGGCCGCAGCCATTGCTCGGTGTGTCCAACCTCTTCAACAGAGAATACACCCTCTTTGGTGCTACAATGGGGAGGATGATGCAACCCGGTACACACGGATGGGACCTGCCGACCAGGCGGCGATGGCAGCCATACTGGCCGATCTCTTCAAGGGAGAAGAGCAAGAATTTGCGCGGTTAAGACCCAAGGAAGGCTTCTCGAGCTACCAACCCATTGAAATGGTGAGTCCGACCACGTTTAGTAGTTCGGAAGGCCCCCCAAATTTTTATTAACCAGATTTCTATCCTGTCCGAACAGAACTGGAGGCACTGGATCGAGACAGTAAGCTGCCCAGCTCCTCAACCGGAGAATTACTCTCGTGACGATGATACTGGGTTCCATGATGACCCTGAAACATCCATTAATTTCGAGGAGGGGGTCTTCTACCAGGAGAGCCTTGATGGTTCTAAGGTGGCCCTTTTGGCCGATCATCCCGGGGCGCTTCCCTCCAACGCTGTAAGTGGCCAACGGACTTCTTCTCGAAAGAAACACTCCGCCGCGGCTGCTCCGAATATGCTGACATCTAATCCCAAGGGCCGCCGTATGACGCGCCGGACAGCCGCAAGAGCGGCACCAGCGACGAGCGATCGTGGGGTGACTAGACGCGCGGCCCCAACGGGAGTTACATCGTCTGCGCCCCGCCCGAAGAGGTAACACAGCCGCCGTACCGTCATAGCCTCTATCTTCGACGTCCGCCGAGTATGCCAATAATTGTCTCCACGGTGTCCTGTAGACGATATGTAGAACCGCCCTCGGCTGAGGATGTTGAAGAGGTGCCGAGGGGTGACTCGAACCTGAGGTCGCCAGCTGTAACCGGAGTTACTCCGGGGGCCCCTACCGAGGACCAACATCCCGAGGACTCAGGAGGTGTCTCGGTCACTAACTCCGAGGTCGAAAGTGTGATGAATCATCGGCGGCGTTAGGCGTCACTTCGGCACTCCGCGTTTTCCGATTAGGAGTTTAATGCCCTTAGTTCGGTAGACGCATACCTCGGCGCTGCCCGAACGGGACTGGAAGGGGCCGTGAAGCTCATGTCTACTAATGTGCAGGTATGGTATTGGTTTTGACAACTAATATCTAACCCAGTAGCCCCCGAGCCTTAATTTGGGCGGGACGGCCGAGTTAAGGGTCTGGTATTTATAATGCCATGCTTATGTGCAGACTGTTCGGGAGCAAAACAAAAAGCTGTCCGAGGACCTCAAGCTGGCGCAAACAGAGTTAGAGTCTGTGAAAGCCGAGCTAGAGGGTGTGAAGAAATTCACCAGAGAGGCACATGGTAAGTGCCGAACTTAAAGTTGTTTAAGAAAGATTTGATGGAACACCTCTGCTAATGAAAGATGATTCCATAGCAGCCGAGTCGATAAATCAGCTGCAAAAGGATCTGGATGTTGCCAGGGAAGCTCAAAGGTATGTGGAGTCACAGCAAGAGGCTGGCTACCGAGTGCTTTCCCGAAGTTATGAGGAGAGGGATAAGCTTAAGGAGGAAGGCGAACAACAGGCTCAAGAAATCAAAAGCTTGAAAGCTCAATTGACCCTATCCCAAGAGGAGAACCAGAGACTGAAAGTGGGCATGTTTGGTAAGTGCAATCTGTTTTTGCAGTTCATAAACTGCACGTATTAGGCAACAATATGAACAATGCCACGTCTCGTTGTAGTTCTTCTGACCGGACGTCCCGAAGAGGAGGCCGGCTCATTCGGGCGGGACCTTCTGAAGGAGCTATCCGCTGTACATGAGCGGGCCCGGAAAGCCATGAAGAGCATGTTCAA
Organism: Elymus sibiricus; assembly: GCA_039707655.1. Lineage (NCBI taxonomy): Eukaryota > Viridiplantae > Streptophyta > Magnoliopsida > Poales > Poaceae > Elymus > Elymus sibiricus. Next base: position 256,589,799 of record CM077674.1, read on the forward strand.
AGCACTGTGGCCTGGCGAAGTCGCTCCGGAAGGGATGGCCGAACTCGCGAATCGTTTCAAAGGAGCCCGATGCCGCTTGGAGTTATGGAAGATGTCATCTTGTCGTGAGGGAGCATGGGAGGCTTGGGCGATGATCAAGACCCGTTTCACCAAGCTGGAACCGGAGCATTTAGCGAGGGTTGGGCTGGTAGGGCCATATGGGCAAGAAGTGCCCGTACATCTGGTATATGACCAGGTTATGCCCGCAGCTCGGCTATCCCAAGCAGATTGTGTTCTGGAGGCCATAATAGATGGTCTTGATCAAGAATAACAGTTTGATTCTATGTATCTATGTACTTTACATCGAATAGTCTCCAAACCGTGCGAAAACGTTGTCTTAACCAGCCATCGGCTTCCGCCTCCTCGACCAAGAGCCGAGGAGTGTTTCCTACTATGTGATCCGAAAACATCGGAGAACACTTCGGAAAACCAGGCAATCCGGCCATTTGGTGCAAACAGACAAAAACGTGCTTGGGGAGTTATGTTATATTACTGTTTAACGTAAGAAACATCTTCCGACGAAAATAGTTCCTCTATAGGTCCCTTTCTCCGGGTTACCACGTTAGCCGTGGATGGATAACTGAATACCCGAAGTAGATGGGGATGGTTACTTCGGGAAAATAACCCCGGAATCTTGGCTATTGTAACCAAGTATTTTCACTTCCTTCGTGGCCGACCAATTGTGTTCTTAAGAACGCTAGCTTTTGGCTTCACCCGTCTGCGGTACGTACCCGGGAAATTCGGACGTAACAATCACAGAGGTGCTCCCTTTACTCCCTAGCCGAACAATCGGGAACGTAGGGGGTAAACACAGGAGCGAGACAACCCAGATTGGCCAAATCTTAAGTCAAATTGATGCATATAGTGGCTTTAGAACGATACAGGAAGGCTGCGAACACATAAAAACGAATGGTTGCATAAATAAAATATGATTGGCTCCGTAAAAGAAGCCCCCAGGTAACAGTGTGTGGTACATTCAAAGATGTTAGCCGAAGAAAAACTTAACGTAGTTCGGCGTATCCGAACACAACCCGGGAAAGACTATTTACGAGAAAAATATAAATCCGAGAGGGATAAACCGAACAAGGTAAGGTCGCGGAGTTAGCCGTAGAAGCGTCGTAGCCGAGCTGCGTTCCATGGGTTTGGTTCGAGGCGGTCGTCCTTTGGGTCGCGGAGACGATATGCTCCGCCCGCGAGTACTTGATCGATTATGAAGGGCCCCTCCCATTTGGGCGACAGCTTATGCTTCTGTTTCTCCGGGAGGCGCAGGACTAGATCGCCGACGCTGTAGGCTTTTGCCCGTACTTCCATGCTCTGATAACGTCTGGCCTGCTGCTGATAAAAAGCAGAACGAGCCCGAGCTATGTCGCGCTCGCCCTCCAGGGCGTCCATGTCATCTTGCCGATCCAGCTCGGCCTCCTTTTCTTCATACATACGTACCCGAGGGGCATCATGTTTGAGATCGCTGGGGAGGACGGCTTCTGCCGCATACACCATGAAGAACGGTGTGTAGCCCGTGGATCGATTAGGAGTGGTGCGCAGGCCCCACAATATGGAGTCAAGCTCCTCGACCCAATAGCAGTCAGATTCTTTTAAAGATCGAACCAAACGGGGCTTGATGCCACTCAAGATCAGTCCATTAGCTCTCTCGACCTGTCCATTAGACTGTGGGTGATATACCGAGGCATAGTCGAGCTTAATGCCTAAATTAGCGCACCAGTCTTTGACTTCTTGGGCGGTAAAATTGGATACGTTGTCCGTTATTATGCTATGGGGGACACCGTAATGGTGCATGACGCCGGATATAAAATCGATGACCGGCTTAGACTTGGCTGAAGTTACCGGCTTTGCCTCAATCCATTTAGTGAATTTGTCTACCATGACGAGTAGATATTTCTTTTTCTTGGTCCCCCCTTTAAGTGGTCCGACCATGTCCAGCCCCCAGACCGCGAAAGGCCAAGTAATCGGTATCGTCCGAAGGGCCGTGGGGGGCATATGGCTCTGATTTGCAAAGAGCTGGCATCCAACGCAATGTTGGACCAATGTTTGGGCGTCTGTTCGGGCAGTGGGCCAGAAGAACCCTGCTCGGAAAGCCTTACTGACCAGGGCCCGAGCTGCCGCGTGGTGACCGCCCATGCCAGCGTGAATCTCCGCCAGGAGCTGCCTTCCCTCCTCTTCGGATATACATCTTTGGAGGACACCAGTAGTGCTTTTCTTATATAGTTCTCCCTCGTGGACCTTATAGGCTTTAGATCGTCGAATGATACGCCGTGCCTTGGTCTGGTCAGCCGGTAGTTCTTGGCGGAGGAGGTAGGCGAGGAAGGGCTCGGTCCAGGGCGCGATTACCGCCATGACTTCGTGAGCCGAAGATGTCATTTCGATGGCCGAGCCCCCGATAATTCCTTCATCTGGTTCGATAGGCGGAGGGACGAGCTCTCCTGAGGTATTGGTTTCCGAGCCCTGGGCATCCTCCTGCCACACCACGGACGGCTTGAAGAGTCGTTCTAAAAAGGTGTTCTCAGGGACACGGTCGCGCTTGGCGCCCATTCGACCAAGGGTATCGGCAGCTTGATTGCTGTCTCTAGGTATATGGTGAAACTCCAGTCCTTCGAAACGGGCGGAGATTTTTAGGACGGCGTTGCGGTATGCTGTCATTTTTGGGTCCTTTGCGTCGAATTCGCCGTTGACTTGAGAGATGGCGAGATTAGAATCTTCCCGTACCTCGAGCCGCTGTATGCCCATTGACACCGCAATCCGAAGCCCATGCAACAGAACTTTGTATTCGGCTGCGTTGTTGGAGTCGGTGTACATGATCTAGAGTATGTACCAAATATTATCGCCAGTGGGGGATGTGAGGACCACGCCAGCCCCCAGCCTGGCGAGCATTTTGGAGCTGTCAAAGTACATCGTCCAATGCGAGTATGTACTGTACTCCCTAGGGAGTTCGGCTTCCTTCCATTCCGCAACGAAATCAGCAAAAACCTGAGATTTAATAGCTCGGCGCGGTCGATATATGATTTCGAAGGGAAGGAGTTCTATAGCCCGTTTGGCTATACGGCTGGTGGCATCTCGATTGTTGATTATGTCGTTCAGTGGTACTTCGGACGCCACTGTGACCGAGCACTCTTGAAAATAGTGGCGGAGCTTTCGGGATGCCATGAAAACTGCGTAGGCGATCTTCTGATAGTGCGGGTACCTCGTTTTACACGGGGTGAGCACTTCAGATACGTAGTACACAGGTTTCTGCACCCGGAGCTTGTGACCCTCTGTCTCTCGTTCGACGACGAGAACCGCGCTGATGACCTAATTCGTGGCCGAGATATATAGCAGCATTGGCTCACCCGGACTGGGTGCTGTCAAGATCGGGTTGCTGGCCAGTAGAGTTTTTATTTCCTCAAGTGCTGCCGCCGCCTCGCTGGTCCACTCAAAGTTCTTCGTCCGTTTGAGCAATTTATAGAGCGGTAAGGCTTTTTCGCCGAGGCGTGAGATGAAGCGGCTTAGGGCTGCAACGCAGCCGGCCAGTTTCTGGACGTGCCCTAGCTCAGTGGGGACCGCCAGCTCGGACAGTGCCCGTATTTTCGCTGGGTTGGCCTCTATTCCTCTATGGGAAACAATGAATCCGAGCAGCTTACCGGCCGGCACTCCGAAGACGCACTTTTCCGGATTGAGCCGTATATCGAAGGTCCGAAGACTATCAAAGGTTTGTCGGAGATTGTCCACCAACTGGCTGACGTGTTTGGTCTTAATGACCACGTCGTCCGCATATGCCTCGACCGTTTGCCGATTTGTTTTTCCAAAGATGTTTGAATCATGCGTTGGTATGTAGCCCCTGCGTTCTTTAATCCGAAGGGCATTGTGTTGAAACAGAATGGTCCGTAGGGAGTAATGAATGCTGTGGCTGCTTGGTCGGACTCCTTCATTTTGATTTGGTGGTATCCGGAGTAAGCGTCGAGAAAACACAGCGAGTCATGCCCGGCGGTGGCGTCTATGATCTGGTCTATGCGGGGCAAGGGAAAAGGATCCTTTGGGCAAGCCTTGTTTAAGTCTTTTAAATCGACACACAACTGCCAGGATTTATCCTTCTTGGGTACCATGACTAAATTGGGCAACCACTCGGGATGTTTGATGTCTCGGATGAATCCGGCTTCGAGCAACTTTGCCAGTTCCTCGCCCATAGCTTGACGCTTGGGTTCGGAAAACCGATGGAGAGTCTGTTTGACTGGCTTGAAACCTTTAATTATATTCAGGCTGTGCTCGGCTAATCTACGCGGGATCTCTGGCATGTCTGACGGGTGCCAGGCGAAGATATCCTAGTTTGCACGCAGAAACTTGCGCAATTCTTCATCGACCGCGGGGTCCAGCTGAGCTCCAATGGACGCCGTCTGTTGGGATCTGTTGGGTGTACTTGGAATTTGACGATTTCATCCGCTGGTTTAAAGGATGTGGATTTGGACCTTTTGTCGAGGATGACGTCGTCCTTATCCACCGTTGAGCGAAGTGCGGTCAGTTCTTCAGCTGCGAGGGCTTCGGACAACGCTTCGAGGGCGAGGGATGCTGTTTTTTTCTCGGCCCGAAGAGCTCTGTCCGGATCGCTTATTACTGTGATCACGCCGTTTGGCCCTGGCATTTTAAGCTTCATGTACCCGTAATGTGGGACGGCATGGAATCGTGCGAAGGCATCGCACCCTAATAAGGCATGGTAGCCACTGCGAAAGGGCACGATGTGGAAAAGCAGTTCTTCAGATCGGTAGTTCTCGGGAGTTCCGAAGACCACATCAAGAGCAACTCGGCCACTACAACGCGCCTCCTTTCCGGGGATGATCCCTCGAAAGGTGGTGTGACTTTGCTCGATGCGGGATCTGTCAAACTGCATTTTGTCCAAGGTGTCCTCGTAAATGAGGTTTAGCCCGCTACCGCCGTCCATTAACACCTTTTGGAGTCGGAATCCATCCACTATGGGATCCAGGACAAGGGCGGCAGCAGCTCGAGTAGGGCAGGACCTCGGCTGGTCTTGTTCACAGAAAGTGATGGGTGTGTCTGTCCATGAGTCTGTCGCTGCCACATGTTGAATTTGAGCGAGCTCTCGAAGGGCCCTCTTCCTCTGATTCTTCGAGGAATACGTCTCGTAGATTGTGAGGATCTCGGCGTTGTCATCAGAGGGCGCTGCTGGACATTTATTTGAGTACGGGCCTCCGAGGATGACTTCGCCGCTCTTGGCGACTTGCCTGACCACCCAGCAAGCTCGAAGGCTATGGGTTGGGTTCGTATTGAGGAGGACGGAGTGTATGGGGCATGGTTTGTCCAGTAGTTCATCAAGGACCGATCTGGATCTTGGCAGTGGTTTCATCCTTTTCTCGGATCGCTCGTATTGAGTTGTCCGGCGAAGGTGTGCGCGTTTTGCCCGAGCTCAGTTTGGTTCCTCTGTACGGATTAACTCCATTTGCTCGAGCTGAGCCTGCCAAGCATACTCCATGGCATAGTATTTGGACACCAGGTCCGATAAATTAGAAAAGTTTTGGATGTGGTAGCGGGCGATGGCGTTTAAGACGCCTTCGTCTCGGCAGTTCTGTCGGAAAACCTCCAGAATTTCCTTGCTACCACCGTCCGTCATCTTGTTTTTGACAATAAGGAATCTAGCCCAGAAGTGCCAAACTGTCTCTCCGGGCTGTTGTTTTACGTACATTAGGTCCCATATGTCGGGCCGTCCTGAGTTATTTGGGCAGTACTCGATGTGGGGGGTGGGCGGGATAAAAAATTTGATCCCAGCGGGGTGTGAGTTCGGGGTTTTGGCGGCCGGGTCCTGGATCGGCATGGAATCTAGCACACCGAGCTCTAGGTCCGGATGGTTGGCCGAGCTCGAGTGCGTGGATTCGAGGTTGCGCGCTGAACCAGACTTCGGCTCTAAACCCTCTCTGGAGCGGAGTTCGGCTGCCGAGCTGGAGGATGAGGCCTGTTGACCGGGAACTTGCACTCCATGCGCTTCCGGTTCCGGGGGGAGGGGCGAGCCCTCGGTCGAGCCTTCGATAGTGGCGACCAAGTGGGCGGCCGGAGGGACATGAATTTCCCTGACATCGGATTTAAGCTCGATCTGATCGTAGACCGAGGACTATCCATCGGTGATTCCCAAGGCTTGGATTCGATCTAGTATCCCGTTTAATAATGAGAGATCCGCCGGCTCCAAGTTCTGGCAGTTTACGGGGTCAACCCGCAGTATGGCCATGATGGGGGCGTCCGAATCTGCTCGGCAGTCATGTTCGGCCAAGGCTGATCTTCGGCAGCCAAGCGCGGAGATTGGATCCGGGCTCGAGGCTGGATCTACAGTGGCGGCCGTCCCGGTAGTGGGGTTGGCCGTTCTTGAAGTTGATGCTTCAGGTTTTACGGGTCCTTCAGGCGAGGCTGAGGATCCCGTGAGGATAAGATCTCCCCGGGAGTCGGTGACGAACTCTAAGATTTCGAACCTGATCTCCTGGTCGGGGGTGAAGCTGTCGATCCGGCTGAGACGGCCAGCCGGATCGGCGTGTAGCATGACGCTGCCGAACGCGAAGAGCTGGCCGGGAACGAAAGTGTCCCTGCGGCTGGCGCGATCGCTGATGATTAGGCGAGCCATTGATCCTTGGTGACCCACAACGGAACTCTCAATGAAAGCACCAATGTCGGTACCAAAACCTGCAGATCTCGGGTAGGGGATCCGAACTGTGGGTCTAGGAATCAATGGGTAACAGAGAGAGTAGAGACGGTGATTTACCCAGGTTCGGGCCCTCTCGAAGAGGTAATACCCTATGTCCTGCTAGATTGTATTGATGTGATTGTATGAAGGTTACGGAGTTGATCTACCTCGAGATCCGATGGGCTAAACCCTAGGCAATGATATGATCCCCCTCTACGGACTAAACCCTCTGGTTTATATAGACACCAGAGGGACCTAGGGTTACATATGGTCGGTTACCATCAGAGGATAAACATGCCGGCTACGCTAATAATTACTTGGAGGAGACGCCAAGTCTTCGGTGGTTTCCTTCTGGTGTACGGGATCGCCCACTATCCGGCCTTTCTTCGCCGAGTAAAGGGCGGCCCGCTAGCCCGGCCTACGAGAGATAGGCCGGCAACCCGAGCACCCCCCTATCCGGGACACCCTCACTCCCCCCCTTGGCTGTGCCCTAGGGCTTGGAGGGGCTGTTCCCCACGCCCCTCCACCTATATATATAGAGGAGGGGGCGCCCCAAACAACACACCAGCCCTTGGGCACCCCTCTCTCTCCCGTTACACCACCGCCTCGTCCCGACGACGCTTAGCGAAGCGCTGTCGGTGCTCCACCACCACCATCACCACCACGCCGTCGTGTTGGTAGTGATCCCATCGACTTCTCTGCCTTCTCTTGATGGATCAAGGAGGAGGAGACGTCATCGAGCCGCACGTGTGCTAAACTCGGTTGTACTGTCCGTTCGGCACTAGATCGGTTGGATCGTGATCGGATTGCGAAGAGTACGACTACATCAACCGCGTCATATACGCTTCCACTTTCGGTCTACGAGGGTACGTAGACACACTCTCCTCTCTCGTTGCTATGCTTCTCCTAGATAGATCTTGGGTGTTCATAGGAATTTTTTTGATTTTCATGCTTCGTTCCCCATCAGTATCAATCTAGGATGTTTTTATATACATTTACAGCAATTACATATCATTTTTGGGACTAACCTATTAACTCAGTGCCCAGTGCCAGCTGCTGTTTTTTGCCTGTTTTTGGTTCTCCAGAATATCAGTACCAAATGAAGTCCAAATGCCATGAAACTTTTTCGAGATTTTTTTCTGGACATAAGAGACACTAGAAGCTTCGGGAGGGGACGAGAAGATGAAGCAGTGGCCCACGAGGCACCACGGCGCGCCCTGGTACCTCGTGGGGCCCACAAGGCTCCGTTTGACCTAATTCCACCTTTATAAATTCTTTTAAATCAGGAAACCAACAGAGGAGTCCACGAAATACTTTTTCCGCTACCGCAAGTTCCTGTTCTCGAGAGATCCCATCTGGAGGCCTTTTCCGGTACTCCGCCAAAGGGGGAATTGATCACGGAGGGGCTCTACATCATCCTTGCTGCCCTTCCGTTGATGCGTGAGTAGTTTACCATAGACCTTCGGGTCCATAGTTAGTAGCTAGATGGCTTTTCTCTCTTTTTGATCTTCAATACAATGTTCTCCTTGATGTTCTTGGAGTTCTATCTGATGTAATCACTTTTTGCGGTGTGTTTCTTGGGATCCGATGAATTGTGAGTTTATGATCAGATTATCCATGAATATTATTTGAGTTTTCTTAGAACTCTTTTATGCATGATTATTATAGCTTCGTATTTCTCTCCGATCTATTGATTTGGTTTGGTCAACTAGATTGATTTATCTTGCAATGGGAGAGGTGCTTTGTAATGGGTTCGATCTTGCGGTGCTCAATCCCAGTGACAGAAAGGGACATGACATGTATGTATCATTGCTATTAAGGGTAAAAAGATGGGGTTTATTCATGCGTGAGTTTACTTTGTCTACATCATGTCATCTTGCTTAAGGCGTTACTCCGTTCTTTATGGACTTAATACACTAGATGCATGCTGGATAGCGGTCGATGTGTGAAGTAATAGTAGTAGATGCAGGCAGGAGTCGGTCTACTTGTCTCGGATGTGGTGCCTATATACATGATCGTTGACTTGGATATCGTCATGATTATTTGCTTTTCTATCAATTGCCCAACAGTAATTTGTTCACCCACCGTATGCTATTTTCAAGAGAGAAGCCTCTAGTGAAAACTATGGCCCCCGGGTCTACCTTAATTATATATTGAAAATCCTAAAAATACCTTGCTGCATTTTTTCTTTATTTATTTTATTTTGTATTTTTGTTCGATCTATTTATCTATCACCATACAATTTAATCTTGCAATTGACCGCCAAGGGATTGACAACCCCTTGTTCGCGTTGGGTGCGAGGATTTGTTGTTTTGTGTGCAGGTACTGCTAATGAGTTGTTGCATGATTCTCCTACTAGACTGATAACCTTGGTTTCATAACTGAGGGAAATACTTATCTCTACTGTACTGCATCATCCCCTCCTCTTCGGGGAAATCCCAACGCAGCTCACAAGTAGCAATATCATCATAGCAAATAGCTTAGTATTAGGTCGTAATTAGGACTGAGCACTTGAACTTAGCACTGCCATCGAGTAACTTTGGACAACACCAAACTATAGAAAAAAAAATCCATGAATAGGTACCTCATGAGTGGGAAAAAAACTAGATCTGGGTTAATTAAAAATAGGAAAGTTTACCAGTTATGGCTTTGATCCAATCAGTGAAAAACACCCTCTCAGGCATTGATTTCAGACATTCACAGCCCATTGCATTATTTTTGTTCATATAACAGGTTACTAACCATTGACCATTCGAGAACTCTAATGACGTAGTGAAATACCCATTTGCTAAAATAGCTACACAAGCATCACATTGGTTTCGTTTGGATTCCTGAGTTCTCATGTCTTTGAAAGAGCAGTTTTCACTTGTCAAAGATGTTCATTTACATTGGCAGCTGCAGGCCACATATATATAGTAGTCATGTTGTACAAGTTTGATCAATTTTCCTTTTCCAAGTTATTGGCCTCTAAAAACATTTGTTTTCAGCTATCCTTTGCTCCCAGGAAATCTGGTTCAAGCTATACTGCAGTTTTATAGAAGGAAGTTGGAGGCAGCATTGAAAGAGACCAGCCAAGTTCTTCTTCCGGGTTTGAAAAAAAATCTAACTAGAGATTTCATGGCCTGCCATTGCTTTTCTATTTCCTTGTGTTCTTATTGTATCGGATGACATGATTGACATCTATTTCATAAAGTGCATATACTTCAACAATTGATAGATTTTTCACTGATTGGCCGCTGTGCGCTTCTACCACACTGCTGCCACGGGGATCGCCCATGTTTCGGCTCATCTTCGTAAGGTTTGGCTCATCTTCAATCCTGATATTGAATGCAACCTTTCAATAGTTTATGGAATTCATGGGAATTTGTTGTTGCCAGATGTGTCATGTCAATGTGGCAGCAACCTTCATTTGTGGCCTAACATTTTTTTGTCAGTTGTTAGCAGCCTTCATGTCAATGCACCATATAACACGTTTAGTTCATCATGGCAATTAGTGTTATGAAGGGAATGTGAAATTAGTATGATATAAATAGTTTGCAAGATCTATCTTGAGATCCACATTCTTAATCTGTTGACTTTCATACTATATGATTTCTGAATAAAAGAAGATATGTGACAGTAAAATGGTATGTTCAATGGTGACAATATCTCCAGATCTCTTATGGGTTATACTACTGTTTAGGGTCTGTCATCGACCCACAATGGTGAGCTAGGAGATTCATGAAAGAGGTTATTAACTCTTGGACTTTTACTTCTGATATTAAAACTTTGGGTAATGCACAACCATTGCAATTCGGCATGTCCAAAAATAAGAGGCAGGGTGCAAATTTCATTGGGGCTTCTTATTTTATTTAGGTGCATTAATACATATAGTGACTCCACTTTATAGTAGACATAAGCCAAACCTCACGAAGAAAATAGCAGGCATATTTTGCCATAATTACAGTGCATAACTACAAGAGATGGCCTGAGAATTTTAGCAGCCCGCAATGTCTGATGGAGTAGATTTCTGTCAGATCCCTCGGCAGGGGTTCAAGCGCAGCTGGAAGTCATGGATCGGAGGTCACACGAGGGGTTTATCCAGGTTCGACCCTCTGGAGAGTAATACCCTACGTCCTGCTGGTTTTGGTTATTTATAATGGAGGGATACCTCGTGCGAGGGGTTACAATGGTGTATGATATGCTACCGAGAGTTTCTCCTATCTCAGGATAGATGGATCAAGAGGAACCCTAGACCTCCCTTTATATAGACATGAGAGGTCTAGGGTTTACATGCTAGATGATATCTTGGGGCGCCACCGTCCTCTAGTCTTGGGCGTCAAGAAGGTCTTTGGGTTCCTTAGGGTTAGCATCACGCCGTGGGCCTGTTGGGCCCCCTTGCAGTTGACGAGGCCGAGCTCCTTGGTATTAGCCACCCCATGTACAAGACCCCATCAGTAGCCCCCGAGCGTGGCGGAGGTCGCAGTGAAGGTCGCGAGACCTCCGGCGGGCTCCTTCGTCGTGTCGCCGTCCTAGAGCCCGGCTGTGATGTCATCATCTAGATGGCTTGAAGGAGGACAGATGCTTGCTTCTTGCGGTTGTCGCCTGATCAGTGCGACTGCTGCTGTCAGACCTCCTCTCTGACTTTGGTTTGATAGGCGGAGGGGGCCACCGTTCTTTATCTGAACCATCACATCAGCAGCGGAGAACAGGCTGACACATGTCTTGATGTGGTAACTTGGCCTGGATTCCCGCGCCTGCAAGACGCGAATGGGAACCGCCCGTGGGTCATGGGACGCGTGGCACGCAGAGATGCCTTGATCCCCGGTCCGTCTGTGAGGGGTCATAAGAGTAGTGGGGCTGTGAGGCATCATTTCACCTTCGCTTGCTGCCCCGCGCCTCTGCTTTCCTACTCTTCTTCCTCCTCACGCCCCTGCTCCGCCGTCATAGCGACATTCATCATCTTCAGGCCCGTCACTGCTTTCGAGCGACGAAAGATGGGTCGGCAAGGCTCCTTGGCCGATGCCGGAAGCATGCGGGCGACCCGCGAGGCGGAGAAAAAGAGGAAGGCGAAGAGCGCCGATGATGCTGTCGACGCCAGCCTAGTGCCGAAGTCTTCGTCAGTCGGTGGACTCGCTCCATCATCTCCGATGGGGAGGTCCAGAAACTGATAGCGGAAGGGTCATTCCCATCCAACCTCAGGTACCAGATCCCTCTCTCGACGGAGAGATTCCCCGCGCCGCTTGAGGGCGCGCGCGTCCTGCATTTGTACTTTTTGGGAGGGGTCTTGGTTTCCCCCTGCATCCTTTCGTGCGGGGGCTCCTCTTTTTTCTGGGCATCCAGCTTCATCACCTTAACCCGACCAACATCCTCCATATCGCGAACTTCATTACGTTCTGCGAGTGCTTTCTCGGAGCCGCCCCCCATTTCGACCTCTTCCGGCGCTTCTTCTGCGTCAAGGGTCAGATGAGGGGCAGCTCCGTGCGCGACATTGGCGGGGTCAGCATCCAGCTGCACCCTCATTCATCCTTTTTTCCCATGAACCTCCCCAGGTCGATGGGGGTCTGGCAGAAAAAGTGGTTCTATGTGTTTGTCCTGGAGGCCGACCTGCCCGCCTTCTCCGGGGGATCACCAATGCGGCTGGCCTCTTGGGAATCGCCGACCTCCATCTCCGAGAGTATGAAGCTACTTCTGGAGGCGACTTCATCCCTGAAAGACAATGGTTTAACCAGCCTCCAGATCACACGGACCTGGGTGGAGCGCTGAGTTTTTCCCGTGCAGGCTCGTGCGACACTGTTGAGTGATTACAGTGGGCTGACCGACCTCGCCCAGGCCTCCCGTGGCGACCTCTCAGAGGAGGAGCTTCGACACCGCCTTGCTTAGCTGTCGGGGCTGGAGTCCGACAAGGTGCCCATGGTGGTCGCGGTCGAGCCTTTCAGCCGTGCGGCTCCACCTAAGAAGGCAAGTTCTTATGACTTCATGTTTCTTTTTTACTAGAGGGGAGGTTGGATGTTTGCCTCTGACCTTGATCGCTTTAACTATACCAGCAGTTTGCGGGGTTTGCCGCTCTGCTTTTGGAGCCCCCGCTTCCTGGGCAGGACCTGACCCCAGAGGTGCAGGCGCTCCTGCAGCCCTCCCCGGAGCGCCCTCCTCCTCTTGGTCGGAAAGGGAGGAAGGCCGCTTCTTCTGCAGGCAGAGGGGCGGACAGTGGGGTCCCTGATGAGGACGCTACATTGGGTGAGGTCTCATCTGTACCCTCCATCGTAGAGGACAAGGAGGCCGACTCGGTGGCCCCAGAGAGCCCGGCGACCCCTGCGGCTACCAATGGAGGCGCCAAGCGGGCCTCTCTTAGGGACGAGCTTCCCGAGGACGAGCTGGCGCACCCTGAGATCCACCGACCTCGCAGTGCTCCGGTTTCTCCGAAGCTGAAGGTGCCGCTGGCCATGCCTATGGCCAAGAGGTGGAAGGTTGCGATAGCTGCAAAGTATGTTGACGCAGTCTTTGCGCTTTTGTTGTGTCTTGAGCATTTCGGTGAGGCCTGACTTGGGCTTTTTGTGCAGGGAGCCCGCAGCCCTGGAAGCACCGGCCTCCGATGTTGTGGAGGCGATCGCGCCGCGGCCGTCCGGTGGGTCTCCATCAGTTCCCCTGGAGATCGCCCCGCTTATCACCGGTAAGCATGTCTGAAGACTGCACTTGTGTTGTGGGCTCCTCTTCTCAACCTCTGGTTCGTGTTTTGCAGCGGTGGAGGTCCTTTCTCGGCTCCCTACCAGTGCTGTCGTCGCATCAGCCTCTTGTGAGACTGACAATGCGGAGGCCGCGCTTGCCCGCGGAGGAGAGGTCAACCTGAGCCGTCCTGCTACTGTTGCAGCCCCCGCGTCCTCGGCGGCGCTTGTTGCCACGGTGACTGGTGCGCGGGAGGTTCTGAGCACCCAGATGGACGGGCTGGTTGTCCTCGCAGAAGCCAGCTGTCAAGAAATGCCCTTGTATCTTGGGTGATGTCAGGTAGTCAGTAGCCCCGAGGTCGGACGGGATGTCGTCTCCGTACTCTCGTTCGGGCTTGTTGTTTATTCCTGACAATTTGCTTTATGCGGAAAGTGGCCGCTCTGGAGGGTGAGGTCGTAGATGAAAGGATCGATATGGTTGACTAGAGGGGGGTGAATAGGTGATACGTCTCCGTCATATCTATAATTTTTGATTGTTTCATGCCAATATCCTACAATTTCCACATACTTTTGGCAACATTTTATATGATTTCTTGGACTAACATACTGATCCAGTGCCCAGTGTCAGTTCCTGTTTGTTGCATGTTTTTTGTTTCACAGAAAATCCATATCAAATGAAGTCCAAACGTGATAAAAATTTCCGGAGATTTATTTTGGAATATATGTGATTTTTGGGAAAAAGAATCAACGCGAGACGATGCCCGAGGAGACGGCAAGCCTGGAGGGCGCGGGGCCCCCCCGGGCGCGCCTAGGGGGCTTGTGGCTCCCCTGTAGGTCGTTGAGGGTGTCCTTCTGCCACAAGGAAGCTAATATCTGGACAAAAATCCCCTCAAAATTTCAGCCCAATCGAAGTTACGAATATCCGGGAATTTAAGAAACGGTTTTCGGCCAGAAAACAGGAACGCAAAACAGAAGAGAACAGAGAGAGAGATCGAATCTCGGAGGGGCTCCTCCCCTACGGGAGCCATGGCGGCCATGGACCAGAGGGAAAACTCTCCCCCCATCTAGGGGGAGGCCAAGGAAGAAGAATAAGGAGGGGGGCTCTCTCCCCCTCTCTCCTGGTGGCGCCGGAACGCCGCCGGGGCAATCATCGTGACGGCGATCTACACCAACAACTTCGCCGCCGTCAACACCAACTCTCTCCCCCTCTATGCAGCGGTGTAACACCTCTTCTCCCCGCTGTAATCTCTACTTAAACATGGTGCTTAACGCTATATATTATTATCCAATGATATGTGGCAATCCTATGATGTTTGAGTAGATTTATTTTGTCCTATGGGTTGATTGATGATCATGATTGGTTTGAGTTGTATGTTTTATTTTGGTGCTGTCCTATGGTGCCCTCCGTGTCGCGCAAGCGTGTGGGATTACCGCTGTAGGGTGTTGCAATATGTTCATAATTTGCTTATAGTGGGTTGCGTGAGTGACTGAAACACAAACCCGAGTAAGGGGGTTGTTGCGTATGGGAGTAAAGAGGACTTGTTACTTAATGATATGCTTGGGTTTTACCTTAAAGATCTTTGGTTGTTGCAGATGCTTGCTAGAGTTCCAATCATAAGTGCATATGATCCAAGTATGGAAAGTATGTTAGTTCATGCCTCTCCCTCATATAAAATTGCAATAATGATTACCGGCCTAGTTATCGATTGCCTAGGGACAAATCCTTCTCTTGTGTTACAAAAGCTTTCTACTAAACAACTAACTTTTATTATCTTGCAAATTACTCGTAGTTTTATTATCGCACAGTACTCCTAGTTTTATTCTTGCAAAGTAGTTCTAGCATTACACCTACAAAGTACTTCTAGTTTCATACTTGTTCTAGGTAAAGCAAACGTTAACTGTGCGTAGAGTTGTATCGGTGGTCGATAGAACTTGAAGGGAATATTAATTCTACCTTTAGCTCCTCGTTGGGTTCGACACTCTTATTTATCGAAAAAGCTACAATTGATCCCCTATACTTGTGGGTTATCAAGACCTTTTTCTGGCGCCGTTGCCGGGGAGCAATAGCGTGGGGTTGATATTCTCGTGTGTGCTTGTTTGCTTTATCACTAAGTAGTTTTTATTTTCTGTTCTAAGTTGTTTTATATCTTTAGTTATGGATATGGAACACGAAACACCAAAAAAATAGTTGTACTTGCTACTCATGGAGATGGGGAACCTCCTAAAACCCTCGATGTTGGTTATGTGGAAAACATTAAATACTACTTTGATAATCCTGATAAATCTCCATTCAACTTGATAATGAGAGATACTTTGGATCAACGGGAATACTTTAGGGATTATCGCTTGTCTCAAAAAGGGAAACTCTTATGGGACCAAATTAAAATGCTGCGTTGGTATGCTTGGAATTTATGCTTAAGGTGCGATTATACTTGTTGCTCTAAGATGAAGGCTCCACACCTTTCCTTTCAATGCGAATTTAATGATAATGAAACCTTGGCTTCTTATGCTAATGGTATATATGATTACTATGATGTGGAACTAATAGAAGAATTTGTTGCTTTTATGGGTGCTTATGAAATTAAATCTTTGTTTGAAAAGTATGAAGATTGTGATGCTGCTATTTACAGATCTGAAAATTATGCTATACTTAAATATTGCCATGAGAATTATGAATATAATGCCTATATTGATGAATTTATTGAGAAAGTCTCCGCTGTCCGAGAAGAGATTAATATTTTGCAGGCTACTATGGAAGAAGAAATTGATGACACTGTGAGCTCATTAAAAAAGATGAGGAGGAGAGCGAAGAACAAAAGGAGGAAGAGCGGATTAATCACCCGTGCCCACCTTCTGATGAGAGTAACTCTTCAACTCATACATTGTTTAATTTCCCTTCGTGCTTACCGAAGGATGAATGCTATGATCCCTTTGATTCGTTTGAAATATCCCTTTTTGCTGAAATTGATGCTTGCTATGCTTGTGGCCTTGATGCCAATATGAATGATGCTTGTGAAGATGAACTTGCTATAGTTCCTTATGTTAAACATGAAATTGTTGCCATTGCACCCACACATGATAGCCCGACTACACTATATCGGAGAAGTTTGCGCTTATTAAGGATTATATTGATGGGTTGCGTTTTACCATTACACATGATGATTTTGATGAATATAAAATGCATGTGATTGCTGATCCTACTTGCAATTATTATGAGAGAGGAACTACATCTCCGCCTCTCTATGTTTCCAATACGATAAAATTGCAAGAAACTGTTTATGCTATGTATCGGCCTTTATTATGTGTGCATGAATTGTTCTTTTATGACATTATGATGCATAGGAAGAGAGTTAGACTTCGTCATTGCATGATATATGTTGCTTTGTGCTCATTACTAAATTACAAATCATTGTTAATTAAAATTGGCTTTGATATACCTTGGGATCCGGGTGGATCGATTACTTGAGCACTTTATGCCTAGCTTAATGGATTTAAAGAAAGCACTGCCTAGGAGACAACCCGGAAGTTTTAGAGAATCATTTTATTCTGTTGTGTGCTTTTAAAATATTTAAAAACAAAAAAATATAGAGGGGAACCTAAAACTTTTTCAAAAAGAAAAGTGAAAGTGAGACAGATGAGCAATGTGGAAGTGGGGGCTAGCCTTGAACTTTGTTCATGCCCATGGAAACTTTGTGAACCTTGAATTACAGAAACTTTTCAACAAAAATAATTATCCCCTTTTACAAATCCATTGTATTATAAAAATAATGTGCCAAGATTTACCTTTAGGATGTTTAAATTGCTTGTTTGGTGTGTGCTGTGAAAAAACAGAAACTTTTGCTGTAGTGCTTGAATTTTGGTAAGTTATTGGAATGTGAAAAAATTCTGAAATTTTTACACAGTACTGCTATGCAATGTTTTTATTTTTTCCTAATTTTTCAGAATTTTTTTAGTTACAGAAGTATATGTTTCATTTGCATCTTTACAGACTGTCCTGTTTTCACAGATTGCTGTTATAGTTTGTTTATTTGCGTATGTTTGAAATCTTGTTGAGCCCCATTGACTTGGGAGCCATAGAATTGTGATAGAATACAGTGTATAATGTTTGATTATAATTATACAATAATATTACAGCATGACATGATGGGATTTGATGTTATATGTACTAACCCCTCTAATAAAAAGTTCGGTTAAGTTTTGTGTGGATGAAGTGTTCGAAGATCGAGGAGGTATCGATATGAGGAGAATAAGGAGAGGCAAGAGTTCAAGATTGGGGATGCCCAAGGCACCCCAAGTAAATATTCAAGGAGACTCAAGTGTCTAAGCTTGGGGATGCCCCGGAAGGCATCCCATCTTTCTTCGACAATTATCGGTATGTTTCGGTTTTTGTTTTGTTCACATGATATGCGTAAATTCTTGGAGCGTCGTGTGCTTTTTCTTTTTCTTTTAATAATGCACCATGCTGGTATGAGATAGTCCTTGGTTGATTTATAGAATGCTCTATGCACTTCACTTATATCTTTTGAGTATGACTTTATAGAATGCTTCATGTGCTTCACTTATATCATTTGAAGTTTGGATGCCTGTTTCTCTACATATAGAAAACCGTTATTTGTAGAATGCTCTTTTGCTTCAATTATATTTATTAGAGCGTGGGCAAGTATTTTGTAGAAAGAATTAAAATCTCTTGCTTCACTTATATCTATTTAGAGAGTCAACAGGAATTGGTCATTCACATGGCTAGTCATAAAATCCTACATAAAACTTGCAGATCATTGAATATGATATGTTTGATTCCTTGCAATAGTTTTGCAATATTAAGATGGTAATATGTGGGTGTACTAGTGAATGATTTTGGTTTAGTAAGAATATTGGTGTTATGGTTTGTGATTCCCGAAGCATGCACGTATAGTCTTTAGTTATGCTAAGAAGTTGGAGCATGATTTATTATTGAGTGTCTTCCTTTGCGTGGAGGTCGGGGGCGCGCGATGGTTAACTCCTACCAACCTCCCCCCTAGGGGCATGCGTAGTAGTACTTTGCTTCGAGGGCTAATAGACTTTCGCAATAAGTATGTGAGTTCTTTATGACTAATGTGAGTCAAGGGATTATACGCACTCTCACCCTTCCGCAATTTGCTAGCCTCTTCGGTACCGTGCATTTCCCTTTCTCACCTTGAGAGTTGGTGCAAACTTCACCGGTGCATCCAAACCCCATGATATGATACGCTCTATCACACATAAGCCCCCTTCCTCAAAACAGCCACCATACCTACCTATTATGGCATTTCCATAGCCATTCCGAGATATATTGCCATGCAACTTCCATCATCATCATATACATGACTTGAGCATTCATTGTCATATTGCTTTGCATGATCGTAAGATAGCTAGCATGATATTTCCATGGCTTATCCATTTTTTGGTATCTTTGCTACGCTAGATCATTGCACATCCTGGTACACTGCCAGAGGCATTCATATGGAGTCATCTTGTATAGTTTTATCGAGTTGTAAGTAAATAAAAGTGTGATGATCATCCTTATTAGAGCATTGTCCCAGTGAGGAAAGAATGGTGGAGACTAATGGGTCCTCAAAAAAGTGGGGATGAGGTCCTTGAGACTGTTCTAAAAAAGAGAGGCCAAAAAGAGCCCACCAAAAAAAAGAGAAAAAAAAAGAAAAAGAGAAAACAAAAAAAAATGAAATGAGAGAAAAAGAGAGAAGGGGCAATGCTACTATCCTTTACCACACTTGTGCTTCATAGTAGCACCATGTTTTTCATATAGAGAGTCTCCTATATTGTCACTTTCATATACTAGTGGGAATTTTTCATTATAGAACTTGGCTTGTATATTCCGATGATGGGCTTCCTCAAATGCCCAAGGTCTTCATGAGCAAGCAAGTTGGATGCACACCCACTTAGTTTTCAGTTTGAGCTTTCATACACTTATAGCTCTTAGTGCATCCGTTGCATGGCAATCCCTACTCCTGGCATTGATATCGATTGATGGGCATCTCCATAGCCCTTTGATCCGCCTAGTTGATGCGAGACTTTCTCCCTTTTTGACTTCTCCTTATTGATCCCTATCACCGCATTCTATTCCACCTATAGTGCTATGTCCATGGCTCGCACTCATGTATTGCGTGGGGGTTGAAAAAGCTGAAGTGCATTAAAAAGTATGAACCAATTGCTCGGCTGACATCGGGGTTGTACATGATTTATATTTTGTGTTAAGAAGATGGAGCATGACAAGGCTATATGATTTTGTAGGGATAACGTTCTTTAGCATTTTGATTCTAAAAGGCATGATTGTTTGTTGGTATGCCTGAGTATTGATGTCTTTATATCAAATTATAGACTATTGCTTTGAATCACTCTTGCCTTAATATTCATGCCATGATTAGATTACATGATCAAGGTTATGATAGGTAGCATTCCACATCAAAAATTATCTTTTTTATCATTTACCTACTCGAGGACGAGTAGGAATTAAGCTTGGGGATGCTGATACATCTCCGTTGTATCTATAATTTTTGAATGTTTCATGCCAATATCCTACAATTTCCACATACTTTTGGCAACATTTTATATGATTTCTTGGACTAACATATTGATCCAGTGCCCAGTGCCAGTTCCTGTTTGTTGCATGTTTTTTGTTTCGCAAAAAATCCATATCAAATGAAGTCCAAACGCGATAAAAATTTACAAAGATTTATTTTGGAATATATGTGATTTTTGGGAAAAAGAATCAACGCGAGACGATACCTGAGGAGACGGCAAGCCTGGAGGGCGCCCCCCCCCGGGCGTGCCTAGGGGGCTTGTGGCTCCCCTGTAGGTCGGTTGAGGGTGTCCTTCTGCTGCAAGGAAGCTAATATCCGGATAAAAATCCCCTCAAAATTTCAGCCTAATCGGAGTTACGGATCTCCGGGAATTTAAGAAACGGTTTTCGGCCAGAAAACAGGAACGCGAAGCAGAAGAGAACAGAGAGAGAGATCCAATCTCGGAGGGGATCCTCCCCTCCGGGAGCCATGGAGGCCATGGAACAGAGGGGAAACTCTCCCCCCATGTAGGGGGGAGGCCAAGGAAGAAGCAGAAGGAGGGGGGCTCTCTCCCCCTCTCTCCCGGTGGCGCCAGAACGCCGCCGGGGCAATCATCGTGATGGCGATCTACACCGACAACTTCGCCGCCGTCAACACCAACTCTCTCCCCCTCTATGTAGCGGTGTAACACCTCTTCTCCCCACTATAATCTATACTTAAACATGGTGCTTAACACTATATATTATTATCCAATGATATGTAGCAATCCTATGATGTTTGAGTAGATTTCTTTTGTCCTATGGGTTGATTGATGATCATGATTGGTTTGAGTTGTATGCTTTATTTTGGTGCTGTCCTATGGTGCCCTCCGTGTCGCGCAAGTGTGTGGGATTACCGCTGTAGGGTGTTGCAATACGTTCATAATTCACTTATAGTGGGTTGCGTGAGTGACTGAAACACAAACCCGAGTAAGGGGGTTGTTGCGTATGGGAGTAAAGAGGACTTGTTACTTAATGCAATGGTTGGGTTTTACCTTAATGATCTTTAGTAGTTACGGATGCTTGCTAGAGTTCCAATCATAAGTGCATATGATCCAAGTATGGAAAGTATGTTAGCTCATGCCTCTCCCTCATATAAAATTGCAATAATGATTACCGGTCTAGTTATCGATTGCCTAGGGACAAATCCTTCTCTTGTGTTACAAAAGCTTTCTACTAAACAACTAACTTTTATTATCTTGCAAATTACTCATAGTTTTAGTATCGCATAGTACTCCTAGTTTTATTCTTGCAAAGTATTTCTAGCATTACACCTACAAAGTACTTCTAGTTTCATACTTGTTCTAGGTAAAGCAAACGTTAACTGTGCGTAGAGTTGTATCGGTGGTCGATAGAACTTGAAGGGAATATTAATTCTACCTTTAGCTCCTAGTTGGGTTCGACACTCTTATTTATCGAAAAAGCTACAATTGATCCCCTATACTTGTGGGTTATCAATAGGCAACTACCAATTTTTAGCTTTTCTTAACAAATTAGGTTTAGCAACAAATAGGTTGTCTAGATATGCAACTAGGTGAGCAACCTATATATGTTACTAACAATAACAACAACAACAACAACAACAACAACAAGCAAATGATACAACACAACAATAGCTTGCACAAAGTAAAGGTAACAAGTAACCACAAGTGGAGCCGGTGAAGACGAGGATGTGTTACCGAAGTTCCTTCCCTTTGGGGGAAGTATGTCTCCGTTAGAGTGGTGTGGAGGCACAATTATTCTCCTCACGCCCTCGCATAATGCAAGATGTCGTGAATCCACTAGTGGTGCCCTTGAACGCGGTGACCGAACCTTTACAAACAAGGTTGGGGTTTCTCCACAACTTAATTGGAGGCTCCCAACACCACCATGAAGCTTCACCACAATG
This sequence comes from Elymus sibiricus, assembly GCA_039707655.1. Classification (NCBI taxonomy): domain Eukaryota; kingdom Viridiplantae; phylum Streptophyta; class Magnoliopsida; order Poales; family Poaceae; genus Elymus; species Elymus sibiricus. The sequence goes on from CM077674.1 coordinate 256,611,608, forward strand.
GAATGTGGCTCCGAGGTGACCTCTTCCGTCTAGGGTGCTCAAACACCCAAGAGTAACAAGATCCGCAAGGGATTAGTGGGGGGAATCGAATATCTCTTGGTGGATGTGTAGATCGGGGCCCTCTCAAGCAAACCCTAGAAAATCAACAAGAGTTGTTGGCTAGGGAGAGAGATCGGGTGAAAATGGAGCTTGGGGAAGAAAGAGGCAAGTCTTCTTGGGAAGAAGACCCCCTTTATATAGTGGGGACAAATCCAACCGTTATGCATCTCACAGCACGCACATAAGCGGTACTACCGCTCCATGAGTGGTACTACCGCCCTGGCGGTAGTTCCAGGCACACAGTGCAACAGGAGCAGTACCTCGGACCGGTAGTGCCGTCGGAGCGGTACTACCGCCCGCCCCAGCGGTACTACCGCTGGGGTTGCAGTGTAAAGGAACATGTGAGGGGGAAGTACAGGAGCAGCGGTACTACTGCGCTCGTACTACCGCCCTACTGCCGTGAAGTGACACCCGAGTCCAGAACCAGTTGATTAAGCAGTAGTGAGGGCGGTAGTGGCCGGGCGGTAGTGCCGCTCGCAAGCGAGCGGCACTACTGCGCCACTGCCGCTCTACTGCCGCTTAGCACTCTGTGCTATAGCGAGCCAATGGTAGTGGAGCGGTGGTATGGACGGAAGTACCGAGAGCGGTACTACCGCCCTACTGCCGCGCCACTTCCGCTGCACATGACGAGGCAACAGAACGCCTCAACTAAGCGGTAGTACGCACGGTACTAGACCAGCGGTACTACCGCTCACCAGTGGTACTACCGCTTAGCAGCTTACAGAACAGGTGACACAGAAATAGTTGGAAATCCAAAGTTGCGGGAATGGAAATTGGATGCAAAGGGAAATGTGTACGTGATGATTCCACCCAAACCTTTCCGAAGCGGACCCTCTCTTAATAGTATGGTTTTCCTATGACTCAAGTCCACCGAAAAAGAAATGCGGGAAAAAATAACCGTCTTGACTTCCACACTCTGAGGGGCATCAATTGTCTTGTGCCAAATGATGGATTATCTGAAATGCTCAATGCACATGATTAGTCCGCAAATGCATTGTCATCAATCACCAAAACCACTAAGAGAGAAATATGCCCTAACAATCTCCCCCTTTTTGGTGGATTGATGACAACACGGGATTTGTACAAAGGATATAACGAGATAATAAGCAAACCCAACATTTACAAAATATAGACGGGCTCCCTCTAGATGTGTGCACTATTTAGGTATGCTTTTGGAATGCAAAGCACACACACTAGGATCAACACTCCCCCAATATTTTATAGACAAGGCAACAATTGCAACATCATAATATATGAGATAAGCATGGATGCAAGATATAACATGTGAGCATAAAGATAGGGCACAAGATAAGCATAATCTCACATACCAACAAAGTACTAGACATGAATAGATAATCGACGGGTAGCATATGTCTCACACCATATGACTGCGGTCTCCAGGTCTCACAAACACAAATCAAAGCAAACGGTAAAAGAGTTCACGAGAGAAAGAAGGCAAAGGCAAATAAGACACACTCGTGACTCGGCAAATCCCTAAACTCTCTCCCCCTTTGGCATTGAGACACCAATAGGGCAAAAAGCACTAAAACGAGCCTAGGTGGTAGCGATGCTCCAGAACACCATCAGTACTCCTCGTGGTCGCCAGACTCCTCATCTGCAGCAGCAGGCTGATCCTCCTCCTCTAAATCCATCCACTTGCAATGCTTGGAGGTCCACTCCTCCTCATCTGTGATCTTATCCTCGGATCCACTGGTAATCTCCATGCCAAGATGCCTCATCATGGCCTTGTCATGACTGTGGGCCTTCTTCTCCGCTACATGCTCCTTGTACTGACCCTGTGCCTGAATACCGAACAACTTCTTCATCATTTGCTTCAACTTAGCAGCCCATGTTGGTTCCTCAGAGGGAGGCACATAGTTAGGCTCATCATCTCCCTTAGACTCAGGAGCATGTGTCTCACCCTCTGGAGCGACAAGAGTGCCCCAAAGATCCTTCAGCCTCAGCTTGATAACCTCGTGAGACACGAGATCACCAGTCACTAGCATCTCATCCAAAAAAGTGGAAGCCCATGTCACCTCAAAGAGTTTCATTAGGTAGGGGCCGTAGATAGGACACTTGCGCTCAAACACTGCCGAGTATAGTTCTGACCACATCACATGTGACACATCCAACACCTGCTGTGTGTTCTTCTCCTTCTGACAAATGAGTAGCATATCCACAAGGTAAGAGTGAACCATTTCTAGGTTCCCAATGCGGGGAAACAGATAGTTCTTGAAGATGCGATGCATGATATCAAAGAAGGGGATCAGCTCATAAGACTTCTTGCCTGTGGTGGAGATCTTCTCCGTGGAGAATGGGTAGAGAGGGGACTTGTGCGTGGCTGCATCCTTGATATGTCCATTTTGCATCATGTTTTGCTACTGTTATTTATAGTGTTTTTAATCAATATGACACTTTGTGGAGCAATTCTAATGCCTTTCTCTCTTAATATGCAAGATTTACACAAGGAGGGAGATTGCCGGCAGCTGGAATTCTGGACCTGAAAAAGCTATGTCAGAGATACCTATTCTGCACATCTCCAAATGAGCTGAAATTTTACGGAGATTTATTTTGGAATAAATAAAAATACTGGAGCAAAGAAGTACCAGAGGGGGCCACCCAGGAGCCCATGAGGCACCAGGGCGCGCCACCCCCCCAGGCGTGCCCTGGTGGCTCGTGGGGCCCCTGGCCAGCCTCCAGCCCCCATTTTCTGGTATATAAGTCCATTTTCCCTAGAAAAAATATAGAGATGACTTTCGGGATGGTGCGCCGCTGTCTCGAGGCGGAACTTGGGCAGGAGCAGTTTTGCTCTCCGGCGGAGAGATTCTGCTGGGGATACTTCCCTCCGGGAGGGGGAAATCGTCACCATCGACATCACCAACGATCCTCTCATCGTGGGAGGACTAATCTTCATCAACATCTTCACCAGCACCATCTCATCTCAAACCCTAGTTCATCTCTTGTATTCAATCTTTGTCTCAAAACCTCAGATTGGTACCTGTGGGTTGCTAGTAGTGTTGATTACATCTTGTAGTTGATGCTAGTTGGTTTATTTGGTGGAAGATTATATGTTCAGATCTATTATGCTATTCAATACCCCTCTGATCTTGGACATGATCATGATTTGTGAGTAGTTACTTTTGTTCTTGAGGACATGGGAGAAGTCTTGTCATAAGTAATCATGTGAATTTGGTATTCGTTCGATATTTTGATGATATGTATGTTGTTGATTCTCTTAGTGGTGTCGTGTGAACGTCGACTACATGACACTTCACCCTCTTTGGGCCTAAGGGAATTCATTGTGGAGTAGTAATTAGATGATGGGTTGCTAGAGTGACAGAAGCTTAAACCCTAGTTTATGCGCTATTCCGTAAGGGGCTGATTTGGATCCATATGTTTAATGCTATGGTTAGAGTTATCTTAATTCTTCTTTCATAGTTGCGGATGCTTGCGAGAGGGGGTAATCATAAGTGGGAGGTTTGTTGAAGTAAGAACAGCACCCAAGAACCGGTCCACCCACATATCAAATTATCAAAGTAGCGAACGCGAATCAAACCAACATGATGAAAGTGACTAGATGAAATTCCCATGTGTCCTCGAGAACGCTTTTCTTATTATAAGAGATCGTTCCGGCTTGTCCTTTGCTACAAAAAGGATTGGGCCACCTTGCTGCACTCTTTGTTACTATTGCTACTTGTCACTTGTTATAAATTATCTTGCTATCAAACTACTCGTTACCGATAATTTCAGTGCTTACAGAAAATACTTTGCTGAAAACCGCTTGTCATTTCCTTCTGCTCCTCGTTGGGTTCGACACTCTTACTTATCGAAAGGACTACGATTGATCCCCTATACTTGTGGGTCATCAAGATTCTTTTCTGGCGCCGTTGCCGGGGAGTGAAGCGCCTTTGGTGAGTGGAATTTGGTAAGGAAACATTTATATTACGTGCTGAAATTTACTGTCACTTGTCACTATGGAAAGTAATCCTTTGAGGGGTTTGTTCGGGGTATCTTCACCTCGACCAGAAACACAAATAGTTGCTCCTCAACCTACTGCACCTACTGAAAATATTTATTATGAGATTCCTCCGGGTATGATAGAGAAACTGCTAGCTAATCCTTATGCAGGAGATGGAACGGTACATCCTGATATGCACTTGATCTATGTGGATGAAATTTGTGGATTGTTTAAGCTTGCAGGTTTATCCAGAGATGGAGTTAAGAAGAAAGTATTCCCTTTATCTTTGGAGGGAAAGGCATTGATGTGGTATAGGCTATGTGATGATACTGATACATGGGACTGGAACCGATTGAAACTAGAATTCCATCAGAAATTTTATCCTATGCATTTGGTTCATCGTGATCGGAATTATATATATAATTTTTGGCCTCATGAAGGAGAAAGCATCGCTCAAGCTTGGGGGAGGCTTAAGTACATGATGTACACATGCCCCAATCATGAGCTCGGCTTTCTCATGATAATCAAACCATGCTCGATTCTTCTTCGACTGGCTCCTTTATGAAGAAAACTATTGAATTCAGATGGGATCTTCTGGAAAGAATTAAACACAACTCTGAAGATTGGGAACTCGACAAAGGTAATGAGTTAGGTATAATACTTGAGTTTGATTGTGTTAAATCTTTTATGGCTACCGATGCTTTTCATAAGTTTAGCACTAAATATGGACTTGACTCTGAGATAGTAGCTTCCTTTTGTGAATCATTTGCTACTCATATTGATCTCCCTAAGGAGAAGTGGTTTAAATATCATCCCCCTGTTAAAGAAAAGATTGAGGAACCCGTTAGTGTTAAAGAAGAAACAATTGTTTACCATGCTGATCCAGTTGTGCCTACTGCTTATATTGAGAAACCACCTTTTCCTGTTAGGATTAAGGAACATGCTAAAGTTTCAACTGTGGTTAACAAAAGTAATATTAGAGCACCTAGACCCTCTGAGCAAATTAAAGTTGAACCTGATGTTGCTATGGTTAAAGATCTCTTAGTCTATAATATAGATGGGCATGTTATTTACTTTTGTGATGAGGCTGCTAGAATTGCTAAACCTGTTAGAAATGAACGAGATATGTTAGACAAGAACAAGCCCGTAGTAGGCATGCCTGTTGTTTCTGTTAAGATTGGAGATCATTGCTATCATGGTTTGTGTGATATGGGTGCTAGTGTGAGTGCTATTCCATTTTCTTTATATCAAGAAGTAATGCATGATATTGCACCTATTGAGATCAAAGATATTGATGTTACTATTAAGCTAGCAAATAGAGATACTATTACACCACCTGGGATTGTTAGAGATGTTGAAGTCTTGTGTGGTAAAATCAAATACCCTACTGATTTCTTAGTACTTGGTTCACAACAAGATAATTTTTGTCCCATTATATTTGGTAGACCTTTCTTGAATACTGTTAATGCTGAAATTGATTGTGTTAAAGAAAAGGTTCGAGTTAAGTTTGGTGATATATCTCATGAGTTTAATTTCTCCAAGTTTCGTAGACAACCCCACGGTAAAGAATTGCCTAGTAAAGATGAAATTATTGGTCTTGCTTCTATTGCCGTACCTCCTACTGATCCGTTAGAATAATATTTGCTAGACCATGAAAATGATATGCATATGAATGAAAGAAATGAAATAGATAAGATGTTCTTTGATCAACCACCTATCCTTAAACATAATTTGCCTGTTGAAACTCTTGGAGGCACTCCTCCACCTAAGGGTGATCCTGTATTTGAATTGAAGCAATTGCCTGATACATTGAAATATGCTTACCTTGATGAAAAGAAGATATATCATGTTATTATTAGTGCTAACCTTTTAGCGCATGAAGAAAAGAGATTACTAAAAACTCTAAGGAAGCACCGAGCTGATATTGGATATACTCTTGATGATCTTAAGGGCATTAGTCCCACTCTATGTCAGCACAAAATTAATATGGAGCCTGATGCTAAACCAGTTGTCGACCACCAACGACGATTAAATCCTAAGATGAAAGAGGTGGTAAGAACCGAAATATTAAAACTTCTGAAAGCAGGTATAATCTATCCCATAGCTGATAGTAGATGGGTAAGTCTCGTTCATTGTGTCCTTAAGAAAGGAGGTATTACCGTTGTTCCTAATGATAAAAATGAACTCATTCCACGGAGAATTGTAACTGGTTATAGGATGGTAATTGATTTTAGAAAATTAAACAAAGCTACTAGAAAAGATCATTACCCCTTACCTTTTATTGATCAAATGTTAGAAAGATTGTCTAAGCATACACACTTTTGTTTCCTAGATGGTTATTCTGGTTTTTTCTCAAATACCTGTATCACCAGCCGATCAAGAGAAAACCACCTTTACTTGTCCTTTTGGAACTTATGCTTATAGACGTATGCCTTTTGGTTTATGCAATGCACCTGCTACCTTTCAAAGATGTATGACTGCTATATTCTCTGACTTTTGTGAAAAGATTGTTGAGGTATTCTTGGATGATTTCTCCGTTTACGAAACTTCTTTTGATGATTGCTTAAGCAACCTTGATCGAGTTTTGCAGAGATGTGAAGAAACTAATCTTGTCTTGAATTGGGAGAAGTGCCACTTTATGGTGAATGAAGGCATTGTCTTGGGGCATAAAATTTCTGAAAGAGGTATTGAAGTTGATAAAGCTAAGGTTGATGCTATCGAGAAAATGCCATGTCCTAAAGATATTAAAGGTATAAGAAGTTTCCTAGGTCATGCTGGTTTCTATAGGAGATTTATTAAAGACTTCTCTAAAATTTCTAGGCCTCTTACCAATCTTTTGCAAAAAGATGTTCCATTTGTTTTTGATGATGATTGTCTAGAAGCCTTCGAAACACTTAAGAAAGCCTTAACCACTGCACCTATTGTTCAACCACCTGATTGGAACTTGCCTTTTGAAATTACGTGTGATGCTAGTGATTATGCTGTTGGTGCTGTTCTAGGACAGAGAGTTGATAAGAAATTAAATGTTATCCATTATGCTAGTAAAACTCTAGACAATGCTCAAAGAAATTATGCTACTACCGAAAAATAATTTCTAGCAGTTGTGTTTGCATGTGATAAATTCAGATCTTACATAGTTGATTCTAAAGTAACTGTTCACACCGATCATGCTGCTATTAAATATCTTATGGAAAAGAAAGATGCTAAACCTAGACTCATTAGGTGGGTTTTATTGCTACAAGAATTTTACTTGCATATTATTGATAGAAAGGGAGCTGAGAATCCCGTAGGAGATAATTTGTCTAGAATGGAAAATGTTCTTGATGACCCACTACCTATCAATGATGATTTTCCTGATGAACAATTAGCTATCATAAATGCTTCTCGTAATACTCCATGGTATGCGGACTATGCTAATTATATTGTTGCTAAATTTATACCACCTAGTTTCACGTACCAACAAAAGAAAAGTTTTAAGACATTACTTCTAGGATGCCCCACATCTTTATAAAGAAGGAGTAGATGGCATTATTAGACGTTGTATACCTGAGCATGAACATGAACAAATCCTACGGAAGTGTCATTCCGAGGCCTACGGAGGACACCATGCGGGAGACAGAACTGCACACAAGGTATTACAATCTGGTTTTTATTGGCCTACTCTTTTCAAGGATGCTCATAAGTTTGTCCTGTCTTGTGATGAATGTCAAAGAATTGGTAATGTTGGTAGACGTTGGGAAATGCCTATGAATTATTCACCTGCTGTTGAACCATTTGATGTTTGGGGATTTGATTATATGGGACCTTTTCCTAAATCCAATGGGTATACACATATTTTAGTTGCTGTTGATTATGTTACTAAGTGGGTAGAAGCTATTCCAACTAGTAGCGCTGATCATAACACTTCTATTAAAATGCTTAAAGAAGTTATTTTCCCAAGGTTTGGAGTCCCTAGATATTTAATGACTAATGGTGGTTCACATTTTATTAATGGTGCATTCCGTAAATTGCTTGCTAAATATGATGTCAACCATAGAATTGCATCTCCCTATCACCCTCAAACTAGTGGTCAAGTTGAATTGAGCAATAGAGAAATAAAATTAATTTTGCAAAAAACCGTCAATAGATCTAGAAAGAATTTGTCTAAGAAACTTGACGATGCATTATGGGCTTATAGAACGGGGGAGGCGTTTTGGCTCCCGGGTGCAAATGCACCCGGATGAACAGTAACCCCGAAAATAATAGAAAATGTTTTCAAAAAATTCTGAATTTTTTTGTAGATGATCGTGTTGGTGTCGCAAGCATGCTTGACAATTTTCATGAGAAACGGAGCAGCGGTGTTTCGTCGGTGAAAAAAACAAATTTGGGTTGTCATTTTGTGGTGACATTTTGTCTTTGATTTGTTTTTTTTGCGCAGGCCAAAATGCTTAACCTTTTTGCCTCAAAATTTACATGTAGCATTTGTATGTGACAAAGATCACCAAAAAAATTTGTCCCAATTTTTTTGCCATTTCGAAAATCATTTTCCATAGGCGGGAGCACGTGCTCCCCGGAGCCGAATTGCTTTTCTGCTTATAGAACTGCTTATAAAAATCCTATGGGTATGTCTCCTTATAAAATGGTTTATGGAAAAGCATGTCATTTACCTCTTGAGTTAGAACATAAAGCATATTGGGCAATTAAAGAACTCAATTATGATTTTAAACGTGCCGGTGAAAAGAGGTTATTCGATATTAGCTCATTAGATGAATGGAGAGCCCAAGCTTATGAAAATGCCAAATTGTTTAAAGAAAAAGTTAAAAGATGGCATGATAAAAGAATTCAAAAACGGGAATTTAAAGTGGGTGAGCAAGTTCTATTGTACAATTCTCGTTTGAGATTCTTTGCAGGAAAACTTCTCTCTAAATGGGAAGGACCGTATATCATCGAAGAAGTTTATCGCTCCGGAGCCATCAAAATAAACAACTCCGAAGGCACTAATCCGAGAGTGGTGAATGGGCAAAGAATTAAGCATTATATTTCAGGTACTCCCATTAATGTTGAAACTAATATTATTGAAACAATTACACCGGAAGAATACATAAGAGAGACCTTCCGGAACACTCCAGAACCCTGAAAAGGAAGAGGTACGTGATACGGTAAGTAAACCGACTCCAAAAATTCCATAAAAATATTTTCTGTCAGTTTTGGAATTTTTAAAAAAAATACAAAAATAAGAAACAGCTGAGGGGACCCACCTGGTGCCCACAAGGCACCAGGGCGCGCCACCCCCCAGGCGCGCCCTGGTGGCTCGTGGGCCCCTCGTGAGCCTTCCCGACTCCGTTTTCTCCTGGATTACTTGTTTTGCAAGATAAAAAATCTTTATATATACTCCCGGACATTTTGACCACCGTATCGCAGAAATCTCCTCTGTTCTTGTTTCGTGCTATTTTTCTGACAGATCTAGATCGCTATGGCCCCACCAAGCTCTTCCAAGGACAAGTTCTACGAGAAGGTTATCAACCCCTACTTACTGGAGGTGATGAAACACCCTCAAGCGTGAGGGGGTGCTTCACATCCGGGATGTTCAAGGACCCAAGAAGATCGGAAGCGTGGAGTCCAGGCTCGAAGTGGTGGAGTAGGAGATCTTCAAGTGCCAAGGGATGGTGGAACGTGTACTCAGCGCCAACCACTCCATGATCACGAAATTCACCCGTAATCACAAGGTGGATGGCCAATCGATGGGAGACATCATCTTCAAGCTCAACGAACGAATCGATTATCTCCAAGGCCAAATCTATGATCTTCAAAATCAAAATTTTGAGTATGAGGCAAGATTCAAAGGTATGAGTTTAGCTGCAAGTTTCAGGACTCTGGAGACTCGTTCATCTTTTTATAATGGGGAACCTATGCCATGGAAGCCGGAGGACATGCCCACCACTTCATCACCACCACCATCACCGAAGAAGGAAACTTGAGTACATGGGTATGGGCACTCCCCTTGGCTTTTGCCAAGCTTGGGGGAGGTGCCCCGGTATCGTATCACCATCACTTTTATTATCTTTACCTATTTTTAGTTCGATCCTTAGTTATTTCGTGATCTAGTTGAATAAAAGTTTAGTATGATCTATTTTTGAGTGCTAGTTTCATGATCTATCTATCTATGTAATTGAGTTGAGAGTTATATAATAAAGAGTAGTTTGAGTTTTTGCTTCTTCACTTTCATGTTTCAATCCTAGCAATGAAAATAATGAAAAAGATCATATGCTAATCTTATGGAAAGTAATGACATTACATAAAGAAAAGTATAAGTGGTAAAATTTATTGGAAGTTAACAAACATAGCATTAGTCAATGATGCAATTCATGAAAGAATTAATAGGGAAGAGAAGATTCACATGCAAATATACTATCTTGGACATCTTTTATGATTGTGAGCCCCCATTAAGTATTTTATGTCAAATTGTTGATGTTGGACAAGGAAGACAACGTAATGAATTATGTTTGTTCATATTCACATAGAAGTTATATTGTTATAGATCCTCCAACATGTGGTGCTTGCCCAATATCTTTGCTAGCCAAAAATCCGCACCAAGTAGAGATACTACTTGTGCATCCAAAACCCTTGAACCCAGTTTCATGTCATGAGAGTCCACTATATCTACCTAGGGATTGAATAAGATCCTTCAAGTAAGTTGTCATCGGTGCAAAAAGCAATAAAAATTGCCTCTAAATATGTCTGAACTTTTATTGTAAGGGAAATAAGCTTTGTACGAACTTGTGATGGTAAAGAAATAAAAGCGACAGACTGCATAATAAAGGTTGCTATCACTAGGGGCAATATAAAGTGATGTTCCTTTGCATTAAGAGCTTGTGCATCCAACAACAAAAAGCGCATGACAACCTCTGCTTCCCTCTGCGAAGGGCCTATCCTTTACTTTTATGTATTTACTTTCTATGCAAGGGTCAATAGTGTTCTCCTCTACTTCCTTTTTATTTTTCTCTTTTGCAAGCATCATGTGGTGGGGAAAGATCTAGGCACATATATCCAGTTGGATATGAGTGATCATGAGTTATTATTGTTGACATCACCCTTGAGGTGAATAAGTTGGGAGGCGAAATCACAAGCCCCTATCTTTCTATGTGTCTGGCTGAAACTTTTTGCTCCATATATATGTCGTGAGTGTTAGCAATCATAGAAGACTAAATGATGGTTGAGTATGTGGACTTGCTAACAAGCTCCTACATGAGACACTTCCTGAAAATATGATGAATTGCAATTGCATTGTTGACTGAGAACATAGTTTGGTAGTTTTCAAGAAAGTTTATGCCTTATACTTCATTGTTGTGATGAATTGTTACTTGCTCATGAGAAGTTTTATGATAATAAATATTGCTTATATAATAATGATCATGATACTACTATGTCCGTATTTTGTTTTTATCGACACCTCTCTCTCTAAACATGTGGACAAGATTATCGATATTGGCTTTCGCTTGAGGACAAGCGAGGTCTAAGCTTGGGGGAGTTGATACGTCCATTTTGCATCATGTTTTGCTACTATTATTTATAGTGTTTTTAATCAATATGACACTTTGTGGAGCAATTCTAATGCCTTTCTCTCTTAATATGCAAGATTTACACAAGGAGGGAGATTGCCGGCAGCTGAAATTCTGGACCTGAAAAAGCTATGTCAGAGATACCTATTCTGCACATCTCCAAATGAGCTGAAATTTTACGGAGATTTATTTTGGAATCAATAAAAAATACTGGAGCAAAGAAGTACCAGAGGGGGCCACCCAGAGCCCACGAGGCACCAGGGCGTGCCACCCCCCAGGCACGCCCTGGTGGCTCGTGGGGCCCCTGGCCAGCCTCTGGCCCCCCATTTTTTGGTATATAAGTCCATTTGTCGTAGAAAAAAATATAGAGAAGACTTTCGGGATGGTACGCCGCCGTCTCGAGGCGGAACTTGGGTAGGAGCACTTTTGCTCTCCGGTGGAGAGATTCTACCGAGGATACTTCCCTCCGGGAGGGGGAAATCGTCGCCATCGACATCACCAACGATCCTCTCATCGTGGGAGGACTAATCTTCATCAACATATTCACCAGCACCATCTCATCTCAAACCCTAGTTCATCTCTTGTATTCAATCTTTGTCTCAAAACCTCAGATTGTTACCTGTGGGTTGCTAGTAGTGTTGATTACATCTTGTAGTTGATGCTAGTTGGTTTATTTGGTGGAAGATTATATGTTCAGATCTATTATGCTATTCAATACCCCTTTGATCTTGGACATGATCATGATTTGTGAGTAGTTACTTTTGTTCTTGAGGACATGGGAGAAGTCTTGTCATAAGTAATCATGTGAATTTGGTATTCGTTCGATATTTTGATGATATGTATGTTGTTGATTCTCTTAGTGGTGTCGTGTGAACGTCGACTACATGACACTTCACCATCTTTGGGCCTAATGGAATGCATTGTGGAGTAGTAATTAGATGATGGGTTGCTAGAGTGACAGAAGCTTAAACCCTAGTTTATGCGCTATTCCGTAAGGGGCTAATTTGGATCCATATGTTTAATGCTATGGTTAGAGTTATCTTAATTCTTCTTTCGTAGTTGCGGATGCTTGCGAGAGGGGGTAATCATAAGTGGGAGGTTTGTTGAAGTAAGAACGGCACCCAAGCACTGGTCCACCCACATATCAAATTATCAAAGTAGCGAACGCGAATCAAACCAACATGATGAAAGTGACTAGATGAAATTCCTATGTGTCCTCGAGAACGCTTTACTTATTATAAGAGATCGTTCCGGCTTGTCCTTTGCTACAAAAAGGATTGGGCCACCTTGCTGCACTCTTTGTTACTATTGCTACTTGTCACTTGTTACAAATTATCTTGCTATCAAACTACTCGTTACCGATAATTTTAGTGCTTGCAGAAAATACCTTACTGAAAACCGCTTGTCATTTCCTTCTGCTCCTCGTTGGGTTCGACACTCTTACTTATCGAAAGGACTACGGTTGATCCCCTATACTTGTGGGTCATCAATCCTCCTTGTGAGGGCGCAACCCAATAGGGTTCTCCTTCCCTTCACCATTGTAGCTCAAGGTCTCCATGAAATCCTTCCAAGTAGCTTTCAGAACTCTTCCGTTGGTCATCCAGGTGAGAGTCCTTGCATCATCAGAGCCAAAGTGGACCGTGGCATAGAATTGGGCCACAAACTCTGCATCAAAATCCTTGTTGAATGATATGATCTTGAGAATGTCCAACTGAGCACACATAGCCAAAGCTTCTCCAAAGTACTGAGGATACTTCTCCAAGTGACTGAGATCTATCGACTTGACATTCATGAACATATTCTTCTTCGCCTTGAGAACATCGTGATAGATAGATGCTTGTTGCTTGGTCCAGAAGGGACGGTGGATGAGAGTGGGGTCTTGAGGGTTGCGGTACGGATTGTGACTGCGAGCAACATAGAAATCCTTTGAAGGCAACTCATTCATGGACTTCTCTTTCTCTTTCTGCTTGTTGGCAATCTTCTTCACCCCTTCTTGGGTTGAGCACTGGAACTGGCACCAGCCTCATCTGCGGTGCGAAAGTGCTTGGATTCACCTTGACAGTCCGGATTCTTGCGACGCACTTGGTGAGCGGAGCTAGCACCACCTAGAACCCACAACACAGAGCGAGGGAAAGCAGGTGTAAATAATTGCATAAGCCAAAGAAAAGAGAAAGGAGAATGAATGTTGGGCAAAGAAAGTCTGAATTGGGCATCACAGGCGGTAGTACCGCCCCAGGGAGCGATAGTACCACTCCATTTGGAGCGATAGTACTGCCTGACGCGGATTTGAAACTACCATTCACAGATCCGGTACTTCCGATGATGTCAAATTCAAAATTTCTCCGCCCAAACTTCGATTCACCTATCCTAACAGTCATCCACGTCCTACTCATGCCTCGATTTAGCCAAAAAATGAAGAACACAATGTGTATTGCCCTAGAGCCTAGATTCAAAAGATAGAACCATAGGAGAGGAAAACAGGGGCAATACCGGCGTCCATGGCAAGAGGAGAGGGTGGGGATCGATCCCACCGGTCGGAGTCACGGAAGACGGACCGAAGACGGCGGCCTGGCGGCGGCCACCGGAGCAAGGGCTTCGCTGGGGAGAGAGGAGAGTGTGGGAGAGAGAGAGAGAGAGAGAGAGAGAGAGAGAGAGAAATGGGTATGGGGGAGTTAGAACCCCCCTTGCCCAACTCATAACCCCCCACGTTGTCCACTGAGCAGTAGTACCGCTCAAGAGAGCGGTAGTACCGTCCCGGTAGTACTCCACAGCAGGATGCCGTAGTGGTACTGCACCCAGCGGTAGTACCGTGGTAGGGGCGGTAGTACCGCTTACAAGCGGTTGTACCATCCCTTCCAAGCGGTAGTACCGCACCAGCGACATCCCATGCAAGGGGAAAAAGAAATCAAGGAATGTGGCTTATGCAATTTTTAGGGGCTGTAGATGAGATGGCTTGGGTTGGAGACAAGAAGACCAGCAAATGGGAAGAGACACTCCAAGTTGAAAGAGACAAACAAAATAACAGAAAACTTGGAGTGACTCAAAGTACAAACAAAGCCCTAAGAGACTAGAGAAAACCAAATAGAACCAACTCGAACCAACAACTCTCGAGGAGAGGGCGGTGGCCAAGGCCACCTATGTTTGAGTCAATTGGTATGGCACCGCAAAGAATTTAACCTTGGGCCCATGACCACAACTCATCTTTGAAGCACAAGTACCATAAAAATGGCTAATGTGAAAGACTTGGTCGATTTATGCATAATGGGGGGAGGGAGAGTTCATTGAGAGAACAACACCCCCCTATGTCCATGCCTACATCTAGAACAAGATAACATGATGAATGCGGTGGGGTGTGCCTAGTTTCAAGCCACATTGCTCGAATCAATGATATTTAGCTCATGCCTTAACTCGCGAAATCTTGCTTCATCCAAAGGCTTCGTGAAAATATCCGCTAGTTGCTCTTGAGTGTTGACGTAGATAATATCAATCTCTCCACGCTTGATGTGATCCCGGATGAAATGATGAGGAATCTCAATATGCTTCGTCTTGCTATGTTGCACCGGATTGTAGGAGATCTTGATTGCACTTTCATTGTCACATAGAAGAGGCACTTTGTCACAAGGACATCGTAATCCTTTAAAGTTTGCCTCATCCATAGCAATTGTGCACAACAACTTGCGGCGGCCTGCTACTTGTAGACTGCGTTGGTATTTCCTCGAAGAGGAGAGGATGATGCAGTATAGTAGAGATAAGTATTTCCCTCAGTTCAGAACCAAGGTTATCAATCCAGTAAGACAACCACACAAAATCCCTTTAGCAGCACCTACACACACAAAAGCAAACACTTGCACCCAACGCAAATAAGAGGGTTGTCAATCCTCTTAGCGGTTATTTGCAAGGATTAATTCTGATAGTGATAGATAGATAAAGTAAAATACTAAATAAAATAAAAGTAAATAAATTGTAGCAAGGTATTTTTGGATTTTAATATATGATAAAAGTAGACCCGGGGGCCATAGTTTTCACTAGAGGCTTCTCTCTCGAACACATAGCATACGGTGGGTAAACAAATTACTGTTGGGCAATTGATAGAAAAGCAAATAATTATGACAGATTCATGGCAATGATCATGTATATAGGCATCACGTCCAAGACAAGTAGACCGACTACTGCCTGCATCTACTACTATTACTCCACCCATCGACCGCTATCCAGCATGCATCTAGGGTATTAAGTATAAAACAGAGTAACGCCTTAAGCAAGATGACATGATGTAGACAAAGTAAACTCAAGCAATATGATTAAAACCCATCTTTTTATCCTTAATGGCAACAATACAAATATGTGTCATGTCCCTTTCTGTCACTAGGATTGAGCACCGCAAGATTGAACCCATCACAAAGCACCTCTCCCATTGCAAGATAAACCAATCTAGTTGGCCAAACCAAATCGATAGATCAGAGAGAAATACAAAGCTATAACAATCATGCATAAAAGAGTTCAGAGAAGACTCAAATATTTCTCATGAATAATCTGATCATAAACTCACAATTCATCGGATCCCAACAAACACACCGCAAAAGAAGATTACATCGGATAGAACTCCAAGAACATCGAGGAGAACATGGTATTGAAGATCAAAGAGAGAGAAGAAGCCATCTAGCTACTAGCTATGGACCCGTAGGTCTGTGGTAAACTACTCACACATCATCGGAAGGGCAGCAAGGTTGATGAAGAAGCCCTCCGTGATCGATTCCCCCTCCGGCAGAGTACCGGAAAAGGCCTCCAGATGGGATCACGGAAGAACAGAGGCTTGCGGTGACGGAAAGGTTTTCTCTTCTGTCCCTCTGGTATATTGGGAATATTTGGGAATTTATAGCGTTGGAATTAGGTCAAGATGTGCCACGAGGGCCCCACAAGCCTGGGGGGCACACCCTACCCCTCAGGGCGTGCCTCCCAAGCTTGTCTCTCCCTCGTGGCTCGTCTGGTCTTCTCCCGAAGCTTCGAGGGTCCCTTCTGGTCCAGAAAAAAATAATCCAAAGTTTTTTCTTCCTTTGGACTCCGTTTGATAATGATTTTCTGAAAAAGCAAAAACAAGAAAAAAAAACAGCAACTGGCACTAGGCACTGGGTTAATAGGTTAGTCCCAAAAAATGATATATAATGGCATATAATTGCATATATAACATCCAAGATTGATACTATAATAGCATGGAACAATAAAAAAATTATAGATACGTTGGAGACGTATCAAGCATCCCCAAGTTTAATTCCTGCTCGTCCTCGAGTAGGTAAATGATAAAAACATAATTTTTGATGTGGAATGCTACCTAACATGTTTCATCATGTAATCTCTCTTACGGTATGAATAATAAGATCTGAATGATTGAAAGCAATAGTCTATAGTTTGACATAAAGACATCAATACTCTGGCATACTAATAAACAATCATGTATTTCAAAATAAAAATGCTAAAGAAAGTTATCACTACAAAATCATATAATCCTGTCATGCTCCATCTTCTTAACACAAAGTATTTATCATGCACAACCCTGGTTTTGGCCAAGCAATTGGTTCATACTTTTTAACGCGCTTCAGCTTTTTCAACCCCCACGCAATACATGAGTGCAAGCCATGGATATAGCACTATGGGTGGAATAGAATGTTGTGGTAGAGATTAATAAGGGGAAGTCAAAAATAAGAAGATAGTCTCACATCGACGTAGCTAATCAACGGGCTATGGAGATGCCCATCAATTGATGTCAATGCGAGGAGTAGGGATTGCCATGCAACAGATGCACTAAGAGCTATAAGTGTATGAAAGCTCAACATGAAAACTAAGTGGGTGTGCATCCAACTTGCTTGCTCATGAAGACCTCGGGCATTTGAGGAAGCCCATCATCGAAATATACAAGCCAAGTTCTATAATGAAAAATTCCCACTAGTATATGAAAGTAACAAAATAGGAGACTCTCTATATGAAAAACATGGTGCTACTTTGAAGCACAAGTATGGAAAAGGATAGTAACACTGCCCCTTCTCTCTTTTTCTCTCTTTTTTTTTCCTTTTTTTTTCTTTCTCTTTTTTCGTGGGCTCTTTTTGGCCTCCTTTATTTATTTATTTATTTATTTATTTCCTCACTGGGACAATGCTCTAATAATGATGATCATCATACTTCTATTTACTTACAACTCGAAACTAGAACCAAAATATGACTCTATATGAATGCCTCTGGCAGTGTACCAGGATGTGCAATGATACTATCGTAACATGTATGAAAAATGATGAACGGTGGCTGAGCGACAAATACTATGTCAGCTATATGATCATGCAAAGCAATATGACAATGCCGATGTGTGTCATAAAAATGGAACGGTGGAAGTTGCATGGAAATATATCTCGGAATGGCTATGGAAATGCCATGATAGGTAGGTATGGTGGCTGTTTTGAGGAAGATATAAGGAGGCTTATGTGTGATAGAGCGTATCATATCACGGGGTTTGGATGCACCGGCGAAGTTTGCACCAACTCTCGATGTGAGAAAGGGCAATGCACGGTAACGAAGAGGCTAGCAAATTACGAAAAGGTGAGAGTGCGTATAATCCATGGACTCACATTAATCATAAAGAACTCACATACTTATTGCAAAAGTTTATTAGCCCTCGAAGCAAAGTACTACTACGCATGCCCCTAGGGGGGAGGTTGGTAGGAGTTAACCATCGCGCGCCCCCGACCGCCACACAAAGGAAGACAATCAAGAATAATTCATGCTCCAACTTCTTAGCATAACGACAGATCATACGTGCATGCTTCGGGAATCACAAACCTTAACACCAATATTCTTACTAAACCACAATTATCTACTAGCACCTCCCACATATTACCATCTTAATATCGCAAAACTATTGCAAGGAATCAAACTTATCATATTCAGTGATCTACATGAAAGTTTTTATTATATCCCTCTTGAATACCTATCATATTAGGACCAAATTCATAACCCGTGCATATTACCATTGCTATTCATTAGACTCTCAAAAAGATTGCTACTTGTGAGCTGCGTTGGTAATTCCCTGAAGAGGAAGGGAGATGCAGTACAGTAGAGATAAGTATTTCCCTCAGTTATGAAACCAAGGTTATCAATCCAGTAGGAGAATCACGCAACACCTCGTTAGCAGCACTTGCACACAAAACAACAAATCCTTGCACCCAACGCAAACAAGGGGTTGTCAATCCCTCGTCGGTTAATTGCAAGATTAAATTGTATGTGATAGATAGATAAATTGAACAAAAATACAAAATAAAATAAATAAAGTAAAATTGCAGCAAGGTATTTTAGGGTTTTTAATATATGATTTAGATAGACCCGGGGGCCATAGTTTTCACTAGAGGCTTCTCTCATAAAAATAGCATACGGTGGGTAAACAAATTACTGTTGGGCAATTGATAGAAAAGCAAATAATCATGACGATATCCAAGGCAATGATCATGTATATAGGCATCACGTTCGAGACAAGTAGACCGACTCCTGCCTGCATCTACTACTATTACTCCACACATCGACCGCTATCCAGCATGCATCTACTGTATTAAGTCCATAAAGAACGGAGTAACGCCTTAAGCAAGATGACATGATGTACACAAAGTAAACTCACGCATGAATAAATCCCATCTTTTTACCCTCAATAGCAACGATACATACGTGTCATGTCCCTTTCTGTCACTGGGATTGAGCACCGCAAGATTGAACCGAATACAAAGCACCTCTTCCCATGGCAAGATAAATCAATCTAGTTGGCCAAACCAAATCAATAGATCGGAGAAGAAATACAAAGCTATAATAATCATGCATAAAAGAGTTCAGAGAAAACTCAAATAATATCCATGGATAATCTGATCATAAACTCACAATTGATCGGATCCCAACAAACACACCGCAAAAAGTGATTACATTGGATAGAACTCCAAGAACATCGAGGAGAACATTGTATTGAAGATCAAAAAGAGAGAAGAAGCCATCTAGCTACTAACTATGGACCCGAAGGTCTGTGGTAAACTACTCACGCATCATCGGAAGGGCAGCAAGGTTGATGGAGAGCCCCTTCGTGATTGATTCCCCCTCCGGCGGAGTACCGGAAAAGGCCTCCAGATGGGATCTCTCGAGAACAGAAACTTGCGGCAGCGGAAAAAGTATTTCTTGGACTCCTCTGTTGGTTTCCCGATTTTAGAGGATTTATAGTGGTGGAATTAGGTCAAACGGAGCTGTGTGGGCCCCACAAGACACCAGGGCGCGCCACCCCCCCCGGGGCACGCCCTGGTGCCTCGTGGGCCCCTGCTCCATCTTCTGGCCCTCTCCTGAAGCTTCCAGTACTTGTTATGTCCAGAAAAAAATCTCCAAAAAGTTTTGTGGCATTTGGACTTCGTTTGGTACTGATATTCTGGAAAACCAAAAACAGGCAAAAAACAACAACTGACACTGGGCACTAAGTTAATAGGTTAGTCCCAAAAAATGATATATAATTGCTGTAAATGTATATAAAAACATCCAAGATTGATAATATAATAGCGTGGAACAATCAAGAATTATAGATACGTTGGAGACGTATCAAAGATATAAGTGAAGCATGAGAGTGCAACTATTTCTTTAAAATATAACCACCGCCGTGCTCTAAAAGATATAAGTGAAGCACTAGAGCAACTGCCTAGCTCAAAAGATATAAGTGAAGCACATAGAGTATTCTAACAAATCACGAATAATGTGTGTCCCTCTCAAAAAGGTGTGTTCAGCAAAGATAATTGTGACAAACTAAAAATCAAACAAACTATAGCACAAGACGCTCCAAGTAAAACACATATCATGTGATGAATAAAAATATAGCTCCAAGTGAGTTACCGATAGATTGTAGACGAAAGAGGGGATGCCATCCGGGGCATCCCCAAGCTTAGACGCTTGAGTCTTCCTTGAATATTACCTTGGGGTGCCTTGGGCATCCCCAAGCTTAGGCTCTTGCCACTCCTTATTCCTTTATCCATCGTAGTCTCACCCAAAATTTGAGAACTTCAGCACACAAAACTCAATAGAAACCTCATGAGATCCGTTAGTATAACAAACAAATCTTAAACTTTAGGTACTGTTGTAAATTGATTCGTATTTAATATTGGCATAATGCTACTGTACTCCAACTTCTCCATGACTCATACCCCCCGATACGATCCATAGATTCATGAAAATAAGCAAACTATGCAACAAAAACAGAATCTGTCTAAAACAGAACAATCTGTAAATATCTGAATTAAAGTCATACTTCTGTAACTCCCAAAATTCTGAAAAATTAGAAAAACGTGGAAAATTAATATATCAATATTGTGTAAAAAAATCAGAAGGTTCAGACGCTCCAGCAAAAAATAAAAATTCCAGCACTGGACACAAAAGTTTTCTGTTTTCAAACAGCATCAATTATACTACCTTCCTAATCATCCCAAAGGCATTACTTGGCACAAACACTAATTAAAAGACAAAAACACAATCATAACAGAGGCTAAAATTGTGTAAACACACAAAAACAGAAGGTAAAAAAAATTTATTTTATTCATTGGGTTGCCTCCCAACAAGCGCTGTTGTTTTATTCCCCTAGCTAGGCATAATGCATAGTTTCAGGTGTTGTCATCCTTCAAATTTATTCCATAGGTGGGACTCATAATAGATTCATATGGTGGCTTAATTCTCTTTCTAGGAAAGTGTTCCATCCCTTTCTTTAGTGGGAATTGAAATCTTATATTACCTTCTTTCATATCAATAATAGCACATATGGTTCGTAGGAAGGGCCTACCAAGTATTATAGGACAAGACGGATTGCACTCAATATCAAGAACAATAAAATCCATGGGCACATAATTTCTATTAGCAATAATAAGCACACCATTTATTCTACCAAATAGCTTTTTAATAGTGGAATCTGCAAGATGTAAATTAAGGGAACAAGCATCCATATCGGTGAGACCTAGCACGTCACATAAAGATTTTGGGATAGTAGAGACGCTAGAACCTAGATCACACAAGGCATTACATTCATAATCTTTAATTTTAACTTTAATAGTAGGTTCCCATTCATCATGTAATTTTCTAGGAATTGAAACTTCCAACTCAAGTTTTTCTTCATGAGCTTTTATCATAACTTCTACAATATGTTTAGTAAAAGCTTTATTTTGTTCATATGCATTAGGTGAATTAATCATGGATTGTAACAAGGAAATACACTCAATTAAAGAACAATTATCATAATTAAAGTCCTTGTAATCCAAAGTAGTAGGTGCATCACTATTTAAAGTTTTGACCTCTCCAAACCTACTTTTTTTCATTTTTATCATTAAGATCATCACGCTCCAAATAATTGGGACACCTTCTAGCTAAAGTTAACTCATATTCAGTCCCTTTTTCATCAAGTTTTATGTTACTAAATAAAGATTCAATAGGTATGACACCAATCATTTTAATATCTTCATCATTACTACGATAGAAACCGGGTGGAAAAGCTTTTTCTAAGAATTCCCGCTTAGCTCTCAACCTAGCGGTCCTTTCTTTACTTTCATTAATGGAGACATAGATAGCTTTAATAGACTCATTTATATCATGCTTGGGTGGCAAAATTTTAATTTTGAGATTTTCCACATCTTGAGCGATTCTATCCATGTTCCTAGACATTTCATTAACTCTATTCAATTTTTCTTCTACCATAGCATTGAAAATCTTTTGAGAATTAATAAATTATTTAATATTACTTTCAAGATCAGAGGGTATCATATTATTATTATTATATGGATTGCCATAGGAATTACCATAATTATTACAGGAATTTCCGGGAAACGGTCTAGGATTGAAATTACCCATATAAGCATTGTTGTTGAAATTATTTCTAGAGACAAAATTCACATCAATAGCATCATTATTTTGCTCAATCAAAGTAGACAATGGCACATCATTACGATCAATATGAGCATTTTTACTATCAAGCAATTTCATAAGAGCATCCGTCTTATCACTCAAAGTATTAATTTTTTCAACATAAGTTACCTTCTTACCAGTTGGAGTTCGTTCAGTGTGCCATTGAGAATAATTTGTCATAATATTATCAAGAAGTTTTGTAGCTTCTCCCAATGTAATTTCCATAAAAGTGCCACCTGTGGCAGAGTCTAGCAAATTTCTAGAAACAAAGTTTAGTCTCGCATAAAAATTTGTATGATCATGCATAAACTTAAACCATGTGTTGGGCAATTTCTTATCATTAATTTCATTCTCTCCCAAGATTGTGCAACATGTTCATGCTCAAGGTGCTTAAAATTCATAATTTGATTTATTAAAGAAATACTTAGTGGGAGGAAAATACTTGGCAATAAAAGCATCCTTACACTTATCCCAAGAATCAATACTATTTCTAGGCAAGGATGAAAACCAAGTTTTAGCACGATCTCATAGTGAGAATGGAAATAATTTCAATTTGACAATATCATTATCCACATCTTTTTTCTTTTGCATATCACAAAGTTCAACGAAAGTATTTAGATGGGATGCAACATCTTCATTAGGACTACCAAAAAATTGTTCTTTCATAACAAGATTAAGCAAAGCAACATTAATGTCACACGACTCCGCACTAGTGGCGGGAGGAGCAATGGGAGTACTAATAAAATCATTATTATTAGTATTGGAAAAGTCACACAATTTTGTATTTTCTTGAGACATAGCGACAAAGCAAGCAAACTAGCAAACAAGCAAATAAACGAAAATATTTTTGTGTTTTTGTAAAAAACTTTTTTAGAAGTGGGGGAGATGAAAACAAGAGGCAAATGCAAATAAAATAAATGCAAGTGGGTGATAGTTTGTGCGAAGGTACTTGATAAATTTTGGTGATGTCTCCCCAGCAACGGCGCCAGAAATTCTTCCTGCTACTTGTAGACTGCGTTGGTATTTCCCCAAAGAGGAGAGGATGATGCAGTATAGTAGAGATAAGTATTTCCCTCAGTTAAGAACCAAGGTTATCAATCTAGTAGGAGAACCACACAAAATCCCTTTAGCAGCACCTACACACACAAAAGCAAACACTTGCACCCAATGCAAATAAGAGGGTTGTCAATCCACTTAGCGGTTATTTGCAAGGATTAATTATGATAGTGATAGATAAAAAGTAAATTGCAGCAAGGTATTTTTGGATTTTAATATATGATAAAAGTATACCCGGGGGCCATAGTTTTCACTAGAGGCTTCTCTCTCGAACACATAGCATACGGTGGGTAAACAAATTAGTGTTGGGCAATTGATAGAAAAGCAAATAATTATGACGGATTCATGGCAATGATCATGTATATAGGCATCACGTTCGAGACAAGTAGACCGACTCCTGCCTGCATCTACTACTATTACTCCACCCATCGACCGCTATCCAGCATGCATCTAGGGTATTAAGTATAAAACAGAGTAACACCTTAAGCAAGATGACATGATCTAGACTAAGTAAACTCAAGCAATATGATTAAACCCCATCTTTTTATCCTTAAGGCAACAATACAAATACGTGTCATGTCCCTTTCTGTCACTAGGATTGAGCACCGCAAGATTGAACCCATCACAAAGCACCTCTCCCATTGCAAGATAAACCAATCTAGTTGGCCAAACCAAATCGATAGATCGGAGAGAAATACAAAGCTATAACAATCATGCATAAAAGAGTTCAGAGAAGACTCAAATATTTCTCATGAATAATCTGATCATAAACTCACAATTCATCGGATCCCAACAAACACACCGCAAAAGAAGATTACATCGGATAGAACTCCAAGAACATCGAGGAGAACATGGTATTGAAGATCAAAGAGAGAGAAGAAGCCATATAGCTACTAGCTATGGACCCATAGGTCTATGGTAAACTACTCACACATCATCGGAAGGGCAGCAAGGTTTATGAAGAAGCCCTCCGTGATCGATTCCCCCTCCGGCAGTGTACCGGAAAAGGCCTCCAGATGGGATCGTGGAAGAACAGAGGCTTGCGGCGGCGGAAAGGTTTTCTCTTCTATCCCTTTGGTATATTGGAAATATTTGGGAATTTATATCCTTGGAATTAGGTCAAGATGTGCCACGAGGGGCCCACAAGCCCGGGGGGCACGCCATACCCCTCTGGGCATGCCTCCCGAGCTTGTCGCTCCCTCGTGGCTCGTCTGGTCTTCTCCCGAAGCTTCGATGGTCCCTTCTGGTCCAGAAAAAATTAATCCAAAGTTTTTTCTTTGTTTGGATTCCGTTTGATAATGATTTTCTGAAAAAGCAAAAACAAGCAAAAAAACAACAACTGGCACTGGGCACTGGGTTAGTAGGTTAGTCCCAAAAAATGATATATAATGGCATATAATTGCATATAAAACATCCAAGATTGATACTATAATAGCTTGGAACAATAAAAAATTATAGATACGTTGGAGACGTATCACGGCCACATACTCGGCCTCGGTGGTTGAGAGAGACACACAATTTTGTTTCTTCGAAGACCAACTCACCAAAGAGCGACCAAGGAATTGGCACCCTCCGGAAGTTGACTTCCTATCCACACGGTCTCCCGCCCAATCCGCGTCCGAGTATCCCATGAGATCAAAGCTTGCACCTTTGGGGTACCATAAGCCAAAGTTTGGGGTAAGAGCCAAATATAGAAAGATTCGCTTGACCGCCACATAGTGGCTTTCCTTAGGTGCGGCTTGAAACCTTGCACACATTCCCACACTCAACATGATATCCAACCTAGATGCACAAAGGTAAAGCAAGGATCCAATCATGGAGCAATATACCTTTTGATCCACTGCTTTACCATTGGGATCAATGTCAAGTTGGCACTTGGTGGGCATTGGAGTCTTGGCCGGCTTGACATCATCCAACTTAAATCTCTTGAACATGTCTTGGGTATATTTGGCTTGGTTGATGAAGGTTCCTTATTTTCTTTGCTTGACTTTGAACCCGAGAAAGAACTTCAACTCCCCCATCATGGACATCTCAAACTTCTCCGTCATGAGTGTGGCAAACTCACCATTGAAAGCTTTGTTAATTAGGAGAACCAAAGATAATATCATCAACATATAGTTGGCATATGAACAAGTCCCCTTTAACCCTCTTAGTAAAAAGAGTGGGATCGATTTTCCCAATTTCAAACCCACGGTCTTGCACCAACTCGGTAAGGTGCTTATACCACGCACGTGGGGCTTGCTTAAGGCCATAGAGTGCCTTATCGAGCTTGTATACATGATTGGGGAACTTGGGATCCTCGAACCCCGGGGGTTGTTTGACATATACTAACTCATTAAGAGGACCATTAAGAAATGCACTTTTCACATCCATTTGTTGCAACTTAAAATCATGATGAGATGCATATGCAAGCAACATGCGAATAGATTCAAGACGAGCAACGGGAGAAAAGGTTTCACCATAGTCGATACCCTTGACTTGGGAGTAGCCTTGTGCTACCAATCTTGCCTTGTTTCGAACAACAACACCGTTCGCATCTTGCTTGTTCTTGAAGATCTATTTGGTTCCAATGACATGATGGTTCTCCTTTGGCCTTGGCACCAATTGCCACACCTTGTTGCACTCGAAGTTGTTGAGTTCATCATGCATGGCTTCAAGCCAATCCGTGTCCTCGAGCGCCTCATGGACCTTTTGGTGTTCAACACAAGAAACAAACACGTGATTCTCACAAAAGTTTGATAATTGTTTATGAGTGGTTACCCTCTTCTTTAAGCTTCCATAAACATTCTCCAAGACATGTCCTTGATGCTTGAGTTTGGAAGAAATCTTGGCGGCACGACGCTCCAATAGCTCCTCCATAGGCATTTGAGGAGAATCATCTTGATCATCTTGAGCGCCGTCTTGAGCTTTCTCTTGATCTTGAACTTGCTCTTGATCTTGAACTTGCTCGGAGTCTTGAACTTGATCTTGGGCATCACTTGGTGAATCATCATCATCATGAGATTGATCTTGCCCTTGATCTTGTTCACTTGGTTGAGGGCCTTCAGTTTGTTCTTCGGAAGCATGTGGGTCAATGGTTGGTGATGGCTCCACTTGCGTAGAGCATTGTCCTTCTCCTTCAGCGACAAGGGGTTCCTCAATGGGGAGTATTTGACCAATACCCATTCTTCTTATGGCTTGGGGAGGAATTTCATCACCTACATCACAAAGACCACTTTGCTCCACTTGGGAGCCTTCTACTTGTGAGCTGCGTTGGGATTTCCCCGAAGAGGAGGGGATGATGAAGTGCAGTAGAGATAAGTATTTCCCTCAGTTATGAAGCCAAGGTTATCAATCCAGTAGGAGAATCACGCAACAACTCCTTAGCAGTACCTGCACACAAAACAACAAATCCTCGCACCCAACGCGAACAAGGGGTTGTCAATCCCTTGGTGGTTAATTGCAAGATTAAATTGTATGGTGAAAGATAGATAGATCGAACAAAAATACAAAATAAAATAAATAAAGTAAAATTGCAGCAAGGTATTTTTAGGATTTTCAATATATGATAAAGGTAGACCCGGGGGCCATAGTTTTCACTAGAGGATTCTCTCTTGAAAATAGCATACGGTGGGTGAACAAATTGTTGTTGGGCAATTGATAGAAAAGCAAATAATCATGATGATATCCAAGGGAATGACCATGTATATAGGCATCAAGTCTGAGACAAGTAGACCGAAACGATTTTGCATCTACTACTATTACTCCACACATCGACCACTACCCAGCATGCATCTAGTGTATTAAGTTCATAAAGAACGGAGTAACGCCTTAAGCAAGATGACATGATGTAGACAAAGTAAACTCACGCATGAATAAACCCCATCTTTTTACCCTTAATAGCAATGATACATACATGTCATGTCCCTTTCTGTCACTGGGATTGAGCACCGCAAGATCAAACCCATTACAAAGCACCTCTCCCATTGCAAGATAAATCAATCTAGTTGGCCAAACCAAATCAATAGATCGAAGAGAAATACAAATCTATAATAATCATGCATAAAAGAGTTCAGAGAAAACTCAAATAATATTCATGGATAATCTGATCATAAACTCACAATTCATCGGATCCCAACAAACACACCGCAAAAAGTGATTACATCGGATAGAAGTCCAAGAACATCGAGGAGAACATTGTATTGAAGATCAAAAAGAGAGAAGAAGCCATCTAGCTACTAACTATGGACCCGAAGGTCTGTGGTAAACTACTCATGCATCATCGGAAGGGTAGCAAGGTTGATGTAGAGCCCCTCCGTGATCAAATCCCCCTCCGGCAGAGTGCCGGAAAAGGCCTCCAGATGGGATCTCTCGAGAACAGGAACTTGCGGAGGAGGAAAAAGTATTTCGTGGACTCCTCTGTTGGTTTCCCGATTTTAGAGAATTTATAGAGGTGGAATTAGGTCAAACGGAGCAGAGGTGGGCCCATGAGGCACCATGGCACACCACCCCCTGGGGCGCGCCCTGGTGGCTCGTGGCCACCTCCTCTGTCTTCTGGCCCTCTCTCGAAGCTTCTAGTGTCTCTTATGTCCAGAAAAAAATCTCCAAAAAGTTTCGTGGCATTTGGACTTCGTTTGGTACTGATATTTTGGAAAACCAAAAACAGGCAAAAAAAATAGCAACTGGCACTGGGCACTAAGTTAATAGGTTAGTCCCAAAAAATGATATATAATTGCTTGTCAATGTATATAAAACATCCAAGATTGATACGATAATAGCATGGAACAATAAAAAATTATAGATACATTGGAGACGTATCAAGCATCCCCAAGCTTAGTTCCTGCTCGTCCTCGAGTAGGTAAATGATAAAAACAGAATTTTTGATGTGGAGTGCTACGTATCATATTCATCGTATACTCTTTTCTTTGTAGCATGGACATTTGGACTTGAATGATTCAAAGCAATAGTCTATAGTTTGACATGAAGACATAAATACTCAAGCATACTAACAAGCAACCATGTCTTTCAAAATATCAACACTAAAGAAAGTTATCCCTAGCCCATTATGCTCAATCATTGATCCATTCATGAAACACACTCAATATTAGCTACACACAATGCACAAGTATGACAATAGTGCTCTCTAGTTGGTGCTTTGTAAGAGAAGATGGAGACTCAAAATAAAAATAAAAATTGCATAAAAGTAAATAGATAGGCCCTTCGCAGAGGGAAGCAGAGATTTGTAGATGTGCCAGAGCTCAAAGCTTAAATTAGAGAGATAAAATTATTTTGAGAGGCATGCTTTTCCTGTCAACGAAAACGACCGAGAATTCCCAATATCTTTCATGCTAGACACATTATAGGCGGTTCCCAAACAGAAAATAAAGTTTATTTCCTTTCCACCATTCTTTCACAATCCATGGCTAGCCGTATCCACGGATGCCCTCCATACCAACACTTTCCAAGGAATTTATTATTATCATCATATATTTTTTTTTCATTTCGGGACTGGGCATCCCTATTACCTGCCACTCTCTCGTGCAATGACAAGTGAATAAACACTCATCGTGAGAATAACACACCTAGCATGGAAAATATTGGCCACCCCCTGCCGCTTCATGAGCGGTACGGGCACACAAAACGGAAAATTATTTTAAAAATTTAGAGTTGGCACATGCAAATTTACTTGGAACGGCATGGAAATACCGCATATAGGTAGGTATGGTGGACTCATTTGGCATAACTTGGGTTTAAGGAGTTGGATGCACAAGCAGTATTACCGCTTAGTACAAATGAAGGCTAGCAAATAGATTGAGAAGCGACCAACCAAAAAGCAAAAATGGTCATAAACATGCATTGAACATAACTAACACCGAATAATGCACCATAAGTAGGATATAATTTCGTTGCATAACTATTGACTTTATGTGCATGCATAGGGAATCACAAACCTTAACACCGATATTCTTACTAAATCACAATTAGTCACTAACATGACTCACATATTATCATCTCCATATCGCAAAACTATTGCAAGGAATCAAACTTATCATATCCAATGATCTTTCATGAAAGTTTTTATTATATCCCTATTGAATATTCATCACTTTGGGACCAAATTCATATCCTGTGCAAATTACCATTACTATTATCAACTCTCAAAAAGATATAAGTGAAGCATGAGAGTGCAAATATTTCTTCAAAATTTAATCTTATCAAATCTCAAAATAATATAAGTGAAGCACGAGAGTTCAAATATTTCTTCAAAATATAGCCACCGCCGTGCTCAAAAAGATTTAAGTGAAGCACTAGAGCAACTGCCTAGCTCAAAAGATTTAAGTGAAGCACATAGAGTATTCTAACAAATCATGATAAACGTGTGGCTCTCTCGAATAGGTGTGTCCAGCAAAGATGATTGTGATAAACTAAAAAGCAAAGACTCATATAATACACGACGCTCCAAGTAAAACACATATCATGTGATGAATAAAAATATAGCTCCAAGTAAAATTACCGATAGTTGGTAGAAGAAAGAGGGGATGCCTTCCGGGGCATCCCCAAGCTTAGACGCTTGAGTCTTCCTTGAATATTACCTTGGGGTGCCTTGGGCATCCCCAAGCTTATGCTCTTGCCACTCCTTATTCCTTCATCTATCGTGATCTCACCCAAAACTTGAAAACTTCAATCACACAAAACTCAACAAAACCTTCGTGAGATCCGTTAGTATAACAAATAAATCCTTAACTCTAAGTACTGTAGTAAATTGATTCATATTTAATATTGGCATAATGCTACTGTACTCCAACTTCTCCATGACTCATACCCCCCGATACAATCCATAGATTCATCAAAATAAGCAAACTATGCAACAAAAACAGAATCTGTCTAAAACAGAACAGTCTGTAAAGATCTATTTAAAAGCTATACTTCTGTAACTCCAAAAATTCTGAAAATTTAGGTCAACATGGGAAATTAATATACCAATACTGTGTAAACATTTCAGATTTTTTTATGCTCCAGTACAGAATTAAAATTCCAGCACTGGTCGCAAAACTTTCTGTTTTCCAAACAACATCAATTATACTATCTTCCAAATCATCCCAAAGGCATTACTTGGCACAAACACTAATTAAAACATAAAAACACATTCATAACAGTAGCATAATTGTCTAAACACACAAGAACAAAAATAAAAAGAAAAAATTTATTTTATTCATTGGGTTGCCTCCCAACAAGCGCTATTGTTTTATGCCCCTAGCTAGGCATAATGCATAGTTTCAAGTATTATCATCCTTCAAGTTGATTCCATAAGTGGCCCTCATAATTGATTCATAGGGTGATTTAATTATTTTCCTAGGGAAGTGTTCCCTCCCTTTCTTTAATGGAAATTGAAATCTTATATTACCTTCTTTCATATCAATAATAGCACCAATAGTTCGTAAGAACGGTCTACCAAGTATTATGGGGCAAGACGGATTGCCATCAATGTCAAGTACAATAAAATCAACGGGCACATAGTTTCTATTTGCAAGAACAAGCACATCATTTATTCTTCCCAATGGCTTTTTAATAGTGGAATCCGCAAGATGCAAATTAAGAGAACATTCATCTATATTGGTAAAACTTAGCACATCACATATATAGAGATTTTGGTATTGTGGAAACGCTAGCACCCAAATCACATAAAGCATTGCACTCATAATTTTTAATTTTAACTTTAATGGTGGGTTCCCACTCATCATATAATTTTCTAGGAATTGAAATTTCTAGTTCTAGCTTTTCTTCTAACACTTTCATCATTGCTTCTACAATGTGTTTAGTAAAAGCCTTGTTTTGTTCATAAGCTTTGGGTGAATTTAGCATGGATTGTAACAAAGAAATACACTCAATCAAAGAACAACTATCATAATTAAAGTCTTTGTAATCCAAGAGAGTGGGCACATCGCTAGTTAAAGTTTTTACCTCTCCAGACCCACTTTTATCAATTTTTTCATCAAGATTTTCACCCTCCGAATTACGGGGATGCCTTCTAGCTAAAGTTGAATCTTCTTCAGTCCCCTTTTCACCAAGTTTTATATTGCTAAACAAGGAATCAATGGATGAAACACCAATCATTTTAATATCCTCATCATTACTACGATAGAAACCGGGAGGAATCGCTTTTTCTAAAAATTCTCGTTTAGCTTTTAGCATAGCGGTTCTTTTCTTACTCTCATCCATGGAGACATATAAATCTTTAATTGATTCATTAATATCACTTTTGGGTGGCAAAATTTTAGTCTTAAGATTTTCCACATCATGAATGATTCTATCAATGCTCCTAGACATATCATCAAGTTTACTTAATTTTTCTTCTATCGTAGTGTTGAAAACTTTTTGAGCATTAATAAATTCTTTAATATTACTTTCAAGATCAGAGGGCATCCTATTATTATTATTATTATTATTATTATTATTATTATTATTATTATTATTATTATTATTATTATAAGGATTATCATAGGAATTGCCATAATTATTAGAGGAATTTCCAGGAAACGGCCTAGGGTTAAAATTACCTCTATAAGCATTACTATTAAAATTGTTTCGCGAGACAAAATTCACATCTACGGGATCATTATTTTGCTCAATCAAGTTGGATAAAGGCACATAATTAGGATAAATAGGAGTATTTTTGCTAGCAACCAATTTCATAAGCGCATCAACTTTATCACTCAAAGTACTAATTTCTTCAACATAATTCACTTTTTTACTAGTTGGAACTCTTTCAGTATGCCATTGTGAATAATTTGCCATAATATTATCAAGCAATTTAGTAGCTTCTCCCAATGTAATCTCAATAAAAGTACCACCCGCGGCGGAATCTAAAAGATTTCTAGAAACAAAATTCAATCCCACATAATTTTTTTGTATGATCATCCACAAATTTAAACCATGAGTAGGGCAATTTGTTATCATTAATTTCATCCTTTCCCAAGATTGGGCAACATGTTCATGATCAAGTTGCTTGAAATTCATAATTTGATTTCTAAGGTAAATAATTCTCGCGGGAGGAAAATACTTGGTAATAAAAGCATCTTTACACCTATCCCAAGAATCGATACTATTTCGTGGTAAAGATGAAAACCAAATTTTTGCACGTTCCCGCAATGAGAACGGGAATAATTTTATTTTCACAATATCATTATCCACATCTTTTTTCTTTTGCATATCACACAATTCTACAAAAGTGTTAAGATGGGATGCATCATCTTCATTAGGACTACAAGAAAATTGTTCTTTCATGACAAGATTTAACAAAGCGGCATTAATATCACAAGTCTCCGCACTAGCGGCGGGAGGAGCAATCGGAGTACTAAAAAAATCATTATTATTAGTATTGGAAAAATCACACAATTTTATATTTTCTTGAGACATAGTGGCTACGCAAACAAGGTAACAAGCAAGCAAAGAAGCAAACAAGAAAAAGGCAAACGAAAAATATTTTGTATTTTTGTAAAAGCTTTTTAGAAGTGGGGGAGATGAAAACAAGAGGCAAAGGCAAATAAAATAAATGCAAGGAGATGAAGTTTTATGCGTAGGTACTTGATAGATGTTGATGATGTCTCCGCAGCAACGGCGCCAGAAATTCTTCCTACTACTTGCGAGCTGCGTTAGGATTTCCCCGAAGAGGAGGGGATGATGTAGTACAGTAGAGATAAGTATTTCCCTCAGTTATGAAACTAAGGTTATCAATCCAGTAGGATAATCACGCAACAACTTATTAGCAGTACCTGCACACAAAACAACAAATCCTCGCACCCAACGCGAACAAGGGGTTGTAAATCCCTTGGCGGTTAATTGCAAGATTAAATTGTATGGTGATGGATAGATAGATCGAAAAAAATACAAAATAAAATAAATAAAATAAAATTACAGCAAGGTATTTTTAGGATTTTCAATATCTGATAAAGGTAGACCCGGGGGCCATAGTTTTCACTAGAGGCTTCTCTCTTGAAAATAGCATACGGTGGGTGAACAAATTACTGTTGGGCAATTGATAGAAAAGCAAATAATCATGACGATATCCAAGGCAATGATCATGTATATAGGAATCACGTCCGAGACAAGTAGACCAAAAAGATTCTGCATCTACTACTATTACTCCACACATCGACCGCTATCCAGCATGCATCTAGTGTAAGTTCATAAAGAACGGAGTAACGCCTTAAGCAAGATGACATGATGTAGACAAAGTAAATTCACGCATGAATAAACGCCATCTTTTTACCCTTAATAGCAATGATACACATGTGTCATGTCCCTTTCTGTCACTAGGATTGAGCACCGCAAGATCGAACCCATTACAAAGCACCTCTCCCATTGCAAGATAAATCAATCTAGTTGGCCAAACCAAATCAATAGATTGGAGAGAAATAAGAAGCTATAACAATCATGCATAAAAGAGTTCAGAGAAACTCAAATAATATTTATGGATAATCTGATCATAAACTCACAATTCATCGGATCCCAACAAACACACCGCAAAAAGTGATTACATCGGATAGAAGTCCAAGAACATCGAGGAGAACATTGTATTGAAGATAAAAAAGAGAGAAGAAGCCATCTAGCTACTAACTATGGACCCAAAGGTCTATGGTAAACTACTCGCGCATCATCGGAAGGGCAACAAGGTTGATGTAGAGCCCCTCCGTGATCGAATCCCCCTCCGACAGAGTGCCGGAAAAGGCCTCCAGATGGGATATCTCGAGAACAGGAACTTGCGGCGGCGGAAAAAGTATTTCGTGGACTACTCAATTGGTTTCCCGATTTTAGAGAATTTATAGAGGTGGAATTAGGTCAAACGGAGTAGAGGTGGGCCCACGAGGCACCAGGGCACGCCCTGGTGGCTCATGACCACCTCCTCTATCTTCTGGCCCTCTCCCGAAGCTTCTAGTGTCTCTTATGTCCAGAAAAAAATCTCCAAAAATTTTCATGGCATTTGGACTTCGTTTGGTACTGATATTCTGGAAAACCAAAAAGAGGCAAAAAAACAGCAACTGGCACTGGGCACTAAGTTAATAGGTTAGTCCCAAAAAATGATATATAATTGCTTGTAAATGTATATAAAACATCCAAGATTGATACTATAATAGCATGGAACAATAAAAAATTATAGATACGTTGGAGACGTA
Source organism: Elymus sibiricus (assembly GCA_039707655.1). Taxonomy (NCBI): domain Eukaryota; kingdom Viridiplantae; phylum Streptophyta; class Magnoliopsida; order Poales; family Poaceae; genus Elymus; species Elymus sibiricus. Next base: position 256,646,353 of record CM077674.1, read on the forward strand.
CCAGAGCCATTATTTTCATCAAACTCCACGTTACACGTCTCCTCAATGAATCCATTGGACTTGTTGAGGACACGGTAAGCATGAGAGTTTGTAGCATAACCAACAAATATGCCCTCTTGAGCTCTAGGTTCGAATTTTGATAAATGAACACCTTTCTTGAGAATGAAACACTTACACCTGAACACTCGGAAGTACTTGAGGTTGGGCTTGTTACCGGGAAGTATCTCATATGTAGTCTTGTTCAAGCCTTTGCGGAGGTAGAGCCGATTGGATGCATGACATGCGGTGTTGATGGCTTCGGCCCAATAGTTGTACGGAGACTTGAATTCCGCCATCATGGTCCTTGTCGCGTCCATCAACATCCGGTTCTTCCTCTCTGCTACACCATTTTGTTGAGAGGTATATGGTGCGGAGTATTGATGCTTGATCCCCTCATCACTAAGGAACTCATCCAAGGTGTAGTTCTTGAACTCGGTGCCGTTGTCGCTTCTAATCATCAATATCTTTGCATCATGTTGACGTTGAGCTTCATTCGCAATGTCGAGGACGGTTTGTTGGGTCTCGCTCTTCCTCTTGAAGAAATATACCCAAGTGTATCTTGAATAGTCATCTACAATCACCAAGCAATACTTTCTTCCCCCAAGACTATCAAAGGATGGAGGTCCAAAGAGATCCATGTGAAGGAGCTCCAAGGGCCTCTTCGAGTAGATGATAGTCATGGGTCGGTGAGCCGTCTCATGTAGCTTTCCTTCGATACAAGCACTGCAAGCACGATCTTTGGCAAAGCTCACATTTGTTAGTCCATGAACGTGATCCCCTTTGAGGAGACTTTGCAAAGATCTCATATTGACGTGGGCTAACCGGCGATGCCAAAGCCACCGCACGTCAACTTTATCCATTAGGCAAGTCACGATCTTAGTGGGTCGCTCCAAGAAGTTAACCACATAGAGTCCATTCTTGACATGCCCAACAAAAGCTACTTTAAGAGTCTTGCTCCACAAAAGGGCCACGGTATCAAGATCAAAGAATGTAGCAAAACCATAAGTGCAAGTTGATGAACGGAAAGTAAATTGTATGCAAGGGTCTCAACAAGCATGACCTTCTCAATTGATAAATCATGAGAGATCACAACCTTGCCAAGACCCAATACCTTAGAAGTTGAGGCATCACCAAATTGAACATGGGTGGGCATAGATGGGCTTGGTTATACGTCCACCACCAAGTGCTTGCTCCCGGTCATATGATTTGTTGCTCCACTATCGAGCAACTATGATCCTCCACCGGAAGCAAACTCCTACATAAGATCAATGCTTGGTTTTAGGTACCCATTTTTGAATGGGTACTTTGAAGTTAGTAACAAGGGTCTTAGGAACCCAAATAGACCATTCAATGTACTCATAAGAAGAACCAACAAATTTGGCATAAACATGCCCATCACTAGCACGGCACAAAACATAAGAAGGGTTAAAGTCGCCGGCTTTGTCTTGAGGAGTGGTTTTGCCCTTCTTGGCATCACCACCCACCACCTTGTTCTTCTTCTCCTTAGGAGCACCCTCTCCTTCCTTGATAAATACCTCTTTGAGAGGGAGAGGTTTCTTGGTCTTGCTATTCTTCTTCTTCTTCTTTGACTTGGGTGCAAACCCAAGTCCCTCCTTTGCCACAACTTCCTTTTGATTGCTCAAAAGTTCGTTGAGGTTCCTCTCGCCTTGTATGCAAGTCACAAGGCCCTTCTCAAGTTGCTCCTTCAACTTGGCATTCTCCTCCACAAGATGAAATTGCTCACAACAAGGGTTAGTAGTATGAGCATTATCAATTAGCACAAATGGAGGACATGTGGCAATCTCCTTAGTGAGCTTCACTTGGAGTTGACCATGAGACTCCTTGAGTGTAGCATGTGCACTTTTCAAGGCCTTGTGAGCCTTATCAAGTTGCTCAAACTCCTCTTTGAGTCTAGCATGGCCATCCCCAAGCTCAGCCTTCTCGGATTTAAGCACACGAGCGATAACTAGAGCATGATCATGATCTTTCTTTAATTTAGCGACATCAACGTTTTGCGACTCCTCAAGAGCCGAACGAAGACCTCGCTCTTCCTCAAGAGCAATGGAAAGATCCACAATCTCATCGGCATAGTCACGATTATGGCCTTCCAAGTTAGTGATAGTCTCTTCATGAGACTCAATGATATCATTGGCCTCACCTAGTTGTTCCAAGAGGGCAACAAAGTGCTTCTTGGTCTCACCTTTGAGCTTACCCAAGAACTTGTCGAACTCATTTTCATCCACCTTTACGTCCTCATTTTTATCCACACAATCCGGCAAAGGAGGATTAGTAGTGAATGAAGTTTTGAAGTTGGAGGTTACCTTGTTGATGCCTCTTGCCATTAGGCACTTGGGGATGAAGTTCTCGTTGGGGGCGTCGAAGAGGGACACCAAGGTTGGGGAAGAGGTGGCAATGGCCACGGTGGCCGTTGCATACCCTTCACCACTTGTATCATCATTATCATCATCATCATCGGAGTTGTACTCTTCTTGCACCACCAACCCCTTTTGAGGCGCCTTCTTCGTGAAGTTGTTCTTGTTGGGGAAGGACTTGGCCTTGTCTTTGCGGATGAGCTTGCCACCATTGTCTTCTCTCTTCTCATAGGGGCAATCCACCACGATGTGACTTACATTGCCACAATTGTAGCAAGTTCTCACACGTTGCTTGCCCTTGGAGCCACTTGAGTTGTTCTTGGAGAAATTTGGCCTTGAGTTCCTCTTGTTGCCCCAAAATTGCCTTGACGCAAGAGCCATGTACTCGTGGTAAGCATATTTGGTGTCTTCGGGGCAACTCTCCTCTTCTTCCTCTTCTTCATCTTCCGGAATGGCCTTGGCCTTCAAAGCAAGGTTGGTCTTCTTTGACCGTTGGACACGAGCTAGAGCATTGTCGGCGGTCTTGTTCAAAATTTTCATTGCAATGAATTCATCCAACAGTTCACTTGAGGACAAGGTGTGGAAGTCCGGTCTTTGATGGATCACGGAGGACATGCTCTTGTTGAATGGCATGATGGCCTTGAGGAACTTGCGCTTGACCCAAGTGTCATCCGTATCCTTGCTCCCATGGTCTCAGAGTGAGACCGCGAGAGTAGTCAATCTCCGATATAGCTCACGAGGATCTTCATCATCTTTCATCACGAACTCATCGGCCTCATCAAGTATGACCTCAAAGTTGGACCGTTGAATGCTTGAGCTCCCCTTGTACAATGAGACAATGTGCTCCCAAGCCTCCTTGGCACATGTGAATGGTCGCAAATGAGAGAGTTCTTCCGGAGGCATTGCGGATTGGAGAATGAACAAAGCGGAGTGATTGAGTTGATTGTCCACTTATTCTCTTGGCGTCATGTTGTTCCGATCATGAGGGTAGAAACCTTGCTCAATGACTCTCTAAAGTTGTGTTGAGCTGTGATTCAAATGAGACTTGATACGAAAAACCCAATGAATAAAGTTATTCAAATCAAGCTTAGGAGGAGGGCCAAGAGGGTTAATGCGAGGTGAAGGTACCGGTCTTCCATAGACCGGGGAAGGGGCAACCGTGGCATGAATGCCCATCCCATTCTTTCCTTGAGGTAAAGTAGGCTTATCACTACTAGCCCCCTCCTTACCAGAGTTGGCATCCGACTCCGAATTGGTGGGGTTAACCACTTGCAATGGATCGGTAGAAAGTTTGAGGCCCTCAAGGAGTTCTTTAAACAAGGATTTGACCTTGGTCGTCATGGAGGTTTTAAGTGAGGCAATTGCCTCATTTAAATCCTCATGTGTGACCGTGGTCACTCCCTCGGCCATGGGTAACTCGTCCACCCTTCCCCCGTCGTCAACCATACTCTTTAGGCGGTAAAGCCCTTAAAAAGAGATGAGGCTCTGATACCAATTAAAAGGATCGATATGGTTGACTAGAGGGGGGGGTGAATAGGCAACTACCAATTTTTAGCTTTTCTTAACAAATTAGGTTTAGCAATAAATAGGTTGTCTAGATATGCAACTAGGTGAGCATATGATGCTAACAACAACAACAACAACAAGAAGAAGAAGAAGCAAGCGAGCAAGCAAATGATACAACACAATAATAGCTTGCACAAAGTAAAGGTAAGAAGTAACCACAAGTGGAGCCGGTCACTATAAAAAAAAGACACATCCGTGACATTATGGCCCGAACAAAAACTTTTTCTGTCATGGTTGTGACACTTCTATGACAATAATTGTGACAAAAACACGTATCATCATAGATGTGGTGGGCTCCTACTTCTATGACAAAAAATTATGATAGAAAATGGGCTTTTCATCCTGGGCGGGCCGGAGACACACCCGCATGACATTCTTTGGGCCGTCCATGACGTAAAAAATTGTGGTAGAAGTGAGGGCGAGGAAAATTTCGGGGAGTTCCCGGTTACGGTGGGTGGTCGGGGCCGAGCGATGCAGTGTGGTTTGCGCGTTTCTCTTCTACGTGCGTGTGTGTGCGAGGCATTAGCTAACTAAACCCGAGTGAGGCGTTCGCTTACTGAACTCGAGCGATCGCACTAGCTATGTACTGAAGCCGATCGATCCCTTCGCTGCTAACTGAACCCGAGCGATTCCTTCGCTGCTAATTGAAGCCAGTCGAGCCCCCATACGTGCGAGACGTAGCCGGTTGGGTTGCTCTCGATGAACAGTGCCAATTGCTGCCGCGCGCACGATACATAGAACGAGTCGAGACGCATCGATCGAGCCCCTTGCGCGAGACGTGGTGAGTTGACCTAGCCGGTTGGTTGGCTGTGGATGAACAGTTCCCGTTGCTGTCGCCCGCTTGTACGCCCCACCCCAGCCGGTGGGTTGGCTATGAATGAATAGTACCCTAGCCGTGTGAAGGTGGTTGGCGCTGGATGAACAGGACCCCGAGAAGGCCAGCCGGTTGGGGGTGGATGAACAGGACCCCCATGGAGGCTGGATGAACGGTAGCCGGTGGAGGCTGGAGGAAGTCGACGGTGGATGAATAGTAGCGAGTGGAGGCTGGAGGGAGGTCGATCGTGGATGAACAGTAGCCCATGGAGTCCCATTTTGCGGTATGCCACACCACTCCCGATGAACAGGACCCCCGTTTCGACCGTAGGCAGTTGGGGAGAAGTCCGTTTCCTCCGTTTTGCGGTACGCCAGACCCCCAGCCGATGAACAGGACCCTGTTTCGACCGTAGGCGGTCGAACAGAAGGCCGTTTCCTCCGTTTTACGGTACGCCAGACCCCGAGTCGATGAACAGGACCCCGTTTCGGCTGTTCCGTCCAAGCTGGTTGGCTCTCGATGAACAGGACACGTTCCGACCCAGTCGCTTGGCTCCCGATGAACACGACGTTGTTTCCTCCGTTCCGACCCAGCCGGTTGGCTGCCGATGAACAGGAGGCCGTTGCTGCTGTCCATTGCCTCTCTCCATGTACACGAGCCATGCCGTACGTATGCACGAGTACGCATTCGAGACCCCGCCCGTATATGTATGTACGTGGCCATATTTTTTGCTGTGTGGTTGTACGTACGTGTACACGATTTAGACGGGGCTGCCTGAACTGCTACGTCGGGGTCTCTACTATGACACGTGCCACTCCTTACACGCCTAGGGTTCATCGTTGCAGAAAGACCGATCGACCAGTATGTACGTACACGTTCGCGACCGGACAGACAACGCTACGTACGCTTCGACCGGGTGGGTCCCAGCTGTAAGGGAGGATAAGGAGGCACTTACTTGCGTGGGAATGGTGGGTCCCAGCTGTCAGTGGGAGGAATCATTTTTTTTGCACGTAATAAGGAGGCACTTCCTTGCGTGCGAAGATGTAGCTGGTGGGTCCACCTGTCAGCCTCACCGCGTACATTCCTCTTTCGATGGCTGTCATTGATTGACCAGGTTGACTACGCCGCGCCGAGAGCACCAAGGCGGTGGACGACGGCGAGGCCTAGGAAGGGAACGACGCGGAGCCGGGGAAGACGCGATAGTGGATGCCCACGTGGAGAGGAGTACGAGGGTTGACTGGTTCGGCTGCGGTGTGAGGCTGCCGTCGCCGGAGAATAACAGGGGATGTGGGTGAGTAGAGGGAAGGCCTAGCCGGAGGTGGGAGTAGGGTGGGGAGGTGAGGCCTGCGTGGCATCACAGACAGCCACGGGAGGCAGGAGCAGGTAGTCCCGCCAGCGCTGGTTTGGGCAGCTGGAGCAAGAAGATCAGAGATTGAAGAAGCAGCACGGCCAACGGTCACTACTGCTAGAATCGTTTGTTGACTAAGTTGACAAAGCCCTGCGTAAGTCAACTTAGTAGGCCCACAAGTCAGCCTCAAAATTTGGTGGGTCCCAGTTGTCATGGGGAGGAATCATTTATTTTTCGCGTAATAAGGAGGTACTTCCTTCCGTGCGAAGATGTAACTTGTGGTTCCCAGATGTCAGATGGAGGAGTCATTTTTTTTGCACGTAATAAGGAGGCACTTCCTTCCGTGTGAAGATGTAGCTGGTGGGTCCAAGTTGTCAGGGGGAGGAATCATTTTTCTTGCGCGTGATAAGGAGGCGGCCATGGACCATGTGGGTCCCAGCTGTCAGCCTCTGCACGTACAATCCTCTTTCGATGGGTGTCATTCGTTGACCGCATTGACGACGCCGTGCCGAGAGCACCAAGGCGGTGGATGACGGCTAGGCTAAGGGTGGGAACGACCCGGAGCCAGGGAAGACTCGGCAGTGGATGCCCACGGGGAGGGGAGTATGAGGGTTGACTGGTTCGGCAGCGGTGTGAGGCTGCCGTCGCCGGAGAACAACAGAAGGTGTGGGTGAGTAGAGGGATGGACTGGCCAGCGGTGGGAATAGGGTGGGGCGGTGAGTCCTTCGCGGCAGCACAGTCGTCCATCGGAGTCGGGAGCAGGCGGTCCCGTCGGCGCTGGTTTCGGTGGCTGGAGCAAGAAATCAGAGATTGAAGAAAAACAGCGGCCGTTGGATTAACATCGAATGGTCACGCTGGTAGAATCAATTGTTCACTAAGTTGACAAAGCCTTGCGTACCCGTCAACTTCGTAGGCCCACAAGTCAGCCTCTAAATGTGTGGTAGACAGCATACAACCCATTTGCTATTTTTGTGAATAATTTACAGCCCATTTGCTAATTCTTAAGGAATTTATTACAGCCCATTTTCGGACTAGTACCACAGTCAATAAATTCAACAAAATTTTGCATACTTCGGTGTAGTCCGAACTATTTTAATCCTGAAATTTCGCGTTAGATTCAAACTAATTTAAACAAAATTAAATTAAATAAAATCCAATGATATTTAAAATCTCAAAATCCGAAGAAAAAAGCCTAAATTTGAAACTAATTGCCAGTTTGCTGTGTTTTTTTATAGTTACAACCTTTTTCTTATTAGTTATTTCAAACAATTTTCTTGGCAAGCCGAATGCATACCTCCTTGTCTAGATTTGCAGCCCAGCAATTCACAAAAAGCAATTGCAGCCCAGCACGGTCCCGCCAGCGCGAGAGGAAGAGGACGAGAGACTGAAGAAGCACGTTGGCCGTTTGATTTACATCCAACGCCTCGGCTATCAGAATCGTTTTGTTGACCAAGTTGACAACGCCTTGCGTGGGCTTCACCCTCATGGGCCGACAATGTGAGCTTCCTATTCTGTGCCTGATATTCAGCCCATTTCATATTTTTTTAGAATTTACAGCCCATTTGTTAAAAAATCGAAATACACCCATTTGATGGGTTGGATGAAAAAATAATGTTGCGGGCATGCTGCAACCAATAATTCTTTTTTTCTTAGAACTTACAGCCCATTTGCTTCTTTTCTAAATACACGCATTTGCTGGGCTGGCTGGACAGAGCAATGATATAAAAAAAGAGCAATGATATAAAAAAAGAGCAATGATATAAAAAAAGAGCAATGATATACAAAAATAAAACTGGGCTGGGCATTCGTTTAGACAAGAGATTTTCTTTAATGATTTACAGGATGGCTGACAAAATAATGTTGCGGACTGCAACCGATTAACCTTTTTAGTAGAATTTAAAGCCTAATTGTTTTTTTGGAATACACTAATTTCTTGGTTGGATTAAAAAATAATGTTGCGGACAAGCCCCATTTAATATTTTCGGTTAATTTACAACCATTACCTTTTTTTAGAAATACACACATTTGCTTCTCTGGGTTAAATAGTAATGTTGGTCTGGCCACAGCATTATTATAAAATATAAGACATTTTAAGGCCATTTTAGCCTACCAAAATGTCTTATATTTTTATACGGAGGGAGTAGAAAATAAGAACTTAGCTATGCATTTTTTCTTAAAAGAAAAGGTAACTCCGCGTCCCACAGCCCATTCGAGAACTACTGGATCCTGGTGTCAGCATGTCGTGGGCTGTGCATATAATAGGTTGGGCAAGCCAAAGCCCAGTTATAAAACAGTCTTTGGTGACTGCCTCTCCTTGTTTAATTCACTCGTTTATTTACTACGTTGATGAGTTTCTCAAAAAAAAATTACTATGTTGATGACAACCTGGTGGGTCCGAGATGTCAGTATTTTACTAGAGGTGAGACTCTTTTTTTTTGCTTTTACTATTTATATTTCTATTTGCAGAACATTTATTTCGCATCAGTCGCCAGCCGCAGGGTGGCGGGAGCATGCGGTTCGGCCATCGCTGGTTTGGGAGGCTGGAGGAAGAAGAAGACGGGAGATAGAAGATGTAAGAGAAAACGCACGCCAGCCGTTCGATATGAATCAAACCCTTGGCAGAAAGAAAACACCCTTTTGACAGTTGATTCATTCAGATGAACAGTAGTAGTACTAGTTAATTTGCTTCCACCACGACTACATTTTTAGAAGCTGAAGCTGAACCAGACACTAGCCACGGCCAGCGCCAGCCGCAGGGCCCCGGCCAGCGCCACCCCCGCTGCCACGACATCTGACATCGCCACGGCCACGGTCACCGCCACCACCACGGCCACCGCCAGCGCCACCCCCACGGCCGCGACCTCCACCACCGCCACGACCACCACCGTGGTAAAATGCCTGGAATCGGGCAAAGTTGGAGTGGAGGGCGTGGAAATACGCTTTGGCGGCATCAGCGTCCAAGGCAGGCCATTCGTCCGTGGCGGGCGCGGGGGTCCCCAAACAGCTGCTCCGCCCCCGCCTTCTTCTGGGCAACTATCTCCAAGCCCAGGTCCATCTCATCCCATAACGGATCCAGAGGATTTGCGGGATGCTCATCCTCCCCCTCTCCAAAATTGAACACGAGTGGGTGCTCCTCCGGTTGCGCCATTGACGAGGGAGTGTTGGTGGATTGGAGATGGGAATGGGAGGTGCCAGAGAGAGGATTTGGGGGATAGAGGGTACGGCGGCGGCGTCTTATAGGCTGCCGCGGGCGCCATTAAGGAGGAGGTAAGAGCGGCAGCGGGCGGTCATAGGGCGCGTCTCCCGGTGAGAAAAGCTGCTGCCGCCAGCTCGCACGCCTCCTGGATGCACATGGATGATGCGTCGCAGTCTTCGTAATTGGAGAGATTAATGACAGGCATCCATCGCCGGTGGTGCATTTGATGCCGCGCTTCTTAAATCCCCCGGCAGCGGGAAGGCCGAGTGGGAAGAAGATGAAACTTCCATCCCGCACTGGCGGTTGGGGTATGGAGTGAGCTGGATTTAAGAGGGGGTGGGGAGCACGGCGCGAGGCAGTGCCGCTGGCCCCTGGGCGGCAGCAGGCAGTCCAGCCACGCTGGTTTGGGCGGCGGGACAACCAGCTGAGGGAAGATTGAAGAAGAACGTCAGATGTGAATTTGTTTTTCAGTGGCTCTTGACGGGGTATTTTTTTAGCTTGCCTCTCCACGATACAACTTGTTATTATAGCCTCCTAGTCCATGGTGGACTAGCAGCCCATTTGATGGGCGGCCCAATCTACAGAAAACAGCACTTCTCAAAGCCCAAAATCAATGTCAGTCTGAAATTTGCTGGGTACCCTGTGTGTTCGAGCGTGATAATGCGCTGGGTCATTCGTGTAGGATACAGTCGATCTGATCCCATGTACTACCTCCGTCCTGGTTTATTGGTCCTCATTGTATTTTGTGCCAAATTTTGACCAAAGATTTAACTAATAAAATTTTAATGCATGTCACCAAAAATTATATCATTGGATTCGTATTTCAACATAGTTTCAGATGATATTATTTTTGATGACATGCATTAATATTTTGTTAGTTAAATCTTTGGTCAAAAGTTGGTACAAAATACAATGAGGACCAATAAACCAAGACGGAGGTAGTAGTGTTCGTGTGTTAGCAGGCTATCAGTGCTTGCAAAGATTGAGCAAAAGATAAATAAGAGTTGATGCACCCTTGCAACCCTAACAAGCAGGTGCCATTCTTCTCGGGACGATGGTGTGCCGTGTGACACTCACACGTCACAAGCCCACAGCATACAAGTTAACACACCAAGTATAACAGAAAAGGTAAACATTCAGATCAAACTCAGGTTCACAGGATACGTTCTCCTCAAAAGATTCACATATACACAAGTTCAGCATGTTTATGCCTCAGAATGATTGAGAGATCACAACCCGTCGTGGGTGCAAGTCTGACAGTAGTGTGTAGGGGTACGGATGAGAGGGCAGAGCCTAGCTACGGCGCACGTGTTACACTCGGATTTACGAGTTCAGGCGCCTTAGCGGTGGAGGTAATAGCCCTACGTCTCGGTGCTCTGGAGCTGTATTGCTTGAGTGTATGATTACAACAGGTTGCGAACCCTTGGAATGGAGCAGGGGGGCGGCTTATATAGTCTCGCCAGCCCTCCCATGAACCCCAGCCATTACAGGGAGTTAAGAGGGGTATAAGTGCGCCAGGTAACGGGCATATTGATGACAATTAATACAGGCGAACGTGCGTCCTGACCGTTGCGCTCCTGGGGTCTCCTGGTCTTCTCTGGTCGAGTGACTGTCAGGTATTCCGAGTGAAATACCTGGTCGAGTGGATTCCTGCTTCCGAGTGGTTTATTGGACATCGAGTGAATGTCAGTCTGCGGAACTCTTGGTTGCTGATCTGGCCCTGGGGCCCAGTATAAGGCGTGCGGAGTCCTAGGGTAGGGTCTGTAGGTCAGGCCTGTTACCCTATCCCTGGTACATGCCCTCGTCATTAGCCCCCGAATCGGTCGAGGTTAGGCGGTCGAGTCAAGGCGGATTCCCAGGTGAGTTGAGCGCTACAGAGGCGCTCAAGAACTCTTACTGGTTGTTAGACGCCCTTGTCTTCGGGCGGCACCTTGACGGATTCTGGACCGTGTGTCGTCCGAGTGAAATGAGTAGTCTCCATCCGACTAAAATGAGTAGCCTCCATCCGAGTGGAACGAGTAGCCTCTATCCGAGTGAAAGGAGTGGTCTCCATCCGAATGAAATGAGTTGCCTCTATCCGAGTGGAACGAGTAGCCTCTATTCGAGTGAAACGAGTGGTCTCCATTCGAATGAAATGAGTAGCCTCTATCCGAGTGGAACGAGTAGCCTCTATCCGAGTGAAACGAGTGGTCTCCATCCGAATGAAATGAGTGGCCTCTATCCGAGTGGAACGAGTAGCCTCTATCCGAGTGAAACGAGTGGTCTCCATCCGAATGAAATGGGTCATCACGCGTCGGGCGACGGATCACCTCCGAGCGTTTATGGAATGTCTTCATCCGATTGAATTGTGAACTGCGACTGATTATGTCGAGTGAACGTTGCGCTTGCAGATGTCATCCACGTCGGGGGCGACGATGAAGAGCCATCGCGGAAGGATGCCGAGAAGGGGACCGCAGCTCCGACTGCTTCTCAGTCTACCACACGGAAGACGCCGCCGAGCAAAACGCCTCAAGTTCCCCTTGCACCTGCCGTGACCATGCCTCTGGGGCAGGGTTCTTCTCAGGCTGGAGCTGGTTCTGCTGCGGCTCCGTCGACTGCTCTGGCTTCGGTTCCGCCTCCTCCCGTCAATATCTTCAGTCTGTACAAGGTGTCGGAGGACCAAACTGGAGCTAGCAAGGAGGCGATGATCTAGGCGGAATTGATGACCCAACGGCTCAAGGAGATGTGCGCAGCTGGGAAGCTGGCGTACGATGCCAGTGCCGCTCTCCAGGAGAACGTTCGAGTAAGTGCTCTTGTCAGTCGATCTCCAAGTCGTTTTTCTTCAGTAGGAATTTCAGTCAGAAAATATCCGGTACACCCACTGGGTGTTTTTTGTGTTCGGCCATCACTCGGATCGGGCGGACCGTTCCAGTAGGGGCACGCTGAGTGCACCCACTGAGTGTAATCCCCGAGACTGCCGTCGACTGCGGGCAGTCGGCGGGAGTCTTAAAACTTAAAACCTGTTCTGTTGTTGTTTTTTTTGTTTGGCCGTCACTCAGAATGGGCGGACCGTTCCGAGTGGATACCGCTCCAGTGGGGGCACGCTGAGTGCACCCACTGGGTGTAGTCCCCGAGACTGCCGTCGGCCGCGGGCGGTCGGCGGGAGTCTTAGAACCTTTTGTCTCTTTTTTTTGTGTTTGGCCGTCACTTGGAATGGGCGGACCGTTCCGAGTGGATACCGCTCCAGTGGGGGCACGCTGAGTGCACCCACTGGGTGTAGTCCCCGAGACTGCCGTCGGCCGCGGGCGGTCGGCGGGAGTCTTAGAACCTTTTGTCTCTTTTTTTGTGTTCGGCCATCACTCGGATCGGGCGGACCGTTCCGAGTGGATACCGTTCCAGTGGGGGCACGCTGAGTGCACCCACTGGGTGTAGTCCCCGAGACTACCGTCGGCCGCGGGCAGTCGGCGGGAGTCTTAGAACTTAGAATCCGATACTGGTCAAACTTGTTCCTCCCAGACAAAGGGCACTTCAGGATCTGATACTGGTCAAGCTTGTTCCTTACAGGAGTACTGGTCTTTGGGCACTCGGAATATTTATTGACATTAACTGTTCCATTTACCTCGGTATGCCGAGTGGAACTGTATTCGTTAAACTCTTTCGGGCTTCGGGCCTGCATACTCGTATTCACTTTTGAACTTCTGGAGTTATCCGAATGCTTTCCTTTGAGTCTTTGAAATGGGTCTTAACTTAGGCGAAAGCTGGTTCACAGCTAAGTCTCCGAGTGAGAGTTACACTCTTCACTCGGAGTAACGTTTTAACTTGGGCGAAAGCCGGTTCGCAGCCATGCCTCCGAGTGAGAGGGATGCTCGTCACTCGGAGTAGGTTTTTCACTTGGGCGAAAGCTAGTTCGCAGGCAAGCCCCCGAGTGAGAGGATCGCTCATCACTCGGAGTAGGTTTTTAACTTGGGTGAAAGCTGGTTCGTAGCCAAGCCTCCGAGTGAGAGGGACGCTCGTCACTCGGAGTAGGTTTTTCACTTGGGCGAAAGCTGGTTCACAACCAAGCCTCCGAGTGAGAGGGATGCTCGTCACTTGGAGTAGGTTTTTCACTTGGGAGAAAGCTGGTTCGCAGCCAAGACCCCGAGTGAGAGGGTCGCTCATCACTCGGAGTAGGTTTTTAACTTGGGCGAAAACAGGTTCGCAGCCAAGCCCCCGAGTGAGAGGGTTGCTCTTCACTCGGAGTAGCGTATTAACTTGGGCGAAGACAGGTTCGCAGCCAAGCCCCCGAGTGAGAGGGTTGCTCTTCACTCGGAGTAGCGTATTAACTTGGGCGAAAACAGGTTCGCAGCCAAGCCCCCGAGTGAGAGGGTTGTTCTTCACTCGGAGTAGGTTTTAAACTTGGGCGAAAACAGGTTCGCAGCCAAGCCCCTGAGTGAGAGGGTTGCTCTTCACTCGGAGTAGGGTATTAACTTGGGCGAAAACAGGTTCGCAGCCAAGCCCCCGAGTGAGAGGGTTGCTCTTCACTCGGAGTAGGTTTTTAACTTGGGCGAAAACAGGTTCGCAGCCAAGCCCCCGAGTGAGAGGGTTGCTCTTCACTCGGAGTAGCGTATTAACTTGGGCGAAAACAGGTTCGCAGCCAAGCCCCCGAGTGAGAGGGTTGCTCTTCACTCGGAGTAGCGTATTAACTTGGGCGAAAATAGGTTCGCAACCAAGCCCCCGAGTGAGAGGGTTGCTCTTCACTCGGAGTAGTGTATTAACTTGGGCAAAAACAGGTTCGCAGCCAAGCCCCCGAGTGAGAGGGTTGCTCTTCACTCGGAGTAGGGTATTAACTTGGGCGAAAACAGGTTCGCAGCCAAGCCCCCGAGTGAGAGGGTTGCTCTTCACTCGGAGTAGGTTTTTAACTTGGGCGAAAACAGATCCGCAGCCAAGCCCCCAAGTGAGAGGGTTGCTCTTCACTCGGAGTAGCGTATTAACTTGGGCGAAAACAGGTTCGCAGCCAAGCCCCCGAGTGAGAGGGTTGCTCTTCACTCGGAGTAGCGTATTAACATGGGCAAAAATAGGTTCGCAGCCAAGCCCCCGAGTGAGAGGGTTGCTCTTCACTCGGAGTAGGTTTTTAACTTGGGCGAAAACAGGTTCGCAGCCAAGCCCCCGAGTGAGAGGGTTGCTCTTCACTCGGAGTAGCGTATTAACTTGGGCGAAAACAGGTTCGCAGCCAAGCCCCCGAGTGAGAGGGTTGCTCTTCACTCGGAGTAGCGTATTAACTTGGGCAAAAACAGGTTCGCAGCCAAGTTGAAAAGCGTAAACCCACTGGGGGTTGTAAGCCAGAGAATGCGTACGAGTGAATCCAACATGGAACTAGAAAAGTCATGCTTTTATTCATCAAGTATCACTCGAGTACTTTTATTACACCTCATCATCTCCCCGAGTGAGAGGGTCGCTCGTCACTCGGAGTAGGTTTTTCCCTTTGCCGTTACGGAGACGGTCTTCCTCTTCTCCGTCTGCATACCGAGTGGTAATCTCCATCATTCGGCTCATGGTCAAAGATCCTGACCGACCGAATTTCAGGATGAGCTCCCGATATCTGGCTCCTGCCTTGAAGGCACAGACTGCTTGATGCTCCGTGACATTCTCCACCACATGATGCAAGGTTGTCCACCGTTGAATGTACTCCCTCAAGGTTTCATTCGGCTTCTGCACACAATGCTGTAGCTCAGTCAATCCAGCCGGGCGTTTGCACGTGCCCTCGAATGTTTTGATGAACACTCGGGCCAAATCTTCCCAACAGTATATGCTGGCCGGAGTGAGCTGGTTGAGCCAGGCACGGGCGGACCCTTCCAGCATCAAAGGCAAATGCTTCATAGCCACATAGTCATTTCCTCCTCCAATCTGCACAACCACTCGGTAATCCTCTAACCAAGTTTCTGCCTTGGACTCACCGGTGAACTTGCTTACTCCAGCTGCCAATCTGAAGTTGGGCGGGATGTCGGCGGCCCGAATGGCCCTGCTAAAACACTTGGGTCCGGAGACGAATGCCCCACTTCCACTCGGACGATCTCTATCCAAGTTTTCTCTCTGAGCTCTGCCTCTGTTGACCAGGTTCTGAGTGAGAACGGATCTCGCGTTGAACTGCGGGTCACGGTAGTCGACTGGCTCTCTCTGGCGATAACCGTCACCATGACGGGGAGGGCTGGCCCTCCGATCGTTGCCGTAAGGACGCCTGGCGTCGTACGGCCGGGGCGCATACGAGCCATCCCGCGGAGGGGGCGACTGCATCTGACGACGATCGCCTTGACGCCGCGGAGGCGTAATCCGACTGCGACCCTGCTCCGAGTGCTGGTCTCGGCGGCGGTCTTGGTCGTTTTGCCGCGGAGGCAAGTGCCTGTTTCTCCTGGGAGACACTGGGCTGTGGGCCGACTGAACGGTGTCAGCCCGAATGGATCTGCTGTGTATCCTGTTGCGCGACTGGGAAACCGCCGAATTTTGCTCCTGTGCCGCCTTGAGCAGGGCCCGGATCTGTCGAAGACCCTCCCCCGCCTCGGACCGGGACGGCTCGATGGAATCTGCTATCCGAGTGGCCGCCGCCAGATTCTGGACAGGAGTGCGGAATACCTGGAAATTCTGCTGCTGGTCATTCGAGAACAACTGCCGCTGCCACCGACTGGAACTGGGCTGGTGCTGTCTGCGCGCGCGATCGTCGAGTGACTTCTGGAGCGCTTCTAGACGATTGCGTTCAGCCAAGTTGGCCTGGCGCACGACCTCCAAAGCCTGAGCCTCGGGGGTCGTCCCAACGATGGGCGTCTGGAGGGCCTGCTCGGTCCTGCGCTGCTGTTCCTCCCTCTACTCTCGAGTGAGAGGTCAGGGGACGTACTCGGAGTACTCGCCGTCACGCCGGTCCCTGCGGCCGCCAAGATCAGTGTGCGACGGGTCGTTGTTCTCCGCGCCGCCGCGACCGTACCCAGGCGGACTGGGCGGGGAATCGGCCATCAGCCCCTCTGCAGCGGGATCGCTGCTCTCGCACTCGGATACGCTTTCCGAGTGCTCATACACGGAGGCAAACAGATCGAAGACAGGCTCATCGGGCTCGATCGCCGCGATTTGCGGGGCCGTGACTTGAAGGGCCACCGCGTGCCTGATCCACCGCAGAAGCCGCGAGCGTCCGGAGCGCTTGCGACGACGGCTGGTGGGGAGCGAAGACGTCGACTGATAGGGGGTCGACGGTTGCCGGAGAAGAACGCCGAAGGAACTCGCGCAGAAGTGCGCCGCACCGTGGACGGGCAATGCCTCGACATCCAGCGGGGCTTCCTGGAGCCACGCCGAATCGTCGGCGATGAAGCTGAGGACGCCGAAACGGATCTCGCCGCCCAGAGTCAGTCCGCCGCCGGAAACCATGGTGATGATCGGAAAAATGCAACTACGCCGGAAGTCGCTAGACGCCTGCCCCACGGTGGGCGCCAACTGTCGTGGGTGCAAGTCTGACAGTAGTGTGTAGGGGTATGGATGAGAGGGCAGAGCCTAGCTACGGCGCAGGTGTTACACTCGGATTTACGAGTTCAGGCCCCTCAGCGGTGGAGGTAATAGCCCTACGTCTCGGTGCTCTGGAGCTGTATTGCTTGAGTGTATGATTACAACAGGTTGCGAACCCTTGGAATGGAGCAGGGGGGCGGCTTATATAGTCTCGCCAGCCCTCCCATGAACCCCAGCCATTACAAGGAGTTAAGAGGGGTATAAGTGCGCCAGGTAACGGGCATATTGATGACAATTAATACAGGCGAACGTGCGTCCCGACCGTTGCGCTCCTGGGGTCTCCTGGTCTTCTCTGGTCGAGTGACTATCAGTTATTCCGAGTGAAATAGCTGGTCGAGTGGATTCCTGCTTCCGAGTGGTTTATTGGACTCCGAGTGAATGTCAGTCTGCGGAACTCTTGGTTGCTGATCTGGCCCTGGGGCCCAGTATAAGGCGTGCAGAGTCCTAGGGTAGGGTATGTAGGTCAGGCCTGTTACCCTATCCTGGTACATGCCCTCGTCACAACCCAATATTCATAGCCAACATTCACAATCAACAAAAAATATTCACGTATACAAGTTAAGCATGTTTATGCATCCAAATGATTGAGAGATCACAGCCAATATCCTCCATCGACACACTTTAATTACTTGCGGTGCAGACTGGTTAAGTGGTGTTCACTCGGTGGTACATCTTGCTAAAATTAGTGCTTGTCTAAGCAAACTTTCGACTACCTAAGAGGCAGCACAAACCAGCTGAACTTTGCTTGTAGGTTATGCTCATGATGGTGGCCTTGATGCCGCGAGAGGTTTGAGCATCTTGGCCACTACTTTCATCCAACTAGTTTACTGGCTCATCTTGGTCCTGTAGCTCGCCAAAATTCTACCGTGCAGACAAGGAGGCGGTGGACAAAATGAACCACCAAAAGTTTTTTTGAAGCTGAACTGAAATGGAGCATCCCAGGGGTGCAGACTGGTTAAGTGGTGTTCACTCTGGCACTTCTTCTTGTCAACATCGATGCTTGTCTCGTGAACTTTAGAGTACATAGGAGCCAGCATAAGTATCTGACCATCTGATCTTTTTGTGTAGTTCTACTGAAATCGGCAACGTAACGCTTTGCTTGTAGGGTCTTCCCATTATCTTAATGGCTAAAGGAGGCAGTGAAGGCAATGAACCATCCACTGTGATTGCCATGCTTATTATCTACTCGTGGATTAGATTAATCGAAAGGGTGCCAATATTTCCAACAGTCGAGCATCCTTGTTTGCACAGATATTGAGAAAGTGAGATTTACTATAATAGCGGCACTAGTTCATTAATGGCTAAAGATAGCAACATAGTAGCCTTGCTTAAAGGGTGGTATTAGTTTATTTTATCAGTGGCATAGGCTCATCACGCAAAGAATTGGCGTGTACATAAGTTGCATTAGATTAACATGCAAAACTAAAGCACTTTCTCATGACAGTAGCAAACAGTAGCACAATACCAAATTACCAATAGATATGACAAAGAACAATAATCAGGATGAAGGCTGTAGGCCGGTACCAACCTGTGTGAGGAAGCTTATCAACTAGTACTTCCTTTGACTGGAAGTAGAGAAAAGCGACTCACAGGAAAGTAAGGAGGCAGTTCAGGCAATGAACCACCCAAAGTCTTTGTGCAGTTCCACTAAAATCGAGCATCCCTATTGGCACATATATAGAGAAAGTGAGATTACTGTAATAGTGGCACTGGTTGATGAAACATACCCTAACAAATAGAAGCATCCTCATTATCTTAATGGGTAAAGATAGCAACATAGTAGCCTTTCTTAAAGAGAGGTATTAGTTTATTTCATCAGTGCCAATTAGCTCAACACGCAAAGCATTGCCATGTATCATCGGTTGCAAAGATTTAACGTGCAAAGATAAAGCACTTTCTCATGACAGTAGCAAGCACGATACCAATAGAGATGACAGCACACTAATCTGGATTAAGGACGTAGGCCGGTACCAACCTGCGCGAGGAAATTTATTCAAGTAATTCTAGAAGAGAAGATAAAGCACTGACAGGAATCATTCAAGGGTATCCTCTTGTGAGATTATATTGAGAGATTATCAAGCACTTCCAGCAGAGTAAAAGCACGGGCTGGAATACAATCCATAGTATCCTCTTGTGCAGTTCCACTAAAATGTATGATTGACACAACATGATCCCTGTTTGCAGAAGTAGGAACGAGGTGATACCTTCATTAGCTTAGTGAGAAATGATAGAAATACAATAGCATATTTACAAGCTTTACGGTAGTTGGCAAAAGTACTACTTAACATGCGGTCAGTACTCAAAATTAGGTGTTTTACCGTTTTTCAGTAAGACTTAGCATTTAGCAAAATTCATAACTAAACAACCATGCAGCACATAAATATATTCCATATAGATGTGTTGCTCATTTTTATGTGTACTATCTGCCCAGGTCATTTTATTTATCACTAAAAATCAAGAGCACATTGTTTTCAGAGGTAAAAAGACCTGTAAGGATAAGAAAGGACGGTACCAGCGAGTGATCCTTCTTCATTTCCTCCTTCTTCTTCTTCGTCTTCGTCTTCTTGGTGTTTTTCCCTTTCTCCTCACCAATTGGTGAAACCAAGGACATGATTGGCCTTCAATGTCAGATTTTTTTTGTAAGTGAGGGGGTACAAGTATACTAATAAACAATAGCATTACTAGTAAAATGCCCATGCGTTGCCACGGGCTTTTGAAATATTTTGCTGGAATTATATAAACATAATGCATGTTAAATTTCACATATAGAGAAATGATAGCACGGGCACAATCGGGTAATAATTGAAGTCCAATGCAATTGCAATGCAAATCGATAACAAAATAGCAATTTGAAGACGTATACATATAGAGCGATTAACCAACTAAAACTCTGTTACAAATTAAGATCTACTTGATGCGCTTGTGAAATTCTTGCACAATATCAGAAATCTTGTTTTAGCTTCATTCGTGCGATATTTGTGCAAGTATAAAACTTCTTCCTCGACCCATATCCATCCTGCACAAGCACTATATGTAGTTAGCACGAATACTTCACGTTGAACGTCTTAAAATTTGTAATGGAGAATACTCACCGTGCAAACCGGATGAACCAATTATTTACCGTTCCACCCGAGCATAAAATAAAAAACAAAATAGCCAGACACATCCCTGTAATTTCCTAAATTAATTTTATGTTGAATATAGTGATAACAAAAATAAATGTTTGTATTTTGAATGTTATGATAATGAAATATATAAATTTACTTGTCTATGCTCATTGGAATACCAAGCGGAAATAAATGTTGCCATCTAGATAGATCGTTGCCATCTGAATACCCGTGCGTTGCCACGGAACAACAAACTTAAAACATTGATTAAAAAACAATTGTAATTCACAACATGTAGCTTGCGGCTTATGATTGCTTCATGATAAATATCACTCTGTATTACTGTTAAGACAAAATCAAGACAAAATCCATGACTGTATTCCAATTTGAGGTGGACATATTTACCATCATTACTAAATTTGGGGAACTCTTGCCTTATACTCCGCGATGATGACAAAGACGACAATTGACTTGCCTTCAATTTGGCCATGCACTCTAGGATACACTTATGAGGTCTCTTCTCCACCCAACTCGGACAAATAAATACTACTCTCTCTCACACAATTTACCTACCACACACGCGTCACACATTTCAAAATTTAAATTTACTCAGGCAATTTGATCAACAAAATGAGGCTTACATGTCACAAAATTTATCATCAAATTCGTATTACAAAAACTCCAATGGTATAATTTATGACACATATATTATCGATTAAGTTTGGTGGTCAAAGTTAAATCACAGAGAGAGTACACACACTACTTTCCTTACAAAATTCAATCAATGAAAACATCTTCTCTTCCTCCTTGCAATCCGTCTCCTCGGCTTTGCCACAAGTTTCAGTATTTGCAATAAACGCCACACTTTAATATGAAAATGAGGCATACATCATTTGGTAACATCCACACATTCAACAAGGAGTTGAATGGCGCTAACTCTCCTCTGCACTACAACGGGCTCTGCCTTTGCCATACGTGACGCTTCCAGCAACATCACAACAAATGCTCTGTCAGCTAACAATCATAGAAACATCTGTCATTAAGGGTTAAATGATGTTTTTGTTGAAACTTGTTGAAACTTGCTATGTGTTACATCAAAATATATCACCACAGTATCCGCTCTCCTGAACCTCCTTGTGTGTGTCGTCGTGTCAGGGACCTAGACTTTGTGCTCCTCTTCTTGATTTAATGAAAAAAGCAATTTATCTCTGTTACGAACACAAATGCTTAGATAGCACTGCACGTCAGAGAAGGATTATGTGGGTTACATAGCATCTGCAACAGGAAGAATTATGTGACCGTGTAATATTTGAATAGGAACAGAAGTCATGAAAATATAAAAGTAAAGTCCATGAACACACAAACAATACAGTCTTAATTATCGTTTCTCAGGTTTTAACTTCCGTATGAGTGTACCAAATTGGTTCAAATATCTACCTACAGTCTGAAAAATAAGAATGAAACAGATCATACAAATGAAGATGCAACATGCTCTTTTCTTTGTGCAGATCATCAACATGAATAAACAGGTACGTAAACAAAAAATGATGAAATGGAACTTATTCAGCCGATTGGTCATAGAACATTTGTATAAAATTGATACTCCCTCCGATCCATATTACTCCCTCCGTATCAAAATATAAGATGTTTTTTGATACAAAGGGAGTATCAAAAAACATCTCATATTTTGATACAGAGGGAGTACTTGTCGCTTAAATGGATGTATCTAGCATTGATATACGTCTAGATACATCCGTTTCAGCGAAAACTAATATGGATTGGAGGAAGTAATAGATCATGTAGTCAAGTGAACAATGGACAAAAAGGAAATATGCCAATCATGACTCACGAAGATAATTCCGCTTACATATATTAGGGCATTTGTCAGTTGATGCAACCAACTTATAAGCCCATTAATCAAGTCATTCTATTTGTTGGATCAAGCCTTGTTTGAGCAGTATGAGCAACTGCAGCTCTTACTTCATCTATCGGAACTACACAACAACAAAAAACATACCTATTCATTTGAACTCCAAAAAAAATGAAATGAACAGGGTGTCAAAAATAAATAAATGAAGGGTAAAGAATCTGATCTCTACAACTTGCCAATTTGAGAAGAAAACTAACACAAAGGGAAACCAATTTGGCATGTGATGCTGGTATAAATTGTGTATATGCCCAAATCTTCTTCTCGGGTTCTCACATACAACAAATTAATAAAGTATTAGAAAATTGAAGGAGAACTTTACATTCAATTGAATGAAGCAGGATTTGGGTATCAGCGGTTTATAAAATTTGAACAATAAATAACACAAGATAAGAAGAAATAAATTAACCTTGCAACATGCTAATGTAAATGTATAACATCAGAGCAGAGATGACCTTCAGCTCTAAATGATCAAAAGAAGCAGTTCACAGAGAGTAACATATTGTCAAACTATATGTTTAGAAAAGTTGCTTATTAGCTCTGATAACTGGATGTAGCAATCATATGATCAGTCCAAAAGTGCATCTATTCTATCTTAGATTAGGCTAACTCAGTAACTTCTTCCATGGTTCTAGTTTTTGTTCACAAAAGGAAAGGTCTAGTTTTGCAAAACATTTAAATGGAAAGCTTTTCGGAGCATAAAAAGCATTCAATTACTTACATAATTCTGTAGTCTGGAAATTGCTCGACTGCTCTACTGCAGCAGGGAATGGCCTGATCTGCAATCCAGCGAGTTGCTGCAACCATTCCACAATGTGCATGCCCAACAACTACACTGGATCAATAGCCTTATTGCGACACTGCATGGTGAGACGGAACTCAACAGTTGTCGCGGTCAGGCAATCCTTAGCATTTATAGTCCCTGGATGAACAGGAGGAAGCATCATGAGATACATAGCAGCACATGATTTACTTTAAAATGTTTCCAGTTCACAATATGTACTAAGATGATTAGAAATTCGTCTTAGGGTGATACATACCTTTGCCTTGGCCTTCCTTATGAAAATATCACTCTGGTCATATCCACCAAACTCTAGGAACACTTCATAAGGATTCTTTGAGAAGGCTTACTGCAGGACGTTCCAAGGGCACACAATTGCTACATGTATATTCATGTTGTGGTTTGCCCTAAATAAAAATGAATAGTTAAGCAAAGAAGAAGCGATACATTTTCATCAATCAAATCATGTCAATGAAATTAGTTGGGGTAAATGTCACGGGTACTTCATAAGTAACAAACTGATTGACACTCCACCTAAGACAAGTAGGCCTGTTCATTCCCAAATAGTTTGAAATTGACATCACTTTATTCAGGGGGTTCTTTCATGAGAAAAGTAAGGTGAGGCCCTTGGTCACTATGCATCTACCATGTTAATTAGTTCTACATGTACAACTAAGTAAGCAACCCGTATGAATTCATCATGCATTTGTCTCAAATCCAAGAGCGCCACCTCCCAAATCCAAATGAAGCACTGTTCACCTCCCAAATCCAAGATGGAAATTTACTCTTTCAAAAAACCTTTCAGGTATGACCTGTCAAGGGTAAAAATCAACCGTGACAAAGGCATAATGGATATCAATCAAAGTATGTTGTGGTGAGCAAGCAGAAATGCCAATGCGATCATTCTAGTAGATCAAGGATTTTGCGTGTGGTGATCACCTGGACGCGCATGTAGTGGCTGATCCCGAGAGCGATGTCCCCTAGCAGGCACTTCCCCAGAGTCGCACAATAAGCAAATCCCACTGTCCTTCTCAACGTCCTCTCCTGCCACCTTGCCTCGTGTTCCCCCTCAACATCCTTTCGTCTGCACCGCCACCTCAACGTCTCCTCTGCGCTGTCAGGGTACAGTTGCCAAAGAACGCAACATAGATGAGCATCGCCATCGCAACCTACATTCTGTGGACGGGATTGCCTGAGGAAGACGGCGTCGCCAGGGCGGACGCCCGGGTAGAGCAGGGGCGGCAAAGCTGGAGACGTAGAGAAGGACGCGGGGCTTGGAGGGATTGAGGAGAGGCTCACCTTCGGTGGAGAAGTCGGGCGTGGCGGCGGGACAGCCAAATTCGGCCGAGGTTGCAGCTGGGGGGGGGGGGGGGGGCAATCATTGAGCATCCACGCGCAGACCCTGGTGGCGAGGATCGGTGCAGGGTCCCGTTGTTTTGGAGGTTGATGGTGCAGTGGCGCGGGGGGCGAGAGGGGAGGCGGATCGGCGGGGATATGGGATCAGGAGGAGTGGTGGGGGCATGCGTGAGTTGGGTTTTTCTTTCATCGGCGAAACCGAGTGAAAACTGGTGGTGGTGGTCGATGAAAGAATATCAGTGGGAGGGAATTCGAGGGGGTCCTATCGATCGATGGGGAGGGCAGGAACGAATGAGCGAAATGACCTACATACTGCCCCTTTAGGAATAGAGATATGCGGATAGAGTAAAATCGTTGAGCCAACAAAGTTTGTTTCTCCCGCTGCATCTCCTCCTACCCCGCCCAAGGGGAAGCCGCGACACCTACTTTCCGCCAAAGCGACAACACCACTATAAATGCTGGCATTAGTAATGCTCAAGGCCAGATTGTAGGAATGTGCCTGTGATAGGGAATTTACCTTTTCACATAGCAGGAGCAGAAATCTGTGAGGATGAATGTCTCCACGATTTGTAACAGGAGAACCATAGACCGCCACAAAACGTAGCACGAAGCAAACATACAGCCACGAGCAAGCAAAACCTACAGAAGACATTTTAGTTGTTTAACGATCAAAGCTTCCACAGAAAAGGCTATGGCAGCCCAGTTTTTTTTAATATAAAAGCAAAGTACTGGGAACACCAGCGTTGTATAGAGCAAAACAATGGCAGAGGTAAAAAGGAATCCCCACGGATCAACACAACAGCCTGCTGGGAACAAAAGAGCAGGGAACAGGCGCACACATAAAAAAGTAGGAGTGCAGTGAAAAAATTGAAATAATATGGTATATTTAAAGCAAAAATTTGATGTCTAACAGATTAACAATTTATATATTAGATCAAAACAATATGGTCAAGTGTGTGTGTATGGAAATCGGTGTGTGCAACTATAAGCAAATTGAATCTTCACTACACAGGATATCTGACGAATTGTTGGAATGGAAGGGCGCTAGGATAAATGGGGCGCTGTTGTGGTCTCCCATTCACCAATGACGCCCTCCCCACTATGTTTTAGTTGTCTTCTCCGTTGGCGGTGGCCAGAACTGCGCGCGTGCGATGGAAGCCACCATAATCTTCCTCTTCCCTTTTCCTTTTTCCTGTAGTTGCTGGCGAACCAGGAGGTCTGACCCAGGAGTACCTTTTACCTCTTACTAATATATAACTGAAAGCAAAGCAGCGCTGCTGCTCTTCGTCAGAAAAAAAATTGAATCTTCAACAAATGCAGCTCGTAGACTTGCTAGACGCTGCTTCTTTAAATTGTTTGTACCCTTCCCTGCTCATGAGAAAATACATAATCACGTTAAGACGTCAGTTCTGTGCGATGGTGTGGTTAGTTTTCACAGCTGATGGATTACCTGATCAGCTGCATCAAGGTATTCGATCATGGAGCCGGGAGCAGATAGTACATGGAGCAAGACGTGGCGGAGTCACGTGGCATGGCATCACGTAGATAAGTGACAACGCGTAAGAAGAGATCTCGTCAGGGCTAGTAGTCACGCCACGCCATCCCGCCGCCGGCCAGCCGCACCAAAGTTGCGCCGCGGCCACCATCGGGAAGAGGCTCCGAGCGTCCTCCGTGTAGAAGGAGAGAGCGTTGTACAGCTCCGCGACACCACCGCGCCTCCACAATGCGATCCGGGGTGACGGCCGCTACCATCCGTACACATCACCATCATCTCCGTCCACATCGTTGTGTCTCTTCTGTCCCCATCGCCGTCGCGCCCACGTCCGTGGTCAGGGAAGTGAATCTCGATGGCTCCGCGGTGTGGGGCGCTTATGCGCGTGATCCGCTGCCGCCGCCGCCGCCACTTGGAGACATAGAAAAAAGCAAGCGACAGGGCAAGGGAATGGGCCGTGAGGATCGTGGAGGAAGATATAGCGAGATTGACGGGAGAAGAGATGCCCGGTGCGTACGTTACGTGCAAGGGAGGGAGATCTGGAACCAGATCGATCGTAAATAAGTCGATGGAAAGAAAAATCATCAGAAAAACCGGTAGAGGCAGGAGGAGACCGACGAAAACAAGACGTAAGACGGGAGTTGCAACGGTGAAAAAAAACGATGGGCTGGGTTGATCGATACGAACGAGGGTGTGAGGACTAACGAACGACGTGCAAACAAATTAAGTACGTATACATAAATGCTTTCATAATGAGATTTGTTTGTCATGATTTACATGTTAATTTCCTTAAATCTGTTATTTCTTTCATAAAATAAATTGCACTAATGAGAGGGATCGGTTTATTTGGATAAGTTACGAAAGTTTAGATTTAGATCCGTGATCTTTTGTACGTTAGGAAAGTGCTGGTTTGCAAAAAAAGAATGGAGAGAAAAATAAACCGATAAATAAGAAAACCAGCGTGGAGGGGGGTGGTGGGAGGTGAGGCGAAAAAAAACCACGGATACTGGCCTACCAACTGAGAGATTAGGAGTAGAGATTTAGGAATAGAGATATGCGGATACAGTAAAATCGTTGAGCCAACAAAGTTTGTTTCTCCCGTTGCATCTCCTCCTACCCCGCCCAAGGGGAAGCCGCGACACCTACTTCCCGCCAAAGCGA
This sequence comes from Elymus sibiricus, assembly GCA_039707655.1. Taxonomy (NCBI): domain Eukaryota; kingdom Viridiplantae; phylum Streptophyta; class Magnoliopsida; order Poales; family Poaceae; genus Elymus; species Elymus sibiricus. The sequence goes on from CM077674.1 coordinate 256,673,009, forward strand.
CAACACCACTATAAATGCTGGCATTAGTAATGCTCAAGGCCAGATTGTAGGGAATTTTTGTCCAAATAGACCACGTCGCGAGTCAATTTGTCAAAATAGACCACCTGGGAATAAAAATGCCGGATCAGACCCCCCCGGCCGCCACCAGCGCGGGCGGCTGGGACCAGCCGCCACTGCCAGTGGCGGCCGGCACTGTTCCTGGGCCCGGCCGCCACCGTAGACGGCGTCCGCTACTGTGCCTGGGCCCGGCCGCCACCGTAGACGGCGGCCGCCACTGTTGCCGCTTCTGCCACCGTTTGGACGGAACGGAGAAGGGGTTGCGGGACCGGCCGCCAGCTCCCCTGGCGGCAGCTACTGTAGCGCCTGCTCGCGCCGACAGCCGCGCCTGACGGCGCTGAATCCGAGGCGGGGCGCTGATTCCCATGCCATGCAAGATGCTGCCAGTGCGCTAGCTTAGCGGGAAACGGCCGCACGCGCTGAAAACCGACGTGCCGCTGCCGCTGCTTTCGGTGGAAATCGCGCTGAAACCGACGTGCCGCTGCCGCTGCTTAACGTATTCTGCCGACACTACAGTGCTCCTATTCTTCTTATAAACGATGCTGCCTGCTGCTGCTCTATCTCACACACACTCAGCCTGCTCTCTCGCTCTCTCACGCACACACACTCTGCCTCAGCCTGCTCTCTCGCTCTCTCGCTCTCTCGCACAGACACATTGCCTACTCTCTCGCGCGGACACACCGCTCCCTCTCCTATCTTCGTCCATCGTCCAGCCACACTTCAGAACACCAACGCGCTAGTCAGCATGAGTTTGCCTTGCTCGGATCAAAGCATTAGGCCTAAGAAAATGAAGAGTGCGACTTTGCCTCGGGGGGTGGAAGTACTTCGTTGTTGGTGTGGCGATCTCTGCAAGGTGAAGGAGGTGACGGATTTTTCAGATTGGTTGGGCATGAAGTTTTTTATGTGCGCTAATTATGAGGAAGATCCACCCGTTTCTATTTCACCGTACATCAGGCCTCCGGTATGTTTCAGTCATCAAGAATAAACACGTTGTTGATATTATTGTTGATTTAATATTTATATTTCTATTTTTGTTGTAGTCTCCTCCGCCTCTGTGCATGTACTATCGTTGGATTGACACGAAAAAACCGGACTGGGCGGTGACCGAGATTCGTGAAAGAGGTCGTCGTGCATGGGCAAGTTTGGACGCGGAAGAGCGCCGCGCGAAGGCGGCAGCAGATGAGAAAGCAGAGCAGGAGAGAGAGTGGCAAGAGTATTGTGTGAAGCAGAGGGCTTTTCTTGATGAGATGAAGAAGAAAAACCGAGAAGAGGGACTTCGACTGGCGGAGGTTTACCGACAGCGAGAGGAGGCCCGTGAGGCTGAGAGGCAGATGAAGAAAGAAAGGGCTCGTGCAGCCAAGGCAGCAGAAGAAGCTGGTGATGGAAAAGGAAAATATCCACGTTGGACTCAGTAGATTTATGTTATTGTATCCTAAAATTCGCATTGCAGCAAGTTGGATCTTAAAATTCGTAGGAAGTTGTATCTTAATTTGAACAAGTATCTTATTTTATGTATCTTATTTTAGGCATGTTATTTTATGTATCTTATTTTATGCATGTTATTTGATGTATCTTATTTTATGCATGTTATTTTGAATGCATCTTAATTTGCTATTTTTTTTTAAATAATACATTTTTTTTGGTAAATTACAGAAATAATATACAATTTTGAAAATTTTCAAAAATATTATCCAGTCGGTCTTGGCGAGGCCGACAGGGCCCAATCGGTCATGTATTTTTTATTCCATTAGGTGTACATAAATAAGTCTACGATACAAATTACATAAATAAGTCTACGATACAAATTACAATTGACTGCTCATGATCACTGAACCCACCAACTAGGTGTCCTTACATGAAGAGGTCTCACCCTTAGGTTCATCACCACCCGTAGATGAAGAACTCTCACCCTTAGGTTCATATGGTGCAGGCTGAACATACAAACTACGTCTCCTGTAGACATGCAAAACAACCCTACGTATTGGTTTGAATTCTTCAAGCATTAGCTTCACTACAGATTCATTCTTGACGTCGATCAGCTCGGACATTCCCTACGCGAGTGTCCAGGGCACCTGCAAACGCGACATCGCCTTGGTTCTCCCGACTGGCTATGGTCCATGTCATTGCGATGACGCCTAGACTCACGCCGTCCCTTGGAGGTTCTCATCAACGCGGGATCAGGAACCCATTTGGACCCTTCTGGCCACAATAGCTTGTAGTTCATATCAATGCCCCATGCCCAGAACTCACCGTTCCAAGTGTTGTATAAATTGTGCATGTTAAAGAACGGCGATACGTAAGGTTCGACACTGATTTTTTGATCGGCAGCTGCCCGGAGTACGTGACTGCAAGGGTATCCCAGAAGCTTGGGCTTGTTGCAAGTGCACTCACACGAGGTTGTGCCAAGGGTCACAGCTTGTTTTCTTGATCCTCTGTGGTGACCCTTAACATACTTGGCTCGCACATTGACTTCCCATTTATTCCTAAGTGCATCTACCTTCCTGCAACCATGGCTTTGCGACTTCTTTGCTTTCTCATCAAGATGTCTTTGCATCTTCTCAGACCATGGCTTGTTCAAATCAACCAGTGTCTTGGCGACTGTGACTCTGTCTGCAAAGTATGTCACAGTCCGGTTCCAAGTTTCATCGATTAGGGCTGTGATAGGTAGGGACCTCACCCCTTTAAGAACTCCATTGTAAACCTCTGACATGTTGCTTGTCATTATACCGTACCGAGCCCCACTGTCGTGAGACTGCGCCCACTTGTCCAAATGGGGACAATTCTCGCTGATCCACTGGCTCAGATTTATTGCTGTCCGACGACCCCTCCGGTCTTCTCTCTCCGGCAGGGATGCGCGCTCGATCTCACCATTGATACCTGCCCAGATAGCATTCATTTTGGCTATAGTTTTCTGCATGCACATCCTCTTGAATAGCTTGAACCAATCTTTGTTTTTGAATTTGGAATAAAAATTAGCTGCCAAATGCCGCATGCACCACCTTGTCTCCAGATCGGGCCACCTCCAGTCTGGATCTTCTGAAGCCTTAATTATCTCGAGCGCGCTTAATAGCCCAGTGTTGCGATCAGAGATGATGCAAATCCCTTCGCGATCTTTGACGACCCCCATCTTCAGGCAACTCAGGAACCACAGCCAGCTATGTTTGTTCTCGCTCTCGACTATTGCATACGCAATAGGTAGAAGTTGATTATTTGCATCTGCAGCAATTGCCACCAACAGTGTGCCCTTGTACTTTCCAGTGAGAAATGTACCATCGATTGATAAAATCGGACGACAATGCTTGAATGCTTGTATAGTCTGGGCGAATGCCCAGAATAAGCGGTCCAGGATTAGCTCGTCCCGTTTCATTGGGTTTGGACGTTGTTTCCGGAAAACTTGAGTCCCTCTGTTAGCAGTTGCTATCTGATGCAGCATTCTGGGGGCAAAAGAGTACGCCTCCTCATAGGTTCCATACAACCTCTGGAATATCTTTTCCTTTGCATGCCTTGCCTTGCTGTAGCTGACATTGAAGCCAATCAGATCAGCTGCACTTTTTTGCAAAGCCCTAATACTAATATTAAGACTTTACTGCACAGTGGTTTGCATGATCTGTGACACATATTCTGCAGTCACATTGCGGTGGTCTGGAAGAGTGCCGGTTTGCTCGCAGCCATGTTCCACTATTTTTGTGACATGCCATGGCTGACATACCCTAGGCTTCCGGCGAGCAATAACTCTTCCGCGGCAACCATCTTCGCGATGGATGCATATGACCTTCAACTCCTTTTTATCAGACTGCATCATTTTATGCTGCCGGTGTATGGCAATTGCATAGCTATTCATTGCTTGGTAAGCAGATTTCTTATCTGGGAAAATCTGCCAAACGGCCAGACTTCCCGCTTCCAGGCCAGAAACAGAGTGAAATTCATTGGTGATGCTCATAACCTGTAAAAACTCTGGGTTCATTGGTGGAGCGACCGCCTTCTCAGGAGGAACAACTTCATCATCATCTGATTCCGAAGAGGCGGAAGAATGACCATCATCGTCATCATCTAGCGCCTCCGGCAATCCCTCCACATGTTCGCTCATGTCAACGACCGCAGACCAATATCCTGTGTCATACACTGGTTGGCCTCCTGTTGGTTCCGATGGACCGGCGCTGGGGGCTACTGTGATTGCCAACTCGGCCTCACCGCCCCCGCTACTGCACTCGGCGACATCAGTGACAGAAATGAACTCCAAATACACCATGGGCTGTCCAAACATGGAGTTATTGGGATTGCTTGCAAACCCCATGTACGACGCCCAGGCTTTTTCACCAGTAACCCGCCGCAGACCCCAACGGGATACTGTCCCATCATTTCCTCCGTCAACCACGAAAGCCTCCATGGTCATTTTTTTTCCATCCATCGCTGAACCAAACACCAATCGGATGCACCTTCTGACTGCCGCATACCCTACATTAACCATGTCTCTCACTACAACCGTACTCATCTCGCACCTAGACACATCCACACCGGAAGGACCGTCGCGTACGATGTCCCCATAGAACACTACCAAATTTTCCATAGTACCTAACGAGCAGCCATATTTACATCGTTAGTCGATTAAAAAAGTTTTTTAAAATAAAACGAGCATATTTTTTTACTTGCAAATAGCAGTTGCATGCATGAACATATCACCGGTAATATATCAAATGGAGTCACCCTATTATCACATGAACAAAAATATTACACACACAATTTTTTTTCCTGCCAAAAGTTTCAAAATGGCAATTGCATGCATGAATATATCACCAGTAACATGTCAGCGAAGTCGCCCTATTATCACATGAACAAAAATATTACACACACAAATTTTTTTTCCTGCCAAAAGTTTCAAAATGGCAATTGCATGCATGAATATATCACCAGTAACATGTCAGCGAAGTCGCCCTATTATCACATGAACAAAAATATTACACACACAATTTTTTTTCTGCCAAAAGTTTCAAAATGTCAGTTGCATGCATGAACATATCACCGGTAACATATCAAATGGAGTCACCCTATTATCACATGAACAAAAATATTACACACACATTTTTTTTTGCTGCCAAAAGTTTCAAAATGGCAGTTGCATGCATGAACATATCACCGGTAATATATCAAATGGAGTCACCCTATTATCACATGAACAAAAATATTACACACACAATTTTTTTTTGCTGTCAAAAGTTTCAAAATGGCAGTTGCATGCATGAATAAATATTCGCAAAATTACACGACGAAATTTATACCTCTGCTTCAATGAGGACATCCTTCCGAATAATAAATATCCGTCAGCAGTAATATATGAACGAAGTCGACCTATTATCACATGAACAAAAATTTCAGACACACAATTTTTTCTGCTGCCTAAAGTTTCAATATAGTAGTTGCATGCATGTCAAAAAATATAGTAATATATGAACGAAGTCTAAATTCCGGCTCTAACTCAATCTAGACATTTAATAGAAGTCCTAATTATTACTTAATGACCAAAAAGACATCTTGCATGTCAAAAAATATAGTACTACTAGACACAGCTAACATTGATCTATAACATCCTCAACATATTACTATAAATGCAAAATATCACTTACGAAATGCAAAATATCGCTTACAAAATTAACCTCTAAGCAGTAAACATCGCATAGCTAATGTCGGGTTACAAAGCTAATTAATTTCCAACGTGCATGCACAAGAAAATTCATGTACTGCAAAGATCATACCTTGATCTTCAACTCAGTACTTCACTTCACACGGCAAATCGTTCTCCTAAAGCTCCAAATTACTCCATAAAGTGACGAAATGCTGCCTGTAACAACAGATAATACACACTTAGACACAAATCAAACGGATGAAAAATGTTATGCATGCGAACACAATCAACAAAAATGGACAGCTCTTACCTTGATATATCGTTTCCTCAACTACAACTTCTTCAAAATCCAAATGTGAGGCAGTGTGTGTGCGTGAGAGAGAGCGAGAGAGCAGAATGTGTGTGCATGAGAGAGAGCGAGAGAGAGAGCAGAGTGTGTGTGTGCGTGAGAGAGAGCGAGAGAGAGCAGAGTGTGTGTGCGTGAGAGAGAGCAGAGTGTGTGTGCGTGAGAGAGAGCGAGAAAGCGAGAGAACAGCAGCGTTTATAAGAACAATAAGAGTATTGTACTGTCGGCAGAAGACGTTAAGCAGCGGCAGCGTGCGGAATTTCCACCGAAAGCAGCGGCGCCGTGTGGAATTTGCACCGAAAGCACCGACAGCACCGGCAGCATCTGCCATGGGAATCAGCGCCCCGCCTCGGAATTTGCGCCGTCAGGCGCGGCTGTCGGCGCGCGCAGGCGCTACAGTAGCTGCCGCCAGGGGAGCTGGCGGCCGGTCCCGCAACCCCTTCTCCGTTCCGTCCAAACGGTGGCAGAAGCGGCAACAGTGGCGGCCGCCGTCTACGGTGGCGGCCGGGCCCAGGCACAGTAGCGGCCGCCGTCTACGGTGGCGGCCGGGCCCAGGAACAGTGCCGGCCGCCACTCGCAGTGGCGGCTGGTCCCGGCCGCCCGCGCTGGTGGCGGCCCGGGGGGTCTGATCCGGCGTTTTTATTCCCAGTTGGTCTATTTTGACAAATTGACTCGCGACGTGGTCTATTTGGACAAAAATTCGATTGTAGGAATGTGCCTGTGATAGGGAATTTACCTTTTTACATAGCAGGAGCAGAAATTCTGTGAGGATGAATGTCTCCACGATTTGTAACAGGAGAACCATAGACCGTCACAAAACGTAGCACGAAGCAAACATACAGCCACGAGTAAGCAAAACCTACAGAAGACATTTTAGTTGTTTAACGATCAAAGCTTCCACAGAAAAGGCTATGGCAGCCCAGTTTTTTTTAATATAAAAGCAAAGTACTGGGAACACCAGCGTTGTATAGAGCAAAACAATGGCAGAGGTAAAAAGGAATCCCCACGGATCAACACAACAGCCTGCTGGGAACAAAAGAGCACGGAACAGGCGCACACATAAAAAAGTAGGAGTGCAGTGAAAAAATTGAAATAATATGGTATATTTAAAGCAAAAATTTGATGTCTAACAGATTGACAATTTATATATTAGATCAAAACAATATGGTCAAGCCTGTGTGTGTATGGAAATCGGTGTGTGCAACTATAAGCAAATTGAATCTTCACTGCACAGGATATCTGACGAACTGTTGGAATGGAATGGCGCTAGGATAAATGGGGCGCTGTTGTGGTCTCCCATTCACCAATGACGCCCTCCCCACTATGTTTCAGTTGTCTTCTTCGTTGGCGGCGGCTAGAACTGCGCGCGTGCGATGGAAGCCACCATAATCTTGGAAAACGCTTTCTATCTATAGTCTGGTAGAAGTCCAGCGCCAGACCATTACAACGCCGTCGATTGAACTAAATCTGACGGCTCACAAATTGTGTTTTTTATGTAAAAAGAAACATCTACAGGAACTAACTACATGCAGCCCCCACGCGTAAACCTCTCGCTAATCTCACCCCTGATTTCTCCCAGCCCGATCTCCCTCCACCACGCCCAGATCCCCTGCCTCTGCCTCGCACACAGTTGCCTCCTGCTCTCCTCGCCGTCGAGCAGCACGGTCACCCCACCGGCTAGCTCCGCCCCCCTCCCGCTTCTCCAAATCACGTTGTCTTCTCCACTGATGCGACCCTCGGGCGACAACACTGGTGCGCCATCCTGGCATTATGGATCGAGCCCCCCATCCTCATCTATGATTCGTGATTCGTCAGGTTAAATCAGGTACCTTATATACCGTTGCTTTGTCGTGTTAATTCACTTTCAACTACGGGTGTTCACTAAGCATCAATCGTGTCGATGACAATGGAGGATCAGGCAAGGCCTAGCAAGAAGGCGCACGCGTCGTCGCCACCGCCTGCGGTGGGATCTGGCGGCCTGACGGCGTTCGTGCTCCGCTTGGCAAAAAAGCTTGCCGCGGGTGATGGCAACGTTGCCTTCTCGCTATTGTCAATCTTCATGACGCTCGGCCTGGTGGCCGCCGGAGCACGCGGTAGAAGAGCTCCTGGCCCTGCTTGGCGCCTCGTCCACCAACGAGGTCGCCGGGTATATGAGCGGCCTCGTGTCCGACACATCCCGCTGGCCCCTCATCACCTATGCCTATGGTGTGTTCCACCAGGAGAAGATGGAACTCACGCCAACCTACCTGCACACTACCGCAGTCCTACAAGGCCAAGATAAGTACAGTCGACTTCGCCGAGGTATGCAGTTTCATCTCTCTTGTTGCCGCTAGTGCTTGGTCTGGCATTGTAATGAATTCCTGCGTGCAGGGGCCAGGGGGTGCTTCTAATATACAACTGTTTTGCACCACATGATAATTTGCTTCAATAGTTTTTTTTTAACGGTGCTTTCCTTCCATAGTTCAACCAAATTCTATAAACATTTTGGAATATAGGTGATCGAACTATCTGTCGGTTCTGCTAGGCGCCGCCTTTGATGACGTGGTGGCCATAGCCTCAAGCTGTACGTACGACATTTATGGTGGTGTCGAAGACACAAAGGAGCCTGTGGTCGTGCCATGCCCAGCGCGCGAGGAGATCATGGGTGGATAAGATTAGAGGCTGGTGACAATATCTCCACAGAAGAGACGATGTGCATCTGGCTGCGGTTTAAGAAAATTTTGATTTCTTTGGATGCAAATTATATTTTCTTCGGAAGCAGATTCTAGTATCTCTAGAAGCAATGTCTGATTGATGGAAACAAATATATTTTTTTCTATTGGGAGCAATTCCATGTTACACTTGAAACAATTTTTTGGTCATTGTAATATCTATGTGTAGCAAAGAAAATACATTGATATATTGTACTTTTTCACTAGATTGAAGCAATCATCCGCTGGCATGAAACAATTTCTCGGTGAGTAAGGTGACTAAGTTACACAACTTGTTTCATGCTTCCATGGACGCTTGCTTCGAGTACATTTGTTCTCTCTACTACATAGAACTTGCTTTCATGTTTCAATGAACGCATGCTTTGAGTTTGATCACGACACAAACTGCTGTTGGTTTGTTCAATATATAAACCATGTAAGGAAGCACCAGAATATTGGAGTGAAGCAAATATTATTGTGAAGACGTAACATATGATATGAAGCATGTTAATTTATGTCGATGTGGAAGCAAAATTTTGGTGACCAGAATGAAGCAAATATTTAGGTCCTTCGAAACAAAGTATTATGATGAAGCACTTTGATTTTGGAGACGAGAAGGAAGCAAAAAATTACGTCGTTGGAAACATGTTATATGAACCGATGAAGCATGAATGCATAGTTTTGATGCATTGCAAACGAATAGAAACGGCTTTTTTTGGTGCATAAAATAATTTTTATTTGCATTGGAAGCAAATTTTGATAGATTGGGTACAAAGTTTGCCTCATAAGAAAACAAACTTCATGGTGCCGAAGCTTATTTCGCCAGATTTATTATCTTCCGTTAAAATCCAGAATTTGTTTCCTAAGATTTGTTTTGGTTCCCTCAAATCACGTGATCTGTGCAGAGTTGTTAGTATCCTCTAATCACGCAAGGCTGTGCATAGTTATTAGCGTGGGAAACATTTCCTATCCAGCAAACCATGCGTGGGCCACTAGCAGATTGGACGGCTACCATGCTTCTAATCCTACGGTCTCCGACTGGTCTGATGGAAAGCAATTAGCAGTAGTCTGATCTCTAGTGCTGTCCCCATAATCTTCCTCTCCCCTTTTCCTTTTTCCTGTAGTTGCTGGCGAACCAGGAGGTCTGACCCAGGAGTACCTTTTACCTCTTACTAATATATAACTGAAAGCAAAGCAGCGCTGCTGCTCTTCGTCAGAATTTTTTTTGAATCTTCAACAAATGCAGCTCGTAGACTTGCTAGACGCTGCTTCTTTAAATTGTTTGTACCCTTCCCTGCTCACGAGAAAATACATAATCACGTTAAGACGTCAGTTCTGTGCGATGGTGTGGTTAGCTTTCACAGCTGATGGATTACCTGATCAGCTGCATCAAGGTATTCGATCATGGAGCCGGGAGCAGATGGTACATGCAGCAAGACGTGGCGGAATCGCGTGGCATGGCATCACGTAGATAAGTGACGACGCGTAAGAAGAGATCTCGTCGGGGCTAGTAGTCACGCCATCCCGCCGCCGGCCAGCCGCACCATAGTTGCGCCGCCGCCACCATCGGGAAGAGGCTCCGAGTGTCCTCCGTGTAGAAGGAGAGAGCGTTGTACAGCTTCGCGACACCACCGCGCCTCCACAATGCGATCCGGGGTGACGGCCGCTACCATCCGTACACATCACCATCATCTCGGTCCACATCGTCGTGTCTCTTCTGTCCCCATCGCCGTCGCGCCCACCTCCGTGGTCAGGGAAGTGAATCTCGATGGCTCCGCGGTGTGGGGCGCTTATGCGCGTGATCCGCTGCCACCGCCGCCGCCGCCGCCGCCGCCAAAGCAGGCGACAGGGCGAGGGAATGGGCCGTGAGGATCGTGGAGGAAGATATAGCGAGATTGATGGGAGAAGAGATGCCCGGTGCGTACGTTACGTGCGAGGGAGGGAGATCTGGAACCAGATCGATCGTAAATAAGTCGATGTAAAGAAAAATCGTCAGAAAAACCGGTAGAGGCGGAGGAGACCGACGAAAACAAGACGTAAGACGGGAGTTGCAACGGTGAAAAAAAACGATGGGCTGGGTTGATCGATACGAACGAGGGTGTGAGGACTAACGAACGACGTGCAAACAAATTAAGTACGTATACATAAATGCTTTCATAATGAGATTTGTTTGTCATGATTTACATGTTAATTTCCTTAAATCTGTTATTTCTTTCATAAAATAAATTGCACTAATGAGAGGGATCGGTTTATTTGGATAAGTTAGGAAAGTTTAGATTTAGATCCATGATCTTTTGTACGTTAGGAAAGTGCTGGTTTGCAAAAAAGGAATGGAGAGAAAAATAAACCGATAAATAAGAAAACCAGCGTGGAGGGGGGTGGTGGGAGGTGAGGCGAAAAAAAACCACGGGTACCGGCCTACCAACTGAGAGTTTAGGAGTAGAGATTTTCTCATGACCGTAGCAAAATAGAGGTGAACAGATGCGCTAAATATCATTCTTACCTAAGGGAAGGTTATGGTGCCAATATGGATGATGAGGATTGGAACACAGATCTCCCTTTGTGCAGTTCCATTGAAATTGACCAACGGTTCCGGTGTGACATTTTAGTTCAACTGCACAAAGTACTTCTCACTTCTTTTAAGAAGTGTTTTGTGCAGTACACCAAAAGGTCCCAAAAGAAATGAGGTGAAATGGATATCCCTATTTGCACAAAAAGCTACAGAGGAAACAATCAGAGTCTCAAACAATTACTAATTACTGGCAATAACAATTGGTTAAACTTGTAATGACTAATAACAGTGGCATGGCTTCATTTTACCAGGGGCATTAGATTAAGAACAGCTAAATAGTTGCTATAAGTGCATGAGACAGTGGGTGCACCAGCACCATGTACCTCAACCGGGGCATAAAGTGGTGATGCAGAGTTTGTTGCCCCAAGAGAAACAAACATCCAAGTAACATATCTGGGTTGGTCCCATTTTTATTCTCTTTAGCAACCTATTTCTATGTGTGGATAGCAAATCTAGTCCTAGTCATACTCTAGTGCCTTGTCACACCCAGCCCCCACTTTCTTCCCTTTTTCAACCAAGATATTGGTTGCTTATCCAGTGTATACAACGTTTCCCCTATATTTCCCTTTTCGACCAACAGACCGGTTGGATAGCCAGTCTCTACTACTTTCACCCCCTTTCTTTCCTGTTTGAACCAAGTCCTATATACATACTACATCTTCCCCCCCCCCCCTTTCATTCCTGTTTGAACCAAGTACAAGATTCGACTGCATGAAGTAGCTTTATCTCTAATAATAGAAAAAAAATTAGGTGGCGTTGGACCAGCCGATCGAGCCTAGCTACGTGAGGGGCTGAGAGGTAGAAAATGATGCACATGGCGACGTGGGGAGCTGGGGCAGTAGAGCAAGGCCGGTTTCGAAGGAAGATATACCAGAAGGTCATCGGGGTGTGGCTAGGTGGGGGCGGGATGCCGGATCCGCCAACACTATGGCAGCGACGAAGGGATAGGAGGACCTCCGGCGCCGGCGCTCGGTCAGAGATGATGGTGCGGCCGGCAGTGGGACTCCTCCCTCGCCGTCGACGACGGCCTAAACGCTGCACCTCCTCCCCTTCCCCGGCGGAGGGGATGCTTCCGGATATGTGACCAGCGGTGAGCAGAGAGAGAGAGTGACCACCGCTATCTTGCTTAGATCTGGAGAGGATGAGAGTGTGTGAAGAGAGCAACCCTAGCAAGCAAGCGCGGAGCTCCTGCCTATATATACATATAGTGGAGTAGTTTTCTTCTTTCACTCCATAAAAACAATCGTTTAAAATTATGTACGTGCCAGGTCACACTTTGTAATGTTCATGTCGGGGGGATAACCCCCGGGTAGGCAATCAAACCCGGAGGCCTTTTCAAAACTTCGGGGCAGCCCGTGCCCCTCCAAACCGGTTGGCTGTCCGGCCGGCTTCCCAACGCTGGCCGGCTGGGCCCGGCCCCGTGCCGGGTCTGGCTGTCCGCTAGCCGGCTGGTGACAGGTCAGCGGCCGTCCCATCGCTCCGTACGACAAGACGGCTCTCCACGACGGGGGAGCGTGGCTACAGCGCCGCAAACCCAGAAGGGCATGGCTACAGCACCGCCAACCCCGCTGACCCGGGCGACCAGCGTCAGCACAGCGGGCCGCTGTAGCCCCACGACGCCAACCACTCCATGACGCACGAGGTGACGGACCACAGTGCCGAGCAGCCAGCGGGTCCCAGCAGCCGGCGGGCCCCACTGCCGGCTCCCGACGCCGACATCCGGGCCCCGCCCGCGTGTAGATTTACCTATGTAACCCTGGGGGGTCGGGCTATAAGACCCCCCGGGAGGCCTCCATGCAGAGGGGTCAAACCTAGTAGCAACACTCACACACTCACTCACTCACAGGAGAGGCCGAATGGAGAGCTAGCTCCTTCTTCCTCCTCCACCCAAACCGCTCCAGGAGCACCATTGTAGCCCTTGTGCGTATCATCCCATCTCGGCAGGACTAGGGGTGTTACCTCCCCGGAGGGCCCCGAACCTGGGTACGTCTTGTGTCCCGCACTCGCGCGTACCGACCTCACTTCCGGAAACCACCGGCGTCCTCACGCAGCCCCCCACTTTTAGCCATCTCATGGCATCTGCCGTGAGTTCACCACGACAGTTGGCACCCACCGTGGGGTTGCTCGCGGCGTCGGCCGGAGTCAAGTTCCGGATGAGGCCCTTCACCTGCTCCGGTGAGCGCATTGCGCACGGCTTGGTCCGCGCGCCTTGCGCGGCCAACCCGGCCGGCTGCGACGCTGCGCCAGGCAAGGACGCCGCCTACCCCGCAGGCTGCTCCATTGTCCCCTTCGGCGCGCTGCGCGTCTTTGTCGCGCTCATCCCCGACGAGTACCCTAGCAAGGTACACAGCTTCACCGACTCACCTGTCCCGGTCGGCCACACCGTCTCCAGCGACGTTGCGGATCTCTGCACCCGTGCGGAGGTGCTGACCATCGGCGCTAGCTCCGACTCCTCGTGCAGCAAAGAGAAGGCTGCCGCGGCTGCCGCTGCCGCGGCTGCGGCCCAATCCCGCTGTGTCCACCCGCTACGCGAGACAATCCAGAGCCTGCAAGCCCCCATCACGCCCGACGCCGACCAGGCGGCCGCGGCGGCTCAGCTCAATGAGAGTCGTCAGCAACTGCAGGACGAGGCCACGGCGCTCGCGGTAACGCGGCGCCGACTGGAGTCCGCCCAGCTGGAGTATGACAGCGTTCACGGCTTCACGCCGGCCGCCGCTGAGCCCAGCCGGGCTGCGGAGGTGCGAATCCGCGAAGGTGCCATCGGCCGTGCGTTGGGCACCGGCCGGCCTGTCTATGACACCCCCGTCAAGAACATGCTCGCGGCACAGGCGGCCATGGCGGATCTCGAGTTCCTGGAGGGCGTGGAGTTGCTGCAGTAGCAGCAGCGCTTCCGCGACCTCATCACCGCGGCAAACGAGCAGCAAGAGCGCTTCGATCCGGCCCAGCCCGTCGCCTCCGCCTCAGGAAACACCACGGACCCGGGAAGGGCCCTTCGGAACACGCAGCAGGCGTCCTCCCCTGCCGGCAACGCCAGCCGCTCTGGCCGGCGCCGGCCAAACCGGAGCCGACACAACCGTGCCGTGATGGCCGGCGACGGCGTTGCTGACGAGACTGCCGGTGACGACCGAGTCCGGCAGCCAGAGCTACCTCCTCCGCTGCCTCGGCGGCCCCGGTCGGCTTCCGCCGGCGCGGTGCCACACGGTCCCGTCGTGAACCGGCTGGGTCCCCGCGAGCCCTACGATGAAAACGACGCTCGCCATCGCATCGACCGGCTGGCGTGGTCCACGGCCCTCGAGGAGGAGAGTTCCGTTGGCCCCGCCTGTTTCGGACCCCGCATCTGCGAAGAGCCCTTCACCAAAGGGTTCACGTTGGCCCGCGACACCCCCAAGTACAGCGGCATCACCAAGCCGGAAGACTGGCTAACTGACTACACGACGGCTGCGGCATAGCCGGCGGCAACAGGCGCGTGGCGGTCCGCTACGTCCCCCTCTTGCTGCTCGGCTCGGCCCGGACATGGCTTAACAGCCTAAGGGCTGGCAGCGTCAACTCCTGGTTGGACTTCAAGGATGCGTTCGTACGCAACTTCACCAGCACATACAAGCGTCCGGGTCGGCCTCGCCAGCTCTCCATGTGCGTTCAGGGACCGGGCGAGCCTCTCCACGACTTCCTCACGCGGTGGACCGAACTGCGCAACTCCTGCAAAGGGGTCCACGAAGTGCAGGCCGTCCAGTACTTCGTCGACGGGTGTCGAGACGGCACCCTGCTCAAGCACCGGCTGATGTGTGACGAGCCGGACACCTTGGCGGAGCTCATGGCTGTGGCGGACAAGTACGCCATGGCCGACTCCGCGATGCACGTAAAGATCACGGTCGACGCAGATGGCAAGCTGGTCCCGGTCCCGCCAGCCACCCCGAAGCCGGCCGGCGAAACCAACCAGCGCCGGCAAGACAACAACAACAACAAGCGGAAGCCCGAGCAGCCGGCTCCCCGCTACAACAACCAGCAAGTAGCCGCTGTGGCGGAGAAATAGCCGGCCGAGCAAGGCGGAGTCAAGCGCCAGCGCACCGGCAAGATGGCCTGGCAGCCCAAGTTCTCCTTCGAGCAGATGCTCGACGCCCCCTGCAAGAACCACAACGGCGCGAAGCCATCCACGCACACGCTCCGGAACTGCAACATCACCCAGCGCCTGATGCGTGGCGACTTCCCACCTCCACCACCCGGTCCCGGCCCACAGCTCCCGCCGCCTCCTCCGTCACCTCCGGCAGCCGACGCCCCCACCAACAACGCCTACCCTCAGCAGGACGCGGCCTACATCGTCTTCACCAGCGAGGGCGACAACAAGCACAACAAGCGTAAGTACCAGCACGAGGTGAACGCCGTCGTCCTCCCGGTCTCCCAGTACATGCACTGGTCCGACCGTCCCATCAGCTGGACCCGGGAGGACCATCCGGCCGTAATGCCCACGCCGGGTGGCTACGCGCTCGTCCTTGATCCCACCTTCATCGCTGAGAAACGCACCTGCCACTTTTCACGGGTGCTGATCGATGGCGGCAGCAGCATCAACATCCTCTACCGCGACACTATGGTCAAGCTCGGCATCGAGGAAAGCCAGCTGCAGCCTACCCAGACGGTGTTCCACGACATCGTGCCGGGTGCCTCTTGCTCCCCCATCGGCAAGGTTCGGCTGGACGTGTTGTTCGGCACCAGCGCCCACTTCCGCCGCGAGCTGATCTGGTTCGAGGTGGTCGACCTGGCCAGCCCCTACCACGCGCTTTTGGGCCGGCCCGCCTTGGCCAAGTTCATGGCGGTCCCCCACTACGCCTACCTCAAGATGAAGCTGCCGGGTCCCAAGGGCATCATCACCATCACCGGCGACTACAAGAAGTCCCTGGAGTGCGCCAAAGCCGGCTCTAAGCTGGCCGAGTCGCTGGTCATTGCTGAGGAGAGGTGCCAGCTCGACCGTCTCATCGCGCTGGCTGGCGAGCAGCCGGTCATGCGGCTCAGCTCAAGCAGCCGGCCGACGAGGGGTCCTTCAAGCCAGCCAAGGGCACAAGGAAGGTTTCGCTCGACCCGTCCGACCCCAACTCCAGCGAGTACATTGTCGTGGGCTCCGGCCTTGACATCAAATAGGAAGGCGAGCTCGTCGACTTCCTCTGTGAGAATCGAGACATCTTCGCATGGTCCCCCAAAGACATGCTGGGTGTTCCGAGGAAGTTCGCCGAGCACAAACTCCATGTCCGGCCAGATGCTAAACTGGTCCGACAGGCGCTACGCCGTTTCTCCGACGAGAAGCGAAGAACCATTGGCGAAGAGATCGCCCGACTGCTCGCAGCCGGGTTCATCATGGAAGTATTCCACCCCGAGTGGCTGGCCAACCCAGTCCTCGTCCTGAAGAAGAACGGCACCTGGCGCATGTGTATCGACTACACCAGCCTGAACAAGGCCTGCCCCAAGGACCCATTTGCCCTACCCCGGATTGACCAAGTCATCGACTCCACCGCCGGCTACGAGCTTCTGTCCTTCCTGGACGCCTACTCCGGCTACCACCAGATCAAGCTGGACCCGGCGGGGTGTATTGCTACATCACCATGTCGTTCGGCCTGAAGAACGCCGGCGCCACCTTCCAGCGCTGCATGCAAAAGTGCCTCCTGCCGCAGATCGGCAGGAACGTGCACGTCTACGTCGACGACATCGTGGTGAAGACCAAGCAGCACCTCACCCTCCTTGAGGACCTTAGGGAGACATTCGCCAATCTGCGCCAGTTCCAGATCAAGCTCAACCCGGAGAAATGCATCTTCGGCGTGCCGGCTGGCCAACTCCTTGGGTTCCTCATCTCGGAACGCGGCATTGAGGCTAATCCGGAGAAGATCAAGGCGATCGAGTGCATGCGCAGGCCGGCTCGGCTGCGCGATGTCCAGAAGTTCACCGGTTGTTTGGCCTCTCTCAGCCGGTTCGTTAGCCGGCCGGGGGAGAGGGCCCTGCCCCTGTATCAGCTGATGAAGAAGACGACGCCGTTTGAGTGGTCCGACCTGGCGGACGAAGCTTTCCGCGACCTCAAGCGCATGCTCTCCACCGCACCCGTCTTGGCCGCGCCAGCCGAGAAAGAGCCGCTCCTGATGTACATCACGGCAACCACCCGCGTGGTCAGCGTGGTGCTGGTGGTAGAGCGCCCTGAGGAAGGTAAGGCATAGCCGGTCCATCGCCCTGTGTACTACCTAAGCGAGGTCCTCTCCACCTCCAAGTAGAACTACCCCCACTCCCAGAAGATGTGTTATGGCGTGTACTTGGCCGCCAAGAAGCTGAAGCAGTATTTCCAGGAGCATGTCATCACCGTGGTGAGCACGGCCCCGCTCGGCGAGATCATGGGATGCCGGGACGCCTCTGGCCGGATCGCCAAATGGGCCATTGAGCTAGCTGGCCACACCATCCTCTACGAGCCCCGCACGGCCATCAAGTCGCAGGCGTTGGCCGACTTCCTCATCGACTGGGCAGAGACCCAGTACTTGCCGCCGGCCCCTGACGCGACGCACGGGCGCATGCACTTCGACGGCTCGAAGACGGTCTCCGGCTTGGGAGCCGGCATTGTGCTCTCCTCCCCCAAGGGCGACCGGCTGCGCTACGCGCTCCAGATCCACTTCGCCGCCTTCAACAACGTCGCCGAGTACGAAGCCCTTGTCCACGGCCTCCGGTTGGCCAAAGAAATTGGCATCCGGCGCATCCTCTTCTACGGCGACTCCGACCTGGTGGTCCAGCAGGTCTCTAGCGAGTGGGACGCCAGGGACTCCAACATGGCCAGCTACCGCAACCTGGTCCAGTAGATGACCGGCGGCTTCAACGGCTGCGAGTTCCTCCACGTCCCCCGAAATGAGAACGAGGCGGCGGACACTCTAGCCAAGCTCGGCTCTAGCAGGTAGGCAATCCCAACCGGTGTCTCCCTCGAGCACCTGCGCAAGCCCTCCATCAAGCCGTCTCCGGATTCGGAGTCCATCTTCGTCCCGGCCGACCCAACAGTCCCCGCCTCTGGCTCGGGGGCTGCCGGCTCTAGCTCGGGGACCGCCAAATGCAACCTGGGGACTGCCATCCCGGTCCCGGGGGCGGCCGTCTCTGGCCCAGCCCTGGGGGCTGCCGGCTCTGGCTCGGGGACTGCCGTCCCGGTCTCGGGGGCTGCCGGCCCCAGCCCGCCGCCTCCCAACCTGGCCGAACCTGCGCAAGTGGCCGTCTTCACGGTGGTGGAGGCACCGTCTTGGGCCCAACCGATCCTCACTTTCCTGGTGAGCGGCGAGCTCCCGGTGAACGGGGTCGAGGCTTGAAAAGTGCAGCGCCGGGCCTCCGCCTACAGCATCATCAACAACGAGCTTGTCAAGCGCAGCACCACCGGCGTCTTCTAGCGCTGCGTCAAGACGGTCAGGGGCCTTGAGATCTTGAGCGGCATCCACCAGGGCGAGTGCGGCATCACGCCGCCTCCCGGTCTCTGGTGGCCAGAGCCTTCCGCCATGGATTCTACTGGCCGACTGCTCTGAAGGACGCCGAGGAGCTGGTCCTCAAGTGCGAGGGCTGCCAACACTTCAAGGCTCAGAGCCACCAGCCGGCTGTGGCTCTCCAGACCATCCCCATCGCATGGCCCTTTGCTGTCTGGGGCCTCGACATGGTGGGATCCTTCAAAACCGCTCGAGGCGGCATGACGCACCTATTGGTGGCCGTCGACAAGTTCACCAAGTGGATTGAGGCAAGGCCAATCAAGAAGCTCGACGGTAACACATCCGTCAAGTTCATCAAAGACATCGCCGTCCGCTACGGTGTCCCCAACAGCATCATCACCGATAACGGCACCAACTTCGCCAAAGGCGCGCTGGCGCGCTACTGCTCCATCTTCGGCGTCCGGCTTGACCTGGCCTCCGTCGCACATCCTCATTCCAACGGCCAGGCGGAGCGAGCAAACGGCCTCATCTTGGCCGGCATCAAGCCGCGACTCAGCGAGCCACTTGTGCGATCACCCGGCAGCTGGATCGACGACCTGCCGGCCGTCCTATGGAGTCTCCGGACCACGCCCAACCGATCAACCGGCTTCACCCCCTTCTTCCTCGTCAACGGGGCCGAGGCGGTCATCCCCATGGACTTTGAGTTCGACTCGCCTCGGGTCACCCTGTACATGGAGGTGGAAGCCAAAGCAGCACGCGAAGACAGTGTCGACCTGCTGGAGGAGGTGCGCCTGCTGGCCCTCAGCCGGTCGGCAATCTTCCAGAA
Organism: Elymus sibiricus; assembly: GCA_039707655.1. Classification (NCBI taxonomy): domain Eukaryota; kingdom Viridiplantae; phylum Streptophyta; class Magnoliopsida; order Poales; family Poaceae; genus Elymus; species Elymus sibiricus. The sequence goes on from CM077674.1 coordinate 256,692,538, forward strand.
AAACCTATGCCACTACCACAGCAAGAAGATCAAGCCCCTCGCTTTCTGCGAGGGCGACCTCGTACTCCGACTGATCCAGCGAACAGCCGGCCAGCACAAGCTATCCTCCCCATGGGAGGGCCCCTTCATCATCAGCAAGGCCATGCGCAACAACGCGTACTACCTCATCGACGCGCAGAAGAGAAACAAATGCAAGAGAGACGCCTCCGGCGAAGAGACAGAACGCCCTTGGAACGCGGAGCTCCTCCGTCCGTTTTACAGTTGAATCATGTATGTATGTATCGCTACCCCTTTTGGAAATTAATGAAAGCAGCAGGTCCCCCGAATGACACTCGGGGGCTACCTTTTCATCTCTATCGAATTCTTGCGCACTTTACCACATTCGCCCCCCTACTCCCGGGTCGGAACGTCTGGCTCGGGGGCTCGGGGGCTCACCGGCTAGCCCGCGCCCCGCTCTCCTAAACCAGGCCAGTAATGTGCGCCCCGCTGAAGCCCTCTCTCTACCATAAGCCACAGTCCGGCTCCCGGCTGTCCAAGCTGGCAAGAGCCAAAGGCCGAAAGCATCCTCACGCGAAAAGCGGCTAAGTACGAACGTCCAGCTCGGCCAACCCGGCTCTCTCCCTCTCTCTTTCACTCTCTGCCGCACAAACCGGCTGGGCTCCAGCCGGCTTCGCCGCCTGCAGCCAGCCGGCCCAGTGGGTGTTTCGCTTGCGCTCAAATCCTAAAGCCTAAGTACTGCTCGCTCTCTTTCAAGTCCGGCTCCCCATCCCAGCTACAGACCGGCTCCCGGCTGACCGGCTGGCGGGGAGGAAGTTGAGAAGGGGAGGGATCAAGAAGACGGCTAAGGAAATAAGCAAGAGTGAACCGCCAGGCAGCAAAAACAAGCATAGAAGGAAACAAGCATGCACATATACACAGCAGAGGCCCACGGCCAATAGTTCATTACATAAACTTACACCCCTGTGGGTGGACTTGCCAACTAACAAGCGATTCAAGTTCAAAAGAAACAAAAGTACAGGAAAGGTAAAATGCCCTAGGCGGCGGCCTCATCGGCATCACTCCGCGCCGGATCCTCCGTGGCGGCGGTGTCGTCCAAATCGGCGGCGTCGTCGTCCGCTCCGGCTCCCGTCTCGGCCGAGCTACCCTCCGGGTCCCCGGGTGCCAGGCCAAAGTCGTCGGCGGGAGGTTCCGCGCTGTCTGACGCTCGCTCCGGCATGAACTCGTCGTGTGGGGTGAACGACGCGATGTTACTGGCCCGCACGGCGATTGGCGTCGCTCGCTCCGCCAAGTCCGCCTCCGCGCTGGCCCTCCGTGCGCGTAGCTGGTCCAAGCGGATGCTTGGGTACCAGGACAGCACAAACCCGAGCGCCATCTCCGCGCTGGCCCGGGCCGCGGAGGCCCTCCACGCGCTAAGTCGCGCCGCGCCGGCTTCCAGCCAACGCGCCAGCCGGCTGACGGTGGTCGGCACCACCGCACCCGGCCAGAGAGCAGCCACCATCGATAGACCGGCTTCGAAAAGCCGGTTCATGTCACGCTCCACCGTCTCCAGGCAGGCCTTGGCAGCCACGATGATCTCCGCCACCGACCTGGCGGCGTACTCCTCGACGATGGCTCCTGCCGCCCTCTGCTCCTACCGGTGGGCGTTCACCACCTCCTCGGCCGGCTCTTGGGTCTCGGGGAAGACCCCTAGAAAAAAAACAGAGAAGATCGATCAAAAGGCCGAAGGGCCGGAACCAGAAAGAAACAAAGACACAAACAAGTAAAGCACTTACGTGTGAGGAGCTCGTCGATGTACAACGCCTCCTGTAGCATCTCCCACTCCCTCGCACCTAGCGCGCTGACGCTGCGGTAGCGGGCCGCCTTGAGCTGGTCGACCTCCTCGGTGGCTTTCTTCGCCTCCTCCTCCTTCCGCCCCACCGCCTGGCGGTGCTCCTCCGCGAGCCGGTCCAACTCGGCCTTGTGGGCGGCTGCGGCCTCGTCCCTCTCCCGGACCGCCTGGGCCGCCTCCTCCTGCAGCCGGTTGCGCTCCGCGACCGCCTGGTCACGGAGCTGGCCGGCTTCGACCAGCTGGCGCCGGAGCTCCTACATCTCGGCCGGGTCGACAGCGGCGGCTGCGTAGCCAGATCCGGGTCCCAGTCAGAGGCCGGACAAGAAATAAAAAAGGGAGCAAAATATGAAGCAAGAAGATTCGACCCGGCTGTTGCGCAACCGGCCCGAATCTCGGGGGCTACACCCAGTGGGTGCACTGGCGCACCCCCACTGGAAGCATGCAGGAAGTACCTTTGGCCTGGCGAAGCTCCTCCTCCTTGGCCGACAGCTGGTCCCTCGCCGTGCGGTACTGGCCCAGGAGACGGTTGTACACCGCCACCCACTGGTCGTAGACGGACTGCAAAGAAAGAAAGTTAGCACATAACACCTGAGAAGGCCCGACCCGCCTGCTGCGCAGCCGTCCCGGGCCTCGGGGACTAGACCCAGTGGGTGCGTTGACGCGCACCCACTGGAAAGCGACCAAGCTGGTCAAGAAAAGGAAAGAAGAAACGAGACGCAATCACAAGAAAACGTGAAGAATAAGCAAACTCACCGCGAAGGTCCGCTCCAGCTGTAGCAGCCGGCCGTTCTCCGCCTGGGCGAAGCTTTGCCACTGGCCGCGGTGGTTGGCGAGCTGCAGCCGCAAGGAGTCCACCGCCGCGTCCAGCTCGCTCTGAGGGGCGCCGCTCGTCGCCTCGCTGGAGCTCGCCGCCCAGTTCCGCTGCGGCTGGGCCGAGGACCCGGCGCTAGTTCCGCTGCCTGCCAGCCTCAGCTCGAGGCTGCGTCCCGTGGCCCGCGGCTCTGTGGTCACCATGGCACGAGAGCTCCCGGGCGTGGCCTCCGCGTTCGGGGGCGGCGCTCCTCCTCCGCCTGGCGCAGCCTCTGGCTCGCGGCTCCCTCCGTTCCCCCATTCGGCCCCGTCGGTCGGGTCGGCGGTCAGGTCGGCGGCCAGCGGCACCTCCGGGTCGGTCGTCCTGTCGGCGTCCGGCTCGTGCTCATCAGTCTCACCACGGCCGGCCGCCTCGGCGGCAGCGCGGGTGTCCGCCTCCGCCCAGCGGGCCGGGTCGTGCACCGATTTGGAGCGATGGTCCGCAACCGGCGACGGCGGTGGCGATGGCGCCGTCCAAGCCGGCCACGCAGACTCCTCCACGACCCTCCACCGTCTCACCACGACCTCGGCCATGGCGCCGTCCCACGCCTTGGCCGACACCTCGGCCATCTCCTTCTCGGCCTCGGCCCGCGCCCTCCAGACATCCCTCTCGGCGTCCTCCAGGGTGGCGCCGGACTGACGGGCCACGATCGCCTCCTCGGTGGTCTCCACAGCCGCGCGCTCCTCCACGCCACCCTGGCCCCTCCGCCGATCGGCCTCCTCCGCAGCCGCCGCTGCCGCGGCTGCCTCCGCCAGCTTGAGCGCGCTCCTGGACGACGTGCGAGGAAGATAAGTTAGAAGAAAAATAGCACATCAGCGAAAAAGGCAAGAACTGAGCAACAAAAGGAAACTCGCCCTATGGCCGTGGGAACCGCCCGCTTCGGGCCCGCCGCCGGCGCCGCCCGGTGCACCTTCTTGACGGACCTCCTCATGGTGCCCGGCTGTGCCATAGCTGGGCGCTTCGCGGCCGGCTGCATCTCGACTGGCTGCTTCCCGTGCGGCTGGCTCGGGGCCGCCGGCTCCCCGACCGTCCTCCGTTGCCGCCCTCTGGGGGCGGCCCCGTCGCCCGCCTCCGCATCCGGTGGTGCTGCATCGCCCGCACCATCCTTGTCATCTTCATCATCGTCCGGCCATTCGCGCAAAGGATCCGGGATCAAGTACTTACCGGCTTGGCCGGACCCACCGGCTTCCGCGTCCGCGAGACGCTCCTCGCCGCCTCCGGCTTCCTCATCACCGTCTCCCTCCTCCTCCGGGTCCGAGTTGGCCCGATCCGGCGGCAGGACCAGGGGATTCGGCAGTCATATACCAGCTGACTTGGGAAGTGCTGCAGCCGGCCCAAGGCGCATGAAGAGGGCGGACGCCACAAAGAACAGGGACCAAGGAGTCACCGCAGGCGCCTAGGCATCCCGGCTGTATGGCTCCTTGCCGAATCGCCACTCCTTCACCTTGAGCCCGATGGCGGAGACGTCGTTGACGCGCTGGGCAATCTCAGCCAACGTCAACTCCTTCGTCGACAACCGGTAGGGGTCGCGCCCGCCGCTCATGTTGCAGATCCGGTGTGGCCGTCGCTGCAGCGGCAGCACCCGGCGACCCACGAAGGCCGCGATAAGATCCACAGCGGCGAGCCCCTCGCAGTCTGTCATCTCCTTGATCCGGCGACAGACGCCCACGATCTCCGCGGACGGGTTCCTTGAGTTGTGCCCCCAATTCAGCTTCTCAGCTGGTGGCGCATCAACGAAGAGGGGAAGGTTGATGCGGTCGTCGGCCGGGTCGACGTTCCGCACATAGAAGAAGGACTTCTGCCATTTCTTGGCCGATTCCTCGAGCGGCAGCTTCGGGAAGGTGCCCGCCGCCCGAGTAACCGGCACGGCCGCCCCGCATTCAGACATGATGCCGGCCGACGCCCCCTGCTGCTTCAGGTAGAACAGCCGGCACCACAGCTCCGCATATGGGAGGAGGCCAACGTAACCCTCGCACAGCGTCACAAAGGCCGCGAGCTGCAAGATCGCGTTCGGACCCAAGTGGTGCGGCTGGAGGCCGAAGTAGGTGAGGAAGCGCCGGAAGAAGACGCTCGCAAGGAGCCCGAGCCCGCGGAGGAAGTGGGTGTAGAAGACCACCACCTCGCCGTCCCGCGGCGCCGGTGCCGTCTCCGCGCCGGGTGCGTGTGCCTCCACCAGCTCCGCCGGCGGCAGCCGTCGCGTATGGCGGAGGTACCCGATGTCGTTGTCGGTCACCACAGACCCCTCCCAAGAGCCCTTCGGCGGCGCCATCGGCGAGAGCGGGAGGGGCGCGACCGAGAAGAATAAACGGCGGCGATGCAGAGAGAGAGAAAGGGCCGCTTGTGGGTCGCGGCGCGGCGCGGCTGCAGCTCGAGCGGGCGACGGCGTGTGGTGTTGGTGTGCACGCGAAGGAAGCAGAGGAGGTGGAGACGAAGCAATGGGCGGAGGCGAGAGAGCGAATGCCTCGGCCTCTCCCCCTTCCCTTCCCATTTAAAGACCATGGCGGACATGGGGGGGTGGGATCGTCTGCGCCCATGTTCCCCACTCCCCCGCGATGTGCGGGTGCATTACTCTCGTGCCATAACTACACCGAAACCCCAACCGTCGCGCGTGGCCGCAGCGGATCATGCTCGTGGGCCGAGGCCATGGCCTGGTAGGACCCATCCCACTGCGACGTCCCGTCGTGCGCGTGGCCTGGCAGGCCTCATCTGCAGCTGGGCTGCACGTGGCGGGACTACGTCAGGTGGCTGGCGCGATCCCCCATGCCGGCTAGCCTGGCTGGCCAGGCCGTACTATTTCCGATGCGGCCAAGCGTCCCGGTCCGGCTTCCGGCTGCCGGCATTCGCAGCGTCAAGCCGACGTCCCTTCAGCAACAACCGCTCTCCTTTGGGGGGGATAAGCTGGAAAGCCTGCCCGCTTGGAGCCGGCGAGCCTTTACAGCTTCAGGGACTACTGTCGGGGGGATAACCCCCGGGTAGGCAATCAAACCCGGAGCCTTTTTCAAAACTTCGGGGCAGCCTGTGCCCCTCCAAACCGGCTGGCCATCCGGCCGGCTTCCCAACGCTGGCCGGCTAGGCCCGGCCCCGTGCCGGGTCCGGCTGTCCGCTAGCCGGCTGGTGACGGGTCAGTGGCCGTCCCATCACTCCGTATGACAAGACAGCTCTCCACGACGGGGGAGCGTGGCTACAGTGCCGCGAACCCAGAAGGGCATGGCTACACGCTGCCAACCCCGCTGACCCGGGCGGCCGGCGTCAGCACAGCGGGTCACTGTAGCCCCACGACGCCAACCACTCCATGACGCACGAGGTGGCGGACCACAGTGCCGAGCAACCGGCGGTTCCCAGCAGCTGGCGGGCCCACTGCCGGCTCCCGACGCCGACATCCGGGCCCTGCCCGCGTGTAGATTTACCTATGTAACCCTGGGGGGTCGGGCTATAAGACCCCCCGGGAGGCCTCCATGTAGATGGTCAAACCTAGTAGCAACACTCACACACACACACACACACTCACTCACAGGAGAGGCCGAATGGAGAGCTAGCTCCTTCTTCCTCCTCCACCCAAACCACTCCAGGAGCACCATTGTAGCCCTTGTGCGTATCATCCCATTTTAGCAGGACTAGGGGTGTTACCTCCCCGGAGGGCCCCAAACCTGGGTACATCTTGTGTCTCGCACTCGGGCGTACCGACCTCGCTTCCGGAACCCACCGGCGTCCTCACGCAGCCCCCCACTTTTAGCCATCTCATGGCATCTGCCGTGATTTCACCACGACAGTTCACATGTGGTACTCGACCCTCCATTAAGTGAACAAAGACATATATATTTTATGAACGTGGGCTGCACCAACATGCAATATTATTTATATTTTCTATGTACACTTTGACCACATATATAAGTACCAAACTTTTAATGCATGTGACCAAACATTATATTGTTGGATTCCTATTTTTATGGAGTATTGGATTTGCTACATACTATTTATATTTTATTAGTTAAAATTTATGGTCAAAATATAACACAAAATATGAGGGGACTACTCCCACTATGGCCAGTGTAACGATACACACACTTGACCGCTTGGTAGCCCCTCGGTCATCGAAACTGTTTCTATGACAAGCCGTTCTATTCCATTGTTTCACGGGCATGCGGGCCATCAAGCATCGTGCCATCCACCAAATCACAGCGAGGTGCTACAGGCTAGACTCACCAGTCACCCCGGTGTGGCAGTCATGACCCGTCATATCACAAAACCCATACCTTTACCAGCAGTAGTAAAGTGGCCTGGTAAGTTGGACGGACGAAGCAACCATCATTTCACCGGAACGCTCGCTCAATCCCTTTCTCCCCTTTATCTTGAAGAAAACCACACTCCAGGCTACTCACTTCTGCCATTTTTCTTCTCTACCGACGAAGGAAAGGTGAGCGAATCAGTGATGCTGCTCTATTTTCTTTCCAAGATTTTTCTTTTGCGAAGCACTAACCGATCCTCACTGCCTATTCATTTTTCGTTGTCATTGTGATTATGGTTTCCTTTCGATTCCTTTTTGTTTGTCAGTTTATTCATGGTTCCTGGAGCACTGGGCAAAGAGTTGCCGGCGGACAACCCACTTGAGACAGAGATCTCCAGGAAGCGAGCACCGGCCAACGAGTTGGCGATGTTGGCGGGCAAACCCATGGAGACGAAGATCTCCAAGAAACAAGCACTAGCCAAAGAGTTGACGACGTTGGCGGACGAACTCCTGAACACAGAGAGCTCCAACAACAGCAAGGCCCGAACCGTGCCTACCCCAGAAACCCTAATGGCCACCTATGAGAGGCTCAAGGCTGGGTTTGAGGAGATAGTCGCTGTCGAGGAGCAGTGTTCCCCTGGCAAGACGATGGCCCCCGGAGGGATGTGATCCCCCGGTGAGCTGCCCAAGGTAAAAAAATATTGGCTTACCATAATTGTGGTCTTTGATTATTTGCAATGTGCTTGCTAATATGTTAGGGTTGTGCAGCTACCGGTGGACGTCCTTGATGATTCCCATGCCGCGGTCTGTCCTGTGGACATTGCCCCAGAGATCGATGACACGAAATAGTTGGTCGGGCTAATCTTTCAACGTAGTTTGCATTGTGTTTAATTACCAGATGGTGTTATCAAACCCTGTAGGGTCTATGTGGGCGGTACTTGATACTTTTGTTTGTTAGTGAATCATCCTAACCCTCTCCGAGTTATGGAAACAGATGTATCCTCACCAGCTTTTGATGTAATATATGGCATGCTGAGACGTATGTTTGCACTGTCTATCATATAAGCAGGGCTTGTTTGATGATTGTTGGTGTCAAACCTCGTCTGAATCCGCGCTGTGTTAGTAGGCTAGCTACTTTGCCAGCTATACTACTACTTGCAAACACTGAGCGAACAGAAACGTTGGGGCTGATCAGCTCGTTCTACACCAAGAGCATCTCCAACACCCTTTGTATATTGGATTGCTAAAACCTTGTTATAGCAACAGGACAGAGAAGGTTTACAAAGCCAACATGTTTTTTGCTTTCTCAGCCTTTATATATTGGATTGCTATATTTGTACAAAACACACAATGACATGTGGGGACAGTTTGCCATACACACTACACACTAGCTTACGTACATGAATACATATACTACCACAACTCGCCACCGTACATGTCACATACACACAACACACATGGGTACACGTACACGTACACACTCCATGAAAAAAATCCATGCAATAAAAAAAGTATACAACACAGCACACATGTGGCATGCAAAAAAATTCCATGCAAAAAAAAAATACACACAGCACACGAACACGTGCACACATCACACGTACACAGCACACACACGCGCACGGCATACATGGCCCACCGGTCATTGAGACAAAAATATGACTAGGACCACTTTAGTTGGCTTTGTAAAATTATAGCAAGTGGTCTCTCCACTTTGCAAATATATAAATAGGTTTGGCCGTCGATCTTTTGGAGGAAGCGTGAACAAGTAGTACTTTTGCAGTGCCTAGAGAGTGTGTGTGTACGTGTGTTAGAGAGGGGTTGTGGGATGAAGAGAGACCCGAGAGAGAGAAAGGCCCTCCATTTCTTTTTAGTCGGCAACAAAATCATACAGAAATGTATGAATCCTAGAACATTGGTGTACAAAAACTTTCAAATGGTGCATTTTATACTAATACATTTCCGTCAAATCTGGGCATGCGTCAAATCAACTCTGCAAGCAGTACAAAGGAGTGCTCCGACTTTATTAAAACATGGCCCACCTCACATTATCACCATATTTCTAGGAGTCCATGCGCGGCTGCCTGCCGGGCGATCTCTTCTCCCTCCTCGTCTCTCTTTTTTCAGCCGGCACTCGGCGGGCGATTAGATTTTGGGTATCATCTGTTTATTCAATTGCAGTCCCACATGTCACTGAAAATGCAAGAAACGCGTGCATGTTCCCTTTGGTGAGCGGCGTGCCAGACCGACCATGGGGGTGCGACGCGAACGCGACAGGCGTGCTTTAAGTGTGCCGCCTTTTCCTTTTGAACTTGTGAAGTGTAACATTATCTTTCGCTTGCTCTTGCGATTGATCGGCAGAAATCCAGATAGAAAAGACGAGCGCAGGGCTTTCCCGCGCGTTAGCCAGCCTAGTCGGTTTGCTCACATACGTTCCCATGTGTCAGTGATATGCCGTGAGGAAGCGCGTTGAGCGACGGGCCGAACGCGACATGCGTGCCGTGAGTGGTCCACTTTCTCATTTTGAACTTGTAAGTGCAACACTTGGTTTAGCACCTTCATACGAACGATCGATGCAAATCCCGGTTAGAAAAGACGAGTGAGCGAATATTATTTTCTGGAACCATCCTCCCTTCACGTCACGAACCATGTTCATATCCTGTGCTGCCACAGTGCCGTCCAGTCTTGGCGTCTGCTAGCGGTATTGATGCTACAGTAGCTTTCTAGAAGAAGCCGATTCAACAAAGAGTGAAATGATGGTTGCTTCGTCCGAGCAACTTACAGTTGGATAGGTGGGGCCTTGTGATTTGATGGCTCATTAGTCATTATTACTGTGGCGCTACAACCGGGTGAGTCTCCCCTGCAGTTCTGCGTGATGCACTATAATTTTGGTGCATGGCAAGTGGACCCAAATGGTGGATGTCCCACATGTCGGCGAACGAAAGTATTCTACCCGCTATGGAGGAGAAGAAAGGAAATTGCGCAGTAGAGTGTCACTGCTGTTTTATATTTATTTCTTATTTTTAGCGCTTCTACTGTTACGATGGAGGAGTGCGAAACATGGCAGCCCAGTGAACTTGCATGTGCAGTCGTTCATATACTGTTTTTATTTAATGACTTGATGATTTGAAGATTGCTCACCACGCCTGCTGCTTGGTGTGTAGTGCTTCATATGGCAAACTTTTCTTAAGTTTGGCACGTAGCCTAGAGATCAAGATACGGGGATAAATTGTTGCTTGGCATGTGCTGGATATCCCACACATCAGCGAAAGGATGAGGACAGGAACAGCGTGGCAGGGCGTCTCCACTTCTTCCATTTTTATGGAAGCAAGCATCTCCACTCTACGAGGGAGGAGTGTGAAACATGGCAGCATAGGTGATATGACCGTCCGGTTTTTCTTTGAGCGTGACTTGACTGTGTAGTTGTAGGGTCAGGGACCACACGTAGTACATAACGATACAAAGTGCGACCCGGAGAGACAGACTCGTCTAGTTGGAAGGTCTCGGACCAGATACGTAAACAAATATCCAACCTAATACGGAGTATGTGCCTGCAATTAATATAGTAGAGTACTTAGGCACGTACATCATAATATCAACGTGCATTGCACGTAATATTTAGTGCTAGTAAGTTCTAAAAGACAAATGCCAACATGCCACACAGGTTCATACTATTTGTGCCTGGCTACTTCACCTATATTTACTGCGGTACATTACTCAGGTTCGTAGGTGCCTGGGTACATGTCCGTTTTGTAGTTCCAGTCCCAGGTGTTCTTCATAGATGGAACGATCCATAACGGAGGGCAATGGGAATACATATCATCGCAGCTTTTTAGTGTGGCTCCCCACGATGGAGACTCATCCAAGCTGAAGCGGCATAAGTCAGGGATAGGGGCGTTCAAGATATTAATCTGACGGTGCGCAATGAAAACGCACCCACTCTTCATGAACGGCAGGCCGTCGACGTCGTGCATGGAAGGTGGCATCGTTTTCACTATGGGGTAGCTGTCCCCAATAAAAAATGAGTACTCTCCAAGTGTGTTCCTCCGCGCCCAGGTAGCATCATGGGGGTCGAACACGCAACCGTTCATCTTGTACACCTGGCATCTCAAACCTGGACACATGGTGACGGGCATGGTCAAGGTTCATGCAGGATAAATGTTGTGCAGCAAGCACAATAAGGTGACGTAAGCAGAGGATAAGGATTAAAATAATATATTCTATATTTGCTTATTTCTATGATAGGGAAGGGAAGAAGTCTAGTAGGAGTAGATTAGAGCCAGCTGCGGCACGGGCTAGAAGAAACAATTTGAGAGTGTGACGTGGGCGATGTATATTAATTAAAGTAGGAGGAGTCCTAGTAGTAGTAGTACTTTTTTATTAGATGGGATTCAGGCTTACTAGCCAGTACATTGCGGAATTGAAATTGCTACTTATAACTTGTATTATAATGTTGCGTCGATGACTATCCCAATCAATCAAAAAAAAAGAAAAGAACTATTCCTCATGGAGTATAGCGAGACATGTACTGAAATGTTATAAGATGACATGGCAATAAGATAGTATACTCTAGCTCCTGGCTCTACTAGTCTTAGATCGGAGATAATGCATTACCTGGGTACATGATCAGGGTCCGATCGTGATAGATCGTGGCACCTTGCTGCCCTTCCATGGTACCATGGGTAACGACTGCTAAGATAGTACGTCCCAACTGGGTGTCGTCAATTACAAGGTTACAAGTGAGACCGAATGGCCCGTGCACATCCATGATCGGCGATCTGATTTTGATCGGGGGATGACTTTTCCCTGCATGCAACGATTTAATGCACCTTGAAATCTGAACATGTGATGTGGAGCAATAAATTTGAAACTTATAAAACGGAAAAACTAAACATATTAAACTGGAAGAGAGGGAGTATACCGTAGGATGTGTCCCATACGAAACAAGTCCCCTGGTTTATCACCGCAAAGATGCGGTTTAAAAGGAGCACGACGTCTTCGTACTCGTACGGCAATGTGCAGGATATTTCGTGAAAGCAATTGCGATGTCGAACACCACAATCAGAGAGTAATCTTTGTTGCCGCACGACCTTGTCGGGGCTTCCGGGATTGCTATCTTCTTCAAACTCACCGTGGTTCCATTGTACAAATTCAGGAGGTGCCCCATTGGATGGCCGATCCCAATGCTGGACAAAGGTTCAACGGGAACGGTCTCACCGTTGTGAATGTTGTGCAAATTGATGTTGGTACCCTCCCGTACGTATGCAAGCCAATCTCCATTGCCACCAAGCCTAACCTGTGCAACAGTGGGCAGCAGGGTAATTATGAAATGGAACACGGAAGTAGTCTTTAGAATACATTTACATGATCAAACTCATCACTGACCTGCTCATCGGACAAAATCCGAGTGCCCCTCAACGTCGGCATCTCAAGGGACGTCAACTTGCAACTACAGCCACGCCGCGCTGGAGAGACCCCCCAGGAAACATCCTCGTCCTCAAGGACGCATGGCAGACCAACTAGCATGGCCTTCTCCCACGCATATTTACGCACCGTCTTAAAATATTTGGTGCAAGCACCGCTGAGTCTTGCGGATGTAAGGAAGTCGGAGCGACTTACGATTTCCCCCAAAGCATCGTCGTCCAAGGTATCCCAACCTCGACAAGGACGAGAAACACCACCACCTTGGGAATCCATAGCAATGGTGATGAACTGCCTTCTCCCTTTGGGAACTGGTTTAGACGAGAGGAGATGGTAACCGCAGGGCTTCGTCCCTTCGGAAAGGATGTTCTGCGGGTGCGCATTACCAGTAGTGCGCTAGTGCGGTTTATATTTGAGATCAGGGAGCCGGCGGGCAGTTCGTTATCTGGCACGTTCGCGTCCATCCACCTTCTCGTAATTAAAGCACGCACAACATTTACGACAAATGGGATTGGTTTGTTTTCCGGGCGCACCGACCAACGCGGACTAGCGGACCTCGTCGCCCTTTTTCGAGCACGACTTCGACAACTACGTGCGTGACACGGAAAATATCTAGTGCTACCAAGGCTTAGGTGCTACCGTGATACGGGATTCTGGGCCGTCAGATTCTAAGATCGAACGGCTCCCGGTAACTCTGCAACATTTGAAAAAATGCACAGGAGCCCGTATCATGGTACCACCTAAGCCTCGGTAACAGCAGATACTCTCTCGTGCGTGACATGCCTGCATGCAAATCTTGTGTGGCAAAAATAAAAAAACATGCGAGGCGGAGCGGTAGGCTGTCAGCCTGCATGTTGTAGCCATGTCATCTACACGCAACCTAAGGGCCTGGGTGTACGTTGTACTAGTAGTTAAATATGCATTGTGTGCCATGAAAGTTCCTTGGAGCTCGTGCTGCAGCTAGTGTACTCCACAGCCTGCTTCTCCTCCTTCCTCTTCCACTGTCCGGGCACGTCCGCGGGGAGTGACCGGTCAACCCTAAGATAGTACTCCCTCCGTTTTTATTTACTCCGCATATTAGCTTTGACTGAAGTCAAACTTTGTAAAGTTTGACCAAGTTTGTAGAAAACAATATGAACATTTACAGTGACAAATTTATATGATGTGAAAATATATGCAATGATGAATCCAATGATATTGATTTGACGGAGTGTGTGTGTGTGCCTCTACTCTTCGGATATGTACTCCACCTTTTGCAACGGGATATAAATATTAGTACAATGGTACGTTAGCTTGTGATTTACCTGACCATATTAATGTGATTGTGTAAATAAAAATTTCTGAATTCCTGCTTGTGATTTGCGTCATATTTTAATGAGAAGTTTGCTAACTAAGTTGCAGTGGAATTTGTCCATGTTATAAGTAAACTAAGGTGATTGATAATCATACGGGGAAGGTTGGACGAAAGGTGTGGTACGAACAAAAACTCCACCTAGAGCATGTGTGTGTGTGTCTGGTCGAGATAATTGCATGTTTAGTCCTTGTACTTGCAAGCGATATCTAACATGGTCCTCATAGTCAGAAAGTGCTTCAATACAGTCCTCATACATGCAAATACGGTGTGTATATGGTCCCTGAGGTTGCAACAGCGGTCCTGGCTATACGCCTCGTTTATGTAGCTTGTATGCCGTCACTGCCACGTCAGCATCAATCCCACGGGTCATGCGGACCGTGTCAAACCACTGGTCCACGTCCGTATGAGACCCATGTGTCAGTGGATGTGATTAATAAGTGAGAATTAAAAGAAATGTGTAGACGGGGTTTCGAACCCGCAACCTCTGTGACATGCAGCGCAAGGCGAACAACCAGGCCAAGTGCAATTATTTGTTATCGAGATGCATACTTCTTAAATAGGTTAGCTTGGTTAGTAGATATCCTAGTTGGGCCAAAGTAGAGCTGATCGTAACATGCATGCTGATTTAGTCCAGTTTGCACATGCGCATACGTTCCTAGACGTTTGCGTTTGCAGTAGTTGTTTTTCGAGTACTAGCCAAGTTTGAGTCTCATTCTTGTTGCTTGTGCTATTTTTATCTGTACGATCGCCATATTCGAATAATTGATATTGTCGTAATGATTCTTAGTGTTGATGTAGCACGTGTTATGTGGTCATGAACATACATGCATGCATGCATGCGCGTCTAAGCAGTTAGCATGTACTCTACGAATAAACCAGAGCTTGTTACCCCGTCCCCTAAAAAAAAGCTTGTTACCACAAAAAATAAATAACCAACGCATCTTTACCGTACAATATAATAGAGCATGTTGATTTATTCTCAACTGATTTCTCGCGCCCACCGACACGTTGGTCCCACACGGACGTTTGACTCAGTCCGATTGACCGGTGGGATCGATGGTGACGTGGCAGTGTAGGCATACGGGCTACGTACGCGAGGCGTATAGCTAGGACCACTGTTGCAACTTCAGGGACTATATACACACCGTATTTGCATGAATGAGGATTGTATCGAAGCACTTCCTAACTATGAGGACCATGTTAGACGCCGCCTGCTAGTACAAGGACTAACCATGCAATTATCTCATGTCTGGTCGTATAGAGACTATGTGAAAGAGAGAAGAGAGAGAGAGTGTGTGTGTTTGTGTGTGTGTGTGTGTGAAATGGAGTCTTCGGTAGGGAAAGTAATTAAGTGTGTGTGGCTTCATCATAGAGTGGTGATGTCTAATTAAAAGAATTGTGCGCGATGGTAATAACAAGCGCAGGCGGTTGATGGAACAAGTCGTGTGCTGACATCGCCGATTGCGGTGCACACGCCACGTACACATCCGAGAACGCTTGCCCAAGTTAGAGCATGGTTAATAATATAGCCAGCTACTAGCTATAGCATGTTGCCATGTCATATATAATCAATGTAATAGCCAACACGTATAAATAGTTAGCTATAAGAAAGTACTACTTGCTTAACATATGGCCCACCTTCCACTCTCACAAAGCTTCTTGGAGCTCGTGCTACAGCCGGCTGTAAGTCTACCGCCCGCTTCTCCTCTCTTTCCTCCTCTCTCTCTTCCAACCCAGCAACAATATATAATATTTAAATCCTTATAGCCCGCTTAAGTCACCTCATTATACTTGCTCTTAATTACACCATCCGAGAATCGTGCCGCACTTCAAAACCGGAACCGTCAAATAATTTTGACCTTGTTTCCCGTCACATTCCAAATTACCACGCTATATGTAAGTGCAAACCTGTTCACACTGATCAAAACTTAAAAGTTTTCCCACTTAGCAGCTTATTACAAGGTTATAAATACCACATACTCGAAAATGACTGCACATTCCTCCTCAATTCCTCATCAACAAACAAACAAGTCTTCGTCCTTCCTTGCGTCTGCCATGGCCCGTGGGAGGAGTTCTTGGTCGAGAAATGACCACGGAGCGGCGAGCGAAGCAGCAGCGATGTCCCGCCTCGCCGCGATATCAGCCGAGAGGTCCCGCTGTGCCGCCGAAGCAGCACCGAGGTCCCGCCGCGCCACCGAAGCAGCACTGAGGTCCCGCCACACCGCCGAAGCAGTAGAGTGGTCCGGCCACGCCGCAGAAGCGGCACATATGTCCCGCCATGCCATGGAAGCAGCAGAGAGGTCTTGCCGCATCGCGGCGGCCTGGATGGATCTATCGCGGGCACACGAGGGCTCTCATAGGCTCATGCGCACTATGCTCAATCGCTCGGTGAAGCTGCAGGAGGAGAGCTATGCCGCATTGGATAAGTCGACCGGCGTCATCCGCGGACTAAGGGGTGACAAGGTGAGGCTCCGCATCGAGCGCGACCTGATGAGGGCGAAGATCGCCGGCAGGGCAAAGCAGCACGAGGAGACAACTGCCGTGTTGAAGAAGACGACCGTCATGGTCAGGAAACTTATGGACGAGAATGCTAAGCTCTGCATGGAGCGTGAAATGATCCTGGAGGGATCTGTGGATGCTCACAAGCGACGTATTGAGGACGTGAAAGAGATCAAGGTGAACGAAGATGGCAGAGTAGATTGAGGTGAAGTAGAGAGCAGCGACCCAGATCATTGTCTGCGTCTTCCTTGTTTTTCCCTTGTGTCTTTCGGGTGTTGCCGCATGTGGCATCTTTAATTATCTTCCTGAATATGTAAGACAATTATTATTATCCATTGCCATCGTCGTCATATATATCAGTCTTGCTAAGTCTCAGTCGATGCTATGTCCGTGAGATCTTACATCAAGATCCATGCAAAATTTTCTTTTCAGATTTTCTTTTCTCTCTCTTAAATCTCAGTCGACTGAGGCCTAGCCACGCCATTAAAACAGGGGCTCGGGCACCATTAATGGAGAAGTTGGGAGCGAGGTGGGCGGCGGATGGAGGTCAAAGGGCTCGCCTCCCGGTGAGCCTACGCAGCGGTCTGCTCCACGCCTCCCATCTACTCAAATAGCTACTCCCTCTGTCCAGGTGCATAGAGCGGTCTGCATGCCTCGTTCGACCCACTCTCCATGCCCAGCCTTTTAAATCCCATAGTAAATAATTCTGGTTACATGCCTCAATACACGTCTCCCTCTACTCACTAGGTTTTGCATGCACCTTGTACTGCATGCTGATTTGCTACCCAACGCCTAAATTTATGAAGGGTGGGCGTGAGAAGTGGGTGGTAACCAAAAATGCTGCACTCACGGGCCTTTACGGGGCTAATATGGGCATCTTCCAACTAATCAAACTAGACCCCCCCTGATTTTCAGGGGGGTGGGCCCCTTCCCACCCCCTAAATCCAATCCTAATCCTCCACGTTTGCTACTCCGTAAAGTTTATAAAAATCCTCCCTGTGAGTCTAGCATTGCTCGGTGGTAACTGCATGCGAAGGATTAGTAATTAATTGGCTCAATTGACGAGATTTTTCAGCACGGATTACGTTAGTTATCACGGCGAATCTTCACACGCCCAAATCACAATGTAGCGCGCTAGGTGCCCTATGCACAGAGGGAGTACCCCGCACGGCGCCTCCTAGCCAATAAAAATGGGGACGCGTGGCGGCACGCAAATGGTTAGTACAACACCCACGGTTTGAATAACATTTGTGTTTCCGATTGTAACATGGCAGCTCTTTGTTCCAAAATGACTCTGTTGGTTGTTAATCTGTGCGCCTTCAAAAAATCGGAATTTTTTTACCACAGCATGTTGGTGCCATGTCAAGGCAACATGCCAAATTTCATGATTTTCAGGCAAGTTTTGGATTTACAGGAATTTAAAAACCAAGTTTGTCAATGTTTTCGGCCAAGCCACGACGCCCAGATGTTTGAAATTCATTCCCATTTCTTGTATGGGACCTAAACATTCACCCAAGTACACATATACTATTTTTCAACCCATTTTGGTGCACTGGTGCATGTGTATGTAGTTCAAATTTGAATTATGCACATTGCCTAGGAAACTCAATAAATGTATAAAAAAGGCCAAACCAACCTGGAATAATTCCAAATTTTAGCATGACACCCCTATTGGTCTTTGTTGCCTCTGTAAAAAAATCAAGGCAGGAAGAGGCAGCGTATGTCGTTTCGCCCACAAAGGTGACACATTCCCTATCAGAACCATGAGCCTTCTTGAGAGAAGCTCCGTTTTGTAAGAAGCTTATACCAAAACTTGTTCCAAATCAAACAAAATTTTTACCACAGCATGTTGGTGCCATGTCAAGACACCATGCCAAGTTCCGTGATTTTTAGGCAATTTTTGGATTTACAGGAATTTAAAAACCAAGTTTCTCAATGTTTTCGGCTGAGCCACGACGCCCAGATGTTTGAAATTCATTCCCATTTCTTGTATGGGACCTAAACATTCACCCAAGGACACATATATGATTTTTCAACCCATTTTGGTGCACTGGAGCATGTGCATGTAGTTTGAATATGAATTATGCACATTAAAATGCCAAGAAACTCAAATAATGTATAAAAAGGCCAAATGAACCCAGAATAATTCCAAATTTTAGCACGACACTCCTATTGGTCTTTGTTGCCTCTGTAAACAAAATCAAGGCAGGAAGAGGCAGCGTATGTTGTTTTGCCCACAATGGTGACACATCCCCTATCGGAACCATGAGCCTTCTTGAGAGAAGCTCCGGTTTGTAAGAAGCTTATACCAAAACTTGTCCCAAATCGAACAATTTTATTACCACATCATGTTGGTGCCATGTCAAGACACGATGCCAAGTTCCGTGATTTTTAGGCAATTTTTGGATTTACAGGAATTTTGAAACCAAGTTTCTCAATGTTTTCGGCCGAGCCACGACGCCCAGATATTTGAAATTAACTCCCATTTATTGTATGGGACCGAAACATTCACCCAAGGACACATATGCGATTTTTCAACCCATTTTGGTGCACTGGAGCATGTGTCTGTAGTTCAAATTTGAATTATGCACATTAAATGGCTAGAAAACTCAATTAATGTATAAAAAATGCCAAACGAACCCGGAATAATTCCAAATTTTAGCATGACACTCCTATAGTTGCATGTTCATTGTAGATAAATGTTCTAGCAATTCAAACAGCGACCTTTTCCTGCCGTAACCCCATTTTGTCTTTCAAATCAAATGAAAAAATCAAGTACACCACAAACAGTTTGTTAGCAAGAATCATGCGCGATGCAGTATAAAATATCTTGGGGCTCCCTCATGTATGGCTTACGCCAAAAGGTTCGTCGGCTACAGTCCACTGGCCACGCGGCAACCACACTTGCGCGCCAGTTATTCGCTGCACCGTTTGTAAAATTTCGGCAACCGCGGAAATATCTAGGTCCCGGCCCCTCCCCCCACCAAAAGCCACAAAGGTGACACATTCCCTATTGGAACCATGAGCATTCTTGAGAGAAGCTCTGGTTTGTAAGAAGCTTATACCAAAACTTGTTCCAAATCGAACAAAATTTTGACCATAGCATGTTGGTGCGATGTCAAGACACCATGCCAAGTTCCGTGATTTTTAGACAGTTTTTGGATTTACAGGAATTAAAAAACCAAGTTTCTCAATGTTTTTGACCGAGCCACGACGCCCAGATGTTTGAAATTCATTCCCATTTCTTGTATGGGACCTAAACATTCACCAAGGACACATATATGATTTTTTAACCCATTTTGATGCACTGGAGCATGTGCATGTAGTTCAAATTTGTATTATGCACATTAAATGCCTAAAAACTCAATTAATGTATAAAAAAGGCCAAACGAACCCAGAATAATTCCAAAATTTAGCACGACACTCCTATTGGTCTATGTTGCCTATGTAAAAAAATCAAGGCAGGAAGAGGTAGCATATGTCGTTTCGCCCACAAAGGTGACACGTTCCCTATCGGAACCATGAGCCTTCTATAGAGAAGCTCCGGTTTGTAAGAAGCTTATACCAAAACTTGTCCCAAATCGAACAAAATTTTTACCACAACATGTTGGTGCAATCTCAAGACACCATGCCAAGTTTCGTGATGTTTAGACAATTTTTGGATTTACATGAATTTAAAAACCAATTTTCTCAATGTTTCGGCCGAGCCACGACGCCCAGATGTGTGAAATTCACTCAGATTTCTTGTATGGGACCCAAACATTCACCTAAGGACACATATACGATTTTTCAACCCATTTTGGTGCACTGGAGCATGTGCCTGTAGTTCAAATTTGAATCATGCACATTAAATGCCTAGAAAACTCAATTAATGTATAAAAAAGGCCAAACAAACCCAGAATAATTCCAAAATTTAGCACGACAGTCCTATAGTTGCTTGTTCACTGCCGATAAATGTTCTAGCAATTCAAACACCGACCTTTCCTGTCATAACCCCATTTTGTCTTTCAAATCAAAATGAAAAAATCAAGTACACCACAAACAGTTCATTAGCAAGAATCGTGTGTGATGCAGTATAAAATATCTTGGATCCTGCCCGAAAAAAATACAAAATGGATTCGAATTAAGTTGGCACTGTAGACGTGAAACTTACTTTCTCCTAAAACTTGAACGAAGCGGCAAAACACCCAGTCCCTCCTCGGTCGTAACCGCCCAAAAAGAAATTTTGGGAGATGGAAATTTTCCTTTACTGCCTATCCCTGACACGCAAAGCCTATCGACTCGATTTCTATAGGCCTCGATAGGGGTAGCTTTGTAATTTCAGTCAAACGTGACATAACCGCCTCTCACCCCGATGCATACACGGTGGGCGCCAAAACACAGTCTCTCCACGGCCGAAATCGCCTCTCACCCCGATTCATACATGATGGGCGCCAATAGTCGGCGCCAAAACAAACTCTCCTCGGCCGAAATCGATCTCGGCAAATATACGGGGTATGAGAGATTACCGTCCTATCCCCAACCGACCAATATTGCTCTGATGTCTGAAATTTTAAACGGGGGCTAAGTTTGTAACTTTCCCCGCATTTGAGACAAGCGCGTCCCAAAGACACGGTTCCCCCTACCTCTCTCCCTCCATTTCCCCATTCGTACTCCGTGGGCGCCAAAACATCCTCTCCACCCCAACCTCCTCCGTCCGTCACCCCATCCACCGTCTTCCTCCTCCACCATGCCGGAGCTGATACCCCGACGCCGTCGTCCATTACAAGAGATCGACGTGTCTCATCCACGGCTCCGGACCAGGATCCTTTCATCGTGTCCTCTCGCTTCATCCGCACCGTCCTCAACCTTGTAGGGGCCGCTCCTACGACCATCTCGTCCACCGCGCCGGGACATATCCCCCGCCGCCACCGTCTGCCCTCCCAGATCTGCTTCCACGCCGCCGATAGCCATCGCTACCGCAGCACCCTCAACATCTCAGCAGATGCTTACATGGCGCCACACAAGAGGCGGTACTTTTTCGTATCTGCTCAAGTTATTTATCAAAGAAAGAAAATAGATCGCACTACTTTACTGTGATTTCTTGTCTATCTCTTAGAATCTTACTTGTTAGTTGGAAGGAAACATTGGTTGCCAAGTAGCCTTTGTACAGTTTGCACCTTTAGATCTGCCATGGCACGCTCAACACTATACTCGCCAGGCTTATGGTTTTCCCCTTTTATATTCCACATTAGCTAAATGACAGTCGACTGAATTTAAAATTGGGGTCAGTCGATTTTTTAGAGTTCGCCGGAGTTCGCTGTAGGGAAGGAAGGATAAGGAAGGGGCTCGCCGGGGGGTACCCCATTATCTATCTTAGGGTTTCGGGTGGACGCGGTGGTGGGGGCAGTTCAGGGGAGGGCGGGGCGACGAGCCGGTCGCTGGAGCGCCGCCGGCCGTAGGGGGCGGGGGCCGGTGGTTCGAGCGGCGGCCCGTGCGGTGGTCTTTTGGGGAAGAAGAAGAGGTGAGGAAGAACAATGGTTAGGAGACGTAGGATCTTCATCCAACCACCTGAAATGGTCGACTGACCCAATTGATGAAAGTCAGGCGACTTGCATGTAGGCATTCCCTGTATATTCAGTACCATCGTCATAGGTGCTTCGTGACGTGCTAGCACTGCTCCTCGACCCATCAAGCTAAACAACATGCCACTCATAATTCCAAACTTAGTTGTTCAAATACGAATCTGATATGATGCTGATATTACTAAAACAGAGACCATTTAATTGGTCAGCTAATGTTCCTTCTTTTGTTCGATAAGCACGTGCGCAACATATAGAGAGATAACAGGGAGTTGAATTCTTTATGCGCTCAGGTTCATCATGGGAGGGCAATGAACATTTTATTATCCAAAATCTGCTTGCTCTTCTTTAACATGTTCCTCTTCTGTTCTTCTTTAATAAGTATAGTAGTACAGTATGTTCCTCGTAGTGAAGAGGAGCAGGGACATTTGCAGTATACCGGTTTATTCGGTCGCTTGTGATGGATGCTTTCAACTCTTCGTGTTGGTCTGCCATAATATCCAGGAAATTCTGGGAGCTGTGTCGCCTTTGAGAGTTAGACTGATAGTAACAGTACTGCGCCTTCAGTTGAAGAGAGCTGGTATCCGAAGCCTTTCTAGCCTTACCAGCAATACTAGCCCATATTTTCTAGCAAGTTCCACTTTCCTGATTTTACTCGTGATGCTTAGGGTTTTCCCATTATATATACACTATGATCTGCGTAGGTGCTTTGTGTGGTACTAGCAGCAGTCCACGCTTGAAGCTAAACAGTACAACAATCATAATTCCAAAGCTTAGTTGTTCAAATACGAATGTGATATGATACTGATATTAGTTAACAGACACACATTTAATTGGTCAGCTAATGCTCCCACTTGAGTTTCCAAATGCATGTGGCCACATGTAGAGAGACACCATGGAATAGCATTTCTTTGGGCGCTCTGATTCATCATGGGTGGGCAATTGATAACCCACAAGTATAGGGGATCGCAACAGTTTTCGAGGGTAGAGTATTCAACCCAAATTTATTGATTCGGCACAAGGGGAGCCAAAGAATATTTGCAAATATTAGCAGTTGAGTTGTCAATTCAACCACACCTAGAGACTAAATATCTGCATCAGAGTGATCAGTAGCACAGTAGTATGGTAGTTTGATAGCAATAGCAATAATAGTAACAACAGCAGTAACGGTAGCAGCAATAGTTTTGTAGCAATTGTGACAGTAGTAGCAACAGTAGTAACATAGCAAAGAACAATATGTGAAAAACTCGTAGGCATTGGATCGGTGATTATGTTGGATAACATTCATCATGTAATAGTCATAACCTAGGGCGACACGGAACTAGCTACAATTCATCAATGTAATGTAGTCATGTATTCCGAATATAGTCATACATGCTTGCGATAAGAACTTGCATGACATCTTTTGTCCTACCTTCCCGTGGCAGCGGGGTCCATAAGGAAACTAAGGGATATTAAGGCCTCCTTTTAATAGAGAACTGGAACAAAGCATTAACACATAGTGAATACATGAACTCCTCAAACTACGGTAATCACCGGAAAGAATCCCAATTATTGTCACCTTGGGGTATGCGGATCATAACACATAGCAGGTGCGTATAACTTGCAAGATCGGATCAAGAACACAAATATATTCATGAAAACATAAAGGGTTCAGATCTGAAATCATGGCACTCGGTCCCTAGTGACAAGCATTAAGCATAGCAAAGTCATTGCAACATCAATCTCAGAACATAGTGGATACCAGGGATCAAGCCCTAACAAAACTAACTCGATTACATGATAAATCTCATCCAACCCATCACCGTCCAGCAAGCCTACAAAGGAATTACTCACTCCCGGCGGTGAGCATCATGAAATTGGTGATGGAGGATGGTTGATGATGACGATGACGGAAGATCCCCCTCTCCGTAGCCCCGAACCAACTCCAGATCTGGCCTCCTGATGAAGAACAGGAGGTGGCGGCGGCTCCGTATCATAAAACGCGATGAAACTTCTTCTCCTATTTTTTTATCTGGAATTGTGAATTTATAGGCCTAAGATTAGGGTCAGCGGAGCTACGTGGGCCGCACAAGCCACCAGGGTGTGCCAGGGGGGTGGTAGCGCGCCCTGGTGCCTCGTGGGCAGCAGGTGGCCCCCTCCAGTGGATCTTGGCTACAATATTTTTTATTTATTCCATAAAAAATCTCCAAAAAATTTCATCCAATTCCGAGAACTTTTATTTCTGCACAAAAAAAAACACCATGGTAGTTCTGCTGAAAACAGCGTCAGTCCGGGTTAGTTTCATTCAAATCATGCAAATTAGAGTCCAAAACAAGAGCAAAAGTGTTTGGAAAAGTAGATACGATGGAGACGTATCAAATCCCCCAAGCTTAACTCATTGCTTGTCCTCAAGCAATTCAGTTGACAAACTGAAAGTGATAAAGAAAAACTTTTACGAACTCTTTTGTTCTTGTATCTATATATATGCTTAAATAATACCCAGGGTTTCAGCAAAGATTATAACTAACCATGCAAATGATAACTCTTAGAAATTATATTCACTCATATCAATGGCATAATCAACTAGCGGGCAATAATAAGATATCCCAAATGCCAACACTTTGTCAAAACAATCATGATATAATATGACAACATGGTATCTCGCTAGCCCTTTCTGAGACCGCAAAACATAAATGCAGATCACCTCCAAAGTTCAAGCAGCGACTAAACATTGTAATTCATGGTAGAAGAGATCCAGTCATGATGCACACAACATTAACTATACACAATGCATGAGAATGACAATAGTGCTCTCAGGACTGGTGCTTATTTGAGAAGATGGTGACTCAACAATAAAAGTAAATAACATAAAAGTAAATAGATAGGCCCTTCGCAGAGGGAAGCAGGGATTTGCATAGGTGCCATAGCTCAAAGTTTAAATCAGAGATAAATATAATTTTGGGAGGTATGCCTTTCCTGTGAACGTCACGACCGAGAGTTTTCAATATCTTCCATGCTAAACACATTAGCGGCGGTTCCCAAGCGGTAAAGTAAATTTTACTCCCCCTCTACGAACAAACACAAGCCATGACTAACCGAATCCTCGGGTGCCCTCCATACCAACAACTTTTCGGGGGAGTTTGTTTTATTATTTTGCAATTTTTATCATGGGACTGGGCATCCCGATTACCAGCCCCTCTCGTGCAAGGACAAGTGAATAAACACTCATCATGAGAATAACCCGCATAGCTTGGAAGATACTGACCGCCCCCTGTCACTCCATGAGCGGTACGGGCACACAAAACAGATGTTCATTTGAATATTTAGAGGTGGCACATGCAAATTTACTTAGAACCGCAGGGTAATACCGCATATAGGTAGATATAGTGGACTCATCTAGAATAACTTTGGTTTAAGGGTTTTGATGCACAAGCAGTATTCCCGCTTAGTACAGGCGAAGGCTAGCAAATAGGTTGAGAAGCGACCAACTAGAGAGCAAAAGCAGTCATAATCATGCATTATGAATAATCAACATTGAAAACAAGCATGAGTAGGATATAAGCACCATGAACATAAATATCGTGGAGGCTATGTTGGTTTTGAATCAACTACATGCATGAACATGTGCCAAGTCAAGCCACTCATGACATTTAGGAGGATACCATATCATCATACTACATCACAAAATTTTTAATACATGTTGACACCCAAGATAAATCATTATCCACTCCTAGCTACTTTAGCATGGCATGGGCAACTATAATCTATAATGGTCATCATAAACATGTTTAATCATAATATGCTGAATCATGGATACTGAGTTAAACATATTTACAAAAACAAAAACAAGTTGAGTTCATACCCGCTTTTCCTTGCCACAGTCACTTCATCAAATCATCGTCATTATTGCCTTTCACTTGCATGACCGAATGATATGAAAATGATAATAGTGCAAGTGTGCCGTGGACTAAGCTAGAATCTGCAAACATTTTATTCAAAGGAGAAGACAAGGTAATATGGGCTCTTTGTTAGATCAACAATAATGCAAACGAGAGCCACTCAACATTTTCATCGTGGTCTTCTCCTTACAATGACTCAACAAAAGAAAAGAATTTCAGAGAAACACACTGAAATATTTTTGGGGTTTTTAGTTTTTTCTTGAAGGATGCAATTTAAAGAAGACAAAACAAAAACGAAAAAAACTATTTACACGGGAGAGCTCCCAACAAGCAAAAGAAGAAACGGGAAATCTTTTTGGGTTTTCTTTTAATACTACAACTAATTAAGCTAGAAAGAAAAACCGAAAAGAAGCGAGAAATGTTTTTGGATTTTCTCAAAGTTTTTCAAACACACAAGAAGAAAGCGAAAAACAAAACTAACATGGATCATACAATGAAAAAGGATGAACACCGACAACTGGAATGAAATGTGTGATCATGAATGTAATGTCGGTGAGAGATACGTACTCCCCCAAGCTTAGGCTTTTGCCTAGCTTGGTCTACGGCCATCCGTAGTAGCCATCCGGTCCCATGTGAAAGTGCTGAGGCGGCGGTACCCTAGCGTCCCAATCCTGGGCCTCATCCTCTACCGCTGCCAATGCGTTCTGGTAAGCAACGATGTCCGGTGGCATAATAGCGTATCCGTTCCTGGCATGGGAATCAAACAAAGCAGGTGCAGGCAAGGGAATAATATCACGAGTATCCTCACTAAAAACCAAGTTATAACGAATGTGGTGAGGAGGCTCAGGAGCATCAAGAAAGTGGTGGTCCCTCATAGACTGGTGATCTAAGTAAACTTTGGGCAACAAATAATCATGTGGGCATACGTTAACATTAAAACGTCTCGCTAAGTGAGTAGCATAAATACCACCATGAATTTTACCCTTAGTCCTATTAGTGTGCAGGCGACGTGCAATGATAGCTCCCAGGTTATAAGTGTTGTCATTATGCAGTGCACGACGTAAAATGGCAAAGTCAGGTGCACATAGTGCACCACCTTGCTCTCTAGCAGTCAAGCATTTCCCTATGAATAAAGCAAAGTAATGAACAACGGGAAATTGCAAGCTAGTGGCTCGGGCTTTTGACACGCCCCTTTCCTCTCCCACAGTTAAAGTGCGGAGGAAGCCCTCAAACTCCTTCGGTCGATGCTCTCTTATTTCCCCATCAAAGGGGATCAAACATATCTCACAAAATTCAGCAATTGGTATCTGATGATGTTCAGCATATAAATCAAAGCGCACTGCAGGGGGTTCGAGCCTATTCAGGAAATGAAAGTTTTGCACAAAGGAATTCGTAAGGATGTGGTGCTGGTCACACTCATCTGCGAGGAAGTCGGTCAATCCGGCATTAGCAACAAATTGCGCGAACTCTTGGTAGAATCCGGCTTCGTTCATGAAGGCATTGTGTGGCCATTCGCACGGCCGGACCTCCGTCCTGCGCGGAATGTTGAGGTCGCTGTCCGAGGAGTCCCCAAGGACTCCCTTGGCATTCCACTTCGAGGAACTCCTCCGGAAGAAATTCATTTTCTCTACGAACAAATTTCTGAAAATTTTTGGGCCACAAAAAGATGTTAACAAAACTTCACAAAATTGATAGCAACTACTCATATGGATGTCTAGAGGCCATATCAAGCATTCAAACTACTTGGAACTCAAAGAATTCAACATGCAAGCTCATTTTCAGTAGCACCAAGAGCAGCTAATTATGCAAAATATAATCCACTAGAGCAAAAACTAATTGGAGCAATGGAGGAGTCACATACCAAGTAGCAATCCCCCAAAACAGTTTCGAAAACGGAGCTCCGAGCAAAGAGATCGAGAATCTCAGGTTTGTGAGCAAGAACATGAGAGAGAGAGAGAGAGCTACCAGGAATTTTTGCTAGAGGTAAGAGACAAAGTGGGCTAAAGGGATAAGTGAGGGGGTCCCTGTGGGGCCCACAAGCCACCAGGGCGCGCCCCAGGGGGGTGGCGCGCCCTGGTGCCTCGTGGACACCTGGGGCACCCCCCTAGTATGTTTTTAGTTCCAAAAATTCTTAAATATTCTATAAAAATTCATGTAAAAATTTCAGATCATTCTGAGCACTTTCATTTTTGGGCACTTTTTTATTGCACGGATAATTCAGAAAACAGGGTAATCATGGCATTTTATTGCATTTAACTAAAAATAACAGAAAACAAAAAGTGGGTGCAGAAGGTTGTGCTTACTAAATTCATTGACAACATGCCTCTAAAAAATAATCCTTTAATAAGGTTGATCAAGTCTTATTAACAAACCATTTCCGAGTAACATGAAACCGAAGAACCTTCGTAAAAACACTAGGTTACCTCAACGGGGATGTGTACCTCCCCAATAATAAGAGTTTCATATTTCTTATTGACAGTAGGAAGAGGGAGTTGAAAACTTCCAATAGTAATTGTCAGAGTCTTTTCAATAACATGAATACCGTTTACTTGAAATTGTTTCTTCGGAAAGTGCACCGTATGTTCATTACCATTGATATGAAAAGTGACCTTGCTTTTGTTGCAATCAATAACAGCCCCTGCAGTATTCAAAAAGGGTCTACCAAGGATAATCGACATGTTGTCGTCCTCGGGCATATCAAGTATAACAAAGTCTGTTAGGATAGTAACATTTGCAACTACAACGGGCACATCCTCACAAACACCGATAGGAATGGCAGTTGATTTGTCAGCCATTTGCAATGATATTTCAGTGGGAGTGAGTTTATTCAAATCAAGTCTTTTATATAAAGAGAAGGGCATAACACTAACACCGGCTCCTAAATCACACAAAGCAGTTTTGACATAATTTCTTTTAATGGAGCATGGTATAGTTGGTATTCCTGGATCTCCTAGTTTCTTAGGTACTCCGTCCTTAAAAGAATAATTTGCAAGCATGGTAGAAATTTCAGCTTCAAGTATCTTTCTTTTATTTGTGACAATGTCTTTCATATATTTAGCATAAGGGGCCATCCTTAAAATATCAGTCAAATGAGTACGCAAAAAGACTGGCCTAAGCATTTCAGCAAAGCGTTCAAATTCTTCCTCATCCTTATTCTTAGATGGTTTAGGAGGAAAGGGCATGGGTTTTTGAACCCATGGTTCTCTTTCTTTACCATGTTTTCTAGCAATGAAGTCTCTTTTATCATAATGTTTATTTTTAGGAGGTGGGTTATCAAGATCAACAGCGGGTTCTCTTTCAAGATCATTATCAAGTTCTTTATCATTATCTGGTTGGGCATCCACATGAGCATCATCATTATTATTATCATTAGGTGATTGTTCATTACCAGTTTGTGTCCCAGCATCGGAAATAGAAACATTAGGTTTTTCTACCTCAGGTTCACTAGAAGTATGCAAAGTCCTATCATTTTTCTTTTTCTTTTTCTTTTTAGATGGACTAGGTGCATCAACATTAATTCTTTGAGAGTCTTGTTCAATCCTTTTAGGGTGACCTTCAGGATAAAGTGGCTCCTGAGTCATTCTACCTCCTCTATTCATTACTCTAACAGCATGATCATTCATATTGTTATTCATCTCATTAAGCAATTCACTTTGAGATTTAGCAACTTGTTCTAATTGGGTTTGAACCATCGATGCATGTTTACCTACACCTTTGACATCATTAGCAATTCTAAACAACAAGTCACTCAAGCGATCAATCATGTAGGCATTTCATTTCAATTGTTTCATAACATTTGCATTGAAATGATCTTGCTTAATAATATAATTGTCAAATTCATACAAACATTGACTAGGAGGTTTGTTATAGGGAATATCACCTTCATCAAACTTTATGAGAGAATTGACCTCTACTACCTGTGACGGTGTGTCAAGACCATGTATTTCTTCAATAGGTGGCAAATTCTTAACATCTTCAGCTTTAATACATTTTTCCTTCATACATTTCTTTGCTTCTTGCATATCTTCAGGACTGAGAAATAAAATACCCCTCTTCTTTGGAGTGGGTTTAAGCGGTGGCTCAGGAAGTGTCCAATCATTATCATTCTTCAATATATTATTCAATAGTTCCTCAGCTTGTTCAATAGTTCGTTCCCTGAAAACACAACCAGCACAACTATCTAGGTAGTCCCTAGAATCATCGGTTAGTCCATTATAAAAGATATCAAGTATTTCATTCTTCTTAAGAGGATGATCAGGCAAAGGATTAAGTAATTGGAGAAGCCTCCCCTAAGCTTGAGGGAGATTCTCTTCTTCAATTTGCACAAAGTTAAATATTTCCTATAAAGCAGCTTGTTTCTTATGAGCAGGAAAATATTTTTCAGAGAAGTAATATATCATATCCTGGGGACTACGCGCACAACCAGGAGCAAGAGTATTAAACCATTTCTTAGCATCACCCTTTAATGAGAAAGGAAAGAACTTAAGGATATAGTAATACCAAATTTTTTCCTCATGAGCGAATAGGGTGGCTATATCATTTAATTTAGTAAGATGTGCCACACGGTTTCAGTTTCATAGCCATGGAAAGGATCAGATTCAACCTAAGTAATTAACTCAGGATCGACAGGGAATTCATAATCCTTATCAGTAACAAATATGGGAGAGGTAGCAAACTTAGGATCATATTTCATTCTCTCCCTCATAGATTTTTCTTTCATTTCAGCAAGCAATGTTATAACTTCATCTCTATCATTACAAGCAAGAATGGCTCTAGCCGTCTCCCTATCAAAGACATGTTCATCAGGTGATTCAATTCTAGTAGGAGAGCTAGGCATAATAGGAGAATCATAATTCTCAAGAGTGTCAACATTTTCAACATTCTCAATTTTATTAGCTTTAGCAAGTTGTTCATCAAGAAATTCACCAAGTGGCACAGCATTATCAAGCATAGTACTCGCATCATCATAAGTATCATTCATAGCAGAAGCAGTATCATCAATAACTTGCGACATATCAGAATGCATAACAGGTGGTGGTGTTGCAAGCTTACTCAAAAAAGAAGGTGAATCAAGTGCGGAGCTAGATGGCAGTTCCTTACCTCCCCTCGTCTTAGAGGGAACGATCTTGGTCTTAGCGTCTTTCAGATTCTTCATAGTGATCAACAGATATAAATCCCAAGTGACTCAACAAATAGAGCTATGCTCCCTGGCAACAGCGCCAGAAAAAGGTCTTGATAACCCACAAGTATAGGGGATCGCAACAGTTTTCGAGGGTAGAGTATTCAACCCAAATTTATTGATTCGACACAAGGGGAGCCAAAGAATATTTGCAAGTATTAGTAGTTGAGTTGTCAATTCAACCACACCTAGAGACTAAATATCTGCAGCAGAGTGATCAGTAGCACAGTAGTATGGTAGTTTGATAGCATTAGCAATAATAGTAACATCAGCAGTAACGATAGCAGCAATAGTTTTGTAGCAATTGTGACAGTAGTAGCAACAGTAGTAACATAGCAAAGAACAATATGTGAAAAACTCGTAGGCATTGGATCGGTGATTATGTTGGATAACATTCATCATGTAACAGTCATAACCTAGGGCGACACGGAACTAGCTCCAATTCATCAATGTAATGTAGTCATGTATTCCGAATATAGTCATACATGCTTGCGATAAGAACTTGCATGACATCTTTTGTCCTACCTTCCCGTGGCAGCGGGGTCCATAAGGAAACTAAGGGATATTAAGGCCTCCTTTTAATAGAGAACTGGAACAAAGCATTAACACATAGTGAATACATGAACTCCTCAAACTACGGTAATCACCGGAAGAATCCCAATTATTGTCACCTTGGGGTATGCGGATCATAACACATAGCAGGTGCGTATAACTTGCAAGATCGGATCAAGAACACAAATATATTCATGAAAACATAAAGGGTTCAGATCTGAAATCATGGCACTCGGGCCCTAGTGACAAGCATTAAGCATAGCAAAGTCATTGCAACATCAATCTCAGAACATAGTGGATAATAGGGATCAAGCCCTAACAAAACTAACTCGATTACATGATAAATCTCATCCAACCAATCACCGTCCAGCAAGCCTACGAAGGAATTACTCACTCCCAGTGGTGAGCATCATGAAATTGGTGATGGAGGATGGTTGATGATGACGATGACGGAAGATCCCCCTCTCTGGAGCCCCGAACGGACTCCAGATCTGGCCTCCTGATGAAGAACAGGAGGTGGCGGCTGCTCCGTATCGTAAAACACGATGAAACTTCTTCTCCTATTTTTTTCTCTGGAATTGTGAATTTATAGGCCTGAGATTAGGGTCAGCGGAGTTATGTGGGCCCCACAAGCCACCAGGGTACGTCGGGGGGGGGGGGGGGGGGGGTGGCGCGCCCTGGTGCCTCATGGGCAGCAGGGGGCCCCTCCAGTGGATCTTGGCTCCAGTATTTTTTATTTATTCCATAAAAAATCTCCAAAAAGTTTCGTCCAATTCCAAGAACTTTTATTTCTGCACAAAAAAATAACACCATGGTAGTTCTGCTAAAAACAGCGTCAGTCTGGGTTAGTTTCATTCAAATCATGCAAATTAGAGTCCAAAACAAGAGCAAAAATGTTTGGAAAAGTAGATACGATGGAGACGTATCAGCAACCAACATTGTATAGAAAGAAGCGGAATCTCCATAATATGCTTCCTCTTCTATTCTTTAACATGTTCCTCTTCTGTTCTCCTTTAATAAGTACAGTATGTTCCTTGTCAGGAAGGGGATTAGTGACTTCTGTAGTCGACATGTCTATTGGGCCGCTTCTGCTAGATGCTTTCAGCACTTTGAGTTGGTCTGCCATAATATCCATGAAATGCTGGGAGCCGTGTGGCCTTTGAGAGACTAGACTGATAGTAACAGTAGTGCGCCTTCAAGTGAATAGAGCTGGCCTGTAGGTGATCGGTAGGGTTTCGATTAGTAGCAGCAATATAACCGCATGTTTTCCAGCCAGTTCTACTTTCCTGATTTATTTATGATGCTTATGGTGTCCCCCTTTTATCTACACTATGATCTGCCTAGTGGCTTTGTGTCATACTAGAAGCACTCCATCCTTCAAGCTAAACTACATGCCACTCATATTTCCAAAGGTTACATTTAATTGGTCAGCTAATGTTAGTACGTGAGTTTTGAAATGCATGTACAGCACATAGAGACATGAGGGAATACTATTTCTCTGTGCGCTCTTGTTATCATGGTTTGGCAATAAACTTTCTTTACTGTATATTTTGAAACCTATCATCTGCCAACTATCCTTAACTCTGGAGCTGCCAATAGGGAGCCTATTTTTGTGTGTAGTTGTGCCAGATTATATTAATGTACGCACCAAATTGCAGAACACATGGGCTCTCTCATCAGAATCCAGTGATAGCACACAAGGGTTTACAGGGAGCCCCTATTATATTAGTACATCCTCTGTATTACACCGATAATCTCACTACTATTTATGTTTTATGCTTCTCAGATAGTGAACATAATCACAATGAATATGAGAATGCGCACACCAGAAGAATATTGCGGAACAATGCAATGGCTAACAAACTTGGCATCAAGGGATTGAGTTCCATTCTGGACGCAATGAAACCCACACGCTCCCCACATACAGATTCGTGTTCAGAATATGATCCTAATGACTATTCTGAGCTCAAGGAGTCAAAGGAAGATGGCCTATCCTGTTCAGCCAACAAGGTGCCTGGGTTCTAATTTGGCAAGGTTTTATTGCTTGCACGTATCTTGCATAAGGTGTCTTGCATTTCTTCTACTTCGTTGCACCGCCATCTGCTTAGTTTACTCATCATATATGTGAAGATGCCATGCCCATCCATTATCAATAAATATTCCATTTGTCATCATACCATGTTTTTCCATTCAAATGCTATTCTTGTGTATCAGACATCCAAAAGGAAGAGGGTGACCACAGAACCTGAAGGAGTAAAAGCAAAGTCCTTGAAAAAGGTTGTGGTACCGGAGAAATCAGATAGCACCCAACTTATATTGGCGATAGAATTAGCGCCACAAAACCTAGGATATCGCAATTATGCTGCTCGCTGCTTTGCTCTTGTTACCACCTGTTGTCCTGTATCCCTGTACTTACATTCATACCTGGTTAATTATGTGACATCAGTGTGCATGATAGCTTGCTTATCCACAGTTCGCTCCAAATTATCAGATCTATATTAATGCTTACATTAATGTAGAATAAATCCAATGCTTATGAAGAAGTTTAGCTCTGCATCGTTCTTCTAAGTATTTGTTGTCCTTTATCACTGTACTTATATTGTCAGCTAGTTGTTCATGTACCATCACTTTGTAGCTTATTTTCCTTGCCCTCGATTTTGTACACATCAGATCTATATTTACTCTTACTAAAATGTTGAATAAAACCAATGCTACTGAAGAAGTTTAGCTCTGCATTGCTCTTGTCAATACCTTTTGCTTGTATGCTAGTTCATGATGTAGCATCACTCTGCATCTTAGCTTAAATAATCTCCATTTGTTCCTATATTATCACATCTATATTTACTCTTAACAAAATGTAGAATAAAGCCAATGCTTATGAAGAAGACTCTTTGGTAAACTTCTTGAATTGCCCCCCCCCCATCAACATGGAAAAGGGCTTTATAGAGCCGGTCTTCACTACTAATGTAAGTTTGTCCTTCTCGAGCCTTCAAACTTTGTTGTGTATATTTGGATAGCTATTTCTGTTACTGCTGTTTATTTTTGTCGTTTGCAGCAAATTGCATGTTTAAAGTTTATTATGAAGAAGTTCATAACCATAAGTTTGTCCTTCTCAATTTCAGTTTTTAGTTGCACAACCTAGTTCCTTATTCATACTCCCTACATTCCACAATGTAGTGCACCCGCGCTTCCCGAGATCTAAGTTTGACGATAAATTTAACCAACGAGACCAACTGTGGCAGAAGCAAAAATTATACCACTGACTTCGTATCGAAATAGCGAATTCAGTGGTATAATTTTTGCTCGCGCCGCAGTTGGTCTCGTTGGTTAAATTTATGGTCAAACTTATATCTCGGGAAGCGCGGGCGCACTACATTGTGGAATGGAGGGATTACCATGTAAATTAAACTAAACATAGCAAGTGATCTTCTTTAGCACTGCATGTATGCTTGTGTTCTTGATCTGTAATCCAGTGGTCTGGTGAAACTACCAACTCCAGCACAATGTCATATCTTGCCATGTCTTAACTATGAACAATGCCATATTATGTTAATGTTATTTAAATCATCTCTTTATTTACCAATCTGAAATGGGATAAATTGACAGTACACTCACCATTGATGCTTATACGTTCTTTAGCACTGCATGTATGCTTGTGTTCTTGATCTGTAATCCAGTGGTGTGGTTAAGCTGGCCACTCCTGCACAATGCCATTTCCTGCCATGTCTTATTATGTTAATGCTATTTTAAACCGTGTCTCTTTATTTACCACTAATAAATGGGATGAATTGACAGCACTGATGCTTATACGTGCAAAACCTGTTATCTCTCTGCTTGTTTCTCTTTGAGGGTGATATCACTGATGCCAGGTAGAACTGCCACAATGATAGTGAGATGAACCCATTGCTTGTCCCTCTAACATATATTGCAGGGATGAAGGCAACACATCTTGGGGATAGCGATACAACCCCAAAGTCATGTCTTGATGCAGTGTCGAAGTTACTCGATAATAGCAGTGACACAAGCTCGATGAAGTCGCCGCCTGAATCTATTCGACTTCTTCAGTCTCAAATTCAAGCAGAAAGACATGCTTCAGCTCAACTCATACTGGAACTCCAATCTCTATCAAAGAGTAACCAGAAGTATAGGACGTCTATTGATGCTATGCAGCTAGAGTTGGAGGATATAAGCGTCAAACAAGCGCAGTCTCATCAGCTTGCTCAGCTGCTTGCGCTGCAGCCGCCGTGCAGACCTAACCTTTCTTAACTGTGTTGAAGAGCTGTTGGTTCTGTATGTTTTGTCGGCACATTTATTTGCACTGGTGGCGACCTTTGATGCCCGGTGTATGTAATCCGCTGTCTGGTTGCGCTTTATTATCTCTGGTGGCGAACTTTGATGCCCAGTCGATGTAATATCCCGTAATTTCATTATTGTATAGTCTGGGTTTATTCGTAGTCACTATGCTGTTATTTATTTACTTTTTTTAGAAGAATTTATTCACTATACATGCTATCGTCGCTAGGCCGTAAGCTTCGACGGAGATCAATGGGCCAAAACGTTATTTGTCCGTCAGTGCTATATGTAAAAAAATTAGACTACGTAAACAGGCCAGCCCGCAACTCTATATATGGGTCCAAACATGGGCCCATTATCATCTCGGGCCGTTAGCAGGCCTGAACGTAAACCGGGCCCAAGTAGTTTTGGGCCTTTAACAGGCCGAGTAAACTATGTTCCTTAGTTGGGCCAGAAAATACCATGGGCTTTTAGCAGGCTGAAAATTAGATCGGGCTTGAATTGTGCCGAATAATTCACGGGCCGACAGCAGGCCTAAATATACCTCGGCCCATGATTTGCCCAATTATATGACGGGCCGTTCACAGGCCAAAATTTATCCCAGGCCGTGGTTGGCCCAATAACATGATGGGCTATAAGCAGGCCGAGTGCAAAGCGGGCCATAATTAGGCCCAATTATTTCACCGGCCCTTAACAGGCCGATAGTCAGAGTGGGCTTAAATTTATCGACAAAGACCATGGGCCATTAAGAGGACAAAAGTCTCTTGTACCAGAAATAGGCCCAAATGCTGCACGGGCCGTTAAGAGGCCGAAAGTAAATTGTACCAGCAATGGGCCGAAATGCGGCACGGGCCATTAAGAGCCCGAAAGTTACTTGTACCAGAAATGGGCCCAAATGCCGCACGGGCCGTTAAATGGCCAAAAGTGAAACCGGGCTGAAAACGGCTCAATTGCGCGAAGGGCCTCTAACAGGCCCAAACTATCATCGGGCCGAACTCGGTCAAACAGTTCAATGGGCCTTTAACAGGCCATAATACAAACCGGGCCATAGATGGGCCCAAAACACAGTGCACTGTTAACAGGCCATATCTGATATGGGCCGTAATTTGGCCCAAAACATGGCAGGCTGTTAACGGGCCGGTCCACTAGTATCTGACAAAATCTTGTGGGCCTTTGGCTGGGCCGGCCCGTTTAACCTGAATGGGCCACTATTGGGCCGTGCCATGTGTCGACGTATCATAGGCGTATCTCGTCCAATGAATGGATGACATATGTCGCAATGCCGAGCTGACACGTGGATCCGCCGGTGAATGAGAATTTTACACGTGAAAAATCCCCATTGGTCCGAGCTGTTAACGGGTTATCGGTTCCAAACACTTCCATGACGCAACATTTATCGTCATGGAAGTGGACACATCCGTGATGATAATTTGAGTATTGTCATGGAATAGTTCTACGATAGCATAGGTATGACTATCTTGATTCTGTCATAAAATTGTCACGGATGTACATGCATGACAGAAAACTTGATCTACTGTAACAAAGACGTATCATCACGGAAGTGTTTTATTTGTAGTGGGTGAAGACGAGGATGTGTTACCGAAGTTCCTTCCCTTTGGGGGAAGTATGTCTCCGTTAGAGTGGTGTGGAGGCACAATGCTCCCCAAGAAGCCACTAGGGCCACCGTATTCTCCTCACGCCCAAGCACAATGCAAGATGCCATGAATCCACTAGTGGTGCCCTTGAAGGCGACGACCGAACCTTTACAAACAAGGTTGGGGCTTTCTCCACAACTTAATTGGAGGCTCCCAACACCACCACGAAGCTTCACCACAATGGAATGTGGCTCTGAGGTAACCTCTTCCGTCTAGGGTGCTCAAACAACCAAGAGTAACAAGATCCGCAAGGGATTAGTGGGGGGAATCGATTATCTCTTGGTGGAAGTGTAGATCGGGGCCCTCTCAAGCAAACCCGAGAAAATCAACAAGAGTTGTTCGCTAGGGAGAGAGATTGGGCAAAAATGGAGCTTGGAGCAACAATGGAGCTTGGGGAAGAAAGAGGCAAGTCTTCTTGGGGAAGAAGAGCCCCTTTATATAGTGGGGACAAATCCAATTGTTATGCATCTCACAGCCCGCACATAAGCGGTACTACCACTCCATGAGCGGTACTACCGCCCTGGCGGTAGTTCCAGGCACACAGTGCAACAGGCGCAGTGCCTCGGACCGGCAGTGCCGCCGGAGCGGTACTACCGCCCGCCCCAGCGGTACTACCGCTGGGGTTGCTGTGTAAAGAAACAGGTGAGGGAGAAGTACAGGAGCAGCAGTACTACCACGCTCGTACTACCGCCCAACTGCCGTGAAGTGACACCCGAGTCCTGAACCAGTTGATTAAGCGGTAGTGAGGGCGGTAGTGGCCAGGCGGTAGTGTCGCTCGCAAGTGAGCAGTACTACCGCGCCACTGCCGCTTAGCACTTTGTGCTACAGTGAGCCATCGGTAGTGGAGCGGTGGTAGGGATGGAAGTACCGAGAGCGGTGATACGTCTCTATCGTATCTATAATTTTTTATTGTTTCATGCTAATATTCTACAACTTTCATATACTTTTCGCAACATTTTATATTATTTTTGGGACTAACATATTGATCCAGTGCCCAGCGCCAGTTTCTGTTTGTTGCAAGTTTTTTGTTTTGCAGAATATCCATATCAAACGAAGTCCAAACGCAATAAAAATTTACGGAGATTTATTTTGGAATATACGTGATTTTTGGAAAGAAGAATCAACGCAAGACGGTGCTCGTGGGCCCCACGAGGCACCAGGGCGTGCCACAGGGGGGTGGCGCGCCGCGGTGCCTCGTGAGCCCCTCATAAGTCGGTTGACCCCCTTCTTTCGCCGCAAGAAAGATAATATCGGGAAAAAAATCATGTTAAATTTTCAGCCCGATCGGAGTTATGGATCTCCGGGAATTTAAGAAACGGTGAAAGGCCAGAAAACAGGAACGCGAAACAGAAGAGAACAGAGAGAGAGATCCAATCTCGGAGGGGCTCCCGCCCCTCCGGGTGCCATGGAGGCCAAGGACCAGAGGGGAAAACCTCCTCCCATCTAGGGGGGAGGCCAATCAAGAAGAAGAAGGAGGGGGGCTCTCTCCCCCTCTCTCCTGGTGGCGCCGGAACGCCGCCGGGGCAATCATCATGACGGCGATCTACACCAACAACTTCGCTGCCATAAACACCAACTCTCTCCCCCTCTATGCAGCAGTGTAACACCTCTTCTCCCCGCTGTAATCTCTACTTAAACATGGTGCTTAACACTATATATTACTATCCAATGATGTGTTGCCATCCTATGATGTTTGAGTAGATTCATTTTGTCCTATGGGTTGATTGATGATCGTGATTGGTTTGAGTTGTATGTTTTATTTTGGTGCTGTCCTATGGTGCCCTCCGTGTCGCGCAAGCGTGAGGGATTCCCGCTGTAGGGTTTGCAATACGTTCATAATTCTCTTATAGTGGGCGGCTAGAGTGACAGAAGCATACACCCGAGTATGGGGGTTGTTGCGTATGGGAGTAAAGAGGACTTGTTACCTAATGCTATGGTTGGGTTTTGCCTTAATGATCTTTGGTAGTTGCGGATGCTTGCTAGAGTTCCAATCATAAGTGCATATGATCCAAGTACGGACAATATGTTAGCTCATGCCTCTCCCTCATATAAAATTGCAATAATGTTTACCGGTCTAGTTATCGATTGCCTATGGACAAATCATTCTCTTGTGTTACAAAAACTTTCTACTAAACAACTAACTTTTATTATCTTGCAATTTACTCATAGTTTTATTATCTCGCAAATTACTCCTAGTTTTATTCTCGTTAAGTACTTCTAGTCTTATCCTTACACCCGCAAAATAGTTTCATACTTGTTCTAGGTAAAGCGAACGTTAAGTGCGCGTAGAGTTTTATCGGTGGTCGATAGAACTTGAAGGGAATATTGATTCTACCTTTAGCTCCTCGTTGGGTTTAACACTCTTATTTATCGAAAAAGCTACAACTGATCCCCTATACTTGTGGGTTATCAAGACCTTTTTCTGGCGCCGTTGCCGGGGAGCGATAGCGTGGGGTGAATATTCTCGTGTGTGCTTGTTTGCTCTATCACTAAGTAGTTTTTATTTTGTGCTCTTGTTTTCTATCTTTAATTATGGGTAGGAAACGTAAAATACCAAAAAAATTAGTTGTACTTGCTAAACCAATGGTTGAAGACCCACCCAAAATTTATCATACCGCTGAAGCTTTCTACTTGGATCATCTTCGATCCCTTTGTGCTCATGCTGAAAACCCAACTAGCTTAGTTGAGGGAAAATCATTAGATAAGCATGCTCATTTTGTGGGACACCGCTTGTCTCAAAAAGGGAAACTCTTATGGCATCATATTAATACTTTGAATTGCTATGCTTGGAAT
Source organism: Elymus sibiricus (assembly GCA_039707655.1). NCBI lineage: Eukaryota > Viridiplantae > Streptophyta > Magnoliopsida > Poales > Poaceae > Elymus > Elymus sibiricus. Next base: position 256,732,629 of record CM077674.1, read on the forward strand.
TTATGTGAAATACATGATTTTACATGTTGTTCTGAAAACCCTAAAAAAACACCTTCAGTGCCAATGTGAGTTTAAGGATAATGGAACCTTATCTTCTTATGCCAAGGGTGTTTATAGTTAATATGATGTTGAACAAATTGAAGAATTTGTTGCTTTTAAGGGTTCATATGAAATTGCTTCTTTGATTGAAAAGTGTGATGCTACTCTTTACAAATCTGAAAATTTTGCCATACTCAAATATTGCTATGAAAACTATGCTTCTAATGCTTATGTGAAAGAATATATTGAGGACACCTCCGCTGTCCAAGAAGAGACTAATATTTTGCAGGCTCCTATCGAAGAAGAAATTGATGACACTGTGAGCTCATTAGATGAAAAAGATGATGAGGAGAGCGAAGAACAAAAGGAGGAAGAGCGGATTAGCTACCCGTGCCCACCTTCTAATGAGAGTAACTCTTCAACTCGTACATTGTTTAATCTCCCTTCGTGCTTATAGAAGGATGAATGCTATGATATCCCTTTTTGATGAACTTGATGCTTGCTATGCTCGTGGCCATGATGCTGTAACACCCTGGTTTTTGTCTTTTTCTTTTAGTTGGATTTATTGAATATTTTATTTGCATTTGAGGTTTCTGTCATTTCTTTTGGACTTACCAGTTGGATTTATTTTTGATTTTCTTCCAAGTGGGCTCTATATTCCATAAACCCTTTCTAGACCTCATCCCTCTCACCCTAATGCCATTGGGTATTTTTATTTAATGGCATTATACTCTTTTTCTCTCTGAAAATGCCCATTTGCTCATATAGCTAAGCAACCCCTATTTTTATTGCTCAGAAAATTCCAAGAAAATTCCCAAATATTCTTTGGGTCATGCCTCACCTTCCTATGCAAAAATATCCCATGGTCATTTGGAAAATTTCAGCCAGGGAAAAATGTTTTTGCTTCTGGACATAATAGTCACTTTGTGAAGCAAGTATAATTTTCCTTGATCTTTTTGAGTTGAAATTTTTACCACTTGATTACCCTCCTAGGTGATGCTTAAACGCCTAATTTCAGCTCAAATCTCCTAGCCATTTGTCCCCAGTGGTTTTAGCAAGTTTATGTCCAGAAACTTTCTCTCTAGCTCCAGTCACTTCCAAGGCACCAGATGGCAAGGCAAGCGCATTTCTGGGCACAACATCGAAGGGACAACACCTAGGACATGGTGTGGCAGCGCCGAAAGCCCCATGCATGCCATTGCACGTGGTGACCGCGTGCGGGCATGGTGCAATGCACGCGCTCTCTGTGCTTTGCTCGTCGGGTCCGATCGGCCACCGTCAAGCTTCTCCCCTCGCGCCACCACAGCATGTCCAGGCCTCCCAGAACACTCTCCTTCTTCCACCTAGCCCCTCTCTGACCCTCCCTGACACCGGCAGGACGCACGCCGAGCGCGGCCACGGCGCTAGCGGCCGGTACAGTGGACCGCACGCGCGACCCTGTTCCACTTAGTGCGCCTGCGCCCGAGCCCGTGTGCATGCACTGTGTTTGGCCTCGCCCGCGTCGTCTCCAAGCTCGCCCGAGTCCTCACCGTCCCCAGTTCGTCCTGTCGCTCAGCTCCGGTGGAGCTCGAACACTGTCCCTCCTCCTCCTATAAATAGAACCCCTCCCCGGTCGTTCTAGCCATCCCAAACCTCCTCTCTACTCTCAAATTGAGCTCTAGTAGCTGCTGGCAACGCCGGGAAGGCCTCTGGCCTTCAAACCTCGCCGGAGATTGGCCGCGGTTCTCCCCGGCCAACCTCGCCCTCTGGAGCCCCTCGACCTCGCCCTCTGCTTCTGGTGTGCTCGTGATGATCCACGGAAGACGCCTAAGCCTCTGGTTCATCGGATTGAGGTCGTCTTCCTCAATTCCGACGAGCTCCGCCGCCCGCCGTCTCTGGAGAGGATCGCCGCGACGCCGTCAGTCGACCTCAGCTCGTGTTTCGGGTACGTGTGTGACCGTCTCGTTGAGCTAGACCCATCCCCCTCCTCTCTGGCAATCGCCGAGGTCTCCTCGCCGGAGAAACGCTGGTGACAGAGCCACCGAGCCCTGTTCCCCTCTCTCTCTCGTTTAAAACCAAATAGGGGCCCCACCTATGATTCTCTCTCTCTCTCGCCCGAAGGGGTATCTAAGTGGAAGCGTATTTCCAAAATACTTCTTCGACGTCAGCCCCTCTGGGATTTTCTGAAAATTGATTTAATTCATTTTAATCCAGGGTTTGACCCTAACTTTGACCAGCCACAACTTTTTATCCATAAGTCCAAATGAGATGATTCTTTTTGCTACTAGTTTGTAAAATTCCAAAGTTTCTGTATGCTAAATTTCAGAATTTTTCGTGCAGTTGAGAATTTCTTGTGAAATAAACAGTGTTATGTGACATTTTCTTTTTGCATTTAAATTATTTTCAGAAGAACCTAGTTGTGTTGGAGAAGGCCAGGAGTAGTGTGACACTCCTCTGAACGAAGGCAAGCCACAACAGCCATATGCAAGGATGGCATTGCAATAACTTTGGTTTAATTGAATTAAATCATCAAGTATTCATCATTTTAAAATAATTTACTATATAACTCTCATTGCATAGACTTTGTTCTTGTCATGCAGTAGGATACATGATTTCTTGCTAGTGTGCAGTAGGTATCATGACATATACTCATATGATAACATGATGCATTTTTTATTCATGATCGTGACCCGTGCATCCATTCACACACTATGGCTCGAATCATTTTCATTTCAAGTTAAACTTGATCTTAATCCAACTTGAACATGCTATTGATCGAGTCATGGTGCCACCGAATCGAGCTCACCAGTGCAACCTCACTTGCCTGGATGGGGAGGCCCTAATGCGGTCTATTGTCATGCCTCTCGCCGGTACCTCCTACGAGGGAAGGTTATGCTCTGGCGCTACCCTGGCCCGGTAGGCAGTCATAACCTTGAGGACCCGAGTTTTGATGGTACCAAGGTCCCCGTTTGGGACGATGTTTATGTTTGGTCACGACGGCGGCAACCATAGAGGTGGCAGATGTCACATGTTGGCATCGGGGTCACCCAGGACATATCCCAAAGGGGAGTTTGTCGGAGTGGCCGGGAGAGTGTCATGCAATAGATTGGTTTTGTCAGAATATCGTTGGTCCACCCGAATGGGAGCACGAGGCCATGAGTTCCGTAGTGTGGGTACAGTGTACTAACCTCTGCAGAGTGTATAATCTATCGATAGCCGCGTCCTCGGATTTGGACACAGTTCGTAGTAGGTCACAGCGTGGGTCAACAGATATAATAAACTTGCACACTAAGACTCACAAGATGGCACATGCAGAAGTGGTGATCGAGTGAGGATCACTATGAAAGGAATGTTTGTGATCAAGTGAGGATCACGGTGGTTACGCGGTAACCCCGCAATGGTAAGTTGGTCCCGGGGACCATGGTAATGTTTCACGCACACCTCATGTTGGGTAGTATCATGCTCATGCATTAAATCTGTTAAATGCCTTGTTGTTGTTTGTCGCACTTGTTTTGTTTGCTGTGAGCTTGCGAGTACATTCAAAGTACTCACCTGGCTTATCATGCCAGATGTAGGAGAAGCCGTGCATGGTGTGGATATCGAGCAGTATGTCGCACTCTAGGCCGTGTCCCAGCAGTGTCCCTGTGGAGTGGAGTTCCGCTACCTCGTCGTTCCGCTGTCGCGTATTAGTTCCCTTATCATCGAGGCCCCTGCCATGTCTACTAAATATTTTACATAAGTGCAGCCGCACCGTGTGTGCCGCTTGGCCTCGCTCATCAGGTAATATGTAAACCTATGTTTCCGCTAAGAGATCAATAAAGCGGTTGTTTTCTATACCAAGTTCTTGTGTATTGCCAGAAGACTTGATCTCTGGGCTGGCAATGCAAGGTAAACCGGTTGCTCTGAGCCAGGGTGCCACAGATGCCAATTTGAATTATGCTTATGGAGATGAACTTGCTATAGTTCCTTATGTTAAACATGAAATTGTTGCTATTGCACCCACTCATGATAGTCCTATTACCTTTTTGAATTCTCTCAACTACACTATATCGGAGAAATTTGCGCTTATTAAGGATTATATTGATGGGTTGCGTTTTACTGTTGCACATGATGTTTTTGATGAATATAATATGCATGTGCTTACTGCTCCTAATTGCAATTATTATGAGGGAGGAACTACATCTCCGCCTCTCTATGTTTCCAATACGATAAAACTGCACGAAACTGTTTATACTATGCATTTGCCTTTACTTGATGTGCATGAATTGTTCTTTTATGACATGCCGATGCATAGGAAGAGAGTTAGACTTTGTCATTGCATGATATATGTTTCTTTGTGCTTACTACTAAATTACAAATCATTGTTAATTAAAATTGGCTTTGATATACCTTGGGAGCCGGGTGGATCAATTACTTGAGCATTTTATGCCTAGCTTAATGGCTTTAAAGAAAGCGCTGCCAAGGAGACAACCAGAAAGTTTTAGAGAGTCATTTATTTCTATTGTGTGCTTTTAAAAAGTTTAAAAACAACAAAATATAGAGGGGAACCTAAAAACTTTACAAAAAGAAAAGTGAAAGTAAGAAAGACGAGCACCGTGGAAGCGGGAGCATGCCTTGAACTTTGTTCATGCCCATGGAAACTTTGCGAATCTTGAATTATAGAAACTTTTCAACAAAAATAATTACCCCCTTGTACAAATCCATTGTATTATAAAAATAATGTGCCAAGATTTACCGTTAGGATGTTTAAATTGCTTGCTTGGTGTGTACAGTGCAAAAACAGAAACTTTTGCTGTAGTGCGTGAATTTACATTTTTTACTGGAACTTGAAAAAATTCTGAAATTTTAACACGATACTGCTATGAAAATTGTTTATTTTTTCCTGATTTTTCAGAATTTTTTGAGTTACAGAAGTATATGTACCATCTGCATCTTTACAGACTGTCCTGTTTTCACAGATTGCATTTATAGTTTCGTTATTTGCTTATGTTTGAAATCTTGTTGAGCCCCATTGACTAGGGAGCCATAGAATTGTGATAGCATACAGTGGGTAATGTTTGATTATAATTATACAATAATGTTAGAGCAGGACATGACGGGATTTGATGTTATTTGTACTAACCCTTCTAATAAGAAGTTCGGTTAAGTTTTGTGTGGATGAAGTGTTCGAAGATCGAGGAGGTATTGATATGAGAAGAATGAGGAGAGGCAAGAGCTCAAGCTTGGGGTTGCCCAAGGCACCCCAAGTAAATATTCAAGGAGACTCAAGCGTCTTGATACATCTCCAACGTATCTATAATTTTTGATTGTTCCATGCTATTATATTATCAATCTTGGATGTTTCTATATACATTTACAGCAATTATATATCATTTTTTGGGACTAACCTATTAACTTAATGCCCAGTTCCAGTTGCTGTTTTTTGCCTGTTTTTGGTTTTCCAGAATATCAGTACCAAACGAAGTCCAAATGCCACGAAACTTTTTGGAGATTTTTTTTGGACATAACAAGTAGTGGAAGCTTTGGGAGAGGGCCAGAAGATGAAGCAGTGGCCCACGAGGCTCTAGGGCGCGCCCCCTGGTGGCTTGTGGGGCCCACACAACTTTGTTTGACCTAATTCCACCACTATAAATTCTCTAAAATCGGGAAACCAACAGAGGAGTCCACGAAATACTTTTTCCGCCGCCGCAAGTTTCTGTTCTCGAGAGATCCCATCTGGAGGCCTTTTCCGGTGCTCCGCCGGAGGGGGAATCGATCACGGAGCGGCTCTCCATCAACCTTGCTGCCCTTCCGATGATACGTGAGTAGTTTACCACAGAACTTTGGGTCCATAGTTAGTAGCTAGATGGCTTCTTCTCTCTTTTTGATCTTCAATACAATGTTCTCCTCGATGTTCTTGGAGTTCTATCCGATGTAATCACTTTTTGCGGTGTGTTTGTTGGGATCCGATGAATTGTGAGTTTATGATTAGATTATCCATGAATATTATTTGAGTCTTCTCTGAAATATTTTATGCATGATTATTATAGCTTCGTATTTCTTCTCCGATCTATTGATTTGGTTTGGCCAACTAGATTGATTTATCTTGCCATGGGAAGAGGTGCTTTGTAATGGGTTCGATCTTGTGGTGCTCAATCCCAGTGACAGAAAGGGACATGACACGTATGTATCGTTTCTATTAAGGGTAAAAATATGGGGTTTAATCATGCGTGAGTTTACTTTGTCTACATCATGTCATCTTTCTTAAGGCGTTACTCCGTTCTTTATGGAGTTAATACACTTGATGCATGCTGGATAGTGGTCGATGTGTGGAGTAATAGTAGTAGATGCAGGCAGGAGTCGGTCTACTTGTCTCGGACGTGATGCCTATATACATGATCATTGCCTTGGATATCATCATGATTATTTGCTTTTCTATCAATTGCCCAACAGTAATTTGTTTACCCACCGTATGCTATTTTCTTGAGAGAAGCCTCTAGTGAAAACTATGGCCCCCGAGTCTATCTAAATCATATATTAAAAACCCTAAATATACCTTGCTGCACTTTTTCTTTATTTATTTTATTTTGTATTTTTTCAATCTATTTATCTATCACATACAATTTAATCTTGCAACTAACCCCCGAGGGATTGACAACCCCTTGTTTGCGTTGGGTGCAAGGATTTGTTGTTTTGTGTGCAGGTGCTGCTAACGAGGTGTTGCGTGATTCTCCTACTGGATTGATAACCTTGGTTTCATAACTGAGGGAAATACTTATCTCTACTGTACTGCATCTCCCTTCCTCTTCAGGGAATTACCAATGCAGCTCACAAGAAGCACGTCTAAGCTTGGGGATGCCCCGGAAGGCATCCCATCTTTATTCGACAATTATTAGTATGTCTCGGTTTTTATTTTGTTCACATGATATGCGTAAATTCTTGGAGCGTCTTTTGTATTTATTTTTCCCTTTTATTTTATGCACCATACTGGTATGAGATAGTCCTTGGTTGATTTATAGAATTCTGTTTGCACTTCACTTATATCTTTTGAGTATGGCTTTATAGAATGCTTCATGTGCTTCACTTATATCATTTGAAGTTTGGATGCCTGTTTCTCTACATTTAGAAAACCATTATTTGTAGAATGCTCTTTTGCTTCACTTATATTTATTAGAGCATGGTCTTTTGTAGAAAGAATTAAACTGTCTTGCTTCACTTATATCTGTTTAGAGAGTCAACAGGAATTGGCCATTCACATTGTTAGTCATAAAACCTTACATAAAACTTGTAGGTCATTGAATATGATATGTTTGATTCCTTGCAATAGTTTTGCGACATAGAGATGGTAATATGTGGGAGGTACTAGTGAATGATTGTGGTTTAGTAAGAATATTGGTGTTAAGCTTTGTGATTCCCGAAGCATGCACATATAGTCTATAGTTATGCAATGAAGTTACATCCTACTTATGGTGCATTATTGAGTGTTAGTTATGTTCAATGCATGTTTATGACCGTTTTCATTTTTTGGTTGGTCGCTTCTCAATCTATTTGCTAGCCTTCACTTGTACTAAGCGGGAATGCTGCTTGTGCATCCAACTCCTTAAACCTAAAGTTGTGCCAAATGAGTCCACCATACCTACCTATATGAGGTATTTCCATGCCGTTCCAAGTAAATTTGCATGTGCCAACTCTAATTATACAAAATAAATTTCTGTTTTGTGTGCTCGTACCGCTCATGTGGCGGCAGAGGGTGGCCAATATCTTTCATGCTAGGCGGGTTATTCTCAGGATGAGTGTTTATTCACTTGTCATTGCATGAGAGAGTGGCAGGTAATAGGGATGCCCAGTCCCACAATGAATCAAAAATAATAATAAAAAAATTCCTTGGAAAGTGTTGGTATGGAAGGCACCCGTGGATACGACTAGCCATGGATTCTGAAAGAATGGTGGAAAGGAAATGAATTTTATTTTCTGTTTGGGAACCGCCTATAATGTGTCTAGCATGGAAGATATTGGGAACTTTCGGTCGTAGCATTGATAGGAAAAGCATGCCTCTCAAAATAATTTTATCTCTCTAATTTAAGCTTTGAGCTCTGGCACCTCTGCAAATATCTGCTTCCCTCTGCGAAGGGCCTATCTATTTTACTTTTATGCAATTTTTATTTTTTATTTTGAGTCTCCATCTTCTCTTATAAAGCACCAACTAGAGAGCACTATTGTCATACTTGTGCATTGGATGTAGCTAATATTGAGTGTGTATCATGACTGGATCAATGATTGAGCATAACGGGCTTGGGATAGCATTCTTTAGCATTTTTATTTTGAAAGACATGATTGTTTGTTGGTATGCCTGAGTATTGATGTCTTTATGTCAAATTATAGACTATTGCTTTGAATCACTCGTGTCTTAATATTCATGCCATGATTAGATTATATGATCAAGATTATGTTAGGTAGCATTCCACATCAAAAATTATCTTTTTTATCATTTACCTACTCGAGGACGAGCAGGAATTAAGCTTGGGGATGCTGATACGTCTCCGTCGTATCTATAATTTTTGATTATTTCATGCCAATATTCTACAACTTTCATATACTTTTGGCAACATTTTATACTATTTTTGGGACTAACATATTGATCCAGTGCCCAGTGCTAGTTTCTGTTTGTTGCATGTTTTTTGTTTTGCAAAATATCCATAACAAACGAAGTCCAAACGCAATAAAAATTTACGGAGATATTTTTTGTAATATATGTGATTTTTGGGAAGAAGAATCAACGCAAGACGGTGCTCATGGGCCCCACGAGGCACCAGGGCGCGCCCCAGGGGGGGGGTCGCGTGCCGTGGTGCCTCATGAGCCCCTCATAAGTCGGTTGACCCCCTTCTTTCTCCGCAAGAAAGATAATATCGGGAAAAAAATCATGTTAAAATTTCAGCCTGATCGGAGTTACGGATCTCCGGGAATTTAAGAAATGGTGAAAGGCCAGAAAACAGGAACGCGAAACAGAAGAGAACAGAGAGAGAGATCCAATCTCGGAGGGGCTCCCGCCCCTCCGGGTGCCATGGAGGCCAAGGACCAGAGGGGAAAACCTCCTCCCATCTAGGGGGGAGGCCAAGCAAGAAGAAGAAGGAGGGGGGCTCTCTCCCCCTCTCTCCCGGTGGCGTCGGAACGCCGCCGGGGCAATCATCATGACGGCGATCTACACCAACAACTTCGCTGCCATAAACACCAACTCTCCCCCCTCTATGCAGCAGTGTAACACCTCTTCTCCCTGCTGTAATCTCTACTTAAACATGGTTCTTAACACTATATATTACTATCCAATGATGTGTTGCCATCCTATGATGTTTGAGTAGATTCATTTTGTCCTATGGGTTGATTGATGATCGTGATTGGTTTGAGTTGTATGTTTTATTTTGGTGCTGTCCTATGGTGCCCTCCGTGTCGCGCAAGCGTGAGGGATTCCCGCTGTAGGGTTTGCAATACGTTCATAATTCTCTTATAGTGGGCGGCTAGAGTGACAGAAGCTTTCACCTGAGTAAGGGGGTTGTTGCGTATGGGAGTGTCGGTGTAAAAACCGGCAGACCTCGGGGTAGGGGGTCCCGAGCTGTGGATCTCGGATCGATGGTAACAGAGACAATGGAGACGGTGTTTTACCCAGGTTCGGGCCCTTTTGATGGAGGTAAAACCCTACGTCCTGCTTCTGTTATATTGATAAAGACGTATCGAGTACATAGTTGATCTACCTCGAGATCGTAATATGCGTCTAACTTCTATGGCTAGGTAAGTAATGTTGTGTTGATGTCCCCCCTACAGGCTAAACCCTATGTCTTATATACACGCCAGAGAGGGCACCTAGGGTTACAATGTCGGTATCTAGGAATAAGGCGGTTGGACAAATATTGAAGTGTACTACAAGTCTTCGGTTGAGATAGCGTCGACCACGCCTCCCATGTACAGTCTCCGGAGTCCATCTTGGTCACGTACGGGGGTACATCAGCCCAACCGAGGAGACAGGTCGGCCCGGTTAGCACCCCCTAATCCAGGACACCGTCAGTAGCACCCGAACTGGTCTTCTATGCCGAGGACGATGGTCGATAGATATTACTTCGGATCCGGAGTCTTTGGCTTGACAGACGAGTTCCACTTTGCATTTCGGATTCTCTTAACAGAACATCGACATCCCTGGTCCAACCGAGCTGGTACCCTGCCCGAGGGGTGTAGGTAACTTAGCCTCGAAGGCTGGTCGTACAGGTATGAACAATCCAATCCTGCCTAACAACTTTATCGGAGAGGCTCGCCCCATGATGGGTCGAGCAGTTACTGCCTCAACCTCAAATTGCGGTTCGAAGCAGCTCGTTTACTGGCACGTCCCTTCGAAACAGAGATTACGCCCGCTTTCTTAGGGATATCATCAAGATTTTGTTTCCTCCCATATGTTTCAACGACATTTTTGATAGTGGCCGCGAATTTATCGGCATAGCAGGGGGACTCTTGGCCATTCATAGGTCTATAAGAACCAAAGGGAGAACAGCACAACGACGCACGCTCCCATTCCTTCCCCGCTACTGCCCCGCCTAGCTACAGCGCCCAGATCCAACTAGCACGCCCTCCCCTTTCGCGAGCTCAGCTTCTCAACCAGCCATGGCCGACACCCTCAAGGGGCACTGGGGCGGCTCCACGGTGACAGCGGCGACTATCGCCGAGCTGCGCGACGCGGGGTATCTAGCCCCCGCCATCGCTGCCCGCGCTCCAGCGGCCGACCAGCTGGTGCCTGCTCCCAATGCCGGGGAGCGGGTGGTCTTCGTTCCCCACCTCATCCGACGCCTGGGGTTCCCGCTGCACCCCTTCGTGCGCTGGGTAATGTTCTACTACGGGTTAGACTTCCACCACATGGGCCGCAACTCTATTCTCCACCTCGCCGCTTTTCATCACAGTCTGCGAGGCTTTCCTCCGCTGCGAGCCACACTTCGGCTTGTGGCTGAAGCTCTTCAGGATCAAACCGAAGTCCAGCGGACAAGATCTCGCGGAGTGCGGGGGAGGTATGGTCAGCAAGAACCAGGGGGTCATCTAGTTCAAAGGAACCTTCATCGAGACGGTGAAGGAATGGCAGAGGGAGTGGTTTTATATCACTGAACCTCTTGCCCTTGGTCAAGCCAAAGTCCCGGCCTTCTCGGCCGGGCCTCCCAAGAAACTCAAGTCCTGGAAGGAGAAGGGCATTGCTTGGGGGAATCCAGAAGAGGTGGAGACCCTGACCGACAGGGTCCTGTGGTGGTCCACGATGGGGAAGGTTGAGCTGGCCGACGTCATCAATGTCATGCTCAACCGCCGTATACTTCCCCTCCAGTGTCATGCTACCCAGATGTGGGCACAAAATCCCGAGGACATGGACACCATCAACACCTTCTTCCGCTCCACCTTGGCCACCATGTGGACAAAGCTCATGAAGCTGGCCAAGGACAAGATCCCCAAGGCGGGAGAGGACCGCGGCCTCGAGCACGGCTATGAGGCCCTCTCGGTAAGTGATTTTGCCCTTCAATCTCTGTGCTTTGTTCAGTGTGTCGAGGATCAAAGTTTTTACATGAATCGTTGTGTTTTGACATTTTGCAGATGTGGTCAGCCTGGGTAAAAGGGGTACGATGCCTAGCCCCACTGCCGGAGCAGCCCCCAACTCCCCTGCTCTCGGCGCTTCTGACCGAGGAGCCACATGTGGTGGCCTCCAAAGGGACGAAGCCCCAGACGGGGAGGTCCAGTGCTCGGACCAGGGGGACCTCGGTCACTCGGTCGGAAGAGACCCACACCTCCGCCGCTCTAGACGGCGGCGCCGAGGAAGGCGAGGAGGAGATTCTCCCTCCGAAGGGGAAGAGGTCGGCGTTAGAAGACACCGACGTGGACATGCCGCCGAAGGGCTCAAAGAGGCCGAGGCGAGCCTCATCCGAGGCCGCAAACAAGGCATCGGAGAGGGCCGAGCTCTCCGGTGACTCAGAGGAAGACCCCCTCGCAATGGGGAGGAAGAAACCGGCACCTCGAGGGTAGGCCCTTGTCTCTATCGTCTTTCCTTAAGTCACTGTTTCAGCAAGGGGAACCTTACACAAGTAGTTTTTCATGTGCAGTCCGCTGAGGGTAATCCCCAGCGGCTCTTCAAGCGGGCTGCCATCAACCAGCGGGACTTCAGAGCCCGCTGCTTCTCCCCCAAAGCCTGACGGTCTGGGGGAGGTGACATCCACCTCGGTCACCGAAGTCAACTTGACGGGGGCCGACAAGGTGGTGACCATGGCCGAGGACAACACCTCAGCCCGACAAGATCCGGGGGCGGAGCGCCCCGAAGTCATCAAAGAACTGCTGGGCCAGTCGTTGGCCCAGCCGGCATCTACCTCGGCTCCACCACACTGGGCGGAGGCCGCTCGGGTGGACACACCCGAGGTCACCCCTTCGCCCCAGCCTACTGCCCAGGGACGGGCTAGCGCGGGGTGGACCGAGGAGGTGGAGGAGACCCTGAGGGGTTCTTCCATCAAGGAGGAGCACCGCGCCTTGATGGGCATGGCGCTGGGGAGCTACCGGTCCGCATGGGCCGCCCTGCATGAGGTTTTCAAGAACCTCGCAGCAGGTTTCGAGGTACACATTCTACGCATTCAGCGTGTTTATTTGAGCTGTTTGTCTTTGTGAATTCTAGGCGAGGACATAAGAGTATGGCCTTGTAAATGGCTTAGTGAGTGAGTAGCCCCCGAGCCCGAAGTCGGTTTCAAGAAACCGGCATCGGGGTCGTGTGATGTACTAGGAGCCGATGAGTGATCGTAATTATTCCCTTTATAATGAGAATCCGTTTTGTTCCAAGTTTCAACCTCGATCCCGGACTCCGTCTCCAAAGAGATGGCGGAGATGAACCGGAAACTTGAGCAGTCTCAAGGTAAGCAAGTTTAAACTTGCCTTTGTCTTGTGACTAAATACGTGTAATGTGTGTGAAAGAAAACAACTAAGGCCGAACTGTATTGACAGGGGAGCTGGAGATGCTCAAGGCCGAGCTCGACAGAGCTCGGAAAGAGGTGCGGCAGCAGGAGACTGCTGCCGCTGCGGCCGAGAAGGCGCGGGCTGCTGAGAAGGCGGCCGGAGAGAAGCACCAGGCAAGGGTGCTAGAGGTCGAGGAGACCCTAAAGGGCGTGTTCGAAGCACGCGACAAACTTTAGGAGGAGGGGCAGCGGACGAAGCAGGAGCTCGAGAAGCTGCAGCATGCCTACTCCGAGCTCAAGACCTCGGCCCGAGCAGACCGCGAGGTGCTCCAGCAAGTGAAGCAAATCGTCTCGGGTAAGAAATTCTTGCTGCAGTGTGCATTTGGCAGCAAAGGGTGTGTCAAGCTCACCCAATTATGGCGTTCCGCCGAGGTCTTCGAGGATCTCCCGCAGAGCATGGAGGATGCGGTGGCATACTTCTGCCAGCTGGCGGGCCATGAGGCAGAGAAAGCCTTCTGGGGTCAATTCCCGGGGTCGCCGTCTACGCACCTGCTGAATCATCGAGTGAAGCAGCTGGTCGAGCTGTTCTGCATGACAAGGCCGACGCTCCAAGACCTCTGCGTCGCTTTGTGGCCTGCCGAAGCCATGCCGAAGAGTTTATTCGGCCTGACGGCCCGTCTCCAAAATGCCGTGCCCTGCGTCGAGCGCTGGAAGAGGTCCATGTGCTTTGAAGGGGCGCGGAGGGCATATGCTTGCGTGAAGACTCACTTCCGCAAGGTTGATGCGGAGACGTGTGCCGCTGGCCCTCCTGCCGACAAGCCGCGGACAACCGAGTAGTTTTTCACCGAGGTAGAGGCGGGAGCTCGGACCACCGAGGCCATGTGCCCCAAGGACACTCTGTATTTTTAGGTGATACTTCGGAATGCCGGAGTGTTATAATGTAAAAACTTTATCTCGTGTTTGAATGAAGATGGCTTGAGATTCCATGTGTTTTTATTTTAGAATTCGATTATTCCTCCGAGATGACTGTTTAAAATGAGAGTGGCCAGTCGTCGGCTTCAGCCCCAGTGTAGGTTATACAGAGGGTGTTCCTTAAGGCATACTTGACCCGTGGCCAACGTCTCGGTACCCGGAGGCGGTCAATGACTTAAAGGAACTAGGCAATCGGACTATAGTGGCTTGACATCTTTCATTTAGTCATAGGAGTTTGACTGTGGGGGCGAAGGACCAGCCCCCGGCATAGGAAGTGTGCGGCCAACGCGGCCGAGGTCTAGGCCATAGCACACTTCGGCTAGAAATAAAAGCCCTTCGTTTGACCCGGGTGATCTCTATCGTCACATCGCTTGACGCGGTCTCCGGATGGCAGACCAGTTTATGCTTACCTAGATAGTCAGTTTTCAGCTTTCTCCACTGGGGCGCCATGCCAATTAACCTGGCGGCGCAATCGCAGTGGTTCTCCCGTTACGCCCTTAGCCGAATACATCGGAAACGTAAGGGGTACACATAGGAGCCGGGCAACCCAACTATTGACCGAAATCTAGGTTCGAAACTGATGCATATAAGGCCAAAAATCCGGGACGCCGAATACATCGGACTTTCATATACAATTGCATCTTTTTAAAGTACTTCATTGTCCCGGAGCTATGCTGATAAAGAAATACAATAAAGACCTTAAAAGGGCACGGTTTCTTTATTTCATAATATCAATCGTGTACATGCCCAGTTGTGACGAGAGTAATCGAAAGAATACAACGTAAATTGTAAGGAAGGAAGAGGAAAAAAAATAGGTCGGATAATTACTAATGGATTTTAAAGGATTCGGACCGAAGCCTGCCGCACGTCTGCGTTTCCGAACTGTTGACCAGATCGTTCCGATTGACGACGAAGGATTTGCGAAGGCCGATGCTCGACCGGTCCTTTATACACTCTAAGTGTTTGATTGACCAAGTTCCTCAAAGGGAGGTGTTTGCCGGAATCATTCTGTAGTTAAGGCCACATAGACGTAGTTATGCTCGGCTGTTTCTTTTACAGATACCTGCCTGTGTAGGGGCTCTAAGCCTTGTATTCGCGTGGTTAATCTGCGCCTGACGTGTGGGTAGTTGTGTTGGCTCCTCGGCGTCCCAGGGAATTTTCAGTGCGAAGTTGTGTACCCTGGGGACGTAGTGCCCACAGCTCGGGCACGCGAGGAGCCCGCATCCCTATTTCGGGTGCGGGGGTAGCTGGCCGAGGTTGACTTGTGCAGCCCGGGCTCACTTCAAAGAGTGAGCGGCGCGTTTATCTCTTCGGGCTGCCTCCTCGGACGCTTGGACCTTGGCTGCAAAAGCCGCGGTCTGTCCCTCTGTCCGGAGTGAACGTTTGGTGTTACCATTGACTGTGATAACACCGTTGGGTCCCGGCATTTTGAGCGTGAGGTAGGCGTAATGGGGGACTGCGTTGAAGCGTGCAAAGGCCGTGCGTCCTAAGAGCGCGTGGTATCCACTCCGAAAGGGTATGATGTCGAAGATTAACTCCTCGCTTCTGAAGTTCTCGGGCGAACCGATGACTACCTTGAGGGTGACTGTCCCGGTACAACGGGCCTCGACTCCCGGAATGACACCTTTAAAGGTGGTAGAGCTCGGCTTTATCCGAGATGAGTCAATGCCCATCTTCCGAACTGTGTCCTCGTAGATGAGGTTAAGACTGCTTCCCCCGTCCATCAGGACGCGTGTTAGATGATAACCATCAACAATAGGGTCCAGAACAAGCGCCGCAGATCCGCCATGCCTGATGTTGGTCGGATGATCGTGCTTGTCGAAAGTGATCGGGTAAGCCGACCATGGGTTATACTTCGGGGCGACTGGCTCCAACGCATATATGTCCCGAAGCACACGCTTTCTCTCCCGTTTAGGGATGTGGGTGACATAGATCATATTGACCTCTGTTACCTCATTGGGAAATTTCTTTTTCCCTCCATTATTGGGCTGCCGAGGTTCATCCGCGTCGTCGCTGCGGTGTTGGGTTTTATTCGGACCCTCTGCCGCTATCTTGCCAGCTTGTTTGAAGACCCAGCAATTCCTATTAGTGTGTATTGCTGGTTTTTCCTGAGTACCGTGAATCCCGCATGGGCGGTCTAGGAGCCTGTCAAGCTGGCTAGGTCCGTCTTTGTTCCCCTTATAGGGTTTTCTTTTCTACCCGGATTTAGGTCCGGTGAATCCTGCATTGACCGCGGCGTCTTCAGTGTCGCTTCAGTCATTTTTATACCTGCGCTTATTCTTATTGCGCTTCGGTTTTCCATTGGTGTCGCGTGTTTCCGAGGTGCCTGCCTCGCCGTTATGAGTACTTCGGGCGAGCCAGCTATCCACTCCCGCGCAAAAGCGGGTCATCAGAGAGGTCAGGGCAGCCATAGTCCTCGGCTTATCCTGGCCGAGTTGTTGAGCTAGCCATTCATCTCGAATATTATTTTTGAAGGCGGCGATGGCCTCGGCTTAGGAGCAGTCTATGATCTGGTTCTTCTTGGTGAGGAACCTGTTCCAGAATTTCCGGGCTGATTTGCCTGGCTGCTGGGTAACACGGCTGAGGTTATCAGCGTCTGGAGGTCGGACATACGTGCCCTGGAAGTTTGCTCGAAAAGCGTCTTCTAGGGCCTCCAGCTGCCAATAGAGTGAGGAGGAAGGCTATTAAGCCAGTGTCTAGCCGGGCCCTTTAACTTGAGCGGCAGATATTTGATGGCATGGAGATCATCTCCATTGGCCATGTGTATGTGTAGGAGGAAATCCTCGATCCAAACGGCTGGGTCTGTGGTACCATCATATGATTCTATGTTAATGGGTTTAAACCCTTCTGGGAATTGATGCTCCATCACCCTGTCTGCAAAGTAGATTGGGTGAGCTGGACCTCGGGACCAAGGAGGATCTCGTCGGGTCTCGGGAGAGAGCCGTGAGTAAGCTTGAGCTCGGGCACGGCCATTCCTGTCCATCCAGGCATCGTAGCCGTTGGGCCTAGCGGGGGCACGTCCCCTTGATCCATAGATGTACCGAGGGGGAGCCCTATTTACTTCAATACGACGTCTAGCGTCGCGAGGATCCAGGTAGTCCACGGGGTCTTTACCATGACAGCGTGGAGGTGGCCTTTCACCATGATCTTCTCGTCTTGGCCTGTCCCGGCCTCTAGGGGGGCGATCGAGGTCGTCAGTGAGTCTTTCATCAAATTCTGGTAGGAGGCGCCTGCGTGGGTAAGACTTCGGCGCACTATGGCGTCGGTTCTCCATATCCTGCTCGGCGGAAAGCACTTCAACCCACTTTTCATTTAGCGTGTCAGTATTTTCCTGCAGCTGCTGCTGCTTGCGTTTTAAGCTCCGGGCCGTCGCAATGAGGCGTCGCCGGAAGCGTTCTTGTTCAAAGGGGTCGTCGGGGACGATGAAGTCCTCGGTACCGAGGCTGTCGTCTTCCTGGGACTCCAGCATGTAATTGTCGTCGGCCCCTTCGAAGAGGTCATCAGGATCGGAGTCCACAAGAGGTCGGTCTGGTGTGCCGTTCCTTACTGGGAAGGCTTGAATGTCCCCCTCAGGGTTATCGGCGTCGCCGTTCTCCTCGTTGCCGTTATTGGCTGTTGCGTCATTGCCACTGGGTTCCCCATTATTGCCCCTTCGGCGCCGTCGCCGACGTCTTAGAGGGGATTTGGGGGTGTCCACCATATAGACATCGTAGGTGGATGTGGCGGTCCACCTGCCCGTGTTGACCGAGGGCAAGGTGTTCTCGATGGGGCCGTCGACATCCTCCTCCATATCTGAGGGTTCGCCATAGTCCAACACGTCAGTTAAATCATCAATCATGGCGACTAGGTGGGTGGTGGGTGGGATGTAAATTTCCCTATCGCCGGCTTTAAGTCCGATCTGATCATAAACCGAAGTCTTGCCATCCGAGATGGACATGCTCTGGATGCGGCAAAGCATCTCATCAAGGTGAGATAACTCTTCGGGATCCATGGATGCGCCGTAGGTAGGGCTGATTCGAAGCGCATCCGGCGTGTGACCAGGCGTGTCTTCGGAGCGAAGGGAATCTGAACATAATTCGGAGTTTTGATTCAAAATCAACTCTGGCATCGGCCCTGCTTCGGGAGTGGGAGCCGGCTCTCTCGCCGGACTAGTGGTCGGGGAGAGATCAGCCGGAGTGGCGGCATCAGTAGTCTCAAAAGATGTCATGACAGAGTTCGGTTCCAGGGTCGAGCCTCCAAAACCGGCCGAGCTTTCTATCAGGCCGGGCGTCCATCTCGATAGGACGAGTTCGCCGTGGGAATCGGCAGTGTACTCGAGGCCACCGAAAGTTATGATCCATCTTGGGGCGTAGTATGCTCGACGGAAGTCAGGTGTCCCATCGAATCGGCGCAGAATACCATGCTGCCGAAGACGAAAAGCTGTCCGGGGACGTAGACGTCCCCACAGCCTTCTGGTGATCGCGCAGCGGAACTCTCAATGAAAGCACCAGTGTTGGTGTAAAAACCGGCAGACCCCGGGGTAGGGGGTCCCGAGCTGTGGATCTCGGATCGATGGTAACAGAGACAATGGAGACGGTGTTTTACCTAGGTTCGGGCCCTCTTGATGGAGGTAAAACCCTACGTCCTGCTTCTGTTATATTGATAAAGACGTATCGTGTACAAAGTTGATCTACCTCGAGATCATAATATGCGTCTAACTTCTATGGCTAGGTAAGTAATGTTGCGTTGATGTCCCCCCTACGGGCTAAACCCTATGGCTTATATACAAGCCAGAGAGGGCACCTAGGGTTACAATGTCGGTATCTAGGAATAAGGCGGTTGGACAAATATTGAAGTGCACTACAAGTCTTCGGTAGAGACAGCGTCGACCACGCCTCCCATGTACAGTCTCTGGAGTCCATCTTGGTCACGTACGGGGGTACATCGGCCCAACCGAGGAGACAAGTCGGCCCGGTTAGCACCCCCTAATCCAGGACACCGTCAGGGAGTAAAGAGGACTTGTTACCTAATGCTATGGTTGGGTTTTACCTTAATGATCTTTGGTAGTTGCGGATGCTTGCTAGAGTTCCAATCATAAGTGCATATGATCCAAGTACGGAAAGTATGTTAGCTCATGCCTCTCCCTCATATAAAATTTCAATAATGATTACCGGTCTAGTTATCGATTGCCTATGGAGAAATCATTCTCTTGTGTACAAAAACTTTCTACTAAACAACTAACTTTTATTATCTTGCAATTTACTCGTAGTTTTATTATCTCGCAAATTACTCCTAGTTTTATTCTCGTTAAGTACTTCTAGTCTTATCCTTACACCCGCAAAATAGTTTCATACTTGTTCTAGGTAAAGCGAACGTTAAGTGCGCGTAGGGTTGTATCGGTGGCCGATAGAACTTGAAGGGAATATTGATTCTACCTTTAGCTCCTCGTTGGGTTCGACACTCTTATTTATCGAAAAAGCTACAATTGATCCCCTATACTTGTGGGTTATCAAGTGGCACTACCGCCCTACTGCCGCGCCACTTTCGCTGCACACGACGAGGCAACAGAACGCCTCAACTAAGCGGTAGTATGCACAGTACTGGACCGGCTCTACTACCGTTCACCAGCGGTACTACCACTCTGGGGAGCAGTACTACCGCTTAGCTGCTTACAGAACAGGTGACACAGAAATAGTTGGAACTCCAAAGTTGCGGGAATGGAAAGTGGGTGCAAAGGGAAACGTGTACGTGATGATTCCACCCAAACCTTTCCGAAGCGGACCCCCTCTTAATAGTACGGTTTTCCTATAACTCAAGTCCACCGAAAAAGAAACACGGGAAAAAAATAACCGTCTTGACTTCCACACTCCGAGGGGCATCAATCATCTTGTGCCAAATGATGGATTATCTGAAATGCTCAATGCACACGATTAGTCCGCAAATGCATTATCATCAATCACGAAAACTACTAAGAGAGAAATATGACCTAATAGTAGACCTCAAGCACCAACTGGAGGTCTAGTGGCAAGAGGTCGCGCATCTGTCGATGATGTCTGCTGGATCCATTTGTGAGTTGTCGTGCTTTGTCTGACCTTTTCTGGTGTTACCACCTTTGCATTGTGTGGAGTTTTGACGTTTACCCTTGTTGCGCAGCGGCTTAGGAAGTCGCGTCCTTGCGGCGGGAGTTGTCTGAGTCGGAGAAGTCGCGTGGCAAGCTCCAGACTGCGGTTGGCGTCGCAGACGGCGAACTCAAGGAATATCGGCAGAAGGTATCCGCCCTTGAAAAAACGCCGGCCGACAAGGACGCAGAGCTGCTGAAGCAGGCGGTTGACCTACAGCAAAAGGAGGCCGTCGCCCAGCGAGCTTGCGAGGCTCGGTCTGCTGTGGAGGACCAGGTGAAGCAGCTCATGAAGCGGCTTCAAGATCTAGAGGCCGCCGCTATGCGTAAGCCCCTTTCTTTTTTCTTTGTGTTGTTTCTCATGGCTTTTGCTAAAGCTTGATGCGGCGTTCCATGTGTAGTGCTGCTACTTGTAGACTGCGTTGGTATTTCCCATAAGAGGAGAGGATCATGCAGTATAGTAGAGATAAGTATTTACCTCAGTTAAGAACCAAGGTTATCAATCTAGTAGAGAACCACACAAAACCCCTTTAGCAGCACCTACACACACAAAAGCAAACACTTGCACCCAACGCAAATAAGAGGGTTGTCAATCCTCTTAGCGGTTATTTGCAAGGATTAATTCTAACAGTGATAGATAAAAACTAAATTGCAAAATAAAATAAAAGTAAATAAATTGCAGCAAGGTATTTTTGGATTTTAATATATGATAAAAGTAGACCCGAGGGCCATAGTTTTCACTAGATGCTTTTCTCTCGAGCGCAGAACATACGGTGGGTAAACAAATTACTGTTTGGCAATTGATAGAAAAGCAAATAATTATGATGGATTCATGGCAATGATCATGTATATAGGCATCACGTCCGAGACAAGTAGACCGACTCCTGCCTGCATCTACTACTATTACTCCACCCATCGACCGATATCCAACATGCATCTAGGGTATTAAGTATAAAACAGAGTAACGCCTTAAGCAAGATGACATCATGTAGACAAAGTAAACTCAAGCAATATGATTAAACCCCATCTTTTTATCCTTAATGGCAACAATACAAATACGTGTCAAGTCCCTTTCTGTCACTGGGATTGAGCACCGCAAGATCGAACCCATCACAAAGCACCTCTCCCATTGCAAGATAAATCAATCTAGTTGGCCAAACCAAATGGATAGATCGGAGAGAAATACAAAGCTATAACAATTATGCATAAAAGAGTTCAGAGAAGACTCAAAAATTTCTCATGAATAATCTGATCATAAACTCATAATTTATCGGATCCCAACAAACACACCGGAAAAGAAGATTACATCGGATAGAACTCCAAGAACATTGAGGAGAACATGGTATTGAAGATCAATGAGAGAGAAGAAGCCATCTAGCTGCTAGCTATGGACCCGTAGGTCTGTGGTAAACTTCTCACACATCATCGGAAGGGCAACAAGGTTGATGAAGAAGCCCTTCGTGGTCGATTCCCCCTCCGACAGAGTACCAAAAAAGGACTCCAGATGGGATCGCGGAAGAATAGAGGCTTGCGGCGGCGGTAGGGTTTTCTCGTATGGCTCTGTGATGGTTTTCGAATATTTGAGAAATTATAGAAGTTGAATGAGGTCAAAAGGAGCCACGAGGGGCCCACAAGGCATCAGGGCGCGCCCCCCTTGGGCCGCGCCCTGTTGCGTTGTGAAGCCCTCATGAGGCTTCTGGCTTCCTCCCGAAGCTTCCAGGGTCTCTTTTGTCAAAAAAAAGTCGTCAAAAAGTTTCGTGGCATTTGGACTTCGTTTGGTACTGATTTCCTGAAAAACCAAAAACAAGCAGAAAACAACAACTGGCACTCGGCACTAGGTTAATAGGTTAGTCCCAAAAAATGATATATAATTGCATATAAAACATCCAAGAATTATACTATAATAGCATGGAACAATAAAAAATTATAGATACGTTGGAGACGTATCAAGCATCCCCAAGCTTAATTCCTGCTCGTCCTCGAGTAGGTAAATGATAAAAACAAAATCTTTGATGTGGAATGTGATACGTCTTCAATGTATCTATAATTTTTTATTGTTCCATGCTATTATAGTATCAATCTTGGATGTTTATTATGCAATTATATGCCATTATATATCATTTTTGGGACTAACCTATTAACCCAGTGCCTAGTGCCTGTTGCTGTTTTTTTGCTTGTTTTTGCTTTTTTAGAAAATCATTATCAAATGGAGTCCAAACGAAGAAACAACTTTGGATTAATTTTTTCCGGACCAGAAGGGACCCTCGAAGCTTCGGGAGAAGACCAGACGAGCCACGAGGGAGCGACAAGCTCGGGAGGTGCGCCCTAGGGGTAGGGCGCGCCCCCCAGGCTTGTGGGCCCCTCATGGCACATCTTGACCTAATTCCAATGCTATAAATTCCCAAATATTCCCAATATACCAGAGAGACAGAAGACAAAACCTTTCCGCCGCCGCAAGCCTCTGTTCTTCCGCGATCCCATCTGGAGGCCTTTTCCGGTACTCTGCCGGAGGGGGAATCGATCATGGAGGGCTTCTTCATCAACCTTGCTGCCCTTCCGATGTTGTGTGAGTAGTTTACCACAGACCTATGGGTCCATAGCTAGTAGCTAAGTGGCTTCTTCTCTCTCCTTGATCTTCAATACTATGTTCTCCTCGATGTTCTTGGAGTTCTATCCAATGTAATCTTCTTTTGCGGTGTGTTTGTTGGGATCTGATGAATTGTGAGTTTATGATCAGATTATTCATGAGAATTATTTGAGTCTTCTCTGAACTCTTTTATGCATGATTGTTATAGCTTTGTATTTCTCTCCGATCTATCGATTTGGTTTGGCCAACTAGATTGGTTTATCTTGCAATGGGAGAGGTGCTTTGTGATGGGTTCAATCTTGCGGTGCTCAATACCAGTGACCGAAAGGAACATGACACATATTTGTATTGTTTCTATTAAGGATAAAAAGATGGGGTTTAATCATATTGCTTGAGTTTACTTTGTCTACATCATGTCATCTTGCTTAAGGCGTTACTCTGTTTTATACTTAATACCCTAGATGCATGCTGGATAGCGGTCGATGCGTGGAGTAATAGTAGCAGATGCAGGCAGAAGTCGGTCTACTTGTCTCGGACGTGATGCCTATATACATGATCATTGCCATGAACCCGTCATAATTATTTAATTTTCTATCAATTACCCAATCTATTGTAGACTGTGTTGGTATTTCCCCGAAGAGGAGATGATGATGCAGTATAGTAGAGATAAGTATTTCCCTGAGTTAAGAACCAAGGTTATCAATACAGTAGGAGAACCAGTCAAAATTCTTTAGCAGAACCTACACACACAAAAGCAAACACTTGCACCCAACACAAATAAGACGGTTGTCAATCCTCTTAGCGGTTATTTGAAGGATTAATTCTGATAGTGATAGATAGAAATATAAATTGCAAAATAAAATAAAAGTACATAAATTGCAGCAAAGTATTTTTGGGTTTTAATATATGATAAAGATAGACCCGGGGGCCATAGTTTTCACTAGAGGCCTCTCTCTCGAACACATAGCATACGGTGGGTAAACAAATTACTGTTAGGCAATTGATAGAAAAGCAAATAATTATGACGGATTCATGGCAATGATCATGTATATAGGCATCATGTCCAAGACAAGTAGACCGACTCCTGCCAGCATCTACTACTATTAGTCCACCCATCGACCGCTATCCAGCATGCATCTAGGGTATTAAGTATAAAACAGAGTAATGCCTTAAGCAAGATGACATGATGTAGACTAAGTAAACTCAAGAAATATGTTTAAACCCCATCTTTTTATCCTTAATGGAAACAATACAAATACATGTCATGTCCCTTTCTGTCACTTGGATTGAGCACCACAATATTGAACCCATCACAAAGCACCTCTCCCATTGCAAGATAAACCAATCTAGTTGGCCAAACCAAATTGATAGATCGGAGAGAAATACAAAGCTATAACAATCATGAATAAAAGAGTTCAGAGAAGACTCAAATATTTCTCATGAATAATCTAATCATAAACTCACAATTCATCAGATCCTAACAAACACACCGCAAAAAAAGATTACATCGGATAGAACTCCAAGAACATCGAGGAGAACATGGTATTGAAGATCAAAGAGAGAGAAGAAGCCATCTAACTACTAGCTATAGACCTGTAGGTCTGTGGTAAACTACTCACACATCATGGGAAGGGCAGCAAGGTTGATGTAGAAGCCCTCCGTGATGGATTCCCCATCCTGCAGAGTACCGGAAAAGGACTCTAGATGGGATCGCGCAAGAACAGAGGCTTGCGATGTCGTAAAAGTTATTCGGGATGGCTCTCTGTTGGTTTCTGAATGTTTGAGAATTTATACAAGTGGAATTAGGTCAAACAGAGCCACGAGGGGCCCACAAGGCATCAGAGCGCCCCTTAGGGCCGCGCCTTGTTGCCTTGTGGAGGCCTCGTGAACCTTCTGGCCTCCTCTCCAAGTCTCCAGGGTCTCTTTTGTCCAAAAAAAATCTCCAAAAAGTTTCGTGGCATTTGGACTTCATTTGGTACTGATTTCCTGAAAAACCAAAAACAAGCAAAAAACAGCAACTCGCACTGGGTACTAGGTTAATAGGTTAGTCCCAAGAAATGATATATAATTGCATATAAAAACATCCAAGATTGATACTATAATAGCATGGAACAATAAAAAATTATAGATATGTTGGAGACATATCAAGCATCCCCAGGCTTAATTCCTGCTCGTCCTCGAGTAGGTAAATGATAAAAATAGAATTTTTTATGTGGAATGCTACCTAACATGTTTCATCATGTAATCTCTCTTACGGTATGAATAATAAGATCCGAATGATTCAATGCAATAGTCTATAGTTTGATATAAAGACATCAATACTCAGGCATACTAACAAACAATGATGTCTTTCAAAATAAAAATGCTAAAGAAAGTTATCCCTACAAAATCATATAATCCTGTCATGCTCCATCTTCTTAACACAAAGTATTTATCATGCACAACCCCGGTTTTAGCCAAGCAATTGGTTCATACTTTTAAACGCGCTTCAGCTTTTTCAACCCCCACACAATACATGAGCGCAAGCCATGGATATAGCACTATGGGTGGAATAGAATGTGGTGGTAGAGATTAATAAGGGGAAGTCAAAAATAAGAAGATAGTCTCACATCGACGCGGCTAATCAACGGGCTATGGAGATGCGCATCAATTGATGTCAATGCAAGGAGTAGGGATTGCCATGCAACGGATGCACTAAGAGCTATAAGTGTATGAAAGCTCAACATGAAAATTAAGTGGGTGTGCATCCAACTTGCTTGCTCATGAAAACCTCGGGCATTTGAGGAAGCCCATCATCGGAATATACAAGCCAAGTCCAATAATGAAAAATTCCCACTAGTATATGAAAGTGACAAAATAGGAGACTCTCTATATGAAAAACATGGTGCTACTTTGAAGCACAAGTATGGAAAAGGATAGTAACACTGCCACTTCTCTCCTTTTCTCTAATTTTATTATTTATTTATTTTCTTTTTTTCCATTTTTTTCATGGGCTCTTTTTGGCCTCTTTTTTATTTCCTCACTAGGATATTGCTCTAATAATGATGATCATCATACTTCTATTTACTTACAACTCAAAAGAAAATTACAACTTGAAACTAGAACAAAAATATGACTCTATATGAATGCCTCTGGCGGTGTACCAGGATGTGCACTGATACTAGCGTAACATGTATTAAAATGGTGAACGGTGGCTGAGCCACAAATACTATGTCTGCTATATGATCATAGAAAGCAATATGACAATGACGATGTGTGTCATAAAAACGGAACGGTGGAAGTTGCATGGCAATATATCTTGGAATGGCTATGGAAATGCCATGATAGGTAGGTATGGTGTCTGTTTTGAGGAAGATATAAGGAGGCTTATGTGTGATAAAGCATATCATATCACGGGGTTTGGATGCACCGGTGAAGTTTGCACCAACTCTCGATGTGAGAAAGGGCAATGCACGGTACCGAAGAGGCTAGCAAATTGCAGAAAGGTGAGAGTGCGCATAATCCATGGACTCACATTAGTCATAAAGAACTCACATACTTATTGCAAAAGTTTATTAGCCCTTGAAGCAAAGTACTACTATGCATGCCCCTCGGGGGAGGTTGGTAGGAGTTAACCATCGCGCGCCCCAGACCACCACACAAAGGAAGACAATCAATAATAAATCATGCTCCAACTTCTTAGCATAACGACAGACCATACGTGCATGCTTCGGGAATCACAAACCTTAACACCAATATTCTTACTAAACCACAATTATCTACTAGCACCTCCACATATTACCATCTTAATATCGCAAAACTATTGCAAGGAATCAAACTTATCATATTCAGTGATCTACATGAAAGTTTTTATTATATCCCTCTTGAATACCTATCATATCAGGACGAAATTCATAACCCGTGCATATTACCATTGCTATTCATTAGACTATCAAAAAGATATAAGTGAAGCATGAGAGTGCAACTATTTCTTTAAAATAAAACCACCTCCGTGCTCTAAAAGGTATAAGTGAAGCACTAGAGCAACTGCCTAGCTCAAAAGATATAAGTGAAGCACATAGAGTATTCTAACAAATCACGAATAATGTGTGTCCCTCTCAAAAAGGTGTGTTCAGCAAAGATGATTGTGACAAACTAAAAAGCAAAAAAAAGCAAACAAACTATAGCACAAGACGCTCCAAGTAAAACACATATCATGTGATGAATAAAAATATAGCTCCAAGTAAGTTATCGATAGATTGTAGACGAAAGAGGAGATGCCTTCCGGGGCATCCCCAAGCTTAGACTCTTGAGTCTTCCTTGAATATTACCATGGGGTGCCTTGGGCATCCCCAAGCTTAGGCTCTTGCCGCTCCTTATTCCTTTATCCATCATGTCTCACCCAAAACTTGAAAACTTCAGCACACAAAACTCAACAGAAACCTCGTGAGATCCATTATTATAACAAACAAATCTTAAACTTTAGGTGCTATTATAAATTGATTCATATTTAATATTGGCATAATACTACTGTACTCCAACTTCTCCATGACTCATACCCCCCGATATGATCCATAGATTCATCAAAATAAGCAAACTATGCAACAAAAACAGAATCTGTCTAAAACAGAACAAGCTGTAAAGATCTGAATTATCATCATAATTAAGTAACTCCAAAAATTCTGAACAATTAGGACAATGAGGAAAATTCATAAATCAATACTGTGTAAAAAATTCAGAAGGTTCTGATGCTCCCTGTCAAAAATTCAGAACCTTCTGACTTTTTTATAAAATATTTATATATGAATTGCCCACGTTGTCCTAATTTTTCAGAATTTTGGGAGTTACAGAAGTATGACTTTAATTCAGATCTTTACAGACTGTTCTGTATTAGACAGATTCTGTTTTTGTTGCATAGTTTGCTTGTTTTGATGAATCTATGGATCGTATCGGGGGGTATGAGTCATGGAGAAGTTGGAGTACAGTAGCATTATGACAATATTAAATATGAATCAATTTACAACTGTACCTAAAGTTTAAGATTTGTTTGTTATACTAACGGATCTCATGAGGTTTCTGTTGAGTTTTGTGTGCTGAAATTTTCAAGTTTGGGGTGAGACTACGATGGATAAAGGAATAAGGAGTGGCAAGAGCCTAAGCTTGGGGATGACCAAGGCACCCCAAGGTAATATTCAAGGAAGACTCAAGCGTCTAAGCTTGGGGATGCCCCGGATGGCATCCCCTCTTTCGTCTACAATCTATCGGTAACTCACTTGGAGCTATATTTTTATTCATCACATGATATGTGTTTTACTTGGAGCGCCTTGTGCTATGGTTTGTTTGCTTTTCTTTGCTTTTTAGTTTGCCAAAATCATCTTTGCTGAACACACCTTTTTGAGAGGGACACACATTATTTGTGATTTGTTAGAATACTCTATGTGCTTCACTTATATCTTTTGAGCTAGGCAGTTGCTCTAGTGCTTCACTTATATCTTTTAGAGCACGGCGGTGGTTATATTTTAAAGAAATAGTTGCACTCTCATGCTTCACTTATATATTTTTGAGAGTCTAACGAATAGCAATGGTAATATGCACGGGTTATGAATTTGGTCCTGATATGATAGGTATTCATGAGGGATATAATAAAAACTTTCATGTAGATCACTGAATATGATAAGTTTGATTCCTTGCAATAGTTTTGCGATATTAAGATGGTAATATGTGGGAGGTGCTAGTAGATAATTGTGGTTTAGTAATAATATTGGTGTTAAGGTTTGTGATTCCCAAAGCATGCACGTATGGTCTGTCGTTATGCTAAGAAGTTGGAGCATGATTTATTCTTGATTGTCTTCCTTTGTGTGGCGGTCGGGGGCGCGCGATGGTTAACTCCTACCAACCTCCCCCCTAGGGGCATGTGTAGTAGTACTTTGCTTCGAGGGCTAATAAACTTTTGCAATAAGTATGTGAGTTCTTTATGACTAATGTGAGTCCATGGATTATACGCACTCTCAACTTTCCGCAATTTGCTAGCATTTTCGGTACCGTGCATTACCCTTTCTCACATCGAGAGTTGGTGCAAAGTTCGCCGGTGCATCCAAACCCCGTGATATGATACGCTCTATCACACATAAGCCTCCTTATATCTTCCTCAAAACAGCCACCATACCTACCTATTATGGCATTTCCATAGCCATTCCGAGATATATTGCCATGCAACTTCCACCGTTCCATTTTTATGACACACATCATCATTGTCATATTGCTTTGCATGATCATATAGCTGACAAAAATATTTTTGGCTCAGCCACCATTCATCAGTTTTCATACATGTTATGCTAGTATCATTGCACATCCTGGTACACTGCCAGAGGCATTCATATAGAGTAATATTTTTGTTCTAGTTTTGAGTTGTAATTTTCTTTCGAGTTGTAAGTAAATAGAAGTATCATGATCATCATTATTAGAGCATTGTCCCAGTGAGGAAAAAAAAGGAGGCCAAAAAGAGACCAAGAAAAAAAAGAGAAAGAAAAAAAAAGGAAAAGAAGATGGAAAAAAAGAAAAAAAAAGAGAAAAAATGATGAGAGAAAAAGAGAGAAGGGGCAGTGTTACTATCCTTTTCAATACTTGTGCTTCAAAGTAGCACCATGTTTTTCATATAGAGAGTCTCATATTTTGTCACTTTCATATAATAGTGGGAATCTTTCATTATAGAACTTGGCTTGTATATTCCAATGATGGGCTTCCTAAAATGCCCGAGGTCTTCATGAGCAAGCAAGTTGGATGCACACCCACTTAGTTTTCATGTTGAGCTTTCATACACTTATAGCTCTTAGTACATCCGTTGCATGGCAATCCCTACTCCTCGCATTGACATCAATTGATGGGCATCTCCATAGCCCGTTGATTAGCCGCGTCGATGTGAGACTATCTTCTCATTTTTGACTTCCCATTATTAATCTCTACCACCACATTCTATTCCACCCATAGTGCTATATCCATGGCTTGCGCTCATGTATTGCGTGGGGGTTGAAAAAGCTGAAGCGCGTTAAAAAGTATGAACCAATTGCTTGGCTAAAACCGGGGTTGTGCATGATAAATACTTTGTGTTAAGAAGATGGAGCATGACAGGATTATATGATTTTGTAGGGATAGCTTTCTTTAGCATTTTTATTTTGAAAGACATGATTGTTTATTAGTATGCCTGAGTATTGATGTCTTTATGTCAAACTATAGACTATTGCTTTGAATCATTCGGATCTTATTATTCATATCGTAAGAGAGATTGCATCATGAAACATGTTTGGTAGCATTCCACATCAAAAATTCTGTTTTTATCATTTACCTACTCGAGGACGAGCAGGAATTAAGCTTGGGGATGCTTGATACGTCTCCAACGTATCTATAATTTTTGATTGTTCCATGCTTTTATAGTATCAATATTAGATGTTTATTATGCAATTATTTGCCATTATATATCATTTTTTGGGACTAACCTATTAAACCAGTGCCAGTGCCAGTTGCTATTTTTTTGCCTGTTTTTCCTTTTATAGAAAATCAGTATCAAACGGAGTCCAAACGAAGAAAAAACTTTGGATTAATTTTTTCTGGACCAAAAGGGACCCTCGAAGCTTCAGGAGAAGTCCAGATGAGCCACGAGGGAGCGACAAGTTCGGGAGGTGCGCCCTGGGGGGTAGGGCGCGCCCCCAGGCTTGTGTGCCCCTCAGCCATTTCATACAAATTAAAGTGTAATCGCAACGTCACATGCATTTATATGCGAATGAATATGTATAAAGAGTTGCAAAACACTTAGCTTTATTTCACTTATGCACAGGATCTGCGCCTGGCTTTGTACAAAGGGTTACAAGTCTTGCCGACAAAGCTTGTACAAAAGGGGTTGCCGGGAGGCCCAGCAACTGTGCCTTATGGGTAGAACTTGCGAAGATGCTCAATATTCCATGAGTTTTGCACTGGGATGCCATCTTCGGTCTCTAGACGGACTGCCCCAGGTCGGGTGACTCGTGCTACCCGATAAGGGCCTTTCCACTTCGGCGTCCACTTGTTTGATTTCTTGGCGGACTGAACACGCCGAAGAACAAGGTCACCTTCCTCAAGGCTTCAGGCATGCACTTTGCGGCTATGATAGCGGCTCAAGGCTTGCTGATAGCGTGCAGCTCGCACATCCGCTCGAAGACGATCTTCCTCAAGGAGCGTTGCGTCATCTTGCCACAGCTGCTCTTGCTTTGCCTCATCGTAGGCAAGCACTCAAGGTGACCCGTATATGAGTTTCGTGGGGAGCACCGCTTCTGCACCATAGACTAGGGAGAAGGGTGTTTGGCCGGTAGCTCGATTTGGTGTCGTTCTGAGTGACCAAAGAACCGCCGACAACTCATCAATCCAGCGTCTTCCACACTTGCGCAACCTGTCATAGGTTCTTGTCTTGAGGCCTCGCAGCACTTCAGCATTTGCCCTTTCCGCTTGACCGTTGCTTCTCGGGTGAGCAACAGACGCAAAACAAATTTTGCTGCCAAGGTCTTGGGTGTACTGCATGAAGGTGCGGCTTGTGAATTGTGTACCATTGTCGGTGATGATTCTGTTAGGAACCCCGAAATGGCAAACTAATCCTTTGAAGAACTTGATGGCCGATTGCGCTGTCACCTTCCTCACTGGCTCCACTTCAGGCCACTTTGTGAACTTGTCAATGGCGACGTACAAGAACTCAAAGCCCCCGGTAGCACGGGGGAAGGGGCCCAAAATATCAAGCCCCCAGACCAAAAAAGGCCAGGAGAGAGGGATTGTTTGAAGAGCTTGAGCTGGCTGATGTATGTTCTTCGAATGGAACTGGCATGCTTCACACTTGGTTACTAGCTCCGTTGCATCCTGGAGGACAGTGGGCCAATAGAAGCCTTGCCAGCAAGTGCTCTTGATCCTATGTGAGAGCCACATATGCCTCCATGTATCTCCACCAACAGCTTTAGTCCATCTTCCCGGCAAATACAATTCAATTTCACACCGTTTGGTCTCTTTCTGTATAACGTGTTATCCACAAACTGATACATACTTGACTGACGGGCTACTTTCTCAGCTTCTTCTTGGTCATCGGGAAGTTCTCCTGTTTGAAGGAAATGAACTATTTGCTGTGCCCAAGTTGGAGCCTGTGGCTCGATAACAAGGACAAAGGCATTTCTTCAGCCGTGGGAGCGCTTGCTTCAGCGGCAAGAACCTGAGGTTCTGCGCGAAGCCGCTGCTCACTAGCGGTCGTGTCATTGTTCCCGGCAACTTTCTTGCCGGCGACTTCTGGGAGCTCTGCCGACAAATACTTGCCGGTGTTCAACTTTCTTCTTTTGCTGGCCTGCGTTGATGGAGTGACTGATGGTTGATTCAAATGGAGCACAAAAGTTCCCGGTTCCACGGGTAGCTTTTGAGTGGCACACTTTGACAAACTATCAGCAATGCTGTTTTCCGCACGAGGAATGTGCTCTGTTTGCAATCCGTCAAAGTGCTCTTCCAATTTCCTCACTTCCTCCACATACGCTTCCATCAACGGGCTCTGGTAATCTTTGTTTACTTGTTTCACAACAAGCTGCGAGTCGCCACGGACGATCAACTTTCGGATCCCGAGGTCCACTGCGATCCTGAGACCAGCAAGGAGCCCTTCGTACTCATTAGTGTTGTTTGTTGCTTTCTCCCTGGGAAAGTGCATTTGGATTACATACTTGAGGTGCTCTCCGGTGGGTGCGACAAGCAGCACTCCGGCACCGGCGCCTTGCAGCGAGAAGGCACCGTCAAAGTACATGACCCATTCTTTATCTGTTTCTTTGCCGGGGAGAGATGTTTCTTGAATTTCCTCGTCTTGCGTTGGCGTCCATTCTGCAATGAACTCCGCCAAGGCTCTGCTCTGAATAGTTGATGTGCTTTCAAACTTGAGTGCAAAGCTTGACAATTCCAACGCCCACTCCACTATCGAGCCAGTTGCATCTGGATTCCTCAAAATATGCTGCAACGGAAAGCGAGTGACGATGGTAATTTCATGTGCTTGGAAGTAGTGACGCAGCTTCCTTGAGGCCATAAGAAGACCGAAAAGCAACTTCTGCACACCAGAGTATCTTGATCTAGCCCCCTGTAGAAGGGAACTAACAAAATACACCGGTCGCTGCACCACTTTCTTCTTCGGCACCACTTGCTGATCAGCTTCATTTTCTTGCACTGTTTCTGATTTGTCGGTACCAGACCTTGCCAGAGGAGATTCTGGTTTGTCGCTGGATGGGCTTGCCGCTGCTGCTTCTCCGTCATCAGTTTCTCTCTGCGCTACTAATGCAGCACTGACCACTTGATTTGTTGCCGCTAGATATAGCAACAATGGCTCTTGTGGTTGAGGCGCAACTAGCGTTGGCGCGGAGGAGAGGTATCTTTTCAAATCCTGCAGCGCGGCCTCCGCTTCCGAAGTCCATTTCATTGGTCCTGCCTTTTTCAAAATCTTTAAAAACGGCTAGGCGCTAAGCAGATTTTGAAATAAACCTACTCAAGGCGGCAACACAGCCGGCAAGACTCCGCACATCCTTGACGCTTTTTGGTGCTTGAATCTGCTCAAATGCTTTGATCTTGTCGGGATTTGCTTCAATTCCACATTGGGATACAAAGAATCCGAGAAGTTTGCCGGATGGAATGCCAAACACACACTTCTTGGGGTTGAGCTTCAAATTGATCTTGTGCAAGTTTGCAAATGTTTCTTCTAAATCTTGAATGAGGGTTGATTTGTCCTTGGTTTTGACCACTATATCATCCATATATGCTTCCACATTTCTATGCAGCTGGGGCTCAAAACCAATCTGGACTACTCTTGCAAATGTTGAACCAGCACTTTTTAATCCGAAAGGCATACGCACAAAGCAGTACGTGCCACATGGAGTAATGAATGCGGTTTTCTCCTCATCTTCCTTAGCCATGAATATCTGATGGTACCCAGAATATGCATCAAGGAAAGAGAGTAAATCACAGTTGGCCGTAGAATCTCCAATTTGATCAATGCGCGGCAAAGGGAAAGGATCCTTTGGACATGCTTTGTTAATATCGATGTAGTCGATACAAAGTCTCCACTTTCCATTTGCTTTTCGCACTACAACTGGATTTGCCAACCAAGTTGGATGTAGTACACCTCTAACCAAGCCTACTGTTTCAAGTTTTCTGATTTCTTCGGCAATAAACTATAGCCGCTCCAAAGCTTGCTTCCTGATTTTCTGCTTGACGGGCCGAGCATGAGGACAGACAGCAAGGTGGTGCTCAATTGCCTCCCTGGGAACACCGGGGATGTCAGATGGTCGCCATGCAAACACATCGACATTCGCCCACAGGAAGGCAACGAGCGCGCTTTCCTATTTGCTGTCAAGGGTGGCACTAATGGTGAAGGTACCGTTAGTGCCATCCTCCTTTGCCGACACCTTTTTCGTTGCTGGTGGAGTGGCCTTGGATTTCTTGCCGGTAGAGCACTCTGGCAAGTCTTCAACATGTGCACAACACTCTGAAGAGGCGCGCTTCTCGGAACTCTTGCCAGAGGTCTTGCCAGATTTCTTGCTTTTCTTTTCCTTGGCGGGAGCTGGTGCCTTGGCGGCCTCTGCGGCAACCGCATCTCTATATAGTTTGTCAACGCATATGACTACATCTTTCTTGTCGGAATCGATGGAAATGACACCCATCGGCCCTGGCATCTTCAACGTGTTATAGGCTTAATGGAACGCTGCCATAAACTTAGCCAAAGCTGGGCGGCCAAGAATTCCATTATACGGCAAAGGGATCTTAACAACATCACACACAAATTTCTCTGTTCTGTAGTTCAATTCCCCGCCAAACGTCACCGGCAATGTGATCTTTCCCTTGGGTTGGCTCCTTCCCGGATTCACTCATTGAAATGTACCAGTTTTCTCGAGTTCCTCGTCGGGAGTGTGTAGCCTCTTGATTACTTCTGGTGAAATCAGATTCAGACCAGCCCCACCGTCAGCTAACATTTTTATCACCTGGAGGTTGCGTATTGTTGGTGAAACCAACAACGGCAAGCACCTGACCGCGGTTGTGCGATCAGGGTGGTCCTCGGCATAAAAAATGATAGGCGTGTGTGACCATTTGAGTGGCTTTCGGGCGCCTATTGCCGGTTCTGCCGCATTACCCTCACGCGCCCACTGCTTGAGTTGGCGGTGAGAGGAGTGTAGAGATGCACCTCCGTCAATGCACATGGCTTCAGTTGCCTTCTGGAATTCTTGTTCATTGGACTCGTTATCATCCTCTTAGTCACTCCCATCGTCTTCCTCTTTCTATTCACGGCCTCTAGCGGGCTTCTCTTTTTGCTGCTTGGCCTTGCCGCGGCGGCCTCCTCGACCACCACGACCCTTTTTGCCGGATCCACCAGCACCATCCTGGCCCTTCTCCTTGTCGCGTTTTTCGTACTCAGCTTTTTGCTTCTCCGTGAGGTGCTCGACTTGTCGGCACTCTTGGAGAACATGGCCTTTGGTGCGGTGAATCTTGAAGTATGGCCCATCAGACTTGCCGGCCTTCTCGTTTGCGCTGCCTCCTAGCAAGCGGCGCATACAGCAGCCTCCTTGCCGGAGTCATCTGTTTTGGCTTTCTTGGCGGACTCGGAGTTGCCGGACCCTTCGACAGCCATCATAGTTTTGCCCTTGCGCTTCCTGTTGCACTTTCACCCTTCTTCTTCCGGGTGGCAGCATTGTCATCCTCGGAATCCACCACGGCACCAGCATCCTCCCCGGGGAGCCTCCTCCCTTCTTCAGCACATGCACATTTATCCACCAATGTGTAGAGTTCATTGACAGTCTTCGGCAACTTGACGTTCATCTTCTCCCGCATCCTTCGATTGCGCACATTCGTGTCGAAGGCGGCAATCATGGCTGCGGGGTGTACATCTGAGATATTGCGGTGTACGCAGCTGAATCTCTGGATGTACTTGCGCAGAGATTCACCATCTCTTTGCGGGATCACTTGCAGGTCGCTGGGCAGACCGGGAGCCTTGTGGCCTCTGGTAAAGGCACCAATGAACTCATTGCAAAGATCTGACCATGAAGAAACGGAGTTCTCCGGCAAGTTCATCAGCCAAGATCTCAAGTTGGGCTTCAGCACCAACAGAAAGTAGTTGGTGAGAATCTTCTCGTCTCTTGCCCCGGCAGCTTGCACCGCAATCGTGTAGATGCCCAGAAACTCTGCCGGGTTCAGCTTGCCGTCGTACTTTTCTGGCACTTCCAGCTTGAAGGCCCGGACGAATGGCCAGCGGACTTGCCGCAGCTCACGAGTGAAGACTGGACATCCAACCTCGTAAGGCAGATATCTGCCAGCCTCGGGAACAGGCTCATCAACGACTGGGCCGTTGCGTGCGTCGGATTGACGGCGCGCCTCCCGGCGTCGTTCAATGGTGGTGCGGGCATCCTCTACCCGCCTGTCCTGCAGCACTTGCCGCTGATCTTGCCGCGCTCGCGGATCCGAAGAAGCCATCGACATCTCGTCAGGCTCGAAAGATCGTCGAGCTTGCCACGGTTGCTGTTGACGTTGTTATTGACGCTGTTGCCGTGGAGGTGATTGCACCGTTGGTGCAGCACCTTCAACGCGGCCACCAGTTGGAGCTACTGGTGCTGTTTGCGGACGCCGTGAGGGCTCCGCTTGCTGTGATCTGCTCGTCTCGGAAAACCCAATCAGGCTCGGGATGATGGCTCTCCACTCATCCATTTTATCTGCTGCCGGAGGGAAGTTCAGCAGCATCTGGGCTCGCGCCATTGCCTCTGCCGCGGTGGCTGGCATGGCCGGAAGCGAAGAACGCGACGTCGCTCTACTTCTGGCAGAGCCAGTAGGAGCGCCATCACGATCTCACTGCCGTGGTGCATGTTCAGCAGCAGGTTGCCGTGGCGGAGGCGGAGCTTGAGGATCTGGGACTTGATCGACAGGTGTCTTGCCATGTGGACGCCACCACCCGGAGTCACATTGTGCCCATCATGCGACGGGCGCGATGTGTGCCTTGATGCAACATCTCTGGACGTCGCCGTGGCGGGATCTTGGCTCGTGCCGGATCGGGCATTGTTGCTCCGGTGGCTGCGCTCGTCGACGCGGCGAGGAGGAGGAAGACGTCCACCCGTTCCGCCCGCGGCGTCACGGCCTTGCTCGCCAGAGGGTCATGGAAGTCGACCGCCTCCGGCACTTCCGCCTCCTGCTCCGACCTCGTTGGGCATGGATACCACGCCACCTCCGCTGGTCGTGCCAACCGCGGTGTCCGCACCGCCCGCGCCGACTGTGCCACCTGCGGATGCATGTGAAGGAACCTTGGCGGTGGAAGGAGCCGTCATCGTGATGCCCTTCTTCTTGGGGGTCATCGACGATGACGAAGACGATGATGAAGCTGATGAAATTGACGCGCAATCTGCTGATTCAGGTTCGCGGGAGCGATCCCCCTACCTGGCGCGCCAAAGATGTCGTGCGTACGACCATCTATGGGGCCATCTAGCCCCTTTATGGATCGGCTAGGGAGATCGACGAGCACAAAGAGCAGAATCAACAGAGAACACAAGGTATCTTAGCTAG
Organism: Elymus sibiricus; assembly: GCA_039707655.1. Classification (NCBI taxonomy): domain Eukaryota; kingdom Viridiplantae; phylum Streptophyta; class Magnoliopsida; order Poales; family Poaceae; genus Elymus; species Elymus sibiricus. The sequence continues at coordinate 256,769,776 of CM077674.1, forward strand.
GTTCGGGCCACTGTGAGGTGTAAAACCCTACTCCTGCTACGCATGCAACTTGTGCAAGGGTTCGATCCCGGGGATCCTTGTAATGGTTGCCCTGGCCCTCCTTTTATAGTTCAAGGGGTCACCACAGTGGCAAAACAGTCATTACAAGTTGATTAGATATTAAACAGTGCTATCATACCTAACTCTGCCAGTTTAGGACAAAAGTAATAAATGCTCCGTTGGGTGTCATGTGGAGGAGTAGCCCCGGCAAGGATTCTACACCACTCACCCAGCTATCTCCTATTGACTTGACACGCCTTCTAGATGGGTGTCATTAAAGGAAAATTTCCTTCCAGCATGCTGACACGTGCCCAACAAATCTCACCTAACTGCCTGCGAGCTCGACACCTCATTGATTAGCAACTGGCTGCTTGATGAGGAGGAGCGCTAACAGCTAGCGACAGCTTGCCAGCACGGAGCTTGCCGGGCCTTCACCTTGTCGGCCAACCTTTGCCGGCAAAGGTTATCTTTGGTGAAGAACTTGATGCTTCGTCTTGATCTTCTCTTCAGTGGTTTCTGCAACTGGGTCTTGAATCTTGATGTTTGGCAGTTTCTGGCAAGCCTTGGCCGGCAGGGAAGCTACCACTATCTGTGCATAAGTCAGGGTATAAAATACCCATGTTTTATACACCGACAGGGTGCATCACTATTTAAAGTTTTGACCTCTCCAAACCCACTTTTTCATTTTTATCATTAAGATCATCATCCTCCAAATAATTGGGACGCCTTCTAGCTAAAGTTGACTCGTCTTCAGTCCCTTTTTCATCAAGTTTTATGTTACTAAATAAAGATTCAATAGGGGTGACACCAATCAGTTTAATATCTTCATCATTACTACGATAGAAACCGGGTGGAATAGCTTTTTCTAAGAATTCCTACTTAGCTCTCAACCTAGCGGTCCTTTCTTTACTTTCATTCATGGAGACATAGATAGCTTTAATAGAGTCATTTATATCATGCTTGGGTGGCAAAATTTTAATTTTGAGATTTTCCACATCATGAGCGATTCTATCCATGTTCCTAGACATTTCATCAACTCTATTCAATTTTTCTTCTACCATAGCATTGAAAATCTTTTGAGAATTAATAAATTATTTAATATTACTTTCAAGATCAGAGGGTATCCTATTATTATTATTATATGGATTGCCATAGGAATTACCATAATTATTAGAGGAATTTCCGGGAAGCGGTCTAGGATTGAAATTACCCCTATAAGCATTGTTGTCAAAATTATTTCTAGAGACAAAATTCACATCAATAGCATCATTATTTTGCTCAATAAAAGTAGAAAATGGCACATCATTAGGATCAATATGAGCATTTTTACTAGCAACCAATTTCATAAGAGCATCCATCTTATCACTCAAAATATTAATTTCTTCAACGGAATTGACCTTCTTACCAGTTGGAGTTCGTTCGGTGCGCCATTGAGAATAATTTGTCATAATATTATCTAGAAGTTTTGTAGCTTCTCCCAATGTAATTTCCATAAAAGTACCACCTGCGGCAGAGTCTATCAAATTTCTAGAAATAAATTTTAGTCCCGCATAAATTTTTTGTATGATCATCCATCAGCTTAAACCATGTGTTGGGCAATTTCTTATCATTAATTTCATTCTCTCCCAAGATTGTGCAACATGCTCATGTTCAAGTTGCTTAAAATTCATAATTTGATTTCTTAAAGAAATAATCTTAGCGGGAGGAAAATACTTGGCAATAAAAGCATCCTTACACTTATCCCAAGAATCAATACTATTTCTAGGCAAGGTTGAAAACCAAGTTTTAGCACGATCTCGTAATGAGAATGAAAATAATTTCAATTTAACAATATCATTATCCATATCTTTCTTCTTTTGCATATCACAAAGTTCAACGAAAGTATTTAGATGGGATGCAACATCTTCATTAGGACTACCAGAAAATTGTTCTTTCATAACAAGATTTAGCAAAGCGGCATTAATGTCGCATGACTCCACACTAGTGGCGGGAGGAGCAATAGGAGTACTAATAAAATCATTATTATTAGTATAGGAAAAGTCACACAATTTTGTATTTTTTGATACATCACGATGAAGCAAGCAAACTAGCAAACAAGCAAGCAAACGAAAATATTTTTGTGTTTTTCTAAAATTGTTTTAGAAGTGGGTGTCGGTACCAAAACCGGCAGATCTCGGGTAGGGGATCCGAACTGTGGGTCTAGGAATCAATGGGTAACAGTGAACGTAGAGATGATGATTTACCCAGGTTCGGGCCCTCTCAAAGAGGTAATATCCTACGTCATGCTAGATTGTATTGATGTGATTGTATGAAGGTTACAGAGTTGATCTACCTCGAGATTGGATGGGCTAAACCCTAGGTAATGAATATATCATCTACGGACTAAGCCTCCTGGTTTATATAGACACCAGGGGGTCCTAGGGTTACACATGGTCGGTTACCATCAGGGGATAAGCATGCCAGTCACGCCAATTATTCCTTGGAGGAGACGCCAACTCTTCGGAGGTTTGTTTCTGACACACGGGGTCGCCCACAATCCGGCCTTCCATCGACGTGTGGAGAGCGGCCTACTAGCCCAGCCTACGAGAGATAGGCCGGCAGCCTGAGTACCCCCTAGTCCGGGACACCCTCAGTAGCCCCCGAACTAGCCTCCAATGCCGAGGTTGAAAGTCTTCGGCAGCTCCATGCTCCAAGGCTCTTCGGCTTGGGTGGCGAGTTCCCTCCATTACCTATGTCTGATTTAGCACTAGTTCGGCCACCAATAGCTCGGTCGCCGAAGTATCCTCCAATTGGCGAGGCCCCACGGAGCCCGTCATGCCGCTTTACTTTGCCTAGAATTAAATGATGACCCTTGATTTCTACGCATCCATGGAATGCGAGTAGCCCGATGGGTTTTTACAAAAATGCCCCTCTCCTGGGGGGAGTCAACGCCCTTTTAATAGGCCAAGGGCACGGAGGTTAACGCACCCCACCTCTTGCCATTCTTCCTCACGTCCATGCAAGGTCGTGGCCAGCAAACAATGGCGAGCCTCACAGGCTCTTCCTCACGCCCTCACGGCCCCCGTCAAGGCGATTGGGTGAGCTACTCCGTGTCCCTCATGCGTTTACGCAGGCTCGAGACATAGGGATATCTCCCTGCTTCAGATCTCGCATCCACCCGCCCCGGATTAACTTCCGTAGACGGGGAGGTCCTCGCAGAGAACTTTCCTTCCCCTCACGGGGAGGAAAGGGTGTGCTTCGTGCCCTTCCTCTTGCGAGGCCTGGGTTTCCCCATTCATCCTTTCTTGAGGGGTCTACTAGAGTTTTACGGGATCCAACTCCACCTCCTTACCCCCAGGGTCAATTCTTCACATATCAGGCTTCGTCGCTCTTTGCGAGATGTTCCTGGGCTGCGAGGCCCACTTTGAGTTGTGGAGGAAGTTCTTCTGCCTTGTCCCCCGTACCCGAGGAGGGACAATTTACGAGGTTGGCGGGGCCGAAGTATGGCGCATCGCCGGAACCGGATACCCCATGGGGACTCCAAAGAAAGATGTCGAAGAGTGGACTTCAGAATAGTTTTATATCAAAGACGTCCCCCTATTCGATCCAGTTCGGAGGGGGCTTCCCGAATTCTCATTGGTCTCTCCTAAGAAGCGGTACAACTGGCGCCCGAAGGGTTCTTCCCAAGAGGAAAGCGCCGAAGTAACTCGGCAGGCCGCTCAAGTGAGGTGGCTAGCCCACAACGGGCTAACCTTCATTGACGTAATGGCCGCAGCCATTGCTCGGTGCGTCCAACCTCTTCAACAGAGAATACACCCGCTTTGGTGCTACAACGGGGAAGATGATGTGACCCGGTACACACGGATGGGACCTGCCGATCAGGCGGCGATGGCAGCCATACTGGCCGATCTCTTCAAGGGAGAAGAGTAAGAATTTGCTCGATTAAAGCCCAAGGAAGGCTTCTCGAGCTACAAACCCATTGAAATGGTGAGTCCGACCACGTTTTATAGTTCGGAAGGCACCCCAAATTTTTCTTAACCAGATTTCTATCCTGTGCGAACAGAACAGGAGGCACTGGGTCAAGACAGTGAACTGCCCTGCTCCTCAACCGGAGGATCACTCTCGTGATGACGATCCTGGGTTCCATGATGACCCTGAAACATCAATTGATTTCAAGGAGGGGGTCTTCTACCAGGAGAGTCTTGATGGTTCTAAGGTGGCCCTTTTGGCCGATCATCCCGGGGCGCTTCCCTCCTCCGCTGTAAGTGGCCAACGGGCTTCTTCTCGAAAGAAACATTCAGCCGCGTCTGCTCCGAATAAACTGACACCTACTCCCAAGGGCCGCCGTATGACATGCCGGACAGCCGTAAGAGCGAAACCAACGCGCCCAGCGACGAATAGTCGTGGGGCAACCAGACGCGCGGCCCCAATGGGAGCTACATCATCGGCGCCCCGCCCGAAGAGGTAATGCATCCGCCATGCCGTCATAGCCTCTATCTTCGACATCCACCGAGTATGCCAATTATTTTCTCCACGGTGTCCTGTAGACGATATGTGGAACTGCCCTCGGCTGAGGATGTTGAAGAGGCACCGAGGGGTGACTCGAATCCGAGGTCGCCAGCCGTAACCGGAGTTACTCCGGGGTCCCTACCGAGGACCAACATCCCGAGGACTCAGGAGGCGTCTCGGTCACTAACTCCGAAGTTGAAAGTGTGATGAATCATCAGCGGTGTAAAGCGTCACTTTGGCACTCCGCGTTGTCCGATCAGGAGTTTTATGCTCTTAGTTCGGTAGACGCGTATCTCGGCGCTGCCCGAACGGGATTTGAAGGGGCAGTGAAGCTCATGTCTACAAATGTGTAGGTATAGTATTGGTTTTGGCAACTAGCATCTAACCCAGTAGCCCCCGAGCCTTAATTTGGCCAGGACGGCTGAGTTAAGGGTCTGACATTCATGATGCCATCCTGCTGTGCAGACTATTCGGGAGCAGAACAAACAGCTGTCCGAGGACGTCAAGCTGGCGCAAACAGAGTTGGAGTCTGTGAAAGCCAAGCTAGACGGGGTGAAGAAGTTCACCAGAGAGGCACATGGTAAGTGCCGAACTTAAATTTGTTGTGAAAAAAGGTTGATGGAACTCCTCGGCTAATGAAAGATAATTCCATAGCAGCTGAGTCGATAAAGCAGCTGCAGAAGGATCTGGATACTGCAAGGGAAGCTCAAAGGTATGCGGAGTCCCAACAAGAGGCCGGCTACGGAGTTCTTTCCCGAAGTCATGAGGAGAGGGATAAGCTCAAGGCGGAAAATAAACAACAGGCCCAAGAAATCAAGAACTTGAAAGCTCAGCTGGCCCTATCCCAGGAAGAGAGCCAGAAACTGAAATCTGGCATGTTCGGTAAGTGCGTTCCAGCTTGTCAGGTTATTGACTGCATGTTTGAGACGGTAAGGAGAACAACTCGCTCATCTTATTGCAGTTCTTCTGACCGGACGCCCCGAGGAGGAGGCCAGCTCTTTCGGACGGGACCTGGTGAAGGAGCTCTCCACTATACATGACCGGGCCCGGAAAGCCATGAAAAGCATGTTCAAAGCACTTTGGCCTGGCGAAGTGGCTCCGGAAGGGATGGCCGAACTCGTGAGTCGTTTCAAAGGAGCTCGGCACCGCTTCGAGTTATGGAAGATGTCATCTTGCCATGAGGGAGCACGGGAAGCTTGGGCGATGATCAAGACCCGTTTCACCAAGCTGGAACCGGAGCATTTAGCTAGGGTTGGGCCGGTAGGGCCAGATGGGCAGGAAGTGCCCGTGCATCTGGTATATGACCAGGTTATGCCCGCAGCTCGGTTGTCCCAAGCAGATTGTGCTCTGGAGACCATAATAGATGGTCTTGATCAAGATTAACAGTTTGATTCTATGTAGCTATGTACTTTACATCAAATAGTCTCCAAACCGCGCTGAAAACATTGTCTTAACCGGCCATCGGCTTCCGCCTCCTCGACCAGGGGCCGAGGAGTGTTTCCTACTATGTGATCCGAAAAATATCAGAAAACACTTCGGAGAACCAGGCCATCCGGCCACGTGGTGCAAACAGACAAAAACACGCTCGGGGAGTTATGTTATATTACTGTTTAACGTAAGAAACATCTTCCGATGAAAATAGTTCCTCTATGGGTTCCTTTCGTCGGGTTACCACGTTAATCGTGGATGTATAACCGAATACCCGAAGAAGACGGGGATGGTTACTTCGGGAAAATAACCCCGGAATCTTGGCTATTGTGACCAATTATTTTCACTTCCCTCGTGGCCGACCAATTGTGTTCTTAAGAACGCTAGCTTTTGGCTTCACCCGTCTGAGGCACGTACCTGGGAAATCCGGATGTAACAATCACAGAGGTGCTCCCTTTACTCCCTAGCCGAACAATCGGGAACGTAGGGGGTAAACACAGGAGCGAGGCAACCCAGCTTGGCCAAATCTTAAGTTAAATTGATGCATATAGTGGCGTTTAAAATGATGCAGGAAGGTTGCAAACTCGTAAAACACGGATGGTTGCAGAAACAAAATATGATTGGCTCCGTAAATGAAGCCCCCAGGTAACAGCGTGTGGTACATTCTAAGATGTTTGCCGAAGAAAAACTTAACGTAGTTCGGCGTATCCGAACACAACCCGGGAAAGACTATTGACTAGGGAAAAAAATATAAATCCGAGAGGGATAAACCGAACAAGGTAAGGTCGCGGAATTAGCCGTAGAAGCATCGTAGCTGAGCTACGTTCCATGGGTTTGGTTCGAGGCGGTCGTCCTGTGGATCGCGGAGACGAAATGCTCCGCCCGCGAGTACTCGATCGATTATGAAGGGCCCCTCCCATTTGGGCGACAGCTTATGCTTCTTCTTTTCCGGCAAACGCAGGACTAGATCGCTGACGTTGTAGGCCTTTGCCTGTACTTCCCCGCTCTGATAACGTCTGGCCTGCTGCTGATAAAAAGCGGACCGAGTCTGAGCTATGTCGCGCTCGCCCTCCAGGGCGTCCAGGTCATCTTACCGATCTAGCTCGGCCTCCTTTTCTTCATACAAACGCACCCGATGGGCGTCGTGAATAAGGTCGCTGGGGAGGGCGGCTTCTGCCCCATACACCATGAAAAATGGTGTGTAGCCCGTGGATCAATTAGGAGTGGTGCGCAGGCCCCATAGTACGGAGTCAAGCTCCTCGACCCAATGGCAATTGGATTCTTTTAAAGATCGGACCAAACGAGGCTTGATGCCGCTCAAGATCAGTCCGTTAGCTCGCTCGACCTATCCATTAGATTGTTGGTGATATACCGAGGCATAGTCGAGCTTAATGCCGAAATTAGCGCACCAGTCTTTGACTTCCTGGGCGGTAAAGTTGGATCCCTTGTCCGTTATTATGCTATGGGGGACACCGTAACGGTGTACGATGCCGGATATAAAATCAATGACCGGCTTAGACTTGGCTGAAGTTACCGGCTTTGCCTCAATCCACTTAGTGAACTTGTCTACCATGACGAGTAGATATTTCTTTTTCTTGGTCCCCCCTTTAAGTGGTCCGACCATGTCCAGCCCCCAGACCGCGAAAGGCCAAGTAATCGGTATCGTCCGAAGGGCCGTTGGGGCATATGGCTCTGATTTGTGAAGAGCTGGCATCCAACGCAATGTTGGACCAATGTTTGGGTGTCTGTTCGGGCAGTGGGCCAGAAGAACCCTGCTCGAAAAGCCTTGCTGACCAGGGCCCGAGCTGCCACGTGGTGACCGCCCATGCCAGCGTGAATCTCGGCCAGGAGCTTCCTTCCCTCCTCTTCGAATATACATCGTTGGAGGACGCCAGTAGTGCTTTTCTTATATAGTTCTCCCTCGTGGACTTTATAGGCTTTAGATCGTCGAATGATACGCCTTGCCTCAGTCTGGCCAGCCGGTAGTTATTGGCGGTGGAAGTAGGCGAGGAAGGGATCGGTCCATGGCGCAATTACCGCCATGACTCCGTGAGCCCCCGATAATTCCTTCGTCTGGTTCGATAGGCGGAGGGACGAGCTCTCCTGAGGTATTTGTTTCTGAGCCCTGGGCATCCTCCTGCCACACCACGGACGGCTTGAAGAGTCGTTCCAAAAAGGTGTTCTCAGGGACGCGGTCGCGCTTGGCGCCCATTCAAGCAAGGATATCGGCAGCTTGATTGCTGTCTCGAGGTATATGGTGAAACTCCAGTCCTTCAAAACGGGCGGAGATTTTCAGGACGGCGTTGCGGTATGCTGTTATTTTTGTGTCTTTTGCGTCGAATTTGTCGTTGACTTGAGAGATGGTGAGATTAGAATCTCCCCATACCTCGAGCTGCTGTATGCCCATTGATACCGCAATCCGGAGTCCATGCAACAGAGCTTCGTATTTGGCTGCGTTGTTGGAGTCGGTGTACATGATGTGGAGTATGTACCGGTTATTATCGCCAGTAGGGGATGTGAGGACCACTCCAGCCCCCAGCCCGGCGAGCATTTTGGAGCCGTCAAAGTATATCGTCCAATGCGAGTATGTACTGTATTCCCTAGGGAGTTCGGCTTCCGTCCATTCCGCAACAAAATCAGCCAAAACCTGAGATTTAATAGCTCGGCATGGTCGATATATGATTTTGAAGGGGAGGAGTTCTATAGCCCATTTGGCTATACGGCCGGTGGCATCTCGATTGTTGATTATGTCGTTTAGTGGCACTTCGGATGCCACCGTGACCGAGCACTCTTGAAAATATTGGCGGAGCTTTCGGGATGCCATGAAAACTGCGTAGGTGATCTTCTGATAGTGCGGGTACCTCGTTTTACACGGGGTGAGCACTTTGGATACGTAGTACACAGGTTTCTGCACCTGGAGCTTGTGACCCTCTGTCTCTCGTTTGACGACGAGAACCGCGCTGACCACCTGATTCGTGGCCGAGATATATAGTAGCATTGGCTCGCCCGGACTGGGTGCTGTCAAGATCGGGCTGCTGGCCAGTAGAGTTTTTATTTCCTCAAGTGCTGTCGCCGCCTCGCTGGTCCACTCGAAGTTCTTCGTCCGTTTGAGAAATTTATAGATCGGTAAGGATTTTTCTTCGAGGCGTGAGATGAAGCGGCTTAAGGCTGCCACGCAGCTAGCCAGTTTCTGGACATTTTTTAGCTCAGTGGGGATCACCAGATCGGACAGTGCCCGTATTTTCGCTGGGTTGGCCTCTATTCCTCTATGGGAGACAATGAATCCGAGCAGCTTACCGGCTGGCACTCCGAAGACGCACTTTTCCGGATTGAGCCGTATATCGAAGGTCCAAAGACTATGAAAGGTTTGTCGGAGATCGTCCACCAGCTGGCTGACGTGTTTGGTCTTAACGACCACGTCGTCCACATATGCCTCGACCGTTTTGCCGATTTGTTTTTCCAAACATGTTTGAATCATGCGTTGGTATGTAGCCCCTGCGTTCTTTAATCCGAAGGGCATTGTGTTGAAATAGAATGGTCCGTAGGGAGTAATAAATGTTGTGGCCGCCTGGTCGGATTCCTTCATTTTGATTTGATGGTATCCGGAGTAAGCGTCAAAAAAACACAACAAGTCATGCCCGGCGGTGGCGTCTATGATCTGGTCTATGCGGGGCACGGGAAAAGGATCTTTGGGGCAAGCCTTGTTTAAATCCTTGAAATCGACACACAACCGCCAGGATTTATCCTTCTTGGGTACCATGACCAGATTGGCCAACCATTCGGGATGTTTGATGTCTCGGATGAATCCGGCTTCGAGCAGTTTTGCCAGTTCCTCGCCCATAGCTTGACGCTTGGGTTCGGAAAACCGACGTAGAATCTGTTTGACTGGCTTAAAACCCTTAATTATGTTCAGGCTATGCTCGGCTAATCTACGCGGGATCCCTGGCATGTCTGACGGGTGCCAGGCGAAGATATCCCAGTTCGCACGCAAAAATTGGCGCAACTCTTCATCGACCGTGGGGTCCAGCTGAGCTCCAATGGACGACATCTTGTTGGGATCAGTTGGGTGCACTTGGAATTTGACGATCTCATCCGCTGGTTTAAAGGACGTGGATTTGGGCCTTTTGTCGAGGATTACGTCATCCTTATCCACCGTTGAGCAGAGCGCGGTCAGTTCTTCGGCTGCAATGCCTTCGGACAATGCTTCGAGGGTGATCGATGCTGTTTTATTCTCGGCTCGAAGGGCTCTGTCCGGATCACTTATTACTGTGATTACACCGTTTGGCCCTGGCATTTTGAGCTTCATGTACCCGTAGTGCGGGATGGCGTGGAATTGTGCGAAAGCGTTGCGCCCTAATAAGGCGTGGTAGCCACTGCGAAAGGGCACTATGTGGAAAAGCAATTCTTCGGATCGGTAGTTCTCGGGGGTTCCGAAGACCACATCAAGAGAAACTCGGCCACTACAACGCGCCTCCTTTCCGGGGATGATTCCTCGAAAGGTGGTGTGAGTTCGCTCGTAAATGAGGTTAAGCCCGCTACCGCCGTCCATTAATACCTTTTGGTGTCGAAATCCATCTACTATGGGATCAAGGACAAGGGCGGCAGCAGCTCGAGTAGGGCAGGACCTCGGCTGATCTTGTTCATTAAAAGTGATGGGTGTGTCTGTCCATGAATCTGTCGCTGCCACATGGTGAATTTGAGCGAGCTCTCGAAGGGCTCTCTTCCTCTGATTCTTCGAGGAATACGTCTCGTAGATTGTGAGGATCTCGGCGTCGTCATCCAAGGGCATTGCTGGACGTTTATTTGAGTACGGGCCTCCGAGGATGATTTCGCCGCTCTTGGCGACTTGCCTGACCACCCAGCAAGCTCGAAGGCAGTGGGTTGGGTTTGCGTTGAGGAGGACGGAGTGTATAGGGCATGGTTTGTCCAGTAGTTCGTCAAGTACCGTTCTGGATCTTGACAGAGGTTTCATTCTTTTCTCGGATGGTTCGTATTGGGGTGTCTGGCGAGGGTGTGCACATTTTGCCCGAGCTCGGTTTGGTTCCTCTGTACGGATTGACTCCGTTTGCTCGAGCTGAGCCTGCCAAGCATACTCCATGGCATAGTATTTGGACACCAGGTCCGATAAATCAGAGAAGCTTTGGATGTGGCGGCGGGCGAGGGCGTTTAAGACGCCTTCGTCTCGGCAGTTTTGTCGGAAAACTTCCAGAATTTCCTTGCTACCACCATCTGTCATCTTGTTTTTGATGTTAAGGAATCTAGCCCAGAAGTGCCGAACTGTCTCTCCGAGCTGCTGTTTTACGTACATTAGGTCCCATATGTCGGGCCGTCCTGAGTTATTTGGACAGTACTCGATGTGGGGGGTGGGCAGGATAAATTTTTTGATCCCAACGGGGTGCGGGTTCGGGCTTTTGGCGGCCGCGTCCTGGATTGGCATGGAATCTGACGCGCCGAGCTCTAGGTCCGGATAGGTGGTCGAGCTCGGGTGCGCGGACTCGAGGTTGCGTGCTGAACCAGACTTCGGCTCCAAACCCTCTCCGGAGCGGAGTTCGGCTGCCGAGCTGGAGGTTGAGGCCTGTTGATCGGGAGCTTGTACTCCATGTGCTTCCGGTTCTAGGGGGAGGGGCAAGCCCTCGGTCGAGCCTTCAATAGTGGCGACCAAGTGGGCGGCCGGAGGGGCGTGAATTTCCCTGTCGTTGGTTTTAAGCCCGATCTGATCGTAAACTGAGGACTGGCCATCGGTAATTCCCAGGGCTTGGATCCGATCTAGTATCCCGTTTAACAATGAGAGATCCGTCGGCTCCAAGTTCTGGCAGCTTATGGGGTCGACTCGCAGTATGGCCATGACGGGGGCGTCTGAAATTGCCATGCCATCATGTTCGGCCAGGGCTGATCTTTGGCAGCCGAGCACGGAGATTAGATCCGGGCTCGAGGCTGGATCCGCAGTGGCGGCCGTGCCGATAGTGGGATTGGCCGTGCTCGAAGTCGATGGTTTAGGATTTGCGGGTCCTTCAGGCGAGGCTGAGGACCCCGTGAGGATAAGATCTCCCCGGGAGTCGGCGACGAACTCTAAGTTTCCGAACCTGATCTCCTGGTCGGGGGTGAAGCTGTTGACCCGGCCGAGGCGGCCGACCGGATCAGCGTGTAGCATGACGCTACCGAACGCGAAGAGCTGGCCGGGAACGAAAGTGTCCCTGCGGCTAGCGCTGTTGTTGATGTTTAGGCGAGCCATTGATCCTTGATGACCCATGGCGGAACTCTCAATGAAAGGACCAATGTCGGTACCAAAACCGGCAGATCTCGGGTAGGGGATCCCAACTGTGGGTCTAGGAATCAATGGGTAACAAAGAACGTAGAGACGATGATTTACCCAGGTTTGGGCCCTCTCGAAGAGGTAATACCCTACGTCCTGCTAGATTGTATTGATGTGATTGTATGAAGGTTACAGAGTTGATCTACCTCGAGATCGGATGGGCTAAACCCTAGGTAATGAATATATCATCTACGGACTAAGCCTCTTTGTTTATATAGACACCAGGGGGTCCTAGGGTTACACATGGTCGGTAACCATCAGGGGATAAGCATGCCGGTCACGCCAATTATTCCTTGGGGGAGACGCCAAGTCTTTGGAGGTTTCCTTCTGACACACGGGGTCGCCCACAATACGGCCTTCCATCGACGTGTAGAGAGCGGCCCACCAGCCCGGCCTACGAGAGATAGGCCGGTAGCCCGAGTACCCCCTAGTCCAGGACACCCTCAGTGGGGGAGATGAAAACGAGAGGAAAATGCAAATAAAAGGTAAATAAAATAAATGCAAGTGGATGATAGTTTATGCGAAGGTATAGTACTTGATAAATTTTGATGATGTCTCCCCGGCAACGGCGCCAGAAATTCTTCCTGCTACTTGTAGACTGCGTTGGTATTTCCCCGAAGAGGAGAGGATGATGCAGTATAGTAGAGATAAGTATTTCCCTAAGTTAAGAACCAAGGTTATCAATCAAGTAGGAGAACCACACAAAACCCCTTTAGCAGCACCTACACACACAAAAGCAAAGACTTGCACCCAACGCAAATAAGAGGGTTATCAATCCTCTTAGCGGTTATTTGCAAGGATTAATTCTGATAGTGATAGATAAAAAGTAAATTGCAAAATAAAATAAAAGTAAATAAATTGCAGCAAAGTATTTTTGGATTTTAATATATGATAAAAGTAGACCCGGGGGCCATAGTTTTCACTAGAGGCTTCTCTCTCGAGCGCAGAACATACGGTGGGTAAACAAATTACTGTTGGGTAATTGATAGAAAAGTAAATAATTATGACGGATTCATGGCAATGATCATGTATATAGGCATCACGTCCGAGACAAGTAGACCGACTCTTGACTGCATCTACTACTATTACTCCGCCCATCGACCGCTATCCAGCATGCATCTAGGGTATTAAGTATAAAACAGAGTAACGCCTTAAGCAAGATGACATGATGTAGACAAAGTAAACTCAAGCAATATTATTAAACCTCATATTTTAATCCTTAATGGCAACAGTACAAATACGTCTCATGTCCCTTTTTGTCACTGGGATTGAGCACCGCAAGATTCAACCCATCACAAAGCACCTCTCCCATTGCAAGATAAACCAATCTAGTTGGCCAAACCAAACGGATAGATCGGAGAGAAATACAAAGCTATATCAATCATGCATAAAAGAGTTCAAAGAAGACTCATATATTTCTCATGAATAATCTGATCATAAACTCACAATTCATCAGATCCCAAAAAACACACCACAAAAGAAGATTACATCGGATAGAACTCCAAGAACATCGAGGAGAACATGGTATTGAAGATCAAAGAGAGAGAAGAAGTCATCTAGCTACTAGCTATGGACCCGCAGGTCTATGGTAAACTACTCACACATCATCGGAAGGGTAGCAAGGTTGATGTACAAACCCTTCGTGATTGATTCCACCTCTGGCAGAGTACCGGAAAAGGCCTCCAGATGGGATCGCGGAAGAACAGAGGCTTGCGGCGGTGGAAGGCTTTTCTCGTCTCGCTCTCTGATGGTTTCCGAATATTTGAGAATTTATAGAAGTGGAATTAGGTCAAAAGGAGCCACGAGGGGCCCACAAGGCATCAGGGCGCGCCGCCCTTGGGCCGCACCCTGTTGCCTTGTGAAGCCCTCGTGAGGCTTCTGGCTTCCTCCCGAAGCTTCCAGGGTCTCTTTTGTCCAGAAAAAATCATCAAGAAGTTGTGTGGCATTTGGACTTCGTTTGGTACTGATTTCCTGAAAAACCAAAAACAAGCAAAAACAGCAACTGGCACTGGGCACTAGGTTAATATGTTAGTCCCAATAAATGATATATAATTGCATATAAAACATCCAAGATTGGTACTATAATAGCATGGAACAATCAAAAACTATAGATACTTTGGAGACGTATCAAGTGCCCCTTTCGGACGTCGCCCGTGCAGATCTAGTCAGGCGTCTTCAACACGTTGCTGACCTCGCACAGTGGATGCGTATGATGCTGGGCACGGCATGCGGGATGCTTTACCGCGGCTAGAAGGACCCCGACGACACCTTGGACGGCGTTGTCAAGTTGTTGGAGAGGGCGCCTGGCCAGCTTTTGGACTAGCAGTACTCAGCGGCGTATGAGAGCGCCATGCGAGTGCTTAGTTGCGTGAGGGCACATCTGCCGGACGCCGACCTCGACGTCATCATCCATGGCACTGCTGGGTGTCCACCCTTGGAGCCCTCAGAGGTGGAGGTTGGGGCGGAGGCTGAGTATGTTGCTGATGCATGCAAGCTGGAAGAGATTCTGAAGCGGTGCTCAGTAGGTGGCGGGAGCCAGTAGACCTCTTGTAATGTTTAAACAGCATGACTGTATTACGTATATTATGTTTTGTGTGTGTTAATATGATTATCTCTTGCCTAAGTTGGACAAGCATCCAAGGTAGCTGTCGAGAAATGCGACCTCGTTGCGCCGAAAGCGTCAACGTGTTTGTGGGAGGCCCTTGTTTGAGCCCGGCAAAACGCAGAACGACCGTGAGTCGCTGCAAACCTTTTGGCTAGGGTAGTATTCTCAGCTTTTTAGGATATACGCGTTGTGGAACTTAAAGGCGAAAGAGAGGGGTTGGCCGTAAGCCGATCCACAAGGGAGGCCCCCGGGTTAGGGAGGTCCCGGAGTGGGCTGTATTGTGATACACCCCCCGAGCGTGATTTGAGTGGCAGTTGGATACAGATCCAATGGGGGTCGGGGCGTTACGACAACCGATGCAGCCCCCGAACCCGTCTCATAGAAGGATCTCTCCGACTCCCCTCAGATCTCAACACGGCGCAGTCAATACAATATGTTTGGTAGTACCATGGGGCATGGATAGAAAATTTGAGTAGATTAGGGCGCTAAGGTGAGATTATAACGCCATCACTTCAATTCTTTATATATCAAGCCAAAGGGTAGTACAAGCTGTTATTGTTGTTTGTGGAATAGTTTGTTCATGAAAAAAATCTAATTTACTGAATATAAAGGAGGGAAAGGAATGACGTAGCCTGCTTTTGTGCTGCTAAGGCGTCCTCCTTTGTTTCGCTATTGCTTCCGACCTCCTAGCTTTGTGCTTCCGCTTCATGCCAGTTGGAGCATGAGGGATCCGCCGGGGGCTCCCTGGTGGTGGCAGTTGGGCTGCCGCTCTTTTTATTCTTGAATTGTTTGGAGGGGTGATAACCCACAAGTATAGGGGATCGCAACAGTCTTCGAGGGTAGTATTTCACCCAAATTTATTGATTCGACACAAGGGGAGCCAAAGAATATTTGTGAGTATTAGCAGTTGAGTTGTCAATTCAACCACACCTGGAGAACTAAATATCTGCAGCAAAGTGTTTAGTAGCACAGTAGTATGATAGTTTTGATAGCAGTAGTGACAGTAGGAATAGTAACAATGACAGTAACAGCAGCAGTTTTGTAGTGATTGTAACAGCAGCAGCAGTGAAAGTAACGTAGCAAAGATCAATATGCAAAAAGCGTAGGCATTGGATCGGTGATGGATAATTATGTTGGATGACATTCATCATATAATAGTCACAACCTAGAGCGATACACAATAGCTCCAATTCATCAATGTAATGTAGGCATGTATTCCGTATATAGTCATATGTGCTTATAATAAGAACTTGCATGACATCTTTTGTCCTACTCTCCCATGGCAGCGGGGTCCTCAAGGAAACTAAGGGATATTAAGGCCTCCTTTTAATAGAGAACCGGAACAAAGCATTAGCACATAGTGAATACATGAACTCCTCAAACTACGGTAATCATCGGAAAGAATCCCAATTATTGTCACCTTGGGGTATGCGGATCAAAACACATAATAGGTGCATACAACTTGCAAGATAGGATCAAGAACACAAATATATTCATGAAAACATAATGGGTTCAGATCTGAAATCATGGCACTCGGGCCCTAGTGACAAGCATTAAGCATAGCAAAGTCATAGCAACATCAATCTCATAACATAGTGGATACTAGGGATCAAGCCCTAACAAAATTGACTCGATTACATGATAAATCTCATCCAACCCATCACCGTCCAGCAAGCCTACGAAGAAATTACTCACACACGATGGTGAGCATCATGAAATTGGTGATGGAGGATGGTTGATGATGACGACGGCATCGAATCCCTCTCTCCGAAGCCCCGAACGGACTCCAGATCAGCCCCCCCGATGAAGAACAGGAGGTGGCGGCGGCTCCATATCATAAAACGTAATGATTCTTTCTCTCTGATTTTTTTTCTCCACGAAGAGGTGTATATAGCATTGGAATTAGGTCAAACGGAGTTTCCAGGGGCCCACACGCCTGGAGGGCGCGCCATGGGGGGTAGGCGCACCCCCTGGGGTTGTGGCCCCTAGGTGGCTCCCCTCCAGTGGATCTTTTCGCCAGTATTTTTATATATTCTGAAATACTTCTCTGTAAATTTTTAGGTCCATCCGAGAAAATTTATTTTTGCACAAAAATAACACCATGGCAATTTTGCTGAAAACAGCGTCAGTCCGGGTTAGTTTCCATTCAAATCATGCAAATTAGAGTCCAAACAAGAACAAAAGTGTTTGGAAAAGTAGATACGTTTGGGACGTCCCCAAGCAATTTAGTTAACAAACTTAAAGTGACAAAGAAAAACTTTTATGAACTCTTTTGTTCTTGTTGTCTGTATATATACTTAACTAGCATCCAAGTTTTCAGCAAAGATTATGAACTAACCATATGAATGATAACACTTAGGTTTCACATTTACTCATATCAATAACATAACCAACTAGCGAGCAATAATAAGATATCTCGGATGCCAACAATTTGTCAAAACAATCATGATGCAATATGATAACATGGTATCTTGCTAGCCCTTTCTGAGACCGCAAAACATAAATGCAGAGCACCTCTGAAGTTCAAGTAATGACTAGATATTGTAATTCATGGTAGAAGGGATACAGTCATGTCACACCCAACATTAACTATGCTCAATGCATAAGAATTACAATAGTGCTCTCGAACTGGTTCTTAAATGAGAGGGTGATGACTCAATAATAAAAGTAAAATAACATAAAAATAAATAGATAGGCCCTTCGCAGACGGAAGCATGGATTTGCAGAGGTGCTAGAGCTCGAAGCTTAAAACAGAGATGAAAACAATTTTGAGAGGTATGCTTTTCCTGTCAACATCACGACCGAGAATTTTCAATATCTTCCATGCTAAACACATTATAGCCGGTTCCCAAGCGAAAAGGTAAAGTTTACTTCCCCTCTACCATACCAACACAAGCCATGGCTAGCCGAATTCACAGGTGCCCTCCAAACGATCAAATTTCCGAGGGAGTTTGTGTTATTATATTTTTCTTATTTTGAATACAAGACTGGGCATCCCAATTACCAGCCTCTCTCGTGCAATGACAAGTGAATATACAGGTGGCACATGCAAACTTACGTGGAATGGCAGGATAATGCAACACCCCATGTAATTAAGCTACAGTGATCACCCTTTTGATAATGCCAAGTCATCATGATTAACAGTGCTTGATCATCATTTGTGTCATATCTCATTTCAAATTCCAATTCAAATTGAAATTCAAAATATAAAGTGAAAATAAAAGTTGTTAAAATTTGGAAACTAAAATGTTCATAATGTTGCAAATAATCCTAAAGCAATTATAAAAATAAAATCAACATTAATTGAATTAGTTAAATGACTCTAACATCATGAAACAGTACCAAAACAGCACCCCTTTAATCCCTTTCATTTATTCCAAAATTTAAATGAAATCCATTTACCTCCAAACCATTTTCTGGTAGTGGTTAATATTGCACTGTAATTATTGAGCTAAGTCACATATTTTACAAAACTTAAATTGTGGCTAAACTATTTGCAAAATAGAAATAAAAATAGAAAACAGAAGAGAAAAGCAAAGAAATAGAAAAAGGCCACTGTAGCTGGGCCTAAGTCAAACCAGGCGGCCCAGCCCACTAGCGCAGTCGCCTCCCACCTCCCGCCCTGCTCACCTCGCTCGCTGTCAAACACACACCGTGCGCGCGCCCGAGCCCGCCCCCCCTCTCTCCCTGGTCGACAGCGCATCGCGCCCGCGCCTAGTGGATAAAGCCGCAGCCCCGCACCCCCCTGCACCTCCCTCGCCTCACTCCCTCCCTCTCTCCCTCGTTCCCACCTCACCCGATGCCGCCATGACTTCGCTGCCGTGATGCACGTGGCCACCGCACCCACCTCGCCGTTCCACCGTGCCAGCACGCTCCGCCTGACCCCGCTACGTCGTCTGAGGCCACCCGTTGGAGCTCAACGACATTGCCTCAAGCTCGGCGACTCTGTCTTCCTCCTACGGCCGCCATCGACTTGCCGTCGATTCCGGCGCCTCAACTGCTTCCCGCGCATCCCCGGGCCTTCCCTACACTGCTGTGAGCCGCCGCGTCGATCCCCTCTCTCCCCGCTCCCTCTCCGTAGCCGTAGATGCCGCCCCCCATCGTGCCCGAGCGCTCCGCCGCTCGCGCTCATCGCCGGCGAGTCTCCGTTGACCATTTGGTCACGGGCTCGTGCCCGTTAGCTCCGCCGCACCGCGTAGGCCTCGCCTAGCCCTTTAGTTCCCTCGCGCGCACGCTGCAATGCCGAGACCGAGCACCGCCCGAGAACCCCGCCGCCCGACGTCGTCGCCGACGACCATTCCAGCCACCCCACGGCCAACCACCCTCACCATTCGAAGCGCGGCAGAGTGCCCGTTCGAACAAGCTAAGCCGCGGCCCTGGAGACCCCCTGTACGCAGATCCCGACCGCCTCCCGACGAGCACCGCCGCAAATGTGGTCGCAGGAGCAACTCCGGCGACGCCACCGACGTGGCGCCACCTGGCCCACCCCTGGGCCACTGACCGCGGGCCCCACGGGCCCTAGTTGACTGGGTTGACCCAGTCAACTGCTGACTGGGCACCAGTGGGCCACTGACATGCGGGCCCCACCTGTAATAAAACTTTTTTTATAAATAATTAAAACACTAATTATTTCGTTAATTAAATTAATTAATAATTAGTCGCTGACCGGTAGGGCCCACCATCTAATTAATCAATAATTAGTTTAAATAAATCCTAATTCGCTATTGTGACACTGACCAGTGGGACCCACTGGTCAAGTTTGACTCTGGCCAGTCAGAGTTGACCGCTGACGTCATCATTTCGTCATGCTGACGTCACCTACTACTGTTTCGCATAATTCGAATTAAATATTTCCAGAAATTCCAGAAAATGATTAAAACTTTGAAAAATCATATAAAATAAACCGTAACTCGGATGAAAATAATTTATATATGAAAAATGATCAGAAAAATATGAAGAATCCGAATGTGCCACCCACATACCTGCCACATCCCTCTAACGTACTGAACATGGAACCGTCCCCTCTGATTCAGTCTATCGATAAGCACCCGGAGCTGGGAGAACACTCCCGGATAAATTCCCGCTCCGTCTAACTTGCGTAGTGATGCATTAGGACACCCCTAGCACATCATGTAGACATGTCATGCATCTCTGTTGCATTGTTGCCGTGTATTTATTGTTTCTTCCCCCTCCTTCTCTCCCGATAGACGCCGAGAATGCCGACGACCCTGCAGAGCATGACTACGCTGTCGACGACCAGACCCCTTCAGCTGAGCTTCTAGGCAAGCAAAACCCCCGTGATCATCCAGATATCGCCCACTCTTTCTCTCTTATGCTTGCATTAGTATTGCTTATGTTGTTGCTCCGATAGCTCCTATTCCGATGCATAGCCTGTTTTCGTCGCCTGCTGTTGATACCTACCTGTTGTCCCATGATGCTTAGTTAGTTATGCTATTGATTCATCTATGGCCTTCACCCTTGTCCGTTTGCCATGCTTGATATCGGGCCATGATCACTCCGGGTGATGATCATGGAAATGTTTACATATTGAAATACTTAAACTGTTAAAGTCGGGCTGGCCCCAAGGGTACCTGCGAGAGAATAATATTAAAGACGGGTCGGCTCCAAGAGCACCTGCGAGCCGGGTGTTATCAAGTCGGAACGACAGGAACCCTGTTCGTCTCTGCGAGTTACTAAATACGCCTAACGGATTTGGGTATTTGATCTGAGTTGGCCACTGGCCTATACGCACTACCACCACGTGAGATAATGGTTATGGGACCCTCTACGTCGTTTGTATCAGCCGAAAGCTCTTCAGATGTCACAGCTCAGAGATGCAGGCTGATTGTTGGGGTGGGCTGGTTACGTCACTTGCGTATACAGTGTCGCGCCTAGGCCCCGACCACCCACGCAACGTGCAAGAGTGTGAAGGGTGATGGCCCAAGACCCCTTCGCACTTAGGATTTAGACCGGCGTGTTGACCTCACTTCTGAGCCTAGGTAGGACTGCGTCGTGTCGATTACCCGAGGCCGGGCATTACCCAGCAAGTGTGTCCGGCCAGATGTAATCGAGCGTGTCGGGTAACAGTAGTGCACCCCTGCAGGGAAGTTATCTATTCGAATAGCCGTGTCCACAGTAATAGGACGCTCAGAGTTGTATCTTGATCTGCTACAACTACAAATGGATACTGATACAATGATAAACTGATACTACTGCTCTCGGGATCACTTTCTCGCAGGGTAGTCGAGGAAGGATCCCAAGGCTTTACTATAATATGATTGATTATATATCATCTTGCTCTACTCTCTTCTGATGCTACAAGAATTTGCTTCAAGATGCTAGTCTTCGATAGGCTAGGCCTCTCCCCCTCTGTTCCAGCATTTCTGCTATTTAGTCCAAAGATATAGCCCCATTCCTTTGATACCGATGCATACTTAGTATAGTTCTGATGTCAGTCTTGCGAGTACTTTGGATGAGTACTCACGGTTGCTTTGCTACTTCTTTTTCCCCATACCCGGTTGCTGCGATCAGACGACGGAGCCCAGGAGCAGGAGATCCCCGGAGGTGCCTACTACGACGTGAAGATTCCTGACGACCAGGAGTAGTTCGGAGGCCCTAGGCAGGAGGCCTTCGCGTTTTTGATCAGTGTCGCTATTTGTGCTAGCCTTCTTAAGGCAAACTTGACTAACTATGTCTGTACCCAGATATTATTTGTGTGTATGACTTATGTATTCGGGTCCTCGTGACCCCTGGTTTGTAATATGAAGATTTATGTTTAAATTTGACTTGAGAGTTGTGTTGTGATATCTTCCCGTGAGTCTCTGATCTCGAGCGTGCACGTTTGCGTGTATGATTAGTGCACGGTCGAGCAGTGGGTGCCACAAGTTGGTATTAGAGCCGACTGCCGGTGGGAAGCCCCCTTTCGATTCCTTGGTCGAAGTTGAGTCTAGTCTTTGAAAAACTATTTTACTAACAGTGCTGTGTGGCTTACGGGCCCACGTTGCACATGGATGGGATTAGGATCTTTTATTCCTCTTCCCTACTCTCGGATTCTACTCTCTCTTCTATTCGAAATAAAAATTTTACTAACTCTGACCCTAGGTTCTCGTGATCACGTCCATCCGGAGCTTTGATTATCTACAAATTACTAACTTGAATGCACGATGCAAGAATTCACCCACTGTCATTTGACAATCTTGAATTTCCTCTGTTTCAGATGGATCGCTTGTTTCCGCCGTGCCCTGCGACGCTGCTTGTGCTTCGCACTTGGGCTCGTGATGCCCCTGGTTTTCCAGCTGTCCTGATTGCCTCCCTGACCAGATTGGGCTACCACTGGTACCCCGAGTACATGGTTTACGAGGATTACCGCGAGTTCAACCAGGAGCAGTACCATGCCGATGTTCGTATCTTTGATCAGCGGAACGACTCCGACACTGAGTTGCACACTTTTCACGGTATCGGCGTGACGATTGATATGGCAGTCCATGATGCTGCCCATTCTGCTGTCGCACGCCTTCGTGGCGAGCATAGTCGCTTGGATGACTCCGAGTTCCGATATATCCCGTATTCCCCTACTGGAGATGCTACAGGATACTACACAGCTGTCTGTGCCCCTTACGAGCGACGTCGATATGACCCACAGGTTTTGATTCAGTGCACTCAGGCTCTGGATCGCACTGCCCGAGCTCTCACCGTCGAGTTGTTTGCCACTCGAGCACGTCTCTATGATGCTATGACACAGTTGCTGCCAGCTGTTCGTGTAGGAATACATCCAGAGTATGTTCTTTACCCGCGCAGGACTCAGATGCCGGCAGGTATCGATTGGCCTGCTGTTGTAGGTCACACACCCGCACGTGGACCGCTCCTCCTAGTTCGAGATCTGGTTCTGCATCAGAGTGCTCACGGAGCGCAGGACCTTTCTACCATCGACACTCATCGTCCGCACTTGCAGTTACCCCGTTTCAGTGGTTTTCCCCGACGTTGATGTAGCCTTTGCTATGTCTCGTTGTTGTATTCCTCACCGCATGTCTGCGTGCCGCCTAGTATGTCTTGCTTTTAATTTTTCGAACTTATGTTGTCCGCGTGTAACCGACTCTGTGTATGGATCTGTATGTCTTAATTGACTACTGTTATGTATCTATTGCACTACTTATTCATTGTCGTGTTACATCATGTTTGTCTCTAAACACTTGCAGTTGTTTTTACTAAACTACCCCCTGTTAAATCTTTAGCAGGATGGTTAGACCAGGTGGTCGTGGTCATGGCCATGCTCCTGAGCAGCCACCACCACCAGACTATGTGGCAGCTATGATGCAGCAATTCGAGCTAAACCGCCAGTTCATGGTTGGAATCATGGCTCAGTTTCCACAACAGAACCAGAATGCTCAGAATCAGCAACCTGCCCCAATAACTCTGCAGGACTTTGTGCGTCTCGGTCCTACTATTTTCCGCAACTCTGAACAGCCACTGGATGCTGACGACTGGCTTCATGACATCGCCTACGAGATGGAGTCTGCCAATGTCACCCCTGATAACCTTGTCACTTTCGCGTCCTACTTCTTGAAGGGTCCCGCTGCTCAATGGTGGGACACCCACAGGCGTTCACTACCTGCTGGGACAGTCATTACCTGGATCGAGTTTCAGACTGCTTTCCGTGCTCGTTACATTCCTCAGGGAATCATGGACCGGAAGAAAACAGAGTTTCGCAACCTCACTTAGGGCAATAGGACTGTCGAAGCTTATCAGCGTGAATTCCTTAACCTGTCCCGCTATGCTGAAGAAGACGTAGCCACAGATGCTCGTAGACAGGAGAAGTTCCGTAATGGACTCCATCCAGACCTCAAGCTTGCACTTGCTGCTCAAGACTTCACCGACGTTGCCACCCTCGTGAACAAGGCTATCCTGGTTGAGACTGCTCAGATGGAACACAAGGAGTCGCAGAAGCGCTATCGTGACGTTGGCTCATCCTCGAGCTCGGCACAAAAGCGCCGTATCTGGATTCCTCACAACATGTATCGTCCAGCTGCCCCTGTGATAAGGCCTTCCTATGCTGCACCCCGTGTGCCTCCTCCACCGCCGAGGCAGCCGAGAGCTCAAGCTGCTCCACCACGTGCTGCTCCTCTTCGTCCTGAAGATGTTCTATGTTTCAAGTGTCGCTGCCCAGGTCACCTTGCCAAGGACTACCGCTAGAATCAGAATCAGTTGGCACTTTCTCATGCTCGCCGTGGAAATGGCCGTGGCAACAACCAGACCCGCAACTATAATACCGGGCCTTCTGCTTATGGACGTGGACAGGCTTACCACGTCGATATTGAAGAAGTTCAGGATCAACCTGAAACTATGATGGGTACCCTTCTCGTTAACTCAGTACCCGCACTACTAGAAAAACGGCTATAGCTAATATGGACATTAATGGCGCACCATGAATGTGGTGCGCCACTGCTATATAGCAATGGCGCACCAGAAGCAGGTGTGCCATTGTTATTTTTTTAGTAGTGGCGCACCACCTGAGCAGTGCGCCATTGCTATTTTTTTTGTCCATCCCCCCACCCCACCAGACATAGCAATGGTGCACCACACCAAGGTGCGCCATTACTATGCTACATAGTAATGGCGCACCTTGGTGTGGTGCGCCATTGCTATGTCTGGTGGGGGTGTGTGCCTGCGTGTGTGAGACGTTAGTAATGGCGCACCCTCCCTGGTGCGCCATTGCTAAGGTTAGCAATGGCGCACCAGGGAGGGTGCGCCATTACTAACGTCTCACACACACAAACACACACACCCCCCACACCCCCCCCCCCCCCGTGGATCGTCTTTTCAGTTTAAAACAAAATAAAAGAAAATGATAAAAGGTTCAAAAAAATTCAAAAAAATAGATGCCCATGTGTTATGTGTTCTAGTTGTTAGGAAAATTAACAAACACGAATTTTGAATTTTTTGGCAAAAGGCCGCCGTGTTTCGGTAAAATGGCCGTAACTTTTGCATATGACCTCCGATGAAAAAGTTTTTTATATGAAAAATCATCTACTCGAAAAGTTACATCCGAATTCAACCGGGGGGACCACGTTGAATATTTTTAGAATCCTCAAAAACCTAACAGAAAAAAAGTTACGGGGCTTTCAAGATCTGGAGAGTCAAAAAAAATCAAACTCAGTAATGGCGCACCTGCCCATGGTGCGCCATTACTATCTTCCCGCCTTCAAAATTCAAACTATATCAAAAAAATAAAAAAAAGTTAGTAATGGCGCACCTGCCCAAGGTGCGCCATTACTATCTTCCCGCCTTCAAAATTCAAAATAAATCAAAAAAAAAAGTTAGTAATGGCGCACCTGCCCACGGTGCGCCATTACTATGCCGTATATATGGCTGGGCGGGGTCCTCTCCTCCTTACCTCTTCATTTTTCTCCTCCACTCCACCTCTCCTCCACTCCATCTCCTCCACTCCATCTCCCCTCCTCTCCTCCACCATACTCCCCTCCTCCTCTCCGGCGACCTCCTCCTCCTCCTCTCCGGTGACCTCCTCCCACTCCTCTCCGGCGACCTCCTCCTCCCTCCTCTCCTCCCCTCCCCTCACGGTTTCTCCTCCCTCCTCTCCGGTGAGCTCCTCCTCCCTCCTCTCCGGTGATCTCCTCCTCCCTCCTCTCCTCCCCCCCCCTCACGGTTTCTCCTCCCTCCTCTCCGGTGAACTCCTCTCCGGCGACCTCCTCCTCCTCTCCGGCGATGTAGGCGAGCTCCTCTCCGGTGACCTCCTCCTCCTCCTCTCCGACGATGTAGGCGAGCTCCTCTCCAGTGACCTCCTCCTCCTCCCTCCTCTCCTCCTCACGGTCTCTTCTCGGCCCTCCTCTCCGGCGAACTCCTCTCCGGCAAAAGAACGTACAAGATCCAAAAACGAGAACAAAATTTGAAAAAATATCGTGCAAAAAAAGAGCAAAAAAAACGAGCAAAAAAAAGGGCAAAAAAATCGCGATCCAGATCCAGATTCAAAATTCAAAATAGTAATGGCGCACCGTGGGGGTTAGAATGTGCGCCATTACTATTTTCCCGCTTCCAAATTCAAAAAAAAATTCGACAAAAAATAATAATAAAAGTTACCAGTGGCGCACCTGAAAAGGTAGTAATGGCGCACATGTGGTGCGCCATTACTACCTGAGATAGTAATGGTGCACTATGTGGTGTGCCATTACTATTTGTTACTAGTGGCATGTTAATAGTGGTGCACCTATAGTGCGCCATTAATAGCAAAAACTGGTGCGCCACTAACAGCCTTTTTTCTATTAGTGCCGCTTCTGTTTTATTTGATTCAGGAGCATCGCATTCATTCATGTCAGAAGCATTTGCAATATCACATGACATTGCATTTGAAAAGATGAACATACCAATAGTTGTCCGCACCCCTAGAGGCCGTTGTCAAACCTCCATGAAGGCACACAATGTCACTGTTGAAATCAAAGGATTGGAATTCCTTGTTTCACCTATCATTTTGAATTCTTCCAATATAGACCTCATTTTGGGGATGGATTGGTTGAAAGCTCACATTGCTTCAATCAATTGTGCCACCAAAGTCGTCCAACTCCTTCACCCCTCCGACGAGATAGTGAACTATACCGCCCGAGTTACCCGGAATGCCGAAGCTCAGATATATGCTCTGAATGCTTTGAACGCTTCACCTCTTGAGGGAATTTAGAACATTCCAGTCGTTCATGATTTTCTGGACGTCTTTCCAGAAGAACTTCCAGGAATATGCCCTGTTAGATCCGTTGAGTTCATCATCGGCTTGAAACCGGGCACTACCCCTATAGCTAAGCGTTCCTACAAGATGCTGCCGCATGAACTCCTTGAACTTAAGGAGGAAATCGACAAGTCACTTAAAAAGGGTTTCATCCGTCCCAGTTCCTCTGCTTGGGGAGCACCTTCTCTCTTTGTTAAGAAGAAGGATGGAACAAACCGATTGGTCCAGGACTATCGGCCTATTAACCAAGAAACAATCCAGAACAAATATCCACTTCCCCGGATCAACGATCTTTCTGATCAACTTGCTGGATCCTCTGTGTTCTCTAAACTCGACTTAAGGTTGGGTTACCATCAGATTCGAGTTCATAAAGAGGATATTCCGAAGACCGCCTTCGTTACTCGTTATGGATCATACGAGTACACCGTCATGTCCTTCGGATTAACTAATGCTCCAGCAACCTTCTCTCAATTGATGAACTATATCTTCGTGGACTACCTCGACAAATTCGTCGTGGTTTATTTGGATGATATCCTTAAATTTTCCAAGAATGAAGAACAACACGCCGAACATCTTCGGCTTGTATTGGAGAGACTTCGAGAACATCAACTGTATGCCAAATTTTCCAAGTGCGAATTCTGGTTGTCTGAGGTGACCTATCTTGGTCATGTGATTTCCAAAGATGGCAATGCTATTAACCCAGAACGAGTTCAGGCTATTCTTGACTGGAATCCTCCACAGACTGTTAAGCAAGTCAGAAGTTTTCTCGGTCTCGCTAGCTATTGCCGCCGTTTCGTTGAGAACTTCTCCAAGATTGCTAAGCCACTAACTGACTTGCTCCACAAAGGCAAGAAGTTTGAATGGATGGAAAAGTGCCAAGAAAGTTTCTAGACACTTAAAGATAAGTTAACATCTGCCCCAGTGCTAGCTCCCCCTGATTCCCACAAGGACTTTGTGATATATTGTGACGCATCCCGTCAAGCATTAGGCTGTGTCCAAATGCAAGAGCGCAAAGTGATTGCTTATGGCTCTCGTCAGTTGCGTCCTCACGAAGATAAGTATCCAACTCATGATCTCGAGTTAGCAGCAGTTATCTATGCTCTAAAGCTGTGGCGACATTACCTTCTCGGTAATCGTTGTGAGATATACATGGACCACCAAAGCCTGAAGTATCTGTATACTCAACCAGATTTGAACCTCTGTCAACAAAGGTGGCTCGAGACAATAGCTGACTATGACATGGATATTTCCTATACCCCTGGCAAGGCTAATGTAATGGCCGATGCTTTGAGTCGAAAGTCTTATTGCAACGACCTCACGGTTCAGCAAGCACAACCCCTTCTTTATGAAGAACTTCGCAAGTTGAACCTTCACCTTGTTCCTCAGGGTTACCTCAGTACCCTGGTTGTTGAACCGGACCTTGAAAGCAACATCAAGACAAGGCAGAAATATGACTCTGAAGTCGAGAAGATTAAGAAATACCTCTCCCAGGGAAATTCTTCGTTCTACCATGTTGATGATGATGGTGCCTTGTTCTTCATAGGTCGCCTAGTGGTCCCTAGAAAGCACAACCTGGACTTTCGTTCTAATGTTATGAAAGAACCTCATGATACACCCCTTTCAATTCACCCTGGTAGCACCAAGATGTACCAAGACATTCGACAGACATACTGGTGGCCTGATATGAAGCGAGACATTGCTCGCTATGTTGTTGAGTGTGACGTTTGCCGTCGAATCAAAGCGGAACATCAAAGGCCTGCTGGAACTCTGCAACCCCTTACTATTCCTGAATGGAAATGGGACAAGGTCGAAAAGGATTTCATTACTGGTTTTCCCAGATTGCAGAAGGGTCATGATGTTATTTTTGTCGTCATTGACCGATTCTCAAAGGTTGCTCACTTTCTGCCGGTCAAGGAGACAATCACAGCTAGTCAGTTAGCAGACTTGTATGTTTCCAGAATTGTGTCACTCCACGGTGTTCCGTTGGAGATCAGTTCAGATTGTGGCAGCCTCTTTACCTCAAGGTTTTGGAACAGTTTCCATGAAGCTATGGGAACTCATCTGTCCTTCAGCACCGCTTTCCACCCCCAATCCCAGGGACAAGTTGAACAAGTCAATCAAGTGCTTGAAGATATGCTTCGAGCTTGTGTCATCTCATTCGGTTAGAAATGGGAGGAATCTCTCCCGTATGCCGAGTTCTCTTACAACAATAGCTATCAAGCTAGTCTGAAGATGGCACCATTTGAAGTTCTCTATGGACGTCAGTGCCGAACCCCTCTGAATTGGTCAGAAACAGGGGAACGGCCCCTCTTCGGTCCGGACATTATTCAACAAGCTGAAGAACAAGTCCGAATTGTCCGAGAACACTTGAAAGCTGGTCAGTCTCGTCAGAAGAGCAACTATGATAAAAAACACCAGGTAGTGGTCAATCAACCTGGCGAACAAGCTAACCTTCGTGTCACTCCGATGAAGGGCACTCACCGTTTTGGGATCATGGGAAAGTTAGCTCCTCGCTACATTGGCCCCTTTCGCATTCTCGCAAGACGTGGAGAAGTGGCATATCAATTGGAATTGCCGCCGAACCTTTCTCAAGTCCATGATGTCTTCCATGTATCGCAACTCCGTCGCTGCTTCAAGGATCCTATCCGAGCAGTGGATCATGAAATGCTTGAATTGCAAGAGGATCTTTCTTATCAAGAGTATCCAATCCGCATTATTGATCAAGCTGAACATCGAACCCGTCAGAAGGCAATCAAGTTCCTTAAAGTTCAGTGGTCGAATCATTCTGAAGATGAAGCCACTTGGGAACGCGAGGATCGTCTTCGGGAAGAATACCCCGCTCTCTTTCAGCTTACCTCTTAATTCTCGGGACGAGAATTTTTTTTAGAGGAGGAGAATTGTAACACCCCATGTAATTAAGCTACAGTGATCACCCTTTTGATAATGCCACATCATCATGATTAACAGTGCTTGATCATCATTTGTGTCATATCTCATTTCAAATTCCAATTCAAATTGAAATTCAAAATATAAAGTGAAAATAAAAGTTGTTTAAATTTGGAAACTAAAATGCTCATAATGTAGCAAATAATCCTAAAGCAATTATAAAAATAAAATCAACATTAATTGAATTAGTTAAATGACTCTAACATCATGAAACAGTACCAAAACAGCACCCCTTTAATCCTTTTCATTTAATCCAAAATTTAAATGAAATCCATTTACCTCCAAACCATTTTCTGGTAGTGGTTAATATTGCACTGTAATTATTGAGCTAAGTCACATATTTTACAAAACTTAAATTGTGGCTAAACAATTTGCAAAACAGAAATAAAAAGAGAAAACAGAAGAGAAAAGCAAAGAAATAGAAAAAGGCCGCTGTAGCTGGGGCTAAGTCAAACCAGGCGGCCCAGCCCACCAGCGCAGTCGCCTCCCACTTCCCGCCCTGCTCACCTCACTCGCTGTTGAACACACACTACGCGCGCGCGCCCGAGCCCGCCCCCCTCTCTCCCTGGTCGACAGCGCACCGCGCCCGCGCCTAGTGGATAAAGCCACAGCCCCGCACCCCCTGGCACCTCCCTCGCCTCGCTCCCTCCATCTCTCCCTCGTTCCCACCGCACCCGACGCCGCCATGGCTTCGCCGCCGTGACGCACGCGGCCACCGCGCCCACCTCGCCGTTCCACCATGCCAGCACGCTCCGCCTGCCCCCGCTACGTCGTCTGATGCCACCCGTTGGAGCTCAACACCACTGCCTCAAGCTCGGCGACTCCGTCTTCCTCCTATGGCCGCCGTCGACTCGCCGTCGATTCCGGTGCCTCCACAGCTTCCCCGGGCCTTCCCTGCACCGCTGTGAGCCGCCGCTTCGATCCCCTCTCTCCCTGCTCCCTCTCCGTAGCCGTAGCTGCTACCCCCCCCATCATGCCTGAGCGCTCCGCCAATCGTGCTCGTCGCCGGCGAGTCTCCGGTGACCATTTGGTCATGGGCTCGTGCCCGTTAGCTCCGCCGCACCGCGTAGGCCTCGCCTAGCCCTTTAGTTCCCTCGCGCGCACGCTGCAATGCCGAGACCGAGCACCGCCCGACGTCGTCGCCGGCGACCATTCCGGCCACCCCACGGCCAACCACCCTCACCATTCGAAGCGCGGCAGAGTGACCGTTCGAACAAGCTAAGCCACGGCCCTGGAGACCTCCTGTACGCGGATCCCGACCGCCTCCCGACGAGTGCCGCCGCAAATGTGGTCGCCGGAGCAACTCCGGCGATGCCACCGACGTGGCGCCACCTGGCCCACCCCTAGGCCACTAACCGCGGGCCCCACGGGCCCCAGTTGACTGGGTTGACCCAGTCAACTACTGACTGGGCACCCGTGGGCCACTGACATGCGGGCCCCAAGTGTAATAAAACTTTTTTTGTAAATAATTAAAACACTAATTATTTCGTTAATTAAATTAATTACTAATTAGTCGCTGACCGGTAGGGCCCACCATCTAATTAATCAATAATTAGTTTAAATAAATCCTAATTCGCTACTGTGACACTGACCAGTGGGACCCACTAGTCAGGTTTGACTCTGGCCAGTCAGAGTTGACCGCTGACGTCATCATTTCGTCATGCTGACGTCACCTACTACTGTTTCGCATAATTTGAATTAAATATTTCCAGAAATTCCAGAAAATGATTAAAACTTTGAAAAATCATATAAAATAAACCGTAACTCGGATGAAAATAATTTATATATGAAAAATGATCAGAAAAATATGAAGAATCCAAATATGCCACCCACATACCTGCCACACCCCTCTAACGTACTGAACATGGAACCGTCCCCTCCGGTTCAGTGTACCGATAATCACCCGGAGCTGGGAGAACACTCCCGGATAAATTCCCGCTCCGTCTAACTTGCGTAGTGCTGCATTAGGACACCCCTAGCACATCATGTAGACATGTCATGCATCTCTGTTGCATTGTTGTCGTGTATTTATTGTTTCTTCCCCCTCCTTCTCTCCCGATAGACCCCGAGACTGCCGATGACACTGCAGAGCACGACTACGCCGTCGACGACCAGACCTCTTCAGCTGAGCTTCCAGGCAAGCAAAACCCCCTTGATCATCCAGATATTGCCCACTCTTTCTCTCTTATGCTTGCATTAGTATTGCTTCTGTTGTTGCTCCGATAGCTCCTATTCCGATGCATAGCCTGTTTTCGTCGCCTGTTGTTGATACCTACCTGTTGTCCCATGATGCTTAGTTAGTTATGCTATTGATTCATCTGTGGCCTTCACCCTTGTCCGTTTTCCATGCTTGATATCGGGCCGTGATCACTCCGGGTGATGATCACGGAAATGTTTACATATTGCAATACTTAAACTGTTAAAGTCGGGCTGCCCCCAAGGGTGCCCGTGAGAGAATAATATTAAAGACGGGTCGGCTCCAAGAGCACCTGCGAGCTGTGTGTTATCAAGTCGGAACGACAGGAACCCTGTTCGTCTCTGCGACTTACTAAATACGCCTAACGGATTTGGGTATTTGATCTGAGTTGGCCACTGGCCTATACGCACTACCACCACGTGGGATAATGGTTATGGGACCCTCTACGTCGTATGTATCAGCCAAAAGCTCTTCAGATGCCATAGCTCAGAGATGCAGGCTGATTGTTGGGGTGGGCTGGTTACATCACTTGTGTATACAGTGTCGCGCCTGGGCCCCGACCACCCACGCAACATGCATGAGTGTGAAGGGCGATGGCCCAAGACCCCTTCGCACTTAGGATTTAGACCGGCGTGTTGACCTCTCTGCTGAGCCTAGGTAGGACTGCGTCATGTCGATTACCCGAGGCCGGGCATTACCCAGCAAGTGTGTCCGGCCAGATGTGATCGAGCGTGTTGGGTAACAGTAGTGCACCCCTGCAGAGAAGTTATCTATTCGAATAGCCGTGTCCACGGTAACAGGACGCTCAGAGTTGTATCTTGATCTGCTACAACTACAAATGGATACTGATACAATGATAAACTGATACTACTGCTCTCGGGATCACTTTCTCGCAGGGTAGTCGAGGAAGGATCCCAGGGCTTTACTATAATATGATTGATTATATATCATCTTGCTCTACTCTCTTCTGATGCTGCAAGAATTTGCTTCAAGATGCTAGTCTTCGATAGGCTAGGCCTCTCCCCCTCTGTTCTTGCATTTCATCAGTTTAGTCCAAAGATATAGCCCCATTCCTTTGATACCGATGCATACTTAGTATAGTTCTGATGTCAGTCTTGCGAGTACTTTGGATGAGTACTCACGGTTGCTTTGCTACTTCTTTTTCCCCATACCCGGTTGCTGCGATCATACGACGGAGCGCAGGAGCAGGAGATCCCCCGAGGTGCCTACTACGACGTGGAGATTCCCGACGACCAGGAGTAGTTCAGAGGCCCTAGGCAGGAGGCCTTCGCCTTTTCGATCAGTGTCGTTGTTTGTGCTAGCCTTCTTAAGGCAAACTTGACTAACTATGTCTGTACCCAGATATTATTTGTGTGTATGACTTATGTATTCAGGTCCTCGTGACCTCTGGTTTGTAATATGAAGATTTATGTTTAAATTTCAGTTTAGAGTTGTGTTGTGATATCTTCCCGTGAGTCTCTGATCTCGAGCGTGCACGTTTGCGTGTAAGATTAGTGCACGGTCGAGCAGTGGGCGTCACAGATAATACCGCATATAGGTAGATATAGTGGACTCATCTAGAACAACATTGGTTTAAGGATTGTGGATGCACAAGCAGTATTCTTGCTTAGTACAGGTGAAGGCTAGCAAATAGATTGAGAAGCGACCAGCTAGAGAGCGAAAACCGTCATAGTCATGCATTGAGAATAATTAACACTGAATACAAGCATGAGTAGGATATAAACACCATGAACATAAATATCATGGAGGCTATGTTGGTTTTGATTCAACTACATGTGTGAACTTGTGCCAAGTCAAGCCACTTGAATTGTTCAGAGGAGGATACCATACTAACATACTACATCACAACCATTTTAATGCATGTTGATACTCAAGATAAATCATTATCCACTCCTAGCTATTTAAGGATGGCATGAGCAACTATGATCTCTAATTGTCATCACAAACATGTTTACTCATAATATGCTGAATCATGGATACTAAGTTAAACATATTTACAAAAACTAAAACAAGAAGAGTTCATACCAGCTTTTCTTCACTGCAATCACTTCATCAAATATCGTCATTATTGCCTTTCACTTGCACGACCGAATGATGTGATAATAATAATAGTGCAAGTGTGTCCTGGACTAAGCTGGAATCTGCAAACATTTATTCAAAGGAGAAGACAAGGTAATGGTGGCTCTTTGTTAGATCAACAATAAAGCAGATGAGAGCCACTCAACATTTTTCATCGTGGTCTTCTCCTTACGACAACTCAACAAAAAGAAAAGAAATTCAGAGAAACACACTGAAATATTTTGGAGTTTTTAGTTTTTCTGAAGAAAGCAAATTAACAAAGGAAAAATGAAAAACGAGAAAAACTATTTACACTAGAAAGCTCCCAACAAGCAAAAGAAGAAACGAAAAATCTTTTTGGGTTTTCTTTTAATACTATGAATTAACTAAACAAGGAAGAAACTACAACTAATTTTTTTGGATTTTTGAAAGTTTTTCAAACTCACAAGAAGAAAGCGAAAATAAAACTAACATGGATATACAATGAAAAAGGATGAACACCGACAACTGGAATGAATGTGTGGTACATGAATGTAATGTCAGTGAGAGATACGTACTCCCCCAAGCTTAGGCTTTTGGCCTAATTTGGTCTACGACCACGGATCGAAGTTTGCCCCTCCGGGATAATACTGGGGCTGTTGGGGATCCCACGGTGGCTGTTGAGGGTCCCACTAATAAATCAGTGCTAGAACGGGTGCTAGCACCGGTGCTGGCTTAGGTACTGGGGGCGGTGTCAGGTCCCAATAAGTATAGATGTCCTCAGGCATGATGGTGTACCTGCCACTGGAAAGATCGAACAAAGATGGTGCAGGCAAAGTAATAACCTCATGCGTGCCCTGACTGAATACCAAGTTATACCAAAATCATCTAGGACCGTCGTCAATAAAGTTATGCCCAACCATGCTTCTATAATCAAGATATCTCATAGGTAAAAGCCTCTCTTCCTCCTCATTGTGCCTAATAGGAATCTCAAAGTGTTCGGTGAGGCAGGAAGCATAAATACCACCATAAATAACGCCCTTCGAACGGTTGGTGTGTAACCGTCGAGCAACCATAGCTCCTAAACTAAAAGTTCTATCAGCATGAAGAGCATGGCGTAAAATAGCAAGGTCAGGTGCACTAAGCATGCCACTCTCCCACCGGCCAGTCAAACACCTCCCGGCAAATAATGAATAATATCGTAGAACGGGAAAATGTAAACTAGAAACCCTAGCCTCTGAAACTCCTCTCGTCTCCCCCACGGTCACTGCGGATATAAAATCCGCAATGTCCCTTGGACGTGGCTCTATTGGGCTACCTTCATTAGGAAGTTTGCACACTCGATAAAAATCCTCAAGTGTCATCTCTCTCGGAATATCATATAGGTTAAATGACACCATGGGTATATCTCTCCTAGGATGAAAGTGAAAACTTTGCACGAAAGTATTAGTGAGGAGACGATACTGTTCACACTTATCTTCGAGGAACGGGATAAGGCCGGCATTGTTTGCCAAGTAGTAGAAATCATCGAAAATTCCCGCATCCCTCAAGAATATGTCACATGGCCATTCGCACGGCCGCACCTCGGCCACACGAGGAAGGTCGTACTTGGGCTTCGGAACCTCCTTAGGACTTCGGCTCGAAGAACTTTTATTTTTGGGACATTTTTTATTGCACGGAAAATTTAGAAAACAGGATAATCATGGCATTTCCATTTTATTAACTTTAAATAACATAGAGCAAAAGATAAGTACAGAAGGTTGTGCTTACTAAATTCATCGACCACATGCCCCTCAAAAAGAATCCATTAATAAGGTTGATCAAGTCTTATTAACAAACTATTTCTGAATGGCATGAAACCGAAGAATCTTCGTATAA
Organism: Elymus sibiricus; assembly: GCA_039707655.1. NCBI lineage: Eukaryota > Viridiplantae > Streptophyta > Magnoliopsida > Poales > Poaceae > Elymus > Elymus sibiricus. The sequence continues at coordinate 256,805,456 of CM077674.1, forward strand.
CACCAAGTTACCTCAACGGGGATGTGCATTTCCCCAACAATAAGAATCTCATATTTCTTTTTGACAGTAGGAAGAGGAAATTTGAAACCTCCAATAGTGATTGTCAGAACTTTTTCAATACAATTAATACCATTCACCGAACTTTGTTTCTTCAAAAAATAAACAGTATGCTCATTGCCATTGACATGAAAAGTGACTTTGCTTTTGTTGCAATCAATAACAGCCCATGCAGTATTCAGAAAAGGTCTACCAAGGATAATCAACATGTTGTCGTCCTCGGGCATATCAAGTATAACAAAGTCTGTTAAAATAGTAACATTTGCAACTACAACGGGAATGTCCTCACAAATTCCAATAGGTATAGCAGTTGATTTATCAGCCATTTGCAAAGATATTTCAGTAGGTGTAAGCTTATTCAAATCAAGTCTTCTATATAAAGAGAAAGGCATAATACTAACACCAGCACCTAAATCTCATAGAGCAGTTTTAACATAACTTCTTTTAATGCAGCATGGTATAGGAGGTATTCCCAGATCTCCCAACTTCTTAGGCACTCCACCCTTAAAAGAATAATTTGCAAGCATGGTGGAAATTTCAGCTTCAGGTACCTTTCTTTTATTAGTGACAATAACTTTCATGTATTTAGCATATGGAGGCATTTTGAACATATCAATCAGGCGAGTGCGCAAAAAGACAGGTCTAAGCATTTCAACAAAGCGCTCAAAGTCTTTCTCATCTTTATTTCTAGAAGGTTTAGCAGGAAAAGGCATATGTTTTTTAACCCATGGTTCTCTTTCTTTTCCATGTTTCCTAGCAACGAAGTCTCTTTTATCATATCTTTTATTCTTAGGAGGTGGGTTATCAAGATCGGCCGCAGGTTCTATTTCTACATCATTATCTGGTTGAGAACCAACATGAACATCATTATCACTATCATTATCACTAGGTGTATGTTCATTACCAGATTGTGTTTCAGCATCAGAAATAGAGACATCATTATGATTCTCAGGAGGTTTTTCTATATCAGGTTCACTAGAAGCATGCAAAGTCCTATCATTTTTCTTTTTCTTCTTACATGGACTAGGTGCATCAATATTAATTCTTTGAGAATCTTGTTCAATTCTTTTAGGATGACCTTCAGGATATAAAGGCTCTGAGTCATTCTACCTCCTCTAGTAACAACCCTAACAGCATGACCATTCATTTTATTATTCATCTCATCAAGCAAATCATTTTGTGACTTAGCAATTTGTTCTAATTGAGTATGAACCATAGAAGCATGTTTACTTAAACCTTTAACATCAATAGCAGTTCTAAACATCAAATCACTCAAACGATCTATCATCAAAGCATTACGTTTTAATTGATTGCTAACATACATATTGAACTGTTCCTGCTTAATGATCTAGTTATTAAATTCATACAGGCATTGGCTAGCATATTTATTATACGGAATATCACCTTCATCAAATCTAGTGAGAGAATTTACCTCTACTACCTGTGCCGGGATGTCGAGCCCATGTATTTCTTGAATAGGTGGTAAATTCTTAACATCTTCAGCTTTAATACCCTTTTCTTTCATAGACTTCTTAGCTTCTTGCATATCTTCTGGACTGAGGAATAGAATACCTCTCTTCTTCGAAGTTAGCTTAGGTGGTGGTTCAGGAAGTGTCCAATCATTGGCATTTCTCAACATATTATTCAATAGTTCTTCAGCCTGTCCAGCAGTTCGTTCCCTAAAAACAGAACCAGCACAACTATATAGGTAGTCCCTAAAAGCATCGGTTAGTCCACTATAAAAGATATCAAGTATTTCATTTTTCTTAAGAGGATAATCAGGCAAAGCATTAAGTAATTGGAGAAGCCTCCCCCAAGCTTGAGGGAGATTCTCTTCTTCAATTTGCACAAAGTTAAATATTTCCTGTAAGGCAGCTTGTTTCTTATGAGCAGGAAAATATTTTTCAGAGAAGTAATATATCATATCCTGGGGACTACGCACACAACCAGGAGCAAGTGTATTAAACAATTTCTTAGCATCACCCTTTAATGATAAAGGAAACAACTTAAGGATGTAATAGTAACGAATCTTTTCTTCATGAGCAAATAGGGTGGCTATATCATTCAATTTAGTAAGGTGTGCCACAACAGTTTCAGATTCATAACCATGAAAAGGATCAGATTCAACCAAAGTTATTAACTCAGGATCGACAGAGAATTCATAATCCTTATCGCTAACAAAGATAGGAGAGGTAGCAATCTTAGGATCATATTTCATTCTCTCCATCATAGACTTTTCTTTTAACTTAGCGAGCAATTTTCTAACATCATCTCTATCATTACAAGCAAGGAATTCTCTAGCTATCTCCCCATCCAGAACATAACCATCAGGTATCTTAGGCATTCAATTCTAGGAGAGCTAGGCATAATAGGTGAATCATAATTTTCAGAAGTTTCAGCAGTTTCAAGTTCCTTAGCTTTAGCAATTTGTTCATCAAGAAATTCACCTAGTGGCACAGTATTATCAAGCATAGTACCAGCATCATCATGAGTATCATTCATAGCAGAAGTAGTATCATCAATTACTTGTGACATATTAGAATGAATAGCAGGTTGCGGTGTCGCAAGCCTACTCAGAACAGAAGGTGAATCAAGTGCAGAGTGTGATGGCAGTTCGTTACCTCCACTCGTCTTAGAGGGAACGATCTTGGTCTTAGCGTCTTTCAGATTCTTCATAGTGATCAACAGATATAAATCCCAAGTGACTCAACAGATGGAGCTATGCTCCCCGGCAACGGCGCCAGAAAAAGGTCTTGATAACCCACAAGTATAGGGGATCGAACAGTCTTCGAGGGTAGTATTTCACCCAAATTTATTGATTCGACACAAGGGGAGACAAAGAATATTTGTGAGTATTAGCAGTTGAGTTGTCAATTCAACCACACCTGGAGAACTAAATATCGGTAGCAAAGTGTTTAGTAGCAGAGTAGTATGATAGTTTTGATAGCAATAGTGACAGTAGCAATAGTAACAAGGACAGTAACAGCAGCAGTTTTGTAGTGATTGTAACAGCAGCAGCAGTGAAAGTAACGTAGCAAAGATCAATATGCGAAAAGCATAGGCATTGGATCGATGATGGATAATTATGTTGGATGACATTCATCATATAACAGTCACAACCTAGAGCGGTACACAATAGCTCCAATTCATCAATGTAATGTAGGCATGTATTCCGTATATAGTCATACATGCTTATAATAAGAACTTGCATGACATCTTTTGTCCTACCCTCCTGTGGCAGCGGGGTCCTTAAGGAAACTAAGGGATATTAAGGCCTCAATTTAATAGAGAACTGAAACAAAGCATTAGCACATAGTGAATACATGAACTCCTCAAACTACGGTAATCACCGAAAAGAATCCCAATTAATGTCACCTTGGGGTATGCGGATCATTACTAGGAAAAACCTTATAGGTGGAGGCTTAACAGTAGCGAGGGGCTAAGACCGGCGCTACTGGTAATTTGCAGTAGCGCGTCATAAGTACAGGCGCTACTAGTATCAACTTAGCAGTAGCGCGGGTGTACGTGACATCGCTGCTGGTAAATGGGCCCCACCGTACCCACCAGGCCACGAATAGTAGCAACGCGGGCTGGGGAAAAGGCGCTACTGCTATTGCTATTAGTAGTAGCGCGGGTCAGGTACCCACCGCTGCAACTACGGCTGCACTGTCCCACGTGGTGGTCCCCGCTTAGCAGTAGCGCGGTTTGCGGACCAGCGCTGCTGCTATTGCTCTTAGTAGTAGCGCCGTTCGCCGACCCGCGCTACTGCTAAGCCGCAACTGGAACCTTTTGCAGCCCGCTTTCCCCCTCCCCCCTCCTCTCTCCCTCACTTCTTCTCCCTCACTTGCTTTCCCCATTAGCTAGCTTTCTTCTCTGTTCCTTCTCCTACCTCTCTTCTCTCTACTTTAATGCCCCCTCCACCATCTCCATTAATGCACCCCTTTTCTCTCTTAGCTTCCTCACTCTTCTCTCCTCCCTCCACTAGTTAGAGCTAGCCATCTCCTCCCATACTAGCTATAGATCTATCCATTTAGTAAGTGGAACCTATCAACTCCCCAAATAGATCTATTCTTTAATGAAGTAAAGCCATCTAGTCACCGTGCTTCTCTCTCGAGATAGCTAGGTGAGTAAAAAATTGTGCTTTGGAAGAATTAATGGAAAATATGTGTGCGATATGACCGAATAGGGCGATATGATGGAAATTGTGCGTGTGGCATGAGTTGCCGCCTATATGTTTATTTGCCGAATTGTGTGTGACACGAGAGTTGCTTATGTTTTGCCAAAATGTCGATTTATTTCCGTTTCGGCGAATTTCGGGCAAACTCTATATGTCCTTTTTTTAGGGAAGGTCATGCCGAATTTTTGTATGACTTTGATGCATGCATGCATGGATGCGTTTATAATCCTTTTGCTTATTAATTATACCACACAGGCGATCATGAACGATGGTGGAAAGATGGTTGCGATCCGCGGTGCACGACATGTATGAAAATAACCGGAAGAAGATTTTCTGTCCGTGTCGAAGATGCAAAGGAGGAGTCTTGCTTGACCCCTTTAAGGAAGGCCGTTTGAAAGCACACCTGCTCATGACTGGTTTCATGGATGGCTATACTCGGTGGATAAGTGAAGATGATGACGTCGATGGGGCAGCCAATGACGACATTGGACCAGACGAAGAGATGACCGATAATGGTGGCGGAGAAGAGGCCGGACATGGCGGCGGAGAAGAGGCCGGACATGGTGGCGGAGAATAGGCCGGACATGGGGGCGGAGAAGAGGCCGGACATGGGGGCGGAGAAGTGGCCAGACATGACAGAGAAGACCCGGACACGCCGGAGCATTCGTCGCTACTAAGTTCAGTCGTGCAGGACCCTCATGTTCGAGACCTGCTTCACAAGAAGACGACTAACGACAAAGCTGCTTGTAGAGAGGAGGCCAAGCTGGAGCAACTGGAGGTAGACTCTCATACTCCATTGTATGATGGTTGCGATCCCGAGGTGACCCACTTGAGTTTCACGCTCGAACTTCTAAAGACAAAGGCTAAAAACAAATGGACCGACAGAAGCCTCGATGAGCTTCTCAAGTATCTAAAGAAGGTTCTTTCCGCGGGGAACCTGTGTCCTACTAGTGTCGATGAGGCCAAGAAGATCCTGTGCCCTCTTGATCTGCCGCACATTAGATAGCATGCATGCATCAACGATTGCATCATTTATCGGAAGGAGCACGCGGAAAAAACAACTGTCCGGTGTGCAATGCTTCTCGATACAAGAAGGCCGGAAAGAAATCTCCCTAGAAAGTTGTATGGTACCTACCGATCACTCCCCGTCTACAGCGTTATTTCGTAGATCCTAAGGAAGCAAAGCTCATGCGCTGGCACGCGGAGAGGGTGAAACCCGACGATGGAGATGATCCGAAGCTGAGACACCTCGCGGATGCAAGCCAGTGGAGAGCGTTCAACGCCGAATATCGATTTTTCGTAGGTGATCCAAGGAACATCATGCTTGGTGCGAGTACCAATGGCATGAATCCGTTTGGCAACCAGAACACCAACCATAGCACATGGCCCGTGTTTGTATGGATGTACAACCTTCCCCCCTGGAAGTGCATGAAGACAAAGTACATACACATGAGCATGCTGCTTCAAGGGCCAAAACAACCGGGAAATAATATTAATCTGTATCTGGGGCTACTTCAAGAGGAGTTAGACACGTTATGGAAAACACCGGCCAAGACATGGGACGCCAGCAAAGGCGAGTATTTCTATATGAGAGCCGCGCTGATGACGACGGTGCACGACTATCTCGGTTACGGATATGTCGCAGGCCAGGTGTGCCACGGATATTGTGGATAAACGCGGTGCATGGATGATACAACATCTCAGCAGCTAACGAAAGATGGCGGGTCTGGGAAAATCGTGTACATGGGGCATCGAAGATTGCTCACGAAGGACGATCCGTGGAGAAACCGTGGAGATCTATTCAATGGTGAGGCTTAGCATCGAGGACCTCCACGTAAGAGGAGCGGTGCCAAAATCGATGAGCTGTTGAAAAACTGGGAACAGTGCCCCACGCCGAGAAAGATGAAAAAGGTGCCGGAGCCGCTGCTGAAGGTATGGAAAACGAGGTTTGTTTTCTGGGACTTGGAGTACTGGCCCAAACTCGACACGCCTCATTGCCTTGATCAAATGCATATCACGAAGAATGTCCTTGAGAGCTTGCTTGCAACACTGATGAACATGCCGGATAAGACCAAGGATGGGCCGAAGGCAAGAAGAGACTTGGAAGATTTGAACATCAGGGCAGATCTCCACATGCCGCCCCATAAAAGTCGGAGGAGACGAAGACGGAGACGGAGGCGCGGGACCAGGGCAAAAAAGTCAAGAAAAAGGAAGAGAGTTATTGCCCCCCTTCTTGCTTTACCTTAAGTCCGAAGGAGATCGATCAATTCTTCAACTGCCTTACCGGAATCAAAGTTAGTTCCGGTTACTGTGGGAAGATAAGCAGATTTCTAGACACCAAGAAGAAAAGGTTCAGCGGGATGAAGTCTCATGACTATCATGTGATGATGACGCAGATACTTCCTGTTGCCCTTAGAGGGATAATGGACAAGCATGTCCGTGACACGCTTATTAGTCTCTGCAACTTTTTCGATGTTATCTCTCGAAAGTCGATCAGTGTGAAGCAGCTCCGAAGGCTACAGGAAGAGATCGTTGTGATACTAAATGAGCTTGAGATGTACTTCCCGCCCGCGTTCTTTGACGTCATGGTGCATCTGTGTGTCCACATTGTGGACGACATCATAGACCTCGGGCCAACATTCCTGAACAACATGATGCCGTTCGAGAGGATGAATGGGGTCATCAAAGGATTCATTCGTAACATGTCCCGTCCGTATGGAAGCATCATCCAGGGCTATCTGACCCAAGAGTGCACCTCTTTCTGCGAGAATTACTATATGGCGGAGACCTTGTTGTTGGTTTGCCCATTAACAAGCACCTTGGGAGGCTCGGAGGAGAAGGTCACACCAACGGCCGGAGGGAACTGCATGTGGACCACTCGGGTCGACGCAATGACTTTGACAGAGCAAACTTAGTAGTGCTACAACACCTAGACATGGTAGATCCTTTCGCGACACTGCACAAAGAAACCATCGCAAAGAAGTACCGTGACCGGGGGCTATACAAGACAAACGCCAAAGTTATTAGAGAGCACAACTCCACTTTCCTGCCTTGGTTCAAAGAGCATGTTCTTGCTAATCCCCCGGAAGACGGCTCTACGGACGGATTGCTCATATACGCCTTAGCACATGGCCCCGCGGCCAACCTCGCGACCTATCAGGCATACGATATCAACGGATACATGTTCTACACGGAGGCCAAAGATATAAACAGCGATTTTCAAAACTCAGGGGTGACAATGGAATGCATGACCGGCGACAATGCCGCAACTGAAAGATTCTACGAAAGGGTCGAAGAGATCTGGGAGATTGACTACTCTGGACTGCACGATGCGACGATGTTCCGTGTCAGATGGGCTAAGAACGTCGAAAGAGAAAAACCGGTATTTCACTACCATGTCTATACCCAACGCCAAGAGCGCTACCGTGAACGCCATCGCAAAAAACGAGCCATGGGTACACGCTAAGCACATGACACAATGCTTCTTCATAACCGACCCAAGCAATTCCAGCCGTGTTGTCGTGAGGAGAGGCAAAAGGAACATCATCGGAATGGATGGAGTCACCAACGAGGAAGACTATGACCAGTATGGCAACCCGATGAGGGAAGATGACGATGACGATGAAGCATACGTCAAAAGAAGAATCAATACTACATTACCCAAGAAAGATCGTACTCCATGGAAAAGGAAAAGTCACAACGAGGGGCTCAATTATTCGACAGCGAACAAGAAGGGAAAGAAGCTCACTCAGAAATGAAAATATCTACGCTGAGAAACCATCATTTATATATATGTATTTATTTTGTGTACGCACTTAATCGTTAGCGGTCAAATGATGTGTAATATATATCGTTGCCTGAGTTATATACATTGTATCCAATCCCCTTCTTCCCGGCTCGGTCGTCTTTCGGAAAAGAAAAGAAATAGAAAAATGAGAAAGGAAAGAAGTAAATGAAAAGGAAAATGAAAGGATTAGAAAAGGAAATGAAAAGAAAAAGAAAAAGGAGAAAGGAAATAAGAAAAATAAAATGAAAATAAAAAGCAAAAGGAGAAAATGAAAAGAAAAATCAAAGGAATAGCAGTTGCACGGGTCCACACCCGCGCTATAGATAAGTTAGCTGTAGCGCCAGTTTGGGTAGCCCCCGCTACAGCTAAGTTAGCTATAGCGCGGGTCCATAAACGCGCTACTGCTATTTTTGAGTTAACCGCACCGCGCGGGCCTTTCTTCCCCAATTCCCCCCATTCCACCCCCTTCCCCTCCTCCACGCCATCGCCGAAGCCCTCGTCGCCCTTGCCTCCTCGCGCTGTCGCCGGAGCCCGTCCTCGCCGCGCCTGCCTCCTCCTCGACGTCGCCGCGCGCCTGCCTCCTCCTCCTCGACCTAGCCGCGCCTGCCCTTGAGCGCCGCCGGAGCCCCTGCCCTCGCCGCTCCCCAGCCTCGTCACCGCCGGAGCCCCTGCCCTCGCCGCGCCCTAGCCTCGTCGCCGCCGGAGCCCGTGCCCTCCTCGACGTCGCCCCCTCCGGTGCGCCAGCCTCATCGCCGCCTCGCCACCGTCTCCCCCGACCTCGACCTCCCCGCTGCCGTCTCCCCCGACAACCGCTGTAAGTCCCCGCCCCTCCTCTCTCTCATTTTAGTATACTGAATTCTAGGGTTAGGTGTTTTAGTTAACTGAATTTTAGGTGTTTTGTTAACTGAATTTTAGGGTTAGGTATTTTAGGTGTTTAGGTGTTTTAGTTAACTGAATTCTAGGGTTAGCTGTTTTAGTTAACTGAATTTTTGGTGCTTAGTTAATTTAATTATAGGGTTAGGTATTTTAGGTGTTTAGTTAAGTTAATTCTAGGGTTAGGGTTTTCAGTTCCTGTTAAATGAATTCTAGGTATTTTAGGTGTTTAGGTAACAGAATTCTAGTGTACCTAGGAATTTAAAACATATTTTGATGGTGAATTTCTTTATGGTGAATTTCTTTGAATAATTAAAGTGCATGAATTTCTTTGATATACATGATGTTGGCTGTTGATGGTGAACATATTTTGAATAATTGAAGTGCCAAATGATGTTGGCTGCTGTTGTTGGCATATGATGTGCCAAATGATGGAGATGATGTGCTATTGTTGCCTATGTTGGCTTTTCTTGTTTGCAGGGAAATGATCCGAGTGGCCTATGTTTTGCCGGAATGTTGATTCATTTCTGTTCCAGCGAATTTCAGGCACTCGATATGTCCACTTTTTAGCAAAGGTCATGCCGAAATTTCCCGTGAATTTCGGCATGACTTGTGCTAGAAAGTAGGCATATCGAGTGCCCGGGATTTGCTGGGACGGGAATGAAACGGCACTCCGGCAAACCATAGGCCTTTTTTATGTCATTACTCATTTTATTATAGTTTAAGAATTAAACGAGCAGACTTAATCGTAGGAAACATGTCGAACAACGACGAAACCGGGGCTTCTGACCACGCTGCCGATGACATACAACATGACCGTGAACATGATTACCTCGACTTTTTGTCTAGTCAACAAACAGAAGGTTTGCAGGGCGACCTGGTCATAGCGGACAATGGTACTGCCGCCGACATCGACACTGATGGCACCGGCACCGATGGCGGCGCCGAGACCGGCGCTGAAGGTACCGACGCCGAAGCCGATAACGAAAAGAAGAAGCAGAAGAAGCAGAGGACACGACGCCCTAACAAACTCGGCATCGGAAGAATCCTGGTCACAGAGTTGCACCCCAGAAAATTCGAGCCAATAGCGCCGGATGAAGCTCGCAAGTGCTATGGCAACCAAGTCAGATGCATCCTATGGGAAATCGCGAGCATCAACGACTATGACTTAAGGAAGAAACCACATCTGGAGCACTTGCTCCTAACGAAGCTGCACAAGAGATTCCAATTCCCCGGCCGGGATGACCGCATAGAAAACCCGTGGGATGATGCTGCCATGAAAGATATCAATAACCACGCCATGGGCATGTTCAGCAACGATTTGGCCGCCTGGAAAGGGAGGGTGAAACGAGCGATTGATGCTAACGAACCCCTGTCCAAGATTTTGGCGGACAATCCGACACTTACGGCAGAGGAGTTCGAAAAGTTCAAGGACACTTCCGCTACCGAGGCAGCCAAGATTAAGTCTGAGAAATACAAGGGCCTTCAGCAAAGGAGCACGGGGAACCAACGCTTCGGAAGCCGTGGCTACATTGGCAAGAGGCCCATATGGGATAAGGAGGACGCAGAACGTGAAGCCCCGGGGATCCCAGACCCCTACGCGGAGTTCACCGACACGCAGGAGCGTGACTTCATCAGGGCCCGGTACAAGTGGGACAAGGAAAAGAAGGTTTGGTACACGGACCCGATCACGAGGAAATTGATTAGATTACTGGTAATTATTCTTTTACCACCTTACATTTAGCTTTTGATCAAGTGGACTACACGTTGTAGTAACATTCGTAAACGGTTCACGTTCCTTTTGCAGAAGGAGCAACACAGGCTTGCGGCCGAAAGCGACTCGTCGTCTCAGTCGTCGATGAGGCCCAAGTGGGACACCCCTCTCAACCGGGCCTTGAACCAACTGAAGGGATTCCCTTTGGACCAGCGGCCGCAATATGGACGTGTGCACGGTGTCGGAGACGGCACCACGTGGAAGTAGTACTACAACGAGGGCCCGGAGGCCAAAAAGCAGAAAAAGAAGTTCAGTCAGTTGAACATCGACGAGAAGGTGAAGCTTGCGGTCGAGAAAAATGCAGCTGAGGACGAGAAAAAAGAAGCTGAGGCCGCAGAAGCGAACAAAAATGAGTTTGTCCAGCAGGCAGTCAATGCAGCTGTAGCTGCCTGCAGAAATGATTTCGCTACTAACTTGATTCCAGCTATTATCGACTGGATGAAGCAAAATCCAGACAAGACGGCACAGAATTTTCCCATGCCCAGCTTCATCGGGAGCAACTCGGTGAACATCGCACCACCACCACCTGCTGCCGCTACCGCACAAGGTCCTGCTCCCGCACCCACTCATAGAAGCCCATCCTCTGTCTCTGGCGTGCTAGGCGGGCCCTCGTCTTTGGCTGACCTCGACGCCCTCACGGTAATTACACGTTGCACCAACATATATATAATCTTCCGTTTTTCGTTGCCTTTTGGATGTCTTACACCGCAGACATGTCTTCGCAGGCCAACGAAACCCCGTGCACCGTACTCTACATGATCAACGGCCAGAAGGTGGACGTGGGAAATGCAGTGATAACGAAGCCCTTGGAACTCACGTTCCACAGCCAGCCGATCCCCGTTGGCAGCTTCAGGGTTACCTTGTCGAGTGTGAAAGTGGGCCATGAGGATTTGACTCCTCCAGTACGGCTCGGGGGAGAGTAGGACGAGACCCCGATGCGGCTTGGAGAATGCAAGGGTTGGATGCTGCTGTGGCCGAAGAATCTTCTTCGTCTGGAGGCGGCCGAGAGCACAGCAATGACCACACATCAGCAAGGTATGAACACCACCACTCCGCCTATGCAATTACCAGCGCCTCTCGTGCCGGGTGAGAGCGGCGGACGACGCGAGGAAGGGGGTCCAATAGTGGATGATGTAGTCGGCCCCGTGGAACAAGGAATGGATGATGAGATGGAGGAGGAGGAGCCTCTCCGGTTCCTCAATACCGGTGCCGCCTATGACGACGGACAAATGATGAGTCAGCCATATGACACGGGCTATGAGCATGCGGATGGGGAGATGGATGATGTGCCCGGGCAGGAACGTCCTAGGGTTGATTGCAAGAAGTCTCTCTTCATGCAATCCTCACAGGACACGCCTCCAGATGCCGCCTCAACGCAGGGTCATCTAGCCGAGGGTCGTAAAGTGCTTAGTCCGATGACACTGGTGGTGGGGGTAAGGAAGGGTCTGGACGGTGAACCCAAGAAAAAGGAGAGGAAGAGACCGCCGAAGAGAGGCACTGCTGCCGCCAAAGCTGCCAAAGCTTCTAGCAGCCAGCCGACCGATTTTGCAGACCGTGTACCGATCAAAGGTGCGGCGACGTACCATGTCGCGGGCGAGCCGATCCTACCGCCGAAATAGCTAGAGGGCATATCAGGGGATCTCAGGAGACTGCACGGCCATGTGCTATCGACTAAGAAAAGCCTTCTCGCCTCGGAGGATCCAGGATATCCGCTTTACGAGGTTCATGTGCCTCAGGCCAAGTGCTACATCGACACACTGCCCACGGAGGTGTTCTTCCAGCGGTTTGATCACATCTTTGAGATGTTTCTCACGAGGCGGCTCGATTTTATGATCGTCCGCCTTTTTGCGCTATATATGAACTTTGTCATCAGGAGAGAACAAATCTCGCAAATCTCGGTGGCGGATCCATACTACATGCATGAGTCCTTCTTGAGTCTCGGCGAGTTTGAACGTAAAGCTGCTAGGGACTACATCGAATACTTCATGGTAACGAATAAGGACAAGGAAACGACTCTCCTGCCTTATCATCCAATGTAAGTCATTGCCGGACAACCCTTTCGTACGTTTCAATCATTCCTTCGCTCATATGGAGACTAATTTGAGGTGTCTTTATTTTCCGCAGCAACGGGCGCGCCGTCCTTATCGTTCTTTTCCCGCGAGTCTCCCACGCCGTGTATTTCGACTCGTCTAGAACCTTTGAGAAGAAAGACTACAGCACATAATGGATATTCTGGATGATGCTCTCCACGGCTTCAGCTTGAGGGGTGGCCACATGGAGATCAGGAAACAAAGGAAGAACAAGCCGGGTTTCTCGCATAAAACTACCTTCTGCTCCATCCATCAACCGACAACAAGCAAGAATGATGGCTTCTACCTCCTCCATCTCATGATGTGTCACGCCCAATATGTGATCCTATCCTCGAGGGACTTGAAGGCCCCACCAGGGATAGAAGCGCATATCGAAGACGCTTGCAAGGTGGATATCATTACATTGTACCATGTACATAATAGATGGGGATACATACAAATACATACAGTCATCACAGGAATACATCAATACATAGCAAACACCATACAGAAGAGCAGAATCCGACTACGGATGAAAACAAACGAAAAAAACACGAACGACATCCACCCTGCTAACCCAGGCTGCCGACCAGGAACCTATCCCCAGATCGACGAAGAAGAAGAACTCCAAAAGCAAACGTGCATCGCTCTCGCGTCAGGTCATCGCATTACCTGTACCTGCATCTATTGTTGTAGTAATCTGTGAGCTACGAGGACTCAGCAATCCCATAACCATGGGTAGCAAGACTATCAAAGCGTAATGGGTATGGAAAGGTAAAGTGGTGAGGTTGCAGCAAGCACTAAGCATTATATGGTGGCTAACTTACGTGTACAAGAATAAGAAGAGTAACTATGCATAATGGTTGCAATCTATTAATGATCAAGAAGTGATCCTGAACACCTACTTCCGAGTCAAACATAACCCCATCGTGTTCTCTTCTCGAACTTCCTCGAAAAGAGACAATCACGGTTACGCACGCGGTTGGTGTATTTTAATTAGGATTAGTGTCAAGTTCTCTACAACTGGAGGTTATAAATATCCAAGTCGCCACATAACCGCGGGCACGGCTTCGCATAAGATTTAACCCTGCAAGGGTGTTCCAACCTGGTCCATCACAAACCAACACAAGCTGCGGTGGAAATACCTCAACCTTGAGATAGCCCGAAGTATCCTTAGAATCCCGGTGCACAAGACATTTCGACAATGGTAACACAAGTCTAGCAAGACCTCCCGGCGTGCCGACACCCTGATAGTAGCAGCGCGTATCTCGTCTCAGGCCACGACCGGATCGTCCAAACTTCCGATAGGCCAATTCCAGAGTTGCCCCTGGCGGCCACCGGCGGTTGACAAATTCGGACCAGCACCATCAGCACTGGCCCACCTGTATTATGTTGAATTAAGAATCCTCGGGTAGCGCTAACTCCCTATGCAAATTAATTATTTAATTGAGTATTATTATGTTGGCAAATGGTAAAACCAAAGTTGGGCCTTGCTGGAAGCGGTTATTCAAAGCGAACTGTCAAGAGGGTCCCATTCCCCTGAGCATGTTAGGAACGCTAATCAAGGATCATAACACTAGTATTACGGAAACTAGGGCGGCATGAGTGGAACAAAACACCAGGCAAAAGGCCGAGCCTTCCACCCAAAACCTAGTATATAGATGCATTAATTAAATAAGAGATATTGTGATATCCCATGATATCCATGTCCCAACATGGAACAACCTGCAACTGCACCTGCAACTAGCAACGCTATAAGAAAGGGCTGAGCAAAGCGGTAACATAGCCAAACAACGGTTTGCTGGGTAAGGGTGGTTAGAGACTGTATCTTGGCATATGGGAGGCTGACATATATGTGGTAGGAAGCGCGACATAGCGATAGCATCGAGACAACTAGCAAGCAAAGATAGTAGAGATATCCAAGGTCATGATCATCTTGCCTGAAATCCCGCTCGGAAGAAGATCGAGTCCATGAAGAAGACGAACCAACGTAGTCGAACGAATCCTCACAATCGCAACGAAACCGGACTATCGAGAAGAAGCACAACCGGAAAGAAGCAAACAACATGGTAAACACACAAGCATAAACATAGCATGATGCATGACAAGATTAAATATTGTTAAACATGGCAAGAGATGAAGCATAAGCAATCCATACATCTAGGCAAGTTTAAATGAGGCCGGAAACACAAATAACAATTCCGGAAGGTCCCCATATGCAAATTTCGAAATTGGTACTGATCTGAATTAAACACAATGTTAAAGTTGTTAAACAGCAAGTTAACATACACCAAGACAAACTACACGTTTTTCTAATCAAGTTACATATGTAGAACATTTAATTCGGAGCTACGGGCTAGAAGATATGAGCTAAACAAGTTTAACATGGCAATAATGCAAAATGCATGCAAACATCAACCACAAACACTCAAACCAAGGATGCAACATGAAAATATGAAACTATATGCAAATCTAAGCAAGTTTCATATAGGGCATGATCAAAACGGAGCAACGGTTCAACAATTACAATCAACACAAGTTATAATAGCAAACCGCCCCAAAACAGCAACATAGCACTTTGCCAACATCAAAACAGCAAGCTACAGTAACATGATGGGCACAAACTTGATATGCACTTAAAGTACAGATAACATACTTCAAATCATCTTTAAGGTTCAGGTTCATAGGCACCAAGGTTAAGTCAATATGATCCATGCAAAATGCAATGTTCTGCTACAGATTATGACAGAGCATATACATGAGCAGGGTTAATATGATGGCAACTTGAGAGCAAGAAAGAGACATGCTATAGGAACTTTACATGGCAACCAAAGGCATGGCATCAAAGTACACATCACATAGGCCAAAACTCATGAAGGAACCATATGCATATGAGCTCTAGATTAGTGTCAACCATCAAGCAAAGTTGGCAAGTTTTATCACAAACAGTTTTAACTTAAAACAGCAACACTGACTAGGCATGTTTACAAGCTCATGGCAGTCACATCATGGCATATTACGGCATGAAATAAATACTAACAGAAAGAAGACATGAAAATGCTCCAAAGACATGTTGACAAGATGCTCATATGTCATTTGCATTAAATCACACAAAAATGACAAAGTGACAAATATTAACAGTTTTCTGCAGTTAACAGCATGATGCACTTTTGCAACAGAGATTTAGGCATGTAGATGAATCCTAATATGCATGCTATAGCAACCATCATGTAGAGCATGAAGAGTAGAGCAATTTACATATATGGATCATCATCATAGGATGCTCAGGTCAAGAGGTACAAGCAACACAAAATGCATGTATGCTGCTGAAAATCTGAGGACTTGGCCGTTTTTGACAGAAAAACAGAGTGAGCGCATGATACTATGTGACGACAGTGGGCGAGAGATAGCGGGTCGCTCACATTGGGCTGGGCCTGATGCGGGAGGCTGGCTATTTATAGACAGGGGCTAGAGGAGGGGTTTTGGGGTGTTTCGGAGCCCTCCGATTGCGATCCGATGGTTCCTGTCAGAGGGGGGTCTAGGCTGGGCTAGGTGGGCTGTGTAGAGTGGTTGGGCTGAGATGAGAGGGAAGTTGGCAGCCCGGCGTGGTTTTCGGAACACCGAAAACGTCCGACGTTTTGACCGGCTATAGTGCCGCTATAGTTAACCGTTGGGGCATCAAACGACCTCCGAATGGAACGAAATTTGGCAGGCGGTCTACCTACGATATAACAAGACCGCACATCAACTTTCAACCCATTCCGAGAACATTTTTATCCCACTTATAAAATAATATTTCAGAGGTGCCGCGGGCGCGTGCGAGTGTGTCGGGTCTCGAAACGGACGATGGAAGGAACGGGGAGAATCCGACAGCTATGAACGGAAGCAAGTTTTATGAAAACATGCGGATGAAATGCACATGATGACATGGCAAGGTGCAACAAGCAAACGAATCACATGGCAACGACGGAAAATAAATGGAAGGAATCTGGAGCATCGGTCTCGGGGCGTCACATGATGGAGTTCAGAAGGGATCACCAACAGCTTCGCATGACAACAAGAAACGATGAACATATCGGCAAATGGGCAGAATCCTTAGGAGATGAACCGGATTATAAACTCAGAGATGACTTCTTTCGCATCCAGAAGGACATTGCAACGATCATCATGAAAGAAGTTGTTGAAGAGAAGGGGATGTTCCACCACGGCCCTATATCGCGAGCTGGCGTCAGAACTCGCATAGGCATGAAATGTCAAGACCTGACGCCATTCACGAAGCTAGGGTGCATCCTCCCGGATATGGATGAGTGGAACTTCCAGTGATTGACGATGCCGATGATGATGTGTCAGTTGAACTTGTAGTTTCTGTAGCGATGAAACTTTGTGATGTCAACGGTCCTGCTGAACTTGCGTAATGCTAGTTTGTTAGTTTGGGTACGATGACCTGCGTACATCTAGTTAATTAGTTTGGGTACGGTGAACCTGCGTTGATTAATTATGTTTACTATATGTTGCATCTATTAGCTAACTCTTTCTTTTCGTGTTGCTCAAATATATTATGTTGCATATTATTGTTGAATTCGCTTGATGAAGATGCATCTCTAACAGGTACATAGGTCCTTGATGGCGAAGAAGTGCTATGCCGTGTACATAGGGAGGGTTCCGGGAGTGTGCGATGAGTGGCCCGAGTGTCAGGCCCAAGTGTCACGGTTCTTGGGCGGCAGCCATAAAGGGTTTGATAGCAGACAAGAAGCAAAAGCTAGTTACTTGAGGTTCACGCTAGCGCGAGAGAGGAATCACCACCGGCGCCTCATGTACTGCATAATTCCGCTCTTACTCATAGTGATAGCTCTTCTCTTCTATATCATCGTTTTAGATGGATCATGAAACATGTGTATGGGATGACGATATAGTTGCATGTATTCAAGACATATCATAACTTGTATCACTATTTCGAGATCGATGATGATGAGAGACATCATTTGTGTTGGATGATGATGACATGATTTGATGAGACTATTTGCATGTGCATGATATGGTGAGACTATTGTGTGTATGATATGACAGGCTATTGTATAAAACCTATTAAAAACAGAGAAAAAACGCTGTAGAATTTTTTTTACAGACAATACTAACAGTAGCGCGGGGTATGTGTTTAGCAGTAGCGCTGCCTTAGCAGTAGCACGTGTTAAACAGGCGCGCTGCAGCTTTTAGTAGTAGCGAGGTTCACCTAAACGCGCTACTGCTAAAGTCTTGTAGCAGTAGCGCGGGTGGAACATCGCTACTACTAATAGTTAGCTGTAGCACCGTAGCAGTAGCGCGCCCACCCGCGCTACTGCTATTACAAAACCCCGCGCTACTGCTAGGGTTTTCCCTAGTAGTGTATAACACGTAATAGGTGCATACAACTTGCAAGATAGGATCAAGAACAAAAATATATTCATGAAAACATAAAGGGTTCAGATCTGAAATCATGGCACTCGGGCCCTAGTGACAAGCATTAGGCATAGCAAAGTCATAGCAACATCAATCTCAGAACATAGTGGATACTAGGGATCAAGCCCTAACAAAATTGACTCGATTACATGATAAATCTCATCCAACCCATCACCGTCCAGCAAACCTATGAAGAAATTACTCACACACGGTGGTGAGCATCATGAAATTGGTGATGAAGGATGGTTGATGATGACGACGGCGTCGAATCCCCCTCTCCGGAGCCCTGAACGGACTCCAGATCAGCCCTCCCGATGAAGAACAGGAGGTGGTGGTGGCTCCGTATCGTAAAACGTAATGATTCTTTCTTTCTGATTTTTTTCTCCATGAAGAGGTATATATAGCGTTGGAATTAGGTCAAACGGAGTTTTCAGGGGCCCACAAGCCTGGAGGGCGCGCCCTGGGGGGTAGGCGCGCCCCCTGGGGTTGTGGCCCCTGGGTGGCTCCCCTCCAATGGATCTTTTCGCCAGTATTTTTTATATATTCTGAAATAATTCTTCGTAAATTTTTAGGTCCATCCGAGAACTTTTAGTTCTGCACAAAAATAACACCATGGCAATTCTGCTGAAAACAGCGTCAGTCCGGGTTAGTTCCATTCAAATCATGCAAATTAGAGTGCAAGCAAGAGCAAAAGTGTTTGGAAAAGTAGATACATTTGGGATGTATCAAGGGGACCTCTGCATAGTCCTCCTTGTCTTCTAGGAGGTCGGCCTCTGCCTGTTCCAGGTGGGCGACCTCTGCTTCGTGTGCGTTTTTGGTGTCGCTGGAGACTGTGATGATCCCGTTTGGGCCGGGCATTTTAAGCTTCATGTAGGCGTAGCATGGTATTGCCACGAACTTGACGAATGTCGGCCTCCCTAGGAGGACGTGATATCCCCCTTTCAATGGTACTACCTCGAAGCACAACTTCTCAGCCCGGAAGTTGTCCTCCTCTCCGAAGATTACCTCCGGAGTGATCTGGCCAAGTGGCTCTGCTTTCTTCCCGGGGACGATTCCGTGGAAGTGGGTGGGTGAAGGTCGAAGGCCTGTGATGGGTAGGCCCATCTTCTGCAGTGTTGCTGCGTACATGATGTTGTGGCCGGAGCCACCGTCCATGAGTACTTTAGACAACTAGCAGCCCCCTATTATAGGGTCGATGACCAGTGCATTCCTCCCTGGGTTTGGGATGTAGTCTGGATGGTCGTTGAGCTCGAAGGAGATCATGTGGTTTGACCAGTCTAATAGCTGTGGCACTCCTGGGACGAGGGCGTAGACCTCCCGCAGCGTTTGTTTCTGAGCTCGTTTAGACTCCGGGCCTTGGAAGATCATTGCCACCGTATGTGTGTCTGCTTTGTCCATCCGGCCTCCTTTAGGAGGTCTCTTTGAGGTCATGTGTGTTCTATGACCATCTTCGTTGTCGGAGCCGTCTCTGTCCCTTGTATTCTTCTCTTGGGTGAGCTGCTCGTTTAGGTGACACTCGCGCGTGGAGAGTAACGCCTTGTATGCTCCATGGATGTGGTACTTGTAGGGGCCGCTTATGATCGTCTCGTACGTGCGGGACACATGCTTTGGCCAGCATTCGTATCTGGCTTTCTTGCTACCTTGTGTGTCAGGATCCTGCCTGGTCGTTTCCGCCGATGGCCTGTCTTTTTGTTTGAGCCCATGGTTTTGGCCGCGTGTTGTGCAACATGTCTTGCCTTGGGTGTTTGCCGGTTCCTCTAGTTGCCTGTGGTGACGACCGGCGCGGGCTACCTCCTCGCCTCTGGCGAAGATGTTTGCGATTGTTAGGAGAGATGCCATGTGGGGCAATTGTCCTTGCGCCCTCTTTCTGCCGATCTTGTGTCTCAGCATTGGGTCCAGCGCTTCGTCGACAAATGCTTCGATAGTTGTGCCGTCAAAAATGTTTGGTATCGTGTTCTTCGTCCTGAGCCAGTGGGCAATGAAATCGCGCAGCGGTTCTTCTGTTCCTTGTGTCATGTTGTAGAGGTCTACCAGGCTTCCCGGCCGGTGGTACGTCCCCTCGAAGTTGTTGAGGAACTCATGCTCGAAATCTGCCGAGCTATGGATGGAGTTTGGTGGGAGCCCGTTCAACCATGATCGCGCCAATCCTGATAGGCATAGCGGGATGTGGCGGATGGCGTTCCCATCATCATTGTGTGCTAGCTCGACGGATGTCAAGTAGTCACTGAGCCAGACGTCGGGTTTGGTGTCTCCTGAGAACTTTTCGACCCCGCGCATGATGAATGGCTGCGGGAACTGGTGCGTGATGACCTCGTAGCCAAAGCACGCGGGCGTGATGCCGGACGTTAGACGAGGGATCGGGGCTTCATAGTCCAGTCCACGGCTCTCCATGGCCCGGGCTCGCAGATGGTCATGGAGATCTGGTCGGTGGTCTAGGCTACTGTGAACTGATCCTTCCGGCTGTCTTGCCCTCGCGGCCTATATCGTATGTCGGAGGTCGTCGACGAGCAGCATCTCATCGTATCTCTCGATGTCATCTTCCTCCCGACCTCCTTGTAGCAGGTCGTTGTTAGGCGGTCCATGGCCGCCCGTTGTACGAAGCACTTGTCTTTCTTGAAGCTCGGTCGTCCTTTGGATGGCTTTGATGAGGTCGGCGAGGATTCCGGGGTCCGTGGTTGCGGCCCGGAGCTTGTTTACCACTGAGACTGCCTCCTGAATGCTCTGAGCTGCCGTAAAGAGCTCTCTCGGCCCGTCCTCATCGTCGGTTTCCTCGACGTTCTTGTCACCTCTGCGTTTCACTGACGGCCTTCGCGTTGTGGCTGCTTGGTGCTATCTGTCATTGCGTGTTCCCTTGCTTCAGCCGCTTTAAATAGCGCATGGCTTACGGCCCCCGGTGTAAGGATCTCGCTGTGCTCATCCTCTTGAGACTGGGGTGGGCTGCCCTTATGGGCAGTTGGGCTTGGGAACTTCGCGGATTTTTCCACCGTTGTGGTGGTCGAGCATGGCGTGCTATCGCCCTCTTCGGCCTCCATTTCTGCAAGCATCACCTTGTGCAGAGAGATTGACTGTGGGACGTATGGTTTGATATATATCGTCCTTTGTTTCCTGCTGGTCGCAGGATTTCTTGGTGTCTTGCTCTTCGCCGCGGCCCTCGTACCCCGCTCCTGGTGATCTGATTTTGGCTGGTGGGATCCCGTCGTTTTCGGCTTCGATCTTCTCTGGTGAGGTTGGTTCGCCATCAGCGTCCCCGTTGTCAGACAACGATAATAGATGTGTGGTGTCGACACTACAATCTGAGATCGTCTCGTCAAGGAAACAATCTTTGGGTGTGTGGTCGATGTGGCAGTTGTCACACACCATGGCGACGAGCTGCACGTTCTTCCGGAGGCATTGGTAGAGCTCATTCTAGTATGTAGCCCCCACGTTCCTCAGTTCGAATAGACAATGATCGGCGGGGTCGGCGGCTGAGGTCATCGTGACCGGAACGCCACCATGTTGGATAGGCTGCAGGCATATCCGGAGGTAGTGATACATCTCCAATGTATCTATAATTTTTTATTGTTCCATGCTATTATAGTATCAATCTTGGATGTTTTATATACAATTATATATCATTTTTTGGGACTAACCTATTAACCTAGTGCCCAGTGCCAGTTGCTATTTTTTTGCTTGTTTTTGGCTTTTCAGAAAATCAATATCAAACAGAGTCCAAACAGAGAAAAAACTTTGGATTAATTTTTTCTGGACCAGAAGGGACCCTAGAAGGTTCGGGAGAAGACCAGAAGAGCCACGAGGGAGCGACAAGCTCAGGAGGCGTGCCCCCCAGGCTTGTGGGCCCCTCGTGGCACCTCTTGACCTAATTCCAAGCCTATAAATTCTCAAATATTCCCCATATACCAGAGAGCCACCTCGAATAACTTTTCCGCCGCTGCAAGCTTCTATTCTTCCGGGATCCCATTTGGAGGCCTTTTCCGGTGATCTGCTGGAGGGGGAATCGATCACGGAGGGCTTCTACAACAACTTTGCTGCCCTTCCGATGATGTGTGAGTAGTTTACCACAGACCTACGGGTCCATAGCTAGTATCTAGATGACTTCTTCTCTCTCTTTGATCTTCAATACAATGTTCTCCTTGATCTCCTTGGCGTTCTATTCGATGTAATTGATACGTCTCTGTCGTATCTATAATTTTTTATTGTTTCATGCCAATATTCTACAACTTTCACATACTTTTGGCAACATTTTATATTATTTTTGGGACTAACATATTGATCGAGTGCCCAGTGCTAGTTCCTGTTTTCTGCTTGTTTTTTGTTTCACAGAAAATCCATGTCAAACGAAGTCTAAACGCGATAAAATTTTAGGAGAATTATTTTGGAATATATGTGATTTTTAGGAAGAATAATCAACGCAAGTCGGTGCTCAAGGTGGCCACAAGGCATCAGGGCGCGGCCCCAGGGGGGTCGCGCCGTGTTGCCTTGTGACTCCCTCGAACGTCGTTTGGGGCCCTTCTTTCACCGCAAGAGAGATCATTTCCGGATAAAAATCCCCTCAAAATTTCAGCCCAATCAGAGTTATGGATCCCCGGGAATATAAGAAACGGTGAAGGGCCAGAAAACAGGAAAGCGAAACAGAAGAGAAACAGAGAGAGAGATCCAATCTCGGAGGGGCTCCTGCCCTCCGAGAGCCATGGCGGCCATGGACCAGAGGGGAAACTCTCCTCCCATCTAGGGGGAGGCCAAGCAAGAAGAAGGAGGAGGGTGGCTCTCTCCCCCTCTCTTCCGGTGGCGCCGGAGCGCCGCCGGGGGAACCATCGTGACGGCGATCTACACCAACAACTTCGCCGCCGTCAACACCAACTCTCTCCCTCTCTATGCAGCAGTGTAACACCTCTTCTCCCTACTGTAATCTCTACTTAAACATGGTGCGTAATGCTATATATTATTATCCAATGATGTATGGCCATCCTATGATGTTTGAGTAGATTCATTTTGTCCTATGGGTTGATTGATGATCGTGATTGGTTTGAGTTGTATGTTTTATTTTGGTGCTGTCCTATGTTGCCCTCCATGTCGCGCAAGCATGTGGGATTACCGCTGTAGGGTGTTGCAATACATTCATAATTCGCTTATAGTGGGTTGCATGAGTGACTGAAACACAAACCCGAGTAAGGCGGTTGTTGCATATGGGAGTAAAGAGGACTTGTTACTTAATGCTATGGTTTGGTGTTACCTTAATGATCTTTGGTAGTTGTGGATGCTTGCTAGAGTTCCAATCATAAGTGCATATGATCCAAGTATGAAAAGTATGTTAGCTCATGCCTCTCCCTCATATAAAATTGCAATAATGATTACCGGTCTAGTTATTAATTGCCTAGGGACAAATCTTTCTCTTGTGTTACAAAAAGCTTTCTTTCTACTAAACAACTAACTTTTATTATCTTGCAATTTACTCGTAGTTTTATTCTTGCTAATTACTTCTAGTTTTATCCTTGCAAACTTATCCTATTACACCTACAAGTAGTTTCATTCTTGTCCTAGGTAAAGCGAATGTTAAGTGTGCGTAGAGTTCTATCGGTGGTCGATAGAACTTGAAGGGAATATTCATTATACCTTTAGCTCCTCGTTGGGTTCGACACTCTTATTTATCGAGAAAGGCTACAACTGATCCCCTATACTTGTGGGTTATCAAGTCCTTTTTCTGGCACCGTTGCCAGGGAGCAATAGCGTGGGGTTGATATTCTCGTGTGTGCTTGTTTGCTTTATCACTAAGTACTTTTTATTTTGTGCTCTTGTTTTCTATCTCTAGTTATGGGTAGGAAACGTAAAATACCAAAAAATTAGTTGTACTTGCTAAACCAATGGTTGGAGAACCACCCAAAATATTTGATACTGCTGAAGCTTTCTACTTGGATCATCTTTGATCCCTTTGTGCTCGTGCTGAAAACCCAAGTACCTTAGTTGAGGGAAAATCATTAGATGAGCATGCTTATTTTGTGTGACGCCGCTTGTCTCAAAAAGCTAAACTCTTATGGGATCAAATTAATTGTTTGCATTGCTATGCTTGGAATTTATGCAAAATATATGATTTTACATGTTGTTATGAAGACCTTAAAAACACCTTGAATACCAATGTGAGTTTAAGGATAATGGAATCTTATCTTCTTATGCCAAAGGTGTTTATAGTTACTACGATATTGAACAAATTGAAGAATTTGTTGCTTTTAAGGGTGCATATGAAATTGCTTCTTTGATTGAAAAGTGTGATGCTACTCTTTACAAATCTGAAAATTTTGCCATACTTAAATATTGCTATGAAAACTATGCTTCTAATGCTTATGTTAAAGAATATATTGAGGACACCTCCGCTGTCCAAGAAGAGATTAATGTTTTGCAAGAATCTATGGAAGAAGAAATTGCTGAAACTGTGAGCTCATTAGATGAAAAAGATGAGGAGGAGAGCGAAGAACAAAAGGAGGAAGAGCAGATTGATCACCCGTGCCCACCTTCTGATGAGAGTAACTCTTTAACTCATACATTGTTTAATTTCCCTTCGTGCTTACCGAAGGATGAATGCTATGATAATTGCTATGATCCCTTGGATTCATTTGAGAAACCCCTTTTTGATGAAATTGATGCTTGCTATGCTTGTGGCCATGATGCCAATTTTAATTATGCTTATGGAGATGAACTTGCTATAGTTCCTTATGTTAAACATGAAATTGTTACTATTGCACCCACACATGATAGTCCTATTATCTTTTTGAATTCTCCCAACTACACTATATCGGAGAAGTTTGCACTTATTAAGGATTATATTGATGGGTTGCGTTTTACTGTTACACATGATGATTTTTATGGATATAATATGCATGTGCTTGTTGCTCCTAATTGCAATTACTATGAGAGAGGAACTATATCTCCACCTCTCTATGTTTCTAATACGATAAAATTGCAAGAAACTGTTTATACTATGCATTGGCCTGTACTTGATGTGCATGAATTGTTCTTTTATGACATACCGATGCATAGGAAGAGAGTTAGACTTCGTCATTGCATGATATATGTTGCTTTGTGCTCAGTACTAAATTATAAATCATTGTTAATTAAAATTGGCTTTGATATACCTTGGGATCCAGGTGGATCAATTACTTGAGCACTTTATGCCTAGCTTAATGGCTTTAAAGAAAGCGCAGCCCGGGAGACAACCCAGAAGTTTTAGAGAGTCATTTTATTCTATTGAGTGCTTTTAAAAAGTTTAAAAACAAAAAAAATATAGAGGGGAACCTAAAACTTTTTCAAAAAGTAAAGTGAAATTGAGAAAGACGAGCACCGTTGAAGTGGGAGCATGCCTTGAACTTTGTTCATGCCCATGGAAACTTTGTGAATCTTGAATTACAGAAACTTTTCAACAAAAATAATTATCCCCTTGTACAAGTCCATTGTATTATAAAAACAATATGCCAAGATTTACCTTAAGTATGTTTAAATTGCTTGTTTGGTGTGTGCTATGCAAAAACAGAAACTTTTTCTGTAGTGTTTGAATTTCTGTATTTTACTGGAACACGAAAAAATTCTGAAATTTTTACACAGTACTGCTATGCATATTTTTTATTTTTCCTAATTTTTCAGAATTTTTTGAGTTACAGAATTATATGTTTCATTTGCATCTTTACAGACTGTCCTGTTTTCGCAGATTGCTGTTATAGTTTCTTTATTTGCTTATGTTTGAAATCTTGTTGATCCCTGTCGTGGGAACGACCATCTATGGGGCCATCTAGCCCCTTTATGAATTGGCAGGGGAGATCGACGTGCACAAAGAGCAGAATCAGTGGAGGGCGCGAGGGATTTTACCCAGGTTCGGGCCGCTGAGAAGCGTAAAACCCTACTCCTGCTTTGGTGTATTGAAAGTGTCAGAGCACAGGTACAAGGAGCGCTTTTCTCGGCAAGGTGCAGAGAGAGTAGCTACGCATGCAGGACGTGCTAATGCTTGAAAAGGATCCAAATCCCTCTAACTGTTACCCTGGCCCTCCTTTTATAGCTCAAGGGGTTACCACAGTGGCAAAACAGTAATTACAAGTTGATTAGATAGAAAACAGTGCTATCATACCTAACTCTGCCAGTTTAGGACAAAGGCATTAAATGCTCCATTAGGTGTCACGCGGAGAGGTAGTCCCGGCAAGGTTTCTGTACCGCTTGCCCAACTACCTCGTATTATTCTGACACGCCTCTTGGACGGGTGTCATTAAAGGCCAATCTTCTCCCTCCGTGCTGACACATGCCCGACAAACCTCACCAACCAGCCTGCGCAGTCGACACCTCATCGATTAGCGACTAGCGGCCCGGTGAGGTGGAGCGCTAACGCGCTGGTGAAAGCTTGCCGGCGCGGGGCTTGCCGGATCTTCACCTTGCCGGTTCGGCCTTGCCGGCAAGGAATGCCTTCATCTTCAGTGCTAGTTGGGTGCTTGTTGGTGCTTCGTCTTGAGCTTCTCTCCAGTAGTTTCTGCAACTGGGCCTTGAATCTTGGTCTAGGTAGTTTCCGGCAAGCCTTGGCCGGCAAGGAGGCTGCTACCGTCTGTGCATAAGTCAGGGTATAAAATACCCATGTTTTATACACCGACAGGAGCCCCCAGGCCTGGGCCATACGCGCGTCTGAAACATCGTTGGGCTAGGCCAAAACAATGCACAGACATGCGGCGGGAAAACTGCCGCTATAATTTTTGTCATGATGGTTATCCCGACGCATGTCCAATCCACGCATTAAATGCGGGGTGTGGGAACGTGGACTGTTGCGGTTATTTTGCGATAGTGCGCCTGGAAAAAGCGCCGCGGGGGTAAACAGTGAAGAGCCAGCCCCCTCACGCCTTCCCCATAAAAAGGCAACCATGAGGAGGCGATGTTCATTCGCCCCTGCCTTTCCCCTGCTTCATCTTCTTCCTCTCGCCAGAACTGCTTCCGCCGCCGCCGCCACCGCTGACTCGCATTCCAAGCTCAACTTCTTTCCTCCTCCCCGAGCTCCGGTGGCGCCCAAGAGATCCGATGCAGCGGGGAAGAAGCCCGCCAAGCTGCTCGACCCCAAGGCGGAGGAGAAGAAGAAGGTGTTTGAAGAGCTAGAGAAGCGGCGGAGGGAAAATGCGATCTTCTCGCCGTGCTCCTTGGAAGGCAACGAGTTGATCAGGAGGTACGCGTACATGTGGGGAAGGGACACCAAGGATCACAAGGCCCCAGTGGTGCGCCCTGAAGGCGATAAGGATCCCGCAGATTCATATCCATTCTTCTGCGCCTATTTTTATTGCGGTCTGGTTCCCCCATTCTCAGATTTCTTCAGCGCGATGATGTTCAACTACGGGTTCAGATTGCTGGATTTTACTCCAAACGCGATGACTTGCATGGCAGTTTTTGCTCATCTGTGCGAGAACTTCGTCGGAGTTGCCCCCAATGTGGATCTGTTCTGCCACTTCTTTATCCCTCGCATCGAGGACAAATCACTCTCCGGCAGCGTGACATGGATCCCCAGGGCAAAAACCAAGGGCCAGTACCTTCCTGGGTAACTGCACCTCAAGTGGGACGAGTGGAGGGCATAGTGGTGTTGGATCCAGGAAAAGGATTTTCCTCAGTTCTGTATACCGCGCACAGTGAGAGTCCAGCGCGGCAAGAATTGGAGCAGTTTTGGCACCACCGATGCGAAACTTCGCCCAGCGCTGAACAGAATTGCCCGCCTCAATGCCGCCAAGCTGACCATACAAATGGTTGGCACCGATTTCCTCCGGCGACGCATCGCGCCGCTGCAGAAGAGAGAAAGATTCACTTGGCAATACCAGAACGCCGCTGACATTATGAGATTGTATCCTGGGACCGGCAACAACTTGACGGTCATGGAGCATGCCTGCCTCTGCGAACAGTTGTTCCGGAAAACTGGTGTGTTCCATTTGCCGGATGGAATTATCCCGTTGCACATCAATTCCGCCAAGGACTCCATCCTATCGATGATGCCGGACTATGATGCCCACGGAGTCAAAGCTGACTGGCCCGTGCCCACCTTGGTGAACGAGATGGATTGGGCCTCCAACCTGACGGAGAAAGCTTCTCGGAAGGAAACGGACCTCATCCGGGCCACCAGTGAGGAAGAGCTGGCGTACATTGCCAGTAAGGCCGCAGAGATCACGAGGGTCAATGCAGCAGGCGCTCTTGGCACCGTGGAAGTTGAGGATGATGACGACGAGTACCACAAAGAAGAAGCTACCGCAGAGCAACAGGAAGAGCTTGCCGGGGGCGAGACTGCCGGGGCTAAGGTCGCCGGGACTGCGGTTGCCGGAGAGCCCGTAGAGGAAGAGGGCCCACGAGCCCCGACAAAGAAGAAGTGCCATCTTTGGAGGGCAGCCAGCCAAGAGCCGGTGCGCACCTCTTCGCCAGGGGCTGGTCCTTCGGTGAAGAAGACGACCACAAAGACCAGCCAACAAGAAGAGGTATGCCGGCAATCAACTCGGCGTCCCCGAGCCTAGCCTCCATCCCCCCGACAAGAGGTTGCCGAGGAAGCTGAATCCACTCAGCCGACAGGTTCGCCTTCCCCAGCAATTAAGGGGGCCAGAGAATCGCCTCCGCCAGTGATGTATGATTTCGACGTCCTTGGCGAGTCTGAGGAGGAGGAGGAGTAAGTGATTTAGCTTATCTTCATCAAGTCTTGATTTCATTTGATTGCTGTTTTGATTTGATTCCTCTATCTTGACAGAGACCCAGAGCCACTCGTGCACCGGACGAAGTGGGCCAGGCCTGCAACAGAACATGATCCCTCAGCAAGCGCTGGGCAGGGGGTCGGGACGGCCAAAACCATCGTCATCAACCCCCAACCGAGCCCCCTGCGCGAGGATGTGGTACAGATCCCGCCTACTGGCGCCAGCGCCGAAGTTCCTTCTTCTGAGCCCGGCAAAGAGGCGGGGGAGGCCCGCTAAGAAGAAGAATGCCAAGAGGCGGACCCCACTACGGCTCCCCCGTCAACCACCGTTCCGGAGAGCGTTTCTCCAACAAGGGCCTCCACCGACGAGCCTGCCCACACGGAGGCTGCCCCGACAAGCGAGGCTGCTAATGACCGTGCGCCGGCAACGCGAGTTGCCGGGGAAGGAGACACCCTTGCTCAGCAAACACCAATGGGTAATCCTCTTGTTTTTGAACGCTTTTCACGAAAAATTCCTTTTTTGTTTTCTTGAACGTGACTTGTGATTCTGAATCTTATTCCGCCCTTGTCCTTGCTCCAACCCACAGCTCCAGCCTCCCCCAAAGAAGGCGAAATCCTCGTGGAGGTGTCCGATATCGCAAAGGATGCCGCCGATGAAGCCGCTAAGATTGCCGCCGAAGAGGGTCTCGTGCAAGTTGCCGAGGAGACCAGAGTACTCCCCGAAAAATCCGAGAGATCCTCCGGCAACATGCTCGACCACACTAGGATGGACGCGGATAAGACGCCAGTCAATATTGACACGCCGAACCCCGTCAACCAACCAGCAGCGTCTACCTTGCAGATCCCGTCAAGGTTCTTGGCGCTGATTACTTCTCAGCGTGAATGTGGAGCCCCCAGCTCATCTGGCGCTGTGGGGCCAAACTTTGATGAAGAAATAGCCCCGATTCTGCTCCCCTTGACCCAGAGAACCGGCGAGGCCACTGACGCAACTGACAGCGCCGAAGATCTTGCTTTCATGGAGATCATGGCCGTCGGGTTCAAGGGCGTCAAAGAGAGGTACAGTAGAAGATGGGACAGAGCCCAGGAAGAGCGCAAAGCCGTGGATTTGGTTGAGCAGAAACTAAAGAAGAAAGTGGACGAGCTGCACGCATGCTATAACGAGCAGGCCCGCAATCTTGTAAGGCAGGAGGAAAAGCTTAATGCCGCCAAGGATGAAGCGGCAATCTGCGATGGCAAGTTGGCGGAGCGCGAGGCACTGCTCAACACCAAGGAGAAAGACCTTGCTGCACGAGAAGGAGCCCTTGCCGCCACTCTCCATGGCAAGGATGAGGAGATTGAAACGCTCCTTAAGCAGCGGACTCAAGAGCTGGAAGACGGGCATAAGAAATCCATTGAAGCCCAGGCCTTGGAGAATGCCGCCAAACTTAAGGAGGCTGCTGATAAGGCTGCTACTGCCGCCTCCACCAAGACAGAACTAGAGTCCCAAATGGCCAGATTAAAAGAAGATCTTGCCAGTAATGGCAAAGAAATCGAGGCTCTCAAGGATGAAGCGCTGAAGGCAGCCCGCACTCTAGGGGACTTGCAAACGCAGGTGTCGTCCAAGAACCAAGATCTTGATGCCGCCGCAAAGACAATCGGAGATCTAAAATCCCAACTGGCCACCTTAGTAATAGCTGTAGAATCCACCAAGGAGAGTGAGAGGGTCTTGACGGAGAAGCTGGAGAAGGAAGAGGCGTTGAAGAAGGAGGCTGAGAACAACTATGCCCAATTGCACGAGAACCTCTCCCTCTGGACTGGCAGGCTTGTCAACGCTGCCGAGCGCATCAGCTCCCAAATCGCCGTGATGGACATGAAGAGCTGGGGTTTCACTGTCAACGACAAGGAGGCCACCCGCGTCAGACTGACCAAGTTCTTCGAGGGCCTTATCGACGGCTTGAAGACGTATCATGAGGACAGGTCTTCTTCATTTGCTGATGAATCCCGGAAGTTTGCGCGTGAAATTGTATACAGGGTGCTGCTCAAAATCTCCCATCGCAATCCCAGCCTTGATCTTTCCGGGGTCTTCAGGAGGCTGCCGGTGAACACCGACGTCACTGCTGCTGACAAAATCGCAGCTCCTCTCGCCGACAAGGTTCTTCAAATTCCCAGGGTCCAGGGGGATCGTCGGGACTAAGCTCATCATTATATTCATCACTGTGCTGCCATGTAAAAGATACATTTGGTCTTCTGTTAGATCCGCACTGCTTCTGTGATGTAATATAACTTGTGTTGCTGAATGACTGTGTGCCGTTCCCCTTGTTTTATTTTGCCTTTGTATGATTGCTCTCCCTATGCTGTTTGGAAGCTTGCCGGTGCGCACACTTGCCGCGAGTGCTTTGAGGAACAGATCCTTAGCAGCTTGCTGGAAGTGCCGCCACCGGCATGGTAACTTGTCGATCACAGCGTGGCAACTTGCCGTCACGATACAGCTGCATATCTTGCTGAGCGGACTCGAGGCAAAACAAGAGCGCAATCTGATCATGACAAGAATCCTTCATGCGCAGGTTTCTCATACAAACACAGAATCATTCAAGGGAAATCGCAAATGTAACAAGGAAAAAGTTTCAAAGTTTTTCAACTTAGCTTTTCCTTGCATTGTTTTCCTCGTCGTATGAAATGATCACTTGAACGTCATTAAAATGGTACCCCATCTCCACTCCCCCCGGGAAACTTGCACGCGAGGGATCCCTCTGTCCTTTTAAAAAAGAAAGAAAAGAAAAGAGTGGGTTGGGAACCTTGACAGTTCATTAGCCATTCCATACAAACTCAAGTGTAAATCGCAACATCACATGCATCCATATATAAATGAACATGTAGGATGAGTTGCGAAAGACTTAGCTTTATTTCACTTATGCACAGGATCTGCGCCTGGCTTTGTACAAAGGGTTACAAGTCTTGCCGACAAAGCTTGTACAAAAGGGGTTGCCGGGGGGCCCGGCAACCGCGCCTTATGGGTAGAACTTGCGAAGATGCTCAATATTCCATGAGTTCTGCACTGGGGTGCCATCTTCGGTCTCCAGACGGACTGCGCCAGGTCTGGCGACTCGTACTACCCGATAAGGGCCTTCCCACTTCGGCTTCAACTTGTTTGATTTCCTGGTGGACTGAAGGCGCCGAAGAACAAGGTAACCTTCCTCAAGGCTTCAGGCGTGCACTTTGCGGCTATGATAGCGGCGCAAGACTTGCTGGTAGCGTGCAGCTCGCACAGCCGCCCGAAGACGATCCTCCTCAAGGAGCGTTGCGTCGTCTTGCCGCAGTTGCTCTTGCTCAACTTCATGGTAAGCGAGCACTCGAGGTGACCTGTATATAAGTTCCGTGGGGAGCACCGCTTCTGCACCATAAATTAGGGAGAAGGGTGTTTGGCCGGTAGCTCGATTCGGTGTCATTCTGAGTGACCAAAGAACCACCGGCAACTCATCAATCCAGCGCCTTCCATATTTGCGCAGCCTGTCAAAGGTTCTTGTCTTGAGGCCACGCAGCACTTCAGCGTTCATCCTTTCCGCTTGGCTGTTGCTTCTCGGGTGAGAAACAGACGCAAAGCATATTTTGCCGCCAAGGCCCTAGATATACTGCATGAAGGTGCAGCTCGTGAATTGCGTGCCGTTGTCAGTGATGATTCTATTAGGAACTCCGAAACGACAAACTAATCCCTTGAAGAACTTGACGGCTGATTGCGCTGTCACCTTTCTCACCGGCTCCACTTCAGGCCACTTTGTGAACTTGTCGATGGCGACGTACAAGAACTCAAAGCCCCCAGTAGCACGGGGGAAGGGGCCCAAGATATCAAGCCCCCAGACCGAAAAGGGCCAGGAGAGAGGGATTGTTTGGAGAGCTTGGGCTGGCTGATGTATGTTCTTTGAATGGAACTGGCATGCTTCACACTTAGTTACTAGCTCAGTTGCATCCTGGAGAGCAGTGGGCCAATAGAAGCCTTGCCGAAAAGCTTTCCCGACAAGTGCCCTTGAACCTATGTGAGATCCACATATGCCTCCATGTATCTCTGCCAATAGCTTCAGTCCATCTTCCCGACAAATACACTTTAATTTCACACCATTTGTCCTTTTTCTGTATAGCGTGTCATGCACAAACTGATACATACTTGACTGACGGGCTACTTTCTCAGCTTCTTCTTGCTCATCGGGAAGTTCTCCTGTTTGAAGGAAATGAACTATCCGCTGTGCCCATGCTGGAGCCTGCGGCTCGACGACAAGGACTAATGGCATTTCTTCGGCTGTGGGAGCGCTTGCTTCTGCGACAAGAACCTAAGGTTCTGCGCTAAGCTGCTGCTCACCGATGACCGTGTCATTGTTCCCGCTAACCTTTTCGCCGGTGGCTCCTGGGAGCTCTGCCGGAAAATGCTTGTCGGTGTTCAACTTCCTCCTTTTACTGGCCTGTGTTGATGGAGTAATGGTAGGTTGATTCAAATGGAGCACAAAAGTTCCTGGTTCCATAGGTAGTTTTTGAGCGGCACACTTTGACAGGTGATCAGCAATGCTATTTTCCGCACGAGGGATGTGCTCTGTTTGCAAACCGTCGAAGTGTTCCTCCAGTTTTCTGACTTCTTCCACATATGGTTCCATCAATGGGCTCTGGTAATCTTTGTTTACTTGTTTCACAACAAGCTACGAGTCACCCCAGACGACCAATTTCTTGATCCCAAGGTCCACTACGATCCTAAGACCGGCAAGGAGTCCTTCATACTTAGCTGTGTTATTTGTAGCTTGCTCCCTGGGAAAGTGCATTTGAACCACATACTTGAGGTGCTCTCCGGTGGGTGCGACAAGCAGCACTCCGGCACCGGCGCCTTGCAGCGAGAAGGCACCGTCAAAGTACATGATCCATTCTTTGGCTATCTCCTTGCCGGGGAGAGCTGTTTCTTGAGTTTCTTCGTCTTGCGTTGGTGTCCATTCTGCAATGAACTCCGCCAAGGCTCTACTCTGGATGGTTGAAGTGCTTTCAAACTTAAGTGCAAAGCTTGACAATTCCAACGCCCACTCCACTATCCTGCCAGTTGCTTCTGGATTTCTCAAAATGCGTTGCAACGGAAAGCAAGTGACGACAGCGATCTCGTGTGCTTGGAAGTAGTGACGCAGCTTTCTTGAGGCCATAAGAAGGCCAAAAAGCAATTTCTACACCCCAGAGTATCTCGATCTAGCCCCCTGCAGAAGGGAACTAACAAAATATACGGGCCGCTGCACCACTTTCTTCTTCGGCACCACTTGTTGATTATCTTCATTTGCTTGCACCATTTCTGACTCGTCGGCGCCGGACCTTGCCGAAGAAGATTCCAGTTTGTCGCTGGACGGTCTTGCCGCGGTTATTTCCTCGTCATCGACTTCCCTCTGTGCCACTAATGCAGCACTAGCCACTTTATTTGTTGCCGCTACATATAGCAGCAACGGCTCTTGTGGCCTAGGCGCAACTAGCGTTGGCGTGGAGGAGAGGTATCTTTTCAAGTCCTGCAGCGCGGCCTCCGCTTCCGGAGTCCATTTCATCGGACCTGCCTTTTTCAAAATCTTGAAAAATGGCAGGTGATACGTCTGCAACGTATCTATAATTTTTTATTGTTCCATGAAGTTATATTATCAATCTTGGATGTTTTTATATACGTTTATAGCAATTATATATCATTTTTGGAGACTAATCTATTAACTTAGTGCCCAGTGCCAGTTGTTGTTTTCTGCCCTATTTTTGTTTTACAGAAAATCAATACCAAACGAAGTCCAAATGCCACGAAACTTTTTGGAGATTTTTTTCGAGACAAGATAAACGCTAGAAGCTTCGGGAGAAGACCAGGTGCCAGAGGAGGTGGCCACGAGCCACAAGGGCGCGCCCCACCTCCGTTTGACCTAATTCCAGCACTATAAATTGCCAAAAAATCAGAAACCCTCAGGGGAGTCCACAAAATACTTTTTCCGCCGCCACAAGTTTCTGTTCTCGAGAGATCCCATCTGGAGGCCTTCTCCGGTACTCCACCAGAGGGGGAATCGATCACGGAGGGGCTCTACATCAACCTTGCTGCCCTTCCGATGATGTGTGAGTAGTTTACCACAGACCTTCGGGTCCATACGCAGTAGCTAGATGGCTTCTTCTCTCTTTTTGATCTTCAATACAATGTTCTCCTCGATTTTCTTGGAGTTCTATCCGATGTAATCACTTTTTGCGGTGTGTTTATTGGGATCCGATGAATTGTGAGTTTATGATCTGATTATCTGTGAATATTATTTGAGTCTTTGCTGCACTATTTTATGCATGATTATTATAGCTTTGTATTTCTTCTCTGATCTATTGATTTGGTTTGGCCAACTAGATTGATTTATCATGCCATGGGAAGAGGTGCTTTGTAATGGGTACGATCTTGCGGTGCTCAATCCCAGTGACAGAAAGGGACATGACACGTATGTATCGTTGCTATTAAGGGTAAAAAGATGGGGTTTATTCATGCATGAGTTTATCTTGTCTACATCATGTCATCGTTCTTAAGGCGCTACTCCATTCTTTATGGACTTAATACACTAGATGCATGCTGGATAGTGGTCGATGGGTGGAGTAATAGTAGTAGATGCAGGCAGGAGTCGGTCTACTTGTATTGGACATGATACCTATATACATGATCATTGCCTTGGATATCATCATGATTATTTGCTTTTCTATCAGTTGCCCAACAGTAATTTGTCTACCCACCGTATGCTATTATCTCGAGAGAAGCCTCTAGTGAAAACTATGGCCCCCGGGTCCACTATATCTACCTATATGCGGTATTTCAATGTCGTTCCAAGTAAATTTCCGTGTGCCAACTCTAATTTTCAAATAATTTTTCCATTTTCTGTGCCCGTACCGCTCATGAAGTGGCAGGGGGTGGCCATTATTTTCCATGCTAGGTGTGTTATTCTCACGATGAGTGTTTATTCACTTGTCATTGCACGAGAGGATGGTTGGTAATAGGGATGCTCAGTCCCACAATGAAATCAAAAATAATAACAACAAAATTCCTTCGAAAGTGTTGGTTTGGAGGGCACCCGTGGATACGGCTAGCCATGGATTGTGAAAGAATGGTGGAAAGGAAATAAATTTTACTTTCTATTTGGGAACCGCCTACGATGTGTCTAGCATGGAAAATAATGGGAATTCTCGGTCGTTTTTGTTGACAGGAAAAGAATGCCTCTCAAAATATTTTATCTCTTTAATTTCAGCCTTGAGCTCTGGCACATTTGTCAAATCTCTGCTTCCCCTGCGAAGGGCCTATCTATTTACTTTTATGCAAAAAAAAATTGAGTATCCATCTTCTCTTATAAAGCACCAACTAGAGAGCACTATTGTCATACTTGTCCATTGGATGTAGCTAATATTTGAGTGTGTTTCATGAAATGATCAATGATTGAGCATAATGGGCTAGGGATAACTTTCTTTAGCGTTGATATTTTGAAAGACATGGTTGCTTGTTAGCATGCTTGACTATTTATATCTTCATGTCAAATTATAAACTATTGCTTTGAATCATTCAATTCCAATGTCCATGCTACAAAAGAAAAGAATATGTGATGAATATGATAGGCATCATTCGACATCAAAAATTCTGTTTTTATCATTTACCAACTCGAGGACGAGCAGGAATTAAGCTTGGGGATGCTGATACGTCTCCAACGTATCTATAATTTTTGATTGTTCCATGCTGTTATATTATCAATCTTGGATGTTTTTATATACGTTTACAACAATTATATATCATTTTTGGAGACTAACCTATTAACTTAGTGCCCAGTGCCAGTTGCTGTGTTCTGCCCTGTTTTTGTTTTATAGAAAATCAATACCAAACGAAGTCCAAATGCCACGAAACTTTTTGGAGATTTTTTTCTAGACAAGATAAACACTAGAAGCTTTGGGAGAAGACCAGACGCCAGAGGAGGTGGCCACGAGCCACCAGGGCACGCCTGGGGGGGGCAGGCGCGCCGTGGTGCCTCGTGGGCCCACCCCAGCTCCGTTTGACCTAATTCCAGCACTATAAATTCCCAAAAAATCAGAAACCCTCAGGGGAGTCCACAAAATACTTTTTCCGCTGCCGCAAGTTTCTGTTCTCGAGAGATCCCATCTGGAGGCCTTCTCCGGTACTCTGCCGGAGGGGGAATCGATCACGGAGGGGCTCTACATCAACCTTGCTACCCTTCCGATGATGCGTGAGTTGTTTACCACAGACCTTCGGGTCCATAGGCAGTAGCTAGATGGCTTCTTCTCTCTTTTTTATCTTCAATACAATGTTTCCCTCGATGTTCTTGGAGTTCTATCCGATGTAATCACTTTTTGCGGTGTGTTTGTTGGGATCCGATGAATTGTGACTTTATGATCAGATTATCCATGAATATTATTTGAGTCTTTGCTGCACTCTTTTATGCATGATTATTATAGCTTCGTATTTCTTCTCCGATCTAATGAATTGGTTTGGCCAACTAGATTGATTTATCTTGCCATGGGAAGAGGTGCTTTGTAATCGGTTCGATCTTGCGGTGCTCAATCCCAGTGACAGAAAGGGACATGACACGTATGTATCATTGCTATTAAGGGTAAAAATATGGGGTTTATTCATGTGTGAGTTTATCTTGTCTACATCATGTCATCGTTCTTAAGGCGTTACTCCATTCTTTATGGAGTTAATAAACTAGATGCATGCTGGATAGCGGTCGACGTGTGGAGTAATAGTAGTAGATGCAGGCAGGAGTCGGTCTACTTGTATTGGATGTGATGCCTATATACATGATCATTGCCTTCGATATCTTCATGATTATTTGCTTTTCTATCAATTGCCCAACAGTAATTTGTCTACCCACCGTATGCTATTTTCTCGAGAGAACCCTCTAGTGAAAACTATGGTCCCCCGGGTCTATCTAAATCAAATTACTAAAACCCTAAAAATATTGCTGCCATTTTCTTTTATTTATTTTATTTTGTATTTTTTTTTCAATCTATCTATCTATCACATACAATTTAATCTTGCAATTGACAGCCGAGGGATTGACAACCCTCGTTTGCGTTGGGTGCAAGGATTTGTTGTTTGTGTGCAGGTGCTGCTAACGAGGTGTTGCGTGATTCTCCTACTCGTTCGATAACCTTGGTTTCATAACTAAGGTAAATACTTATCTCTACTGTGCTGCATCATCCCTTCCTCTTTGGGGAAATACCAACGCAAGCTACAAGTAGCAGCAGGGCGCGCTCAGCAGATCTTGAAATGAAACTACTCAAGGCAACAACACAACCGGCAAGACGCCGCACATCCTTGACACTTTTTGGTGCTTGAATCTGCTCAATTGCTTTGATCTTGTCGGGATTTGCTTCAATTCCACCCTGAGATACAAAGAACCCGAGAAGTTTGCCGGATGGAACGCCAAACACACACTTCTCGGGATTGAGATCCAAATTGATTTTGCGCAAGTTTGCAAATGTTTCTTCTAAATCTTGAATGAGGGTTGACTTCTCCTTGGTTTTGACCACTATATCATCCATATACGCTTCCACATTCCTGTGCAGCTGGGGCTCCAAACCAATCTGGACTGCTCTTGCGATTGTTGAACCGGGACTCTTTAATCCGAAAGGCATACATACGAAGCAGTATGTGCCACATGGAGTAATGAATGCGGTTTTCTCCTCATCCTCCTTGGCCATGAATATCTGATGGAACCCAGAATATGCATCAAGGAAGGAGAGTAAATCACAGCCGGAAGTAGAGTCTACAATTTGATCAATGCGCGGCAAGGGGAAAGGATCCTTTGGACATGCTTTGTTAACATCAGTGTAGTCAATACAAAGTCTCCACTTCTCGTTTGCTTTGCGTACTACAACTGGATTTGCCAACCAAGTTGGATGTAGTACACCTCTGACCAAACCTGCTGCTTGAAGCTTCTTGATTTCCTCGGCAATGAACTATTGTCGCTCCAATGCTTGTTTCCGGACTTTCTGCTTGACGGGCCGAGCATGGGGACAGACAGCAAGGTGGTGCTAAATTACCTCCCTGGGAACACCGGGGATGTCAGATGGCCGCCATGCGAACACATCGACATTCACCCGCAGGAAGGCAACGAACGCGCTTTCCTATTTGCTGTCAAGGGTGGCACTGATGGTGAAGGTACCATCAGCGCTATCCTCCCTCGCCGGCACCTTTTTGGTTGCTGGTGCAGTGGCTTTGGGCTTCTTACCGGCAGAGCACTCCGGCAAGTCTTCAATGGGTGCGCAGCACTCTGAAGAGGTGCGCTTCCCGGAATCCTTGTCAAAAGTCTTGCCAGCCTTCTTGTTTTCTTCTTCTTGGCGGGAGCTGGCGCCTTGGCGGCCTCTGCTGCAACCGCGTCTCTGTACATCTTATCGACGCAAATAACTGCATTTTTCTTGTCGGAGTTGATGGAAATGACACCCATCGGCCCTGGCATCTTCAATGTGTTGTAAGCATAGTGAGATGCCGCCATGAATTTTGCCAAGGTTGGGCGGCCAAGAATCCCATTATACGGCAAGGGGATTTTGACAACGTCAAACACAATCTTTTCTATTCTATAGGTCAATTCCCCGCCAAACGTCACCGGCAATGCGATCTTTCCCTTGGGCTGGCTTTTGCCCGGGTTTACTCCTTAAAACGTGCCCATTTTCTCAAGTTCCTCGTCGGGAATCTGTAGCCTCTTGATTACTTTTGGAGAAATCAAGTTTAGGCCGGCCCCACCATCAACTAACATTTTCGTGACCTGGAGGTTGCGAATTGTCGGCGAAACCAATAATGGCAAACACCCAACCGCGGTTGTGCAATCAGGGTGGTCGTCGGCATCGAAAATGATAGGCGTGTGTGACCATTTGAGTGGCTTTTGAGAGCCCATTGCCGGTTCTGCCTCATTGACTTCACGTGCCCACTGCTTAAATTGGCGGTGAGAGGAGTGCAAAGATGCGCCTCCGTCAACGGACATGGCCTCGGTTGCCTTCTGGAATTCCTGTTCACTGGACTCCCCGTCGTCCTCTTCTTCTTCACTTCCATCATCTTCCTCTTTCTTTTCGCGGCCTCTAGCAGGTTTTTCTTTCCGCTGCTTGGCCTTGCCGCGACGGCCTCCTCGACAACCACGGCCCTTTTTGCCAG
The DNA here is from genome assembly GCA_039707655.1 of Elymus sibiricus. Taxonomy (NCBI): domain Eukaryota; kingdom Viridiplantae; phylum Streptophyta; class Magnoliopsida; order Poales; family Poaceae; genus Elymus; species Elymus sibiricus. The sequence goes on from CM077674.1 coordinate 256,845,438, forward strand.
ATCCACCGGCACCATCTTGACCCTTCTCTTTGTCATGTTTTTCATATTCAGCCTTTTGCTTCTCAACAAGGTGCTCGACTTGTCGGCACTCTTGGAGGTCATGGCCCTTGGTGCGGTGAATCTTGCAGTATGGCCCGTTAGATTTGCTGGCCTTCTCGTTTGCTGCTGCCTCCTGGCAAGCAGCGCATACAGCTGCCTCCTTGCCGGAGCTCTCAGTCTTAGCTTTCTTGGCGGACTCAGAGTTGCCGGAGCCCTCAATGGCCATAACAGTTTTGCCTTTGCGCTTCCTATTGCACTTTCGGCCCTTCTTCCTCAGGGTGGCAGCATCGTCATCCTCGGAATCTACCTCGGCGCCAGTGTCTTCCCCGGGAAGCCTTCTTCCTTCCTCAACACGTGCGCACTTATCCGCCAACGTATAGAGCTCGTTGACGGTCTTGGGTAGCTTGACGTTCATCTTCTCCCGCATCCTCCGATTGCGCACATTCGTGTGAAAGGCGGCAATGACGGCTGCGGGGCGCACATCTGGAATGTTTCGGTGCACACGGCTGAACCTCTGGATGTACTTGCGCAAAGTTTCTCCATCTCTTTGCGGAATCACTTGCAGGACGCTGGGCTGCCCAGGGGCCTTGTGGCCTCCGGTAAAGGCACCAACAAACTCATTACAGAGATCTTCCCACGAAGAAATGGAGTTCTCTGGCAAGTTCATCAGCCAAGATCTCACGTTGGGCTTCAGCACCAACGGAAAGTAGTTGGCGAGGATTTTCTCATCTCTTCCTCTGACAGCTTGCACGGCAATCGTGTAGATAGCCAGAAATTTGCCGGGTTCAGCTTGCCTTCGTACTTTTCTGGTACTTCTGGCTTGAAGGCGCGGACGGATGGCCATCGACTTGCCGCAGCTCACGGGTGAAGGCAGGACATCCGACCTCGTAAGGTAGATATCTGCCAACCCCTGGCGCAGGCTCATCAACGATGGGGCCATTGTGCGTCGGATTGACGGCGCGCCTCCCGGCGCCTCTTGATGGTGGTGCGGGCGTCTTCTACCTGCCTGTCTCGCATCACTTGCTGCTGATCTTGCCGCGCTCGCAGATCCGAAGAAGCCATCGACATCTCGTCGGGCTCGAAAGATCGTTGAGCTTGCCGCGGTTGTTGGCATTGCTGCTGTTGAGACTGTTGCCGCTGGGGTGATTGCACCGTTAGCGCAGCACCGTCAACGCGGCCACCAGCTGGAGCTACTGGTGCTGTTTGCGGATGCCGTGAGGGCTCCACTTGCTGTGATTTGCTGGCCTCGGCAAACCCAATCAAGCTTTGGATAGTGGCTCTCCACTCATCCATCTTCTCTGCTGCCGGAGGGAAATTGAGCAGCATCTGGGCTCGCGCCATTGCTTCTGCTGCTGTGGCTGGCATGGCCGGAAGCGAAGAGCACGACGTCACTCTACTCCTGGCAGAGCCAGTAGGAGTGCCATCGTGGTCTTGCTGTCGCGGCACAAGATCAGCAGCTGGTCGTTGTGGCGGAGGCGGTGCTTGAGGATCTGGGATATGATCAACAGGAGTCTTGTCGTGAGGCCGCCGCTGCCCGGAGTCGTTAGCGCCGCTCGGAGCAGTACTGCGCCCGTTGTGCGAGGGGTGCGGCGTCTGTCCTGAAGCGGCATCTTTGCATGCCGCCGCAGCAAGGTCTTGGCGCGCGCCGGCTCGGGCACTGCCGCTCCGGTGGCTGCGTTCGTCGGGGTGGCGAGGAGGAGGAGGAAGACGTCCGTCTACCCCGCCCGCGCCGTCTCGGCTTCACTCGCCAGAGGATCAAGGAAATCGACCGCCTCCAGCGTGCTCGTCTTCCGCACCGACCACGGTGGGCATGGCGACTGTGTTGCCTGCGCTGGTCGTGCCAACCGCGGTATCCGCACCGCCCGCGCCGCCAACGAATACGTGCGAAGGGGCCGTCATGATGATGCCCTTCTTCTTGGGGGCCATCGACGACGAGGAGGACGGTGATGAAGTTGATGAAGCTGACACGCAATCCACTGATTCAGGTTCGCGCAAGCGATCCCCCTACCTGGCGCGCCAAAGATGTCGTGGGAACGACCATCTATGGGTCCATCTAGCCCCTTTATGGTTCGGCAGGGGAGATCGACGTGCACAAAGAGCAGAATCAGTGGAGGGCACGAGGGATTTTACCCAGGTTCGGGCCGCTGAGAAGCGTAAAACCCTACTCCTGCTTTGGTGTATTGAAAGTGTGAGGGCACAGGTACAAAAAGCGCTTCTCCCGGCACGGTGCGGAGAGAGTAGCTACACATGCATGATGTGCTAATGTTTGAAAAGGATCCGAATCCCTCTAACTGTAACCCTGGCCCTCCTTTTATAGCTCAAGGGGTTACCACAGTGGCAAAACAGTAATTACTAGTTGATTAGATAGCAAACAGTGCTATCATACCTAAGTCTGCCAGTTTAGGACAAAGGCATTAAATGCTCCGTTAGGTGTCACGCGGAGAGGTAGTCCCAGCAAGGTTTCTGTACCGCTTGCCCATCTACCTCGTATTATTCTGACACGCCTCCTGGACGGGTGTCATTAAAGGACAATCTTCTCCCTGGGTGCTGACACGTGCCCGACAAACCTCACCAACCAGCCTGCGCGGTTCACACCTCATCGATTAGCGACTAGCTGCCCGGAGAGGTGGAGCGCTGACGCATTGGTGAAAACTTGCCGGCGCGGGGCTTGCCGGGTCTTTACCTTGCCGGCAAGGAATGCCTTCATCTTCAGTGCTAGTTGGGTGCTTGTTGGTGCTTCGTCTTGAGCTTCTCTCCAGTAGTTTCTGCAACTGGGCCTTGAATCTTGGTCTAGGTAGTTTCCGGCAAGCCTTGGCCGGCAAGGAGGCTGCTACCATGTGTGCATAAGTCAGGGTATAAAATACCCATGTTTTATACACCGACAATCCCCATTGACTTGGGAGCCATAGAATTACGATAGCATACAGTGGGTAATGTTTGATTATAATTATACAATAACGTTATAGAAGGACATGATGGGATTTGATGTTATATGTACTAACCTCTCTAATAAAAAGTTCGGTTAAGTTTTGTGTGGATGAAGTGTTCGAAGATCGAGGAGGTATCAATATGAGGAGAATAAGGAGAGGCAAGAGTTCAAGCTTGGGGATGCCCAAGGCACCCCAAGTAAATATTCAAGGAGACTCAAGCGTCTAAGCTTGGGGATGCCCCGGAAGGCATCCCATCTTTCTTCGACAATTATCGGTATGTCTCGGTTTTTGTTTTGTTCACATGATATGCGTAAATTCTTGGAGCGTCGTGTGCTTTTTATTTTTCTTTTAATAATGCACCATGCTGGTATGAGATAGTCCTTGGTTGATTTATAGAATGCTTCATGCACTTCACTTATATCTTTTGAGTATGGCTTTATAGAATGCTTCATGTGCTTCACTTATATCATTTGAAGTCTGGATGCCTGTTTCTCTACATATAGAAAACCGTTATTTGTAGAATGCTCTTTTGCTTCACTTATATTTATTAGAATGTGGGCAAGTCTTTTGTAGAAAGAATTAAACTCTCCTGCTTCGCTTATATCTATTTAGAGAGCCAACAGGAATTGGTCATTCACATGGTTAGTCATAAAATCCTACATAAAACTTGTAGATCACTGAATATGATATGTTTGATTCCTTGCAATAGTTTTGCGATATTAAGATGGTAATATGTGGGTGTACTAGTGAATGATTGTGGTTTAGTAAGAATATTGGTGTTAAGGTTTGTGATTCTCGAAGCATGCATGTATAGTTATGCGACGAAGTTATATCCTACTCATGTTAGTATCCAATGTTAATTATCCGCAATGCATGATTATGACCGTTGTCGCTCTCTAGTTGGTCGCTTCTTAATCTATTTGCTAGCCTTCGTCTGTACTAAGCAGGAATGCTGCTTGTGCATCCAAACCCTTAAACCAAAGTTGTTCCAGATGAGTCCACCATATCTACCTATATGCAGTATTACTCTACCGTTCCAAGTAAATTTGCATGTGCCACCTCTAATCATTCAAATAAGCATCTGTTTTGTGTGCCCATACCGCTCATGGAGCGGCAGGAGGTGGTCAGTATCTCCCATGCTAAGCGGGTTATTCTCACGATGGGTGTTTATTCACTTGTCATTGCACGAGAGAGGCTGGTAATTGGGATGCCCAGTCCTATAATCAAAATGGAAAATTTATAATGAAACAAACTCCCCCGGAAAGTTGATGGTATGGAGGGCACCCAAGGATTCGGCTAGCCATGGCTTGTGTTTGAATGGTTGAGGGGGAGTAAACTTTACCTTTCCGCTTGGGAACCGTCAATAATGTGTTTAGCATGGAAGATATTGAGAATCCTTGGTTGTGACGTTGACAGGAAAAGTACACCTCTCAAAATGTATTCATCTCTGATTTAAGCTTCGAGCTCTGGCACCTCTGCAAATCCATGCTTCCCTCTGCGAAGGGCCTATCTATTTACTTTTATGTTATTTTACTTTTATTATTGAGTCATCACATTCTCATTCAAGCACCAGTTGGAGAGCACTATTGTCAGTCTTATGCATTGAGTATAGTTAATGTTATGTGCATCATGACTGGATCAATGATTGAGCGTGACGGGCTAGGAATAGCTTTCTTTAGCATTTTTATTTTGAAATGCATGATTGTTTGTTGGTATGCCTGAGTATTGATGTCTTTATATCAAATTATAGTCTATTGCTTTGAATCACTCATCTCTTAATATTCATGCCATGATTAGATTACATGATCAAGATTATGCTAGGTAGCATTCCACATCAAAAATTATCTTTTTATCATTTACCTACTCGAGGACGAGCAGGAATTAAGCTTGGGGATGCTGATACATCTCCGTCGTATCTATAATTTTTTATTGTTTCATGCTAATATTCTACAACTTTCACATACTTTTGGCAACATTTTATATTATTTTTGGGACTAACATATTGATCCAGTGCCCAGTGCCAGTTCCTGTTTTCTGCTTGTTTTTTGTTTCACAGAAAATCCATATCAAACAAAGTCCAAACGTGATAAAATTTTATGGAGAATTATTTTGGAATATATGTGATTTTTAGGAAGAAGAATCAACGCAAGACGGTGCCCGAGGTGGCCACAAGGCAATAGGGCGCGGCCCCAGGGGGTCGCGCCGTGTTGCCTTGTGACTCCCTTCAACATCGGTTGGGGCCCTTCTTTCGCCGCAAGAAAGATAATTTCTGGATAAAAATCCCCTCAAAATTTCAGCCCAATCGGAGTTACGGATCTCTAGGAATATAAGAAATGGTGAAGGGCCAGAAAACAGGAACGCGAAACAGAAGAGAAACAGAGAGAGAGAGATCCAATCTCGGAGGGGCTCCTGCCCTCCGGGAGCCATGGCGGCCATGGACCAGAGGGGGAACTCTCCTCCCATCTAGGGGGAGTCCAAGCAAGAAGACGAAGGAGGGGGCTCTCTCCCCCTCTCTTCCGGTGGCGCCGGAGCGCCGCCGGGGGAACCATCGTGACGGCAATCTACACCAACAACTTCGCCGCTGTCGACACCAACTCTCTCCCCCTCTATGCAGCAGTGTAACACCTCTTCTCCCTGCTGTAATATCTACTTAAACATGGTGCTTAATGCTATATATTATTATCCAATGATGTATGGCCATCCTATGATGTTTGAGTAGATCCATTTTGTCCTATGGGTTGATTGATGATCGTGATTGGTTTGAGTTGTATGTTTTATTTTGGTGCTGTCCTATGGTGCCCTCCGTGTCGTGCAAGCGTGTGGGATTACCGCTGTAGGGTGTTGCAATATGTTCATAATTCGCTTATAGTGGGTTGCGTGAGTGACTAAAACACAAACCCGAGTAAGGGGGTAGTTGCGTATGGGAGTAAAGAGGACTTGTTACTTAATGTTATGGTTGGGTTTTACCTTAATGATCTTTGGTAGTTGTGGATGCTTGTTAGAGTTCCAATCAGAAGTGCATATGATCCAAGTACAGAAAGTATGTTAGCTCATGCCTCTCCCTCATATTAAATTGCAATAATGTTTACCGGTCTAGTTCTCGATTGCCTAGGGACAAATCTTTCTCTTGCATTACAAAAAGCTTTCTACTAAACAACTAACTTTTATTATCTTACAATTTACTCGTAGTTTTATTCTTGCTAAGTACTTCTAGTTTTATCATTGCAAACTTATCCTATTACACCTACAAGTAGTTTCATTCTTGTCCTAGGTAAAGCGAACGTTAAGTGTGCGTAGAGTTGTATCGGTGGTCGATACAACTTGAAGGGAATATCTATTCTACCTTTAGCTCCTCATTGGGTTCGACACTCTGATTTATCGAGAAAGGCTACAACTGATCCCCTATACTTGTGGTTTATCAGTAATCTTATTTTGCGGTGTGTTTGTTGGTATCCGATGAATTGTGGGTCTATGATCAGATTATTCATGAGAAATATTTGATTCTTTTCTGAACTTATTTATGCATGATTGTTATAGCTTTGTATTTCTCTCCGATCTATCCATTTGGTTTGGCCAACTAGATTGATTTATCTTGCAATGGGAGAGGTGCTTTGTGATGGGTTCAATCTTGCGGTGCTCTATCCCAGTGACAGAAAGGGACAAGACACGTATTTGTATTGTTTCCATTAAGGATAAAACGATGGGGTTTATTCATCTTGTTTGAGTTTACTTTGTCTACATCATGTCATCTTGCTTAAGGCGTTACTCTGTTTTCATTAACTTAATACCCTAGATGCATGCTGGATAGCGGTCGATGGGTGGAGTAATAGTAGTAGATGCAGGCAGGAGTCGGTCTACTTGTCTCGAACGTGATGCCTATATACATGATCATTGCCTTGAATATCGTCATAACTATGCGCTTTTCTATCAATTGCCCAACAGTAATTTGTTTACCCACCGTATGCTATGTGTTCGAGAGAGAAGCCTCTAGTGAAAACTATGGCCCACGGATCATTTATCCATCATATATAAAATCCAAAAATACATTGCGGCAATTTTATTTCCTTATTTTGTTTTGCAATTTATTTATCTATCTATATCAGAATTAATTGTTGCAAGTAACCGCCAAGGGGATTGATAACCCTCCTGTTTGCATTGGGTGCAAGTATTTGCTTTTGTGTGTGTAGGTGCTGCTAACGAGGTTCTGTGTGGTTCTCCTACTGGATTGATAACCTTGTTCTTAACTATGGGAAATACTTATCTCTATTGTACTGCATTATCCTCTTCTCTTCGGGGAAATCCCAACGCAGTTCACAAGTAGCAGGAAGAAATTCTGGCGCCGTTGCCAGGGAAACATCACCAAAACCTATCAAGTACCTTCGCATAAACTATCATTTACTTGCTCTTATTTTCATTTGCCTTTTTATTTGCATTTGCCTCTCGTTTTCATCTCCCCCACTTCTAAAACAAATTTACAAAAACACAAAAATATTTTATTTACTTGTTTGCTAGTTGCTTGCATACTTGCTTTGCCAATACGGCTAGTTCTTCAACTGTTACTTGCACCCCTGAAAATGAAGTTCTTAATTTTAAATAAATGGGAGGAGAAAATTTAAAAGATGCTTGGTATAGGATTTGCGACACTCAAAATAGGTCTACTCGTAAGCAATCCACCACCGTTCTTCTTCACAATTTTTATGTGGGTATCACTACTTTGTATAGATTTGTGCTAGACACTATTATCGGAGGGAATTTCTTGAGTAGTCACCCTATGGATGTTTTCAATGCCACGGTGAAAGGACCACGATATCGCCTAGAGGGGCGGTGAAAAGGCGTTTTAAAAACTTCTACGGATTTGGCTTTATCCTAATGCGGAAATAAACTAAGCGGACACTATTTAAGCACAAATCCTAAATATGCTAGGCTCAACTAAGTGCACCAACAACTTCATCTAAATATGATGAGCACAACAAGGATACTAACAAGAACAAGTGAGTTACACAAACTTACTCGAGCAATGTCACAAGATATGGAAGTGTGTGACACAAGTTAGCAATTCACACTAAACACAAGATATATCAATAGTAGCAAGTATGAATTGCAGGATATAAAGTGTAGGCCTAAACAATCTCTACAAGGAAGTAACCAACACAATATAATGAGGACAACAATATATAGTGTATGCAAGGTCAAGAGACCAAAGTAAACCACAAGTAGTGGCTAGGCTTAGAGATAACCGAAGACACGGAGACGAGGATGTATCCCGATGTTCACTTTCTTGGAGGGAAGCTAGTCACCGTTAGAGAGGTGGATGTTACCACGAAGGCACACCAACGCCACGAAGGCTCACCCTATTCTCCCTTTGAGACAACACCACGAAGGCATTTCTCACTAGTGGTAGACCTTGAGGCGGCCTCCAAACCTTCACAAACTTTCCGGGGGCAAATCACAAGTTGATTCCTCACCGGAGCACTCCTACCGCCTAGGAGTCTCCAACCTCCAAGAGTAACAAGATCAAGGGAGAAATGCTCAAGACTTGCTCAAATCACAAATTCCCTTGGTCACAAGAGGGAGAGCGAGTGGATCTATCACCTGATTGGAAAATCTCTCAAGAACTTTCACGAATCTCTCCGGGGTCTAAGATTTGGTGTAGGAGAAATGAGAGGGAGCCACTTGGGTGTTCTAGAGTTCTTTTGGATTGAGTGGTCAACCCTCTACCGGATTGGTAGAGGTGTATATATAGAAAGCCTAGAAAACTAGCCGTTTGTGAGTAAGTGGTTGTGTCGGGCTGGACATCCGGCGGCTGAGGAATGTGCACGCGTACACAGAAAAATAGGGCCAATGTACAGGGCCCGGACATCTGGCCAAGGCCCGGACATCTGGCCAAAGTTGGGGCCCCGGACATCCGGCAGACACAACCAGCATTCCAACATGGTTTCTGGACATCTACGGCCGGATTTCCGGGGGGATCCCGGACATGCGGGGCGTCCTGGGAGCCCGGACATCCGGCCAACACAAAAACTGCAGGCGCCCCAATAGTAAAACATGCATAACTTTCTCATCCGGACTTCGATTTTGATGATCTTGGGCTCGTTTTGAAGCTAGTGAAAAACTCCAGGTCCTCACATAGAGAACAACTCAAGATCAAACAAAATAAAGGATGCACCATATGCAAAGGTTTGATCATAGAATTTGGGAAACCCTTTTTGGCTTTGGATAGGGATATATATGTATATGATCGGAGTGGAATTATGTGTAGGAGATATTGACTTGAGCAAGTCCATCACGAAACCCTTTGATCCCCTCTTAATAGTGCGGGATCCCTATAACTCAAGAATCATAAAATAGATACACTGGATAGCCTCCGGAAATCCATTCTTGGGCATATATCTTTTTCGATGGTCGTTGATCCATGTAACTACAACCAAAGGAACTAATACCTTTGACTTGAGCATTCCACTTGAGCTTGATGTTGACATTTATTCTTGGCTCAAGATGGAAGCAAAACCTTGATCACGAACTTTGGTGAACACTTCAAATAGCTCCCCATAAGCCATGCGGGGATCATTTCATTGCATTCTATCTTCACATGTCCATCATGTGATCATCCACAAGCTTCAAGCATGAAATCCTCCGGGATGCTTATCTTGAGCTTGCCCTTGTCAACCATGACCATCATCACTTGATGTATAATCTCATGGACATTTGGAATCTTTTTCTTGATGCAAGCCCATGAGAATCACCTAACCCGTGTAGATATAGAAAACACATAGTATGGGTTAGTACACAAAGCATAGTTGACAATTACTTACCATACCACAAGATCCCATGTGGTACATCATTTGCGCTTGTGTGATGACCATCTTTGAGTTCGATCTTTGGTCTTCATCTTGGTCACATTTATCTTTACTCCATGATTAATCTTGATGTCTTGAAGGTCCTATTGATCTCTTCACTGTGCTTCATTGCTTCAAGACATGATCACCAATATCTCAATTCACCATGACCATATCAAGTTTCTCCATGAATCTCATATTGGCCATAACTTGCTCGTTTTCATGCTCCAACATAGTCTCTTGAGAGGCACAATGAATTCTTCACTTGAATTACTTGCTTCAAGACATAATCATCCATGACTCAACATATGAACTCATCATGAACCTATCTTCAAGCCATATGTAGAAGTCTTCCCTTTAATAATTCTCTCAAGATCTTGATCCATCATGGTTCAACCCATAAGCCTAAGCATGAGAACGTCTGAGATCCTCAGTGAACTCCTTATAGATCACATCTTGTTCATCACATGAAATTCATTTTGATTGGCTTTGATTCAATCACTACGCTCAACCTTGATGGATGCACAACAATATGTATATGGCATTCATTTCGAGTCCATTCGATCTCCTTGCATCACCATGGAACAAACATCCTTCAATTTATCCAATATTCTTCATGCATTGCAAATGGAACTTTCCTTCAAATGTATAACTCAATGCAAACATTAGTTCATTAGGATTGTCATCAATTATCAAAACCACACATGGGGACTTGAGCATTCCACTTGAGCTTGATGTTGACATTTATTCTTGGCTCAAGATGGAAGCAAAACCTTGATCACGAACTTTGGTGAACACTTCAAATAGCTCCCCCATAAGCCATGTGGGGATCATTTCATTGCATTCTATCTTCACATGTCCATCATGTGATCATCCACAAGCTTCAAGCATGAAATCCTTCGGGATGCTTATCTTGAGCTTGCCCTTGTCAACCATGACCATCCTCACTTGATGTTATACTCTCATGGACATTTGGAATCTTTTTGTTGATGCAAGCCCATGAGAATCACCTATCCCATGTAGATATAGAAAACACATAGTATGGGTTAGTACACAAAGCATAGTTGACAATTACTTACCATACCACAAGATCCCATGTGGTACATCATTTGCGCTTGTGTGATGACCATCTTTGAGTTCAATCTTTGGTCTTCATCTTGGTCACATTTATCTTTACTCCATGATTAATCTTGATGTCTTGAAGGTCCTATTGATCTCTTCACTGTGCTTCATTGCTTCAAGACATGATCACCAATATCTCAATTCACCATGACCATATCAAGTTTCTCCATGAATCTCATATTGGCTATAACTTGCTCATTTTCATGCTCCAACATAGTCTCTTGAGAGGCACAATGAATTCTTCACTTGAATTACTTGCTTCAAGACATAATCATCCATGACTCAACATATGAGCTCATCGTGATCCCATCTTCAAGCCATATGTAGAAGTCCTCTCTTTAATAATTCTCTCAAGATCTTGATCCATCATGGTTCAACCCATAAGCCTAAGCATGAGAACGTCTAAGATCCTCAGTGAACTCCTTATAGATCACATCTTGTTCATCACATGAAATTCATCTTGATCGCATTTGATTCAATCAATATGCTCAACCTTGATGGATGCACAACAATATGTATATGGCATTCATTTTGAGTCCATTCGATCTCCTTCTTGCATCACCATGGAACAAACATCCTTCAATTTATCCAATATTCTTCATGCATTGCAAATGGAATTTCCTTCAAATGTATAACTCAATGCAAACATTAGTTCATTAGGATTGTCATCAATTATCAAAACCACACATGGGGACTACATGCACTTTCAATCTCCCCCATTTTGGTAGTTGATGACAATCTCAACAAGATAAATGGGGCATCCGAAGATAAATTGATGTTAGCACACCCACAATATATAGAGCAAACTCCCCCACAATATATAGAGCACACCCACAAGATATATTGAATTTTAAAACAAGTATGCAATTCATCCGAAGATAAATTGTATACTTGATGTGGTTTTTGATAGCATCAAGTGTCACAAAGATACTTGATATTATCAAAACTAGTTGTACTAGCATCAAACACTACACAAGCATTTGATGTTAGCACACCCACAATATATAGAGCAAACTCCCCCACAATATATGCATGTGTGAGTGAACTTTGAATGTAGTTGCATATATTGGTTGACATAAACCAGGTGAAGTTTTCTCTATATACAATACTCATCCATGCAACATACATATATAACAAGGGTAGGTAAGCATGAATGACAACAAACACACTAAGAACACTTATCTTTAAACCTTCTAAACTTCTCCCCCATTGGCAACAAATGCCAAAATGGGAAAAATCTAGAAGCCAATATAGTATGAGTTCCTCCTTAATGTGTGCATATTACAAAATGTGAGTGAAAATTAAATGCACATATTTAATAACGAAAATTTGAGGAGCTCGGGATCTATAGAATGCAATAAGATACTATGATATGAAAATAGACATTCTACACATGAGAAAAACATTCAAAAGATCCAAAGAACATATTTTGGACAATATATAATATGAATGCCCCATTTGATCATCATGATAAGAATGGGTCGAACATACATTCAAAACACATGAGTGCACAAGATTATATGCAAAACATACAAGCACTCACTTCTCAACCTCTTACTAAGACCACCACCGAATAGAAAAGGAAACAAATGAGGTGACCCACAAGGAGTAAATGATATCAAGGTAAGATCTGAACTTTCTTATGTATACAAATTTCTAAGTGGACAGTAATAGTCTATGTATCCACAAAGAAACTTGCATACACAAAATAGTCACAATTGATAAGAACATGCTATGCACAAGTGAATCCATTTTTATACAGTTGTGATCCTAGCATAAGAGCAATACACATGGCACAAAGCACATGGCACAAATTGATCTCATGTGCATAACAATGAATTGCTAAGTAAGATAGCAAATGCCATAAGTAAATATAGTGTTTTTGCAATTTCATCAAAATTACACATGAGAGAACATTTATAAATTGATATGTAATAAATTGCTTAATTGGCATATTTTGGGATAGGTGAATCATGAATGATTTTATAAATCACCACTATATGCTTCTTCTCAAATGTCTCACCATTGTAATAAAGTGTCCTCTAAGAACATGCAAGAAAACACAAATACAACAAGTACTATACATGCCATGATGCAACCTATACAAGGTTGACTCTATTTATGTATATGCATGAAGTAAATACTTGTTACCGAGAAAGCATTGGTACGAATTAGTAAATCACTGAGTCATCCAAGCTTGGCTCTATCCTTGGTGGTGACACCACCTGCTTCATGAATAAGCCAAGCACACAATGCTTCTCCAAATGTACCTAAAACACTTTTAAGTACAATATGGTCCCCAAACTTATTGGGTCCGAAGTAGTTAGCATAACTACAAAATATAGGGTAAAACCACATACCTATGTGCATATAGATATGAATTTGAATTTCATGCATATCTTAGCTATTAAGGAATTGATGGATTTACCATATATATATTGGATCATATAAGTAAGGCATTAAGATATACATATATGAAACATGCATGCACAAGCAAACTAAGATCCAAGGAGAACACATCGACCATTAATACCCCAATAGCATCATAAATCATTCATGTTGTCCAAATTGAATCAAGGTGACGAATTAACATATGATATCACAGAAAAGTTCTACATAAGAACTTAGCAAAACCAATGAGCATATTAGATATGCATTGCACACATTCTCATAGGGATCTCTCACTGAAGTAGATATAGGATAGTTGTAGCGACCCGACCTCAAACGGTCAAGCCTCTGTGTATCTATGCCATCCCTGGATCAGTATGCTGGCACACACAGTACATCAATGTATATATCAAAGTGCAATCACATGTATAAACAACATAATACTGATATATACCTCATAAGTCTCAGCGGAAACAAACAAATGGGTGTGGAGTCCCATCAACGCCAACGGCAGGTTGAGTGTAGACCGTAACCCTACAACGAAACTCACTCGTCATAGAAAAATCCTGCAACATGATACGTTGCAGCCGTGTAGGTCAGTACATTGAATGTACCGGCAAGATCACAAATAAGAGAAACAGATGATAAAACTATTCTATATGCAATATGGGCTTGTGGCTCTGTGTCTGAGTTTTGTTTGCGTAAAAGCTGCATTTATTTTCCCTACAACAAAGGAATAACAAGAGTCTTTACTACAGAGTTATCTACTATGACATGGTTCCGCCAACCGATGTCTTATAGCCCATAAGTATCATAAGTTGCCCACAATTAGTTATTAGTCCAGTGTTGAGAGTTCCGAGATAGATCCAAGTCCTGAGGCTCAAATTGTCCGTAACCGGGGACATGGCTAATCGATTAGGTTTTAACTCTGCAGAGTGTTGTGCACTTTACCCACAAGATTCGATCCCTTTTTTTACGCTCTCGCACTTCAGGGTGTTTGAGAACAAGACGACCGAAACATGGTCTTCCGAAGAGTTCCTCTGACCACTGTCTGGTGCTCATCCAATCCTACCGTAGTTCTACATCTGCTAGCACCGTTCCAACCAGATTCACAACTAAGGTCAACTAAGCCAGAGCCCATAATGACTTGCGGTTGCACAGGTAAGCTTCCGGGCATGAAGTATTCATCCGTCTCTTTGAGTCTGGGTGGAACTTTCCACATGAGTACTGGCCTACTCCAGCTCACAACGCATCCACTGGGTACTCCAGGGTGCCGCACGGTCCAATTTCCACCCAGTAGTGTGTATTGAAATCTTGTCTCGAGTCTTGAAGTCTTGAAGATGCAGGCCTTGAAGATGCCATCATGGAGTTGTCGTCGTTGACGTAGAGTCTTCATGAAGTTGTCGTCAATGACGCAGAGTCCTCCTTCTCACACCACTCATGAACACTCATACCAAACCCCGTCTACTATACCGTAGCATTAAAATAAATGACGTTCCCGGGCTTGGTAACAGGGGAGTGGGTTCCTACCTCATGCATTCTACTCAGCTACAAGATTCAATCACTACTGGAGGGATTGTTGAACGGTGACACTAAATGCAATAAAAATATAGGTATGAATAAAATGGACAAAGTGAACTTGCCTGGTAAGTTGATGAAGATTATAACGCTCTCAGAAAGAGACTTGGTATAACTATTCGTCACTCCGTTGAAAATCTATATTAAACAGACATGGCAATCATATAAGCAAACATTCTAGCAAGCAATTCTTGTACTCAAAATTAACAGTTCATCAAATAAAATCAATAAAGAAAATCAATAAGAAAAGACAAACAAAAGTCCAAAGAGAAAACTTCAAAGAAATCTAATAGTAAAACTATAAAGAACCTACTAGGAAAACCTTTTGACTTAACTAGAAAAATAGTTTTGTTCTAAGTGAAACATAACAACAAAGAAAAATACTAAACTAATAAATTAACAGAAAAGAAAAGGTAAAACAACTAATTTAACAGAAAGTATTTTTCATAAACTTTTAGTAGCAAAAAGAAACAATTAAAAAGCTTTTATAAAACTAAAGAAACAAAATTAATAAATTTATTTTAACTACAAATAAAAGTGACTACTATTTCTAAAAGAAACAAAGTAAAACTTGTCATAAGTTGCAAAAAGAAATAATTAAAAACAAATAAAAAAAGCAATAAGGATAAAACAAAACTATAAGTAAAATACTACTGTTTTGCTAAACCCGTGATTTAAAGTAATCTAAAAATAAATCACTAAATGCTACTGGATAAATAAAACAATAATAAAACAGTAGCAAAAGAATCAATCAAAAATATATTTTAAAACTCAAGATATGGCCAAATTAGTGATTTCAACAAATTCCATGCAAATTCAAATTTAAACTATTAAACATGGCCAAACTTGGAATCTACATAAACTAGATGAAAATCTTAATCTAATGCAAAAAAGAATCACTCAAAAACAATTAAAAACATAAAAGATATAAAGAAAAGAAAACAGAAAGTATTCTAAAAATAAAAACAGAAACTAAAATAAGAAAAACGCTAATGATCGGTCAAGGGCCACGTGGCGCACTGCTATTGAGCTAGGGGTGTGCGCGCGGGTGTGTGGAGCGGACGGCCGAAGCAAAATAGAAAACGCTTCGATGTTTTAAATCATCTAATCTGGATCGTCCGATCTAGATCTAACGGAGGGGAGAGGGGGGAGCTTACAGCGGCGAGGGGAGGGTTCCCGGCGAGGTTCCGGCGGTGGTGGCTTCGGCGGCGATGCGGCAGAGCTCGACGGTGACGTGGGTGGTGACGGCGAGGCTCGGGGATGGCTGTGGGCGGTGGGTTGAGCGACGGCAAGCGGCGGCAGAGGGCAACAACGGCGAGAAATGGCGGCGGCGTCGGGGCGAGAGGGAGAGGGGTTTAGGGGGAAATCGGGTGTGGGCGGCGTCCTCTTTATACGGCGGGGTGCCGTGGGCAAGGGGCGAGGCCAGAACGGCATGGGAGCACGGCGGATACGATCTCCGGCGGAGATCCGGCGAGGTGAGGAAGGTGAGCGCGAGGGATATCCGATCGAGCGGTGGGGCCCAGTGGTCAGAGAGAGAGGGGTAGGAAACGGATCGGACAACCGGATCCGACGGGATTCGGATCGGGCGCGTGGGGCTGGGCCGGATCTGCTGCAGTGGGCCGCACGCGCTATTTCCTCTTTAAATAGATATTTTCTATTTTTGAAATACAGAGAGAGAAAAGAAATAAAAGGAAAATAAATAAAAATATTATATATACATATTATATACCAAAATGATCAGGAGAAAATATCCTAAAAGATGAACTATTTTCCAGAGGCAAAATAAAATATTTTATGAAATCATTTTTTGGAAAATTCAAATAAATCCAAATTTGACTTTCAAATATTTTGGCATTATATCTTCTGACTTTTTGGAGGGTCATGTTACCTCCTCTCGCACTTTTTGATCAAAGTATTTTGTCAGGGATTTTTGAAATTAAATCCAAATGACATGTTTGAAATGAAGTGAAATGAAATCTTTTAAATTCAAATGCCTTTTTGAAAATGGCCTTCTACTTCCCACTCTATTCCAAATAAATGAAGAAGTCATATTATCTTCCCTCATGAAAATCCTTGAGTGGCTAGAAGTTTGAAATATTTTCAAATGGAATTCAAATCCCTTTTCATTTCTTTAAATAGAAGAAGTCATATCATCTTCACTCTAGGGTTTGGTGATGAAATGAATTTGAATTCCCAGGGATCAAATTGCAAAGTGAAAGTTTTGGGAAAGTCATTTCATTCCCTCTCATTAAACTTTCAAAAGTTTCAAATTTCACTCACTTTCAATCAATCAATCACACAACAATCAAACAAACAATCATAATTATTGATTTTTTTATAACTTTCCAAAATTTAGAATTTTCGGATGTTACAAACCTTCCACACTTAAAATGAATCTCGTCCTCGAGATTCGGAGAGGCTAGCTAGAAAAGGTTAGGGTTTGGGGGGTCTTCCAGCAAATCCATTGACCGGAAAGGTCTCGGGTGCTACCACACTTAAAAGCAAGATTATGGTTCCGACAAAACTCATGTACTCCATCCTTTGGGTTGACAGTGTCGGTCTTCTCATATTCTCCAGGATAACCCCATTGATACTATTTTGATAAGGCATAACCTCTTTTCTCATGATCATGTGTCCTTTCATCAAAATAGGGATGTTCCCGAGTCTGGGTCTTCTTAGCAGACAGGTCTGTCGCCAATTCTAAACAACTATCGGAAATCTCATGGTGGTCAACAATTACGGGTGTCTGCAGGAATTGGGCCTGGGCTAAATCTCACCGTTTAACCTACGATGTGGCAACAACTGCCTTGTACAAGGACTTCTTATCATACCATTCTAAGGCTTAAGAAAGTTTTCAACGATCGTCGTCTCTCTACTATAGGTAAGTCACTCCAGATTTACCATTCCAAATAGCAAGAGCGAATGATAAGAGTAAGTCGGTATGGTGATCAATCCATTCCGCACCCGAATCATTACCCTGTATAAGGTTTTGCAAATCTCGTATTTCTAACACTTGGGCATCCTCACAAGCATTGCAGAAATTGTCTTTTCGACAAACTAAGTTCGGATAAATCCATTGGTTCTGCAATCTGAACATCTATCGTTTCTTCACAACTCTCAGGTTTTCGTATCCTCCTAAGAAACATCTGCTGATCAAATCACAGCTTCTTCCCGATGTCTTCCTTCAACAAGGAAGTGTTGGATCCTTATTAACTCCTGGGCATGTGGGTTACGGGCCTATTTCAATACTTGTACAGCCTTAACTCATCCTTGGAGTTACTATCGCTTCATATTCCAACATTACACCGTCCTTTAATTTCAAAAATATTTCATTACTTCCTACTCTTTGGGTAACCATCATACAAAAACAAAACTCCCACTTATTATGTCCAAACTCCACTCTGTGGAATACATTTTCCTTTCCATTGGTCTGTTCACCAATACAAGGTACTGGTTCATCCATAATCATATTCTTTTCATCTCAAATCCTCTATTACACCCTTAACCACTTCTCAAAACTCAATTTTCAAAAGTACTTTATTACAAATGCTGCCATCCACATAGTTTGGTATGGTCAAGCATTACATCCATCTTTATTCATTTGTCCTTCTTGAAGACCTTAGTCCCACTGGAATTGAGCGATGTGCTCCTTGAAATCCTCCATCTTTTGTTTCATCATGGTGGCCATGAGTTTCATCTCCATCATCTCGGTATGCACTTCTCTCATGTATTCCTGAGTATGACGGAGTCTTGCTTCCAATATTTCTCCAATCTGACGTATGGCTTCCATGGCAGCTTCATGAACAGAGTCGAAGAAAGTTGCTCGTGGTACACGAGAAATGAAAAAGCATTGCCCCATAGTCTTTGGACAAACTCCTTTCACACGGTGAAGGTGTACCTCCACGTACCAAAGTTACACTCCATTTTCCATGAAAGGATAACCTTTATAAACTGCATCTCCTTCAAGGTGAATATGCTTCATCATATCATTCAGGATCTTTGGGTAATCATGATCACTAGTCAGGGTCATGATCATTTCCGGACCCTTGAGAAAAGACTCATAATGGTTTGTCATCTGTAGTTGTAAGATAAAAGGGGTATTCAGAATAATGTATGTATCTCCTTGGGTAAACATTCATATCATCCAAACAAATCTTCAAATTCAATTCCCAACATCTTACAGGGCATTGTCCTCCTTAAAACAAAATGTACGGGGTTATCCATTGACTATATTCTATTGTATCCTTGTACTTTATCAAAATCCCAGTTTATGCATCAACAACTCATTTTTATCCATGTTTACCCACATAATCAGTTCCAAGATAAATGTTAACAACATAACAACTTCATAAAGCCTTTCAGCATATGACATATCAACTTTATTGATTCATGAATTATTACATCTCCGAGACTTCCATTACATAACTCGGCTCATCGTACTTATGAAAATAAAATTTCTTCCTACTACACTTATTACCAATATCAAAATCTCAACTACTTAGCTCTAGCTTTCCTCTGATCTGAACATTCCCTGGCAAAATGCCATGCCTCCTTGCAGCAAAAACAAATGACTTCTGACAAGTCTCGGGGCTTCTTGGTGATTGTGTCTGCTCCTTGGGTTCTTGCTCCTTTCCTGGGCACATATTGGCGTAGTGACCTAAGGTCTTTCACTTGAAACATGTGATAGAGCTCAGGTCCTTCTGTGCAGGGATTTGGTTCTTCCTGCTATATTTTCTCTTCTTCTTCCTGGATTTCTTTGTTCCAATCAATACTTCCATTTCCTGTGGATCAAACTCCACTTCTACTGTTGGGAAGTTTCCCTGATACTCTTTTTTTTCCTTCATACAATACTGTGAAAAATGTCCTTCTCCTCCACATGAGTAAAATGCATTGGAGTAAAACCTAACTAGGCCTTCTTCCTCTGGGTCTTCAACATCTTCCTTCATCACAAGTTCTCCTAAACTTTCCCTGAGGGCTTCCTTCATTCCTTCTTTCTGCTGCTTGATGACTCCTTGTACCTTGGGGTAAATTTGGCATTGAGCCAGGTGATGAGTAGTTCCTTCTCACAGGAAACAAGTAACCTGCCCAGTCGGGCATTCCTCAGCTGGGTGATTTCCTTCACAATGGGGCATCCATCCTTGTGTTCTTCATGGGTGTGTCCTATTTCTCCACATATCTTGCAAGCACAAGGTTTCTTCATCGGGTTATTACAGTGCTTCCGGATAAGATGGGATCTTAACAGAGTCCTTGAATTCCTCCCAAGTTTTTGCTCCATTCCATCCTTGTATAGCTTGATGCATTTTCCACCACATTGCAGCACTTTTTGTAAAGTACTGAAGTGCATATTGAACCTCATTCTTCCTTGCAACCGAATTGTTCCCGAGGTGATTCTCCATGTTCTGAATCCATAGCTCTGCCTCCGGCTGAGTCATCGGTCCAAAGAATACAAGCCTATCTTCATTCATCATCTATTGGGTCCAAGGGTTTCGAGATGAGATACAAGAGAGAGGTAGAGAGATACACACAATACAAACAATAGTTTTGAAAATAGGTTTTATTTGTGGCTGTCGGAAAAACACACACAAATGACAGCTCACAAATCATCGCATCTAACGTGAGTATATAAGAGGGGTTTGGTCTTCTAAAGGGTCTTATAAATCTTGGAATTCTTCAGGGTCTTCAACTTCTTCGAGTCTTCGGAGTCTTCAATTGTTGTAGCTGCAATTCCTCTATTGCATGGTGAAATCTTCTTTATTCTGAAGTGGTCCTCAGTTGATTCTTCGAGGGGTCAAAAGGGAATGGGGTGTATTCTAACTATTTGAGGTAAGAGGGACTATTTGATAAAATCAAAAAAGGATGAGAAGTAAAGGATCTTTTTGAAAATAAAGTTTTAGAGATATCCTATCCTAGGGATTTCCAGTTTCTAGGGTCACGTCATACAGTTAACATGTGCTCTGATACCATGTCTGTAGTGAATCGACCTCAAACGGTCAAGCCTCTGTGTATCTATGCCATCACTGGATCAGTATGCTGGCACACACAGTACATCAACGTATATATCAAAGTGCAATCACTTGTATAAACAACGTAATACTGATATATACCTCATAAGTCTCAGCGGAAACAAACAAACGGGTGTGGAGTCCCATCAACGCCATCGGCAGGTTGAGTGTAGACCGTAACCCTACAACGAAACTCACTCGTTGTAGAAAAATCCTGCAACATGATACGTTGCAGCCATGTAGGTCAGTACATTGAATGTACCGGCAAGATCACAAATAAGAGAAACAGATGATAAAACTATTCTATATGCAATATGGCTTTCTGGCTCTGTGTCTGAGTTTTGTTTGCGTAAAAGCTGCTTTTATTTTCCCTACAACAAAGGAATAACAGGAGTCTTTACTACAAAGTTATCTACTATGACATGGTTCCGCCAACCGATGTCTCATAGCCCATAAGTATCATAAGTTGCCCACAATTAGTTATCAGTCCGGTGTTGAGAGTTCCGAGATAGATCCAAGTCCAGAGGCTCAAATTGTCCGTAACCGAGGACACGACTAATTGATTAGGTTTTAACTCTGCAGAGTGTTCTGCACTTTACCCACAAGATTCGATCCCTCTTTTTACCCTCTCGCACTTCAGGGTGTTTGAGAACAAGACAACCGAAACATGGTCTTCCAAAGAGTTCCTTTGACCACTGTCCAGTGCTCACCCAATCCTACCATAGTTCTACATCTGCTAGCACCGTCCCAGCTAGATTCACAACTAAGGTCAACCAAGCCAGAGCCCATAATGACTTGTGGTTGCACAGGTAAGCTTCCGGGCATGAAGTATTCATCTGTCTCTTTGAGTCTGGGTGGAACTTTCCACATGAGTACTAGCCTGCTCCAGCTCACAATGCATCCACTGGGTACTCCAGGGTGCCGCATGGTCCAATTTCCACCCAGTAGTGTGTATTGAAATCTTGTCTTGAGTCTTGAAGTCTTGAGGTCTTGAAGATGCAGGCCTTGAAGATGCCATCATGGAGTTGTCGTCAATGATGTAGAGTCTTCAAGAAGTTGTCGTCATTGACGCAGAGTCCTCCTTCTCACACCACTCACGAACACTCATACCAAACCCCGTCTACTATAGCATAGCATTAGAATAAATGACGTTCCCGGGCTTGGTAACAGGGGAGTGGGTTCCTACCTCATGCATTCTACTCAGCTACAAGATTCAATCACTACTGGAGGGATTGTTGAACGGTGACACTAAATGCAATAAAAACATAGGTATGAATAAAATGGTCAAAGTGAACTTGCCTGGTAAGTTGATGAAGATTATAACTCTCTCAGAAAGAGACTTGGTATAACTATTCGTCACTCTGTTGAAAATCTATATTAAACAGACATGGCAATCATATAAGCAAACATTCTAGCAAGCAATTCTAGCACTCAAAATTAACAGTTCATCAAATAAAATCAATAAAGAAAATCAATAAGAAAAACCAAACAAAAGTCCAAAGAGAAAACTTCAAAGAAAACTAATAGAAAAACTATAAAGAACCTACTAGGAAAACCTTTGACTTAACTACAAACATAGTTTTGTTCTAAGTGAAACTTAACAACAAATAAAAATACTAAACTAATAAATTAATAGAAAAGAAAAGGTAAAACAACTAATTTAACAGAAAGTATTTTTCATAAACTTTTAGTAGCAAAAAGAAACAATTTAAAAGCTTTTATAAAGCTCTATTTATGACCTATGCATGTTTTACTACAAAACTAAAGAAACAAAATTAATAAATTTATTTTAACTACAAATAAAAGTGACTACTATTCCCAACAGAAACAAAGTAAAACTTGTCATAAGTTGCAAAAAGAAATAATTAAAAACAAATAAAAACAAAAGCATTAAGGATGAAACAAAACTATAAGTAAAACAGTACTGTTTTGCTAAAACACTAATTTAAAATAATCTAAAAATAAATCACTAAATGCTACTGGATAAACAAATAAATAATAAAACAATCGCAAAAGAATCAATCAAAAATATATTTTAAAACTCAAGATATGGCCAAATTAGTGATTTGAACAAATTTCATGCAAATTTAAATTTAAACTATTCAAACATGGCCAAACTTGGAATCTACAGAAACTAGATGAAAACATTAATCTAATGCAAGAAGAATCACACAAAAACAATTAAAAACATAAAAGATATAAAGAAAAGAAAACAGAAAGTATTCTGAAAATAAAAACAGAAACTAAAATAAGAAAAACTCTAATGATCGGTCAAGGGCCACGTGGCGCACTGCTATTGAGCTAGGGGTGTGCGCGCGGGTGTGTGGAGCGGACGGTCGAAGCTAAACAGAAAATGCTTAGGCATTTTAAAGCATCTAATCTGGATCGTCCGATCCAGATCTAACGAAGGGGAGAGGGGGGAGCTTACAACGGCAAGGGGAGGGTTCCCGGCGAGGTTCCGGCGGCGGTGGCTTCAGCGGCGATGCGGGCGGCTGCTCCGGTGGTCCTCCAACTCCGGCGATGGCACGAGGCGATGCGGCGGAGCTCGGTGGTGACGTGGGTGGCGATGGCGAGGCTCGGGGATGGCTATGGGCAGCGGGGTGGGCGACGGCGAGCGGCGGCAGAGGGCAACAACGGCGAGAAATGGCGGCGGCGTCGGGGCGAGAGAGAGAGAGAGAGAGGGGTTTAGGGGGAAATCGGGTGTGGGCGGCTTACACTTTATAGGGCGGGGTTCCGTGGGCGAGGGGCGAGGCCAGAACGGCATGGGAGCGCGGCGGATACGATCTCCGGCGGAGATCCGGCGAGGCGAGGAAGGTGAGTGTGAGGGCGGTCCGATCGGGCGGTGGGGCCCGGTGGTCAGAGAGAGAGAGGGGGAGAAACGGATCAGACAACCGGATCCGATGGGATTCGGATCGGGTGCGTGGGGCTGGGCCGGATCTGCTGCAGTGGGCCGCACGCGCTGTTTCCTCTTTAAATAGATATTTTCTATTTTTGAAATACAGAGAGAGAAAAGAAATAAAAGGAAAATAAATAAAAATATTATATATACATATTATATACCAAAATGATCAGGAGAAAATATCCTAAAAGATGAACTATTTTCCAGAGGCAAAATAAAATATTTAATGAAATCATTTTTTGGAAAATTCAAATAAATCCAAATTTGATCAAAGTATTTTGTTAGGGATTTTTGAAATAAAATCCAAATGCCATGTTTGAAATGAATTCAAATGAAATCTTTTAAATTCAAATGCCATTTTGAAAATGGCCTTTTACTTCCCACTCTATTCCAAATAAATGAAGAAGTCATATTATCTTCCCTCATGAAAATCCCTGAGTGGCTTGAAGTTTGAAATATTTTCAAATGGAATTCAAATCATTTTCAAATCCCTTTTCATTTCTTTAAATGGAAGAAGTCATATCATCTTCACTCTAGGGTTTGGTGATGAAATGAATTTGAATTCCCAGGGATCAAATTGCAAAGTGAAAGTTTTGAGAAAGTCATTTCATTCCCTCTCATTAAACTTTCAAAAGTTTCAAATTTCACTCACTTTCAATCAATCAATCACACAACAATAAAAAAACAATCATAATTATTTATTTTTTTATAACATTCCAAAATTTAGAATTTTGGGATGTTACTATAGTACAAGTAAAGAAATAACAAACTCCCTTAACTCCAAAAACCTAGAAGATGAGCTTGAACAAAGGCAAGGGAGAGAGGCAAATGAATTTCCCGGCTAGGTATCAAATGCAAGTTGAAGCAAATGCAGGGATGACTATGATCATCAAGGTCTACCAATTAAGGAATGCCAAAGGTAAGAACAAAATGGTATTTTGAGTTATCATTCGGTGGTAGATTCAAGTAAGCACCCGATCATCTATACTAACACAAGCATAACATGAGAGTTTAGTAATAAACACAATGCTTGGATAACATATTTTTAACATTCCAATTAGATAGATCATCATGTAAAGCAACAATTGGAATGGCTTGAATCATACATTTTCCAAGTACGGTCTATAAGATAAACCATGTATAACACAGCACAAAGATATCACTCAGGGACAAAGCATTGCATGGCACATAGATATAAGATAATCTCAAATATAAATTAGAGTGGCAATCCTCAATTGTTCACATTAACAAGGATTGTGATATGCACAAAGCATATCACTCCCCCATAATGTGAAAACCCATGCATTATCCATAAGGGGCATATGAAATTCAACAAAGATAGTCAATGAATGAGAACTTGAATTTCACATGAAATTTACATACCACAAAGTAACTTGATAAACTTGCACTACCAATACTAGGTGGTATCTCATATATGTATACACACTTTATGTTTGTGATGTGTAAGAGCATAACACTCCCCCATAATGTGACGGTCCATTAATATTACAAAGGAGCCAAATAAGATGCAACTAAGAGGTAATGAAGGCTCTAAACTACACACACAACTATATGACGTGCATAGCAACCTACACATGCTAGATAACACAAATCAAGCATACTAGGAGGCACAACATATACATGCTCGTGCTAGGTACAAAATCTAAACATGCAAGGGCAAGTAACTTTCAATGTATACAATATAAATACAAGTTACCGCCTCGAGGAGCATTGAATTTGACAAATATGATGATAATCCACTTGACTTGGCTTGGACCATAATAAATGGTGAGAATCATTTTCTTCATGAACTAGCCAAGTATCCAATGCCCTCCACACACCTATTGATCAAGTTTGAGCTTGATGGTCCCCAACCAAGTTGGGTCCTAAGAAGTTAGTCACAATAGGCTTGGCAACCCAAATGGTCTTATCCACTTCCAAACCACTTTGGGCACCAACATACTTGGCAAACAAATTGCCAACATTGTCCTTCCTAAGTGAATAATGATCATTGATAATTGGAGGCTTAGAGATGTTACCATAGGGACATGATGAAGCTATGTGTCCCTTCATACGGCAAATATAGCAACATGTACTCCCCCTTCTCTTCTTCTTTACTTTCTCAACTTGGGGAGCATTATCTCCGTTAATCATGGGTAGAGGCCTTTCTTCATCTTGAGATTGAACATGAGGCCACTTCCCTTGTTGCTTCACACTTGAAGCCTTCTTCTTCAATGGACAAGATCTCACATGGTGACCAACTTTCTTGCACTTGAAGCAAGTAATGTTGGCCAAATTCTTCACTTGATCTTGTCTCTTCATCATGTTATTGGACTTCTTGTTGGAGATGAAGTCATGTCCTCTTTTGTCTTGAGGGTCCTTTTGGACACTCAAGATCACATTACCAAATTATTCCAAATCATTCTTCAAGCTAGTGACTTGGGCCTTGAGCTCTTCATTTTCCTCTACAAGGTTAGTATCCAAAAAAGAACTAGAGGAAGTTGCGGCTTCATTGTTGCATCAACAAAGGATGGTGAGCAATTCATCACAAGGTGTAACCATATCATGTAGAGATGAATTGCAAGGAATAGCACATGGTAATAAAATATTTTGAGTAGAAGATGTGCTAATGTCCACATGAGACTCACAAGATTTTACCTTAGTGACCATAGCCTCATGCGCTAACTTTAGCATGTCATGAGAGATTAGAAGATCCTCATGAGTGCTTGAGAGCATTGCCTGACTTTCTTCCAATTTCCCATAATTGCTAATTAGCAAATCAAGTTGAGCCCTTAGCTCAACATTCTCCTTTAATATTGATGCTTCACACGAAAGAAGGTTAGTAGCACAAGCATCATTAACAATATGTGAGGAGGGCGTAGAAACTAGAGACTTCGCATGAGTATATTTATGTTCCTCATGAGACTTAGAGAGTTTGGTGAGCTCTCCTTTGACATTCTTGTAGCCAAGTGACGGTGTCCTGGATTAGGGGTACTAACCGGGACGACCTGTCTCCTCGTTTGGGCCGACATACCCCCGCACATAACCAAGATGGACTCCGGAGACCGTAAGTGGGAGGCGTGATCAAGGCTCCTCCTACCAAAGACTTGACGTATACTCCAAGATCTCTCCTGCCGCCTCTCTCCTAGCATACCTTGTAACCCTAGATACCCTCCCTGGCGTGTATATAAGCCATAGGGTTTAGCCTGTAAGGGGGATATACGCAACATTGCTTACCTAGCCATAGAAGTTAGACTCATATTACGATCTCGAGGTAGATCAACTCTGTACTCGATACATCTTCATCAATATAACAGAAGCAGGACGTAGGGTTTTACCTCCATAAAGAGGGCCCGAACCTGGGTAAAACATCGTCTCTATTGTCTCTGTTACCATCGATCCGAGATCCGCAGCTCGGGACCCCCTACCCCAAGGTCTGCCTGTTTTTACACCGACACTGGTGCTTTCGTTGAGAGTTCTGCTGTGAGATCGCCGGAGGGATCGATGGGATCGCCAGTCAACGGCTTTAAAACCACGGAGCATGTCTCCACATCTGAAACTTTGGTCTCGCAGACACCCCCACGTAACGTGGAGGCGAATCGAGACCCGTCCCCGGCCCCAACGAAGGCCCCCCTCGCCGATGAGGGGGTAAGATACTTCCTGGAGATCGGATCGGACGGCGACCCACTAATGACCGACTCCCAGATCGAATCGGCTAAGCTGATAACTACGAATCCACCGTCAGGTGAATGGGACGAGGTCTTCAGCCCGCCGTCTTTAGAGACCGGATCTAGTCCGCCCACCTCTTGTATAGAATATCGCCCTGACGACTCCGGCCCGTCCGACATCTAGGACTTAGCTTACGTATGGCAGATCCCTGGTGAGCCGATCCGGCAATACTGGTCCAGGTTCTTGATCGTCAAGAGTAAGATACTAGAGTACCAAGACTCTGATATAATCGCCGCTTTCGAGCCTGGATGCAAGGATAAAGGCGTTTTGAACGCCCTCACCCGCAGTTGCGTCTGAACATTCCCTGAATTAACCGACTTGGTAACTCGATTTTGCGCCATTGAAGACGCCTGGCGAACCAAAGAGAATACGGACTCGATCTATGAAGACTACCCGGAATGCGACTGGTCGGCGCCTCAGCGCGAAAATCACAAATGCAATACCTCAGGTGATCGACCCCGGAAGAAGAAGAAAACCTCCGATCACCCCGGAACAGCCCTGGACGGCTTTCTGGGTAAACCGTGCCCGATCCACGCCGTATTAGTTAACTCCTGCCCAACCCACAGCCTTCGAGACTGTTGGGTGCTAAGGCAGGTGGCCAAATGGGGGCCCGCCCTTTTGGCAGGCACCTCCAGCCACTCCGGACGGACCTCGGATGAAGACGTGGTCTTAATGATTTATGAGACATTTACGTCTAAAAACCAGCGCAAATGGGCCTTACGGGAAATTAACGCCGTCTGGCGGGTATCGCCTCGGGATGTGTGGATAGACACGCCGATCTCCTTCACTCAGAATGATCAGCCGAGGTCTACCCTGGATAGGTGCCCCGCCGCGCTAGTCCTCGATCCCATCGTGGACCGCTGCCGCCTCCATAAGGTCTTGATGGACGGAGGCAGCAGCCTGAATTTGATATATGAAGACACTCTGGATAAAATGCACATCGATAAAACACGTATAGAACCGAGCACCACTACCTTTAAAGGAATAGTGCTCGGGAGAGAGGCATGCTGCAGTGGAAAGATAACTTTAGACGTAGTCTTCGGGACCTCGGACAATTATCGCTCCGATGAGATTACATTCCATATCACGCCTTTCAAAAGCGGATATCGCGCCATCCTCGGACGGGACGCCTTTTCAAGATTTCAAGCGGTACCGCATTATGGATACATGAAGCTCAAGATGCCGGGCCCAAAAGGGATCATTACCATTTCGAGTGATCCTGACAGGGCGCTCAAAGCTGAGAATAAAACGGTGTCCCTCTCCCTCGAGACCCTGGCCGAAGCCTTCGCGGCCGAAGAATTAACCACACTACGCGCCGAAGTCGATCGGGACGATGTCATCCTTGACAAAAGATCAAAACCTACTTCTTTCAAGCCGGCCGACGAGATTATCAAATTCCAAGTTCACCCCACGGATACCGCTAAAACGGCGTCCATAGGGGCTAACCTCGACCCGGAGGTTGCCGAAGGCCTACGCGCTTTCCTTAGGGAAAACTGGGACATATTCGCCTGGCACCCCTCCGACATGCCTGGGATACCCCGTAGGCTCGCAGAGCACAGCCTAAACATACTGGCAGGCTATAAACCCGTTAAGCAAACACTTCGGCGTTTTTCCGAGCCCAAGCGTCAAGCAATGGGCGAGGAACTGGCAAAGCTGCTGGAGGCAGGATTCATCAAGGACATAAAACACCCCGACTGGCTAGCCAACTGGGTCATGGTACCGAAAAAGGATAGGTCCTGGCGGTTGTGCGTCGATTTCAAAGACCTCAACAAAGCTTGCCCTAAAGACCCCTTTCCCCTACCCCATATTGACCAAATTGTGGACGCCACTGCGGGCCACGACGCATTGTGCTTTCTAGATGCCTATTCAGGGTATCATCAAATAAGAATGAAGGAATCGGACCAGGCAGCAACAGCATTTATTACGCCTTACGGACCGTTTTGCTTCAATACGATGCCCTTCGTACTAAAGAACGCTGGCGCTACGTACCAGTGTATGATTCAAACATGCCTGAAAGACCACATCGGAAAAACTGTGGAGGCCTATGTAGACGACGTGGTTGTCAAAACCAAACGCGTCGACCAATTGGTGGACAACCTCCGCGATACATTTGCCAGCCTACGGGAATATCAAATAAGACTCAACCCCGAAAAATGCGTCTTCGGGGTCCCGGCTGGCAAACTCCTCGGTTTTATTGTATCTAGCCAAGGAATTGAGGCCAATCCGGCCAAAATTCGAGCCCTGGATCGCCTAGAGATCCCTACAGAGCTCAAAGATGTACAAAAGCTAGCGGGACGCGTAGCAGCCCTAAGTTGTTTTATATCACGGCTTGGCGAAAAAGCTTTACCATTGTACAGGCTGTTAAAGCAGACTAAAACGTTCAAATGGACCAAGGAGGCTACGGCGGCCCTGGAAGACATCAAGGCCCTCCTTGCCACCAACCCAATCCTGGCAGCACCAAGCGTTTGTGAACCAATGATACTATATATCTCGGCTACAAACCAGGTGCTTAGCGCAATCCTCGTGGTCGAATGAGACATGGAAGGTCATAAGTTCCAAGTCCAGAAACCCGTATACTACGTGTCCGAGGTCTTAACCCCCTGTAAGACGCGTTACCCTCACTATCAAAAGATAGCGTACGCAATCTTCATGGCATCACGAAAGCTTCGACACTACTTTCAAGAGTGCGTGGTGACCGTGGCATCCGACGTCCCGTTAGGTGACATAATCAATAATAGAGATGCGATGGGGCGCATCGCCAAATGGGCTATAGAGCTCCTCCCTTTTGAAATTATCTATAAACCACGCCGGGCAATTAAATCCCAGGTGTTGGCAGACTTCGTGGCTGAATGGACCGAAGCCGAACTCCCTCGTGAGTACAGTACCTACTCGCATTGGACGATGTATTTTGATGGCTCCAAAATGCTCGCCGGCCTAGGGGCCGGCGTGGTACTCACGTCCCCCACGGGAGATAACATTCGATATGTACCGCAAATCATGTACACAGACTCCAATAACGCAGCCGAATACGAAGCCCTCTTACATGGACTTCGGATAGCGGTCTCCATGGGCGTTGAACGCCTCGAGGTCCGAGGTGATTCGAACCTCGCCATTTCGCAAATCAACGGCGAGTTCGACTACAAAGACCCCAAGATGACAGCTTACGGAAATGCTATCCTAAAGATCTCGGCCAGATTCGAGGGGCTGGAATTTCACCATATACCCCGAGATAGCAATCGGGCTGCAGATATACTCGCCCGGTTGGGCATGAAGCGGGACAAGGTTCCCGAAAACACGTTCCTCGAACGACTTTTTAAGCCATCCGTAGTCTAGCAAGACAGCACAGGGACATCGGACTCAAACGATGTCGGGCAACAGTCCTCGCCCGAAACGGACGATGGTATCATAGGCGGGTCCATGATCCGGAAAACGGATTCAGCACATGACGTCATGGCAGTGATCGCACCATGGACTAAGCCGCTTCTTGCATACCTACTCCGAAAAGAACTCCCTGATAACCAAGCTGACTCCCGTCGGATCGTAAGGCAGTACAAAGCCTACAAGGTTCATGAAGGGGAACATTATAAAATGAGTACAATGGGCGTCCTCCAGAGATGCATATCCGAGGAAGAAGGACAACTTGTACTTCAGGAGATACACTCCGGCATGAGCGGACATCACGCCGCTGCTCGAACCCTGGTCAGCAAGGCTTTTCGCGTCGGTTTCTACTGGCCAACGGCAAGCGCCGATGCCTCGGCATTAGTACAGCGTTGCCCAGGCTAGCAGGTATTTGCGAAACAGAGCCATATGCCCCCACGGCTCTGCGCACCATTCCCATTACATGGCCCTTTGCGGTCTGGGGGCTCGATATGGTTGGGCCACTCAAGGGTGGATCAAACAAAAATAAGTACCTACTCATTATGGTAGACAAATTTACCAAGTGGATCGAAGCAAAGCCGGTCACCTCGGCCGAGGCCATCCAGGTCATCGGATTCATTTCGGGGGTAGTCCATCGTTACGGTGTCCCCCACAGTCTGATCACAGACAATGGAACCAACTTCACGGCTAAAGAGGTTAAGGCATGGTGTAAGAAAATGGGCATTAAGCTCGACTACGCGTTCGTCTATCACCAGCAGTCTAATGGGCAGGTCGAGCGAGCCAACGGGCTTATCCTTAGTGGAATTAAGCCACGGCTAGTTCGCTCCCTTAAAAAAGCCGATTGCAAATAGGTTGAGGAACTCGATTCCGTCTTATGGGGCTTGCGTACAACACCTAATTGGTCCACCGGGTATACCCCGTTTTTTATCGTGTATGGCGCCGAAGCGGTCCTCCCTTGCGACATCATACATGACGCACCTCGGGTGCGCATGTACGAGGAATTTGAGGCCGAACTCGATCGGCAAGACGCCCTAGACGCTCTCGATGAAGAGCGCAACGTCGCACGGGCTCGTTCTGCTATTTGTCAATAGCAGGCACAACGCTACCATGGTAGAGAGGTCCGTGCTAAAGAATTCAACGTCGGGGATCTCGTAATGAGACTGCACCCCGAAAAACAAAAACACAAGCTTTCCCCTCGATGGGACGGACCGTTCATCATTGACCAAGTGCTCATCAGAGAAGCTTATCGAATCCGAGATCCAGAGGACGGCCGATTAGAGCCCCACCCATGGAACGCGGCGCTACTCCGACGCTTCTATGCATAACTTCAAGTATACGGTCTGTGTAAATAACTTGTGCATTTTCTTTCGATTTAGCCTTTTTTATTTCTCATCTTCTCCCCTCGGAAAGTTCTTTTATGACCCCGAGGATAATCTAGCTGGTTCTTTTCAAAACAATAGCTATTCTGCCCCTTATGTACTATTGTCTTTCGAGCCACTATATGCATCGATTCGCTTTAGGATTTGGCCAAGCTGGGTTGCTCGGCTCCTGTGCTTGCCCCTTACGTTCCCGATATTTCGGCTAGGGGGCAAAGGGAGCACCGCTGTGATTTTTACTCCCGGGTCAACCGGTGTAGTACCTCAGACGGATAAAGCCGAAAGCTAGCGGTCTTATAATGCGGATTGGTCGGCTATGACATAGGACTAACGTGGCAAGGGTCTTTTCAAACCCCGACCAGGGGCTTTACCCCCGAGGTCATCCGTCTTCGGACGGGCGTGTTCGACACATTCCCCACGGAAAGGAACTATTGGGAGAACTATTTTCCTCGGAAGATGTTTCTTACGTTAAACAGTAATATAACATAACCTTCCGTTACTCTCTTGTCTTTCGAGCCGCATTGCCCGATTGCCTGGTCCCTTGACTCATCTGGTTCGATAACCTCGGCCAGTAGTATGGGACACTCCTCGGACTTTGTCCGAGGAGGCGGAAGCCGACGGCTGGCTGACAGAGTTCGGTTACATGGACGAAACTATTTGACATAGAATACCTCGGTACATAAAGTCATACCACAATTCTCAAGCACGGTCTAACCCATCTATTAAGGTGTCTAGTGCACAATCCTTCTGCGAGAATCGTGCGGCGGGCATTACACTATCGTATGCCTGGCTGGTTGGGATCTCTTCCCCATCGGACCCCAGTCAGGCACACTGTCAAACAACAACACATTTCGAATGACACATTTCCTTGGACAACTTGCATGACAAGTGTCTTTCATATTTTCTAACTTACCACAAATCATATCGTCCGCTCGCCGATTCTTTGCCTCTGCAGCAGCCAGGCGAGTTTTTAAGCTCTCAATTTCCTGGGCCTGCCGGGCGTTTTTAGTCCTAAGCACATTCTCGTTGCCTACATGCTGCCTTGCCTGGCGTTGCGCATCAGCATACGCCAGATCTTTGCGGGCCTGCTTCAGATCTCTTTGAAGATGGCCCAGGGCTTCCGCTGCTACATGCAATGCTAGGCGTCAGCTCTGCTTTTTTGACGTTACTCATTTCCAGGAGTAAGCGCTTACCATGCGCCTCTCTGGTGAATTTCTTCACCTGCTCAACCTCGGACAATGCCGCGTCAAGTTGCACCTTTGTTTGGTCTAACGCCGAGGTCAATTGTTTGTTCTTCAAGCGAGCTTCCTGTTACGACAACAAATGTGGATTAGATTTCAAGCCTTGATTCGACCCCAGGGGCTCGTATCAAGCCTTAGGGGCTACTACTATACTTGGTGGTCATATTCGTCTTAGAAAACCTTACCCGCAGCCCTCGCGATAGTACATCCAGCGACTCGTCAAAGGCACCTCGGGTCACCCCGAGGTATGCGTCCACTGCGCTGAGAGCCTTAAGGTCCCTGTCCGAAAAGGCCGGATTATTCAAGGAAGCCTTTCGCCGGCGATAATTCGCGGCGCATTGAATTTCGGACGGAGTGGCCGATGTCGCTGAGTCCTCGAGCTGGGCGGCTCCGGGGTCAACCCTTGCAGGATTTCGAACCTCTGCTTCCTGGGGCAGGACCTTACCTTCCTCGGCCTCCGCGTGTGCGGTGGAAAGTGGAGACTTTCTACGAATAATAGGCAGTGTTAGAACCCAAAGTGTCTTTTCTATGACGTGGAACTAAAATATTACCTAATTACGGATGGAGCACTCTCGTTTGCCCTCGCAACCTCGGACGGAGCTTCTTGAACCTCTGGCCGAATCCTTTCCGGTGGAACCGCCTCTCTGCGGAGGCGTTGGGAGCGCTGCCCCTTTGAAGGAGAAGTCAGAAGATTGGAGGCTGGGGGACGAGGGGCTCTCTTTCGCTTAGAGGGAGGGAGAGTTACTGATGAGGCTGGTCTTGTCCCCGGCGTATCAGGGACGACCGCTTCCTTTGAGCCGTTAAGGCTCTCCAGGAAAAAACTCCTCCCTTCATAGATAAGCCCCAGGTCTTCATCCTCGTGGTAGAGAGGATCTTCTGCACGGCTGTGCAACTCCGGCTCTGGAGTCGGACTGCTCACCCCTTCGAGCCAACGCCTCCACCGCTGATCAACCAATATATAAAGGATTAATGATAAGGATCCCGAGGTGAAACAGGAAAAACCGGAATAAATACTTACAATGTCGGCTGGGTTGTAGTACGACAACCCGTCCTGGAACTGGAGTTTAGC
Source organism: Elymus sibiricus (assembly GCA_039707655.1). Lineage (NCBI taxonomy): Eukaryota > Viridiplantae > Streptophyta > Magnoliopsida > Poales > Poaceae > Elymus > Elymus sibiricus. The sequence continues at coordinate 256,880,025 of CM077674.1, forward strand.
AAACTCCTCGGCTGACCCCTGGTACATGCTGGCTAGAACAGCTCCGAGGGTCATTTGGTCCATAAAAGCCCCCTTGATGGATCGAGAGGCGCTGCCGAAGAGGTTGGACTCGCACAATAAAAGCTGGCGCTGCCGAAGAGGTTGGACTCTCCGGTCTAGAGCCACCGCCATCACATCGATGATGGTGAGACCCGCGCTTGACAGGAGCTTCACCTTGGCCGCTAGCCTAGTCACGGCTTCGTCTTCTTCTTGAGCCGAAATCACTGGCCTCCAGCTGTAACGCTTCCTTGGTGGATCTAGCGAGAAGGGTGGAAGTCCTGGCTGGACTGGCTCGTACAACGGGACGTCGGTAATATAGAACCACTCGGAAGGCCAGTAATCGGCCTCCTCCCGAGGTGTTCCCGCTGGATAGCCAGTCTTGTCGATTCGGTAGACTTCGGCTCCCCCGACCTCGAATAGCTTGCGGTTGAAGAGCGGGGCACGATGCAGAAGAACTTCCGCCATAACCCGAAGTGAGCCTGACAGCCGAGGTGTAGCTCGCAGAGCGCGACGAACCCCACGATATGTAGCACCGAATTCGGAGAGAGATGATGTAGCTGTAATCCGTAGAACTCCAGCAAGCCGCGGAGGAATGGGTGGATTGGGAACCCTAAGCCGCGGAGGAGGAAAGGTACGAAGCTTACTCGCTCGTCCCCCCGTGGCGAGGGGAAATTTTCGGTGTGGGCTTAACCATCAATGGATGTTAATCCGGGGTGGGTAGCGGCTAGTTCCGCATCCGGCAGGTATCCCTGCGTCGCCAAACGCTCTAATTGAAGGCGCGCGACGGAACAGCTCCCCCAGTCCCCCCTATCCGGGCCGTTAGGACGCTTTGACGATCCCTCGCCGCTCACAATTTTATTGGGGGCTCCTGAGCTAGGGATTGAGGAAGGGGCAATTTCTCACTGCGGTTGCAAGGGCATACAGCCACGAGCACGGGTCAAGCGTCTATTAAGTAAGAGCAAAAAGGGCTGACGTCTCGACATTTTTCCCATAAAGGGGCCCAATTACCTAAGCGGCATGAGTTTCAACATCTGATATTGAGCTCTCGGCGAATTCTAAAGGTCGGCCGAGGTCTTTAACTCTGTTCGGAAAATAAGAGCACGAGAACTTGTCTGTCGAGCCAAGACTCCGGAATGTGAAGAGCAACGAGTTCGGCATCGAAGACCAGTTCAGGGGCTAGTGACGGTGTCCTGGATTAGGGGGTACTAACCGGACCGACCTGTCTCCTCGTTTGGGCCGACATACCCCCGCACATAACCAAGATGGACTCCGGAGACCGTACGTGGGAGGCGTGATCAAGACTGCTCCTACCAAAGACTTGACGTATACTCCAAGATCTCTCCTGCCGCCTCTCTCCTAGCATACCGACTTTGTAACCCTAGATACCCTCCCTGGCGTGTATATAAGCCATAGGGTTTAGCCTGTAAGGGGGATATACGCAACATTGCTTACCTAGCCATAGAAGTTAGACTCATATTACGATCTCGAGGTAGATCAACTCCGTACTCGATACATCTTCATCAATATAACAGAAGCAGGACGTAGGGTTTTACCTCCATAAAGAGGGCTCGAACCTGGGTAAAACATCGTCTCTATTGTCTCTGTTACCATCGATCCGAGATCCGCAGCTTGGGACCCCCTACCCCGAGGTCTGCCGGTTTTTACACCGACACCAAGGTTAAGGTGCTCAAAATCCTCTTTAAGTTTACAATGAGTAACTTTAATCTCTTGTTTTGAAGACCTCAAGTCACTAAGCATTTGATGAGCCTTAGCAAGTTCATGTTCAAGTTGTTCACTTTTAGCTTGCTTGTTAAGAAATAAATCATTACATTTTTCAAAGCAAGCAAGAACATCTTGGAACCTTTTGTAAGTGTTATTTTTAGCTCTATGAAGAGTTTTCCCAATCTGATAGAGATTTTGAGTCAAGTCATCATCCTCATCCTCATTATAACTATCATCATTATCACTAAGATAAGATGATACATCGTCATTACCTCTTGCCATGAGGCACATGTGAACCAAAGGGGTTGATGATGATTATTGTGGAGAAGAGGGTTCTTCATTAATCAAGCGTGCCTCATCTTTCTTGATTTCCTCTACATGGTTAGTCATAGAACAACTAGAGGAAACCAAAACATTTTGATCATGGAAACATGGGAGAGAAAGCATATCATCACAAACATTTGTCATGGAATTCTTAGGTGATATGCATGGACTATCAACACAATAATTTATACTATTTGTTGTGCTAGATATGCTCAAGTCCATAGAAGATACATCACTAGCATCTACACAAGCAAGATCATCAATAATGAGCTTAACACCATCATCACAAGATATTTCTTCACTCACCATGTCATTACCTTGTGGCACACCACATGTTGGTGAAGTGGAAGATGTTGAAGTGTCTAAGTAATTGGAGGTGGAAGCAATAGAGATCTCTTCATGATATAAAAATGTGGAGAGCTCCTCCATTAACTCCTCCCAAAGACGATTGTCTTCATCAAGATTGGACCCACCATATATTTCCTCAAGTTTGGTCCAAGCCTCACGAGCCGACTTACAAGCTGATATTGACTTAAACACTGCAAAGGTTATAGTTTGATGAATGGCAAGAGAAGCATCACAATCAAGAAGCATATCCTCGATAGATGGAGATGGACCACCTTTTGCAATATAAATCCCTACAAGAACAATTCGCAAAGCATTTGGACCCATTACCCGAAAGTGACAAAGCATGCGAATCCTCCACAAGTGATAATTTGATCAAAGGTGTCATTGTGCACTAAATCACTAGTCGACATCGATACTCTCTAGGAGGTGAAGCCTAATAAGGAGAGACCTAGCTTTGATACCAATTGAAAGGACCATGATGTCGCCTAGAGGGGGGTGAATAGGCATTTTAAAAACTTCTACGGATTTGGCTTTATCCTAATGCAGAAATAATCTAAGCAGACACTTTTCAAGCACAAATCCTAAATATGCTAGGCTCAACTAAGTGCACCAACAACTTGATCTAAATAAGATGAGCACAACAAGGATACTAACAAGAACAAGTGAGTTACACAAACTTACTCGAGCAATATCACAAGATATGGAAGTGTATGACACAAGTTAGCAATTCAGACTAAACACAAGATATATCAATAGTAGCAAGTATGAATTGTGGGATATAAAGTGTAGGCCTAAATAATCTCTACAAGGAAGTAGCCAACACAATATAATGAGGACAACAATATATAGTGTATGCAAGGTCAAGAGACCAAAGTAAACCACAAGTAGTGGCTAGGGTTAGAGATAACCGAAGACATGGAGACGAGGATGTATCCCGATGTTCACTTCCTTGGAGGGAAGCTAGTCACCGTTAGAGAGGTGGATGTTACCACGAAGGCACACCAACGCCACGAAGGCTCACCCTATTCTCCCTTTGAGATAACACCATGAAGGCGTTTCTCAACCACTAGTGGTAGACCTTGAGGCGGCCTCCAAACCTTCACAAACTTTCCGGGGGCAAATCACAAGTTGATTCCCTACCGGAGCACTCCTACCGCCTGGGAGTCTCCAACCTCCAAGAGTAACAAGATCAAGGGGGAAATGCTCAAGACTTTCTCAAATCACAAATTCCCTTGGTCACAAGAGGAAGAGCGAGTAGATCTATCACTTGATTGGAAAATCTCTCAAGAACTCTCATGAATCTCACCGGGATCTAAGATTTGGTGTAGGAGAAGTGAGAGGGAGCCACTTGGGTGTTCTAGGGTTCTTTTGGATTGAGTGGTCAACCCTCTACCGGATTGGCAGAGGGGTATATATAGCAAGCCTAGAAAACTTGCCGTTTGTGAGTAAGTGGCTGTGTCGGGCCGGACATCTGGGCAAGGGCCGGACATCCGGCGGCTGAGGAATATGCACATGTACATAGAAAAACAGGGCCATTGTACAGGGCCCGGACATCTGGCCAAAGTTGGGGTCCCGGATATCCGGCAGACACAACCAGCATTCCAACATGTTTTCTGGACATCTACAGTCGGATTTCCGGGGGGATAACGGACATCCGGGGCGTCCTAGGAGCCCGGACATCCGGCCAACACAAAAACTGCAGGTGCCCCAATAGTAAAACATGCATAACTTTCTCATCCGGACTCCGATTTTGATGATCTTGGGCTCGTTTTGAAGCTAGTGAAAAACTCTAGGTCCTCACATAAAGAACCACTCAAGATCAAACAAAATTAAGGGTGCACCATATGCAAAGGTTTGATCATAGAATTTGGGAAACCCTTTTTTGCTTTGGATAGGGATATATATGTATATGATAGGAGTGGAATTATGTGTAGGAGATATTGACTTGAGCAAGTCCATCACGAAACCCTTTGATCCCCTTTTAATAGTGCGGGATCCCTATAACTCAAGAATCATAAAATAGCTACACTGGATAGCCTTCGGAAATCCATTCTTAGGCATATATCTTTTTCGATGGTCGTTGATCCATGCAACTACAACCAAAGGAACTAATACCTTTGACTTGAGCATTCCACTTGAGCTTGATGTTGACATTTATTCTTGGCTCAAGATGGAAGCAAAACCTTGATCACGAACTTTGGTGAACACTTCAAATAGCTCCCCCATAAGCCATGTGGGGATCATTTCATTGCATTCTATCTTCACATGTCCATCATGTGATCATCCACAAGCTTCAAGCATGAAATCCTTCGGGATGCTTATCTTGAGCTTGCCCTTGTCAACCATGACCATCCTCACTTGATGTTATACTCTCATGGACATTTGGAATCTTTTTGTTGATGCAAGCCCATGAGAATCACCTATCCCATGTAGATATAGAAAACACATAGTATGGGTTAGTACACAAAGCATAGTTGACAATTACTTACCATACCACAAGATCCCATGTGGTACATCATTTGCGCTTGTGTGATGACCATCTTTGAGTTCAATCTTTGGTCTTCATCTTGGTCACATTTATCTTTACTCCATGATTAATCTTGATGTCTTGAAGGTCCTATTGATCTCTTCACTGTGCTTCATTGCTTCAAGACATGATCACCAATATCTCAATTCACCATGACCATATCAAGTTTCTCCATGAATCTCATATTGGCCATAACTTGCTCGTTTTCATGCTCCAACATAGTCTCTTGAGAGGCACAATGAATTCTTCACTTGAATTACTTGCTTCAAGACATAATCATCCATGACTCAACATATGAACTCATCATGATCCTATCTTCAAGCCATATGTAGAAGTCTTCCCTTTAATAATTCTCTCAAGATCTTGATCCATCATGGTTCAACCCATAAGCCTAAGCATGAGAACGTCTGAGATCCTCAGTGAACTCCTTATAGATCACATCTTGTTCATCACATGAAATTCATTTTGATTGGCTTTGATTCAATCACTACGCTCAACCTTGATGGATGCACAACAATATGTATATGGCATTCATTTTGAGTCCATTCGATCTCCTTGCATCACCATGGAACAAACATCCTTCAATTTATCCAATATTCTTCATGCATTGCAAATGGAACTTTCCTTCAAATGTATAACTCAATGCAAACATTAGTTCATTAGGATTGTCATCAATTATCAAAACCACACATGGGGACTACATGCACTTTCACATGGGAAATTTAGTGGAATCACCACCTATCATTATTAATGAAATGGCATTAACTTTGGAACATGTTATGCAAAGGTTAGAAGCTATTGAAAATAAAATGCCCACTATCGAACATATTGAGAATCTAGACAAAAAGGTCCATAGTCATGTTACTCAATTTGGTTCTAAGATTGGGAATACATTAAAGATGTTAAAGGAAAAAAGAACCGATAATTAATGAAAGGATAGAACAAGGTCCCGCTAGAATCGATAAGTTGGAAGAAGTTATTAATGATTTGGGCTCCGCTTTTTCTTCCGCTAAAATTATTGATAGGACTCCGCCAACTAAAAATTGCAAATTCATGTATGTACCTAAGAATAAGGAGGCATCATCTAGTAAAGGAAACGAGGATCTAAAAATGATTAGTGTGTATCCAAACTTTATCAAGATAATAAAAGAACCTATCTATGCAACCAAATTTCTTAACTTTGTGCCTAGGAGTGTGATGATAAAAAAATTCCAACGCTGGGCTTCCAAGAAAGAGTGGATATGTAATTAAGGATTTGGAGCCTGAGGATGATAATACTTGAAACAATGCATTATGCCTAGCTAGGGGCATAAAACAATAGCGCTTGTTGGGAGGCAACCCAATATTTATATTTATTGCATTTTTTATTTTTCTTTTGTCACACAATTTTAGCTTCTGTTATGATTGTGTTTTTATCTTTTAATTAGTGTTTGTGCCAAGTAATGCATTTGAGATGATTTGGATGATAGTATAATTGATGTTGTTTGAAAACAGAAAGTTTTGAGTCCAGTGCCAGATTTTTGGTTCTGTACTGGAGTGTTATAAAATTCTAATTTTTTTTACATAGTATTGGTATATGAATTTTTTACGTTTCAGAATTTTTGGAGTTACAGAAGTATAGATTTTAAATAGATCTTACAGACTATTCTGTTTTAGACAGATTTTGTTTTTCTTGCATAGTTTGCTTATTTTGATGAATCTATGGATTGTATCGGAGGGTATAAGCCATGGGGAAGTTAGAGTACAGTAGAATTATGCCAATATTAAATATGAATCAATTTATAACAGCACCTAAATTTTAAGATTTGTTTGTTATACTAACGGATCTCACGAGGTTTCTGTTGAGTTTTGTGTGCTAAAGTTTTCAAGTTTTGGGTGAGACCACGATGGATGAAGGAATAAGGAGTGGCAAGACCCTAAGCTTGCGGATGCCCAAGGTAACCCAAGGTAATATTCAAGGAAGACCCAAGTGTCTAAGCTTGGGGATGCCGCGGATGGCATCCCCTCTTTCGTCTACAATCTATCGGTATATCACTTGGAGCTATATTTTTATTCATCACATGATATGTGTTCTACTTGGAGCGTCTTGTGTCATAGTTTTATTTTCTTTGTTTGCTTTTTAGTTTGCCACAATAATTTTTGCTGAACACACCTTTTTGAGAGGGACACACATTATTCGTGATTTGTTAGAATACTCTATGTGCTTCACTTATATCTTTTGAGCTAGGTAGTTGCTCTAGTGCTTCACTTATATCTTTTAGAGCACGGCGGTGGTTATATTTTAAAGAAATAGTTGCACTCTCATGCTTCACTTATATATTTTTGAGAGTCTAATAAATAGTAATGGTAATATGCACGGGTTATGAATTTGGTCCTAATATGATAGGTATTCAAGAGGGATATAATAAAAACTTTCATGTAGATCACTGAATATGATAAGTTTCATTCCTTGCAATAGTTTTGCGATATTAAGATGGTAATATGTGGGAGGTGCTTGTAGATAATTGTGGTTTAGTAAGAATATTGGTGTTAAGGTTTGTGATTACCGAAGCATGCACGTATGGTCTATCATTATGCTAAGAAGTTGGAGCATGATTTATTGTTGATTGTCTTCCTTTGCATGGGGGTCGGGGACGCGCGATGGTAAACTCCTACCAACCTCCCCCCTAGGGGCATGCGTAGTAGTACTTTGCTTCGAGGGCAAATAAACTTTCGCAATAAGTATGTGAGTTCTTTATGACTAATGTGAGTCCATGGATTATACGCACTCTCACCTTTCCACAATTTGCTAGCCTCTTCGGTACCGTGCATTGCCCTTTCTCACCTTGAGAGTTGGTGCAAACTTCGCCGGTGCATCTGAACCTCGTGATATGATACGCTCTATCATACATAAGCCTCTTTATATCTTCCTCAAAACAGCCACCATACCTACCTATTATGGCATTTACATAGACATTCCGAGATATATTGCCATGCAACTTCCACCGTTCCGTTTATATGACACACATCATCATTGTCATATTGTTTTGCATGATCATATAGCTAACATAGTATTTGTGGCTCAGCCACTGTTTATTATTTTCATACATGTTACGCTAGCATCATGGCACATCCTGGTACACTGCCAGAGGCATTCATATAGAGTCATATTTGTTCTAGTATCGAGTTGTAATTTTGAGTTGTGAGTAAATAGAAGTGTGATGATCATCATTATTAGAGCATTGTCCTAGTGAGGAAAAAACAGAGGCCAAAAAGAGCCCAGTGAAAAAAAAGAGAGAGAAATAGAGAGAAGGGGCAGTGTTATTATCCTTTTTCCATACTTGAGCTTCAAAGTAGCACCATGTTTTTCATATAGAGTCTCCTATGTTGTCACTTTCATATACTAGTGGGAATTTTTCATTATAGAACTTGGCTTGTATATTCCAATGATGGGCTTCCTCAAATACCCGAGGTCTTCATGAGCAAGAAAGTTGGATGCACACCCACTTAGTTTTTATTTTGAGCTTTCATACACTTATAGCTCTTAGTGCATCCGTTGCATGGCAATCCCTACTCCTCGCATTGACATCAATTGATGGGCATCTCCATAGCCCGTTGATTAACCTCGTCGATGTGAGACTATCTTCCTTTTTTTACTTCCCCTTATTAATCCCTATCATCATATTCTATTCCACCCATAGTGCTATATCCATGGCTTGCGCTCATGTATTGCGTGGGGGTTGAAAAAGCTGAAGCGCGTTAAAAAGTATGAACCAATTGCTTGATTGTCTCCAGGGTTGTGCATGATAAATACTTTATGTTAAGAAGATGGAGCATGACAGGATCATATGATTTTGTAGGGATAACTTTCTTTAGCATTTTATTTTCAAAGGCATGATTGTTTGTTAGTATGCCTGAGTATTGATGTCTTTATATCAAATTATAGATTATTGGTTTGAATCATTCAGATCTTAATATTCATACCGTAAAAGAGAATTACATGATGAACATGTTACGTAGCATTCCACATCAAAAATTCTGTTTTTATCATTTACCTACTCGAGGACGAGCAGGACTTAAGCTTGGGGATGCTTGATACATCTCCAACGTATCTATAATTTTTTATTGTTCCATGTTATTATACTATCAATCTTGGATGTTTTATATGCAATTATATATCTTTTTGTGGGACTAACCTATTAACCTAGTGCCCAGTGCCAGTTGCTATTTTTTTTCTTGTTTTTGGCTTTTCAGAAAATCAATATCAAACAGAGTCCAAATGGAGAAAAAACTTTGGATTAATTTTTTTGGACCAGAAGGGACCCTAGAAGGTTCGGGAGAAGACCAGAAGAGCCACGAGGGAGCGACAAGATTGGGAGACGCGTCGAGGGGACAGGCGCGCCCCCAGGCTTGTGGGGCCCTCGTGGCACCTCTTGACCTAATTCCAGGCCTATAAATTCTCAAATATTCCCCATATACCAGAGAGCCACCTTGAATAACTTTTCCGCCGCCGCAAGCTTCTGTTCTTCCGCGATCCCATCTGAAGGCCTTTTCCGACGAAGGGGGAATCGATCACAGAGGGCTTCTACATCAACCTTGCTGCCCTTCCGATGATGTGTGAATTGTTTACCATAGACCTACGGGTCCATAGCTAGTAGCTAGATGGCTTCTTCTCTCTCTTTTATCTTCAATACAATGTTCTCCTCGATCTCCTTAGAGTTCTATTCGATGTAATCTTCTTTTGCGGTGTGTTTGTTGGGATCCGATGAATTGTGGGTTAATGATCAGATTATTCATGAGAAATATTTGAGACTTTTCTGAACTTATTTATGCATGATTGTTATAACTTTGTATTTCTCTCCGATCTATCCGTTTGGTTTGGCCAACTAGATTGATTTATCTTGCAATGGGAGAGGTGCTTTGTGATGGGTTCAATCTTGCGGTGCTCTATCCCAGTGACAGAAAGGGACAAGACACGTATTTGTATTGTTGCCATTAAGGATAAAATGATGGGGTTTTTTCATATTGTTTGAGTTTACTTTGTCTACATCATGTCATCTTGCTTAAGGTGTTACGTTATTTTCATTAACTTAATACCCTAGATGCATGCTGGATAGCGGTCGATGGGTGGAGTAATAGTAGTAGATGCAGGTAGGAGTAGGTCTACTTGTCTCGGATGTGATGCCTATATACATGATCATTGCCTTGAATATCGTCATAACTATGCCCTTTTCTATCAATTGCCCAACAATAATTTGTTTACCCACTGTATGTTATGTGTTCGAGAGAGAAGCCTCTAGTGAAAACTATGGCCCACGGGTCATTTATCCATCATATATAAAATCCAAAAATAGCTTGCTGCAATTTTATTTCCTTTATTTTGTTTTGCAATTTATTTATCTATCTATCACTATCAGAATTAATCTTTGCAAGTAACCGCCAAGGGGATTGACAACCCTCTTGTTTGCGTTGGGTGAAAGTATTTGCTTTTGTGTGTGTAGGTGGTGTTAACGAGGTTCTGTGTGGTTCTCCTACTGGATTGATAACCTTGGTTCTTAACTGAGGGAAATACTTATCTCTACTGTACTACATCATCCTCTCCTCTTTGGGGAAATCCCAACGCAGTTCACAAGTAGCAGGTCGCCCCGCGTGTCGGTGACGAAAGTGACGTTGACGATGTAGATCACGCGTGTGGGATAGACCGGTAGGATGATGTCGACCCGGCCCGCCTTGTTCGCGGTGAACGTTAGAGAGACAAAGGTTAGGCTTTCCCCCGGCCAGAGGCCGCCGGAGGTAGAAAAGGATCCGAATAGCAATGGCATTGGCCACGTAGTCCAACGCCAGCAATTACAACGCCAGCCCCGTTTGACTAATTAATTAACCACCCACCCACCTACTGCATCCCCATTCCCCAACCACTCCAAATCCACGCCCCACGCCGCTACTGCCATAGCCGACAGCGCCCCCGGCCCCCGCCCCCTCGCCGTCTTCTTCGTCGTCGCCGTCTTCTCCGCCGCCGTCGCCGTCTTCGTCTTCTCCGCCTATGTCGCCCCCCGCCGTCGCCTCCGCCTCCATGATACGTCTCCAACGTATCTATAATTTTTTATTGTTCCATGCTATTATAGTATCAATCTTGGATGTTTTTATATACATTTACAAGCAATTATATATCATTTTTTGGGACTAACCTATTAACTTAGTGCCCAGTGCCAGTTGCTGTTTTTGCCTGTTTTTGGTTTTCCAAAATATCAGTACCAAACGAAGTCCAAATGCCACGAAACTTTTTGGAGATTTTTTTCTGGAGATAAGAGACACTAGAAGCTTCGGGAGAGAGCCAGAAGACAGAGGAGGTGGCCACGAGCCACCAGGGCGCGCCCCAGGGGGGTGGCGCGCCCTGGTGCCTCGTGGGCCCACCTCTGCTCTGTTTGACCTAATTCCACCTCTATAAATTTTCTAAAATCGGGAAACCAACAGAGCAGTCCACAAAATACTTTTTCCGCCGCCGCAAGTTCCTATTCTCGAGAGATCCCACCTGGAGGCCTTTTCCGGCAATCTGCCGGAGGGGGGATCGATCACGGAGGGGCTCTACATCATCCTTGCTGCCCTTTCGATGATGCGTGAGTAGTTTACCACAGACCTTCAGGTCCATAGTTAGTAGCTAGATGGCTTCTTCTCTCTTTTTGATCTTCAATACAATGTTCTCCTCGATGTTCTTGGAGTTCTATCCGATGTAATCACTTTTTGCGGTGTGTTTGTTGGGATCCGATGAATTGTGAGTTTATGATCAGATTACCCATGAATATTATTTGAGTTTTCTCTGAACTCTTTTATGCATGATTATTATAGCTTCGTATTTCTCTCTGATCTATTGATTTGGTTTGGCCAACTAGATTGATTTATCTTGCAATGGGAGAGGTGCTTTGTAATGGGTTCGATCTTGCGGTGCTCAATCCCAGTGATAGAAAGGGACATGACACGTATGTATCATTGCTATTAAGGGTAAAAAGATGGGGTTTATTCATGCGTGAGTTTACTTTGTCTACATCATGTCATCTTGCTTAAGGTGTTACTCCGTTCTTTATGAACTTAATACACTAGATGCATGCTGGATAGCGGTCGATGTGTGGAGTAATAGTAGTAGATGCAGAATTGTTTCGGTCTACTTGTCTCGGACGTGATGCCTATATACATGATCATTGCCTTGGATATCGTCATGATTATTTGTTTTTCTATCAATTGCCCAACAGTAATTTGTTCACCCACCGTATGCTATTTTCAAGAGAGAAGCCTCTAGTGAAAAGTATGGCCCCCGGGTCTACCTTAATCATATATTGAAAATCCTAAAAATACCTTGCTGCAATTTTACTTTATTTATTTTATTTTGTATTTTTGTTTGATCTATCTATCTATCACCATACAATTTAATCTTGCAATTAACCGCCAAGGGATTGACAACCCCTTGTTCGCGTTGGGTGCGAGGATTTGTTGTTTTGTGTGCAGGTACTGCTAACGAGTTGTTGCGTGATTCTCCTACTGGATTGATAACCTTGGTTTCATAACTGAGGGAAATACTTATCTCTATTGTACTGCATCATCCCCTCCTCTTCGCGGAAATCCCAACGCAGCTCACAAGTAGCACTCCACCGCTGCCGCCCCCGTCGTCTCCACCCCGCCGCCCCCGTCGCCTCCACCCCGCAATGCCCCCTCACCGTCCCCGCCGCCACCAGTGAGTTGTAGTGTAATATTTTAGTTTTGTGTAGTTGTAGTGTAAGATTTTAGTGTAGTGTTGTTGTAGTGTACAATTTTTAGTATAAGATTTTAGTGTTGTGTAGAATTTTAGTATATGATTTTAGTGTAGTGTAGAATTTTAGTATATGATTTTAGTGTAGTTTTATTATACTTCTACGTAGTGTACTTGTAGTGAAAGAATTTAGTGTAGTCGTTACAGAGTATGATTTTAGTGTAGTTTTTATTATAGTTCTATGTAGTGTACATTTAATTACATTGTAGATTGTAGGTTTTGCAGGTACTCGTCAATATGCCCAATTTTTACTAACTTGCTAGTTATATATATATGCACCGTAACAGATGGCTCCGAAGTTTCGTGGTGTGCGACCGAAGGGGAATAAGTACTATGCCGCCATTAGGAAGGACAATGTCGTCCACGAGCTTGGCCACTGGGATACCCCGGAGTTAGCGGCGCGTGCCTATGATGCCATGGCGGTAGAGTTGTTTCAGGAAGGGGCGACTCTGAACTTCCCAGATGCAGTTCTTCGACCCGTTGGTGAGCGAGCTTGCGAGAGATGAGAAACTCGTGGAGACCAACAAGATGATGCTACTTCAGTATGCAGCCAGGAAGAGCGCGGAGGAGGATCCCATAGACTGGGATGCCTTGGAACGTGAGGAGGAGGGTCAGCAGGGGTGTTGTAGGTCCACTACGGATGACCACGAGGCTGGTCCCTCTGGCCACTAGCTTGCTAGATGGGTAGCGCTACATATTTCGTATGAACTGTTTAACTTTATGCATGTTTTATGTTTGAAGTACGCATGGTTTGTAGAACTGCTTAATTAGAAGTATGTGTTAATATCTAGATGGCCGGGTAGCGCTAGTTTAACTGCTTATATATTGCATTATATCTATGAATCTATTATGTATGCTTATTTTTGTCAACTTGATGAATGCAGTAATGGATGCCCCATGTGAGACCTGTGGTTCAGTGAGATGCCAAAGGGATAAGAAGTTCTTCATTGATCTTCCGAATGACTTCCTCACTAGAACGGTATGTTTTAGTAGAACATGTTCTGATTGAGTTTCCTATGATGGATACGGTTGTGCCCAAAATTGTCTAAATAGCTAGTTCTTTCTGTCAATTTTGCTCAGGTCATCCCTTGCGGGGCAAGGTGTGACTTCTTAGAGAAGTTTCGAGTTCCACTTGATGCCACCATCACATTCCAGTGCACCCTCATGAAGATGCTGACGGCCCAACAATTCAATTGTCTTGTCACCAACGAGCCAAACCGCACCTATTTCGATTGCCCTGGTTGGACAGCCCTTGCAACTGCTTACGAGATGGAAGCTAGGCAGAGTGCCACGTTCTACCTCGACTATGATCGTGACGAGATCATGGTCTACTACAGGCCTGCTGGCAGCGACGACGATGGTTCACTTACTCCAGACTATGACCCTGAGTCCGCCCGCCGAAAAGTGTAGTTAACTAGTTAGCATGCATGGAAGATCTCATGTTATTACCACCTCCATTTATTTGAACTTGTACATGCAGGTGTTACTTTGCCTACTTTGTTGAACTATATCAATAACTGCACTCTTGAACTTAAATGTTTTTATTGGGTCTATTTAGTACTTTTTAAGGTTGATTTAATTACTGTTCTTAAATTGGATTGTGCTGTCATTTTGGTTGGGATCGATGCTGTACAGCTTTTATTTCAAATCTGAAAATCAAATTACTGGTGTTGGGAAAACACGGAATGTCACTACTGATGAAAATTACTGCTGGCGTTAGACACGTGGCACGCCATTAACCTCCAAAATACTGCTGGCATAGGGCCAACGCCAGCACTATTTTCTAACAATGGCGCCATATTGGTGGCGTCGTGTGTCTATGCCAGCAAGGCCATTTTTGGCACGCCATAGCTAGGCTTTTCTGCACTAGTGCATGATCGGTCTCCAGCCGGCGCTGCCCGTGCCCGGCCGCCAACTGACGGAGCAGATTTCCGTCAGATCCCACGGTAGGGGTCCAAGCGTAGCTGGAAGTCATGGATCGGAGGTCACAGGAGGGGTTTATCTAGGTTCGGGCCTCCGGAGAGTAATACCCTACGTCCTGCTGGTTTTGGTTATTCATAATGAAGGGATACCTCATGCAAGGGGTTACAATGGTGTTTGATATGCTACCGAGAGTTTCTCCTATCTCAGGATAGATGGATCAAGAGGAACCCAAGACCTCCCTTTATATAGACAGGAGAGGTCTAGGGTTTACATGCTAGATGAGATCTGGGGACGCTGCCGTCCTCTAGTCTCGGGCGTCAAGAAGGTCTTTGGGTTCCTTAGGGTTAGCATCATGCCGTGGGACTGTTGGGCCCCCTCGCAGTTGACGAGGCCGGGCTCCTTGGTATTAGCCACCCCATGTACAGGACCCCGTCAATGTACTTTTTGCTCATGTAAATTTACTTGAATGCTACTCAAGCATTGCTTTTGATGTTGACTTTAAGTAAATCCATAGAACATTCAGACACACTATCACTTTTTAGTGCTACTGCTATAGTAGAATGATAACAAAGAGGTAATTGTTGGGGAACGTAGCACGAAAATCAAAAATTTCCGACGAATCACCCAAGATCTATCTATGAGAAGCATAGCAACGAGAGGGGAGAGTGTGTCTACATACCCTTGTAGACCGAAAGCGTTAACGATCTAGAGATTGTGCTTGGTGTAGTCGTAATCGCGTCGCGATCCAATCCGATCCGAGCACCGCACGTGCGGCACCTCCGAGTTTAGCACACGTCCGGCTTGGTGACGTATCCTCCGTCTTGATCTAGCAAGAGAGGGAGAATAGGTAGATGAGATCTGAACCAACACGATAGCGTGGGGGTGGTAATGGCAGCGGAAAACCGACAAGGCTTCGCCGAGCGCTGACGGATCGAGGTGGAGGCTTATCGGGAGAGAGGCTTGGGTTTGGTGTGTCCACCCCTTGCACCCCCTCCCCACTATATATAGGGGTGTGAGAGGACTGGGGGCGCAGCCCTAGCCCCTTCTCCAAGGAGGGGAGGCATCCAAGGGAGGAAACTTGCCTCCCAAGGCAAGTGGACTCCCGCCCACTTAGGGTTTGTCCTTCCCAGGCGCATGGGCCTTGTGGGGGCTGGTGTGCCTGTCCCAATAAGGCCAGGGCGCCCCCCTACAGCCCATGCATGCCCTACGTGCTGGTGGAATCCACTTGTGGACTATCGGACCCCTCCAGAACATTCCGGAAGCTTCTAGAAGCTTCCCGGTACAATACCGAAAAAACAGATTTTTCCGGAACTCCGACAACAACTTTCCATATATAAATCTTTACCTCCGGACCATTCCGGAGCTCCTCGTGATGTCCTGGATCCCATCCGGGACTCCAAACAACCTTCAGACTTTGCCATATGAATATCTCAATACTACCCTAGAGTTACCGAACGTTAAGCGTGCGACCCTACGGGTTCGGGAATATGCAGACATGACCGAGACTCTTCTCCAATCAATAACCAATAGCGGAACCTGGATGCCCATATTGATTCCCATATATTCAACGAAGATCTTTATCGGTTGAACCATGATGTCGAGGATTCAGTTAATCCCGTATACAATTCCCTTTCTCCAGCGATATATTACTTGCCCGAGATTCGATCGTCGGTATCTCCATACCTAGTTCAATCTCGTTACCGGCAAGTCTCTTTAGTTGTTCCGTAATACAAGATCTCGTGGCTAACTCATTAGCCACATTGCTTGCAAGCTCTTTACGATGTTGTATTACCGGGAGGGCCCAGAGATATCTCTCCGTCATACGGAGTGACAAATCCTAGTCTCGATCCGTGCCAACCCAACAAACACCTTTGGAAATACATGTAGAGCACCTTTATGATCACCTAGTTACGAAGTGATGTTTGGATACACACTAAGTGTTCCTCTGGTGTCAGGGAGTTACACGATCTCATGGTCTAAGGAACAGATACTTGACATGAAGAAAGCTATAGCAAATAACTAAACGATCTGATGCTATGCTTGCGGTTGGGTCTTGTCCATCATATCATTCTCCTAATGATGTGATCCCGTTAGCAAATGACAACTCATGTCTATGGTTAGGAAACTTTAACCATCTTTGATCAACGAGCTAGTCTAGTAGAGGCTCACTAGGGACACGGTGTAGTTTATGTATTCACACATGTATTTAAGTTTCCGGTCAATACAATTCTAGCATGAATAATAAACATTTATCATGAACAAGGAAATATGATAATAACCAATTTATTATTGCCTCTAGGGCATATTTCCAACAGTCTCCCACTTGCACTAGAGTCAATAATCTAGTTCACATTGCTATGTGATTAACACCTAATGAGTTCTGGGGTTTGATCTTGTTTTGTTTGTGAGAGAGGGTTCTAATCAACGGGTCTGTAACATTCAGATCTGTATGTACTTTGCAAATCTCCATGTCATACTGTAGATGCTGCTACCACACTCCACTTGGAGCTATTCCAAATGACTGCTCCGCTATACATATCCGGTGTGCGACTCAGAGTCATCCGGATCGGTGTCAAAGCTTGCATCGACGTAACCCTTTACGACGAACTCTTTATCACCTCCATATACGAGAAACATGTCCTTAGTCCTCTTAAGGTACTTAAGGATATTCTTGACCGTTGTCCAGTGATCTACTCCTGGATCACTTTGGTACCTCCCTACTAGACTTATGGCAAGGCACACATCAGGTCTGGTACACAGCATGGCATACATTATAGAGCCTATGGCTGAGGCATAGGGATGACTTTCATCCTTTCTCTTTCTTCTACTATGGTCAGGCTTTGAGTCTTACTCAACTTCACACCTTGCAACACAGGCAAGAACCCTTTCTTGGACTGGTCCATTTTGAACTTCTTCAAAATCTTGTAAAGGTAAGTGCTCTGTCAAAGTCCTATCAAGCGTCTTGATCTATCTCTATAGATCTTGATGCCAATATGTAAGCAGCTTCACCGAGGTCTTTCATTGAAATACTCTTATTCAAATATCCTTTTATGCTTTCCAGAAATTCTATATCATTTCCAATCAACAATATGTCATCCACATATAATATTAGAAATGCTACAGAGCTCCCACTCTCTTTCTTGTAAACACAAGCTTCTCCGTAAGTTTGTATAAAACCAAAAGCTTTGATCACCTCATCAAAGTGAATATTCCAACTCCGAGATGCTTACACCATTCCATAGATGGATCGTTGGAGCTTGCATACTTTGTTAGCATCCTTAGGATCGACAAAACCTTCTGCTTGCATCATATACAACTCTTCCTTAAGAAAGCCGTTAAGGAATGCCATTTTGACGTCCATTTGTCAGATCTCATAATCATAAAATGCGGCTATAGCTAACATAATTCTACCAGACTTAAGCATCGCTAGGGGTGAGAAAGTCTCATCGTAGTCAATCCCTTGAACTTGTCGGAAACCCTTTGCGACAAGTCGAGCTTTATAGACGGTGACATTACCATCAGCGTCTGTCTTCTTCTTAAAGATCCATTTATTCTCAATGGCTTGCCGATCATCGGGCAAGTCCACCAAAGTCCATACTTTGTTCTCATACATGGATCCTATCTTGGATTTCATGGCCTCAAGCCATTTGTTGGAATCCGGGCTCATCATAGCTTCTTCATAGTTCGTAGGTTCGCTGTTGTCTAACAACATGACTTCCAGGACAGGATTACCGTACCACTCTGGTGCGGAACGTACCCTGGTCGACCTACAAAGTTCAATAGTAACTTGATCCGAATTTTCATGATCATCATCATTAGCTTCCTCTTCGGTTGGTGTAGGCATCACGGGAATTGCTTTCTGTGATGTGCTACCTTCCAATTCGAGAGAAGGTATAATTACCTCATCAAGTTCTACTTTCCTCCCACTCACTTCTTTCGAGAGAAACTCCTTCTCTAGAAAGGACCCATTCTTGGCAACAAAGATCTTGCCCACGGATCTGTGGTAGAAGGTATACCCAATGGTCTCTTTAGGGTATCCTATGAAGATGCACTTCTCCGCTTTGGGTTCAGGCTGAAGCCTCTTGACATAAGCGTCGCATCCCCAAACTTTAAGAAATGACAGCTTAGGTTTCTTGCCAAACCACAACTCATACGGTGTCGTCTCAACAAATTTAGACGGTGCCCTATTTAAAGTGAATGCGGCTGTCTCTAATGCATAACCCCAAAACGATAGTGGCAAATCGGTAAGAAACATCATAGAACGCACCATATCCAATAGAGTACGATTACGACGTTCGGACACACCATTACGATGTGGTGTTCCAGGTGGCATGAGCTGTGAAACAATTCCACATTGTCTTAAGTGCATACCAAACTCGTAACTCAAATATTCACCTCCACGATCAGATCGTAGAAACTTTATTTTCTTGTTACGATGATTCTCCACTTCACTCTGAAATTCCTTGAACTTTTCAAATGTTTCAGACTTGTGTTTCATTAAGTAAATATACCCATATCTATTCAAATCATCTGTGAAGGTAATGGTATCCACCGCGTGCTTCAACACTCATCAGACCCCATACATCGGTATGTATTATTTCCAATAAGTCACTAGCTTGCTCCATTGTTCCGGAGAATGGAGTTTTAGTCATCTTGCCCATGAGGCATGGTTCACATGTCTCAAATGATTCATAATCAAGAGATTCCAAAAGTCCATCAGCGTGTAGTTTCTTCATGCGCTTTACACCAATATGACCTAAGCGGCAGTGCCACAATCATGTGGTACTATCATCATTAACTTTGCATCTTTTGGCATAAATATTATGAACATGTGTATCACTCCGATCGAGATTTAGTAAACCATTCACATTGGGTGCATGATCACGAAAGATATTACTCATATAAATAGAATAACCATTATTCTCTGACTTAAATGAATAACCGTCTTGCAATAAACAATATCTAGATATAATGTTTCATGCTCAACGCAAGCACCAAATAACCATTATTTAGGTTTAATACTAATCCCTAAGGTATTACGAGCGTGCCGATGGCGATCATATCAACCTTGGAGACACTTCCAACACTCATCGTCACCTCGCCCTCAGCTAGTCTCTATTACTCCGCAACTCCTGCCTCGAGTTACTAATATTAGCAACTGAACTGGTATCAAATACCCAGATGCTACTACGAGCACTAGTGAGGTACACATCAATAACATGTATATCAAATATACCTACGTTGACGTTGCCAGCCTTCTTATCTGCCAAGTACCTGGGGCAGTTCCTCTTTGAGTGACCGTTCCCCTTATAAAAGTAGCACTCAGTCTCAGGTTTGGGTCCAGTCTTGGGTTTCTCCATTGGAACGGCAACTGTCTTATCATTCTTGAAGTTTCCCTTCTTTCCCTTGCCCTTCTTGAAACTAGTGGTCTTGTTAACCATCAACACTTGATGATCCTTTTTGATTTCTACCTTCACGGCCTTAAGCACCGTGAATATCTCAAGGATTGTATACTCCATCCCTTGCATATTATAGTTCATCACAAAGCTCTCATGGCTTGGTGGCAGTGACTGGAAAAATCTGTCAATCGCTGTCTTATTTGGAAGATTAACTTCCACTTGATTCAAGCGATTGTAGCACCCAGACACTCTGAGCACATGCTCACTAACTGAGCTATTCTCCTCCATCTTGCAGGCAAATAACTTGTCAGAGGTGTCATACCTCTCAACCTGGGCAAGAGCTTGAAATACCAATTTCAGCTCCTAGAACATCTCATATGCTCCGTGGTGCTCAAAACATCTTTGAAGCCCCAGTTCTAAGCCGTAAAGCAAGTGCACTGAACTATCGAGTAGTCATCAGAACGTGCCTGCCAGACGTTCACAACATCCACAGACGACGCTAGAGGGGTTGGCACACCGAGGGGTGCATCAAGGACATAAGCCTTCTATGCAGCAGTGAGGACAATCCTCAGACTACGGACCTAGTCCGCATAATTGCTTACATTATCTTTCAACTTAGTCTTTCTCTAGGAACATATCAAAAACAGGGAGCTACAGCGTGAGCTATTGATCTACAACATAATTTGCAAAGACAATTAAGACTATGTTCATGATAATTAGTTTAGTTAATCAAATTACTAATGAACTCCCACTTAAATCAACATCCCTCAAGTAGTCTAAGTGATACATGATCCAAATCAACTAACCCATGTCCGATCATCACGTGAGATGGGGTAATCATCAATGGTGAACATCTCCATGTTGATCATATCTACTATATGACTCATGTTCGACCTTTCGGTCTCCTGTGTTCCGAGGCCATGTCTGTACATGCTAGGCTCGTCAAGTTTAACCCAAGTATTTTGCATGTGTAAAACTGGCATACACCCGTTGTATGCGAACGTAGAGTCTATCACACCCGATCATCACGAGGTGCTTCAAAACGACGTACTTTTGCAATGGTGCATACTTAGGGAGAACACAATTTCTTGAAATTAAGTGAAGGGATCATCTTATAATGCTACCGTCATTGTCGTGGTATTCTCGTGACATATGCCATGAGATGGCTAAAAAGGTGGGGCTACGTGAGGACGCCGGTGGGTTCCGGAGGCGAGGTTGGCACGCGCAAGTGTGAGACACGAGATGTACCCAGGTTCAGGGCCCTCCGGAGAGGTAACACCCCTAATCCTGCCGAATGGAATATGGATGCACGAGGGTTACAAGGCTGCTCCCGGAGCTGTTCGAACGGAGGAGGAAGAAGGGGCTGGATCTCCGTTCTGCCTCTCATGTGAGTGTGTGCGTGTGTTGCTACGGGGTGTCGAAGACTAAGAGAGAGCGAACCCCTCTGTATGGAGGGCTCCCGGGGGGTCTTATAGGCCGGCCTCCCGGGGTACAATGGTAAGGTTACATGGGCGCGGGGCCCTGATGTCATCGATTGGGAGCAGGTGGTGGGGGTCGCCGGGTCCGCCGGATCCGCCGGGTGCGCCGGGTGCGGGGTACTGTGGCGCGTCTTGTCTCGCGTCACGGGATGGCTGGCGCTGCCAGGCTACAGGACTGCGCCGCCCATCGGGGCCGGCGTAAAGGGGGGAGCGTTGTAGCCATGCCCGCCGGGGCCAGGGTAAAGGAGGGAGCGTTGTTGCCACGCTTGCCCTGTCGTGAAGGTTTTGCCCCTCGTGGCCAGCCGGCATGGGCTAGCCGGCCGGGCCGGCTTGCAATGCCGAGCCGGCTCGCGTCGAGGAGCCGGCGCGCAGGCTAGCCGGATTGAGGGGCACGGGCTGCCCTGAAGTACTGAAAAAGGGGCTCCGGGCTCCGTGGCCTACCCAGGGATCATCCCCCCGACAGTAGTCCCCGAAGCTGTGAAGGTCTGCCGGCTTCGGGCAGGGGGGCCTTCGCAGCTTACCCCGCTGAGGAGTCGGTTTGTTGGTGAAGCGCGGGAGTCCGGCCGAGCGGCTCCGCCCGGCCGCACGCCGGCAACGCGGCAGCAGATGCCGGGAACACCCGTTGGGGGCCGGCTTCCGGAAGCCGGGTCGCGGCACCCCGGCCTGGGCGGGAAACGGAAACGTCTGCCAGACGAGTCTTGCTTTGCATGACGATTCATGCCCGCCGCAGCTTGACAGGCCTGTCAGCCCACGCGCGCGACGGGACGCGACTGCGGACCGGGCCCGCCACGACGCGCCCTCGGCCCATGTGCGAGGGATTTACTGCGGCGACCCTTGGCTGTTGCGCTTCCCCGTGCAGTAAATGCGCATGGGGAACGTGCGCGCACTGTGCGGGGGAGTGGGGATCGTGGGCGCAAACGATCCCACTCCGCCACGATCTCTCGCGGTTATAAATGAGGAAAGGGGAGAGTGCGACGGAAACGCTCCCACACACACCCCCGCCCCTCGCTTCTCCTCTGCTTCTGCTTCTTCTCCGCCGCGCCTGAGCGAAGTGCTACCGCCAGCGCGCGCCTTGCACACGCCTGCTGCTGCGCACCGCGACCCGAGGCGCGCAGCGCGCTGCTCCCTCTTCCTCCTCTTCTCCATCACTGCATCTCCACGCCCGTAGAAAACCAGCTCCCTAATGGCGCTGCCGAAAGGCTCGTGGGAGGGCTCTATCACGACCGAGACGAACATCCGCTACCTTCGTCGTACGAAGTGGCTACCGCCGGCGGAGGCACTGGTCGCGCGTGCGCCCGGCTCGGAGAGGGTGCCGCAGCCGCAGGCGGGCGACCACGTCGTCTTCTACTCTCATTTCGAGCGCGGGCTCGGCCTCCCCGCGAGTCTTTTCTTCCGGAGCTTTCTTGACTTCTTCGGGCTGCAGCCACATCACCTCGGCGCCAACGCCTTGCTGCAGGTCGCCGGCTTCGCCACGCACTACGAAGGCAACCTCGGCATGCTGCCGACTGTGGAGCTGTGGGCGAAGATGTTCTTTCTGAAGTAGCAGGGGGCGTCGGCCGGCGCCATATCGGACTGCGGGGCTGCAGTGGTCTCCGGCCAGGTGAATGGGCCGTTTCCCAAGCTGCCGCTTGAGGACTCAGCCAAAAAGTGGCAGAGGACGTTCTTCTACGTCTGGAACGCCGACCCAGCAGTGGACGTCATCAACCTTCCGCCTTTCGTCGACGCGCCGCCTCTCGAGAAGCCGAACTGGGGCTACTGCCTCAAGAAGCCGCCGCAGGAGCTCCTGAACATCTACCGCCGGGTCGGGGAGATGATGGATCGCGAGGGGCTGAAGCCGGCCGACCTCATCGCGGCCTTCATCGCCCGCCGGGTGCTGCCGCTGCAGCGCCGGGCACACCGGATCTGCGACATGAGCGGCCGGCATGACCCGACCCGGATGTCGTCCAAGGAGCTGACGCCGGCCGGGATCGCCCAGCGGGTGAACTACATCTCCAAGGCCGGGTTGAAGGAGGAGGGGTGGAGCTTCGGGAAGGAGCCCTATCATCGGGGGAACCCGGTGCCGGCGGTGAGTCCTTGGTCTTTATTTTTTGCCGCTTCGACGTTATTCTTGTGTCCTGCCGCCGCGGGAGGGCCGCAGCTATTCGCTAGCCAGCGGAATCACGACAGGCCGAATCCCAGATCCTGCTGGCCGACCTGCCCGACTCGGGCGTGGAGGAGGCCGGCGCCGAGGCGGAGGAGGGGGCGGTCGAAGCGCGCCTGGCCGATGCCGCGGCCGGCGGGTCGCGGAATGCGGGTATGTCTCCGCCCATAGAACTCCTGCGCGACTGGCCAGACGACGACGAAGAGGGGCTGACCGGTGCCCACGGTGCAGCGCCCTCGGCTGGGGAGGACGCCAGCGTTGACCCACCAAGATGGCCGCGGAAGACGGCCGGCGCCGGGCCGACCCGTGCGGCGGCGTCCGGTAGCCGGCCGCATGGGAAGGAGGCGGTGGAGATGAGGCCAGCTACGAAGCGCCCGGCGGCGGTGGGGCCGGCGCGCGAGAGGGCCGTCGTCAAGAAGAAACGCCGGCTCGCCCCGTCCGAGGTCCCGAGGCGGGAGGTCCCGAAGGTTATTGGGTATGTGGCCCTTATCTTTTTCTGATCTCTTGCTTGTTTCTTGCTTAAGCCTTTGTGGTGATGAACTCGCTGTGCATAGGTCCGTCGTTGACCTGGCGGTGGCGGCAGTGGAGGCCACGGCAGGCGAGGCCGTCTGAAGGAAGACCCGAAGTAGCGCCATCGACCGCGAGCCGGACCGGACCGCAGAGGAAGACCTCGCGGCCCGCCAGTTCGGCCAGGACCGCCACGAGGCGGTGCGCGCCTCCTGGCGGGATCGGGTGGAGGCGGAGAACGAGATGGCGGAGGCCTCGGCCTGGGCGTGGGAGAGGGCCTCTGCGAAGCGGACCAGGACTGCCGAGGACCCGTCCTGGCTGGAGATGGAGAGGGGCCCGGCACCGGTGGCGACGATCGTCGAGCCACAGCCGGATTGGGCGGGTGAGCCGGCAGGGCGGACGGAGCCGGCCGGTGGCGAGTCGGACGTCGACGAGAACATCGTCGTGGACACGCCGCCCCGGGCCGACCCGGCAGGAGGAAGCGAGGGCGATAGAAGTGGGCATGAGGCGGACTCTGTGCCGTCCGGCCAAGCGCAGCCGATGCCGGCCCCGGAGGCAGTGACCGGGGACGCCGGTACCCTGGTGGTCGTGCCGCCCCAAGCCGCCACGAACTCCGCGCAGTCGGGTGGAAGCGGATCCGGCGCCGGGACCGCTATCCAGCAGCCGTGGGCGAGCTCCGGCGAGGTTGTGGTCGGGCCGCGAACCCGGGAGGACGACATGGTGGATGCCTTGCGCTCGCAGCTTCGTGGTCAGAGCGGGCGCCTAGAGGCCTTCGTCTGGGAAGAGCAGGAGGCGGCGCAGAGGCTGGAGCAGGCGATTGCGGTGAGTTTTTTCTTCTCTGCTTGCCTTGGTTGTTGAATCAGTGGGGGTGCGCCAGCGCACCCACTGGGTGTAGCCCCCGAGGTTCGGGCCGGGCTGCGGAGCAGCCGGGTTGAATCTTATGGCTTGTCTTTTGTATTCTTCTAATCTTTTGTCTGCGCGCAGCATCTGTACGACCTGCGGGCCAGCGCGTACAACCGGCTTTGGGAGCAGTTCCGCGAGGCCAAGGCCCACCTCGCCGCCAAAGAAGAGGACTTGCGCCGGGTCCAAGGTACGCCTTGCATGCCTTCAGTGGGGGCACGCCAGCGCACCCACTGGGTGTAGCCCCCGAGATTCGGGCCGGACTGCGGAGCAGCCGGGTCGAATCTTAGAGCTTTGTCTTTTTCTTCTAATCTTTGTTCCGGCATCTGACGGGGAACCCTGTCGCGCAGCCGACGCCGCCGAGGTGCCAGGCCTCCGAGGCCGGCTTGCCGAAGCTGGCGAGCTGCGCGATCGCGCCGTCGCCGACCGCGACCGGCTCCAGGCCGAGGTGGACCGGCTGGTGGCCGAGAAGGCCAAGACGGAGGATGCCCACCAAGCAGAACTGGGCCGGCTGGCGGAGGAGGGCGGCAAGGCGGCCGAGGAGCTGGCGGACGCCGGCAGGAGGATCGCTCAGCTCGAGAAGGATCTCGAGGCCCAGGCTCGCGCGTCGACCTTACGAGAGAACGAGATGCTGGGCGAGGCGCAGCACCTTGACGAGACCTTCGCCCGTAAGTGCTATCTTTTCTTTGGTCCGGTTGGTGTAGCCGGCAAGTTGCTTTCTTTGACTGATTTGTTTCCTTCCTTTGCCAGGAGTCTTCCCGGAGACGCAGGAGGCGGCCGATGCGGCTGTGTATGCCCATTGGGCAGACCTGCGCGCGACAGGGGCGGAGATCGATGGGAGAATCGCAAACGGGGGGACCTGCTGCTTTCATTAAACTCAAAAGGTGGTGATACATACGTGCATGCGTTCAACTGTAAAATGGACGGAGGAGCTCCGCGTTCCAGGGCTGGCTGGACTCCTCGCCGGCTGCATCTCTCTTGCGCTTGTTCGGCTTCTATGCGTCGATGAGGTAGTACGAGTTCCGGTCATAGAGAGCCTTGCTGATGATGAAGGGGCCCTTCCAAGGGGAGGCCAGCTTGTGCCGGCCGGCTGTCCGCTGGACGAGCCAGAGTACGAGGTCGCCCTCGCGGAACGCGAGGGGTTTGATCCTTTTGCTATGGTAGTGGCGCAACCCTTGTTGGTAGATGGCGGACCGGCTGAGGGCTAGAAGGCGCGCCTCCTCGAGCAAGTCGACGCCGTCTTCACCTGCCTCCCTTGCCTCGGCTTCTGTGTACATGGTCATCCGGGGCGAGTCGAACTCGACGTTGGTTGGAATGATTGCTTCGGCTCCGTAGACGAGGAAGAACGGGGTGAACCCGGTTGAACGGTTGGGTGTCGTCCGGATACTCCAGAGGACGGCCGGCAGCTCATCGAGCCAGCTGCCGGGTGAGCGCACGAGCGGCTCGACGAGTCGCGGCTTGACGCCGGCTAGGATGAGGCCGTTTGCCCGCTCGACCTGGCCATTCCACTGGGGATGTGCGACGGAGGCCAAGTCGAGCCGGATGCCGGATGCCGAGCAGTAGTGGGCCAGCGCGCCCTTGGCGAAGTTGGTGCCGTTGTCCGTGATGATGCCATGCGGCACGCCGTAGTGAACCGCGATATCTTTGATGAACCGGACGACCGTGGGCCTGTCTAGCTTCTTGATCGGCCTTGCCTCGATCCACATGGTGAATTTGTCGACGGCAACCAGCAAATGCGTCATGCCACCTCGGGCGGTCTTGAAGGGCCCCACCATGTCGAGCCCCCTGACGGCAAAGGGCCACGTGATGGGGATGGTTTGGAGGGCTGAGGCCGGCTGATGGCTGCGCTTGCTGAAGCGTTGGCAGCCCTCGCACTTGAGAACCAGCTGCTCGGCGTCTTGCAGGGCTGTGGGCCAGTAGAAGCCATGGCGAAAAGCCTTGGCCACCAGGGACCTCGAGGCGGCGTGGTGCCCGCACTCGCCCTGGTGGATGTCAAGGAGGATCTCGATCCCTTTGTCCTGCTCGACGCAGCGCTGGAACACGCCTGTCGTGCTGCGCTTGACGAGTTCATGGTTGATGATGCTGTAGGCGAACGCTCAACGCTGCACTTACCGGGCTTTGGTCTCGTTGCTGGGAAGGTCGCCGTCTTCCAAGAAGGCGAGGATCGGCCGAGCCTAGGACGGAGCCGTCACCACTGTGAAGACGGCCACCGGGATGGGGTCCGGGACGGCAGCCCCTGAGCCAGAGCCGGCAGCCCCCGAGTACTGCCTCAGCTTCTTGGCGACAAGGTACATGCCGTAGCACATCTTCTGGTAGTGGGGGTAGTTTTGCTTGGAGGCGGAGAGCACCTCGCTCAGAAAGTACACTGGACGCTGGACCGACTGCACCTTGCCCTCCTCAGGGCGCTCGACCACCAGCACCGTGCTGACCGCGCGGGAGCTGGCGGCGATGTACAGCAATAGTGGCTCTTTCTCAGCCGGCGCGGCCAGGACGAGTGCGGTGGATTGCATGCACTTGAGGTCGCAGAAAGCTTCGTCCGCCTGGTCGCTCCATTCGAACGCCGTCGTCTTGTTCATTAGCTGATACAGGGGCAGGGCCCTCTCTCCCAGCCGGCTGACGAACTGGCTGAGAGAGGCCAAGCAGCCGGTGAACTTCTGGACGTCGCGCAGCCGGGTCGGCTTGCGCATGCGCTCGATCGCCTTGATCTTTTCCGGGTTGGCCTCAATGCCGCGCTCCAAGACGAGGAAACCAACGAGCTGGCCAGCCGGCACGCCGAAGACACATTTCTCTGGGTTGAGCTTGATCTGGAACCGGCGCAGGTTGGCGAAGGTCTCTTTGAGGTCGGCCAGGAGCGTGAGGTGCTGCTTGGTCTTCACCACGATGTCGTCGACGTAGACGTGCACATTTCTGCCGAGTTGGGGCAGCAGACATTTCTGCATGCAGCACTGGAAGGTGGCGCCGGCATTCTTCAAGCCGAACGACATGGTGATGTAGCAATACGCCCCAAAGGGCGTGATGAAGGACGTCTTGAGGGCGTCGGCCGGGTCCAGCTTGATCTGGTGGTAGCCGGAGTAGGCGTCCAGGAAGGACAGGAGCTCGCAGCCGGCTGTGCAGTCGATGACTTGGTAGATCCGGGGTAGAGCGAACGGGACTTTGGGGTAGGCCTTGTTCAGGCTGGTGTAGTCGATGCACATGCGCTTGGTGCCATTCTTCTTCAGTACGAGGACTGGATTGACCAGCCATTCTGGGTGGAAAACTACCATGATGAAGCCGGCCGCGAGCAGCCGAGCAATCTCTTCACCGATGGTTCTTCGCTTCTCCTCGGAGAAACGGCGCAGCGGCTGCCGGACAGGCTTGGCATCCTTGCGGACGTGAAGTTTGTGCTCGGCGAATTCCCTCGGCATTTCTTTGGGGGACCATGCAAAGATGTCCTAATTCTCACGGAGGAAATCGACGAGCTCGCCTTCCTATTTGCTGTCGAGGCCTGTGCCCACGACGGTGTACTTGCAGGAGCTGGGGTCGGCTGGGTTGAGCGGGACCCTCTTCGTGTCTTTGGCCGGCTTGAAGGAGGCCTTGTCGGCGGCCGGCTTGGGCGGAGTCGGCACGGCCGGCTGCGCGTTAGCCAGCGCCACGATCCGGTCGAGCTGGCGCCTCTCCTCGGCGATGACCAGCGACTCCGCCAGCTGGGAGCCGGCTTTGGCGCACTCGAGGGACCTTTTGTAGTCACCGATGATGGTGATGAGGCCCCTGGGACCCGGCATCTTCAACTTCAGGTAGGCGTAGTGGGGGACCGCCATGAATTTGGCCATCGCGGGCCGGCCCAGCAGAGCGTGGTAGGGGCTAGCCAGGTCGACCACCTCGAACCAGATCGACTCACGGCGGAAATGGCTGCTGGAGCCGAACAGGACGTCAAGCCAGATCCGGCCAATTGGAGAGCAGGAGAGACCCGACACGATGCCGTGGAACACCGTCTGGGTCGGCTCCAGCTGTCGCGCCTCGATGCCGAGCTTAGTCATGGTGTCGCGGTATAGGATGTTGATGCTGCTGCCGCCGTCAATCAGCACCCGCGAAAAACGGTAGGTGCGCTTCTCGAAGACGATGGTGGGGTCGAGCACAAGGGCGTAGCCACCCGGCGTGGGCATGACGGCCGGGTGGTCCTCCCGGGTCCAGCTGACCGGCCGGTCGGACCAATGCATGTACTAGGGAACCGGAGGGACGACAACGTTCACCTCGGCCGCGTGCTTGCGCTTGGCATGCTTGTCGTCGCCCTCGCTGGTGAAGACGACGTAGGACGCGTCCGGGCGCGGGAAAGGGTTGTCGGCGAGGGCGTCGGGTGACGGCGGGGGCGGTGGAAGCGGCGGCTGCTGCGGGCCGGCTCCGGGTGGCGGGGGTGGAAGGTTGCCCTTCAACAGGCGCTGGGTGAAACTGCACTGCCGGAGCGTGTGCGTCGACGGTTTCGCGCCGCTATGGTTCTTGCAGGGGGCGTCGAGCATCTGCTCGAAAGACAACTTGGGCTGCCAGGCGGCCTTGCCAGTGCGCGGGCGCTGGCTGGTGCCTTGCTCGGCCTGCTGCTCCCCTTCCACCGTGGTGACCTGCCGGTTGTCGTAGCGGGGCGCCTGCTGGTCGTTCCTGCGCTTGCCGTTGTTGTTGTTGTTGTTGTTGTCTTGCCGGCGCTGGTTGTTGTCACCAGCCGGCTTGGGGGGAGCCGGCTGGGCCGGGAGAAGCTTGCCGTCTGCGTTGATCGTGACCTTCACATTCATCGCGGAGTCGGCCGTAGCGTACTTGTCCGCCACGGCCATGAGCTCCGCCAGGGTCTCCGGCTCGTCGCACACCAGCTGGTGCTTGACCAGAGTGCCGTCTAGGCATCCATCGATGAAGTACTGGATGGCCTGGACCTCGTGGACCCCCTCACAGGAGTTGTGGAGGTCCGTCCACCGCGTGAGGAAGTCGCGAAGGGGCTCGCCCGGCTTCTGGACGCACATGGAGAGCTGGCTAGGCTTGCCGGGTCGCTTGTAGGTGCTGGTGAAGTTGCGAATGAACGCGTCTTCGAAATCCAGCCAGGAGTTCACGCTGCCGGCTCGTAGGCTGTTAAGCTATGTGTGGGCTGAGCCGAGCAGCATGAGGGGGACGTATCGCACGGCTACGCGCCGGTTGCCACCGGCTATGCCGACGGCCGTGGTGTAGTCGATCAGCCAGTCCTCCGGCTTGGTGACGCCGTTGTACTTGGGGGAGTCGCGGGGCAGCGAGAAGCCTTTGGGGAAGGGTTCCTCGTGAATGCGGGGGCCAAAGCACGCCGGGCCGACAGAGCTCTCCTCCTGCAGGGCCGTGGAGCGCGCCAGCCGGTCAAGGCGGTGGCGGGCGTCGTTTTCGTCGTAGGGCACGCGGGGACCGAGCCGGTCAGCCACGGGACCGCGGGATGCGGGGGCATCTCGGGCCGGCTCGAGCCGCCGAGCCGGCTTCACGGGTGGCTCCGGCGGCTGAACCCGGCCGTCACCAGCCATCTCGTTGGCAACGCCGTCTCCAGTGGTTGTGGCGCGATTGTGCCGGCTCCAACCAGACCGATGCTGGCCAGAGCGGCTCGCGCTAGTGGCGTGGGAGGACGTCCGTTGCGCGTCCTGGTGGGCCCACTCCAGGTTCGCGGTATTTCCTATAGCGGAGGCGGATGGCTGGGCTGGGTCAAACCGCTACTGCTGCTCGTTTGCCGCGGTGATGAGGTCACGGATGCGATGCTGGTGCTGCAGCAGCTCCTCGCCCTCTAGGAACTCGAGATCTGCCATCGCCGCCTGCGCCGCGCGCATGTTTTTGACGGGGGTGTCGTAGACAGGCCGGCCTGCGCCTAGCGCACGGCCGATTGCGCCTCCACGGATCCGCACTTCCGCGACCCGGCTGGGCTCGGCGGCGGCTGGCGTGAAACCGTGAACGATGTCGTACTCCCGCTGGGCGGACTCCAGCCAGCGCAGCGTCGCCGCGAGCGTCGTGGCCTCGGCCAGCAGGTACTGATGGTCCTCGTTGAGCTGAGCCGCTGCAGCCGCCGTGTCGGCGTCGGGCGTGATGGGGGCCTGCAGGCTCCGGATCGTCTCGCGAAGCGGGTCGACCCGGCGCGGCAAGGCTGCAGCCGCGGCAGCGGCGGCCGCGGTGGCCTTCTCCTTGTCGCGCGGGGAGCCGGCGCTAGTGCCGATGGTTAGCACCCCCGCGCGGGCGTAGAGAGCCACGACGTTGCCGCAAACGGCGCAGCCAACGTGGACGGGGGAGTCGGCGAAGCTGTGAACCTCGCGGGGGTACTCGTCGGGGACGAGCGCGACAAAGATGCGCAGCGCGCCGAAAGGGACGACGAGGCAGCCTGGGGGACAGGCGGCATCCGCGCCTAGTGCAGCGTCGCAGCGGGCCGGGTAGGCCGTGCGAGGTGCGGGGACCAAACCGTGCACGATGCGCTCGCCGGAGATGGTGAAGGGCCTCTTCCGGAACTTGACTCCGGCCGGCGCCGCGAGCAGCCCCACGGTGGGCGCCAACTGTCGTGGTATTCTCGCGACAGATGCCATGAGATGGCTAAAACGGTGGGGCTACGTGAGGACGCCGGTGGGTTCCGGAGGCGAGGTTGGCACATGCAAGTGTGAGACACGAGACGTACCCAGGTTCGGGGCCCTCCGGAGAGGTAACACCCCTAATCCTGCCGAATGGAATATGGATGCACGAGGGTTACAAGGCTGCTCCCAGAGCTATTCGAACGA
Organism: Elymus sibiricus; assembly: GCA_039707655.1. Taxonomy (NCBI): domain Eukaryota; kingdom Viridiplantae; phylum Streptophyta; class Magnoliopsida; order Poales; family Poaceae; genus Elymus; species Elymus sibiricus. Next base: position 256,911,840 of record CM077674.1, read on the forward strand.
AGGAGGAAGAAGGGGCTGGACCGCCGTTCTGCCTCTCCTGTGAGTGTGTGCGTGTGTTGCTATGGGGTGTCGAAGACTAAGAGAGAGCGAACCTCTCTGCATGGAGGGCTCCCGGGGGGTCTTATAGGCCGGCCTCCCGGGGTACAATGGTAAGGTTACATGGGCGCGGGGCCCTGGTGTCATCGACTGGGAGCCGGTGGTGGGGGCCGCCGGGTCTGCCGGGTGCGCCGGGTGCGGGGTACTGTGGCGCGTCTTGTCTCGCGTCACGGGATGGCTGGCGCCGCCAGGCTACAGGACTGCGCCGCCCATCGGGGCCAGCGTAAAGGGGGGGCGTTGTAGCCATGCCCGCCGGGGCCGGTGTAAAGGAGGGAGCGTTGTAGCCACGCTTGCCCTGTCGGGAAGGTTTGGCCCCTCGTGGCCAGCCGGCCGGGCCGGGTTGCAATGCCGAGCCGGATCGCGTCGGGCAGCCGGCGCGTAGGCTAGCCAGATTGAGGGGCACGGGCTGCCCCGAAGTACTGAAAAAGGGGCTTCGGGCTCCGTGGCCTACTCGGGGATCATCCCCCCGATAGTCGTCCTAAGCAAAATAAGATGCATAAAAAGATAAACATCACATGCAATCAATATGTGACATGATATGGCCATTATCATCTCGTGCCTTTGATCTCCATCTCCAAAGCACCGGCATGATCTCCATCGTCACCGGCATGACACCATGATCTCCATCATCATGATCTCCATCATCGTGTCGTCACGTGGTCGTCTCCGCCAACTATTGCTTCTACAACTATTGCTAACGCATAGCGATAAAGTAAAGCAATTACATGGCGATTAATAAATTAAAGACAACCTTATGGCTCCTGCCGGTTGCCGTACTCATTGACATGCAAGTCGTGAACCTATTACAAAACATGATCATCTCATACATCAACATATATCACATCATGTTTTGGCCATACCACATCACAACATGCCCTGCAAAAACAAGTTAGACGTCCTCTACTTTGTGTTACAAATTTTACATGGCTGCTATGGGCAACTAGCAAGAACCGTTCTTACCTATGCAAAGCCACAACGGTGATAATCAAGTTGCCTTTTAACCTTCTACAAGGACCACCTTCGTCAAATTATATTCAACTAAAGTAGGAGAGACAGACACCCGCTAGCCACCTTATTCAAAACAAGTTGCATGTCAGTCGGTGGAATCGGTCTCATGTGCGAGGACATGTAAAGTTGGTCTCAGCCGCTTCATCCCACAATACCGCCGAATCCAAATAAGACAAGAGAGGTAAGCAATTTGAGCATCAACGCCCACAACTTTTGTGTTCTACTCGTGCATATACATCTACGCATAGACCTAGCTCTGATACCACTGTTGGGGAACGTAGCATGAAAATCAAAAATTTCCTACGAATCACCCAAGATCTATCTATGAGAAGCATAGCAACGAGAGGGGAGAGTGTGTCTACATACCCTTGTAGACCGAAAGCGTTAACGATCTAGAGATCGTGGTTGGCGTAGTCGTACTCGCGTCACGATCCAATCCGATCCGAGCACCGCACGTGCGGCACCTCCGAGTTTAGCACACGTCCGGCTCGGTGACGTGTCCTCCTTCTTGATCCAGCAAGAGAGGGAGAATAGGTAGATGAAATCTGAACCAACACGACAGCGTGGTGGTGGTAATGGCAGCGGAACACCGACAGGGCTTCGCCAAGCGCTGACGGATCGAGGTGGAGGCTTATCGGGAGAGAGAGGAGGCTTAGGTTTGGTGTGTCCACACCTTGCGCCCCCTCCCCACTATATATAGGGGTGTGGGAGGGCTGGGGGCGCAGCCCTAGCCCCTCCTCCAAGGAGGGGAGGCATCCAAGGGAGGAAACTTGTCTCCCAAGGCAAGTGGACTCCCTCCCACTTAGGGTTTCTCCTTCACAGGCGCATGGGCCTTGCGGGGGCTGGTGCGCCTGGCCCAATAAGGCCAGGGTGCCCCCTACAGCCCATGTACACCCTACGTGCTGGTGGAATCCACTTGTAGACTTCCGGACCCCTCCGAAAGCTTCTAGAAGCTTCCCGGTACAATACCAAAAAAAACAGATTTTTCCAGAACTCCGACAACAACTTTCCATATATAAATCTTTACCTCCGGACCATTCCGGAGCTCCTTGTGATGTCCCGGATCCCATCCGGGACTACGAACAACCTTCGGACTTTGCCATATGAATATCTCAATACTACCCTAGAGTTACCGAACGTTAAGCGTGCGACCCTACGGGTTCGGGAATATGCAGACATGACCGAGACTCTTCTCCAATCAATAACCAATAGCGGAACCTGGATGCCCATATTGATTCCCATATATTCAACGAAGATCTTTATCGGTTGAACCATGATGTCGAGGATTCAGTTAATCCCGTATACAATTCCCTTTCTCCAGCGATATATTACTTGCCCGAGATTCGATCGTCGGTATCTCCATACCTAGTTCAATCTCGTTACCGGCAAGTCTCTTTAGTTGTTCCGTAATACAAGATCTCGTGGCTAACTCATTAGCCACATTGCTTGCAAGCTCTTTACGATGTTGTATTACCGGGAGGGCCCAGAGATATCTCTCCGTCATACGGAGTGACAAATCCTAGTCTCGATCCGTGCCAACCCAACAAACACCTTTGGAAATACATGTAGAGCACCTTTATGATCACCTAGTTACGAAGTGATGTTTGGATACACACTAAGTGTTCCTCTGGTGTCAGGGAGTTGCACGATCTCATGGTCTAAGGAACAGATACTTGACATGAAGAAAGCTATAGCAAATAACTAAACGATCTGATGCTATGCTTGCGGTTGGGTCTTGTCCATCACATCATTCTCCTAATGATGTGATCCCGTTAGCAAATGACAACTCATGTCTATGGTTAGGAAACTTGAACCATCTTTGATCAACGAGCTAGTCTAGTAGAGGCTCACTAGGGACACGGTGTAGTTTATGTATTCACACATGTATTTAAGTTTTCGGTCAATACAATTCTAGCATGAATAATAAACATTTATCATGAACAAGGAAATATGATAATAACCAATTTATTATTGCCTCTAGGGCATATTTCCAACAGTAATTAGTAGTGTCTTTAGTTTACTTGAACTCATTAAAAATACAGGTTGATTTGTAATATTTTTAGTTTAACTTGACACGCTTTAATTTGTTTACATTTTTGCTTTTAAAACGTAGATGGGCAATAATAATCCAGATGCACATCCATTTGCGTCAGGGCATCGTTCCCCATTTAAGGACCTAACGAACTCATCTGTAAATGGGAATGCAGAAAGTAGTCATAGTGTGGAAGCTAAAGAGTAAAGTAGTCAACCATGGTATGCCAGATTGTCTAATGAGAAGAGAGCGGAGTTACTCGATAAGCGCCGTGTCGCCTGGCAACAAAAGAATGTTGCAGCTCTGGGTAGCGTTAACCATGCCCAGGTAGCACGGGCTCATTCAATGTACCCCTTTTAGCAACATCACCAACACACATATAGATGGTATGTTCATGCACTTCGTTTTGTAATGCATCGAGGGACCATTTAATCATTCTTTATACATATCCAAATCTCCTTTTGTGTGTTAGTTGCAGTATGTATGGCTACAAGCTCAGCGCGTACTGTTCATCTTCATCAAGGAAATATTGTAGGTTGTTCATCCTCATCAAGGAAGCTTGCTGTGTAGTATAAGACTATAAGTCCACTGTTCACACAAGATGATATGGTTGACTTTCCAGGATAGTTCGCATGCTGAAAAGGTTCTGTGTATGCAAAATGTTAGATGAAATGGTGAAAATCCGGGTACTGAATTGAATAAATTATAGTTGTTGGGAATTTCTTTGATTTACTTTGTGGGCCTAATAATTGGTTAAGCCCATGAGCTATTCGCAATAACACTTGGCAAAATGTTCATCTATCACAATAATCTGCCCTTCTAACATTATCATCTCCTGAATATTATGAACAAATGATGGTTATGTTTACTTTCAGCATAGACTCATTAACTCTGTATGAAAGGCTAGCGGTGGAGGAAATATATGTTATCTTATGGGGCAGCAGAGTCTTGAAGCTATGTTGAGCACTCAATCCCACTTTTAGCAGTCTTCTAGGTAAAAATGATCTCCCTCAAGTAGCTTTAGTTCTTCTATTGAGAGTATACTTCTTCTCAGTCCGATACCAGAGTAATTTAGATGGGATCCTCATTTATAGATGAGAACACTCTCTAATGTTGGTTGTGGCATACTTATATGTCTCCAACGTATCTATAATTTTTGATTGTTTCATGCTATTATATTACCAATCTTATATGCTTTATACATCATTTTATATCATTTTTGGGAACTAACTTTTTAACCCAGTGCCAAGTGGAAGTTGTTGTTTTCTGCTTGTTTTTGGTTTTACAGAAAATCCCTACCAAATGGAGTCCAAACGCTACGGAACTTTTTGACGATTTTTTCTGGACCAGGAGGGACCCTAGAAGCTTCGGGGGAAGACCAGAAGCGAGACGAGGAGACAACAAGACAACAAGGCACGCCCTGATGTCTTGTGGGCCCCTCGTATTGCTTAAGGTGTTACTCTGTTTCATACTTAATACCCTAGATGCATGCTGGATAGCGGTCGATGGGTGGAGTAATAGTAGTAGATGCAGGCAGGAGTTGGTCTACTTGTCTCGGACGTGATGCCTATGTACATGATCATTGTCATGAATCCGTCATAATTATTTGCTTTTCTATCAATAGCCCAACAGTAATTTTTTTACCCACCGTATGCTATGCGTTCGAGAGAGAAGCCTCTAGTGAAAACTATGGCCCCTGGGTCTAATTTATCATATATAAAAAACCTAAAAATACCTAGCTACAATTTATTTACTTTTATTTTATTTAGTATTTTAGTTTATCTATCTACCACTATCAGATTTAATCCTTGCAAATAACCGCTAAGAGGATTGACAACCCTCTTATTTGCGTTGGGTGCAAGTGTTTGCTTTTGTGTGTGCAGGTGCACTTAACGGGATTTTGCTTGGTTCTCCTACTGGATTGATAACCTTGGTTCTTAACTGAGGGAAATACTTATCTCTACTATACTACATCATCCTCTCCTCTTCGGGGAAATACCAACGCATTCTTCAAGTAGCAAGAAGAATTTCTGGCGCCGTTGCCAGGGAGACATCATCAAAATTACCAAGTACCTTCGCACAAACTATCATCCCCTTGCATTTATTTTATTTGCCTTTTTATTTGCATTTGCCTCTCGTTTTCATCTCCCTCACTTCTAATTTTTTTTACAAAAACACAAAAATATTTTTGTTTGCTGGTTTGCTTGTTTTCGTCGCGATGTCTCAAGAAAATACAAAATTGTGTGACTTTCCAATACTAATAATAATGATTTTATTAGTACTCCTATTGCTCCTCCCGCCACTAGTGCGGAGTCATGTGACATTAATGCTGCTTTGCTCAATCTTGTTATGAAAGAACAATTTGCTGGTAGTCCTAATGAAGATGCTGCATCCCATCTTAATACTTTCGTTGAGCTTTGTGATATGCAAAAGAAAAAAGATGTGGATAATAATATTGTCAAATTAAAATTATTTCCATTCTCACTACAAGATCGCGCTAAAACTTGGTTTTCATCCTTGCCTAGAAATAGTATTGATTCTTGGGATAAGTGTAAGGATGCTTTTATTATCAAGTATTTTCCTCCCGCTAAGATTATTTCTTTAAGAAATCAAATTATGAATTTTAAGTAACTTGAGCATGAACATGTTGCACAGTCTTGGGAGAGAATGAAATTAATGATAAGAAATTGCCCAACACATGGCTTAAATTTATGGATGATCATACACAAAATTTATGTGGGACTAAACTTTGTTTCTAGGAATTTGCTAGACTCTGCCGCAGATGGTACTTTTATGGAAATTACATTGGGAGAAGCTACAAAACTTCTTGACAATATTATGTCAAATTATTCTCAATGGCACCCTGAACGAACTCCAACTGGTAAGAAGGTAAATTCTGTTGAAGAAAATAATACTTTAAGTGATAAGATGGATGCTTTATTGAAATTGGTTGCTAGTAAAAATGCTCCTATTGATCCTAATGATGTGCCATTGTCTACTTTGATTGAGCAAAATAACAATGCTATTGATGTGAATTTTGTCTCTAGAAATAATTTCAACAACAATGCTTATAGGGGTAATTTCAATCCTAGAGCATTTCCTGGAAATTCCTCTAATAATTATGGTAATCCCTATGGTAATTCTTATAATAATAATAATAATAGGATGCCCTCTGATCTTGAAATTAATATTAAACCCTATGGTAATGCTATGATAGAATAAAAATTGAATAGACTTGATGAATTGTCTAGGAACATGGATAGAGTTGCTCATGATGTGGAAAATCTCAAAACTAAAATTTTGCCACCCAAGCATGATATAAATGAGTCTATTAAATCTATCTATTTCTCCATTAATGAAAGTAAAGAATGGACCGCTAGGTTGAGAGCTAAGCGAGAATTTCTAGAAAAATCGATTCCACCCGGTTTCTATCGTAGTAATGATGAAGATATTAAAATGATTGTTGTCACTCCTATTGAATCATTATTTAGTAACATAAAACTTGATGAAAAAGGGACCGAAGAAGAGTCAACTTTAGATAGAAGGAGTCCCAATTGCTTGGAGGGTGACAATCTTAATGATAAAAATGGAAAAAGTGGGTTTGGAGAGGTCCAAACTTTAAATAGTAATGTACCCACTACTTTGGATTACAAGGACTTTAATTATGATAGTTGTTCTTTAATTGAGTGTATTTCCTTGTTGCAATCCATGATTAATTTACCAAATGCATATGAACAAAATAAAGCTTTCACTAAACATATTGTAGAAGCCATGATGAAAGCTCATGAAGAAGAACTTGAGTTAGAAGTTTCAATTCCTAGAAAATTACAAGATGAATGGGAATCTACTAATAAGTCAAAATTAAAGATTATGAATGTAATGCTCTATGTGATCTTGGTGCTATCGTTTCCACCATACCAAAGTCTTTGTGTGATGTGCTAGGTCTCACCGATATGGATCCTTGTTCCCTTAATTTGCATCTTGCGGATTCCATGATTAAAAAACCATTGGGTAGAATAAATGATGTGCTTATCCTTGCAAATATAAATTATGTGCCCATGTATTTTATTGTTCTTGATATTGAATGCAATCCTTCTTGCCACATAATACTTGGTAGGCCTTTCCTATGAACAATAGGAGCTATTATTGATATGAAAGGAGGTAATATAAGATTTCAATTTCCATTAAAGAAAGGGATGGAACACTTCCCTAGAAAGAGAATTAAAGCACCTTATGGATCTATTATGAGGGCCACTTATGGAATTACCTTGAAGGATGACAACACTTGAAACTATGCATTATGCCTAGCTAGGGGCATAAAACAATAGCGCTTGTTGGGAGGCAACCCAATGAATAAAATAAATTTTTGTTTTTACTTTCTGTTCTTGTGTGTTTACACAATTATAGCCTCTGTTATGATTGTGTTTTTATCTTTTAGTTAGTGTTTGTGCCAAGTAATGCCTTTGGGATGATTTGGATGATAGTATGATTGATGCTGTTGGAAACAGAAACTTTTGCGTCCAGTGCTGGAATTTTTATTTCTTGCTGGAGCGCGATAAAATTCTGAATTTTTTAAACAGTATTGATATATGAATTTCCCACGTTTTCCTAAATTTTAAGAATTTTTGGAGTTACAGAAGTATGGCTTTTAAATAGATCTTTACAGACTGTTCTGTTTTAGACAGATTCTGTTTTTGTTGCATAGTTTGCTTATTTTGATGAATCTATGGATCGTATCGGGGGGTATGAGTCATGGAGAAGTTGGAGTACATTAGAATTATGCCAATATTAAATATGAATCAATTTACAACAGTACCTAAAGTTTAAGATTTGTTTGTTATACTAACGGATCTCACGAGGTTTCTGTTGAGTTTGGTGTGCTGAAGTTTTCAAGTTTTGGGTGAGACTACGATGGATAAAGGAATAAGGAATGGCAAGAGCCTAAGCTTGGGGATGCCCAAGGCAATATTCAAGGAAGACTCAAGCATCTAAGCTTGGGGATGCCCTGGAAGGCATCCCCTCTTTCGTCTACAATCTATCGGTAACTCACTTGGAGCTATATTTTTATTCATCACATGATATGTGTTTTACTTGGAGCGTTGTCGGTGTATAAAACATGGGTATTTTATACCCTAACTTATGCACAGACAGTAGCAGCCTCCTTGCCGGCCAAGCCTTGCCGGGAACCGCCAAGACCAAGATTCAGGACCCAGTTGCGGAAGCCACTGGGGAGAAGCTCAAGGCACAACATCAACAAGCACTCAACTAGTACCGAAGATGAAGACATTTCTTGCCAACAAGACTAAACTGGCAAGGGGAAGGCCCGGCAAGCTCCGTACTGGCAAGCTTCTGCCAGTCCTCCATCGCTCCACCTCACCGCACAGATGTTCGTTAATGGGTGAGGTGTCGACCGCGCAGGCTGGTTGGTGAGGCTTGTTGGGCACGTGTCAGCACGCTGGGACAGGATTTGCCTTTAATGACACCCGTCCAGGAGGCGTGTCAGAATAATACGAGGTAGCTGGGCGAGCGGTGCAGAAACCTTGCAGGGACTACCTCTCCGCATGACACCTAATGATGCATTTAATGCTTTTGTCCTAAATTGGCAGAATTAGGTATGATAGCACTGTTTGCTATCTAATCGTTATGAAATTACTGTTTTGCCACTGTGGTGACCCCTTGAGCTATAAAAGGAGGGCCAAGGCAACAGTTAGAGGGATTCAGACCCTTTACACAACTTGCATGTGCAGCTGCGTCTCCGCACCTTGCCAGGGAAGCGCTCCTTGTCATCGTGTTCATACACACCCAATATACTAAAGCAGGAGTAGGGTTTTACGCTTTGCAAGCGGCCCGAACCTGGGTAAAAATTGCCCTACGTCCTCTGGTGATTCTGCTCTTTGTGCTTGCGTCTCCCCTCACCGAACCACAAGGGGTTGGATGGCCACATAGATGGTCGTTCCACCACGACATCTTTGGCGCGCTAGGTAGGGGCGGAAGCTGGTGCGAACCTGGATCATTAGAGTGCGTGCCGATATCATCAGCTTCATCATCTTCTTCACCGTCGATGGCGCCTAAGAAGAAGGGCATCACAATGACAGCTCCTTCCGCCTCCAAAGCTCCTTCACGCGCATCTGCAGGCGGCGCAACTAATGCGGGTGGCGCGGACGCCGCGGTTGGCATGACCAGCGCAGGCAGCGCGGTCGCCATGCCCACCGCGGCCGGAGCAGGAGATGGGCGCGCTGGGGGTAGTCGGCTTCCTCGACCCTCTAGCGAACAAAGCCGAGACGGCACGGGCGGGGCAGATGGACGTCTACCTCCCCCTCACCGCACAGACGAACGCAGCCACCGGGGCAACGATCCCCAGGCTGGCGCGAGCCAAGACCCCACCGTGGCGACATCTAGGGACGCTGCGTCGAGACACATGTCGTGCCCATTACAGGATAGGCACAACATGACCGCAAGCGGCGTCAACGACCCTGGGTGGTGGCGTCCACACGGCAAGGCCCCTGTCGATCAGATCCCAGATCGCCAGGCACCGCCTCCGCCACGGCGACCCGCTGCTAATCATGTGCCGCAGCAGCAAGACCGCGATGGCGCTTCTGCTGGCTCCGCCAGGAGTAGAGCGACGTCGCGCTCTTCGCTTCCGGCCATGCCAGCCACAGTGGCAGAAGCAATGGCGTGAGCCCAGATGCTGCTGAACTTCCCTCCAGCGGCAAAGAAGATGGATGAGTGGAGAGCCACCATCCAAAGCTTGATTGGGTTTACCGAGGCCAGTAAATCACAACAAGCGGAGCCCTCATGGCGTCCACAAACAGCACCGGAAGCTCCAGCTGGTGGCCACGTTGACGGTGCTGCGCTAACGGTGCAGTCCCCTCAACGGCAACAGTCTCAACAGCAGCAAAGCCAACAACCGCAGTAGGCTCGACGCTCTTTCGAGCCCGACGAGATATCGATGGCCTCTTCAGATCCACGAGCGTGGCAAGACCAGCGGCAAGTGTTGCGTGACAGGCGGGTAGAAGACGCCCGCACCACCATTGAACGGCGCCGGGAGGCGCGCCGCCAATCTGCGCCAGGGGTTGGCGGATATCTGCCATACGAGGTTGGGTGTCCAGCCTTCACCTGTGAGCTGCGGCAAGTCCGATGGCCGTCCATCCGGGCCTTCAAGCCAGAAGTACCAGAAAAGTACGACAACAAGCTGAACCCGGCAGAGTTTCTGGGCATTTACACGATTGCCGTGCAAGCTACCGGGGGAAGAGATGAGAAAATCCTTGCCAACTACTTTCCGTTGGTGCTGAAGCCCAACGTGAGGTCTTGGTTAATGAACTTGCCAAAGAACTCCATTTCTTTGTGGGCAGATCTCTGCAATGAGTTTGTTGGTGCCTTTACCAGAGGCCACAAGGCCCCCAGGCAGCCCAGTGACCTACAGGTGATCCCGCAAAGAGATGGTGAAACTTTGCGCAAGTATATCCAGAGATTCAGCCGCGTACACCGCAATATCCCAGATGTGCACCCCGCAGCCGTGATTGCCGCCTTTCACACGAATGTGTGCAATCGGAGGATGCGGGAGAAAATGAACTTCAAGTTGCCCAAGACCGTCAACGGGCTCTACACGTTGGCGGATAAGTGTGCACGTGCTGAGGAAGGAAGGAGACTTCCCGGGGAGGACACTGGTGCCGAGGTAGATTCTGAGGACGATGATGCTGCCACCCCGAGGAAGAAAGGCCGAAAGCGTAACAGGTAGCGCAAAGGCAAAACTGTTATGGCTGTCGAAGGCTCCGGCAACTCCGAGTCCGCCAAGAAAGCCAAGACTGAAAACTCCGGCAAGGAGGCTGCTGTATGCGCTGCTTGCCAGGAGGCGGTGGCAAACGAGAAAGCCGGCAAGTCTGATGGACCGTATTGCAAGATTCACCGTATCAAAGGCCACGATCTCCAAGAGTGCCGGCAAGTCGAGCACCTTGTTGAGAAACAGAAAGCTGAATATGAAAAGCGTGACAAAGAGAAAGGTCAAGATGGTACTGGTGGATCCGGTAAAAAGGGCCGTGGTGGTCGGGGAGGCCGCAGCGGCAAAGCCAAGCAGCAGAAAGAGAAACCTGCAAGAGGCCGAGACAAGAAAGAGGAAGATGATGGGAGCGACGAAGAGGATGATGATCAGACCAGCGAACAAGAATTCCAGAAGGAAACCGACGCCATGTGCATCGACAAAGGAGCATCTTTACACTCCTCTCACCGCCAACTTAAGCAATGGGCGCGTGAGGTTAATGCGGCGGAACCGGTAATGGGCTCTCAAAAGCCACTCAAATGGTCACACATGCCTATCATTTTTTATGCTGAGGACCACCCTGATCGCATAACTGCGGTCGGGTGTTTGCCGTTGTTGGTTTCACCAACAATTCGCAACCTCCAAGTAACAAAGATGTTAGTTGACGGTGGGGCCGGTCTGAATCTGATCTCTCCGGAAGTTATCAAAAGGCTGCAAATCCCCGACGAGGAACTTGAGAAAACAGGCACGTTTCAAGGAGTGAACCCGGGAAGAAGCCAGCCCAAGGGAAAGATCACATTACCGGTGACGTTTGGCGGGGAACTGAACTACATAACGGAAAAGATTGTGTTTGACGTAGTCAAGATCCCCTTGCCGTACAATGGAATTCTTGGCCGCCTAGCCTTGGCAAAATTCATGGTAGCATCTCACTATGCTTACAACACATTGAAGATGCCAGGGCCGATGGGTGTCATTTCCGTCAACTCCGACAAGAAAGATGCAGTCATTTGTGTCGACAAGATGTACAGAGATGCGGTTGCAGCAGAGGCCGCCAAGACACCAGCTCCCACCAAGAAGAAGCAAAAGAAGAAGTTCGGCAAGACCTCTAGCAAGGATTCTGGGAAGCGCACCTCTTCGGAGTGTTGCGCGCCTGTTGAAGACTTGCCGGAGTACTCTGCCGGTAAGAAATCCAAAGCTGCTTCACCGGCAACCAAAAAGGTGCCAGCGAGGGAGGACGGCACTGACGGTACCTTCACCATCAGTGCCACCCTTGACAGCAAATAGGAAAGCACGCTCGTTGCCTTCCTGTGGGCGAATGTCGATGTGTTTGCATGGTGACCATCTGACATCCCCGGCGTTCCCAGGAAGGTAATTGAGCACCACCTTGCTGTCTGTCCCCATGCCCGGCCCGTCAAGCAAAAAGTCCGGAAGCAAGCGTTGGAGCGGCAACAGTTCATTGCCGAAGAAATCAAGAAGCTTGAAGCAGCAGGATTGGTTAGAGGTGTACTACATCCAACTTGGTTGGCAAATCCAGTTGTGGTGCGCAAAGCAAACGGGAAGTGGAGACTTTGTATTGACTACACTGATATTAACAAAGCATGTCCAAAGGATCCTTTCCCCTTGCCGTGCATTGACCAGATTGTAGACTCTACCTCCGGCTGTGATTTGCTCTCCTTCCTTGATGCATACTCTGGATACCATCAGATATTCATGGCCAAGGAGGATGAGGAGAAAACCGCATTCATTACTCCATGTGGCACGTACTGCTTTGTGCGTATGCCTTTCAGATTAAAGAGTGCCGGTTCAACATTTGCAAGGGCAGTCCAGATTGGTTTTGAGCCCCAGCTGCACAAGAATGTGGAAGCATACATGGATGATATAGTAGTCAAGACCAAGGACAAATCTACCCTCATTCAAGACTTGGAAGAAACGTTTGCGAACTTGTGCAAAATCAACTTAAAGCTCAATCCCGAGAAGTGTGTATTTGGTGTCCCGTCCGGCAAGCTTCTCGGGTTCTTTGTATCTCAACGAGGAATTGAAGCAAATCCCGACAAGATCAAAGCAATTGAGCAGATTCAAGCACCAAAAAGCGTCAAAGATGTGCGGCGTCTTGCCGGTTGTGTTGCTGCCTTGAGTAGGTTCATTTCAAGATCTGCTAAGCGCGCCCTGCCATTTTTCAAGATTTTGAAAAAGGCAGGTCCGATAAAATGGACTACGGAAGCGGAGGCCGTGCTACAGGACTTGAAAAGATACCTCTCCTCCGCGCCAACACTAGTTGCGCCTAGACCGCAAGAGCCGTTGCTACTATACGTAGCGGCAACGAATCAATTGGCTAGTGCTTCATTAGTGGCTCAGAGGGAAGTCGATGACAAGGAAACAGCCACGGCAAGCCCGTCCAGCGACGAACCAGAATCTTCCTTGGCAAGGCCTGGTGCCGACAAGTCACCGACAGCGCAAGCAAGTGAAGCTGATCAGCAAGTGGTGCCGAAGAAAAAGGTGGTGCAGTGACCCGTGTACTTTGTTAGTTCCCTTCTGCAGGGGGCTAGATCAAGATACTCTAGCGTCCAGAAGCTGCTTTTCGACCTCCTTATGGCCTCAAGAAAGCTGCGCCACTACTTCCAAGCACACGAAATCACCGTCGTCACCCGCTTTCCGTTGCAACGCATTTTGAGAAATCTAGAGGCAACTGGCAGGATAGTGCAGTGGGCGTTGGAATTGTCAAGCTTTGCACTCAAGTTTGAAAGCACTTCAACCATTCAGAGCAGGGCCTTGGCGGAGTTCATCGCCGAATGGACGCCAATGCAAGATGAAGAAATTCGATAAACGGCTCTCCCCGGCAAAGAAACAGCCAAAGAATGGATCATGTACTTTGACGGTGCCTTCTCGTTGCAAGGCGCCGGTGCCGGAGTGCTGCTCGTTGCACCCACCAGAGAGCACCTCAAGTATGTGGTTAAAATGCACTTTCCTAGGGAGCAAGCTACAAACAACACTGCTGAGTACGAAGGACTCCTTGCCGGTCTTAGGATCGCAGTGGACCTTGGGATCAAAAAATTGATCATCCGCGGTGACTCACAGCTCATTGTGAAGCAAGTAAACAAAGATTACCAGAGCCCGTTGATGGAAGCATACGTGGAAGAAGTGAGGAAATTGGAAGAACACTTTGACGGGTTGCAAACAGAGCACGTCCCTCATGCAGAAAACAGCATTGCAGATAGCCTGTCAAAGTGTGCCACTCAAAAGCTTCCCGTGGAACCGGGAACGTTTGTGCTCCATTTGATTCAACCAACAGTCACTCCATCAACGCAGGCCAGTAAGAGAAGGAAGTTGAATACCGGCAAGTACTTTCCGGCAGAGCTCCCAGAAGCCGCCAGCAAAGATGTTGCCAGGAACAACGACACGGTTGCCAGTGAGCAGCAGCTTCGCGCAGAACCCCGGGTTCTTGCCGCCGAGGCAAGCGCTCCCACGGCGGAAGAAATGCCTTTAGTCCTTGCCGTCGAGCCACAGGCTCCGACATGGGCATAGCAAATAGTTCGTTTCCTTCAAACAAGAGAACTTCCCGATGAGCAAGAAGAAGCTGAAAAGGTAGCCCGTCAGTCAAGTATGTATCAGTTTGTGGATAGCATTCTATACAGAAAGCGACCAAATGGTGTGAAATTGAAGTGTATTTTCCGGGAAGAAGGACAAAAGCTATTGGCAGAGATACACGGAGGCATATGTGGCTCTCACATAGGATCAAGGGCACTTGCCGGCAAAGCTTTCCGGCAAGGCTTCTATTGGCCCAGTGCCCTCCAGGATGCAACTGAGCTAGTAACCAAGTGTGAAGCATGCCAGTTCCATTCAAAGAACATACATCAGCCAGCTCAAGCTCTCCAAACAATCCCTCTCTCCTGGCCCTTTTTGGTCTGGGGCTCGATATCTAGGGCCCCTTCCCCTGTGCTACCGGGGGCTTTGAGTTCTTGTACGTCGCCATCGACAAGTTCACAAAGTGGCCTGAAGTGGAGCCAGTGAGGAAGGTGACAGCGCAATCAGCCGTCAAGTTCTTCAAAGGATTAGTTTGCCGTTTCGGGGTTCCTAACAGAATCATCACCGACAACGGCACACAATTCACGAGCCACACCTTCATGCAGTATATCCAAGACCTTGGCAGCAAAATCTGTTTTGCGTCTGTTGCTCACCCGAGAAGCAACGGCCAGGCGGAAAGGATGAATGCTGAAGTGATGCGTGGCCTCAAGGCAAGAACCTTTGACAGGCTGCGCAAATGTGGAAGGCGCTGGATTGATGAGTTGCCGGCGGTTCTTTGGTCACTCAAAATGACACCAAATCGAGCTACCGGCCAAACGCCCTTCTCCCTAGTCTACGGTGCAGAAGCGGTGCTCCCCACAGAACTCATATACGGGTCACCTCAAGTGCTCGCTTACGATGAAGCTGAGCAAGAGCAGCTGCGGCAAGACAACGCAACGCTCCTTGAGGAAGATCGTCTTCGGGCGGCTGTGTGAGCTGCACGCTACCAGCAAGCCTTGCGCCGCTACCATAGCCGCAAAGTGCATGCCCGAAGTCTTGAGGAAGGCAACCTTGTTCTTCGGCGCATTCAGTCTGCCAAGGGATCAAACAAGTTGGCGCCAAAGTGGGAAGGCCCTTACTGGGTAGTACGAGTCACCAGACCTGGCGCAGTCCGTCTGGACACCGAAGATGGCACCCCAGTGCAAAACTCATGGAATATTGAGCATCTTCGCAAGTTCTACCCGTGAGGCGCAGTTGCCGAGCTTCCCAGCAACCCATTTTGTACAAAGCTTTGTCGACCAGACTTGTAACCCTTTGTATGTGGCACCCCGGCTCAGAGAACCGGTTTACCAGTGTTTCCAACCCAGAGATCATGTCTTCTGGAAACACACAACAACTTGGAACAGAATTGAACTGATCTTTATTGACATATCTCGAGTACAAGCTCATAATTTACATCGATAGCGAGGCCAGAAGCACATCATGTGCTATGACAATATCTACATTATTTATGGAACACAGTAGGGCCTCGATACTACTAGGTGATTCTACGGCATAGCGGAACATCGCGGAAAACTCCATCCACAGGGACACTGCTGGGACACGGCCTAGTTAACGTAGCATGAACCATCGGGACCTCCGTCCTCGGCTTCTCCTGCATCTGGCATGATACGCCAGGTGAGTACTTGGAATGTACTCGCAAGCTCACAGCAACCATAACAATGCAGCAAACAACAGCATGGCAATTATCATGTTAAGTGCTTAAGTTGCTTACTTACTGTTGCCAAATACCAACTTACAGCACAGCAACCATTGAGTACTTCCGAGCATAAGACAAGTTCTTCCATCATTATTATTATTACAGTTGACCACTCAGTGTGACCTAGTGCGGACTGTATCCAATACCATGGACGCGGCTATTCGAATAGATTCTTACACTCTGCAGAGGTTGCGCACTTTACCCACTCCATGGAGCTCCTTGTCCTGTACCTCGGTACACTTCCCTCTTGGGTGGATCAGTGCTGCTCCAACGAAACCTGCCTAAGTCGTGACTCTTCCATCGTACCACCGACAATCATACCCTCCTAGGGTCCTGTCCTGGTTGGCCCCTGTGTCACCCCGTGACACCTGCCACCGTCGTGACTAACTAAACTGTCCCAAACGGGGACGCCGGCAAAATAACTCAACTGGGCTCACAGGAATATCGTCGCCTACCTGATCAGGGTAGCACGCACGCATAACCCTCCCTCTTTGGTGGTACCGACAAAAGAGCACGTAGTCAGACCAAGTCAAGGCCATCCCATACCGGCAGATGTGGCTGCACGGATAAGTCCGGGTCGGTGGCACTTGATCAACCAATTAGTTTTAGTTTTGACAAGTACTTAACAAGCATGGTTATTTATCATGAATAACTTAACATGGCAGTAGCTATGCATCAAAGTAATTTACTATGAATTACCACATATTAAAATAATGCAAAAATTCAATTAAATAACCAACACTATTGAAATGCCTTATGTAATGGATGATGTGGCTTGCCTTGCTCTGTTGGGTTGTCCACAAACTCCTGGGCTTCAAAACCAAAAGGATTTCCTTCTGAAAATATTTTAAAATAGCAAAAGAAAATGTCACATAACACATTTTTGTTCACTAGAAATTCTGTGAGCATGAGAAAAATATCAAAATTTACCAGAAAATAGAGGGGCTCAAGACAAACCCAATGCAAAAAGAATCAATTGATTTGGAATTATGGATAAAACTTAGGAGTGGTCAAAGTTTCAGGTCAAATCTAGTTTAAAAACAGAAAATAGAAAAATCCACAGAGGGCCACGTCGATGGCGTAAAGTGGAGGGGCGCCTCCACTTACCTCTTCGGCGCGCGAAGCGAGCCACTGACGCGCGGGCCCTGCTGTCAGATTTAAAATAGGAGAGAGAGAGAGAACAGAGCACCGCGGAGCTCCGGCGATGGTCGCCGGCTATGCAGACGGCGGAGAGGTCCGGCGACTACGGGGATGGAACGAGCACACGAAGACGAAGCCGTACGTACCCGTGGATTGGCGAGAGATGGACGGACGACATCGTCCCCTTCCTCTCCGGCGGCGGCGATTTTCGGGTGTCGTCGGAGACGGCTATTCAGGCGAAGTTTTGACTGGGCAAGAGGTCGGGCGTGGTCAGGAGAGTGTATGGAGCTCGCGGGTGGAGTCAGTTGAGGCTGGGGTGGAGCGAGATGGCTGGGTGGCAGAGCTTGGGTGGCGGCGGAATGCCGGCGAGATGCGAGGCCAGAGGGCCTCTCGGCCTTGGCTCATTGCTCGGGAGCTCGATTGGGAGTGGGCGGAGGGCGATGAAGAGCTGGGAGGGCTGGGCGCAGCCTTTTATAGGCGGAGGCGAGGCTTCTGGAGCGGGTGGAGCTACGGCCATGTCGCCGGCGCAAGGACACCGCGCTGGCTGGCTTGGTGCGGGCGATGGGATGGGAGAGGGCAGGAGGGTAAATGCGGGCAGTGGTGGCTTGCGGAGGAAGAGGACGGCCAGCAGGGCCACAGTGCCAGCACGGGTGCCACAGTGGCCGTGTGCGGGGGCGGCCGCCGGGAGCAATTCCGGCGAGGAGAAGGTTCGGGAGTGGGGTACGTGGATGGAAGCGGTGACGTCGGCACCACTGGACACCGAATGGCAACGCGGGACGGCCGGAACGATCACATCAGACACGGGCGGGGTGCAGAGCGCGCGCACTGGCATGCCAGTGCCGTGCTCACCACGGTGGCTGGCACCTGGAGGCCACGCAAGTCTGGCGCACCGTATCCAGCACATCGACCCTCGACCACTTAGTCCCCCTGTGCCTCTGGTTTGGCTAGATACATGCTGGTCCGAAGTGTAGCTTCAACTACAGTTTCTGACAAAAACTTTGGGAGAGCTCTAGAGGAGAGATGAGCTAGAGATGAAGCCAGTGGAGATGTCTGGAATAATATACTTTGGAAGGAATACAAACTGGCCAAATTTGAGAGGTTTTCATCAAGGTTTGAATGTAGCTCATATACAACTGCTGTTGCTGTCTAGAAACAAGATGAGCTTGTAGCACTCACATGACTGATCTACTGGATCTAGAATTTGGTGCATGAGGGTTATTTGGTGGACAGAAGATGTCATAAAAATTTCAGCTCAAATGGATACCTCTAGCTGGTACTTCCTTCACAGAGGTTCAATTTGAGCAAAAACTTGGCAGAATATTGCTGCTGAAAATTTGTACTGGATAAGGTGATATTTTTGAATGTTGTGGCAAGATAGGTTCCCTAGTATCTCAGGGAATTATTTGAGGGTTTTCTGAGTTGTGGAAATATGGGTTGCTTCACAAAGGGCCAGTGCTGTCCAGAAGCTGGATCAAGTTTTCTGGACAAATTTTTATACTGGACCATGAAATGTTTTTGAAGTTTGTGGGAGTAGATGATAACAAGAAGATGGGGTATTAATTTGGGATTTTTCTGATCATCAGAGCTATAGGTTGCTTCATAACCCATAGTGATGACAGATTTTCCCAAAGAAAGAAAATGAATTATTTGAAAAGAATAAGAATTGGAATTTGATCCTGAAGGTGTGTGACAAGATTTTGGCAAGATGTTGAGGGCTTTGGGTTACTGAGAGAAAGGTTCAAAAGTTTCCCAAGTCCAAAGTCAACTGAAAAGATCCAAAAACCATCCAAATTGCAAATAAACCAGAAAAGTTTTGAAAATAAAAAGTTGCCAAAAACCAGGGTGTCACATTGTACAAAGCTAGGCACAGACCCTTTGCATAATAAAGTTAAGTATTTCGCAACTCTTCATGCATATTCATTTATATGTGGTTGCACGCGATGTTGTGATTTACACTTTAGTTTGTATGAAATGACTGATGAGCCGTCAAGGTTCCCAACCCACTCTTTTCTCTTCTTTCTTTTTCTTAAAAGGACAGAAGGATCCCTCGCGCGCAAGTTTCCCGGGGGGGAGTGGAGATGGGGTACCATTTTAATGACGTTCAAGTGATCATTTTATGCAGCAAGAGAAACAGCGCAAGGAAAAGCTAAGTTGAAAAACTTTGAAACTTTTTCCTTGTTACATCCGCGAATTCCCTTGAACGATTATGTGCTTTGTATGAGAAACCTACACGCGAAGGAACCTTGTCGTGATCGGTCTACGCTCTAGCTTGCCTCGAGTCCGCTCGGCAAGCCTAGCAGCTACATTCTGTCCCGGCAAGTTGCCTTGCCGGCAGCAGCACTTCCAGCAGGCCGCTAAGGACCCGTTCCTCAAAGCGCTCGCGGCAAGTGTGCGCGCCGGCAAGTTTCCAAACAAGCGTAGGGAACACAATCATACAAAGGCAAAAGAAAACAAGGGGAATGGCACACATGCATTCAAGCAACACAAGTTATATTACATCACAGAAACGGTGCGGGACTAACATAAGATGAAATGTATCTTTCGTGTGCAGCGTAGTGATGGATGTGAACGGCAAACTCAATCCCAATGATCGCCCTGGACCCTGGGGATTTGGAGAACCTTGTCGGCGAGAGGGACAGCGATCTTGTCGGCAGCAGTGACGTCGGTGCTCGCCGGCAACCTCCTGAAAACCCCAGAGAGATCAAGGCCGGGATTGCGATGAGCAATCTTGAGCAGCACCCTGTACACGATTTCACGCGCGAACTTCTGGGATTCATCAGCAAACGAAGCAGACCTGTCCTCGTGATACGTCTTCAAGGCGTCGATAAGACCCTCGAAGAACTTGGTCAGTCTGACGCTGGTGGCTTCCTTGTCGTTGACGATGAAACCCCAGCTCTTCATATCCATCTCGGCGATTTGGGAGCTGATGCGCTCGACAGCATTGACGAGCCTGCCGGTCCAGAGGGAGAGGTTCTCGTGCAGTTGGGCGTATTTGTTCTCAGCCTCCTTCTTCGAGGCCTCTTCCTCCTCCAGCTTCTCTGTCAAGACCCTCTCTCTCTCCTTGGTGGATTCTGAAGTTGCTACCACGGTGGCCAGTTGGTATGTCAGATCCCCAATTGTCTTGGCGGCAGCATCAAGATCTTGGTTCTTGGACGACAGCTGCGCTTGCAAGTCCCCTAGAGTGTGGGCTGCCTTCAGCGCTTCGTCCTTGAGAGCCTTGATTTCTTTGCCGCTACTGACAAGATCCTCCTTCAATTTGGCCACCTGGGATTCCAGTTCTGCTTTGGCGGAGGTAGCGACAGCAGCCTTATCATCGGCCTCCTTAAGCTTGGCGGCATTCTCCAAGTCCTGGGCTTCGATGAATTTCTTGTGCCCGTCTTCCAGCTCTTGAGTCCACTGCTTAAGGAGCGCTTCAATCTCATCATCTTTGCCTTGAATAGTGGCGGCAAGGGCTCCTTCCCGCGCGGCAAGATATTTTTCTTTGGCGTCGAGCAGCGTTTCGCGCTCTGTCAGCTTGCTGTCGCAGATTGCTGCCTCTTCTTTGGCGGCATTGAGATTGTGGGTCTGCTGACTGTACCATGTGCGCAGCTCGTCCGCCTTCTCTCTCAACTTCTGGTCGACTAGATCCGCAGCTTTGCGTTCCTCTTGCACCTTGTCCCACCTCCGACCATACCGTTCCTGGACGCCTTTGAAACCGATAGCCATGATTTCCATGAAGGCAAGATCTTCAGCGTTGTCGGCCACATCAGTGGACTCGTTGGTTCTTTGGACCAAAGGGAGCAGGATCCGAGCTATTTCTTCGTCAAAGTTCGGCCCCGCAGTGCCAGATGAACTGGGGGCTCCGGACCCGTGCTGGGAAGTAACCAACGCCAAGCTGCTTGACGGGGCCCGCAAGGTTGGCGCCGCAAGTCGGTTGCCGGGGCTCGGCGCGTCGGTGCTGACGGGCGCCTTCTCCACATCCACCCTGACAGGGTCAGACGTGTTGCCGGAGGACCTCCCGGACTCTTCGGGGAGTATTCTGGTCTCCTCGGCAACTTGTGCAAGGCCGTCCTCAGCGGCAATCTTGGCGGCTTCATCAGCGGCGTCCCTTGCGATATTAGCTACCTCCACAAGAACTTTGCCTTCTTCGGGAGGGGTCGGGGCTATGGATCGAAGCAGGAACAAAGGTGAAATAGGGTTCCAAAATCACAAGTCAAGTTCAAGAAGACAAAAAGGAAATCTTTCCCGGAAGAGGTATGCAAAGGCAAGAGGATTACCCATTGGTGCTTACTGAGGAAGGGCATCTCCTTCCCCGGCAACTCGCGTTGCCGGCGCACGGTCGTCGGCGGCCCCGCTCGTCGGGGTGGCCCTCGTGTGGGCAGGCTCATCGGTGGAGGCCCTTGTCAGGGAAGCGCTCCCCGGAACATTGATCGATGGGGGAGCCACGGTTGGATCCACCTCTTGGCGCTCCTCCTCTTGGCGGGCCTCCTCCGTCTCCACGACAGGCTCAGTAGTAGGAACTCTAGTACTGGTGCTAGTGGGAGGCACCTGCACCACATCCTCACGCAGGGGGCTGAGCTGGGGGCTGATAACAATGGCTTCAGCCATTGCAACCCCCTGCCCAGCGCTTGCCGCGGGATCTTGTGCTGCTGCAAACCTGGGCCACTTCGACCGATGCACAAGCGGTTCCGGGTCCCTATCAAGACAAAAGGAATCAAGTTAAAATGATAGTCAAATGGAATCAAGGCTTGACGGGAATAAGCGAAGTTACTTACTCCTCCTCTTCTTTGGACTCGCCGAGGACGTCGAAGTCGTACGTCACTGGCAGGGGCGATTCTCTGGCCCTCTTAAGTGCCAGGGGAGGTGAACTTGCCGGCTGGATGGATTCAACTTCCTCGACCACCTCCTGCTGAGGAGATGAGGGCTGAGTTCGGGGACGTCGGGTCGATTGCCGGCGTACTTCTTCTTGGCGGCCGGTCTTCGTGGTCGTCTTCTTCACCGTGGGGCCAGCTCTCGGCGAAGAAGCACGCACCGGCTCTTGACTGACCGCCCTCCGAAGACGGCACCTCCTCTTCGGGGCTCGAGGACCTTCCTCTTCTTCGGGCTCTCCGGTAGCCTCGGACCCGGCAGCCTCGGACCCAGCAACCTCGGTCCCGGCAGCCTCGGACCCGGCAACCTCGGTCCCGGCAGCCTCGGACCCGGCAACCTCGGTCCCGGCAACCTCCGCATCGGCAATCTCATCACCGACAGGCTCTTCTTGCTGCCCTTCGGCAGCCTCTTCCTTGGAATGCTCCTCTTCGTCATCCTCGGCTGCCGCGGCACCAGAACCGCCCGCCGTGTTGATCCTCGTGATCTCTGCGGCCTTGATGGCAATGTACGCCTGTTCTTCCTCGGTGGTGGCCCGGATGAGATCCGTTTCCTTCCGGGAAGCTTTCTTCGTCAGGTTGGAGGCCCAATCCATCTCGTCCTCCAAGGTGGGCAGATCCCAGTCCGCTTTCACTCCGTGAGCGTCGCAGTCCGGCATCACCGCCAGGATGGAATCCTTGGCGGAGTTGATGTGCAGTGGGATGATCTTATCCAGCAAGTGGAATGTGCTAGTCTTCCGGAACAACTGTTCGCAGAGGCAGACGTGCTCTATAACTGACAAATTGTTGGCGGTCCCAGGGTACAGTCGCATGACGTCGGCGGCGTTCTGGTATTGCCAATCGAATCTTTCTCTCTTCTGTAGCGCCGCTATGCGTCGCCGGAGGAAGTCGGCGCCAACCATCTCTATGGTCAGATTGGTGGCCTTGAGGTGGGCGATCCTGTTCAGTGCCAGACGAAGCTTGGCATCAGTAGCACCCATATGGCTCCAATTCTTGCCGTGCTTGACTGCCACTGTGCGCGGTATGCAGAACTGGGGAAAATCCTTCTCCTGGATCCAGCACCACTTCGCCCTCCACTCGTCCCACTTGAGGTGGAGCTGCCCGGCAAGGTACTCGCCCTTGGTTTTTGCCCTGGGGATCCAGGCCACGCTGCCGGAGAGTGATTTGTCTTTGATCCGGGGAATGAAAAAGTGACGGAACAGATACACGTTGGGGGCGACTCCAACGAAGTTCTCGCATAGGTGGGCAAAAACCGCCATGCAATTCATTGCGTTCGGAGTGAAATCCAGTAGCCTGAACCCATAGCTGAACATCATGGCGCTGATGAAATTCGAGAATGGAGGGACCAGACCGCAGTAGAAATAGGCGCAGAAGAACGGATATGAGTTCGATGGATCCTTGTTGCCTTCGGGAAGCACTACGGGCACCTTGTGGTCTTTGGTGTCCCTTCCCCACATGTATGCATACCTCCTGATCAGCTCGTTGGCGTCTAAGGAACATGGTGAGAAGATCGCGTTCTCCCTCCACCGCTTCTTCAGCTCTTCCAGCGCCTTCTTCTTCACCTCCGCCTTGGGATCGAGCGGCTTTGCGGGCTTCTTCCCCGCCGCGTCGGCTCTCTTGGGCGCCATCAAGAATTGGGGAGGAAGAAGGTGGCCGAATCGAGGTGCAGATCAGTGGCGGCGGCGGTGGAAGTGGTTCTGGCGTGAGGAAGAAGATGAAGTAGGGGAAAGCAGGGGTGAATGAGCGGCGCCTCCTTGCGGTTGCCTTTTTATGGGGAAGGCGCGAGGGGGGGTCGGCTCTTCACTGTTTACCCCAGCCACATTTTTTACAGGCGCACTACCGCAATATAACCGCAACAGTCCAAGTTCCCACGACCCGCATTTAATGCGTGGATTGGACGTGCGTCAGGATAACCATCATGACGAAAAACTACAGCGACAGTTTTCCCGTCGCGTGTCTGTGCATTGTTTGGGCCTAGCCCAACGACGCTTCGGACGCGCATATGGCCCAGGCCTGGGGGCTCCTATCGGTGTATAAAACATGGGTATTTTATACCCTGACTTATGCACAGACAGTAGCAGCCTCCTTGCCGGCCAAGCCTTGCCGGGAACCGCCAAGACCAAGATTCAGGACCTAGTTGCGGAAGCCACAGGGGAGAAGCTCAAGGCATAACATCAACAAGCACTCAACTATTACTGGAGATGAAGACATTTCTTGCCGACAAGACTAAACCGGCAAGCGGAAGGCCCGGCAAGCTTCTGCCAGTCCTCCATCGCTCCACCTCACCGCACAGATGTTCGCTAATGGGTGAGGTGTCGACCGTGCTGAGGGTGTCCTGGACTAGGGGGTACTCGGGCCGCCGGCCTATCTCTCACAGGCCGGACCTGTATGGGCCGCCCTTTACTCGCCAAAGGAGGGCCGAATTATGGGCGACCCCATGTACTAGAAGGAAACCTCCGAAGACTTGGCGTCTCCTCCAAGGAATACTTAGCATGCCTGCCATGTTTATCCCCTGATGGTAACCGACTATGTGTAACCCTAGGGCCTTCTGGTGTCTATATAAACCAGAAGGTTTAGTCCATAGAGATCATCATATTCATTGCCTAGGGTTTCGCCCATCCGATCTCGAGGTAGATCAACTTTGTAACCTTCATACAATCACATCAATACAATCTAGCAGGACGTAGGGTATTACCTCTTCAAGAGGGCCCGAACCTAGGTAAATCATCGCCTCTACGTTCTCTGTTACCCATTGATTCCTAGACCCACAGTTCAGATCCCCTACCCGAGATGTGCCAGTTTTGGTACCGACATTGGTGCTTTCATTGAGAGTTCCGCCCTGGGTCACCAAGGATCAATGGCTCGCCTTCTCATCAGCGATGGAATCCGCAGCGGGGACATCTTTGTCCCCGAACAGCTCTTCGCCTTCGGCAACATTGTGCTGCACGCCGATCTGACCGGTCACCTTGACCAGGTCGGTAGCTTCGCCCCTGAGCATGAAGTCAGGTTCGGCGGCCTTGAGTATGTCGCAGATGCTCGAGGCGATCTGGTCCTTACGGGGTTCTCGGCTTTACCCGAGGAACCTACCAATCCCGAGGCCTTGACCTCGGATTCCCTCCCCGTCCCTATCCCCGGGTCGGGCCTCAGTTCGGATCTGGCCTTGAGTTCAGATCCAACCCCAGCACCAGAAAACCAAGGGTCACCCTTGGCCGAACACGTTCACGATATTGGCGCACCGGAGCTCAACTCCGACAGATGCACGAACGTGAGTCCGGTTGACCTCTCGTTTTTAAGCGAGATGTTAGATCGGATCCAGAAGATGAATATCGCGGACGGCCCGTCCTCGGACCAGGAGCAGGTCGGACAGGAGGCCAGCCGCGGGGAATTTTGCGTCCCACCCACCACCCACTTGGTAGCCACTGTCGAAGACTTAACCAACATGCTGGACTACGCCTCCAAGGAGGCTGATGACATGAACGAGGATATCGACGTCCCGCCCTATACGGCTCCCTCCCTTGCCACTCCCAACACCGGAAAGTGGACCGCCACCTCCACCTATGACGTTTACATGGTCGACACCCCCATGAAGGATGGTGATACGACCAAAAAGGACGGCGACGATCTTGCCGAAGAACCGCCCAGACGCCGACGACGGCGAGCCAGAGGGCGAGGAAAGGGCAAGGAAAATCACACAGACACAAACGGCACCGGAGATAACGAGACTCCGGAAAACTTGGGGGAGCTCAGTGACAACACACCCGAGCAGTGCCCCAACGCCCCTGAAGGGCACGAGGACCAGGGTGACCCCGAGGACCTCGACGATTCCGAGGACAGCATTTACCTCCCTCCGTCCGAAGAGGAAGATAGCCTCGGACCCGAAGACTTTATCGTCCCAGAGGATCCCCTGGAGCAAGAGAAATTCAAACGGCAACTCATCGCCACTGCTCGAAGCTTGAAGAGGAAACAACAATAGCTAAAAGCCGAGCAGGATACGCTCAATGACAGATGGACGATAGTCTTAGCCGCCGAAGAAGGCCTCGACGATCAACGTCAGGGTCAATACAAGAGTTACCCACGGTGGCGCCTACTTCCAGAATTCGAGGATGAGGCCCTTGAGCCCATGCCTCCCAGACGAACTTACGCAAACCAGCCCAACCGCCCCCCTCGAGGACGGGATAGGCCGACTGCGGAAACTGAACTCCCACCCGCGCCCCCTCGAGGACGGGATAGGGCGGCCGGGGAAACCGAACTCCCACCCGCGCCCCCTCGAGGACAGGACAGGGCGGCCGGGGAAGCCGAATACCCACCCAGCCCCGTCGCCGAGCAGGCAAAGATCCGGTTCAACCGGGCGACCAATACGATCTGCGCCACGACCTGAACGCCAGAGCAATCCAGTCGAGATCCATCTATGGATCCACAGGATATGCACCCGCTGGACGGGATGGATACCAAGCCTGGCGCGATAGAAACGACAGAGCTTGGGAGCAGCACCGTGCCCGGATGACGACCGATCTCCGGCGTGATGTGGCCCGGGCCAGGGGTGCCGCACACCCAATGTGTTTCACTGATGAGGTGATGCAGCATCAGTTCCTCGAGGGGTTCAAACTCGTCAATATAGAATCTTACGATGGGACAACTGACCCAGCCGTGTGGATTGAGGATTTTCTCCTCCACGTTCATATGGCCCGAGGAGATGATCTCCACGCCATTAAGTACTTACCATTGAAACTCAAGGGACCAACAAGGCATTGGCTGAACAGCCTACCCGAAAATTCCATCGGGAGCTGGGAAGAGCTCGAGGATGCATTCCGAGCTAACTTCCAAGGCACCTATGTTTGGCCACCAGATGCCGATGACCTGAGCCATGTCATTCAGCAGCCCGGAGAATCAGCCCGGCAGTTCTGGAACCGGTTCTTGACCAAGAAGAACCAGATCGTCGACCGTCCGGATGCCGAAGCGATTGCAGCATTCAAACACAGTATTCAGGATGAGTGGCTCGCCCGCCAGCTCGGCCAGGACAAGCCGAAAACAATGTCGGCCCTTACCTCCCTAATGACCTGCTTTTGCGCGGGTGAGGATAGCTGGTTAGCTCGTCAAAGCAACCACCCCAAAGACCCCGGCACTTCAGAGACCCGGGACGGAAACGGGAAACCCCAGCGCAATAGGAACAATAAGCGCCGGCACTCAAACAACGGCGGTGAAGCCGATGACGCAGCAGTCAATGCCGGATTCAGCGGCTCGAAATCAGGACCTCGGAAAAAATCCTCTAAAAGGAACCGGGATGGCCCGTCTGCGTTGGACAGAATATTGGATAGGCCCTGCCAGATTCATGGCACCCCTGACAAGCCCGCTAACCATTCCAACCGTAACTGTTGGGTAATCAAACAGGCCGGCAAGGTCACAGCCAAAGAACAGGGCAAGGGCCCCCGCAGCGAGGATGATGACGAACCTCGCAGGCCGAACAACGGAGGCCAAAAGCAGTTCCCTCCAGAGGTCAAAACCGTGAACATGATTTATGTCACGCATATACCGAAGAAGGAGCGGAAACGCGCACTTCGGGATGTCTACGCCTTAGAGCCGGTAGCCCCAAAAATCAACCCGTTGTCGGCTTGCCCGATCACTTTCGACCGTCGAGACCATCCGACCAGTATACGCCATGGAGGAACGGCGGCTCTGGTGCTCGACCCCATAGTGGACGGATTTCACCTCACCAGAGTCCTTATGGACGGAGGTAGCAGCCTCAATCTGCTTTACTCAGATACCGCGAGGAAAATGGGGATTGACCCGTCAAGGATCAAACCCAGCAACACCACCTTTAAAGGTGTAATCCCGGGCGTCGAGGCACGCTGCACGGGATCCGTGACATTGGAAGTTGTCTTCGGCTCGCCCGATAACTTCCGCAGCGAGGACTTGATCTTCGATATTGTCCTCTTTCGCAGCGGTTACCACGCACTCCTCGGCCGGACTGCGTTCGCCCGCTTCAACGCCGTCCCGCACTATGCATACCTGAAGCTCAAGATGCCAGGACCTAAGGGCGTTATTACCATTAACGGTAACACCGAGCGCTCACTCCGAACAGAGGAACACACGGCGGCCCTAGCCGCCAAAGTCCAAGCTGTTGAAGAGGCGTCACAAGCCCAGTCTACTGTCAAGACACTGGACGCACGCAAGCGCTCCTGAGCTGTAGCCTCGGTTCTGGAGCACTCCCATGCTCACCCCGCATAGGCCCACCTAGTCGCGAAATACGTACCTCGGGTGCACAATTTCGCACTCAAAATTCCATGGGCAGTTGTGGGGACACATGAAACAAGGGCTGAGAGCTCGGTTCGACCGAGCAATGGCCAACAGATTTCTTCGAATCAACATCAACAACGGGAACCATCTAGGGCCTGATATACCACGGCGACTTCTCAAAACCCTTTCCCAAGGGCTCGTCTGCCGAACATTACTACTTCCGCCGAACATACTGTCGACAGCTTCGCTCATACGGAAGTTTCTTCAAGAGCAAAGGCGCAGACGTGCAGCAGGGTGTAGTAGGGACGTCAAACCACTCATGAAGGCCCTGTGTAAACCTTTATTCTAATGTATTTATTTCCAAAGTATCTATCAAAGTTACTTCGGCAATCCGGATTGTGCGGTTGGATGTCACACATTCAAAGGAAATAAAGACCAGCTTTTCTCTGGTAATTGCGCTTTCATTCGTGTTGCATATTCCTTTCCGCTTTTTCAAGCCGAAGTAAACTATCACGGTACGTCCCTTTTTCCTATAACCGGCTCATAGATCGGGGGCTCGAACATAAACCTTGCCCTAAACTTTATCCCCGCACTTATTTTTACTTTATGTGCTCGGCGTCACAGATATTGCACTATATGAATCAGCTCCGAATTGCGTCTTTGGTCAATAGTTGGGTTGCCCGGCTCCTGTGATTACCCTCTTACGTTCCGCACTGTTCGGCTAAGAGGGTAAAGGGAGAACCACTGCGATTGTACTTCTAGCTAGCCTGGTTAAGTACCTCAGTGGAGAAATCTGAAAACTGACTGTCACAATAAGCGAGAACTGGTCGGCGATCCGATGACTCGTGTCAAACCAAAAATCGTTGGAGATTCATCCGTGTTAAATGAAGGGTTTTCTGTTACAGAAACCATGTGATGGTGGTATCAACCGCGGCTCGTCCGAATATCACAAACACTGGGGGCTAGTCACCATCCCCCGCAGTCAAGCTCCTATGGCTAAGTGAAAGCACTAAAACCGCATAGTCTGATTGCCTAGTTTTCCATACATACAACCGCCTCCGGGCACCGAGACGTCAGCTAAGGGTTCAAGTATTACGAGAAAACACCCCATGTAGTATCTACAAGGGGGCTGAAGCCGACGACTGGTAACTTTCAGTTTAAAATCGGCCGCACAGGAGTCAAAATTAACATACGCAAGCACTATATTCACAGCCAACAACTTGCATCACAATTAAACAAAAGTTTTAACTCCTTGGCTATGAGGAAAATTAAACTACTCATAAATTACATCTTTTGAGCATTGGGCCTCTACTGCCCGAGCACCATCCATCACGATGGGAAAGTATTGCTCGGGGCGGCTATGCTCCTTCCCTCGTGGCGGAGGTCCGGTGGCCATCTCGGCTGGCTTTATCTTCGGCCAATGTACCATTGTTTTGCCGAAGGCCATCCGAGCACCCTCAATGCATGTGGAGCACTTCCAAGCGTCGATCCGAGAAGTGGCGTCGCACAGCCTCTGCACCAGACCGAAGTAGCTGCTCGGCAGCGGCTCCGTCGGCCATAGCTTGACGCAGAGGTCCTTCATCACCGGCTCCACCATCCGATGCAGCTCCATCAGCTGCTTCATTTGGTTGTTGAGGAGGGGAGGGTGTTCGGGCGCTTGAAATTGCGCCCAGAATAACCTCTGCTCGGCCCGACCCTCCTGGGCGGCGAAGAACCTCGCCGCATCCGCCGCACTCTTCGGGAGGTCCGCAAAGGCGCCTACGGAATGCCACACCCACGTGAGCAACGCGAACCTGTTACCTCCAAAGACACTTTGCAGCAAATATGGCTTACCATCCGCAATAAGCTTCACTTGGCGGAGCTCCTCCTGGCAGCTGCGCGCCTCTGTCCGCACTTCCTTGGCCACCGACCCCAGCAAGGTTAGCTCGGTGGCCTGCTCTTTGTTCTTCTGCTCGAGAGCCTCACACTTTGTGACGGCATCTGCAAGCTCTTGTTGCACCTCCGCCACTCTGGCTTCGTGCTTCTGGCTAGCGGTTTTCACTGAAGTCAGTTCGGCAGCTGCCTGTTCGGCTGCCGACCTCTGCTCTGCCGCTTCTAGCTGAGCTGTCCTCAGCGCGGCCTTGAGGTTCTCAACCTCCGCGGTGGTAGCTGTAGTCATACCCACTGATTTTGTTTAGGCTACTTTACGCCTTACTTCACAAAAATGCAATGGCTGTAGTAAATACTGCTGTTCGGACTTACCCTGTGCCTCATCGAACCTCTTGTTCACAAGGCTGAGGTCATCTTCGGAGCTTTTGAGCTTCTGATTCAGCTCGGCCAACTCCTCGGTGTTGGCGGCTGCTGCTGACGGCGCGGCATGCGCATCACTCTACGCATGTTAGTATCCGAGATATCGACTTTTGATCCTCTGACCGGCTTTGATCAAGCCAGTCAGAGTCTCGGGGGCTACTGTGTATGAGGCTATACATTTATACAAAAGGAATTCTTTAAAGGAGAACATTACTTGGCTCACCTTGAAGCCGGCGAGAAGTCCATTGAAAGCCTCCTTCAGTCCGCTATCCAAGAACCGAAGACTTTGCAACACCGCGCCCATAAGGGCACGGTGCTCTTCGGCGATAGAGGAGCTGGTTAGAGCATCCTCCATCTCATCCGGCCACCCAGTCGACGCCCGCTCTGGGGCAGACGGGGGTGGCAGGGGCACTTCGGTCTCTTCCCTTTGGAGGTCCGGGGTGCCCGGCTCCGGACGCCTCGACGACTCTGGAGCCGCTCCTGGAGAGAGCTCGGATTGTCCGGGCTCCTCCTCTTTGTTAACCAGAGGGGCCCTCCCCTCCTGGTCTTCGGCAACCGAGGTGTTCGCCTCGGCCATGATGACGTCACCCCCTCCCCCTATGTGCGGCGCGGGAGGGGTCCTCCTCGACAGGACCTCCTCGGCCTCCTCGGCGATTGGGGGAGGCGAGGCGCGTGACTCGGTCCCTCTCTCCGCTAACGCGGCCGGTGGAGAATCCCCCTTCGAAACCTGGTCGGTAGGAAGGTCGCGCAGCGGGCTGCGATGTCAAAAGCGAACAGTGAGTCGATATCGAGCTTAATTCGGCCGAGAACACTTATGCGGATATTGCAATGCGTACCTTTGGGCCAGCGGCTTGGCCCTGGGGATTCTCTGAGGAACCTCTTCGGAGGCCTCGGAGTCCTCGACGGATGCCGAGCTATCGCCGGACAAGGCCACCTTGGCCTTGCACAGTCTTTTGGGGGCGGGTTGAGGCAGCTCCTCCTCGACGTCTTCAGACGCCGCCCTTTTCCCTGTTCGGGAGGAATCATCTTCCTCCCCTTCTCCTCCCTACTCCTTCTCCTCCTCTTGTGCGGAGGGAGCATGGGTGTCCCCGG
This sequence comes from Elymus sibiricus, assembly GCA_039707655.1. Classification (NCBI taxonomy): domain Eukaryota; kingdom Viridiplantae; phylum Streptophyta; class Magnoliopsida; order Poales; family Poaceae; genus Elymus; species Elymus sibiricus. The sequence continues at coordinate 256,943,591 of CM077674.1, forward strand.
ATCTAGTGTCCGGGGGTCCTCGGGAGCGGAGGCCCTCTCTGGCCTCCCTCTTCAGGTCCTTCTTCTTCTCCTTCCTCTCCGACGCCTCGTATGGCTCAACGGCCAACATGGCCGTCTGTAGGGGTGTCTTGGGCCCCTCTGGCAGCGGCGCCGGACTGTTGATCCGCTCGGCCTTCTTCAGCCAGTTCTGTGGAGAGGAAATAAAAAAGCTAGGTACCTTGTCAAGGGGGAACAGTTCGAGTATAAGAACAAAATTAGTCATACCTCCCGCGGGGGGTTTGCGGCGTCGAGTCCGATGTCCTCCTCCTCGGCCGGCCAGTCCTTCTGCGGCTTGAACAGCGCCCTCCACAGCTGAGCGTGGGTGATACGGAAGAAGTTGCGCACGGTGGCCGGGTCTTCGGGCTTGTAAGCCCACATGGGGAGGCCCTGTCCTGGCATGGGAGTATTCGGCGGCCGAGCATGATTTGGATCACGTTGGGCAATTCGACGCCCTGCTCTATCATCTTGGTGATCCGGTTCTGCAGCTGCGCCACCTCCTTGTTCACCCCCCAATCGAGGCCTTTCTTGGTCCATGAGACCAGCCTCGTAGGGGGTCCGGATCGGAAGGCCGGAATCGCCCCCCAACCCGCGCTCCTCGGCTCGGTGATGTAGAACCATTCCTTCTGCCAGACCTTGATGGTCTCGATGAAGGTGCCCTCTGGCCACTCCACTCGGGGGAGTTTGCTGACCATAGCACCCCCATAGTCCGCCTGTTGGCCGTCGACGATCTTCGGCTTCATGTTGAAGACCTTCAGCCACAGGCCGAAGTGTGGCCGGATCCGAAGAAAGGCTTCGCAGATGATGATGAAGGCCGAAATGTGGAGGAAGGAGTTCGGCGCGAGATCGTGGAAATCGAGCCCGTAGAAGAACATGAGGCCCCTGACGAAGGGGTGAAGAGGAAAGCCCAAACCTCGAAGGAAGTGGGGGATGAATACCACCCTCTCGCCCTGCCACGGCATGGGGACGACCTGGCCGGCCTCTGGAGCACGGTGGGCGACGTTGGCGGGGAGATATCCCGCGCCCTTCAGCTCCATGATGGCGCTCTCGGTGACGACGGACGCCTCCCACTTGCCTTTGGACCCGGAGCCCGCCATTGCTAGATCGAATGGGCGGCTGGGAAGGTTCTTGGAAGGGAGAGCGGATCTGGGCGCTAGAGCTCAAAAGATGGGGACGGCAATGGCTAAGGGGAGAAATGAGAGCGTACGAAAGGAACGAAGGCTGTGCCCCTTTTATGGGCTGTAAAACCCACGGTCCCTTTATTGCGCCGCAGTCCTCGCCATTTCCCCATGTAACCGTGCCATAATGCGTGCGAGGGGTAAGGCGGATTATTGATCATATCCCTTGAAAACAGGACACGATCTCCATATTGATGGGACGTGCCAATGAAAACTGCCACGAACCGTGAATCGAGTTTTTCATAAACCAACTCGCGGTCGTGGCAAGGTGTGACCCTTCGGTAAAAGTTGTCAAATGAGGACACTATTCACACCAAAGCGACTAGCCTTTGAGGCTAAGTTATTAGTATACTTCGTTACCGAGGTATAGTTCGGCGCATATACGACCGGGCAACGCTTGAGAATACAATTCAGAGTAATACAGGCCTGTTACCGGAGTCACGGAAGAAAGGGAACTGGTCTACAAAGCCGATGATGTTCGGCACCTACCTTGGCTTCGAAGACTAGTTCGGGGGCTACTGAGGGTGTCCTAGACTAGGGGGTACTCGGGCCGCCGGCCTATCTCTCATAGGCCGGACATGTATGGGCCGCCCTTTACTTGCCAAAGGAGGGATGGATTATGGGTGACCCCGTGTACTAGAAGGAAACCTTCGAAGACTTGGCGTCTCCTCCAAGGAATACTTAGCGTGCCCGGCATGTTTATCCCCTGATGGTAACCGACTATGTGTAACCCTAGGGCCTTCTGGTGTCTATATAAACCAGAAGGTTTAGTCCATAGAGATCATCATATTCATTGCCTAGGGTTTCGCCCATCCGATCTCGAGGTAGATCAACTCTGTAACCTTCATACAATCACATCAATACAATCTAGCAGGACGTAGGGTATTACCTCTTCGGGAGGGCCCGAACCTGGGTAAATCATCGCCTCTACGTTCTTTGTTACCCATTGATTCCTAGACCCACAGTTCGGATCCCCTACCCGAGATCTGCCGGTTTTGGTAACGACACGCGCAGGCTGGTTGCTGAGGCTTGTTGGGCACGTGTCAGCACGCTGGGACATGATTTGCCTTCAATGACACCCGTGCAGGAGGCGTGTCAGAATAATATGAGGTAGCTGGGCGAGCGGTGCAGAAACCTTGCCGGGACTACCTCTCCACATGACACCTAACGATGCATTTAATGCTTTTGTCCTAAATTGGCAGAATTAGGTATGATAGCATTTTTTTATATCTAATCGTTATGTAATTATTGTTTTGCCACTGTGGTGACCCCTTGAGCTATAAAAGGAGGGCCAAGGCAACAGTTAGAGGGATTCGGACCCTTTACACAACTCGCATGTGCAGCTGCCTCTCTGCACCTTGCCGGGGAAGCGCTCCTTGTCATCGTGTTCATACACACCCAATATACTAAAGCAGGAGTAGGGTTTTACGCTTCGCAAGTGGCCCGAACCTGGGTAAAAATCGCCCTGCGTCCTCTGGTGATTCTGCTCTTTGTGCTTGCGTCTCCCCTCACCGAACCACAAGGGGCTGGATGGCCCCATAGATGGTCATTCCACCATGACAAGCATCTTGTGATATAGTTTGTTTGCTTTTTAGTTTGTCACAATCATCTTTGCTGAACACACCTTTTTGAGAGGGACACACATTATTCGTGATTTGTTAGAATACTCTTTGTGCTTCACTTATATCTTTTGAGCTAGGCAGTTGCTCTAGTGCTTCACTTATATCTTTTAGAGCACGGAGGTGGTTATATTTTAAAGAAATAGTTGCACTCTCATGCTTCACTTATATCTTTTTGAGAGTCTAATAATTAGCAATGGTAATATGCACAGGTTATGAATTTGGTCCTGATATGATAGGTATTCAAGAGGGATATAATAAAAACTTTCATGTAGACCACTGAATATGATAAGTTTGATTCCTTCCAATAGTTTTGCGATATTAAGATGGTAATATGTGGGAGGTGGTAGTAGATAATTGTGGTTTAGTAAGAATATTGGTGTTAAGGTTTGTGATTCCTGAAGCATGCACGTATGATCTGTCGTTATGCTAAGAAGTTGGAGCATGATTTATTCTTGATTGTCTACCTTATGAGTGGCGGTCGGGGATGAGCGATGCATTTTTCCTACCAATCTATCCCCCTAGGGGCATGCGTAGTAGTACTTTGCTTCGAGGGCTAATAAACTTTCGCAATAAGTATGTGAGTTCTTTATGACTAATGTGAGTCCATGGATTATACGCACTCTCACCTTTCCGCAATTCGCTAGCCTCTTCGGTACCGTGCATTGCCCTTTATCACACCGAGAGTTGGTGCAAACTTCACCGGTGCATCCAAACCCCGTGATATGATACGCTCTATCACACATAAGCCTCCTTATATCTTTCTCAAAACAGCCACCATACCTACCTATCATGGCATTTCCATAGCCATTCCGAGATATATAGCCATGCAACTTCCACCGTTCCGTTTTTATGACACACATCGTCATTGTCATATTGCTTTGCATGATCATATAGCTGACATAGTATTTGTGGCTCAGCCACCGTTCATCATTTTGTATACATGTTATGCTAGTATCATTGCACATCCTGGTACACTGCCAGAGGCATTCATATAGAGTCATATTGCTTTAGTATCGAGTTGTAACATTGACTTGTAAGTAAATAAAAGTGTGATGATCATCATTATTAGAGCATTGTCCCAGTGAGGAAAGAATGGTGGAGACTAATGAGTCCTCAAAAAAGTGGGGATGAGGTCCATGAGACCATTATAAACAAAAAAAAGAGAGAAAAAGAGAGAATGGGCAATGTTACTATCCTTTTTCCACACTTGTGCTTCAGAGTAGCAGCATGTTTTTCATATGGAGAGTCTCCTATTTTGTCACTTTCATATACTAGTGGGAATTTTTCATTATGGAACTTGGCTTGTATATTCCGATGACGGGCTTCCTCAAATGCCCGAGGTCTTCATGAGCAAGCAAGTTGGATGCACACCCACTTAGTTTTTCATGTTGAGCTTTCGTACACTTATAGCTCTTAGTGCATCCGTTGCATGGCAATCCCTACTCCTCGCATTGACATAAATTGATGGGCATCTCCATAGCCCGTTGATTAGCCTCGTCGATGTGAGACTATCTTCTTATTTTTTGACTTCCCCTTATTGATCTCTACCACCATACTCTATTCAACCCATAGTGCTATATCCATGGCTTGTGCTCATGTATTGCGTGGGGGTTGAAAACGCTGAAGCGCGTTAAAAAGTATGAACCAATTGCTCGGCTTGTCATCGGGGTAGTGCATGATAAGTATTTTGTGTTAAGAAGATGGAGCATGACAGGATTATATGATTTTGTAGGGATAACGTTCTTTAGCATTTTTATTTTGAAAGACGTGATTGTTTATTAGTATGCCTGAGTATTGATGTCTTTATGTCAAACTATAGACTATTGCCTTGAATCATTCGGATCTTATTATTCATACCGTAAGAGAAAGATTACAAGATGAAACATGTTAGGTAGCATTCCAAATCAAAAATTCTGTTTTTATCATTTACCTACTCGAGGACGAGCAGGAATTAAGCTTGGTGATGCTTGATACGTCTCCAACGTATCTATAATTTTTGATTGTTCCATGCTATTATAGTATCAATCTTGGATGTTTTTATACACAATTATATGCAATTATATATCATTTTTGGGACTAACCTATTAACCTAGTGCCCAGTGCCAGTTGTTGTTTTCTGCTTGTTTTTTGTTTTTCAGAAAATCAGTACCAAACAAAGTCCAAATGCCACGAAACTTTTTGGAGATTTTTTCTGGACAAAAGAGACCTTGGAAGCTTTGGGAGGAGGCCAGAAGCCTCATGAAGGCTTCACAAGGCAACAGGGCGCGGCCCAGAGGTGGCGCGCCGTGTTGCCTTGTGGGGCCCTCGTGGCTCCGTTTGACCTAATTCCACTTCTATAAATTCTCAAATATTGGGAAACCAATAGAAAGCCACCCCGAATAACTTTTACGCCGCCGCAAGCCTCTGTTCTTCTGTGATCCCATCTGGAGGCCTTTTCCGGTACTCTGCCAGAGGGGGAATCGATCACGGAGGGCTTCTACATCAACCTTGCTGCCCTTCCGATGATGTGTGAGTTGTTTACCATAGACCAACGGGTCCATAGCTAGTAGCTAGATGGCTTCTTCTCTCTCTTTGATCTTCAATACCATGTTCTCCTCGATGTTCTTGGAGTTATATCTTATGTAATCTTCTTTTGCGGTGTGTTTGTTGGGATCCAATGAATTGTGAGTTTACGATCAGATTATTCATGAGAAATATTTGAGTCTTCTCTGAACTCTTTTATGCATGATTATTATAGCTTTGTATTTCTCTCTGATCTATCGATTTGGTTTGGCCTACTAGATTGATTTATCTTCCAATGGGAGAGGTGCTTTGTGATGGGTTCAATCTTGCGGTGCTCAATCCCAGTGACAGAAAGGGACATGACATGTATTTGTATTGTTGCCATTAAGGGTAAAAACATGGGGTTTAATCATATTGCTTGAGTTTACTTTGTCTACATCATGTCATCTTGCTTAAGGCGTTACTCTGTTTCATACTTAATACCCTAGATGCATGATGGATAGCGGTCGATGGGTGGAGTAATAGTAGTAGATCCAGGGATGAGTCGGTTTCTTTGATCTTCAATACAATGTTTTCCTCGATCTCCTTAGAGTTCTATTCGATGTAATCTTCTTTTGCGGTGTGTTTGTTGGGATCCGATGAATTGTGGGTTAATGATCAGATTATTCATGCGAAATATTTGAGTCTTTTCTGAACTTATTTATGCATGATTGTTATAGCTTTGTATTTCTCTCCGATCTATCTGTTTGGTTTGGCCAACTAGATTGATTTATCTTGCAATGGGAGAGGTGCTTTGTGATGGGTTCAATCTTGCGGTGCTCTATCCCAGTGACAGAAAGGGACAAGACACGTATTTGTATTGTTGCCATTAAGGATAAAATGATGGGGTTTTTTCATATTGTTTGAGTTTACTTTGTCTACATCATGTCATCTTGCTTATGGTGTTACGTTATTTTCATTAACTTAATACCCTAGATGCATGCTGGATAGCGATCGATGGGTAGAGTAATAGTAGTAGATGCAGGCAGGAGTCGGTCTACTTGTCTCGGATGTGATGCCTATATACATGATCATTGCCATGAATCCGCCATAATTATTTGCTTTTCTATCAATTGCACAACAGTAATTTGTTTACCCACTGTATGCTATGCGTTCGAGAGAGAAGACTCTAGTGAAAACTATGGCCCCCGGGTCTACTTTATCATATATAAAAAACCTAAAAATACCTTGCTGCAATTTATTTACTTTTATTTTTTTTAGTATTTTAGTTTATCTATATACCACTATCAGATTTAATCCTTGCAAATAACCACTAAGAGGATTGACAACCCTCTTATTTGTGTTGAGTGCAAGTGTTTGCTTTTGTGTGTGCAGGTGCGCTTAATGGGATTTTGCTTGGTTCTCCTACTATATTGATAACCATGGTTCTTAACTGAGGGAAATACTTATCTCTACTATACTGCATCATCCTCTCCTCTTCAGGGAAATACCAACGCAGTCTACAAGTAGCAGTAATCTAGGCACATAGGTTGATACACGTTTTCGTCCTACTTTCTCCGATAGGAACTTTGGAGTGATTCTTTGTCGCACGTTGAGGGATTGTTATATGATTCAATTATGTTAGCACTGTTGAGAGATTGCACTAGTGAAAGTATGAACCATAGGCCTTGTTTCTAAGCATTGCAATACCGTTTGTGCTCACTTTTATCACTAGCTACCTTGCTGTTTCTATTATTTCAGATTATAAAAACCTATTTCTATCATCCATATTACACTTGTATCACCATCTCTTCACCGAACTAGTGCACCTATACAATTGACAACTATATTGGGCGTGTTGGGGACATAAGAGATTTCTTGTATTTGATTGCAGGGTTGTTTGAGAGAGACCATCTTCATCCAACACCTCCCACGGATTGATAAACCTTAGGCCATCCACTTGAGGGAAATTTGTTGTTGTCCTACAAAACTCTGCGCTTGGAGGCCCAACAGAGTCTACAAGAATAAAGTTGTGTAGTAGACATCATTGTACCGCGTACATGGGAGGTTGTACCGCTGTGTGACGCCCCCAGCCCGACCGTGCACTAATCATACACGCAAATGCGCACGATCAAGCCCAGGGACTCATGGGAAGATATCACAACACAACTCTAGACACAAAATAAAATAATACAAGCTTTATATTACAAGCCAGGGGCCTCGAGGGCTCGGATACATAAGCTCGAGTTACACAAGAGTCAGCGAAAGTGTCAGTATCTGAGTACAGACATAATTAGACAAAGGTTGCCTTAAGAAGGCTGAGCAAAACAACCACATCTAGATCGAAAAGGCGCAGGCCTCCTGCCTGGGAGCCTCCTATCTACTCCTGGCCACCGGTCTCCATGTAGTAGTAGGCTCGGACGGTGTAGTAGTAGTCGACGGCGGGATCAGCTGGCTCCGAGGCTCCATCATCTGACCGCGGCAATCAGGTATAGGGAAAAGGAGGTAGCAAAGCAACCGTGAGTATTCATCCAAAGTACTCGCAAGACTTACATCAGAACTATGCTAAGTATTCATCGGTTTCAAAGGGAAGGGGTTGTTGATACGTCTCCAACGTATCTATAATTTTTTATTGTTCCATGTTGTTATATTATCAATCTTGGATGTTTTTATATGCATTTATAGCAATTATATATCATTTTTGGAGACTAACCTATTAACTTAGTGCCCAGTGCCAGTTGTTGTTTTCTGCCCTATTTTTGTTTTACAGAAAATCAATACCAAAAGAAGTCCAAATGCCACGAAACTTTTTGGAGATTTTTTTCTGGACAAGATAAACACTAGAAGCTTTGGGAGGAGGCCAGAAGCCCCAGGGGGTGCCCACGAGGCACCAGGGCGCACCTGGGGGGGGGGGCAGGCGCGCCCTGGTACCTCGTGGGGCCCACAGAGCTCCGTTTGACCTAATTCCTCCACTATAAATTCCCAAAAAATTAGAAACCCTTAGGGGAGTCCACGAAATACTTTTTCCGCCACCGCAAGTTTCTGTTCTCGAGAGATCCCATCTGGAGGCCTTCTCCGGCACTCCGCCGGAGGGGGAATCGATCACGGAGGGGCTCTACATCAACCTTGCTGCCCTTCCGATGATGCGTGAGTAGTTTACCACAGACCTTCGGGTCCATAGGCAGTAGCTAGATGACTTCTTCTCTCTTTTTGATCTTCAATACAATGTTCTCCTCGATGTTCTTGGAGTTCTATCCGATGTAATCACTTTTTGCGGTGTGTTTGTTGGGATCCGATGAATTGTGAGTTTATGATCAGATTATCCATGAATATTATTTGAGTCTTCTCTGATCTCTTTTATGCATGATTATTATAGCTTTGTGTTTCTTCTCCGATCTATTGATTTGGTTTGGCCAACTAGATTGATTTATCTTGCCATGGGAAGAGGTGCTTTGTAATGGGTTCGATCTTGCGGTGCTCAATCCCAGTGACAGAAAGGGACATGACACGTATGTATCATTGCTATTAAGGGTAAAAAGATGGGGTTTATTCATACGTGAGTTTATCTTGTCTACATCATGTCATCGTTCTTAAGGCGTTACTCCGTTCTTTGTGGACTTAATACACTAGATGCATGCTGGATAGCGGTCGATGTGTGGAGTAATAGTAGTAGATGCAGGCAGGAGTCGGTCTACTTGTATTGGACGTGATGCCTATATACATGATCATTGCCTTGGATATCGTCATGATTATTTTCTTTTCAATTAATTGCCCAACAGTAATTTGTCTACCCACCGTATGCTATTTTCTTGAGAGAAGCCTCTAGTGAAAACTATGGCCCCAGGGTCTATCTAAATCATATTACTAAAACCCTAAAAATATTGCTGCACTTTTCTTTTATTTATTTTATTTTGTATTTTTGTTTCTATCTATCTATCTATCACATACAATTTAATCTTGCAATTAACCGTCGAGGGATTGACAACCCCTCGTTTGCGTTGGGTGCAAGGATTTGTTGTTTGTGTGCAGGTACTGCTAACGAGGTGTTGCATGGTTCTCCTGCTGGATTGATAACCTTGGTTTCATAACTGAGGGAAATACTTACCTCTGCTGTGCTGCATCATCCCTTCCTCTTCGGGGATAATACCAACGCAAGCTGCAAGTAGCAGGAAGAATTTCTGGCGCCGTTGCCGGGGACAAGTCATCAACATCTATCAAGTACCTTCGCGTAAACTCTCATCTCCTTGCATTTACTTTATTTGCCTCTCATTTTCATCTCCCCCACTTCTAAAACGTTTTTACAAAAATACAAAAATATTTTTCGTTTTCCTTTTTCTAGTTTGCTTGTTTGCTTGTTTTCTATCTTGTTTGCGCAGGCACGATGTCTCAAGAAAATACAAAATTGTGTGATTTTTCCAATACTAATAATAATGATTTTATTAGTACTCTGATTGCTCCTCCCACCGCTAGTGCGGAGACTAGTGATATTAATGCCGCTTTGCTAAATCTTGTCATGAAAGATCAATTTTCCGGTAGTCCTAATGAAGATGTTGCATCCCATCTTAACACTTTCATAGAATTGTGTGATATGCAAAAGAAAAAAGATGTGGATAATGATATTGTGAAATTAAAATTATTCCCGTGCAAAAATTTGGTTTTCATCTTTACCACGAAATAGTATCGATTCTTGGGATAGGTGTAAAGATGCTTTTATTACTAAGTATTTTCCTCCAGCAAAAATTATTTCTCTTAGAAATCAAATTATGAATTTCAAGCAACTTGATCATGAACATGTTGCCCAATCTTGGGAGAGGATGAATTTAATGATAAGAAATTGCCCTACTCATGGTTTAAATTTTTGGATGATCATACAAAAAATTTATGCGGGATTGAATTTTGTCTCTAGAAATCTTTTAGATTCCGCCACGGGTGGTACTTTTATGGAAATTACTTTGGGAGAAGCTACTAATTTGCTTTATAATATTATGGCAAATTATTCACAATGGCATACTGAAAGAGCTCCCACTAGTAAAAAGGTGAATTCTATTGAAGAAATTGGTACTTTGAGTGATAAAGTTGATGCGCTTATGAAATTGTTTGCTAGTAAAAATACTCATATTGATCCTAATGATGTGCCATTGTCCACTTTTATTGAGCAAAATAATGATCCCGTAGATGTGAATTTTGTCTCGCGAAACAATTTTAATAATAATGCTTATAGAGGTAATTTCAATGCTAGGCCGTTCCCTAGAAATTCCTCTAATAATTATGGCAATCCTTATGGTAATTCTTATAATAATAATAATAGGGTGCCCTCTGATCTTGAAAGTAATATTAAAGAATTTATTAATGCTCAAAAAGTTTTCAATACTACGATAGAAGAAAATTTGAGTAAACTTGATGATATGTCTAGGAGCATTGATAGAATTATTCATGATGTGGAAAATCTTAAGACTAAAATTTTGCCACCCAAAATTGATATTAGTGAATCAATTAAAGCTTTATATGTCTCCATGGATGAGAGTAAGAAAAGAACCGCCATGCTAAAAGCTAAACAAGAATTTTTAGAAAAAGCAATTCCTCCCGGTTTTTATCGTAGTAATGATGAGGATATTAAAATGATTGGTGTTTCATCCATTGATTCTTTGCTTAGGAATATAAAACTTTATGAAAAGGTGACTGAAGAAGAGTCAACTTTAGCTAGTAGGCGTTCCCATAATTCGGAGGGTGAAAATCTTAATGAAAAAATTGCTAAAAGTGGGATTGGAGAGGTAAAAACTTTAAATAGCGATGTGCCCACTCTTTTGGATTACAAAGATTTTAATTATGATAATTGTTCTTTGATTGAGTGCATTTCTTTGTTACAATCCATGTTAAATTCACCCAACGCTTATGAGCAAAACAAGGCTTTTACTAAACACATTGTAGAAGCAATGATGAAAGCGTTAGAAGAAAAGCTAGAACTAGAAATTTCAATTCCTAGAAAATTATATGATGAATGGGAACCCACCATTAAAGTTAAAATAAAAAATTATAAGTGCAATGCTTTATGTGATTTGGGTGCTAGCGTTTCCACAATTCCAAAATCTCTATGTGATGTGCTAGGTTTCACCAATATAGATGAATGTTCTCTTAATTTGCACTTGGCGGATTCTACTATTAAAAAGCCAATGGGTAGAATTAATGATGTGCTTATTCTTGCAAATAGAAATTATGTTCCTATTGATTTTATTGTACTTGACATTGAATGCAATTCTTCTTGCCCCATAATACTTGGTAGACCGTTTTTACGAACTATAGGTGCCGTTATTGACTTGAAAGAAGGGAATATAAAATTTCAGTTTCCATTAAAGAAGGACATGGAGAATTTCCCTAGGAAAAGAATTAAAGCACCATATGAATCAATTATGAGGGCCACTTATGGAATCAACTTGAACGATGACAATACTTGAAACTATGCATTATGCCTAGCTAGGGGCATAAAACAATAGCGCTTGTTGGAAGGCAACCCAATGAATAAAATAAATTTTTACTTTTTTTCTGTTATTGTGTGTTTTCACAATTATGCTACTGTTATGATTGTGTTTTTGTGTTTTTAATTAGTGTTTGTGCCAAGTAATACCTTTAGGATGATTTGGAAGATAGTATAATTGATGCTGTTTGGAAAACAGAAAGTTTTGCGTCCAGTGTCTGAATTATTTTCTGTACTGGAGCGTCAGAAAAATCTGAAATGTTTACACAGTATTGGTATATGAATTGCCCACGTTGTCCTAATTTTTCAGAATTTTTGGAGTTACAGAAGTATGTCTTTTAAATAGATTACTACAGACTGTTCTGTTTTTGACAGCTTCTGTTTTTGATGCACTACTTGCTTGTTTTGATGAATCTATGGATTGTATCGGGGGGTATAAGCCATGGTGAAGTTAGAGTACAGTAGGAATAATGAAAAAATAAAATATGAATGGGTTTGCAACAGTACTTAAAGTAGTGATTTATTTTGTTATACTAACGGATCTCACAAAGGTTTTGTTGAGTTTTGTGTGATTGAAGTTTTCAAGTTTTGGGTGAGATCACGATGGATGAAGGAATAAGGAGTAGCAAAAGCCTAAGATTGGGGATGCCCGAGGCACCCCAAGGTAATATTCAATGAAGACTCAAGCGTCTAAGCTTGGGGATGCCCCAGAAGGCATCCCCTCTTTCTTCTACCAACCATCGGTAATTTTACTTGGAGCTATATTTGTATTCGTCACATGATATGTGTTTTGCTTGGAGCATCTTGTATTATATGAGTCTTTGCTTTGTTTGCTTTTTAGTTTGTCACAATCATCCTTGCTGAACACACCTATTTTGAGAGAGCCACACGTTTATCATGACTTGTTAGAATACTCTATGTGCTTCACTTAAATTTCTTGACCTAGGCAGTTGCTCTAGTGCTTCACTTAAATCTTTTTGAGCACGGTGGTGGCTATATTTTGAAGAAATAAACTCTCATGCTTCACTTATATTATTTTGAGAGTTGATTGAAATTTTGAAGAAATGAATTCTCATGCTTCACTTATATTATTTTGAGAATTGATAAGATTGAAATTTTGAAGAAATATTTGCACTCTCATGCTTCACTTATATCTTTTTGAGTGTTGATAATAGTAACGGTAATTTGCACAAGATATGAATTTGGTCCCAAAGTGATGAATATTCAAGAGGGATATAATAAAAACTTTCATATAGATCATTGGATATGATGAGTCTGATTCCTTGCAATAGTTTTGGGATATGGAAATGATAATATGTGAGTCATGTTAGTGAGTAATTGTGATTTAGTAAGAATATTAGTGTTAAGGTTTGTGATTCCCTATGCATGCACGTTAAGTCAATAGTTATGCGAAGAAATTATATCCTACTTATGGTGCATTATTCGGTGTTAGTTATGTTCAATGCATGTTTATGACCGTTTTCGCTTTTTGGTTGGTTGCTTCTCAATCTATTTGCTAGCCTTCATTTGTACTACGCGGAAATACTGCTTGTGCATCCAAAATCCTTAAACCCAAGTTGTGTCAAATGAGTCCACTATATCTACCCATATGCGGTATTGCCATGCCGTTCTAAGTAAATTTGCGTGTGCAACTCTAATTTTCAAAATAATTTTTCCATTTTGTGTGCCCGTACCGCTCATGAGGCGGCAAGGGGTGGACATTATTTTCCATGCTAGGTGTGTTATTCTCACGATGATGTTTATTCACTTGTCATTGCACGAGAGAGTGGCTGATAATAGGGATGCCCAGTCCCACAATGAATCAAAAATTAATAACAACAAAATTCCTTGGAAAGTGTTGGTTTGGAGGGCACCCGTGGATACGGCTAGCCATGGATTGTGAAAGAATGGTGGAAAGGAAATAAATTTTACATTCTGTTTGGGAACCGCCTATGATGTGTCTAGCATGGAAAATAATGGGAATTCTCGGTCGTTTTCGTTGACAGGAAAAGCATGCCTCTCAAAATATTTTATCTCTTTAATTTAAGCTTTGAGCACTGGCACATTTGACAAATCTCTGCTTCCCTCTGTGAAGGGCCTATCTATTTACTTTTATGCAATTTTTATTTTTACTTTGAGTCTCCATTTTCTCTTACAAAAGCACCAACTAGAGAGCACTATTGTCATACTTGTGCATTGGATGTAGCTAATATTTGAGTGTGTTTCATGAATGGATCAATGATTGAGCATAATGGGCTAGGGATAACTTTCTTTAGCATTGATATTTTGAAAGACATGGTTGCTTGTTAGCATGCTTGAGTATTTATATCTTCATGTCAAATTATAGACTATTGCTTTGAATCATTCAAGTCCAATGTCCATGCTATAAAAGTAAAGAATATGTGATGAATATGATAGGCAGCATTCCACATCAAAAATTATGTTTTTATCATTTACCTACTCGAGGACGAGCAGGAATTAAGCTTGGGGATGCTGATACGTCTCCAACGTATCTATAATTTTTGATTGTTCCATGCTGTTATATTATCAATCTTGGATGTTTTTATATGCATTTACAGCAATTATATATCATTTTTGGAGACTAACCTATTAACTTAGTTCCCAATGCCAGTTGTTGTTTTCTGCCCTGTTTTTGTCTTATCGAAAATCAATACCAAACGAAGTCCAAATGCCACAAAACTTTTTGGAGATTTTTTTCTGGACAAGATAAACACTAGAAGCTTTGGGAGGAGGCCAGAAGCCCCAGGGGGTACCCACGAGGCACCAGGGGGCGCCTGGGGGGCAGGCGCGTCCTGGTACCTCGTGGCGCCCACAGAGCTCCGTTTGACCTAATTCCTCCACTTTCAATTCCCAAAAAATCAGAAACCCTCACGGGAATCCACGAAATACTTTTTCCGCTGCCGCAAGTTTCTGTTCTAGAGAGATCCCATCTGGAGGCCTTCTCCGGTACTCCGCCGGAGGGGGAATCGATCACGGAGGGGCTCTACATCAACCTTACTGCCCTTCCGATGATGCGTGAGTAGTTTACCACAGACCTTCGGGTCCATAGGCAGTAGCTAGATGGCGTCTTCTCTCTTTTTGATCTTCAATACAATGTTCTCCTCGATGTTCTTGGAGTTCTATCCGATGTAATCACTTTTTGCGGTGTGTTTGTTGGGATCCGATGAATTGTGAGTTTATGATCAGATTATCCATGAATATTATTTGAGTCTTCTCTGATATCTTTTATGCATGATTATTATAGCTTCGTATTTCTTCTCCGATCTATTGATTTGGTTTGGCCAACTAGATTGATTTATCTTGCCATGGGAAGAGGTGCTTTGTAATGGGTTCGATCTTGCGGTGCCCAATCCCAGTGACAGAAAGGGACATGACACGTATGTATTGTTGCTATTAAGGGTAAAAAGATGGGGTTTATTCATACATGAGTTTATCTTGTCTACATCATGTCATCGTTCTTAAGGTGTTACTCCGTTCTTTATTAACTTAATACACTAGATGCATGCTGGATAGCGGTCGATGTGTGGAGTAATAGTAGTAGATGCAGGCAGGAGTCGGTCTACTTGTATTGGACGTGATGCCTATATACATGATCATTGCCTTGGATATCGTCGTGATTATTTGCTTTTCTATCAATTGCCCAACAGTAATTTGTCTACCCACCGTATGCTATTTTCTTGAGAGAAGCCTCTAGTGAAAACTATGGCCCCCGGGTCTATCTAAATCATATTACTAAAACCCTAAAAATATTGCTGCACTTTTCTTTTATTTATTTTATTTTGTATTTTTGTTTCAATCTATCTATCTATCACATACAATTTAATCTTGCAATTAACCGCCGAGGGATTGACAACCCCTCGTTAGCGTTGGGTGCAAGCATTTGTTGTTTGTGTGCAGGTACTGCTAACGAGGTGTTGCGTGGTTCTCCTACTGGATTGATAACCTTGGTTTCATAACTGAGGGAAATACTTACCTCTGCTGTGCTGCATCATCCCTTCCTCTTCGGGGATAATACCTACGCAAGTTACAAGTAGCAGCTGTATCTGTGGACTATACTGCAGAAATGCCAGAATAGAGGGGAAGGCCTAGCCTATCGAAGAGTAGCATCTTGCAGCGTCTTGCAGCATTAGAAGAGTACAGATTAGTAGCATAACATAAAGTAATAAGAAATAGTACCAATGCCCAGAGATCCTTCCTCTACTCCCTACGAGAAAGCGATCCCGGAGCTAACATATTAATTAAAGTATCACAAGTATCCAGTTCTAGTTGTAGTTGATCGGGATACAACACTAAGCGTCCTGTTACCGTGGACACGGCTATTCGAATAGATAACTTCCCTGCAGGGGCGCACTACTGTTACCCAACACGCTCGATTAACTCTGGCCGGACACACTTTTCTTGGTCATGCCCGGTCTCAACTAATCGACACGATGTAGTCCTACCTAGGCGCCGCAGAGAGGTCCCCGCCGGTCTACATCCTAAGTGCTCAGGGTTCTTGGGCCCATCGCCCTTTGCACTCCGGGTCGTTGCGTGCAGGGCCAGCCTCACCACGTTGTGCCTGTGGGTATCTGCTGTCAGCTGTGCCGCAATGCTGAACTGGACGTCTGATAGAGCTTTCGGCTGATACATACGGCGCCGAGGGCCCCATTAAACCATTATCCCGTGTGGTGGTAGTGCGTATAGGCCAGTGGCCAACTCAGATTAAATACCCAAATCTGTTAAGTGTGTTATTAGTAACTCGCGGACACGAACAGGGCTCAAGGCTCACCTCCGACACCCTGTCGCACCAACTTAGTAACCCGCGGACCAACGACCAGGAACCATGCCCACCTTTCTCCTAGGAGGTCTCCACCCGCCCTGTCGTTCCGCCACAATAATCTCTCGCGGGTGCCCTCATGGCCAACCCGACTTCCCAAAGGACTGAGGTGAAGGTCAAAGTACCCGTGTGTCCATAACATCGTGGGGAATCCGAGGAACCACCCTCGATGGATTCCCACTCGATGTAACCGTCAAGGTGAACTTGGAGGAATCACCCTCGATAAGTTAACACTTGAGGGGCTGCACGACAGAGGCATCATCGGTGTGGTGAAAAAGGAATCACCCTCGATAACCCACAACCGACTAGCTACGCTACAGAGATATCATCAGGAGTGAGGTAGGAGGTATCACCCTCGGCACTCGATGGTAACTCTGCAGAGTCGTACAACTAAGGGGGTGTGCGGTGCTGTGTAGGTCTCTGCACATCGATCACGCTGATCGAGTCACCGGTGGTAAAGCATGGCAACAAGGACAAGGGTGTGGGGCCATTGATGGATCACAAACCAGCCTATAATAAGCATTTAGGTCAACAGGTAAAGTATCAACAGCAGGTTACAAAATCAGGCTATGCATCAGAATAGGAGCAATCAATTATAGTAGCAAAATCTAATGCAAGCATGGGAGAGAAAGAATGGGCGATATAGGAATGATCAAGGGGTTTTGCTTGCCTGGAAGCTCTGCTGAGAGGGGCTGGACGTCAGGAGCGTAGTCGTACTCGGAAGCAGCGTCAGTCTCGGAGTCTACCGGAGAGAAGAGGGGGAAGAAACAATAAATACAAAGCAAACAAATGCATCACAATGCATGACATGGCAATATGCTGCTAGGGGTGAGCTAACGCAGTGCTACACGTTACAGACGGAGCGGGAAAATATCTGGGGATATTTTCCCGACCCTGGGCAGTTATCGGACAGGCGATCTGGAGGGGAAGATTCCATGTTTGCAGTGTTGGAGGCATGTGGCAGGTATCTCGATTACGTATTCGGATTCGTCTTATTTTTCTGATCATTTTTCATATATAAATTATTTTCATCCGAGTTACAGATTATTTTATATGATTTTTCAAAGTGTTAATCATTTTCTGGAATTTTTGGAATTTAATTTAATTCAAAAATCATTTAAATGTTAATTGCTATGGGTACATAGAAGTGTACCCAGGAATGTGCAACAGAGGCTGACATGTGGGTCCAGTTGACTGGGTCAACTGCCCAGTCAGCAGCTCCAGTCAGCAGTCAACAGGGTCAAAGGGGGCCCACATGTCAATGACTGGGGCCAGCCCAGTCAGCATTTGACTGGTCAACTGGGCCCAGTGGGACCCATTTGTCAGTGACTGGGTTAATTAGCAGGGTTTTAATTAATCTAATTAGTTAGTTAGCGGGGGTGGGGCCCAGATGTCAGTGAGCATCAGCAATTAAGTTAATTAACCCTAATACTACTCGCTACAGTAAATGGCCCCACATGCCAGTGGCTGGTTAGCGTGTTAATAAGCTCCTAATGAGCTGATGGGTGGGACCCACTGGCGTTTAAACGCCGGCGCGCGCAGGCAAACGCCGGCGGCCACAGGCGCGACGGAGGCTCGCCGGAATCGCACCACCAGCAACCAAACACGCCGCGGTTTGTTTCTACGGGACCAGCGCGATGGGGCGCGTCCACTGGGGCCAGCAGCCGATGCTAGGGGTGGCCGGAGCGATGACAACGACGACGCCCGACGACGGTGTTGACATGGCCTCAATGAAAATGAGCCTACAGGGCACGGGAGAGGACACGGGAGGTCAAGGGGGAAGCGGGAGCTCACAGCGGGGTAAGCGGGGAGCTTAGGGGAGCCGGAGGTGGCCGGAGTCGAGGGGATCGAGCGGCGACAGAGGCGGCGGCCGACGAGGGGAAACGGGCGTGGCGGCGTTGTCGGGACTCCCCGGCGTCGATCTGGTGGTGTGGCGGATGGAGACGAGCCCGGCAGTCCTCCTGGTCATGGCGATGGAGAGAGGGAAGGCCGGTGGCCGCTTAGACGACGGCGATGCGGCGACGGCCGAGCTCGAGGGAGCTCCAAATCGACGAATGGGAGCGAGGGAGGGGGAAACTGAGGCTAGGGTTAGCGAGGGGGGGCGACTGCGGGGCCTTGTAGGCGTCCATGGCCAAAGGGGAGCGTCGGTGTCGACGATCCGACGGCTGCATCGGCCGCGGACGCATGCACGGCCGACATGGCGATGAGGAAGAAGAAGGACAGAGGGGAGTTGGGCTGGGCCAGTGGAAGTGGCGGTTGGGCCGGCACTGTTGAACTAAAGCCCAGCGCCACAGTTCCTTTTCTTCTTTTTCTTTGATAAATACTTCAGTGAGTATTTGCATTTTAAAAATGCCATCAGATGACTTTGCAAAAATGTGGAGCTTTGCTCATAAATAGCATTGCATTTTTCTGCATTGTCACAAAAAGTTTGGGGAAATTTTGAATTGATTTTAATTTTGTTTAAATAGAAATGATTTAATTTGGGGTTGTTTGGCTACTGTTTTGGTTGCTAGGGTCAATTTGAAAATTCAAATAATATTGGTTTTGTTTTTATAATTGCTTTGGGATTATTTGCAAAATTATGAACTATTTTGTTCACAAGTTTGGAGTTTTTCTAATTTCACTTGTTATTTGAAGTTTGAATTCGAGTTGAATTATTTCTTAATTGCATTTCTTGGGATATAATGATGATGACCTGGCATCATTAGTGTGAGGTCACTATAGCATGACACTAGGGGTGTTACAATTCTCCTCCACTACAAGAAATCTCAACCCGAGATTTAAGAGGTGGAGTAAAGGAGAAGGGATTGTTTACAAAGTTGTAACGACTCTTTTTGGCCAGGTTTCGATCCCGTGGAGTTGCAGTGAGTGTGGACTAAGAGAAGGAAGGATGGTGACATCTTGCGTGCTCACGACAACAAGACATGTCAGACAAAAGTCTGCCAGCTATGTCGGCAACACGTCGGTACCATGGGCGGAGAACAAAGAGAACCATTTTCCTGCTCGTTAAAACGAGGCGGACCAATAGCCAAGGTTCTCGTCCATCGGTGGTTACCGGAATGTCATCAACAATAGTAACAAGGTTTTATTTGGGGGTGTAGACTTAAGCTGGGAATTGTCACTGCTCAGATAAAGCCAGATTACAAGAAAGGTTAAACAGACCAATGGAAAGGAAAATGTGATGATCAGATTAAATAGACCAATGGAAAGGAATAATTGGAGACAATCCAGCTCTCCGGGTGGATGTGAACACGAGAACCTAATGTTAGTGTTAGCAAAATCTTTAACCCAAAAATAAGAGAGATCAGAATTCCCAGAGTAAAGGAGAGGAATAAAAGATCCTAATCCCAACCATTGGCGATGTGGGCCCGTAAACCACACAACAATGTTAGTAAAATAGTTTTTCAAAGACTAGACTCAACTTCGGCCAAGGAGTTGGAAAGGGGCTTCCTACAGGCAGTCGGCTCTGATACCAACTTGTGACGCCCCCGGCCCGACCGTGCACTAATCATACACGCAAATGCGCACGATCAAGCCCAAGGACTCATGGGAAGATATCACAACACAACTCTAGACACAAAATAAAATAATACAAGCTTTATATTACAAGCCAGGGGCCTCGAGGGCTCGAATACATAAGCTCGAGTTACACAAGAGTCAGCGAAAGCGTCAGTATCTGAGTACAGACATAATTAGACAAAGGTTGCCTTAAGAAGGCTGAGCAAAACAACAACATCTAGATCAAAAAAGCGCAGGCCTCCTGCCTGGGAGCCTCCTATCTACTCCTGGCCACCGGTCTCCACGTAGTAGTAGGCTCCGATGGTGTAGTAGTAGTCGACGGCGGGATCAGCTGGCTCCGGGGCTCCGTCATCTGATCGCAGCAATCGGGTATAGGGAAAAAGAGGTAGCAAAGCAACCGTGAGTACTCATCCAAAGTACTCGCAAGACTTACATCGGAACTATGCTAAGTATGTATCGGCTTCAAAGGGAAGGGGCTGTATCTGTGGACTATACTGTAGAAATGCCAGAATAGAGGGGAAGGCCTAGCCTATCGAAGACTAGCATCTTGCAGCGTCTTGCAGCATTAGAAGAGTGCAGATTAGTAGCATAACGTAAAGTAATAAGTAATAGTACCAATGCCCAGAGATCCTACCTCGACTCCCTACAAGAAAGCGATCCCAGAGCTAACATATTAATTAAAGTATCACAAGTATCCAGTTCTAGTTGTAGTTGATCGGGATACAACACTGAGCGTCCTGTTACCATGGACACGGCTATTCGAATAGATAACTTCCCTGCAGGGGTGCACTACTGTTACCCAACACGCTCGATTAACTCTGACCGGACACACTGTTCTGGGTCATGCCCGGCCTCGGCTGATCGACATGACGCAGTCCTACCTAGGCTCCGTAGAGAGGTCCCCGCCGGTCTACATCCTAAGTGCTCAAGGGTCTTGGGTCCATCACCCTTTGCACTCCGGGTCGTTGCGTGCAGGGCCAGCCTCACCACGTTGTGCTTGTGGGTATCTGCTATCAGCCGTGCCGCAATGCTGAACTGGACGTCTGACAGAGCTTTCAGCTGATACATACGGCACCGAGGGCCCCATTAAACCATTATCCCGCGTGGTGGTAGTGCGTATAGGCCAGTGGCCAACTCAGATCAAATACCCAAATCCGTTAAGCGTGTTATTAGTAACTCGCGGACACGAAAATGGCTCAAGGCTCACCTCCGACACCCTGTCGCACCGACTTAGTAACCCGCAGACCAATGACCAGGAACCAGGCCCACCTTTCTCGTAGGTGGTCTCCACCCACCCTGTCGTTCCGCCACAATAATCTCTCGTGGGTGCCCTCATGGCCAACCCAACTTCCCAAAGGACTGAGGTGAAGGTCGAAGTACCCGTGTGTCCATAACATCATGGGGAATCCGAGGAATCACCCTTGATGGATTCCCACTCGATGTAACCGTCAAGGTGAACTTGGAGGAATCACCCTCGATAAGTTCACACTTGAGGGGCTGCACGACAGAGGCATCATCAGTGTGGTGAAAGAGGAATCACCCTCGATAACCCACAACCGACTAGCTACGCTATAGAGATATCATCAGGAGTGAGGTAGGAGGTATCACCCTCGGCACTCGATGGTAGCTCTGCAGAGTCGTACAACTAAGGGAGTGTGCGGTGCTGTGTAGGTCTCTGCACATCGATCACGCTGATCGAGTCACCGGTGGTAAAGCATGGCAACAAGGACAAGGGTGTGGGGCCATTGATGGATCACTAACCAGCCTATACTAAGCATTTAGGTCAACATGTAAAGTATCAACAGCAGGTTACAAAATCAGGCTATGCATCAGAATAGGAGCAATCAATTACAGTAGCAAAATCTAATGCAAGCATGGGAGAGAAAGAATGGGCGATATAGGAATGATCAAGGGGGTTTTGCTTGCCTGGAAGCTCTGCTGAGAGGGGCTGGACGTCAGGAGCATAGTCATACTCGGGAGCAGCGTCAGTCTCGGAGTCTACCGGAGAGAAGAGGGGGGAAGAAACAATAAATACAAAGCAAACAAATGCATCACAATGCATGACATGGCAATATGCTGCTAGGGGTGAGCTAACGCAGTGCTACACGTTACAGACGGAGCGGGAAAATATCTGGGGATATTTTCCCGGCTCTGGGCAGTTATCGGACAAGCGATCCGGAGGGGAAGATTCCATGTTTGTAGTGTTGGAGGCATGTGGTAGGTATGTGGATGGCGTATTTAGATTCGTCTTATTTTTCTGATCATTTTTCATATATAAATTATTTTCATTTGAGTTACGAATTATTTTATATGATTTTTCAAAGTTTTAATCATTTTCCAGAATTTCTAGAATTTAATTTAATTCGAAAATCATTTAAATGTTAATTGCTATGGGTACACAGAAGTGTACCCAGGAATGTGCAACAGAGGCTGACATGTGGGTCCAGTTGACTGGGTCAACTGCCCAGTCAGCAGGTCCAGTCAGTAGTCAACAGTAGAGTTGACTGGTCGACAGGGTCAAAGGGGGCCCACATGTCATTGACTGGGGCCAGCCCAGTCAGCATTTGACTGGTCAACTGGGCCCAGTGGGACCCATTTGTCAGTGACTGGGTTAATTAACAGGGTTTTAATTAATCTAATTAGTTAATTAGCGGGGGTGGGGCCCAGATGTCAGTGACCATCAGCAATTAAGTTAATTAACCCTAATACTACTCGCTACAGTAAATGGCCCCACATGCCAGTGGCTGGTTAGCATGTTAATAAGCTCCTAATGAGCTGACGGGTGGGACCCACTGGCGTTTAAACGCCGGCGCGCGCAAGCAAACGCCGGCGACCACAGGCGCGACGGAGGCTCGCCAGAATCGCACCACCGGCAACCAAACATGTCGCGGTTTGTTTCTACGGGACCAGCGCGATGGGGCGCGTCCACTGGGGCCAGCAGCCGATGCTAGGGGTGGCCGGAGCGATGACAACGACGACGCCCGACGGCGGTGTCGACATGGCCTCAATGAAAATGAGCCCACGGGGCACGGGAGAGGACAGGGGAGGTCAAGGGGAAAGCGGGAGCTCACAGCGGGGTAAGCAGGGAGCTTAGGGGAGCCGGAGGTGGCCGGAGTCGAGGGGATCGAGCGGCGACAGAGGCGGCGGCCGACGAGGGGAAACGGGCGTGGCGGCGTTGTCGGGGCTCCCCGGCGTCGATCTGGTGGTGTGGCGGATGGAGACGAGCCCGGCAGTCCTCCTGGTCATGGCGATGGAGAGAGGGAAGGCCGGTGGCCGCGTAGACGACGGCGATGCGGCGACGGCCGAGCTCGAGGGAGCTCCAAATCGACGAATGGGAGCGAGGGAGGGGGAAACTGAGGCTAGGGTTAGCGAGGGGGGACGACTGCGGGGCCTTGTAGGCGTCCATGGCCAAAGGGGAGCGCCGGTGTCCACTACAAGAAATATGTCAACTTGCGACCATCAATATTGGTCACTGAATGGTCATTGTTTTCCATTTATGACCTTTTTGTGACCAAAAACAGTTGGTCAAAAGCTGGCCGTCTTTAATGAAACTTAACGACCTTTTTTCTGAAATGGTCGTAGACAGTTATGACCAAAATAAAAGGTCGTAGATTCTACGACCAATTGTTTTGGTCACTAGCAATCTGCCCACACCACGTCAGATCCAACGTGGCAAGCTGACGTGGCAAAATTGCGACCAAATGAATTGGTCGTAGATAAGAATCAGCCCGGTCCAGTTCAGCCGTCTATATGGGCCAAGCACAATAATTCAACCTTTTTAATTATCATTTTTTGCTGTCATTCTGGTCGGCAACATGGGCCTGGCCCAATATTTCAGCCTTTTTGTTTTTGGGCTGTGGCCTTTCTGGCTCAACGGTTTCAGTTTTTTTTTCAGAAGATGGGTCCAGTATTCAAATGGGCCCCGATTGTCAGGTTCTAGAATGTGGGTCCATGTTTTCAATTCACCAGTAAATAAATAACCAATATTCAAATCAGAACAGACAGAAAGCACACATAATACTTCAAATAACAGCCAAAATAAGTCTGTTACATCATATAACTCAGATACAATGGTAATCACAGCCTAACATGCTCTACAAGTGTAGTAACTAGACTAGATACTTTCTCCTCCTCGAGTGGTCCATGACATTGCAATGCACCATGGTGCCCTTTGACAGCTTCGAGTGGCCTTTCATGACGGCTGGAAGATGGTTTCTATCAGTCCAGATTTGAGGAACACACCAGGCTTCAAGGTCTTCTCCATAGTGCCGACCAAGATCTCACCCTTCATGGGCATCAGAGTGATGCAGCTGAACGTGGCAGGGAAAAGGATTACCTGCCAAAAGCCTAATTTATACAAGATATCAGTCTTTCAGTGGTGCAGAATATCAGAGACACGTGCTTCAGCATTACAGGGCATGGAAACGTAAAATGCATTTTTTTTACAGAGGGCGTACAATTGCAAATTTACTATCCAAAAAATTAAATTAGAAAAAACGAATAAAACAGTAAAGTGTAAAAGATGTCAGCCTTAGTGTTTCTACTTCCTACAAATGACTGAGACAATGGTGTTTCAACCTTTTGTAGAACAATATATATTGAGCATGCTACAGCAGAAGCTTGAATTTATGGTTTCTATACTTCTACATTATACATCCTCAGCAATATAGACCTGTTTCCTACATACTGTACACAACAATAGGAGCAAAATTCTAATAAATTCATTACAGGCTTGCCAATAAAAATGACAAGTTACCTACACACCAGGGAGCATAAACTTGAGAGGTTGAGATCAAGGCCTAACAACTACATCATATATATGCATAAAAAAAACAAGGCCATATGGACCAATGCATCATAATTATCAGTTTTAAACACTACAGGACCAGAAAGTAGGTGCTGCTTCAAATTTAAAAACTCAACCATTCATCATTAAGAGTAGCAATTTAATCTTACTAAACATAGGGGCATGTACAACGTGAGAGCACACTACAGCCAGAACATACACGCAAAGATCCTGGAATTTTATGCACAACAGCAGCAGATTAGCTATATGAACAGAATCAAATAACCCATAACTAACAATACCAGAATGGTTGTAGATGCAACTGAGCACAGAAAATAATTCAATAAGATGGTAGTGGTTTAATATCCTCAGATATGTAGGTAAAGCAACATGTTCAAGTCATTGATAGGGATGCAAAACCAAAATAGAACATACAAAATCTAGAATAAAGAACCACCTCCCCTCATTAGCATCTCAGAATCAGCATACAATGTCCAGGGTACTGCACGCAAATGGATATGGCACAAATATGCGACCGTGATATTTCCCATGAGATGCTTTCACAAAAGTAATATCTACGATATTACATAAATGACCTTGCTGAATCTAGTCGCTTACTACCGTAGAGCAGACATCATCCTCAACAACATTAATGTGCACCTGCATCAACCAGAAGCACTAAACTAAGATTGCATCATGGAAACTAGAATTGGCAATCGATTGTTCCAGCAAAGTAATATAAGCCCAGATGCTTGAGATATAACTACATGTCTACAACAGCTTAAAGTGGTAGGAGCTCAAAAACAAGCATTGTTCAAATACAAACCACAACATGGGGACAAAAAATTAAAATTATGAAGGGGTTGCGAGGGATAAAAGGATGATTATGGGCAGCAGGTGTTATAATTTTCTCCCTTTAAATTTTGACAAGAAACATTAAGCACTAGCACTCACTGCTATCTTCAAATTAGCTAACAGAACATTTGCCATAAAGCATGTACAAACAGGACTAGAATATAAAGTAACAAATATTTACAACAGAAACATCTCAGTTGACGGTCTTAGACGTGAATATGGATATAAGTGCACATCAACTGCTTTTGCATAAGCACACCATATCTATACCTTGATGTTTCGAGGTCGGTCTTGCCGTGGACTCACAATCCACATCCAACAGCCCACCATCTCGTATATACATCCAAACCATAAAAATAGCGGTCAAACAGCAAGGTAGTGCAAAGAAATTAAGTAAGCTATTGTGCTGGATCACTATCATTCACGCAATAACTATCAAACACATGCATCGATAGTTCAATACTTCTGACAGACAATCGAAGGTCAAACAAACTTGTTGTGAATTTTCTTTTTCAGCGTGAGACACAATAATCTTAAGTAGCAACCATGAAAATAACTTCCTAACTATGGGCCCTCTAATCGCCAACCAAGAACATTAGGTGATGAAAAACAATATATTTTCAAAGCTATACTTTAGCAAACCACCACTTATTTACTAACAAGTGAGTGAAAATTACTACATTATTGTTCCATAGAGTTTATGTGTACATTGGCCATTAGTTGATGAGGATTGATGCAATGGATGCTAGCTTGGCAACCATAGTAGTTTAGGCACAGCAGTGTAAACCCACACAAATGCTAGTAATTCCGTCATATCAAGGACCGTTTTATCAGGTTCATGTGTATGGCCTCACATAATTTGTATACTAATCACTACTGGAGTTCCCAACTCAATTGAGTTCAAGAATAGGCAGTGAGCATAGCCAACGAGTTGTCATGTAGATGTACTCACCTCGTGGTTGTCCTAACCATAGCAGCCAGATCGACGAAAGATCCATGCGGGGCTCCACTTTTTGCATGTCCGGTCCGGAGGAAATTGGCACATTTCCTGCATCCGATCAGGTCAGTCCACCACTGTGATCCCGCGACGGGGCCAAGAAGAGGAGCGCTAACTAGGCTATGGCTTGCTACGATGCGAGTTGACTACGAATCTAGACTAGCAGAGCAGAGCAGAGCGGCGATGAAAACAAGGGAACAGAGATGGGGGTGAGCAGGGCAGGGAGGGGAGGAAGGACCTTCTGTGGTGCGTCGTCGTGGTCGGGCTGGACGACGCCGTCCTGGTCGAGGTCGAGGTCGGACTCGACGACGTCCTCGTCGAGCTCGTCGGGCTCGGGGGTGGGGTCGCGCAAGTCCTGGTCGTCCTCCCCCACCCCCTCGTCGTCGTCGTCGTTGTCGATGTCGTCCATGGAGGTCGCCTGTGCTTCCAAATCCAACACAGTAAGTGGATCAAGAAAGCAAGGAAAGGAGGGGATCGAGACCGAGGGAAGGAAGGGGAAGGGACGGCGGATCGGAACTTGGGGGCGGGCTTGGCGGATGCGGCGGCGGCAGGGAGGTTGGCGCCGAGGGATTTGAGGTAGTCGCAGAAGAAGGCGAGGGCGGGGTCGGCGAGGAGTGCCGGGTCCTTCCTGCACGCCTCCACGAACGACCGCAGCTCACAAGCGCGCCGCGGTCCGACCATCTCGATGGAGTGTCGCGCACGCCGGCGAGCAAGCCAGCCGTGGTCACTGGGCGGCGACGCCTCTCTCTCCGGCGAGGCCGAGGCGGGCGGTGGAGAGCAGGGGCGGATCGAGATCAGAGAGGGAGGGAGAGGGTTGGGGGTGGCGGTCGTGGGTGCGTGGGGGCTGAGGGGGTGAGGGTTGTGCGTGTTAGGGCTACGTGGGTGAGAGGGTGAGGGGGTGAGGGCTGCCGTCGGATCCGGGAGCATTCGACGGTAATTGATGCATGATCCGCGTGAGATGCTCATGGACCAATCAGAATGCAGCAAACACTTTGAAGACATTATGGCCATCTAAATTGGTCGTACTCGATTAAAGATAAGTTATTTTCACGAAAAATTAATTTTCCATTTTCCGAGTGCCCAAAATGAGTTTTTTTGTGAAGGATCTACCAAATATTTGTTACAAAATTGGACCACATCAATTTTCTAAAATACTAGGCCATATTTAATATACAATTGACCAAATGGTTGCGTGGCAAAACCTGTCGATCCACCTCTTATAAAAAAGACAAATTTTCGCCGATTCAATTGGAAGTGGGTCAAATTTGAACTACAGCTTCCTCATAGTTTGCTCATGATTTTTTCCAAAAATCATTTTTAGGTACAAAATTAGCTATTTCATTCGAGAAACACCAAAAGTTTTCCAAGATTCAACCACTAGCTAGGAACGGTCATGCCCGTCATTTTGACCACATTTTGAAACGGGCATGAAAAATTCAAAAAAAACAAAAAAATGGAAAACCTTCGCATTGTGTCATTATATGTGACCAAGTTACCAGGAAAAATAACAAACTTGGACTATGGCAATTATTTTAAAAAAGTGTTCTCAGAAATGAGCTATCATGTGTGAAGATTCATCGCTTTCAAGCCAAATGATCAATCTTATGGCCACATTCATGGCATAGTTTGTTCAAATGATCTCATATTGTGCACAAGGGTGCATCTTGGAATGGCAAACAATGTTGCCTAAGGAAGTTTTCATTTTCTTTGGACGAAAATTTCATTTTCCATTTTTTGAGTGCCCAAAATGAGTTTTTTTGTGAAGGACCTACCAAATATTTGTTGCAAAATTGGATCAAATCAATTTTCTAAAATACTAGGCCATATTTAATGTACAATTGACCAAATGGTTGCGTGTCAAAAGATTTGATCCACCTCTCATGAAAAAGATAAATTTCCGCCGATTCAGCAGGAAGTGGGTCAAGTTTGAACTACAGCTGCCTCATAGTTTGCTCATGATTTTTTCCAAAAAAACATTTTTAGGTACAAAAGTATCTATTTAATCAGAGAAACTCCAAAAGTTTTGCAAGATTCAACACCTAGCTACGAACGGTCATGCCCGTCGTTTTGACCGCATTTTGAAACGGGCATAAGAAATTCAAAAAAATTCAAAAAAAATTGAAAACCTTCGCATTGTGTCAGTATATGTGACCTAGTTTCCAGGAAAAATAACAAACGTGGACTACGGCAAATGTCTTAAAAAAGTGTTCTCAGAAACGAGCTATCATGTATGAAGATCCATGGCTTTCAAGGCAAATAGCCAATGTTATGGCAACATTCATGGCATAGTTTGTTCAAATGACATCATATTTTGCATAAGTTTGCATCTTGGAATGACAAACAATGTTGCCTAAGGAAGTTTTCACTTTCTTTGCACGAAAAATTCATTTTCCATTTTTTGAGTGCCCAAAATGAGTTTTTTTGTGAAGAACCTACCAAATATTTGTTGCAAAATTGGACCAAATCAATTTTATAAAATACTAGGCCATATTTAATGTACAATTTACCAAATGGTTGGGTGTCAAAAGTTTTTGATCCACCTCTCGTGAAAAAGACAAATTTCCGCCGATTCAGTAGGAAGCGAGTCAAATTTGAACTACAGCTGCCTCATAGTTTGCTCTTTATTTTTTCCAAAAATCATTTTTAGGTACATAAGTATCTATTTAATCAGAGAAACTCCAAAAGTTTTGCAAGATTCAACCCCTAGCTACGAACGGTCATGCCCGTCGTTTTGACCGCATTTTGAAACGGGCATAAGAAATTCAAAAAAAATCAAAAAAATTGAAAACCTTCGCATTGTGTCATTATATGTGACCTAGTTTCCAAGAAAAATAACAAACGTGGACTACAGTAAATGTCTTTAAAAAGTGTTCTCAGAAACGAGTTATTATGTATGAAGATCCATGGCTTTCAAGGCAAATGGCCAATGTTATGGCAACATTCATGGCATAGTTTGTTCAAATGACATCATATTTTGCATAAGTTTGCATCTTGGAATGACAAACAATGTTGCCTAAGGAAGTTTTCACTTTGCACGAAAAATTCATTTTCCATTTTTCGAGTGCCCAAAATGAGTTTTTTTGTGAAGGACCTACCAAATATTTGTTGCAAAATTGGACCAAATCAATTTTATAAAATACTAGGCCATATTTAATGTACAATTGACCAAATGGTCGGGTGTCAAAAGCTTTTGATCCACCTCTCATGAAAAAGACAAATTTTCGCCGATTAAGTAGGAAGCGGGTCAAATTTGAACTACAGCTGCCTCATAGTTTACTCTTTATTTTTTCTAAAAATCATTTATAGGTACATAAGTATCTATTTAATCAGAGAAACTCCGAAAGTTTTGCAAGATTCAACCCATAGCTACGAACGGTCATGCCCGTCGTTTTGACCGCATTTTGAAACGGGCATAAGAAATTCAAAAAAAATCAAAAAAATTGAAAACCTTCGCATTGTGTCATTATATGTGACCTAGTTCCCAGGAAAAATAACAAACATGGACTACGGAAAATGTCTTAAAAAAGTGTTCTCAGAAACGAGCTATCATGTATGAAGATCCATGGCTTTCAAGGCAAATGGCCAATGTTATGGCAACATTCATGGCATAGTTTGTTCAAATGACATCATATTTTGCACAAGGGTGCATCTTGGAATGACAAACAATGTTGCCTAAGGAAGTTTTCACTTTCTTTGGACGAAAATTTCATTTTCCATTTTTCGAGTGCCCAAAATGAGTTTTTTTGTGAAGGACCTACCATATATTTGTTGCAAAATTGGACCAAATCAATTTTCTAAAATATTAGGCCATATTTAATGTACAATTGACCAAATGGTTGCATGTCAAAAGCTTTGATCCACCTCTCGTGGAAAAGACAAATTTCCGCCGATTTAGTAGGAAGCGGGTCAAATTTGAACTGCAGCTGCCTTATAGTCTGCTCTTTATTTTTTCCAAAAATCATTTCTAGGTACATAAGTATCTATTTAAACAGAGATACATGTTGTGGTGGCGAGACGTCGAGGTTTGGACGGTGGCCGAGGGCCCCAACTCCAGAGCACGTAAACTGGCATGCCAGCCGCGTGGTCACCACGTGACCGTGGCGTGGCCACGCGTTCTGGGCAGCCTAGGCATGTCTGGTGGGTTGGGCACTCCCCCAGTAGGTGTTAGGAAGAAGAATACAATAGAAGAATCTCGCGAGGAGACTGAACTAAGCTCAAACATGAATTAGCAGCGAAGTATTTGATTAGCGGTAGGGGAAATTCACATGGCCAATGGGCCTGAGTTTTGGCTGAGGATGATCATCTACTAAGGAGACTGTCTTGGCAAATTTTGCAGCTCAAATGGAGGAGCCTAGGTGGCACTTGTTTTGCAAAGTACCACACTGGACAGAAATATAGATGTTGAAGCTGGGCTCAAATGAATGAATGGATTGAGCTGAAATTTGGTGGAGCATGGTCATTTGGGCATAGGAAAGCACTGTAAAAATTTGATACCATTTGGGCATGCCAAAGTGGTACTTCCTTCACAATGCTCTTCTCTGGACA
This sequence comes from Elymus sibiricus, assembly GCA_039707655.1. Lineage (NCBI taxonomy): Eukaryota > Viridiplantae > Streptophyta > Magnoliopsida > Poales > Poaceae > Elymus > Elymus sibiricus. Next base: position 256,974,919 of record CM077674.1, read on the forward strand.
GAAACTTGGGAAAATTATTGAGAGAAATTGGCTAAATTAAATAATCGCAAATTTTGTGGAGGGAAGTTATATAGGTAGGAACATGCCCTGGTAAAGTTTCAGAAATAATTAAGCAATATAAAATATAGTTGCTTCACAAACTGAAAATATGACCAGAATAAAAGATTGGATGATGAGCTCACATGGATTGCTGGATAGAGCTCAAATTTTGTGGAGAGTGATGATTTGAGTATATGGAATATTTGGAAAAATCTCAGATCATTTGGATAAACATAGCTAGTACTTCCTTCACAAAGCTTCTCTCTGGATAGAAACTTTGGAAATTTGCTGAGGAAGATTTACTAGGCAAATGGAGCTGAATATTGGCATGTGGCAATTATTTGGATATGGAAGAGTTTCTAAAAAGTTTGAGGGCAATAGGAGGGGTCTAGATAGCACTTGCTTTGCAATGTGTCAATCTGGCCAGAAAATAGAAGTTGAATCTGGGCTCACATAGATGATTGGATTGAGCTGTAATTTTTAGGAGGATGATAATTTGGGCATATGAAGGCACTGTAAAAATTTCATACCATTTGGATAAATAAAAATGGTACTTCCTTCACAATGCTCTCCACTGAACAGAAAATTGGGAAAAATATTGAGGGCAATTGGCTAAATTAAATGAGCTAAAATTTGCTGGAGGGAGGTTCTATGGGCATGGTCATGTCCTGGTAAATTTTCAGCAATTATAAAGCAATATAAAATATAGTTGCTTCACAAACTGAAAATATTACCAGAAACAAAGATTGGATGGTGAGCTCACATGGATTGTTAGATGGGGCTCAAATTTTGTGGAGAGCTATTATTTGGGCATATATAATATGTGGAAAAAATTCAACTCATTAGGATATGCCTAGCTAGTACTTCCTTCACAAAGCTTCTAGCTGAACAGAAACTTTGGAAATTTGCTGAGGAAGATTTACTAGGCAAATGGAGCTGGATTTTGTCATGAGGCAATGATTTGGATAGGAAAGAGTGCCCAATTTTGAGGGCAATCAAGAAAATATAAATAGCACTTCTTTCACAAAGTGTTGTTCTGAACAGAATGAAAATGAATATTCCTGAATTATTTTTGAACTAGGCAAGGAAGGTTTTTGACATATTTGAGGAAGATATGATCCAAGAATTTATGAGAATTTTTTGAGAATTTTGGGAATGACAGAAATGTAGGCTGCTTCACAACCCAGGGCAAAAATTGACACATGAACATGACACATAGGCAAAAATTGACACATGGACATAACACATAGGCAAAACTGATGAGGTGGCGCCTAGTCATAGCAATGCACCACAATTTACAAGGCTATGACCATCTATATTGGTCGTGATTAGCTAGAAATAAGGCAGCGGACCAGTGCTGTCTGCTTTACGACCATTTCGTGTAAGGAAATTACGACCTTTCTGACCAAAATGGTCGTTATGATTTAGGGTTTGGAGCCCCCCGAATAGCTTATGACCAATTGGTCTCAAATGGTTGTAGATTTACGACCATTTCTTCCAGGGTCACTGACAGAAGGTCACAAGTTGACATATTTCTTGTAGTGGTCGACGATCCGACGGCTGCATTGGCTGCGGACGCACGCACGGCCGACACGGCGATGAGGAAGAAGAAGGATAGAGGGGAGTTGGGCTAGGCCAGTGGATGTGGCGGTTGGGCCGGCACTGTTGAACTAAAGCCCAGCGCCACAATTCCTTTTCTTCTTTTTCTTTGATAAATACTTCAGTCAGTATTTGCATTTTAAAAATGCCATCAGATGACTTTGCAAAAATGTGGAGCTTTGCTCATAAATAGCATTGCATTTTTCTGCACTGTCACAAAAAGTTTGGGGAAATTTTGAATTGATTTGAATTTTTTTTAAATAGAAATGATTTAATTTGGGGCTGCTTGGCTACTATTTTGGTTGCTAGGGTCAATTTGAAAATTCAAATAATATTTGTTTTGTTTTTATAATTGCTTTGGGATTATTTGCAAAATTATGAACTATTTTGTTCACAAGTTTGGAGTTTTTCTAATTTCACTTGTTATTTGAATTTTGAATTTGAGTTGAATTATTTCTTAATTGCATTTCTTGGGATATAATGATGATGACCTGGCATCATTAGTGTGAGGTCACTGTAGCATGACACTGGGGGTGTTACACGCTGCTAGGTTGGAGCGGTACCGCTCCGGGTACCAGGGCGACCACCGCTCTGGGGCATTTCCTTCGGGAATGCAGCGGTACATGAGCGGTGGCCATGTGGTTGTTCCGACTATTGTAAAATAGCCGGTACTACTGGCCTCATGAGCGGTCTTACCGCTCTGGCTGTCTTGGGCCACCCCATGGGACTTGAGCGGTTGTACCGCTCCCTAGAGTGCTCTGTGTATTTCCACAGTTTAACGGTTGGATTTGGGAGGGAATATTTAAGGAGAGGGTTCTTCCTCCTCCCACCTACATTTTACCTCCCGCTCTCCTCCATTAATGCCCAAAGCCTTTTCTTACCCGATCTCCTTCTCTAGCCAACCAAACTTGTTGAATTTCTTGGGATTGAGGAAGGAGACCTGGATCTACACTTCCACCAAAGGAAATTTGATCCCCCCTACATTCTATTGTGGATCTTGTTACTCTTGGGTGTTGGGCACCTTAGACGGAAGAGGTCACCTCAGAGCCACATTCCATTGTGGTGAAGCTTCGTGTGGTGTTGGGAGCCTCCAATTATGTTGTGGAGATAGCCCCAACCTTATTTGTAAAGGTTTCGGTTGCCGCCTTCAAGGGCACCGCTAGTGGATTCATGACACCTTGCATCGTTCGAGGGCATGACGAGAATAGGGTGAGCCATTGTGGCACTTGGGGTGTGCTACTTGTGATCTGTGTTGGTTTTTCCCCGAAGAGGAAGGGATGATGCAGTACAGTAGAGATAAGTATTTCCCTCAGTTATGAAACCAAGGTTATCAATCCAGTAGGAGAATCACGCAACACCTCGTTAACAGTACCTACACACAAAATAACAAATCCTTGCACCCAACGCAAACAAGGGGTTGTCAATCCCTTGGCGGTTAATTGCAAGATTAAATTGTATGGTGATAGATAAATAGATCGAACAAAAATACAAAATAAAATAAATATAGTAAAATTGCAGCAAGGTATTTTTGGGTTTTTTAATATATGATAGAAGTAGACCTGGGGGCCATAGTTTTCACTAGAGGCTTCTCTCATGAAAATAGCATACGGTGGGTGAACAAATTACTGTTGGGCAATTGATAGAAAAGCAAATAATCATGACGATATCCAAGGCAATGATCATGTATATAGGCATCATGTCCGAGACAAGTACACCGACTCCTGCCTGCATCTACTACTATTACTCCACACATCGATCGCTATCCAGCATGCATCTAGTGTATTAAGTCCATAAAGAACGGAGTAACGCCTTAAGCAAGATGACAGGATGTAGACAAAGTAAACTCACGCATGAATAAACCCCATCTTTTTACCCTTAATAGCAACGATACATACGTGTCATGTCCCTTTCTGTCACTGGGATTGAGCACCGCAAGATCGAACCCATTACAAAGCACCTCTCCCATTGCAAGATAAATCAATCTAGTTGGCCAAACCAAATCAATAGATCGGAGAGAAATACGAAGCTATAATAATCATGCATAAAAGAGTTCATAGAAAACTCAAATAATATTCATGGATAATCTGATCATAAATTCACAATTCATCGGATCCCAACAAACACACAGCAAAAAGTGATTACATCGGATAGAACTCCAAGAACATCGAGGAGAACATTGTATTGAAGATCAAAAAGAGAGAAGAAGCCATCTAGCTACTAACTATGGACCCGAAGGTTTGTGGTAAACTACTCACGCATCATCGGAAGGGCAGCAAGGTTGATGGAGAGCCCCTCCGTGATCGATTCCCCCTCCGACGGAGCACCGGAAAAGGCCTCCAGATGGGATCTCTCGAGAACAGAAACTTGCGGTGGTGAAAAAAGTATTTCGTGGACTCCCCTGTTGGTTTCCCGATTTTAGAGAATTTATAGTGGTGGAATTAGGTCAAAGGGGCAGAGGTGGGCCCATGAGGCACTAGGGCACGTCTGCCCCCCCCCCAGGAGCGCCCTGGTGGCTCGTGGCCACCTCCTATGGCTTCTGGCCTCCTCCCGAAGCTTCTAGTGTCTCTTATGTCCAGAAAAAAATCTCCAAAAAGTTTCGTGGCATTTGGACTTCGTTTGGTACTGATATTCTGGAAAACCAAAAACAGGCAAAAAACAACGACTGGCACTGGGCACTAAGTTAATAGGTTAGTCCCAAAAAATAATATATAATTGTTGTAAATGTATATAAAAACATTCAAGATTTATATTATAATAGCATGGAACAATAAAAAATTATAGATACGTTGGAGACATATCAGCATCCCCAAGCTTAATTCCTGCTCGTCCTCGAGTAGATAAATGATAAAAACATAATTTTTGATGTGGAATGCTACCTATCATATTCATCATATATTCTTTTCTTTATAGCATGGACATTTGGACTTGAATGATTCAAAGCAATAGTCTATAGTTTGACATGAAGATATAAATACTCAAGCATACTAACAAGCAACCATGTCTTTCAAAATATCAATGCTAAAGAAAGTTATCCCTAGCCCATTATGCTCAATCATTGATCCATTCATGAAACACACTCAATATTAGCTACACACAATGCACAAGTATGACAATAGTGCTCTCTAGTTGGTGCTTTGTAAGAGAAGATGGAGACTCAAATAAAAATAAAAATTGCATAAAAGTAAATAGATAGGCCCTTCGCAGAGGGAAGCAGAGATTTGCAAATGTGCCAGAGCTCAAAGCTTAAATTAGAGAGATAAAATTATTTTGAGAGGCATGCTTTTCCTATCAACGAAAATGACCGAGAATTCCCTATATTTTCCATGCTAAACACATCATAGGCGGTTCCCAAACATAAAGTAAAGTTTATTTCCTTTCCACCATTCTTTCACAATCCATGCCTAGCCGTATCCACGGGTGCCCTCCATACCAACACTTTCCAAGGAATTTTGTTGTTATTAATTTTTGATTCATTGTGGGATTGGGCATCCCTATTACCAGCCATTCTCTCATGCAATGACAAGTGAATAAACACTCATCATGAGAATAACACACCTAGCATGGAAAATATTGGCCACCCCCTGCCGCTTCATGAGCGGTACGGGCACACAAAACGGAAAATTATTTTGAAAAATTAGAGTTGGCATATGCAAATTTACTTGGAACGGCATTGAAATACCGCATATAGGTAGATATGGTGGACTCATTTGGCACAACTTGGGTTTAAGGAGTTCGGATGCACAAGCAGTATTCCCGCTTAGTACAAATGAAGGCTAGCAAATAGATTGAGAAGCAACCAACCAAAAAGCAAAAACGGTCATAAACATGCATTGACCATAACTAACACCGAATAATGCACCATAAGTAGGATATAATTTCGTTGCATAACTATTGACTTAATGTGCATGCATAGGGAATCACAAACCTTAACACTAATATTCTTACTAAATCACAATTACTCACTAACATGACTCACATATTATCATCTCCATATCGCAAAACTATTGCAATGAATCACACTTATCATATCCAATGATCTATATGAAACTTTTTATTATATCCCTCTTGAATATTCATCACTTTGGGACCAAATTCATATCTTGTGCAAATTACCATTACTATTATCAATTCTCAAAAAGATATAAGTGAAGCATGAGAGTGCACATATTTCTTCAAAATTTTATCTACTCTCAAAATAATATAAGTGAAGCATGAGAGTGCACATATTTCTTCAAAATTTATCTTATCAACTCTCAAAATAATATAGGTGAAGCATGAGAGTTCAAATATTTCTTCAAAATTTAGCCACCACCGTGCTCAAAAAGATTTAAGTGAAGCACTAGAGCAACTGCCTAGCTCAAAAAATTTAAGTGAAGCACATAGAGTATTCTAACAAATCATGACAAACATGTGGCTCTCTCAAATAGGTGTGTCCAGCAAAGATGATTGTGACAAACTAAAAAGCAAACAAAGCAAAGACTCGTATAATATACGACGCTCCAAGCAAAACACATATCATGTGACGAATAAAAATATAGCTCCAAGTAAAATTACCGATGGTTGGTAGAAGAAAGAGGGGATGCCTTCCGGGGCATCCCCAAGCTTAGACGCTTGAGTCTTCCTTGAATATTACCTTGGGGTGCCTCGGGCATTCCCAAGCTTAGGCTCTTGCCACTCCTTATTCCTTCATCCATCGTGATCTCACCCAAAACTTGAAAACTTCAATCACACAAAACTCAACAAAATCTTCGTGAGATCCGTTAGCATAACAAAATAAATCACTACTTTAAGTACTGTTGCAAACCCATTCATATTTTATTTTTGCATTATACCTACTGTATTCTAACTTCTCCATGGCTTATACCCCCCGATACAATCCATAGTTTCATCAAAAAAAGCAAGCAGTGCATCAAAAATAGAATCTGTCAAAAACAGAACAGTCTGCAGAGATCTATTTAAAAATCCATACTTCTATAACTCCAAAAATTCTGAAAAATTAGGAAAACGTGGGAAATTCATATATCAATACTGTGTAAAAATTTCAGATTTTTCTGACGCTCCAGTACAAAACTAAAAATTCCAGCACTGGACGCAAAACTTTATGTTTTCCAAACAGCATCAATTATACTATCTTCCAAATCATCCCAAAGGCTTTACTTGGCACAAACACTACTTTAAAACACAAAAACACAATCATAACAGTAGCATAATTGTGTAAACACACAAGAACAGAAACAAAAAGTAAAAAATTTATTTTATTCATTGGGTTGCCTCCCAACAAGCGCTATTGTTTTATGCCCCTAGCTAGGCATAATGTATAGTTTCAAGTATTGTCATCTTTCAAGTTGATTCCATAAGTGGCCCTCATAATGGATTCATATGGTGCTTTAATTTTCTTCCTAGGGAAATGTTCCATACCCTTTTTTAATGAAAACTGAAATTTTATATTTCCTTCTTTCATGTCAATAACGGCACCTATGGTTCGTAAGAACGGTCTACCAAGTATTATGGGGCAAGAAGGATTGCACTCAATGTCAAGTACAATAAAATCAACGGGCACATAATTTCTATTTGCAAGAATAAGAACATCATTAATTCTACCCAAAGGCTTTTTAATAGTGGAATCTGCAAGATGCAAATTAAGAGAACATTCATCTATATTGGTAAAACCTAGCACATCATATAGAGATTTTGGATGGAAACTCTAGCACCTAAATCACATAAAGCATTGCACTCATAATTCTTAATTTTAACTTTAATGGTGGGTTCCCACTCATCATATAATTTTCTAGGAATTGAAATTTCTAGTTCTAGCTTTTCTTCTAACGCTTTCATCATTGCTTCTACGATGTGTTTAGTAAAAGCCTTATTTTGCTCATAAGCGTTGGGTGAATTTAACATGGATTGTAACAAAGAAATGCACTCAATCAAAGAACAACTATCATAATTAAAGTCTTTGTAATCCAAGAGAGTGGGCGCATCGCTAGTTAAAGTTTTTACCTCTCCAAACCCACTTTTATCAATTTTTTTATCAAGATTTTCACCCTCCAAATTATGGGAACGCCTTCTAGATAAAGTTGACTCTTCTTCAGTCCCCTTTTCATCAAGTTTTATATTGCTAAAAAAGGAATCAATAGATGAAACACCAATCATTTTAATATCCTCATCATTACTACGATAGAACCGGGAGGAATCGCTTTTTCTAAAAATTCTCGTTTAGCTTTTAGCATAACGGTTCTTTTCTTACTCTCATCCATGGAGACATATAAAGCTTTAATTGATTCATTAATATCAACTTTGGGTGGCATAATTTTAGTCTTAAGATTTTCCACATCATGGATAATTCTATCAATGCTCCTAGACATATCATCAAGTCTACTTAATTTTTCTTCTATCGTAGTGTTGAAAACTTTTTGAGCATTAATAAATTCTTTAATATTACTTTCAAGATCATAGGGCATCCTATTATTATTATAAGAATTGCCATAGGGATTGCCATAATTATTAGAGGAATTTCTAGGAAATGGCCTAGGATTAAAAATACCTCTATAAGCATTATTATTAAAATTGTTTCGCGAGACAAAATTCACATCTACGGGATCATTATTTGCTCAACCAAGGTGGATAAAGGCACATCATTAGTATCAATAGGAGTATTTTTGCTAGCAACCAATTTCATAAGCGCGCCAACTTTATCACTCAAAGTACTAATTTCTTCAACAGAATTCACTTTTTTACTAGTAGAACTCTTTCAGTATGCCATTGTGAATAATTTGCCATAATATTATAAAGTAATTTAGTAGCTTCCCCCAATGTAATCTCCATAAAAGTACCATCCGCGGCGGAATCTAAAAGATTTCTAGAAACAAAATTTAATCCCGCATAAATTTTTTGTATGATCATCCACAAATTTAAACCATGAGTAGGGCAATTTCTTATCATTAATTTCATCCTCTCCCAAGATTGAGCAACATGTTCATGATCAAGTTGCTTGAAATTCATAATTTGATTTCTAAGGGAAATAATTTTTGCGGGAGGAAAATACTTGGTAATAAAAGCATCTTTACACCTATCCCAAGAATCGATACTATTTCATGGTAAAGATAAAAACCAATTTTTTGCACGATCCCGCAATGAGAACGGGAATAATTTTAATTTCACACTATCATTATCCACATATTTTTTATTTTGCATATCACACAATTCTACGAAAGTGTTAAGATGGGATGCAGCATCTTCATTAGGACTACCAGAAAATTGTTCTTTCATGACAAGATTTAATAAAGCGGCATTAATATCACAAGTCTCCGCACTAGCGGCGGGAGGAGCAATCGGAGTACTAATAAAATCATTATTATTAATATTGGAAAAATCACACAATTTTGTATTTTCTTGAGACATCGTGGCTACGCAAACAAGATAACAAGCAAGCAAACAAGCAAACAAGAAAAAGGCAAACGAAAAATATTTTTGTATTTTTGTAAAAACTTTTTAGAAGTGGGGGAGATGAAAATGAGAGGCAGAGGCAAATAAAATAAATGCAAGGAGATGAAAGTTTATGCGTAGGTACTTGATAGATGTTGATGATGTCTCCCCGGCAACGGCGCCAGAACTTCTTCCTGCTACTTGTGATCTGAGTTGGTTTTTTCCCGAAGAGGAAGGGATGATGCAGTACAGTAGAGATAAGTATTTCCCTCAGTTATGAAACCAAGGTTATCAATCCAGTAGGAGAATCACGCAACACCTCGTTAACAGTACCTGCACACAAAATAACAAATCATTGCACCCAACACAAACAAGGGGTTGTCAATCCCTTGGCGGTTAATTACAAGATTAAATTGTATGGTGATAGATAAATAGATCGAACAAAAATATAAAATAAAATAAATAAAGTAAAATTGCAGCAAGATATTTTTGGGTTTTTTAATATATGATAGAAGTAGACCCGGGGGTCATAGTTTTCACTACAGGCTTCTCTCATGAAAATAGCATACGGTGGGTGAACAAATTATTGTTGGGCAATTGATAGAAAAGCAAATAATCATGACGATATCCAAGGCAATGATCATGTATATAAGCATCACGTCCGAGACAAGTACACCGACTCCTGCCTGCATCTACTACTATTACTCCACACATCGACCGCTATCCAGCATGCATCTAGTGTATTAAGTCCATAAAGAACGGAGTAACGCCTTAAGCAAGATGACATGATGTAGACAAAGTAAACTCACGCATGAATAAACCCCATCTTTTTACCCTTAATAGCAACGATACATACGTGTCATGTCCCTTTCTGTCACTGGGATTGAGCACCGCAAGATCGAACCCATTACAAAGCACCTCCCCCATTGCAAGATAAATCGATCTAGTTGACCAAACCAAATCAATAGATCGAAGAGAAATACGAAGCTATAATAATCATGCATAAAAGAGTTCAGAGAAAACTCAAATAATATTCATGGATAATCTGATCATAAACTCACAATTCATCGGATCCCAACAAACACACCGTAAAAAGTGATTACATCGGATAGAACTCCAAGAACATCGAGGAGAACATTGTATTGAAGATCAAAAAGAGAGAAGAAGCCATCTAGCTACTAACTATGGACCCGAAGGTCTGTGGTAAACTACTCACGCATCATCGGAAGGGCAGCAAGGTTGATGGAGAGCCCCTCCATGATCGATTCCCCCTTCGGCGGAGCACCGGAAAAGGCCTCCAGATGGGATCTCTCGAGAACAGAAACTTGCGGCGGCGAAAAAAGTATTTCATGGACTCCCCTGTTGGTTTCCCGATTTTAGAGAATTTAAAGTGGTGGAATTAGGTCAAAAGGGGCAGAGGTGGGCCCACGAGGCACCAGGGCGCGCCTGCCCCCCCCCCCCAGGCGCGCCCTGGTGGCTCGTGGCCACCTCCTCTGGTTTCTGGCCTCCTCTCGAAGCTTCCAGTACTTGTTATGTCCAGAAAAAAAACTCCAAAAAGTTTCGTGGCATTTGGACTTCGTTTGGTACTGATATTCTGGAAAACCAAAAACAGGCAAAAAACAGCAACTGGCACTGGGCACTAAGTTAATAGGTTAGTCCCAAAAAATGATATATAATTGTTGTAAATGTATATAAAAACATCCAAGATTGATATTATAATAGCATGGAACAATAAAAAATTATAGATACGTTGGAGACGTATCAGGGTGCAACGTGCCTCCACACCCCTCCAACGGAGATATACCTCCCCCAAAGGAGGAACTTCGAAAACACATCCTCGTCTCCACTTGTGATTACTTCTTACTTTGTGTAAGCTTGTTATACTGTGCTTTCTCTCTAGCTTGTACTAGTTGTTGTTGAGCTTGTCATATAGGTTGTCCACCTAGTTACATATCTAGACAACCTACATTTTTATTAAGCCTAAAATTCGGAAAAGAAGTTAAAAATTGATAGTTGCCTAATCACTCCCCTCTAGTCGACCATACCGATCCTTTCAGTTGTAACATTACAACAATAGAGAGGCGGTTGAGAAGGCAGACTTAGTGCACCAGTCTCTATACATTATTTAGACGTCACAAGCCTCTATCAGAATAGTTGAACTAGTGGAAGCGAAAGCACAGACGGTGGTGGGACTCATAACGCACTAGGGAATACTCTTGGGACACATCCTAGTCGGCGAACTCAATGGCATCTCCACAAGCATAGGGGTCATCATCGGGATCTGGCCAAAATTAACAAGCCAGGTGAGCACATTGAATGTACTGGCAAGCAATCAAAAACCAAGCAACAAGATGTCAGCTGAATCCAAATCTCAAACCAAATCGTCAATAAAAACTCCCACTTCAAATCCAAGAAGGCAGAAGAAGCAACGATTATAACCAACCATATCCGAAGACAAGGGGCATAACTTAACCAGAAAGTCGGGTCAACGTAAGTAAAGATCACCATGAGTGTGTACCGATGAGGTGCCACCACTCCGGGACTGTGCATATTGATAAATGATCACCAAGAATGGGGTCGGATGAGCCGAGGTGCTATCAGCTTGAAGACTAGTTCAGGGGGTAGCTAAGGGGCATCTCATCATGTCAACTCCCCGCCTGGTGGGCCGGGCTGAGGACCCCTTGTCGGTTTTGACCTAGGCCACTTTTGGGCTATCCATGGTGGACAACAGCAAGATTCCAGAAGACTTGTCGTACAAGACAAGAAGCTGGACGACATTACAATCTCTTGGTACTTTGTACTTTCGATACACTCCAACGCAATAAAGCGTAAGCAGGATGTAGGGTTTTATCTCCTCTGGAGAGCCTGAACCTGGGTAACTTTGTGTCCTTATTACCATCGTCCCAAGACACCTAGCTTAGGATACCCTACTGAGGGATCTGCCGAATTTAGCTCCGACATTGCGACCAAGATGCCGGCCGTCCACGTCCATCTTCGACGGCCAGGTCACGGACTCGGACGAGGAGGAGTAGGGCATGGGAGACGACGGGGCCTCGAGTCCCATGTGGGCCGGTCCGCGTCCCATGTCCCACTCTTCCTCGCCAGCGACCGCAGCTTCACTGTAGATCTCACGATCGCCGGACATGGACACAGTCGTCTGACAGGACACGGAGGGGAACAACAAGGACTTGGAAGACAGGCACCGCCGACTAGGTTAGAGTTCGGACGCTTTTGTTTAATGAAAGATGTCGAAAATGTAATGAATATGGCTCGGTTTAAATGAAAAACGTCCGGTTAGTATGAAAAACGTCCGGTTTGATCAAATTCATTTTGAATGAAATGTATGCGGGCATGATTGAATGGCCGGCTATCGCATCACCGTCATGTTCACGAATGGATCGTTTTAGGGTCAGCCTTGGAGATCCCCTCAGGTTCTGGAGAATATAGAATTTAGGAATCAGGTCCTAGTTGTTGACCTGTCATCACGCCCGCGAATCTGGTTCGCCTTTTGACCTGTCTCCCTGCCGTAATAATAAAATAAAAAAGGTAAAATGCACTCAGGCGGTTTGACATAGTCACGCTATGGCACAAAGGGTGGAGGGGATCCTCAAAAAAAAAGGGTGGAGGGGTTATTCGTGTGCAGCCCATGCGAAGGTCGTGAGGCGCCTCCTTATATTCAGGATTCGACATGCTCCTGCGGCTCCGGTCTTCCTCCAAACCAGTTGAGATCCAGCTAGACATGCGCGCGCGCGCGCATCTTCGGAGCCTTCCCCTTCCACCACTTGATTCTTCCAGTACTGCACGCGGGTGGGACTGGCCCCGGTCATCCTCTCAGACGCCGCCAGGCCATTCCGGCGTGTGGGTGCCACGCTAGGGCGGCGCCGGTAGAGACGCACCAATTGAGTTCGTTACGAAGGTGATCTCTTGTAGCCGGCCATGAACGGCGGCAAGGGGACCTGCCGTCCGATGTTGGACACCTAGAAGGTTAGGCCTTCTTCCCCTTCATAATTTTTTTGAAGAAAGGTCCCCTTATTATTTTGATCCCCTGTGAGAAAAACTCTGTCACATTTCGCTCCCGTTTCCGGCCATGATGGGAGCAGACGCAGCATCTGTCTCTTGGGCTCGTGGTTTAGGTCTTGAAAAGTGCGTTGTTTGCTGTGTCTTTACACAAGACATTACCATGATGGATATAATCTGCATAGTACATGAAGCTCACGTGTGTGCGGAATGAAGGCTCACGATAAGATGATGCGTTCCCCGAAATGGAATACCGACGAGGGCATGACAGGGATAGAGCCGCAGAGACAGAAGCACGGAGACAGGACGGGAGCTAGCAGCACACATCCAAATGGTCCACGTCGCATTTGTTTTCTCCGAGGGAAGCACCATCCATCCACCTCACGTGAGCGAAACAAACTTGTGCTGACCTCGTCCTGGCCCAAGAGACCTGCAGCTACGTGGACGCCTTCTCCTGAGCAATCGGCGCGAACCGCAACGACGGTAGCACTCACTCCATTCGTCTCCTCTTTCTGTTTCAGGAGGCAGCTGAGCCAGCCAACCGCGGAGGAAACAAACTTGCAGATAAATCGCGAAGCAGGCAGACGCAGAGGTGGAAGGGAGGTCGAGGGCGGCCAGGCGGGCGATGGCCACGGCTGCCGCTGACGCCGCCGCCGCCGTCCCTGACGCCCGGAGGTGGAGCAAGGCCGGCCCTTCGTCGCCGGTGACCACCGCCATCTTCCTCTTCTTCTTCGTCGTCGTGGTCGGCGTCCTCGTCTCCGCCCGCTGGATCACCACCACCGTGAGTCCGGCCTTTTTTTGCTCGCAAGTTTCTCTTTCCGTGAGAATGTTTAGGGAAGAACCACCACTCGTGAGTCACGGCGATCCGTTAGGCTCTTACTTACACGGATTTGATTTGTCATCATGCGTGCAGACTCATCTGGCAATCACCAATCTGGATCAGTGGCGCACACAGCCGGTAGGTAAGCTCACTCCCTTCTTATTTTGTTTGATTATTATTTGAACGGATTTGAACCGAATAATTTATTTTACTCTCCACTAGAGTGACATGGGTACATGCATACATGCTATGGTGTTCTTCTCTCTGCTCCTGATTTAATATGCTTTTGGACATCGGTACATGCTACTACGTTCTTGTTTCCAACACCAGATCACTCTTCCTACACTAGGGGATGCCATTTTTTTCGCTGTACTAGGAGATGTCTTGGTAATGTGAATCACGTTAAAGATTTTCGCAAGAATGAACTATACAGGGTCGATTCGTCCTAGATTTTTTTTTGTAAGAAACGATAATTTTCTGCATACACCGGTGCATGGAATTTTAGAAACATTTTTACGTAGGATACAATGCTGTTGGCTTGTGTAGAACACTGGAATTTCAAATTTGTCGCGAAATTTCAGCTTTTCAAACTGGAATACTCACAACCGTTGATCCGATCTCCGTGCAGGCAATCCTGACCGCCACGCATACCACCTCCATCCCCGCCATCCCGGCCGCGCCGCCGCCGCCGCGCCCCGCCTATTCCCTCTCCTGCTCGGCGCCGCCGCTCACCCGCGACCCCGACATCCCCAGCAACATCTCCCAGACCCTATCCCTCGCGCTCTCCTCCAACGCCACCTGCGCCTCCGTCCCCGACCCCCAGCCGATCCCCCCCGCCGCCGACGCCAACGCCAACGACACCTGCCCCGCCTACTTCCGCTTCATCCACGAGGACCTCCACCCATGGCGCGCGGCGGGGGGCATCACGCGCACGATGCTCGACCGCGCGCGCGCCACCGCCAACTTCCGGCTCGTCGTGCTGCGCGGCCGCGCCTACATCGAGCGAATCGCGCCGGCCTTCCAGACGCGCGACCTCTTCACCATCTGGGGCATCGTCCAGCTGCTCCGCCGCTACCCTGGCCGCGTCCCCGACCTCGACCTCATGTTCGACTGCGTGGACTGGCCGGTTGTCCACGCCGACGAGTACCAGGGGGACAACGCCACCGCCATGCCGCCGCTTTTCCGCTACTGCGGCGACAACGAGACGCTCGACGTAGTCTTCCCGGACTGGTCCTTCTGGGGCTGGTAAGCACCTGCTCCTCCCTTCTTTCGCTCTTATATTTCTTACGCATTCTGGCATTCCTATATTTCCTAACATCTGGGTTAACTGCTCGCTAAAAAATGCAATGAGTCCCCAAAGACTTTCCAAACTTGATCAATTTCTCAAAATAATCATGGCCGATCAGCATATCTCTGCCGTACTGCCATTAACTATATTTTTGTGCATGTATGAAACGTGGATGCATATCTTTACTTTAGTATCAACTGGATCCCCTGTTTTGTTGCTATGAGAGCAAATCAATGAATGTAAACTGGTAACAATGGAAGAAAGAGCAGTACACTTGCCTGAAGTTCAGTATCTTGGGAAGTGGATAAATTTTAAGTTCATAGTAAATGGTGAACCGAAATTAGCTCTGTTCTTTTATGCTTTGATGTTTAAACAAAGTATAAATGCTCAAAGTAACTTTTGTGGTGACAGGGCCGAGATAAATATAAAGCCGTGGGATGCACTGCAGAAGGATTTGAATGTTGGCAATAAGAGAGTGAGATGGATAGATAGAGAACCTTATGCTTACTGGAAAGGGAACCCAGAGGTCGCAGCTATAAGGCAAGAGCTGGTTAAGTGTAATGTATCCAGTAAACAAGAATGGAATGCACGGATTTACAAACAGGTACTTGTTTGTGTTTATGTTGCAGTGCACTCTGTTATACTTGAAGGGAGTTTTAACATTCCATTTTATTCTCACAAGTAGAAAAATCCTATTATATCTTGTCAAATCTTGTTTCTTTTACAAATCTTCTAATCCTTCTGATCTAGAGCATAGCCTTTTTTCCAAAGAAAATAATTTTGATGATGCCTATGGCTTATTAGAGTGTTTACTTTTGCATTCTCATTTAGGATTGGATCAAAGAGAGCAAGGCAGGATACAAGAAATCAAATTTGGCCAATCAATGCACCCATAGGTTCGATTTCTTTCATTAAAAGTTAGGCAAGACTTGTTTGTTCTGTCGTCAGTATTGAAAGTGTTATGTTGGGTGATAGGTACAAGATCTACATTGAAGGATCAGCATGGTCAGTCAGTGAGAAGTATATCCTAGCTTGTGATTCCATGACGCTGGTGATTAAACCAAAATACTACGATTTCTTTTCAAGGGTTTTGATGCCCACTCAACATTATTGGCCAGTTCGAGATGACAGTAAGTGTAGTTCCATAAAGTATGCTGTTGACTGGGGAAATTCTCACAAGAAAAAGGTATGTTAAGCAGCACTATCTAGCAGCTACAAATGACCATACTGGTTTTTGTATGAGCTGAACCACATTGGTCTTTTGTAGAAAATATCATACCACTCAACATTTTGTACGCTTAGAACATGTTTTTGACACCTCCCCTTCAAAAACTGTTCACAGGCACAGCAAATAGGAAAGAAGGCAAGCAAGTTCATTCAACAAGAACTTAGTATGGACTATATATACGATTACATGTTTCACCTATTAACTGAGTATGCTAAGCTCCTAAGATTCAAGCCAACCAAGCCACCTGAAGCTGTTGAGGTCTGTCCCGAATCTTTGGCCTGCCAAGCCATAGGTCGAGAGAAGAAGTTTATGCAAGACTCCATGGTGAAGTCTGCGAACGTTGCAGGCCCATGCAATCTGCCTCCTCCCTTCAGCCCTGAGGAATACAGAAAGCTACAGCAGAGGAAAGAAAAGTCAATGAAACAGGTCGAAACGTTGGAGCGAAATGCTTCAACGCCCGAGGAGCGAAATGCTTCAAAACCTGAGGATAGCAATCCCGGGGTGCGAAATGTTTCAAAGCCCGAGGAGCGAAATGCTTCAAAACCTGAGGATAACAATCCTGAGGAGCGAAATGTTTCAAAGCCCGAGGAGCGAAATGCTTCAAAACCTGAGGATAGCAATCGTTGAGAACTCCCTGGTTTTTTACTTCCCCGAGGACATGCGTATAAAGTTTGCTCAATTATTTAGTATTCATGGTTGTACTAATTTTGTAGTGGTAATATCAACAGCTTCTTATTTGAATGTTCATACCTGTAACATCTATAAAAGTTAAAGATGATTTTAGATCTCCCTAATCCCTTTCCATTTACGCGTTGTTGAAGATTTTCTTTTACATTAACCTCTGTTTTCATTTGTTATTTTAGTTGGAGCAATATATTTTGTAAGGGTATTAGAAATCCTATTAAGATTATGTTCATTCTTTTGCCATTCCTTTGGTCTATTATATCCATAGTGAATGTGTTTATTTTGGCTTAACCTACTGCGACAATGTTCTTTACATCTGCTGCGATTACGTTTCTTAAACTTTAAGCCCAAAATGAACATGCCCGTTATCAGATATCCAACTTTAAGTTTGCAGGGGTATTTAACTATTTATAACTGCTTGTTGTGGTCTCTTACCAAAAGAAGCTATTACCTCTGTTCCAAAATAATTGAAGTACTGGGTTTGTCCTAAGTCAAACTTGTTAAAATTTGATCAAATTAACCCCATGATATTTTCATACTATGTGTATTTGGTTTTGTAGATCTTAGCACATTTTTTTTTCTATATAGTTGGTCAAACTTAAACTAGTTTGCAACAACAAGAACAACAACAACAAAGCCTTTAGTCCCAAACAAGTTAGGGTAGGCTAGAGCTGGAACCCATAAGATCTCGCAGCCAACTCATGGTTCTGGGAATGGATAACTAGTTTGACTTAGGACAAATCTAAAACTTGAATTATTTTGAAACAGGGGGAGTATTTGCTTCCTCCAGTGCAGAAGTTTTAGTACGACACAATTACAGACAATTTTGCATGTGTTTGAACATTTAGAGCATTTTTTCATTCTCAGGGAGCTTAGCATTATCATGGAAAGCTAGGCCTACTCATACTTTTTTTTTTACATTATACTACTTCTGTTTGCCCTGTCTACTTGTGCGTCTTTTTGTGCTGTACTTGAGCGTAAGCAACAGTGCGCTTTTTTTTGTTTCTTCTAGAAATTCAGTCTATGGTTTAACATAAGATCAAAAAATGGTCCAAAAAATGGAGCATTTATGTATCGAAGTCAGCATATATCAACAGAACAGCGACTGCGCATCGACACACATTAACCAAACTGATTATCACAGACACATGAAGTCTCAACAAGGAAGCAGCAGAATTCAAGAACTAAGTGCTCAACTGCTCATCATGTGTATCAGCCAGGACTCAACTACGATTATTGCTAGGTCCAAATGCCTTCTTTCATGTTTCCAAACAGGACAAACCACACAGTGCCAGTCTCAGTTTCTACTATTTCAAGTGAGAAATGCCATACTGTAGCATTTGTCATATGATGAAAGTAACAAGAGAACTTCTCCATATACTGCAAGCCATAGTATCAGAGCAACTATTCTGTTTACAGGTGCCAAAAGATGCAAATAATTAGCCACAATATTTACCTAACCGAATAGGCTAAACCATCGGTCCACTAACAAGCTGACAAATACCGAGAGCTTAGGGCGACAGGCGACTTATTGACTGGCTATAGCAGCTAGTATGAATTAAAAAATTACAAGAGGCATCAGATCCTAAGATAAGAGGCCATGAGTTGTACATATGGCTAACAAGACCGAGAGCATGTATGGTATTCAGGTCTTGACAGAGAACTGAAACAACCTGCATGGTTACACAAGCTCATCTCTTCATGAAAAAGCCTAGTAGGATTCCCAGAATAGCGGCCATGAGCACGAAAAGTAGCGAGAAACCGACGTTCTGCCTGCTGATTTCCCGTCTTAGGAGACGCTGTACAATTCAATCAATGAAACAATAAACTTTGTCAATATTGAACTAAACTGTACGCCGGAATTGAGATCTCACTGAAATGCAGAAAACGATGTAACAGAGAAGTAATGAAAACGTAAAGATCAGGAAATAGGTGCAGAGTTCTGCACTTGTTGAGATCATGAAATGCAATAGTACTTGAAGACACAAGGCGCAAATCCAAATCCATGTTTAGGCAATGTAAAAGCAACGAGTGAATATTTTTACTACAAAGCCAGGTAGAATTATCAGGTATAACCCACTAACCAGTTCCTCTCGAAGCTTATTGTTCTCTTGAATAGCAAAATTCTTCTCCTCCTTCATCAACTTCGAAATTAAGGCCAAGGGCTGCACAGATATAAATAAACGAGATCAATGTGTTGTTCTTTGGCATCACCGGGCAACATAAGAGGGGGCCGGGGGTAATATCATCTACATAAGGCCCAGATTGCTTTGCTGATGACACTTGCAGAAATGCTAAAGAAAACTTAGTACACTGTACGTACAGAACAATGACACATTGAGTTCTAACATAGTAGATACCACCTCCCAAATTCAAGCAATTGCACAGTACATAGAAAATTGCATTCCAACTAATAAGGAAAAAATATGACTAGCTAAATAGGAAAGAAAGATCACAATAAATAGAAAGGTAACAGATGTCGACTCACAAAACATGATCAAATAGCAACAATAAATTTAGCATATCAGGTGGGGTTGGAACTTGGAAGGAGTGAAAAGAACATGGTTGAATTCAGAAATGAAAAGTTTTCAACACATTTATTGAGTGATAACTGAACATGGACAACACCTCCATGATAGTGCAAAATGATATGGCATAAGATAAGACATAAATAGGCTAAGACGATGTTGAATTTAAAAGTTATGAGTTATGAGAAAATGCAGTTGAAGAATATAATTGCATCACAGATTTCTTCAAGAATGCTAAGATATATTGGAAGACCAACACTTTATACACCATGGTTGATTTCTAAAAAAATAACAATCTTAGTGTTCTTAAAAACACCAAAATCTATTAGATGAGTCCTCTCTAGCAGTTGTCACCGACATGGCCAATAGAAGTTAGTTCAGTCTTTCTAATCTTTCATGTGAGATTCAAAAGACCGATCTGTAGAGTAAGATTCAGATATAGCTTGTTGAATTTTTGTTGATAGGGAGCTTACGTCAGACGGTATTGTTTCTGGTTCTGGTTCTGCAAGTTCTCTTGTTGTCTGCAAAGAAAGAACAGCACTCAGCCATAGGATGATGGGATCAGTGACAAGGTCACAATTTAGTCGGTAAAGGGCTAACAGAGAATGACCGTGGGTTATTATCTGCTACAGGAATACAGTTGACAGTTTGACAGCAATAAGAAAACTTAGCTGATGTTGTTACAGCCGTAGCGACCACCTAAGATAAAGATTTTACCTCTTGATAACTCCAACTGCCCAGACTTTCCTGATCAGAGCCCTCGTTTATGGATGTCGGCTTCGATGGTGGAGCATAAACAACATGCAGCTTCACCTCGTCCACCACATTGCCCGATTCTTTGGTGAACTACAAAAATACCTCACTAGGGTTATTCAAGGTAAACTGACAATTCCCTGCCAAAAAAAGGAAAACTGACAATATATGCTACAATAAAACATAGAAGTCAGCCCAATGTAACATGGGGTACCATGTCTCCGTTGATATCCTTTGGTGCGATGTCCTTGCTGACCACGGCACTCTGCACAAGGAACTTGTCCCTGCATTGCATATCCGGTGGTGCCTCCCGCTGTGCTTGCATAGTTACTGAAAAGTGAAAACAAGGATTCAGAGTGCACAAGGCAAGATCTTAGCATAGAAAGCTGATGCTTCAGGAAAACATGCATAGTGATCTACTGATGCGGTCCATCAACTTACCGAGAACATCGAATGTGGATCGCGGCGCCACAATGCCGTTGTTTGGCCGGACACAGTACTTCTTTGGGCTCGTTGTCTTAACCTACAGACCTAAAGTTGCACTCACTTAGTAACTACTACAGTAGTACATCTTTTGTAAGATTCTTCTTAGATAAAAGATGACTGTAGATTTGCTTACATTTTGAGCAAAACAAATAAACAGCAATCAGAATGATCCGATTACCTTGAAGGCGATGTATTGGTCTGTTCTGTTTGTCAGATGCAGTGAACACGAGATCTGCTTCTTTAACTCGACTGCATGGTCGAATAAACAGAGGAAACAGGAACGGGGAGAGTTAGCAAAGAGAGCGAACAAATACGATCATAATAACACCAAGAAAAAAAGAAGTACTGAAAAGAGAACCTCAAAGTCAGGAAAAACAAGAGAGGAGAAACATCAAAATCAGCCCCACGAAAAAGACTTTCCGAAGAATTCTTTCATGTCACGAACATCGAACCAGATTTTTTTTTACGCGGAAACCCATCGAAACTGGCGAAATAACAAGTAAAATTGAAGCAATTCAAGACAAACCGGCGAGAAAACGTACAGGCGAAGCGGAGCTCGTTGGGGTCGATTCTGAGCAGCTCCCTGGACTCGGAGCTCATCTTCGGTAGAATTTCAGCCAGAAATCAATCAGCTAGAGTGGGGTTTGGAAAGCTGGGATAGCTTCGATGCCCCCTCTGCCACGCCCTGTCCCCGCTATTCGCCGCTTCTATTCCTGGAGCAGCAGAGGAGGAAGATGGGGAAACATGGAATTTCTGAGGGGAACAGCACAGGAGGCTGGCAATAGCCACCTGCTCGCGGTAGGCATCGTGCGTATTATACCCACATCGAGAATTCGAGAGAAATGGACGTCGTTTTCTAGTACGCTTTCGGATGTATTTTCTTGTCAACTTTTAGCAAATTTTCTCTTTCACTCACGTTTTCCCTGGCGGAGAATTGACTGGTGGGAAGGAAGAAAGGGGGCGTGTGAGGATCAGGAGCTCTCGGGTGCTCCGCACCCCTATACGAACAATTCATTTAAAAAAATACCGAGAAATTTGAAAAAAAATCTAGGATTTTGGGATATCAAACGTGGGGTCCCGATCTACTCCCGTCTGAAATTTTGTGAAAAAATACCAGGAAACGTATTCGTGGAAAAAAAGACAAAAATTTCCTATGCATAGGAAAACACTGTTTGGGGAGATTTTTGTTCGGACAGTATTTCCTTCGCCACGGATACATTTTTTAGTATTTTTTCACGAAATTTCACACGGTAGTAGATTGGGAAACCAGGTTTGATATCCCGAAATTTCAGATTTTTTTTATTTTTTGGGTATTTTTTATGATTTTTTTTCTTATAGGGGTGTGGAGCACCCATGTGCTTGTGTGTATTTTCCAGCGTGGGCTTCTCTTCTTTCAGGAGGTGGTTCCGTGGTTACATCATGGCATTTGCATTTCCATCGGTCCATCAGTCAATTGAAATGTCACAAGCATTGAAGCATACAAGGACTTTGAGAAAATTAACCTATGAGTGCGTTTAAACTCTACTAGTAGGTAACTCTAAAATAGGACCACTGCAGCTATTTGTCTATAAGCTCGAGATTGCTTCATGCAGGTGAATTTGGCTGAGCACATCGTGTAAGGGCATCTTCAACGCGGACCTCAAACCGCCCGTCCGGACCGTGTGGTCCGGACGTGTCGTGCCATCCAACATGGGTCTGTATAGGTCCGCCGAGTGGTCTGGACGTATTTTTTCTCGCAAACCGAAGACAAACTAGAGGGTTTTGTGGGCGCCCGGACCGCTGCCACACCCGCGCGCTCTTCCCGCCCGGCGCCAGCTGTCCGCATTCATGCCGCTGGAGAGCGGCCGCTCCGCATTGACGCCGGTGCAGAACGGACGCGACATCTCATTGCCGGCATTGAAGCGGCGTGCCGGCCGAGAGAGCGCCGCTCGCTGCACGCCCGGCTGAACACGCCTCCTCGCCGCATTCATACGGCCGAGACTGCCCGCCTTCCTCCACTAAACCCGCGCGTGTGCCGAGAAACCTACTCCGGCCACACGTCCGTTCGCGAGCCGCCCGTCATTAAACACAACGCCGGTTGACTCCTGTCGTCCGCCCGCTCTTGCTAAACGCCGGGCAAAAATCGCACCACACTCCGCTCCCATCTCCTCCTTGCACCATTTTCTCCACAATCTCCATGGCATCCGGCAAGCAGGAAGAGGAGTTCTCCGGCATAAAAGCCGGCTGGGTGGCTCGTCGAGCCCGCCGGATACAAGCCAGGCAACTGTCTGCACCACCTCCCTTAACGCTCCAGGCAGCTGCAGGCCAGGTCGTGGAGTCACTCCAAGCCAGCTCGCCGAGGAGTGGCGAGTTGCTCCAGGCCGGCACGCGGGGGACCACGGCGACACAGGCATCATGGCTGCCATGACGACGCCGTGTCGCACCGCACCTCCGTGCCTGCGACCGCACCATCCGCTGTCGACGTTTCTGTAACCGCGGCCTGCCGGCGGAGAAAGAAGCCGGTTTCACGGAGATCGACGAGGCGGCGTCTAGCACGTCCGCGCCCGCCGCCATCATCGAGGAGAAGTGGAACATGGGAGGCCGCCGCCGCCGCTTGGGTCCCATGAAGGCCACCGCCGAGGCAACGCAGGCGTACACAGCCGGTGTCTTGCTCGGTCGCATGCCACCGTCGTCCCCTTTCCCCTCCGGCTGAAGCACATCCCGACGGTGCCACTCCGATGAGTGGGCTGCCGGACATGGGGAAGACAATGAAGATCCGCCGCCGCTGGCCGTAGACTAGTCAAGGGTATCCGTGTCGTGGGAATGGATATCCGCCGACACCGCCCGTAGACTAGTTTTACCTTAGTCCGGTGTAATTTTGTAACACCCCTATGTAATGAGCACAGTGATTATCTGTTAATCATGCCAAGTCATCATCAATTACAATGCTTGATCACATTTGAATCATATCTCATTTCAAATTCCAATTCAAATTGAAATTCATATATGAGGTGAAAATAAAAGTTGTTCAAATTTGGAAACTAAATAGTTCATAATTTCGGAAATATTCCATAACTATTTATGTTCAGGAAAACAACATCACCTAAAATTCCTAGATGACTCTAACATCATGAAAACAGGGCCAACAGCACCTTTTGAATCTTTTAAATGCAATACAAAATTCAATTGAAATTATTTTGCCCCAAAACTTTTTGTGGCAGTGCACAATATTCCTTCCTATTTGTTTCTACCAGTGGCACATTTTTGCAAAGTCATTTGTTGGCTAAAAATAAATGCAAAAGCTACTGGCAAAAGAAAACAGAAAAAGAAAAAGGGAAAAAGAAAAGCGCCCACTGTACCTGGGCCTAAGTCAACAGGGAGGCCCAGCCCAACTCCCCCACTCGTCTTCCTCCTACTGCTCCTCCCCGCGCTGTTGTCGCCACGCGCGCGCTCGCCGCGCCAGGCCTCCCTCTCTCCCGCACGACAACGCACGGCTACAGTCGCCGTGGGCGACTACTTGGCCTCGCCCTCGCCCCCGTGGACAAAACCTAGCGCCTCTCCTTCCCCTCCCTCGCTCTCTCCCACTTCGCCCGAGCGCCGCCATGGCCGGCTCGTCATAGACGTTGCGGCCACCGTGCCCTCCTCGCCTCTCCATCATGTCTACGCGCTTCGCCTCCGTCGAGCCACGCGATGCCAGACGGCCCCAGCAGCCGCCTCGACCTCTTCTTCTTCCTTCGGATCACCACAGCTCGTCGGCGTCGATCCGCTCCTCGGTAGCTACTAAGCCCTCGCCGGGCCCTCGTGCGCCCACTAGGTGAGCTTCGACGCCGCTCCCCTCTCTTCTTCCCTCCCGCTCGAGCCCCGCCTTGCCGCTGCCATTGCCGGAGCTCCGCCGTTGCGGGTGAGCTCCTTGCCGTCCTCCTAGCGCCGCTCCAGCTCAACTGAGCGTGTCGCCGAGCTCGCGCCGTCGCGTAGATGCCCCTGGCCCACCCATTCGACTTGAGCGCGCCCGCAACGTCGTTTTCCGACGAGTCCCGAAATCCGGCGGCGCCCGTGGTGGTCGCCGTCGACGTTTCCGACCGCCTCGCGCGCTGTAACCGCCACCATTGGACGCGGCGCGTTCCCAGCGTCCCGTAGAGCCCAACCGCGCGCCAAATGATCCACCGTACACGATTTCCGACCACCTCCCGTCGCGCGCCGCCGCAAAACGTGGTCGCCGGCGATGTTCCGGTCGCCGGAGTTGACCTGGCGCCACGTGGCTTCCCCTGTGACGCTGACTGTGGGCCCGGTGGGTCCCGTTGGCTGGGTTGACTTGGTCAACCCTGCTGATTGGGCTCGCACAGTCGCTGACATGCGGGTCCCGCACTAATTAAAATGTTTTTATAAATAATAAAACTGCTAATTAATTTGTTAATTAAAACTGTTAATTTAATCAGTCACTAACAGTGGGTCCCACGAGCTAATTAGATTAATCTGTTAATTTTAATCTGTTGTTAAAAATCTAGTCTATGACAGAGGGGCCCCACACGTCAGTTTGACCAGTCAATGGTCAAAGTTGACTGCTGACTGTACTTTGACTGGCCCCACATGTCATTGACTATGGCTGGCTCAGTCTGGGTATAAAATGTATTTTCACTGTTTAAATTCGAATTAAATAATTAAATTAATTCCAGGAATCTCAGAATATTGTTTAAAACTTTGAAAAATCGTAGAAAATAAATCGTAGCTCGGATCAAAAAGTTTTCTACATGAAAGTTGATCAGAAAAGCGAGACGAATCCGAATATGCCATTCGTGTAGCTGTCACCTGCCCACAACACCGCAACATGGAACCCTTCCCCTCCGGTTCCACTGTCCGAAAACTTCCTAAGGCCGGGAAAATATCCCCAGATATTTTCCCGCTTCGCCTGCAACGTGTAGCATTGCATTAGGTCACCACCAGCACTGCATTTTGCCATGACATGCATCTGTGTTGCTTTTGTTTGCTTTTATTTATTGTTTCTTCCCCCTCTTCTCTCCAGTAGACCCCGAGACCGACGCAGCTCCGGAGTACGACTACACCGTTGACGACCCCTCTTTCCCCGCAGAGCTTCCAGGCAAGCAAACCCCCTTGATCATTTCTATATCACCTATTCCTTCTCCCCCCGTGCTTGCATTAGAATTTGCTACCGTATTTGATTGCTCCTATTCTGATGCATAGCCTGATTTTGTAACTGCTGTTGATACCTTACATGTTGTCCTAAATACTTAGTATAGACTGGTTAGTGATCCAGCAATGGCCCCACCACCCTTGTCGTTGTTGCCATGCTTTACCACCGGTGATTCGATCAGTGTGATCGATGTACAGAGGCCAAACACAGCACCGCACACCCCCGTAGTTGTACGACTCTACAGAGCTACTATCGAGTGCCGAGGGTGATACCTCCTATCTCACTCCTGATGATATCTCTGTAGTGTAGCTAGTCGGTTGTGGGTTACTGAGGGTGATTCCTCTTTCACCACCTCCGATGATGCCTCTGTCGTGCAACCCCTCAAGTGTGAACACATCGAGGGTGATTCCTCCTAGTTCACCTTGACGGATACATCGAGTGGGAGTCCATCGAGGGTGATTTCTTGGACTTTCCCCTTGATGACAAGAACCCACTATTACCTTTAACTGTTGCCCCTTTTAACTGTTACTGCGGGACTGGAGGGACAGGCGGTACCACCCCGGTAGAGGTGGACCTGAGTTCCCGACAGTCTCTTGAGAGTCGGGTTGATCTGGAGGGTACCCGCGAGCTAATTACGAGGCGCGGCCGGGCAGACAGAGACCGCCCTAGAGAGGGATGGGCCTAACCCTTGATGCAAGTCCTCGAGACGGGGCGACAGGAGCACTGATCGTCACCGCGAGCTCCCAACACACTAACGGATTTGGGTATTTGATCTGAGTTGGCCACTGGCCTATACGCACTACCACCACGTGGGATAATGGTTTAATGGGGCCCTCGGCGCCGTATGTATCAGCCGAAAGCTATGTCAGACGTCCAGTTCAGCATTGTGAGCCGGTTGGGGCAAGTGCCATCCAGGACAGTGGTGGGCTTGGACTCCGATCCGCGACACAACGACCCGGAGTGCGAAGGGCGATGGGCCCAAGACCCCTGAGAACTTAGGATGTAGACCAGTGGGGACCTCTCTGCGGAGCCTAGGTAGGACTACGTCGTGTAGATCAGCCAAGGCCGGGCATGACCGAGAAAAGTGTGTCCGGCCAGAGTTAATCGAGCGTGTTGGGTAACAGTAGTGCACCCCTGCAGGGAAGTTATCTATTCGAATAGCCGTGTCCACGGTAACAGGATGCTCAGTGTTGTATCCCGATCTACTACAACTTGAACTGGATACATGTTAATTAATTGTAAGCTCCGGGATCGCTTTCTCATAGGGAGTCGAGGAAGGATCTCTGGGCTTTGCTACTACATGCTTGTTACTTTGTTATATACTAATCTGTACTCTTCTAATGCTGCAAGACGCCGAAGATGCTAGTCTTCGATTGGCTAGGTCTTCCCCTCTATTCTGGCATTTCTGCAGTATAGTCCACAGATACAGCCCCTTCCCTTTGATATCGATGCATACTTAGCATAGATCGGATGTAAGTCTTGCGAGTACTTTGGATGAGTACTCACGGTTGCTTTGCTACCTCTTTTCCCCATACCCGATTGCTGCGATCAGATGATGGTGTCCCGGAGCCAGCTGATCCCGTCGACGACTACTAATACCCCGACGGAGCCTACTACTACGTGGAGACCGACGGCCAGGAGTAGTTTAGGAGGCTCCCAGATAGGAGGCCTACGCCTTTTCGATCTAGTTGTCGTTGTTTTGCTCAGCCTTCTTAAGGCACTCTTGTTTAGTTATATCTGTACTCAGATATTTTGTTGCTTCCGCTAACGCTTGTATGCGAGCTTATGTATTCGAGCCCTCGAGGCCCCTAGCTTGTAATATAAAGCTTGTATGACTTTTATTTGTGTTTAGAATTGTGTTGTGATATCTTCCAGTGAGTCCTTAGGCTTGATCGTGTGCATTTGCATGTATGATTAGTGCATGGTCGGGCCGGGGGCGTCACAAGCTGGTATCAGAGCCAGGTTTCGATCCTGGGACCTGTGGGTTATGGGCCCATGTTGCCAATGGGTGGTATTAGGATCTTTTATTCCTCTTCCTTACTCTGGGATTCTGATCTCTCTTCCCTTCAGGTTAAATGATTTTGCTAACTCTAACGCTAGGTTCTCGTAATCACATTCACCCGGAGAGCTGGATTATCTGCAATCATTCCTTTTCAAGTTATCATATGCTTCTCACACGGTCGTTTGACATCTTGCACTCCCTTGTTTCATATGCGTCCCGCAAGACAGCTCATACGCCACACTATGGCTGTTGATGCGACTGGGTTCCCTGCTATCCTGGTCGACCTCTTGACCAGGCTGGGATATCGCTGGTACCCCAAGTACACTGTTTACGAGGATTACCGCGAGTTCAACAAGGAGTAGTACCACGCTGTGGTCCGTATCTTTGATCGGCAGAACAACTCCATCACTGAGTTGCACACCTTTCATGGTGTTGGAGTGACTATTGATATGGCCATCCATGATGCTGCCTATACTGCTATTGCCCGTCAACTTGGAGAGCACAGTCGCTTGGAGGAGACTGCTTTCAGATATATCCCTTATGCCCCCGTTGGGGATGAGAGTGGATATTACACTGCTGTCTGTACCCCTTACGTGCGACGTCGCTATGACCCGCATGTTTTGGTACAGTACACTCAGGCTCTGGATCGCACTGCCCGAGCTCTTGCTGTCGAGTTGTATGCCACTCGTGCTCATCTTTACGACGCTCTGACACAGTTGCTGCCAGCAGTCAGTGCGAGGATGCATCCAGAGTATATCCTTTACCCGCGCAGGACGGAGATGCCACCAGGTCTTGAGTGGCCTGCTGATGACCCACAAGTATAGGGGATCAATCGTAATCCTTTCGATAAGTAAGAGTGTCGAACCCAACGAGAAGCAGAAGGAAATGACAAGCGGTTTTCAGCAAGGTATTTTGTGCAAGCACTGAAATTATCGGTAACGAGTAGTTTGATAGCAAGATAATTTGTAACAAGTGACAAGTAGCAATAGTAACAAAGAGTGCAGCAAGGTGGCCCAATCCTTTTTATAGCAAAGGACAAGCCGGAACGATCTCTTATAGTAAGTAAAGCGTTCTCGAGGACACATGGGAATTTCATCTAGTCACTTTCATCATGTTTGTTTGATTCGCGTTCGCTACTTTGATAATTTGATATGTGGGTGGACCGGTGCTTGGGTGCTGTTCTTACTTGAACAAGCCTCCCACTTATGATTACCCCCTCTCGCAAGCATTCGCAACTACGAAAGAAGAATTAAGATAACTCTAACCATAACATTAAACATATGGATCCAAATCAGCCCCTTACGGAATAGCGCATAAACTAGGGTTTAAGCTTCTGTCACTCTAGCAACCCATCATCTAATTACTACTCCACAATGCATTCCCTTAGGCCCAAATATGGTGAAGTGTCATGTAGTCGACGTTCACACGACACCACGAAGGGAATCAACAACATACATATCATCAAAATATCGAACGAATACCAAATTCACATGATTACTTATGACAAGACTTCTCCCATGTCCCCAAGAACAAAAGTAACTACTCACAAATCATATTCATGCCCAAGATCAGAGAGGTATTGAATAGCATAATAGATCTGAACATATAGTCTTCCACCAAATAAACCAACTAGCATCAACTACAAGATGTAATCAACACTACTAGCAACCCACAGGTACCAATCTGACGTTTTGAGACAAAGATTGAATACAAGAGATGAACTAGGGTTTGAGATGAGATGGTGCTAGTGAAGATGTTGATGAAGATTAGTCCTCCCACGATGAGAGGATTGCTGGTGATGTCGATGGCGACGATTTCCCCCTCCCGGAGGGAAGTATCCCCAGCAGAATCTCTCCGCCGGAGAGCAAAAGTGCTCCTGCCCAAGTTCCGCCTCGAGACGGTGGCGCACCGTCCCGAAAGTCTTCTCTATATTTTTTCTAGGGTAAAATGACTTATATACCAGAAAATGGGGGCCAGAGGCTGGCCAGGGGCCCCACGAGGTACCAGGGCGCGCTTGGGGGGGGCACGCCCTGGTGCCTCGTGGGCTCCTGGGTGGCCCCCTCTGGTACTTATTGATTCCAATATTTTTTATTTATTCCAAAATAATTCTCCATGAAATTTCAGCTCATTTGGAGATGTGCAGAATAGGTATCTCTGACATAGCTTTTTCAGGTCCAGAATTCCAGCTGCCGGCATTCTCCCTCCTTGTGTAGATATTGCATATTAAGAGAGAAAAGGCATTAGAATTGCTCCAAAAAGTGTTATATTGATTAAAAACACTATAAATAACTGTAGTAAAACATGATGCAAAATGGACGTATAAACTCCCCCAAGCTTAGACCTCGCTTGTCCTCAAGCGAAAGCCGATATCGATAATCATGTCCACATATTTAGAGAGAGAGGTGTCGATAAAAACAAAATACAGACATAGTAGCATCATGATCATTATTATAACAGCAAAATTTATTATCATAAACTTCTCATGAGCAAGTAACAATTCATCACAACAATGGAGTATAAGGCATAAACTTTCTTGAAAACTAACAAACTATGTTCTCAGTCAACAATGCAATTGCAATTCATCATATTTTCAGGAAGGGTCTCATGTAGGAGCTTTTCAGCAAGTCCACATACTCAACCATCATTTAGTCTTCTATGATTGCTAACACTCACGACATATATACGGAGCAAAAAGTTTCAGCCAGACACATAGAAAGATAGGGGCTTGTGAGTTCGCCTCCCAACTTATTCACCTCAAGGGTGATGTCAACAATAATAACTCATGATCACTCATATCCAACTGGATATATATGCTTAGATCTTTCCCCACCACATGATGCTTACAAAAGAGAAAAAATAAAAAGGAAATAGAGGAGAACACTATTGACTCTTGCATAAAAAGTAAATACATAAAAGTAAAGGATAGGCCCTTCGCAGAGGGAAGCAGAGGTTGTCATGCACTTTTTGTTGTTGGATGCAAGAGCTCTTAATGCAAAGGAACGTCACTTTATATTGCCCCTTGTGATCGCTTTTATTTCTTTACCATCACAAGTTCGTACAAAGCTTATTTCCCTTACAATAAAAGTTCAGACATATTTAGAGGCAATTTTTATTGCTTTTTGCACTGATGACAACTTACTTGAAGGATCTTATTCAATCCATAGGTAGATATAGTGGACTCTCATGACATGAAACTGGGTTTAAGGGTTTTGGATGCACAAGTAGTATCTCTACTTGGTGCGGATTTTTGGCTAGCAAAGATATTGGGCAAGCACCACATGTTGGAGGATCTATAACAATATAACTTCTATGTGAATAAGAACAAACATAATTCATTACGTTGTCTTCCTTGTCCAACGTCAACAATTTGACATAAAATACTTAATGGGGGCTCACAATCATAAAAGATGTCCAAGATAGTATATTTGCATGTGAATCTTCTCTTCCCTTATTAATTCTTTCATGAATTGCATCATTGACTAATACTATGCTTGTTAACTTCCAATAAATTTTACCACTTATACTTTTCTTTATGTAATGTCATTACTTTCCCTAAGATTAGCATATGATCTTTTTCATTATTTTCATTGCTAGAATTGGAACATGAAAGTAAAGAAGCAAAAACTCAAACTACTCTTTATTATATAACTCTCAACTCAATTATATAGATAGATAGATCCCGAAGCTAACACTCGAAAATAGATCATACTAAACTTTTATTCAACTAGATCACGAAATAACTAAGGATCGAACTAAAAATAGGTAAAGATAATAAAAGTGATGGTGATACGATACCGGGGCACCTCCCCCAAGCTTGGCACAAGCCAAGGGGAGTGCCCATACCCATGTGCTCAAGTCTCCTTCTTCGGTGATGGTGGTGATGGTGAAGTGGTGAGCTTGTCCTTCAGCTCAAGCAGATACATCAATCTGTGATTGATGCTCCGAAGGGCGATGTTTTGCTCTTCCAACAAAATAACTTCACGAGTGAGAGATGTATTCTGAACACTAACTATTTCAAAGACTCTTAGGGCTTCAATTACGAATGGGGAGAGATGATCATATAAAGGTTGAAGGATATCTCCTTTCTCTGCGGTCTCCTCCATGGGGATGGCTTGCCCTCCTTCCGGAGCCTGGGCTCCTGCAACTTCCTCAACCTTGTCCTCCTTGCCATTGTCTTCTTCTCCCGATGACAACTCGTAGTAAACCTCGCTGTAGGGGCGTTTGCCCGGCGATGGTTGCACAATACGGTGCTTGGCACGAAGCTTTTGGGGAGCCATGGCGATCTAAATCTGTCAGAAAAATAGCACTAAACAAGAACAGAGGAGATTTCTGCGATACGGTGGTCAAAACGACTGGAAGTATATATAAAGATTTTTTATCTTGCTAAACAAGTAATCCAGAAGAAAACGGAGTCGGGAAGGCTCACGTGGGGCCCATGAGCCACCAGGGCACGCCTGGGGGGTGGCGCGCCCTAGTGCCTCGTGGGCACCAGGTGGGTCCCCTCGGCTGTTTCTTATTTTTGTATTTTTTCTAATATTCCAAAACTGACAGAAAGTATTTTTATGGAATTTTTGGAGTCGGTTTACTTACCGTATCACATACCTCTTCCTTTTTAGGGTTCTGGAGTGTTCCGGAAGGTCTCTCTTATGTATTCCTCCGGTGTAATTGTTTCAATAATATTAGTTTCAGCATTAATGGGAGTACCTGAAATATAGTGCTTAATTCTTTGCCCATTCACCACTCTCAGATTAGTGCCTTCGGAGTTGTTTATTTTGATGGCTCCAGAGCGATAAACTTCTTCGATTATATACGGTCCTTCCCATTTAGAGAGAAGTTTTCCTGCAAAGAATCTCAAACGAGAATTGTACAATAGAACTTGCTCACCTACTTTAAATTCCCGTTTTTGAATTCTTCTATTATGCCATCTTTTAACTTTTTCTTTAAATAATTTGGCATTTTCATAAGCTTGGGTTCTCCATTCATCTAATGAGCTAATATCAAATAACCTCATTTCACCAGCAAGTTTAAAATCATAATTTAGTTCTTTAATTGCCCAATATGCTTTATGTTCTAACTCAAGAGGTAAATGACATGCTTTTCCATAAACCATTTTATAAGGAGACATACCCATAGGATTTTTATAAGCAGTTCTATATGCCCATAATGCATCGTGAAATTTCTTAGACCAATTCTTTCTAGATCTATTGACGGTTTTTTGCAAAATTAATTTTATTTATCTATTGCTCAATTCAACTTGACCACTAGTTTGAGGGTGATAGGGGGATGCAATTCTATGGTTGACATCATATTTAGCAAGCAATTTACGGAATGCACCATGAATAAAATGTGAACCACCATCAGTCATTAAATATCTAGGGACTCCAAACCTCGGGAAAATAACTTCTTTAAGCATTTTAATAGAAGTGTTATGATCAGCTCTACTAGTTGGAATAGCTTCTACCCACTTAGTAACGTAATCAACAGCAACTAAAATATGAGTATACCCATTGGATTTAGGAAAAGGTCCCATATAATCAAATCCCCAAACATCAAATGGTTCAACAGCAAGTGAATAATTCATAGGCATTTCCTGACGTCTACCAACATTACCAATTCTCTGACATTCATCACAAGATAAGACAAACTTACGAGCATCCTTGAAAAGAGTAGGCCAATAAAAACCAGATTGCAGTACCTTATGTGCAGTTCTGTCTCCCGCATGATGTCCTCCGTAAGACTCGGAATGACACTTCCGTAGGATTTGTTCCTGTTCATGCTCAGGTATACAACGTCTAATAATACCATCTACCCCTTCTTTATAAAGATGTGGGTCATCCCAGAAGTAATGTCTTAAATCAAAGAAGAACTTTTTCTTTTGTTGGTATGTGAAACTAGGTGGTATGTATTTAGCAACAATATAATTAGCATAGTCTGCATACCATGGAGTATTACGAGAAGCATTTATGACAGCTAATTGTTCATCAGGAAAATCATCATTAATGGGTAGTGGGTCATCAAGAACATTTTCCATTCTAGATAAATTATCTGCTACGGGATTCTCAGCTCCCTTTCTATCAGTAATATGCAAGTCAAATTCTTGTAGCAATAAAACCCACCTAATGAGTCTAGGTTTAGCATCTTTGTTTTCCATAAGATATTTAATAGCAGCATGATCAGTGTGAACAGTTACTTTAGAATCAACTATGTAAGATCTGAATTTATCACATGCAAACACAACTGCTAGAAATTCTTTTTCAGTAGTAGCATAATTTCTTTGGGCACTGTCTAGAGTTTTACTAGCATAATGGATAACATTTAATTTCTTATCAACTCTCTGTCCTAGAACAGCACCAACAGCATAATCACTAGCATCACACATAATTTCAAAAGGCAAGTTCCAATCAGGTGGTTGAACAATAGGTGCAGTGGTTAAGGCTTTCTTAAGTGGTTCAAAGGCTTCTAGACAATCATCATCAAAAACAAATGGAACATCTTTTTTCAAAAGATTGGTAAGAGGCCTAGAAATTTTAGAGAAGTCTTTAATAAATCTCCTATAGAAACCAGCATGACCACGGAAACTTCTTATACCTTTAATATCTTTAGGACATGGCATTTTCTCAATAGCATCAACCTTAGCTTTATCAACTTCAATACCTCTTTCAGAAATTTTATGCCCCAAGACAATGCCTTCATTCACCATAAAGTGGCACTTCTCCCAATTCAAGACAAGATTAGTTTCTTCACATCTCTGCAAAACTTGATCAAGGTTGCTTAAGCAATCATCAAAAGAAGTTTCGTAAACGGAAAAATCATCCATGAACACCTCAACAATCTTTTCACAAAAGTCAGAGAATATGGCAATCATACATCTTTGAAAGGTAGCAGGTGCATTGCATAAACCAAAAGGCATACGTCTATAAGCATAAGTTCCAAAAGGACAAGTGAAGGTGGTTTTCTCTTGATCGGGTTGTGATACAGGTATTTGAGAAAAACCAGAATAACCATCTAGAAAACAAAAGTGTGTATGCTTAGACAATCTTTCTAACATTTGATCAATAAAAGGTATGGGGTAATGATCTTTTCTAGTAGCTTTGTTTAATTTTCTAAAATCAATTACCATCCTATAACCAGTTACAATTCTTTGTGGCATGAGTTCATTTTTATCATTAGGAACAACGGTAATACCTCCTTTCTTAGGGACACAATGAACGAGACTCGCCCATCTACTATCAGCTATGGGATAAATTATACCTGCTTCCAGAAATTTTAATATTTCAGTTCTTACCACCTCTTTCATCTTAGGATTTAATCGTCGTTGGTGGTCGACAACTGGTTTAGCATTAGGCTCCATATTAATTTTGAGCTAACATAGAGTGGGGCTAATGCCCTTAAGATCATCAAGAGTATATCCAATAGCAACTCGGTGCTTCCTTAGAGTTTTTAGTAATCTCTTTTCTTCATGAGCTGAAAGGTTAGCACTAATAATAACAGGATATTTCTTCTTTTCATCAAGATAAGCATATTTCAATGTATTGGGCAATTGCTTCAATTCAAATACAGGATCACCTTTAGGCGGAGGAGGGCCTCCAAGAGTTTCAACAGGCAAATTATGTTTAAGGATAGGTGGTTGATCAAAGAACATCTTATCTATTTCATTTCTTTCATTCATATGCATATCGTTTTCATGGTCTACCAAATATTGTTATAACGGATCAGTAGGAGGTACGACAATAGAAGCAAGACCAATAATTTCATCTTTACTAGGCAATTCTTTATCATGAGGTTGTCTACGAAACTTGGAGAAATTATACTCATGAGATATATCACCAAACTTAACTTGAACCTTTTCTTTAACACAATCAATTTCAGCATTAACGGTATTCAAGAAAGGTCTACCATATATAATGGGACAAAAATTATCTTGTTGTGAACCAAGTACTAAGAAATCAGTAGGGTATTTGATTTTTCCACACAAGACTTCAACATCTCTAACAATCCCAAGTGGTGTAATAGTATCTCTATTCGCAAGCTTAATAGTAACATCAATATCTTCAATCTCAACAGGTGCAATTTCATGCATTACTTCTTGATATAAAGAAAATGGAATAACACTCACGCTAGCACCCATATCACACAAACCATGATAGCAATGATCTCCAATCTTAACAGAAACAACAGGCATACCAACTACGGGCTTGTTCTTGTCTAACTTATCTCGTTCATTTCTAACAGGTTTAGCAATTCTAGCAGCCTCCTCGCAAAAGTAAATAACATGCCCATCTATATTATCGACTAAGAGATCTTTAACCATAGTAACATCAGGTTCAACTTTAATTTGTTCAGAGGGTCTAGGTGCTCTAATATTACTTTTGTTAACCACAGTTGAAGCTTTAGCATGTTCCTTAATCCTAACAGGAAAAGGTGGTTTCTCAATATAAGCAGTAGGCACAACTGGATCAACATGGTAAACAATTGTTTCTTCTTTAACACTAACAGGTTCGTTAATCTTTTCTTTAACAGGGGGATGATATTTAAACCACTTCTCCTTAGGGAGATCAACATGAGTAGCAAATGATTCACAAAAGGAAGCTACTATCTCAGAGTCAAGTCCATATTTAGTGCTAAACTTATGAAAAGCATCGATGGCCATAAAAGATTTAACACAATCAAACTCAAGTATTATACCTGACTTATTACCTTTGTCGAGTTCCCAATCTTCAGAGTTGCGTTTAATTCTTTCCAGAAGATCCCATCTGAATTCAATAGTTTTCTTCATAAAGGAGCCAGTCGAAGAAGAATCGAGCGTAGTTTGATTATCATGAGAAAGCCGAGCATAAAAATTATGTAAGATAATTTCTTTTGAGAGATCATGATTGGGGCATGTATACATCATGTACTTAACCCTCCCCCAAGCTTGAGCGATGCTTTCTCCTTCACGAGGCCAAAAATTATATATATAATTCCGATCACGATGAACCAAATGCATAGGATAAAATTTCTGATGGAATTCTAGTTTCAATCGGTTCCAGTCCCATGTATCAGTATCATCACATAGCCTATACCACATCAATGCCTTTCCCTCCAAAGATAAAGGGAATACTTTCTTCTTAACTCCATCTCCGGATAAACCTGCAAGCTTAAACAATCCACAAATTTCATCCACATAGATCAAGTGCATATCAGGATGTACTGTTCCATCTCATGCATAAGGATTAGCTAGCAGTTTCTCTATCATACCCGGAGGAATTTCATATGAAATATTTTCAGTAGGTGAAGTAGGTTGAGGAGCAACTATTTGTGATTCCGGTCGAGGTGAAGATACCCCGAACAAACCCCTCAAAGGATTACTTTCCATAGTGACAAGTGACAGTAAATTTCAGCACGTAATATAAATGTTTCCTTACCAAATTCCACTCACCAAAGGCGCTTCACTCCCCGGCAACGGCGCCAGAAAAGAGTCTTGATGACCCACAAGTATAGGGGACCAATCGTAGTCCTTTCGATAAGTAAGAGTGTCGAACCCAACGAGGAGCAGAAGGAAATGACAAGCGGTTTTCAGCAAGGTATTTTCTGCAAGCACTGAAATTATCGGTAACGAGTAGTTTGATAGCAAGATAATTTGTAACAAGTGACAAGTAGAAATAGTAACAAAGAGTGCAGCAAGGTGTCCCAATCCTTTTTATAGCAAAGGACAAGCCAGAACGATCTCTTATAGTAAGTAAAGCATTCTCGAGGACACATGGGAATTTCATCTAGTCACTTTCATCATGTTTGTTTGATTCGCGTTCGCTACTTTGATAATTTGATATGTGGGTGGACCGGTGCTTGGGTGCTGTTCTTACTTGAACAAGCCTCCCACTTATGATTACCCCCTCTCGCAAGCATCCGCAACTACGAAAGAAGAATTAAGATAACTCTAACCATAGCAT
Source organism: Elymus sibiricus (assembly GCA_039707655.1). Classification (NCBI taxonomy): domain Eukaryota; kingdom Viridiplantae; phylum Streptophyta; class Magnoliopsida; order Poales; family Poaceae; genus Elymus; species Elymus sibiricus. The sequence goes on from CM077674.1 coordinate 257,012,845, forward strand.
TAAACATATGGATCCAAATCAGCCCCTTACGGAATAGCGCATAAACTAGGGTTTAATCTTCTGTCACTCTAGCAAACCATCATCTAATTACTACTCCACAATGCATTCCCTTAGGCCCAAAGATGGTGAAGTGTCATGTAGTCGACATTCACACGACACCACTAAGGGAATCAACAACATACATATCATCAAAATATCGAACGAATACCAAATTCACATGATTACTTATGACAAGACTTCTCCCATGTCCTCAAGAACAAAAGTAACTACTCACAAATCATATTCATGCCCAAGATCAGAGAGGTGTTGAATAGCATAATAGATCTGAACATATAATCTTCCACCAAATAAACCAACTAGCATCAACTACAAGATATAATCAACACTACTAGCAACCCACAGGTACCAATCTGAGGTTTTGAGACAAAGATTGAATACAAGATATGAACTAGGGTTTGAGATGAGATGGTGCTGGTGAAGATGTTGATGAAGATTAGTCCTCCCACGATGAGAGGATCGCTGGTGATGTCGATGGCGACGATTTCCCCCTCCCGGAGGGAAGTATCCCCGGCAGAATCTCTCCGCCGGTGAGCAAAAGTGTTCTTGCCATAGTTCCGCCTCGAGACGGCGGCGCACCGTCCCAAAAGTCTTCTCTATATTTTTTCTACGGCAAAATGACTTATATACCAGAAAATGGGGGCCAGAGGCTGGCCAGGGGCCCCATGAGGTACCAGGGCGCGCCTGGAGGGGGTGGCGCGCCCTGGTGCCTTGTGGGCTCCTGGGTGGCCCCCTCTGGTACTTCTTGATTCCAATATTTTTTATTTATTCTAAAATAATTCTCCGTGAAATTTCAGCTCATTTGGAGATGTGCAGAATAGGTATCTCTGACATAGCTTTTTCAGGTCCCGAATTCCAGCTGCCGGCATTCTCCCTCCTTGTGTAGATCTTGCATATTAAGAGAGAAAAGGCATTAGAATTGCTCCAAAAACACTATAAATAACAGTAGTAAAACATGATGCAAAATGGACGTATCACCTGCTGTTGGAGGTTGTACTCCTCCACGTGGTCCTCTTCTTCCAGTTCGGGACCAGTTTCTGCACCAGAGTGTTCACGGAGCGCAGGATCCCTACATCGAGGGCACCCTACGTCGTCACTTGGAGTTGCCTGGCTCCAGTGGTCCTCTCCAGCGTTGATGTAGCTATCGCTATGTCCCGTTGTTATATCCCCCCACCGCGTACCTGCGTGCTGCCTAGTATGTCAAGCTTTCCTTTCCGTTGTTGTAACGCTGGCTTATAACCGAATCTATGTATGGATTTGTGTGTTATAGCTGACTATGATGATGTATCTATTGCACTTTCATTGTGGTGCGTGTTACTTCATGAATGATTCCATACAACTACAATACTCATTGCTAAACTACCCCTGTTAATCTTTAGCAGGATGGTTAGACCAGCAGGTCGTGGTCGTGGCCGTGGTGCAAACAATCCATCGCCGCCCGACTATATGGCCGCAATGATGCAACAGTTTGAACTGAACCGTCAATTCTTGCAAGGGGTAATGGGCCAGTTCCCACGTCCGAACATGAACCAGCAGCCAGCTCCAATAACCTTGCAGGAGTTTGTGCGCCTCAATCCAACTGTCTTCCGCAACTCAGTACAGCCGCTTGATGTTGATGACTGGCTCCGTGACATCACTTACGAGATGGAGTCGGCCAATGTTGCCCTTGACAACTATGTCACTTTCGCATCCTACTTCTTGAAGGGTCCCGTAGCTCATTGGTGGGACAGTCACAGGCATACCCTAGCTGCTGGAACAATCATCACTTGGGTGTACTTCCATGCTGCCTTCCGTGCCCGTTACATTCCGCAAGGAGTTATGGACCGGAAGAAGCATGAGTTCCGCAACCTTACCCAGGGTAGCAAGATTGTGGAAGTTTATCAGCAAGAGTTTCTGGAACTATCTCGCTATGCTGAGGAAGATATTGCTACTGATGCTCGCAGACAGGAGAAGTTCCGTGAAGGGCTCAACCCAGATATCAAGCTAGCACTGCTTGTCCAAGACTTCACTGATTTTGCCACCTTGGTGAACAAGGCCATTCAGGTTGAGACTGGTCTGAAGGATCACAAGAATGCTCTTAAGTGCACCCATGATGTGGGCTCATCTTCAGGCTCGTCATCGCAGAAGCGCAGTATCTGGATTCCTCACAGCATGTACCATCCAGCTGCACCTCCTCCACTGCCGGGGCAGCCAAGACCTCAGGCTCCACTGTTTTGAGCTCCTGCTCCCCGTCCCAATGATGGGCTCTGCTTCAAGTGTGGCTGTCTAGGTCACCCCGCTAGAGAATGCCCTCAGAATCAGAATCAGCTTGCACTTCCCCCTACTGGTTGTGGCAATGGCCGTGGCAACAACCAGCCCCGCAACAACAATGCCAGACCTTCCTATGGTCGTGGTCAAGCTTACCATGTTGATCTGAATGAAGCGCAAGGTCAGCCAGCTACTGTGAAGGGTACTCTTCTTGTTGATTCAGTACCAGCTTCGGTCTTTTGATTCAAAAATATCATATTCATTCTTATCATAAGCTTTTGCATACATGCATGGCATTAAATATGACGAGTTGAGATCGTTTCAGTCGTTCGCGGCTTCTAAGGGGTACTTTCGGAAGAACTTCCCGGAATGCCCCGATCCTTTCCCTTCTACCTCCTGAATTCTCGGGACAAGAATTTCTTTTAGGGGAGGAGAATTGTAACACCCCTATGTAATGAGCACAGTGATCATCTGTTAATCATGCCAAGTCATCATCAATTACAATGCTTGATCACATTTGAATCATATCTCATTTCAAATTCCAATTCAAATTGAAATTCATATATGAGTTGAAAATAAAAGTTGTTCAAATTTGGAAACTAAATAGTTTATAATTTTGGAAATATTCCATAACTATTTATGTTCAGGAAAACAACATCACCTAAAATTCCTAGATGACTCTAACATCATGAAAACAGGGCCAACAACACCTTTTGAATTTTTTAAATGCAATACAAAATTCAATTGAAATTATTTTGCCCCCAAACTTTTTGTGGCAGTGCACAATATTCCTTCCTATTTGTTACTACCAGTGGCACATTTTTGCAAAGTCATTTGTTGGCTAAAAATAAATGCAAAAGCTACTGGGAAAAGAAAACAGAAAAAGAAAAAGGGAAAAAGAAAAGAGCCCACTGTACCTGGGCCTAAGTCAACAGGGAGGCCCAGCCCAACTCCCCCGCTCGTCTCCCTCCTACTGCTCCTCCCCGCGCTGCAGTCGTCGCGCGCGCGCTCGCTGCACCAGGCCCCCCTCTCTCCTGCACGACAATGCACGGCTACAGTCGCCGTGGGCGACTACTTGGCCTCGCCCTCGCCCCCGTGGACAACCCCTAGCGCCACTCCTTCCCCTCCCTCGCTCTCTCCCACTTCGCCCGAGCGCCGCCATGGCCGGCCCGTCGTAGACATCCCGGCCACCGTACCCTCCTCGCCTCTCCATCGTGTCTACGCGCTTCGCCTCCGTCGACCACGTCTCCCCGTCGAGCCACACGACGCCAGACGGCCCCAGCAGGCGCCTCGACCTCTTCTTCTTCCTTCGAATCACCGCAGCTCACCGGCGTCGATCCGCTCCTCTGCAGCTACTAAGCCCCTGCCGGGCCCTCGTGCGCCCACTAGGTGAGCTCCGACGCCGCTCCCCTCTCTTCTTCCCTCCCGCTCGAGCCCCGCCTTGTCGCTGCCATTGTCGGAGCTCCGCCGTTGCGGGTGAGCTCCCTGCCATCCTCCTAGCGCCGCTCCGGCTCAACTGAGCGTGTCACCGAGCTCGTGCCGTCGCGTAGATGCCCCCTGGCCCACCCATTCGACTTGAGCGCGCCCGCAACGTCGTTTTCCGACGAGTCCCGAAATCCGGCGCCGCCCGTGGTGGTCGCCGTCGACGTTTCCGACCGCCTCGCGCGCTGTAACCACCACCATTGGACGCGGCGCGTTCCCAGCGTCCTGTAGAGCCCAACCGCACGCCAAATGATCCACCGTACGCAATTTCCGACCACCTCCCGTCGCGCGCAGCCGCAAAACGTGGTCGCCGGCGATGTTCCGGTCGCCGGAGCTGACCTGGCGCCACGTGGCCACCCCTGTGACGCTGACTGTGGGCCCGGTGGGTCCCGTTGGCTGAGTTGACTTGGTCAACCCTGCTGACTGGGCTCGCACAGTCGCTAACATGCGGGTCCCGCACTAATTAAAATGTTTTTATAAATAATAAAACTGCTAATTAATCTGTTAATTAAAACTATTAATTTAATCAGTCACTGATAGTGGGTCCCACTAGCTAATTAGATTAATCTGTTAATTTTAATCTGCTGTTAAAAATCTAGTCTATGACAAAGGGGCCCCACACGTAAGTTTGACCAGTCAATGGTCAAAGTTGACTGCTGACTGTACTTTGACTGGCCCCGCATGTCATTGACTGTGGCTGGCTCAGTCTGGGTATAAAATGTATTTTCACTGTTTAAATTCGAATTAAATAATTAAATTAATTCCAGGAATTTCAGAATATTGTTTAAAACTTTGAAAAATCGTAGAAAATAAACCGTAGCTCGGATCAAAAAGTTTTCTACATGAAAGTTGATCAGAAAAGCGAGACGAATCCGAATATGCCCTCCGTGTAGCTGTCACCTGCCCACAACACCGCAACATGGAACCCTTCCCCTCCGGTTCCACTGTCCGAAAACTGCCTAAGGCCGGGAAAATATCCCCAGATATTTTCCCGCTTCGCCTGCAACGTGTAGCATTGCATTAGGTCACCACTAGCACTGCATTTTGCCATGACATGCATCTGTGTTGCTTTTGTTTGCTTTTATTTATTGTTTCTTCCCCCTCTTCTCTCCGGTAGACCCCGAGACCGACGCAGCTCCGGAGTACGACTACACCGTTGACGACCCCTCTTTCCCCGTAGAGCTTCCAGGCAAGCAAACCCCCTTGATCATTTCTATATCACCTATTCCTTCTCCCTCGTGCTTGCATTAGAATTTGCTACCGTATTTGATTGCTCCTATTCTGATGCATAGCCTGATTTTGTAACTGCTGTTGATACCTTACTTGTTGTCCTAAATACTTAGTATAGAATAGTTAGTGATCCATCAATGGACCCACCACCCTTGTCCTTATTGCCATGCTTTACCACCAGTGACTCGATCAGTGTGATCGATGTACACAGGCCGAACACAGCACCGCACACCCCCGTAGTTGTACGACTCTGCAGAGCTACTATCAAGTGCCGAGGGTGATACCTCCTATCCCACTGCTGATGATATCTCTGTAGTGTAGCTAGTCGGTTGTGGGTTACCGAGGGTGATTCCTCTTTCACCACCTCCGATGATGCCTCTGTCGTGCAACCCCTCAAGTGTGAACACATCGAGGGTGATTCCTCCTAGTTCACCTTGACGGATACATCGAGTGGGAGTCCATCGAGGGTGATTCCTCGGACTTCCCCCTTGATGACAAGAACACACTGTTACCTTTAACTGTTGCCCCTTTTAACTGTTTCTGTGGGACTGGAGGGACAGGTGGTACCACCCCGGTAGAGGTGGACCTGAGTTCCCGACAGTCTCTTGAGAGTCGGGTTGACCTGGAGGGTACCCGCAAGGTAATTACGAGGCGCGGCCGGGCAGGCAGAGACCGCCCTAGAGCGGGATGGGTCTGACCCTTGTTGCAAGTCCTCGAGACGGGGCGACAGGAGCACTGATCGTCACCGCGAGCTCCCAACACACTAAAGGATTTGGGTATTTGATCTGAGTTGGCTACTGGCCTATACGCACTACCACCACGTGGGATAATGGTTTAATGGGGCCCTCGGCGCCGTATGTATCAGCCGAAAGCTCTGTCAGACGTCCAGTTCAGCATTGTGAGCCGGTTGGGGCAAGTGCCATCTAGGACAGTGGTGGGCTTGGACTTCGATCCGCGACACAACGACCCGGAGTGCGAAGGGCGATGGGCCCAAGACCCCTGAGCACTTAGGATGTAGGCCGGCGGGGACCTCTCTGCGGAGCCTAGGTAGGACTACGTCGTGTCGATCAGCCGAGGCCGGGCATGACCGAGAAAAGTGTGTCCGGCCAGAGTTAATCGAGCGTGTTGGCTAACAGTAGTGCACCCCTGCAGGGAAGTTATCTATTCGAATAGCCGTGTCCACGGTAAAAGGACGCTCAGTGTTGTATCCCGATCTACTACAACTTGAACTGGATACATGTTAATTAACTGTAAGCTCCGGGATCGCTGTCTCGTAGGGAGTCGAGGAAGGATTTCTGGGCTTTGCTACTACATGCTTGTTACTTTGTTATATACTAATCTGTACTCTTCTAATGCTGCAAGACGCCGAAGATGCTAGTCTTCGATACGCTAGGTATTCCCCTCTATTCTGGCATTTCTGCAGTATAGTCCACAGATACAACCCCTTCCCTTTGATACCGATGCATACTTAGCATAGATCTGATGTAAGTCTTGCGAGTACTTTGGATGAGTACTCATGGTTGCTTTGCTACCTCTTTTCCCCATACCCGATTGCTGCGATCAGATGATGGAGTCCCGGAGCCAGCTGATCCCGTCAACGACTGCTACTACCCCGACGGAGCCTACTACTACATGGAGACCGATGGCCTGGAGTAGTTTAGGAGGCTCCCAGGCAGGAGGCATGCGCCTTTTCGATCTAGTTGTCGTTGTTTTGCTCAGCCTTCTTAAGGCACTCTTGTTTAGTTATATCTGTACTCAGATATTTTGTTGCTTCCGCTAATGCTTGTATGCGAGCTTATGTATTCGAGCCCTCGAGGCCCCTGGCTTGTAATATAAAGCTTGTATGACTTTTATATGTGTTTAGAGTTGTGTTGTGATATCTTCCAGTGAGTCCTTAGGCTTGATTGTGTGCATTTGCATGTATGATTAGTGCACGGTTCGGCCGGGAGCGTCACAAGCTGGTATCAGAGCCAGCTTTCGATCCTGGGACCTGTGGGTTATGGGCCCACGTCGCCAATGGGTGGTATTAGGATCTTTTATTCCTCTTGCTTACTCTGGGATTCTGATCTCTCTTCCCTTCGGGTTAAATGATTTTGCTAACTCTAACGCTAGGTTCTCGTAATCACATTCACCCAGAGAGCTTGATTATCTGCAATCATTCCTTTCCAAGTTATCATATGCTTCTCACACGGTCGTTTGACATATTGCATTCCCTTGTTTCAGATGCGTCCCACAAGACAGCTCGTACGCCACACTATGGCTGTTGATGCGACTGGGTTCCCTGCTATCCTGGTCGACCTCTTGACCAGGCTGGGATATCGCTGGTACCCCGAGTACACTGTTTACGAGGATTACCGCGAGTTCAACTAGGAGCAGTACCACGCTGTGGTCCGTATATTTGATCGGCAGAACAACTCCTTCACTGAGTTGCACACCTTTCACGGTGTTGGAGTGACTGTTGATATGGCCATCCATGATGCTGCCTATACTGCTATTGCCCATCTCCGTGGAGAGCACAGTCGCTTGGAGGAGACTGCTTTCAGATATATCCCTTATGCCCCCGCTGGGGATGAGAGTGGATATTACACTGCTGTCTGTACCCCTTACGTGCGACGTCGTTATGACCCGCAGGTTTTGGTACAGTACACTCAGGCTCTGGATCGCATTGCCCGAGCTCTTGCTGTCGAGTTGTATGCCACTCGTGCTCGTCTTTACGACTCTCTGACACAGTTGCTGCCAGCAGTCAGTGCGAGGATGCATCCAGAGTATATCCTTTACCCGCGCAGGACGGAGATGCCACCAGGTCTTGAGTGGCCTGCTGTTGGAGGTTGTACTCCTCCACATGGTCCTCTTCTTCCAGTTCGGGACCAGTTTCTGCACCAGAGTGTTCACGGAGCGCAGGATCCCTACATCGAGGGCACCATACGTCGTCACTTGCAGTTGCCTGGCTCTAGTGGTCCTCTCCAGTGTTGATGTAGCTATCGCTATGTCCCGTTGTTGTATCCCTCCACCGCGTGCCTGCGTGCCGCCTAGTATGTCTAGCTTTCCTTTCCGTTGTTGTAACGCTGGCTTATAAGTGAATCTATGCATGGATTTGTGTGTCATAGCTGACTATGATGATGTATCTATTGCACTTTCATTGTGGTGCATGTTACTTCATGAATGATTCCATACAACTACAATACTCATTGCTAAACTACCCCTGTTAATCTTTAGCAGGATGGTTAGACCAGCAGGTCGTGGTCGTGGCCGTGGTGCCAACAATCCATCGCCGCCCGACTATATGGCCGCAACGATGCAACAGTTTGAACTGAACCGGCAATTCTTGCAAGGGGTAATGGGCCAGTTCCCACGTCCGAACATGAACCAGCAGCCAGCTCCAATAACCTTGCAAGAGTTTGTGCGCCTCAATCCAACTGTCTTCCGCAACTCAGTACAGCCGCTTGATGCTGATGACTGGCTCCGTGACATCACTTACGAGATGGAGTCAGCCAATGTTGCCCCTGCCAACTATGTCACTTTCGCATCCTACTTCTTGAAGGGTCCCGTAGCTCAATGGTGGGACAGTCACAGGCATACCCTAGTTGCTGGAACAATCATCACTTGGGTGGACTTCCAAGCTGCCTTCCGTGCCCGTTACATTCCGCAAGGATTTATGGACCGGAAGAAGCGTGAGTTCCGCAACCTTACCCAGGGTAGCAAGATTGTGGAAGTTTATCAGCGGGAGTTTCTGGAACTATCTCGCTATGCTGAGGAAGATATTGCTACTGATGCCCACAGATAGGAGAAGTTCTGTGAAGGGCTCAACCCAGATATCAAGCTAGCACTGCTAGTCCAAGACTTCACTGATTTCGCCACCTTGGTGAACAAGTGAAAGAACATGTGCTGCCCCCATGTTTGGTTTTGGTAATTGATGACAATCTCCATGGACTAATGGTTGCCTTGAGTTATATTTGAAGGGTTTGTCCATAGGCATTGCTTGAAGACCATTTGTTGGTTTCAAGGTTATTAGAAGAAGAATATGTGTTGACCAAGGTACTATTCAAAGATTTATCCAAAGATTGGTCATGTGAGTGTTGAGCCTATTGCAAGCATGTCTTGAAGAAGAAGATTGTGTGAACATTCATGTTTACCTTCAAGACATCATCCTAATGAAGAGAGTTGGAAAGATTCAAGGTTGATCAAGACTAAATATGAAGAGTGATTCAAGTTGATCAACACACAAAGCATAGAAGATGTACCGAGTGGGATCAAGTGATCTCACGGTATGGTAAGCATTGTCCATTACGCTTTGTGTACTAACACATGTTCTATGCGAGAGTTCTATGTGGGGTTAGGTATGTTTCCATGGGCTTGCGTCAAGAGGAAGATCTCATTCAACCCATGGAGTATGACATCAAGTGGTGATCGTCATCAAGATTGCGGTGTGCAAGTTCAAGTGGAGCATCACGAAGAGATCACATGCTTGAAGCTTGCCGTCCATTGTGGTGACAATGGACTTGTGAAGATGTGCCGAAGAGTGGCTCACCCATAGTGGAGTATGGGGGAGCAATCAACTAGTCTTCATCGAGCCGGCGCAATCAAGAAAGGTGGTCCAACTTGAGGAGGTCAAGATCGTCATCATCTAGCTCAAGTGGACTATGCGCAAGGAAAAGGTTTGCCCTTGATAGGTTTTCTATTTTACCGGTCTCATAGTGGTAGTTGGGAGACCGGGTTGTAGGATCGATAGCCGTACTATCAAGGGGGGCTCTCGGATGAGTAGCTTGATCGTATCGTTCGTAGAGAGCTCAAACCATTGCATCCTTGCATCATCTTTCTTGGTTCGTGTTTGGTGTTTCTCTTTGTGAGTCTTTGAGCTTTTGGTCATCTTCATGACTAGCTTGAGTTCATCGAAAACGGAGTTCATATATGCATCTTCTATGATGTTTTCGATGTTGGAGTTTATGCCGGTTCTTCATTCATAGAGGTTTCTCTTCTCTATATCTTAGGCATTTCTCCCCTGCCATTGATGTTTTCGATGTTGGAGTTTATGTCACTGTTTGGATAGTACTCGTTGTCTTCTATCCAACAAGCTTGAGTTTGCTCAATTCGAAGCTCATATGTAGAAGTTGTGGCAGTTCTGGTTTTCCTGTATCTGACTGTTCTGCTTGGGCACTTTTGCAGCACCCAAGCGGTAGTACCGCTCGGTACCACGGTAGTACCGCTTATGCGGTAGTACCGCTGTGGTCTACCGCAGCGAGTACCGCTTGTGGGATTTTCTTCTGTTGCCGATATTTGTTAAACGGAAGTAGTGCGGTAGTAGAGCGGTAGTACCGCTTAGTGCGGTACTTCCGTCCTCAACTACCGCTGCTACTACCGCTTGTGTTTCGAAGAGTGTGCAAGCTTCTGTTGCTCTATTCTCCTTAGCGGTAGTAGAGCGGATGTAGGGCGGTAGTACCGCTTGCGGCGGTAGTACCGCTCCAGTACCGCTCCACTACCTCGTTTCTGAGCTGTTCTGCGAACCTTTGCGGTAGTACCGCTTGTGGGTGCGGTAGTACCGCTTCGTGCGGCAGTACCGCGCTCCTGTGCTTGCTGTACTCACTGGCTTCGGCTGGTAGTACCGCTCTATGCGGTAGTACCGCTCCTTGGAGCGGTAGTACCGCTTGAGTGCGTCCAGCACAGGTAACGGTTCGATTTGGTGGGGGGTTATAAAAGGGGGTCTTCTTCCCCCTTGCTCCCAACGGTTCTTTATCCCCTTGCAGCTCTCTCTCCTCCATTGTTGACCATCTAGAGCTTTGCTATCTCTCCATCCCTCCAATGATTCTTGCTCCTTCTTGAGGGAATAGAGAGAGGAGATCTAGATCCACCTTTCCACCAATCACTTTCTCCTCTATGTGAGGGAAACCTTGTGGATCTAGATCTTGGAGTTCTTGGTGTTCTCCTTGTTCTTCCTCTCACTTTCCTATATAGCTTTTGTTGCTTTGGTGGGATTTGAGAGAGAGGGACTTGAGCACTTCGTGTGTTCCTGCCATTGCATTAGTTGCATCGGTTTGAGTTCTCCACGGTGATACGTGGAAGTTAGTAGTTGAGAAGCTTATTACTCTTGGGTGTTTGAGCACCCTAGAGCTTGTTCCTCTTGGGTGCCTTGGCGCCCTAGACGGCTTGGTGGTGCCTCGGAGCTCAATCATTGTGGTGTAAAGCTCCGGGCAAGCGTCGGGGTCTCCAATTAGGTTGTGGAGATCGCCTCGAGCAATTTGTTGGGTACCGGTGACCGCCCCCAAGGGTTGCCAAAGTGTACGGGTTCGGTGACCGCCCTCAAGGGTTGCCATTTGTACGGGTTCGGTGACCGCCCTCAAGGGTCCCTTAGTGGAATCACGGCACCTTGCATTGTGCGAGGGCGTGAGGAGAATACGGTGGCCCTAGTGGCATTGTTGGGGAGCATTGTGCCTCCACACCGCTCTAATGGAGATTAGCATCCACAAGGGTGTGAACTTCGGGATACATCGTCGTCTCCGCGTGCCTCGGTTATCTCTTACCCGAGCCTTTTACTTATGCACTTTACTTTGTGATAGCCATATTGTTTCTAGTTATATATCTTGCTATCACTTAGTTGTTTATCTTGCTTAGCATAAGTTGTTGGTGCACATAGGTGAGCCTAGTCGTTTTAGGTTTCGTGCTTGACAAATTAAACGCTAGTTTTATTCCGCATTTGTTCAAGCCTAAACCGTAATTATTTTAAAGCGCCTATTCACCCCCCCCCCTCTAGGCGACATCCACGATCTTTCAACAAGGCCATTCAGGTTGAGACTGGTCTGAAGGATCAGAAGAATGCTCTTAAGCGCACCCCTGATGCGGGCTCATCTTCAGGCTCGTCATCACAGAAGCACCGTATCTGGATTCCTCACAGCATGTACCATCCAGCTGCACCTCCTCCACCGCCGGGGCAGCCAAGACCTCAGGCTCCACTGTTTCGAGCTCCTGCTCCCCGTCCCAATGATGGGCTCTGCTTCAAGTGTGGCTGTCTAGGTCACCCCGCCAGAGAATGCCCTCAGAATCAGAATCAGTTTGCACTTCCCCCTGCTGGCCGTGGTAATGGCCGTGGCAACAACCAGCCCCACAACAACAATGCCAGACCTTCCTATGGTCGTGGTCAAGCTTACCATGTTGATCTAAATGAAGCGCAAGGTCAGCTAGCTACTGTGAAGGGTACTCTTCTTGTTAATTCAGTACCAACTTCTGTCTTTTGATTCAGAAATATCGTATTCATTCTTATCATAAGCTTTTGCATACATGCATGGCATTAAATATGACGAGTTGAAATCGTTTCAGTCGTTCGCGGCTTCTAAGGGGTACTTTCGGAAGAACTTCCCAGAATGCCCTGATCCTTTCCCTTCTACCTCCTGAATTCTCGGGACGAGAATTTCTTTTAGGGGAGGAGAATTGTAACACCCCTATGTAATGAGCACAATGATCATCTGTTAATCATGCCAAGTCATCATCAATTACAATGCTTGATCACATTTGAATCATATCTCATTTCAAATTCCAATTCAAATTGAAATTCATATATGAGGTGAAAATAAAAGTTGTTCAAATTTGGAAACTAAATAGTTCATAATTTTGGAAATATTCCATAACTATTTATGTTCAGGAAAACAACATCACCTAATATTCCTAGATGACTCTAACATCATGAAAACAGGGCCAACAACACCTTTTGAATCTTTTAAATGCAATACAAAATTCAATTGAAATTATTTTGCCCCCAAACTTTTTGTGGCAGTGCACAATATTCCTTACTATTTGTTTCTACCAGTGGCACATTTTTGCAAAGTCATTTGTTGGCTAAAAATAAATGCAAAAGCTACTGGGAAAAGAAAACAGAAAAAGAAAAAGGGAAAAAGAAAAGAGCCCACTGTACCTGGGCCTAAGTCAACAGGGAGGCCCAGTCCAACTCCCGCGCTCGTCTCCCTCCTACTGCTCCTCCCCGCGCTGCAGGCGCCGCGCGCGCGCTCGCCGCGCCAGGCCCCCCTCTCTCCCGCACGACAACGCACGGCTACAGTCGCCGTGGGCGACTACTTGGCCTCGCCCTCGCCCCCGTGGACAAACCCTAGCGCCACTCCTTCCCCTCCCTCGCTCTCTCCCACTTCGCCCGAGCGCCGCCATGGCCGGCCCGTCGTAGATGTCGCGGCCACCGTGCCCTCCTCGCCTCTCCATCATGTCTACGCACTTCGCCTCCGTCGACCACATCTCCCCGTCGAGCCACGCGACGCCAGACGGCCCCAGCAGCCGCCTCGACCTCTTCTTCTTCCTTCGGATCACCGCAGCTCGCCGGCGTCGATCCGCTCCTCTGCAGCTACTAAGCCCCCGTCGGGCCCTCGTGCCCCCACTAGGTGAGCTCCGACGCCGCTCCCCTCTCTTCTTCCCTCCCGCTCGAGCCCCGCCTTGCCGCTGCCATTGCCGGAGCTCCACCGTTGCAGGTGAGCTCCCTGCCGTCCTCCTAGTGCCGCTCCGGCTCAACTGAGCATGTCGCCGAGCTCGTGCCGTCGCGTAGATGCCCTCTGGCCCACCCATTCGACTTGAGCGCGCCCGCAACGTCGTTTTCCAACGAGTCCCGAAATCCGGCGCCGCCAGTGGTGGTCGCCGTCGACGTTTCCGACCGCCTCGCGCGCTGTAACCGCCACCATTGGACGCGGCGCGTTCCCAGTGTCCCGTGGAGCCCAACCGCGCGCCAAATGATCCACCGTACGCGATTTCCGACCACCTCCCGTCGCGCGCCGCCGCAAAACGTGGTCGCCGGCGATGTTTCGGTCGCCGGAGCTGACCTGGTGCCACGTGGCCTCCCCTGTGACGCTGACTGTGGGCCCGGTGGGTCCCGTTGGCTGGGTTGACTTGGTCAACCCTGCTGACTGGGCTCGCACAGTCGATGACATGCGGGTCCCGCACTAATTAAAACGTTTTTATAAATAATAAAACTGCAAATTAATCTGTTAATTAAAACTGTTAATTTAATCAGTCACTGACAGTGGGTCCCACTAGCTAATTAGATTAATCTGTTAATTTTAATCTGTTGTTAAAAATCTAGTCTATGACAGAGGGGCCCCACACGTCAGTTTGACCAGTCAATGGTTAACGTTGACTGCTGACTGTACTTTGACTGGCCCCGCATGTCATTGACTGTGGCTGGCTCAGTCTGGGTATAAAATGTATTTTCACTGTTTAAATTCGAATTAAATAATTAAATTAATTCCAGGAATTTCAGAATATTTTTTAAAACTTTGAAAAATCGTAGAAAATAAACCGTAGCTCGGATCAAAAAGTTTTCTACATGAAAGTTGATCAGAAAAGCGAGACGAATCCGAATATGCCCTCCGTGTAGCTGTCACCTGCCCACAACACCGCAACATGGAACCCTTCCCCTCCGGTTCCACTGTCCGAAAACTGCCTAAGGCCGGGAAAATATCCTCAGATATTTTCCCGCTTCGCCTGCAACGTGTAGCATTGCATTAGGTCACCAGCAGCACTGCATTTTGCCATGACATGCATCTATGTTGCTTTTGTTTGCTTTTATTAATTGTTTCTACCCCCTCTTCTCTCCGGTAGACCCTGAGACCGACGCAGCTCCAGAGTACGACTACACCGTTGACGACCCCTCTTTCCCCGCAGAGCTTCCAGGCAAGCAAACCCCCTTGATCATTTCTATATCACCTATTCCTTCTCCCCCGTGCTTTCATTAAAATTTGCTACCGTATTTGATTGCTCCTATTCTGATGCATAGCCTAATTTTGTAACTGCTGTTGATACCTTACCTGTTGTCCTAAATACTTAGTATAGACTGGTTAGTGATCCATCAATGGCCCCACCACCCTTGTCCTTGTTGCCATGCTTTACCACCGGTGAATCGATCAGTGTGATCGATGTACAGAGGCCGAACACAGCACCGCACACCCCCGTAGTTGTACAACTCTGTAGAGCTACTATCGAGTGCCGAGGGTGATACCTCCTATCTCACTCTTGATGATATCTCTGTAGTGTAGCTAGTCGGTTGTGGGTTACCGAGGGTGATTCCTCTTTCACCACCTCCGATGATGCCTCTGTCGTGCAACCCCTCAAGTGTGAACACATCGAGGGTGATTCCTCCTAGTTCACCTTGACGGATACATCGAGTGGGAGTCCATCGAGGGTGATTCCTCGGACTTCCCCCTTGATGACAAGAACACACTGTTACCTTTAACTGTTGCCCCTTTTAACTGTTACTGCGGGACTGGAGGGATAGGCGGTACCACCCCGGTAGAGGTGGACCTGAGTTCCCGACAGTCTCTTGAGAGTCGGGTTGACCTGGAGGGTACCCGCGAGGTAATTACGAGGCGCAGCCGGGCAGGCAGAGACCGCCCTAGAGAGGGATGGGCCTGACCCTTGTTGCAAGTCCTCGAGACGGGGCGACAGGAGCACTGATCGTCACCGCGAGTTCCCAACACACTAACGGATTTGGGTATTTGATCTGAGTTGGCCACTTGCCTATACGCACTACCACCACGTGGGATAATGGTTTAATGGGGCCCTCGGCGCCGTATGTATCAGTCGAAAGCTCTGTCAGACGTCCAGTTCAACATTGTGAGCCGGCTGGGGAAAGTGCCATCTAGGACAGTGGTGGGCTTGGACTCCGATCCGCGACACAACGACCCGGAGTGCGAAGGGCGATGGGCCCAAGACCCCTGAGCACTTAGGATGTAGACTGGTGGGGACCTCTCTGCGGAGCCTAGGTAGGACTACGTCGTGTCGATCAGCCGAGGCCGGGCATGACCGAGAAAAGTATGTCCGGCCAGAGTTAATCGAGCGTGTTGGCTAACAGTGCACCCCTGCAGGGAAGTTATCTATTCGAATAGCCGTGTCCACGGTAACAGGACGCTCAGTGTTGTATCCCGATCTACTACAACTTGAACTGGATACATGTTAATTAATTGTAATCTCCGGGATCGCTTTCTCGTAGGGAGTCGAGGAAGGATCTCTGGGCTTTGCTACTACATGCTTGTTACTTTGTTATATACTAATCTGTACTCTTCTAATGCTGCAAGACGCCGAAGATGCTAGTCTTCGATAGGTCAGGTCTTCCCCTCTATTCTGGCATTTCTGCAGTATAGTCCACAGATACAGCCCCTTCCCTTTGATACCGATGCATACTTAGCATAGATCTAATTAAGTCTTGCGAGTACTTTGAATGAGTACTCAGGGTTGCTTTGCTACCTCTTTTCCCCATACCCGATTGCTGCGATCAGATGATGGAGTCCCGGAGCCAGCTGATCCCGTCGACGACTACTACTACCCGACGGAGCCTACTACTACGTGGAGACCAACGGCCAGGAGTAGTTTAGGAGGCTCCCAAGCAGGAGGCCTGTGCCTTTTCGATCTCGTTGTCGTTGTTTTGCTTAGCCTTCTTAAGGCATTTTTGTTTAGTTATATCTGTACTCAGATATTTTGTTGCTTCCGCTTACGCGAGCTTATGTATTCGAGCCCTCGAGGCCCCTGGCTTGTAATATAAAGCTTGTATGACTTTTATTTGTGTTTAGAGTTGTGTTGTGATATCTTCCAGTGAGTCCTTAGGCTTGATCGTGTGCATTTGCGTGTATGATTAGTGCACGATCGGACCGGGGGCGTCACAAATTTTTAGTTATAAAATATCCAAAATGTAATGAATTTCGTCCGGTTTATATGAAATCCATCGTGTTTGTGCGAATTTCGTCCGGTTAGTTCAAACAGTGGTTAAAATGTATGCGAACAACGTTAGATGGCTTGCTCCCGCATCCGTGTCCGCGGGCTGGTCCTCTGTCCGCGGACAGATGCCGGAGCAAATTTGCGGATCAGCGTTGGAGATGCCCTAAGATTAAATAAACTTTGCTGTGTGCGAATGCTTTGCATCAGTGACAATTTTCCCCAACGAAACGTGATGAGGCGTATCAAAATGTCTGTTTTTTATTATTTTGTACTAGTAGTAGCGTACGGCTTCAACCCACACAGTAACTATTTAACTGTATCCTGCTCATGGTTGATCCTCGTTGTCGAAAGAGAAGGAGGTAGGCCCCCTTTCGACTCGTGACCCCAACCAAAGAGATCGCAAGCATGCATGCGCCGTACGTCTGAGAGCAGTAACCCAAGCTGTGCACTCAACCGGATTAATCCAGATGTACAAGACTTTTGGGCCATCTTGTGCGAGTACTCTGTTCCTGTAGTGACCAGTCTAGAAAAGGTAATACTAGTTCTAGATAAATACAGATTTCTGTAGTTGTCAATTTTTCTTGCGCGGGGCCGCCTGCCCTTTGAAACTCCTGGCTCCACCCTTCTCTTGTTGGACGCCGTCGATTAATCTTCACCGTTTCGAAAGTGCGAGATTTATAATTAGTTCGCGCTGTCATTTTCGACGTCTTCTGCGTTGAAAAGAACATGTTGGTCCCTTTGCGTGTGTAGTAGTTTCTACGCACCCTCTGTAAAGTCTGAATGAAATCGTCAATCTTATATCATCTGATATCTGAACACACCACACCGAAAGTATGTTTTTTCAACAATATATAACAACGTATTAAAAAAATATAACAACGGTATATTGAGTACATGCGATCTCCCTGTTTTATTGGGTGAATATAGTACGTGCGATCTGCCTTGGATGGACATATTTGCAGTAATGCAAACAAACAAGAATATCCACTATCACATGGCACTCCCTGCAAAGGAACATGCCGAAGATATTAGCAGATTCAAAGGCACATAAGACATGGCATTTTTGGGCTGCAATAAACTCTTACAATCCTGGACCCGCTCCTTAAAACAGAAAAGAAAAAATGGAAGCCCCTGCAGAAAGCTGCTTCTTTTGGTCAGTGTGATTATACTTGTGCTGAATCAATAATATCCGAGAAACGTATTCACAAAAAAGAAGAAAAAATGTTCTATAATAGCCTATCCCTGACTTTGAGTTACGACCGTCGGTCGACTCCGGCTGGAAGTCCAACTTGCTGACGAATAGTGCTTCGGGATAGCGGCAAATGCTGACCACGTACACGGCGGAGTCATAGCAGCTGGTCCTGTACTCCGGTCGCGGGCACAACCGATGCGTAACGGTCACATCAAACGACGGGTTTTTTTTTTTTTTTTTTTTTGAACATGGAGTGGCCCCGAAGGGCCTGGATACCATTACCAACGGCGGTGGGCACAAGTTACAACAGGAGCCAGCAAGAAAACAGAAATTACAATCAAGCCCCTGGATATTACAAAGAGGACCCTAAAAAAGAAAGTGAAAAAAGCAATCAAGTCCTCCGCCACCACCCACGATCCGAGCGCTCGCGCCATGGCCGTCTTCACCGATGCCAGGGACGACACCACTTGGCACCGAGTAGACGTCGAGCGCCATGACGAGCGTCACCAAAGGCCTCCATATGGAGGTTGAAGGGTCGCCGGGAATCCACACCGGCGAGCAGCGCGACCACCAGATGGCCATCAGAGTCGGCCGGCAAACGAAGGCCGCCGAGATTGTACTCCATAAGACGGTACCCCAACTCCAAGACAGCCCGCCGCCAGAGCTGAAGACGTCAGCCTGCCACTTCCTCCCAGCGCCGCCACTGCGAGCAGAGGAAATACGCAGAACTGGCTCCGCAGCCGAAGACGAACTGCCGACGCTGACCTTATTGAAGGAGTTGCCGATGCCCTTGCTCCTCATCGCCTCCGGCCCCGACCATGGGAGGGCCGCCACGAGACGCAGAAACATCAGCCAGCACCAGATTCGGCCAGGAAGATCCAGCACCAACTCCACGGCACAAGGCCGACAACCAGCATCTCGCCGAGACAAACACCTAAACCTACGTGATCTCGCATCTTCAACTTGGGGATGGTCGGTCGGTAGTGCTTGGTTCGACGAACATGCTGCCACAAATCGTCCGAAGAACAGAGGAGAAGAGAGGTGAAGAGTCGCTTACTGCGACGGTGCCAGGTGGGAAGTCACGGTCCAGTCCAGTCCAGCGAGATGACATGGTCGCGAGCAACCGGTCGAAAATGGAGATCTGGTCTTTGTACTATTTTCCTCGCCCGGGGACTTTTGTTTCGTCACGGCAGCTGCTATGTAGGGACCGTCGTCGACAGCTCGGTTGGTTGAGAGGGGGACGTGTGTGCAGTGAACCAAGGGAGATCGACCCGGAAATTCGCAGGGTGCGGCGCACTCACCTGCCCAGCCCTGCAGTCCGCTCGATTTGCCTCGCGATTCGTGAAGTAATTGAAATCCGCATGAGTACACATTAAAAAAATCCCTCAAAAAGATTTAAGTTGCAACGATGAAACTTACGATTTTTGCATCTCTAAATGCAAAGTTTCAACAAGTTTCAGATATATAATTTTAAGCAATTTTTTTGTGTCGGTAATAAACACAAAATAATTGATTTTTATCGGTCGCTCATACTAAGTTTCAACATTTGAAACTTAACATTTTTTTAAAAGTCATCAAAATATATTCAAAATGGATCTTATTTCAAAGCGCTGGTCACGAGGAACACGAATATGAAAACAAACTTAATTTGGATATTTCGTTTAAAAGATATAGAACTTCAAAAATCGGAAGCCAAAATAAAAAGTTGGCACCATGGACCTGAGTGCCCCTGCAGTTGCGTGCCGCAAATCCTGGTCCGAGATCGATCTTTTTTTTAAGATCGATCTTTTTTTTAAGATTGATCTGTCTGGTCGATTGAGCAAGTGCTGCGCCGGATGCATTTTTTTTCTTTTTTATTGAGACGGGCGCTGGACTTTTCGACAAATGGTGGATTTTATTGACTTAAAATGAAGCATAAAGATGATACAAACACAATGAATACACACCCGCATCTGCATTGTTAGGATGCACACAACCAACATCAATGCACACACACACAAAACACGTTAGCAAATAGCAAAGTCATATAAGACCAAAACTATGCGTAGGCGAGGAGACAAAAAAAAGTAATCAGAGCCGAAACGGCAAACTACAACGATGACGGTATCCGCACAAACTACTTCATGAAACCACAAGAACAACGAGATTCTTCAACGGCAACGCCTTCAAGAAAGGAACGACACACAAGTGCCGCCATCACCAGATCAAACTACTTAAGGTCAAAATCTAGGTTTTCACCCTAAAGAATCAGTCGAGTATATCCGAGCAATGCCTTCAACAATGAAACAACATAAAAACATCGCCATTGCCAGGTATAACCAACTCAGGTCAAACCTAGACTTTCACCCCGGAGCTCGAGACTGTGTACTCGAGTAGCACCACCATCGACGTCACTTATGTGTTGTCGCCACCGCTTTTCCGCCATTCCAGCAACTACATGCAATGTGCAATCACCGTAGCTGCACAATCATCCCTTTGTGTCAAGCCGTCATCCATAGTTTCCATCTCCCCGCCGAAGTCAACCAACGGATCTGGAGAGAGGTACCCTCACAAAGACCTTTCGGTGGCCACCGCAATCCGCAGCAAGTCTGTCGCCGCATGCCGGAGTGGTCACCACAACGACCAACACCGATGGCGAAGCACACCACCGCGCACAATCGACAGATTAGCGCGACGCCTCCCGATTGGAGCAATGTGCCCGCCCCGAGCTTGCCCACCACCGCCTCGCATCCGCGGCACCGCCGGAAGCCCGCAGTCGCGCAACGGTGCATCCGGGTATGGGCGTTGGAGCCACACCGGTGACGGCTGCCGCAACCCATCTGGGAGGGATCTGCAGCCGGAGGAGAGCAGAGACGGCACCGGATGCCCGGATGTATATCGATATGGATGAGTTTGTGTGTGTTGCCCTCTGACCTCCTCTCTCTCTCTCTCTCTCTCTCTCTCTCTCTCTTTCTCTGAATCTCCACTTGTTTTCTTTCTGAAATGCACTTGTTTTTTGAGAGAAAACTTCTGATCTATTCATCAGCTGTCAAGGTAGTACAAAGAACACCGGAAGTAAAAATTACATCCAGGTACGTAGACCACCTAGAGACGACTACAAGCACTGAAGCGAGCCGAAGGTGCACCGCCGTCATCGCCCCTCCTCGGAGCCGGGCAAACTTTGTTATAGTAGACAGCCGGCAAGTCGTCATGCTAAGACCCCATAGAACCAGTGCACCAGAACCGCAACTGCCGCCGACAAAGAGAAACTTAGATTGAAAGAATCCAACCTGCAGACACACAAACGAACGAAGAGTCAAAGACCCTATCCAAACGGATCCACCGAAGACAAACGTCGACCGAATCCCACGAGATCCGCTGGAGACACACCTCCACACGCCCTCCGACAACGCTAGAAGCACCGTCTGGACGGGGCTAGGCGGGGAGAACCTTATTCCATCTTCTGAAAGCAGTAGCCGCCTCGTCTTCCTGAGCATGGCACAAATCCTAACAAAACGGAAAAAATCAACTAAAAACGGAGCCCTCCCGCCGGCAAGAGCCGGGATCCACCTCGCCTCTATGATCCTAGGACCACAGGAAGCGAGGCGGACCGACGGCGGGGCCGGCGAGAGGCAGGGAAATCCTAGTTGAGCGTCTCAGGTACGCATGCACGTAAGGCGCCGTCGGCGAGAGGCACTGAAATGCATTTCTTTACTATTATTATTTTGAGAAAGGGTGTAGCTCTCATTTAGATGAGAAATAATCATGTCTCATCTCATCTAACTCATACACCGTTGAATTTTACATGAAGATTCGAAATGATTTTTTATTTTAATTTTTTGTATGGTTAATCAAGTAGAGTAGAAGTTGGGTGAATTAGCAAACCGTTTGAGAAAAACAAGATGCACTTTTTCTTGCATAAAAAGGCGCTTCACCCTCGTGCGGAAAGATTTCAAGAGACCAGCTAACAAACGATTACCCCTTGCACAGTCCCGCAAGGTTCACTTTTGTGGTATGAGAGTTTGCCAAGTGGGCGTCCAGCCGTCGCCACGTGTCACGTGATGTGCGCTCTATCTGGATTTCTGTTTTTTTTATTTTTCTGTATGCGTTTTCTGGTTTTATATGGGGTTTTTTCTTGGGTTTTTTCGGTCTTTTGTTTTTTCCTGGCTTTCTCTAGGTTTCGGAGAAAAAAATTGTTTTTGTTTTCAAAGCACATCTGTCCTTCTTGAAAAAAAAGTGCTTCGCAAACCTGTGCTTATACACGAAGCACACCTTTGCTTCCGTGAGAAGCTGACCTATGCTTCTTGAAAAAAATATGTGCTTTCACGAGTAACACAGGTGTGCTTTCATGAGAAGCACAGATTTACTTCCGCCTCGAGGAGCGCAACTGTGCTTATGTGCTTCCCTAAAAATGTGAAAACCACGGCCTATGCCTATTTTATTTTTTTGGATTTTTTTGTTTTCTAGTTCTTCCTTTTGGTTTCGGTTTTTTCATATAAAAAATGTTCGTCGAAACCTATTGCCATGTGATCTAGTTTTGAAGATCTCGATGCGAGAAATCCAACGGTCAAAACGGTTTGGTATTGGACGCACAATTCAACAGATAAAACGTTTTGAATAAACGAATCTACGAAAAAAGAGAAACTAACAGGTTACAACAAGTGGCGCACCTATTGCATCATTTGTCAGCACTTGAGAAAGTGCGAAGTGACCATTGCAAGGGATAACCCTTAACGAGTACATGCTAAACTTTTTTCAAATAGACGTTCAATATTTTTCGAACACATTTTGAACATCTTTCATCCATGGTGAACATTGTGTAAACACACATTGAGCATTTTCAAAATGTACAAACTATTTGTTAAGTGTTCGAACATTTTTTGAAATGTCACGGACATATTTTTGAATGGTATGAAACATTTTTCTAAAATTATGCGAACATTTGTTTACATAGTATAAACATTTTCTAAAAATGTCACAATTTTTTTTTGAAACTCATGATTTTTTTATTAAATATTATGAACATGTTTTTTGAGTGGTACGAGTCATTTTTTCCTTCTAATTTACGCGATTTTGCTTACATTGCACAAACAATTTTTGAAATATGACGATCATATTTTTGAAATGTGTGAATATTTTGTTAATGGCACATACATTTTTTGGAATGCTATCAACATATTTTAAAAGTTGTGTGAACATTATTTTTATACTTCATGAAACTTTATTAAATATGCGGTGAACACTTTTCATAATTTAAGTAAATGAATTTTTAGATTATATGTATTAAAATATATCTAAAATATAAACAAACAAAAAAGGGAAAAACAATGAAACAAAAAATGAATAAAGGTAAC
Organism: Elymus sibiricus; assembly: GCA_039707655.1. Classification (NCBI taxonomy): domain Eukaryota; kingdom Viridiplantae; phylum Streptophyta; class Magnoliopsida; order Poales; family Poaceae; genus Elymus; species Elymus sibiricus. The sequence continues at coordinate 257,036,077 of CM077674.1, forward strand.
GGACCAATACTGCGCCATCCCACTAACGGGTTCCCTGAGTCGAGGCAAGTGACCAGCTCGCAGTAAGCGAGACGTAGTCCTGCCCCCTTTTTTGTTGTTGAGAAATGCCCTCTCTCTTCTACAAAACCTATTTACCGCTTTGCACCGTCACGCCTTCTCGCGGGGTGGCCTGCCCCAGTACGAAACAGGATCTTCCGGTGCAATGATCGTGGGCACGGCTATACCTCGCTTGCGGCAAAACCTATTCGGCGCCTGCAACGCTCGTTAAAGGCAAAAACATACGCTGCGCACACCCCCGTCTCCTTCAATAGATTTACTGGGCCGGCATATAACATTTCGGTGAAGCTCCCAACCGGTTTTGGAAATCTTCCATAAGCTTCCGATCTGGTTTTTCTGGCCTAGTTTTTGTCTAGATTTTTTTTTCTTCATTTGTTTTTTTCAAAAGCATGATTTTTTTTTCCAATTCAGGAACTTTTTTTTCAAATTTCGTGATCTTTTTCCAATTTTGAAACTTTTAACAATTTGTGAACTTTTTCCAAATTTATTGAACTTTTTCCAAAATTGATGAACTTTTTCTTCAAAATTAATGAACTTGTTTCAAATTTGTGAATTGTTTTTCAAAATTGATGACCTTTAAAAAAATTGATGATTATTTTTCAAATGCATGATTTTCTTTAACTCTTTTGAAATCTCATGAACTTTTTTCTTTGTTTTTGTGAACTTTTTTTTTCATGTTAGTGAACTTTTTTATTTCATGATTTTTTTAAAATTCGTTAACGTTTTTTCAAATTTTATGACAATTTTCATATTCGTGAACTTTTTCTCAAAAATATGAAATTGTTTATTTTTCTCAACTTTTTTAATAGGGACATTTACATTTGTGCCCCTAATTGGAACCCACTACTCATATTTGCCCCTAATTTCGAAGCATGCTCAAATTTGCCCCTCTGCCGTTAGTTGTCCTTATAGAAATGCTCTTCTGCGCCGTTACCGTCCGGTCAAAGGGCTTTGACCGTCTCGAAAAAAATAGCAAAAAAATTCAAAAAAAACTGAAATTTTGTGGGATCAAAGACACTCAGGTGCGCAAGGTGCGTGCAAATTTTTGTGCTATTTAGACATACCAGGAGCTAGTGGCAAAGGAAAACAATAAATATGAACGCCTATGAATAGTAAATTCAAAAAAAATAGAAAGAAAATTCAAAAAAATATGAATTTTTTTGGAATCCAGGATGCTCGGGTGCGCAAGGTGTGTGCAATTTATTTTTATCAAATGACATGCAAGGAGCTCTAGCAAAAAAAAACAAAATAGTGTATTTTTTCAAAGTTTTTTCTGAGCCAATTTTTTTTTCTCCACGAGCTCCTACAATATCCAAACACAACAAAATTTTGCACACACCTTGCGCACCCAAGCATCTTGTATGCCAAAAAAATTCATATTATTTTGAATTTTCTTGCTATTTTTTTGAATTTACTGTTCACAGGCGTACAAATTTACTGTTTTTCCTTTGCCACGAGCTCCTGGTATGTCTAAACAACACGAAAATTTGCACGCACCTTGCGCACCTGAGTATCTTTGATCCCACAAAATTTCAGATTTTTCTGAATTTTTTTGCTATTTTTTTCGAGACGGTCAAAGCCCTTTGACCGGACGGTAACGGCGCAGAAGGGCATTTCTATAAGGGCAACTAACGGAAGAGGGGCAAATTTGAGCATGCTTCGAAATTAGGGGCAAATCTGAGTAGTGGGTTCCAGTTAGGGGCACAAATGTAAATGTCCATTTTTAATATGTGAACCTTTTCTGGAAAGTCAATGGTCAACATGAGTCTGGTCAACGGTCAATAGCGGTCGGTCAAACTGGGAACTGACCGAACCGAGATAACCAAGGAGATAAAAAACCGAGCGAGTCAGATTTATTTTTGGAAAACTCTTTCTTTCGCCCGACTGATTTCTCGCTGGCGCAAACCGCCTCGCGCGTCGTCCAATCGAGCGAGATCGTACCTCTCCTATAGTCGCGTGCGAGCAACCAGGGAAGCAGGCCGAGGCCGTTTAGGTCTTTTTTTTTTCACCACTCGGTGCTAACCCACTGCAGAATTACTCGTGCATTCACTTCTTATCCTCCCCCTTTCATCTCAGATCCACCACCCTCCTGATGCGATGCTCCTCGCGGCAACGAGATGGCAAAACGGGGAAGCCGACGGGAGGACGGGGAGCGGAGGCGCGCACATCGCCATCCCAGACCATGGCCGATGACGCCACATATATCAGGTATTTAGAACATATCAAATCCATCTGAAATGTTTGCTCGTCAGAGAGTGTCATGTGGTGGCCCAACCCAGGGAGAAGGCCCAAGGCCTCAAGATGTAGTCGCCAGCTCGATCGAGCCTGGCGGGCTCAACAAGCCCAGCGGACGACGACCAGCGACAGAGAGGGGGATAAGTAGGTGGAGCACCAGGAAGAAACGGCGAGAATTAGCACCCTGTTGGCATTTCCTTTCCTTCTTCCCCAATCCTTCCTCTTGTATCCAGGAATTGTAATCGAAGGAGAGTAAGAATCCTAGCGTGGACATAACATTTGGTATCAGTAGTCATCGATCCTCCCCGGTTCCGGCTCGATCCGTCAGTCCGATCGTGGTTGGTGGTGGATTCGCTCTGCCGCCGTAATCCCCATCCTTCGGCAGGAACGCCCGATCCGGGCGTCGATCTGGCGCCCAAGAGAAGAGCGCCCACCGTTGTTCAGACGCAGATCTCGGCGGCGATGGGGTTAATCGAGCAGCACAACGCTGAGACCACCACCAAGCTCGACGAGATCGCGGAGCAGCTCAAGGGCATCACGGCCTGGATGCGGACGATGGACGAGACGACCCGCACCCTCAACACCTCGGCGTCGCTCCTACAGCTCCACGCCGAGGACGCGTCCATGCGCCTGCGCGCACTAGAATCTTCCACACCGCGTCCCACGATACCTCTGGATCCGGCCTCCTCTTCGGCGACGCCTCCTACGGTAGAGGTGCGCACGGCGGGCACGGCGTACATCCAACTCCATGGGGGGCAGTTTTTGGGGATCCTCCATCCCCTCAGCTGCCTCCGGCTCATGGTATGTTCCCAAACACCCGTACGGGGTTCGATTCAGAGTCTGTCCATGGCGACCGTCGATCGGCGCAGTCGGGTCGTTCCTCCTTCGGTAGTACACCGAAGATGGATTTCCCCAAGTTTGATGGGGAGGACTATCAAGTATGGCTCGACAATTGCGAGCTGTATTTTGACATTTATGGTGTCTCTGACCATATGAAAGTTAAATTCGCCTCTCTGAATGTGATCGGCAACGCTGCACTTTGGCTCAAAATGGCCCAAAAATGCAAACACTTCCAGCATTGGGATGAATTGCGTGCAGCAGTAGCAGAAAAATGGGGCAAGGATAAGTATCAGTTCTATATGCGTAAGCTGTTGTTATTGAGTCAGATAGGGTCTGTAGCTGATTACACTCTTCGCCATCAGATTTTGTTAGCTGATCCACATACACATGAGGTGCTCTTCATAGAGCGTTACATTGCCGGGCTCTGCCCCGACATTCGTTCTGCTGTTGTTTTACACCGTCCTGAAAGTGTGGATACTGCTAGTTGTTTGGCCTTATTGCAGGAAGTCGAGGTGGAACATGACAAATCTCTGTCAGCTATGAAGCATGGCTCGCGCTCTTACAACAAATCATCAGCAGTAGAAAAGAACAAAGGGGTTTCAGCTCCAGAGGACTCGCGGAAGTGGTCTGAAAAGCTGGAAGCTCTGCGTGCCTACCGCAAGTCGAAGAATCTCTGCTTCACTTGTGGTGATCCGTGGGCACGTGGCCACAAATGTCCTGATAAGGTGCCCATTCATGTCATGGAAGAGTTACTGGAGGTTTTGCAGTTAGATGATCCTCCCGATCCTCAGCATCTATCAGATTCCAGCTCGGATGAAGAGGTAATGCTTTTGGCCGGTGATAGTGGCTCGACTCCGCAAGTCAAGCGACGCACCCTGTGTCTCCATGGTCGAATTGGCAGCCGAGAAGTGCTGATTTTGGTGGACTCTGGCGCCAATTGCTCGTTTGTGGATGCTGCGATAGTGGACGAGTTACAGCTTCCCATGCAACAAACAAAACCAGCCTCATATGTAATTGCAGGAGGGGGGACACTGATGAGCTCCCAAATGGTGAACCAGCTCACCTGGTGGACTCAAGGCCATACCTTCTGCCAAGACATGAAAGTGCTTCCCCTCGGCTATTACGATATCATCATTGGCGCAGATTGGCTCGAGCAGCACATCCCTATGTGGGTTCATTGGCACAAGAAGTGGATGAAGTTCACTCACGAAGGGCGCCGCATCTCCTTGCGAGGCATTCAAGACAGAAATCAGACTCTTAAACCCGTCTCGGCAGGGAAATTGAAAGGACTGCTGCGCCGAGGGGCAATCCAGCATGCAGTTCAGATCAAGCGTGTGCACCAAGAGAAGGAATTATGCTCTGTGGCGGATGCTGTTCCAACTCCTATCCAACTTCCTCCAGAGGTGGTCACAGTTCTACAAGAATATAAGGATGTGTTTGCGGAGCCATCCACCCCTGCCACCCCGCCGTCTGGCTGATCATAAAATTCCCCTTATCCCGGGTGCTCAACCGGTCAGTGTGCGCCCTTATCGCCACACCCCGCAACAAAAAGATGAAATAGAGAGACAGGTCAAGGAGATGTTGCGGAAAGGCATAATCCGTCCAAGCTCCAGTCCTTTTGCATCACCCGTTCTGCTTGTTCGCAAGAAGGATGGATCATGGCGGTTTTGTGTGGACTACCGGCAGCTAAACAGCATAACCATCAAAAATAAGCATCCAATGCCTATAGTAGAAGAATTGCTTGACGAGCTGGCCAGGGCAGCTTGGTTCACCAAATTGGATTTGCTGGCGGGTTATCATCAGGTCCGGGTGGCGGAAGGGGATGAATACAAAACAGCTTTCCGGACGCACCATGGGCTCTACGAGTTCCTAGTAGTTCCCTTTGGCTTGTCAGGAGCTCCCGCAACATTTCAAGGTGTGATGAATACGGCTGTAGCACCAACATTTCGTGAAGGAGTCGTCATGTTCATGGACTATATCTTGGTGTTCAGCAAGACACTTCAAGAACACATTGCAAAGCTGAGGTCCGTTCTGCAGCTCCTGCGCGACAACCACATGGTGCTTAAGTAGTCCAAGTGTGAATTTGCCAAGCCTCAAATTGAATATCTCGGCCATGTAATCAGTGCAGCAGGAGTGTCCACCGATCCAGCAAAGGTAGCAGCTGTCAAGTAGTGGCCTGTGCCAACCACCGTACGCGCATTGCGGGGATTCTTGGGTCTTACCGGCTATTACCGAAGATTTATTCAGCACTACGGAGTAATCAGCAGGCCTCTGACCGATTTTCTCAAGAAGGGTACAATATTTCAGTGGACACCAGTGACTAACCAAGCCTTCCAACTTCTGAAAACAGCCATGATTCAAGCCCCGGTGCTGGCAGTTCCAGATTTCCGTCAGACCTTTGTCCTCGAATCAGACGCATGCAAGGATGGAGTGGGGGCGGTCCTGATGCAACAAGGGCACCCGGTGGCGTATCTCAGCAAAGCACTTTGCCCAAAGAACCAAGCCTTAAGTACATATGAAAAAGAATGTCTCGCGATTCTCATGGCGGTCGACAAGTGGCGACCTTACCTACAACACCAGCATTTTGTGATCCGCACCGATCAACAAGCCCTTCTACACTTGACTGAGCAACGATTAAGCACTGGGATCCAACACAAAGCGTTTGTCAAGCTCATGGGACTTGATTACACTATCCAGTATAAAAAATGGATTACTAACGCGGCAGCTGATGCGTTATCGCGCCGTGAACATGGGGCTCCATTGCTGGCAATTTTGGCAGCGGTGCCTTCCTGGCTCGAGACCCTGGTGGATGGGTACAACGAGGATCCTGAGACAAAGCAGTTACTACAACAACTGGCTGTCACCTCTCCGAATGCTCAGGGTTATTCTCTCGAAGCGGGAGTGATCCGATACAAGGGCCGCATCTGGGTGGGACAGAACCTGCTGGCTCAACAACATATCCTGCAATCCTTACACGCCAGCGCACTGGGAGGGCATTCTGGGGTCCTGGCAACATATCAGCGTATCAAGAAGCTTTTCGCATGGCCGCGGCTCAAACTGTCAGTCACTGAATATGTCCAGAGTTGCGATATCTGTCAGCGGGTGAAGACTGAAAACTGTCGCAAACCAGGGCTGCTTCACCCGCACGAGATACCTCCACATCCATGGCATACCATCAGTTGGGATTTCGTAGAAGGGCTACCATCTTCTCAAGGCTATTAAGTGATCCTAATTGTGATCAACAAATTCACCAAGTTTGCACATTTTCTGCCGCTTAAGCACCCGTACACAGCCCTGCAAGTGGCTCAATTGTTCTTTGACCACGTCTATCGACTTCATGGTATGCTTGCTCGTATCATCTCTGACCGTGACCCCGTGTTTACTAGCTTGTTTTGGCAAGAGTTGTTTCGTCTTTCAGACACCCTTCTGAATATGAGCTCGGCCACCCGGAGACAGATGGCCAGACAGAGAGGTTAAATCAATGCCTCGAGGCATTTCTTCGTTGCTCTACGCACGATGCTCCAGCCAAGTGGGCGAAATGGCTAGCTCTCGCCGAATATTGGTACAACACCACGTATCATACGGCGGCTGGGCTTACTCCGTTTGAAGCTCTGTACGGGTATCAGCCTCGTCCGTTTGGCATTACTGCTCCAGCCACCAGTGGAGACCTGAGGGAGCTGATCGCGAAAAGAGAATCCATGACAGAACTCCTCCGTCAACACCTTCAGAAAGCTCAACAACGCATGAAGAAACAGGCGGACAAAAATCGCAGCGAGCACGCGTTCCAAGTGGGGGATCAGGTCTTTCTCAAAGTGCAGCCTTATCTGCAAACCTCGTTGGCTGCGCGTCGCAATCAGAAACTGTCGCTGAAGTACTACGGCCCATATACAGTGCTGAGTCGGGTGGGAGCTGTGGCATACAAGCTTGATTTGCCAGCCAGTTCCAGAATCCATAATGTGCTTCATGTTTCACAGCTGAAGAAACAGGTACCGCCCAAGGTGACCAGCGAGCCAGACATCTCCATGGTAGCTCCAAGAACGCTGTGTCTTCTCCGTCCTGATGCACTAGTGCAAGCGCAGCTCTTCCAGCGCGGTGGCAAGTTGAAGCCTCGCCTCAAGGTGCGTTGGACTGGTCGAAGTGAAGATCATGATACCTGGGAGGAAGCTTTTGTTCTGCACCAACAGTTTCCTACTCACCCAGCTTGGGGTCAAGCCGCGCCACAAGGGGTGGGGAATGTCATGTGGTGGCCCAACCCAGGGAGAAGGCCCAAGGCCTCAAGACGCAGTCGCCAACTTGATCGAGCCTGGCGGGCCCAACAAGCCCAGCGGACGACGACCAACGACAGAGAGGGGGATAAGTAGGTGGAGCACCAGGAAGAAACGGCGAGAATTAGCACTCTGTTGGCATTTCCTTTCCTTCTTCCCCAATCCTTCCTCTTGTATCCAGGAATTGTAATCGAAGGAGAGTAAGAATCCTAGCGTGGACATAACATGAGAGAGAGAAGGAGTGACAGAGGGGGCGGTTGTTGGAGCGGGGCGGGGGGTTGCGGGGTGCTCGTCGGTGCTGCTACTTTTGGAGGCGAAGTGCCGGGAGGGAGTGGTGGTGGGCTCCTCGGAGATAGGCCTGGGCGGAGGACCTCGCCCGTGGAGTAGGGCGTGTGCTTTTTGTTGCATAGGAGCAATAGGTTTGTTCGTTGGTTGATTTCTGTCTTAGTTCAGAAGTTGTTGAGCACTACATTTTTCTGGGTACTGATGAGTGGGTGCAGGCAGTATCCTATGTTAGAAATGGAATCATTTGTTAGAATGTCGTTATGTCTGAAACACCATGCCCTACATTTTTTTGTTGGATCCAGTTGTGTCTGAAACACCATGCCCTACAGTTGTGTCTGAAACATCATGCGATACATTTTGTTGAGATATCAGATTATGGCATGGAATGTTCGGAATGAATTTTTACATCATGCCATACAGATTTTAGTGCAGGATAACATTTGATATTGAGTAGTGTGTTAATTCTAGTGCCATTCACTGAATTTTTATATACTAGTGCAGCACATCATTGAGTTTGAGTTTTTTTGCGTTTAGTTCCAGTGCTCTCCACTAAATTTATATAGTTTTTGCAGCACATAATTGTGTACTAATGTAGCACATCCTTATTCCTCTTCTACAAGGTTAATAGGTTTATTTCTATTAAAAATTGTATAGTATAGCAGCACTACTATATTCAGCCTTAGCTCTCTGATGTTCTTCACTGGTATGGTGAATGGCTCCATGGTGAATTTACAGCAGCACTACATTTATGGCTTTTTAGCATAATTTTTTAATCAGCTGAATCACAAATAAGATGCATGCTCACTTTTACTAGTTTGTTTATGCTGAGCACAGCATCCCCGCATTTTTTTATAGGGATGGGTTTCGTTTTTTTTTTAAAATTATAGTAGTGTTTTTTAGCAGCGCAGCACATACTAATGTGTATAAAGCGGTATATTTGTGTTGTTTTTTTGCTTGTTTGCATAGCCTCAACAATGGATGACGAGGAACCTATTGATTGGTCATTCTCAATGCGCTTCTCAGCCTCCCGCTTGCGTCAGGCTGCGGAGAAGCAGTCTAATGAAAAGAAGGCAATGATAAACAAATGCAGCTCCGGATCAATGATGAATATTGCCTCATTCTCTGTACCAGCTAAGTTGTTGAACTGGGTAATCATGAAAATTGACCAAGTTAGGTTTGTTCAGGTACCCAAAACCCACCCATGCATTTTGGCTATCTTTTTCTGTTGTTGCATTCCTTTCTCTTATCAAATAGTGCATCATTTTCCCTCACTCTGAATGACAGGTGTCTTGCTTCTGCTTTTTTAGTCATAAAAAGAAGACCATATTGTTTAGGAGAGACATGCACACGTGGCTGGTCTTGCGATGATGCCGAGGTCGGTGGTGCTGTGATGTTGTTGGCTGTGCGTCGAGGGGCACCGGTAATTCGACAATGTTAGCCATGCATCGGTGATGCTGCGACGACGTCGGCCGTGCGTTGAGGGGCACCAGTGATTATCCAGTTTGTGTTGTGGCTGGTGTTGCAGTGACGCTGGTGCTGCATCGATGCCGGCCATGCGTTGACGGCGAGGGGCACCGGTGATTTGACGGCATTAGCTATGCGTCAGCCTTTCCGTCGAGGGGCGCATGTGATTATCTAGTTGGTGTTGTGGCTGGTGTTGCGATAATGCCAAGGTCGGTGTTGCTGCGACGACGCTGGTCGTGCGTCGAGGGGCACCAGTGATTACCCAGTTGGTGTTGTGGCTCGTGCTGCAATGACACCAAGGTTGCGGGTGTTGCGATGATGTCGGCCGTGCATCATGGGGCACCGGTGATTACCCAGTTGGTGTTGAGGCTGGTGCTGCAATGACGCCAAGGTTGGTGGTGTTGCGATGATGTTTGCCGTGCATCAAGGGGCACCGGTGATTCGACGTCGTCAGCCATGCGTCGGCGATGCTGCGACATCGTCGACCTTTTCGTCAAGGGTGACAAGTGATATTGTGGCTGGTGTTGCGATGGTCCTGAGGTCGCCAGTGCTATGACGTCGTCGGCCATGCGTCGAGGGGCACCGGTGATTACCAAGTGGTGTTGTGGCTGGTGCTGCAATGACACCAAGGTCGCGGGTGCTGCAATGATGCCGGCCTTGCATCGAGGGGCACCGGTGATTCGACGTTGTCAACCATGCATCGACGAAGCTGCAATGACGACGACCTTTTTGTCGAGGAGCACAAGTTTTATTTGTGGCTGGTGCTGCTGAAGGTGGACGACCTCATGGGTTCTGCGACGGCGTCGAGGTTGCTGCTACTTGTAGTCTGCGTTGGTATTTCCCTGAAGAGGAGAGGATGATGCAGTACAGTAGAGATAAGTATTTCCCTCAGTTAAGAACTAAGATTATCAATCTAGTAGGAGAACCAAGCAAAATTCCGTTAAGCGTACCTGCACACACAAGAGCAAACACTTGCACCCAACGCAAATAAGAGGGTTGTCAATCCTCTTAGCGGTTATTTGCAAGGATTAAATCTTATAGAGATAAATAGATAAACTAAAATACTAATTAAAATAAAAATAAATAAATTGCAGCAATGTATTTTTAGGTTTTTTATATATGATAAAGTAGACCGGGGGCTATAGTTTTCACTAGAGGCTTCTCTCTCGAACACATAGCATACGGTGGATAAACAAATTACTGTTGGGCAATTGATAGAAAAGCAAATAATTATGATGGATTCATGGCAATGATCATGTATATAGGCATCACGTCCGAGACAAGTAGACCGACTCCTGCCTGCATCTACTACTATTACTCCACCCATTGATCGCTATCCAGCATGCATGTAGGGTATTAAGTATGAAACAGAGTAACGCCTTAAGCAAGATGACATGATGTAGACAAAGTAAACTCAAGCAATATGATTAAACCCCATCTTTTTATCCTTAATGGCAACAATACAAATACGTGTCATGTCCCCTTCTGTCAGTGGGATTGAGCACCGCAAGATTGAACCCACCACAAAGCACCTCTCCCATTGCAAGACAAATCAATCTAGTAGGCCAAACCAAATCGATAGATCGGAGAGAAATACAAAGCTATAACAATCATGCATAAAAGAGTTCAGAGAAGACTCAAATATTTCTCATGAATAATCTGATCATAAACTCACAATTTATCAGATCCCAACAAACACACCGCAAAAGAAGATTACATCGGATAGAACTCCAAGAACATCGAGGAGAACATGGTATTGAAGATCAAAGAGACAAAAGAAGCCATCTTGGACCCGTAGGTCTGTGGTAAACTACTCACACATTATCGGAAGGGCAGCAAGGTTGATATAGAAGCCCTCCGTGATCGATTCCCCCTCCGGCAGAGTACCGGAAAAGGCCTCCAGATGTGATCGCAGAAGAACAGAGGCTTGCGGTGGCGGCAAGGTTTTCTCTTCTGTCTCTCTATTGGTTTGGCAATATTTGGGAATTTATAGCGCTGGAATTAGGTCAAGAGGTGCCACGAGGGGCCCACAAGCCTGGGGGGCGCACCCTACCCCCTGGGCGCGCCCTCCAGCTTGTCGCCTCCTCGTGGATCTTCTGGTCTTCTCCTGAAGCTTCGTGGGTCTCTTCTGGTCCAGAAAAAATTAATCCAAAGTTTTTTTCCCGTTTGGACACTTTTTGATATTGATTTTCTGAAAAGGCAAAAACAAGCAGAAAACAACAACTGGCACTGGGCACTGGGTTAATAGGTTAGTCCCAAAAAATGATATATAATGGCATATAGTTGCATATAAAGCATCCAAGATTGATACTATAATAGCATGGAACAATCAAAAATTATAGATACGTTGGAGACATATCAAGCATCCCCAAGCTTAATTCCTGCTCGTCCTCGAGTAGGTAAATGATAAAAATAGAATTTTTGATGTGGAATGCTACCTATCATGTTTCATCATGTAATCTCTCTCTTACGGTATGAATAATAAGATCCGAATGATTCAAAGCAATAGTCTATAATTTGATATAAAGACATCGATACTCAGGCATACTAATAAACAATCATGTCTTTCAAAATAAAAATGCTAAAGAACGTTATCCCTACAAAATCATACAATCCTGTCATGCTCCATCTTCTTAACACAAAATATTTATCATGAACAACTCCGGTTTTAGCCAAGCAATTGGTTCATACTTTTTAATGCGCTTCAGCTTTTTAAACCTCCACGCAATACATGAGCGCAAGCCATGGATATAGCACTATGGGTGGAATAGAGTGTGGTGGTAGAGATCAATAAGGGAAAGTAAAAAAAATAAGAAGATAGTCTCACTTCAACGAGGCTAATCAACGGGCTTTGGAGATGCCCATCAATTGATGTCAATGCGAGGAGTAGGGATTGCCATGCAACGGATTCACTAAGAGCTATAAGTGTATGAAAACTCAACATGAAAACTAAGTGGGTGTGCATCCAACTTGCTTGCTCATGAAGACCTCGGGCATTTGAGGAAGCCCATCATCGGAATATACAAGCCAAGTTCTATAATGAAAAATTTCCACTAGTATATGAAAGTGACAAAATAGGAGACGCTCTATATGAAAAACATGGTGCTACTCTGAAGCACAAGTGTGGAAAAAGGATAGTAACATTGCCCCTTCTCTTTTTTTTTTCATGGCTCTTTTTGGCCGTTTTTTCTCTTTTTTTTCGTCCGGAGTCTCATCCCGACTTGTGGGGGAATCATGGTCTCCATCATCCTTTCCTCACTGGGACAATGCTCTAATAATGATGATCATCACACTTTTATTTACTTACAACTCAATATTACAACTCGACACTAGAACAAAAATATGACTCTATATGAATGCCTCTGGCAGTGTACCAGGATGTGCAATGATGCTGACGTAACATGTATAAAAATGGTGAACGGTGGCTGAGCCACAAATACTATGTCAGCTATATGATCATGCAAAGCAATATGACAATGACGATGTGTGTCATAAAAACGGAACGGTGGAAGTTGCATGGCAATATATCTCGGAATGGCTATGGAAATGCCATGATAGGTAGGTTTGGTGGTTGTTTTGAGGAAGATATAAAGAGGCTTATGTGTGATAGAGCGTATCATATCACGGGGTTTGGATGTACCGGCAAAGTTTGCACCAACTCTCGATGTGAGAAAGGGCAATGCACGGTACCGAAGAGGCTAGCAAATTGCGGAAGGGTGAGAGTGCGTATAATCCATGGACTCACATTAGTCATAAAGAACTCACATACTTATTGCGAAAGTTTATTAGCCCTCGAAGCAAAGTACTACTATGCATGCCCCTAGGGGGGAGGTTGGTAGGAGTTAACCATCGCGTGCCCCCGACCGCCACACAAAGGAAGACAATCAAGAATAAATCATGCTCCAACTTCATAGCATAACGACAGATCATACGTGCATGCTTCGGGAATCACAAACCTTAACACCAATATTCTTACTAAACCACAATTATCTACTAATACCTCCCACATATTACCATCTTAATATCGCAAAACTATTGCAAGGAATCAAACTTATCATATGTGATCTACATGAAAGTTTTTATTATATCCCTCTTGAATACCTATCATATCAGGACCAAATTCATAACTCGTGCATATTACCATTGCTATTCATTAGACTCTCAAAAAGATATAAGTGAAGCATGAGAGTGCAACTATTTCTTTAAAATATAACCACCGCCGTGCTCTAAAAGATATAAGTGAAGCACTAGAGCAACTGCCTAGCTCAAAAGATATAAGTGAAGCACATAGAGTATTCTAACAAATCACGAATAATGTGTGTCCCTCTCAAAAAGGTGTGTTCAGAAAAGATGATTGTGACAAACTAAAAAGCAAACAAACTATATCACAAGACGCTCCAAGTAAAACACATATCATGTGATGAATAAAAATATAGCTCCAAGCGAGTTACCGATAAATTGTAGACGAAAGAGGGGATGCCTTCCGGGGCATCCCCAAACTTAGACGCTTGAGTCTTCCTTGAATATTACCTTGGGGTGCCTTGGGCATCCCCAAGCTTAGGCTCTTCCCGCTCCTTATTCCTTTATCCATCATAGTCTCACCCAAAACATGAAAACTTCAGCACACAAAACTCAACAGAAACCTCGTGAGATCCGTTAGTATAACAAACAAATGTTAAACTTTAGGTACTGTTGTAAATTGATTCATATTTAATATTGGCATAATGATACTGTACTCCAACTTCTCCATGACTCATACCCCCCGATACGATCCATAGATTTATCAAAATAAGCAAACTATGCAACAAAAACAGAATCTGTCTAAAACAGAACAGTCTGTAAAGATCTGAATTAACGTCATACTTATGTAACTCCAAAAATTCTGAAAAATTATAAAAACGTGGGAAATTCATATATAAATACTATGTAAAAAATTCAGAAGGTTCTGACGCTCCAACGAAAAAACAAAATTCCAGCACTGGACGCAAAAGTTTCTGTTTTCCAACAGCATCTATCATACTATCTTCCAAATCATCCCAAAGGCATTACTTGGCACAAACACTAATTAAAACATAAAAATACAATCATAACATAGGCTATAATTGTGTAAACACTCAAGAACAGAAATAAAATTTTTATTGGGTTGTCTCCCAAAAAGCTCTTTCTTTATAGCCATTAAGATAGGCTTGAGATTTCAATGATGCTCTCATGAAAGATAATAATTGAAACACAAAGAGAGCATCATGTAGCATGTGAAAAAGACACTTAAGTCTAACATACTTCCTATGCATAGGCATTTTATCGTAAAACAAATTATCAAGACAAGCAATATCTAGCATATGCAAATAGGTAGAATGAAGCACTAAAAAATTCAACATAAAGAAAGGTAATTTAGTGACATGAAAATTTTTATAACCATATTTTACTCTCTCATAATAATTACATGTAGGATCATAATAAAATTCAATAATATAGCTATCATATAAAATATTCTCTTCATGATCCACATGCATAAAAGTTTTATAATCTTCCAAGATAGTGGGATTAACATCAACTAAAGTCATGACCTCTCCAAACCCACTTTGATCAAAAATTTCATAAGATTGAACACTCTCCGAATATGTGGGATTCTTTTTACCTAAAGTTGACACTCTTCAAAACCCACTTTCAATATTATTGCAAACATTATTATCAATGACATATTCATCATGAGGCTTAAATAAATTTTCAAGATCATAAGAAGCATTATCACCCCAATCATGATCATTGCAATAAGTAGTGGACATAACAAAATTATCATCCCCAAGCTTATAGTTTTGCATATTATTAGCACAATTCACATTAATAGAATTTATAGTAACATCATTGCAATCATGCTTTTCAATCAAGGAGCTATCATGACTCACTTTATAAATTTCTTCTTCTAACACTTCATCACAATTTTCAGATTCATGATTTTCAAGCAAAACTTCATAGAGAAAATCAAGAGCACTCAAATCACTAGCAATTGGTTCATTATAATTGGATCTTTTGAAAAGATTAGCAAGTGGATGAGGATACATAGTGATCTTAAAATTTTGTTTTACTTTCTGTTCTTGTGTGTTGACATGGCAATAAAAGCAAGCAAGCAAATAAAATATTTTTGTGTTTTTGTAAAAAAAATTAGAAGTGGGGGAGATGAAAACTAGAGGAAAATGCAAATAAAAAGCAAATAAAATAAATGCAAGTGAATGATAGTTTGTGCGAAGGTACTTGGTAATTTTGATGATGTCTCCCCGGCAACGGCGCCAGAAATTCTTCCTGCTACTTGTAGTCTGTGTTGGTATTTCCCCGAAGAGGAGAGGATGATGCAGTACAGTAGAGATAAGTATTTCCCTCAGTTAAGAACCAAGGTTATCAATCCAGTAGGAGAACCAAGCAAAATTCCGTTAAGCGCACCTGCACACACAAGAGCAAACACTTGCACCCAACACAAATAAGAGGGTTGTCAATCCTCTTAGCGGTTATTTGCAAGGATTAAATCTTATAGAGGTAAATAGATAAACTAAAATACTAATTAAAATAAAAGTAAATAAATTGTAGCAAGGTATTTTTAGGTTTTATATATATGATAAAGTAGACCGGGGGCCATAGTTTTCACTAGCGGCTTCTCTCTCGAACACATAACATACGGTGGGTAAACAAATTATTGTTGGGCAATTGATAGAAAAGAAAATAATTATGACGGATTCATGGCAATGATCATGTATATAGGCATCACGTTCGAGACAAGTAGACCGACTCCTGCCTGCATTTACTACTATTACTCCACCCATCGATCGCTATCCAGCATGCATCTAGGGTATTAAGTATGAAACAGAGTAACGCCTTAAGCAAGATGACATGATGTAGACAAAGTAAACTCAAGAAATATGATTAAACCCCATCTTTTTATCCTTAATGGCAACAATACAAATACGTGTCATGTCCCCTTCTATCACTGGGATTGAGCACCGCAAGATTGAACCCATCACAAAGCACCTCTCCCATTGCAAGACAAATCAATCTAGTAGGCCAAACCAAATCGATAGATCGGAGAGAAATACAAAGCTATGACAATCATGCATAAAAGAGTTTAGAGAAGACTCAAATATCTCTCATGAATAATCTGATCATAAACTCACAATTCATCGGATCCCAACAAACACACCGCAAAAGAAGATTACATCGGATAGAACTCCAAGAACAACGAGGAGAACATGGTATTGAAGATCAAAGAGAGAAAAGAAGCCATCTAGCTACTCGCTATGGACCCATAGGTCCGTGGTAAACTACTCTCACATCATCGGAAGGGCAACAAGGTTGATGTAGAAGCCCTCCGTGATCGATTCCCCCTCCGGCAGAGTACCGGAAAAGGCCTCCAGATGGGATCACGGAAGAACAGAGGCTTGCGGCGGCGGAAAGGTTTTCTCCTCTGTCTCTCTGTTGGTTTGGGAATATTTGGGAATTTATAGCGCTGGAATTAGGTCAAGAGGTGCCACGAGGGGCCCACAAGCCTGGGGGGCGCGCCCTACCCCCCTGGGCGCGCCCTCTAGGCTTGTCACCTCCTCGTGGCTCTTCTGGTGTTCTCCCGAAGCTTCGTGGGTCTCTTCTGGTCCAGAAAAAATTAATCCAAAGTTTTTTTCTCGTTTGGACACTTTTTGATATTGATTTTCTAAAAAGGCAAAAACAAGCAGAAAACAGCAACTGGCACTGGGTTAATAGGTTAGTCCCAAAAAATGATATATAATGGCATATAATTGCATATAAAACATCCAAGATTGATACTATAATAGCATGGAACAATCAAAAATTATAGATACGTTGGAGACGTATCACACACCAGCGTCGCAACACCAAATGACAACTCCACAATGCCTTCCCTTAGGCCCAAAGATGGTCAAGTGTCATGTAGTCGACGTTCACATGACACCACTAAGAGAATCAACAACATACATATCATCAAAATATCGAACGAATACCAAATTCACATGATTACTTATGACAAGACTTCTCCCATGTCCTCAAGAACAAAAGTAACTACTCACAAATCATAATCATGTTCAAGATCAGAGGGGTATTAAATAGCATAATGGATCTGAACATATAATCTTCCACCAAATAAACCAACTAGCATCAACTACAAGATGTAATCAACACTACTAGCAACCCACAGGTACCAATCTGAGGTTTTGAGACAAAGATTGAATACAAGAGATGAACTAGGGTTTGAGATGAGATGGTGCTGTTGAAGATTGGTCCTCCCACGATGAGAGGATCGTTAGTGATGTCGATGGCTCTGATTTCCCCCTCCCGGAGGGAAGTATCCCCGGCAGAATCTCTCCGCCGGAGAGCAAAAGTGCTCCTGCCCAAGTTCGGCCTCGAGACGGCGGCGCACCGTCCCGAAAATCTTCTATATATTTTTTCTAGGGCAAATGGACTTATATACGAGAAAATGGGGGCCAAAGGCTGGCCAGGGGCCCCACGAGCCACCAGGGCGCGCCTGGGGGGGGGGGGGGTGGCGCGCCCTGGTGCCTCGTGGTCACCTGGGTGGCCCCCTCTGGTACTTCTTTGCTCTAGTATTTTTTATTTATTCCAAAATAAATCTTCATAAAATTTCAGCTCATTTGGAGATGTGCAGAATAGGTATCTCTGATATAGCTTTTTCAGGTCCAGAATTCCAGCTGCCGGCAATCTTCCTCCTTGTGTAAATCTTGCATATTAAGAGAGAAAAGGCATTAGAATTGCTCCACAAAGTGTTATATTGATTAAAAACACTATAAATATCAGTAGCAAAACATGATGCAAAATGGACGTATCAACTCCCCCAAGCTTATACCTCGCTTGTCCTCAAGCGAAAGCCGATATCGATAATCATGTCCACATGTTTAGAGAGAGAGAGGTGTCAATAAAAACAAAATACGAAGATAGTAGCATCATGATCATTATTTTAACAGCAATATTTATTATCATAGAACTTCTCATGAGCAAGTAACAATTCATCACAACAACGAAGTATAAGACATAAACTTTCTTGAAAACTAACAAACTATGTTCTCAGTCAACAATGCAATTGCAAGTCATCATATTTTCAGGAAGGGTCTCATGTAGGAGCTTGTTAGCAAGTCCACATACTCAACCATCATTTAGTATTCTATGATTGCTAACACTCACGACATATATATGGAGCAAAAAGTTTTAGCCAGACACATAGAAAGATAGGGGCTTATGATTTCGCCTCCCAACTTATTCACCTCAAGGGTGATGTCAACAATAATAACTCCTGATCACTCATATCCAACTGGATATATATGCCTAGATCTTTCCCCACCGCACGATGCTTACAAAAGAGAAAAATAAAAAGGAATAGAGGAGAACACTATTGACTCTTGCATAAAAAGTAAATACATAAAAGTAAAAGATAGGCCCTTCACAGAGGGAAGCAGAGGTTGTCATGCGCTTTTTTGTTGTTGGGTGCACAAGCTCTTAATGCAAAGGAACGTCACTTTATATTGCTCCTTGTGATAGCAACCTTTATTATGCAGTCTGTCGCTTTTATTTCTTTACCATCACAAGTTCGTACAAAGCTTATTTTCCCTTACAATAAAAGTTCAGACATATTTAGAGGCAATTTTTATTGCTTTTTGCACCGATGACAACTTACTTGAGGGATCTTATGCAAACTGGGTTTAAGGGTTTTGGATGCACAAGTAGTATCTCTACTTGGTGTGGATTTTTGGCTAGCAAAGGTATTGTGCAAGCACCACATGTTGGAGGATCTATGACAATATAACTTCTATGTGAATATAAGCAAACATAATTCATTACGTTGTCTTCCTTGTCCAACATCAACAATTTGACATAAAATACTTAATGGGGGCTCACAATCATAAAAGATGTCCAAGATAGTATATTTGCATGTGAATCTTCTCTTCCCTATTAATTTTTTCATGAATTGCATCATTGACTAATGCTATGTTTGTTAACTTCCAATAAATTTTACCACTTATACTTTTCTTTATGTAATGTCATTACTTTCCATAAGATTAGCATATTATCTTTTTCATTATATTCATTGCTAGAATTGAAACATGAAAGTAAAGAAACAAAAAACTCAAACTACTCTTTATTATATAACTCTCAACTCGATTACATAGATAGATAGATCATGAAACTAGCACTCAAAAATAGATCATACTAAACTTTTATTCAACTAGATCATGAAATAACTAAGGATCGAACTAAAAATAGGTAAAGATGATAAAAGTGATGGTGATACGATATCGGGGAGCCTCCCCCAAGCTTGGCACAAGCCAAGGGGAGTGCCCATACCCATGTACTCAAGTTTCCTTCATAGGCGATGGTGGTGGTGATGAAGTGGTGAGCTTGTCCTCCAGCTGTAGCAGATACATCAATCTACGATTGATGCTTCGAAGAGCGATGTTTTGCTCTTCCAACAAAATAACTTCACGAGTGAGAGATGTATTCTGAACAGAAACTATTTCAAAGACTCTTAAGGCTTCAATTACGGATGGGGGAGAGATGATCATATAAGGGTTGAAGTATATCTCCCTTCTCTGCGGTTTCCTCCATGGGAATCGCTTGCCCTCCTTCTGGAGCCTGGGTTCCTTCAATTTCCTCGACCTTGTCCTCCTTGCCATCGTCTTCCTCTCCCGACGACCACTCGTAGTAAGCCTCGCTGTAAGGGCGTTTGCCCGGCGATGGTTGCACAATACGGTGCTTGGTACAGAGCTTTTTGGGAGCCATGGCGATCTAGATCTATCAGAAAAATAGCACAAAACAAGAACAGAGGAGATTTCTGCGATACGGTGGTCAAAATGTTTGGGAGTATATATAAAGATTTTTTATCTTGCAAAACAAGTAATCCAGAAGAAAACGGAGTCGGGAAGGCTCACAAGGGGCCCACGAGCCACCAGGGCGCGCCTTGGGGGGTGGCGTGCCCTGGTGCCTCGTGGGTACCAGGTGGGTCCCCTCGGCTATTTCTTATTTTTGTATTTTTTCTAATATTCCAAAACTGACAGAAAGTATTTTTATGGAATTTTTGGAGTCGGTTTACTTACCGTATCACGTACATCTTCCTTTTCAGGGTTCTGGAGTGTTCTGGAAGGTCTCTCTTATGTATTCCTCCGGTGTAATTGTTTCAATAATATTAGTTTCAACATTAATGGGAGTACCTGAAATATAGTGCTTAATTCTTTGCCCATTCACCACTCTCGGATTAGTGCCTTCGGAGTTGTTTATTTTGATGGCTCCGGAGCGATAAACTTCTTCGATGATATACGACCCTTCCCATTTAGAGAGAAGTTTTCCTGCAAAGAATCTCAAACGAGAATTGTACAATAGAACTTGCTCACCCACTTTAAATTCCCATTTTTGAATTCTTCTATCATGCCATCTTTTAACTTTTTCTTTAAACAATTTGGCATTTTCATAAGCTTGGGTTCTCCATTCATCTAATGAGCGAATATCAAATAATCTCTTTTCACCGGCAAGTTTAAAATCATAATTGAGTTCTTTAATTGCCCAATATGCCTTATGTTCTAACTCAATAGGTAAATGACATGCTTTTCCATAAACCATTTTATAAGGAGACATACCCATAGGATTTTTATAAGCAGTTCTATAAGCCCATAATGCATCGTCAAGTTTCTTAGACCAATTCTTTCTAGATCTATTGACGTTTTTTTGCAAAATTAATTTTATTTCTCTGTTGCTCAATTCAACTTGACCACTAGTTTGAGGGTGATAGGGAGATGCAATTCTATGGTTGACATCATATTTAGCAAGCAATTTATGGAATGCACCATGAATAAAATGTGAACCACCATCAGTCATTAAATATCCAGGGACTCCGAACCTTGGGAAAATGACTTCTTTAAGCATTTTAATAGAAGTGTTATGATCAGCACTACTAGTTGGAATAGCTTCTACCCACTTAGTAACGTAATCAACAGCAACTAAAATATGTGTATACCCATTGGATTTAGGAAAAGGTCCCATATAATCAAATCCCCGAACATCAAATGGTTCAATAGCAAGTGAATAATTCATAGGCATTTCCTGACGTCTACCAACATTACCAATTCTTTGACATTCATCACAAGATAAGACAAACTTATGAGCATCCTTGAAAAGAGTAGGCCAATAAAAACCAGATTGTAATACCTTATGTGCAGTTCTGTCCCCCGCATGGTGTCCTACGTAAGCCTCGGAATGACACTTCCGTAGGATTTGTTACTGTTCATGCTCAGGTATACAACATCTAATAATACCATCTACTCCTTCTTTATAAAGATGTGGGTCATCCCAGAAGTAATGTCTTAAATCATAGAAGAACTTTTTCTTTTGTTCGTATATGAAACTAGGTGGTATAAATTTAGCAACAATATAATTAGCATAGTCCGCATACCAAGGAGTATTACGAGAAGCATTTATGACAGCTAATTCTTCATCAGGAAAATCATCATTAATTGGTACTGGGTCATCAAGAACATTTTTCTGTCTAGACAAATTATATGCTACGGGATTGTCAGCTCCCTTTCTATCAATAATATGCAAGTCAAATTCTTGTAGCAATAAAACCCACCTAATGAGTCTAGGCTTAGCATCGTTCTTTTCCATAAGATATTTAATAGCAGCATGATCAGTGTGAACAGTTACTTTAGAATCAACTATGTAAGATCTGAATTTATCACATGCAAACACAACTGCTAGGAATTCTTTCTCAGTAGTAGCATAATTTCTTTGGGCACTGTCTAGAGTTTTACTAGCATAATGGATAACATTTAATTTCTTATCAACTCTCTGTCCTAGAACAACACCAACAACATAATCACTAGCATCACACATAATTTCAAAAGGCAAGTTCCAATCAAGTGGTTGAACAATAGGTGCAGTGGTTAAGGCTTTCTTAAGTGTTTCAAAGGCTTCTAGACAATCATCATCAAAAACAAATGGAACATCTTTTTTGCAAAAGATTGGTAAGAGGCCTAGAAATTTTAGAGAAGTCTTTAATAAACCTCCTATAGAAACCAGCATGACCAAGGAAACTTCTTATACCTTTAATATCTTTAGGACACGACATTTTCTCAATAGCATCAACCTTAGCTTTATCAACTTCAATACCTTTTTCAGAAATTTTATGCCCCAAGACAATGCCTTCATTCACCATGAAGGGGTACTTCTCCCAATTCAAGACAAGATTAGTTTCTTCACATCTCTGCAAAACTCAATCAAGGTTGCTTAAGCAATCATCAAAAGAAGTTCCGTAAACGGAGAAATCATCCATGAATACTGTCGTGGTTTTGTCACGGCAGATGTCCTCGTGAAAGGACTTAGTGGTGAGGCCATAGCAACTAGGTGGAAGCTTGAAGGGGTTGGTCGGAATCGAGAGACACGAGTTTTTACCCAGGTTCGGCCCCTCACGGTGGAGGTAAAAGCCTACGTCCTGCTTGATTGATATTGATGATGATGATCTTGGTTACAAGGGTGCTATTTCGCTACCTCTATCTCGAGAGCATCTACTTTGATCTTGTCTAAGACTTGTCTGTCTCTCAACTTGTCCCTCTTGGGGTGCCTTGCCCCTCCTTATGTAAGTTAAAGGGGCCGGCTTACATGTAGAGTCCTAGTAGGACTACAACTAGTCTCTTTTCTACTACAAGTCGGATCCTAGTCCGAGTCTTGCTTCCCTTGTCAGGGAACCTTCCTCTTCTTGGACCATCTCCACGAGTCGGCACATTGGGCTCCTGTCAAGCCGGCCTCCTGTCGGGTCTCGTCACTGGGCCCTGGATTCTTCCTTGCCATCTTGTCTTAACCCGAAAAACAGGGCGACCCATAGAGCCTTCAAGCTCTAGACCGGGTCAAACCTTTAGACGGGTTATAACCGTGGGGAATATCCCCAACATTAGCCCCCAGGTTAGCTTGAATTTATTCATGCTAAGCTCCGGCTTCAAAATCATCTTGCTGACGCTAGTTCCACATAGAAAAATATTGGAAAAATAACCCATCTGACATTTTGAATCGGCTTCCAGTGCTTCGTCTTGATAAAATTATTAGAAAACAAATAAATTCTTCTGATGTTGGGCCGCCTTTCAATGCTTCTTGGCCTTCTATGAATAACTTGGAGCAAATAAACTTTGCAAAAATTTTCCTTTGAGAATATGAGACCCGGTTCGCTCAAAACTGAGGATTTGAGGGTGTTCCTCCCTTATATCCATATTATCTGTAACCCCCAAGTCTTAAGAGTGGAATGTAGTGATAGCTTAAGACTTGCTTAAATATAAATGTTGCAACTTTGAAGAAATCCGGGTTGTTCATCTGAGTCGCCAGTCATAAACTGAATGTTTTGCATTTCACATATGTAGCCCCCAAGGGCCGGCTCATCAGTATGAGATGGGCCGGGTCTTCAATTTGGACCTTATGATCTATTTAAACAACTAAACGCTGTAGCCCCCAAGTGACGGGTTGTCTTGCCTGCAGCAACCTGGGACTTGAACTTAGCTTTTGATGTTTGTAGATGTATAGCTGAAAATAGTGTAGCCCCCAAGGGCCGGGTTAGCTCTTCTCATCAATCTGGAACTTGAACTATCTGTAGAGTCAATAAATGTAGCCCCCAAGGGCCGGGTTACTATTAATAGTGATCCGGGTCTTCAATGAAAGTAGTTTAAAATGACAATGCATTAGCCCCCAAGTGCCGTGGTGCATGCTTGCAGCGACATGGGACTTTCATACTGAATGTAATCTTGATTTGAATAGTGTAGCCCCCAAGTGCCGTGTCGTATTGCCTGCGGTGACTCGGGACTATTCCTTCCATTGTAGAATAAACTCAGATCCACTGTAGCCTCCAAGTACTGGGTCGTGTGCCTGCGGTGACTCGGGACTTACTTTTCCTTTTGAGATTGAGAGACAGTCTGGATGATGTTGTTGAGTGCTTTGCATATCAATGCTGAACATGTTGCTAAATCCATCAAGAGTGCTGCTTTGCATAACACTTCATATTTCATTGCCTTTGATAAATCCGGTTGCCATTATATCCTTGTTTGAATTTTGTTCTCCTTTGCAGCATCAGAATAATCCAATTTGTGAATTGCCACTGGTAATTTATTAAACCCTGCTCCTTACTATAAGCCATCGTTTGAATTTAGAAGGAAGCAACCATCTCCTTGAGCCGGTTTTGAAAACCTCAATCATATAATACTGGTTATGATAAACCATGATGAAGACCTAGCCATTTTGGCCATAAAGGATTTGTTTGTTCCTGCATAGTTACATTGTAACCCGGTTTTGAAGACCGGTTCCAGCAACATAAACGAATATAGGTATGCATTGGATGATGATGCATTGTATGATGATGCAATGCATGATGATGCAATGTATGATGATGTATGGGTATGGTAACAGAGTATAAAAATGTCGGCTTTCGAGGCACGACATAAGCCCGGCTTTCGAGGCTCGAGTCTTGGTCTCGCTTCCTGTGGAAGCAGGCTTTTTGGCCGCTTTTGGTTTGTCCTAGCTCTCTGAAAGCCGGCTCTCACGTGACCAACTGACGTTTTAACTCTGATGAATTCAGGGTCACCTCTGTGATTGACTCATCAGGCGTACGCCGGGTCACCTTTTCGGAGTAGCATCTTGCTAACAGACAGGTTCAACCAAGTATATTTTTACTTGTTGGTTTATCCTCGCTTTCCGAAAGCCGGCTCTCACGCAACCAATCGAGCGTTTTAACTCTGATGAATTCAGGGTCACCTTTGTGATTGACTCATCAGGCGTACGCCAGGTCACTTTTAGGGAGTAGCATCTTGCTAACTGGCAGGTTTAACCAACTTATGGCATCTCGCCGGGTTAAAGGGTTTTGTAAGCTAAACTCGATGAGTTGGAAGCCCCCAAGTAACCATATGATCATGGAAAAGCTCAGCATAGGATATACAGGAGACAATGCTACAACTGCAAAACATCTGGGGTCCAGATAAGCCGGCTTTATTCCATTGATCATTATTGAGTAGGATACCCATGTTTAGACTGCGCATCATGGCAACTAGTCTTCTTTGGTAACCTTTCTTTTCGCCAATATGGCTGAGTCCCCGGGACCGGGTTGTCTTCCCTTCAACGACCCGAGGTTCTTGTATTTGTTAAAACCAGTCAAATCTGCCGAGTCATGTCTGTGTAGCCCCCGAGTCTTAAGTCGACTCGAGGAGCCGGCTTGAGATTCTTTAAACTTGGTTGTGGCATAAACCGGCGTATAGTTGATAGCTGAAAGCTGGAATTTATTAAAACTAGAGGTGATGTGGCGAGTTGATGATCTTTGCGATGCTCGTCGTATGTCCTCCCATTCCTTGCTATTCTCACTTAGTCCGGCTCTCCTGGCACCTCCGGGGCCATTTTTTTTTGCTCCAGTGTTGTTGGAGTAGACCGGACCGCGGGGGCGGCGGTCTATGCGCGTCCGTTGGGCAGCTCGTACAGGCGTGCGTGGCCCCGGCGTGTTGATGTAGACATGGGAGTTGACCGGTAGACCGGCGTGGACACGGGAGTCGGCCGCGGCGTTCGAAGCCGGCGCGGACGCGCGAGTCGGCCGTGGCGTTGGACGCCGACACAGATGCGCAAGTCGGCCGCGGCGTTGGAAGCCGGCGCGGACGCGCGAGTCGGTCGCGGCATTGGAGGCCAGCGCGGACGCGAGAGTTGGCCGCGGCATGTTGATGTAGACCGGACCGCAGGGGCGGCGACTTGCACGCGTGTCCGTCGGACAGTGCGGCATGGACGGACGCCGCCAGCATGATGATATTGATGCGAGCTCCGTATTCGCGGTATAACGCCACGCCACTTTTGTAATAAACAATTGTCCTACGTAAAAACATTACAGGCCAAAATAATTGTTCTTCAAAGAAATTAATATGTGCTAATAAAATAGATGGAACCGATAGAACCTGATATTTTTATCGGATGAATGTGGATACTGATGCTGGATAATGCTGGACGTAGTCGGACGAAAAAGATAGCCCGCACTGATGTACGTCTAACTTTGGCTGATCTTGATTTGGACAGAGATGTAATATAACTGGCATTAGTACCAGGCTTCACGTGGAATAGCATATCCATCAATCATCGCTTTCCGTGTCAGTACTAATTGTAATTTGACTTGATTTTGCTCGTGGCTGGCTTTGGCGGCTCCTTTTTTTTGGGTCTAGACCTGATGACGAGTCGGTAGTAGCTCGTTGATGGTAATATGACTGCGTTTGGTCTAGACCTGATGATGAGTTGGTAGTAGCTCGTTGATGGTAATATGACTGCGACCGTTGGGCCAGCTGGATGCGCCGTGCAAACGGACGCCGTTGCACCTCTGGTGTGATGCTGATGTACCTTAGGGCAGCGAAATTTTACTCGGACGTCCGCCAGGTGACCCGGCGTGTTGATGTAGACCAGGGACTGAAGGGACTTGGCCTGCGCGCCTGTCCGGTGATCAGCGCGGCATGGACGAACGCCGATGCAAGACAACGCTGGCGCGAGCTCCATATCCACGGTATGACGTTACTTTTGTCGTGGAATAATTGACCGTGTACGGGGCGCCGTCTTGGAGCTGTCCAGTCATGGACAAAGTGTCAGTAGTAGCAGTCCGGGTCACGTTGGATGGCGACCGTAGCACAGACCGGACAAAACGCAGATGCTGGCCAACTCCTTGCTCTTCACGTGGGATTGTAAGAATCAAAGAGTTTTTTTTGAGTCCGTGCATCAAGTTTGGCACATAGTAGTAGTATTGGAGCAGTACTACTGTTTTGGTTGGGAGATCTGACGTGGAGTACTAATTGGAGTTGGCTTCCTCCCGTAGATGACCATAGGAGAACGGGCGTGGCCCTCTTTTTTTTTTAATCAGACAAATTTCCTGCACCTGCTTAGGCCTTGCGCTGATTGCTGATCAATTAGGACTTGCTGCCGCCGTAGGTCTTTGGATGAAAATCGCAGCCGGCTTGACTTGTAACTAGGACCACCAAAGAAGTGGTATGCGGAAGACGCCTGCGTTGTTTCCTCGGGATAGCGCCGTCGGCCGGCCCCACTCAGCTGCTGCATCATAATTTTTCCTTTGAAAATTTCCGGTCGTGTACAGATTAGATCGCTTGCGGCAACCCTTCCAAAATAATCTTCTGAACCCGGTATCTTTTATGCCACCGCTGAAACTCTTTCTGTTTCGACCGATGAACTCGGAGTGCTCCTGGCCGTAGGTTGAACGCGTATTCGCCAGGCAACCCAGCGTAGCCAGGCAGATCCTAGCACGGCCTCCGACGACTCCTCGAAGACTCATGTATACTATTTGTTAAATTATCTGTCATAGTCACGCGTGTTGTCCGTCATTGAGCAGGCCTGCGCTGGCATGGCTCTTCTTTAAATTTTGGACAGGTCCTGACGACGTGACGGACTGTTTTGCCTGGACGTTTGACTGGAGCGAGGGCCAAATCCATGGACAAACAGCATCGCAGGAAAGTGCTTGTCGGTCTCATATAAATCTGTTGTTTGGTTCCTCACGTGATGATGAACACTAGTGCTTCATATGACAAGAACTATAGTGTAGTATTAATAATCCATCAAACCCATCTCCTCTTGGAAAACATGCTGATGTAGTAATAGTACTAGTTTACATGCAGCAACTCAGATTTTTGATGCTTGCACCTAATGATTCGTCTGG
Organism: Elymus sibiricus; assembly: GCA_039707655.1. Lineage (NCBI taxonomy): Eukaryota > Viridiplantae > Streptophyta > Magnoliopsida > Poales > Poaceae > Elymus > Elymus sibiricus. The sequence goes on from CM077674.1 coordinate 257,063,932, forward strand.
TGATGCATCGGGACTTGGGGTTCCTTTGATGCTGTAGCGGCAATCGGGACAACTTTTTCGATGAATCTCGGGAGTATGATTGAGCCGATGAACGCGGAGTAGCAGCCTGCGTGAACGACAGCAATGCTGCGCACAAGCACCTGTGCCACTGCGTGGTCGACGGCGGCAGATGCACTTGATAGTTTTCCTCTCTTTGTGTTGGCGGATGTAGCATGAGTGACAGACCCGATCTGGTGTGCGGCTAGGGTGTCCTGCCTCCACAAAAAATCCTTCGAGCTTCATCGCTAGGTACCAGATCGGATTTGAGGACAGCAGAGGCCGGACCGACAATTAGAGGTCCAACACACGGCTGCCAAGGAAAAGAAAAATTCTTCGGGGCTCGATCTTGGGATTGGAGTTGATGTACATCTTCCCGTACCGTCTTTTTCATCTGGCAAATTGCGAGCTTCACTACTAGGGAAAACCCTAGCAGTAGCGCAGGGTTTTGTAATATCAGTAGCGCGGGTGGGCGCGCTACTGCTACGGCGCTACAGCTAACTATTAGCAGTAGCGCTGTTCCACCCGCGCTACTGCTAACAGAGTTTATCAGTAGCGCGTTTAGGTGAACCTCGCTACTGCTAAAAGCTGCAGCGCGCCTATTTAACACTCGCTACTGATAAAGCAGCGCTACTGATACACATACCCCGCGCTACTGTTACTATTGTCTGTAATTTTTTTTTCTGCAACATTTTTTCTCTATTTTTTAATAGGTTTATACAATAGCCTGTCATATCACACACAATAGTCTCATCATATCATACACATGCAAATACTCTCATCAAATCATGCCATCATCATCCAACACAAATGATGTCTATCATCATCATCGATCTCAAAATAGCGATACAAGTTATGATATGTCTCGAATACATGCAACTACATCGTCATCCCATACACATGTTTCATCATCCATCTAAAACGATGATATAGAAGAGAAGAGCTATCACTATGAGTAAGAGCGGAATTATGCAGTACATGAGGCGCCGGTTGTGATTCCTCTCTCGCGCTAGCGTGAACCTCAAGTAACTAGCTTCTGCTTATTGTCTGCTATCAAACCCTTTATGGCTGCCGCCCGAGAACCGTGACACTTGGGCCTGACACTCGGGCCACTCATCGTACACTCCCGGAACCCTCCCTATGTACACGGCATAGCACTTCTTCGCCATCAAGGACCTATGTACCTGTTAGAGATGCATCTTCATCAAGCGAATTCAACAATAATATGCAACATAATATATTTGAGCAACACAAAAAGAAAGAGTTAGCTAAGAGATGCAACATATAGTAAACATAATTAATCAACGCAGGTTCACCGTACCCAAACTAATTAACTAGATGTACGCAGGTCATCGTACCCAAACTAACAAACTAGCGTTACGCAAGTTCAGCAGGACCATTGACATCACAAAGTTTCATCGCTACAGAAACTACAAGTTCAACCGACACATCATCATCGGCATCGTCAATCACTGGAAGTTCCACCCATCCATATCCGGGAGGATGTCTCCTAGCTTCGTGAACGGCGTCAGGTCTTGACGTTGCATGCCTATGCAAGTTCTGACGTCAGCTCATGATATAGGGCCGTGGTGGAACACCCCCTTCTCTTCGACAACTTCTTTCATGATGATCGTTGCAATGTCCTTCTGGATGCGAAAGAAGTCATCTCTGATTCTATAATCCAGTTCGTGTCTTAAGGATTCTGCCCATTTGCGGATATGTTCATCGTTTCTTGTTGTCATGCGAAGATGTTGGTGATCCCTTCTGTACTCCATCATGAGATGGAGGAGGTAGAATCCGTCGTTCTTGCTTGCTGTCGGTTGATGGATGGAGCAGAAGGTAGTTTTATGCGAGAAACCCAGCTTGTTCTTCCTTTGTTTCCTGATCAGCATGTTGCCACCCCTCATGCTGAAGCCGTGGAGAGCATCATCCAGAATATCCATTATGTGGGTGTAGTCTTTCTTCTCGAAGTTTCTGGACGAGTCGAAATACACGGCGTGGGAGACTCGCGGGAAAAGAACGATAAGGACGGCGCGCCCGTTGCTGCGGAAAACCACGACACCTCAAATTAGTCTCCATATGAGCGAAGGAATGATTGAAACGTACGAAAGGGTTGTCCGGCAATGACTTACATTGGATGATAAGGCAGGAGAATCGTTTCCTTGTCCTTATTCGTTACCATGAAGTATTCGATGTAGTCCCTAGCAGCTTTACGTTCAAACTCGCCGAGACTCAAGAAGGACTCATGCATGTAGTATGGATCCGCCACCACGATTTCCGAGATTTGTTCTCTCCTGATGACAAAGTTCATATGTAGCGCAAAAAGGCGGACGATCGTAAAATCGAGCCGGCTCATGAGAAACATCTCAAAGATGTGATCAAACCGCAGGAAGAACACCTCCGCGGGCAGTGTGTCGACATAGCACTTGGCCTGAGGCACATGAACCGCGTAAAGCGGATATCCTGGATCCTCCGAGGCGAGAAGGCTTTTCTCAGTCGACAACACATGGTCGTCCAGTCTCCTGAGATCCCCTGATATGGCCTCTAGCGGTTTTGGCGGTAGGATCGGCTCGCCCGCGACATGGTACATCGCCGCACCTTTGTGTTGGAAATATGCCCTAGAGGCAATAATAAATTGGTTATTATTATATTTCCTTGTTCATGATAATCGTTTATTATCCATGCTATAATTGTATTGATTGGAAACTCAAATACATGTGTGGGTACATAGACAACACTGTGTCCCTAGTAAGCCTCTAGTTGACTAGCTCGTTGATCAAAGATGGTTAAGGTTTCCTAGCCATTGACATGAGATGTCATTTGATAACGGGATCACATCATTAGGAGAATGATGTGATGGACAAGACCCAAACTAAGAACGTAGCATTTGATCGTGTCAGTTTATTGCTATTGTTTTCTGCATGTCAAGTATCTGTTCCTATGACCATGAGATCATGCAACTCCCTGACATCGGAGGAGTACCTTGTGTGTATCAAACGTCGCAACGTAACTGGGTGACTATAAAGGTGCTCTACAGGTATCTCCGAGGGTGTCTGTTGGGTTGGCATGGATCAAGACTGGGATTTGTTACTCTGTGTGACGGAGAGGTATCTCAGGGCCCACTCGGTAATACAACATCACAATGAGCCTTGCAAGCAATGTGACTAAAGTGTTAGCCACGAGATCTTGTATTACGGAACGAGTAAAGAGACTTGCCGGTAATGAGATTGAACTAGGTATAGAGATACCGACGATCGAATCTCGGGCAAGTAACATACCGAAGAACAAAGGGAACAACATACGGGATTAACTGAATCCTTGACATAGAGGTTCGACCGATAAAGATCTTCGTAGAATATGTAGGAGCCAATATGGGCATCCAGGTCCCGCTATTGGTTATTGACCGTAGAGGTGCCTCGGTCATGTCTACATAGTTCTCGAACCCGCAGGGTCTACACACTTAACGTTTGGTGACGATATAAGTATAGTTGAGTTGTTATGTTGGTGACCAAAAGTTGTTCGGAGTCCCGGATGAGATCACGGACATGACGAGGAGTCTCGGAATGTCCGAGAGGTAAAGATCGATATATTGGACGATATGTTTGGGCCAAGAGGTGAGACCCACGGGGCGTTAGCAAAAGGCAGTTTTGCAGAGGGCAGGGTCCAGACGCCAGGAACCCTGGCGTCTGGCCCTGGGCCAGATGCCGAGGCCCATGGCATCTGGGCCAGACGCCGGGAACCGTGGCATTTGGTACTGGAATCCGAGAAGGACTCTTCCTTTTGTTCCAAACCGACTTTGAGGAGGCTCTTTCTCCAAGTTTCGACCCCAGGGCTCAACATATAAATAGAGGGGAAGGGCTAGCACCCGGAACACATCAAGATTTCCCCAAGCCGTGTGCGGCAACCCTAACCCTCTAGTTCCTCCGTCATAATCTCCGTAGCGCTTGGTGAAGCCCTGCAGAGATTGTTCCTCACCACCATCACCACGCCGTCGTGCTGCTGGAACTCAACCACTACTTCACCATCGCTCGCTGGATCGAGGAGGTGAAGGCGTCATCAAGCCGTACGTGTGTTGAACACGGAGGTGCCGTCCGTTCGGCGCTAGTTCGTGATCGGATCGAGGGACGACTTGCGATTTGGATCGCGGAGACGTTCGACTACATCAACCGCGTTTCTTAAACGCTTCCGCTTAGCGATCTACAAGGGTATGTAGATTTACTCTCCCTCTCGTAGATGCTCATCACCATGGATAGATCTTGTGTGTGCGTAGGAAAATTTTTGTTTCCCATGCAACGTTCCCCAACAGTGGCATCATGAGCCAGGTCTATGCGTAGATGAGATCTCGAGTAGAACACAAACGAGTTGTGGGCGTGGGTGTATACATATTGCTTGCCGTTACTAGTTGATATTTGATTCGGCGGTACTGTGAGATGAAGCGGCCCGGACCGACATTACGCGTACACTTACGCGAGACAGGTTCCTTCAACTGACATGTAACTTCGTTGCATAAAGATGGCTAGCGGGTGTCTGTCTCTCTCACTTTAGTTGAATCGATTTCAATGAAGAGGGTTCTTTTAGAAGATCAAAAAGCAATCACTACACCACGTTGTGGTTTTGCGTAGGTCAGAACGGTTCTTGCAAACCCGTAGCAGCCACGTAAAATTTGCAACAACAATTAGAGGACGTCTAACTTGTTTTTGCAGGGTATGTTGTGATGTGTTATGGCCAATTACATGATGAGATATATGTGATGTATGAGATGATCATGTGTTGTATAGAATATCACGACTTGCATGTCGATGAGTACGACAACTGGCAGGAGCTATAGAGTTGTCTTTAATTATTGTATGACCTGCGTGTCAATCATTAAGCGCTATGTAATGCTTTACTTTATCGCTAAACGTTAGCAATAGTCGTGGAAGCAACAGTCGGCGCGACAACCTCATGGCGACACGTTGATAGAGATCAAGATGATGGAGATCATGGTGTCATGCCGGTGACGATGGAGATCATGCCGGTGCTTTGGAGATGGAGATCAAAAGCACAAGTTCATGGCCATATCATGTCACTTATGATTTGCATGTGATGTTAATCCTTTTATGCATCTTATTTTGCTTAGGACGACGGTAGCATTATAAGGTGATCCCTCACTTAAATTTCAAGATAAATTGTGTTCTCCCCGAGTGTGCACCGTTGCGAAAGTTCGTCGTTTCGAGACACGCCGTGATGATCGGGTGTGATAGACTCCACGTTCACATACAACGGGTGCAAGCCATGTTGCACACGCGGAACACTTGGGTTAAACTTGACGAGCCTAGCATGTACAGACATGGCCTCGGAACACAAGAGACCGAAAGGTCGAACATGAGTCATATAGTAGATATGATCAACATGAAGATGGTCACCATTGAAACCACCTCAACTCACGTGATGATCGGACTTGAGTTGGTGGATTTGGATCATGTTACACTCGAATGACCGGAGGGATGTCAATTTGAGTGGGAGTTTTTAAGTAATATGATTAACTAAACTCATTATCTAGAACAATAGTCTAAGTTGTCTTTGCTATATTTATGTTGTAGATCATGGCTCGCGCAGTAGCACCCCTGAATTTTAATGCGTTCCTAGAGAAAGCTAAGTTGAAAGATGATGGAAGTAACTTTGTGGACTGGGCCCGTAATCTAAGGATTATCCTTACGGCTTCCCAGAAAGCTTATGTCCTTGATGCACCGCTTGGTGATCCACCCGCTCCAGTTGAGTCTCTAGACGTTGTGAACGCCTGGCAGGCTCGTTCTGATGATTACTCAATAGTTCAATGTGCAATGTTGTATGGCTTAGAACCGGGACTTCAAAGACGTTTTGAACGTCATGGAGCATATGAGATGTTCCAGGAGTTGAAGTTTATCTTTCAGAAGAATGCCCGGATCGAGAGATATGAGATCTCCGATAAGTTCTATGCTTGCAAGATGGAGGAGAACGGGTCTATCAGTGATCACGTGCTCAGAATGTCTGGGTACTCCACCCGTCTAGCTGAATTGGGGATGCCCCTTCCGCCAGAGGCTATCACTGACAGAGTTCTTCAATCATTGCCACCTAGCTACAAGAGCTTCGTGTTGAACTATAACATGCACGGGATGAACAAGTCAGTCGCCGAGCTGTTTGCGATGCTGAAAGCCGCTGAGTCTGAAATTCAGAAGGAGCATCAAGTGTTGATGGTCAATAAAACCACTAGTTTCAAGAAAAATGGCAAGGGTAAGAAGGGTAACTCCAAGAAGAGTGGCAAAACAGTTGCTCCTCTCGTGAAGAAACCCAAGGCTGGACCCAAACCAGAAACTGTGTGTTTTCATTGCAAGGGAACTGGACACTGGAAGCGGAACTGCCCCAAGTATTTGGCTGACAAGAAGGCGGCCAACAACAAACAAGGTATATATGATATACATGTTATTGATGTGTACCTTACCAACCCTCGTTGTAGTGCCTGGGTATTTGATACCGGTGCGGTTGCTCATATTTGCAACTCTAAACAGGAACTGCGGAATAGACGGAGGCTGGCAAAGGACGAAGTGACGATGCGCGTGGGAAATGGTTCCAAGGTTGATGTGATCGCCGTCGGCACGCTCGCTCTTCGATTACCGTCGGGATTAGTGATGAACCTAAATAAGTGTTATTTGGTGCCTGCGTTAAGCATGAACATTATATCTGGATCTTGTTTATTGCAAGACGGTTACTCATTTAAATCAGAGAATAATGGTTGTTCTATTTATATGAGTAATATCTTTTATGGTCATGCACCCAATGTGAGGGGTTTATTCTTATTGAATCTCGATAGTAATGATACACATGTTCATAACATTGATGCCAAAAGATGTAGAATTGATAATGATAATACCACTTTCTTGTGGCACTGCCGTTTAGGTCATATTGGTGTAAAACGCATGAAGAAGCTCCATGCTGATGGACTTTTGGAGTCACTTGATTTTGAATCACTTGACACATGTGAGCCATGCCTCATGGGCAAGATGACTAAAACGCCGTTCTCTGGAACAATGGAACGGGCAAGTGACTTATTGGAAATCATACATACTGATGTGTGTGGTCCGATGAGTATTGAGGCGCGCGGTGGTTATCGTTACTTTCTCACCTTCACTGATGACTTAAGTAGATATGGGTATATTTACTTAATGAAACATAAGTCTGAAACATTTGAAAAGTTCAAACAATTTCAGAGTGAAGTTGAGAATCATCGTAACAAGAAGATTAAATTCCTACGATCTGATCGAGGAGGAGAATATCTGAGTTATAAGTTTGGCAGTCACTTAAGACAATGTGGAATTGTTTCACAACTGACACTGCCTGGAACACCACAGCGTAATGGTGTGTCCGAACGTCGTAATCGAACTTTATTGGATATGGTGCGATCTATGATGTCTCTTGCCGATTTGCCACTATCGTTTTGGGGTTATGCATTACAGACAGCTGCATTCACTTTAAATAGGGCACCATCGAAATCCGTTGAGACGACGCCATATGAACTTTGGTTTGGCAAGAAGCCAAAACTGTCGTTTCTTAAAGTTTGGGGATGTGATGCTTATGTCAAAAAGCTTCAGCCTGAAAAGCTGGAACCCAAAGCGGAGAAATGCGTCTTCATAGGATACCCAAAAGAGACAGTTGGGTATACCTTCTACCTCAGATCCGAAGGCAAAGTGTTTGTCGCTAAAAACGGAACATTTCTTGAGAAAGAGTTTCTCTCGAAAGAATTGAGTGGGAGGAAGATAGAACTTGATGAGGTTGTTGAACCTTTACTTCAACCTGAGAGTAGCGCAGTGCAGAAAGTTGTTTCTGTGGAGCCTACATTAGCTGAAGAGGAAGTTAATGATGATGATCATGAAGCTTTGGATCAAGTTACTATCGAACCTCGTAGGTCGACAAGGACGCGTACTGCTCCTGAGTGGTACGGCAACCCTGTCTTAGAGGTCATGTTGTTAGACAACGATGAACCTACGAGCTATGGAGAAGCGATGATGGGCCCGGATTCCGAGAAGTGGTTAGAGGCCATGAAATCCGAGATGGGATCCATGTATGAAAACAAAGTATGGACTTTGGAAGTATTACCTGAAGGGCGTAAGGCCATTCAGAACAAATGGATCTTTAAGAGGAAGACGGACGCGGACGGTAATGTCACCGTCTATAAAGCTCGACTTGTGGCAAAGGGTTTTTCACAAAGTTCAAGGAGTTGACTACGATGAGACCTTCTCACCCGTAGCGATGCTTAGGTCTGTCAGAATCATGTTAGCAATAGCTGCCTTTTTCGATTATGAAATTTGGCAGATGGATGTCAAAACAGCGTTCCTTAACGGTTACCTTAAGGAAGAGTTGTATATGATGCAACCAGAAGGTTTTGTCGATCCAGAGAATGCTGACAAAGTTTGCAAACTCCAGCGATCCATTTATGGACTGGTGCAAGCATCTCGGAGTTGGAATCTTCGTTTTGATGAGGTGATCAAAGCGTTCGAGTTTATACAAGTTTACGGAGAAGCTTGTATTTACAAGAAAGTGAGTGGGAGCTCTATAGCGTTTCTAATATTATATGTGGATGACATATTACTGATTGGAAACAATATAGAAATGCTGGAAAGCGTAAAGGAATATTTGAACAAGAGTTTTTCAATGAAGGACCTAGGAGAAGCTGCTTTCATATTAGGCATCAAGATCTATAGAGATAGATCGAGACGCTTGATAGGACTTTCACAAAGCACATACCTTGACAAAGTTTTGAAGAAGTTCAAAATGGATCAGTCCAAGAAGGGGTTCTTGCCTGTATTGCAAGGTGTGAAGTTGAGTAAGACTCAATGCCCAGTGACTGCAGAAGATAGAGAAAAGATGAGTGTCATCCCCTATGCTTCGGCCATAGGCTCTATCATGTATGCAATGCTGTGCACAAGACCCGATGTCAGCCTTGCCATAAGTATGGTCGGAAGGTTTCAAAGTGATCCAGGAATGGAACACTGGACGGCGGTCAAGAATATCCTGAAGTACCTGAAAAGGACTAAGGATATGTTTCTCGTTTATGGAGGTGATCAAGAGCTCGTCGTAAAGGGTTACGTCGATGCAAGCTTTGACACTGATCCGGATGACTCTAAGTCTCAAACCGGATACGTGTTTATTCTTAATGGGGGTGCGGTTAGCTGGTGCAGTTCCAAGCAAAGCGTGGTAGCAGATTCTACATGCGAAGCGGAGTACATCGCTGCCTCGGAGGCGGCGAAGGAAGGTGTCTGGATGAAGGAGTTCATGACAGATCTTGGAGTAGTGCCTAGTGCGCTTAACCCAATGACTCTGTTTTGTGATAATACTGGTGCCATTGCTCTAGCCAAGGAACCAAGATTTCACAAGAGGACCAGACACATAAAGCGACGTTTCAATTCCATCCGCGATTACATCAAGGAGGACGACATAAATATTTGCAAAGTACACACGGATCTAAATGTTGCAGATCCGATGACTAAACCTCTTCCAAGGGCTAAACATGAACAACACCAGAACTGCATGGGTGTTCGATTCATTACAATGTAAATCACATAGTGATGTGAACTAGATTATTGACTCTAGTGCAAGTGGGAGACTGTTGGAAATATGCCCTAGAGGCAATAATAAATTGGTTATTATTATATTTCCTTGTTCATGATAATCGTTTATTATCCATGCTATAATTGTATTGATTGGAAACTCAAATACATGTGTGGGTACATAGACAACACTGTGTCCCTAGTAAGCCTCTAGTTGACTAGCTCGTTGATCAAAGATGGTTAAGGTTTCCTAGCCATTGACATGAGATGTCATTTGATAACGGGATCACATCATTAGGAGAATGATGTGATGGACAAGACCCAAACTAAGAACGTAGCATTTGATCGTGTCAGTTTATTGCTATTGTTTTCTGCATGTCAAGTATCTGTTCCTATGACCATGAGATCATGCAACTCCCTGACATCGGAGGAGTACCTTGTGTGTATCAAACGTCGCAACGTAACTGGGTGACTATAAAGGTGCTCTACAGGTATCTCCGAGGGTGTCTGTTGGGTTGGCATGGATCAAGACTGGGATTTGTTACTCTGTGTGACGGAGAGGTATCTCAGGGCCCACTCGGTAATACAACATCACAATGAGCCTTGCAAGCAATGTGACTAAAGTGTTAGCCACGAGATCTTGTATTACGGAACGAGTAAAGAGACTTGCCGGTAACGAGATTGAACTAGGTATAGAGATACCGACGATCGAATCTCGGGCAAGTAACATACCGAAGAACAAAGGGAACCGCATACGGGATTAACTGAATCCTTGACATAGAGGTTCGACCGATAAAGATCTTCGTAGAATATGTAGGAGCCAATATGGGCATCCAGGTCCCGCTATTGGTTATTGACCGTAGAGGTGCCTCGGTCATGTCTACATAGTTCTCGAACCCGCAGGGTCTACACACTTAACGTTTGGTGACGATATAAGTATAGTTGAGTTGTTATGTTGGTGACCGAAAGTTGTTCGGAGTCCCGGATGAGATCACGGACATGACGAGGAGTCTCGGAATGTCCGAGAGGTAAAGATCGATATATTGGACGATATGTTTGGGCCAAGAGGTGAGACCCACGGGGCGTTAGCAAAAGGCAGTTTTGCAGAGGGCAGGGTCCAGACGCCAGGAACCCTGGCGTCTGGCCCTGGGCCAGACGCCGAGGCCCATGGCGTCTGGGCCAGACGCCGGGAACCGTGGCGTTTGGTACTGGAATCCGAGAAGGACTCTTCCTTTTGTTCCAAACCGACTTTGAGGAGGCTCTTTCTCCAAGTTTCGACCCCAGGGCTCAACATATAAATAGAGGAGCAGGGCTAGCACCCGGAACACATCAAGATTTCCCCAAGCCGTGTGCGGCAACCCTAACCCTCTAGTTCCTCCGTCATAATCTCCGTAGCGCTTGGCGAAGCCCTGCAGAGATTGTTCCTCACCACCATCACCACGCCGTCGTGCTGCTGGAACTCAACCACTACTTCACCATCGCTCGCTGGATCGAGGAGGTGAAGGCGTCATCAAGCCGTACGTGTGTTGAACGCGGAGGTGCCGTCCGTTCGGCGCTAGTTCGTGATCGGATCGAGGGACGACTTGCGATTTGGATCGCGGAGACGTTCGACTACATCAACCGCGTTTCTTAAACGCTTCCGCTTAGCGATCTACAAGGGTATGTAGATTTACTCTCCCTCTCGTAGATGCTCATCACCATGGATAGATCTTGTGTGTGCGTAGGAAAATTTTTGTTTCCCATGCAACGTTCCCCAACACTTTGACCGGTACACGGTCTGCAAAATCGGTCGGCTCGCTGCTAGAAGCTTTGGCAGCTTTGGCGGCAGCAGTGCCTCTCTTCGGCGGTCTCTTCCTCTCCTTTTTCTTGGGTTCACCGTCTAGACCCTTCCTTACCCCCACCACCAGTGTCGTCGGGCTAAGCACTTTACGACCCTCGACTAGATGACCCTGTGTTGAGGCGGCATCTGGAGGCGTGTCCTGTGAGGATTGCATGAAGAGAGACTTCTTGCAATCAACTCTAGGACGTTCCTGCCTGGGCACATCATCCATCTCCTCATCCGCATGCTCATAGCCCGAGTCATATGGCTGACTCATCATTTGTCCATCGTCATAGGCGGCACCGGTATTGAGGAACCGGAGAGGGTCCTCCTCCTCCATCTCATCATCCATTCCTTGTTCCACGGGGCCGACTACATCATCCACTATTAGACCCCCTTCCTCGCGTCGTCCGTCGCTCTCACCCGGCACGAGAGGCGCTGGTAATTGCGTAGGTGGGGTGGTGGTGTTCATACCTTGCTGATTCTCCAATCCTTGCATTGGTGTGATCTCGGCCGCCTCCATACGAAGAAGATTCTTCGGCCACAGCAGCATCCAACCCTTGCATTCTCCAAGCCGCATCGGGGTCTCGTCCTCCTCTCCCCCAAGCCGTACTGGAGGAGTCAAATCCTCGTGGCCCGCTTTCACACTCGACAAGGTAACCCTGAAGGTGCCAACGATGATCGGCTGGCCGTGGAACATGAGTTCCAAGGGCTTCGTTATCACTGCCTTTCCCACGTCCACCTTCCGGCCGTTGATCATGTAGAGTATGGTGCACGGGGTTTCGTCGGCGTGCGAAGACATGTCTGCGGCGTAAGACATCCGAAAGGCAACGAAAAACGGAAGATTATATATATGTTGGTGCGACGTGTAATTACCGTGAGGGCGCCGAGGTCAGCCAAAGACGAAGGCCCGCCTAGCACACCAGAGACAAAGGACGGGCTGCTATGAGCGGGTGCGGGAGCAGGACCTTGTGCGGTAGCGGCAGCAGGTGGTGGTGGTGCGATGTCCACCGAGTTGCTCCCGACGAAGCTGGGCATGGGAAAATCCTGTGCCGTCTTGTCTGGATTTTCCTTCGTCCAGTCGATAATAGCCAGAATCAAGTTAGTAGAGAAATCATTTCTGCAGACAGCTACAGCTGCATTGACTGCCTGCTGGACCAACTCATTTTTGTTCGCTTCTGCGGCCTCAGCTGCTTTTTTCTCGGCCTCAGCTGCATTTTTCTCGACCGCAAGCTTCACCTTCTCGTCGATGTTCAACTGACTGAACTTCTTTTTCTGCCTTTTGGCCTCCGGGCCCTCGTTGTAGTAGTACTTCCACGTGGCGCCGTCTCCGACGCCGTGCACACGTCCATATTGCGGCCGCTGGTCCAAAGGGAGTCCCTTCAGTTGGTTCAAGGCCCGGTTGAGAGGGGTGTCCCACTTGGGCCTCATCGACGACTGAGACGACAAGTCGCTTTGGGCCGCAAGCCTGTGTTGCTCCTTCTGCAAAAGGAATGTGAACCGTTTACGAATGTTACTACAACGTGTAGTCCACTTGATCAGAAGCTAAATGTAAGGTGCTAAAAGAATAATTACCAGTAATCTAATCAATTTCCTTGTGATCGGGTCCGTGTACCAAACCTTCTTTTCCTTGTCCCACTTGTACCGGGCCCTGATGAAGTCACGCTCCTGCGGGTCGGTGAACTCCGCGTAGGGGTCTGGGATCCCCGCGGCTTCACGTTCCGCGTCCTCCTTATCCCATATGGGCCTCTTGCCAATATAGCCACGGCTTCCGAGGCGTTGGTTCCCCGTGTTCCTTTGCTGCATTGACTTGTATTTCTCAGACTTAATCTTGGCTGCCTTGGTAGCGGAAGTGTCCTTGAACTTTTCGAACTCCTCTGCCGTCAGTGTCGGATTGTCCGCCAAAATCTTGGACAGGGGTTCATTAGCATCAATCGCTCGTTTCACCCTCCCTTTCCAGGCGGCCAAATCGTTGCTGAACATGCCCATGGCATGGTTATTGATACCTTTCATGGCAGCATCATCCCACGGGTTTTCTATGTGGTCATCCCGGCCGGGGAACTGGAATCTCTTGTGCAGCTTTGTTAGGAGCAAGTGCTCCAGATGTGGTTTCTTCCTTAAGTCATTGTCGTTGATGCGCGCGGTTTCCCGTAGGATGCATCCGACTTGGTTGCCGTAGCACTTGCGAGGTTCATCCGGCGCTATTGGCTCGAATTTGCCGGGGTGCATCTCTGTGACCAGGATTCTTCCGATGCCGAGTTTGTTAGGGCGTCGTGTCCTCTGCTTCTTCTGCTTCTTCTTTTCGTTACCGCCTTCGGCGCCGGTATCTTCGGTGCCGCCATCGGTGCCGGTGCCATCGGTGTCGATGTCGGCGGCAGTACCATCGTCCGCTATGACCAGGTCGCCCTGCAAACCTTCTGTTTGCTGACTAGACAAAAAGTCGAGGTAATCATGTTCATGGTCATATTGTATGTCGTCGGCAGCGTGGTCAGAAGGCCCGGTCTCGTCGTTGTTCGACATGTTTCCTACGATTAAGTCTGCTCGTTTAATTCTTAAACTATAATAAAATGAGTAATGACATAAAAAAAGGCCTATGGTTTGCCGGAATGCCATTTCATTCCCATCCAAGCAAATGCCGGGCACTCGATATGCCTACTTTCTAGCACAAGTCATGCCGAAATTCACGGGAAATTTCGGCATGACCTTTGCTAAAAAGTGGACATATCGAGCGCCTGAAATTCGCCGGAACGGAAATGAATTAACATTCCGGCAAAACATAGGCCACTCGGATCATTTCCCTGCAAACAAGAAAAGCCAACATAGGCAACAATAGCACATCATTTCCATCATTTGGCACATCATATGGCAACAACAGCAGCCAACATCATTTGGCACTTCAATTATTCAAAATATGTTCACCATCAATAGCCAACATCATGTATATCAAAGAAATTCATGCACTTTAATTATTCAAAGAAATTCACCATAAAGAACCCTAGTTAAATTCCTATCTACTAGGGTTAACTAAACAAAACAATAGCGACTTCTCAAAAAACCCTAGCTAACAATTGATTGATGCAAACAAGGAACTTTTGTTTTTTCTTTAAATAGCAACAATTGATTGAACTAAGATTTTTTAAATAGCAACAATTCTGTTTTAACTAGGGTTCACAATCTAGCACTAACCTAGCAATAATTCTGTTTTAACTAACTAGGGTTCATAATCTAGCACAGTTGCTTTAACTAAATTTTTTTAAATAACAACAATTCTGTTTGAACTAAAAAAAATGTAAATAGCAACAATTTTTTTACTAGGGTTCATAACACTAACCTAGGGTTCAAATGGCACCTAGGTATCATAATCTAGCACTAACCCTAGGGTATTCATGGCACTAATCTAGCACTAATTAACCTAGGGTTCATATGGAACTAATCTAGCACTAAATAACCTAGGGTTCATACATATGGCAGAGAGAGAGAGCAGAGAGAGACAAGAGGGGAGGGGAGAGGAGGGCCTTACAGGGCGGCAAGGTCGATGGAGGAGGAGGAGGTTGGCGGCGACGTCGACGTCGAGGAGGAGGCAGGCGCGGCAAGGTCGAGGAGGAGGAGGCAGGCGCGCGGCGACGTCGAGGAGGAGGCAGGCGCGGCGAGGACGGGCTCCGGCGATGACGCGAGGAGGCAAGGGCGACGAGGGCTCCGGCGACGGCGTGGAGGAGGGCAAGGGGATGGAATGGGGGGAATGGGGGGAATTGGGGAAGAAAGGCTCGCGCGGTGCGGTTAACTCAAACATAGCAGTAGTGCGTTTATGGACCCGCGCTATAGCTAAGTTAGCTGTAGCGCGGAATACCTAAACCGACGCTACAGCTAACTTAGCTATAGCGTCGGTGTGGACACACGCTACTGCTATAGCTAACTTAGCTGTAGCGCCGGTTTGGGTAGCCCGCGCTACAGCTAAGTTAGCTATAGCGCGGGTCCATAAACGTGCTACTGCTATTCCTTTGATTTTTCTTTTCATTTTCTCCTTTTGCTTTTTCTTTTCATTTTATTTTTCTTATTTCCTTTCTCCTTTTTCTTTTTCTTTTCATTTCCTTTTGTAATCCTTTCATTTTCTTCTTTCCTTTCTCATTTTTCTATTTATTTTCATTTTATTTTCTTTTCCGAAAGACGACCGAGCCGGGAAGAAGGGGATCAGATACAATGTATATAACTCAGGCGACGATATATATTACATATCATTTGACCGATAACGATTAAGTGCGTACACAAAATAAATACATATATATAAATGATGGTTTCTCAGCGTCGACGTTTTCGTTTCTGAGTGAGCTTCTTTCCCTTCTTGTTCGCTGTCGAATAATTGAGCCCCTCGTTGTGACTTTTCCTTTTCCATGGAGTACGATCTTTCTTAGGTAATGTAGTATTGATTCTTCTTTTGACGTATGCTTCATCGTCATCGTCATCTTCCCTCATCGGGTTGCTGTACTGGTCGTAGTCTTCCTCATTGGCGACTCCATCCATTCCGATGATGTTCCTTTTGCCTCTCCTCACGACAACACGGCTGGGATTGCTCGGGTCGGTTATGAAGAAGCATTGTGTCATGTGCTTAGCGTGTACCCATGGCTCATTTTTTGCGACGGCGTTCACGGTAGCGCTCTTGGCGTCGGGTATAGACATGGTAGTGAAATACCGGTTTTCTCTTTCGACGTTCTTAGCCCATCTGACACGGAACATCGTCGCATCGTGCAGTCCTGAGTAGTCAAGCTCCCAGATCTCTTCGACCCTTCCGTAGAATCTTTGAGTTGCGGCGTTGTCGCCGGTCATGGATTCCATCGTCACCCCTGAGTTCTGAAAATCACTGTTTATATCTTTGGCCTCCGTGTAGAACGTGTATCCATTGATATCGTATGCCTGATAGGTCGCGAGGTTGGCCGCATGGCCATGTGCTAAGGCGTATATGAGCAATCCGTCCGTAGAGCCCTCTTCCGGGGGATTAGCAAGAACATGCTCTTTGAACCAAGGCAGGAAAGTGGAGTTGTGCTCTCTAATAACTTCGGCGTTCGTCTTGCATAGCCCCCGGTCACGGTACTTCTTTGCGATGGTTTCTTTGTGCAGTGTCGCGAAAGGATCTACCACGTCTAGGTGCTGTAGCACTACTAAGTTTGCTCTGTCAAAGTCATTGCGTCGACCCGAGTGGTCCACATGCAGTTCCCTCCGGCCGTTGGTGTGACCTTCTCCTCCGAGCCTCCCAAGGTGCTTGTTAACAGGCAAACCAACAACAGGGTATCCGCCATATAGATAATTCTCGCAGAAAGAGGTGCACTCTTGGGTCAGATAGCCCTGGATGATGCTTCCATCCGGACGGGACATGTTACGAACGAATCCTTTGATGACCCCATTCATCCTCTCGAACGGCATCATGTTGTGCAGGAATGTCGGCCCGAGGTCTATGATGTCGTCCACAATGTGGACACACAGATGCACCATGACGTCAAAGAACGCGGGCGGGAAGTACATCTCAAGCTCATTTAGTATCATAACGATCTCTTCCTGTAGCCTTCGGAGCTGCTTCACACTGATCGACTTTCGAGAGATAACGTCGAAAAAGTTGCAGAGACTAATAAGCATGTCACGGACGTGCTTGTCCATTATCCCTCTAAGGGCAACATGAAGTATCTGCGTCATCATCACATGACAGTCATGAGACTTCATCCCGCTGAACCTTTTCTTCTTGGTGTCTAGAAATCTGCTTATCTTCCCACAGTAACCGGAACTAACTTTGATTCCGGTAAGGCAGTTGAAGAATTGATCGATCTCCTTCGAACTTAAGGTAAAGCAAGAAGGGGGGCAATAATTCTCTTCCTTCTTGTAGACTCTTTTGCCCTGGTCCCGCGCCTCCGTCTCCGTCTCCGTCTCCTTCGACTTTTTACGGGGCGGCATGTGGAGATCTGCCCTGATGTTCAAATCTTCCAAGTCTCTTCTTGCCTTCGGCCCATCCATGGTCTTATCCGGCATGTTCATCAGTGTTGCAAGCAAGCTCTCAAGGACATTCTTCGTGATATGCATTTGATCAAGGCAATGAGGCGTGTCGAGTTTGGGCCAGTACTCCAAGTCCCAGAAAACAGACCGCGTTTTCCATACCTTCAGCAGCGGCTCCGACACCTTTTTCATCTTTCCCGGCGCGGGGCACTGTTCCCAGTTTTTCAACAGCTCATCGATTTCGGCGCCGCTCCTCTTACGTGGAGGTCCTCGATGCTCAGTCTCACCATTGAATAGATCTCCACGGTTTCTCCACGGGTCGTCCTTCGCGAGCCATCTTCGATGCCCCATGTACACGATTTTCCCAGACCCGCCATCTTTCGTTAGCTGCTGAGACGTTGTATCATCCATGCACCGCGTGCATCCGCAATATCCGTGGCATACCTGGCCTACGACATATCCGTAACTGAGATAGTCGTGCACCGTCGTCATCAGTGCGGCTCTCATATAGAAATACTCGCCTTTCTGGCGTCCCATGTCTTGGCCGGTGTTTTCCATAACGTGTCTAACTCCTCTTGAAGTAGCCCCAGATACAGATTAATATTATTTCCTGGTTGTTTCGGCCCTTGAATCAGCATGCTCATGTGTATGTACTTTGTCTTCATGCACTTCCAGGGGGGAAGGTTGTACATCCATACAAACACGGGCCATGTGCTATGGTTGGTGTTCTGGTTCCCAAACGGATTCATGCCATCGGTACTCGCGCCAAGCACGATGTTCCTTGGATCATCTGCGAAAAATCGATATTCGGCGTTGAACGCTCTCCACTGGCTTGCATCCGCGAGGTGTCTAAGCTTCGGATCATCTCCATCGTCGGGCTTCACCCTCTCCACGTGCCAGCGCATGAGCTTTGCTTCCTTAGGATCTACGAAATAACGCTACAGACGGGGAGTGATCAGTAGGTACCATACAACTTTCTGGGGAGATTTCTTTCCGGCCTTCTTGTATCGAGAAGCATTGCACACCGGACAGTTGTTTTGTTCCGCGTGCTCCTTCCAATAAATGATGCAATCGTTGATGCATGCATGGTATCTAATGTGCGGCAGATCAAGAGGGCACACGATCTTCTTGGCCTCATCGACACTACTAGGACACAGGTTCCCCGCGGGAAGAACCTTCTTTAGATACTTGAGAAGCTCATCGAGGCTTCTGTCGGTCCATTTGTTTTTAGCCTTTGTCTTTAGAAGTTCGAGCGTGAAACTCAAGCGGGTCACCTCGGGATCGCAACCATCATACAATGGAGTATGAGAGTCTACTTCCAGTTGCTCCAGCTTGGCCTCCTCTCTACAAGCAGCTCTGTCGTTAGTCGTCTTCTTGCGAAGCAGGTCTCGAACATGAGGGTCCCGCATGACTGAACTTAGTAGCGACGAATGCTCCGGCGTGTCCGCGTCTTCTCTGTCATGTCCGGCCACTTCTCCGCCCCATGTCCGGCCTCTTCTCCGCCCCCATGTCCGGCCTCTTCTCTGCCCCCATGTCCGGCCTCTTCTCCGCCGCCATGTCCGGCCTCTTCTCCGCCACCATTATCGGTCATCTCTTCGTCTGGTCCAATGTCGTCATTGGCTGCCCCATCGACGTCATCATCTTCACTTATCCACCGAGTATAGCCATCCATGAAACCAGTCATGAGCAGGTGCGCTTTCAAACGGCCTTCCTTAAAGGGGTCGAGCAAGACTCCTCCTTTGCATCTTCGACACGGACAGAAAATCTCCTTCCGGTTATTTTCATACATGTCGTGCACCGCGGATCGCAACCATCTTTCCACCATCGTTCCACTGACCTTCATGATCGCCTGCGTGGTATAATTAATAAGCAAAAGGATTATAAACGCATCCATGCATGCATGCATCAAAGTCATACAAAAATTCGGCATGACCTTCCCTAAAAATAGGACATATAGAGTTTGCCCGAAATTTGCCGAAACAGAAATAAATCGACATTTCGGCAAAACATAAGCAACTCATGTCACGCGCGATCCGACAAATACACATAGGCGGCAACTCATGCCACACGCACATTCTCACCATCATAGCGCAAACACAAATATTTTCATTCTTGCAAAGCACAACTTTTTACTCACCTATCGTCCCGAGAGAGGGATCGAGCACACAAGTACGGTAGATGGCCGTTGCCGCTATCTAGCTAGCTAGGGATCGAAAGTAGTGGAAGGAGGGAGGGAAAGCTAGCTAGCTAGCATGGTAGATCTAGTTGGAAGGAGATGCTCTACCTAACTAGTGGAGAGGGAGGGAAATCTAGCTAGTGAGACAAAGGCAAGAGTGGGGAAAGAGAGAAGGAGGGAGAGACAAATAAATTCAAGTGAGAAAGAGAAGAAGCCATTAATGGAGGAGATGGTGGATGGGGGCATTAATGGGGAGAGAAGAGATAGGAGAAGGAAGAAGTAAGTGAGGGAGGTAGAGGAGGGAGAGGGGGAGGAGGGGAGGGTGGCAGAAAAAGGTGGCTGCTACATGTAGCAGTAGCGCTGGTACCTCACCGGCGCTACTGCTCAGATTCGTAGCAGTAGCGCGTGTCGGTGGCCCAGCGCTACTGCTAATCTGGGCCCACCTTCTGGCCCCGTGCACAGATAGCGGTAGCGGTGGGCCACCGACAAGCGCTACTGCTATGGATCTTAGTAGTAGCGCTGGTTTCGGGCCACCGCTACTACTAAGGGTAGCCCCGGCCAGTGGCGGTGGGACGACTTAGCAGTAGCGATGTCCGGCCACCCCACGCTACTGCTACTTTGGTACCTGTAGCGCTTGTTGGCACCCAGCGCTACTACTAAGTAGCAGTAGCGCTGGCCCCATAACCAGCGCTACAACTAAAATTCTATCTATAAGCTTTCTCCTAGTCGTGCTTCTCGATCCCTGGGAGAGCTCCCTTCAAGAACTCAGCACCACCATGCGCGGGCCCCACGGTGGGCGCCAACTGTCGTGGTTTTGTCACGGCAGATGTCCTCGTGAAAGGACTTAGTGGTGAGGCCATAGCAACTAGGTGGAAGCTTGAAGGGGTTGGTTGGAATCAAGAGACACGAGTTTTTACCCAGGTTCGGCCCCTCACGGTGGAGGTAAAAGCCTACATCCTGCTTGATTGATATTGATGATGATGATCTTGGTTACAAGGGTGCTATTTCGCTACCTCTATCTCGAGAGCATCTACTTTGATCTTGTCTAAGACTTGTCTGTCTCTCAACTTGTCCCTCTTGGGGTGCCTTGCCCCTCCTTATATAAGTTAACGGGGCTGGCTTACATGTAGAGTCCTAGTAGGACTACAACTAGTCTCTTTTCTACTACAAGTCGGATCCTAGTTCGGGTCTTGCTTCCCTTGTCAGGGAACTTTCCTCTTCTTGGACCATCTCCGCGAGTCGGCACATTGGGCTCCTGTCAAGCCGGCCTCCTGCCGGGTCTCATCACTGGGCCCTGGATTCTTCCTTGCCATCTTGTCTTAACCCGGAAAACGGGGCGACCCATAGAGCCTTCAAGCTCTAGACTGGGTCAAACCTTTAGCCGGGTTATAACCATGGGGAATATCCCCAACGAATACCTCAACAATCTTTTCACAAAAGTCAGAGAATATAGCAGTCATACATCTTTGAAAGGTAACAGATGCATTGCATAAACCAAAAGGCATACGCCTATAAGCATAAGTTCCGAAAGGACAAGTAAAGGTGGTTTTCTCTTGATCGGCTGGCGATACAGGTATTTGAGAGAAACCAGAATTGTAACGCCCCGGACACACCCGCCGGTGGTCGTTACTTCTGGCGGGATCTAGACTGGCCCCATAGATCAATACTAGTCTTTCCTGCGCACTTTGTCCTCACTCGTGCGCACCTGGGACCAATTTCCCGGTCGGTCACCCATCCTGAAATTACTCCAAGCTGAGCACGCTTAACTTTGGAGTTCTTTCCGAATGGGCTCCCGAAAAAGAAGGAATTCCTTATTGATATGAGTAGTCTATCATCCCTATTAAGCCAAGCTATCACATACACCCCCACTTAGAGGAACCGACGTCCTCGTCGGGCCACAGGAACATTCCCTCTTGGCACATACGTCTGTGCATCCAGTCCGGCACATGTGCCATGCCGTGTGCCACGACGGGTCACAAACGTCATGCACAACATGACCGCGCACCTGGCTCGCAAACATCCGTGTAACCGCAAGGGTCGGCTCTGATACCAACTTGTAACGCCCCGGACACACCCGCCGGTGGTCGTTACTCCTGATGGGATCTAGACTAGCCCCACAGATCAATACTAGTCTTTCCTGCGCACTTTGTCCTCACTCGTGCACACCGGGACCAATTTCCCGGTCGGTCACCCATCCTGAAATTACTCCAAGCTGAGCACGCTTAACTTTGGAGTTCTTACCAAATGGGCTCCCGGAAAAGAAGGAATTCCTTATTGATATGAGTAGTCTATCATACCTATTAAGCCAGGCTATCACAAGAATATCCATCAAGAAAACAAAAATGTGTATGCTTAGACAATCTTTCTAACATTTGATCAATAAAAGGTAAGGGGTAATGATCTTTTCTAGTAGCTTTGTTTAATTTTCTAAAATCAATTACCATCCTATAACCAGTTACAATTCTTTGTGGAATGAGTTCATTTTTATCATTAGGAACAACTGTAATACCTCCTTTCTTAGGGACACAATGAACGGGACTTACCTATCTACTATCAGCTATGGGATAGATTATACCTGCTTCCAGAAGCTTTAATATTTCAGTTCTTACCACCTCTTTCATCTTAGGATTTAATCGTCGTTGGTGGTCGACAACTGGTTTAGCATCAGGCACCATATTAATTTTGTGCTGACATAGAGTGGGACTAATTCCCTTAAGATCATCAAGAGTATATCCAATAGCAGCTCGGTGCTTCCTTAGAGTTTTTAGTAATCTCTTTTCTTCATGCTCTGAAAGGTTAGCACTAATAATAACAGGATATATCTTCTTTTCATCAAGGTAAGCATATTTTAATGTATCAGGCAATTGCTTCAATTCAAATACAGGATCACCCTTAGGTGGAGGAGGGCCTCCAAGAGTTTCAAAAGGCAAATTGTGTTTAAGGATAGGTGCTTGATCAAAGAACATCTTATCTATTTCATTTCTTTCATTCATATGCATATCATTTTCATGGTCTAGCAAATATTGTTCTAACGGATCAGTAGGAGGTACGGCAATAGAAGCAAGACCAATAATTTCATCTTTACTAGGCAATTCTTTATCATGAGGTTGTCTACGAAATTTGGAGAAAAGAAACTCATGAGACATACCACCAAAATTAACACTAACAGTTTCTTTAGCGCAATCAATCTTGGCATTAACAGTGTTCAAGAAAGGTCTACCAAATATAATGGGACAAAAATCATCTTGTGGAGAACCGAGGACTAGAAAATCAGTAGGGTATTTTAATTTTCCACACAAGACTTCAACATCTCGAACGATCCCAAGTGGTGTAATGGTATCTCTGTTTGCAAGCTTAATATTAACATCAATGTCCACTATTTCAACAGGTGCAATATCATTCATAATTTCTTGATATAACGTAAACGGAATAGCACTCACAGTAGCACTCAAATCACATAAGCTATGATAACAATGATCTCCTATTTTAATAGAGACAACATGCATGCCTACAACGGGTCTGTTTTTATCTTTAGGATCTGGTTTAGCAATTCTAGTTGCTTCATCACAAAAGTAAATAACATGCCCATCTATATTATCGACCAAGAGATCTTTAACCATAGAAACATTAGGTTCAACTTTAATTTGTTCGGAGGGTCTAGGTGCTCTAATATTACTTTTGTTAACCACAGTTGAAACTTTAGCATGTTCCTTGATCCTAACAGGAAAAGGTGGTTTCTCAATATAAGCAGTAGGCACAACTGGATCAGCATGGTAAACAATTGTTTCTTCTTTAACACTAACAGGTTCCTCAATCTTTTCTTTAACAGGGGGATGATATTTAAACCACTTCTCCTTAGGGAGATCAACATGAGTAGCAAATGATTCACAAAAGGAAGCTACTATTTCAGAGTCAAGTCCATATTTAGTGCTAAACTTATGAAAAGCATCGGTAGCCATAAAAGATTTAACACAATCGAACTCAAGTATTATACCTGACTCATTACCTTTGTTGAGTTCCCAATCTTCAGAGTTGCGTTTAATTCTTTCCAGAAGATCCCATCTGAATTCAATAGTTTTCTTCATAAAGGAGCCAGTCGAAGAAGAATCGAGCATGGTTTGATTATCATGAGAAAGCCGAGCATAAAACTTCTGTAAGATAATTTTTCTTGAGAGCTCATGATTGGGGAATGTGTACATCATGTACTTAAGCCTCCCCCAAGCTTGAGCGATGTTTTCTCCTTCACGAGGCCAAAAATTATATATATAATTCCGATCACGATGAACCAAATGCATAGGATAAAATTTCTGATGGAATTCCAGTTTCAATCGGTTCCAGTCCCATGTATCAGTATCATCACATAGCCTATACCATGTCAATGCCTTTCCCTCCAAATATAAAGGGAATACTTTCTTTTTAACCCCATCTCCGGATAAACCTGCAAGCTTAAACAATCCACAAATTTCATCCACATAGATCAAGTGCATATCAGGATGTACCGTTCCATCTCCTGCATAAGGATTAGCTAGCAGTTTCTCTATCATACCCGGACAAATCTAATAATAAATATTTTCAGTAGGTGCAGTAGGTTGAGGAGCAACTATTTGTGTTTCCGGTCGAGGTGAAGATACCCCGAACAAACCCCTCAAATGATTACTTTCCGTAGTGACAAGTGAAAGTAAATTTCAGCACGTAATATAAATGTTTCCTTACCAAATTCCACTCACCAAAGGCGCTTCACTCCCCGGAAATGGTGCCAGAAAAGAGTCTTGATGACCCACAAGTATAGGGGATCAATCGTAGTCCTTTCGATAAGTAAGAGTGTCGAACCTAACGAGGAGCAGAAGGAAATGACAAGCGGTTTTCAGCAAGGTATTTTCTGCAAGCACTGAAATTATCGGTAACGAGTAGTTTGATAGCAAGATAATTTGTAACAAGTGACAAGTAGCAATAGTAACAAAGTGTGCAGCAAGGTGGCCCAGTCCTTTTTGTAGCAAAGGACAAGCCGGAATGATCTCTTATAGTAAGCAAAGCGTTCTCGAGGACACATGGGAATTTCATCTAGTCACTTTCATCATGTTGGTTTGATTCGCGTTCGCTACTTTGATAATTTGATATGTGGGTGGACCAGTGCTTGGGTGCTGTTCTTACTTGAACAAGCCTCCCACTTATGATTACCCCCTTTCGCAAGCATCCGCAACTACGAAAGAAGAATTAAGATAACTCTAACCATAGCATTAAGCATATGGATCCAAATCAGCCCCTTACGAAATGGCGCATAAACTAGGGTTTAAGCTTCTGTCACTCTAGCAACCCATCATCTAATTACTACTCCACAATGCATTCCCTTAGGCCCAAAGATGGTGAAGTGTCATGTAGTCGACGTTCACATGACACCACTAAGAGAATCAACAACATACATATCATCAAAATATCGAACAAATACCAAATTCACATGATTACTTATGACAAGACTTCTCCCATGTCCTCAAGAACAAAAGTAACTACTCACAAATCATAATCATGTTCAATATCAGAGGGGTATTAAATAGCATAATGGATCTGAACATATAATCTTCCACCAAATAAACCAACTAGCATCAACTACAAGATGTAATCAACACTACTAGCAACCCACAGGTACCAATCTGAGGTTTTGAGAAAAGATTGAATACAAGAGATGAACTAGGGTTTGAGATGAGATGGTGCTATTGAAGATGTTGATGAAGATTGGTCCTCCCACGATGAGAGGATCGTTGGTGATGTCGATGACTCCGATTTCCCCCTCCCGGAGGGAAGTATCCCCGGCCGAATCTCTCCGCCGGAGAGCAAAAGTGCTCCTGCCCAAGTTCCGCCTCGAGACGGCGGCGCACCATCCCGAAAATATTCTCTATATTTTTTCTAGGGCAAATAGACTTATATACCATAAAATGGGGGCCAGAGGCTGGCCAGGGGCCCCACGAGCCACCAGGGCGCGCCTGGGGGTGGTGGCGCGCCCTGGTGCCTCGTGGGCACCTGGGTGGCCCCCTCTAGTACTTCTTTGATCCAGTATTTTTTATTTATTCCAAAATAAATCTCCGTAAAATTTTAGCTCATTTGGAGATGTGCAGAATAGGTATCTCTGACATAGCTTTTTCAGGTTCAGAATTCCAGCTGCCGGCAATCTTCCTCCTTGTGTAAATCTTGCATATTAAGAGAGAAAAGGCATTAGAATTGCTGCACAAAGTGTTATATTGATTAAAAACACTATAAATATCAGTAGCAAAACATGATGCAAAATGGACGTATCATCATGCCCCAATCATGAGCTCTCAAGAGAAATAATTCTTCAAAACTTTTATGCTCGGCTTTCTCATAATGATCAATCCATGCTTGATACTTCTTCTGCTGGTTCCTTTTTGAATAGAACTATTGAATTCAGATGGGATCTTCTGGAAGGAATTAAATGTAACTCTGAAGATTTGGAAATCGACAAAGGTAATGAGTCAGGTATAAATCTTGAGTTTGATTGTGTTAAATCTTTTATGGAAACCGATGCTTTTCATAAGTTTAGTACTAAATATGGACTTGACTCTGAGATAGTAGCTACCTTTTGTGAATCTTTTGCTGCTCATGTTGATCTCCCTAAGGAGAAATGGTTTAAATATCATCCACCTATTGAATTGAATTGAATGAAGAACCTGTTAGTGATAAAGAAGAAACAATTGTTTACCATGTTGATCCAGTTGTGCCTACTACTTATATTGAGAAACCTCCTTTCCCTGTTAGGATTAAGGAACATGCTAAAGCTTCAACTGTGGTTAATAAGAGTAATATTAGGGCACCTAGACCTTCTGAACAAATTAAAGTTGAACCTAATGTTGCAATGGTTAAAGATCTTTTGGTTGATAATATTGATGGACATGTCATATATTTCTGTGATGAAGCAACTAGAATTGCTAAGCCAGACACTAAAGATAAAAACAAACCTATAATTGGCATGCCTCTTATTTCTATTAAAATTGGAGATCATTGCTATCATGGTTTATGTGATATTGGTGCTAGTGTGAGTGCTATTCTGTTTACTCTCTATCAAGAAGTCATGAATGATATTGCACCTGTTGAGATTGAAGATATTGATGTTACTATTAAGCTTGCAAATAGAAATACTATTTCACCACTTGGGATTGTTAGAGACGTTGAAGTCTTGTGTAATAAGATCAAATATCCTACTGACTTTCTTGTTCTTGGATCACCATAAGATGATTTTTGTCCCATTATATTTGGTAGACCTTTCTTG
This sequence comes from Elymus sibiricus, assembly GCA_039707655.1. Lineage (NCBI taxonomy): Eukaryota > Viridiplantae > Streptophyta > Magnoliopsida > Poales > Poaceae > Elymus > Elymus sibiricus. Next base: position 257,090,781 of record CM077674.1, read on the forward strand.
AATACAGTTAATGCCAAGATTGATTTTGGTGAGGTGTCTCATGAGTTTAATTTCTCCAAGTTTCGTTGACAACCTCATGATAAAGAATTACCTAATAAGGATGAAATTATTGGTCTTGCTTCTATTGCTGTGCCTCCTACTGATCCTTTAGAACAATATTTACTAGACCATGCGAATGATATGAATATGAATGAAAGAAATGAAATAGATGAGCTGTTCTTTAAACAAGAACCTATCCTGAAACATAATTTGCCTTTTGAAGCCTTGGGAGATCCACCTCCACCCAAGGGTGACCCTGTGTTTGAATTGAAGCAATTACCTGAAACACTTAAATATGCTTATCTTGATGAAAAGAAGATATATCCTGTTATTATTAGTGCTAACCTTTCAGAGCATGAAGAAAAGAGATTACTTAAAACTCTGAAAAAGCACCGGGCTGCTATTGGATATACTCTTAATGATCTTAAGGGCATTAGTCCCACTTTATGTTAGCATAAAATTCATATGGAGCCAGACGCTAAACCCGTGGTTGATCATCAAAGAAGGTTGAATCCTAGAATGAAGGATGTGGTAAGAACTGAAATATTAAAGGTTCTGGAAGCAGGTATAATTTATTCCATAGCTGATAGTAGATGGATAAGTCCTGTTCATTGTGTTCCTAAGAAAGGAGGTATTACCGTTGTTCCTAATGATAAAAATGAACTTATCCCACAAAGAATTGTAACTGGTTATAGAATGGTAATTGATTTCAGAAAATTAAATAAAGCTACTAGGAAAGATCATTACCCCTTGCCTTTTATTGATCAAATGTTAGAAAGATTATCTAAGCATACACACTTTTGTTTCCTAGATGGTTATTCTGGTTTTTCTCGAATACCTGTTTCACCTGAGGATGAAGAGAAAACCAGCTTTACTTGTCCTTTTGGAACTTATGCTTATTGTTGTATGCCTTTTGGTTTATGTAATGCACCTGCTACCTTTCAAAGATGTATGACTGCTATATTCTCTGACTTTTGTGAAAAGATTGTTGAGGTTTTCATGGATGATTTCTCCATTTACGGAACTTCTTTTGATGATTGCTTGAGCAACCTTGATCGAGTTTTGCAAAGATGTGAAGAAACTAATCTTGTCTTGAATTGGGAGAAGTGCCACTTTATGGTGAATGAAGGTATAGTTCTTGGGCATAAAATTTCTGAAAGAGGTATTGAAGTTGATGCTATTGAGAAAATGCCATATCCTAAAGATATCAAAGGTATAAGAAGTTTCCTTGGTCATGCAGGTTTCTATAGAAGGTTTATAAAAGACTTCTCTAAAATTTCTAGGCCTCTTACCAATCTTTTGCAAAAATATGTTCCATTTGTTTTTGATGATGACTGTGTAGAAGCCTTTGAAATACTTAAGAAAGCCTTAATTTCTGCACCTATTATTCAACCACCTGATTGGAACCTTCCCTTTGAAATTATGTGTGATGCTAGTGATTATGCTGTTGGTGCTGTTCTAGGACAAAGAGTTGATAAGAAATTAAATGTTATCCATTATGCTAGTAAAACTCTAGACACTGCTTAAAGAAATCATGCTACTGCTGAGAAATAATTTTTAGCAGTTGTGTTTGCATATGATAAATTCAGATCTTACATTGTTGATTCCAAAGTTACTATTCACACTGATCATGCTGCTATTAAATATCTTATGGAGAAGAAAGATGCTAAACCTAGACTTATTAGGTGGGTTCTTTTGCTACAAGAATTTGATTTGCATATTGTTGATAGAAAGGGAGCTGAGAATCCCGTAGCTGATAATTTGTCTAGAATGGAAAATGTTCTTGATGACCCACTTCCTATTAATGATGATTTTCTTGATGAACAATTAGCTGTTATAAATGCTTTTCGTAATGCACCTTGGTATGCAGACTATGCTAATTACATTGTTGCTAAATATATACCACCTAGTTTCACATACCAACAAAAGAAAAAGTTTTTCTTTGATTTAAGACATTACTTTTGGGATGACCTACACTTATATAAAGAAGGAGTAGATGGTATTATTAGACATTGTGTACCTGAGCATGAACAGGAACAAAAACGTAAGTGTCACTCCGAGGCATATGGAAGACACCATGCGGGAGACAGAACTGCACACAAGGTATTATAATCTGGTTTTTATTGGCCTACTCTTTTCAAAGATGCACGTAAGTTTCTCCTTTCTTGTGATGAATGTCAAAGAATTGGTAATGTTGGTAGACGTCAGGAAATGCCTATGAATTATTCACTTGTTATTGAACCATTTGATGTTTGGGGTTTTGATTATGTGGGACCTTTTCCTAAATCCAATGGGTATACTCATATTTTGGTTGCTGTTGATTATGTTACTAAGTGGGTAGAAGCCATTCCAACTAGTAATGCTGATCATAACACCTCTATTAAAATGCTTAAAGAAGTTATATTCCCGAGGTTTGGAGTCCCTAGATATTTAATGACTGATGGTGGTTCACATTTTATTCATGGTGCTTTCCGTAAATTGCTTACTAAATATGATGTTAACCATAGAATTGCATCTCCTTATCATCCTCTGTCTAGTGGTCAAGCTAAATTAACTAATAGAGAAATAAAATTAATTTTGCAAAAGACCGTTAATAGATCCAGAAAGAATAGGTCTAAGAAGCTTGATGATGCATTATGGGCTTACAGAACTGCTTATAAAAATCCTATGGGTATGTCTCCATATAAAATGGTTTATGGGAAAGCATGTCATTTACCTCTTGAGTTAGAACATAAAGCATATTGGGCAATTAAAGAACTTAACTATGATTTTAAACTTGCCGGTGAAAAGAGATTATTTGATATTAGCTCTTTAGATGAATGGAGAACCCAAGCTTATGAAAATGCCAAGTTGTTTAAAGAAAAAGTTAAAAGATGGCATGATAAGAGAATTCAAAAATGGGAATTCAAAGTAGGTGATCATGTTCTATTATACAATTCTCGTTTAAGATTTTTTGCAGGAAAACTTCTCTCTAAATGGGAAGGACTGTATATCATCGAAGAAGTTTATCGCTCCGGAGCCATCAAAATAAACAACTCCGAGGGCAATAATCCGAGAGTGGTTAATGGGCAAAGAATTAAACATTATATCTCAGGTACACCCATTAATGTTGAAACTAATATTATTCAAACAATGACACCGGAAGAGTACATAGAAGAAACCTTCCGGAACGCTCCAGAAGCCTGAAAAGGAGTAGGTATGTGGTACGGTAAGTAAACCGACTCCAAAACTTCCATAAAAGTACTTTTTGTCCGTTTTGGAATATATAAAAAATTAGAAAAATAATAAACAGTCCGAAAAGTGCACGTGGAGGCGACAAGCCTAGGGGGCGCGCCCTACCCCCAGAGCGCGCCTACCAGGCTTGTGGCGCCCTCGTGGACTTTCCTGACTCCGTTTTTCTTCCATATTACTTGTTTCGCACGGGAAAAATTCATTATATATACTCACGGGTGTTTTGACCACCGCATCGCAAGTTTCTCCTCTGTTCTTATTTCGGGCTGTTTTTCTGACAGATCTAGATCGCCATGGCGTCTCCAAGCTCGTCCAAGGACAAGTTCTACGAGAAGGTCATCAACCCATACCTACCGGAGGTGATGAAGCACCCTCAAGCCATTGAGATGCGTGAGGGGGTGCTCCACATCCGGGACGTTCAAGGGCCTAAGAAGACCGGGAGCGAGAAGGCTAGGCTGGAAGCGGTGGAACAGGAGATCTTCAAGTGCCAGGGGATGGTGGAGCGCGGACTTTGTCCTAACCACTCCATGATCACGGACTTCATCCGTGAGCACAAGGTGGACGGCAAGAATATTGGGGACGTCATCTTCAAGCTCAATGACCAGATTGATTATCTTCAGGCCCAAATATATGATCTACAAAACCAAAATTTTGAGTATGAGGCCAAGTTCAAAGGTATGAGTTTAGCTGCAAATTTCAGGACTCCGAAAACACGTTTGTCCTTTTATGATGGAGAGCCTATGCCTTGGAAGACGGAGGACAAGCCCATCACTTCATCCCCACCATCACCCAAGAAGGAGATTTGAGTACATGGGTATGGGCACCACCCTTGGCTTGTGCCAAGCTTGGGGGAGGTGCCCCGGTATTGTATCATCATCACTTTTTATCATCATTATCTATCTTAGTTTGATCCTTAGTTATTTCATGATTTAGAAGAATAAAGTTTTAGTATGATTTAGTTTCGAGTGCTTGCTTTGTGATCTATCTATGTAATCGTGTGTGAAAGTTATATAATAAAGAGTAGTTTGAGTTGAGTGTTTTGCTTTTGATGATCCAATCTTAGAAATAAAGAAAGAAAATAATAATAAGATCATATGCTAATCCCATGGGGAGTGATGACTTCACATAAAAGAAGTATAATTGATAAAACTTGTTGGAAGTTGACAAACATAGCATTGGTCATTGTTGCAATTCATGAAAAAGTAATAAAGGAAGAGAGGTCTCACATATAAATACACTATCTTGGACATCTTTTATGATTGTGAACCCCCATTAAATATTCTATGTCAATTAGTTGACGTTGGACAAGGAAGACAACGTAATGGGTTATGTTTGCTTATATTCACATATAAGTTATATTGTTTTGGATCATCTAACATGTGGTGCTTGCCCCCTATCTTTTGCTAGCCAAAATTCTGTACTAAGTAGAGATACTACTTGTGCGTCCTAAAACCCTTAAACCCAGTTTCATGCCATGAGAGTCCACTATATCTACCTATGGATTGAATAAGATCCTTCAAGTAAGTTGTCATCGGTGCAAAGCAATAAAAATTGCTCCTAAACATGTATGAACTTTTATTGTAAGGGAAAATAAGCTGTGTACGATCTTGTGATGGTGGAGCAATAAAAGCTACAGACTGCATAATAAAGGTCGCTATCACAAGGGGCAATATAAAGTGACGTTCCTTTACATTAAGAGCTTGCACATCCAAAAACAGAAAGCGCATGACAACCTCTACTTCCCTCTGCGAAGGGCCTATCTTTTACTTTATGTATTTACTTTCATGCAAGAGTCAATAGTATTCTCCTCTATTTCGTTTTTATTTTCTCTCTTGGCAAGCATCATATGGTGGGGATTGATCCAGGCATATATATCCAGTTGGATGTAAGTGATCATGAGTTATTATTGTTGACATTACCCTTGAGGTAAATACGTTAGGAGGCGAAATTATAAGCCCCTATCTTTCTATGTGTTCGACTGAAACTTTTGCTCCATAAGTATGCCGTGAGTGTCAGCAATCATAGAAGACTAAATGATTGTTGAGTATGTGAACTTGCTAAACAAAGCTCTTACATAGACTCTTTCTGGTAATATGATGAATTGCAATTGCTTCAGTGACTGAGATCGTAGTTTGTTAGTTTTCAATTTGGTTTATGGTTCATACTTTAACTTGTGGATGAATTGTCACTTTTTCAAGAGAAGTTTTATGATGATATATTGTTGTTATAATAAAGATCATGATGCTCCATGTCCATATTTTATTTTTTTATCGACGCCTCTCTCTCTAAACATGTGGTCATGATTATCGATTCCGGCTTTCGCTTGAGGACAAGCGAGGTCTAAGCTTGGGGGAGTTGATACGTCCAATTGGCATCATGTTTTCTTATTGATAATTATTATGTTTTTGATCATTATTTCACTTTATGGTACAATTCTTATGCCTTTTCTCTGTTATTTTGCAAGATTCACATGAAGAGGGAGAATGCCGGCAGCTAGAATTCTGGACCTGAAAGGGGTGAAACAGAGATAGCTATTCTGCACAACTCCACATGACCTGAAAATTTACGGAGAATTATTTTGGAATATATAAAAAATACTGGCGAAAGAATCAACAGAAGGGGGCCCACCAGGAAGCCACAAGCCTGGGGGGCGCGCCCTACCCCCCTGGGCGCGCCCCCTGGCTTGTGGGGCCCCTGGCAGGCCTCTGGCCCCCTCCTTCTGCTATATGAAGCCATTTGCCCTAGAAAAAAAATGAGAAGAAGACTTTCGGGACGAAGCGCCGCCGTCTCGAGGCGGAACTTGGGCAGGAGCTATTTTGCTCTCCGGCGGAGCGATTCCGCCGGGGATACTTCTCTCCGGGAGGGGGAAATCGAAGCCATCGACATCACCAACGATCCTCTCATCGTGGGAGGACCAATCTTCATCAACATCTTCACCAGCACCATCTCATCTCAAACCCTAGTTCATCCCTTGTATTCAATCTTTGTCTCAAAACCTCAGATTGGTACCTGTGTGTTACTAATAGTGTTGATTACATCTTGTAGTTGATGCTAGTTGGCTTATTTGGTGGAAGATTATATGTTCAGATCCTTAATGCTATTCAATACCCCTCTGATCTTGAACATGAATATGATTTGTGAGTAGTTACTTTTGTTCTTGAGGACATGGGAGAAGTCTTGTCATAAGTAATCATGTGAATTTGGTATTCGTTCGATATTTTGATGCTATGTATGTTGTGCTTCCTTTAGTGGTGTCGTGTGAATGTCGACTTGACACTTCACCATCTTTGGGCCTAAGGGAAGGCATTGTGGAGTAGTAATTAGATGATGGGTTGCTAGAGTGACAGAAGCTTAAACCCTAGTTTATGCGCTATTCCGTAAGGGGCTGATTTGGATCCATATGTTTCATGCTATGGTTAGAGTTATCTTAATTCTTCTTTCATAGTTGTCGATGCTTGCGAGAGGGGGTAATCATAAGTGGGAGTCTTGTTCAAGTAAGAACAGCACCCAAGCACCGGTCCACCCACATATCAAATTATCAAAGTAGCGAACACGAATCAAACAAACATGATGAAAGTGACTAGATGAAATTCCCATGTGTCCTCGAGAACGCTTTGCTTATTATAAGAGTTCGTTCCGGCTTGTCATTTGCTATAAAAAGGATTGGGCCACCTTGCTGCACTTTATTATACTTGTTACATGTTACTTGTTACGAATTATCTTGCTATCAAACTACCTGTTACCGCTACTTACATTACTTGCAGAGAATACCTTGCTGAAAACCGCTTGTCATTTCCTTCTGCTCCTCGTTGGGTTCGACACTCTTACTTATCGAAAGGACTATGATTGATCACCTATACTTGTGGGTCATCAATGTTGAATGCTATCCTTCTTGCCCCATAATACTTGGTAGGTCTTTCCTACGAACAATAGGTGCTATTATTGATATGAAAGAAGGTAACATAAGATTTCAATTTCCACTAAAGAAAGGGATGGAACACTTCCCTAGAAAGAGAATTAAAGCACCTTATGAATCTATTATGAGGGCCACCTATGGAATTAAGTTGAAGGATGACAACACTTGAAACTATGCATTATGCCTAGCTAGGGGCATAAAACAATAGCGCTTGTTGGGAGGCAACCCAATGAATAAAATAAATTTTTGCTTTTTATTTCAGTTCTTGAGTGTTTACACAATTATATCCTCTGTTATGATTGTATTTTTATGTTTTAATTAGTGTTTGTGCCAAGTAGTGCCTTTGGGATGATTTGGAAGATAGTATGATAGATGCTGTTGGAAAACAGAAACTTTTGCGTCCAGTGCTGGAATTTTGATTTTTTTCTGGAGAGTGATTAAATTCTGAATTTTTTAAAAAGTATTTATATATGAATTTCCCACGTTGTCCTAATTTTTCATAATTTTTAGAGTTACAGAAGTATGACGTTAATTCAGTTCTTTACAGACTGTTCTGTTTTAGACAGATTCTGTTTTTGTTGCATAACTTGCTTATTTTGATGAATCTATGGATCGTAACGGGGGGTATGAGTCATGGAGAAGTTGGAGTACAGTAGCATTATGCCAATATTAAATATGAATCAATTTACAACAGTACCTAAAGTTTAAGATTTGTTTGTTATACTAACGGATCTGACGAGGTTTCTATTGAGTTTTGTGTGCTGAAGTTTTCAAGTTTTGGGTGAGACTACGATGGACAAAGGAATAAGGAGCGGCAAGATCCTAATCTTGGGGATGCCCAAGGCACCCCAAGGTAATATTCAAGGAAGACTCAAGCGTCTAAGCTTGGGGATGCCCCGGAAGGCATCCCCTCTTTCGTCTACAATCTATCGGTAGCTCACTTGGAGCTATATTTTTATTCATCACATGATATGTGTTTTACTTGGAGCGTCTTGTGATATAGTTTTTTTGCTTTTGTTTGCTTTTTAGTTTGTCATAATCATCTTTGCTGAACACATCTTTTTGAGAGGAACACACATTATTCGTGATTTGTTAGAATACTCTATGTGCTTCACTTATATCTTTTGAGCTTGGCAGTTGCTCTAGTGCTTCACTTATATCTTTTAGAGCACGGCGGCGGTTATATTTTAAAGAAATAGTTGCACTCTCATGCTTCACTTATATATTTTTGAGAGTCTAATGAATAACAATGGTAATATGTACGGGTTATGAATTTGGTCCTGATATGATAGGTATTCAAGAGGGATATAATAAAAACTTTCATGCAGATCACTGAATATGATAAGTTTGATTCCTTGCAATAGTTTTGCGATATTAAGATGGTAATATGTGGGAGGTATTAGTAGATAATTGTTGTTTAGTAAGAATATTGGTGTTAAGGTTTGTGATTCCCGAAGCATGCACGTATGATCTGTCGTTATGCTAAGAAGTTGGAGCATGATTTATTGTTGATTGTCTTCCTTTGTGTGGCGGTCGGGGGCACGCGATTGTTAACTCCTACCAACCTCCCCCCTAGGGGCATCTGTAGTAGTACTTTTCTTCGAGGCCTAATAAATTTTCGCAATAAGTATGTGAGTTCTTTATGACTAATGTGAGTCCATGGATTATACGCACTCTCACCATTCCGCAATTTGCTAGCCTCTTCGGTACCGTGCATTGCCCTTTCTCACATCGAGAGTCGGTGCAAACTTCGCCGGTGCATCCAAACCCCATGATATGATACGCTCTATCACACATAAGCCTCTTTATATCTTCCTCAAAACAGCCACCATACCTACCTATGGCATTTCCATAGCCATTCCGAGATATATTGCCATGCAACTTCCACCGTTCCGTTTTTATGACACACATCGTCATTGTCATATTGCTTTGCATGATCATATAGCTGACATAGTATTTGTGGCTCAGCCACCGTTCATCATTTTTTATACATGTTATGGTAGCATCATTGCACATCCTGGTACATTGCCAGAGGCATTCATATAGAGTCATATTTTTGTTCTAGTATCGAGTTGTAATATTGAGTTGTAAGTAAATAAAAGTGTGATGATCATCATTATTAGAGCATTGTCCCAGTGAGGAAAGGATGATGGAGACCATGATCCCCCCACAAGTTGGGATGAGACTCCGGACGAAAAAAAGAGAGAAAAAAGAGGCCAAAAAGAGTCATGAAAAAAAATGAGAGAAAAAGAGAGAAGGGGCAATGTTACTATCCTTTTTCCACACTTGTGCTTCAGAGTAGCACCATGTTTTTCATATAGAGAGTCTCCTATTTTTTTCACTTTCATATACTAGTGGGAATTTTTCATTATAGAACTTGGCTTGTATATTCCGATGATGGGCTTCCTTAAATGCCCGAGGTCTTCATGAGCAAGCAAGTTGGATGCACACCCACTTAGTTTTCATGTTGAGCTTTCATACACTTATAGCTCTTAGTGCATCCGTTGCATGGCAATCCCTACTCCTCGCATTGACATCAATTGATGGGCATCTCCATAGCCCGTTGATTAGCCTCGTCGGTGTGAGACTATCTTCTTATTTTTGACTTCTCTTATTTATCTCTACCACCACACTCTATTCCACCCATAGTGCTATATCCATGGCTTGCGCTCATGTATTGCGTGGGGGTTGAAAAAGCTGAAGCGCGTTAAAAAGTATGAACCAATTGCTTGGCTAAAACCGGGGTTGTTGATGATAAATATTTTGTGTTAAGAAGATGGAGCATGATGGGATTATATGATTTTGTAGGGATAACGTTCTTTAACATTTTTATTTTGAAAGACATGATTGTTTATTAGTATGCCTGAGTATTGATGTCTTTATGTCAAACTATAGACTATTGCTTTGAATCATTCGGATCTTATTATTCATACCGTAAGATAAAGATTACATGATGAAACATGATAGGTAGCATTCCACATCAAAAATTCTGTTTTTATCATTTACCTACTCTTGGACGAGCAGGAATTAAGCTTGGGGATGCTTGATACGTTTCCAACGTATCTATAATTTTAGATTGTTCCATGCTATTATAGTATCAATCTTGGATGTTTTATATGCAATTATATGCCATTATATATCATTTTTTGGACTAACCTATTAACCCAGTGCCCAGTGCCAGTTGTTATTTTCTGCTTGTTTTTGCCTTTTCAGAAAATCATTATCAAAAAGTGTCCAAACGAGAAAAAAAACTTTGGATTAATTTTTTCTGGACCAGAAGAGACCCATGAAGCTTCGGGAGAAGACCAGAAGAGCCACGAGGAGGCGACAAGCCTGGAGGGCGCGTCTCCCAGGCTTGTGGGCCCCTCGTTGCCCCTCCTGACCTAATTCCAGCGCTATAAATTTCCAAATATTCCAAAACCAACAGAGAGACAGAAGAGAAAACCTTTCCGCCGCCGCAAGCCTCTGTTCTTCCGCGATCCCATCTGGACGCCTTTTTCGGTACTCTACCGGAGGGGGAATCGTTCACAGAGGGCTTCTTCATCAACCTTGCTGCCCTTCCGATGATGTGTGAGTAGTTTACCACAGACCTACGGGTCCATAGCTAGTAGGTAGCTGGCTTCTTCTCTCTCTTTGATCTTCAATACCATGTTCTCCTCGATGTTCTTGGAGTTCTATCCGATGTAATCTTCTTTTGCGGTTTGTTTGTTGGGATCTGATGAATTGTGAGTTTATGATCAGATTATTCATGAGAAATATCTGAGTCTTCTCTGAACTCTTTTATGCATGATTATTATAGCTTTGTATTTCTCTCCGATCTATCGATTTGGTTTGGCCTCTCTTGCAATGGGAGAGGTGCTTTGTGATGGGTTCAATCTTGCGGTGCTCAATCCCAGTGACAGAAAGGGACATGACACGTATTTGTATTGTTGCCATTAAGGATAAAAAGATGGGGTTTAATCATATTGCTTGAGTTTACTTTATCTACATCATGTGATCTTGCTTAAGGCGTTACTCTGTTTCATACTTAATACCCAAGATGCATGTTGGATAGCGGTCGATGGGTGGACTAATAGTAGTAGATGCAGGCAGGAGTCGGTCTACTTGTCTCGGACGTGATGCCTATATACATGATTATTGCCATGAATCCGTCATAATTATTTGCTTTTCTATTAATTGTCCAACAGTAATTTGTTTACCCACCGTATGCTATGTGTTCGAGAGAGAAGCCTCTAGTGAAAACTATGGCCCCAGGGTCTACTTTATCATATATAAAAAAAACCTAAAAATACCTTGCTGTAATTTATTTACTTTTATTTTAATTAGTATTTTAGTTTATCTATTTATCTCTATAAGATTTAATCCTTGCAAATAACTGCTAAGAGGATTGACAACCCTCTTATTTGCATTGGGTACAAGTGTTTGCTCTTGTGTGTGCAGGTGCGCTTAACGGAATTTTGCTTGGTTCTCCTACTGGATTGATAACCTTGCTTCTTAACTGAGGGAAATACTTATCTCTACTATACTGCATCATCCTCTCCTCTTCGGGGAAATACCAACGCAGTCTACAAGTAGCAGTGTGCCGCTGGAGGTCGCTGGTGTTACGGGGTGCTGCGACGGGGCTGGTCATGCGTCAACGATGCTACAACCGGAAGATCGAAACAATCTATCTGCTGCATGCGTCGGGTTAGTGCGATGGGGGAAATAAAGCTGGCTGCGTTGGCTCATCCAGTGATTACAAACGTCCATCCCCGCAAAAAAAGAAAGAAAAATAACAAAGATTGCCCACGTCCAGATCGGACGCATCGGACGACTAGCCAGTCGACTGATTTTCCCGTAAAATCAGTCGGCTGATGCGTAGCATCGGCCTTTATGTTTTGGCGAGCGATCCAGGAACAAAGCGAGCGCTCAAACGGTTGTATTGGGCCTGCCCACAAGAGGGTGGTGCGTGAGCGCCGGTTTCCCCTACCGGCGCATAAGAGCATCTCCAATAGACGGTCCATATGTAAAAATACCTAACTTTTGGATCTCCGAGAGCAAAAAACGCTGCTCCAATAGATGGTCTATATGTAAAAAAAATTACATCACCGCCTCCCGAAGATGTAAAATACAACACTTCGTGATGCAAATTTGCATCACGAGATACATCTGATGTAAAACCGCGGCCGCCCGCGAAACGACCAACCGCCCGTTCATTTTCCTTCCCGCTCGCGACCGCCCGCCCGCCCGAGCACCAGCCGCCGGAAATCGCCGCCGCCACCGCCCAAATCGCCGTCGCCGTCGCCGCCACCGCCCAAATCGCCACCGCCGCCCTCCGCCGCCCTCACCCGCGTCGCCTCCCCTGCCGGAGGGCGTCTCGCAGCCGCCCCGGCGCCGCCGATTCGGGAAGCAGCCGTGGCGGGATTCGCCGACTCCGGCGGTCCGGCAGCCCGTATAGGACCTCCGACGGGTCCTTAGGCCGCCGACGGCCTCTCCCCCATCCGCCACCGGCCTATCCACCGTCCTCTCGCCGGCCGCCCGACCGCCGCCCACCTAGCCCGCAGCCCGGCCGCCGAACTCGTCGTCGCCGCCCGCCGAGCCGCCGAGCTCCTCTCCTCCGGCCGCCGAGCTCCCTTCTCCTCTGCGCCGCCGTCCGCAGCAGCGACCGGCTACCAATCCAACCGCCGGCCATCTTCTTTCACCCCGCGCACAAGGTGTTCGACGGAATTCCCCAAGGTAAAAAACGACGAAACTTGATGATTTAAATTGGGATTGGAAGAACTATGTAATAATTTGATATTGTGGACATGTATAATTTTTTTATGTTGTTTTTAGATGTTTTTTGCAATATGTGCAGCTGTACAGTGGCTGAACAGCGGCCGCCGGCCGGTTTTACATCTTCGTTTTGGACCATCTATCGGAGTTGCTGTTGTACATCTTCGTTTTGGACCATCTGTTGGAGTTGCCTCTTTTTCGGAGATGTAAAAAGCACTTTTTGGTGATGTAAATTTTTACATCACCGGTTTACATCGTCAAAATATGGACCATCTATTGGAGATGCTCTAAGGTGCCAATTAGGAGCAGTCTTCGCTTTTTTTGAGACAAGGAGCAGTCCTCGCTTGCTGCTAGAGTGAATGTTCCCTTGCCATTGGTAGAGCGCGAAGTAGGCCGACCCAGTAGTGTTAGTCTGTTAGCTTGCGCTCTTTCGTTAGTTTTGTTCATTTTTTATTTTCACTTTTCTCTTTGTACTTCATATTTTTGTTTATATTTTTAAATATTTTAAATACATGTATTCCTAAAATTAATTAAGTTAAGTTTTAAAAGTATTCATCACACATTAAAAAATGTTCATGCAATGTAAAATATGTTTGCGCAACTTCAATTTTTTTGGGTAGCATTCAAAAAATGTTGTGACATTTAAAAACTTTCACGCATTTCAAAAATATGGTCGTGAAATTTTAAAAAATTATAAATGTAAAAAAAGTTTGCATAATTTAAAGAAATGTTTGTGACATTTACAAAATGTCCGTGACATTTTTAAAAACTTCATGGGTTTCGAATATTTTTTGTTAGTTACACTTTTACAAAATGTTCTATATTGTAAAAAAATATTCGCGTGATTCTGAAAAAATGTTTCATATCATTCAAAAATTGTTCATGCTTTCTGAAAATATGTTCGTGACATTTGAAAAAAATCTTTATACAATGTAAGAAAATGTTTGTATAACTTAAAATAAATGGTTCATACTATTTAAAAAATGTTCAACGTGTATTTTAAAAATGTTTAAGATATATTAAAAATATATACAAAACATGTATATAAAAAAAGTTCATCATGAATTTTAAAATTGCACAACATGTATCAAAAAAATGTTCACGTGTATATGAAAAATGTACAATGTATATTGGAAAGAGTACAAATGTATTAGAAAAAGGAAAGAAAATCAAAGAATATCGGTAAAGAAACACGGAAAAATAGAAAAAAATCACATGAAAAATTCTAAAACCGATATGTATCGGTTTGTAAAGCCTTCTCAAAACCGGTTTAATCAGCTAGCCCACCAAGCCGTGAGCGCATCCAAAACAGGAAGCGTGGCCATGTCACGTCTTAAAGTAAGCAAGATATAGCCCTATTACATGACAGTGGCACCCCCCCAAAGACATGTCTAGAAAAAAGAGATGCAACGGTACCAAGCAAAAAGAGAAGGTCGGTGCCGTTTTCTGGGAGAGTAGGCTAAGGTGTGAGTTGGGTGTGTTTTCGCTTGCTAATTGCTCACAACGACTGTAAGCATCTTGTAACACTATTGGCCTACTCTAAGGGGGAAAAGTCACAAACGTAGTGCGAGTTCGCGTGTGGAAAACAAAGGTCGTGATCATGTTCAGTAAGAACATCTCTGATCATACTTGCCTAGTTTGACTTTTTTATATCTGTTGGCGCATTTGAATGCGCCTGCGGACAGGAGTGGGCCGACCCATTTATCCGCCTAGGCAACCACATCTTTTGTATTTAAAACCTCAAATCTATACAAAGGCCTGCACATATATCATTCGGTCGACACAATACACAACCAGTTGCCCTGCATGTGGCTCATGTGTGATAACTTCTTCAGATTTGTGTGAACAACCAATTGAACAATTATACAATTCAACACACCCACAACAATTAAAATTTAATAATTCATACGTGAGCAATACATGAATGAATCGATCGCCTTTGTTGCGCTCGTTGATCTCTTTCTTTTTGGTTGATGAACCACTCATGACATGATCATCCATATGGCCAGTGTTGGCCAACATGATCCTCGACTCCTCCGTGATCCTCGCAAGCCTCACCTTTTCTCTCTCAAGCTCAATGGTCTCATATGCCTGTTTCATTTCAAGCTTAATTTTCTCCAATCTGTTTGCCTTTTCCATCTCCATCCTTTGTCTCTCAATGATCATCCTATCCCGCATCATCTCCCGGACAAACTTCATCCTCTCTTCCTTCTTCTCCCCCTTTTCGTCATGTCCGCCCCCTTTGTTGGAAAAGATGTCCATCCATGTAGCCGACGACTTTCTTGTCACACACGGCCCTATCCTTCGCCCATTTCTCCCCCCTCAAGTGCATACACCTCTTTGGCTTGCCTCAAGTCCGGCAGCCCCTCCACCTTGGTCATCGTCGTCATCCAATCCAATAGATTGATGTGAGCTTGTCCCCATCATTGTTCTCTTTTTCCTTGGTGGGGTTCCTGAGGTCTTCAAAGAGGTTTTTCCACTTGGATTTTCCATTTAACTCCAACCAATAGTGGAAAAAAAAGAATGGCTTCTCACATTGATGGTACAATGTGGCGGCCAACCCCATGTAGCAAGAAAACATCACACACTAACATAATGCAAGAAGTGATGCAAGCAAGAAAAATGAGAAAACAAAACTTACATGGCTTTGTACTCCAATGCCACTTTGGTGCTTATTCACTACTTGAGAAAAGGCACCACAAAACTTGTTCACAGACTCTTGGATGGCGGCACGTCTATGTTGGAGAGAGCTCTTATTGCAGACGTTATGGATTGGATGCGGTTCCACGCAATGCTTGTGTTCGTGGTACCATGCATGGACTCTTTTCCAATACTTTGATCCTTTTTGCTCGGTTCCACACATAGGATCCAAGCTTGTGGTCAACCAAGCTTTACACAAAAAAATATCTTCATGGGTTGTGTATGCACTCCTCTTGCCTTCGTCTTTTTTTTTTATTTTTCCAAATATCAAACAAAAGTAAATTTTGATCACCAATCTAAAAGTTTCGAGGCTCTTGACCGTCATTTATCATGTCCATCATGAAATGAGTCCAAAACATGCACCACAAGAAAACTAGCATCCTAAAATTGGTCTGATGAACGCAAATGGGGCGAAAATTACCCGAGCATTTGGTTGAGACATGTCGTCGAACATTCCATGGGCATGTCCGCCACTGGAGCTGCCCGATGTCGCGTCAGAGCTGCCACGACTCGTATGTCGGGTCCTCGAAGGAGTCCATGTCATGCTACGTGAAGCCATCCTGGATGCCCGTCCATTGTGAAGCCGGGAAGCTGTACGACGATGGGTGTGGCCAAGGGCGCGAGCATGACGGACGCGGATTACTCCAAGTCAAAGGCGTCCTTCGCCGCAACCTCCATCTCGACCTTCTCTCGGGCGCGTTGTGACACACCGATCATTGTAGGTGATGGTCTCTGCTTTATTCCCAATGGTCGGGACCCCACAGACTCTCCCGAGCCATTGTCCATGGCAGCGGGCGTACGGCGGCCCGGGTGTCGACGGCTAGGATGGAGCCGGAGGTCGGCAACGCGGACACATTGCAAGGTCGGAGGATGGCGACGACATGGACGTGGGAAAGGGCGATCGATTTGGTCAATTTCAAGGATTTAGGGTGAGTTCGAACTATCGGGTCAGACGTAGTGGACGCGTCAGGGCGGTTCTAAAGTCATTAGATGTATGGGCTGGGTTTGTGCGGTATCTTTTTTGAAGCCTGAATCGTAGAACAATTGTTCTACGGTATATTTTCATTAATAAAAGTAAATATGTACAAACAAATACAAGCGAGCCTGAAAACAGCTAACCAATACTAGTTTTCTCTAACATAGTAAAAATTAATGACTGAGCTTAGAATCTATCCAGAGGAGCAGGGAGTCTAGAAATTTGGCTTTAACCCTGTGCCTGACTAACAGGAGATCCTGTTTTAGCTTGTACTTCCAATTTCTTATGCTTGATCTTTCATTACTGAAGATAACTCCATTCCTTTGCATCCAAATGTTCCAGCACCCCAATATTATGATGTCCATAGCAATTCCTTTTGGCAATGCTTGATGAAGGAGGAGAACCTCATCATAGAAAGATATACCTCTCTTCTTTGTGGGGCAAATTTCAGCCCAGCATTGCTGGGCAAAAGTGCAGTCCCAGAGCAGATGGAGGATGCTTTCCTCACAGTTTTCATTACAGAGAACACAATTGTATGAGGGCAGGAGGAAGGATTTCCTTTTGAGCAGTCCTCTAGTACTCACTCTGTCATACATGGCAAGCCAGAAGAAAATCTTGTGTCTTATTCTGCTGGCACACTTCCACAACCACTTGAAGATGCAATGACTGATAAAATTCCCCATGATGTACTTATACACCTGCCTGGATGAGTATTGAGTCTTGTGCCAATTGTAGGACCATAAATCTTTCTCCTCAGTGAGGATGATCTGAGTGAGGTCTTGTTGTAGAGAGATGAACTATGAATGTGCTTGTATGGACATGGGCATGTGGAATTTATCTGCAAGTTCTTGCACACTTGCCATATCTGCCACTAGGGAAGTTCGGTTAATAATAAAAGAGTGCAGCTCAGGGTACTGGATTGCTAGTGGCTGCTCTTTCCAATTGTCTTTCCAGAACAATATTGACTCCCCAGTTCCAACTGTGCATTTTGCAAATTCTTTATATAGAGGGATAAGTTTTAACATAGCTTTCCATCAAAAGGAGCCCTCAATTTTGCCAATAGGAGGAGGGTTTGTGCGGTATCGGACATATGAACTAGGTATGGAAGGTCCGGGATGGTTGAGGTTTTTCTGTCCGGGCTGTCCTGCCGAATAAATGGGCCGAATAAGGGTCCGGTAATGGCCCACCGACCAGCGCATTGTCCAACGCACGCAGCTCAGACCTGATCAGCGATCAGGCGAGGGGAGGGATCAGTATCAGTAGTCACCTCATGGCCGGCGGGCATCATGAGCACGACGGCATGAGAGCGCGCGTCCCAACACGGCTCCGGCGGATCGACATCATCCATCGGTCGCCCGATCGCGGTACGGTACTCTACGCCACGGCAATCACGCCGCACACGTCCCGTCGTAGGGGCCGCACGCGTGTGTGGGCGCCTCTTCTCATCAACGTTGCTCTTTGCTGCTCTTGGTTTCTGGGTCTCGATCTGCCTGCTGGCTGGCCCGGGACGTACGTCCAGGGAGACAAAAGGCACGACAAAACAGGGCCCTCTGGCTCAACATGTGGTATGTGGGTCGATCGGCGCAGGCGGCCGGTCCGCCGGGAAAACGAAAACGAAAATAGTTATTTTTTAAGCGTATATCTATATCTATACCTCTATATCTATATCTATACCTCTCTCTCTCTATATATATACTAATACTAATACTAATATACTAATAATAATAATATAATAATAATTAATAATAATAAAGGGGCTATTGCTTCTTACCACCGTAATTTCGTCCGTTTTTGGTCCGTCCGTCGTCGGTCCACTTCGCCCATATTATTTTCTATATCCGAGGTGGTACTAATCTTACGCTTCGTAAGTAACCCACCATTCCGTATTTAAGTGAAAAAAACGTTTCGCGCCATGGCCCAATGAATCCGGACAAACAGCCCAGCTGCAGCGGCGGCCCATAAAATATGGCTGGAGGCAAAAATGATTGTGCGGTTCAGGGATCGATCGTGCTGGTTCAGCTGAGCTAGATCGTGCTCTTATACCAAGAAGAATTCGCTCGGCTATGTAACTCGTGATTTGATGTGAGCCGGATGACTCATTGAAAGGCAGCAACCAATTGAACATCGATTTTTATATTACATAGTACCACATCGTTTCTTCAAACTGATTTGTACCAGGTTATATACGTTAGCTGGCCTCCTGTAGCAAGTCGCCCAAGAAAAGAGCTTGTGAGATCGGAAGAGGCGGGCTTTCTTGGATATTTAAATCAATGGAAGGATGGATGTGCATGTGGGCGAAGACCGAAGACGACATGGTGAATGCCTCGAGGAGGCGCGGCAGTGGCTCCAAGGCTCTCCGATCCGGCGGAACCGCAGTCGACGAGAAAGAGCTCACATGGCAAATACATGATGAGGCGGCTAGGTTTAGGCATGAATCGCGTGCCGACATGAAACAACACGGCGACAATGGAAGGATGCATGCGGTGGTGTTGTGAGCCCAGGGAACGAAAGGCCTGGAGTGGAGTACGCCATGTGCCGAGGTGCCTGCAGATGTGAGTTTCCGAGTTTACCATCTAATCCAAATATCACAAAAGGTGAGCATTATTATTCAAAGGGACTAAAAATTTATCTGCTAATTATTCTAGAGAAATTAACCAATTAGTATCTAATCGAATAAATTTGAAAATAGCTACTATTTTTAAATTAGGTTGCCATGTTGAAATAGGGGTCACAGATCTATGGGTCTTCAGCCAAGTTTATTAGGATAGGGGTGTGTGATATTTTTTTTCTCCCGTTGCAACGCACGGGCATGTTTGCTAGTAAATCCAACATGGCTAAGACTGTACGTAGGCAAGCGGGCCTGTTTGTAACGCAATAATAAATGTAAATTACGGAGTACAAAAGTGTCAAATATGTATTATCACATGTCATGTCAAACCATGGTTTAGCTGTGTATCCTAGTTATACAGAGATTGGGTGTGTACTCATTATGATTGTATCTCTCGATGCTACGTTATGACTCAATAAAAAACGCCCTTTAGGCCCTTCCCAGTGTTCCATGGTGGACAGGTGCTAAGCATGCCACATAAGCAAAAAAATGACATGGCATAGCAATTAAGGAGGAAAGAGAGTACTTTGATGACCCCAGGAAGAACCAATGCCATACACGTGAACCTAGGCAAACCACTTAAATGAAAGAAGATGACCAATGCATGAGAGTTTAGGTGCTAAATCATTAAATAGAGTGAGCTTAGCAACAACAAGTTAAGCACCTATGCATTGGGAAGTTGAGTTGCTAAGCTATTTAATGCTCTTAGCACCACATCTTAGCACCTTTGCATTGGAAGCAGCCTTATCAAAAAGTAGTCAAATCATACTACTTGCCTCTAATTAAGCTGGAGGGGCGAAAGGCAAATACAACAATGTCCGAGGGGGCCAAAGACTATATTTTCTCTAATTAAGCGCCTCCAAAAAAGAATTCTTCAGACATTGTCTCAAAGTTTGGGGGGGGGGGGGCATTGCCCCTGCATAACAACATGTAGCTCCGCCAATGGTTACAATTCACTAATTATTTTTCCTAAGCAAGCAACCATTCCAAGTCAATATATCATGCATGTTCGCCACATCATCAACCTACCAAGTCATTACCCATTTTTCCTACACATGTGACCCTTCCCCATCAATATATTGTGCATGATTGGCACGTCATCATAATTAATCCTCACAATTATTCACGGCATCAACTGTGACGCCCCCGACTCAACCGTGCACTAATCATACACGCAAATGCGCACGATCAAGCCCAGAGACTCACGGAAAGATATCACAGCACAACTCTAGACACAAACTAAAATAATACAAGCTTTATATTACAAGCCAGGGGCCTCGAGGGCTCGAATACATAAGCTTGAATACACAAGAGTCAGCGGAAGCACCAGTATCTGAGTACAGACATAAATAGACAAGTTTGCCTTAAGAAGGCTGAGCAAAACAACGACAACTAGATCGAAAAGGCACATGCCTCCTAAACTACTCCTGGTCGTCGGTCTCCACGTAGTAGTAAGCTCCGTCGGTGTGGTAGTAGTCGTCGACGGGGTCAGCTGGCTCCGGGGCTCCGTCCTCTGATCGCAGCAATCGGGTATTGGGAAAAAAGGTAGCAAAGCAACCGTGAGTACTCATCCAAAGTACTCGCAAGACTTACATCAGATATATGCTAAGTATGCATCGGTATCAAAGGGAAGGGGCTGTATCTGTGGACTATACTACAGAAATGCCAGAATAGAAGGGAAGGCCTAGCCTATCGAAGACTAGCATCTTGCAACGTCTTGCAGCAATAGAAGAGAGTAGAATAACATAACATGTAGTAACAAATATATATTAGTAACGCCCAGAGATCCTTCCTCGACACCCTGCGAGAAAGCGATCCCGGAGCCATAATATCAATTTAGCATCACAAGTATCCAGTTCTAGTTGTAGTAGATCGGGATACAACTCCGAGCGTCCTGTTACCGTGGACACGGCTATTCGAATAGATAACTTCCCTGCAGGGATGCACCAACTTACCCAACACGCTCGATTAACTCCGGCCGGACACACTTTTCCGGGTTATGCCCGACCTCGGCTAATCGACACGCCGTAGTCCTCCTCAGGCTCCGCGGAGAGGTCCCCGCCGGTTTACATCCTAAGCGCAAAGGGGTCATGGGCCAATCGTCCTAAGCGCTCCGGGTCGTTGCGCGCAGGGCGAATCCAGGCACCACCTCTGTCCTGGATGGCGCCGGCCCAGCCGTGCCGCAATGCTGAACTGGACGTCTGACAGAGCTTTCGGGAGAATCGTACGACGCCGAGTGCCCATAACTTATCCCGCGTGGTGGTTAGTGCGAAAAGGCCAGAGGCCTACTCAGATCACATATCCAAACCCATGAGTGTGTTGGGAGCTCGCGGTGACGATAAGTGCTCCTGTCGCCCCGTCTCGCGGACTTACGGCAAGGGCCAAGCCCATCCCTCTCTAGGGTGGTCTCTGCCTGCCCGGCCGTGCCGCGTAATTATCTCGCGGATACCCTCCTGGTCAACCCGACTTATCCAGAGACTGTCGGGAACTCAGGTCCACCTCTACCGGGGTGGTACCGCCTGTCCCTTCAGTCCCGCAGTAACAGTTAAAAAGGGGCAACAGTTAAAGGTAACAGTGTGTCCGTAACATCAAGGGGGAAATCCGAGGAATCACCCTCGATGGATTCCCACTCGATGTAACCGTCAAGGTGAACTTGGAGGAACCACCCTCGATGGGTTCACGCTTGAGGGGCTGCACGACAGAGGCATCTTCGGAGCTGGTGAAAGAGGAATCAGCCTCGGTAACCCACAACCGACTAGCTACGCTACAGAGATATCATCAGGAGTGAGGTAGGAGGTATCACCCTCGGCACTCGATTGTAGCTCTGCAGAGTCGTACAACTAGGGGGTGTGCGGTGCCGTGTCGGTCTCTGCACATCAATCACGTTGATCGAAACATCCGAAAGCAAAGCAAGGCAACACGGAAAAGAGTGTGGGGCCACTGATGGATCACTAACCAGCCTATACTAAGCATATAGGACAACATGTAAAGTATCATCAGCAGGTTACAAAAACAGGCTATGCATCAGAATAGGAGCCATCGAACATAGTGGCAAAATCTAATGCAAGCACGAGAGGGAAAGAATGGGCGATATAGGAATGATCAAGGGGGTTTTGCTTGTCTGGAAGCTCTGCTGAGAAGGACGGGTCGTCGACGACGTAGTCGTACTCGGGGTCAACAGCAGTCTCAGGGTCTACCGGAGAGAAGATGGGGAAGAAACAGTAAATATAAAGCACACAAATGCATCACAAGGCATGACATGGCAATATGCTGTGCTAGGGATGACCTTATGCAGTGCTAAGCGTTATAGACGGAGCGGGAAAATATCTGGGAATATTTTCTCGGCTTTAGGCAATTATCGGTCAGACGATCCGGATGGGAAGGTTCCATGTTTGCAGTGTTGGAGGCATGTGACGGGTATGTGGATGGTATATTCGGATTCGTTTTATTTTTCTGATCAACTTTCATATAGAAAACATTTCCATCCGAGCTACGGTTGAATTTCTACGAATTTCCAAAGTTTTAGCAATATTCTGAAAATCCTGGATTTATTTAATTCAAAAATGAACAGTGCTGGGACTTTTTACACCCACTGGGGGCTAGCCACAGTGGATGAGAGGTGTGACCAGGGGCCCAGTTGACTTAGTCAACCACCCAGTCAGCAGTCAACTAAGTTGACTGTTGACTGGTCAAACTGGCAGGTGGGGTCAGGGTGTCAGCGACACAGAAACTAACTAAACTGGTTAGACTAATTAAACTAACGGTGGGGCCATACTGTCAGTGTGATTAGCAGCAGATTAGTACTAATTAAACGAACGGACCCACATGTCAGAGTCAGTTGTGCACAGTCAGCACGTTGACCACGGTCAACGCAGTCAACTGGGGCCACGGGGCCCACTGGCAGTGACCCAGGGTGGGCCCTAGGCCATGCCACGTCGGCGGGCGGCGCCGGAGGAGCTCCGGCGAGCCGCTGCCGCGGCGGTACTTCGCCGGACGCGGTCAGAAATCGTCTATGGTTAACCAAAATGTGCGCGGAGACTTGCGTTCGAAAGTTGGCGTTGCCGCGCGTCGTGTTGTGCTACTGGACCGACCGGAGGTGGCCGGAGCAGGGCGTAGCGTCGACGCCGGCGGCGGTGATCTTCGGGAGCTCCGCGGAAATGGCAAAACAACGCGCGCGCGAGCAGTTTGAAAGGCCAGGCCGCACCACTGAAGTGCCCCGAGTACAATGGCGTGCTCAGACGGCCATGACAACGACGGTAACAACGGCAGCGAGCCGCACGGCGGAGCTGGGCTCGGCCAACAATGGCGGCCGGGGCTAGACGCATCAAAACGAGGGGGAGGCAGAGGGATACGCGTCGCTGCTCACCTAGTGGCACACAAAAGGCCGTCGGGAGGTTAGTAGCTGCCGAGGGTTCGCACCACTGGAGTTCGCCGGAGAAGAAGCTGCGGCCGAGGAAGAAGAAGGGCTCGATTCCTTCGCTGCAGAGCGCCCCGGCTCCAGCCGACAGTCGAGGAAGAAGAGGCGGTGGCCGGCGCACCTCCCAGACAAGGTTTCCGGGCGCGGGGATGCCGGTGGCCGCGGGATCGAGCGGCGCACGGCGGCGGATGCGTTCGGGTGAGCTTGAGAGAGGGAGAGCGAGCGAGGAAGAGTGAAGGAAGAGCGGCAGAGGCGTCCAGGGGAGCAGGTGGAGTCGCCCTTATCCACCGTCGTCCTGTGGTGTCGCCGTTCGGCCGGTGCGCACGCGTGCGGCCATGGACGCGTTGACACGGCGGCGGGAGCAGGTAGGAGAAGGTGAGATGGGCTGGGCCGGCTGGGCCTTAGGCCAGGTAAGTCCTCTGCCCCTTTTTCTGTTTTCTGTTTTATCTTTTATTTTAAAACAGAGACTTTTGGAAATATTTGGGCTGCCAAAACATTTTGAAAAATGTGGGACTAGGCCACATAATTACTTTGTGAATTTTGGCACTGCCACAAAAAGTTTGGGAGGTATTTGAATTTGTTTGAATTTTACATAAATGGAAAAGCATTTAATTATGCTGATTTGACACTGTTTTAATTGCTATAACCCATTTTAGCATTGTGGTGATATTGTTTTCCTTAACAATTATTTGTTATGGAATATTTGCTAAATGATGGAATATTTTGCAACCATGTTTGTGCAACTTTAAATTTCACTTGCAAATTGAATTTGAATTCAGTGAAGGAGTTTGAAATGAGATATGATTCCACTGTGATCATTCCTTGCAATCAAAGTAGCTTAGCATTAATATGAAGATCACTGTAGCTCATTTACATAGGGGTGTTACACCAACCTAATTATCCATGTCTTGAGCCTACCTATTTTTAGCAATGTTCTCGCTGGAACGCAAGTGTTATCTTCTAGTTCACTCAACTGTTTTGTACATAGAACATATCATGGCTTGAAAGATGGGCTAATTCTGAGATAATAAAGAACTAACATTTTGGCACATTTTTTACATCAAGTATTTGAAATTTCCATATACCCTACATATCAATTCTAGGTTATTATCATGAAATGAAGATGTTTGACAAATTTAGATTTTGATGGTGTACTTAGAAGAAGCAGCCTTATCGGTTCCATAGTTCACTTCAAATGGCAGGAAAACTACAAGATGTATGGTGTGACATTATGTTGATAGTTCCTTAACGGCCATCTTTAATCTTTATACATTTATAAATATACGAGGTAGTTGCTAGTTATTTCGAAGTAAATTTTAGATGTATACTTTTGTGCACCCTCTCATCTCACTCTGACTTCCTAAATATAAATGTTCACTTGGTATATGTACATATTCTTTCTTTCCTTTACTACATGGGCGAGGTTGTGGATCATATCTGAGCTCCAACAAATTAAGCAGATTCTTTGTTTCATCATCAACCTACTAAGTCAGCGCCTATTTTTACTATACATGCAAGCCTTCCATATCAACAAATTGTGCATGATTGCCACATCATCATAATTAATCCTCGCAATTATTCACAGCATCAACCTAACTATCCATGTATGGAGCCTAGCTACTTCTTGCAGTGTTCCCGCTGCAACGCATGGTTTATCTTCTAGTTCACTTAAATATTTTGTACATAGAATATTACATAGTTCCAAAAGATGGGCTAATTCCGTGATGATGAAGAGCTAACATGTAGGCATATTTTTCACCTTAGGTATTTGACATTTCCATATGCTCTGCATATCAATTCTAGGTTTTTATCATGAGATAAAGATGTTTGAGAAATTTAGATTATGAAGAGGTACTTAGAAGAAGCAGGCTTATCGTTTCCATAGTTTCACATCAAACGGCAGGAAAATAACAAGATATATGGCCTGACGGTATATGTTGATGGTCCCTTTATGATAATATTTAATCATTGTAACTTTATAAATACAATGTGGTTGCTACTTTTTTTTTGAAGTAATTTTAGATGTATATTTTTGTACACCCTCTCATCTCACTCTGGCTTCCTAACTATAAATGTTCACTTGGTGTATGTAAATATTCTTTCTTTCCTTGACTACGGGGGCGAGGTGGTGGATCATATCTGAGCTCCAGCCAATTAAGAAGATTCTTCCTTTTCAAAAATTAAGAAGATTCTTTTTTAGTGGAAATAAAGCAGATTCTAATCAATTGCCTTTTGTTTAAAATTCAAATTGAATAGCTTTCAATCACATTTAGTTTGTAAAATGGAAACAAATACATACAACTTTTTAGGTAATACAGATGCAAGCAAGCCGGCTATTCCCTGAAGATGAATTGTTTTTCATTGACCAAAAATACATGGAAGGGAAGGAAAGACATACATCACTAGATGCCGAAAATTAACATGTTCTTAAGACACACCTTGCTAGTTTTCTACAGGTGAATAGGTGTAAGAAGTTGTGGAAGCGAAAAGATAAACATAGAAAAGATGAAGTAACGGAAACATAGAAGACAACTCACTACACCTATTGATAGCCAGAGAGATGATCATGAGAACCGAGAAACCTAGGTATTCAACTCGATTCTCCGTCCCCGGCCCCAACAGACAGAAATGAAAGTACTAGATCTAACACACACACGATATTGATGATACTATCTAGACAAGGAACCCTAGATTGGCGCCTCAGAAGAGAGCTAGCTAGGAACATCCGCAGAACTTGAGAGGCTTGCTCATTAGCTAGGTAATTAAAGTGGAGTGACGCTCATGTTGGCTGCCGCCGCGGCCGTCGCAGCATAGAGACCATCCTTGAGAAGCATGTCTTCAGCGCCATCCTACAAATTACAACCCGTTAGTTCTTGCAATTACTACAAAACTTCGCTCTGGTTTCAGAAATCAGAACTAAAGTACAACATGCTGATGAATTAAGACCTGAAAGTGCAGAGAGAGTAGACAGGCTAAGTGTTTAGGAAACCGTAAATAAAAGCTAAAGTACCTGAGCCTTGAAGGTCCTCTTGAATCCCTGATCCGGCATGAGGCCGAAGTGGATGTGCGGGAAATGGGCCCACTGGTTGCATCAACAACATGCCATGACATGAGCAGGTTTGGATTAGCAAAAAGAAGCCTGTCGAAACAAATCTGAACAAACCCTATCTAGCTCGCCCCCATAGTCCCATGCATTGTGGTACTGGTATTTACTGTGTGGGGGATTAAAGCACCGGTGCATGCACTGATGATGCACAGAGCTCGCTCGGCATCTTGCTCGCAAGCAGCCGAACACAAGCTGTCCATGTGTCCGTGCTGACACCGCGCGTAAGGCGACCGGTCAAATCAAGAAGACACGCAAACAGCTATCTATAGCTAGGAGCTACACCTCTCCTACTAGGTACTATGCACTTGCAGTAGCGTAGCGGAGGAGAAATTTTACATTCTTTGCGGCTGCGCTGAAGGCCTCGCGGTGGGTGATGTCCGGGTTGCCGGCCTTGATGCGCTGGATCTCGTCCCTGTTGCAAATCGGATAGCGTGAGAAAACGTACGCCAAGAACAAGTCCATGCATGTACCCAGAAACATCGATCGATCGTCGTAGGATCTTACTTGATGAAGCGGTTGTACGCGGAGGGCACCCTCTGACGCTTCTCCGGAGCTGCATAGACAAATTGGCATCGTAGATTCGGATCAGCACACGCAGGAAGAACATGAACGAATGGGTGTACATGCTTTTACCTAGGTTCTTCCGCTACTATACATGCATGCTGGGACACATAACCATGCACACTGATCGGAGACAAGCATGAGTACCCTGCCGCAACAGGGCATGCATGATTGTATGTCTTGATGTTATCTCTCCCATATTGATCTCATGTTCTTAACACTACGATATTAATTAACATGCTCTCTTTCGCCTATATATCTTGCTCATTTAACGCTGTAGTAGTATGTGGTTGATCATGGAGTATACATAACGAATCCACTAAACTTCAAGGATAGGGCACTACTGATCGAGGTGATAAGTATTTGCCTCGTGTTAATGAAACTCTTCCTTAACCTTCCAAAAAAGAAAACAAAGCAACAAAGAATGTGCAGAAAATATCGTGAGAACGAGAGGAGTGATTGGGCAGCGTCATCCCACGAACAGTGCGAGGTGAACGACATCCCAAGCTCGTGGGCTGTTTGCTTTGACTAACGTATAGCTAGCAAATGAAAGAAGACCAATCTAAAGAACATGACAAGAAGAGCAGGTCCTTACGCCTGTTTGCCGATGGGGCGCTCTTGGCCGACTGCTCAGTTTCCTGCTGCGCAGGCTTCGCGGCAGGCATCGGCATCGCCGGCAGGTTGCTGGCGCAGCTGCTGTTGCTGCGGCCCGTGAAGCCGCTCAGGTTGGTGCTCGCCTGGTCCATCAGTAGGCTCGGCGTCTGGAAGGCAACCTCGTCCTGCGCCAAAAAGCACTTAAGCACACAGACACCGCTCGGTTCTGGGCTGCAGACGGTAGGAGTAGATCGAAAGAACTTACCAAGAGGCCATGGGGGGAAGTAGGGGAAAGCAAGGAGTGGCCGAACTGGAGCTGGTTTGCCGGAGGCGCCGCGGGCGGGAGCAGGAGGGCGCGGAGGTTGACGGAGAGCAGGTTGGCGCAGTGGCCGCACCTCACCGTCACCGTCTTGAACAGGCTGCTGCACGGCACGCCGACCTGCATGCGGGGATCAAAGTTGATCACTCCTTACAAATTTACCAACCAGCAAAAACAAGGAAAAATGAGGCTAGCTAGGATATGATGCTAATATTGGAAGCAAGCAAGCCCTGTCGGTAGGTGGACGGCACGTACCGCAAGGATGGTGTCGCAGCAGTTGCAGTGGACGTAGCAGAGCTGCTCGGTGGGGGACGGCGCGAGGTGGTCCAGGTTGAAGACAGCCGAGGAGGAGGAGGACGACGACATTGTGATTGTATGTGGTAGTTGCTATGCGCTGAGCCTGCTGATCGATCGGCAGCAAGTAGTACTACTGTTACGGCTAAGTATGTGTGGGTGGCTTCTCGCTTTGATCGAGCTCTTGCTTCTTGGACGGATCGCAAGAAATTACCCTAGAGAGATGAGTCGAGATTGAGGAATAGCGGGTGTGATGGTGTGTAGAAAGGGGAATTTTATAGGAGCGGGGCTGGGAGGGGAGGTAGAGATATCCTTTTGGTCCCCTTTGATTTGATGTGATGAGGTGATTTGATGTGGCTGCTATGGCTTCCCTTCGGATTTGATTTGATGGACCTGCAGGATGGATGGATGCAGCTAAGCCCAATTCGAGAAAGCCGCGGATCTGTCTGTCGTTGCTCCTGATTTGATTTGAAAGCCAAAACAAAACAAAAACAAAAACACCTAGCTGCTAGTACTACTACTACTACTGCATGTGGAACTTGCCGCGAGCAAAGACGGAAAGGCGGGGGGCGACGAGGCGGTATGGGCCGGTGGTGGTGGCTCTGGACAAAACGAGATGAAGATGAGAATGAGATGGGAGTGAGACAGAATGCTCGGGTGGGACTGCAGGTAAGTTTATACTGGGGTTGGGGTGGGACGGAACGGGGCCGAAGCCGACGAGCGCTGGCTCCCTTCTTGCCTTGGCCGTTGTCTCCGCCCACAGCCGGGCCGGGCGGGCATCTCGAGACTATTTATGACCGAAAAGGGTAATGAGTGGTGGGGATCGCCGGGCCCCGGTCGACTGTGGCGCGATGCGGCCGGTCTGCCCGCCCGGCCGGCCACAAGCACGACGCGTCCTCTCCGCCCAGCCCCCTCCCTCTTCTAGCACGCTCGATATCTTCGAATTCCATGGCCGCGACCACGTACGTACGTACGTACGCGAGAGAGGAACCTGTAGCTGGCTACTGGCTCCTAGCTCATTACTGATCGGCTACACGTAGTAGTACGTCGATGCTGCTGGGTCGTACGTGTAGGGGCACGGGCTAGCTTGTGGAGCTATGGCGACATGACACGGGCCGGGTTTTGATTTTGAGCAGTCATGCTCATGCACGCGCGTAGGTACGTACGTACGTCGACTTTGCAAAGTAAGTAGTAGGAGTAGCATGGAGCGTGCTCAGCTCGCGGGACAGCGTCTGGCCCTGGTCTGGCTTGATTTTTCCGGGCACGGAGAGGGAGCCGGGGCTTAAATGAAGCCGGCCCGGCCGTCCGGGACAAAGATGCCTTTGCCAATACTACTACTAGCGTGGGCGTAGCCCCCTGTGTACTGTCGCCCGAGTTGAAGATGTTGATTGATGTTCTACCGGAGACAGGCCGGCCGTACGCGTACGTGCAAGCATGCGTGCTTCTGAGATGTCTTTCGCTGGATGTTTCTATAGGTTATACACCGAAAATGCTACACCTACGTATAACTTACTAAATTCCTACTAACATTCCTATCTAATCTCTCCACCCGATAATCCTACATCTTAGGGCCTACGAACTCTAACGTAACTTTCCTAACTAACTAACTTCAACCCCCCTGAATTTCAGGAGGGTGGGCCGCTTCATCTTCATACCTCTAATTTTATTGGTCCACCTTGCACATTACGCGTAAACATGTAAGTAGGCTTACGTGGGTTACTCGTTATACACATGCGTGGTTCGACTCGATGTTGTTTCTCCCTCTGTCCCATAATATAAGAGCGTTTTTGACACTACGTGGGACGGAGGGAGTAGTCAATAGTCGAATTTTCTCAGCGAAATCTTCTTCTTTTTCTTTTGAGGGGAAATCTTCTTGTTCTCCAAATCTAGTTTGTGTGGTGTGTTTGCGTCATCCTTCTAATTGTAAAAAATAAGATCCATGCACGGTGAGTGCATGCTATGCCTGGCCTGTGCGTGGTGGACGCTGATTACTGGCTCCATCGTCCGATGATCGATCACATCTACGGATCTACCGACCGGGCATGCACGTACGCATTAGCATGTGCCAACCTGAGTCTCCACACAGAGTGTTACGGCGCCCCATTTGAGCCCTGCGTGTGGGACCCAACTGTCAGCAGGCCGGCATGGCTGTGCGTGGTGCATGCATCAGCGCGCGGTGTAAAGGGGGCTGAGGTAAAGTGCATGCCAATCCCAGTTCCCAGGTACATGACCTGGCCCGGCCGGCCACTACGCACGGGCTGGCAACCGAAATATCTTGTGACGCATGGTCTTGTAACGACACGACGCGCCATGTCCAATGCCAAGAAGAATCAGCGGCTGGAGCCGGCCGGGGCAGACCAGGGTGGCGCGAGCTACAGAAGAGTCTCATGGAGGCATGTACCGCGCACGACCTGGGCTACCAGCTGGGTCAGACCGATCGGTTCATCGATCGAAGCTGGCCTGTGGATTGCCGTGCACGACGCACGTCGTTTTCGCCGTGCGCATTTCCATGCTCGATCACTAGATCGAGCCCCCTCCACCACTACATCCAAACTGCAAAGTGGTCTTGAGTGGGAAACCTGAGGTTTTGTCACCGCGAAAACGACCTTTGCCGAGCCAGCGTCATGGTCCTTGCACATCGGTGTTTGTTTCCATTAATATCAGATGCAGGGATCGGTAGCTTTCAGGATGTCTTTTTAGAACGGAGCCGCTTGCCCGGTCTTAAACTGAGGCTCTTAGGGCATCTCCAACACCATCTCTCAAATCATCCACAAACATCCGGACCGAGGCGCCTGGACGTTTTTTTTATATATCCAACGTGGTGCCGCAAACATCCATGGACGCGTCGGCGCGTCCGAATTTCCTCAAACCGGCCACAAACTCGGGAGGTTTGCGGGAGTCCGGACCTCCGTCACGTAGGATTTCGACACCCCCGACCCACTCAAATCTCCTCTTTTCGACCACTTTTCTCCTTCTCCCCTTCCCGCTTGCACTATATCCTCACCCTCACAATCTGAAGACCACGCTGTAAGGGCATTTCCCGCCTTAAGTGTGTTGGTGTTGATGACAATGCATTTTGCGGACTAACCGTGTGCCTAAACTACACATGTATATACTACATGGCACAAGACGGTTGGGCAACCCTCCAGATGAAAAAGATCGAAAACGGCATTTTCGACGCTTTTGTTTCTTTGGTCGTAGGAAATCCGTACTATCAAGAGGGGGTCAGCATCGGAAGGTATTGGGTGAATCAAAGCACGCACACACCTATATTGCACCCACATATTTCCCTTCCGTTCGAGGAGAGTCTCCATTCCTACTATTGTGCTGATTTTACTGCAGGAGCGGTTGTACCGGTGTGCCCGGTACCTCTGGTACAACCACCGCCCGAGGGGTGATTCCCTCAGGCCAGCACTCTCCAGGAACCGGCGGCAGAGTGGTTGTACCGCTTGTCCCTCGGCGGTTGTACCGCTAGGGACACTGCCGCTCCAGGGTTGCTGGGTGGCGGTTGTACCGCCTCAACCACCAGCTCAAGAACCGCTTCGGGGTGATTCCCTGCTGTTCCAAAGCGGAGGTGGGCGGTGGTGGCCCGGTTGTTCTCGGTGGCATTCGTGCCCCGGTACAACTGGTTGTTTCGGAGCGGTTGTATCGCTCCGGACTTAGCCACCGCAGAAGCTCCGACCTGGCGGTACTACCGGACCAGGAACCGGTCCATGTATCGCTCGCGGGTGATTCCGCACGGGTACTGGTCCGGTACCAGGCGGTAGCTGTCCGGTTGTTCGGCTGAGCGTGTCTCAGCGGTACTACCGGTGCCGTCTCCGGTTGTACCGCCCGGTGCACTAAAACTAGGGTTTTCACTTGCAGCGGTTGTACCGGTCCGTACACCGGTTGTACCGCTGCGGTGCGAATTGCAGCATAACGGTTGGAATTGGAGTGGACTATAAAAGGGAGTGGTTCTTCCACCTCCACCTCACCTCTTGCCTCTCTCTTTCTCCTCCATTGTTGCCCTTCAAGCTTTCTTGACCGATCTCCTTTTCTAGCCAACCAAACTTGTTGATTCGCAAGGGCTTGAGGGAGGAGACCTAGATCTACACTTTCACCAAAGGAAATTTAATTCCCCCATACTTTCACTTGTGGATCTTGTTACTCATGGGTGTTTGGGAACCCTAGACGGAAGAGGTCACCTCGGAGCCACATTCCATTGTGGTGAAGCTTCGTGGTGGTGTTGGGAGCCTCCAATTAGGTTGTGGAGAAAGCCCCAACCTTCTTTGTAAAGGTTCGGTCGCCGCCTTCAAGGGCACCACTAGTGGAATCACGTCATCTTGCATTGTGCGAGGGCGTGAGGAGAATATGGTGGCCCTAGTGGCTTCTTGGGGAGCATTGTGCCTCCACACTGCTCCAACGGAGACGTACCTCCCCCTAAAGGGAGGGAACTTCGGTAACACATCCTCGTCTTCTTTGACTCTACTTATGGTTATTTCTATCCTTTACTTTGTGGAAGCCTTATTGTGTTTGTATCTTGTGCTTGCTTGTGTTGCTATTGTTGTGCCCATCATATAGGTTGTCCACTTAGTTGCATATCTAGATAACCTATTTTTTTTGTTAACCCTAATTTGTTAAAAAGAGCTAAAAATTGGTAGTTGCCTATTCACCCCCCCTGTAGTCAACCATATCGATCCTTTCACACGCTCCTGCCCCCACATCGTCCCCTAGGGGGCGACTCGGACGGATCCCCGTCCATTCGCGGTCGGCCCCCTTCTACCCCGCCTCCCCCTCGCCGTCGTCGGGCGTCCCCGACGGGCAAAGTCCCACCGTGGGTTGGCGGCGGCGGGGTAACTTTTCCAGCCCTTCTGCTTCCCTCTCCCTCCCTTCATCTCCTCCTCAACCCTAGCGCCCCAATCCTGCTCGGGCCGCCGTCGTGGGTGCTCCTTCGTCGCGTCTCCAGAATTGGCTACCTCGGGAGGTGGTAGACGCGACCAGGCGGGCCGCCCCGTGCCTCCTCTCGACCTACTAGTGCACTGCCCGGGTGCCCGCTCTGGCCCAGATCTGGGGTTCGGCAGGTCCTCCATCGCGGTTTGGTGGCTGCAGCTTGGGCGGATGTGGCCGCCTCCTCCCTCGTGTGCTGGTCATGGCAGGGGTGTCGGTGTAACACCCCATGTAATTAAGCTACAGTGATCACCTTTTGATAATGCCAACTCACCATGCTTAACAGTGCTTGATCATCATTTGCATCATATCTCATTTCAAATTCCAACTCAAATTGAAATTCAAATTTAAAGTGAAAATAAAAGTTGTCCAATTTGAAAACAAAAATGTTCATTAAATAGCAAATAATCCATAACTAATTATGTTAAGAAAAACAACATCACGTAAAACCCCTAGATGAGTCTAACAACCTAAAGCAGTACCAAACAACAATAATTAATCCCATTTTATTTAATAAAATTTCAAATGAAATCATATTGGCTCCAAACCAATTTCTGGTAGTAGTTAATATTGCACTGTAATTATTGAGCTAAGTCACCTATTTTACAAAAGTCATTTAGTGGCCTAATAATTTACAAAGCAGAAAAGAATACAGAAAACAGAAAAATGAAAAAGAAAAACGGTAAGAACTTACTGGCGCACTGGGCTCTAGTGCTACAGCGCCAGGCCCAGCCCACCTCGCCACCTCCTTCCTCCTACTGCTCACGCGCGCGCCCACGCCTGAGTCGGCTCGCCGTCGCAGCCGCGTCCACTCGCCACACCGCGTCGCTACAGGGCGGCGGGGTGGATAAGACCACCACCGCGGCAACCCTAGCCGGCCCCGAGATATTTTCCCCCTCTCCCTCTCGCTCACCCGTCTTCTCCCTCCTCCACCCGATAGCTTCCTCCGCCGTCGCCGTCGATCTCGCGGTCCCTGTCGTCTCCTCGCCTCGTCACCGTGCCAGGTCGATCCGCCGTCCTCGACTACGCCGTCTCCGACCACGAACGCGGGCAGGGAGCCACCGCATCGAGCACGGCGTCCTCTTCTCCCTCTTCGGTCGCCG
The DNA here is from genome assembly GCA_039707655.1 of Elymus sibiricus. Lineage (NCBI taxonomy): Eukaryota > Viridiplantae > Streptophyta > Magnoliopsida > Poales > Poaceae > Elymus > Elymus sibiricus. The sequence continues at coordinate 257,125,325 of CM077674.1, forward strand.
TTGCTGTCGCCGTCACGCCTCCTCGAGCTCACTTTTGCACCTCTGCAGAACCGCGGTGAGCTGCCGCGTCGAACCCCTCTCTCCCCTGCTTTTCCTCGAGCCCGTAGCCGCCGCATTTGAGATGGCCGAACCCAACGCCGCCGACGAGCTCGCCGTCGTGGCCACCGTCACCGCAGCTCGCCCCCGAGCTCGTAGTCGAGCTCCTGGAGCTCGTAGCATCCCAACGCGCCCAACCCCACCGCTTGCCGTACCCAGTAGCGCCATTCCCGATCATGGCCGAACTCCGGCGTCCGCCTCGCCGCTCGCCGCCGTAGTTTCCGGCCGTCTCCGGCCGCGCCGCTACCATAGATGGACGCGACGTGGAGTGGCCGTTCGAACACACCAAACCCCGTGCAAAAAGACCCCCTGTACACGGATTCCGGTGCAGCCCGCCGCGCGCCGCCGCGCGATTTGGTCGCCGGAGTAACTCCGGCGACGGCGCCGACGACGCCGACGTGGCGGCGCCCTGTGCCACTGACCCCTGGGCCCCACGAGCCCCAGTTGACCCAGTTGACTGGGTCAACTGCTGACTGGGCACCCGTGGGCCACTGACACGCGGTTCCCACCCCCGTTTAAACGTTTTTAAAATAAATAAAATGTTAATTAAAACGTTAATTAATCTGTTAGTTAATTAGTTAACTTAATCAGTCACTGAAAGTGGGTCCCACTGGTTAATTAGTTAGTTTAACCTACTGTTTAGTTAGTCTAGTCTATGACAGACGGGCCCCACCTGTCAGGTTGACCAGTCAACCGGCTGGGTTGACTGCTGACGTCATCATGACGTTCTGCTGACGTCACCAGCTACTGTTTCAGATAATTCGAATTTAATAATTAAATTAATTCCATAAATTTAGTAAAACTTTGAAAAATCATATAAAATAAACCGTAACTCGGATGAAAATAATTTATGTATGAAAAATGATCAGAAAAATATGAAGAATCCGAATATGTGGTCAAAATGCTTGACCTTCACTCCTATCTTGGTGAACATGGAACTTTTTGCCCGTATTCGATAAATGAATAGTGCATAACCTTAATAAAATAATTCCAGATAAATTCCTAAATTATCTAAAACAGTTAGATAGGCAATATATCTCCTCTGCATATCATTTAGGCATGTCATGCATCGCTGTTGCATTGTTGCCGTGAATTTATTGTTTCTTCCCCCTGCTTCTCTCCCGATAGACGCCGAGACCGCCGCCGACGCAGCTGAGTACGACTACGCTCCAGACGAGCAGCCTTCCGACGACCAGCCCCTCTCAGCAGAGCTTCCAGGCAAGCAAAACCCCCTTGATCATCCAGATATTGCGTATTCTTTCCCTCTTATTCTTGCATTAGAATTGCCCCTGCTACTGTTCCAATAGTTCCTATTCTGATGCATAGCCTGGTTTTGTAACCTGTTGTTGATACTTTACCTATGATCCTATATGCTTAGTATAGGCTGGTTAGTGATACATCATTGGCCCCACACCCTTGTCCTTGTTGCCACGCTTTTCCACCAGTGACTCGATCAGTATGATCGACAGTCAGAGACCAACACATCACCGCACATTCCCCCTAAGTTGTTCGACACTACATAGCTACCACTGAGTGCCGAGGGTGATACCTCTTATCTCACTTCTGATGATGCCTCTGTAGAATAGCCATCCGGTTGTGGGTTACCGAGGGTGATTCCTCTTTCATCGCCTCCGATAAAGCTTCCGTCGTGCAACTCCTCTTGTGTGAATCCATCGAGGGTGATTCCTCCGGGTTCACCTTGACCGATACTTCGAGTGGGAATCCATCAAGGGTGATTCCTCGGATTCCTTCTCGATACCTTGGACACACGGGTACTTGGACTTTACTACTGTCATTTGATAAAGACGGGTCGGCTCCAAGAGCACCCGCGAGCCGTGTGTTATCAAGTCGGAGCGACAAGGATCCTGTTCATCTCTGCGAGTTACTAAACACGCCTAACGGATTTGGGTATTTGATCTGAGTGGGTCGTTGGCCCTATACGCACTACCACCACGTGGGATAATGGTTATGGGACCCTCTATGTCATACGTATCAGCCGAAAGCTCTTCAGATGTCACAGCTCAGAGATGCGGGCTGATTGCTGGGGTGGGCTGGTTACGTCACTGGTGTATTCAGTGTCGCGCCTGGGCCCCGGCCAGTCACGCAACGTGCAGGAGTGCAAAGGGCGATGGCCCAAGACCCCTTCGCACTTAGGATTTAGACCGGCGTGCTGACCTCTCTGCTGAGCCTAGGTAGGACTGCGTCGTGTCGATTACCCGAGGCCGGGTATTACCCAGCAAGTGTGTCCGGCCAGATGTAATCGAGCGTGTTGGGTAATAGTAGTGCACCCCTGCAGGGAAGTTATCTATTCGAATAGCCGTGTCCACGGTAACAGGACGCTCGGAGTTGTATCCTGATCCACTACAACTACAAATTGATGCTGATTTAATATTAAACTGTTAATACTGCTCTCGGGATCGCTTTCTCGCAGGGAGTCGAGAAAGGATCTCAGGGCGCTGCTACTATATAACCACAATTATATGTTACTGTGTTCTACTCTCTTCTGATGCTGCAAGATTGCTACAAGATGCTAGTCTTCGGTAGGCTAGGCTTCTCCCCCTCTATTCTGGCATTCTGCAGTTCAGTCCAAAGATATAGCCACATTCCTTTGATACCGATGCATAATTAGTATAGTTCTGATGTCAGTCTTGCGAGTACTTTGGATGAGTACTCACGGTTGCTTTGCTATCTTTTTCCCCATACCCGATTGCTGAAATCAGACGATGGAGCCCCGGAGCCAGACGCCACCGCAGGAGACTACTACCAGGAGAGCCCCGGAGGCACGTACTACTGGGTTGAGCCAGCTGACCAGGAGTAGTTCGGAGGCCCTAGGCAGTAGGCCTTCACCTTTTCGATCAGTGTCGCTGTTTGTGCTAGCCTTCTTAAGGCAAACTTGACTAACTATGTCTGTACCAAGATATCATTTGTGTGTATGACTTATGTATTCGGGTCCTCGTGACCCCTGGTTTGTAATATGATGATTTATGTTTAAATTTGAGTTTAGAGTTGTGTTGTGATATCTTCTCGTGAGTCTCTGATCTCGAGCGTGCACGTTTGCGTGTATGATTAGTGCACGGTCGAGCAGAGGGCGTCACAGTCGGTGGCCCCCACGCCTGGCGTTGGGCCGGGGGCTTGCTGCCGGGGTGCTCACCTCTGTCCAGATCTGGGACAGGGTGGGGCCGTTGAGCTAGATCAGCGACCGTGAACATGGGGTCGTGGCTGCTGTCTTCCTCTTAGGGGCCATTGTGCATGTTTACGGGTTGCTTCCCCGTGCCCCATCTCGTTGATGGTAGGTGGGGAGCATCGGTGGGGTTGTGGTGGTTCTTCTCTGACGAGCGTAATCCATGTTGCCGACAGTCGTGTGGGGGGTTGGGGGCTCTCGGATGCCAGAGCGGCGACCCTGGAAGGTGAAGCCACCGGGTTGGCTCTACGGCGAGCGACGTGGCAGTGGTCGTGGCATTTCTCCTTGGTTGCGTGGGCGGCAGTGGAGATCCTGACAGTGGCAGTCCTTCGGCAGTGGTGTCTACCAGATCATGGTGTGGAGGTCTGATATGGTGGCGGCGATCATGGTGACCATGGTACCTTGACTCCGAGTGAAAACTCTTGGTCGTACCTCGGTCTCGACGACGGCAGCGCATTGCGTCATCACCCTCTTGGGGTTGCCGTCGTGGAGTTTAGGTTCCCTATGGTCGCTTCTCTTCGACATCGGCAGCCAAACTCTAATCCTAACTTGAAGCTCCTTTGGCTCTGGTGTCGGGTGGTACCGACGGTGTCCTGTCATATACATGTGACATCAGAATCACCGCTCTTGGTCCTCATTCTCGTCCGGCAGGATCGGCGCCCCACGGTCCAGAGTGAGAGGGCAAGGGGCCCTCTTCGGCGACAACTTGGTGGATGTGTTGCATCGATGTCCGGTGGTTTCTCCTGGAGCGGCGGTTTCTCTTCTAGTTAGTAACCTAGGGTGTTTCCTTGGTGGGGTGTGGGTACTCCTTCTATTCTTGTTTTATCTTTGATCTACTTTGTAATAGGATTCCCTCGTCACTGTCATGACCCGTAGTTATATGAGAGCGCGGGGATTTTTTTCGCTTTTTTGTTTGCGTTCATGCATATAGGATTGGGGGTTTAATTCAAACTTGCATTCTAAATCTCTAAGTCAAATTACATCCTAAGATGGAATTGACATGACCTTTGCTCTTTCTTTAGATTTTGGGTTCAAATCATTATTAACTATTAAATGCAGGACTTAAGTGCTAAAGTACAATTCCTTATGAATTGGAAATGCATTTATAGAATTCACAAGTAATAAAAAGAAACTTAAACTTTATTAATAATTGACACAAATTATACAAAGTCATATTACAAAGAATAAGAAATTCTTAATAAATAGAATTACATTCTTGAGTTACAAAGAACTCAAGGAAGATAAAACCCTAAACTAAATCATCTATTTTCCTAAACTATCCAATCTAAGTCTTCAAGATCTTCTTGATCTTCTTCTTTTCCAAAACCTGCAAAACAAATATCAAAACGGAAGAGTGGTTGATTGTTAGGAATGTAGCATTTCGATTTCTATAAATGAATAGTTTTAGGAGCTAGCACTTTGGGAAATTGGCAATAATTGCCAAGCCCATATCAAATCATTAGGGTTGATCAAACTCAATCATGAGGCAATAGAGTAGATCAACAGCAGCAAAGATCCAACCAAGACCAATAAAACAAGTGAAAAAATAGACCAGAAACCAAATGATCAAGTTCCAAGAACCACAAGTCCAAAAGACGGTAAGAAAGTATGTAAGCCAAGTCTTTGACCAAAACCTATTTAGCACTAGATCTAGGAATACCGTAAGCCCACAAGTGAGTAAGTAAAGCCATTGGTTGACAGTAGCACTGCAGATGATCCATTATCAATGACAATAGATAAAGCCCACTGTCATCATCTAAATTAAAGCCATAGAAGATAAGCATCCAACCCAGCCGGCCAAGGCACAAGTCCCTATGCAATTATCCACCCAATAGCTTATAGGATCAGCATGAAGGAGCAAGTGACAGCAACAAGCATCTGCTGTCTCAACCACATCAATCATACCACAAGAGACTGCCAAAGCACACAACACACTCACATGTGGGGCAGCTGAGTCACTCACACATATGTCAGCCGACCAGGAGGCAGGCATGACTATATAGGGGGCAACCCGGCTGCCAGCCATCAACTAGATACACTAGGTGCAACAGTACCTAACCAGGAGTCCACAAAAACTGGTTACAAATCAAGAAGCTGGGAGGTGCAGGCCTACCACAAGAAGTAGGCCCAACATATTCCTCAAGACAAGGCCACCCATCACCCAATGGTAGGATTTGGGGGTAGAACCGTTCATCGGAATTGAGCAAACGGTGCACCGTTGGAAAGCTATTGAGAAGGTGCAACTTTTTCGCATTAGATTTTTTGAAAAAATCTCCAATGTTGGAAAGCAGTTTTGAATACAGTAAAACTTATTTTGAACGATATACACCAAACTTTTGAACTATTGGTCGGAATAAAGCATAGATATATCATTGGAACATTATTGAATACGCAAGACTTTTTGATGTAGAGTATTTTCTTGAATTTGTCAAGGTTTAAGAGCATGTTTTAAAACACACATTATTATTATTATTATTATTATTGTTTTCTTTCTTTTTGAACATGTAAATGTATAGGGAACCTCTCCTACATGAATTTATGAACTGTCTCGGGACAACCATGTGAACTTCTAGCAAGAAAACTTTTATACTTTGCTTTTTTATTTATTTTACTTCTCATATGAAACGCACTTCGTGTAGTTGGTGAACTATTATGTGTCTCACCTTTGATTGCACTCTCGTATTTTGTTCGTAGCTCCTAAACAGTTTATCAGAATTTAGAAAATGACATAGTGGTTGAAAGCTATTGAAAATGGGCAAATAATTCATGTTGAAAGGTTTTTTAATTTCACAACGGTTAAAGATCAGTTTTTTAAGATGGTAAAAATAATTACGGGATACATAATTTTTTTTGAATCCTTAGTCCGAATAAATCATATAATATGTCGTTGGAAAGCTCTCAAATAGGGTAAACATTTTCATGCCGAACACCTTTTCAAATTCATCGCAGTTTAAGAGGACTTCTAATTTTTTTGAAGATAACATTAATTTATTTGTTTTTGACCTGTCTCGGGATGAGCACTTAAACTTCTAGGAGAGAACTTGCTATTTTTTTTATTTTTTTTGAACGTCATAGCAATTAATATATGAACTTCTAGATTGCATATATAAATTTCCTCGTGTTGTTTTTCATTTTGAACTCCCCAGATCCGCTGGAGTGAACATCTATGTTTTCTTTCATTTTCATTTCTATATTAACTTTCTTTCGAACTTACTTGTGCCTAATCTTTGAACTTCCCAACAAAATAGTCTCGTGAACTACATGAAGTTATTGTCTGATGCAACTTGATTTTGAAATTGCATTTTTTGTTTTTCTGTTTGCACTGTCAAAATTTGCACAATAAACTTGTTTTTATTTTGTTTTCCAAAACTGTTTTATTTTTTCATCCCTAAACTATTGATGTATTTGTTTGGGGAGCATCTCATCCTTTTCCTGTGTGGTGTTCGAAGAGCTCTATTATTTTGAGTTTGAACTTCTTGTGTTTTCTTTGTTTAGAAATGAGAAAAATCTGATTTTTTTAATAACATCAAACTGCTATGTTATTTTTATTTGAATTTTTTTCTACAAACGATAAAATCTGGTTTTTGTGTAAACATCGAACTGCTCTATTATATTAGTTTTAAATTCTTGGTTTTATATCTAAGAAACGGGGAGAATCTGATTTTTCTAATAAACATCGAATTGCTCTATCATTTTAATTTTAAATTCTTGGTTTTATTTTTAGAATTGAGATTGTTTTTTGGATAAACATCGAACTGGTCTGTTAATTTCGACTGAACTTTTTTGTTATTTATTTTTTATAAACAGAAAAATTCTCATTGTCAAGTAAACATTGAACTACTTTGTTATTTTATTTTGAACTTCTTGATTTTACTTTTTAGGAATCGAAAAAAAATCCAATTTTTGATAAACAACAAACTGTTATGTTTTTAAATTTAAATTTTTTGTTTTATTTTTGTGAAAAGGGAAAATCTGATATATTTTTTATTATAAATTAAACTGCTTTGTTATTCTAATTTGAACTTCACGGTTTGATATTAGGAACGGGGAAATATGATTTGTTTTAAAAATAATCATCAAAATGTTATGTTATAATAATTTGAACTTATTTGTCTTTATTTTTCTAGAAATGGGAAAATCCAAATTTTTGTATAAACTTGAGCCGCTTTGTTATTTTAATTAGAACCTCCTGGTTTATTTTTTACAAACGGGGAAATCTGATTTTATTTATAAACATCGATCTGCTCTGTTATTTTATTTTAGACTTCCTGCTTTTAATTTTAGAACGGGAAAAAAATAATTTTTATATACATTGAACTGCCCTGTTATTTCAATATGAACTTCTTTGTTTGATTTTTAGAAACAGGAAAATTACATAGTGATACACAAATATTCCAGATTTTGTTACTTTCTCTAATTTGTGTTGCGATGTTTTGTGTTTGAACTGCAACTGTTAGTGTGTTTTGAACTACAATCAAGATCCAGGTTTTTCGTCCCTGAACTCTCATATTTATTGTTCCACCCACTTTCCTGGATTTTTGTCTTTAACTTCAAGTGTTTATTTTATATTATTTAGTGTACTTCTTTTTATTTTCATGGGAGCTCGTCTTTTTAAATAGAGGACTAAATAAGTGGCTTTTGATATATATATTTTTAAACATTGAACCGATCATTTATTTTAATTTGAACTTCTTGGTTTTGGTTTAGAAACGGGGAAATCTACAAAAAAAAATGTGTATAACTCTTTAAATACAAACATGAACTTTTATTCTTAACCACTTTGAACTTCCGTAGTTTCACACACTTCAATACATAATTTTTTAATTTACAATTTATTGCGTTGTGAACTTTTTTTTTTGCATATATGAACTTCTCTGTCAATTTACATGAACTTGGACTTCAATTCTTTTACACATCAAACTACTAATTATTTCTTCTTCTGTTTTTACCAACTGGGAAATTCAACGCGAATGTAAAATACAAGTGAAACTATAATCATAACTTCATGATATGTAGAACAATTCAAACATAGTGCCATACACAGTAGTGCAAAATCCATTTGTAATATAAGAGTACAAAGCGTTGGACATTTTTTTCAGTGTGCATATAAAACAACAGATTTTTTATTCTGTACGATTCATTTCTCATCCATTCATCCCCATCGTAATGGCCAATTTCATGCATCTATCCTTGTAGTTCTATATCATCAACGTGCAGTTCATCACCCACCATCACATTTTCAGAAGCCAAATAAAATAGATTTTTTTTGCCATTATTTTGGTGTCATTCATAGCAGTTCGGATTTGCACGATAAAAAAAGGAGAACCAATTGTGTGAGTATAGATTTCAACGTTTTAACTGTCGCGGCTTACCGTTGTCATCATATTGTCTTCGGTCCTCGCAGATACCAACACCTGTCACCTTGAGGTCACGAATTCGCTAAAAAATATGTGCTACTTATGTAGGTCTTTGGATCATCTTGCCTGGGCCCAAAATTGGATAACACGCATTACACTCACCATAGATAAACAACTTATTGATCAATCATAGAGCTAGTTTCACAAATGACAACTTAGAATAGGCACAAAATGAATCTCACCAATCCCCTACATCTCCGATGCCTATGGGGGATTACTCAAGCATGAGAGTGATAACCAAATAACTCAAAGATTGAACACAAGGAAATCATCTCGATAATATCAGAAAGATCCACAATAATATGAATTATAAATCGACCTCAATCTCAAGATGAATACGAATAGAGTTACAAACCCTAACCTTATAACTTGGAATTCCTCTCCCTACCATGATGCTGATGATGGATGGAATGGGGTGGGTTGTGAATGGAAGAGGCAGAATGGATCTCCCGAGGTCCTCCTTCTTTGGATCTCTTCTCTCTCTATTCTGGTGAATATGGTGACGTGTCCTCTCTGAAAACCCTACCCTCCTCTTCACAAAAGAGGTTTGTATAGTCGAGGGGGTTGCAGCGCCGGGCGATACGACTGCTGGTATGAGCGGCTCGCTTGTACCAGATGCCGTCATTTGCTCTGGTGCGCCAGATAGAATTTCTCCCAAAAGAGAAGATGCATCAATTTTCTCCATCTGCTGAGATCTTGATTGGTTTTCTTCCCAAAATGTTTATTTTTGCACATCATTAGAAAAAAATAAGTTTTCATCATTCTCGAAGGATTAGCATTAGAAAAAATACGAGAACCGGCAAAAACCTTCTGGAAATCATATTATAATACCCTTATAAGTGTCAAAATATTGAGCCACCAGTATACAAATAGTTACGTTCATATTGATTCACTATGCAAAATTTGACACAAGAAAATCAAAATACAAGTCATAAGACCACAAACATGTACTTATGTATATTCTATACAATGTTTTATGTTCGTAATTTTACATAACCTAATATATTTTTAAAATTCAATTTTTTCCATGTTCTCATTTGACTTCCGAACTAAGAAAATATTACACCATATCTTTCGACGGACCCCTCCTCCTGTGCTCGATATCACCTCTCTCTCATCTATATTTGCTTGTTGCTGAAATTTGCTTATAAATTCCTAATCGCTCAACACTCGCCAAAATTTCAAGAAAAAGACTATCATCATTGATGACTCATGCCCTCTCCGTGCTCATGTCCTAGAGTCAAGAGATCACCTGTTCTTTCAGTGTTCCTTACCTCAAAGAATATGGACCAGCCTAGCTATCATGCTAGCTTACATGCCCATGGCCGCTCTGCAAGTCTCCTCTACTACACCAACTCTTTTTGACTCTCTCAAATCGTTCGTCATGCTCACCATATTGTGGAAGATCTGGTATTTCAGGAATGCAAAGGTCTTTAGAAATGAGTGGCTATCCTCCAATGTTGTAATAACGAACATTCTAGAGGATTTACTCTCTAGAAAAACCAGCTTCTAAGTTGGAGTCCACAATCATAAGTTGGAGTCCACAATCATAGTTTCAAGATCAATGCCAAATACGTTGCTTCCTACTGTTGCTATATTTATCATTTCTTTTACGAGTGCCCATAACCTCTTATCTAGTTTCTTAATTTTTTTATATTTGTCAACAATACTTTGTTTTGAAATCTAAAAAATATCATACCCACCAAAAAAATTGTGAAGGAAGAACAAGATAGAAGGTAGTTGATTACTGGAGGTTGCAAGTGAGGCACAAAAAAGGAAAAAGGAAAAGGAAAATGATTACACGGGGCTGACACCCGACCTAAAAGGCATCACAAAGAGAAGAAAGAAAAACCTACACAAAAAAGAAGGGGAAGGATAGCAACCAGAGCCAACCGAACCCCCAGAAGTCGAACATGTACCATCGTCGCACCTTGGCGAGGCGAGACAGGTGCGAGGATGAAGGGCCTAACGAGCCGAGACCACACCTCAGAACACTAGCATCCTGTACACGTCATTGAAAGGAAGTGCAATGTCAAGCGGCACTGTGGGCACAACCCAACCAAAGCCACATACCAAGAAGACACCCCGTAGATTTGAGTCATCTCCACAACACCAAAAACAAGAACTAGGGTGGAAATGTGTGGACACCAAGCACACGAGCATGCCGATAAGCATCATCGACTTGGTCAAAGGGCACTGGATAACTGAGAATGAATGTTAACACCAGTGTGGTATTGGTGAAGTAGGAAATCGATGCACAACCGAGACCAAGCGTCACAATAGTGCCGCCGCCAAGGTCGAAGGCAATACCGCCAAGACGCCGAGGCCACCCAATGATATCCATACACCGACACCCGACCCACCTGAACATAAGTTGTGGGGGGTTGGGGAGACCTGCCCCAAGTCAGTGCCTCCAAGAAGGAAGTAATGCACAAGATGTCATCATCATCCGAAGCATAACTCAGTTTTTTTTCCTCGAGGGAGGATTAGGCCTTGGGTAGGGGGTAGGGCCAAAAGGTTGCTTCAATAGACCCAAACTAGACTTTCAAAATTGACGACATCATCGTCCAAATCGGAACTGAGTTTTCTTGTCAAGGCCTATATTGCGGAGGTTTGGGGGGGGGAGCAAAGGATGCCTCAAGGGACCAAAACAAGATTTTCAATATTGACGCCATCATCGTCCAAATCAGAACTGAGTTTTCTTCTCAAGGCATATATTGCAGAGGTTTGCTGCGGGGGGAGGGGGGAAGGATGCCTGAAGGGACCAAAACAGGACTTTAAAAATGTTCGAGGGGTCAAATAGTTCATGCAATGTGAAATATATTGAATGTGTGCACATCTTCCTTGTAAGTTGAAACCAAAAAGTAAGGAATTGAACACAACATTGTGGAAAAAAGTATGGCTAATGCCAATCTAGCTTCTTTCGAGGGGAACCATATATTGAATCTAAATTTCCTAAACAAAGGGTAGATTTGGGGCCCTGGGGCCATTTTTTTGACCCGCAAACCATAGAACAATTGTTTTATGGTAGTTTTTCATATATTAATAGTATGTTACAAAGGGGAGAAGTAAAAGAAGTAAAATAAAACAAAAGGTAGGCCCGGGTTTTAACCAATGCCAGTTCTAGGGAAAGGGGAACTCATCATTACATATTACTAGACAATTCCCCACGTGTTGCTGTGGGAATTGTTGGCGATATGTTTAGATGATACTTGCTTATGTGGAACGTGAATATTACAATTAACAATATGAGCATGAAATACAAATATATGAGATTTATTATACTTGATTAGTTTATTGTTGCAAAATAATTTTGGAACATAAGTAGCATAATGTGAGTTTAAAATTCCTTGGAGTTGTCCACGCAGGTGTCTTCTTCATTGAGGAAAAATTGGACATGAGTAGTGAGGATGACTCTCTCTCCGCACGTTGCTGCGGTAACTTTGTTAAAAAATGCGTAAGTAGTTGCTAAATCTAATGAAAAGAAAGTATAAGCTTGAAAATCAATAAAAGAAAGTGTCTAGAAATAGAATATTTTTTTTTGAATTACAGTTAAAAACATCATTTTGAACAAAAATGTGCAGGATGACTAACATGAATATATGACGTGGCGGCGTTACATGAATAGACTAATGCAAAAAATAAGTGTAATTTATAAGTTAAATGCATGACTCACTTATGTAGCAGATTTTGCATGGCTTAGTGAGAGAGAAAACTTAAATGCGTTGCTTAGTGGGACGTTGAGGTGGACACTTTGCATGTTGAGAGAATTGATGCTTATGTGGCAGATTTTACATGGCTTAGTGGGAGAGAAGACTTAAATGCATTGCTTAGTGGGACGTTGAGGTGGACACTTTGCATGTTGAGAGAATTGGGACCAACTTCTTAAGAATGTAAGATTTGCTACCCACTGATCAAAATGTTCTACATGCTTGTCCCTTATATTGTGTTTAAGGAGCTTGACGTCAGCTTTGTAGAAGTATCTCCATGCTTGAACACTTGGTTGAGTATCTCTAAAGACCTTTCCATTTCTTTGAATCCAAATATTCCAGCAACCAAGAATGACAATATCCATGCTAAAGTGCTTAGGCAGCTCATTCATTGCAAGCAAGGAGTCTTCATAGACAGAAGTGCCTCTCTTTTTAGCTAGAATAAGACAATTCAGGCAACCTTGTGCAAAATCATAGTCCCATAACATGTGCATGATGGTTTGTTCAGCATTTTGGTTGCAATTAGTGCAAAAAGGGTTGTCAAGGTGCATGCCTTTCCTTGGGAGCAAATATTTTGTGTTAATTCTATAATGTACCACTAGCCAAAAAAAAAAGATCTTATGCTTGAGCCTCCTAGCAGAGTTCCATATTAGCCTGAAGATGGGATGTCCCTCATGATCTCCCATAAGATGTTTGTACCTGAGCATGGAGAAGTACTTGTTAGCCCGTCCATTACAGATCCATTTGTCCTTGTCAGAGTGGTGTAAATCAGGGATTAGCTCCAACTGAGAGAACTGTTCAAAAGCTTGGTTGGAGAGAGGGAGATGAAAAATGTTCAGTCCAATCAGAGTGATCATAAATTTTTTAGAGAGAGAATCATCTTTTGCAAAAGAATGCAATTTAGAGAATTTTTCTTGAAGAATCCCCCCGCCCAAGTAACCTTCCAAAAAAGAATTGAGGATCCAGAAGAGACAGTGTAGGAGCTGGCCAATTTGAAAGATGGAAGTAGAGCAATGTGAGCTTTCCACCAAAAGGATCCCTCCAAATGATATGTAGGGATACTTGTATTGTAATATCTTTCCCAGATTAGCTTGACCCGTGGAACATCTTCTTGATTCATGAATTTAAACAAAATTTTCACGAGCAGAGCCTTGTTATGAGTTGAAATATCCAATATACCTAGGCCTCCCTGCTTGTTTGGTTTACAATCCTTGTCCCAAGCAATAAGAGCATTGCCATTGTCTTCCATGCCATATTTTCTCCAAAAGAATTTTTCTAGGTTTTTATTGAGTTGTGATGTTAGTCCAACAGGGAGAGCCATTGTGCACATGAAGAAGATGGGCAGGGATGAGAATACAGACTTAATCTGCAAAAATCTTCCATCATAAGAGAGCATAGTGGAGCAGCAAGCCAGCCTTCTCACAATCCTGTGCATGATTGGCATGAAATCTTCAATTCTTGGCTTACACATATCCATCGTTTAGTGCAAAGTATGATGTTCACATAGTAATAATTCAGAAGGATAAAAACAAGGAACCAACATGAAATAAAGATTACATGACACTCATGCTGAACTAATCCTACTATGAGACCATTGCCCACATAATAGTTGTACTAATCCACTGTATACTGAGTCTACATATCCAAAAGGATATAGTTGGTTAAAGTTTTATCGTTGGGCAGTCATGCATTGTATTTGTAGTTTGCGTGCATGTTTCACCGAACAAAGTGTATGTTTACCGATTCACGAACATCTTTCCTACTTCTAAAGTTTCCAGTTGGTGGTTGTCCGTTCACTTTCAATGCCCTACCACCTCGCTCTCCCCCTCCATGCTGGCAAGTGGACCGATGATACGTCCATTTTTCATCATGTTTTACTATTGTTATTTATAGTGTTTTTAATCAATATAACACTTTGTGGAGCAATTCTAATGCTTTTTCTCTCTTAATATGCAAGATTTACACAAGGAGGGAGATTGCCGGCAGCTGGAATTCTGGACCTGAAAAAGCTATGTCAGAGATACCTATTCTGCACATCTCCAAATGAGCTAAAATTTCATGAAGATTTATTTTGAAATAAATAAAAAATACTGGAAGAAAGAAATACCAGAGGGGGCCACCTAGGTGCCCACGAGGCACTAGGGCGCGCCCTGGTGGCTTGTGGGGCTCCTGGCCAGCCTCCGGTGCCCATTTTCTGGTATATAAGTCCATTTGCCCTAGAAAAAATAAGGAGAAGACTTTTGGGACAGTGCGCCGCCGTCTTGAGGCGGACCTTGGGCAGGAGCACTTTTGCTCTCCGGTGGAGCGATTCCGCCGGGGATACTTCCCTCCGGGAGGGGGAAATCGGAGCCATCGACATCACCAACGATCCTCTCATCGTGGGAGGACCAATCTTCATCAACACCATCTCATCTCAAACCCTAGTTCATCTCTTGTATTCAATCTTTGTCTCAAAACCTCAGATTGGTACCTGTGGGTTGCTAGTAGTGTTGATTACATCTTGTAGTTGATGCTAGTTGGTTTATTTGGTGGAAGATTATATATTCAGATCCAATATGCTATTCAATACCCCTCTGATCTTGAACATGAATATGGTTTGTGAGTAGTTACTTTTGTTCTTGAGGACATGGGAGAAGTCTTGTCATAAGTAATCATGTGAATTTGGTATTCGTTCGATATTTTGATGATATGTATGTTGTTGATTCTCTTAGTGGTGTCATGTGAACGTCGACTACATGACACTTCACCATCTTTGGGCCTAAGGGAATACATTGTGGAGTAGTAATTAGATGATGGGTTGCTAGAGTGACAGAAGCTTAAACCCTAGTTTATGCGCTATTCCGTAAGGGGCTGATTTGGATCCATATGTTTAATGATATGGTTAGAGTTATCTTAATTCTTCTTTCGTAATTGCAGATGCTTGCAAGAGGGGGTAATCATAAGTGGGAGGCTTGTTCAAGTAAGAACAGCACCCAAGCACCTTGCTGAAAACCGCTTGTCATTTCCTTCTGCTCCTCGTTGGGTTTGACACTCTTACTTATCGAAAGGACTACGATTGATCCCCTATACTTGTGGGTCATCAACCGATCAATTCTAACGTACGAGGCGGCAGCTAGCAAGGCAAGGCAATCAAGCGTTAATTTTCTATATAAAAAAAGAACTCGCCTCCTTCCTATCGAGATCCTTCTCGCCTCCTTCCGCCTGCTCCTTGCTTCCACCAATGATGCATCTCGCCGGCGCCAATCTCCACCAATCCCCTCCCCTATACACCAGCCAATCCCTAGTTCAAATTTCAAATCGCTATGTACGCCACCTGAGTCCTTGCTGCTCATTCATCTCCCCCATTGCTCTCTCTTTCCTTCCTTCACGTTATATTTGCAACGCCTTGCTCAGTCGCAGCCGCCCGGCCATTCTCGCTATCGGTGCCACTCGATCCACATCGTGGCTTTTTCAATAAAGGGCACTTTTATTAGCTCAAAATATAGCATCAAGCGGATACAATCATATTGAGTGACATGCACCTGGCCTTTGCATAACTAGGATACAACTGCTAACAAGAACAAGTTTGACAAAAATAAATAAATAAACAAACCGACATATTGGCAGCAGTAAAGTCCTATGGGACTAAAAATAATCCTATGTCGAAGGAGGAGCTGGACCGATCCGGAGATTATGTTGCCACCCATGTTGGGTAAAAACCTCTCTGTCCACTCGCTCGAACCGCATACACACCGTTGTGAACAACGGTTAATACTCCGTTCAGTGGAACGTAGACTACATACGAAGCCAATGCGTACAATAGAAAATACCATGCAAAGTAGAAGGAGTTTTACCATTAAAAACAATATCATTTCTACATAGCCAAAGCGACCATAATAAGGCAGACACACTATTGGAATCTGGCAATTTGCCATCTGTCCCCTCTTTGCCGTCTGCTTTGGAAAAGCAGACGGCAAAAAACCAGCTGATGGCCAAGAGAGTCTTTGTCGTCACCTGGCTCTTTGCCGTCCGCCAGCTGACGGCAAAGAGGACAATGGCAGACGGCAAAGAGGCCCGTGGGCCCCAGGGGGGCTCGGCGCTGGCTAGGTCACCTCTTTGCTGTCTGCTGGCCCTTTGCCGTCTGCTAGCAGACGGCAAAGAACGGCCAGGCAGACGGCAAAGAACGTCCAGGCAGATGGCGAAGGAGGGATGCGGGGCCCAACAAAGCACGGCATATCCATCTTTGCCGTTTGCTAGCAGACGGCAAAGGAGCGATGTGCCTTAACGGCTAACCCGCGCACGCCCGGCCCCCACTACCCCACTCTCCTCCCCCGCACCCCTCTCTCGATCGCTCCCTCCGCCGCCGCACCCGTCGCCGCCGCCGGCCCGCCGCTCCGCCACCCCGCGCCGCCGGCCCCCGCTCCCCGCCGCCCCTGCCCCCGCGCCCCGCCGCCCCTGTCACTGGCCCCGCGCTCCGCCGCCCCTGCCCGCGCGGTCCGCCGCCCCCTGCCCGGCGACCTCCTCTCCTCGCCGCCGGCAGCCCCCGGCCACCCCGGAGCTTACCCCCCGCCCCTCGCCGCCGGCCGCCCCGGAGCTTTCCCCCCGCCCCTCGCCGCCGGCCGCCCCCTGGTGAGTGCCCCACCCCCGTCTTTTTTTTGTTTTTTTTCTGTTAAATTAGTTAGTTAGTTTATTAGGTAGAAAAAACTTAGATAGAAAAGAAGAAAAGAAAAAACTTAGAAGAAAAAGAAGAAAACAAAAAACCTAGAAGAAAAAACTTAGAAGAAAAAACCTAGAAGAAAAAAAAAAGAAAAGAAGAAGGAAAAAAAGGAAAAAGAAAAAAGGAAAAGAAGAAAAAATAAGAAGAAGAAGAAGAAGAAGAAGAAGAAGAAGAAGAAGAAGAAGAAGAAGAGGAGGAGGAGGAGAAGAAAAAAGAAGAAGAAGAAGAAGAAGAAGAAAGAGGAGAGGAGGAGAAGAAAAAGAGGAAAAAGGAAAGGAAGAAGAAGAAGAAGAAGAAGAAGAAGAAGAAGAAGAAGAGGAGGCGAAGAAAAAAGAAGAAGAAGAAGAAGAAGAAGAAGAAGAAGAAAAGGAAGAAGAGGAAGAAGAAGAAAAGGAAAAAGAGGAAAAAAAGAAGAAGAGGAAGAAGAAGAAAACGACACCCCGACCCCGACACGACACCCCGACACCCCGACCCCGACCCGACACCCCGACCCCGACACGACACCCCGACCCCGACACGACACCCCGACAGCCCGAGACCCCGAGACCCCGACACCACGACACCCAGACACGACACCCCCGACACCCCGACCCCGACACGACACCCCGACACCCCGACCCGACACCCCGACACCCCGACACCACGACACCCAGACACGACACCCCCGACCCCCGACACCTCTTCGGCCTCCTATTGACCGAAAAGGTGCTCTTCGGCCTTGCAGAGGCCAACGGGGTCATATATTTGTGAATTATGAGTTAGGTCATATATTTTCTGATTTTGTTATTAAAAACATCATATATATTTGTGTTGATCGGGTGGATTTAAATGTGCAGTTGTTTCGTCGCTGCGAGGGTCTGGTGTTCGACGACCACCCCGTGCGTTCGACGAGCTCCGCCCCTGCGTTCGTGGGTGAGCACAAATGACATCTCCTCCTCCCCCCCTTCATTTGCTCTGTTCCGGTCTTCGTGCCGATGAAACTTGCTAGCTATAGGTGTCTTCAATCATCAGTATGCGTGACCACTATGTGTCTCCCGTTCGAAAGGGTTACATCTATAAATATGCATGCATTTGCATATGTATAACCGTGATTCTTTCGAATTGTCCAACGTTATCCATGGGTGATCTGCCTTACTTCACAGACCTCCTTTGCCCACAGAACATCGACGTGATGCACACTGAAAAGAATGTCGCCGAGGCCCTCTTTGGTACATTGTTCGGCATAGAGGGGAAGTCAAAGGATAATCCAAAGGCTAGAGTCAATCAGGAGGCTCTATGTGATAGACCGTTACAAAACATGCGACAACCAAAAGGAAAGCAGAACTGGACGAAGCCAAAGGCATGGTTCAATCTTGGAAGGCCAGATATGAGGGAAATTATCCTGTGGGTGAAAAAGGAGTTGATGTTCCCCGATGGGTATGCAGCGAATCTAAAGAGGGGAGCGAGTCTTGAAAAATTGAAAATATTTGGTCTCAAGAGTCATGATTGCCACATATGGCTTGAGCGGGTAATGCCGGTGACGTTGCGTGGCTTTATCCCTGAGGATGAATGGCTAGCACTGGCAGAGCTGAGCTATTTCTTCCGTGTTCTTTGTGCGAAAGAACTATCGCCTGGCTTGCTAGATGAAATGGAAGAGTTGACGCCGGAGTTGATCTGCAAGTTAGAGAAGATCTTCCCACTGGTCTTCTTTAATCCAATGCAGCATTTGATTTTGCATCTCCCGACCGAGGCACGATTGGGGGGCCCGTGCAGAATCGTTGGTGCTACGCAACTGAGAGGATGCAGAAGACGCTTCGAGCAAAATGTAAAAATAAACGTAGAATTGAAGCATCGATGGCCGAGGCATTCATTACTGAGGAGGCGGCAAACTTCGTAACAGCACACTACGAAGCCAAAAATCATCATTTGCATAATCCGAAGCCTCGGTACAATGCTGGCGACCCTAAAAAGGGTGGATCCAACCTCAGCCTATTCAAAGGGAAGCTCGCACCAGCCGGTGCTTCGAAACCAGTAGGGTTGGATGTCGAAGAATGGCGGACCATTTCGTTGTATATCTTCAACAACCTAACAGAAGTGCGGCCGTACATCGAGTAAGTTCTCGGTACATTGTTTCGCAACTTGTAATTCCTTAGAACTGCTCTTATTCCCGGATATTTGATACAGTCGATACGTCGCCAAATTCTCGGATGGAGCAGTGATCCAAAAGGATTCCGTCGAAGAGTATGAGCTTCTGGCAAAGCATGGAGGCGGCTATCCCGGTTTCATCTCTTGGTTCAAACAAACGGTAATTTCCATTAGACCATTTCATTTCTTCGTCTAATTTGCGGCTAATACAACAATCCTTCCGTATTAAACTTGTAGGCTAATTCAGAGTCAATGGACGCCGAATTGAGACAAGTCGCTAATGGTTTTGACTATAAGGTCCATTCATTTGACAAATACGACATCAACGGGTACCGCTTTCGTACCTTTGGCAAAGAGCTATCTATGGCCGACCGAAAGTCTACAAATTGTTGTGTCTCTGCTATCGGCGAAGGAGATACCGAGTATTATGGAAGAGTTGAAGCAATTTATGAACTTCTATTCTATGGTGGAAACCCACCGAACGTCGTAGTCTTCAAATGTTATTGGTTCCAGCCGAAGGAGACTAGATGGACTCATGAACATTTAGGGCTAGTCGAAATCAAACAAAGCACCCATTTAGATGTTCCCGATGTCTATATTACGGCTCAACAGGCGACCCAAGTTTTCTATCTACCGTGGGCCTACCAAACTGATCCAAATCTGAATGGTTGGGATGTCGTTTATGAAGTGCTGCCACGTGTTAGACCACCTCCCCCCAATGAAGAGGATTATGAACCTCACATTAACCCAGACACATATGAAGGAGAATTCTTCCAAGAAACACGTCTTTCCAAAAAACGTTTCAAGAACCGCTCTACTTCACCCCAGAACATTGAAGTAGACAGCGACAGTGAATCCGACTTCACCCCTGAGCTGGAACAAGAAGAGCCGGAACAAGAAGAGGTTACTGCTGCGGATGACCTGTCAGTGCTTGACCGATTACGTAAAGGAGGCCTTCCACATGTTGATGCATTTATTGATGATGATGATGAGCACGTCATTACTGATAGTGATGATGATGATGCATTTATTGACCCCGGAGCATATATAGACGATGAAGATTAATATTAGTTCATGTTAGGTATTCAATTATTATTATGTACATATATATATTATTAATTAGTTCATGTTAGGTATTCCATTTTTTATTATGTTCATGATGATGATACACTTAAATTATATAAATATTATTATTCATGTCAGGAATTCCATTTTTTTATGTTGTACTAATTTTGTTTACTCTTTGTCATTGCAGATGTTGACAGATGGTGGGCGCGGGTCCAGAGCGCTCCGAGGCTCCTTCCTCGGCGCGTGGTGGGAGGGGTGCTTCCATTCCACGCCAGCACCTCCGGAGAGTGCTGGATCTCAGTATGCAGACACCACCGACGGGCGCTTCTTCTTTGGCCAGGAGAGGTCGGGGGAAGAAGAGGGGTACTAGAGGTGGCCATGGCGGCGGGAGAGGTAGGAAGGCTGCTACGCCTTCCTCGCCGTCACCCCTAGCTGATTCACCCGACCACAGGACTGCTCCATCTGAGGTGGACCCATGTCGGACTCCGGTCCACGAGCCTCGGGCCGACGAGCCTCGGGTTGCCGAGCCTTCGCCCCACGAGACTCCGGTCCACGAGCCTCGGGCCGCCGAGCCTTCGCCCCACGAGACTCCGGTCCCAGAGGCTTCGTCCCACGAGACTCCGGAGCAGAGCACGGATCAAGCTACGTCGCAGTCAACCCGATGGGGGGACTGGCCGCCGGAGGCGAGTGGCCATGCTGATGGTGGCGAGGATCGCTTTTTGGATGATAGCTATAGCGAGGGCGAGCTGGTTGAGGGGGCAACGTCTACCAGCGTGGTGGTACAAAGCTCCCGCCCGTGCCGGCGACCCGCGAACAGAGGTGGTTGATTGCGCCTAATGGGGAGAAGTAAGTGCATTTACTCTTTTTTAACCTTTTGCCTTCACGTTTCTTCAAAATCTAATGCGTTGGCCTTGTCATACTGGAGGGGTTGGATACACGGCCCTGGTATCCGCAAGCCCAACTTCGTCCTTGGTGTGCTTTGCCGGCAGAACTTCCCGGGGTAGGTCACGTTGCCCGGTGAGGGTCAGGTTCGACAGCTCGGACTGAGCTGGGAGCTGTACTTGGCTGCCCCGGCCCTGCCGCAGGAGAGGATCGACGGTGTCTTGTGCCGCACGAGGGCCGAGATGGTGATCCAGACGTTTTGGGTAATTTCTCCTTTATAGAATTAAAAATCAACAGTACCGGGTTATTGTACTGATCAGTGTTGGCTTGTTTGATTGCAGACCTTCTACAGGTGTCTTAAGGGAGAGGAGGAGGCCGCGGATATGGTTATCGAAGCCGAGTGCAGGCGCCTACTTCAGAACTTACGGTACGAGGCTCGGGTGCAGGCTGTTCGAGACTACTACGCCTCGGCTGGTATTAAGAGGTCGAAGACGAAGTGCCGCAGCAAGTTTCTGAGTAAGGAGAAGTACATGAAGGTAAATACCTATTCTTTAGGCCTTGTACTTAGTTTCCTTGATTTGATTCGTAGGCGTAGCGCTGAAATTTCTCTTGAGTAACTTAGGTGCCCCCGAGATGGTGTGCGGATAGGATGGACTGTTGGGAGGCGTTGGTGGATGAGTGGTGCTCTCCCCAATGGCTAGCCGTCCACAACAATGCCAAGGAGCGGCATGCCAAAATGGTTGGTGTGCCACACCATCAAGGGAGCGCCAACCTATATGAGTTCGGAAATAACTAGGTATGTGGTTTGCTTCATGATTCATGCAATTTCATTCTTCATGCTAGCTTGAGCCCTTAACTAATACTTTGTTCCTCTCTTTTAGGTGCGACACAACAAGACGGAGGTGCCAGAGGTGTTCGACCTCTATGGCATGGCCCATACTGCAAAGTACAAGAAGGCCAAGGCATTCTCTGAGTCTGACCTTGATCATCCAGAGAGCTTCACCAACATCTCCTCCTACAACAAGCTCATGAGGTATAGAGACGAGGGGAAGGCGAGGAAAGGGGAGGACTTTAACCCGAGTCGGCAACCTCTTGATCCAGAGCTAGTGATGATATCTGGTGGCGGGAGGCCCCATGGCTCGATAGCCATTGGGGATGGACTGATACGTTGTCCTAGCACTCTCCCAGAGATCAAGAAGCGCTAGACGAGCTCCGATCCTGAGATAAGGCCTCGTCCACGGCCAATGGAGCTCCAAATCGAGGCTAGTTATACGGACTCGGATACCTTTCCTCCATTACATATTGTGTGTGCGGCCGTCGATGATTACAATGCTAACGAGGAGTGGTGTTGCAGGCTGCTCTTGAGAAAGAGAGAGCGAAGACCCAGGAGCTTCTGGCGGAGGCAAAGAGGCAGGCGGCGGAGAGGGAGAGGGAGTTGGAGGAGAGGACTGCTACGCTGTTGGAGGAGGAGAGGAACCGGAACGACGCGGCTAACCGGGCCTTATACGAGCTCTTCGTGGTAAGTTTCTTCTGCATATTAGCCAAATCATGCACGTAATGTTCGTTTCATTACTAACTAATATGACTGACTCGTGAAAACCAAATGTGCAGACCATGTGCCAGAGCAACGGTCAGACCCCTCCGCCGATGCCAGTCATTGCTCCGGCGGGCACGGTGAGTTTCATTTGAATGGTCATTAGTTACTAGTCTTCACATTTGAGTTGCATCATGCTAACGAGACATTGCAAATGATCTTTGGTGCAGCGTAACTCCCGACAAGCATCGACCGATCCTTCTGCGTCTGCCACTGGCGCGACCGGTCCATCACCTCCGTGATGACGGTACGTTTTCCCAAGTGTTTTGCTTAACAAATGCATACTTAGCTTAAGAAATGACCTATTTAGCTCCAAAATGTCATATAGTTAGCTTATTTTCCTCAAAAATGACATAATAACCTTACTTAGCTCCAAAATGACCTATTTTACCTAGGCTGGCTCAATAATGACCTATACTTAGCTTAATTAGTTCATTTATGACATAATTAGCTTACTTAGGTCAAAAATGGCATAATAACCTTGGTTTAGCTCCAAAATGTCATATACTTAGCTTATTTTCCTCGAAAATGACATAATAACCTTACTTAGCTCCAAAATGTCCTATTTTACCTAGGATAGCTCTAAAATGACCCACACTTAGCATTTTTTCCTCCAAAATGACTTAATTTGCTTGGTTAGCTCAAAAATGGCATAACTACCTAGGCTAGCTCAAAAATGACCTATACTTAGCTTAGCTAATTCATTTATGACATAATTAGCTTACTTAGGTCAAAAATGGCATAATAACCTTGGTTTAGCTCCAAAATGTCATATAGTTAGCTTATTTTCCTCAAAAATGACATAATAACCTTACTTAGCTCCAAAATGACCTATTTTACCTAGGATAGCTCTAAAATGACCTATACTTAGCATTTTTTCCTCCAAAATGACTTAATATGCTTAGTTAGCTAAAAATGGCATAACTACCTAAGATAGCTCAATAATGACCTATACTTAGCTTAGCTAGTTCATTTATGACATAATTAGCTTACTTAGGTAAAAAATGGCATAATAACCTTGGTTTAGCTCCAAAATGACCTATTTACCTAGGTTAGCTCTAAAATGACCCACAGTTAGCATTTTTTCCTCCAAAATGACTTAATATGCTTAGTTAGCTCGAAAATGGCATAATTACCTAGGTTAGCTCAATAATGACCTATACTTAGCTTATTTAGTTCATTTATGACATACTTAGCATACTTAAGTCAAAAATGGCATAATAACCTTGGTTACCTCCAAAATGTCATATACTTAGCTTATTTTCCTCGAAAATGACATAATAACCTTACTTAGCTCCAAAATGACCTATTTACCTAGGTTAGCTCTAAAATGACACAAGTAAGCAATAAGAAGAAGAAAAAGAAGAGGAGAAAAATAAAGAGAAGAAAAATTCTTCTTCTTCTTCTTCTTCTTCTTCTTCTAGTTTTCTTCTTCTAACTTTCTTCTTTCCCATTTTGCAGATTTGCTTCAGATCACGGAAGCTTGCGTTGATGGAGTCTACTCTTCTCCTTGTCCTTCCTTTTTGTTTTGATTTTGTAGGATGAACAATGTGAAACTTGCTACGTATATATGTATGTATGGATGAAACCATTGTATATGGACTTTTTGCTTAATTGTTGGATATGTTGGCTATATATATGTTGGATATGGACTTTTGATTTGGTATATATATGTGTTGGATGATCATATCCATATGGCAGGGATATGTATGCTTGTTGAAAGTATTTTCAAATGAATATATATATATATATCTGTGAAATTGATTGAATTTAAGAAAAAACAGAATTAACAGGGGCAATACAGGCATTTTGCCGTCTGCCAGCAGACGGCAAAGCGGCAAAGAGCTTTGCCGTCTGCCAGCGGACGGCAAAGCTGCCACGTGGCAGCTACCTGTGCAACCTGGGGGTGCCTGGGCTGGCCTATTTGGCCACTTTGCCATCTGCCAGCAGACGGTAAAGGCTGGTGTGCTTTGCCGTCTGCTGGCAGACGACAAAGGGCATGCATTTGCCCCAGCTGACGCCTGACGTCAGCTGACGTCATCTGGCAGACGGCAAAGAACTTTGCGCATTTGCCGTCTGCCAGCAGACGGCAAAGTACGCCGTTAGCCACCTAACGGGCCTAACCCTATCCCTCTGCCGTCCAAGGCATTTGCCGTCTGCTTGCTTAGTATGGCTGACGGCAAACTTCTTTGCCGTCCACTTTATTTAAGCAGACGGCAAAGAAGCCCTCTGCCGTAGTTAATTCAGCCAGACGTGGGGCCGTCTGCTGGCTGACGGCAAAGGCTTTGCCGTCTGCCATGGCAGACGGCAAAGTGCCTGATTCCTGTAGTGACACTCCCACCCTTATTAGTGTGTGCTACTTGTGAGCTGCGTTGCGATTTTCCCCGAAGAGGAAGGGTGAAGCAGTATAGTAGAGATAAGTATTTCCCTCAGTGAGAACCAAGGTTTATCGAACCAAAAGGAGAACCACGCAAATCCTAGTGAACAACACCTGCACACACAAAAGCAAATACTTTCACCCAACGCGGGCAAGAGGGTTGTCAATCCCCTAGAACTCGTTACTTGCAAGGATCAAATCTTTTATAGGTAGATAGGTAAATTGCAAAACAGAATAAAAGTAAATAAATTGCAGCAAGGTATTTTTAGTTTTTATAATATGATTAAAGTAGACCCGGGGGCCATAGATTTCAGTAGAGGCTTCTCTCTCGAACACATAGGATACGGTGGGTAAACAAATTACTGTTGGGCAATTGATAGAAAAGCGCATAGTTATGACATATTCATGACAATGATCACACATATAGGCATCACGTCTGTGACAAGTAGACCGACTCCTGCCTGCATCTACTACTATTACTCCACCAATCGACCGCTATGGCATGATGTAGAGTAACGCAGAGTAACGCAGTAAGCAAGATGACATGATGTAGACAAAGTAAACTCAAGCAACAATACAATACGTGCCTCGCTACCCCTACTGTCACTGGGTGAGGACACCGCAAGATTGAACCCACAACAAAGCACATCTCCCACTGAAGTTAAATCAATCTAGTTGGCCAAACCAAATGGATAGATCGGAGAGAAATACAAAGCTATCATAATCATGCATAATAAAGTTTAGAAAAGACTCAATTACTTTCAATGAATAATCTGATCATGAACCCACAATTCATCGGATCCCAACAAACACACCGCAAAAGAAGATTACATCGGATAGAACTCCAAGAAGATCGAGGAGAGCATTATATTGAAGATCAAATAGAGAGAAGAAGCCTGATACATCTCCGTCGTATCTACTTTTCCAAACACTTTTGCTCTTGTTTTGGATTCTAATTTGCATGATTTGAATGGAACTAACCCGGACTGACACTGTTTTCAGCAGAATTACCATGGTGTTGTTTTAGTGAAGAAATAAAAGTTCTCGGAATTGGACGAAACTTTTTGGAGATTTTTTATGGAATATATAGAAAACACTGGAACAAAAATCAACTCGAGAGGGGCCACCTGTTGCCCACAAGGCAACAGGGCGCGACCCCCCCTAGGCGCGCCCTGTTACCTTGTGGGGCCCACAGGTGGCCGTCTGACCTAATTCCAATGCTATAAATTCTCTTTCCCCGAGAAAAAAATAATAGAAGAAGTTTCATCACGTTTTACGATACGGAACCGCCGCCACCTCCTGTTCTTCATTGGGAGGGCTGATCTAGAGTCCGTTCGGGGCTCCGGAGAGGGGGATTCGTCGCCACCGTCGTCATCAACCATCCTCCATCACCAATTTCATGATGCTCACCACCGGGTGTGAGTAATTCCTTCGTAGGCTTGCTGTACGGTGATGGGCTGGATGAGATTTATGATGTAATTGAGTCAATTTGTTAGGGCTTGATCCCTAGTATCCACTATGTTCTGAGATTGATGTTGCTATGACTTTGCTATGCTTAATGCTTGTCACTAGGGCCCGAGTGCCATGATTTCAGATCTGAACCCTCTATGTTTTCATGAATATATATTTGAGTTCTTGATCCTATCTGCTAGTTATATGCACTTGTTATTGTTCTGATCCGTAGATCACAAACTGACAATAGTTGGGATACTCTCCGGGTATGACTGTAATTCGAGGAGTTCATGTATTCACCATGTGTTAATGCTTTGTTCCGTTTCTCTATTAAAAGGAGGCCTTAATATCCCTTAGTTTCCTTATGGACCCCGCTGCCACGGGAGGGTAGGACAAAAGATGTCATGCAAGTTCTTACTATAAGCACGTATGACTATATACGGAATACATGCCTACATTATATTGATGAATTGGAGCTATTGTGTATCGCTCTAGGTTGTGACTGTTACATGATGAATGTCATCCAACATAATTATCCATCACGGATCCAATGCCTACGCTTATCGCATATTGATCTTTGCTAAGTTACTTCTGTTGCTGTTGTTGTTACAATCACTACAAAACTGCTACTGTTACTGTTTCCGTTACTATTGCTTCTGTTATTACTGTGCTACTAAACACTTTGCTACAGATATTTAGTTCTCCAGGTGTGGTCGAATTGACCACTCAACTGCTAATACTCGCAAATATTCTTTGGCTCCCCTTGTGTCGAATCAATAAATTTGGGTGAAATACTACCCTCGAAGACTGTCGCGATCCCCTATACTTGTGGGTTATAAAGACCTTTTTCTGGCGCCGTTGCCGGGGAGCATAGCTCTATTTGTTGAGTCACTTGGGGATTATATCTATTGATCACTATGAAGAATCTGAAAGATGCTAATACCAAGATCGTACCCTCTAAGATGAGGGGAGGTAAGGAACTGCCATCTAGCTCTGCACTTGATTCACCTTCTGTTTTGAGTAGGCTTGCGACACCGCCACCTGTTATTCAATCTGATATGTCGCAAGTAATTGATGATACTATGCTTGATAATACTGTGCCACTAGGTGAATTTCTTGATGAATAAATTGCTAACACTACTGGAATCTGGCAATTTGCCATCTGTCCCCTCTTTGCCGTCTGCCAGCTGACGGCAAAGAGCCTCTTTGCCGTCTGCTTTGGAAAAGCATACGGCAAAGAACCAGCTGATGGCAAAGAGAGTCTTTGCCGTCAGCTGGCTCTTTGCCGTCCGCCAGCTGACGGCAAAGAGGACAATGGCAGACGGCAAAGAGGCCCGTGGGCCCCAGGGGGGCTCGGCGCTGGCTAGGTCACCTCTTTGCTGTCTGCTGGCACTTTGCCGTCTGCTAGCAGACGGCAAAGAACGGCCAGGCGGACGGCAAAGGAGGGATGCGGGGCCCACCAAAGCACGGCATGGGCTAACATAACGGCTGGCCTCTTTGCCGTCTGCTAGCAGACGGCATATCCATCTTTGCCGTCTGCTAGCAGACGGCAAAGGTGCGATGTGCCTTAACGACTAGCCCGCGCACGCCCGGCCCCCACTACCCCACTCTCCTCCCCCGCACCCCTCTCTCGCTCGCTCCCTCCGCCGCCGCGCCCGTTGCCGCCGCCAGCCCGCCGCCCCGCGCCGCCGGCCCCCGCGCCCCGCCGCCCCTGCCCCCACCCCCCGCCGCCCCTGCCCCCTGGCCCCGCGCTCCGCCGCCCTTGCCCGCGCGGTCCGCCGCCCCCTGCCCGGCGGCCTCCTCTCCTCGCCGCCGGCCGCCCCCACCCAGCGGCCTCCTCTCCTCGCCGCCGGCAGCCCCCGGCCGCCCCAGAGCTTCACCCCCGCCCCTCGCCGCCGGCCGCCCCTGCCGCCCCCTGGTGAGTGCCCCACCCCCGTCTTTTTTTGTTTTTTTTATGTTAAATTAGTTAGTTAGGTTATTAGGTAGAAAAAACTTAGATAGAAAAGAAGAAAAGAAAAAACTTAGAAGAAAAAGAAGAAAAGAAAAAACCTAGAAGAAAAAACTTAGAAGAAAAAACCTAGAAGAAAAAAAAAGAAGAAAAGAAGAAGGAAAAAAAAGGAAAAAGAAAAATGGAAAAGAAGAAAAAATAAGAAGAAGAAGAAGAAGAAGAAGAAGAAGAAGAGAAGAAAAAAGAAGAAGAAGAAGAAGAAGAAGAAAGAGGAGAGGAGGAGAAGAAAAAGAGGAAAAAGGAAAGGAAGAAGAAGAAGAAGAAGAAGAAGAAGAAGAGGAGGAGGAGAAGAAGAAGAAGAAGAAGAAGAAGAAGAAGAAAAGGAAGAAAAGGAAGAAGAGGAAGAAGAAGAAAAGGAAAAAGAGGGAAAAAAGAAGAAGAGGAAGAAGAAGAAAACGACACCCCGACCCCGACACGACACCCCGACACCCCGACCCCGAGACGACACCCGACACCCTGACAGCCCGAGACCCCGACACCCCGACACCACGACACCCAGACACGACACCCCCGACACCCCGACACCAACACGACACCCCGACACCCCGACCCCGACCCGACACCCCGACACCACGACACCTAGACACGACACCCCCGACCCCCGACACCTCTTCGGCCTCCTGTTGACCGAAAAGGTGCTCTTCGGCCTTCCAGAGGCCGACGGGGTCATATATTTGTGAATTATGAGTTAGGTCATATATTTTCTGATTTTGTTATGAAAAACATCATATATATTTGTGTTGATCGGGTGTATTTAAATGTGCAGTTGTTTCGTCGCTGCGAGGGTCTGGTGTTCGACGACCTCCCCGTGCGTTCGACGAGCTCCGCCCCTGCATTCGTGGGTGAGCACAAATGACATCTCGTCCTCCCCCCTTCATTTGCTCTGTTCCGGTCTTCGTGCCGATGAAACTTCCTAGCTATAGGTGTCTTCAATCATCAGTATGCGTGACCACTATGCGTCTCCCGTTCGAAAGGGTTACATCTATAAATATGCATGCATTTGCATATTTATAACCATGATTCTTTCGAGTTGTCCAACGTTATCCATGGACAGCCCGAGTATGTGTAGATTGGGTTCGTTTTCCCATATTCTCTGCTCCGGATCCGATGCAGAATTTCGTCAGTGCCTCCCTGTTGTTCTCCGGGTACACATCCTCTCTGCTTATTGCCGAGACGTGTATCAGGAGAACAGCGGGGAGGTGCTGCCGAAATTTTGCGTCGGATCCGAAGCAGAGCATGGGAAAACGAACCCAATCTACACATACTCGGGTGGCATTAGGACCTATCTTTACCTATTAGTGTCTAGGTTGCATGGACGTAATAAACTGACAAACTCCATTAACTGATGAATATGGTTTGCTGAATTATGTATATATTTCTTATGTGTCCGGTAGCTAGGCAAGATGAGTGATCGTGCGTGGATGTACACCGGTCACACTAGTCAGAAAGACAGGACCGATGAATGGTTAACAAAAACCAAGGGGTTTGTGAGAGCCGCATTTGCAAATGGCCAGAGAAAAACCTGGTGCCCCTGTGTCCGGTGCGACAACTATCATAAGAGGACAGAGCTTGAAATGAGTAAACACCTGCAGAAGTGGGGTTTTACGCCTGCTTATACGGTCTGGACATTTCATGGGGAGTCTGCCCAACGTGCCAGAGCTGAGTGGGCCGTCGTCGCACCGATGAGCATGGTACCGAGATCAAAGACATGGTGAAAGACTTTGATGATGCTCGGGATTCAGACGATGAGATGGAGGAATCTGCAAAGGCCTTCAATGATATGTTGGAGTCTTCAAAACGTCCTCTCCACGAGCACACTGAGCTTTGTCAGCTGGATGCCATCGCACAAGTAATGGCTCTGAAGGCTCAATTCAACTTGGGCAGAGAATGCTACGATGCGATGATGACACTATTTGCACGCTTTCTACCCAAAGGCCATGTAATGCCTGCAAACCTGTACCAGTCGGACAAAATCCTCCGTGTACTTAAGATGCCCTATGAGAAGATAGATGCCTGTGAGAATGGATGTGCCTTATTTAGGCTTGAGTATGCGGACTTGAACTATTGTCCCATTTGCAAATCTTCCAGGTATGTTGTGGTAGACAACGGTATGGGTGAGAAGAGTCAGACAAAAATCCCAGTTAATGTTCTTTGGCATATGCCAATCATACCAAGACTTCAACGTCTTTTCATGGTCGAAGAGACGGCCAGACAGATGACATGACACAAATTGGGCAAAAGAACCGAACTAGATGCAGATGGGAATCAGATGTTGGTACACACATCGAACGCTTTTGCGTGGAAGCACTTCGATGCAATACATCATGATAAAGCGGCAGATCCAAGGCATCCTCGAGTCGCCATCAGCACGGATGGGTTCAATGTGTTTGCTATGATGGCAGCCCAATACAGTTGTTGGCCTGTATTTGTCATTCCACTCAATCTCCCCCCCGGACAGATTATGCAAAGAAAGAACATTTTCCTGACGTTGATAATTCCGGGGCCCAACTATCCGGGGAAGAGTATGAATGTGTACATGCAGCTGCTTAAGGATGAATTGCAAGAAGCTTGGGATAATGGGATCAAGACATACGACGCCGCTACAAAAAAAAACTTCCTAATGCATGTGTGGTACATGTACTCGATGCATGACTTGCCGGCGTATGCGCTATTCGTTGGCTGGTGTGTGCATGGAAGGTTACCGTGCCCCACATGCAAGGCAGTTCTTGAGTTTCGTTGGCAGGATGCGGGTCGCAAGTATTCTTGCTTCGACTTGCATAGACAGTTCCTGGATCCTCGCCATAAGTTCAGAAAAGACAAGAAGAAATTCATCAAAGGTAGAGTTGTCAAAAACAATGCACCACCTGCGTTGACAGGCCAACAGACCCTGGATCAGTTAAACGCTCTCGAGCCGGATCCAGAGCGTCCAGGGTATTTCAAGGGGTATAATTCAGAACACGCCTGGACTCACAAGACATGCTTGTGGGATCTGCCTTACTTCACAGACCTCCTTTGCCCACAGAACATCGACGTGATGCACACTGAAAAGAATGTCGCCGAGGCCCTCTTTGGTACATTGTTCGGCATAGAGGGGAAGTCAAAGGATAATCCAAAGGCTAGAGTCGATCAGGAGGCTCTATGTGATAGACCGTTACAAAACATGCGACAACCGAAAGGAAAGCAGAACTGGACGAAGCCAAAGGCATGGTTCAGTCTTGGAAGGCCAGATATGAGGGAAATTATCCTGTGGGTGAAAAAGGAGTTGATGTTCCCCGATGGGTATGCAGCGAATCTAAAGAGGGGAGCGAGTCTTGAAAAATTGAAAATATTTGGTCTCAAGAGTCATGATTGGCACATATGGATTGAGCGGGTAATGCCGGTGATGTTGCGTAGCTTTATCCCTGAGGATGAATGGCTAGTACTGGCAGAGCTGAGCTATTTCTTCCGTGTTCTTTGTGCGAAAGAACTATCGCCTGGCTTGCTAGATGAAATGGAAGAGTTGGCGCCGGAGTTGATCTGCAAGTGAGAGAAGATCTTCCCACCGGGCTTCTTTAATCCAATGCAGCATTTGATTTTGCATCTCCCGACCGAGGCACGATTGGGGGGGCCCGTGCAGAATCGTTGGTGCTACGCAACTGAGAGAATGCAGAAGACGCTTCGAGCAAAATGTAAAAATAAACGTAGAATTGAAGCATCGATGGCCGAGGCATTCATTACTAAGGAGGCGGCAAACTTCGTGACAGCACACTACGAAGCCAAAAATCATCATTTGCATAATCCGAAGCCTCGGTACAATGCTGGCGACCCTAAAAAGGGTGGATCCAACCTCAGCCTATTCAAAGGGAAGCTCGCACCAGCCGGTGCTACGAAACCAGTAGGGTTGGATGTCGAAGAATGGCGGACCATTTCGTCGTATATCTTCAACAACCTAGCAAAAGTGCGGGCGTACATCGAGTAAGTTCTCGGTACATTGTTTCGCAACTTCTAATTCCTTTGAACTGCTCTTATTCCCGGATATTTGATACAGTCGATACGTCGCCAAATTCTCGGATGGAGCGGTGATCCTAAAGGATTTCCTCGAAGAGTATGAGCTTCTGGCAAAGCATGGAGACGCCTATCCCGGTTTCATCTCTTGGTTCAAACAAACGGTAATTTCCATTAGACCATTTTATTTCTTCGTCTAATTTGCGGCTAATGCAACAATCCTTCCGTATTAAACTTGTAGGCTAATTCAGAGTCAATGGACGCCGAATTGAGACAAGTCGCTAATGGTTTTGACTATAAGGTCCGTTCATTTGACAAATACGACATCAACGGGTATCGCTTTCGTACCTTTGGCAAAGAGCTATCTATGGCTGACCGAATGTCTACAAATTGTTGTGTCTCTGCTATCGGCGAAGGAGATACCGAGTATTATGGAAGAGTTGAAGCAATTTATGAACTTCTATTCTATGGTGAAAACCCACCGAACGTCGTAGTCTTCAAATGTTATTGGTTCCA
Source organism: Elymus sibiricus (assembly GCA_039707655.1). Lineage (NCBI taxonomy): Eukaryota > Viridiplantae > Streptophyta > Magnoliopsida > Poales > Poaceae > Elymus > Elymus sibiricus. The sequence goes on from CM077674.1 coordinate 257,158,430, forward strand.
GCCGAAGGAGACTAGATGGACTCATGAACATTTAGGGCTAGTCGAAATCAAACAAAGCACCCATTTAGATGTTCCCGATGTCTATATTACGGCTCAACAGGCGACCCAAGTTTTCTATCTACCGTGGGCCTACCAAACTGATCCAAATCTGAATGGTTGGGATGTCGTTTATGAAGTGCCGCCACGTGTTAGACCACCTCCCCCCAATGAAGAGGATTATGAACCTCACATTAACCCAGACACATATGAAGGAGAATTCTTCCAAGAAACACGTCTTTCCAAAAAACGTTTCAAGAACCGCTCTACTTCACCCTAGAACATTGAAGTAGATAGCGACATTGAATCCGACTTCACCCCTGAGCCGGAACAAGAAGAGCCGGAACAAGAAGAGGTTACTGCTGCGGATGACCTGTCAATGCTTGACCGATTACGTAAACGAGGCCTTCCACATGTTGATGCATTTATTGATGATGATGATGAGCACGTCATTACTGATAGTGATGATGATGATGCATTTATTGACCCCGGAGCATATATAGACGATGAAGATTAATATTAGTTCATGTCAGGTATTCAATTATTATTATGTACATATATATTATTAATTAGTTCATGTTAGGTATTCCATTTTTTATTATGTTCATGATGATGATACACTTAAATTATATACATATTATTATTCATGTCAGGAATTCAATTTTTTTATGTTGTACTAATTTCGTTTACTCTTTGTCATTGCAGGTGTTGACAGATGGTGGGCGTGGGTCCAGAGCGCTCCGAGGCTCCTTCCTCGGCGCGTAGTGGGAGGGGTGCTTCCATTCCACACCAGCACCTCCGGAGAGTGCTGGATCTCAGTATGCAGACACCGCCGGCGGGCGCTTCTTCTTCGGCCGGGAGAGGTCGAGGGAAGAAGAGGGGTACTAGAGGTGGACGTGGCGGCGGGAGAGGTAGGAAGGCTGCTATGCCGTCCTCGCCGCCACCCCCAGCTGATTCACCCGACCACAGGACTGCTCCGTCTGAGGTGGACACGTCTCGGGCTCTGGTCCACGAGCCTCGGGTCGACGAGCCTCGGGTCGCCGAGCCTTCGCCCCACGAGACTCCGGTCCCAGAGGCTTCGTCCCACGAGATTCCGGTCCCAGAGGCTTCGTCCCACGAGACTCCGGAGCAGAGCACGGATCAGGCTACGTCGCAGTCGACCCGATGGGGAGACTGGCTGCCGGAGGCGAGTGGCTATGCTGATGGTGGCGAGGATCGCTTTTCGGATGATAGCTATAGCGAGGGTGAGCTGGTTGAGGGGGGCAACGTCTACCAGCGTGGTGGTACAAAGCTCATGCCCGTGCCGGCGACCCGCGAGCAGAGCTGGTTGATTGCGCCTAATGGGGAGAAGTAAGTGCATTTACTCTTTTTTAACCTTTTGCCTTCATGTTTCTTCAAAATCTAATGCGTTGGCCTTGTCATACTGCAGGGGTTGGATACACGGCCCTGGTATCCGCAAGCCCAACTTCGTCCTTGGTGTGCTTTGCCGGCAGAACTTCCCGGGGTGGGTCACGTTACCCGGTGAGGGTCAGGTTCGACAGCTCGGACTGAGCTGGGAGCTGTACTTGGCTGCCGCGGCCCCGCCGCAGGAGAGGATCGACGGTGTCTTGTGCTGCACGAGGGCCGAGATGGTGATCCAGACGTATTGGGTAATTTCTCCATTACAGAATTAAAAATCAATAGTACCGAGTTATTGTACTAATCAGTGTTGTCTTGTTTGATTGCAGACCTTCTACAGGTGTCTTGAGGGAGAGGAGGAGGCCGCGGCTATGGTTATCGAAGCCGAGTGCAGGCGCCTACTTCAGAACTTATGGCACGAGGCTCGGGTGCAGGCTGTTCGAGACTACTACGCCTCGGCTGGTATTAAGAGGTCGAAGACGAAGTGCCATGGCAAGTTTCTGAGTAAGGAGAAGTACATGAAGGTAAATACCTATTCTTAAGTCCTTGTACTTAGTTTCCTTGATTTGATTCGTAGGCGTAGCGCTGAAATTTCTCTTGACTAACTTAGGTGCCCCCGAGATGGTGTGTGGATAGGATGGACTGTTGGGAGGCGTTGGTGGATGAGTGGTGCTCTCCCCAATGGCTAGCCGTCCACAACAATGCCAAGGAGCGGCGTGCCAAAATGGTTGGTGTGCCACACCATCAAGGGAGCGCCAACCTATATGAGTTCGGGAATAACTAGGTATGTGGTTTGCTTCATGATTCATGCAATTTCATTCTTCATGCTAGCTTGAGCCCTTAACTAATACTTTGTTCCTCTCTTTTAGGTGAGACACAACAAGACGGAGGTGCCAGAGGTGTTCGACCTCTATGGCATGGCCCATACTGCAAAGTAGAAGAAGGCCAAGGCATTCTCTGAGTCTGACCTTGATCATCCAGAGAGCTTCACCAACATCTCCTCCCACAACAAGCTCGTGAGGTATAGAGACGAGGGGAAGGCGAGGAAAGGGGAGGACTTTAACCCGAGCCGGCAACCTCTTGATCCAGAGCTGGTGATGATATCTGGTGGCGGGAGGCCCCATGGCTCGATAGCCATTGGGGATGGACTGATACGTTGTCCTAGCACTCTCCCAGAGATCAAGAAGCGCTAGACGAGCTCCGATCCTGAGATAAGGCCTCGTCCACGGCCAATGGAGCTCCAAATCGAGGCTAGTTATACGGACTCGGATACCTTTCCTCCATTACATATTGTGTGTGCGGCCGTCGATGATTACAATGCTAACGAGGAGTGGTGTTGCAGGCTGCTCTTGAGAAAGAGAGAGCGAAGACCCAGGAGCTTCTGGCGGAGGCAAAGAGGCAGGCGGCGGAGAGGGAGAGGGAGTTGGAGGAGAGGACTGCTACGCTGTTGGAGGAGGAGAGGAACCGGAACGACGCGGCTAACCGGGCCTTATACGAGCTCTTCGTGGTAAGTTTCTTCTGCATATTAGCCAAATCATGCACGTAATGTTCGTTTCATTACTAACTAATATGACTGACTCGTGAAAACCAAATGTGCAGACCATGTGCCAGAGCAACGGTCAGACCCCTCCGCCGATGCCAGTCATTGCTCCGGCGGGCACGGTGAGTTTCATTTGAATGGTTATTAGTTACTAGTCTTCACATTTGAGTTGCATCATGCTAACGAGACATTGCAAATGATCTTTGGTGCAGCGTAACTCCCGACAAGCATCGACCGATCCTTCTGCGTCTGCCACTGGCGCGACCGGTCCTTCACCTCCGTGATGACGATACGTTTTCCCTAGTGTTTTGCTTAACAAATGCATACTTAGCTTAAGAAATGACCTATTTAGCTCCAAAATGTCATATAGTTAGCTTATTTTCCTTGAAAATGACATAATAACCTTACTTAGCTCCAAAATGACCTATTTTACCTAGGCTAGCTCAATAATGACCTATACTTAGCTTAATTAGTTCATTTATGACATAATTAGCTTACTTAGGTCAAAAATGGCATAATAACCTTGGTTTAGCTCCAAAATGTCATATACTTAGCTTATTTTCCACGAAAATGACATAATAACCTTACTTAGCTCCAAAATGTCCTATTTTACCTAGGATAGCTCTAAAATAACCTACACTTAGCATTTTTTCCTCCAAAATGACTTAATATGCTTGGTTAGCTCAAAAATGGCATAACTACCTAGGCTAGCTCAAAAATGACCTATACTTAGCTTAGCTAGTTCATTTATGACATAATTAGCTTACTTAGGTCAAAAATGGCATAATAACCTTGGTTTAGCTCCAAAATGTCATATAGTTAGCTTATTTTCCTCGAAAATGACATAATAACCTTACTTAGCTCCAAAATGACCTATTTTACCTAGGATAGAGCTAAAATGACCTATACTTAGCATTTTTTCCTCCAAAATGACTTAATACGCTTAGTTAGCTAAAAAATGGCATAACTACCTAAGATAGCTCAATAATGACCTATACTTAGCTTAGCTAGTTCATTTATGACATAATTAGCTTACTTAGGTAAAAAATGGCATAATAACCTTGGTTTAGCTCCAAAATGACCTATTTACCTAGGTTAGCTCTAAAATGACCTACACTTAGCATTTTTTCCTCCAAAATGACTTAATATGCTTAGTTAGCTCCAAAATGGCATAATTACCTAGGTTAGCTCAATAATGACCTATACTTAGCTTATTTAGTTCATTTATGACATACTTAGCATACTTAAGTCAAAAATGGCATAATAACCTTGGTTACCTCCAAAATGTCATATACTTAGCTTATTTTCCTCGAAAATGACATAATAACCTTACTTAGCTCCAAAATGACCTATTTACCTAGGTTAGCTCTAAAATGACACAAGTAAGCAATAAGAAGAAGAAAAAGAAGAGGAGAAAAAGAAAGAGAAGAAAAATTCTTCTTCTTCTTCTTTTTCTTCTTCTTCTTCTTCTTCTTCTTCTTCTTCTTCTAGTCTTCTTCTAGTCTTCTTCTTCTTCTTCTTCTTCTTCTAGTCTTCTTCTTCTAACTTTCTTCTTTCCCATTTTGCAGATTTGCTTCAGATCACGGAAGCTTGCGTTGATGGAGTCTACTCTTCTCCTTGTCCTTCCTTTTTGTTTTGATTTTGTAGGATGAACAATGTGAAACTTGCTACCTATATATGTATGTATGGATGAAACCATTTTATATGGACTTTTTGCTTAATCGTTGGATATGTTGGCTATATATATGTTGGATATGGACTTTTGATTTGGTATATATATGTGTTGGATGATCATATCCATATGGCAGGGATATGTATGCTTGTTGAAAGTATTTTCAAATGAATATATATATATATCTGTGAAATTGATTGAATTTAAGAAAAAAACAGAATTAACAGGGGCAATACAGGCAATACAGGAGAATGTTGAAACTGATGAAAATTATGATTCACCTATTATGCCTAGCTCTCCTACCAGAGTTGAAATGCCTAACATACCTGATGGTTATGTTATAGATGAAGAAACATCTAGCTAGAGAAATTCGTGCTTGTAATGATAGAGATGATGTTAAGAAATACTGGTTAAGCTGAAAGAAAAGTCTATGATGGAGAGAATGAAATATGATCCCAAGTTTGCTACCTCTCCTATCTTTGTTACCGATAAGGATTATGAATTCTCTGTCGATCCTGAGTTAATTACTTTGGTTGAATCTGATCCTTTTCATGGTTATGAAACTGAAACTGTTGTGGCACACCTTGCTAAATTAAATGATATAGCCACCCTGTTTGCTCATGAGGAAAAAGTTCGTTACTACTACATTCTTAAGTTGTTTCCTTTTTCATTAAAGGGTGATGCTAAGAAATGGTTTAATACTCTTGCTCCTGGTTGTGTGCGTAGTCCCCAGGATATGATTTATTACTTCTCTAAAAAATATTTTCCTGCTCATAAGAAACAAGCTGCCTTACAGGAAATATTTAACTTTGTGCAAACTAAATAAGAGAATCTCCCTCAAGCTTGGGGGAGGCTTCTCCAATTACTTAATGCTTTGCCTGACCATCCTCTCAAGAAAAATGAAATACTTGATATCTTTTATAATGGACTAACCGATGCTTCTAGGGACTACCTAGATAGTTGTGTTGGTTGTGTTTTTAGGGAACGAACTGTTGAACAGGCTCAAGAACTATTGAATAATATATTAAAGAATGCCAATGATTGGACACTTCCTGAACCACCACCCAAACCAACTCCAAAGAAGAGAGGTATTCTATTCCTCAGTCCAGAAGATATGCAAGAAGCTAAGAAATCTATGAAAGAAAAAGGTATTAAATCTGAAGATGTTAAGAATTTACCACCTATTAAAGAAATACATGGGCTCGACATCCCGGCACAGGTAGTAGAGGTAAATTCTCTTATTAGATTCGATGAAGGTGATATTCCTTATAATAAATCCGCTAGTCAATGCCTTTATGAGTTTGATAATTAGATCATTAAGCAGGAACACTTCAATATGTATGTTAGCAATCAATTAAAACACAATGCTTTCATGATAGATCGTTTGAGTGATTTGATGTTTAGAACTGCTAATGATGTTAGAGGCTTAAGTAAACATGCTTCTATGGTTCATACTCAGCTAGAACAAATCGCTAAGTCCCAAAATGATTTGCTTAATGAAATGAATAATAAAATGAATGATCGTGTTGTTAGAGTTGTTACTAGAGGAGGTACAATGACTCAGGAGCCTCAGTATCCTAAAGGTCATCCTAAAAGAATTGAACAGGATTCTCAAAGAATTAATATTGATGCACCTAGTCCATCTAAGAAGAAAAAGAAAAATGATAGGACTTTGCATGCTTCTAGAGAACGTGGGATAGAAAAACCTCCTGAGAATCATAATGATGTTTCTATTTCTGTTGCTGAGACACAATCTGGTAATGAACACCCAGTTAATGATAATGATAATGATGTTTCTGTTGTTGCTCAACCAGATAATGATGTAGAAATAGAACCTGTTGTTGATCTTGATAACCCAGCTTCTAAGAATAAAAGATATGATAAAAGTGATTTCATTGCTAGAAAACATGGAAAAGAAAGAGAACCATGGGTTCAGAAACCCATGCCTTTCCCTAGTAAACCTCCGAAAAATAAGGATGAGGAGGACTTTGAGCTCTTTGTTGAAATGCTTAGACCTGTCTTTTTGCGCACTCGCTTGACTGATATTTTGAAAATGCCTCCATATGCTAAATGCATGAAAGATATTGTCACTAATAAAAGAAAGATACCAGAGGCTGAAATTTCCACCATGCTTGCAAATTATTCTTTTAAGGGTGGAGTGCCTAAGAAGTTAGGAGATCCGGGAATACCCACTATACCATGCTCCATTAAAAGAAGTTATGTCAGAACTGCTTTATGTGACGTTGGAGCTGGTGTTAGTGTTATGCCTTTCTCTTTATATAGAAGACTTGATTTGAATAAGTTGACACCTATAGAAATATCTTTCCAAATGGCTGATAAATCAACTGCTATACCTATTGGAATTTGCAAGGATGTGCCCGTTGTTGTTGCAAATGTCACTATCTTAACAGACTTTGTTATACTTGATATGCCCGAGGACGACAACATGTCGATTATCCTTGGAAGACCCTTTTAAAATACTACAGGGGCTGTTATTGATTGCAACAAAAGCAAAGTCACTTTTCATGTCAATGGTAATGAGCACACGGTTTATTTTCCGAAGAAACAAAGTTCAGTGAAATCAACTATATTGAAAAAGTTTCAACAATCACTATTGGTGGCTTTAAATTTCCTCTTCACACCGTCAAAAAGAAATATGAAATTCTTATTGTTGGGCAGATGCATATATATCCCCGTTGAGGTAACTTAGTGTTATACGAAAGTTCTTCGGTGTCATGTTACTCGGAAACAGTTTGTTAATAAGACTTGATCAACCTTATTAATGGATTCTTTTTGAGGGGCATGTAGTCGATGAATTTAGTAAGCACAACTTTCTGTAATCATAGGTTGCTTTCTGTTATTTTTAGTTTAATAAAGTAAAATGCCATGATTATTCTGTTTTCTGAATTATCCGTGCAATAAAAAATGACCCAAAAATAAAAGTACTCAGAATGCTTCGAAATTTTAACATGATTTTTTCTGGAATATTTAAGAATTTTTGGCACTAAAAATAACCCAAGGGGGTGCCCCTATTGCTCACAAGGCAACAGGGCGCGACCCCCCTAGGCCGCGCCAAGATGCCTTGTGGGTCCCACATAGACCCTCTCACTTATCTCTTCATCCCACTTCATCTCCTACCTCCAGAAAAAAATCGTGCTAGCCTTTGTTCTCGCGTTCTTGCTCCCAAACCTGAGATTTTCGATCTCTTTGCTCGGAGCTCCGTTTCTGAAACTGTTTTGGGGGATTGCTCCTTGGTATGTGATTCCTCCATTGCTCCAATTAGTTTTTGCTTTAGTGGATTATATTTTGCATGATTTGCTACTATTGGTGCTACTGAAAATGAGCTTGCATGTTGAATTCTTTGAGTTTTTAGTAGTTTGAATGCTTGATATGGGCTCTAGGCACTTGTATGAGTAGTTGCTATCAATCTTGTGAAGTTTTGTTGACATTATTTTGTGGCCCAAAAATTTCAGAAATTGTTTGTAGGAAAATGAACTTCTTCCGAAGAGGTTCTTCGAGCCGGAGCCCCAAGGGGATCATTGGGAATGCCCCGGACCGTGACCTTAACATTCCGCGTAGGACGGAGGTCCGGCCGTGCGAATGGCCACACAACACCCTCATGGACGAAGCCGGGTTTCACCAAGAGTTTGCACAATTTGCCGCCAATGCCGGGATGACCGACTTCCTCACAGATGAGTGTGACCAATACCACCTCCTCACAAATTCCTTTGTGCAAAGTTTTTATTTCTTGCCTAGGCTCGATGCTCCCATGGTACATTTTGATTTAGATGCCGAGCATCACGAAATACCACTTACTGAGTTTTGTGAGATATGTCTGATTCCCTCTGGTGGGGAGTTGAGGGAGCCTCGGTCTGAGGAGTTTGAGGACTTCCTTCTCACTTTGACCGTGGGAGAATTTAGGGGCGTGTCGAGAGCCCGAATTACTAGCTTGCATTTTCCTGCTGTGCACTACTTTGCTTTATTCATAGGGAAAAGTTTGACTGCCAGGGAGGAAGGCGGTACGCTCAGTGCCCCTGACCTCGCCATTTTTCGTCGTGCACTTCACGGTGATAACACTTTTAATTTGGGAGCTATCATTGCACGCCGCTTGCACACTAATAGGACAAGGGGTAAAATTCATGGCAGTATTTATGCTACTCGCCTTGCGAGATGCTTTAACATTGCTATCCGTCATAATGATTATTTGCTTCCTAAGATTTATTTAGACAAACAGTCCATGATTGAACACAACTTTATTGATGAACCTGAACCTCCTCACTACATTCGTTATAACTTGGTATTTAGTGAGAGGACTCGTGAGATTATTTCTTTGCCTGCACCTTGTTTGATTCTCATGCCAGGCACGGATACACCATCCTACCACCGGACATTATTGCTTACAAGAATGTGTTGGCCGCGGTGGAGAACGAGGCCCAGCCTTGGGACGCTCGAGTGCCTCTGCCTAGCCACTTTCCTACTGGACCTAATGGATTCTACAGATGGCAGTAAACCAAGATAGGCCAAAAGCCTAAGCTTGGGGGAGTATGTATTCCTCACCGACATTACATTCATGTTCACACATTCATTCCAGTTGTCGGTGTTCATCCTTTTTCATTGTATAATCCATGTTAGTTTTTATTTTTCCGCCTTCTTCTTGTGTGTTTGAAAAAAAACTTTGAAAATCCAAAAACATTTCTCGCTTCTTTTCTGTTTTTCTTGCTCGTTAGTTTGTTCGTAGTATTAATATACAACCCAAAAAGATTTCTCGTTTCTTCTTTTCTCGTTTGTTGGGAGTTCTCCCGTGTAAATAGTTTTTCTTGCTTTTCATTTTTTTTCTTTAATTTGCTTTCTTTAGAAAAACTAAAAACTCCAAAAAAAATCAGTGTGTTTCTCTGAATTTCTTTTTTTTCGTTGAGTCATCATTGGGAGAAGACCACGATGAAAATGTTGAGTGGATCTCATATCCTTTATGGTTGATCTAACGAAGAGCCAATATTACCTTGTCTTCTCCCTTGAATAAAATGCTTGCAGATTCCAGCTTACTCCACGGCACTCTTGCACTATTATTATTTTCCCATCATTTGGTCGTGCAAGTGAAAGGTAATAATGACGATGATTTGATGAAGTGACTATGGCAAGGAAAAGCTGGTATGAACTCTTTTTGTCTTTGTTTTTGTAAATATGTTTAACTCAGTATCCATGATTCATCATATTATAAGTAAACATGTTTGTGATGACAATTAGAGATAATAGTTGCTCATGCCATGCTTAAGTAGCTAGGAGTGGATAATTATTTATCTTGGATGTTAACATGCATTAAAATGGTTATGATGTAGTATGTTAGTATGGTATCCTCCTCTGAATGTTTCAAGTGGCTTGACTTGGCACATGTTCACGCATGTAGTTGATTCAAAACCAATGTAGCCTTCATGATATTTATGTTCAGGGTGTTTATATCCTACTCATGCTAGTATTCAATGTTAATTATTCTCAATGCATGATTATGACCATTTTCGCTCTCTAGTTGATCGCTTCTCAATCTATTTGCTAGCCTTCGCCTGTACTCAGCGGGAATACTGCTTGTGCATCCAAAATCCTTAAAACCAAAGTTGTTCCAGATGAGTCCACTATATCTACCTATATGCGGTAATACTCTGCCGTTCCAAGTAAATTTGCATGTGCCACCTATAATCATTCAAATAAACATCTGTTTTGTGTGCCCGTACCGCTCATGGAGCGACAGGGGGCGGTCAGTATCTTCCATGCTAAGCGGGTTATTCTTATATGAGTGTTTATTCACTTGTCATTGCACGAGAGAGGCTGGTAATTGGGATGCCCAGTCCTATAATAAAAATAAAGAAAATATAATAAAACAAACTCCCCCGGAAAATTGATCATTTGGAGGGCAGCCGTGAATTCGGCTAGCCATGGCTTGTGTTGGTATGGTGGAGGGGGAGTAAACTTTACCTTTCCGCTTGGGAACCACTAATAATGTGTTTAGCATGGAAGATATTGAAAATCCCCGGTCGTAACATTGACAGGAAAAGTACACCTCTCAAAATTGTTTTCATCTCTGATTTACGCTTCGAGCTCTGGCACCTCTGCAAATCTCTGCTTCCCTCTGCGAAGGGCCTATCTATTTACTTTTATATTATTTTACTTTTATTGTTGAGTCTCACCTTCTCATTTTAAGCACCAATCCTGAGAGCACTATTGTCATTCTTATGCATTGAGTATAGTTAATGTTGGGTATACCATGACTGGACCTCTTCTACCCTGAATTACAATGTTTAGTTGCTGCTTGAACTTTGGAGGTGCTCCGCATTTATGTTTTGCGGTCTCAAAAAGGGCTAGCGAGATACCATGTTATCATATTATATCATGATTGTTTTTGACAAATTGTTGGCGTTTGAGATATGTTATTATTGCTCGCTAGTTGATTATGCGATTGATATGAGTAAATGTAAATTCTAAGTGTTATCATTTGCATGGTTTGTTCATGATCTTTGCTGAAAACTTGGGCGCTATTTAAGCTTATATACGGATACAAGAACAAAAGAGTTGGTAAAAGTTTTTCTTTATCACTTTCAATTTGTCAACTCAATTGCTTGAGGACAAGCAATGAGTTAAGCTTGGGGGAGTTGATACGTCTCCGTCGTATCTACTTTTCCACACACTTTTTCTTGTTTTGGACTCTAATTTGCATGACTTGAATGGAACTAACCCGGACTGAAGCTCTTTTCACCAGAATTACCATGGTGTTGTTTTTGTGCAGAAATAAAAGTTCTCGGAATTGGACACAACTTTTTGGAGATTTTTTATGGAATATATAAAAAATACTGGAGCAAAAATCAACTGGAGAGGGGCCACCTGTTTCCCACAAGGCAACAGGGCGCGACCCCCCTGGGCATGCCCTGTTACCTTGTGGGGCCCACAGGTGGCCGTCTGACCTAATTCCAATGCTATAAATTCTCTTTCCCCGAGAAAAAATAAGAGAAGATGTTTCATCGCGTTTTATGATAAGGAGCCGCTGCCACCTCCTGTTCTTCATCGGGAGGGATGATCTGGAGTCCGTTCGGGGCTCCGAAGAGGGGGATTCGTCGCCATCCTCCATCATTAACCATCCTCCATCACCAATTTCATGATGCTCTCCACAGTGATGGGTTGGATGAGATTTATCATGTAATCGAGTCAATTTGTTAGGGCTTGATCCCTAGTATCCACTATGTTCTGAGATTGATGTTGCTATGACTTTGCTATGCTTAATGATTGTCACTAGGGCCCGAGTGCCATGATTTCAGATCTGAACCCTCTATGTTTTCATGAATATATTTGAGTTCTTGATCCTATCTGCTAGTTATATGCACTTGTTATTGTTCTGATCCGTAGACCCCAAAGTGACAATAGTTGGGATACTCTCCGGGGATGACTGTAATTCGAGGAGGTCATGTATTCACCATGTGTTAATGTTTTGTTCTGGTTCTCTATTAAAGGGATGCCTTAATATCCCTTAGTTTCCTTATGGACCCCGCTGCCACGGGAGGGTAGGACAAAAGATGACGTGCAAGTTCTTACTATAAGCATGTATGACTATATACGGAATACATGCCTACATTATATTGATGAATTGGAGTTATTGTGTATCGCTCTAGGTTGTGACAGTTACATGATGAATGTCATCCAACATAATTATCCATCACTGATCCAATGCCTACGCTTCTCGCATATTGATCTTTGCTAAGTTACTTCCGTTGCTGCTGCTGTTACAATCACTACAAAACTGCTACTGTTATTATTTCTGTTACTATTGCTACTGTTACTACTGTGCTACTAAACACTTTGCTGCAGATATTTAGTTCTCCAGGTGTGGTTGAATTGACAACTCAACTGCTAATACTCGCAAATATTCTTTGGCTCCCCTTGTGTCAAATCAATAAATTTGGGTGAAATACTACCCTCGAAGACTGTCGCGATCCCCTATACTTGTGGGTTATCAAAGCCATCTAGCTACTAGCTATGGACCCGTAGGTCTTTGGTGAACTACTCACACATCATCGGAAGGGCAGCAAGGTTGATGTAGAAGCCTTCCGTGATCGATTCCCCCTCCGGTACATCGCCGAAAAAGGCCTCCAGATGGGATTGCGCAAGAACAGAAGCTTGTGGTGGCGGAAAAGTTATTTCGGGTGGCTCTCTATTGGTTTCCCAGTATTTGAAAATTTATAGAAGTGGAATTAGGTCAGATGGAGCCATGTGGGGCCCACAAGGTAACAGGGCGCGCCTACCCCCTGGGCGCGCCCTGTTGCCTTACCGTCTCCTCGTTTGCCGTCTGGTCTCCTCCCGAAGCTTGTAGGGTCTCTTATGTCCAGAAAAAAATTGTCAAAAAGTTTCGTAGCGTTTGGACTCCGTTTGGTACTGATTTTGTGGAAAAACAAAAACAAGCAAAAAAAACAGCAACTGGCACTAGGCACTGGGTTAATAAGTTATTTCCAAAAATGATATAAAAATGCATATTAAAGCATATAAAGTATCCAAGATTGATAATATAATAGCATGAAACAACCAAAAATTATAGATACGTCGGAGCCGTATCAGCATCCCCAAGCCTAATTCTTGCTCGTCCTCTAGTAGGTAAATGATAAAAACAGAATTTTTGATGTTGAATGCTACCTAACATGTTTATCATGTAATCTGTTTACAGTATAAATGATGAAAAATGATGAAGTAATAATATCAACATAATAATATCCATGAATATAAGAACATAATCATTAAACTTTCAAAATATACGATCCTTAACGAATGTTATCCCAACTCATTTTATCATGTTCGCATGGCATGACTCCACCTTCACTGCATAAATATAAATCATGGGCACCCCGGTGTTAAACTAGGCAATTGGATCGTACTTCTAACGCGCTTCAGCATTTTCAACCTCACGCAATACATGAGCGTGAGCCATGGATATAGCACTATAGGTGGAATAGAATGCAGGGAAGTCAAAAAGGAAGGAAGTCTCACGTCAACTCGGCGGATCAACGGGCTATGGAGATGCCCATCAATCGATATCAATGCGAGGAGTAGGGATTGCCATGCAACGGATGCACTAAGAGCTATAAGTGTATGAAAGCTCAACGGAAACTAAGTGGGTGTGCATCCAACTTGCTTGCTCATGAAGACCACGAGCATTTGAGGAATCCCATCATCGGAATATACAAGCCAAGTTCTGTAATGAAAGATTCCCACTAGTATATGAAAGTGACAACATAGGAGACTCTCTATATGAAGATTATGGTGCTGCTCTGAAGCACAAGTGTGGAAAAAGGATAGTAACATTGCCCCTTCTCTCTTTATCTCTCATTTTTCTCTCTTTTTTGTTGGACTCTTTTTGGCCTTTTTTTCGTCCGGAGCCTCATCCCGACTTGTGGGGGAATCATAGTCTCCATCATCCTTTCCTCACTGGGACAATACTCTAGTAATGATGATCATCACACTTTTATTTACTTACAACTCGATATTACAACATGATACTGAAACAATATGACTCTATATGAATGCCTCTGGCAGTGTACCAGGATGTGCAATGATCTAGCGTAACATGTATAACAATGATGAATGGTGGCTTTGCCACAAATACCATGCCAACTCTATATGATCATGCAAAGCAATATGATGATGAACACACAAGTCATGAGACAGAACGGTGGAAGTTGCATGGCAATATATCTCGGAATAGCTATGGAAATGCCATAATAGGTAGGTATGGTGGCTGTTTTGAGGAAGATATAAGGATGCTTATGTGTGATAGAGCGTATCATATCACGGGGTTTGGATGCACCAGCGAAATTTGCACCAACTCTCGAGGTGAGAAAGGGCAATTCACGGTACCAAAGAGGCTAGCAAACTGCGGAAAGGTAGGAGTGCGTATAATCCATGGAGTCACATTAGTCATAAAGAACTGATATACTTATTGTGAAAGCCTATTGGCCCTCGAAGCCAAGTACTACCCGCATGCCCCTAGGGAGGAGGTTGGTAGGAGTTAACCATCGCGCACCCCCGATTATAATAGCACTCAAGGATTTCAACCAGACATAAAAATGCTCAAACCTCCCCACCATGCGATGACCAACACTTAGATGAGAAGTTAATAACAAGCTTTAATACCGATATTTCTACTAACCAATGATCACACTACAAGAGATTGGGCCTACTATGATGAGCCAAAGCATGTCATGGAATAGCCAAAAACGTCACAAATATACCTTCATGACGTTTTATTGGCGTCACAAGCATCGTCACGGAATCCCCGTCACAGATTACCCATAGTGACGGCGCGCGCACTAAACGTCACTGAAAATAGAACCTTTGGTGACGTTCTCTAGAACGTCGTAGACATGGTATTTTCTGTGACGGTCAATAAATGTCACATGTTAGATGAAAATATGCCATAGTCAACGATATTCAGTGACAGAACAACGTCACTGACTTGATGCCATGTCAGCATAGGTCATTGATTAATGACATCATGATGAAATATTTAATTTATTCCAAAATAAAATTATAATGAATTATCAAATCCAATATATTCCAAATGCTTATCACAGTAAGTATTTAATTCTCCCCTAAAAGTTGGTCTTTAATTCACATTAATTCCCATTTTATAAGTAAGTTAGAGCCAAATCACATTATAGATTAAAATAAAAGACAAATTATATTATGAATTCAATCATCTCAACCAAATCATCCTCTAGATAGAAATGAGAATAAAAAATAACACAAATTCACAAGCTTGGCACTCACGAGAATAGACAAGTTGCAAAGAACTATTTAGATAACTAAAGACCACAAAAGTGTTGTCTCGATGGTCTTCATACACAAGTTTGGACTGGGACAACTAAGTTGCTTCGTCCCTTGAGAGAAAATCAATCTGTTTATCCATTTCATGTTGCTTCTTTTCCAGGCTTCACTCTTTTATTGTTGGCTCTTCTTCACAGATTCAATTCTTTTTGTTTCTTCCTCTCCATCTCTTAAGTGCTCTCTCATGTGCTTCAAGTCTCATGATTAACTCCTCCCGGTGCCTATAAATTAACAAAACACAAAAAATTGCATCATCATTAGACGAAAACAAACAAGACAACAAGGTACAAGAGTACCACTAAGAAGCTCACAATCTACCAATTTATGAATGTGAAATAAAAAAGTACATTATGAAATAAACCAAGGAATCAGTTATAAGGGCTAAAAAAACCTACAATATGTGTGTCCCTAGTTTAGCATACGCCTCACCATGTGTTTACCTTCCGTTAAAAATGCCCTCCTTTCTCTCTCACTCTACGGAACTAGTAGCATGATTGTAGTACCTGAAGTTGCAAAATACGGCACATAATGAAACTGAATGAATTGCCAAAATACCTACCAGCCTATGGTATCAACACCAACTAAATGAATTCTCCTTAAATTTGATTGTAATAAAGTATCTAACTTAGAATGAAAATACAAGTTGCAGTAGTATTGTAATTTCTCAAAGTGATGATACTAAAACTGATGTGCTGCACCTGCACAAACTGTTGGAATATGTGGCAAGCATCTATGCACATAAAAGTGCCCCCAAATCACAGAAGGTGCTGATCTATAAAACACAAAATTCTAACAGTATGAATTGAGTGTTCATTAACTTAGTAAGCTATTAGTTCATCGATTTCACAGCACGTAGTTCACCTAGTTCATCCGTAGATCAAAACTTCAGAAGTTCACTGGATATCCTACAAAAAAGGGGAAATAGACAGAGAAAAGGGGATATCCTCATGGCGCTCATTGTCTAGGTGGCCGGCGACCGCCCTGCATCCGTCCACCATGCGCGGGTGGATCCCCTGGATGGCGGATCTGACGGTGAGGCAGGCAAGGGGTTGGCCGTGGAGGATGGTTGTCCTCGTGGAGGTGGTGGCCGATCCAGTGGCTGTGGAGGTTGGCCTTGCTGATTGTGGTGGCTGAAGATGACGAGCAGACGTCGGGAGGCGCGAGGAGCACGGGAAGGTGGTGATGCAGTCGTCAACGAGCTGGAGGGCTCGGCCGTGTTCGGGAGCGCAGCGTCGGGGAGGAAACGCGGCAGCGGTAGCGGAGATCACGCCATGGAGGCGCAAGAGGTCCAGAAGAGCAAGTGCATGGAGTTCTGCAGACAGGTCGTCCTCAGATCGAATCGGCTCGTGCAGGGGCTCCTCATCCCGAGCGGCCTGGGCTGACTGCCTGCGGCGTCAGCGGCTCCTCTGCCACCATCGGTGCTGCAGGGGCTTACTCCGGGGTCTCGATGGCGGCGGCGGCAGTGGCGGTGGTTGTTGCGTCGATGGTGGGAGCTGCGGGAGGGGAGCGGCGGAGAGGATGTGAAGATTGGATCGGATTGAGAGAGGAAGAAGACTGCGCGATATGGGATAATGTTTTTTTTTCATTGACAGATATGGAATAATGGTGATTAGGGTTGGCCGGTGTGTGGTTAAATGGGCTTCGCTCCAAAAAAAATTGCACGCCTCGCCTAAGCAACTTTAATTTTCATTTTCTGCGCATCGGAGGGCAAATCGATTCCACCTTAAACTAGTGGGTTTAACAAGCTTACGTCAAAAATAGTGGGGTTTAATAAAAAAAATAGTGGGTTTGATATGTACCATGTGTTTTTTTAGGGATACACGTACCATGTATATGTGTATAATCTGATCAAAAAATTAAAAAGGCCCGCACCATGTTTATTTAGGGATACACGTACCATGTATATGTGTCATCTGACAACAAAAAGTAAAAAAAGCACGTACCATGTCTGTGTATAGTTTGATAAAAAAATTATCAAATATTTGAAAAAAAAAATTGCCCTCTACATGTGGGTTAGACATAAATACGAATGTATGTCGTGCAAAAATGGAAAAAAAATAGAAACAAATCACAATGATCACCAAAATTTGTGAACTTGTGTATGTTAGTGAAGACCATGGTAGGTTGCAGGTTCAAAGTCTTCCTACCGATCTAATTCCCATCCAATCTCTTATTTTCTTTTGACAGAACGAAACAACTACAACACTATAGTACCATATCCATCAGCTCACGAACTCCGCCAATATGCATTTTTATATTAGATTGAACAAAATAATTGCATTGCTCAATAACTAATGAAGATACTATGGCAGGTCCACCTACCAACATTGACCCATTGGTCCCATAAAAATACACTAACGCATGGGTCCTACTGCCCAATAACCCATGAAGCAGCTACGATAGGTCGCACTGCTAGTTGGTACATGATGAGAAAATGAGCATCACCCATTTGTAACAAATCGGTGTCAGTAGTAGGTTCATCGCAGAAATTACCAAAACATCACAGAAATTGGTAGCCAGTTGGGGCTCGGCCCAGGTGATTTGGTGACACTAATCGTCTCTGATTTACGGTAATCAATGACACGACATCCAAAACATCACACATTAGATATTTCGATGACTTTGTCAACCACCGTCATGAGGATTTTTGTCACGGTATCTCAAATTTCTTGTAGTATCATGAACCAATATCCTTTCATATTACGACATCAATACAATTAAACCATACGTTTCATATTTAGTGATCTACATGAAAGTTTTTTTATATCCCCCTTGAATACCTATCGTTTTTGGACTAGTCTTATAACACGTGCATATTGCCATTACTATTTATTAGACTCTCAAAAAGATTTAAGTGAAGCATGAGAGTGCAATCATTTCTATAAAATATACCCATCGCCATGCTCTAACAGATATATGTGAAGCACTAGAGCAACTGCCTAGTTCAAAAGATATAAGTGAAGCACATAGACTATTCTAACAAATCACGATAAATGTGTGTCCCTCTCAAAAGGTGTGTTTAGGAAACAATGATTTTAATTTTTGCACGATCCCGTAATGAGAATGGGAATAATTTTAATTTCACAATATCATTATCCACATCTTTTTTCTTTTGCATGTCACACAATTCTACGAAAGTGTTAAGATGGGATGCGGCATCTTCATTAGGACTACCGGAAAATTGATCTTTCATGACAAGATTTAGCAAAGCGGCATTAATATCACAAGTCTCCGCACTAGCAGCGGGAGGAGCAATCGGAGTACTAATAAAATCATTATTAGTAGTATTGGAAAAATCACACAATTTAGTATTTCCTTGAGACATCGTGACTACGCAAACAAAATAATAAGCAAACAAAACAAGCAAACAAGAAAAAGGCAAACGGAAAATATTTTTGTATTTTTGTAAAAATGTTTTAGAAGTGGGGGAGATGAAAACGAGAGGCAAATGGCAAATAAAATAAATGCAAGGATATGAGAGTTTATGCAAAGGTACTTGATAGATGTTGATGATGTGTCCCCGGCAACGGCGCCAGAAATTCTTCCTGCTACTTGTAGCTTGCGTTGGTATTTTCCTCGAAGAGGAAGGGATGATGCAACACAGTAGAGATAAGTATTTCCCTCAGTTATGAAACCAAGGTTATCGAACCAGTAGGAGAATCACGCAACACCTCGTTAGCAGAACCTGCACACAAAAAACAAATCCTTGCACCCAACGCAAACGAGGGGTTGTCAATCCCTCGGCGGTCAATTGCAAGATTAAATTGTATGTGATAGATAGATAGATTGAAACAAAAATATAAAATAAAATAAATAAAAGAAAATGGCAGCAATATTTTTAGGGTTTTAGTAATATGATTTAGATAGACCCGGGGGCCATAGTTTTCACTAGAGGCTTCTCTCGAGAAAATAGCAAACGGGAGGGAGCTGCGGGAGGGGAGCAGCGGAGAGGATGTGAAGATTGGATCGGATTGAGAGAGGAAGAAGACTGCGCGGTATGGGATAATGTTTTTTTTTCATTGACAGATATGGAATAATGGTGATTAGGGTTGGCCGGTGTGTGGTTAAATGGGCTTCGCTCCAAAAAAAATTGCACGCCTCGCCTAAGCAACTTTAATTTTCATTTTCTGCGCATCGGAGGGCAAATCGATTCCACCTTAAACTAGTGGGTTTGACAAGCTTACGTCAAAAATAGTGGGGTTTAATAAAAAAAATAGTGGGTTTGATATGTACCATGTGTTTTTTTAGGGATACACGTACCATGTATATGTGTATAATCTGATCAAAAAATTAAAAAGGCCCGCACCATGTTTATTTAGTGATACACGTACCATGTATATGTGTCATCTGACAACAAAAAGTAAAAAAAGCACGTACCATGTCTGTGTATAGTTTGATAAAAAAATTATCAAATATTTGAAAAAAAAAATTGCCCTCTACATGTGGGTTAGACATAAATACGAATGTATGTCGTGCAAAAATGGAAAAAAAATACCAACAAATCACAATGATCACCAAAATTTGTGAACTTGTGTATGTTAGTGAAGACCATGGTAGGTTGCAGGTTCAAAGTCTTCCTACCGATCTAATTCCCATCCAATCTCTTATTTTCTTTTGACAGAACGAAACAACTACAACACTATAGTACCATATCCATCAGCTCACGAACTCCGCCAATATGCATTTTTATATTAGATTGAACAAAATAATTGCATTGCTCAATAACTAATGAAGATACTATGGCAGGTCCAACTACCAACATTGACCCATTGGTCCCATAAAAATACACTAACGCATGGGTCCTACTGCCCAATAACCCATGAAGCAGCTACGACAGGTCGCACTGCTAGTTGGTACATGATGAGAAAATGAGCATCACCCATTTGTAACAAATCGGTGTCAGTAGTAGGTTCATCGCAGAAATTACCAAAACATCACAGAAATTGGTAGCCAGTTGGGGCTCGGCCCAGGTGATTTGGTGACACTAATCGTCTCTGATTTACGGTAATCAATGACACGACATCCAAAACATCACACATTAGATATTTCGATGACTTTGTCAACCACCGTCATGAGGATTTTTGTCACAGTATCTCAAATTTCTTGTAGTATCATGAACCAATATCCTTTCATATTACGACATCAATACAATTAAACCATACGTTTCATATTTAGTGATCTACATGAAAGTTTTTTTATATCCCCCTTGAATACCTATCGTTTTTGGACTAGTCTTATAACACGTGCATATTGCCATTACTATTTATTAGACTCTCAAAAAGATTTAAGTGAAGCATGAGAGTGCAATCATTTCTATAAAATATACCCATCGCCATGCTCTAACAGATATATGTGAAGCACTAGAGCAACTGCCTAGTTCAAAAGATATAAGTGAAGCACATAGACTATTCTAACAAATCACGATAAATGTGTGTCCCTCTTAAAAGGTGTGTTTAGGAAACAATGATTTTAATTTTTGCACGATCCCGTAATGAGAATGAGAATAATTTTAATTTCACAATATCATTATCCACATCTTTTTTCTTTTGCATGTCACACAATTCTACGAAAGTGTTAAGATGGGATGCGGCATCTTCATTAGGACTACCGGAAAATTGATCTTTCATGACAAGATTTAGCAAAGCGGCATTAATATCACAAGTCTCCGCACTAGCAGCGGGAGGAGCAATCGGAGTACTAATAAAATCATTATTAGTAGTATTGGAAAAATCACACAATTTAGTATTTCCTTGAGACATCGTGACTACGCAAACAAAATAATAAGCAAACAAAACAAGCAAACAAGAAAAAGGCAAACGGAAAATATTTTTGTATTTTTGTAAAAATGTTTTAGAAGTGGGGGAGATGAAAATGAGAGGCAAATGGCAAATAAAATAAATGCAAGGATATGAGAGTTTATGCAAAGGTACTTGATAGATGTTGATGATGTCTCCCCGGCAACGGCGCCAGAAATTCTTCCTGCTACTTGTAGCTTGCGTTGGTATTTTCCTCGAAGAGGAAGGGATGATGCAACACAGTAGAGATAAGTATTTCCCTCAGTTATGAAACCAAGGTTATCGAACCAGTAGGAGAATCACGCAACACCTCGTTAGCAGAACCTGCACACAAAAAACAAATCCTTGCACCCAACGCAAACGAGGGGTTGTCAATCCCTCGGCGGTCAATTGCAAGATTAAATTGTATGTGATAGATAGATAGATTGAAACAAAAATATAAAATAAAATAAATAAAAGAAAATGGCAGCAATATTTTTAGGGTTTTAGTAATATGATTTAGATAGACCCGGGGGCCATAGTTTTCACTAGAGGCTTCTCTCGAGAAAATAGCATACGGGAGGGAGCTGCGGGAGGGGAGCAGCGGAGAGGATGTGAAGATTGGATCGGATTGAGAGAGGAAGAAGACTGCGCGGTATGGGATAATGTTTTTTTTTCATTGACAGATATGGAATAATGGTGATTAGGGTTGGCCGGTGTGTGGTTAAATGGGCTTCGCTCCAAAAAAAATTGCACGCCTCGCCTAAGCAACTTTAATTTTCATTTTCTGCGCATCGGAGGGCAAATCGATTCCACCTTAAACTAGTGGGTTTGACAAGCTTACGTCAAAAATAGTGGGGTTTAATAAAAAAAATAGTGGGTTTGATATGTACCATGTGTTTTTTTAGGGATACACGTACCATGTATATGTGTATAATCTGATCAAAAAATTAAAAAGGCCCGCACCATGTTTATTTAGGGATACACGTACCATGTATATGTGTCATCTGACAACAAAAAGTAAAAAAAGCACGTACCATGTCTGTGTATAGTTTGATCAAAAAATTATCAAATATTTGAAAAAAAAAATTGCCCTCTACATGTGGGTTAGACATAAATACGAATGTATGTCGTGCAAAAATGGAAAAAAAATACCAACAAATCACAATGATCACCAAAATTTGTGAACTTGTGTATGTTAGTGAAGACCATGGTAGGTTGCAGGTTCAAAGTCTTCCTACCGATCTAATTCCCATCCAATCTCTTATTTTCTTTTGACAGAACGAAACAACTACAACACTATAGTACCATATCCATCAGCTCACGAACTCCGCCAATATGCATTTTTATATTAGATTGAACAAAATAATTGCATTGCTCAATAACTAATGAAGATACTATGGCAGGTCCAACTACCAACATTGACCCATTGGTCCCATAAAAATACACTAACACATGGGTCCTACTGCCCAATAACCCATGAAGCAGCTACGACAGGTCGCACTGCTAGTTGGTACATGATGAGAAAATGAGCATCACCCATTTGTAACAAATCGGTGTCAGTAGTAGGTTCATCGCAGAAATTACCAAAACGTCACAGAAATTGGTAGCCAGTTGGGGCTCGGCCCAGGTGATTTGGTGACACTAATCGTCTCTGATTTACGGTAATCAATGACACGACATCCAAAACATCACACATTAGATATTTCGATGACTTTGTCAACCACCGTCATGAGGATTTTTGTCACAGTATCTCAAATTTCTTGTAGTATCATGAACCAATATCCTTTCATATTACGACATCAATACAATTAAACCATACGTTTCATATTTAGTGATCTACATGAAAGTTTTTTTATATCCCCCTTGAATACCTATCGTTTTTGGACTAGTCTTATAACACGTGCATATTGCCATTACTATTTATTAGACTCTCAAAAAGATTTAAGTGAAGCATGAGAGTGCAATCATTTCTATAAAATATACCCATCGCCATGCTCTAACAGATATATGTGAAGCACTAGAGCAACTGCCTAGTTCAAAAGATATAAGTGAAGCACATAGACTATTCTAACAAATCACGATAAATGTGTGTCCCTCTCAAAAGGTGTGTTTAGGAAACAATGATTTTAATTTTTGCACGATCCCGTAATGAGAATGGGAATAATTTTAATTTCACAATATCATTATCCACATCTTTTTTCTTTTGCATGTCACACAATTCTACGAAAGTGTTAAGATGGGATGCGGCATCTTCATTAGGACTACCGGAAAATTGATCTTTCATGACAAGATTTAGCAAAGCGGCATTAATATCACAAGTCTCCGCACTAGCAGCGGGAGGAGCAATCGGAGTACTAATAAAATCATTATTAGTAGTATTGGAAAAATCACACAATTTAGTATTTCCTTGAGACATCGTGACTACGCAAACAAAATAATAAGCAAACAAAACAAGCAAACAAGAAAAAGGCAAACGGAAAATATTTTTGTATTTTTGTAAAAATGTTTTAGAAGTGGGGGAGATGAAAACGAGAGGCAAATGGCAAATAAAATAAATGCAAGGATATGAGAGTTTATGCAAAGGTACTTGATAGATGTTGATGATGTCTCCCCGGCAACGGCGCCAGAAATTCTTCCTGCTACTTGTAGCTTGCGTTGGTATTTTCCTCGAAGAGGAAGGGATGATGCAACACAGTAGAGATAAGTATTTCCCTCAGTTATGAAACCAAGGTTATCGAACCAGTAGGAGAATCACGCAACACCTCGTTAGCAGAACCTGCACACAAAAAACAAATCCTTGCACCCAACGCAAACGAGGGGTTGTCAATCCCTCGGCGGTCAATTGCAAGATTAAATTGTATGTGATAGATAGATAGATTGAAACAAAAATATAAAATAAAATAAATAAAAGAAAATGGCAGCAATATTTTTAGGGTTTTAGTAATATGATTTAGATAGACCCGGGGGCCATAGTTTTCACTAGAGGCTTCTCTGGAGAAAATAGCATACGGTGGGTAGACAAATTACTGTTGGGCAATTGATAGAAAAGCAAATAATCATGACGATATCCAAGGCAATGATAATGTATATAGGCCTCATGTCCAAGACAAGTGAACCGACTCCTGCCTGCATCTACTACTATTACTCGACACATCGACCGCTATCCAGCATGCATCTAGTGTATTAAGTCCATAAAGAATGGAGTAAAGCCTTAAGAATGATGACATGATGTAGACAAGATAAACTCATGCATGAATAAAGCCCATCTTTTTACCCTTAATAGCAATGATACATACGTGTCATGTCCCTTTCTATCACTGGGATTGAGCACCGCAAGATCGAACCCATTACAAAGCACCTCTTCCCATGGCAAGATAAATCAATCTAGTTGGCCAAACCAAATCAATAGATCGGAGAAGAAATAAAAAGCTATAATAATCATGCATAGAAGAGATTAGAGAAGACTCAAATAATATTCATGGATAATCTGATCATAAACTCACAATTCATTGGATCCCAACAAACACACCGCAAAAAGTGATTACATTGGATAGAACTCCAAGAACATCGAGGAGAACATTGTATTGAAGATCAAAAAGAGAGAAGAAGCCATCTAGCTACTAACTATGGACCCGAAGGTCTATGGTAAACTACTCATGCATCATCGGAAGGGCAGCAAGGTTCATGTAGAGCCCCTCCGTGATCGATTCCCCCTCCGGCGGAGTACCGGAGAAGGCCTCCAGATGGGATCTCTCGAGAACAGAAACTTGCGGCGGCGGAAAAAGTATTTCGTGGACTCCCTTGAGGGTTTCTGATTTTTCCTGAATTTATAGTGGTGGAATTAGGTCAAACGGGGCTGAGGTGGGCCCACGAGGCACCAGGGCGCGTCTAGGGGGGGGGGGGGGGGCAGGCGCGCCCTGGTGGCTCGTGGCCACCTCCTCTAGCGTCTGGTCTTCTCCCGAAGCTTCTAGTGTTTATCTTGTCCAGAAAAAAATCTCCAAAAAGTTTCGTGGCATTTGGACTTCGTTTGGTATTGATTTTCTGTAAAACAAAAATAGGGCAGAAAACAGCAACTGGCACTGGGCACTAGGTTAATAGGTTAGTCTCCAAAAATGATATATAATTGCTGTAAATGTATATAAAAACATCCAAGATTGATAATATAACAGCATGGAACAATCAAAAATGATAGATACGTTGGAGACGTATCAGCATCCCCAAGCTTAATTCCTGCTCGTCCTCGAGTAGGTAAATGATAAAAACAGAATTTTTGATGTGGAATGCTGCCTATCATATTCACCACATATTCTTTTCTTTTATAGCATGGACATTGGACTTGAATGATTCAAAGCAATAGTCTATAATTTGACATGAAGATATAAATACTCAAGCATGCTAACAAGCAACCATGTCTTTCAAAATGTCAATGCTAAAGAAAGTTATCCCTAGCCCATTATGCTCAATCATTAATCCATTCATGAAACACACTCAAATATTAGCTACATCCAATGCACAAGTATGACAATAGTGCTCTCTAGTTGGTGCTTTTGTAAGAGAAGTTGGAGACTCAAATAAAATAAAAATTGCATAAAAGTAAATAGATAGGACCTTCACAGAAGGAAGCAGAGATTAGTCAAATGTGCCAGAGCTCAAAGCTGAAATTAAAGAGATAAAATATTTTGAGAGGCATGCTTTTCCTGTCAACGAAAACGACCGAGAATTCCCAATATTTTCCATGCTAGACACATCATAGGTGGTTCCCAAAAAGAAAGTAAAGTTTATTTCCTTTCCACCATTCTTTCACAATCCATGGCTAGTCGTATCCACGGGTGCCCTCCATACCATCACTTTCCAAGGAATTTTGTTGTTATTAATTTTTGATTTCATTGTGGGACTCGACATCCCTATTACCAACCATTCTCTCGTGCAATGACAAGTGAATAAACACTCATCGTGAGAATAACACACCTAGCATGGAAAATAATGGCCACCCCCTGCCGCTTCATGAGCGATACGGGCACACAAAACGGAAAAATTATTTTGAAAATTAGAGTTGGCACACGCAAATTTACTTGGAACGGCATTGAAATACCGCATATAGGTAGGTATAGTGGACTCATTTGGCACAACTTGGGTTTAAGGATTTTGGATGCACAAGCAGTATTTCCGCTTAGTACATATGAAGGCTAGCAAATAGATTGAGAAGCAACCAACCAAAAAGCGAAAACGGTCATAAACATGCATTGAACATAACTAACACCGAATAATGCACCATAAGTAGGATATAATTTGTTTGCATAACTATTGACTTGATATGCATGCATAGGGAATCACAAATCTTAACACTAATATTCTTACTAAATCACAATTACTCACTAACATGACTCACACATTATCAATTCCATATTGCAAAACTATTGCAAGGAATCACACTTATCGTATCCAATGATCTATATGAAAGTTTTTATTTATATCCCTCTTGAATATTCATCACCTTGGGACCAAATTCATATCTTGTGCAAATTACCGTTACTTTCATCAACTCTCAAAAAGATTTAAGTGAAGCATGAGAGTGCAAATATTTCTTCAAAATTTTAATCTTATCAATTCTCAAAATAATATAAGTGAAGCATGAGAACTCATTTCTTTAAAATTTTAAATCAACTCTCAAAATAATATAAGTGAAGCATGAGAGTTTATTTCTTCAAAACATAGCTACCACTGTGCTCAAAAAGATTTAAGTGAAGCACTAGAGCAAGTGCCTAGCTCAATTTTTTTTAAGTGAAGCACATAGAGTATTCTAACAAATGATGATAAAGGTGCGGCTCTCTCAAAATAGGTGTGTTCAGCAAAGATGATTGTGACAAACTAAAAAGCAAACAAAGCAAAGACTCATATAATACAAGCCGCTCCAAGCAAAACACATATCATGTGACGAATAAAAGTATAGCTCCAAGTAAAATTACCGATGGTTGGTAGAAGAAAGAGGGGATGCCTTCCGGGGCAACCCCAAGCTTAGACGCTTGAGTCTTCCTAGAATATTACCTTGGGGTGCCTCGGGCATCCCCAATCTTAGGCTCTTGCTACTCCTTATTCCTTCATCCTTCGTGATCTCACCCAAAACTTGAAAACTTCAATCACACAAAACTCAACAAAAACTTCGTGAGATCCGTTAGCATAACAAAATAAATCACTACTCTAAGTACTGTTGCAAACCCATTCATATTTTATTTTTGCATTATACCTACTGTACTCTAACTTCACCATGGCTTATACCCCCTGATACAATCCATAGATTCATCAAAACAAGCAAGTAGTGCATCAAAAACAGAATATGTCAAAAACAGAAAAGTCTGTAGCAATCTATTTAAAAGCCATACTTATGTAAGTCCAAAAATTCTGAAAAATTAGTAAAACGTGGAAAATTCATACACCAATACTGTGTAAAAATTTGAGATTTTTTCGACGCCCCAGTACAGAAACAAAATTTGGGCACTGGACGCAAAACTTTCTGTTTTCCAAACAACATCAATTATACTATCTTCCAAATCATCCTAAAGGCTTTACTTGGCACAAACACTATTTAAGAACACAAAAACACAATCATACCAGTAGCATAATTGTGAAAACACACAATAACAGAAAAAATTTATTTTATTCATTGGTTTGCCTCCCAACAAGCGCTATTGTTTTATGCCCCTAGGTAGGCATAATGCATAGTTTCAAGTATTGTCATCTTTCAAGTTGATTCCATAAGTGGCCCTCATAATTGATTTATATGGTGCTTTAATTATTTTCCAAGGGAAATGCTCCTTACGCTTTTTTAGTGGAAACTGAAATTTTATATTCCCTTCTTTCATATCAATAACGGCACCTATAGTTCGTAAGAACGGTCTACCAAGTATTATGGGGCAAGAGGAATTGCATTCAATATCAAGAACAATAAAATCAACGGGCACATAATTTCTATTTGCAAGAATAAGAACATCATTAATTCTACCAATTGGTTTTTAATAGTAGAATCCGAAAGATGCAAAATAAGAGAACATTCATCTATATTGGTGAAACCTAGCACATCACATAGAGATTTTGGAATTGTGGAAACGCTAGCACCCAAATCACATAAAGCATTGCACTCATAATTTTTTATTTTAACTTTAATGGTGGGTTCCCATTCATCATATAATTTTCTAGGAATTGAAACCTCTACTTCTAGCTTTTCTTCTAACGCTTTCATCATTGCTTCTACGATGTGTTTAGTAAAAGCCTTGTTTTGCTCATAAGCGTTGGGTGAATTTAGCATGGATTGTAACAAAGAAATGCACTCAATCAAAGAACAATTATCATATTTAAAATCTTTGTAATCCAAGAGAGTGGGCACATCGCTATTTAAAGTTTTTACCTCTCCAAACCCACTTTTAGCAATTTTTTCATTAAGATTTTCACCCTCCGAATTATGGGAACGCCTACTAGCTAAAGTTGACTCTTCTTCAGTCCCCTTTTCATCAAGTTTTATACTGCTAAACAAAGAATCAATAGATGAAACACCAATCATTTTAATATCCTCATCATTACTACGATAGAAACCGAGAGGAATCGCTTTTTCTAAAAATTCCCGTTTAGCTTTTAGCATGGCGGTTCTTTTCTTACTCTCATCCATGGAGACATATAAAGCTTTAATTGATTCACTAATATCAATTTTGGGTGGCAAAATTTTAGTCTTAAGATTTTCCATATCATGAATAATTCTATCAATGCTCCTAGACATATCATCAAGTTTACTCAATTTTTCTTCTATCGTATTGTTGAAAACTTTTTGAGCATTAATAAATTATTTAATATTACTTTCAAGATCAGAGGGCATCCTATTATTATTATTATTATAGGAATTACCATAAGGATTGCCATAATTATTAGAGGAATTTCCAGGAAACGGTCTAGCATTGAAATTACCTCTATAAGCATTATTATTAAAATTGTTTCGCAAGACAAAATTCACATCTACGGGATCATTATTTTGCTCAATCAAAGTGGACAATGGCACATCATTAGGATCAACAAGAGTATTTTTACTAGCAACCAATTTCATAAGCGCATCAACTTTATCAGTCAAAGTACTAATTTCTTCAATAGAATTCACTTTTTTACTAGTTGGTGTTCTTTCAGTATGCCATTGTGAATAATTTGCCATAATATTATCAAGCAATTTAGTCGCTGCCCCCTAAGTAATTTCCATAAAAATACCACCCGCGGCGGAATCTAAAAGATTTCTAGAAACAAAATTCAATCCCGCATAAAATTTTTGTATGATCATCCATAAATTTAAATCATGAGTAGGGCAATTTCTTATCATTAATTTCATCCTCTCCCAAGATTGGGCAACATGTTCATGATCAAGTTGCTTGAAATTCATAATTTGATTTCTAAGAGAAATAATTTTCGCGGGAGGAAAATACTTAGTAATAAAAGCATCTTTACACCTATCCCAAGAATCGATACTATTTCGTGGTAAAGATGAAAACCAAATTTTTGCACGATCTCGTAATGAGAATGGGAATAATTTTAATTTCACAATATCATTATCCACATATTTTTTCTTTTGCATGTCACACAATTCTACAAAAGTGTTAAGATGGGATGCGGCATCTTCATTAGGACTACCGGAAAATTGATATTTCATGAAAAGATTTAGCAAAGCGGCATTAATATCACAAGTCTCCGCACTAGCGGCGGGAGGAGCAATCGGAGTACTAATAAAATCATTATTATTAGTATTGGAAAAATCACACAATTTTGTATTTCCTTGAGACATCGTGACTACGCAAACAAGATAACAAGCAAGCAAACAAGCAAACAAGAAAAAGGCAAATGGAAAATATTTTTGTATTTTTGTAAAAACGTTTTAGAAGTGGGGGAGATAAAAACGAGAGGCAAATGTCAAATAAAATAAATGCAAGGAGATGAGAGTTTATGCAAAGGTACTTGATACATGTTGATGATGTCTCCCCGGCAACGGCGCCAGAAATTCTTCCTGCAACTTGTAGCTTGCGTTGGTATTTTCTCCGAAGAGGAAGGGATGATGCAGCATAGTAGAGATAAGTATTTCCCTCAGTTATGAAACCAAGGTTATCAAACCAGTAGGAGAATCACGCAACACCTCGTTAGCAGCACCTGCACACAAACAACAAATCTTTGCACCCAACGCAAACGAGGGGTTGTCAATCCCTCGGCGGTCAATTGCAAGATTAAATTTTATGTGATAGATAGATAGATAGAAACAAAAATAAAAAATAAAATAAATAAAATAAAATGGCAGCAATAGTTTTAGGGTTTTAGTAATATGATTTAGATAGACCCGGGGGCCATATTTTTCACTAGAGGCTTCTCTCGAGAAAATTGCATACGGTGGGTAGACAAATTACTGTTGGGCAATTGATAGAAAAGCAAATAATCACGACGATATCCAAGGCAATGATCATGTATATAGGCATAACGTCCAAGACAAGTGGACCGACTCCTGCCTGCATCTACTACTATTACTCCACACATCGACCGCTATCCAGCATGCATCTAGTGTATTAAGTCCATAAAGAATGGAGTAACGCCTTAAGAACGATGACATGATGTAGACAAGGTAAACTCACGCATGAATAAACCCCATCTTTTTACCCTTAATAGCAATGATACATACGTGTCATGTCCCTTTCTGTCACTGGGATTGAGCACCGCAAGATCGAACCCATTACAAAGCACCTCTTCCCATGGCAAGATAAATCAATCTAGTTGGCCAAACCAAATCAATAGATCGGAGAATAAATATGAAGCTATAATAATCATGCATAACAGAGATCAGAGAAGACTCAAATAATATTCATGGATAATCTGATCATAAACTCACAATTCATCGGATCCCAACAAACACACCGCAAAAAGTGATTACATCGGATAGAACTCCAAGAACATCGAGGAGAACATTGTATTGAAGATCAAAAAGAGAGAAGAAGCCATCTAGCTACTAACTATGGACCTGAAGGTCTGTGGTAAACTACTCACGCATCATCGGAAGGGCAGCAAGGTTGATGTAGAGCCCCTCCGTGATCGATTCCCCCTCCGACGGAGTACCGGAGATGGCCTCCAGATGGGATCTCTCAAGAACAGAAACTTACGGCGGCGGAGAAAGTATTTCGTGGACTCCCCTGAGGGTTTCTAATTTTTCCTAAATTTATAGTGGTGGAATTAGGTCAAATGGAGCTGAGGTGGGCCCACGAGGCACCAGGGCGTGCCTGCCCCCCCCCAGGCGCGCCCTGGTGGATCGTGGCCACCTCCTCTGGCGTCTGGTCTTCTCCCGAAGCTTCTAGTGTTTATCTTGTCCAAAAAAAATCTCCAAAAAGTTTTGGGGCATTTGGACTTCGTTTGGCATTGATTTTCTGTAAAACAAAAATAGGGAAGAAAAAAGTAACTGGCACTGGGCACTAGGTTAATTGGTTAGTCTCCAAAAATGATATATAATTGTTGTAAATGTATATAAAAATATCCAAGATTGATAATTTAACAGCATGGAACAATAAAAAATTATAGATACATTGGAGACGTATCAGTTCCTATAATTTTGTTTGCACACAAAAAGGAAAAAGAAAAAATAAAGATAACTATTGGGTTGTCTCCCAACAAGCTCTTTCTTTATAGCCACTAAGATAGGCTTCGATATTTTATCGATGCTCACATGAAAGATAATAATATGAAACACAAAGAGAGCATCATGAAGCATGTGAAAAATGCATTTAAGTCTAAGATACTTCCTATGCATTGGCATTTTATTAGCAAACAAATTATCAAAGCAAGAACTATTTAGCATATGCAAGAAAGAACAATATAACATTGACAATTTGAACTTCTAGAGTGGTAATTAAGTAACATGAAAATTTCTACAACCATATTTGCCTCTCTCATAATAATTACATGTAGGATCATAATCAAACTCAACAATATAACTATCATGTAAAACATTCCCTTTATGATCCACATGCATAATCTTCCTAGATAGTGGGATAATCATGAACTAAAGTCATGACCTCTCCAAACCCACTTTTATCAAAAAATTCATAAGATTGAACACTCTCCAAATATGTGGGATTCTTTTTACCTAAAGTTGGCACTCTTCCAAAACCACTTTCAATACTATTGCAAATCTCATTATCAATAGTAGATCCACTATGAGGCTTAAATAAATTTTCAAGATCAAAAGAAACATCATCACCCCAATCATGATCATTAGCACAATTGGCATTCATAGAATTTATACTAACACACTTGCAATCAGGCTTTTCATTCAATAAATGTATCCCAATAGCATTTTATTTTATCACTTCTTCACTATTAGCTATTGGTTTACAACAAGCAGCAAGTTTGAAAAGATTAGCAAGTGGATGAGGATCCATATGTCTTTATTTTTCTTTTCTTGAGTCACATAATTATAGCTAGTAAGAAAAATAAAATATTTTTGTATTTTTGATTTTTTTGAGAAGTGGAGGGAGATGAAAAAGAGAGGCAAAGGCAAATAAAAAGTAGAGCAAGTGATTGATAATTAGTATGTAGGAACCTGATGAGAATTTGATGATGTGTCCCCGGCAACGGCGCTAGAAATTCTTTCTGCTACTTGTGAGCTGCGTTGGGATTTTCCCCGAAGAGGAAGGGTGAAGCAGTACAGTATAGATAAGTATTTCCCTCAGTGAGAACCAAGGTTTATCGAACCAAAAGGAGAACCACGCAAATCCTAGTGAACAACACCTGCACACACAAAATCAAATACTTGCACCCAACGCGGGCAAGAGGGTTGTCAATCCCCTTGAACTCGTTACTTGCAAGGATCAAATCTTGAAGGTAAATTGCAAAACAAAATAAAAGTAAATAAATTGCAGCAAGGTATTTTTAGTTTTTATAATATGATTAAAGTAGACCTGGGGGCCATAGTTTTCACTAGAGGCTTCTCTCTCGAACACATAGCATCCGGTGGGTAAACAAATTACTGTGGGGCAATTGATAGAAAAGCGCATAGTTATGACGTATTCATGACAATGATCACACATATAGGCATCACGTCCGTGACAAGTAGACCGACTCCTGCCTGCATCTACTACTATTACTCCACCAATCGATCGCTATCCAGCATGCATCTATGGTATTAAATTCATGACAAACAGAGTAACGCCTTAAGCAAGATGACATGATGTAGACAAAGTAAACTCAATCAATATGAATAAACCCCATCGTTTTATCCTTAGTAGCAACAATACAATACGTGCCTCGCTACCCCTACTACCACTGGGTGAGGACACCGCGAGATTGAACCCACTACAAAGCACCTCTCCCACTGAAGATAAATCAATCTAGTTGGCCAAACCAAATGGATAGATCGGAGAGAAATACAAAGCTATCATAATCATGCATAATAAAGTTCAGAAAAGACTCAATTACTTTCAATAAATAATCTGATCATAAACCCATAATTCATTGGATCCCAATAAACACACCGCAAAAGAAGATTACATCGGATAGAACTCCAAGAAGATCGAGGAGAACATTGTATTGAAGATCAAAGAGAGAGAAGAAGCCTTCTAGCTACTAGATATGGACCCGTAGGTCTGTGGTGAACTACTCACACATCATCGGAAGGGTAGCAAGGTTGATGTAGAAGCCCTCCGTGATTGATTCCCCCTCTGGCAGATCGCCGGAAAAGGCCTCCAGATGGGATCGCGGAAGAACAGAAGCTTGCGGTGGCAGAAAAGTTATTTCGGGTGGCTCTCTGTTGGTTTCCCAATATTTGAGAATTTATAGAAGTGGAATTAGGTCAGACAGAGCCACATGGGGCCCACAAGGTAATAGGGCGCGCCTACCCCCTAGGCGTGCCCTGTTGCCTTGCCATCTCCTCGTTTGCCGTCTGGTCTCCTCCCAAAGCTTCCAGGGTCTCTTATGTCCAGAAAAAAATCATCAAAAAGTTTTGTAGTGTTTGGACTCCGTTTGGTACTGATTTTCTGGAAAACCAAAAACAGGCAAAAAAAACAGCAACTGGCACTAGGGACTGGGTTAATAGGTTAGTTCCCAAAAATAATATAAAATTGCATATTAAAGCATATAAAGTATCCAAGATGGATAATATAATAGCATGAAACAATAAAAAATTATAGATACGTCGGAGACGTATCAGTGTGCAAAACCATTTGGTATACCACTACTATAGGAATGACTAGCAGTGGCGGGTGCAAAAAAGCCAGCAGTGGCGGGCCAGGCTGCCTGGGGCGCCCGCCACCGACCTCCCGCCACTTCTACAACCGCATGAGTGGCGGGCGCCCGCCCGCCACTGGAAGGGAGACAGCAGTGGCGGGCGCGCTCTTCTGCCCGCCACTGGCTTGTCTGGTATCTGTGGTGGGCTTTTCTAGCGCCCGCCACTGAGTGTCAGTCACACAAAATAAAAATTTCACAACGACGGCAACAGTATGCTGGCATGGTTGCGTTTTTCGTACATCACATATTAGAATACATTGATAAGGATAAGAGAGGAAGACTTTGCTGCATATATTAAGCACTAGCTCTAGTTGTTGTCAATCATGACTACAAATGCCCCACCTAAATTAATATTCGTAGCTAGGTAGCAGCTGCCAACACATAGTAGGCAAAACACTATTGACAATACAAATATGCACCACTGATACGTCTCCCACGTATCTATAATTTATGAAGTATTCATGCTATGTTTACAACAATTTTATATGGTTTTGGTATGATTTGATTAGAACTAACCCGGACTGACGCTGTTTTCAGCATAACTACCGTGGTGTTGTTTTTGTGTAGAAATAAAAGTTCTCAGAATTGGACGAAACTTTTTGATGATTTTTTTGGACCAAAAGAGACCCCCGAAGCTTCGTGGAAGGACCAGAAGCCTCACGAGGAGCTCACAAGGCAACACGGGGTGCCCTGGGGAGTCGTGTGCTGTTGCCTTGTGGGGCACTCGTAGCTCCTTTTCGCGTGATTCCAATGCTGAAATATCCTATAAATAGAGAAATCCCCAGAAATAAACCTAGAACTTTGACGCCGCCACCGCAAGCCTCTGTACCAAAGAAATACCATCTGGAGCCCTGTTTCGGCACCCTGTCGGAGGGGGGAATCATCACCGGAGGCCATCTTCATCATCCCAGCGGTCTCCATGACGAGGAGGGAGTAGTTCACCCTCGGGGCTGAGGGTATGTACTATTAGCTATGTGTTTGATCTCTCTCTCTCTCTCTCTCTCTCTCGTGTTCTTGATTTGGCACGATCTTGATGTATCGCGAGCTTTGTTAATATAGTTGGATCATATGGTGTTTCTTCCCTCTATATCTTCTTGTGATGAATTGAATCTTTCCCTTTGAGGTTTCGTTATTGTCGGATTGAATATTTCAGATTTGAGAACACTTGACGTATGTCTTGCATGTGGATACCCGTGGTGACAATGGGGTATTCTATTGGTTCACTTGATGTATGTTTTGGTGATCAACTCGCGGATTCCCATGACCTTGGGGTGATCTAGGCTAGGGGTTGGTTGCACGTTTTCATCTTCTTTTCTCCGATAAAAACTTTGGGGTACTCTTTGAAGTTCTTTGTGTGGATTGAATATTATGAATCTGAAGTTGTTTTGATGCATATCGAATAATCAACTCACGGATACTTGTGGTGACATTGGAGTATCTAGGTGACATTAGAGTTGGTTGATGCGTATCATATGGTGTTATTTTAGTACGAACTCTAGGGCTATTTGTGACACTTATAGGGATGGCTCAATAGATTGATCGGAAAGGATAACTTTGAGGTGGTTTCATACCCTACAACAATTTCTTATTATGTTCTCCGCTAATAGGAACTTTGGAGTGATTCTTTATCACACGTTGAGGGATTGTTATATGATTCAACTATTTTAGCACTGTTAAGAGATTGCACTAGTGAAAGTATGAACCCTAGGCCTTGTTTTTAAGCATTGCAATCCCGTTTGTGCTCCGTTTTATCACTTGCTACCTTGCTGTTTGTATATTTTCAGATTACAAAAACCTATATCTACTATCCATACTACACTTGTATCACCATCTCTTCGCCGAACTAGTGCACCTGTACAATTTACCATTGTATTGGGTGTGTTGGGGACACAAGAGATTTCTTGTATTTGATTGCAGGGTTGTTTGAGAGAGACCATCTTCATCCTATGCCTCCCACGGATTGATAAACCTTAGGTCATACACTTGAGGGAAATTTGCTACTGTCCTAAGTTGCGTAGTAGACATCAAGCTCTTTTCTGGCGTCGTTGCCAGGGAGGTGAGTGCTTGAAGGTATATCTTTAGATCATGCAATTGAATATTTTAGTTTTTTGTTTATTCACTAGTTTGGTTTTATAAAATAAAATTAAAAAAATGGAATTGAGGTTGCCACAAATGCTTCATCTTTATAATATCTTTCTTGAAAATGATGGATCGGAAAATTGTGTCAACGTGTTAGCAGAAGAATTCAATAAAATGTTTGGCATAAAATCTTTGAATGATGAGCATGATTGCAATGTTGTTAGTATGCTTTCTATGAATATCCATGATGCTAATGATATGCAAAGCCAAAAGCTTGGGGATGTTATGTGTGATGAAGATAATATATTTAGTCCCCCAAGTTTTGATGAGCAAATTTATTATGATGATAGCATGCCTCCTATTTATGATGATTATATTGATGAAAGTGGGTTTGGAAGAGTGTCAACTCTAAGTACTAATGATCCCACTATTTTGGAGGGTGTTGAATCTTATTGGAATAATGTTAAAAGTGGATTTGGAGAGGTCATGACTTTATTTAATGATGATTCCGCTATTTTGGAAGAGGTTTCAATTGATTATGACAACAAAGTTGCTATTTATGATGATTATTGTGATGACATGTATGCTATAAAGAATAATGATAAATATGAAACTTGTCATCATGATTTTAATTTTCAATTAGATTATGCCAATCAAGTATCACATGATAGTTATTTCATTGCATTTTCTCCCACTATTATTCATGAGAAGAAATTTGCTTATGTGGAGAGTAACAAAAAAATTATGCTTGTGGATCATGAAAAGAATGCTTTATGTGATAGTTATATTGTTGAATTTATTCATGATTCTACTGAAAATTATTATGAGAGAGGATCATATGTTTGTAGGTGTTGCAATAATATCAAGTTTCTTCTCTATGTGTTGAAAGTTTTGAAGCCATGCTTGTTTTGCCTTCCTATGCTAGTTGATTTTTGCTCCCATAAGTTGTTTGCTCACAAAATCCCTATGCATAGGAAGTGGGTTAGACTTAAATGTGCTTCTCATATTTTCATGATTCTCCCATTATGTTTCAATTCTTCACTTTTATGTGAGCATCATTAGGATCATCATGCCTAGCTGAAAGGCATTAAAGAAAAGCGCTTGTTGGGAGACAACACAATACTTATACCTTCTGTTTTTGTGTGTTCACATGATTAAGCTACTGTAGTAATCATGTTTTATATGTTTTCTTTCAATAATGTGCCAAGTAAAGCCTTTAGGATAGTGTGGATACTTGTTGATTTGATTCTGTGCAAAAAGAGAAACTTTTGCGTTCAGTGCTGGAATTTCTATTCTGTACTGGAGCGTGAGAAAATTCTGAAATTTTTACACAGTATTTGGTTACAAATTGTTTACGTTTTCCTAATTTTTCAGAACTTTTGGAGGAACATAAGTATGCTTTTTAATTCTCTCACTACATGATGTTCTGTTTTTGACAGATACTGTTTTTATTGCATAGTTTGCTTGTTTTAGTGTTTCCATAGCTTATATTGAGTAATATAAATTGTGGAAATGATAGAATACAATAGGAATTATGTGAGAACAATTATTAATCTTGTCTTGACAGTACCTAAGTGGATGATTTATTTTTATCATACTAACGATCTCACAAGCTCCGTTAAGTTTTGTGTGATTGAAGTTTTCTAGTTTTGGGTGAGATATCGATATGAGGAGAATAAGGAGTGGCAAGACCCTAAGCTTGGGGATGCCCAATACACCCCAAGGTAATATTCAAGGAAGACTCAAGCGTCTAAGCTTGGGGATGCCCCGGAAGGCATCCCCTCTTTCGTCTTCAAAACTATCGGTATATCTTACTTGGAGCTATATTTTTATTCATCACATAATATTTGTTTTGCTTGGAGCATCATTTTATTTTAGTTTAATTTGCTTCCTGTTATCAATAATCATGTTTTGTATCTTTTTGTTCAATAAAATGTCAATTATAGCCTTTACCATGCTTAATTTGCAAGTGTATGAGTTGTTGTTTCAAAACAGAAAGTTTTCTATTATTGTCTGAATTCTCCAGAAAAGTCGGAATGTGATAAAATCTTGAAATTTTGACAGAGTAAGATATCATAAAGTTTCTACAGTGTGGTAAATTTTTAGAATTTTTGTAGTTAAATAAATATGGATTTTACTTCATCCTTACAGACTGTTCTGTTTAGACAGATTGTTGTTATGTTTGCATTGTCTGCATATGTTTGCTTGTTTAATGATTCTATTTGTGGATAGGAGTATTAAATATGCAGAGGCATTTAGTATGCAATGTTTAATTATAATTTTAGTATTTTGTTACAGTAGAGAATGATAAGGTTTTGCATTGATTTATACTAACTTATCTCACGAGTTCTTGTTGAGTTTTGTGTGTATGAAGTTTTTAAGAGTACCAGAAAAGGCCTCCAGATGGGATCGTGGAAGAACAGAGGCTTGCGGCGGTGGTAGGTTTTTTCTCGTCTCACTCTCTGTTGGTTTCCGAATATTTGAGAATTTATAGAAGTGGCCCCCTCGTGAGGCTTCTGGCATCCTCCCGAAGCTTCCAGGGTCTCTTTTGTCCAAAAAAAATCGTCAAAAAGTTTCATGGCATTTGGACTTCGTTTGGTACTGATTTCCTGAAAAACTAAAAACAAGCAGAAAACAGCAACTGGCACTGGGCACTAGGTTAATAGGTTAGTCCCAAAAAATGATATATAATTGCATATCAAACATCCAAGATTGATAATATAATAGCATGGAACAATAAAAAATTATAGATACGTTGGAGACGTACCAAGCATCCCCAAGCTTAATTCCTACTTGTCCTCGAGTAGGTAAATGATAAAAACAGAATTTTTGATGTGGAATGCTACCTAACATGTTTCATCATGTAATCTCTCTTGCGGTATCAATATTAAGATCCGAATGATTCAAAGCTCTAGTCTATAATTTGATATAACGACATCAATACTCAGGCATACTAATAAACAATCATGTCTTTCAAAATAAAAATGCTAAAGAAAGTTATCCCTACGAAACCATATAATCCTGTCATGCTCCATCTTCTTAGCACAAAGTATTTATCATGCACTACCCCGATGACAAGCCGGGCAATTGGTTCATACTTTTTAACAGGCTTCAGCTTTTTCAACCCCCATACAATACATGAGTGCAAGCCATGGATATAGTACTATGGGTGGAATAGAATGTGGTGGTAGACATTAATAAGGGAAAGTCAAAAAAAGAAGATAGTCTCACATCAACGAGGCTAATCAACGGGCTATGGAGATGCACATCAATTGATGTCAATGCGAGGAGTAGGGATTGCCATGCAACGGATGCACTACGAGCTATAAGTGTATGAACGCTCAACATGAAAACTAAGTGGGTGTGCATCCAACTTGCTTGCTCATGAAGACCTCAGGCATTTGAGGAAGCCCATCATCGGAATATACAAGCCAAGTTCTATAATGAAAAATTCCCACTAGTATATGAAACTGACAAAAATAGGAGACTCTCTATATAAAAAACATGGTGCTACTTTGAAGCACAAGTATGGAAAAGGATAGTAACACTGCGCCTTCTCTCTTTTTCTCTCATTTTTCTTTCTCCCTTTTTTTTTCTTTTCTTTCTTTCTTTTTTTTTCTCTTTTTTTCGTGGGTTCTTTTTGGCCTCTTTTTTTTCCTCATTGGGACAATGCTCTAATAATGATGATCATCATACTTCTATTTACCTACAACTCAAAATTACAACTCGAAACTAGAACAAATATGACTCTATATGAATGCCTCTGGCAGTGTACCAGGATGTGCAATGATACTAGCGTAACATGTATAAAACATGATGAACGGTGGCTGAGCCACAAATACTATGTCAGCTATATGATCATGCAAAGCAATATGACAATGATGATGTGCGTCATATAAAAGAATGGTGGAATCTGCATGGCAATATATCTCGGAATGGCTATGGAAATGCCATAATAGGTAGGTATGGTGGCTGTTTTGAGGAATATATAAGGAGGCTTATGTGTGATACAGCGTATGATATCATGGGCGCACCGGCGAAGTTTGCGACAACTCTCGATGTGAGAAAGGGCAATGCACGGTACCGAAAAGGCTAGCAAATTGCGGAAAGGTGAGAGTGCGTATAATCCATGGACTCACATTAGTCATAAAGAACTCACATACTTATTGCGAAAGTTTATTAGCCCTTGAAGCAAAGTACTACTACGCATGCCCCTAGGGGGATAGATTGGTAGGAAAAGACCATCGCTCGTCCCCGACCGCCACTCATAAGGTAGACAATCAATAATAAATCATGCTCCAACTTCGTAGCATAACGACAGACCATACGTGCATGCTTCGGGAATCACAAACTTTAACACCAATATTCTCACTAAACCACAATTATCTACTAGCACCTCCCACATACTACCATCTTAATATCGCAAAACTATTGCAAGGAATCAAACTTATCATTCAGTGATCTACATGAAAGTTTTTATTATATCCCTCTTGAATACCTATCATATTAGGACCAAATTCATAACCCATGCATATTACCATTGCTATTTATTAGAATCTCAAAAAGATATAAGTGAAGCATGAGAGTGCAACTATTTCTTTAAAATATAACCACCGCCGTGCTCTAAAAGATATAAGTGAAGCACTAGAGCAACTGCCTAGCTCAAAAGATATAAGTCAAGCACATAGAGTATTCTAACAAATCACGAATAATTTGTGTCCCTCTCAAAAAGGTGTGTTCAGCAAAAATGATTGTGACAAACTAAAAAGCAAACGCAAGCAAAAAAACTATAGCACAAGATGCTCCAAGTAAAACACATATCATGTGATGAATAAAAATATAGCTCCAAGTGAGTTACCGATAGATTGTAGACGAAAAAGGGGATGCCATCCGGGGCATCCCCAAGCTTAGACGCTTGAGTCTTCCTTGAATATTACCTTGGGGTGCCTTGGGCATCCCCAAGCTTAGGCTCTTGCCACTCCTTATTCCTTTATCCATCATAGTATCACCCAAAACTTGAAAACTTCAGCACACAAAACTCAACAGAAACCTTGTGAGATCCGTTAGTATAACAAACAAATCTTAAACTTTAGGTACTGTTGTTAATTGATTCATATTTAATATTGGCATAATGCTACTGTACTCCAACTTCTCCATGACTCATACCCCCCGATACGATCCATAGATTCATCAAAATAAGCAAACTATGCAACAAAAACAGAATCTGTCTAAAACAGAACAGTCTGTAAAGATATGAATTAAAGTCATACTTATGTAACTCCAAAAATTCTGAAAAATTAGGAAATCGTGGTAAATTCATATATAAAAAATGTGTAAAATATTCAGAAGGTTCTGACGCTCCAGCAAAAAATCAAAATTCCTGCACTGGACGCAAAAGTTTCTGTTTTCAAACAGAATCAATTATACTATCTTCCAAATCATCCCAAAGGCATTACTTGGCACAAACACTAATTAAAAGATAAAAACACAATCATAACAGATGCTATAATTGTGTAAACATACAAGAACAGAAAGTAAAGAGTTTATAGGGTTGTCTCCGAACAAGCTCTTTCTTATATAGCCATTAAGAAAGGCTTGAGATTTCAATGATGCTCTCATGAAAAAAAATTGAAACACAAAGAGAGCATCATGTAGCTTGTGAAAAACACATTTAAATCTAACATACTTCATATGCATTGGCATTTTATAAGAAAACAAATTATCGAGACAAGCAATATCTAGCATATGCAAATAGGAATAATGGAGCATTAATAATTTTAGCACAAAGAGAGGTAATTTAGTGACATGAAAGTTTCTACAACCATATTTTGCTCTCTCATACTAATTACATGTTGGATCATAATAAAATTCAACAATATAGCTATCATATAAAAAATTTATCTTCATGATCCACATGCATAAAACTCTTATAATTTTCAAAAATAGTGGGATTAACATCAACTAAAGTCATGACCTCTCCAAACCCACATTTATCAACAATTTTATAAGATTAAACACTCTCCAAATATGTGAGATTCTTTTTACCTAAAGTTCACACTCTTCCAAACGCACTTTCAATATTATTGCAAACATTATTATCAATATCATATTCATCATGAGGCTTAAATAAATTTTCAAGATCATATGAAGAATCACCCCAATCATGATCATTACAATGAGTAGTGGATATCACAAAATCATCATCCCTAAGATTCTAGTTTTGCATATTATTAGCACAATTGACATTAATAGAATTTATAATAACATCATTGCAATTATGCTTTTCATTCAAGGAGCTATCATGAATCACTTTATAAATTTCTTCTTTCAACACTTCATCACAATTTTCAGATTCATGATTTTTAACCAAAACTTCGTAGAGATAATCAAGTGCACTCAACTCACTAGCAATTTGTTCATCATAATTGGATCTTTTGAAAAGATTAGCTAATGGATGAGGATCCATATCAATAGATTTTTAGCAAGCGAAGATGCAAGCAAATAGAAGGCACATGGCAGCAAAAGCAAAGATAGCACACAAAATATTTTTGTATTTTTTGCAAAATTGTTTTAGAAGTGGGGGAGATGAAAACGAGAGGAAAATGCAAATAAAATAAATGCAAGTGGATGATAGTTTATGTGAAGGTACTTGATAGGTTTTGGTGATGTCTCCCTGGCAACGGCGCTAGAAATTCTTTCTGCTACTTGTAAACCCCGTTGGGATTTCCCCGAAGAGGAAAGAATGATGCAGTATAGTAGAGATAAGTATTTCCCTCGGTTAACAACCAAGGTTATCAATCCAGTAGGAGAACCACACAGAACCTCGTTAGCAGCACCTACACACACAAAAGCAAACACTTGCACCCATTGCAAATAAGAGGGTTGTTAATCCTCTTAGCGGTTATTTGCAAGGATTAATTCTGATAGTGATAGATAAATAAAGTAAATTGCAAAATAAAATAAAAGTAAATAAATTGCAGCAAGGTATTTTTGGATTTAAATATATGATAAAAGTACACCCGGGGGCATAGTTTGCACTAGAGGCTTCGCTCTCGAGCACAGAACACACGGTGGGTAAACATATTACTGTTGGGCAATTGATGGAAAAGCGCATAGTTATGACGATATTCAAGGCAATGATCATGTATATAGGCATCACGTCCGAGACAAGTAGACTGACTCCTCCCTATATCTACTACTATTACTCCACCCATCGACCGCTATCCAGCATGCATCTAGGGTATTAAGTATAAAATAGAGTAACACCTTAAGCAAGATGACATGATGTAGATAAAGTAAACTCAAGTAATATGATTAAACCCCATCTTTTTTGTCCTTGATGGCAACAATACAAATACGTGTCATGTCCCTTTCTATCACTGGGATTGAGCACCACAAGATTGAACCCATCACAAAGCACCTCTCCCATTGCAAGATAAATCAATCTAGTTGGCCAAACCAAACGGATAGATCGGAGAGAAATACAAAGCTATAACAATCATGCATAAAAGAGTTCAGAGAAGACTCAAATAATATTCATGAATAATCTGATCATAAACCCACAATTCATCGGATCCCAACAAACACACCGCAAAAGAAGATTACATCGGATAGAACTCCAAGAACATCGAGGAGAACATGGTATTGAAGATCAAAGAGAGAGAAGAAGCCATCTAGCTACTAGCTATGGACCCGTAGGTCTGTGGTAAACTACTCACACATCATCGGAAGGGCAGCAAGGTTGATGAAGAAGCCCTCCGTGATCGATTCCCCCTCCGGCAGAGTACCGGAAAAGGCCTCCAGATGGGATCGTAGAAGAACAGAGGCTT
The DNA here is from genome assembly GCA_039707655.1 of Elymus sibiricus. Classification (NCBI taxonomy): domain Eukaryota; kingdom Viridiplantae; phylum Streptophyta; class Magnoliopsida; order Poales; family Poaceae; genus Elymus; species Elymus sibiricus. The sequence goes on from CM077674.1 coordinate 257,202,896, forward strand.
GTGGCGGCGGTAGGGTTTTCTCGTCTGGCTCTCTGTTGGTTTCTGAATATTTGAGAATTTATAGAAGTGGAAATAGGTCAAAAGGAGCCATGGGGGCCCACAAGGCATCAGGGCGCCCCCCTGGGGCCGCGCCCTGTTGCCTTGTGGCCTCCTCGTGAGGCTTATGGCATCCTCTCAAAGTTTCTAGGGTCTCTTTTGTCCAGAAAAAAATTGTCAAAAAGTTTCGTGGCTTTTGGACTTTGTTTGGTACTGATTTCCTGAAAAACCAAAAGCAAGCAGAAAATAGCAAATGGCATTGGGCACTAGGTTAATAGGTTAGTCACAAAAAATGATATATAATTGTATATAAAACATCCAAGATTGATACTATAATAGCATGGAACAATAAAAAATTATAGATACGTTGGAGACGTATCAAAGCACACAGATTCACCGATCTCCAATTTCTGGTCTGCACTCATTCAATATTTGCCGCCATTCATCAATTTTGAGGCGTCCATCTCATGGGTTTGGAGTGGAGTAGGTGCCTTTGAAATTGGTCTTCTGATGACAAATAATTGTCATCTCACCTTTCACATCCATCGCTGCAGGCACAACAACTCTTGGGAGCTTCTGTTGAAGAACAACATAGTAACATAGTAAGCAGTGTAGATTATTTAAGGACTAGTGGCACAATAATAGTACAAAATCATACCATGCATTTTTTATATGAATGTTGGTATTGCTCAACCTGTGGACTAGTGGCACGTATGGTGTAGTGTTTGGACCAGCTTTATAAGTGCCCTTAAATGACTCAACATCATTAACAAAGGACACAAGATAATTCTTCTCCTCCCAAGTAAGCTCGGAGACAGCAGTGTAATAGGTCTCGTCTACTATTTTCTGTATTGTTGTTCGAGATAGAAAATAAGCTGTAGATTTTAATTAAAATGTGAAGTTAGGAGTGAATAACAAATATTTTAAGATAGATTACTTAACAAAATTGTTTAAGAAACTCACACGGAGGAAAAATAGGAATCATGTCTATTTCCACCCAAATGTCTTGATCAAAATGAGGAAAGGTGGCTTGAAAGATGCCAATATCACAGGTTATAATCATACCCACCTCAAATCCATAAGCCTTGCATAATCCTTTCCAATTAGTGCAACCAAAATATGTGTGATCTACTTCATTGTAGATCCTAGCTTCGAAAACGAAACCATGTTTCGTCTTCAGGTAAACAGTCCTTTCAGCAATGTCATCTCTGTCTTCGACATGCAGCTTCTCTAGGACAAAAGGCCTTGCATAGCAAGGGATGCACTAGTCGGATTGAGAAAAAAAAAACAAAAATTACCCGTTAAAACAATGATCTTGAGACATGTTTAGTTAAGAAGGAAATATGTGTAGAAATTACCATATAATATTTGCAGTCCTCTTTAAGCGTTAGCGAGAAGTACCTGTCGTCCTCTAGATGAGGATCGTCACACATACCCCCGTTGTCGGAACAGTAGGGGCACTCGGGGATCCCATCGAGCTCATCCTCATTCATTTGCTGTGTTCATCGATGGAAGATTAAAAATGAACACCAAAATTCATAACAGTAATACATGCGACCACACATTACCAGCACTACGTGTGCCGCCTCGGCGAGGTCGGGCCATTGTATCTTGACCATGTTGGGGTTTGAATCAGGGGCGCCCACTTTCTAGAAATTGAAGACAATATGAATCACAAACTAAAGGAATCGGCTCATATGTAAGCAAATTAAACATGCATATAGCAATCTTCATAGAAACATAAAAATTACGTTCGGAAGCATCGATCATAGCTAGAGATCACGTAAAGATACTGCAGCAATAGTTCACAACATGAAATTAAGTTCACGCAGATCTTATAGGTCACATAAAGTCAGTGCAGCACTAGTTCACAAGCAAACGCTCAGCTCTGTCCAGCGCTATCCTCATCTCCATCCTCGTCTCTAATCATCTTCTTCATCTCGGCTAGGGCGATCTTCGCAGCGTCGACGGCTGTACGCGCCATCACGGCAACACTTTGTGCTCTTCCTGTGGCTGCTTGCGCATGATAGCAACTTGCATCTCTGTGGCCAGCATGTTCGACGCTCACGGCGGCTGCTACATTGCCCTCTGCAAAGGCGAGCGTGTGCTCCGTGTAATGAACCACCCTCGAGACGGAGTCTACCACTGCAGGAGTCATAACGACACGTCTTGGCTTCTTCATCTAATTCGCATTAAAAAACTTGACATTTAGATAAACCAGAATTTCATTGAAAGCAACTATATAGCAACATATAACAGTCGATGTGTTGTACAGAAAAAATCGGCATGACCTTTGCTAGTAAAAGGACATATTGAGTGCCAGAAATTTGGCGAAACGGAACTTAATCAACGTTTCCCAAAACGTTGGCACTCGTTATGAACACCTGCATCATGAATAACTAGTAGAAACTTTTAGGTCTACATGTACACTAATAACTACTATTAACTTTTTCTAGTATAAATAATATGCTACGCCCAAAAAATGTACATCTTCAATGTACATCTACAATAAACACTATCTACGCCCAAAAAATCTACATCAAGTACTAACTATTTCTAGTACAAGAACAACAACAATTTAAATATACAATAAAAGAGAAATATGCATGTCGTTACCGGGGCGGACGGAGAAGACATGGAGGTTGAGGCCGACGACAGCGGACGTTGAGGACGTCGGGGATGCGGCGGACGTTGTAGTCGGCGGAAGGCGAGGGCGACTGTGACGGCGGGGGACGGCGATGACGTTCGATGCGGCCACGGTTGACATCGAGGGCGATGGGAACGATGAGGATGAGGCGGACGGCGTCGGCGCCCTGGTAGGAGCCGGAGGGCCAGCACGACGGGGGCGACGTCCAAGGCCGCCACGACGATGGCGATGGCGGCGACGGCTGAGAGAGATGGGGGTGAAAGATTTTTTGGATTAGATGTGGAACGGCTACGGGCGCGTGGTGCTTAGAAACCCTAAGTGTACGCCAAGTGACGGGCGTAAGAAAACACCCGCCACAGCTAAATACATCCGGTGGGCAGAGAAGACGACCCGCCACCACTACTGCAGGCGACCGCTAACGCGACACATGAATCAGAGAGCCCTCGACCAAACTGTGGGCGATGCATGAATCACAAACGGTGTCGTAAAAAACCGTCCCCAATAAGACGAACTATTTGCGATGCCGGAGACATCAAAAACGATTCAGATTAGAGACGCGTGTGCGATACGTGGCATACAATTGATCCATACGAACTATTTGCGATAAGCCAGAACAACAAACACGGTCAGCCAGTTCGTGTTGTGTGCGATACACGGCATACAGTTCACTCGGATGAACTGTTTGTGATTACGCAACACAACAGAAACGGGCAGGCAGATCAAGGTGTGTGCGATATACCGCATGCAGTTCACTCGGATGAACTGTTTGCGATTATCCAGAACAACAGAAACGATTCAACTTAACAAGATGTATGTGATACGCGGCAAACAGGTCAGTAATCCGAAATGTGTGGGAAGATGGATAACAACACGGACGATTCCTGCTAATAACCCGTGTGTGTTGTAGGCAAACGCTTGCTGGTATACAATTGTCAGCGATTGATGAAATCCTCACCGACGGGTTCCCTAGTTTAGCCCGTGGGCGATGTGATTTGCTCACTCTACAGAAAACAACATATATAACCAAATTAAACATCCAATTACATAGGTGACTATACAAAACATTCGCACACACCTCAATAAACAATTACATGCATTCTAAACTAGGAGAAACGATCAACTAATCGTCTACTTCTTGTGACGCTGCCACCACTAATCTACTTGTGGCTTGATCCCTCGTCATCCACGGGAAGGAGGCACTCCCTCATGTCAACGATCCGCCTGTACATCTCGTAGCTTGTGTACGCGTCCTTGGCCGCGTACTTGACTTGTTCTTCATCCAGTCTCCGTACCCAGGCCTCATGCCAGGCATCCTTGTTCTTTTTGCACTCATCCTTCATGCCTCTGTAGTAGGGGTCGATGATTGCCACGGCTAGGTCAACCAGGGAGTCCTTTGCCTTCTTTCTGCCCCAGACCCTGTACTGGCCTTGGATGTCGACAAGATTCTGGCAGGCCAAGCCCATAGTCTCGAGTACCTTTAGATCGTTGAAGGTGTCCACCATAGCGACCCTGTAGTCGGGGCTGTTGATAAACCTGGAGAAACGCTCGCAAGGCCTTGTGGCCAGGGAATAGTGGTAGACGAGGACGTGATGGCGCACGCACAACTGGGCGATGGCAACCTTCTGATCATACCCGGCATGACCGCCGGTGAACTCGAGGTCGAAGCCGACCACTTGGTACTCGTCCTCAGCAAGCAACTATTCCATAGTGTGGATGGAGGTCTCCACAGAGACCGGCTCGTTGGTGTACAGCACTGAGAGGTCCTTCCTCCTCACGTGGGTGTCCACTACGTGAGGCATGGTGAACTGCCGCCCGTCGTCGTCGTCAGCCGCTGCGAGTGCCATTGGAGCCGCTGGATATCCTCTCTGTATGTGTCGTCGTGGGTGTGCTTATTGTGCCGTGGGGCGCAAGAGATGAAGGTAAATGGCCGCGGGAATAAATGAGGGTCGGGCGGCCGGGATTCTCGGCATGTCCAGAAGGCAGTTTTTGCCACACGTAACTACGTCGTGGTGCCGCGTTCGGCGTAACCGCATGCATAAGGCACCCCGAACGTACGTGATCGTGCGCCAGCCCGAAATGCTTGCAGCGCGCGCGAAGGGACGCGGGCAGAGTGCGCGGAAGGACGCGAGAAGAGCGCGCGCGGCGTGACAAGAGCAGAGCACGCTGCGGCCGCCTCAACCGCGAATAACCACACGCATAGAGCAGTTGAACACGCAGGGAATGGCCATCTACAAGCCGGCCGGCAGTTGCGAGCCGGCGGCGTGATGTGAAACTATGTCGCGTACCACATCACACAGTGGACGAACAATCGTTCGCGACGCTGCGTAGAGAACGGCCGTGTGCTAGGTAATTAAATCGCAAACGTTTTTTTATTAAATGTTTGTGTACGTGTCATTTCGTCCTCCTCTCGCACGTCTTGTCACCGCGCTGCCACAGAAAGCTTAGAACGCAAGCTTGAGCACCGCACAGGCGCTCTTTTGGCCAAACGTTAGCTCGAAGAGGCGCCAATGAATCGTCGGTGAGCCCATTCCCGCGCAACCGCGCAGGTTCCCGCGCAAGCTTCCCGCCCGACTCGGCGAAATCCCCAAAAAAACCAGTGCTTATCGGCCTTCTTTATAAACAGTCACGGCTGGCGAGTCGGCATCGCATTTTCCCCTCCCTCCTCGTAGCTTATCTCGTCTGCTTCTCCCACCATCACCAATGGCACCGGTCTGTCGTTATCGCTCAGCCACTTCAACATTGTCTGAGGACAGCGCCAGCTGGGAGGCTACACCGCGGCGGCGGCGCAGTCCCCAGCGGCATGTACTGCCTATGGCGTCCCTGTTGGGTGTGCGCACAACACCCGCCACACGCTCCGCCGCCGCTGCCCGACGGCAGCTGTTGCCGGCAGCCATTGCCGCCACCCCACCGTCGGCAGCCGTGGCCGCCACACCACCAAAGCCAGCCAGGGCCATCGCCCGCTCCGCCACCACGGCCCGAAGGCGGGTGGTGGCCGTCTTGGCCGCCACCCCACCGTTGGGCGCCGTTGCCATCACCCGCTCCGCCACTACGGCCCGAAGGCGGGAGGTGGCCACCACCCCACCGTCGGCCGCCGTGGCCGCCTCCCCACCGTCGACCGCCGGGGTCATCACCTGCTCAGCCACCGCGGCCCGAAGGCGGGATGTGGAGGCCCGCACAAGCATCAGCGACCTTGCCGCGCGCTACATCGAGTTCCTGGGGGAGGAGGAGGAGCGCCAGGTCGAGCACGCAAAGCGTCTTACCGCCGCCGTGGCCGCAGGAGAAGCCGCCGCAGTGGTGCGGAATGCAGAGATATACGAGGAGTCCCGCCGCTTCGAGAGGGATCGTCTGGACCGGCAGGGGGCGTTCGAGCTGGGTGTCGCTAAAGGTGCAGCAGCGGCAGGTGCCGGATTCCGCTTCTCCAGCTCGTCGGTAGGCTCCTCCTCCTCGGCCTCTTACTGAGCGCGCTCGGCAGAGGAGAAGCTGCTGGAAGTAGTACAAAGCCCCTCCGTAGTAGTAGTATTTTGGGGCTATTTTGTTCAGTTCATCTGACTATAGATATGGTTGAACTGTACTACGTACTTAAATTTAGCTAGTATATATAGTTGAACTAGCTATTTCAGTACGTGGTTGGCAACAACTGGGTAAAAGTTTGTTCAGTTCAGCTGTCGAGTTAAACTGTTTGTATAAAGAACGGTTGCTTAATCTATGAATGAAATCTATGCTTACTGAATTTCATTTGCAAAAATTACAGTACTAGTGATTTTTAGCTGCAAAATTTGGCAAATGGCAGTGTTTTTTCTGAGGATCACAAATGGCAGTGTTACTAGGTTGACAAATGGCAATGTTACTAGATTGACAAATGGCAATGTTACTAGATTGACAAATGCCAATTTTTTCATTTTGACAAATGGCAATTATACCCAAAATGACAGAAGCAAATCTTATCACATTGTTTGTACGTCGTTGCACACGGGTCATCATGCAAAATCGTTTGCGATCAAGAGATGCACAAAACCTGCGCGCCACATTTTCCCTTGGCTTAGCTGCGAAGGAACCCAGCTCTCGCTTTGCATACGGGTGTTCAGTCTGAAACGTTTGCGATGAACAGATGCACAAAACCTGCGCGCTACATTTTTCCCTTGGCTTAGCTGCGAAGGAACCCAGCTCTCGCTTTGCATATGGGTGTTCAGTCTGAAAACATTTGCGATGAGTGTTTTATTCAAAGAAAGATGTTGATGTTTCTTTTTACTATGGTAAGTCTGAACATTCAGAGAAAAATGCTAAGTTGATCAAAACCATAGATTTCATTCAGTGACACTTTGGTTTTCCATTCATACGACCGGGATACAATATTAAAAAAAAAACTAATTGCAGCGGCGGCGGCGTGCTGCACCGGGGTTGTTGTCATCCGGGACGCCGTTGTTCAAGTCTTCATGCCATCCCAGAATGTTATGGACTTCCAAATCCAAGAGCCGTTCATCGCGCGATCGACGGGCGGGGCGCGGGGGGACGGCGACTCGCGGCGCTGCGAGGTAGCGGTCGACGGTGGCGTCCCATGACGCTGAGGGGGGTGTGGCGGGTGCAGGCGCGTGCATGGGCATGGGCGTGGCTGGTGCAGGAAAGCGCACGGGGACCGGCGCCGCGGTGGGTGCTAGGCGCGCACGAGCACAGGCGGGGGCGCTGGTGCTGCTATTTAAACGAGCTCGCATGGGTCTGTGGGGACCTCACTGACGCCCGCGGCTTCCAGCTCTGCGATAGTGCTCGGCGACCAGCCCATCAATGCCACAGGGATGGTAGCTGGCGCGGGCGCGGGGATGGGAGCTGGGACGGACGCAGGGGCAGCATCTGCCGCGGCCAGCTCGTTCAGGGGCATGTCCCTGAGGTCCCATTCTTCCTTATTTTCTATCTCCTCCGGCTCGGAGTCGACTTCACCAAACCGGAAGACTAGTGGCAGATGATCCTTGTGCGCCATGGAGTAGGTGGAGCTCTGGAAGATAGGATTCCGGCGAGAGGGGAATGGGAGGCGAAGAGAGATCAGTAAGGCCGCCTATTAAACAGCGGCTCGGGCGCCATTAATGGAGAAGTTGAGAGCGAGGCGGGCGGCGATGGAGGTCAGTGGGCAATCTTCCCGGTGAGCCTGCGCAGCGTACTGGTCGCACGCCTCCCGGTGAGCCTGCGTAACGCAGGACTGGTCGCACGCCTCCCGGTCAGCCTGCGCAGTGTAGGACTAGTCGCACACCTCCCGGTTAGCCTGCACCGCGGACTATGCTCGCACGCCTCCCGTCTACTCAAACAGCTGCCCGAACGGCACCTCCTTGCCATTAAAAAAGTGGGACGCATAGCGGCACATAAGTGGTCAGTAGAACGCCCATGATTGAAATAATACTGTACAACCGTTTGTGATGATAACGTGACAGCTATTTGTTGGCTGTTAATTTGTGCGCCTTCTCTCATATTGGACAATTTTTTTACCACAGCATGTTGGTGCCATTCCATGACACCATGCCAAGTCTCATGAATTTCAGACGAGTTTTGGATTTACTAGAATTTCAAAACCAAGTTCTCAAGTTTCCGGCCGATCCACGAAGAGCCTAGGTGTTTGAAATTCATTCCCATTTCTTGCATGGGACCTAAACATGCAACCAAGGACACATATATGATTTTTCAACCCATTTTGGTGCACAGGAGCATGTGCATGCAGTTCAAATTTGAATTATGCACATAAAATGCCTAGAAAACTCAGTTAAAGTATAAAAATGTTCAAACGAACCACGAATAATTCCAAAATTTAACACAACACTCCTATTGGTGTATGTTACCTCTAGAAAAAAAATCAAGGCAAGAAGAGGCAACGAATGTCGTTTCGTCCACAATGGTGACACGTTCCCTACCGGAACCATGAGGCTTCTTGTGAGAAGCTCTGGTTTGTGAGAAGCTTATACCAAAACCTGCCCCAAATGGGACAAATTTTTTACCACAGCATGTTGGTGCCATTCCATGATAGCATGCCAAGTTTCATGAATTTCAGAGGAGTTTTGGATCTACTAGAATTTCAAAACCAAGTATCTTAGCGTTTGCGGCCGAGCCACGATGCCAAGGTGTTTGATATTTATTCCCATTTCTTGCATGGGACCTAAGCATGCACCCAAGGACAAACATATGATTTTTCAACCCATTTTGGTGCACCGGAGCATGTGCATGTAGTTCAAATTTGAATTATGCACATAAAATGCCTAGAAAACCCAGTTAATGTATAAAAATGTCCAAACGAACCCCGAATAATTCCAAATTTTAACACGACACTCCTGTTGGTCTATGTTGCCTCTAGAAAAAAATATGAAGGCAAGAAGAGGCAACGAATGTCGTTTCGTCCACAAAGGTGACACGTTCCCCACCGGAACCATGAGGCTTCTTGTGAGAAGCTCTGGTTTGTGAGAAGCTTATACCAAAATATGCCCCAAATGGGACAATTTTTTTACCACAACATGTTGGTGCCATTCCATGATAGCATGCCAAGTTTCATGAATTTCTGACGAGTTTTGGATTTACTAGAATTTCAAAACCAAGTATCTCAACGTTTGCGGTGGAGCCACGATGCCGAGGTGTCTGAAATTCATTCCCATTTCTTGCATGGGACCTAAGCCTGCACCCAAGGACACATATATGATTTTTCAACCCATTTTGGTGCACCGAAGCATGTGCCTATAGTTCAAATTTGAATTATGCACATAAAATGCCTAGAATACTTAGTTAATGTATAAAAATGTCCAAACGAACCCTGAATAATTCCAAAATTTAACACGACATTCCTATTGGTCTATGTTACCTCAAGAAAAAAAATCAAGGCAAGAAGAGGCAACGAATGTCCACTACAAGAAATATGTCAACTTGTGACCTTCTGTCAGTGACCCTGGAAGAAATGGTCATAAATCTACGACTATTTGAGACCAATTGGTCGTAAGCTGTTCGGGGGGGCTCCAAACCCTAAACCATAACGACCATTTTGGTCAGAAAGGTCGTAATTTCCTTACACGAAATGGTCGTAAAGCAGACAGCACTGGTCCGCTGCCTTATTTCTAGCTGATCACGACCAATATAGATGGTCATAACCTTGTAAATTGTGGTGCATTGCTATGACTAGGCACCACCTCATCAGTTTTGCCTATGTGTCATGTCCATGAGTCAATTTTTGCCCTAGGTTGTGAAGCAGCCTACATTTCTGTCATTCCCAAAATTCCCAAAAAATTCTCATAAATTATTTGGATCATATCTTCCTCAAATATGTCAAAAACCTTCCTTGCCTAGTTCAAAAATAATTCAGGAATATTCATTTTCCTATTATGTTCAGAACAGCACTTTGTGAAGGAAGTGCTTTTTATATTTTCTTGATTGCCTTCAAAATTTTTGGACACTCTTTCCTATCCAAATCATTGCCTCATGACAAAATTCAGCTCCATTTACATAGTAAATCTTCCTCAGCAAATTTTCAAACTTTCTGTTCAGCTAGAAGCTTTGTGAAGGAAATACTATCTAGGCATATCCTAATGCGTTGAATTTTTGCCACATCTTCTATATGCCCAAATCATAGCTCTCCACAAAATTTGAGCCCCATCTAACAATCCATGTGGGCTCACCATCCAATCTTTGTTTTTGGTAATATTTTCAGTTTGTGAAGCAACTATATTTTATATTGCTTTATAATTGCTGAAAATTTACCAGGACATGATCCTGCCCATAGAACATCCCTCCATCAAATTTTAGCTCATTTAATTTAGCCAATTTCCCTCAATATTGTTCCCAATTTTCTGTTCAGTGGAGAGCATTGTGAAGGAAGTACCATTTTTATTTATCCAAATGGTATGAAATTTTTACAGTGCCTTCATATGCCCAAATTATCATCCTCCTCCAAATTGCAGCTCAATCCAATCATCTATGTGAGCCCAGCTTCAATTTCTATTTTCTGGCCAGATTGGCACATTACAAAGCAAGTGCTATCTAGACCCCTCCTATTGCACTCAAATTTTTTGGGCACTCTTCAGAATCCAAATCATTGCCACATGCCAATATTCAGCTCCATTCGCCTAGTAAATATTCCACAGCAAATTTCCAAAGTTTTTATCCAGAGAGAAGATTTGTGAATGAAGTACTAGCTAGGCTTATCCAAATGATCTGAGATTTTTCCAAATCTTCCATATGCTCAAATAATGACTCTCCACAAAATTCGAGCTCTATCCAGAAACCATGTGAGAACATCATCCAATCTTTTATTTTGGTCATATTTTCAGTTTGTGAAGCAACTCTATTTTATATTGCTTAATTATTGCTGAAATTTTACCAGGGTATGATCCTACCTATATAACTTCCCTATACCAAATTTGAGCTCATTTCATTTAGCCAATTTCTCTCAATAATTTTCCCAAGTTTCCTTCCAAAGAAGAGCATTGTCAAGGAAGTACCACTTTGGCATGTCCAAATGGTATCAAATTTTTACAGTGCTTTCCTATGCCCAAATGACCATCCTCCACCAAATTTCAGCTCAATCCATTCATTCATTTGAGCCCAGCTTCAACATTCATATTTCTGTCCAATGTGGTACTTTGCAAAGCAAGTGCCACCTAGGCTCCTCCATTTGAGCTGCAAATTTGCCAAGACAGTCTCCTTAGTAGATGATCATCCTCAGCAAAAACTCAGGCCCATTGGCCATGTGCATTTCCCCCACCGCTAATCAAACACTTGGCTGCTAATTCATGTTTGAGCTTAGTTCAGTCTCCTCGCGAGATTCTTCTGTTGTCTTTTTCTTCCTAACACCAACCGGGGGAGTGCCCAACCCACTAGACATGCCTAGGCCGCCCAGAACACGTGGCAACGCCACGGTCACGCGGTGACCACGCGGCTGGCATGCCAATTTACGCGCTCTGGAGTTGGAGCCCTCGGCCACCGTCCAAACCTTGATGTCTCGGCACCACACCATGTATATCTGATTAAATAGATACTTATGTACCTATAAATTATTTTTGGAAAAAATAAAGAGCAAACTATAAGGCAGCTGCAGTTCAAATTTGACCCGCTTCCAACTGAATCGGCGGAAATTTGTCTTTTTCATGAGAGGTGGATCAAAGCTTTTGGCACGCAATTATTTGGTCAATTGTACTTTAAATATGGCCTAATATTTTAGAAAATTTATTTGGTCTAATTTTGCAACAAATATATGGTAGGTCCTTCACAAAAAAACTCATTTTGGGCACTCGAAAAACGGAAAATGAAATTTTCGTGCAAAGAAAATGAAAAATTCCTTAGGCAACATTGTTTGTCATTCCAAGATGCACCATTGTGCAAAATATGAGATCATTTGAACAAACTATGCCATGAATGTGGCCATAAGATTGATCATTTGGGTTGAAAACCATGAATCTTCACACATGATAGCTTATTTCTCAGAACACTTTTTTAAAATAATTGCCGTATTACAAGTTTATTATTTTTGCTGGAAACTAGGTTGCATATAATGACACAATGCGAAGGTTTTCAATTTTTTTGATTTTTTTTGAATTTCTTGTGCCCGTTTCAAAATGCGGTCAAAACGACGGGCATGACCGTTCGTAGTTAGGGGTTGAATCTTGCAAAACTTTTGGAGTTTCTCTGATTAAATAGATACTTATGTACCTATAAATGATTTTTGGAAAAAATAAAAAGCAAACTATAAGGCATATGCAGTTCAAATTTGACCCGCTTCCAACTGAATTGTCGGAAATTTGTCTTTTTCACGAGAGGTGGATCAAAACTTTTGACACGCAACCATTTGGTCAATTGTACATTAAATATGGCCTAATATTTTAGAAAATTGATTTGGTCAAATTTTGCAACAAATATATGGTAGGTCCTTCACAAAAAAACTCATTTTGGGCACACGAAAAATGGAAAATGAAATTTTCGTCCAAAGAAAGTGAAAACTTCCTTAGGAAACATTGTTTGCCATTCCAAGATGCACCCTTTGTGCAAAATATGAGATCATTTGAACAAACTATGCCATGAATGTGGCCATAAGATTGATCATTTGGCTTGAAAGCCATGAATCTTCACACATGGTAGCTTATTTCTGAGAACACTTTTTTAAAATAATTGCCTTATTACAAGTTTATTATTTTTTCTGGAAACTAGGTCACATATAATGACACAATGCGAAGTTTTTCAATTTTTTTGAATTTCTTGATCCCGATTCAAAATGCGGTCAAAACAACGGGCATGACCGTTCGTAGCTAGGGGTTGAATCTTGCAGAACTTTTAGAGTTTCTCTTATTAAATAGATACTTATGTACCTAGAAATGATTTTTGAAAAAATAAAGAGCAAACTATAAGGCAGCTGCAGCTCAAATTTGACCCGCTTCCAGCTGAATCGGCGGAAATTTGACTTTTTCACGAGAGGTGGATCAAAGCTTTTGGCACGCAACCATTTGGTCAATTGTACATTAAATATGGCCTAATATTTTAAAAAATTGATTTTGTCTAATTTTGCAACTAATATATGGTAGGTCCTTCACAAAAAAACTCATTTTGGGCACTCGAAAAATGGAAAATGAAATTTTCGTCCAAAGAAAATGAAAACTTCCTTAGGCAACATTGTTCGCCATTCCAAGATGCACCCTTGTGAAAAATATGTGATCATTTGAACAAACTATGCCATGAATGTGGTCATAAGATTGATCATTTGGCTTGAAAGCCATGAATCTTCACACATGATAGCTTATTTCTGAGAACACTTTTTTAAAATAATTGCCGTATTACAAGTTTTTTTTTTGAAAACTAGGTCACATATAATGACACAATGCGAAGGTTTTAAATTTTTTTGATTTTTTTGAATTTCTTATGCCCGTTTCAAAATGCGATCAAAACGATGGGCATGACTGTTCATAGCTAGGGGTTGAATCTTGCAAAACTTTTGGAGTTTCTCTGATTAAATAGATACTTATGTACCTAGAAATTATTATTGGAAAAAATAAAGAGCAAACTAAGAGGTAACTGTAGTTCAAATTTGACCCGCTTCCTACTGAATTGGCGAAAATTTGCCTTTTTCACGAGAGGTGGATCAAAAGCTTTTGACACCCAACCATTTGGTCAATTGTACATTAAATATGGCCTAATATTTTAGAAAATTGATTTGGTCCAATTTTGCAACAAATATTTGCTGGGTTCTTCACAAAAAATCCATTTTGGGCACTTAAAAAATGGAAAATTAATTTTTCGTGCAAAAAAAGTGAAAACTTCCTTAGGCAACATTGTTTGTCATTCCAATGTGCACCCTTGTGCACAATAAGAGATCATTTGAACAAACTATGCCATGAATGTTGCCATAACATTGGCCATTTGCCTTGGAAGCCATGGATCTCCATACATGATAGCTCGTTTCTGAGGACACTTTTTAAAGACATTTGCTGTAGTCCAAGTTTGTGATTTTTCCTGGAAACTTTGTCACATATAATGACACAATGCGAAGGTTTTTTAAATTTTCTGATTTTTTTTGAATTTCCTTTGCCCGTTTCAAAATGCGGTCAAAACGGCGGGCATGACCGTTCATAGCTAGGGGTTGAGTCTTGCAAAACTTTCGGAGTATCTCTGATGAAATAGATACTTTAGTACCAATAAATGATTTTTTGTGTGCAAAAAACATGAAAGCACCCCAAATCAACATTGTTTGTCATCCCAAGATAGACACATGTGCACAATATTGGGTCATTTTAACGAGAGAGGCGTTTTGGAGGCCGGGCTCCATGGAGTCCTTTATTTTTCAAAAATTCAAATTCAAAGTTTTATGGTTCAAAAATTCTGAAAAAAATATGCGTCTATGTAAGGATGTAACCCACATGTGTGTAAAAATTCATGATGAAATACCTTGAGTTGCGACCTGTACAAAAAAGACAAATTCAAGGCCTGGGAGGATGAATAGTATCATGTGTTAAACAGCCCCAGATTTGTCTTTTTTGCACAGCCCTCATTTCAATGTATTTTGAACTGAAAATTTACACACATGTGTGTTATGCCTTCATGTATATCTGTATTTTTTTTAGAATTTTTTGAAATGTAAAAATATGAATTTCGATGAAATTTCAAATTTGAATTTGGAGGCCTCACTGGAGGCCGAGCTCCAAAAGGGATTTCCGCATTTTAACAAACTGTAAAAGGGTGACATGTTGAATGTTTATCTGGAATAAGAGGGTAAAAAATATAAGAGAAACAAAAGGAAAAAACAATACTACATCAACTTAATTCTGATTGGTGGAATTAGTTCTGGCATGGATCGATGACATGGCAAACATCTGTCCATCCCTACATCCATCCATCCGTCCATCCATCCATCCAACCCACCGCAGCAAACCCTCCTCTCTCTCTCTCTCTCTCTCATGAACCCTAGCGCTCCACTCCTCCCTTGCCGCCGCCACCTCCGGCGCCCGATCCTGGCGACCTCAGGCGGGAATCGACGACCCCTGTCCGGCGAAATCCGGCGTGCGCGGCGAGATCCATCTCTCTCTCACACGAGAAGGAAAATCCCTTCGACAGAAACCCCTGCCCTATCCCCACGACTCCTCTACCTCTCCCTCAATCCCCTTCCTTCCTGAGAACGCACGCGCCGCCACCTCCCCGATCACCTTCTCCCCTCGCCCTCCCACATCGCGCCGCCATCCACCTCGTCGCCTCCCAGCTCGCCGTCGGCCTCCACCCCTCCCACCCATCACTCCCTCTGCCCTCCAAACATTTCCACCTACCAGATCCACCGCAGCCCCCCACCCTGGCCTCTGTCTCATGACCCATCTCTCTCTCCCCGTACTGCACGCCGCCGCCACAGGTGCCGACCGATCCCGGCGTTCTCCGGCGACTCACGCCACCCCGCAGCAAGATACGAGCTCGCCTCACCCTGTCGGGTCTTCTCCCCCGTCGGGATTCATTCCTCTCGGTCACCAGCACTCACCCCCAGCCCTCCCTGTGGCTAGGGTTTCGGGCACGGCGGCGCCTTCGGCGACTCCTATTAGCTCAACTTCAGCGGTGAGATCTCCCTTCCCAAGACCCCTCTCCTCTCCTCTATCACATGGGATCCCTAATTGTTTTTTTCTGTTGGATTCGGTTTCCAACATTGAGCATTGAGCAGGGGGGCTGGAGCTCCTTCCATCCATGGACATGAGAGGGACGAGCCCCACGAGCTCGGCGTCCAGCCCGACAACCACCACCCCATGGACAAGGTCGCTCCCTGCTCCCTCCTGTTCATTTACTTGTCCAACTCAATCCTCCTGTTTAAATTGAGATGCTACCCTCATCCTCCTGATGTCTGTCAATCGAATCAAACCACCCAGAGAATGAATGAGTTTGCAACCCTTCCTAATTTTTTGTTCTTGTTCGATTTGGATTTGGATGCAGCAGGTGCTCTACTCTTGTGCACGTCTGGCAGCGTCTCCTGCGCGGCGGTGCTTCTTGATGTGACCGGCGTTATGGCGGCAGTGTACGGCGGCGACCACAAGTTCTCCGGTGAGTTGGCTCCATCTCCTACCCCTAGCTCCCTCTTTTCTGCTCCTATAGCATGCTCTGTTGGTTTAGAACACTAGCAGCAGGAGTCTACCATGTATACGTACTAAGCAGCAGGAGCTCAAGCACCCCGTGTACACTAGCAACTTGATTGGTTCTATATATACTAGCAACAGTACCTCATGTACATGTAACTGGACTCACAGGTTCTTTCCAGGGTGTTGTTCTTGTAAATTCTTCCGTGTCTTGCTCTTTTGCTGGTGCTACTACACATGTTAGATTGTTAGCTGTACTTGTTTCCATCTCAAATTACTTGGGTGTCACTCATATGTATAACATAATTGTATTGCAAAAAAATCTTTTTTATAAATTATGTTGGCTAAAGAAATAAGCTATGTACAACACACACACAGATAGGCAATCTTCTTCTACTTCCATTTTCAATGTGTTATTTACATAATTTCTTCATTGTGGATTCCTTCTCCTTACTGCCTCCTAGTCCCCCTTTTCTTTGTGTTGTCACTTTTGCTTGTGGTAGCCATTACGTAGCTGAATCCTGACTGTCTACTAATTATCAATTAATAGTATTTGGCTTCTATGTGATGACATGTGTTGATAGATAGGTACTAGCTATATGTTTTCCAGGTTACATGCTAATTGTACTCCTTCAGTTAACTCTTTTAAACATGACTTGGTTATTTAAACCCCGCTCTGCCCGTGTATATGCCAAGTGTAGCTTCCCCTAAGATATTCACTTTGCAACTCCATCTATTGATGCTTTGACACTAAATGCAATTTGTAGGGAGCTCGATAAAGCTTGGACGTTGGTCAGGGCTCCGACGGTGGTGATGCTATTGGGCTGGTTGTGGCCTCATGCATGGTAGTAGGCTTGGCTGGCCCCTGACTCCAATAGTTTGACTACCTCCTCAGCTCCTGCCGCTGCACCACAACACTCTGGTGAACTCCGGTGAACTCTTGGGGCTCCCTTCTTCACGGTGATCATCTTTTTAGTTCTGTTGTTGTGATGCATTGAGTTGTATACCTGGTTATTAGAGGGTTTTTTTCTGCTTGTACTTCTGGTAAAGCAATATAATTGGTTGTTTTGCGCTGCTGGCCTAATTAAACAAGATAAATATGTATACTTCTTTGAGATAGAAATTCCATGCATGTTTATGAGGTACAAATTCTTTGAGATAACCATAACTGTACTTCAAAAGTAAACATTAGCATCTTAAATAATCAGCTTGCTGATGTAGGAGTAGTAGAAACTTCAAGGTTGATCCTGATTGCTGAACATGGGAGATGTATGTTTCGCATATCAATTACATTGTAGTACTATGTAATGAAACAGGTTTATTCTTATATTCTTGGTTGTATACTTTGGAGATTTACCATGCAACATCTTTTCATCTAGTAGTAGTACTACTACTGGTTTATGTATAGCCATATACATATAGTACCTATTGCAATTTTCATTTCTAAGATCAATTTGGTATCCCAGGTCCTCCAGTACTTTGATTACATCAATTTCAAAGACACGCGGACCAGATCTTCTTCAACTACAACCCCATCCACAGCATCGACACGAATTCAGGTATCTACTCATCTTCTTGAACATATATGGGCCTGATGCTTGGTGCATGTAGGATGTGCTCCGTGTGGATATATATGCATTTGTTAAGATTTTTGTAGCACATGCTATGGCCTCAAAGTTTGGTTTATTTTATTTTCATTCATACATGAGCACAGTTTATTATTGCCGTCAAGGAGTGAATTGATCTGAACTCAATCGTTAATATCTGGATGGATGTGATGTTTTGCAGGTTGAAGGCCCTAAGGTGTTGGAGACGTCCCTGTACTTGTTGAGCATTTTATCTGTAGAGTGCTATATTGTGATTGGTGAATATTGTATGGTTATATTGTGATTGTGTGGAATATTGTAATAAACTGAGTTTGGCTGTTATTTGAATATATTTTAAATGTGTTCTGTGATTGGTATATCGGTGAGTTACAAGGTGTGAAAAATTAAAACCTGACGATTGGGACCCAGCGCCCAGAAGAATCAGACAATCTGCACCCAGTTGACTACAATCATCTGAAAATTGAATGTAACAAAATAAACAAAGAAAAGCCGAAAATAGAAATTATATAGAATGTGAAAAGGCTGCATCTCAGAAAGCAAAAGGCCGAATTAATGGGCCAGGCCCATATAGCTAACCAAAACTAATAGGAAAATATATATTAAATGGGCTGAATTGTTGGGCTAAGCCCATATAGATGGCTGAACTGGACTGGGCTGATTCTAATCTACGACCAATTCATTTGGTCGCAATTTTGCCACGTCAGCTTGCCACGTTGGATCTGACGTGGTTTGGGCAAGCTGCCAGTGACCAAAGCAATTGGTCGTAGAGTCTACGACCTTTTATTTTGGTCGTCACGGCCTACGACCATTTCACAAAAAAGGTCGTTAAGTTTCATTAAAGACGGCCAGCTTTTGGCCAACTGTTTTTGGTTACAAAAAAGTCACAAACGGAAAACAATGACCATTCAGTGACCAATATTGATGGTCGCAAGTTAACATATTTCTTGTAGTGGTCGTTTCGTCCACAAAGGTGACACGTTCCCTACGGAACCATGAGTCTTCTTGTGAGAAGCTCTGGTTTGTGAGAAGCTTATACCAAAACCTGCCCCAGATGGGATAAAAAATTTACCGTAGCATGTTGGTGCCATTCCATGATAGCATGCTAAGTTTCATGAATTTTAGACGAATTTTGGATTTACTAGAATTTGAAAACCAAGTATCTCAGCGTTTGCGGCCGAGCCACGATGCCGAGGTGTTTGATTTTCATTCCCATTTCTTGCATGGGACCTAAGCATGCACCTGATACGTCTCCAACGTATCTATAATTTTTTATTGTTCCATGCTGTTGTATTATCAATCTTGGATGTTTTTTTGCATTTACAGCAATTATATATCATTTTTGGAGACTAACCTATTAACTTAGTGCCCAGTGCCAGTTGCTGTTTTCTGCCCTGTTTTTGTTTTACAGAAAATCAATACCAAACGAAGTCCAAATGCCACGAAACTTTTTGGAGATTTTTTTCCGGACAAGATAAACACAAGAAGCACCCCATCTCCATCTCGTGGGCCCACCCCATCTCCGTTTGACCTAATTCCACCACTATAAATTTAGGAAAAATTAGAAACCCTCAGGGAAGTCCACGAAATACTTTTTTCGCCGCCTCAAGTTTCTATTCTCGAGAGATCCCATCGGGAGGCCTTCTCCGGTACTCCGCCGGAGGGGGAATCGATCACGGAGGGGCTCTACATCAACCTTGCTGCCCTTCCGATGATGCGTGAGTCGTTTACCACAGACCTTTGGGTCCATAGTTAGTAGCTAGATGGCTTCTTCTCTCTTTTTGATCTTCAATACAATGTTCTCCTCGATGTTCTTGGAGTTCTATCCAATGTAATCACTTTTTGCGGTATGTTTGTTGGGATCCGATGAATTGTGAGTTTATGATCAGATTATCCATGAATATTATGTGAGTATTCTTTGATCTCTTTTATGCACGATTATTATAGCTTCGTATTTCTTCTCCAATCTAGTGATTTGGTTTGGCCAACTAGATTGATTTATCTTGCCATGGGAAGAGGTGCTTTGTAATGGGTTCGATCTTGCGGTGCTCAATCCCAGTGACAAAAAAGGGACATGACACGTATGTATCGTTGCTATTAAGGGTAAAAACATGGGGTTTATTCATGCGTGAGTTTATCTTGTCTACATCATGTCATCGTTCTTAAGGCGTTACTCCGTTTTTTATGGACTTAATACACTAGATGCATGCTGGATAGCGGTCGATGTGTGGAGTAATAGTAGTAGATGCAGGCAGGAGTCAGTCTACTTGTCTTGGACGTGATGCCTATATACACGATCATTGCCTTGGATATCGTCATGATTATTTGCTTTTCTATCAATTGCCCAACAGTAATTTGTCTTCCCACCGTATGCTATTTTCTAGAGAGAAGCCTCTAGTGAAAACTATGGCCCCCAGGTCTATCTAAATCATATTACTAAAACCCTAAAAATATTGCTGCCATTTTATTTTATTTATTTTATTTTGTATTTTTGTTTCAATCTATCTATGTATCACATACAATTTAATCTTGCAATTGACCGCCGAATAATTGACAACCCCTCGTTTGCGTTGGGTGCAAGGATTTGTTGTTTGTGTGCAGGTACTGCTAATGAGGTGTTGCGTGATTCTCCTACTGGTTCAATAACCTTGGTTTCATAACTGAGGGAAATACTTATCTCTACTGTGCTACATCATCCCTTCCTCTTCGGGGAAAATACCAACGCAAGCTACAAGTAGCAGGAAGAATTTCTGGCGCCGTTGCCGGGGAGACATCATCAACATCTATCAAGTACCTTTGCATAAACTCTCATCTCCTTGCATTTATTTTATTTGCCATTTGCCTCTCGTTTTCATCTCCCCCACTTCTAAAATGTTTTTACAAAAATACAAAAATATTTTCCGTTTGCCTTTTTCTTGTTTGCTTATTCGTTTACTTCAAATTTGTTATCATGAGTGATTTTGGCATGGCGGAAACCTATGATGGTAAAACTCCTAAAAAGGGAAGTTCTACCAATCTTGATGCTAAAACTTTTGTGTTGGGACATGGTAATGTTATAGGAAAAAGTGTCATCCAAGAATTCTTTAACTGCATTGGGACCTTGGCTTTTGATGATGCACCTATACTTAAGGAAACTAATAATTATGCCGATGCTATTTCTGCACTTGTTCTTAAACTTGAAAGAAGATTATTCGCACCCATCCTACTTTGCAAAGATTGTTTTATGAGTTACCGGTTATAAAAGATCCTAGAGCTAAGAAAATAGCTACCCTTGTTCTCATGAATGAATTTGATCATATAGTGCGAGAAGCTAGGGAGATCTTTGATTTCTATGGTATGAACCATGAAAAACCGGTAATAGACGAGATCCTTTATAATAATGATTCCTTGCTGAGATATTTGTTCTGCGATGACCACATCTTTGATGAGAATATTAAAAAGGAAGTTCCTCCTTTGAATATAATCCAACAAGTTTTCAATAGCGTCAATAGACAATACTCTTGGATTGTAGCCGGTAATCAAGAGGGATTTAAAAATGGACAACATGCTAATGCTAAAATTTCTATGGATGATATATTTCATATTACCTTTGAAAAACCCCTAGATAAAAATGCACCTTTGGATAAGAAGAAGAAAGATGACAATACTTGAAACTATGCATTATGCCTAGCTAGGGGCATAAAACAATAGCGCTTGTTGGGAGGCAACCCAATGAATAAAATAAATTTTTTCTGTTATTGTGTTTTTTCACAATTATCCTACTGGTATGATTGTGTTTTTGTGTTCTTAATTAGTTTTTGTGCCAAGTAAAGCCTTTAGGATGATTTGGAAGATAGTATAATTGATGCTGTTTGGAAAACATAAAGTTTTGCGTCCAGTGCCCGAATTGTGTTTCTGTACTGGAGCTTCAAAAAAATATGAAATTTTTTCACAGTATTGGTATATGAATTGCCCACGTTGTCCTAATTTTTCAGAATTTTTGGAGTTACATAAGTTTGGCTTTTAAATAGATTGCTACAGACTGTTCTGTTTTTGACAGATTTTGTTTTTGATGCACTACTTGCTTGTTTTGATGAATCAATGGATTGTATCGGGGGGTATAAGCCATGGTGAAGTTATAGTACAGTAGGTATAATGCAAAAATAAAATATGAATGGGTTTGCAACAGTACTTAGAGTAGTGATTTATTTTGTTATGCTAACGGATCTCACGAAGGTTTTGTTGAGTTTTGTGTGATTGAAGTTTTCAAGTTTTGGGTGAGATTACGATGGATGAAGGAATAAGGAGTAGTAAGAGCCTAAGCTTGGGGATGCCCGAGGCACCCCAAGGTAATATTCTAGGAAGACTCAAGCGTCTAAGCTTGGGGATGCCCCGGAAGGCATCCCCTCTTTCTTCTACCAACCATCGGTAAGTTTACTTGGAGCTATATTTTTATTCGTCACATGATATGTGTTTTGCTTGGAGGGTCTTGTATTATATGAGTCTTTGCTTTCTTTGCTTTTTAGTTTGTCACAATCATCTTTGCTGAACACACCTATTTTGAGAGAGCCACACGTTATCATAATTTGTTAGAATACTCTATGTGCTTCACTTAATATTTTTGAGCTAGGCAGTTGCTCTAGTGCTTCACTTAAATCTTTTTGAGCACGGTGGTGGCTATATTTTGAAGAAATAAACTCTCATGCTTCACTTATATTATTTTGAGAGTTGATTAAAATTTTGAACAAATGAATTCTCATGCTTCACTTATATTATTTTGAGAATTGATAAGATTGAAATTTTGAAGAAATATTTGCACTCTCATGCTTCACTTAAATCTTTTTGAGAGTTGATGAAAGTAACGGTAATTTGCACAAGATATGAATTTGGTCCCAAAGTGATGAATATTCAAGAGGGATATAAATAAAAACTTTCATATAGATCATTGGGTATGATAAGTGTGATTCCTTGCAATAGTTTTGCGATATGGAATTGATAATATGTGAGTCATGTTAGTGAGTAATTGTGATTTAGTAAGAATATTAGTGTTAAGGTTTGTGATTACCTATGCATGCACATCAAGTCAATAGTTATGCAAAGAAATTATATCCTACTTATGGTGCATTATTCGGTGTTAGTTATGTTTAATGCATGTTTATGATCGTTTTCGCTTTTTGGTTGGTTGCTTCTCAATCTATTTGCTAGCCTACATTTGTACTAAGTGAAAATACTGCTTGTGGATCCAAAGTCCTTAAACCCAAGTTGTGCCAAATGAGTCCACTATATCTACCTATATGCGGTATTTCATTGTCGTTCCAAGTAAATTTGCGTGTGCCAACTCTAATTTTCAAAATATTTTTTCCGTTTTGTGTGCCCGTACCGCTCATGAAGCGGCAGGGGGTGGCCATTATTTTCCATGCTAGGTGTGTTATTCTCACGATGAGTGTTTATTCACTTTTCATTGCACGAGAGAATGGTTGGTAATAGGGATGCCCAGTCCCACAATGAAATCAAAAATTAATAACAACAAAATTCCTTGGAAAGTGTTGGTATGGAGGGCACCCATGGATACAGCTAGCCATGGATTGTGAAAGAATGGTTGAAAGAAAATAAACTTTACTTTTTGTTTGGGAACCACCTATGATGTGTCTAGCATGGAAAATATTGGGAATTCTCGTTCGTTTTCGTTGACAGGAAAAGCATGCCTCTCAAAATATTTTTATCTCTCTAATTTCAGCTTTGAGCTCTGTCACATTTGACAAATCTCTGCTTCCCTCTGCGAAGGGCCTATCTATTTACTTTTATGCAATTTTTATTTTATTTGAGTCTCCATCTTCTCTTGTCATACTAGTGAGCACCAGCTAGTGCATTGGATGTAGCTAATTTTTTAGTGTGTTTCATGAATGGATCAATGATTGAGCATAATGGGCTAGGGATAACTTTCTTTAGCGTTGATATTTTGAAAGACATGGTTGCGTGTTAACATGCTTGAGTATTTACATCTTCATGTCAAATTATGGACTATTGCTTTGAATCATTCAAGTCCAATGTCCATGCTATAAAGGAAAAGAATATGTGATGAATATGATAGGGAGCATTCCACATCAAAAATTCTGTTTTTATCATTTACCTACTCGAGGACGAGCAGGAATTAAGCTTGGGGATGCTGATACGTCTCCAACGTATCTATAATTTTTGATTGTTCCATGCTGTTATATTATCAATCTTGGATGTTTTTATGCATTTACAGCAATTATATATCATTTTGGAGACTAACCTATTAACTTAGTGCCCAGTGCCCGTTGCTGTTTTCTGCCCTGTTTTTGTTTTACAGAACATCAATACCAAACAAAGTCCAAATGCCACGAAACTTTTTGGAGATTTATTTCTGGACAAGATAAACACTAGAAGCTTCGGGAGAGGACCAGACGCCAGAAGGGGTGGCCACGAGCCACCAGGGCGCGCCTGGGGGGGGGGGGGGCAGGCGCGCCCTGGTGCCTCGTGGGCCCACCCCAGCTCCGTTTGACCTAATTCCACCACTATAAATTCAGGAAAAATCAGAAACCCTCAGGGGAGTCCATGAAATACTTTTTCTGCCGCCGCAAGTTTCTGTTCTTGTGAGATCCCATCTAGAGGCCTTCTCCGGTACTCCGCCGGAGGGGGAATCAATCACGGAGGGGCTCTACATCAACCTTGTTGCCCTTCCGATGATGCGTGAGTAGTTTACCACAGACCTTCGGGTCCATAGTTAGTAGCTAGATGGCTTCTTCTCCCTTTTTGATCTTCAATACAATGTTCTCCTTGATGTTCTTGGAGTTCTATCCGATGTAATCACTTTTTGCGGTATGTTTGTTGGGATCCGATGAATCATGAGTTTATGATCAGATTATCCATGAATATTATTTGAGTCTTCTCTGATCTCTTTTAT
The DNA here is from genome assembly GCA_039707655.1 of Elymus sibiricus. NCBI lineage: Eukaryota > Viridiplantae > Streptophyta > Magnoliopsida > Poales > Poaceae > Elymus > Elymus sibiricus. The sequence continues at coordinate 257,227,634 of CM077674.1, forward strand.
GCATGATTATTATAGCTTCGTATTTCTTCTCCGATCTATTGATTTGGTTTGACCAACTAGATTGATTTATCTTGCCATGGGAAGAGGTGCTTTGTAATGGGTTCGATCTTGCGGTGCTCAATCCCAATGACCGAAAGGGACATGACACGTATGTATCATTGCTATTAAGGGTAAAAAGATGGGGTTTATTCATGCGTGAGTTCATCTTGTCTACATCATGTCATCGTTCTTAAGGCGTTACTCCGTTCTTTATGGACTTAATACACTAGATGCATGCTGGATAGCGGTCGATGTGTGGAGTAATAGTAGTAGATCCAGGCAGGAGTCGGTCTATTTGTCTTGGACGTGATGCCTATATACATGATCATTGCCTTGGATATCATCATGATTATTTGCTTTTCTATCAATTGCCCAACAGTAATTTGTCTACCCACCGTATGCTATTTTCTCGAGAGAGGCCTCTAGTGAAAACTATGGCCCCCGGGTCTATCTAAATCATATTACTAAAACCCTAAAAATATTGCTGCCATTTTCTTTTATTTATTTTATTTTGTATTTTTGTTTCAATCTATCTATCTATCACATACAATTTAATCTTGCAATTGACCGCCGAGGGATTGACAACCCCTCCTTTGCGTTGGGTGCAAGGATTTGTTGTTTGTGTGCAGGTACTGCTAACGAGGTGTTGCGTGATTCTCCTACTGGTTCGATAACCTTGGTTTCATAACTGAGGGAAATACTTATCTCTATTGTGCTGCATCATCCCTTCCTCTTCGGGGAAAATACCAACGCAAGCTACAAGTAGCAGCACCCAAGGACACACATATGATTTTTTAACCCATTTTGGTGCACCGGAGCATGTACAAGTAGTTCAAATTTGATATATGCACATAAAATGCCTAGAAAACTCAGTTAATGTATAAAAATGTCCAAACGAACCCCGAATAATTCCAAATTTTAACACGACACTCGTATAGTTTTATGTTCACTGCAGACAAATGTTCTAGCAATTCAAACACCGTCCTTTGCCGCTGTGACCCCATTCTGTATTTCAAATCAAGACGAAAAATCAAGTACATCACACACAGTTTATTATCACCAACCGTGTGAGATGCAGTACAAAATATCTTGGTGCACCATCATATATGGCTTATGCGAGAAGGTTCGTCGACTACAGTCCACAGCCGGCACGTCAAGCAAACTAGCCCCCCAAATATCATTTCACTGTTCAATCGTCGCCGGTCAAAGATGGGGACGTGGACCCACGTCATGAGGGCAACTTCGGCGGCCCAGTCCGGCGAGAGCGCGGCCGCAGCCGCTATGAGCATGCTCACAACCTGCGTGAGCGCGGCCGCAATCTGCGGTCGGGTGGCTGCGACTGCCAAAACGGCCGCTACTGCAGCTCAGATGGCGGCAACATCATTTGCGACGGGGATAGCAAATGGCGAGAGCGGGACAGCAGCTGTCCGTTCCGCGGCGGCCACGCCCAGCTCCTGGCGGTCACCACACAAATCGCACGAATCTTCTCCGACAACGGTGGGCAACCCATGGCCGAAGACTTGGCAATCGCCGAGAGCGTTCGAGCAGCCGTTCGTTCGTTCGCGGCATACCTTGCCGCGATGGAGCCCATTCAAGCCCAGACCACGGCCGCCCATGCCCAGCTCGTGGCGGCCTTTTCCAAAGAGCTGGCAGATGTGGATGGCGAGATGCTTGCCTAGTATGGTGCGATGGATGTCATGGAGCCCCTTCCCCAGGAGATCGTCGGGCGCGAGCTGGACATGGAGGAGGCGGCGGAGATCGACGAGCGCCAGGCGGAGTAGTAGTCTTTGTTTAGAGCGCTGGTCTTTTGTTAGAGTAATGTTTAGGTCAGCTAGCTCTGTTTAATTGTTGAACTTGCTCGATTAAGAAGTGTGGGTGTGCTGTAGGCTCTTTTGTGTACCCAAATTTTGCAATGATGTGGATGACCACTGTAACCAGGGAAATTCGAACCAAAATTTGCACGTTCAAACTCATCACACATGGGGTAAGCCATATGAATCGCTTGTGATGTTCAGATATTGTACACAGTGCTGAATAAGGGACTGTGTCTGATGACACTTCGCGCGCCAGTTTTTCGCTGCACGGAGCGAAATTTTTGGGCATCCACGGAAATATCTACCTCCCATGCCCCCTCCTCCTTACCAAAAGCCACATTTCCCCTGTTTCCGCCTTCCATTCCAAGTTCAAACCTTCACTGATTGCTTGCAGCGCCGCCGCCTCGACGGCGACGCTCCTTCCTGCTACTCGGCCTCATTGATCTAGTCAGGTAATCCACACCCGACCACCATCCTCCACCTCCTTCTACATCCCACATGCCCCAACCGCCAGCGCGACACCTTCCACCCAAATCACCGACCCATCCTCCAAATAAGCGCCGCCCTAAGCCATGGTCCACGCAGTATAGCCAGGAGCTCAAGGAGCATCTGGCTGCGGAGAAGCAAATCATGGCCGCACACGCGGCTGAGGTCGCGATGGCTGCCATGCATGCCGACCCCAAGATCTTGGAGGAGCACCTCGCCATCGAGGCCACCGGTGATGCCTCGCGTGCGGACGCCGCCACGCGGTTGGCTGCTTTAAATGACAGTTCATGGCATTTTCTCGAGGCCACCGTCGGTGCCTTCGACGAAGACTACGAGGTGTTTTCTCAGTGTGCCCGTGCTTACCTCAACTCTAGAGCCAGCAGGTTGGTGCCCGGAGTGGCTCAGGCGACTCATTGGTACGAGGTGGGCACCCACGATGTGGAGGCCTCACCCTCTTCCAAGTCTAAGGAGCCCATCATCATCGATATCTCTGATGATGAGGAGTAGCTTGTCTTTTTAGCTCACTACAAGGACCTATGTTCAGCTAGCTAGCTACGCCGGTTAAGCATGTTCGGTTTACCTTTTGCATGTGCTGCTTCTGCTTTTCCTTTACAAATTCTAGTGAATTGTCCTATGTACTCTTACTATGCAATCTGATCCTCTAGTATATATGTTCTATATATTGTGCAATGTGGTGCTGAGTTAGCCGTTTGGTTATGTTTTTGTCATGTTCAGTTAACTGTTTAGTTCAATTCTGCAAGGTGAAGCTCAATTCTTGTGTGTGCAATTTTGTATTCTCTTGCATGTGAGAAATAATCGAATTTGGCTGTACAAAATACATGAGATACAAATACAATTGCTATATTTCCAAGTTGTTAAGCATACTAGGTTTGGTTAACTGTCTGATCTTGTAGTATGTTCTCTTGTGCAATGTGGTGCTCAGTTAACTGTTTGGTTCATTTGTTGTGGTTCTTAGTTAACTGTTTGGTTCAATTCTGCAATGCGATGTTCAATTGTCGTGGGTACAATTTTGTATTGTTATGCATGTGAGAAATAAATCGAATTCGGCTATACTAAATACATGAGAAACATATACAATTGCTATATTTCCTAGTTCTTAAGCATGCTTGGTTTGGATAAATGGCTTTTCCATGTGGCTCGAATTAATCTGCTGAATCTGCAATGTGTTTATTTTTCATCAACATATTTTACTGATAGTATGCCAACCCTCACTTAGCCTGATCAATAACTACCTTATATGTGTTGCAGGGAAACAATGGGAGGCACTGAGGTTTACCATCGAGGTTCGCACATGCATGGTCCTTTGTCTAATAGCACATTATTGTGCAATTGCAGGAACCATTCTAGTATTTAGGTTTTTAACAATTTGGTCTTGCACATGTAGGTCCTGCTGTCAGAGGTTTTGACCCACTGTTCGACCCATTTTGCATATGGGGAAATGAGATGTTCATGAATATCAGTCAAGTCAAGAAACTCAGAAAGATTGTGAGGATAAAGAAACTAGCGACGAAAAACAAAAATATCTTTGTCTGCACAATGAAGAAGACATCAGTGAACTACAGGATGGTACTAACTCTTATACTCCCTCCGGTCCTTTTTAGTCTGCATATAAGTTTTGTCCGAAGTCAAAGTATCTCGACTTTGACCAAAGTTATAGAAAAAAGCATCAACATTCAAACTGAAAAATCATTATTTTTAGATGCATTATGAAATACAATTTTTTAGTTTACATATTTGGTATCGTGGATGTTCATATTTTTTAAAATAAATTTGGTGAAACTTTACAAAGTTTGACTTGATACAAATCTAATGCGCGGAGTAAAAAGGACCGGAGGGAGTACCTTGTTTTTTTTATTCCTTTGCGCCATTTCAAAATTCAGAGAAGATATTTATGCATATCTTTGTTTTCAGGCCTTTCCAAAGTAGTTCACAGATGATTACCTCTCAAACCACCTGTATGGTCAAGAGGCGAGGAAGGTGTTCATACAACACCCACGGTACAATATTGAAGTCTTCCTCAAGAGGCCGAAGGATGGGCGGTCAATCATCCACAGGCACTGGCCTAAAGTTGCAAGGACATTCAACATCATTGAAGGCTCAATATTCGACTTCCGCTTCAGCGGTTTTCCAGATGAGATTCATCTGTCTATCTACCATCTATGATGCTAATTTCCAAATGTTTCAGATGTTGCATGTGAAACTTGGTGCTGTTGTGTAATGGGGTAGCTAGCTATATGCCTATATGGTGTGAGTGAGAGCTAAAGCTATATGATGTTGTACTCTGATGTATTTCAATTATGAAATCCTGGTTCCGTAATACGAAAATGAAATATATTGTGTGTTTATTATGAAATGTAAATTTGATTACTAAATGGATTAATAATAATAGGCCAATTAGCCTGCTTATTGGGTTTTTCTAGTGCAAACAGTTATTGGGACAACACCGTGGGCGATGATCTCAGACAACCCACATAGTTTATAGGAAGTAAATGTGTTGGATCAATGAACAATCACACACGACTTCCTCTAGACAACTGTTTGCGTTAGGCCACCTTACACAAACATTGTCCACATAAAAAGTGTGTGTGATGGACAGCCTATGCCACACAGTTTCTTCTAGACACCGTGCGTGATGCATTCAATAACACAAATGATAAAATTATTACTATCGTCTGCAATGGCAACACTATCAAAAACTATGTGATGCGGAAAACTGTGTGCTTTGTATATACGAACGGAAACATTTGTCTGGGATTCACTGTGTGGGATGTATATACGAACGGAAACGTTTTTCTTGGATTCACTGTGTGGGATGTACATACAAACGGAAACGATTGGGCCATTATAATTGTCTGCGATGGCTCACCCGATCGCACACGAGCTCTTTTTGCCCCGCGTGTGTGACCAGAGGCCCTATCGTGGACGGTTTCTGGGTCGCGTGGAAAGGACCCCCCTATCGCACACACAGGCAAGGCGACGGTTTAAAACTTCGTCGCTGAAAGGGGGTAAAAACCGTTTGTATAGCAGCTCGCTGTACTAGTGCACATTATGTTAGGGACCCGCCACTGCTATTTTTTCAATTTTTAAAACCCTCGTCGCGAGTTGCCGAAATCCAGGTGTGGCAGGCACGTCTAGCTGCCCGCCATAGCTAACTGACGGAGCAGTGGCGGGCGTCCAGCCGCGCCCGCCACAATAGGTTTTCAGTAAGCGAGGATCTTGAAGACAGTTTACTTGTGGCCGGTACGGCATACTGCTCGCCACTGCTACGACAGGAGCAGTGGCGGGTCCTCTTTAGTACTTGCCAGAGCTACTTCTCCAATGTAGCAGTGGCGGGTGCCAAGCCTCGCCCGCCACTCATTGGGCTCATCTATAAGCCCTTTCCCAGTAGTGTACCGTCAAACGAATAGGGCCGGCCTTGGAGGGGGTGAACGTTGTGGCCGCCCCGGGCCCCCAAAAGTCAGGGTCCCGTCCCAGGTATGCATACGTAGTGCTGGGGCCCAGATTTAGAAAGAAAAAAATGAAGCCCATTTATACACAGGCACATGCAGAGATGAACATAGAAAGTAATAGTCGTTTCTTGTAGATCATTCGGATCACGGGATAAGAGGACCCTGATTGTGATCGTTCCCTTGACCCCTTCCTTCTTTTGTTGTTTTGCATGTTTGTCTTCGAGTTCAACAGTTCGACGACTCTCTTTGACAAACGAGAACGACTTCACCAGGTACGACTACATCTTATCACGCCCTCTAACCTCACGTGTACTGTTCTAGTGTTCTTCCTATTTGTTTTCTAATCCTGAATTTTCGAATCTCGATTGATTGAACAGGAAATTCTCAAATTGTCACATTGTCCGGCGCTCGAATCATTGTGCATAGAATAAAATTATAGCCATGTTAGATTAGAGATAAGGTACTATACTATGCCCAAGATTTTCTGTAATTGATCTTATATATACATAGCTTTGTCCTAATTATAAAAGCTAATTGTTCCTTTTAATGTCAGCACCATCATGTCAGGCTTAGGTAGATAATAGCCATCCGGCAGTGATAAAAGAAAAAGGAAGAAGGAGGTAGAGGAGATGAAAGGATCATTGAGAGGATCCCTTTGTAAATATTTTAAGAGTGATACAAGCATTTCAAGAAATCCAGACGAGTTGGCGATAGTTCTTGGCGATGACCAAACTAATGCTAATGCGGGAGACAATGGTCCTACTCCTACAGAAGATGATGTTGACATCGACATAGATGATACCAATCTGAGTGATCCTGAGCACATATTTAATTCAACTGCGCTAGAATCTGCTAGTATTTTCTTAGAAAAGGAGGATTACCCCGGCCTCTGCATCAGAGTGATGCATGCATCCCCTTTATTAAGCCAAGTGACCGAAGTGTCTGTGATCCAGAACAAGCTCACACAGAGTTGAATAAAAAAGTATAAAATGCCACAACCGACGAAAATAGAATGAGATGACTAAACACCTATCCTTATGCTGGACCGCCATCCAAACCAGTTGTAGATATCCCAAGCTACCATCTCCCATCGGGCAGACCCAGTAACCAAAGGCTCCTTGGCTTCCACAGGAGTGAGTAACGACCACATACGAATCCAAGCAGTGGCCCTGTAGATAACCTGCAAAAAATTTATATGAGTTTGTCTGTTAAAAACCATGTCATTTCCATAGTTCCATATAGCCCAAAGTAATGCACATACTCCTATCCAAATATGCCTCGCAATATTTGTCTCTACTCCATTTAGCCACGTCCCAAATAACATGTGAATACTATTTGGAGGAGTGATATTAAAGGCTATATGAACTGAGCGCCATAAAAGTTTGGCCAGTGGACAATCGAGAAAGAGATGTTTGATTGTTTCATCTTGATCACAAAAGCTACATCTTTGACTACCCTCCCAATTACGTTTTCCCAAGTTATCCTTAGTCAGAACCACCTCCTTGTGAACAAACCACATGAAGACTTTGATTCTTAACGGGACCTTGATCTTCCAAATATGTAGCAATTTTGGAATGGGACCAAAATCAATTAGGTCCAAATACATAGATTTCACTGGAAAAATGACATTCATAGTTAATTGTCAGCGAATACTATCAGACTCATCAGAGAGGTTCGCACCCATCAACCTTCTGACGAGGTTTAGGCATGCTTCCCATCGGTCACCTACCAACGATCTCCGGAATTGAATATTTAGAGGGTTGGACTATAACACTGTAGCAACAAAAGCCTCCTTACGTTGTACAATGTTATAGAGAGATGGATATTGTGTGGCCGAAGGCATCTCCCCTAACCACGTATCCTCCCAGAATCTCGTCGAATTACCGTCTCCAATGGTGAATTTAGTTCTATAGAAGAAAGCTGCTTTTGTTCTCATCAAACCCTTCCAAAACGGTGAATCATTGGGTCTGATGGTAACCTGGGCCAAGGTCTTAGATTGTAAGTACTTATTACGTAAAATTTGTAGCCACGTGCCTTCGGTCTCCACAGATAGCCTGTACAGCCATTTACTGAGCAGACATCTGTTCTTTACCTCTGAATTCTCAATCCCAAGACCACCCTGGTCCTTCAGCCTACAAATGATGTCCCATTTAGTAAGCCTATACTTCCTCTTTATTTCATCACTCTCCAAAAGAATCGTGATCGATAGAAGTCCAGTCTTTTACATACCCCGACAGATACCTCAAAGTAGGACAAGAGGAACATCGGCATACTCGTGAGCACTGAGTTTATTAGTATTAGCCGACCTTCGTATGACATAAGCTTGCCCTTCCAGCAGCTTAGTTTCTTTTCAAATCGATCTTCAATACACTTTCACTCCTTGTTAGATAACTTGCGATGGTGAATTGGTATGCCCAGATAACTAAACGGTAGGGTACCCATTTCACATCCAAACAGTTGTTTATAGGCATCTTGTTCATCTTTGGCTCTACCAAAATAGAACAATTCGCTTTTGTTAAAATTAATCTTCAGTCCCGACAACTGTTCGAATAGGCATAGCACAAGCTTCATATTTCTGGCCTTTGCCAAATCATGTTCCATGAAAATGATGGTATCATCAGCGTATTGTAGTATGGACACCCCACCATCTACTAGATGTGGTACTAGTCCTCCTACTTGGCCTTCCTCTTTAGCTCTTCCTATCATAATTGCCAACATATCCGCTACTATGTTGAACAAGATAGGAGACATCAGGTCCCCTTGTCTTAGACCCTTGTGCGTCTGGAAGTAGTGACATACGTCATCATTCACTTTAATCCCAACACTGCCTTTTTGTACAAATGAATCGACCTGCTTCCTCCAGGAATCGTCGAATCCCTTCATACGTAAAGCCTGCTGCAGGAATGACCATTTAACTTTATCATATGCTTTCTCGAAATCCACTTTGAAGACCACCCCATCCAATTTCTTCGAGTGGATCTCGTGAAGTGTTTCATGTAGGACAACCACACCCTCAAGTATGTTTCTGCCCGGCATGAAAGCCGTCTGAGTTGGTTGCACCACACTATGTGCAATCTGCGTCAGTCGGTTTGTCCCAACCTTAGTAAAAAATTTAAGGCTCACATTAAGCAGGCAAATTGGACGGAACTGCTCAATGTGTACTGCCCCCTCCTTCTTTGGCAACAACGTTATCGTCCCAAAGTTTAGGTGGAATAGCTGCAAATGGCCACTGAACAAGTCATGGAACATTGGTACTAGATCGCCTTTAATAATATGCCAGCACTTCTTATAAAATTCTGCTGGGAAGCCATCCGGGCCAGGCGCCTTATTATTTTTCATCTGTGATGTTGCCTCAAACACCTCTTTCTCGGTGAATGGTGCAGATAAAATCTCATTCTCGTCTATCCCGATCTGAGGAATATCCCCGACCATGAGCTCGTCCATAGACACAAAGTTGTCTTCGGGAGCCCCAAACAGTTGTTTATAGTAATTAGAGATATACAATTTTAGGTTCTCGTGTCCTACAATTGTACCCTCATCCTGCTCAAGCTGATTTTTTTTTCTTCTTTCTGTGTTTTGCATTTGCAATCATATGGAAAAACTGGGTATTGTCGTCCCCTTGCACGATCTTCCGCACTTTAGCTCTAAGTGCCCATTTCATCTCTTCTTCTCTGAGAAGCTCTCGCAATCTCCGCTTGGCCTCCCTCTTAGATGCCCGATCTTCCGCATCAGAAAAGGTGGATTCGGCCTTGAGATCAAGCTCATTTATAAGGTGTATAAGCCTATCCTTTTCCACCTTATAAATTCCAGTTACATTTTTTGCCCAGCCCCTCAGGAACTGCCTCAAGTGCCTAATCTTATTTTGCCATCTCTCAATATTCGACCTCCCTCCTATGGCCTTAGCCCATTCCAGAGCTATGAGATCAATGAAGCCCTCTCTCTCAAACCATGCTAGTTTGAAAGAGAAGACATTCTTGTTCCCCACATGCGTCGCCTCCCCAGTGTCAATAAGCAGCGGGTTGTGATCGGAGATTGCTCTCTGTAATGCTTGGACTGTCACCAAAGGAAACTTTAGTTCCCATTCAATACTGGTGAGCACTCGATCCAACTTCTCGTAAGCTGGATTCGGTAGAGTGTTTGCCCAAGTAAACATTCTGCCTGAGAGTTCTATCTCTCTCAGATCTAGACTTTCGATAATCGTGTTGAACATAAATGACCATCTGCCATATAAATTATCGTTATTCTTTTCGTATGTCCTCCTGATAATGTTAAAATCACCTCCGACTAGTATAGGTAGTCTCTCATCCCCACATATCCGCACAAGGTCTGCTAGGAAGTCCAGTTTGAGCTCTGGTTGAGCGGCTCCATAAACTGCAACTAGCGCCCATTGGAACCCGTCAACCTTCGAGCGCACCCTGAATTTGACGGCAAAGTCCCCAAGCACTATATTTCAGACTTCTAGCGTCTCGCACTTGACCCCAAGTAAGATCCCACCGAATCTTCCTCTTGGAGGTAGACAGTGCCAATCAAAGTCAACACCGCCAGATAAGGTGCCGAGAAATTGTGATGTAAAATTATCCCTACCAGTCTCAAGTAAGGCAATGAAGTCCAATTTATGTTCTAAAGACGCTTCCGCTAGGAACCTTCTTTTAGCCAAGTCTGCCAGACCTCTGCTATTCCAAAAGATTCCTTTCATCTTTCATCATGAATTTTTTTTGCGGTCCGAATTCTCGCGCTTTTATGCACAGCGGATGTAGGATATACCTTTCTCTTCCAGGTATGTTTTGGCTTATCATGTCCAGCTGCTCGGTCCATATAATCAAGACCAGTCTGCACTATCAAATCTGGCTGCAAAGGGGCCATATACTCCTCAGAAACCGTATCTGCATCCTCTTCCTGTAACACAGAGGAGGGTATTAGATCCTCGCAAAGGCAATCAAGTGCCCCAACCCCTAGCGCATTAATGTCTGAATCATTCATAGGTTTTACCGCTGCTATATTGCGAATCATCTCCATGGCCCTCTCAGCCTCTAAGTCTAGTAAGTCATTAACCGATTTAGCGACTTCTTTCCCATTGTTACCCAAAGAAACACCCAATTTATTGGCATTATGAATAATTTCATCATCGGAAAAATGCAAAATTGAGTGACTTGTATTAACTGCCATACCTGTAGTGGCCTCAATGTCACGAAGCTTGGCCGCCCGCATGGCGCACCCCAACTGCAGGTCGTCAGCATCTGGTTGAGCCTGAATCCGTAGTCTCACCCGTCTGTCTCCGGACGTGGGGTCCGGAATCCCTCCAAAGGCGATGATGTCGTCAGTAGTAGGCCCAGTTGGGCCGTGGCCGCCTGCCTGGTGCTAAACTATACATATCGTCACCGAGCCAGTTGGGGCGAGGCCTCCTGCCAGATGCCCAACTGTATCCACCGCTACCGAGACAGCGGGCGGCGCCCTCATAGTCGACCACGCGCTCTGCTTGCGCGGACTGTGTGACGAGGCCATCTGTCGGCACTGAACCTCGGAGGAAGAAACCCTGTTCGCGTGAGCAGCTGCCTTCACCGAGGCACCCCCCCAACCGGTCCAGGTGGGAGTCTGTGTCGGCGTCAACAGCAGCGGGCGAGTGGGGCGTGACAAGGCCTCCAGCCAAGTGTCCCCCACCACTCCCGCCTGAAGTGCCCGGTGCAGCGTCGAGGGTAGCGTGGGCGATGCGGTCCACACCAAACCGGTATCCACAACCAGCTGTGCCGCCGTACCAGAAGAAGCCACCGGTGACAACGGCGGTAGCTCTTGCTCCACAAGGTCGTCTAGCTCGGCCATGTACCCTGATATGTCTCCAATGTATCTATAATTTATGAAGTATTCAAGCCACATTTACAACAATTTTATGTGGTTTTGGTATGATTTGATTAGAACTAACCCGGACTGACGCTGTTTTCAGCAGAACTACCGTGGTGTTGTTTTTTGTGTAGAAATAAAAGTTCTCAGAATGGGCTGAAAATTTACGGTGATTTTTTATGGACCAAAATAGACCCCTGAAGCTTCGTGGAAGGACCAGAAGAGCCACAAGGACGCGACAAGCCTGGGGGTGTGCCCTCCCCCCCAGGGCGCACCGGGCAGGCTTGTCGCTCCCTCGTGGGCCCCCCTGGCGTGAATCCAACGCTGAAAATTCTTATAAATACCAAAAACCCCAGAAAGAAACCTAGAACTTCCACGCCGCCGCCACAAGCCTCTGTAATGAAGCAATCTCATCCGGAGCCCTATTCCGACACTTTGCCGGAGGGGGGAAATCATCGCCGAAGGCCATCTTCATCATCCCGGCGGTCTCCATGACGAGGAGGGAGTAGTTCACCCTCGGGGCTGAGGGTATGTTCCAGTAACTATGTGTTTGATCTCTCTCTCTCTCTCGTGTTATTGATTTGGCACGATCTTGATGTACCGCGAGCTTTGTTAATATAGTTGGATCATATGGTGTTTCTTCCCTCTCTCTATCTTGTTGTGATGAATTGAGTCTTGCTCTTTGATGTTTCGTTATGTTGGATTGAATATTGGATTTGAGATCACTTGAAGTATGTCTTGCATGTGGATATCCATGGTGACAATGGGGTATTCTATTGAGTTACTTGATGTATGTTTTGGTATTCAACTTGCGGATTCCTGTGGTGACATTGGGGTAATCTAAGCACATAGGTTGATACACGTTTTTGCCCTACGTTCTCCGATAGAAACTTTGGAGTGATTCTTTGTCGCACGTTGAGGAATTGTTATATGATTCAATTATGTTAGCACTGTTGAGAGATTGCACTAGTGAAAGTATGAACCCTAGGCCTTGTTTCTAAGCATTGCAATACCGTTTGTGCTCACTTTTACTACTTGCTACCTTGCTGTTTTTATATTTTCAGATTACAAAAACCTATATCTACTATCCATACTACACTTGTATCACCATCTCTTCGCCGAACTAGTGCACCTATACAATTTACCATTGTATTGGGTGTGTTGGGGACACAAGAGATTGCTTGTATTTGATTGCAGGATTGTTTGAGAGAGACCATCTTCATCCTACGCCTCCCATGGATTGATAAATCTTAGGTCATCCACTTGAGGGAAATTTGCTACTGTTCTACAAAACTCTGCGCTTGGAGGCCCAACAGAGTCTACAAGAATAAATTTGCGTAGTAGACATCAAGCTCTTTTCTGGCGCCGTTGCCGGGGAGGTGAGTGCTTGAAGGTATATCTTTAGATCTTGCAATTGAATCTCTTAGTTTCTTGTTTTATCACTAGTTTGGTTTATTAAAAAAAACTACAAAAAAATGGAATTGAGGTTGCCTCAAATACTTCATCTTTATGATGTCTTTCTTGAAAATATGGATTCCGATAATTGTGCTCAATTGTTAGAGGAAGAATTTAATAAAATGTTTAATGTGAATCCTTTGAATGATGAGCTTGATTGCAATGTTGTTAGTATGCTTTCTATGAATATCCATGATGCTAATGATATGCAAAATTACAAGCTTGGGGATGCTATGTGTGATGAAGATGATATTTTTAGTCCCCCAAGTTTTGATGAGCAAATTTATTATCATGAAAGCATGCCTCCTATTTATGATGATTATATTGATGAAAGTGGGTTTGGAAGAGTGTCAACTCTAGGTACTAATTATCCCACTATTTTGGAGGGTGTTGAATCTTATGGTAATAATTATGAAAGTGGATTTGGAGAGGTCATAACTTTATTTAATGATGATTCCACTATTTTGGAAGAGGTTTCAATTGATTATGACAACAAAGTTGCTATCTATGATGATTATGGTGATGACATGTATGATATAAAGAGTGATGATAACCATGAAACTTGTCATCATGATTTTAATGTTCAATTTGATTATGCCAATCAAGTATCTCATGATAGTGATTTCATTGAGTTTGCTCCCACTATTATGAATGAGAAGAAATTTGCTTATGTGGAGAGTAATAAAAATCCTATGCTTGTAGGTCATGAAAAGAATGCTTTATGTGATAGCTATATTGTTGAATTCATTCATGATGCTACTGAAAATTATTATGAGAGAGGGAGATATGCTTTTATATATTTCAGCAACATCAAGTTTCCTCTCTTTATGTTGAAAGTTTTGTAGTCATGCTTGTTTTGCCTTCCTATGCTAGTTGATTCTTGCTCCCATAAATTGTTTGCTCACAAAATCCCTATGCATAGGAAGTGGCTTAGGCTTAAATGTGCTAGTCATATGCTTCATGATGCTCCCGTTATTTTTCAATTCTTTACTTTTATGTGAGCATCATTGAAATCATCACGCCTAGCTAAAAAGGCATTAAAGAAAAGCGCTTGTTGGGAGGCAACCCAACATTTATACCTACTGTTTTTGTGTGTTCACATGATTAAGCTACGGTATTAATCATGTTTTATATGTTTTCTTTCAATAATGTGCCAAGTAAAGCCTTTGGGATAGTGTGAATACTTGTTGATTTGATTCTGTCACTAGTAGAAAACCTACCTTTGATCCGGAGCATTAGTCCCGGCCGGGTTTGGGCCCAAGACTAATGTGATCATTAGTCCCGGTTCCAACGGCTAGGGGCGGACGGGGGCATGGCCCCCTTTAGTCCCGGTTCAATTGGGACCTCTAGTCCCGGTTGGTGATACCAACCAGGACTAAAGGGGTGGCGGCAGGCTAGGGTCCCTGCGAGCACCTTTAGTCCCGGTTGGTATCACCAACCGGGACTAGAGATGGACCTTTAGTCCCGGTTCGTATAACCAACCGGGACTAAAGATCTCCCTATATATAGATGCTTCGTCCAGCCCGAGCCCAAGCTCTCATTTCTCTCCTCTCTGTTTCCTTCCCCTAGCTCGAGCTCATCCTCCATTGTTGCCAAGATTTGTCAAGATTGGAGGCACCCCATCTATTCAAGGGTTCCAAAAGGTTAGCAACTTCATCATTTCATCTATCATTGCTAGTTTAGCTCGTTTCATGCTCTAAGTATAGTGATTTGAGGGTTTTAGTTTGGGAGTAATTATGTGGGAGTTTATTCGATTTATATGCAATTTGAGCTCAATTAACTTCTTAGTTTGCATATGTGTAGGTGTGGTTTACTTAGTGCCTTCCCGTCCCCATCCTCACCGCCGTCGATCGCCCGCAACGTCCCGTCGCCGGCACCACCTTGGTGAGCCTCTTGTTCTTAACCTTTTTGTAAAAAAAATCTTATTTGTATGATTTAGATAGTTACTTGTATAATTTTCTTACTTGTATGATTGTTTGTTATACATAGTGCCATGGTTTTGATATCCGTCCCCGTCGGCCCTCGTCCGGTTTATGATTCAGATGTGGTATATTATCTTTTATAACTATTTGGTGCATTTCGTGTTTATGACAATTATGCCCATCAAGTTGACATAGATATTTTTATCTAGGAGGTATGTGAACCTGAAATTGCAACCGACCCTCTTGTCGAGAAGTTAAATTTAGTTGAAAAAGAAAATGAGTATTTGAAAGAAAAATTGAAAAGAATTGAAGAAGAGAAGATGAAATTGGAGTTGTATGTTGCCGATGTAGTCGATGATCACAAGATCAAGATGGATGCAATGCGCTTGAAGATTAGAAAGATTAGAAAATATGTCGTTAATAAAGAGGCTTGGTATCATTATGCTGTTGGATCAATTATTACCTTAGTTACGATTTTGATCGCATTTGTTGTTGCATTTAAATGCTTTAGCTAGATAGTTGTATGTTGTTTTATGAGAATAAGTGTGTATGAACTGTATGTATGAACTTGTATTAATTTGGTCTTTTCGATGTTGTGTAATGAAGATGAGCCGGCAATGGATGTACGATGACCGACGCTCTCCCCAGTTCATTAATGGCGTGCATAGTTTTCTGCGTGCGGCTAAGGCAAACAAGCGGAAAGGTTTTATGTGTTGTCCATGTGGTGTCTGTAAGAATGATTGGAATTACTCTACCTCAAAAGTCCTTCACAGCCACCTGCTTCAGTCCGGTTTCATGTCCGGCTATAACTGTTGGACCAAGCACGAAGAAAGAGGGGTTATAATGGAAGAGAATGAAGAAGAAGAGGATGATGACAACTATCCTAGGTTTCCTGAATACGATGGTACTACAATGGGGGAAGAAGCTGAAGAAGAGGCATCAGATGAGCCCGCTAATGATCTTGGTCGGGCGATTGCTGATGCAAAGAGAAACTGCACAAGTGAAAAGGAGAAGTTGAAGTTGCAGCGCATGTTAGAGGATCACAAAAAATTGTTGTACCCAAATTGCGAAGATGTCAAGAAAAAGCTGGGTACCACACTGGAATTGCTGCAATGGAAGGCAAAGAATGGTGTATCTGAGAAGGGATTTGAAAAGTTGCTGAAAATGGTACAGAAGATGCTTCCAAAGGACAACGAATTGCCCGACAGTACGTACGAAGCAAAGAAGGTTGTCTGCCCTCTAGGATTAGAGGTGCAGAAGATACATGCATGCCCTAATGACTGCATCCTCTACCGCGGTGAGGAGTACGATAATTTGAATGCATGCCTGGTATGCGGTGCATTGCGCTATAAGATCAGTCGCGATGACCCTGGTGATGTTGAGGGCGAGCGCCCCAGGAAGAGAGTTCCTGCCAAGGTGATGTGGTATGCTCCTATAATACCACGGTTGAAACGTTTGTTGCAAAACAAAGAGCATGCCAAGTTGTTGTGATGGCACAAAGAAGACCGTAAGAAAGACGGGATGTTGAGAGTACCCGCTGATGGGTCGCAGTGGAGAAAAATTGAGAGAAAGTGGCCGGAGTTTGCAGCTGACGCAAGGAACTTATGGTTTGGTCTAAGTGCAGATGGCATTAATCCTTTTGGGGAGCAGAGCAGCAATCATAGCACCTGGCCTGTGACTCTATGTATCTATAACCTTCCTCCTTGGTTGTGCATGAAGCGGAAGTTCATTATGATGCCAGTGCTCATCCAAGGCCCTAAGCAACCCGGCAACGACATTGATGTGTACCTAAGGCCATTAGTTGAAGAACTTTTACAGTTGTGGGATATAAAAGGTGTACGTGTGTGGGATGAGCACAAACAGCCGGAATTTGACCTACGAGCGTTGCTGTTTGTAACCATCAATGATTGGCCTGCTCTTAGTAACCTTTCAGGACAGACAAACAAGGGATACAATGCATGCACGCACTGTTTAGATGAGACTGAAAGTATATATTTGGATAAATGTAAAAAGAATTTGTACCTGGGACATCGTCGATTTCTTCCGATCAAGCATCTCTTAAGAAAGAAAGGCAAGCATTTCAAAGATGAGGCAGATCACCGGAAGAAGTCCGACCACCATACTGGTGCTCATATACTTGATATGGTCAAGGATTTAAAAGTAATCTTTGGAAAGGGTCCTGGCAGACAATCTGTTCTGAATGACGCTGACGGACACGCACCCATGTGGAAGAAGAGATTACCATTCTGGGTCCTGTATTTCTACACAATATGTTCCCCTTTGAGAGGTTCATGGGAGTCTTAAATAAATATGTTCATAACCGTGCTAGGCCAGAAGGAAGCATCTCCAAGGGCCATGAAATAGGGGAGGTTATTGAGTTTTGTGTTGACTTTATTCCTGACCTTAAGCCGATTGGTGTTCCTGAATCACGGCAAGAGGGGAGACTGAGTGGAAAAGGCACGCTAGGAAAGGATTCAGTAATATGTATGGACGGGCATTCTTTCACTCAACCACACTACACAGTTCTACAAAATTCCACCTTGGTGGCTCCGTATATCGAGGAACACATGGATATTGTACGCTCCAAGAACCCGGAGTAGTCTGACCCCTGGATTAAACGTACACACATGGTGACTTTCGGCGGTTGGTTGCAAACACATCTCATGAATGACACCACTGTTGGAGATGAGCTGTACTTGTTGGCCAAGTCACCATCTTCGACTATATTGACTTTCAAAGGGTACGAGATAAATAGGAATACATTTTACACGATCGCCCAAGATAAAAAGAGCACCAACCAAAACAGTGGTGTCCGCTTTGATGCAACAAACAACAATAGGAAAAAAGGACATATATTATGGTTACATAGAGGATATATGGGAACTTGACTATGGACCTTCTTTTAAGGTCCCTTTGTTTCAGTGCAAATGGGTCAATCTGACAGGAGGCGGGGTACAGGTAGACCCGCAGTACGGAATGACAACAGTGGATCTCAACAATCTTGGGTACACAGACGAACCATTCGTCCTAGCTAATGATGTGGCGCAGGTTTTCTATGTGAAGGACATGTCTACCAAACCGACAAAAAGAAAAGATAAGGAAGCGAATACATCATACGATGAGCCAAAGCGCCACACAGTTCTTTTAGGGAAAAGAAACATCGTGGGAGTGGAGGACAAGACAGACATGTCAGAAGACTATGAAAAGTTTGATGAAATTCCTCCCTTCATAGTGAAGACTGACCCAAGCATCCTGTTAAATGATGAAGATTCTCCATGGTTACGGCGCAATCATAAGCAAGGGCCACACGCGAAGAAAAAGTTTTATACCCCAAGATCCCACTCTGGGATGTGACCGGCTTCACCGTCATCACTTTCTCTCTAGTGAGTTTCCGGACTTATAGCTGGAAAGTCCCACTTCGGACAAACCGGAGGGAATCTTTGTAAGAGTTAGGGTATATATGTGTTTTGTCATTTTGGCATTTGAAACATGATTTTTGAATAATTATTTATTAAGTTATGAATTTTCAGTTATTCCTGTCCTTTTAGTATTTTAATTATACAGAGGAGTTAATCGATGCAATTATACAAAAGAGCTAAACAGAATCTGTTTTTGATTAAAACACCTATTTAAAATATCCTAAAAATTCCCAAACTGAACATACTAATAAAACACACTAATATTAAACAGCAGGAAACCAAAGGCAAAAGTATTAAAGTGAAAACAAAACCAAAGTCAAAACAGTAATATTTTTTGCAATAAACCTAATTTAAAATAAACTAAAAATAAATCACTAGATTCTACTGTATAAACAAAACAATAAGAAAACAGTAGCAAAAATAATTACGCAAAAACCTATTTTTAAATAAAAGATATTCCCAAAATAGTGTTTGAAGCAAATTTGAGCAAATTCAAATTTAAACAACTCAAATTTGAAAACTAAGTGCACTAACAGAAACTTCATAATTTGGTGAATCCAATGCAAAAAGAATCACTCAATTTGGATCTATAAACTAAAAGATATTCAATTTCTAAAACAGAAACAAAATCTGAAAATAAAACAGAACAGAAAAAGGCTAAAACACTACTGGTCGGGCACTGGACACATGGCGGCTCCTGATTCGCTACGGGTGCGGGCGATCTAAAACTACAGGCGGACGGCCGATCCACAAAAGAAAATGATTCACGTTATTTGACTTTAGTCCCGGTTGCAACCACCAACCGGGACTAAAGGTTCCTTCTCCCGCGCTTAAGTTGGGCCGCCGAAAGAGACCTTTAGTCCCGGTTCGTGGCTGGAAACGGGACTAAAGGCCAACCTTTAGTCCCGGCTCCAGCCACGCACCGGGACTAAAGGACCTTTAGTCCCGGTGTGAGGCTGGAGCCGGGACTAAAGGTCCCGCGTATATAAGTTGTGTCTCGGGGCCAGCCACCGCCTGGGAGACAGATCGAACACCACGCTGCCAGGCCGCTCGTCTTCAACCTCCGACGCCGGAGATCGCCGACGCCATCTCGTTCGCTCCGGCCCCTCCCCGAGCCCGCTGAGCATCGCCTCTACCTCGCGGTGAGCCCCTTGTCAAGACCCCTCTGTTTCCCCTTTGATTACGTGCCCGTAGCCCACGCTCGACGTCGCCGCCCACGCTCCGCCTTCGCTCGTCGCCGGCGCCATCTCCGGCCGCTCCCGGCTCGGCCACCACCGCAGTTCGGCGCGGCTCGACGCCCGCGACCGAACGCCCCAAACCTCAGTCCAAAAGGACCCCCCCTAGCGCATTTCCGGCGGAGTCCGGCGCGGCTCCGCCGCTGTTTTGGCCACCGCCGGCGTGCCACCGCGCGGCCGCCTGGGTCACCGCCAGGTGGGTCCCAGGCCACTAAGCCCCCCCCCCCCACAGGCTCACTGACATGTAGGGCCCACCCCCTTAACTAACTAAAATGATTAACTTAATTAGTTTAAATTAATAAGACACTGACAACTAGGCCCCACACTTAATTAGATTAGTTAAGTTTAAATTAAAACTTGTTTTAATAACTGTCTCACTGACCAGTGGGGTCCACATGTTGGGTTTGACTAGTCAACCAGTCAAATGTTGACTGCTGACTGGGCTGCTGACTCAGCTCAGTGGCCCCACTGTCAGCCTCACCAGCAAACAGCTGGGTACACTCTCTGTGTACATTTTCTATGTACACTTAGCAATTAACATTAAATGATTTTCGAATTAAACTTTAGAAATTCATATTAAATAAATTATAACTCGGATGAAAATAATTTATATATGAAAATTGCTCAGAAAAATATGACGAATCAGAATATGCAATCCGTTCATCTGTCACATGCCCCTAGCATCCTGAACATGGAACCGTCCCCCTCTTTTCATCTGTCCGGAAAATGCCAAACGCAGGGAAAACCCCTCCGAATGTTTTCCCTCTCCGTCTGCAACGTGTAGTACCGCGTTAGAACACCCCTAGCGCTGCAAGTTGTCATGTCGTGCATCTGTGTTACATCTGTGTGCTTTATATTTATAGTTCCCCCCCCCCCTATTCTCTCTAGTAGACTCCGATTCAGTTTTTGCTTATTGAATGCGTTCTAATTGTTTTATCTTTCTTTTGGATTAGTTAAGCTATGGACGATAGCGGCAAAGACCATGAAGAGGATATCATGTTCGACATGATACGCTCCTCCCAAAACCCAGAGAATAAACCAGATGATGGCTCACAATATCTGAACGAGTCCGGTGAGGGACTTGAGGAAGAACCAAGAGACGAAGGGCAAACAAACAATGATGGCGCAGAAAATGTTCTCCAATTAACAAAGTCCGGCGAGGTATATATATATTAGGCCTCTGGTGATCATTAGATGTATTAATTGATTTGTATATATATATTAACGAATCTTTCTTCTTTTAGCCCTCCGGATCGAGCAAATCTTCTACAAGGGTACGAGGCCGGGCCAAAAAGTTGGCCGATGGCATAAAGTACAACATCGATGAAGTCGCAGCAGATGGCGAACCGATTGCTTCTCCATAGAATGCCCGTAAATTTATAAGTCAATGCGGAGTTATTGTTAGGGACAACATCCCGATCACCATTCAAGAATGGAATAAGCCAAAGGAAGATCGAGAAGTTAGTTATGTGGACGAAAGATCGAAAAATTTGCTTTGGGATACGCTCATGTCACATTTCAACTTGCCAGAGGGTTTCACAGATGGCCAACAGTTCAAAGTCAAGTAGTTTGCTCTTAAGAAGATGGCCACACAATTCCAGAGCTGGAAGAAAAGATTATGGAGCGAGTACATCAAGGCAAAAAAGAAGACTCCAGAATTCACTGGAGCACTAGAGAAGATAAAAGATCACTGGGACGCATTTGTGGAGTACAAGGAATCAGATGAAGCTCTGGAAAGGTCGAGAAAAAACAAGATAAATGCGGAGAAAAAAGAGTATCACCATGTTCTGGGGCCAGGTGGCTACAAGAGTGGCGTGCCTAAGTGGGAAGCAGCTGAGGCCAAGATGATTGCTGAAGGGGTCACTCCAAAAACAGCGGGTTGGCCCGAGAGGTCCAGGAATTGGTTTTATGCGCATGGGGGAAAGTTGGACCCAGCGACAGGGGAGATTATTGAAAAGGCATCTCTTAAAACAGCCTCGGACGCTTTACTTCAAGCAATAGAAAATGCTCAAAAGGGGGTGTTCCAGCCCGAGAGAGAGAACGACGAGCTTACACGCGCCCTCGGGAATCCTGAACACGGAGGACGAACACAAGGCAAAGGCGTTGTTCCGTGGGTTCAGGGGTTTTCGGAGTGGAACGACACTTATAGAAGCCGTGCGAGAAAAAAGAAGCAGGATGCAGACCGGCTTCAAAAGGTAGAATCAAAGAACGTGGAGTTGGAACGCGTTTTAATGCGGCAGCAGGAGTAGATCGACACAATTAGCTAGCAAAGGGTGTCTCAGCGACAGGAGCAAGCAGATCCAGCATTGGATAGTACCGTCCCATCTATGCGGAAAAGCAGCGTGGGTTCCACGGGGGTCCCGGCCGATGATGCACTGCTGGCTCGCTACCCCGTGGATGATATCAAAGAGACGACAAGTTGTGAGCTACACATGAAAATGAAGAACATATCCATGAAGGTGGCGGTCGGCTTTGCTTTACCGAATGCACCTGAAGCAACTATCCATGGCAATCCGATTCCAGCTGGCTATGCTCGTATCGGGGTGGATGAAGTTCTGTCGGGATATGACTCACTAGAGCTTGACATTCCTGGAGGTCAAGGGGAGCAGACACTGGGAGAAGTCATACGTGGTCTCATTGTATGGAGAAAGGATTGCATCGTGTTTCCAAACTCGGCGCCAAGGCCACCGACTCCTCCGAGTAGCAATACACATGTAAGTCCGCCACGTCAGCCGACTCCACCCCACCTCGAGATGGAGCCCAGCGTGAGTCCGCCATATCGATATCCGCCGCGTCAGCCGACTCCACCCCTTATGTCCCAGTAGCAGGGCCACAAGCGGAAGACAGCACCAAAGAAGAAACCCAAGTCTCCTGCCAAGAAGAAGTTAGCTTACGAGACGACTGAGGAGGAAACCAGATCGGTCGTGGCTTCCGAAGTGAAGTCCCATTTTGCACCGAAACCGCCCCCGCCGCCAAAGGAGATAATACCTGCGAAAACCGTACAGCACTTTGTGGATCTTCTAGAGCGACCCCCGGCACATGTGGAGAATAGGCCATCAGACTATGAATGTTGTATTAGCAAGTCATATCATGATCAAATGCAGCAGTCGAAAAGTACAAGTAGTAGTAAAAGCGGGAAAACAGTTCCCCAGCTCGGAGAACAGGCAATGCAATCGATCTCCCTGCTCAAGGTGATTACCGATAACGCGCTAACCGACGCTGCTAGAGAGATGGGTATCACTATTGAACAACTGCTAGGCACCGAGGAACTCCCCATGTGTGATCTAGTATGGAAATATATCCCTGGGAACCCTCTAGTCAGACCTGAGCAGGTCGAGCATCTACCAACACAAATGCGAAGATTGCATGAGTGGTACATGAAAGAAGTAGCGAACGGGCGACAGACGCAGCGTGAAAGTCAAGGAAGAGCATTACTTCTATGAAAACGAGATAATCATTGAGCTTTAAGAAATTTTTCAGTTATACAATCAAGCCGCACTCGACAAATCTATCGTCAATTGCTATTGTCTGCAAGTGATTTCTTTCTGTAATTTAAGGCTGTGTTTGGTTTAACTTCAGCTTTCAACTTTTGGGTCCAAAAGCTATAAGCTGAACCAAATGGGTAAATTTACAAAGCAGCTTTTGAGAATCTGCAGCTTCTCTGTAGTGTAAATTTTGAAGCTGGGATACCCCAACTTTTCAGCTTCTCAGCTTCTCAGCTTCTAAACCAACCATTTTTGGCTGTCCCCTAAAACCGAGTAGTATTTACCCATCAATGCCACTGGTAAGTCATACCTCTTCGTTGTGTTTCACAGCCGTTTCAGCCAAACAGCTTCCAGCTTTTCCACAGCTAAAAGTTCACATCAGCTTTTTCATAGCTCACAGCTCACATCAGCTTTTACAGAATCTGCAGCTCAACCAAACACAGCCTAAGTCTCTAGCTCAGCTAGTTCATTGCCTGTAATTATCCTCACTATATTCTTTTGTACGCTATTATGCAGAATGAAGATTCTCCTATGCCAAAAAGAGAGAATCTTTGACATTGGGTTCGTTGACCCATATATCATTCATGAACTAAGTATAAAAGACTTCCTCGATGACACAGAGGAGAACTTGCTAAGGTTTTTGAAGGCACAAAATACCAAAACAGATATACTATTTCCTTACAACTTCAAGTGAGTGTTACTGTCTTGTACTACAAATTCTATTTTTTGCTTACTCGATGTTAAGTGTAGTTCATGAGTTATGCATGCCTGCTTATATAAACGTGTGCGCAGGTTCCACTTGATCCTGCTAAACATTAAAGTTGACGCTGGAACTGTTGAAATCATGGACTCACTACGTAGAGACTCTCAAGAATACACCAGCTTGATTTTGATGCTCGACAGGTAATTATAATCAGTATCGCACTATATCGGCCTCTTTCGTTCATTTCCTGATATCAAGTAATTAATAACTCCTTTATTCATTTTCTTTGCCGGGAAGGGTTTGGAAATGGTTCATCAAAGAGGTTGTCGGTGAATGGAAACCGAAGCTGTCATGGCGACGGATCAAGGTAATTAAGTACTACTAGCTAGGTCCGCGCACCTCTTTAATTCTAGTATCAATACCATTATCATGCTTGATTATTATCTGATTGAATTCTATTCTCGCAAAGTGCATGAGGCAGGAACAGGGGACTAATTTATGTGCATACTACGTTTGCGAGAACATTCGCATCACGACCAAATGGCGCAAAGATGTAAGACAACTAAAGGTACGTAAACACTATTCACAATTTTTTTAATGATCTAATATATATACACATAACTAATATATTCATATTGATCTACTTCTTTAAAGATGCAAGAGATGCGAGATAGGCTCCTACCAAAGAACCGCATACGAGCAATTCAAGAGGAAGTTGCGGGATTTTTGCTTAGGGAGGTCATATCTGAAAGAGGAGAATACCATTGCACCTAATGCCTGCATGTAATGATCTGTAAATTGTAGGAGAAATTGTATATACCAAATTGTATATATATATATGTGTGTATGGTCGTACGAGAAATTATATGATATATGTATGGTCGTACGAGAAATTATATTATATATGCATAACGTGTACAGTATGTAGTAGCGTAAAATATGTTTGAAATGAAAAAGAATTAAATGGAAAACACAAAATGAAAATGAAAAATAAACCATAAAGCCTAAAACCCTAAAACCCTAAACCCCAGCCCCAGCCCCAGCGCACGAGCGCGACCACGTGGAGGGCCTTTAGTCCCGGTTTGTGACCAACCGGGACTAAAGGGTGGGGGCCTTTAGTCCCGATTGGGCTGTCCCGGTTGGTGACCCGGGACTAGAGGCCCTTCCCAACCGGGACTAAAGGCCCGTTTTCTACTAGTGTGTGCAAAAATAGAAACTTTTGCGTCCAGTGCTGGAATTTCTGTTCTGTACTGGAACATGATAAAATTCTGATTTTTTTCACATTATTTGGTTATAATTTTTTTACGTTGTCCTAATTTGTCAGAAATTTGGGAGTTACAGAAGTATAACTTTAATTCAGATCATTACAGACTGTTCTGTTTTTGACAGATTCTATTTTCAATGCATAGTTTGCTTGTTTTATAGTTTCTATGGCTTATATTGGTCAATATAAATTGTATAAATGATAGAGTATAGTAGGCATTATGTGGGAACAATTATGAATCTTTTCTTGACAGTACCCAAGTGAATGATTTGTTTTATTATACTAATGCATCTCACGAAGTTCCGTTAAGTTTTGTGTGATTGAAGTTTTCAAGTTTTGGGTGAGATATCGATTTGAGGAGAATAAGGAGTGGCAAGACCCTAAGCTTGGGGATTCCGAAGGCACCCCAAGGTAATACTCAAGGAAGACTCAAGCGTCTAATCTTGGGGATGCCCCGGAAGGCATCCCCTCTTTCGTCTTCAAGACTATCGGTAACCTCACTTGGAGCTATATTTTTATTCATCACATAATATGAGTTTTGCTTGGAGCGTCATTTTATTTTGTTAAAATTTGCTTGCTGTCATCAATAATCATGTTTTGTATCCTTTATTTCAATAAAAATGTCAAGTATAGCCTTTACCATGCTCAATTTGCAAGTGTATGAGTTGCTTTTTCAAAACAGAAAGTTTTCTATTATTGTCTGATTTCTCTAGAAAGGTAAGAATGTGATAAAATCTTGAAATTTTGAGACGGTAAGCTATTATAAATTTTCTACAGTGTGGTAAATTTTCAGAATTTTTGGAGTTAAATAAGTATGGATTTTGCTTCATCCTTTACAGGCTGTTCTGTTTAGACAGATTGCTGTCATGTTTGCATTGTTTGCTTATGTTTGCTTGTTTAATGATTCTATTTGAGGATAGGAGTATTAAATATGCAGAGGTAGTTAGTATGCAATGTTTAATTATAATTTTAGTAATTTGTTACAGTAGAGAACGATAAGGTTTTGCATTGATTTATACTAACTTATCTCACGAGTTCTTATTGAGTTTTGTGTGGATGAAGTTTTTAAGATTTAGGGAAACCGTGATATGAGAAGAATTAAGGAGACACAAGAGCTCAAGCTTGGGGATGCCCAAGGCATCCCAAGTTAATATTCCAAGAAGTCTCAAGCAACTAAGCTTGGGTATGCCCCGGTAGGCATCCCACCTTTCTTCATCAACAACTATCGGTTAGCCTAAGTTTTTACTTATTCACATGATATGTGTTATTCTTGGAGTGTCCTTTTATTTTCATTTTGTTTGCTGTTTTAATAAAATTATCAGATCTGAAATCTTGAATGAGAGAGAGTCCTCACATAGCTACCTATTTACTTAACTACTCTTTGTTCTTCACTTATATCTTTTGGAGTAGCTTGTCATTTACTCTCGTGTTTCACTAATATCCTAAGAGTAAATGTTTGAATGAACTGAATATCATAAATATGAAATTATACATGGTTCATATGCTTGTCCCATGTGGAGTAATGACTTCACATATAAGAAGTATAAGTGGTAAAATTTATTAAAAGTTAGCAAACACAACATTGGTCACTTGAACAATTCATGAAAGAATATTGAAGGAAGAGAGATTTCACATATAAATATACTATCTTGGACATCTTCTATGATTGTGAGCCCCCATTAATTATTTTCAACCTTGATCAAGTAGTTGATGTTGGACAAGGAAGACAACGTAATGGGTTATGTTTGTTTATATTCACATAGTTGTTATATTGTCATGGATCCTCTAACATGTGGTGCTTGCTCATAATCTTTTGCTAGCCAAAATTTCATACTAAGTAGAAATACTACTTGTGCATTCAAAAACCCTTAAACCCAGTTTCTTGTCATCAGAGTCCACTATATCTACCTATGGATTGAATAAGATTCTTCAAGTAAGTTGTCATCGGTGCAAAGCAATAAAAAATTGCTCCTAAATATGTATGATCTTTTATTGTAAGGGAAAATAAGCTTTGTACGAACTTGTGATGGTAAAGAAATAAAAGTGATGGGCTGCAAAATAAAGGTTGCTATCACAAGGGGCAATATAAAGTGGCGTTCCTTTGCATTAAGAGCTTGCACATCCAAAAATAAAAAGCGCATGACAACCTCTGCTTCCCACTGTGAAGGGCCTATCTTTTACTTTATGTATTTACTTTTATGCAAGAGTCAATAGTGTTCTTCTCTATTCCGTTTTTATTTTCTCTCTTGGCAAGCATCATGTGGTGGGGAAAGATCCAGGCACATATATCCAGTTGAATATAGGTGATCATGAATTATTATTGTTGACATTATCCCTGAGGTAAATAAGTTGGGAGGCAAAAAATTAAGCCCCTATCCTCCTATGTGTTTGACTGAAACAGTTTGTTCTAAAAATATGCTTTGAGTGTCAGCAATCATGGAAGACTATATGATAGTTGACTATGTGGAATTTGCTAAATCAAAGCTCTTACATAGACCCTTCCTAAAAATAAGATGAATTGTAATTGTTTGATGACTGAAAACATAGTTTGTTAGTTTTCAAGAAAGTTTATGGTTTATACTTTAACATGTGAATAGCTTGCTACTTGATCATGAGAAGTTTTATTAGAAATGAGCTACTGTTTATGATATATAATGATGCTAGAAAAAATGATTGAAATTATCGTTGATCAAACTTATGCATTATGCTAGCATTCACACTTCATAAATTATTTCTTTTATCATTTACCTACTCGAGGACGAGCAGGAATTAAGCTTGGGGATGCTGATACGTCTCCAATGTATCTACAATTTATGAAGTATTCATGTCATGTTTACAACAATTTTATATGGTTTTGGTATGATTTGATTAGAACTAACCCGGACTGACGCTGTTTTCAGCAGAACTACTGTGGTGTTGTTTTTTGTGTAGAAATAAAAGTTCTCGGAATGGGCTGAAAATTTACGGTGATTTTTTAGGGACCAAAAGAGACCCCCGGAGCTTTGTGGAAGGACCAGAAGAGCCACGAGGACGCGACAAGCCTGGGGGGCGCACCCTCCCCCCCCCCTAGGGCGCGCCGGGCAGGCTTGTCGCTCCATCGTGGGGCCCCTGGCGTGAATCCAACGCTGAAAATTCTTATAAATACCAAAAACCCCAGAAAAAAACATAGAACTTCCACGCTGCCGCCGCAAGCCTCTGTAACGAAGTGATCTCATCCGGAGCCCTGTTCCGACACTCTGCCGGAGGGGGAAATCATCGCCGGAGGCCATCTTCATCATCTCGGCGGTCTCCAAGACGAGGAGGGAGTAGTTCACATTCGGGGCTGAGGGTATGTACCAGTAACTATGTGTTTGATATCACTCTCTCATGTTCTTGATTTGGCACGATCTTGATGTACCGCGAGTTTTGTTAATATAGTTGGATCATATGGTGTTTCTACACTCTCTCTATCTTGTTGTGATGAATTGAGTCTTGCTCTTTGAGGTTTCGTTATGTTGGATTGAATATTGGATTTGAGATCACTTGATGTATGTCTTGCATGTGGACACCCGTGGTGACAATGGGGTATTCTATTGAGTTACTTGATGTATGTTTTGGTATTCAACTTGCGGATTCCCATGGTGACATTGGGGTAATCTAGGCACGTAGGTTGATATACGTTTTCGTCCTACGTTCTCCGATAGAAACTTTGGAGTGATTCTTTGTCGCACGTTGAGGGATTGTTTTATGATGTAATTATGTTAGCACTGTTGAGAGATTGCACTAGTGAAAGTATGAACCCTAGGCCTTGTTTCTAAGCATTGCAATACCGTTTGTGCTCACTTTTACTACTTGCTACCTTACTGTTTTTATATTTTCAGATTACAAAAACCTATATCTACTATCCATACTACACTTGTATCACCATCTCTTCGCCAAACTAGTGCACCTATACAATTTACCATTGTATTGGGTGTGTTGGGGACACAAGAGATTGTTTGTATTTGATTGCAGGGTTGTTTGAGAGAGATCATTTTCATCCTATACCTCCCACAGATTGATAAACCTTAAGTCATCCACTTGAGGGAAATTTGCTACTGTCCTACAAAACTCTGCGCTTGGAGGCCCAACAGAGTCTAGAAGAATAAAGTTGCATAGTAGACATCATACCCCCAAAGGCGACTAGGAGGAGAAGATGCGCCAAAGGACCCGAACCTCAGAGTGTTCATCGGCGTCGACAAGGGCGCCGCCCCCTTGCCTGCAGTATCCACACCCAACTGGGCCGACTGTCCCTCAGCCCTCTTTGCAGCGTCGCTCCCACTGTTATCCGCACGCTTGTCCCTATTCCCACTGCCATCATCACCCTCTGCCATGTGCACATCATTATTCCCATCCACCCCATCAAACAACGTTGGACCCTCAATCTCGACCTCAAGGTCATACATCATGCTAGCATGGGTCCATCTCACAATGTCCGGAACCAACTCAATGTCAACAACACTGACAAGCAGACGAGCCACGCCCTGGGCGCGGGTGATAGGCATGTCAACCCTCTCCGTCTTGCCAATGAGTGACCCCAGACTCCATGTGGCCAAAAAATCATTCAGAGGCTTAGGCGGTGCCCCCGAGAATCGGACCCAGATCTGAGAAAGAGGAGTTCCCTGTGGCTCCTTTTTTTCCAGTCATCAAACTCAAGAATGCAATTACTGTTAGGCACCTTACTCATACCGAACTTAAGGAGTCGAGTTAGATCCTCCCTCGTAGGAAAGTCCACCCTATACACCTGCTCCTCAAGTTTGACCAGAGCCCACTGGAAATTGGCTGAAACCAGCTCACGAAGACGCTGCACAACCTGCTCTTCTGTCATGGTACCATGAGTTACCTTCACCACACCCGTTACCGAGCTCTCCATCTCAGGCGCGGGCGTGGTGGTGTTGGGCGACTCAAAGAACATCAAGTCAGGACAACATACCCCATAGATCGTGACCACCGGCTTCGGTCCCAGGAGAAGGGGGCACTCTTCCGAACCATGTTTCGGCTTGAGGCATAGATCACACAATTCCGCGGTGCACTCAGCCACAAAATGTCCCGGTTCACCACACCGGTAACAGTTCATTTTTTCTTTCTTGCATGCCCACTTCGAAGCTTGTTCTCCCTCTGACTTATCACTGGCTCTGTCGCTTGACGCATCACGAACCGCGGCCGACTTAGGCGTAGGCACCTTCACCGCGGCCAGTGCCTGGACGGTGTCCATCACCGTACCTGAGAGCGCCGGCCTATGTTGATTACCATTTAAACATTTAAATTTGTGATCCAAGCAATTTATACCGACTTATGTTGATTACCATTTAAACATCTATTCCCGAAGGGCCCCGGATTATAGTTTTGCCCGGGGCCCCTGAGCGGCCCTGCAAACGAACATTCAAATCGCTATGTACGCCGCTCGATCCCTATCTTGGCTACGGCCTACGCGGACGACGCACCCCTTGTCTGCATTCTCGCTCGCCATCGCTGGGACTGCATGGAGGCCGCACACCTGATGGCACGCCTGCACGCTGTCGCCGGCATCCCAACCGCAGCGCCGCCACGTCGACCAACATGTGAACCATCCATCCCGCTCAGCGCTGCCTCTGATTCACTTCCATCCTAGCACACCGTCGGCTCTTCACTTCCATTCACGCTTTCTGGCGTATCCAAGAGGTACACACCATGGCTCCTGATTGAGACCTGGGTCTGTTAGTTTATAGTTTAATGAACTGCAGTTTATTGTTGTAGTTGAATGTTTGCACGAGACTGGAGTATAGGATTCTAAATTTCTTCCATGATGTATGTACTTCCTTGACGTTCATGTCTTTCAGCTTGCTTTAGGTGTCAAAGAATTAAAACTTTCTCTAATTTTGATGTGATCTAGAAAGTATGATTCGTCTCCCCTGTGTTGCATCTCTCTGAACATGAGCAATTTGTACTTCTTAGTGCTTACTTTAAGCAATCTGCATATCTCTGAACGTGTTTTGTCCTCGCTGGATGAGGAGAATAGGGTGCCTATATTTTCTGTTGGTTTAGCATGATCTCATATTTTTGGTGGCAGATTATAGTCTTAGGTGCTCTGCAATTTTTGTCGTATGCAGATTGTAGTCTCAGGTCTAGATTATTTATGTTCAGTACAATTTTTTATTTTCTTGGGAAGTTTGATCATTGTGTTACCAACATGAGAAAAGTTATCATGCCGCTATAAAATGTGCAGAACCTGCTCATAAGCGAATGGAATATATTTTTTTCATATTTTTTTATTTAAGTTATTGCTTCAGGTTTAAATGTTCTTTTGGGTGCCAAGTTTAGTCGTCGCCCTGCTCTTATCTCCTTCCACTGTTCCCAGGTACGGAGACTTTTGAGTCTGGTTAAATAGTTGTGCGACTAGAAATAGTCAGTGCAAACGTAAATAGTGAATAAGTATATCCTAAATTTCTTCAAATTCTGAATTCGTGCATTAAACCGATGATATTTGTTTAGATTCACATGCTTTTTTTGGTGGCTCTCATGTAATATAGTTGGTGGCATCATGATATATCTTCTGTAAGTTATGTTCAGTTTTTCTTTCAGGACAAGATGAGGTCACTGAAGTGTAACAGAGTGGAAGTGCAACCCATTCCAACATTTGAGGATGTGCATCCTTACACAGTTACACTAGGTGTAGTATGTGTGTCCGAGTGTACCACAAATTTCACTTGGAGAGATTCGCTATGGGCGGAAAGAGGCTCAACATGGTGTTATTGGATGAAAAGGTAATACTTATGTGCAAACATAATTTCTGCTGTAACAAGAAATATTTTTAATAAGCGTTGGATTGACACTTTCTATATATTTAATTGTTATTAGGGAGAGAAAATGGCTGCTATGGGTATACCGTTTACTTGTAGAGTGATGAGTATATTATGTATGGAAAACGGTCACAGTCTCGCAGAACCGGTTATAAGAAATGCGGACTATATGTTTGCAGATAATCACTTTGTCGTTTCACCTCAGAGATGGTAGCTAATGAGATTAGAAATGTGAATGAGTAGTTGGTCCCATTGTTCCCACCATTTATGCCTTTTGACAAAGTTTGGGAGTTCACCTTGGATATGACACGTATGTTGGTAAGGGCTTCAGTTTCCTTTCATATATTCTAAATGTTCTTTTGGTCACAAATTATCTACTAATAGTTTATCCATTCAAATGTTAGATATCATTGGTATGGTTTTGTTTGTAAGTTCTATTGGACATAAGGAAAGTCTCTACAACCGAAGGATCCCGGTGAGAAATATTGTTCTGCTTATCTGGTAGATGGCACGTATGTACATATTATGGATTTCAAATTTTATTATCTACTTAATTCAAATCTCTCGCATTTCTCTTCTGACATTAAGTGATTTTGTAGCTGTAATATTGTCAAGTTAGTTGTATGGGACAAGTTAGTGACTAATAATATAAGTACACGGGAAAAACTTGTCGAGGAGCATGCTATTGTCGTAGCAACAATGTTGTGTGCAAAACGCAATGGTAAGTCTATAAGTGAATGTGTTGTCGTATTTCACATAATAATATTGCAAAAATAATGTTGCTAATAGATTGATGTTCTGTCATTAATTAACTAGATCGTGGTCTGCATACTACGGACTTTTGTAGACTTTGACCCAAATATCGCAACTGCACGTGAACAAAGACAAAGGTAATTGGAAATTTGGTTGAATTCATTAGGGTAAAGTTAATATGTCCAGCGGCAGGTGAATTAAATGCTTGCAAATATTTTTGTGTAGGATCAATAATGAGCTCCCTGGACCAACCTCTCCTTGATCAAAAGAAGATGAAGAATGAAGTCTGAGTGACCATGCCTTTTCCCATGATATAGCTTTTGAATATGTGATGATGTTGTCGACTGGAGCACAATTGGAGTCAGTTTTCGGTTGAAAGATCATTTGAGTCACTTTTCTCTTAGGGTATAGGCTAGCATGCAAGTCTTGCGAATTTTGTTGTGGAGCTGCTTTTTGGTTAATTTGGGTGTGATGGCAAGTGCTTGTGTGATTCATGTTGTAACTGCAACTGAGTTTCACTTATGAAGTGAAATCTTAAGGTTGTGTAATGTCGATAACACTTCAGCGACATATCAAGTTCGTATTATTTTTTATGGCAATGCATGAGCATCCTACTAGCATCGACGGTTTTGGCTCCGTACTCTTGTTATTCCACCTCATTTCAAGTGGTTCCATGGGGTAGCACGGGCAGCTTGCTAGTGTGTACTACTCTCCGAGACAAGTTAATTGCCACGGTAAGCGGCCGCTGTTCGAGGCAATGGCGGCTGCAGCGGCCGCTTGGGCGGCGTCGTGACTGGGCTTGCAGTCTACACGTGGTGCCGCCGTAGCGGCAGCAGTGAGGCTGGGAGTCCCCGGATCCGGCCATGAGTGGTTGGTCCTCGTCTCCTGCCATGGTTGGCGCCTCGCCAAGTTCGGGACTCCGCGGTTGCGGGTGGCACAATGCGGCGTCGCTGACCTTTGTCTGCAGGTCTGGATCGAGAGGAGGGCGGCGTGGGGGCTGCTGGCTTCGGCCTAATAATGGTGGTTTGGCCCTAGCGCTCTTCTTCCGCGAAGTCGTCTTTCTGCCGGATGTCGACCTCTTGGATCTGGCCGCTGATGAGTTCCAGTCTTCCCCATCGGAGATCTATACAGATTGGCGTATGCCGCCCCTTCATATCTAGATCGGAAAGGCTCCGGTTGCGCGCGCTCATATTATCAGCCAGCACGGCCTCAAGAGGGTGCGGCGCGAAGCTTCGCTTTCTTATCGATGTCATGGAAATGTCTAAGTCAAGATTCCAAGGCATTGATAGAGGTGGAGAAAGTCATGGCACCTGCAATTGGAGGTCTTGAAGCTTTGAAGCTTTGGTGGAAGGGTGTATTGGATGCGATGAAGACTGTGTGCCAGGTGTTTGGTGACTTGTAATAGCTGCCTCGGCAAGCGGGGGCGGCAGCACTGGAGGACTGCATTTTTGGTGGTGCTCCTCGAGTACCGAGTCTCGATTCCCAGGGTGAAAACCCAAGGTCTGGCCTTTATTGGTTGTACCTGGCAATGTCCTTGTTGAAGGCATTGTTTTTGGGTGAACTCGGACTTTCTCCAGGGTGAAAACTCAAGTTTTTTGATCGGGCAACGACACACTACTAGGGAAATGCTTATACACAGGAGCTCACCAGTAGCGCTTTTAAAAAGGAAGCGCTGCTGCTAAATAGCAGTAGCGCTTGGGCAGAAAGAGCGCTGCTACTATGCACATAGCAGTAGCGCTGTAGATATAAAACACGCTACTACTACAATTGCCAGACCGTTGCAGGCAGGCTAGGTATACTAGTAGCGCTCATACGTTAAAAGCGCTACTGCTATTGAACTTAGCAATAGCGCTTTCCTCTAACCAGCGCTACTGCTAAATTTAGTCCCCTCCTAAGACCAAAGTTTAGTCCCACCTCGCTCCGCGAACAGAATGTTTACCACCTTAAATATGGTGCTTCTCAAACTATCACAACCACTTGGTCTTCATTGTACTCTATGTGTAGGATCTGTGGCAATATGAATCTTCGCCGGTTCCTAAACCGGCGAAGATTCATACTGACAATTTAGATTCTACACAAAAAGATCAATGATGACCAATGCTTTTTTTAATTTGATGCTTTTTTTTACATGCTAATGATCATAGCCTTAGTAG
Source organism: Elymus sibiricus (assembly GCA_039707655.1). NCBI lineage: Eukaryota > Viridiplantae > Streptophyta > Magnoliopsida > Poales > Poaceae > Elymus > Elymus sibiricus. The sequence goes on from CM077674.1 coordinate 257,262,464, forward strand.
TAGCGCTGGTTCTGCAAAAACGCTACTGCTAATGAGAATAGCAGTAGCGCTTGTTCACCTAAAGCGCTACTGCTATTGTACTTAGCAGTAGCGGTGGTTAAGAACCAGCGCTACTACTACGGGGCACCTTATCCACACGGCCCGCGCGCGTCCTCACTCTCCCCCTCACACTCTCACTCACTCCGCCGCGCGCCGTCGCCGCCGTCGCCCACCAGCGCCCCCAAGGTCCCTCCCTCCCTCCTCCTCCCTCCTCCTCCCCCTCCTCCTCCCTCCAGCGGCCCCCTCCTCCTCCCTCCTCCTCCTCCCTCCTCCTCCTCCGCCTCCCTCCTCCTCCCCCTTCCTCCTCCTGCTCTCTCCTCCTCCTCCCTCCTCCTCCCCCTCCTCCTCCTCCCTCCTCCTCCTCCCACCTACTCCTCCTCCTCCTTTCTGTAATAGAAAGTTTTTTAGTAATAGAATTTAGTAATAAAATTTTTAGTAAAATAAATTAGTAATAGAAATTTTTAGGTACAGAAATGTATTATGCTATATGAGATTTTTTTTAGTAAATGTAGGTTTTTGAATACAATAGATTTCGTTCGATGTCGGTATCAAATAAAATATGAAAATGCCCATGTCGATGATTAGAACTAGGGTTTATGAGGATATATAGATAGATGGATGGATGGACAGATGTTAGGGCTAGAACCCGACAGACCGATAGTCAACCCGTGATGAATAATAATGATCTAATTTAGTTTTTGTAGTACATATATTTAATTTTAGAAGTTTAATCTTTGAATTATGAACATAGGAAATGTCGTCGGACGACGATAGTCTCCCGGAGTGCGACTGGTGCGGCGACGACCGGGGTCTGTGCGACAGGCCTCACTTGGTAGAAGGTCGGCGCTTCAGCATTAAGCTCCAGGAGACCTTCGATGTTGAAACGGTACGCAACGACGACAAGTGTTTTTTCGTAATTAAGCACGACTTCTGCTTCTTCAACGTGTAATTTTCGTCTTTTACAATTCGACTAGCTTATCCCATGCCATGCAAGACGCTATGTCTTGGAGAGGATGGATTTTGAAGATCATGAAAGTATGGAAACAAAGATAGTTCATCTAAGGACCAATCATGGTATAGATTTTCCTATAAATCTATACAATTCTGAGAGCGTATCCCATTTTGGTTGCCCGAATTGGGAAGCACTTTGCAAGATGTATGATTTTCATGAGGGTATGCTTGTCACCTTGGATCTTGGTGATCCTGACATCGACCAAGATAATATGGACATTTGGGTCCTTGTTGATACGCTTCCAATTCTACCGCTATGTGAGTTTCTCAAACATAGTTATTAAGTAATTTATATTGTTTATTTCAAAATAGTTGACAGCTTATTTCCATTGATAGCTTATTTTCATTATTCAAAGAATGTACGGAAGATGGTAGACAGAACCTACTACACGGATGGCGCATAATTAACTTATCACGAGAAAGATCATCTGATCTCATTTATTATTGATGTTGAGAATTACAATATCAATTATCAAACTCCTGCACATTATGGTCAATACGTGCCACTAGTGCACGTGCTGACCTACGGTAACATCCATGGAGATGGCATGGTAAGATTTTTTACTATTACGACATCCGTGCATCTTTTGCATATATTCTTCTAAAGCTAAACTACATTGCTAACTACGATGTTATTATTATGTTTTTCAACAGAAAATCCCGAAGGATTGTGTGCTTGATCTGATGTTTCCGAAAGGACGGCTTGATGTTATTAGCTTACGGCCATATCTGCCTAGGCGTCACAACTGTTCATACCGGATTTCTAAATCCGATCAAGACATGACAATCAAAGAATGGAAAAAATGTATGGACAATCGTAGGGAGCTACTTGGAACCAACATTGTGCGAAGCGCAAGAATTGGAGACAGGATAGTCTCCATTCTCCATAATGGAGAGTCAGGGCCTATCTTGTTTTATTCTATTTTACCTTAGAGAGGGTAGTTAGGTCCTAGCTAATACTCATGATCATGTGCTAAGAATAATTAAGTAGGGTTGGTTAGATGACTATGATGATGATGAGTATGACTTGTTATTATGATAACGAGTAGTTGTATGATGATGATGAGTAGGACTTGTTATTATGATACCAATGATGAGTTATTTATTATTATGATGATGCATGATGCTAAGTTGTTATATGAGCATGATGAGTTATTATATATATCAGTGGGTGAAATGAACATGGATTAGATTCAAGTGGAGGCAACATGTGGTGCACATCGAAAATACTACTAATCCAAACTAGAAAGTTTGGATTAGTAGTATTTTCGATGTGCACCACATGTTGCCTCCACTTCAATCTAATCCACGTTCATTTCACCCACTGTTATATATAATAACTAATCATGGTCATAAAATCATATGAGGAAAGTATTGTATATAAAACCTATACAAATACAACGACAATAAGCTGCATTTCCAAAAATACAGGAAAATTTAGCAGTAGCGCTTTTCAGAAGAAACGCTACTGCTACTTACTATTATCAGCAGTGCTTTTCCATGACGAGCGCTACTGCTAACTAGGTATAGCAGTAGCGCTGGAAAACCAGCGCTACTGCTACCAGTTAGCTGTAGCGCCTTACTGGTAGTGCTTGTACAAGCGCTACTAGTAGCTATAAAACCAGCGCTACAACTAGGGTGTTCCCTAGTAGTGACAACGCTTGTACATTGTTTTCTTCTTGGAGGTGTTGCTTTTGGAAAACTTCTTTTGTAATCCGAGTATTGTCTTTAGTGGTGGTTAGAGTGTTGCTTATGCTAGTGATTGATCACCGTGGTTTTTTTTTTCTTTTGTTATTTTTATTTTCTTTTTTAACTCTGTGTATTCTTGATGTCTTTGGACATTTTGTTGGTACATAGCTTGGGTATAATTGATATCTTCGCGATATTAATATATTCACTTTGTTGAATTTTTTTGCCACGGTAAGCAGTCGTACGCGTGCGCTCTGTGACCCACTCATTCACAGGTCGAAGCCCAACATGAGTTACCCGTTGTGAAACGTTCACGGTAAAGACGAGATCATGCATGTAGCCGAGCAGTAGGCGCGACCGCGGTCGCTGTTCCCGAGAGAAGCCGGCCTGCCGCGGCCAGAAGCAGCCGGCAGGAGCACAGTGCGCGCGCAGGCGGCGGCAGAGGTGTGGGTGAGGGTGGCAGGAGCATTGGTGAGGAAGACGGTCGAGCGATATTCAACGAGCGAGCACAGTGCACAGGAGCCGCGCAGGGAACCAAGAGAAAAAGAAAGCCAAAGGAAACGGACATGTGCTAGCCGGAGTGGGTGTGCGTCAGTGCGTGTATGCATGGCCACGTAGCTTTCACGATCCGATCAACAACAACCCGTTTCCGTTAGTCGTCCTGCCCTCGCTCGTCGGGCCGAAGCGCCCGACCATGGAAGCGGACCGGAAAGAGCACGTACTTTTTCTTTTGGATTTGGAATGCATGAAATACTATGATGGCGAAGTAGTTTTGCAACGAACCACTGTATAAATGCCTCTGCGATGTACATATACGTGTACATACGTACGTACTACGTGCATGCGTGCTTTGCTTTTGCATGCGACGCAACCTTTTACCCTCTCCAATGGCGGTAGAGCTGCTGGGAGAGTGGCTGCAGTAGCCAGTGCCTGCGACAGTTGCCCTAGCTAGCGGCGTCCATAGAGTGGTGTCAAGCAGAAGGTACAACGTATTGTTGGCATCTTCGCTTGGTGCCATCTTTGCTTGCTGTAGCCATGTAGTAGTTCTAGTAGGAGTGGCATCTTCGCCTCGTGCCACTACCTTTGCTTGCTGTAGCCATGTAGTAGTTCTAGTAGGAGTGGCATCTTCGCCTCGTGCCACTACCTTTGCTTGCTGTAGCCGTGTAGTTCTAGGAGGAGTAGATGCCATGGGAGCCTTTGCCGCGACGGAAAGCTCACATGCCATGCATTGAATTGGGCGGTAAACAAAAATGCTACATCTACGTACAGCCTACGGGTTGTTACGTGATTTACCTTAACTACTAAACTCTCCCTCCCTGATTTCAACCGGGGTGGGCCCCAACCTTTACGTAAAATCATCACGTAAGATTACGCGGGTCTAGCATTACTGGGGCGGTAAATAACCGAATATACAGAGGAGAGTTGTTGCGGGCACACAGAAAGAGAGGGAGGAGGCAGGGCATGCATGGAGTTATAAAGAAGGGGAGGCCTTTTTCCAGTACTTTTGGTGATTTGACCTCACACTATCCCATCACCTCGCTCCGCAACAAAACTGCCAGGAGCAGTACATGACCGAGATCCTCTCTACTGCACACAACACGCCGCGTGCCCTACACCTCCTTTTCTTCCTCTCTCTCCCTCTCTCTCTCTCTACGTTATCTCTCTCTCTCTGGTGGTATACTCCCCTTTGAATTCCTCAAATTCCGCCCGTCATGCTTTTTCTGCCGACCACCGAGTTGGTCTCCCGGAGTGTGTACGGACACACAGAGTATTCTTTCGCTCTCACCAGACGCAGGCAAAACTTGCTTTGGCACCGATAGTGTGCTCTGGATGGAGGCTACGACATGCTATTGGGGCAGTGATCCATCGGTACATTTTCCATTTCACGATGCATGTATATACAAAATTTGTATATTAGCTGTTTGTGGTCTACCGTGTCCAGAACATAAGGGCATCTACAACGTTGACCTGCAAACCAGACATTGCATTCGTCCGTGGACACAGATCGAGCCGATCATCCAAACCTATCCACATACATTTCAAATCGGCTTTAAACAAACCAAATAAATTACATGCAAAACGGATGATTTTTATTCAAATCGGACGAAAACATTTACATTTCGGCCATATTTTAACTAAACTATACCGGGTTGTGGTAAAACTAGTCTACGGCTGGCAGCGGCGGATTTCCACTCCCACGACATGTCTTCCCTATGTCCGGCAGCCCGCTCATCGGACTGCCGGGAGCGCTGGAGGGATATGCTTCAGCGAGAGGGGAAGAATAGTCTCCCTCCGCTTCCGTGAAGCACGAATCATGGTTGGTTTTTGGGGCAGGGAACACGGTTGCCGTGGTCTACGCCCCCGCTCATTGAGGCAAGACACCGATTGTGTAGCCCGGTGACCTGGTGGCGGTGGCCTTCGTGGGACCCAAGCGGCGGCAGCCTCCCATGATCTACTTTTCCTCGCCTGTCCGTGGTGGCCACGGACGTGCCGGCCTCCGCCGACATGGCTTCTTTCAGCACCTGCCTGACGCGTTGCCGCCATTGCTCGCGATGGATTTGTCGGGAGACGGCGTTATCCAGCCTGGACGGGCGAGGAGGGGTGGAGGTGGCGATGGCGATGGTGGTGGCGCCGGATCCGGAGGGTTTCCCTACAAGCCAACCTGTATCGTGATGGGGAACGTTGCATGAAAATCAAAAAAAATCCTACGAAACACCCAAGATATAATCTAGGAGATGCATAGCAACGAGAGGGGAGTGTGTCTACGTACCCTCGTAGACCGAAAGCGGAAGCATTAATAACGCGGTTGATGTAGTCGTACTCTTCGCGATCCGATCACGATCCAACCGATCTAGCACCGAACGGACGGCACCTCCGAGTTTAGCACACGTGCGGCCAGGGAGGGAGGAGGCCCTCTCCCGTACGATAGATGGGATTTCTCCCTTCCCCTTCAGGGACTCTTTCCCCCCAAGCCACATGGACTCTGGGAGGCTGGTGCGCCAGGCCCATCTAGGCGAGAGCGTCACCCCTTAGCCCATGGTGGCCCCTGGGGGTGGTGGTTCCACTGGTGGTCCCCCGGAACCCTTCGGTGGCCCCCGGTACACTGTCGGCATACCCCCGAACTTTTCCGGTACCCCGAATATGACTTCCTATGTATAAATCTTTACCTCTCGACTATTCCGGAACTCCTCGTGATGTCCGGGATTTCATCCGGGACTCCGAACAACCTTCGGTCACCATTGTACATATCCCAATACTACTATAGCGTCAACGAACGTTAAGCGTGCGACCCTACGGGTTCGAGAATCATGCAGACATGACTGAGACTCCTCTCTGGTCAATAACCAATAGCGGGACCTGGATGTCCATATTGGTTCCCACATATTCAACGAAGATCTTTATCGGTTGAACCACGATGTCGAGGATTCGGGTAATCCCGTATGCAATTCCCTTCATCCGCGATATGTTACTTGCCCGAGATTCGATCGTCGGTATCTCCATACCTAGTTCAATCTCATTACCGACAAGTCTCTTTACTCGTTCCCATAATACAAGATCCTGTGACTAAACTCATTAGTCACCTGAAGCTTCTTGTGACGTTGTATTACCGAGTGGGCCCAGAGATATCTCTCTGTCATACGGAGTGACAAATCCCAGTCTCGATCCATGCAACCCAATAGAGACCATCGGAGATACCTGTAGAGCACCTTTATGATCACCCAGTTACAAAGTGACGTTTCATAGCACACAAGGCATTCCTCCGGTATCCGGGAGTAGCATGATCTCATGGTCGAAGGAACAGATACTTGACATGAAGAAAGCTATAGCAAAACTAAGTGATATGATCTTATGCTAAGCTTACGGTTGGGTCTTGTCCATCACATCATTCAACTAATGATGTGATCCCGTTATCAAATGACAACTCATGTCTATGGTCAGGAAACCATAACCATCTTTGATCAACGAGCTAGTCTAGTAGAGGCTTACTAGGGACACGGTGTAGTTTATGTATTCACACATGTATTTAAGTTTCCGGTCAATACAATTCTAGCATGAATAATAAACATTTATCATGAACGGGAAATATGATAATAACCAATTTATTATTGCCTCTAGGGCATATTTTCAACAGTCTCCCACTTGCACTAGAGTCAATAATCTAGTTTACATAGTTATGAATCTCACACCCATGGAGTCTTGGTGTTGATCATGTTTTGCTCGTGGAAGAGGTTTAGTCAACGGGTCTGCCACATTCAGATCCGTATGTACTTTGTAAATTTCTATGTCTCCATCCTTAATGTAATTACGAATGGAGTTGAAGCCGCGTTTGATGTGCTTGGTCTTCTTGTGAAACCTGGGCTCCTTGGCAATGACAATTGCACCAGTGTTGTCACAAAAAATAGTCATTGGATCCGATGCACTAGGTACAGCTCCTACATCGGATATGAACTCCTTCATCCAGACTCCCTCTTGTGCTGCTTCCGAAGTAGCTATATATTCCGCTTTACATGTAGATCCCGCTACGACGCTTTGCTTGGAACTGCACCAACTGACTACTCCACCATTCAGAATAAATACGTATCCGGTTTGTGACTTCGAGTCATCCGGATCAGTGTCAACGCTAGCATCGACGTAACCTTTTACGACGAGCTTTTCGTCACCTTCATAAACGAGAAACATGTCCTTATTCCTCTTCAGGTACTTAAGGATATTTTTGACCGCTGTCCAGTGATCCACTCCTGGATTACTTTGGTACCTCCCTGCCAGACTTATGTCAAGGCACACATCAGGTCTGGTACACAGCATGGAATACATTATAGAGCCTATGGCTAAAGCATAGGGGACGACTTTCATCCTTTCTCTTTCTTCTGTCGTGGTCAGGCTTTGAGTCTTACTCAACTTCATACCTTGCAACACAGGCAAGAGCCCCTTCTTAGACTGGTCCATTTTGAACTTCTTCAAAATCTTGTCAAGGTATGTGCTTTGTGAAAGTCCTATTAGGCGTCTTGATCTATCTCTATAGATTTTAATGCCCAATATGTAAGCAGCTTCACCCAGGTCTTTCATTGAAAAACTCTTGTTCAAATAACCCTTTATACTTTCCAGAAATTCTATATCATTCCCAATCAATAATATGTCATCCACATATAGTATTAGAAATGCTACAGAGCTCCCACTCACTTTCTTGTAAATACAAGCTTCTCCGTAAGTTTGTATAAAACCAAAAGCCTTGATCACCTCATCAAAGCGTATATTCTAACTCCGAGATGTTTGTACCAGTCCATAAATGGATTGCTGGAGCTTGCATACTTTGTTAGCATCTTTAGGATCAACAAAACCTTCCGGTTGCATCATATACAACTCTTCCTTAATGAAACCGTTAAGGAACACTATTTTGACGTCCATCTGCCAGATTTCATAATCGTAGTATGCGGCAATTGCTAACATAATTCTAACAGACTTCAGCATCGCTACGGATGAGAAAGTCTCATCGTAGTCAACTCCTTGAATTTGTTGGAAACCCTTTGCGACAAGTCGAGCTTTATAGACAGTGATATTACCATCAGCGTCTGTCTTCTTCTTAAAGATCCATTTATTCTCAATGGCCTGCCGGTCATCGGGCAAGTCCACCAAAGTCCATACTTTGTTCTCATGCATGGATCCTATCTCGGATTTCATGGCCTCAAGCCATTTGTCGGAATCTGGGCTCATCATTGCTTCTTCATAGTTCGTAGGTTCGCCGTTGTCTAACAACATGACTTCCAGGACAGGATTACCGTACCACTCTGGTGCAGAGCGTGTCCTGGTCGACCTACGAAGTTCAGCAGCAACTTGATCTGAAGTTTCATGATCATCATCATTAGCTTCCTCTCCGGTTGGTGTAGACATCACGAGAACTACTTTCTGTAATGTGCTACTTTCCAATTCGAGAGAAGGTACGATTACCTCATCAAGTTCAACGTTCCTCCCACTCACTTCTTTCGAGAGAAACTCCTTCTCTAGAAAGGACCCATTCTTAGCAACAAAAATCTTGCCCTCGGATATGTGATAGAAGGTATACCCAATGGTCTCTTTAGGGTATCCTATGAAGACGCACTTCTCTGCTTTGGGTTCGAGCTTATCAGGCTGAAGCCTCTTGACATAAGCGTCGCATCCCCAAACTTTAAGAAACGACAACTTAGGTTTCTTGCCGGACCATAATTCATACGGTGTCGTCTCAACGGATTTAGATGGTGCCCTATTTAAAGTGAATGCGGCTGTCTCTAATGCATAACCCTAAAACGATAGTGGCAAATCGGTAAGAGACATCATAGAACGCTCCATATCCAATAGAGTACTATTACGACGTTCGGACACACCATTACGCTATGGTGTTCCAGGTGGCGTGAGCTGTGAAACGATTCCACTTTGTCTTAAATGCATACCAAACTCATAACTCAAATATTCACCTCCACGATCAGATCGTAGAAATTTAATTTTCTTGTTACGATGATTCTCTACTTCATTCTGAAATTCTTTGAACTTTTCAAATGTTTCAGACTTGTGTTTCATTAAGTAAATATACCCATATCTACTCAAATCATCCGTGAAGGTAAGAAAATAACGATATCCATCGCGCGCTTCAGCACTCATCGGACCGCATACATCGGTATGTATTATTTCCAATAAGTCACTTGCCCGCTCCATTGTTTCGGAAAACGGGGTTTTAGTCATCTTGCCCATGAGGCATGGTTCGCATGTCTCAAATGATTCATAATCAAGTGATTCCAAAAGTCCATCGGTATGGAGCTTCTTCATGCGCTTTACACCAATATGACCTAAGCAGCAGTGCCACAAGTATGTGGTACTATCATCATTAACCTTGCATCTTTTGGCATCAATATTATGAATATGTGTATCACTACGATTGAGATTCAACAGGAATAAACCATTCACCAGGGGTGCATGACCATAAAAGATATTATCCATATAAATAGAACAACCATTATTCTCTGACTTAAATGAATAACCGTCTCGCATTAAACAAGATCCAGATATAATGTTCATGCTTAATGCATGCACCAAATAACAATTATTTAGGTTTAAAACTAATCCCTAAGGTAGACATAGAGGGAACGTGCCGACGGCGATCACATCATCCTTGGAGCCATTTCCAACGTTCATCGTCACCTCGTCCTTAGCTAGTCTCCGTTTATTCCGCAGCTCCTGTTTCGAGTTACAAATATTAGCAAACGAACCAGTATCAAATACCCAGGTGCTACTACGAGCACTAGTAAGGTACACATCAATAACATGTATATCAAATATACCTTTGTTGACATTGTCAGCCTTCTTATCTGCCAAGTACTTGGGGCAGTTCCACTTCTAGTGACCATTCCCCTTGCAATAGAAGCACTCAGTCTCAGGTTTGGGTCCAGCCTTGGGTTTCTTCACGGGAGCGGCAACTGGCTTGCCATTCTTCTTGAAGTTCCCTTTCTTTCCCTTGCCTTTCTTCTTGAAACTAGTGGTCTTATTGACCATCAACACTTGATGCTCTTTCTTGATTTCTGCTTCCGCGGCCTTAAGCATCACGAAGAGCTCCGGGATCGTCTTCTCCATCCCTTGCATATTATAGTTCATCACGAAGCCTTTGTAGCTTGGTGGCAGTGACTGAAGAACCCTGTCAATCGCTACTTCATCCGAAATATTAACTCCCAAGTGATTCAAGCGGTTGAAGTTCCCAGACATTTTGAGTACCTGCTCGCTAACAGAGCTGTTCTCTTCCATCTTGAAGCTAAAGAACTTGTCGGAGGCTTCATACCTCTCGACCCGGGCGTGAGCCTGAAATACCAATTTCAGCTCCTGAAACATCTCATATGCTCTGTGATGCTCAAAACGTCTTTGGAGCCCCGGTTCTAAGCCGTAAAGCATGGCGCACTGAACTATCGAGTAGTCATCAGAACATGCCTGCCAAACGTTCACAACATCCACAGACGACGCTGGAGGGGGTGGCACACCGAGTGGTGCATCAAGGACATAAGTCTTCTGTGCAGCAGTGAGGATAATCCTCAAATTACGAACCCAGTCCGCATAGTTGCTTCCATCATCTTTCAACTTAGCTTTCTCTAGGAACGCGTTTAAATTTAGGGGAGCTACAGCGCGAGCCATTGATCTACAACATTAATTTGCAAAGACAATTAGACTATGTTCATGATAATTGGTTCAGTTAATCAAATTGCTAGTGAACTCCCACTTAAATCAATATCCCTCAAGTTGTCTAAGTCTTACATGATCCATATCAACTAACCCATGTTCGATCATCATGTGAGATGGGGTAGTCGTCAATGGTGAACATATCCATGTTGATCATATCTACTATATGACTCATGTTCGACCTTTCGGTCCTCCGTGTTCTGAGGCCATGTATGTACATGCTAGGCTCGTCAAGTTTAACCTAAGTATTCCGCATGTGTAAAACTGGCTTACACCCGTTGTATGTGAACGTAGAGTCTATCACACCCGATCGTCACGAGGTCTTCGAAATGACAAACTTTTGCAACAGTGCATACTTAGGGAGAACACTTTTATCTTGAAATTTAGTGAAGGGATCATCTTATAATGCTACCGTCGTCCTAAGCAAAATAAGATGCATAAAAAAGATAAACATCACATGCAATCAATATATGTGACATGATATGGCCATTATCATCTCGTGCTTTTGATCTCCATCTCCAAAGCACCAGCATGATCTCCATCGTCACCGGCATGACACCATGATCTCCATCATCGTGTCGTCATCGTGGTTGTCTCCACCAACTATTGCTTCTACAACTATTGCTAACGCATAGCGATAAAGTAAAGCAATTACATGGCGTTTAATGATTGACACGCAGGTCATACAATAAATTAAAGACAACCCTATGGCTCCTGCCGGTTGCCATACTCATGAACATGCGAGTCATGAACCTATTACAAAACATGATCATCTCATACATCAACATATATCACATCACGTTTTGGTCATACCACATCACAACATGCCCTGTAAAAACAAGTTAGATGTCCTCTACTTTGTTGTTGCAATTTTTACGTGGCTGCTTGGGCAAACTATAAGAACCGTTCTTATCTACACAAAACCACAACGGTGATATTCAAGTTGCCTTTTAACCTTCTACAAGGACCACCTTTGTCAAATCAGATTCAACTAAAGTAGGAGAGACAGACACCCACCAGCCACTTTTATGCAATACTAGTTGCATGTCAAACAGTGGAACCGGTCTCATGTGCGAGGACATGTAAGGTTGGTCCGAGCCACTTCATCCCACAATACCGCCGAATCCAAATAAGACAAGGGAAGTAAGCAATCTGAACATCAACGCCCACAACTTTGTGTTCTACTCGTGCATATACATCTACGCATAGACCTAGCTCTGATACCACTGATGGGGAACGTTGCATGAGAGGGGAGTGTGTCTACGTACCCTCGTAGACCGAAAGCGGAAGCGTTAATAATGCGGTTGATGTAGTCGTACTCTTCGCGATCCGATCACGATCCAACCGATCTAGCACCGAACGGACGGCACCTCCCAGTTTAACACAAGTGCGGCTCGGTGACGTCTCCTCCTCCTTGATCCAGCAAGAGAAGGGGAGGAAGTAGATGGGATCTCAACCAGCACGACGGCATGGTGGAGATTGTGGTGGTGGTGCTCCGGCAAGGCTTCGCCGAGCCGTACCGGGAGGAGATATGGTGGTAGGAAGGGGGAGGGACTGTGATATGTCCCAAATGTATCTACTATTCCAAACACTTTTGCTCTGGTTTTGGACTCTAATTTGCATGATTTGAATGGAACTAACCCAGACTAACGCAGTTTTCAGCAGAATTGCCATGGTGTTATTTTGGTGTAGAAATAAAAGTTCTCGGATGGACCTGAAAATTTACGGAGAATATTTTCAGAATATATAAAAAATACTGGCGAAGAGATTTACCAGAGGGGGGCCCACCAGGCGCCACAAGCCTGGGGGGCGCGGCCACCCCCCAGGGCGCGCCTGGCAGGCTAATCCCCCCCTGCCAGCTCCGTTTACCCTAATTCCAACGCTATAAGTACCTATTCGTGGAGAAAAAAATCAGAGAGAAAGAATCATCGCGTTTTACGATACGGAGCCGCCGCCATCTCCTGTTCTCCATCGGGAGGGCTGATCTAGAGTCCGTTTGGGGCTCCGGAGAGGGGGATTCGACGTCGTCGTCATCATCAACCATCCTCCATCACCAATTTCATGATGCTCACCGCCGTGTGTGAGTAATTTCTTCATAGGCTTGCTGGACGGTGATGGGTTGGATGAGATTTACCATGTAATCAAGTCAATTTGTTAGGGCTTTGATCCCTAGTATCCACTATGTTCTGAGATTTATGTTGCTATGACTTTGCTATGCTTAATGCTTGTCACTAGGACCCGAGTGCCATGATTTCAGATCTGAACCCTCTATGTTTTCATGAATATATTTGTGTTCTTGATCCTATCTTGCAAGTTATATGCAGCTATTACGTGTCACGATCCGCATACCCCAAGGTGACAATAATTGGGATTCTTGCCGGTAATTACCGTAGTTTGAGGAGTTCATGTATTCACTATGTGCTAATGCTTTGTTCTGGTTCTCTATTAAAAGGAGGCCTTAATATCCCTTAGATTTCCTTATGGACCCCGCTGCCACGGGAGGGTAGGACAAAAGATGTAATGCAAGTTCTTACTATAAGCACGTATGACTATATACGGAATACATGCCTACGTTACATTGATGAATTGGAGCTATTATGTATCGCTCTAGGTTGTGACTGTTACATGATGAATGTCATCCAACATAATTATCCATCACCGATCCAATGCCTACGCTGTTCGCATATTGATCTTTGCTAAGTTACTTTCGTTGCTGATGCTGTTACAATCACTACAACACTGCTTCTGTTACTATTGCTATTGAAACTATCGTACTACTGTGCTACTAAACACTTTGCTGCAGATATTTAGTTCTCTAGGTGTGGTTGAATTGACAACTTAACTGCTAATACTCGCAAATATTCTTTGGCTCCCCTTGTGTCGAATCAATAAATTTGGGTGAAATACTACCCGCGAAAATGTTGCGATCCCCTATACTTGTGGGTTATCAAGACCTTTTTCTGGCGCCGTTGCCGGGGAGCATAGCTCTATTTGTTGAGTCACTTGGGATTTATATCTGTTGATCACTATGAAGAATCTGAAAGACGCTCAGACTAAGATCGTCCGCTCTATGACTAGAGGAGGTAAGGAACTGCCATCACACTCTGCACTTGATTCACCTTCTGTTTTGAGTAAGCTTGCGACACCACCACCTGCTATTCATTCTGATATGTCACAAGTTATTGATGATACTACTTCTGCGATGAATGAAACTATTGATGATGCTAGTACTATGCTAGATAATATTGTGCCACTTGGTGAATTTCTTGATGAACAAATTGCTAAAGCTAAAGGAATTGAAAATGTTGAAACTCTTGAAAATTATGATTCACCTATTATGCCTAGCTCTCCTACTAGAGTTGAAATGCGTGAGACATCTCATGGTTATGTTTTTGATAGGGAGATAGCTAGGGCAATCCTTGCTTGTAATGATAGAGATGAGGTTAGAAAATTGCTTGTTGAACTGAAAGAAAAATCTATGAGGGAGAGAATGAAATATGATCCTAAGTTTGCTACCTCTCCCATATTTGTTACTGATAAGGATTATGAATTCTCTGTCGATCCTGAGTAAATTACTTTGGTTGAAGCTGATCCTTTTCATGGTTATGAAACTGAAACTGTTGTGGCACGCCTTACTAAGTTGAATGATATTGCCACCCTATTTACTCATGAGGAAAAAATTCGCTATTACTATATCCTTTAGTTGTTTCCTTTCTCATTAAAGGGTGATGCTAAGAAATGGTTCAATACTCTTGCTCCTGGTTGTGTGCATAGTCCCCAGGATATGATATATTACTTCTCTGAAAAATATTTCCTGCTCATAAGAAACAAGCTGCCTTAAATGAAATATTCAACTTTGTGCAAATTGAAGAAGAGAATCTCCGTCAAGCTTGGGGGAGGCTTCTCCAACTACTTAATGATTTGCCTGATCATCCTCTTAAGAAAAATGAAATACCTGATATCTTTTATAATGGACTAACCGATGCTTCTAGGGACTACCTAGATAGTTGTGCTGGTTGTGCTTTCAGGGAACGAACTATTGGATGATGTCTACTACACAACTTATTCTTGTAGACTCGTGTTGGGCCTCCAAGCGCAGAGTTTTGTAGGACAGTAGCAATTTTCCCTCAAGTGGATGACCTAAGGTTTATCAATCCGTGGGAGGCGTAGGTTGAAGATGGTATCTCTCAAACAATCCTCCAACCAAATACAAGAAATCTCTTGTGTCCCCAACACACCCAATACAATGGTAAATTGTATAGGCGCACTAGTTCGGCGAAGAGATTGTGATAAAAGTGTAGTATGGATAGTAGATATAGGTTTTATAATCTGAAAATATAAAAACAGCAAGGTAGCAAGTAACAAAAGTGAGCACAAACGGTATTGCAATGCTTAAAAACAAGGCCTAGGGTTCATACTTTCGCTAGTGCAATCTCTCAACAGTGCTAACATAATTGGATCATATAACAATCCCTCAACGTGCGATAAAGAATCACTCCAAAGTTCCTATTAGCGGAGAACATAAGATAGAAATTGTTGTAGGGTACGAAACGACCTCAAAGTTATCCTTTCCGATCGATCTATTGAGCCATTCCTATAAGTGTCACAAATAGCTCTAGAGTTCGTACTAAAATAACACCATATGATACGCATCAACCAACTATAATGTCACCTAGATACTCCAATGTCACCACAAGTATCCGTGAGTTGATTATTCGATATGCATCAAACAACTTCATAATCATAATATTCAATCCACACAAAGAACTTCAAAGAGTACCCCAAAGTTTCTTATCGGAGAAAAGATAATGAAAACGTGCAACCAACCCCTATGCCTAGATCACCCCAAGGTCATGGGAATCCGCGAGTTGATCACCAAAACATACATCAAGTAAACCAATAGAATACCCCATTGTCACCATGGGTATCCACATGCAAGACATACATCAAGTGTTCACAAATCTGAAATATTCAATCTGACAATAACGAAACCTCAAAGGGAAAGATTCAATTCATCACAAGGAGGTAGAGAGGGAAGAAACACCATATGATCCAACTATATTAACAAAGCTCGCGATACATCAAGATCGTGCCAAATCAAGAACACGAGAGAGAGAGAGAGATCAAACACATAGCTACTAGTACATACCCTCAGCCCCGAGGGTGAACTACTCCCTCCTCGTCATGGAGGCCACCGGGATGATGAAGATGGCCTCCGGTGATGATTTCCCCCTCCGGCAGGGTGCCGGAACGGGTCTCCAGATGGTATTTCGAAGGTATAGAAGCTTGCGGCCGCGTAGTCCAAAATCTAGGGTTATTTCTGGGGGTTTCTCTATTTATAGAATTTTTCAGCATTGGAATCACGTCAAGATGGGCTAAGATGGGCCCACGAGGCACATGGGCACGCCACCCCCCTGGCGCGCCCCGGTGCCTCGTGGGCACCTCGTGGCTCTTCTGGTCCTTCCACGAAGCTTCTAGTGTCTCTTTTGTTCCAAAAAAATCGTCAAAAAGTTTCAGCTCATTTGGAGAACTTTTATTTCTGCACAAAAACAACACCATGGCAGTTCTGCTGAAAACAGCATCAGTCCGGGTTAGTTCTAATCAAATCATACCAAAACCATATAGAATTGTTATAAACATGGCATGAATACTTCATAAATTGTAGATACGTTGGAGACGTATCATTGGACAGGCTAAAGTACTATTGAATAATATATTGAGAAATGTCGATGATTGGACACTTCCTGAACCACCACCTAAGCCAACTCTAAAGAAGAGAGGTATTCTATTCCTCAGTCCAGAAGATATGTAAGAAGCTAAGAAATCTATGAAGGAAAAAGGCATTAAAGCTGAAGATGTTAAGAATTTACCACCTATTGAAGAAATACATGGGCTCGACATCCCGACACAGGTAGTGGAGGTAAATTCTCTCACTAAATTCGATGAAGGTGATATTCCGTATAATAAATCTGCTAGTCAATGCCCATATGAATTTGATAATTACATCATTAAACAGGAACACTTTAATATGTATGTTAGCAATCAACTAAAACGAAATGCCATCATGATTGAACGCGTGAGTGATTTGATGTTTAGAACTGCTAATGATGTTAAGTGCTTAAGTAAACATGCTTCTATGGTCCAGACTCAGTTAGAACAAATAGCTAAGTCACAAAATGATTTGCTTGATGAGATGAATAGTAAAATGAATGATCATGCTGTTAGAGTTGTTACTAGAGGAGGTAGAATGACTCAGGATCCTCTATATCCTGAAAGTCATCCTAAAAGAATTGAACAAGACTCTCAAAGAAATAATATTCATGCACCTAGTCCATCTAAGAAGAAAAAGAAAAAGAAAAATGATAGGACTTTGCATGCTTCTAGTGAACCTGAGATAGAAAAACCTCCTGAGAATCATAATGATGTTTCTATTTCTGATACTGAGACACAATCTGGTAATGAACACCCACCTAATGATAATGATAATGATAGTGACAATGATAATGATAATAATGATGTTCATATTGATGCTCAACTAGATAATGATGTAGAAATAGAACCTTCTGTTGATCTTGATAACCCACCTCCTAAGAATAAAAGATATGATAAAAGAGACTTTGTTGCTAGAAAACATGGAAAGGAAAGAGAACCATGGGTTCAAAAACCTATGCCTTTCCCTACTAAACCATCTAAAAACAAGGATGATAAAGATTTTGAGTGCTTTGTTGAAATGCTTAGACCTGTCTTTTTGCGCACTCGCTTGATTGATATGTTGAAAATGTCTTCCTATGCTAAATACATGAAAGATATTGTCACTAATAAAAGAAAGATACATGAAGCTGAAATTTCCACCATGCTTGCAAATTATTCTTTTAAGGGTGGAATACCTAAAAAGTTAGGAGACCCAGGAATACCTACTATACCATGCTCCATTAAAAGAAGTTATGTCAAAACTGCTCTATGTGATTTGGGAGCCGGTGTTAGTGTTATGCCTTTCTCTTTATATAGAAGACTTGATTTGAATATGCTCACACCTACTGAAATATCTTTGCAAATGGCTGATAAATCCACTGCTATACCTATTGGAATTTGCGAGCATGTTCCCGTTGTAGTTGCGAATGTTACTATCTTGATAGACTTTGTTATACTTGATATGCCCGAGGACGACAACATGTCGATTATCCTTGGAAGACCCTTTTTGAATACCGCAGGGGCTTTATTGATTGCAACAAAAGTAAGGTCACTTTTCATGTCAATGGTAATGAGCATACGGTTTATTTTCCGAAGAAACAAAGTTCGGTGAATGGTATCAATTATATTGAAAAAGTTTCGACAATCACTATTGGAGGATTCAACTTTCCTCTTCCGACTGTCAAAAAGAAATATGAAATTCTTATTGTTGGGAGATGCATATCCCCATTGAGGTAACTTAGTGTTATATGAAAATTCTTCGGTTTCATGCCATTCGGAAATAGTTTGTTAATAAGACTTGATCAACCTTATTAATGGATTCTTTTTGAGAGGCATGTGGTCGATGAATTTAGTAAGCACAACCTTCTGTACCCACCTTTTGCTCTCTGTTATTTGTAGTTGAATAAAATAAAATGCCATGATTATCCTGTTTTCTGAATTATCCGTGCAATAAAAAATGGCCCAAAAATAAAAGTTCTTAGAATGCCATGAAAATTTAGTATGATTTTTTCCAGAATATTTAAGAATTTTTGGCACTGAATACACCCCAGGGGGGTGCACCTGTGAGCCACAAGCTCACAGGGCGCGGCCACCCCCCCTGGGCGCGCCCAGCAGGCTTGTGGGTCCCACAAGGACCCACTAACTTATGCCAGCCACCCATCTCCTTCTTCTTCCTCCAGAAAAAAAATCAAACTTGCTCCCAAGCCCATGTTCTTGCTCATTTTGCTATGATTTTTGATATCCTTGCTCGGAACTCCGTTTCCAAAACTGTTTTGAGAAATTACTCCTTGGTATGTGACTCCTCCAATGCTCCAATTAGTTTTTGTTCTAGTGCTTTATACTTTGCAAATTTTTGCTGCTGTGGTGACCATGTTTATGAGCTTGCATGTTGAATTTGTATGGTCCAAAGTAGTTTTGATGCATGATATAGCCTCTAGATACTTGTGGGAGTAGTTGCTATCAATTTTGTTGAGTTTCGTTCACTTTTATTTTGAGTCGCTAAAAATTTCAGAAATTTTCAGAGGAAGAAAATATTTAGGAAGATGTTCCATGGTGGTTCCTCGAGCAAGAGTGCTCCTAGGCCCGCGATACGCGAGCCGGATACCGAACCGCCGTGGGAGGCCGCGGTGCTACCATGCGAGTGGCCGTCGGATGCCTTCATGATTCTTAAGAGTGCAGTGCTGGGAAATAGACAATTTAACATGGGGGCTATTATTGCACGTTGTTTACATAATAAGGCCTTAGTTGGTGATTTCTTTGGTGGAATTTATGCTACTCGCTTAGCCGCTTATCTTGGTGTGCCCATAAAACGAAATGATACCCTGTTGCCACCAAGTTTTCTTGATTATGATTGTTGTGGGTACGACCATCTATGGGGCCATCTAGCCCCTTGTGGTTCGGCAAGGGGGATCAACGTGCACAAAGAGCATGAACAATGGAAGACGCAAGGGATTTACCCAGGTTCGGGCCGCTGAGAAGCGTAAAACCCTACTCCTGCTTTTGGTGTATTGGTTGTATGTGGGCACAAGTACAAGGAGCGGAGAGAGCTGCTACGCGAGACGTGCAGGTGTTTAAAAAAGGGTCCGAATCCCTCTAACTGTTGCCTTGGCCCTCCTTTTATAGCTCAAGGGGTCACCACAGTGGCAAAACAGTAATTACATAACGATTAGATAGCAAACAGTGCTATCATACCTAACTTTGCCAGTTTAGGACAAAAGCATTAAATGCACTGTTAGGTGTCATGTGGAGAGGTAGCCCCGGCAAGGTTTCTGCACCGCTTGCCCAGCTACCTCGTATTATGCTGACACGCCTCCTGGACGGGTGTCATTAGAGGCAAATCCAGTCCTAGTGTGCTGACACGTGCCCGACAAGCCTTACCAACCAACCTGCGCAGTCGACACCTCATCCACTAGCGAGCACCTGTCTGGTGAGGTGGAGTGGTGGAGCGCTGGAGGGCTGGCAGAAGCTTGCCGGGTCTTCACCTTGCCGGTTCATTCTTGCCGGCAAGGAATGTCTTCATCTTCGGTACTAGTTGAGTGCTTGCTGATGTTTTGCCTTGAGCTTCTCCCCAGTGGCTTCCGCAACTGGGTTCTGAGTCTTGGTCTTGGCGGTCCCCGGCAAAGCTTGGCCGACAAGGAAGCCGCTATTGTCTGTGCATAAGTCAGGGTATAAAATACCCATGTTTTATACACCGACAGGAGCCCCCGGGCCTGGGCCATACGCGCGTCCGAAGCATCGTTGGGCTAGGCCCAAATGATGCACAGACATGCGGCGGGAAACTGCCATTGTAATTTCTCGCCATGATGGTCAGTTATGGGTTCAGGCTGCTGGATTTCACTCCGAATGCGATGACTTGCATGGCGGTTTTTGCCCACCAGTGCGAGAATTTCGTTGGAGTCGCCCCCAATGTGGATCTGTTCCGTCACTTCTTCATCCCTCGGATCGAAGACAAATCGCTCTCCGGCAGCGTGGCCTGGATCCCCAGGGCGAAAACCAAGGGCGAGTACCTTGCCGGACAGCTCCACCTCAAGTGGGACGAGTGGAGGGCGGAGTGGTGCTGCATCCAGGAGAAGGATTTTCCCCAATTCTGCATACCGCGTACGACGAGGGTTGTGTGCGGCAAGAATTGGAGCAGCATGGGTGCTACTGACGCCAAGCTTCGTCCGGCACTGAACAGGATCGCCCGCCTCAAGGCCACCAACCTGACCATAGCGATGGTTGGCGCTGACTTCCTCCGGCGACACATCGCGCCACTACAGAAGAGCGAACGATTCGCCTGGCAATACCAGAACGCCGCCGACGTCATGCGACTGTACCCTGGGACCGCCAACAATTTGTCGGTCATGGAGCACGCCTGCCTCTGCGAGCAGTTGTTCCGGAAGACTGGCATATTCCACTTGCCGGACAAGATCGTCCCACTGCACATCAACTCCGCCAAGGATTGAATCTTGGCGGTGATGCCGGACTGCGACGCCCACGGAGTGAAAGCGGACTGGGATCTGCCCACCCTGGAGCACGAGATGGAATGGGCCACCAACTTGACGGAGAAAGCTTCCCGGAAGGAAACGGACCTCATCCGCGCCACCACCGAGGAAGAACTGGCATACATCGCCAGCAAGGCCGCAGAGATCGCGAGGATCAACGTGGTGGGCGGTTCTGGTGCCGTGGCAGCTGAGGATGATGAAGAAGAGCATCCCGAGGAAGAGGATGCCGAAGGGCAACAAGAAGAGCCCGTCGGGGACGAGATTGCCGAGGCTGAGGTTGCCGGGACCGAGGCTACCGGGACCGAGGTTGCCGGGCCCGAGGCTGCCGGGTCTGAGGTTGCCGGAGAGCCCGAAGAAGAGGAAGGTCCTCGAGCCCCGAAGAGAAGGCGCAGTCTTCGGAGGGCGGTCAGTCAAGAGTCGGTGCGTGCTTCCTCGCCGAGAGCCGGCCCCATGGTGAAGAAGACGACCACCAAGACCGGCCGCCAAGAGGATGTACACCGGCAATCGACCCGGCGTCCCCGAACTCAGCCCTCATCTCCTCAGCAGGAGGTGGTCGAGGAAGTCGAATCCATCCAACTGACGAGTTCACCTCCCCCAGTAATCAAGAGGGCCAGAGAGTCGCCTCCGCCAGTGATGTACGACTTCGACGTCCTCGGCGAGTCCGAAGACGAGGAGGAGTAAGTGACTTCGCTTATTTCCGTCAAGCCTTGATTCCATTTAACTGTCATTTTAACTTGGTTTCTTCTGTCTTGACAGGGACCCAGAGCCGCTTGTGCACCGGTCGAAGCGGCCCAGGTCTGTAGCAGCACAGGATCCTGCGGCAAGTGCTAGGCAGGGGGTTGCAATGGACAAGGCCATTGTCATCAGCCCCCAGCTCAGCCCCTGCGTGAGGATGTGGTGCAGGTGCCTCCCACTAGCACCAGTAATGGAGTTCCTACTGCTGAGCCTGTCGTGGAGACGGAATGGGCCCTTCAAGAGGAGGAGCGCCAAGAGGCGGATCCAACCACGGCTCCCCCATCGATCAACGTTCCAGAGAGCGCTTCCCTGACAAGGGCCTCCACCGATGAGCCTGTCCACACAGGGGCCACCCCGACGAGCGGGGCCGCCGCCGACCGTGCGCCGGTAACGCGAGTTGCCGGGGAAGGAGACGTCCTTCCTCAACAAGCATCAGCGGGTAATCCTCTTGCCTTTGAATACCTCTCCCGGGAAAGATTTCCTTTTTGTCTTCTTGAACTTGGCTTGTGATTTTGGAACTCTATTTCACCTTTGTTCCCGTTTCGATCCACAACTCCAACCTCCCCTGAAGAAGGCGAAGTCCTTGTGGAGGTAGCCAATATTGCAAGGGATGCCGCCGATGAAGCTGCCAAGATTGCCGCTGAAGAGAGCCTTGCGCAAGTTGTCGGGGAGGCCAGAATACTCCCCGAGGAATCCGAGAGGCTCCCCGGCAACACGCCTGACCCCGCCAAGATGGATGTGGAGGAGGCGCCCGTCAATACTGACGCATCGAACCCCGGCAACCAACTAGTGGCGGCAACCTTGCAGGCCCCGTCAAGTAGCTTGGCATTGATCGCTCCTCGGCACGGGCCCGGAGCCCCCAGTTCATCCGGTACTGCAGGGCCAAACTTTGATGAAGAAATAGCCCAGATCCTGCTCCCTTTGGCCCAAAGAGTTGACGAATCCACCAATGCGACCGACAATGCCGAAGATCTCGCTTTCATGGAAATCATGGCCGTCGGGTTCAAAGGCGTCCAGGAACGGTACAGTCGGAGGTGGGACAAGGTGCAAGAGGAGCGCAAAGCTGCGGATCTAGTCGACCAGAGGTTGAGAGAGAAGGCGGACGAGCTGCGCCTATGGTATAGCCAGCAGGCCCGAAATCTTAATGCCGCCAATGAAAAAGCGGTGATCCGTGACGGCAAGTTGACAGAGCACGAAATGCTGCTCAATGCCAAAGAGAAGGATCTTGCCACACGGGAAGAAGCCCTTGCCGCCACTCTTCGCGGCAAGGATGATGAGATTGAAGCGCTCCTTAAGCAGCGGACTCAAGAGCTGGAAGACGGGAACAAGAAATCCATCGAAGCCCAGGCCTTGGAGAACGCTGCCAAGCTTAAGGAGGTTGCTGACAGGGCTACCGCCGCTGCCTCCGCCAAAGTAGAACTGGAATCCCAGGTGGCCAAGTTGAAGGAGGATCTTGTCGGCAGCGGCAAAGAAATCGAGACTCTCAAGGACGAAGCGCTGAAGGCAGCCCACACTCTAGGGGACTTGCAAGCGCAGATGTCGTCCAAGAACCAAGATCTTGATGCCGCCGTCAAGACAATTGGGGATCTGAAATCCCAACTGGCCACCATGGTAACAACCTCAGAGTCCGCCAAGGAGAGGGGGGAGGGTCTTGACGGATAAGCTGGAGAAGGAAGATGCCTTGAAGAAGGAGGCTGAGAACAACTATGCCCAGCTGCACGAGAACCTCTCCCTCTGGACCAGCAGGGTCGTCAATGCCGCCGAACGCATCAGCTCCCAGATTGCCGTGATGGACATGAAGGGCTGGGGCTTCACCGTCAACGACAAGGAGGCCACCAGCGTCCGCCTGACCAAGTTCTTCGAGGGCCTTATCGACGCCTTGAAGACATACCACGAGGACAGGTCTGCTTCGTTCGCCGATGAATCCCGGAAGTTTGCGCGCGAAATCGTGTACAGGGTGCTGCTCAAGATCGCTCATCGCAATCCTGGTCTCGATCTCTTTGGGGTCTTCAGGAGGCTGCCGGCGAGCACAGACATCACTACTGCCGACAAGATCGCTGCTCCTCTCGCCGACAAGGTTCTCCAAATCCCCAGGGTCCAGGGCGATCGTCGGGATTGAATTTGTCCTTATATTCATCACTGTGCTGCATGTAAAAGACACATTTGATCTTATATTAGTCCCGCACTGTTTCTGTGATGTAATATAACTTGTGTCGCTTGAATGTACGTGCGCCGTTCCCCTTGTTTTGTTTTGCCTTTGTATGATCGCATCCCTACGCTTTTTGGAAACTTGCTGGTGCGCACACTTGCTGCGAGCGCTTCGAGGAACGGGACCTTAGCAGCCTGCTGGAAGTGCCGCTGCCGGCAAGGCAACTTGCCAGGACAGAATGCAACTGCTAGGCTTGCCGAGCGGACTCGAGGCAAGCTAGAGCGCAGACCGATCGCGATAAGGTTCCTTTCGCGTGCAGGTTTCTCATACAAAGCACAGAACCGTTCAAGGGAGATCGCGAATGTAACCAGGAAAAAAATTCAAAGTTTTTCAACTTAGCTTTTCCTTGCGTCGTTTTTCTCGTTGTATGAAACGATTGCTTGAACGTCATTAAAATGGTACCCATCTCCACTCCCCCCGGGAAACTTGCACGCGAGGGATCCTTCTGTCCTTTTAAGAAAAAGAAAGAAGAAAAAAAGAATGGTTTGAGAACCTTGACGGTCCATTAGTAGTCATTCCATACAAACTAAAGTGTAAATCACAACATCGCATGCAACCTCATATAAATGAATATGTACGAGGAGTTGCGAAAACACTTAGCTTTATTATGCACAGGATCTACGCCTGGCTTTGTACAAAGGGTTACATGTCTTGCCGACAAAGCTTGTACAAAAGGGGTTGCCGGGAGGTGTCCCGGCAAACTTTGCCTTATGGGTAGAACTTGCGAAGATGCTCAATATTCCATGAGTTTTGCACTGGGGTGCCATCTTCGGTCTCCAGACGAACTACGCCAGGTCTGGTGACTCGTACTACCCGGTATGGGCCTTCCCACTTTGGCGTCAACTCGTTTGATCCCTTGGCGGACAGAACGTGCCGAAGAACAAGGTCGCCTTCCTCAAGGCTTCGGGCATGCACTTTGTGGCTATGGTAGCGGCGCAAGGCTTGCTGGTAGCGTGCAGCTCGCACAGCCGCCCGAAGACGATCTTCCTCAAGGAGCGTTGCGTCGTCTTGCCGCAGCCGCTCTTGCTCAGCTTCATCGTAAGCGAGCACTCAAGGTGACCCGTATATGAGTTCCGTGGGGAGCACCGCTTCTGCACCATAGATTAGGGAGAAGGGTGTTTGGTTGGTAGCTCGATTCGGTGTCGTTCTGAGTAACCAAAGAACCGTCGGCAACTCATCAATCCAGTGTCTTCCACATTTGCGCAACTTGTCAAAGGTTCTTGTCTTGAGGCCACGCAGCACTTCAGCATTCATCCTTTCCGCCTGGCCGTTGTTTCTCGGGTGAGCAACAGACGCAAAACAGATTTTGCTACCAAGGTCTTGGATATACTGCATGAAGGTGCGGCTCGTGAACTATGTGCCGTTGTCGGTGATGATTCTGTAACCCCGAAACGGCAAACTAATCCTTTGAAGAACTTGATGGCTGATTGCGCTGTCACCTTTCTCATCGGCTCCACTTCAGGCCACTTTGTGAACTTGTCGATGGCGACGTACAAGAACTCAAAGCCCCCGGCAGCGCTGGGGAAGGGGCCCAAGATATTGAGGCCCCAGACCGGAAAGGGCCAGGAGAGAGGGATTGTTTGGAGAGCTTGAGCTGGTTGATGTATGTTCTTTGAATGGAACTGGCATGCTTCACACGTGGTTACTAGCTCAGTCACATCCTGGAGGGCGGTGGGTCAATAGAAGCCTTGCCGGAATGCTTTGCCGACAAGTGCCCTTGATCCCATGTGAGAGCCACATATGCCTCCGTGTATCTCTACCAACAGTTTTAGTCCATCTTCTCGGCAAATGCACTTCAATTTCACACCGTTTGGTCGCTTTCTGTACAGAATGCTATCCACAAACTGATACATACTTGACTGACGGGCTACTTTCTCAGCTTCTTCTTGCTCATCGGGAAGTTCTCATGTTTGAAGGAAACGAACTATCTACTGTGCCCATGCCGGAGCCTGTGGCTCGACGACAAGGACTAAAGGCACCTCTTCGGCCACGGGAGCGCCTGCTTCTGCGACAAGAACCTAGGGTTCCGTGCTAAGCGGCTGCTCACCGGCAACCGTGTTGTTGTTTCCGGCAATACCCTTGTCGGCGGCTTCCGGAAGCTCTGCCAGAAAGTACTTGCTGGTATCCAACTTCCTTCTCTTACTGGCCTGCGTTGATGGAGTGACTGTTGGTTGAGTCAAATGGAGCACAAATGTTCCCGGTTCCACGGGAAGCTTTTGAGCGGCACACTTTGACAGGCTATCAGCAATGCTGTTTTCCGCACGAGGGACATGCTCTGTTTGTAACCCATCAAAGTGTTCTTCCAATTTCCTCACTTCTTCCACGTACGCCTCCATCAACGAGCTCTGGTAATCTTTGTTTACTTGCTTCACAACAAGCTGTGAGTCACCGCGGATGATTAATTTTCTGATCCCAAGGTTCACTGCGATCCTAAGACCGGCAAGGAGTCCTTCGTACTCAGCAGTGTTGTTTGTGGCTTGCTCCCTGGGAAAGTGCATTTGAACCACGTACTTGAGGTGCTCTCCGGTGGGTGCGATAAGCAACACCCCGGCACCGGCGCCTTGCAGCGAGAAGGCACCGTCAAAGTACATGATCCATCCCTTGGCTGTCTCTTTGCCGGGGAGAGCTGTTTCTTGAACTTCTTCGTCTTGTGTTGGTGTCCATTCTGCAATGAACTCCGCCAAGGCTCTGCTCTGGATGGTTGAAGTGCTTTCAAACTTGAGCGCAAAGCTTGACAATTCCAACGCCCACTCCATTATCCTGCCGGTTGCCTCTGGATTTCTCAAGATGCGTTGCAACGGAAAGAGGGTGACGACGGTGATTTCATGTACTTGGAAGTAGTGGTGCAGCTTTCTCGAGGCCATAAGGAGGCCGAAAAGCAGCTTCTGGACGCCAGAGTACCTTGATCTAGCCCCTTGCAGAAGGGAACTAACAAAGTACATGGGTCGCTGCACCACCTTTTTCTTCGGCACCACTTGTTGATCAGCTTCATTTGCTTGTACTACCTTTGACTTGTCGGCATAAGATCTTGCCGGAGAAGACTCCGGTTTGTCGCTGGACGGGTTCGCCATGGCTGCTTCCTCGTCATCGAGTTCCCTCTGTGCCACAAATGCAGCACTAGCCACTTGATTTGGTGCCGCTACGTATAGCAGCAACGGCTCTTGTGGTCTAGGTGCAACTAGTGTTGGCGCGGAGGAGAGGTATCTTTTCAAGTCCTGTAGCGCGGCCTCCGCTTCCGGAGTCCATTTCATTGGACCTGCCTTTTTCAAAATCTTGAAAAACGGTAGGGCGCGCTCAGTGGACCTCGAAATGAACCTACTCAAGGCAGCAACGCAGCCGGCAAGACGCCGCACATCTTTGACGCTTTTTGGTGCTTGAATTTGCTCAATGGCTTTGATCTTGTCGGGATTTGCTTCAATTCCTCGCTGAGATACAAAGAACCCAAGAAGTTTGCCGGATGGGACGCCGAACACACACTTCTCGGGATTTAACTTCAAGTTGATTTTGCGCAAGTTTGCAAATGTTTCTTCCAAGTCTTGAATGAGGGTAGATTTGTCCTTGGTCTTGACTACTATATCATCCATGTACGCTTCCACATTCTTGTGCAGCTGGGGCTCAAAACCAATCTGGACCGCCCTTGCAAATGTTGAACCAGCACTCTTTAATCTGAAAGGCATACGCACAAAGCAGTATGTGCCACATGGAGTAATGAATGCGGTTTTCTCCTCATCTTCCTTGGCCATGAATATTTGATGGTATCTAGAATATGCATCAAGGAAGGAGAGCAGATCACAGCCGGAAGTAGAGTCTACAATCTGGTCAATGCGCGGCAAGGGGAAAGGATCCTTTGGACATGCTTTGTTAATATCAGTGTAGTCAACACAAAGTCTCCACTTTCTGTTTGCTTTGCGCACCACAACTGGATTTGCCAACCAAGTTGGATGTAGTACACCTTTAACCAATCCTGCTGCTTCAAGCTTTTTGATTTCTTCGGCAATGAATTGTTGCCGCTCCAACGCTTGCTTCCGGACTTTTTGCTTGACGGGCCAAGCGTGAGGACAGACAGCAAGGTGGTGCTCAATTACCTCCCTGGGAACACCGGGGATGTCAGATGGTCGCCATGCAAACACATCGACATTCGCCCGCAGGAAGGCAATGAGCATGCTTTCCTGTTTGCTGTCAAGGGTGGCACTGATGGTGAAGGTACCGTCAGTGCCGTCCTCCCTCGCAGGCACCTTCTTGGTTGCTGGTGAAGCAGCTTTGGATTTCTTACTGGCAGAGCACTCCGGCAAGCCTTCAACAGGCGCGCAGCACTCCGAAGAGGTGCGCTTCCCGGAATCTTTGCTAGAAGTCTTGCCGGACTTCTTGCTTTCCTTCTTCTTGGCGGGAGCTGGCGCCTTGGCGGACTCCGCTGCAACCGCATCTCGGTACATCTTATCGACGCAAATGACTGCGTCTTTCTTGTCGGAGTTGATGGAAATGATGCCCATCGGTCCTGGCATCTTCAATGTGTTGTAAGCATAGTGAGATGCTGCCATGAATTTTGCCAGGGCTGGGCGGCCAAGAATTCCATTGTACGGCAAGGGGATCTTGACGACGTCAAACACGATCTTTTCGGTTCTGTAGTTCAGTTCCCCGCCAAACGTCACCGGTAGTGTGATCTTCCCCTTGGGCTGGCTTCTTCCCAGGTTTACTCCTTGAAACGTGCCCGTTTTCTTGAGTTCCTCGTCAGGGATCTGCAGCCTCTTGACAACTTCCAAAGAGATCAGATTCAAACCCGCCCCACCGTCAACTAACATCTTTGTTACTTGGAGGTTGCGAATCGTTGGTGAAACCAACAACGGCAAACACCCGACCGCAGTTATGAGATCAGGGTGGTCCTCATCATAAAAAATGATAGGCGTGTGTGACCATTTGAGCGGCTTTTGAGAGCCCATTGCCGGTTCTGCCGCATTAACCTCACGCGCCCACAACTTAAGTTGGCGGTGAGAGGAGTGCAAGGTTGCTCCCCCATCAGTGCACATGGCTTTGGTTGCCTTCTGGAATTCTTGTTCGCTGGTCTCATCATCGTCCTCTTCGTCACTTCCATCATCTTCCTCTTTCTTGTCTCAGCCTCTAGCAGGCTTCTCTTTCTGTTGTTTGGCCTTGCCGCGACGGCCTCCTCGACCACCACGGCCCTTTTTGCCGGACCCACCGGCACCATCTTGACCCTTCTCTTTGTCACGCTTTTCATATTCAGCTTTCTGTTTCTCAACAAGGTGCTCGACTTGTCGGCATTCTTGGAGATCATGGCCCTTGGTACGGTGAATCTTGCAGTATGGTCCATCAGACTTGCCGGCCTTCTCATTCGCCGCCGCCTCCTGGCAAGCGGCGCATACAGCTGCCTCCTTGCCAGAGCTCTCAGTCTTGGCTTTCTTGGCGGGCTCAGAGTTCCCGGAGCCTTCGACAGCCATGACAGTCTTGCCTTTGCACTTCCTGTTGCGCTTTCGGCCTTTCTTCCTCGGGGTGGTAGCATCATCGTCCTCAGAATCTACCTCGGCACCAGCGTCTTCCCCGGGAAGCCTTCTTCCTTCCTCAGCACGTGCACACTTATCCGCCAACGTATAGAGCTCGTTGACGGTCTTGGGCAACTTGACGTTCATTTTCTCCCGCATCCTCCGATTGCGCACATTCGTGTGAAAGGCGGCAATGACGGCCGCGGGGTGCACATCTGGAATGTTGCGGTGCACACGGCTGAACCTCTGGATGTACTTGCGCAAAGTTTCACCATCTCTTTGCGGGATCACCTGCAGGTCGCTGGGCTGTCCAGGGGCCTTATGGCCTCCGGTAAAGGCACCAACGAACTCATTGCAGAGATCTGACCACGAAGAAATGGAGTTCTCCGGCAAGTTCATCAGCCAAGATCTCACGTTGGGCTTCAGTAACAACGGGAAGTAATTGGCGAGGATCTTCTCATCTCTTCCTCGGGCAGCTAGCACGGCAATTGTGTAAATGCCCAGAAATTCTACCGGATTCAGCTTGCCGTCGTACTTCTCTGGTACTTCTGGCTTGAAGGCCCGGACAGACGACCATCGGACTTGCCGCAGCTCGCGGGTGAAAGCAGGACACCCAACCTCGTAAGGTAGATATCCGCCAACCCCTGGCGCAGGCTCATCAACGATGGGGCCGTTACGCGCGTCGGATTGACGGCGTGCCTCCCGGTGCCGTTCGATGGTGGTGCGGGCATCTTCTGCCCGCCTATCTCGCAGCACTTGCCGCTGGTCTTGCCGTGCTCGCAGATCCGAAGAGGCCATCGACACTTCGTCGGGCTCGAAAGATCGTCGAGCTTGTTGCAGTTGCTGGCGTTGCTGCTGTTGAGACTGTTGCCGCTGAGGTGATTGCACCGTTAGCGTAGTACCGTCAACGCGGCCACCAGCTGGAGCTGCTGGTGCTGTTTGTGGGCGCCGTGAGGGCTCCGCTTGCTGTGATTTACTGGCCTCGGCAAAGCCAATCAAGCTTTGGATGGTGGCTCTCCACTCATCCATCTTCTCTGCCGCTGGAGGGAAGTTCAGCAGCATCTAGGCTCGCGCCATTGCTTCTGCCGCTGTGGCTGGCATGGCCGGAAGCGAAGAGCGCGTCGTCGCTCTACTCCTGGCAGAGCCAGCAGGAGCGGCATCGCAGTCTTGCTGCCACGACACATGATCAACGCTGGGTCGCCGTGGCGGAGGCGGTGCCTGGGGATCTTGGATTTGATCAACAGGAGTCTTGCCGTGAGGTCGCTGCTGCCCGGAGTCGTTGGCGCCGCTCGGGGCTGTTCCGCGCCCGTTGTGTGGCGTGTCTCCCGAAGCTGCATCCTTGGACGCTGCAGCAGCGGGATCTCGGCTCGCGCCGGCCCGGGCGTTGCCGCTCCGGTGGCTGCGTTCATCGGCGCGGCGAGGAGGAGGAGGAAGGAGAGGTCGTCCGTCCACTCCACCCGCGCCGTCGTGGCTCCGTTCGCCAGAGGATCGAGGATGTCAACTGCCTCCAGAGCGCTTGTCTCATGCGCCGACCGCGGTGGGCGTGGCGACCGCGCTGCCTGCGCTGGTGGTGCCAACCGCGGTATCCGCGCCGCCTGCGGATGCGTGCGGGGTGGCCGTCATCGTGATGCCCATCTTCTTGGGCACCATCGACGACGAGGAGGACGACGAGTAAGTCGATGAAGATGATGAAGAAGACGCGCAATCCACTGATCAAGGTTCGCGCAAGCGATGCTCCCCTACCTGGCGCGCCAAAGATGTCGTGGGTACGACCATCTATGGGGCCATCTAGCCCCTTGTGGTTCGGCAAGGGGGATCAACGTGCACAAAGAGCATGAACAATGGAAGACGCAAGGGATTTACCCAGGTTCGGGCCGCTGAGAAGCGTAAAACCCTACTCCTGCTTTTGGTGTATTGGTTGTATGAAAGCACGAATACAGAGAGCGCTTCTTCCGGCAAGGTGCGGAGAGTGCTGCTACGCGAGACGTGCAAGTGTTTGAAAAGGGGGTCCGAATCCCTTCTAACTGTTGCCTTGGCCCTCCTTTTATAGCTCAAGGGGTTACCACAGTGGCAAAACAGTAATTACATAGCGATTAGATAGCAAACAGTGCTATCATACCTAACTCTGCCAGTTTAGGACAAAAGCATTAAATGCACCGTTAGGTGTCATGTGGAAAGGTAGTCCCGGCAAGGTTTCTGCACCGCTTGCTCAGCTACCTCGTATTATGCTGACACGCCTCCTGGACGGGTGTCATTAGAGGCAAATCCTGTCCTAGTGTGCTGACATGTGCCCGACAAGCCTTACCCACCAGTCTGCGCGGTCGACACCTCATCCACTAGCGAGCACCTGTCTGGTGAGGTGGAGTCGTGGAGCGCTGGAGGGCTGGCAGAAGCTTGTCGGTACGGAGCTTGCCGGGACTTCACCTTGCCGGTTCATCCTTGCCGGCAAGGAATGGCTTCATCTTCGGTACTAGTTGAGTGATTGCTGATGTTTTGCCTTGAGCTTCTCCCCAGTGGCTTCCGCAACTGGGTTCTGAGTCTTTGTCTTGGCGGTCCCCGGCAAAGCTTGGCCGGCAAGGAAGCCGCTACTGTCTGTGCATAAGTCAGGGTATAAAATACCCATGTTTTAAATGTTGGGGAACGTTGCATGGGAAACAAAAATTTTCCTACGCACACACAAGATCTATCCATGGTGATGAGCATCTACGAGAGGGAGAGTGAATCTACATACCCTTGTAGATCGCTAAGCGGAAGCGTTTAAGAAACGCGGTTGATGTAGTCGAACGTCTTCGCGATCCAAATCGCCGAGCGTCCCGCGATCCAATCACGATCCTTCCGATCTAGTGCCGAACGGACGGCACCTCCGCGTTCAACACACGTACGGCTTGATGACGCCTTCACCTCCTCGATCCAGCGAGCGATGGTGAAGTAGTGGTTGAGTTCCAGCAGCACGACGGCGTGGTGATGGTGGTGAGGAACAATCTCTGCAGGGCTTCGCCAAGCACTACGGAGATTATGACGGAGGAACTAGAGGGCTAGGGTTGCCGGCACACGGCTTGGGAAATCCTGATGTATCCCGTGTGCTAGCCCTGCCCCTCTATTTATATGTTGAGCCTTGGGGTCTAAACTTGGAGTAAAAGCCTCCTCCAGGTCGGTTTTGCCCGCACAAGGTCGGTTTGGCCCGCAGGGAAAGAGTCCAACTCGGACCCCTGCCGAATCGTGCACAGCCGCACACAAGCGGTAGTACCGCTTCACACAAGCGGTAGTACCGCTTGGGCGGTAGTACCGCTTCAAACAAGCGGTAGTACCGCTCGGGCGGTAGTACCGCTTTACCAAGCGGTAGTACCGCTCCGGCGGTAGTACCGCTTCACCAAGCGGTAGTACCGCTTACGCGGCAGCAAAACTACTTTTGCACTTTCCAATACCTTGTGGGTTTTATCCTTTTGGCTCATATAAAGTGTTGCTGCACCCGAACACTTCGGTAAACATCCGGAACCCCTTCCGGTGAACTTCGGAACCCTTCCAGAGATCAAAACACTATTATCACATATATCAATCTTTACCTCCGGACTATTCCGGAGATCCTCGTCATGTCCGGGATCTTATCCGGGACTCCGAACAACTTTCGGTCACCAACATAATAACTCAATTATACTAATCGTCACCAAACGTTAAGTGTGTAGACCCTGCGGGTTCGAGAACTATGTAGACATGACCGAGACACCTCTACGGCCAATAACCAATAGCGGGACCTGGATGCCCATATTGGCTCCTACATATTCTACGAAGATCTTTATCGGTCGAACCTCTATGTCAAGGATTCAGTTAATCCCGTATGCTGTTCCCTTTGTTCTTCGGTATGTTACTTGCCCGAGATTCGATCGTCGGTATCACTATACCTAGTTCAATCTCGTTACCGGCAAGTCTCTTTACTCGTTCCGTAATACAAGATCTCGTGGCTAACACTTTAGTCACATTGCTTGCAAGGCTCATTGTGATGTTGTATTACCGAGTGGGCCCTAAGATACCTCTCCGTCATACGGAGTAACAAATCCCAGTCTTGATCCATGCCAACCCAACAGACACCCTCGGAGATACCTGTAGAGCACCTTTATAGTCACCCAGTTACGTTGCGACGTTTGATACACACAAGGTATTCCTCCGGTGTCAGTGAGTTGCATGATCTCATGGTCAAAGGAACAGATACTTGACATGCAGAAAACAATAGCAATAAACTGACACGATCAAATGCTACGTTTACAGTTTGGGTCTTGTCCATCACATCATTCTCCTAATGATGTGATCCCGTTATCAAATGACATCTCATGTCCATGGCTAGGAAACCTTAACCATCTTTGATCAACAAGCTAGTCAACTAGAGGCTTACTAGGGACACAGTGTTGTCTATGTACCCACACATGTATTTGAGTTTCCAATCAATACAATTATAGCATGGATAATAAACGATTATCATGAACAAGGAAATATAATAATAACCAATTTATTATTGCCTCTAGGGCATATTTCCAACATTAAACACTGACAGGTCCATCTTGGTGGGGTCAGGCATGTTGCCGGGGAGCCTCTCAGATTCCTCGGGGAGTGTTCTGGCCTCCCCGACAACTTGCGCAAGGCTCTCTTCAGCGGCAATCTTGGCAGCTTCATCGGCGGCATCCCTTGCAATATTGGCTACCTCCACAAGGACTTCGCCTTCTTCGGGGGAGGTTGGAGCTATGGATCGAAGTGGGAACAAAGGTGAAATAGAGTTCCTAAATCACAAGTCAAGTTCAAGAAGACAAAAAGGAAATCTTTCCCGGGAGAGGTATTCAAAGGCAAGAGGATTACCCGTTGATGCTTGTTGAGGAAGGACGTCTCCTTCCCCGGCAACTCACATTACCGGCGCGCGGTCGTCGGCGGCCCCGCTCGTCGGGGTGGCCCCCGTGTGGGCAGGCTCATCGGTGGAGGCCCTTGTCGGGGAAGCACTCTCCGGAACGTTGATATATGGGGGAGCCGCGGTTGGATCCGCCTCTTGGCGCTCCTCCTCTTGGCGGGCCTCCTCCGTCTCCACGACAGGCTCAGCAATAGGAACTCTAGTACTGGTGCTAGTGGGAGGCACCTGCACCACGTCCTCACGTAGGGGGCTGAGCTGGGGGCTGATGACAATGGCCTCGGCCATTGCAACCCCCGGCCCAGCACTTGCCGCAGGATCCTGTGCTGCTACAGACCTGGGCCGCTTCGACCGGTGCACAAGCGGTTCTGGGTCCCTGTCAAGACAGGAGAAACCAAGTTTAAATGACAGTCAAATGGAATCAAGGCTTGACGGAAACAAGAGAAGTTGCTTACTCATCCTCCTCTTCGGACTCGCCGAGGACGTCGAAGTCGTACGTCACTGGCGGGGGCGATTCCCTGGCCCTCTTAAGTGCCGGGGGAGGTGAACTCGTCGGCTGGATGGATTCGACTTCCTCGGCCACCTCCTACCGAGGAGATGAGGGCTGAGTTCGGGGACGCCGGGTCGATTGCCGGCGTACTTCTTCCTGGCGGCCGGCCATCGTCGTCGTCTTCTTCACCGTGGGGCCAGCTCTTAGCGAGGAAGCATGCACCGGCTCTTGACTGACCGCCCTCCGAAGACGGCGCCTCCTCTTCGAAGCTCGAGGACGTTCCTCTTCTTCGGGTTCCCCGGCAGCCTCGGACCCGGCAGCATCGGACCCGGCAACCTCAGCCTCAGCAATCTCATCCCCGGCAGGCTCTTCTTGTTGCCCTTCGGCAGCATCTTCCTTGGAATGCTCCTCTTCATCATCTTCGGCTGCCACGGCACCAGAGCCGCCCGCCGCATTGATCCTCACAATTTCTGCGGCCTTGCTGGCAATGTACGCCAGCTCTTCTTTGGTGGTGGCCCGGATGAGATCCGTCTCCTTCCGGGAAGCTTTCTCTATCAGGTTGGAGGCCCATTCCATCTCGTGCTCCAGGGTGGGCAGATCCCTGTCCGCTTTCACTCCATGAGCGTCACAATCCGGCATCACCGCCAGGATAGAATCCTTGGCGGAGTTGATGTGCAGTGGGATGATCTTATCCGACAAGTGGAATGTGCTAGTCTTCCGGAACAACTGTTCACAGAGGCAGGCGTGCTCCATAACCGACAAATTGTTGGCGGTCCCAGGGTACAGTCGCATAACATCAGCTGCGTTCTGGTACTGCCAAGCAAATCTCTCTTTCTCTCTTCTCTAGCGGCGCTATGCGTTGCCGGAGGAAATCGGCGCCAACCATCTCTATGGTCAGATTGGCAGCTTTGAGGCGGGCGAGCCTGTTCAGTGCCGGGCGAAGCTTGGCGTCAGTAGCACCTATACTGATCCAATTCTTGCTGCGCACAACCCTCGTCGTACGCGGTATGCAGAACGGGGGAAAATCCTTCTCCTGGATCCAGCACCACTCCGCCCTCCACTCATCCCACTTGAGGTGGAGCTGCCCGTCAAGGTACTCGCCCTTGGTTTTCGCCCTGGAGATCCAGGCCACGCTGCCGAAGAGCGATTTGTCTTCGATCCGGGGGATGAAGAAGTGATGGAACAGATCCACATTGCGGGCGACTCCGACGAAATTCTCACACAGGTGGGCAAAAACCGCCATGCAAGTCATCGCATTCGGAGTGAAATCCAGTAGCCTGAACCCGTAACTAAACATCATGGCACTGAAGAAATCCGAGAATGGGGGAACCAGGCCACAGTAGAAATATGCGCAGAAGAACGGATATGAATCTGATGGATCCTTGTCGCCCTCGGGAAGCACTACGGGCGCCTTGTGGTCCTTGGTATCTCTCCCCCACATGTAAGCGTACCTCCTGATCAGCTCATTGGCGTCTAAGGAACACGGCGAGAAGATCACTTTCTCCCTCCGCCACTTCTCCAGCTCTTCCAGCGCCTTCTTCTTCTCCTCCGCCTTGGGATCGAGCGGCTTGGTGCGCTTCTTCCCTGCCGCGTCGGTTCTCTTGGGCGCCATCGAGAATTGGAGAGGAAGAAGGTGGCCGAGTTGAGGTGCAGATCAGTGGCGGCGGCGGCGGCGGAAGTGGTTCTGGCGTGAGGAAGAAGATCAAGCAGGGGAAAGCAGGGGTGAATGAGCGGTGCCTCCTCGCGGTTGCCTTTTTATGGGGAAGGCGCGAGGCAGGGCTGGCTCTTCACTATTTACCCGAGCCACGTTTTTTACAGGCGCACTACCGCGATATAACCGCAACAGTCCAAGTTCTCACGACCCGCATTTAATGCATGGATTGGACATGCGTCAGGATAACCATCATGACGAAAATTACAGCGGCAGTTTTCCTGCCGCGTGTCTGCGCATTGTTTGGGCCTAGCCCAACGACGCTTCGAATGCGCGTATGGCCCAGGCCCGGGGGCTCCTGTCGGTGTATAAAACATGGGTATTTTATACCCTGACTTATGCATAGACAGTAGCAGCCTCCTTGCCGGCCAAGCTTTGCCGGGAACCGCCAAGACCAAGACTCAGGACGCAGTTGCTGAAGCCACTAGGGAGAAGCTCAAGACGAAACACCAGCAAGCACTCAACTAGTACCGAAGATGAAGACATTCCTTGCCGGCAAGGATGAACCGGCAAGGTGAAGACCCGGCAAGCTCCGTACCGGCAAGCTTCTGCCAGCCCTCCAGTGCTCCACCACTCCACCTCACCATAACCGCCCGCCACGTTGATCCTCGTGATCTCTGCGGCTTTGCTGGCGATGTACGCCAGTTCTTCCTCGGTGGTGGAGCGGATGAGGTTTGTTTCCTTCCGGGAAGCTTTCTCCGTCAAGTAGGAGGCCCATTCCATCTCGTGCTCCAGGGTGGGCAGATCCCAGTCCGCTTTGACTCCGTGGGCATCGTAGTCCGGCATCACCACCAAGATGGAATCATTGGCCGAGTTGATGTGCAGTGGGACGATCTTGTCCGGCAAGTGGAATGTGCCAGTCTTCCGGAACAACTGCTCGCAGAGGCAGGCGTGCTCCATGACCGACAAATTGTTGGCGGTCCCAGGGTACAGTCGCATGACGTCGGCGGCGTTCTGGTATTGCCAGGCAAATCGTTCTCTCTTCTGTAGCGGCGCGATGCGTCGCCGGAGGAAGTCAGCAACAACCATCTCTATGGTTAGGTTGGCGGCCTTGAGGCGGGCGATCCTGTTCAGTGCCGGACGAAGCTTGGTGTCAGTAGCACCCATGCTGCTCCAATTCTTGCCGAGCACAACCATCGTCGTACGCGGTATGCAGAACTGGGGAAAATCCTTCTCCTGGATCCAGCACCACTCCGCCCTCCACTCGTCTCACTTGAGGTGGAGCTTCCCGGCAAGGTACTCGCCCTTGGTTTTCGACCTGGGGATCCAGGCCACGCTGCCGGAGAGCGATTTGTCTTCGATCCGGGGGATGAAGAATGAGGGAACAGATCCACATTGGGGGCGACTCTGACGAAATTCTCGCACAGGTGGGCAAAAACCGCCATGCAAGTCATCGCATTCGGAGTGAAATCCAGCATCCTAAACACGTAACTGAACATCATGGCACTGAAGAAATCCGAGAATGGGGGAACCAGGCCGTAGTAGAAATATGTGCAGAAGAACGGATACGAATCTGATGGATCCTTGTCGCCCTCGGGGAGCACTACGGGCGCCTTGTGGTCCTTGGTATCTCTCCCCCACATGTAAGCGTACCTCCTGATCAGCTCGTTGGCGTCTAAGGAACACAGCGAGAAGATCGCATTCTCCCTCCGCCGCTTCTCCAGCTCTTCCAGCGCCTTCTTCTTCTCCTCCGCCTTGGGATCAAGCGGCTTGGCGGGCTTCTTCCCCGCCGCGTCGACTCTCTTGGGCGCCATCGAGAATTGGAGAGGAAGAAGGTGGCTGAGTTGAGGTGCGGATCAGTGGCGGCGGCGGCGGAAGCGGTTCTGGTGTGAGGAACAAGGTGAAGCAGGGAAAGCAGGGGTGAATGAGCGGCGCCTCCTCGCGGTTGCCTTTTTATGGGGAAGGCGCGAGGCGGGGCTGGCTCTTCATTGTTTACCCCAGCCACGTTTTTTACAGGCGCACTACCACGATATAACCGCAATAGTCCAAGTTCCCACGACCCGCATTTAATGTGTGGATTGGACGTGCGTCAGGATAACCATCATGACGAAAATTACAGCGGCAGTTTTCCCGCCGTGTGTCTGGGCATTGTTTGGGCCTAGCCCAATGACGCTTCGGATGCGCGTATGGCCCAGGCCCGGGGGCTCCTATCGGTGTATAAAACATGGGTATTTTATACCCTGACTTATGCATAGATAGTAGCAGCCTCCTGGCCGACCAAGCCTTGCCGGGAACTGCCAAGACCAAGACTCAGGACCCAGTTGCAGAAGCCACTAGGGAGAAGCTCAAGACAAAATATCAGCAAGCACTCAATTAGTACCGACGATGAAGACATTCCTTGCCGGCAAGGATGAACCGGCAAGGTGAAGACCCGGCAAACTCCGTACCGGCAAGCTTCTGCCAGCCCTCCAGCGCTCCACCACTCCATCTCACCAGATAGGTGCTCGCTAGTGGATGAGGTGTCGACCACGCAGGCTGGTTGGTAAGGCTTGTCGGGCACGTGTCAGCACACTAGGACAGGATTTTCCTCTAATGACACCCGTCCAGGAGGCGTGTCAGCATAATACGAGGTAACTGGGCAAGCGGTGCAGAAACCTTGCCGGGGCTACCTCTCCGCATGACACCTAACAGTACATTTAATGCTTTTGTCCTAAACTGGCAGAGTTAGGTATGATAGCACTGTTTGCTATCTAATCGTTATGTAATTACTGTTTTGCCACTGTGGTGACCCCTTGAGCTATAAAAGGAGGGCAAGGCAACAGTTAGAGGATCCGGACCCTTTTTCAAACACCTGCACGTCTCGCATAGCAGCTCTCTCCGCACCTTGCTGGGAGAAGCACTCCTTGTACTTGTGCCCACATACAACCAATACACCAAAAGCAGGAGTAGGGTTTTACGCTTCTCAGCGGCCCGAACCTAGGTAAATCCCTTGCGTCTTCCATTGTTCATGCTCTTTGTGCACGCTGATCCCCCTTGCCGAACCACAAGGGGCTAGATGGCCCCATAGATGGTCATACCCACGACATCTTTGGCGAGCCAGGTAGGGGAGCGTCGCTTGCGTGAACCTTGATCACTGGATTGCGCATCTTCTTCATCATCTTCATCGACTTCCTCGTTGTCCTCCTCATCGTCGATGGCGCCCAAGAAGAAGGGCATCACGATGACGGCCACCCCGCACCCATCCGCATGTGGCGCAGGCAGCGCGGGCAATGCGGGCGGCGTGGATACCGTGGTTGGCACCACCAGCACAGGCGGCGTGGTCGCCATGCCCACCGCGGTCGGCACAGGAGACGAGCGCGCTGGAGACAGTCGACCTCCTCGATCGTCTGGCGAACGGAGCCGCGACGGCGCGGGCGGAGCGGACGGACGACCTCTCCTTCCCCATCCTCCTCGCCGCACCGACGAACACAGCCACCGGAGCGGTAACGCCCGGGCCGATGCGAGCCGAGATCCCACCGCGGCGGCGTCCAAGGATGCAGCTTCGGGACAGACGCCACACAACGGGCGCGGAACAGCCCCGAGCGGCGCCACCGACTCCGAGCAGCAGCGACCTCACGGCAAGACTCCTGTTGATCAAACCCAAGATCCTCAGGCACCGCCTCCGCCACGGCGACCCACCGCTAATCATGTGCCGCCGCAGCAAGACTGCGATGGCGCTCCTGCTGGCTCTGCCAGTAGTAGAGCGACATCGCGCTCTTCGCTTCCGGCCATGCCAGCCACAGCGGCAGTTTTCCCGCCACGTGTATGTGCATTGTTTGGGCCTAGCCCAACGACGCTTCAGACGCGCGTATGGCCCAGGCCCGGGGGCTCCTGTCGGTGTATAAAACATGGGTATTTTATACCCTGACTTATGCACAGACAGTAGCAGCCTCCTTGCCGACCAAGCCTTGCCGGGAACCGCCAAGACCAAGACTCAGGACCCAGTTGCAGAAGCCACTAGGGAGAAGCTCAAGACGAAACATCAGCAAGCACTCAACTAGTACCGAAGATGAAGACATTCCTTGTCGGCAAGGATGAACCGGCAAGGTGAAGACCCGGCAAGCTCCGTACCGGCAAGCTTCTACCTGCCCTCCAGCGCTCCACCACTCCACCTCACCGGACAGGTGCTCGCTAGTGGATGAGGTGTCGACCGCGCAGGCTGGCTGGTAAGGCTTGTCGGGCATGTGTTAGCACACTAGGACAGGATTTGCCTCTAATGACACCCGTCCAGGAGGCGTGTCAGCATGTTACGAGGTAGCTGGACAAGCGGTGCAGAAACCTTGCCGGGGCTACCTCTCCGCATGACACCTAACAGTACATTTAATGCTTTTGTCCTAAACTGGCAGAGTTAGGTATGATAGCACTGTTTGCTATCTAATCGTTATGTAATTACTGTTTTGCCACTGTGGTGACCCCTTGAGCTATAAAAGGAGGGCAAGGCAACAGTTAGAGGATCCGGACCCTTTTTCAAACACCTGCACGTCTCGCGTAGCAGCTCTCTCCGCACCTTGCTGGGAGAAGCACTCCTTGTACTTGTGCCCACATACAACCAATACACCAAAAGCAGGAGTAGGGTTTTACGCTTCTCAGCGGCCCGAACCTAGGTAAATCCCTTGCGTCTTCCATTGTTCATGCTCTTTGTGCACGCTGATCCCCCTTGCCGAACCACAAGGGGCTAGATGGCCCCATAGATGGTCGTACCCACGACATCTTTGGCGAGCCAGGTAGGGGAGCGTCGCTTGCGTGAACCTTGATCACTGGATTGCGCATCTTCTTCATCATCTTCATCGACTTCCTCGTTGTCCTCCTCATCGTCGATGGCGCCCAAGAAGAAGGGCATCACGATGACGGCCACCCCGCACCCATCCGCATGTGGCGCAGGCAGCGCGGGCAATGCGGGCGGCGTGGATACCGCGGTTGGCACCACCAGCACAGGCGGCGTGGTCGCCATGCCCACCGCGGTCGGCACAGGAGACGAGCGCGCTGGAGACAGTCGACCTCCTCGATCGTCTGGCGAACGGAGCCGCGACGGCGCGGGCGGAGCGGACGGGCGACCTCTCCTTCCCCCTCCTCCTCGCCGCACCGACGAACACAGCCACCGGAGCGGTAACGCCCGGGCCGATGCGAGCCGAGATCCCACCGCGGCGGCGTCCAAGGATGCAGCTTCGGGACAGACGCCACACAACGGGCGCGGAACAGCCCCGAGCGGCGCCACCGACTCCGGGCAGCAGCGACCTCATGGCAAGACTCCTGTTGATCAAACCCAAGATCCTCAAGCACTGCCTCCGCCACGGCGACCCACCGCTAATCATGTGCCGCCGCAGCAAGACTGCGATGGCGCTCCTGCTGGCTCTGCCAGTAGTAGAGCGACATCGCGCTCTTCGCTTCCGGCCATGCCAGCCACAGTGGCAGTTTTCCCGCCACGTGTATGTGCATTGTTTGGGCCTAGCCCAACGACGCTTCAGACGCGCGTATGGCCCAGGCCCGGGGGCTCCTGTCGGTGTATAAAACATGGGTATTTTATACCCTGACTTATGCACAGACAGTAGCAGCCTCCTTGCCGACCAAGCCTTGCCGGGAACCGCCAAGACCAAGACTCAGGACCCAGTTGCAGAAGCCACTAGGGAGAAGCTCAAGACGAAACATCAGCAAGCACTCAACTAGTACCGAAGATGAAGACATTCCTTGTCGGCAAGGATGAACCGGCAAGGTGAAGACCCGGCAAGCTCCGTACCGGCAAGCTTCTACCTGCCCTCCAGCGCTCCACCACTCCACCTCACCGGACAGGTGCTCGCTAGTGGATGAGGTGTCGACCGCGCAGGCTGGTTGGTAAGGCTTGTCGGGCATGTGTTAGCACACTAGGACAGGATTTGCCTCTAATGACACCCGTCCAGGAGGCGTGTCA
The DNA here is from genome assembly GCA_039707655.1 of Elymus sibiricus. Taxonomy (NCBI): domain Eukaryota; kingdom Viridiplantae; phylum Streptophyta; class Magnoliopsida; order Poales; family Poaceae; genus Elymus; species Elymus sibiricus. Next base: position 257,304,983 of record CM077674.1, read on the forward strand.
ACATAATACGAGGTAGCTGGACAAGCGGTGCAGAAACCTTGCCGGGGCTACCTCTCCGCATGACACCTAACAGTACATTTAATGCTTTTGTCCTAAACTGGCAGAGTTAGGTATGATAGCACTGTTTGCTATCTAATCGTTATGTAATTACTGTTTTGCCACTGTGGTGACCCCTTGAGCTATAAAAGGAGGGCCAAGGCAACAGTTAGAGGATTCAGACCCTTTTTCAAACACCTGCACGTCTCGCGTAGCAGCTCTCTCCGCACCTTGCCGGGAGAAGCGCTCCTTGTACTTGTGCCCACATACAACCAATACACCAAAAGCAGGAGTAGGGTTTTACGCTTCTCAGCGGCCCGAACCTGGGTAAATCCCTTGCGTCTTCCATTGTTTATGCTCTTTGTGCACGTTGATCCCCCTTGCCGAACCACAAGGGGCTAGATGGCCCCATAGATGGTCGTACCCACGACATCTTTGGCGAGCCAGGTAGGGGAGCGTCGCTTGCGTGAACCTTGATCAGTGGATTGCGCATCTTCTTCATCATCTTCATCGACTTCCTCGTTGTCCTCCTCATCGTCGATGGCGCCCAAGAAGAAGGGCATCACGATGACGGCCACCCCGCACCCATCCGCATGTGGCGCAGGTAGCGCGGGCAATGCGGGCGGCGTGGATACCGCGGTTGGCACCACCAGCACAGGCGGCGTGGTCGCCATGCCCACCGCGGTCGGCACAGGAGACGAGCGCGCTGGAGACAGTCAACCTCCTCGATCGTCTGGCGAACGGAGCCGCGACGGCGCGGGCGGAGCGGACGGGCGACCTCTCCTTCCCCCTCCTCCTCGCCGCACCGACGAACACAGCCACCGGAGCGGTAACGCCCGGGCCGATGCGAGCCGAGATCCCACCGCGGCGGCGTCCAAGGATGCAGCTTCGGGACAGACGCCACACAACGGGCGCGGAACAGCCCCGAGCGGCGCCACCGACTCCGGGCAGCAGCGACCTCACGGCAAGACTCCTGTTGATCAAACCCAAGATCCTCAGGCACCGCCTCCGCCACGGCGACCCACCGCTAATCATGTGCCGCCGCAGCAAGACTGCGATGGCGCTCCTGCTGGCTCTGCCAGTAATAGAGCGACGTCGCGCTCTTCGCTTCCGGCCATGCCAGCCATAGCGGCAGTTTTCCCGCCACGTGTATGTGCATTGTTTGGGCCTAGCCCAACGACGCTTCAGACGCGCGTATGGACCAGGCCCGGGGGCTCCTATCGGTGTATAAAACATGGGTATTTTATACCCTGACTTATGCACAGACAGTAGCAGCCTCCTTGTCGATCAAGCCTTGCCGGGAACCGCCAAGACCAAGACTCAGGACCCAGTTGCAGAAGCCACTAGGGAGAAGCTCAAGACGAAACATCAGCAAGCACTCAACTAGTACCGAAGATGAAGACATTCCTTGCCGGCAAGGATGAACCGGCAAGGTGAAGACCCGGCAAGCTCCGTACCGGCAAGCTTCTACCTGCCCTCCAGCGCTCCACCACTCCACCTCACCGGACAGGTGCTCGCTAGTGGATGAGGTGTCGACCGCGTAGGCTAGTTGGTAAGGCTTGTCGGGCATGTGTTAGCACACTCGGATAGGATTTGCCTCTAATGACACCCGTCCAAGAGGCGTGTCAGCATAATACGAGGTAGCTGGACAAGCGGTGCAGAAACCTTGCCGGGGCTACCTCTCCGCATGACACCTAACAGTACATTTAATGCTTTTGTCCTAAGCTGGCAGAGTTAGGTATGATAGCACTATTTGCTATCTAATCGTTATTTAATTACTGTTTTGCCACCGTGGTGACCCCTTGAGCTATAAAAGGAGGGCCAAGGCAACGGTTAGAGGATTCGGACCCTTTTTCAAACACATGCACGTCTCGCGTAGCAGCTCTCTCCGCACCTTGCCGGGAGAAGCGCTCCTTGTACTTATGCCCACATACAACCAATACACCAAAAGCAGGAGTAGGGTTTTACGCTTCTCAGTGGCCCGAACCTGGGTAAATCCCTTGCGTCTTCCATTGTTCATGCTCTTTGTGCACGTTGATCCCCCTTGCCGAACCACAAGGGGCTAGATGGCCCCATAGATGGTTGTACCCACGACATCTTTCAACCAGCTCAAGCTCTCCAAACAATCCCTCTCTCCTAGCCCTTTTCGGTCTGGGTGCTCGATATCTTAGGCCCCTTCCCCCGCGCTGCCGGGGGCTTTGAGTTCTTGTATGTCGCCATCGACAAGTTCACAAAGTGGCCTGAAGTGGAGCCGGTGAGAAAGGTGACAACGCAATCAGCCGTCAAGTTCTTCAAAGGATTAGTTTGCCATTTCGGGGTTCCTAACAGAATCATCACTGACAACGGCACACAGTTCACGAGCCGCACCTTGATGCAGTATATCCAAGACCTTGGTAGCAAAATCAGTTTTGCGTCTGTTGCTCACCCGAGAAGCAACAACCAGGCGGAAAGGATGAATGCTGAAGTGTTGCGTGGCCTCAAGACAAGAACCTTTGACAAGTTCCGCAAATGTGGAAGACACTGGATTGATGAGTTGCCGGCGGTTCTTTGGTCACTCAGAACGACACCGAATCGAGCTACCGGCCAAACGCCCTTCTCCCTAATCTATGGTGCAGAAGCGGTGCTCCCCACGGAACTCATATATGGGTCACCTCGAGTGCTCGCTTACGATGAAGCTGAGCAAGAGCGGCCGCGGCAAGACGACGCAATGCTCCTTGAGGAAGATCGTCTTCGGGCGGCTGTGCGAGCTGCACGCTACCAGCAAGCCTTGCGCCGCTACCATAGCCGCAAAGTGCATGCCCGAAGCCTTGAGGAAGGCGACCTTGTTCTTCGACGCGTTCAGTCCGCCAAGGGATCAAACAAGTTGACGCCAAAGTGGGAAGGCCCTTACCGGGTAGTACGAGTCACCAGACCTGGCGCAATCCGTCTGGAGACCGAAGATGGCACCCCAGTGCAAAACTCATGGAATATTGAGCATCTTCGCAAGTTCTACCCATAAGGCGCAGTTGCCGGGACACCTCCCGGCAACCCCTTTTGTACAAGCTTTGTCAGCAAGACGTGTAACCCTTTGTACAAAGCCAGGCGCAGATCCTGTGCATAATAAAGCTAAGTGTTTTCGCAACTCCTCGTACATATTCATTTATATGTGGTTGCATGCGCTGTTGTGATTTACACTTTAGTTTGTATGGAATGACTACTAATGGACCGTCAAGGTTCTCAAACCATTCTTTTTTCTTCTTTCTTTTTCTTAAAAGGACAGAAGGATCCCTCGCGTGCAAGTTTCCCGGGGGGAGTGGAGATGGGTACCATTTTAATGACGTTTAAGCAATCGTTTCAATCAACGAGAAAAACGACGCGAGGAAAAGCTAAGTTGAAAAACTTTGAAAAAATTTCCTTGTTACATTCGCGATCTCCCTTGAACGGTTCTGTGCTTTGTATGAGAAACCTGCACGCGAAAGGAAACTTGTCGCGATCGGTCTGCGCTCTAGCTTGCCTCGAGTCCGCTCGGCAAGCCTAGCAGCTGCGTTCTATCCTAGCAAGTAGCCTTGCCGGCAGCGGCACTTCCAGCAGGCTGCTAAGGACCCAGTTTCACCATCTCTTTGCGGGATCACTTGTAGGTCGCTGGGCTGTCCAGGGGCTTTGTGGCCTCCGGTAAAGGCACCAACGAACTCGTTGCAGAGATCTGACCACGAAGAAATGGAGTTCTCCGGCAAGTTCATCAGCCAAGATCTCACGTTGGGCTTTAGTACCAACGGGAAGTAATTGGCGAGGATCTTCTCATCTCTTCCTCCGGCAGCTTGCAAGGCAATCGTGTAAATGCCCGGAAACTCTGCCGGATTCAGCTTGCCGTCGTACTTCTCTGGTACTTCTGGCTTGAAGGCCCGGACAGACGGCCATCGGACTTGCCGTAGCTCGCGGGTGAAAGCAGGACACCCAACCTCGTAAGGTAGATATCTGCTAACCCCTGGCGCAGGCTCATCAACGATGGGGCTGTTACGCACGTCGGATTGACGGCGTGCCTCCCGGCGCCGTTCCATGGTGGTGCGGGCGTCTTCTGCCCGCCTATCTCGCAGCACTTGCTGCTGGTCTTGCCGTGCTTGCGGATCCGAAGAGGCCATCGACACTTCGTCGGGCTCGAAAGATCGTCGAGCTTGCTACGGTTATTGGCGTTGCTGCTGTTGAGACTGTTGCCGCTGAGGTGATTGCACCGTTATCGTAGTACCGTCAATGCGGCCACCAGCTGGAGCTGCTGGTGCTGTTTACGGGCGCCGTGAGGGCTCCGCTTGCTGTGATTTACTGGCCTCAGCAAAGCCAATCAAGCTTTGGATGGTGGCTCTCCACTCATCCATCTTCTCTGCCGCTGGAGGGAAGTTCAGCAGCATCTGGGCTCGCGCCATTGCTTCTGCCGCCGTGGCTGGCATGGCCGGAAGCGAACAGCGTGATGTCGCTCTACTCATGGCAGAGCCAGCAGGAGCGCCATCGCGGTCTTGCTGCTGCGGCACATGATCAGCGGTGGGTCGCCTTGGCGGAGGCGGTGCCTGAGGATCTTGGATTTGATCAACAGGAGTCTTGCCGTGAGGTCGCTGCTGCCCGGAGTCGTTGGCGCCGCTAGGGGCTGATCCGCACCCGTTGTGTGGCGTCTGTCCCAAAGCTGCATCCTTGGATGCCGCCACGGCGGGATCTCGGCTCACACCGGCCCGGGCATTGCCGCTCCGGTGGCTGTGTTCGTCGGCGCGGCGAGGAGGAGGAGGAAGGAGAGGTCGTCCGTCCGCTCTGCCCGCGTCGTCGCGGCTCCGTTCGCCAGAGGATCGAGGATGTCGACTGCCTCCTGCGCTGGTGGTGCCAACCGTGGTATCCGCGCCGCCCGCATTGGCCGCGCCACCTGCGCCGCCTACGGATGCATATGGGGTGGCCGTCATCGTGATGCCCTTCTTGGGCGCCATCGACGACGAGGAGGACGACGAGGAAGTCGATGAAGATGATGAAGAAGACGCACGAACCGCAAGGGGCTAGATGGCCCCATAGATGGTCGTACCCTCGACATCTTTGGCCATCTAGCCCCTTGTGGTTCGGCAAGGGGGATCAACGTGCACAAAGAGCATGAACAATGGAAGACACAAGGGATTTACCCAGGTTCGGGCTGCTGAGAAGCGTAAAACCCTACTCCTGCTTTTTGGTGTATTGGATGTATGAAAGCACGAATACAGAGAGCGCTTCTTCCGGCAAGGTGTGGAGAGTGCTGCTACGCGAGACTTGCAAGTGTTTGAAAAGGGGGTCCGAATCCCTTCTAACTGTTGCCTTGGCCCTCCTTTTATAGCTCAAGGGGTCACCACAGTGGCAAAACAGTAATTACATAACGATTAGATAGCAAACAGTGCTATCATACCTAACTCTGCCAGTTTAGGACAAAAGCATTAAATGCACTGTTAGGTGTCATGTGGAGAGGTAGCCCCGGCAAGGTTTCTGCACCGCTTGCCCAGCTACCTCGCATTATGCTGACACGCCTCCTGGACGGGTGTCATTAGAGGAAATCCTGTCCTAGTGTGCTGACACGTGCCCGACAAGCCTTACCAACCAGCCTGCGCGGTCGACACCTCATCCACTAGCGAGCACCTGTCTGGTGAGGTGGAGTGGTGGAGCGCTGGAGGGCTGGCAGAAGCTTGTCGGGTCTTCACCTTGTCGGTTCATCCTTGCCGGCAAGGAATGTCTTCATCTTCGGTACTAGTTGAGTGCTTGCTGATGTTTTGCCTTGAGCTTCTCCCCAGTGGCTTCCGCAACTGGGTTCTGAGTCTTGGTCTTGGCGGTCCCCGGCAAAGCTTGGCCGGCAGGGAAGCCGCTACTGTCTGTGCATAAGTCAGGGTATAAAATACCCATGTTTTATACACCGACAATGATGCTATGGAACGCCACCAGTTCCTTGAGAGGGGTGACCCCCCGTTCAGATACAGGCTAATCTTTAACAGGCGCCATGTTTTCCATATTGTTTTGCCTGCTCCTGCCTTCTTTGATTTCCAGGAAAAACATAGACATTTCATAATTGAGGAGGAGGCTAAAGAGTACGAGAGGGCGGCGGAGACCAAGCGCCTCAATGAGACAGCTCGCCAAGCTGTGGCAGCTGCACTTCGGTATAACCCGGGCTACCACCACGGGTATTATCCTGGCCAGGAGTGGCCCTAGACCAACTTAGGCCAAAAGCCTAAGCTTCGGGGAGTACGTATTTCTCACCGACATTACATTCATGTTCACGCATTCATTCCAGTTGTCGGTGTTCATCCTTTTTCATTGTATATCCATGTTAGTTTTGTTTTCACTTTCTTCTTGTGTGTTTTAAAAACTTTCGAAAATTCAAAAAAAATTAGTTGTAGTTTCTTTCTTATTTAGTTAATTCGTAGAAGTAAAAGAAAACCCAAAAAGATTTCGCGTTTCTTCTTTTACTTGTTGGGAGCTTTCCCGTGTAAATGGTTTTTCTCGTTTTTCGTTTTCCTTCGTTAATTTGCTTTCTTTAGAAAAACCAAAAACTCCCAAAATATTCCAGTGTGTTTCTTTGAATTTCTTTTCTTTTCGTTGAGTCGTAGTAAGGAGAAAGACCACGATGAAAATGTTGAGTGGCTCCCATATGCTTTATTGTCGATCTAACAATGAGCCACTATTACTTTGTCTTCTCCTTTGAATAAATTTTTGCAGATTCCAGCTTAGTCCATGGCACCCTTGCACCATTATTGTTATTATCACATCATTTGGTCGTGCAAGTGAAAGGCAATAATGACGATATTTGATGAAGTGATTGCGGTGAAGAAAAGCTGGTATGAACTCTTCTTGTTTTTGTCTTTGTAAATATGTTTAGCTCAGTATTCATAATTCAGCATTATTATGAGTAAACATCTTTGTGATGACAATTGGAGATTATAGTTGCTCATGCCATGCTTAAATAGCTAGGAGTGGATAATGATTTATCTTGAGTGTCAACATGCATTAAAATGGTTGTGATGTAGTATGTTAGCATGGTATCATCCTCTGAGTAATTCGAGTGGCTTGACTTGGCACATGTTCATACATGTAGTTGAATCAAAACCAACATAGACTCCATGATATTTATGTTCAGGGTGTTGATATCCTACTCATGCTCATATTCAATGTTAATTATTCGCAATGCATGTCTATGACCGTTTTCGCTCTCTAGCTGGTCGATTCTCAATCTATTTACTAGCCTTCGCCCGTACTAAGTGGGAATACTGCTTGTGCATCCAAATCCTTAAACCAAAGTTGTTCCAAATGAGTCCACTATATCTACCTATATGCAGTATTACTCTGCCGTTCCAAGTATATTTGCATGTGCCACCTCTAAACATTCAAATGAACATCTGTTTTGTGTGCCCGTACCGCTCATGGAGCGACAGGGGGCGGTCAGTATCTTCCATGCTAAGTGGGTTATTCTCAGATGAGTGTTTATTCACTTGTCATTGCAAGAGAGAGGCTGGTAATTGGGATGCCCAGTCCTATGCTCAAATCGAAATTATATAATGCAAACAAACTCCCCCGGAAAGTTGTTGGTATCGAGGGCACCCGAGGATTCGGCTAGCCATGGCTTGTGTTGGTATGGTGGAGGGGCAGTAAACTTTACCTTTCCGCTTGGGAACCACCTATAATTTGTTTAGCATGGAAGATATTGAAAACTCTCGGTCGTGATGTTGACAGGAAAAGGATACCTCCCAAAATTAGTTTCATCTCTGTTTTAAGCTTCGAGCTCTGGCACCGCTGCAAATCCATGCTTTCCTCTGCGAAGGGCCTATCCATTTACTTTTATGTCATTTTACTTTTATTGTTGAGTCATCACGCTCTCATTTAAGCACCAGTTGGAGAGCGCTATTGTCATTTTTATGCATTGAGTATAGTTAATGTTGGGTGTGACCATGACTGGATATCCTCTACCCTAAATTACAATGTTTAGTCGTTGCTTGAATCTCAGAGGTGCTCTGCATTTATGTTTTGCGGTCTCAGGAAGGGCTAGCGAGATACCATGTTGTCATATTATATCATGATTGTTTTGCCAAAGTGGTGGCATTCGAGATATCTTATTATTGCTTGCTAGTTGGTTATGTTATTGATATAAGTAAATGTGAGACCTAAGTGTTATCATTCATGTGGTTAGTTCATAATCTTTGCTGAAAACTTGGATGTTAGTTAAGTATAAATACAGACAACAAGAACAAAAGAGTTTGTAAAAGTTTTTCTTTGTCACTTTCAGTTTGTCAACTGAATTGCTTGAGGACAAGCAATGAGTTAAGCTAGGGGGAGTTGATACATCCCAAACGTATCTACTTTTCCAAACACTTTTGCTCTAGTTTGGACTCTAATTTGCATGATTTGAATGGAACTAACCCGGACTGACGTTGTTTTCAGCAGAATTGCCATGGTGTTATTTTTGTGTAGAAATAAAAGTTCTCGGATGGACCTAAAAATTTACGGAGAATATTTTCAGAATATATAAAAAATACTGGCGAAGAGATTTACCAGAGGGGGGCCCACCAGGCGCCACAAGCCTGGGGGCGCGGCCACCCCTCCAGGGCGCGCCTGGCAGGCTTGTGGCCCCCTACCAGCTCCGTTTACCCTAATTCCAACGCTATAAGTACCTATTCATGGAGAACAAAATTAGAGAGAAAGAATCATCATGTTTTACGATACGGAGCTGCCGCCACCTCCTGTTCTTCATCGGGAGGGCTGATCTGGAGTCCGTTCGGGGCTCCGGAGAGGGGGATTCGACGCCGTTGTCATCATCAACCATCCTCCATCACCAATTTCATGATGCTCGCCGCCGTGTGTGAGTAATTTCTTCGTAGGCTTGCTGGACGGTGATGGGTTGGATGAGCTTTACCATGTAATCGAGTCAATTTTTTAGGGCTTTGATCCCTAGTATCCACTATGTTCTGAGATTGATGTTGCTATGACTTTGCTATGCTTAATGCTTGTCACTAGGGCTTGAGTGCCATGATTTCAGATCTGAACCCTCTATGTTTTCATGAATATATTTTTGTTCTTGATCATATCTTGCAAGTTATATGCACATATTACGTGTCATGATCCACATACCCCAAGGTGACAATAATTGGGATTCTTTCCGGCGATTACCGTAGTTTGAGGAGTTCATGTATTCACTATGTGCTAATGCTTTGTTCCGGTTCTCTATTATAAGGAGGCCTTAATATCCCTTTGATTTCCTTATGGACCCCGCTGCCACGGGAGGGTAGGACAAAAGATGTCATGCAAGTTCTTACTATAAGCACGTATGACTATATACGGAATACATGCCTACATTACATTGATGAATTGGACCTATTGTGTATCGCTCTAGGTTGTGACTGCTACACGATGAATGTCATCCAACATAATTATCCATCACCGATCCAATGCCTACGCTGTTCGCATACTGGTCTTTGCTAAGTTACTTTCGTTGCTGCTGCTGTTACAATCACTACAACACTGCTTCTGTTACTATTGCTATTGAAACTATCGTACTACTGTGCTACTGATACGTCTCCAACGTATCTATAATTTATGAAGTATTCATGCCATGTTTATTATAATTTTGTATGATTTTGGTGCACTTTTATATGACTTTTATATGATTTTTATGGACTAACATATTGACCTAGTGCCCAGTGCCAGTTGATGTTTTCTGCTTGTTTTTGGTTTTCCAGAAAATCCATATCAAACGAAGTCCAAATGCAGCGAAACTTTTTGACGATTTTTTCTGGAAGGAAACAGACCCATGAAGCTTCGGAGGAGCAGCAGAAGAGCCACAGGGGCCCCACAAGCCACCTGGGTGCGCCTGCCCCCCCAAACGCGCCCTGGTGCCTCGTGGGCCCCCTGTGGCGCTCTTCGCGTGATTCCAACGCTGAAAAATCATAGATATTCAGAAACCCCCGAAAGTTAACCTAGATGAGTTTTTACGCCGCCGCAAGCCTCTGTACCTCCAAGATCTAATCTACAGCCCTTTTCCGGCACCCTGCAGGAGGGGGGAATCATCACCGGAGGCCATCTTCATCATCCCGGCGGTCTCCATGACGAGGAGGGAGTAGTTCACCCTCGGGGCTGAGGGTTTGTACCAGTAGCTATGTGTTTGATCTCTCTCTCTCTCATGTTCTTGATTTGGCATGATCTTGATGTATCGCGAGCTTTGTTAATATAGTTGGATCATATGGTGTTTCTTCCCTCTCTATCCTTGTGATGAATTGAATCTTTTCCCTTTGAGGTTTCGTTATTGTTGGATTGAATATTTCAGATTTGAGAACACTTGATGTATGTCTTGCATATGAATACCCGTGGTGACAATGGGGTATTATATTGATTCACTTGATATATGTTTTGGCACTCAACTATCGGATTCCCGTGGTGACATTGGGGTAATCTATGCATAGGGGTTGATGCATGTTTTCATTATCTTTTCTCCGATAGAAACTTTGGGGTGCTCCTTGGAGTTCTTTGTGAGGATTGAATATTATGATTATGAAGTTGTTTGATGCATATCGTAAAATCAACTCATGGATACTTGTGGTGACATTGGAGTATCTAGGTGACATTAGAGTTGGTTGATGTGTATCATATGGTGTTATTTTAGTACGAACTCGAGGGCTGTTTGTGACACTTATAGGAATAGCTCAATAGATCGATCGGAAAGGATAACTTTGAGGTGGTTTCATACCCTACAAATAATTTCTATCTTATGTTCTCCGCTAATAGGAACTTGGGAGTGATTCTTTATCGCACGTTGAGGGATGATTATATGATCCAATTATATTAGCATTGTTGAGAGATTGCACTAGCGAAAGTATGAACCCTAGGCCTTGTTTTCAAGCATTGCAATGCCGTTTGTGCTCACTTTTGTTACTAGTTACCTTGCTGTTTTTATATTTTCAGATTACAAAAACCTATATCTACTATCCATACTACACTTGTATCACCATCTCTTCACCGAACTAGTGCACCTATACAATTTGCCATTGTATTGGGTGTGTTGGGGACACAAGAGATTTCTTGTATTTGATTGCAGGGTTGTTTGAGAGAGACCATCTTCATCCTACACCTCCCACGGATTGATAAACCTTAGGTCATCCACTTGAGGGAAAATTGCTACTGTCCTACAAAACTCTGCGCTTGGAGGCCCAACACGAGTCTACAAGAATAAGTTGTGTAGTAGACATCAAGCTCTTTTCTGGCGCCGTTGCCGGGGAGGTGAGTGCTTGAAGGTATATCTTTACATCTTGAAATCGAATCTTTTAGTTTCTTGTTTTATCACTAGTTTGGTTTTATAAAAAGAAAACTACAAAAAAATGGAATTGATGTTGCCTCATATTATTCGTCTTTATAATGTCTTTCTTGAAAATGATGGAGCGGAAAATTGTGCTCAATTAATAGAAGAAGAATTTAATAAAATGTTTAATGTGAGTCATTTGAATGATGAGCATGATTGCAATGTTGTTAGTATGAATTCTATGAATATCCATGATGCTAACGATATGCAAAGCCATAAGCTTGGGGATGCTATGTTTGATCAAGACGATATTTTTAGCCCCCCAAGTTTTGATGAGCAAATTTGTTATGATGAAAGAATGCCTCCTATTTATGATGATTATATTAATGAAAGTGGGTTTGGAAGAGTGTCAACTCTAGGTACTAATTATCCCACTATTTTGGAGGGTGTTGAACCTTATTGCAATAATGATAAAAGTGGATTTGGAGAGGTCAAAACTTTATTTAATAATGAATCCACTATTTTAGAAGAGGTTTCAATTGACTATGATAACAAAGTTGCTATCTATAATGATTATTGTGATGACATGTATGCTATAACGAATAATAATAAATATGAAACTTGTCATCATGATTTTAATTTTCAATTGGATTATGCCAATCAAGTATCTCATGATAGTTATTTTGTTCAGTTCGCTCCCACTATTATGAATGAGAAGAAAATTGCTTATGTGGAGAGTAGTAAAATTTCTATGCTTGTGGATCATGAAAAGAATGCTTTATGTGATAGCTATATTGTTGAACTCATTCATGATGCTACTGAAAATTATTATGAGAGAGGATCATATGCTTGTAGGTGTTGCAATAATATCAAGTTTCCTCTCTATGTGTTGAAAGTTTTGAAGTTATGCTTGTTTTGCCTTCCTATGCTAGTTGATTCTTGCTCCCATAAATTGTTTGATCACAAAATACCTATGCATAGGAAGTGGGTTAGGCTTAAATATGCTATTCATATGCTTCATGATGCTCTCTTTGTGTTTCAATTCTTTACTTTTATGTGAGCATCATTGAAATCATCATGCCTAGCTAAAAACGCATTAAAGAAAAGTGCTTGTTGGGATACAACCCAACATTTACCCCTACTGTTTTTTTGTGTTCACATGATTAAGCTACTGTGGTAATCTTGTTTTATATGTTTTCTTTCAATAATGTGCCAAGTAAAGCCTTTGGGATAGTGTGGATACTTGTTGATTCGATTCTGTGCAAAAACAGAAACTTTTGCGTCCAGTGCTAGAATTTCTATTCTGTACTGGAGCGTGAGAAAATTCTGAAATTCTGTACTGGTTTACAAATTTTTTACGTTGTTCTAATTTTTCAGATGTTTTGGAGTTACAGAAGTATGGTTTTTAAATCGCTCACTACATACTGTTCTGTTTTTGACAGATTCTGTTTTCGGTGCATAGTTTGCTTGTTTTAGTGTTTGCATAGCTTATATTATGAGATATAAATTGTGGAAATGATATAATACAGTAGGAATTATGTGAGAACAATTATGAATCTTATCTTGACAATACCTAAGTGGATGATTTATTTTTATCATACTAACCTATCTCACAAGTTCCGTTAAGTTTTGTGTGATTGAAGTTTTCAAGTTTTGGGTGAGATATCGGTATGAGGAAAATAAGGAGTGACAAGACCCTAAGCTTGGGGATTCCCAAGGCACCCCAAGGTAATATTCAAGGAAGATCCAAGCAACTAAGCTTGGGGATGCCCCGGAAGGCATCCCCTCTTTCGTCTTCAACATTATCGGTAACCTCACTTGGAGCTATATTTTTATTCGTCACATAATATTAGTTTTGCTTGGAGCGTCATTTTCTTCTGTTGATATTTTCTTGATGTTATCAATAATCATGTTTTGTATCTTTTAATTTAATAAAATGCCAATTATAGCCTTTACCATGCTCAGTTTGCAAGTTCATGTGTTGCTGTTTGAAAACAGAAAGTTTTCTGTTATGTCCAGAATATTCCTGAATAGTCAGAACATGATAAAAATCTGAAATTTTTACACAGTAAGCATGCATGAGTTCTCTATCACGTGGTAAGTTTTCAGAATTTTTGGAGTTAGGGAAGTATGGATTCTTATTCATCCTTTACAGATTGTTCTGTTTTGGCAGATTTCGGTTATAGTTGCATTGTTTGCATATGTTGCTTGTTTAATGATTCTATTTAAGGATAGGAGTATTAAATATGCAGAGACATTTAGTATGCAATTTTATATTATAATTTTAGTGATTTGCTACAGTAGAGAATGTTAAGCTTTTGAGTTGATTTATACTAACTTATCTCACGAGTTCTTGTTGAGTTTTGTGTGCATGAAGTTTTTAAAGATTTAGGAGAAGCCATGATATGAGAGGAATTAAGGAGACACAAGAGCTCAAGCTTGGGGATGCCCAAGGCATCCCAAATTAATATTTTAAGAAGTATCAAGCATCTAAGCTTGGGGATGCCCCGGTAGGCATCCCACCTTTCTTCATCAACAATTATCGGTTAGTCTTGGTTGAGCCTAAGTTTTTGCTTCTTCACATGGGATGTGCTATTCTTGGAATGTCATTTTATTTTGGTTTCTTTGCTGTTTGAATAAAATACTTAAGATCTGAAAATTTTAAATGAGAGAGAGTCCTCACATAGCTACCTATTTACTTAACTACTCATTTGGTCTTCACTTATATCTTTTTGGAGTAGTTTGTCATTTACTCTTGTTCTTCACTTATATCCTATGAGTAAATTGTTGAAATGAATTAAATATCATAAAGTTGAAATTTATATGCTTCATATGCTTGTCCCATGGGGAGTAGTGATTTCACATACAAGAAGTATATGTGGTAAAATTTATTGAAAGTTAATAAACATAGCATTGGTCACTTGAACAATTCATGAAAGAATATTGAAGAGAAATTTCACATATACATATACTATCTTGGACATCTTCTATGATTGTGAGCCCCCATTAATTATTTTCAAGCTTGATCAAGTAGTTGACATTGGACAAGGAAGACAACGTAATGAGTTATGTTTGTTTATATTCACATAGAAATTATATTGTCATGGATCCTCTAACATGTGGTGCTTGCTTAGGATCTTTTGCTAGCCAAAAATTCGTACTAAGTAGAGATACTACTTGTGCATCCAAAAACCCTTAAACCCAGTTTCTTGCCATGAGTGTCCACCATATCTACCTATGGATTGAATAAGATCCTTCAAGTAAGTTGTCATCGGTGCAAAAAACAATAAAAATTGCTCCTAAAATATGTATGATCTTTTATTGCAAGGGAAAATATGCGTTGTACGAACTTGTGATGGTAAAGAAATAAAAGCGATGGACTGCATAATAAAGGTTGCTATCACAAGGGGCAATATAACGTGACGTTCCTTTGCATTAAGGGCTTGACATCCAAAAATAAAAAGCGCATGACAACCTCTGCTTCCCTCTGCGAAGGGCCTATCTTTTACTTTTATGCATTTACTTTTATGTCTTTACTTTTATGCAAGAGTCAATATTATTTCTTCTCGTTTCAACCTCAATTATTCTCTAGTTGGCAAGCATCATGTGGTAGGGAATGATCCAGGCACATATATCCAGTTGAATATAGGTGATCATGAGTTATTATTGTTGACATTATCCATGAGATAAATAAGTTGGGAGGCAAAACATTAAGCCCCTATCTTCCTATGTGTTTGACTGAAACGGTTTGTTCTAAAAATATGCTTTGAGTGTCAGCAATCATGGAAGACTAAATGATAGTTGAGTATGTGGAATTTGCTAGATCAAAGCTCTTACATAGACCCTTCCTGAAAATAAGATGAATTGCAATTGTTTGATGACTGAGAACATAGTTTGTCAGTTTTCAAGAAAGTTTATGGTTTATACTTTAACATGTGAATAGCTTGTTACTTGATCATCAGAAGTTTTATGAGATGAGCTACTGTTTATGATATATAATGATGCTACAAAAAGTGATTGCAATTATCATTGATCAAACTTATGCACTATGCTAGCATTCACACTTCATAAATTATTTCTTTTATCATTTACCTACTCGAGGACAAGCAGGAATTAAGCTTGGGGATGCTGATACGTCTCCAACGTATCTATAATTTATGAAGTATTCATGCCATGTTTATTATAGTTTTGTATGATTTTGGTGCACTTTTATATGATTTTTATGGACTAACATATTGACCTAGTGCCCAGTGCAAGTTGCTGTTTTCTGCTTGTTTTTGGTTTTCCAGAAAATCCATATCAAACGAAGTCCAAATGCAGCGAAACTTTTTGACGATTTTTTCTGGAAGGAAACAGACCCAGGAAGCTTTGGAGGAGCAGCAGAAGAGCCACAGGGGCCCCACGAGCCACCTGGGCGTGCCTGCCCCCCCCCCCAGGCGTGCCCTAGTGCCTCGTGGGCCCCCTGTGGCCCCTCTTTGCATGATTCCAACGCTGAAAAATCATATATATTCAGAAACCCCCGAAAGTTAACCTAGATGAGTTTTTACGCCGCCGCAAGCCTCTATACCTACATGATCTAATCTACAGCCCTTTTCCGGCACCCTGCTGGAGGGGGGAATCATCACCGGAGGCCATCTTCATCATCCCGGTGGTCTCCATGACGAGGAGGGAGTAGTTCACCCTCGGGGCTGAGGGTTTGTACCAGTAGCTATGTGTTTGATCTCTTTCTCTCTCTCATGTTCTTGATTTGGCATGATCTTGATGTATCGCAAGCTTTGTTAATATAGTTGGATCATATGGTGTTTCTTCCCTCTCTATCCTTGTTGTGATGAATCGGATCTTTTCCCTTTGAGGTTTCGTTATTGTTGGATTGAATATTTCAGATTTGAGAACACTTGATGTATGTCTTGCATATGAATACCCGTGGTGACAATGGGGTATTATATTGATTCACTTGATATATGTTTTGGCATTCAACTCGCGGATTCCCGTGGTGACATTGGGGTAATCTATGCATAGGGGTTGATGCACGTTTTCATTATCTTTTCTCCGATAGAAACTTTCGGGTGCTCCTTCGAGTTCTTTGTGTGGATTGAATATTATGATTATGAAGTTGTTTGATGCATATCGTAAAATCAACTCATGGATACTTGTGGTGACATTGGAGTATCAAGGTGACATTAGAGTTGGTTGATGTGTATCATATGGTGTTATTTTAGTACGAACTCTAGGGCTGTTTGTGACACTTATAGGAATAGCTCAATAGATTGATCGGAAAGGATAACTTTGAGGTGGTTTCGTACCCTACAAATAATTTCTATCTTATGTTCTCCGCTAATAGGAACTTGGGAGTGATTCTTTATCGCACGTTGAGGGATGATTATATGATCCAATTATATTAGCATTGTTGAGAGATTTCACTAGCGAAAGTATGAACCCTAGGCCTTGTTTTCAAGCATTGCAATACCGTTTGTGCTCACTTTTGTTACTAGTTACCTTGCTATTTTTATATTTTTAGATTACAAAAACCTATATCTACTATCCATACTACACTTGTATCACCATCTCTTCGCCGAACTAGTGCACCTTTATAATTTACCATTGTATTGGGTGTGTTGGGGACACAAGAGATTTCTTGTATTTGATTGCAGGGTTGTTTGAGAGAGACCATCTTCATCCTACACCTCCCACGGATTGATAAACCTTAGGTCATCCACTTGAGGGAAAATTGTTACTATCCTACAAAACTCTGCGCTTGGAGGCCCAACACGAGTCTACAAGAATAAGTTGTGTAGTAGACATCAGCTACTAAACACTTTGCTGCAGATATCTAGTTCTCCAGGTGTGGTTGAATTGACAACTCAACTGCTAATACTCGCAAATATTATTTGGCTCCCGTTGTGTCGAATCAATAAATTTGGGTGAAAATACTACCCGCGAAAACTGTTGCGATCCCCTATACTTGTGGGTTATCAGACTGCACCAGGGTTTAGGGTGAGGCTCCCCTCCTCTCCCTCCACTATATATAGGGGTAAGGGCAGGGAGGGGCGCAGCCCTAGCCCCTCCTCCAAGGTGGGGTGCAGCCAGGGAGGGAGGAGTCCCTCTCCCGTACGATAGATGGGATTTCTCCCTTCCCCTTCAGGGACTCTTCCCCCCCAAGCCACATGGACTCTGGAGGGCCGGTGCACCTGGCCCATCTAGAACAGGGCATCACCCCTCAGCCCATGGTGGCCCCTGGGGGTGGTGGGACCCACTGGTGGTCCCTCGGAACCCTTCGGTGGCCCCCGGTACACTGCCGGCATACCCCCGAACTTTTCCAGTGGGATCTCATGATGTCCGGGATCTCATACGGGACTCCGAACAACCTTCGGTCACCATTGTACATATCCCAATGCTACTCTAGCATCAACGAACGTTAAGCGTGCGACCCTACGTGTTCGAGAATCATGCAGACATGACTGAGACTCCTCTCTGGTCAATAACCAATAGCAAGACCTGGATGCCCATATTGGTTCCCACATATTCAACGAAGATCTTTATCGGTTGAACCACAATGTCGAGGATTCGGGTAATCCCGTATGCAATTCCCTTTGTCCGGCGATATGTTACTTGCCCGAGATTCGATCGTCAGTATCTCCATACCTAGCTCAATCTTGTTACCGGCAAGTCTCTTTACTCGTTCCCGTAATACAAGATCCCGTGACTAAACTCATTAGTCACCTGAAGCTTCTTGTGATGTTGTATTACCGAGTGGGCCCGGAGATATCTCTCCGTCATACGGAGTGACAAATCCCAGTCTCGATCCATGCAACCCAATAGAGACCATCGGAGATACCTGTAGAGCACCTTTATGATCACCCAGTTACGAAGTGACGTTTGACACACAAGGCATTCCTCCGTTATCCGGGAGTAGCATGATCTCATGGTCGAAGGAACAGATACTTGACATGAAGAAAGCTATAGCAAAACTAAGTGATACGATCTTATGCTAAGCTTACGGTTGGGTCTTGTCCATCACATCATTCAACTAATGATGTGATCCCGTTATCAAATGACAACTCATGTCTATGGTCAGGAAACCATAACCATCTTTGATCAACGAGCTAGTCTAGTAGAGGCTTACTAGGGACACGGTGTAGTTTATGTATTCACACATGTATTTAAGTTTCCGGTCAATACAATTCTAGCATGAATAATAAACATTTATCATGAATGGGAAATATGATAATAACCAATTTATTATTGCCTCTAGGGCATATTTTCAACATATCGGGCTGGCTTGCCAAGCAACCCAGGCAGCTGCAATGCCGGAGAACTCATTCTTTTGTTCGCCAGAGGGCATGGCGGGTGATGTACAAGGAGGAAATGGAGAGAGCGGACGTGAGGTGTGGTTCTTGCCCGGCGCCTGGACACGTTTATATAGCGGGCAAATGCGAGGAGCCAGCCGGAGAGGTGTTTAATACCCGCCGGCAAAGGAACGGACGTGTGGCGCCCGGGGCGCCGGAGTAGGTTCCTCGGCACACACGTCGGTTTAATGGAGGTAGGTGGGCGGACAGATGTTGTTTCAATGCGGAGCGAAGGCGTGCACAGCGGGCGTGCAGCGGGCGGCGCTCTGGGCCGGCGAGCCGCTTCAATGCCGGCTCCAGTGAGCGATCACGTCCGCTCTGGGCCGGCCTGAATTCGGGCAGCTAACTTCGGGCGGGAAAGCGCGCGGGCACGGCAAAGGGGTTTTTGGTGGGCCAGGTTAGTCAGACGCGGGCGTGGCAGCGGTCCGGACGCTTGTAAAGCCACCCCTGGTTTGTCTTCGGTTTGCGGGAAAAAGTGCGTCCAGACCGCCAAACGGACCGATGCAGGACCGCATTGGATGGCAAAATAACCTCCGGATCGCGCGGTCCAGACGGTTGCGGGTGGTTTGAGGGTCGATGTTGGAGATGCCCTAAGGACAAGATGGGTTAAAGGCCTCTCTGATTCATTGGATTGTAAAAAACGTGGGAATAAGAAAAACACACAAATGGAATGTCATGCCCATTCAATTCCTGTTGGATTTGTATTTGTTTGATTGCATCACTAGGGAAACAAATATTTTAATTTTCCAAGGGGTTGGGATAGATGCTATTTAAAAAAAATCAAGTAAAAATGGTTCCATTGAAAAAATTCCTATGGTCCAATCCTAAGAATCAAACAACCAAAGGTAGAAAAATTTACTAAGGATTCCGATGCTTCAAAAATCCTTTGAGTCAAAGAGGCCCTAAAGGTTTACCCACACCACTGAAATGAAAAGACTTCTTATAAATGTGTAAGTTTCTTGAGGACACTAAACTGAAACGCTACATGTTTGTTTGTAAGAGCAACCCTAACAGAGTCGTCATTTTCGCAGCTAGCATAACGTGTATGGAGCGCACTCTGTAATTTTTTGGAGGCAGCCGAGGCGGCACGCAAACACAGAGCCACCATAACAGAGCTTCCATAATTTGAGATGTCATTTTAGGCAATCAAACGGCGAGCAATTCGACTAGTTTGCGACTAAAGTTGATTAAGAACATAAATACATTTGAGTTGGTTATAATAGTGGTCACAATTCATCCATTTGCATATTTTATGACTTGAAATGTCCTTAAGCAACATTTATAAAATACTAAGCATATGCAATGTTCCTATTCAACATTGCTAGCTACTACTAACCGAGGCCGTCTTGCCCTCGTCATCCTCCTCATATACTACTAACTGTGGTGTGAGTACGAAGAAGATGAAGTTTAACTTGCGCCATGACAATTGGGTTTGGAGTGCACTCCAGACCAAGCATACACCGTCCAAATGTGGAGGCTACGGGAGCGATCTCCATAAATTATGACAATCCAGATGTATATGATGACTCTGCTAAAGTGACATTTGTGTGTTGTTCTTTATATTAATTAGCAGGTACCACACTTAACTGTATTTTGCCGATCCACGGTCCACACTAGATCATAGGAGGTACCACACTAAATTGAGGAGTATTTTTCCGATCCATAGACCACACAAGATCTGAAAGTACGTACTGTGTTATATCACATCAGAGGCTCACTTTTGCTGTTCCTGCTTGTTCACTCCACATTTCCATGCATCTATGTTGTTGCTTTACCAGTGCATGTCCCAACTGCCCATCCACAACGACGGACGCCTGGACAAGCATCCCAACAAACAAAAAGAACACGAAGAACGGAAGAAGCTACGCAAAACTAATCAAGCATGCCCGAGCGCTCTCTCATCGAATTCTTTCCTTTAGTTCTCTTTTTTTCGTGAGAAACTTTCAATCTATTCATCTTCAATCATACCAGTACAAAGAACGCAAGAGATAATAAAAATTACAATCGGGTCAATGGACCACCCAGCGACGACTACAAACACTGGAGCAAGCCGAAGGCGTGCCGCCGTCATCGCCCCTCCCTTGCCGGAGCCGAGCAAACCTTGTTGTAGTAGACAGTCAGGAAGTCGTCGTGCTAAGCCCCCATAGGACCAGCGCACCAGAGCAGCAACCATCGCCGATGAAGAAAGTCGTAGATCGGAAGGAACAAACATGTAAACACTCGAACGAAGACGAACGAAGACCGGATCCAAAAAAATCCACCGAAGACCAACACCGATCGAATCCCGCGAGATCCGACGCAGACACACCTCCACACGCCCTCCGACGATGCTAGATGCACCATCAGGACAGGGATAGAACGTGGGAGACATTATTCCTACTAATAAGGGGCATTGCCGCCGCCACACAGCCCCAACCAAGACGTTGAACCTAATAAGAACGAGAACGGGGTCCCTCCCGCCGGCAGGGGGCCAAGGTCCTCCGCGCCTCCATGGCCCAAAGGCCATCGGAGATGGGGTGGACCGGCGGCGGCGCCGACGGGAGGAGGAGGAAAGCCTTGGATCTTTTCTTGTGAAGGAGGAAAGAGGAATTCCCTTCAGTTCTCAATTTGCAATAAAGCATGTGGAAGCACTTCACAGCTCCAGTGCTCCACATGCTCTTACTGTCAAGCTTTATTCCCTTCCTTGGCACCTTCATCGGTTGTTGAACTTGCCATGGATGATCACTTTGGTGCCTACACTTGTGGCATACAGAAAAATGCCGCACAAACTTGGCTTTCGTGTGTAATACGGTGCATTTATCGTTCACAGAAGTTAACTATGCGGACCTAACACTGAATTTCCGTTTGGAGTTGTGTACTCTTCCTAGGAGGCATAGGGTGGGTCCGACCTATCAGCAAACAATACAAATGAACAGTAATTTCTTGTGTTGCACCAGGTAGGTCCCACCTATCAGCGAAACAACACAAATTGTATTAGACTAAAAACTGATCAGCTCGGGCATTCGAATTGGCAACCTATAGCTAACCCGCGTGTGGGGCTAGTCGAGAATGTATCTGGTGCAACGGTGCTTGTGGTGCTACCGGTGCACCGGATTCCCATGGCGCATTTTTAAATGTTCAAAAAAAATTAAAAAACATATAGCACATTCACACAACAATGGTCCGTGTTGTCGCAAAAAACCAAATCAAAATTCAAAACATTGCTTGAGGTACAAAAATAACAAATTTGACACTGAATAGTACATAACATAAGTTGGGCTTTAGATTTGGCCCATTATTACATTGATGTCAAATCTGTCATTTCTGTATCTCGTGCAATGTTTCGAATTTTGATATGAATTTTTATGACAACACTGATGTTGTGTTAATGTACTAGATTTTTATTAGATTTTTTGAAACATTTTAGAATTCGGTAAACCGTCCGGTAGCACCACAAACACTGGTGCATCAGATACATTCCCAGGGCTAACCACCCCACTGATACGTCTCCAACGTATTGACTTTTCCAGACACTTTTGCTCTTGTTTTGAACTCTAATTTTACATGATTTGAATGAAACTAATCCGGACTGACGTTGTTTTCAGCAAAACTACCTTGGTGTCGTTTTTTGTGCAAAAATAAAAGTTGTCGGAATTAGACAAAATTTTATGAAGAATTATTTCAGAATATATAAAAAATACTGGCGCAAAGATTTACTGGAGGGGGGCCACCACAGAGCCACAAGCTCAGGTGCCACCTGAGCTTGTGGGCCCCTCGAAGCTCCATTTGCCCTACCTCCAAGTCCATAAGTACTGTCTTCCCGAGGAAAAAATCGGAGAGAAAGTTCCATCGTGTTTTACGATACGGACCACCGCCACCTCCTGTTCTTCTTCGGGAGAGAAGATCTGGAGTCCGTTCGGGGCTCCGGAGAGGGAAAATCGTCGCCGTCGTCATCAACAACCCTTCTTCATCAACAACCTCATGATGCTTACCACCGGGAGTGAATAATTTCATCGTAGGCATACTGGAGGTAGATGGAGATGGATGAGATTCGTCATGTAATTGAGTCAATTTGTTAGGGCTTGATCCCTAGTATCGACTATGTTCTGAGATTGATGTTGCTATGACTTTGCTATGCTTAATGCTTGTCACTAGGGCCCGAGTGACATGATTTCATATCAGAATCTATTATGTTTTCATGAATATATTTGATTTCTTGATCCTATCTGCAAGTTATATGCACCTGTTACTGTTCTGATCCGTAGACCCCAAGGTGACAATAATGGGGATACTCTCCGAGGATGACTGTAATTTGAGGATTTTATGTATTCACTATGAGTTAATGCTTCGTTCCGGTTCTCTATTAAAAGGAGCGCCTTAATTACCCGTAGTTTCCATTAGGACCCCGCTGCCACAGGAGGGTAGGACAAAAGATGTTATGCAAGTTCTTATTATAAGCACGTATGACTATATACGGAATACATGCCTACATTTGATTGATGAATTGGAGCTATTATGTATCGCTCTAGGTTGTGACTGTCACATGATGAATGCCATCCAAATATCGATCGCTACTCCATACCTACGCTTTTCTCATATTGTGTTTGCTAAGTTAATACTGTTACTGCTGCTGTCCCAATCACTACAAAAGTACTACTATTACTGTTATTGTTACTATTGCTATTGTTACCGCTGCTATCAAAACTATCATATTACTGTGCTACTAATACTACGTTGCAGAGAAATAACTTCTCAGGTATGGTTGAATTGACAACTCAACTACTAAGGCTTATAAATATTCTTTGGCTCCCCTTGTATCGAATCAATAAATTTGGGTGACATACTACCCTTGAAGACTGTCGCGATCCCCTATACTTGTGGGTCATCACCCACCTCGATTACATGTGATGTCTTAAGTGGATACACTCGCTTTATATCTTTCGACTGAACAACATAAATTAAGAATTTTAACTTGCATCAACAACAACAAACGAGCCACGGGAGGAAAGGGACGTACGAAAGCTCCTCTGAAAATCTAGCCGCCACCACCACCTCCGCCTCCACCATAGGTCGGTTCCCCTCCTCCGGCTGGCCTCGCTGGCGTCGGGATGGGTGGGGAACCAGATCTTTGAGTGGAGTTCTTAATAAAAGTACTGTTCTTAATAGATTGGGTTAGGGTTTTGGCAACCATCTTCTTCATCAATGGAGATGACATCATCTACAATAAGTAATCTCCGGCCCTTCGTTCGACGACGAGATCTCCTTCCCGACGTCAATGATAGTGTTGGAAGATTAAACTTGTCTAGGTATGGTCCTTCAGATCTTGCTTCGCCAGATTGATTTTGGATTATTTTTTTCTCATGGTCGCTGAGAGGAGGTTTGTCCTCGCAATATCTGTTCTTGTTGCTACGTCCTCGACAATGGTAATTCGTACTCTCGGCTCCCAGCGACGTCGACCAGGTTGTTCGGTTATTTTTCCCTGGAATACCGGTGTTGGTTCTCTTGCTAATGTTGGTTGATTACTCGTGCATCGTGGCCTTGACATTGTGGCTCAAATTAAACTTATGGGAGAACCCATGTTGGTATTTACAGGTCTATGGTTTGATATCTTTGTTATTTTCCTACGGCTGCCTTCAGAAAAGTACAAAATTGTGTCATGGAAGAAGAACAAGTTTGAAGATCTCGAAGATTTGCTCATTCTTTTAGACTTTATTTTGTAATCGCCGAGTCAGCTCTTGTATCTCTACCATGTACTATTCGCTACTATAAATATATCATGGTATTGATTGTCAAAAATAAATTAAGAATTTTAATCTGTAAAAAAGGATGCAGCCTTGCTGATTCGAACCAGAGCTTCAGGCCATCCTGCGGGCATGCATGCCACTCCAACCAATGACATTTCATGTGTAAATAGGATTGTTATTGTTTATGTCTAAACTTATTTTAATTGATGGGGTTGGGGTGTATAATAACCCTTTAATGCTGACTACTTTTAACATGTTACTTTCTTCCATTTTTAGAATTTTTTTTTAAAATATGAAAGTTATAATTGTGTGTATTAAATAGTATACATATAAATAAAAATACATTAAAAATGTTCATCTAATTTTATAAATGTGCATGTATTAATTATATTTAACAAAAATCCATAAAATTAAATTATGAATTCTGAAAATATTTATATAATTTTAAAAAAGTGTATGCATATTTAAGGAAAAATATTAAATTAATTTTTAGTACGTATATATTTAAATAAATTCTCATATAAGTTAATTTCTTTCATGTTTTTACTAAAATATTTGTGTAGTATTTAAAGGTGATCATGCTTTAAGAAAAATAAGTGTTCACGTGTTTTAATATTTTTTGTGTGTTTTGTAAAAAAAAAGTATTGATATATTTCTAAATTAACATAAATATATGTATGGAAATATAAATAATAGCCTAGTGTGCCCTCAGACTGCAGTTCCTCCTATTAATACTTTTTGAGTCATGCAAAAAAATAATTCTGAAATATTTTAAATTATATGAACATGTTTTAAAATAATACGTGAATTCTTCTTAAAATTACATGAAAGTCTTAATTTCATTTTATTTTTGTCTATATCATTTATAAGGCACGAATATTCTAAGTTTATTTTTATTATTGTGATCATAATTTACAATTTTTTTTTACAATTTCCTAAAAGAGAAAAAACTAACATGTGATAAATGGGCCACACTGACTGCAAACTGTTTAAGCCCCACGATTCCGATTAAAATTCTTAACTCATGTTCTTCACCCGGAAGGATATGTAAAGCTTATGTATAAAATCATGCCCTACTGGCCCTAGCTGGTGGCGTGCCGTACTGGGCTTGTGTCCGGTCGATTCCACCATAGTCTGACGACCGGATGACGGCGGACGACACCGGGTGCTGACGGCAGCTGGGCATGTGGGGCTGCGGCGATGAGCTGGCCTTCCGCGTGTGCGGTGCCGGCCGGCGACGCTGCGATCCTCGGTTGGTGGTGGTGATTTTGATCTTATCGACCGAATGGTGGTGTCTGTAGATTGTTCTGCAGTGACTTCCTACGGAACCACGACATCGGGGTCATCGGAAAGACTTCGGGAGGTTTTATCTCTTGATCCGGTGGATGATTTCAGTTGTGAGACACAAATTATGAACGTCGACTTGACGCGGAGAGATGGTTGTGGAGTGGCAGCGGTCCAATTGTAGCTGCTGGGATTGCGGAAAAGCGGTGGCGATAACATGTGTGACTTTGATGATGGTGTTGCGAGCACCCGGTCTCGAGCTCCGGGGCGAAAGCCTAGGTTAGACCCGAGTGGTTATACCTAGCAATGGCGATGTTTTTTATGTCATTACCTTATTCGAGGCATTGCTCGGATATGTTCGGACTGATTCTTCAGGGTGAAAACTTTGATTCTGGCCTTTGTGGTTGGATCTAGTGACGGCGACGCTTGAGTGTCACTCCCTTCCTGAAGGCGTTGCTATTGAAGATCATCGTCATCCATGTGGTGTCTATGGTTGGTTCGGATATGGTCTCAGTTCTAGTTTGTTGATCGCTGATCTGATCGCTTTGGGGCTTTTTTCTTTTCTTTTTTCCTCGCCTACGCATAGCTTTTGGTCTTATGACTTTCCTAGTTGCCGGTGTGTTTTCGTGTGTGTGTGTGTATTGGGTTGGCTGTGTGAATCCTTGTTATGCAGAGGCTGGGTGTATGCTCATTGTGTTATGTATCCTCTTGATGCTCCATTTTGAGCCAATAAAATTCACCCTTTGTCGAAAAAAAATGTATAAAATCAAATGTTATTCGGTGGCTGCCTAGCCACGCACGTGAATTAGTTGCAGGTCGGCGGTTCGAAAGACCATTTTTCACTCTAATACAATTTGTGTTGTTTGTATGCCACAACTGCAGGCATCAAAGTGATAATCTGTGGCAAGTTCAAACACCAGTCGTGTATTTACCTGTTTTCTCCTTCAGCTTTCCCGTTGCCTCAGTAATACTACTACCTCCGTTCGGCTTTATTTGTCCCCTTGTATTGTGGGTCAAATTTTGATCTTTAATTTAATATGAAAAATGAAGTTATATACCACGAAAACAGTATCATTGGAAACCTCTTTTTAATATGAACCCAACAATATAAGTTTTGTGACATACAACATATATTTCGTTTATCAAACAAGGTCAATTGGGCACAAAATACTAGTGGCACCGATAAACCCGAACGAATGTAGTGCTCCATAGAGCTAGATTCCACGTCCTGGTTGCCTGCGTCCTTTGAACAGCTGGTCCCCTTGGCTACATACTAGCGCTAGTACGCTGCGTACTGTGTCACTCTTCTCTTCCTTTTAATTCGTTGTTGAAAAATCGAAACGGACAAAAGAAAAGAGAGCTAGAGCCGGGGACCAACTTGTTGTAGCCAATGTTTGCATAGCGTACATGTGCTGCTGCTGCGGCTACGTACAGCTAGCTGACGCTTCCCATGCAAACGTACAGGAACCCACCAGCCCGCCCTGATGTTTCCATGCACGCATATATGTTGTGTGTGAGAGAGGGGGAGCGGTAAATTAATAAATGACGCGTTAATCTCGAAGCTCTCGTGTGATATAGAGTAGTGCTTAAAATATTGCGCCGCGAGCGCAGGTCCGGAGCGATCACATTTGCATGCATGCAGCTCAGAACTCATCAGAAGCTGTATTTGCAGGAAGGCGGAGTAATGAAATCTACTACTCGCAAGCTTTTGCAGGAGCTACCCGCGAGCGAAATAGCAAAGTCAACTTAGCTGGCTAGTTTGCAGAGGCGATATGTAAGCTAGGCATGCATGCATGCATGCGGACGTACGTACCACCGCCATAGAAGATACAGGTAAACTAATATTTTCCTGGAGAAATAACAGCAGCTAAGCCTCGTCATGATCTTCCAGGCCATAGCAGTCTGAGCGGAATTCAGAAATGATGATGATAGCGATGGTCGGAGCAGATCGGGACAGGTTATATACATTCGAATCAAGCTCGACGCGGCAGCTAGCAGCGCCATATACGTACGGAGCTACAGACCCGTAGATTGCGCGTAGTATTAGAGACGGCTGCTTGTGTACAAGTGTATACAGAGTTACAGACAGATAGCCTTTTTGAGGAAGGAGGAATGCGAATGGCTTGGGTAGTTATTATAGCTCTGTGTGCGTGCAGCGGGACCGTCCGATCGAGGTGACTGGTGTAAAGGCCGAAAGAACTGCTACCAGAAGCAGCTCGAACCAAAGCATCTAGCTAGGCCTCCGCCTCAGTAACGGCTCATCAGCGCGCGGTCGATCAGCACCTATTTGGACTTTTGTGGGCTCACTTGATGACCAGAGCCAGAAGCATTTATTATATTGCAGCCAATCATGTTCATGTTAAAATGAGGATCCTAGTCAAAATATATCATGTTTCTTTTAAATGTTTCGAAGCAACAATAAGAAAATCTTGTAAATGTTTCTTTGTTGATACGTACTCCCTCCGTAAAGAAATATAAGAGCGTTTAGATCCCTAAAGGGAGTACGTTTTTTTTGACCTACTAGTACTTTTTTTTTAGAAACTACTAATCTACATTATTGAAAGAACATCGTAAATATACACATATCTCTTGACTTTGCTAGGATAATAAAAATAAATTATTAAATACACATCCGACTATCGGATCGTTGGCAATGAGCTTAGTATTTCTTTCTCATAAAAACCCATGTGGACAACGATGTCACACTGGTAAACTTAATTTCCAGAAAATCAATCGGTTTTCACCTCAAAACTAAGACCACCCACTGCAATAGTGGCAAGGTTTTGTTTTAAGATCGCCAAAAATGACAGAGCCTTCAAATGATTGCATTTTCGAAATGATTTTTTTTGTGATTGAACACAATACTAAATTTACAAAAAGAGGCATTTTTATATTCGTTGGAAATATCTATAAGTGCAGTTTTTCTCAAATACACACGAGAGTGTGTATCATATATTATAGGAGAGAAGGGTGTAAATGTTACATGGTAGCCCACCCTCTACTCCTGATTCACCCACCTCGCTAGCGGCGCAAAGGAGGAGTCAGTGTCTCCCTTCAGGATCCCAGCTCACTGCCATACTCGGCCTTCGGAATTAATTTTGCCTATGACCGTTCGCTGGGATGGCGAGCCGCCATCAAGGACTATGGAGTTCTGGTGCTTCCACAATTCCCATAAGACTAGCGTGGTGATAGTCCGCGTTTCCTTCTGTTGCCGACCGATGCATCCCCTGCTACTGCACCAAGGAACGAGGGTGTACCCGACAGAGGAGACAGATCCGGGTACCCAAGTGCCGACCACGCGGTGTGCCACACCGACATCGCGAAAGCGCACTCGATCAAAATGTGGTTGATAGACTTCTCTTGTTGATCGCATACCGGATAGCTATCATGATGGGGCAATCCTCTCGTCGCTGGACGATCCAAGGTCCAACGCTGGATTCTCATAGCGAGCCACACGGAATATCTGCATTGCAGCAGAGCCATCGAACTTATGTCGAAGCAAGTACGTATCATACATATCTTGTGTACAAAATCAGTACATATACTAAAGCGGGAAGCTTTCTCTTTTTCTCCTTTTTTTGAATTTTTTTCGTTGTCTACTGTATATTTTACTGATGAGCCCAGTGCCACGTCCCCATCCAGTGAACAGTACCCCTCCCATAAACAGTAATTATATGGGAACAGTACCCCCGAGTTCAAACAGTAATCATGCATGAACAGTAATTGTTTTTGAACAGTACTTGCTTTTGAACAATGGCTTCAGGAAAAAATATATACATATCAGTTCAAAAAAAATTACATATACACATACACATATACTAAGCCGGCAGTGGATTGGTCTCTTTATTTTATTTTATTTTTTTGTTGCTTAGATTGGAGAATTACGTAAAGGGCTAACCGGCAAGGCTTTGTTTTTTCCTTTTTTTTTTATTCTTTAAATGCCTCATGGGGATTTACACGCAATTGGTTGGGCTCAGCCCAACACCCAAGTCCCGCTTTGACGTCTGTGTTTTTTTACAGACGACGAAGTGGTCTTTGCCGTCAGCCCCGACGAAAAGCTGACGGCAAAGAACTCCACATACGGCAAATTAGCTGATTCCTGTTGTGTGTATCTGTCTCAACATATTGAAGAATATTAAAATATGCACCATAACACACATACATACACTATAATTTAACACGAGTTCATATAATAATGAGTGGCGTTATGAGATTCCATTCTTTTTTATTTTTAAGGTTTAAGGGGTTCCAACATATTTTTAACTGAAACGGTAACCGAACTGTAACCCAGAGCAATAAACCCGAATAAATCAGAAAAACAAAAATGGTAAACTAGCACTATGCATTCATGTGAACAGTAATCCAGAAGGAAAACCAAAAACAAAAAAATAAACCCATTTTTTTTAGACTCCTCCTTCCTCGACCCGGAACAGTAAAACCAGTGAAACGGAACAACACCTGAGTACACCGGAAACATTAGCCCATCCAAACCATAAACCAAAACAGTTCCCGGATTGTAATCCAGAGCAATACACCCGAATAACCGGGACAATAAAAACAATAAATCAGCACCATGCATTCAAGTGAACAATAATCCAGAATAAATGTCAGAAAAAAATCCCAAAAAAAACTAAGACTCCTTCTCCCTCGGTGCGTTCACCTACGCAAGGAGAATAACCGGTGTTGTTGCCGTCATCCACCTCGCCTTCTCCTTCACTGTGGCCAACCAGATCGAGGTTTTAATCACAATGTGATTACTGAAGCCACCTCTATGACGCGCCCCATCACGGCAGTCTATAAGCAACCAACGACAAGAGGCAACATGAAACTAAAAACGGTCACTCGACCAACCTCTTCACTCCACTCCACTCCACTCCCTATTCTATTTTTTGACCGATTCAAGGAAAAAGAAAAAAAAACAAGACAATAGACCATCCATGGAGGGTAGTGTTTGCTCAAAAAACTATTGTAGCCGCCAAAATTTCCCGAGGTATGCATATACCACTTATCATATATCACAATTTGAAAAGCGCATTGGGTTGAACGTCGTGTTATCAGGTTAGCCATTCATAGATAGTGCGTTAAAATAAGCTTTCCGCCAATTACTATCCATTTTTACACCATGACAAATTTGGGGTTTAAATTACTTATAAAATTTGAATTTTATTAAATATATACATATTTGAGAGAGAATGAAAAAATGCCGACTAGGAACTAGATATGAAATGTAGGTGAAAAAGATGCACAAACAGGACAAGAAATATTTCCCTACTATAGGGTCTACATATTGGTAGCAATCCCATTCGATCTCACTATTGATCAAACATGCCATATGAGAATGAATTCAAATACATATTACTACCGTGCCCATCACTTTTTTTACTTACCAAAGGGGAAAATATGCTCTTATGAAAAAATATTAATAGACCAAATACATATTACTACCGTGCCCATCACTTTTTTTACTTACCAAAGGGGAAAATATGCTCTTATGAAAAAAATATTAATAGACCAAATACATATTACTACCGTGCCCATCACTTTTTTTACTTACCAAAGGGGAAAATATGCTCTTATGAAAAAATATTAATAGACCAGTCGGTTTACCTAATTTGTTAAATCATTTAATGTTTGTTACGTGTCTAAGTAGATCATGGGGTAAAGATAGAATTAATATTCTTATTTTTATTTTATTTTCTCGCGTGATACATATTGTTTTCTTGCTTATTTTTGTAAAATACAGACGGAATCCGTCACGGGCGCGGCGTGCGCCGCGCTTCTTCGGCGCTAGTATGTTTCAACTAGACCTACAAGCACCGGATGTAGGAGCCCACCTCAGCCCATGGGGCATAATTTCTGAGATAACGTCATTTGGTACCAGTACCAAACTAGACTCAACAGATTGATGGGCTAGGTAGAATCCAACCTAAGCCCAAGGATTAAAAAGATCTATGCAAATCAATGTATCATTAAAAGAGATTTTTTTTAGGAAAACGAGAACCCTAATAGACTATTTTTGCAAACTATGAAATTTATTCCACTACTCATCATTCGCCTTGATTTGGGAGATTTTTAAATTGGGCACTTTAAATGGGATAGGATGGAGTATATAAACAACCCTTGATTCATGCCTTTTGTGAGAGAAAGTTATGAGATGTCTTGGTTTTATACTAAAATCTATATCTATATTATGATTTTGCTGCTCTCTCTCTTCTCTCACTAAATAAGGATCCACATCAAATTTTTACATACGCGCCGTGCTAAAATACCACAAATGTTATATCGCCTTCTACGAGCTCGCCTATAGCGACATGACGTCAGTTGCGACCTAGTTAGGACGAACGGTTTTCTTTGCATGTTCTTTTTGAAGGAAAAGCCTATTGGCACTTTATTCCAAAATGGACATAGTTACATCTTTGAGTACATGCGGTCCACTAAGGACGGACGGTTTTCTTTGCGTGTTTTACGTAACGTGCAACTGCCTTTTCTGGTTTTTCTTATGTGTTTTCTCAAACCGATTTTCTGACACTTCTAGAAGCTTCGGATCGGCTTTTTAATTCTTTGTTTTCACCGGTTTTTTGTTCATTTTTAAAAAAAATTCCTTTTCCTTTTGTTATTTTTTTGTTTTCCATTTAAAATTTCATGATTTTTCTTTTCAAATTCATGAATTTTTTTTGCTTGTTTTTCTTTTATTGGTTTTTTTTTACTTTTTCATTCACTAATTTTCCATTCGGTTCTTGTTTTCCTTTGTGTTTACTGGTTTTTCTGCTTTTCTCATGTTTTTCGTTTCTTCTTTGCGTTTTGCACTGGTTTTTCGTTTTTTTCCTGTTTTTTCCACTATTTTTTTGTCCTTTCTTCGTTTTCGTGGACTTTGTTTGGGTTTTCTCAAACATTTTTCCAATTCATGAACATTTCTGAATTTCAAACATTTTTTTCAAATGCACGAACATTTTTTTCAATTCTTGATTTTTTTTTTGAATTCAGGAAGGATTTTCAAATTCTTGAACATTTTTCAAATTCATGATTTTTTTTAGAATTTGTGAACAGTTTTTCAATTTGTGAACAATTTTTCATCCTGAATTTTTTTGAGGTCATGAATAATTTTTGAATTCATGAACCAATTTTCAAATCAATGAACATTCTTTCCAAATTCACCACAATTTTTGAATTCGAGAACATTTTCCAAATTCTAGAAGATTTATCAAGTCCATGAATATTATTTTGATCCATGAACATGTTTTGAATTTGCGAATAATTCTTCAATTTATGAACATTTTTTAAATTCACATTTTTTTTGAATTCATGAGCAAATTTTGAATTCATGAAGATATTTTTGAATCCATGTACATTTTCCAATTCGTGAAGAAAATTAGAAATCACAAATATTTTTCCAAATTCGTGAACATTTTTTAAAATTCCCAAAAAAAATTGAATTCGCAAACATTTTACGAAACCGTGAACATTTTTTGGACACGTGACCTTTCATTGAATTTATGAATTTTTTTGAATTCATGAAACAAATTAAAAAAAATCAAATTCGAGAGCCTTTTCCGAATTCACGGACATTCTTTGTAATTCGTGAACAGTTTTTTATATGGTGATATTTTACGAATTCATGAAGATTTCTTGAACTCATGAATTTTTTTTTGGAATATTTTTACTAATTTCTGAACGAATTCTCAACTTAGTGAACATTTTTAAATTCACATGTTTTTTTGAACATGTGTAGATTTTTAGAAATGTCCAAAATGCGTATAAAAAGCAGAAAGCAAAAGGTAAGGAAAAAAAAAAGCAAACCCTTACATGAGGCAATCCCGTACGTCTTACTGTATTAGGCAAAGCAAACCCAAGCGTGGCAAACCCCATACGTGAGCGTTCCTCAAATAAAAAAAACGATATGTGAGCGTACTGTGCAAAGAATCCCATGCGCGTGGTGAGCAAGTTTGTTACTGCACGCTGAGCCTGGCCCATTTAACAATCGCTATGAGTGATCGCTCCATCGGGATTGCTATAGCCACTATATATGATCACCCCTAAAATACGGCGCGACTGTCGCAACTCCTATCTATTTGGCTCCTTCTGCGCCTATTAATGTGTTATCCTCTCCGCGCTGGGTTGGCCCATTTTTACCTTTTTGGTAACTTTCAAAAAAAGGTACGTGTGACGTGATTCAAACTCGTGACCTCCTCGTTCAGCAGCGACCAACTAAGACACCTCACATGTTGTGAGTACTTGATTCTTTTTTCTACTTTCTTTTGTTTGCAAAAGCTCCTGGTTTTGGGAAGCTTCCCAAACCGGTTTTTCCAGTTCGCTGGTCGGTTTTTATGACGGTTCTTGTTCGCTGTTTTTTTTCTTGCTCATTTTCCGTTCTTTTTTTATTGTTTGAAATCTAATTCTTTGTAAAATTCGTGACCTTTTTCCAAATATTTAAATGTTTTTCAAATCGATGAACATTTTTCAAATCTGCTAACTTTTTCGGATCCATGATTTGTTTCTCAAAATTGATGGACTTTTTTTGAAAATTTGTGAACTTTTTTACAAAATTAATGATTTTATGTTCAAGTTCGTGAACATTTTTCAAAATTGATGAACTTTTTCAAATTTGTATTTTTTCTGCCGAAAATCTATGATTTTTTTTGGGATTCCATGAAGTTTTTCAGAATTTTTAAACTTTTTTTCATACCCGTGTACTTTTTATTGCAAAACTATGAACTTTTCTTATTTCAAATCCAAGTATTTATTTTCCTTTTGCGAATTTTTTAGATTTTTTCAAAAGTCAACCGGTTGACTGGTCAGCAGCTCACCGGTCAACCAACGACCCGAGTGATCGAAGACATGGGCATGATCGAAGAGAAGAGCGATGCGAGGGACCATTGGCCATTGTTGAGCCAGGTGTAGGTGAGCAACACGTGAGCACCAGGTTGCCTACCTTGCGCTAAAGGCGCCGAAGAGGTGGTCTGCGCGCCGGAATCGCATGCGACAATGGGCCGGTCCAGCGCCCGGGGCCTTATGCGGTGGCTTGTTTCTTTCAGTTTTTTTTACATTTTTTTCCTTTTTTCCTTTCTTTTTTTCACTTTTGTATAGATTTGGTAATATTCAAAATATATATAATCACTTTATATAAATTTTGGAAAATTGTTAATCCTGCATTTCAAAAATATTAAATGTGTATAGAAAAATATTTCCAATGTATAAAAAAAAGGTACAACGTGTATGAAAAAAATAGGTATCAAAACATTATATGAAAAAAAATGTTAATCATGCATTTAGAAAGTGTTAAACAGCTGTAAAAAAATCCTATTGTATAGAAATTTTTTACAAGGAGTATGTAAAATGTATAACGTGTATGAAAAAATAGACATCAAAACATAAAATGGTTTTTTAACCATGTATTTATAAAATGTTAAACATGTATAAAAAATGTTTAATGTATACAAAAAATGTAAAACGTGTATGAAAAAAGTAGACATCAAAAAATAATTTTTTTTTAAAATTAATAATATATTTAAAAAAATGTTACACATAAACAATGTTTCTGATGTATACAGAAAAATATAGAAGGTGCATGTAAAAAAGTAGACATCAAAAAACATATTTTCAAAAATGTTAATCATGTAGTTTTAAAATGTTCCTAATTTGTACAAGAAATTATAATGTGTATGAAAAACAATTGACTTGAAAAACATGTTTTTTTAATAATGTGTTTGTAAAAAATTTAACATATATAAAAAATGTATAATGTGTATAAAAAATATGCATCAAAACATATTTTTTTAATAAATGCTAATCATGTATTTGAAAATAGTTAAATATGTATTAAAAATGTACCTGATGTATACGAAAAATGTAAACTTGTGTAGAAAAAACAGAAGAAAAATCAGAAAGAAACAAAACAAAAACCAAAAAAAAAAAAAGAAAACCAAAGAATAACTAGTGCATAAAACAAAAAAAAACAAGTAGATTAGAGAAAACTGAGAAAGAACAAAAAACAAAGTATAACAAAGAAAAAAACTGAAGAAAAATGGTGAAGAAATAAAAAAACTGGAGAAGAAAAAGGAAAAAAGAGAAAAAAATCCGAAACAAACACAACAACGACTGGACCAACCGAACGAAAGCACGACCGAGACACACGCTATTGGGCCGGCCCATACGTGTTGGCGCTTCAGGTGAGGGGAGCTACCATCTCTCTCTAGTGAAAATATCGGGTGCTTTAGCCCATTGGGTGATACGCTGCTCCTAGACATCTAGGTGCTTCATATCTTCACTTCAAAAAAAAAAGGTGCTTCATATCTTCATGAAGGGGCAAGATCAATTGACCGATTAAGCGAGATATAGCTCATGCGCCTAAAAGCTTATGAAGTAAGGGGAAGTTAAGAACATAATGTAGAAGTTATGGGCCAATGAAAATGTCCTTTTTATATTTTAAAAGAAAGATGGGCTTTTTATTTATAGAGAAACGGCAAAGCTTAGAAGTAAGGGGGAAGTTTTGCTAAAAAAAAAAAGTAAGGGGGAAGTGACTGTGGCCCAAAAACAATATCAGGGCCCAAAAATCTACGATCACTGGATTTACTCCCCGTTCCCCGTGCTCCCTGTCTGATGGCTGTGTCGCCCGTTACGTGTTCGCGCGCGAGCCACCACCCGTCCACTCCCCCACCTCACCCTCCTCTCTAATCCGCCATGGCTCTCGCTTCCACCTCCCCTCTTGCCGTCACCGTCGCTCGGCCTAAGACCTCCGTGCCCCCCACGCACTGTCGTTCAGGCCGCGTACAGCGCATCTCTTGGTTTCTAATTTATATTTTAAAAGCTCCATTCTTAAATTTATCTGTATAAGTTAGACTTCGTGGATGCCTCTGTATCAAATTCTGCTACTCCCTCCGATCCGAATTAATTGACGCAGCCTCTATACAATTTAAGTAAGACATTGTATAGAGGTTGCGTCAATTAATTTGGATCGGAGGGAGTACTGATTTTTAGGGACTAAATGAAGCAAATAGAAGTTCTCACTAACAAAATCACCCAGTAACAATTTTTTTGCTTGCTTTGTGACTTCTTGGGCCTGAAATCAATCTTCTTTTTGTGTATGTGTACTTGTTTTTCTCGAAAGGGAAGTATACATATTTATGCAGTATGCACCCCTGAAAACTTCAAAGTAGATACTTGTGCACCCCAAATATGATATCCTTGTTTTTAAGACACTGTATTCTATTAAAAAAAAGTTATTCGAAGCTATCTAGCTCATTCTTATATGTCATGCTTGTGTTGTGGGTGCAAAGTCACATTCTTTAGACCTTAGAGCCTAGGTGGACGATGCATTCTGAAACATTGGTGATTGGTTTGTCTGTCTTGACAATAGGTTTGTCTGTCTTGCCAATTGGGTTGTCCTTCTAGTATATGTCAAGATCTCTCTGTATAAAGTTTGCTTATAATGGAGGAAGGGCAGTCCAAATGTTCAACCAAATTAACTCTAAGTCTGCATCAAAATACAAATGGTGTGCATTTAGATGTATGTTCCAGGAAAATAATATAATCTGCAGCAATAAGCTGTGTTTAGGGGAACAATGTAGCACTTATTGTGATGTTTATCTCTAACTTTTTTTTGTCAGCATGGATAACTGAAATAAGAGTAGATTTTGCTATTCATTGTTTCGCCTTTACCTAAGACCTCAGTTATTAATGCAGGCGGGCGAACTTCACATCTGCTGATATGAGGGAATCCGATTTTAGTGGGTCCACATTCAATGGTGCCTATATGGAAAAGGCTGTTGCTTTCAGAGCGAATTTCACAGGCAAGTGTAGCAACACCTTTTCATCTCTTGGAGATGTTAACAGTCCTCCCAAATGTTATTATACTTGATGTGTGCAATGTCCTCAGTCCACATAATTAATTACCTTCCTTTAGTCGTCACTGGTCCTCTGATGTGCCTTATCAGGGAGACCACTACAGTAGAGATATTTTAGATCGCTCTAGCTACTACACTCACAAGCAACTCCACTATTTCTTCCGAGTATAAACTTAGCGAAGGAAGCTAACTATGAAGTTCATTGTATTTTTTTGGTTCCAAGTTGAATCACTATGGCACTAATAAAGCTTTAGCTACTGGCAGTGGAAAGTTAGAGTAGGATTCTATGTGATTTTTACCCTAGCGGTTTTGACTGCAATCAATATTTTCACGCGTACTTAAATCTTCTCATGTGGATATTCATGAAATGATTTTCACGATACTGCTGTTTTGGTTTCGTGCAGGTGCAGATTTGAGTGACACTTTAATGGATCGCATGGTAAAACCAGAATGGGTTCTTTAGCTTGATCATGGTTGTTTTGCTTAGCAGCTAATTTGTGCAAATGCATGTAACCATGCTTGTGGCACATACTGTCAATGTCCTGTAGACTGTATGTGTCATGTGTCCTACAGAAATAAATTGCTATGTCAACCTTAATATTTCGATCAATGTATCATATGTCATCTTAGCAGCTAATTATTATGTGGCACATACTATCAATGTTTTGCTTAATAATTTAAGGCAAGACAAGATGTCAGAGTAAGAACCCAATTTATTAGTGCCAGTTCTATACTGTTGACTTCTTCTGTTTGTGTCATTCATGCATGAAACTTTAACAGCACAGAAATATCTATTTATCTGAATGATCAAATAGAACAGAAGACTGGACTAAATGTTATCATCAAGTGGGGTTTCCCCACCATTTCCTGTTCAAAATAAAGAAACATAGAAGGCTGATGAAATGGGAACTTTAGTATGGAAAACTACAATTGGTTGATGATGTGTAATTGTTGACTAAGAAAGTCAATGTGATCATATGTCTTTTGGTCTAGTACTAGGATTTCCGCTTCTATATATGTATAAGGTGTTCTGGAACATGCTGCTTCGACATCTCTTCTGTTCTCATGTGTTTTCTTTTTTATCTCTGTCTGCACTTCTTGCTTATGATATTCAAGTGTACACGAGTGTCTTGAGAGTCAGACAAGTCCAGCCATAAACTTCTAAGGTTTAACATTAACAATCAGGAGAGCTAATGTGTAAAGAAGGTTCAAATTCTTGACTTGGTTCATCTCCAAAATAACATTCTTACAGCAGAAATCCTACACTGATCAGGATGGCCAAAATAATCCAATTTGTCCTTGCTGCGATCAGTAGCCATAGTGAAGATAGACATCAATCCTCATGGACTAGCTGTTGCCAGACAAGTATGGAATAGAGTTCTAAGCTGGGCAGCCTCGGTAATAGCAATTTAAACACCGAGTTCTCATCCACCGTTACTGAATGCTTGGAAAGATGCTATAGGAAAATGCGGAACAAGCAATAAAATAGATCCCAATTGCATTATCTTACTCTTGATTGAATATGCTTAAGGGGAGAAACTGTCAAACCGTGATCAACAAGAAAGTGACTTAAAACTCCTTCACCCTTCTCATAAAGCAAGATGCCAACCACTGGCACAGAGCATTTTACAGTCCAAATTTGCTGTTAAGGCATTAGCCTCGTGTCGGGTGGGCCACAGTGATTGTTCTCTTGTGCTGCTGCCTGGCATCAGCATATTTTAATTTTATCTCTTTCTTTGTACATAAAACTGCTGTTTCCAATGTTAATGATCATGCATTTATCATGCCAATACTTTGGAGAACAAAAAATAATTTCACACAAGAGTGGACACTTTATCTCCTGTTGCACATTGCCTAGTGGATTCATATTGATCTAGAGGCTTTTACAAAATAAGGAATAAGCATGCCAATGTATTCATTTGTGCATATGCTGAATTTGTCATTGGGATGTGAAAAAAAGTAGTGAAGCATACATTTTGGCCAGAGCAGTCAGAGATTCTTATATACTTCTAGTGCTATATGCATGCATATGCATCATCAGACTTGCAAATGTGAAGTCAATTTCAGTGATCCTTTCACTGATGACGGCTACTGGAGCCTTTGCTCCTGTTTTAATGCAATAGGGATAGTTGTCCAAATAAATAATTCCATGGCAGATTTACCTTAAGGAAGTTTTGAACATTGAATATTATGGACAGGTTCTCAATGAAGCTAATCTCACAAATGCTGTGCTTTCACGGACTGTCCTTACACGTAGTGATCTCGGTGGAGCAACCATTGAAGGTACTGACTTCAGTGATGCTGTTATTGACCTACCACAGAAACTGGTACATATTTGCTTTGATTCCAGTATTTTTCGCACAATTCTGCCATGTAGGTTTATGACCTTAAACAACATTTGTAAATTTCATGATTCTGTGATAATCAGTTTAGCACATCAATTTTTTCGGACAAATCTTTCCTTTTGTTCCTTCTTTCAAGTGTTACAATCATTTATGCTTTACGAATTCTTACTATTGGATTGGTGTGTCTAGCTTGTAAGAGCAGGCCCATAAACTGTGAACAAAAGCTGCCTGATGAATAAACTGAAAATTGCACTTTGTAGAAGGAAGAAAATCGAAATTGTTCATATGTCCACTGAGTAATAAAGTCAAATCTGAATGCACTATTCGAATATATTGTTCCGTATTTAGAATCTCCGTCAAACTATGATATACCAAAGGATCACCCTACTGTGGTGATCTTCAGGGTCAATCTTCAATGTTTTCGTGAGTTCTCTTTCTATAGCTATAAGCACACAAATAGAAGATGCCAATTCTTATAATTCTCAACTGTAGGCTTTGTGCAAATATGCAAGCGGGACCAATCCTATAACCGGAGTCAGCACCCGGAAGAGCCTTGGGTGTGGCAACAGTCGCCGGAATGCATATGGGAGCCCTTCCTCCCCTCTTTTAAGTGCCCCGCCACCTAAACTTCTGGACCGTGATGGTTTCTGTGATGAAGCTAGTGGTTTGTGTGATGCGAAGTGAACGAGGATTGATCCAGTAAACTGAAAGTTGAGCACTTAATGCTGTATATATATGGAAAATTTGAAGATTGGGTGAAAGATAAAGCAGAATGGGTCAGAAATTCAGAGAATCCAGCACTTCCATCTTCTTTTCTCCATGTTGTGACATTATTGCGACGGAATCAGTTAAACTAGGGAATCTTCCGGAAAGAGGTAAACTGGGGAATGTAGATAAAGTATTGACACTGAATAAATATTTGATGCCTTGTGTAAACTATGTACATGTATCATGACATATTATACGCACCTGTCACTGTAACAAAAAATTGCCCATTGCTTCATTCTCAAGTGCAACCTAGCTATCTGACCAGTGGAGTATTTTTTCTGGTCAATAAATAAACTTTCCATTCCATTTCAATGAATTGAGAGATACATGATACATATATAGAGTTGATAAAACATTCTTGGTGCATCGGCAGTGACCTTAGCTGCCGTTTTGTGTGATGGACCGCACAAAATAGACGTCCATCAACAGCTTGACTATTTTCACAAAATGGTCAAGTCAGTCACTGAAGCCCCTTGGCCTCAGCTTTCGGCTACCTTATTAGCATCAGGTCCAGAGACCTGATACCAAATACTATAGATACTACATAACCACTTTGGTTACATATTTATTATGTATATATATGTGTGTGCATATATATACCATGATTAATCATGGCATACATGGCCGGCTATATTTGTACACTAGATCAGATCTGGATAGTATAAATTGTGTAGGGTGTCCAATGGAGTTGTGCTTGCTTGTGCATGCTATTTCCACAGATGAGCCTCGCCTCCGCCGGCAGACGTCGAAGCATAGTCCAGGGCCTCTTCATGCTTGTTCTCTGCCTGAAACACCTGGACTGCTGCATTGGAGTGAGTGGCCTGCTCCTTGGGATTGGTACCGTCATGGCTGAACAGCTGAGACGCGACCAACTTGTCAAGTAGCCTCCAATCCGTGGCCGACGAGTCACCGGTGTAAAGCGCATGGTCCATTAGCGATTGCTGCGCTGCGAACCTGGAGGCTCCGTCGTGCGCAAGGGGGTGGTTGCTGGTCGAGGACGGTAGGCTGCTGCTGCTGCTGTGGCCAATGTAGGCTGTAGGCTTGGGGCTCTCTAGATGAGGAAGCTGTTGCATGAAGGCCTCCTGCGGCAGGAGGTGATGGTACTCCAGCTCCGGCTTGCAGTGGTACAGCTGCTGCTGCTGCTGCTGACTGTGGTACGCTGCCAAGTTCTGGGGGTGGTGGTGCTGGTACCCGAGCTGCCTCGGCGAGTCGAGGTCCGGCATGAACCCACCGCCGGCGCCATGGTCGTCGAACCAGCAAGGAGAGCTCATATCTGCCATCCTCCGCACCGTCGCGACTCGCTTCTTGAACACCCGGCAGACCACCCATCCTTCCTCCTGAACGATCAAACCAGCAATATCCATGGTTAGTAAGTGAGATACATACAGGTAAGGATGGAACGACGAATAATTACGTACGGGCGTGGCTCCGTTCTCGTTAGTCTCGAGGCGGTACTCGTGCATGATCCAGTCCGACTTCTG
Organism: Elymus sibiricus; assembly: GCA_039707655.1. NCBI lineage: Eukaryota > Viridiplantae > Streptophyta > Magnoliopsida > Poales > Poaceae > Elymus > Elymus sibiricus. The sequence continues at coordinate 257,347,054 of CM077674.1, forward strand.
GCCGTTGGGCGCACGGCCCTTGTAGAAGACGAGCGTCTTCCTCATCCCGACGAGGCAGTGGTTGGTGTAGATGGGCTTGTCCCTCCCCGTCGCCTTCCAGAACCCGGCGCTCGTCGCCCTGTTGGTGCGGGTGCCCGTCGGGTACTTCTTGTCCTTGTGGCTGAAGAAGTACCAGTCGTTCTGCTCCTCCATACCGATCTTGCACTTGTCTGCGTTGACAAAATCACCATTAATTGGGGCACGACCGATCGATTGATGAGTTCAGTTTGTGATCCATGTTTGCATGGGATGCCAAAAATTTGCTGATTATTAGTTTGTTACCTTGGAGATCCCATGGCTCGATTTTGTACAGATCAACGTCCTTTATGACGTCCAGGTCAATCTCCTTTGATGCCACCTTCTTCCTCAGGTAATAATCGACGAGCTCCTCGTCTGTAGGATGGAACCGGAAACCCGGCGGAACATGGGAGAAAGTGTCCATTTTATTCCGCTATCAGCGTGACTGCATCACAAGGAAAATAAAACAGTTATAAGATTGAATAGCACATACAAGCTCTTCCGAATTGATAATATGGTAGCACAGGCCATGTGATCGACCAGTGAGAAAAATAAATCGATAAATATGAGATGTTTCAGTTGTAGTTCCTCGGAAAACAAAACAAATGTTCATTTTAGTTAGCTTCTTATGTATATTTTCTTGTGAAAATGTTGCTTTGTACCCAAGTTTGGTAGATGGGCACACTAGCTGTATATTTCGTTTACAACTGGATCGGATGAGAAGCTTTTGTTCCATTTCAATGGGATTGATGATATTTCAGGAAAAAGCAAGCAATCATGACAGTAGATAAAAAGTGGCATACTTTCATCACATATACGATAACCTGATTAATTCAATGTCTTGCCAGGTTACTTTTGTGTCAAGGAAGCTAAGATTTGTGAACACATGTATATGGACCTTTCAGCCCAAAGATATATTACATGATCGAGCTAGTGTATGAAAAAATAGGACGCTTCAAACAATATTAGTGTAGTATGACATGGAATTATTATGGGAACACAAAAAAAAGGCTAAACAAGATAGACAATATCCATTTTGGCAATGAAAATTTATCCAAATTTATGCATGCATGCACTTAAGCCTCCTCTTCCCATGTGAGGATTTCCTTCTATGAAACTAGCGCAGGTACTACATAAAATAACAAGTATTATCGGGGACAATGAAACCACCTTCATGGAACAAGAACGGCATGTACAACCCAATTCATCTATATAGAGAAGCAAAAAAGAAAAGAAAAAATTGTACAGGTGTATATACAGTTAACTGCAGGTTCGAAATGAGTGCATTCTAGCTGAATCCATGTGGCGGGACTCATTTGGATCAACCGAATGTGGTCTGTTGGAGTGAAGACTTCGTATGTGGCACTACCACAGGTCCACAATAACAAACACCAGCAATGCACAAAAACAAATTTGGAAATCTTCAAACTGATGAAAACATGTAAAGGAGATAACCAATGCAAGGAGGATTCTGCATGCATGCATGTGAATTAAAAAAAAACATACAAGTCGGTTCACGGAGAGAGAGAGAGAGAGAGAGAGAGAGAGAGAGGTCTTACATATCGCGCAAGAGGAAGAACAGGAGCCTGATCAGCGCACTCCCCAGTCTACCAGAGGACGGCCTTTGCAGTTCCTTCGTGCAGTGCGTACTTCTCCTTGCGCCTGAAGAACCAACTTGATCAGTTGGCAACCTCTCTCACTTACCCTCGATCTCTCCCAAGAGAGAGAGAGAGAGAGAGAGAGAGCCCGAATTTATACACAGGCCGCACCGCCCTCGCGTACACAGGCCGGGCGCGCAAGAGAAGGCAGCTAGCTAGCTATATATATATATATATATAGAGTCTATAGCTCCTCTTACCACACCAACTCGTAGCTAGCTAGCTAATAGGCAGCTTGGGGTTGATCACGCAGTTGATGCAGACGAAGCTATATAGGCACGCACGCCCCCGGGCTGTGTCGTCTCGCTTTCGCCGGGGAGGAGGGGGAGAGGGACACGCGCGGATGGGACACCGACCGGCGGAAAGGGCGGATGGATTGCGGGCAAAGTCTGGCTGAAATCTGGGGAGCCCTGGATCTCCTGGTGCCCTTTCCCAATTGGCCACCCCGCCCCGCGCCTTTCTCCACCGTAACCGCCACCACCTCCACCCGCCACCAACAGCGACCGCCCGCTACGGCGCCGCCCGTCCGAGGCTGCCTCCCTCGCCCGGCCCTGCTCGTACTGGCGTGTCTGTGTCTCTCTCAGTCAGTCTCAGATGTGGCCGGCCGGAGAGGATCAGAGGATGGAGGAGATGGGGGGAGGGGGTGGAGTGGAGTGAAATGTAACGGGGGCTACGGGGTTGCCTCCCATATATATGGTGGCGTTCTAGACGGCCGGGCCACTGCCAGCCACTCATGGGAGCTGGAGTCAGGAACACTACTACTCTCTCTCTCTCTCTCTCTCTCTCTCTCTCTCTCTCTCTCTCTCTCCTCTCTCTCTCTCTCTCTCTCTCTCTCTCTCTCTCTCTCTCTCTCTCTCTCTCTCTCTCTCTCTCTCTCTCTCTCTCTCTCTCTCTCTCTCTAGCTACAACTAATCTCTCCCAGGGTGTGGAGGCGTGGAGCTTGTTTCAGACCCCTCAGAGTAACCTACAGATCAAAGGGGGGATATGCACCATGAATATGCAGAATTAATTACTTTGGTTGGTCCCACAGTCGTTTCCATCTCGATGGTCACTGTCTTGATGACCCACTTCGGAACCGACCTAGGTAGTATAATTTGACGCGACCCGCCTCCAAATGAAAATCCAGTGTCATCAAAGCCCAAATATCATATCCCCTGTCCACAGTCAAATCAAGTTAATAGTAACTAGTGCATGTGAAAGCTGCATGCATATGTAGTACTGATCAACCTCTCTCCATAGTTTACCAAGCTTCATTATTACTAGCGCAGTATTATACACCTAGACATATACAGACTATTCCTAGGTACGACACTGAACTTGGTACTAGTACACAAAAATCAACAAGCAACAAGAAGATTGCGTCGGATGCCGATGCCGGCAGGAACAGTCAGGCCGTGGCGGCCGGTGGTCCGGCGTGGGCTAGACCTGATCATTAGCTACCTTTACCGACTAGCTTCCCCAACACTGGACTAGTATCTACTGGTGCTGGCTGGCTGGCTGAACACTGGACTCCACATGCCACCGTAAGTGTGCATTCCTTTTCCGGAAGGGCAAACAAGTTTGGGAAGATTCCAACCCTACCAATCTGATCGATAGTATGTATTCATATGCGTACACCAGAGGCTAGTACTTGTCGAGTAAATAGGCAATTTTTCGATTAATTTAATCCAGGAATAAATTACTAGCATGGCATTGACAGAAATAAACACATGCTGATATTCGGTAATGCAAGCATATACTACGCTAACAGCAGACACATCTACGTATAACGCTAGCATGGCTAAAACAGAAATCAGTAGGAGCGGGATAAACGAGTTATACCCTCCAGTAGGCCAGGCAGAAGCCGCGGCGGCGGCGGCAGCGGCGGCGGCATCCTCGGCGGCCTTCTTCTCGGCTTCGGCGGCGGCTTTGTCGGCGTCGGTGGACATGGTGATGACGAAGTCGATGCGGCGGATGTGGACGAAGTAGGGGAACAGACGAACGGAGGCGAGCAGTCGCGTAGTCGCTCCCCAAAAACCTAATCGCCCCTCTCCCGTACAGGATCCGGAGAGGTGGGGTTTCGGAGACCTGCTCTCCCGTCAACCATGTACGCGGTGAACGGGATGGAGTCGCCGGCGGCAGCAGCAGCAATGGAACGGCAGTGGACGTGGAGGCAGAGATGCGATCTGTTTCGCGTGACGGCTAGGGTTCGCAGCGCCTCACATATATAGGCGCGGCCGCGTGGAGAGACGTGGGCTGAACCCACGTCCAAGTCGGTGACAGCCCACGATCTGGCGTCTCAGATCGTGGCCCCATCTGTCAAAGACTCTCCGTTCCTGACCGGCAAAAAGAAGCGCATAGGTGTGAGCTCGGCTCGACTCAATCCCGCAGCCCGCGACGCGGCGCGTCGTGACGAGGCGTGGCGGGCGGCGGAGGAGGAGCGCGCGGGAACCACTTCTCTTCTCAAGCTCCAATAGCATGTGGAAGAGAATCCCTTATAAGGAGGTCTAACTCCTTCTCCACTAGCGGTATGGGACTAAACTTCCCACCACACCTAGTGCCATATACCCACATGGGCCCTTAGAGATTAATCTGAAATTGTTAGATGGGACCTAAGCCCAACTCATATTTCAACAATCCCCCACCAGATCTCAAGGGCCCATTATGTCCTTTGTTCCAAACAATGTTTTGATATACCAGTATTTCAGTGAAGACCGGTTAAGGTTGAACTTCACCTAGAGCAAGTAACTACACTCCTTCACAACTGAACAATGGACTATGCCTTGAATTGTCAGTTTGGCGTAAAGAAGTTTCACCACAGGTCTTACTAGTACTAGACTGCCGAAGGCTGACCCCTCGGGTGGAGCATATTAGTCACACTCCTGGCCTATTCATGAGCTTGCTAGAGATCACCCCAATCTCATAGACTGTGACCAGCAGTCGGGCTCATATAGGTGTGTTCCTCCAAAGATCGCTCTGTAGGACAACATCTTGCTTATATATATAAGCCTTGGAACACATTAAGACATTAGTCATCCTACCATACAGTTTTCGAGAGTATTGTATCTCCAACGGAGTGGGTTAGTAAAGTTACTCTCCTCAGTTCACCACTGGCTTGTTTTTCCAGGTCCTACTTCACGGGATCTCCGATCACATAGGTTGGGTTACTACCATGGCAACTCATGTGGGTCTCATACCCATCTCCCTCGATGCATTATCTATCACAACACGTGATAGCCCTTTAGTAAAGGGATTTGCCAGATTCTTAGCCGTTTGGATATAATCCAACGCTATCACTCCGGAGTTTCTTAATTTTCTGACAGCTTTCAATCTCACTCTTATGTGTTTGTTGGACTTCATGTTGTCCTTTGAACTCTTCACCTTGACAATAACTGTTTGATTGTCACAGTTCATAAGGATGGCCGGAACCGGCTTCTCAACAACTGGCAAGTCCATCAAAAGATCTCGAAGCCATTCTGCTTCGCCACCAGATGTGTCTAACGCTGTTAATTCTGCTTCCATTGTCGATCTCGTTAAGATCGTTTGCTTGCAAGACTTCCAGGAAACAGCACCACCTCAAAGAGTAAACACATACCCAGTTGTGGCCTTCATCTCATCAACATCAGAGATCCAATTCGCATCACTATACCCTTCAAGTACCGACGGGTATCCGGTATAGTGAAGTCCATAGTTCATAGTACCTTTCATATAACGCATAACTCTTTCAATAGCATGCCAATGCACATCACCCGGTTTGGAAACAAACCGGCTCAGTTTGCTCACAGCAAACGCGATATCAGGCCTCGTTGCGCTCGTTAGATACATGAGTGAACCAATAATTTGAGAGTATCTCAATTGATCTTTAGGTATGCCTTCGAACTTTCGAATCAGCACACTAGGATCATATGGTGTTTGAGATGGTTTGAAGTCCGAATATCCAAAACGACTCAACACCTTCTCAACATAATAGGATTGCAGAAGTGTAATCCCACCCTCATCATCTCTCAATAGCTTGATGTTCAAGATAACATCAGCCACTCCAAGGTCCTTCATCTCAAAGTTCTGAGATAAAAAGGACTTAACTTCCTCAATCACTTTGAGGCTAGTTCCAAATATCAGTATGTCATCAACATACAAGCACAGTATAACTCCTTCGCCCCCACCATAGCGATAGTATACACATGTGTCAGCTTCATTAACAAAGAAGCCAACAGATGTCAAAGTTTCATTAAATTTCTCATGTCATTGCTTAGGTGCTTGTCTCAGGCCATATAAAGATTTCAGCAACTTGCACACCTTTCCTTCCTGACCATCTAACACAAAGCCATCAGGCTGTTGCATGTAGATTTCCTCCTTTAGCTCTCCGTTCAGGAATGACGTCTTAACATCCATCTGGTGGACGAGAAGACCATGCGAGGCTGCCAACGAGAGTAATACTCGAATGGTGGTCAGTCTGGCCACAGGTGAATAAGTGTCGAAGAAATCTTCTTCTTTCTGGGCATAGCCCTTGGCCACAAGCCTAGCCTTGTACTTTTCAATAGTACCGTCGGTCCTAAGCTTCTTCTTGAACACCCACTTACATCCCAATGGTTTGCAACCATAGGGACGCTCAGTAATCTCCCAAGTCCCGTTAGCCATGATGGAATCCATCTCGCTACGGACCGCATCCTTCTAGTAGTCAGCTTCTGAAGATGCATACGCTTCTGAAATAGAAGTGGGAGTATCATCCACGAGGTACACAAGGAAATCATCACCAAAGGTCTTTACAGTCCTTTGTCTCTTACCCCTACCAAGGGTTTCCTCGTCATCCTCCTCAGGATTTTCATCATGTGTTTATTCATAATATTCCATAGGAATGGCAGGCTCAGGAGTCTCTTCAGATTCCTGTCTAGAAGTGCTTTGCATATCTCTCATAGGAAAAATATCCTCGAAAAATGTAGCATCCTTAGACTCCATAATTGTACCGACCTTCTGGTCAGGTACCTCGGATTTCACTACTAGAAATCTATAGCCAACGCCATTCTTCGCGTAGCCCAAATTAACGCAGTCCACGGTCTTTGGTCCAAGCTTACGCTTTTTGGGGATCGGCACGTTGACTTTCGCCAAACAGCCCCAAGTACGCAAGTACGAGAGTGTTGTCCTTCTCTTCGCCCATTTCTCATAGGGAGTGATCTCATTATCCTTTGTCCGAACTTTATTCAGGACATGACATGATGTCAATATAGCCTCCCTCCACCATGCCTTGGATAAACCCGATGTATCTAACATGGCGTTAACCAAATCGGTTAGAGTACGGTTTTTCCGTTCGGCAACCCCGTTTGACTGGGGTGAATAGGGAGGCGTCCTCTCATGAATAATACCATGTTCCGCACAAAAGGAATCAAACTCACTCAAGAAGTACTCTCCACCACGATCTGACCGGACTCGTTTAATTTTCTTTTCAAGTTGATTCTCAACTTCTGCCTTATAAATTTTAAAGTAGTGTAAAGCCTCATCTTTAGTATTTAACAGATACACATAGCAATATCTAGTGGAATCATCTATCAATGTCATGAAGTATCTCTTTCCACCTTTAGTCAACACACCATTCATCTCACAAAGATCAGAATGTATGAGTTCTAATGGCGCCAAGTGTCTCTCCTCCGCAGCCTTGTGAGGCTTGCGAGGTTGCTTAGCTTGCACACACGTAAGGCACTTAGAACCTTTGGCTAAAGTGAAACTCGAGATTAAATTCAGTTTTGCTAGCCGCGTCATAACACCAAAACTAATGTGACAAAGACGTGAATGCCAAACTTCAGATTCATTAACACTCGAATGAATATTGTTCACGACTTTATTACAAAAATCAGCGAGAGAAAGGCGGAACATTCCTCCGCATTCATAACCATTTCCAACAAATAGTCCATATTTCATAAGAACTACTTTATTAGACTCGAAGACCAACTTAAACCCTTCTCTACACAGAAGGGAGCCACTAACAAGGTTCTTCTTGATGGCGGGGACATGCCGCACGTTCTTCAGCTGCACGATCCTTCCCGAAGTAAACTTCAGATCGACCGTGCCAACACCATGAACAGAAGCACTCGCGCCATTCCCCATCAATACGGACCCGTGACCTGTGGCCTGGTAAGAAGAAAACAATGAAATGTCAGCACACACATGAACACCTACACCTGTGTCCACCCACCAATCGGTGGACTGACAAACTGAAAATACAGCAAATAAATTACCGTACCCAGATGCACCACTTTCATTGTTGCCCACAATCATATTGGCAGTCTTGGAGTCCTGCCCTGGCTTCTTGTACTTGTTTGGGCAGTTGTTGGCCCAATGTTCCTCTGAACCACAAGTAAAGCAGCCATCTCCTTTCTTGTTCTTCTTGAAGGTCTTCTTACCCTTCTTCTTAAAGTCGGTATTCTGTTGGACACCGTTCTTTCCCTTGGGCTTGTGGGAATTGAAGTTCTTCTAACGCACCATATTGGCCACAGAAGTTCCTTCGACCCCTTTTCCATGCGAGTCTTTTGCTCTCGAGTTCTGCTCAACACTCAGATGGCCGATGACATCCTCTACAGAGAATTCACGCCTCTGATGTTTCAGAGTGGTAGCAAAATTCCTCCAGGAATTAGGGAGCTTAGCGATTATACAGCCCGCGACAAATTTGCCCGGTAAATCGCACTTCAAAAGCTCAAGCTCCTTAGCGATGCAAATTATCTCATGAGCCTGTTCCAATACAGAACGGTTCTCAACCATTTTGTAATCATGGAACTGCTCTATAACATACATCTCGCTCCCAGCATCGGTGGCCCCGAATTTAGATTCGAGCGCCTCCCACAAGTCCTTGGCAACTCGCACATGTAAATATGCGTCAACCAACTTATCTCCGATCACGCTCAGAACTGCTCCGAGAAATATGACGGTGGCCTCCCTGAACGCCTTCTCCTGTTCAGGATTGAGCGTTCCTGTGGGAGTCACACCGGCAACCCAGAACACGTTCATTGCCGTGAGCCATAAGATGGTTTTGGTCTGCCAACGCTTAAAATATGTACCGGTAAACTTATCCGGTTTCAGTGCAGCAGCAAAACCATGATTCAAAAATTCCTACACAAATTAGGTTTTTGGATTGTTGAGTAAATAGGCAATTTTTCGATTAATTTAATCCACGAATAAATTACTAGCATGGCATTGACAGAAATAAACACATGCTGATATTCGGTAATGCAAGCACATACTACGCTAACAGCAGACACATCTACGTATAACGCTAGCATGGCTAAAACAGAAATCAGTAGGAGCGGGATAAACGAGTTATACCCTCCAGTAGGCCAGGCAGAAGCCGCGACGGCGGCGGCAGCAGCGGCGGCATCCTCGGCGGCCTTCTTCTCGGCTTCGGCGGCGGCTTTGTCGGCGTCGGTGGACATGGTGATCACGAAGTCGATGCGGCGGATGTGGACGAAGTAGGGGAACAGACGAACGGAGGCGAGCAGTCGCGTAGTCGCTCCCCAAAAACCTAATCGCCCCTCTCCCGTACAGGATCCGGAGAGGCGGGGTTTCGGAGACCTGCTCTCCCGTCAACCGTGTACGCGGTGAACGGGATGGAGTCGCCGGCGGCAGCAGCAGCAATGGAACGGCAGTGGGCGTGGAGGTAGAGATGCGATCTGTTTCGTGTGACGGCTAGGGTTCGCAGCGCCTCACATATATAGGCGCGGCCGCGTGGAGAGACGTGGGCTGAACCCACGTCCAAGTCGGTGACAGCCCACGATCTGACGTCCCAAATCGTGGCCCCATCTGTCAAAAACTCTCCGTTCCTGACCGGCAAAAAGAAGCGCATAGGTGTGAGCTCGGCTCAATCCCGCAACCCGCGGCGCGGCGCGGCGGGCGGCGGAGGAGGAGCGCGCGGGAACCACTTCTCTTCTCAAGCTCCAATAGCATGTGGAAGAGAATCCCTTATAAGAAGGTCCAACTCCTTCTCCACTAGCGGTATGGGACTAAACTTCTCACCACACCTAGTGCCATATACCCACATAGGCCCTTAGAGATTAATCTAAAATTGTTAGATGGCCCTAAGCCCAACTCATATTTCAACAGTACTCATGTAGTCATGTGCTTAAGTTTGCCAAAATTGGGATGCTTTACAAAGCATAACTATACACTCTTTCTTTTGAATCTATAACTATACACCAGAAATTCGCAGGGGCACGCACATGCCCAGTCGTGCCAGCCTCCGGATCTGCAAAGTCGTGGGATCCCGCACAAGGGTACAACAAATTTTAAGTTTTAGTTTCTGAAACTTACGATTTTGTACCAAGTTTCAGAGTTGAAAACTTAAAGTTTACTTAACGAAATTATAAAAACTCGTCAAAACGTTTTTAAAATGGATCTCATTCCCTCGCCATCAGAAACACAAATATGAAAACGGAACTTAATTTGGACTTTTCATCAAAAGATCTGAAAGATTGAAAATCGAAAGCCAAAAGAAAAGGGGGCTGCATGCCCCGCACACGCATGCTACAAAGCCTCTTCCACTATACACTCTCAATTAACTATAAATACGAGGTGTTGGAATTAGTGTCGAGTATGTATGTAGGACTACCGTTAAACTTGGGGTATGAGTAGTTACGTGAGTTTTCAGAGAGGGAGAGAGAGAGAGAGATAGGGAGAGAGAGAGAGAGGGTGTGTGTGTAGAGTTAGGTGTTTGAGTCGGGCACGTGTAATCCGGATCTGTACTATGTTGAGTTAGTATATGGGGAGCATCCGTAATTATGCCCTGGATGCATAGCCGATGTTCGGTGAACCTCTTCAACAGATATGGTTTCTTTCGTCTATTTTTTGCAATGATCTAATCACATAAATTTTAACACAAGGGTATACACCGCGATTGGGCCCTTACGAGATTTGCATCATGCATGCATACATACCCTGTATTTTTTGAAGATTTTTTTTTTCATCGTAAATCCGTGTACATAAACCGTCGGCAATGGTCCCGAGCTAGCTTGCTAACATCCAAAATCAAGTGCTACTCATGTGTCCAGTTCGATATAGGAGTATATGGTAAAACCCTAGCTACTTGATGAATACAGTATATTTGTTGGCGCGCGTGCGGGCTTAGTTGTGTGGTCCACAGGACGACAATGCACGCGCTTTGTTCGCACGCAAATGTGAAAGCTAGGATGGAGCAACGTATGTGGATGGTTGTAAAGATCGATTTTTGCACATGCGCGCGCGTTCCGATCTCTTGAGAACATTGACGTAAGCCGTCGGCCGGCCTCGTATGTCTCACGTGCGCATGCAGCTACTGTTAGCTCTCTAGCCCAGGCCACCAGATCAACCCTAATGCTTGGATAAGCAGCAAGCTCGCCTGTGAGAATGCATCAATAGAAACAGCTAGCTAGTGTACTCAAATATATCCCTCTGTTCCATAATAAAAGGCACATAAGTTGGTCAAAATTTTAAGACACTGACCACTAGTATTTTTCGGAGTATAAAGATTTATAGCAAGTAAGGATTGTATTCCCGGGGTTTTAACCTCGAAAGACAATGTAAGAACAGTATTGTTCTACTTGCCTTGCAAAAATATTTGTGTGTCATGTTTTCACTAATGTTGCCACTACTATTTTATTAGTGAAATTTATTGTCAAAATTGGATACTAGAGACTGTGAATAGTCAAGCATGCCTTATATTTTAGAATGGATGGACTAAAAACTAGAAGGTGGAATTTCTAGTTGACATATTCATTCCATCAATCAGCAGGTAGAGATACAATTTTTTTATTACCCTGGCACTCTGCATATCATGAACTGATCATATCGTTTTATTGCAGCACCAAAAATAGTAGCCAAATAAAAAATTATAATAGACCACACTTAGCAAGCAACAAACGTATATTAAACAGAAAGCAACATATTAGGGCATCTCCAACGGCGACCCGCAAATTTCCTCCCGCTCCGTCCGCGGACAGGGGGTGACCAGTGCACGGACACGGATGCGGGAGCCGGCCATCCAACCGTAGCCGTAAATGTTCATCTCTGTTAAATTTTAATCGCCAAATAACTACGTGATTTCTTTTAAAAATTTGTGATTAGGAGTAGTAGCTTTTTGTTTGACGGAAGACTATTAATCCATGTGCCAACGTAGTTTCCACCAAAGCTAGCTGCTTCCGCCACTGAACTAGCTTCCTTCCGCCAAATAAATATCCTTAATAAACAACTAATCACCCAGCTAATCATAAACCTTCCGCCAATGGGCATGGTCATTTTGAGACCTTCCGCCAAAAGGCCAAATATATTTACAAAGCTTCCGTCATTCCGTCAACGTGTGATAAATAACCTTAATAAAAAAACTAATCACCTTGCCAAATGCTAATCATATGGCAAGAAGTAACCTTCCGCCAAATGCCCAAATATATTTGCAAAGCTTTCGCCAAATGCTCAAATACTAACCACCTTGCCAAATCCTAATCATATGGCAAGAAGTAACCTTCCGCCAAATGTCCAACTATATTTGCAAAGCTTCCGTCAAATGCCCAAATACTAACCGCCTAACATGCTAGCCTTCCGCCAATCAGCGGCCTTCCGCCATCTGGATGAAGAGGTGGGGTACGTGGCGACTTTTGGTTTGTCACGTTCGGACTCCAGCGAAGCTCCCCCACGTTTGTCTCCGTTTTGCGGGAGAAAGTACGCCCGAACCGCGCCGCGGACCGATACAGGCCTGTGTTGGATGGCTTCCGTGGTCCGGACCGCGCGGTCCGGACATATACGGGCGGTTTGAGGGTCGGCGTTGGAGATGCCCTTATATGCTGACCACTCAAACCAGGATATAAATGTCCTGAGGAGCCATAACAAGCTCGTCGCACCATTTCTCATCGACGCCTTATTTTGTGATCATTGTAGCATAGACCTGGTACAAGAGAATAACACTTTCAAACATGAGTTGATCATTTTTATATCAAACACCATATTCTATTAAAAACAGTGACACCAACAAGAATTAAAGAAAGAAGAGATCTATCAACATCCCTCCAAAAATACGAGCCATGTTTTTTAGAAAGGCCTTAGTTCATATGTTAAACAAAATAAGCCCTTACAAGAACTTCCTTACAAGAATAATGAACTACGCAAGTCCTTGCAAAAATCAGCACCTTCTTCCTTCTGCATCCACAAGCGGTGCACTGTGAGTGAAGCTTATTGCCACCTGTGGGCCTCCGTCACACCAGAACAACCTTGTTGAAACCCAAAAGTGTGTAGAAGTGGTGGCCAAGGAAGTTGTCGATGTAAACCAGAAGACGTTAGTGACCGCGAGCAGGATAGATCGTCCTCCCAAAGAAGCCGACACTAAGGAGGGATAGAAGATAAGCCCAACTCCGACCAGAGAGGAGGGTGACACAAACCTCACAAGTTCCTCGACGGAGCCATATCCGGTTGAGCCTCATCGGACGGAGATGGAACTGGAGAGCAAAAACACGCCGCAGTGTCATGCCCTCTGCATGACATCGCTGCAGTGAATAAAGGCTAATCACGTCAAACCGAGTGGCTAACGATGGAGAGCATCATGCGACTCGTCGATGCGCTTCAAGGAAGGACATCTTCATGGAGATAATTGCCCCCACTTACACTCCCCCCCCCCCCCCCCCCCCCGCCCCGCCCCGCCCCCCACGAATTTGTTTGTTTAGGTCAGCAATTGCAAAATTGTATGAAGAAGATGGGAAACCACCAACCTAAAAAGAAAAAGAAAAAAAGATGGGAAACCACCAGTTCCAGAAAAGAAGGAAAATGATAACTGGGGAACGTTGCCTGATATTTTCACTTTCAATCATGGCAAGTTTTGTAATTGAAATTGCATGGCAATTCGAGCGTTTGCTGGAAAAATGCTCCTAGCGAATGTTCCCCAGATATTGCAGTCCAAAAAGAAAGAGAAAGATGGAAATAATGTACTCGCATCGCATTTATACACAACAAAGGTTCGTATGGCGACTATCCGGGCGACCTAGCGTCGCATGTTTAGAGCCGTCGACACGTAGGCCTGCTCGATATCAATCGTACGATGTCGACGTGCCCCCGGCCCGGATCAGCGCCGTTGCGAAGAACTTCATTCAGTGCGCACGCATAATAAATTAACGAACAAGGCATCGACCGGTCCAGCGCGCGGATAACATCAACCCCCGAACGCCTCGCTTCGATGGCGACCGGCCGGCCGATCTCGTGTCGATCTCTTCTCGGATGCATTTGGTTGGACGCTAGCCAGCTCGGTTGCGTCGGTCTTTGTATATTCACTCGGTCTAACACTCTGATCTCCGGTGTGGTGGGGAATTGAAGCAAAGTAAAGGATCGGCTTCTCCATCACACCCTCACACGCACGCGCGCACCACAGTCATCGTGCACGGCGGCGCGCGCGCGCGCCGGCCGGCCGGCCTGGCACGGGCATGCATGGGTGTGCACGTTTATCGATGGCCAAGTGTACAAGTAGCAGCCAAAGCCAAGCGCAACGATGCATATGCATGGGTGCCTAAATATAATCATGCCCTTTGATCCTTTTGACCTGTGATTTGGAGCTTGGCCTTTGACATATGTATGTGTAAGTAGCATTTGCGGCTCCACTCGCGTGCGCCGGCGCCGATCCACCGTCGACTTTGGAAGACGGCCCGGCCAGTCACCGCGCGCGGGTGCAAAATTTGGGTGCGGCAGAGAGAGCATGCAAAGCGTGCGGCGGGCGGCCGGCCAAAAGTGGGCAACTCCGAGTTCTCATATGTGCAGTCGCAATTAAGCTGTCAATCTTGCCCAGCTCCGCCACTACAGTAGTGATCGGTTGGCATCATGGCCAGTGGCGGAGCCAGCTATATGGCTAGCTTTGGCGTCCGCCACACCTACCTTGCCGCATTTACTAAGGTATACCGTATAGTAGTACATGTTTGAAGATTTGAGCCAACACACTATCGATGGATATCTACCTGTGTGACCTGGTTGCTAGTTAATATAGATGATAAATTGATGACCGGTTATCCTCATCCATGTGCAAATGCTAACACAAAATAATATGTCCGTATATAGTATTTAGTGGGCTATTGTATTGTACATAGTTTTTTCCTTCCGTAAGCTCCGCCATACCTAAAATTTATTCCTGCCTTCGCCACTGATCATGGCCATGGCCGATCCAAACACTAGCTTGCGCCATCAATCAAATCAGATCGATTCTGCGCATGCACTGCACATCGGTAGCTCGCTCTCGATGCATGCATGCCTGGTCTTTCCACCATGGCCATGGCATGGCATGAAAGATTTCTTTCCCGTCCTGGAAACGTGGGGCCCGACATTTATCCACTTGCATGCAGAATTATGGGAAGGCCATTGAGCGGGCTGTAACATTTTTTTTCCATCTTTCTCCCTCTCATCGAGTGCTGCAGCGGTAACTTTGGCCAGGTGAGAAGGAAAGGGACGCCCACGCGAGGCAAAATTTCGTGTTTTGACCCTTTTTCGAAACTTAATCGAGATCTGACCATGCCTTGCAAAAATTTCGGGATCTGACCCTTTTCTTACCGTCAGGGGCCATGGCGGTAGGTTATAACAGCCTACCGCCAAGGTCCCTGGCGGTAGGGTTGCACGCCCTACCGGAAAAAAATTCGAAGTATGAAACACAGTGCATGCTCGCACCTACCGCCGGGCACCTTGACGGTAGGGTTATACAGGCTACCGCCAGCCTGTTTGGCGGTAGGGGTGTTTCCTACCGCCAAGGTCCCTGGCGGTAGGCTGTTATACCCTACCGCCATGACCCCTGGCGGTAAGAAAAGGGTCAGATCCCGAAATTTTTACAAACTGGGGTCAAATCTCGATTAACTTTCAGAAAAGGGTCAAAACATGAAAAATTGCCCCCACGCGACGCAACAACCGCCGCTCATAATTTACTACGACCTAGCTATAGGAGCTGAGCGTAGATATAGCGGTGTCGGTGTCAGGTAAAAAAGAAAAGATCTCGATCGCTATGTTATTCGGTGCTCTCATCTCCAACGATGTGGACGTGGTGGTTAAGCTCAATGATGCTGCTTCAAAGCCATGGTAAGCTACGGATCCGAGTTAATTATCAGGGGTTAATTACGCATGGATTGGCCGGGCCGCCACACAAATCATTAGCAGCCGCAGAGCCTACATGGCATGGCCTCAAAGCCTTTCCTCCGTCCTAGGTGGCGCCGCCCGGTTGGTCGCGGTGGGGGCCATGCGGCCAATGGGAAGGGGACGTTGCGGCCGCGCCAATCCTCGTGGGGCCCCACCTGCACCCACCTGCTCGGTGTTACCCCATCATGGCAGGCTCAGGCTCAGGCTGGCTGCCTCTACGCCACCAACTGCTACTACTGCATGCCCGTGCCACTCCCAATACGGTACATATACACATGCAGTAGCAGTATACAGTATGAATACCCTGTGCAATGCACAACTGTGAAAAAGGGGAGAGGAAAAGGCGAGAAGAAAAGCGACAAAGGCTGCGTAAGCGCGTGTGCGCAGATATTTACAGATCTGTGTTAAAAAAAAAAGATATTTACAGATCTCCCTCCGGCCCCACCGCGCGGTGGCTCTACGGGCTCCATGGCCGTTAGGGCCCACTTGTCGGTGACCGATACCACCAAAAGGCTTACTCATGTGGGCGACAAGAGGGCGTAGGGATACTGACCGTTCATGTGGGCTCTGATTTCTGGTGTACGTTTCTGGAGCTCGGCATGTATTTGTACAGGTAGCGCAGATCTGCGAATACGGTGGTCCGGCGCGACAGCGCTATCATGGAACATGCTAGCTAGGTGTACGATGCAGAGACAGCTAGGTATTTTTACCAGCTGTGGGTATTTTTTTTTTTTTGACGAAAAGCAATCAGCGTTGCATTTCATTCGATGAAGAAGAAGTGTTACAAAGGTCAAGGTGAGCACACAAACTAATTCAACTTCTCTGAGGAGAAGATGAAATAGCCACAACAACAACACACACACATAACAACACAACCACACTGACTCAGCTTCAGAGATCATGCTGGCTCAAACAAGCGGAGTAGGTCTTCAGTATTCATCTTCATCTAACCAAGCAAGGCGGAGCCTTTAGCATTGGCCGTCTGGTTGCCACCCGACAACACCCCTCAAAGAGAGGGAGGGGTGTCGCATGGGAACAAGGTGATCCGAGGAGGATCGAACTTGCTAACCCGGCTTCAGATGAGCACATCAACCGAACCTCCATAGTCGAAGCCAAAACATAATATCGTCGGCCAAGCAGCGACAACGACCACCACCGCCTATCACTGGACCCTCCGGCCGAAATGAAACTCCTGAAACGATGCCCCAACAGGAGCGATGCAATCGCCATCATCGTCCGATCCCAAAGGAATCAAGGGTTTCCCCCCGGAGCTTCCTCGAGTGGTGGAGAGAGCAGAACGCCTCAACGATGCCTTCAAGGAGGAAGCGGCGCCCGCAGGCGTCGGCATCGTCTGCCCCGGCCCATGACCGGCAGCAAGGTTTTCACCCGACGCTGCACCTCCAACCACCCTCCCGGCCGAACCACCACCGCAGCCACCCGCCCGGCAACCGCCAGCCCCACGCGCCCGACGCTCATCGCAGCCACCTCCAGATCTGGACGCCGGGGCCCAGATCTGCTCTCCCGCGCCCACCACGCTCCAGATCCGGCCGAGCAGCCGCCAGCCGACTGCGGACGCCAGCAGAACGGACAAGGAGCCGCGCCAGCCTCCCGCGCCCCACCACGCGCCAGATCCGGGCCGAGCAGCCCCGGATCCGCGCCCTGTACGCCGCCTGCCGGCCGCAGACGCCACCGCGGCGCCACCAAGCCGGCCGCGCGCCAGCCCGCCGAGGATGCACCGCCCCTCGCGCCCGCACCCCCAGGCCAGATCCGGGTGGGATCTCGCCCGACGGCGCCGCACCAGCCCCTCTCGAGCCGCTGCTGTGGGTATTTCTGTGTGGCTGCTATTGGTCACTTGGAAGAGCAGCCAACTTATATTAGAGAAAAGAAAGGAAAAGAGGAGAAAAAAGGGCTGGGGTTTGGTACGAGCATATAGCTGAAGAATTATGTACTCATTTCATCATTTGTACTAGGTAGTAGTGTGGTACTGCATCTGCATTGTGCAAAACTTGCTTGATCTGTATGTATACTGATGCCTATTGGGACCATTTGTTTTAGGTCAGCTGTAATGCCAATTTTATGGCCATACGCGCTTCAGGACTTGGCACGGTAGTGACGGGGATGGGAGCGTGAGAGTGCTGGGATGAAGGAGCGGCAATGGCAAGCCTATATGTAATGAGTGATTCAACCGCAGTGAGAGCGTAGTTGATATTTGAGCAAAAGGTTTTGTCTCAAGACTCGTAGAAAGTTGGATACGTGGTCAACTCCAACCAAAGATATTGACAACGTACATGAAGCCAAGGATATATAGAATGAGACGGGTCCGGTTAAAAATAAACCGACGGCGAGAGGTGTTGTCGCCTTCATTGTAAAGGTAATCTTGTTATTTTTATTTTTTTTGAAAAGGAGGATGACCCCGGCCTCTGCATCTGTGAGATGCATGCAACCACTTTATTAATTATTCAGAAAGACCTTACAAAGTAATACATCAATATGTCTGAAGACACCATCTTGGTAACATCTGTCGCTACTCCTATCCATTGATGAAGGGGTGCAGAAAGTGTGAGCCGAATACCCAGACCTCTCAGGGAAGCCTAACATCTAAAGCCGAAGGCCTCAACCAAGCCACATACCAGGTCTAGAGCACAAACCGGTCCGACGCGATGTCATAGGTCGTCGCCGCCGTCTTTCATCGATCCATCTTCATAGCAGATACCGACGACGCATCGACCTTGCCAGGCCTGCTGTCGACGCCACCATGGCGCCAGACAACACCTCCTCCCTACGCCCATCCATCATCACACATCTGGTCGCTGAGGCCCTGCCGCGCCACGCCGCCGAGACTCCACGTCGTCGATGCGTCACATGGAACGCCGCTCCACCGTAGATGCCGTCCACTGGTCTCTCGAGCCTATGCATACCTCCAAGAATGACGCCCCCAAGAGGGATACGACACAACAACACCGCCGTCATCCGATCGACCGATCTAGAGTTTTCCCCGGAGGTCGCGGATAGAGGTCTAGAGCTTCTCCACGACGATGCCTTCAAGAAGGGGACGACGCAGAAAACGTCGCCATCGCCGGCCTTGGCAACGAGCCAAGAGTAGGGTTTTCACCCGAATCCGCTCGAGGAACCTCCATCCAGCCTCGTGTGCACGGGACCGCCACCGATCACCGTCGCCGCGCATGGAGCAGGCCGCACCGGCCAGAGCAGATCTGACCGGAGTCCAGACCACACGCACAGCCGATCCATCCACCAGGCCCTCCATGCCGCCGCCGCCAATCCGAGATCCGACCGGCCACAGAGCCGCCCGCCGCCACCGCGCCGCAGGGCCCGACCAGCCGCGCCTCAACACGCCGGGGGCCCGCCCCACCCCAAGTCGCGGGAGAGAAGGATGAAATTTAAAGGATGAAATGTTGATGCTCGCTGAAACTACCTTCGATGTCTATCACCTGATCAGAATTGTATTAGTTTTGAACATACTACAAATGTAGATGCTGACATACACGCACATACATTCATCTCTATGAACGTGCACACGCACACATCCTAGCCTATGAGTACCTATGAGATACTGAGCCGGCACGATATCTTGAGATTGACGAAGTCACCACACACGTCTTCATAGTCGTTGAGAACAACTCCTCCAACGGAACTAACATCGCCGGAAAGCATGAGATAAATTCATGAAAATATGAGCACCAGTGCCGAGTCTACGACTTGAGTCCTGCTGGGCTGGTTCCATCACAAGGAACATAACCATCTGAATAGTTGAGAAGCATGTACGGTATGGTGGTTTCTATGTTGATCGTTATAGTGATGCTTCTACTTTTTTGTTTTTATATACATGTTTTCATTTATCTAGACTACTATTGGATTAGAGTTTTGTTACAAAATTTAATAGTTCATATGGTAACAAAACGAGAGGAATAAATTGCATAATTGTACTTTATTAAGATAAGATATATACTTAGATCAGCGCAATGACTCGATCTCCTGTTGTTTCGATCGAAGTAAAAGGCTCCAACCCTCGTTGTCTATTTTGAGTAAAACTTGTGCAAATGCTACAAAAAAATGATGTTCCTCGGATTTCTACGGAACATGCACGTGGAAACCAAATTTTTACGGAACATGAAAACATGCTAGTTCGACTAATGGGCCAAACCCATTGCTCGACAGTGGTGTAGCCAAACATGTGCATGCATGTCGCAGGTTTACCCACTCCACGAAAGTTCCAACAAAAGGCACTCATTGGGCCCGGCGGTGCCCCTCTAGGGAGCCCGCCAAGTTTTTTGCAGGACCGTTGGTTCCATCCTTTCCATCTGTCACTAGCCTTGTTCTCTTGGTATCTCTCTTCGGAGGTGGGCTGAGAACTGTGTTGCTGCCCGTAGTGGCAATAGCCAGCTGCTTTCCTCCCAGTTCAGTGTCATGCGCGGTAGCTGAAGCGTTACTTCCCTGCCCTGATTCATTTGTCCTCTTCCTAGTTAAGTCCTCCATTACAGCATCTGATGGTGGCTTCAAAGGGACTCCTTCAGCTATTTGTTTCTCATAGTCCTCCCCTTCGGAACGAGCAGTATCCATAGCTTGTCCCCTGCCGCCTGTACGGCCTCCTCTTCGTCCACCCCGGCGGCCCCGACCACCTCCTGGTCCTCGGCCAGTTCTCATGAACCATTCAGCCCTCAGATTTTTGAACACTAAAGCAGAGGGTGGATGAACTCCAGAGCCATGTTCCTTGAAGAGATGTCCCAACATCCCACAAACTGCACACCAATCTGGTAATTTCTCATATTTTACCCTATATATCTGACGCTTGCCCCCCCGGATCATGGACACTGCATTCCTTAATGGCTTCGTCACATCGATTTTAACCCAGACACGGTAGAAATTTCCCGCAAAATCTTGAGAGGGAGGTTCCGCAAAGAGAACTTCTCCTACCTTGGCTGCAAGCGGTTCAACCAAGTGAGCAAACAGGTCAGGAACGTCATGGATCTGAATCCAAATTTCTATTGTGTCCAGCTTGATGGTGGTCGGCTTAGTCACACCGTCATACTGCTTGATGATAACAGCATCCCCTCGGAAGTGCCATGGACCGTCTTGCATCACCCTCTCCCAATCCCCAAGACACGAGAATTGGATGGTGTACAGATTTTCTTCCAGTGGCTTGAATTTTACCTCTTGAGCGAGGTCCCACGCAGATCTCATGTTGCGGAAAAACCACGTCTGGCTATAGGTTTTGACTGTGTTGACCTTAGCAATTGCCACCCACCGGACTGCGTCTTCTGGAACTTGTGCCTCATCAAACACTACATCATCCAGATCCTCTTCCTTAAGCCCAAGCTCTTGCATCATCATCTCCACCTCGCTAACCCCAGAGGCACTGGGGTTCTCTTCTGAAGCCATGTAGATCACTCACCCGATGAAGATCCAATCGGGTTGTTTCAGGGAACCCTAAGTCCGTCTCTCCCCCTCTTTGCCAGCACCAAATCCCCCCCGCGATGGCGATCGGGTAAGGAGTAGTACAAGCAGTCAGAGGGTTGATCGGCGGCAGGGACGACCAGAACTCCACGAAGGCGGCGGATCGCCTCGGAGGAACAAAACCCTAACGAGAGGGAAATTTTTGTCTTGTTTCTTGTTTCCACGTGCATGTTCCGTAGAAATCCGAGGAACATCATTTGAAAACTTGTGCATGCACGTGAAAACATGCTAGTTCGACTAATGGGCCAAACCCATTGCTCGACAGTGGTGTAGCCCTGCACAATGATGGGCCTAAGTGCATGTCCATGAGAAGTCAATAAGGCCCAAATGACCACTTCTTTAGCTCCACTGTCAAAAAATCCCTCCTCCTTGATTGTGTGTCCTGGTAGAGTTTTTCATGTCGAAAACATGTTTGGATTTTGATGGAACTTCTATACTCTACCGAGTGGACACGTGGTGAAGTAGATCCATAGTATATACATGTGGAGGCTTGTGTATTTTCTCTTTATTAGTTACACCCGTTGTTCATAAATATAAGACATTTCGACAGTTTAATTTAAACTGCCAAATTGAACTTTTAAAACGTCTTATATCTAGGAACAAAGGTAGTATATTACATAGGAGCCCACAAGCCTTTGGACAGTAACGAGGAAGAACTCCCCATGAGATCGATTTCCTAACAAGTTAGATAGCAACTGAGGGCATCGAAGGTTTGTTGGATGTCTAGTACCTGTGCTCCAAACCCCGTGTGAATGAGGGATCAAGCGCTTGTTTAGCTTTGTGTGTCGAACTGCATATCCATCAATAACGAAGTCAACCTGACAATTCTAACAATGTATTTTTTTTGCACCATTAGCTTTCAATATATACCGTGGTTTTGTGTGTGTGTGTCTGGTGATGTGTGTTTACGGTCGTGCCTGATGTTTCTAGCAAGAGAAAAGGCTAAGCAAACAAGTACCTACATGTACAAAATCATGTAAACTTTTTTCTTCTTTGAGAAACCACAAAATCATGTAAACTTTTTTGGAAATAAATATAAGGTGCATAGTGTGCACATTGGTCTTCCCATGTTGCCCATTCCAATGGGAGTTTTCCCTTATACAGAGAGAACATGTATGCATGCAAGAATCTCCAATCTAATCCTAACATCGCCACATTAGTTGCTAGATTCACTCTTTAAAATGATTTATCGAATGAACCATCAGCCCGATTGGCGATCCGTTTCCACTAGTGAGTTTGTCTCGACGAGGGCTTCAAAACAAGATCCCATGTCGTCATGTTTGGATGTTTTTTGTGTGCCGCTTCTAGTTGCTAGAATATGTCAACATAGATGCCCATCCTAATCATGATTCGCGAATAGTTGCCACAATAATTATGCATAGTTACCAAAAAATATGTTTTTTTAGACGTTGTAATTTTATGTAAGGGTAGAGAGCGAATATTCAAGTGTTGACAATAGACGTACCATGAAGAAAGTAATCAGTGGTATATATATATTGACTTTAAACAACCTCACAACCAAGTTAATTTAACTAGAGATGATACTCGGTCGTTACGGCGGGAATTAGATGCAATAATTCTATGAAATTTTACGGTATGAAATTTTAATGTTGTAATTAGCAATGTGAGAACTGAAACCCAAACACATATAATTTAATATAATTGATTATTATATAGTTGTAGAAAAATTGTTAATATAAGTATCATGCATGATGCATGTTAAGGTGAGTCTTTTCCCATGCATAGTGACATAGTGAGTTGGCATAGTTGAATGTTGAGAGAGCATGCATGGTGGCATGGTGAGTTGGGATAGTTGCATGTCAAGATAAGTGAGTTAGTGGGGATCAACTATTTAGGTATACTAGACGATGCCCCGAATGTTGTTGCAGGAACGTTTTGCTATATATTTCAATGAAATTTAGTTGTATAGAATATTAATATTTGGAGTAATAATATGAGCACTAAAATTGAGAATAGAAATGATTTATTGTGTTTGCATGCTGAGGTAAATTTTACTTATGCATGGGTGCATGTGGAGGTGGATTTTTCCCCATACATGTTAAATGATGAGGTGGCATGCTTGCATGTTGAGAGAAATAAGTTAGTGGGAGCTAGCTATTTAGATATAGAAGATAGGATTTGACAACTAAGTGGCTCATAATCTGACAACTTTTTTGTGAGTGACTTATATTCTAGCAACTAAGTGCTAGTAATCTAGCAACTACCGATGAAAAAAAAGTTACCGAAGCATGTCAATATGGGATCTCGTTTTGAAGATCTGGTCGCAAGGAAGCTAATGATGAAAGAGAATCGTCAATTGTATTAACGAGGTAAAACTCTTTTAAAACTATGAAATTAAAGGAAACTTTTATGATATATGCCTATGTGTATTTGCATGCTTGTAAGAGAGAGGAGAGTCGCCGGCCCGCTGCATGGTAAGGTTTCCGTGCCTCGCTGCTCCCGATTTAATGAATGCAAATGCTTGGCTAATAAATCGGCCTCGACGTTAGTCGACCGATTTTCAAAATGAAAAATACAATTGAAATGTAATGCTCTTAGTTTGATCTCCTCGATAATTTGCCCATATATGCCACTAGTTCCCTTCTGAACATCGTTGATAACTTGTTTTCAGTCGGACACCATGACAATGTTGTGTAGCATCAGGTCCTCGGCTAACGACAACGCTTCCCTGCATGGAATTGCCTCTAGAGATGCCACATCCTTGATCTCATGTAACACCAATGAGGAAGAACCTAGATAATTCCATCAGCATCCCTACAAACTGCCGCTGTTGAACCGCTGTTTCAGCCCTTGCCATTCTTGCATCCACATAAATAAAGCATACCCCGATGGTGGTGCCAACATCCGAACGGGGCCGCTTCTCCTGGTACTCGCTGTAGCTCCTCCTTGCCTTGAACTCACAAAAGGAGGTGCATGGATAGATTCTGTCACATCTCCCAACTCTGCTATAAAGCAACTCACGAATAGATTTGTGGAAAGCGGGATTTGGTAAACTCCTTTGTGAATAGCCTTTCTTCTCGCCCACCAAGTTGCCCACAATGTCACAGCTAATTTTACAAAAGATGTATGCGACATAGACACTTTCATAGTAAATAACCACTGCTTGGCCCTCGGTTCTGTCGTTGCAATCATGTGCTCAGCTATGTCCTCGTCAACTAGTGACCATATACATCGTGACATCGAGCACTCGATTAACGAGTGTCGCCATGTGTCATGGGAATTATTCTGACAGTGAGTACTAGGGTACGAAGAAGGGCTGATCCTAGCTACGGCGAAGGTGTGACACAGGGATTTACGAGTTCGGGCCCCTCGCGGTGGAGGTAAAGACCCTAAATCTCAAGCTCTGGAGCTGTTTTCTTTCTCTTGTGTCTGAAGATTACAATGGATGCCAACCCCTGTCCAAGAGCTATGGGGCGGCTTATATATAGTGCGCCACCCATTGAACTAGCTACGTTAAAGAGGGTTTGATGATGGAATTAATTGGCGGGTCATTACATATGCTAACTGACGCATTGATCATCAATAACGTTCGCGGGCATGCGTCTCTTGTCGCTCCGGATCCCGCCCTGGCTGTCCGCCTCCCTACATCCGAATGGACCTATAGCGGCCGAGTGGATCCGTAGCAGTCGAGAGGATGATCTTTGTCCGAGTGGATGAACTACGACAGATATCTGACTAGGATCATGACCTGGGGTCTTGTAATGTTGAGGTTGCGGGCCCCTTTGCTGGTCTAGGATGTGCCTCTTATGACCCTACCCGTGGTAGGTAACCCCAATATTAGCCTCCTAATCGGTTAAAGTTTTGCAGAGCGAGTTTACCAAGAACTTGATTTGGCTCGAGCGCTTCAGGAGCACTCGGCGCCCGTCGTCAAGCTTAGTGACCTGCGACTTGAGCAAAACTTCAACGGATTCTAGACTAGGTGCTTCCCGATTGATCGAGGATATTTGACCGCGAGGAAAAACTTGGTGGCACTCATTTATCCCCCGGTGGAGACTGACTAGCGATCCAAGTGTGGATGTGCCATGAAAACCTGAGAGGCGATGCTAGCGTGTGGTCTAACTCTTCAAAAAGACGCCACTCATTATCCCGGAGGAACGCCGGCACGGGCCGTCTCCAAGTCCAAGTTCATGAAATTTACGCCTTGGAGCCTAGAAGAAGGGCCAAGTGGATCCGCAGAGGAGGGTCGATCTCATCTTGTAGCAGTCCTGAAGATGACTTCAGACAAAATTTGAAGCGTCTGTCCGAATGGACGTTGAAAGTCTTCGGCGGACCGAGTGTGTTTGAGCATATGTCCGAGTGGACGTCATTGCCTTGGGAATCCTTCGGCAGACCGAATGTGCTTCTTCGGAAAGATATCTTAGCAGATCAATCGGATTGATCAATGGCGATCAAAATCCCGCGCACACGTTTCTGCGGAATCGCCGCGGATCATGGGAAGGTGGGGTGTGGTGCCTCGATTTTTGCCACAAATACCGCCACCTGTCCCACTTTCCCTGCGCCGCGATTTGCGCCGCCGTTGGATACTGGATCAACGGCTGTGACTTGCTTCGGTGGATTTACCCAGAGGTATAAAACGGGGAGTTATTAGGGTAATTTTCAGATCCCCTTTCTCCTTATCCAGCTACTCCCCCTCGAGCTCGTCTCTCGTGCTCCGCTTGACGCCGACGCCGCTCACGTGAATGGGAAAGGACAAAACCTCCAAGTTGGAGAAACTGAAGAAGGCACGGAAGGGCTCGACCGCGAGCTCTGCCCCTCCGTGTGGTTGGATCTAGGATGTCTGACTGCCATCCAAGGTGACTAAGTAGTAGGTTCTCGAGCTCGTTGCCGACGGCCTCATCTCGGAGGAGGGATGGAGGCTGCACAAGGCTAGAGATGTCGAGCCTGCTCCGCATCCGGACGAGCGAGTGCTCCTCGTCACACACGTCCGTCGAGGTTTTTCCATTCCGCCACACCCTTTTTTCCGCGGGTTTTTAAATTACTTCGGGGCACAACTTCACCACCTTCCTCCGAATGCCATAGTTTACCTATCGGCGTTCGTCTCTTTATGCAAAAATTTCATCAGGTGCCACCCCCATTGGGCCCTGTTCAAGCACATTTTCTCCTGCCGCTCTCAAACTATTAAGAAATTGTCTCCGGACGAAGAGAAAACCAAAGTCATTCAGTTGTGCGGTGGGTTGGGGATCTGATACGTCTCCAACGTACACTACAAAAAAACACTTCCGTGATGATACGTCTTTGTCACAGTAGGTCAAGTTTTCTGTCATGCATGTACATCCGTGATAGTTTTATAACAGAATCAAGATAGTCATACCTGTGCTGTCGTAGAAGTGTTCCATGACAATACTGAAATTATCATCACGGAAGTGTCCACTTCCATGACGATAAATGTCGCGTCATGGAAGTGTTTTCGTCAAGGGTGACCGAGACATGGCATCCACCGTAACGGGTCGCCGTTAAGCCATCGGGTTCCGGTTTGGATCCGATAACCCGTTAGCAGCTCTGACCAATGGCGATTTTCCACGTGTAAATTTCTCATTCGCCAGCGGATCCACGTGTCAGCTCGGCGTTGCTACAGATGTCATTCGTCGAATGGACAAGACGCGCCTATGATACGTCGACACGTGGCACGACCCAACAGTGGCCCATTTGACCTAAATGGGTCGGCCCAGCCAAAGGCCCACAAGATTTTGTCACACACTAGTGTACCGGCCCGTTAACAGACTGCCACGGTTTGGGCCAAATTATGGCCCATATCGGATCGTGTTTTGGGCCAAATTACGGCCCATAACAGATCCGGCCCGTAAACAGGCCACTGTGCTTTTGGGCCCATTGTAGGCCCGGTTTGTATCTCGGCCTGTTAAAGGCCTGTTTAACAGTTCGGCCCGATATTCGTTTCGGCCTGTTAGCCGCCGTTGCTGCATATGGGCCATTTTCGGCCCGGTTTAACTTTCGGCCATTTAACGGCCGGTGCTGCAACTGGGCCGATTTCTAGTCTGAAGTGACTTTCGGCCTCTTAACGGCCCGTACTCTTCGTGGATACATTTCAGCCCAACCTGACTACGGCCTGTTAAAGGCCCGTGACATAGTTGGGCCAAATTATGGCCTACTTTGCATCCGGCCTACTTACGACCCATAATTTTATTGGGCCAACCAAGGCCCGTGATAAATTTTGGCCTGTTAACGGCTCGTATGTAATTGGGCCAATCATGGGCCTACGGATGTTTCGGCCTGCTTACGGCCCATGAATTGTTCGGCTCAATTCAAGCCCAATCTCCTTTTCAGCCTGTTAAAAGCCCAGGGAAATTTCTGGCTGCGGCCCACGTTTTACTCGGCTTGTTAAAGGCCAAAAACTACTTTATGTTTAGTCCTAATAATGGCCTGAGATGATTATAGGCCGACTTTCCGGCCCATATATAACTAGTTATGAGCCGGCCCATTTGGGTAGCATAATTTCTTTTTATATACCGCTGACAGACCGATAACGTATTGGGCCGTTGAGCTCCGTTGAAGCTACCGGCCTAAATTACAGCATACCGACTAAGAATAAACCTAGACTATACAATAATGAAATTACGGAATATTACATCCACTGGGCATCAAAGTTCGCCACCATTGATAATAAAGGGCAACCAGACCGCAGATTGCATACACTAGGCATCAATGGTCGCCAACAGTGCAAAAAAACGCGCCGACAAAATAATAGACAAAACCAACAGCACTTCAACACAGTTCAAGAAACGCGTCCTACCCCGGTGCTGCAGCGCAAGCAGCTGAACAAGCTGATGAGACCTCAGTTGTCTGAACGTTAAATCCTCTAGCTCTAGCCGGATAGCTATAAAGCACGCACGGGTGTCCTCTTTGATCTTCGTTAGAGATTGTACTTCAAGTCAGACCTGAGCTGCACCAAGTCTTTTAGCTTGAAGTTGAGACTGAAGAAGTCGAACTGATTCAGGCAGCAACTTAACCAAGGTTGTGTCACAGCTGCTGGTGAGTCTCTTGAACTCACTTTCTTCATCAAGGCATAACCTTGGGGTCATCTCGCTCTCTTCAAGATGGTTTACCTTCTTCGCTGCAATATAAGTGATAGGTACCAGCAATGGGTTTGGCTCACTATCTTCCTAAAGTTCTGCCTGGTGTCAGAGATATTAATCTGAAAGAGAAAGAAGGAGACATAGAACAAGTTTCACAAATATATAAGCAACGATGGTCAGTGTGTGACAATTCCATCCCTTTTTATATTGGCAAATTCAGAGATACAATTTAAAATAACATTAACATAATACGGCATTGTTCGTATCATCGGCAAAATTAGTTAAGACAAAGCAGCAAATGAGATGTTGCAGGCATGGGCAGCTTCACCACACCACCGGATTAGACATCTAGAACACAGGCATACATGCAGGGCTAAAGAAAATCAATGCATCTGTGTAACATCCCCATGTATTAAGCTACAGTGATCACCCTCTGATAATGCCAAGTCACCATGATTAGCAAGTCTTGATCACATTAGAATCATATCTCATTTCAAATTCCAGTTCAAATTGAAATTCAAATTTAAAGTGAATCTAAAAGTTGTTCCAATTTGAAAACTAAAATGTTCATTAAATAGCAAATAATCCATAACTAATTATGTTAAGAAAAACAACATCACCTAAATTACCTAGATGACTCTAACATCATCAAAACAGTACCAAACAACAATATTTAATACCATTTTGTTTAATAAAATTGCAAATGAAATCATACTGTCTCCAAACCAATTTCTGGTAGTAGTTAATATTGCACTGTAATTATTGAGCTAAGTCACCTATTTTACAAAAGCCAAATTGTAGCCAAACATTTTACAAAACAGAAGTGAAAACAGAAAACAGAAAATGAGAAAGAAAAACGGTAAAAACTTACTGGCGCACTGGGCTTCGAGTGCACAGTGCAGCCTGGCCCGGCCCACCTCGGCCTTTCTCCTTCCTCCCGCCTCCTTCTCATGCGTTTCAGCACCCGCGCGTGCCCGAGCGCCGATGCGCACGCGTCGGCCATCCCCGCCGCCCTAGCCGCCGCGAGGTGGATAAGGGCATCTCCCGCGACCCCCTGGCGAAACCCTAGCCACTTTCCCCTCTCCCTCTCGCTCGCCCGTCTTCTTTCTCTTGCGCCCGAGAGCTTCCTCCGCCGTCGCTGTCGATCCCGCGCTCTCCGTCGTCCCCGCGCTGCGCCGGCATGTCCTAGCTGCCTGCCGTCGTCGACTACGCCGCCTGCACCGAAGAACGCGGGCCAGGAGCCGCTGCTGCGAGCTCGGCGACCTCGTCTTCCTTCTCGGGTCGCCGGCGCCTCCTCGTCGATTCGGGCAACTCCGGCAGCTCCTAAGCCTTTCGACGGCCTCCTTGAGCCGCACGGTGAGCTCCGCTCCCTCCCCGCCGTTTTCCCCTTTGTTTTCGCGCGCGTAGACGTCGTCGTCGTCATGGCCGAACCGGCCGCCACCGATGAGCTCGTTGCCGTGGCCACACTGCCCGTCGAGCTCAAACGAGCACGGATTCGTGCTCAGCATGTCCGTGCGGTCCCAATGCGACCCGCCGCTCGCCCTGCCGTGCCCCGCGTCGCCGGATCTGTCAACGACTGAACTCCGGCGCTGCCCGCGACCTCGCCGTCGTTGACTCCAGCGACGAGACCACCACCATTCGACGCGCCTCACTCCGCCCGTTCGAACGCACCTAGTCCCGAGTCGAACGGCCGCCGGAGCGCGGTTTCCGGCGAGAGCCCGTGCGCTCCGCCGCGTTTCTGGTCGCCGGCGGCTCGCCGCCGGCCAGCGCCTCGCTGGCAGCCACGTGGGCGCCTCTGGGCCACTGACCAGTGGGCCCAGGGGCCCCAGTTGACCTGTTGACCAGGTCAACCCCGCTGACGTGGCCCTTACTTTCGCTGACATGTGGGCCTGCACTGTTTAAAATGTTTTAAAATTAAATAAACCGTTAATTAATCTGTTAATTAAATCATTTAGTTAATTAGTCACTGACAGTAGGACCCACCCTCTAATTAATCATTAATTAGTTTAATTAATCTGTAATTAGCCACTGTGTCACTGACCAGTGGGACCCACTGGTCAGGTTTGACTCTGGTCAGCCGGGTTTGACCGCTGACGCCATGCTGACATCATGCTGACGTCACTGGCCACTGTTTTGGACAATTCGAATTAAATAATTTCAGAAATTCCAGAAAATGATTAAAACTTTGAAAAATCATATAAATTAAACCGTAACTCGGATGAAAATAATTTATATATGAAAAATGATCTGAAAAATATGACGAATCCGAATATCCTACCCACATACCTGCCACACCCCTCTAACATACTGAACATGGAACCTTTTTCCCAATTTCGATAAATGAATAGTGCATGACTTTAATAAGATAATTCCAGAGAAATTCCTAAATTATCTAAAGCAGTTAGATAGGCATTATATCACCTCTGCATATCATTTAGGCATGTCATGCATCGTTGTTGCATTGTTGCCGTGAATTTATTGTTTCTTCCCCCTCCTTCTCTCCCGATAGCCGCCGAGACCGCCGCTGACGCAGCTGAGTACGACTACGCTCCAGACGAGCAGCCTTCGGACGACCAGCCCCTCTCAGCAGAGCTTCCAGGCAAGCAAACCCCCTTGATCATCTAGATATCGCCTATTCTTTCCCTCTTATTCTTGCATTAGAATTGCCCCTATTACTGTTCTGATAGCTCCTATTCTGATGCATAGCCTGGTTTTGTAACCTGTTGTTGATACTCTACCTGTTATCCTATATGCTTAGTATAGACTGGTTAGTGATACATCAATGGCCCCACACCCTTGTCCTTGTTGCCACGCTTTTCCACCAGTGACTCGATCAGTATGATCGACGGTCAGAGACCAACACATCACCGCACATTCCCCCTAAGTTGTTCGACTCTGCAGAGCTACCACCGAGTGCCAAGGGTGATACCTCTTATCTCACTTCCGATGATGCCTCTATAGAATAGTATCCGGTTGTGGGTTACCGAGGGTGATTCCACTTTCATCACCTCCGATAAAGCTTCTGTCGTGCAACTCCTCTTGTGTGAATCCATCGAGGGTGATTCCTCCGGGTTCACCTTGACCGATACTTCGAGTGGGAATCCATCAAGGGTGATTCCTCGGATTCCTTCTCGATACTTTGGACACACGGGTACTTCGACTTTACTACTGTCATTTGATAAAGACGGGTTGGCTCCAAGAGCACCCGCGAGCCGTGTGTTATCAAGTCGGAGCGACAGGGATCCTGTTTGTCTCTGCGAGTTACTAAACACGCCTAACGGATTTGGGTATTTGATCTGAGTAGGCCGCTGGCCTTATACGCACTACCACCAATTGGGATAATGGTTTAATGGGGCCCTCTACATCGTATGTATCAGCCGAAAGTTCTTCAGATGTCACAACTCAGAGATGCGGGCTGATCGTTGGGGTGGGCTGGTTATGTCACTGGTGTATTTAGTGTCGCGCCTGGGCCCCGACCAGCCACGTAACATGCAGGAGTGCAAAGGGCAATGGCCCAAGACCCCTTTGCACTTAGGATTTAGACCAGCGTGCTGACCTCTCTGCTGAGCCTAGGTAGGACTGTGTCGTGTCGATCACCCGAGGTCGGGCATTACCCAGGAAGTGTGTCCGGCCAGATGTGATCGAGCGTGTTGGGTAACAGTAGTGCACCCCTGCAAGGAAGTTATCTATTCGAATAGCCGTGTCCACGGTAACAGGACGCTCGGAGTTGTATCTTGATCCACTACAACTACAAACTGATGTTGATTCACTATTAAACTGTTAATACTGCACTAGGGATTGCTTTCTCGCAGGGAGTCGAGAAAGGATCTCAGGGCGTTGCTATTACATAACCACTATTATATGCTACTGTGATCTACTCTCTTCTGATGCTGCAAGATTGCTTCAAGATGCTAGTCTTCGATAGGCTAGGCTTCTCCCCCTCCATTTTGTCATTCCGCTTTCCCCATTCCTTTGATACCAATGCATACTTAGTATAGTTCTGATGTCAGTCTTGCGAGTACTTTGGATGAGTACTCATGGTTGCTTTGCTACTTCTTTTTCCCCATACCCGCTTGCTACAATCAGACGACGGAGTCCCGGAGCCAGACGCCACCGCAGGAGATTACTACCAGGAGAGCCCCGGAGGCACGTACTACTGGGTTGAGCCAGCCGACCAGGAGTAGTTCGGAGGCCCTAGGCAGGAGGCCTTCGCCTTTTCGATCAGTGTCACTGTTTGTGCTAGCCTTATTAAGGCAAACTTGACTAACTATGTCTGTACCCAGATATTATTTGTGTGTATGACTTATGTATTCGGGTCCTCATGACCCCTGGTTTGTAATTTGAAGATTTATGTTTAAATTTGAGTTTAGAGTTGTGTTGTGATATCTTCCCATGAGTCTCTGATCTCGATCGTGTGCATTTGCGTGTATGATTAGTGCACGGTCGAGCAGGGGCGTCACAATCTGTTCTGATTAATGTGAATGGCATGAATAAGGAACATGTTTTTACAACTACAATTTGAAACTGGCAGTTGTTGCAAACATGCAATCTGATGCAAACACCAAAGTAAAAAGCAGTGGAGGAAATGATGCCTATCCAAATCTATACTAGAACAAAGTTTGAAGGCTTGAGAAGGATGGACTTACATTACATGTTAACATGGGCTCGACAAAGCCCTTCTCCATGTCAATGGAATGATAATTCAAGAAATTCCCCAAAGAAACTTCTTCATAAGCGTTGCCTTTATTCTACATTTTTTAAAGAGTAAATATAGATCTAATAATATTGGAAGAAATAGAGGATAATGAAGCTCAGATGCAGAGTGATGATACATAATCAAATAGCCATCAATTAAGTATAGCGTTACAAGGCAAAAGGTACTGACTAGAGGAATGCAGACCTCAACTTGTGCAGTGGCATTGGCTTTATTCAACATTTTGGTAAGAGTAAATGTAGATCACAAAAATCAACTATCTCTCAATGTAAGTACAGTAATACTACCTCCGTCCGGAATTACTTGTCACTTAAATGAATGTATCTAGCACTATTTTAGTTCTAAATACATCCAACTGAGCAACAAGTAATTCGATACGGAGGGAGTACATGACAACAGGTAATTACAAGAGCAATCCAGAGCTTCATAACCATTGGGATTATTCTACATTTATGTAAGAGTAAATATAGATCTTATAATTTCGAGCAAACGGTGGATAAGGAAGCTAACACGCACAGTGATGCTACATAATCAAACAGCAATGAGTGTAAGTATGGTGTTAAAGGGCAAGAGGTACTGACAAGAACAACGCAGTGTGCAGTATTTTTGTGAGATCCTATGATCCCTTGAGAATAGATCACTGCCTTTTACAAATACTTTGTTTGTACTCCTTCAGGATCTGCAATCACCCTCTTCCTTTTGGACATCTATTACGAAAGAACAACATTTGAGTGGAAAAACCTAATATGATGACACATGCTATAGGTATAGAAAATGGATAGGCATGGCATATTCTCATATATGATGTGTAAACTAAGCAGATGGTGGTGTAACAAAGTAGAAGTTATGCAAGATACGTGCGACTGATAACCCACAAGTATAGGGGACCAATTGTAGCTTTTTCGATAAATAAGAGTGTCGAACCCAACGAGGAGCTAAAGGTAGAATTAATATTCCCTTCAAGTTCTATCGACCACCGATACAACTCTACGCACACTTAGCGTTTGCTTTACCTAGAACAAGTATAAAACTAGAAGTACTTTGTAGGTGTAATGCTAGAACTACTTGCAAGAATAAAACTAGGAGTACTTTGCGAGAATAAAACTACGAGTAATTTGAAAGATAATAAAAGTTAGTTGTTTAGTAGAAAGATTTTGTAACACAAGAAAATGATTTGTCCCTAGGCAATCGATAACTAGACCGGTAATCATTATTGCAATTTTATATGAGGGAGAGGCATGAGCTAACATACTTTCCGTACTTGGATCATATGCACTTATGATTGGAACTCTAGCAAGCATCCGCAACTACCAAAGATCATTAAGGTAAAACCCAACCATAGCATTAAGTAACAAGTCCTCTTTACTCCCATACGCAACAACCCCCTTACTCGGGTGTAAGCTTCTGTCACTCTAGCCGCCCACTATAAGAGAATTATGAACGTATTGCAAACCCTACAGCGGGAATCCCTCATGCTTGCGCGACATGGAGGGCACCATAGGACAGCACCAAAATAAAACATACAACTCAAACCAATCACGATCATCAATCAACCCATAGGACAAAACGAATCTACTCAAACATCATAGGATTGCCACATATCATTGGATAATAATATATAGCGTTAAGCACCATGTTTAAGTAGAGATTACAGCGGGGAGAAGAGGTGTTACACCGCTGCATAGAGGGGGAGAGAGTTGGTGTTGACGGCGGCGAAGTTGTTGGTGTAGATCGCCGTCACGATGATTGCCCCGGTGGCGTTCCGGCGCCATCGGGAGAGAGGGGGAGAGAGCCCCCTCATTCTTCTTCTTCCTTGGCCTCCCCCCTAGATGGGAGGAGAGTTCCCCCTCTGGTCCATGGCCACCATGGCTCCCGGAGGGGAGGAGCCCCTCCGAGATTGGATCTCTCTCTCTGTTTCTCTTCTGTTTGACGTCCCTGTTTTCTGGCCGAAAACCGTTTCTTATATCCCCAGAGATCCGTAACTCCGATTGTGCTAAAATTTTAACATGATTTTTTTCTCGATATAAGCTTCCTTGCGGCCGAAGAAGAGCCCCAACCGACTTATGGTGTGCCCACAAGGCAACACCACGCGGCCTGGGGGGGTCGTGCCCATTTGCCTTGTGGAGGCTGTGGGCCTCCGTTTGCATTGATTCCACCTCCCAAAAATCACATATATTCCAAAATAATTCTCCGTAAAATTTTATCGCGTTTGGACTTCCTTTGATATGGATTTTCTGCGAAACAAAAAACAAGCAGAAAACAGGAACTAGCACTGGGCACTGGATCAATATGTTAGTCCCAAAAATAATATAAAATGTTGCCAAAAGTATATGAAAGTTTTAGAATATTGGCATGAAACAATCAAAAATTATAGATACGATGGAGACGTATTAGCATCCCCAAGCTTAATTCCTGCTCGTCCTCTAGTAGGTAAATGATAAAAAAAAGATAATTTTTGATGTAGAATGCTACCTAGCATAATCTTGATCATGTAATCTAATCATGGCATGAATATTAAGACACGAGTGATTCAAAGCAATAGTCTATAATTTGATATAAAGACATCAATACTCAGGTATACCAACAAACAATCATGTCTTTCAAAATAAAAATGCTAAAGAACGCTATCCCTAGCCCGTCATGCTCAATCATTGATCCAGTCACGATGTACATAACATTAACTATACTCAATGCATAAAAATGACAATAGTGCTCTCCAACTGGTGCTTGAATGAGAAGGTGATGACTCAACAATAAAAGTAAAATAACATAAAGTAAATAGATAGGCCCTTCGCAGAGGTAAGCATATATTTGCAGAGGTGCCAGAGCTCAAAGCTTAAATCAGAGATGAAAACATTTTGAGAGGTGTACTTTTCCTGTCAACGTCATGACCGAGGGTTCTCAATATCTTCCATGCAAAACACATTATAGGCGGTTCCCAAGAGAAAAGGTAAAGTTACTCCCCCTCAACCATTCAAACACAAGCCATGGCTAGCCGAATCCTTGGGTGCCCTCCATACAATCAACTTTCCGGGGGAGTTTGTTTGCATTATATAATTTTGATTTGAGCATAGGACTGGGCATCCCAATTACCAGCCTCTCTCGTGCAATGACAGGTGAATAAACACCCATCGTGAGAATAAACCGCTTAGCATGGAAGATACTGACCACCCACTGCCGCTCCATGAGCGGTACGGGCACACAAAACAGATGCTTATTTGAATGATTAGAGGTGGCACATGCAAATTTACTTGGAACGGCAGAGTAATACCGCATATAGGTAGATATGGTGGACTCATCTAGAACAACTTTGGTTTAAGGATTTGGATGCACAAGCAGTATTCCCGCTTAGTACAGGCGAAGGCTAGCAAATAGATTGAGAAGCGACCAACTAGAGAGCGACAACGGTCATAATCATGCATTACGAATAATTAACATTGGATACTAACATGAGTATGATATAACTTCATCGCATAACTATACATGCATGCTTCGGGAGTCACAAACCTTAACACCAATATTCTTACTAAATCACAATCATTCACTAGTACACCCACATATTACCATCTTAATATCGCAAAACTATTGCAAGGAATCAAACTTATCATATTTAGTGATCTACAAGTTTTATGTAGGATTTTATGACTAACCATGTGAATGACCAATTCCTGTTGACTCTCTAAATAGATATAAGTGAAGCATGAGAGTTTAATTCTTTCTACAAAAGACCATGCTCTAATAAATATAAGTGAAGCAAAGAGCGTTCTACAAATAACGGGTTTCCTATATGTAGAGAAACAGGCAATCCAAACTTCAAATGATATAAGTGAAGCACATGAAGCATTCTATAAAGCCATACTCAAAAGATATAAGTGAAGTGCATGAAGCATTCTATAAATCAACCAAGGACTATCTCATACCATCATGGTGCATTATTAAAATAAAAATAAAAAGCACACGACGCTCCAAGTAAAACACATATCATGTGATGAATAAAAATATAGCTCCAAGTGATATACCGATAGATTGTAGACGAAAGAGGGGATGCCATCCGGGGCATCCCCAAGCTTAGACGCTTGAGTATTCATTGAATATTACCTTGGGGTGCCTTCGGAATCCCCAAGCTTAGGCTCTGGCCACTCCTTATTCGTTTATCCATCGTAGTCTCAGCCAAAACTTGAAAACTTCAGCACACAAAACTCAACAGAAACCTCGTGAGATCCGTTAGTATAACAATTAAATATTAAACTCTAAGTACTGTTGTAAATTGATTCATATTTAATATTGGAATAATTACACAGTACTCCAACTTCTCCATGACTCATACCCCCCGATACGATCCATAGATACATCAAAATAAGCAAACTATGCAACAAAAACAGAATCTGTCTAAAACAGAACAGTCTGTAAAGATCTGAATTATAGTCATACTTCTGTAGATCAAAAAATTCTGAAAAATTAGGAAAACGTGGGCAATTCATATATAAATACTATGTAAAAAATTCAGAAGGTTCTGACACACCAGAGAAAAAACAAAATTCCAGCACTGGACGCAAAAGTTTCTGTTTTCCAACAGCATCTACCATACTATCATCCAAATCATCCCAAAGGCATTACTTGGCACATTATTTTTATAATACAATGGATTTGTACAAGAGGATAATTATTTTTGTTGAAAATTTTCTGTAATCAAGATTCACAAAGTTTTCATGGGCATGAACAAAGTTCAAGGCTAGCTCCCACTTCAACGATGCTCGTCTTTCTCATTTTCACTTTTCTTTTTGAAAAAGTTTTAGGTTCCCCTCTATATTTTTTTGTTTTTAAACTTTTTTAAAAGCACACAACAGAATAAAATGACTCTCTAAAACTTCTGGGTTGTCTCTCAGGCAGCGCTTTCTTTAAAGCCATTAAGCTAGGCATATAGTGCTCAAGTAATCGGTCCACCCGGATCCCAAGGTATATCAAAGCCAATTTTAATTAACAATGATTTGTAATTTAGTAGTGAGCACAAAGAAACATATATCATGCAATGACGAAGTCTAAATCTCTTCCTATGCATCGACATGTCATAAAAGAACAATTCATGCACATCAAGTAAAGGCCAATGCATAGTATAAACAGTTTCTTGCAATTT
The DNA here is from genome assembly GCA_039707655.1 of Elymus sibiricus. NCBI lineage: Eukaryota > Viridiplantae > Streptophyta > Magnoliopsida > Poales > Poaceae > Elymus > Elymus sibiricus. The sequence continues at coordinate 257,385,220 of CM077674.1, forward strand.
TATCGTATTGGAAACATAGAGAGGTGGAGATATAGTTCCTCTCTCATAATAATTGCAAGTAGGAGCAGCAAGCACATGCATATTATATTCATCAAAATCATCATGTGTAATAGTAAAACGCAACCCATCAATGTAATCCTTAATAAGCGCAAACTTCTCCGATATAGTGTAGTTGGGAGAATTCAAAAAGATAATAGGACTATCATCTGTAGGTGCAATAGCAACAATTTCCTATTTAACATAAGGAACTATAGCAAGTTCATCTCCATAAGCATCATTCAAATTACATCAAAAAGCATAGCAAGCATCAATTACATCAAAAAGGGATATTTCAAACGAATCAAATGGATCATAGCAATCATCATAGCATTCATCCTTCGGTAAGCACGAAGGGAAATTAAACAATGTATGAGTTGAAGAGTTACTCTCATTAGAAGGTGGGCACGGGTAGCTAATCCGCTCTTCCTCCCTTTGTTCTTCGCTCTCCTCATCATATTTTTCATCTAATGAGCTCACAGTGTCATCAATTTCTTCTTCCATAGATTCCTGCAAAACATTAGTCTCTTCTTGGACAGCGGAGACTTTCTCAATAAACTCATTAATATCGGCATTGTATTCGTAATTCTCATAGCAATATTTAAGTATATCAAAATTTTCAGATCTGTAAACATCATCATCACAATCTTCATACTTTTCAAACAAAGATTCAATTTCATAAGCACCCTTGAAAGCAACAAATTCTTCTATTCGTTCCACATCATAGTAATCATATATACCATTAGCATAAGAAGCCAAGGTTTCATTATCATTAAATTTACATGAAAAGGGAAGGTGTGGAGCCTTCATCTTAGAGCAACAAGTATAATCATATCTTAAGCATAAATTCCGAGCATACCAATGCAAATAATAAATTTGATCCCATAAGAGTTTCCCTTTTTGAGACAAGCAATAATCCCTAAAGTATTCCCGTTGATCCAAAGTATACCCCATTATCAAGTTGAATGGAGATTTATCAGGATTATCAAAGTAGTGTTTAATATTTTTCACATAACCAGCATCGAGGGCTTTAGGAGGTTCCCCATCTCCATGAGTAGCAAGTACAACTATTTTTTTTGGTGTTTCGTGTTCCATATCCATAACTAAAGATATAAAACAACTTAGAATAGAAAATAAAAACTACTTAGTGATAAAGCAAACAAGCACACACGAGAATATCTACCCCATGCTATTGCTCCCCGGCAACGGCGCCAGAAAAAGGTCTTGATAACCCACAAGTATAGGGGATCAATTGTAGCTTTTTCGATAAATAAGAGTGTCAAACACAACAAGGAGCTAAAGGTAGAATTAATATTCCCTTCAAGTTCTATCGACCACCGATACAACTCTACGCACACTTAGCGTTTGCTTTACCTAGAACAAGTATAAAACTAGAAGTACTTTATAGGTGTAATGCTAGAACTACTTGCAAGAATAAAACTAGGAGTACTTTGCGAGAATAAAACTACGAGTAATTTGAAAGATAATAAAAGTTAGTTGTTTAGTAGAAATATTTTGTAACACAAGAAAAGGATTTGTCCCTAGGCAATCGATAACTAGACCAATAATCATTATTGCAATTTTATATGAGGGAGAGGCATGAGCTAACATACTTTCCGTACTTGGATCATATGCAGTTATGATTGGAACTCTAGCAAGCATCCGCAACTACCAAAGATCATTAAGGTAAAACCCAACCATAGCATTAAGTAACAAGTCCTCTTTACTCCCATACGCAACAACCCCCTTACTCGGGTGTAAGCTTCTGTCACTCTAGCCGCCCACTATAAGAGAATTATGAACGTATTGCAAACCCTACAGCGGGAATCCCTCATGCTTGCGCGACATGGAGGGCACCATAGGACAGCACCAAAATAAAACATACAACTCAAACCAATCACGATCATCAATCAACCCATAGGACAAAACGAATCTACTCAAACATCATAGGATTGCCACATATCATTGGATAATAATATATAGCGTTAGGCACCATGTTTAAGTAGAGATTACAGCGGGGAGAAGAGGTGTTACACCACTGCATAGAGGGGGAGAGAGTTGGTGTTGACGGCGGCGAAGTTGTTGGTGTAGATCGTCGTCACGATGATTGCCCCAGCGGCGTTCCGGCGCCATCGGGAGAGAGGGGGAGAGAGCCCCCTCCTTCTTCTTCCTTGGCCTGCCCCCTAGATGGGAGGAGAGTTACCCCTCTGGTCCATGGCCTCCATGGATCCCGGAGGGGAGGAGCCCTTCCGAGATTGGATCTCTCTTTGTGTTTCTCTTCTGTTTCGCGTCCCTGTTTTTTGGCCGAAAACCGTTTCTTATATTCCCGGAGATCCGTAACTTCGATTGCACTGAAATTTTAACACAATTTTTTTCTTGATATAAGCATCCTTGCAGCCGAAGAAGAGCCCCAACCGACTTACGGTGTACCCACAAGGCAACACCACGCGGCCTGGGTGGGGGGTCGTGCCTGTTTGCCTTGTGGAGGCTGTGGGTCTCCGTTTGTGTTGATTCCACCTCCCAAAAATCACATATATTCCAAAATAATTCTCCGTAAAATTTTATCACGTTTGGAATTCATTTGATATAGATTTTCTATGAAACAAAAAACAAGCAAAAAACAGGAACTGGCACTGGGCACTGGATCAATACGTTAGTCCCAAAAATAATATAAAATGTTGCCAAAAGTATATGAAAGTTGTAGAATATTGGCATGAAACAATCAAAAATTATAGATACGATGGAGACGTATCAGCATCCCCAAGCTTAATTCCTGCTCGTCCTCGAGTAGGTAAATGATAAAAAAAAAGATAATTTTTGATGTGGAATGCTACCTAGCATAATTTTGATCATGTAATCTAATCATGTCATGAATATTAAGACACGAGTGATTCAAAGCAATAGTCTATAATTTGATATAAAGACATCAATACTCAGGCATACCAATGAACAATCATGTCTTTCAAAATAAAAATGCTAAAGAACGCTATCCCTATCCCTAGTGGATTGTTCCGCAATATTCCTCTGGTGCACCCATTGTCATATTCATTATGATCATGTTCAATACCTGACATGCATGAAAACATAAAAATAAGTCAGATTATCTTTGTAATGCATATGGGATTCTAATCCAGTAATGCCTCCCTGTAAACCCCTATGTGCTATCTCAGTGCAATTCTTCTGGAAGATGCCATGTGTGCTGTAATTTGGTGTGTGCATTAATATAGTGTGGCCTGCTACTCAAAATATAGGCTCCCTATTGAGAGCTCCAGAAGTAATGATACTTCGCAGATGACAGCTTCAAAATATACTAAGGAAGAACAACTCGACCTGACCTATCGACCGCAAATGTCTCTACTCCTCTTCCCAAAGAAGGAACATACTGTACTTATTAAAGAACAAGAGAAGATGATCATGTCAAAGAAGAGCAGAAGAGCAAGCAGATTGTAGATATTACAAGTCTTTCTATACAATGTCTGTTGCCCACCCATGATGAACCAGAGCGCACAGAGAAATATTATTCCTTTCTGTTTCTCTATATATGGCTCACATGCATTTCGAAACTAAAGTAGGAACATTTAGCTGACCAATTAAACCAGTCTCTGTCTTACTAATATCAGCATCATATCAGATTCAAATTTGTACAACTAAGCTTGTTTAGCTTGATGGATGGAGCAGTGCTCTTACGACACGAATCACGTTGGCTAATCGTAGTGATCATAAAAGGGGGAAACCCTAAGCATGATGAGTATAGTGTTGACCATGGCATGGCAGATCTGAAGCTACAAACCACACAAAGGCTACTTAGCAACTTATGTTTGCTTTCAACTAACAACTAAGATTTGGTATGGACAAGATAGTACAGTAAACAAGTGACAAAGAATTGTAATTCCCTGCTGTCTCTCTATATATTGCCACATGCATTTGGAAACTCAAGTGGGAGCATTAGCTGACCAATTAAATGTGTGTTTGTTAACTAATATCAGCATCATATCACATTCGTATTTGAACAACTATGCTTTGGAATTATGAGGGTGTGTTGTTTAGCTTGAAGGGTGGAATGTTGCTAGTACGACACAAAGCACCTCCGCAGATCATAGTAGTGTAGATAAAAGGGGAAAAACCTAAGCATCACGAGTAAAATCGGGAAAGTGGAACTAGCTGGAACATATGGGTTTGTATTGCCGGTAAGGCTGGAAATGCTTCGGATCCCCTACAGGGGCAGCTCTATTCAACTAAAGGCGCAATACTATTACTATCAGTCTAGACTCTCAAAGGCGACACAGCTCCCAACATTTCCTGGATATTATGGCAGACCAACTAGAATAGTTGAAAGCATCCATCAGAAGCGACCCAATATAACTGTCGACTGCAAATGTCCCTGCTCCAGTTCCTGACAAGGAACATACTGTACTACTATACTTATTAAGAAGAACAAAATAGGAACATGTTAAAGAAGAGCAAGCAAATTTTGGATAATACAATGTGTGTTGCCCACCCATGATGAACCAGAGCGCACAGAGAAATACTCTTCCTTCGTGTCTCTCGATATGTGGCTCACATGCGTTTCGAAACTAAAGTAGGAACATTTAGCTGAACATTTAGCTGACCAATTAAACCTGTCTCTTTCTTACTATTATCAGCATCATATCAGATTCAAATTTGTACAACTAAGCTTGTTTAGCTTGATGGGTGGAGCAGTGCTCTTACGACACGAATCACGTAGGCTGATTGTAGTGATCATAAAAGGGGGAAACCCTAAGCATGATGAGTATAGTGTTGATCGTGGCATGGCAGATCTGAAGCTGCAAACTGCACAAAGGCTACTTAGCAACCGATGTTTGCTTTCAACTAACAACTAAGATTTGGTATGGACAAGATAATACAGTAAACAAGTGACAAAGAAATGCATTTCCCTGCTATCTCTCTATATGTTGCCACATGCATTCGGAAACTCAAGTGGGAGCATTAGTTGACCAATTAAATGTGTGTCTGTTAACTAATATTAGTATCATATCACATTCATATTTGAACAACTAAGCTTTGGAATTATGAGTGGTGTGTTGTTTAGCTTGAAGGGTGGAGTGCTGCTAGTACGACACGAAGCACCTACGCAGATCATAGTAGTGTAGATAAAAGGGGAAAACCCTAAGCATCACGAGTGAAATCGGGAAAGTGGAACTAGCTGGAACATATGGGATTGTATTGCCGATACGGCTGGAAATGCTTTGGATCCCCTACAGGGGCAGCTCTATTCAACTGAAGGCGCAATACTGTTACTATCAGTCTAGACTCTCAAAGGCGACACAGCTCCCAGCATTTCCTGGATATTAGGGCAGATCAACTGAATAGTTGAAAGCATCCATCAGAATAGACCCAATATACATGTCGACTGCAAATGTTCCTGCTCCAGTTCCCGACAAGGAACATACTGTACTACTATACTTATTAAGAAGAACAGGAGAGGAACATGTTAAAGAAGAGCAAGCAGATTTTGGATAATACAATGTGTGTTGCCCACCCATGATGAACCAGAGCGCATAAAGATATGCAATTCCCTGCTGTCTCTCCATATGTGGCGCACATGCTTTTCGAAACTAATGTAGGAACATTAGCTGACCAATTAAACATTCTCTGTTTTAGTAATATCAGCATCATATCAGATTCGTATTTGAAAAACTAAGCTTTGGAATTATGAGTGGCATATTGTTTCGCTTGATGGATTAAGGAGCAGTGCTAGCATGACACGAAGCACCTAGGATGATGGTAGTGAATATAAAAGGGGAAAACCATAAGCATTGCGAGTATAGTGTTGACCGTGCCATGGCGGATCTGAAGGTGCTAACCGGACAAAGGCTACTTCGCAACCAATGTTTGCTTTCAACTAACAAATAAAGATTAGGTATGGACAAGAAAGTACAGTAAACAAGTGACGATCTATTTTCCGGGTGAGATCAATAACTTAAGAAGATATGAAAGAGTACCACCTCTCTTGTGACGCCATGTAGGCCTCTGCTGATACGTTGAGGGTGCTGCGGGTGCTATGGCTGTCGACGGCGCGGAAGCAGATCTGAGACGGCAGACAGCGGCATCGGGGGATAAGTCCTGTTGCCGTGGATGAGACGGTCTTAGGAGCTACCATGGCAAGGTGGACGACAGCGCGGATGAAGCGAGAGGACGTGATGCTAGGATCCTGATCCGGCGCGGTGGATGAGAGACGTCGATCTCTTGTAATGGACGACGGCGTCGGGGTAGTTGCTCCGGCATGGTGGAGGAGGACGGCGGCGAATGGTGTGGCGGACGGAGGAGGCTGGGGTGGAGAGGGTGTTTTGGCGCCCACGGAGTACGAATGGGGAAATGGAGCGAGAGAGGAGGGGGGAACCATGTCTTTGGGACGCACTTGTATGAAATGTGGGGAAGTTACCAACTTAGCCCCCGTTTAAAATTTTGGACGTCTCGTCGGTTGGGGATAGGACGGTAATCTCGCATCTCCCCAATATTTGCCGAGAGCGATTTCCGGCGAGGAGAGGGTGTTTTGGCGCCCACGGTTGGCGCCCACGGTGTATGAACGGGGCTGACAGGTAGGGCGGTTGTGTCACGTATGAGTGAAGTTACAAACCTGCCCCTACTTAAAATATTAGCCTAGATCGATTTCGGCCGATGAGAGTTTGTTTTGCCGTCCACCGTGTATGAATGGGGAAATGGAGGGCGGAGAGAGGTCTTTGGGACGAGCTTGAATCAAATGTGTTTTGCCGCCCACCTTTGGCGCCCACCATGTCTGAATGGGGTGAGAGGCGGTCGTGTCATGTCTGAGTGAAGTTACAAACCTACCCCTATTTAGAGCAGTGGAAATCGGGCAGATAGGTTGTGCATGTCAGGGGTAGACAGTAATTTCCATCTCCCAAACACTGGTTTCGAGTAGCCGACGTGGGAGTGGGTGTTTTGCCGCTTCTTTTGAATTTTGAGAGAATAAGCATTCAAGTTTACCCTGGCAACTAAATTTGAACCCATTTTGTATTCGATTATGAATCTTTATAAATCATTCTATGTTTTTTAAGATATCTTCAAAAGCACAACAAAGATGTATTCCACCTTTATATATGAATATGATTTACAAATGCCATGATACTTGAATTCAGAAGGTTGAATCCACTTTGAGTCAAACAGTTATTTCATCCAACACAATTTGCTCACACGAAAAACAGTTCACCTTATGTCCACTCCTACAAGTACTGAGGATTGCCTCACCTAAGAAAATCAGATCATTACAAGCCATGGACAACAAATAAGGGGTCTTACAACATAATCCATTCACAAACATGACACAACATGCAAGTATACAAATCTAATGAAAATTTCAACTGGTATCTAAAGAAGAACTAGGATTAGCCTAGGCTTCAGATAGCAGAAGTAGCAGGACCTTCTCCATCTCCAAATGCAATTGTGTTACTTGCTCCACATCTTTGTTTGCTTGCATAATGCGTGCAGCTAATTGCATAATTTCCAGCCTCATGATCAGGATTACCTCCTTCATGGAAGCCACACCCTCTCTTTCTGCCTCTAGTAGAGCCTCAAGAACTATAATATATGTGCTCTCCAACGGGGTTGCCTCTGAACTGCTACCATCTGGTAACATGGATGGCGCACTGCTTCCACAAATAGATCCTGGGGGTGTACATTGTGTCCTAGTTTGAACTGCATCCTGAAAGGTTTCCACTGGACATAAGTAATAGATAGTTATCGCATGATCCAGGCAGTCAGCTCACATGGTAAACTACATACGAATTATTGCCGAGCATGGCAAGCTATATTTAAATGGTTCGAAGTTGCATCAGCCAAAAACAAATTAAAATGGTTAGCTGAAAGGCAGTGTGCCACAGCTATATTTAGTTGCCCAAGCATATAAACAGTTGAAATATTCTGAGAAAACACTTAAACAGTGTGACCTCATATAAACTAGCAAGACTGTCTTGTGATGGAGTTCATAGGAAAAGTTAAGGAGTCAAATGAAGTATGCATGCATTTCTTTACGATAGTACGGTAGGCACTTCTGACACATTGGCCAACTCAGGTATAGTCTAACAAGTACTCCATCTGTAAACTAATATAAGAGCGTTTAGATTACTAAAGTAGTGATCTAAATGCTCTGATATTAGTTTACGAAGGGAGTAACAAACAAGCATTCTAATCAAGCAATATAGCAAAGCAGGCAACTGAACTATTTGTAATTCAGTAGGATTACAGGTTGAGGGCACAAGCCAAGAAAGCAGCCCACACTCATGACATTTCACAGTAACTAAAACACACTGGCTTACCATATGTCGATGTGAAGGCTCGCTACTATTGCAATGTTCTTTGAAGACGTCGTCAGCATCCCGTGCATGCAAATCTAGTCGTTGTAGTTTATTCTTCCCCCTCTAGTTTGGTAAAACTAATTTTAATCACATGCACTGTTCAAATTGAACATCAATGATTCATCTAAACTAATGAAAGAAGGGTGTGTGCTTACACGACAATATGTGTGCTTCACTCTATTTTTGTGCTTGTTCGAGGTGCCAGCCCCAAAAGAAAAAGCATTTTGCTTGATGCAGTTGGCAGCTCCATAATGAATAAAAGCAACAAATTAGTCATGCAACTTGGGAAGATCAATAACACACAAAAAATTTATGAACAAAGGCTCGGAGCAGTGCGGTAATAGCTAGCATTGATAAATGTATGTTAATACGAAGCAAAAGCAGCGGAATTACAAGCTAGTTTGCTGATGTGTAATTTAGCATAGAGAACATAGAAGCAGTCCAGCACAATAATAGTAACCAAGAGGTGACATCAGAACAACACCATTATCATAAATATAGCATGCAAGAAGTAAAATAGGAGGCAGTAATATCTAGGAAGTACAGTAATACTTAGGACAAAGAAAAAGCATTGTAATTACAAGTGCACTGATTTGTAATTTAGCACATATAACCTGTTCACTACCACACGTTTGGACCTACAGGTGCAAGCAGAATAACACCTCTCATAAAAAATTGACGGATGCCCTGAAGAAATTCGAAGGTGCGGTGCTTATCCTAAGAAGGTGAACGTAGGCGCCGGCCATTGGAGAATAGTACCTGATTCTCGGCGGCTTATGGGCATCGTTGTCATACGTGAAAGCTAAGTGTCGTCGATGGTGCTTGTGTTGCGGTTGAGTTGGGCTGGCTGTCGCCATTGGTGAAGCGGCTCCGGTGCTTAGGTGCGGCACCTGTTGACATTCAAGAAAACTGATCTGTGGTAAGTGAACTGTTGTACAATAAATACGAGAAAAACCAAAGGAGTACTAATTGAAATAACCTGATGAGGCGGCGGCGGCAATAAAGCTAGGCCGGTGGAGTTGAATATGGCATCCATGGAGCGGGTCCGGTGCAGTGGACGAAGGCGTCGGCGATGCACATCCGGGGTGGTGTACAGTGCTTTCGGTCAGGCGGATCTGTTGCGGCGGACAAGGGCTTCTATGAAGGACCAGCGATGTGGCAGACGAGGGCATCGGTGAAGGGCCTACATTGTGGTGGACGAGGGCGCCGGTGAAGCAGATCCGGTGTGCTGGACCATGATGGCGGTCAAGGAGATCTGGTGCGGTGGACAAGCCAGTCGCTGAAGCGGCTCCGGTGCAGTGGTGAGTTGGCAGTTGGGGGTTCCAAGGTGCGGAAGGAAGATCCGGCGGGGTGTGAGGTGCACCGCCGCGGCGGAGGACTAGATTCAGTGGCTTGGGGGAGGGGGGGAGGCGGGGAGGGGAATGCTTCTGGGTTAGAATGTTGGGGGCAAAGAGGGGAAAACAATGGAGTTACCAAAGCAGCCCTTTTCCGTTGATGTGGCAGGGGTAAAAGAGGAATATCGTAGGGCTAAACTTTCGGGCGTGAGAAATTTTGATGTGAGCGGGAAGTTTGAAATCTTTTGCCGGCTGAAATTATGTCTTCTCGTCTTGTACAACCGACTATGATATCATGGCCGAGTATTTATTTGTTGTGCACGCGAGAAAAAAAAGGTGCAAGTTTCGAAAATCAATGTCTCCAACTCAAAACTTAGATTGTCCATTCAATTCAAATATGGATCATTGAGCTATCAAGGCACGGTGCTCCTCCTTGATGGAAGGGCCCTTTAGGGCGTCCTCCATCTTCTCGGTCCACCCCGCGCCTGCCCGTCCTTGGGCAGTGGGCTGGGGTGGAGGGATGACCTTGGGTGCTTCCACCCGAACAGCCTCCGCCTGGGGTGGCGGAGCCGAGGTAGACTCTGGCTGGGCCAATGACCGGCCCAGCCCTTCTTCGGCGACCTCGGGGCGCTCCGTCCCCGGGTCTTGTTGGGCTGAGGTATTGACCTCGGCCATGATCGCCACCTCGTAGGCCCCCGTCAAGCTGACGTCGGGGACCAGGGTGGATGTAGCCTCCCCTAATCTGTCATGCTTCGGGGGAGAAGCGGCGGGCTCTGGAGTACCACTGGCGGATGGCAGCCCGCTCGAAGAACCGCTGGGGATTACCCTCGGCGGGCTGCATGTGAAAAGTTGTTTCTATAAGATTTCCCTTGTTGAAAAAATGACTCAAGTAAGGAAGACAAGGACAAAGGCTTACCCATGGGGTGCCGGTTTCTTCCTCCCCATAGCGAGGGGCTCTTCCTCTGAGTCACCGGAGAGCTTGGCCCTCTCCGACGACTTGTTGGCGGCCTCGGATGAGGCTCGCCTCGGCCTCTTTGGGCCCTTCGGCGGCATGTCCACGTCGGCGTCTTCTAACGCCGACCTCTTCCCCTTTGGAGGGGGAACCTCCTCCTCCTCACCCTCCTCGACACCGCTGTCTTGAGCAGCGGAGGTGTGGGTCTCTTCGGACTGGGTGACCGAAGTCCCCCTGGTCCGAGCACTTGACCTCCCCGCCTGGGACTTCATTGCTTTGGATGCCACCACATGCGGCTCCTCGGTCAGAAGTGCTGAGAGCAGGGAAGTTGGGGGCTGCTCTGGCAGTGGGGCCGGGCATCGTACCCCTTGTACCTAGGCCAACCACTTTTGCAAAATGTCAAAATGCGACGGTTCAAATAAAAACTTTACTCCTCAGTACAATGAGCAAAAACAAAGATTGAAGGGCGGAACAACTCATCGGGGGGGCCTCATAGCCGTGTTCGAGGCCGCAGTCCTCCCCTTCCTTGGGATTCTTGTCCTTGGCCAGCTTCATGAGCCTTGTCCACATGGCTGCCAAGGTGGAGCGGAAGAAGGAGGTGATGGTGTCCATGTCCTCGGGCTTTTGTGCCCACATCAGGGTAGCCCGAAGTTGGAGAGGGAGTATGCGGCGGTTGAGCATGACATTGATGACATCGGCCAGCTCAACCTTCCTCGTTGTGGACCACCACAGGATCCTGTCGACCAGGGTCTCCACCTCTTCTGGGTTCCCCCAAGCGACGCCCTTCTCCTTCCAGGACTTGAGTTTCTTGGGAGGCCCGGCTGAGAAGGCCGGGACCTCGGTTTGACTAGGGGCAAGGGGTGAGGTGATGTAGAACCACCCCCTTTGCCACTCCTTCACCGTCTCGATGAAGGTGCCCTTGAACCAGGTGGCCCCCTGGTTTTTGCTGATCATGGCCCCTCCGCACTTCGCGAGATCCAAGCCACTCGACTTTGGTTTGATCCCAAAGAGCTTCAGCCATAAGCCGAAGTGCGGCTCACAGCGGAGGAAGGCCTCGCAGACCGTGATGAAGGCGGCGAGGTGGAGAACGGAGTTAGGGCCCAGGTGGTGAAAATCTAACCCGTAATAATAAATTACCCCACACACGAAGGGGTGCAGCGGGAACCCTAGGCCTCGGATGAGGTGGGGGACAAAGACCACCCGCTCCCCGGCGTTGGGAGCGGGCACCAGCTGGCTGGCCACTGGAGCACGGGCGGCCATGGCAGGGGTCAGGTACCCCGCGTCGTGCAGCTCTGTGATGGTCGCGGCCGTCATGATGGAGCCACCCTAGTGCCCCTTGAGGGTGTCGGCCATGGCTGGTTGAGGAGTTGGGCTCGCAAAATGGAAAGGCATGCTGGTTGGATCTGGGCGCTGGAGCTAGATGAAGCAGCAGTGGGGGAAGAATGGGAGCGTGGGCTATTGCGCTGTTCTCCCCTTTGCTCTTATAAGCCTCTGAAAGGCCAAGAGTCCCTCTCGCTGCGCCGATAAATTCGCGGTTGCCATCAAAAATGCCGTTGGAGCATTTGGGGGGAAACAAAATCTTGATGATATCCCTAAGAAAGCAGGCACGATCTCTGCCTCGAAGGGACGTGCCAGTAAAAAGGCTGCCTCGAACCATGATTTGAGGGGGAGGCAGTAACTGCTTGACCTGTCATGGGGCAAGCCTCTTCGATAAAGTTGTCAGGCCGGATTGGATCGTTCATACCTGAATGACAAGCCTTCGAGGCTATGATATCTACCCACTTCGGACAGGGTACAAGCTCAGTTGGACCACGGATGTTGATACTCCATTAAGAGAATCCGAAATGCAAAGTGGAACTCGCCTGTCAAGCCAAGGACTCCGGATCCGAAGTGATGCTTGTTGAAAGTCGTCCTTGTTGGGGAACGTTGCATGGAAAACAAAAAAAATTCTACGCACACGCAAGATCTATCCATGGAGATGCATAGCAACGAGAAGGGGGAGTGTGTCTACGTACCCTCATAGACCGTAAGCGGAAGCGTTAGACAACGCGATTGATGTAGTCGAACTTCTTCGCGATCCAACCGATCAAGTACCGAACGTATGACACCTCCGCGTTCAGCACACGTTCAGCTCGGTGATGTCCTCGACTTCTTGATCCAGCAAGACGGCGAGGTAGTGGATGAGTTCCGGCAACACGACGGCGTGGTGACGGTGATGGTGATGCTATCTCCGTAGGGCTTCGCCCAAGCACTACGAAAATATGACCGAGGGACGGAACTGTGGAGGGGGGCGCCGCACACGGCTAAGACAATGTTGTGGCTTCTTTGGGGCGCCCCCTCTCCTCTATTTATATATGTGTAGGGGCTTGGAGTAGAAGTAATAGTGCCACGTGAACAGTACCACGTGAACAGTACACACGTGGACTTGGACTCCAAAGTCCAATCCTATTCCTACTAGGACTCTCCTTTTTTCCTTCCCTAGATGCGTGGGCTTTTGAGGACTTGGTGCGCCTGGCCCAATAAGGCCAGGGCGCCTCCCCTTAGCCCATGCCAGCCCTTGGGATGTGGTGGACCCACTTGTGGACTTCCAGACCCCTCCAGAATCCTCCGGAACCCTGGAAGCTTCCCGGTACAATACCGAAAAAATTGCACCTTTTTCCGGAACCCAAAATATGACTTCCCATATATAAATCTTTACCTCTCGACCATTCCGAGACTCCTCGTGACGCCCGGGATCTCATCCGAGACTCCGAACAACATTCGGTTACCAATTCACATAACTCATATAACACTATATCGTCAACGAACGTTAAGCGTGCGGACCCTACGGGTTCGGGAATGATGTAGACATGACCGAGACGCCTCTTCGGTCAATAATCAATAGCGGAACCTGGATGCCCATATTGGTTCCTACATATTCCACGAAGATCTTATCGGTCGAACCGCAATGACAACATACGTAATTCCCTTTGTCCGTCGGTATGTTACTTGCCCGAGATTCGATCGTCGGTATCTCCATACCTAGTTCAATCTCGTTACCGGCAAGTCTCTTTACTCGTTCCGTAATACATCATCCCGTAACTAACTCCTTAGTCACGTTGCTTGCAAGTTTCTTATGATGTGCATTACCGAGAGGGCCCAGAGATACCTCTCCGAAACACGGAGTGACAAATCCCAGTCTCGATCCATGCCAACTCAACAGACACCTTCGGAGATACCTGTAGAGCATCTTTATGATCACCCAGTTACGTTGTGACGTTTGATAGCACACAAGGTATTCCTCCGGTATCCGGGAGTTGCATGATCTCATGGTCGGAGGAACATGTATTTGACATTCAAGAAAGCTGTAGCAATAAACAGAACGATCATATGCTAAGCTAACAGATGGGTCTTGTCCATCACATCATTCTCCTAATGATGTGATCCCGTTATCAAATGACAACTCATGTCTATGGTTAGGAAACCTTAACCATCTTTGATCAACGAGCTAGTCTAGTAGAGGCTCACTAGGGACACGGTATTTGTTTATGTATTCACACATGTATTTAAGTTTACGGTCAATACAATTCTAGCATGAATAATAAACCTTTATCATGAACAAGGAAATATAAAATAATAACAACTTTATTATTACCTCTAGGGCATATTTCCATCAGTCCTCGGCATAGAAGACCAATTCGGGGGCTACTGACTGTGTCCTGGATTAGGGGGTGCTAACCTAGCCGGCCCGTCTCCTCGATTGGGCCGATATGCCCTCGTACGTGATCAAGATGGACTCCGGAGGCCGCACACGGGAGACGTGATTGAGGCTGTCTCTACCGAAGACTTGTAGTACACTTCAAGATTTTTCCAGCCGCCTTACTCCTAGATACCAACCTTGTACCCTAGATACCCTCCCTGGCGTGTATATAAGCCATAGGGTTTAGCCCGTAGGGGATATCAACGCAATATCGCTCACCTAGCCCTAGAAGTTAGACACACATTACGATCTTGAGGTAGATCAACTCTGTACTTGATACATCTCCATCAATATAAACAGAAGCAGGACATAGGGTTTTACCTCCATTAAGAGGGCCCAAACTTGGGTAAACACCGTCCCCCTTGTCTCTGTTACCACCGATCCGAGATCCACAGCTCAGGACCCACTACCCCGAGGTCTGCCGGTTTTCACACCAACACCAAGCAAATACCATCATATGCTCCAATTCAAATGAAATTTCGAATGTGTTTCTCCTAAATATGATGACACAAACAAATATGTATGTGTATGAATAAAGTGGATGATTACAAGGTTTGAACACGACCGTATGTCTATATCTCTAGGTTTGATATATGAATTTGAAATCACGCAATCGGGTTAAAAATTGTATCCCCATTTAAATGAATTAAAAAAGCCAATAATGCAGTCGAATACAGAATTTCCAATCTTTGGTCAGAAATTCTAGTACTTCAAAATATACCTTGCATGTTCAAAAGTATCGCTATCTCATAGTCCAAAAATATGAAGAAAAAAAATGATCAAGCATGAGTGCACACACTCTTAACCATGTATTTTAATTACGTCTATATTTCTCACACATACACCCCTCACTCTTTATCTGAAGCACACCACCCCGGCCCCTCCCCCCACACAGAAGCCTTTCTCTCCCCCAGACACAAACACGCGCACACATTATCCCCTCTCTCTCTCTTCTAGGTCTGAACCCCAATATATGTCTCTATCTCTTTGTCTCTCGGACATGCACACATCTGTTCCCCCACTTTCTAGGTCTCCCAGCATCTATATTTCCCAAGCACACACTCTATAGCCATGTATCTTTCCCATACACACAAAACACACTGCCCCCAACATCTTTCTCCCTACGTATATCTGGCTCTCGCACGCTCTCCACCATCTCTCACTCTCACATTGACACACATCTCACTCACCACCCCCACTACACACAAACACCCTCCCTCTCCTTGTGCAGCTCTCGCCTCTTTCCATCTCTTCACATGCGGACCCGACCCTTCTTCCCACTATATGTCGCGACTCTCTCCATAAATCTCTAGCGTATCATCGATCTCAAACTCGCGCGATGTTCTCTCCACCATCTATTTTGATCTCTCATGAAGTCTCTCTGACGCACGCAATGACTCGCTTTACTTGTGTCTTCCTACATAGAACACTTCCGAACACCATTGACCTCCTCTGCCTATCTATAGGCCACTTTTCGCACACAATCGACCTCCATCTCTCTCTCTCTCCCCCACTCTCTCTATCCATCTCTCTCTCTCTCTCTCTCTCTCTCTCTCTCTGTCGCACCCCTCTCTCACACACACTCAATGTCTCTTCCAAATATATAGCACGCACCCCCGCCCGCACCCACGCTGTCCCGCTACTAGAAATGCCTCTCTCTCTCTTGGACACACATGCCATATCATCCCCCCTCCCCCTTCTAGGTTTACATCATCACTTGTCTCTCTTCTCCACACACACACACTCTTCCTTTCCCACACACGCGTGCACAAAACAGACACACACACACACACACACACACACCACGCCATCTATCTGGATCCCTCTTTTAAGACACACACCCTTGTATATTCTCTCCAGCTCTAGGTATATATATATCCCTATGTCTCTCTCTCTCTAACTCACATGCACACCAAAAATCCCTGTCTCTCTAATTCACACCTCTCTCTCCCTATGTCTGCATGCGTATCTCACACACTCACTCTGTGACTATGTCTGTCCGCCTCCACGTTACACAACACAAAGTCCCATATAGGCCTCTCTCTATCTTCCACACACACAAAAACACGCAATGAATCTCTTATCTTTGCCTTAGTCTCTCCATATCACACACACGCACGATCTCTCACTCGCACACACACACACAACCAAGGTTTTCTTGCGAGATACTTACGATCTATTCATCAGTCGTGGCAGTACAAAGAACACGAGACGTGAAAAAAATACATCTACATGTTCGTAGACCACCTAGCGATGACTACGAGCACTAGAGCCAGCCGAAGGCGCGCCGCAGCCATCCTCCTCCTTATCGGAGATGGGAAAACCTTGTTTGACAGTCGGGAAGTCATCGTGCTAAGGCCCCACATTCTCAGCCGTTGAATAGAACGTAGATCCAAGTTTATGGAAACAAGTATCAATAATACGTTTGTATTTCCATAGTTTCGAGTTTTCCATCAAGATATTAGTCACCCATGGTCGATATTTAGTTTGAATTACGTACACATACATACTATGTAACTAGCTATGCTTATAGACTTCCTAAGCTTAGCTTTCACTCCTACTTACAATATGTAGAGTATTTAACAAAAGACTACCACATTCAACCAGCCCTAGCAAGAAACTAATGTACAAAAAATAGCAAAATCATACCAAAAATTTCTCAATCCGTGCCAAAAAACTACTACCAAACTCCTAAAAAAAACTAGTACCAAGTGCCTATTAGGCTCGTTTAAACCCGTTTATGACAGGGTTGGCCCACACGTCCGTGCTGACGACGCACCTTAAGTCAACACCGTATGTTTGACCGTAGAGTTGACTGTAATGACAGGTGGGACCCACATGTGAGCATCTATCCTCTTCTTCAAACAGTTCGTATGCGTGTTCATCGCCGGCGCCGGTGATGGTCGAGCTGGCCGCCGCGCTCGCCTCCACACGGGCTGGCTGGCTGGCCCGAGCGCGGCTCATGCGCGAGCAAGCTGCCGCGCTGGCCTCCGCACGGGCTGGCTGGCTGGCCCGACTGTGGCTCACGCGCGAGCAAGCCGCCGCGCTGGCCTCCGCCCGAGCCGGATGGCTGGCCCGAGCATGGCACGCGCAAACAAGCCGCCGCGCTAGCCTTCGCCCTAGCCGGATGGCTGGCCTTAGCGCGGCACGCGCTAGCAAGTCGCCGCACCGCCGTGCCAAGCTAGCTAGCAAAGCTTGCACACAAGCAACTGGATGCATCCAACAGGTTGTGTGCTAGCTTGGCTAGCTAGCGGCCACGAGCGCTGCGTCGAGCTGGCTTCCGGCTGACGCAAGATGGGCTCCATGCCGCCGGCGCTTTTGACCTCGCTTTTAGCCGGCGGCGGTGGTTGCCTCCCATGGAAGAGGATGACTAGGTGGACGGGCCGGAGGTAGGAGGTGACTCGGGGATTTTTTTAGACTGACATGTAGGTCCCACAACTCATAACGCCTAAGTTGCTGGTCAAACAGACGGCGTTAACTAAAGGTGCCACATGGGTTTAAAAGAGCCTAATCGGCACTTGGTAGTTTTTCGTGACGGTTTAAGAAATTTTTGGTATGTTTTTGCTAATTTTTGTAGAGTGGTGGTTTCTTGGTATGGCTGGTTCGAAAGTGGTAGTTTTTTGTTAAATACTCCAATATCTATAAGGAACAATCTACTAGCGACAAATAGGAATTCTACATTGCATTGTACCAGTGGTCGCGGATAGCCCAGCCACGTGCATGGGTTTTCCCTCCCGTATATTTTGCACGCGCCATCATCTCGTGGCTCGCGTAGAGTAGCAGCCGCCCTCGCCTGCTGCTTCCTCGGCTGCCATCGTTAATGCCGCCTCCCTATTAAGCCGGAGGAGCCGGAAAAGCCTGGCGCCGCATTGGGAACTATGCAATATGGCCCTGGACCTGGACCTAATGTAAAAGTGCTTTGTAGCTTGTGGCGTTGCACACATGGACTTCACTCCTTATAGTACAAAATTAGCTTGAAAAACGTTTTCATAATATGGGATGGAGGGAGTAGAATAGTTGATTTGTTAGAATTTTCTGGAGCCATGTGATTGTTTCTTTCTTTTGCAAAAATCATGGAAAAGTTGTATTCATAAATTGAACATTGCACGTGCTGTGCATGTACGCGTGTACTAGTGGAAAAGAAAAAGCCTACTCTCACGGTATGAAAGAACTCAAATGTTTTGCCCCCGCAATAGTGTGTGCGTGAGAGGAGCGACTGAGCAGGCCAGCTACGCGCATGAATAGAGTAGCAAGAAGATTTGCAGTACGCAGGTGTACTTTCCCTGCATTGATAGTTACAGCGATGGTTCTAGAGAACAGTACTACTGCTACTTCCGGGCTGGTTTACTAGTCCCCATCGTATTTTGAGTTAAAGTTTGATCACATATTTGACTAGCAAAATGTTAATGCATGTCGCCAAAAATTATATTGTTGGATTCGAATTTTAATGTACTACCCTCCACTTGCTACTGTAGCTCCTTGGCCTTGAGATTCAAAAGTTGAAAACCGGTACTACCTCCGTCCAGGTGTATAGGGCATTCGCGTAGTTCTAGGTCATCGATTTGAGGAACTAAATATGTGTTATATGTCATGACAAGTATATCACTAGATTTCTACACGGATGTAGTTTCTAAATATATTTTTTTGTCACATATAATACATATTTAGTTAGTTAAATTATCAACCTAGAACTACGCGCATGTCTTATACACCCGGACAGAGGTAGTACACTAAGAGCATTTGCAATAGTCTGTATGATAGATTCGTTGTCATATACAAGTTCTCTAATGAATCGTACTCTGATGGGTACCACACACATTAAATTAATAAACAAAACCTGATGACCAATGCCCGAGAGAAGGAAATTGGGGAGCCAGCTGCGGCAGCTCTCACCAGGTCAGTCAGGGCCACATAAATGAATGTAATTATCTCGGAGCTTGTGCCCGGAAAGTTGAGTACTAGTACTACTCCTATATTAAATATTAAATAATATGTAACTGCACCATCACAGTACCGCTAATGCGTGCCCGCATAACTTCCTTCATGAAGGGACGAGGCCCTTCCGTTACGCTCTTATCTCCTCCTCGCCAGTTCCCCCCCCCCCCCCCGAAGAGACCAAGGCAGTTCATAGCTGCTGCCATGGATTTGCCAGGCGGTTCTCCTCCTCACCGGGGCTGGGAGACCTTGGACGACGATTCTCTAGGAGAAATCGCACGCCGCTCCGACTTCCTCACCGCTGCAAGACTCGGTGCTTCCTGCACCAACTATTTTAAGACGGTGCGTAAACAGGCTTGGGAGAAGGCCATGCTTGTTGGTCTTCCATGCGTCCTCGAGGAGAAGATTATTCAATGGGACTCTAGTCCACCGCAATGTGGCCGCAGTTGCATCTTGATGCTGCTTGAGTTGCTGACGTTGAGAGGCAGTCGGATTTTGTCCGATGAGAAGGTCAGTCATTGTGTTTGATCATGTAATGTATATTCTAAAAATACTTAGTTATTCCATCCCGTAATTTCTCCGCTGCCCACCGTCCCACAGGTTTGGGTTGGTGCCAACGGAGATTGGCTTGCATACCTACGGCCGGATACCACCATTATTTTGCACAACATCCACAACAGTGCGTCCGTTCCCGTAGACCGCTTGTCCAGCATTGGGATCGGCCTTCCGGACTGGAATGACTTGAATAGGTATGATGAAGCCACCATGAGATTGAAGAAGATAGAAATTGCGGACCCGCCGACCAAGCACCGCAGCTACGACGATTACTATCTCATCGCGGTGTTCGACATAAGGATTGCCATCAATAAGAATGGCCCAGACGGCAGAGGCTGGCACATGTTGGCCGCGACAGATTTGTACCCGCACAAGTTCGAAGACGCCGTGTGCCATGTAGGCCGCATCTTCGCTGTGACAAGCCAGGGGACTTGTTTCATCTGGGTGCCATCCTACGGTACGGGAGATAACAAACGGAATGCACTAACCATCATTTGCATCCCTAACGGTACTCCATTATTTTGCAGGGACCATGCATCCCCCGATCAAAATTAGATTACCAATCCTGGATGTATTGGATTATGTGCATCCGCCATTCGGTCTAACCTGGAACCTTGTAGTTGACTTTGGCAAATTGGGATCAACTATCTTAGCAGTGGTTACCCATGGTACCATTGATGTGCAACAAGGTGCCACGATCTACCACAATCGGACACACACCATGTACCTAGGTATTCCATTCTCTCATTGCCTTCTCTTTCATTGTACTAGTACTACTACTACTACTACGGATCCATAGTACTAGCGGGTCGCAGGGATCGGTGGGAGTAGTACTTTTTACCTAGGAGTATGTGTATAGCTGGCTCTTGAATCCACTCCCACCATTTTTGTTTTTCCATGTCTTATCTCCTCCATGTAGCCAAAAATGGCTATATATAATCAGTCGGTTATTGAACTTCCTTTATAGTATAGTAGTACTACTCGCTGCACAATATTACTGCGCGCCATATTTGAGCACAACATTATCCTGCATGGACCTTGACCATGTACGTCACCATGTGTCCAGATCTGAGATGCCACGTGTACCAGATGGATGGCTCCGAGTTCGACCCTCGTGACGCTATGTGGGAGCCGAGGGACACTCTTGGAGAGTACTCGCTTTTCATTGGGGACAGCTACCCCATTGTCAAACAGATGCCACCTTCCATGCACGACACCGAAGACTTGCCGTTCATGAAGCATGGTTGTGTCTTCAGTGTGCACCGCCGGTTGAACATGTTGGGACACACAATCCCTGATTTATGCCGCTTCAGCTTGGATGAGTCTCCATCGTGTGGAACCGGACTAGAAAGCTGTGACAATGATTCCCGTTGCCCACCGCTATGGATCGTGCCATCTATGAAGAACACCTGGGACTAGAACCTGGAGGACGACATGGAGCCCATCTATAATGTGTAAGTGGAGTATGGTAAATTGTGAATGGTAGCACTGTAAATATATGTAGAGTGGTAGTGCACAAATTTATCACATGAAGTGGAGATGAACTTGTGTGGCATGTTGGCATTTGTCCTTTAGAATTTACTAGTAGATGTGTTATGTGTACGTGCAACTTGTGTGGCTTTTCCACGGGCACCAACATGCTTTGTGAGGAAAAAAGGTGGCACAGCTTTGGCAATAGGTGACGTGGCAGCATCAAACAGTAGCGGTTGTTCGCTATAGTTGTACGACTGCTCATACTCCTATAAACCTTGCGCTTGGCTCTTCGCCTCTTCGGGAGGTCCAAGTTCAACAATGATGGTACTACATGCTACGTCCATTTTGCATCATGTTTTGCTACTATTATTTATAGTGTTTTTAATCAATATAAAACTTTGTGGAGCAATTCTAATGCCTTTTCTCTCGTAATATGCTAGATTCACACAAGGAGGGAGATTGCCGGCAGCTGGAATTCTGGACTTGAAAAAGCTATGTCAGAGATACCTATTCTGCACATCTCCAAATGAGCTGAAATTTCACGGAGAATTATTTTGGAATAAATAAAAAATACCGGAAGCAAGAAGTACCAGAGGGGGCCACCCAGGTGCCCACGAGGCACCAGGGCGCGCCCTGGTGGCTCGTGGGGCCCCTGGCCAGCCTCTGGCCCCCATTTTCTAGTATATAAGTCATTTTGCCCTAGAAAAAATATAGAGAAGACTTTTGGGACATTGCGCCGCCGTCTCAAGGCGGAACTTGGGCAGGAGCACTTTTGCTCTCTGGCGGAGCGATTCTGCCGGGGATACTTCCCTCCGGGAGGGGGAAATCGTCGCCATCGACATCACCAACGATCCTCTCATCGTGGGAGGACCAATCTTCATCAACATCTTCACCAGCACCGTATCATCTCAAACCCTAGTTCATCTCTTGTATTCAATCTTTGTGTCAAAACCTCAGATTGGTACCTGTGGGTTGCAAGTAGTGTTGATTACATCTTGTAGTTGATGCTAGTTGGTTTATTTGGTGGAAGTTTATATGTTCAGATCTATTATGCTATTCAATACACCTCTGATCTTGGACATGAATATGATGTGTGAGTAGTTACTTTTGTTCTTGAGGACATGGGAGAAGTCTTGTCATAAGTAATCATGTGAATTTGGTATTCGTTCGATATTTTGATGATATGTATGTTGTTGATTCTCTTAGTGGTGTCATGTGAACGTCGACTACATGACACTTCACCATGTTTGGGCCTAAGGGAATGCATTGTGGAGTAGTAATTAGATGATGCGTTGCTAGAGTGATAGAAGCTTAAACCCTAGTTTATGCGCTATTCCGTAAGGGGCTGATTTGGATCCATATGTTTAATGCTATGGTTAGAGTTATCTTAATTCATCTTTCGTAGTTGCGGATGCTTGCGAAGGGGGGTAATCATAAGTGGGAGGTTTGTTCAAGTAAGAACAGCACCCAAGCACCGGTCCACCCACATATCAAATTATCAAAGTAGCGAACGCGAATCAAACAAACATGATGAAAGTGACTAGATGAAATTCTCATGTGTCCTCGAGAACGCTTTACTTACTATAAGGGATCGTTCCGGCTTGTCCTTTGCTCTAAAAAGGATTGGGCCACCTTGCTGCACTCTTTGTTACTATTGCTACTTGTCACTTGTTACAAATTATCTTGCTATCAAACTACTCGTTACCGATAATTTCAGTGCTTGCAGAAAACACCTTGCTGAAAACCGCTTGTCATTTCCTTCTGCTCCTAGTTGGGTTCGACACTCTTACTTATCGAAAGGACTACAATTGATCCCCTATACTTGTGGGTCATCACTACCGTACTATATGCTTTTGGCAATCTGACACCGAATGAACTGCTGCATGTCCACTGCATGAGCAAGGGCGAGGGAGAGCGCGCTGTAGTCAAAAGATTCTCCTCGTCCTACGAGCCACGGTGCGCGTGGGCGAGGGAGAGTGTGTAGGCGTACTGAACAAGCTTCTCCTCGTCCTGCAAGCCACCGCGCGCGCGGGCGAGGGAGAGGGCGTAGTAAGTAAGCTTCTCCTCATTCTACGAGTTGACGGGACACTATAGTACTAGTAGTCCATACGGCCTCCTTTCTGGTTAATATGGCTTAATTTGAAACGAGATAAATACAGTGGCGGTCACTGTATTTGTAACAATATGGTCACTAGACTTCATAATACGCTCATTACGGCAACTATATACGTTTTGCAGTGATTATACGGTCACTAGCTCACCGTAGAGCACTGTATTGCACTCCGCTGACCGGCCAAATAGTGTACGTGGCACTTTCTTGACTGGTTAAATTGGCATGTGGTTTCTGGGTCCCACCTGTCAGTTGGCAGAGCAAAGAAAGAAGTTAAACAAAACTTTACACATGCGCGAAAGGAGTCCAACCCTTGCGCGCGAACCACCCTAGTTGTGTATGTGTGTGCATGCACGTGTAGGTTGAGGACTTGAGCGTGAGCGTGTGTGTTGTGTCGTGTGTTGTGTGCCGCATGCATGGCTACGTGAGTGTTGCATGCGTGCATGTGTACGTGTGAGTGTTGCATGAATGCGTGATGGTTCTAGTCCCTCTGTCGCGGTGAAACGACCATCTATGGGGTCATCCAGCCCCTTGTGGTTCGGCAGGGGGATCGACGTGCACAAAGAGCAGAATCAATGGAAGACGCAAGGGATTTACCCAAGTTCAGGCCACTGAGAAGTGTAAAACCATACTCCTGCTTTTGGTGTATTGGTTGTATGAAAGCACAAATACAGGGAGCGCTTCTCCCGGCAAGGTGCGGGGAGTGCTGCTACGCGAGACGTGCAAGTGTTTGAAAAGGGGTCCGAATCCCTCTAACTGTTGCCTTGGCCCTCCTTTTATAGCTAAAGGGGTTACCACAGTGGCAAAACAGTAATTACATGTTGATTAGATAGCAAACAGTGCTATCATACCTAACTCTGCCAATTTAGGACAAAGGCATTAAATGCACCGTTAGGTGTCATGTGGAGAGGTAGTCCCGGCAAGGTTTCTGCACCGCTCGCCCAGCTACCTCGTATTATTCTGACACGCCTCCTGGACGGGTGTCATTAAAGGCAAATCCTGTCTCAGCGTGCTGACACGTGCCCGACAAGCCTCACCAACCAGCCTGCGCGGTCGACACCTCACCCATTAGCGAACATCTGTGCGGTGAGGTGGAGCGCTGGAGGACTAGCGGAAGCTTGCCGGTACAGAGCTTGCCGGGTCTTTGCCTTGCCGGTTTAGTCTTGTCGGAAAGAAATGTCTTCATCTTCGATACTAGTTGAGTGCTTGTTGATGTTTTGTCTTGAGCTTCTGTAATTGGACCTTGAGTTTTGGTCTTGGCGGTCCCCGGCAAGGCTTGGCCGGTAAGGAGGCTGCTACTGTCTATGCATAAGTCAGGGTATAAAATACCCATGTTTTATACACCGACAGGAGCCCCCGGGCCTGGGCCATACGCGCGTCCGAAGCGTCGTGGGATAGGCCCAAACAATGCACAGACACGCAGCGGGAAAACTGCCGCCGTAGTTTTTCGTCATGATGGTTATCGTGACGCACATCCAATCCACGCATTAAATGCGGGTCGTGGGAACTTGGACTGTTGCGGTTATATCGCGGTAGTGCGCCTGTAAAAAACATGGCTGAGGTCAATAGTGAAGAGCCAGCCCCTCCTCGCGCCTTCCCCATAAAAAGGCAACCGCGAGGAGGCGCTGCTCATTCACCCTTGCTTTCCCCTGCTTCGTCTTCTTCCTCACGCCAGAACCGCTTCCGCCACCGCCGCCGCCACTGATCCGCACCTCGATTAGGCCACTTTCTTCCTCCTCAATTCTCGATGGCGCCCAAGAGAGCCGACGCGGTGGGGAAGAAGCCCGCCAAGCCGCTCGATCCCAAGGCAGAGGATAAGAAGAAGGCGCTGGAAGAGCTGGAGAAGCGGCGGAGGGAGAATGCGATCTTCTCGCCGTGCTCCTTGGACGCCAACGAGCTGATCAGGAGGTATGCATACATGTGGGGGAGGGACACCAAAGACCACAAGGCGTCCGTAGTGCTTCCCGAAGGCAACAAGGATCCGTCGGATTCATATCCGTTCTTCTGCGCCTATTTCTACTGTGGTCTGGTCCCTCCGTTCCCAGAATTCTTCAGCGCCATGATGTTCAGTTATGGGTTCAGTCTGTTGGATTTCACTCCGAACGCAATGACTTGCATGGCAGTTTTTGCCCACCTGTGCGAGAACTTCGTCGGAGTTGCCCGCAATGTGGATCTGTTCCGCCACTTTTTCATTCCCCGGATCGAGGACAAATCACTCTCCGGCAGCGTGGCCTGGATCCCCAGGGCAAAATCCAAGGGCGAGTACCTTGCCGGGTAGCTCCACCTCAAGTGGGACGAGTGGAGGGCGGAGTGGTGCTGGATCCAGGAGAAGGATTTCCCCCAGTTCTGCATACCGCGCACAGTGGCAGTCAAGCGCGGCAAGAATTGGAGCCATATGGGTGCTAGTGACGCCAAGCTTCGTCCGGCACTGAACAGGATCGCCCGTCTCAAGGCCGCCAATCTGACCATTGAGATGGTTGGCGCCGATTTCCTCCGGCGACGCATAGCGCCGCTACAAAAGAGAGAAAGATTTGCTTGGCAATATCAAAACGCCGCCGATGTCATGCGACTGTACCCTGGGACTGCCAACAATTTGTCGGTTATGGAGCATGCCTGCCTCTGTGAACAGTTGTTCCGGAAGACTAGCACATTCCACTTGCCGGATAAGATCGTCCCACTGCACATCAACTCCGCCAAGGATTCCATCTTGGCGGTGATGCCGGACTGCAACGCCCACAGAGTGAAAGCGGACTGGGATCTGCTCACTGTGACACCCTGGTTTTTCTCAGCTTTTCTTTTTTTTTAAATTTGGCTTGGTTTTGTTTCTGAATGGCTCTATGGACTTAAAACTTGGGAATTTCTTTTGACTTTCTTTCCGAAGTGACTCAAGATCTCAAAAACTTCTCTCAAGTCATGTCACTTCCATTCTTGCTCAACCTCAATTTTATTCCAATTTGATGTTCCTTTTCCATTAAAGGAATAGCCCTTTAAGCTCTAGGTTGTGAAGCAACCTACATTTCTGTTCTTCCAAAAATTCCATGAAAATTCTCATAAATCCTTTGCACCATGTGAACCTTGGATATGTGAAAATATTCAAGATTTACTCCTCATGGTGAGCACAACACCCAATCTTTGATTCTGGTCAAAATTTCAGTTTGTGAGGCAACTATGTTTTATATTGCCTCAAAAATTCTGAAATTAATCCAGGACATTCTCCTAACCATATGATCAGTCTCCACAAATTTTGGGCTCATTTCATTCAGCCAATTTTTCCATAAAACTCTCCCAAGTTTCTGTCCAGTGGGAAGTGTTGTGAAGGAAGTACCCTGTACACTAACCCAAATGGACTGAAATTTTTATGGCATGTTGGCATTCCCAAATAACCCACAAACACCAAGTTTCAACCCTAGGAACCCATTCAAGTGAGTGCAACATCATCTGCAAATTTCTGGACCAGAGGGACAATTGTGAAGCAACCATGTTCTAAACTTGTCCATTTGGTCTGAATTTTTCCCAGTATATGAACCTTCCTACTACATTTTAGAATGGCAAACTCCCTCTTTCAGAGCCCTAACCACTTCTCCTTAACTTGCTGCACAAATTAGTGACCAGAAACTTCCAGTGAAGCTATCCAGCTGGCCAGACCAGCTCTTGTCAAACCAAAGGCGCAGAGAGGACTCAGGTTTAGAGGACTACCATGTAGACATGATCGTTCAGGTCAGAGCGCGCCGCAAGCGTCCATGTACGCGGTGACCACGCGTCTGCCAGGCAGAACTCGCGCTCTGCGCACTGAACCCTCTTGGGCCTCGCCGGTTCTTCGCGTAGATGCCACCTCGCCGTGTCCCTTAGTGCCGACGTCTTCTCTGCCATCCACCTGGCTCGCCTGGAAGCCTCCCGTTGCTGGCAGCGTCCTCACTGGACACGGCAAAGCGCCGCCACGCGTGGCACAGTACTGGCACTATGGCCGCGCTGGCTGTCTTCTTCCTCCCGTCGAGCCGTCGTGTCGCCTTAACTCTCCTGTCCTTCCTCGTCGCCTCCCTCGCTCCACGACGGCCAGCTCGCCGTCCTTGCCATGCCAGCTCACCCGTGGCGGGATCCAGCTCGGCCACCCTCCGCCCGTCTATAAAAGGCCCTCCCGGCCTCTCCAGCTCTGACCACTCCACCCCTCTCTCCCTCAATCGCCGCCTAGTAGCTCCAGAGCAAGCCGGGGAGCTCTTCTCCTCCAACTCCGACGAAGGGCTCCGCCGTTCTGCCCCTACTCCGTCCACTCATCTCCGACCACCTCAAGCTCAACCGAGACCACCCCGAGTTCATGGCACCCCACTGACCCTCCCTAGCCTCTCCTCTGCCCGAGAACTCACCGGGGTCGCCGGATCCGTCGACCCCCGAAGAGCACCGCCGTCTGAGACGAAGGGGACGATGCCATCCGGCCATCTCCCGACAAGCTGCGGGTACCGGAGTGCTCGTCTGCGTCCGCTCATTCCATCCCTGCCATCCCCGGAGCTCACCGCCGTCTCTATCGCCGGCAACCGTCGCCGGTGAGCCGCCGTTCTTCTGTTCCTCTCTCTCTCTGTTTAAACCTGGCAAGGGGGCCCCACCTGTCGGCGACTCCGCGTGCGCCCGAACCGGTATGTCAGTGAAGGCGCTCGGCCGGTTTACGTCTTCGACGTGGCCTCCCCTGGGTATTTCTGATTTTCTGTTTAAATTCAAATATTCTAGAAACTTTGACTGAACTTTGGCCAGCCATAACTTTTAAACCATAAGTCCAAATGAGTTCATTCTTTTTGCATTATTTTTCTTATGAGCTCCTCTTTCTGCTGTAAAAATTTGGGATTTTTATCTGTTGTCTAGAATTTTTGGTCAATAGAAAATGCTTTATGTGGTATTTGAAAATGCTTTCAAAAATGTTTTTCAGATTTGTTTGCCTAGTTGGTGAAGGCCAGGAGTACTCCCACACTGAGTTGGTGCAAGGCAAGCCACAACTCTCATTTGCATAATTGCATTGCAATATCATAGTTCAAATAATTATTTTAATACCAATTATGGATTATTGGTGAATGGATTAATTCATGTAATATCTTGGGGATTTTGGATAAGTTACTGTCATAATGATTATGGGATTATAGGACAGTAGTAAATTTTCAGATTTATGCCAGAGTGCTGTCAGACTGGGAGATTACTGTCTATGATTATTTTGTGAGATTACCGTCTATGATTATTTTGTGAGGCTACCGTCTATGATTACTTTGGGATACCTCCGGTATTACTCTTATGGGATCAGTAGTAGAAATTGATCATGATGCTCATTGGATATCTAGTTGATGGATGTGGTAATTAGGATCACTTGTATATCGGAGTGTCATATATGACTGTGATTACTCAGGGATAAAATCCTTGACTGTTGATCAAGTGCCACTGAACTAAACTTTCCAGTGCAGCCACACATGCCGGGATGGGACGGCCTTGGCTTGGTCTAACAGTGTGCTCTTTTATCGGTACCACCAAAGAGGGAAGGTTATGCGTGCGTGCTGCCCTGATCAGGTAGACGACGATAACCTTGTGAGCCCAGTTTGGTTTTTGAGCTCAGGTCCCCGTTTGGGACAATTAGTTGACCACGACGGTGGCAGGTGTCACGAGGTGACACAGGGGCCACCCAGGGCAGGACTCCGGGGGAGGATGATTGTCGGTGGTACGATGGAGAGTCACGAGTTAGGTAAGTTTCATTGGAGCAGCACCGGTCCACCCGAAAAGGGAAGTGTACCGTGGTACGGGGCCAGGAGCTTCATAGTGTGGGTAAAGTGCGCAACCTTTGCAGAGTGTAAGAATCTAATCGAATAGACAAGTCCACGGTATTGGACATAGTTCGTACTAAGTCACACTGTCTGATCAACACCAATGAGGGAATGACGTGTTAATGATGGAAGAACTCGTCTCAGTAAGGTTAGATGACCGATGGTTGTGTGATTTGCTGGTAATGATTAAGGATGATTCTCGGGGATGATTATCGGAAGATCTTGAGGTGACCCTGAGTTGGTCACAAGAGTAAGTGGTTTAACCATGTGGTTCAGAGTAAAGTGGTTCTATAGTGGTAACAAGTTTGATGGTGGTAGCAACAACATGTTAATATTTCCATCCACCCTTTCAGTAGCATTTAAATCTGGTTTAATCAAGATTTCTATGACATTGTTCTGCCTTGATGCTCTTGATTGTTACGAGCTTGCGAGTACATTCAAAGTACTCACCTGGCGTGTCATGCCAGTTTGCAGGTGCTGCCATGTTTGCATAGTGGAGGTGTGCATTGCGAGCTAGGACGTGTCCTTGGCCAGAGTCCCTGTGGAGTGGAGTCCATTTCGACGTTCTAATTCTGCTGCTAGGATTCGAGCCGCTGCTAGCATAGAATTGTTGTAGCAAGCGTAGCTTTGCCAAGGCAACCCTTTGTAATATCTCAAACCCTTGTACCCATCTATTTGTTATAAAGAGCTGATTTGTTCTATGCCAAGCAGTGCCGTATTCCTGAAGACTTGATCTCTGGGCTGTAATACGGGGGTGCTCCGGTGACTCCGAGCCGGGGTGCCACACCCACCCTGGAGCATGAGATGGATTGGGCCTCCAACCTGACGGATAAAGCTTCCCGGAAGGAAACGGATCTCATCCGGGCCACCACCGAGGAAGAACTGGCGTACATCACCAGCAAGGTAGCAGAGATTGCAAGGATCAATGCGGTGGGCGGTTCTGGTGCCGCGGCAGCCGAGGATGATGAAGAGGAGCATTCCGAGGAAGAGCCTGCCGAAGGGCAACAAGAAGAGCCTGCCGGGGATGAGATTGCCGAGGCCGAGGTTGCCGGGACCGAGGTTGCCGGGTCCGAGGCTGCTGGGTCCGAGGCTGCCGGGTCCGAGGCTGCCGGGGAGCCCAAAGAAGAGGAAAGTCCTCGAGCCCCGAAGAGGAGGCGCCGTCTTCGGAGGGCGGTTAGTCAAGAGCCGGTGCGTGCTTCTTCGCCGAGAGTTGGCCCCACGGTGAAAAAGACGACCACGAAGACCGGCCTCCAAGAAGAAGTACGCCGGGCAATCGACCCAGCGTCCCTGAACTCAGCCCTCATCTCCCCAGCAGGGGGTGGTCATGGAAATCGAATCCACCCAGCCGACAAGTTCACCTCCCCCGGCACTTAAGAGGGCCAGAGAATCGCCCCCGCCAGTGACGTACGACTTCGACGTCCTTGGCGAGTCCGAAGAGGAGGAGGAGTAGGCAACTTCGCTTATTCCCGTCAAGCCTTGATTCCATTTGACCATCATTTTAACTTGATTCCTTTTGTCTTAACAGGGACCCGGAACCGCTTGTGCATCGGTCGAAGCGGCCCAGGTCTGCAGCAGCACAGGATCCTGCGGTAAGCGTTGGGCAGGTGGTTGAATGGCCGAAGCCATCGTTATCAGCCCCCAGCTCAGCCCCCTGCGTGAGGATGCGGTGCAGGTGCCTCCCACTAGCACCAGTACTGGGGTTCCTACTACTGGACCTGTCGTGGAGACGGAGGAGGCCCGCCAAGAGGTGGATCCAACCGTGGCTCCCCCATCAATCAATGTTCCGTAGAGCGCTTCCCCGACAAGGGCCTCCACCGATGAGCCTGCCCACACGGAGGCCACCCCGGCGAGCGGGGCTGCCGACGACCACGCGCCGGCAACGCAAGTTGCCGGGGAACGAGACGTCCCTCCTCAGCAAGCACCAACGGGTAATCCTCTTGCCTTTGCATACCTTTCCCGGGAAAGATTTTCTTTTTTTGTCTTCTTGAACTTGGCTTGAGATTTTGGAACCCTATTTCACTCTTGTTCATGCTTCGATCCTCAGCCCTGACCCCTCTTGAAGAAGGTGAAGTCCTTGTGGAGGTATCCAATATCGCAAGGGACGCCGTTGATGAAGCTGCCAAGATTGCCGCTGAGGAGGGCCTTGCACAAGTTGCCGAGGAGACCAGAATACTCCCCGAAGAGTCCGAAAGGTTCTCCGGCAACACGTCTGACCCCGCTCGGGTGGATGTGGAGAAGGCGCCCATCAGCACCGACGCGCCGAACTCCGCCAACCAACTAGTGGCGCCAACCTTGCTGGCCCCGCCAAGCAGCTTGGCGTTGGTTACTTCCCAGCATGTGTCCGGAGCCCCCAGTTCATCTGGCACTGTGGGGCCGAACTTTGACGAAGAAATAGCTCGGATCCTGCTCCCTTTGGTCCAAAGAACTGACGAATCCACCGATGTGGATGACAACGCCGAAGATCTTGCCTTCATTGAAATTATGGCTGTCGGTTTCAAAGGCGTCCAGGAATGGTACGGTCAGAGGTGGGACAAGGTGCAAGAGGAACGCAGAGCCGCGGATCTAGTCGACTAGAAGTTGAGAGGGAAGGCGGATGAGCTGCACACATGGTACAGTCAGCAGGCTCGCAATCTCAATGCCGCCAAAGAAGAGGCAGCAATCCACGATGGCAAGCTAAGAGAGCGCGAAACGCTGCTCAACGCCAAAGAAAAAGATCTTGCCGCGCGGGAAGCGCGCCGGCTGCGGATGCGTGCGGGGTGGCTGTCATCGTGATGCCCTTCTTCTTAGGCGCCATCGACGATGAGGAGGACGACAAGGAAGTTAATGAAGATGATGAAGAAGACACACAATCCACTGATCCAGGTTCACGCAAGCGAGATCCCCTACCTGGCTCGCCAAAGATGTCGCCGTGACACAACCATCTATGGGGTTATCCAGCCCCTTGTGGTTCGGCAGGGGGATCGACGTGCACAAAGAGCAGAATCAATGGAAGACGCAAGGGATTTACCCAGGTTCGGGCCGCTGAGAAGCGTAAAACCCTACTCCTTCTTTTGGTGTATTGGTTGTATGAAAGCACAAATACAGGGAGCGCTTCTCCCGACAAGGTGCGGGGAGTGCTGCTACGCGAGACGTGCAAGTGTTTGAAAAGGGGTCCGAATCCCTCTAACTGTTGCCTTGGCCCTCCTTTTATAGCTAAAGGGGTTACCACAGTGGCAAAACAGTAATTACATGTCGATTAGATAGCTAATAGTGCTATCATACCTAACTCTGCCAGTTTAGGACAAAGGCATTAAATGCACCGTTAGGTGTCATGTGGAGAGGTAGTCCCGGCAAGGTTTCTACACCGCTCGCCCAGCTACCTCGTATTATTCTGACACGCCTCCTGGACGGGTGTCATTAAAGGCAAATCTAGTCTCAGCGTGCTGACACGTGCCCGACAAGCCTCACCAACTAGCCCGCGCGGTCGACACCTCACCCATTAGCGAACATCTGTGCGGTGAGGTGGAGCACTAGAGGACTAGCGGAAGCTTGCCGGTACGGAGCTTGCTGGGTCTTCGCCTTGCCGGTTTAGTCTTGTCGGCAAGAAATGTCTTCATCTTCGATACTAGTTGAGTGCTTGTTGATGTTTTGTATTGAGCTTCTATAATTGGACCTTGAGTTTTGGTCTTGGCGGTCCCCGGCAAGGCTTGGCCGGTAAGGAGGCTGCAACTGTCTGTGCATAAGTCAGGGTATAAAATACCCATGTTTTATACACCGACACCCTCCCATTCACATGTTCATATTTCAAGCTTCATTAAAACGTTGCATGCAAGAATTACTCCAATGCATGTAAAAGTCCTGGTCATTTGTTGTTCACGCATGAACGCATGCATTGCAATTAATACATTCGTAAATACAATTTTCTTGAGGAAAATGAGGCCATTAATTGAGTACTTTTGCAAAGTACTACAGTAGTACTAGTACAAAAAATTCTTCTGGCACTCATCATCTACTATTACCTTGGTTGATGAATCTTTTTTATTGAGCTGTATATAAACCGGAATGAGGGAGTAGGTACTACTACGTAATTGGTGCCGGGAGCCTTGGCCAATGGTTCTTAGTGTTGGACAGGATGAGAATAGAGGCATAGATAGGAAGTCTTGGTGATTCATTATTCCCCATCGGTCTATTCAACTACTAGTCTTCACAGTGAAGTGACAATACACGCTGCAGCAGATGGGACACTTGATGAATAAGCTAAGCCAGCGTGCTGGTGTTACTAAATCAGCCTTACCCTGTAGTGCCATCATGTCTGCCAGTGGAGCACGCTTCCGCAATTACGCGTACGCACCTCTCTCTTCCGTTGACTGACATATGGGCCCGCTTGACGTAAACCCACATGTCATCCGCTTAACTATTTACACTCGTGTATACTAGTAGTACTAGTTGAATTGAGATTTAATGCAGCTTCTTCCCCGTCTCTCCCTCTTCTTCCTCCTCTCTTCCCCATGGACGTCCCTTCCCCATCTTTGTATGCACACCATTTTCCAGTGCTCACTGCTCGCCCGCCCACGCCATCTTCCTCGGTCGCTCGCGCACACCATCTCCCCCCCGCTCATTGCTCGCCCACACACGCCATCTTCTTCTCTCGCCCGCCCGCATCCACTTCCCCGCTCGCCCGCACGCACCGAAAATCCCAATCATTCAGCACCCTAAAAATCCCAATGGCAGAACCGACTGACACTCAGAGCCACGATTGGAATTCCCTCCCCGATGTTCTCTTGGAGTAGATCTGTAATCGTATGGACCTGCTCAGCACTGTGCGTCTGGCCGCATGCTCGGTGTCTATGCACCGTCTACTCATCGGCAGCCGGCCGGCCCTTTTCAAGACACCCTGCTTGCTGATGCCCGATCCTCGCAGCTGGCCCAGACACCGACGTGATGAAGCTACGGAGGTTGCCATCGTGCCCCTCGACATGCTACCACTCCCCACCCACCTGCCCTTCATGCGCTGCCACTACTGGGAGGGCATGAAGGCCAACTGGATCGTCCTCATCCACCAATCGGGTAGTCCGTGGTGTGTCGTGGATATCTACACCCAGCGAGAGATCACCCTTCCATCGTTGGATACTGCCGACACCCAGCCTCGCGGCTCGCCGGACTCCTGCCTGCTACGCACGAGAGGCGTCGGGCACTTGGTTGGACCTCCGTTTGCTGAAGGTTGTAATCTGTGAAGTACCCACACCATCAGAAGACTACATAGATTACAAGCTCATTGCCTTGTTCGACGGGGGATTAGCCTATCTGGAATCCGGTCGCCACACATGGTTATGGCTCATCATCAATCATGTTTACCGTCCATTTCTGTCTGATGCTATAGTGCACGATGGCATTGTTTGTGCGGTGGACGGACAGATTGGCTGCATATACTGGTGGAATCCATCGTCGTGTAATTGTTCTATCTCATCTCATCTTTACCATATGAATACGACTGCCTATTCATTGTTAGAAATTTAGAATAGATAGTATGACTATAACCACATCATTTCTATATGTTCCTCTCGTTTCCTTGATTTTTATGACCACACATGTTATTGTTAGAGTTGATATGAGAACAATTGGCATCTAATGATTGTTAGAATAGATATTATGAGTATAACCACATCATTGCTATATGTTCCTCTCATTTCCTAGATTTTTATGACCACACATGCATGTTATTGTTAGAGTTGATATGAGAACAATTGGCATCTAATGATTGTTAGAATAGATATTATGAGTATAACCACATGATTGCTATATGTTACTCTCATTTCCAAGATTTTTATAACCACACATGTTATTGTTAGAGTTGATACGAGAACAGTTGGCATCTAACTGTTATGGTAGAATATGAGTAGGCCCTGACATAGCTGTTTTCCTCTCATTTTTACATCATCTTTGAACCATGACATATTGCTAGAATATGAAAGCCATTGGCATTTAAAAAAAATTAGGGTATGATTATGACCACGACATTGTAATTCTCTGGCTATGATCTATGTCACTGTTATAATAATCTTAATTGCACACATACTCTGAACATGATTGTATATTTTTGTCCTTTTGGTCTCCAATTTGATTTGTTGCAGCAGACGCAAATGCGCTAGCCATTATAATTCCAGCACCTGGAAATATAAATGTCAATGGGTGGTGGTTTATCGCTCGTTCAGCTGACGGTGGGCATTTGATGCTCATTCGCACGTACCAAAGTGACCAAACCATTTCATCAAACCACATGCAGTACAATGCGTGGGGCGTTCGCAACTATGATGGCTATGGCTGCTTCATCTTCGAGAAAGATCCGAGCTCCGTTGGGCCAAGCGTATTCAATTGGAGGCGGGTTTACAGCCTCGGCAACAACTCCCTATTCCTCGGGCTCAATTGTCCGATCAACCAACAAATCATCAAACATATCACCGGCGATGATTATCGTGCTATGCAAGTTCCATTCGCCACGGGGAACTGTGTTTGCACATCGTACCATGGATTTCATGAAGCACCATATGTAGGAGATATGCCCTAGAGGCAGTAAGTTATTTTGTATCTCCCAAAGTTTGTAATGAATGTTTATGTCCCATGCTATAACTGCAACGATTCTCGAGTCTGCAATATCCACGAGGCTCGGAGGGAAACTCATGTGCACGTGTGGTATAAAAAACAGTAAAATGTATTCCTAGTCATGCCTCTAAGACTAGCTCAAGTATTGCATGATGATCCTATTTTCCTGATCATGGGCATGACTATGCCGGCAATTTTGAGGGCACAATGTTAGAAGAACACTTGTGTTGAATTGACCCGAATTGATGTTATGCTATGAAATACTTTCGTCACAAGTTAATGGTTTATAACACAGAGAAAGTTAATGTTTGCATAATTCCTTAGACCATGAGAGTATCGAGTTCCTTCGTGCTTGCTTCGTGAACTTTGGGGCTTGTTAAACGTCATCCGTAACTGGGTGGCTATTACGGCGGCTTTCGGGTTCACGGAAAAGTATGACAAGGAATGAGATAGCTCAAGATTAGGATTTGCTCCTTCGATGATGGAGAGATATTCTCGGGCCCTCTCGGTGTTACGGTATCCATCATCGTCTGGCCGGACACAATGTGATTTGATCATAGGGATGCCGGAACACGGAAACGAGAAAAGAGAACAAAACCGGTAACGAGGTAACTGGCATAGTGGACAAGATGTTGATCCACGGGGATGAAGATAAATCTCACCTCGGGTTTTATAACATATCGCTAAGCAACAGGAATAGCACACGGCAACCGGAGGTTCACTCGAATATTTATTCGTGTGGGTATAGGGGTCAATATGGGTGTCCACGGCTCCGATGTTGATCATTGATCGGAAAGTGTTCCGGGTCATATCTATACTTCACCGAACCTATAGGGTCACACGCTTAAGGGTCATCTATCTGCTGAATAATAGACAGGGAGTCTGAGAGAAAGTCACCGGAAAAGTTTCGGAGACAACGGAAACGTTTCGGAGAGAACACCGAAATAGTTTCGGTAAAACTGAAAGTTGTTTCGGAGTATACCATTAAGTTAAATTGGTTTCGGCACACACCTGGAAATTCTTGGAGGGTGCCAGAATTGTTCTGGAAACTTCTAGGATTTTTCCTGGATAAAAACCGAAAATGTTCCGGAGCTGCCGGAACCGCTTTGGTTGCTTTTCGCTGAAGAAAATCATTGATCTGGAAATGTTTTGGAATGCGTCCAGAATTGTTTTAGTGGGTACTGGAATTATTCTAAGACTCACAGAAATATTTTTGGATTTAACGGTCGCAGAAAAATGTCTTCATGAATAGTGAAAGTGCTTTTTGGGTTGCTTTTTGGAAATCCACCTTTTGGGGCTTTTCCCAAAGTTCTAGAAGGGATTGGCTTGCAAGGGAAGAAACCCCTTTTGGGGGGCCCCCATGGGGTGGCCGGCCAAGGGTGGAGCTCCTCCATGGAGCTCCACATGGCTTCCTTTTATGCCCATAATGCCCATTATGTGTGACATAAGGCATGGGTGTTTTGGTATTTTTTAGTACCACCGTTCCCCTTGGCTTTCCTATAAATAGAGGTGGAGAGGATCTCTCCACACTCACTCCAACTCTCATACACATGCCATGCATTATCTGGCTTTCTCTCTCCCTCCCACGAAATTGTTTCGTACAACTGAAAGGTTGTCTGGGTTCCGGCAAGAACTAGTTCTGGACAGCGAAGCCCTTCCGGATAGCTGACACCGTATGTGTGCTACCCCGTAGAGAGGTCGTAGGTTCGATCTTTTGCCCGAAGGGCTGTCCGAGTTACCGTTCGAGCTTCGAGGGTCCTCCCAGAGGGCTGTCCGTGACATCATCCGGGGGACTGTCCGACCGCCTCCCGAAGGGCTGTCCAATGAGGGAGTACATCCTCGCGGTTGGGAGGTTGTAAATCCTACCTGTGGGGATCTGCACCGACAATCTACATCGACTCTACTCCGCTGCGCTACGAGTCAGTAATGATAAGATCAAACCCTGTATGCAGTCTCCATAGTGGTCCTGGGCATGCTCGCTGTACCGAATTTTTTTGTTTTCTGTCGCGTTCCCCTACAATGGCATCAAGAGCCTTGCTATGCATAGATGCGGGTTACGATCTAGAATACATAGAGATGTATGAGTATTGCATAATATAATTTTGTACTAGATGATATCTATTGCTGAAAATTATTTATGCGGGTGGCGGATGAAATCTGTTACCCGATGTTCCTGTTGCTTCCCTAGAATTTGCGTATTTCTAATCTTGAAATGGCATGGTGGAATTTCACAAAGTTCTGGCAATCCGTGATCCTGATTGATCAATGAAGTGTTACCAGTTCTTTGGGTTCCACCATAGTTAAGAGAAAGATGAAATTTTGCAGATGAAAGGGCAATGCAGATATGATCTGCACGGGGGTCATGCGTATGACGAAGTTCAGTATGGGGCTCGAGATTTTATTATCTCATGTTTCATACACCCCACAAAGTTAATCTAGCGACTTGAAAAATCATACTTGATGATAAACGTTGGTAGCTGCGGTTTAAGTCAAATCCTTAGAAGCCACGTAAAATAATTTTTTGCATAAACCGATTAGAGGCGTCTAACTTGGTTTTGCAGGATGTGCATATGATGTGGTATATCAGTTATCATATTAATTTGATTATGTGTGAGATGACTATATGATGTAAATTTACTAACATGACCTGCGTGTCATGATTCGGCATGATGGCTGGAGCCATATGATTGTCACTTTAATGACCTGCATGTCAACCTTAAGTAATGCACTTATTTTATTAGTTATAGAGATAGCAATATTATCTGGTGCATCGACAAGGTGGTGGCAATCTTCGCGAAGGTGAACACCGACGCAAATGCCGAAGACGAAGAAATTAAAGACTTCTCCTTCAGAAAGGGCTATACCATATCATGCTATTATGAATTGCCTGAGATGTTTATCCCTTATGATGCACCCTTTTGATTGTGTGGTAGTCGCTTTTTATTAGGGTGATCTCTCACTTAAAAATATCAAGTAGTTAGTGTTCTCCCAAGTGTAGCACCGTCACGGGACCTATCTTTTCGGAGTGCGTCATGTTTCCATGAGTACAAACGATTAGAGAAGTGTCAGGCAGGTGAGTTGAGACCTCGTAGCGAGATCACTTGGTTGTCTTGACGTTCAGGCAGGAAAGTGCTGAGCTCGGAACATGCCCATCGAAAGATGAACAAGAATCACATTGAGATGTGATCGACAAGTTGGCCTACCGATTGAAGTTCCTGTCATCAGTGATGTTCCCATCAATGGCGTGGAATTGAAATGCGGATCTTGAATCTCTCACAATCAATTATGACAGATATTGATTTGAGTGGGAGCGCACTTTAGAATAAAATTGTTTATTCACTAGTGCAAATTAATTATGAACAAAGTCTAAGTGAAACTTGTGTTTACCGTTGTAGATCAAATGGCTCGCAACACCGCGTTCAACTTAGGCCCGATGTTAGAGAAAGAGAAGTTAGCTGCGACTGGAAACAACTATGCGGACTGGGTCCATAACCTGAGGATTGTCCTCAGGAGCGCTAAGAGAATATATGTGCTTGAAACTCCTCTTCTAGCTAGACCAGTGGCAACTGCCCCGGAAGATGAACAAAATGTCTGGGCCACTAAGGATGATGATTACAACTTAGTGTAGTGCCTCATGCTAGCTTGCATGAGTCCAGAGCTTCAAAAACATTTTGAATTCCATAACGCCCGTGATATGATCCGGGAATTGGATGCTGTGTACAAGGAAACCGCACGGTCGGAATGATTTGATATCATGAAGACCGTGATGGATTGCAAGATAGCTAAGGGCAGTTCAGTTGGCGAACACGTGGTCAAAATGATTGGCTATGCTGAAAGGCTTAAAACCCTGGAATTTCCAATTCCACCAGCCCATATGATGGACATGTTGCTTGCTTCACTCCCCCCGTCTTACGACAGTTTTACCATGAACTACAACATGAGTGGGATGGAGAAGACACCGAATGAAGTGCTCGCCATGCTGAAAACTGCGGAAGGAGGACTGCGGAAAAATCCCAAGCAAGTGTTGCTTGTGAATAAAACCGCCAGTTTCAAAAAGAAAGGCAAGTCCAAGAAGGGCAAGGGCGTCGGTAAGACCGGCTTCCAAAGCAACTCTAAGGGAGGAGCCAAGAATGAAACTGAGTGCTTCTACTGCAAGGGCACAGGACACTGGAAGAGAAACTACAAGAAGTATCTGGAAGATAAGAAGTCCGGGAAAACCGGAAAAGGTATAATTGTTATACAGGTTAATGTCATTGACGTTTTGCTTGCTAGCGAAAATTCTAAGTCTTGGGTATTTGATACCGGATAGGTTGCTCACATTTGTAACTCTATACAGGGGCTTCAGAAGGTGTGCAAACTAGCAAAGAATGAAGTCGTGATGCGCATCGGGAACGGCGCTGGGATCGCCGCTCAAGCCGTCGGCATTATGCCTCTACGTCCCCCTTCAGGATTTACCTTAGAACTAAGTAACTGTTATTTTGTTCAGGCATTGTGTAGAAACATTATCTCTGGATCATGTTTACTGCATGATGGGTACTATTACAAGTCTGAGAACAATGGTTGTTCACTTTATTGTAAGGATATGTTTTATGGATTTGCACCCATTGTTGGGGGCCTTTTCATACTAAATCTTGAATGTGGAAATGATGTCTTTAACATGAATGCTAAACGCCTTAAGAAGACTGATACCACCACCACTTACTTGTGGCACTGTCGGCTTGGCCACATCGGAAAGAAACACATGAAAAGACTCCATAAAGATGGAGTTTTACCGTCTTTTTATTTTGAATCATTTGACACATGTGAAGCTTGTCTAATGGGGAAAATGACCAAGACGCCGTTCACGGGTCATCCTAAACGGGCGGGTGAATTATTAGAAATAATACATAGTGATGTATGTGGTCCAATGAGCACAGCCGCACGGGGTGGGTATTTCTACTTCGTGACTTTTACTGATGATTTAAGTCAGTATGGCTATATCTACTTGATGAAGCATAAGTCGGAAACCTTTGAAAAGTTCAAAGAATTTCAGAATGAGGTAGAAAATCATCGTAACAAAAGGATTAAGTTTCTGCGATCAGATCGCGGGGGCGAATATCTTAGTCATGAGTTTAGCCAACATCTGAGTGACCGTGGAATCGTTTCACAGCTTACGCCTCCCGGAACTCCACAAAGAAACGGAGTATCAGAAAGACGTAACCAAACCCTGTTAGACATGGTAAGGTCGATGATGTGTCTTACAGATCTGCCGATATGTTTTTGGGGTCACGCACTAGAAACTACCACTCACACATTAAATAGAGCACCGTCTAAGTCTGTTGAGATGACACCATACGAGTTATGGCATGGGAAGAAACCCAGTTTGTCGCATCTAAAAATTTGGGGTTGTGAAGCTTATGTAAAACATTTACAACCAAGCAAACTCGATCCTAGATCAGACAAATGTTACTTTGTAGGTTATCCCAAGGAAATAGTTGGGTATTCTTTCTACCACCCGTCCGATAACAAAGTGTTTGTTGCAAGGTATGGGGTTTTTCTTGAGAAAGAGTTTCTCACAAAAGAATTAAGTGGGAGGACAGTACAACTTAATGAGATTAGTGAATCTTCAGCAACTGTTGTTATGGCTAAGGAACCAGAAGAAATTCCGCAAATTAACCTACAACCAAGCCGGAAGTTGTCGCATGTGATGCGGAAACTTCAGACATTGTTGTAACTAAACCGCGCAGATCAGGTAGGGCTGTCCAGCCACCTGAGTGGTTTCATAACGAAATCTTCATTCTTGAAGATGATGAACCTGCGCACTACAAGGAAGCGATGGCGGGGCCCAGCTCAAGGGAATGGCGCAAAGCCATGAAATCCAAAATGGAATCCATGTACGAAAATCTAGTTTGGAACTTGGTAGAACTTCCAGAAGGTGTTAAGCCCATTGGTTGTAAATGGATTTTTAAAAGAAAGACAGACGCGGATGGTAACATTACTATCCATAAAGCTAGACTTGTCGCGAAAGGGTTCACGCAAGTTCCAGGAGTGGACTACGAGGAGACTTTCTCGCCCGTAGCTATGCTTAAGTCCGTTCGGATATTGCTAGCAATTGCTGCTTATTTCGATTATGAAATATGGCAGATGGATGTCAAAACGGCTTTCCTAAATGGAAATCTCAAAGAAGATGTATACATGATACAGCCTGAAGGTTTTGTCGTTCATGAGGATGCTTGAAAGGTATGCAAACTTCAAAAGGCCATTTATGGTCTGAAGCAAGCATCAAGGAGCTGGAACATTCGTTTTGATGAAGTAGTCAAAGAGTGTGGCTTCATCAGGAATGACAAAGAATCTTGTGTTTACAAGAAGTTTAGTGGGAGTGCAAAATCATTCCTAATCTTGTATGTGGATGACATATTGTTGATTCGGAATGAC
This sequence comes from Elymus sibiricus, assembly GCA_039707655.1. Classification (NCBI taxonomy): domain Eukaryota; kingdom Viridiplantae; phylum Streptophyta; class Magnoliopsida; order Poales; family Poaceae; genus Elymus; species Elymus sibiricus. The sequence continues at coordinate 257,427,493 of CM077674.1, forward strand.
GTGAATTTTCTTAGTGAAATAAAAGACTCAATGAAGAAGAGTTTTTCAATGAAAGACTTAGGCGAAGCGGCATATGTATTGGGCATCAGGATCTATAGAGATAGATCAAAATGCCTGATAGCGCTTAGCCAAAGCACGCACGTTGACAAGGTGTTGAAAAGGTTCAACATGGAGAACTCCAAGAAAGGCCGACTCCCCATGTCACCTGGCATAGTGCTTTGCAAGAATCAGCGACCTCGGACTCTCGATGAGCGAGTACAAATGAATGATGTTCCATATGCTTCGGCAGTTGGTACTATTATGTATTCAATGCTATGTACAAGACCGGATGTTTCCTATGCGCTAAGTGTTAGCAGCCGGTACCAAAGTGATCCAGGATTGGAACACTAGGCCGCAGTCAAAAATATTCTTAAGTACCTCAGAAGGACCAAGGATTTACTCCTTGTGTACGGAGGTGATGAAGAGCACATTGTAAGTGGTTACACTGATGCAGGCTTCATGACTGACCCAGATGACTTCAAATCTCAATCAGGCTATGTTTTCATATTGAACGATGGCGCAGTTGATTGGAAAAGTTCCAAACAAAAGACTATGGTGAATTCTACGACGGAGGCGGAATATGTTGCAGCTTCAGAAGCCTCCAAGGAGGCGGTCTGGATCAAGCAATTTCTTGAAGACCTTGGTGTGGTTCCAAGTGCGCTAGACCCAGTGGAGATCTATTGTGATAATAGTGGTGCCGTGGCTCAGGCTAGGGAGCCATCTTCTCACCATAAGACAATACATATTGAATGCAAATATAAACTCATTCGACATCATGTCGAAGCGGGTTTAGTGAAAGTACGCAAAGTTCACACGGATCTGAACATGTCAGACCTGATGACAAAGCCTCTACCACGAGCAAAGCATGAGTAGCACCGAATAGCCATTGGTGTTAGGGAAGCCATGTAACTAGATTATGACTCTAGTGCAAGTGGGAGTTTGTAGGAGATATGCCCTAGAGGCAGTAATAACTGTTATTTTGTATCTCCATAAGTTTGTAATGAATGTTTATGTCCCATGCTATAACTGCAATGATTCTCGAGTCTGCAATATCCACGAGGCTCGGAGGGAAACTCATGTGTACGTGTGGTATAATAAACGGTAAAATGTATTCCTAGTCATGCCTCTAAGACTAGCTCAAGTATTGCATGATGATCCTGTTTTCCTGATCATGGGCATGAATATGTCGGCAATTTTGAGGGCACAATGTTTGAAGAACACTTGTGTTGAATTGACCCGAATTGATGTTATGCTATGAGATATTTTCGTCACAAGTTAATGGTTTATAACATAGAGAAAGTTAATGTTTGTATAATTCCTTAGACCATGAGAGTATCGAGTTCCTTCGTGCTTGCTTCGTGAACTTTGGGGTTTGTTAAACGTCATCCGTAACTAGGTGGCTATTACGGCGGCTTTCGGGTTCACGGAAAAGTATGTCAAGGAATGAGATAGCTCAAGATTGGGATTTGCTCCTCCGATGATGGAGAGATATTCTTGGGCCCTCTCGGTGTTACGGTATCCATCATTGTCTGGCCAGACACAATGTGATTTGATCACAGGGATGCCGGAACACGAAAACGAGAAAAGAGAACAAAACCCGTAATGAGGTAACTGGCATAGTGGACAAGATGTTGATCCACGGGGATGCAGATAAAGCTCACCTCGGGTTTTGTAACATATCGCGAAGCAACAGGAATAGCACATGGCAACCGGAGGTTCACTCGAATATTTATTCGTGTGGGTATAGGGGTCAATATTTGTGTCCATGGCTCCGATGTTGATCATTGATCGGAAAGTGTTCCGGGTCATGTCTATACTTCACCGAACCTATAGGGCCACATGCTTAAGGGTCATCTATCTGCTGAATACTAGACAGGGAGTCTGAGAGAAAGTCACCGGACAAGTTTCGGAGACAACGAAAACGTTCCGGAGAGAACACCGAAATAGTTTCGGTAAAACTAAAAAGTTGTTTTGGAGTATACCACTAAGTCAAATTGGTTTTGGTACATGCCTGGAAATTCTTGGAGGGTGCCAGAATTGTTCTGGAAACTTCTGGGATTTTTCCGGGATAAAAACCGGAAATGTTCCGGAGCTGCCAGAACTGCTTTGGTTGCTTTTCGCTGAAGAAAATCATTGATCCGGAAATGTTTCGGAATGCGTCCAGAATTGTTTTAGTGGGTACTGAAATTATTCTAAGACTCACAGAAATATTTTCGGATTTAACGGTAGCAGAAAAATGTCTTCATGAATAGTGAAAGTGCTTTTTGGGTTGCTTTTTGGAAAGCACCTTTTGGGGCTTTCCCAAAGTTCTAGAACGGATTGGCTTGCAAGGGAAGGCACCCCTTTTGGGGGGGCCCCATGGGGTGGCCGGCCAAGGGTGGAGCTCCTCCATGGAGCTCCACTTGGCTTCCTTTTAGGCCCATAATGCCCATTATGTGTGACATAAGGCATGATTGTTTTGGTATTTTTTAGTACCACCCTTCCTCTTGGCTTTCCTATAAATAGAGGTGGAGAGGAGCTCTCCACACTCACTCCAACTGTCATACACATGCCATGCATTATCTGGCTTTCTCTTTCCCTCCCACAAAATTGTTTCGTACAACTGAAAGGTTGTCTGGGTTCCAACAGGAACTAGTTCTGGACGGCGAAGCCCTGCCGGATAGCTGACACCGTATGTGTGCAACCCCGTAGAGAGGTCGTAGGTTCGATCTTCTGCCCCAAGGGCTATCTGAGTTGCCGTTCGAGCTTCGAGGGTCCTCCCGAAGGGCTGTCCGTGACATCGTCCGGGGGACTGTCCGACCACCTCCCGAAGGGCTGTCCGACGAGGGAGTACATCCTCACGGTTGGGAGGTTGTAAATCCTAGCTGCGGGGATCTACACCGACAATCTACATCGACTCTACTTCCGCTGCGCTATGAGTCGGTAATGATCAGATCAAACCCTGTATGCAGTCTCCATAGTGGTCCTGGGCGTGCTCGCTGTACCGAATTTTTTTGTTTTCTGTCGCGTTCCCCTACACCATATCCAGAGATTCGTCGACACAACTTGTTGCCAGATGAACTTTAGTGTGTGAAAGGCATGAAGCTTCTAAGCGATGAATGGCTTTTGCAAACCCGACATGCGGCGATGTGATTTATGCCAACAGCTAATATGCACAACTTGATTCATAGTGATATCTAGACTGAGCCATGTATCCTGCTAGTTGTCGCATGATCCTGTTATGTTGGTTATTGTTAGAACCGAGAGTATATCGACCAGAGGGGGGGGTGAATGGGAGATTCAAAAATTCTTTTGAATGTTTTGAACTGATCCCAAACACAGTAGCGGAAATAAGATTCGGTAGAAAAACACTTAATTTAGCTCACTATAGTGGACCATATTTATCGTGGTAGAAGGCAGTTATCGTTCGAACACAGGTTGACAGATTTGAACGTAATGCAAAATAACGATAGATGCAGTTGCACGAAGAAAAACAATATATGAGCAGTGATGGAAATGCAAGGGAAGTGATGACAAGGTGATTAGATACAACACTGAATGAGATCACACAGACATAGTAGCACGAAGAGAAATAAATTATCCTGAGATGACGAAAATGAATGATGAATATGCGACAGATAATTGATGAACTATGATTGATCAGATAACACTATCAACACAGAGCACGAATGTAAACTGCTGAAGGAAATGCAGTAGTGTAGAATGAACTAGTGGTGCTCGATGGCGACAGATGAATTTGGTAGACCAGTTCGCCCTTTTGCCAAAGGACTACGTCTAGTTGGAGGGGTTGTGATTAAACACAGAGGATAAACTCTCCTCGCCCTATTCTCCTTCAACTTGGAGGTGATCAGACTCCAGTTGATTTCACTCGTGGTAGATACTTGTCGGTGATCTCCAAACCTTCGACAGACCTCTTCGCGAACCACAACGACTCTTGGTTGCTGAAGATCTTGCTCGGTGAAGACAATTACTCTTCGACACTCGAGCCGACACCTATCCGTGTAGAGAGTGCGTAGCTCTCAAGAGTAATAGGTACAAGAACTCCAACTCAGAACTACTGTGATGCTCAACCACTGTCTAATTTTGGGCTCTTGATTTTTCTCTCGCTGGATCTTAAACTCAAATCACTCGGAGAGGGGATGCTCAATAAATATTCTCAGAAATCTTAAGCGGAGCAACCAATGGGCAACATTGGAGCGGGGTGGCTATTTATAGCCGCAGCCTTCCCTGATGGGAAATGACCAAATTGGACATGTGGAGCAGCTCACAGCAGAGCGACACGAGTCCAACGGTCGGAATAGAGCACAACGGTAACATTACGTGCGGAGCAAGTAATGCTAACTCCTCAGTTCGAAAGATATCTCCCGCAGCACCGAAGAACAACGTCTTTTGCTGGCAGGTAATCATTCGAAACATAAAGAGATTTCTCTCAGTCTCGCATAGGTTTGGGCTAAGCATCATAGCGGATCTAAGCTTTCAGAACCTATACCCCTCTTAATAGTATAGAGGTCCTATGACTCAAATGAATGAAAGAAGAACAACGAACAGAATGCTACGTCTTCACTTCGTCTTCGTCTTCCATCGCTGCAGTCAATTTTCTTCGGACCAAACCAATTGCTTCGCGTCAGCAATAAATTTTCGAGGGGTCAACTCCTTCACTTCATTCTTCTCATCTACAAGTCTTCAAGGGATGTAGCTCGTTCTTCTCTGCGGTGCAGATATTTTTCGGTGAAGTTCCTCGAACTGTACACCGGACAAAGCATTCTCTTCGGTACTGTATGGACTATTTCTCTCGGTGTGCACTAGCAAACAAATCAGTCCATGCCTGTTTCTGTCAACAATCTCCAAAACACAAAGGGGCAAATATTGCGGCACTATAGCCGGTAAAACGTCGGACGTTTTCGGTGTTCCGAAAACCGTGCCGGGCTGCCATCCTCTCTCTCTCCTCAGCCCAACCCCCTCTACATAGCCCACTAAGCCTAGCCTAAGCCCCCTCTGTCCGGAGCCGTTCGATCGCGATCAGAGGACTCCAGAACACCCCAAAAATCTCTCTCCTAGCCTTCCTGTCTATAAATGAACACCTCCCCTTCCATTTCTGTCAAACCCTAGCCCTCCTCCTCGTTTTCCGCGCCCACCAGTCACCAGCCGCCGCCACCTCTCCCTCTCTCCTCGAAATCCGGCGCTGGCCCGCCCGTTCTCGCCACTTGGCGGCGAGCCACAGGCTGCGCCGCCACCTGCGCCGCCGCCCAAGGCCAACCAGAGGCTGCCACATCGCGTCCCAGCCAGTCTCCAGCCGCACCAGCCCGCCCAGGCCCATCGCGGGCCCGCCCGGGCCCGGAACCCCGCCGCACGCAAAGCCCGTCTGCCCCGCGCACCCCTCGCCCTGCACCCGCTCGCCGCGCGAGCCCAAACTCCTCGCCTCCCCGCATCCTCGCCGGTCACCGCCCGCCGCCGGCGACCACGGCCTCGCTGGAGACCACCTCCACCAGGCATGTGCCCCACTCCCTTCCTCTTCTCTCCCTTTCCCCGATTTCTCTCTCACTCATGGACCTCTCTCCCTCCTCTCTTGCCATGGACAGCAACCGCCTCGGAGCTCCCTTGCGGCGCTGGATCCGACCCTCCCTCGCCCGGATCCGCCGCCGGCCTGCCTCCTCGTTCCGGATCCGTCTGCCGCCGTTCGTCCCGCGCCCGCCTCTGCTCTATCCTCGAGTATGGGAGCGAAGAGGACGACGGCACCCCGACCAGCCTCCGCATGGGCTAGCTCCTCCCAAGGCCCAGCCGAAGCCGAGTGGCCCGTTGGTGAGCGTCCGCCTAAACTACGCCCGGTGCACGTTATAGTATATGACGCTCAGTCGGTTTTTTTCTTCTGGAAATGGCTAAGTCTTTTCTGCACATATCATCATTCATGCATGTTTGGGTGGCTGTAACTTTGTGCATGTTGTTCCTATGATGATGATTTATATATGTAAAATGATCTACTCTTCGTGCTCTACATGATGGTGCCATTTGCATTCATGTTAGGATCCATATACATGTCATAATCTCTGTTCCAAAAGTGCATCATGCTGTTACTGCAGAAAACTGTTAATATTTATCATTTTGTCATTTTTGTGTGATTTAATACATGCACCATATGAGCAACTTGTCAACATGACTTTGGAGCATTTTCATGTCTTCTTGCTGCTAGTATTTATTTCATGCCATGATATGCCTTGATGTGAGGGCCATGAGCTTGTAGACATGCTGAGTTAATGTTGCTGTTCTGAGTAAAAGCTGTCTATGATAAAACTTGCCAACTTTGCTTGATGGTTGCCACTAATCTATAGCTCATATGCATATGATTCCTTCAGGTGATTTGGTCTATGCAATGTGTACTTTGATGCCATGCCCTTGGTTGCCATGTTCTAGCACTGTAGCATTTATTTCATGCCTCCAACATGCCATCATATTAACTCTGCTCATGTATATGCCCTGTTTAGCTGAACTTTGCATTTTGCATGGATCACATTGACTTAACCTTGATGCCTATGACCCTGAACCTTTAAGATAAATTGGAGTATATCATGTATATTTCAAGTGCATATTAAGTTTGTGCCCATCATGTGCCTGTAGCTTGCTGTTTTGATGTTGGCATAGTGCCATTTTGCTGTTTTGGGGCAGATTGCTATTATAACTTGTGTTGATTGTATTTGTTGAACCGTTGCTCCGTTTAGATCATGTCCTATATGAAACTTGCTTAGAATTGTGAGTAGCTTCATATTATCATGTTGCATCCATGATTTGAGCATGTGTGGTTGATGTTTGCATGCATTTTGCATCATTGCCATGTTAAACTTGTTTAGCTCATATCTTCTAGACCGTAGCTCCGAATTAAATGATCTACATATGTAACTTGATTAGAAAAACATGTAGATCATCATAGTGCATGTTAACTTGATGTTTAACCACTTTAACATTGTGTTTAATTCAGATCAGTACCAATTTCGAAATTTGCATATGGGGATTTTCCGAAATTGTTGTTTGTGTTTCCGGCCTCATTTAAACTTGCCTAGTTGTATGGTTTGCTTATGCTTCATCTCTTGCCATGTTTAACAACATTTAATCTTGTCATGAATCATATGTGGTTTGTGCATCATGCCATGTTTATGCTTGTGTGTTTACCATATTGTTTGCTTCTTTCTGGTTGTGCTTCTTCTCGATAGTTCCGGTTTCGTTGCGATTGTGAGGATTCGTTCGACTACGCTTGTTCGTCTTCTTCATGGACTCGTTCTTCTTCCAAGCGGGATTTCAGGCAAGATGATCATGACCTTGGATATCTTTACTATCTTTGCTTGCTAGTTGTCTCGTTGCTATCGCTATGTCGCGCTTTCTACCACATATATGTCAGCCTCCCATATGCCATGATACAACCTCTAACCACCCTTACCCAGCAAGCCGTTGTTTGGCTACGTTACCGCTTTGCTGAGCCCCTCTTATAGCATTGCTAGTTGCAGGTGCTCTTGCAGGTTGTTCCATGTTGGGACATGGATATGTTGGGATATCACCATATCTCTTATTTAATTAATGCATCTATATACTTGGTATTGGGTGGAAGGCTCGGCCTTTTGCCTAGTGTTTTGTTCCACTCAAGCTGCCCTAGTTTCCGTAATGCTGGTGTTATGATCCATGTTTAGCGTTCCTAACATGCTCAGGGGAATGGGACCCTCTTGACAGTTCGCTTTGAATAACCGCTTCCAGCAAGGCCCAACATTGGTTTTAACATTTGCCAACATAATAATACTGAATCAATTAATTAATATTGCATAGGGGGTCGCGTCCCCGGGGATTCTTAATTCAACATAATACAGGTGGGCCAGTGTTGATGGTGCTGGTCCAAAACTAGAGCACTGTGCGGGGCCGCCCCTTGGCAACTTGGGGTATTTGGCACCTGTACGCGTCGCTTATCCGCCGTGTCCTGAGAACGAGATACGCGGCTCCTATCGGGATTGTCAACACGTCGGGAGGTCTTGCTGGAATTGTGTTACCATTGTTGAAATGTCTTGTGCACCGGGATTCCGAGGATACTTTGGGCTATCCCGAGGTTGAGGTATTTCCACCGCAGCTTGTGTAGGCTTATGATGGGCCAGGTTGGAACACCCCTGCAGGGTTAAATCTTACGCGAAGCCGTGCCCGCGGTTATGTGGCACTTGGATATTTATAACCTCCGGTTGTAGAGAACTTGACACTAAATCCTAATTAAAATACACCAACCGTGTGCGTATCCGTGACCGTCTCTTCTCGAGGAAGTTCCAGAAGAGAACACGGTGGGGTTATGTTTGACTCGTAAGTAGGTGTTCAGGATCACTTAGTGATCATTTGTAGTTTGCGACCGTTTTGCGTAGATGCTCTTCTTATTCTTGTACTCGTAAGTTAGCCACCATACAATGCTTAGTGCTTGCTGCAACCCCACCACCTTACCCTTCCATACCCATTTAAGCTTTGATAGTCTTGCTACCCATGGTTATGGGATTGCTGAGTCCTCGTGGCTCACAGATTACTACAACAACAGTTGCAGGTACAGGTAATGCGATGATCTGACGTGAGAGCGATGTTCGTTTGCCTTTGGAGTTCTTCTCTGCTTCTTCTTCTTCGTCGATCTTGGGATAGGTTCCTGGTCGGCAGCCTGGGCTAGCAGGGTGGATGTTGTTCTTCTTTTCGTTTGATTTCGTCCGTAGTCGGATGCTGCCCTTCTGTATGATGTTTGTTATGTATTGATGTATTCATTTGATGTTTGTATGTATTTGTCTGTATCCCCATCTATTATGTATGTGGTACGATGTAATGATATCCACCTTGCAAGCGTCTCCAATATGCGTTTCTACTCTTGGTGGGGCCTCCAAGTTCCTCGAGAAAAGGATCGCATATTGGGCGTGACAATAAATCCATCTGTTGCTAGGTTTTTCATCTTGTTCCCAACAAGGACAGTGCGCGATATAGTGACCGAGTTGTTTGCACTTGAAGCACTTCATCTCTTTCAGAGGTAATCTTCTTGAAGATTCAGGCAAATCAACTTCGTCATCATTTGTGAGACATAGATTTTGTCTTCTGAGATCACTTAGTCTTTCTGTGAGCATTTCGAGTTCTCTTATGATAGAGTGTTGATTCTCGACATCTTCTTGTGAACTGCCATAGTGTGAAAGAATTTCCCCTTCGCTTTCCGAAGAAGATTCTTGATGCCCATTTTCAAGTTCCATCTTTTCTTCGTGAATAGACAACGGCGTCATGACTTCGACGTAGTGAAGCTCTTCATAGTCTGTTCTTTGCTTGATTTCAGCCATGATTGGATCAAAGGTTGCATCAAGAACGCTCAGCAGCTTGTTGACCACATCTCTATCGGTGATATCAGTTACTCCTCGTTGATGAAGTCTTTCAACAATATTTGTCAATCGATCGGTGAGTTCCATAGCACTTTCTTTACGAAGACTTTTGAAGCCAGCAAACATGGCACGAAGCATATTTGTGTGTTGATCTGTTCTAGCAGTGAATTCTTCATGAACATCTTTGATGGCATCGTAGAGTTGCTTAGCATTGTCAAGCTTTCGGAACCGAATAAAAATATCTCTCGAGATGCTGTCACAGATAATATCTTTTGCTTGAGCATCCAACCGTATCATAGCTTCGTCATTGGAAGTAGGAGCATCAGGATGCTGAACAGTGTATCCATTTTCTATGATTTTCCAAAGTTCAATGTTGATGGCCTGAAGTCTGATTTTCATTCGCTCTCTCCAGTAGACATAATCATTTCCATCGAAGATAGGAAACCTTTCAGAGTGCGAGGATCTACCTGCATACGACATACTCAAACTCCAAGGTTGCTAGACCTTTAATAAACAGAGACAGGGAGAACCTGCTCTGATACCAATTGTTAGGACCGAGAGTATATCGAACAGAGGGGGGCTGAATGGGAGATTCAACAATTCTTTTGAATGTTTTGAACTGATCCCAAACACAACAGCGGAAATAAGATTCGGTAGAAAAACACTTAATTTAGCTCGCTATAGCGGACCATATTTATCATGGTAGAAGGCAGTTATCGTTCGAACACAGGTTGACAGATTTGAAGGTAATGGGAAATAACGACAGATGCAGTTGCACGAAGAAAAACAATATATGAGCAGTGATGGAAATGCACGGGAAGTGATGACAAGGTGATTAGATACAGCACTGAATGAGATCACACAGACATAGTAGCACGAAGAGAAATAAATTATCCCGAGATGACGAAAATGAATGATGAATATGCGACAGATAATTGATGAACTATGATTGATCAAATAACACTATCAACACAGAGCACAAATGTAAACTACTGAAGGAAATGCAGTAGTGTAGAATGAACCAGTGGTGCTCGATGGCGACATATGAATTTGGTAGACCAGTTCACCCTTCTGCCAAAGGACTAAGTCTGGTTGGAGGGGTTGTGATTTAACACAGAGGATAAACTCTCCTCGCCCTATTCTCCTTCAACTCGGAGGTGATCAGACTCTAGTTGATTTCACTCGTGGTAGATACTTGTCGGCGATCTCCAAACCTTCGACAGACCTCTTCGCGAACCATAACGACTCTTGGTTGCTGAAGATCTTTCTCGGTGAAGACAATTACTCGTCGACACTCGAGCTGACACATATCCATCTAGAGAGTGCGCAGCTCTCAAGAGTAATAGGTACAAGAACTCTAACTCAGAACTACTGTGATGCGCAACCACTGTCTAAGTTTGGGCTCTTGATTTTTCTCTCGCTGGATCTTAAACTCAAATCACTCGGAGAGGGGATGCTCAATGAATCTTCTCAGAAATCTTAAGCAGAGCAGCCAACGGGCAACGTTGGAGCGGGGTGGCTATTTATAGCCGCAGCCTTCCCTGATGGGAAATGACCAAATTGGACATGTGGAGCAGCCAACGGCAGAGCGACATGAGTCCAACGGTCGGAATTGAGCACAACGGTAACATTACGTGCGGAGCAAGTAATGCTAACTCCTCAGTTCGAAAGATATCACCTGCAGCACCGAAGAACAACGTCTTTTGCTGGCAGGTAATCATTCGAAACATAAAGAGATTTCTCTCAGTCTCGCATAGGTTTGGGCTAAGCATTACAGCGGATCTAAGCTTCGAGAACCTATACCCATCTTAATAGTACGGAGGTCCTATGACTCAAATGAATGAAAGAAGAACAACCAAGAGAATGCTACGTCTTCACTTCGTCTTCGTCTTCCATCGCTGCAGTCAATTTTCTTCGGACCGAACCAATTGCTTCGGGTTAGTAGTAAATTTTCGAGGGGTCAACTCCTTCACTTCATTCTTCTCATCTACAAGTCTTCAAGGGATGTAGCTCATTCTTCTCTGCGGTGCAGATATTTTTCGGTGAAGTTCCTCAAACTGTACACCGAAGACAGCATTCTCTTCGGTACTGCATGGACTATTTCTCTCTGTGTGCACTAGCAAACAAATCAGTCCATGCCTGTTTCTGTCAACAATCTCCAGAACACAAAGGGGCAAATATTGCACCAACAGTTATTTTGTACTATAGTTAGTTTGAAGGTTAAATACTTTTCTGGGATCAAGTGCATCCTACATCACCTGCGTAGCATGAATTTTGATAATGATGATGGAGATGCTATGGAGAAGCCATATATAGCAATTAAGCTTCAAGTGCGTACTTGTTCATGAAAGTGTTGTCCAATGGGAATTATATTTTGTATTACTCATGTTGCCTACAAGTCTGTCGCACAGCCTTGTAACTTTGTAGGCACCTCTTTTTAAGCTCCTTCTAAACACTCTTGCATAATGCCCTTAAAACTAAGGCTTTAGCAACACCCCTCGGATATTATTTAAAGAAATATGGACGCAACATGGAGATTGGATGAATGTACACCATTTCTAAAATGTGTACTACTAGTAGTCCTCTATACCATATATTGCGCTACTCGTACTAGGTAAGTAATACTTGTACGACTAGTAGTACTAGTACACGTCGGTAAAATTATTCATCATGTCCTCACATTGAATTGACGTGAGGTGACACAAGAGTCCCGGTCACGTGTTCGGTTCACCAAAGTGAGCCTCACCCCTCTGGTAGTCTAGCAGCACTCTCCCATTCTTTCCCGGTCTCCCCGCCTCCCAGCCGCCGCCTTGTTCCGATCCAGTTGGTACGATGGGCGATGAGCTAGTGGTGCTGCTATACTTCATTGCAAGTAGTCAAAAGGAAGACGCTGAGAAATTTGATCTCAATAAGGAAGCTCTTCAAGCTAGCCGCATGAAGGGTGGAACCAGCGAGGACGCTCCTGTGAGTATTTGTCCCATCACCCTGTATGATGATTTCGATCTTTATGGGGTTTTTCAAGTCTTTAGAGTATGCATGTAATAATGAAGCCGAGACCCTAGTTTGTTCGGGCATCATGGATTTTAGATTTGGAGTAGCACTTATCTGTTGAAATCTTTCATCATTTACTTAAACAGTTGATTGATCATACATTGAGTACCATTTAACTAGAATTAACCGCTGCAAGTCCAAGAAGGATTGGCCGGTGCTGCCGGCTGGCGTCAAGTTCGATCCCACGGATCAGGAGCTGATCGAGCACCTTGAGGATAAAGTGAGTGCTGACAACGCAAGATCTCACGCTCTCATCGATTTGTTCATACCGACCATCGACAGTGAGCACGGCATATGCTCCACCCATCCTGAGAAACTTCCAGGTGAGACTCCGATCGACTGTCTACTTGCACAAAATATATTCCTTTCTTTTTACAAATTTCTGATGTATCCTGCCCGGCCTGGGATTGTATTTTGCCAATACTGCAGGTATCACACTGAGTGGCCTAAGAAAGCATTTCTTCCAGCGCAACTCCAGGTCATTCGAAAGGGGTACGCAGACGCGTCGCAAGATACAATCGGAGTGCGGCATGCACGCGATGTGGCACAAGACCGGCAATACCATGCCGGTGATGGTCAATGGCTGGCAGAAGGGAAGCAAAAAGGTTCTGGTGCTGCACACCAACAAGAACTTCGACCAGCAGAGGACCAACTGGGTGATGCACCAGTACCACCTCAGGGACCTCGAGCAAGAGAAGGAGCGGGAGCTGGTCATCTGCAAGATCTTCTACCAGACGAAAACGAGGGCCAGGACTAAAAGGATTATAAGTTAGTTTGGTAGTACTAGTTCTACCTGGTCGTCTGCAAGTTGGTGTTGTTGTTAAGGATCTTTCGGTCTAAACTTGGCATTTCCTTCCAACCATCATGTCGAGGGTCGACGTGGATATAACGCTGAAGTAATTGTTGCGAAACGAATTTGCAGGCACCTGATATAAGTAGCAAAAGCACCTGTCATTCAAATTCCCAGTTCTCCAAAATTTTACTAACATCTTCCAGTACGCAGGGGATCCATCAGGTTTCATAGGCTGATAGTTGGACGCAGCACGTCGAGACTGGGCTGTGGCATGCCAAGCCCAGCTGCAAATTGTTAAACAGAGGAGTGATGGATTTGGGCCTTTAAGAACAGTTAAGTGTCGGGACCTCGATCGCGGGAAGCGCCTCCCATGCCATCCCTCTAACCCACATACCACATACAGTATCACTAAAAAACCCGCATACGACATGTTCTCTCGTTCGAGTTCCCAGTTAACCAAAAATTTTAACAGGCGTGAGAAACGGGAGCCACCGCTTCCAGCGATCATTTTTGGACTAAAAAAAGGCCTAGTCGGCTATCGTTTAGTTGAAATATGTAAAGTGCTCCATAAGAAAAAGAAACATGTAAAATGTAATGAATTTGGTCCGGTTTCAATGAAAATCATCCGATTTGCACGAAATTCATCCGTGGAACCAGAAGAGGGCTATCCATGCAGAGGCTAACAGTACGGACCCAGCAGGTCCATGGCCGTACGCAAGCAAGTGCACACACTTATTATCACGATGGAAAGAAATATGCTGACGTCTGAGACCCATGAAATTTTCAACGTAGTCAATAAACGAGAGAATTCTACAAAGAGAGACAGAAAACTGTGATCCAGCAGGTAGTATATTTTTTTTGAGGTCGAGCAAATATTTACTGGGCTGTAGACTGCCCAGGTTATGTTTTGTTTATTAACTGGCGCAACCCATGACAACATGCGGCCACAAGGATCTAGCAGTTATCAACTGGCCTCTGGGCCTCCCAACTTTGGTTTGATTTTTTCTTAGAACATCATCAGCCCAGCTGTTTTTTACTGAAGAAAACACACAGCCCAGTTCTATTTTTGTCTCGATTCTCAAAAAAAAAGTTCTATTTTTGTCATCTCTGCTTTATATATATAGTTTTATTAGTTTATATATTATATTCACAAAAAAATTAGTTTATTTATTAAGTTGTGGGCCTACTAAGTTGATGCGTAAGCAAGGCTATGTCAACTTAGTCCACAAATCGACTCTACCAGCGTGAGACCATTAGATGCCAATCCAACTGCCAGCGTGCTTCTTCAATCTCTGGTCTTCCTACTCCAGCCGCCCAAACCAATGCCGGCATCGCCTGCTCCTGCCTTCCGTGGCCGTCTGTTCTACCACGCAGGCCTCACCGCCCCACCCTACTCCCATCGCTTACCAGGCCATCCCTGTACTGACCCACACCTCCTATTATTCTCCGACGACGGCAGCCTCACACCGTAGCCCAGCCAGTAAACCCTCGTGTTCCTCTCCGTGTGAGCATCCACTGTCGAGTCTTCCCCGGCTCCGGGTCGTTCCCTCCCTAGGCCTCACCGTCGTCCACCGCCTTGGTGCTCTCGGCACGGCGTCGTAAACGTGGTCAACGAACGACAGCCATCGGAAGAGGACTGTACATGTACAGGCTGATAGTTGGGGCCCACGAGGTCCATGGTTGCACGCAAGGAAGTGCCTCCTTATTACGCGTAAGAAAAATGATTCCACTCCCTGACAGCTGGGAGCCAGCAGCTACATCTTCGCACGCAAGGAAGCTCCTCCTAATTACATGAAAAAAATAATAATTCCTCCCATTGGTTTGCTGACATCTGGTACCTACGACATTATCAACGTACTACGAGAGAATTGCACATGGAGCGGCTGACACGTGGGACCCAGTTGCTCGAGCAGTTTTGTTGTTGTTGTTGAGATGGAGTAGGTTATCAACTAGGCTGTGCGGTGTCTGTGGCCCATCTAGCGCAGGCTTTTATTTTTTGTTTACAACATGATGAGCCCAGCTGTTTTTATTTCACAGTGAAAATGACTAGCCCACCTTTTTTTTCATAGAATAGCCTACACAGGCCGATTTCTTTTTCTCCGTCCTGCTGGGCTACAAATCTTTCAAGACGACGAGGGATACATTCGGCTTGCCCAGACAAAAAGGGCTGTAAATCATATAAGTAATATGAAATGGGCTGTATATATATAAAAACAAAGAAAATGGGCAATTAATTTCAAATTGCGAATTTTCTTTTATTTTTTGATATTTCAAATTTCATTGGATTTTAACATAATTTAAATATATTTTAAATTTACTTATTATCGGGCTCGAAATTTCGGGATTAAAAATAGTTCGGCAATTTCAATGAAATATCGTTGAAATTTTTAATCCTGTCCTTGGAGAAAATGGTCAGGTATTCTAAAAATATAATATGGGCTGTAGTAAATTACGTAATAATTAGCAATTGGTCTGTAAATTTAGGAAAAATAGCAAATGGGCTATATGCTGTCCGCCATAGATGCTATGCCGACTTGTGGGCCTACTGAGTTGACGCGTACGCAGGGCTTTGTCAACTTATAGTCAACAAACGATTCTAGCAGCAGTGATCGTTGGATGCTAATCCAATGGCCGTACTGCTTCTTCAATCTCTGATCTTCTTGCTCCAACCACCCAAACCAGCGCCGGCGGGACTGCCTGCTCCTGCCTCCCGTGGCCGGCTATGCTGCCGCGCAGGCCTCATCGCCCACCCTACTCCCATAGCTGGCTAGGCCATCCATCTACTCACCCACACCTCCTGTAATTCTCCGGCGACGGCAGCCTCACACCGCAGCCGAACCAGTAAACCCTCATACCCTCCTCCGCGTGGGCAACCACTGCCGCGTCTTCCCCGGCTCCGGGTCGTTCCCTTCCTAGGCCTCATCGTCGTCTACCACCTTGATGCTCTCGGCGCGACGTCGTTAACGCGGTCAACGAATGACATCCATCTGAAGAGGACTGTACGTGGAGAGGCTGAGAGCTGGGACCCATGAGGTACATGGTCGCACGCAAGGAAGTGACTCCTTATTACGCGCAAGAAAAATGATTCCTCCCCTTGCTTACTAGGACCCACCTTATTTAGAGGCTGACTTGTGGGCCTACTTAGTTGACCCGTACGCATGGCTTTGTCAACTTAGTCAACAAACGATTCTATCAGCAGCGACCATTGGATTTTCATCCAACGGCCGTGCTGGTTCTTCAATTTCTGATCTTCTTGCTCCAGCCTCCCAAACCAGTGCCGGCGGGACTGCCTACTCCTGCCTCCCGTGGCCGGCTGTGCTGCCACGCAGGCCTCACCGCCCCACCCTACTCCCACCGCTGGCCAGGCCTTCCCTCTACTCACCCACATCCCCTGTTATTCTCCGGCGACGGCAGCCTCACACCGCAGCCGAACCAGTCAACCCTCATACTCCCCTCCGCGTGGGCATCCACTGTCGCGTCTTCTCCGGCTCCGCGTCGTTCCCTTCCTAGGCATCGCCATCGTCCACCACTTTGGTGCTCTCGGCGCGGCGTAGTGAACGTGGTCAATGAACGACAGCCATCGGCAGAGGACTGTACGTGGTGAGGCTGACAGCTGGATCCACCAGCTACATCTTTGCACGTAAGGAAGTGCCTCCTTATTACGCGCAAAAAAAATGATTCCTCCCCCTGACAGCTGGGACCCACCTGCTATATCTTCGCACGCAAGGAAGTGCCTCCTTATCCTCCCAGACAGGAGGGACCCACCCGGTCGAAGTGTACGTAGCGTTGTCTGTCTGGTTGTTAACGTGTACGTACATACTGGTCGATCGGTCTCTCTGCAAGGATGAACCGTGGCTGAGAAAGTAGCGGCACGTGCCATAGTTGAGCCCCCAACGTAGCAGTTCAGACAGTCCCGTCTAAATCGTGTACACGTACGTACAGCCACACGGCAAAGAATACGGCCACGTACGTACATACGGGCAGGGTCTGGAACGCGTACTCACGCATACGTACGGCCCGGGCTCGTGTACATGGAGAGAGGAAATGGACGGCAGCAACGGCCTCCTGTTCATCGGTAGCCAACCGGCTAGGTCGGAATGGAGGAAACAGCATCGGGAGCCAAGCGACTGGGTCGGAACGCGTCCTGTTCATCGGGAGCCAACCTGCTTGGACGGAACAGCCGAAACGGGGTTTTGTTCATCGACTCGGGGTCTGGCATACCGCAAAACAGATGAAACGGCCTTTTGTTCGACCGCCTACGGTCGAAACGGGGTCCTGTTCATCCGTTGGGGGTTTGGCGTACCACAAAACATATGAAACGGACTTCTGTTCAACCGCCTAAGGTCAAAATGGGGTCCTGTTGATCGGGAGGGGTCTGGCGTACCGCAAAACGGAGGAAACGGAGTTCTACCCAACTGCCTATGGTTGAAACGGATTCCTGTTCATCGGGAGGGGTGTGGCGTACCACAAAACGGGACTCCACGGGCTACTGTTCATCCACCGTCGACATCCTCCAGCCTCCAGCGGCTACTGTTCATCTAGCCTCCACGGGGCCCTGTTCATCCAGCCTCCACCGGCTACTGTTCATCCAGCCTCCATGGGGTCATGTTCATCCACCCCCAACCGGCTGGGGTATGGCATACCGCGACACGGCCTCCTCGGGGTCATGTTCATCCAGCGCCAACCGCCTACACGGCCGGGGTCCTGTTCATCCAACCCCCACCGGCTGGGGTGGGGCATACGAGCGGGCGGCAGCAACGGGAACTGTTCATCCACAGCCAACCAACCAGCTTGATCGATGCAAGTCTCGACTTGTTCTACGTGTATCGCGCGCGGTAGCAACGGGCACGGTTCATCGAGAGGCAACCCAGCACCGGCTGGCTACGTTTCGCACGGGGGCTCGATCGGCTTTAGTAAGCAGCGAGAAGGATCGATCGGGTTCAGTTAGCACCGAAAGGATCGCTCGGGTTCAGTTAGCAGTGAAGGGATCACTCAGGTTCAGTTAGTAGCGAAGGGAACGCTCGGGTTCAGTTAGCAGCGAAGGGATCGATCGGGTTCAGTACGTAGTGCGAGGGATCGATCGCTCGTGTTCAGTACGTAGTGCGAGGGCGATCGATCGCTCGGGTTCAGTAAGCGAACGTACGCCTCGCTCGGGTTCAGTTAGCGAGCGCCTCGCACACACGCGCGCGTATGAGAGAGAAACGCGCAAAACCACACTGCATCGCTCGGCCCGACCACCCACCGTAACCGAGAACTCCTCAAAAATTTACTCGCTCTCACTTCTACCATGATTTTTTACGTCATGGACGGCCCAAAGAATGTCATGCGGGTGCGTCTCTAGCCCGCCTAGGATGAAAAGCCTTTTTTGTCATAATTTTTTGTCATAGAAGTAGGAGCCCACCACATCTATGATGATACGTGTATTTGTCACAATTATTGTCATAGAAATGTCACAACCATGACAATTTTTTTTTCGTTCAGGCCATAATGTCACGGATGTGTCTTCTTTTGTAGTGGTATCTATAACTTTTGATTGTTCCATGCTATTATAGTATCAATATTGGATGTTTTATATGCAATTATATGCTATTTTATATCATTTTTGGAAACTAACCTATTAACGTAGTGCCCAGTGCCAGTTGTTGTTTTCTGTTTGTTTTTTGTTTTCCAGAAAATCAGTACCAAACGGAGTCCAAACGGTATGAAACTTTTTGATGATTTTTTTCTGGACAACAGAGACCCTAGAAGCTTCGGGGGAGGACTAGAAGACCTACGAGGAGACGACAAGGCAACAGGGCGCGCCCTGGGGGGTAGGCACGCCCTGTTACCTTGTGGGCCGCACGTGGCTCCTTTTGACATAATTCCACTTCTATAAATTCTCAAATATTGGGAAACCAATAGAGAGCCACCCAAAATAACTTTTCCGCCGCCACAAGCTTCTACTCTTCCGTGATCCCATCTGGAGGCCTTTTCCGACACTCTGCCGGAGGGGGAATCGATCACGGAGGGCTTCTACATCAACCTTGCTGCCCTACCGATGATGGGTGAGTAGTTCACCACACACCTATGGGTCCATAGATAGTAGCTAGATGGCTTCTTCTCTCTCTTTGATCTTTAATACAATGTTCTCCTCGATCTTCATGGAGTTCTATTTGATGTAATCTTCTTTTGCAGTGTGTTTGTTTGGATCCAATGAATTGTGGGTTTATGATCTGAATATTCATGAGAAGTAATTGAGTCTTTTTTGAACTTTATTATGCATGCTTTTTATAGCTTTGTATTTCTCTCCGATCTATCTGTTTGGTTTGGCCAACAAGATTGATTTATCTTCAGCGGGAGAGGTGCTTTGTAATGGGTTCATTCTTGCAGTGCTCTATATCCCAGTGACATAAAGGGACAAGACATGTATTTGTATTGTTGCCATTAAATATAAAATGATGGGGTTTATTCATATTGATTCGGTTTACTTTGTCTACATCATGTCATCTTGCTTAAGGTGTTACTCTATTTTTATTAACTTAATACCCTAGATGCATGCTGGATAGCGGTCGATGGGTGGAGTAATAGTAGTAGATGCAGGCAGGAATCGGTCTACTTGTCTCGGACATGATGCCTATATACATGATCATTGCCTTGAATATCGTCATAACTATGCGCTTTTCTATCAATTGCCCAACAGTAATTTGTTTACCCATCGTATGCTATGTGTTCGAGAGAGAAGCCTCCAGTGAAAACTATGGCCCCCAGGTCTACTTTAAATATAAAAAGAAAACTAAAATATACTTGCTAAAATTTATTTACTTTTATTTTATTTTGCAATTTATTTAGCTACAACTACAAGATTTAATCCTTGCAAGTAACGAGTTCAAGGGGATTGACGACCCTCTTGCACGCGTTGGGTGCAAGTATTTGCTTTTGTGTGTGTGCAGGTGCTGTTCTCGAGGTTTTGCGTCATTCTCGTACTAGTTCGATAACCTTGGTTCTCACTGAGCGAAATACTTATCTCTACTGTTCTGCATCTCCTGTCTCCTCTTCAGGGAAAATCCCAACGCAGCTCACAAGTAGCAGGATCCAGCTGAAAGGCTCAAGCACTTTCCCATCCATCAACTTTCCCAATACTGTCAAGATGTGGCAGAATTCATGGTTTTATTTCAAAGACATTCTGAGTAGTGGCTTCCCGATAGGCCTTCCTATTTATAATGGCAAGAGGGCTGAGGCTTCGAAAGCTCTTAGGGTCTCCAAGCCCGAGAAGGTCGAGGTTGATATCTTGGTCGAGGTCCTGATTGACCTCAAGAGAGCGGGTGTAGATGGAATGGACCTGTTGGAAACCTTCGTCAGTCATCGCATTCAGCTGCTCTAGGAAAAGGCGAGGCCAATGTGGATGTATGAAGGTATGAGAGATTCCACCCGAGTGCTTCCTCAAGCTCTGACAGGGACAGAAATCAGAGACCGAGTGAAACTTATCACATCGGCGCATGACGATGCCCGGTTGCTGTCCATCAGAGACCGAGGGCATCCGCCGGGCAAGGTAACTTTGCATTTGTTTGTTTTCATAAACTTGATGATGGGCTTGTGTAAACTTAATTTGATCCTCTGTTTGTTTCTTCAGCAGAGATTGCAGGCAATGTCTTCTCCGATTCCGACTGTCGATCGCAGCCCCAGAGACATGCTGTCCGATAACAACCAGAGTGACTACGAGCCTCACAACATCGAGGACAGCTACGAGGGTCACAATGAAGATAGTGACGAGGGGGAGGAAGCAGAGTCTTCTCCCTCTGAGTATGCTGTAAAAGAGATTCGCTCCAAGCGGACTCAAGATCTGAGTGCTCAAGCGCTGAGTGCTCTGGCTCCGACTGCGCGAACCTTGAAGCGTGGTCGAGCAGGAATTGCAGAACCAGAAGGCAAAGCTCCCAAGTTGGCGAAACAATCAGCCAAAAAAGATACCAGCAAGCCCCGGAAAGCCGTGGCTTTATCGATAATCAAGATGTCAGTGCCGATTGCCTCAGCTTAAGTGCCACAACTACTCCCTTTACTTTCTCATTCTGTTCTGATCTTCTTTCCGAACCTTGTCGATGTAGTGTGGGTACGTCAATGACCAGCCCTGATTCTGACCCTGAAGCTGGCAAAGGGCAAGAACAAGTGGAACTTGATGCTGCCACTTCGAAAGGTATTGCTCACTCGGTTTTAAATTTCTGGTCCGAGTGATTTGGGTAATTAATGCATGCCGTTGTTGCATGCCAACAGAACCACCAGAAGTGATTCACGTGGATGATGATGATAAGGTCATGGAAGATCATGACAATACCGATCCACCAAACCCTAAAGGTGACCAGCATATCACAGAGAAAATTGTGCCAAAAATTCAGGGAAGACGTTCGGATCAAGATCCTACAACAAAGGGACACACTGAGTCTGCGGGTCTGGGTGCTTCAGCGGCTGCCAACATTGGGCCTGTGGGTCCGAGTTCCCTGCTGGTTGCTAGTACTAGGTCTACGGTCCGAGTGCTCTGTCGGTCCCTACACCACCTCCTCCGGCTGCATCTTTCACTTGTTCAACTTGTGAAGGGTCCCAGAGGACCAAGTGGGAGCAAGCAAGGAGACAATGATCCATGTCAAGATGATGAACCGACATCTCAAGGAGGTGTACGACGCCAGCGAAGCGCTGAAGGTCAACGTCCGAGTAAGTACCATTGTAAGTTTCTTATTCATTCGGATGCATTTTCTTCCAGTGGGGGCACGCTAAGTGCACCCACTGGGTGTAGTCCCTAAGACTACAACCGACTGCTTGCAGTTGGTTGAAGTCTTTGGGACCTTTTTCCTTTGCGTTTTTAAGTTCGCGACTTCACTCGGAGTTAGCAGGACAATCCCGGGTGGATGTTTGTATCTTTTGCTAGTGGGTTAACACAGAGTACACCCACTAGGTGTCTTCCAGTGTGGGCACCCTGAGTGCACCCACTATGTGTAGTCCCCGAGACTTCCATCGACTGTTTGCAGTCAGTTGGAGTCTTAGAACTTAGGATTTTCTGTGAACGCGGGATTTTACTCGGGATTAGCAGGTTCGCTCGAGTAGATTTTTTCTGATGAGTGCACGCTGAGTGCACCCACTAGGTGTAGTCCCCTGATATGTCCATTTTGCATCATGTTTTCCTACCATTATTTATAGTGTTTTTATCAATATTCCACTTTGTGATACAATTTTAATGCCTTTTCTCCCTTATTATGCAAGATCTACAAGAAAAGGGAAATTGCCGGCAGCTGGAATTCTGGACCTGTAAAGAGCTACAGCAGGGATAGCTATTCTCTGAAATTCCGAATGACCTGAAAATTTATGGATATTTATTTTTGAATTAATAAAAAATACTGGAAGCAGAAACTCCTGGAGGGGTCCCACCAGTGAGCCACAAGCTCAGGTGGCGCCCCTCCTAGGGCGTGCCATGTGAGCTTGTGGGCCCACCAGCAGGCCTCCGTAGACTCGGGGGCCATAGTTTTCACTAGAGGCTTCTCTCTCGAACACATATCATACGGTGGGTAAACAAATTATTGTTGGGCAATTGATAGAAAAGCGCATAGTTATGACGATATCCAAGGCAATGAAAATGTATATTGGCATCACGTCCGAGACAAGTAGACCGACTCCGGCCTACATCTACTACTATTACTCCACCCATCGACCGCTATCCAGCATGCATCTAGGGTATTGAGTTAATAAAAACAGAGTAACGCCTTAAGCAAGATGACATGATGTAGACAAAGTAAACTCAACTAATATGAATAAACCACACTGTTTTACCCTTAATGACAACAATACAAATACGTGTCTTGTCCCTTTCTGTCACTGGGATATAGAGCACCGCAAGATTGAACCCATTACAAAGCACCTCTCCCACTGAAGATAAATCAATCTAGTTGGCCAAACCAAACGGATAGATCGGAGAGAAAGACAAAACTATAACAATCATGCATAATAAAGTACAGAAAAGACTCAATTACTTCTCATGAATATTCAAATCATAAACCCACAATTCATCGGATCCCAACAAACACACCGCAAAAGAAGATTACATCGAATAGAACTCCAAGAAGATCGAGGAGAACATTGTATTGAAAATCAAAGAGAGAGAAGAAGCCATCTAGCTACTAGCTATGGACCCGTAGGTCTGTGGTGAACTACTCACGCATCATCAGTAGGGCAGCAAGGTTGATGTAGAAGCCCTCCGTGATCGATTCCCCCTCCGGCAGAGTGCCGGAAAAGGCCTCCAGATGGGATCACGGAAGAACAAAAGCTTGCGGCGGCGGAAATGTTATTTCGGTTGGCTCTCTATTGGTTTCCCAATATTTGAGAATTTATAGAAGTGGAATTAGGTCAGACAGAACCACGTGGGGCCCACAAGGTTACAGGGCGTGCCCTGTTGCCTTGTCATCTCCTCGTTTGCCGTCTGGTCTCCTCCCGAAGCTTCTAGGGTCTCTTATGTCAAAAAAATCGTCAAAAAGTTTCGTAGCGTTTGGACTCCGTTTGGTACTAATTTTCTGGAAAACCAAAAACAAGCAGAAAACAACAACTGGCACTAGGCACTGGGTTAATAGGTTAGTTCCCAAAAATGATATAAAATGGCATATAAATTCATATAAAACATCCAAGATTGATACTATAATAGCATTGAACAATAAAAAATTATAGATACGTTGGAGACGTATCAATGAACGTTTCTACACGAAAATTCCCATGTGTCCTCAAGAACGCTTTGCTCACTCTAAGAAGTACTTTCGGTTTGTCCTTTGCTATAAAAAGGATTGGGCCACCTTGCTATTGTTACTTGTTACTCGTTACGAATTATCTTGCTATCAAACTATTTGTTACTACTACTTTCAGCACTTGTAGAGAATACCTTGCTGAAAACCGCTTATCATTTCCTTCTGCTCCTCGCTGGGTTCGACACTCTTACTTATCGAAAGGACTATGATTGATTCTCTATACTTGTGGGTCATCAAGACTCTTTTCTGGCGCCGTTGCCGGGGAGTGAAGCGCCTTTGGTAAGAGGAATTTGGTAAGGAAACATTTATATTACGTGCTGAAATTTATCTTTACTTGTCACTATGGAAAGTAATCCTTTGAGGGGCTTGTTCGGGGTATCTTCGCCTCGACCAAAAGTGGTAAGAGTCGCTGCTCAACCTACTAAACCTACTGAAAATATTTATTATTAGATTCCCTCGGGTATTTTGGAAAAACTGCTAGCTAATTCTTATGCAGGAGATGGAACTATGCATCCTGATATGCACCTAATCTATATAGATGAAGTTTGTGGATTGTTTAAGCTTGCAGGTTTATCTGAGGATGGAGTGAAGAAGAAAGTATTCCCTCTATCTTTTGGGGGAAAGGCACTGTCATGGTATAGGCTATTGGATGCATCCGAAACATGGGACTGGAACCGATTGAAGCTAGAATTTCACCAGAAATTTTATCCTATGCACTTGGTTCATCATGATCAGAATTATATATATAACTTTTGGCCTCGTGAAGGAGAAAGTATCACTCAAGCTTGGGAAAGTATTAAATACATGATGCACATATGCCCCAATCATGATCTCTCAAGAAAAATGATTTTGCAAAACTTTTATGCTTGGCTTTCTCAAGAAAGGATCTGAACATATAATCTTCCACCAAATAAACCAACTAGCATCAACTACAAGATGTAATCAACACTACTAGCAACCCACAGGTACCAATCTGAGGTTTTGAGACAAAGATTAAATACAAGAGATGAACTAGGGTTTGAGATGAGATGGTGCTGGTGAAGATGTTGATGAAGATTGGTTCTCCCACGATGAGAGGATCGTTGGTGATGTCGATGGCTTCGATTTCCCCCTCCGGAGGGAAGTATCCCTGGCAGAATCGCTCCGTCGGAGAGCAAAATAGCTCCTGCCCAGGTTCCGCCTCAAGACGGCGGCGCTTCGTCCTGAAAGTCTTCTCATTAATTTTTTTATAGGAAAAATGACTTTATATAGCAGAAGGAGGGGGCCGGAGGCTAGCCAGGAGCCCCACATGGCATCAGGGCGCGCCAAGGGGGGGGGCACGCCCTGTTGCCTTGTGGGCAACTGGTGGGTCCCCTCCAGTATCTCTTTTCTGCAGTATTTTTTATATATTCAATAAAAAATCTCCGTGAAATTTCAAGTCAATTGGAGCTTTGTAGGATAGGTATCTCTGCTGTAGCTATTTCAGGTCCAGAATTCCAGCTGCAGGTATTCTCCCTCTTCATATAAATCTTGCAAATTAAGAGAGAAAAGGCATAAGAATTGCATCATAAAGTGAAATAATGATCAAATACATTATAAATAACAGTGGGATATCATGATGCAAATTGGACGTATCAACTCCCCCAAGCTTAGACCTCGCTTGTCCTCAAGCGAAAGCCGAAATCGATAATCATGACCTCATGCTTAGAGAGAGAGGTGTCGATAAAAATAAAATATGGACATGAAGGCATCATGATCTTTATTATAACACCAATATGTCATAAAACTTCTCATGAAAAAGTGACAATTCATTCACAAATTAAAGTACGAACCATAAACCGTATTGAAAACTAACAAAATATGCTCTCAGTCACTGAAGCAATCGCAATTCATCATATTATTAGAAAGAGTCTATGTAAGAGTTTTGTTTAGCAAGTTCACATACTCAACTATCATTTAGTCTTCTATGATTGCTGGCACTCACGGCATACTTATGTAGTAAAAGTTTTGGCCAGACACATAGAAAAATAGGGGCTTATAATTTCGCCTCCCAACGTATTTACCTCAAGGGTAATGTCAACAATAATAACTCACGATCACCTACATCCAACTGGATATATATGCCTGGATCTATCCCCACCACATGATGCTTGCCAAGAGAGAAAATAAAAACGGAATAGAGGAGAATATTATTGACTCTTGCATGAAAGTAAATATGTAAAGTAAAAGATAGGCCCTTCGAAGAAGGAAGCAGAGGTTGTCATGCGCTTTTTGTTTTTGAATGTGCACACTCTTAATGCAAAGGAACGTCACTTTATATTGCCCCTTGTGATAGCGACCTTTATTATGCAGTCTGTCGCTTTTATTTCACCACCATCACAAGATCGTACAAAACTTATTTTCCCTTACAATAAAAGTTCATACATATTTGGGAGCAATTTTTATTGCTTTTGCACCGATGACAACTTACTTGAAGGATCTTATTCAATCCATAGGTAGATATAGTGGACTCTCATGACATGAAACTGGGTTCAAGTGTTTTTTGGCTGCACAAGTAGTATCTCTACTTAGTACAAATTTTTTGGCTAGCAAAAGATAGGGGGCAAGCACCACATGTTAAAGGATCCAAAACAATATAACTTCTATGTGAATATAAGCAAACATAACTCATTACATTGTCTTCCTTGTCCAACTTCGACTATTTGACATAGAATATTTAATGGGGGCTCACAATCATAAAAGATGTCCAATATAGTATATTTATATGTGAGACCCCTCTTCCTTTATTACTTTTTCATGAATTCCAACAATGACCAATGCTATGTCTGTTAACCTCCAACAAGTTTTATCAATTATACTTCTTCTATGTGAAGTCATCACTCCCCATGGGATTAGCATATGATCTTACTTTTTATTCTATTTATTTTATTTCCAAGATTAGATCAACAAAAGGAAAACACTCAACTCAAACTACTCTTTATTATGCAACTTTCTCACACGATTACATAGATAGATAGACCACAAAGCAAGCACTCAAGACTAAATCATACTAAAACTTTTATTCTTCTAAATCACGAAATAACTAAGGATCGAACTAAGATAGATAATGATGACAAAAGTGATGGTGATACGATACCGGGGCACCTCCCCCAAGCTTGGCACAAGCCAAGGGTGGTGCCCATACCCATGTACTCTAGTCTCCTTCTTCGGTGATGATGGTGATGCAGTGGTAGGCTTGTCCTTCAAAATATTTACTAAGATATCCTTCAAACTCTGGACCTCCCAAAGCAACTGCTGGATCGCGGTGGCATTATTTTGCACTTCAACCATAATATGTTTATTTTCCGGCCACCATGAGCCGTTTCCTGCATCATCTCACTTGGATGGGAAATATCCCAATTGGAAGGTATGTGCATACGAGGAGTGTTCTCAACCCCATAATTGTGGACCAAATTATGAAAGTTGTTCTGATGTAACCTGTGTAAGGGCCTCCCAGGAGGGAGCCCATCTTGTACCTCTGGACTCCCATGGCTTGTAGCGCTTCTCATAGGTTGATGAGGATTTGGACTTGTGTTGATGCCGGCAAGGGTATGATACGTCTCCAACGTATCTATAATTTTTGATTGTTCCATGCTATTATAGTATCAATCTTGGATGTTTTTATATGCAATTATATATCAATTTTTGGGACTAACCTATTAACCTAGTGCCCAGTGCCAGTTGCTGTTTTCTGCTTGTTTTTGGCTTTTCAGAGAATCAGTACCAAACGAAGTCCAAATGCCACGAAACTTTTTGTAGATTTTTTTTCTGGACAAAAGAGGCCCTGGAGACTTGGAGAGTAGGCCAGAAGGTTCACGAAGCCTCCACAAGGCAACAGGGCGCGGCCCCAGGGGGGGCCTTGATGCCTTGTGGGGCCCTCGTGGCTCCATTTGACCTAATTCCACTCCTATAAATTCACAAATATTCGGAAACCATCAGAGAGCCAGAAGAGAAAACCTTTCCACCGCCTCAAGCCTCTGTTCTTCCGTGATCCCATTTGGAGGCTTTTCCGGTACTCTACTGGAGGGGGAATCGATCACGGAGGGCTTCTACATCAACCTTGCTGCCCTTTCGATGATGTGTGAGTAGCTTACCACAGACCTACGGGTCCATAGCTAGTAGCTAGATGGCTTCTTCTCTCTCTTTGATCTTCAATACCATGTTCTCCTTGATGTTCTTGGAGTTCTATCCGATGTAATCCTCTTTTGCGGTGTGTTTGTTGGGATCCGATGAATTGTGAGTTTATGATCAGATTATTCATGAGAAATATTTGAGTCTTTTCTGAACTTTTTTATGCATGATTAAATATAGCTTTGTATTTCTCTCCGATCTATCAATTTGGTTTGGCCAACTAGATTGGTTTATCTTGCACTGCGAGAGGTGCTTTGTGATGGGTTCAATCTTGCGGTGCTCAATCCCAGTGACAGAAAGGGACATGACACATATTTGTATTGTTTCCATTAAGGACAAAAAGATGGGGTTTATTCATATTGCTTGAATTTGCTTCTCTACATCATTTCATCTTGCTTAAGGCGTTTCTCCACTTTTATTAACTTAATACTCTAGATGCATGCTGGATAGCGGTCGATGAGTGGAGTAATAGTAGTAGATGCAGGCAGGAGTCGGTCTACTTGTCTCGGACGTGATGCCTATATACATGATCATTGCCATGAATCTATCATAATTATTTGCTTTTCTATCAATTGCCCAACAGTAATTTGTTTACACACCGTATGTTTCTGTGCTCAAGAGAGAAGCCTCTAGTGAAAACTATGGCCCTCGGGTCTATCTTTATCATATAAAAAACCTAAAAATACCTTGCTGCAATTTATTTACTTTTATTTTTATTAGTATTTTATTTTATCTATTTATCTCTATCAGACTTAATCCTTGCAAGTAACCGCTAAGAGGATTGACAACCGTCTTATTCGCGTTGGGTGCAAATGTTTTCTTTTGTGTGTGTAGGTGCTGTTCACTGGATCTTGCTTGGTTCTCCTACTAGATTGATAACCTTGGTTCTTAACTGAGGGAAATACTTATCTCTACTATACTGCATCATCCTCTTCTCTTCGGGGAAATACCAACGCAGTCTACAAGTAGCAGGAAGAATTTCTAGCACCGTTGCCGAGGAGACATCATCAAAATCTATCAAGTACCTTCGCACAAACTATCAATCACTTGCATTTATTTTATTTGCCTTTTATTTACATTTGCCTCTCGTTTTCATCTCTCCCACTTCTAATTTTTTTTACAAAAATACAAATTTTTTTTATTTTTTTGTTTGCTCGTTTGCTTGCTTTGTCGCGATGTCTCAAGAAAATACAAAATTGTGTGACTTTTCCAATACTAATAATAATGATTTTATTAGTACTCCTATTGCTCCTCCCGCCACTAGTGCGGAGTCATGTGACATTAATGCTGCCTTGCTTAATCTTGTTATGAAAGAACAATTTTCTGGTAGTCCTAATGAAGATGCTGCATCTCATCTAAATACTTTCGTTGAACTTTGTGATATGCAAAAGAAGAAAGATGTGGATAATGATATTGTGAAATTAAAATTATATCCGGTCTCACTACGAGACCGTGCTAAAACTAGGTTTTCATCCTTGCCTAGAAATAGTATTAATTCTTGGGATAAGTGTAAGGATGCTTTTATTACCAAGTATTTTCCTCCCGCTAAGATTATTTCTCTAAGAAATCAAATTATGAATTTTATGCAACTTGAGCATGAACATGTTGCACAATCTTGGGAGAGAATGAAATTAATGATAAGAAATTGCCCAACTCATGGTTTGAATTTGTGTATGATCATACAAATTTTTTATGCGGGACTAAACTTTGTTTCTAGAAATTTGCTAGACTCTGCCACAGGGGGTACTTTTATGGAAATTACATTAGGAGAAGCTACAAAACTCCTAGATAATATTATGGAAAACTATTCTCAATGGCACACTGAATGAACTCCAACTGGTAAGAAGGTAAATTCTGTTGCAGAAATTAATACTTTGAGTGATAAGATGAATACTCTATTGAAATTGGTTGCTAGTAAAAATGCTGATATTGCTCCTAATGATGCTCCATTTTCTACTTTGATTGAGCAAAATAATGATGTTATTGATGTGAATTTTGTCTCTAGAAATAATTTCGACAACAATGCTTATAGGGGTAATTTCAATCCTAGACGATTTCCTGGAAATTCATCTAATAATTATGGAAAGCCTTATGGTAATTCTTATAATAATAATAATAGGATGTCCTCTAATCTTGAAAGTAATATTAAAGAATTTATTAATTCTCAAAAGAATTTCAATACTATGATAGAAGAAAAATTAAATAGAGTTGATGAATTGGCTAGGAACATGGATAGAATTGTTCATGATGTGGAAAATCTCAAAACTAAAATTTTGCCACCCAAGCATGATATAAATTAGTCAATTAAAGCTATCTATGTCTCCATTAATGAAAGTAAAGAAAGGACCGCTAGGTTGAGAGCTAAGCGACAATTTCTAGGAAAAGCGATTCCACCCGGTTTCTATCGTAGTAATGAAGATATTAAAATGATTGGTGTCACTCCTATTGAATCATTATTTAGTAACATAAAACTTGATGAAAAAGGGATTGTAGAAGATTCAACTTTAGATAGAAGGAGTCCCAATTGCTTGGAGGGTGATAATCTTGATCATAAAAATGAAAAATGTGGGTTTGGAGAGGTCAAAACTTTAAATAGTAATGCACCCAGTACTTTGGATTGCAAGGACTTTAATTATGATAGTTGTTCTTTAATTGAGTGTATTTCCTTGTTGCAATCCATGATTAATTCACCAAATGCATATGAACAAAATAAAGCTTTCACTAAACATATCGTAGAAGCCATGATGAAAGAACATGAAGAAAAGCTTGAGTTGGAAGTATCAATTCCTAGAAAATTACAAGATGAATGGGAACCTACTATTAAAGTAAAAAATTAAATATTATGAATGTAATGCTCTTTGTGATCTTGGTGCTAGCGTTTCCACTATACCAAAGTCTTTGTGTGATGTGCTAGGTCTCACCGACATGGATCCTTGTTCCCTTAATTTGCACCTTGTGGATTCCACTATTAAAAAGCCATTAGGTAGAATAAATGATGTGCTTATTCTGCAAATAGAAATTATGTGCTTGTGGACTTTATTATTCTTGACATTGAATGCAATCCTTCTTGCCCCATAATACTTGGTAGGCCTTTTCTTCGAATAATTGGTGCTATTATTGATATGAAAGAAGGTAATATAAGATTTAAATTTCCACTAAAGAAAGGGATGGAACACTTCCCTGGAAAAAGAATTAAAGCACCTTATGAATCCATTATGAGGGCCACTTATGGAATTAACTTGAAGGATGACAACACTTGAAACTATGCATTATGCCTAGCTAGGGGCATAAAATAATAGCGCTTCTTGGGAGGCAACCCAAAGAATAAAATAAATTTTTGCTTTTACCTTCTGTTTTTGAGTGTTTGCAAAATTATAGCTTCTGTTATGATTGTATTTTTATGTTTAAATTAGTGTTTGTGCCAAGTAATGCCTTTGGGATGATTTGGAAGATAGTATGATAGATGTTGTTTGAAAACAGAAACTTTTGCGTCCAGTGCTGGAATTTCTAATTTTCGCTGGAGCGTCAGAACCTTCTAAATTTTTTGCACAGTATTGGAATATAAATTTCCCACGTTTTCCTATTTTTTAAGATTTTTTGGAGTTACATAAGTATGACCATAATTCAGATATTTACAGACTGTTCTGTTTTAGACAGATTCTGTTTTTGTTGCATAGTCCGCTTATTTTGATGAATCTATTGATCGTATCGGGGGTATGAGTCATGTAGAAGTTGGAGTACCATAGAATTATGCCAATATTAAATATGAATCAATTTACCACAGTACCTAAGTTTAAGATTTGTTTGTTATACTAACGGATCTCACTAGGTTTCTGTTGAGTTTTGTGTGCTGAAGTTTTCAAGTTTAGGGTGAGACTATGATGGATAAAGGAATAAGGAGTGGTAAGAGCCTAAGCTTGGGGATGCCCAAGGCACCCCAAGGTAATATTCAAGGAAGACTCAAGCGTCTAAGGTTGGGGATGCCTCGGAAGGCATCCCCTCTTTCGTCTAGAATCTATCGGTAACTCACTTGGAGCTATATTTTTATTCATCACATGATATGTGTTTTACTTGGAGCATCTTGTGATATAGTTTGTTTGATTTTTAGTTTGTCACAATCATCTTTGCTGAACACACCTTTTTGAGAGGGACACACATTACTCGTGAGTTGTTAGAATACTCTATGTGCTTCACTTATATCTTTTGAGCTAGGCAGTTGCTCTAGTGCTTCACTTATATCTTTTAGAGCACGGTGGTGGTTATATTTTAAAGAAATAGTTGCACTCTCATGCTTCACTTATATATTTTTGAGCGTCTTGTGATAGCAATGGTAATATGCAAGGGTTATGAATTTGGTCTTGATATGATAGGTATTCAAGAGGGATATAATAAAAACTTTCATGTAGATCACTAAATATGATAAATTTGATTCCTTGCAATAGTTTTGCGATATTAAGATGGTAATATGGGGGAGGTACTAGTAGATGATTGTGGTTTAGTAAGAATAATTGTGTTAAGGTTTGTGATTCCCGAAGCATGCACGTATGATCTGTCGTTATGCTAAGAAGTTGGAGCATGATTTATTATTGATTTTCTACCTTATGAGTGGCGGTCAGGGACGAGCAATGGACCTTGTCCTACCAATCTATCCCTCTAGGGGCATGTGTAGTAGTACTTTGCTTCAAGGGCTAATAAACTTTCGCAATAAGTATGTGAGTTCTTTATAACTAATGTGAGTCCATGGATTATACGCACTCTCACCCTTCTGCAATTTGCTAGCCTCTCTGGTACCGTGCATTGCCCTTTCTCACATCGAGAGTTGGTGCAAACTTTGCCGGTGCATCCAAACCCCGTGATATGATACACTCTATCACACATAAGCCTCTTCATATCTTCCTCAAAACAGCCACCATACCTACCTATCATGGCATTTCCATAGCCATTCCGAGATATATTGCCATGCAACTTCCATCGTTCCATTTTTTATGACATACATCATCATTGTCATATTGCTTTGCATGATCATATAGCTGACATAGTATTTGTGGCTCAGCCACCATTCATCATTTTTATACATGTTACGCTAGCATCATTGCACATCCTAGTACACTACCAGAGGCATTCATATAGAGTCATATTTTTTGTTCTAGTATCGAGTTGTAATATTGAGTTGTAAGTAAATAGAGGTGTGATGATCATCATTACTAGAGCATTGTCCCAGTGAGGAAAGGATGATGGAGACCATGATTCCCCCACAAGTCGGGATGAGACTCCGGATGAAAAATATAAAGAAAAAAAGGGAGGCAAAAAAGAGCCATGAAAAAAAATTGACAGAAAAAGAGAGAAGGGGCAATGTTACTATCCTTTTCCACACTTGTGCTTCAGAGTAGCACCATGTTTTTCATATAGAGAGTCTCCTATTTTTTCACTTTCATATACTAGTGGGAATTTTTCATTATAGAACTTGGCTTGTATATTCCGATGACGGGCTTCCTCAAATGCCCGAGGTCTTCATGAGCAAGCAAGTTGGATGCACACCCACTTAGTTTTCATGTTGAGATTTCATACACTTATAGCTCTTAGTGCATCCGTTGCATTGCAATCCCTACTCCTCGCATTGACATCAATTGATGGGCATCTCCATAGCCCGTTGATTAGCCTTGTCGATGTGAGACTATCTTCTTATTTTTGACTTCTCTTATTTACCTCTACCACCATACTCTATTCCACCCATAGTGCTATATTCATGGCTTGCGCTCATGTATTGAGGGGGAGTTGAAAAAGCTGAAGCGCATTAAAAAGTATGAACCAATTGCTCGGCTTGTCATCGGGGTAGTGCATGATAAATACTTTGTGTGAAGAAGACGGAGCATGACAGGATTATATGATTTTGTAGGGATAACGTTCTTTAGCATTTTTATTTTGAAAGACATGATTGTTTATTAGTATGCCTGAGTATTGATGTCTTTATATCAAATTATAGACTATTGCTTTGAATCATTTGGATCTTATTATTCATACCGTAAAAGAGATTACATGATGAAACATGTTAGGTAGCATTCCACATCAAAAATTCTGTTTTTATAATTTACCTACTCGAGGACGAGCAGGAATTAAGCTTGGGGATGCTTGATATGTCTCCAACGTATCTATAATTTTTGATTGTTCCATGCTATTATAGTATCAATCTTGGATGTTTTTATATGCAATTATATATCATTTTTTGGGACTAACCTATTAACCTAGTGCCCAGTGCCAGTTGCTATTTTTTGCTTGTTTTTGGCTTTTCAGAGAATCGGCACCAAACGAAGTCCAAATGCCATGAAACTTTTTGGAGATTTTTTTCTGGACAAAAGAGGCCCTGGAGACTTGGAGAGGAGGCCAGAAGGTTCACGAAGCCTCCACAAGGCAACAGGGCGCAGCCCTAGGGGGAGGCCTTGATCCCTTGTGGGGCCCTCGTGGCTCCATTTGACCTAACTCCACTCCTATAAATTCACAAATATTCGGAAACCATTAGAGAGCCAGAAGATGCGTGAGTAGTTTACCACAGACCTACGGGTCCATAGCTAGTATCTAGATGGCTTCTTCTCTCCCTTTCATCTTCAATACCATGTTCTCTTTGATGTTCTTGGAGTTCTATCCGATGTAATCTTCTTTTGCGGTGTGTTTGTTGGGATCCGATGAATTGTGAGTTTATGATCAAATTATTCATGAGAAATATTTGAGTCTTTTTGGAACTTTTTTATGCATGATTAAATATAGCTTTGTATTTCTCTCCGATCTATCGATTTGGTTTGGCCAACTAGATTGGTTTATCTTGCACTGCGAGAGGTGCTTTGTGATGGGTTCAATCTTGCGGTGCTCAATCCCAGTGAAAGAAAGGGACATGACACGTATTTGTATTGTTTCCATTAAGGACAAAAAGATGGGGTTTATTCATATTGCTTGAATTTGCTTCTCTACATCATGTCATCTTGCTTAAGGCGTTACTCTGTTTTAATTAACTTAATACTCTAGATGCATGCTGGATAACGTTCGATGAGTGGAGTAATAGTAGTAGATACAGGCAGGAGTCGGTCTACTTGTCTCGGACGTGATGCATATATACATGATCATTGCCATGAATCCGTCATAATTATTTGCTTTTCTATCAATTGCCCAACAGTAATTTGTTTACCCACCGTATGTTTATGCGCTGAAGAGAGAAGCCTCTAGTGAAAACTATGGCCCCCGGGTCTATCTTTATCATATAAAAAACCTAAAAATACCTTGCTGCAATTTATTCACTTTTATTTTTATTAGTATTTTAGTTTATCTATTTGTCTCTATCAGACTTAATCCTTGCAAGTAACCGCTAAGAGGATTGACAACCCTCTTATTCGCGTTGGGTGCAAGTGTTTGCTTTTGTGTGTGTAAGTGCTGTTCACTGGATCTTGCTTGGTTCTCCTACTGGAATGATAAACTTGGTTCTTAATTGAGGGAAATACTTATCTCTAATATACTGCATCATCCTCTCCACTTCGGGGAAATACCAACGCAGTCTACAAGTAGCAGGGTACCCCTCTCGAAAGCAGGGGGCTGGACCTCTAGCGAATCTCCATCATCTTCTTCCATGGTAACCTCTTCCTTCCCTTCTCTCCAGAGTTCCATCTGTAGCAACCAAGCATCGTCTCCCACGTTGTTGGAGGAGGAGGAGGACATGATGCCTAGCTTAAAAATCTGACAAAAAACAACCCAAAACAAGAACAGAGGAGAAACTTGCGATGCGGTAGTCAAAACACCCGTGAGTATTTATAAAGAATTTTTATCTTGCAAAACAAGCATACGAGAGGAAAACGGAGTCCGGAGGGCACATGAGGGGCCCACAAGGCATCACGGCGCGCCCTAGGGGGGTCGCGCCCTGTTGCCTTGTGAGCGACTCATGGGTCCGCTCGGATGTTTCTTATTTTTGTATTTTTTCTAATATTCCTAAACGGACAGAAATAATTTTTATGGAATTTTTGGAGTCGGTTTACTTACCGTATCACATACCTACCCCTTTTTAGGGTCCTGGAACGTTCCGGAAGGACTCTTTGATGTGTTCCTCCGGTGTCATTGTCTAAATAATATTAGTTTCAACATTAATGGGGGTACCTGAGATATAATGCTTAATTCTTTGTCCATTCACCACTCTCAGGTTGGTGCCTTCGGAGTTGTTGACTTTGATAGCTCCGGAGCGGTAAACTTCTTCAATGATATATGGTCCTTCCCATTTAGAAAGAAGTTTTCTTGCAAAAAATCTGAAATGAGAGTTTTACAATAGAACTTGCTCACTCACTTTAAATTTCCCTTTTTGGATACTTTTATCATGCCATCTTTTGTCCTTTTCTTTAAATAACTTGGCATTTTCATAGGCTTGGGTTCTCCATTCATCTAGAGAGCTAATATCAAATAACCTCTTTTCACTGGCAAGTTTGAAATCATAGTTAAGTTCTTTTATTGCCCAATATGCTTTATGTTCTAACTCAAGAGGTAAATGAAATGCTTTTCCATAAACCATTCTATATGGAGGCATACCCATAGGATTCTTATAAGCAGTTCTGTAGGCCCACAATGCATCATCGAGTTTCTTAGACCAATTTTTCCTGGATCTATTAACGGTCTTTTGCAAAATTAATTTTATTTCTCTATTACTCAATTCAACTTGACCACTAGACTGAGGATGAGAAGGAGATGCAATTCTATGATTAACATCATACTTAGTAAGCAATTTACCGAAAGCACCATGAATAAAATGTGAGCCGCCATTAGTCATCAAGTATCTAGGGACTCCAAACCTCAGAAATATAACTTCTTTAAGCATTTTAATA
Source organism: Elymus sibiricus (assembly GCA_039707655.1). Classification (NCBI taxonomy): domain Eukaryota; kingdom Viridiplantae; phylum Streptophyta; class Magnoliopsida; order Poales; family Poaceae; genus Elymus; species Elymus sibiricus. Next base: position 257,464,481 of record CM077674.1, read on the forward strand.
AAAGTGTTATGATCAGCACCACTAGTTGGAATAGCTTCTACCCACTTAGTAACGTAATCAACTGCAACTAAAATATGTGTATACCCGTTGGATTTAGGAAAAGGTCCCATATAATCAATACCCCAAACATCAAATGGTTCAATAACAAGTGAGTAATTCATAGGCATTTCCTGACGTCTACCAACATTACCAATTCTTTGAAATTCATCACAAGAAAGGACAAACTTACGTGCATCTTTGAAGAGAGTGGGCCAATAAAAACCAGATTTTAATACCTTATGTGCAGTTCTGTCTCCCGCATGGTGTCCTCCGTATGCCTCAGAGTGACACTTCCGTAGGATTTGTTCCTGTTCATGCTCAGGTACACAATGTCTAATAATACCATCTACTCCTCCTTTATATAAGTGTGGGTCATCCCAAAGGTAATGACTTAAATCAAAGAAGAACTGCAACAATATAATTAGCATAGTCTGCATACCACGGAGTGTTACAAGAAAAATTTATTGCAGCTAATTGTTCATCAGGGAAATCATCATTAATAAGAAGTGGGTCATCAAGAACATTTTCCATTCTAGACAAATTATCTACTACGGGATTCTCAGCTCCCTTTCTATCAACAATATGCAAATCAAATTCTTGTAGCAAAAGAACCCACCTAATAAGTCTAGGTTTAGCATCTTTCTTTTCCATAAGATATTTAATAGCAGCATGATCAGTGTGAATAGTAACTTTGGAATCCACAATGTAAGATCCGAATTTATCACATGCAAACACAACTGCTAAAAATTCTTTCTCAGTAGTAGCATAATTTCTTTGAGCACTGTCTAGAGTTTTACTAGCATAATGAATAACATTCAATTTCTTATTAACTCTTTGTGCTAGAACAACATTAACAACATAATCACTAGCATCACACATAATTTCAAAACGTAGGTTCCAATCAGGTGGTTGAACAATAGGTGCAGAAATTAAGGCTTTCTTAAGTATTTCAAAGGCTTCTACGCAATCATCATCAAAAACAAATGGAACATCTTTTTGCAAAAGATTAGTAAGAGGACTAGAAATTTTAGAGAAGTCTTTTATAAACCTTCTATAGAAGCCAGCATGACCGAGGAAACTTCTTATACCTTTGATATCTTTAGGGCATGGCATTTTCTCACTTGCATCGACTTTAGCTTTATCAACTTCAATACCTCTTTCAGAAATTTTATGCCCAAGGACTATACCTTGATTTACCATAAAGTGGCACTTCTCCCAATTAAAGACAAGATTAGTTTCTTCACATCTCTGCAAAACTCGATCAAGGTTGCTTAAGCAATCATCAAAAGAATTTTCATAAACAGAAAAATCATCCATGAAAACCTCAACAATCTTTTCACAAAAGTCAGAGAATATAGCAGTCATAAATCTTTGAAAAGTAGCAGGTACATTACATAAACCAAAAGGCATACGACGATAAGCATAAGTTCCAAAAGGACAAGTAAATTTGGTTTTCTCTTGATCTTCTGGTGATACAGGTATTTGAGAGCAACCAGAATAACCATCTAGGAAGCCAAAGTGTGTATGCTGAGATAATCTTTCTAACATTTGATCAATAAAAGGCAAGGGGTAATGATCTTTCCTAGTAGCTTTGTTTAATTTTCTGAAATCAATTACCATCCTATAACCAGTTACAATTCTTTGTGGGATAAGCTCGTTTTTATCATTAGCAACAACAGTAATACCTCCTTTCTTAGGGACACAATGAATAGGACTTACCCATCTACTATCAGCTATGGGATAAATTATACCTGCCTCCAAAAGCTTTAATATTTCAGTTCTTACCACATCCTTCATTTTAGGATTCAACCTTCTTTGATGATCAACAACGGGTTTAGCATCGGGTTCCATATGAATTTTATGCTAACATAAAGTGGGACTAATGCCCTTAAGATCATCGAGAGTATATCCAATAGCAGCACGGTACTTCTTCAGAGTTTTAAGTAATCTCTTTTCTTCATGCTCTGAAAGGTTAGCACTAATAATAATAGGATATATCTTCTTTTCATCAAGAAAAGCATATTTAAGCGTATCGGGTAATTGCTTTAATTCAAACACAAGATCACTCTTCAGTGGAAGAGGATCTCCCAAAGTTTCAACAGGCAAATTATGTTTAAGGATAGGTGCTTGCTTAAAGAATAATTCATCTATTTCATTTCTTTCATTCATATGCATATCATTCTCATGGTCTAGCAAATATTGTTCTAAAGGATCAGTAGGAGGCACAACAATAGAAGCAAGACCAATAATTTCATCTTTATTAGGTAATTCTTTATCATGAGGTTGTCTATGAAACTTGGAGAAATTAAATTCATGCAATATATCACCAAACTTAACCCTAACTTTCTCTTTAACACAGTCGATTTCAGCATTAACAGTATTCAAGAAGGGTCTACCAAATATAATGGGACAAAAATTATCTTGCTGTGAACCAAGTACTAGGAAATCAGTAGGGTATTTCATATTACCACACAAGACTTCAACATCTCTAATAATCCCAAGTGGTGTAATAGTATCTCTGTTTGCAAGCTTAATAGTAACATCGATATCTTCAATTTCAACAGGTGCAATATCATGCATTACTTCTTGATATAAAGAAAATGGAATAGCACTCACACTAGCACCCATCCCACACAAACCATGATAGCAATGACTCCAATCTTACCAGAAACAACAGGCATGCCAACTATTGGCTTGTTCTTATCTAGCATATCTCGTTCATTTCTAACAGGTTTAGCAATTCTAGCAGCCTCATCACAAAAGTAAATAACATGTCCATCAATATCATCAATCAAAAGATCTTTAACCATTGCAATATTAGGTTCAACTTTAATTTGTTCAGAAGGTCTAGGTGTTATTATATTACTTTTATTAACCACAGTTGAAGCTTTAGCATGTTCCTTAATCCTAACAGGGAAAGGAGGTTTCTCAATATAAGCAATAGGCACAACTGGATCAACATTGTAAACAATTGTTTCTTCTTTAACACTAACAGGTTCTTCATTTAATTCAATGGGTGGATGATATTTAAACCATTTCTCCTTAGGGAGATCAACATGAGTAGCAAAAGATTCACAAAAGGTAGCTACTATCTCAGAGTGAAGTCCATATTTAGTACTAAAGTTATGAAAAGCATTAGTTTCCATAAAATATTTAACACAATCAAACTCAAGATTTATACCTGACTCTTTACCTTTGTCGATTTCCCAATCTTCAGAGTTATGTTTAATTCTTTCCAAAAGATCCCATCTGAATTCAATAGTTCTCTTCATAAAGGAACCAGCAGAAGAAGTATCGAGCATGGATTGATCATTATGAGAAAGCCGAGCATAAAAGTTTTGAATAATTATTTCTCTTGAGAGCTCATGATTGGGGCATGTGTGCAACATATACTTAATCCTCCCCCAAGCTTGAGCGATACTTTCTCCTTCACGAGGCCAAAAATTATATATATAATTCCGATCACGATGAACCAAATGCATAGGATAAAATTTCTGGTGGAATTCCAGCTTCAACCGGTTCCAATCCCATGTTCCAGTATCATCGCATAGCCTATACCATGTCAATGCCTTTCCCCCCAAAGATAAAGGGAATACCTTCTTCTTAACTCTATCTCCGGATAAACCTACAAGCTTAAACAATCCACAAATTTCATCCACATATATCAAGTGCATATCAGGATGCACCGTTCCATCTCCTGCATAAGGATTAGCTAGCAGTTTCTCTATCATACCCGAAGGAATTTCATAATAAATATTTTCAGTAGGTTCAGTAGGTTGAGGAGCAACTCTTATTGCTTCCGTTCGAGGTGAAGATACCCCGAACAAGCTCCTCAAAGGATTACTTTCCATAGTGATAAGTGACAGTAAATGTCAGCACGTAATATAAATGTTTCCTTACCAAATTCCACTCACCAAAGGCGCTTCACTCCCCGGCAACAGCGCCAAAAAGAGTCTTGATGACCCACAAGTATAGGGGATCAATCGTAGTCCTTTCGATAAGTAAGAGTGTCGAACCGAACGAGGAGCAGAAGGAAATGACAAGCGGTTTTCAGTAAGGTATTCTCTGCAAGCAGTGAAAGTAGCGGTAACGAGTAGTTTGATAACAAGATAATTCGTAACGAGTAACAAGTAACAAGTGTAACAAAAGTGCAGCAAGGTGGCCCAATCCTTTTTATAGCAAAGGACAAGCCGGAACGATCTCTTATAATAAGCCAAACATTCTCGAGGACACATGGGAATTTCATCTAGTCACTTTCATCATGTTTGTTTGATTCACGTTCGCTACTTTGATAATTTGATATGTGGGTGGACCGGTGCTTGGGTGCTGTTCTTACTTGAACAAGCCTCCCACTTATGATTACCCCCTCTCACAAGCATCCACAACTACGAAAGAAGAATTAAGATAAATCTAACCATAGCATGAAACATATGGATCCAAATTGGCCCCATACGGAATAGCGCATAAACTAGGGTTTAAGCTTTTGTCACTCTAGCAACCCATCATCTAATTAGTATTCCACAATGCCTTCCCTTAGACCCAAACATGGTGAAGTGTCATGTAGTCGACGTTCACATGACACCACTAAAGGAAGCAACAACATACATATCATCAAAGTATCGAACGAATACCAAATTCACATGATTACTTAAGACAAGACTTCTCCCATGTCCTCAAGAACAAAAGTAACTACTCAAAAATCATATTCATGTTCAAGATCAAAGGGGTATTGAATATCATTAAGGATCTGAACATATAATCTTCCACCAAATAAACCAACTAGCATCAACTACAAGATGTAATCAACACTACTAGCAACCCACAGGTACCAATCTGAGGTTTTGAGACAAAGATTGAATACAAGAGATGAACTAGGGTTTGAGATGAGATGGTGCCAGTGAAGATGTTGATGAAGATTGGTCCTCACATGATGAGAGGATCGTTGGTGATGTCGATGGCTTCGATTTCCCCCTCTCGGAGGAAAGTATCCCCGGCAGAATCGCTTCGCCGGAGAGCAAAATAGCTCCTGCCCAGGTTCCGCCTCGAGACGGCGGCGCTTGGTCCCGAAAGTCTTCTCATTAATTTTTTTAGGGAAAATAACCTTATATAGCAGAAGGAGGGGGCCAGAGGCCAGCCAGGGGCCCCACAAGGCATCAGGGCGCGCCCAGGGGGGCCGCGCCCTATTGCCTTGTGGGCAACTGGTGGGCCCCTCTGTTATCTCTTTTCTCCAGTATTTTTTATATATTCAATAAAAAATCTGTGTGAAATTTCAAGTCAATTGGAGCTCTGTAGGATAGGTATCTCTGCTGTAGCTATTTCAGGTCCAGAATTCCAGCTGTCTCCCTCTTCATATAAATCTTGCAAATTAAGAGAGAAAAGGCATAAGAATTGCATCATAAAGTGAAATAATAATCAAATACATTATAAATAAAAGTGGGATATCATGATGCAAATTGGACGTATCAGGCCCTTACAATTTTTACATAAAGTATACCACATGGGATTCCAACTGCCATTTTTCCTTCAATTTCAGAGTGATACTACCATATTTCATCGATTTATTGAATTTCTGGCGATTTACATCAAGTAATTCAAATTTGAACTACAAGTGTGCTCTAGTTTGGTCCAATAAATTCCGCAAAATCATTTTCACCTTCCACATTAGGAATGTAGGCAGTATCCACAAGGAAAACTCAAATTCCCAACCATTTTATATGATTAGTCATGCATGCAATTTTGACAACACATTGAAATAAATTATAGAAAAAGAAAAATGCTCAAAAATTGAAATCCTTTTGCATGGAGGCCTCTGTGCAATGGCTTGTGGGAAAAATGATAAACTAACAATACCACAAACTTGAAAAAAAAACTTGACAAACTGACCTATCTCACATGAAGATCAATGACTTTCAACCAAGATGACCATCCCCATTTTTGGAACTAACATGGGTGTTATGATTGTGATCAATAATTCCATAAAAAGGTTGAATATTTGGTTAATAGAATCTTATTTTCCATTTTCTAGTGCCATGCATGACTCTCTAAGTGCCATAAATAATATTATATATTCTAAAAATTCATTTTTAGCTTAAAAATTAGGAATGTAGGAATTATACACAAAGAAAAATGTCAAGTTTCCAACCACTTTATATGATTACTCATCCATGCATTTTTGACAATATTCTGAAAGAAATTGCAGAAAAAGAAAAAAAGGCTCAACAATTGAAATTCTTTGGCACGGGGCCATTGGTTGGGTTAAAAAGATCTTTCTCCCATTTCCTTGCGCCCACGATGAATTTCTTGTGAAGGAAGGGCGAGAAATTTCAGTACATAAGGTTTCATACACATCTCGGATCCACAACATTGGAAGAATCAACGAAAAACAAACAAACTTTATTAGATAAGGTAGCATACACATCTCGGATAAACAACATTGGAATATCAACGATGAATGTAGCAAACTTCAGTACATTGCCATAAACAAACTAGAAGTACACGACAACTCCAATTACACAACTACGGGCGACCATTCATCCTCTGGCTTTGCTTTGTACATGATAACCCCTAAAACGTCGTCGTCTTTGCTCATATGCTTTACGACATACGAATACCTATCCTCCTCTGCATATTCATCCTCGTCCTCTTCCTCATCGGCGGCCGGAGCAGGCTTTGACAACCAATCCTCGTCCTCCTCCTCATCCTCAACTACCATTTGCTCGTCTCCGGGCGCAGGCCTTTCGATGGTCCTCATAAACTCCACCACATTATTAGGCAAAATTATGTGTAGGACATACCAGGAGGAGGCTGCACGTATCTCACCCCCGGAATAGCTGCGAGCTCTTGTTTGACCTTTAGATCCGACGGGCCGCGTCGAGACCCGTATGAATACCAGCGAGCTGGCTGACGAGGATCCGGTGACTCCATTGACTCACGCATCGCCTAGACAAAAACCCCGATACAAGTCACCCCATTGACTCAATCTAGAATTATCCGCCGGATCTCATCCGGACTCGCATCTATCAACAATTGCAACGCATGCTCCGCCAGAGCCTGCGTGCTAGGAAACCAAGAGCATATCTCCTTGCACTTCTCCAGTAAGACAGCGTCACCGGTACAGAACGTCTCCAACGGCGTCATCATCACCGACGGCGGCCACGGGATTAGGGGGTGGGGAAGTGGGAGGTGGAGGTGGGCCGCGGGGGATGCGAAATGAGAGAGAGAGATATTTCGTCCCATTTTTTTTAGACAAATGACCCAACCGTCCACCAACTGGTCCCACATGTCAGCATCTCAAGTCGGCCCCATGCGTCAGCACCGGTGAAGTAACGGTCAACATATTTGACCAGACAGAAAGGCACCATTTGGCCTTTTGTGAGGCGCGGGCGAGTGGAGGAGGGCAAAAGTGAGCATAGTTAGATGGGCGGGGGGGAAACTGAGTAGAACAAAGGAAGTAGGGGCACGAAAATAGAAATCCCAAGATTAGATACCCTACTGATTTCCTAGTACTTGGATCACCACAAGATGATTTTTGTCACATTATATTTGGTAGACCTTTCTTGAATATCGTTAATGCTGAAATTGCTTGTGTTAAGGAAAAGGTCAATGTTAAGTTTGGTGATGTATCTCATGAATTTAATTTTTCTAAGTTTAATAGACAACCTCATGATAAAGAATTGCCTAGTAAAGATGATATTATTGATCTTGCTTCTATTGTTATGCCTCTTACTGATCCATTAGAACAATATCTGCTAGACCATGAAAATGATATGCATATGAATGAAAGAAATGAAATATTCTTTAGGAAAACACCTATCCTTAAACATAATTTTCCTGTTGAAACTTTGGGAGATCCTCTTCCACCTAAAAGTGATCCGATGTTTGAATTAAAGAAACTCCCTTATACATTAAAATATGCTTATCTTGATGAAAAGAAGATATATCCTGTAGTTATCAATGCTAATCTTTTAGTGCATGAAGAAAAGAGATTATTGAAAACTTTGAGGAAGCACCATGCTACAATTGGATATACTCTCGATGATCTTAAGGGTATTAGCCCCACTCTATGTCAACATAAGATTAATATGGAACATGATGCTAAACCAGTTGTCGATCATCAACGCCGCTCGAATCCTAAAATGAAGGATGTGGTAAGAACTGAAATATTAAAGCTTATGGAGACAGGTATAATTTATCCTATAGCTGATAGCAGATGGGTAAGTTCCGTTCATTGTGTCCGTAAGAAAGGTGGCATCACGGTTGTTCCTAATGATAAAAACGAACTTATCCCACAAAGAATTGTAACTGGATATTGGATGGTAATTGATTTTAGAAAATTAAATAAAGCAACTAGAAAGGATCATTACCCGTTGGCTTTCATTGATCAAATGTTAGAAAGATTGTCCAAGCACACACACTTTTGCTTTCTAGATGGTTATTCTGCTTTTTCTCAAATACCTGTATCACAAGAAGATCAAGAGAAAACTACTTTTACCCGTCCTTATGGAACTTATGCTTATAGGCGTATGCCTTTTAGTTTATGTACCTTTCAAAGATGTATGACTGCTATATTCTCCGATTTCTGTGAGAAAATTGTGGAGTATTCATGGATGATTTTTCCGTTTACGGAACTTCTTTTGATGATTGCTTGAGCAATCTTGACAAAGTTTTGCAGAGATGTGAAGAGACCAATCTCATCTTGAATTGGGAGAAGTGCCACTTTATGGTGAATGAAGGTATAGTCCTTGGTCATAAATTTTCTAAAAGAGGCATTGAGGTAGATAAAGCTAAAGTTGATGCAATTGAGAAAATGCCATGTCCTAAAGATATCAAAGGTATAAGTTTCCTAGGTCATGTTGGTTTTTATAGGAGGTTCATTAAGGACTTCTCTAAAATTTCTAGGCCTCTTACTAATCTTCTGCAAAATGATGTCCCGTTCCTTTTTTGATGATGATTGTGTAGAAGCCTTTGAAATACTTAAGAAAGCTCTAATATCTGCACCTATTGTTCAACCACCTAATTGGAACTTACCCTTTGAAATCATGTGTGATGCTAGTGATTATGCTATTGGTGTTGTTCTAGGTCAAAGAGTTGATAAGAAACTAAACGTTATCCATTATACTAGTATGACCCTGGATAGTGCTCAAAGAAATTATGCTACTACTGAGAAAAAAAATTTAGCAGTTGTGTTTGCATGTGATAAGTTCAGGCCTTATATATTTGATTCTAGAGTTACTATTCACACTGATCATGCTGCATTTAAATATCTTATGGAAAAGAAAGATGCTAAACCTAGGTTGATTAGGTGGGTTCTTGTATTGCAAGAGTTTTATTTGCATATTGTTGATAGGAAAGGATCTGAAAATCTAATAGCAGATAATTTGTCTAGAATGGAAAATGTTCTTGATGACCCACTGCCTATTGATGATAGTTTTCCTGGTGAGCAATTAGCTGTTATAAATGCTTCTGTTTCTCGTGATAATACTTGGTATGCAGATTATGCTAATTTCATTGTGGGATTAGCTGGAATATATGGGATTTTGGGGGCAAGAATCAACGCAAGATGATGCTCGAGGGGCCCACAAGCTCTGGTGGCGCGTCCCCTACCGTAGGGCGCGCAGGGTGAGCTTGTGGCCACCCCTTAATTCAGTTGGGGGTGCCCTTTTGCCGCAAGGAAGATAATATCCGGATAAAAATGGTGTTAAAATTTCAGCCCAATCAGAGTTACGGATCTCCGGGAATATAAGAAACGGTGAAGGGCCAGAAAACAGGAATGCGAAACAGAAGAGAAACATAGAGAGATCCAATCTAGTGGGGCTCCCTCCCCTCTGGGGCCATGGACGCCATGTAACAGAGGGGGAATCCTTCTCCCATGTAGGGGGAAGGCCAAGCAAGAAGAAGAAGGGGGGGACCTCTCCCCCTCTCTTCCGGTGGCGCCGGAGCGCCGCGGGGGGAAACATCGTGTGACGGCGATCTACTCCAACAACTCCGTCATCTTCATCAACACCTCCATCACCTTCCCTCATCTATTTTCAGTGGTCCACTCTCCCGCAACCCATTGTACCCCATACTTGAACATGGTGCTTTATGCTATATATTATTATCCAATGATGTGTAGCCATCCTATGATGTTTGAGTAGATTCTTTTTATCCTATGGGTTGATTGATGATCTTGATTGGTTTGAGTTGCATGTTTTATTTTGGTGTTGTCCTATGGTGCCTTCTGTTCCGCACACACGGGGGGGATTCCCGCTATTGGGTGTTGCAATATGTTCATAATTTACTTACTATCAGGGTTGCATGAGCGACAGAAACACAAACTCGGGTAAGTAGGTTGTTGCGTATGGGAGTAAAGGGGACTTGTTACTTAATGCTATGGTTGGGTTTGCCTTAATGATTTCTAGTAGTTGCGGATGCTTGCTAGAGGTCCAATCATAAGTTCATATGATCCAAGTATGGAAAGTATGTTAGCTCATGCCTCTCCCTCATATAAAATTGCAATAATGATTACCGATCTAGTTATCAATTGCCTAGGACAATTTCGTAAATCCTACCACCACTTTTCACACTCGCTATACTTACTTAATTGTTCTTTGATTAAAACAGCACATAACTTTTATTTTCACCTTCTTTATTATATTGCAAACTTATCCCACTACACCTACAAAGTACTTCTAGTTTTATTACTTGTTTCTAGGTAAAGCAAACATTGGTGTGCGTAGAGTTGTATCGGTGGTCGATAGAACTTGAGAGAATATTAATTCTACCTTTAGCTCCTCGTTCGGTTCGACGCTCTTACTTATCCAAAAAGGCTACAAACGATCCCCTATACTTGTGGCTTATCAAGACCTTTTTCTGGCGCCGTTGCCGGGGAGCAATAGCGTGGGGTGAGTATTCTCGTGTGCGCTTGTTGGCTTTATCTCTAAGTAGATTTTATTTTCTATTCTAAGTTATTTTATATATTTAGTTATGGATATGGAACACAAAATACCAAAAATATTAGTTGTACTTGCTACTCATGGAGATGGGGAACTGATATCTCCTTTTTATTGATCCGGTATTGGAACAAGAAAAGGTATCCCGCACCTATTTCCCCAGAGGTGACCCTGGGTATCGAACCCACGAGAGGAATATCCCCTTGAAGTTATGGTCTCTAGCAAGCTTTTGATAAAGTGTCAAATCCATCTTTTGACCGGATCAGCAAGCAAATTGTGATTCAAACACTTATAATAAAAAGAAGGAACGGGGATGTGGTCATAATGCTTACAACCATGTATTGGTGTTGTGATAAAAAATGATATTAGTTTGTGTGCGGGAAGTCACCCATCAAGAGGTGCTTGCTTCGTATCGGAGTGGGGGATGTGTCCAAATAACATCTTGACCGGCACGAGTCCTGTATCAAGAATCAGTTGTCCTACCTCAGGCCCTATCCGTCTCGCGGGGTTGCCCCGATAATTAAGATAATAATATCAGACAAAAGCTTTGGGCGTTTAGTGACTACACCTCATGAATCCCGAAGGTTATGATCCATGTTACCCTACTAATCCTTACTGTCACTGGTGTTCGGTATAACACTTCACGGTCCCCTTGCTCCTGGCCTCACCGGTGCTCGATCTCCATGATCTTGGGTACCTGCAAGGATGAAGATCGCGGACAAGACAAGAGAAACTTCACGAAACAATTTTATTTCACACATACGAGACATTATGTCAAAGACTCCCAATGATCCCTTCACCGAATACCTGGGGTTGCAAGGCTCATGACTCACCCCATACCTTACCGATCTACTCACACATCGAGATCAGATCACGAGAAGAAAACATTAAAGAACACATCTTGAGATTGATTGATTGCAATATGTCTTACACTGGATGCCTTGTGCGATGCACGATTACAAGTATGAACTAGATGAGAGAGAACTATGGTGGTGGAGATGGCTATGGAGATGCAAATGGCGGTGGCTAGGGTTTGTGGATGAAGATGATGATGAAGGGGTTGTGGCTGTGCTGGACGTTCTCCTAACGCGCTCTCCGTTCACATTTCGACTGGGTCCCCTTTATAAAAGTTGTTCAGGTGGACCACCTGCCTTGGTTTCCATGCCAAACGACCGCTCATGCGAGTGCTCGCGGTCGCATGGAATGCCGTCTTTGACACTGGCGGCCTTCTGGCGCCTCCTGGTGACTTATCTCTTCTCCAATTTCCTTCCTTTCCTTTCTCACACGTGATTTATTCCCTTTTTATCCCATTTCCTGTGGAAAGATATCAAAGAGAGGATTTGTGGAATCCCTTGCACTTATTAGTCATTAGTGACAATATCGAACGAATATCTCTCTTTTAATGAAATATTTCGATTTAAACGAGGTTCAAATGAGTGTAAAAATATCACTCATCAACTCCCCCAGGCTTAAACTTGATCGTCCTCGAGCAACATAGAGAGAAATTCGAAGCATAAGGAACTTAGTTGTTTAAAGCGAAATAACGAGAAGGTTTTGGTTCACTTACGGTCGGTATGCCTAGATAGCCCTCCGCTTCTTGACCTGAAAACTTATCATAGATATAGCGGTGGCATGGTTATAGAGCAAGTGTTAGTGAAGTAAAGATAATTAACACAAAGTTTCTGATCTACTAGATAGAACAATTTTGCAACACTTCATTTCATTTAATCTAGACAACACTTGCTTGCCGGGAATGCACGGAAGAGTTTCTTTAGATGGAGCCATAAAAACATAAGTTAGGGAGTAGAAAGCATGTAATAAAATATAATGTGTTATGGTGCTCATGAGTACACCCACAATTGTCTCCTCCTCTAGGCTCTTAAACACTTTGCTTCAATCATTGTTTGCTGGAACATTGATTGTCACGTGAAGGAGATTATGCCAAATAACTGATCATGCATAGGTTTTCGCTGTGGCTTAATGTTTGGGAACTATGGACCTTTAGCAATAATGGCTCTTTCGAGCTCTTTTGATCAGTCCCCTTTATTTACCACATACACACCCACTCAATACAAAGCCGAATAATATTCGTTTGTAGTGTTGCCACTATGTACGATAACAAACTCATAGCCGAAATCCGAGCTGTCACTCTTGGTGGATCGTTCATTGGCTAGCGGAGTCCTCAGCATAACATCAAGAAGGGTGACGAAGCCACATTTACACACATAAACGCGTATATAGTAGCAAAGGCCATGGCACTAGCCGGAGGCTGTAACACCATGTTGGGATATACAACATAGATTTTTGGCATAATCTCACCCACCTTTCAAATAAGTTCCTCTAGACAATTTAATCCACAAGTGCTATCAAGTCTATTAAAATTAACAACATGGGGTTGAGCATGATTAAACATTACTTCCACTACAATTTCTCAACTCCCAAGTCTTGAGAGACTTTCTCTTGTGCAAATTCATATTTGGTTAATAACATTTCACTTAAAAACTGTCCCACGACAAGTCTTAGTTGTCTAAACTAAAGAAAACAAAGGCTACACAATTATTTCAGCTACTAGAGCATAACCTTTGTATCAACTATCAAGACTTACTCCCATCAGCACATATCACACATATAACTACTACATCTATGCAAAGTATTCAAGTGCAAAAGACGTGGGTCGTAGGACATACCTTCACGGTTGCGAATTTACACACTTCTCTTCCTTACTCTTGCATTCTTCATTGTCCTGGCATAGATCAACTCCTCTGAAAACAAAATGCAAATGAACTCCAAGGGGCTAAGTAAAGAACAAGAGCAAAGCAAAGCTTATTCTATTTTTTGGGTTTTTGGGTTTTTGAAAACTAACTTACAACCGAAAAATTACAAAAGGCAAAAATAAAAAGCAAAAGCTAAATAAAAACAAAAGTGTTGGAACAAACCAACGCGAGTGTTTTGAAGCTCCTTGAGCTTAAGTCCAAACTCATTACAATTTATTCAAATACCGCCACATCTGTGACGCCCCCGACTCGACCGTGCACTAATCATACACGCAAACATGCACGATCAAGACCAGAGACTCATGGGAAGATATCACAACACAACTCTAGACACAAATTCAAACATAAGGGAGTTATATTACAAACCAAGGGTAACGAGGACCCGAATACATAAGTCAGCAAAAGCAACAATATCTGAGCACAGTCATAATTAGACAAGTTTGCCTTAAGAAGGCTAGCAAAACAACAACAACTAGATCAAAAAGGCGCAGGCCTCCTGCCTGGGGCCTCCTAACTACTCCTAGTCGTCGGTCTCCACATAGTAGTAGGCTCCGTCAGGGTAGAAGTAGTCATCGGTGGGATCAGCTGTCTCCGGGACTCCGTCATCTGATCTCAGCAACCGGGTAGAGCGGGAAAAGGTAGCAAAGCAAGCATGAGTACTCATCCAAAGTACTCGCAAGACTTACATCAGATCTATGCTAAGTAAGTATCAATGGGAAGTGGTTGTATCTATGGACTATACTGCATAATATCAGATTAGAAGGGTAAGGCCTAGCCTATCGTAGACTAACATCTTGCAGCATCAGGAGAGAGTAGAGTAACATATAATATATTAACAAGTATATATTAGCAACGCCCAGAGATCCTTCCTCGACTACCTGCGAGAAAGCTATCCCGGAGCCATCATATCAGTTTAGAAACACAAGTATCCAGTTCTAGTTCTAGTAGAGTGGGATACAACTCCGAGCGTCCGTTACCGTGGACACGGCTATTCGAATAGATAACTTCCCTGCAGGGGTGCACCAACTTACCCATCATCCTCGATTAACTCTGGCCAGACACACTTTTCGAGTCATGCCCGGCCTCGGCTGATCGACACACCGTAGTCCTAGCTAGGCTCAACAGAGAGGCCAGCATGCCGGTCTAAATCCTAAGTGCGAAGGGCTAATGGGCCAATCGTCCTAAGCACTCCTGAGCGTTGCGCGACTGGCCGGGGACCAGACCCACCTCCTTATACAAGCGCAGGTGGTTACCGTCCACGCCAACAATCAACCCACATCTCTGAACTGTGACATCTGAAGAGCTTTCGGGAGAATCGTACGACGCCGAGTGCCCATAACTTATCCCACGTGGTGTCTAGTGCTAAAAGGCCAGAGGCCTACTCAGATCACATATCCTAACCCGTTAGTGTATTGGGAGCTCGCGGAGACGATCAGTGCTCCTGTCGCCCCGTCTCGCGGTCTTATGACAAGGGCCAGGCCCATCCCTCTCTAGGGCGGTCTCTGCCTGCCCAGTCGTGCCGTGTCAATAATTCTCGCGGGTACCCCTAGGATCGACCTGACTTATCAAGAGACTATCGGGAACTCAGGTCCACCTCTACCAGGGTGGTACCACATGTCCCTTCAGTCCCGCAGTAACAATTAAGGGGGGGGGGCAGTTAAAGTGTTGTGTGTCCATACCATCAAGGTGAACTCAGAGGAATCACCCTCAGTAGGTTCACACCTGAGGTAAAATGTCAAGGTGAACTTGGAGGAATCACCCTCGATGGGTTCACGCTTGAGGTGCTGCATGACAGAGTCATCATCGGGAGTGGTTAGGGAGGAATCACCCTCGCTAAACCACACCTGATGTGCTACACTACAGAGATATCATCGGAAGTGGGATACGAGGCATCACCCTCGGCACTCGATAGTAGCTCTGTAGAGTCGTACAACTAAGGGGTGTGCTGGTGGTGTGTTCGGTCTCTGCACCTCGATCACATTGATCGACTCACCCGGTAGAAAATCAAGGCAACACGGACAAGGGTGTAGGGCCTCTGATGGATCACTAACCAGCCAATACTAAGCATATAGGACAACAGGTAAAGTATAAATAGCAGGTTACAAAATTAGGCTATGCATCAGAATAGGAGTTATCGAATAACAGTAGCAAAATCTAATGCAAGCACGGGAGAGAAAGAATGGGCGATATAGGAATGATCAAGGGGGTTTTGCTTGCCTGGAAGCTCTGCGGCAAGGGGATGGTCGTCTGCGGCGTAGTCGTAACCAGTGATGTCTGCATCAGTCTCAGGGTCTACCGGAGAAGAAGAGGGGGAAGAAACAGATAAATAACGGAGCAATCAAATGAAACACAATGCATATCACGGCAAAATGTGGTGTTGATGTGACCTAATGCAATACTAAGCATTTTAAAAGAAGAGGGCCCACGTATTTTCCTAGCTCCAGGAATTTTTCAGTCAGATGATCCTGATGGGAAGGTTCCACGTTTGCAGTGTTGGGGGCATGTGGCAGGGAAGTGGATGGCGTATTCGAATTCGTTATATTTTTCTGATCATTTTTCATATATAAATTATTTTCATCCGAGTTACGGATTATTTTATATGCTTTTCCAAAATTTTAATTGAATTTTCTGAAATTATTATTAATTCGAATTTAATAGTAAAAAGGCTATGGGTACCCAAAAGTGTACCCAGACAGGTGCACATGAGGATGACAGCGGGCCCAGTTGACTGCTGAGTCAGCAGTCAACAGCCAGCAGTTGACTGGTCAATCTGACCAGTGGGGCCCATCTGTCATAGACTGACTTTTATATGGATTTTAGTTATTCAATATAATTAACAGGAGGGGGACCCACATGTCATTCACAGTAACTAATCTAGAGGTTATTTAGTTGAACTAATTAGAACGGGCCCAACAGTCAGTGCCTAATTAGACTAGCTAATTATATTAGCCCCTAACCTAATCTAATTATCACTAACAGGGCCGGCCTCCGGGATAGAGGCACAGCCGGATCAGGCTATACTTGCCATGGAGCGGCAGCAAGGCAGTTGCGGCGCAGTAGCAGTAAGCAGCAGTAGCAGCAGCTAGCAGCGGCAGTAGCAGCAGCGCAAGCAGCAGCAGCTGGAGGCAGCAAGCAGCGGCAACAGAAGTAGTAGCACACACGTGGGGGGAGTCGACAGGAAGCGGCGGGCGCGGCTGAGGCAGCTAGGAGCTCACGACGAGCGCGGCCAGGGCGCGGCCAGGTGAGGCAGGGGCGCGGTAGCGGCACGGTGGGCGCGCGGCTAAGGGCCGGTGAGCGCGTCCTCACCATGAGCACGGGTGCGGCGACAGTGGCGTCAAACGGCAATGGATCTGATGGGAAGAAGGGGGAAACAGACGGGGGCCTCACCATGGAGCACAACGTGGCTCAGTGATGGCTTAGGAGCAGCAGTGGCAACGGATCGACGAAGAACAGCGGCGGCCACCGAGGAAGAAGACGAGCTCGATCCACGCGCTGCAGGGGCGCTCAGGTCCAACCGGTGGCCGTAGATGACGTAGTGGACGACGGTGAAGCAGGCGGACAAAGTCCTAGGGCACGGGGATGACGGTGGGCGCGACAATGACGACGAGGCAGTGGTCACCGCATTGAGCTGGGAGCTCGATTTTGAGCAGAGGAGGAGTGGGGCGCGATGGGGAAAGGAGGGGAATCGGGCGAGGGCTTGCTAGGGTTTCGGTTGGACTGGTTTATAGGCCAAGGAGGGACACATGGAGGCCATCCATGGCCATGGCGGCTTGGATGCTCGCCACGCCCTGCCTCTGCCTCTTCTCTGTACCGAGGAAGGAGAAAGGCCGAGGTGGGCTGGGCCAGGCTGCACTGTGCACTGATGGCCCAAGTGCACAGTGGGTCTTTTCTGTTTTTCCTTTTCTTTTGCTTTTTCTTATTTCTCCTCTGTTTTGCATTTAGTTTAGTTAGCAAATGAATTTTGTTTAATTTTGAAACTTGGCACATAAATACTAGGTAATATACTAGGGCTACACAAAAAGTTTCAGGGCATTTGCAATTATTTAAAATTTATGTTTGAATTTAAATGGCCAACTTAGATGCTGATGATCCACTTTAAATATTGCTGGAGTCAATTATGTAATCCAAATGGGTTTGGTTTCTAGATGGAAAATACTTGGGGATTTTATGGAATAATGTCAACCTTTTTGTTTCACTATTTGAAGAAATAATATTTGACTTGCATTTCAAATTGGATTTTGAATTTGATTTTTGAACAAGTGGCAATTAGCATAGTAATCCTGATGACATGGCAACCATCAGGGGGAGATTACTGTAGCATGATTATTGGGGTGTTACAAATCTCCTCCACTTCAAGAAATCTCGTCCCCAGATTTAAGAGGTAGAGTAAGGGGGAAAGTCCTGGTTTCGTATTCTAACGAATCTTCTGGTCTTGGTTGCTATTCTCGAAGAGGTCAGTCCATTGCGTTGATGTCTTCATTTTCCTTGCATCATGTGTCATATCGAAGTTGTCTTTCTTCCTTCAAGATCTTCATCGTACTTACGAAAAGTATAAGGGGTAAATTCGAAAGAACGGACCACTACAAGGTTGATTATCTGGCAGATAACTCAGGGAATGTGGCAGAAAGTATCTCTCGAATTGAATAAATGAAATATATCGAGAGCAAGATACATATATAATAAGTTATAAGAAGTCTCAAGAAGGTAGGCAATCGTTCGATGCCTGAAACAGAGTCTGAAAGGGGTTCAGAGCAACGGGAATAAGTATCGCGTATGAAACCAGAATAGATCATCTCTAGGAAGGTGGCTCATTAATTACATACGAAGCCAAGCGCGAGGAATAACTTTGGAAATAGGGAGAGATTCAGGTTTTGATCCTGTGGAACAATGGTTAGTGTGGATTAAGAGTAGGAAGGGTGGTGACATCTTGCACGGTCACGATAACAAGGCATGTCAGAGGATAGCTTGTCAGCTATGTCGGCAACAATGTCGGTACCAAGGGCGGGGGACGAAGAGAACCATTTTCCTGCTCGTTGAAATGAGGCGGACCAATAGGCATAGTTCTCGTCCATCGATGGTTACCAAAATGTTAACAACAATAGTAACAAGGTGTTACCGACAGAGTGGTACATCGGGGGGCTTACCTAAGCAGAGAATTGTTACTGCTTAGATCATATAAATCACAAGAAAGGTTAAATAGACCAATGGAAAGGAAAATGTGATTGTCAGATCAAACAGAACAATGGAGAGGAAAATATGTTTATTCACAAATATTAGGAGTATATCCTTCACAAGGATAATCAGAGCATGGTATATATGACAAGGACAACAAGTACATAACCATTCAAATAAAGGGGCAAGGAAAATTCATGATGTTTACCCATACAACGATGTTTGGATAATCGATCAAGAAACATTTAGCATTGCGCTTCCAATGTTCTTGTTGATATTCGAAATACCACAGTCATGCTTCGGGGTAGCAATAATATGGAGTTAACGTAAAGACTGGGTTTGAAGATCACAAGAAATACTCAAGGAACAATTCCAGGAATAACAAAGAACTTAAGGTATAATCAAGACAAGACCAAGTCTGTGTTGGCAGGAAGTCAAGGATGTTGTCGATGATAACAGAAATCATCGAGGGGCAAGGATGGTATTTCTCACCATGAATTCAATTGACACTTGGAAGAAGCCAAAATGTTGACGATGATCACGACACATTATGTTGAGAGGTTTCAAGAGGATGCAATTGAATAGCGACGACATCAAGCAAGGGAATGACGAAGTGGAAAGTTATGGGAACAATAGATAAGATGCAAGCTCGGAATCGGAGTTGCTTTTCAAGACAAAAAAATGATGTTGAAAACTCGATGTAAGCCTTGCTCACGGTCTGAAGAATTCGTGCACCAAAGAAGGGTGAGGTAGCACGGTCAAAGGTAGCATGATAAGGATGTAGCCGGTAGTCTAGGAATGACAAAATTGAGTTTAAATTTCCCAGCAACAATTACTAGGGGTATAAAATTGCAGTGCGGATTCAATTCACGAATCGGTGTTCTCGGTTGACAACAACCCAGAACCCGTGGAATGACTAAGACAGGGAAAGGTATTACTTCATAAAAAATTCATAAGATGTAGTGCAATGGCATGATAACCTCGAGATACCAGGGGGTGATACTCGAAGGTAGAACATAATAGAAGCTGAACTGGGTCGTTGACCTGCGACAGCAGATACTTTAACCTTGTCGAACAAAATAGACAAGGCACTGGAATGGATTCTATAGGATCGAAAGTATTTCTAGAGGGGGGGTGATTAGACTAATTGACCAAATAAAAACATAACCTTTTCCCAATTTTAATTGTAGGCAGATTTTAGCAAGTATACAAGTCAAGCATCACCCTACACATGCAATTCTAAGAGTGTAGCAGCGGAAAGTAAACAATTGCATATGTAAGTAAAGGAGGGGATCGGAGATTTCAAACGCAATGAAGACACGGTGGTTTTTGGCATGGTTCCGATAGGTGGTGCTATCGTACGTCCACGTTGATGGAGACTTCAACCCACGGAGGGTAACGGCTGCGCGAGTCCATGGAGGGCTCCACCCACGAAGGGTCCACGAAGAAGTAACCTTGTCTATTCCACCATGGCTTACGTCCATGAAGGACTAGCCTCACTCGGGGTAGATCTTCACGAAGTAGGCGATCTCCTTGCCCTTACAAACTCCTTGGTTCAACTCCACATCATGTCGGAGGCTCCCAAGTGACACCTAACCAATCTAGGAGAAACCACTCTTGAAAAGGTAATAGACAGTGTGTTGTTGATGAACTCCTTCCTCTTGTGTTTCAAATGATAGTCTCCCCAACACTCAAACGACTCCTCAAAGATTTGGCTATGGTGGAAGAAGGATTTGAGTGGAAAGCAACTTGGGAAAGGCTAGAAATCAAGGTTCAAATGGTTGGATTGGAATGTCTTGATCTTAACACATGAGTAGGTGGTTCTCTCTCAGAAAATGTATGGTGGAAGTGTAGGCACGTTCTGATGGCTCTCCTTACTTAGGAAGGGGGTGGAGGGGTATATATAGCCTCCACACAAAATCCAACCATTACACACTTTTGACC
This sequence comes from Elymus sibiricus, assembly GCA_039707655.1. Classification (NCBI taxonomy): domain Eukaryota; kingdom Viridiplantae; phylum Streptophyta; class Magnoliopsida; order Poales; family Poaceae; genus Elymus; species Elymus sibiricus. The sequence goes on from CM077674.1 coordinate 257,485,341, forward strand.
CAACTCGGTGGCACCGATCAGAAATATCGGTGGCACCGACCTGTGTAAAAGATATGAACGTTAGGCATCTCGGTGGGACCGACTGGAACAACTCGGATGGACCGATGTGCAATGGTTAGGGCAAACCTCGTCTCGATGGCACCGATTGCATAAACTCGGTGGGACCGAAGTGAAGCAATAAGGCAACAGAGAGTTGGCAAGCCATCTCGGTGGTAACGATTGCAATTCTCGGTGGGACCGAAATAATTGCAACAAGTAACAGATAGTTGGCAAGGCCATCTCGGTGGGACCGAGATCCATATCAGTCGATCCGATTTGTTAGGGTTTTGGCAGTGGCTAAGTCCAGATGAACTCGGTGGCTCCGGATAGGAAATTTCGGTGGGGCCGAGTTGGAATGTAGGTTTTGGACACATTTGGATGGAGAAAGTGGTTGAGGGTTTTGGAGTACTGTCACTAAGCACTTGAGGAAAAAGACCATTAAGCAACACCTCATCCCCTTTTAGTAGTATTGGCTTTCCTATGGACTCAATGTGATCTTGGATCACTAAACCAAAAAATGTAGAGTCTTGAGCTTTTACCAATCCATGTCCTTAGCATTTTGAGGGGTCCACATCTCTAGTCCTTGCCATGCCAATCATTGAACATCCTGAAATCTTTATCTTGAATGGACATTAGTTCAATGAGATATATGTTGTTATGAATTACCAAAACCACCAAGGGAGCAAATGTGCTTTCAATCTCCCCCTTTTTCGTAATTGATGACAACATATAGATCAAAGCTTCGACAAATGATTAAATGAATGGAATACATCATCGCTTTGAGAAGTATGTGATAAGCAAGAGCTCCCCCTAAATTTGTGCATTATTAAAAATTTGCGTTTTAATGCAAATGCACATTCGATTAGGATCATTGGTCACTCTTCCATGTCACATACAACTTGGTGGAGCGCACAAAATGATATGAATGGAATAGTAGGCATGCATCACCAAAAACACAAGTGAATGATCATACAAGATAATGATAAGGATAAGCATTAAGCATAGCATGAAGCATAGTATGATCAATCACACATAGTAGCTCACAAACATAATGATCAAAGTATCTCACACACATAGTATCAAGCACATCAAGCAAGAGTAGCATAAACCAAATAGTAGCAAAAACTCAAGAAAACGACGAGCAAAAGCAAGACACTCTCTCTCGAAGCCTAATGATCTATACAAATTCTCCCCCTTTGGCAACAAGTACCAAAAAGTTCGAATAGGTATAGGACTATGCGTCTCTCTAGGCACGATCCTCGAAAGCTCCTGAAGGTGATCTCCAGCTGGCAGCTCCGGTGTGCGCAGATGGCATTGAGAGAAGTACATCCGCGAAGGCTTCCGCTGACGTCTGCTGGGCCGGTGGAGTAGAGACTGGAGGTGGCACAGTAGCAGCAGCAACAGGTGTAGAGACTGTGGTCCTCGTATCTGCAACAAGCACTGCAGCAGACCTAGCTGCCCTAGGTACTGTCTGGAATCTCTCAGTCGTGGGTCTATCATCTCCACTATCATCAGAAGCAGCCCTGACTGCATCTACATCATCCTTCAGCTTCTCTACTATGGTCTGTACCTCAGTGATCTTCACATCAAGATCATGAATCTTTGTCTCGATTATCCGCTCTAGGCTCGCCTGGTTCTTGGTGAGGTTGGCTAGACTTCGCTCAATCCTCAGGGTGGCTTCTAGCAGATAAGTCATCTGGTCATTCTTCGACTTGAGGTTTGCAATGGGTGCATTTGGAGCAGATGCCTTCTGAGCTTCTTTTGCTGCCTCAGCTGCCCGGATCCTCTCTTGAGCTTGGGCAGATGTAGGGTGTGAGGGGTACATCACCACTACATTGTCCTCGAACTCTGGACGCAATGGGAGATGCTCACGATCAAGAAGATAAGTGCTCGTTCCAACCTTGGAATTGATGAGCATCTAAATGTGTGGAGCATATCCGCAAGATCTCTTCTGGTCAGCTGCGGTTCTCTTGATAGTTTCAACTATAAGGCTCATGACTTTGAACTTCTGAGGTGTGTCAAACAAGTGCAGCAAGTTGATGGAGTGGCCACGTATCATCTTATCATCTCCAGACTTGGGCAACAAAGTGTACCTCAAGATTGTGTTGGTGGTGGCCAAACCAGGTAGCAAGTGATTCACTGATCCTAGCTTGTGAGACTCAATGTCCTTCTCTGGAATAGCTGTGTACATATTAGCCATGGAATTGTGGTCCATCTTGAGCTTGGCATATATGTCAATGTCATCATCTTGTTCCTCTGGAGCACCAAGAAGAGTAGCCCACTCAGAGATGGTTGACTGGTATCTGAATCCCTCAGTCATCCACACAATTCGGCCATCTGGATAAAAATGAGCTGTGGAGTAGAATTGCGTGATCATCTCATCATTCCACTTGGTAAGCTTCTGTCCAACAAAATCATCAACACCAGCTATCCTGAAACTCTCATGAACATGGGGGAAGTAGTCTTCATTTGCATCGATATACTTTCAATCCACCCATCTCATGTCACTAACGATTGGCTTCTTATCAAGCAATACAGTCTCATAGAAATCTTGTTGTTCTCTGGTCTGGAAGCGGTAATCACAAGAAGTCCTTCTCCTTGCAGCATAAGGATCAGACAATCTCCATTGACGCAGTCCTTTGTCCTTCCTGAGCATCAAGTTTTCGGCAACAGGGTGTGCATTGTCATGATCTGGAATCTTGGGTTTCAATTTTCTGAGCACTAGTGGCTCCTCATCAACATCAATTTTAGGCACTGGGGCCTTGTTCTTTTCAGTATCGGGGATGTTTCTAGTGGATCTCTTGGGTGCTAGAGCTTTGGGCTTGGACTTGGTGGGAGTAGCAGTCCTTATAGCATCAGACATAAGCTTCCGAGTCTTTGCAGGAGGTGCATCAGCTGCTGGCTCCTCCTCCTCTTCTTCAGCCATGGAGGGCTTGCCTAGAACACGACCAACAGTTTTCCTTGGCCTCTTCTTCTTTGATGCAGCAGCTGCCTCTGCATCACTTGGTTCCTCAAGTGTGAATGTCATAGTTTCCTTAGTAACTTTCTTCACTGTTGTCTTCTCTTTGGTTCTAGCAGATGGTTTGGTGCTATACTCCTTTTCAAGCACAACTCCCTTCTTCTTTGATGCTGCTTCACTAGCAACAAAATACTCATCGTCATCATCTGAGGTTCTCTTCTTCCTTGTCCTTGTTGCAGCTTTTGGAAGATCTGGAGAGCTTCTCTCTCCCTCATTAAAGCTTTCCTCAGGGCTAGAGCCTGAACTGAGATCAGTGTGCTGCTCTGACATATTCTGACTATCGCTGGCATCTGACATCTTGCAAAGCTGACCCTGTGAATAGATGGGTATGGGCAGAGTTGATGAGTCATCACAAAAAACAGACATTTTTTCATGAAAATTGAGTTCAAATCTTAGTTTCAAGTTTTCACAGAAGGCATTTCCGATGGACCGAGTTGATCATCTCGGTGATACCGAAGCACTCAACAGAAACTTTACACTCCATTTCGGTCAGACCGAGATGTGGTTCGGTGTCTCCGAGATGCTAGGGTTTTACAGAGACTTTACTTTCGGTCTCACCGATTCGTACAACTCGGTGGCACCGAGACGTACTAGTGCAATGGCCTGGGCCAAATCGGTGATTCCGAAAATCTCTAATCGGTCGGTCCGAGATGCGTTCGGCGAAAACTTAAACCTAAATTTTTTACTCGAATCTAGTCTAAGGAATTTTATTCGTGGAATAAGCATTGCAATCTGTGGCAAGAATAATGGCAATCCATCTGTGCATTGAATCAGAAAGAGGAACACGGAGGGGGTCGAATCTCACCCTAACTTGGTGGAGATCCTCTACGGCGGCAACGGCGGAGCAGATTGCCGTTCACGGCAATGGATTCCGGCGGCGAAGGCACGCTGGAGATGAGGGCGATGATCCGGAGACCTGGGTGACGGCAGCAATGGGGTGCGGGAACGAAGAGGTTTGAGAAATTTCAATCGTTTAGGCCCGCGGAGTATATATACCCATGTGCTGTCGGTGGCTCCGAGTTGGACAACTCGGTGGCACCGATATGTGTAACTGCAAGCAGTTTAGCACATCGGTGGCGCCGAAACGGTTCAACTGGGTGACACCGAGATGGAAACCCAGATCAATCTAAATGATTTCAGTTGGACCGAGTGTTAGTGAATTGGTTCGGCCGAAATCATGTAGAAGATTTTGCAGGTTCAGCCCTTTCAGATCGGTGGCTCCGAGTGCGCCTCACCCGGAGGGTCTGAAAATGACTTGTTCAATTTTTGTGATGCAGCAAGAATAGAATTTGAGACAAAAAAGCATAGATAGCTGGAGAAGGTACTTAGGCATTGTTGTACATCCACTTGGCCAGGAAAACCAAGATAGTCAAAACAACAAATGGATGTCCTCGAATGAAGAAAACATGCAAACCAACATGCTCACACAATAAGATAGCAAATGAAATATGTGGCAAACATGCACAACCAATTCTAGCATCTATCAAGCAATAGCGATGACTAGGTCATCTATATATGAGTATATTGACTTAGGAGTCAAATGAGAAGATTTGATCATAGGTCATACTCATCGTTTAAGCACAAGTGGGGTTGCCACTTTTACATAAAGCATTGATGTGTTCACACCATTAGAGTTGCTTTAGCTCAAGTCTTAGAGCAAAGCTCCCCCTAGATGTGATATGCCCCCAAAGAGGGATGAACTAACCTTGGGTTTTGTCGATGATGACTTCATGTAGATGTTGAAGATGTGGATGCTCAATGTTGATGTAGACCATCAAGAGTTGGGAGCAATCCGTTGGAGTTTTGTGCTTTCAATACCTACATGGGTTAGTCCCACACAAGGAACATACAAAGATATCCATAGACATAGAGTTAAATACACATATGATGATGTCCATGAATGCATTGAATACCTTGTCCCTTGCCTTACCAACAAGAGGGTTTGTGACTCCATGAACTAGTGCAAAATGTGGAAGTTGGTTGCACAAGTTCTTGCCAAAATGAATATGAGTAAAGTTTGTTGGCGGAGTCACCCTCAAGAACTCTCTAGTTCTTCTTCTTTTGGACCCACATCAGCTTGATGGGAATCCTTGGAGTTGTAGTAGCACTTGATGAAGTAGAACTTGATGTAGTCTTGGGAACCCACTTGACCAAGGCTTGAGGCGCTTCTTCAAATGAGTCAATCTCTTCTTGAAGCTTGTCCTTGCCTTTTAACTTGTGGTCTTGTGGTGGAAGATCTTCTTGAGCTTGTGTTCCCTTAAAGGAAGTAGGATCATACTTCTCTTGTCGAGGAACAAACTTTGTCTTGGGGTATTGATCTTCTTCCCACTCAACTCCATTGGCATTGAACTTTAGTTCAAAACCAACACCTTGGTTCTTCCGGTGCCTTCCTTGCTTGTGTACAATTTCCTCAAATTGCTTACTCCCAGCAAGACTCTTGTAGACACCTTTTTCTATAATTCCTTTCAATAGATTGTTTTCTTGCTCAAGTGTAACTTGGCTAAGAGAATCATTAGTGGAATCAATAGAACTACTAGAAGCAACACCATTGGATGTAGCATTGTTATTGTTACTACTAGAGGTAGAACCCTTTTTACCCTTGTTACTAGTTTGCTTAGGTTTAACTTGTGGCATAAAGGTAGACAAGAGTAAACGTTTGGCAAGATATGAAGAACTCTTCTTTCAAAGATCGTCATTGATAGCTTTAAGAAACTCATGCTCTTGCTCCAAATTTAGCTTATCGAAGCGTAGCTTCTCATGAGTTCTTAGAAGTTCTCTATGATCCTCTTGAGTTGTTTCATGAGCTAACTTAAGAGCATTTAGTTCTTTAGTTAGACGCTCAATCTCCTTCATAGCATTGTCATTCGTTTCCTCTTGACTATCATGATTACTAGGATTTTCATTATAGCTCACATCACTAGCGTTATCAATAAGTAAATCATCATCACCAAGCAAATCATCTTCATCACTATTGAAATCAAGATACTCGGGGTGTGATACCTTGGGGCCTTTTGCCATGAAGCATCTTCCAATTCCTTCATTTGGTGAGTCAAATTGATCATGGGACTTGGATGACACAAGAGCAAGTCCGGCAACACCTTCATCTTGACTATAGTCGGAGTTGGAGTGATAACTTCTCTCGGAGTGGTTGTTCGAGTCGGAGCCGGAAACCCATTCACCAACATGAGCTTGATGTCTTCTTCTTGTGTAGCTCTTTGATGACTTGTCCTTCCTTTCCGAATCCTTGCTTCTTTGAGTGTGTCTTCATTCATAACGATCATCTCTACTCCTTCTCTCCTTATGAGGTGATTCATCTCCTCTATGTCTTCCTCTTGGTGATTCGTCTCTTTTCTTATAGGGAGCCGTACACTCATTGGAATAGTGTTTGGGTTTTCCACAATTGTAGCAATTTCGGTCATGACTTGATGATCTTCTCTCATAGTGTCTTGAGCTAGAGCTTCTTTCTTTCCCTTTGTTCTTGTAGAACTTGTTGAATCTTTTGACCATTAGGCTTATCTCTTCATTGGATACTAGCTTGTCACTTGGAGTTGTTGGAGCATTGGTTGAGGCTTTGTAGGCACCACTTGATTTGTTGTGTAGCTCCTCTTTGTCCTTGAGTGACATTTCATGAGCAACAATCCTTCCAGTGACTTTCGTGGGCTTGAGATCTTTGTAATTTGGCATCATTTGGATCAATGTGCAAACGGTATCATATTTTTCATCCAAAGGTCTAAGGATCTTCTTAATGATGAATTTGTCGGTCATCTCTTCACTTCCTAAGCCGGCAATCTCATTTGTGATGAGAGCAAGCCTAGAGTACATTTCGGCAACTCCTTCACCATCCTTCATCTTGAACTTATCAAGTTGACTTTGAAGCACATCCAACTTAGATTCCTTGATGGACTTGTTACCCTCATCCATATCAACCAAAGTATCCCAAATTTCCTTTGCATTTTCGAGGCAGCTGATTTTGTTGAATTGCTCGGGACACAAACCATTGAATAGAATGTCACAAGCTTGAGCATTGTATTGCAACATCTTCAATTCTTCTGGGCTTGCTTCGTGATCCGGTTCCTTGCCATCCTCAAAGAATTCACCTTGCAAGCCAACACGAACAATAGCCCAAACGGCGGGGTTATGACCAAGAATATGCATTTTCATCTTATGTTTCCAACTAGCAAAGTTTGTACCATAAAAATATGGACCTCTACGGTGATAATTACCCTCACTAGACGCCATACTCTCCTAGGTTGTGAAACCAAGGCTATGATTACCAAAGCAATGGAAATCAAGGCTTACGGAGACCAAAGCTCTGATACCACTTGTAGGATCGAAAGTATGTCTAGAGGGGGTTGATTAGACTACTTGACCAAATAAAAACCTAACCTTTTCCCAATTTTAATTGTAGGCAGATTTTAGCAAGTATACAAGTCAAGCATCACCTTACACATGCAATTCTAAGAGACTAGTAGCGGAAAGTAAACAATTGCATATGTAAGTAAAGGAGGGGATCGGAGATTTCAAACGCAATGAAGACATGGTGGTTTTTGGCGTGGTTCCGATAGGTGGTGCTATCGTACGTCCACATTGATGGAGACTTCAACCCACGAAGGGTAACGGCTGCGCAAGTCCACGGAGGGCTCCACCCATGAAGGGTCCACGAATAGGCAACCTTGTCTATTCCACCATGGCTTACGTCCACGAAGGACTAGCCTCACTCGGGGTAGATCTTCACAAAGTAGGCGATCTCCTTGCCCTTACAAACTCCTTGGTTCAACTCCACATCATGTCGTAGCTCCCAAGTGACTCCTAACCAATCTAGGAGACACCACTCTCCAAAAGGTAATTGACGGTGTGTTGTTGATGAACTCCTTGCTCTTGTGCTTCAAATGATAGTCTCCCCAACACTCAAACAACTCCTCTTAGATTTGGGTATGGTGGAAGAAGGATTTGAGTGGAAAGCAACTTGGGAAAGGCTAGAAATCAAGGTTCAAATGGTTGGTTGGAATGTATTGATCTCAACACTTGAGTTGGTGGTTCTCTCTCAGAAAATGTATGGTGGAAGTGTAGGCACGTTCTGATGGCTCTCCTTACTTAGGAAGAGGGGGGGAGGGGTATATATAGCCTCCAGACAAAATCCAACAGTTACACACTTTTGACCCAACTCGGTGGCACCGATTAGAAATATCGGTGGCACCGACCTGTGTAAAAGATATGAACGTTAGGAATCTTGGTGGGACCGACTGGAACAACTCGGATGGACCGATGTGCAATAGTTAGGGCCAACCTCCGTCTCAGTGGCACCGATTGCATAAACTCGGTGGGACCGAAGTGAAGCAATAAGGCAACAGAGAGTTGGCAAGCCATCTCGGTGGTACCAATTGCAATTCTCGATGGGACCGAAATAATTACAACAAGTAACAGAGAGTTGGCAAGGCCATCTCGGTGGGACCGAGATCCATATCGGTGGATCCGATTTGTTAGGGTTTTGGCAGTGGCTAAATCCAGATGAACTCGGTGGCTCTGGATAGGAAATTTCGGTGGGGCCGAGTTGGAATGTAGGTTTTGGACACATTTGGATGGAGAAAGTGGTTGAGGGTTTTGGAGTACTGTCACTAAGCACTTGAGCAAAAAGACCATTAAGCAACACCTCATCCCCTTTTAATAGTATTGGCTTTCCTATGGACTCAATGTGATCTTGGATCACTAAACCAGAAAATGTAGATTCTTGAGCTTTTGCCAATCCATGTCCTTAGCATTTTGAGGGGTCCACATCTCTAGTCCTTGCCATGCCAATCATTGAACATCCTGAAATCTTTATCTTGAATGGACATTAGTTCAATGAGATATATGTTGTTATGAATTACCAAAACCACCAAGGGAGCAAATGTGCTTTCAGATTCCTTTCAGATATATTGAGTAAGGACAGCATGGTCGGAACCATAACTGCAAGGGATCAAATTTAATAATACCGGAAGAATTATTCAAATGATTAAATATTTTACAAGAAGCTTCTGTGATGGTCTACATCGTTTCCATGGGCATGAACACAAAGTTCAAGGTCGACTCCCACTTCTTCAATGCATAACCTTTCATTCACTTCTCGTTTTCAAAGAAGTTGTAGTGTTGAAATTTTATCTGACAGAACGCCAGTAGAGTATAACCCGCATACTTCCGGGTGTACACAGATTTGGGAAGGCATAGGTTCAACCCATCGGGGCATCTTAGGAACATATACCACAATCTTCAAGAGTAAATAACACAAGCTGGATAGCAGAGCATGGTTGAAAAAAACAGAGGATACAATTTACCAAAGGCATTATGTATCTGGGGAAGAACTCACAAGTTTATTGAATATGAAGGACACTGTCGGATAATAATCCAATAAAGGATTTGGCGGTCCACAAAGGATCTGATGTGAGTATCGGTACCCAACCAGAAGAAGAACGAATGCAAAGACATCAGATTATAGAAACTTCTGAATAATTCGATGCTTAAATACAAATAAATTATGATTTCCAGATTGATGTATTAGAATCAGATGCTCTGATCAAATATGAGTAAGTTGAATAGACTTAGAGGCACAATCGGTCATGGTTTGATTGGCTGAAAACCAGCTCATGCCCGAATGACGTCTGAGCCGAAAGGATAATTTCTAAGGATCATTTGATGATTGCGAGTATTCGCAGACACATTGAATCATTAGGCTCAAAATGGCAATGACAAGGGATGTCAACGAAGATTACTATACATATGGATTTAACCATAATGCAAACATGCAAGATTTCAAGTGCAATAGGTTGTAGAGGATTTTCGGAAGATCGAATAGCATTATCAAGTATTTGCGAAACACATGAACAACTGGGGATGAACGAATCCCCGGTAACTGTGAGGAATTATTCATAGGTGTATTCATGCAGGAAGAAGCTGCAAGGTAGTAAGCACAACGGATTCTTCGAATATCGAAGAGTAATTCGAGGCATCTTGTAATAAAAAGAGCAACTGGGAATGAATGTATGAACGGCAAGGATGTGTAGTTTTCCACGGGGATTATCGGTGGTAGGGAATCGCAAAAGTGATGAGCACAAGGGTCTCGGGAAAGCATCAAAGAGTGCTTCGGGATATCTTGAAATATCCAGGGATGATCGGCAATGAGTGGCTCTCCGGAATGAAGTCGTTACGAGAACCTAGAGTTAGAGTTAGCAAAATCTTTAACCCGAAAAGAAGAGAGATCAAAATCCCAGAGTAAAGGAGAGGAATAAAAGATCCTAATCCCATCCATTTGTGATGTGGGCCCGTAAGCCACAGAACAATGTTAGTAAAATAGTTTTTTCAAAGACTAGACTCAACTTTGGCCAAGGAGTTGGAAAGGGGCTTCCTACAGGCAGCCGGCTCTGATACCATCTTGTGACGCCCCCGACTCGACTGTGCACTAATCATACACGCAAACATGCACGATCAAGACCAGAGACTCACGGGAAGATATCACAACACAACTCTAGACACAAATTGAAACATAAGGGAGTTATATTACAAACCAAGGGGCACGAGGACCCGAATACATAAGTCAGCAAAAGCAACAATATCTGAGTACAGTCATAATTAGACAAGTTTGCCTTAAGAAGGCTAGCAAAACAACGACAACTAGATCAAAAAGGCGCAGGCCTCCAGCCTGGGGCCTCCTAACTACTCCTGGTCGTCGGTCTCAACGTAGTAGTAGGCTCCGTCGGGGTAGAAGTAGTCATCGGCGGGATCAGCTGTCCCCGGGACTCCGTCATCTGATCGTAGCAACCGGGTAGAGGGGGAAAAGGTAGCAAAGCAACTGTGAGTACTCATCCAAAGTACTCACAAGACTTACATCAGATCTATGCTATGTCTGCATCAGTATCAATGGGAAGGGGTTGTATCTGTGGACTATACTGCAGAATACCAGATTAGAGGGGTAAGGCCTAGCCTATCGTAGACTACCATCTTGCAGCATCAGGAGAGAGTAGAGTAACATATAATATATTAACAAGTATATATTAGCAACGCCCAGAGATCCTTCCTCGACTCCCCGTGAGAAAGCGATCCCGGAGCCATCATATCAGTTTAGTAACACAAGTATCCAATTCTAGTTGTAGTAAAGCGGGATACAACTCTGAGCGTCCATTACCGTGGACACGGCTATTCGAATAGATAACTTCCTTGTAGGGGTGCACCAACTTACCCATCACGCTCGATTAACTCTGGCCGGACACACTTTTCGGGTCATGCCCGGCCTCGGCTGATCAACACACCGTAGTCCTACCTAGGCTCAACAGAGAGGCTAGCACGCCGGTCTAAATCCTAAGTGCGAAGGGGTCATGGGCCAATTGTCCTAGGCACTCCTGAGCGTTGCGCGACTGGCCGGGGACCAGACCCACCTCCTTATACAAGCGCAGGCGGTTACCATCCACCCCAACAATCAGCCCACATCTCTGAACTGTGACATCTGAAGAGCTTTCGGGAGAATTGTACGACGCCGAGTGCCCATAACTTATCCCGCGTGGTGGTTAGTGCGAAAAGGCCAGAGGCCTACTCAGATCACATATCCAAACCCGTTAGTGTATTGGGAGCTCGCGGAGAATGTCAGCGCTCCAGTCGCCCTGTCTCGCGGTCTTACAACAAGGGCCGGACCCATCCCTCTCTATGGCGGTCTCTGCCTGCCCGGTCGTGCCGCGTCAATAATTCTCGCGGGTACCCCTAGGGTCGACCCGACTTATCAACAGACTGTCGGGAACTCAGGTCCACCTCTACCGGGGTGGTACCACCTGTCCCTTCAGTCCCGTAGAAACAATTAAGGGGGACAGTTAAAGTGTTGTGTGTCCATACCATCAAGGTGAACTCAGAGGAATCACCCTCGGTAGGTTCACACCTGAGGTAAAATGTCAAGGTGAACTTGGAGGAATCACCCTCGATGGGTTCACGCTTGAGGTGCTGCACGACAGAGTCATCATCGGGAGTGGTTAGCGAGGAATCACCCTTGGTAAACCACACCTGATGTGCTACACTACAGAGATATCATCGAAAGTGGGATATGAGGCATCACCCTCGGCACTCGATAGTAGCTCTACAGAGTCGTACAACTAAGGGGGGTGTTGGTGGTGTGTTCGGTCTATGCACCACGATCACATTGATCGAGTCACCCGGTAGAAAAGCAAGGCAACATGGACAAGGGTGTAGGGCCTCTGATGGATCACTAACCAGCCTATACTAAGCATATAGGACAACAGGTAAAGTATCAACAGCAGGTTACAAAATCAGGCTATGCATCAGAATAGGAGTTATCGAATAACAGTAGCAAAATCTAATGCAAGCATAGGAGAGAAAGAATGGGCGATGTAGGAATGATCAAGGGGGTTTTGCTTTCCTGGAATCTCTACGGCAAGGGGCTGGTCATCTGTGGCGTAGTCGTAACCAGCGACGTCAGCGTCGGTCTCGGGGTCTACCGAAGAAGAAGAGGGGGAAGAAACAGATAAATAACGGAGCAATCAAATGCAACACAATGCATATCATGGAAAAATGTGGTGTTGATGTGACCTAATGCAATACTAAGCATTTTAAAAGAAGAGGGCCCACGTATTTTCCTAGCTCCAGGTATTTTTCAGTCAGATGATCCTGATGGGAAGGTTCCACATTTGCAGTGTTGGGGGCATGTGGCAGGTAAGTGGATGGCGTATTCGAATTCGTTATATTTTTTTGATCATTTTTCATATATAAATTATTTTCATCCGAGTTACGGATTATTTTATATGATTTTCCAAAGTTTTAATTGAATTTTCTGAAATTATTATTAATTCGAATTTAATAGTAAAAAGGCTATGGGTACCCAAAAGTTAACCCAGACAGGTGCACATGAGGATGACAGTGGGCCCAGTTGACTGCTGAGTCAGCAGTCAACAGCCAGCAGTTAACTGGTCAATCTGACCAGTGGGGCCCATCTGTCATAGACTGACTTTTATATGGATTTTAGTTATTCAGTATAATTAACAGGAGGGGGACCCACATGTCATTCACAGTAACTAATCCAGAGGTTATTTAGTTGAACTAATTAGAACGGGCCTAGCAGTCAGTGTCTAATTAGACTAGCTAATTAGATTAGCCCCTACCCTAATCTAATTAGCACTAACAGGACCGGCCTCCGGGACAGAGGCACAGCCGACTCAGGTTGTACTTGCCATGGAGTGGCAGTAGCGGCAGCGAGGCAGCGGCGGCGCAGTAGCAGTAAGCAGCAGTAGCAGCAGCTAGCAGCATCTGTCGCAGCAGCGCAAGCTGCAGCAGCTGGAGGCAGCAAGCAGCGGCAGCAGAAGCAGTAGCACGCACGCGGGGGGAGGTGGCAGGCAGCGGTGGGCGCGGCCGAGGTAGCTAGGAGCTTGCGACAAGTGCGGCCCAGGCGCGGCCAGGTGAGGCAGGGGCGCAGCAGCGGCACGGTGGGTGCGCGACCAAGGGCCGATGAGCGCGTCCTCACCATGAGCACGGGCGCGGCGACAGTGGCGTCAAACGGCGATGCATCCGACGGGAAGAAGGGGGAAACGGACAGGAGCCTCACCGTGGAGTGCAAGGTGGCTCAGTGAAGGCTTAGGAGCAACAGTGGCAAGGGATCGACGAAGAATAGCGGCGGTGACCGAGGAAGAAGACGAACTCCATCCACGCGCTGTAGGGGCGCCCAGCTCCAACCGGTGATCGTAGACGACGTAGTGGACGACGGCAAAGTAGGCGGACAAAGTCCTATGGCACGGGGACGATGGTGGGCGTGACAATGATGACGAGGCGGTGGTCACCGCATCGAGCTCTGAGCTCGATTTTGAGCAGAGGAGGAGCGGGGCGCGATGGGGAAAGGAGGGGAAGCGGACGAGGGCTTGCTAGGGTTTCGGTTGGACCGGTTTATAGGCCAAGGGGGGACACATGGAGGCCATCCATGGCCATGGCGGCTTGGATGCTCGCCACACCCTGCCTCTACCTCTTCTCTGTACCGAGGAAGGAGGAAGGCCGAGGTGAGCTGGGCCAGGCTACACTGTGCACTGATGGCCCAAGTGCACAGTGGGTCTTTTCTGTTTTTCCTTTTCTTTTTCTATTTCTTATTTCTTCTCTGTTTTGCATTTAGTTTAGTTAGCAAATGATTTTTGTTTAATTTTGAAACTTGGCACATAAATACTAGGTAATATACTAGGGCTGCACAAAATGTTTCAGGGCATTTGCAATTATTTAAAATTTATGTTTGAATTTAAATGGCCAAGTTAGATGCTGGTGATCCACTTTAAATATTGCTGGAGTCAATTATGTAATCCAAATGGGTTTGGTTTCTAGATGGAAATACTTGGGGATTTTATGGAATAATTTCAACCTTTTTGTTTCATTGTTTGAAGAAATAATATTTGACTTGCATTTCAAATTGGATTTTGAATTTGATTTTTGGACAAGTGGTAATTAGCATAGTAATCCCGCTGACATGGCAACCATTAGGGGGAGATTACTGTAGCATGATTATTGGGGTGTTACAACATCTTGATGTAGAAGTGGTGATAACCTCCCCCGAGCTTATGCTCTTACAAGCCCAAACCAGGGAGATCATTGTGGCGGTTGGTCAGGAGCCCACTCCTGCCTCCAGTTGGGGAAGTTCATGTTCATGTAGGCGGCCGTGCCTCTCAGGGACGATGCGAGGTTGCTCATATCTTGGATAGAGCCCTGAAGGTTGTTGAGGTCCGCATAGGTGGTGTAGTCTTGTTGGGGCTCCTCCTCCACTTCGTCAATGGCAAGTTCTTCTTCATCTACTTGTTCAGGTTCTGGCCCTTCTTGGTCAAAATCGACATCTCCTTCCTGTGCAACATAATGCAATTGTCCATTCTCGATGGAGAAACAGTTAGGCATAGGTGTGGGTAGCAAGTACGCCACTCCAGGAATTTTAATACAATGACGGCCATTACGAACTACTACCATACCAGCGCTAGTAAGCACACGAATGTTAACAAGGGTGTTACCGACAATGGGGCGGAGATGATTGTAGTTGAGGACAAGGGAGTTGGCCAACATGGTGATCACTCCTCCACACACGATATCTCCTTGTGCGTGGTTTGCTTGATGCGCGAGGTGTAGCAAAAGTATTGCCCCTAGGTTGGGTGAATTACCGACGTCCAGGTTTGCTGCTTTCCCGAGAACTAGCATGTTCTCCTCATTCACTTTAGAAACTTCTCCTCGTGCCTGCAACGAGTTAGTGATAACATAGTAGAAATAACGTATAGCAGGACTTTCAGTGCAACTAGCTCTATGCCTAGAGCCTTGATGACTCATCTGAAGAAAGGATTGCCTCGGGTGTGGGTCAGTGAAATCATAAGCATATCTAATATCATCATCATTGTTGGGGAAGCCAAAGTAGTTACACCACTCAGCAAAAGTGATCTTAAAGCCTTGGTCAAGGAGACGGAAAGTGATCCTCTCCTCCTCATATGCATTTGGCATTAAACCAACATTGTGTGAGAGAGTACTAAAAAACTCAAGCATCAATCGTTCATAAGTCTCACATCCCTGATAGACAAAATGACGCAACCCGACATTATGACAAAGCAAATTAAAATCATGAGTGATGCCTAGCTTGGCATGAGTATTCGCACATGCCCATTTGGTTGCTTTGATCTTCCTTGTTGTGAGCTTCTAGAACTTCTTCCTTGCTCCACGATCGGTGAAGACGATCCCCTAAGTGAAGACTTGTTGTGTTTGTGCGTTGGATGAACTCGGACCACCGTGTACGCGGGAAGACCTCCGTGTAAACATCTATAAAAAAAATTTAGTCCAATATAATGAGACAATAATGATCCTACGGTACTCACATCATCTTACTCCTCTAAAAACATCTAAAAATCCATGCTAAACTCAAGTTTGAATCAAAAATGTGCATATCCTAAACATGGCAATGCTAGGCATGTAGAACATGGATTCGCAAAAAATAAATTGGGGATCGGAGGAGAAACGTACCGTAGCTCAATCACACGGAAGGATTCGAACTGAAAACGAACGAGTAGAGAGATCGGGCAAAGTTTTGCTAGGGTTTGGAGAGGTTTGGAGGAAGAAGAAGAAGAAGAAAAGAGAGAGATGGGGGGAAAATACCTCCTTCCTCAGGCTTATTGGGGCCGCCAGGATACCAAATGACCGCTCATACGGGCGCAAGCGCCCGCATGGAATGCGATTGTTCTTCCTGATGACTTACCTGCATCTGTGCTCTCCTCATACGACTGGCGGCGCCCGTTTAAAATGCCGTCGTTCATTCTGTCTTTTTCTTCTTCTGGTCGATGGTGTGAAACGACCGCTCAGACGGGCGCATGCACCCATTTTTTACGCCGTCTTTGGATCTGGAATTTCCTTCGTTTTCTGCAAAAGAGTTAAATGACCGTTCGAACGGAAGCATGTGTCCGTTTGAAACACCGTCTTTGCTCCTGCGGTCTCTGTTGTCTTGCGCTGGAACCTCCGGCAGGTCATGCGACCGTTCATACGACCGCACGTGGTCGTTTTGAACGCCGTCTTTTGATCTATCTCTTGTGAGACTTTTCTTTTCCTTTGATTTCCTGCGTGGTTAGTTCCAAGACAATACATAGACATATTTCTAGGTATTCAAAAATAAATCATATTGCACAAGACTAGGCCTTCATTAGAACGACTCTCCCAAACTCACTTCTTCATTCGGAACTTCAATCACTCTTTTATTAAAACAAAATATAAACTTACATGTCTAATTTATTTGCGTGGGTTGCCTGCCACGAAGCACTTGTTTTCAGTCAGATAGCTCGACCGTAGTGGTGATCAGGGTGGTGCTAGAACACCGAGACCATAGCTTCTGGCATTCAAAATGATGCCACCTCCTGCATAGGTATTTAATTACTTTTTCCTGGGGAAATGCCTTATAAAGGGATCTTTAGATGGTAAATCAAAACGAACATTTCCTTCTAACACATTTATCATAGCTTTGATAGTCCTTAGAAAAGGTCTACCGAGAATTATAGGAGCAATAGGATCTTCAGGCATATCTACTATAACAAGATCAATCATGACAGGGCAATCATTTATTTGAACTATAACTCCGTGCTTAATGCCTACTGCCTGAGTAATAGTAGAATTAGCCATATTCAATATAATCTCAGTATTACCATAAGGACCAAGATTGAGACTATCATAAACATATTTGGGGATAGTGGAAACACTTGCCCCTAGATCACATAAAACACTGAACTTATTAAGTCCTATCTCAATCTCTATAGTAGGTTCAAAAGTATCGTCTTGCTTAGCTGGTAACGTACTAAATAACTTTTTTCTTTCATCATCAAGTTCACGTACCTTGGCTGCAACTTGTTCAATAAAGACATTATATGCCTCATCGCTAGTTACCTTCGGTAGTGGATACTTCATGGATATCATCTTGACAAAATCTACAACGGTATAATTGTACTCTGGCACATGGCTTGTGTCAAGTACCTCATCTTTCTCTTTGTTGCTTGTCACCATTTTAACTTCTTCAACCAGGTTAGGCTCCGGTTTACCTGCAAACTTGGCCAAAATCAAGGTTTGGCTCTCTGCTATTTTTGCCACTTGTGCCTACATATTCTTGGATCTGGCTTCAAGTATCTGCGCATCATTTGTTAGTCCAACAATCTTACCGATCAATTGACCGAGTAAGTTATCATGATTCTTCAGGATATTCTTGAAATTTTCATTCTGCTCAGTCTGGCTCGCAATAAAACTTTTAAGAGTTTCTTCAAGGGTATTTCTATTTCACGGTGTCCTGGACCAGGGGGTTCTAACCTAGTCGGCCTGTATTCCTAGGGTCGGATGAATGGGCTCTCATTCTTGTCAAGATGGACTCCGGAAGATACACGCAGGAGGAGAGGTCAAGACCGCATCTACCGAAGACTTGGCGCGTACTCCAAGACTCCTCCTGCCACCTCCTTACCTAGATACCGACCTTGTAACCCTAGATACCCTATCCGGTGTGTATATAAGCCGAAGGGTTTAGCCTATAGAAGGGACCTCAACACAATCTCATTCACCTAGCCTTAGGACTAGATCATGTGATCCCGAGGTAGATCAACTCTGTACTTAATACTTCTCCATCAATATAAACAAGAGTAGGACGTAGGGTTTTACCTCCATCAAGAGGGCCCAAACCTGGGTAAAACCTTGTCTCCCTATTCCTGTTACCATCTGTCCGATATCGACAGCTCGGGGTCCCCTACCCCGAGGTCTGCCGGTTTTTACACCGACACTGGTGCTTTCATTGAGAGTTCCATTGTGAGATCAAAGAAGGATCGATGGGATCATCGGCTTACAACGCTGATCTCGCGGGCACGATTCTTGCATCGAAAGCTTCTATCACACAAGCACCCTTCCTTCCCCACGGATCAGGAGTGATCCACGACTCCTCCCCAGCTCCGGCCGACCACCCCTTCAAGGGCGAAGGGCCGAAGTATTTTCCGGAAAGCAATTCAGACGACGACCAGTCAGTCACGGCCGATGATCCTGATCTTTGACTCGGTTCGTCCGGGCCGACAAACGTAGCCCTGTCACGGGATGAAGATACCAAGGCCTCGAGCCTGCGGTCCATAGAGATCGAAAACCCACCCACCTCCCACATCGAGGACTGCCCCGATCACTCGGGCCCCCCAGATATCTGGGATCTAGCCTATGTGCAACAATTCCCCGACGAGTCAATCAGACAGTTCTCGGCCAGGTTCTTGTTGATCAAGGACAAGATACCAAATTACCAGGATGCAGATATAATAACAGCATTTAAGCGCGGATGCAAGGATAAAGGTGTCTCGAACACCCAAGCCCGCCGCTGTGTACAAACCATCTCGGAGTTGTCTGACCTGGTGTCTAAATTCTGCCCCATCAAGGATGCTTGGATTGCCAAGAATAGCACATATTCGATCTGTGAGCGCAGGTTAAAACGAGAAAGACTAACACCTCAATGTACACCTCACGTAGGGACTGTACTAACCAAGCAACCTCGAAAAAAGAAGAAAACCCCTGCCCTCCCCAGGACCACCCTCGATGGTCTCCTAGATAAACCATGTCCGGTACATGCTATTTTGCTCAATTCCTGCCCAACTCACAGCCTGCGCGACTGCTGGGTAGTGAGGCAACTGGCAAATCAAGGACCCGCCCTCCTTAAGGGCACCCCCTATCACGCAGAAGAATCCTCGGACGAGGGCGAGGTCATGATGATCTACAAGACCTTTATGTCCAACAACCAGCGCAAGCGGGCCCTGCGAGAAATCAACTCCATCCATCAGGTACCAACTCGGGGCGCGTCGATAGACACGCCTGTCGGTGTAAAAACCGGCAGACCTCGGGGTAGGGGGTCCCGAGCTGTGGATCTGGGATAGATGGTAACAGGAATAGTGAGACAATGTTTACCCAGGTTTGGGACCTCTTGATGGAGGTAAAACCCTACGTCCTGCTCTTGTTTATATTGATGGAGAAGTATCAAGTACAGAGTTGATCTACCTCAAGATTGTATGATTTAGTCCTATGGCTAGGTGAATGAGATTGTGTTGAGGTCCCTCTACGGGCTAAACCCTTCGGCTTATATACACGCCGGGTAGGGTACCTAGGGTTACAAGGTAGGCATCCAGGCGAGGAGGCGGCAGGAGGAGTCTTGGAGTACGCGCCAAGTCTTCGGTAGATGTAGTCTCGTTCTTCCGGAGTCCATCTTGATAATAATGAGGACCCACCGGCCCAGCCCGAGGTATATCGGCTGACTTGATTGGTCCCCCCTAGTCCAGGACACTGTCACTAGCCCCTGAACTGGCCTCCGACGCCGAGGACGACACTCTTGGATTTCGGTTCCGGACATGATCTCCTTAGCTTATCTTCAAATAGACTTCGGAAAGATTGACAATCCCGCCGAGTGGGACCGACCCCGCCAGGCGTGGCCTCAGCTTTCTGACCTTTGGGGAACTGTGTCTTACGGGAAAGCGGGTCAGCTTTATGGCAAAACATCGAAGCGTCGGTCTTCCCCCCTTTTTATTCACAAGTCGGACATGAGGATTTATCACAAACCCCCAGTCCTCCTTCCAAGCAAACCGCACATGTGCTCCCCTTCCTCCCAAGTCCATCCTTGAGGGCTTCCCATGGCGAGCGACGCAGGTTCTTCAAGGCACCCTCATGGCCCCATCTGGGGTGATTGGAGCAGTTGCGCCGTCTCGCGTCTCCAACTAGAGCGCCTGGCCCAGTAAGGGTATCTGCCGGATTCGGATCTGACAGCGACCCACCCGGGCTTAACATCCATCAACGGACAGGTGCACACAGAGAATTTCCCCTCCCCTCAAAAGGATGAATGGGTATGCTTCGTCTCCTTCCTGCTGTGCGGTTTAGGATTTCTAATTCACCCTTTCCTCCGAGGCCTGCTAGAGTTTTACGGGCTGCAGCTTCACCACCTTACCCCCAACTCAATTCTGTACATTGTGGGGTACGTTGCCGTATGCGAGATGCATCTTGGGTGTGAAGTGCACTTCGGACTCTGGAGAAGGTACTTCTATGTGGTGCCTTGTTCCTCCGCCGAAAGGCTTTATGAGGTCGGAGCGGCCGAAGTCTATCGAATCGAGGGGATGGAATACCCGCTGGGCACACCTTGGGAGGATGCCGACGTCTGGCCAACGAGTGGTTCTACGTAGACGATGTCCCTCTGCCAGACCCAGTTTGGCCAGGGCTTTCCCCCTTTCTCTGTGGAGCCCCCGAAGAGGCGATATAGCTGGAGGCCGCAAGGTATGACCCCAGAAGGTGGTGCCGAGGTGACCGAGCTGGCCGCCAAGGTGAAGCAGCTGGTAAGGAAAGGCCTCACCATAATAGACGTAATGGCCATGGCGATAGACTGAAGAGTCCAACCACTTCGGCTGCGCCCTCACCCGCTGTGCACGTGCAATGGAACCGAAGACTGCTCCCGATGAATTCGGCAAAATTTCTTTGACCAAGTGGCCTTTGGGACAGTAATGGCCGGTATCTACCAAGGAGCGGCGTAGGACTTTGCCCGACGTCAATTCTGGGATGGACTGTCTTACTACAATCCGGCCGACATAGTGAGTTCTTCCGCTTTATTTTGCTCACCCAAGTTGTTTCTTTTTTCAGTAGCCAACCCGTTTGACCGATCTTTTTATTGGTTTAGAGCAGAGATGGAGGCGTCGGGTGGAGGCTCTAAACAGCCCGGCGCCCGAGCCGGAAACACACCAACGAGCGGAAGACCCCCTCTTTCACGAGGACGAGGATCTGGCTCTTATCTACGAGGGAAGGAAATTTTATATGGAGTGCCTTGATGGCTCCAGGGTTGCCGTCACCCCAGACGTGCCGGGGACGAGGCAGGCTTCAACGGTAACACCCTCTTCCTCTACTCGAAAGCGAGCCCCTCGTCCCCAAGCCCCTGGTCCCCTGACTTCTCCTCCGAAGGGACGGTGTTCGAAATGTTCGCGCGGAGAGACGGCTCCTCAAGGGAACCGTCCGCAAGAAGTAGAGGAAGCACAGGCCGAGGTTATGGAGGCAAGTGAAAGCGCTCATCTGATTATCAGGTGACTGTGCTTACCGTGTGTCGTAGAAATGCTATTTTAGTTTCTGACCCCTTTGATCATTCACAGGCAGTCCTTTCCATCCTCTATGGCAATGAGTTCTAGGGCTGAGGGGACGGCGGCTTCGAACAGGGAAGCCGAAGCACGTCCTTCCTCAGGAGCTACTCCAGAAGTTCTCCAACCCGAGGATTCAGAGACTAGCTCGGCTACTCCTTCCGAGGTCCAATGTGCCATGAATTATCGGCGGCAAAAGACCTCCTTGAGGAGTCTAGCATTCTCGGCTCAGGAATTCAATGCTTTAAGCATGGTGGACGCATACCTCGGGGAGACCCGTTCGGTATTTGATCAATCACTAGATGTTTTGTCGCAAGGGTTGCGGGTAAGGTCCAGCCCGAGCTCATTTTATCTCAAAGATTTCCTTTATGTCTCTGTTTGTTCATACAGCCCACAATGGTAGTAGCCCCTAAGGCTTGATATGGGCAACAATGCCCGAAGCGAGGCTTGACTTTAACCTGAGGAAGTGGTGGTACTTTTTTTTGTGTAGGGTGCACGGGCGAGGAATGAACAGCTAGCCGAGGCTCTTTCCCAGGCAAAGGGGAAGTTGGAGGCTGCCTTGACCGAGGTAGAACAGGTGAAAAAGTTCACCCGAGAGGTGCACGGTAAGTGCTTTGTCGTGTATATAGGAATCTTAATTAGCGAAGTCCCCTGACAGCGTAATCCGATGTAGCAGCGGAAGCCATAGGTAATCTTGAGAGAGATCTCAAGCAGGCCCGCGAAGATTTGCTATATACGGAGTCGCAGCACCAGGCCAATCAACATGTGGTGACTCAAAGGGTGGATAGCGTTAATGCGCTAAGGGTGGAAAATGCCCGGCAGGTGGACGAGATCAAGAGCTTAAATGCTCCACTGGCTGCCGTCGAAGCCAAGAATCGTCTAACCGATGAGACGATTTGTGGTTAGTTTTTATTTCAAGAATCGTTGCCTGAGTTTTAGAGTTCAACCGAGATGTTTTTAGCAGGCTAATACATGCTTTTTTGCCAGCTTCGCTGTCCGGCCAACTCCTTGATGACCGAGGTCCGGTTCCCGAAGACATGGCAGCCCGGCTAGCCGAGGTGCACGAAAGTGCACAGAAATCCATGAAGGAAGTCTTCAAGGCGTTATGGCCCGAAGTGGAGCACGTTCACGAAGACATGGCTGTCCTAGCTGAACATATGCGGCGAGCTCGACGCCGGATCCAGGCATGGAAGGTGTCTGCTTGCCGGGAAGGGGCGAGGGAGGCATGCGCCATGGTCAAGACCCGGTATACGGAGGTTGATATGGTGCACCTGGCCGAGGTAGGGCCAAAGGGTCCGGACAGGGAGGAAATACACACAAGTCTCGTACACAAGAACGTTATGCCTGCTGCTCGGTCGTTGCAAAAGGACTGCGCCTTGAACGTCTTGATAGATGGGTTAGACCGTGTGGAATGAAACGATCATGTATGACTCTATGTATCAAAGTACTTTTATGTCGTTATTCAATCTGCGCATGTAAACTCTGTCAACCAGCCATCAGCTTCTACCTCCTCGACCAGTGACCGAGGAGTGTCTTCTTACAACTATCCGAAGTGAACGGAATAGATGTTTCAGGAGATGAGGCAATCCGGCCATACGGTGCCAGCGAGGAGAGTGAGGCAGAGAGTTATGTTATATTACTGTTTAACGTAAGAAACATCTTCCGACGAAAATAGTTCTTCCAATAGTTCCTTTCCTCGGGAAGCTGTGTCGAACACATATGTCCGAAGATGGGTGACCTCGGGGGTGAAGCCCCTGGTCGGGGTTTGAGAGACCCCCTCCACTTTATTTCTATGTCATGGACGACAAATTTGTATGTTTAAGAATGCTAGCTTTCGGCTTTGTCCGTCTGAGGTACTGTGCCGGGTGACCCGGCAGTACAATCACAGCGGTGCTCCCTTTGCCTCTTAGCCGAAAGATCGGGAACATAAGGGGCAAGCACAGGAGCTGGGCAACCCAGCTTGGCCAAATCTTAAGTCAAATTGATGCCTATTATGGCTTGAAAGACAGTAGTATATAAGAGGTGGAATAATGCGTGTTTTGAAAAGAACACGCGGTATTAATTTTGTTCCGCGGGGACCCTCAAGGGATGCCTCCAAAGTCTTTTAAGCGAGACAAAGAAAGAAAGAGAAAGACAAAAAAGGAAGGTAGGGTGGTGTATGTACAGAGGTGAGTAGTTCTCGGAGTTTTAACCATAGAAACGTCGGAGTAGCGCCGGGTTCCAGGGGTTGGGTTCTAGACGCCCATCCTCTGGGTCTTGAATCCGATACGCGCCTCCGGTGAGGACCTGGTCGATGATTAATGGCCCGTCCCACTTAGGAGAGAGCTTATGCGTCTGCTTCTCCAGATGAAGCCGCATGACGAGGTCTCCTTTGTTGAAGTCCTTTGCGCGGACCTCCCTGCTATGATAGCGGCGAGCTTGTTGCTGGTAAATGGCAGATCGTGCCCAAGTGATATTACGTTCTTCCTCTAGGGCGTCCAAGGCGTCCTGCCGATCTAGCTCGGCCTCCCGCTCTTCGTACATCCATACCCGAGGTGCATCATGTATGATATCGCAGGGGAGTATTGCCTCAGCGCCGTACACCATAAAAAATGGAGTATACCCAGTGGATCTGTTTGGTGTGGTGCGCAGACCCCATAGGACGGAGTCGAGTTCCTCTACCCATTTGCAGTTGGCCTCCTTAAGGGAGCAAACTAACCTAGGCTTGATGCCACTTAGGATTAGTCCGTTGCCGCGTTCTACTTGCCCGTTTGACTACGGGTGGTATACGGACGCGTAGTCGAGCTTAATGCCCATTTTGGCGCACCATGCTTTCACTTCTTTGGCCGTGAAGTTTGTCCCATTGTCTGTTATGAGACTGTGGGGGATACCATAATGGTGTACTACCCCTGATATGAATTCCAGTACGTGGACTGCACCGGCCGAAGTTACTGGTTTTGCTTCGATCCACTTAGTAAACTTGTCCACCATGACAAGTAGGTATTTGTTCTTTCGGGATCCGCCCTTGAGTGGGCCGACCATATCTAGCCCCCAGACCACGAAAGGCCAAGTGATAGGGATTGTGCGGAGAGCCGCGGGGGGCATGTGGCTTTGTTTGGTGAATACCTGGCAGCCGGGGCAGTGTTGTACTAAGGCAGCGGCGTTGGCGCCCACGGTTGGCCAGTAAAAACCAGCTCGGAAAGCCTTGCTAACCAAGGTCCGAGCAGCGGCGTGATGTCCGCTCATTTCGGAGTGAACCTCCTGAAGTAACAATCGTCCTTCCTCTTCGGAGATACATCGCTGGAGGACGCCCGTGGTGCTTATCTTATAGAGTTCTCCCTCGTGGACCTTGTAGGCTTTAGATTGCCTTACAATCCGACGTGCGTCGGTTTGGTCTTGGGGGAGCTCTTGGCGGAGCAGGTGCGCGAGGAGCGTCTCGGTCCATGGTGCAATGACAGCCATAACTTCGTGCGCGGAGGTTGTTTTCTGGACAGCCGAGCCGCCCACTATATCTAGCCCCTCGTCATCTTCTGGAGAGGTAGGTTGTCCGGCGTCGTTTGATTCCGACGTCCCGTGTCGTCTTGCCAGACTACGGAGGGCTTATAGAGCCATTCGAGGATGGTGTTATCCGGGACTTTTTCCCGTTTAGCGCCCATTCAGGAGAGTATATGTGCGGCCTGGTTGCTATCTCGGGGTATATGAAGAAATTCCAACCCCTCAAACCTAGCCGAGATTCGCACGACGGCATTCCGGTAGGCTGTCATCTTTGGGTCCTTTGCGTCGAATTCGCCATTGACCTGTGAGATGGCGATGTTGGAATCACCTCGGACCTCCAGGCGTTGGAAACCCATGGAGGCTGCTATCCGGAGCCCGTGCAACAGGGCTTCATATTCCGTCGCGTTATTGGAGTCGGTATACATAATTTGCAATACGTACCGAATACTGTCCCCTGTGGGTGAGGTAAGCACTACGCCAGCCCCTAGGCCGGCAAGCAATTTGGAACCGTCGAAATACATGGTCCAATGCGAATAGGTGCTGTATTCTCGAGGGAGCTCGGCCTCCGTCCATTCGGCCACGAAGTCGGCCAACACTTGAGATTTAATAGCTCGGCGTGGTCAGTAAGTTATTTCAAAGGGTAGGAGCTCTATGGCCAATTTGGCTATTTGCCCCGTTGCATCCCAGTTGTTAATTATGTCGCTTAATGGGAGATCGGATGCCACGGTTACCGAGCACTCCTGAAATTACTGCCAAAGTTTTTGAGATGCCATGAAGACTGAATAAGCTATCTTTTGATAGTGGGGATAGCATGTCTTGCACGGGGTTAGGACCTCGAAGACGTAGTACACAGGCCTTTGCACCCGAAACTTGTGACCTTCCATGTCTCGTTCGACCACGAGTACTGCGCTGACCACCTGGTTTGTGGCCGAGATGTATAGTATCATCGTCTCGCATATGTCAGGTGCTTCCAGGATAGGGTTGGTTGCGAGGAGAGCTTTGAGGCCCTCTAGAGCTGCTGCAGCCTCCTCGGTCCATTTGAAGGTTTTTGTCTGCTTTAAGAGTCTCTACAAAGGTAAGGCTTTTTCCCCAAGTCTTGATATGAAGTGACTCAATGCTGCTACGCATCCAGCCAATTTTTGTACATGAGCTCTGTTGGTACCTCTAAGCGGTCCAAGGCTTTTATTTTCGCCGGATTGGCTTCAATACCTCGGCTAGATGCGATGAAGCCGAGGAGTTTGCCGACTGGTACTCCGAAAACACATTTCTCCGGGTTGAGCTTGATTTGATACTCCCGTAAGCTGGCGAATGTGTTACGGAAATTGTCGACTAATTGTCTGACGTGTTTGGTTTTGACAACCACATCATCAACGTAGGCCTCGACGGTCTTCCCGATGTGTTTTTCCAGGCATGATTGAATCATGCGCTGGTATGTGGCACCGGCGTTCTTTAATACAAAGGGCATTGTATTGAAGCAAAATGGCCCGTAATGTGTGATGAATGCAGTTGCCGCCTGATCAGATTCCTTCATCTTAATCTGATGATATCCTGAGTCAGCTTCCAAAAAGCACAGCGAATCGTGCCCGGCTGTGGCATCCACGATTTGGTCAATTCGCAGTAGAGGGAAAGGGTCCTTGGGGCATGCTTTATTGAGGTCTTTAAAATTAACGCACAGGCGCCAGGACCTATCCTTCTTTGGTACCATGACCAAGTTGGCAAGCCAATCGGGGTGTTTTATGTCTTGGATGAATCCGACTTCCAATAGCTTGGCCATATCCTCGCCCATTGCTTGACGCTTGGGTTCTGAGAAGAGTCGAAGTGTTTGCTTGATGGGTTTGTAGCCTTTCAATATGTTTAGGCTGTGTTCCGCAAGCCTGCGGGGTATTCCTGGCATGCCCGAAGGGTGCCAGACGAATATGTCCCAATTTTCCTTAAGAAAACCTCGTAAAATAAGCCTCGTCAATTTTTGGGTCGAGGTTTGCCCCTATGGACGCTGTTTTAGCTGGGTCCGTGGGGTGTACCTGGAATTTGACTATTTTTTCGGCCGGGTTGAATGAGGTGGACTTCGGCCATTTGTCGAGGATGATATCATCTTGATCTACTTCGGTTCATAATGTGCTTAGTTCCTCGGCCGCGAGGGCTTCGGATAGGGTTTCGAGGGCGAGTGACGCCGTCTTATTTTCGGCCGTGAGTGCTCTGTCGGGGTTGCTTGAAGCGGTGATTATCCCATTCGAGCCTGGCATTTTGAGCTTCAGATAGCCGTAGTGCGGTACTGCTTGGAATTTGGAGAAGGCGTCTCGTCCCAGGAGGGCGTGATATCCACTCCTGAATGGGACGATCTGGAATGTAATCTCTTCAGATCGATAAATGTCTGCAGTTCCGAAGACCACGTCCAAGGTTATCTTTCCAATGCAGCATGCCTCTCGCCCAGGTATAATGCCTTTGAAGGTGGTGCTACTCTGTTCGATGCAAGATTTATCGATTTGCATTCTGTCCAGAGTGTCCGCGTATATGAAATTTAGGCTGCTGCCTCCATCCATTAATACTTTCCGGAGACGGCAGCTGCCCACGATTGGGTCAAGGACTAGGGCGGCGGAGTACCTGTTCGGGGTTGACCTCTGCTGATCTTTATGATCAAAGGTGATGAGCGTGTCTATCCACGCGCCCCGAGTCGGTACTTGACAGATGGAGTTGATTTCTCGTAGGGCCCGCATGCGCTGGTTGTTGGACATAAAGGTCTCGTAGATCATCATGACCTTGCCCTCGTCCGAGGATTTTTCTGCGTGAGAGGGGGTGCCCGTAAGGAGGGTCGGTCCTCAGCTTGCCACTTGCTTCACTACCCAGTAATCGCGCAGGCTATGAGTTGGGCAGGAATTGAGCAAAACAGTATGTATCGGACATGGTTTATCCAGTAGGCCATGGAGGGTGGTCCTGGGGAGGGCAGAGGTTTTCTTCTTTTTCCGAGGTTACTTGGTCGGTGCGGTCCCTACGCGGGGTGTACATTGACGTGTGGGTCTTTCTCGCTTTAACTTGCGCTCATAGATCGAATCGGTGCTCTTCTTGGCAATCCAAGCATCCTCGATGGTTTAGAATTTAGACACCAGGTTGGACAACTTCGAGATGGTTTGTACACAGCGGCAGGCGAGGGCGTTCGAGACACCTTTATCCTTGCATCCGCGCTGAAACGCTATTATTATATCCGACTCCTGGTAATTTGGTATCTTGTGCTTGATCGACAAGAACCTGGCCCAAAACTGTCTGATCGATTCATCGGGGCATTGTTGCAAGTAGGCTAGATCCCAGATGTCTGGAGGCCCCGAGTAATCGGGGCATTACTCGATGTGGGAGGTGGGTGGGTTTTTGATTTCTATGGACCGCAGGCTCGAGGCCTTGGTATCTTCATCCTGTGACAGGCCTACGTTTGTCGGCCCGGCCAAACCGATTCGAAGATGAGGTTCATTGGCCGTGACCGGCTGGTCGCCGTCTGAATCGCTTTCCAGAAAGTACTTTGGCCCTTCGCCCTTGAAGGGGTGGTCGGCCGGAGCTGGGGAGGAGTCGTGGATTACTCCTGATCCATGGGGAAGGAAGGGCGCTTCTGTGACAGAAGCTTCCGATGCAGGAATCATGCCCGCGAGATCGGGGTTGTAAGCCGATGATCCCATCCATCCTTTTCCGATCTCACAGCAGAACTCTCAATGAAAGCACCAGTGTCGATGTAAAAACTGGCAGACCTCGGGGTAGGGGTTCCCGAGCTGTGGATCTGGGATAGATGGTAACAGGAACAGGGAGACAATGTTTACCCAGGTTCGGGCCCTCTTGATGGAGGTAAAACCCTACGTCATGCTCTTGTTTATATTGATGGAGAAGTATCAACTACAGAGTTGATCTACCTCGAGATCGTATGATTTAGTCCTATGGCTAGGTGAATGAGATTGTGTTGAGGTCCCCTCTATGGGCTAAACCCTTCGGCTTATATACACGCCGGGTAGGGTGCCTAGGATTACAAGGTAGGCATCTAGGCAAGGAGGCGGCAGGAGGAGTCTTGGAGTACGCGCCAAGTCTTCGGTAGATGCAATCTTGATCTTCCGGAGTCCATCTTGATAATAATGAGGGCCCACCGGCCCAGCCCGAGGAATATCGACCGACTTGATTGGTCCCCCTAGTCCAGGACACCGTCAATGCCCATCACCTTTGATCATAAAGATTAGCCGAGGTCAACCCCGAACAGGTGCCCCGCCGCCCTGGTCCTTGAGCCAATCATGGGAGCTGCCGTCTCCAAAAAGTATTAATGGACGAAGGTAGCAACCTAAATTTAATATATGTAGACACTCTGGACAGAATGCAAATCGATAAATTACGCATCGAACAGAGTAGTACCACCTTGAAAGGCATTATACCTGGGCGAGAGGCACGCTGCAGCCGAAAGATAACCTTGGACGTGGTCTTCGGAACTGCAGATAATTATCGATCCGAAGAGATTACGTTCCACATCGCCCCGTTCAGGAGTGGATATCACGCCCTCCTGGGACGAGACGCCTTCTCCAAATTCCAAGCAGTACCGTAGTATGGCTATATGAAGCTCAAAATGCCGGGCCTGAACGGTATAATCACCGCCTCAAGCGACCCCGACAGAGCACTCACGGCTGAAAATAAGACGGCGTCACTCGCCCTCGAAACCCTGTCCGAAGCCCTCGCGGCCGAGGAACTAAGCACGCTACGAGCCGAAGTCGATCGAGATGATATCATCCTCGACAAACGGCCGAAGTCCACCTCATTCAAGCCGGCCGATGAAATAGGCAAATTCCAGGTACACCCCACGGACCCAGCTAAAACGGCGTCCATAGGGGCAAACCTCGACCCAGAAATTGACGAGGCTCTATGAGATTTTCTTAAGGAAAATTGGGACATACTTGCCTGGCACCCTTCGAACATACCAGGAATACCCCGCAGGCTTGCGGAACACAGCCTAAACATATTGAAAGGCTACAAACCCGTCAAGCAAACACTTCGGCGCTTCTCAGAACCCAAGCGTCAAGCAATGGGCGAGGAACTGGCCAAGATATTGGAAGCCGGATTCATCCGAGACATAAAACACCCCGATTGGCTCGCCAACTTGGTCATGGTACCAAAGAAGGATATGTCCTGGCACCTGTGCGTCGATTTTAAAGACCTCAATAAAGCATGCCCCAAGGAACCTTTCCCTCTACCACGAATTGACCAAATCGTGGATGCCACCGCCGGGCATGATTCGCTGTGCTTTTTGGATGCCTACTCAGGATATCATCAAATTAAGATGAAGGAATCTGATCAGGCAGCAACAACATTTATTTCACCTTACGGGCTGTTTTGCTTCAATACGATGCCCTTTGGATTAAAGAACGCCAGCGCCACTTACCAACTCATGATTCAATCATGCCTGAAAAAACACATCGGGAAGACTGTTGAGGCCTACGTCGATGATGTGGTTGTCAAAACCAAACATGTCGGACAATTGGTCGACAATCTCCGTAACACATTCGCCAGCTTACGGGGGTATCAAATTAAGCTCAACCGGGAAAAATGTGTCTTCGGAGTGCCAGCCGGCAAACTCCTCGGCTTCATTGTTTCTAGCCGAGGTATCGAAGCCAATCCAGCGAAAATAAAAGCCTTGGACTGCTTAGAGGTACCAACAAAACTCAAACATGTACAAAAACTCGCAGGATGCGTGGCAGCGCTGAGTCGCTTCATATCAAGACTCGGGGAGAAAGCCTTACCTTTGTATAGACTCTTAAAACAGACAAAACCCTTCAAATGGACCGAGTAGGCCGCGGTAGCTCTGGATGGCATCAAAGCTCTCGTTGCAACCAATCCTATCCTGGCAGCACCTGGCATATGCGAGCCGATGATATTATACATCTCGGCCACACACCAAGTGGTCAGCGCAGTACTCGTGGTCGAACGAGACATGGAAGGTCACAAGTTCCGGGTGCAAAGGCCCGTGTACTACGTCTCCGAGGTCCTAACCCTGTGCAAGACACACTATCCCCACTATCAAAAGATAGCTTATGCAGTCTTCATGGCATCTCGAAAAATTCGGCACCACTTTTAAGAGTGCTTGGTAACCGTGGCATGTGATGTCCCATTAAGCGACATAATTAACAACAGGGATGCAACGGGGCGTATAGCCAAATGGGCCATCGAGCTCCTACCCTTCAAAATAACTTACCGACCATGCCGAGCTATTAAATCTCAGGTGTTGGCCGACTTCATGGCTGAATGGACGGAGGCCAAGCTCCCTCGAGAATACATCACTTATTCACACTGGACCATGTATTTCGACGGTTCCAAGATGCTTGCCGGCCTAGGGGCTGGCGTAGTGCTTACCTCACCCACAGGGGACAGTATTCGGTACGTATTGCAAATTATGTATACCGACTCCAAAAATGAGGCGGAATACGAAGCCCTATTCCACGGACTCCGGATAGCAGCCTCCATGGGTGTCCAACGCCTGGAGGTCCGAGGTGATTCCAACCTCGCCATCTCACAGGTCAATGGCGAATTCGACGCAAAGGACCCAAAGATGAAGCCTACCTGAATGCCATTGTGCGAATCTCGGCTAGGTTCGAGGGGCTGGAATTTCATCATATACCCTGAGATAGCAACCAGACCCCAGATATACTTGCCCGAATGCGCGCTTAGCGAAAAAAAGTCCTGGATAACACCTTCCTCGAACGGCTCTTTAAGCCCTCCATAGTCTGGCAAGATGACACGAGGACGTCGGAATCAAATGACGATGGACAACCTACCTCTCCCGAAGATGACGAGGGGCTGGATATAGTGGGCGGCTCGGCTGTTCAGAAAACAGCCTCCGCGCATGAAGTTATGGCAGTCATTGCACCATGGACCGAGCCGCTCCTCGCATACCTGCAATGCAAAGAGCTCCCCCAAGACCAAACCGATGCACGTCGGATTGTAAGGCAATCTAAAGCCTACAAGGTCCACGAGGGAGAACTCTATAAGATAAACACCACAGGCGTCCTCCAGCGATGTATCTCCAAAGAGGAAGGACGATTGTTACTTCAGGAGGTTCACTCCGGAATGAGCGGACATCACGCCGCTGCTCGGACCTTGGTTAGCAAGGCCTTCCGAGCTGGTTTTTACTCTCCAACCGCGGGCGCCGACGCCGCTGTGTTAGTACAGCGCTGCCCCGGCTGCCAGGTATTCGGCAAACAAAGCCACATGCCCCCCGCGGCTCTCTACACAATCCCTATCACTTGGCCTTTCGCGGTCTGTGGGCTAGATATGGTCGGCCCACTCAAGGGCAGATCTAGAAAGAATAAATACCTACTCGTGATGGTGGACAAGTTTACTAAGTGGATCGAAGCAAAACTAGTAACTTCGGCCGGCGTAGTCGACGTACTGGAATTCATATCAGAGGTAGTACACCGTTATGGTATCCCCCACAGTCTCATAACAGACAATGGGACAAACTTCACGGCCAAAGAAGTGAAAGCATGGTGCACCAAAATGGGCTTTAAGCTCGACTACGCATCCATGCAGTCAAACGGGGAAGTAGAACCCGCCAAAGGACTAATCCTCAGTGGCACCAAGCCTTGGCTAGTTCGCTAGCTTAAGGAGGCCGACTGCAAATGGGTAGAGGAACTTGACTCCGTCCTATGGGGTCTGCGCACCACTCCAAACAAATCCACTGGGTATATTCCATTTTTATGGTGTACGGCGCTGAGGTAGTGCTCCCCTGCGATATCATACATGATGCACCTCGGGTATGCATGTACGAAGAGTGGGATGCTGAGCTAGATCGGCAGGACACCTTGGACACCGTAGAGGAGGAACGCAATGTCGCTCGGGCACGGTCTGCCATTTACCAGCAACAAGCTCGCCGCTATCATAGCAGGGACGTCCGCACAAAGGACTTCAACAAAGGAGACCTCGTCATGCGGCTTCATCTGGAGAAGCAGACGCATAAGCTCTCCCTTAAGTGGGACAGGCCATTCATCATTGACCAGGTCATTACCGAAGGCGCGTACCGGATTTGAGACCCAGAGGATGGGCGTCTAGAACCCAACCCTTGGAAAGCGGTGCTACTCCGACGTTTCTATGGTTGAAGCTCCGAGAACTACTCACCTCTGTACATACACCACCCTGCCTTTCCTTTTTTTTGTCTTTCTCCTGCTTTCTTTTTCTCTCTTAGAAGACTTTGGAGGCATCCCTTGAGGGGCCCCGAGGAACAAAATCAATACCGCGTGTTCTTTTCAAAACACGCATTATTCCACCTCTTACATACTACTGTCTTTCAAGCAATAATATGCATCGATTTGACTTAAGATTTGGCCAAGCTGGGTTGCCCGGCTCCTGTGCTTGCCCCTTACATTCCCGATCTTTCGGCTAAGAGGCAAAGGGAGCACTGCTGTGAGTGTTACTCCCGGGTCATCCGGCGCAGTACCTCAGACGGAGAAAGCCAAAAGCTAGCATTCTTAAACGTACAAATTGGTCGGCCATGACATAGAAATAAAGTGGAGGGGGTCTCTCAAACCCCAACCAGGTGCTTCACCCCCGAGGTCACCCATCTTCGGACATATGTGTTCGACACAGCTACCCAAGGAAAGGAACTGTTGGAAGAATTATTTTCCTTGGAAGATGTTTCTTACGTTAAATAGTAATATAACATAACTCTCTACCTTACGCTTGTCGCTCCCACCGTATATCCGGATTGCCTTGTCTCCTGAAACATCTGTTCCATTCACTTCGGATAGTAGTAAGCAGACACTACTCGGTCACTGATCGAGGAGGTAGAAGCCGATGGCTGGTTGACAGAGTTTACATGCGCAGATTGAATAATGACGTAAAATACTTTGATACATAGAGTCATACATTATCGTTTCATTCCACACGGTCTAACCCATCTATCAAGACGTCCAAGGCGCAGTCCTTTTGCGACGACTGAGCGGCAGGCATAACATTCTTGTATACGAGACTAGTGGGTATTTCCTCCCCGTCCGGACCCATTGGCCCTACCTCGGCCAGGTGTGCCGTATCAACCTCCATATACCGGGTCTTGACCATGGCCCATGCCTCCCTCGCTCCTTCCCGGCAAGCAAACACCTTCCACGCCTGGATCCGACGCCGAGCTTGCCGCATATGTTCAGCTAGGACAGCCATGTCTTTGGGAACGTGCTCCAGTTCGGGCCATAATGCCTTGAAGACTTCCTTCATGGATTTCTGTGCACTTTCATGCACCTCGGCTAGCCGGGTTGCCATGTCTTCGGGAACAGGACCTCGGTCATCAAGGGGTCGGCCGGACAGCGAAGCTGGCAAAAAATCATTTATTAGCCTACTAAAACATCTCGGCTGAACCCGCAAACTCAAGCAACGATTCTTGCAATAAAAACTTACCACAAATCGTCTCATCGGTTCAATGATTCTTGGCTTCAGCGGCATCCAGTTGAGCTTTTAAGCTCTTGATCTCGTCCGCCTGTCGGGTGTTTTCAGCCCTTAGCGCGTTAACGCTATCCAGCCTTTGAGTCACCACATGTTGATTGGCCTGGCGCTGCGAGTCCGTATATAGCAAATCTTTGTGGGCCTGCTTGAGATCTCTCTCAAGATTACCTATGGCTTCCGCTGCTACATTGGATTACGCTGTCAGGGGACTTCGCTAATTAAGATTCCTATGTACAAGACAAAGCACTTACCGTGCGCCTCTCGGGTGAACTTTTTCACTTGTTCCACCTCGGTCAAGGCAGCCTCCAACTTCCCCTTTGCCTGGGAAAGAGCCTCGGATAGCTGCTCATTCCTCACCTGTGCACCTACACAACAAAAAAATCCCACAACCTCTTCAGGATAAAGTCAAGCCTCGCTACGGGCATTGTTGCCCTTATCAAACCTTAGGGGTTACTACCATTGTGGACAGTATGAACAAACGGAGGCATAAAGGAAATCTTCTTGATAAAATGAGCTCGGGCTGGACCTTACCCGCAACCCTTGCGACAAAACATCTAGTGGTTGATCAAAAACCAAACGGGTTGCCCCGAGGTATGCGTCCACCGTGCTAAGAGCATTGAACTCCTGATCCGAGAATGCTAGACTCCTCAGGGAGGTCTTTCGCCGCCGATAATTCGCGGCACATAGGACCTTGGAAGGAGTAGCCGAGCTAGTCTCTGAATCCTCGGGTTGGGGAACTTCTGGAGTAGCTCCTGAAGAAGGACGTGCTTCGGCTTCCCTGTTCGAAGCAGCCGCCCCCTCGTCCCTCGCACTCGCTGCCACGGAGGATAGAAAGGACTACCTGCGAATGATCAAAGGGGTCAAAACCCGAAATAACATTTCTACGACATACGGTAACCACAATCACCTGATAATTGGAGGAGCGCTTTCGCTTGCCTCCATGACCTCGGCCTGTGCTTCCTCTGCTTCTTGCGGGCGGTTCCCTTGAGGAGCCGTCTCTTCGCGCGAATGTTTCAAACACCGTCCCTTCGGAGGAGAAGTCAAGGGACCAGGGGCTTCGGGACCAGGGGCTCGCTTTCGAGTAGAGGAAGAGGGCGTTACCAATGAAGCCGGCCTCGTCCCTGGCGCATCCAAGGTGACGGCAACCCTGGAGCCATCAAGGCACTCCATATAAAATTTCCTCCCCTCATAGATAAGAGCCAGATCCTCGTCCTCGTGAAAGAGGGGGTCTTCCGCTCGTTGGTGTGTTTCCGGCTCGGGCACCAAGCTGTTTAGACCCTCCACCCGACGCCCCCATCTCTGCTCAAAACCAATAAAATTATTGGTCAAATGGATTGGCTACTGAAAAAAAACTTGAGTGAGCAAAATAAGGCGGAAGAACTCACTATGTCGGCCGGATTGTAGTAGGACAGCCCGTCTCGGAATTGACGTCGGGCAAAGTCCTCCGCCGCTCCTTAGTAGATACCGGCCATTACTGTCCCGATGGCCACCTGGTCAAAGAAACTTTGCCGAATCGATCGGGAGCAGTCTTTGGTTCTATTGTACGCACACATCGGGTGAGGGCGCAACCAAAGTGGTTGGACTCTTCGGTCTATCACCGTGGCCATTTACGTCTATTATGGTAAGGCCTGTCCTTACCAGCTGCCTCACCTTGGTGGCTAGCTCGGTTACCTCGGCACCACCTTCTAGGACCATACCCTGTGGCCTCCAGCTATATCGCCTCCTCAAGGGCGGCGAAGAGAAAGGGGGAAGCCCTGGCCGAACTGGGTCTGGGAGGGGGACATTGTCTATGTAGAACCACTTTATTGGCCAGACGTCGGTAACCTCCCGAGTTGTGCCTGGCGGGTATTCAGTCCCCTCGATTCGACAGACTTCGGCCGCTCCAACGTCGTAAAGCCTTTCGGCGGAAGAACAGGGCACTACGCAGAAATACCTCCTCCAGAGTCCGAAGTGCGCTTCGCACCCGAGATGCATCTCGCATAGGGCGACGTACCCCACAATGTTCAGAATCGAGTTGGTGGTAAGGTGATGGAGTTGCGGCCCGTAAAACTCTAGCAGGCCTCGGAGGAAAGGGTGGATCGGAAATCCTAAACCACGCAGCAGGAAGGAGACGAAGCATACTCGTTCATTCTTTTTAGGGGAGGGGAAATTCTCTGCGTGCACCTACCCGTTGATGGATGTTAAACTTGGGCGGGTCGCTATCAGATCTGAATCCGGCTGGTACCCTTGCCGGGCCAGGCGCTCTAGTTGGAGACGCGAGACGGCGCAACTGCCCCAATCGCCCCGGACGGGGCCATGAGGGCGCCTTGAAGAACCTGCGTCGCTCGCCATGGGAAACCCTCATGGATGGACTTGGGAGGAAGGGGAGCGCATGTGCGGTTCGCTTGAAAGGAGGATTGGGGGTTTGTGTTAAATCCGTATGTCCGATTCATGAATAAAAAGGGGGGAGACCGACGCTTCGATGTTTCGCCATAAAGCTGGCCCGCTTCCCTGTAAGAAACGGTTCCCCAAAGGTCAGAAAGCTGATGCCACGCGTGGCGGGCCTGGACCCACTCGGCAGGATTGTCAATCTTTCCGAGGTCTATTTCAAGATAAGCTGAGGAGATCATGTACGGAACTTGCCTACCGAGCCAAAGAATCCGGAATCGAAGTCCAAGAATGCCGTCCTCGGCGTCGGAGGCCAGTTCAGGGGCTACTGATGGTGTCCTGGACTAGGGGGTACTAACCTAGTCAGCCCGTATTCCTCGGGCCGGATGAATGGGCTCTCATTCTTTTCAAGATGGACTCCGGAAGATACACGCAGGAGGAGAGGTCAAGACTGCATCTACCGAAGACTTGGCGCATACTCCAAGACTCCTCCTGCCGCCTCCTTACCTAGACACCGACCTTGTAACCCTAGATACCCTATCCGGCATGTATATAAGCCGAAGGGTTTAGCCTATAGAAGGGACCTCAACACAATCTCATTCGCCTAGCCTTAGGACTAGATCATGTGATCTCGAGGTAGATCAACTCTGTACTTGATACTTCTCCATCAATATAAACAAGAGCAGGACATAGGTTTTTACCTCCATCAAGAGGGCCCAAACCTGGGTAAAACATCATCTCCCTGTTCCTGTTACCATCTATCCGAGATCCACAGCTCGGGACCCCCTACCCCGAGGTCTGCCTGTTTTTACACCGACACTATTTCTAGCATTAGCTCCATTTAAAATTATTGGATGCTCCCCCATTATTTTTCCAATTGGGATTATAGCTATTACGAGCAATAAAATTAACATCACTAGTATCTTCATTAGTGATGGCATTGTCATTTACCTCTTCTTTACCTTTCATCAAAGAGATAAGTTCTTCTAGCTTGGTTGTCAACTCTAAGCTATTTTCTTCTATGACATTCACCTTTTTGGTGGTGGTCCTCTCAACACACCATTGGGCAAGGTTCTCTTGCATATCATCTAGTATCTTCTTGACATCTTCTATGGGCTTTCCCATGATTGTTCCTCCCGCAACTGTATCAAGCATAGTTTTTGACATGTGATTTAAGCCATTATAAAACATATGAAGGATTAACCACTCCTCCATTCCATGATTGGGGAAGTTTCTTATAGCTTCTTTCATTCTGTCCGACGCAAGTGCTAGTGGCTCATGTTCTTCTTCCTTGAAACTTGTAATCTGAGTACGTAATTGCATAATTTTTGCAGGTGGACAAAACTTAGATAAAAATTTGATGCAACAAGCAGCCCAAGAACTTATACTACCTTTAGGTAAAGCTAAAATCCATTCCTTAGCTTTTCCTCTCAAAGAGAAAGGAAACAAGCAAAGTTTAAGAGCATCTAGGTCATAATCCTTTATGCGTGTCATGTTGCATAGTTCAATAAAATTATGTAAATGCATACCTGCATCTTCTAAAGCAGAGCCTCCAAATTGGTCATGTTGAACCATGGAAACTAAGTTCGGTTTAATCTCATATTCTGCAGCTGCAACATTAGGTTGTGCAATTGGTTCACACATGAAATTGTTACTAGGAGTAGCAAAACTCCCAAGATTACGAGCCATAGTAACTTTTTAGTATTTTCCACTAAAAGACTTGCAACAAAATAAAACTTAGACTAAAAACTGAAAGTAAAAACAAAAACTGAAAATTAACATTAACAAAAACTCTAAACACAAAGACTAGGAATACTAAACTCCTCCCCGTTAACGGCGCCAGAAAAAGGGCTAGATATCTCCTTTTTATTGATCCGGTATTGGAACAAGGAAAGGTATCCCGCACCTATTTCCCCAGAGGTGACCCTGGGTATCGAACCCACGAGAGGAAGATCCCCTTGAAGCAATGGTCTCTAGCAAGCTTTTGCTAAAGTGTCAAATCCAGCTTTTGACCGGATCAGCAAGCAAATTGTGATTCAAACACTTATAATAAAAAGAAGGTACGAGGATGAGGTCTTAATGCTTACAACCATGTATTGGTGTTGGTATAAAAAATGATATTAGTTTGTGCGTGGGAGGTCACCTGTCAAGAGGTGCTTGCTTCGTATCGGAGTGGGGGATGTGTCCAAATAACATCTTGACCGGCACGAGTCCTACATCAAGAATCAGTTGTCCTACCGTAGGCCTTATCTGTCTCGCGGGGTTGCCCCGATAATTAAGATAATAATATCAGACAAAAGCTTTGGGTGTTTAATGACTAGACCTCATGAATCCCCAAAGTTATGATCCATGTTACCCTACTAATGCTTACTGTCACCGGTGTTCGGTATAACACTTCACGACCCCCTTACTCCTAGCCTCACCGGTGCTCGATCTCCATGATCCTGGGTACCTGCAGGGATGAAGATCGCGGACAAGACAAGAGAAACTTCACGAAATAATTTTATTTCACACATACGAGACGTTATGTCAAAGACTCCCAATGATCCCTTCACCGAATACTTTGGGTTGCAAGGCTCATGCCTCACCCCATACCTTATCGATCTACTCACACATCGAGTTCAGATCGCGGGAAGAAAACATTGAAGAACACATCTTGAGATTGATTGATTGCAATATGTCTTACAATGGATGCCTTGTGCGATGCACGATTACAAGTATGAACTACATGAGAGAGAACTATGGTGGTGGAGATGGCTATGGAGATGCAAATGGCGGCGGCTAGGGTTTGTGGATGAAGATGATGATGAAGGGGTTGTGGCTGTGCTAGACGTTCTCCTGACGCGCTCTCCATTCACATTTCGATTGGGTCCCCTTTATAAAAGTTGGTCAGGTGGACGACCTGCCTTGGTTTCCACGCCAAACGACCGCTCATGCGAGCACTCGCAGTCGCATGGAACGCCGTCTTTGATACTGGCGGCCTTTTGGCGCCTCCTGGTGACTTATCTCTTCTCCAGTTTCCTTCCTTTCCTTTCTCCCACGTGATTTCTTCCCCTTTTAGCCCATTTTTCCTGTGGAAAAATATCAAAGAGAGGATTTTTGGAATACCTCGCACTTATTAGTCATTAGTGACAATATCAGAGCAAATATCTCTCTTTTAATGAAATATTTCTGTTTAAACGAGGTTGAAATGAGTGTAAAAATATCACTCATCAGGAACCTCCTAAAACCCTCGATGCTGGTTATGTGGAAAACATTAAATACTACTTTGATAATCCTGATAAATCCCCATTCAACTTGATAATGGGAAATACTTTGGATCACCTAGATACTTTAGGGTTTATCGCTTGTCCCAAAAAGGGAAACACTTATGGGATCAAATTAAAATGTTGCGTTGGTATGCTTGGAATATATGCTCTATGTATAACTATACTGGTTGCTCTAAGATGGAGGCTCCACACCTCTCCTTTCAATATGAATTTAATGATAATGAAACCGTAGCTTCTTATGCTAATGGTGTATATGATTACTATGATGTGGAACAAATACAAGAATTTGTTGCTTTTAAGTGTGCTCATGAAGTTGAATCTTTGTTTGAAAAGTATGAAGATTGTGATGATGCTCTTTACATATCTGAAAATTATGCTATACTTAAATATTGCTATGAAAATTATAAATACAATGCCGATATTAATGAATTTATTGAGAAGGTCATCGCTGTCCAAGAAGAGACTAATATTTTGCAGGAATCTATGGAAGAAGAAATTGCTGAAACTGTGAGCTCATTAGATGAAAAAGATGAGGAGGAGAACGAAGAACAGAAGGAGGAAGAGCAGATTGATCACCCGTGCCCACCTTCTAATGAGAGTAACTCTTTATCTCATATGTTTTTTTAATTTCCCTTCATGCTTACCGAAGGATGAATGCTATGATCCCTTGGATTCATTTGAAATATCCCTTTTTGATGAACTTGATGCTTGCTATGCTTGTGGCCATGATGCTAATATGAATGATGCTTATGATGATGAACTTGCTATAGTTCCTTATGTTAAACATGAAATTGTTGCTGTTGCACCCACACATGATAGTCCAATTATCTTTTTGAATTTTCCCAACTACACTATATCGGAGAAGTTTGCACTTATTAAGGATTATATTGATGGGCTGCGTTTTACTATTAAACATGATAATTTTGATGAATATAATATCCATGTGCTTGCTGCTCCTAATTTCAATTATTATGAGAGAGGAACTACATCTCGGCCTCTCTATGTTTCTAACACGATAAAATTGCAAGAAAATGTTTATACTATGCCTTGGCCTTTACTTTGTGTGCATGAGTTGTTCTTTTATGACATGCCGATGCATAGGAAGAGAGTTAGACTCCGTTGTTGTTAATTAAAATTGGCTTTGATATACCTTGGGATCTGGGTGGATCGATTACATGAGCACTTTCTGCCTAGCTTAATGGCTCTAAAGAAAGCGCTGCCTGGGAGACAACCCAAAAGTTTTAGAGAGTCATTTATTCTATTGTGTTATTTTAAAAAGTTTAAAAACAAAAAATATATAGAGGGGAACCTAAAACTTTTAAAAAAGAAAAGCGGAAGTGTGAGAGACGAGCACCGCTGAAGTGGGGGATATCCGTGAACTTTTGTTCATGCCCATGGAAACTTTGTCAATCTTGAATTACAGAAACTTTTCAACAAAAACAATTATACCCTTGTACAAATCCATTGTATTATAAAAATAATGTGCCAATATTGTTTAGGGTGTTTAAATTGCTTG
This sequence comes from Elymus sibiricus, assembly GCA_039707655.1. Lineage (NCBI taxonomy): Eukaryota > Viridiplantae > Streptophyta > Magnoliopsida > Poales > Poaceae > Elymus > Elymus sibiricus. The sequence continues at coordinate 257,527,080 of CM077674.1, forward strand.
TTTGGTGTATGTTGTGCAAAAACAGAAACTTTTGTTGTAGTATTTGAATTTTGATATTTTACTAGAACGTGCAAAAATTCTGAAATTTTTACATAGTACTTCTGTACAATTTTTTATTACGTCCTAATTTTTCAGAATTGTTGGAGTTACAGAAGTATATGTTCCATCTACATCTTTACAGACTGTCCTGTTTTCACAGGAGGTTGTTATAGTTTCTTTATATGTTTGTGTTTGCAATTTTTCCTAGCCCCATTGATGTGGGAGCATTAGAATTATGATAGCATACAGTAGGTAATGCTTGGATTATAATTGTACAATATTGTCACAACAAGACATGATGGGATTTGATGTTATATGTACTAACCCCTCTAATAAAAGTTTGGTTAAGTTTTGTGTGGATGAAGTGTTTGAAGACCGAGGAGGCATCGATATGAGAAAAATAAGGAGAGGAAAGAGTTCAAGCTTGGGGATGCCCAAGTCACCCCAAGTAAATATTCAAGGAGACTCAAGCGTCTAAGCTTGGGGATGCCCCGGAAGGCATCCCTTCTTTCTTCCTCGACAATTCTCAGTATGTCTCAGTTTTTGTTTTGTTCACATGATATGCGTAAATTCTTGGAGCTTTGTGTGATTTTTATTTTTCTTTTAGTAATGCACCATGCTGTTATGAGATAGTCCTAGGTCGATTTATAGAATGCTCTTTGCACTTCACTTATATCTTTTGAGTATGGCGTTATAGAATGCTTCTTGTGCTTCACTTATATCATTTGAAGTTTGGGTGCTCGTTTCTCTACATTTGGAAAACAATTATTTGTAGAATGCTCTTTTGCTTCACTTATATTTATTAGAGTGTGGATGAGTCTTTTGTAGAAAGAATTAAACTGTCATGCTTCACTTATATCTATCTAGAGAGTTAACAGGAATTGGTCATTCATATGGTTAGTCATAAAATCCTGCATGAAACTTGTAGAACACTGAATAGGATAAGTTTGATTCTTTGCAATAGTTTTGTGATATTGAGGTGGTAATATGGGGGCATGCTAGTAAAAGAATTAAAGTTTAGTATTAATAATGGTGTTAAGGGAAGTAAGTCTTTACGCAAGTAAATCCTCACGCATGTAAAGTGGTGGCCGCTGACATTAGCGGTGAGGTCGGAGCATATTTTATCATTGATTGATCCTTTGCGTTGTTCGGATCAGGGGCGTGCGATGGTTAACTCCTCCCAACCTTCCCCCTAGGGGCATGCGTTAGTACTTTGCTTCAAGGGCTAATAGATGACAAAATAATTATCTAAGTTCTTTATGACTAGTGTGAGTTTGTGGACTATAAGCACTTCTACCTTTCCGCAATTTGCTAGCCACTTCGGTACCGTGCATTGCCCGTTCTCAGCTTGAGTGTAACATCCCAAAATTCTAAATTTAAGAATGTTATACTAATTAAGTATGATTGCTTATTTGATTGTTGTGTGAAATTGAGTGGAATTTGAAACTTTTTGGAAGTTAAATGAGAGGGAATAAAAGGACTTTCCCAAACCGTCATTCTTGCATTTGGTTTCCATGAAGTCAAATTCATTTCAACACAAAACCCTAGAGTGAAGACAATATGACTTCTTCCATTAAAGAAATGAAACAAAATGGTTTGTGAAGATTTGAATTCCATTTGAAAACAATTCAAACCAGAAACTTTATGCAACTCAATGATTTTCATGAGAGAGGACAAAATGACTTCTTCAAATTATAAGAAAGAGAGTTGGAAGTTTAAAGGAATCATTTTGAAAGATCATTTGAAATTTCTCCCTATTCTGTTGAATTTGAAATTTCCATCTTCAAAACCTCTGATGAATCAAGCAAATGAGTGAAGAAATATGACCCTTCAAATCAGAAGCAAAATTGGAAAACATTGGATTAAGTACTTGGAAAAGATTTGAAATTTAAATTCAAGCTCAATTAAAGGTTTTTAATCAAATTACTTTTCTCCTAAAAATAAGTATATGGAAATAAGAGTAAAATGATTCCCTTCAAAAGATAAACAGGAGAAAATTAATTTGAAAATATTTTGGTATTTTAAAAATCATTTTATTTACTGATTTTTATTGCAACAGAAACAATTATGGATTTTTATGAATTTTTCTAGATTTTATTTTGCCAAAATAAAAAGTGCACTCTATATATGCCAAGATATTTTAGTGAAAATTTTCATTTAATTTGGACTTCATTTGAATTAGTTTTGGAGCAATTTTGTTCTCTATTTATTTAAAAAAAAGGAAACGTCTTTTTTAAAATGGCCGAAGCCCTTTTGCCCATCTAAACCCGAGGCCCAGCCCAGCGCACCCGCACCGGAATCCTTTACGAATCGGTGCCCGATCCCCTTTCACTCTCTCTTCTCTCGCTGACAGTGGGACCCAGCCCCGTCCGATCCCTCGCACGATCGCCCACCTCCCACACCTTCCTTTCCTCGCTGGCGCCACCGCGGAAACGACCCCCTGATAACCCACAAGTATAGGGGATCGCAATAGTTTTCTAGGGAAGTATTTCACCCAAATTTATTGATTCGACACAAGGGGAGCCAAAGAATATTTGTGAGTATTAGTAGTTGAGTTGTCAATTCAACCACACCTGGAGAACTAAATATCTGCAGCAAAGTGTTTAGTAGCATAGTAGTATGATAGTTTTAATAGCAGTAGTAACAGTAGCAATAGTAATAGAGACAGTAACAGTGGCAGTTTTGTAGTGATTGTAACAGCAGTAGCAACGAAAGTAACTTAGCAAAGATCAATAAGAGAAAAGCATAGGCCTTGGATCAGTGATGGATAATTATGTTGGATGACATTCATCATGTAACAGTGACGACCTAGAGCGATACACAATAGCTCCAATTCATCAATGTAATGTAGGCATGTATTTGGTATATAGTCATACGTGCTTATAGTAAGAACTTGCATGGCATCTTTTGTCCTACCCTCCCTTGGCAGCGGGGTCCATAAGGAAACTAAGGGATATTAAGACCTCCTTTTAATAAAGAACAAGAACAAAGCATTAACACATGGTGAATACATGAACTCCTCAAATTACAGTCATCCCGGGAGAGTATCCCACACAATTGTCACTATGGGGTCTACGGATCAGAACAATAACAAGTGCATATGACAAGCGGATAGCATCAAGAACTCAAATATATTCATGAAAACATAAAGGTTCAGATCTAAAATCATGGCACTCGGGCCCTAGTGACAAGCATTAAGCATAGCAAAGTCATAGCAACATCAATCTCAGAACATAGTGGACACTAGGGATCAAGCCTTAACAAAATTGACTCGATTACATGACAAATCTCATCCAACCCATCACCGTCTAGCAAGCCTATGAAGAAATTACTCACACACGGCGGTGAGCATCATGAAATTGGTGATGGAGGATGGTTGATGATGACGACGGCGTCGAATCGCCCTCTCCGGAGCCCCGAACGGACTCCAGATCAGCCCTCCCGATGAAGAACAGGAGGTGGGGTGATACCCTAGTTTTCGCTTCTTGTTTTTTACCTTCGCGGGATTTGACACCTGTCTTTTTTTCCGATGTTAATGGATTTTATGTCACTCTTGGGTATATGAAGATGGTCATTTAGCCTTGCCTTTCCTATCCAACCAGAGATTCTCTCCAGCCCAACCTTGCCACCCAAGATACATTCTCAGGATTTTGCCACCGAAACCCTACCTTCCGAGTTATCGGAAGGGAAACCCTAATTCCCCCCGTTACAAAGGAACCCTAATTTTCCTTGATCTGTGGACTCCCAAAATTTTCCCAGAGACTCTCTTATATCAATCAACCCTGGATATGCAAGAATATTGCCAAGTCATTTGCAATATTTTCCATTTAAAATTATTTCCTTTTTTGCCAGTTGAAGAATTAAATCCAGGAAAATATCTATCCATATCCAAAGTTTATGAAAACTTGTGGAGATATTCATTATGATCATATTGAGCTCTCATAAAAATATTGGCCATAATCAAATAAGGGAAATTGCATTTTCCTATTTAAAGCCAATATTGCATTTTGGGCACTTTCCAAAGGAGCTACCATTTTGGTAGCCAGGAAAAATCCCAAATAATTTGTGGAGCTTCTCCTATCCATATCTTAACCATTTCCATCAAGAACCCAAGTTCCATAGTTCAAAGTTTGAGCATATCTTCCATTTGCAAATTCTGTCCACATTTCCAATTTGCAAAGGAAGTGCTTGGTCCCTTGATCTTTTTGAGCTGAATTTTTTCAGGGTGATTAACATTGATATATCACTCATGTAAACCAAAAATCAGCTCAAACCAGTCATCTAATATTCCCCAGAAATTTTCCTAAGTTTCTGTCCAGCAGGGAGCACTGTGAAGGAAGTACCATTTTGGTATGTCCAAATGAGCTGAAATTTTACCAGTGCCTCCATACCAATAAATAGTCCCTCTACACCAAATCTCAGCCCAATACATTCAGCCATTTGAGCGCAACTTCAAAATCTAGTTTCTGGACCAAATTTTGCATTGTGAAGGAAGTGCATGCAAACAAGGTCCAAATGGCTTCAAATTTTTCCAGCATCTACTCCTTCCTACCACATCTCAATATGACAAAGGCCCAGCTCCTTCACTCCAGCCATTTCTCCACAAAAATTCAGCCAACTTCCTGTGTAGAACTTAAGTCAGCCCAAATCAGTTGATTTCTTGTCTCCGGGTCCATCCAAATTCTCATAAATGGACTCCCTGAGCCTTGAACCATCGCTTTGACAAGGTGTGACAGCACCAGGGAGGCATGGCCACACGGTTCCGGTGGTGACCACGCAGTGAGTGTGTCCAAACGGCGCTCTGCACTTTGGTCGCCTCGGCCAGCTAGCTCCGGCTTGTCCAAAGGTGTCCGATGGCTCCGCACCGTCTGCGTGCCCCCTCTCTAGCCCCTTCCCCCTCCTCTTTCTCCCTCACTGCGGCCACTGTTCGTCCATGAACCTCCTGTCCTCTCCTCCCCTTGGCCACTTCCTCGCCGCCGCGTCACGTCGTGCTGCCCCGCATCAGGTCGGCACCGCCCGGAGCCTGCCACCGCGCCTGGGAGCTCCAGGACGGCGATAAGCAGGCCACGGCGGCCGTGCCTATCCGCCCGCCTCAGCCGGCTATAAAAGCCGTGGCCCGGAGCCCCCCGAGCACACACACCTCTCCCAGACGCCTCCCTCTCCCTCCCAAACCCTCCTAGCCGCAGGAGCGAGGCTCCCTCCCCCCAATTCTGCCGCACCACCACCATGGCCGCCGCTCGGCCTCGCATCAAATTCGACCACCCGAGCCCTCCCCGGCTCTGCCCAAGCTCACAACCGGATGCGCCGTCCTCCGGCAAGCCCTCCCGTCTACTCGCCCTCTCCGGGGAACCCCCAGGCCGCCGGAACCCCGCCGGAACCGCCGCCCACAGACATCCAAGCCGTCGTCGCTCCGGTTCCTCTCGGCATCCGCATCCGGCTGGGATGGCGGCACCGCTCCCTCCTAAGCTCGACGGTGGCCCGGGCTTCACCGGACGGGGCCTGTGCTGCCGGAGCCAGCGACGGCACGCGCTGGCCGAGCTTCCCCTGCCGCGGCCAAAAGAAGGTTAGGTGAGGAGGAGAGAGAGAAGCCCGACGGGACCCACCTATCGGCGACCGAAGGGGTGGCCCAGCCCGCCAGCTCGGATTAAGTGGAAGCGTATTCTTCGGAATACGTTTTCCGCAAACGAAAACATCTTCGGTCACGGCTTCGGGGCAGAATACGCTTCCCCGTGGCGGAAGCGTATTCTCTGGAAAGTGCGCTTTCAATTCTAAGCCGCCGGCCGAAACCTCTACTTTGCGGACGTTCACCTGTTAAGGGCTAAAGTGGACACTATTCTGTCTGCTTTTCAGTTTAACGAATGAACGGCCATATCACCGCAACCGCAACTCCGATTCAGGTGATTTCAAAGCCCACGTTCTTTGTTCGTCGAGCCCGTTCTGATGAGGTCACTTTCAAAATGTTACGCATTCTAAAAATACCCATTTTGCCCCTGCCCTATATCCAGCCTCTCTGAGAGAGAAACCGTTCCACTGAATTTTTCCGCGAAGTGATCGCACTTCTCTCCGGTGAACTCTTCGACCCCAGGCAAGCTAACCATCTGATATATGCCCTAAAGCATTGCGTCTGTGTTATTCTTGTGTGTTTAATTAATAAATATGTTTATGCTCGAGTGCATAATAGTAGGCGGTGTATGATTCTGATGAACCCTTGCTTACTTTTCTCTGGTGACGGCACCACGCCTCTGTTCTGAGCTGCTTCCGGCCGTCCGGGGTGGATGCCGACTTTACATTTCTCTTTTCAACAACGGTCCCATGTTCTAAGCTGCTTTTCGGCCGTCTCGGGCAACTGTTGAGTTTCATTTTGTAGCAATGACCCCATGCTCTGAGCTGCTTTCCAGCCTTCTTAGGGAACTGCTACTTTCTTTTTATCAACACCGTCTCATGCTCTGAGCTGATTTTCAGCCGTCTTGAGCCAGGGTTAAGTTATTCCAGTAACGTCCCAGATCTGAGTTGTAAGGACCGTTCTGGTGGCTACTGATTTATTTGCCGATTTCATGCAAGGGTTCAGATGGTCGTAACTTACAGCCAGAACTTGTAAAGTGATAAACTTGCTATTTAAACATTGTTTCACTAATAACTCATTGTGATATTATATGGAGATAGGTTGTTATAGTTGCTACATCATGCATTGTTACTGATATTGCCATGTTAGGAAATGTGACTCAATAATGACAACCTCCTCCGTCGGCTGGATCGGGTCATAGTGCCACCGAACCGAGCTCATCAGTGCAGCCACATTTTCCTTTATGATGAGGCCCTAACTTGGTTTGTTGTCTTGCCTCTTATCGGTACCACCAAAGAGGGAAGGTTATGCATGCGTGCTACCCTGGCCCGGTAGGCGGCGATAACCTTGTGAGCCCAGTTGTTTGTTTAGCCTGCGGTCCCCGTTTGGGACAGTTTAGTTTGGCAACGATGGTGGCAGGTGTCAGGAGTGACACAGGGGCCACCCAGGACTTGACCCGAAAGGGGTATGATTTTCGGTGGGGCCGTAAGAGTGTCGGGCAATAGACAAGTTTTGTTGGAGCAGCGCCAGTCCACCTGAATGGGAACATGTACTAAAGTATGAGGCCGGGAGCTCCATGGTGTGGGTAAAGTGCGCAACCTCTGCAGAGTGTAAATCTATTCGAATAGCCGCGTCCTCGGTCATGGGACACAGTTCGTACTAGGTCACACTATTTGGTCTGTGTCGAGTCTGGAGGAGTTAATCAAATGATTGCTAAGAACGAACCAGACAAGGTAAGCTTTGTCAGCACAGATGCCTGGACATCGGATGATGTCAGGAAGTTGAGAGGTTAGCCATGGGATGGCTATAAAGAAGACGGTCGGATGACCGGAGGAACTTGGATATGGTCTGGAAGGATCGTGAGAGGAATCCTGATAAATTACATGTACCGTTATGCTTTACCTTTCTGTATTTACCCTTGATAATTATCATGCTAGATAACCTTGTTGTAACATGATGATTAATTTTGCTAGATAGTTATACCATGCCATAATAGATAATATTACCCCAACAACTAAAGCATGCTTGAATGCCATGGATTGCATTACTTGGTGTATATGTTATTTGGTTTGCTTGCGAGTACATTCAAAAGTACTCAGCGGCCTTCAGTGTGGCCAGGTTCACCTAAGGATCCGTCGAGGAGCCGGAGCGTTCGCGAGCTAGAAGAGTAACCCAGTCAGATCCCTGTGGATTGGAGCCTCTCCAAGTCAGTGCTACCTTAGTTAGTATTTTTCGCTGCCCTAGCTTTGTAACCTTGATGTATTTATTCCAGCCACAATGGCTAATAAATATATTCTTATTACAGTTGTGCCTATGTTCATGATACTTTTTGTAAACACGCACGCCAAAGTGATTATCTGGGCTGGCGTGTGCGGCGACCGTCTGGCTACAGTGGTATTCAGGCAGGGTGCCACAGCGGATGGTATCAGAGCAGTCAGGCTGACTGTAGGTTACCCTAGCTGGACTTCATTGTCTTGTGCTCAGTAGGAAGCCTAGATGGATTTCAGCCATCTTTGCCAAACCGGCACGGCTACTATTGATCATAAGGCAACCCCATAGGTTTTTGGCTCCATCAGATCCCAACTCTCGTGGCCTTTGCTTCTGTTGGGAAAAGTCCGCACCAGGCATTGATCCGTGAGCCCTTAACCCCTAGGTAAACCAGATATCCCTACCCGGCTTGCTAACCATCGCATTTCTCTCTTTAAATCCAGTTTCCTTTGGGGAAACGCCTATAAATTCCATCTTTCCCCGACAACCCGAGGCTCGTTGACCAAGCCACTTTGGCTATGGTCATGCGTCGAGTTGATGTTCCCTAAGGAAGTAGTAGGAGCTTGACCCCAATTGCTACCAGGTGCATTCTATGGTTTTGCTTCTAAGTCCTTAGAGGTGCATCGAGTGCGCTAGGCTAGATATACTAGTGAATCTTTGGCCACATGTGTAAGGTCCGCAAAACTTGAGCTTTATTTGCTTTGTGGTATTCTTTTTGGGTTTTTCGCGGTTCTTGCTTCTTTTGTCAATTCCGTTCTTTCGCTCCGACTGGATCCATCCGCAAGAGCAGCTAAGAAGACCAGAGCACAACTCGGATAATGCTTGATACGTCCAATTTGTATCATGATTTCCTACTATTATTTATTATGTTTTTGATCATTATTTCACTTTATGATACAATTCTTATGCCTTTTCTCTCTTAATTAGCAAGATTAACATGAAGAGGGAGAATGCCGGCAGCTGCAATTCTGGACCTGAAATAGCCATATCAGAGATACCTAATCTACAGAGCTCCAATTGACCTGAAATTTCACGGAGATTTTTTATTGAATATATAAAAAATACTAGAGTAAAGAGATAACATAGGGGACCCACCAGCTGCCCACAAGGCAGCATGGCGCGGCCTCCCTGGGCGCGCCCTAGTACCTTGTGGGGCCCACAGGTGGCGTCTGGCCCCCTCCTTATGCTATATGAAGCCATTTGCCCTAGAAAAAAAATAAGGGAAGGACTTTAGGGACGAAATGCTGCCGTCTCAAGGCGGAACCAGGGCAGGAGCTATATTGCTCTCCGGCGGTGCGATTCCGACGGGGATACTTCCCTCCAGGAGGGGGAAATCGAAGCCATCGACATCACCAACGATCCTCTCATCATGGGAGGACCAATCTTCATCAACATCTTCACCAGAACCATCTCATCTCAAACCTTAGTTCATCTCTTGTATTCAATTTTTGTCTCAAAACCTCAGATTGGTACCTGTGGGTTGCTAGTAGTGTTGATTACATCTTGTAGTTGATGCTAGTTGGTTTATTTGGTGGAAGATTATATGTTCAGATCCTTAATGCTATTCAATACCCCTCTGATCTTGAACATGAATATGATTTGTGAGTAGTTACTTTTGTTCTAGAGAACATGGGAGAAGTCTTGTCATAAGTAATCATGTGAATTTGGTATTCTTTCGATATTTTGATGATATGTATGTTGTTGCTTCCTTTAGTGGTGTCATGTGAACGTCGACTACATGACACTTCACCATCTTTGGGCCTAAGGGAAGGCATTTTGGAGTAGTAATTAGATGATTGGTTGCTAGAGTGACAGAAGCTTAAACCCTAGTTTATGCGCTATTCCGTAAGGGGCTGATTTGGACCCATATGTTTCATGCTATGGTTAGAGTTATCTTAATTCTTCTTTTGTAGTTGTGGATGCTTGCGAGAGGGGGTAATCATAAGTGGGAGGCTTGTTCAAGTAAGAACAGCACCCAAGCACCGGTCCACCCACATATCAAATTATCAAAGTAGCGAACGCGAATCAAACAAACATGATGAAAGTGACTAGATTAAATTCCCATGTGTCCTCGAGAACGCTTTGCTTAATATACGAGTTCGTTCCGGCTTGTCCTTTAGTATAAAAAGGATTGGGCCACCTTGCTGCACTTTTGTTACCGTTACTACTTGTTACTTGTTACGAATTATCTTGCTATCAAAACTATCTGTTACCGCTACTTTCAACTTTTGCTGAGAATACCTTGCTGAAAATCGCTTGTCATTTCCTTCTGCTCCTCGTTGGGTTCGACACTCTTACTTCTCGAAAAGACTACGATTGATCCCCTATACTTGTGGGTCATCAAGACTCTTTTCTGGCGCCGTTGCCGGGGAGTAAAGTGCCTTTGGTGAGTGGAATTTGGTAAGGACACATTTATATTACGTGCTGAAATTTATTGTCACTTGTTACTATGGAAAGTAATCCTTTGAGGGGCTTGTTCGGGGTATCTTCACCTTGACTGGAAGAAATAAGAGTTGCTCCTCAACCTATTGAACCTACTGAAAATATTTATTATGAAATTCCTTCGGGTATGATAGAGAAACTGCTAGCTAATCCTAATGCAGGAGATGGAACGGTACATCCTGATATGCACTTGATCTATGTGGATGAAATTTGTGGATTGTTTAAGCTTGCAGGTTTATCCGGAGATGGGGTTAAGAAGAAAGTATTCCCTTTATCTTTGGAGGGAAAGGCATTGACATGGTATAGGCTATGTGATGATACTGAAACATGGGACTGGAATCGGTTGAAGCTGGAATTCCACCAGAAATTTTATCCTATGCATTTGGTTCATCGTGATCGGAATTATATATATAATTTTTGTCCTCGTGAAGGAGAAAGTATCGCTCAAGCTTGGGGGAGGCTTAAGTATATGTTGCATACATGCCCCAATCGTGAGCTCTCAGGAGAAATAATTCTTCAAAACTTTTATGCTCGGCTTTCTCATAATGATCAATCCATGCTCGATACTTCTTCTGTTGGTTCCTTTATGAAGAGAACTATTGAATCTAGATGGGATCTTCTTGAAAGAATTAAGTGCAATTATGAAGATTGGGAAATAGACAAAGGTAAGGAGTCAGGTATAAATCTTGAGTTTGATTGTGTTAAATCTTTTATGGAAACTGATGTTTTTCGTAAGTTTAGTACTAAATATGGACTTGACTCTGGGATAGTAGATACCTTTTGTGAATCTTTTGCTACTCATGTTGATCTCCCTAAGGAGAAATGGTTTAAATATCATCCACCTATTGAATTGAAAGAAGACCTGTTAGTGTTAAAGAAGAAACAATTGTTTACCATGTTGATCCAATTGTGCCTACTGCTTATATTGAGAATGTTCCTTTCCCTATTAGGATTAAGGAACATGCTAAAGCTTCAACTGTGGTTAATAAGAGTAAAATTAGAGCACCTAGACCTTCTGAACAAATTAAAGTTGAACCTAGTGTTGCAATGGTTAAAGATCTATTGGTTGACAATATTAATGGACATGTCATATATTTGTATGATGAAGCAACTAGAATTGCTAAGCCAGACCCTAAAGATAAAAACAAACCTGTAGTTGGCATGCCTGTTATTTCTGTTAAAATTGGAGATCATTGCTACCATGGTTTATGTGATATTGGTGCTAGTGTGAGTGCTATTCCGTTTACTCTCTATCAAGAAGTCATGAATGATATTGCACCTGTTGAGATTGAAGATATTGATGTTACTATTAAACTTGCAAATAGAGGCACTATTTCACCGCTTGGGATTGTTAGATATGTTGAAGTCTTGTGTGGTAAGATCAAATACCCTACTGATTTTCTTGTTCTTGGATCACCACAAGATGATTTTTGTCCCATTATATTTGGTAGACCCTTCCTGAATACTGTTAATGCTAAGATTGATTGCACTAAAGAAATTGTTAGTGTTAATTTTGGTGAGATGTCTCATGAGTTTAATTTCTCTAAGTTTTGTAGACAACATCATGACAAAGAATTGCCTAGTAAATATGAAATTATTGGTCTTGATTCTATTGCTGTGCCGCCTACTGATCCTTTAGAACAATATTTGCTTGAGCATGAGAATGACATGCATATGAATGAAAGAAATGAAATAGATGAATTATTCTTTAAACAAGCACCTATCCTTAAACATAATTTGCCTGTTGAAACCTTGGGAGGTTCACCTCCACCCAAGGGTGATCCTGTGTTTGAATTGAAGCAATTACCTGATACTCTAAAATATGCTTATCTTGATGAAAAGAAGATATATCCTGTTATTATTAGTGCTAACCTTTCAGAGCATGAAGAAAAGAGACTACTTAAAACTCTGAAGAAGCATCATGCCGCTATTGGATATACTCTCGATGATCTTAAGGGCATTAGTCCCACTTTATGTCAGCATAAAATTCATATGGAGCCAGATGCTAAACCTGTTGTTGACCATCAAAGAAGGCTGAATCCTAGAATGAAGGATGTGGTATGAACTGAAATATTAAAGCTTCTGGAAGCAGGTATAATTTATCCCATAGCTGATAGTAGATGGGTAAGTCATGTTCATTGTGTTCCTAAAAAGGGAGGTATCACCGTTGTTCCTAATGATAAAAATGAACTTATTCCACAAAGAATTGTAACTGGTTATAGGATGGTAATTGATTTCTGGAAATTAAATAAAGCGACTAGAAAGGATCATTACGCCTTGCCTTTTATTGATCAAATGTTGGAAAGAATGTCTAAGCATACACACTTTTGCTTCCTAGATGGCTATTCTGGTTTCTCTCAAATACCTGTTTCACCTGAAGATCAAGAGAAAACCACCTTTACTTGTCCTTTTGGAACTTATGCTTATCGTCGTATGCCTTTTGGTTTATGTAATGCACCTGCTACCTTTCAAAGATGTATGACTGCTATATTCTCTGACTTTTGTGAAAAGATTGTTGAGGTTTTCATGGATGATTTCTCCGTTTACGGAACTTCTTTTGATGATTGCTTAAGCAACCTTGATCGAGTTTTGCAAAGATGTGAAGAAACTAATCTTGTCTTGAATTGGGAGAAGTGCCACTTTATGGTGAATGAAGGTAAAGTCCTTGGGCATAAAATTTCTGAAAGAGGTATTGAAGTTGATAAAGCTAAAGTTGATGCTATTGAGAAAATGCCATGTCCTAAAGATATCAAAGGTATAAGAAGTTTCCTTGGTCATGCTAGTTTCTATAGAAGGTTTATAAAAGACTTCTCTAAAATTTCTAGACCTCTCACCAATCTTTTGCAAAAAGATGTTCCATTTGGTTTTGATGATGATTGTGTGGAATCCTTTGAAATACTTAAGAAAGCCTTAATTTCTGCACCTATTGTTCAACCACCTGATTGGAACTTACCCTTTAAAATTATGTGTGATGCTAGTGATTGTGCTGTTGGTGTTGTTCTAGGACAAAGAGTTGATAAGAAATTAAATGTTATCCATTATGCTAGTAAAACGCTAGATAGTGCTCAAAGAAATTATGCTACTACTGAGAAAGAATTTTTAGCGGTTGTGTTCGCATGTGATAAATTTAGATCTTATATTGTTGACTCCAAGGTTACCGTTCACACCGATCATGCTGCTATTAAATATCTTATGGAAAAGAAAGATGCTAAGCCTAGACTTATTAGATTGGTTCTTCTGCTACAAGAATTTGACTTGCATATTGTTGATAGAAAGGGAGCTGAAAATCCCGTAGCAGATAATTTGTCTAGAATGGAAAATGTTCTTGATGACCCACTTCCTATTAATGATGATTTTCCTGATGAACAATTAGCTGTGATAAATGCTTCTGGTAATACTCCTTGGTATGCAGACAATGCTAATTACATTGTTTCTAAATACATACCACCTAGCTTTACATACCAACAAAAGAAAAAGTTTTTCTTTGCTTTAAGACATTACTTTTGGGATGACCCACATCTATATAAAGAAGGAGTAGATGGTATTATTAGACGTTGTGTACCTGAGCATGAACAGGAACAAATCCTACATAAGTGTCACTCCGAGGCATATGGAGGGCACCACGCGGGAGACCGAACTACACACAAGGTATTACAATTTGGTTTTTATTGGCCTACTCTTTTCAAGGATGCACGTAAGGATGTCCTTTCTTGTGATGAATGTCAAAGAATTGGTAATGTTGGTAGATGTCAGGAAATGCATATGAATTATTCACTTGTTATTGAACCATTTGATGTTTGGGGTTTTCATTATATGGGACCGTTTCCTAAATCCAATGGGTATACTCATATTTTAGTTGCTGTTGATTACGTTACTAAGTGGGTAGAAGCTATTCCAACTAATACTGCTGATCATAACACTTCTATCAAAAATGCTTAAAGAAGTTATTTTCCCGAGATTTGGAGTCCCTAGATATTTAATGACTGATAGTGGTTCGCATTTTATTCATGGCGCTTTCCGTAAATTGCTTGCTAAATATGATGTTAACCATAGAATTGCATCTCCTTATCATCCTCAGTCCAGTGAGCAAGTTGAGTTAACTAATATAGAAATAAAATTGATTTTACAAAAGACCGTTAATAGATCCAGAAAGAATTGGTCTAAGAAACTTGATGATGCATTATGGGCATATAGAACTGCATATGAAAACCCTATGGGTATGTCTCCGTATAAAATGGTTTATGCAAAAGCATGTCACTTACCTCTTGAATTAGAACATAAAGCTTATTGGGCAATTAAAGAACTTAATTACGATTTTAAACTTGCCGGTGAGAAGAGGCTATTTGATATTAGCTCTTTAGATGAATGGAGAACCCAGGCCTATGATAATGCTAAGTTGTTCAAAGAAAAATTCAAAAGATGGCATGATAAAAGAATTCAAAAACGGGAATTCAAAGTAGGTGATTATGTTTTATTATACAATTCTCGTTTAAGATTTTGTGTAGGAAAACTTCTCTCTAAATGGGAGGGGCCTTATGTCATCGAAGAAGTTTATCGCTCCGGAGCCATAAAAATAAATAACTCCGAAGGCAATAATCCGAGAGTGGTGAATGGTCAAAGAATCAAGCATTATATTTCAGGTACTCCCATTAATGTTGAAACTAATATTATTGAAACAATTACATCGAAAGAGCACATCAAAGAGTCCTTCCGGAATGCTCCAGAACCCAGAAAAGGGGTAGGTATGTGATACGGTAAGCAAACCGACTCCAAAAATTCCATGAAAATTATTTCTGTCAGTTTTGGAATATTAGAAAAAATACAAAAATAAGAAACAGCCGAGGGGACCCACGTGTCGCCCACAAGGCAACAGGGCGCGACCCCCCTTGGGGTGCGCCGTGGTGCCTTGTGGGCCCCACGTGTGCCTTCCCGACTCCGTTTTCTTCCCGTATGCTTGTTTTGCAAGATAAAAAATCTTTATATATACTCCCATATGTTTAACCACCGTATCGCAAGATTTCTCCTCTGTTCTTGTTTCGTGCTGTTTTTTGTCAGGCTCTCGAGGTCGAGCACCATGTCATCTCAGGATTCGGATTGGGAAAGCTATGTTTCTTATATTGTTGCAAACCCTAAAGTCTATGGGGACACTGATTCCTATGGTTGGACAACTGATGAAGAGGAAGATGCTGACTTGAGGGAAAAGCAAGGTCATTCAAGCGAAGAGGATGAGGATCTCCCACTGCCTCAACCGGGAGATATGCACATTGAATTCAAGAGGTCCAGCTTACGTGACACGGTGAAGGTTCCTAAAGTTCAATTCACCCCTTTTCCTCATGTGCAGGAAGATTTGGATAAACTATGTCGCAAAATTTGGGATCTCAAAAGAGAGAATGACAAATTAAAAGAAGAAATTCACGTCCTTAAGTGGAAAGACAAGCCCACCACCTCATCATCACCACCATCACTGAAGAAGGAGACTTGAGTACATGGGTATGGGCACTCCCCTTGGCTTGTGCCAAGCTTGGGGAGGCGCCCTGGTATCGTATCACCATCACTTTTTCATCATCATTATCTATCTTAGTTTGATCCTTAGTTATTTCGTGATTTAGAGGAATAAACTTTTAGTATGATTTAGTTTCGAGTGCTTGCTTTGTGATCTATCTATCAATGTAATCGTGTGTGAAAGTTACATAATAAAGAGTAGTTTGAGTTGAGTGTTTTGCTTTTGATGGTCCAATCTTAGAAATAAAGAAAAAAATAAGATCATATGCTAATCCCATGGGGAGTGATGACTTCACATAAAAGAAGTATAATTGATAAAACTTGTTGGAGATTGACAAGCATAGCATTGGTCATTGTAGCAATTCATGAAAAAGTAATAAAGGAAGAGAGGTCTCACATATAAATACACTATCTTGGACATCTTTTATGATTGTGAGCCCCCATCAAATATTCTATGTCGATTAGTTGACGTTGGACAAGGAAGACAACGTAATGAGTTATGTTTGCTTATATTCACATAGAAGTTATATTGTTTTGGATCCTCTAACATGTGGTGTTTGCCCCCTATCTTTGCTAGCCAAAAATCCGCACCAAGTAGAGATACTACTTGTGCATCCAAAACCCTTAAACCCAGTTTCATGTCATGAGAGTCCACTATATCTACCTATGGATTGAATAAGATCCTTCAAGTAAGTTATCATCGGTGCAAAAGCAATAAAAATTTCTTCTAAATATGTATGAACTTTTATTGTAAGGGAAAATAAGCTTTCTACGATCTTGTGATGGTGGAGCAATAAAAGCGACAGACTGCATAATAAAGGTCGCTATCACAAGGGGCAATATAAAGTGACGTTCTTTTACATTAAGAGCTCGCACATCCAAAAACAAAAAGCGCATGATAACCTCTGCTTCCCTTCTATTCCGCTTTTATTTTATGTATTTACTTTCATGCAAGAGTCAATAGTATTCTCTTCTATTCCGCTTTTATTTTCTCTTTTGGCAAACATCATGTGGTGGGGATTGATCCATGCATATATATCCATTTGAATGTAGGTCATCATGAGTTATTATTGTTGACATTACCCTTGAGGTAAATACGTGGGGAGGCAAAATTATAAGCCCCTATCTTTCTATGTGTCCGACTAAAACTTTTGCTCCATAAGTATAACGTGAGTGTCAGCAATCATAGAAGACTAAATGATAGTTGAGTATGTGAACTTGCTAATCAAAGCTCTTACATAGACTCTTTCTGATAATATGATGAATTGCAATTGCTTCAGTGACTGAGATCATAGTTTGTTAGTTTTCAATTTGGTTTATGGTTCATACTTTAACTTGTGGATGAATTGTTACTTTTCCATGAGAAGTTTTATGATGATATATTGCTGTTATAATAAAGATCATGATGCTCCATGTCCATATTTTATTTTTATCGACGTCTCTCTCTCTAAACATGTGGTCATGATTATCGATTTTGACTTTTCGCTTGAGGGCAAGCGAGGTCTAAGCTTGGGGGAGTTGATACGTCCAATTTGCATCATGATTTCCTACTATTATTTATTATGTTTTTGATCATTATTTCACTTTATGATACAATTCTTATGCCTTTCCTCTCTTAATTTGCAAGATTAACATGAAGAGGGAGAATGCCGGCAGCTAGAATTCTGGACCGGACATAGCCATATCAGAGATACCTAATCTACAGAGCTCCAATTGACCTAAAATTTCATGCAGATTTTTTATTGAATATATAAAAAATACTGGAGAAAAGAGATAACAGAGGGGATCCACTAGCTGCCCACAAGGCAGCAGGGCACGCCCCCCTGGGCGCGCCCTAGTGCCGTATGGGGCCCACAGCTGGCGTCTGGTCCCCTCCTTCTGCTATATGAAGCCATTTGCCCTAGAAAAAAATAAGGGGAGGACTTTAGGGACGAAGTGCCGTCGTCTCGAGGAGGAACCAGGGCAGGAGCTATTTTGCTCTGCGGCGGAGCGATTCCGCCGGGGATACTTCCCTCCGGGAGTGGGAAATTGAAGCCATCGACATCACCAACAATCCTCTCATCGTGGGAGGACCAATCTTCATCAACATCTTCACCAGCACCATCTCGTCTCAAACCCTAGTTCATCTCTTGTATTCAATCTTTGTCTCAAAACCTCAGATTGGTACATGTGGGTTGCTAGTAGTGTTGATTACATCTTGTAGTTGATGCTAGTTGGTTTATTTGGTGGAAGATTATATGTTCAGATCCTTAATGCTATTCAATACCCCTCTGATTTTGAACATGAATATGATTTGTGAGTAGTTACTTTTGTTCTTGAGGACATGGGAGAAGTCTTGTCATAAGTAATCATGTGAATTTGGTATTCGGTCAATATTTTGATGATATGTATGTTGTTGCTTCCTTTGGTGGTGCCGTGTGAACATCGACTACATGACACTTCACCTTCTTTGGGCCTAAGGGAAGGCATTGTGGAGTAGTAATTAGATGATGAGTTGCTAGAGTGACAGAAGCTTAAACCCTAGTTTATGCGCTATTCCGTAAGGGGCTGATTTGGACCCATATGTTTCATGCTATGGTTAAAGTTGTCTCAATTCTTCTTTCATAGTTGCGGATGCTTGCGAGAGGGGGTAATCATAAGTGGGAGGCTTGTTCAAGTAAGAACAGCACCCAAGCACCGGTCCACCCACATATCAAATTATCAAAGTAGCGAACGCGAATCAAACAAACATGATGAAAGTGACTAGATCAAATTCCCATGTGTCCTCGAGAACGCTTTGCTTATTATATGAGTTCGTTCCGGCTTGTCCTTTGCTATAAAAAGGATTGGGCCACCTTGCTGCACTTTTGTTACCGTTACTACTTGTTACTTGTTACGAATTATCTTGCTATCAAAACTATCTATTACCGCTACTTTCAGCATTTGCAGAGAATACCTTGCTGAAAACCGCTTGTCAATTCCTTCTGCTCCTCGTTGGGTTTGACACTCTTACTTATCGAAACGACTACGATTGATCCCCTATACTTATGGGTCATCAATGACCAATAATCCAAATTCAGTAAGAGTCAAGCCAAGCCAACTGCCCGATATTCAGAACATCAGCACCGGATCTGTCAAGAATGAAAAATGGGTCAGATGCAGACTCTGCGTGCTACAGACAAGGCCAGAATATACCTGAGGGAATTTGCCTCGGAACGGATGACACCTAAGGAACAACCAGATGAGCTATCGGGAATGGACACCAGCAAGAGCAAATTATTCAGTCTCGACACAAGGATTATTTCAGCCAATGGGGTTAACCTGGAGTCTTTTCTCAATGGACTCAAGAATCATTTATTACCCACAGAAGACATATTTCGAGAATGTGAAGGTGCCGAGAGCAACAACAACACGCTGGTATGTGGATACACATTGCAAAGCATTCTGGAATTCACCGGTGTTTATACAAATTTCCGGGCACTGTGAACCAGGTCTGCGTGGGATAGGGATAAGTTCACGGCTGCCCAGAATCAATGAGAATTTCACATGCCTGGAAGCTCAGCTGAACCGAATGGAATTATCCGCCAACTGCTTACTACCGGCAACATCGGATATCCGGGATTAATTGTCAACATGAGGTCTGCATCAGTTGTGCAACCTCTACAGCAACAATGATCAGACCAGCAGAAGGACAAGTGGTGTGCATGACCAACAGAATATCTCCAATAAAGGTGTGGCCTATACCAAATTTTGGCTCCGCTATGGGTAAATTGTGGATACTTCGGAAGGAAGCTAGAATCGGCCATAGATCCGACTACGTATCGCAGTGAAAGGCTTCTGGTATAAGAGACCCAGCCTTCCTCCGCAAGCCATCGGGAGGAGCTTACGACGCAAGACTCCCAAACTTCCTCGCTACGCCACTAGGAGGAAAATCTTCTGGGATACGGTACTCCAATCTTTCTCAGCCCGCTACCGCGGAAAGCTTCCGGCATAAGGCACTCGACCTTCCTCAGTAAGCAACATGAGGAAAAGCTTATGGGGTACGATACCCAGCCTTCTTCGGCACACTACCTTGGTAGAAGCTTCGAGCATAAGGAATTCAGCCTTCTTCAACACACCATCGTGCCCACAACAAGCTTGTCAGAAGCACGAACTAGTCTGGATACACGTCCGCCTCAGAGCTCATTTGATTATAAAAGGATTTATCCTACACCTGCATATGTTGTGAGCGTGCAGTCCAGTTCATCAGTTCATGCGAGCCACTCGTACACGGGAATGACTGTGAGACATTGGCCCCATATTTCAAATAAGGATATGAAGGCAGCAACCCCTACAAAATATGCAAGAGTAAGTTGTGAGTACAAGCCAACAAGCTAGGATACGACCAAGGAGCCATGTTGGCAGGTTATGACAAGTTCCCCAAAAGGAACTCCCAAGAACAACAAAGTTTCGGATAGACCATTGTCTCGACGGTAAATAAAGCTTCGCAGACAAGGTGATATTACCAACCCTTGTCAGACTCTTGCATATGCGACCACAACAATGCAACCAGCATGTCATACTCATCATGAATATGAACCATCAACCAAGATAAGAGGCTATGCTCCAAAAGATACACCAGATGCTAGCCATACCATGTTCAGCCC
The DNA here is from genome assembly GCA_039707655.1 of Elymus sibiricus. Lineage (NCBI taxonomy): Eukaryota > Viridiplantae > Streptophyta > Magnoliopsida > Poales > Poaceae > Elymus > Elymus sibiricus. The sequence continues at coordinate 257,547,519 of CM077674.1, forward strand.
AGTGGTCATAGCAAGGACTGCAAAGGATATATATGACAGAGCTATCTCAGCGATCAACAGAGTTTGACTGTCTATATGGAAACAAGGTGACATGGAAATAATCATTTAGTCCCAAAAGTAAAGCAGAAATATGGTATGGGTTATGGGGAATCACTTGTTATGATACATTTCGTGTCAGCTCAGACCTCTGGACGAAGCAGCTAGCTCCGGGTGATGGAAACCAAGCTATTTGTTGATACTACCCGCTACCCACTAACCCTAGAAAACAAAATACCTGGACAAAAGGTCCACCTGATAGGAAAGAGAATGATTCAATGCAGTCATTGGAAAAGATAGCACCTGAGCCATCAGAAGAGGCAGTTAGAAGGCCAGTGAACCGACGAAGACAAAAGACAGCTGATGGATCCAAGTCATACACAGGTATGTTCCCCTTCGCCGGGAGGTAAGCCTAGAAATCTCGAAGACGAGATTTTCTTAAGGGGGGTAGGTTTGTGACACCCTGGTTTTTGCTTCTTGTTTTTTTCCTTCACGGGATTTGACTCCCATCTTTTTTTCCGATGTTAACGGATTTTCTCTCGCTCTTGGGTATATGAAGATGGTCATTTAGCCTTGCCTTTCCTATCCAACCAGAGATTCTCAACAGCCCAACCTTGCCACCCAAGATACATTCTCAGGATTTTGCCACCGAAACCCTACCTTCCGAGTTATCGGAAGGGAAACGCTAATTCCTCCCATTACAAAGGAACCCTAATTTTCCTTGATCAGTGGCCTCCAAAACTTTTCCCAGAGACTCTCTTATATCAATCAACCCTGGATATGCAAGAATATTGCCAATTCATTTGCAATATTTTTCATTTAAAATTAATTCCTTTTTCTGCCAGTTGAAGGAATTAAATCCAGGAAAATATCTATCCATATCCAAAGTTTATGAAAACTTGTGGAGATATTCATTCTGATCATATTGAGCTCTCATAAAAATATTGGCCATAATCAAATAAGGGAAATTGCATTTTCCTATTTAAAGCCAATATTGCATTTTGGGCACTTTCCAAAGGAGCTACCATTTTGGTAGCTAGGAAAAATCCCAAATAATTTGTGGAGCTTCTCCTATCCATATCTTCACCATTTCCATCAAGAACCCAAGTTCCATAGTTCAAAGTTTGAGCACATCTTCCATTTGCAAATTCTGTCCAGATTTCCAATTTGCAAAGGAAGTGCTTGGTCCCTTGATCTTTTTGAGCAGAATTTTTTCAGGGTGATTAACATTGATATATCACTCATGTAAAACAAAAATCAGCTCAAACCATTCATCTAATATTCCCCAGCAATTTTCCTAAGTTTCTGTCCAGCAGGGAGCACTGTGAAGGAAGTACCATTTTGGTATGTCCAAATGAGTTGAAATTTTACCAGTGCCTCCATACCACTAAATAGTCCCTCTACACCAAATCTCAGCCCAATCCATTCAGCCATTTGAGCACAACTTCAAAATCTAGTTTCTGGACCAAATTTTGCATTGTGAAGGAAGTGCATGCAAACAAGGTCCAAATGGCTTCAAATTTTGCCAGCATCTACTCCTTCCTACCACATCTCAATATGACAAAGGCCCAGCTCCTTCACTCTAGCCATTTCTCCACAAAAATTCAGCCAAGTTCCTGTGCAGAACTTAAGTCAACCCAAATCAGTCGATTTCTTGTCTCCAGGTCCATCCAAATTCTCATAAATGGACTCCCTGAGCCTTGAACCATCACTTTGACAAGGTGTGATAGCACCAGGGAGGCATGGCCACGTGGTGCCGGTGGTGACCACGTAGTGAGTGTGTCCAAACGGCGCTCTGCGCTTCGGTCGCCTCGGCCAGCTAGCTCCGGCCAGCTCCGGCTTGTCCATAGGTGTCCGACGGCTCCGCACTGTCCGCTTGCCCCCTCTCTAGCCCCTTCCCCCTCCTCTTTCTCCCTCGCCGCGGCCACTGTTCGTCCGTGAACCTCCTGTCCTCTCCTCCCCTTGGCCTCTTCCTCGCCGCCGCGTCACGTCATGCTGCCCCGCATCAGGTCGGCACCGCCCGGAGCCTGCCACCTCACCTGGGAGCTCCAGGACAGCGATAAGCACGCCACGGCGGCCGTGCCTATCCGCCCGCCTCGGCCGGCTTTAAAAGCCATGGCCCGGACCCCCCCCCCCCCCCCGAGCACACACACCTCTCCCAGACGCCTCCCTCTCCCTCCCAAACCCTCCTAGCCGCAGGAGCGAGTCTCCCTCCTCCCAATTCTGCCGCACCACCACCATGGCCGCCACTCGGCCTCGCCTCAAATTCGACCACCCGAGCCCTCCCCGGCTTTGCCCAGGCTCACCATCGGACGCGCCGTCCTCCGGCGAGCCCTCCCGTCTACTCGCCCTCTCCGGGGAACCCCAAGGCCGCCGGAACCGCCACCCACGGCCATCCAAGCCGTCGTCGCTCAAGTTCCTCTTGGCGTCCGCATTCGGCCGGGATGGCGGCGGTGCTCCCTCCTGAGCTCGACGGTGGCCCGGGCTTCGCCGGAGGGGGCCTGTGCTGCCGGAGCGATAGAAGCCCGGCGGGACCCACCTGTCAGCGACCGAAGGGGTGGCCCCGCCCGCCAGTTCGGATTAAGTGGAAGCGTATTCTTCAAAATACGTTTTCCGCAAACGGAAACATCTTCGGTCACGGCTTCAAGGCAGAATACACTTCCCCGCGGTGGAAGCATATTTTTTGGAAAGTGCACTTTCAATTATCAGCCGCCGGCCGAAACCTCTAGTTTGCGGACGTTCACCCGTTAAGGACTAAAGTGGACATTATTCTGTCTGCTTTTCTGTTTAACGAATGAACGTCCATATCTCCGCAACCGCAACTCCGATTCAGGTGATTCCAAAGCCCACATTCTTTGTTCGTCGAGCCCGTTCCAATGAGGTTACTTTCATAATTTTTACACATTCTAAAAATACCCATTTTTCCCCTGCCCTATATCCAGCCTCTCTGAGAGAGAAACCGTTCCGATGAATTCTTCCGCGAAGTGATCGCACTTCTCTCCGGTGAACTCTTCGACCCCAGGCAAGCCGACCATCTGATATATGCCCTAAAGCATTGTGTTTGTGTTATTCTTGTGTGTTTAATTAATAAATATGTTTATGCTCGAGTGCATAATAGTAGGCGGTGTATGATTCTGATGAACCCTTGCTTACTTTTCTCTGGTGACGGCACCACGCCTGTGTTCTGAGCTGCTTCCTGCCGTCCGGGGCGGATGCCGACTTTACATTTCTCTTTTCAACAACTGTCCCGTGTTCTGAGCTGCTTTTCGGCCGTCTCGGGCAGCTGTTGAGTTTCTTTTTGTAGCAGTGACCCCATGCTCTGAGCTGCTTCCCAGCCGTCTTAGGGAACTGCTACTTTCTTTTTATCAACACAGTCTCATGCTCTGAGCTGCTTTTCAGCCGTCTTGAGCCGGGGTTGAGTTATTCCAGTAACGTCCCAGATCTGAGTTGTAAAGACCGTTCTAGTGGCTACTGATTTATTTGCCGGTTTCATGCAAGGGTTCAGATGGTCGTAACTTACAGCCAGAACTTGTAAAGTGATAGACTTGCTATTTAAACATTGTTTCACTAATGACTCATTGTGATATTATATGGAGATAGGTTGTTATAGTTGCTACATCATGCATTGTTACCGATATTGCCATCTTAAGAAATGTCACTCAATAATGACAACCTCCTCCGTCGGCTGGATCGAGTCATAGTGCCACCGAACCGAGCTCATCAGTGCAGCCACATTTGCCTTTATGGGGAGACCCTAACTTGGTCTGTTGTCTTGCCTCTTATCGGTACCACCAAAGAGGGAAGGTTATGCGTGCGTGCTACCCTGGCCCGGTAGGCGGCGATAACCTTGTGAGCCCAGTTGTTTGTTTAGCCCGGGGTCCCCGTTTGGGACAGTTTAGTTTGGCCACGATGGTGGCAGGTGTCAGGAGTGACACAGGGGCCACCCAGGACTTGACCCGGAAGGGGTATGATTGTCGGTGGGGCCGTAAGAGTGCCGGACAGTAGACAAGTTTTGTTGGAGCAGCGCCGGTCCACCCAAATGGTGATACATCTCCATCGTATCTATAATTTTTGATTGTTTCTTGCCAATATTCTACCACTTTCACATATTTTTGGCAACATTTTATATTATTTTTGGGACTAACATATTGATCAAGTGCCCAGTGCGAGTTCCTGTTTGTTGCATGTTTTTTGTTTCGTAGAATATCCATATCAAATGAAGTCCAAATGCAATAAAATTTTACGGAGAATTATTTTGGAATATATGTGATTTTTGGGAGGTGGAATCAGCACCAGGCGGTCCTCGTGGGCCCCTCGAGGCACCAGGGTGCGCGAGTGGGGGCCCGGCGTGCTGTGGTGCCTCGTGAGGCCCTCGTAGGTCGGTTGGTTCCCTTCTTCGGCCGCAAGGAAGCTAATATCTGGAAAAAAATCGTGTTAAAATTTCAGCACAATCGGAGTTACGGATCTCCAAAATTTTAAGAAACGGTGAAGGGCCAGAAAACAGGAGCGCGAAACAGAAGAGAACAGAGAGAGAGATCCAATCTCGGAGGGGCTCCTGCCCCTCCGCCGCCATGGCAGCCATCGACTAGAGGGGAAACTCTCCTCCCATCTAGGGGGGAGGCCAAGGAAGAAGAAGAAGGAGAGGGGCTCTCTCCCCCTCTTTCCCGGTGGTGCCGGAACGCCGCCGGGGCAATCATCGTGACGGCGATCTACACCAACAACTTCGCCGCCATCAACACCAACTCTCACCCCCTCTATGCAGTGGTGTAACCTATCTTTTCCTGCTGTAATTCTCTACTTAAACATGGTGCTTAATGCTACATATTATTATCCAATGATTTGTGGCCATCCTATGATGTTTGACTAAATTCGTTTTGTCCTATGGGTTGATTAATGATCGTGATTGGTTTGAGTTGTATGTTTTATTTTGGTGCTGTCCTATGGTGCCCTCTGTGTCGCGCAAGTGTGAGGGATTCCCGCTGTAGGGTTTGCAATACATTCATAATTCTCTTACGATGGGCGGCTAGAGTGACAGAAGCTTACACCCGGGTAAGGGGGTTGTTGCATATGGGAGTAAAGGGGACTTGATACTTAATGCTATGGTTTGGTTTTACCTTAATGATCTTTGGTAGTTGCGGATGCTTGCTAGAGTTCCAATCATAAGTGCATGTGATCCAAGTACGGAAAGTATGTTAGCTCATGCCTCTCCCTCATATAAATTGCAATAATGATTACCGGTCTAGTTATCGATTGCCTATGGACAAATCATTCTCTTGTGTTACAAAAGCTTTCTACTAAACAACTAACTTTTATTATCTCGCAAATTACTCCAAGTTTTATTCTCGTTAAGTACTCCTAGTCTTATCCTTACACCCGCAAAATAGTTTCATACTTGTTCTAGGTAAAGCGAACGTTAAGTGCGCGTAGAGTTGTATCGGTGGTCGATAGAACTTGAAGGGAATATTAATTCTACCTTTAGCTCCTCATTGGGTTCGACACTCTTATTTATCGGAAAAGTTACAATTGATCCCCTATACTTGTGGGTTATCAAGACCTTTTTCTGGCGCCGTTGCCGGGGAGCAATAGCGTGGGGTTGATATTCTCGTGTGTGCTTGTTTGCTTTATCACTAAGTACATTTTATTTTCTGCTCTTGTTTTCTATATTTAGTTATGGGTAGGAAATGCAAAATACCAAAAAAAATTGTTGTACCTGCTAAACCAATGGTTGAAGAACCACCCAAAATCTATCATACTGCTGAAGCTTACTACTTGGACCATCTTCGATCCCTTTGTGCTCGTGCTAAAAACCCAACTAGCTTAGTTGAGGGAAAATCATTAAATGAGCATGCTTATTTTGTGCGACACCTCTTGTCTCAAAAAGGGAAACTCTTATGGCATCATATTAATACTATGCATTGCTATGCTTGGAATTTATGCGAAATACATGATTTTACTTGTTGTTCTGAAGACCCTAAGAAACACCTTCCCTACCAATGTGAGTTTAGTGATAATGGAATCGTATCTTCTTATGCTAAAGGTGTTTATAGTTACTATGATATTGAACAAATTGAAGAATTTGTTGCTTTTACGGGTGCTTATGAAATTGCTTCTTTGATTGAAAAGTATGATGCTACTCTTTACAAATATGAAAATTCTGCCATACTATGCTTCTAATGCTTATGTGAAATAATGTATTGAGGACACCTCCACTGTCCAAGAAGAGACTAATATTTTGCAGGAATCTATGGAAGAAGAAATTGATGACACTGTGAGCTCATTAGATGAAAAAGATGATGAGGAGAGCGAAGAACAAAAGGAGGAAGAGCGGATTGATCACTCGTGCCCACCTTCTGATGAGAGTAACTCTTTATCTCATACATTGTTTAAATTCCCTTCGTGCTTACCGAAGGATGAATGCTATGATAATTGCTATGATCCCTTGGATTCGTTTGAAATATCCCTTTTTGATGAAATTTATGCTTGCTATGATTGTGGCCATGATGCCAATATGAATTATGCTTATGGAGATGAACTTGCGAATGAAATTGTTGCTAGTGCACCCACACATGACAGTCCTATTATCTTTTTGAATTCTCCCAACTACACTATATCGGAGAAACTTGCTCTTATTAAGGATTATATTGATGGGCTGCGTTTTACTATTGCGTATGATAATTTTGATGGATATAATATGCATGTGCTTGCTACTCCTAATTTCAATTATTATGAGAGAGGAATTACATCTCCACCTCTCTATGTTTCCAATGCGATAAAATTGCAAGAAACTGTTTATACTATGCATTGGCCTTTACTTGATGTGCATGAATTGTTCTTTTATGACATGCCGATGCATAGGAAGAGAGTTAGACTTTGTTGTTACATGATATATATTACTTTGTGCTCACTACTAAATTACAAATCATTGTTAATTAAAATTGGCTTTGATATACCTTGGGATCCGGGTGGATCCATTACTTGAGCACTTTATGCCTAGCTTAATGGCTTTAAAGAAAGCGCTGCCAGGGAGACAACCCGGAAGTTTTAGAGAGTAATTTTATTATGTTAAGTGCTTTTATAAAGTTTAAAAACAAAAAAAAATATAGAGGGGAACCTAAAACTTTTTGAAAAATAAAAGTGAAAGTAAGAAAGACGAGCACCGTTGAAGTGGGGGAGCTCCTTGAACTTTGTTCATGCCCATGCAAACTTTGCAAATCTTGAATTACAGAAACTTTTCAACAAAAATAATTATCCCCTTGTACAAATCCATTGTATTATAATAATAATGTGCCAAGATTTACCGTTAGGATGTTTAAATTGCTTGTTTGGTATGTGCGGTGCAAAAACAGAAACTTTTGTTGTACTGCGTGAATTTACATTTTTTACTGGAACATGCAAAAATTCTGAAATTTTTACACAGTACTTCTATGCAAATATTTTATTTTTTCCTAATGTTTCAGAATTTTTTGAGTTACATAAGTATGGTCAATGTTTAGATTACTACAGACTGTTTTGTTTTTGACAGATTCTGTCTTTGATGCATTGTTTTGCTTGTTTTGATGAAACTATGGGTTGTATCGGAAGGTATAAGCCATGGAGAAGTTAGAATACAGTAGGTATAATGCAAAAATAAAATATGAATGGGTTTGAAACAGTACTTAAAGTAGTGATTTGCTTTATTATACTAACGGATCTCACGAAGGTTTTGTTAAGTTTTGTGTGGATGAAGTGTTCAAAGATCGAGGAGGTATTGATATGAGAAAAATGAGGAGAGGCAAGAGCTCAAGCTTGGGGATGCCCAAGGCACCCCAAGTAAATATTCAAGGATACTCAAGCGTCTAACTTTGGGGATGCCCCGGAAGGCATCCCATCTTTATTCAACAATTATCGGTATGTCTCGGTTTTTGTTTTGTTCACATGATATGCGTAAATTCTTGGAGCGTCTTTTGTGTTTATTTTTCCCTTTTATTTTATGCACCATGCTGGTATGAGATAGTCCTTGGTTGATTTATAGAATTCTCTTTGCACTTCACTTATATCTTTTGAGTATGGTTTATAGAATGCTTCATGTGCTTCACTTATATCATTTGAAGTATGGATGCCTGTTTCTCTTCATATAGAAAACCGTTATTTGTAGAATGCTCTTTTGCTTCACTTATATTTGTTAGAGCATGGTCTTTTGTAGAAATAATTAAACTCTCTTGCTTCACTTATATCTATTTAGAGAGTCAACAGGAATTGGTCATTCACATGGTTAGTCAGAAAATCCTACATAAACCTTGTAGATCACTGAATATGATATGTTTGATTCCTTGCAATAGTTTTGCGATATGGAGATGATATTATGTGAGTTATGCTAGTGAGTAATTGTGATTTAGTAAGAACATTGGTGTTAAGGTTTTTGATTCCCTATGCATGCACGTAGAGTCAATAGTTATGCAACGAAGTTATATCCTACTTATGGTGCATTATTCAGTGTTAGTTATTCTCAATGCATGCTTATGACCATTTTCGTTTTCTGGTTGGTTGCTTCTTAATCTATTTGCTAGCCTTCATCTGTACTAGGCAGGAATACTGCTTGGGCATCCAATTCCTTAAACCCAAGTTGTGCCAAATGAGTCCACTATATCTACCTATATGCGGTATTTCAATGCCGTTCCAAGTAAATTTGTGTGTGCCAACTCCAATTTTCAAAATATTTTTTCTGTTTTGTGTGCCCGTACCGCTCATGAAGCGGCCGTGGGTGGCCAATATTATCCATGCTAGGTGTGTTATTCTCACGATGAGTGTTTATTCACTTGTCATTGCACAAGAGAGTGGCTGGTAATTGGGATGCCTAGTCCCACAATGAAATCAAAATTAATAACAACAAAATTCCTTGGAAAGTGATGGTATGGAGGGCACCCGTCGATACGGCTAGCCATGGATTGTGAAAGAATGGTGGAAAGGAAATAAACTTTACTTTCTGTTTGGGAACCGCCTATGATGTGTCTTGCATGGAAGATATTGGGAATTCTCAGTCGTTTTCGTTGACAGGAAAAGCATGCCTCTCAAAATGTTTTTATCTCTTTAATTTCTGCTTTGAGCTCTGGCACCTCTGCAAATCTCTGCTTCCCTCTGTGAAGGGCCTATCTATTTCACTTTTATGCATTTTTATTTTTATTGAGTCTCCATCTTCTCTTATAAAGCACCAACTGGAGAGCACAATTGTCATACTTGTGCATTGGGTGTAGTTAATGTTGAGTGTGTTTCATGAATGGATCAATGACTGAGCATAATGGGCTAGGGATAACTTTCTTTAGCGTTGATATTTTGAAAGACATGGTTGTTTGTTAGTATGCTTGAGTATTGATGTCTTTATATCAAATTATAGACTATTGCTTTGAATCACTCGTGTCTTAATATTCATGCCATGATTAAACTATATGATCAAGATTATGCTAGGTGGCATTCCACATCAAAAAAATTCTTTTTTATCATTTACCTACTCGAGGACGAGCAGGAATTAAGCTTGGGGATGCTGATATGTCTCCGTCGTATCTATAATTTTTGATTGTTTCATGCCAATATTCTACCACTTTCACATATTTTTGGCAACATTTTATATTATTTTTGGGACTAACATATTGATCCAGTGCCCAGTGCCAGTTCCTGTTTGTTGCATGTTTTTTGTTTCACAGAATATCCATATAAAATGAAGTCCAAATGCAATAAAATTTTGCGGAGAATTATTTTGGAATATATGTGATTTTCGGGAGGTGGAATCAATGCAAGGCGGTGCTCGTGGGCCCCATGAGGCACCAGGGTGCGCCAGGGGGGGACCGGCGCGCCGTGGTGCCTCGTGAGGCCCTCGTAGGTCGGTTGGTGCCCTTCTTCAGCCACAAGGAGGCTAATATCCGGAAAAAATTGTGTTAAAATTTCAGCACAATCGGAGTAACGGATCTCTGAGAATTTAAGAAACGGTGAAGGGCCAGAAAACAGGAGCACGAAACAGAAGAGAACAGAGAGAGAGAGATCCAATCTCGGAGGGGCTCCTGCCCCTCCGCCGCCATGGCAGCCATGGACCAGAGGGGGAACTCTCCTCCCATCTAGGGGGAGGCCAAGGAAGAATAAGAAGAAGGAGGGGGATCTCTCCCCCTCTCTCCCGGTGGTGCCGGAACGCCGCCGGGGCAATCATCGTGAAGGCGATCTACACCAACCACTTCGCCGCCGTCAACACCAACTCTCTCTCCCTCTATGCAGCGGTGTAACCTCTCTTTTCCTGCTATAATTCTCTACTTAAACATGGTGCTTAATGCTACATATTATTATCCAATGATTTGTGGCCATCCTATGTCGGGGTACCACCATCTATGGGGCCATGCAGCCCCTTTGTGGTTCGGCGGGGAGGATTGACGTGCACAAAGAGCATGAACAATGGAGTGTGAGGGATTTTACCCAGGTGCGGGCCGCTGAGAAGCGTAAAACCCTACTCATGCTTTTAGTGTATTAGTGGTGTGGAAACACAGTACAAGGAGCCCTTCTCCCGGCAAGGTGTGGAGAGAGCAGCTACACGAGAGGTGCCTATGCTTGAAAAGGAGTCTGAATCCTCTAAACTGTTGCCCTGGCCCTCCTTTTATAGCTCAAGGGGTTACCACAGTGGCAAAACAGTAATTACATAGCGATTAGATAGCAAACAGTGCTATCATACATAACTCTGCCAGTTTAGGACAAAGGCATTTAATGCGCCATTAGGTGTCATGCGGAGAGGTAGTCCCAGCAAGGTTTTTGCACCGCTTGCCCAGCCACCTCGTATTATCTTGACACGCCTCCTGGACGGGTGTCATTAGAGGCAAATCTTGTCCCAGCGAGCTGACACGTGCCCGACAAGCCTCACCAACCAACCTGCGCGGTTGACACCTCATGCCTCAGCGAACACCTGTGCGGCGAGGTGGAGCGCTGGAGGGCTGGCATAAGCTTGCCGGCATGGAGCTTGCCGGGTCTTCACCTTGCCGGTTTATGCTTGCCGGTGAGGAATTGTCTTCACCCTTGGTGTTAGTTGAGTGTCGAGCCATGAGCTTCTCCCTGGTAGCTTCTTCGGCTGGTTTTGGAGCCTTGGTCTTGGTAGTTCCCGGCAAGGCCTTGGCCGGCAAGGAGGCTGCTACTGTCTGTGCATAAGTCAGGGTATAAAATACCCATGTTTTATACACCGACAGGAGCCCCCGGGCCTGGGCCATACGCGCGTCCGAGGCGTCGTTGGGCTAGGCCCAAGTAATGCACAGACACGCGGCGGGAAACCGTCGTTATAATTTTGGTCATGATGGTTATCCTGACGCACGTCCAATCCACGCATTAAATGCGGCTCGTGGGGACTTGGACTGTTGCGGTTATTTTGCGGTAGTGCGCCTGTGAAAGAACGTGGCTAGGGCTAAAACAGTGAAGGGCCGGCCTCCCCCCCATGCCTTCCCCATAAAAAGGCAAGCACGAGGAGGCGCGGCTCATTCGCCCTTGTATTCCCCTGCTTCATCTTCCTCCTCAGGCCAGAACTGCTCCCGCCGCCGCCGCCGCTGCCTCGCATCCCCAATGGACCACCTTCTTCCTCTTCGATCCCCGATGGCTCCCAAGAGAGCCGACGCAGTGGGGAAGAAAAGGCCTGCCAAGCCGCTTGATCCCAAGGCGGAGGAGAAGAAGAAGGCGCTGGAGGAGTTGGAGAAGCGACGGAGGGAAAATGCAATCTTCTCGCCGTGCTCCTTGGATGCCAACGAGCTGATCAAGAGGTACGCGTATATGTGGGGGAGAGACACCAAGGATCGCAAGGCGCCCGTAGTGCTCCCTGAAGGCAGCAAAGACCTCGCAGATTCTTATCCGTTCTTCTGCGCATACTTTTACTGCGGCCTGGTTCCTCCATTCTCAGATTTCTTCAGCGCCATGATGTTTAGCTACGGATTCAGGCTGCTGGACTTCACTCCGAATGCGATGACCTGCATGGCGGTCTTCGCCCATCTGTGCGAGAATTTCGTCGGAGTGGCGCCCAATGTGGATTTGTTCCGGCATTTTTTCATTCCCCGGATCGAAGATAAATCTCTTTCCGGCAGCATTGCTTGGATCCCCAGGGCGAAGACGAAGGGCGAGTACCTTCCCGGGAAGCTTCACCTCAAGTGGGAAGAGTGGAGGGCCTAGTGGTGCTGGATCCAGGAGAAGGACTTTCCCCAATTCTGCATACCGCGCACCGTGAAGGTTAGGCGCGGCAAGAACTGGAGCAGCATAGGTGCCACAGACGCCAAGCTCCGCCCGGCACTGAACAGGATCGCCCGCCTCAGGCCCGCCAAGTTGACCATAGAGATGGTTGGCGCCGATTTCCTCCGGCGATGCATAGCGCCGTTGCAGAAGAGGGGGAGGTTCACCTGGGAGTACCAGAACGCCGCCGACATCATGAGATTGTACCCCGGTCGCGGCAACAACTTGTCGGTTATGGAGCACGCCAGCCTCTGTGAAGCGTTGTTCCGGAGAACCGGCACGTTCCACTTGCCAGACAAAATCGTCCCGCTGCATATCAATTCCGCCAAGGACTCCATCTTGGCGGTGATGACGGACTGCGACGCCCAAGGAGTAAAAGCCGACTGGGTTCTGCCCTCCTTGGAGTTCGAAATGGAGTGGCCGTCTAACTTGACGGAGGTAGCTTCCCGGAAGGAGACGGACCTCATCGGGGCTACCACTGCAGAGGAGCTGGCGTACATCACCAGCAAGGCCGAGGAGATCGCGAGGATCAATGCGGCGAACGGTTCTGGAGCCGCGGCAGCCGAGGACGAGAAGGATGAGCACTCCGAGGAAGAGGCCGCCGAGGGACAAGAAGAGGGGCCCGTCGAGGATGAGGCCTCTGAGGCCTAGGTTGTCGGGACCGACGTTGCCGGGCCCGAGGTTGCCGGATCTGAGGGCGTCGAAGAGCCCGAAGACGAGGAAGGTCCTCGAGCCCCGAAGAGGAGGCGCCGCCTTCGGAGAGCGGCTAGCTAAGAGCCGGCGCGCCCCCCTTCGCTGGTGGCCGGCCCTACGGTGAAGAAGACGACCACCAAGGCCGGCCGCCAGGAAGAGGTTTGGTGGCAATCGTCTCGGCGTCCCCGAACTCAGCGCTCGTCTCCCCGACAAGGGGTTGTCGAGGAAGCCGAGCCCGCCAACCCGACAGGTTCTCCTCCCTCGGCTCTCAAGAGGGCAAGGGAGTCACCTCCGCCAGTGATGTATGACTTTGACATCTTCAGTGCGTCTGAGGAGGAGTAAGTGATTCACCTCATATCCGGCAAGCTCCAATTCCATCTGCTGTCGTTCTAACTTGATTTCTTCCGTCTTGACAGGGACCCAGAGCCGCTCGTGCCTCAGTCGAAGCGGGCCAGGCCAGTAGCAACACAAGACCCCGCGGTGAGCGTCGAGCAGGGGGTTGCGACGGCCGAAACCATCGTCATCAGCCCCCAGCCTAGCCCCCGGCGTGAGGACATGGAGCAAATCCTGCCTACCGGCGCCGGTACTGAAGTTCCTCCCCTCAAGCTTGAGAAAGAAGCGGGGGAGCCCCGTCAAGAAGGAGATCGCCAGGAGGTGGACTCTGCTGTGGTCCCCCCCGTCAACCAGCGTTTCGGAGAGTGCCTCTCCGACAAGGGCCTCCACCGATGAGCCTGTCTGCGCGGAGATCATCCCAACACGCGGGGCTGGAGACGACCGCACGCCGGCGACGCAAGCTGCCGGGGGAGGGGACGCCCCTCCTGAACAGACGCTAACGGGTAATCCTCTTGTCCTTGGGCACTTTCCATGGAACACTTCTTCCTTTTTCTATTTTTTTTTTCTTTTCTTGAGCTTGACTCATGATTCTGAATTCTATATTGCCCTTGCCTCTGCCTCAACCCACAGCTCAAGCCTCTCCCGACGAAGGTGAAGTCTTTGGGGAGGTGGCTAACATTGCAAGGGACGCTGCTAAGAAAGCCGCCAAGGTCGCCACTCAAGAGGGCCCAGCGCGGGCCGCCGGGGAGGATGGAACGCTTCCTGATGAGTCCGAGAAACCCACCGATAGCGTGCCTGACCCCGTCAGGGTGGGCACGGAGAAGACTCCCGCCAATACTGATGTGCTGTCCTCCGGCAGCCAATTGGTGGTGTCGACCCTGCAAGCCCTGTCAAGCGACTTGGCGTTGGTCGCTCCTCAGTGCGGGTCTGGAGCCCCCAGTTCCTCTGGCACCACGGGACCAAACTTTGATGAAGAGATAGCTCGGATCTTGCTCCCCTTAGTCCAAAGGAATGACGAGTCCACCAACACGGCTGACAACGCCGAAGACCTCGCCTTCATGGAAATCATGGCTGTCGGGTTCAAGGGCGTCCAGGAACGGTACAGCCGGCGATGGGACAAGGTGTATGAGGAGTGCAAAGCTGCAGATTTGGTCGACCAGAAGCTGAGGGAGAAGGCGAACGAGCTGCGCACGTGGTACAATCAGTAGGATCGCAACCTCAACGCTACCGCCGAAGCAGCGGCGATCCGCGACGGCAAGCTGACGGAGCGCGAAACGTGGCTCAACGCCAAGGAAGAAGATCTTGCCGCACGGGAAGGAGCCCTTGCCGCCACTCTTTGCGGCAAGGATGACGAAATTGAAGTGCTCCTTAAGCAGCGGACCCAAGAGTTGGAAGACGGGCACAAGAAATCCATCGAAGCCCAGGTTTTGGAGAATGCCGCTAGGCTCAAGGAGGCTGTTGACAAAACTGCTGCTGCTAACTCTGCCAAGGCAGAACTGGAATCCCAGATGGCCAAACTGAGGGAGGATCTCGTCGGCAGCGGCAAAGAGGTCAAGGTTCTCAAGGATGAAGCTCTGAAGGCAGCCCGTATTTTAGGAGATTAGCAAGCGCAGTTGTCATCCAAGAACCAAGAACTCGACGCCGCTGTCAAGGCGATTGAAGATCTGAAATCCCAACTGGCCATTGTGGTAGCAGCTTCGGAATCCGCCAAGGAGAGGGAGAGGGTCTTGACGGAGAAGCTGGAGAAGGAGGAGGCCTCGAAGAAGGAGGCTGAAAACAGCTACGCCCAACTGCATGAGAACCTCTCCCTTTGGACCGGCAGGCTTGTTGACGCCGCCGAGCGCATCAGCTCCCAGATGGCCGTGATGGACATGAAGAGCTGGGGCTTCACTGTTACCGACAAGGAGGCCACCAGCGTCCGCCTGACCAAGTTCTTCGAGGGCCTCATCGACGCCTTGAAGACGCATCATGAAGACAGATCTACTTCTTTCGCCGATGAATCCCAGAAATTTGCGGGCGAGGTCGTGTACAGGGTGCTGCTTAAGCTTGCTCATCGCAATCCTAGCCTTGATCTCTTCGGGGTCTTCAGGAGGTTGCCAGACAGTGCGGACTTCACTGCTGCTGATAGGATTGCCGCCCCTCTTGCCGACAAGGTTCTCCAAATCCCCAGGGTTCAAGGCAATCGCCGAGACTGAGCTTGCCGCTATATCTACCACTGAGCTGACATGTACAAGATACGTTTAATCTTTTGTTAGCCCTGCGCTATTTCTCTGGTGTAATCCAACTTGTGCTGCCTGAATGTATGTGCGCCGTTTCCCTTGTTTTATTTGTCTTTGCATGATCGTGTTCCCTACGCTTGCTTGGAAACTTGCCGGTGCGCACACTTGCCACGAGCGCTTTTGAGGAACGGGTCCTTAGCAGTCTGCTGGAAGTGCCGCTGCCGGCAAGGCAACTTGCCGGGACAGAACGTAGCTACTAGGCTTGCCGAGCGGACTCCAGGCAAGCTAGAGCGCAGACCGTTCGCGACAAGGTTCCTCTCGCGTGCAGGTTTCTCATACAAAGAGCAAAATCGTTCAAGGGAGAACGCGAATGTAACTAAGGAAAAAAAATTAAAAATCTTCCAACTTAGCTTTTCTTTGTGTCGTTTTTCTTGTTGCACGAAATGATCACTTGAACGTCATTTGGAACTGGTACCCATCTCCACTCCCCCCGGGAAACATGCGCGCGAGGGATTCCCTTGTTCTTCTTAAGAAAAAGAAAGAAGAGAAAAGAGAGTTTTGGGAACCTTGACGGTTTGTTAGCCATCTCATACAAACTGAAGTGTAAATCACAACATTACATGTATCGACATATAAATGAATATGTATGAGGAGTTGCGAAACACTTAGCTTTATTATGCACATGATCTGCGCCTGGCTTTGTATAAAGAGTTACATGTCTGGCCGACATGGCTCGTACAAAAGGGGTTGCCGAGAGATGTCCCGGCAACCACGCCTCATGGGTAGAACTTGCGAAGATGCTCAATATTCCATGAGTTTTGCACCGGGGTGCCATCTTCGGTCTCCAGCCAGACTGCGCTAGGCCTGGTGACTCGTACTACCCGGTAAGGGCCTTCCCACTTCGGCGTCAACTTGTTTGACCCTTTGGCGGACTGGGCGCGCCAAAGAACAAGGTCGCCTTCCTCAAGGCTCCGGGCGCGCACTTTGCGGCTATGGTAGCGGCGCAAGGCTTGCTGGTAGCGTGCAGCTCGCACAGCCGCCCGAAGACGATCTTCCTCAAGGAGCAACGCATCGGCTTGCCGCAGTTGCCCTTGCTCAGCTTCATCATAAGCGAGTACTCGAGGTGACCCGTATTTGAGTTCCGTGGGGAGCACCGCCTCTGCACCATAGATTAGGGAGAAGGGTGTCTGGTCGGTAGCTCGATTTGGTGTCTACCTGACTGACCAAAGAACCGCCGGCAACTCATCAACCCAGCGCTTTCCGCACTTGCGCAGCTTGTCGAAAGTTCTTGTCCTGAGACCACGCAGCACTTCAGCATTCATCCTCTCCGCTTGGCCGTTGCTTCTTGGGTGAGCGACAGATGCAAAACAGATCTTGCTGCTAAGGTCTTGAATGTACTACATGATGGTGCGGCTCATGAATTGCGTGCCGCTGTCGGTGATGATCCTGTTAGGAACCACGAAATGGCAAGCTAATCCTTTAAAGAATTTGACGGCTGATTGCGCTGTCACCTTCCTCACCGGCTCCACTTCTGGCCACTTCGTGAACTTGTCGATGGCGACGTATAAGTACTCGAAGCCCCCGGCAGCACGGGGAAAGAGGCCCAAGATATCAAGCCCCCAGACCGAAAAGGTCCAGGAGAGAGGGATCGTTTGGAGAGCTTGAGCTAGTTGATGTACATTCTTCGAATGGAACTGGCACGCTTCACACTTGGTTACTAGCTCAGTCGCATCCTGGAGGGCGGTGGGCCAATAGAAGCCTTGCCGGAAAGCCTTGCCGACAAGTGCTCTTGATCCTATGTGAGAACCACATATGCCTCCATGTATCTCTGCCAACAGCTCTAGTCCGTCTTCCCGGCAGATACACTTCAATTTCACACCGTTCGGTCGTTTTCTATACAGGATGCTATCCACAAACTGATACATACTTGACTGGCAGGCTACTTTCTCAGCTTCCTCTTGCTCATCGAGGAGTTCTCTTGTTTGAAGGAAACGGACTATCTGTTGTGCCCATGCCGGAGCCTGTGGCTCGACGACAAGGACTAAAGGCTTCTCTTCGGCCATGGGAGCGCTTGATCCCGCGGCAAGAACCTGTGGTTCTGTGCTAAGCTGCTGCTCACCGCCAACCACGTTGTCGTTCCCGGTAGCATCCTTGCCAGCGGCTCCTGGGAGCTCTGCCGGAAAGTACTTGCCGGTACTTAACTTTCATCTCTTACTGGCCTGCGTTGATGGAGTAACTGTGGGCTGATTCAAATGGAGCACAAAGGTTCCCGGTTCCACGGGAAGCTTTTGCGCGACACACTTTGACAGGCTATCAGCAATGCTGTTTTCCGCACGAGGGACTTGCTCTGTTAGCAGTCCGTCAAAGTGTTCCTCCAATTTCCTCACCTCTTCCACATATGCTCTCATCAATGGGCTCTGGTAATCTTTATTGACTTGCGTCACAACAAGCTGCGAGTCACCGCGGATGATCAATTTCTTGATTCCAAGGTCCACTGCAATCCGAAGACCGGCAAGGAGCCCCTCGTACTCAGCATCGTTGTTTGTAGCTTGCTCCCTGGGAAAGTGCATTTGGACCACGTACTTGAGGTGCTCCCCGGTGGGTGCGACAAGCGGCACTCCGGCACCGGCGCCTTGCAGCGAAAAGGCACCATCGAAGTACATAACCCATTCTCTTGCTGTTTCCTTGCCGGGGAGAGTTGTTTCTTGAATCTCTTCGTCTTGCGTTGGTGTCCATTCAGCAATGAACTCTGCCAGGGCTCTGCTCTGGATTGTTGAAGTGCTTTCAAACTTGAGTGCAAAGCTTGCCAATTCCAACGCCCACTCCACTACCCTGCCGGTTGCCTTTGGATTTCTCAAGATGCGTTGCAGCGGGAAGCGAGTGACAACGGTGATCTCGTGTGCTTGGAAGTAGTGACGCAGCTTCCTCGAGGCCATAAGGAGGCTGAAAAGCAACTTCTGCACTCCAGAGTATCTCGATCTAGCCCTCTGCAGAAGGGAACTAACAAAATACACCGGTCGCTGCACCATTTTCTTCTTCGGCAGCACTTGTTGACCAGCTTCATTTGCTTGCGTTGTATCTGTCTTGTCGGCGCCAGACCTTGCCGGTGAAGATTCCGGTTTGTCGCCGGATGGGCTTGCCGTGATTGCTTCTTCGTCATTGATTTCCCTCTGTGCCACTAATGCAACACTGGCCACTTGGTTCGTTGCCGCTATGTATAGCAGTAATGGCTCTTGTGGTCTAGGCGCAACTAGTGTCGGCGCAGAGGAGAGGTATCTTTCCAAGTCTTGCAGCGCGGCC
Source organism: Elymus sibiricus (assembly GCA_039707655.1). Taxonomy (NCBI): domain Eukaryota; kingdom Viridiplantae; phylum Streptophyta; class Magnoliopsida; order Poales; family Poaceae; genus Elymus; species Elymus sibiricus. The sequence goes on from CM077674.1 coordinate 257,566,313, forward strand.
TCCGCTTCTGGAGTCCATTTCATTGGACCTGTCTTTTTCAAAATTTTGAAAAATGGCAAGGCGCGCTCGGCAGATCTTGAAATGAACCTACTCAAAGCAGCAACACAACCGGCAAGACGCCGCACATCCTTGACGCTTTTCGGTGCTTGAATCTGCTCAATTGCCTTGATTTTGTCGGGATTTGCCTCAATTCCCCGCTGAGATACAAAGAATCCGAGAAGCTTGCCGGATGGGACGCCAAATACACACTTCTCGGGGTTGAGCTTCAGATTAATCTTGCGCAGGTTTGCAAATGTCTCTTCCAAGTCCTGAATGAGGGTTGATTTGTCCTTGGTTTTGACCACTATATCATCCATGTAGGCTTCTACATTCCTATGCAGCTGGGGCTCAAAACCAATCTGGACTGCCCTTGCAAACGTGGAACCAGCACTCTTTAATCCGAAAGGCATACGCACGAAGTAGTACGTGCCACATGGAGTAATGAATGCGGTTTTCTCCTCGTCCTCCTTGGCCATGAATATCTGATGGTATCCTGAATATGCATCAAAGAAGGAGAGCAAATCGTAGCCAGAGGTGGAATCCACAATTTGATCGATGTGCGGCAATGGGAAAGGATCTTTTGGACAAGCTTTGTTGATATCAGTGTAGTCTATACAAAGTCTCCACTTCCCGTTTGCCTTGCGCACCACCACCGGATTCGCCAACCACGTGGGATGTAACACTCCTCTGACCAGGCCTGCTTCTTCGAGTTTCTTGATTTCTTCGGCAATGAACTGCTGCCGCTCCAAAGCTTGCTTCCGGACTTTCTGTTTGACGGGCCGAGCGTGGGGACAAACGGCAAGTTGGTCCTCAATTACCTCCCTGGGAATGCCGGGGATGTCAGACGGTCGCCACGCGAACACATCGACATTCGCCCGCAGGAAGGTAACGAGCGCGCTTTCCTATTTGCTGTCAAGGGTGGCGCTGATGGTGAAGGTACCGTCGGCGCCGTCCTCCTTCGCTAGCACCTTCTTGGTTGCCGGTGCAGTGGCCTTGGATCTCTTACCGGCAGAGCATTCCGGCAAGTCTTCAGCGGGTGCGCAGCACTCTAAAGAGGTGCGCTTCCCGGAATCCTTGCTGGAGGTCTTGCCGGAGTTCTTATTTTCCTTCGTCTTGGCGGGAGCTGGCGCCTTGGCCACCTCTGCTGCAACCGCGTCCCTGTACATCTTGTCGACGCAAATGACTGCATCTTTCTTGTCGGAGTTGATGGAAATGACACCCAACGGCCCCGGCATCTTCAATGAGTTATAAGCCTAGTGAGATGCCGCCATGAACTTTGCCAAGGCTGGGCGGCCAAGAATTCCATTATACGGCAAGGGGGTCTTGACGACGTCAAAGACAATCTTTTCCGTCTTGTAATTCAGTTCCCCGCCAAACGTCACCGGCAACGTGATCTTTCCCTTGGGCTGGCTTCTTCCCGGGTTTACTCCCTGAAACGTGCCCGTTTTCTCGAGTTCCTCATCGGGGATCTGCAGCCTCTTGATAACTTCCGGAGAGATCAGGTTCAGGCCGGCCCCACCATCAACTAACATCTTTGTTACTTGGAGGTTGCGAATCGTTGGCGAGACCAACAATGGCAAGCACCCGACCGCGGTTACGCGATCATGGTGGTCCTCAGCATCAAAGATGATAGGCGTGTGCGACCATTTGAGTGGTTTTTGAGAGCCCATTGTCGGCTCTGCCGCGTTAACTTCATGAGCCCACTGCTTAAGTTGGCGGTGGGATGAGTGCAAAGATGCGCCTCCGTCAATGCACATGGCGTCAGTCGCCTTCTGGAATTCTTGCTCGCTGGTCTCATCGTCATCTTCTTCTTATCCACTTCCACCATCTACCTCTTTCTTTTCACGGCCCCTAGCAGGCTTCTCCTTTTGCTGCTTGGCCTTGCCGTGGTGGTCCCCTCAACGACCGTGGCCTTTCTTGCTGGACCCACCAGCACCATCTTGACCCTTTTCTTTGTCGCGCTTCTCGTATTCAGCCTTCTATTTCTCGACAAGGTGCTCGACCTACCGGCACTCTTGGAGATCATGGCCCTTGCTGCGGTGGATCTTGCAGTACGGCCCATCGGATTTGCCGGCCTTTTCATTTGCCGCCGCCTCCCGACAAGCGGCGCGTGCAGCTTCCTCCTTGCCGGGACTCTCTGTTTTGGCTTTCTTGGCGGGCTCAGAGTTGCCAGAACCTTCGACGGCCATCAAAGTCTTGCCCTTGCGCTTCCTGTTGCGCTTTCAGCCCTTCTTCCCCGGGGTGGCAGCATCATCATCCTCAGAATCCACTTCGGCGCCAGCATCCTCTCCGGGAAGCCTTCTTCCTTCCTCGGCACGTGCACACTTGTCCGCCAGCGTGTAGAGTTCGTTGACGGTCTTGGGCAACTTGACGTTCATTTTCTCCCGCATCCTCCGATTGCGCACATTCGTGTGAAAGGCGGCAATCACGGCTGCGGGGTGGACGTCTGGAATGTTGCGGTGTAGACGGCTGAATCTCTGGATGTATTTGTGCAAGGTTTCACCGTCTCTTTGTGGGATCACCTGAAAATCACTGGGCTGTCCAGGAGTCTTGTGGCCCCCGGTAAAGGCACCAACGAACTCGTTGCAGAAGTCTGACCACGAAGAGATGGAGTTCTCCGGCAAGTTCATCAGCCAAGACCTCACGTTGGGTTTCAGTGCCAACGGAAAGTAGTTGGCAAGGATTTTCTCATCTCTTCCTCCGGCAGCTTGTACGGCAATCATATAGATGCCCAGGAACTCTGCCGTGTTTAGCTTGCCGTCGTATTTTTCCGGCACTTCCGGCTTGAAGGCTCGAACAGACGGCCATCGGACTTGCCGCAGCTCTCGAGTGAAGGCAGGACACCCAACCTCGTAAGGTAGGTATCCGCCAACCCCTGGTGTAGGCTCATCAACGACGGGGCCGTTACGCGTGTCGGATCGACGTCGTGTCTCGCGGCACTGTTCGATGGTGGTGCGGGCGTCTTCAGCTTGCCTGTCTTGCAGTACTTGTCGCTGATCTCGCCGCGCTCGTGGATCCGAAGATGCGATCGACATCTCGTCGGGCCCAAAAGATTGCTGGGCTTGTCGCGGTTGTTGGCGTTGTTGCTGTTGAAGCTGTTGCCGCGGCAGAGACTGCACCGTTAGCGTAGTTCCGTCAGCGCGGCCACCAGCTGGGGATGCCAGCGCCGGTCGCGGACGCCGCGAGGGTTCCGCTTGCTGTGATTTACTGGCTTCAGCAAATCCGATCAAGCTCTGAATGGTGACTCTCCACTCGTCCATCTTCTCTGCTGCCGAAGGGAAGTTCAGCAACATCTGAGCCTGCGCCATTGCCTCCGCCGCTGTGGCTGGCATGGCCGGGAGCGAAGAGCGCGACGTCGCTCTACTCCTGGCAGAGCCAGTAGGAGCGCCATCGCGGCTCTGCTGCCGTGGCACATGATCAGCAGCGGGTCGCCGTGGCGGAGGCGGTGCCTGAGGGTCTGGGGCTTGGTCCGCGGGCGTCTTGCCGTGAGGGCGCCGCTGCACGGAGTCGTTGGCGCCGCTCGGGGTCATACCGCGCCCATCATGTGAGGGGCGCGGCGTTCGTCCTGAAGCAGCGTCCTTGGACGTCGCTGCAGCGGGGTCTCGGCTCGCGCCAGCCCGGGCGTTGCCGCCCCTGCGGCTACGTTTGTCGTCGCGGCGAGGAGGAGGAGGAGGAAGGGGCCCGCCCGCTCCGCCTGCGCCATCGCGGCTCCATTCGCCAGAGGACCGAGGAGGTCGACCGGTTCCATCGTGCTCATCCCTCGTGCCGGTCGCGGTGGGCGCAATGACAGCGCCGCCCGCGCTGGTCATGCCGACCGCAGTGCCCGCGCCGCCCGCGCCGTCTGCGGACGCGTGCGAGGTGACCGTCATCGTGATGCCCTTCTTCTTGGGCGCCATCGATGATGAGGAGGATGGTGAAGAAATTGACGATGAAGATGTAGAAGACGCGAGGTCCGTTGATCAAGGCTCGCACAAACGCCTCTCCTCCCCTACCTGGCACGCCAAAGATGTCAGGGTACGACCATCTATGGGGCCATGCAACCCCTTTGTGGTTTGGCGGGGAGGATCGACATGCACAAAGAGCATGAACAATGGAGCGCGTGGGATTTTACCCAGGTTCGGGCCGCTGAGAAGCGTAAAACCCTACTCCTGCTTTTGGTGTATTAGTGGTGTGGAAGCACAGTACAAGGAGCCCTTCTCCCGGCAAGGTGTGGAGAGAGCAGCTACACGAGAGGTGGCTATGTCTGAAAAGGAGTCTGAATCCTCTAAACTGTTGCCCTGGCCCTCCTTTTATAGCTCAAGGGGTTACCACAGTGGCAAAACAGTAATTACATAGCGGTTAGATAGCGAACAGTGCTATCATACCTAACTCTGCCAGTTTAGGACAAAGGCATTTAATGCGCCGTTAGGTGTCATGCGAAGAGGTAGTCCCGGCAAGGTTTCAGCACCGCTTGCCCAGCCACCTCGTATTATCTTGACACGCCTCCTGAACGGGTGTCATTAGAGGCAAATCTTGTCCCAGCGAGCTGACACGTGCCCGACAAACCTCACCAACCAACCTGCGCGGTCGACATCTCACGACTCAGCGAACACCTGTGCGGCGAGGTGGAGCGCTGGAGGGCTGGCATAAGCTTGTCGGCATGGAGCTTGCCGGGTCTTCACCTTGCCGGTTTATGCTTGCCGGCGAGGAATTGTCTTCACCCTTGGTGTTAGTTGAGTGTCGAGCCTTGAGCTTCTCCCTGGTAGCTTCTTTGGCTGGTTTTGGAGCCTTGGTCTTGGCAGTTCCCGGCAAGGCCTTGTCGGCATGGAGGCTGCTACTGTCTGTGCATAAGTCAGGGTATAAAATACCCATGTTTTATACACCGACATCCTATGATGTTTGAGTAGATTCGTTTTGTCCTATGGGTTGATTGATGATCGTGATTGGTTTGAGTTGTATGTTTTATTTTGGTGATGTCCTATGGTGCCCTCCGTGTCGCGCAAGCATGAGGGATTCCTGCTGTAGGGTTTGCAATATGTTCATAATTCTCTTATGGTGGGCGGCTAGAGTGACAGAAGCTTACACCCGAGTAAGGGGGTTGTTGCGTATGGGAGTAAAGGGGACTTGATACTTAATGCTATGGTTGGGTTTTACCTTAATGATCTTTGGTAGTTGCGAATGCTTGCTAGAGTTCCAATCATAAGTGCATATGATCCAAGTATGGAAAGTATGTTAGCTCATGCCTCTCCCTCATATAAAATTGCAATAATGATTACCGGTCTAGTTATCGATTGCCTATGGACAAATCATTCTCTAGTGTTACAAAAGCTTTCTACTAAACAACTAACTTTTATTATCTCGCAAATTACTCCTAGTTTTATTCTTGTTAAGTACTTCTAGTATTATGCTTACACCCGCAAAATAGTTTCATACGTGTTCTAGGTAAAGCGAACGTTAAGTGCGCGTAGAGTTGTATCGGTGGTCGATAGAACTTGAAGGGAATATTAATTCTACCTTTAGCTCCTCGTTGGGTTCGACCCTCTTATTTATCGAAAAAGCTACAATTGATCCCCTATACTTGTGGGTTATCAAATGGGAACATGTACTAAAGTACGAGGCCGGGAGCTCCATGGTGTGGGTAAAGTGCGCAACCTCTGCAGAGTGTAAATCTATTTGAATATCCGCATCCTCAGTCATGGGACACAGTTCATACTAGGTCACACTATTTGGTTTGTGTCGAGTCTGGAGGAGTTAATCGAATGATTGCTAAGAATGAACCAGGCGAGGTAAGCTTTGTCAGCACAGATGCCTGGACATCGGATGATGTCAGGAAGTTGAGAGGTTAGCCATGGGATGGCTATAAAGAAGATGGTCGGATGACCGGAGGAACTTGGATATGGTCCGGAAGGATCATGAGAGGTATCCTGATAAATTACCTGCACCGTTATGCTTTACCTTTCTGTATTTACCCTTGATAATTATCATGCTAGATAACCCTGTTGTAACATGATGGTTAATTTTGCTAGATAGTTATACCATGCCATAATAGATAATATTACCCCAACAATTAAAGCATGCTTGAATGCCATGGATTGCATTGCTTGGTGTATATGTTATTTAGTTTGCTTGCGAGTACATTCAAAAGTACTCAGCGGCCTTCAATGTGGCCAGGTTCACCTAAGGATCCGTCGAGGATACGGAGCATTCGCGAGCTAGAAGAGTAACCCAGTCAGATCCCTGTGGATCGGAGCCTCTCCAAGTCAGTGCTGCCTTAGTTAGTATTTTCCGCTGCCTTAGCTTTCTAACCATGATGTATTTATTCCAACCACAATGGCTAATAAATATATTCTTATTACAGTTGTGCCTATGTTCATGATACTTGTTGTAAACGCGCACGCCAGAGTGATTTCCTGGGCTAGCGTGTGCGGCGGCCGTCTGGCTACAGTGGTATTCAAGCGGGCTGCCACAGGTGGCGGTGTAAAACGCGATGATTCTTTCTCTCTGATTTTTTTCTCCATGAATAGGCACTTATAGAATTAGAGTTGGGGTTGTCGGAGCTGCCAGGGGCCCACAAGCCTGCTAGGCTTGTGGCGCCTGGGTGGCCCCCCTCTGGTAATTATCTTCACCAGTATTTTTTATATATTCCAAAATAATTCTCCATAAATTTTCAGGTCCATCCGAGAACTTTTATTTCTGCACAAAAATAACACCATGGCAATTCTGCTGAAAACAGCGTCAGTCCAGGTTAGTTCCATTCAAATCATGCAAATTAGAGTCCAAAACCAGAGCAAAAGTGTTTGGAAAAGTAGATACGTTTGGGACGTATCAACTCCCCGAAGCTTAACTCATTGCTTGTCCTCAAGCAATTCAATTGACAAACTGAAAGTGACAAAGAATTTTTTTTACAAACTCTTTTGTTCTTATTGTCTGTATATATACTTAACTAGCATCCAAGTTTTCAGCAAAGATTATGAACTAACCATATGCATGATAACACTTAGGTCTCACATTTACTCATATCAATAACATAACCAACTAGCGAGCAATAATAAGATATCTCGGATGCCAACAATTTGTCAAAACAATCAGGATATAATATGATAACATGGTATCTCGCTAGCCCTTTCTGAGACCGCAAAACATAAATGCAGAGCACCTTTGAAGTTCAAGTAACGACTAGATATTGTAATTCATGGTAGAAGAGATCCAATCATGTCACACCCAACATTAACTATACTCAATGCATAAAAATGACAATAGTGCTCTCGAACTGGTGCTTAAATGAGAGGGTGATGACTCAACAATAAAAGTAAAATAACATAAAAGTAAATAGATAGGCCATTCGTAGAGGGAAGCATGGATTTGCAGCGGTGCCAGAGCTCGAAGCTTAAAACAGAGATGAAAACAATTTTGAGAGGTATGCCTTTCCTGTGAACGTTACGACCGAGAATTTTCAATATCTTCCATGCTAAACACATTATAGCCAGTTCCCAAATGGAAAGGTAAAGTTTACTCCCCCTCACTCATACCAACACAAGCCATGGCTAGCCGAATCCTCGGGTGCCCTCCATACAATCAACTTTCGGGGGAGTTTGTTTGCATTATATATATTTTTCATTTTGAGCATAGGACTGGGCATTCCAATTACCAGCCTCTCTCGTGCAATGACAATTGAATAAACACTCATCTGAGAATAACCCTCTTAGCATGGAAGATACTGACCACCCCCTGCCGCTCCATGAGTGGTACAGGCACACAAAACAGATGCTTATTTGAATGATTAGAGGTGGCACATGCAAATTTACTTGGAACGGCAGAGTAATACCGCATATAGGTAGATATAGTGGACTCATCTGGAACAACTTTGGTTTAAGGATTTTGGATGCACAAGCAGTATTCCAGCTTAGTACAGGCGAAGGCTACCAAATAGATTGAGAAGAGACCAACTAGAGAGCGAAAACGGTCATAGTCATGCATTGAGAATAATTAACACTGAACACGAGCATGAGTAGGATATAAACACCATGAACATAAATACCGTGGAGGCTATGTTGGTTTTGAATCAACTACATGTGTGAACATGTGCCAAGTCAAGCTACTTGAATTGTTCAGAGGAGGATACCATACTAACATACTACATCACAACCATTTTAATGCATGTTGACACTCAAGATAAATCATTATCGACTCCTAGCTATTTAAGCATGGCATGAGCAACTATGATCTCTAATTGTGATCACAAACATGTTTACTCATAATAATGTTGGATCATGAATACTGAATTAAACATATTTACAAAGACAAAAACAAGAAGAGTTCATACCAACTTTTCTTCACCGGCCGCAATCACTTCATCAAATAGCATCATTATTACCTTTCACTTGCACGACCAAATGATGTGATAATAATAATAGTGCAAGTGTGCTGTGGACTAAGCTGGAATCTGCAAACATTTATTCAAAGGAGAAGACAAGGTAATAGTGGCACTTTGTTAGATCAACAATAAAGCATATAAGAGCCACTCAACATTTTCATCGTGGCCTTCTCCTCGTGACTCAACGAAAAGAAAAGAAGTTCAGAGAAACACACTGAAATATTTTTGGAGTTTTTAGTTTTTCTGAAGAAAGCAAATTAACGAAGGAAAAACGAAAAATGGGAAAAACTATTTACACGGGAAAGCTCCCAACAAGTAAAAGAATAAACGAGAAATCTTTTTGGGTTTTCTTTTGATACTATGAATTAACTAAACAAGAAAGAAACTACAACTAATTTTTTTTTTGGATTTTCGAAGGTTTTTCAAACACACAAGAAGAAAATGAAAATAAAACTAACATGGATATACAATGAAAAAGGATGAACACCGACAACTGGAATGAATGTGTGAACATGAATGTAATGTCGGTGAGAAATACGTACTCCCCCAAGCTTAATCTTTTGGCCTAAGTTGGTCTATGGCCACTCCTGGCCTGGATAATACCCATGGTGGTAGTTCGGGTTGTACTGAAATGCAGCTGCCACAGCTTGGCGAGCTACCTCGTTAAGCCGAGCGGTCTCTACCGCCCTCTCATACTCCTCAGCCTCCTCCTCAAGTATGAAATGTCTATGTTTTTCCTGGAAATTAAAGAAGGCAGGAGCAGGCAAAGCAATATGGAAGACACGATGACTGTTAAAGATTAGCCTGTATCTGAGCGGGGGGTCACCCCTCTCAAGGAACTGGTGGTGTTCTATAGCATCATAATCAAGAAAACTGGGTGGCAACAGGATATCATTTTGTTTAATGGGCACACCAAGATAAGTGGCTAAACGAGTGGCATAAACTCCACCAAAGAAATCACCAACTGAGGCATTATTATGTAAACGACGTGCAAAAATAGCCCCCATGTTAAATTGTCTATCTCTCAACACCGCACTCTTAAGAATTCTCAAGTCAGGGTCGCAAAGATGACTAAGGTCATGGTTACCATTAATGCATCTACCTATGAATAGAGAAAAATAATGTATAGTAGGAAAATGAATGCTCCCCATAGTAGCTTGTGATATGCCTCTAGTTTCACCCCTAGAAGTGTTCATGTGAAATTCATTGCAATCAGATTTACGAGGTTCAGTGCAAGTCCCCCAAAATGGAATTTTACAAACTTCACTAAATTCTTCAATGGACATGCGAAAAGGCTTTTCATATAAGTTGAAAATAACATCATGTGAAGTGCGCTGAGATACATACTCGAATCTCCGCACAAAAGAGTCAGTGAGATTATAGTACTGCGGGCACTTATCTGTCCAGAAATCCGTGAGATCAACATTGCGTACATACATGTCAAACTCGTCCTTGATTCCCACTCGAATCTTGAAGGAATCAGACGGCCACTCGCATGGTTGCACCGCAGCCTCCCGTAGCGGTTCAGAGTCCGGCCGGCGTATTGATACGTCTCCGTCGTATCTATAATTTTTTATTGTTTCATGCCAATATCCTACAATTTCCACATACTTTTGGCAACATTTTGTATGATTTCTTTGACTAACATATTGATCCAGTGCCCAGTGCCAGTTCCTGTTTTCTGCTTGTTTTTTGTTTCACAGAAAATCCATATCAAACGAAGTCCAAACGCAATAAAATTTTACAGAGAATTATTTTGGAATATATGTGATTTTTGGGAGGTGGAATCAACGCAAACGGAGGCCCACAGCCTCCACAAGTCACCTTGGCGCGCCCCCCTGGCCGCGTGGTGCTGCCTTGTGGGCACACCGTAAGTCGGTTCGAGCTCTTCTTCGGCCGCAAGGAAGCTTATATCGTGAAAAAAATCATGTTAAAGTTTCAGCACAATCGGAGTTAAGGATCTCCGGGAATATAAGAAACGGTGAAAGGCCAGAAAACAGGAACGCAAAACAGAAGAGAAACAAAGAGAGAGATCCAATCTCGGAGGGGCTCCTGCCCCTCCGCCGCCATGGACCAGAGGGGAAACTCTCCTCCCATCTAGGGGGGAGGCCAAGCAAGAATAAGAAGGAGGGGGCTCTCTCCCCCTCTCTCCCGGTGGGGCCGGAACGCCGCCGGGGCAATCGCCGTGACGGCGATCTACACCAACAACTTCGCCGCCGTCACCACCAACTCTCTCCCCCTCTATGCAGTGGTGTAACACCTCTTCTCCCCGCTGTAATCTCTACTTAAACATGGTTCTTAATGCTACATATTATTATCCAATGATGTGTTGCCATCCTATGATGTTTGAGTAGATTCTTTTTGTCCTATGGGTTGATTGATGATCGTGATTAGTTTGAGTGGTATGTTTTATTTTGGCGCTGTCCTATGGTTCCCTCCGTGTCGCGCAAGCGTGAGGGATTCCCGCTGTAGGCTTTGCAATACGTTCATAATTCTCTTATAGTGGGCGGCTAGAGTGACAGAAGCTTACACCCGAGTAAGGGGGTTGTTGCGTATGGGAGTAAAGAGGACTTGTTACTTAATGCTATGGTTGGGTTTTACCTTAATGATCTTTGGTAGTTGCGGATGCTTGCTAGAGTTCCAATCATAAGTGAATATGATCCAAGTACGTAAAGTATGTTAGCTCATAACTCTCCCTCATATAAAATTGCAATAATGATTACCGGTCTAGATATCGATTGCCTAGGGACAAATCTTTCTCTTGTGTTACAACTAAACAACTAGCTTTTATTATCTTGCAATTTACTCGTAGTTTTATTCTCGCAAAGTACTCCTAGTTTTATTCTTGCAAAGTAGTTCTAGCATTACACCTACAAAGTATTTCTAGTGTCATACTTGTTCTAGGTAAAGCGAACGTTAAGTGTGCGTAGAGTTGTATCGGTGGTCGATAGAACTTGAAGGGAATATTAATTCTACCTTTAGCTCCTCGTTGGGTTCGACACTCTTATTTATCGAAAAAGCTACAATTGATCCCCTATACTTGTGGGTTATCACGTATCGCGGGCCTTGAAGCACTCTTGCTTGAGTAACCACCATGGAACATCTGCCTAAACATTTTCTTCCTCTGAAAATTTCTGAAATTTTTAGTGACTCAAAATAAAAGTGAACGAAACTCAACAAAATTGATAGCAACTACTCCCACAAGTATCTAGAGGCTATATCATGCATCAAAACTACTTTGGACCATACAAATTCAACATGCAAGCCCATATCCATGGTCACCTGTGACTCCCCCAACTCAATCGTGCACTAATCATACACGCAAATGCGCAAGATCAAGCCCAGGGACTCACGGGAAGATATCACAACACAACTCTAGACACAGGATAAAAAATAATACAAGCTTTATATTACAAGCCAGGGGCCTCGAGGGCTCGAATACATAAGCTCGAGTTGCACAACAGTCAGCGGAAGCATCAGTATCTGCATACAGACTTAATGACACAAGGTTGCCTCAAGAAGGCTGAGCAAAACAACGACATCTAGATCGAAAAGGCGCAGGCCTTCTGCCTGGGAGCCTCCGAACTACTCCTGGTTGTCAGTCTCCACGTAGTAGTAGGCTCCGTCGGGGTAGTAGTAGTCGTCGACGGGATCACCTGACTCCGGGGCTCCGTCATCAAATCACAGCAATCGGGTATGGGGAAAAAGAGGTAGCAAAGCAACCGTGAGTACTCATCCAAAGTACTCGCAAGACTTACATCAGAACTATGCTAATCATGCATCAGTATCAAAGGGAAGGGCTGTATCTGTGGACTGGACTGCAGAATTGCCAGAATAGAGAGAAGGCCTAGCGTATCGAAGACTAGCATCTTGCAGCGTCTTGCAGCATTAGAAGAGTGCAGATTAGTAGCATAACATAAAGTAATAAGTAATAGTAGCAATGCCCAGAGATCCTTCCTCGACTCCCCGCAAGAAAGCGATCCCGGAGCCATCATATTAATTAATTACCACAAGTATCCAGTCTTAGTTGTAGTAGATCGGGATACAACACTGAGCGTCCTGTTACCGTGGACACGGCTATTCGAATAGATAACTTCCGTGCAGGGGTGCACTACTATTACCCAACACGCTCGATTACCTCTGGCCGAACACACTTTTCCGGGTAATGCCCGGCCTCGGGTAACCGACACGACATAGTCCTACTTAGGCTCCGCACAGAGGTCCCCGCCGGTCTACATCCTAAGTGCCCAGGGGTCTTGGGCCATCGCCCGTTGCACTCCGGGTCGTTGTGTGCAGGGCGGATCCAGGCACCACCCCTGTCCTGGACGGCGCCGATCCGACCCGGCCACAATGCTGAACTGGACGTCTGACAGAGCTTTCGGAAGAATCGTATGATGCAGAGGGCCCCATTAAACCATTATCCCACATGGTGGTAGTGCATATAGGCCAGTGGCCCACTCAGATCAAATACCCAAATCCGATAAGCTTGTTATTAGTAACTCGCGGACACGAACAGGGCTCGAGGCTCACCTTCGACACCCTGTCGCACCGACTTGGTAACCCGCGGCCCAACGACCAGGGACCAGGCCCACCTCTCTCCTAGGTGGTCTCCACCTGCCCTGTCATTCCGCCACAGATATCTCTCGCAGGTACCCTTGGGGCCGACCCGTCTTTTTATGAATCACTCGCGGGTGCTCTTGGAGCCGACCCGACTTTAGTAAGGAGCTGTCGGGACTCAGGTCCATCTCTTACTGTATGGTACCACCTGCCCTTCAGCACCCGTATAAACATTGTAATGTAATGGTGTAAACATGCCCGCGATCCTCGCCCAAAGGGGAAAACGGCCCGATAATCTAGCTAGCCACACGAACATGGGTGTAGGGCCAACTAATGAAACAACAGCATAACTAAACTAGGCATGCTAGGATAACAGGTAATGTAGCAACATCAGGTTACAAAAGCAGGCTATGCATCAAAATAGGTTCTACCGAACAACACCGGTGACATAGCCTAATGCATGAAAGTAGAGAGAAGGAATAGGCAATATAGGAATGATCAAGGGGGTTTGCTTGCCTAGAAGCTCTGCTGAGAAGGTAGAAGGGTTGTCGGTGACGTAGTCGATCACAGGGGCATCGGCAGCAGTCTCAGGGTCTACCGGAGAAGAAAGAGGAGGAAGAAACAAATAAATAACAGGCAAACAAATGCACACGGTAACACCCCAAAAATTTAAGCAATGTTTGTACTAAGTAAAATTTGGCCAGAAATAAAATTTTGAATTATACTAGGTCTTTTATTAATTTCGGATTCTTTTCTGTTCTGTTTTCCAAAATTCTTCCCTCCATATAGAAATTATTGTAGAAAATTTGTTGGCTTTGGTAGTTTTCTAAATCATTTAGTTTATATTTTAATAGCAGTAGGAATTATTTTCATAATAAAATTTGCCCCAAAACAATTCTTTTAATAGCATTTTCAATCTTTGAAATGCTTCTGCTGCACTACAATTATTTTAAACAATTCTTTAAAAATTCCACAAAAATTATGAGGGGTCATGAGATACCTATAGACCACTTTTATGCAAAAACCCAACTTGGTCTTTTGAAAATTTTAAGCAAAACATCCTCTTTTCAATTCTGTCCCATTCCTAGGTTATAACTGCAACCCCAATTTTCCTTGCCCCAAAAATTCTGAAATTTTTCCACCTTATAGTCCTTCCAATCAAACCCTTAAGTCCAGAAGATCAACTCCATTTGCATCTTGCAAACCCACCAAATAAATCCCCCAAGTTTGGGTCCAGAACTGAATTTCTCCAAAACTTGCACTGACAATTTTTCTTTTTGCCAAACCAACTCTACCATCATATCTACCATCTAATGAGACATCATCCTGGCAATTTGCATAGTCAACAAAAATGCCTAGATTGCCTTAGCATTTTGTCAAGCAGGTTGTGAGCATGACAGAGTCTGACAACCTCCTAAAATTTCATATGGAACTTGATCCTCTTGCTAAAACAACATGTCCACCGTCCTTTTCATGTAACGGGTCATCACCACGCCAATTTCCAGGTGCAACAAATCCCACTAGCTGCCCCTGGCATTTGATTGAGCACTCTGGGTGCGTGCACTGGGCGTGGCCAGAGCGCCCCCGTTGCACCCGTCGGCGTCCGGACCACTGTTGTCGTTCTGCTGCCTCCCTGGCTTGCCCCGCTCACCCTCGCTTGCCACTGCACCTGCTGCGACCTTCCCCTGATCCCCTAGCGCCGCCCGCCACCAACCTGCACCTACCAGAGCCGCTGCCGTGGTCGCCGACTCGGGTACGGCACCGTCCAAGGTGCTTGGCGCCAATCAGAGGCCACCAGCGCATCGCACACTTAAGTTCCAACCCCCTGAGCTCATCCGCTACTCGCCGGCCTCGTCACCGTCCGCGCTCACCATAAATGGCCGCCGCCATAGTCTGCAGTGGACGGCGCCGTCCGGGCCACCTGGCGCTCCCCTAAGCCCTCCAGCTCACTTGGAGACCAGCTGCAGACCACCGACCCCCTCACCTACCCACCGACCGCGTCACCGCCCTAGCTGCTTCCTCTGCTGCCATCAATGGCGCCCGCCGACGTGTCCTTCTCTGGAAGCCACGGAGCCACATCGCTCCCGCCTATATACGTCCATCCCGAGCTCGCTCCACTCACCGGCAACGTCCCTCCATCCTCTAAAAGCCAATAGTAGGCACTAAGCAACCAGAGACAGTCGTCTCCTCCCTCTCGCCAGCTATGGCCGCCGCCATCTCTCGGATGATTCCGAGCCAGCCACGGCCTCCCCTCCCCATTTTGTTGCACCAGTCGACCCACAAAACCACCACGCACCGATTCCCCCTCTCAATTTTGCTCAGGAGCCGCCGTAGATGAAAGCCCCATCCTGCCCGACACCGCCGTCCGCTGGGAGGACCGCCGTCGGCGACTCCGTCCACTCCGGCGACCAAGGAGGGTACCCACGGGACAGCCTCGGCCTCCTGGACTCAACGGTGGGCTCGGCTCGCCGTGGGGCCCCACCGTTCGCCAGGGCCAGTCACCGGAGCCCTGCGCTCCGTCCGGCCAGAGGGAAGATGCACGCGGGCGACTGGTCAAACCTGATTAGTGGGCCAGGCGGGCCCACTGTCAGTGACCCAGCACCCCGCCAGCTCGGCTTAAGTGGAGACGGGCTCCCAAGAGGCCGTTTTCGCGCGAGAAAAAACGTATTCCTAGGAGTACGCCTTCGACGTCGCAGCCCTCCCGCATGGCCGAGCGACTGGGCTTGGCCCAATAGCGCCAGACGGCTAAGTCCTGCCCAGAGCGCGCTTCTGCCCTTTTCTCTTTTTCTTTTCCAACAGTTGTCAAATAATCCTACATCAGTCATTTCAAGACCAAATTTGATGATTCAAAATTCTGCATACTCCTAAATTCATGCTCTATTAATCCAGCTAGGGTGAACATTTTTCCTAAGCTTTGCTTCTGTTGGATCTATTAAATAGTCCATTTCTTCATTTATTTCAGCTTAGAAATTCCCTAGGAAAATCATATGAACTCCAAATCATTTGATTCTTTTTCTAAAATTCATCATATTTCATCTAGTTTATTTTAGTATTTATTTCAAAAATTTCCAAACAACTTTTTTGTACTGTTTCAAGTTTATGTGGTAATTTCAATATTTTGAAAATAGGAAAATGGAGGGAAGATAAAATTTTCAAAGTTTTGGAGTGCACCCAATCCTTCTGCATGCTCAAGGCAAGCATCTTGAACACTTGATATGGTGAATGCATGGTTAATTACTTGCAAGAATAATTGAATCATGAATATGTTGAATTCAAATAAAATTTGCATTTGCTATTATTACGTGCATGATCCCTTGAAAATATTTTATCTTCACTTAAATATGAAGTATGACTAAGTATGGCTATTTTTGCATGTCACATATGCCTATGTTGGTCCGGGCTAATCTGCAAGAAAGAATCAGTCACGAGAAAAGTGACCGTGAGACTGAAATCTCATTGAGACGAGAATGATCAGTGAGGGCATGTTGGGACATGTCAGGTGGTGACCCTGTTGGGTACTACCAAGGAAATATATTGTGCTAACCACTGCAGGAAAACTTAACCTCCTGAGTTGACCGTAGATCGAGTCTTGTTCCGGTAACCCCCATACTTGTTTCGTGCAGCCACTTGTCCCTGCCACAGGTAGGGTACGGTTCAGTAAGTTGTTAACCCCTTTCCTGCACACACCGTACAGAGAGGCCATAGTGAAAGATACCATCTGATCACTAGTAGGCGTGTCACTTGGTCCGAGGGCATGAATGGTCGGTCTGGGACCGAAGCTGAATGTTCATGTTATTAGAGGTCGTTGTATGAGGCCTTCCCACTTAGAGTTTTACTTTACCGCTGCTTTGGGTGATTCCTGACCCGGGAAAAATTAAGGCTGGTGCGTGTGGGTTAGGTGTGTTTTCAACCCAAAGACCATAATGGGAATTAGTCAGCATCTCGGTGTTGGCTAAAGAAATCCTTTACTTGTGGGTAAAGAGTACACCCTCTGCAGAGTTTTAAAACCTATTCGAATAGCCGTGTCCGCGGTTAAGGACTACAGTCTGGGTTGGTCAAGTGTCGGTCTTAGTGTCGGTCTTCGGAGGAAATAATTAAAATGATCATGATTCATTTTTGCAGGATAATCATTGTCACTACTGATGCTATCATGAATATTATTGCTAACATGGTCACTATTGTGGACTAACCTCTTTCTTCTATGTGCAACTCTGAGTATCACTTGGGATGGCTAGTCCACCTGGATACTCATTTATACTTTTCTGAGTATCACTTGGGATGGCTAGTCCACCTGGATACTCAATTATACTTTTCTGGGTATCACTTGGGATGGCTAGTCCACCTGGATATTCGGGTTTTTTTATTTTTCTAGGTATCACTTGGGATGGCTAGTCCACCTAGATACTCAGATTTCTATTCAAGACCTCTCGAGGCGTCGCATTCAGACACCCGTTTGGCATTTCTTTTCAAGACCTCTCGAGGCGTCGCATTCAGACACCTGTTTGGCATTTCTTTCCAAGACCTCTCGAGGCGTCGCTTTCAGACACCCGTTTGGCATTATTCTTGGAATTCCTCGGGCGGTCCAGCGCCCGATGTTCCATTTAATTTTCTTGGTTTATTACTGAACTAATATATTTACTCTTCTGCACCGTATTAATATTTATCATGCCATGCTTTAATATCAGTCAGCATATACATTTAATATAATCAATCATGAACATATGCATTCGGTATATCTTTTGTTCATCATGTTTGCGAGTGCATTCAACGTACTCACTGGCTTGTCCCTGGCTATTTAATTGGCCAGGTCAGGATTTCAGCGAGGATTACTACAATGACGTCCATGCGGACTAGGAGCCTAAAATAGCAGCCACGTGAGATAGGAGTTATCCCAGTCAGCCATTCCTGTGGGATTGGAGCTTCCACCAGAATTGGAGATCCGCTACCCGCTTCCGCCATCCGCCGTTAGAAATCATTATTGTATCATTAGACCTTTATGGTCTTGTATCCAATTCTTGTAATTGCTTGGAATTATGTATCAAGGACGTGTCCACCAGTAAAATGATCTTGGGGCTGGTGGTGACATGAGGGGTCATTTGCTGGGATATTGTGTCCCGGAAATCCGGCCCCGACACACACAGATGCATGTCAGGTCATTATGGGTTGATTATGTGCTCTAATGCTTCACTAATTATTTTAGACGGAAAGGGAAAATATCCGGGAATATTTTCCCAGCTCCAGGTGCTTATCGGTATATTGATCCGGAGGGGAAGGTTCCATGTTCGATAGGTTAGAGGGGTGTGGCAGGTATGTGGATGGCATATTCGGATTCATTATATTTTTCTGATCATTTTTCATATATAAATTATTTTCATCCGAGTAACGGTTTATTTTATATGATTTTTCAAAGTTTAAACAATATTCTGAAATTACAGATTTATTTTAATTCGAAAAACATTTAGTATTTAACTGCTACGGGTACCCAGTGAAGTGTACCCAGCTTTTGCACGTGAGGCTGACAGTGGGTCCCAGTGCTGAGTCAGCACGCTGACTGGACCCATCTTATCCATTTGAACAGTAAAAGGTGGGCCCCTGGTGTCGGTGAGACATTTAAATAAACTGGTTTTATTAGAATAAATAACCCGCGTGGGGCCCGGCTGTCAGTGGGGTTAGCAGGGGGTTAGCAGGTTAGTTAGTGGCTTAATTAGGCCGGCCACGTTAGCATCGACGGAGCTCAATGCCGGCGACCTGGGAACGCGGCGGAGAGCACTCGGGAGGCCACGGGAGGACCAGCCGAGGGCATTTGGAGGAAGCCCGCACTCGCGCGCATCCCTTGGGCACAGCAGGAGACCGCGGGGTGGTCGGAGCTCACCGGAGGCGAGCTCGCAACGGTGGTCAGAGCAACGGCTTCGACGGACCAGTCGATAGTGAGCACAAAAAGGGGCGCGGTCGGTGGCGTTGGCTTGCTGTGAAGCTGCACAGCACGTGGAGGTGCTCGGGCGTGAGCTGCGGCTGTGGTAGCCATTGTGGCGACGAAACATGGTGGCGGCGGAGCTACTGGCCACGGCGGCGGCTAGCCTGGGGCTCGAAAACGAGCAACGGGAGAGGGTAAAGACGCGGGGGGGCTCACAGCATTGTAGAGGAGGGCTCGGGGAGGCCAGTGGTGGTCGGAGATGACCGAATCGATGGCGGCAGTGGCAGATGGCGCCGGGGAAGAAGAGGTCGAGGGCGACGTCGGTGGGGCTCCTAAGGTTCGAACCGGTGGCGAGGTCGATGAGGACGAGCACGGGGAAGCTGCCAGACTCCTTGGAATGGCGGGAGGAGGTCGGTGGCCGCGTCGTTTATGGCTGCGGAGCCATGGAGGCACTCGGCATTCTAAACTATTCCCTCAAGAGGTGAAGCATTCAATGCGTTCAGTGCATATATCTGGCTCTCGGCATTCTAAACTATTCGGGCTGAGTATTTGATTGTCTAGGTAGAAGGATGTGTAAGTTGGACTTTCTTAGAGGCACAGTCGATGAAAGCATTATGTGCTTTCAGCCAATCCATACCGAGAATGACATCTATGGTAGAAACCTTCAGGGCCATGAGTGAAGCGGTGAACACTAATCCTCTAATCGCAATGTGGTTGTTGTGGGCTATCATCGAGGTATCCCACCTGGATCCGGGAGAGCTAATCACCAGCAGAGGGTACACATTTTCGAATGATAATTCTTGCTTGCGTGCAAACGCCTCAGATATGAAGGAATGCGACACTCCTGAATCAAAAAGAACAGAAGCTGGTACTGAGTTAACAGGGAGGGTTCCCAGCACGATAGTCGGTTCCTTCTGTGCCTTTTCAGCATCGACATGATTGGCATGGCCAAGTACCACAACAGCCGATCTGATATTACAGTTTCTGGATCGACGGTTTTGACAACCCTTTTTACGACTAACAGGAAGACGTGGTGCATCCTGAGACTGATCCTGGTGACAGTCGAGAGCAAAGTGCCCTAGCTGTCCACACTTGCGGCATAAACCATCATTATGTGGAGGAGCCATAGCATTGGGCTGTCCACCCTGAATCGTTAGTTGTCTCGGCGGTGGAGGCAGACGAGGTGCGACATAAGACGGCCTTGGGGTTGGAGCAGGTCGGTGATAAACATTGTGCAGGATCCAGACTTGACGTTTCTGAGCAGGCTGACCTGAGGATGAGCCAACATCACGAGTGCGCTTGAGCGACTCCTGGTACTCAGTCAGACCTGTTTCAGCTCGGAAAGCTTGGCTGACAAGCGTCACAAAGTGTGCGTAATCATGGACAACAAGTGCGAGCTTTATATCAGGACGCAGTCCTTCACGGAATTTCTCCTGTTTGCGAGCGTCAGTGCAGATGTCATCCTCAGCATAGCGGGATAAGTCGAGAATTTTCCTCAGATATTCATCAATAGACATTTTTCCCTGTGTGACTTTGCGGAATTCCTTCTTCTTCTGGTCCATCAGACCTTGAGGAATGTGCCGTGGCTTTCCCACCATTGAGCAGTTGGGCCCCTCAAGTGATACGTCGCGAAGGTGACGTAACTGTCAGGGGCAATATTAGCCGACTTCATCTGAAAAGCGATGTCACGGAGCCAATCATCAGCATCCATTGGATCACTCGAGTTACGGAAGGTGGACGGGTTGAGGCGCGCGAATTCTTGCAGTGTTATTGGGGCTCGCTGTTGATGAGCATTCTGGTTTGGAAACTGGGCCATTACTCCAGTCATAAACTGATGATTCAGCTCAAACTACTGCATCATTGCGGCAATATAGGGTGGAGGTGGAGGATCGTCAGCCATCCTACTAAAAACTTCAGGGAGTGGTTTAGCAAGGGTAGAGCAAGTGTTTGGAGTCATTCATGATGTAACCTGAACAATGAGCAAAGGGCAGTAGTCATTAAAGACATACAGATCCATACACGGAGTCGATTACTCGCTGTTAGCCTGAGTTCAGGAAAGAGAAACAACCTAGACATACTAGGCGGCACGCAGGCACATGATGGAGGGATACAACAACAGGACATAGCAAAGGCTACATCAATGTCGGAGAAAACTCATGAAGCCTGGCATCTGCAGGTGACGACGCAGGGTGCCCTCGATATGAGGATCCTGCGGTCCGTGAACATTCTGATGCAGAACCTGGCCCTCAACTCGTAGCAAAGGTCCATGTCATTCAAAGGAATAACTGTAGATAATTCAGATCTCTTGATGGATGTGATCACGAGAACCTAGAGTGAGAGTCAGTAAAATCTTTAACCCGAAAGGAAGAGAGATCAGAGTCCCAAAGTAAAGAAGAGAAATAAAATATCCTAATCCCATCCATTTGCGATGTGGGCCCGTAAGCCACACAACAATGTTTGTAAAATAGTTTTGCAAAGGCTAGACTCAACTTCAGCCAAGGAGTTGGAAAGGGGCTTCCTACAGGCAGTCGGCTCTGATACCAGCTTGTGACGCCCCCGACTCAATCGTGCACTAATCATACACACAAATGCGCAAGATCAAGCCCAGGGACTCACGGGAACATATCACAACACAACTCTATACACAGGATAAAAAATAATACAAGCTTTATATTACAAGCCAGGGGCCTCGAGGGCTCGAATACATAAGCTCAAGTTACACAAGAGTCAGTGGAAGCATCAGTATCTGTGTACAGACTTAATTAGACAAGGTTGCCTTAAGAAGGCTGAGCAAAACAATGACATCTAGATCGAAAAGGCACAGGCCTCCTGCCTGGGAGCCTCCGAACTAGTCCTGGTCGTCGGTCTCCACATAGTAGTAGGCTCCGTCGGGGTAGTAGTAGTCGTCGACGGGATCACCTGATTCCGAGGCTCCGTCATCTGATCGCAGCAATCGGGTATGGGGAAAAAGAGGTAGCAAAGCAACCGTGAGTACTCATCCAAAGTACTCGCAAGACTTACATCAGAACTATGCTAATCATGCATCGGTATCAAAGGGAAGGGCTGTATCTGTGGACTGGACTGCAGACTTGCCAGAAAAGAGAGAAGGCCTAGCCTATCGAAGAGACTTGCATCTTGCAGCATCTTGCAGCATTAGAAGAGTGCAGATTAGTAGCATAACATAAAGTAATAAGTAATAGTAGCAATGCCCAGATATCCTTCCTCGACTCCCCGCGAGAAAGCGATCCCGGAGCCATCATATTAATTAATTACCACAAGTATCCAGTTTTAGTTGTAGTAGATCGGGATACAACACTGAGCGTCCTGTTACCGTGGACACGGCTAGTCGAATTGATAACTTCCTTGCAGGGGTGCACTACTGTGACCCAACACGCTCGATTACCTCTGTCCGGACACACTTTTCCGGGTAATGCCCGGCCTCGGATAACCAACACGACGTAGTCCTACCTAGGCTCCGCACAGAGGTCCCCGCCGGTCTACATCCTAAGTGCTCAGGGGTCTTGGGCCATCGCCCGTTGCACTCCGGGTCATTGTGCGTAGGGTGGATCCAGGCACCACCCCTGTCCTGGAAGGCGCCGATCCGACCCGGCCACAATGCTGAACTGGATGTCTGACAGAGCTTTTGAAAGAATCGTATGATGCAGAGGGCCCCATTAAACCATTATCCCACGTGGTGGTAGTGCGTATAGGCCAATGGCCAACTCAGACCAAATACCCAAATCCGTTAAGTGTGTTATTAGTAACTCACGGACACGAACAGGGCTCCAGGCTCACCTCTGACACCCTGTCGCAACGACTTGGTAACCCGCGGCCCAACGACCAGGGACCAGGCCCACCTCTCTCCTAGGTAGTCTCCACTTGCCCTGTCATTCTGCCACAGATATCTCTCGCAGGTACCCTTGGGGCCGACCCGTCTTTGTATGAATCACTCGTGGGTGCTCTTGGAGCCGACCCGACTTTAGTAAGGAGCTGTCGGGACTCAGGTCCATCTCTTACTGTATGGTACCACCTGCCCTTCAGCACCCGTATAAACATTGTAATGTAATGGTGTAAACATGCCCGCGATCCTCGCCCAAAGGGGATCACGGCCCGATAATCTAGCTAGCCACACGGACAAAGGTGTAGGGCCAACTGATGAAACAATAGCATAACTAAACTAGGTATGCTAGTATAACAGGTAATGTAGCAACATCAGGTTACAAAAGCAGGCTATGCATCAGAATAGGTTCTACCGAACAATAGCGGTGACATATGCATGAAAGTAGAGAGAAGGAATAGGCGATATAGGAATGATCAAGGGGGTTTGCTTGCCTGGAAGCTCCGCTGAGAAGCAAGAAGGGTCGTCGGTGACGTAGTCGATCATAGGGGCATCGGCAGCAGTCTCAGGGTCTACCAGAGAAGAAAGAGGAGGAAGAAACAAATAAATAATGGGCAAACAAATGCACACAGATGCATGTCAGGTCGGTATGGATTGATTATGTGCTCTAATGCTTCACTAATTATTTTAGACGAAGAGGGAAGATATTCAGGAATATTTTCCCAGCTCCAGGTGCTTATCGGTATATTGATCCGGAGGGGAAGGTTCCATGTTCGATAGGTTAGAGGGGTGTGGCAGGTATGTGGATGGCATATTCGGATTCGTTATATTTTTCTGATCATTTTTCATATATAAATTATTTTCACCTGAGTTACGGTTTATTTTATATGATTTTTCAAAGCTTAAACAATATTCTGAAATTACAGATTTATTTTAATTCGAAAAACATTTAGTATTTAACTGCTACGGGTACCCAGTGAAGTGTACCCAGCTTTTGCACGTGAGGCTGACAGTGGGTCCCAGTGCTGAGTCAGCACGCTGACTAGACCCATCTTATCCGTTTGAACAGTAAAAGGTGGGCCCATGGTGTCAGTGAGACATTTAAATAAACTGGTTTTATTAGAACTAATAACCCGCGTGGGGCCCGACTATCAGTGGGGTTAGTAGGGGGTTAGCAGGTTAGTTAGTGTCTTAATTAGGCCGGCCACATCAGCATCGCCGGAGCTCAACGCCGGCGACCTGGGAACGCGGCGGCGAGTGCTCGGGAGGCCACGGGAGGACCAGCCGAGGGTATCTGGCGGAAGCCCGCACTCGCGCGCTGCTACTTGTGAGCTGCGTTGGTTATTCCTTGAAGAGGAAGGGAGATGCAGTACAGTAGAGATAAGTATTTCCCTCAGTTATGAAACCAAGGTTATCAATCCAGTAGGACAATCACGCAACACCTCGTTAGCAGCACCTGCACACAAAACAACAAATCCTTGCACCCAACGCAAACAAGGGGTTGTCAATCCCTCGGCGGTAAGTTGCAAGATTAAATTATATGTGATAGATAGATAGATTGAAACAAAAATACAAAATAAAATAAATAAATAAAAAGTGCAGCAAGGTATTTTTAGGGTTTTTAATATATGATTTAGATAGACCCGGGGGCCATAGTTTTCACTAGAGGCTTCTCTCATAAAAATAGCATACGGTGGGTGAACAAATTACTGTTGGGCAATTGATAGAAAAGCAAATAATCATGACGATATCCAAGGCAATGATCATGTATATAGGCATCACGTCCGAGACAAGTAGATCGACTCCTGCCTGCATCTACTACTATTACTCCACACATCGACCGCTATCCAGCATGCATCTAGTGTATTAAGTCCATAAAGAATGGAGTAACGCCTTAAGCAAGATGACATGATGTAGACAAAGTAAACTCACACATGAATAAACCCCATCTTTTTACCGTTAATAGCAACGATACATACGTGTCATGTCCCTTTCTGTCACTGGGATTGAGCACCGCAAGATCGAACCCATTACAAAGCACCTCTTCCCATGGCAAGATAAATCAATCTAGTTGGCCAAACCAAATCAATAGATCGAAGAAGAAATACGAACCTATAATAATCATGCATAAAAGAGTTCAGAGAAGACTCAAATAATATTCATGGATAATCTGATCATAAACTCACAATTCATCAGATCCCAACAAAAACACCGCAAAAAGTGATTACATCGGATAGAACTCCAAGAACATCGAGGAGAACATTGTATTGAAGATAAAAAAAAGAGAAGAATCCATCTAGCTACTAACTATGGACCCCAAGGTGTGTGGTAAACTACTCACGCATCATCGGAAGGGCAGCAAGGTTGATGTAGAGCCCCTCCGTGATCGATTCCCCCTCCGGCGGAGTACCGGAAAAGGCCTCAAGATGGGATCTCTCGAGAACAATAGCTTGCAGCGGCGGAAAAAGTATTTCGTGGACTCCTCTGTTGGTTTCCCGATTTTAGAGAATTTATAGTGGTGGAATTAGGTCAAACGGAGCTGTGTGGGCCCCACAAGCCACCAGGGCACGCCCTGGTGCCTCGTGGGCCACTGCTCCATCTTCTGGCCCTCTCCCAAAGCATCCAGTACTTGTTATGTCCAGAAAAAAATCTCCAAAAAGTTTCGTGGCATTTGGACTTCGTTTGGTACTAATATTCTGGAAAACCAAAAACAGGCAAAAAACAACAACTGGCACTGGGCACTAAGTTAATAGGTTAGTCCCAAAAAATGATATATAATTGCTGTAAATGTGTATAAAAACATCCAAGATTGATAATATAATAGCATGGAACAATCAAAAATTATAGATATGTTGGAGACGTATCACGCGCATCCCTTGGGCACAGCAGGAGACCGCGGGGTGGCCGGAGCTCACCGGAGGCGAGCTCGCAATGGCGGTCGGAGCAACGGCTTCGACGGACCAGTCAATAGTGAGCACAAAAAGGGGCGCGGTCGGTGGCGTTGGCTTGCTGTGAAGCTGCAGAGCACGTGGAGGTGCTCGAGCATGAGCTGCAGCTGCGGTAGCCATGGTGGCGATGAAACACGGCGGTAGTGGAGCTATTGGCCACGGCGGCGGCTAGCCTGGGGCTCAAAAACGAGCAACGGGAGAGGGGAAAGATGCGGGGGGCTCACAGCGTTGCAGAGGAGGGCTCGGGGAGGCCGGTGGTGGTCGGAGATGACCGAATCGATGGCGGCAGTGGCGGACGGCGCCTGGGAAGAAGAGGTCGAGGGCAACGTCGGTGGGGCTCCTAAGGTTCGAACCGGTGGCGAGGTCGATGAGGACGAGCACGGGGAAGCTGCCAGACTCCTTGGAAGGGCGGGAGGAGGTCGATGGCCGCATCGTTTACGGCTGCGGAGCCATGGAGGTGCTTGGTGAGGCGGGGAAACGAGGGAGAGAGGGGGAGGAAAGAAGCCAGGGGTTCACGGAGAGGGGCACGACGCTGCCCTTATCCATCCAGCGGCGGGCGTGGTGGCGTGCAGTCGATCAGCGGGAGGGGGGGCCGGCTGTGGGCGCGCGTGCGCAGGCGACAACAGCGAGGGGTGAACAGGAGGAGGGAGAAGACAAGGGGGAGCTGGTCTGGGCCTGGCACTGTGGACTAGAGCCCAGTGCCACGGTGCCCTTTTCCTTTTTCTTTTTGCCTTTTTTTGTTTTTCCCCTTTGGCTTCTGTTTTTGCATTTCCTTTTTTACATCAAGTGATTTTTGCAAAATGTGCAACTGGTCAAAACAAATGCTAGGCAATATTAGGCACTGCCACAAAAAGTTTGGGATGCATTTGAATTTGTTTGAATTTTTCATAATTGAAAAAGCATTTAAATATGCTGATTTGGCACTGTTTTAATTCCTATAGTTCATTTTAGCAAATAAGTGATGTGGTTTTCTTGAACAAATAATTGTTATGGAATATTTGCTAAATGATGAACTATTTTGCAGCAACTTTTGTGCAACTTTAAATTTCACTTGCAATTTGAATTGATTTCAATGGTGGAATTTGAAATGAGATATGAATCCATAGTGATCAAGCATTGCAAACCAAAGTGATTAAGCATAATCATGACGATCACTGTAGCTCATTACACAGGGGTGTTACTTCACCACTGCAGCAAAAA
Organism: Elymus sibiricus; assembly: GCA_039707655.1. Classification (NCBI taxonomy): domain Eukaryota; kingdom Viridiplantae; phylum Streptophyta; class Magnoliopsida; order Poales; family Poaceae; genus Elymus; species Elymus sibiricus. The sequence goes on from CM077674.1 coordinate 257,593,162, forward strand.
TTTGCAAAACATAAAGCACTAGAACAAAAACTAATTGGAGCATTGGAGGAGTCACATACCGAGGAGTAATTCCTATAACAGTTTTGGAAACGGAGTTCCGAGCAAGGAGATCGAAATTTGCAGCAAAATGAGCAAGAACGCGGGCTTGGGAGCAAGTTTGATTTTTTCTGGAGGAAGGAGAAGGCAATGGGTGGCTGGCATAAGTGAGTGGTTCCCTGTGGGACCCACAAGCCTGCTGGGCACGCCCAGGGGGGTGGGCGCGCCCTGTGAGCTTGTGGCTCACAGGTGCACCTCCCTGGGGTGTGTTCAGTGCCAAAAATTCTTAAATATTCTAGAAAAAATCATACTAAATTTTTAGGGCATTCTGAGAACTTTTATTTTTGGGCCATTTTTTATTGCACGGAAAATTCAGAAAACAAGATAATCATGGCATTTTATTTTATTCAACTACAAATAACAGAGAGCAAACTATGATTACAGAAGGTTGTGCTTACTAAATTCATCGACCACATGCCCCTCAAAAAGAATCCATTAATAAGGTTGATTAAGTCTTATTAACAAACTATTTCCGAATGGCACGAAACCGAAGAATTTTCGTATAACACTAAGTTACCTCAATGGGGATATGCATCTCCCCAACAATAAGAATTTCATACTTCTTTTTGACGGTAGGAAGAGGAAATTTCAAACCTCCAATAGTGATTGTCGAAACTTTTTCAATACAATTGATACCATTCACCGAACTTTGTTTCTTCGGAAAATAAACCGTATGCTCATTACCATTGACATGAAAGTAACCTTGCTTTTGTTGCAATCAATAACAGCCCCTGCAATATTCAAGAAGAGTCTACCAAGGATAATCGGCATGTTGTCGTCCTCGGGCATATCAAGTATAACAAAGTCTGTCAAGATAGTAACATTTGCAACAACAATGGGCACATCCTCGCAAATTCCAATAGCTATAGTAGTTGATTTATCAGCCATTTGCAAAGATATTTCAGTAGGTGTGAGCTTATTCAAATCAAGTCTTCTATATAAGGAGAAAGGCATAACACTAACACCGGCTCCTAAATCACATAGAGCAGTTTTAACATAACTTATTTTAATAGAGCATGGTATAGTAGGTATTCCCGGATCTCCTAACTTCTTAGGTACTCCACCCTTAAAAGAATAATTAGCAAGCATGGTGGAAATTTCAGCTACAGGTATCTTTGTTTTATTAGTGACAATATCTTTCATATATTTAGCATCGGGAGACATTTTCAACATATCAATCAAGCGAGTGCGCAAAAAGACAGGTCTAAGCATTTCACCAAAGCACTCAAAGTCTTCCTCATCTTTATTTCTAGATGGTTTAGTAGGAAAAGGCATAGGTTTTTGAACCCATGGTTCTCTTTCTTTTCCATGTTTTCTAGCAACAAAATCTCTTTTATCATATCTTTTATTCTTAGGAGGTGGGTTATCAAGATCAATAGCAGGTTCTATTTCTACATCATTATCTGGTTGAGTATCATCATGAACATCATCATTATCATTATCATTACGTGAATGTTCATTACCGGATTGTGTCTCGGCATCAGAAATAGAAAAATCATTACGATTCTCAGGAGGTTTTTGTATCACAGGTTCACTAGAAGCAGGCAAAGTCCTATCATTTTTCTTTTTCATTTTCTTCTTAGATGAACTAGGTGCATCAGTATTAATTCTTTGAGAATCTTGTTCAATTCTTTTAGGATGACCTTCAAGATATAGAGGATCCTGAGTCATTCTACCTCCTCTAGTAACAACTCTAACAGCATGATCATTCATTTTATTATTCATCTCATCAAGCAATCCATTTTGTGACTTAGGAATTTGTTCTAACTGAGTATGAACCATACAAGCATGTTTACTTAAGCCTTTAACATCATTAGCAGTTCTAAACATCAAATCACTCAAACGATCTATCATGAAAGCATTTCTTTTTAGTTGATTGCTAACATATAAATTGAAGTGTTCTTGCTTAATGATGTAATTATCAAATTCATACAGGCATTGACTAGCAGATTTATTATATGGAATATCACCTTCATCAAATCTAGTGAGAGAATTTACCTCCACTACCTGTGTCGGGATGTCAAGCCCATGTATTTCTTCAATAGGTGGTAAATTCTTAACATCTTCAGCTTTAATACCCTTTTCTTTCATAGATTTCTTAGCTTCTTGCATATCTTCTGGACTGAGGAATAGAATGCCTCTCTTCTTCGGAGTTGGCTTAGGTGGTGGTTCAGGAAGTGTCCACTCATCGGCATTTCTCAACATATTATTCAATAGTTCTTCAGCCTGTCCAACAGTTCGTTCCCTGAAAACAGAACTAGCACAACTATCTAGGTAGTCCCTAGAAGCATCGGTTAGTCCATTATAAAAGATATCAAGTATTTCATTTTTCTTAAGAGGATGATCAGGCAAAGCATTAAGTAATTGGAGAAGCCTCCCCCAAGCTTGAGGGAGATTCTCTTCTTCAATTTGCACAAAGTTAAATATTTCCTGTAAAGCAGCTTGTTTCTTATGAGTAGGAAAATATTTCTTAGAGAAGTAATATATCATATCCCGGGGACTACACACACAACCAGGAGCAAGAGTATTAAACCATTTCTTAGCATCACCCTTTAATGAGAAAGGAAACAACTTAAGAATATAGTAATAGCGAATTTTTTCCTCATGAGCAAATAGGGTGGCAATATCATTCAACTTAGTAAGGTGTGCCACAACAGTTTCAGTTTCATAACCATGAAAAGGATCAGATTCAACCAAAGTAATTAACTCAGGATCGACAGAGAATTCATAATCCTTATCGGTAACAAATATAGGAGAGGTAGCAAACTTAGGATCATATTTCATTCTCTCCCTCATAGATTTTTCTTTCAACTCAACAAGCAATTTTCTAACATCATCTCTAGTATTACAAGCAAGAATTGCCCTAGCTGTCTCCCTATCAAAAACATAACCATCCGATATCTTAGGCATTTCAACTCTAGTAGGAGAGCTAGGCATAATAGGTGAATCATAATTTTCAAGAGTTTCAACATTTTCAGTTTCTTTAGCTTTAGCAATCTGTTCATCAAGAAATTCACCTAGTGGCATAGTATTATCAAGCATAGTACTAGCATCATCAATAGTTTCATTCATAGCAGAAGTAGTATCATCAATAACTTGCGACATATCAGAATGAATAGCAGGTGGTGGTGTCGCAAGCCTACTCAAAACAGAAGGTGAATCAAGTGCAGAGTGTGATGGCAGTTCCTTACCTCCTCTAGTCATTGAGGGGACACTCTTCGTCTTAGCGTCTTTCAGATTCTTCATAGTGATCAACAGATATAAATCCCAAGTGACTCAGCAGATAGAGCTATGCTCCCCGGCAATGGCGCCAGAAAAAGGTCTTGATAACCCACAAGTATAGGGGATCACAACAGTTTTCGAGGGAAGTATTTCACCCAAATTTATTGATTCGACACAAGGGGAGCCAAAGAATATTTTTGAGTATTAGCAGTTGAGTTGTCAATTCAACCACACCTGGAGAACTAAATATCTGCAGCAAAGTGTTTAGTAGCACAGTAGTATGACAGTTTTAATAGCAGTAGTAACAGTAGCAATAGTAACAGAGACAGTAATAGTGGCAGTTTTGTAGTGATTGTAACAGCAGCAGCAACGAAAGTAACTTAGCAAAGATCAATAAGCGAAAAGCGTAGGCATTGGATCAGTGATGGATAATTATGTTGGATGACATTCATCATGTAACAGTCATGACCTAGAGCGATACACAATAGCTCCAATTCATCAATGTAATGTAGGCATGCATTCCGTATATAGTCATACATGCTTATAGTAAGAACTTGCATGACATCTTTTGTCCTACCCTCCCGTGGTAGCTGGTCCATAAGGAAACTAAGGGATATTAAGGCCTCCTTTTAATAGAGAACTGGAACAAAGCATTAACACATGGTGAATACATGAACTCCTCGAATTACAGTCATCCCTGGAGAGTATCCCACACAATTGTCACTATGGAGTCTACGGATCAGAACAATAACAAGTGCATATGACAAGCGGATAGGATCAAGAACTCTAATATATTCATGAAAACATAAAGGTTCAGATCTGAAATCATGGAACTCGGGCCCTAGTGACAAGCATTAAGCATAGCAAAGTCATAGCAACATCAATCTCAGAACATAGTGGACACTAGGGATCAAGCCCTAACAAAATTGACTCGATTACATGACAAATCTCATCCAACCCATCACCGTCCAGCAAGCCTACGAAGAAATTACTCACACACGGCGGTGAGCATCATGAAATTGGTGATGGAGGATGGTTGATGATGACAACGACGTCGAATCCCCCTCTTCGGAGCCCCGAACGGACTCCAGATCAGCCCTCCCGATGAAGAACAGGAGGTGGCGGCGGCTCCATATCGTAAAACGCGATGATTCTTTCTCTCTGATTTTTTTTCTTCACGAATAGGTACTTATAGCATTGGAGTTAGGGTTGCTGGAGCTGCCAGGGGCCCACAAGCCTGCTAGGCGCACCCTGGGCTTGTGGCGCTTGGGTGGCCTCCCTCTGGTAATTATCTTCGCCGGTATTTTTTATATATTCTGAAATAATTCTCCGTAAATTTTCAGGTCCATCCGAGAACTTTTATTTCTGCAGAAAAATAACACCATGGCAATTCTGCTAAAAACAGCGTCAGTCCGGGTTAGTTCCATTCAAACCATGCAAATTAGACTCCAAAACCAGAGCAAAAGTGTTTGGAAAAGTAGATACGTTTGGGACGTATCACCCCCCCATTCGATTTCCTTCCGTTCTGGCCTCGCCCCCTCCTCCACGCCTATGCCCCTATAAAAGGAGGAGCCTCCCACACCCGTTCCGCCCAAAACCCACAACCCCGAGTCCCTCCATCGTCCGATCTGAGATCCATGCGTAGGATTAGATTATTAAAAATGGCGAACCATTTTTCTTTATATTACAGCCGTCTATTAGTTTAGCTCTTAGCTCGCACCCCACGGCAAATAGAATCTTGCCATGCGTCCCCTGGCCAGCACTTAGCGTTTTCTCTTTTTCTGTTTTAGATTTCTTTTACAGATTGTGTTTGAATTTTGTTTTGCTCACATCTTTTATGTTCTTAATCCAAATTGAGTGATTCCAATTGCATTAGTTTCACAAAAAAAAATTAGTTTCCGTGAGATTCAAAAGTGTTCATGTTTGAAGATTTTAAATTCGAATTTGACAAATTTGATTCAAACACTAAATTGCTTATAACTTTTATTTAAAAATAGGTTTTTAATTAGTTCTTTTTGCTACTGCTTTCTAGATGTTTTGTTTATCCAGAGGATTAATAAAAATAATTTTGTAGATAATTTTAGATCTGTTTTAGCCAGATCCAAATCTGGCCTATTTATTCTTGTTTTATTAAAAAGAAAAGTATTTTCTTTTATTTCAAAGTAATTTCTTTTTGTCACTTTCTTATAATTAAACTTAAGTTTCTGTTAGCTACCAAGAACAAAAAATTATAATTTAATAAATTTGTTTTAATCAGATTTGAGTTAAATCATGTTTTCATCATAACTTTGGTTTTATAAAAGCTTTTAATTTGATTCTTTTTGCTAATTAAAGATCTACTAAAATATTTGTTGTTAAGTTAAACCTTTTATATTTTATTTTCTGTTAAAATTTTATTTAGATCAGAAAGTGACCGCTGTTTTATTTGTTTAGAGTTTGAGTTTTCCCTAAGTTTTACAAAGTTTCTTATAGTTTTTCTTTTGTATTTCTTTATGTTTTATTTATGATTTTCACTTTAGTTTTACTTGTTGATTTCTTTTTATTGTTAGAGTGATTTCTTATATGAATGCAATTGTTTGGTTACGATAGATTTCTCGGAGTGTGACGAATAGAACAATCAGAATTTTGAGAGCGATGAAGTACACCAACAAGTACCAGGCAAGTCACTTTGATCATGTTTTACAATATCCAAGATTTTTATTGCATTAGATTCAATCTTTCCACCATGCATTCAAGTAGGTAATATTGAAACATGTTCTTGAGTAGTATCATGAGGTAGGAACCCATACCCTTGTTACTGAGCCCCGGGAAACGTTGTTTATTTCATTGCTACACTATAGTAGACGGGGATTGGTATGAGTGTTCATGAAAGATGTGAGAGTGATGACTCTTAATCAATGACGACAACTTCAAGACTTCAAGACTCAAGACAAGAATTCAATATACCACTGGGTGGAATGGTTGAAGGGCACCCTGGAGAAACTAGATGTCGGCCTATGTGATGCTGGAGTAGGCCAGACGTCACGAGGAAAGCTCCACCCAGGCTCAAAGAGACGGAAGAATACTTCAAGACCGGAAGCTTACCTGTGCAACCACAAGTCAATATGGGCTCTGGCTTGGTTGATCTTAGTTGTGACTCTGACTGGTACAGTGCTACGAGATGTAGACGAATGGTAGGATTGGATGGGCACTGTAAGTGGTTAGGGAAACTCTTTGAAAGACCATGTTTCGGTCATCTTGTTCTCAAACACCAGTCAAAGTGAGGACATAAAAGGAGGGATCGAATCTTGTGGGTAAAGTGCGCAAAACTCTGCAAAGTATTAACCTAATTGATTAGTCGTGTCCCCGGTTATGGACAACTTGAGCCTGTGGAATTGGATCTATCATAGAACTCTCAACACCGCACTATAAATTGATAATTGAGTTTAATTGTAACTTTGGTTATGAGATTTTGGTTGGCAGAACCATCTCATCAATGACATTAATTTGTAGTAATTATTTTGATTCCTCTTGAGTAGGGAAAAAATCAGCTTTTATGCAAAAACTCAGACTTAGAGCTACCACGGCCATATTGCATATAGTGATAGAGTTATTTTCATCTGTCTTTATCCGTGATCTTGCCAGTACATTCAATGTACTGACCTACACGACTGCAACTTATCATGTTGCGGGAATTTATACAACGAGTACTAGTTATGTTGTAGGGTTATGGTCTACACTCAACTTGCCGTTGGCGTTGATGGGACTCCACACCCTTACGTTTGTTTTCCGTTGTGTTATATGAGGTATACTCTGGATCAACGTTACCTTTTTAACATGTGCTGTTATGGTATTTCATCGATGTACTGTTTGTGCTAGCATACTGATACAGGGATAGCAGAGAAAGCACAGAGGCACCGATCCATTTGGGTCGGGTCGGTACATTGAGAGTTGGTGCAAACATTGCTGCTGCATCCAAATCCCGTGATATGATACGCTCTATCACACATAAGCCTCATTATATCCTTCCTCAAAAAAGCCACCATACCTACCTATCATGGCATTTCCATAGCCATTCCGAGATATATTGCCATGCAACTTCCACCATCATCATATACATGACTTGAGCATTCATTGTCATATTTCTTTGCATGATCATATAGAGCTGACATGATAATTGTGGCGCAGCCACCGTTCATCATTGTTATACATGTTACGCTAGATCATTGCACATCCTGGTACACTGCCAGTGGCATTCATATGTAGTCATCTTTTTCAGTTTATCGAGTTGTAAGTAAATAAAAGTGTGATGATCATCATTATTAGAGCATTGCCCCAGTGAGGAAAAGAATGGTGAAGATTTATGAGTCCTCGAAAAAGTGGGGATGAGGTCCATGAGACTATTCTAAAAAAAGGCCAAAAAGAGCCCATAAAAAAGAAAAAGAAAAAGAAAAAAAGGAGAAAATAAAAAAAATGAGAGAAAAAGAGAGAAAGGGCATGCTACTATCCTTTTAGCACACTTGTGCTTCAAAGTAGCACCATGTTGTTCACATAGAGAGTCTCCATGATTTGTCACTTTCATATACTAGTGGGAATTTTACATTATAGAACTTGGCTTGTATATTTCGATGAGGAGCTTCCTCAAACACTCGAGGGATTCATGAGAAAGCACGTTGGATGGACACCCACTTAGTTTCATAGGGTGCTTTCATACACTTATAGCTCTAGTGCATCCATTGCATGGCAATCCCTACTCCTCGCATCGCTATCGATTGAAAGGTGTCTCCATTGCCTAACGATCCGCCTAGTTGATGCGAGACTTTCTCTATTTTTGTCTTCCCTTGAACCCCTACCATCATTCTCTATTCCACCAAAAGTGCTAAGTCCATGGCTCACGCTCAGGTATTGAGTGAAGTCGAAAATGCTAAAGCGCATGAAAAAGTATGATACAATTGCTTGGTTTGGCACCGGGGTACTCTTGATTTGATATATCTATGCAGGGAAGACTTAGCGTGTCATGCTTACCACAACTAAGTGTATAGAGGCTATTTCCTTTAGCTCCATTATTATGAATGGCAATGATGAATTACATGCATGTTTTGTATTATTGTTTCAATATCAAATTGATAGACTATTGCCTCGAATCACTCGTATCCTAATATTCATGCCATGGTTATATTATTTGATCAAGATTATGTTAGGTAGCATTCCACATCAAAAATTATCTTTGTTTATCATTTACCTACTCGGGGACGAGCAGGAATTAAGCTTGGGGATGCTGATACGTCTCCATCGTATCTATAATTTTTGATTGTTTCATGCCATTATTTTACAACTTTCACATGCTTTTGGCAACAATTTATATTATTTTTGGGACTAACATATTGATCTAGTGCCCAGTGCATGTTCCTATTTTTTGCATGTTTTTGTATTTCACAGAAAATCCATATCAAACGAAGTTCAAACACGATAAAAAAGTTGCGGTGATTTTTTTATGGAATATATTGGATTTTTTGGCGCAAGAAACAACGCAAGATGATGCTCGAGGGGCCCATAAGCGCTGGTGGTGCGCCCCTACCCTAGGGCACGCCGGGTGAGCTTGTGGCCACCCCTTAAGTCAGTTGGGGGGACTAAATTTCTATGTTTGGCTTTTCATATATGACACTGGAAACGGGAGGACTAATCCCACAGTTCTTTATGTGACTTGTTCAGAAGCAAGGGCTTTGTGTTTTTTAGCATGGTTATGATGAATCTTTGTTATTGTATAATTAATCTCTTGTTTGGAGCTAACGACCTTACAAAAAAAACTTGTTTGGTTACCTATCCAAGCTAAATAATTCAGCTTCATTGATGAATGCATGTTAGGTAGACTGAAGAATGAGGGCACACTCTGCCCTTTTACTGATGTGGTTTATCTATGTATTAACTTGATGATCTTTTTCTGAACTGCAGCTTGCGGAGCAGGAAGTGTTTGACCTTATGAACTATTTTTTTCTGTTCTTTGTTTGGTATGTAAGTAGTATCAAGTAGAAAATATGTTATTCTCTATAAGTTTGATATCTGGCAAAAGGCTACATTTGGCAAGAAATGGCGAATTCTACATCAAATATAAAAAAAGGTTCAAACATGACAATACACGTGTGACGTGACGTTCTGAATATGGCTCAGCTAAAAACAAATAAATCACTCCAAACATGATAATGTTGTTCTTGATTATCTGCTCATGTTTGGTTTGTTTTGGGGAGGGGCATAATATAACGGGGTTGAACTCAGGGAATGTGAACCTCCTTTTTTTAGCAATCCTTGTTTTGCTTTTTAGGTTATGGTTATGTAGAAGAGAGAGCATATTTACCCTCCACACAATTGATTTTTAGATTCTAATTTATTTTGCCACTGCAATGGATTAGGGTATATTTCCTTCATTCTGATTCTGCGGTTATTGACTTTCATCAATCTTTTATCATTTTCCCTCATTTCCTTTGCCAGTCTTAGTCATTTTATTCATTTTCTTTGTCCCTTTTGTTAGTCCTTCTCAATAGGTTTCTTTGTCCCTAAATTTTTCCACCCTCGGCAATGCTGGCAACGACAAGACCTGGATGAGTGCATGACAGGAGAAGGCCATATGCACCATATAGGAATCGCACTATCGCAGGGCGCCGACAGAGCGAAGTAGTTGTGGCTCCTTTGCGAGACATGGCCGATCTAGCTGGTGCGACATGGAAGCCGTAGATTTGGGAAAGGCATGCAACCACCATTGCCAGGATGAGCAGGGTTAGTGGATGAAAGACTTGAGTGGTGGCCATGGAGCAGAGAGGTACAGGGGCCAAGCCGGAGCAGATGGAACCAGGTGCCTCATCAGATCCAGGTTAAGGTCGGGGATGTAGACGGTGTTGGAAAAGAGGAGTAGAGCCGTACTCGCCTGATTTTCAGAGCCGACATTCATCGCCGCCACCGCCGGCGACATGGTGGTAGTGGACAGGTGGACTTGGCTGCTAGGGCTGGGGCTGCCCCTTGGAGCGACAAGGGAGCGAGGAGCTCCCTCTTTTTATGAAGACAGAACTGGCGTCGAGAAGGAAGCAGCATGATAGAGAATCATGTTGTCAAGTATGAATGAAAATTACATGAAATCATGTTCGACAAATATTTTTCAAGTCAAGCAATTATTTTAGAACTATATTTTTTATAGCCCGTGGCAACGCACGGGCATTCAACTAGTAGAGATACTTGTGGCGGGCTTCAGAAATCACCCGTCCCATCCTGCTGACATGGCGCGTCCATCCATCCATCAAAAGAAAAGAAAAATAAAACGTGACAGTTCTCCCACCCACCGCACCCCACCCAAACCCCTCGTCCTCTCTCCCTCTCCCCGCGACTCTCCTCGCCGCCGCCACCACCCACCACCCACGCCGGCCGGTTCCGACGAACCTCGGCCGCACGGAGCACGCCCCCGAGCTCCCCACGGTCCGCTCCTCCCACCCCTCCGGCTAGAGCCCCGGCTCTATCGCGGTCTGCACCCTGCCCCATGGCTAGGGTTTCGCCTCCCCGTCTTGTTCACCGGAATCCACCGCGACCGGCGACGGCCGGGCCAGAGGTCGCCGGATCCGGCACCAGCGCGTTCTAGGTAGGTCCTTCCCCTCCTTTCTCGCCGGGATCCAGCTTCCCCACCTCACCTCACCTTCTCCTCCCTTCCATCCCTTTGTTGCAGGTCACCATGGCGCGGAGACGGTGACGACGGCAGTAGGGCGCCCGCTCGAGGAGGAGGAGCAGGAGAGGCGCACCTTCCTCTTCTTCCAAGGCAACCAAGGGCTGCTGAACCCCACTCTTCTTCCTGGCATGGCGTCTTCCTCCTCTCTGCCATGGCATGGTGAGCTCGTCCCCTCCCCATCTATGCTCTTTGCTCTCTGTTCCACTGCAATCTTGCTATGGATGGATGTTTTTGGTACAGTTTGTCATGGATGAGTGTATATTATCTCTGAATCTCATTCTTGTTTCACCTGCAAAAAGATGAACAAATAAATCTACAAAGATAAAATGTGGAAAAAAATCATAGTAGCATGCAGAGATAATTTTACTCCCACCAGAATAGACAGTTTCTTATTATTCATATCTATGATTAGAAGCCATAAGCTTTCCCGAATATTAAGTGCTAACTATCAATCCCATGATGGTGGATGCTATGGAAGATGAGTTGTACACTTGTACTTATAGGGGGCAATGAACAGTTTGAATTAAATTAGGTGGTCGTCGTTTTTCCTTTGCATAAGTCATGCCGTCTTTTGATATCCCAGCCACTCTATCCTAAGGAACCATATCCCACCAGTTTTGAATTACCTTCTGTACGTGCATGTTCAGAGATGCCGGCTAAGAAGAAGAAGAAGAGACCGGCAGTTGTCATCACTCCCGGCGAGAGTGACGAGGCGGCGATGGCTCGATTTGCGCGGGAGCATCCCGAGTATGTCCAGGCCGAGCAAGAGTTCTACTGGAAGCGTGATGCTGAGGAGAAGAAGAAGAAGAAGAAGGATGTGAAGAAGGAGGACGAGGCCGGCCCCTCGACGGTGATCCCCATCGAGTCATCATCGGAGGAGGACAAGGAGTTCTGGGGCTCTCGGATGACTTCGAAGAGTCGTACTGGATGCCCTCGGACGACGAGTAGTTTAGAGTAGTTCTGCTAGTTTAAATTTATGTCATCTATGTTTGAACTATGTTTGAATTTAATGTTTGAACTATGTTGAGATGAAGTAGTAGTTGGTCGTTTTCAGAATTTTACATCTTCGTTTTGGACCATCTATTGGAGTTGCTCTTTTACATTTCCGTTTTGGACCATCTGTTGGAGTTGAGCCTTTTTTGGAGATGTAAAAAGCACTTTTTGATGATGTGAATTTTTACATCACCGGTTTGGAACACCAAAATATACATCATCTATTGAAGATGCTCTTAGTATAATATATTTGCATATGCGAAATCACTCTTTGGCACGCGAGCGTGCCAACGTACGATGGGAGACGCGCGAAGTGCCCTGACCAGGTGGGGGACCAAATAGGATGGGGCACACCACGTGCAGTACCACGTTGCATGCGCTAGTTTCCTTTCTAAATCTCCACGCTGCATGCCACACTTTCCTCTCTAATTTCTTATTAAGCCTCCATCTAATCTCAGCTCCCCTGATTTTAGGGGTGGGCCCTCCTTAATTCCCTATTAAACCTCATCTAATCTCTGCCCCCTGATTTCAGGGGTGGGCCCTCTGTAATTTCCTATTAAACAAATGTGCTAATTTTGTGTTAAGCCTCCACGTAATATTGAAGGAACAAGGATGCGTTGTGCACTTTCCAAACAATTGGCTGGTCGGAAACTGCGCGTTGGCGCGGGCGCGCGCGTATTAGCCATTCATATGTTATCCAAGGAACTACTTTGTACCATGTGGAAACCAAAATACAACTCGGTGTTATTAAAAAATCGAAGTACGAAGAAAATTGTATCCACAAAAAAATCCAACAAATTAGGAAGTGGATAAATGGTTCATATATGAGCAATCAATGCTCAAGTATTAAAAATACAATATTAAGAAATTATATGAAATTTTAAAAGAAGAATCATATTGAAGTGTTCTTTCTTTTGTGTTGAATTGCTTATATGGAAAATGCAACATGAAGCGTCGACTAAGTAGACTGTGTAATGTTACTTTCTTCCTTTGGCTATCAGTCAACAAAAGAATGCATGATTTTTTTAAGTAAAGGCAATGCATTTTGTTTGTTAAAGGTGATTATTTAATAATAAATTCAATGTGTTGTGGTTAGAGACACTTATAATCAAACAAAGAAAATACATGCACATCTATATTTATAAAATCTAGCCGCGCAATTGCGCGGGTCACCCCGCTAGTTGCTTATTATGCGAAGATTTCTTTCTTATAATCCAGCTAGAATTTTTTTGCTGCATATGCAATTAGGGTTGAGGATTCAGATGTCGACTTGTGTAGTTGTGTAATAATCGGCACAGGATCCTACCGAATCCTTTCTGTTTGCAAATGCTATAATCTGAAAGAACTTGCTTTGTTTTCTGTTGGTCTGAATCTACATACACGCTTCACTGAATTTTGCTTGATGCATTATAATACATGTGCATGAGGAACGTCCATTGGACTGCACGACAAGGAAAGATTGCGCCCAAGGAGGGACGGGTCGACCTAGCCCTGCTGCTGCCCGGGACGCATCAGCCATGCGGCTTCCTCTCTGGCTTCAGGTGAGCTCGTCCCCTCCTCCTCTCTGCTATGGTTCATGGCCATAGAGTCACTGCTTTTCTGGTGTTAGGATTTGGCCTCAATTAGCTGCTTTTTAAGGTCAATTTTTGGTTATTGTTTAAGTGCTATTTGATGGTTGAATCGAACTACAAGGTTGATCCCTAATAGCTACCACACAATTTGGAATTTGAACCACAATGCGATTTGAATTGTTCAATTGATGATAGCAATCTTGGACCATACTATAGTTTTAGTGCAAAAAACAAACAGAAAACTGAGCAAGTATATTCCTGTAATAGAGAAGGGCAATGATATATATTTTGAACCAAAGAAACACGTTATAACAGAAGATTATGAATGAATCATTGGGTTGTAAATTATTATGAAAACCAGCTACTTAGTTTTTTGTGATGTCCATAGTTTAGTGTAGGACAACCTCGATTTTGCTGGTATGAACAAAATAAAGTAAGATAATTGTTCTTTCTAAACCACAAAGTAAGATAATTGTGTGCCGAAACAAACTCATTTCTTGCATTGATTTTTTCAGTTTTGTCCAATAGCTAGGTGAAGAAGATGGCCTCCGGTGCCATTGCTATGCCAAAACCATGCCGAAGATGGCCTAATTTTAGCTGCTCCTTGCCGGTGGTTGACCGCACCGCGACCGCCAAGTGGTTGCATTCTGCTTCAACTACCACCCTGTTCGGTGAGCTCCATCTCTTTAGAGGATTTCCTTGTGGTATGCTAGGTGGTTTGTGGCTATGGTGCCATGGCTATGTTTTGGAATGTGCTCATTAAGTTAGTGTGATGCTAGATTTAGAAAGATTGCACTGTTGTTCCCATTGTTGGGGTAATTGGTCACAGTTTGGCACTGTATATATAGTAACGCTAAACTAAGCGTGAGTGTAGAATAGCTTATTCTACACCCCAGTAACGTTACATACAAAATATAGTAACAGAGTATACAAAATATAGTAATTTTTGTAAAAATATAGTAAATTACAAACATGGGTAGTAAAAAAATCATTTTTTTCGAATTACTAGCTTTTTGTACACCGTTTTCCTAGATTTTGTATAGAGCGTTACTGGGGGTGTAGAATAAGCTATTCTACACTCACGCTTAGAATAGTGATATATATATATATATATATATATATATATATATATATATATATATATATATGGTGGGTCTATTCTACCAACCCCCTTAAGACCTTATTCTACCAACATTTGGCTTCTTCTGCCAACACCCCTGCAACCACCCCGAAGCTACAAACTAACTACGCAATCGGCTGAACTGCCCGAACAAAAAAAACCACCCCCACCTTATCCACTCCAAACCAACCCACTCCTCTCCCTCCTCACGACCTGCTCCTCCCAGCCCACCGCCGCACCACCTCCCTCCCAGCAGCTCTCGCACTACCTCCCGCCCCGCGCCGCCGCACCGCGTCCCTCCTTTGCCCACCGCACTGGGGCCCCCGATCCCCGCCGCCACCAGCCCGTCACCGACTACCGGGGGTTCCTCTCTCGAGCGTCCCCGGCGCGACGAGCTCGATGGAAGCTTTCCCAACCGCCGCGTCGCCGGCCATGGCCGACCGTAGTGCCTTGCCGTCGGATCCTGGCGATTAGTTGCTCCCTCGCGCTCCTCCGCTGCTCACCCGACGACGAGGATCTCGTCGTCCCTCTCCTCCCTTTTCAATCGGCGACGAGGAGCTCTCCGCGCGCCGCGCCCCATCTCGGCTAGCCGCGCCGCTACCCACGAGCCTCCCTGCGGGACGCCGGCGCTCCTCTCCACCTCCAAACGCGGCCGCCGGTGGAGATCGACTGCCGCCTTCATCCGGGCACGCGAGCGTGCAGTTTGCCTGGGTACCTCGATCCGGTGCGGTGCCTCGCCGGTGTTCAATTGTAGTTCGGGGACTCCTTTTTTTCTAGATTTTACTTCTGCACAAACACTGCAGTTCGCCCCACTCCTATGTGCGGTGCGGTTGGGCGTTCTGTTCACATCACAGTTCACTCGACCACGCCGGCGAATGGTTGGACCAGGAGCTCAACAGTGGCGACTCCAGCGGCAAACGTGCGTGCAGTCCGGGAGTCCGCATGGTGCGGTCCGACGACCGTGCACGTGCCAGCTTGGCGGCGTGAGATGCAGTTCGGTGTGCCATATCCGAGCAGCACGTGGGCGCCTCGAGGATGACGGCAACAACATCTTGGTCTCCATGCCGCCGGACCAGCTCCCTCACCCCATGCCGCCGTACCAGCTCCCCCGCGAGATCCCTCCTCCGAGTCAACCCCAGGCGACCACGGGATTTTGGCCCAGCGGCCACCATGAGCCGGCTACTGCTGCCCGCTCCCTCGCAGCTCTCTCCTCCCCCAAGTATAAAGTTTGCCGGCGACGCCGTACACGCCACAGTTCGTTTTGGTTGATGTCGAATTCATTTGCACTGTAGTATGCTCGCGGGTGTGAAGCAGTGCGCTCAGGTGATAGTTTTTTTGTTTCTGCTCACCGACAGCCATGGTGCAGTCCACATTTGCTGCCGACGCGCTGCGCAACTCTGGCCAACGCTCGCGTTTTTTTGCCTTCTGATGCAGTTCGCCATGGCCTCGCACGCGGTCCGATGACACGGCCGTTTCAGTGCTTGTGTGCGCCAGGAGCACCCCTGTGCTTTGATCCATCCCTGACGCAAAATGCAATTAACATTTGTGTGCTTGTTTTTCTTCTTTCTGTTTTGCAGCGCACTACGATGAATTTAAAATGCGGGTGTGCTCCACAGCGGTTCAGATGGGGCTGTCCCCCGAAAAATTCTACTTTTCTAGTGGACGTATGTATGGCTGTATGTATGAGAAGATTTTAGTTACGGGGAAAAGAGGAGAGCAGTCCACTTGATGAATATAGCAGAAGTCACATTTGTGATGATTGTAATTATTTTAAAAAGCAATGCTGTTTGTTATAAAAAATTTGGTGGGTCACTGAAAAAACATAAGTGCAAATGCGGTTCGCTTATTATTGTTCTCGTGGTTCAGTTAACTATATTTTGCAGGAGAAGACGAACAAAAAAAAATTGATGCCGCTCACTAACATTGACCATGTAGTCCAGATGAATTTACAAAAGAAAAGTTAAAAAAACGACAAAACAATTATGTAGTTCACTTCGATACATGTCGCGGTTCACTTGCCTTTGTCTCTGCGGTCCACTCTTGTTCATAAAAACGGCCCACTCACGTTCATGAAAAAAGTTAGAAAAAATAACAAAACAAATCATGCAGTTCACTTGCCCGTCTGATGCAGTGTGGTTTTCAGTCTGAAGCAGTGCGTTCTTCTGTCTAATGCAGTTCTCTCATCGATTTTGGTGTTACGAAAAACAGAGTGTCCGCATTTCGCTAAAATCAAAACTGCTCTTAAACCGTAAGGAATTACATAGAGTGTTCTACATGAAAAAGTTGCGCCTCGTCAATATCTTTCCAACGGTGTATCATTTGAATCATTCCGACCAGCGCTTTGTAAAAAATCGCGAAAAAACGGCCGCTGCCACTCGTCGTCCGCCGCACCATTTTCAAAATTAATTTAAAACCGTAAGGAATCTCAAAATAATTTCTACATATGAAAGTTGCGCCTCGTCCATAGCTTTCCAACGGCGTATCACATGCCTCATTTCGACAAACGTTTAAAAAACTGGAGCGAAAACAGTACCGAAAATTTGCAAAAATTTGAAAAATAGAATTCCGCGATTTAGTAAATTTGAAACTGCTATTAAACCGTAAGAAATTAGAAAAAGTAATATATATGAAAAAGTTGCGCCTCGACGATATCTTTCCAACGGCGTATCATTTGCTTCATTCCGACAAGCGATTTGCGAAAAAACGCGAAAATACGCTCGCTGCCACTCGTCGGGCGCCCACCATTTTCTAAACTGCTCTTAAACCACGAGGAATCTCAAAACAATTTCAACATGGCGAAGTTGTGTCTAATCCATAGCTTTCCAACGGTATATTACACGCCTCGTTCCGACAAACGGTTTAAAAACTGAAGCGAAAACAGTACCGAAAAACACTGCGTGCAGTTTTTTACGACGCGAAGTTCACTAGTCTCTGTATTGCAGTACCTTTGCTTCAGAAAGTGCAGTGCCCTCGCGTTGAGCATGCATAGCCTATACATAGGTGAAAAAACCACCCACCCCCTCCACCTTCTTCCCCATGACCCGAACTCACTCCCCCCGTGCCCACTTTCTTCCCCCTCCCCCACGCAGAACCACGTCCAACCTCCTCCATCCACTCCCCACCTCCCCCGACGCCCTACCTTCGTCCTACCCAGCCGTGCGTTGTCGCACCTACCACCTTCCTCCCCCGGCGGCGCGCTGCCACAAACAACCACCTACAGCGCCGTCGCCGCCGGACCCCTCCCCCGCAGCCACACCACCCCAAAGGATCTGCCACGGCCACCAGCAGCCGCGGATCCATCCGACGCGGGCACCCAATCGGCGACCAGGGCCTTGCCCGCTCCGGATCCGGCCGTCCCGGCCCCCTGCACTGCCATCAGGCTTGTCGGCGCATGAGAGTCAACCGAGCTGCCACCCCACAGTCTAGCCCCGCCCTCCTCCGCGGTGGCCGGATCCGGCAAGATCCCAGTCGTCGGGTTGGACGCTCGCCGGCCAGCTTCTTGTCACCGGCGGCCATCCCCCGTAGTCCGGCGGCTACAACGCCGCCCTCCCCCACCATTGGCTCGCCACGCCCACCAAACTTCTCCCGATTCATTAGTGAATCGACTGAGCCGCACCGGATTGCCGCTGGCGGCGAACGAGATGCCGGCCAGAGACGCCAGATTCGTCGAGGAGGGGGGGGCTTGAGTCGGTGACATCAGCAGCGGCTAAGGACCCAACGCCCACCTTCCTGTGGCGCCTGGGGAGGCCCCCGTGGCGATCGCATGGAGAAGGAGGAGCTCCACCACCGACCTCTGTGCCATTCACGAGGTGAAGTAGCCTCTCAGTTTGTAGGGTGTGCGCGTGCAGTACGGCCGGCGCATCGGTGCAGTCCGGTGGGGTAGCCCGTGCAGTGCTCAGACGCCACAGCGGCGCCATCTCCGCCCCCGCATAGCGGGGGTAGTGCCGTGAAATTCGCCCCATCCTCAACGGCCGCGAAGACAACCGTGCAGTTCAGAAAAATGTTTTTTTGTTGCTTTTTTTCAGATTTTCAATGTGCAGTTCACCTCATGCGATTACAATGCAGTGCACTTCTAGCGCGGTACACTGATTTTTCAGTTCCAGCGACGTGGTGGATTGGGTGCTCACCCGATGTGGTTCACTTTTTTTGTGATGTGTTCAGTTTTACAGTGTGGTGCGGTGCGGTTAGCTTGGGTGTGTGCTTCAGTACATTCCAACTGGGAGTGTTCGAAAAAGTGCTAACTTTTCTATGAAAACTCATGTAATCTACGTAAGGCTAAAAAAAACATGTAGCGAATGTGAGGAAGAAGTTTTATTTCCCACTTAGGAAAAAGTTTGCAGTACACTAGGTGTTTCGTGGCAAGTACAGACGTGTTAAATAAAATATTTGAAATAAAAATAAAAATGAAGTCCACTCAATTCTTGTTGCGGTTCACTTTTGTTGTCTGAAAACAATGCAGTTCTCTAGTCTCGACCACTCAATCCTGATGCATTTTAAAAAACTGATACAGTGCACTAACATTGACCATGTGGTCCATTTAAGCCAATGAAAAAGTTAGAAAAAAGACAACAAAAATTCATGCGGTTCACTTTTGGTAGTGTCGCGGTTCACTTTCAGTACTGTCACGGTTCACTTACTCCCAACTGTGAAGTGCAAAAAAAAATGTTACGGAAACGACAAAAAAAAGTATTGCGGTTCACATATCGATGGTGTTTGCGGTTCACTTACGCCTGATGTGAAGCGCACACCACTTCCTCGTTTGAGAAAATTTAGGTCCGACAAAAGAAACTATGCAGTTCCCTTACATGTCTGATGCAGTGCAGTTTTCAGTCTGAACCAGTGCGTTTTTCTGTCTGATGCAGTTCTATCGTCGATTTTGGTGTCGCGAAAAACAGAGTATCCGCATTCCGGTAAAATCAAAACTGCTCCTAAACCGTAAGGAATTAGAGAGAATGTTCTACATGAAAAGGTTGCGCCTCGTCGATATCTTTCCAACGACGTATCATTTGCATCAATCCGACGAGCGGTTTGGAAGAAATCACGAAAAAACGGCCGCTGCCACCCGTCGGCCGCTGCACCATTTTCAAAATTAGTTTAAAACCGTAAGCAATCTCAAAATAATTTCCACATATGAAAGTTGCGCCTCGTCCGTAGCTTTCCAATGGCGTATCACACGCCTCATTTGGACAAACGGTTCAAAAACTGGAGCAAAAACAGAACCAAAAAATTGCAAAAATTTGAAAAATTGAATTCCGCGATTTAGTAAATTTGAAACTGCTCTTAAACCGTAAGGAATTAGAGAAAGTACTATATATGAAAAAGTTGCGCCTCGATGATATCTTTCCAACGGTGTATCATTTGCTTCATTCCGACAAGCGGTTTGTGAAAAAACATGAAAATACGCTCGCTGCCACTCGTCGGGGGCCCATCGTTTTCGAAACTGCTCTTAAACTGCGAGGAATCTCGAAACAATTTCAACATGGCGAAGTTGCTGCTAATCCATAGCTTTCCAACGGCGTATTACATGCCTCGTTCCGACGAACGGTTAAAAAATTAGATCAAAAACAGTACCGAAAAAACACCAAGTGCAGTTTTTTTCGACGAGAAATTCACTAGTGTTTGTATTGGAGTACTTTTGCTTCAGAAAGTTCAGTGCCCTCGCGTCGAGCGTGCAGTTCGGATGTGGGCAGAATAACTATTCTGCCAATATTGGCAGAATAGACGGGCTGTATATATATATATATTTGCCTATATATATATATATATATATATATATATATATATTTATATATATAGAGTAACACTATTCTGATCCTAGGATCTATTCTGATCATGGCGTGCCTATATAGGGGTGATCGACTTGTTCCTGAGATTAGAGAAACAAAAAAACAGAAGGCGAACCCCCACCTCTCGCCCACCACGCACAGCGGCGTGCCTCCTCCTGCGCGGCCGGCGTGCCTCGTCCCCCACGGCCGACGCGCCTCCTCCAGCGCGGCCAGCTCCCCCCTCCCTAGCGGCCGGTGCGCCTCCTTCCGCGCGATCGGGGGCCCTCCTCCGCCACGCAGGCAAGCCTCCTCTCGTCGCCACCCTCGGATCCAGCCGCCGCAGGTGCTCGAAATCTCGCGTGCTGTCGCCGGCCATGGATCCCAGTGCGCCGTAGCAGGGCCCTGGATCCCGACCGCCGACGCAGGGCACTGGATCCCGAGTTCGTCCGCCGATCCCTGGGAGCCACGCGCCGCCGCCCTCGATGCCGGGATCCCACGCACCGCCGCCGCTTCCCTCGATGCCGGGATCCATAGGAGCGTTGGAGGAGGTCTTCTTCGCTCTGGCCATCTATGGGGAGGGGATCTGCGGGAGACTTGGTCGGCCTCCTCAGCAGCGCCAACTGTTCACCCCCGTCCCCTGCCGCGCCCGCCGGCGAGGTTAACAGTGAGATCCCTCCACGTCCTCAGTACTCCTCCTCCTCCTCGATTCTCCTTGGATCTTCAAGAATGGGACAGTAGCCCCGGTGGCTTCTCAATCCACGAACGGGGTATCTCAGTGGCATGCACGAGCTGGTGGAGGCTTCAGTTCGGCGACGCGTGCACACGGTTCGTCTTTGGCCCGTCGCATCATCCTGCTGGTCGGTGACCACCGAAGCTGGCCTGAGGCGTGGTCTTGCTCGCCGGTGTTGGGCGCAGCTCGGCTGGAAAGAAGAAGGAGCTCCATCCAGCCTGTGAAGTTCAGCCGGTGAGCATGTGCAGTCCGACGACGCGTGTGTGCTTGTGTCCGGTTCATGGGCGTAGCGTGTGTGGTGCTTGCGTGCACACGGCAGCCACATGTGG
The DNA here is from genome assembly GCA_039707655.1 of Elymus sibiricus. Classification (NCBI taxonomy): domain Eukaryota; kingdom Viridiplantae; phylum Streptophyta; class Magnoliopsida; order Poales; family Poaceae; genus Elymus; species Elymus sibiricus. The sequence continues at coordinate 257,614,672 of CM077674.1, forward strand.
TGTGAGGAGAAGCCAATCTAAAAAGAACACACTACCTTCACACGCGTGTGCACGCAAGACAGGCACAGAGAAGTTTAGGGCTTCAGGCAATGTGATGGTGCATCGAGCTCTCTCTATTCTTTGCTTTATTTTGGTGTGACCTGCACCGAGCTCCCTCTATTCTTGTTTTAATCAACTCACTGATGCACGTACTGAGTAATTCGTGCGACTTTGCTGCATCTTGTTTCAGTCTGCAGCCCAGCACCGATTCTTCAGTCCGATTTGAATGCCAGCTGAATCCATTTATTAAGTTATAGCCTTCAAAAAATGTGTTTGGCATTTCTGTCGTACGCGCCGTTGCTGCTAATGCTGAAGAGCTAAACTCTGCTATCGCTATACTAATGCTGAAGAGCTAAACACCACACAAGATGCTCATGTTCACACCATGACTCAATCAAGATGTGTGTGTGCGTGTGCCTGCGATCTACAACAATGCCTGATGCAAGCGATGACTTTAATTGTGCCCACATATGGAGCAGTCACGGCGGTGGCTTGAGCATCCATAATGCTGTTGGAGAGGAAATCTGGAGTTAACTAAAGTCCAACTATTACGTTGGACAAGGTTCATCTACTTTGTGGTTGGCAAAATTCGACCCTCCCTAGCGTGCCTGTTATTTTTAATATCACCAAAATGAGTGCATATAGTTGACGAGAAATACCTCCAGGAAATTCAAACATTATGTTCCGAAAAAGTTCACTTATACAAAGTGCTCGAAGGTTAGAAAAAAGAGAGAAGAAAAATTGACGTTAAAAACAAGACAAAAGGCATTTTACCAAAAAAAGAATTTGCCCAAAAATAAACTCTAGAAGTTCACAAAACCCCAAAAGCCTATAAGTTAAAAGACAGAACAGTAGACAATTTTTTCCGTCTCTGAAACTAAACCAAGAAGTTCAAATTTAAGATACATAGCAGGTCAATGTTTATAAAAAAATAAGAAAATTTTGTATCTAAAGAAAAGCAAGAAGTTAAAATTAACATAACACATGACTTCGATGTTTATTTTAAAAAAAGAACATTGTTTTACCGTTTCAAAAAATGGAAAAAGAAACTATTTCAAATAACCCAAGAAGTCCAAATTATAAAAATAGAGAAGTTCGATATATATAAAATTCGGGTTTTCCTCGTTGCTAAAGAATAAAATTAAGAAGTTCAAATTAAAATAAAGGAGTTGTTCGATGTATACTTTAAACTCAAATTCTTTCCGCTTCTAGGAAAAATAAAAGTATGAAGTTCAATTTTAAAAAAATGTCTAATGCTTATTTAAAAACATATTTTTTTTCTAAGAATAAGACTAAGAAGTTCAAATTAAAATAACATAGAAGTTCGAAGTATATAAAAATAACTCAGATTTTTCCTCGTTACTAAAGAATAAAATGAAGAAGTTCAAATTTAAATAACAGAGCGGTTCAATATTTATTACAAAACTAGGATATTTCCGTTACTAAAAAAATAAACCAAGAAATCCAAATTACGAAAATAGAGAAGTTCATTATTTATAAAAAAACTCAGGTTTTCCTTGTTACTAAAGAATAAAATGAAGAAGTTCAAATTAAAATAAAGGAGTAGTTTGATGTATACAGAAAACTCAAATTCACCCGTTTCTGGGAAAAATAAGAGTATGAAGTTCAATTTAGAAAAAATGTTTGATGCTTATTTTTTTTTTTCTAAGAATAAGAGTTAGAAGTTCAAATTAAAATAACAGAGAAGTTCGAAGTATATAAAAAAACTCTGATTTTTTCTTGTTACTAAAGAACAAAATGAAGAAGTTCAAATTAAAATAAAGCGACAACTAAAAAAAGTTTAAAAAGATTTACCCTGTTTTTAAAAAAACTAGAAGTTCAAACTAAAATAATGAAGGGGTTCGTCATTTTCTAAAAAAACTAGGTATTTACCGTTATTCAAAAACTTAGATATCCCTTGTTATTAAAGAATCAACCATGAAGTTCAAAATGAAAAAACAGTCCAATCAAAGAAAGAACGTCAAATCGAAAAAACACAGAGGTTCAAATTAAAATAACAGAGAAGTTCAATATGTTTATCACGAAAGAAACAAGGTCCATTGGCGCCGATCCAATAAAACAAAGAAGTGCAAATTAAATTAGCAACGCAATTCAAAGTTTATATAAAAAACAGATTTATCCCACGCCTAAAAAGTAAAATTCAAGAAGTTCAATTTTTTAAATGAGAGCATTTCGAACACTAGAGCAAAAAAAATGTTTTATCAAGTTTCTTAGAAAAACAAGAAGTTCAAATTTAAAAAATGGAGGAGTTTGATTTTTTTTTTCAAGAAGTTCAAATCAAAAAAATAGAGTAGTTTGATGCATTCAAAAAACTCAAATTCTTTCTAGACAAAATATAAGTATGCAGGTCAATTTCAAAAACGGTTGTTCGATGTTTACTTAAAAATCATTTTTTTCTTTCCTAAGAATAAAACTAAGAAGTTCAAAATTTAAAAGTTGAGAGGTTCGGAGTTTATAAAAAAACCCGTAGGATTTACATGCTCAATTTTGATGAGTGCTTTAGGAGTTAGGACAAAAAAACAGAGAGCAGTTCAAAGTGATCTTGTGTGCGTGTGTGTGTGTCTGTCTGTGTGTGTGTGTGTTTGTGTCTTGTGTGTGTCTTATGTGTGCTCTCATGTATACTCCCGTTTGTGCCCGTTTGTGTCATGCAAAGAATAGGTGATTTTATTTTCTTTTTGTGTATATAAAAGAAAGAGAAATAAGTTCAAATATAAAAAATGAAAAAGGTCAAAATATGTAATACGATAAAAAGTTCGTGTACAAAATTCATGTGTAGAAATAAAATGTCAATTCACAATGAAGTTCATGTATAAAAAAGTTGAAGTTCGCATAGAGTAAAAAGGTCCATTTCTGAAAAAGATGTACTGGAAAACTCTAAAGCTGTTAAAAATAAAACCAAGAAAGTCAATTTTTTTAAAAAGTTATAAAAGTTATAAATAACAGATTTTCCCGTGTCTAGAAAAACTCTAGAAGTTCAAATTAAAATAACGAAGTAGTTCAATATTTATTAAAAAAAATACTCCCTCCGTCCCATAATATATGAGCGTTTTTAACACTAGTGTAGTGTTAAAAACTCTAGAAGTTCAATTTGAAATAACTGAGAAGGTCAAATAACCTAGAAGTTCAAATTTAAAAACCTAGAAAATTGTTTGCTTATTTAAAACCCTATTTTTTCTAAGAACTTCAAAGTAAAATAAGAGAGAAGTTCGAAGGTTAAAAAAACTCAGACGTTTTCTTGTTACTAAAGAATAAAATGAAGAATTTCAAATTAAAATAAAAAGGAAAACTTAAAAAGTTTAAAAAGAATTTTCTCGTTTTTTTAAAACTAGAAGTTCAAAATAAGATAACAAAGTGGTTCGATGTTTATTAAAAAATCTAGGATTTTACCTTCTTTAAAAAAACTCAGATATCCGCTGCTATTAAAGAATCGACCATGAAGATAAAAAATTAAAAAAATAGTCAAATTCATGTTTATTTAAAAATAAAAAAATAAAATCTTTACTCAAAAAAATAAAAAATGTGAAGTTCAAATTAAAATAACACAGAAGTATATTAAAACCTAGGATTTAGAAGCTCAAAAAACAAAAACAAAAAACAATGTCATTTTGGGCATTTTCCCCAATACTAAAGGTTAAAACCAATAACTTAAAATTAAAAAAAAATCAGATTTTCCCCCGATACTAAAAGATTAAAACCAAGAAGTTCAATTTTAAAAAAAACTGAGTAGTTCAATGTATATAAAAAACTCAGGTTTTCTCGTTACTAGAGAATAAAACCAAGAAGTTCAATTGGAAAAAGCGGAGCAGTTTGATATTTATTTGAAAAATCAGATATTTCCAGTTACTAAAGAATAAAACCAATAAGTTCAATTTGAAATAACGAAGAAGTTCGATGTTTCTAACAAAACTCCAATCTTCACATTTCTAAAAATACACAAAGAAGTTCAAATAAAAAATTTAGAGCGGTTCGATGTGTATAAAAACTCAGATTTTTTCCGTTACTAAAGCGAAACAGAGAGAAGTCCAAATTGATAACTACTGGAAGTTCACGTACTGCATGGTGTGTGTTTCGTATGAGAAAAAAGGAATAAAAAGGCAAAGTTTAAAATTTTTGTGGCTAGAAGTTCAAGTGCTCAGCCCGGGAAAGTTCAAACATTCTTGTGAGAGAGGTTCATCATGTATTTACATGTTAAAAAACACAAAAAAAGATGTTTTTTTTGGTGTTTTAAAATAATTCGCTCATTCCATTACAAAATTGAAACAAAATGCCCTACATGAAAAAAGTTCCTCGTATTCAACAACTTTCCAAGGGGATATCGTATGCTCTATTCCAAAAAAAAACGGTTAAAACAAATTGGTGTATGTTGTTCGAACAAACGTTTAACCGTATTAGAAAAAGTTGCGTCTTTTCAACAGGTTTCTAAAAGGTATATCATTTGTGCAACTCCGACGAACGGGTGAGGAATTACGAACACAAATACGTGACCGAAGTTCAATGTGAAAACAACGAGCAGTTCAACTACTACACGGAATGCGTTTCACGTGAGAAATAAGAGAATACAAAACTAAAAGCCTAAAAAGGGTTGTTGCAAGAAGTTCACGTGCTTCTCCCGACGCAGTTCAAGATTTCTAGTGCAAGACGTCCGTCCTTCAGTTACATGTTAGAAAAAGGCAAAAACGACGTTCTTTTGCCATTTTTCAAACTGTTCTCAAACGACAATAAATTGGTAACAACTATCTACATGAAAAAGTTGTTCCTATTCATAAACTTTCCAACGGTATATTATATGCTACATTCTGATAAACGGTTTAAAAGTTTCATGTATGCCGTTAAAAACACATTTTTACGTATTCAAAAAAATCTTTCAAATCGATGCGAGTATGAAAAAATGATCAACACATGAAAGTTGCGTGTTTTCAACAGCTTTCCATCGGTATATCATTTGCTCAGTTCCGGTAAGTGGTTGGGGAGTTACATGCAAAAAACAGCACGTGAAAAATAGAGTGAAGTTCAAACACACATGCCTCAGAAGTTCAACTTCTTCACGCAGTGCATTTCCGAAGACTCAGTTTTCGCGATGAAGGCAGAACGCATGATCTCGTCATTTTCAAAATTACGTAAAAACAGTTAGTGAAAAAGTTTCGCATTTTTGATAGCTATCCAGCAGTATATTATTTGCCCCATTCCGACAAAGTTAGCGAAAATTACGGCCAAAAACATTTTTTGCCATTTTGAAAATTAACTTAAAACCGTAAAGAATTGGGAGAAACATTATATACAATTTTTTTTCGCATTTGTTCAGGCTTTCCAATGCCATATCATTTGCTGCATTCCGACAAACCATTTAGAAAAGAACCAGAAAATACGAATTCGGAGGAACTTTGACCGTTTTCTAAATTACTTTTGAACCGTTCAAAATTAGAAAAAACTTTCTATATGAAAAAGAAGTGCATTTTCATAAGCTTTCCAACGGCATATCATTTGTATCAATCCGACTTGCCGTTTTCAAATTACACCAAAAACACGAGCTCGGCTGTTCGGTTTGAGAAATTACGCCATTTTTCAAATTACTCTTTAACCGTAGGGAATTTGGGAAAACTTTATATAAGTGGAATGAGCGGTTTTGCAGCAGCTTTCCAACGCCGGATTATTTGCCTCATTCTGATAAATGGTTTAGAAATGGTCTCGAAAATACGATTCATGTTTTTTTGTATGAAGAAAAACAGTTTGTAAAACAACTCTTAATCCGTGTAGATTTTGACAAAAATTTAAATTAGGTTGTGATCCATGTGTCGACAGCTTTCCAACGGTATATCGCAAGACCCATTTGGACAATGTTCGTGGAAGTTCAATCTCTCCTTGGGTGAAGTTCAATTACTACTAGTACGACGGGTCGGGTAGGTATTGACTATTCGTCACCCTGGGTGAGGAATAGTTATTCTTCACACCCCTCTATTTTAACATGAATGCACCGTAATTTTACGTTTCGTAAATTTTGTCTTATTTCAGACGTATAAAGAGAACGTAAGAAAATATATTATCGCCGTAAAAAATATTTTATGTTACGTAAAATTACAAATGTAAAAACAAAGTGTAAAATGTACATAAAATGTAATTTTTCTGGTCTTATGACCTATATTTTTTTCCTTATGCCAAATTATACGCAATGAATCAATATTAATGTAACTATTTGTATTTCAAATATAATTTATTTATGAAATAATCGTAAGATTACCTAGGATGAAGAATAACTTATTCTACACCCTGGGCGATGCATATAGTTTCTATATATATATTCTGGGAGTACGTACTCCCGCTCCTCATATACCACATAGATGAATCTTTTATACCTCATTATTATTTTTAATATATTTCATTAATAATAACTAGATACCCCAAAATGAGTTTCATGAAAAAATTCATGTGAGTCTACATATTTTAAAGTTTTACGTATATACTGATTTGTTTGTACGTGAAAAAGGTATATTACCAAAAAGTACGTCGCAAATGATATTTTTTCAACAAAACTCGTATTGGGGTATCTAGTAATTATTAATGAAGTATATTAAGAATGATAAAGAGGTATAGTGAATGCGTATATGAGATATATAGAGGATGGGAGTACATACTCCTAGGAGTACAAAAAATTGGGTATAGTTACTCTCACTTTGGTTTCGTACGTTGTAGGTAGTATCTATTATATTGGAGAGTACGTACGTGTAGTATGTAAGAATGTTTGGGTAGTATATATACTATTTTGTAGGTAGTATGTACCATATTTTGAGCATACTCCTTTTTACGTACAAATATGTACGTATTTTACAAATATGATAAAAACATGGCCTTACATGCAATTTTTTCACATAACTCGTTTTGGAGTATCTTAGATATAGTATATGAACATACTTAAAATGATAAAGTAATATATATATATACTACCACATGGTAGTATATGAGATATGGGTGTAAGTACACCCGGTAGTAGGATGTATTTTGCCTATATATATATACAGCCCGTCTATTCTGCCAATATTGGCAGAATAGTTATTCTACCCACATTCGAACTGCACGCTCAACGCAAGGGCACTGCATTTTCTGAAACAAGCGCACTGCAATACAGAGATTAGTGAACTTCTCGTTGAAAAAACTGCACGCGGTGTTTTTTCGCTACTGTTTTTGATCCAGTTTTTAAACCGTTTGTCGGAACGAGGCGTGTAATATACCATTGGAAAGCTATGGATTAAGCGCAACTTTTCCATGTTGAAATTGTTTCGAGATTCCTCGCGGTTTAAGAACAGTTTCGAAAACGGTGGGCGCCCGACGAGCGGCAGCGAGCGTATTTTCACGTTTTTTCGCAAACCGCTTGTCGGAATGAAGCAAATGATACGCCATTGGAAAGATATCGTCGACGCGCAACTTTTTGATATATATTACTTTCTCTAACTCCCTACGGTTTAAGAGCAGTTTCAAATTTACTAAATCGCAGAATTCTGTTTTTTTCAATTTTTTGCAATTTTTTGGTACTGTTTTCGCTCCAGTTTTTTAACCGTTTGTTGAAACGAGGCGTGTGATACGCCGTTGGAAAGCTACGGACGAGGCGTAATTTTCATATGTAGAAATGTTTTTGAGATTCCTTACGGTTTTAAACTAATTTTGAAAATGGTGCGGCTGACGACGGGTCACAGCGGCCGTTTTTTCGTGATTTCTTCCAAACCGCTCGTCGGATTGATGCAAATTATACGCTGTTGGAAAGATATCGACGAGGCGCAAATTTTTATGTAGAATACTCTCTCTAATTCCTTCCGGTTTAAGAGCAGTTTTGATTTTACCGAAAAGCGGACACTCTGTTTTTCGCGACACCAAAATCGACGAGTGAACTGCATCGGACAGAAAACCGCACTGCTTCAGACTGAAAATTGCACTGCATAAGACAGTCAACTGAACTTCATGATTTCTTGTGTCGGACGTAAATTTCCTCATACCAGTTTTTGTGAGTTTTTGTTGTCTTTTTTTCAAAAAAAAATTGAACGAGATTGTACCGTAGAGTTGAGGGCAAGTGAACCGCGACATATATCGAAGTGAACCGCATTATTATCTTGTTATTTCGCTAAAATTTTCGCACTTTTCATGTTGGGCGCAAGTGAACAGCATCACTCTCAAAAATGAACCACATCCGAGGACCAAACGCACTGCAAGTGTTGATGTAGTCGACTGAATTTTGAGACACACGAAACAAATTGCACTTCATACAGAGGGGTAATGAGCTGCTAGACAAATGCAGTGAACTACATTTTTTTGTCTCTCTTGAAACAAATTTATTCAAGACCATGAGCATCGCGCCACCGCACTGCAAGCACCCTCGCCGGTGGACTGCACACCCAGCCACACCGCAGCGACGACCCAGCCACACTCATAAAAATGCAGAACACATAGAATTTACATCACAGGGAGACACATAAAGAATGCATTCACAAATTTTTCCAGCAGGCGATCTGCATGCTTGGTCTGGTCGAACCGCACACCCACTTTGGCCGAACTGCACTTCGTGGCCACGCCCACAAACTGCAGTGCTGGACTGACAGCATCCACGAATTGAAGTGCTGGTCTACAGCGTGTCTGGTCGAACTGCAGCTGCCTGGTTGAAAACTAAAATACATAAGAACTGCACGTGCACCTCAAAATGGAGTCTGGTTGCTTCAGATAAATGAAAGATTTGATGACTTTCCCCACCTTCAAAGAAGAATTTTCACACGATAAGGATTCGGGCAAACAGCACACGATGAATAGCTCGAGACCTTGCAAGCTACCTCCCACGCACTGCAGACTGCACACACGCACACACCACACTTCACGGACGCGTTGGCGGACCGTACGGAGGCGAGTTCACCCGAAGCAGCGCACACTACCCCTGGTACTGACCGCACATTGCAACTGAATTGCAGGTATCCATCCATCTAAGAACGCAGCAGCCATCGATCTCAGCTAGCAACACGCAAGTGAGCTGTACAAGTGGTTTTTACGAGCTGCACGCACATTGCACGCGGGCTGCAGACGCACGAGCTGCACTTGGCGAGCTACACTAGATCACAAACCCAACACCGAACTGCACTTGCCTCCAGCACGAAGGTGGTTTCTAGTGCACTGAAGGGGGGGAGGATGGGAACTGCGTGAATTTTGCCGGCGAGAGATGGATGTCCGTCGCCCTCATCATGCTGGAGTCGGAGGTAGGGCGCGTGGGGAACTGCTCGGGGATGAAGAAGAGAGCGGCACCGCGCCGCCAAAGAAACTGCACGCGCGCTCTTCGTGAACTGCACACACGCGGGAGCAGCTGTGGAGTGCAGGCCGTCGGAGGAGATCTCACCGGAGGAACTCGCCGTCCGCGGTCCGGTGGTCGGGGGACGGCCGAATCCGTGGATGGAGAGCCACCGGAGCTCTGTCGAACTGCATAGAGGGAAGCAGCAGAGGAGTCAGCGGAGGCCATGGCCGCCGGATCCGTAGGAGGGGAAGCCTTGGTGGACACCACGTCGGGTGAGAACCTCGCGCTGGTCGGCGGAGTGGGGCACCACTGTGGCGCCGGTTGCGGCCCGTCCTAGGGCAGGAGGAAGGTGGCTAGGGGCGGGGGCTGGATCCAGCCGGATCCGTCGCCGGGGAGGCGCTGGGGGGTGGGGGCACGGCGCATCACAAATCCGGCAGGGTTGATGGCTTGCATCACAAATCCGGCGGCGGGCGGACCGGATCCATCGAGACGTGGCTCGGGGGAGGGTGTCTGGGAGAAACAATGGCGACGCCGCCTGCTCATGACGCCATGGGTGCCAGAGGGGAGGCGCACCATTCAGGGATGTCACCATGACGACATCCACCGGGCCGGCTAGGGAGGAGGCCGAACGGAGGCGCCGGTCCCGGGAGGAGAGTGTGGCACCGGGGGGAGAAGGTTGGGTGGGGACGGCGCCGTTAGGAAGGTGGCTGGGGCGGCGGGGCTGGATCCGTCGCAGGGGAGAAAGTGGAGGGGGATTGTGCGAGCGGGTCGGGGAACGAGGGGAAGGTGGGGTAGTGGACTTTCTTTTTCTCTGACTCGCTATTTGTGCGCGGTTCGGGTGTTGGCAGAATAAGAGGAAGTATTGGTAGAATAAGGTCTTAAGGGGGTTGGTAGAATAGACCCACCATATTATATATTAGCTTATGGACTGGTTTGGATGGAATTGGTGTTGTCCATGATCTGTTGGCACTTATGGTTATGCCATGGTCATGTACTGCTTCCAAATTTGGGTTTCCCCAAATCCTCGAGTTCATAGTTCCTGCATTGGCATCTCTTGTACTACTCATGGTGTTGTTGCTACTGGGTTTATACATTGCTAAGTCATAGCAATAGCCTTCTAGTTTATTGATTTAACTGTTGCCTGGCATGTTTATCCTTACGTATATAGTTTCTATACTTCAATTACATATATACATCACTTATAGAACTCCAGAATGAACAAGATGAACAAGTTATATTCATTCTTTTTTAGATAAACATGTTACCCATGTTATGTAATATTCATCATTCTCATCCGTTGATGCTCATTTTTGCTCTGGTTCATGTATTTGTGGCTTCATGGCTTCTCTTTCTTTTTCTTTTACAGGTGAGATCCAATCAGGAAAGAATGATTGAGCAGAAGGCTACTAGGAGGAGCAATGTCTACCATATTCAGCCCTTGTGTTCTTCCTATTTTCTTTCTTGTCGATTCAGAACATTGGTGATCTGTGTGCAAGCTTATATAAATATGTAAATCGATGATGTATGTAAAGTTGTGCGCTGGATGCCAACCTGTATGCTATCTATATGTGATGTGAACAATATATATTACATGAACTGTACTGTGATGTGTACAATACGTGCATATATATTTTTTAAATCTGAAAATGGCTAGCAGTGGCAGGCAGAGCATAGTGCTCTCCAGTGGTGCATCCTTATGGTGGAACCTTGCTCTAGTGCACCCTATTACCAGTGGCGGGTGCTACTTCATGCCCGCCACTGCTAATTGGTTAGCAGTGGCGGGTGTTACTTCATGCCCGCCACTGGTGGCCTGTTAGCAGTGGCGGGAGGTCAGTGGCGGGCTTGCCTGGGCCCGTAGCCTGCCACTGATGGCCATTTTCCACCCGCCACTTGTCGGTGTATAAAATATGGACATTTTATACCATGACTTATGCACAGACAGTGGTAGCTTTCCTGATGGCCGGGGCTTGCCGGAAGACTACCAATATCAAGGCTCAAGACTTGGTTGCAAAACCATGGAGAAGATATCAAGATGAACCATCAGAAGTATTTAGCTGGTACAGAAGGTGGAGGCAACACTTGCCGGCTGGATATGCGGCGGCAAGCTGAAGGCCCGGCAAGCTCCATGCCGGCAAGCCCTTACCGTCCCTTCCTCGCTCCACCTCATCGGGCAGCTGGTCGCTAATCGATGAGGTGTCGATTGGGCAGGTGGTTTGGTGAGACTTGTCGGGGCACGTGTCAGCGCGCTGGAAGGAGAATTAGCTTTAATGACACCCGTCCAGGAGGCGTGTCCAGATTATAGGAGGTAGCGGGGCGAGCGGTGCAGAAACCTTGCCGGGGTTCCTCCTCCACATGACACCTAACGGCGCATTTAATGTGTTTGTCCTAATCCGGCAGAGTTAGGTATGATAGCATTGTTAGCTATCTAATCAATATGTAAAGACTGTTTTTCCACTGTGATTACCCCTTGATCTATGAAAGGAGGACCAGGGCAACCTTTACAAGGGTCGAAACTTTGCTCATTTTGCATGCGTAGCCGTACTTCCCGCACTCTTGCCGGCAAGTTGCGCTCCTTGTATTTGAGCTCAAGCACATTCAATACAACAAAGCAGGAGTAGGGTTTTACACCTCACGGTGGCCCGAACCTGGGTAAATCCCTTGTGTTGATTGCTGATTCTACTCTTCGTGCTTGCGCACCCTTATAGTCGAACCGCAAAGGGATCTCCTCGATCTCATAGATCGTCGTACGCACGACATCTTTGCCAGGACGGTGCTGGGGGGTCCAGCAAGAATGGTCGTGGTGGCCGAGGAGGCCGCCACGGCAAGGCCAAACAGCAGAAAGAGAAACCTGCTCGAGGCCGCGATAAGAAAGAGGATGATGATGAAGATGATGACGAGGACGAAGAGGAGTCCAGTGAACATGAATTCCATAAGGCAACCGAAGCCATGTGCATTGACGGAGGTGCATCTTTGAACTCCTCTCACCGCCAACTCAAGCAGTGGGCATGTGAGGTTAATGCGGCAGAACCGGCAGTAGGCACTCAGAAACCACTCAAGTGGTCCCACACACCCATCATTTTCGATGCTGAGGATCACCCTGATCGCACAACTGCGGTCGAGTGTTTGCCGTTGTTGGTTCCACCAACGATCCGCAACCTCAAAGTCACGAAAATGCTGGTTGACGGTGGGGCCAGCCTAAATTTGATTTCACCAGATGTCATTAAGAGGCTACAGATTCCTGATGAAGATCTCAAACAAACGGACACGTTTCAAGTTGTCAATCCGGGAAGGAGCCAGCCCAAGGGAAAAATTACTCTGCCGGTGACGTTTGGCGGTGAGTTGAATTATAGGACGGAGAAGATTGTCTTCGACATCGTTAAGATTCCTCTGCCATACAATGGAATTCTTGGCCGTCAAGCTCTGGCGAAGTTTATGGCAGCATCACATTATGCCTACAATACGCTCAAGATGCCAGGGCCGATGGGTGTCATCACTATCAACTCTGACAAGAAGGATGCAGTAATCTGCGTCGACAAGCTTTACAGGGAAGCAGTCGCACCATCTGCCGCCAAGGCACCTGCTCCCGCCGTCAAACCTGAGAAAATTAAGAAGACCGGGAAGACCTGCGACAAGGCTTCCAGGAAGCGCACCTCCTCGGAGTGTTGCGCACCCATCGATGACGTGCCAGAGAGGTCTACCGGCAAAGGCAAGAAGTCCAGAGCTACTCCACCAGCAACCAAGAAGGTGTCGGCGAAGGAGGACGGCACGGGCGGTACGTTCACCGTCAGTGCCACCCTTGACAGCAAATAGGAAAGCGCTGGTTGCCTTCCTGCGGGCGAATGTTGATGTGTTTGCATGGCAACCATCTGACATCCCCGGTGTTCCCACAGAGGTAATTGAGCACCACTTTGCCGTCTGTCCTCATGCGCGGCCCGTCAAGCAGAAGGCCAGGAAGCAAGCTTTAGAGCGACAATAGTTCATTGCCAAAGAAATTAAGAAGTTAGAAGCGGCAGGCTTAGTTAGAGGGGTACTTAATCCAACATGGTTGGCCAATCCAGTTGTTGTGCGCAAAGCAAATGGGAAATGGAGGCTCTGTATTGATTACACCGATATCAATAAAGCGTGTCCAAAAGATCCTTTCCCTTTGCCACGCATCGACCAGATTGTCGACTCCACTGCCGGCTGTGATTTACTCTCCTTTCTGGATGCATATTCTGGTTATCATCAGATTTTCATGGCCAAGGAGGATGAGTGCAAAACCGCATTCATCACTCCATGTGGCACATACTGCTTCGTGCGCATGCCTTTCGGACTGAAGAGTGCTAGTTCAACATTTGCAAGAGCAGTCCAGATTGGTTTTGAACCCCGGCTGCACAGGAATGTGGAAGCATATATGGATGATATAGTGGTCAAAACCAAGGGCAAATCAACCCTCATTCAAGACTTAGAAGAAACGTTTGCAAATTTGCACAAGATCAACTTGAAGCTCAATCCCGAGAAGTGCGATTTTGGCGTCCCATCCGGCAAGCTTCTCAGGTTCTTTGTATCTCAGCGAGCAATCAAAGCCAATCCCGACAAGATCAAAGTTATTGAGCAGATAGAAGCACCAAAGCGCGTCCAGGATGTACGACGTCTTGCCGGCTGCGTAGCTGCATTGAGCAGGTTCATCTCCAAATCTGCTGAGCGCGCCTTGCCGGTTTTCAAGATTTTGAAAAAGGCAGGTCCAATGAAATGGACTCCGGAAGCGGAGGCTGCGCTACAAGATTTGAAGAAGTACCTCTCCTCTCCGCCAACACTAGTTGTGCCTAAACTGCAAGAGCCGTTGCTGCTATACTTGGCGGCAACAAATCAAGTGGTCAGTGCTGCATTAGTGGCAGAGAGAGAAGTTGACGACGAAGAAGCAGCAGTTGCAAGCCCGTCAAGCGACAAGGCGGAATCTTCTCTGGTAGAGTCTGGTGTCGACAAGTCAGAATCAGCGCAAGCAAATGAAGCAAAACAACAAGTAGTGCTGAAGAAGAAAATGGTGCTGCGCCCAGTTTACTTTGTTAGTTCTCTTTTGCAAGGGGCTAGATCAAGGTACTCTGGTGTGCAGAAACTGCTTTTCGGCCTTCTCATGGCCTCGAGGAAGCTACGCCATTACTTCCAAGCGCATGAAATCTACGTCGTCACTCACTTTCCGTTGCAGCGTATCTTGAGAAATCCAGATGCCACCGGCAGGATAGTGCAGTGGGAGTTGGAATTGTCAAGCTTTGCACTTAAGTTTGAAAGCACCACAACCATTCAGAGCAGAGCCTTGGCGGAGTTCATTGCAGAATGGACGCCAACGCAAGACGAAGAAATTCAAGAGACTTCTCGCCCCGACAAGGAAACATCTAAAGAATGGATCATGTATTTTAACGGTGCCTTGTCACTGCAAGGCGCCGATACCGGAGTGCTGGTTGTCGCACCCACCGGAGAGCACCTAAAATATGTGATACAGATGCACTTTCCCAGGGAGAAAGCTACAAACAACACTGCTGAATATGACGGGCTTCTTGCCGGTCTTAGGGTCCCGGTGGACCTTGGAATCAGAAAGTTGATTATCCGTGGGGACTCGCAGCTTGTTGTGAAACAAGTCAATAAAGATTACCAGAGCCCATTGATGGAAGCGTATGTGGAATAAGTGACAAAATTGGAAGAGCACTTTGCCGGATTACAAACAGAGCACATCCCTCGTGCGGAAAACAGCATTGCTGATGATCTGTCAAAGCGTGCCGCCCAAAAGCTACCTGTGGAACCAGGAACTTTTGTGCTCCATTTGACTCAACCCTCTGTGGCACAGTCAACGTGGCCAAGTAAAAGAAAAAAGTTGAACACCGGCAAGTACTTCCCGGCAGAACTCCCAGAAGCCACCGACAAGGAAGTTGCTGGAGACAACACTGCGTTTGCCGGTGAGTAGCAGCTTCAACCAAAACCCCAAGTTCTTGCCGTCGAGGCAAGCGCTCCCGCACCTGAAGAGAAGCCTTTAGTCCTTGTCATCGAGCCACAAGCTCCGGCGTGGGCGCAATAGATCGTCCACTTCTTTCAAACAGGAGAACTTCCCGATGATCAAGAAGAAGCTGAAAAAGTAGCCCGTCAGTCAAGTATGTACCAGTTTGTTGATAACATTCTACACAGAAAGAGACAAAATGGGGGGAAATTAAAGTGCATTTGCCGGGAAGATGGACTGAAGCTATTGGCAGAAATACATGGAGGCATATGTGGTTCTCACATAGGATCAAGGGCTCTTGTCGGCAAAGCTTTTCGTCAAGGCTTCTATTGGCCCATTGCTCTCTAGGATGCAACTGCGTTCGTAACCAAGTGCGAAGCGTGCCAGTTCCATTCCAAGAATATACATCAGCCAGCTCAAGCCCTTCAAACGATCTCTCTCTCCTGGCCCTTCTCGGTCTGGGGGGTCGATATTTTGGGCCCTTTTCCCCGTGCTACTGGGGGCTTTAAGTTCTTGTCCGTCGCAATCGACAAGTTCACAAAGTGGCCTGAGGTAGAGCCAGTGAGGAAGGTGACGGCACAGTCAGCCGTCAAGTTCTTCAAAGGATTGGTTTGCCGTTTTGGTGTTCCCAATAGGATTATCACCGACAATGGCACACAGTTCACGAGTCGCACCTTCATGCAGTACATCTAAGACCTTGGAAGCAAGATCTGCTTTGCATCTGTCGCTCACCCGAGAAGCAATGGCCAAGTGAGAGGGCAAATACTGAAGTGTTGCGTGGCCTCAAGACAAGAACTTTTGACAAGCTGCACGGGTGCGGAAGGCGCTGGATTGATGAGTTGCCGGCAGTTCTTTGGTCAATCAGGACGACACCAAATCAAGCCACCGGCTAGACACCCTTCTCCCTAGTCTATGGTGCAGAGGCGGTGCTCCCCATGGAACTCATGTACGGGTCACCTCGAGTGCTCGCTTATGACGAGGCAGAGCAAGAGCAGCTGCAGCAAGATGATGCCACACTCCTTGAGGAAGATCGTCTTCGGGCTACTGTGTGAGCTGCACGCTACCAGCAAGCTTTGCGCCGCTACCATAGCCGCAAGGTTCATGCCCGGAGCCTTGAGGAAGGCAACCATGTTCTTCGGCGCGTCCAGTCTGCCAAGAGATCAAACAAGTTGACGCCAAAGTGGGAAGGCCCTTATCGGGTAGTGCGAGTCACTAGACCTGGCGCAGTCCGTCTGGAGACCGAAGATGGCACTCCAGTGCAAAACTCATGGAACATTGAGCATCTTCGCAAGTTCTACCCACAAGGTGCAGTTGCCGGGCCCCCCAGCAACACTTTTTGTACGAGCCTTGTTAGCAAGATATGTAACCCTTTGTACAAAGCAGGCGCAGACCCCGTGCATAAGTGAAATAAAGCTAAGTGTTTCACAACTCTTTGTTAAAGTACATTTTTTACTTATGTATGATTACACACGATGTTGTGTTACACTTCGCCTTGTATGAAATGATTAACGAGCCGTCAAGGTCTCCAACCTCCACTTTCTCTTCTTTCTTTTTCTCAAAGGATAGAAGGTTCCCTCGCGTGCAAGTTTCCTGGGGGGAGTGATGGTGCGAATACCACCAAATGACATTCAAGTGATCATTTTACAACAAGGAGTACAACAAAGAAAAATCTAAGTTGAAAACTTTAAAACAAATTCTTTGTTGTAGTTGCAATCTTCCTTGAATGATTTTTGCCTTTGTATGAGAAACCTGCACGCTAAGGAACCTTGTCGTGATCAGTTGCGCTCTTATTTTGTTTCGAGTCCGCTCAACAATTTAAGTAGCCGCATTGAGATCATCAAAGGTAAACTTGCCGGCAGCGGCAATTCCGGCAGGCTGCTAAAGATCCATTCCTCAAGCGCTCGCGGCAAGAGCGTGCGCACTGGCAAGCCTCCGGCAAGCGTAGGGTATAAAAAATCATGCAAAGACAAGATAAAACAAGGAAAATAGCATACATCCATTCCATCAGCATAAGTTGCATTACATCACAAACACGGTGCAGATCTAACTTAAGATTAAACTTGTCTTTTACATGATAGCACTGGTGACAAATACAACAACAAGACTAATTTTGAAGATCGCCTTGATGCCTGGGAACATGAAGGACTCTATCACCTATTGGAGCAACTATCTTGTCAATAGCTGTGATGTCAGTGTTCTGCGGCAAGCTTTTGAAGGCCCCGGAGAGATCAACGTTAGGATTGCGATATGCAACTTTGACGAGCACCTTATAAAGGACATCTCGGCCAAATTTCTGGGATTCATCAGCAAGTGAAGCAGACCTTTCTTCGTGATAAGTTTTCAAGGCATCAATAAGACCATCGAAGAATTTGGTTAGCCTGGCGCTATCGGCCTCCTTGTAATTGACTGTGAAGCTCCAACTCTTCATATCCATGATGGCAAGTTGAGCAGTTATGCCTTCAACAATGTTGATGAGCCTGTTGGTCCAGAGGGAGAGAACTTCTCGTAGCTGGGTGAACTTGTTTTCAGCATCTGCTCGCGAGGTCTCTTCTGCTTCAAGCTTTTCTATCAAGATTATATCTTTTTTCTTGGCGGATTCAAGATCATTCTCCAAAGTAGCAAGTTTAGCTTTCAGATCTTCTATTTCTTTGCCAGCTTTACTAAGATCTTGGCTTTTGGATGTCAGCTGCGTCTGCAGCTCCCCTAGGGTATGAGCTGCCTTCTGCGCTGCATCTTTGAGAGTCTCGATCTCCTTATTGTTGCCAGCAAGATCTTCCTTTAGCTTGCTCACTTGTGATTCTAAATCTGCCTTGGCAGAAGTGGCAGTAGCAACCTCATCAGTGGCTTCCCTGAGCTTGGCAACACTTTCTCGAGCTTGAGTTTCAATAGATTCTTTATGATTCTTCTCCAGCTCTTATGTCCTTAGCTCGAGGAGCTTTTCAATCTCTTCATCCTTACCGCGGAGTTTGGCGGCAAGGGCATCTTCTTGCGCGGCAAGATCTTTTTCCCTGGCGTTGAGCTGCACCTCGCGCTCTGCCAGTTTGCGGTCAAGGGTTGTTGTTTTCTCCTTAGCAGCAGCGAGTTTTTCCTCTTGCCTTCTGAGATTGCGAGATTGTTCATTGTACCATGTGCAGATCTCCTCCGCCTTCTCCTTTAACTTCTATTCGGCTAGTTCCAAGGCTTTGTGCTCTTCTTGAAGTTTGTCCCAATGTCTGCTGTAGCGATCTTGCACATCCTTAAAACCGGCAGCCATGGTTTTTAGGAAGGCAAGATCTGCCGCGCTGTCGGCAGCATTGTCTGCTTCAGTGGTACTTTGGGAGAAGGGGGTTAAAATTTGAGCAATTTCGTCATCAAAGTTTGGCCCTCCAATACCAGACGAGCTGGGGGCTCCAGATCCTTGCCGAGGAGCGACAAGTGTCAAGGCATCAGTCAAGACTTGCGTGCTTGGTGCCGTAGGATGATTGTCAAGATTTGATTTGTCAGCGCCAACCAACACCATTTCTGTATCAATCTGGACGGGGTCAGACGTGTTGCCGGAGGACTTCTCTATTTCTTCGGGAGCTTTACTAACCTCCTCAACGACAGACATGGCAGTCTCTTCAGCAGAAATCTTGGCAGCCTCGTCAGCAGCTCTCTTTGCAATTTCTTCTATATCTGTAGTAATTTCCTCTTCTTCGGGAGAAGCTAGATCTGCAAGGTTGGACAGAAGCAAGGAGCAGAAATAAATTCAATTATAAATCAAGTTCAAGAAAACAAAGATCTAGAGAGTACTTGGAAGCAAGCGGATTACCTGTTGGGTTCTGTTGAGAAGGGATGTCTCCTTCCCTGACAACTTTAGTTGTCGTCGCACGGTTATTGGCAGCTTCGCTTGCCGGTGCTATCTCGGTGCGGACAGGCTCATCAGTGGAAGTCCTTGCCAGTGAAGCGCTTTCCAGGGTGATGGTTGATGGAGGGGCCATGGCGGGATCCGCCTCCGGGCGCTCTTCCTCCTGGGGAACTTCTCCCATCTCTTTGTCGGGTTCAGAAGGAAGAACATCAGCGCTGGCGCTCGCGAGCGGAAACTGCACCACTGTCTCGTGCTGGGAGCTGGTAACAACAGCATCAGAAGATGTCACCCCTCGCCCAGCACTTGTCGCAGGCTCATGTTCTGTTGCAGCTTTGGTTCTCTTTGACCTGTGCACAAGTGTTTCTTTATCTCTGTGAAAACATATGAAATCAAGTCAAAACGACAGGCAAGACAAAGTCAAGATTTGACGAAGACAGATGGTTGTACTTACTCCTCGTCCTCGCGGCCGCTGAGGACAGAGAGGTCATATCTTACTGGTGGAGGCGATTCCCTGGCCCTCTTAATCGCCGGTGCAGGCAAAGCCGCCGGTTGTGAAGACCCAACTTCTCCGGCAGCTGCTTGCCGGGAAGAAGTATGTTGAGCTCAAGGACGCCGAGTTGCTTGCCGGCGAACTTCTTGCTGCTGGCCAGTTTTGGTGGTCATCTTCTTCACGACAGGACCTGTTCCTGATGAAGAGGAACGCGCTAACTCCTGGCTGGCTGTTTTCCGAAGAACACGTCCTTTCTTCTTCAGAGCTTGGAGTTCTCCTTCTTCTTCGGATTCACCAGCAACTTCTTCCCCGGCACGTTTCTCTTGAGGCTCTTCAGCAATTTCTTCATCGGGGTTCTCCTCCTCCTCTTCAGCTGCCACAGCCTGGGAACCACTAGCCTTGCTGGCTCTCAAGGCTTCTTCGGCCCTGCTGGAGATATATGCCAACTCTTCGTCTTTGGTGGCGCGGATGAGGTCTTTCTCTTCTCGAGTGGCCCTCTCCGTCAAGTTGGCAGCCCAAGCCATTTTGTCTTCCCGAAGGTTTTTGCCAGAGAGCTTCGACTCCTTGAGCGTTGCACTCCGGCATCATCGCCAAGATGGAATCCTTGGCAGAATTAATACACAGTGGAATAACTTTAGCCGGCAAGTGAAACGTGCTGGAAACTCTGAATAGCTGATGACAAAGACTGATGTGCTCCAGGACTGTCAGATTGTTATCCAGCCCTGTGTGTAGCCGCATGATGTCAGCAGCATTTTGGTATTCCGAAGCATATCTTTTTCTCTTCTGCAGCGGCGCGATGCGCCGCCAGAGGAAATCGGCTCCTACCATTTCAATGGTCAGGCCGACATCCTTGAGGTGAACGATTCGATTCAGTGCCGGGGTGAGTTTCTTGTCATAGGCAGCATAATCACTCAGTCCTTGCCGTCCTCGATCTTCTCCGTTCGAGGCACACAGAAACTGGGGAAGTCCTTTTCCTTAATCCAGCACCACTCTGCTCGCCACTCTTCTCACTTCAGATGCAACCGACTGGCAAGATATTTCTACTTGGCTTTGGTCCGAGGGATCTAGGTCACGCTGTCGGAGAGTGCATCACCCTCGATGCGGGGAATGAAGAAATGGCGAAAAAGAGCAACATTGGGGATGACTCCAACGAAATTTTCGCACATATGGGCGAAGACTGACATGCAAGTCATGGCATTCGGAGTAAAATCCAGAAGCCGAAACCCAAATGTGTACATCAACTCAGTGAAGAAATCAGAATAGGGGGGACCAGACCACAATAAAAATATGCGCAGAAGAATGAATATGCATTTCCGGAAGGTTTGCCGCTAGCAGGGAGTACCACTGGAGCTATGTGATCTTTGGTGTCTCTCCCCCACATATATGCATACCTCTCGATGAGAGTATTATTGTCCAGAGCCGGCGGCGAGAAGACAGTGTTTTCCCTCCGCCGTTGCCCCAATTCCGCCTTCCTCCTCTCTGCTTCTGGATCAATAGGCATAGTGGGTTTCTTTCCCTCTGTCTCAGCCTTTTTGGGCGCCATGAGGGTTCAGAAGAGAAGGGGGGGGGTATGGAAGAGATGTGAATCGGCGGCGGCGGCGGCAAAATCTGTTCAGGCGCAAGGAGGAAGACGATGGAGCGAAGGGCGAGGGTAAATGAGCAATGCCCCCTCACGGTTGCCTTTTTATGGGAAACGCGCGCGGGGGGGGGGGGGGGGGGCTGGCTCTTTACTGTTTGATGTGGCAACACTTTTTGCAGGCGCACTACCACAAACTACTGCTCCAGCCCACCTCTCCTACGACTCGCATTAAATGAGCGGTGTGGGCATGCAAAAGAGAAATCATCATCACAATATTTACGACGGTAACTCTTCACCACATTCCTGCGCATCTATTTGGGCCTAGCCCAACGACGCTTCGGACGTGCGTGTGGCCCAGCCCCGGGGGCTCCTGTCGGTGTATAAAACATGGGCATTTTATACCCTGACTTATGCACAGACAGTGGTAGCTTTCTTGATGGCCGGGGCTTGCCGGAAGACTACCAATATCAAGACTCAAGACTTGGTTGCAAAACCATAGAGAAGATATTAAGATGAACCATCGAGAAGTATTTAGCTGGTACTAAAGATGGAGGCAACACTTGCCGGCAGGATATGGGCCGGCAAGCTGAAGGCCCGGCAAGCTCCGTGCCGGCAAGCCCTTACTGTCCCTTCCTCGCTCCACCTCATCGGGCAGCTGGTCGCTAATCGATGAGGTGTCGATCGGACAGGTGGTTTGGTGAGACTTGTCGGGGCACGTGTCAGCGCGCTGGAAGGAGAATTAGCTTTAATGACACCCGTCCAGGAGGCGTGTCCAGATTATAGGAGGTAGCTGGGCGAGCGGTGCAGAAACCTTGCCGGGGCTCCTCCTCCACATGACACCTAACGACGCATTTAATGCGTTTGTCCTAATCCGGCAGAGTTAGGTATGATAACACTGTTAGCTATCTAATCAATATATAAAGACTGTTTTGCCACTGTGGTTACCCCTTGATCTAAAAAAGGAGGACCAGGGCAACCTTTACAAGGGTCGAAACTTTGCTCATTTTGCATGCGTAGCCGCACTTCCCGCACTCTTGCCGGCAAGTTGCGCTCCTTGTATTTGAGCTCAAACACATCCAATACAACAAAGCAGGAGTAGGGTTTTACACCTCACGGTGGCCTGAACCTGGGTAAATCCCTTGTGTTTATTGCTGATTCTGCTCTTCGTGCTTGCGCACCCTCACAGTCGAACCGCAAAGGGATCTCCTTGATGTCATAGATCGTCGTACGCATGACACCACTGCTAGGCATTCCTGCAGTAGTGAAGGAGGCACTCCCTCATGTCGACGATCCGCCTATGCATCTCGTAGCATGTGTACATGTTCTTGGCTACAAACTTGAGGTGAGCCTCATCCAGTCTCCACACCCAGGCACCGTGCTAGGCTGCATGATTGTTCTTGGAACCTTCCTTCATGTTTTCGTAGTAGGGGTCGATGATGGCCGCGGTGAGTTCAACCAGGGAGTCCTTCTTCGTGCAGCCCTAGACCCTGTAGTGACCACGGATGTCGATAAGATTGGGCAGGCCAAGCCCGAAATCTTGAGCGCTTTTACATCGTCAGCGATGTCCACCATAGCGAACTTGTAGTTCGGGCTATTGACAAACCTGGCAAAACGCTCGCAAGGCCTTGTGGCCAGGCAGTAGTGGTAGACGAGGACGTGATGGCCCACGCACAACTGGGCGACGGCAACCGTCTGATCAACCCCGGGACGACCGGCGGTGGACAGGAGGTCGAAGCCGACCACTTTGTACTTGTCGTCTGATACGTCTCCAACGTATCTATAATTTTTGATTGTTCCATGCTATTATAGTACCAATCTTGGATGTTTTATATGCAATTATATGCCATTATATATCATTTTTTGAGACTAACCTATTAACCCAGTGCCCAGTGCCAGTTGCTGTTTTCTGCTTGTTTTTGCCTTTTCAGAAAATCATTATCAAAAAGTGTCCAAACGAGAAAAAAAACTTTGCATTAATTTTTTCTGGACCAGAAGAGACCCACGAAGCTTCGGGAGAAGACCAGAAGAGCCACGAGGAGGCGGCAAGCCTGGAGGGCACGCCCAGGGGGATAGGGCGCGCCCCCCAGGCTTGTGGGCCCCTCGTTGCCCCTCCTGACCTAATTCCAGCGCTATAAATTCCCGAATATTCCCAATATACCAGAGAGACAGAAGAGAAAACCTTTCCGCCACCTCAAGCCTCTGTTCTTCCGTGATCCCATCTGGAGGCCTTTTCCGGTACTCTGCCGGAGGGGGAATCGATCATGGAGGGCTTCTTCATCAACCTTGCTGCCCTTTCGATGATGTGTGAGTAGTTTACCACAGACCTATGGGTCCATAGCTACTATCTAGATGGCTTCTTCTCTCTCTTTGATCTTCAATACCATGTTCTCCTCGATGTTCTTGGAGTTCTGTAACACCCTGGTTTTCGCTCCTTGTTTTTTTCCTTCGCCGGATTTGACTCCCGTCTTTTTTTCGGTGTTATTGGATTTTATCTCGCTCCTGGGTATATGAAGATGGTCATTTAGCCTTGCCTTTCCTATCCAACCAGAGATTCTCTCCGATTCAATCTTGCCACCCAAATTTATTCCCCGGATTTTGCCACCGAAACCCTACCTTCCGAGTCACCGGATGGGAAACCCTAATTCCGGCAGTTACAAAGGACCCCAATTTCCTTTGATCTGTTGCCTCCCAAACTTTTCCCAGTGATCATCCCACATCTATAAACCCTGGATATGCAAAAAATATTGCTATGTCATTTGCAATATTTTCCATTTAAAATTAATTCCTTTTTCTGCCAGTTAAAGGAACTAAATCCAGGAAAATATCCCTCCATCTCCAAAGTTCATGAAAACTTGTGGAGATATTCTTTGTGATCATATTGAGCTCCCATAAAAGTATTGGCCATAATTAAATAAGGGAAATTGCATTTTCCTATTTAAAGCCAATATTGCATTTTGGGCACTTTCCAAAGGAACTACTATTTTGGTAGCCAGGGAAAAATCCCAAATAATTTGTGGAGATTCTCCTATCCATATATTCACCATTTCCATCAAGAACCCAAGTTCCACAGTTCAAAGTTTGAGAGCATCATCCAATTCTAGTTTCTGGATTTATTTTGAGGTTGTGAAGCAACTATATTTTATATTGCTTCAAAAATCTTGAAATTAATCCAGGACCTAACATTCCCTATATGATGTGAGCATGCAAAAATTCACATCATTTCATCTAGCCAATTTCTCCCAAAAATTCCATCTAGTTTCTGTCCAGCAGAAAGCTTTGTGAAGGAAGTACCACTTTGGCATTTCCAAATGAGCTGAAATTTTGCCAGTACCACCATTCATCCAAATAACTTCCCTCCACCAAAATTCAGCTCGTTTCAATAAGCCAGTTGAGCA
Organism: Elymus sibiricus; assembly: GCA_039707655.1. Classification (NCBI taxonomy): domain Eukaryota; kingdom Viridiplantae; phylum Streptophyta; class Magnoliopsida; order Poales; family Poaceae; genus Elymus; species Elymus sibiricus. The sequence continues at coordinate 257,639,246 of CM077674.1, forward strand.
CAACATCAAAGTCCAGTTTTTGGACCAAAATTTGCATTGCAAAGGAAGTGCATGCAAAACTGGTCCAAATGGCCTCAAATTTAACCAGCACCCACTCCTTCCTACCCTATCTCATTGTGACAAGGATCCAGCTCCTCTCCTTCATCCATTTCTCCAGAAAAGTCCACCCAAGTTTGCTGTTAGAATCCTCTTCTGCAAGTTTCACTCACCCCAGAGCCACGCAGCTGGTTCCAGCAGCTTCCCTCGTCTATTTGAGCGCTGAGTCACACACCAGACATAGTTTGGTGTCAAAGATGTGGCCTGGGCACGGCGTGCATGGTGTGACCGTGCAGCAGCCGCGCAGAAGCGGCGCTCCGGGTACGGACCCCGTCGGATAGCTAGCTCCGGCCAGCCCGAGCTTGTTTGAGCATGCCGACTAGCCTTCCCTCGGCCGCGTGCCCCCTCTGGACCCTTCTCCCCCTCCGTCTGCGCCCTCGCCGGACGACGACAAGCGCCGCCGTACCGGCCCGTACGTGCACGTGGCCGTCCTCTTCCTCTTTGGCTTCTTCCTCGCACCGCGTCGCAGCAGTGACGGTCAGGTCGGCACCGCTACCGGCCGAGCCGTCCCCTCCTCACGCGGACCAGCTCATCGCCGTGGCCACCACGTCGCCTCGGCCGAGCTCATCCACGGCCATCCTAATCCCAAGCCCTCCCTCGGCTATAAATAGCCATGACCGAGCCCCTCCCCGAGCAGTCACAGCACCACAACCCCTCTCCGCCCTCCTAGCCTCCTCCCCGGCCAACCTCTGCCACCATGGCCGCCGCTCGACCTCGCCTCAAATTCGGCCACCCGAGTCCTCCCCGGCTCTGCTTGAGCTCACCACCGGACGCGCCGTCCTCCGGCGAGCTCTCCCGCCTACTCACCCTCTTCGAGGAACCCCCAGGCCGCCGGAACCCCACCGGAGCCGCCGCCTACGGCCATGGACCCCGCCGCGTGCCCAGCCATCCCCGCTGTCCGAGCCCCCACCCCTGGAGGCGGCTTTCTCCGGCGAATCCATCTACGACGTCGCCCTCCCTTATGGCCCACCGGAGCGGCGCCGGCCACCAGAGTCCGGGCGCCCAGCCATGGTATCGGGCAGGAGCGGAGGAGGAGAAGAGAGAAGGAGGAGAGAGAGAAGGTGGTGCGGGGCCCACATGTCGGCGACCAGAGCCCTGCCAGCCTGGATAAGTGGAAGCACCCTGCCGCGTTTACGCTTTCCCCGCTGGAAGGCGCATTCTGCCTAAGTGCGCGACCAGTCGCTCTGCCCAGGGACCCGGATGCAATTATTTATTTTGCAGATTAGTCCCCGGCAGAAAAACACTCATATCTTTTCACCCGTAACTCTGATTCAGGTGAATCCAACGCCCACGTTCTCTATTCGTCAAGCCCGTTCCGATGGTATCATTTTCATAATGTTTTCACATTGTGAAAATGACCATTTTGCCCCTGCCCTATATTCAGCCCCTCCGAGAAAGGATCCTTTTCGGTGAATTTTTCCGCGAGGCGACCGCACTTCTCCCCGGTGCATTCCTCGATCCCGAGGCAAGCCGACCATCTGATATGTGCCCTAAAGCATTGCTCTATGTTATTCTTGCGTGTTTAATTAATAAATATGCCTATGTTAGGAATAACTAAACTCCTGCTAGGTTGAATTTGCTATTTACTTTACCTGCTAATGCTCATCATATTATCGCACTAGTGACTCGTTGTTGTAGTATGGAGATAGGTTGTTATGTTTTCATCATGTACTATTGTTGTTAGGGTAAGGTTACGAATATGATGTAATGACAACAACCTCCTCTGTCGGCTGGATCGAGTCATAGCGCCACCGAACCGAGCTCATTAGTGTAGCCACATTTGCCTTTATGGGAAGGCCCTAGCTTGGTCTATTGTCATGCCTCTTACTGGTACCACCAAAGAGGGGGGGGGGATTATGCGTGCGTGCTACCCTGGCCTGGTAGGCGGCGATAGTCCTGTGAGCCAGTTCAGTTATATGGATCCAGGGTCCCCGTTTGGGACAGTTTTGTTTGGCCACGACGGTGGCAGGTGTCACGGGGTGACACAGGGGCCACCCAGGACATGACCCTGGGAGGGTATGATTGTCGGTGGGACCGTAAGAGTGCCGGGCAATAGACAAGTCTTGTTGGAGCAGCACCGATCCACCCGAATGGGAGCATGAGGCCAGGAGCTCCATAGTGTGGGTAAAGTGCGCAACCTCTGTAGAGTGTAAATCTATTCAAATAGCCGCGTCCTCAGTCATGGGTCACAGTTCGTACTAGGTCACACTATTTGGTCTGTGTCGAGTCTGGAGGAATGAACTATATGATGTTACTAATAATGAACCAGAGAATGGTAAGGTTTGTCAGACTTGCAGTACGGATGCATGGACATCAGGTGATGTCAGGGGTATGCATGTTAGCCATGCGATGGTTATGAGCTAAAGGATCGGATGACCACAAGACTTGAATTGGATTTGGATCGGATTTGGTTTGGATCATGACATATTCGGAGTATGGATTATTTACTTGATATGTTTTACTTTAGTAGTTATCATGCTGGATCATCCTGTTATAACATGGTAATTCTTATTGCTAGGTAGTTATTCTATGCCATGATAATTAATGTAGCTCTAATAACAAGTGCATGCTTGAATGCCATGGATTGCTTTGCTTGGTGTATATGTTGGTTTGGTTTGCTTGCGAGTACATTCAAAAGTACTCAGCGGCCATCAATGTGGCCAGGTTCACCTAAGGATTCGACGACCTCTAGCGAGGAGCCGGAGTGTTCGCGGGCTAGAAGAGTAACCCAGTCAGATCCCTGTGGATTGGAGCCGCACCAAGACCATGCTGCCTTAGATAGAGTTTTTCTGCTGCCATCACCCTTGTAAAATACCATGTAAAGACTTATATATCCATTAATAGAAATGTCTGTGTTCATGATACTTGTTGTAAAAGCACATGCCAGTGTGATTTCTTGGGCTGGTGTGTGCGGCGACCGTATGGCTACAGTGGTATTCAGGCGGGGCGCCACAACAGATGGTATCAGAGCCAGGCTGACGGTAGGTTACCCTAGACGGATTTTCTTGCCTCTTGATTAGTAGAAAGCCCAGATGGATTTCAGCCATCTTTGCGAGATAGGTATGGCTACTATTGATCATACGGCAATCCCATAGGTTTTTCCCCGCATCAGACCCCCAACTGTCGCGGCCTTTGCCTTCGGTGGGAAATGTCCACACCAGGCAACGACCCGTGAACCCTGAACCCTTAGGTAAACCAGATATCCCCACCTTGCTTGCTAACCATGGCACTTCTCTTCTTAAATCCAGTTTCCTTCGGGAAACGCCTGTAAATTCCATCTTTTCCCTGACAACCTTAGGATCGTTGACTAAGCCACTTTGTCTATGGTTGTGCGTCGAGTTTGATGTTCCCTAAGGAAGTAGTAGGAGCTTGACCCCAATTGCTACCAGGAGCATTGTGTGGTTTTGCTTCTAAATCCTTAGAGGTGCATTGAGTGCGCTATACTAGTTATACTAGTGATTCTTCGGCCACATGTGTAAGGTCCGCAAAAGTTGAGATTTATTTGCTTTTGGATTTTTGCGGTTCTTGCTTCTTTTCTGGATTCCGTTCTGTTGCTCCGACTGGATTCATCTGCAAGAGCTACCAAAGAAGACCAACACACAACTTGGATAATACCCAATAATCCACATTCAGCAAGAGTCAAGCCAAGCCAACTGCCCGATATTCAGAACATTATCATCGGATCTATCAAGAATGAAGAATGGGTCAGAAGCAGACTCTGCGTGGCACAGACAAGGCCAAAATATACCTGAGAGTTTGCCCCAGAACAAATCACACTTAGGGAACAACCAGATGAGCTATCAGGAATGGACACCAGTAAGAGCAAGTTATTCGGTCCTCGATACAAGGACTATTTCAGTCAGAGGGGTGAACCTTGATGTCTTTTCCCAATGGACTGAAGAATCATTTGTTTCCCACGGAAGACATATTTCAAGAATGTGGATGTGCCGAAAGCCACCACAAAATTCCGGTATGTTAATATAAATCTCAACGCATATTCTGGAATTCACCAGTGCATATACAAAAAAATTCGGGTACTGTGAACAAGGTTTGCGAGGAATATGGATAAGTTCGCGGTTGCCCAAAATCAATGAGAATTCCAAGCACCTAGAAGCTCAGCCAAATCGAATGTAATTATCCGTCAACTGCTCACTACCGGCAACACTTGGTTTGAATGCAAAGGGTATTCCGAATTAATTATCAACACAAAGTCTGAATCAGTTATGTAACCTTTATAACAAAAATGATCAGACCAGCAGGAGGACTAGCGGTGTGCATGACCAGCAGGATATCTTCAGACAAGGTATGGCCTATACCAGGTTTTGGCTTCACTATGGGTAAATTCCGGATACTTCGGAAGGAAGCCAGAACCGGCCACAGGATCGACTGTGTATCACAGTGCAAGGCTTTTGGTATGAGGAACCCAGCCTTCCTCCGCAAGCTATCAGAAGGAGCTGACCACGTAAGACTCCCAATCTTCTTCGCTACACCACTTGGTGAGAAAATCTTCTAGGATACGGTACTCCAATCTTCCTCAGCCCACTACCGCGGAAAGCTTCCAGCATAAGGCACCTGACCTTCCGCAGTAAGCCACATGAGGGAAAGCTTCTGAGGTACGATACCCAGCCTTCTTCGACACACTACCTTGGCAGAAGCTTCGAGCATAAGGAATTCAGCCTTCTTCAACATGCCATCGTGCCCACAACAATCATGTCAGAAGCACGAATTAGTCTAGACACGCGTCCGCCTCAGAACTCAGTGGTTATGAAAGGATCTATCCTACCCCTGCATATGTTGTGAGCATGCAGTCCAATATTAAATATGTATCAATTTACAACAGTACCTAAAGTTTAAGATTTGTTTGTTATACTAACGGATCTCACGAGGTTTCTGTTGAGTTTTGTGTGCTGAAGTTTTCATGTTTTGGGTGAGACTACGATGGATAAAGGAATAAGGAGCGGCAAGAGCCGAAGCTTGGGGATGCCCAAGGCACCCCAAGGTAATATTCAAGGAAGACTCAAGCATCTAAGCTTGGGGATGCCCCGGAAGGCATCCCCTCTTTCGTTTACAATATATCGGTAACTCACTTGGAGCTATATTTTTATTCATCACATGATATGTGTTTTACTTGGAGGGTCTTGTGATATAGTTTTCTTAATTTTTAGTTTGTCACAATCATCTTTGCTGAACACACCTTTTTGAGAGGGACACACATTATTCGTGATTTGGTAGAATACTCTATGTGCTTCACTTATATCTTTTGAGCTAGGCAGTTGCTCTAGTGCTTCACTTATATCTTTTAGAGCACTGCGGTGGTTATATTTTAAAGAAATAGATGCACTCTCATGCTTCACTTATATCTTTTTGACAGTCTAATGATTAGCAATTGTAATATGCACGGGTTATGAAATTGGTCCTGATATGATAGGTATTCAAGAGGGAGATAATAAAATTTTCATGTAGATCACTGAATATGATAAGTTTGATTCCTTACAATAGTTTTGCCCTATTAAGGTGGTAATATGTGGGAAGTGCTAGTAGATAATTGTGGTTTAGTAAGAATATTGGTGTTAAGGTTTGTGATTCCCGAAGCATGCACGTATGGTCTGTCGTTATGCTAAGAAGTTGGAGCATGATTTATTCTTGATTGTCTTCCTTTGTGTGGAGGTCAGGGGCGCACGATGGTTAACTCCTACCAACCTCCCCCCTAGGGGCATGCGTAGTAGTACTTTGCTTCGAGGACTAATAAACTTTCACAATAAGTATGTGAGTTCTTTATGACTAATGTGAGTCCATTGATTATACGCACTCTCACCCTTCTGCATTTTGCTAGCCTCTTCAGTACCATGCATTGCCCCTTTTCACATCGAGAGTTGGTGCAAACTTCGCCGGTGCATCCAAACCCCGTGATATGATACGCTCTATCACACATAAGCCTCCTTATATCTTCCTCAAAACAGCCACCATACCTACCTATCATGGGAATTCCTTAGCCATTTCGAGATTTATTGCCATGCAACTTCTACTGTTCCGTTTTTATGACACACATCGTCATTGTCATATTGCATTGCATGATCATATAGCTGACATAGTATTTGTGGCTCAGCCACCGTTCATCATTCTTATACATGTTACGCTAGCATCATTGCACATCCTGGTACACTGCCAGAGGCATTCATATAGAGTCATATTTTTGTTCTAGTATCGAGTTGTAATATTGAGTTGTAAGTAAATAAAAGTGTGATGATCATCATTATTAGAGCATTGTCCTAGTGAGGAAAGAATGGTGGAGACTAATGGGTCCTCGAAAAAGTGGGGATGAGGTCCATGAGACCGTTCTAAATAAAAAAAGAGGCCGAAAAGAGCCCACAAAAAAAATGAGAGAAAAAGAGAGAAGAGGCAATGTTACTATCCTTTTTCCACACTTGTGCTTCAGAGTAGCACCATGTTTTTCATATAGAGAGCCTCCTATTTTGTCACTTTCATATACTAGTGGGAATTTTTCATTATAGAACTTGGCTTGTATATTCTGATGACGGGCTTCCTCAAATGCCTGAGGTCTTCATGAGCAAGCAAGTTGGATACACACCCACTTAGTTTTCATGTTGAGCTTTCATACACTTATAGCTCTTATTGCATCTGTTGCATGGCAATCCCTACTCCTCGCATTGATATCAATTGATGGGCATCTCCATAGCCCGTTGATTAGCCTCATTGATGTGAGACTATCTTCTTATTTTACACTTCCCCTTATTGATCTCTACCACCACACTATATTCCATCCATAGTGCTATATCCATGGCTTGCGCTCATGTATTGCGTGGGGGTTGAAAAAGCTGAAGCGCGTTAAAAAGTATGAACCAATTGCTTGGCTAAAACCGGGGTTGTTCATGATAAATATTTTGTGTTAATAAGATGGAGCATGACAGGATTATATGATTTTGTAGGGATAACGTTCTTTAGCATTTTTATTTTGAAAGACATGATTGTTTAATAGTATTCCTGAGTATTGATGTCTTTATATCAAATTATAGACTATTGTTTTGAATCATTCGGATCTTATTATTCATACTATAAGAGAAAGATTACATGATGAAACATGATAGGTAGCATTCCACATCAAAAACTCTATTTTTATCATTTACCTACTCGAGGACGAGCAGGAATTAAGCTTGGGGATGCTTGATACGTCTCCAACGTATCTATAATTTTTGATTGTTCCATGCTATTATAGTATCAATCTTGGATGTTTTATATGCAATTATATATCATTTTTTGGGACTAACCTATTAACCCAGTGGCCAGTGCCAGTTGCTGTTTTCTGCTTGTTTTTGCCTTTTTAGAAAATCATTATCAAAAAGTGTCCAAACGAGAAAAAAACTTTGGATTAATTTTTTCTGGACCAGAAGAGACCCACGAAGCTTCGGGAGAAGACCAGGAGAGCCACGATGAGGCGGCAAGCCTGGAGGGCGCGCCCAGGGGGGTAGGGTGCACCCCCAGGCTTGTGGGCCCCTCGTTGCCCCTCCTGACCTAATTCCAGCGCTATAAATTCCCAAATATTCCCAATATACCAGAGAGACAGAAGAGAAATCCTTTCCACCACCGCAAGCCTCTGTTCTTCCATGATCCCATCTGGAGGCCTTTTCCGGTACTCTGCCGGATGGGGAATCGATCACGGAGGGCTTCTTCATCAACCTTGCTGCCCTTCCGATGATGTGTGAGTAGTTTACCACAGACCTACGGTTCCATAGCTAGTAGCTAGATGGCTTCTTCTCTCTCTTTGATCTTCAATACCATGTTCTCCTCGATGTTCTTGGAGTTCTATCCGATGTAATCTTCTTTTGCGGTGTGTTTGTTGGGATCCGATGAATTTTGAGTTTATGATTAGATTATTCATGAGAAATATTTGAGTCTTCTCTGAACTCTTTTATGCATGATTATTATAACTTTGTATTTCTCTTCGATCTATCGATTTGGTTTGGCCTACTAGATTGATTTATCTTGCAATGGGAGAGGTGCTTTGTGATGGGTTCAATCTTGTGGAGCTCAATCCCAGTGACAGAAAGGGACATGACACGTATTTGTATTGTTGCCATTAAGGATAAAAAGATGAGGTTTAATCATATTTCTTGAGTTTACTTTGTCTACATTATGTCATCTTGCTTAAGGCGTTACTCTGTTTCATACTTAATACCCTAGATGCATGCTGGATAGCGGTCGATGGGTGGAGTAATAGTAGTAGATGCAGGCAGGAGTCGGTCTACTTGTCTTGGACGTGATGCCTATATACATGATCATTGCCATGAATCCGTCATAATTATTTGCTTTTCTATCAATTTCCCAACAGTAATTTGTTTACCCACCGTATGCTATGCGTTCAAGAGAGAAGCCTCTAGTGAAAACTATGGCCCCCAGGTCTACTTTATCATATATTAAAAACTCAAAAATACCTTGCTGCAATTTATTTATTTATATTTCATTTAGTATTTTTTTATCTATTTATCTCTATAAGATTTAATCCTTGCAAGTAACCGCTAAGAGGATTGACAGCCCTCTTATTTGCGTTGGGTGCAAGTGTTTGCTCTTGTGTGTGCAGGTGCGTTTAACGGAATTTTGCTTGGTTCTCCTAATGGATTGATAACCTTCATTCTTAACTGAGGGAAATACTTATCTCTACTATACTGCATCATCCTCTCCTCTTCGGGGAAATACCAACGCAGTGTACAAGTAGCAGGAAGTATTTCTGGCGTCGTTGCTGGGGAGACATCATCAAAATTACCAAGTACGTTCGCACAAATTATCATTCACTTGCATTTATTTTATTTTCCTTTTATTTGCATTTCCCTCTCGTTTTCATCTCCCCCACTTCTAATTTTTTTTACAAAAACACAAAATATTTTTATTTGCTTGTTTCTTAGTTTGCTTGCTTTGCTTGAAATTGTTATCGTGTCTGAACTTGAGAAAGTTGGTGTTGAAAGTGCTAGCGAGGATAGTGGTAGTGAATCTCTTGGGGAGAAAACACACCCTTTTGATCTTAATCATGACCCTCCTGAGATTGATCTCCCCACTAATTTTAAGACTAAAGTTTATCATGTGGGAAGTGGTAATATTATCGGGAAGAACATTATTCAGGAATTCTTTAATTGCGCGGGAGTTATACCGATAATTTGTGGATCTATTCTTCATAAAAAAATTGTTATGTGGATTCTATTGCCATGCTTGTGGTTAAATTAGAAAGAATTTTTTTACATTTCCACCTCGCCTTACAAAAGATATTTTATGAACTTCCCAACATCCATGATCCTAGGGCTAAGAAAATTGCCACTATAATCATTATGCATGAATTTTATTATATAGTCCGAGAAGCTAGGGATATTTTTTTCCTTTTACAAAATTAATTTTGAGCATCCTCCTATAGAGGAGATTCTTCATGATAAAGATACTATTCGTAGGTTGGAATCTAAAGATTACTTTGCTTATGGTGAAAATATTAGAAGGAGAGTTCCATACGCCGAAATAATTAAAACTATGTACCACCATGCTTGTGATAAATTTGAGTGGGTTACTAAAGGAATTGATGAGGGATTTAGTGAAGAATGGTTTGAGGGTACGTCTAGAGATCCTATTGAAGATGAGATACATGTTTTATATGAAGACGTTTATGGCGATGATCCTGAGTTTGAAGTTATGAATGTTAAAGTTACCAATCAAAGCCCCTTCAATTACCTAAGGTCACCCACTAGAAAAGAAGAGCATGAGAGTAGATAATTAATGAGAAAAGTTTTGGAAGATTTAATTAAAAAGGACTTGGAAACCAAAGATGACAACACTTGAGACTATGCATTATGCGCAGCCAGGGGCATAAAACAATAACGCTTGTTGGGAGGCAACCCAATGAATAAAATAAATTTTTGTTTTTACTTTCTGTTATTGAGTGTTTACACAATTATAGACTCTGTTATGATTTTGTTTTTATGTTTTAATTAGTGTTTGTACCAAGTAATGCCTTTGGGATGATGTTGATGACAGTATAATTGATGCTGCTTGGAAAACAGAAAGTTTTGCGTCCAGTGCTGGAATTTTACAAAGTATTGGTATATGAATTATTTAAGTTTTCCTATGTTTTCAGAATTTTTTAAGTTACAGAAGTATGTCTTTTAAATAGATCTTTACAGGCTGTTCTGTTTTAGACAGATTCTGTTTTTGTTGCATAGTTTGCTTATTTTGATGAATCTATGGGTCGTATCTGGGGGTATGAGTCATGGAGAAGTTGGAGTACAGTATAATTATGCCAATATTAAATATGAATCAATTTACAACAGTACCTAAAGTTTAAGATTTGTTTGTTATACTAACGGATATCACAAGGTTTCTGTTGAGTTTTGTGTGCTGAAGTTTTCAAGTTTTGGGTGAGACTACGATGGATAAAGGAATAAGCAGCGGCAAGAGCCGAAGCTTGGGGATGCCCAAGGCACCCCAAGGTAATATTCAAGGAAGAAACAAGCGTCTAAGCTTGGGGATGACCCGGAAGGCATCCCCTCTTTCGTCTACAATCTATCGGTAACTCACTTGGAGCTATATTTTTATTCATCACATGATATGTGTTTTACTTGGAGCGTCTTGTGATATAGTTTGCGTGCTTTTGTTTGCTTTTTAATTTGTCACAATAATTTTTGCTGAACACACATTTTGAGAGGGACACACATTATTCGTGATTTGTTCGAATACTCTATGTGCTTCACTTATATCTTTTGAGCTAGGCAGTTGCTCTAGTGCTTCACTTATATCTTTTAGAACACTGCGGTGGTTATATTTTAAATAAATAGATGCACTCTCATGCTTCACTTATATATTTTTGAGAGTCTAATGATTAGCAATGGTAATATGCACGGGTTATGAATTTGGTCCTGATATGATAGGTATTCAAGAGGGATATAATAAAAACTTTCATGTAGATCACTGAATATGATAAGTTTGATTCCTTACAATAGTTTTGCGCTATTAAGGTGGTAATATGTGGGAAGTGCTAGTAGACAATTGTGGTTTAGTAAGAATATTGGTGTTAAGGTTTGTGATTCCCAAAGCATGCACGTATGGTCTGTTGTTATGCTAAGAAGTTGGAGCATGATTTATTCTTGATTGTCTTCCTTTGTGTGGAGGTCGGGGGCACGCGATGGTTAACTCCTACCAACCTCCCTCATAGGGGCATGCATAGTAGTACTTTGCTTCGAGGACTAATAAACTTTCGCAATGAGTATGTGAGTTCTTTATGACTAAGGTGAGTCCATGGATTATACGCACTCTCACCCTTCTGCAATTTGTTAGCCTCTTCGGTACCATGCATTGCCCTTTCTCACATCGAGAGTTGGTGCAAACTTCGCCGGTGCATCCAAACCCCGTGATATGATACGCTCTATCACACATAAGCCTCCTTATATCTTCCTCAAAACAGCCACCATACCTACCTATCATGGCATTTCCATAGCCATTCCGAGATATATTGCCATGCAACTTCCACCATTCCGTTTTTATGACACACATCATCATTGTCATATTGCTTTGCATGATCATATAGCTGACATAGTATTTGTGGCTCAGCCACCGTTCATCATTTTTATACATGTTACGCTAGCATCATTGCACATCCTGGTACACTACCAGAGGCATTCATATAGAGTCATATTTTTGTTCTAGAATCGAGTTGTAATACTGAGTTATAAGTAAATAAAAGTGTGATGATCATCATTATTAGAACATTGTCCCAGTGAGGAAAGAATGGTGGAGACTAATGAGTCCTCGAAAAAGTGGGGATGAGGTCCATGAGACCGTTCTAAATAAAAAAAAGAGGCCGAAAAGAGCCCACAAAAAAAATGAGAGAAAAAGAGAGAAGGGGCAATGTTACTATCCTTTTTCCACACTTGTGCTTCAGAGTAGCACCATGTTTTTCATATAGAGAGCCTCCTATTTTGTCACTTTCATACACTAGTGGGAATTTTTCATTATAGAACTTGGCTTGTATATTCCGATGACGGGCTTCCTCAAATGCCCGAGGTCTTCATGAGCAAGCAAGTTGGATGCACACCCACTTAGTTTTCATGTTGAGCTTTCATACACTTATAGCTCTTAGTGCATCTGTTGCATGGCAATCCCTACTCCTCGTATTGACATCAATTGATGGGCATCTCCATAGCCCATTGATTAGCCTCGTTGATGTGAGACTATCTTCTTATTTTTGACTTCCCCTTATTGATCTCTACCACCACACTCTATTCGACCCACAGTGCTATATCCCTGGCTTGCGCTCATGTATTGCGTGGGGGTTGAAAAAGCTGAAGCGCGTTAAAAAGTATGAACCAATTGCTTGGCTAAAACCGGGGTTGTTCATGATAAATATTTTGTGTTAATAAGATGGAACTTGACAGGATTATATGGTTTTGTAGGGATAACGTTCTTTAGCATTTTTATTTTGAAAGACATGATTGTTTATTAGTATGCCTGAGTATTGATGTCTTTATATCAAATTATAGACTATTGCTTTGAATCATTCGGATCTTATTATTCATACTATAAGAAAAAGATTACACGATGAAACATGATAGGTAGCATTCCACATCAAAAATTCTATTTTTATCATTTACCTACTCGAGGACGAGCAGGAATTAAGCTTGGGGATGCTTGATACGTCTCCAACGTATCTAGAATTTTTGATTGTTCCATGCTATTATAGTATCAATCTTGGATGTTTTATATGCAATTATATATCATTTTTTGGGACTAACCGATTAACCCAGTGGCCAGTGCCAGTTGATGTTTTCTGATTGTTTGTGCCTTTTTAGAAAATCATTATCAAAAAGTGTCGAAACGAGAAAAAACATTGGATTAATTTTTTCTGGACCAGAAGAGACCCACGAAGCTTCGGGAGAAGACCAGAAGAGCCACGAGGAGGTGGCAAGCCTGGAGGGCGCGCCCCCCAGGCTTGTGGGCCCCTTGCTGCCCCTCCTGACGTAATTCCAGCGCTATAAATTCCCAAATATTCCCAATATACCAGAGAGACAGAAGAGAAAACCTTTCCTCCACCGCAAGCCTCTGTTCTTCCGCGATCCCATCTGGAGGCCTTTTCCGGTACTCTGCCGGAGGGGGAATCGATCACGGAGGGCTTCTTCATCAACCTTGCTGCCCTTCCGATGATGTGTGAGTAGTTTACCACAGACCTACGGTTCCATAGCTAGTAGCTAGATGGCTTCTTCTCTCTCTTTGATCTTCAATACCATGTTCTCCTCGATGTTCTTGGAGTTCTATCCGATGTAATCTTCTTTTGCGGTGTGTTTGTTGGGATCCGATGAATTTTGAGTTTATGATTAGATTATTCATGAGAAATATTTGAGTCTTCTCTGAACTCTTTTATGCATGATTATTATAGCTTTGTATTTCTCTCCGATCTATCGATTTGGTTTGGCCTACTAGATTTATTTATCTTGCAATGGGAGAGGTGCTTTGTGATGGGTTCAATCTTGCGGTGCTCAATCCCAGTGACAGAAAGGGACATGACATGTATTTGTATTGTTGCCATTAAGGATAAAAAGATGAGGTTTAATCATATTTCTTGAGTTTACTTTGTCTACATCATCTCATCTTGCTTAAGGCGTTACTCTGTTTCATACTTAATACCCTAGATGCATGCTGGATAGCGGTCGATGGGTGGAGTAATAGTAGTAGATGCAGGCAGGAATCGGTCTACTTGTCTCGAATGTGATGCCTATATACATGATCATTGCCATGAATCTGTCATAATTATTTGCTTTTCTATCAATTTCCCAACAGTAATTTGTTTACCCACCGTATGCTATGCGTTCAAGAGAGAAGCCTCTAGTGAAAACTATGGCCCCCGGGTCTACTTTATCATATATTAAAAACTCAAAAATACCTTGCTGCAATTTATTTACTTTTATTTTATTTAGTATTTTATTTTATCTATTTATCTCTATAAGATTTAATCCTTGCAAATAACCGCTAAGATGATTGACAGCCCTCTTATTTGCGTCGGGTGCAAGTGTTTGCTCTTGTGTGTGCATGTGGGTTTAACGGAATTTTGCTTAGTTCTCCTACTGTATTGATAACCTTGGTTATTAACTAAAGGAAATACTTATCTCTACTATACTGCATCATCCTCTCCTCTTCGGGGAAATAGCAATGCAGTCTACAAGTAGCATCGTCCTTAGCGAGCAACTGCTCCATGGTGTTGATGGAGTCCTCCACTACGGCCGGGTCGATGGTGTACACCACCGAGAGGTCCTTCCCCCTCGCATGGGTGTCCACACGATGCACGCCGAACTCCATTGGAGCGCCACTGGATATCCTCTCTCTATGTGTCGTCGTGGGTGTGCTTGTTGTGTTGGGGGGCGTGATCAAAAGGTTGAAGAGACTAAGGTTATAATGGCCGTGGGAATAAATGGGGAGGCCAAACGGCCTGAAGTATCGGCACGTGCGGATGGCAGTTGTTGCAGCGCGTAACTGCATTGTGCCGCATGTTTTAACTGCATCGTGGTGACACGCGGAGACGCAACCGCATGCATATGGCGCCAAAAATGTGATCGTGCGCTGGCCCCAACCGCTGAAAGAGCACGCGCGGAGGGACGCGAGTAGAGCGCGCCGCGGCCGCCTCAACGTCGAGCAAAGATCGCGAAGGGACACAAGCAGAGCGTGGCGCGGCCGCCTCAACGGCGAGCAACCACCTGCGTATAGCAGTTCTAGTCAACCGTCTGGCACGCGTGGGAGGCGAGACGGCCCATCCGTCAGACACGCTGACGATATCTGGACTGTTTGTGATACTGGACAGACATGTACACATCCGAGAACGCGAGCCCACGTACGCCATCCGGGAACTGTTTCGGGCTTCGAACCCAAAACCATCAATAAATTTTGAGCTTGTTTCCCGTCACATTCCAAATTACCACGCAATAAGTAATTGCAAATCTTTTCACACCGATCAAACCTAAACGTGTTCCCACTTAGCTCTGGGCTATAAAAACTAGCCACTCAAAAATTACTGCACATTCCTCTCCTCATCACCAAAAAAATAGGTCTTTCCTGTTAAGTCATTCCTTGCATCTGCCATGGCCAGTAGGAGGAGTTCTGGGTCGACATATAACCAGGGAGCAAAGACCAAGGCCGTGGAAGCACTAGAGAGGTCCCGCCGCAACGTGGCAGTCGCAGTAGAGATGTCCTGCCGCGCCGCGGAGCCCTCGTACGAGCTCTCACGGGTAGGCGAGGGCTCTCTCAAGTGCACTCGCCGCGTCGGCGAACTCGATGAGCTGGCGGGGCTGAAGTCCTTAGCCAGCGACGACGACATTCTCACTGGCCTAATTAACCAGCAAGAGCTGGTCACCGGCTTGGTGAAGCTGCTCGAGATTAGCGATGCCTCGGTTGATAAGGCGACCGGCCTCGTCGTGCAACTCATGGGTGACAATGTGAAGCTCCACAAGGAGCTCGACAAGCAGAAGGAGGAGGCCGCCGGCTGGAAGAAGCTGTATGAGAAGAGCAGTGCCTCACAGATGACGCTGACAGCCGTCGTCCATGAACTTAGGGATGACTTGAAGAAGCTCCGCATCGAGCGCGAGCTGCAGGTGGAGGAATCCATGGCTGCTGTCAACCAAAGTCATGAGGATGTGAAGAAGGAGCTAGAGGAACTCCTCACCCAGCGATCCATCAAGAAGTAGAGAGCAGCGACCCAGATCGTTGTTAGTGACTTCCTTCTTCTCACTACAAAAAAAACACTTCCGTGATGATACGTCTTTGTCACAGTAGGTCACGTTTTCTATCATGCATGTACATCCGTGACGATTTTATGACAGAATCAAGATAGTCATACCTGTGCTGTCGTAGAAGTGTTCCATGACAATACTTAAATTATCATCACGGAAGTGTCCACTTCCATGAAGATAAATGTCGCATCATGGAAGTGTTTTTGTCAAGGGTAGCCGACACGTGGCATCCACCATAACGGGTCGCCGTTAAGCTATCGGGTGCGGGTTTGGATCCGATAACCCGTTAGCAGCCCTAACCAATGGCAATTTTCCACGTGTAAATTTATCATTCGATGGCGGATCCACGTGTCAGCTCGGCATTGCGACAGATGTCATCCATTCATTGGACGAGAGACGCCTATGACACGTCAACACGTGGCACGGCCCAACAGTGGCCCATTTAGGTTAAAAAGGCCGGCCCGTTTAACTTGGTCAAAAGTTAGCAGGCCGACCCATGGAAAGCCTGTTACCGGCCTGTTCGCATACAGCCCATTTACGGCCCGGGTACTCACGGCCCGTTATGGCCTTTCAAAATTCGGCCCAGTAGCGTCATGTGAGCCGTCCCATATGATTCCAGCCCGTTCTCACTTTCAGCCCATCTATGGCCTGTGAAGTCTTTCGTCCCATATGAGGACTTTTGCATCTCTGGGCCCATTGACGGCCCATGGTGAATCAGGCCCATCATGAACAGTAAACTGATTTGAGCCCATTAACGTCCCATGATTCAGTTGGGCCGTTTCCAGCCCGTGTTTTCTTTTGGCCTTCTAAGGGCCCATAAATTCTTGGGCTCATTTCCGGCCCTCGATTACTTACGGTCCGTTACTGGCCTCTTATGCTAATGGGCCAAATTCAGCCGGTGATAACAATCGGTCCGTTTGTGGCCCGTTAACCCGTTGGGCCGTTTTCATCCTGTTCTGTAATCCGGCCCATTAACGACCCGTCATGCATGTTGATAGAATTAAGCATGTGCTGTCTTCCGGCCTGTTAACGGCCCGTTATGGTCTGGGCCCATAAATGGACGGTTCCAATTTTGGCCCATTTACGGTCCATATTGCGGTCCGGTTTTGGCCCATGAACAGTACGTCCCATGGATCCTACGGCGCGTACGAGGCCCATGGATCCTACGGCCCATAGGAGGCCCATCATTACCACGGCCCGTATGTGGCCCATTGTCATTGCGGCCACTAGCAAACCGAGGAAAAAGTACTGCAGTGACTACAAGGAAACAAATAAACAAGACTATAAGTAAATAAATAAGCAAGCAACTAACGCTAGGCTATTACGGCGATTACAGACATTACATCCACTGGGCATCAAAGTTCGCCACCAGTGCAAATTAAGGGAACAACAAAGCAGCATATTACATACACTGGGGCGTCTAAATTGGCCACCAGTGCAAATAAACACGGTAGCAAAACAAGTCCAGAACTGAAACAACTTCAGAAGAGCTCAAAAAACATTATCCTGGGTATCCACCATGCTGGCAATAAGCTTAGCAAGCTTATTAGCTTTCTCTTGTTTGGCGCTAAAATCCTCCAACGCTTGCTGTTGCACCAGAAAGTATGCATCTGAATTCTCCAGGGACTTCCTCAGTCCTTCGGCTTCTTGTCGCAGCACAGTTGATCGATGTCTTTCAGCTTGTAGTTCGGACTCAAGAAACCGAACTGATTCAGACAACGAATTTGGAGCTTGTGCAAGCGGTAGTGGCCAGTAACTCGAACACTACATCAAGACAGGACTTTGGGGTTGTATCACTATCTTCAAGATAGTTTTCCTTATCTGTTTTATCAGCTTTGTTGGAGACCAGCAAGGTTGTCTCACTATCTTCAACCTTACCTGCATTACTTCCTTTACCATTGCTTAATGTGGTACTCTTCTCCAATATTCTGTCAGCATTCTAAAAGAAGAAACAAGCAGACACATAACAGGTTTAGCATGTAGTATATGAAACTCATTTTGGTGAACCAGTTCAGTAGTAAGCTAGACACGATTAAACTATCAAGTCTTCTATTGCAAAGTAGTACATTATAAAAGCATCAAACAAACATATATCTATGTGCTACTGTCACTGCATTGTCTTGCCAAATCAAAATAGAGACACAGTTCAAATCATATCAGTTCAAGACAAAATAACATTGAAAGAATATAAGTGTGGGAAACTACACAGCACCACAAGATTTCAGATGGGTACCACGGGTATACATGTACAACTAACAACACTATTGGCTCTGTTTTGATGCTAGTAATGTGCATGATATGAGAAGACAACTGTCTACACAATTGAAATTGAAATCAACATAGAGCAATTTAGAAGAGCAAACCAGTTAAAGAAACATGTTTAAACATACCTGTTGTGCCATTGGAGTTTCGATTGGATACTTCTATTTAAAAATTAGTTGGTATGAGTAAATACAGTGATACAAGAGCAAAGCAGTATGCACCACAGCTATGGAATCTTACATGGGAACAGTTGTTCTGCAGGTTTAAGCACTTGTTCTACAAGAAGAGAGTGCAGTAAGACACAACCATATAGTACATCAAAATGAAATATGATCTCATAGACCCTACCAGATTCATGGGACTAGACCAATACAGAACACGGCGTTCCCAGTCATCGTCCCGTAAATGTGTCTCTGGAGAAAGTAAGGGAATTTGATGAGTTTCCTTGCCAGTGAACTACGTTTTCTTTAGGTAATTCCGATATTGCCGCAAAGCATTCTTGAAGATAGCAGAGGTATTAGCATAGGTTACCTCATCCTAAGTTTCCAAATCGGTTGTTCTCTACATAGAAAATGGGAACATTTGCTGTGTTATAACCAGCAGGGAGGTAGAAAGTATGGGACAAAGCAAAGTAATTGCCATGAATACTTACACATAACTCCTGGAGGAACACCTGCAACTGGCTTTTTCCTTCATCTTCAGTATAATATTTCCATGATGGGAAGATACGCACATAGGATTTAACAACATCAAATGCGATAGATGCTAAACTACGGATGACTGGTTCTGCTTCGTCCACGGGAATAGGTGTGCTAACCGGTGAAGTTGGGGTTCGCTGTGGTACTCCTGGCGCTTTGGGCACTGGAGTTGCCTTACTAACTGCTCTTGTTTGGGAGCTCTATCGTGGAGATGGTGCTGTGTC
The DNA here is from genome assembly GCA_039707655.1 of Elymus sibiricus. NCBI lineage: Eukaryota > Viridiplantae > Streptophyta > Magnoliopsida > Poales > Poaceae > Elymus > Elymus sibiricus. Next base: position 257,658,287 of record CM077674.1, read on the forward strand.
AACTGGAACTGGGTTACTATCTGCTGGGGTTGGGGTTAGATTGGGTGAAGCTGGTTCTCTCTCCATCAGAGTAGGGGTACAATCTGCAATAGTCTGGGTTATGTGTGGTAGGGCTGGTTCTTGTGCAAGTACAACCCTCCAACGACAGATAGCACTGTTTTATTTGAAGACAGTGTTTTTACTCCGCTAGATACTGTCATCACACCCTCCAATTCAAATGGCTGATAAACAAGAAAAATAGCTGAATGTACAGACCTTGTATTAGACAGATGCAATAGATAGTGAGGAAAAAAGAGGGCATGAAATAGTTCACATATATGCTGTTTAACTAAACAGGATAGCATGACATAATTTCACATATATGATGTCTATCTAAACAATATAGCATGACATAATTCAAAGATATGATGACTAACTAAAAAGGATGGCATGAGATAATTATATGATGTCTTTAGTAAACAGGTTCGCATGACATAATTCACTTACATGTTATCTAAGTAAATAGGATGGCATGATATAATTCACATATCTGATTTATATACTAAGCAGATGGCATTCACATATATGATGTCTAAACTAAGAAGATGGTGTTGAATATTGTGTATATGATGTCTAAACTATGCAATGCAAGACACCATATTCATGATACGAGCAGTATAACCCTGCCAAGTTAGAGCATACACCTCGGGGGGGGATAGGATTGGTCATCTGTCTCTGAATCCTCCTCTGAGGAGCAATCTGGACCCAGCAAGAGATCTGCTTCGACAGGTAGCACTGTCTACTCTGAAGAACTTGTTTTCACTCTAGATTTTTTCATCACCCACTCAAATGGCTGATTCACAGGAAGAGTAGTTGAATGTACAAACATTGTCGACAAATGGAAATGTAATGAAAGAAAGGAATGGCAAGATATAATTCAAATATATGATGCCTGGCTAAACAGGATGGCATTGCATATTTCACATATATGATGGCTGGCTAAAAAAAATGGCATTGCATAATTCACATATATGATATAGAAACTAAACAACATTACAGAACATATCTAAACTAAGCAGATGACATATATGATGTCGAAAGTAAGCAAAGCAAGGCACCATATGCATGATATGACCAACATCATCATGCCAAGTTAGAGAAAACACCTCGGGGGGTAAATAGGAGTGGTCAGCTCCCTCTGACTCCACCTCTGAACAGCTATCTAATGACCCACAAGTATAGCGGATCGATCATAGTCCTTTCGACAAGTAAGAGTGTCAAACCCAACGAGGAGCAGAAGGAAATGACAAGCGGTTTTCAGCAAGGTATTTTCTGCAAGCACTGAAATTATCGGTAACGAGTAGTTTGATAGCAAGATAATTTGTAACAAGTGACAAGTAGCAATAGTAACAAAGTATGCAGCAAGGTGGCCCAATCCTTTTTGTAGCAAAGGACAAGACGGAACAATCTCTTATAATAAGTAAAGCGTTCTCGAGGACACAAGGGAATTTCATCTAGTCACATTCATCATGTTGGTTTGATTCGCGTTCGCTACTTTGATAATTTGATATGTGGGTGGACCGGTGCATGGGTGCTGTTCTTACTTGAACAAACCTCCCACTTATGATTACCCCCTCTCGCAAGCATCCGCAACTACGAAAGAAGAATTAAGATAACTCTAACCATAGTATTAAACATATGGATCCAAATCAGCCCCTTACGGAATAGCGCATAAACTAGGGTTTAAGCTTCTGTCACTTTAGGAACCCATCATCTAATTACTACTCCACAATGCATTCCCTTAGGCCCAAAGATGGTGAAGTGTCATGTAGTCGACGTTCACATGACACCACTAAGAGAATCAACAACATACATATCATCAAAATATCGAACGAATACCAAATTCACATTATTACTTATGTCAAGACTTCTCCCATGTCCTCAAGAACAAAAGTAACTACTCACACATCATATTCATGTCCAAGATCAGAGGGGTATTAAATATCATAATAGATCTGAACATATAATCTTCCACCAAATAAACCAACTAGCATCAACTACAAGATGTAATCAACACTACTAGCAACCCACAGGTACCAATCTGAGGTTTTGAGACAAAGATTGAATACAAGAGATGAACTAGGGTTTGAGATGAGATAGTGCTGGTGAAGATGTTGATGAAGATTGGTCCTCCCACGATGAGAGGATCGTTGGTGATGTCGCTGGCGACGATTTCCCCCTCCCGGAGGGAAGTATCCCCGACAGAATCGCTCCGTCGGAGAGCAAAAGTGCTCCTGCCCAAGTTCCGCCTCGAGACGGCGGCGCACCATTCCAAAAGTCTTCTCTATATTTTTTCTAGGGCAAAATGACTTATATACCAGAAAATGGGGGCCAGAGGCTGGCCAGGGGCCCCACGAGCCACCAGGGCGCGCCCTGGTGCCTCGTGGGCACCTGGGTGCCCCCCTCTGGTACTTCTTGCTTCCAGTATTTTTTATTTATTCCAAAAAAATTCTCCGTGAAATTTCAGCTCATTTGGAGATGTGCAGAATAGGTATCTCTGACATAGCTTTTTCAGGTCCAGAGTTCCAACTGCCGGCAATCTCCCTCCTTGTGCAAATATTGCATATTAAGAGAGAAAAGGCATTAGAATTGCTCCACAAAGTGTTAAATTGATTAAAAACACTATAAATAACAGTAGGAAAACATGATGCAAAATGGACGTATCAACTCCCCCAAGCTTAGACCTTGCTTGTCCTCAAGCGAAAACCGATATCGATAATCATGTCCACATGATTAGAGAGAGAGGTGTCGATAAAAACAAAATACGGACATAGTAGCATCATGATCATTATTATATCAGCAATATTTATTATCATAGAACTTCTCATGAGCAAGTAACAATTCATCACAACAATGAAGTATAAGGCATAAACTTTCTTGAAAACTAACAAACTATGTTCTCAGTCAATAATGCAATTGCAATTCATCCTATATTCAGGAAGGGTCTCATGTAGGAGCTTTTTAGCAAGTCCACATACTCAACCATCATTTAGTCTTCTATGATTGCTAACACTCACGACATATATATGGAGCAAAAAGTTTCAGCCAGACACATAGAATGATAGGGGCTTACAATTTCGCCTCCCAACTCATTCACCTCAAGGGTGATGTCAACAATAATAACTCATGATAACTCATATCCAACTGGATATATATGCCTAGATCTTTCCCCACCACATGATGCTTACAAAAGAGAAAAATAAAAAAGGAATAGAGGAGAACACTACTGACTCTTGCATAAAAAGTAAATACATGAAAGTAAGAGATGGGCCCTTCGCAGAGGGAAGCAGAGGTTATCATGCACTTTTTGTTGTTGGATGCACAAGCTCTTAATGCAAAGGAACGTCACTTTATATTGCCCCTTGTGATAGCAACCTTTATTATGCAGTCTGTCGCTTTTATTTCTTTACCATCACAAGTTCGTACAAAGCTTATTTTCCCTTACAATAAAAGTTCAGACATATTTAGAGGCAATTTTTATTGCTTTTTGCACCGATGACAACTTACTTGAAGGATCTTATTCAATCCATAGGTAGATATAGTGGACTCTCATGACATGAAACTGGGTTTAAGGGTTTTGGATGCACAAGTAGTATCTCTACTTGGTGCAGATTTTGGCTAGCAAAGGTATTGAGCAAGCACCACATGTTGGAGGATCTATAACAATATAACTTCTATGTGAATATAAGCAAACATAATTCATTACGTTGTCTTCCTTGTTCAACGTCAACAATTTGACATAAAATAATTAATGGGGGCTCACAATCATAAAAGATGTCCAAGATAGTATATTTGCATGTGAATCTTCTCTTCCCTATTAATTCTTTCATGAATTGCATCATTGACTAATGCTATGTTTGTTAACTTCCAATAAATTTTACCACTTATACTTTTCTGTATGTAATGTCATTACTTTCCATAAGATTAGCATATGATCTTTTTCATTATTTTCTTTGCTAAGATTGAAACATGAAAGTAAAGAAGTAAAAACTCAAACTACTCTTTATTATATAACTCTCAACTCGATTACACAGATAGATAGATCACGAAACTAACACTCGAAAATAGATCATACTAAACTTTTATTCAACTAGATCAAGAAATAACTAAGGATCGAACTAAAATAGGTAAAGATGATAAAAGTGATGGTGATACGATAAGGGGGCACCTTCCCCAAGCTTGGCACAAGCCAAGGGGAGTGCCCATACCCATGTACTCAAGTGTCCTTCTTCGGAGATGGTGGTGGTGATGAAGTGGTGGGCTTGTTCTTCAGTTTCTGCTTGAGAACATAGTTTTCTTCCTTCAACTTCCTAACTTCTTGCTCAAGCTCCACTATCTTCTCACACAATACGTTCTTGTTTTCCTGTAGAAGACGGAAAGGGATAAATTGGAGCTTAGATTTATTTACTGTGTTTGGGAGGCTCGACTTCTTGAACTCCACATGCATATCCCCCGGTTGAGGTAGAGGGGCATCTTCTTCATCCGAGCTCGCGTCTTCCGTTCCCTTCATGTTGGCATCTCGCTCCTCCTCCGCGGACCATCCGTAGGGGTCTATATCCCCATAGATCCTCGGATTCGCAACGTAGTTTGATACGAAGCTCTCTCCATCTGAGTCTTGAGAAGACATACTTTCGGATCTGTCAGAGAAATAGCACGAAACAAGAACAGAGGAGATTTCTGCGATACGGTGGTCAAAATGTCCGGGAGTATATATGAAGAATTTTTATCTTGCAAAACGAGTAGTCCAGAAGAAAACGGAGTCGGGAAGGCTCACGTGGGGCCCACAAGCCACGAGGTGGGTCCCCTCGGCTGTTTCTTATTTTTGTATTTTTTCTAATATTCCAAAACTGACAGAAAATATTTTTATGGATTTTTTGGAGTCGGTTTACTTACCGTATCACATACCTACCCCTTTGCAGGGTTTTGGAGCGTTCCAGAAGGTCTCTCTTATGTATTCCTCCGGTGTAATTGTTTCAATAATATTAGTTTCAACATTAATTGGGGTACCTAAAATATAGCGCTTAATTCTTTGCCCATTCACCACTCTCGGATTAGTGCCTTCGGAGTTGTTTATTTTGATGGCTCCGGAGCGATAAACTTCTTCGATGATATACGGTCCTTCCCATTTAGAGAGAAGTTTTCCTGCAAAGAATCTCAAACGAGAATTGTACAATAGAACTTGCTCACCCACTTTAAATTCCCATTTTTGAATTCTTCTATCATGCCATCTTTTAACTTTTTCTTTAAACAATTTGGCATTTTCATAAGCCTGGGTTCTCCATTCATCTAATGAGCTAATATCAAATAACCTCTTTTGTCTGGCAAGTTTAAAATCATAATTGAGTTCTTTAATTTCCCAATATGCTTTATGTTCTAACTCAAGAGGTAAATGACATGCTTTTCGATAAACCATTTTATAAGGAGACATACCCATAGGATTTTTATAAGCAGTTCTATAAGCCCATAGTGCATCGTCAAGTTTCTTAGACCAATTCTTTCTAGATCTATTAACGGTTTTTTGCAAAATTAATTTTATTTCACTATTGCTCAATTCTACTTGACCACTAGATTGAGGGTGATAGGGAGATGCAATTCTATGGTTGACATCATATTTAGCAAGCAATTTACGGAATGCACCATGAATAAAATGTGAACCACCATCAGTCTTTAAATATCTAGGGACTCCAAACCTTGGGAAAATAACTTCTTTAAGCATTTTAATAGAAGTGTTATGATCAGCACTACTAGTTGGAATAGCTTCTACCCACTTAGTAACGTAATCAACATAAACTAAAATATGTGTATACCCATTGGATTTAGGAAAAGGCCCCATATAATCAAATCCCCAAACATCAAATGGTTCAATAGCAAGTGAATAATTCATAGGCATTTCCTGACGTTTACCAACATTACCAATTCTTTGACATTCATCACAAGACAAGATAAACTTATGAGCATCCTTGAAAAGAGTAGGCCAATAAAAACCAGATTGCAGTACCTTATGTGCAGTTCTGTCTCCCGCATGGTGTCCTCCGTAAGCCTCGGAATGACACTTCCGTAGGATTTGTTCCTGTTCATGCTCAGGTATACAATGTCTAATAATACCATCTACTCCTTCTTTATAAAGATGTGGGTCATCCCAGAAGTAGTGTCTTAAATCATAGAAGAACTTTTTCTTTTGTCGGTATGTGAAACTAGGTGGTATATATTTAGCAACAATATAATTAGCATAATCTGCATACCATGGAGTATTACGAGAAGAATTTATGATAGCTAATTGTTCATCAGGAAAATCATCATTAATAGGAAGTGGGTCATCAAGAACATTTTCCATTCTAGACAAATTATCTGCTACGGGATTCTCAGCTCCCTTTCTATCAGTAATATGCAGGTCAAATTCTTGTAGCAATAGAACCCACCTAATGAGTATAGGTTTAGCATCTTTCTTTTCCATAAGATATTTAATAGCAGCATGATCGGTGTGAACAGTTACTTTAGAATCAACTATATAAGATCTGAATTTATCACATGCAAACACAACTGCTAGAAATTCTTTCTCAGTAGTAGCATAATTTCTTTGGGCACTGTCTAGAGTTTTACTAGCATAATGGATAACATTTAATTTCTTATCAACTCTCTGTCCTAGAGCAGCACCAACAGCATAATCATTAGCATCACACATAATTTCAAAAGGCAAGTTCCAATCATGAGGTTGAATAATAGGTGTAGTGGTTAAGGCTTTCTTAAGTGTTTCAAAGGCTTCTAGACAATCATCATCAAAAACAAATGGAACATCTTTTTGCAAAAGATTGGTAAGAGGCCTAGAAAAGTCTTTAATAAATCTTCTATAGAAACCAGCATGACCTAGGAAACTTCTTATACCTTTAATATCTTTAGGACATGGCATTTTCTGAATAGCATCAAGCTTAGCTTTATCAACTTCAATACCTCTTTCAGAAATTTTATGCCCCAAGACAATACCTTCATTTACCATAAAGTGGCACTTCTCCCAGTTCAAGACAAGATTAGTTTCTTCACATCTCTGCAAAACTCGATCAAGGTTGCTTAAGCAATCATCAAAAGAAGTTCCGTAAACGGAAAAATCATCCATGAAAACCTCAACAATCTTTTCACAAAAGTTAGAGAATATAGCAGTCATACATCTTTGAAAGGTAGCAGGTGCATTGCATAAACCAAAAGGCATACGTCTATAAGCATAAGTTCCAAAAGGACAAGTAAAGGTGGTTTTCTCTTGATCGGGTTGTGATATGGGTATTTGAGAAAAACCAGAATAACCATCTAGGAAACAAAAGTGTGTATGCTTAGACAATCTTTCTAACATTTGATCAATAAAAGGTAAGGGGTAATGATCTTTTCTAGTAGCTTTGTTTAATTTTCTAAAATCAATTACCATCCTGTAACCAGTTACAATTCTTTGTGGAATGAGTTCATTTTTATCATTAGGAACAACGGTAATACCTCCTTTCTTAGGGACACAATGAACATGACTTACCCATCTACTATCAGCTATGGGATAGATTATACTTGCTTCCAGAAGTTTTAATATTTCAGTTCTTACCACCTCTTTCATCTTAGGATTTAATCGTCGTTGGTGGTCAACAGCTGGTTTAGCATCAGGCTCCATATTAATTTTGTGCTGACATAGAGTGGGACTAATGCCCTTAAGATCATCAAGAGTATATCCAATAGCAGCTCGGTGCTTCCTCAGAGTTTTTAGTAATCTCTTTTCTTCATGCGCTGAAAGGTTAGCACTAATAATAACATGATATATCTTCTTTTCATCAAGATAAGCATATTTCAAAGTATCAGGCAATTGCTTCAATTCAAATATAGGATCACCCTTAGGCGGAGGAGGGCCTCCAAAAGTTTCAATAGGAAAATTGTGTTTAAGGATAGGTGGTTGATCAAAGAACATCTTATCTATTTCATTTCTTGCATTCATATGCATATCATTTTCATGGTCTAGCAAATATTGTTCTAATGGATCAGTAGGAGGTACGGCAATAGAAGCAAGACCAATAATTTCATCTTTACTAGGCAATTCTTTATCATGAGGTTGTCTACGAAACTTGGAGAAATTAAACTCATGAGACATACCACCAAAATTAACACTAACAGTTTCTTTAGCGCAATCAATCTTGGCATTAACAGTATTCAAGAAAGGTCTATCAAATATAATGGGACAAAAATCATCTTGTGGAGAACCGAGGACTAGAAAATCAGTAGGGTATTTTATTTTTCCACACAAGACTTCAACATCCCTAACGATCCCAAGTGGTGTAATGGTATCTCTGTTTGCAAGCTTAATAGTAACATCAATGTCCTCTATTTCAACAGGTGCAATATCATTCATAATTTCTTGATATAAGGTAAACGGAATAGCATTCACACTAGCACCCAAATCACATAAGCCATGATAACAATGATCTCCTATTTTAACTGAGACAACAAGCATGCCTACTACGGGTCTGTTTTTATCTTTAGGATCTGGTTTAGCAATTCTTGTTGCTTCATCGCAGAGGTAAATAACATGCCCATCTATATTATTGACCAAGAGATCTTTAACCATAGCAACATTAGGTTCAACTTTAATTTGTTCAGAGGGTCTAGGTGCTCTAATATTACTTTTGTTAACCACAGTTGAAACTTTAGCATGTTCCTTAATCGTAACAGGAAAAGGTGATTTCTCAATATAAGCAGTAGGCACAACTGGATCAGCATGGTAAACAATTGTTTCTTCTTTAACATTAACGGGTTCTTCTTTTAATTCAATAGGTGGGTGATATTTAAACCACTTCTCCTTAGGGAGATCAACATGAGTAGCAAAGGATTCACAAAAGGAGGCTACTATCTCAGAGTCAAGTCCATATTTAGTGCTAAACTTGTGAAAAACATCGGTATTCATAAAAGATTTAACACAATTGAATTCAAGTATTATACCTGACTCATTACCTTTGTTGAGTTCCCAATCTTCAGAGTTGCGTTTAATTCTTTCCAGAAGATCCCATCTGAATTCAATAGTTTTCTTCATAAAGGAGCCAGTCGAAGAAGAATCGAGCATGGTTCGATTATCATGAGAAAGCCGAGCATAAAAATTCTGTAAGATAATTTCTTTTGAGAGCTCATGATTGGGGCATGTGTACATCATGTACTTAAGCCTCCCCAAGGCTTGAGCGATGCTTTCTCCTTCACGAGGCCAAAAATTATATATATAATTCCGATCACGATGAACCAAATGCATAGGATAAAATTTCTGATGGAATTCCAGTTTCAATCGGTTCCAGTCCCATGTATCAGTATCATCACATAGCCTATAGCATGTCAATTCCTTTCCCTCCAAAGATAAAGGGAATACTTTCTTCTTACCTCCATCTCCGGATAAACCTGCAAGCTTAAACAATCCACAAATTTCATCCACATAGATCAAGTGCATATCAGGATGTACCGTTCCATCTCCTGCATAAGGATTAGCTAGCAGTGTCTCTATCATACCCAGAGGAATTTCATACAAAATATTTTCAGTAGGTGCAGTAGGTTGAGGAGCAACTATTTGTGCTTCCGGTCGAGGTGAAGATACCCCGAACAAACCCCTCAAAGGATTACTTTCCATAGTGACAAGTGACAGAAAATTTCAGCACGTAATATAAATGTTTCCTTACCAAATTCCACTCACCAAAGGCACTTCACTCCCCGGCAACGGCACCAGAAAAGAGTTGTAACACCCTGGATTTTGCCTTTTTCTTTTATTTGGATTTATTGAATATTTTATTTGCATTTGTGGTTTTCTATCAATTCTTTTGGACTAACCACTTGGATTTATTTTTGATTTTCTTCCAAGTGGGTTCTATCATCCATAAACCCTCCCTAGACCTCATCCCCATCACAATAATGCCATTGGGTATTTTTATTTAATGGCATTATTTTCATTTTCTCTCTAAAAATGCTCCTTTTCTCACTAATCTATGAAGCAACCATCATTTTTATTGCTCCAAAAATTCTAAGAAAATTCCCAAATATTATTTGGATCATGCCTCACCTCCCTATGCAAAAATATCCCATGGTCATTTGGAAAATTTCAGCCAAGGAAAATGTTATTGCTTTTGGACAAAAAAGGCACTTTGTGAAGCAACTATATTATTCCTTGATCTTTTTAAGCAGAAATTTTTACCACATGGCTACCCTCCAAAGTAATGCTTAACCACCTTCAGCTCAAAACTCCCAGCCGTTTGTCCCCAGTGTTTGGAGCAAGTTTCTGTCCAGAAACTTTGCTGCTTTCTCTTGTCACCTCCAGTGAGTCACTTGGCAAGACCAGAGCACTTCTAGGCACCGCGTTGAAGGGACAACACGGTGGACATAATGTGGCAGCGCCGAAAGCACTCCGCGTGCCAGTGCACGCGGTGACCGCGTGAGAGCACAGTGCACTGCATGCGCTCGCCGCGCTCTGTGCGTCGGGCCCCTCGGCCACTGCCCATCCTCCCTCCCCGCGACACCTCACCGTGCCCCAGCACCGCAGCCAACCCCAGCGCACCACCCAGCCCTCTCCATGTTCCTCCCGGACACCGGCAAGCCGCTCGCCGGAAGAGGCCGAGAGCTAAGCGGCGGAACAGTGGGCTCGCGTGCCCGCATTCCCCGCGTAGTGCGCGCCACTGTGGCCGCACGCGTGCACCGCGTTGTCCTGTGCTCCTCTGCTTATCCCCACGCCAATCCCAAGCCTATCCTCCCCTCTCCTCCTCTACAGCTCATCGTCGGCGGGCACCCGAGAGCGGGCGAGCTCCATCTATAAATAGAGGCTCCCCCGACTCATTTTGATCACCGCTCCCACCTCACTTGGCCACAAACTACTCCCCCACGAGCGCGGCAAGGCCGGGAGGGCCTCTCGCCGCCGTTGATCGCCGGAGACAGCCGCGGATCCCCCACCATCATGCACTCATTCTAGCTCACCCTAGCTCCAACCACTGCTACCCCCGAGACCGCGGAGACCTCCTGAGCTCGACGGTGCCAAGAGCTCGCCGGATTGTCGCCGGAATCGCCGAGTCCGAGAAGCTCCGCTGCCGCCGTCTCTGGAGAGGAAGATTCTGACGCGGTCTGTCCACCCCCGCGGTCACTCCGAGTACGTATGTGTTCGCCGTACTGCCCTGAATCCATCCCGACCAACTCCGGCGGCCGCCGTGGACTCCTCGCCGGAGTATCGCCGGCGAAAGCGCCGCTCTCTCTGTTCCCTTCCTCTTCTCTGTTTAATCCTGACAGCGGGACCCACCCGTCAGCCTCTCACCCACTCGCCCGAAGCGGTATAAGTGGATGCGTATTCGCCGAATACGCCTCTGACGTGGCCGCTTCTGGATTTTCGTTTAAATTCAAATTTTGACCAGATCTAATCCAACTTTGACCAGCTATAACTTCTATTCTATAAGTCCAATTGAATTGATTCTTTTTGCTACTGGTTTGTAAAATTTCAAAGTTTCTGTATGCTAATTTTCAGAATTTTTCTTACTGTTGAGAATTTCTGGTGAAATAAACAGTGTTATGTGACTTTTCTTTTTGTATTTAAATTATTTTCAGAAGAACCTAGTTGTGTTGGAGAAGGCCAGGAGTATTGTGACACTCCTCTGAGCCAAGGCAAGCCACAACATTCATATGCAAGGATGGCATTGCAATGACTTTGGTTTAATTGAATTTAATTCATCATATATTCACTATTTAAAATAATTTGTTTTATAGATCTTATTGCATAGACTTTGTTTTGTCATTTTGATATTTATGCAGTAGGATACATGCTTACTTGCTTATGTGGGTAGTAAAAAATCATGTCATATGAACATATGGTAGTATGATGCATTCATCATTCATGATCGTGACCCGTGCATCCATTCACACACTATGGCTTGAATCATCTTCATTTCAAGTTAAACTTGATATTAATCCAACTTGAACATGCTGTTGATCGAGTCATGGTGCCACGGAATCGAGCTCACCAGTGCAACTACACTTGCCTGGATGGGGAGGCCCTAATGCGGTCTATTGTCATGCCTCTCGCCGGTGCCTCCTACGAGGGAAGGTTGTGCTCTGGTGCTACCCTGGCCCGGTAGGCAGTCATAACCTTGAGGACCTGGGTTTTATGGTACCGAGGTCCCCGTTTGGGACGATGTTTATGTTTGGCCACGACGGTGGCAGCCACAGAGGTGGAGGATGTCATATGTTGGCATCGGGGTCACCCGGGACATAGCCCAAAGGGGAGTTTGTCGGAGTGGCCGGGAGAGTGTCATGCAATAGATTGGTTTTGTCAGAATATCGCTGGTCCACCCGAATGGGAGCACGGGGCCATGAGTTCCGTAGTGTGGGTATAGTGTACTAACCTCTGCAGAGTGTATAATCTATCGATAGCCGCGTCCTCGGATATGGACACAGTTCGTAGTAGGTCACACCGTGGGTCAACAGATATAATTAACTTGCACACTAAGATTCACAAGATGGCACATGCAGAAGTGGTGTTCGAGTGAGGATCACTATGAAAGGTATGGTTGTGATCAAGTGAGGATCACGGTGGTAAGTTATGAACGGTGGTTACGTGGTAACCCCGAAATGGTAAGTTGGTCCCAGGGACCATGGCAATATTTCATGCACACCTCATGTTGAGTAGTATCATGCTCATGCATTAAACCTGTTAAATGCCTTGTTGTTGTTTGTTGCACTTGTTTTGTTTGTTGTGAGCTTGCGAGTACATTCAAAGTACTCACCTGGCTTATCATGCCAAATGCAGGAGAAGCCGTGCATGGTGTGGATGTCGAGCAGTATGTCACGCTCTAGGCCGTGTCCCAGCAGTGTCCCTGTGGAGTGGAGTTCTGCTACCTCATCATTCCGCTGCCACGTAGTAGTTCTCTTATCATCGAGGCCCCTGCCATGTCTACTAAATAATGTACATAAGTGCAGCCGCACCATGTGTGCCGCTTGGCCTCGCTCATCATGTAATATGTGAACCTATGTTTCCGCTAAGAGATCAATAAAGCGGTTGTTTTCTGTACCATGTTGTTGTGTATTGCCAGAAGACTTGATCTCTGGGCTGGCAATGCAATGTAAACCGGTTGCTCTGAGACGGGGTGCCACAACACTTAGTATCAGAGCCAGGTTGACTGTAGGACGCCCTAGACAGCCGACACGTTAGAAAACGGTAGTTTTGGCCTTTGTAGCAATTTTGAGTGTGACTCTGCACTTGGGTGTTGCATTGCATGCATATAGCTTACCGTTAATGCTAATCAGCTAATATTGTGAGTGTAGATGGCACCAGTCCCTTACCCGTACCAGCCTGAGCCGGCACCTTCCACCTTTCCGCATCTGCTTAGCAACGTGTGGCGCCGACTCTACCCCGATGGCGATGACCCTATATACCAGGTGTACCGAGAGCAGCTTGCTGATGGTGTTTACGAGTATCACGTGGAGGTCATCATGCACAACAGTACCGTGGTGGGCACTTACACTCGCTCCACCAAGGGCGGGACTGCTTCTACACCCAACCAGGCGGTCCAGTTTGCAGCATTCGAGGCTCTCACTGACTTGCGCTATAACGAGAACCAGATGCAGACTCACCCAGGTTTCTACTTCTATCCATCCCTGTTTGAGTCAGTACAGATCCGCTTCCCTTACATTGATCCGGAGGGTGACCGGTCAGCCAGCCACCTGTCTCGCTACATAACGGCTGGATATTTTCTGATCGTCAGCCTAGCCCAGGAGCTGAACCGCGTTCGAGACGAGCTAGCTGCCGCTCGATCTGCCTTCGCTCCACCTCTGCTTATTCACACATCACTTGTCCTTCCAGCTAACCTACCTCCACCCACACTAGTGACCCCCACACCTTCTCAGAGTAACTCAGGCACTTCGGTAGTGACTCCTCATGAGTCCCCAGCCTAGTGGGCTATGCTTATCGCTACCCCAACCGCTCCAATGCTGCGGAGTCACCCTGCTCCAGACCCTGAGGGAGAGTCTTCCCGTCAGCGTCATCGTGTTTGCTTTGCTCCGGAGGTATCCGTTATCAGTTCCGATTCGGAGTCCGACACCGAGGAGACACCAGCAGGACCGTCAGGGTGCCAGTGCGATCCCTGTGGTCGCATGTAGACAAGGATGATGTGGTGTTTGGTTGTATGCATGTAGTAGTACTAGCTATGCTGTTGTCCTGTTATGTATCCTGGATGATGTATTGTATAATTATGTTGCTTTCTGCCATTCGCTTTGGCTTTTCTCGATTTCTCTTCTGGGTTTTGTTGCTTCACCTCCCTATTTTCTTGTTTCCCCTAATGGATGTTGCTCATCTCTATGCTTCGTATTGGGAAACACATATAGGATGACAAGGTGTGGCAGTAACTGTTATGGTGGCGACGATACTCCAGTTCGTCGATCCGCCAGGCAAGCAGGACATTCTCCAAAACCATATCAGCCACCACCTCCACCACCGCAAGCACCCACAACAGAGCAGATTATGTGGATGTTTGAAGAGAAGAGGAACCAAGATCTGATGGAGTTCCTGAGAAGCATGCAGACTGTGGTTGGGCAGAATAATCACAATGATAATCACTCCAAGCTGTCAGACTTTCAGAGGACCAAACCACCTAGTTTCAGTCAAGTAGTAGATCCGATGGAAGCCGATGATTGGTTGAGGACCATTGAGAAGAAGCTGGAAATTGCTCGTACTGAAGATGCTGATAAGGTAACCTTTGCCACTCATTATCTAGAAGGACCAGTTGCTATATGGTGGGACAATGCTAAGGTGATGTGGCCTGCTGAAGACGAGATTACTTGGGATAAATTCAAAGATAAATTCCGCAAGTATCATATTCCTGTCGGCATCATGAAGGTCAAGCAGCGAGAATTCCTCACCCTTACACAAGGTACCTCGACTGTAAGTGAGTATTTAAACAAGTTCAATCACTTGGCCCGTTATTCCACACATGATGTGGCCACCGAAGAACGGAAGATAGATCGGTTCCTCGGAGGACTCAACCTTACCCTCCGATGTGCACTCAGTATGTTGGATTTCCCCGACTTCCAAACTTTTGTCAACAAGGCCCTCATTGCCGAAAGGGAACACAAACTGGTTAATGATCATAAGACTGCCTATGAAGACCGCAAACGCAAGTTTGAACCCAAGAAGGAAGGGCAAATTTTTCAGAAGGTTCATACCTGGCCGCAACCCCAGTTTGAGTTCAAGCCAACCTGGCAGCAGGGGAACATCAAGAATGAGAATCAGATCAAGACTGCGGTCGCCAAGCCAAACAAGGGAGACTGTCAGCGTAACAATGCTTGTTACTCATGTGGACAGACTGGGCATTACGCTAGGCAGTGTCCCAAGAACGGCAAGTCAACAACCAACCTGAAGCCTCAAGTCAACTATGTGGGGCAATTCCCCAAACGGAGGTATATTCAAGGGCAAGTTCATCACATCTCCGCCGAAGAAGCCTCCGAAGTCCCCGATGTGGTCATTGGTATGTTTCCTGTTAATGACATACCTGCAACAATTTTATTCGATTCCGGGGCTTCCCATTCTTTTATTTCGCGGAGTTTTGTTGCCCAACATCGCCTTTCCTATACTCTTTTGGACAAAGTTATGGTGGTACAATCCCCCGGATCCAGGCTCAGGACAAATATTGTATGCCGAGGATTGAAAATATCAATCAATGGAGTCATCTTCCCCGCATCACTGGTATCCATTGAATCTCCAACATTGGATATTATTTTGGGGATGGATTGGTTGACAAGACACCAGGTCTGCATCAACTGCGCAACACAAGAAGTCACGCTTATAAATCCCTCGGGCCAGTCCGCACGATTCTATGCTGGTCGGGCCATGCCAAAGAAGGGGATGATCTATGTAGCAATTGCTAGTGAGATGAATCTAGTCCCAGTGGTCTGTGAATTCCCAGATGTGTTTCCAGATGAATTGCCAGGCATGCCACCTGATCGAGAGCTTGAATTTTCAATCGAGCTTGTGCCCGGGATAGCACCAATTTACAAGAAATATTATCGAATGCCTTCATCCGAACTCGTGGAGTTGAAGAAACAAATAGATGAGATGCTCCAAAAAGGATATATTCGCCCCAGTTCATCTCCTTGGGGTGCACCTGCAATATTCGTAGGCAAGAAAGATGGCAGCCTCCGGATGTGTGTTGACTACCGTGCTCTCAATGATGTCACAATCAAGAATAAATACCCGCTGCCCAGGATCGATGATTTGTTCGATCAACTCAGCGGAGCTCAAGTGTTCTCCAAGATTGATTTGCGCACCGGGTGTCAGCAGCTAAAAATCAGAAAAGAGGATATCCCCAAGACAACATTCACTACACGATATGGGCTGTATGAATATACGGTCATGTCATTTGGACTGACCAACGCTCCTGCATTCTTCATGCACATGATGAACAGGTATTCATGGACTTCTGGGACAAGTTTGTAGTGGTGTTCATTGATAACATCCTCATATATTCCAAAAGTGAAGAAGAGCACAAGCAGCATCTCCGAGCAGTGTTGGAGCGATTACGCCCTCATCAACTCTACGCCAAGTTCAGCAAATGCAAATTTTAGCTTAAAGAAGTGGGATTCCTTGGGCATACTCTTTCCGCTCAAGGAGTGGCCGTGGACCAAAGCAAAGTCACAGAAGTCCTGAAGTGGAAGACACCTATTTTAGTAACAGAAATCAGGAGTTTCTTGGGTCTGGCAGGTTATTACCGTCGCTTCATTGAAGGCTTCTCAAAGATTGCCAAGCCAATGACTGAACTACTCAAGAAGAATCAGAAGTTTATATGGACGGAAGTATGTGAGAACAGTTTCAATGAGCTCAAGACCCGTTTGACCACCGCTCCAGTGTTGACTCTACCAGACATCTACCGGAGCTTCGACATCTATTGCGACGCATCCAGGCGTGGCATTGGGTGTGTACTTATGCAAGATGGAAAGGTCGTGGCCTATGCATCAAGACAGCTCCGACCCCATGAGGAGAATTACCGTACCCATGACTTAGAGATGGCAGCTGTGGTTCATGCCTTAAAGATTTGGAGGCATTACATCATTGGAAAGCGATGCCAAATCTACATGGACCACAAGAGTCTCAAATATATATTCACTCAACCTGACTTGAACCTCCGACAACGAAGATGGCTTGAGTTGATCAAAGACTATGACCTGGGTATCAACTACCACCCAGGAAAAGCAAATGTGGTCGCCGATGCCCTCAGTCGCAAACCGGCTACCGCAAACTCATTAATCGAGCGTCTGCACCCAGCACTCCAAGAAGAAATAGCTCAGCTCAATATGATTCTGTGTGATGCAATTTGCTCGGTTACCTTGGAAGTAACCCCTACTCTGGAAGACGAAATCCGAAAGGCTCAACCTGGTGACCCAACGTTACTCAAGATAATGGCTCAAGTACGAGAAGGGAAGACGCCAGATTTCAACATTGATGACAAAGGTACACTAAGATTTCTGGATCGAGTCTGTGTACCGGACCTCAGAGAATTAAAGCAGCAGATTCTGAAGGAAGCTCACGAGTCCGCATACTCTATCCATCCTGGAGGCACTAAAATGTATCAAGACCTAAAGCAAACATTCTGGTGGGAAGGAATGAAGAAAGATATCGCCTATTATGTCGCCTGTTGTGATATTTGCAACAAGGTGAAGGCTGAACACCAGAAACCAGCCGGTCTACTTCAACCCTTACCCGTTCCACAATGGAAATGGGATGATATCTGCATGGACTTTATCGTGGGATTACCAAGAACACCACGAGGTAATAACGCCATATGGGTCGTGGTCGACATGCTCACCATGGTGGCCCACTTTATTCCAATCAGGATAACCTACTGTGTAGACCAACTTGCTCAACTCTACGTGTCCAGGATTGTTAGTCTGCATGGGGTACCCAGGACTATCACTTTAGACCGAGGATCTTTGTTTACCTCGGCATTCTGGCTACGTCTACACCAAGCCTTGGGAACCGCTTTGAAGCATAGCACCGCTTATCACCCTCAGACAGATGGGCAGACAGAGCGGGTAAATCAAATCTTGGAAGATATGCTTCGGGCGTGCGCTCTTGCTCATGGACCCAAATGGGAAGACAGCCTGCCGTACGCTGAGTTTTTTTACAACAACGGCTAGCAGACTAGTCTCAAGATGTCACCCTTTGAGGCTCTATATGGACGTAAGTGTCGTACCCCACTGAACTGGTCTTAGATAGGAGACAGCCGAATCTTCTGGACTGATTTGATGATGGAAGCAGAAAAGCAAGTCAAAGAAATTCGAGACAGACTGCAAGTGGCAAAATCTCGTCAGAAGAGCTACTATGACTCAAAGCATAGACAGATCAGCTTCGAACCAGGTGAATATGCATATCTCCGAGTTACCCCCATGAAAGGAGTTAAAAGGTTTCATACTCAGGGAAAGCTCGCACCAAGATACATCGGTCCGTTCCCAGTTATGACCAAAATGGGCAAAGTGGCCTACCAGTTAGAATTGCCTCCCGAGCTATCCGAGGTTCATGATGTGTTTCACGTGTCTCAACTGCAGAAATGCATCACACCACCCGCAAAACAGACAGATATGATAGAACTAGAGCTTGCCAAGGATTTAACCTACGAGGAGAAACCTTTGAGGATCTTGGAAGAGATGGACAGAGTCACCCGCTGCAAGACTATAAAATTTTACAAGGTTCAATGGGAGCACCACACTGAGGATGAGGCCACCTGGGAAAGAGAGGATTTCTTAAGGACTGCATACCCATATTTGTTTCTGGAGCAACCAAATCTCGAGGACGAGATTCATCCAAAGGGGGGGAGGTTTGTAACACCCTGGATTTTGCCTTTTTCTTTTATTTGGATTTATTGAATATTTTATTTGCATTTGTGGTTTTCTGTCAATTCTTTTGGACTTACCACTTGGATTTATTTTTTATTTTCTTCCAAGTGGGTTCTATCATCCATAAACCCTCCATAGACCTCATCCCCCTCACAATAGTGCCATTGGGTATTTTTATTTAATGGCATTATTTTCATTTTCTCTCTGAAAATGCTCCTTTTCTCACTAAGCTATGAAGCAACCATCATTTTTATTGCTCCAAAAATTCTAAGAAAATTACCAAATATTATTTGGATCATGCCTCACCTCCCTATGCAAAAATATCCCATGGTCATTTGGAAAATTTCAGCCAAGGAAAATGTTATTGCTTCTGGACAAAAAAGGCACTTTGTGAAGCAACTATATTATTCCTTGATCTTTTTAAGCTGAAATTTTTACCACACGACCACCCTCCTAAGTAATGCTTAACCACAAAATTTCAGCTCAAAATGCCCAGCTGTTTGTCCCTAGTGTTTGGAGCAAGTTTCAGTCCAGAAACTTTGCTGCTTCCTCTTGTCACCTCCAGTGAGCCACTTGGCAAGACCAGATCACTTCTAGGCACCGCGTTGAAGGGACAACATGGTGGACATAGTGCGGCAGCGCCAAAAGCACTCCGCGTGCCAGTGCACGCGGTGACTGCGTGAGAGCGCGGTGCACTGCATGCGCTCGCCGCGCTCTGTGCGCCGGGCCCCTCGACCACCGCCCATCCTCCCTCCCCGCGACACCTCACCGTGCCCCAGCGCCGCAGCCAACCCCAGCGCACCACCCAGCCCTCTCCCTTTTCCTCCCCGACGCCGGCAAGCCGCTCGCCGGAAGAGGCCGAGAGCTAAGCGGCGGAACAGTGGGCTCGCGTGCTCGCATTCCCCGCGTAGTGCGCGCCACTGTGGCCGCATGCGTACACCGCGTCGCCCTGTGCTCCTCTGCTTATCCCCACGCCGAGCCCGAGCCTATCCTCCCCTCTCCTCCTCTGCAGCTCATCGCCGGCGGGCACCCAAGAGCGGGCGAGCTCCATCTATAAATAGAGGCTCCCCCGACTCATTTTGATCAACGCTCCCACCTCACTTGGCCACAAACTACTCCCTCACGAGCACGGCAAGGCCGGGAGGGCCTCTCGCCGTTGATAGCCGGAGACAGCCGCGGATCCCCCACCATCATGCACTCATTCTAGCCCACCCCATCTCCAACCACTGCTACCCCCGAGACCACGGAGACCTCCTGAGCTCGACGGTGCCAAGAGCTCGCTCGATTGTCGCCGGAATCACCGAGTCCGAGAAGCTCCGCCGTCGCCATCTCTAGAGTGGAAGATTCTGACGCCGTCTGTCCACACCCGCCGTCACTCCGGGTACGTACGTGTTCGCCGTACTGCCCTGAATCCAGCCCGACCAACTCCGATGGCCGCCGTGGACTCCTCGCCGGAGTATCGCCGGCGAAAGCGCCGCTCTCTCTGTTCCCTCCCTCTCCTCTGTTTAATCCTGACAGTGGGACCCACCCGTCAGCCTGTCACCCACTCGCCCGAAGCGGTATAAGTGGAGGCGTATTCGCCGAATACGCCTTCGACGTGGCCGCTTCTGGATTTTCGTTTAAATTCAAATTTTGACCAGATCTAATCCAACTTTGACTAGCTATAACTTCTATTCTATAAGTCCAATTGAATTGATTATTTTTGCTACTGGTTTGTAAAATTCCAAAGTTTCTGTATGCTAATTTTCAGAATTTTTGTTGCTGTTGAGAATTTCTGGTGAAATAAACAGTGTTATGTGACTTTTTCTTTTTGCATTTAAATTATTTTCAGAAGAATCTAGTTGTGTTGGAGAAGGCCAGGAGTATTGTGACACTCCTCTGAATCAAGGCAAGCCACAACATTCATATGCAAGGATGGCATTGCAATGACTTTGGTTTAATTGAATTTAATTCATCATATATTCACTATTTAAAATAATTTGTTTTATAGATCTTATTGCATAGACTTTGTTCTGTCATTTTGATATTTATGCAGTAGGATACATGCTTACTTGCTTATGTGGGCAGTAGAAAATCATGTCATATGCACATATGGTAGTATGATGCATTCATCATTCATGATCGTGACCCGTGCATCCATTCACACACTATGGCTCGAATCATTTTCATTTCAAGTTAAACTTGATATTAATCCAACTTGAACATGCTGTTGATCGAGTCATGGTGCCACCGAATCGAGCTCACCAGTGCAACCACACTTGCTTGGATGGGGAGGCCCTAATGCGGTCTATTGTCATGCCTCTCGCCGGTGCCTCCTATGAGGGAAGGTTGTGCTCTGGCGCTACCCTGGCCCGGTAGGCAGTCATAACCTTGAGGACCCGAGTTTTATGGTACCGAGGTCCCCGTTTGGGACGATGTTTATGTTTGGCCACGACGGTGGCAGCCACAGAGGTGGCGGATGTCACATGTTGGCATCGGGGTCACCCAGGAAATAGCCCAAAGGGTAGTTTGTCAGAGTGGCCGGGAGAGTGTCATGCAATAGATTGGTTTTGTCGGAATATCGCTGGTCCACCCGAATGGGAGCACGAGGCCATGAGTTCCGTAGTGTGAGTATAGTGTACTAACCTCTGCAGAGTGTATAATCTATCGATAGCCGCTTCCTCAGATATGGACACAGTTCGTAGTAGGTCACACCGTGGATCAACAGATATAATTAACTTGCACACTAAGATTCACAATATGGCACGTGCTGAAGTGGTGATTGAGTGATGATCACTATGAAAGGTATGGTTGTGATCAAGTGAGGATCACGGTCGTAAGTTATGAATGGTGGTTACGTGGTAACCCCGAAATGGTAAGTTGGTCCCAGGGACCATGGCAATATTTCATGCACACCTCATGTTGAGCAGTATCATGCTCATGCATTAAACCTGTTAAATGCCTTGTTGTTTGTCGCACTTGTTTTGTTTGCTGTGAGCTTGTGAGTACATTCAAAGTACTCACCTGACTTATCATGCCAGATGCAGGAGAAGCCGTGCATGGTGTGGATGTCAAGCAGTATGTCGCGCTCTAGGCCGTGTCCCAGCAGTGTCCCTGTGGAGTGGAGTTCCGCTACCTCGTCGTTCCGCTGCCGCGTAGTAGTTCCCTTATCATCGAGGCCCCTGCCATGTCTACTAAATAATGTATATAAGTGCAGCCGCACCGTGTGTGCCACTTGGCCTCGCTCATCATGTAATATATGAACCTATGTTTCCGCTAAGAGATCAATAAAGCGGTTGTTTTCTGTACCAAGTTGTTGTGTATTGCCAGAAGACTTGATCTCTGGGCTGGCAATGCAAGGTAAACCGGTTGCTCTGAGCCGGGGTGCCACAAGAGTCTTGATGACCCACTAGTATAGGGGATCAATCGTAGTCCTTTCGATAAGTAAGAGTGTCGAACCCAACGAGGAGCAGAAGGAAATGACAAGCGGTTTTCAGCAATGTATTTTCTGCAAGCACTGAAATTATCGGTAACGAGTAGTTTGATTGCAAGATAATTTGTAACAAGTGACAAGTAGCAATAGTAACAAAGTATGCAGCAAGGTGGCCCAATCCTTTTTGTAGCAAAGGACAAGTCGAAACAATCTCTTATAATAAGTAAAGCATTCTCGAGGACACATGGGAATTTCATCTAGTCACTTTCATCATGTTGGTTTGATTCGCGTTCGCTACTATGATAATTTGATATGTGGGTGGACCGGTGCTTGGGTGCTGTTCTTACTTAAACAAACCTCCCACTTATGATTACCCCCTCTCGCAAGCATCCGCAACTACGAAAGAAGAATTAAGATAACTCTAAACATAGCATTAAACATATGAATCCAAATCAGCCCCTTACGGAATAGCGCATAAACTAGGGTTTAAGCTAATGTCACTCTAGCAACCCATCATCTAATTACTACTCCACAATGCATTCCCTTAGGCCCAAAGATGGTGAAGTGTCATGTAGTCGACGTTCACATGACACCACTAAGAGAATCAACAACATACATATCATCAAAATATCGAACGAATGCCAAATTCACATGATTACTTATGACAAGACTTCTCCCATGTCCTCAAGAACAAAAGTAACTACTCACACATCATATTCATGTCCAAGATCAGAGGGGTATTAAATATCATAATAGATCTAAACATATAATCTTCTACCAAATAAACCAACTAGCATCAACTACAAGATGTAATCAACACTACTAGCAACCCATAGGTACCAATCTGAGGGTTTGAGATGAGATGGTGCTGGTGAAAATGTTGATGAAGATTGGTCCTCCCACGATGAGAGGATCGTTGGTGATGTTGATGGCGACGATTTCCCCCTCCCGGAGGGAAGTATCCCCGGCAGAATCGCTCCGTCGGAGAGCAAAATAGCTCCTGCCCAAGTTCCGCCTCGAGACGGCGGCGCACCGTCCCGAAAGTCTTCTCTATATTTTTTCTAAGGCAAAATGACTTATATACCAGAAAATGGGGGCCAGAGGCTGGCCAGGGGCCCCACGAGCCACCAGGGCGCGCCTGGGGGGGGTGGCGCGCCCTGGTGCCTCGTGGGAACCTGGGTGGCCCCCTCTGGTACTTCTTGCTTCCAGTATTTTTTATTTAGTCCAAAATAATTCTCTGTGAAATTTCAGCTCATTTGGGGATGTGCAGAATAGGTATCTCTGACATAGCTTTTTCAGGTCCAGAATTCCAGCTGCCGGCATTCTCCCTCCTTGTGTAAATCTTGCATATTAAGAGAGAAAAGGCATTAGAATTGCTCCACAAAGTGTTATATTGATTAAAAACACTATAAATAACACTAGGAAAACATGATGCAAAATTGACGTATCACTATCTTGCTCTGGATTACAATCTGGAGGAGGGAGGGTGGGGTTGCCATTGCACCCACCATGGGGCGATGTCTGCATGACATTGTATTGCCGCGCAAGACTCTTCTCTTTTTCTCTACATGTTCAGCATGACTATATACAATAACTGACATGTATACGAAAAAATATATAGTGAGATTAAGTAAGGAGAGCATGCAGAAATCTAGAGTGATGGTAACAACCAGCGGATAGATCCAAAAATAATGGTAGCAGGCAAATGATAGTTTAATTTAATAAAAAGATAGATGATGGCTGCTTTACTATTTGTTTCCCGCCCAAGATGAACGACATAGTAGATACCCTAGATGAAACAGATAGTAGATCGATATACTATTCATTGCTGCCTCGAAATGTGCCCCACAAGTATTTTAAAACTCAAGGTTGTACATTAATTTGGACCTGACTTAGTGTCTAAGAGATGATCAGGATGATAAACTAGTAGGTAATATTAAGCAATGCATAAAGTAAGCAGAAAAAAAAGAGTGCGACCTCTCTTGCGGACCCGTGTACTCCTCAGATTCATCTGCTGAGTCGATGATGGTGATGCAGTTGCGGTGGCTGCCGGTTGCGGGGAAGGAGATCTGAGGCGGCAAAAGACGGTAAGGAGTCATGATGTTTGGTATGGTGGACGCTTCTATCGATGGAGCAGCTCAGGTGAGGTGGACGACGGCGCGGCAGGAGCAAGACAAACCACACAAAGTTTTCTTCGACACCTATCTGTAACTGAAGTAATTCTGTAAGGGCTCCTTTGGCTTGCAGGAAGAGCACAGTAATGCAAAGAAACATGGCCAAATTAAATTCAAACCACATGCAAATGTGTAAAGTTAGAATGTTATTATGCCACTAATGCACTTAGTCTTCTTTTCATGCATAGGATTTTGATAAGTAGGTCCAGGTGGATGTTAAAATTTCTGTGTTTTTCCTTTGAAACAGGCACGAAAGGAAAAAATCCTTCAGTTTTGTTTTGCTCCATTCTTTTCTACCAAATGCATGAATAATTGAATAGTAGAGTACCATAGGAAAAGTTCCTATTGCTATGTTTTTCCTTCACTTTTTCCTTTGAACCAAAATAGCCCTACGGGATCGACATGAATGTAGAGTAAAAAGTGATGCGACAAGTGTACAACCTCTTTGGCGTAGCCGTCTCGACCTCAACATCATTGGGTCGGTCGCTAAAGATGTTGCGGCGGAGGTGGCTATCGGAGCTGGGGAAGAAGAACTGAGGCGTCTGTTGACGGCGTCGAGGGTACTGCTCTATTGTGATGGATGGTTCCGTCGTTGGAGCAGCTTCGGCGAGCTGTGCGACGTCAAGGCTGAAGCAATACAAGACGGACATCGTTAATCTGAAGTGGGATTCTAATACCATCTCCAATAGATGATGTAAATTACATCACGAAAAAGTGCTAGCTGTAAAATTTACATCACCAAAAAACAACCAACTCCAACAGATGATGTAAAAACTGTTGACTCTGAACTTAACTGTTGAAACTAAATTTTACTGTCAAAACTGACTGTTACTGTCAAAATTGAATTTTACTGTCGAAACTAAACGCACTAGTAGCAGAGAAGCACTTCATTGGTAGTTTAGGCCGCTCGAGCACTAGTAGTAGCAGAGAAGCAGTGATCTAAATCAACAGCCGCTCAACAGGGAACGCACTAGCAGATAGCAGCCAAAGTAGCAGTGCGAATGAGAGACAGAGCATCAACTCATCTAGCTGCAGCAGCCCGTGTATCAGCATCAGCAGCGCGAGTGAGAGCAAGAGCAAAGCAGCACTAGCGAGAGCAAGAGCAGAGTAGCAGCGCGAGCGAGAGCCGAAGCAGCAGCAACAGCTCCAGCTGGTATGGACGTTGCTGCCGAGGGAGCCTTGCAATGGGGGAGATCCTCCATGGAGGATGTCGCCGGCGGCGCCGGCGGCGAGGGAGCCGCGCCATGGCGGAGCGGGATCAAGCACCGGCGGCGCCGTGAGGTCAAGTGAAGGAGAAGATGTGATGAGTGTACAACCTCTTTGGTGGCGTCGAGTAGGCCTTGGCTTCATCCGAGGAGTCGGTGAGGATGCTGCGATTCCGGTGGGGCAGGTTAAGGCGGCGCTATGGGAATGGAGTAGTCGCGATAGACGAGGCGATCGTCGGAGCAGCTCCTTGGAGGTCGAGGACGGGGCGGCTGAACCGGCGGGACGACGAGATCGACGATGGATCCTCATCAGGTGCGGTGGATGAGGGACGTCGAGCTGTTGCGGTGGATGACGTCGTCGGGGAAGAGGCTCCGGCGGGGCGGCGGTGGGGGGCGGACCGAGGAGGGTGGGGTTTCGCGGCTGGTGGAGAGAGGTTTTGGCGGCCTCGGTTTTCAAATGGAGGAAAGAAGGGGATGGGAGGGGGGAACCATGACTTAGGGACGCGCTTGTCCGAAATGTAGGGTAAGTTACAAAAGTACCCCCACCAATTTGAACTAGCGGCTCTTTCCGCCCAGGCGTAGAACGGGGATTTCACGTGTCGGGATTTCGCAGGAGGAGGGAGTTTTCGCGCGCGTTGTAATTTTGGGATAGCAAGGCGCGGGTTGAGAAGGAGGGAGTTTTTGGAGCACAAACAGACAAAGGGATATCTTGAAGTTTCGGCATAATAAGGCACGGGTTGAAATTTCGGGACAAGGCTAACGTGTACAGTACCATATCAATTCGCACTTCCCTCAACCAAAAAAACAAAAAAAAATCAATTCGCACCACACAAGAGAGGGTCTTGTCCCATTTTACTGTATGAATTACTACAAATGTCATTGAAAACCTTGAATCCATGTTATGTTCAATTAAAATATTTCGCTAGGTGTATAATGCATGTAACCTACTCAAATGAACATTTTAGTGCATTCCAAATGTAGATACTACCGCTGCAATATGAACTAAATTTGATTCGTTTCACTATTTGAATAAGAATCTACAATCATGATTGTTGTCAAGTTAAACCATCATCTGTATATTATCTTCACAACACACCACATGATTGCTGTCAAGTTAGATATGAACTATGTGTACTATATGAACTCGAATTCAAATTTTTGAATCCACTTTATGCTAATTTCAAATAATAGTACATTTCAAGCTCTAGCTAGATCTTCATAATCTAAACCATGTTTCATATGTATAATGTGTTTATCGCACAATGTATAGTGCCCCGCCCCCTACGCCTACAAGTACTTACATGTGAGCTGCAAAAGCCACACATTATCACAAATTCAAATAAAATGTGAGATTGTTCGATATATATATATATATATATATATATATATATATAATATAGTATAGCATGTTCATAACCACACCATGTGTATCACCATTATATTCATGCATGCATGGGTTTAAAACACTATGATCTCTTATTCAAATATCTTAATCCACTTTTGTAATGAATTATGATCACAGTTAAACTTTACACCCACACAATCCTCTTCTCTTTGTAGCAAGCACTAACTTTCTCTCGTGCATGCACACGCCTTCCTCGCCCTCCCCCTCCCTCAGCATTCTCTCCATCTCGCGCATTCGTTATTTTTCTTTAGGTCGTTCACCCACGGTCTCTATAGGTCTCCCCAGCTCCTTCTTTCTGCTACACACCGATCGATATACCTCTCTAGCTAGGTCTGCCTACCACATACACACACTTTCCCTCTTCTCCTCTATCTCACCGTCCATGCCCCCTATCTCACATACGGTCACACAGATATGCACACTCTCGCCCCTCTTTTCATCGATCTCGCACTCGCACACTCCTCCATCTCTATATAGTAGGCCTATCGCACCAACTCCTAGCCGCATCCCTGTCTCTCCGGGCCCTATTTGCCTCTAACACATGGATGTATATCGATCGATCTCCCTCTATACATATAGCTAGGTCGACTATAACTCTTTTTCACCACGCACCGATCAATCTACATTACTAGATAAGTCTCTTCCTTTCCCCGACACACGACGATTGCTCTACCTATCTAGTTAGGTCTTCTTACCTCAGACATATCACCCCCCCATCATCCATGCATGCCTCCCGACTCGTCTCTCACACACACGCGCACACAGACACACATCCCCTCTCTTATTGATATTGCAGTCGTACCCTCCGTTTGCCTAGTAGGCCTATCCCACCATCTCCGAGAAGCAACTCCACCACCACCCCTCTGGCACTCTAGCTCTGTCTCTCTCCCAACCTTAATTATTCAAATCCTACACATATGTATGGATGCCGATCGATCTCCCTCAATACATAGCTAGGTCTCTCCTTCTCCACACATATACCTGTCGATCTACCTATCTAGTTAGGTCTCTGCCCCCCCCCCACACACACACACACCGATAGTTGATACGTCTCCAACGTATCTATAATTTTTGATTGTTCCATGCTGTTTTATTACCAATCTTGGATGTTTTTATATGCATTTACAGCAATTATATATCATTTTTGGAGACTAACCTATTAACTTAGTGCCCAGTGCCAGTTGCTGTTTTCTGCCCTGTTTTTGTTTTACAGAATATCAATACCAAACGAAGTCGAAATGCCACGAAACTTTTTGGAGATTTTTTTTTGGACAAGATAAACACTAGAAGCTTCGGGAGGAGGCCAGAAGCCCCAGGAGGTGCCCACGAGGCACCAGGGCGCGCCTGGGGGGGGGGGGGGGACAGGCGCGCCCTGGTACCTCGTGGGGCCCACAGGGCTCCGTTTGACCTAATTCCTCCACTATAAATTCCCAAAAAATCACAAACCCTTAGGGGAGTCCATGAAATACTTTTTCTGCGGCCGCAAGTTTCTGTTCTCGAGAGAACCCATCTGGAGGCCTTTTCCGGCACTCCGCCAGAGGGGGAATCGATCACGGAGGGCCTCTACATCAACCTTGCTACCCTTCCGATGATGCGTGAGTAGTTTACCACAGACCTTCGGGTCCATAGTTAGTAGCTAGATGGCTTCTTCTCTCTTTTTGATCTTCAATACAATGTTCTCCTCGATGTTCTTGGAGTTCTATCCGATGTAATCACTTTTTACGGTGTGTTTGTTGGGATCCGATGAATTGTGAGTTTATGATCAGATTATCCATGAATATATTTGAGTCTTTGCTACACTCTTTTATGCATGATTATTATAGCCTCGTATTTCTTCTCCGATCTATTCATTTGGTTTGGCCAACTAGATTGATTTATCTTGCCATGGGAAGAGGTGCTTTGTAATGGGTTCGATCTTGCGGTGCTCAATCCCAGTGACCGAAAGGGACATGACACGTATGTATCGTTGCTATTATGGGTAAAAATATGGGGTTTATTCATATGTGAGTTTATATTGTCTACATCATGTCATCGTTCTTAAGGCGTTACTCCGTTCTTTATGGACTTAATACACTAGATGCATGCTGGATAGCGGTCGATGTGTGGAGTAATAGTAGTAGATGCAGGCAGGAGTCGGTCTACTTGTATTGGATGTGATGCCTATATACATGATCATTGCCTTGGATATCGTCATGATTATTTGCTTTTCTATCAATTGCCCAACAGTAATTTGTCTACCCACCGTATGCTATTTTCTCGAGAGAAGCCTCTAGTGAATACTATGGCCCCCGGGTCTATCTAAATCATATACTAAAACTTTAAAAATATTTGCTGCACTTTTCTTTTATTTATTTTATTTTTTATTTTTGTTTCAATCTATCTATCTATCACATACAATTTAATCTTGCAATTGACCGCCGAGGGATTGACAACCCCTCGTTTGCGTTGGGTGCAAGGATTTGTTGTTTGTGTGCAGGTACTGCTAACGAGGTGTTGCGTGGTTCTCCTACTGGATTGATAACCTTGGTTTCATAACTGAGGGAAATACTTACCTCTGCTGTGCTGCATCATCCCTTCCTCTTCGGGGATAAAACCAACGCAAGCTACAAGTAGCAGGAAGAATTTACGGCGCCGTTGCCGGGGAGACATCATCAACATCTATCAAGTACCTTTGCATAAATTCTCATCTCCTTGCATTTACTTTATTTGGATTTGCCTCTCGTTTTCATCTCCCCCACTTCTAAAACGTTTTTACAAAAATACAAAAATATTTTTCGTTTGCCTTTTTCTTGCTTGCTCGTTTTATCGTTATGGCTAGTTCTTCGCTCGTTACTATTACCCCTGAAAATGAAGTACTTAATTTTAAACAAAGGGGAGGAGAGAATTTAAAAGACGCTTGGTCTAGGATTTGTGATGCTCATAATAGATCAACCCATAAACAATCCACCACTATCCTTCTTCGCAATTTTTATGTGGGTATTACTACTTGGTATAGATTCGTACTTGATACTATTACCGGAGGGAATTTCTTGATGTGTCCCTCTATGGATGCTTTCAATGCTATGGGAAATTTAGTGGGATCACCACCTATCACTATTAATGAAACAACTTTGACTTTGGAACATGTTATGCAAAGGTTAGAAGCTATTGAAAGTAAAATGCCTACTATTGAACATCTTGAGAATTTAGATAAAAAAATTCATAATCATATCACTCAGTTTTGTTCTAAGGTAGGAATCGCATTGAAAACCTTAAAGAAAAAGAACCGGTAGTTAATGAAAGAGTAGAACAAAGCCCCGCTAGAATCGATAAGATAGAGGAAATCATTAATAATTTGGTGTCGGCTTTTTCCTCTGTTAAGAATATTGATAGAACTCCTCCCAATAAAAATTGCAAGTTCATATATGTTCCTAAAACCAATGGTGCTACTTCTAGTAAAGGAAATGAGGATCTTAAAATGATTAGCGTGCACCCCAATTTCATTGATATAATTAAGGAACCTATTCACAAAAGTAAAATTCTTGATTTGGTGCCTAGAAGTGTGATGATGAGAAACACCTATGTTAAATCTATTAGAAAAAATGGATGTGTGATTGAGGAGTTGGAAACCAAAGATGACAACACTTGAAACTATGCATTATGCCTAGCTAGGGGCATAAAACAATAGCTCTTGTTGGTAGGCAACCCAATGAATAAAATAAATTTTTTTCTGTTATTGTGTGTTTTCACTGTTATGATTGAGTTTTTGTGTTTTTAATTAGTGTTTGTGCCAAGTAAAACCTTTGGGATGATTTGGAAGATAGTATAATTGATGCTGTTTGGAAAACAGAAGTTTTGCGTCCAGTACTGGAATTTTGTTTCTCTAATGGTGCGTCAGAAAAATCTGAAATTTTTACACAGTATTGGTATATAAATTTTCCACGTTGTCCTAATTTTTCAGAATTTTTGGAGTTACAGAAGTATGGATTTGAAATAGATTGCTACAGACTGTTTTGTTTTTGATAGATTCTGTTTTTGATGTGTTGCATGCTTGTTTTGATGAAACTATGGATTGTATCGGGGGTATAAGCCATGGGGAAGTTAGAATACAGTAGGTATAATGCAAAAATAAAATATGAATTGGTTTGCAATAGTACTTAAAGTAGTGATTTATTTTTTTATACTAACGGATCTCACGAAGGTTTTGTTGAGTTTTGTGTGATTGAAGTTTTAAAGTTTTGGGTGAGATCACGATGGATGAAGGAATAAGGAGTAGCAAAAGCCTAAGCTTGGGGATGCCCGAGGCACCCCAAGGTAATATTCAAGGAAGACTCAAGCGTCTAAGCTTGGGGATACCCCGAAAGGCATCCCCTCTTTCTTCTACCAACCATCGGTAATTTTACTTGGAGCCATATTTTTATTCGTCACATGATATGTGTTTTCCATGGAGCGTCTTGTATTATATGAGTCTTTGCTTTGTTTGCTTTTTAGTTTGTCACAATCATCTTTGCTGAACACACGTATTTTGAGAGAGCCACACGTTATCATGATTTGTTAGAATACTCTATGTGCTTCACTTAAAAATTTTGAGCTAGGCGGTTGCTCTAGTGCTTCACTTAAATCTTTTTTAGCACAGCGGTTGCTATATTTTGAAGAAATAAACTCTTATGCTTCACTTATATTATTTTGAGAGTTGATAGATTGAAATTTTGAATAAATAGATTCTCATGCTTCACTTATATTATTTTGAGAATTGATAAGATTGAAATTTTGAAGAAATATTTGCACTCTCATGCTTCACTTATATCTTTTTGAGAGTTGATGAAAGTAACAGTAATTTGCACAAGATATGAATTTGGTCCCAAAGTGATGAATATTCAAGAGGGATATAATAAAAACTTTCATATAGATCATTGGATATGATAAGTGTGATTCCTTGCAATAGTTTTGCGATATGGAAATGATAATATGTGAGTCATGTTAGTGAGTAATTGTGATTTAGTAAGAATATTCGTGTTAAGGTTTGTGATTCCCTATGCATGCACATCAAGTCAATAGTTATGCAAATAAATTATATCCTACTTATGGTGCATTATTCAGTGTTAGTTATGTTCAATGCATGTTTATGACCATTTTCGTTTTTTTGGTTGGTTGCTTCTCAATCTTTTGCTAGCCTTCATTTGTACTAAGCGGAAATACTGCTTGTGCATCCAAAATCCTTAAACCCAGTTGTGGCAAATGAGTCCACTATATCTACCTATATGCGGTATTTCAATGCCGTTCCAAGTAAATTTGCGTGTGCCAACTCTAATTTTCAAAATATTTTTTCTATTTTGTGTGCCCGTACCGCTCATGAGGCGGAACGGGGTGGCCAATATTTTCCATGCTAGGTGGGTTATTCTCACGATGAGTGTTTATTCACTTGTCATTGCACGAGAGTATGGTTGGTAATAGGGATGCCCAGTCCCACAATGAAATCAAAATTTAATAACAACAAAATTCCTTGGAAAGTGATTGTATGGAGGGCACTCGTGGATACGGCTAGCCATGGATTGTGAAAGAAATGGTGGAAAGGAAATAAACTTTACTTTCTGTTTGGGAACCACCTATAATGTATCTAGCATGGAAGATATTGGGAATTCTCGTTCATTTTTGTTGACAGGAAAAGCATGCCTCTCAAAATATTTTTATCTCTCTAATTTAAGCTTTGAGCTCTGGCACATTTGACAAACCTCTGCTTCCCTCTGCGAAGGGCCTATCTATTTACTTTTATGCAATTTTTATTTTTCTTGAGTCTCCATCTTCTCTTATAAAGCACCAACTAGAGAGCACTATTGTCATACTTGTGCATTGTGTGTAGCTAATATTTGAGTGTGTTTCATGAATGGATCAATGATTGAGCATAATGGGCTAGGGATAACTTTCTTTAGCATTGATATTTTGAAAGACATGGTTGCTTGTTAGCATGCTTGAGTATTTATATCTTCATGTCAAGTTATAGACTATTGCTTTGAATCATTCTAGTCCAATGTCCATGCTACAAAAGAAAAGAATATATGATGAATATGATAGGCAGCATTCCAGATCAAAAATTCTGTTTTTATCATTTACCTACTCGAGGACGAGCAGGAATTAAGCTTGGGGATGCTGATACGTCTCCAACGTATCTATAATTTTTTATTGTTCCATGCAGTTATATTATCAATCTTCGATGTTTTTATATGCATTTACAGCAATTATATATCATTTTTGGAGACTAACCTATTAACTTAGTGCCCAGTGCCAGTTGCTGTTTTCTGCCCTGTTTTTGTTTTACAGAATATCAATACCAAACGAAGTCCAAATGCCACGAAACTTTTTGATGGTTTTTTTCAGGACAAGATAAACATTAGAAGCTTCGGGAGGAGGCCAGAAGCCCCAGGAGGTGCCCACGAGGCACCAGGGCGCGCCTGCGGGGGGGGGGGGGCAGGCGCGCCCTGGTATCTCGTGGGGCCCACAGAGCTCCGTTGGACCTAATTCCTCCACTATAAATTCCCAAAAAATCAGAAACCCTTAGGGGAGTCCACGAAAATACTTTTTCCGCCGCCGCAAGTTTCTGTTCTCGAGAGATCCCATCTGGAGGCCTTTTCCGGCACTCCGCCAGAGGGGGAATCGGTCACGGAGGGGCCCTACATCTACCTTGCTGCCCTTCCGATGATGCGTGAGTAGTTTACCACAAACCTTCGGGTCCATAGTTAGTAGCTAGATGGCTTCTTCTCTCTTTTTGATCTTCAATACAATGTTCTCCTCGATGTTCTTGGAGTTCTATCCGATGTAATCACTTTTTGCGGTGTGTTTGTTGGGATCCGATGAATTGTGAGTTTATGATCAGATTATCCATGAATATATTTGAGTCTTTGCTGCACTCTTTTATGCATGATTATTATAGCCTCGTATTTCTTCTCCGATCTATTGATTTGGTTTGGCCAACTAGATTGATTTATCTTGCAATGGGAAGAGGTGCTTTGTAATGGGTTCGATCTTGCGGTGCTCAATCCCAGTGACAGAAAGGGACATGACACGTATGTATCGTTGCTATTAAGGGTAAAAATATGGGGTTTATTCAAATGTGAGTTTATCTTGTCTACATCATGTCATTGTTCTTAAGGCGTTACTCCGTTCTTTATGGACTTAATACACTAGATGCATGCTGGATAGCGGTCGATGTGTGGAGTAATAGTAGTAGATGCAAGCAGGAGTCGGTCTACTTGTATTGGATGTGATGCCTATATACATGATCATTGCCTTGGATATCGTTATGATTATTTGCTTTTCTATCAATTGCCCAACAGTAATTTGTCTACCCACCGTATGCTATTTTCTCGAGAGAAGCCTCTAGTGAAAACTATGCCCCCCGGGTCTATCTAAATCATATACTAAAACCCTAAAAATATTTGCTGCACTTTTCTTTTATTTATTTTATTTTTTATTTTTGTTTCAATCTATCTATCTATCACATACAATTTAATATTGCAATTGACCGCCGAGGGATTGACAACCCCTCGTTTGCGTTGGGTGCAAGGATTTGTTGTTTGTGTGCAGGTACTGCTAATGAGGTGTTGCGTGGTTCTCCTACTGGGTTGATAACCTTGGTTTCATAATTGAGAGAAATACTTACCTCTGCTGTGCTGCATCATCCCTTCCTCTTCGGGGATAAAACCAACGCAAGCTACAAGTAGCAATAGTCGAACGCTCTAGTTAGGTCTCCCTGCCACACACAAACTGCACCTGTCCCCTCTCACATTCCAGTAGGCCAGCCACCCTATATCTTTGACGTGAGCACACACAATTTTGCTGGATCTCTTTATCGATCTCACACCCATACACCTTCATCCCTCTCTTCGATTCTATCGATATCTCACGCCGATGATCCCTCCCCTCTCTTCTCGTGGATCGCCCCCTCTATATATGATATATCTAGGCCTTCGTTTCACACACATTGCATAAGTTACATTTTTTTGAGATATCATCGACTCATATTCCCTGTCTATCTCTCATGCACACAAATACACTTACAAAATCACCCCCCAAAAAACACTCATGAACGCACTCACCATCTCTCTCTAGGTTTGTATCTCTCTCACAAACACCCACGTAGGTGGGGTACGTGCACGAAGAGAAGAGGTGCACGCACGACGCACATACTCACATCTTGTTCCCAACCACACCCGCGCGGGTACAAGGTGGAGCTCATTTCTGTACGAAAAGGCAGCCCACGTGATAATTTGACGCGTGTCGGTTGTTCACTTGATGGAGGGTCTTGTACCACGCGTGAACGAAACAAAGTGAGACTTGACGCGTTGGCACGTTATTTTTAAATAAAGTTTTATTCCTCAATGGCACGTACATATTATAAAACAATTGTATGGAGAGAAAAATGAAAACCTCTCCACTATACTAGTACTACAAATATAGGCAGGAGCCTCAATGCTTGCTTGCTGGGGTTCGTCTCTTCACACTCTCTCACACAAGACGGCGGTGGCCAATCTCTCTCTCTCTCTATACGCTGGTCACTGATCCGGCCGGATCCCGTCCGCCGGCCAAAAGGGAGGGTGTGCAGCGTTGCTCCGGTCGCCGGCGTCGATGCAGGAAACCCTCTGCCGGTGCGTCCCGATCTGCGGTACCCGCCGTTCTCTCCGACCAAGCACCGACGCGCTAGGGCCTTCGACCCTTGCTCGCTGCCGCAGCAGATCCCGCCCGCTGCCGCCCTCCTACTTACATCCCGATGACCCTCGTGTACAGCTTCCTCTGGAACCGGCCTTGCTCCACTGCCCAACTTCCCACGTCGCTGCAAGTGGATCTTCTATAGTAGTTCTTTGCCTAAAACGTACTAGCTCGGCCGGCGTACTTTCCATTATGCAATCTCGTCCTCACACCGTTTGAGAGAAACCACTGTACTGTTATCTTTCGCTTAAGACAATGAATATGCTTCTTTTTGTTGGTGTATGTGTCATCAACTGTCATTGGCCGGTAATTGTTTCCTTTCTACCGCTTTTTGCAAACAGGGATATCCATTTCACCTCGTTGCTATTGCGACCTTTTGGTGAACTGCACAAAGCACTTTCTCTTAAGAATGTTTTGTGCAGTTCTACTAAAATGTCTCACTGGCAACGTTTCTACATTTCAATGGGACTACACAAAGGCAGTTTGGAGTTCCTATCCTCCTCATCCAACTCTCAGCCTAATCTTCTCCAACAAGTAGTTAGTCTCAAGAGAGACTGCAAAGGTGACCGGCTTCTATTTGTGTGTTTATTGTTTCATCAATAGTGCCACTATTATTGTAATCACACTTACTCAATATCTTTGCTAAAAGGGACGCTCAGCTCTATTTTAGTGGAACTGCACAAAATGATCGGAATGTTCCATGCTTCTGACAGCTCCTTTCTTTGCCAACATGTCGTGTTGATTTTGACAAAGCTGCGGGAACGTAGCTGCCAACCAATGAATATCATGGCCAGAAAATGAAAGCATTGCTATGGAGAGCATTGATCATTTTTTATTTTTCTTTATTTGTACACCTTCTCACAACTTTGTCTTCTGTTGTGATGTAAATATTGGCTCTGATCTGCGAATCATTGAGATGCATTAGCAAGGAAGTTAGTTTTTTTTGCGAAAGAGCATGGATGTTAGTTTTCTTTGTATTTGATGGAATGTTGTAACGAGACAACCTTCCAGCTGGCAAGACACATGAAACAAAAGTTGAAAGCTTCATAGCGTTGTTCAATTTCATGTCGCTCAAAAATTATGTTTACATATGTTATGTAAACAAATGTTGAAAGCTTGATAGCATTCCCAGAAGCCATTCTACTACTGCAGCATCCGGGTCCACGTGCCATGCACCAAATTAGAGTGCACAACCGCACGGGAGACTCCAGCCCGGTCGTTTCACCGCAGTAATATACTAGTAGTAATGAGCAGTCAAATCACAAACCCTACCTTTCCCACAGTAACTTGCTCGGAGGAAGCAACCATCAATTCAATCTTCTTTGAATCCGCTCCTACTACTAGGAGCAACTATAAATACTCTACTAAGGAGAACACAGACGGGCTAGGTGTCGCACGGAGGCCATATGGTGATAGTGTGATCTGAGGAGTAATACTTCACTGAGTTGCCGTTTTCCGCACTACTCCGTAGTAAATGCGTACTAGTAGTAGAAGATTGCTTTATCACAGATTAAAATAAAATAAGAGTGCAGACACTCCACAGTGTGGTTCCTAGTGTACATGTATACTGTACTACTCGTACTATTAAACCTTGCGCTTGGCTCTTCGCCTCTTCATGAAGTCGAACAATTATGGTACTACAGTGTATGCTTCTGGCAATCTGACACCGAATGAACTGCTGCACGTCCACCGCGTGGGCGAGGAGAGCGCGCAGTAGTCAAAAGCTTCTCCTCGTCCTGTGAGCCACCGCGCTTGTGGATGAGGGAGAGGGCGTAGTGTAGTATTAGTAGTACTACTACTAGTCCATACTGCCTCCTTTCCGGTTAATATGGCTTAATGGCGGTCACTGGACTTCATAATATGCTCATTACGGTCCATATATACATTTAGCGGTGTTTAGACGGTCACTAGCACACCGTAGAGCACCGTATTGCACTCTGTTGACCGGCCAAATAGTCTACGTAGCACTTTGTTGATTGGTTAAATTGACACGTGGACTGTGAGTCCCAC
The DNA here is from genome assembly GCA_039707655.1 of Elymus sibiricus. NCBI lineage: Eukaryota > Viridiplantae > Streptophyta > Magnoliopsida > Poales > Poaceae > Elymus > Elymus sibiricus. The sequence continues at coordinate 257,696,066 of CM077674.1, forward strand.
ATTTTAGTTGGCAGAGGAAAGAAATAAGTTAAACAAAATTTTACACACGCGCGGCAGGAGTTCAACCCTTGCACGGGAACCACCCTGGCTGTGTATGTGTGCGCATGCACGTGTAGGCTGAGCACTTGAGCGTGAGCGTGTGTGTTGCGTCGTGTGTTGTACACAAGCATGCGTGTGTGCATGTGTACGTGTGACTACCACATGCATGCATTAGGGCATCGCATGCGTTTTTTTGTGCATGTGTATGTGTGACTGCTGCATGCATGCATGAGGGTTGTAGTCTTCACATGTTCATATTTCATAATGTACTGCGTGGACGGAGTTTTAGACGGCATTACCCCTTGCTAAAATGATGGATGTTAGAGCAAGTAGGGCACATGGGAGTGAGACAAACCTGCATGCAGGGGTATTTTGGTCGATAACATAACAAACAGCTCATGCATCGTAAGATCCGTTTGCATGGAAATACTACTTCTCGGTCATCGGAACTCGTTCTTCTTCCTTTCGAGGACACGTGGGACATCCAGCATCCGGATCCTCGTGTCATGCAAGAAACTAGAGATAAGTAATTGGGAGTACAAGTGAGACTCAGGAACGGTCACACACGTTGGTGGAGTACCAGCAGGGGACGCAGTAATAATGCCTAATGAGCAGTCAAATCACACAGTAAGTTGCTCGGACGAAGCAACCATCATTTCTCTCTTCAGTGGCATGTATGCAATATAAAAAGGTTGATATGGATAGAAAAGGAAAACCGCTCCACTATATATACATAATATAGCTAGGAGCCTAAGCTACACGCTTGCTTGCTGGGGTTGCTCTTTTCACACACTCTCGCACAAAAAGACAGTGGCCACACCGCTGTTCACATATCCGGCCGGATCCCGTCCGCCGGGGGAAGTGGTGGATGTTTTGTGTAGACGCGGTCGCCAGCGGCGAGGGAGAAAACCCACTGTGGGCGCGTCCCGATCAGGGGTCCCGGCCGTTCTCTCTCACAAAGCTCCGGCGCGGTAGCCTTCGCCTCTTGCTCACTGCCGCGGTATGGGCTGATGCCGCCTCCCACCACCCTCCTAGCTACATCCCGACGTCCCTTAGGTACAACTTCCTTTCGAGCCGGCTTCCTCCACTGCCCCAGCTCCCCACGTCGCTCCATGCGGATCTTTCTCTACTTCTTTGCCCCGCACGTTGCTCAACGGGCTTCTATTTGTGATGAGTTTATGTCTCATCAACTTGTGCCACTTCTATTATTGTAATCACACTTCTTCAATATCTTTGCCAACAGGGATGCTCAGCTCGATTTTAGTGGAAGTGCACAAAATTATCGGATGGTCCATGGGTTCCAGACTTCTTTCCTTCGGAAGTTTCAACCTCGCCAGGAAATTAAAGCCTGTTTAGGGTTTAGGGTTCAAGGCCTAGGGACTGCATCGATCGTTTTGTTCTTTATTTGTACACCTTCTCACAACGTTTGTCTTTAGTTGTGAAGTAAATATTGGCTATGATCTGTGAATCATTGAGATGCATCAGCATGCATGTTAGTTTCCTTTGTATTTGATGATGGAATGTTGTAACGGGGCAACCTTGGAGGCAAGATACATGAAACAAAAGCTGAAAGCTTCATAGCATTGTAAGTACAATTTTATCTCGCTGAGAAATTATAGTAGTATGTAGTACTCCTACTACTATACTAAAGAGCTTGGTGTCACACGGTGTCTAAGGAATATGGTGATAGTGTGAGGTGGGCCATGTACTACTCACTGGGCTGCCATGTTTCGCACTCCTCCGGTGTAAGAGTGGATAAAATTAGTTTTATCACAGAATAAAAAAAGAGTGCACACGCTCTACGGCGCGGTTCCTGGCTCCAAAATCATTCTACATCCTTTCGCCGAAATGTGGGACATCCAGCATCCGGGTCCACGTGCCATGCACCAAAGTAGAGTGTAGTACTACAACTAACAATCACAACGGTCGTACCGCCGCAATAATAATGACCAATGAGCCGTCAAATCACATAGACCCGGCAGGAAGTTGGACGGACGAAGCAACCATCACTCTTCATTGAATCCGCTTCTCCCTCATGCAGTACAGTATACTACAGTGTTCTTTTGGAAACCAATGTTTCTTGTCGATGGATCGCGCCATGGAGCAAAACTAACGTTTATATACATCACGTATGTCGCGTTCGCGTCTCACCCCACACGGTTGCTCGGCACGCTGCTCATCGCAAAGCGAGTATAAGCAAACTTCCCCGCCCGCGTGTCGATGGATCGCGCCATGGAGTACTACTACTGGAAGAGATAGACGAGGGGGGAGAGGACAGCTAGCTGTAGCATGGACTCCCAAGAACTTTTTTGCATGCATGTTGTGGCCGGCCGTGGTGTCGTTTGAACGCGGAGTAGTCGCGTGCACCGGGAAGCGGCGCGGGCGGCGCTCTCTCGGCCGTGCCAGTGGGAGGTCGCGTCTGCTCTGGCCGGGCATGAATGCGGCACTGACTTTTTTGGGCCGGGAGCGCATGCGGGTGATGGAGATGGTTTTGTTGGTTCGGGGCGGGCAGGAGCAGGCGTGGCAGCCATCCGGACGCTCGCAAACGAGAGATACTGGACCTACGTAAATATTGCTAGGGTTTAGGGTTATCGTTAATTATTACGTAATTAACGTAATAATGAGCCAGTTAGACAAATATGATTGGAGATGAAAGGAGGACGGGCCAACACCCCTGAAATTCAGCGGGGGGTAGGAGATGAAAGAAGGAATTTTACGTAAACACGGATATATATGTGTATGTGTGTGTGCGGGCACACACACATAGTCACGACTCTCGCGACTACTCGTACACACCATCTCTCTGTAGGTCGATGTCTCATTCTCTCTAACACACACGCACACACACACACACACATAGTTCGGCCTCATTTTGTTCCTAGGATAGGAATATCATTGGAGTGGGAAATAATAGGAAGTGAGATAAAAGGAGTAGCACTACCAGTTCAAAAAAAAGGAGTAGTACTACGTACAAGAAGAGAAGAGGTACACGCATGCACTCTGCCTCTGACACACCCGTGAGTACATGATGGAGCGCATTTGTACACGAAGAGGCAGCTTACGTGATAATTTGACCCTTTAATTTGTTCACTTAATAATGGAGGGTCGGGGACCACACATGAGCGATACTCCTGGAAGCGGTCGCGTGTTATTGATCGAGTTTTCTTTCCTCGTACGTTAAAAAGAGATTCCTCCGCGAGTTTTCATTTTTGTATCCGGGAACGCGCGTATTCTGTCTGAAACCATTGCTATGGAGAGATTTTTTTTACTCCATTGTATATGTAGGCTTCAGAGGGCTTGGTTGATAGGGTTTCTTGCGTCTCACTCTCTCACCCTTTCCAAATCAAAACAAGACGACAGTGTCCACTCTGATATCTCTCCTCACCGGTGGTCACAGATCCGGTCGGATCCCGTCTGCTGCGGGAGGGGAGGAGGTGCAGCGTTGACGTGGTCGCCGTCGGCGAGGGAGGAAGCCGACGCGCACCGTCCTCTCCGAGCCAGCGCCCGCGCGGATGAAGTTCCTCCACGCCCTTGTTCGCTGCCGTCGTGTGGGCAGATCCCACCGCCCGCCTAAGCCACATCTCGCCCATCTGAGGTATAACTTCCTTTGGATTTCATGCTTCCTTCTACTGGTCCAGCTCCCCACGTCATTGCATGCGGGTTTTGTATATACTAGTACTCCCCAGCTCGCCATGTACAGTAGCTAGGCTTTGTCTGCTAGTCCAACATCACCTAAATTTTTTGGTTACAGGAAAGGCCACTCCAAAAGTTGTCCTGGTTTTTCTGTCAATTTTTTTTCCTGGTTTATGCCTTGGTGGAGGTACATGGTGGTTGTGCGCTCACTGTCCATGTGCCCCTATTGCTGCTGCTAATCTAATATCACTGGTAAAATGAAGCAATGCCCATGTTAAAGTGACGTCCCTTTTAAGTAATGTTGCTGTCAATATAGAGGTGTCGATAAATAGAAGCAATGACACCATTTTAAGAAATGCTTCTGTCCTGCTTTAGTCCCCATGAAGATAATCATGAAACTTCTATTTGTGGGGTACATTTCATTAATTCTTATTGAGAATTTAGATGCCGCTGTTAATCTTGTACCACTGCCAAAACAATGTAACGACACTACTTAAATATCCCTTTTTTATATTTTTGCAAATAGGGATGCATATCTCCACACCAGGGAATGTCTTCCTCAATTTTAGTGGAACTGCACAAAATTGGATGGCCACTGTTGCTCCACCTCATTGTCCTCTGCCACGTGGTTCTACCTTTGTCGAGCTTGATTACCGATAAGAAACAGACCACTGTGAGGATTTATCAAACCTCAGTGGTGCCGCATCCAAACTTGATGCCAAACGGATGATGCATCACCACGGTGACCTATCGATGCTCATGGTTGAGTATCATGGTTGCATCAACTGGTGAAGCTGATCGATGTTCGATGAAATACGAGCTGTCTTCCATCAGTGCTCTTTGCTGGGTAGCCACGAAGACAAAGATATCATTCATCAGTGCACCTTGGTTGCGTTGAAGACGCAGCCATCTTTCACTTTGGTGCAAATTTGTCTTTCTCTATGAACCAAATGTTTCCTCGGAGAAGCATCCATGTTGGTACTAAGAGCAAAAGATTTGTATTGATTTCTAAGCCTTCTCACAACTTTGTCTTCAGCTCCCCTGTATTGGTTTCTAAATGTTGGCTATGATCTTTCAATCATTGAGTTGTATAAACATTTTATTTATGAGTTGGTTCTGAATTTTTGCGACTAGTTAATTATGTTGCCAAACTTTGATAAAATATATTACTCATATAACTACATAAAAAATATGAAGCCAATTGTTGGCATGTATTAGCCGTTTGCTAGTTAAATATGTGGTCAAACTTTGATAAAAAATATGATGTGTAGTAAAAACCCGAACGGAGGTACCACACGTCAACGATAGAAAGTGCAACCAGGACGCGTGGAGCGTTAGTTTGATCATAGTTTTCTTCACTGGTACGTAAAATAAAGAGTTTTGTTTCGTACACAATTTAAAAACGATTGTTATGGAGAGAAAAATAAAACCACTCCACCATATAAGTAGTACTATATAAGCTGGAGCCTCAGCCTTTGTTTGCTAGGGTTTGCTCTCTTCACACTCTGTCTCTCCACTATATATATACACGCTGGAGCCTCAGCGTTTGTTTGCTAGGGTTTGCTCTGTTCACACTTTCTCACCCTCTCCAGATCTAAACAAGATTGTGGTGGCCTCTCTCTCCCCCCTCACCGCTGGTCAAAGAGCCGTCCGGATCTCATCGACCGGGGAAGGTGATGAGGTACAGCGTTGACACTGTTGCCGTCGGCGAGGGAGGGAATCCATCGCCGGCGGCGCTATTCTCTTTCACCCAGCGCCTACGCGGGATGGCCTCTGACCCCTTCTTCATCGCTGCCGTACATAGTGTGGGCAGATCCGGCCTTCCGCCGCCCACCTAGCCACATCCCGATGACCCTAAGGTATAACTTTACTTTGAAACCGGCATTGCTCTAGCTGCATGTGGATCTTTTTTGCTTCCGTGGTCTAATCTAGGTCTAGGTCTGGTTCAAACAGTAGGTCTGTTTCAAACAGGAAAGAGGGGGGAGTTTTATAGCATGAATCTAGGACGTGGTTCAAAGAGGAAAGGAAGGGGGGGGGGAAGTAGTACAGACTGGCTATCCAGCCGCTCTGTTGGTCGAAAAGGGAAAAAGGGGAATCGCAGTACACACATCTGTAAGGAACTGATCTCTTTGTTGAAAAAGGAAAGAAACCGGGGGGTGGGGGACAAGGCAGTAGAGTTTGTGCAGGACTAGATTTGCTGCCCGCACATAGGAAAAAGGTTGAAAGAGAACAAATATGGGACCAACACAGATATGCTGCTTGGTTCTTTGTTGCAACAGACTCTGCATCACCCATTTATACGTGTGGAGGCACATGGTGCTGGTGTGTTCCCTGTCCCATACAACTGTTTAGTTGTGGTTAATCTCATAATGCTGCTGGAAAATTGAAGCAATGCCACTGTTAAAAGTTAATTACATGTATAACGAATGTTAATTTTAAGAGAATGTCTCTGTTCATATGAATCAATGCCACTGTTTTAGAAATGCTACTGTCCTACTTTGTTTCCCATTAAGATAAGGTAGATGCTTCTTTTTGTGGCCGTATATGTCATCCTCTGTTATTGGCCAGTAATTGTTTCCTTTTTTACCTCTGTGCAAACAGGGATCTCTTTCACCTCGTTGCTATTACGACCTTTTGGTGCACTGCGCAAAACACTTTTGTTTGAAGACTATTTTGTGCAGTTCAACTAAAATGTCACACCGGCAATGTTGCTAGATTTAGTGGAACTCACACAAAAGGAGATCGGATTTCCTATCTGTGTTGGCAGATTGGTATTTGATCTTGAGGTCTTTCAAGTTTGCCTCATGAAAGGTCAGTACCGGCCTTCATCCACATGATTGTGCAGTGTGCTTTGAGATGCTGTTCTACTTGTATTGGTACTGTTTTGAATAAATGTTGAATTCAAGCTATTGTATTGTTGTCTTCTCCCATTTAGTGAACAAAAATGCTACCAACCCAGATATGCTGCTTGTTTCTGTGTTGCAACAAACTCTGCATCACCCCTTTATACATTGATGGAAGCACATGGTGCTGTTGCGCCCACTCTGCCATGCAACTGTTTAAGCTTTTTGTTATTCTAATGCCACTGGTAAATTTAAGCAATGTCAGTCTTAGAAGTAACTATTGAACCTTAGTTCAGAACTGCAACACTTATTACGTATCGGCGGGAGTACATGTTGAACCAATGTATTGTTAAGATGATGTCTTTGTTAATATGAATCAGTTACACTGTTTGAGAAATGGTACTATCCTGCTTTGTCATTCTTTCTACATGTTTAAGCAAGATATTGTTAAGATAATGTCTCTGTTAATATGAATCAATGACACTGTTTGAGAATTGCTACTTTCCTGCTTTGTTTCCCATTAAAATAAGGTAGATATTTTTTCTTGTGGGCGTATAAGTCATCAACTGTTATTGGTAAGTAATTGTTTCCTTTATACCTCTTTGTGCAAACAGGGATATCAAAACTTCTGCTCATTGCTATTTCGATTTTGATTTCAGTTGAACTGCACAAAAGGAGCCAATGTATTTAAGGCAAACTGTTGCATTCTTGGGCCCAGTTGATCCTTCCACTTTGCAGAAAGAAGCAGTCACTGGTTGCGGTACATTACAGAAGGAATAATTGAGAAGCTTTACAGAGTATTAGTAGACGCGGGTAACATGACCAGTCTGCAGAGCTCATGTGGCAACTCAACAGCATGTGAAGTGCAAGATTCTACAACCAGGAAAGGTATGACCAAGTCACTTGTGGGCGCAGCTGTAACAAACGAGGTCAGCATCGGCCTTCATCCACATGATCATGCTTTGTTATGTTGTGCTACTTATATTGTGGTACTGTTTTGAATAAATGTTTAATTGAAGCTATTGCATTGCTATCTTTTCCTGTTAAGATAATGAAGATGATTATATTTGTGAGTGTATGTTTCATCAACTAGTACCACTAATATAGTAATCACACTTTTTCTGTATTTATGCAGACAGGGATGCTCAGCTTGATTTCAGTGGAACTGCACAAAATGTTCGGATGGTTCATGCCCTCCATAATATTTCATCATGCACAATACATCAAATGGTTCTCTAATCATTCATTGTCATCTTGCACCGCTAAACTAGCTACATGAAAGGAGCTGCCAATGTGTTCAAGGCCTTGCAACATGTAAATACGAAATCCACCAAGCTACGCATGACATTGCTCGATTTCAGTGGAACTACACAAAAAGATCAGCTGGTTAATCCAGCACAAGGTTCCATGTCAATGTGCAAACTGATGACAAAGACCTCCCTTTCCACAATCGTAGGCATTTGATATTTTGCAATGGGAAAGCCTTCTCAAAGTTTGCTCATTGGTGTTCGCATGAAGACATGCCTTTGATATTTTGGAATGGGAAACCTTGTCAAATTTTTCTCATTGATGGTTAGCAAGAAGACATACATTTGATATTTTGGAATGGGACGCCCTTTGCTGTCAGCAGCATCAATCGATTTTTTTTATTTGTGCCTTTAGTTGTGAAGTAAAAATATTGGCTCTGATTGATTGTTGTGAATGTTATGAATTGCCAGGCCTATGAGTTTGATTGCAATGTACAGCCATGCTAAAAAACTTTATGGTACGTGTGAAACTGCGGCAAACAAAGTGATCACCGTGCGTCCTGACAAAAAATCCTAGTACGTATTTTTTTGCATGTTCGTCTAATGCCTCTGATACAACAATTTGAACTAACCGGACTAAATTCATTCAAACACGGCCGGATTTCAAACATGCCCGGATCTCATTACATTTCAAATATTCTTAAACTAAATAGCGGTGCTCATCCGGCTCTGGATGTATAATTAATTAACCTAATCCATGATCTCCGGCGCCCGTTCCCCGTGTCCGGTTGAGCCCCGAGAACTGAAGCTTCTCCATCTCCACCTTGCCGCTCTCTAGCTCCACCTCCGGAGCCCCGGGAAGTGAAGCTGTCTGACTCCACATCGCCGCCAAGTAGCTAATCGGCTGTTGATGTTCAATGCACCAAGCTTGGCTTCAACCGGAGGGGACGAGCGGTGGCCTTACTTGAACCCGAGTGACGGCGACCTACCGTCTTCTACTCTTCCTCATTTTCTGTGTGGCGTGGCCTTGTTGCCGGCGGGGCGGGGCCTCGGCGGAGCCGGCAATGTCCTCCGCCTCGTTGCCGGCGGGGCGGGGCCTCGGCGGAGCCGGCGAAGTCCTCCGCTTCGTTGCCGGCGGGGCGGGGCCTCGGCGGAGCTGGCGATGTCCTCCGCCTCGTCGTCTGTCTCGCCAAACAGCACCTCGCCCACCTCGTCGCCCTCCTTGTAGGCGGCCGCAACCTCCGCCACCCGCTGGCGGTATAGCCAGCGTGCGAGGCGGCTCTCGCAGGCGGAGCGGTAGGACTCGAGCAGCTCCGCCTGCTCTGCCAGGTCTGCGGCGATTTGCTCCTTCGCCTGCAGGTGCTCCTAGAGGAGCTGGTGGTTGTAGGCGGCGTCGGCCTGTGCCTCCCGGAACTGCTCCTCCCGCTGCTCCCGCACCATGTCCATGTATTGGGCACTGGCCTCGCCGATGGTCATGGTGCAATGCACCGGCGAGGATGGCGCGGAGGAGGAGGGCGGCGCCGGCTCGTCGACGACCACGTCCTCCATTGGGACGTCGTTGTAGCACCCCGATCCGACTGGAGCAGGGGGGGCCTTCGCACGTCAGCCCAGGATAACACCTGACGCACGATAGGTACATTGTACAGCATTCCAAGCACAAAATATATTTCATTTACATGAAATAGAGTATTACATCGCTGAGGGATACAATGGATTGCATAGCTCTAAGGCTATCTAAATGGCGGCAGAAGTTTTGGTTTAGCGGCACGTCATCTCTGGCTGGGCTCCACAACTCATAGGACTGGCGAGGTTACGGTCTAGCACGACAAGTCTTCTCCTGCAATCTGGCCACGTGCAAGGCCAGGTGAGTACTTCGAATGTACTCGCAAGACAACCAAATACATAGCATCCAAACAAGCAGATGACAAAGCAAGCCCCATGTTCATACATCAATTTATCTCATGGCAAGATACTAGCAAGTAACATGGATCCAGCAAATCTATACCAAATCATGTCACAGCATATACTAGCATATCATGGCATAACATGGAATATCATGCCATGGCATAGTTGTATCTACAAGTTATGCATGAAACTAGACTGAAAAGTAAACTACACTGACCTTCCGTGAATAGTTATCTACTGTTCATCAATCAGCTATACTGCCACTGCCCCTCTGGGCTAACTCATGACTCACCGAGATCTCATCTCGTGATCATGCCAGCACAACATGGTGATTCCTCACGACTATCTCATAGTCCAAGTCACCACATTTACTTTATAGCACATTCTTTAACAAGTTTATTATATCAGATTTATCCTCCATGTCGACAGAGACCAGATAGTGTAACCTAGTACGACCTGTGTCCATAACCGAGGACGCGGCTATCGATAGATTATACACTCTGCAAAGGTTAGTACACTGTACCCACACTACGGAACTCATGGCCTCGTGCTCCCATTCGGGTGGACCAATGACATTCCGACAAAACCAATCTATTGCATGACACCCTCCCGGCCACTCCGACAAACTTCCCTTTGGGCTATGTCGTGGATGACCCCGATGTCAACTCGTGACATCTGCCACCTATGTGGCTGCCACCATCGTGGCCAAACAAAACATCGTCCCAAACGGGGACCTGAGCTCAATACCAAAACCGGGGACACAAGGTTATGGCCGCCCACCGGGCCAGGGTAGCACGCACACATAACCTTCCCTGGTTGGAGGTACCGGCGAGAAGCATGACAATAGACCGAATTAGGGCCTCCCCATCCAGGCAAGTGTGGCTGCACTGGTGAGCTCGATTCGGTGGCACTATGACACGATCCATTCGATGGAGGTGGTTGTTATTAATACATGTTCTTGTCATCTCCATCATTTAATCACATCATCAAGATTATGAACATGATTATCATGAATGTATTAATAAACATGTTTACCAAACTTATGAAGTGCATAGCATATATGACATATGAAACATGGCAGTAACATGATACCGATATGGTATGACAGGGTCACCATCATACTGACAAACATTGAAAGGATCGATATGGTTGACTAGAGGGGGGGTGAATAGGCAACTACCATTTTTTAGCTTTTCTTAACAAATTTGGGTTAGCAACAAAATAGGTTGTCTAGATATGCAACTAGGTGAGCAACCTATATGATGCTAACAATCACAACACACGCAAGTAAGCAAGCAAGCAAGATACAATACAAGTAAAGCATGCACAAAGTAAAGGTAAGAAGTAACCACAAGTGGAGCCGGTGAAGACGAGGAAGTGTTTCCGAAGTTCCTTCCCTTTGAGAGGAAGTACGTCTCCGTTGGAGCGGTGTGGAGGCACAATGCTCCCCAAGAATCCACTAGGGCCACCGTATTCTCCTCACGCCCTCACACAATGCGAGGTGCCGTGATTCCACTAGTGGTGCCCTTGAAGGCGGTGACCGAACCTTTACAAACAAGGTTGGGGCAATCTCCACAACTTAATTGGAGGCTCCCAACATCACCACGGAGCTTCAACACAATGGAATGTGGCTCCAAGGTGACCTCAACCGTCTAGGGTGCTCAAACAACCAAGAGTAACAAGATCCGCAAGGGATTAGTGGGGGGAATCAAATTTCTCTTGGTGGACGTGTAGATCGGGGCCTTCTCAACCAATCCTTGAAGAATCAACAAGTTTGATTGGCTAAGGAGAGAGATCGGGCAAGAATGAGCTTTTGGAACAACAATGGAGCTTGGGGGAAGAGGTCAACCTTAGGAAGAAGAAGACCCCCTCCTTATATAGAGGGACAAAAATCCAACCGTTTTTTGCCCTCTGCCCGTAGCCAAGCGCTACTACCGCTCCTAGGAGCGGTACTACCGCTTAGGCGGTACTACCCCACACACGCCTGAACTACACAGAATGCACAACGGTAGTGCTGCCGGAGCGGTACTACCGCTGCCCCAGGCGGTACTACCGCTTAGGGAGTTTAGACCAGGTGAGGGAGCTATAGTAGAGGCAGCTAGGGCGGTAGTACCGTGCGAAGCGGTACTACCATCCTAGTACCGCACTACTACCGCTTAAGGGAAAATGGAAACAGAAGCGCGCATGGAGGAAACCTGCAAGCGGTAGTGGCGGCGGTAGTACGGGCGGTAGTACCGCCAGAGCGGTACTACCGTGCTACTACTGTGAATTGCAAACCGGCAACAGAGAGTTGCACGCTCGGGGAAACCCCAAGCGGTAGTGCCACGGAAGTACCCAGCGGTACTACCGCTTGCATAAGTGGTACTACCGTGGGTACCAGCGGTACTACCGCTTGCATGCCACTGAATATCCACAGAAAACATAGGACGGGCTCCAGAGAAGGGGAAAGGAAGCTGTGGGTGCATATGGGGCTGTGTACGTGTTGATTCCACCCATACCTTTCCAACGCGGACCCCCTCTTAATAGTACGGGTTTCCTACGACTCAAATCCACCAAAAAGAAATCGTCGGAAAATAACCGTCTTCACTCTTTACCACAGAGGGGAGATAAACCGTCTCGTGCCTATCAATATAATCTCTGAAAAGGTCAATGCACATGATTAGTCCGCAAAACGCCTTGTCATCAATCATCGAAATCACTGGGGTAAAATATGCCCTAACAATCTCCCCCTTTTTGGTGGATTGATGACAACACGGGATTTGCACAAAGGAAATAAGAGATAAGAATGCAAACCAACTATCTACAAAATATAGACAGGCTCCCCCTAGATGTGTGCACTACTTGAGTATGCCTTTGGAATGCAAAGTGCACACACTAGGATCAACACTCCCCCTATATTTTATAGATAGGGAAAAACTTGCAACAACATAATATACAATGCTAAGCATGATTGCATTATGAGCAATAAGCATTAACTCACACACAACAAGACATAATTAAGATAACTAGGGTAGCATATGTCTTACACCATATGATAGAGTCTCACACCAAACCAAAGCAAACGAAGATAAAGGAGTTCACAAGCAATAAATCGAAGCAAATAAAGGCAAGCTTGTGACTCAGCAAGACCCTGCAGAAATCAAATGCAAACCCTGGTCCTAGACTCTCTCCCCCTTTGGCATCGAGACACCAAAAGGGCAAAGAGTGACACTACGCGCCAATAGGTGGTAGCACTAGTCTCCTACCATGGACTCGTCGGAGTCCTCAGCATCGGACTCCTCGTCAGACATCTCCTCCGAATCTTCAGCATCCTCAGACTCCTCCTCCTCGTGCTCCTGCTCCGGAGCGGGTGCCGATGCACCGGTGATGGAATCATCCGAGTCAGTCCAGCGGGAGTAGGATGAAATCCACTTGTCTTCAGGAGTAATAACTGCCTCAGAACCGCTTTCAAAAGCAATATCAAGCTTCCTCATGATGGCCTTCCTCTGCTGACATGCCTTCTTGGCATCCACATGTGCCAAGTACATCTTGTGCTGAACATCCGTCTGGAGACAAAACAGCTTCTTCACCTTGTTCTTGAGCTTGGCAGCCCAACCAGACGAACCAGACGAGTGCTCGGGGTTGGGCACATAGTCAGAATCCTCCACATCCTCCTCAGAAGCAAGTGGCACGCTCGCAGCACGACGGGTGGAAGCCCAGAGCTCCTTCTGGCACAAGTTGATCGTCTCATGAGTAGTCAGAGGCCCGGTCTCAAGCTGCTCCCCAGGGAACATGGCAGTCCAAGTGTTCACAATGAGTCTGAAGATGAAGGGAGCATAGATCGGCACGTGATCACCATAGGTTGCATTCACAAGCTCCTTCCACATAACATGAGAGACGTCCAAAACAGCTCCCGTGCCCTTCTCAGAGTGGCACAACAATAGCATATCCACCAGGTGTCCGTGCACCATATCCAAGTTGCCAACCCGAGGAAATAGAGTGTGCCGGAAAATGCGATGCATAATATCAAAGAAAGGTTTCAGCTCCTTCTTGGATCCCTTATCTGTCGGAGTGATGGTCATGTGGGGAAGCAGATTGTCCTTGTGAGAAGGTCCACCCTCATGGTGAGGGCGCAGACCAAGGGGCTTCTTCAGCCCCTCATCGGGATAGCCCAGAAGACCCATGAACTCACCACAAGTGGCACGAAGCTATCTACCGTGAGTCATCCAAATCATAGTCCTGTCCTCACTTGTCCCAAACCACATGGTTGCAAAGAACTGTGCAACCAACTCTGCATCAAAGTCATAGTTGAAGGTCATGATGGGCACAATGTTGAACTGCACACAAAGGTCAAGAGCTTCTCCAAAGTATGCACGGTCCTTCTCCATATGCTCAATGTTGATGGACTTGGTCTTGACAAACAGATTTTTCTTGGCCTTGATCATGTCAAAATACACCAAAGATTGATCCTTGGTCCAGAAGGGACGGCTCACAAGAGATGCGTCTTGAGGACGACAGTAGGGGTTCCTCTCGCGGTATTGCCAATACTCATTTTGCTTCATTTCAGCCGCAGTCTTGACAGGAGATTTCTTTTTGCGAGCAACAGACTTGGCGCTAGACTTGCCCTTGTTCCTGGCTGACTAACGACGAGCTGGTGGTGGTGTCGGGGCAGCCTCTTCTTCTTCCTCTTCCTCAGAATAGACAGACCGGGCATAATGGGTGCGCCCACGCTTGGATGGAGGATTCGCATTCTTGCGACGAGCCTTGGAGCTACTACCACCTGATCCAGACACAACACAGCGAGGAAAAGCATGAATAAAACCTATGCATAAGCCAAGAAGAAACAAACTGAGAAATGAAGTGTTAGTGGATAATTCTGGAAGTTGGAACCTCGAGCGGTAGTACCGTGAACCTGGGGCGGTAGTACCGCCAGAGCGGTAGTACCGCCAGAGCGGTAGTACCGCTCTGGGAACTGATGCATGACCTCCCCAGATCCGGTAGTACCGGAGATCACAAATTCAAAAATATACCACTAAGATTTCAATCCTCCTATCTAGCAGTCATCCAACGTCCTACTCAAGCCCTGATTTAGCCAAAAATCGAGAGACCAACATGCATTGCCCTAAAAACCTAGATTCAAAGGAGAGAACCGTAGGAACAACGAAAGGGGGCAATACCGGGGTCCATGGCGAGACGAGATGGTGGGGATAGATTCCACCAGACGGAAACGTGGAAGACGGCACGGAATCGGCCAGCTGGAGCGGCGGCCGGGTAGTTCTTCGTCGCCTGTGAGAGAGAGAGGCGTGGGGAGGAAGAGTGAAAGGGTATGGGGGAGTTAGATCTCCCCCTACCCGACACTTAACCCCATAGCGTCCCTCTAAGCGGTAGTATCGCTAGGAGTAGTGGCAGTACCACCCCGGTACTATTGCCGGGCAGGAGGCCCAGTAGTACCGCTCAAGCGGTAGTACCGGTGGCAGGAGCGGTGGTACCGCTTAAAGCGGTAGTACCGTTCCTAGCCAGCGGTAGTACCGCGTGCAGGAGACAGAACAGCCCAGATCAACAGGATGGCTTATGCAAAAACTAAGGGTTTGAGAGAGGAAAGGCTTAGGTTGGAGACTCGAAAACACCGCAAATGGGAAGGGATATTCCATGGTCAAAGGCAACCAAAAACAAGAGCACACATGGAGATATCCAACACAAGAAAGCCTAGAACGAGAAAGCACAACTCAAACCAAACGAACAAAACCTCTTAAAGAGTGGGCGGTGACCGAAGTCACCTATGTTTGAGACAATTGGTATGGCACCGTGAAGATTTTAACCTTGAA
This sequence comes from Elymus sibiricus, assembly GCA_039707655.1. Taxonomy (NCBI): domain Eukaryota; kingdom Viridiplantae; phylum Streptophyta; class Magnoliopsida; order Poales; family Poaceae; genus Elymus; species Elymus sibiricus. The sequence continues at coordinate 257,711,537 of CM077674.1, forward strand.
CCCATGACCAAAACTCATATTTGAAGCACATGAACCATCGAAAATGGCTAAAGTGAAAGACTTGATCAATTTATGCATAATGGGGGGAGGGAGAGTTCATTGAGAGAACAACACTCCCCCTATATCCATGCCTACATCTAGAACAAGATAATCATGACGAAAGTGGTGGGATGTGACGAGATTCAAGACACGTTGCTCGAATCAATGATATTTAGCTCATGCCTTAACTCGCGAAATCTTGCTTCATCCAATGGCTTCGTGAAAATATCCGCAAGTTGCTCTTGAGTTCCAACATGAATAATATCAATCTCTCCACGCTTGACATGATCCCGGATGAAATGATGACGAATCTCAATATGCTTCGTCTTGCTATGTTGCACCGGGTTGTAGGAGATCTTGATTGCACTTTCATTGTCACAGAAAAGAGGCACTTTGTCACAAGTGACACCGTAATCCTTTAAAGTTTGCTTCATCCATAGCAATTGAGCACAACAATTTGCGGCGGCTACATACTTGGCCTCGGTGGTGGAGAGAGACACACAATTTTGCTTCTTCGAAGACCAACTCACCAAAGAGCGACCAAGGAATTGGCACCCTCCGGAAGTTGACTTCCTATCCACACGGTCTCCCACCCAATCCGAGTCTGAATATCCCATGAGATCAAAGCTTGCTCCTTTGGGGTACCATAAGCCAAAGTTTGGGGTCTGAGCCAAATATCGAAAGATTCGCTTGACCGCCACCAAGTGACTTTCCTTAGGCGCGGCTTGAAACCGTGCACACATTCCCACACTCAACATGATATCCGGCCTAGATGCACAAAGGTAAAGCAAGGGCCCAATCATGGAACGGTATACCTTTTGATCCACCGCTTTACCATTGGGATCGATGTCAAGTTGGCACTTGGTAGGCATTGGAGTCTTGGCCGGCTTGACATCTACTAGCTTGAATCTCTTGAGCATGTCTTGGGTATATTTGGCTTGGTTGATGAAGGTTCCTTCTCTTCTTTGCTTGACTTCGAACCCAAGAAAGAACTTCAACTCTCCCATCATAGACATCTCAAACTTCTCGGTCATGAGTGCGGCAAACTCATCATTGAAATCTTTGTTAGGAGAACCAAAGATAATATCATCAACATATAGTTGGCATATGAACAAATCCCCTTTAACCCTCTTAGTAAAAAGAGTGGGATCGATTTTCCCAATTTCAAACCCACGGTCTTGCAACAACTCGGTAAGGTGCTCATACCACGCACGTGGGGCTTATTTAAGGCCATAGAGTGCCTTATCGAGCTTGTATACATGATTGGGGAACTTGGGATCCTCGAACCCCGGGGGTTGTTGACATATACCAACTCATTAAGAGGACCATTAAGAAATGCACTCTTCACATCCATTTGTTGCAACTTAAAATCATGATGAGAAGCATATGCAAGCAACATATGAATAGATTAAAGACAAGCAACGGGAGCAAAGGTTTCACCGTAGTCGATACCCTCGACTTGGGAGTAGCCTTGTGCCACCAATCTTGCCTTGTTTCGAGTGACAACACCGTTCGTATCTTGCTTGTTCTTGAAGATCCATTTGGTTCCAATGACATTATGATTCTCCATTGGCCTTGGCACCAATGTCCACACTTTGTTGCGCTCGAAGTTGTTGAGTTCATCATGCATGGCTTCAAGCCAATCTATGTCCTCGAGCGCTTCATGTACCTTTTGGGGTTCAACACAAGAAACAAACGCGTGTTGCTCACAAAATTTTGTTAATTGTCTACGAGTGGTTACCCCTCTTTTCAAGCTTCCATAAACATTCTCCAAGACATGTTGTTGATGCTTGAGTTTAGAAGAAATCTTGGCGGCATGACGCTCCAATAGCTCCTCCGAAGTCACTTGAGGAGGATCATCTTGAACATCTTGAGCGTCATCTTGAGCTTGCTCTTGATCATGAGCTTGCCCTTGATCTTGAGCTTGCTCGGTGTCGTGATCTTGATCTTGGGCATCATTTGGTGCATCGCCATCATCTTGAGGTTGATCTTGCCCTTGATCTTGATCACTTGGTTGAGGGCCTTCGGTTTGTTCTTCGGAAGCGTGTGGGTCAATGGTTGGTGATGGCTCCACTTGCGTAGAGCATTGTCCTTCTCCTTCGGCCACAAGGGGTCCCTCAATGGGGAGTATTTGACCAATCCCCATTCTTCTTATGGCTTGGGTAGGAATTTCATCACCTACATCACAAAGACCACTGTGCTCCACTTGGGAGCCATTATTTTCATCAAACTCTACGTTATACGTCTCCTCAATAAGTCCGTTGGACTTGTTGAGGACACGGTAAGCATGAGAGTTTGTAGCATAACCAACAAATATGCCCTCTTGAGCTCTAGATTCGAATTTAGACAAACGAGTACCTTTCTTGAGAATGAGACACTTACATCCAAACACCCGAAAGTACTTGAGGTTGGGCTTGTTACCAGTAAGAATCTCATATGGAGTCTTGTTCAAGCCTTTGCGGAGGTAGGGCCGATTGGATGCATGACATGCGGTGTTGATGGCTTCGGCCCAAAAGTTGTACGGAGACTTGAATTCTGCCATCATGGTCCTTGCCGCGTCCATCAACGTTCGGTTCTTCCTTTCCGCTACACCATTTTGTTGAGGGGTATATGGTGCGGCGTATTGATGCTTGATCCCCTCATCACTAAGAAACTCATCCAAGGTGTAGTTCTTGAACTCGGTACCGTTGTCACTTCTAATCATCAATATCTTTGCCTCATGTTGACGTTGAGCTTCATTGGCAAAGTCGATGACGGTTTGTTGGGTCTCGCTCTTCCTCTTGAAGAAATATACCCAAGTGTATCTTGAATAGTCATCCACAATCACCAAGCAATACTTTCTTCCCCCAAGACTATCAAAGGATGGAGGTCCAAAGAGATCCATGTGAAGGAGCTCCAAGGGCCTCTTCGTGTAGATGATAGTCGTGGGTCGGTGAGTTGTCTCATGTAGCTTTCCTTCGATACAAGCACTGCAAGCACGATCTTTGGCAAAACTCACATTTGTTAGTCCATGAACGTGGTCCCCCTTGAGGAGAATTTGCAAAGATCTCATATTGACATGGGCTAGTCGGTGATGCCAAAGCCACCCCACATCAACTTTAGCCATTAGGCAAGTCGCGGTCTTAGTGGGTCGCTCCGAGAAGTTAACCACATAGAGACCGTTCTCTACATGCCCAACAAAAGCTACTTTAAGAGTCTTGCTCCACAAAAGGGCCACGGTATCAAGGTCAAAGAATGTGGCAAAGCCCATAAGTGCAAGTTGACGAACGGAAAGTAAATTGTATGCAAGGGTCTCAACAAGCATGACTTTCTCAATTGACAAGTCATGAGAAATCACAACCTTGCCAAGACCCAATACCTTAGAAGTTGAGGCATCACCGAATTGAACATGGGTGGGCATAGATGAGCTTGGTTGCACGTCCACCACCAAATGCTTGCTCCCGGTCATATGATTTTTGCTCCACTATCGAGCAACCATGATCCTCCACCGGAAGCAAACTCCTACAAGAGATCAATGCTTGGTTTTAGGTACCCATTTTTGAATGGGTCCTTTGATGTTAGTAACAAGGGTCTTAGGAACCCAAATAGACCATTCAATGTACTCATAATAAGAACCAACAAATTTGGCATAAACATGCCCATCACTAGCACGGCATAAAACATAAGAAGGGTTAAAGTCGTCGGCTTTGTTCGATGGAGTGTGTTTGTCCTTCTTGACATTTCCACCCACCACCTTGTTCTTTTTCTCCTTATGAGTACCCTCTCCCTTCTTGACAAATACCTCTTTGAGAGGGAGAGGTTTCTTGGTCTTGTTGTTCTTCTTCTTCTTTGACTTGGGCACAAACACAAGTCCCTCCTTTGCCACAACTTCCTTTTGATTGCTCAAAAGTTCGTTGAGATTCTTCTCGCCTTGTATGCAAGTCACAAGGCCTTTCTCGATTTGCTCTTTCAACTTGGCATTCTCCTCCACAAGATGCTCATGCTCACAACAAGGGTTAGTAGCATTGGCATTATCAATTAAAACGAAAGGAGGACAAGTGGCTATTTCCTTAGTGAGCTTCGCTTGGAGTTGATCATGAGACTCCTTGAGAGTAGCATGTGCACCTTTCAAGGCCTTGTGAGCCTTGTCAAGTAGCTCAAACTCCTATTTGAGTCTAGCATGGCCAACCCCAAGTTCGGCATTCTCGGATTTAAGCACACGAGCAAGAACTTGAGCATGATCATGATCTTTCTTTAGTTGAGCAAGGTCAACATTTTGCGACTCCTCAAGAGCCGAACGAAGACCTCGCTCTTCCTCAAGAGCAATGGAAAGATCCGCAATTTCATCGGCATAGTCTCGACTATGGCCTTCCAAGTTAGTGATGTTCTCCTTGTGAGACTCAATGATATCATTGGCCTCACCAAGTTGTTCCAAGAGAGCCACAAAGTGCTTCTTGGTCTCACCTTTGAGCTTACCCAAGAACTTATCAAACTCATTCTCATCCACCTCCACCTCCTCTTGATCATCCACACAATCCAACAATGAAGGATTAGGAGAGATGGAAACTTTGATGTTGGAGGTTGAGGTTACCTTGTTGACGCCTCTTACCATTAGGCACTTGGGGATGATGTTCTCGTTGGGGGCGTCGAAGAGAGACACCGAGGTTGGAGAAGAGGTGGCAATGGCCACGGTGGCCGTTGCTAACACTTCACCATTTGTATCATCATCATCATCATCATCATCATCGGAGTTGTACTCTTCAAGCGCCACCAAGCCCTTTGGAGGCACCTTCTTGTTGAAATTGTTCTTATTGGGGAAGGACTTGGCCTTGTCTTTGCGGATGAGCTTGCCACCATTGTCCTTCCTCTTCTCATACGGAAAATCCGCCACAAAGTGACTCACATTGCCACAATTGTAGCAAGTCCTTACTCGTTGCTTGCCCTTTGAGTTGTTCTTGGAGGAGTTGGGCCTTGTGTTTCTCTTGTTGCCCCAAAATTGCCTTGACGCAAGAGCCATGTGCTCGTGGTAAGCATATTTGGTGTCTTCGGGGCAACTCTCTTCTTCTTCCTCTTCATCTTCTTCCGGAACACCCTTGGCTTTCAAAGCAAGGTTGGGTGAGACTTTCTTTGACCGTTGGACACGAGCTAGAGCATTGTCGGCGGTCTTGTTCATGATGTTCATGGCAATAAAGTCATCCAACACTTCGCTTGAGGACAAGGTGTGGAAGTCCGGTCTTTGACGGATCACGGAGGACATTGCCTTGTTGAATGGCATGATGGCCTTGAGAAACTTCCGCTTGATCCAATTATCATCCGTATCCTTACTCCCATGATCTTGAAGAGCGACCGCAAGAGTTGTCAATCTTCGGTAGAGATCCCGAGGATCCTCATCTTCATTCTTCACAAATTCATCGGCCTCATCAAGTGCCACCTCAAAGTTGGACCGTTGAATGCTTGAGCTTCCCTTGTACAAAGATATAATGTGTTCCCAACAATCCTAGATCTTCGGGAGGCACCGCGGATTGAAGGATGAACAAAGCGGAGTGATTGTATTGATTGTCCGCCGCTTCTCTTGGAGTGAGGTTGCTTGGATCATGTGGGTAGAAGCCTTGCTCGATGATTCTCCAAAGATTCGTTGAGCTGTGATTCAAAAGAGACTTGATACGAAAAACCCAATTAGCAAAATCACCCTTTACGAGCTTAGGAGGAGGACCAAGATGGTTAATATGCGGTGTAGGGACCAGTCCACCATAAACCGGGGGAGGGGGAACCGAGGCGTAGGTTCCCGTCCCATTCTTACCATGAGGGGAAAATGTTTGAGTGTCTTTAGCCGCTTCCTTGCCGGAATTGGCCTCCGACGCCGATGCGGTGGGATTAACCACAAGCAACAGATTGGGAGTGGACTTCAACCCCTCAAGGAGTTCTTTAAGCATTGACTTGACCTCGGCCGTCATAGACGTCTTACGTGAAGCCATAGCTTCATTTAAGACGTCTCGGGTGACCGTGTTCAACTGCACGGCCTCGGGTACTTCCTCATCCCGATCCCCGTCGTCAACTATACTCTTCGGGTGGTGAAACCCTTAATAAAGAGATGAGGCTCTGATACCAATTGAAAGGATCGATATGGTTGACTAGAGGGGGGTGAATAGGCAACTACCAATTTTTATCTTTTCTTAACAAATTAGGGTTAGTAACAAAATAGGTTGTCTAGATATGCAACTAGGTGAGCAACCTATATGATGCTAACAATCACAACACACACAAGTAAGCAAGCAAGCAAGATACAATACAAGTAAAGCATGCACAAAGTAAAGGTAAGAAGTAACCACAAGCGGAGCCGGTGAAGACGAGGATGTGTTTCCGAAGTTCCTTCCCTTTGAGAGGAAGTACGTCTCCGTTGGAGCGGTGTGGAGGCACAATGCTCCCCAAGAAGCCACTAGGGCCACCGTATTCTCCTCACGCCCTCACACAATGCGAGGTGCCGTGATTCCACTAGTGGTGCCCTTGAAGGCAGCGACTGAACCTTTACAAACAAGGTTGGGGCAATCTCCACAACTTAATTGGAGGCTCCCATCACCACCACGGAGCTTCACCACAATGGAATGTGGCTCCGAGGTGACCTCAATCGTCTAGGGTGCTCAAACACCCAAGAGTAACAAGATCCGCAAGGGATTAGTGGGGGGAATCAAATTTCTCTTGGTGGAAGTGTAGATCGGGGCCTTCTCAACCAATCCCTAAAGAATCAACAAGTTTGATTGGCTAGGGAGAGAGATCGGGCAAGAATGAGCTTTTGGAATAACAATGGAGCTTGGGGGAAGAGGTCAACCTTAGGAAGAAGAAGACCCCCTCCTTATATAGAGGGACAAAAATCCAACCGTTTTCTGCCCTCTGCCCGCAGCCAAGCGGTACTACCGCTCCTAGGAGCGGTACTACCGCTTAGGCGGTACTACCCCACACACGCCTGAACTGCACAGAATGAACAACGGTAGTGCCGCCGGAGCGGTACTACCGCTGCCCCTGGCGGTACTACCGCTTAGGGAGTTTAGACCAGGTGAGGCAGCAGTAGTAGAGGCAGCTAGGGCAGCAGTACCGTGCGAAGCGGTACTACCATCCTAGTACCGCACTACTACCGCTTAAGGGAAAATGGAAACCGAAGCGCGCATGGAGGAAACCCCGCAAGCGGTAGTGGCGGCGGTAGTATGGGCGGTAGTACTGCCAGAGCGGTACTACCATGCTACTACCGTGCTACTACCGTGAAATGCAAACCGGCAACAAAGAGTTGCACGGTCGGGGAAACCCCAAGCGGTAGTGCCACGGAAGTACCCAGCGGTACTACCGCTTGCATAAGCGGTACTACCGTGGGTACCAGCAGTACTACCGCTTGCATGCCACTGAATTTCCACAGAAAACATAGGACAGACTCCAGAGAAGGGGAAAGGAAGCTGTGGGTGCATATGGGGCTGTGTACGTGTTGATTCCACCCATACCTTTCCAACGCGGACCCCCTCTTAATAGTACGGGTTTCCTACGACTCAAATCCACCAAAAAGAAATCGTCGGAAAATAACCGTCTTCACTCTTTACCACCGAGGGGAGATAAACCATCTCGTGCCTATCAATATAATCTCTGAAAAGGTCAATGCACACGATTAGTCCGCAAAACGCCTTGTCATCAATCATCGAAATCACTGGGGTAAAATATGCCCTAACAAACATGGTACGAGATACAGACATAGTAATGATATTACCAATAAAAACATTATTGCTAGCATGGCAAAATCTAGTATGAAATCTGGTTATAGCATGACATGGCAAGCAATACATATACCACATTTGCAGATAGAAACATCATATGACTATACTGTAGCTACACACGCACATGGTTCAAGCAAAATCAACATGCAAGTCCGGTGCTCATGATAAGAAGTTAGCTTGCCTTGGGGTGGACGAATACACCGGGTGGAAGTGCGACGATCCACTGGAAACGAGTCATTGGAACCGGTGCTCTCGGGAGAGGCCTGGATTTGCGGAAGGGCAAAGATGGTATTTTCAATATGTGACAACATTATGAAAATGGCACCATCGGAACAGGCTCGACGCACTGAGCGCGTGGGCTTTGGAATTACCTCAATCGGAATTACGGTTGCGAAACGGTGGCCGTTCGTTCGTTAGGCATAAAACAGACAGAAAACTGTCCGTTTTTGCCCTTAACGGACGAACGCTCACAAAATAACAATTTCGGCGGCGGCTGGGCTGAAAACGTATTTTACAAAATACGCTTTCGGAACAGAGGAAGCGCCTTCCTGCGCGAGACCGCAGCAGAGTACGCCTTCGTAAGGGGAAAGCGTATTTCTAAGAATGCGTCTCCACTTAAACCGGTCAACGGGTCCACCTGGTCAGCGCTGAGAGGTTGACGCGCGGGGCCGACTTCATCTCCTCTCTCTCTCCCGCCTGGTCTTCTTCTTCCCCGATGCAGAACAGAGGAGAGCTGCGGCGGCCGGCGTAGCCGACGCCCTGCTGCTCCCCCGGGCTGGTCGACGAGCACAGGAGCTCCGCCACTCCACGCCGCACTCATGGGTGGCCTCGGGGTTGCCCGTCGTGGCCCGCAACGCTGGGACCAAGAGGAGGCCACGGCGACCGAAGCCGTCGAAGGGTAGGGCCGCGCCGGCAGAGCTTCCTCGCCGGAGTAGAGGGCGGCGGCGGCCTGCGGGGATCCAGAGGGGACTAGGGAGCAGAGAAGAGGGAGGGGAAAAGGCCAAAGGCCGGAGATGGCCGAGGAGATTGGCGGCGGCCGCCTCGGCCATGGAGGGGAGGGGAAGTTCCAGTAGCTCGGGGAGGGGCTGAGGTGGCGAGGGGAGCTCGGGCACGCATTAAAAGAGCCGCGGGGAAGGCTCGGGAAGGGGGGGAGAACACGCACGCGGCTTGGCAACGTGGCGGCTCTCCGGTGGCAGACGCAGCGCCGGCGCGCGCGGCCAAGGGCTAGGAGACGAGGGCCGCGGGGGCACAGGCGACGCGGGCGAGGGCATGGTGCACTGGGCGATCGTGTGGACCTCCCACTGGGTCCAGACGCACAGGGCACACCCACTGCTGTCCATGCGCGCGCTCTACGCATGGTCACCGCATGGCCACAGTGTTAGCACGTGCACTGGGCAGCCCGGGCATGTCTGGCAGGTTAGTCCCTCCCCCACTAGCTTCTTGATGCAAAGAGACAACATCAATGGCCCACGAGAAGAGCACAGAATGCACAAAGCTTAGCAAACAGCAAGGTGTTTGATAGAAGTTGTGGGCAATGCACTGGCCCAAATGGCCTGAAATTGGCAGGAGGGTAATGATCCACTAAGGTGATCATTGTGCCAAAATCTCAGGTCAAAAAGAGAAGGCTAGCTGGTATTTCCTTTGCAAAGTGCCCAACTGACCAGAAATGCAAATGAGGGTGCTGGGGAAAAATGGCTAGATGGAAATGGCCCAACTTTTGTGGAGACCAATTATTTAGGCATATGAAAGCACTGTAAAAGTTTCATGCCATTTGGATAAATGAAAATGGCACTTCCTTCACAATGCTTCCCACTGGATAGAAACTTTGGGAATTTGCTGAGGATAATTGACTAGGCAAATAGAGCAGAATTTTGGCATGTGGCAATTATTTGGATATGAAAGAGTGGTCAAAAAGTTTGAGTGCAAGCCAGAAAATATAAATAGCACTTCCTTCACACAGGTGAAATCTGAGCAGAAACTTGAGAAAAATATAGGAAAAGATTGGATAGATGAATTGAGCTAATTTTTAGTTTACAGTAGTGATATACCCATATGCACTACTCTGCAAAATTTCAGCTCAATTGGATCAGGGAATCAAGCACTTCCTTCATAGAGTTTCAGACAAGGCAGAAAATTGCATTGGATCATGTGCTCAAATTTTAACCATGGAACCTGGGGTTTGGATGGAAATCGTGAAGATATATCCAGGAGAAGCTCCACAAATTATTTGGGAATTTTCTTGGCTACCAAAATGGTAGTTCCTTTGAAAAGTGGCAGAGAGGCAATATTGGCCTTGTCAAGGAAAAAGGGAATTTTCCTTATTTAAATTTGGCCAATATTTTTACCAGAGCTTGGGATAGTTACAAAGATCATCTTCACAAATTTTCATGAAATTTAGAGATGCCTAACTATCCTTCTGGATTTAATTCCTCAGAAAGGCAGGAAAAGAAATTAATCCCAGATAAAAAATACTGCATATGACTTGGCAATATTTTTGCACATCCAGGGTTTATAGGTGTAGGAAGATCTCTGGGAATTTTTGGAGGACTCACAGAGCCAAGGAAAGGATAGCTCCTTTGTAATCACAAAGGCAGGGTTTTAAATTCCAAAATCTGGAATTAGGGTTCAGATGGGTTTTGGGATGATGCAGTTAGGTCTTGGCCAGCATCAAAGACATGGAGAAGGTTCTGAAAGATTGAAAATTGCCTGGATTCACCTGATCATCCAGCAAACTCCGGAGAAAGATTTTGAAAAAGAAAGCTTGGAAGGAATAACAACACAAAAATTGATAACCCAATTTTTGGGGTGTTACAGTCGTCGTCCTCCGGCTGCCTGCCGGCCAGCCAGTCGGCAGCAATGGCGGTCATCTCCTTTTTCTGGTCCACCGTCCACCCGTTCTGGAGAGCGGTGGAGCACGAGGAAGCCATGGTGGAAGTGGTGTGGAGAGGAGAAAGGGAACGGAGGCGGATGACTACGGCTATGGCCGGGGCAGCAGTTTATATAGAAATGGTGTGCGGCAGAGGGACGGACGGGTGGCGCCGGAGTAGCCGCCTCGGCAACCGCGTGTCATTAATGTGTGCGGCAGACGGACAGATGGACGACAGTTGTGTCATTTGAACCTGGAGCAGTCGCCTGCTCCGGGAAGCGGCGCGGGCGGCGCTGACCGTTTCGGGCGAGAAGCGTGCGCGGGCGAGGGAGGAGGTTTGGGTGGGCCAGGGCATTCAAACGCGGGCTTGGCAGCGGTCCGGTGCAGCAGCCGGACATGCTGGCTCGCCAGCGAACTCGCCGAGCTTGGCGACGACCAGACGATGGACGAGGCTTTCGACCAGGAGCCGGTGCCACCGCGCGCGCCGGTTCATGCCGTGTTCACCATAGAGCAGGTGCGGCCGCACTTCGATGCCCTAATGGCGGAAGAGCTACCAATGCCGCCGGTGTCGGCATATCGGCAAGCGCAGTAGGACCAGTGCTACAACCTTCGTCTCCTCAACGAGCATTAGCTTGCGGCGGGACAAATCGCTGGCGAACAAGCGAACGACAATGCCATCGTGGACATGGGGGGCCGATGATCCTGGCTTCCTGGATGAGCAGCGGGCGCTGTACCAGACCATCCATAGGGCCCGCGAGGCCCTCTCTGTCGTCCTTTGCCTTGTTGCGCTCGTCATGGCGCCACCGTCTCGCGTTGTCAACATGGTGAACAAACGAGAGGAATAGGGAGATGACTGTACATGGTGAGGATGACAGTACAAACCCACCAGGGCCATGGCCGTACTCAGGCAAGTGCTTCCTTATTACTACAAGAAAAAAATAAACTTCCCCTAATGGTTTGCTAACATCTGGGTCCGATGCCATTGTGAACGTACTCAATAAAGGAGAGAATTGCACAAGGAGCTGCTGACAGCAGGGACCCAACAGATCATGTATTTTTTTAGAGATGTTTTTTTGTTGCTGATATGCAGCAGGGTATCAACTGGTCTGTGCGGGGGCTGTGGCCCATGTAGCCTAGGCTATTATTTTATGTCTACCAAATAACCAGCCCAGCTGTTTTTTTCCTTTGTGAAAATGGCTAGCCCAGTTTTTTTTGACGAATACCCAACACAGGCCAACTTGTTTTTCTCCGCCTGGCTGGGTTGCAAAAACAAGGAGGGGTGCATTCGGCTTGCCCAGGAAATGGGCTTTAAGTAATAATAAATGGGTTGTAAATATATAAAAACACAGCGAACCGACAATTAGTTTGAAAATTAGTTTTTTCGGATTTTGAGATTTTTAATTTCATTACATTTTTTGTTTCATTGACAAAATTTCATTGGATTTTAACCTAATATAAAATAATTATGAAATTAGATTGAATCTGAATCAAAATATCGGGATAAAAATAATTCGGACCCCATCAAAATGTGGGAAGTTTGGTTGAAATTTTTAACCCTGGCCCTGGCTAGAAAATGGGTTGTACTGTTAACAAACAGTAAATGGGCTGCAGTAAATTCCATAGGAATTAAATAAATGGGCTGTAAATTATTAAAAATAGCAAATGGGCTGTATGTCCGCCACTGATGTGATGCTGATTTGTTGGCCTACTAAGTTGACGCGTACGCAAGGCTTTGCCAACTTATAGTCAACACACGATTCTAGCAGTAGAGGCCGTTGGATAGACATCCAACGGCTGTCATGCTTCTTCAATCTCAGATCTTCTTGCTTCAGCTGCCCAAACCACCGCCGGCGAGATCTCCTGCTCTCGCCGCCCGTGGCTGGCTGTGCTGCTGCGCAGGCCTCACCGCCCCACCCTACTCCCATCGCTGGCCAGGCCATCCTTCTACTTACCCACACCTCCTGTTATTTTCCGGCGACAGCAGCCTCACACCGTAGCCGAACTAGTCAACCCTCGTACTCCCCTCTGCGTTGGCATCCACTTCCGTGTCTTCGCCGGCTACCGGTCGTTCCTTCCTAGGACTCGTCGTCGTCCACCGCGTTGGTTCTATCGGTGTGGCGTGGTCGACATGGTCAACAAACGACAGCCATCCGAAGAGGGATGTACGTGGAGAGGCTGACAGTAGGGACCCACATGGTCCATGGCCGCACGCAAGTAAGTGCCTCCTTATTTTGCATAAAAAAATGATTCCTGCCCCTAACAGCTGGGACCCACCAGCTATATCTTCGCACGGAAGGAAGTGCCTCCTTATTACACGAAAAAAAAGATTCCTCCCCATGATAGCTGGGCCCTAGCAGATTTGGAGGCTGACTTGTGGGCCTACTAAATTGACGCGTACACAGGGCTTTGTCAACTTGTCAACAAACGATTCTAGCAGCAATGACCGTTGGATGTTAATCCAATGGTCGTGCTGCTTCTTCAATCTCTGATCTTCTTGCTCCAGCCGCCCAAACCAGCGCCGGCGGGACCGCCTGCTCCCGTCTCCCGTGGCCGGCTGTGCTGCCGCACAGGCCCTACCGCCCCCTCCTACTCCCACCGCTGGCCAGGCCATCCCTCTACTCACCCACACCTCCTGTTATTCTCCGGCGACGGCAGCCTCACACCGCAGCCGAACCAGTCAACCCTCATACTCTCCTCAGCGTGGGCATCCACTGTTGTGTCTTCGCTGGCTCTAGGTCGTTCCCTTCCTGGGTCTCGCTATCGTCCACCGCGTTGGTTCTATCGGCGCGGCGTGGTCAACGTGGTCAACAAACGACCTCCATCGAAAGCGGGATGTATGTGGAGTGGCTGACAGTAGGGACCCACATGGTGCATGGCCGCACGGAAGCAAGTGCCTCCTTATTATGCGAGAAAAAAATGATTCCTCCCCCCTGACAGCTGGGCCCCTCTGGCTCTATCGTCGCACGGAAGGAAGTGCCGCCTTAGTACGCAAAAAAAAACGATTCCTCCTCATGACAGCTGGGACCCACTAGATTTGGAGGCTGACTTGTGGGACTACTAGGTTGACGCATACGCATGGCTTTGTCAACTTAGTCAACAAATGATTCTAGCAGCAGTGACCGTTGGATGTTAATCCAACGGCCGTGATGCTTCTTCAATCTCTGATCTTCTTGGTCCAGCCGCCCAAACCAGCGCCGGCGGGACCGCCTGCTCCTGCCTCCCGTGGCTGGCTATGCTGCCGCGTAGGCCTCACCGCCTAACCCTACTCCTACCGTTGGCTAAGCCTTCCCTCTACTCACCAACATCCCCTGTTATTCTCTGGCGATGGCAGCCTCACACCGCAGCCAAACCAGTCAACGCTCGTACTCCCCTCGGCGTGGGCATCCACTGCCATGTCTTCCCCGGCTCCGCGTCGTTCCCTTCCTAGGCCTCGCCGTCGTCCACCGCCTTGGTGCTCTCGGCGCGGCATGGTCAACGTGGTCAGTGAACAACAGCCATCGGAAGAGGATTGTACGCGGTGAGACTGACAGCTAGACCAACCAGTTACATCTTCGCACGCAAGGAAGTGCCTCCTTATTACGCGCAAAAAAATAATTCCTCCCCCTGACAGCTGGGACCCACCTGCTATATCTTCACACGCAAGGAAGTGCCTCCGTATCCTCCCTTACAGCTGGAACCCACCCGGTCGAAGTGTATGTAGCGTTGTCTGTCTGGTCGCGAACGTGTACGTACATACTGGTCGATCGGTCTCTCTGCAACGATGAACCGTGTGGGCTTGTAAGGAGCGGCACGTCACGTCAAAAAAAAGAGGAGCGTCACGTGTCGTAGTAGAGCCCCATACGTAGCAGTTCAGGCAGCCCCGTCTAAATCGAGTACACGTACGTACAGCCACGCTGCAAAAAATACGGCCACGTACGTACATACGGGCGGGGTCTCGAACGCGTACTCACGCATACGTACGGCCTGGGCTCGTGTACATGGAGAGTCAACGTACAGCAGCAACGGCCTCCTGTTCATCGATAGCCAACCGGCTAGGTCGGAACGGAGCAACAACGTCGTGTTCATCGGGAGGCAACCGACTGGGTGGGAATGCGTCCTGTTCATCAGGAGCCAACCTGCTTGGACGGAACAGCCGAAACGGGGTCCTGTTCATCGTCTCGGGGTCTAGCGTACCGCAAAACAGAGGAAACGGCCTTCTGTTTGACCACCTACGGTCGAAATGGGGTCCTATTCATTGGCTGGGGGTCTGGCGTACCGCAAAACGGAGGAAACGGACTTCTGTTAAACCGCCTACGGTCGAAACGGGGTCCTGTTGATCGGGAGGGGTCTGGCATACCGCAAAATGGAGGAAACGGACTTCTACCCAACTGCCTACAGTCGAAACAGAGTCCTGTTCATCGGGAGGGGTGTGGCGTACCACAAAATGGGACTCCACGGGCTACTGTTCATCCACCGTCGACTTCCTCCAGCCTCCACCGGCTACTGTTCATCTAGCCTCCACGAGGTCCTATTCATCCAGCCCAAACCGGCTGGGGTACGTGTGGTGGCCTCCTCTCGGGGTCCAGTTCATCCAGTGCCAACCACCTTCACACGGCCAGGGTACTGTTCATCCACAGCCAACCCATCGGCTGGGGTGGGGCGTACGAGCGGGCGGCAGCAATGGGAACTGTTCATCCACAGCCAACCAACCAGCTCGATCGATGCAGGTCTTGACTCATTCTACGTGTATCGCACGCACGGCAGCAACGAGCACTGTTCATCGAGAGGCAACCCAGCACCGGCTGGCTACGTCTCACACGGGGGATCGATCGGCTTCAGTAAGCAGCGAGAAGGATCGATCGGGTTTAGTTAGCACCGAAGGGATTGCTTGGGTTCAGTTAGCAGTGAAGGGATCGCTCAGGTTCAGTTAGCAGTGAAGGGATCGCTCAGGTTCAGTTAGCAGCGAAGGGATCGATCAGGTTCAATATGTAGTGCGAGGGATCGATCGCTCATGTTCAGTATGTAGTGCGAGGGCGATCGGTCGCTCGGGTTCAGTAAGCGACCGTACGCCTCGCTCGGGTTTAGTTAGCGAGCGCCTCACACACACGCGTGCGTACAAGAGAAACGCGCAAACCACACTGCATCGCTCGGCCCCGACCACCCACCGTTACCGGGAACTCCCCGAAAATTTCCTCGCCCTCAGTTCTACCATGATTTTTTATGTCATGGACGGCTCAAAGAATGTCATGCGGGTGCGTCTCCGGCCCGCCCAGGACGAAAAGCCCATTTTCTGTCATAATTTTTTGTCATAGAAGTAGGAGCCCACCACATCAATGATAATACGTGTTTTTGTCACAATTATTGTCATAGAAGTGTCACAACCATGACAGAAAAAGTTTTTGTTCAGGCCATAATGTCACGGATGTGTCTTTTTTTGTAGTGTCTCTTTCTCCCGTGTCTTTTGGGCGTTGCTGCATGTGGCATTTTAAATTATCCAGAACATGTAAGACAATTATTATCTGTTCCATTGTAAATTTGTCGTCGTATTATTTCGTTCGTAACCTTATAGGTACATGTATACGAGTCGAAAACAGTCTAAAAGTCACGTTCTCAGCGAGGCATGAACAAAACAATGCTAGCTAGCGTTTAGCGGGGCCATGGGATCACAAGCTACGACCCTCCATCCAGGTGCATTAACCGCATGTTAAATAGCGGCTCGGCTGCCATTAATGGAGAAGTTGGGAGCGAGGCGGCGGGTGGAGGTCAAAGAGCTTGCTTCCCGGTGAGCCTGCTCGGCCGCCATTAATGGAGAAGTTGGGAGCAAGGCGGTGGGTGGAGGTCAAAGAGCTCGCTTCTCGGTGAGCCTGCGCAGCAGACTACTCGCACGTGTCCCGTCGAGCCTGCACGGCGGACTTCTCGCACTCGTCCCGTCTAATCAAACAGCTACATGCACGCCACCTAGTATGGTCAAATTTTGGCACAAAATACAAAGAGGACCAATAAACCAGGACCGAGGTAGTACTCTCCAATAAAAAGAGGGACGTGTGGCCGCATGTAAATGGTTAGTGGAACGCCCACGGTTCAAACAATACAACTGTTTGCGATAGTAACGTGTCATCTATTTGTTCCAAAATTCCTAAGTTGGCTCTTAATGTGTGTGCCTTGTCTCAAACTGGACAAAAAATTTACCACGGCATATATGAGCCATATAATGACACTGTGCCAGGTTTCATGAATTTCGGGTGAGTTTTGGATTTACGGGGATTTAAAAACCGAGATTCTCAATGTTTGAAGCTGAGCTAGGACGCCGAGATGTTTGTAATTCATTCCCATTTCTTGCATGGGACCTAAACATTTCAGCACGAATCTCCTGTTGGTCTATGTTGCCTACAAAAAAAATACAAGGCGAGAAGAGGTAGCGACGATTGACGTTTCGCCCGCAAGGTTGACACGTTCCCTATCGGAACCACGAGGCTTCTTGCTAGAAGCTTCAGTTTGTAAGAGTCTTGTACCAAAACTTGCCCCAAATTGCACAAATTTTATACGATGACATATATGTGACATATCTTGACACGATGCCAAGTTTCATTATTTTTGGATTTATGGGGATTTAAAAACTGAGATTCTCAATGTTTGAGGCGAGCCAGTATGCCGAGATGTTTGTTTTCATCCCCATTTCTTGCATGGGACCTAAACATGCAACCAAGGACACATGTATGGTTTTTGTAGCCATTTTGGTGCACTTGAGCATGTGCTTGTAGTTCAAATTTGAATTATGTGCCTAGAAAACTCAATTAATTTATAAAAAGGACAAACGAACCCTAAATAATTCCATAATTCATCACGAATCTCCTGTTGGTCTATGTTGCCTGTAGAAAAAAATACAAGGCGAGAAAAGGCAGCGACGATTGTCGTTTCGCCCATAAGGGTGACACATTCCCTATCGGAACCACGAGGCTTCTTGCTAGAAGCTCCGGTTTGTAAGAGGCTTGTACCAAAACTAGCCACAAATTGGACAATTTTTTTACCACAACATATATGTGACATGTCATGACACGATGCCAAGTTTCATGATTTTTGGGTAAGTTTTGGATTTACGGCGATTTAAAAACCGAGATTCTCAATGTTTGAGGCCGAGCTAGTACGCCGAGATGTTTGCAATTCCTCCCCATTTCTTGCATGGGACCTAAACATGCACCCAAGGACACTTGTATGGTTTTTGAAGCCATTTTGGTGCACTGGAGCATGTGCTTGCAGTTCAAATTTTAATTATGTGTCTAGAAAACTCAATTAATGTATAAAAAGGGCAAACGAACCCTGAATAATTCAATATTTTAGCGCGAATCTCCTGTTGGTCTATGTTGCCTATAGAAGAAAAATACAAGGCGAGAAGGGGCAGCGATTGTCGTTTCACCCACAAGGGTGACACGTTCCCTATCGAAACCACGAGGCTTCTTGCTAGAAGCTCCGGTTTGCAAGAGGCTTGTACCAAAACTTGCCCCAAATTGGACAACAATTTTACCACGGCATATGTGTGCCATGTCATGACACGATGCCAAGTTTCATGAATTTCAGGTGAGTTTTGGATTTACGGGGATTTCAAAACCGAGATTCTCAATGTTTGAGGCCGAGCCAGTACGCCGAGATGTTCGTAATTCATCCCCAGTTTTTGCATGGCACCCAAACATGCACCCAAGGACACATGTATGGTTTTTGAAACCATTTTGGTGCATTATGTGCTGGTAGTTCAAATTTGAATTATGGACATTAAATGCCTAGAAAACTCAATTAATGTATAAAAAAGGCCAAACGAACCCTGAATAATTCCATATTTCAGCACGAATCTCCCTTTGGTCTATGTTGCCCGTAGAAAAAAAATACAAGGCGAGAAGAGGCAGCGATTTTCGTTTCGCCCACAAGGGTGACACGTTCCCTATCGGAACCACGAGGCTTCTTGCGAGAAGCTCCGGTTTGTAAGAGGCTTGTACCAAAACTTGCCCCAAATTGGTCAATTTTTTTTACCATGGCATATATGTGCCATGTCATGACACCATGTAAAGTTTCATGAATTTCAAGTGATTTTTTGATTTATGGGGATTGAAAAACCAAGATTCTCAATGTTTGAGGCCGAGCCAGGACCTCGAGATGTTTGTAATTCATCCCCATTCCTTGCATGGGACCTAATCATGCACCCAAGGACACATATATTATTTTTCAACCCATTTTGGTGCACTGGAGCATGTATTTGTAGTTCAAATTTGAATTATGCACATTAAATGCCTAGAAAACTCTATTGTAATGTATAAAAAATGCCAAACGAACCCTGAATAATTTAAAGCAGTTCTGCTCAACTGTCTGGCACCCGTGGGTAAGCACTGTGTGCACGCATCGTGCTAGCACGCGCTTCCTTCTTTCCCAAGTTTTCGATATTAAAGGTGTTATATATGCAAACACGCTACCGTTTACTGCCACTCCCCCAATCTGTTTCCCGCCACTCCCCCCAATCGGTTTCCCGCCACTCCCCCCCATCAGTTTCCTGCTGCTAGTGTCAGTGGGCATAGAAGGCTAGGCGGCGACACACCGACCATATCGCAGTATACCATTCCAAGCATGCTAATCTGGTGAAGCGTCGCCGCCATCATCAACCTCCTCGACGAGGAGAACGAGCCGGAGCAGGCCGGAGAGCCAGAACGGCTATGCGCCACCGAGCGTGAGCGGTATATCATCGTGCCCTAGTGCTTGAGCGGGCCAATGTCTACACATGTGTTCGTCACCGCCCATGGAGTGGAGCAGAGTAAGAGTGGGAAAGCGCTGCCATGCAAGAGCGGGAGAACGCCGCCACACATCAGGTGCGGTGCACCGCACGATCTGAGCAGAGCCGTGTCAGCATCCTGTTGACTCAACCACTCGAGAGGCCGTTTGCAGGGCCGGTAAGCATCCCGATTCCCTGCCAGGAATGGGCAGCCGCCGTCAGCGCCATAATTGCGCCGGACAGCGTACGCACTGCCAGAATCCGCCGCCACGACGCCAACGGGCTGGTCGATCAGCTCTTCGACCTCCTCGCCCCCCAGGTGCCGCCAACGACGAAGCAGAGCAAGATTCTCATCGCGGCTTGGAATCGACCATCGCCGACGAAATATCCTGGGCGGAGATCGATATTGTGGTACAGCAGTTCCGCGAGCATATCAGACGCGTGGACGAAGGCCTGTACCAGTTCATGCTCAGCCAAGAGTTCCCGTAGGTTTAGGCCCTGTTTGTATCAGTTTTCGCCCGGTTTTCCGCAATTAACTAGGCAACTATCTTGTTCTTAATTAATGAAAAGGCAAAGCTTTTGCTTCTTCCGGCTAGTTTTAAGTAAAAAAATAATGTAAGTTTGAACGGAAGTGGTCCGGTATGTAAAGATTGCACCCAGTTTCTAAAAGCACAAACGTGTGTGATAGTAAGGAGTAGGCCCCACACGGTGACCATCGGTAAACGCCTTAAACGCGAGGAGGCAACTCTTATCAGCAAGGGGTAGCTTCCCATCCGCTAGCCTAATCGAATAGAACAGATGTAACATCCCAAAATTCTAAATTTTGGAATGTTATATTAATTAAATAAATAGGATTGATTGTTTGAATTATTGATTGAAAGTGAGTGAAATTAGAAAACTTTTTAAAAATTTAATGAGAGGGAATAAAAGGACTTTCCCAAAACTTCCACTTTGCATTTTGATCCCTGGGAATTCAAATTCATTTCATCACCAAACCCTAGAGTGAAGATGATATGACTTCTTCCAATAAAGAAAATAAAAGGGATTTGAAAAGATTTGAATTCCATTTGAAAATATTTTCAAACCAGAAACTTTATGCCACTCAAGGATTTTCATGAGGGAAGCTAACATGACTTCTTCACATTTTCAAATAGAGTGGGAAGTAGTGAGGCTATTTTCAAAATGGCATTTGAGCCACTTTTGAAAATCCCCCATATGGGTTTCAAAATCTTTTCCATGTATTTCAAAATAAATAAAGAGAGAAGGTAATAGGACTCCTTCAAATATTTGAAATAAATATATGGAAATAAATTATGAAACCAACCCAAAGTGTTTGGAAAAATATTTGAATTAAATTTAATAACCATTCCTTATTTTTATTTGAATATTGCTTTATTTGGTTTTATGCAAATTATTTTCTCCTAAATAATAAATATATGGAATTGAGGGTAAAATGATTCCCTCCAATGGAAAAATAGAAGAAAATCATTTTGGAGCTATTTTGAATATTTCAAAATTTAATTTGAATTATTTAAATGGCCACAGAATGCATTTGAATTTATTGGAATTTCTGTAAATTTTATTTGCCTCTGAAAATATTTCATGTTTTATGAAATTTTATTCTGAAAATTTTGATATATAATATGTCTATATAAAAGTATAATTTATTTCTCTCTATTTTTTTTTGATCTGTCTTTTGTTTAAAAAACAAAATGGCCGAAGCCCACTAAGCGCTATGGCCCATCTTCCCCGTGCTCATCTCCTACCTCCAGCACACACGCACGCACGAACAGAGGTAGCACCTCCCACACGCCCCACCCCTTCCCTCCTTCCTCTTGCCCAAGAATCCCGCTGAATGGATCCACCTCCTTCCCCTACACCTCCTCTCCCTCTTAAAGAGGCCTTTAATGCCCCGGATTTTGCTCGCTAGAAAATCCGTGGTTGACGGATTTTGTAGCCATGGTTGCACGCACCTGGACACCCCCTCGCACTATAAATACATGCGTCATGTTGCCCTCGCCCAAAGACCTCTCCTATGGGAGCTTATCCTCCTCCCTATCCCGCATAATTGCTCATCGGAGTTCATAAACTCCGACGGCTTCTCCCCCGCTGTCCGAGGCTCGGTTGGCCCTGCCTCGACCTCCCCTGAGGTTTCTGTGACGCTATCTTCCCCGTCCCGTGCTCTCCTTCCTCCGGGTGTCACCGCATCATCGGATCCGAGCTCATCTTCCCCAACTCCGGCGACTCCCGGTGAGCTACAGGAAAATCCCGTAATTCTTCTTTTCAGAAAAATAGCAATCTTAAAAAAAATCATATCTCCTAGTCTACTGATCCAAATGGAGTGATTCCAATTGATACGGTTTCATAAAATTGTGTAGTTTCCGTAGATCCAAAAAAAATTCATGTTTGAAGTTTTTAAGTTTGAATTTGAACAGATTTACTTTAAACACTATATTGCTTATAACTTTTATTTAAAAATAGGTTTTAGTTA
The DNA here is from genome assembly GCA_039707655.1 of Elymus sibiricus. NCBI lineage: Eukaryota > Viridiplantae > Streptophyta > Magnoliopsida > Poales > Poaceae > Elymus > Elymus sibiricus. Next base: position 257,733,397 of record CM077674.1, read on the forward strand.
CTTCTTTTTTCTACTGTTTTCTTATTGTTTTGATTATCCAGTAGTATTTAGTAATTTATTTTTAGTATAATTTAAATTAGGTTTTTACTAAAACAGTACTGTTTTGACTATAGGGTTATTTTACTCATAGATTTGTTATTTTTAATTATTTCTTTTTGCTACTGGTTTCTAAGGAAATTTATTATCCAGTGGTCTAAAGAAATTAATTTATAAAAAAAATATTTAGCCTTGTTTTAAACAGATTCAGAACAGTAGCCTTTTTGCCGAGTTTTGATTTATTTCTTTTGCTATTAAAGTTTTAACAAAAATGCATTATGAAAAATTTAGTGGATAAGTTTTAGTTTCTTTTAATTTTACTTTAGATCAGAAACAATTTGTATTAATAGTTGAAATTGTTTTTGGTTTAATTCTTGGACAAAACTTGTTTTGTTCATAGTTAGAGTTTCATAAAAGATTTTTAGTTGATTCTTTTTGCTAGGGAAAAATATTATAAAATACTATTATTTATTTATTAGTTTATTATTTTCTTTCTGTTAATTTATTTTTTTAGCATTTTCCTTGTTGTTAAGTTTTATTAGGACAAAATCATTTTGTTGTTGTATAGTTAAGTCATAGAGTTTTCCTTAGTTAATTTTCTTATTGGATTTCTCTTTGGATTTTAATTGGATTTTCTTATTGATTTAATTGTTGATTTTATTTTCTTGAGTGTTATTATGATTGTTATAGTTGCTTGCTAGAATGATTGCTTATGTGAATGCAATATTGACTATATAGATTTTCATCGGAGAGGGACGAATAGTCTATCAAGTTTTCTGAGAGCGGTATTATCTTCATCAACCTATACCAGGCAAGTTCACTTTGATCATGAATTTTATTTACCTATGTTTTATTGCATTAGTAGTTTTTCCTTTCCACCATGAACAAGTAGGATATTGAGCTTGAACTTGAGGTAGTATCATGAGGTAGGAGAAAACCCAATACCCTTGTTACCATTGCCCGGGAAGGGACGATACCTTACAATTGCTACGCTCTAGTAGACGGGGGTTGGTTGTGTGATCTCGGGAGTGTTGTGAGGTTAAGTAATTTAATACCTGCACGATGACCAAGACTTCAAGACTTCAAGGACTCAAAATACCTCCGGGTGGAATGGAATGCATCTGGCAGCCTGATATCCATCATGGTTATGGCCGAGAATCCTGGTATTCACCTGTGATCATCCTGACGGAATGCCACCCAGGCTCAAAGAGAATTATGGATACTTCAAGGACGGAAAGCTTACGTGTGCAACTGCAAGTCATTATGGGCTCTGGCTTGGTTGACCTTAGTTGTGACCCTGGCTGGGACGCTGCTAGCAGATGTAGACGAACGGTAGGGGTGGATGGGCACCAGATAGTGGTCAGGGAAACTCTTTGGAAGATCATGTTTCGATCGTCCTGTTCTCAAACAGCGAGGACTTAAAAGGAGGGATCGAATCTTGCGGGTAAAGTGTACAAACCTCTGCAGAGTGTTAAACTAATCGATTAGCCGTGTCCCCGGTTACGGACAACTTGAGCACCGGAGATGATACTATCTGCCTATCTCAACACAATTAATATTATTGAGTGGGATTATTATTAATAATTTGGGATATGAGAATTGGTTGGCAGAACCATCTCATTAACAATCAACTTTGTAGTAATATTTGCATATGACTCCTTTGTTGTAGGAAAAATTAGCTTTTCGCAAAATTTTAACCTTGAGCTCCACTAGCCATATTTGCATATAGCATAGATGATTTCAGTTCTCTCATGTGACTTGCCGGTACATTCAATGTACTGACCTACACGGCTGCAACGTATCATGTTGCAGATATTTTCTACGACGACTAAGGGACGATATAGGGTTACGGTCTACACTGAACTTGATGTTGGCGTTGATGGGATTCCACACCCCTATTGCTATGTTTCCGCTGTGACATATATAAGGTATACTCTGGATCTACGGTATTTTTTTACATGTGATGTTATGGTATTTCATCGAAGTACTGTGTGTGCCAGCATACTGATCCAGGGATGGCACAGAAAGCACAGAGACTTGACCGTATTGGGTCGGGTCGCTACAACAGATGGGTTAAGCGTGCTCGGGCTGGAGCAGTCTAAGGATGGGTGACCGGGTGGGAAGTTGCTATATCTCAAGCTTCATTTAAGCGCCATGATACGGTCATTACAGACATTTAGCATCTAAATGTGTCTGTACTGACCAGTCATGTCAATTAAAAAAAGCTTGAGATCCTTGTTTTGAAAATTTTGAGAATGATGTTTTTTTTGTTATTTGTCATTTTCAAAAATTGGAGAATGATCAAGATCGATCTGTGGGCCCGCCACGTTCTATCCTTCGACCCACAACGTTCGAGATCTGTGGGCCCACATGTTCTATCCTTTGACCCACAACGTACAAGAAGGGTTTGACCATGACGGGTTCCTCTTGGTATAGGTCATTGTGGCATGTCAGACCAGATTTAGTTTGGGAACATTTGTTGGATTCTCTCCCGCCGGCTTGAAGTTGGGGAACCGGCATCATACGTAACCTGTCTTCTTGGGGGTACGGTGTTCGGTTTGTAATGTAGCTGGTGCCCCATCGAAGTTGTGCATTGGGGATTTGAACACATCACACACCACCCATACATATATTTGGGCCGCATGTAGGGTATAGGGTCTTCTGATCGACCCCGTCTCACATGTGTGGTTTTCAATGACACGCCTATCTGTGGGCCTGGTCTATATATATCCTCCCTTTGGCCGACAACGAGGGGGTTTGGCCATGAATGGATTCCTCCTGGTTCGTGTTACCGCGGGTCATGGTGACATGTCCGAGCAAAGTTCGAGCTCATGCATTCTCAGGATTCCCTCCCATGCGCTCGAATTGGTGGGTTGGATCGACACCCTACGTACGTCGACGTCGTCCTTAATTACTACCTAGCTTTCATGGGGGTTGTCCATTTCGTGAGGTAGGTGCCACATCAAAATTGTACATTATTGGGTATTTAAAACACATCACCCTTCCAACTTACATCAATTTGGGCCCCATGCAGGTGGTGCTGGTTTTGTGGCCCCTCTCGTGCAGTTTACAATGGTCCAGTCTATGGGCCCGAGCGGTCTATTATATCCCTTTTTGACCGACAACAACTGTGGTCGTTTGGCCAAGATAGATTCACTTGGTCCGTCTTATGGTAGGTCATGGTGACATGCATGCATGTCCAACCAAAGTATGAGTACATGCATGCGTCCCGCCGACACGAAGTGGGGGTGGGGCAGGCACGCTAGCTACGACCTTAACTTGTCATTATAGATATCCAAGGGGGCTTTCTGGTTTGCGAGGGAGGTGCCACATCAAAGTTGTGCATTGTGTATTTAAACATCACACCCTTTATTCCTACATATATTTGGCCACTTCCAGGTTGTTGTTGTCTTCTTGCCTCTCTCTCCCGATCTTCGATGACGCGCCCACCCATGGGCCCGCGCGTCAAAGTTGTGCATTGGGAATTTGAACATCACACACCACCCTTTTCATACATATATATTTGGGCCACATGCTAGTGTGGTTGTGTTATTACCCTCTCTCATGTTTTTTTGTTGCCACATGGTGCTATATAAAATAGTAGACGACTCGGATGAAAAACTGCCTGCGAACGTACGCGCAACGGACACGGGTGCACTGGCTTAACCGTGTGCGAAGCTCGTGCCCTGTAAAATCGCCACGACTTCGCAAGCGCCAGCAAGGGTGAAGGGGTAATGTGTACAGGATACTTAGGATGAAGTCCACGTTTGCGTCTGAAAATTAGGACGAACCGTGTGCGATAAACCAGCTAGCTAGAAATCTCAAAAAAAGCTACCCGCCTTGAGCGATGCAAAAATTGGTGGTTCCGCGGCTTTTCCTTATTATCATACACAATTATTATGTTTGGAGCGTGTGCGATCTTGGTTGCTCCTGCCTCGCTCCATTTCCTTTACCCAAATTTTAGTTGCCGCGGTATTTCAACCGTCGTCCTCACTCCTCCACTACCGACCTTATAGTAAAATTCCAGTAGCCGAGGCATTTGAACCGTCGCCCTCCCTCATCCACCACCATCTCCACCCACCATTACTAAAATTTTCAGTAGCCGCGGCATATCCTCAAACACCACCCACCCTAACCCCGCCCCCTCCATAGTCTACACCCCCTGCTCGATCCCTAGCTCGGCTCCACCGCCGCCGCCACCAACGACCCCTACCGGTCTGCCCGTGCCTCCTAGTTTAGATAAGTTCAGGTTACCCACCGATTCCCATACCCTCACCGCCCTGAGTTTTTAGATGAGGCATGCGGTGTCCCTCCCCTCCAGATCCCCATCCCCTACTCCAGAGTGTCACAGCCTAAGCCCGACCACATATCCCGGGGAGCCCGAGGAGCGTACGGCCAAAAGGAGGTCTATCATGGCCTCTCCGCCGGACGATGTCGAGGTGACCACCCTTCGTGCCGACCTGTCGATCCCGGAGGAACACCTCACCGCAGAAGCCGACGAGGACGTTGACTACGTCGCCATGCCGAAGGCTTCACGCCAGCGGGCTCGCGTATTACTGAATCTCAGGACAGCCGGCTACGACATCAAGCTCGTCGACAGCGAAGGCTTCACGCGGGCCATGTCACAGGTTAAGTGGTCCATCCCCAACGCCTCTGGTTCAACCGCCGTCAATCTCTTCGAAGGCCCCGCCGCTGATCTCCTCCACCTCGCGGTCAAGGATTTGTGATCCTTGTACGCCATCGAGCCCATTATGTCATTTCTGAAGGACATGTTCTACGGCGGTGGCTTGGGATCCTCAGCCGCCAAGTCAGATCTCATCAACCACGACCATGCGAAGGGCACCCACTATGGCTCTTCTAAGGTGAAACAGCCCATCTGCAACATCAGGGAGCGCACCCTGGGTCTGTGCTCTTCCAAGTGGAAGGATCCCGTACATGACAAGTGAGGCAATATCCTATAAGCAAATCTTACTTTTTCTAGCTAGCCAACTCATACCCATTGTTGTAGTAGCTTTTGCCATGTGATGTTTTAACTGTGCTGTGTTTAATTATTTCAGTTATGCAAAAATGTAATGTTCAACAGGGCTATCTGATGTTTAAGTATGAATTGTCCACTTCAGTTTCACGAATGGTTATATTTGGTTGTTTATAGTGAGTAGATGCCTTGTTTATCTGTATTTGGTTGTTAGGTTGGTTGCAGTGAGCATTTGCCCAGTTTTCAAGCAGATGCCTTGTTTATCTGTATTTGGTTGTTAGGTTGGCTACAGTGAGCATTTGTCCAATTTTCAAGCAGAAGCCTTGTTTATCTTTATTTGCTTGTTAGGTTGGTTGCAATGAGCCTTTGTCCAATTTTCAAGCAGATGCCTTGTTTATCTGTATTTGCTTGTTAGGTTGGTTGAAGTGAGCCTTTGTCTAGTTTTCAAGCAGATGCCTTGTTTATCTGTATTTGCTTGTTAGGTTGGTTGCAGTGAGCCTCTGTCCAGTTTTCAATGGCTATATTAGGTTGTTATAGTGAGCATATATGCCTTGTTTATTTCAGTTATTCATAATGTGATGTTCATTATGTGCAAGTATGAACTGCGTAGTTCGATTTCATCAATACCAGTTTGAACGGCTATATTTGGTTCCTGTTATGCCTGGTGAAGTTAACACATGCCCTTTATTTCAGTTTTACACATTTATGCATTGTGATGTTTAAGCATGAGCTACGTTCTATTCATTGTCAATAGTAGCGGTTTGAATTACAATATTTGGTCCCTGTTAAGCCTATTGTAGTTAACATTCCCTTCCATTTTTTATCTGTTTTAACAGCATGCTGAAACCAACACATTCAAGCTATCATTTTGAGATGTTGTTGTTTACCATCGCTATATTTGGTTGATCTTATGCCTGTAGTACTTATCACGCCTTTCCATGTACTTACGCAGGACAACAACGGGAGTGGCCAGCATTTTCCACCGAGGTTAGTTTCATCCCTTGGCTTATACTGCGTCCGTTCCATAATGTAGTGCATATAGATCCACGGCTAGACACTTTTTAGCTTCTAATATTGACTTCTTGCTTGTAGGTACATATGTCCTAGGCAAAGATCCACGCGTCGACCCTTTTTGCATATGGGGCAATGAGATATTCATGAACCAGCATCAAGTGAGGAAACTGATAAGAATTATTAGCAAAAAGATATGAAAGATGGCAATTTAATTATTTGTCTATGCTCTATCCAACACAACAGTGAGCAGTAGGATGGTAACTACGAACTCTGTAGCCTTCTCTTTTTACTGCCCATAATGAGTTGTTAGACAACAATGTCTGAATCTTTTTCGTTTGCAGTGGTTCCCAAAGCAGTTTACTCAAGATTACCTCGCAAAGTAAATGATTGGTGGACATGCAATGAAGGTTAAAGTATTTCATCGAGACTACAATGAGCATCGAGAAGTCCTAATGAAGACAGTGAACGATGGGCGGGCGGCCATCACAAGGGGCTGGCCTAGAGTCGTGCGCGCATCAGGCATGGAGGAGGGCACAATATGGGCATTCCGCTTCACCTGCTCCAGCAACCAGAATGTCTTCCACCTCTCTCTTTATAGTCTTTAGTACAATTGTGGTTCATCATTCTTTACTTGCTGCTTCTGTAGTTCTTCAATATATGTACCTGTGCATCGAATTATGCATTCGTCCTTGAACTTGTATTTGTAATAAACATGGTTCGATATCAAATAAGTGATTGCCTACTTTCATATTGAAAATCTGTTTCAATTCAAATTCTGTAAATTTTAAATGCAGGGATTAAATTAGGGATAAATTATGCTCTGCAGGCCATTACACTGCACACGGTTTTGGAAAGCAAAACGTCTGTGATAAACGTCAAGATCACACACGTTTCTCAGATCAGTACGTGTGCGATGAAACTCTACTGCACACACGATCAAACAAGAAAAAATGTGTGAGATTAACAACAACAGCGCACACAGTTCCTTCTTAATAAATGTTTGTGAAAGTCACCTTATCACACACGCTAGGTAATTTTAAACTGTTTATGATGTCATGTGCATCGTAAACGTTTGCTCATAGAAGAACGCGTGCGATAGGCCTTCATCCGACACGGGTAATACGGATGAATCGTTTGGGACATTTTATACATCTCAAATATTTATGTATAAAAAATGTGTAGGATATATTCAAGCTTCGCACACGGTGTACAATCGTGAACTGTTTGTGATGGGGCGATGTGACGTCCCCAACTCAACCGTGCACTAATCATACATGCAAATGCACACGATCAAGCCCAGGGACTCACGGGAAGATATCACAACACAACTCTAGACACAAATAAAATAATACATGCTTTATATTACAAGCCAGGGGCCTCGAGGGCTCGAATACCTAAGCTCGATTACACAAGCATCAGCGGAAGCATTAGTATCTGAGTACAGACATAATTAGACAAGGATGCCTTAAGAAGGCTGAGCAAAACAACGACATCTAGATCGAAAAGGCGCAGGCCTCCTTCCTGGGAGCCTCCTAAACTACTCCTGGTCGTCGGTCTCCACGCAACAGTAGGCACCATCGAGGATCTCCGGCTCCTGGGCTCCGTCATCTGGTCGCAACAATCGAGTATGGGGAAAAAGAGGTAGCAAAGCAACCGTGAGTACTCATCCAAAGTACTCGCAAGACTTACATCAGAACTATTCTATTTATTCATCGATATCAAATGAAGGGGCTATATCTGTGGACTGGACTGCAGAATTGCCAGAATAGAGAGAAGGCCTAGCCTATCGAAGACTAGCATCTTGCATCATTTTGCAGCATTAGAAGAGTGTACATTAGTACATAAATAAAGTAGTAACAACAAGTATAATAGTAGCCATGCCTAGAGATCCTTTCTCGACTCCCTGCGAGAAAGCGATCCCGAAGCTAACATAATATTAAGCATCACAAGTATCCAGTTCTAGTTGAAGTAGATCGGGATACAACACTGAGCGTCCTGTTACCGTGGACATGGCTATTCGAATAGATAACTTCCCTGCAGGGGTGCACCAACTTACCCAACACGCTCGATTATCTCTGGCCGGATACACTTTTCCGGGTCATGTCCGACCTCGGCTGATCGACACGACGTAGTCCTACCTAGGCTCCGCAGAGAGGTCCCTGCCGGTCTACATCCTAAGCGCTCAGGGGTCTTGGGCCCATCGCCCTTTGCACTCCGGGTCATTGCGTGCAGGGTGAAGCCAGGCACCACCCCTATCCTAGATGGCACCGGTCCGTCCCAGCCGCAATGCTGAACTGGACGTCTAACAGAGCTTTCGGAAGAAACGTACGATGCCGAGTGTTAACCCTCGTGGTGGTTAGTGTGAAAAAGCCAGAGGCCTACTCAGATCACATATCCAATCCCATTAGTGTGTTGGAAGTTCGCGGTGACGATCAGTGCTCCACGATCTGTGGTCCTGTTGCCCCATCTCGTGGACTTATGGCAAGGGCCAGGCCCTTCCCTCTCCTGGGGCGGTTTGCCTGCCTGGACGTGCCACGTAATTATCTCGCAGGTACCCTCATGGTCAACCTGACTTCACATCTGTCGCGGGTACCCCTCAGGGTCGACCCGACATCAACAGGGGACTGAGGTAAAAAACATGGTATCCGTGTGTCCATAACATCAAGGGGGAAATCCGAGGAATCACCCTCGTTGGATTCCCACTTGATGTATCCGTCAAGGTGAACTTAGAGGAATCACCCTCGATGGGTTCACGCTTGAGGGGTTGCACGGCAAAGGCATCATCGAAGGTGGTGAAAGAGGAATCACCCTCGGTAACCCACTTTCGACTAGCTACGCTGCAGAGATATCATCCACAGTGAGGTAGGAGGTATCACCCTCGGCACTCGATAGTAGCTCTGTAGAGTCGTACAACTAAGGGGGATGTGTGGTGCGGTGTTGGTCTCTGCACCTCGATCACAATGATCGAGTCATCCGATAACAAAGCATGGCAACACGGACAAGGGTGCGGGGCCATTGATGGATCCCTAACCAACCTATACTAAGCATTTAGGGTAGCAGGTAAGGTATCAACAACAGTTACAAAAACAGGCTATGCATCAGAATAGGAGCAATCAATTACGGTAGCAAAATCTAATGCAAGCATGGGAGAGAAAGAATGGGCGATATAGGAATGATCAAGGGGGTTTTGCTTGCCTAGAAGCTCTGCGGTGCAAGAGGGGTCGTCAACGATGTAGTCGTACTCGGGGGCAACGTCGGCCTCGGGGTCTACCGGAGAGAAGAGGGGGAAGAAACAATAAATACAAGGCAAACAAATGCACACAGATGGATGACATGGCAACATGCTGTGCTGGGGGTGGTCTAACGCAGTGCTAAGTGTTACAGACGGAGCAGAAAAATATCTGGGAATACTTTCCCGGCTTTAGGCATCTGTTAGACAGATAAACCGGAGGGGAAGGTTCCATGTTTGCAGTGTTGGAGGCATGTGACAGGTACATGAAGGGCATATTCGGATTCGTCTCATTTTTCTGATCAACTTTCATGTAGAAAACTTTTTCATCCGAGCTACAGATTATTTTCTACGATTTTTCAAAGATTTAAACAATTTTCTGAAATTCCTGGAATTAATTTAATTATTAAATTTGCATTATCCAGAATAGTAAATACTTTATTACGTCAGCATCACGTCAGGGTGACGTCATCAGCCAACATAGCCGGTCCGGGTCAAACCTGACCGCTGGGACCCACATGTCATACACAGTAACTAAACCAGTGATTTAAATTAACTAAAAGGGATTAATCAGCAGGTGGGCCCCATATGTCAGTGACTAATTAGATTAACAGATTAATTATTTATAAAAATAGTTAATTAGCGATTGGGGCCCGCCTGTAAGTGACTGGGGTTGCCCAGTCAGCACGTTGACTGGGTCAACCCAGTCAACTGGGCCCCTGGGACCCACTGGTCAGTGACCCAGGGTGGACCCCAGGCCAGCCACGGCGGCGGCGGCCGGCGTTTAAACGCCGGCAACCAAAAACGCGGCGGAGGAGCACGGGAGGTCGTCAGAAATCGCCTACAGGGCACGGGGAGGGGTGCGGCTAGGTGCGTTCGACGCTGTGTCGAATGGTGGCTGTGGCATCGCCGGAGATGGCCGGAGTCGACCGGAACATCATCGGCGGGCGGCGGTGGCGTTCGGGTGAAATCAAGCACGGCGATGCGGGGCACGGAAAGGCAAGCGAGCGGCGGCGTTGGGCTGCTGGGGAGGTGCTGAGCACGAAGCCGTGCTCGGACGCGAGCTGCGGCTGCTGTGGCTTCGACGGCGAGCTCGACGGTGGCGGCGGGTTCGGCCATGGTGAAAGAGGCGGCTACGGGCGCGGAGAAGGGCAGGGAGAGAGGGGTTCGTTGCGGCTGCTCACCGAGTGGCGCACGGTGGCCGTTGAGAGGCTTAGGAATCCAATGCAGACGGCGTCGGAATCAGAGGAGATCGCCGGCGGCCGTAGAGGAAGAAGATGGCGCAGATCCGATGAAGCAGAGGCCTTGAGCTCGGGGCCAAGGGCGTAGACGACGTAGCGGAGCACGGAGAGGCTCCAGGACACGGCGGCGAGGCAAGGCGACGACGGTGGCTATGCGAACGGCTCAGCCATGGTGACGGTGGCGCTCGGTGGAGCTCGGTTGCGGGCGAGAGAGAGCGAGGGAGAGGGGGGAGAGTGGGTGAGGACGATGATGAGGCCGAGGGGCACGTCCTTATCCGCTCGACGGCGCCTGTAGCAGCGCCGTGTCGCCGTTTCACCGGCACGCGCGCATGCGGCCACGGGCGCGGCGACACGCGCTGAGAGAGAGGCGGGAGGAGGAAGAGAGAGAGAGGTGGGCTGGGCCGTGCCACTGTGCACTTAGGCCCAGTGCACAGTGAGTTTTCTTCTTTTCCCTATTTCTTTTTCTGTTTTCATTTTTCCAGCAACCTTTTGCATTTCCTTTTCACATTAAATAACTTTTGCAAAAATGTGCAACTGATAAAAACAAATACAAGGGAATATTGAGCACTGCCACAAAAAAGTTTGGCAGAAGTTTGAATCCATTTGAATTTTTCATAAATGGAAAAGTGATTAAATGGGCTGAATTAGCACTGTTTTAGTTGCTAGAGTCCAATCAAGCAAATAGGTGATGTTGTTTTACTGAACAAATAATTGTTATGGAATATTTGCTAAAACATGTACTATTTTGCGGCAACTTTTGTGCAAACACAAATTTCACTTTCAATTTGAATTGAATTCAGCGGTGGAATTTGAAATGAGATATGAATCCAATATGATCAAGCATTGCAAATCAGGGTGACTTGGCATAATCATTAAAGATCACTGTAGCTCATTACACAGGGGTGTTACAGGCAAGCATGGTAAACGTTGCACCACAGAATACCGAGTGTGATGGTAATGCGAGCACACACAAGTAGCAAGGACGTAGCGTTTGGGAAAGATGCGGGCATCGCATACGCTTAGTTCTGCAAAACGTATGCTTGCATGCTCCCTATCGCCGACGGTTTCTGGGTCGTGTGGGAAGACCCCCCGTATCGCACGCACAGGCAAGGCGACAGTTTAAAACTCTGTCTTGGAAAGGGGGTAAAAACCGTTTGTATAGCACGTCGCTGCATCAGTGTTTATTATCTGCAAACTTATCCCACTACACCTACAAAGCACTTCTAGTTTTATTACTTGTTTCTAGGTTTTTTTTTGACCAAGAAACAGTGAGAGAGTCTCTCACTGTGGCATTTCAATTAAATATAATGGAAAATCTGTACATGGGGGGAATTACATGGCCATCCGCTTTGGGTATTGGCCAAACATAGAATTATTCAAAGGAATTTACAAAACTAGAAAGGAAGTTTTTGTGCTGTCCCTTCACTCTATAAGTGAGGAGGGTGAGATCTTCAACCTATCTTTTCTTCCATGAGGCCAGGGAGGGGGCAATCCCTCTGAATTGTTTGTTGTTTCTTTCTTTCCAGATGCTCTAGGTAGCCCCAAAGAAAATTTCCATGAAGAGTTGGCGCCTCCAACTTTCTTTAGCCTGTGCAATCCAGTCAAGCCTCAACCCCCGAGTGGGCCAGGTAATGCCAATCAGTCCCCAACATGTCTTACTGAAGTTACAGTTGAATACCATGTGTTCTAGGGTTTCTTCAGTGTGGTCAATGCAGAGTAGGCAATTAGTGCCTCCCTCAATGGTGTAGTGCCTCCTGATCAACATGTTCTTAGTGTTGAGGCGATCTGAGAGGAGGAGCTAGCCGGACACTTTGATCCTCATGGTACATTTTGATTGCCACAGCTAGGTATAAGATGGATGCATCTGGATATCCTTGAAGAAGTATGTGTAGAATTGAGAGGCTTTATATCCCTCAGAGCCCCAAGCATAAGTCCATTTATCACCCCCTGAGAGGTGTTGAGGGTGGTAGGAGCAGTGTCAGTTTCTATATCTCTCACTTCATCAAAAGCTTGCGGGGAGAGGGGTGTGTAAAAAGCCATGTTCAAGGATGTGATGGCCAGAAAGTCCTTAACAGAGATATCTTCATTGATTGTAAATGAACATGCTCTGGGGTATTGTTTTGCCAGGATGTGGTCAACCCACATGTCCTTCCAGAAGAGTGTGTTAGGCCCGTCTGTCACCTTTACCTATGTGATCCCTCTGTACATAGGCATGAGTTTCATGATGTCTCTCCACCAAAATGAACCACAGGGTTCGGAGGCATGAGGTAGCTTGTTGGTGAAGTAGGTAGACCAGACCAGTTCAACCCAAGGAATAGGAGCATGGTTATAGAATTTGTGCAGATACTTCGGTAGTAGAGCATCACTCTAGACTTTCAGGTTAATAACTCCCAGCCCCCCTTTATTCTTCGGTCTGCAGACTCTGTCCTAGGCTGCTAGGGAATTGCACTTGTCTCCCTGATCAGTTTTTTTGGTCCACAGACACCTTCTCCTAATTTTGTCCAATAGCTCAATGATCTTCTGAGGAAATCTGAGGGTGCACAGGGCAAAGATAGTGAGTGAGGTTACCACTGAATTAAGCAGAGTTAGTTTTCCTCCATAGTTTATCATGGACCAACTTGAAGACAGTCTTCTCTCCACTGAGCATACCAGTGGCATTAGATCTTGCACCATGGGTCTGGTGGTACCTAGTGGCAAGCCAAGGTATGTAAATGGCATCTGTCCCACAACGCACCCAAACATATCAGCCAGCTTGGCGTATGTTTCTATGTCACAGTTTATTGGGATCAATTTTGATTTATGGAAGTTGATCTTCAGGCCAACAGACCTGGCATATTTAGACAAGATGGTCTTGATCATGTTGGACTGTTCCTCCTCTGCTGGCATGATAATAAGTGTGTTATCGGTGTACTGAATGATAGGGTATTCCTTCTGGTCAGGGTTGTGGAAGGGTAGTTTAAGTAGGCCCTATCTGAAGGCATTGTTGATTGCTGCTTGGAGGAGATCTGCGGCCAAGAAAAGATTAGTGGGGACAGGGGGTCTCCCTGATGTACCCCACATTTACACTGAAACTGTCGACCCGGCACTCCATTTAGTAGCACTGAAGATTTACCAGACCCAAAAATGCATCTGATCCATTGCAGCCATCTGTCATTAAAGCCCATACTTTTCATTATATCCAGCATTGCTTCATGTTCAATTGTATCGAAGGCTTTAGCAAAGTCTAGTTTCAACAACACAATTTTTTGTTTGGAGGGTTGACATTGATGGATGTGTTCATATGCCCATGCAAGGCAGCCTTGGATAGATCTCCCTTTCAAGAAGCCTTACTAGTTTCTATGTATAATTTTGAGAATGAGCTTCTGAAGACGATTGGCAAGTAATTTAGTGATCACTTTGAGGCAGCAGTTCAGGAGAGTGATTGGTCTAAAGTCATTAACTGAGGCCGGAGAGTTGATCTTGGGTATCAATGTAATGAAACCATCATTTATGCTTTCAAGGTTTAGGGTGCCCTCAAAGAATTGATCACAAAGCCTATAAAAGTCCTCTTTGACAATGTGCCAGCAACTTTTCAGAAAAACCCCTGTGAATCCATCCGGGCCAGGCGCCCTATCGGCTGGCATCTCTTTGATTACCATGCCAATTTCCTCACGCATGAAGGGGATAGTGAGTTCTTTAAGCCCATCAATCTTTTTGATTATGTCATTCAGGTTGAATTCCATGTTGTGTGGGGTACTTGTGCCCAACCTCTCTTTGAATGCATTGAAGATGACCGACTCTTTGGCTGTATGATCATCTACCGTGACCCCATCAGAATTTGTGGTCAATAGAGTAGAGTAGTATCGGTGGTCGATAGAACTTGAGAGAATATTAATTCTACCTTTAGCTCCTCGTGGGTTCGACACTCTTACTTATCGAAAAAGGCTACCAATGATCCCCTATACTTGTGGGTTATCACTGAGCATGAGCAGGAACAGGTCATAAGAAAGTGTCACTCCAAGCCATACGGAGGACACCACGCTGGAGATAGAACTACACACAAGGTATTACAATCTGGGTTTTATTGGCCTACTCTCTTCAAGGATGCATGTAAGTTTGTCCTTTCTTGTGATGAATGTCAAAGAATTGGCAATATTGGTAGACGTCAAGAAATGCCTATGAATTATTCACTTGTCATTGAACCTTTTGATGTATGGGGTTTTAATTATATGGGACCTTTTCCTTCCTCTAATGGAAACACTCATATTTTGGTTATTGTTGATTATGTTACTAAGTGGGTAGAAGCTATTCCAACTAGTAGTGCTGATCATAACACCTCTATTAAAATGCTTAAAGAAGTTATCTTTCTGAGGTTTGGAGTCCCTAGATATTTAATGCCTGATGGTGGTTCACATTTCATTCATGGCGCATTCCGCAAAATCTTAGCTAAATACGATGTAAATCATAGAATCGCATCACCTTATCATCCTGAGTCTAGTTGGCAAGTTGAATTGAGTAATAGAGAAATAAAGTTAATCTTGCAAAAGACCGTTAATAGATCTAGAAATAATTGGACTAAGAAACTTGATGATGCATTATGGGCATATAGAACCGCTTATAAAAATCCTATGGGTATGTCCCCGTACAAGATAGTTTATGGAAAGGCATGTCACTTACCACTCGAATTAGAGCATAAAGCTTATTTGGCAATTAAAGAACTTAATTATGACTCCAAGCTTGCCGGTGAGAAGAGGTTATTTGATAATAGTTCTCTGGACGAATGGAGAACGCAAGCTTATGAAAATGCTTAGTTATTTAAAGAGAAGGTTAAAAGATGGCATGATAAAAGAATCCAGAAACGAGAATTTAATATAGGTGATAAAGTTCTATTGTACAATTCTCGCTTTAGATTTTTTACAGGTAAACTTCTCTTCAAATGGGAAGGGCCATACATCATCGAAGAGGTCTACCATTCTGGAGCTATCAAGATCAATGATGCCGATGGAACTAGTCCGAAGGTGGTTAATGGGAAAAGAATTAAACACTATATTCCAGGTACCCCCATTAACGTCGAAACCAATATTATTCAAACAATTACATCGGAGGAACATGTAAAAGAGGCCTTCCGGAACGCTCCAAAATCCTGAAAAAGAAAAGTTATGTGATACAATTCAGTAAACCGACTCTAAAAATTCCATAAAAATACTTTTGTTCGTTCTGGAATATAAAAAAAATTAGATAAATAAGAAACAGTAGGGAAAGTGCACGAGGGGGCCACAAGCTCAGGTGGTGTGCCCCCCTAGGGCGCGCCACCTAGGCTTGTGGGGCCCTTGTGAACCTTCCCGACTCTGTATTCCTCCCGATGACTTGTCCTGCAAGAGAAAAACTCATTATATATATGTCTCGCTGTTTTGACATCTGTATCACAAGTTTCTCCTCTGTTCTTGTTTCGGGCTGTTTTTCTGACAGATCTAGACCACCATGTCGTCACAAGATTCGGATGGGGTGAGTTATGTCTCGCATATTATTGCAAATCCTAGGGTTTACGGTGAGATTGATCCCTATGGGTGGCTGAGGATGAAGAAAAGGACGCTGATTTGAAGAGGATGGATTCCTCGAGCGAGGAAGAAGATGTCCCCTTACCCTAGCCGAGAGATATGAACGTGGAGTTCAAGAAATAGAGCCTACCAAATGTGGTCAAGGTCCCTAAGGTTCAGTTTACTCCTTTTCGTCATGTGCAGGAGGATTCAAGCGAGTTGGTTCATACGAACTAGGACCTAGAACGAGAAATCAACAGGCTGAAAGAGGAAATTCGCATTCTCAAGTGGAAGGCGGAGGACAAGGCCACTACTTCATCACCACCATCGCCGAAGAAGGAAACTTGAGTACACGGGCATGGGCACCACCCTTAGCTTGTTCCAATCTTGGGGGAGGTGACCCAGTATCGTATCACCATCACTTTCATCATCATTATCTATCTTAGTTCGATCCTTAGTTATTTCATGATTTAGAAGAATAAAAGTATTAGTATGAAATAGTTTTTGAGTGCTTGTTTCGTGACCTATCTGTCTATGTAATCATGTGTGAAAGCTATATAATAAAGAGTAGTTTGAGTTTTGTTGCTTTACTTTCTTGTTTCAATCTAAGCAATGATAAAAAGTTCATAAGCTGTCCCATGGGGAGTAATGACTTCACATAAAGGAAGTATATTGATAAAATTTATTGAAAGTTAGCAAATATAGCATTTATCATCGATGCAAATTCATGAAATATTAATAAAGGAAGAGAGGTTTCACATATAAATATACTATCTTGGACATCTTTTATGATTGTGAGCCCCCGTCATATATTTTCAGCTTGATCAAATAGTTGATGTTGGACAAGGATGACAACATAATGAGTTATGCTTGCTTATATTCACATAGAAGTTATATTTTCATGGATCCTCTAACATGTGGTACTTGTTGATAATCGTTTGCTTGCCAAAAAGTCGTACTAAGTAGAGATACTACTTGTGCATCCAAAAACCCTTAAAACCAATTTCTTGCCATAAGAGTCCACCATGTCTACCTATGGATAGAATAAGATCCTTCAAGTAAGTTGTGATCAGTGTAAAGCAATGAAAAATTGCTCCTAAATATGTATGATCTTTTATTATAAGGGAAAATAAACTTTGTACGAACTTGTGATGGTAAAGAAATAAAAGCGATGGACTGCATATTGAAAGTTGCTCTCACAAGGGGATATATAAAGTGACGTTCCTTCTGCTTCCCTCTGCACAAGAGGCAATATTAAGAGCTTGCACATCCAAATGAAAAAGCGAGTGACAACATCTGCTTCCCTTTGCGAAGGGCCTATCTTTTACTTTTCAGTTTTTACTTTTATGCAAGAGTCAAAGTGTTTATCCCGATTCCACCTTTAATTATTCTCAACTTGGCAAGCATCATGTGGTAGGGAAAGATCCAGGCACATATATCCAGTTGGATATAGGTGATCATGAGCTATTATTGTTGACATTATCCTTGAGGTAAATAATTTGGGAGGTGAAGTAATAAACCCCCATCTACCTATGTGTCTGACTGAAACGTTTGCTCCAAAAATTTGCTTTGAGTGTTAGCAATCATGGAAGACAATATGATAGTTGAGTATGTGGAATTTGCTGAACTAAAAGCTCTTACATAGACTCTTCCTGAAACATGATGAATTGTAATTGTGTCAATGAATGAGAACATAGTTTGTTAGTTTTCAAGAAAGGTTATTGTTTATACTTCAACTAGTGGATGAATTGTTACTTGATCATGAGAAGTTCTATGATGAATAATTGTTTTTATAAAAATGATCATGATGCAAACATGTCCGTATTTTGTTTTATCGACACCTCTCTCTCTCTCTAAACATGTGGCCATGATTATCGAGTTCGGCATTTGCTTGAGGACAAGCGAGGTCTAAGCTTGGGGGAGTTGATACGTTTGATACGTCTCCAACATATCTATAATTGATGAAGTATTCATGCCATGTTTACCAAAACATTATATGGTTTTGGTGCACTTTTATATGATTTGAATGAAACTAACCCGGACTGACGCTATTTTCAGCAGAACTACCATGGTGTTATTTTTGTGCAGAAAAAAAAGTTCTCGGATTGGGCTAAAAATTTATGGTGATTTTTTCTGGAACATAAGAGACCCCCGAAGCGTCGAGGGAGAACTAGAAGACCCACGAGGACACGACAAGCTCACCCCGCGCGCCCTGGGGGGGGGGGCTCATCCGCTGAGCTTGTCGTTCCCTTGTGCCCCCCCCCCTGACATGAAACCGACGCCAAAAATTCCTATAAATACCAAAACCCTTAGAAAGAAACCTAGAACTCCCATGCCGCCACTGCAAGCCTTTGTTCTGGAGAGATCTCATCTCAAGCACAGTTCCGGCACCCCGCCGGAGGGGGAAATCATCACCGGAGGCTTCATCCCGGCGGTCTCCATGATGTGGAGGGAGTAGTTCACCCTCGGGGTTGAGGGTATGTACCAGTATCTATGTGTTTGATCTCTCTCTCTCTCTCTCTCTCTCTCTCTCTCCTGTTCTCGATTTGGCATGATCCTGATGTACCACGAGCTTTGTTAATATAGTTGGATCATATGGTGTTCTTCCCTCTCTATCTTGTTGTGATGAATTGAGTCTTTCCCTTTGAGGTTTCATTGTTATCGGATTGAATATTTTGGATTTGAGAACACTTGATGTATGTCTTGCATGTGGATACCCGTGGTGACAATGGGGTATTCTATTGAGTCACCTGATGTATGTTTTGGTAATGAACTTGCGGATTCCCGAGGTGACATTGGGGTAATCTTGGCATAGGGGTTGATGCACGTTTTCATCCTACTTTCTCCGATAGAAACTTTCGGGTACTCTTTGAAGTTCTTTTTGTTGGATTGAATATTATGAATCTAAAATTGCTTGATGCATATCGAATAATTGACTCTCGGATACTTGTGGTGACATTGGAGTATCTTGGTGACATTAGAGTTGATTGATGCGTATCATATGGTGTTATTTTAGTACGAACTCTAGGGCTGTTTTGACACTTATAGGGATGACTCAATAGATTGATTGGAAATGATAACTTTGAGGTGGTTTTGCTACCTACAACAATTTCTTCTTATGTTCTCCGTTTGCTAGGAACTTTGGAGTGATTCTTTGTCGCATGTTGAGGGATGGTTATATGATTCAATTATGTTAGCACTGTTGAGAGATTGCACTAGTGAATGTTTGAACCCTAGGCCTTGTTTTCAAGCATTGCAATACCATTTGTGCTCACTTTTGCTACTAGCAACCTTGCTGTTTTTATTATTTCAGTTTACAAAAACCAATATCTACTATCCATACTACACTTGTATCACCATCTCTTCGTCGAACTAGTGCACCTATACAATTTATCATTGTATTGGGTGTGTTGGGGACACAAGAGATTGCTTGTATTTGATTGCAGGGTTGTTCAAGAGAGACCATCTTCATCCTACGCCTCCCACAGATTGATAAACCTTAGGTCATCCACTTGAGGGAAATTTGCCGCTGTCCTAGAAAACTCTGCGCCTGGAGGCCCAACAGAGTCTACAAGAAATAAGTTGCATAGTAGACATCAAGCTCTTTTCTGGCACCGTTTCCGGGGAGGTGAGTGCTTGAAGGTATATCTTTAGATCTTGCAATTGAATCTTTTAGTTTCTTGTGTTCTCACTAGTTTGGTTTATAAAATAAAACTACAAAAAATAGAATGAAATTGTATCAAATGCTTTACCTTTATGATGTATTTCTTGAAAATGATGGATCAAAAAATTGTGCCAAATTGTTAGAAGAAGAATTAAATAAAATGTTTGGCATAAAATCTTTGAATGATAAGCATGATTGCAATGTTGTTAGTATGCTTGCTATGAATATCCATGATACTAATGATGATTGCACTAGCCATGATACAATCTCTGAAAAAAGGGTTTCTTATAAGCATGTCAATTATTGTGGTGGGCATAGATCTTGTGAAAACATGCCAATAAGGGATGATAGATTTTGTAAGAAGCATAAATATCAAAGAACCCAATGGTTGCTTAAGATGCTAGATGATTATGCGAAAGAGTTATGTTCTCTTCTTCCCATTACTTGTGAACTTTGCAATGAAGGTGGTCACTTTAATTTTCAATGTATACAATTTTATTATTGAATTGCATACAAATATTGTGATGACATGATCACCCTTGAGCATTATAATGAACTTAGTCTGTTTTTGGGGTATGAAGAAGTGGCACCTACAAGTAATTGATTTGAAGGATTTATTCTCATGAAAGCTCTTGAATTTGATCTAAGGGAAATTTATATGTATTGTGTGGTAAATTGTAATGAGAATGTTTATCTTGCCAATTATATAAAGACGGGAAAACCAATGGAATATGAGGAGAATACTAATGAAAGGGAAGAGATTTCCCAATTCCGTCTTATTGTTTCTCATGATGAAATAGGTGACGAGGAGGAGCTTCCTATCCAACCAATCTCTTCAATAAGAAGCTCGGAAAAAATGATTGAACCCACACATAATGTGGTGAAGAAGAAGAATAAGAAAAGAAGGAGAAGCAAAGGTAAAAAGGTATCTCTCCCAAGTAATGTTGCTCCCATTATGGTTATGCCTCACAAGAATGAATCAAAAATAATTGTGGAAGAAGATACACTTGATGATGATTTTTTATGCCTATTACTTATTATGATGATTATGATTGGGAAGATAATGATACTTCTTATAATCTTGAAAATCTTTTTGGCACCAACTTAAATTGTTATGACGATAAGGATTGTTATACTATTGGTGCTATTCATACTATTGATGATAAGAGTGATTATGCTAATGATATGCAAACCCACAAGCTTGGGGATGCTATGTTTGATGAGAATGACATGTTTGAGAATTTATTTGCTGCAAATAATGTTTATCCTAAGCTTGGAGATGATATTCTTAATGAGGATAATCTTTTTAGTCCCCCTACTTTCAATGATCAAATTTATTATGATGATAGCATGCCTCCTATTTATGATGATTGCAATAATTATGAAAGTGGGTTTGGAGGAGTGTCAACTTTAGGTAATAATTATCCCACTATTTTGGAGGTTGTTCAATCTTATAATAATGATAAAAGTGGGTTTGGAGAGGTTATGACTTTATTTAATGTTGAATCCACTACTTTGGAAGAGGTTTCAATTGATTATGATGAGAACAAAGTTGCTACTTATGATGATTATTAAAATGATACTTATGTTATAAAAAGTAGCGACAATTATATTTATAAAACATGTCATAATTATGATTACCCTTTTACTGAAAATTACTCTTTTAATGTGGAAACAATTTATAGTATTCAAGTTTCATACGATACTCTCACTATTATGAATGAGAAGAAAATTGCTTATGAGAAGAGTAATAAAAATTCTATGCTTGTGGATCATGAAAAGAATGCTTTTATGTGATAGTTATATTGTTGAATTCATTCATGATGCTACTGAAAATTATTATGAGAGCTGAACATATGCTTGTAGGTGTTGCAATAATATCAAGTTTCCTCTCGATGTGTTGAAAGTTTTGAAGTTATATTTGCTTTGCCTTCCTATGCTTGTTGATTCTTGCTCCCATAAATTGTTTGCTCACAAAATCCCTATGCATAGGAAGTGGGTTTGGCTTAAATGTGCTTGAAATATGATTCATGATGCTCTCTTATATGTTGCAATTCCTGTTCTTATGTGAGCATCATTCAAATCATCATGCCTAGCTAAAAGGCATTAAACAAAAGCGCTTGTTGGGAGACAACCCAATATTTATCCTTACTTTTTTGTGATTTTACATGATTAAGATACTGTAGTAATCATGTTTTGTATACTTTCTTGCAATAAAGTACCAAGTAAAGCCTTTGGGTTAGTGTGGATGTTTCTTTATTTGGTTCTGTGCAAAAACAGAAAGTTTAGCGTCCAGTTCACGATTTTACATTCTGTACTAGAGAGTAAGAACATTCTAAATTTTTTACACAGTATTGCTATGAAAATTGTTTACGTTTTCCTAATTTTTCATAATATTTGGAGTTACATAAGTATGGACAATAATTCGTTGTTTACAGACTATTCTGTTTTTGACAGATTCTTTTTTATTACATAGTTTGCTTGTTTTAGTGTTTCCATAGCTTATATTGAGTAATATAAATTGTGGAAATGACAGAATACAGTAGGCATTATGTGAGAACAATTATGGATCTTGTCTTGACAGTACCAAAGTTCCATTATGTTTTGTGTGATTGAAGTTTTCATGTTTTGGGTGAGACAACGATATGAGGAGAATAAGGAGAAGCAAGACCCTAAGCTTGGGTATGCCCAAGGCACCCGAAGGTAATATTCAAGGAATACTCAAGCATCTAAGCTTGGGGATGCCATGGAAAGCATCCCCTCTTTCGTCTTCAACATTATCGGTACACCTCACTCAGAGCAATATTTTTATTCGTCACATAATATGTGTTTTGCTTGGAGCGCAATTTTATTTTATATGGATTTTATTTCTGTTATTTAGAATCATTTTTGTATCTTCTATTTCAATAAAATGTCAAGTATAGCCTTTACCATGCTCAGTTTGCAAGTTTATGAGTTGCTGTTTGAAAACAGAAAGTTTTCTGTTATGTCCTGAATATTTGTGAATTTTCAGAACATGATAAAAATCCAATTTTTTTACACATTAAGCATGCATGAGTTCTCTGTCACATGGTAATTTTTCAGAATTTTTGGAGTTAGGGAAGTATAAATTTTTATTCCTCCTTTATAGACTGTTCTGTTTAGACAGATTGTGGTTATAGTTGCATTGTTTGCATAGGTTTGCTTGTTTAGTGTTTCTATTTGGTGATGGGAGTATTAAATATGCAGAGACATTCAGTATGCAATGTTTAATTATAAATTTCGTAATTTTCTACAGTAGAGAATGTTAAGTTTTTGAATTGATTTGTACTAACTTATCTCACGAGTTCTTGTTGAGTTTTGTGTGGATGAAGTTTTTAAGACTTAGGAGAAGCCGTGATATGAGAGGAATTAAGGAGACATAAGAGCTCAAGCTTGGGGATGCCCAAGTCTCCCCAAGATAATATTCCAAGAAGTCTCAAGCAACTAAGCTTGGGGATGCCCCGGTAGGCATCCCACCTTTCTTCATCAACAACTACCGGTTAGTCTCGGTTGAGCCTAAGTTTTTATTTGTTCACATGATATGTGCTATTTTTGGAGTGTCCTTTTAATTTTGTTTTGTTGGTTGTTTAATAAAAATCCTTAGATCTGAAAATCTTTATTTGGAGAGAGTCTTCACATAGCTACTGAATTTTTTGACTACTCATTGATCTTCACTTATATCTTTTGGAGTAGTTTGTCATTCACTCTTGTGCTTCACTTATATCCTAAGAATGAATTGTTGAATGAATTGAATATCATAAACCTCAAATTATCTATGTTCCATATGCTTAGTAGTATTTTCACATTGGGTTCAGAAAGTAAAATCTATTGAAGTTTGACAATCACAATATTGGTCATACAAGCAATTCATGAATGATTAGTATAAGAGAACTTTCCCGTACAAATATATTATCTTGGACATATTATATGATTGTGAATACCCATTAATTATTTTCAAACTTGATCAAATTAGTTGACGTTGGACAAGGAAGACAACGTAATGAGTTATGTTTTTGTATATTTGCACAGAAGTTATATTGTTATGGATCCTCCAACATGTGGTGCTTGTTTATAATCTTTGCTAGCCAAAATTTCTGTACTAAGTGGGAATACTGCTTGCGCATCCAAAATCCTTGAGCCAAGTTTCTTCCATAAGTGTCCATCATATCTATCTATATGCGGTATTACCCTGCCTTTTCAAGTAAATTTGCATGTGCCATCTATAAAATCTTCAAATAAACATCTGTTTTTTGTGCCCGTGCCGCTCATGGAGCGACGGGGCGATCAATATCTTCCATGTTAAGCGGGTTATTCTCATGATGGGTGTTTATTCACTTGTCCTTGCACAAGAGAGGCTGGTAATTGGGATGCCCAGTCCCGTTAAACAAAAAAATTAAAGAAAGATATAATAAAACAAACTCCCCCGGAAAGTTCATTGTTTGGAGGGCACCCGTGAATTAGGCTAGCCATGGCTTGTGTTTGTATGGTTGAGGGGGAGTAAACTTTTCATTTTCGCTTGGGAACCGCCAATAATGTGTTCAACATGGAAGATATTGAAATCCTTAGTCGCGACATTGACAGGAAAACCACACCACTCAAAATGTATTCATCTCTGTTTTAAGCAATGAGCTCTATCACATAAGCAAATCCCTACTTCCCTCTATGAAGGGCATTTCTTTTACTTTTTCTATCAAATTTTATTTTTTATGAGTCAACTTCTTATTTCAACCTCAATTATTCTCCACTTGTCAAGCATCATGTGGTGGGGAAAGATCCAGACACATATATCATGTCAAATATATTTGATCACAAATTATTATTGTTGACAATTATCTCCATGATAAGTAAGTTGGGAGGCGAAACATTAAGCCCCTATCTTCCTCTGTGTTCAATGGATACTATTTGTTCTAAAAATATGCTTTGAGTACTAGCAATCATAGAAGACTATATGATAATTGAGTATGTGGAGCTCTTACTTAGACTTTGTTGAAAATAAGATGCATTGAAATTGTTTGGTGACTAAGAACAAGTTGTTAAGTTTCAAGAGAATGCATTGCTTGAACCATAACATGAGAATTTATTGCTACTTTATCATGATGAATTTTTTGAGAAAGAGTTGTTGTTTATGATGCTAGGAAAAATGATTCAAATTACCATTGATCAAACTTATGCACAATGCTAGCATTCACACTTCATAAATTATTTCTTTTATCATTTACCTACTCAAGGACGAGCAGTAATTAAGCTTGGGGATGCTAATACGTCTCCAACGTATTTATAATTTATGAAGTATTCATTCATTGTTTACAACAATTTTACATGGTTTTGGTGCACTTTTATATGATTTGAATGAAACTAAACCGGACTGACGCTGTTTTCAGCAGAACTACCGTGGTGTTATTTTTGTGCAGAAATAAAAGTTTTTGGATTGGGTTGAAAATTTACAGTGATTTTTTCTACAACATAGGAGACCCCTGAAGCTTTGAGGGAGTACCAGAAGACCCACGAGGACACGACAATCTCACCCCACGCACCCTGGGGGGTGGGGCTCATCCCCTGAGCTTGTCGTTCCCTCGTGGCCCCCCTGACGTGAAACCGACGCCAAAAATTCCTATAAATACCAAAACCCCCAGAAAGAAACCTAGAACTCCCATGCCGCCACTGCAAGCCTCTGTTCTGAAGAGATCTCATCTCGAGCACAGTTCCAGCACCCCGCCGGAGGGGGAAATCATCACCGGAGGCTTCATCCCGGCGGTCTCCTTGATGTGGAGGGAGTAGTTCACCCTCGGGGTTGAGGGTATGTACCAGTATCTATGTGTTTGATCTCTCTCTCTCTGTCTCTCTCTCCTGTTCTCGATTTGGCACGATCCTTATTATGCAAGATCTACATGAAGAGGAAAATTGCCGGCAACTGGAATTCTAGACCTGAAAAGAGCTACAGCAACGATAGCTATTCTCCGAAGCTCCAAATGACCTGAAAAATTAAGGAGATTTATTTTGGAATTAATAAAAATATTGGAAGAAGAAACTCCGGGAGGGGCCCCACCAGTGAGCGACAGGCTCAGGTGGCGCCCCCCTGGGGCGCGCCATGTGAGCTTGTGAGCCCATCAGCAGGCCTCCGTGGCCCATCTTCTCCTATATGAAGCCATTTGCCCTAGAAAAAAAAATCAAAAGAAGACTTTCTGGACGAAGCACCACCGTCTCAAGGTGGAACCTGGGAAGGAGCACTTTTGCTCTCCGGTGGAGCGATTCTGCCGGGGATACTTCCCTCCGGGAGGGGGAAATCGAAGCCATCGATATCACCAACGTTGCTCTCATCGTGGGAGGACCCATCTCCATCAACATCTTCACCAGCACCATCTCATCTCAAACCCTAGTTCATCTCTTGTATTCAATCTTTGTCTCAAAACCTCAGATTGGTACCTGGGGGTTGCTAGTAGTGTTGATTACCTCTTGTAGTTTATGCTAGTTGGTTTAATTGGTGGAAGATTATATGTTCAGATCCTTAATCATATATTATACTCCTCTGATCTTGAACATGAATATGATTTGTGAGTAGTTCCGTTTGTTCTTGAGGACATGGGAGAAGTCCTGTTAGAAGTAATCATGTCAAAGTTGGAATTCGTTCAATATTTTGATGATGTGTATGTTGTTATTCCTCTAGTGGTGTCGTGTGAACGTCGACTACATGACACATTACCATGCTTGGGTCTAGGGGAAGGCATTGGGAAGTAGTAAGTAGATGATGGGTTGCGAGAGTGATAGAAGCTTAAACCCTAGTTTATGCGCTATTCCGTAAGGGGCTGATTTGGATCCATATGTTTCATGCTATGGTTAGATTTATCTTAATTCTTCTTTTGTAGTCGCGGATGCTTGTGAGAGGGGGTAATAATACGTGGGTTGCTTGTTGAAGCAAGAACAGCACCCTAGCACCGGTCCACCCACATATCAAATTATCAAAGTAGTGAACGCGAATCAACTAAACATGATGAACGTGACCAGACAAGAATTCCCATGTGTCCTCGAGAACGCTTTGCTCACTATAAGAAGTACTTTAGGCTTGTTCGTTGCTATAAAAAGGATTGGGCCACCTTGCCGCACCTTTATTACTATTGTTACTTGTTACTCGTTATGAATTATCTTGCTATCAAACTATTTGTTACTACTACATTCAACACTTGCTGAGAATACCTTGCTGAAAACCGCTTATCATTTCCATCTGCTCCTCGTTAGGTTCGACACTCTTACTTATCAGAAGGACTACGATTGATCCCCTATACTTGTGGGTCATCATCCCCAAGACTCCTATTGATTGCAGGCAATCGGTTGGATTCTTTAGAACTTGACTTTTGATGCTTTTCATACTCGGAGCACTGTTCTTCAATCGGATGTCTGAGTGGGTGATGTAAGCGACCGAGTGGATCGGTGATAACCCACAAGTATAGGGGATCGCAACAGTCTTCGAGGGTAGTATTTCACCCAAATTTATTGATTTGACACAAGGGGAGCCAAAGAATATTTGTGAGTATTAGCAGTTGAGTTCTCAATTCAACCACACCTGGAGAATTAAATATCTACAGCAAAGTGTTTAGTAGCACAGTAGTATGATAGTTTTGATAGCTGTAGTAGCAGTAGCAATAGCAACAGAAACAGTAACAGAAGCAGTTTTGTAGTGATTGTAACAACAGCAGCACCGAAAGTAACTTAGCAAAGATCAATATGCGAAAAGCGTAGGCATTGGATCGGTGATGGATAATTGTGTTGGATGACATTCACCATGTAACAGTCACAACCTGGAGCGATACACAATAGCTCCAATTCATCAATGTAATGTAGGCATGTATTCCGTATATAGTCATACGTGCTTATAGTAAGAACTTGCATGACATCTTTTGTCCTACCCTCCCGTGGTAGCGGGGTCCTTAAGGAAACTAAGGATATTAAGGCCTCCTTTTAATAGAGAACCAGAACAAAGCATTAGCACTTAGTGAATACATGAA
This sequence comes from Elymus sibiricus, assembly GCA_039707655.1. Lineage (NCBI taxonomy): Eukaryota > Viridiplantae > Streptophyta > Magnoliopsida > Poales > Poaceae > Elymus > Elymus sibiricus. The sequence goes on from CM077674.1 coordinate 257,761,093, forward strand.
CTCCTCAAACTATGGTAATCACCGGAAAGAATCCCAATTATTGTCACCTTGGGGTATGCAGATCATAACACGTAATTGGTGCATACAACTTGCAAGATAGGATCAAGAACACAAATATATTCAGGAAAACATAAAGGGTTCACATCTGAAATCATGGCACTTGGGCCCTAGTGACAAGCATTAAGCATAGCAAAGTCATAGCAACATCAATCTCAGAACATAGTGGATACTAGGGATCAAGCCCTAACAAAATTGACTCGATTACATGACAAATCTCATCCAACCCATTACCATCCAGCAAGCCTATGAAGAAATTACTCACACACGGTGGTGAGCATCATGAAATTGGTGATGGAGGATGGTTGATGATGACGACGGCGTCGAATCCCCCTCTCCGGAGCCTCGAACGGACTCCAGATCAACCCTCCCGATGAAGAACAGGAGGTGGCGGCGGCTCTATATCGTAAAACGCGATGATTCTTTCTTCTCTTATTTTTTTTCTGGATGAATAGGTACTTATAGCGTTGGAGTTAGGGTTTCGGAGCTGCCAGGGGCCCTCAAGCTTGCTAGGCGTGCCCAAGGGGGTGGGCGCGCCCCCTGGGCTTGTGGCGCCTGGGTGCCCCCCCCCCCTCTGGTAATTCTCTTCGCCAGTATTTTTTATATATTCTGAAATAATTCTCCGTAAATTTCCAGGTCCATCCGAGAACTTTTATTTCTACACAAAAATAACACCATGGCAATTCTGCTGAAAACAGCGTCAGTCTGGGTTAGTTCCATTCAAATCATGCAAATTAGAGTCCAAAACCATAGCAAAAGTGTTTGGAAAAGTAGATTCGTTTGGGACGTATCAACCCCCCCAAGCTTAACTCATTGCTTGTCCTCAAGCAATTCAGTTGATAAACTGAAAGTGACAAAGAAAAACTTTTACAAACTCTTTTGTTCTTGTTGTCTATATATATACTTAACTAGCATCCAAGTTTTCAGCAAAGATTATGAACTAACCATATGAATGATAACACTTAGGTCTCACATTTACTCATATCAATAACATAACCAACTAGTGAGCAATAATAAGATATCTCGGATGCCAACAATTTGTCAAAACAATCATGATGCAATATGGTAACATGGTATCTCGCTAGCCCTTTCTGAGACCGCAAAACATAAATGCAAAGCACCTCTGAAGTTCAAGTAACAACTAGATATTGTAATTCATGGTAGAAGAGATCCAGTCATGTCACACCCAACATTAACTATACTCAATGCATAAAAAATGACAATGGTGCTCTCCAACTGGTGCTTAAATGAGAGGGTGATGACTCAACAATAAAAGTAAAATAACATAAAAGTAAATAGATAGGCCCTTCGCAGAGGGAAGCATGGATTTGCAGCGGTGCCAGAGCTCAGAGCTTAAAACAGAGATGAAAACAATTTTGGGAGGTATGCTTTTCCTGTCAACATCACGACCGAGAATTTTCAATATCTTCCATGCTAAACACATTATAGCCGGTTCCCTAGCGGAAAGGTAAAGTTTAATCCCCCTCCACCATACCAACACAAGCCATGGCTAGCCGAATCCTCGGGTGCCCTCCAAACGAAATTTCCGAGGGAGTTTGTTTGCATTATATATATTTTTTTCATTTTGATTACGGGACTGGGCATCCCAATTACTAGCCCTTCTCATGCAATTACAAGTGAATAAACACTCATCTGAGAATAACCCGCTTAGCATGGAAGATATTGACCACCCCTTGTCGCTCCATGAGTGGTACGGGCACACAAAACAGATGTTTATTTGAATGATTAGAGGTGGCACATGGAAATTTACTTGGAACGGTAGGGTAATACCGCATATAGGTAGATATAGTGGACTCATCTGGAACAACTTTAGTTTAAGGATTTTGGTTGCACAAGCAGTATTCCCGCTTAGTACAGGCGAAGGCTAGCAAAAAGATTGAGAAGCGACCAACTAGAGAGCAAAAACGGTCATAGTCATGCATTGAGAATAATTAACACTGAATACGAGCATGAGTAGGATATAAACACCATGAACATAAATACCGTGGAGGCTATGTTGGTTTTGAATCAACTACATGTGTGAACATGTGCCAAGTCCAGCTACTTGAATTGTTCAGAGGAGGATACCATACTAACATACTACATCATAACCATTTGAATGCATGTTCTCACTCAAGATAAATCATTATCCACTCCTTGCTATTTAGGCATGGCATGAGCAACTATGATCTATAATTGTCATCACAAACATGTTTACTCATAATAATGCAGAATCATGAATACTGAGTTAAACATATTTACAAAGACAAAAACAAGAAGACTTCATACCAGCTTTTCTTTACCGCAATCACTTCATTAAATATCGTCATTATTGCCTTTCACTTGCATGACCGAATGATGTCATAATAATAATGGTGCAAGTGTGCCGTGGACTAAGCTGGAATCTGCAAACATTTATTCAAAGGAGAAGACAAGGTAATAGTGGCTCTTTGTTAGATCAACAATAAAGCATATGAGAGCCACTCAACAATTTCATCATGGTCTTCTCCTTACGATGACTCAACGAAAAGAAAACAAGTTCATAGAAACACACCGAAATATTTTTGAAGTTTTTAGTTTTTCTGAAGAATGCAAATTAACGAAGGAAAAACGAGAAACGAGAAAAACTATTTACACGGGACAACTCCCAATAAGTAAAAGAAGAAACGAGAAATCTTTTTGGGTTTTCTTTTAATACTACGAATTATCTAAACAAGAAAGAAACTACAACTATTTTTTTTTGATTTTCGAAGTTTTTCAAACACACAAGAGGAAAACGAAAATAAAACTAACATGGATATACAATGAAAAAGGATGAACACCGACAACTGGAATGAATGTGTGGTACATGAATGTAATGTCGGTGAGAAATACGTACTCCCCCAAGCTTAGGCTTTTGGCCTAAGTTGCTCTACGGCCATGGGTCGAAGTCTGCCCCTCCAGAATAATACTGGGGTTGTTGAGGATCCAACAGTGGCTGCTGAGGGTCCCACTAATAAACAGGCTCCTGAGGCTCCCACTGATAGATCGGTACTAGAGCGGGTACTGGCTCAGGTGCTGGGGGCGGTGCCAGACCCCAATAAGCGTAAATGTCCTCAGGCATGATGATGTATCTGCCCCTGTGAAGATCAAACAAAGCAGGCGCAGGCAAAGTAATAATTTCATGAGTACCCTGACTGAATACCAAGTTATATCTAAAGCGAACGTCTCTAGAATTAATAAAGTTGTGCCCAACCATGCTGTCGTAGTCAAAATGCCTAATGGCTAAGAGCCTCTCTTCCCTCTCGTCGTGCCTAATAGGAATCTCAAAAAAATTAGCGAGACGGGAAGCATAAATACCACCATAAATAAGGCCCTTCGAGGGGTTAGTGTGCAACCGCCGGGCGACCATAGCACCCAAACTAAAAGTCCTATCAGCGTAAAGAGCATGGTGCAAAATAGCAAGGTCAGGTGAGCTGAGCGTTCCACTCTCCCACCGTCCAGTCAGACACCTCCCAGCAAATAATGAATAATAGCGCAAAACAGGGAAATGTAAACTAGCAACCCTAGCCTAAGAAACTTCTCTCGACTCCCCTACTGTCACCTCAGAGATAAACTCCGAGACATCCCTAGGATGTGGCTCTACTGGGCTGCCCTCATTAGGAAGTTTGCACACATGGCAAAAATACTCAAGTGTCATCTCTTTAGGAATATCATATAGGTTAGATGACACCGTGGGTATATCTCTCCTAGAATGAAAGTGAAAACTTTGCATGAAAGTATTAGTGAGGAGAAGATACTGGTCACACTTTTCTTCGAGGAATGGGATAATGCTGGCATTGTTCGCCAAATAATAGAAATCATCAAAAATTACCGCATCCCTCAAGAATGTGTCGCATGGCCATTCGCACGGCCGCACCTCGGCCGCATGAGGAAGATGGTACTTGGGCTTCGGAGCCTCCGTAGGGTTCTGGCTCGAAGAACCCCTCAACCTCCACTTGAGCATTTTCCTTTTCTGAAAATTTCTGAAATTTTTAGTGACCTAAAATAAAAGTGAACGAAACTCGACAAAATTGATAGCAACTACTCCCACAAGCATCTAGAGGCTATATCATGCATCAAAACTACTTTGGACCATACAAATTCAACATGCAAGCTCATATACATGGTCACCATAGCAGCAAAAATTTGCAAAACATAAAGCACTAGAACAAAAACTAATTGGAGCACTGGAGGAGTCACATACCGAGGAGAAATTCCTCAAAACAGTTTTGGAAACGGAGTTCCGAGCAAGGAGACCGAAATTTGCAGCAAAATGAGCAAGAACACGGGCTTCAGAGCAAGGATGATTTTTTCTGGAGGAAGCAGAAGGCAATGGGTGGCTGGCATAAGTGAGTGGGTCCCTGTGGGACCCACAAGCCTGTTGGGCGCACCTAGGGGGGTGGGCGCGTCCTGTGAGCTTGTGGCTCATAGGTGCACCTCCTTGGGGTGTGTCCAGTGCCAAAAATTCTTAAATATTCTGGAAAAAATCATACTAAATTTTCAGGGCATTCTGAGAACTTTTATTTTTGGGCCATTTTTTATTGCACGGATAATTCCGAAAACAGGATAATCATGGCATTTTATTTTATTCAACTACACATAACAGAGAGCAAAAGGTGATTATAGAAAGTTGTGTTTACTAAATTCATCGAACACATGCCCCTCAAAAAGAATCCATTAATAGGGTTGATCAAGTATTATTAACAAACTATTTCCGAATGGCATGAAACCAAAGAATTTTCGTATAACACTAAGTTACCTCAACGGGGATATATGCATCTCCCCAACAATAAGAATTTCATATTTCTTTTTGACAGTAGGAAGAGGAAATTTGAAATCTCCAATAGTGATAGTCGAAATCTTTTCAATACAATTGATACTTGTGGCGCCCCGCCTGAATACCATTGTAGCCAGACGGTCGCTGCACACGCCAGCCCAGGAAATCACTCTGGCATGCGCTTTTACAACAAGTATCATGAACACAAGCATTTCTATTAATGAAATATATCAGTCTTACATGATATATTACAAGGGTGATGGCAGCGGAAAGGCTCTATCTAAGGCAGCATGGTCTTGGTGCGGCTCCAATCCACAGGGATCTGACTGGGTTACTCTTCTAGCCCGCGAACACTCCGGCTCCTCGCTAGCGAACGTCGGATCCTTAGGTGAACCTGGCCACATTGAAGGCCGCTGAGTACTTTTGAATGTACTCGCAAGCAAACCAAACCAACATATACACCAAGCAAAGCAATCCATGGCATTCAAGCATGCATTTGTTATTGAAACAACATTAACTCTCATAGCATAACATAATTACCTAGCAAGATTAATTATCATGTCATGACAGGATTATCTAGCAAGATTAAACATCTAGCAACATTATTCATCATGTCATGGCAAGATTATCTAGCATGATAACTACTGAAGTAAATACAGTAAAGTAAAGCATATCAAGTAAATAATCCATACTCCGAATATTCTCACGATTCAAATCCGATCCAAACTTTGCGGTCATCCAACCGCTCATCTCATAGCCATCGCATGGCTAATATTCATACCCCTGACATCCTCTGATGTCCAGGCATCTGTACTGCAAGTCTGATAAAACTTACCATTCTCTGGTTCATTATTAACATCATATAGTTTGTTCCTCTAGACTCGACACAGACCAAATAGGGTCCTACACGAACTGTCCATGACCGAGGACGCGGCTATTCGAATAGATTTACACTCTGCAGAGGTTGCGCACTTTACCCACACCATGGAGCTCCTGGCCTCGTACTTTAGTACATGTTCCCATTCGGGTGGACCAGTGCTGCTCCAACAAAACCTTGTCTATTGCCCGGCACTCTTACGGTCCCACCGACAATCATACCCTCCCAGGGTCATGTCCTGGGTGGCCCCTGTGTCACCCCGTGACACCTGCCACCGTCGTGGCCAAACACTGTCCCAAACGGGGACGCCGACAAATAACTCAACTTGGGCTCACAAGGTTATCGCCGCCTACCGGGCCAGGGTAGCGCACATGCATAACCTTCCCTATTTGGTGGTACCGACAAGAGGCAGGACAATAGACCAAGCTAGGGCCGTCCCAGACTGGCAAATGTGGCTGCACAGGTAAGTCCGGATACGTGGCACTATGACTCGATCCAGTCGACGGAGGAGGTTGTTGTCATTATTAAGTCACATTTCATAATATTGCAATAACAGTAACCATGCAAGATGTAACAATTATGAAAACCTAACAACCTATCTCCATACAATATCACAACGAGTCGATAGTGCGATAATATGATGAATATTAGCAGGTAATGAAAATAGTAATACGAACTATCAGGAGTTTAATTAATTCTAACACAGGCGTATTCATTAATTACACATGCAAGAATAACACAGAGCAATGCTTTAGGGCATATATCAGATGGTCGGCTTGCCTGGGGGTCGAGGAATACTCCGGGAAAAGTGCGATCACCTCGCGGGAGAATTCGGCGGAAAGGATTCCCTCTCGGAGGGGCTGAATAGAGGGCAGGGGCAAAATGGGTATTTCAGAAAGTGTCAACATGGTGAAAGTGATGTCATCGGAACGGGATCGACGAACTGAAGAAGTGGGCTTTGGATTCACCTGAATCGGAGTTACGAGCGAAAAGTTATGAGTGTTTGACTGCCAGGGACTGATCTGCAAAAGAAATATTTGCATCCGGGTCCCTCATAGCACAGCGACTGGCGCCTTCTCTGGGAATACGTTTCCAGTAGGGAAAACACACTCTGTCCTGAGTACGCTTTCTCTGATTGGAAACGCATCACCGTGGAGTACGCTTTCCCCCAACCGAAAGCGTAAGTGGGCGGGGGCGCCTCCACTTATCCGAGCTGGCGGGTGCGGGGCCGAGCTTCTGCCGATGACAGGTGGGGCCGGCACCATCTTCTCTCTCCTCCCTCTCCTTTTGTTCTTCCTCCCGACGAACAGAGCAGAGGAGGCCCGGCCGAGCGGGCGTCGGCGTGCTCCGGCGACCTAGGCCATCCCCCGCTGTGCTCCGCCTACCGGCGAGATCAGCGTGACTAGACGCACCCATCCCGGCACCGAGCGGACTCCGGGGAGGACCGTACCAGTGGCGGTTTGAGCTCCCGCGGGATAGGCCGTCGGCCGGATTTGGGGACGAGGCCACAGCCGTCCCGGGGATGAAACGGAGGGGTGGGGAGGTTCGTCTCGATCTGGAGGTTCCACTGGTGGAGAAAGAAAGGAAGGAGGGGCAGCGGCTTGCTCGAATTCGAGCAGAGACCGTGGGCAGCAATGGCGGCCGTGGAGGAGAGATTGGGCGCCGGAGCTCGATTCTTTGGGCTGGGGAAGGGCTAGGGAGTAGAGGAGGAGGTGTGGGTGCTCGTGGGGCTCCGGGAGAGGGCTATTTATAGCCCGGCCGAGTGAGCTTCTCGGCGACAACCGAGGCTTCGGGAGCTCGCTGCCTTGGCGGTATTCCGGCGAGGTGGCGCGTGAGGAGAGGTGCCGACCTGACGCGTGGATGAGGATGGGACTGCGCTGGCGAGCTCGAGAGGATTCGGGGAGGAAGAGGACAGCGGAGGGGCGGCGACAGAGGGGTTCACGAGAAGGACAGTGCCATGGCGGCGGCTGCCGTGGCGTGGGGATAAATAAAGAAGAGGGGAGAAGCTGCGGGAGAGGGGCGCGCGGCCACCATGGAGCCAGAGGACAAGCCTAGATTAGCCATGGCCGGCTGGAGCTCGCTGACCGTCGCGGTTCTTCGCGCAAAGCGCCGTTTTGGCGTGGCCAACTCGTGGTCACCGCAGGCACCACGCCTCCAGAGCGCCTATTTGACTCCAGGCCAGGCCAAATAGATGGATCAGTGTTCAGTGAGTTGACCTGTGAGAGTTTGGATGGAAGTGGGGGCAAGATTTGACTGATTGGAGATGACCTAGGTTCTGACCAGCAAGTGTTTGTAAGTTACTTGAGAAGATTGGCTTGGAATGATGAGCTGGTTTTTGGTGGGTAGCAATACTCTACTAAGGTGAGTTCCCTGGCCAATTTTTAGGCCAAATGCATCACCCTAGCTAGCACTGCCTTTGCAAACTGCCCAGCTGGACAGAAATGGGAAAATGGAAGCTGCACTCAACTGGCTGGATGGATTGAGCTGAATTTTGGTGGAAGGAGATGATTTGGAAGTATGGAGGTACTCGCAAAATTTCAGCTCAATTGGAAAAGCCAAAATGGTACTTCCTTCACAAAGCTTGAATCTGGACAGAAACTAGATGGAATTTTTGAGAGAAATTGGCTAGATGAAATGATGTGAATTTTTGCATGGTCACATCATATTAGGAATGTGAGGTCCTGGATTAATTTCAACATTTTTGAAGCAATATAAAATATAGTTGCTTCACAACCTCAAAATAGATCTAGAAACAAGAAGTGGATGATGCTCTCAAAATTTGATCTGTGGAACTTGGGATCTTGATGGAAATGGTGAAGATATGGATAGGAGAACCTCGACAAATTATTTGGGATTTTTCCTGGCTACCAAAATGGTAGTTCCTTTGGAAAGTGCCCAAAATGCCATATTGGCTTTAAATAGGAAAATGCAATTTTCCTTATTTAATTATGGCCAATATTTTTATGGGAGCTCAATATGATCACAAAGAATATCTCCACCAGTTTTCATGAACTTTGGAGATGGATAGATATTTTCCTGGATTTAATTCCTTTAAACAGCAGAAAAAGGAATTAATTTTAAATGAAAAATATTGCAAATGACTTGGCAATATTTTTGCATATCCAGGGTTTATAGAGATAGGATGATCACTGGGAGAAATTTGGGAGGCAAAAGATCAAAGGAAATTGGGGTTCCTTTGTAACGGAAGGAATTAGGGTTTCACTTCCGGTAAACCGGAGAGTAGGGTTTTGGCGGCAGAATCTTGAGAAAATATCTTGGGTGGCAAGGTTGGACTGGAGAGAATCTCTGGTCAGCTAAGAGAGGCAAGGCTAAATGACCATCTTCATATACCCAAGAGCGAGAGAAAATCCAACAACATCGGAAAAAAAGATGGGAGTCAAATCCCGCGAAGGAAAAAAACAAGGAGCGAAAACCAGGGTGTCACAATACCATTCACCAAACTTTGTTTCTTCGGAAAATAAACTGTATGCTCCTTTCCATTGACATGAAAAGTAACCTTTCTTTTGTTGCAATCAATAACAGCCCCTGCAGTATTCAGAAAAGGTCTACCAAGGATAATCGACATGTTGTCATCCTCAGACATATCAAGTTTAACAAAGTCTGTCAAGATAGTAACATTTGCAACAACAACGGGCACATCCTCGCAAATTCCAATAGGTATAGCAGTTGATTTATCAGCCATTTGCAAAGATATTTCAGTAGGTGTAAGTTTATTCAAATCAAGTCTTCTATATAAAGAGAAAGGCATAACACTAACACCGGCTCCTAAATCACATAGAGCAGTTTTAACATAACTTCTTTTAATGGAGCATGGTATAGTGGGTATTCCCGGATCTCCTAACTTCTTAGGTACTCCACCCTTAAAAGAATAATTAGCAAGCATGGTAGAAATTTCAGCTTCAGGTCTCTTTCTTTTATTAGTGACAATATCTTTCATGTATTTAGCATAGGGAGACATTTTCAACATATCAATCAAGCGAGTGCGCAAAAAGACAGGTCTAAGCATTTCAACAAAGCGCTCAAAATCTTCTTCATCCCTATTTTCAGATGGTTTAGTGGGAAAAGGCCTGGGTTTTTGAACCCATGGTTCTCTTTCTTTTCCATGTTTTCTTGCAACGAAGTCTCTTTTATCATATCTTTTATTCTTAGGAGGTGGGTTATCAAGATCAACAGCAGGTTCTATTTCTACATCATTATCTGGTTGAGCATCAACATGAACGTCATCATTATCATTATCATTATTATTATCATTATTAGTAGGTGGATGTTCATTACCAGATTGTGTCTCAGCATCAGAAATAGAAACATCATTAGGATGTAACACCCTGGATTTTCCCTTTTCCTTTTATTTGGATTTATTGAATCCTTTAATTTCATTTGGGTTTTTCAGTCGATTCTTTTGGACTTGCCACTTGGAATTATTTTTCAATTTTCTTCCAAGTGGGTTCTATCATCCATAAACCCTCCCTAGACCTCATCCCTCTCACCATAATGCCATTGGATATTTTTATTTAATGGCATTATATTCTTTTTCTTCCTGAAAATGCCTATTTTCTCAATAAGCTATGAAGCAACGCTCATTTTTATTGCTCCAAAAATTCCAAGAAAATTCCCAAATATTCTTTGCATCATGCGTCACCTCCCTATGCAAAAATATCCCATGGTCATTTGGAAATTTTCAGCTAAGGAAAATGTTTTTGCTTCTGGAGAGAATGGGCACTTTGTGAAGCAAGTACATTTTTCCTTGATCTGTTGGGGCTGAAATTTTTACCACATGACTACCCTCCAAAGAGATGCTTAACCCCAAAATTTCAGACTCAAATTCCTAGCCGTTTGTCCCCAGCATTTGTCAGAAGTTTCTATCCAGAAACTTTGCCTCAAGCTCAAGTCATGTCCACTGAGCCAGATGGCAAGCCAAGCGCAGTTCTAGGCACCGCGTTGAAGGGACTTCTCAATTGACACGGTTTGGCAGTGCCAAAAGTACCGCGTGTTCCAGTGCACGCGGTGACCCTGTGGGATGCACGGGGTTGGCATGCGCTCGCCGCACTCTGTACACCGGGTCCCTCTGCCGCCGCCCATTCACCCTCCGCTCGCCACCGCAGCTTATCCCAGCCTCGCAGCGATCTGCAGCGTGCCACCTAGCCTCGCCCTGCTCCTCCCCAATGCCGGCAAGCCATTCGCCGGAAGCGACCGAACGCTACCAGGCGGAACAGTGGGCACGCATGCTCCGTTTACTCCGCGTAGTGCGCCGCACTGTGCTTGCATGCGTGCACCGCGTAGCTGTGCACCACTACTCCTCCTCCACGTCGTGCCTGAGCTCCTCTCCCTCTCTCTTCTTCTGCAATTCATCGCCGGTGGAGTCCCGAGCACCGCCGCACTCCATCTATAAATAGAGCCGTCCCCGACTCCTCCTAGCCATCGCCCTCACTTCACCTGGACACAAATCACTCTCCCACAAGCGTGGCAAGGCCGGGAGGGCCTCCTGCCGCCGATCATTGCCGGAATCCGCCGCAGATCCCCCTGGATCGTGCACTCATCCCAGCCACCCCCCAGCTTCGCTCTCTGCACCCCTCGAGGTCGTGGTGATCTCCTGAGCTCGACGGTGCCACTGGTTCGCCGGATCGTCGCCGGAATCACCGAATCCGACAAGCTCCGCCGCCGCCGTCTCTGGAGAAGAACACCCCGACGCCGTCCGGCCACCCTCGCCGTCACTTCGGGTACGTGCGTGCTCGCCATGATGCCCTGAGTCCATCCCGCCCATCGCCGGAGACCGCCGTGGCCTACTCGTCGGAGAACCACCGGCGATAGCGCTGCCTCTCTTGTTCCCTCTCCCTCCCTCTTTTAACCCTGACAGTGGGGCCCCACTGTCAGCCTCACCCGCGTGGCCGAACCGTTTTCTAAGTGGAGGCGTACTATGGAAATACGCCTTTGACGTGGCCTTTTCTGGAAATTCGGTTAAATTCATTTAAATGAATATTTGACCAGATTCTGACCCCAACTTTGACCAGCTATAATTTCTATTCTATAAGTCCAATTGAGTTGATTCTTTTTTGCTACTGGTTTGTATTGAGCCAAAGTTTATGCATGCCAAGTTTCAGAATTTTTCTTGCTATTGAGAATTTCTGGTGAAATAAAATGCTTTATGTGACATTTTCTTTTTGCATTTAAAATATTTTTAGAAGCTCCTAATTGTGTTGGAGAAGACCAGGAGTATTGTGACACTCCTCTGAACCAAGGCAAGCCACAACATTCATATGCAAGGATGGCATTGCAATAGCAATGGTTTATTGGAATTAAATTCATCATATAATTCACTATTAAAATGATTTTCTATATAGAACTTATTGCACAGAATTTGTTCCATGTCATTTTGATAGTATGCAGTAGGGTATATGCTTTCTTGTTAAAGTGTGCAGTAGAGATACGTCATATGCTCTCGTGGTAACAAGATGCATTCATTACTCATGAACATGACCCGTGCATCCATTCACATACTATGGCTCGAATCATTTCAAGTTAAACTTGATGTTAATTCAACTTGAACATGCTGTTGATCGACTCATGGTGCCACTGAATCGAGCTCACCAGTGCAACCACACTTGCCTGGATGGGGAGGCCCTAATGTGGTCTATTGTCATGCCTCTCGCCGGTGCCTCCTACAAGGGAAGGTTGTGCGCTGGCGCTACCCTGGCCCGGTAGGCAGTCATAACCTTGTGTGCCCGAGTTTTATGGCACTGAGGTCCCCGTTTGGGACGATGTTTATGTTTGGCCACGACGGTGGCAGCCACAGAGGTGGCAGATGTCACGAGTTGACATCGGGGCCACCCATGACATAGCCCAAAGGGGAGTTTGTCAGAGTGGCCGGGAGAGTGTCATGCAATGGATTGGTTTTGTCGGAATGTTGTTGGTCCACCCGAATGGGAGCACGAGGCCATGAGTTCCGTAGTGTGGGTACAGTGTACTAACCTCTGCGGAGTGTATAATCCATCGATAGCCGCATCCTCGGATATGGACACAGTTCATAGTAGGTCACACCGTGGGTCAACAAATATAATTAACTTGCACACAAAGATTCACAAGATGGCACATGCAGAATTGGTGATCGAGTGAGGATCACTATGAAAAGGTATTGCTGTGATCAAGTGAGGATCACGTTGGTAAGTTATGAACGGTGGTTACGTGGTAACCCCGGAATGGTAAGTTGGTCCCAGGGACCACAGCAACTTTTCACGCACACCTCATGTTGGGTAGTATCATGCTCATGCATTAAACTTGTTAAATGCCTTGTTGTTGTTTGTCGTACTTGTTTTGTTTGCTATGAGCATGCGAGTACATTCAAAGTACTCACCTGGCTTATCATGCCAGATGTAGGAGAAGCCGTGCATGGTGTTGATGTTGAGCAGTATGTCGCACTCTAGGCCGTGTCCTAGCAGTGTCCCTGTGGAGTGGAGTTCCGCTACCTCGTCGTTCTGCTGCCGCGTAGTAGATCCCTTTATCATCGAGGCCCCCGAGATGTGTACTAAATAATGTACATAAGTGCAGCCGCACCGTGTGTGCCGCTTGGCCTCGCTTATCATGTAATATTTGGAACCTATGTATCCGCTGGAGATCAATAAAGCGGTTGTTTTCTGTACCAAGTTGTTGTGTATTGCCAGAAGACTTGATCTCTGGGCTGGCAATGCAAGGTAAACCGATTGCTCTGAGCCGGGGTGCCACATAGGATCCTCAGAAGATTTTTCTATCACAGGTTCAGTAGAAGCAGGCAAAGTTTTATCATTCTTCTCTTTCTTTTTCTTCTTAGATGAACTAGGTGCATCAGTGTTAATTCTTTGAGAATCTTGCTCAATTCTTTTAGGATAACCTTCAGGATATAGAGGATCCTGAGTCATTCTACCTCCTCTAGTAACGACTCTAACAGCATGATCATTCATTTTATTATTGATCTCATCAAGCAAATCATTTTGTGACTTAGCAATTTGTTCTAACTGAGTCTGGACCATAGAAGCATGTTTACTCAAACCCTTAACATCATTAGAAGTTCTAAACATAAAATCACTCAAACGATCAATCATGATGGCATTTTGTTTTAATTGATTGCTAACATACATATTAAAGTGTTCTTGCTTCACAATGAAATTGTCAAATTCATCTAAGCATTGGCTAGCTGATTTATTATAAGGAATATCACCTTCATCGAATCTACAAAGAGAATTTACCTCTACTACCTATGTCGGTGTGTCGAGCCCACGTATTTCTTCAGCAGGTGGTAAATTCTTAACATCTTCAGCTTTAATACCCTTTTCTTTCATAGACTTCTTAGCTTCTTGCATATCTTCTGGACTGAGGAATAGAATACCTCTCTTCTTCGGAGTTGGCTTAGGTGGTGGTTCAGGAAGTGTCCAATCATCGGCATTTCTCAACATATTATTCAATAGTTCTTTAGCCTGTCCAACAGTTCGTTCCCTGAAAATAGAACCAGCACAACTATCTAGGTAGTCCCTAGAAGCATCGGTTAGTCCATTATAAAATATATCAAGTATTTCATTTTTCTTAAGAGGATGATCAGGCAGAGCATTAAGTAATTGGAGAAGCCTCCCCCAAGCTTGAGGGAGATTCTCTTCTTCAATTTGCACAAAGTTAAATATTTCCTGTAAGGCAGCTTGTTTCTTATGAGAAGGAAAATATTTTCCAGAGAAGTAATATATCATATCCTGGGGACTACGCACACAACCAGGAGCAAGAGTATTAAAACATTTCTTAGCATCACCCTTTAATGAGAAAGGAAACAACTTAAGAATATAGTAGTAACGAATCTTTTCCTCATGAGCAAATAGGGTGGCTATGTCATTCAATTTAGTAAGGTGTGCCACAACAGTTTCAGATTCATAACCGTGGAAAGGATCAGATTCAACCAAAGTAATTAACTCAAGATCGACAGAGAATTCATAATCCTTATCAGTAACAAAGATAGGAGAGGTAGCAAACTTAGGATCATATTTCATTCTCTCCATCATAGACTTTTCTTTTAACTTACCAAGCAATTTTCTAACATCATCTCTATCATTACAAGCAAGAATTTCTCTAGCTATTTATCCATCTAGAACATAACCATCAAGTATCTTAGGCATTTCAATTCTAGGAAAGCTAGGAATAATAGGTGAATCATAATTTTCAGGAGTTTCAACATTTTCAGTTTCTTTAGCTTTAGCAATTTGTTCATTAAGAAATTCACCTAGTGGCACAGTATTATCAAGCATAGTACTGGCATCATCATAAGTATCATGTATAGCAGAAGTAGTATCATCAATTACTTGCGACCTATCAAAATGAATAGCAAGTGGTGGTGTCGCAAGCCTACTCAAAACAGAAGGTGAATCAAGTGCAGAGAGTGATGGCAGTTCCTTACCTCCTCTAGTCATAGAGGGGATGATCTTGGTCTTACAATCTTTCAGATTCTTCATAGTGATCAACAGATATAAATCCCAAGTGACTCACCAGATAGAGCTATAGTCCCCAACAACGGCGCGAGAAAAAGGTCTTGATAACCCACAAGTATAGGGGATCGCAACAGTCTTCGAGGGTAGTATTTCACCCAAATTTATTGATTCGACACAAGGGGAGCCAAAGAATATTTGTGAGTATTAGTAGTTGAGTTCTCAATTCAACCACACCTGGAGTACTAAATATCTGTAGCAAAGTAGTATGATAGTTTTGATAGCAGTAGTAGCAGTAGCAATAGCAACAGAAACAGTAACATAAGCAGTTTTGTAGTGATTGTAACAGCAGCAGCAACAAAAGTAACTTAGCAAAGATCAATATGCGAAAAGCGTAGGCCTTGGATCGGTGATGGATAATTGTGGTGGATGACATTCACCGTGTAACAGTCACAACCTAGAGCGATACACTATATCTCCAATTCATCAATGTAATGTAGGCATGTATTCTGTATATAGTCATACATGCTTATAGTAAGAACTTGCATGCCATCTTTTGTCCTACCCTCCCGTGGCAGCGGGGTCCTTAAGGAAACTAAGGGATATTAAGGCCTCCTTTTCATAGAGAACCAGAACAAAGCATTAGCACTTAGTGAATACATGAACTCCTCAAACTACGGTAATCACCGGAAAGAATCCCAATTATTGTCACCTTGGGGTATGAGGATCATAACACGTAATAGGTGCATACAACTTGCAAGATAGGATCAAGAACACAAATATATTCATGAAAACATAAAGGGTTTAGATCTGAAATCATGGCACTTGGGCCCTAGTGACAAGCATTAAGCATAGCAAAGTCATAACAACATCAATCTCACAACATAGAGGATACTAGGGATCAAGCCCTAACAAAATTGACTCGATTACATGACAAATCTCATCCAACCCATCACCGTCCAGCAAGCCTACGAAGAAATTACTCACACATGGTGGTGAGCATCATGAAATTGGTGATGGAGGATGGTTGATAATGAAGACGGCGTCGAATCCCCTTCTCCGGAGCCCTGAACGGACTCCAGATCAGCCCTCCCGATGAAGAACAGGAGGTGGCGGCGGCTCCGTATCGTAAAACGTGATGATTCTTTCTTCTCTTATTTTTTCTGGACGAATAGGTTCTTATAGCATTGGAGTTAGGGTTGCCTGAGCTGCCACGGGCCCACAAGCCTGCTAGGCGCGCCCTGGGGGGTGGGCGCGCCCCCGGGCTTGTGGCGCCTGGGTGGCCCCCCTCTGGTAATTCTCTTCGCCAGTATTTTTTATATATTCTAAAATAATTCTCCGTAAATTTCCAGGTCCATCCGAGAACTTTTATTTCTGCACAAAAATAACACCATGGCAATTCTGCTGAAAACAATGTCAGTCCGGGTTAGTTGCATTCAAATCATGCAAATTAGGGTCCAAAACCAGAGCAAACGTGTTTGGAAAAGTAGATACGTTTGGGACGTATCAATCGGTATTGGTGAAGCTTGTTCGTTCCTTAGAAAGGTACTTGAGTATTTGGTACTGGTCAAGCTTGTTCCTCCCTTAGAAGGGTACTTGAGTATTTGGTACTAGTCAAGCTTGTTCCTCCCTTAGAAGGGTACTTGAGTATCTAGTACTGATCAAGCTTGTTCCTCCCTTCATTTTTGTTGCTGATTGATCACTCTTTCATTTTCCTTTGGACAGAAAACTGGTGAGCTGGGAGCTCACCATGTGGCTTTGGAGAAGGAGGTGACCAAGCTTCGTGTTGACTTGGAGATGGAGAAGAACAAGAGCGCCCGACTCGAGCAGGAGAAGAGGACCATGGGAGATATGTTCTTCAACCTGAGTGCTTGTGACGACATTACTTTTCTTTGATTCGTGTAACTTTCACTCTAGCAGATGTTCGTAAAGTGAATTCACTTCTGCAAAAAAGGCTCAACAACTGTAGAAGCCATGAAGAAATCACTCGAAGACAAAAACACCAAGCTCGCGGAGGCTTAGAAGAACGCTAAGGAAAAAACAAAGCTGGCGGAGGATTCTGTCAAGGACACCGAGCAGCTCAAGAAATCCCACGAGGCACTGAAGAAGACGGCCTCTGCTATGTAGGGGAAGATCGCCGAGCTGAAGAAAAGCTATGGCAAGTGGGACAAGATGTTCAAGGATCAGTCAGATGCTTCAGCGAAGGACAAGATGGAACTTGGCGTCAAAATCTACGAGTTGCTCCAGAAGAGAACATAGCTTGAACAATTTTTTGAAGATGAGGTTAATGTGGTGAACGAAAAGCTTGAAGTTATGATGTTTCCGTCCAAGTGTTTCTTGTTGGCTCCAAGATACTTTGTTATTGACCAAATTTTTGTTCCTCTCACGTGTCCAAGGTTTTGTTCGAACGTTGAAGAGGAAACAAAGAAGATTCAGAAGGATCTTGACCCTGCGAGGTTGCTTCTACATGATAGCACCGCACTATCGCTTCTCCGATTGGATGAGCGCGTTCAGAATGTTATGAAATATATGACCCGTCTGAAGGAGGCTATGAGCAAGGTTGAAGATGTGCTATACCCCGGAGAAGAGCTCGAGGAGGACGTGGAGTCTCATCTTGACCGACTGAAAGAAGTTCCCAGCCGAGTGGATGCCTAGAAGAAATCCGTGGCTCATTGCGGGGCAGACGTGGCTCTCTCACTTGTCCGTGTCCACTTCAAGGATTTTGACAAGGAAAATCTGAAGTCCCTTAGGGTTTCCAACACAAAGAAGCTCAAGTTTCGGGACTTCTTAGCGACATTCATTGATGCTGCCACTCAGATTGCAGAAGTCATCGATCTAAACACTTTTATCAATCGAGCCAGCCCTGTGAAGGATGCTGGAGACGGCAATGGGAAAGCCGGAAAAACTTGGTGTCTAAATAAATTTGCCTCAGAATGCCGAGTGAATTTGTAATCGTTATACTTGATTGAGCTTGGGGCTCGTGCACTTTTGCTTAAGACTTGTTTGTTTGGTTCGACTATTTAATTTGATCAATACTTTGAACCTTTGCGTGGTTCGTTTCCTTATATTTTATCTAGGCAAATTGATTTGCGGCTAAGTCTTCGAGCTCGGAGAACAGATCTCACTCAGATGATTTTATACTTAGGCAAACTGATTTGCAGCTAAGTCTCTGAATTTTTGGTCGGGTAGAGTTTGTACTTAGACAAACTGATTGGCGACTAAGTCTTCGATATAAGAGGGATGCTCTTACTCAGATAGATTTTACACCCACTGAGGGTGTTTTACTTGTGCTACAGAGGCGTGCCCATTCTGACTGGGGCGTGACTCCAGAGAGTGCTTTAGCATCCGACTGGAATGTAGTCCCTAAGTGTAGCGTAGCCCTTGGGCGTAGCCCTCGGATGTGTTGCAGTGTCCGAGCGGAACGCGGCCCCCGAGTGTAGCATAGCCTTTGGGCGTAGCCCTCGAGTGTGTTACATTGTCTGAGTGAGCATAGTTCTTGATGCATTAGATCCGGTTGTTTTCTGGAAATTTCAGTAGAAGTGAAGCCCTATAGGAGCTCCCTAAGGACTCTAGCTAAGACCTTTTTGAGATCATGGGTGACTCGCGTGGACTTATCCCCTCTCGGTAGGCCGAAGACCATATCGTCTGTGTAGCGTGCATAATAGAAGACTACGACCCCATCCTCTCGGACCATTACCCTTTCAAGCTTGGAATCCAATATTTGGAGATAGCAGTGAATGAGGACAGGTTCAATTGGGCTTCCGAGCGGTATTCCTCATTTTTGGCACGTGTAACTCTTACCTTTTCTATCTACATGTGGTTTTCATGAAAACCTATTTTATCAACCTATGGACTCCTTTCAATGACAGAGTCTTTGGAGAAAATTGGTTCAGATGCAGAAAAGAAATAACTTTATTCATCGAGGTTCGTTCGGCAAAGTCCTTGGCAAGATTACATTGGTGACATGTTTATGTATAGAATCTACGAAGCAGGTCGGCATTCCAAGCACGGGGCTCTTCTGCTTTCTTGCGAATATTGTAGAGCCGGTAGGCCCCGTTATGCAACACCTTAGAGATTATAAATGGTCCCTCCCATGGAGGGGCTAGCTTGTGCGGCTTTTGTTGATCCAGTTGGAGGACTAAATCTCCTTCCTGGAAGGCACAACCACGCACTTGCTTGTTGTGATACCTCCGCAAGTTCTGCTGATACACGGTTGATCTTGTGAGTGCCAACTCACACTGGTGCAGCGACATGCTATACGAACGGTTTTCACCCCCTTTCCATGACAGAGTTTTAAACGGTCGCCTTGCCTATGTGTGCGATAGGGGGGGGGGGTCTTCCTACACGACCCAGAAACCGTCAGTGATAGGGAGCACGCAAGCATACGTTTCGTGGAACTAAGTGTATGCGATGCCCGCATCTTTCCCAAACGCTCCATCCTTGCTACTCGTGTGTGCTCGCATTACCATCACACTCGGTATTCTATGGTGCAACGTTTATGATGCTCACCCCATCACAAACAGTTCACGATTGTACACTGTATGTGAAGCTTGAATATATCCCACACATTTGTATGTACATAAACATTTGAGATGTTTAAAATGTCCCAAACGATTCATCCGTATTACCCGTGTCGGATGAAGGCCTATCGCACGTGTTCTTCTATGAGCAAACATTTACAATGCACACGACATCATAAACAGTTCATAATTGCCTAGCGTGTGTGATAAGGTGACTTTCACAAACATTTATTAAGAAGGAACTATGTGCGTTGTTGTTGTTAATCTCACACATTTTTTCTTGTCTGATTGTGTGTGCAGTTGAGTTTCATCGCACACGTACTGATCTGAGAAATGTGTCTGATCTTGACGTTTATCACAGATGTTTTGCTTTCGCAAACCGTGTGCAGTGTAATGGCCTGCAGACCATAATTTAGCCCTAATTTAATCCCTGCATTTAAAATTCAAAGAATTTGAAATTGAAACATATTTTCAATATGAAAGTAGGCAATCACTTATTTCATATCGAACCATGTTTATTACAAATACAAGTTCAAGGACGAATGCATAATTCGATGCACAGGTACATATTGTGAAGAACTACAGAAGCAACAAGTAAAGAATGATGAACCACAGTTGTACTAAAAGACTGTAAAGAGGGAGGTGGAAGATATTCAGGTTGCTGGAGAAGGTGAACCGGAATGCCCATATTGTGCCCTCCTCCATGCCTAATGCGCGCATGACTCTAGGCCAACCCCTTGTGATGGCCGCCCGCCCATCCTTCACTGTCTTCATTAGGACTTCTCGATGCTCATTGTAGTCTCGATGAAATACTTTTAACCTTCATTGCATGTCCACCAATCATGTACTTTGCGAGGTAATCTTGAGTAAACTGCTTTGGGAACCACTGCAAACGAAAAAGATTCAGACAATGTTGTCTAACAACTCATTATGGGCAGTAAAAAGAGAAGGCTACAGAGTTCGTAGTTACCATCTTACAACTCGTTGTTGTGTTGGATAGAGCGTAGACAAATAATTTAATTGTCATCGGTCGTATCTTTTTGCTAATAATTCTTATCAGTTTCCTCACTTGATGTTGGTTCATGAATATCTCATTGCCCCATACGCAAAAAAGGGTCGAGGCGTGGATCTTCGCCTAGGACATATGTACCTACAAGCAAGAAGTCAATATTAGAAACTAAAAAGTGTCCAGCCGTGGATCTGTATGCACTACATTATGGAATGGAGGCAGTATAAGCCGAGGGATGAAACTAAACTCCGTGGAAAATGATGGCCACTCCCTTTGTTGTCCTGCGTAAGTACATGGAAAGGCGTGATAAGTACTACATGCTTATCATCAACCAAATATAGCCATGGTAAACAACAACATCTCAAAATGACAGCTTGAATGTGTTGGTTTCAGCATGCTGTTAAAGCAGATAAAAATGGAAGGGAATGTTAACTACAATATGCTTAATGATGACCCACAAGTATAGGGGATCAATCGTAGTCCTTTCGATAAGTAAGAGTGTCGAACCCATTGAGGAGCAGAAGGAAATGACAAGCGGTTTTCAGCAAGGTATTCTCTGCAAGCACTGAAATTATCGGTAACATATAGTTTGATAGCAAGGTAATTCATAACAAGTAACAAGTAATAATGGTAACAAAGGTGCAGCAAGGTGGCCCAATCCTTTTTATAGCAAAGGACAAGCCGGAACGAACTCGTATAATAAGCAAAGCGTTCTCGAGGACGCATGGGAATTTCATCTAGTCACTTTCATCATGTTTGTTTGATTCACGTTCGCTACTTTGATAATTTGATATGTGGGTGGACCGGTGCTTGGGTGCTATTCTTACTTGAACAAGCCTCCCACTTATGATTACCCCATCTCGCAAGCATCCGCAACTACGAAAGAGGAATTAAGATAAATCTAACCATAGCATGAAACATATGGATCCAAATCAGCCCCTTACGGAATAGCGCATAAACTAGGGTTTAAGCTTCTGTCACTCTAGCAACCCATCATCTAATTACTACTCCACAATGCCTTCCCTTAGGCCCAAAGATGGTGAAGTGTCATGTAGTCGACGTTCACACGACACCACTAAAGGAAGCAACAACATACATATCATCAAAATATCAAACGAATACCAAATTCACATGATTACTTATGACAAGACTTCTCCCATGTCCTCAAGAACAAAAGTAACTACTCACAAATCATATTCATGTTCATTATCAGAGGGGCATTGAATATCATTAAGGATCTGAACATATAATCTTCCACCAAATAAACCAACTACCATCAACTACAAGATGTAATCAACACTACTAGCAACCCACATGTACCAATCTTAAGTTTTGAGACAAAGATTGAATACAAGAGATGAACTAGTGTTTGAGATGAGATGGTGCTAGTGAAGATGTTGATGAAGATTGGTCCTCCCATGATGAGAGGATCGTTGGTGATGCCGATGGCTTCGATTTCTCCCTCCCAGAGGGAATTTCCCCGGCGGAATCGCTCCGCCGGACAGCAAAAGTGCTCCTGCCCAGGTTCCTCCTCGAGACGGCGGCGCTTCATGCCGAAAGTCTTCTTATGATTTCTTCTAGGGCAAATGGCTTCATATAGCAGAAGGAGGGGGCCGGAGGCCTGCCAGGGGCCCCACAAGCTCGGGGGGCGCGCCCAGGGGGGTAGGGTGCGCCCCCAGGCTTGTGGCTTCTTGGTGAGCCCCCTCCTGATAATTCTTTCTTCAGTATTTTTTATATATTCCAAAATAATTCTCCGTAAATTTTCAGGTCGTTTGGAGCTGTGTAGAATAGCTATCTCTGTTTCACCCCTTTTCGGTCCAGAATTCCAACTGCCGGCAATCTCCCTCTTCATGTGAAACTTGCAAAATAAGAGAGAAAAGGCATAAGAACTGTATCATAAAGTGAAATAATGATCAAAAACATAATAAATAACAGTAGGAAAACATGATGCAAAATGGACGTATCACTTAACGGGGACCAAATATTGTAATTCAAACTGGTACTGTTGAAAATGAATAGAACGTAGATCATGCTTAAACATCACACATCATAAATGTGTAAAACTGAAATAAAGGGCATGTGTTAACTTCACCAAGCATAACAGGAACCAAATATAGCCGTTCAAACTGGTATTGATGAAATCGAACTGCACAGTTCATACTTGCACATAATGAACATCACATTGTGAATAACTGAAATAAACAAGGCATATATGTTCAGCATAACAACCTAATACAACCATTGAAAACTGGACAGAGGCTCACTGCAACCAACCTAACAAGCAAATACAGATAAATAATGCATCTGCTTGAAAACTGGACAAAGGCTCACTGCAACCAACCTAACAAGCAAATACAGATAAACAAGGCATCTGCTTGAAAACTGGACAAAGGCTCACTGCAACCAACCTAACAAGCAAATACAGATAAACAAGCCATCTGCTTGAAAACTGGACAAATGCTCACTTCAACCAACCTAACAACCAAATACAGATAAACAGGGCATCTGCTTGAATACTGGGAAAATGCTCACTGCAACGAACCTAACAACCAAATACAGATAAACAAAGCATCTACTCACTATAAACAACCAAATATAGCCATTCGTGAAACTGAAGTGGACAATTCATACTTAAACATCAGATAGCCTTATTGAATATTACATTTTTGCATAACTGAAATAATTAAACATGGCACAGTTAAAAGATCGCATGGCAAAAGCTAATACAACAATGGGTACGAGTTGGCTAGCTAGAAAAAGTAAGATTTTCTTATAGGATATTGCCTCACTTGTCATGGACGGGATCCTTCCACTTGGAAGAGCACAGACCCAGGGTGCGCTCCCTGATGTCGCAGATGGGCTGTTTCACCCTGGAAGAGCCGTAGTGGGTGCCCTTCGCATGGTCGTGGTCGATGAGATCTGACTTGGCAGCTGATGATCCCAAGCCACTGCCGTAGAACAGGTCCTTCAGAAATGACATAATGAGCTCGATGGCGTACAAGGATCACTAATCCTTTGACCGCGAGGTGGAGGAGATCAGCGGCGGGGCCTTCGAAGAGATTGACGGCGGTTGAACCAGAGGCATTGGGGATGGACCACTTTACCTGTGACATGGCCCGCGTGAAGCCTTCACTGTCGACGAGCTTGATGTCATAGCCGGCTGTCCTGAGATTCAGTAATACGCGAGCCAGCTGACGTGAAGCCTTCGGCATGGCGACGTAGTCAATGTCCTCACCGGCTTCCGTGGCATGGTGTTCCTCCAGGATCGACGGGTCGGTACGAACGGCGGCCACCTCGACATCGTCCGGCAGAGAGGCCATGATAGACCTCCTTTTGGCCGTACGCTCCTCGGGCTCCCCGGGATATGTGGTCGGGCTTAGACTGCGACTCTCTGGAGTAGGGGATGGGGATCTAGAGGGGAGGGACACCGCAAGCCTCATCTAAAAACTCAGGGCGGCGAGGGTATGGGAATCGGTGGGTAACCTAAACTTATCTAATCTAGGAGGCACGGGCAGACCGGCAGGGGTTGGTGGTGGCGGCGGTGAGCTAGGGTTCGAGCGGGGGGGGGGGTGTAGACTGTGGAGGGGGGACGGGGTTAGGGCGTGTGGTGTTTGAGGATATGCTGCAGCTACTGAAAATTTTAGTAATGGTGGGTGGAGATGGTGGTGGACGAGGGAGGGCGACGGTTGAAATGCCTCGGCTACTGGAATTTTACTATAAGGTCGGTGGTGGAGGAGTCAGGGCGGCGGTTGAAATACCGTGACAACTAAAATTTGGGTAAAGGAAATGAAGCGGGGCAGGAGCAACCAAGAGCGCACACGGTCCAAACATAATAATTGTGTACGATAATGAGGAAAAGTCATGGAACCACCAATTTTTGCATCACTCAAGGCGGGTAGCTTTTTTTATATTTCTAGCTAGCTGGTTATCGCACACGGTTCGTCCTAATTTTCAGACGCATAAGTGGAATTCATCCTAAATATCATGTACACATTATCCCTTCACCCTTGCTGGCGCTTGCGAAGTCGTGGCGATTTTACAGGGCACGAGCTTCGCACATGATTAAGCCAGTGCACCTGTGTCCGTTGCGCGTACGTTCGCAGGCAGTTTTTCATCTGAGTCGTCTGCTATTTTATATAGCACCATTTGGCAACAAAAAAACGCGAGAGAGGGTAAGAACACAACCACACCAGCATCTGGCGCAAATATATATGTATGAAAAGGGTGGTGTGTGATGTTCAAATTCCCAATGCACAACTTTGACGCGCGGGCCCATGGGTGGGTGCATCATCGAAGATCGGGTGAGAGGGGCTAGAAGACAGCAACCACCTGGAAGTGGCCAAATATATGTAGGAATAAAGGGTGTGATGTTTAAATACGCAATGCACAACTTTGACATGGCACCTCCCTCGCAAACCGGAAAGCCCCCTTGGATATCTATAATGACATGTTAAGGTCGTAGCTAGGATGCCTGCCCCACCCGCACTTCGTGTCGGTGGGACGCATGCACGTACTCATACTTTGGTCGGACATGCATGCATGTCACCATGACCTACCATAAGACGGACCAAGTGAATCTATCTTGGCCGAACGACCACTGTTGTTGTCGGTCAAAAAGGGATATAATAGACCGCTCGGGCTCATAGATTGGACCATCACCGTAAACCGCACGAGAGGGGCCACAAAACCAGCACCACCTGCATGGGGCCCAAATTGATGTACGTTGGAAGGGTGATGTATTTTAAATACCCAATAATGTACAATTTTGATGTGGCGCCTACCTCACCAAATGGACAACCCCCATGAAAGCTAGGTAGTAATTAAGGACGACGTCGACGAAGTACGTAGGGTGTCGATCCAACCCACCGATTCGAGCGCATGGGAGGGAATCTTGAGAACGCATGAGCTCGAACTTTGCTCGGACATGTCACCATGACCCGCTGTAACATGAACTAGGAGGAATCCATTCATGGCCAAACCCCCTCGTTGTCGGCCAAAGGGATGATATATATAGACCAGGCCCACAGATAGGCGTGTCATTGAAAACCGCACATGGGAGATGGGGTCGATCAGAAGACCCTATACCATGCATGCGGCCCAAATATATGTATGGGTGGTGTGTGATGTGTTCAAATCCCCAATGCACAACTTCGATGGGGCACCAGCTGCATTACAAACCGAACACCGTACTCCCAGGAAGCCAGGTTACGTATGATGCCGGTTCCCCAACTTCGAGCCGGCGGGAGGGAATCCAACAAATGTTCCCAAACTAAATTTGGTCTGACATGTATGCCGCCATGACCTATACCAAGGGGAACCCATCATGGTCAATCCCTTCTCGTACCTTGTGGGTCAAAGGATAGAACATGCGGGCCCACAGATCTCGAACATTGTGGGTCAAAGGATAGAACGTGGCGGGCCCACAGATCGATCTCGATCATTCTCCAATTTTTCAAAACAACAAATAACAAAAAAAGACAACATTCTCCAAATTTTCAAAACAAGGATCTCAAGGTTTTTTTAATCGACATGACTGGTCACTACAGACACATTTGGATGCTAAATGTCTATAATGACCGTATCATGGCGCTTAAATGAAGCTTGAGATATAGTAACTTCCTACCCGGTCACCCAACTTCACACATTATTTTTTTACTACTTAAAACTAGCCGAAAGAAGCAAAAGTTTTGCCTTTTCATTAATTAAGAACAAGATAATTGCCCATTTAATTGCTGAAAGCTGGGCGAAAACCAATACAAATAGGGCCTAAACCTATGCGAACTCTTGGCTGAGCATGAACTGGTACATGCCCTCGTCCACGCGTCCGATATGCTCGCAGAACTGCTGTACCACAATATCGATCTCCGCCCAGGATATTTCATCGGCAACGGTCGATTCCAAGCCGCGACGAGCATTTTGCTCTGCTTCATCATTGGCGGCACCTGGGGGGCCGAGGAAGTCAAAGAGCCAATCGACCAGCCCATTGGCGTCGTGGCAGCGGATTCTGGTAGTGCGTACGCCATCCGGTGCAATTATGGCGCTGACGGTGGCTGCCCTTTCCTGGTGGGGAATCGGGATGCTTACCGGCCCTAGAAACGGCCTCTCGAGTGGTTGAGTCAACAGGATGCTGACACGGCTCCGCTCAGATAGTGCGACGCACCGCACGTGATGCGCGGCGGCATTCTCCCGCTCTTGCGCGGCAGTGCTTTCCCACTCTTGCTCCGCTCCGCTCCATGGGCGGCGATGAACACATGTGTAGACATTGGCCCGCTCAAGCATCGGGGTGCAATGATACTGCTCACGCTCGGCGGCGCGCTGCCGCTCTTGCTCGGTGGCACACTGCCTCTCTTGCTTGGCGGCGCACGGCCGTTTTGGCTCTCCGGCCTGCTCCGGCTCGTTCTCCTCGTCGAGGAGGTTGATGAAGGCGGCGGCGCTTCGCCGAATTGGCATGCTTGGAATGGTATACTGCGATATGGCCGGTATGTCGTCGCCTAGCCTTCTATGCCCACTGGCACTAACAGCGGGAAACCGATGGGGGGGGGGCGGAGTGGCGGGAAACCGATTGGGGGCGGGTGGCGGGAAACCGATTGGGGGAGTGGCGGGAAATGGTAGCATGTTTGGATATATAACACCATGAATATGGAAAACTTGGGAAAGAAGGAAGCGTGAGCTAGCACGATGCGTGCGCACAGTGCTTACCCACGGGTGCGAGACGGTTGAACAGAACTGCTTTAAATTATTCAGGGTATACATTATAATAGAGTTTTCTAGGCATTTAATGTGCATAATTCAAATTTGAACTACAAATACATGCTCCAGTGCACCAAAATGGGTTGAAAAATCATAGATGTGTCCTTGGGTGCATGATTAGGTCCCATGCAAGGAATGGGGATGAATTACAAACATCTCGATGTCTTGGCTTGGCCTCAAACATTGAGAATATTGGTTTTTAAATCCCCATAAATCCAAAACTCACCTGAAATTCATGAAACTTTACATGGAGTCATGATATGGCACATATATGCCATGGTAAAAAAACTGACCCATTTGGGGCAAGTTTTGGTACAAGCCTCTTACAAACCGGAGCTTCTCGCAAGAAGCCTTGTGGTTCCGATAGGGAACGTGTCACCCTTGTGGGCGAAACGATAATCGCTGCCTCTTCTCGCCTTGTATTTTTTTCTATGGGCAACATAGACCAACAGGAGATTCGTGCTGAAATATGGAATTATTCAGGGTTCGTTTCGCCTTTTTTATAAATTAATTGAGTTTTCTAGGCATTTAATGTCCATAATTCAAATTTGAACTACAAGCATATGATCCAGTGCACCAAAATGGCTTCAAAAACCATACATGTGTCCTTGGGTGCATGTTTGGGTCCCATGCAAGAAATGGGGATGAATTACAAACATCTCGGTGTACTGGCTCGGCCTCAAACATTGAGAATATCGGTTTTAAAGCCCCGTAAATCCAAAACTCACATGAAATTCATGAAACTTGGCATCATGTCATGACATGGCACATATATGCCGAGGTAAAAAATTTGTCCAATTTGGGGCAAGTTTTGGTACAAGCCTCTTATAAACCGGAGGTTCTAGCAAGAAGCCACGTGGTTCCGATAGGGAACGTGTCACCCTTGTGGGCGAAACGACAATCGCTGCCACTTCTCGCCTTGTATTTTTCCAATACAAGCAACATAGACCAACAGGAGATTCGCGATGAAATATTAAATTATTCAGAGTTCGTTTGGCCTTTTTATACATTAATTGAGTTTTCTAGGCACATAACTCAAATTTGAACTACAAGCACATGCTCCAGTGCACCAAAATGGCTTCAAAAACCATACATGTGTCCTTGGGTGCATGTTTAGGTCCAATGCAAGAAATGGGGATGAATTACAAACATCTCGGCGCACTGGCTCGGCCTCAAACATTGAGAATCTCGGTTTTTAAATCCCCGTAAATCCAAAACTCACCTGAAAATCGTGAAACTTGGCATCGTGTCATTACATGTCACATATATGCCGTGGTAAGTTTTTTGTCCAATTTGGGGCAAGTTTTGGTACAAGCCTCTTACAAACCGGAGCTTCTAGCAAGAAGCCTCGTGGTTCCGATAGGGAACGTGCCACCCTTGTGGGCGAAACGACAATCGTCGCTGCCTCTTCTCGCATTGTATTTTTTTCTACAGGCAACATATACCAACAGGAGATTCGCACTAAAATATGGAATTATTCAGGGTTCGTTTGGCCTTTTTATACATTAATTGAGTTTTCTAGCCATTCAATGACCATAATTCAAATTTGAATTACAAGCACATGCTCTAGTGCACCAAAATGGCTTCAAATACCATACATGTGTCCTTGGGTGCATGTTTAGGAACCATGCAAGAAATGGGAATGAATTACAAACATTTCGGCATCCTGGCTCGGCTTCAAACATTGAGAATCTCGGTTTTTAAATCCCCGTAAATCCAAAACTCACCCGAAATTCATGAAACTTGGCATAGTGTCATTATATGGCACATATATGCCGTGGTAATCTTTTTGTCCAATTTGAGACAAGGCGCACACATTAATAGCCAACGTAGGTGATGTAGGGTAGAACCCTAATTGTTGAGATTTGTCCCGATGTTCATGAATTGGAGGTGGATCCGAGGAGAAACGCGAAGAACACAAGGGAAAAACGTGGAGAAATCAAAGGGGAAAACACTCTATTGGACAAGATTCACTCCAAGTACTCCTCAAATCACAAGCAATACAAGAGGTGCATCAAGTCTCTAGGAGAGATGGGTCTTGAATTCCATGGAGGAATCTATAGGATCGAAAGTATGTCTAGAGGGGGGGTGATTAGACTACATGACCAAATAAAACCTAACATTTTCACAATTTTAGTTGTGGGCAGATTTTAGCAATAGTACATGTCAAGCATCACCCTACACATGCAATTCTAAGAGTATAGCAGCGGAAAATAAACAATTGCATATGTAAGTAAAGGAGGGGATCGGAGATATCAAACGCAATGAAGACACGGTGGTTTTTGGCGTGGTTCCGATAGGTGGTGCTATCGTACGTCCACGTTGATGGAGACTTCAACCCACGAAGGGTAACGGCTGCGCGAGTCCACGGAGGGCTCCACCCACGAAGGGTCCACGAAGAAGCAACCTTGTCTATTCCACCATGGCTTACGTCCACGAAGGACTAGCCTCACTTTGGGTAGATCTTCACGAAGTAGGCGATCTCCTTGCCCTTACAAACTTCTTGGTTCAACTCCACATCATGTTGGAGGCTCCCAAGTGACCCCTAACTAATCTAGGAGACACCACTCCCCAAAAGGTAATAGATGGTGTGTTGTTGATGAACTCCTTGCTCTTGTGCTTCAAATGATAGTCTTCCCAGCACTCAAACAACTCCTCACAGATTTGCCTATGGTGGAAGAAGGATTTGAGTGGAAAGCAACTTGGGAAAGGCTAGAAATCAAGATTCAAATGGTAGGAATGGAATAGCTTGATCTCAACACATGAGTAGGTGGTTCTCTCTCAGAAAATGTATGGTGGAAGTGTAGGCACGTTCTGATGGCTCTCCTTACTGAGAAGGAGGTGGTGGAGGGGTATATATAGCCTCCACACAAAATCCAACCGTTACACACTTTTGACTCAACTCGGTGGCACCGAAACGATAATCTCGGTAGCACCGAACTGTGTAAAAGATATGAACTTTAGGAATCTCGGTGGGACTGATACGGACAACTCGGATGGACCGAAGTGCAATGGCTAGGGCAAACCTCATCTAGGTGGCACCGATTGCATCAACTCGGTAGGACCGAAGTGAAGCAATAAGGCAACAGAGACTTGGCAAGCCATCTCGGTGTGACCGATTTGCAAGACTCGGTGAGACCGAAGTGAGTGCAAATGATTACAGAGAGTTGGCAAGGCCATCTCGATGAGACCGAGATCCATTTCGGTGGATCCGATTTGTTAGGGTTTTGGCAGTGGCTAAGTCTTGGATGAACTCGGTGGGGCCGGATATAGAATTTTGGTGGGGCCGAGTTGGAATGTGGGTTTTGGACATATTTGGGTAGAGAGAGTGGTTGAGGGTTTAGGAGTACTGTCACTAAGCACTTGAGTAAAAAGACCATTAAGCAACACCTCATCCCCTTTTAATAGTATTGGCTTATCTATGGACTCAATGTGATCTTGGATCACTAAATAAAAAATGTAGAGTCTTGATCTTTTGCCAATCCTTGTCCTTAGCATTTTGAGGGGTCCACATCTCTAGTCCATGTGTCGGTGTAAAAACCGGCAGACCTCGGGGTAGGGGGTCCCGAGCTGCGGATCTCGGATCGATGGTAACAGAGACAAAGGGAGACAATGTTTTACCCAGGTTCGGGCCCTCTTGATGGATGTAAAACCCTATGTCCTGCTTCTGTTTATATTAATGGAGGTGTATCGAGTACAGAGTTGATCTACCTCGAGATCGTAATATATGTCTAACTACTATAGCTAGGTGTTCGATGTTTCGCTCATCCCCCTTACGGGCTAAACCCTATGGCTTATATACACGCCAGGGAGGGTATCTAGGGTTACAAGGTCGGTATCTTGGAATAAGGCGGTTGGAATAATCTTGAAGCATACGTCAAGTCTTTGGTAGAGGCAGTCTTGATCACGTCTCCCATGTGCGACTTCCGGAGTCCATCTTGATCACGTACGAGGGCATATCGGCCCATCCGAGGTGTTGGGCCAGCTAGGTTGGCACCCCCTAACCTAGAGCCATACTTGACCCTTAGCCGACGTCTCGGTACCCATGGGCGGTCGATGACTTAGAGGAACTAGGCAATCGGACTATAGTGGCTTGATGTCTTTCACTTAGCCATAGGAGTTTGACTGTGGGGGTGATGACCAGCCCCCGGTGTGGGAAGTGTTCAGCCTATTTGGCCGAGGTTGAAGCCAGAGCACACTTCGGCTAAAAGATGAAAGCCCTTCATTTAACACGGGTGATTTCTAGGATCACATCGCTTGACGCGGTCTCCGGATGGCGGACCAGTTTACGCTTACCTAGATAGTCAGTTTTCGGCTTTCTCCACTGAGGCGCCACACCAATTGACCTGGCGGCACAATCGCAGTGGTTCTCCCATTACGCCCTTAGCCGAATTCATCGGAAACGTAAGGGGTACACATAGGAGCCGGGCGACCCAACTATTGACCGAAATCTAGGTTCGAAACTAATGCATATAAGGCCAAAATCCGAGACGCCGAACACATCAGACTTTTGTGATACAATTGCATCTTTTTTAGAGGACGTCATCGTTCTAAAGCTAGACTGATAAAGAAATGCAATAGGGACCTTGAAAGGGCACGGTTTCTTTATTTCATAATATCAATCATGTACATGCCCTGTGGACGAGAGTAATGGAAAGAATACAATGTAGACGGTAAAGAAGGAGGAGAGAAAATAGGTCGGATAATTACCAATGGATTTTAAATGATCCGGACCGAAGCCTGCCGCACGTCTGCGTTCTCGAGCTGTTGACCAGATCGTCCTGATTGAAGGCGAAGAATTTGCGAAGGTCGATGCCCTTCTGGCCCTTTATACACTCTAAGTGTTTGATTGACCGAGCTCCTTGAATGGAGGTGTAGTCGAAGTCATTCTGTGGTTAAAGCCACCTAGACGTATGCATATTTTGGCTGCTTCTTTTACAGATGCGTGCCTGTGCTGGGGCTCTAGGCCTCGCCGTTGCGTGGTGAACCCGCGCATGACGCGTCAGAATTGTTTTGGCTCCTCCGCATCCCAGGGGATCTTGAGTGCGAAATTATGCACCCTAGGGACGTAGTGCCCACAGAGAGGGCACTCGAGGAGCCCGCACCCCTATTTCGGGTGTGGGGCTAACTGGCCGAGGTCGACGTGTGCAGCCTTGACGCCCTTCAAAGAGCGGGCAGCACGTTTACTGATGCGGGCTGCCTCCTCGGACGCTTGAACCTCGGCTGCGAAAGCCGCGGTCTATTCCTCTGTCCGGAGTGAGTGTTCTATGTTACCATTGACAGTGATAACGCCCTTGGGTCCTAGCATTTTAAGCTTGAGATAGGCATAATGCGGGACTGCGTTAAAGCGGGCGAAGGCTGTGCGCCCTAGGAGCGCGTGGTACCCACTCCGGAAGGGTACGATGTCGAAGATTAACTCCTCGCTGCTGAAGTTCTTGGGCGAACCGAAGACTACCTCTAGGGTTATCGTCCCCGTACAGCGGGCTTCGACGCCTGGGATGACACCTTTAAAGGTGGTAGAGCTTGGCTTGATCCGAGATGAGTCGATACCCATCTTCCGAACTGTATCCTCGTAAATGAGGTTAAGGCTGCTTCCCCCATCCATTAGGACGCGTGTTAGATGATAACCATCAACGATGGGGTCCAAGACAAGCGCTGCCGATCCGCCATGCTTGATGCTGGTCAGATGATCATGCTTATCGAAAGTGATCGGGTAAGCCGACCACGGGTCATACTTCGGGGCGACTGGCTCCACCGCGTATACGTCCCGAAGTGCACGTTTCCGCTCCCTCCTGGGGATGTGGGTGATGTAGATCATATTGACCTCCGTTACCTCGTTTGGAAACTTCTTCTGCCCTCCATTAGTGGGCTACCGAGGTTCATCCTCGTCGTCGCTGTGGTGTTGGGTTTTATTTTGCCCCTCTACCGCTATCTTCCCAGCTTGCTTGAACACCCAGCAATTCCTGTTAGTGTGGGTTGCTGGTTTTTCCTGGATACCGTGAATCCCACATGGGCGGTCCAGGAGTCTGTCAAGCTGGCTAGGTCTATCTTTATTCCCCTTATAGGGTTTTCTTTTCTGCCCGGATTTAGGTCCGGTGAATCCTGCGTTGACCGCGGCGTTTTCAATGTCGCTTCCACCGTTTTTATACCTGTGCTTATTTTTATTGCGCTTTGGTTTTCCATTAGCGTCGCGAATTTCCGAGGTGCCTGCCTCGCCGTTATGGGTACTTCGGGCGAGCTAGCTATCTTCTCCCGCGCAAAAGCGAGTCATTAGTGAAGTCAGGACTGCCATTGTTCTCGGCTTATCCTGTCTGAGCTGTCGAGCCAACCATTCATCTCGGATGTTGTTTTTGAAAGCGGCGATGGCTTTGGCTTCGGAACAGTCTATAATCTGGTTTTTCTTAGTGAGGAATCTATTCTAGAACTTGCGGGCTGATTCGCCTGGCTGCTGGGTGACACGGCTGAGGTCATCAGTGTCCGGAGGTCGGACATATGTGCCCTTGAAGTTTGCCCGGAAGGCGTCTTCTAGGGCCTCCCAGCTGCCAATAGAATGAGGAGGTCATCTCCATTGTGCCCTTTAGTTTGAGCAGCAGATATTTAATGGCATGGAGATCATCTCCATTGGCCATGTGTATATGCAGGAGGAAATCCTCGATCCAAACTGCCATGTCCGTGGTGCCATCATATGACTCTATGTTGATGGGTTTAAACCCTTCCGGGAATTGATGCTCCATCACCCCGTCTGTAAAGCAGATTGGGTGAGCTGGACCTCGGGACCGAGGAGGATCTCGTCGGGTCTCGGGAGATAGCCGTGAGTAAGTTTGATTTCGGGCACGGTTGTTCTTGTCCATCCAGGCGTTGTAGCCGTTGGGCCCAGCGGGGGCGCGTCCCCTGGATCCGTAGATGGACCGAGGGGGAGCCCTATTTTCTTCAATACGACGTCTAGCGTCATGAGGATCTAGGTTGTCCACGGGGTCTTTACCATGACAGCGTGGGGGCGGCCTGTCACCTTGGTCTTCTCGTCTTGGCCTGTCCCGGCCTCTAGGGGGCCGATCGAGGTCGTCAGCGAGTTCTTCATCAAATTCTGGTAGGAGGCGCCTGCGTGGGTAAGACTTCGGCGCACTATGGCGTCGGTTTTCCATATCCTTCTCGGCAGAGAGTACTTCAACCCACTTGTCATTTAGCGCGTCAGTATTTTCCTGCAGCTGCAGCTGCTTGCGTTTTAAGCTCCGGGCCGTCGCAACGAGGCGTCGTCGGAAGCGTTCTTGTTCGAAGGGGTCCTCGGGGACGATGAAGTCCTCGGTACCGAGGCTATCATCCTCCTCGGACTCCGGCATGTAAGTGTCGTCGACCCCTTCGAAGAGGTCATCGGGATCAGAGTCCACAAGAGGTCGATCTGGTGTGCCGTCCCTTGCGGGGGAAGCTTGAATGTCCTCCTCGTGGTCATTGGCATCACCATACTCCGTGTCATTGTTAGTGGCTGTCGCGTCGTTGCCACTGGGTTCTCCATTATTTCCCCATCGACGTCTGTGTCGACGTCTTGGAGGGGACTTGGGGGTGTCCACCATGTAGACATCGTAGGTGGATGTGGCCGTCCACCTGCCCGTGTTAACCGGGGCCAAGGTGTCCTCAAGGGGGCCATCAGTATCTTCCTCCATGTCGGAAGGTTCGCCAAAGTCCAACACGTCGGTTAAATCATCGACCGTGGCGACTAAGTGGGTGGTGGGTGGGGTATAAATTTCCCTGTTGTCGGCTTTAAGTCCGATTTGATCATAAACCGAAGTCTTTCCATCTGAGATGGACATGCTCCAGATACGGTCGAGCATCTCATCGAGCTGAGATAGCTCTTCAGGATCCATGGACGCGCCGTATGCAGGGCTGATTTGAAGCAGCCCCGGTGTGTGACTGGACATGTTTCCGGTTCGAGGGGAATCTGAGCATGGATCCGATTTTTGCGCCGGGATCGATTCTGGCACTGGCGTAATTTCAGGAGTGGGCGCCGGATCTATCTCTGGATCGACAATTGGGGAGGGACTGGCCGGAGCGGCGGCATCCGGAGTCTCAAGAGGCACCGTGACGGAGTTCGGTTCCGGAGTCGAGCCTCCAAAATCGGCCGAGCCTTCGATCCGGCTGGGAGTCCATCCCGATAAGACGAGCTCGCCACGGGAGTCCGTTGTGTACTCGAGGCCGCCAAAGGTCATGATCCGACCAGGGGCGTAGTTCTCGATAGAGGTCAGATGACTCGTCGAGTCGGTGCAAAATACCATGCTGCCGAAGACGAAAAGCTGTCTTCGGGCGTAGACGTCCCCACAGCCATTGATGCAGTTGATCTGAAGATGAGCCATCAATCCTTCTGGTGATCACGCGGTGGAACTCTCAATGAAAGCACCAGTGTCAGTGTAAAAACCGGCAGACCTCGGGGTAGGGGGTCCCGAGCTGCGGATCTCGGATCGATGGTAACAGAGACAAAGGGAGACAATGTTTTACCCAGGTTTGGGCCCTCTTGATGGAGGTAAAACCCTACGTCCTGCTTCTGTTTATATTAATGGAGGTGTATCGAGTACAGAGTTGATCTACCTCGAGATCGTAATATGTGTCTAAATATATAGCTAGGTGTTCGATGTTTCGCTCATCCCCCCAACGGGCTAAACCCTATGGCTTATATACACGCCAGGGAGGGAATCTAGGGTTACCAGGTCGGTATCTTGGAATAAGGCGG
The DNA here is from genome assembly GCA_039707655.1 of Elymus sibiricus. Lineage (NCBI taxonomy): Eukaryota > Viridiplantae > Streptophyta > Magnoliopsida > Poales > Poaceae > Elymus > Elymus sibiricus. The sequence continues at coordinate 257,797,278 of CM077674.1, forward strand.
TTGGAATAATCTTGAAGCATACGTCAAGTCTTTAGTAGTGGCAGTCTTGATCACGTCTCCCATGTGCGACTTCCGGAGTCCATCTTGATCACGTACGAGGGCATATCGGCCCATCCGAGGTGTCGGGCCGGCTAGGTTGGCAACCCCTAATCCAGGACACCGTCACCATGCCATGCCAATCATTGAACATCCTGAAATCTTAATATTTAATGGACATTAGTTCAATGAGATATATGTTGTTATGAATTACCAAAACCACCAAGGGAGCAAATGTGCTTTGAGAATCTTCCCATGAAGGGGTCTTGTACTCACATGGAGTCTTCTCTCTCAAGAGGAATCCCACAAGGGGAGATACATGAGCTAAGCTCTAATGTCCAGATCTATTCCTAGCTAACCCTAAATGGAGGAGGAGTATATATAGTGCTAGCCCACAAAGGGGTAAGTGAGGGGAGAAACGGGTACATGGGCCTCGGCCCGGAGACATGCGCGCATGCAAAGACCAGATGATCCAGGTGGGCACCAAGATGATCCGGCTGGGTCATAGCCGCTGTGGAGCAGCCAGACGTTCGGGACTCTGTTCGGACGATCCGGGCGGGGTCCCGGAGGATCTGGCTTGGTGGAGAAGGCTGCTGATGTCTGGGGATGCACGGCCGGATCGTCCGGGCCTGGAGCCGGATCATCCGGGCATCGGCCGGATCGTCCGGGAGGGGATCCGGATGATCCGGGCAAGTGCAGACTTGTCCATTCTTCCGTCTTCTCTTCCATGCTTCCCTCGCGGATGGTGTAGATATACACATGGGCTCACACTCCTCCTCATCGATGGTGAAGCTCCGATAATACCTATGCATGCTTACGAGAGGAGTGTCAAGTAGTATACCATCCTCGAAGGGGTCAAGTGAACACGTGTAAAGGAGATGATTCACCTTTATGTATGTGAAGTAGATGTCACACGTGTCACTTGCCAAACGGACTCTTGACATGGTGATGTCCGTAGGATGCTCCGCATCATCCCCTCCCCCTTGGGAAAGATCCGTCCTCGGATCGAAATCCAAATCACCATGGGAAAGAGATATCGTCGCCGTGTAGAAGTGGACGATCACCAAGCACTCATCATATTGAAGCTCGAAATGGGCACTCTCCAATTTTGCACTGTTGTGTGATTCCTTCAAAAGGAGCAAGGACAACAAACACTTCGAAAAACAAATGTGGTTCATATTAGTGCAAAACCAATCATTCAAGAGGTGATTCACCCAACAAGTGTCGCCATCATGCATATCATATGGTGTGGCAAAGGATTGTGGCCTGGCACATGAGCACATAAATTGAGCATAAGCAAAGGCATCATGGAAACAAGCATGCAAATAGGAGGTTGAGATGCAAATATGTGTTACAAGAGAACAAGCATCTACCTCACGGTCATAGCAAGTATGCACAAATCGCTCAATAAATGGTCGATGGTAGGCATATGAATCATTCACAACACCAAAGAAGATGAGATGTCGAAACACATGGGTCAAATGCAAGACAACCCAAGCATAATGTGCATATGGTGTAGTGAAGATAGTGTGGCACTCAACACAATGGAAAGAGCAATTGTTCATCATGTGTGAGGTAATCAAGTCAAGCATGTGACAATCATAGGTGCATGGCATATATGAAGTTATGGCATTGTTGCAATCAAACACATGGGAATAGCATGGTATAATCATGATCGATGCAACACACAAGGCATATATATCATGATGCATGGCAATATGAATCATGTGCAAAGCATGGGAATAGGTGCTATCAACCACATGAAATGAGCAAGTATGAATCATCGGTGATGCAACAAGGCAAGCAATCATGGTAGTCATGTCATGCAAACTAGTGGAGCGAAGATGAAACACACTAGAGGAAATCATGGCAATCATGTCATGTGAGCAAATAGTATACATAGGCAATGCACATGACATATCGTAACCAAGACAAATAATGGGGAAAGTATCATAGGAATGGGCCAACAAGCATGGAACATGGCAATAACAATTTATATCTCCACCAAGCTTGCAAATACACATACAAGTACTAGAATCATGGATCATGTGAAATGCAAAGCGTGGGTCACCAAAGCATGTCATCCAAATGAAAATGAGCATATCATGCAAAGTGAACATGGCAAGATGGGCATAGAATATGTAATGGACAATAACCCATAGCCAAGTGAGGGCCATGTAGAAGAAATGCGCGAAGTCTTTGCGCAAAGGGAGCGGTGGGAATGACAATCTACGGTATCCCAAATCATCATTTCTCTCTAGACCTCGTTTCGTCAACTCGTGCGCTTGCGAGGTTGACGAGTAAGTGTGATGGCCTACACAAGAAAGACACAAACGAAACAATGTGTGTGCGTGGTAAATGTACACATCATCCATCATAATGTGTATGTGCACATGAGAGTTAGCATAAAACAAGCAATGCTCAAAGAAATTTGACGCATGGTACAAGAACATGTCATCCATCATGAAAGAATAGTTGTTATGCGTAACACGATGGGGACACAAATTGAGCATGCAAGTATATGGCACATCAATAGCATTGTTATTCATGGGGAGCATATTGTGCACATAACTATTGGGATCATGCAATGGATGGGATTGATCAAAATCTCCTAACATGTATGAGGAAACTATGGGGGTCTCCTCATGAGCAATAGCGGAAACATCATATGGAGAATATGAAAAACATGGCAAACAATGCATGTCTGAAGCTAGGTGGTCATGGCATGGCAATTGATGCAAAGGGGGCATATAAATATCATCACAAGAAAAACAAATGCCAATAACCATGGGCTTGTCATCTATGCCATACGTGTAAATGGGGTTCAATTTAATGGCATACGCATAGTTACTACGATGAGATTGCAAATGGGACATATGGTGAATCTCATGCATAGCATATGACAAGTCAAGCGGATTGTCAAACATGATGTGACCGAGAGAATTATCACAAGAAATCCTATGCAACATGGCATCACAACTAATAGAATCCACATGGCAATCATCAAACTCATCATAAATGGGTAAATCATTGCATGGGGAAATCATACTAGCATGAAGCGTGTCAATAGGAAGATCAACATCATGCAAGCAATCAATATCCACTAGTGGGACAAGAGCATCACCTTCACCTATGTTACCTTTCTCATTCCACTCATGTGGTGTAGGTGAGTTGGCAAAGACCAAATTGTGGTCATCATCTTCATCTTGATGGAACCATGTGGGGGGTGCATCATATTCCCCCATGGTCATCGTCTTGTCCATAGGAAGGACGAAGTTGGCGAGGATCGGCGCGTCATCATAAATGGGACCTAGCACCAAATGAGAAGACACAATAGAGGTAGAGGTTAAGTCGTTAGAGTTGAAAATGGCCTCACAAGACCTATCAACTATCTCACTCTCTCTATGTGGTGGCTCACTCACTTCCTCAAAATAGGTGCACTCAAACTCACATATGGTGGAGTCACTCATCTCACTCAAGTGGTGGGGGTTGTGGCTCTCCTCACATGGGAATTGGGGCAACTCATCATATATGGGGCTAGTGGTGAACTCGCTCTCACTCTCAATATGGGTGCACAAGTCACTCAACTCGTCTCCAAACGCCGCCTTGGTCGAAGGGAAAATCCCATGCTCAACCATCTCATCACCGTCGCCATGGATGAAGGCCGAAGATGGCACAGCATCACTCGCCTCCATGACTGAAGGGAAAATCCCATGCTCGATCATCTCACTCTCGCCTCCAAAGATGGAAGCATCATCATTGCTCGCCACCTTGTTGCTCGCCTCCAAATCTTGGTCCTTGATTGGCTCCGTAGTCGTAGTCATCACCGTGCCGTCTTCAAAAAGAGTCATGATAGACTCGGCATCATCAATGCCACAAAAAGGGATGGCGGTGAAGTCGAACTTGGGAGCGTTGTCTTGGAGCTCATCGGGCTTGGACATCGTGGTGGTATTAGCCTCATGCTCGTCGTCGTGGAGCTTGGTCATCTCGAAGTGTGCTTGGGGTGGAGAAGCCTTGGCCTTCATAAGTTCTTGTTCCGCCTTGAGAGCACCAAAGTAGATGTCATCGAGGGACTCGTAGTTGTCGAGGAAGATAGTCTTGGTGATGTCATTGTTCAATCCCATCATGAAGTAGAACTTCATCCAAATGGGGTCGTCCACACCGGCTCGTCGCAAGGCTTTCTTCATCTCCATGAAGTACTCGTCGAGGGACTTGGATCATTGTATGGTGTTCTCCAATTGGCATTGAAGATGTTCCGTGTAGGTGGAAGGCACAAATTCTCGCCGCTTTCTTCGTCTTGGGCCAACTCATGTTGAAGCTCTTCGAAGGTGTGTGAAGCCACCATGCCGACGCGTAGTCATGGAAGTTACTTGTGGCGCACTTCACTTGATCTTCGGAAGGGACTTGATGTAGCTTTAGGTAGTCTCCCATCTTGCGCTCCCACTCGAGGTACTCTTCGGGGTCGTGACACCTATAGAAAGGAATCTCATGGTCGATGTCGAAGTCGTTGTAGCTCATGGAAGTCGCGGACTTGAGCTTGGGGAACTTCTCCTGAGCGTAATCTTGAGGTGCTTGTCGGTGAACATGCCGCATGTCCAAAGGTGAAGATGCCTTGAAGTCGCTTGGCAAAAATGCCAAGGTAGATGGTGAAGTCGTAGAGCGGTGGTTGGTGTTGAGCGCTTGACCTTCACGTTCTTGTCGATGATGGTGTCGATGCCGATGTGACCTTGCCGGAGATGGTAACTCGGAAGGATGTGCACTTGAGCGCCTTCTCAAAGATGAGGAAGACTTCTTGCCGGTGTTGATGAGGACCTTGAGCTCCTCCATGTGCTTGTCCATCTTGGCGCCGATGAAGTTCTTCATGGCATCGAGCTTGTCGTTGTGGTTGTAGACCGAAGGAGATGTGCCGTTCCTATCCATAGAAGCACTCGAGAAGGTGTGAGAAAGAGATGGAATGAACATACCAAAGTTACCTCTTTCCGAAGTTGTAGATGGATCTCAAAAGACCACAATGTATGCAAGGAAAAGAGTGCACTTGGTGAAAAACCTTGTCCAATCCTCACAACCTACACAAATGGCTTATAATGGAGCTCGGTGGGGTTAGTGGCACAAAATATCAAGCAAATCGAAGTCCAAGATATGTAAATGTTGAAATCAATCCAAAGGACTCAAAATGCAAAGCAAGTAATCACAAATGTAGAGGAGGGCAATAAAGAAACACACGTGGTGGGATAATGGGGCTTGTGCAACTATAGGGATGAGCAACACAAAATTTGCTAACGAAGACTATGCTCGTGTCGCACAAACACAAGGAGAGACGCTAGCTTGATTGCACGTTTGGGCACGATTCACCAATTGGCACCAATCCTATTCATGCAAGCTAAACGTTTCCTATTCCATATATCCTCATGCACAAGTATATATTTCTATGCTCAACTCTCTTTGCTTATAAGCTTTGATCTCTTTCTTGCTTAAAGGCTTCTCTCTCTTTTTTTTCTCTTTTTCTTCCTTTCCACTATTCTTTTTGAGCCTCAACCGCATACATGAGATAAGTATCACAAGATATGCACGGGAGCAAGCAATTGCACTATATGATATATCAAATGATGCAACAATATCATATCGTATCACTATGGTGCTCAAGTTTTCGCGAAGCCCGGCAATACTCGGATAGCTAGTCTCAATAGGTAAGAAGGTAATCGCAAAGATGGTGGGGTTATCAAGGTGGAATGTCAAGGAAGGAAAAATGTATGACGGAATGGATACCTTCGTCACACTTAACCTTTCACGAAGTCAGGGGTCACCGGCCTTGCTTCAGGTTGAAGATGGTGTCAAAGGATGGATGGCCGTCATCGATCCGGAAGCTCGGTGATCGATGGAGATGATGGCATGATACACGTCGTTCGGTGGATGATGAAGAAGTAACCGTCCCTAAGTAGCCGAAACACCTTAGGAGACTCAAATCACAACTCAAACAACCACAAATGCAATGGGAACCAAAATGGGTTAGGTTGCGGAAGTTTGGGGTGGTGGCGCGGAAGTTATGGTGGAAGGCCTAGGCAAACATGCCAAATTTTGAAAATTTTGAAGGAGTCAAATGATGTTGGAAGTATTTTTGTGGGATGGGGGATGTCAATAGCTACAAAACGAGCTAAAAACGTCGAAATCGGAGTTCGAATGAATTAGTTATGTCTGGAAAAAAAATTCAGCCGTGTCAGTTTTAGGGTTGCCCGGACATCCGGGAGTAGGTCCGGATGATCCGGATTCGTCAGCTCCGGTACTGTTGTGCGGGTGCGTGGGTGGTCCGGACGTCCGGGAGGGCGCCCAGCTGATCCGGGTGATGCCTGGATGATCCGGGAGCAGGTCCGGATGATCCGGGCAGGTCAAGCTTGTTGGTTTGTATATCATTAGCATTATCACTATTGTCATCAATAGGATGAATAGCACAAATAGTATAACAAGTATTATCATATTCCTCCAAGTTGGTGCCATAAAGATTTTCAAGATCATAAGAAGTATCATTATCTTCCCAATCATAATCATCACAACAAGCAATAGGCATAACAAAATCATCATCAAGTGCATCATCTTCCACAATTATTTTTGGTTCATTCTCATGAGGTACAACAATAGTAGGCGCAACATTATTTGGGAGGGATACCTCTTTACCTCTACTTTTCCTTCTTTTCTTTTTCTTTACCACATTATGTGTGGGTTTATTTAATTTTTTCGAGCTTCTTATTGATGAGATTGGTTGAATAGGAAGCTCCTCCTCATCACCTATTTCATCTTGAGAGACAATAGGAGGGAAAGTGGAAATATTTACCCTTTCATTAGTGTTCCTTTTATATTCTATTGGTTTTTCCATCTTTCTGTAGTTGGCAATATAAGCATTCTCATTGCAATTTGACCACACAAAACATATAGATTTCCTCTAGATTAGTTTCAATGTTGTCTGTGAGAATGAATACTTCAAACCAACTATTTTTATGTGTCAATTCCTCACACCCCAAAAATAGATAAAGCTCATTATATAGTTCAAGGGCGGTCAAGTCATTACAATATTCAGCCATGATTCAATCATGAAAAAGTATGCATTGAAAATTAAGGTGACCAACTTTATTGCAAAGTTCACAAGTAATGGGATGAAGAGAGCATAATTTTGTAGCAAATTCATCTATCACTTTGAGCAAAAAATTGGTTCTATCATGTTTATGCTTCTTACAAAATCTATCATCCCTATAAGGCATGTCTTCACAAACTTTATGCACTCCACAAAAATTGACATGCCTATAAGAAACATTTTTGTCATGACTAGTGCAATCATCATTAGTATTTTGGATATTCATAGAATACTAACAACATTGCAATCATGCTCATCACTCAAAGATTTTATGCCAAACATTTTATTGAATTCTTCTTCTATCAATTGAGCACAATTTTCCGCTCCATCATTTTCAAGAAAGACATGATAAAGACGAATAATGTGAGGCAACCTCAATTCCATTTTTTTGTAGTTTTATTTTATAAACAAACTAGTGATAAAACAAGAACCTAAAAGATTCGATTGCAAGATCTAAAGATATACCTTCAAGCACTCACCTCCCCGGCAACGGCGCCAGAAAAGAGCTTGATGTCTACTACACAACTTGTTCTTGTAGACTCGTGTTGGGCCTCCAAGCGCAGAGGTTTGTAGGACAGTAGCAATTTTCCCTCAAGTGGATGACCTAAGGTTTATCAATCCGTGGGAGGCGTAGGATGAAGATGGTCTCTCTCAAACAACCCTGCAACCAAATAACAAAGAGTCTCTTGTGTCCCCAACACACCCAATACAATGGTAAATTGTATAGGTGCACTAGTTCGGCGAAGAGATGGTGATACAAGTGTAGTATGGATAGTAGATATAGGTTTTTGTAATCTGAAATAATAAAAAAAGCAAGGTAAATAGTAATAAAAGTGAACACAAACGGTATTGCAATGCTTGAAAATAAGGCCTAGGGTTCATACTTTCACTAGTGCAATCTCTCAACAATGCTAATATAATTGGATCATATAACAACCCCTCAACGTGCGATAAAGAATCAATCCAAAGTTCCTATTCGCGGATCATATAACAACCCCTCAACGTGCGATAAAGAATCACTCCAAAGTTCCTATTCGCGGAGAACATAAGATAGAAATTATTGTAGGGTACGAAACCACCTCAAAGTTATCCTTTTCGATCAATCTATTTAGCCATCCCTATAAGTGTCATGAACGGCCCTAGAGTTCATACTAAAATAACACCATACGATACGCATCAACCAACTCTAATGTCAGCTAGATACTTCAATGTCACCACAAGTATCCGTGAGTTGATTATACGATATGCATCGAATAACTTCATAATCATAATATTCAATCCACACAAAGAACTTCAAGGAGCACCCCAAAGTTTCTATCGGAGAAAAGATAATGAAAACGTGCATCAACCCATATGCATAGATTACCCCAATGTCACCGCGGGAATCCGCGAGTTGAGTGCCAAAACATATATCAAGTGAATCAATATAATACCCCATTGTCACCACGGGTATTCATATGCAAGACATACATCAAGTGTTCTCAAATCTGAAATATTCAATCCGACAATAACGAAACCTCAAAGGGAAAAGATCCGATTCATCACAACAAGGATAGAGAGGGAAGAAACACCATATGATCCAACTATATTAACAAAGCTCGCGGCACATCAAGATCGTGCCATATCAAGAACACGAGAGAGAGAGAGAGAGATCAAACACATAGCTACTAGTACATACCCTCAGCCCCGAGGGTGAACTACTCCCTCCTCGTCATGGAGACCGCCGGGATGATGAAGATGGCCTCCGGTGATGATTTCCCCCTCCGGCAGGGTGCCAGAATAGGGCCCCAGATGGTATTTCGAGGATACAAAGAGCTGCGGCGGCGTAGTCCAAAATCTAGAGTTATTTCTGGGGGTTTCTCTATTTATAGGATTTTTCAGCGTTGGAATCACGTCAAGATGGGCCAAGATGGGCCCACAAGGCACTAGCGCACGCACCCCCCCTAGCGCGCGATGGTGGCTCGTGGGCTCCTCGTGGCTCTTCTGGTCCTCCCACAAAGCTTCTAGTGCCTCTTTTGTTCCAAAAAAAATAGTCAAAAAGTTTCACTGCATTTGGAGAACTTTTATTTCTGCATAAAAAACAACACCACGGTAGTTCTGCTGAAAACAGCGTCACTCCGGGTTAGTTCTAATCAAATCATACTGTGACGCCCAATATGTGGTCCTATTCTCAAGGGACTTGAAAATCCCACTAAGGATAGAAGCGCATATTGAAGACGCTTGCATGGTGGATATCATTACATCGAACCATGTACATAATATATGGGGATACAGACAAATACTTACAATCATCTCATGAACACAGTAATATATCAATACATAGCAAACACCATACAGAAGAGCAGAATCCGACTACGGATGAAACACAAACGAAAACACGAACGACATCCACCCTGCTAGCCCAGGCTGCCGACCAGGAACCTATCCCAAGATCGACGAAGAAGAAGAACTTCAAAAGCAACACGCATCGCTCTCACGCCAAGTCATCGCATTACCTGTACCTGCATCTGTTGTTGTAGTAATCTGTGAGCCACGAGGACTCAGCAATCCCATAACCATGGGTAACAAGACTATCAAAGCTTCATGGGTATGGAAGGGGTAAAGTGGTGAGGTTGCAGCAAGCACTAAGCATTATATGGTGGCTAACTTACGAGTACAAGAATAAGAAGAGTAAACTACGCATAACGGTCGCAAACTAATAATGATCAAGAAGTGATCCTGAACACCTACTTACGAGTCAAACATAACCCCACCGTGTTCTCTTCCCGAACTCCCTCGAAAAGAGACGATCACGGTTACGCACGCAGTTGGTGTATTTTAATTAGGATTAGTGTCAAGTTCTCTACAACCGGAGGCTATAAATTTCCAAGTCCTCACATAACCGCGGGCACGGCTTCGCGAAAGATTTAACCCTGTAGGGGTGCTCCAAGTAGTCCATTATAAATTACCACACGCATCCGATGGAACATCCTCACACCATGATAACACGATGCTTACAATAAGGAATCCCGGTGCACAAGCCACTCGTAACAGGTAAAACTAAACCAGCAAGACCTCCCGGTGAGCCAGATTCGTGTCTAGAGCCGCGCGCTCTCTATCTACGAGCATCATCCTTCTATGCTTAGTGGACGGTAGCCAAAAGAACCCGAGTTTCCCTGAGGCGGCTCCGCCGACTGCTAGGTAGGTGGACGAACGGTTGTGTTTTACCGCTGGCCCGAGTTATGTTGGAATTAAAAGAGTCCCCGAGGTGGCGACCCTCTATGCATTTAATTATTAGGTTCATGTTGGCAAATGTTAAAACCAATGTTGGGCCTTGCTGGAGAAGTCTTATCCTAAAACGAATGGACAGGGGGGTTCCCATATGCCCCGCATGTGTTAGAAGCGCTCATCAAGGAACATAACACCGGTATTACAGAAACTAGGGCGGCATGAGTGGAACAAAATACTAGGCAAAAGGCCGAGCCTTCCACCCATTACAAAGTATATAGATGCATTAATTAAATAAGAGATATTGTGATATCCCATGATATCCATGTCCCAACATGGAACAACCTGCACTGCACCTGCAACTAAAATGCTATAAGAGGGGCTGAGCAAAGCGGTAACATAGCCAAACAACGGTTTGCTGGGATGGTGGAAGGTTACAGGCTGTATCATGGCATATGGGAGGCTGACATATATGTGGTAGGAAGCGCGACATAGAGATAGCATCGAGACAACTAGCAAGCAAAGATAGTAGAGATATCCAAGGTCATGATCATCTTGCCTGAAATCCTGCTCGGAAGAAGATTGAGTCCATGAAGAAGACGAACACGCGTAGTCGAACGAATCCTCACAATTGCAACGTAACCGGAACTATCGAGAAGAAGCACAACCGGAAAGAAGCAAACAACATGGTAAACACGCAAGCATAAACAAGGCATGATGCACAACCAAATATGATGCATGCCAATATTAAATGTTGTTAAACATGGCAAGAGATGAAGCATAAGCAATCCAGACAACTAGGCATGTTTAAATGAGGCCGGAAACACAAATAACAATTCCGGAAAATCCCCATATGCAAATTTCGAAATTGGTACTGATCTATATTAAACACAATTTTAAAGTTGTTAAACAGCAAGTTAACATGCATCATGATGATCTACACGTTTTTCTAGTCAAGTTACATATAAAGAACATTTAATTCGGAGCTACGGTCTAGAAGATTTGCACTAAACAAGATTAACATGGCAATAATGCAAAATGCATGCAAACATCAACCACAAACACTCTAATCAAGGGTGCAACATGACAATAGGAATCTACACACAAATCTAAGCAAGTTCTATATAGGACATGATCAAAACGGAGCAACGGTTCAACAATTGCAAGCCACACAAGTTATAATAGCAATCTGCCCCAAAACAGCAACATAGCACTTTGCAAGCATTGAAACTATAGCTACAAGCACATGATGGGCACAAACTTGATATGCACTTGAAATAGACAGGATATACTCCAATTTATCTTAAAGGTTCAAGTTCATAGGCATCAAGGTTAAGTCAATATGATCCTTGCAAAATGCAATGTTCTGCTAAACAGGGCATATACATGAGCAGAGTTAATATGATGGCATGTTGGAGGCAAGAAACAAATATGCAACAGTGCAATAACATGGCGACAAATGGTACATTATGGAAGTATACAACATGTAGATGAAAACATACAACATGGGCATAATCATAGGAACAATAGATTCATGGCAATCATCAAGGCAATATGCAATCATGAACTAACAGAAAACTGGGCATGCTGTCAACAACATTATGATGCTGACTTGGGAGGCACATAACAGCAAGCATAGCAATTTTAATATTTATGAAATTGACATGAGCAATCTCCAAATCACTCCATTGGCAAAAGTTCATAGGATGCACAGATTAATTACTATGATTATTGCAAAATGTAACATTCTGTCAACAGGCTGACAGTTATATCATGATGGCAAGAGAAACAAATAGACAAGCTATAGCACGATTACATAGCAGCCAAGGGCATGGCATCAAAGTACACATTGCATAGACCAAATCACATGAAGGAATCATATGGATATGAGCTATAGATTAGTGGCAACCATCAAGCAAAGTTGGCAAGTTTTATCACAGACAGCTTTTACTCAGAACAACAACATTAACTAGGCATGTTTACAAGCTCATGGCACTCACAACAAGGCATATCATGGCATGAAATAAATACTAGCAGCAAGAAGACATGAAAATGCTCCAAAGTCATGTTGACAAGTTGCTTATAGGGTGCATGTATTAAATCACACAAAAATGACAAAGTGACAAATATTAACAGTTTTCTGCAGTTAACATCAGGATGCACTTTTGCAACAGAGATTATGACATGTAGATGAGTCCTAATATGCATGCAACATCAGGATGCACTTTTGTCACCTAGATACTTCAATGTCACCACAAGTATCCGTGAGTTGATTATATGATATGCATCAAACAACTTCATAATCATAATATTCAATCCACACAAAGAACTTCAAGGAGCACCCCAAAGTTTCTATCGGAGAAAAGATAATGAAAACGTGCATCAACCCATATGCATAGATTACCCCAATGTCACCGCGGGAATCCGCGAGTTGAGTGCCAAAACATATATCAAGTGAATCAATATAATACCCCATTGTCACCACGGGTATTCATATGCAAGACATACTTCAAGTGTTCTCAAATCTGAAATATTCAATCCGACAATAACGAAACCTCAAAGGGAAAAGATCCGATTCATCACAACAAGGATAGAGAGGGAAGAAACACCATATGATCCAACTATATTAACAAAGCTCGCGGCACATCAAGATCGTGCCATATCAAGAACACGAGAGAGAGAGAGAGAGAGATCAAACACATAGCTACTAGTACATACCCTCTGCCCCGAGGGTGAACTACTCCCTCCTCGTCATGGAGACCGCTGGGATGATGAAGATGACCTCCAGTGATGATTTCCCCCTCCGGCAGGGTGCCAGAATAGGGCTCCAGATGGTATCTCAAGGATACAGAGAGCTGCGGCAGCGCAGTCCAAAATCTAGGGTTATTTCTGGGGCTTTCTCAATTTATAGGATTTTTCAGCGTTGCAATCATGTCAAGATGGGCCAAGATGGGCCCACGAGGCACCAGCGCACGCACCCCCCCTGGCGTGTGGTGGTGGCTCGTGGGCACCTCGTGGCTCTTCTGGTCCTCCCACAAAGCTTCTAGTGCCTCTTTTGTTCCAAAAAAATCGTCAAAAAGTTTCACTGCATTTGGAGAACTTTTATTTCTGCACAAAAAACAACACCACGGTAGTTTTGCTAAAAACAGCGTCAGTCCGGGTTAGTTCTAATCAAATCATACCAAAACCATATAGAATTGTTACAAACATGGCATGGATACCTCAAAAATTATAGATACGTTGGAGACGTATCAGGGCTCCAAATTCGTGGCAACCTTTGCTCTGATCCAAGATGATGTTGGGTAGAACTCTAATCGTTGAGATTTCTCCCGATGTTCACGAATTGGAGGTGGATTCGAGGAGAAACGCGAAGAACACGAGGGAAAAACGTGGAGAAATCAAAGGGGAAAACACTTTATTGGACAAGATTCACTCCAAGTACTCCTCAAATCACAAGCAATACAAGAGGTGCATCAAGATCCAAGAACAACATGGGAAATAAAGATACAAGGTAGTTCATCCAAATCTCTAGGAGAGATGGGTCTTGAATTCCATGGAGGAATCTTCCATGAAGGGGTCCTGTACTCACATGGAGTCTTCTCTCTCAAGAGGAATCCCACAAGGGGAGATACATGAGCTAAGCTCTAATGTCTAGATCTATTCTCAGCTAACCCTAAATAGAGGAGGAGGAGGAGTATATATAGTGCTAGCCCATGAAGGGGTAAGTGAGGGGCGAAACGGGTACATGGGCCTCGGCCCGGAGACATGAGCGCAGACAAAGGCCGGATGATCCGGGTGGGCACCCGGATGATCTGGGCATCGTCCGGATGATCTGGGTGGGCACCCAGATGATCCGGCTGGGCACCCAGATGATCCGGCTGGGTCGTAGCCGTGTGGAGCAGCCGGATGTCCGGGACTCTGTCCGGACGATCCGGGCATCTTCTGGATGATCCGGGCGGGGTCCCGGATGATCCGGCTTTGTGGAGAAGGCTGCTGATGTCTGGGGACGCACGGCCGGATCGTCCGGGCCTGGAGCCGGATCATCCGGGCGTCGGCCGGATCGTCCGGGAGGGGATCCAGATGATCTGGGCAAGTGCAGACTTGTCCATTCTTCCGTCTTCTCTTCCATGCTTCCCTCGAGATGGTGTAGACGTACACATGGGCTCACACTCCTCCTCGTCGATGGTGAAGCTCCGGTAATACCTATGCATGCATACGAGAGGAGTGTCAAGTAGTATACCATCCTCGAAGGGGTCAAGTGAACATGTGTAAAGGAGATGATTCACCTTTATGTATGTGAAGTAGATGTTACATGTGTCACTTGCCAAACGGACTCTTGACATGGTGATGTCCGTAGGATGCTTCGCATCAATAGGCATTTTGGAACAAATAGATGACATGTTAATATCGCAAACGGTTGTATTGTTTGAACCGTGGGCGTTCCACTAACCATTTACGTGCGGCCACGCATCCCTCTTTTTATTGGAGAGTACTACCTCGGTCCTGGTTTATTGGTCCTCTTTGTATTTTCTGCCAAAATTTGACCATACTAGGTGGCGTGCGTGCAGATGTTTGATTAGATGGGATGAGTGCAAGAAGTCCGCCGCGCATGGTTCAACGGGACGCATACGAGCAGTCCACCCCGCAGACTCGACGGGACGCGTGCGAGCAGTCTGCCATGCAGGCTCACCGGGAAGCGAGCTCTTTGACCTCCACCCACAGCCTCGTTCCCAACTTATCCATTAATGGCGGTCGAGCCGCTGTTTAACATGCGGTTAATGCACCTGGACGGAGGGTTGATACGTCTCCAACGTATCTATAATTTATGAAGTATGCATGCCATGATTATAACAATTCTATATGGTTTTGGTATGATTTGATTAGAACTAACCCGGACTGACGCTGTTTTTAGCAGAACTACCGTGGTGTTGTTTTTTGTGCAGAAATGAAAGTTTTCCAAATGAGGTTTAACTTTTTGGAGACTTTTTATTGGACAAATAAAAAATACTGGCACCAAGACCCACTAGAGGGGGGCCACCCAGTGCCCACGAGGCACCAGGGCGCACCACCCCCCCAGGCGCGCCCTGGTACCTCGTGGGGCCCATGTGGCTCCGTTTCGCGTGATTTCAATGATGAAAAATCATATATATTCAGAAACCCACGAAAGTTAACCTAGATGAGTTTTTACGCCGCCGCAAGCCTCTGTACCAGAGAGATCCCATCTACAGCCCTTTTTCGGCACCCTGCCGGAGGGGGGAAAGCATCACCAAAGGCCATCTTCATCATCCCGACGGTCTCCATGAAGAGGAGGGAGTAGTTCACCCTCGGGGCTGAGGGTTTGTACCAGTAGCTATGTGTTTGATCTCTCTCTCTCGTGTTCTTGATTTGGCATGATCTTGATGTATCGCGAGCTTTGTTAATATAGTTGGATCATATGGTGTTTCTTCCCTCTCTATCTTTGTTGTGATGAATCGAATCTTTTCCCTTTGAGGTTTTGTTATTGTCGGATTTAATATTTCAGATTTTAGAACACTTGATGTATGTCTTGCATATGAATACCCGTGGTGACAATGGGGTATTATATTGATTCACTTGATTTGTGTTTTGGCATTCAACTCGCGGATTCCCACGGTGACATTGGGGTAATCTATGCATAGGGGTTGATGCACATTTTCATTATCTTTTCTCCGATAGAAACTTTGGGGTGCTCCTTGTAGTTCTTTGTGTGGATTGAAAATTATGATTATGAAGTTGTTTGATACATATCGTATAATCAACTCATGGATACTTGTGGTGACATTGGAGTATCTAGGTGACATTAGAGTTGGTTGATGTGTATCATATGGTGTTATTTTAGTACGAACTCTAGGGCTGTTTGTGACACTTATAGGAATAGCTCAATAGATCGAACGGAAAGGATAACTTTGAGGTGGTTTCGTAACCTACAAACAATTTCTAGCTTATGTTCTCCGCTAATAGGAACTTGGGAGTGATTCTTTATCACACGTTGACGGATGGTTATATGATCCAATTATGTTAGCATTGTTGAGAGATTGCACTAGCGAAAGTATGAACCCTAGGGCATGTTTCTAAGCATTGCAATACCGTTTTTATGCCCATTTACTATTTGCTACCTTGCTGTTTTTATATTTTCAGATTACAAAAACCTATCTCTACTATCCATACTACACTTTTATCACCATCTCTTCGCCGAACTAGTGCACCTATACAATTTACCATTGTATTGGGTGTGTTGGGGTCACAAGAGATTTCTTGTATTTGGTTGCAGGGTTGTTTGAGAGATACCATCTTCAACCTACGCCTCCCACGGATTGATAAACCTTAGGTCATCCACTTGAGGGAAAATTGCTACTTTCCTACAAAACCCTGCGCTTGGAGGCCCAACACGAGTCTACAAGAATTAGTTGTGTAGTAGACATCAAGCTCTTTTCTGGCACCGTTGCCGGGGAGGTGAGTGCTTGAAGGTATATCTTTAGATCTTGCAATCGAATATTTTAGTTTCTTGTTTATCACTAGTTTGGCTTATAAAAGAAAACTACAAAAAAATGGAATTGAGGTTGCCACATATTATTCATCTTTATAATGTCTTTCGTGAAAATGATGGAAAGGAAAATTATGCTCAATTGATAGAAGAAGAATTCAATAAAATGTTTGGCATAAAATATTTGAATGATGAGCATGATTGTAATGTTGCTAGTATGAATTCTTTGAATATCCATGATGCTAATGATATGCAAAACTACAACCTTGGGGATGCTATGTTTGATGAAGATGATATTTTTAGTCCCCCAAGTTTTGATGAGAATATTTATTATGATGATGGCATGCCTCTTATTTATGATGATTATAATGATAAAAGTGGATTTGGTGAGGTCATGACCTTGTTTAGTGATGAATCCACTATTTTGGAAGAGGTCCCAATTGATTGTGACAACAAAGTTGCTATCTATGATGATTATGGTGATGACATGTATGCTATAAAGAATAATGATAAATATGAAACTTGTCATCATGATTTCAATTTTAATTGGATTATGCCAATCAAGTATCTCATGATAGTTATTTTGGTGAGTTTGCTCCCACTATTATGAATGAGAAGAAAATTGCTTATGTGGAGAGTAGTAAGATTTCTATGCTTATGTATCATGACAAGAATGCTTTGTGTGATGGATATATTGTTGAATTTCTTCATGATGCTACTGAAAATTATTTTGAGAGAGGAATCTATGCTTCTACATATTTCAATAATATCAAATTTCCTCTCTATGCGTTGAAAGTTTTGAAGTCATGCTTGTTTTGCCTTCCTATGCTAGTTGATTCTTGCTCCCATAAACTATTTGCTCACAAAATCCCTATGCATAGGAAGTGGGTTAGGCTTAAATGTGCTAGTCATATGCTTCATGATGCTCTCTTTGTGTTTCAATTCTTTACTTTTATGCGAGCATCATTGAAATCATCATGCCTAGCTAAAAGGCTTTAAAGAAAAGCGCTTGTTGGGAGGAAACCCAATATGTATCCTTTCCGTTTTAGTGTGTTCACATGATTAAGCTACTGTATTAATCATGTTTTATGTGTTTTCTTTCAATAAAGTGCCAAGTAAAACCTTTAGGATAGTGTGGATACTTGTTGATTAAATTCTGTGCAAAAACAGAAACTTTTGCCTCCAGTGTTTAATTTCCCAGATTTTACTGGAGCGTCAAAAAATTCTGAAATTTTTATACAGTATTGATATGCAAATTGTTGACGTTTTCCTACTTTTCAGAATTTTTAGAGTTCCATAAGTATGGTAGTTGCTCAGATCATTACAGACTGTTCTGTTTTGGCAGATTGCTGTTATAGTTGCATTGTTTGCATATGTTTGTGTGTTTAATGTTTCTATTTGAGGATAGGAGTATTAAATATTAAGAGGCATTTAGTATGCAATGTTTAATTATCATTTTTGTGATTTGCTACAGTAGAGAATGTTAAGGTTTTGAGTTGATTTATACTAACTTATCTCACGAGGTCTTGTTGAGTTTTGTGTGGATGAAGTTTTTTTTTTAGATTTATAGAAACCGTGATATGAGAGGAATTAATGAGACACAAAAGCTCAAGCTTGGGGATGCCCAAGGCATCCCAATATAATATTTCAAGAAGTCTCAAGCATCTAAGCTTGGGGATGCCCCGGTAGGCATCCCACCTTTCTTCATCAACATTATCGGTTAGTTTTGGTTGAGTTTAAGTTTTTGCTTCTTCACATGATATGTGCTATTCTTGGAATGTCATTTTATTTTGTTTTTCTTGCTGTTTGAATAAAATACTTAAGATCTGAAATTTTTAAATGAGAGAGGGTCCCCACATAGCTACCTATTTACTTAACTACTCATTTGATCTTCACTTATATCTTTTTGGAGTGGTTTGTCATTTACTCTTGTGCTTCACTTATATCCTATGAGTAAATTGTTGAAATGAATTGAATATCATAAAGTTGAAATTTATATGCTTCATATGCTTGTCTTATGGAAAGTAATGACATTACATAAAGAAAAGTATAAGTGGTAAAATTTATTGGAGATTAACAAGCATAGCATTAGTCAATGATGCGATTCATGAAAAATTTAATAAGGGAAGAGAAGATTCTCATGCAAATATACTATCTTGGACATCTTTTATGATTGTGAGCCCCCATTAAGTATTTTATGTCAAAGTGTTGATGTTGGACAAGGAAGACAACGTAATGAATTATGTTTGTTCATATTCACATAGAAGTTATATTGTTATAGATCCTCCAACATGTGGTGCTTGCCCAATATCTTTGCTAGCCAAAAATCCGCACCAAGTAGAGATACTACTTGTGCATCCAAAACCCTTAAACCCAGTTTCTTCTCATGAGTGTCCACCATACCTACCTATGGATTGAATAAGATCCTTCAAGTAAGTTGTCATCGGTGCAAAAAGCAATAAAAATTGCTCCTAAAATATGTATGATCTTTTATTGCAAGGGAAAATAAGCGTTGTACGAACTTGTGATGGTAAAGAAATAAAAGCGATGGACTGCATAATAAAGGTTGCTATCACAAGGGGCAATATAACGTGACGTTCCTTTGCATTAAGGGCTTGTGCATCCAAAAATAAAAGGCGCATGACAACCTCTGCTTCCCTCTGCGAAGGGCCTATCTTTTACTTTTATGCATTTACTTTTATGTATTTATTTTTTATTCAAGAGTCAATAGTGTTCTCCTCTACTTCTTTTTTATTTTTCTCTTTTGCAAGCATCATGTGGTGGGGAAAGATCTAGGCACATATATCCAGTTGGATATGAGTGATCATGAGTTATTATTGTTGACATCACCCTTGAGGTGAATAAGTTGGGAGGCAAAATCACAAGCCCCTATCTTTCTATGTGTCTGGCTGAAACTTTTGCTCCATATATATGTCGTGAGTGTTAGCAATCATAGAAGACTAAATGATGGTTGAGTATGTGGACTTGCTAAAAAGCTCCTACATGAGACCCTTCCTGAAAATATGATGAATTGCAATTGCATTGTTGACTAGAATAGTTTGTTAGGTTCCAAGAAAGTTTATGCCTTATACTTCATTGTTGTGATGAATTGTTACTTGCTCATGAGAAGTTTTATGATAATAAGTATTGTTGTTATAATAATGATCTTACTTTGAATCATTCAAGTACAATCCCCATGCAACAAAAGAAAAGATTATATGATGATTATGATAGGTAGCATTCCACATCAAAATTTATGTTTTTAATTGCTACTTTATCATGATGACTTTTATGAGAGAAAGTTGATGTTATGATGCTAGGAAAAGTGATTGAAATTATCATTGATCAAACTTATGCACTATGCTAGCATTCACACTTCATAAATTATTTCTTTTATCATATACCTACTCGAGGACGAGCAGGAATTAAGCTTGGGGATACTGATACGTCTCCAACGTATCTATAATTTATGAAGTATTCATGCCATGATTATAACAATTCTATATGGTTTTGGTATGATTTGAATAGAACTAACCCGGACTGATGCTGTTTTCAGCAGAACTACCGTGGTGTTATTTTTTGTGCAGAAATGAAAGTTTTCCAAATGAGCTGAAACTTTTTGGAGATTTTTTATTGGACAAATAAAAAATATTGGCACCAAGACCCACTGGAGGGGGGCCACCCAGTGCCCACGAGGCACCAGGGCGCGCCACCCCCCAGGCGCGCCCTGGTACCTCGTGGGGCCCACGTGGCTCCGTTTCGCGTGATTTCAACGCTGAAAAATCATATATATTCAGAAACCCCCGAAAGTTAACCTAGATGAGTTTTTACGCCACCGCAAGCCTCTGTACCAGAGAGATCCCATCTACAGCACTTTTCCGGCACCCTGCCGAAGGGGGGAAAGCATCACCGGAGGCCATCTTCATCATCCCGGCGGTCTCCATGACGAGGAGGGAGTAGTTCACCCTCGGGGCTGAGGGTTTATACCAGTAGCTATGTGTTTGATCTCTCTCTCTCTCGTGTTCTTGATTTGGCACGATCTTGATGTATCGCGAGCTTTGTTAATATAGTTGGATCATATGGTGTTTCTTCCCTCTCTATCTTTGTTGTGATGAATCGAATCTTTTCCCTTTGAGGTTTCGTTATTGTCGGATTGAATATTTCAGATTTGAGAACACTTGATGTATGTCTTGCATATGACTACCCGTGGTGACAATGGGGTATTATATTGATTCACTTGACTTATGTTTTGGCATTCAACTCGCGAATTCCCGCGGTGACATTGGGGTAATCTATGCATAGGGGTTGATGCACGTTTTCATTATCTTTTCTCCGATAGAAACTTTGGGGTGCTCCTTGGAGTTCTTTGTGTGGATTGAATATTATGATTATGAAGTTGTTTGATGCATATCGTATAATCAACTCACGGATACTTGTGGTGACATTGGAGTATCTAGGTGACATTAGAGTTGGTTGATGTGTATCATATGGTGTTATTTTAGTACGAACTCTAGGGCTGTTTGTGACACTTATAGGAATAGCTCAATAGATCGATCGGAAAGGATAACTTTGAGGTGGTTTCGTACCCTACAAACAATTTCTATCTTATGTTCTCCACTAATAGGAACTTGGGAGTGATTCTTTATCACACGTTGAGGGATGGTTATATGATCCAATTATGTTAGCATTGTTGAGAGATTGCACTAGCCAAAGTATGAACCCTAGGCCTTGTTTCTAAGCATTGCAATACCGTTTTTATGCCCGTTTACTATTTGCTACCTTGCTGTTTTTATATTTTCAGATTACAAAAACCTATCTCTACTATCCATACTACACTTTTATCACCATCTCTTCGCCGAACTAGTGCACCTATACAATTTACCATTGTATTGGGTGTGTTGGGGACACAAGAGATTTCTTGTATTTGGTTGCAGGGTTGTTTGAGAGATACCATCTTCAACCTATGCCTCCCACGGATTGATAAACCTTAGGTCATCCACTTGAGGGAAAATTGCTACTGTCCTACAAAACTTTGCGCTTGGAGGCCCAACACGAGTCTACAAGAATAAGTTGTGTAGTAGACATCAAGGGTGTTAGCTTCTGATCCCATGGCCCCGCTCAACGCTAGCTAGCATTGTTTTGTTCATGCCTCGCTGAGAACGTGACTTTTAGCCTGTTTTCGACTCGTATACATGTACCTATGAGGTTATGAAGAAAATAATACGATGAAAAATTGACAATGGCAACAGATAATAATTGTCTTACATATCCCGGGTAATTTAAAATGCCACATGCGGCAATGCCCGAAAAACACAGGGGCAAGAGAAGAAGGAAGTCGCTACTCTCTACTTCTTGATGGATTGCTGGGCGAGGAGTTCTTCCAGCTACTTCTTCACATCTTCATGACTTTGCTTGACGGCAGCCACGGATTCCTCTACCTGCAGCTCGCGCTCGATGCGGAGCTTCTTCAAGTCATCCCTAAGTTCATGGACAACGGTTGTCAGCGTCATCCGCGAGGCAATGCTCTTCTCATACAACTTCTTCTAGCCGGTGGCCTCCTCCTTCTGCTTGTCGAGCTCCTTGTTGAGCTTCGCATTGTCACCCATGAGTTGCACGACGAGGCCGGTCGCCTTATCAACTGAGGCATCGCTAATCTCGAGCAGCTTCTCCAAGCCGGTGACCAGCTCCTGCTGGTTAATTAGGGCAGCGAGAATGTCGTCGTCGCCGGCTAAGGACTTCAGCCCCACCAGTTCGTCGAGTTCGCCGACGCAGTGAGTGCGCTTGTGAGAGCCCTCGCCTGCTCGTGAGAGATCGTTTGAGGGCTCCGCGGCGCGGCAGGACATCTCTGCTGCGGCTGCCGCATTGCGGCGGGATCTCTCTAGTGCTTCCGCGGCCTTGGTCTTTGCTCCCTGGTTATATGTCGACCCAGAACTCATCCTACCGGCCATGGAAGACGCAAGGAATGACTTAAGAGGAAAGACCTATTTTTTTGGTGATGAGGAGAGGAATGTGCAGTAATTTTCGAGTGGGTAGTTTTTATAGCCCAGTGCTAAGTGGGAACACGTTTAGGTTTGATTGGTGTGAACAGATTTGCAATTACTTATGGCGTGGTAATTTGGAATGTGACATGGGCCCGCATTCTCGGATGTGTACGTGTCTGTCCAGTATCACAAACAGTCCAGATACCATCAGCATGTCCGATGGATGGGCCGTCTCGCCTCCCATGCGTGCCAGACGGTTGACCAGAATTGCTATACGCACGATGCAGTTATGCGCTGCAACAACTGCCATCCGCGCGCGCCGATACTCCAGGCCGTTCGGCCTCCCCATTTATTCCCACGGCCATTATAACCTTAGTCTCTTCAACCTTTTGATCGCGCCCCACAACACAACAAGCACACCCACGATGACGCATAGAGAGAGGATATCCAGCGGAGCTCCAATGGAGTTCGGCATGCATCATGTGGACACCCACGTGAGGGGGAAGGACCTCTCGATGGTGTACACCATCAACCTGGCCGTGGTGGAGGACTCCATCAACACCATGGAGCAGTTTCTTGCTAAGGACGACAAGTACAAAGTGGTCGGCTTCGATCTCTAGTACACCGCCGACGATGTAAAAGCACTCCAGATTTCGGGCTTGGCCTGCCCGGAGCTTGTCGACATCCGTGGCCACTACAGGGTCTGAGGCAGCACCAACAAGGACTCCCTAGTTGAACTCGCCGCGGCCATCATCCACCCCGACTACTAAAACATGAAGGAAGGTGCCAAGAAAAATCCTGTATCCTGGCACGGTGCCTGGGTGCGGAGACTGGATGAACCTCACCTCAAGTTTGTAGCCAAGAATGTGTACACATGCTATGAGATGCACATGCGGATCGTCAACATGAGGGAGTGCCTCCTTCCTGTAGACGACGAGGGATCAAGCCACCAGCAGACCAGCAGCGGCAAGTGTCAGAAGAAGAAGTAGATGATGATTAGATATGATCGTTTATCCTAGTTTATTATGCATGTAATTGTTTACTTTGGTCTGTTCAAATGTTATGTGTGTAGTCAGTTATGTAATTGGATGTTTAATTTGGTATGCAATCATGTCCTTATAAGTATATATGTTGTTGTTCTGTAGACAGAGAGCGTAGATGTTGTGCAGACTGAGCAAATCACATCGCACACGGATTAAACTACGGAACCCGTTGGTGATGATTCCATCAATCGCTAACAATTGTATACCAGCAAGCATTTGCCCACAACACACACGGCTTATTAGCAGGAATCGTCGGTGTTGTTATCGGTCTTCCCACACATTTCTGATTACTGACCTGTTTGCCGCGTATCACACACATCTTGTTAAGTTGAACCGTTTTTGTTGTTTTGGCTCATCGCAATCAATTCATCCGAGTGAACTGTATGCCATCTATCACACACACCTTGATCTGCCTGACCGTTTCTGTTGTGTTGGGTAATCGCAAACAGTTCATCCGAGTGAACTGTATGCCGTGTATCGCACACACCTCGATTTGGCTGACCGTGTTTGTTGTTCTGGCTTATTGCAAACAGTTTGTATGGATTAACTGTATGCCACGTATCACACACGTGTGTCTAATCTGAATCATGCTTGATGTCTCCGCCATCGCCCACAGTTCGTCTTATTGGCGATGGTTTTATTACGACACCGTTTGCGATTCATGCATCGCACACAGTTTGGTGGTGGGGTCTCTGATTCATGTGTTGCATTAGCGGTCGCCTGCAGTAGTGTCACGTTTCTCCTCCAAGAGGTGAAGACCGTCTTGACGTGCAACTTTAGCTTCAGCTTCCGAGTAAAACTCCACTCGAGGGAAATTATGCTGCAAATCACTCGAAAGAACAACTTCTGCGCCGTACATCATGAAGAATGGAGTGAACTCTATGGAACGGTTAGGAGTCGTTCGTAGGCCCCATAGGACTGATGGCAACTAAGGTGACCCAGGCTCCCGCAGCGTGATTCAGGTCATGCATGAGGCGGGGTTTTAATCCTTGGAGGATCATCCCATTCGCTCTTTCAACCTGGACATTGGACTGCGGGTAAGCCATTGAGGCGTAATCAACCCGAGTGCCTTGGGAGTAACAGAAAGCCCGAAACTCGTCCGAATCAAAGTTTGTGCTGTTATCAGTAATGATACTGTGGGGGACTCTGAACCTAAAAATTATCTCCTTCATGAACTTGATGGCGAGTCCAATTTCTTGATAGGTTTAGCATCTATCCACTTAGTGAATTTGTCCACTGCCACTAACAAGTGTGTGAATCCACTGGCCCTGGTTCTGAGTGGTCTGACCATGTCCAGGCCCCAAACAACAAAGGGCCAAGTGAGCAGGATAGTTTTCAGCGTAGACGCTGGTTCATGGGATTGGTTGGTATAGAACTTGCACCCAACACACTGTTCTACAATATCTTTAGCAGCTTCATTAGCACACAGCCAGAAAAAACCTGCACGAAATGCTATGGCGACTAGCGCTCGGGAGGATGCGTGGTGCCCGCAAGTTCCCGAATGGACTTCCTGCAATATCTGCCGCCCCTCTTCTGGTGTGATACAACATCGCAAGACACCAGAGACACTCTTTTTGTAATGTCGATCCCTATGGCACGCGAGATCGAACTCACCCACTTCGAGGTCTTGCTCGGCTACGAGAACCTCCACCGACTTAATAAGAATGGCGGGCCTCGATCTTTTTCCGATCACACAGCGGAACTCTCAATGAAAGCACCAATGTCGGTACTAAAACCGGCAGACCTCGGGGTAGGGAGTCCCAAGTTGTGGATCTCGGATCTATGGGTAACAGGAGACGAAGGAGACAGTATTTACCCAGGTTTGGTCCCTCACGAAGAGGTAATAGCCTACGTCTTGCTTTGATTGTATTGATGATGATGTATCGAGTACAAGCTTGATCTACCTCGAGATCGTAAGTTGTGTTCTAACCCTAAGGCCAGGTGGTTGTAATTGTGACCATGGTCTCTACGGACTAACCCCTCAGCTTATATAGATGTTGGGGGGTACCTAGGGTTACACATGGTCGGTTGCTCACTAGGGATACACATGCCGGCAGCCGATGCTGTCCTTGGAGTACACGTCAAATCTTCGGCAAAGTCCATCTTGATCACGCGAAGTGCGAGGCTTCTGGATTCTTTCCTTGTAAGAACGGCAGGCCATAGGTTTGGCCCATGGATTGTGGGCCAACTAGGTTGGTCCTCCCTAGTCAAGGACACCGTCAGTAGCCCCTGAACTGGTCTTCAACGCCGAGGACGATGATCCTCTTTGGAAATATGACTTCGGCCTTGAAGTCTTCGGCTTGATAGATGAGTTTCTATACATAATTTGAGTTCAACTTTGGAGTCTTCGGCTTGACAGGTGAGTTCTCCTCTTAGATGATTCTTTCTATGATCCGAGATCTTTCCGTCCATTGCAAGCTTCAATCTGGTCTGTTCTTAAAGGAATCCGCCCTCCGACCATGGCTTAACCAAATTTATTTGCATTCCAAGACGTGAGATAACTTAGCCTCGAAGGCCAACAGCGTAGGTGTGAACAGTGCCTCCTAGCATGAAAACTTTTACCGAAGCGTCACCACTTGTATTTGTGCGGGGCAGTTACTGTCACTCGAATCGCTGCCCAAGGTAGTTTTCTCATTGGCACGTCTCATCAAAGCAGAGATCGTGCACTATATTTGGGGGGATATCATCAAGATTTCATTTTACCCCATGCGCAAAATGGCATCTTTTGTTGGGTCGTGGCGATTTTTATGGTGCAACAAAAGGGGGGACTCTTGGCCTTTCATAGGCCTATAAGAGCAAAGGGCAGCGGCAGCATTTCCTATGCTCCCATTGCATCACCCTTGTTTACAGCTTCCTGAGCTCCAGCGCCCAGATCCAATCCCGAATTCGCCCATTTTCTCCACACAACTCCCACTTCCAGCAATGGCGGACGCAACCTTGAAGGGACACTGGGCCGGCTCCCTCGTTACAGAGGGTGTGATCCAGGAGCTGCGGGACGCGGGGTACATCCTCGCCAACGTCGCTTGCTCGCCTCCAGAGCCGAACCAGAGAGTCCTCACTCCCCAGCCAGGGGAGAGGGTCATCCTTGTTCCCCACCTCATTCAAGGTCTAGGATTCCCGCTGCACCCCTTCGTGCGTGGGGTGCTCTACTATTACGGGCTAGATTTTCACCATCTAGCCCCGAATTCCATCCTCCACCATGTGACGTTCACCATCGTATCGAGCCACACTTCGGCATGTGGCGGAAGACGTTCGGCATCAAGCCGAAGTCCAGCGGCTCCAAACTGGCAGAATACGGGGGGTGGCGATGATCAGCAAGATCAAGAAGGTCGACTGGTTCGAGGGCACCTTCGTGGAGACGATCAAGGAATGGCAATGGGAGTGGTTCTATATCATCGAACCGTTCGCCGGCGACTAGGACAAAGTCCCAGCCTTCTTAACGGCTACTCCGAAGAGGTTGATTTCCTGGAAAAGGAAAGGCTTGGACTGGGGCAACCCCGAAGAGGTGGCCGATCTGCAAAAGTGAGTCAAGTCTGTGGCAGACAAGAAGAAGATCAAGCTGGTGGACGTGGTAGACGTCATGCTCCACCGCCGTACCTTACCATTACAACTTCGGGAGAGCCCAATGTGGACTTACAAGCCCGAGGACGTGCCGCCAGTGAAACACTTCTTCCACACCACCCTAGACAGGATGTCGACAGCGCTGTACAAGCCGTCCCAGAACGAATTCCCCCAGGAGGGAACGGACTGCGGCTTCGACGGCGCGCATGATGACCATGAGGTAACAGCAACATGAAGTTTCATATTCTGTCTCTCTTTCATTTTGCGGACGCATTTTATTGGAATGATTGAACCTACCCTTTCTTTCTCAGAAGTGGATCCCCAAGGCGCAGCGAATCTGTGCCTGGCGCCGCTGCCCGAGGTGGTGAGGTCTCCTCAGCTAGAGGCGCTCTTGGCCGAGGAACCGTACGTGGTTCCAGCCAAGGGGCAGAAGCCTCCGAAGGGGAAAAGTGGCCTACACATCCGAGATAACTCGGTGGCCAGGTCCAAAGACCCCCACGTCTCCTCTACCCATGAGGGGGTGAGGAGGAAGAGGAGGAGGAGGACACGGAGGAGGAAGTGCGTTCTCCGAAGAGAAAGAGGGCGATGTCCGAGGACGTTGAGGAGGCGGAGCACCCTCGGGGCCGCAGGAAACTGTGCAAGGCCTCGGCCGCACCAGTCGGCCAACAGGCCTCACCTGCCCAGGTTACCAAATCCGACACTTCGGAGGATGTCCTCGCGCAACCGCGCAGGACGAAGCCGGCACCCCAGTGGTACTTTTGATACCACGCCCTCAATTTCTTCATGAAAATAGGTTTTGGTGCATGATATCTGACTTGTCCTTCTTTTGCCCACAACGCGTCCTTATCGATGACGTGGTCGAGGACGACGGGCTCCCTCCTCCATTTATGGCGGAAAGCGGGTCTGCCGAGCACGCAGTGCCCCTCACCGCCCCTGACGGGCTGGGGGAAGCAACATCTCGCCCGGTCCCAGCCGCCGATGACACGGAGGCGGTTGCTGGGACCTCTTTATCTGAGGTCCACACCTCGGCCGCCGAGGACCAGGGGAGGAGGTCCCCTTGGTTAAAGAAGGCGGGCTCGGCCAAACAAAGACCCCAGCTCGGGCGACTCCGACACCGCCGCAGCAGCCAGAGGCCTCCACTCCTATCACCACGACGGGTGGACCTGAGATGGCTCTGCCTACCCCTCCTACCCTAGGGCAGGTCCACAAGGGGTGGCCCGAGGAGATGGAGGTGGCTCTGGCGAGCTCCTCTATTATGGAGGAGTACCGTGCCCTTATCGGCACAGCGCTGGACAGCTTCCGGTTCGTAGAGGCCGGAATGCATGACGTCTTCTTAGGCCTCCTCAGAGGCTTTGAGGTATGTTTGACACAACTTTATTTTCCCTCCTTGTTCTATTTATGCTTTAGTTTGGCACTAGCCCCATCCAGTAGCCCTCTTCTGACATGGATGAAAAAAAAGCACAGTCCGAAGACTAAAAGCTGCAAACAGTACACGAGAACGCGTAGCAAGCAGTAGCCCCCAAGCCTCAAGTTAGT
Source organism: Elymus sibiricus (assembly GCA_039707655.1). Lineage (NCBI taxonomy): Eukaryota > Viridiplantae > Streptophyta > Magnoliopsida > Poales > Poaceae > Elymus > Elymus sibiricus. The sequence goes on from CM077674.1 coordinate 257,826,267, forward strand.
TTCAAAGAACTAACTTGGGGGTCAATTTAGACATTTATAAAATTGAAGACGCAGTAGCCCTCGAGACTCTGGTTCGGTTTGAAAGAGCCGAACAGAGGATCGAATTCGATGTCGGGAGACTAATGACTGAATATGTGTGTAGGCCTCATCTTCGGCTCTGAACTCCATCACCAAAGAGGTAGCGGAGATGAATCAGAAGCTCAAGCGGTCCGTGGAGGACCTCGATCTGATGAAGAAGCAGATCGAACGGGCCCAAGGTAAGCGAAAAGCTAATGCTTGAAAAACACAGCTTTCGCATTTGTTCCAGCTTGCTCTAATGTCGAGCTGGTGTAATTACAACTACGACTACGGAGCTTGATGCCCTGAAGGCCGAGCTGCAGAAGGCTCGACAGGAGGCCGAGCAGCAAGAAGCTGCGGCGGCGAAGGCTAGCAAGGAGCTGGCCAAAGAAAGGGCAGCCTGCAGCAAGGACCAGGCTGGGGTCCTCGAAACCGAGGACACCTTGAAGGGGGTGTACGTAGAACGTGACGCCCTTCAGGAGGATGAGAAGAAGGTGGCCGCCGAGCTCGAGATGCTCAGCTTGGCTCATGCCGAGGTCTGGACCCAGGCCCGAGCCGATCGCGAGGTGCTCCGGCAAGTGAGGCTTTTGGCCGCAAGAGGTTCACCGAGCTTAATCAACTCTGGCGATGTGCAGACGCCTTAACAGATCTACCGAGAAGCGCGTCCGACACCGGCCATCACTTCGGCGCCCAGGGGGTCACGCCACGGAAAGGGCGTTCTGGTGTCAATTCTAGGCGCCATCGCATCCACCATTGCTCAATGACCAGATGAAGCAGCTGATGGAACTCCATCGTATAGCGAGGCCAGCGATGGAGGACCTTTGTGTGCGCCTGTGGCCAACAGAGCCGCTGCCAACCAGCTTCTTCGGCCTGGTGGCTCATCTTCAAGACGCTGGCTCCCCAAGTCCTACGCTGGAAGCGGTCAGCATGCTTGGAGGGCGTCCAGCGGGCGTATGCCTGCATGAAGTCGCACTATCCACGCATCGATGCGACAGCCGTGGCTTCGGGACCGCCCGCATGGAAGGACAGGACGCCGGAGCAGTTTATGGCTGAGGTGATGGAGGGTGCGCGTATCACCGAGCCCCGTTGCAGCAAATACATTATGCATTTTTAGTTTATAATTCAGAATGCCGAAGTTGGGAGATTGTAGAAAAGACAAGCCTTGTGAGTAAAATGAGTTCGGCTTTTATCTTCCAATGAGTTTTTATATTTTTTGACTCCTGTGCGATCGTTGACACTGAAAGTGACCAGTCGTTGGCTTCCGCCCCCTTGTACATGATACAAGGGGTGTTTCTATAGCAACTTTAATCCTTAGCCGACGTCTCGGTTCCCGGAGGCGGTTCGTGCATATAGAAACTTGGCAATCGGATATAGTTGTTTTATAACTTTCACTTAGTCATAGGAGCTTGACTGTGGGAGCTAGTAACTAGCCCCCAATTTTTGAAGTGTTCGGCTTTAGCCGAGGCTTAAACCATTAGCCACTTTGGCTCACTTTAAGAAGAGCCCCCCATTTGACATGGATGACCTCCATCGATCCGTAGTTTAACACAGTCATCGGCTTGCCGACCAGTTTACGCTTACCAAGACAGTCAGTTTTCGGCTTTCTCCACTGAGGTGCTTTACCATCCGAGATGGAAGCGCAATCGCAGTGTTCTCCCTTTACAATCTTAGCCAAACGGAGCGGAAACATAAGAGGTAAACACAGGAGCCGGCAACCCAACTATTGACCAAAATCATGGTTCAAAACTGATTCATATAATGCAACATCCGAGATGCCGAATAAACAGTTCGGACTTTGAATTTAAGCGCGAGATTTTACATCTGAGCCCCCGGTCGATAGCCGAGTTCAAAAAAGGTTTTGTATCGCGAGAGCTATCTTTGGCTCAGTGGCAAGAGAGAGAAAAGGGAGACACGGATATATGTCTAGTGACCGCAAAAGGTCTGGTTTTCCTTTATTTCATATGGTCGAGCCGTACATGCTGAGATTATCAAAGAAGCTTTGAGAGATACATTTATAATAAAAAGGGGGGAGGAAGTGAAACAGGGCGGCTATTCTTGGGTTTACAGCCCTAGTCCTCCCCTGCCGCACGTCTGCGCCTCCGTGCTGTTTACCAGCTTGTCCTCATCTGCGGCGAGGTTGCTATGTGCGGCCTGCTCATCCGCCTATCTGTGCTTTATGCATTCGAGGAGCGGTCCCTTTGAAGGGGTTATGGCTACCGCACGATGGTTTAAACCATGTAGTCATGCTGCTCCCATTGGGCCTTTGACAGTGCCCTGTAGGTGCGCAAGTCGTCGGTTGGGCGTTGCTTGGTTGAGCCGAACGGCGCGCCCTGTACTTTATGCTCTTTGGTCTCCCATGGAATTTTGAGTGCGAAGTTATGCACTCTAGGGACATAATCCTCAACTAGAGGGAGAGAAACGAGGAGCGCCCATCCCTATTTAGGGCGAGTGGTCGGCTGTCCGAGGTCAATAGGTGCCCCCCGATTGCGCTTTGAAGAGCCAGGTGTACCTTTTCCAGGCAGAGTACGAGCTGCCTCCTTAGATGCCTAAACCTCGGCTACGAAAGCCATGGTCTACTCCTCCATTCGGAGGGAGCGCTCGGTGTTATCGTTGACTGTAATAACACCATTTGGCCCCAGCATCTTGAGTTTTAAGTACGCATAGTGCGGGACCGCGTTGAAGTGAGCGAATGCAGTTTGCCCGAGCAGTGCGTGGTAGTCAGTGCGCAAGGGGACAATGTCAAAGATTAAGTCTTCGCTTTGAAAGATTTTGGGTGATCCGAAGACTACCTCCAAGGTGATCTTTCCCGTGCAGTTTGCTTCGAAATCGGGTCTGACACCTTTAAAAGTGGTAGTACTGGGTTTGATTCGCGATGGATCGATGCCCATTTTCCTGATCACATCAGCATAGATCAGGTTGAGGCTGCTGCCTCTGTCCATGAGGACGTGCGTTAGGTGGAACCCATCGACAATGGGGTCCAGGACCAAAGCCGCAGACCCTCAATGACGGATACTGGTTGGGTGGTCGTGTTTGTCAAAGGTGATCGGGTAAGCCAACCATGGATTGTACTTCGAGGCCACGGACTCTAGAGCATAGACATCCGGAAGTGCTCGTTTCCTCTCCTTTCGAGGAATGTGAGTGACATAGATCATGTTCACATCCTTCACCTCGGGAGGGAACTATTTCTAGCCTCCAATGTTGAGCCGTCGAGGTTCATCCTCGTCCTCGCTGCGGGACTGGCTTTTGCATTGCCCCTCTCCCGCAACCTTTCCTGCCTGCTTGAAGACCTAGCAGTTCCAGTTGGTGTGATTCGCAGGTTTGTCCGTGGTCCCATGAATTTGGCAAGGCATGTCGAAGATTTTATCAAGCTGGCGAGGACCGTCCTTATTCCCTTTAAAGGGTTTCTTTTTCTGTCCGGCCCTAGGGCTGCTAAACCCTGCATTGACTGCGGCGTCCTCGGTGTCGCTGCTGCCATTCTTGTGCCTGTGCTTATTCTTGCTGCGCATGGGCTTGCCGTTGCCCTCGCGGGTTTTCGAGGTGCCAACATCGTTATTGTGAGAGTTGTGGGCCAGCCAACTGTCCTCTCCCGTGTAAAAGTGGGTCATAAGGGAAGTAAGGGCCGCCATGGTTCTCGGCTTGTCTTACCCGAGCTGTCGTGCAAGCCACTCATTCCAGATATTGTGCCAGAAGGCGGCGACTGCCTCTATGTCGGGGCAGTCGACTATTTGGTTCTTTTTAGTCAAGAATCGATTCCAAAATTTTCGGGCCGACTCGCCGGGCTGTTGAATAACATGGCTGAGGTCGTCGGCGTCTGGGGGTCGGACATAAGTGCCCTGGAAGTTTGCCCTAAAGGCATCCTCGAGAGCTTCCCAGCTCCCGATGGAGTAAGGAGGTAGGCTGTTAAGCCAGTGCCTTGCTGGTCCCTTGAGTTTGAGCGGCAGATATTTGATGGCGTGGAGATCGTCTCCGTCAGCCATGTGGATATGCGGGAGGAAATCCTTGATCCACACTGCTAGATCGGTCATCCGGTGGTATTGTTCGATATTTATGGGTTTAAACCCATCCGAGAACTAATGTTCCATCACCTCGTCTGTGAAATAGATCGGGTGAGCGGGCCCTCAAAATCGAGCCGTATTGTGCCGGATATCGGGAGACATCCGTGCATAAGCCTGTTCCCGAGCCCTGTCATGCCTGTCTAACCAGGCCTCATAGCCATCGAGTTCGGCTGGCGTGCGTCCTCTTGACCCGTAAATGGATCGAGAAGGGGCTCGATTTGCTTCTATCCTTCTGCGTGCGTCGTAGGGCTCAGGGTAGTCAATAGGATCCTTGTCATAATGGCGTGTTGTTGTTTGGGGATTCCTGTGCTCCCCTGTCGGCCTATCCGCCCTCTAGGGGGGTCGGTCTGGCTGGTCGGCATGACCTCGTGTCAAAAGCACGTTGTCCGTTGCCTCATCGTCGAATTCCGGCAGCAAACGCTGGCATGGGTAGGATTTGGATGCGGTCTCTCGCCGTTCTTCGAGGTCTTGTTCGGCTACGAGAACATCCACCCACTTGTCGTTGAGCTCATGCTGATCGACATGGAGTTGTTGTTGCTTCTTTTTCATTCTCCTGGCAGTGGCCACCAGGTGCCGTCTGAACCATTCTTGCTCATATGGGTCTGCGTGGACTATGAAGTCCTCGGCTCCTCGGCTCTCATCTTGGCCTCAATCCACTAGATTTTGCGCAAGGAGCGACCGCGCATTGAACCACGGGTCGCGGTAATCCATGTCCTCTCAGTCGCGGGGGTAGTACCTTTCAGGAAGGTGCGGCGGATTGGGCCTCCGATCATCATAACGGTGATGTCTGTCCCTCGGGGTCTCATCTAACCGCGGTAACGATCATCCCGCTGCTGATCTCCATGCTGGAAAGGGCGCTCTGGTCACCGAGCGTATGCTGCATCTCTCGGGGAAGGTGATTCTCTGCATCTGCGAGGCATAAGGGGGCTATGAGCCGACTGAATTGTGTCCGCTTGGAATGACTTGCTGTGGATGCGGTTTTGCGATTGGGATACGGCTGAATTTTGCGCCATAGCTGCCTTCAGGAACGCTTGTATTTGACGCAAACCTTCCACTGCTAACCCTGACGGCTAAATAAAATCAGCAATCCGTGTCACAACAGACAAGTTCTGCACTGGAGTGCGTTGTACTTGGTAATTTTGTGCATCGCTGTTCAGAAATAACTGCCTTGTGTTCCGACTACAACTGGGGAGGCTGTGGAGCCAATCCTGAAGATCTTTTTCCCGCTGCTCGAGCTGGGTCTGTTCGGCCAGAGTGACCAATCATGTCAGTTCTAAGGCAAGAGCCTCTGGGGTTGTCGTCATGATCGGCGTGTTTAGGGTTTGCACGGTCACCCTATTGATCTCCTCGATCTGCTCCCGAGTGAGAGGCGGTGCCCCATTAACCCGAGCGCCTGCCCCGAGTGCAGCATCAGCCGCTTCATGAGTCTCGTGGCCAAGTCCGTCCTGGTTATTTGAGAAACCAGGAGGGCCGTTATCTGTACCAACCATCCAAACTTCCGCTGAGGACTCAACACTTTCGCAACTGCCTTCATCTTCTGATCCCTCATGGAGAGAGGCCAATAGATCATGGAATGACTCGTCGGGCTCAAGTACAACCACCGGCTCGGCTGCAGCCTGAAGAGCCATGGCATGCCTCACCCACCGCTAGAGTCGTGAGCGGTCAGATCGCTTGCGACGATGCCGAGCGGGGATTCGTGGGGCCGCCTGATAAGGAATAGATGACTGATGGAGAAGTACTCCATAGGAAGGTACGCAGAAGTGCGCCACGCCGCGGACACGCAACGGCTCCACGTCAAGCGGGGCTTCCTGAAGCCACGCCAAATCATCGGCGATGAAACGGATCTCGCCGCCGATCACCACCTCGATGTCAGAAACCATGATGAATGGAAAAAATTCCACCTATGTCGTGTACTACTAGACGAGCACCCCCACGGTGGGCGCCAAGTGTCATGGGAATTATTCTGACAGTGAGTACTAGCACTACTGCAGGATGGTCGACCAAACTGTGTGTGATGCATTAATCGTAAATGGTATCATAATAAAACCATCACCAATAAAACGAACTGTGTGCGATGGCGGATCCATCAAGCACGATTCAGAAAAGATTTGCGTGTGCGAATTGTGGCATACAGTTGATCCATATGAACTATTTGCGATGAGCCAAAACAACAGAAACGGTCAGCCAGATCAAGGTGTGTGCGTTAGATGGCATAGAGTTCACTCGGATGAACCGTTTGCGATGAGCCAAAACAACAGAAATGGTCAGCCAGATCAAGGTGTGTGCGATATACGACATACATGTCGCTCAGATGAACTATTTGTGATGATCCAGAAGAACACAAACGATTCGGCTTGACAAGATGTGTGTGATACCCGGCAAACAGGTCCATAATAAGAATTGTGTGGGAAGACCTATAATAACACAGACGATTCCTGCTAATAAGATGTGTGTGTTGTGGGCAAACGCCTGCTGGTATACAATTGTCAGCGATTGATAAAATCATCACCAACGGGTTCCATAGTTTAGTCCGTGTGTGATGTGATTTGCTCTGTCTACACAACATCTATGCTCTGTCTATAGTAAAGCAACATATATACTTATAAGAACATGATTGCATAACCAAATTAAACATCCAATTACATAACTGACTTTAGATAGCATTTGCACACACTAAAGTAAACAATTACATGCATAATAACTAGGAGAAACTATAATCTAATCATCATCTACTTCTTCTTGTGACTCTTGCCGCCACTACACTGCTTGTGGCTCGATCCCTCATCGTCTACATAAAGGAGGCACTACCTCATGTCAAGGATCCGCCTGTACATCTTGTAGCATGTGTACGCGTTCTTGCCCGTGAACTTGAGGTGATCTTCATCCAGCCTCCCCGCCCAGGCCTTATGCCAGAGTGAAGGATTGATCTTGGAGGCATCCTTCATGTTACTATAATAGGGGTCGATGATGGCCTCGGCGAGGTCAACCAGGGATGCCTTCTGCTTAATGTTGCCCCAGACCTGTAGTGGCCACGGATGTCGACAAGCTTCTCGCAGGCCAAGCCCGAAGTCGCGAGCACTTTTACATCTTTGATGGTGTCCACCGTAGCGAACTTGTAGTCGGGGCTGTTGACAAACCTGGTGAAACGCTCGCATGGCCTTGTGGCCAGGTAGTATGTGGCACCCCGGCTCAGAGAAACCAGAACACCCCGTATTCCAGCCCAGAGATCAAGTCTTCTGGAATACGGCACTGCTTGGCATAGAAAAAATCAGCTCTTTATTACAAATACTCGGGGTACAAGGGTTCTGAAGGCACAAAGGTTACAGGGTCACGGCGACACTTCGCCTGCTAAGGTAGTTCTATGCTAGCAGCGAAACCACTCGTAGCAGAATAACTTCTAGCAGCGGAACAGCAACAATGGTGATGGACTCCACTCCGTAGGGACTCTGGCTGGGATGCATCCTAGAGCGCAACCTCGGGATCCTCGACAAACAAGCAATCATGGCATCACCTGCAATCTGGCATGACACGCCAGGTGAGTACTTTGAATGTACTCGCAAGCTCACAGCAACCAAAGCAATCAAGACAAACAACAACATGGCATTTACAGGTTAATTATCAATGATGAATGCGATACTACTAGGACAACATGAGCATGGCATATAATTCATGATATGAACATGATGATACTAGCACTAGCATGCCAAGGGGTCGATGTTTAAGGTCTCATGGACCAACTTACTCTGCTCGGAGGTTATCGATAGATTATACACTCTGCAGAGGTTAGTACACTATACCCACACCACGGAATTCATGGCCTCATGCTCCCATTCGGGTGGCCAACGACATTCCGACAAAACCAATCTATTGCATGACACCCTCCCGGCCACTCCGACAAACTCCCCTTTGGGCTATGTCCTGGGTGGCCCCGATGTCAACTCGTGACATCCGCCACCTTTGTGGCCGCCACTATCGTGGCCAAAACAAACTCGTCCCAAACGGGGACACCTGGGTACAGCACAACTCGGGCACACAAGGGTATGGCCGCCTACCTGATCAGGGTAGCACGTGCCCATAACCTTCCCTAGTTGGAGGCACCAGCGAGAGGCATGACAATAGACCGCATTAGGGCCTCCCCATCCAGGCAAGTATGGTTGCACTGGTGAGCTCGATTCGGTGGCACCATGACTCAGCCAACAGGTTTGTTCAAGTTCGATTAATGTCAGGTTCAACTTGAATGGTGATGAGCTGAGTAATAATAACATAAGGAAATAACAATGCATATGAGCATGATATCAGTGTAACCATGGATGGGCAACATAACCATTTAACAACATAACCTCAACAATGATAAATCATTTAGTGTACGGGATGCAAATGAGCATAGCATAACGATGATCATGAATATCACAAGTATTTTCATATTAAACCATAATGATTCTTCTGAGCATATCATTATCACTAGGATTTAAAATGATTACCATAGTAATAATAACATTAGCAATTAATCACATTACTTACTAGATAAAAATGAACATGGCATAAGCAGGGACATGGATTCACAAGCATATTCGAAGCATTAACCAAATCATTAAATGAGCAAACAAGTATTTAAATATTCAAGTGGAAACCATGGCTACTGCAGTGCCATCATGCAAGTGGCTGTTGTGGCTTGCCTGCAGATGAAGGAACCATCGAGGAGAGGTGCGATGAACTCGCGGAAAGAATCGCCGGAAAAGTTTCTCTCTCGGCGGAGCCGATTAGAGGGCAAGGGCAAAATGGTCATTTTCAGAATGTTACAGCATGGTGAAAATGATACCATCGGAACAGGCTCGACGAACAGAGAACGTGGGCTTTTGAATCACTTGAATCGGAGTTACGGTTAAAAAGTTGTGGCCGTTCGTTCGTTAGGCCGAAAAACAAATAAAATCTGTCCATTTCTGCTGCAAACGGGTGAACGTCCGCAATATAACCGTTTCGGCGCCGGCGGCAGAAAAATAGAAAACGTATTTTGAAGAATACGCTTTCTCTACTGAGAAACGCATTTCACCCTGAAGCTGCAGAGGAATATGTTTTCTTCAGAGGAAAGCGTATTCTACCGAATACGTTTCCACTTAAAAATACACGGGCCCAGGGTCAACGCCTTTGTTAGGCTGACGAGTGGGACCCAAGAGGAGGTGGGGCCCGCCTGGCCTGGTCATCTCCTTCCTCTTGATGGAAGACAAAGGAGGCGAGGCTGGGCACGGCCGGCGCTCGTCCCGGCGCCACCGGCCGACTCCGGCCAAGGTCCGGCCACCGGCGGGCTCGGGAGAAGGTGCCGCACCCACCTAGGCCAGGCGCGGACGCCGAGGAAGGCCAGGTCAATGGCGGCTTGAGTGGCGGTGGGAGAGGCCGTCGGCCGAACTCGGAGCTGAGCCCATGGGCGCCGTGGAGAAGAACGGAGGAAATGGGGAGGTGAGTTAGGCTCTGGGGTGGCCTCTGGTAGAGAAAGGTGGAGGGGAGGAGGCTCAAGCAGCCGGAATTTAGGCCGAGACCGACGGCGGCCATGGCGGCAATGCGAGGGAGAGAGAGCTCCGCGAGCTCGTTCGAGTGGCTAGGGGGGTACTAGGAGGGAGGGAGAGAGGTTGGCGAGCTCGATGGGTCTCGGGGAGGGCTTATATAGTCGGAGAGAAGATGCCGAGCCGGATGCCGCCGCGGACACGCGGTCGATGCTCTGACGCGGCCGCGTACGCATGCGCACGCGCGGAAGGGGAGAGAGGCCAGGGGGGTTCACGCGATGCGGAGATACCACGGGGGGGAGTGGACAGGGGCAAGGCGACGACGGCGACGGGCACGCGGTGCAGCGTGGCTCGCCGGAGAGGAAATAGGAGGGGAGAGGGGACCAGAGGGGACGCGTGGACGCATGAGAGGGAGGGCTACGCGGTGGACATGGTGCGGTGTCGCGAGGACAACGTTTGGGTGGCGGCAGAGGGGTCCCGGCATCCATAGCGCGCTTTTGGCACGCCAGGCCGCGTGGTCACCGTGTGCACTGGCGCACGCGGGACTTTAGGGCCGCCCAAACTGTGTCTAGAGTGTAGTCCTTCCAAAGTGGGACCTCCCTGAGGTGATGGATCGAAGGAAACAACTGTGTGCTGATGGGAGTGATCAACTACAGTTTGCTGTTGCAAACTTAGGCATGAAACTGTGGTTAAATGGGATGAGATAAGAGCTAACCAGGATGTCACAGAGGTTTAGGGTAGGAAGGACTATGATCCTATGGATTTTGAAAAGATTGGGACCAGGATTTATCATAGTTGCTTTACAACTACAAAAACTGGCCCAGAAACTAGATCATGAAGTAGCACTCACCTGGATGATTTGATTGGGCTGAAAATTGGTGGAGTGTGATCATTTGGGCATATGAAGGCACCATAAAAATTTCATACGATTTGGACAAATACAAATGGTACTTCCTTCACAATGCTTTCTACTGGATAGAAACTTGGGGGAATTTTGTGGATAAAATTACTTGGCAAAATGATGTGAATTTTGGCATGCTCAAAGGATATAGGTATGTTTGGGTCCTGGATTAATTTCAGATTTTATGAAGCAATATAAAATATAGTTGCTTCACAAACTGAAATTGTGACCAAAAACCAAGATTTGAAGGTGTGCTCACATAGATTGTTGGATGGAGATGACATTTTGTGGAGAGTAATGATTTGATCATATAAATGATCTAGCAAAGTTTCAACCCATTTGAATTATCCTAGCTAGTACTTCCTTAACAAAGCTTCTCTCTGATCAGAAACTTTGGAAATTTGCTGAGGAAGATTTACTAGGCAAATGAATCTGAATTTTGGCATGTGGCAATTATTTGGATATGAAAGAGTGCGCAAAATTTTTGAGGTCAATCAAGAAAAGTTAAATAGCACTTCCTTCACAAAGTGCCACACTGGACAGAATAGGAAATGAATATTCCTGAATTATTTTTGAACTAGGCAAGGTTGGGTTTTGACATATTAGTGGAAGATATGATCCAAAGAATTTATGAGAATTTTGTGGGAATTTTAGGAAAGACAGAAATATAGGTTGCTTCACAACCTAGAGCAAATAGGGTTATTCGTTTAATAGAAAAAGGAATATTCCCAAGAAATAAAAATTGGGGTTGGGCTAAGATGGAAATGACATGGCCTTGGGATAGATTTGGGAATGACAAGCCACTTGGAAGTGGCAGGAGAGAAAATCTTCCCAGGTTTCAAGACCACAGAGCCACCGAAAAGGAATCCCGAATAAAAATCCAACTAAATCCAAAAGAAAAAGAAAGGGCCAAAAATCGGGGTGTTACAAACCTACCCCCCTTATAAAAATCTCGTCCTCGTGATTTGGTTGCTCAGGGAATAAGTATGAATATTCAGACTTAAGGAAACCGTTTCCAACTCGGGTATCCTTTTTCCTTCATATGATGTTCCCACTGAATTCCATCTGACTGACTGCCTTGCTCTGGGGTGGTTTGCTTCACCGTATCCCATATTCTGACAGGTCTTTCTTCATAGATTCATCGTTACTCTGACTTCAATTCTTTTATGTTTGCTGGCTTATCTGATATATTATCCTAACTGGAATATGTCATCTTTTCATAGATCCGGGAGTGATTTCCCTATTAACGTGACATTCGTCTATCCAGCACTCATAGTACTGGATGGAGTTGTGAACAAATTTCCTCGGTGAGCATGAAACCTTTCATCCTTGCATCAGATTACTAAAGTAGATGCATATCCTCCGGGTTCAAAACAATGCTGAGAATCATAACCCTTGGGTGTATATTCATGGTGATCGATACGGAATCAGTCTGTCTTGGGTATCCGTACCGTGTTGTTCGGGCAACGATTATCACACCAGTATTGCCGGTCTTGCTCCTTCATTATTTTTGCCTAAATCCTTTGCCGAAAAAGCTTGGCCATATATATCCTTAATTCTTCGTGTGACCATAGGTGCTGTCAGGTGCAATATTTCGGCAATCATACCTCATCCTTATCCTCAGGAAGTGCAGCAACGTTTAACTGGCAAGTTCATCATCTCTCAAGCTCTAACTATAGGGCAATGATCATCTGAACTTTCGCATGAAATCGGCAAATAAATCAGTAGCCACCAGAACGGTCTTTTCAACTCAGATCTGGGACATTACTGAAATAACTCAACCATGGCTCACGACGGCTGAAAAGCAGCTCAGCGCATGAGGCAGTATTGATAAGAAGAATGTAGCAGTTCCCTAAGACGGCCGAAGAACAGCTCAGAGCATAGGGTCACTGCTACAAAAAGAAACTCAACAGCTGCCCGAGACGGCCGAAAAGCAGCTCAGAACACGGGCCAGTTGTTGAAAAGAGAAATATAAAGTCGGCATCCACCCTGGACGGCCGAACGCAGCTCAGAACACAGGCGTGGTGCCGTTGCCAGGAAGAGGTAAGCAAGGGTTCATCATGATCATATACCAGGTTCATAGTTACTTGTATAGAGCTCACTGTTGTGGTCAATCATACATGACGGTGACAGAGGTTAATGATATCACTTTGTCGGGTGTGAGGAAGCTGGCCTTGATATCCACTGTCAGGATTGTTGTCCAAACATCGTCTTGCTTCATAGCTTGTCAGACATTGCATCACACTGAGGTGTATAACTTGCTTTCTTCCTCTTACATACTCACAGATTTGTTGGATTCTCACTGTGCTTGTTTCATCATACGAGTGATTGGCATGACCTTGGCAGCATGCTCACAATATGTGTAGCTGAGGATTTGGTTCTCAAGGCAGACACTTGTGTCCTGACTAGCTCGTGTTTCTGACCAACCTGTTGCGGATCTGATTCTTGAGATGCACTGCCAACTCACTGTGTAACATCTTGTACCAATGTCGATGACTGTTTGTAGTGCCGTATTGACGAAGATTGGATAGCTTGTGTTGGAAGCCATCGAGAATATCGTGCTGAAGAAGGCTGAGTAGCTTACGTTCGAAGCTTTTGCCGGGATAGCGTGCTGAAGAAGACTGGGTAGCATACCACAGAAGCTTTTTCTCTGGTTGCTTACTGGAGAAGATTCGGTGTCTTATGCCAGAAGCTTTCCGCGGTGGCTTACCGAAGAAGACTGAGTAGCTTACGCTGGAAGCTATCCACATATCGTACTGAGGAAGGCTGAAGAGTCTTGCGTCGTAAGCTTCCCTGGTAGCATGCGGAGGAGAACTGGGTTGCTTATGCCAGAAGCTTCTCTTGGTGATATGCGGACTGAATGCCATTTATATATATATACCCTTGATATTCCTTTGACTGGCAATGTACTATTGTCTTACACACAAATTGTCTTCCAGCCGTTTCATTACGATTGTGATGGTTGCACACTGATATATACTTGATGCTGATAATCAATCTAGGATATCTATTCAAACCAGATACTCCCAATATAATGCAGCCCACTGATATTCCATACTGTTTAGCTGAGCTTCCAAATAATTGAATTCCTCACTGATTCTTCGAGTCCGGTGTCGGTTGATGAGCAGCTTTCATAAGGGGAAATAAGGTAACATCGAAGGCCCAAAGAAAGAAGCAAAAGAAACGGCTGAACAATAGCACACAAGGCATCAAGATTACAGACAAGCAACATCACATTTTATTGCTATTCACCTCACTATGCATGCCTACTTAAGCAGACAATTCTCGAGGAAACTCTGGTACTGTGATCTAATATGCTGTGGCGGTGTGCACGAAAGTGAATCAACGTCTGGAGAGGTTGGTGTAAACAGAGCTACACCAAACGCTGGCTCAGCACCGGTTGCATCTGGACGGGTTTAGGGATGAGGACGGACTCGGTGATCATGTAGCGGAACACGAATGTCATGGCCACATCATCATCAAGCGTACGGAAGGAGACCGTTCTCGTCCAGGGAAAGGGGGGACAAGGTAGGATAGCGGTGGAAATCAAGGTCTGCTGGCATTGCCCTTTTCTGATAACAAAGACCAGTAAGGGTTGCCAAAGCGGCGTGTTGGATGGCCAGATCTGGGGTAGAAATATGTCTACCACCGAAACGATAGGTGTGGCTGAATAAAATATATTGGTGCGATACCTGTGCATCAATCCTGCAAGTGATCGACACCACTAGGTATCTCGGCATCACTCCGCTGGGACAGAGGTGGCACCAAACACCAAAGAGCAAGTATACAAAGCTAGAGGGTGCAGGTAGTGGATCGAAACCGATGCCACCTACACTCACAAGATCAACCGTTAGCGACAATATAGTGAGTCTATATGCATGCTATGCGACAAACAAATGTAGCAAGCAAGCTAGACTCTGAACTACCGGTTTCTAACGCTCGCGCGGACTAGGGCGTCCAACAGCCAAACCTGGCTCTGATACCAAGCGTTGTGGCACCCCGTGTAACATCCCCAGATCTTAACCCTGCCATTAAGCTAATTAAATTGCCATGTCATCATGATCATCCTAAGTAAATTGCATCTAGGAAATAATCCAACTCAAATTCAAATACAAAATAAAAGTCAAATTATTACTTCTTCAAATAATTAAACAAAATAGTTCATAATATTGCAAAAATTCCAAAAGAAATTATAAAAATAAAACCAACATTAATTGAATTCCAAATGTGACCCTAACAATTAAAATAGTACCCAAAACAGCCTTATTAAGTCCATTTTCATTTTTGAAAAATACAAATGAATTCAATTCAGCCCCAAACATTTTGTGGCAGTGCCTAAAAATGTCAGGGATTTATGTGGACTAGATCCATATTTTTCCTTAGTCATTTGGTAGCCTAAATATTTTCTTTTACTTCTCTGTCATTAAATAAAAGAGAAAACAGAAAAACTGGAAAAGAGAAAGGTTTACCTGGCCTCTGGCCCAGCCCAGCACGTCGTCTCCTACCTGCTCCCGCGCCGTGTTGCTATGGCCATGGCCGAGCGCGCCGCGCCGGCCGCAGCTCGCCACGGCGGCAGAGCAGGTGAGTCGGGGAGGATAAGTGTCATGCCCAATATGCGATCCTATTCTCGAGGAACTCGGAGGCCCCACCAAGAGTAGAAACGCATACTGGAGACGCTTGCAAGGTGGATATCATTACATCGTACCACGTACATAATAGATGGGGATACAGACAAATACATACAATCATCACATGAATACATCAATACATAACAAACATCATACAGAAGGGCAGCATCCGACTACGGATGAAATCAAACGAAAAGAAGAACGACATCCACCCTACTAGCCCAGGCTGCCGACCACCCTGATAGCAGGCGCGCGTATCTCGTCTCAGGCCACGACCGGATGAGCAGTACGTACAGTTACCGAAGACCCCAGTTGCCCAGGGAGGTACCGCAAGTGGCTCTAGTTTGGACCAACACCATCGGCACTGGCCCACCTGCATTATGTGGAATTAAAAGAATCCTCGGGTTCATGACGCCCTATGCCAATTAATTATTTAGTTCAGTATGATTATGTTGGCAAATGTTAAAACCAATGTTGGGCCTTGCTGGAAGCGGTTATTCAAAGCGAACTGTCAAGAGGGTCCCATTCCCCTAAGCATGTTAGGAACGCTAAACATGGATCATAACACCAGCATTACGGAAACTAGGGCGGCTTGAGTGGAACAAAACACTAGGCAAACGGCCGAGCCTTCCACCCAATACCAAGTATATAGATGCATTAATTAAATAAGAGATATTGTGATATCCCAACATATCCATGTCCCAACATGGAACAACCTGCAAGAGCACCTGCAACTAGCAACGCTATAAGAAAGGGGCTGAGCAAAGCGGTAACATAGCCAAACAACGGTTTGCTGGGTAAGGGTGGTTAGAGGATGTATCATGGCATATGGGAGGCTGACATATATGTGGTAGGAAGCGCGACATAGCGATAGCATCGAGACAACTAGCAAGCAAAGATAGTAAAGATATCCAAGGTCATGATCATCTTGCCTGAAGTCTCTTCGGTAGGATAGGAATACTGCTCCTCGAACACGTTCTCAACCGGATCCTCGAACTCGGACTCGTCTCCCAGAACTACCCAAAAGAAAGAACAAGCACCGAAATAAACAAACAATCATGGCATATATGCACAAGCAAAATGATGCATGAAATGGCATGGTGAAATAATGAGCATGACATGAACGAAGCATCGGTGCTACCGGGATGATAGAAAAGATAACGAGATGTGACGTTGAAGCAAAAGATGGATATGGGCAAAATCTTGGCAATCCAAGTATGCCTCTAGAAAGAATGGAAGATTTTGGTTGAAATCGATATAAAGATCATGAGGAACGGATGCACGAAACTCAAATGGTGAGCAAAGCAATATGCAAATGCAAAACTGTAGTTAACAGCAACATGGCATCTTATGCATGTCAAAACAGTAAGCTACAGTACTCTAAAACGCAAGAAATTGGCATACAGCTACATTACTCATGGCATAGATCATTTCATTACATTGGCACAAATTCATATGAAGCATGGATTCACCAGAAATGAGCTCACAACATGGCAACATGATGTTAACAGAAAAACTGCTACATTGACTAGGCATATTTAGAGCAACATTAACATATGCTACAGGAGTTTAACATGGCATAAACTAGCATGGCATGAATGGAAACATAGAACAAATCACGTTTACTGATCATGCTCAGAAAAGCTATGGATTAGATGGTAGCATCAAAGCAACGTGGCAAGTTTCAGCAGAAAAATAACAAGTACAAAACAGTAACAATGACTGAACATGTTTACAAGCTTGTTGCACTCCCATCATGGCATATCATGGCATGAAATAAATACTGGCAGAAAGATGGCATGAAAATGCTCCAAACTCATGTTGACAAGATGCTCATATGACATATGCAATAATTCACACAAAAATGACAAAATGGCACATTATGTAAAAATGGCACGCATGCAAACTTGATCAAAAGATAAATCTAATGCCACCAATGGATTAGTTGGATTTTTCTACCCCAAAATCATATATTACACTCATATGTTACTGTGGGTAAAATGCTTAAAATGCCACAAATACAATTAAGACAGAAATCTATTTAACCTATATGCCAGATTTGGCATATGACTGATTTGGAAGCGCCAGATCGGGAAACTGCCCGAAATGGAAATATGCCAATCTGGAAAAAAACAGAGAAGAGGAGGGGGTGAGGATGACAGGTGGGTCCGGCTACCCGGTTCCTCTGTTTGAACTTGGGAGGCGACACAGCGGCGGCACTAGCGAAGCACGGCGGAGCGGCGAGCGGCGGCACAGGCGCGGGTGCTCGAGGTCGAGCTTTGGCTCGACCCGGGCGACGGCGACTGCGACGGCGATGGCGAGGCAGGGGGGTGGCGACGAGGCAGAGTCTCGGCGGCGGGCGGCGAGCAACGGCTTGAGCACGAGCTCGGCTCGGATCGGCGACCTACGGCGTTGCAACGACGGGACAAGGGAGAGGGGAGGTGCGGCTGCTCACTGTGGGACGCTCGGCGTAGTCGATCGGGCTCGGGGAAGATCGGCGGCGGCGAGGCACGGCGAGGATGCTCGCACCCGAGGAAGAAGAAGGGGAAGAAGGCGACGGCGACTTGGAGTCCCACGGCGATGCAGAGGACGTCGACGACGAAGACGAACTTGTCGGATCTCCTGGACACGCTCCTCTCGATGGGGTTGCCGTCGGCCGCGCCGGCGATGAGCACGGACCTCTCTCTTTCTCTCGGTTCTCCAACAGGAAGGGAAAAGGAGGGAAGGGGAGAGCCCCTGGGTGGCGGCGGAGAGGGGAAACCCTAGGAGGCCGCGGGCCCTGGCTTTATAGGGGGGGTGAGGCGAGCTGGCTCGGCTCGGCTGGATCGCCACCGTGGCCATGGCGTGCGTGTAAAGGCAAAGGAAGGGAGGTAGGGGAAAGGTGGGTGGATGCTACAGTACAGGCGCTGACGCGTGGGTCCCGCTGCGCCACGTGGGCCGTGCGAGAGAGAGGGTAAGAGGGGACTTGGGTGAGAAAAGACCAGGAGGTCTAGGGCGGGCCGGCTGGGAAGAGGCCCAGGCGGGCTGCTCTAGGGCTAGCTGGGCTCGGCTGCTGCTACTCCCTCTTTTCCCTTTTGCTATTTCTTCAACCAGAAAAACAAAGAGAAAAGCACAGGAGGCTTGGGGAAGGCTGAGAGAGATATAAGAATATCCCTGGAGTCCAGAAATTATGTAGTATTTGAATAAAATGGTTTGGACATTTTTTTTAGAGGCAGAAAAATAATTCAAGTTTAAATTAAATTCAAACTTGCACCATTTTTGAACCCAACCAAACCAATTCCAAAAATGATGAAATTTGGCAGAGAGGTTTAGGACATGGACTTGAGAATTTAGAAATATGGTGAACATTAATTTGGGACAGAAATATAGCATGATGAATAATATTGGAATGGAGAAGAAGGGGGAGATGGTGTGCATGGGTGAGAAAAATGGGGGGGATGACCACACACCCAATGCATACAAGAGCAACACATGATAAATAATGGATGCAATGCACAAGAACAATATAAATGAATGTGATGATGCAAGCACATGACAAATAAATAACATGAAGATGAAATGCAAAAAGAAAAGAAAGACAAAAACACAACATGAGAAGAAGCCCATCCATCAAGATCATCATGACAAATCCATATATTGCAATGTTGAGGAGTACAAATATGGAAGGAGCACTCTTGGGGTGTTACAATAAGGCCGAGCCCTGGCCTCTCCCCTGCTCCCTCCTCCTCGCTCTCCCTCGCTTCCCCCTTCTCTTCCTTCCCCAGCCGAACGCAGCCGTCGCCGACGCTCGCCATTGCCGCGGCCATCGGCCACCCCTCGCTGCCCCGCCTTGTCCAGGAGGATGGCTGTGCTCCGCCTCATCGCCTGCGCCATAGAAGCAAAGCGGGGAAGCCTCATCGACGTCGCCCTCGACCTCTTCTTCTCCGGCACCGAGCGCAAGCACGCCGTCGATTTGCTCAACCTCGGCTGCCCGCGGCTGCACCGAGCCTCTCCTCGACACCGCTGCGAGCAACCGCCCCATCCCCTTTGTTTTCCCCTCTGGATTCCATCTCCATTCGAGCCGTAGCAAGCCGTAGTCACCGCCGTGCTCTGCTATCGCCGTCGCGCGTGTTGTCACCGTTTTAGTGCACCCCGAGACGAGCCGCTGCCACCGTTGTGCTCCTAGAGATCC
Organism: Elymus sibiricus; assembly: GCA_039707655.1. NCBI lineage: Eukaryota > Viridiplantae > Streptophyta > Magnoliopsida > Poales > Poaceae > Elymus > Elymus sibiricus. The sequence continues at coordinate 257,845,577 of CM077674.1, forward strand.
CCTGAAGCTCCCGCGTGGCTCACCTCGCTCGCTAGCAGCCCCGCGTCACCGCACCCATGCTCGCCCGAACATAGCCGCCGCCAAACATCACCGCCGGCCCCGATTCCAGTGACCACCTGGTCCAGCACCACCCCCACTCGAACGCGCTTGATCCCAGGAACTCAACGCCGCAAACCGCAAGCCAAATGGTGCACCGTAGCGCACGCGCGGTGCTCGTCCACCGTCGGGAAGGCCTCGCCAGCTTAAGTCCGGCGACGCTAACGTGTCACCGTCATTAGCTCACTAATGACGTGGTTAGCCCCCCTAATACCCACTGACTGCTGGACCCCAGGCCGCTAACTAAATAGTTTAGGATCTAATTAACTCCGTTTTAAAAACTGACTCACTGACACGCGGGTCCCACCGGACCCGCTGACTGGTCAACCGTGGACCAGTCAACTGCTGAGTCAGTAGTTAACTGGACCCACTGGTCAGCCGCTGCTGACTGGTCGGTTGACTCAATCAACTGGGCAGCTGACCGGGCCCACTGTCAGCCCCTCTGATGCACTCTGGGTGTAGTGCACCGGGTGCACCCAGCCTTTTCTAGAGATTTTTGAAATTAGAAATAATTCGAGGATTTTTTAGAAAATGATTAAATCTTCGTAAATTCGTAGAAATTAATCCGTAGCTCGGATGGAAAAACTTTCTACATGAAAGTTGCTCAGAAAAATCCCACGAATCCGATCGTGCCATCTGTTTTCATGTCGGGACCCTCTATGTAGGAGAACCCGCAACTTTTTGTCTGTTTCCGGCAGATGAATAGTGCATACATACTGGTTAATAATTCCAACTTAAATCCTAAAATAACTAAAATGGTTTAGAGATGCATTAGGTCACCCCTGCACTGCATTTTGCCATGCCATGCACTGTGTTGCATTTGATTGCTTTTATTTATTGTTTCTTCCCCCTCTTCTTTCTGATAGCCTCCGAGACCGACGCAGCTCCGGAGACCGACTACCCCGTTGACGACCCCTCCTTTGCCACAGAGCTTCCAGGCAAGCAAACCCCCTTGAGCATGCCTATATCACCTATTCTTTCTCCCTCCTGCTTGCATTAGAATTTACTACTGCTTTCGATTGATCCTATTCTGATGCATAGCCTATTTTTGTAAACTGCTATTGATACCTTATCTGCTGTCCTAAATGCTTAGTATAGTTCATTGGAAAACCATATGTGGCCCCTTTTCCTTGTCCTAGTTGCCCCGCTTAGTTAACAGTGCCCCGTTCGATGAGATCGACGGGCTGAAACCAGCACATCACCACACCCCCCCCTAAGTTGCTTGACTTTGCAGAGCTAATATCAAGTGCCGAGGGTGATACCTCTTATCTCACTCCTGATGTTGCCTCTGTGGTATAGCTAGTCGGTTGTGGGTTACCGAGGGTGATTCCTCTTTCACCACCTCCGATGATGCTTCTGTCGTGCAACCCCGCAAGTGTGTATACCATCGAGGGTGATTCCTCTGGTTCCACCTTAATGGATACATCGAGTGTGGAATCCATCGAGGGTGATTCCTCGGATCCCATCTTGATGTTATGGACACATGGGTACCTTGGCCTTATTACAGATACTTGATAAAGTCGGGTCGACCCTGAGGGGTACTAGCAAGAGATGTGGAGTCGGGTTGACCATGAGGGTACCCGCGAGATAATTACGTGGCACGGCCGGGCATTCTTGGCCCTTGCCGTAAGTCCACGAGCCGAGGCGACGGGGCCACATGTTTCATGGATCTCTGCTTGTTTCCGCGAGCTCCCAATGCACTTAACGGATTTGAGTATTTGATCTGAGTTGGCCACTGGCCTATACGCACTGCCACCACGCGGGATAATGGTTTAATGGGGCCCTCTGCACCGTATGTATCAGCCAAAAGCTCTGTCAGACGTCCAGTTCAGCATTGCGGCACCGCCGGGGCGGCACCCCAGAGGTGGTGCCTGGATCGCCCTGCGCGCAATGACCCAGAGTGCAAAGGGCAATGGCCCAAGAAACCTGAGCACTTAGGATGTAGACCGGCAGGGACCTCTCTACTGAGCTCTAGGTAGGGCTGCGGTGTGTCGATCAGCCGAGGCCGGGCATGACCCAGGAAAGTGTGTCCGGCCAGAGTTAATCGAGCGTGTTGGGAAAAAAGTAGTGCACCCCTGCAGGGAAGATATATCTATTCGAATAGCCGTGTCCACGGTAACAGGATGCTCAGTAAAGTATCCCGATCTACTACTTGAACTGGATACAAGTTAATTAAATTGGACGCTCCGGGATCACTTTCTCGCAGGGAGTCGAGGAAGGATCTCTAGGCTTTGCCACAACATGCTTGCTACTTTAATTATGTTACTAATTCTGCACTCTTCTAATGCTGCAAGACACTGAAGATGTAAGTCTTGCGAGTACTTTGGATGAGTACTCACGGTTGCTTTGCTTCCCTTTTTCCCCCATACCCGATTGCTGCGATCAGATGACGGAGCCCCTGAGTCAGCTGACACCGCCGACGACTACTACTACACTTCTGGAGGAGCCTACTACTACGTGGAGACCGCTGACGACCAGGAGTAGTTAGGAGGCTCCCAGGCAAGAGGCCTATGCCTTTTCGATCGTTGTCGTTGTTTTGCCCTGCCTTCTTAGGCATATCTCTTTTAATTTTTATGTCTCTACTCAGATATTGTTGTTGCTTCCGCTAACGCTTGTATGCGAGCTTTTGTATTCGAGCCCTCGAGGCCTCTGGCTTGTATTCTTTTATTTGTGTTTAGAGTTGTGCTGTGATATCTTCAAGTGAGTCCCTAGGCTTGATGGTGTGCATTTGCGTGTATGATTAGCGCACGATTAAGTGGGGGCGTCACACCCCAGCTCAGAGAAATCGGAACACCCCGTATTCAAGCCCAGAGATCAAGTCTTCTGGAATATGGCACTGCTTGGCATAGAACAAATCAGCTCTTTATTACAAATACTCGGGGTACAAGGGTTCTGAAGGCACAAAGGTTACAGGGGCACGGTGACACTTTGCCTGCTAAGGTAGTTCTATGCTAGCAGTGGAACAATTCATATCAGAATAACTTCTAGCAACGGAACAGCGACAACGGTGATGGACTCCACTCCGTAGGGACTCTGGCTGGGACGCATCCTAGAGCGCAACCTCAGGATCCTCGACAAACAAGCAATCACGGCATCACCTGCAATCTGGCATGACACGCCAGGTGAGTACTTTGAATGTACTCACAAGCTCACAGCAACCAAAGCAATCAAGACAAACAACAGCATGGCATTTGCAGGTTAATTATCAATGATGAACACGATACTACTAGAACAACATGAGCATGGCATATAATTCATGATATGAACATGATGATACTAGCACTAGCATGCAAAGGGGTCGACATTTAACGTCTCATGGACCAACTTACTCTACTCGGAGGTTATCTCGTAACCACCATATGTATCAATCTTTCTTACCGTCGTGATCATCACACGATCACCTCATGATCAACCAACTTCTTTTCTCATAGAACCGGGGTTGTTTATTATCCAGATTATTATTTCTGTTGACCCACAGTGTGACCTACTACAAACTGTGTCCATAACCGAGGACGCGGCTATTGATAGATTATACACTCTGCAGAGGTTAGTACACTGTACCCACACCACGGAATTCATGGCCTCGTGCTCCCATTCGGGTGGACCAACGACATTCCGACAAAACCAATCTATTGCATGACACCCTCCCGGCCACTCCGACAAACTCCCCTTTGGGCTATGTCCTGGGTGGCCCCGATGTCAACTCATGAATCAATTATGCGGGTCACTTATGGAATCAACTTGAAAGATGACAATACTTGAAACTATGCATTATGCCTAGCTAGGGGCATAAAACAATAGCGCTTGTTGGGAGGCAACCCAATAAATAAAATATTTTTTTTACTTTTTTTTCTGTTCTTGTGTGTTTTCACAATTATGCTACTGTTATGATTATGTTTTTTGTGTTTTAATTAGTGTTTGTGCCAAGTAATGCCTTTGGGATGATTTGGAAGATAGTATAATTGATGTTGTTTGGAAAACAGAAAGTTTTGCGTCCAGTGCTGGAATTTTAGTTCTGTACTGGAGCGTCAGAAAAATCTAAAATTTTTACAAAGTATTGGTATATGAATTTTCCACGTTTTCCTGTTTTTTCAGAATTTTTGGAGTTACAGAAGCATCGATTTTAAATATATCTCTACAGACTATTCTGTTTTTGACAGATTCTGTTTTTGATGCATTGCTTGCTTGTTTTGATGAAACTATGGATTGTATCGGGGGGTATAAGCCATGGAGAAGTTAGAGTACAGTAGCTATAATGAAAAAATAAAATATGAATGGGTTTTCAATAGTACTTAAAGGCTATATCCTACCAGCAAATCTTACTTTTTCTGCGACATCAGGGAGCACACCCTGGGTCTGTGCTCTTCCAAGTGGAAGGAGAGCAACCATGACAAGTGCGGCAATATCCTACCAGCAAATCTTACTTTTCCTAGTTAGCCAACTCGTACCCATTGTTGTAGTAGCTTTTGCCTTACGATGTTGTAACTGTGCGGTGTTTAATTATTTCAGTTATGCAAAAATGTAATGCTCAATAGGGCTATCTGATGTTCAAGTATGAATTGTCTAGTTCAATTTCACGAATGGCTATATTTGGTTGTTTATAGTGAGTTGATGCCTTGTTTATCTGTATTTGGTTGTTAGGTTGGTTGCAGTAAGCATTTGTCTAGTTTTCAAGCAGATGCCTTGTTTATCTGTATTTGCTTGTTAGGTTGGTTGCAGTGAGCCTTTGTCCAGTTTTCAATGGCTGTATTTGGTTGTTATAGTGAGCATATATGCCTTGTTTATTTCAGTTATTTATAATGTGATGTTCATTATGTGTAAGTATGAACTGTGCAGTTCGATTTCATCAATACCAGTTTCAACGGCTATATTTTGTTCCTGTTATTCCTAGTGTAGTTAACACATGCCCTTTATTTCAGTTTTACACATTTATCCAGTGTGATGTTTAAATATGAGCTACATTCTATTCATTTTCAACAATTCCAGTTTGAATTACAATATTTGGTCACTGTTAAGCCTGTTGTGGTTAACATTCCCTTCCATTTTTTATCTGCTTTAACAACATGCTGAAACCAACACATTCAAGCTATCATTTGGAGATGATGTTGTTTACCATGGCTATATTTGGTTGATGTTAAGCCTGTTGTACTGATCATGCCTTTCCATGTACTTACACAGGAGAACAATGAGAGTGGCCGACGTTTTCCACTGAGGTTAGTTTCATCCCTCGGCTTATAATCCCTCCGTTCCATAATGTAGTGCATACAGATCCACGCCTGGACACTTTTTAGCTTCTAATATTGACTTGTTGCTTGTAGGGACATATGTTCTCGGCAAAGATCCACGCCTCGACCCTTTTCGCATATGGGGCAATGAGATATTCATGAACCAGCATCAAGTGAGGAAACTGATAAGGATTGTTAGCAAAAAGATATGAATGATGGCAATTAAACTATTTGTTTACGCTCTATTCAACACAACAGTGAGCTTTAGGATGGTAACTATGAACTCTATGGCCTTCTCTTTTTACTGCCCATAATGAGTTGTTAGACAACAATGTCTGAATCTTTTTCGTTTGAAGTGGTTCCCAAAGCAGTTTACTCAAGAGATTACCTCGCAAAGTACATGACTGGTGGACATGCAGTGAAGGTTAAAGTATTTCATCGAGACTGCAATGAGCATCGAGAAGTCCTAATGAAGACACTGACGGATGGGTGGGCGGCCATCACAAGGGGTTGGCCTAGAGTCGTGTGCGCATTAGGCATGGAGGAGCGCACAATATGGGCATTCCGCTTCACCTTCTTCAACAACCATAATGTCTTTCGCCTCTCTCTTTACCATCTTTAGTACAACTGTGGTTCATCATTCTTTACTTGGTGCTTCTGTAGTTCTTCAGTATATGTACATGTGCATCAAATTATGCATTCGTTATTGAACCTATATTTGTAATAAACATGATTCGATATGAAATAAGTGATTGCCTACTTTCAAATTCAAATTCTGTGAATTTTAAATGCAGGGATTAAATTAGGGATGAATTATGCTCGGCAGGCCATTACACTTCACATAGTTTGTGAAAGCAAAATGTCTGTGATAATCGTCAAGATCAGATACGTTTCTTAGATCAGTACGTGTGCGATGAATCTCTACTGCACACATGATCAGCCAAGAAAAAACATGTGAGATTACAACATCGCACACAGTTCCTTCTTATTAAATGCTTGTGATAGTCTACTTATCACACACGGTTTGCTCATAGAACCACGCGGGATATTGGTTTAATGGGGACCTCTGCACCGTATGTATCAGCCAAAAGCTCTGTCAGACGTCCAGTTCAGCATTGCGGCACGGCCAGGTGGGCACCCCAGAGGTGGTGCCTGTATCGCCCTGCGCGCAACGACCCGGAGTGCAAAGGGCGATGGCCCAAGACCCCTGAGCACTTAGGATGTAGACCGGCGGGGATCTCTCTACTGAGCTCTAGGTAGGGCTGCGGTGTGTCGATTAGCCGAGGCCGGGCATGACCCAGGAAAGTGTGTCCGGCCAGAGTTAATCGAGCATGTTGGGTAATAGTAGTGCACCCCTGGAGGGAAGATATATCTATTCGAATAGCCGTGTCCACGGTAACAGGACGCTCAGTAAAGTATCCCGATCTACTACTTGAACTGGATACAAGTTAATTAAATTGGAAGCTCCGGGATCGCTTTCTCGCAGGGAGTCGAGGAAGGATCTCTAGGCTTTGCCACAACATGCTTGCTACTTTAATTATGTTACTAATTCTACACTCTTCTAATGCTGCAAGATGCTTGATACATCTCCAACGTATCTATAATTTTTTATTGTTCCATGCTGTTATAATATCAATCTTGGATGTTTTTATAATCATTTACAGCAATTTTATATTATTTTTGGAGACTAACCTATTAACCTAGTGCCCAGTGCCAGTTGCTGTTTTCTGCCCTGTTCTTGTTTCACAGAAAATCAATATCAAACGAAGTCCAAATACAGTGAAACTTTTTGGATATTTTTTTCTTGGGCAAGAAGAATACCAGAAGCTTCGAGGGGAGGCCAGAAGTCCTTGGTGGGCCCCACGAGCCACCAGGGCCCGCCTGGGGGGGGGGGCTAGCGCGCCCTAATGCCTCGTGGGCCCCACCAAGCTCCGTTTGACCTAATTCTAGCACTATAAATTCCAGAAAAATCAGAAACCCTCAGGGGAGTCCACGAAATACTTTTTACGCCGCCGCAAGCCTCTGTTCCAGAGAGATCCCATCTGGGGTCCTTCTCCGGCAATCTGCCGGAGGGGGAATCGATCACGGAGGGGCTCTACATCAACCTTGCTGCTTCTCCGATGATGCGTGAGTAGTTTACCACAGACCTTCGGGTCCACAGGCAGTAGCTAGATGGCTTCTTCTCTCTTTTTAATGTTCAATACAATGTTCTCCTTGATGTTCTTGGAGATCTATCCGATGTAATCTTTCTTTGCGGTGTGTTTGTTGGGACCCGATGAATTGTGAGTTTATGATCAGATTATCCATGAATATTATTTGAGTCTTCTCTGATCTCTTTTATGCATGATTATTATAGCCTCGTATTTCTTCTCCGATCTATTGATTTGGTTTGGCCAACTAAGTTGATTTATCTTGCCATGGGAAGAGGTGCTTTGTAGTGGGTTCGATCTTGCGGTGCTCAATCCCAGTGATAGAAAGGGACATGACATGTATGTATCGATGCTACTAAGGGTAAAAAGATGGGATCTATTCATTGGGTTTATTAATTCGTGAGTTTGTCTTGTCTACATCATGTCATCGTTCTTAGGGCATTACTCCGTTCTTATGGACTTAATTCACTAGATGCATGCTGGATAGCCCATCGATGTGTGGAGTAATAGTAGTAGATGCAGGCAGGATTCGGTCTACTAATCTTGGACGTGATGCCTATATACATGATCATTGCCTTGGATATCGTCATGATTATTTGCTTTTCTATCAATTGCCCAACAGTAATTTTTCTACCCACCGTATGCTATTTTCTCGAGAGAAGCCTCTAGTGAAATCTATGGCCCCCGGGTCTACCAAAATCATATTACTAAAACCCTAAAAATATTGCTGCCATTTTCTTTTATTTATTTTATTTAGTATTTTTGCTGCAATCTATCAATCTATCAAATACAATTTAATCTTGCAATCTTACCGCCAAGGGATTGACAACCCCTTGTTTGCGTTGGGTGCAAGGATTTGTTGTTTGTGTGCAGGTACTGCTTACTAGGTGTTGTGTGATTCTCCTACTGTTTCGATAACCTTGTTTTCATAATTGAGGGAAATACTTATCTCTACTGTGCTGCATCATCCCTTCCTCTTCGGGGAAATACCAACGCAAGCTACAAGTAGAAGGAAGAATTTCTGGCGCCGTTGCCGGGGAGACATCATCAACATTTATCAAGTACCTTTGCACAAACTCTCATCTCCTTGCATTTACTTTATTTGGCATTTGCCTCTCGCTTTCATCTCCCCCACTTCTAAAACGTTTTTACAAAAATACAAAAATATTTTCCGTTTGCCTTTTTGCCTGTTTTCTCGTTTGTGTGCTTGAAGTTGCTGTCATGGCTGAATTTAAGAAAAGTAATCCTCTTTCTAGTGCTAGTTCCATAGACAATCTGTCTATCCTCTTGAAGCTTATGAATGATGAAAATATTAAAAGAGGTTTTCCTAAGGTTTCTAAAGAAAAATTTGACAATCTTGCCGAAGATGATCAAGGACTTTTAAATTTTAAATACTTGAGTGATGAATCTTTAAAAGAAGCTTGGGATAGATTATTAAAAATTCAAACAAGTGCTAGGCCTCAATATCATGTTAAGTTATTCCTAAGGAGTTTTTATGTTGGTTTACCCCTTGCTCATAGACGCGTTTTGGACTCTATATTTGAAAACGATTTTCTTGGGGGTGATGCCTTTGACACCTATGAAAAGATGAAAAACATATTTGGGCAACCAACAGTTGAAACTATTGAACCTACTGCTTTAGTGTGCTTTTATCAAAATGAGCTAATAAAAGAAACAAAGGCTAGCATGGATTCCAACTTTCGAGGAATATTTAATCTTGCTTCTACGATAAATGGTCATGTAGTATCACAAAATAGGAGGATCGATGCCTTGGATAAAAAGATCTCTTTATGTGTCCTGAAAGAAATAAAAACCCTTTGCACTAAGCTTGATCATCTAGTATACATAATTGATAATGGCAAAGATAATGAAATAGGAGTTGCTAGGACCATTAAGAAGTATGACAATACTTGAGATTATGCATTATGCCTAGCTAGGGGCATAAAACAATAGCGCTTGTTGGGAGGCAACCCAATGAATAAAATAAATTTTTGTTATAAGTTTCTGTTATGGTGTGTTTTTACTGTCATGCTACTGGTATGATAGTATTTTTATGTTTTTAATTAGTGTTTGTGCCAAGTAAAGCCTTTGGGATGATTTGGAAGATAGTATAATTGATGCTGTTTGGAAAACAGAAAGTTTTGCGTCCAGTGCCCGAATTTTGTTTCTGTACTGGAGCGTCAGAAATATCTGAAATTTTTACACAGTATTGGTATATGAATTGTCCACGTTTTCCTAATTTTTCAGAATGTTTGGAGTTACAGAAGTATGGCTTTTAAATAGATTGCTACAGACTGTTCTGTTTTTGACAGATTCTGTTTTTGATGCACTACTTGCTTGTTTTGATGAATCTATGGATTGTATCGGGGGGTATAAGCCATGGTGAAGTTATAGTAAAGTAGGTATAATGCAAAAATAAAATATGAATGGGTTTGCAACAGTACTTATAGTAGTGATTTGTTTTGTTATACTAACGAATCTCACGAAGGTTTTGTTGAGTTTTGTGTGATTGAAGTTTTCAAGTTTTGGGTGAGATCACGATGGATGAAGGAATACGGAGTAGCAAAAGCCTAAGCTTGGGGATGCCCAAGGCACCCCAAGGTAATATTCAAGGAAGACTCAAGCGTCTAAGCTTGGGGATGCCCCGGAAGGCATCCCCTCTTTATTCTACCGACCATCGGTAATTTTACTTGGAGCTATATTTTTATTCGTCACATGATATGTGTTTTGCTTGGAGCGTCTTGTATGATATGAGTCTTTGCTTTGTTTGCTTTTTTTTGTTTTTCACAATCATCTTTGCTGCACACACCTATTTTGAGAGAGCCACACGTTATCATCATAATTTGTAGAATGCTCTATGTGCTTCACTTAAATTTTTTGTTTCTGTTCTTGTGTGTTTTCACAATTATGCTACTATTATGATTGTGTTTTTTGTGTTTTAATTAGTGTTTGTGCCAAGTAATGCCTTTGGGATGATTTGGAAGATAGTATATTTGATGCTGTTTGGAAAACAGAAAGTTTTGCGTCCAGTGCTGGAATTTTAGTTCTGTAATGGAGCGTCAGAAAAATCTGAAATTTTTACAAAGTATTGGTATATAAATTTCCCACGTTTTCCTATTTTTTCAGAATTTTTGGAGTTACAGAAGTATGGATTTTAAATAGATCTCTACAGACTGTTCTGTTTTTGACAGATTCTGTTTTTGATGCATTGCTTGCTTGTTTTGATGAAACTATGGATTGTATCGGGGGGTATAATCCATGGAGAAGTTAGTGTACAGTAGGTATAATGCAAAAATAAAATATGAATGGGTTTTCAACAGTACTTAAAGGCTATATCCTACCAGCAAATCTTACTTTTTCTGCGACATCAGGGAGCGCACCCTGGGTCTGTGCTCTTCCAAGTGGAAGGAGAGCATCCATGACAAGTGAGGCAATATCCTACCAGCAAATATTACTTTTTCTAGTTAGCCAACTCGTACCCATTGTTGTAGTAGCTTTTGCCTTACGATGTTTTAACTGTGCCGTGTTTAATTATTTCAGTTATGCAAAAATGTAATGTTCAATAGGGCTATCTGATGTTCAAGTATGAATTGTCTAGTTCAATTTCACGAATGGCTATATTTGGTTGTTTATAGTGAGTAGATGCCTTGTTTATCTGTATTTGGTTGTTAGGTTGGTTGCAGTAAGCATTTGTCTAGTTTTCAAGCAGATGCCTTGTTTATCTGTATTTGCTTGTTAGGTTGGTTGAAGTGAGCCTTTGTCCAGTTTTCAATGGCTGTATTTGGTTGTTATAGTGAGCATATATGCCTTGTTTATTTTAGTTATTTATAATGTGATGTTCATTATGTGCAAGTATGAACCGTGCAGTTCGATTTCATCAATACCAGTTTCAACGGCTATATTTTGTTCCTGTTATGCCTAGTGCTGTTAACACATGCCCTTTATTTCAGTTTTACACATTTATCCAGTGTGATGTTTAAATATGAGCTACATTCTATTCATTTTCAACAATACCAGTTTGAATTACAATATTTGGTCGCTGTTAAGCCTGTTGTGGTTAACATTCCCTTCCATTTTTTATCTGCTTTAACAACATGCTGAAACCAACACATTCACGCTATCATTTGGAGATGATGTTGTTTACCATGGCTATATTTGGTTGATGTTAAGCCTGTTGTACTTATCATGCCTTTCCATGTACTTACACAGGACAACAATGAGAGTGGCTGGCGTTTTCCACTGAGGTTAGTTTCATCCCTCGGCTTATACTCCCTCCGTTCCATAATGTAGTGCATACAGATCCACGCCTGGACACTTTTTAGCTTCTAATATTGACTTGTTGCTTGTAGGTACATATGTTCTCGACAAAGATCCACGCCTCGACCCTTTTTGCATATGGGGCAATGCGATATTCATGAACCAGCATCAAGTGAGGAAACTGATTAGGATTGTTAGCAAAAAGATATGAATGATGGCAATTAAACTATTTGTTTACGCTCTATTCAACACAACAGTGAGCTGTAGGATGGTAACTATGAACTCTATGGCCTTCTCTTTTTAGTGCCCATAATGAGTTGTTAGACAACAATGTCTGAATCTTTTTCGTTTGAAGTGGTTCCCAAAGCAGTTTACTCAAGAGATTACCTCGCAAAGTACATGATTGGTGGACATGCAGTGAAGGTTAAAGTATTTCATCGAGACTGCAATGAGCATCGAGAAGTCCTAATGAAGACACTGAAGGATGGGTGGGGGGCCATCACAAGGGGTTGGCCTAGAATCATGTGCGCATTAGGCATGGAGGAGGGCACAATATAGGCATTCTGCTTCACCTTCTCCAGCAACCATAATGTCTTTCGCCTCTCTCTTTACCGTCTTTAGTACATCTATGGTTCATCATTCTTTACTTGGTGCTTCTGTAGTTCTTCAGTATATGTACCTGTGCATCGAATTATGCATTCGTTATTAAACCTATATTTGTAATAAACATGATTCAATATGAAATAAGTGATTGCCTACTTTCAAATTCAAATTCTGTGAATTTTAAATGCAGGGATTAAATTAGGGTTGTATTATGCTCTGCAGGCCATTACACTCCACATAGTTTGTGAAAGCAAAACATCTGTGATAATCGTCAAGATCAGATACGTTTCTCAGATCAGTACGTGTGCGATGAATCTCTACTGCACACATGATCAGCCAAGAAAAAACGTGTGAGATTACAGCATCGCACACAGTTCCTTCTTATTAAATGCTTGTGATAGTCTACTTATCACACACGGTTTGCTCATAGAAGAACGCGTGTGATAGGCCTCCATCCGACACGGGTACTACGGCTGAATTGTTTGGGACATTTTATATATCGCAAATGTTTACGGGCAGAGCAACGTGTGGGATATTTTCAAGCTTCGCATACAGTTTTATAGGGACAACTATATGCACTCTTACATCCAATCGCATACGGTATAGGAAAGGTAAATGTGTGTGATACTCTCGTTATCATACACGCTTTACAATCATGAACTGTTTGTGATTGGGACCGCATCGCAAATGTTGTAGCATATAATAGCGTGTGTGATGGTAATGCCATCCCACACGAGTTGCAAGGATGGAGCGTTTGGGAAAGATGCGGGCATCGCATACGCTTAGTTCTGCGAAACGTATGCTTGCGTGCTCCCTATCGCCGACGGTTTCTGGGCAAGGCGCGGTTTAAAACTCTGTGGCGGAAAGGGGGTAAAAACCATTTGTGTAGCACGTCGCTGCACCAGTGTAGGGTACGAACAAGGGCTGATCCTAGCTACGGCGAAGGTGTGACACAGGGATTTCTGAGTCGGTCCCCTCGCGATGGAGGTAAAGACCCTATATATGTCTCGAGCTCTAGAGCTGTTTTCTTTCTCTTGTGTCTGAAGATTACAATGGATGCCAACCCCTGTCCAAGAGCTACGGGGCGGCTTATATAGAGTGCGCCACCCCTTGAACTTACTACGTTATAGAGGGTTTGATGATGAAATTGATTGGCAGGTAATTACATATGATAACTGACACATTGATCATCAGTAACGTTTACGGGCATGTGCCCCTTATCGCTCCGGATCCCGCGCTGGCCGTCCGCCTCCCTACATCCGAGTGGACCCGTAGTGGCCGAGTGGATCCGTAGCGGTTGAGTGGATCTGTAGCAGCTGAGTGAATGATCTTTGTTCGAGTAGATGAACTACGATAGATATCTGACTAGGATCATGACCCTGTGGTCTTGTAATGTTGAGGTTGCGGGCCCCTTTGCTGGTCTAGGTCGTGCCTCTTATGACCCTACCTGTGGTAGGTAACCCCAACACCACGAGTCCTCCATCCCGCACAGCCCACAAGCATTAGATGGTGCCATATATTCATGTGATAGCGGACGTCTTTGGTAGGCAAAGATTGTTTAGCTAACCTCCAGAGAAACATTCTGATTTTGCCTGGAACTTTAGTATCCCACTGAGACTTCCAAGCTTTCTCTTCCTGCCCTGAACTTGAGGAGCCATCCCAAGTGGCAGAAGTATGATCAATCAACTCGGACACAATATGGGGTGGGTTGGCCGCAATACACCCATAGGGTCTCGTCATCTCCATCCTCAACAACCAATTGTGGTTCCAAATTTCCGTTGATTGTCCATTACCAATCCGCCTGATAATTTCCTCTCTCAGTATGTCTCTACCTTCTATAATTGATCTCCATATCTAGGAACGGTGATTTCCTAGTTCTGCTTGAAGTACTGTTGTCGTGGGAAAATAGACAGCCTTCAAAATTCTGGCACTCAATGTCTCAGGATTTTTCAGAATATGCCAGGCCTGTCTGGCCAGCAAAGAGAGGTTAAATAGCTCAAAATATTTAAAACCCATTCCACCCATACCTTTCGGCATAGTCATTACTTCCCAAGAGACCCAATTCGGCTTGCGCTGGCCATCCTTACTTACCCACCAAAATTTGCGAATCAGCATATTAAGATGCTCACATAAGCCACGAGGGAGTTTGAAGCATGACATGGAATATACTGGCACCGCCAGAGCAAACGCTTTGACCAAAACTTCCTTACCAGTCAATGACATAGTTCTTTCAATCCACCCTTGTACTTTGTTCCATAAGCAGTCTGGGAGGTATTTAAATGACCCATTCTTGGACACCCCCACTTGGGTTGGCATCCCAAGGTATTTAGCATTCAACGTCTCATTATGCACAAGGAGTATACCTTTTACCTCATCACGAATAATCCCCGGACAGCCCTTGCTAAAGAATATGGAAGATTTATCATTATGTATACGCTGGCCCGAACCTTGACAATAGATATCCAACACCTGTTTCACCTCCCTCGCCCCATCACCATTTGCCTTGAAAAACAGCAGGCTATAATCTGCGAATAAAAGATGATTGGCATGTGGTGCCTGCGGCGCCACCTGCAACCCACATAGATTAGATGACTCAACTCTTGATTTTAAAAGGCACGAAAGGCCCTCTACTAACAAGAAAAGGTATGGGGAAATTGGGTCCCCCTGCCGGATTCCTCTTGAAGGCTTAAACTCCTATAACTTTTTACCATTGAATAGGACTAGAGAAGCCAAGTTTCAACACTATAGCCCTCAGGTACTCCCACTCCACCCTGTCATAGGATTTCATCATATCAAGCTTCAAAGCACAATGTTGATTTTTCTTGGCCTTGTTTCTTTTCATAAAATGCAAGCACTCATAAGCTGAAATAATTTTGTCAGTGATAAGGTGACCTGGCACAAAAGTAGATTGCTGCTCAGAGATCACTTCTGGTAAGATTTTTTTCAGATGGTTGGCTATCACTTTGGATGCAATCTTATACAGGACATTACATAGGCTAATAGGGCGGAATTGAGTCAGAAGGTTTGGATTCTTCACCTTGGGTATCAAAAGAAGAATGGTGTCATTAATAGACTATGTTGACTCCGTATCATTAATTATCCTCAAAGATAACCTTGGTTACCTCATCACCACACACTTCCCAATGGTGTTGAAAAAAATGCGCCAGAAATCCATCAGGACCCAGTGCCTTTGTTGGGAACATTTGAACGAGTGCTTTCTTTACCTCGTCACCGGTATAAGCTACGGTCAACATCTCATTCATGGCTGGGTACTTTTGGTGGCACTATGTTCAACACATGTTCCATACCGTGTACCCCTTAGGATGTATATAATGTGGTACGAACTCATTTGCTGCCTCCTCCATCTCATATAATACTTCCGTAGTTCTACCATCGGGAAGATTCAAGGATTTTATCATATATTTTGGGCATCGTCTACCTCGCATGTGAAAATAATAAGTATTTTCGTCACCTGAGGCCAGCCATTCTACTCGAGCTCGTTGTCTCCATAAGATTTCTTCCCTGTGAAATAACTCGACTAGCCGGTCACACACCTTAATTTCTGCCGATGAAGGCACTACCCCACCAGTTGCTGAGCGCATGATGGCTACCTCGCTTTTCAGGCGGCGCTCCACGCGCACATATAGCACACCCCATTTGCTTTGCTAGATTTGGTGGGCTGGCTCATCTATGCACGTTTCTGTGAAGCTCCCAACCGTTTTTGTAAAGCTTCAAGAAGTTTTCATCTTTTTTCTTTTTTTCGTTTCTAGTTTTCTCATTCCGGTGTTTGTCTGGTTATTCTTCTTCCTTTTTATATTTTCCTTTTTTTCAATTTTTGTTCAAATGCATGAACTTTTTTTCAAATTCATGATTTTCTTTCAAATTTGGATTGTCTTTCCTAGGTGAACATTTTCCAAATTTTGCAAACTTTTTCGTTTTCATGAACTTTTTCCAGTTTATGAACTTTTTATAATTCGTAAATTTCCCCCCAAATTTAAGGACTTTTCAAAATTTCCTGAACTCTTTTTAAATTCACTTTATTCTTTTAAAAAAATATGAACCTTTTTAGAAGTCATTTGTCAATAGTCAACCAACATCTCTCGAGCGAGCGAGGTGTGAGCGAGTGGAACGAGCAACCGATCGAGCGAGTTTCGCGTTGCTGGGCCGGCCCCTTAAATGTCGCGTGCGAGCGCCAATGTGCTAACTCGCGTTGAACACATTGAATAGGAGGAGACCTCCTATACCGCGCGTTAAGCGCCAATTATTTGTTGCCCACAGGGGCAAGCGTTAAGCGCCAATTATCTTAATATCGCAAAACTATTGCAAGGTATCAAACTTATCATATTTAGTGATCTACATGAAAGTTTTTATTATATCCCTCTTGAATACATATCATATTAGGACCAAATTCATAACCCGTGCATATTACTATTGCTATTTATTAGACTCAAAAAGATATAAGTGAAGCATGAGAGTGAGACTATTTCTTTAAAATATAACCACCGTTGTGCTCTAAAAGATATAAGTGAAGCACTAGAGCAACTGCCGAGCTCAAAAGATATAAGTGAAGCACACAGAGTATTCTAACAAATCACGAATAATGTGTGTCCCCCTCAAAAAGGTGTGTTCAGCAAAGATGATTGTGACAAACTAAAAGCACACAAACTATAGCACAAGACGCTCCAAATAAAACACATATCATGTGATGAATAAAAATATAGCTCCAAGTGAGTTACCAATAGATTGTAGACGAAAGAGGGGATGCCATCCGGGGCATCCCCAAGCCTAGACGCTTGAGTCTTCCTTGAATATTACCTTGGGGTGCCTTGGGCATCCCCAAGCTTAGGCTCTTGCTGCTCCTTATTCCTTTATCCATCGTAGTCTCACCCAAAACTTGAAAACTTCAGCACACAAAACTCAACAGAAACCTCGTGAGATCCGTTAGTATAACAAACAAATCTTAAACTTTAGGTACTGTTGTAAATTGATTCATATTTAATATTGGCATAATGCTACTGTACTCCAACTTCCCCATGGCTCATACCCCCCGATACGATCCATAGATTCATCAAAATAAGCAAACTACGCAACAAAAATAGAATCTGTCTAAGACAGAAAAGTCTGTAAAGATATGAATTAAAGTCATACTTATATAACTCCCAAAATTATGAAAAATTAGGAAAACGTGGGAAATTAATATATCAATATTGTGTAAATAATTCATTCGGTTCTCACACTCCAGCAACAAATCAAAATTCCAGCACTGGACGCAAAAGTTTCTGTTTTCAAACAGCATCAATTATACTATCATCCAAATCATCCCAAAGGCCTAACTTGGCACAAACACTAATTAAAAGATAAAAACACAATCATAACAGAAGCTATAATTGTGTAAACACACAAAAACAGCAAGTAAAACAAAAATTTATTTTATTCATTGGGTTGCCTCCCAACAAGCGCTATTGTTTTAAGCCCCTACCTAGGCATAATGCATAGTTTCAAGTATTGTCATCTTTCATCCCCAAATCCTTTTTAATCAAATCTTCCAAAGCTTTTCTCATTAATTCTATACTTTCATGTTCTTATTTTCTAGTAGGAGAGCTTAAATACTTGAAGGGACTTTGATTGGTGATTTTAACATTCATAACTTCGAACTCAGAATCATCACCATAAACATCCTCATACAAAACATGTATCTCATCGTCAATAGGGTCTCTAGCCGTACCCTCAAACCATTATTCACTAAATCCCTCATCAATTCCTTTAGTAATCCACTCAAATTTATCACAAGCATGGTGGTACAAAGTTTTAATTATTTCGGCATATGGAACTCTTCTTCTAATATTCTCACCATAAGCAAAGTATTCTTTAGATTCCAACCTATGGATAGTATCTTTATCATGAAGAATTTTCTCTATGGGAGGTTGCTCAAAATCAATTTTATAAAAGGAAAAGATATCCCTAGCTTCTCGGATTATGTAATCAAATTCATGCATAAGGATAATAGTGGCAATTTTCTTAGCCCTAGGATCATGGATGTTGGGAAGTTCATAGAATATCTTTTGTAAGGCGAGGTGAACATGCAAAAAAAAAATCTTTCTAATTTAACCACAAGCATAGCAATAGCATCCACATTGCAATTTGTTTTATCAAGAATAGATCCCTTAATTATTGTATAACTCCCACGCAATTAAAGAATTCCCGAGTAATGTTCTTCCCGATAATATTACCACTGCCCACATGATAGACTTTTGTCTTGAAATTAGTGGGAGGATTAATCTCAGGAGGGTCATGATTAAGATCAAAAGGATGAGTTTTCTCCTCAAGAGATTCACTAGCACTATCCTCGCTAGCACTTTCAATGATAAGTTTCTCAAGTTCAGACATGATAACGACTTCAAGCAAGCAAATGAAAATATTTTTGTGTTTTTGTAAAACTGTTTTAGAAGTGGGGGAGATGAAAATGAGAGGCAAATGCAAACAAAAAGGCAAATGAAAATAAATGCAAGTGGATGATAATTTATGCTAAGGTACTTGATAAGTTTTGGTGATGTCTCCCCGACAACGGCGCCAGAAATTCTTCCTGCTACTTGTGAGCTGCGTTGGGATTTCCTCGAAGAGGAGAGGATGATGCAGTACAGTAGAGATAAGTATTTCCCTCTATTAAGAACCAAGATTATCAATCCAATAGGAGAACCACACAGAACCTCGTTAGCAGCACCTACACACACAAAGGCAAACACTTGCACCCAACGCAAATAAGAGGGTTGTCAATCCTCTTAGCGGTTATTTGCAAGGATTAATTCTGATAGTGACAGATAGAAAAGTAAATTGCAAAAGAAAATAAATTGCATCAAGGTATTTTTGGATTTTAATATATGATAAAAGTAGACCCGGGGGCCATAGTTTTCACTAGAGACTTCTCTATTGAACACAAAGCATACGGTGGGTAAACAAATTACTGTTGGGCAATTGATAGAAAAGCAAATAATTATGATGGATTCATGGCAATGATCATGTATATAGGCATCATGTCCGAGACAAGTAGACCGACTCCTGCCTGCATCTACTACTATTGCTCCACCCATCGACCGCTATCCAGCATGCATCTAGGGTATTAAGTATAAAACAGAGTAACGCCTTAAGCAAGATGACATGATG
The DNA here is from genome assembly GCA_039707655.1 of Elymus sibiricus. Taxonomy (NCBI): domain Eukaryota; kingdom Viridiplantae; phylum Streptophyta; class Magnoliopsida; order Poales; family Poaceae; genus Elymus; species Elymus sibiricus. The sequence goes on from CM077674.1 coordinate 257,865,069, forward strand.
TAGACAAAGTAAACTCAAGCAATATGATTAAACCCCATCTTTTTATCCTTAATGGCAACAATATAAATATGTGTCATGTCCCTTTCTCTCACTAGGATTGAGCACCGCAAGATTGAACCCATTACAAAGCACCTCTCCCATTGCAAGATAAATCAATCTAGTTGGCCAAACCAAACGGATAGATCAGAGAGAAATACAAAGCTATAACAATCATGCATAAAAGAGTTCAGAGAAGACTCAAATATTTCTCATGAATAATCTGATCATAAACTCACAATTCATCGGATCCCAACAAACACACCGCAAAAGAATATTACATCGGGTAGAACTCTAAGAACATCGAGGAGAACATGGTATTGAAGATCAAAGAGAGAGAAGAAGCCATCTAGCTACTAGCTATGGACCCGTAGGTCTATGGTAAACTACTCACACATCATTGGAAGGGCAGCAAGGTTGATGAAGAAGCCCTCCGTGATTGATTCCCCTCCGGCAGAGTACCGGAAAAGGCCTCCAGATGGGATCGCGGAAAAACAGAGGCTTGCGGCGGCGGAAAGGTTTTCTCTTCTGTCTTTTTTGGTATTCAGGGAATATTTTGGAATTTATAGCGCTGGAATTAGGTCGAGAGGTGACACGAGGGGCCCACAAGCCTAGGGGCGCGCCTACCCCCTGGGCAGTGCGCGGGTAGAGGGCAGTGCGCGGCGGCTTCGGCGAGTGGGTGAGGCTCCGGTGGACTAGGCGACTAGGGAAGGGCACGGTTGTGATCTACGGTGAGCGGGGAGTTCAGTGGGGGGACGGGTTGGGGCAGGGAACGACCGGAGGTGGGGATTGGTGGCGGGGCCGAGGGCGAACTCCGGCTAAATTGCCGTGCTCTGGCGATGGGTTCGACCGGACGAGGGAACTGGAGTAGACCAGAGAGTGAGGAAAAGAGGTTGAGGTGCTCGGGGAGGCTCCGGGTCGTGGCTATTTATAGCCTGGCCGTGGCGAGCAGATTAGGACGGCCGCCGTGGCAACCTTATCGGTGCCCTGGCGCTCCGGCGAGGTGGCAAACACTCGGTGGTGCCGACCTGATGAAGATCAGAGGGAGGGGACGGCTCGGGGAGGAAGAGGCCACCGGAGAGAAGCGACAGAGGAAGTCACGGGGAGTATAGTGCCGCGTCGGCGGCCGCCATGGCGTGGAGAAGAAGAAGGAGCAGATGGAAGCTGCGGGAGAGGGTGCACGCGGCCTCTGCGGAGCCACTAGACATGCGAAGACAAGCCTAAGCTGGCCGGAGCTAGCTGGCCGACGAGGACAGCACGCTCCGCGCCGCTTTTGCCCGCTGTCCACGCGGTCACCATGAGCATGGCTTGCTCGGGAAGGCTCCTGCATGTCCAAGCTTGTCCAAGAAGTGTATCACTACTCAAATAGATAGGAGAAGGGGCTGGAACCAGCTAGGTAGCTCTGAGGTGAGTAAAACTTGCAGAAAAAGATTTTGACAGCAAACTTGGGTGGACTCCTGTGGAGAAATGAATGAGAGTGGGGAGCTCAACCTTTGTCAAAATGAAATATGGTAGGAAGGACTAGGTTCTGGTAAAATTTGAAGCCATTTAGACCTCATTTGCATACACTTCCTTTGCAATGCAGTTTTTGGTCCAGAAACTAAACTTCGAAGCTGTGCTCACATGGTTTGATGAAATGAGCTGAATTTTGGTGTAGAGTGATGATTTGGAGGTATGGAGGTACTGGAAAAGTTTCAGCTCATTTGGATGTACCAAAATGGTACTTCCTTCACAGAGCTTCCTGCTGAACAGAAACTAGATTGAATTTTTGGGATAAATTGGCTAGATGAAATGATGTGAATTTTTGCATGCTCACATCATATAGGGAATTTGAGGTCCTGGATTAATTTCAAGATTTTTGAAGTAATATAAAATATAGTTGCTTCACAACCTCAAAATAAGTCCAGAAACAAGAATTGGATGATGTGCTCAAAAGTTGAACTATGGAACTTGGGTTCTTGATGGAAATGGTGAAGATATGGATAGGAGAAGCTCCACAAATTATTTGGGATTTTCCCTGGCTACCAAAATAGTAGCTCCTTTGGAAAGTGCCCAAATTGCAATATTGGCTTTAAATAGGAAAATGCAATTTCCCTTATTTAATTATGGCCAATATTTTTATGGGAGCTCAATATGATCACAAAGAATATCTCCACAAGTTTTCATGAACTTTGGAGATGGATAGATATTTTCCTGGATTTAATTCCTTTAAACGGCAGAAAAAGGAATTAATTTTAAATGAAAAATATTGCAAATGACTTGGCAATATTTTTGCATATCCAGGGTTTAAAAAGATAGGATGATCATTGGGAAAATTTTGGGAGGCAACAGATCCAAGAAAATTGAGGTTCCTTTGTAACGGAAGGAATTAGGGTTTCCCTTCTGGTAACTCGGAGGGTAGGGTTTCGGCGGCAAAATCCTGAGAATAGGTTTTGGGTGGCAAGATTGAGCTGGAGAGAATCTCTGGTTGGATGAGAGAGACAAGGCTAAGTGACCATCTTCATATACCCAAGAGCGAGAGAAATCCGATAACACCGAAAAAAAGACGGGAGTTAAATCCCGCGAAGGAAAAAATACAGGGAGCGAAAACCAGGGTGTTACAAACCTACCCCCCTTAAGAAAATCTCGTCCTCGAGATTTCCGGGCTTACCTCCCGGCTAGGGGGACATACCTGTGTGCGACTTGGATCCATCAGCTGTCTCGTCTTCGTCAGTTCATTGGCCTTTTAACTGCCTCTTCTGATGGCTCAAATATTGCCTTCCCAAATGGCTGTATTGAATCCTTCTCTTTCCTATCAGGCAAACCATTTGTCCTGTTAGTTTGTTGCCTAGGCTTGGTTGGTAGCGAGTAGTATCAACAGAATAGCTCATTTTTAAGGCTCGGAGCTAGCTGCTTCAGGTTTTATTGCGATACTTCGTACACTGACTCTCATGGGCAAGACATCCTTCTTGGTGCATGGTATTGCATGCATACATCCTCAGTAATCCCTGTTAAAGCCTCTGAGCTAAACATAGTGTGGCTGTCATTCAGTGCATCTTTTAGAGCATAGCCTTTATCTTGGCTGACGGCCCATATTCATGATGAGTATGACATGCTGGCTGCATTTGTTGTGGCCGTATATGCAAGGGTCCGACAAGGATTGGTAATATCGCCTTGTCTGTGAGGCCTTATTTTTATTGGTTGTCACAGAGACTATTTGTCCACAACTCCTTTGTTCTTGAGGTTCCTTTTGTGGGCCTGTCATGACCTGCCAACATGGCTCCTTGGTCATATCCTAGCTTGTCGGGCTTGTACACACAACTTACTCTTGCATATCTCGTAGGGGTCGCTGTGTTCATATCCTTCTTTGCAATATGGGTCCAATGTTTTTCTGAACACAGTCATTACCGTGTACGAGTGGCTCGCATGAACTGATCCACTGGAATGCATGCTCACAACATATGCAGGGGTAGGATAAATTCTTTTACCACCACTGAACTCTGAGGCGGATGTGTGCCTGGACTAGTTCGTGCTTCTGCCAAGATTGTTGATGGTGTGTTGAAGAAGGTTGAATTCCTTATGCTCGAAGCTTCTGTCAAGGTAGCGTGTTGAAGAAGGCTGGGTATCGTATCTCAGAAGCGTTCCCTCATGTTGCTTACTGAGGAAGGTTGAGTGCCTTATGCCGAAAGACTTTCCACGGTAGCGAGCTGAGGAAATTTTGGAGTGTCGTACTCCAGAAGATTCTTCCCACTAGTAGCATAGTGAGGAAGATTGGCAGCCTTGCATCGTAAGCTCTTCTTGATAGCTTGCGGAGGAAGGCTCGGTTTCTTACACCCGAATCCTTTCACTGTGTATGCAGTCGGATCTATGGCCGATTCTGGCTTCCTTCCGAAGTATCCGGAATTTACCCATAGAGGAGCCAAAACTTGGTATAGGCCATACCTTGTCTGAAGATATTCCGTTGGTCATGCACACCGCTTGTTCTTATGCTGATCTGATCATTGTTGCTGTAAAGGTTGCACAACTAATGCAGACTTCGTGTTAATGATTAATCCAGATGTATGCTGATAGCAAGCAGTTGGCGGATAATTCCATTCGGTTTAGCTAAGCTCCCGGGTATTTGGAATCTTCATTGATTCTGGGCAGCCATGAACTCATCCATATTTCTCGCAGACCAGAGTTTTGTTGTTGCTCTCGGCATCTTCACATTCTTGAGATATGGCCTCCAGGGGTAATATATGATTCTTGTGTCCATTGAGAAAGACTCAAGGTTCACCCCGCTGACTAAAATAATCCTTGTGTCGAGGGGCCGAATAACTTGCTCTTACTGGTGTCCATTCCCGATAGCTCATCTGGCTGTTCCTTAAGTGTGATTTGTTCTGGGGCAAACTTTCTTAGGTATATTCTGGCCTTGTCTGTTGCATGCAGAGTCTGCTTCTGACCCATTCTTTTATTCTTGACAAATCCGGTGATGATGTTTTGAATATCTTGTAGTTGACTTGGCTCTTGTGGAATTTGGATTATTGGGTATTATCCAAGTTGTATGCTAGTCATCTTTGGCAGTTCTTGCAGATGGATCCAGTCGGGGCAGAAGAACGGAATCGGCAAAAGAAACAAGAACCACGAAAAACCAAAAAGCAACTAAAGCTCAATTTTTTTTGCGGACCTTACACACGTGGCCGAAGATCCACTAGTATAACTAGTATAGCGCACTCGATGTACCTCTAAGAATTTAGAAGCAAAACCACAGAATGCCCCTGGTAGCAATTGGGGTCAAGCTCCTACTACTTCCTTAGGGAACATCAAACTCGACGCATGACCATAGCCAAAGTGGCTTAGTCAACGATCCTAGGGTTGTCAGGGAAAAGGTGGAATTTACAGGCGTTTCCCAAAGGAAACTGGATTTGAGGAGAGAAATGCCATGGTTAGCAAGCAAGGTGGGGATATCTAGTTTGCCTAGGGGTTCAGGGCTCACGGGTCGTTGTTTGGTGCGGACATTTCATCGCGAGAGAAATACCACGAGAGTTGGGGTCTGATGGAGCCAAAAGTCTATGGGGTTGCCTTATGATCAATAGTAGCCGTGCCTGTCTGGCAAAGATGGCTGAGATCCATCTAAGCTTTCTACTAAGCAAAAGACAATGGAAGCTGGCTAGGGTAACCTACGGTCAGCCTGGCTCTGATACCATCCGTTGTGGCGCCCCGCCTGAATACCACTGTAGCCAGACGGTCACCGCACATGCCAGCCCAGGAAATCACTCTGGCATGCAATTTTACAACAAGTATCATGAACTCAGGCATTTCTATTAATGGATATATATATAAGTCTTACATGATATTTTACAAGGGTGATGGCAGCGGAAAAACTCTATCTAAGGCAGCATGGTCTTGGTGCGGCTCCAATCCACAGGGATCTGACTGGGTTACTCTTCTAGCCCGCGAACACTCCGGCTCCTCGCTAGAGGTCATCAAATCCTTAGGTGAACCTGGCCATATTGAAGGCCGCTGAGTACTTTTGAATGTACTCGCAAGCAAACCAAACTAACATATACACCAAGCAAAGCAATCCATGGCATTCAAGCATGCACTTGTTATTAGAGCTACATTAATTATCATGGCATAGCATAACTACCTAGCAATAAGAATTACCATGTTATAACAGGATGATCCAGCATGATAACTACTAAAGTAAAACATATCAAGTAAATAATCCATACTCCGAATATGTCATGATCCAAACCAAATCAGATCCAAATCCAATTCAAGTCTTGTGGTCATCCGATCCTTTAGCTCATAACCATCGCATGGCTAACATGCATACCCCTGACATCACCTGATGTCCATGCATCCGTACTGCAAGTCTGACAAACCTTACCATTCTCTGGTTCATTATTAGTAACATCATATAGTTCATTCCTCCAGACTCGACACAGACCAAATAGTGTGACCTAGTACGAACTGTGTCCCATGACTGAGGACGCGGCTATTTGAATAGATTTACACTCTGCAGAGGTTGCGCACTTTACCCACACTATGGAGCTGCTGGCCTCATGCTCCCATTCGGGTGGACCGGTGCTGCTCCAACAAGACTTGTCTATTGCCCGGCACTCTTACGGTCCCACCGACAATCATACCCTCCTAGGGTCATGTCCTGGGTGGCCCCTGTGTCACCCCGTGACACCTGCCACCGTCGTGGCCAAACAAAATTGTCCCAAACGGGGACCCTGGATCCATATAACTGAACTGGCTCACAGGACTATCGCCACCTACCAGGCCAGGGTAGCACGCACGCACGCATAACTACTGAAGTAAAACATATCAAGTAAATAATCCATACTCAGAATATGTCATGATCCAAACCAAATCCAATCCAAATCCAATCCAAGTCTTGTGGTCATCCGACCCTTTAGCTCATAGACATCGCATGGCTAACATTCATACCCCTGACATCATGTGATGTCCATGCGTCCGTACTGCAAGTCTTACAAACCTTACCGTTCTCTGGTTCAGTCTTAGCAATAACATTATATAGTTCATTCCTCAGGACTCGACAAAGACCAAATAGTGTGACCTAATACGAAATGTGTCCCATGACCGAGGACGCGGCTATTCGAATAGATTTACACTCTGCAGAGGTTGCGCACTTTACCTACACCATGGAGCTCCCGGCCTCGTACTTAGTACATGTTCCCATTCGGGTGGACCGGTGCTGCTCCAACGAAACTTGCCTAACCCATGACTCCTCCACCGTACCACCGACAATCATCCTCCCCCGGAGTCATGCCCTGGGTGGCCCCTGTGTCACCCCGTGACACCTGCCACCGTCGTGGCCAACTAAACTGTCCCAAACGGGGACGCCGGCAAATAACTCAACTGGGCTCACAAGGTTATTGCCGCCTACCAGGCCAGGGTAGCGCGCGCGCATAACCTTCCCTCTTTGGTGGTACCGATAAAAGAGCACGCTATTAGACCAAGCTAAGGCCGTCCCATACTGGTAGATGTGGCTGCACTAGAAAGTTCGGTTTGGTGGCACTATGACTCGATCCAGCCGACGGAGGAGGTTGTTTTTATCAAATCACATTCTTTATTATTGCAACAACAGTAACAATGCATGATGTAACAATTATGAAAAACATAACAACCTATCTCCATACAATATCACAACGAGTCATTAGTGAGACAATATTTAAATGGCAAGTTGTCACTTTACAAGTCCTAGCTGTAAGTTACGACCATCTGAACCCTTGCATGAAACCGGCAAATAAACCAGAAGCCACCAGAATGGTCTTTACAACTTAGATCTGGGACGTTACTGGAATAACTCAACCCCGGCTCAAGACGGCTCAAAAGCAGCTCAGAGCATGAGACGGTGTTGATAAAAAGAGTGTAGCGGTCCCCTAAGATGACCGAAGAACAGCTCAGAGCAAAGGGTTACTGCTACAGAAAGAAATTCAACAGCTGCCCGAGACGGCCGAAAAGCAGCTCAGAACATGGGCCAGTTGTTGGAAAGAGAAACATAAAGTCGGCATCGACCCCGGACGGCCGGAAGCAGCTTAGAACACAGGCGTGGTGCCGTCACCAAAGAAAGGCAGGCAAGGGTTCATTAGCCTCACATACAGCTCACCACTACGCATACAAACATAAGCATATTAATTTAAACACGCAAGAATAACACAGAGCAATGATTTAGGGCATATATCTGATGGTCGGCTTGCCTGGGGAAGAAGGAGTACTCCGGGAGAAGTGCGATCACCTCGCGGAGGAATTCGCCGGAAAAGATTCTCTCTTGAAGGGGCTGATTGAAGGGCAAGGGCAAAATGTTCATTTTCACAGTGTGGAAACATTATGAAAATGATACCATCGGAACGGGCTCGACGAACTGAAAACATGGGCTTTGGATTCACCTGAATCGGAGTTACGAGCGAAAAGTTGTGACTGTTCGTTGTTTAGGTACAAAATAAACAGAAACTGTTCATTTTTGCCCTTAGCCGACGAACGTTCACCATTTAAGGGTTTCGGCCGACGGGGTTAAACAGAAAACGCACTTCTGAAAATACACTTTCTGCGTATGGGAAACGCCTTTCCAACTGAAACAGTAGCGAAATACGCTTTCCTGAAAGGGAAAACACATTCTACAGAGGGCGCTTCCACTTAAACCCGTGGGCCCGGGTCAACAGCCGCTTACAGCCGGGCCCCACCGGCACTCTCTCTCTCCTCCCGCCCACCTCCTTCCACCTCGCGACGCCAGAGCAGATGAGGCGCTGCCGTGGTGGAATCCGGCGATGGAGAGCTCGGGGACTTCGGGCGGCGGTAGGGCTGCGCTCCTGGCCTCACCCCGCGCCGGTGGGTGGTGGAAGTGGAGGCGGGGATGGCTAGCTACGTGGCTACGGGTGGAGGGCAGTGCGCGGCGGCTCCGGCGAGTGGGTGAGGCTCCGGTGGACTAGGCGACTAGGGAAGGGCACGGTTGTGATCTACGGTGAGCGGGGAGTTCAGTGGGGGGACGGGTTGGGGCAGGGAACGGCCGGAGGTGGGGATTGGTGGCGGGGCCGAGGGCGAACTCCGGCTAAATTGCCATGCTCCGGCGATGGGTTCGACCGGACGAGGGCACTGGAGTAGACCAGAGAGTGAGGGAAGGAGGTTGAGGTGCTCGGGGTGCTTGGGAAGGCTCCGGGTCGTGGCTATTTATAGCCTGGCCGTGGCGAGCGGATGAGGACGGCCGCCGTGGCAACCTTATCGGTGCCCTGGTGCTCCGGTGAGGTGGCAAACACTTGGTGGTGCCGACCTGACGAAGATCAGAAGGAGGGGACGGCTCGGGGAGGAAGAGGCCACCGGAGAGAAGCGACAGAGGAAGTCACGGGGAGTACAGTGCCGCGTCAGCGGCTGCCGTGGCGTGCAGAAGAAGAAGGAGCAGGGGGAAGCTGCGGGAGAGGGTGCACGCGGCCTCTGCGGAGCCACTAGACATGCCAAGACAAGCCTAAGCTGGCCGGCGCTAGCTGGCCGACGAGGACAGCACGCGGAGCGCCGCTTCTGCCCGCTGTCCACGTGGTCACCATGAGCATGGCTTGCTCTGGAAGGCTCCTGCATGTCCAAGCTTGTCCAACAAGTGTATCACTGCTCAAATAGATAGGAGAAGAGGCTGGAACCAGCTAGGTAGCTCTGAGGTGAGTAAAACTTGCAGAAAAATATTTTGACAGCGAACTTGGGTGGACTCTTGTGGAGAAATGAATGAGAGTGGGGAGCTGAACCTTTGTCAAAATGAAATATGGTAGGAAGGACTAGGTTCTGGTAAAATTTGAAGCCATTTGGACCTCATTTGCATACACTTCCTTTGCAATGCAGTTTTTGGTCCAGAAACTAAACTTGGAAGCTGTGCTCACATGGTTTGATGAAATGAGCTGAATTTTGGTGTAGAGTGACGATTTGAAGGTATGGAGGTACTGGAAAAATTTCAGCTCATTTGGATATACGAAAATGGTACTTCCTTCATAGAGCTTCCTGGTGAACAAAAACTAGATGGAATTTTTTGGAGAAATTGGCTAGATGAAATGATGTGAATTTTTGCATGCTCAGATCATATAGGGAATGTGAGGTCCTGGATTAATTTCAAGATTTTTGAAGTAATATAAAATATAGTTTCTTCACAACCTCAAAATAAGTCCATAAACAAGAATTGGATGATGTGCTCAAAAGTTGAACTATGGAACTTGGGTTCTTGATGGAAATGGTGAAGATATGAATAGGAGAAGCTCCACAAATTATTTGGGATTTTTCCTGGCTACCAAAATAGTAGCTCCTTTGGAAAGTGCCCAAATTGCAATATTGGCTTTAAATAGGAAAATGCAATTTCCCTTATTTAATTATGGCCAATATTTTTATGGGAGCTCAATATGATCACAAAGAATATCTCCACAAGTTTTCATGAACTTTGGAGATGGATAGATATTTTCCTGGATTTAATTCCTTTAAACGGCAGAAAAAGGAATTAATTTTAAATGAAAAATATTGCAAATGACTTGGCAATATTTTTGCATATCCAATGTTTAAAAAGATAGGATGATCATTGGGAAAAGTTTGGGAGGCAACAGATCCAAGAAAATTGAGGTTCCTTTGTAACGGAAGGAGTTAGGGTTTCCCTTCTGGTAACTCGGAAGGTAGGGTTTCGGCGGCAAAATCCTGAGAATAGGTTTTGGGTGGCAAGATTGAGCTGGAGAGAATCTCTGGTTGGATGAGAGAGACAAGGCTAAGTGACCACATTCATATACCCAAGAGCGAGAGAAATCCGATAACACCGAAAAAAAAGACGGGAGTCAAATCCCGCGAAGGAAAAAAAACAAGGAGCGAAAACCAGGGTGTTACACAAACACTAGCTAACTAATAGTCAATAAGAAGTTTAACACCGATGGCCCAGCCACACACATAATTTTAAATGAGGTCGATGATGATCATCATCCTCAAGTCATCTTGTGAGGTGTTCCTGATAGTGACTAAGACCACCTGTCCAACCCGGAGATTCTTGCGAGCAAGGAAGTTGTTCCACCCCACTGCGCTTAAGACAGTGCGACTGTCCGTGTCCACTGCGTACGCACTGGTGGTGATGGAGTGCCTTGTGGTAAGGTGTAGTCCAGCAATGTCAGCTTCATCCGGCTAGATGCCACGGCTCACAGATAGCCTCCTAGGCAATTTCTGAACAAACACATATATGATAAATGAGCGTGTCATGCGCAATTATTAAAAAAACATACACTTCAATTCACATATATCATCGGATTCAACACTAAGCATATCACCGGATTCTACACTAAGCATATCATTGGATTCTACACTAATATAAGCATGTCATCAAATTGTACACTAAGCATATCATCAAATTCTACACTAAGCATATCATAAAAATCACTATACTAAAGTAACATACCATGACATGGCGGATAACATTTGTCCTTGTCAGACGGGTCACGAATGGCATCCCGACATAGGCATCACATGGCAGAAGTATGTCCCAGAGGTTGTCTGATTCGTCCTCGCTCAGCCACATTATTTGGGCATAGAGGACTTCATCAAGTGGGTCCTCATCATCTACCTCCGTGTTGACATGGATAATAGCCAGCCTGGGTCTTCATCCTCTAAAGGAGAACATGATCAATTCACCCACAGTGAGACGCATGTGAGCGAAGAAACAATCCCATTCATCTCCTCTAATCTGGGACATCTTTCGTCCCTTCTCGACCTCCCTAGTGTAGGGCCCCCAGGAGCGTCGAAGATCATAGTGTCTCCGGTCAGCTCATTGAATTCCAACCTCACATTGCATGGGACAATCTGTGTAAAAACAAAAAACACACACATGTATGCATTAGTGGAGATAGCAACAAAAAAAAGAAATAACTATTAGAAGGTTCATATATAATTTGTTACCACTGCAGGAACAAAACTCGGCTGGAAATAGATGTCAAACAGCGTGCCAGTTGCAAGGCTTCTGGCGCACCTTGACTTGCATAGTCGGCATGGTGGTGGTTGTTGTGCCATTCTACACAAAGCATATCGAACACTAAGTATAATCGGAGTCTAGACTAGCTAGTAAATCAACATAAAAGAGTAGAATCTGATTCTAAACTAAAACATATTGAACACTAAAAAAAATTCTACCCTAAGTACAAATACGGTTTCTACACTACTAAATCAATTTCTACTAAGTATAATACTTAGTATAATCAGATTCTAGACTAGTAAATCAACACCAAAGAGTAGAACCCGATTTTACACTAAAACATATTGAACACTAAAAAAAATCTACCCTAAGTACAAATATGGTTTCGACACCACTAAATTAATTTCTACTAATTATAATCGGATTCTAGACTAGTAAATCAACACAAAAGAGTAGAATCCGATTTTTACACTAAAACATATTGAACACTAAAAAAATTCTATCCTAAGTACAAATACGGTTTCTACACTACTAAATCTATTTCTACTAAGTATAATCGGATACTACACTACTAATCTAATTCTACACTACTAATTTTACACAAAAATAAACCAAATCAACATACTCCATGGCGTCTGCGGACGAGGGAGATGTTAGGGGAGGGAAGAAGATCGATGCACGAGGGGGGAGATCTCACCTGCTGACCCGGAGGTGGCGGCGGCCGGGCTGGTCCAGCGGCAACGAGTGGCGTGGACGGGAGGTGGCGGTGGAGGCGCTGGTCGAGAGGGGACGAAGTGAAAAGGACGGGGGTTAATCAGAATGACCTAGCTAACTTTTTTGACTGGGTCAGGGGTAGTCAGAAGATGGACTAGTGTCGGCATAGGGCTAATGGGCAACGCCATAGCAAATTGTAGCAAACAGGAAAAAAATCTTAGTGAATATCTATGGTGTGACACAAAAACACTACGACAACACTAAGGTCATATCAATGACGTACCAAATATGCCGACGCCGGCACTATTTGAAAAAATAGTGCTTGCGTTGATGGAAAATGGTGCACCAGGAACAAAAGTTGTGGCTAGCCATTTCTCCACTAGTGCTACCAGTGAACGTTTGCTAGGGATTAGCGTTAGCACCGATGGTGTTGTTACATCCGTTCGTAGTCATTCCACGCTTGGGCATTGAAGTTTGAATTTACTATACTACTACCCTGGTAGAGGATAGTCCTACTGTGTTTTTATATTGTACTGTAATCAGTCAAGTTGTCTGGCATTGATATGACCATACGCTGCTGGGATGTATCTCGTAAGTCAAGCGGTGTGCTGCTGCTACATTCTCATCATCACCTGTCCACTCCCCGCAGCACATATTCGCTTCTCCATCCTCGCCCACACATAATCTTCCATCCCCGCTAGGCGCCTCCCCCCTCTTCTGAAACCCAAGCACTAACAATGGCAGAACCGAGTAGCGTCCGCAGAAAGAGTGGCTGGAATTCTCTCCCCACAGAGGTCATCAAACTCATTGTTTCTCGTGTGGACAATCTCAGAACCGTACTGCTCGCCGCGTGCTCGTCGGGGCTGTACCATTTACTCAAAGCCCTCAGGCCGGAGCTTTTTAAGCCAGCTCCCTGCTTGCTGATGCCGCCTAATCTCCAGAAATGGCGTGTCACGCAGCATAAGGATCGTAGGGTGGTGAGCATCAACCCCCTCTACTGCGATCCGACCCCCGTCACCCTCAACTACATTAACGGTATGTACTACGTCGGCGTGAACACATCTTGGATGGTGCTCGTCGACGGACGTAGCAGGTGGATGCTCATGGAGGTCTACACCCAGCGATTGATCCCGATTCCTTCGATTAACACTGCACTACGTTGGCATCGCGACCCAGAATACTCGAAATCTTACAGTAGCCTACATGATACCATGTTTGATTTGCTCAAGGTTGTAGTCTGCCAAGTGCCCACAAGATCTGTGAATTATAAAGACTTCAGGCTAATTGCGTTCTTAAACCGCAGTCTCTCCTATCTGACAGGTCACTGCGGTAAGTGGATAAATCTCCACGTCCATCGCAGGATCATACATCCCCCATGGCTCTCTGATGCCATTGAAGACAAGGGCTTCATTTATGTTGCGGACTCCTTCTATGGCTAGACATATTGCTGCCCTACTCTAGTCGTCGCTACAAATGGCTGTTATAGCTGTATGTTACTTTCTTATGAAATCATGATGGCTTGCTTCCTACTATCAGAGTATAGTTTGAGGAGAGTTAGAATCATGACATTTTTGTTAGAAATTAACACAATGTTGTCAAATACAACCTCTATTCAGTAACGTAGGACGTTTTGATAGTTTAAATTGAACTGCCAAAACGCCCCACATTAGTGATCAGATGTAGTAGAATTTTGGTGAAATGAAATCATCCTTCCATGCTTATATTACTGTCAACATTTACTAAAAAAATATTCATGATCTGAACATGCTATTCTTAGATTTACAATACCAGCCCTTTTTTATTTGACTCCAACTTGATATGATGTTGTAGGCCACCTGGTGTCCCTACCTTTCCTAATCCCAAAACCTATAAAGGAAAAGCGGTATGGCAGTTGCAGGTAGTTCCTGGCTCGATCAGACAACAATGGACGATTGATGATTGTTCGCACATACCGGACGTGTTGTTTCGCTAAACACAATCACAGTCGCTGCATGGTCTTTGAGAAGGATCCCAACTTCTTTGGGCCTTCAGAAATTTTTGACTGGAGAACGGTAAGTAGCCTCGGCACACGCTCTCTGTTTCTCGGACTGAATTATCTAATTAACTAGGAGATCACCAATGATAAGGATCCTGATTGTAGTGCGGTTCCATTCATCAGGCAAAACTATGTGTACACAATGTACCATGCATCTCTCCATGCAGCATACGCTGATATGTGCCACCACGCTCTGTAGCCCAAAGTAGGAGAGAGGGTCGCAAGCATTAGACTTTGACCTGTTGGCTGGATTCTCCCCCGTCAGGCACCCATCCAGTTCAAGCCTTCAGCCAATCTCTACTGCTTAATAAATAGTAACGTCTAATGAGCCAGGTAGTTAGATGTGTATACTTGGTGTAATATGATCTTTGTTTAGTTTGATTCGTGCACTTGGTTAATTTTGGTAGACCTTCTCTAATGTTGGGTGATGTTTGGTTGGAAGAGAGAGTTGCGTCTTTACTCTTTTGGCCTGCTTACTACTTCTGATGCACCCCCGCACCCCTGGTGGGATCTTCAATCCCATGGGTCCTTTAGGATTATGTAGGTATCGAGTTTGCTTCTGGTTATCAGCCACCTTATCCACCGTTCGATGTGATTAATCAGGGCCATCAGTTCATGCCCTCACATCCCAGCACGCCGCCGCCTCCACAGCATCTTGTTGTTCTCGCCCTTTGCAGCAGTGCATGATGAGGTGGGGCGTGGAGAGGACAAAGAGAGAAGGGGAGCTACCGGTGTTGCAAGGTGCTGCGATGGAGCATTATTGGGCTATCGGTGTCGCGGTGGAGATGGAATGGAACATCGCCGGTTGTCGTCGCTGCTGCAATGGAGCATCCCTTGCCTGTCGGTGCCGCGGTGGTGCTGCAATGGAACATCGCCGGGGGTCATCGATGTTGCGATGAAGCATCGTTGGGCCGCTGGCGCCACGGTCCTGTGATGAAGATTCTGCCACACCAGTGGCGAAGTTGCATTGAAGCAGCAGGCGAAGTTGCGTTGCAGATGTCGCTGGCCGCCCAAGACCGACAAAGTTGCGTTGTACCAGGCGGCGATGGCGGTGCCTTGCAGCACGGCGAATGCTGCGATGCAATGCGACACTGCATCTGGCGCACTTTGCCACACCGGTCGCACATCAGGCGCTCCTCTCCGCGGCGCCGGCAACGGTCTGCCAACACTGGCCACAACAGCGCCTCCTGGCAGCAGCGGTGGTCGCCCCCTGCTCATAGCAACAGTGGCTTCCTGCGGTGGTGGAGGCAGAGCTGTCTCATGTGGTGATCGGAAATGGATGCAACAACGGCGGTGGGTGGTAGCAGAGAAGAGCGTCGTGCAGGGGTAAGAACAGGTGAATGGATTTTGATGAAGGACTCCAGACTCCAGAAGAACGTGTGGATGAGAGGGCTGCGCGTGGAGATAACGCTACAAGGGGATAGCGATGGTGGGCACCGAGCGACACGCGTCAAGCCGTAGACGCGGCGGACGCTGCGACAAAATCAACGGGTTGATTTTAATAGTTTTCCAACAGAAAATGGGCAGCAAACCCCTTTTACTAAAACAAAATATAAAAACTGAGCCATGGATGCTGCTGGTGTTTTCAATGTACAATTAGTAATATATTTTTTATGTTGGTTGAATAAATAGTGGTCCTAGAATGATAAACACAATGTATTTGAAGTCGTTGCACGCTCTGATCCTTTAGTGCCTCGTACATAGCACATACTATTTTTTCGTAGGGAACAAAACTTCCACTTGTCGAGGACATGCAGCCTAGTGAATTAGGCCCAATGGAAGAGTCCATAATTAAATTACTGGGAGGGAGGCTCTCACATGAATCCAGCCTAGCTACATGCTCATGCTCCCCTAAAAAAAGCTAAATGCTCATGCACATGTTGTTTAAGTTTACGATTTGAAAGTTTGATTTTAACGGGAGGATATTACATTCAGTCGATAGTATTCTTAGGCAAAGATTGCGACCAGTCTTCTTTCTCCCACCTTTTTCTTCTGGCAACCAGCGGACTGTTATCTGGTACCCACCAGGTTGAGGCCGATGTAAATCATAGTCAACGTGGTCAACATCTAACAATTATTAGCGGCAAGCTGTAAGAACTATCACAATTTTTTTTCCTTTGCATTTGTATGTTTTGGGGATTGTGCTGCCCAGGTCTCCCGTTTGAATCCCAAGTTCCACAAGTTTTTTGACAAGCTGAGTATTTTTTTATGATAAAAAGTTCCGGCCCAACATTATTTTTCGATGAGAATGCCCAGCCCAGCTCAACACATATGGTGACACCACTTTATCCCAGGGCTTCTGAATGTGCTCAGCTTCATTTTACAACAAGTTCTAGCCATATAAAATTAATTTTTATAACTATTTTATAGACTAAAAAATATATAATTAATTTTTACAATCCAGTGTGATAAGTTTTTGGGTCTGACGGATCCAGCCGCCAAAACCAAACCAGCGCCGGCGGGACCGTCTGCTCCCGCCTCCCACGGCTGGTTGCGATGCCGTGCATGCATCATTGCCCCATCGTACCCTGAAATGTTGGCCAGGCCATCCCTCTACTCCCCCACACAACCTAGTATTCTCCAGTGATGGCAGCCCACCCCACACCAGAACTAGTCAACCCTCGTACTCCCGTCCACCTACGACCACACTGTCGCATCTTCCTCCGCTCTTGTGTGTTCCCGTCCGAAGCCTCGTTGTCGTCCTCCGCCTTGGTGCGCTCGCCGCGGTGCCACCGTCCGGCCTTGTCAACATGGTCAACATGGTGAATCGGGAGAGGACTTTGCTTAAGAGTATGACAGTAGGGACCCACCAGGTCCACTGCCGAACGCAAGCAAGTGCCTTCCTTACTACTCAGATCCACCCTGCTAACATCTGGGACCCACAACATTGTCAACGTATAGTCAATTAACGAGAGAATTGCACAAGGAGAGGCTGACACCTGATATCCAGCAGCTCGAGCAGTTTTTTTGGTTGTTCAAACGGAGTAGGGTATACACTGGGTTGTGCGGTGTCTGTGGCCCATCTAACAACATGACTAGCCCAACTATTTTTCCTTTGTGAAAATACTTGGCCCAGCATATTTTTTTTTGGAAGAATACCCAACCAAGGCCAAATTGTTTTCTCTGACCTGCTGGGCTACAAATCTTTGACGACGAGGAGGGATGCATTCGGCCTGGCCAGAAAATGGGTTGTAAATCTTAAAAGTAATATGAAATGGGCTATAAATATTAAAAATACACAGCAAGTGGGCAATTAATTTCATATTTCGGTTTCTTTATTATTTTTTGAGAATTAAAATTTCATTGGATTTTAACATAGTATTAATTTATTCTAAAATTAGTTTGAATCTGGCTCAAAATTTTGGAATTAAAAATAGTTTGGACACCATCAAAATATGCAAAATTTCAAAAATTTCAATGAAATTTCGTTGAAATTTCTAACCCTGGTCGTGACCAGAAAATGGGCAGCAATTCTAAAAAAGAAAATGGGCTGCAATAAATTCCATCAGAATTAGCAAATGGGTTGTAAATTATAAAAATAATAGCAAATGGGATGTACACACCACAGATTTGGAGGCTGACTTGTTGGCCTACTGAGTTGATGTGTACGCAAGGCTTTGTCAACTTATAGTCAACTAACGATTCTAGCAGCAGTGACTGTTGGATGTCCATCCAATGGCCGTCGTGCTTCTTCAATCTCGGATCTTCCTGCTCCAGCCGCCCAAACCAGGGCCGGTGGGACCGCGTACTCCCGCCTCCTGTGGCCGGCTGTGCTAGCGCGCAGGCCACAATGATACGTCTCCAACGTATCTATAATTTTTGATTGTTCCATGCTATTTTAGTATCAATTTTGATGTTTTATATAACTATTTGTGCTATTTTATATTATTTTCTACGACTAACCTATTAACCCACTGCCAAGTGCCAGTTGCAGTTTTCTGCATGTTTTTGGTTTTCCAGGAAATCAGTACCAAACAAAGTACAAACGCTACGAAACTTTTTGACAATTTTTTTTCTGGACATAAGAGACCCTAGAAGCTTCGGGAGGAGACCAGACGGCAAGCGAGGAGACGGCAAGGCAACGGGGCGCACCCTGGAGGGGCCGCGCCCTGTTGCCTTGTGGGCCCCTCCTGGCTCCGTCTGACCTAATTCCACCTCTATAAATTCTCTAAAATCGGGAAACCAATAGGGAGCCACCCAAAACACTTTTTCCGCCGCCGCAAGCTTCTGTTCTTCCGTGATCCCATCTGGAGGCCTTTTTCGGTACTCTGCCGGAGGGGAAATCGATCATGGAGGGCTTCTACATCATCCTTGCTGCCCTTCCGATGATGCGTGAGTAGTTCACCACAGACCTACGGGTCCATAGCTAGTAGCTAGATGGCTTCTTCTCTCTCTTTGATCTTCAATACAATGTTCCCCTCGATGTTCTTTGAGTTCTATTCGATGTAATCTTCTTTAGCGGTGTGTTTGTTGGGATCCGATGAATTGTGGGTTTATGATCTGAATATTTATGAGAAGTAACTAAGTCTTTTCTGAACTTTATTATGCATGATTATTATAGCTTTGTATTTTTCTCCGATTTATGCGTTTGGTTTGGCCAACTAGATCGATTTATCTTGCAACGGGAGAGGTGCTTTGTAATGGGTTCAATCTTGCTGTGCTCAATCCCAGTAATAAACTAGGGGACATGGCACGTATTTGTATTGTTGCCATTAAGGGGAAAACGACAGGGTTTATTCATATTGATTGGGTTTACTTTGTCTACATCATGTCATCTTGCTTAAGGCGTTACTCTGTTTTTAACTTAATACCGTAGATGCATGCTGGATAGCTGTCGATGGGTGGAGTAATAGTAGTGGATGCAGGCAGGAGTTGGTCTACTTGTCTTGGACGTGATGCCTATATACATGATCATTGCCTTGAATATCGTCATAACTATGCGCTTTTCTATCAATTGCCCAACAGTAATTTGTTTACCCACCGTATGCTATGTGTTCGAGAGAGAAGCCTCTAGTGAAAACTATGGCCCCCGGGTTTACTTTTACCATAACTGAAAAATCAAAAATACCTTGCTGCAATTTTCTTAGTTTTATTTTATTTGTACATCATAGGAAAAAACATTATTCAGGAATTCTTTACTTGTACGGGAACTTTGGTTTGCAATGATATTCCTATTCTTAAAAGAACCAAAAATTACTCCGAAGCTATTTCTGTGCTTGTTCTTAAACTTGAAAGAAGATTTATGCGTACTAATCCTACTTTGCAAAGGTTGTTCTATGAGTTACCTGTTATAAACAACCCTAGGGCTAAAAAGATAGCCATTCTTATCCTTATGAACAAATTTGATTACATGGTGTGAGAGGCTAGGGAAATCTTTGATTTCTATAAAAAGAGTTATGAGCATCCTGAGATTGATAAAATTTTATATGATGAAGAACTTATGATGAGTTATGTATTTCTTGATTATCATACTTTTGATGAAAATGCTAAAAAAGAAGTCCCTCCTTTACATATCATCCAACAAGTTTTCAATGGTATTAATCAATAGTATTCTTGGATTGTAAAAGGGAATCAACAAGGATTTGAGGAGAGTTGTCTCAATAGCGCTAAAATTATAATAGATGATGTGTTCCCTATTGCTTTTAAAAAGCCTCCTAATAAACACACATCTCAAGTTGTAAAAACCAAGGATGACAATACTTGAAACTATGCCTTACGCCTAGCTAGGGGTGTAAAACAATAGCGCTTGTTGGGAGGCAACCCAATAGTTATCTTAAATTTTTTGCTTTTATTTCTGTTTGTGTGTTTTCGCATGATTATTGCTACTGTAATGATTGTGTTTTTATGTTTTAATTAGTGTTTGTGCCAAGTAATGCCTTTGGGATGATTTGAATGATAGTTGAATTGATTTTGTGAAAAAACAGAAAGTTTTGCGTCTAGTGCTTGGATTTATCCTATTTAACTAGAGCGTCAGAAAAATCTGAAAGTTTTACAATCATTAAGATACAAATTGTTTATGTTTTCCTAATTTTTCAGAATTTTTGGAGTTACAGAAGTATGGATAAAAGTTCAGTCATTGCGTGCTGTCCTGTTTTAGACAGATTCTGTTTTTATTGCATAGTTCGCCTATTTTGATGAATCTATGGGTTATATCGGGGGGTATAAATCATGGTGAAGTTAGAGTACAATAGGTATTATGCAAGAACAATTATGAATGAGTTTACAATAGTACCTAAAGTTTATGATTGATTTATTCTACTAACAGTTCTGACGAAGTTTCTGTTGAGTTTTGTGTGCTGAAGTTTTCAAGTTTTGAGTGAGATCGTGATGGATGAAGGAATAAGGAGCGGCAAGACCCCAAGCTTGGGGATGCCCAAGGCACCCCAAGGTAATATTCAAGGAGACCCAAGCG
The DNA here is from genome assembly GCA_039707655.1 of Elymus sibiricus. NCBI lineage: Eukaryota > Viridiplantae > Streptophyta > Magnoliopsida > Poales > Poaceae > Elymus > Elymus sibiricus. The sequence continues at coordinate 257,885,667 of CM077674.1, forward strand.
TCTAAGCTTGGGGATGCCCTGGATGGCATCCCCTCTTTCGTCTACAATCCATCGGTATATTACTTGGAGCTATATTTTTATTCATCACATGATATGTATTTTGCTTGGAGCGTCTCGTGCCATAGTATTCTTTGCTTTGTTTTCTTTTTAGTTTTCCAGAATCATCATTTTCTGGACACACCTTTTTGAGGGGGACACGCATTATTCGCGATTTGTTAGAATACTCTATGTGCTTCACTTATATCTTTTGAGCTAGGCAGTTGCTCTAGTGCTTCTCTTATATCTTTTAGAGCACAATGGTGGTTATATTTTAAAGAAATAGTTGCACTCTCATGCTTCACTTATATCATTTTGAGAATCAAATAAATAGTAATGGCAATATGCACGGGTTATGAAATTGGTACTGATATGATAGGTATTCAAAAGGGATATAATTAAAACTTTCATGTAGATCACTGAATATGACAAGTCTAATTCCTTGCAATAGTTTTGAGATATTAAGATGGTAATATGTGGGATGTATTAGTGAATGATTGTGGATTAGTAAGAATAATTGTGTTAAGGTTTGTGATTCCCGAAGCATGCACGTGTAGTCTCTAGTTATGCTAAGAAGTTGTAGCACGATTTATTATTGATTGTCTCCTTATGAGTGGAGGTCGGGGGCGCGCGATGGTTAACTCCTACCAACCTCCCCCTAGGGGCATGCGTAGTAGTACTTTGCTTCGAGGGCTAATGAACTTTCGCAATAAGTATGTGAGTTATTTATGACTAATGTGAGTCCATGGATTATACGCACTCTCACCTTTCCGCAATTAGCTAGCCTCTTCGATACCGTGCATTGCCCTTTCTCACCTCGAGAGTTGGTGCAAACTTCGCCGATGCATCCAAACCCCGTGATATGATACGCTCTATCACACGTAAGCCTCCTTATATCTTCCTCAAAACAACCACCATACCTACCTATCTTGCATTTCCATAGATATATTGCCATGCAACTTCCACCGGTCCATTTTTATGACACACATCATCATTGTCATATTGCTTTGCATGATCATATAGCTGACATAGTATTTGTGGCTCAGCCACCGTTCATCATATTCACACATGTTACGCTAGATCATTGCACATCATGGTACACTGCCAGAGGCATTCATATAGAGTCATATTTGTTCTAGTATCGAGTTGTAATATTGAGTTGTAAGTAAATAAAAGTGTGATGATCATCATTATTAGAGCATTGTCCCAGTGAGGAAATAAATAAAATAAAAAAAGAGGCCAAAAAGAGCCCAAGAAAAAACATGAGAGAAAAAGAGAGAAGGGGCAATGTTACTATCCTTTTCCACACTTGTGCTTCAAAGTAGCACCATGTTTTTCATATAGAGAGTCTCCTATGTTGTCACTTTCATATAGCCAGTGGGAATTTTTCATTATAGAACTTGGCTTGTATATTCCGATGATGTGCTTCCTCAAATGCCCGAGGTCTTCATGGCCAAGCAAGTTGGATGCACACCCACTTAGTTTTCAGTTTGAGCTTTCATACACTTATAGCTCTTAGTGCATCCATTGCATGGCAATCCCTACTCCTCGCATTGACATCAATTGATGGGCATCTCCATAGCCTGTTGATTAGCCGCGTCAATGTGAGACTATCTTCCTTTTTTGTCTTCTCCATATTAATCTCTATCATCACTCTATTCCACCCATAGTGCTATATCCATGGCTCACACTCATGTATTGCGTGGGGGTTGAAAAAGCTGAAGCGCGTTAAAAAGTATGAACCAATTGCTTGACTGAGACCGGGGTTGTACATGATTTATACTTTGTGTTAAGAAGATGGAGCATAACAAGGCTATATGATTTTGTAGGGATAACGTTCTTTAGCATTTTTATTTTGAAAGGCATGATTGTTTGTTAGTATGCCTGAGTATTGATGTCTTTATATCAAACTATAGACTATTGCTGTGAATCAGTCGGATCTAAATATTCATACCCTAAAAGAAAGATTGCATGATAAACATGTTAGGTAGCCGTCCACATCAAAAATTCTGTTTTTATCGTTTACCTACTCGAGGACGAGCAGGAATTAAGCTTGGGTATGCTTGATACGTCTCCAACGTATCTATAATTTTTTATTTTTCCATGCTATTATAGTATCAATCTTGGATGTTTTATATAACTATTTGTGCTATTTTATATCATTTTTTGGGACTAACCTTTTAACCCACTGCCAAGTGCCAGTTGTTGTTTTCTGCTAGTTTTTGGTTTTCCAGGAAATCAGTACCAAACGGAGTCCAAACGCTACAAAACTTTTCGACGATTTTTTTTCTGGACATAAGAGACCCTAGAAGCTTCGGGAGGAGACTAGACAGCAAGCGAGGAGACGGCAAGGCAACAGGGCACGCCCTGGGGGGCGCGCCCTACTGCCGTGTGGGCCCCTCGTGGCTCCGTCTGACCTAATTCCACCTCTATAAATTCTCTAAAATTGGGAAACCAACAGGGAGCCACCCATAACACTTTTTCTGCCGCCGCAAGCTTCTGTTCTTCCGCGATCCCATCTGGAGGCCTTTTCCGATACTCTGCCGGAGGGGGAATTGATCATGGAGGGCTTCTACATCATCCTTGCTGCCCTTCCGATGATGCGTGAGTAGTTAACCACAGACCTACGGGTCCATAGCTAGTAGCTAGATGGCTTCTTCTCTCTCTTTGATCTTCAATACAATGTTCTCCTCGATGTTCTTGGAGTTCTATTCGATGTAATCTTCTTTTGCTGTGTGTTTGTTGAGATACGATGAATTGTGGGTTTAATATCTGAATATTTATGAGAAGTAATTGAGTCTTTTCTGAACTTTATTATGCATGATTATTATAGCTTTGTATTTCTCTCCGATTTATCCGTTTGGTTTGGCCAACTAGATTGAATTATCTTGCAACGGGAGAGGTGCTTTGTAATGGGTTCAATCTTGCGGTGCTCAATCCCAGTGACAAAGTAGGGGACATGACACGTATTTGTATTGTTGCCATTAAGGGGAAAACAATGGGGTTTATTCATATTGATTGGGTTTACTTTGTCTACATCATGTCATCTTGCTTAAGGCGTTTCTCTGTTTTCAACTTAATACCCTAAATGCATGCTGGATAGCGGTCGATGGGTGGAGTAATAGTAGTAGATGCAGGCAGGAGTCGACCTACTTGTCTCGGACGTGATGCCTATATACATTATCATTGCCTTGAATATCGTCATAACTATGCGCTTTTCTATCAATTGCCCAATAGTAATTTGTTTACCCACCGTATGCTATGTGTTCGAGAGAGAAGCCTCTAGTGTAAACTATGGCCCCTGGTCTACTTTTACCATACACTACTGCAGGCGACCGACAATGCGACACATGAATCAGAGACCCCCTGACCGAACTGTGTGCGATGCGTAAATCGCAAACTATGTCGTAATAAAACCGTCGCCAATAAGACGAACTATTTGCGATGTTGGAGACATCAAGCACGATTCAGATTAGAGGCGCATGTGCAATATGTGGCATACAGTTGATCCATACGAACTATTTGTGATAAGCCAGAACAACAAACATAGTCAACCAGTTTGAGGTGTGTGCGATACACGGCATACAGTTCACTCGGATGAACTGTTTGTGATTACCCAACATAACAGAAACGGTCAGGCAGATCAAGGTGTGTGCAATATACGGCACGCGGTTCACTCGGATGAACTGTTTGCGATTACCCAACACAACAGAAATGGTTCAACTTAACAAGACGTGTGTGATACGCAACAAACAGGTTAGTAATCCGAAATGTGTGGGAGGACGGATAACAACACCGACGGTTCCTGCTAATAACACGTGTGTGTTGTGAGCAAACGGTTGGTGGTAAATAATTGTCAGCGATTCATGAATTCATCACCGACGGGTTCTGTAGTTTAGTCCGTGTGCGATATGATTTGCTCTGTCTGCACAACATCTATGCTCTGTCTACAGAACAACAACATATATACTTATAAGAACATGATTGCATAACCAAATTAAACATCCAATTACATAACTGACTACACACATAACATTTGCACACACCAAAGTAAACAATTACATGCATAATAAAGTAGGATAAACGATCATATCTAATCATCATCTACTTCTTCTTGTGATGCTTGCCACTACAGCTCTACTGGTGGCTTGATCCCTTGTCGTCTACAGGAAGGAGGCACTCCCTCATGTCGATGATCTGCCTGTGCATCTCGTAGCATGTGTACACATTCTTGGCTACAAATTTGAGGTGAGGTTCACCCAGGCACCGTGCCAGGATCCAAGATTTCTCTTGGAACCTTCCTTCATGTTTTTGTAGAAGGGGTCGATGATGGCCGCGGTGAGTTCAACCAGGGAGTCCTTCTTCATGCTGCCCCAACCCCTATATTGTCCACGGATGTTGACAAGCTTCGGGCAGGCCATGCCCGAAATCTAGAGCGCTTTTACATCGTCGACGGTGTCCACCGTAGTGAACTTGTAGTTGGGGCTCTTGACAAACCTGGCGAAACGCTCGCAAGGCCTTGTGGCCAGGCAGTAGTGGTAGATGAGGACGTGATGGCCCACGCACAACTAGGCGACGGCAACCGCCTGATCAACCCCGGGACGACCGGCGGTGTACTGGAGGTCGAAGCCGACCACTTTGTACTTGTCGTCCTTAGCAAGCAACTGCTCCATGGTGTTGATGGAGTCCTCCACCACGGCCGGGTCGATGGTGTACACTATCGTAAGTTCCTTCCCCCTCATGTGGGTGTCCACACGATGCACGCCGAACTCCATTGGAGCGCTGCTGGATGTCCTCTCTCTATGAGTCGTCGTGGGTGTGCTTGTTGTGTTGTGGGGCGCGATCGAAAGGTTGAAGAGACTAAGGTTATATTGGTCATGGGAATAAATGGGGAGGCCAAATGGCCTGGAGTATTGGCGCGCATGGATGGCAGTTGTTGCAACGCCTAACTGCATCATGCCACACGTATTAACTGCATCATGGCGACGCGCGTGGACGCAACCGCATGCATATGGCGCCCAAAATGTGATCGTGCGCCAGCCCCAACCGCTGAAAGAGCGCATGCGGAGGGAAGCGAGCAGAGCGCGCCGCGGCCGCCTCAACGTCGAGCAGAGCGCGCAAAGGGACGCGAGCAGAGTGCACCGCAGCCGCCTCAACGGCGAGCAACCACCTGCGTATAGCAGTTCTAGTCAACCGTCTGGCACGCGTGGGAGGCGAGACGGCCCATCCATCGAACACGCTGATGATATCTAGACTATTTGTGATACTGGACAGACACGTACACATCCGAGAACGCGGGCCCACGTCACATTCCAAATTACCATGCAATAAGTAATTGCAAATCTGTTCACATCGATCAAACCTAAATGTGTTCCCACTTAGCACTGGGCTATAAAAACTACCCACTCGAAAATTACTGCACATTCCTCTCCTCATCACCAAAAAAACAGGACTTTCCTCTTAAGTCGTTCCTTGCATCTGCCATGGCCGGTAGGAGGAGTTCTGGGTCGACATATAACCAGGGAGCAAAGACCAAGGCCGCGGAAGCACTAGAGAGATCCCGCTGCAACGCGGCAGCCACAGCAGAGATTTCTTGCCAGGCCACGGAGCCCTCGAACGAGCTCTCACGGGTAGGCGAGGGCTCTCACAAGCGCACTCGCCGCGTCGGCGAACTCGACGAGCTGGCGGGGCTAAAGTCCTTAGCCAGTGACGACGACATTCTCGCTGGCCTAATTAACTAGCAGGAGCTGGTCGCCAGCTTGGAGAAGCTGCTCAAGATTAGTGATGCCTCAGTTGATAAGGCGACCGGCCTCGTCGTGCAACTCATGGGTGACAATGTGAAGCTCCACAAGGAGCTCGACAAGCAGAAGGAGGAAGCCGCCGGCTGGAAGAAGCTGTATGAGAAGAGCATTGCCTCGCGGATGACGCTGACAGCCGTCATCCATGAACTTAGGGATGACTTGAAGAAGCTCCACATCGAGCACGAGCTACAGGTGGAGGAATCTGTGGCTGCTGTCAAGCAAAGTCATGAGGATGTGAAGAAGGAGTTGGAAGAACTCCTTGCCCGGCGATCCATCGAGAAGTAGAGAGCAGCGACTTGCTTCTTCTCTTGCCCCTGTGTCTTTCGGGCATTGCCGCATGTGGCATTTTAAATTATCTGGGATATGTAAGACAATTATTATCCATTGCCATTGTCAATTTGTCGTCATATTATTTCGTTCGTAACCTTGTAGGTACATGTATACGAGTCGAAAACAGGTTAAAAGTCACGTTCCCAGCGAGGCGGGAAAATACAATGCTAGCTAGCGTTGAGCAGGGCCATGGGATCATAAGCTAACACCCTCCATCCAGGTGTATTAACCGCATGTTAAACAGCGGCTCGGCCGCCATTAATGGAGAAGCTGGGAGCGAGGTGGCAGGTGGAGGTCAAAGAGCTCGCTTCCCGGTGAGCCTGCTCGGCCGCCATTAATGGAGAAGTTGGGAGTGAGGCGGCGGGTGGAGGTCAAAGAGCTCGCTTCCCGGTGAGCTTGCGTGGCAGACTACTCGCACGAGTCCCATCGAGCCTGCACGGCGGACTGCTCGCACGCGTCCCGTCGAGCCGCGCGGCGAACTTCTCGCACTCGTATCGTCTAATCAAATAGATGCACGCATGCTGATACCTCTCTGTCATATCTATAATTTTTGATTGTTTCATGCCAATATTCTACCACTTTCACATATTTTTGGCAACATTTTATATTATTTTTGGGACTAACATATTGATCCAGTGCCAGTGCCAGTTCCTGTTTGTTGCATGTTTTTTGTTTCGCAGAATATCCATATCAAATGAAGTCCAAATGCAATAAAATTTCACAGAGAATTATTTTGGAATATATGTGATTTTTGGGACGAATAATCAACGCAAGACGGTGCTCGTGGGCCCCACGAGGCACCAGGGCGCGCCTGGGGGGGCCAGGCGTGCCATGGTGCCTTGTGAGGCCCTCGTAGGTCGATTGGTGCTATTCTTCGGGCGCAAGGAAGCTAATATCCAGAAAAAAAATCGTGTTAATATTTCAGCACAATCGGAGTTACAAATCTCCGGGAATTTAAGAAACGATGAAAGGCCAGAAAACAGGAACGCGAAACAGAAGAGAACAGAGAGAGAGATCCAATCTAGGAGGAGCTCCTGCCCCTCCGCCGCCATGGTGGCCATGGACCAGAGGGGAAACTCTGCTCCCATCTAGGGGGGAGGCCAAGGAATAAGAAGCAGGAGGGGGCTCTCTCCCCATCTCTTCCGGTGGCGGCGAAGCGCCGCCGGGGGAAACATCGTGATGGCGATCTACACCAACAACTTCGCCGCCGTCAACACCAACTCTCTCCCCCTCTATGCAGCGGTGTAACACCTCTTCTCCCCGCTGTAATCTCTACTTAAACATGGTGCTTAATGCTACATATTATTATCCAATGATTTGTGGCCATCCTATGATGTTTGAGTAGATTCGTTTGTCCTATGGGTTGATTGATGATCGTGATTGGTTTGAGTTGTATGGGAGTAAAGGGGACATGATACTTAATGCTATAGTTGGGTTTTACCTTAATGATCTTTGGTAGTTGTGGATGCTTGCTAGAGTTCCAATCATAACTGCATATGATCCAAGTACGGAAAGTATGTTAGCTCATGCCTCTCCCTCATATAAAATTGCAATAATGATTACCGGTCTAGTTATCGATTGCCTATGGACAAATCATTCTCTTGTGTTACAAAAACTTTCTACTAAACAACTAGCTTTTATTATCTTGCAAATTACTCATAGTTTTATTCTCGCAAAGTACTTATAGTTTTATTCTTGCAAACCTATCCTATCATCTACAAAATAGTTTCATACTTGTTCTAGGTAAAGTGAACGTTAAGTGCGCGTAGAGTTGTATCGGTGGTTGATAGAACTTGAAGGGGATATTAATTCTACCTTTAGCTCCTCATTGGGTTCGACACTCTTATTTATCGAAAAAGCTACAATTGATCCCCTATACTTGTGGGTTATCAAGACCTTTTTCTGGCGCCGTTGCCGGGGAGCAATAGCGTGAGGTTGATATTCTCGTGTGTGCTTGTTTGCTTTATCACTATATAGATTTTATTTTCTGTTCTAAGTTGCTTTATATCTTTAGTTATGGATATGGAAGATGAAACACCAAAAAAATTAGTTGTACTTGCTACTCATGGAGATGGGGAACCTACTAAAACCCTCGATGCTCGTTATATGGAAAACATTAAATACTACTTTGATAATCCTGATAAAACTCCATTCAACTTGATAATGGGAGTTACTTTGGATCAATGGGAATACTTTAGAGATTATTGCTTGCCTCTAAAAGGAAAACTCTTATGGGATCAAATTTATTATTTGCATTGGTATGCTCGGACTTTATGCTTAAGATATGATTATACTTGTTGTTCTTAGATGAAGGCTCCACACCTTCCCTTTTCATGTAAATTTAATGATAATGAAACCTTGGCTTCTTATGCTAATGGTGTATATGATTACTATGATGTGGAACAAATAGAAGAATTTGTTGCTTTTAAGGGTGCTTATGAAATTGAATCTTTGTTTGAAAAGTATGAAAATTATGATGATGCTGTTTACCGATCTGAAAATTTTGCTATACTTAAATATTGCTATGAGAATTATGAATACAATGCCTATATTGAACAATTTATTAAGAAAGTCTCCGCTGTCCGAGAAGAGACTAATATTTTGCAGGAATCTATGGAAGAAGAAATTGATGACACTGTGAGCTCATTAGATGAAAAAGATGACGAGGAGAGCGAAGAACAAAAGGAGGAAGAGCGGATTAGCTACCCGTGCCCACCTTCTAATGAGAGTAACTCTTCAACTCATACATTGTTTAATTTCCCTTCGTGCTTACCGAAGGATGAATGCTATGATAATTGCTATGATCCCTTGGATTCGTTTGAAATATCCCTTTTTGATGAAATTGATGCTTGCTATGCTTGTGGCCTTGATGTCAATATGAATTATGCTTATGGAGATGAACTTTCTATAGTACCTTATGTTAAACATGAAATTGTTGCTATTGCACCCACACATGATAGTCCTATTATCTTTTTGAATTCTCCCAACTACACTATATCGGAGAAGTTCGCTCTTATTAAGGATTATATTGATGGGTTGCGTTTTACCATTGCACATGATGATTTTGATGAATATAAGATGCATGTGCTTGCTGCTCCTAATTGCAATTATTATGAGAGAGGAACTACATCTCCTCCTCTCTATGTTTTCAATATGATAAAATTGCAAGAAACTGCTTATACTATGCATTGGCCTTTACTTGATGTGCATGAATTGTTCTTTTATGACATGCTGATGCATAGGAAGAGAGTTAGACTTCGTCATCGCATGATATATTTTGCTTGGTGCTCACTATTAAAATACAAATCATTGTTAATTAAAATTGGCTTTGATATACCATGGGATCTGGGTAGATCAATTACTTGAGCACTTTATGCCTAGCTTAATAGCTTTAAAGAAAGCGCTACCAGGGTGACAACCCGGAAGTTTTAGAGAGTCATTTATTTCTGTTGAGTGCTTTTATAAAGTTTAAAAACAAATAAATATAGTGGGGAACCAAAAACTTTTCAAAAAGGAAAGTGAAAGTAAGAAAGACGAGCACCGTTGAAGTGGGGGAGCTCCTTGAACTTTGTTCATGCCCATGGAAACTTTGCGAATCTTGAATTGCAGAAACTTTTCAACAAAAATAATTATCCCCTTGTACAAATCCATTATATTATAAAAATAGTGTGCCAAGATTTACCGTTAGGATGTTTAAATTGCTTGTTTGGTATGTGCGGTGCAAAAACAGAAACTTTTGTTGTAGTGCGTGAATTTACATTTTTTACTGGAACGTGAAAAAATTCTGAAATTTTTACACAGTACTGCTATGCAAATTTTTATTTTTTCCTAATGTTTCAGAATTTTTGGAGTTACAGAAGTATGGTCAATGTTCAGATTACTACAAACTGTTCTGTTTTTGACAGATTCTGTTTTTGATGCATTGTTTTGCTTGTTTTGATGAAACTATGGATTGTATCGGAAGGTATAAGCCGTGGAGAAGTTAGAATACAGTAGGTATAATGAAAAAATAAAATATGAATGGGTTTGCAACAGTACTTAAAGTAGTGATTTGCTTTAGTATACTAACGGATCTCACGAAGGTTTTGTTAAGTTTTGTGTGGATGAAGTGTTCAAAGATCGAGGAGGTATTGATATGAGAAGAATGAGGAGAGGCAAGAGCTCAAGCTTGGGGATGCCCAAGGCACCCCAAGTAAATATTCAAAGAGACTCAAGTGTCTAAGCTTGGGGATGCCCCGGAAGGCATCCCATCTTTATTCAACAATTATCGGTTTGTCTCGGTTTTTGTTTTGTTCACATGATATGCGTAAATTCTTGGAGCGTCTTTTGTGTTTATTTTTCCCTTTTCTTTTATGCACCATGCTGGTATGAGATAGTCCTTGGTTGATTTATAGAATTCTCATTGCACTTCACTTATATCTTTTGAGTATGGCTTTATAGAATGCTTCATGTGCTTCACTTATATCATTTGAAGTTTGCATGCCTGTTTCTCTTCATATAGAAAACCGTTATTTGTAGAATGCTCTTTTGCTTCACTTATATTTGTTAGAGCATGGTAATTTTTAGAAATAATTAAACTCTCTTGCTTCACTTATATCTATTTAGAGAGTCAACAGGAATTGGTCATTCACATGGTTAGTCATAAAATCCTACATAAACCTTGTAGATCACTGAATATGATATGTTTGATTCCTTGCAATAGTTTTGCGATATGGAGATGATAATATGTGAGTTATGCTAGTGAGTAATTTTGATTTAGTAAGAATATTGGTGTTAAGGTTTGTGATTCCCTATGCATGCACGTAAAGTCAATAGTTATGCAACGAAGTTATATCGTACTTATGGTGCATTATTTAGTGTTAGTTATGTTCAATGCATGTTTATGACCATTTTCGTTTTTTGGTTGGTTGCTTCTCAATCTATTTGCTAGCCTTCATTTGTACTAAGCGGGAATACTGCTTGTGCATCCCAACTCCTTAAACCCAAGTTGTGCCAAATGAGTCCACCATATCTGCCTATATGCGGTATTTCAATGCCATTACAAGAATATTTGCATGTGCCAACTCTAATTTTTCATAATAATTTTCCGTTTTGTGTGCCCGTACTGCTCATGAAGCGGCAGGGGGTGGCCAATATTTTCCATGCTAGGTGTGTTATTCTCACGATGAGTGTTTATTCACTTGTCATTGCACGAGAGAGTGGTAGGTAATAGGGATGCCCAGTCCCACAATGAATCAACAATAATAATAACAAAATTCCTTGGAAAGTGTTGGTATGGAAGGCACCTGTGGATACGGCTAGCCATGGATTGTGAAAGAATGGTGGAAAGGAAATGAATTTTATTTTCTGTTTGGGAACCGCCTATAATGTGTCTAGCATGGAAGATATTGGGAACTCTCGGTCGTTTTCATTGACAGGAAAAGCATGCCTCTCAAAATAATTTTATCTCTCTAATTTAAGCTTTGAGCTCTGGCACCTCTGCAAATCTCTGCTTCCCTCTGCGAAGGGTCTATCTATTTTACTTTTATGCATTTTTATTTTTATTGAGTCTCCATCTTCTCTTATAAAGCATCAACTGGAGAGCACTATTGTCATACTTGTGCATTGGGTGTAGTTAATGTTGAGTGTGTTTCATGAATGGATCAATGACTGAGCATAATGGGCTAGGGATAACTTTCTTTAGCATTGATATTTTGAAAGACATGTTTGTTTGTTAGTATGCTTGAGTATTGATGTCTTTATATCAAATCATAGACTATTGCTTTGAATCACTCGTGTCTTAATATTCATGCCATGATTAAATTATATGATCAAGATTATGCTAGGTGGCATTCCACATCAAAAATTATCTTTTTTATCATTTACCTACTCGAGGACGAGTAGGAATTAAGCTTGGGGATGCTGATACGTCTCTGTCGTATCTACAATTTTTGATTGTTTCATGCCAATATTTTACCACTTTCACATATTTTTGGGACTAACATATTGATTCAGTGCCCAGTGCCAGTTCCTGTTTGTTGCATGTTTTTTGTTTCGCAGAATATCCATACCAAACGAAGTCCAAATGCAATAAAATTTCACCGAGAATTATTTTGGAATATATGTGATTTTTGGGACGAAGAATCACCGCAAGACGGTGCTCGTGGGCCCCACGAGGCACCAGGGCGTGCCTGGGGGGCCCAGGCGCACCGTGGTGCCTCGTGAGGCCCTCGTAGGTCGGTTGGTGCTATTCTTCGGGCGCAAGGAAGCTAATATCAGGAAAAAATCAAGTTAAAATTTCAGCGCAATCGGAGTTACGAATCTCCGGGAATTTAAGAAACGGTGAAAGGCCAGAAAACAAGAACGCGAAACAGAAGAGAACAGAGAGAGAGATCCAATCTAGGAGGGGCTCCTGCACCTCCGCCGCCATGGCGGCCATGGACCAGAGGGGAAACTCTCCTCCCATCTAGGGGGGAGGACAAGGAAGAAGAAGAAGGAGGGGGGCTCTCTCCCCCTATCTTCCGGTGGCGCCGGAGCGCCGCCGGGGGAAACATCGTGACGGCGATCTACACCAACAACTTCGCCGCCGTAAACACCAACTCCCTCCCCCTCTATGCAGCGGTGTAACACCTCTTCTCCCCGCTGTAATCTCTACTTAAACATTGTGCTTAATGCTACATGTTATTATCCAATGATTTGTGGCCATCCTATGATGTTTGAGTAGATTCGTTTGTCCTATGGGTTGATTGATGATCGTGATTGGTTTGAGTTGTATGTTTTATTTTGGTGCTGTCCTATGGTGCCCTCCGTGTCGCGCAAGCGTGTGGGATTCCCGCTGTAGGGTTTGCAATACGTTCATAATTCTCTTATAGTGGGTGGTGTGAGTGACTGAAACACATACCCGAGTAAGGGGGTTGTTGCGTATGGGAGTAAAGGGGACTTGATACTTAATGCTATAGTTGGGTTTTACCTTAATGATCTTTGGTAGTTGTGGATGCTTGCTAGAGTTCCAATCATAACTGCATATGATCCAAGTACGGAAAGTATGTTAGCTCATGCCTCTCCCTCATATAAAATTGCAATAATGATTACCGGTCTAGTTATCGATTGCCTATGGACAAATCATTCTCTTGTGTTACAAAAACTTTCTACTAAACAACTAACTTTTATTATCTTGCAAATTACTCATAGTTTTATTCTCGCAAAGTACTTCTAGTTTTAATCTTGCAAACCTATCCTATCACCTACAAAATAGTTTCATACTTGTTCTAGGTAAAGCAAACGTTAAGTGCGCGTAGAGTTGTATCGGTGGTCGATAGAACTTGAAGGGAATATTAATTCTAGCTTTAGCTCCTCGTTGGGTTCGACACTCTTATTTATCGAAAAAGCTACAATTGATCCCCTATACTTGTGGGTTATCACACGCCACCTAGTATGCTCAAATTTTTGCACAAAATACAAAGAGGACCAATAAACCAGGACCAAGGTAGTACTCTCGAATAAAAAGAGGGACACGTGGCCGCACGTAAATGGTTAGTGGAACACCCACGGTTCAAACAAGACAACTGTTTGCGATATTAACGTGTCATCTATTTGTTCCAAAATGCCTATGTTGGCTATTAATGTGTGCGCCTCAAATTGGACAAATTATTTACCACGTCATATATGTGCCATATAATGACACTATGCCAAGTTTCATGAATTTCAGGTGAGTTTTGGATTTACGGGGATTTAAAAACCGAGATTCTCAATGTTTGAAGCCGAGCCAGGACGCCAAGATGTTTGTAATTCATTCCCATTTCTTGCATGGGACCTAAACATGCACCCAAGGACACATGCATGGTATTTGAATCCATTTTGGTGCACTAGAGAATGTGCTTGTAATTCAAATTTGAATTATGGAGATTAAATGCCTAGAAAACTCAATTAATGTATAAAAAGGCCAAACGAACCCTGAATAATTCCATATTTCAGCGCGAATCTCCTGTTGGTCTACGTTACCTGTAGGAAAAAATACAAGGCAAGAAGAGGCAGCGATGATTGTCATTTCGCCCACAAGGGTGACACGTTCCCTATCGGAACCACGAGGCTTCTTGCTAGAAGCTCCGGTTTGTAAGAGGCATGTACCAAAACTTGCGCCAAATTGGACAAAAAATTTACCACGGCATATATGTGACATGTCATGACATGATGCCAAGTTTCACGATTTTCGGGTGAGTTTTGGATTTAAGGGGATTTAAAAATCGAGATTCTCAATGTTTGAGGCCGAGCCAGTACGCCGAGATGTTTGTAATTCATCCCCATTTCTTGCATGGGACCTAAACATACACCCAAGGACACATGTATGGTTTTTAAAGCCATTTTGGTGCACTGGAGCATGTGCTTGTAGTTCAAATTTGAATTATGTGCCTAGAAAACTCAATTAATGTATAAAAAGGCCAAACGAACCCTGAATAATTCAATATTTCAGCGTGAATCTCCTGTTAGTCTATGTTGCATGTAGAAGAAAAATACAAGGCGAGAAGAGGCAGCGATTGTCGTTTCGCCCACAAGGGTGACACGTTCCCTATCGGAACCACGAGCCTCCTTGCTAGAAGCTCTGGTTTGTAAGAGGCTTGTACCAAAACTTGGCCCAAATTGGACAATTTTTTTTACCACGGCATATATGTGCCATGTCATGACATGATGCCAAGTTTCATGAATTTCGGGTGAGTTTTGGTTTTATGGGGATTTAAAAAATGATATTCTCAATGTTTGAGGCCGAGCCGGTACACCGAGATGTTTGTAATTCATCCTCATTTCTTGCATGGGACCCAAACATGCACCCAAGGACACATGTATGGTTTTTGAAGCCATTTTGTTGCACTGGATCATGTGCTTGTAGTTCAAATTTGAATTATGGACATTAAATGCCTAGAAAACTCAATTAATGTATAAAAAAGGCCAAACGAACCCTGAATAATTCCATATTTTAGCACAAATCTCCTATTGGTCTATGTTGCCCATAGAAAAAAATACAAGGCGAGAAGAGGCAGCGATTGTCGTTTCGCCCACAAGAGTGACACGTTCCCTGTCGGAAGCACGAGGCTTCTTGCGAGAAGCTCCGGTTTGTAAGAGGCTTGTACCAAAACTTGCCCCAAATTGGTCAGTTTTTTTACCATGGCATATATGTGCCATGTCATGACACCATGTAAAGTTTCATGAATTTCAGGTTAGTTTTGAATTTATGGGGATTTAAAAACCAAGATTCTGAAAGTTTGAGGCCGAGCCAGGACGCCAGGATGTTTGTACTTCATCCCCATTCCTTGCATGGGACCTAAACATGCACCCAAGGACACATATATGATTTTTCAACCCATTTTGGTGCACTGGAGCATGTATTTGTAGTTCAAATTTGAATTTTGCACATTAAATGCCTAGAAAACTCTATTATAATGTATAAAAAATGCCAAACGAACCCTGAATAATTTAAAGCAGTTCTGTTAAACCGTTTGGCACCCGTGGGTAAGCACTATTCACACGCGTCGTGCTAGCTCGCGCTTCCTTCTTTCCCAAGTTTTCCATATTAATGGTGTTATATATCCAAACACGCTACCGTTTCCCGCCACTCCCCCAATCGGTTTCCAGCCACTCCCCCAATCGGTTTCCCGCTACTTCCCCCCATCGGTTTCCTGCTGCCAGTGTCTGTGGGCATAGAAGGCTAGACGGTGACACACCGGCCATACCACAGTATACCATTCAAAGCATGCCAATCCAGCGAAGCGCCGCAACCGTCATCAACCTCCTCGACGAGGAGAACGAGCTGGAGCAAGCCGAAGAGCCAGAACGGCCGTGTGCCGCCGAGCAAGAGAGGCAGCGTGCCACCGAGCAAGAGCGGCAGTGTGCCACCGAGCGTGAGCGGTATCATCGTGCCCCAGTGCTTGAGTGGGCCAATGTCTACACATGTGTTCGTCGCCGCCCATGGAGCGGAGCGGAGCAATAGTGGCAAAGCGCTACCGCGCAAGAGCGGAGAACGCCGCCGCGCATCAGGTGCGGTGCACCGCACAATCTGAGCGGAGCCGTGTCAGCATCCTATTGACTCAACCACTCGAGAGGCCGTTTCCAGGGCCGGTAAGCATCCAGATTCCCCGCCAGGAATGGGCAGATGCCGTCAGCGCCATAATTGCGCCAGACGAAGTTCGCACTGCCAGAATTCGCCGCCACGACGTCAACGGGCTGGTCTATTGGCTCTTCGACCTCCTCGGCCCCTAGGTGCCGCCAACGATGAAGCAGAGCAAAATACTCGTCGCGGCTTGGAATCGACTGTTGCCGATGAAATATCCTGGGTGGAGATTGATATTGTGGTACAGCAGTTCCGCGAGCGTATCAGACGTGTGGACGAAGGCCAGTACCAATTCATGCTTAGCCAAGAGTTCCCGTAGGTTTAGGCCCTGTTTGTATCAGTTTTCGCCCGGTTTTCCGCAATTAACTGGGCAACTATCTTGTTCTTAATTAATGAAAAGGAAAAGCTTTTGCTTTTTTTGACTAGTTTTAAGTAGTAAAAAATAATGTAAGTTTGAATGGAAGTGGTCCGGTATGTAAAGATTGCACACAGTTTCTAAAAGCACAAACGTGTGTGATAGTAAGGAGTAGGTCCCACACGGTGACCATCAGTAAACGCCTTAAACGCAAGGAGGCAACTCTTATCAGCAAGGGGCAGCTTCCCATTCGCTAGCCTAGTCTAATAGAACGCACAAGTTAAGCGTGCTGGGGCTGGAGCAGTCTAAGGATGGGTGACCGGGTGGGAAGTTGCTATATCTCAAGCTTCATTTAAGCGCCATGATACGGTCATTACAGACATTTAGCATCTAAATGTGTCTGTAGTGACCTGTCATGTCGATTAAATAAACCTTGAGATCCTTGTTTTGAAAATTTGGAGAATGATGTTTTTTGTTATTTGTTGTTTTGAAAAATCAGAGAATGATCGAGATTGATCTGTGGGCCCGCCACATTCTATCCTTTCACCCACAACGTACGAGAAGGGTTTGACCATGACGGGTTCCTCTTGGTATAGGTCACGACATGTCAGACCAAATTTAGTTGGGGAACATTTGTTCGATTCCCTCCCACCGGCTCGAAGTTGGGGAACCGACATCATACGTAACCTGGCTTCCTGGGGGTACGGTGTTTAGTTTGTAATGCAGCCGGTGCCCCATCGAAGTTGTGCATTGGGGATTTGATCACATCACACACCACCCATATATACATATATGGTGGTCGCATGCAGGGGATAGGGTCTTCTGATCGACCCCGTCTCCCATGTGCGGTTTTCAACGACACGCCTATCTGTGGGTCTGGTCTATATATATCATCCTTTTGGCCGACAACGAGGGGGTTTGGCCATGAATGGATTCCTCCTGGTTCGTGTTACCGCGGGTCATGGTGACATGTCCGAGCAAAGTTCGAGCTCATGCGTTCTCAGGATTCCCTCCCATGCGCTCGAAATGGTGGGTTGGATCGACACCCTACGTACATCAACGTCGTCCTTAATTACTACCTACCTTTCATGGGGGTTGTCCATTTTGTGAGGTAGGTGCCACATCAAAATTGAACATTATTGGGTATTTAAAACACATCACCCTTCCAACATACATAAATTTGGGCCCCATGCAGGTGGTGCTGGTTTTGTGGCCCCTCTCGTGCGGTTTATGGTGATGGTCCAATCTATGGGCCCGAGCGGTCTATTATATCCCTTTTTGACCGACAACAACAGTGGTTGTTTGGCCAAGATAGATTCACTTGGTCTGTCTTATGGTAGGTCATGGTGACATGCATGCATGTCCGACCAAAGTATGAGTACGTGCATGCGTCCCGCCGACACGAAGTGGGGGTGGGGCAGGCACCTAGCTACGACCTTAACCTGTCATTATAGATATCCAAGGGGGCTTTCCGGTTTGCGACGGAGGTGCCACATCAAAGTTGTGCATTGTGTATTTAAACATCACACCCTTTATTCCTACATATATTTGGCCACTTCTAGGTGGTTGTTGTCTTCTGGCCCCTCTCACCCGATCTTCGATGACGCGCCCACCCATGGGCCCACGCGTCAAAGTTGTGCATTGGGAATTTGAATATCACACACCACCCTTTTCATACATATATATTTGGGCCACATGCTGGTGTGGTTGTGTTCTTACCCTCTCTCGCATTTTTTGTTGCCAAATGGTGCTATATAAAATAGCAGACGCCTCGGATGAAAAACTGCGTGCGAACGTACGCGCAACGGACATGGGTGCACTGGCTTAACCGTGTGCAAAGCTCGTGCCCTGTAAACTCGCCACGACTTCGCAAGCGCCAGCAAGGGTGAAGGGGTAATGTGTACAGAATAATTAGGATGAATTCCACGTATGCGTCTGAAAATTAGGATGAACCGTGTGCGATAAACCAGCTAGCTAGAAATCTCAAAAAAAGCTACCCACCTTGAGCGATGCAAAAATTGGTGGTTCCGCGGCATTTCCTTATTATCGTACACAATTATTATGTTTGGACTATTTGCGATCTTGGTTGCTCCCGCCCCGCTTCATTTCCTTTACCCAAATTTTAGTTGCCACGGTATTTCAACTGTCGCCCTCTGCTACTTGTAGACTACGTTGGTATTTCCCCGAAGAGGAGAGGACGATGTAGTATAGTAGAGATAAGTATTTCCCTCAGTTAAGAACCAAGGTTATCAATCCAGTAGGAGAACAAAGCAAAATCTCGTTAAACGCACCTGCACACACAAAAGCAAACACTTGCACCCAACGCAAATAAGAGGGTTGTCAATCCTCTTAGTGGTTATTTGCAAGGATTAATTCTGATAGTGATAGATAGATAAACTAAAATACTAAATAAAATAAAAGTAAATAAATTGCAGCAAAGTATTTTTGGTTTTAATATATGATAAAAGTAGACCCGGGGGCCTTAGTTTTCACTAGAGGCTTCTTTCTCGAACACATAACATACGGTGGGTAAACAAATTACTGTTGGGCAATTGATAGAAAAGCAAATAATTATGACGGATTGATGGCAATGATCTTGTATATAGGCATCACGTCTGAGACAAGTAGACCGACTCCTGCCTGCATCTACTACTATTACTCCACCCATCGACCGCTATCTAGCATGCATCTAGGGTATTAAGTATGAAACAGAGTAACGCCTTAAGCAAGATGACATGATGTAGACAAAGTAAACTCAAGCAATATGATTAAACCCCATCTTTTTATCCTTAATGGCAAAAATACAAATACGTGTCATGTCCCTTTCGGTCACTGGGATTGAGCACCGCAAGATTGAACCCATCACAAAGCACCTCTCCCATTGCAAGATAAATCAATCTAGTTGGCCAAACCAAACGGATAGATTGGAGAGAAATACAAAGCTATAACAATCATGCATAAAAGAATTCGGAGAAGACTCAAATATTTCTCATGAATAATCTGATCATAAACTCACAATTCATCGGATCCCAACAAACACACCGCAAAAAAAGATTACATCGGATAGAACTCCAAGAACATCGAGGAGAACATGGTATTGAAGATCAATGAGAGAGAAGAAGCAATCTAGCTACTAGCTATGGACCCGTAGATCTGTGGTAAACTACTGACACATCATCGGAAGGGCAGCAAGGTTCATGAAGAAGCGCTCCGTGATCGATTCCCCCTCCGGCAGAGTATCGGAAAAGGCCTCCAGATGGGATCGCGGAAGAACAGAGGCTTGCGGCGGCGGAAAGGTTTTCTCTTCTGTCTCTCTGGTATATTGGGAATATTTGGGAATTTATAGCGCTGGAATTAGGTCGGGAGGGGCTACGAGGGGCCCACAAGACTGGGGGGCGCGCCTACCCCCCCTGGGTGTGCCCTCCAGGCTTGCCGCCTCCTCGTGGATCTTTTGGTCTTCTCCCGAAGCTTCATGGGTCTCTTCTGGTCCAGAAAAAATTAATCCAAAGTTTTTTTTCTCGTTTGGACTCTTTTTGATAATGATTTTTTGAAAAGACAAAAACAAGCAAAAAATAGCAACTGGCACTGGGCACTGGGTTAATAGGTTAGTCCCAAAAAATGATATATATAATGGCATATAATTGCATATAAAACATCCAAGATTGATACTATAATAGCATGGAACAATCAAAAATTATAGATACGTTGGAGACGTATCAAGCATCCCCAAGCTTAATTCCTGCTCATCCTCGAGTAGGTAAATGATAAAAACATAATTTTTGATGGGGAATGCTACCTATCATGTTTCATCATGTAATCTCTCTCTTACGGTATGAATAATAAGATCCGAATGATTCAAAGCAATAGTCTATAGTTTGATATAAAGACATTAATACTCAGGCATACTAACAAACAATCATGTCTTTCAAAATAAAAATGCTAAAGAATGTTATCCCTATAAAATCATATAATCCTGTCATGCTCCATCTTCTTAACACAAAATATTTATCATGCACTACCCCGATGACAAGCCGAGCAATTGCTTCGTACTTTTTAACGCGCTTCAGCTTTTTCAACCCCCATGCAATACATGAGCGCAAGCCATGGATATAGCACTATGGGTGGAATAGAGTGTGGTGGTAGAGGTAAATAAGGGGAAGTCAAAAATAAGAAGATAGTCTCACATCAACGAGGCTAATCAACGGGCTATGGAGATGCCCATCAATTGATGTCAATGCGAGGAGTAGGGATTGCCATGCAACGGATGCACTAAGAGCTATAAGTGTATGAAAGCTCAACATGAAAACTAAGTGGGTGTGCATCCAACTGGCTTGCTCATGAAGACCTCGGGCATTTGAGGAAGCCCATCATCGGAATATACAAGCCAAGTTCTATAATGAAAAATTCCCACTAGTATATGAAAGTGACAAAATAGGAGACTCTCTATATGAAAAACATGGTGCTTCTTTGAAGCACAAGTATGGAAAAGGATAGTAACATTGCCCCTTCTCTCTTTTTCTCTCATTTTTTTGGTGGGCTCTTTTTGGCCTCTTTTATTTTTGTGGGCTCTTTTTGGACTTTTTTTTATTTCCTCACTGGGACAATGCTCTAATAATGATGATCATCATACTTCTATTTACTTACAACTCAAAAGAAAATTATAAATCGAAACTAGAACAAAAATATGACTCTATGTGAATGCTTCTGGCGGTGTACCAGGATGTGCAATGATACTAGCATACCATGTATAAAAAATGATGAATGGTGGCTGAGCCACAAATACTATGTCAGCTATATGATCATGCAAAGCAATATGACAATGATGATGTGTGTCATAAAAACCGAACAGTGGAAGTTGCATGGCAATATATCTCAGAATGGCTATGGAAATGCCATGATAGGTAGGTATGGTGGCTGTTTTGAGGAAGATATAAGGAGGCTTATGTGTGATAGAGCATATCATATCACGGGGTTTGGATGCACCGGCGAAGTTTGCACCAACTCTCGATGTGAGAAAGGGCAATGCACGGTACCAAAGAGGCTAGCAAATTGCGGAAAGGTGAGAGTGCATATAATCCATGGACTCACATTAGTCATAAAGAACTCACATACTTATTGCAAAAGTTTATTAGCCCTCGAAGCAAAGTACTACTATGCATGCCCCTAGGGGGATAGATTGGTAGGAAAGGACCATCGCTCGTCCCCGACCGCCACTCATAAGGTAGACAATCAAGAATAAATCATGCTCCAACTTCCTAGCATAACGACAGATCATACGTGCATGCTTCGGGAATCATAAACCTTAACACCAATATTCCTACTAAACCACAAATATCTACTAGCACCTCCCACATATTACCATCTTAATATCACAAAACTATTGCAAGGAATCAAACTTATCATAGTCAGTGATCTACATGATAGTTTTTATTATATCCCTCTTGAATACCTATCATATTAGGACCAAATTCATAACCCGTGCATATTACCATTGCTAATCATTGGACTCTCAAAAAGATATAAGTGAAGCATGAGAGTGCAACTATTTCTTTAAAATATAACCACCTCCGTGCTCTAAAAGAAATAAGTGAAGCACTAGAACAACTGCCTAGCTCAAAAGATATAAGTGAAGCACATAGAGTATTCTAACAAATAACGAATAATGTGTGTCCCTCTCAAAAAGGTGTGTTCAGCAAAGATGATTGCGACAAACTAAAAAGCAAACAAACTCTATCACAAGACGCTCCAAGTAAAACACATATCATGTGATGAATAAAAATACAGCTCCAAGTGAGTTACCGATAGATTGTAGACAAAAGAGGGGATGCCCTCCGGGGCATCTCCAAGCTTAGATGCTTGAGTCTTCCTTGAATATTACCTTGGTGTGCCTTGGGCATCCCCAAGCTTAGGCTCTTTCCGCTCCTTATTCCTTTATCCATCGTAGTCTCACCCAAAACTTGAAAACTTCAGCACACAAAACTCAACAGAAACCTTGTGAGATCCGTTAGTATAACAAGCAAATCTTAAACTTTAGGTATTGTTGTAAATTAATTATTATTTAATATTGGCATAATTCTACTGTACTCCAACTTCTCCATGACTCAAACCCCCGATACAATCCATAGATTCATCAAAATAAGCAAACTATGCAACAAAAACAGAATCTGTCTAAAACAGAACAGTCTGTAAAGATCTATTTAGAAGCTATACTTATGTAACTCAAAAAATTCTGAAAAAATAGGAAAACTTAAAAAATTCATATACCAATAGTGTGTAAAAACGTCAGATTTTTCTGACACTCGAGTACAGAATCAAAATTCCAGCACTGGACACAAAACTTTCTGTTTTCCAAACAGCATCAATTATACTATCATCCAAATCATCCCAAAGGCATTACTTGGCACAAACACTAATTAAAAGATAAAAACACAATCATAACAGAGGCTATAATTGTGTAAACAAAAAAAAATAGAAAGTAAAACAAAAAATTTATTTTATTCATTGGGATGCCTCCCAACAAGCGCTATTGTTTTATGCCCCTACCTAGGCATAATGCATAGTTTCAAGTGTTGTCATCTTTCAAGTTAATTCCATAGGTGGCCCTCATAATAGATTCATAAGGTGCCTTAATTATCTTTCTAGGGAAGTGTTCCAACCCTTTCTTTAATGGAAATTGAAATCTTATATTACCTTCTTTCATATCAATAATAGCACCTATTGTTCATAGGAAAGGCCTACCAAGTATTATAGGGCAAGAAGGATTGCATTCAACATCAAGAACAATAAAATCCATGGGCACATAATTTCTATTTGCAAGAATAGGCACATCATTTATTCTACCCAATGGTTTTTTAATAGTGGAATCCGCAAGATGCAAATTAAGGGAACAAGGATCCATATCGGTGAGACCTAGCACATCACACAAAGAGTTTGGTATAGTGGAAACGCTAGCACCAAGATCACATTCATCTTGTAATTTTCTAGGAATTGAAACTTCCAACTCAAGTTTTTCTTCATGCGCTTTCATCATGGCTTCTACAATATGTTTAGTGAAAGCTTTATTTTGTTCGTATGCATTTGGTGAATTAATCATGGATTGCAACAAGGAAATACACTCATTTACAGAAAAACTATCATAATTAAAGTCCTTGTAATCCAAAGTAGTGGGTGCATTACTATTTAAAGTTTTTACCTCTCCAAACCCACTCTTTCATTTTTATCATTAAGATTATCACCCTCCAAGCAATTGGGACTCCTTCTATCTAAAGTTGACTCTTCTTCAGTCCCTTTTTCATCAAGTTTTATGTTACTAAATAATGATTCAATAGGAGTGACACCAATCATTTTAATATCTTCATCATTACTACGATAAAAACCGGGTGGAATAGCTTTTTCTAGGAATTCTCGCTTAGCTCTCAACCTAGCGGTCCTTTCTTTACTTTCATTAATGGTGACATAGATAGCTTTAATAGACTGGTTTATATCATGCTTGGGTGGCAAAATTTTAGTTTTAAGATTTTTCACATCATGAGCAATTCTATCCATGTTCCTAGCCAATTCATCAACTCTATTCAATTTTTCATCTATCATAGCATTGAAATTCTTTTGCGAATTAATAAATTATTTAATATTACTTTCAAGATCAGTAGGTATCCTATTATTATTATTATAAGAATTACCATAGGGATTACCATAATTATTAGAGTAATTTCCAGGAAACGGTCTAGGATTGAAATTACCCCTATAAGCATTGTTGTTGAAATTATTTCTAGACACAAAATTCACATCAATAGCATCATTATTTTTCTCAATCAAGGTAGACAATGGCACATCATTAGGATCAATATGAGCACTTTTACTAGCAACCAATTTCATAAGAGCATAAATTTTATCACTCAAAGTATTAATTTCTTCAACATAATTTACCTTCTTACCAGTTGGAGTTCGTTCAGTGTGCCATTGAGAATAATTTTTCATGATATTATCGAGAAGTTTTGTAGCTTCTGACAATGTAATTTCCATAAAAGTACCACCTGCGGCAGAGTCTAGCAAATTTCTAGAAACAAAGTTTAGCCCCGCATAAAATTTTTGTATGATCATCCATAAATTTAAGCCATGTGTTGGGCAATTTCTTATCATTAATTTCATTCTCTCCCAAGATTGTGCAACATGTTCATGCTTAAGTTGCTTAAAATTCATAATTTGATTTCTTAAAGAAATAATCTTAGCAGGAGGAAAATACTTGGTAATAAAAGCATCCTTACACTTATCCCAAGAATCAATACTATTTCTATGCAAGGATGAAAACCAAGTTTTAGCACGATCTCGTAATGAGAACGGAAATAATTTTAATTTGACAATATCATTATCCACATCATTTTTCTTTTGCATATCACAAAGCTCAATGAAAGTATTTAGATGGGATGCAGCATCTTCATTAGGACTACCAGAAAATTGTTCTTTCATAACAAGATTAAGCGAAGCAGCATTAATGTCACACGACTCTGCACTAGTGGCGGGAGGAGAAATAGGAGTACTAATAAAATCATTATTATTAGTATTGGAAAAGTCACACAATTTTGTGTTTTCTTGAGACATCGCGACGAAGCAAGCAAACTAGCAAACAAGCAAATAAAAATATTTTTGTGTTTTTGTAAAAAAAAATAGAAGTGGGGGAGATCAAAACAAGAGGCAAATGCAAATAAAAGGAAAATAAAATAAATACAAGTGGATGATAGTTTCTGCGAAGGTACTTGGTAATTTTGATAATGTCTCCCCGGCAACGGCGCCAGAAATTCTTCCTGCTACTTGTAGACTGCGTTGGTATTTCCCCAAAGAGGAGAGGATGATGCAGTATAGTAGAGATAAGTATTTCCCTCAGTTAAGAACCAAGGTTATCAATCCAGTAGGAGAACCAAGCAAAATCCCGTTAAACGCACCTGCACACACAAAAGCAAACACTTGCACCCAATGCAAATAAGAGGGTTATCACTCCTCTTAGTGGTTATTTGCAAGGATTAATTCTGATAGTGATAGATAAATAAACTAAAATACTAAATAAAATAAAATTAAATAAATTGCAGAAAGTACTTTTGGTTTTAATATATGATAAAAGTAGACCCGGGGGCCATAGTTTTCACTAGAGGCTTCCTTTTCGAACACATAACATACGGTGGGTAAACAAATTACTATTGCGCAATTGATAGAAAAGAAAATAATTATGACAGATTCATGGCAATGATCATGTATATAGGCATCATGTCCGACACAAGTAGACCGACTCCTGCCTGCATCTACTACTATTACTCCACCCATCGACCGCTATCCAGCATGCATCTAGGGTATTAAGTATGAAACCGAGTAACGCCTTAAGCAAGATGACATGATGTAGACAAAGTAAACTCAAGCAATATGATTAAACCCCATCTTTTTATCCTTAATGGCAATAATAGAAACACGTGTCATGTCCCTTTCTGTCACTGGGATTGAGCACCGCAAGATTGAACCCATCACAAAGCACCTCTCCCATTGCAAGATAAACCAATCTAGTTGGCCAAACCAAATCGATAGATCAGAGAGAAATACAAAGCTATAATAATCATGCATAAAAGAGTTCAGAGAAGACTCAAATATTTCTCATGAATAATCTGATCATAACTCACAATTCATTGGATCCCAACAAACACACCGCAAAAGAAGATTACATCGGATAGAACTCCAAGAACTTCGAGGAGAACATGGTATTGAAGATCAAAGAGAGAGAAGAAGCCATCTAGCTACTAGCTATGGACCCGTAGGTCTGTGGTAAACTACTCACACATCATCGGAAGGGCAGCAAGGTTCATGAAGAAGCCCTCCGTGATCGATTTCCCCTCCGGTAGAGTAACGGAAAAGGCCTCCAAATGGGATCGTGGAAGAACAGAGGCTTGCAGTGGCAGAAAGGTTTTCTCTTCTGTCTCTCTGGTATATTGGGAATATTTGGGAATTTATAGCGCTGGAATTAGGTCAGGAGGGGCTACGAGGGGTGATACGTATCCAACGTATCTATAATTTATGAAGTATTCAAGCCATGTCTATTATAGTTTTGGATGATTTTGGTGCACTTTTATGTGGATTTTATATGATTTTTATGGACTAACATATTGACCTAGTGCCTAGTGCCAGTCGTTGTTTTCTGCTTGTTTTTGGTTTTCCAGAAAATCCATATCAAATGAAGTCCAAATGCAGCGAAACTTTTTGATGATTTTTTCTGGAAGGAAACAGACCCAGGAAGTTTCGGAGGAGCAGCAGAAGAGCCATAGGGGCCCCATGAGCCACCTGGGCGTGCCTGCCCCCCCCCCCCCCAGGCGCGCCCTAGTGCCTCGTGGGCCCCTTGTGACACCTCTTTGCATGATTCCAACGCTGAAAAATCATATATATTCAGAAATCCCCGAATGTTAACCTTGATGAGTTTTTACGCCACCGCAAGCCTCCGTACCAAGGAGATCCCATCTGGAGCCCTTTTCCGACACCCTGCCGGAGGGGGGAAGCATCACCGGAGGCCATCTTCATCATCCCGGCGGTCTCCATGACGAGGAGGGAGTAGTTCACCCTCGGGGCTGAGGGTATGTACAAGTAGCTATGTGTTTGATCTCTCTCTCGTGTTCTTGATTTGGCACGATCTTGATGTACCGCGAGCTTTGTTAATATAGTTGGATCATATGGTGTTTCTCCCTCTCTATCTTGTTGTGATGAATTGAGTTTTTACCTTTGAGGTTTCACTATTATCGGATTGAATACTTTTATGGATTTGAGAACACTTGATGTATGTCTTGCATATGAATACCCGTGGTGACAATGGGGTATTATATTGATTCACTTGATGTATGTTTTGGCATTCAACTCGCGGATTCCCGAGGTGACATTGGGGTAATCTATGCATAGGGGTTGATGCATGTTTTCGTCCTACTTTCTCCGATAGAAACTTTGGGGTGCTCCTTGAAGTTCTTTGTGTGGATTGAATATTATGATTATGAAGTTGTTTGATGCATATCGTATAATCAACTCACGGATACTTGTGGTGACATTGGAGTATCTAGGTGACATTAGAATTGGTTGATGTATATCATATGGTGTTATTTTAGTACGAACTCTAGGGCTGTTTGTGACACTTATAGGAATGGCTCAATAGATCGATCGAAAAGGATAACTTTGAGGTGGTTTCGTACCCTACAAACAATTTCTATCTTATGTTCTCCGCTAATAGGAACTTTGGAGTAATTCTTTATCGCACGTTGAGGGATTGTTATATGATCCAATTATGTTAGCATTGTTGAGAGATTGCACTAGTGAAAGTATGAACCCTAGGTCTTGTTTTCAAGCATTGCAATACCATTTGTGCTCACTTTTGTTACTAGTTACCTTGCTGTTTTTATATTTTCAGATTACAAAAACCTATATCTATTATCCATACTGCACTTGTATCACCATCTCTTAGCCGAACTAGTGCACCTATACAATTTGCCATTGTATTGGGTGTGTTGGGGACACAAGAGACTTTTTGTTATTTGGTTGTAGGGTTGTTTGAGAGATACCATCTTCATCCTATGCCTCCCACGGATTGATAAACCTTAGGTCATCCACTTGAGGGAAAATTGCTACTGTCCTCCAAAACTCTGCGCTTGGAGGCCCAACACGAGTCTACAAGAATAAGTTGTGTAGTAGACATCAAGCTCTTTTCTGGCGCCGTTGCCGGGGAGGTGAGTGCTTGAAGGTATATCTTTAGATCTTGCAATTGAATCTTTTTAGTTTCTTGTTTTATCACTAGTTTGGTTTATAAAAGAAAACTACAAAAAATGGAATTGAGGTTGCCTCATATTATTCGTCTTTATCATGTCTTTCTTGAAAATGATGGATCAGAAAATTGTGCTCAATTGATAGAAGAAAAATATAATAAAATGTTTGGCATAAAATCTTTGAATGATGAGCATGATTGCAATGTTGTTAGTATGAATTCTATGAATATCCAAAATACTAATGATGATTGCACTAGTCATGACAAAAATGTTTCTTATAAGCATGTCAATTTTTGTGGAGTGCATAAAGTTTGCGAAGACATGCCTTATAGGAATGATAGATTTTGTAAGAAGCATAAACATGATAGAACCAATTTTTTGCTCAAAGTTATAGATGAATTTGCTACAAAATTATGTTCTCTTTATCCTATTTCTTGTGAACTTTGCAATAAAGTTGGTCACCTTAATTTCCAATGCACACTCTTTCATGATCGAATCATGGCTAAATATTGTAATGACTTGACCGCCCTCGAACTATATAATGAGCTTTATCTATTCTTGGGGTGTGAGGAATTGTCACATAAAAATAGTTGGTTTGAAGTATTCATTCTCACGGATGACACTGAAACTAATCTAAAGGAAATTTATATGTTTTGTATGGTAAATTGCATGGAGAATGCTTATATTGCCAACTATAGAAAAACGGGAAAACAAATAGAATATAAAAGAAATAATAATGAAAGGGTAAAGATTCCCCCTTTCCCTCCTATTTTCTCTCATGATGAAACAGGTAACGAGGAGGAGCTTCCTATCCAACCAATCTCTTCAATAAGAGGCTCGGAAGAATTAAATAAACCCACACATAATGTGGTAAAGAAAAAGAAAAGAAGGAAAAGTAGAGGCAAAGAGGTATCTCTCCCAAATAATGTTGCTCCTACTATTGTTGAACCTCATGAGAATGAATCAAAAATAATTGTGGAAGATGATACACTTGATGATGATTTTGTTATGCCTATTGCTTGTTGTGATGATTATGATTGGGAAGATAATGATACTTCTTATGATCTTGAAAATCTTTATGGCACCAACTTGGAGGAATATGATAATAATTGTTATACTATTGGTGCTATTCATACTATTGATGATAATAGTGATAATGCTAATGATATGCAAACCAACAAGCTTGGGGATGCTATGTTTGATGAGAATGACATGTTTGAGAATTTATGTGCTACAATTAATGTTTGTCCCAAGCTTGGGGATGCTATGCTTAATGAAGATTATCTTTTTAGTCCCCCTACTTTGAATGATCAAATTTGTTATGATGATTGCATGCCTCCTACTTATGATGATTATTGTGATGATACTTATGTTATAAAAAGTAGTGATGATTATATTTATAAAACTTGTCATAATTATGATTACCCTTTTTCTGAACATTACTCTTTTAATGTGGAAACAATTTATAGTAATTGAGTTTCATATGATACTCCCACTTTTATGAATGAGAAGAAATTTGCTTATGTGGAGAGTAATAAAATTTCTATGCTTGTAGGTCATGAAAAGAATGCTTTATGTGATAGTTATATTATTTAATTCATTCATGATGCTACTGAAAATTATTATGAGAGAGGATCATATGCTTGTAGGTGTTGCAATAATATCAAGTTTCCTCTCTATGTGTTGAAAGATTTGAAGTTATGCTTGTTTTGCCTTCCTATGCTAGTTGATTCTTGCTCTCATAAACTATTTGCTCACAAAATCCCTATGCATAGGAAGTGGTTTAGGCTTATATTTGCTTGTCATATGATTCATGATGCTCTCTTTATGCTTCGATTCTTTATTCTTACTAGACCATGACGGCGCGCGTTGCCGCGCCCGTCGATTTTTGCAATGAAATAATAGGTGTTGCCGCAAGAGCTTAAACTGACCCACATTTTTTGAGTAATCAAAGTTGAGAAATTCTAATTAGTCTGAATCAAAGGATGATAATGGTTACTAAGCAATGGTGAGTTATGATCGGTCTGCAATGGAGAAGAGTGGTACTCTAGATGACACTCTAGCCGTGGTTCATATTTTCAAGATTGGAAGATGGGTGTTCAGCACAGACCACCATGGCAAGACAAGGTTAAAATAGACTCTCCCACAATATAAAATCATGCTTAAGATGAAATAGCATTACCCATATGCTCCCATCTCAAATCTAAAAATACATATCCTTATTAATTATAAGATCTTTGTTTCATTCCTTGAGAATACAAAACTATCGTTAAACAAGTAACCATAAATATGATGAAGACCGATATGGCATGATTTATAGAATCTTATTATTTGCTAGGAATAAATCATGAAAATCACATGTTGTCAATATGTAAGCAATAATTTACTTGATCTTCTTGTTCTGACTCAACATGCAACTTAAGAACGTGTGTGTGGTAATAGATATGAACACAGCCTGACACACATGACTGGCGTATAAATTGCTAACAATTTTGATCAGCTGCTTTCCACCTGAATGATGTGAGATATAATGTTACACCCATGAACGGCTTATCACAACTTGGGAATGGATATGGGCAAAGTCTTTGATACAGAAGTATACATGACCAGGGTGAGTGACACTGAAAAAAATCACGACCAGTATAAATAATAAACTTGTCATCGAGACAACGACTTCAACAAAATATAATCTTTCAAGACTTATACAAAAGAAATTGCAAGGAAGTGAGACCAAGATGCAGATTTCGGTAGAAAACTAATTTGTTTCTGAGGCCCAAAATCTTTCTAGTTGAAATAAATAACCTGCTTTCAAGTCTACATGCGAAAATAAAATTAACTATAAGAGCATGTGAAACTTGTCCATATGCACTCTATCAGTTCACTAACCTCAGTTATATAGAAGG
Organism: Elymus sibiricus; assembly: GCA_039707655.1. Taxonomy (NCBI): domain Eukaryota; kingdom Viridiplantae; phylum Streptophyta; class Magnoliopsida; order Poales; family Poaceae; genus Elymus; species Elymus sibiricus. The sequence goes on from CM077674.1 coordinate 257,916,947, forward strand.
ACCAACGATCTGATGATGCACCCCATTTTCCTATAGATCCTCTTGTACTTTGAACTGTGTAGTTGGTACAAATGTGAGAGAATGTATTTACTGGTTATGTAATACATTGATTTTAGCAAATCAGATACACACTTTGCGCTAGCCTGCACTGACAATCCAAAAAACAATTACCTTTTAATGATCCATCGTTTCAAATGCTCAATAATATTTGGACAAAGAAGAGAACCTTTTGAATTTTTGGGATAATATGAGCTTTCCAAAAGCATTTGAAGATTAGCATGTTTGGATCTGGATAGCCGATGATGGTGTGCATCCAGTTTATTCAAAGGGAGCTTAGCATCCTGAAAAAATACTCTTAAGAAAAACCATGAATGGTGAACTTTTACATGGATAAGTCAGCAAGTGATCATAAATAGGATAACTACAAACTAAGTAACTTGTAAGACAGTCACTGTTGTCATACATACGTCGTAGAAAAACATTTGGTGTATCCAAATTAAAACTCAGCCGAAATGAAGACGATTCATATTGATAAATTGTCTTTCTGAAAACTGATGCATATTTTGGGAATAATGTTTCATAAATTGATGATGGTGAGTTTACATAATGTAGAAGAGATGCAATTTTGTGACAGTATTCACCGAAAAAGAGAATTCAGTCAAATAGTTCACATCATCTGTTAGGATAAACCAAGGGTTGCCAGAACAAAATTATAGGATTAGTGTTAGTACTCACCTGACGTTCACGTACAAATAATCCATCCAATATACGGTATGAAAGAACAACTTGTTTGGAGACGATGAAAATATATAACCCCCCCCCCCCCCTACACATGTTTGGTCCTCCTCGTTCAGTTGGGGGATCTACGCAGGCACTGACAGAGGAAGTTACCAGTAAATTCAGTAAGAGATGCATCCAACAGATGTGGTCCCTCTAACATAATATAACTCAGCCCACAAATCATCAAAGTTGGAAGCAGTGCTTCGTCTTGCAATCCAACAGAAGCAACATAAGCAAGCTCTAATGGATCGAGCTGCTCTAGGGCCCTAAGCATCAATCGTGGCTACGTGAGTAAGGAAAGGAATGGCGAGGGAGCAGCAGGGCCCATTATATGGAGGCGCGTACTGTAAGAGCATCTACAGCCGGACCTCTCATACGCTCCTCAAACGTCCGGTCAGGCTGCCCGGTCACTGACCGGTCACGAAAAAGCGATCCAGACGGACCCCTCATACCCATCTCAAACGCCCGAACTGACCGACACCCCTCATATCCATCTCAAATATGAGGACGATATGAGGGGTCGCGGACGTAGGACGTGACCCCACCCCGGACCACCTTTTCTCTTTCTTTAATCATTCTTTTCTTTCTCTCTTTTCTTCTCCACCAATCACGTGCAAGTGACCGGACATATGAGGAAAAATATGAGAGATGCGGCTGCACGGATGAAAAAGTAGGAGTTCAAAACGGACACGCCCGGTCACTGACCGGGCGTGTCCGCGGGCGTTTGAGGGGTGAGATTTGCAAGTCGTGGCTGAAGATGCTCTAAGGGTCAAGAATGAATCGGAAAATGAAATTGACATGTAATTATTGGAGAATGGCAAATGGCGTATATTTGATACCATTAATAGTGTGTACGAACAGCCATTTATTTCCGGAATCAATGGCGAACGGACTTGAATCCACACCGGACGATTCAATACCTGCACCACCATGTCGTGCCGTCACATGGCGAGGGTATGTTGTCGGTCGCGTCGGTCTTACCGGGTCTATGATCGCCATCGGCGCCACCCTTGATTTGAAGTTTTGAACACACCTTTGGCCGCCCGACCAGGCGAACGCCTCGCGTCCACCGCCACCCGAGGGCTGCTCCTGTACGGCAGCGCGGTGCGCACCTAGCTGGAGCCATGAGGCTATGACGTTTTTCTTTTGAGGCAAACAAGGCTAGGATCGTGGCGGTAGTTTTTTTCTCCCGTGGAAACTTTCCAATAGAATGCAATAAAGCCCATCAGGCCCAGTTAAACAGAAGTCGGCCGATTTTGTTACCGGAGCATCGGCCCTGTACGTAAAACGCCTGCTGGAGCCCATAAGCAGCCCAAGCGGGAATGAGGGGAGATCCAATGGCCAGAAATGCCCCCAACTTCAGATCTGATGGCTAAAACACTAATGGCCTGAGAGAGCTCCTAGAGTGCTTAGTTATAATATATCTAAATGCGAGCATCCATGAAATCATCATGCCTAGCTAAAAAGGCATTAAAGAAAAGTGCTTGTTGGGAGACAACCCAATACTTATACCTTCTGTTTTTTTTGTCCACACGATTAATCTACTGTAGTAATCATGTTTTATATGTTTTCTTTCAATAATGTGCCAAGTAAAGCCTTTGGGATAGTGTGGATGCTTGTTGATTTGATTCTGTGCAAAAACAGAAACTTTTGTGTCCAGTGCTGGAATTTCTATTCTGTACTGGAGCGTGAGAAAATTCTGAAATTTCTACACAGTATTTTATTACAATTGTTTTACGTTTTCCTATTTTTTGAGAATTTTTGGATGTACATAAGTATGCTTTTTAAATCGCTCAGTACATGCTGTTCTGTTTTTGACAGATTCTGTTTTCGGTGCATAGTTTGCTTGTTTTAGTGTTTCCATAGCTTATATTGAGTAATATAAATTGTGGAAATTATAGAATACAGTAGGAATTATGTTAGAACAATTATGAATCTTGTCTTGACAGTACCTAAGTGGATGATTTAGTTTTATCATACTAACTATCTCACGAAGTTCCGTTAAGTTTTGTGTGATTGAAGTTTTCAAGTTTTGGGTGAGATATCGATATGAGGAGAATAAGGAGTAGCAAGACCATAAGCTTCGGGATTCCCAAGGAACCCCAAGGTAATATTCAAGGAAGACTCAAGCGTCTAAGCTTGGGGATGCCCCGGAAGGCATCCCCTCTTTCATCTTCAACACTATCGGTAACCTCACTCGGAGCTATATTTTTATTCGTCACATAATATGAGTTTTGCTTGGAGCATCATTTTATTTTGTTGAGATTTGCTTTATGTTATTTATAATCATGTTTTGTATCTTTTAGTTCAATAAAATGCCAATTATAGCCTTTACCATGCCCAGTTTGCAAGTTCATGTGTTGCTGTTTGAAAACAGAAAGTTTTCTGTTATGTTCAGAATATTCCTGAATAGTCAGAACATGATAAATATCTGAAATTTTTACACAGTAAGCATGCATGAGTTCTCTGTCACGTGGTAATTTTTCAGAATTTTTGGAGTTAGGGAAGTATGAATTTTAAATCTCCCTTTACAGACTGTTCTGTTTTGGCAGATTGCTGTTATGTTTGCATTGTTTGCATATGTTTGCTTGTTTAATGATTCTATTTGAGGATAGGATTATTAAATATGCAGAGGCATTTAGTATTCAATGTTAAATTATAATTTTAGTAATTTGCTACAGTATAGGATGTTAAGGTTTTGAGTTGATTTATACTAACTTATCTCACGAGTTCTTGTTGAGTTTTGTGTGGATGAAGTATTTAAGATTTAGGGAAACCGTGATACGAGAGGAATTAAGGAGACACAAAAGCTCAAGCTTGGGGATTCCCAAGGCATCCCAATATAATATTTCAAGAAGTCTCAATCATCTAAGCTTGGGGATGCCCCGGTAGGCATCCCACCTTTCTTCATCAACAATTATCGGTCAGTTTTGGTTGAGCCTAAGCTTTTGCTTCTTCACATGATATGTGCTATTCTTGGAATGTCTTTTTATTTTGTTTTTCTTGCTGTTTGAATAAAATAATAAGATCTGAAATTTCTAAATAAGATAGAGTCCTCACATAGCTACCTATTTACTTAACTACTCATTTGATCTTCAGTTATATCTTTTTGGAGTAGTTTGTCATTTACTCTTGTTCTTTACTTATATCCTATGAGTAAATTGTTGAAATGAATTGAATATCATAAAGTTAAAATTTATATGATTCATATGCTTGTCCCATGGGGAGTAGTGACTTCACATACAAGAAGTATAGGTGGTAAAATTTATTGAAAGTTAACAAACATAGCATTGGTCACTTGAACAATTCAAGAAAGAATTTTGAAGGAAGAGAAATTACACATATAAATATACTATCTTGGACATCTTCTATGATTGTGAGCCCCCATTAATTATTTTCAAGCTTGATCAAGTAGTTGACGTTGGACAAGGAAGACAACGTAATGAGTTATGTTTGTTTATATTCACATAGAAGTTATATTGTCATGGATCCTCTAACATGTGGTGCTTGCTTAGGATCTTTTGCTAGCCAAAAATTCGTACTAAGTAGAGATACTACTTGTGCATCCAAAAACCATTAAACCCAGTTTCTTGCCATGAGAGTCCACCATATCTACCTATGGATTGAATAAGATCCTTCAAGTAAGTTGTCATCGGTGAAAAAAGCAATAAAAATTGCTCCTTAAATATGTATGATCTTTTATTGCAAGGGAAAATAAGCGTTGTACGAACTTGTGATGGTAAAGAAATAAAAGCGACGGACTGCATAATAAAGGTTGCTATCATAAGGGGCAATATAACGTGACGTTCCTTTGCATTAAGGGCTCGACATCCAAAAATAAAAAGCGCATGACAACCTCTGCTTCCCTCTACGAAGGGCCTATCTTTTACTTTTATGTATTATGCAAGAGTCAATATTATTTCTTCTTATTTCAACCTCAATTATTCTCTAGTTGGGAAGCATCATGTGGTAGCGAATGATCCAGGCACATATATCCAGTTGAATATAGGTGATCATGAGTTATTATTGTTGACATTATCCACGAGATAAATAAGTTGGGAGGCAAAACATTAAGCCCCTATCTTCCTGTGTGTTTGACTTAAACGGTTTGTTCTAAAAATATGCTTTGAGTGTCAGCAATCATGGAAGACTAAATGACAGTTGAGTATGTGGAATTTTCTAGATCAAAGCTCTTACATAGACCCTTCCTGAAAATAAGATGAATTGCAATGGTTTGATGACTGAGAACATAGTTTGTTAGTTTTCAAGAAAGTTTATAGCCTATACTTTAAACATGTGAATAGCTTGCTACTTTATCATGATGAGTTTTATGAGAAAGAATTGCTGTTATGATGCTAGGAAAAGTGATTGAAATTATCAATTGATCAGACTTATCCACTATGCTAGCATTCACACTTCATAAATTATTTGTTTTATCATTTACCTACTCGAGGACGAGCAGGAATTAAGCTTGGGGATGTTGATACGTCTCCAACGTATCTATAATTTATGAAGTATTCATGCCATGTCTATTATAGTTTTGTATGATTTTGGTGCACTTTTATATGGATTTTATATGATTTTTATGGACTAACATATTGACCTAGTGCCCAGTGCCAGTTGCTGTTTTCTGCTTGTTTTTGGTTTTCCAGAAAATCCATATCAAATGAAGTCCAAATGCAGTGAAACTTTTTGATGATTTTTTCTGGAAGGAAACAGACCCAGGAAGTTTTGGAGGAGCAGCAGAAGAGCCACAGGGGCCCCACGAGCCACATGGGCGTGCCTGCCCCCCCCCCCCCCCAGGCACGCCCTGGTGCCTCGTGGGCGCCCTGTGACACCTCTTTGCATGATTCCAATGCTGAAAAATCATATATATTCAGAAACCCCCGAAAGTTAACCTAGATGAGTTTTTACGCCGCCGCAAGCCTCCGTACCAAGGAGATCCCATCTGGAGCCCTTTACCGGCACCCTGCCGGAGGGGGGAATCATCACTGGAGGCCATCTTCATCATCCCGGCGGTCTCCATGACGAGGAGGGAGTGGTTCACCCTCGGGGCTGAGGGTATGTACAAGTAGCTATGTGTTTGATCTCTCTCTCGTGTTCTTGATTTGGCACGATCTTGATGTACCGCGAGCTTTGTTAATATAGATGGATCATATGGTGTTTCTCCCTCTCTATCTTGTTGTGATGAATTGAGTTTTTACCTTTGACGTTTCACTATTATCGGATTGAATACTTTTATGGATTTGAGAACACTTGATGTATGTCTTGCATATGAATACCCGTGGTGACAATGGGGTATTATATTGATTCACTTGATGTATGTTTTGGCACTCAACTCGCGGATTCCCGAGGTGACATTGGGGTAATCTATGCATAGGGGTTGATGCACATTTTCGTCCTACTTTCTCCGATAGAAACTTTGGGGTGCTCCTTGAAGTTCTTTGTGTGGATTGAATATTATGATTATGAAGTTGTTTGATGCATATCGTATAATCAACTCACGGATACTTGTGGTGACATTGGAGTATCTGGGTGACATTAGAATTGGTTGATGTATATCATATGGTGTTATTTTAGTACGAACTCTAGGGCTGTTTGTGACACTTATAGGAATGGCTCAATAGATCGATCGGAAAGGATAACTTTGAGGTGGTTTCATACCCTACAAACAATTTCTATCTTATGTTCTCCGCTAATAGGAACTTTGGAGTAATTCTTTATCGCACGTTGAGGGATTGTTATATGATCCAATTATGTTAGCATTGTTGAGAGATTGCACTAGTGAAAGTATGAACCCTAGGCCTTGTTTTCAAGCATTGCAATACCGTTTGTGCTCAGTTTTGTTACTAGTTCCCTTGCTGTTTTTATATTTTCAGATTACAAAAACCTATATCTATTATCCATACTGCACTTGTATCACCATCTCTTCGCCGAACTAGTGCACCTATACAATTTGCCATTGTATTGGGTGTGTTGGGGACACAAGAGACTTTTTGTTATTTGGTTGCAGGGTTGTTTGAGAGATACCATCTTCATCCTACGCCTCCCACAGATTGATAAACCTTAGGTCATCCACTTGAGGGAAAATTGCTACTGTCCTACAAAACTCTACGCTTGGAGGCCCAACACGAGTCTACAAGAATAAGTTGTGTAGTAGACATCAAGGGTCCCACAAGCCTTGCGGGCGCGCCTACCCCCCTAGGCGCGCCCTCCAGGCTTGCTGCCTCCTCGTGGCTCTTCTGGTCTTCTCCCGAAGCTTCGTGGGTCTGTTCTGGTCCGGAAAAAATTAATCAAAAGTTTTTTTTCTCGTTTGGACTCTTTTTGATAATGATTTTGTAAAAAGACAAAAACAAGCTAAAAAAACAGCAACTGGCACTGGGCACTGGGTTAATAGGATAGTCCCAAAAAATGATATATAATGGCATATAATTGCAGATAAAACATCCAAGATTGATACTATAATAGCATGGAACAATCAAAAATTATAGATACGTTGGAGACGTATCACCATCACTCCTCCACCATCGACCTCATAGTAAAATTCTAGTAGCCGAGGCATTTGAACCGTCACCCTCCCTCGCCCACCACCATCTCCACCCACCATTACTAAAAAATTTAGTAGCCGCGGCATATCCTCAAACACCACCTGCCCTAACCCCGTCCCCCCTCCACAGTCTACCCCCCCCCACCCCGCTCGAACCATAGCTCGCTGCCGCCGCCACCAACCCCTACTAGTCTGCCCATGCCTCCTAGCTTAAATAAGTTCAGGTTACCCACCGATTCCCATACCCTTGCTGCCCTGAGTTTTTAGATGATGCCTCCAGTGTCCCTCCCCCCCAGATCCCCATCCCCTACTCCAGAGAGTCACAGCCTAAGCCCGACCACATATCCCGGGGAGCCCGAGGAGCGTACGGCGAAAAGGAGGTCTATCATGGCCTCTCCGCCGGACAATGTCGAGGTGGCCGCCTTTCGTGCCGACCTGTCGATCCCAGAGGAACACCTTGCCGCGAAAGCCGGTGAGGACGTTGACTATGTCGCCATGGCGAAGGCTTCATGTCAGCGGGCTTGCGTATTACTGAATCTCAGGACAGCCGGCTATGACATCAAGCTCGTTGACAGCGAAGGCTTCACGCGGGCCATGTCACAGGTTATGTGGTCCATCCCAACGCCTCTGGTTCAACCGCTGTCAATCTCTTCGAAGGCCCCGCCGCTGATCTCCTCCACCTCGCGGTCAAGGATTTGTGATCCTTGTACGCCATCGAGCCCATTATGTCATTTCTGAAGGACACGTTCTACGGCGGTGGCTTGGGATCCTCAGCTACCAAGTCAGATCTCATCGACCACGACCATGCGAAGGGCACCCACTACGGCTCTTCCAAGGTGAGACAGCGCATCTGCGACAGCAGGGAGCGCACCCTAGGTCTGTGCTCTTCCAAGTGGAAGGATCCCGTCCATGACAAGTGAGGCAATATCCTATAAGCAAATCTTACTTTTTCTAGCTAGCCAACTCGTAGCCATTGTTGTAGTAGCTTTTGCCATGCGATGTTTTAGCTGTGTCGTGTTTAATTATTTCAGTTATGCAAAAATGTAATGTTCAATAGGGCTATCTGATGTTTAAGTATGAATTGTCCACTTCAGTTTCACGAATGGCTATATTTGGTTGTTTATAGTGAGTAGATGCCTTGTTTATCTGCATTTGGTTGTTAGGTTGGTTGCAATGAGCATTTGCCCTGTTTTCAAGCAGATGCCCTGTTTATCTGTATTTGGTTGTTAGGTTGGTTGCAGTGAGCATTTGCCCAGTTTTCAAGCAGATGCGCTGTTTATCTGTATTTGGTTGTTAGGTTGGTTGCAGTGAGCATTTGTCCAGTTTTCAAGCAGATGCCTTGTTTATCTGTATTTGCTTGTTAGGTTGGTTGCAGTGAGCCTTTGTCCAGTTTTCAAGCAGATGCCTTGTTTATCTATATTTGCTTCTTAGGTTGGTTGCACTGAGCCTCTGTCAAGTTTTCAATGGCTATATTAGGTTGTTAGAGTGACCATATATGCCTTGTTTATTTCAGTTATTCACAATGTGATGTTCATTATGTGCAAGTATGAACTATGCAGTTCGATTTCATCAATACCAGTTTGAACGGCTATATTTGGTTCCTGTTATGCCTAGTGAAGCTAACACATGCCCTTTATTTTAGTTTTACACATTTATGCAGTGTGATGTTTAAGCATGAGCTACGTTCTATGCATTTTCAACGGTACCAGTTTGAATTACAATATTTGGTCCCTGTTAAGCCTGTTGTACTTAACATTCCCTTCCATTTTTTATCCGCTTTAATAGCATGCTGAAACCAACACATTCAAGCTATCATTTTGAGATGTTGTTGTTTACCATGGCTATATTTGGTTGATGTTAAGCCTGTAGTACTTATCATGCCTTTCCACGTACTTACGCAGGACAACAACGGGAGTGGCCAGCATTTTCCACCGAGGTTAGTTTCATCCCTCGGCTTATACTACCTCTGTTCCATAATTTAGTGCATACAGATCCACGGCTGGACACTTTTTAGCTTCTAATATTGACTTGTTGCTTGTAGGTACATATGTCCTAGGCAAAGATCCACGCCTCGACCCTTTTTTACGTATGGGGCAATGAGATATTCATGAAGTAGCATCAAGTGAGGAAACTGATAAGAATTATTAGCAAAAAGATACGACCGATGGCAATTAAATTATTTGTCTACGCTCTATCCAACACAACAGTGAGCTGTAGGATGGTAACTACGAACTCGGTAGCCTTCTCTTTTTACTGCCCATAATGAGTTGTTAGACAACAATGTCTGAATCTTTTTCGTTTGCAGTGGTTCCCAAAGCAGTTTTTACTCAAGATTACCTCGTAAAGTACATGATTGGTGGACATGCAATGAAGGTTAAAGTATTTCATCGAGACTACAATGAGCATCGAGAAGTCCTAATGAAGACAGTGAAGGATGGGCGGGCGGCCATCACAAGGGGTTGGCCTAGAGTCATGCGCGCATTAGGCATGGAGGAGGGCACAATATGGGCATTCCGCTTCACCTTCTCCAGCAACCAGAATGTATTCCACCTCTCTCTTTACAGTCTTAAGTACAACTGTGGTTCATCATTCTTTACTTGCTGCTTCTGTAGTTCTTCAGTATATGTACATGTGCATCGAATTATGCATTCGTCCTTGAACTTGTATTTGTAATAAACATGGTTCGATATGAAATAAGTGATTGCCTACTTTCATATTGAAAATCTGTTTCAAATTCAAATTCTGTGAATTTTAAATGTAGGGATGAAATTAGGGATAAATTATGATCTGCACGCCATTACACTGCACACGGTTTGCGAAAGCAAAACATCTGTGATAAACATGAAGATCAGACACGTTTCTCAGATCAGTACATGTGCGATGAAACTCTACTGCACACATGATCAGACAAGAAAAAACGTGTGAGATTAACGACAACAGCGCACATAGTTCCTTCTTAATAAATGTTTGTGAAAGTCACCTTATCACACACGCTAGGCAATTATGACTGTTTATGATGCCGTGTGCATCGTAAATGTTTGCTCATAGAAGAACGCGTGTGATAGGCCTTCATCCGACACGGGTAATACGGATGAATCATTTGGGACATTTTATAAATCTCAAATGTTTATGTACATAAAAATGTGTGGGATATATTCAAGCTTCTCATATGGTGTACAATCGTGAACTATTTGTGATGGGGTGAGCATCGTAAACGTTGCATCACAGAATACCGATTGCAATGGTAATGCGAGCACACATGAGTAGCAAGGACGGAGCATTTAGGAAAGATGCGGGCATCGCATACGCTTAGTTCTGCGAAACGTATGCTTGCGTGCGCCGATGGTTTTTGGGTCGTGCGGGAAGACCCCCCCTATCGCACACACAGGCAAGGCGGCGGTTTAAAATTCTGTCGCGGAAAGGGGGTAAAAACCGTTTGTATAGCAGGTCGCTGCACCAGTGATAACTGGAAACACAAAAATACCTTGCTGTAATTTTCTTAGTTTTATTTTATTTTGCAATTTATATTTTATCCACCACTATGAGATTTAATCCTTGCAATTAACCGCCAAGGGGATTGACAACCCTCTTGTTTGCGTTGGGTGCAAGTATTTGCTTTTGTGTGTGCAGGTGTTGTTCACGAGGTTCTGTGTGAGTCTCCTACTGGATTGATAACCTTGGTTCTTAACTGAGGGAAATACTTATCTCTACTATACTGCATCTTCTCTCCTCTTCGGGGAAATCCCAACGCAGCTCACAAGTAGCACACACCGCCCCACCCTACTCCCACTGCTGGCCAGGCCATCCCTCTACCCGCCCGCACCTCCTATTATTTTCCAATGATGGCAGCCTCACCCCGCAGTTGAACCAGCCAACCCTCATACTCAACTTCGCATGGGCATCCACTGCCGCGTCTTCCTCGGCTCTAGGTCATTCCCTTCCCAGGCCTCGCCGTCGTCGACCGCGTTGGTGCTCCCGGCGGGACGTGGTCAACAAACGTCAGCCATCGGAAGAGGGGTGTACGTGGAGAGGCTGACAGTAGGGACCCACATGGTCCATGGCCACACACAAGCAAGTCACTAGTACCGTTACGTGCTATACAAATGGTTTTTACCCCCTTTCCGTGATGGAGTTTTAAACCGTTGCCTTGACTGTGTGTGCGATAGGGGGGTCCTTCCCACACGACCCAGAAACCGTCAGCGATAGGAGAGCGGCTACTGACGATTTCCATAGAATAAACATATGAGAAGTCATGACCTATCCCACACGTTAGGCCTCGACGTTACGTTTCTGATCCGAGAGACATCCGAAATGATTACGCAGATATACTCATGTGGAAAAGGTGGATACCACAAACATTTAATCTACCGATGTGTTTGTGATAGGTACGTTATCACACACAGTTAAAAACTGTAAAATTTGTGAGGTGCCTCGACTATCGCCAAATGTGTCCATTTCATAACTATGTGCGATAGGTATTCCTATCACACACACGCTCCATATATGCACCGTCTTCTTTTTGTCCAATATTACACACGCATACATGTTTGAAACGTTTGCCGTATTATGATGAATTGCACACGCATACAAGACGGAACCGTGTGTGGTACTACTGGAAATCCCACACGCATATGAGACGAAACCGTGTGTTCGTCCGTTGAGTATCGCAAACGTTTCCCATCAAAGAACCATCTGCTCTTTATTTTGCCATCGCACACACTATTTTCTTTCTTACCGTGTATACATTATTTTATTCCCTCCTGTTTAATTTTATTTTTCCCTATAATTTATTATACGAATTGGAAATTTTAAATTTTGAATTATGAAATGTGGAATTCAAATATTTCAAATTCTCAGCACAATGGTTCAACAACCAATCCATAAATAAAATTCTCAGTACAATATGTTCAGTAATTACAGGATTAGGCAGCAATTAACTATGATGAACCAGAATATTTAGAGCTGGTAAAGGTGAACAGAGAAGTGTAAATCATTTTGGCTGCCGATGGTGTTGAAGAAGCGGGATGCCCATAATGTGCCCTCCTGCATGCCAAAGCCGCACACAACTTTTGTCCAACCCCTTGTGACGATCGCTCGCTCATCCTTCACCGCCTTTAGGAAGACTTCTAGACCATTATCATGGTAGTATAAATTATATACTTTAACCTTAGTTGCCTCCACTCCAGTGATGTAGTTTGCAAGGTATTCATAAGTAAATTGCTTCGAAAACCACTAAAAAGGGAAAGCTTTCAAATATTCATGTCCAATAGAGTAACTCGTTGTGGGCAGGGGGAAAAGGCAACAGATTACTTACCATCCTAAAGTTCACTGTTGTCTTGGACAAAGTGTAAATAAAGAGTTTAATTCCCATCACCCGTCTCTTTCGCCTAACAATCTTTCTTAGTTTCCTCACTTGATGCTTGTTCATGAATATCTCATTGCCCCATACGCAAAAGGGGTCGAAGCGTGGATTAGTACCACTGATATATGTACCTACATGCAACCAGTAAATGATAGAAGCTAAACTGCAATTGCACAAATGATGTAAAATACTATAAGACATGGGATGCAGCTAACCTTGACAGCAAACAACAGCATCGCCCATTGTGGCCATGTGTAAGTACATGGAAAGGCATGTTAACTACAACAAGGTTAACATCCACCAAAAATAGCAAATGGTAATAAAACGACAGCATCTCTAGTGATATCTTCATTGCAAAGAGTAGCACGGTAGCAAAGGGACAGATTAAAAAATGGATAGAACTGTCTACTACAACAGGCTTAACAGCAACCTAAGTCATGTATTGTAAGTTTGTAGCTGGTATTGGTAAAATTGAGCTGGAAATTTCATACTTGAACATCACACACATCAACCATACAAAACATAGCCATTGCAACTGGTATTGGTAAAATTGAACTGGTCAGTTCATACTTGGTAAATCCTGAGGGGTAGCTGCTGGGGCACTTCATTTGGGCCAGAGCCCGCCCCAAGTCGGCGCCGTCAGTGGCGAGGTGTTCCTCCGGGTCAAAGCGTGGATTAGTGCCGCTGACATGTGTACCTACAAGAAACAAGAAAATGTTACAAGCTAAACTGCAATTGCACAAATGATGTAAAATACTATAAGACATTGGTATGGAACAAACCTCGATGGCAAACAACAGCATCGCCCATTGTGGCCCTGTGTAAGTACATGGAAAGGCATGTTAACTACAACAAGGTTAACGTCCACCAAAAATAGCAAATGGTAATAAAATGACAGCATCTCTAGTGATATCTTCATTGCGAAGAGTAGCACAGTAGCAAAGGGATAGATTAAAAAAATGGATAGAATTGTTTACTACAACAGGCTTAACAGCAACCTAAGTCATGTATTATAAGTTTGTAGCTGGTATTTCTGAAATTGAGCTGGATAGTTCATACTTGAACATCACATAGTGTGCAGTACTGAAATAAACAAGGTATGTGTTAACTACAGACAACCTAGTATAGCTTTGAATTAGGTACTGATGAAATTGAAGTTCACAGAGTTAAACATCGCAAGGCAAGTGCTGCTAGAGCAGAGAATGGCCCAGTTGTCTATAAAAAGGTAGGGAAAATAGCTAAGACGGGTTAGGCATGTTTACTACAACATGCTTAATAGATCTACCGTACAAAACATAGCCATTGCAACTGGCTTTGGTAAAATTGAACTGGTCAGTTCATACTAGGTAAATCCTGAGGGGTAGTTGCTGGGGCACTTCATCTGGGCCAGAGCCCGCCCCAAGTCGGCGGTGTCGGAGGCGAGGTGTTCCTCCAGGTCGAAGCGTGGATCAGTGCCGCTGACAAGTGTACCTACAAGAAGCAAGTAAAGGTTACAAGCTAAACTGCAATTGCACAAATGATGTAAAATACTATAATACATGGGATGCAGCTAACCTCGACGGCAAACAACAGCATCGCCCATTGTGGCCCTGCGTAAGTACATGGAAAGGCATGTTAACTACAACAGGGTTAACATCCACCGAAAATAGCAAATGGTAATAAAATGACATCATCTCTAGCGATATCTTCATTGCGAAGAGTAGCACGGTAGCAATGGGACAGATTAAAAAATGGATAGAACTGTTAACTACAACAGGCTTAACAGTAACCTAAGTCATGTATTGTAAGTTTGTAGCTGGTATTGGTGAAATTGAGCTGGACAGTTCATACTTGAACATCACATGGTGTGCATTACTGAAATAAACAAGGCATGTGTTCACTACAGACAACCTAGTATAGCCATTGAAACTGGTACTGCTACAATTGAAATTCACAGAGTTAAACATCGCAAGGCAAGTGCTGCTAGAGCAGAGAATGGCCCAGTTGTCTATAAAAAGGTAGGAAAAATAGCTAAGATGGGTTAGGCGTGTTTACTACAACATGCTTAATATATCAACTGTACGAAACATAGCCACTGCAACTGGTATTGGTAAAATTGAACTTGTCTGTTCATACTTGGTAAATCCTGAGGGGTAGTTGTTGGGGAACTTCATCTAGGCCAGAGCCCACCCCAAGTCAGCGGCGGTGGAGGCAAGGTGTTCCTCCGGGTCGACACGCACAGCGGCCACCGCGCCATCGACCGCCATCAGCTCCTCGACCTCCACGTGATATGTGGTTGGGCTTATGCAGCGATGCTCTGGAGTAGGGGCGGTGGGTATTTGGAGGCATGAGGATCTTTCGCAGGCACCATCTAAGCAATCAGGCCGGGACCATGATAGAAATTGGTGGGTTACCTGATTGCATCGACGAGGTTCAGGCAGAATGTAGATGTGGTTGAAGCTGTGGTTGCGGCGGCGCCGGTTTGAGCTACCGAGAGGGTGGAAAGGGTGGGGAGATACTACAGAAATGTGATGGGTGGGGATGGGGTGGGAGGAATAAATTGTGAAATCATGCGCATACTGAAAATTTCGCTGCGAAACTCAAAACTTAGGTGGGGGAACACACAACGCAGACGAAGCGCGTAAAATACTTGTGTGCGAGAAAAGAGAAAATTGGCGGATCCCATCTCCAAAAAAAATTACAAGTGTAGTTGACTAAATCGGTCAAGGGCGGTCGTGATGGTACGCTTGCGTTATTAGAAAACATCGCACAGGTAACTGACTTATGAATCATTAACACAAAAAAACGCACATGGTACGCCATAGAAACCGTGTGCTTTGTGATCTTATAATAATTATTATATCTATCAGCAACTACAGCCGCACTTGCAAATTTAAAAATCTCTTTCATTGTAGCAGGGTTATTCAACGTACATGAACAAGGCAAAGGTGACACTCGATTAACAATCATCGGTTTAAGAAATGCAATCAAGTGTCAACCTACCTCGCTCACACAGCGAGAATTGTTCGACCTATGCAACAAAAGAGAAGCTTGCTACCGTCCGCCGGCGCGGCTATTTAAGCTGGTGTGCGGCCAACTCACGTGGTGAGGTGGGACTAAAAACCAACTGCCGCCACCTCGTCTCCGGCGCGTGTGCCGGAGCAGAAGCACGCTGTGTAGACATGGGAGAGGAAGGAGCTTCGGGTGGCTGCGGGTGGGCCGCTATAACCCGGTTGGGTCAACTTTTTTTGACCGGGCGGACATTTAGGGAGGATTTAGAGCTGGCATCCGGCTCTAAACTTCAGTGAACACATGGTAAGCAATGCTCAAAGCCCTAAAAGGATGTCGCTTATCGACATTGTACGTTAATAATAGATACCAACTTAAATTCCTAGATACTAGTAATTTGCTCTAAAACTAGTAAGTTGTACTGGTAGATGCTCATAATTAATTAAACAAACGTACAGGTGACACACACACACTAACTACTTCTCACATGCTGGCTAGACGTAATCGTTCTCTTTGTCGTCCTTGTCGGCGGCAACCCACCGTGCTTGGATCTTTGCCCAGCTCTCATCAGGCACTACAAAAAAAAGGACACATCCGTGACATTATGGCCCAAACGAAAACTTCTTCTGTCATGGTTGTGACACTTCTATGACAATAATTGTGACAAAAACACGTATCATCATAGATGTGGTGGGCTCCTACTTCTATGACAAAAAAATTATGACAGAAAATGAGCTTTTCGTCCTGGGCGGGCCGGAGACGCACACGCATGACATTCTTTGGGCCGTCCATGACATAAAAAATCATGGTAGAACTAAGGGCGAGGAAATTTGTGGGGAGTTCCCGGTTACGGTGGGTGGTCGGGGCCGAGCGATGCAGTGTGGTTTGTGCGTTTCTCTCGTACGTGCGTGTGTGCGCGAGGCACTCGCTAACTGAACCCAAGCGAGGCATACGTTCGCTTACTGAACCCGAGCGTTCGATCACCCTCGCACTACGTACTGAACACGTGCGATCGATCCCTCCCACATGTACTAAACCCGATCGATCCCTTCGCTGCTAACTGAACCCAATCGATCCCTTCGTTGCTAACTGAACCCGAGCGATCCCTTCACTGCTAACTGAACCCGAGCGATCCCTTCGCTGCTAACTGAACCTGATCAATCCTTCTCGCTGCTTACTGAAGCCGATCGAGCCCCCGTGCGAGACATAGCCAGCCGGTGCTGGGTTGCCTCTCGATGAACAGTGCACGTTGCTGCCGCGCGTGCGATACATGTAGAATGAGTCAAGACTTGCATCGATCGAGCCGGTTGGTTGGCTGTGGATGAACAGTTCCCGTTGCTGCCGCCCGCTCGTACGCCCCACCCCAGCCGGTGGGTTGGCTGTGGATGAACAATACCCTGGCCGTGTCAAGGTGGTTGGCGTTGGATGAACAGGACCCCGAGAGGAGGCCACCACACCCCAGCCGGTTGGGGGTGGATGCACAAGACCCCGTGGAGGCTGGATGAATAGTAGCCGGTTGGGGGTGGATGAACAAGACCCCGTGGAGGCTGGATGAACAGTAGCCGGTGGAGGTTAGAGGAAGTCGACGGTGGATGAACAGTAGCTGGTGGAGGCTGGAGGAGGTCGACCATGGATGAACAGTAGCCCATGGAGTCCAGTTTTGCGGTACGCCACACCCCTCCCTATGAACAGGACTTCGTTTCGACCTTAGGCAGTTGGGTAGAAGTCCGTTTCCTCCGTTTTGCGGTACACCAGACCCCTCCCGATCAACAGGACCCTGTTTCGACCGTAGGCGGTTGAACAGAAGTCTATTTCCTCCGTTTTGCGGTACGCCAGACCCCCAGCTGATGAACAGGACCACGTTTCGACCGTAGGCGGTCGAACAGAAGGCCATTTCCTCCGTTTTGCGGTATGCCAGACCCCTAGTCGATGAACAGGACCCCGTTTCGGCTGTTCCGTCCAAGCAGGTTGGCTCCCGATGAACAGGACATGTTCTGACCCAGTCGCTTAGCTCCCGACGCTGTTTCCTCAGTTCCGACCCAGCCGGTTGGCTGCCGATGAATAGGAGGCCATTGCTGTCGTCCCTTGCCTCTCTCCATATACACGAGCCCTGGCCGTACCTATGCGTGAGTATGCGTTCGAGACCCTGCCCGTATGTATGTACGTGGCCGTATTTTTTGCAGCGTGGCTGTACGTACGTGTACTCGATTTAGACGGGACTGCCTGAACTGCTATGTATGGGGCTCTACTAAGACACGTGCCACTCCTTTTTTTTTGACGTGACACTCCTTACAAGCCCACGGTTCATCGTTGCAGATAGATTGATCGACCAGTATGTAGGTACACGTTCGCGACCAGATAGACAACGCTACCTACGCTTCGACCGGGTGGGTCCCGGCTATCAGGGAGGATACGGAGGCACTTCCTTGCGTGCGAAGATATAGCAGGTGGGTCCCAGCTGTCAGGGGGAGGAATCATTTTTTTGTGCGTAATAAGGAGGCACTTCCTTGCGTGAGAAGATGTAACTGGTGGGTCCAGCTGTCAGCCTCACTGCATACAGTCCTCTTCCGATGGTTGTCGTTCATTCACCACGTTGACTATGCCGCGCCGAGAGCACCAAGGCGGTGGACGATGGTGAGGCCTAGGAAGGGAATGACGCGGAGCCGGGGAAGACGCGGCAGTGGATGCCCACGCTGAGGGGAGTACGAGCGTTGACTGGTTCGGCTGCGGTGTGAGGCTGCCGTTGCCAGAGAATAACAAGGGATGTGGGTGAGTAGAGGGAAGGCCTGGCCAACGGTAGGAGTAGGGTGGGGCGGTGAGGCCTGCGCGGCAGCACAGCTGGCCACGGGAGGCAGGAGAAGGCGGTCCCACCGGCGCTGGTTTGGGCAGCTGGAGCAAGAAGATCGGAGATTGAAGAAGCAGCACGGCCGTTGGATTAACATCCAGCGGTCACTGCTGCTAGAATCATTTGTTGACTAAGTTGACAAAGCCCTGCGTATGCGTGAACCTAGTAGTCCCACAAGTCAGCCTCCAAATCTGGTAGGTCCCAGCTGTCATGAGGAGGAGTCATTTTTTTGCGTAATAAGGCGGCACTTCCTTCCGTGCGACGATAGAGCCGGTGTGGCCCAGCTGTCAGGGGGAGGAATCATTTTTTTCTCACGTAATAAGGAGGCACTTTATTCCGTGCGGCCATGCACCATGTGGGTCCCTACTATCAGCCTCTCCACTTACATCCCGCTTCCGATGGCTGTCGTTTGTTGACCACGTTGACCACGCTGCGCCAATAGAACCAACGCGGTGGACGACGGTGAGACCCAGGAAGGGAATGACCCGGAGTCGGCGAAGACACAGCAGTGGATGCCCTCGCTGAGGAGAGTACGAGGGTTGACTGGTTCAGCTGCGGTGTGAGGCTGCCATCGCCGGAAAATAACAGGAGGTGTGGGTGAGTAGAGGGATGGCCTGGCCAGCGGTGGGAGTAGGAGGGGGCGGTAGGGCCTGCGCGAAAGCACGGCCGGCCACGGGAGGCGGGAGCAGGCGGTCCCGCCGGCGCTGGTTTGGGCGGCTGGAGCAAGAAGATCAGAGATTGAAGAAGCAGCACGGTCGTTGGATTAACATCCAATGGTCACTGCTGCTAGAATCGTTTGTTAACTAAGTTAACAAAGCCCTGCGTACGGGTCAATTTAGTAGGCCCACAAGCCAGCCTCCAAATCTACTGGGGCCCAGCTGTCATGGGGAGGAATCTTTTTTTCACGTAATAAGGAGGCACTTCCTTCCGTGCGAAGATATAGCTGGTGGGTCCTAGCTGTCAGGGGGAGGAATCATTTTTTTATGCGTAATAAGGAGGCACTTGCTTGCGTGCGGCCATGGACCATGTGGGTCCCTACTATCAGCATCTCCACGTACATCCCTCTTCCGATGGCTATCGTTTGTTGACCACGTTGACCATGCCGTGCCGATAGAACCAACGCGGTGGACGACAGCGAGTCCTAGGAAGGAACGACCGGTAGCCGGCGAAGACACCGAAGTAGATGCCAACGCGGAGAGGAGTACGAGGGTTGACTGGTTCATCTGCGGTGTGAGGCTGCCGTCACCGAAGAATAACAGGAGGTGTGGGTAAGTAGTGGCATGGCGTGGCCAGCGATGGGAGTAGGGTGGGGCGGTGAGGCCTACGCGGCAGCACAGCCGGCCAAGGACGGCGGGAGCAGGCGGTCCCACCGGCGGTGGTTTGGGCGGCTGAAGCAAGAAGATCTGAGATTGAAGAAGCATGACAACCGTTGGATGTCCATCCAACGGCCTCTACTACTAGAATTGTGTGTTGACTATAAGTTGACAAAGCCTTGCATTCGCATCAACTTAGTAGGCCAACAAATCAGCATCGCATTAGTGGCGGACAACATACAGCCCATTTAGTATTTTTAATAATTTACAGCCCATTTTTTAATTCCAATGGAATTTACTGCAGCCCATTTACTATTTGTTAACAGTACAGCCCATTTTCTAGCCAGGGCCAGGGTTAAAAATTTCAACCAAACTTCCCACATTTTGGTGGGTCCGAATTATTTTTAATCTGAAATTTCGATTCAGATTCAATCTAATTTCAAAATTATTTTATATTAGGTTAAAATCCAATGAAATTTTGCGTGTGCAACAAAAAATGTAATGAAATTAAAAGTCTCAAATCCAAAAAAAACTAATTTTCAAACTAATTGTCGGTTCGCTGTGTTTTTTTTATATTTACAGCCTATTTATTATTACTTAAAGCCCATTTTCTGGGCAAGCCGAATGCACCCCTCCTCGTTTTTGTAACCCAGCCAGGCAGACAAAAACAAGTTGGTCTGCGTTGGGTACTCATCAAAAAAAGTTGGGCTAGCCATTTTCACAAAGGAAAAAAAATTGGGCTGGTTATTTGGTAGACATAAAATAATAGCCTGGGCTTCCCGGAGCAGGCGACTGCTCCGCGTTCAAACGACACAACTGCCGTCTGTCCGTTTGTCTGCCGCCCACATTAATGACACGCAGTTGCCGAGGCGGTTACTTCGACGCCACCCGTCCGTCCCTCTACCGCCTACCATTGCTATATAAACTGCTGCCCCGGCCATAGCCGCAGTCATCTGCCTCCATTCCTTTTCTCCTCTCCACACCACTTCCACCATGGCTTCCTCGCACTCCATCGCTCTCCGGGACGGGGGGACGGCGGACCAGAAGAAGCAGATGACTGCCATTGCTGCCGACTGGCTGGCCGGCAGGCAGCCGGAGGACGATGACGTCCCAATGGAGGACATGGTCATCGACGAGCCGGCGCCACCCTCCTCCGCGCCATCCTCACCGGTGCATTGCACCATGACCATCGGCGAGGCCCGTGCCCAATACATGGACATGGTGCGGGAGCAGCGGGAGGAGCAGTTCTGGAAGGCGTAGGCCGACGCTGTCTACAACCACCAGCTCCTCCAGGAGCACCTGCAGGCGGAGCAGATCGCCGCGGACCTGGTGGAGCAGGCAGCGCTGCTCGAGTCCTACCGCTCCGCCCACGAGAGCCGCCTCGTGCGCTGGCGGTACCGCCAGCGGGTGGCGGAGGTTGCGGCCGCCTACAAGGAGGGCGACGAGGCGGGCGAGGCGCTATTTGGCGAGACAGACAATGAGGCGGAGGACATTGCCGGCTCCGCCGAGGCCCCGCCACGCCGGCAACGAAGCGGAGGACTTCGCCGGCTCCGCCGAGGCCCCGCCCCGCCGGCAATGAGACGGAGGACATCGCCGGCTCGGACGAGGCCCCGCCCCGCCGGCAACAACGCGGAGGACATCACCGGCTCCGCCGAGGCCCCGCCCCGCCGGCAATGAAGCGGAGGACTTCGCCGGCTCCGCCGGACATGGGGAACGGGTGCCGGAGATCATAGATTAGGTTAATTAATTATACATCCAGAGCCGGATGAGCACCGCTATTTAGTTGAAGAATGCCCAAAATGTAATGAGATCCGGGCATGTTTGAAATCCGGCCGTGTTTCAATGAATTTAGTCCGGTTAGTTCGAATTATTGTATCAGAGGCATTAGACGAACATGCAAAAGAATACGTACTACTCCCTCCGTCCTAAAATAAGTGTCTCAACTTTATACTCCCTCTGTCCAGGTGTATAAGTCATCTTAGATTGTGCACCGCGACCAAGGTGAGGGAAAACGAGAGAACTTGATGTTTATTTGCTAATTAATGCCGTTCCATCCGGAGAATTAACCACTGCATGTTGACCTAAGTAGTCTCAAGTAATTGAATGCATACACGCCCCACATCTCCTATTGGCTAATTTTTTTTTCGTTGCAAAAAATAGAAAACGAGGTGTGTAGTTAATGCACCGCGCCGTAGAGTTTTGGGATTATTTGGTTTTCGTAATGTGACTTATGCACCGGTACGGAGGGAGTACTAACTTTAGTACGAAGTTGTACTAAGCTTGAGACAATTATTTTGAGTAGGAGGGAGTAAGATTTTTTGTCAGGACGCACAGTGATCACTTTGTTTGCCGCAGTTTCACACGTACCATAAAGTTTTTTAGCGTGGTTGTACATTGCAATCAAACTCACAGGCCTGGCAATTCATAACATTCACAACAATCGATCAGAGCCAATATTTTTATTTCACAACTAAAGACACAAATAAAGAAAAATCAATCGATGCTGCTGACAGCAAAGGGCGTCCCATTCCAAAATATCAAATGTATGTCTTTTTGCTAAGCATCAATGAGCAAAATTTGACAAGGTTTCCCATTCCAAAATATCAAATGCATGTCTTCTTGCGAACACCAGTGAACAAACTTTGAGAATGTTTTCCCATTGCAAAATATCAAATGCCTACGATTGTGGAAAGGGAGGTGTTTGTCATCAGTTTGCACATTGACATGGAACCTCGTGCTGGATTAACTAGCTGATTTTGTGCAGTTCCACTGAAATCGAGCAATGTCATGCGTAGCTTGGTGAATTTCATACTTACATGTTGCAAGGCCTTGAACACGTTGGCAGCTCCTTTCATGTAGCTAGTTTAGTGGCTCAAGGTGACAATGAATGATTAGAGAACCATTCGATGTATTGTGCATGATGAAGTATTATGGAGGGTATGAACCATCCGAACATTTTGTGCAGTTCCACTGAAATCAAGCTGAGCATCCCTGTCTGCATAAATAGTCTGCATAAATACAGAAAAAGTGTGATTACTATAATAGTGGTACTAGTTGATGAAACATACGCTCACAAATATAATCATCTTCATGATCTTAACAGGAAAAGATAGCAATGCAATAGCTTCAATTAAACATTTATTCAAAACAGTACCACAACATAAGTAGCACAACATAACAAAGCATGATCATGTGGATGAAGGCCGATGCTGACCTCGTTTGTTACAGCTGCGTCCACGAGTGACTTGGTCATACCTTTCCTGGTTGTAGAATCTTGCACTTCACATGCTGTTGAGTTGCCACATGAGCTCTGCAGACTGGTCATGTCACTAGCATTTACTAATACTCTATAAAGCTTCTTGATTATTCCTTCTGTAATGTACCGCAACCAGTGACTGCTTCTTTCTGCAAAGTGGAAGGATCAACTGGGCCCAAGAATGCAACAGTTTGCCTTAAATACATTGGCTCCTTTTGTGCAGTTCAACTGAAATCAAAATCGAAATAGCAACGAGCAGAAGTTTTGATATCCCTGTTTGCACAAAGAGGCATAAAGGAAATAATTACTTACCAATACCGGTTCATGACTTATATGCCCACAAGAAAAAAATATCTACCTTATTTTAATGGGAAACAAAGCAGGACAGTAGCAATTCTCAAATAGTGTCATTGATTCATATTAACAGAGACATTATCTTAACAATACCTTGCTTAAACATGTAGAAGGAACAACAAAGCAGGATAGTACCATTTCTCAAATAGTGTAACTGATTCATACTAACAGAGACATCATCTTAACAATTCATTGGTTCAACATGTACTCCCGTCGATACGTAATAAGTGTTGCAGTTCTGAACTAAGGTTCAGTAGTTACTTCTAAGACTGACATTGCTTTATTTTACCAGTGGCATTAGAATAACAAAAAGCTTAAACAGTTGCATGGCAGAGTGGACGCAACAGCACCATGTGCTTCCATCGATGTATAAAGGGCTGATGCAGAGTTTGTTGCAACAAAGAAACAAGCAGCATATCTGGGTTGGTAGCATTTTTGTTCACTTAATGGGAGAAGACAGCAATACAATAGCTTCAATTCAACATTTATTCAAAACAGTACCAATACAAGTAGCACAACATCTCAAAGCACACTGCACAATAATGTGGATGAAGGCCGGTACTGACCTTTCATGAGGCAGACTTGAAAGACCTCAAGATCAAATACCAATCTGCCAACACGGATAAGAAATCCGATCTCCTTTTGTGCGAGTTCCACTAAATCTAGCAACATTGCCGGTGTGACATTTTAGTTGAAATGCTCAAAACAGTCTTCAAACAAAAGTGTTTTGCGCAGTGCACCAAAAGGTCACAATAGCAACGAGGTGAAAGAGATCCCTGTTTGCACAGAGGTAAAAAAGGAAACAATTACTGGCCAATAATGGAGGATGACACATACGGCCACAAAAAGAAGCATCTACCTTATCTTAATGGGAAACAAAGAAGGACAGTAACATTTCTAAAACAGTGGCACTGATTCATATGAACAGAGACATTCTCTTAAAATTAACATTCGTTATACATGTAATTTACTTTTAACAATGGCATTGCTTCAATTTTCCAGCGGCATTATGAGATTAACAACAGCTAAACAGTTGTATGGGACAGGGAACACACCAGCACCATGTGCCTCCACACGTATAAATGGGTGATGCAGAGTCTGTTGCAACAAAGAACCAAACAGCATATCTATGTTGGTCCCATATTTGTTCTCTTTCAACCTTTTTCCTATGTGAGGGCAGCAAATCTAGTCCTACACAAACTCTACTGCCTTGTCCCCCACACCCCGGTTTCTTTCCTGTTTCAAGGAAGAGATCAGTTCCTTATAGATGTGTACTGCGATTTCCCTTTTTCCCTTTTCGACCAACAGAGCGGCTGGATAGCCAGTCTATACTACTTTCCCCCCTTCCTTTCCTCTTTGAACCACGTCCTAGATTCATGCTATAAAACTCCCCCCCCCTTCTTTCCGGTTTGAACCAGACCTAGATTAGGCTGCAGAAGCAAAAAAAGATCCACATGAAGCTAGAGCAATGCCGGTTTCAAAGTAAAGTTATATCTTAGGGTCGTCGGGATGTGGCTAGGTGGGCGGCAGGAGGCCGGATCTGCCCACACTATGTACGGCAACAGTGAAGACGGGGTCGGAGGCCCTCCCTCGCAGGTGCTAGGTGAAAGAAAATAGCGCCGCCGGCAGTGGATTCCCTCCCTCGCCGACGGTACCAGAGTCAACGCTGCACCTCCTCACCTTCCCCGGCCAACAAGATCTGGACGGCTCTTTGACCAACAGTGAGGGAAGAGAGAGAGTGGCCACCGCAGTCTTGTTTAGATCTGGAGAGGGTGACAAAGTGTGAACAGAGCAAACCCTAGCAAGCAAACGCTGAGGCTCCATCGTGTATATATATAGTGGAGAGACAGAGTGTGAAGAGAGCAAACCCTAGCAAACAAAGGCTGAGGCTCCAGCTTATATAGTATTATATGGTGGAGTGGTTTTATTTTTCTCTCCATAACAATCGTTTTAAATTGTGTACAAAATGAAACTCTTTATTTAATGTACTAGTGAAGAAAACTACGATCAAACTAACGCTCCACGCGTTCTGATCCCACTTTCTATCGTTGACGTGTGGTACCTCCATCCGGGTTTTTACTACACATCATATTTTTTATTAAATTTTAACCACATATTTAACTAGTAAATGGCTCATACATGCCAACAATTGGTTTCATATTTCTTATGTAGTTATATGAGTAATATATTTTATCAAAGTTTGGCAACATAATTAACTAGTCAAAAAAATTCAGAACCAACTCATAAATAAAATATTTATATACAACTCAATGATTGAAAGATCATAGCCAACATTTAGAAACCAATACAGAGGAGCTGAAGACAAAGTTGTGAGAAGGCTTAGAAACCAATAAAAATCTTTTGCTCTTAGTACCAACATCAGTGCTTCTCCGAGGAAACATTTGGTTCATAGCGAAAGACAAATTTGCACCAAGGTGGAAGACGGATGCGTCTCCAACGCAACCAAGGTGCACTGATGAATGATATCTTTGTCTTCGTGGCTACCCAGCAAAGCGCACTAATGGAGGACGGCTCATTTTTCATCGAGCATCGATCAGCTTCACCAGCCGATGCAACCATGATACTCAACCATGAGCATCTATAGGTCATCGTGGTGATGCATCATCCATTTGGCATCAAGTTTGGGTGCGGCACCACTGAGGTTTGATAAATCCTCACTGTGGTCTGTTTCTTCTTGGTAATCAAGCTCGAGAAAGGTAGAACTACGTGGCAGAGGACAATGAGGCGGAGCAACAGTGGCCATCCAATTTTGTGCAGTTCCACTAAAATTGACGAAGACATGCCCTGGTGCGGAGATATGCATCCCTGTTTGCAAAAATATAAAAAAGGGATATTTAAGTAGTGTCGTTACATTGTTTTGGCAGTGGTACAAGATTAACAGCGGCATCTGAATTGTCAATAAGAATTAATGAAATGTACCCCACAAATAGAAACATCATGATTATCTTCATGCGGACTAAAGCGGGACAAAAGCATTTCTTAAAACGGTGTCATTGCTTCTATTTATCGACGCCTCTAGATTGACAGCAGCATTGCTTAAAAGGGATGTCACTTTAACATGGGCATTGCTTCATCTTACAAGTGATATTAGATTAGCAACAGCAATAGGGGCATATGGACAGTGAGCACACAACCATCATGTACCTCCACCGAGGCATAAACCAGGACAACTTTTTTTTTGACGGAAAAACCAGGGCAACTTTGGGAGTGGCCTTTCCTGTAACCAAAAAATTTAGGTGACGTTGGACCAGTAGACGAAGCCTAGCTACTGTACTTGGCGAGATGGGCAGTACTAGTACATACAAAACCCGCATGCAGCGACGTGGGGAGCTGGACCAGTAGAACGAAGCATGAAATCCAAAAGAAGTTATACCTCAGATGGGCGAGATGTGGTTTAGGCGGGCGGCGGGATCTGCCCACACGATGGCAGTGAACAAGGGCGCAGAGGACCTTCGTCCGTGCCGGCGCCGGCTCAGAGAGGACGGTGCGCGTCGGCTGCCTCCCTCGCCGACGGCGACCACGTCAACGCTGCACTTCCTCCCCTCCCGCAGCAGACGGGATCCGGCCGGATATGTGACCACCGGTGAGGAGAGATATCAGAGTGGACACTGTCATCTTGTTTCGATTTGGAGAGGGTGAGAGAGTGAGACGCGAGAAGCCCTATCAACCAAGCCCTCTCAAGCTTACATATACATTGTAGTAAAATAATCTCTCCATAGCAATGGTTTCAAACAGAATACGTGCGTTCCCGGAAAGAAAAACGAAAACTCGCGGAGGAATCTCTTTTTAAAGTACGAGGAAAGAAAACTCGATCAATAACACACCACCGCTTCCAGGAGTATCGCTCACGTGTGGTCCCCGGCCCTCCATTATTAAGTGACCAAATTAAAGGTCAAATTATCAAGTAAGCTTCCTCTTCGTGTACAAACGCGCTCCATCGTGTACTCACGGGTGTGTCAGAGGCAGAGTGCATGCGTGTACCTCTTCTCTTCCTGTACGTAGTACTACTCTATTTTATTTTATTTTGAACTGGTAGTACTACTCCTTTTTATCTCACTTCCTATTGTTTTTCCCACTCCTATGATATTCCTATCCTAGGAACAAAATGAGGCCGAACTATGTGTGTGTGTGTGTGTGCGCGCGTGTGTGTGTGTTAGAGAGAATGAGACATCGACCTACATAGAGATGGTGTGTACGAGTAGTCGCGAGAGTCATGACTATGTGTGTGTGCACGCACACACACATACACATACATATCCGTGTTTACGTAAAATTCCTACTTTCATCTCCAACCCCCCGCTGAACTTCAAGGGGGTTGGCCCATCCTCCTTTCATCTCCAATCATATTTGTCCAACTGGCTCATTATTACGTTAATTATGTAATAATTAATGTAAACCTTAAACCCTAGCAATATTTACGTAGGTCCAGCGTCTCTCGTTTGCGGGTGTCCGGACGGCTGCCACGCCCGCTCCTGACTGCCCCAGCCCACCAAAACCATCTCCATCACCCGCGCACGCTCCCGGCCCGAAAAGGTCAGTGCCGCATTCATGCCCGGCCAGAGCAGACGCAACCTCTCACTGGCGCCGGCCAAGAGAGCGCCGCCCGTGCCGCTTCCCGGCGCACGCGACTGCTCTGCGTTCAAACGACACCATGGCCGGCCACAACATGCATGCAAAAAAGTTCTTGGGAGTCCGTGCTACAGCTAGCTGTCCTCTCCCCCCTTGTCTATCTCTTCTAGTAGTAGTACTCCATGGCGCGATCCATCGACACACGGGCGAGGAAGTTTGCGTATACTCGCTTTGCGATGAGCGGCGTGCCGAGCAACCGTGTGGGGTGAGACGCGAACGCGATAGACATGATTTATATAAATGTTAGTTTTGGTCCATGTCACGATCCATCGACAAGAAACATTGGTTTCTGAAAGAACATTGTAGTATACTAAACTGCATGAGGGAGAAGCGGATTCAACGAAGAGTGATGGTTGCTTCATCCATCCAACTTCCTACCGGGTCTATGTGATTTGACGGCTCATTGGTCCGCCGTCGTGATTGTCAGTTGTAGTACTACACTCTACTTTGGTGCATGGCACGTGGACCCGGATGCTGGATGTCCCACGTTTCGGCGAAAGGAGGTAGAATGATTTTGGAGCCAGGAACCGTGCCGTAGAGCGTGTGCACTCTTTTTTTTATTCTGTGATAAAACTAATGTTATCCACTCTTACACTGGAGGAGTGCGAAACACGGTAGCCCAGTGAGTAGTACATGGCCCACCTCACACTATCACCATATTCCTTGGACACCGTGCGACACCTAGCTCTCTAGTAATAGTAGTAGGAGTAGTACATACTACTATAATTTCTCAGCGAGATAAAATTGTACTTACAATGCTATGAAGCTTTCAGCTTTTGTTTCATGTATCTTGCCTCCAAGGTTGCCCCGTTACAACATTCCATCATCAAATACAAAGGAAACTAACATGCATGCTGATGCATCTCAATAATTCACAGATCATAGCCAATGTTTACTTCACAACTAAAGACAAACGTTGTGAGAAGGTGTACAAATAAAGAACAAAACGATCGATGCAGTCCCTAGGCCTTGAACCCTAAACCCTAAACAGGCTTTAATTTCCTGGCGAGGTTGAAACTTCCGAAGGAAAGAAGTCTAGAACCCATGGACCATCCGATGATTTTGTGCACTTCCACTAAAATCGAGCTGAGCATCCATGTTGGCAAAGATATTGAAGAAGTGTGATTAGAATAATAGTAGTGGCACTAGTTGATGAGACATAAACTCATCACAAATAGAAGCCGATAGAGCAACGTGCAGTGCAAAGAAGTAGAGAAAGATCCGCATGGAGCGACGTGGGGAGCTGGGGCAGTGGAGGAAGCCGGCTCGAAAGGAAGTTGTACCTAAGGGATATCGGGATGCAGCTAGGAGGGCGGTGGGAGGCGGCATCAACCCATACCGCGCCGAAGCTTTGTGAGAGAGAACGGCCGGGACCCCTGATTGGCACACGCCCACAGTGGGTTTTCTCCCTCACTGCTGGCAACCGCGTCTACGCAAAACATCCACCACTTCCCCCAGCAGACGGGATCTGGCCGGATATGTGAACAGTGGTGTGGCCACCGTC
Organism: Elymus sibiricus; assembly: GCA_039707655.1. Lineage (NCBI taxonomy): Eukaryota > Viridiplantae > Streptophyta > Magnoliopsida > Poales > Poaceae > Elymus > Elymus sibiricus. The sequence continues at coordinate 257,946,546 of CM077674.1, forward strand.
ATTTTGTGCGAGAGTGTGTGAAGAGAGCAACCCCAGCAAGCAAGCGTGTAGCTTAGGGTCCTGGCTATATTATGTATATATAGTGGAGCGGTTTTCCTTTTCTATCCATATCAACCTTTTTATATTGCGTACATGCCATTGAAGAGATAAATGATGGTTGCTTCATCCGAGCAACATACTGTGTGATTTGACTGCTCATTAGGCATTATTACTGCGTCCCCTGCTGGTTCTCCGCCTACGTGTGTGACCGTTCCTGAGTCTCACTTGTACTCCCAACTAATGATCTCTAATTTCTTGCATGACACGTGGATCCGGATTTTGGATGTCGCACTTGTCGGCGAAAGGAAGAAGAACAAGTTCCGACGACCGAGAAGTAGTATTTCCATGCAAACGGATCTTACGATGCATGAGCTGTTTGTTATGCTATCGACCAAAATACCCCTGCATGCAGGTTTGTCTCACTCCCATGTGCCCTACCTGCTCTAACATCCATCATTTCAGCAAGGGGTAATGCCGTCTAAAACTCCGTCCACATAGTACATTATGAAATATGAACATGTGAAGACTACAACCCTCATGCATGCATGCAGTAGTCACACGTACACATGCACACAAAAACGCACGCGATGCCCTAATGCATGCATGCGGAAGTCACACATACACATGCATGCACGCATGCATGTGTACAGCACATCACGCAACACACACGCTCACGCTGAAGTGCTCAGCCTACACGTGCATGCGCACACATACACATCCAGGGTGGTTCCCGCGCAAGGGTTGAACTCCTGCCGCGCCTGTGTAAAATTTTGTTTAACTTATTTCTTTCCTCTGTCAACTGACAGGTGGGACCCACAGTCCACGTGTCAATTTAACCAGTCAACATAGTGCTACGTAGACTATTTAGCCGGTCAACAGAGTGCAATACGGTGCTCTACGGTGAGCTAGTGACCGTATAAACACTGCAAAATGTATATATTGACCGTAATGAGCGTATTATGAAGTCCAGTGACCGCCATCAAGCCATATTAACCGGAAAGGAGGCAGTATGGACTAGTAGTGGACTATTAGTAGTACTAATACTACACTACGCCCTCTCCCTCTCCCACACGCACGGTGGCTCGCAGGACGAGGAGAACGAGGAGAAGCTTGCTTACTACGCCCTCTCCCTCTCCCAGACACGCGGTGGCTCACAGGACGAGGAGAAGCTTTTGACTACTGCGCGCTCTCCTCGCCCATGCGGTGGACGTGTAGCAGTTCATTCGGTGTAAGATTGCCAGAAGCATACACTGTAGTACCATAATTGTTCGACTTCACGAAGAGGCGAAGAGCCAAGCGCAAGGTTTAATCGTATGAGTAGTACAGTATACAGGTACACTAGGAACTGCACGGTGGAGTGTCTGCACTCTTATTTTATTTTAATCTGTGAAAAAGCAATCTTCTACTACTACTAGTACGCATTTACCCCAGAGTAGTGCGGAAAACGGCAGCAAAGTGAAGTAGTAGTACTATTTACTCCTCAGATCACACTATCACCATATGGCCTCCGTGCGACACCTAGCCCGTCTGTGTTCTCCTTAGTAGAGTATTTATAGTTGCTCCTAGTAGTAGGAGCGGATTCAAAGAAGATTGAATTGATGGTTGCTTCCTCCGAGCAACTTACTGTGGGAAAGGTAGGGCTTGTGATTTGACTGCTCATTACTACTAGTATATTACTACGGCGAAACGACCGGGCTGGTGTCTCCCGTGCGGTTGTGCACTCTAATTTGGTGCATGGCACGTGGACTCAGATGCTAGAGTAGTAGAATTGCTTCTGGCAATGCTATCAAGCTTTCAGCATTTGTTTACATAATATATGTACACATAATTTTTGAGCGACATGAAATTGTACAACGCTGTGAAGCTTTCAGCTTTTGTTTCATATGTCTTGCCAGCTGGAAGGTTGTCTCGTTACAACATTCCATCAAATATAAAGGAAACTAACATCCATGCTCTTTCAAAAAAAAACTAACTAACTTGCTAATGCATCTCAATGATTCGCAGATCAGAGCCAATATTTACATCACAATTGAAGACAAAGTTGTGAGAAGGTGTACAAATAAAGAAAAAATAAAAAATTATCGATGCTCTCTATAGGAATGCTTTCAATTCTTGGCCACGATATTCATTGGTTGGCATCTACTTTCCCGCAGCTCTATCAAAATCGACACGACATGTTGGCAAAGAAAGGAGCTGTCAGAAGCATGGAACATTCCGATCATTTTGTGCAGTTCCACTAAAATAGAGCTGAGCGTCCCTGTTAGCAAAGATATTGAGTAAGTGTGATTACAATAATAGTGGCACTGTTGATGAAACAATAAACACACAAATAGATGCCGGTCACCTTTGCAGTCTCTCTTGAGACTAACTACTTGTTGGAGAAGCTAAGGCTAAGAGTTGGATGAGGAGGATAGGAACTCCAAACTCCCTTTGTGCAGTCTCATTGAAATGTAGAAACATTGCCAGTGAGACATTTTAGTAGAACTGCACAAAACACTCTTAAGAAAAAAGAGCTTTGTGCAGCTCACCAAAAGGTCGCAATAGCAACGAGGTGAAATGGATATCCCTGTTTGCAAAAGGAGGTAGAAAGGAAACAATTACTGGCCAATTATAGTTGATGACACATACATCGACAAAAAGAAGCATATTCATTGTCTTAAGGGAACGATAACAACACAGTGGTTTCTCTCAAATGGTGTGAGGACGAGATTGCAAAATGGAAAGTACGCCGGCCGAGCAAGTACGTTTTAGGCAAAGAAATAGAGAAGATCCACATGCAGCGACGTGGGAAGTTGGGCAGTGGAGCAAGGCCGGTTCCAGAGGAAGCTGTACCTGAGGGTTGTCGGGATGTAAGTAGGAGGGCGGTGGCAGGCGGGATCTGCTGCGGCAGCGAGCAAGGGTCGAAGGCCCTACCGCGCCAGAGCTTGGTCGGAGAGAACGGTGGGTACCATAGATCGGGATGCACCGGCGGAGGGTTTCCTGTCTCGACGCCGGCGACCGGAGCAACGCTGCACATCCTCCCTTTCCACCGGCGGACGGGATCCGACCGGATTAGTGACAAGCGGTTAGAGAGAGAGATTGGCCACTGCCGTCTTGTGTGAGAGAGTGTGAAGAGATGAACCCCAGCAAGCAAGCATTGAGGCTCCTGCCTATATTTGTAGAACTAGTATAGTGGAGCGGTTTTCGTTTTTCTCTCCATACAATCGTTTTATATTATGAACGTGCCATTGAGGAATAAAACTTTATTTAAAAATAACGTGCCAACGCGTCAAGTCGCACTTTGTTTCATTCACGCGTGGTACACGACCCTCCATCAAGTGAACAACTGACACGCGTCAAATTATCACGTGGGCTGCCTTTTCATACAGAAATGAGCTCCACCTTGTACCCGCGCAGGTGTGGTTGGGAACGAGATGTGAGTACATGTGTCGTGCGTGCACCTCTTCTCTTCGTACACGTACCCCACCTACATGGGTGTGTGCGAGAGAGATACAAACCTAGAGAGAGATGGTGAGTGCGTTCGTGAGTGTTTTTTTTTGGGGGGGTGATTTTGTAAATGTATTTGTGTGCGGGAGAGATAGACAGGAATATGAGTCGATGATATCTCAAGAAAACATCTAACATATGCAATGCTTGTGAAATGGAGGCCTAGATATATCATATATAGAGGGGGCGATCCACGAGAAGAGAGGGGAGGGATCATCGGCGTGAGATATCGATAGAATCGAAGAGAGGGATGAAGGTGTATGGGTGCGAGATCGATAAAGAGAGCCAGCAAAATTGTGTGTGCGCACGTCAAAGATATAGGGTGGCTGGGCTACTGGAACGTGAAGTTTGTGTGTGGCAGGGAGACCTAACTAGAGCGTTAGACTATCGGTGTGTGTGGGGGGCAGGGGGGCAGAGACCTAAGTAGAGAGGTAGATCGACAGGTATACGTGTGGAGAAGGAGAGACCTGGCTATGTATTGGGGAGATCGATCGGCATCCATGCATATGTGTAGGAGAGGAATAATTAAGGTTGGGAGAGAGACAAAACTAGAGTGCTGGAGGGGTGGTGGTGGAGTTGCTTCTCGGAGATGGTGGGAGAGGTCTACTAGACAAACGGAGGGTACAACTGCAATATCAATAAGAGAGGCGATGTGTGTCTGTGTGCGCGTGTGGGTGAGAGACAAGTCGGGAGGCATGCATGGATGATGGGGGGGCGATATGTCTGTGGTAAGGAGACCTAACTAAATAGGTAGAGCAATCGTCCTGTGTTGGGGAAAGGGAGAGACTTATCTAGTGAGGTAGATCGATTAGTGCGTGGTGAAAAAGAGTTATAGTCGACCTAGCTATATGTACAGAGGGAGATCGATCGATATACATGCATGTGTTAGAGGCAAATAAGGCCCGGAGAGACGGATAGAGAGACAGGGATGCGGCTATGAGTTGGTGCGATAGGCCTATTATATAGAGATGGAGGAGTGTGCGAGTGCGAGATCGATGAAAAGAGGGGCGATAGTGTGCATATGTGTGTGACCGTATGAGAGATAGAGGGCATGGACGGTGAGATAGAGGAGAACAGGGAAAGTGTGTGTATGTGGTAGGCAGACCTAGCTAGAGAGGTATATCGATCGGTGTGTGCCGAAAAGAAGGAGCTGGGGAGACCTATAGAGACCGTGGGTGAACGACCTAAAGAAAAATAATGAATGTGCGCGACGGAGAGAATGCTGAGGGAGGGGGAGGGCGAGGAAGGCGTGTGCATGCACGAGAGAAAGTTAGTGCTAGCTACAAAGAGAACAGGATTGTGTGGGTGTAAAGTCTAATAGAGATCATAATTCATTACAAAAGTGGATTCAGATATTTGAATAAGAGATCATAGTGATTTAAACCCATGCATGCATGAATATAATGGTGATACACATGGTGTGGTTATGAACTTGTTATACTATATATATATATATCTAACAATCTCACATTTATTTGAATTTCTGATAATGTGTGGCCTTTGCTGCTCACAGCTAAGTACTTGTAGGCGTAGGGGGCGGGGCAGTATACATTGTGCGATAAACACATTATACATATGAAACATGGTTTAGATTATGAAGATCTAGCTAGAGCTTGAAATGTACTATTATTTCAAATCAGCATAAAGTGGATTCAAAAATTTGAATTCGAGTTCATATAGTACACATAGTTCATATCTAGCTTGACATCAATCATGTGGTGTGTTGTGAAGATAATATACAAATGATGGTTTAACTTGACAACAATCATGATTGTAGATTCTTACTCAAATAGTGAAATGAATTCAAATTTAGTTCATATTGCAGCGGTAGTATATACATTTGGAATGCACTAAAATGTTCATTTGAGTAAGTTACATGCATTATAAACCTAGCAAAATATTTTAATTGAACATAACATGGATTCAAAGTTTTGAATGACATTTGTAGTAATATATACAGTAAAACGGGACAAGACCCTCTCTTGTGTGGTGCAAATTGTTTTTTCTTTGTTTTTTTGGTTGAGGAAAGTGTGAATTGATATGGTACCGTACACATTAGCCTTGTCCCGAAATTTCAACCCGTGCCTTATTTTGCCGAAATTTCAAGATATCTCTTTATCTGTTTGTGCTCCGAAAACTCCCTCCTTCTCAACCCGCGCCTTGCTATCCCAAAATTACAACGCGCGCGAAAACTCCCTCCTCCTGCGAAATCCCGACACGCGAAATCCCCGTTCTACCCCTGATCAGAAAGAGCCTCTAGTTCAAATTGGTGGGGGTACTTTTGTAACTTACCCTACATTTCGGACAAGCGCGTCCCTAAGTCATGGTTTCCCCCTCCCATCCCCTTCTTTTCCCCATTCAAAAACCGAGGCCGCCAAAACCTCTCTCCACCAGCCGCGAAACCCCACCCTCCTCCTGTCCGCCCCGCCATCACCGCCCAGCCAGAGTCTCTTCCCCGACGACGTCGTCCACCGCAACAGCTCGACATCCCTCATCCACCGCACTGGATGAGGATCCGTCGTCGATCTCGTCGTCCCACCGGTTCAGCCGCCCCGTCCTCCACCTCCAAGGAGCTGCTCCGACGATCGCCTCGTCTATCACGGCTGCTCCATTCCCACAGTGCCGCCTTAACCTACCCCACCAGAACTGCAGCATCCTCACCGACTCCTCTGATGAAGCCGAAGCCTACTCGGCACCACCTAAGAGGTTGTACACTCATCGCATCTTCTCCTTCACTCGACCTCACAGCGCCGCCGGTGCTCGATCCCGCTCTGCCATGGCGCGGCTCCCTCGACACCGGCGCTACCGGCGACATCCTCCACGGCGGATCTCCCCCATTGCAAGGCTCCCTCGGCGGCGGCGTCCATACCAGCTGGAGCTGCTGCTGCTGCTCCAGCTCTCGCTCGTGCTACTGCTCTGCTCTTGTTCTCGCTCGTGCTACTGCTCTGCACTTGCTCTCGCTCGTGCTGTTGCTCTACTCTTGCTCTCGCTCGTGCTGCTGATGCAGGTACACGGGCTGCTGTAGCTACATGAGTTGCTGCTCTGGTTCTCGTTCGTGCTGCTGTTCTGGCTACTATCTGCTAGTGTGTTCCCTGTTGAGCGGCTGCTGATTTAAATCACTTCTTCTCTGTTACCAATAGTGCTTGAGCGGCCTAAACTACCAATGAAGTGCTTCTCTGCTACTAGTGCATTCAGTTTCGACAGTAAAATTCAGTTTTGACAGTAATAGTTAGTTTCGACAGTAAAATTCAGTTTCGATAGTTAAGTTCAGAGTCAACAGTTTTTACATCTTCTGTTGGAGTTGGTTGTTTTTTGGTGATGTAAATTTTACAGCTAGCACTTTTTCATGATGTATTTTACATCATCTATTGGAGATGGTATTAGAATCCCACTTCAGATTAACGATGTCCGTCTTGTACTGCTTCAGCGTCGACGTCGCACAGCTCGCCGGAGCTGCTCCAATGACAGAACCATCCATCACAACAGAGCAGTACCCTCGACGCCGTCTACAGACGCCTCAGATCTTCTTCCCCAGCTCCGACAGCCACCTCCGCGGCAACATCTTCAGCGACCGACCCAATGATGCTGAGGTCGAGACGGCTACGCCAAAGAGGTTGTGCACTTGTCGCATCACTTTTTACTCTACATTCATGTCGAACCCTTAGGGCTATTTTGGTTCAAAGGAATTAGTGAAGGAAAAACATAGCAATAGGAACTTTTCCTATGGTACTCTACTATTCAATTATTCATGCATTTGGTTGAAAGGAATGGAGCAAAACAAAACTGAAGGATTTTGTCCTTTCGTGTCTGTTTCAAAGGAAAAACACAGAAATTTTAACATCCACCTGGACCTACTTATCAAAATCCTATGCATGAAAAGAAGACTAAGTGCATTAGTGGCATAATAACATTCTAACTTTACACATTTGCAGGTGGTTTGACTTTAATTTGGCCATGTTTCTTTGCATTCCTGTGCTCTTCCTGCAAGCCAAAGGAGCCCTTACAGAATTACTTCAGTTACATATAGGTGTCAAAGAAAACTTTGTGTGGTTTGTCCTGCTCCTGCCGCGCCGTCGTCCACCTCACCTGAGCTGCTCCATCGACCGAAGCGTCCACCATACCATACATCATGACTCCTTACCGTGTTTCGCTGCCTCAGATCTCCTTCCCCACCACCGGCAGCCACCGCAACTGCATCACCATCATCGAATGAGGAGATGAACCTGAGGAGTACACGGGTCCACAAGAGAGGTTGCACTCTTTTGTTTCTGCTTACTTTATGCATTGCTTAATATTACCTGCTAGTTTATCATCATGTTCATCTCTTAGAAACTAAGTCGGGTCCAAATTAATGTTCAAACTTGAGTTTTAAAATGCTTGTGGGGCACATATCGAGGCAGTAATGAATAGTATATTGATCTACTATCTGTTTCATCTAGGATATCTACTATGTCGTTCATCTTGGGTGGGAAACAAACAGTAAAGCAGCCATCATCTGTCTTTTTATTAAATTAAGCTATCATTTGCCTGCTATCATTATTTTTGGATCTATCCACTGGTTGTTACCATCACTCTAGATTTTTGCATGCTCTCCTTACTTAATCTCACTATATATTTTTCGTATGCATGTCCGTTATTGTACACAGTCATGCTGAACATGTAGAGAAAAAGAGGGGAGTCTTGCGCGGCAATACAATGTCATGCAGACATCGCTCCATGGTGGGTGCAATGGCAACCCCACACCCCCTCCTCCAGATTGTAATCCAGAGGAAGATAGCTGTTTAGAGGTGGAGTCAGAGGGAGCTGACCACTCATATTTACCCCCCGAGGTGTTTGCTCTAACTTGACATGATGATGTTGGTCATATCATGCATATGGTGCCTTGCTTTGCTTACTTTAGACATCATATATGTCATCTTCTTAGTTTAGACATGTTCTGTAATGTTGTTTAGTTTCTATATCATACATGTGAATTATGCATTGCCATCTTTTTAGCCAGCCATAATATATGTGAAATATGCAATGCCATCCTGTTTAGCCAGGCATCATATATTTGAATTATATCTTGCCATTCCTTTTTTTTCATTACATTTCCATTTGTCGACAATGTTTGTACATTCAACCACTCTTCCTGTGAATCAGCCATTTGAGTGGGTGATGAAAAAATCTGGAGTGAAAACAAGTTCTTCAGAACAGACAATGCTACCCGTCGAAGCAGATATCTTGCTGGGTCCAGATAGCTCCTCAGAGGAGGATTCAAAGACAGATGAGCAGTCCTATCCCCCCCCCCCGAGGTGTATGCTCTAACTTGGTAGGGTTATACTGCTAGTATCATGCATATGGTGTCTTGCATTGCATAGTTTAGACATCATATACATAATATTCAACACCATCTGCTTAGTTTAAACATCATATATGTGAATGCCATCTGCTTAGTATATAAATCACATATGTTAATTATATCATGCCATCCTGTTTACTTAGATAACATGTATGTGAATTATGTCATGCGAACCTGTTTACTAAAGACATCATATAATTATCTCATGCCATCCTTTTTAGTTAGTCATCATATCTTTGAATTATGTCATGCTATACTGTTTAGATAGACATCATATATGTGAAATTATGTCATGCTATCCTGTTTAGTTAAACAACATATATGTGAACTATTTCATGCCCTCTTTTTATCTCACTATCTATTGCATCTGTCTCATACAAGGTCTGTACATTCAACTACTTTTCTTGTTTATCAGCCATTTGAATTGGAGGGTGTGATGGCAGTATCTAGTGGAGTAAAAACACGGCCTTCAAATAAAACAGTGCCACCTGTCGATGGAGATAGCACCCTGGTTGTACTTGCACAAGAACCAGCCCTACCACACATAACCTAGACTATCGCAGATTGTACCCCTACTTCGATGGACAGAGAACCAGCTTCACCCAATCTAACCCCAACCCCAGCAGATAGTAACCCAGTTCCAGTTGACACAGCACCATCTCCATGACAGAGCTCCCAAATAAGAGCAGTTAGTAAGGCAGCTCCAGTGCCCAAAGCTCCAGGAGTACCACGGCGAACCCCAACTCCACCAGTTAGTACACCTATTCCTGTGGACGAAGCAGAACCAGTCATCCATAGTTTAGCGTCTATCGCATTTGATGTTGTTAAATCCTATGTGCGTATCTTCCCATCATGGAAATATTATACTGAAGATGAAGGAAAAAGCCAGTTGCAGGTGTTCCTCCAGGAGTTATTTGTAAGTATTCATGGCAATTACTTTGCTTTGTCCCATACTTTCTACCTCCCTGTTGGTTATAACACAGCAAATATTCCCATTTTTCTGTGTAGAGAACGACCGATTTGGAAACTCAGGATGAGGTAACCTGTGCTAATACCTCTGCTATCTTCAAGAATGCTTTGCGGCAGTATCGGAATTACCTAAAGAAAACGTATTTCACTGGCAAGGAAACTCATCAAATTCCCTTACTTTCTTCGGAGACACATTTACGGGGCGATGACTGGAACGCCTTGTTCTGTACTGGTCTAGTCCCATGAATCTGGTAGGGTCTATGACATCATATTTCATTTTGAAGTACTATATGGATGCGTCTTACTGTACTCTCTCTTCTTGTAGAACAAGTGCTTAAACCTCCAGAACAACTGTTCTCAGGTAAGATTCCATAGCTGTGGTGCATACTGCTTTGCTCTTGTATCACTGTATTTACTCATACCAAATAATTTTTAAATAGAAGGATCCAATCTAAACTCCAATGGCACAATAGGTATGTTTAAACATGTTTCTTTAACTGGTTTGCTCTTCTAAATTGCTCTATGTTGAATTCAATTTCAATTGTGTAGACAGTTGTCTTCTCATATCATGCACATTACTAGAATCAAAATAGAGCCAATAATGTTGTTAGTTGTACATGTATACCCGTGGTACCCATCTGAAATCTTGTGGTGCCGTGTAGTTTCCCACACTTATATTCTTTCAATGCTATTTTGTCTTGAACTGATATGATTTGAACTGTGTCTCCATTTTGATTTGGCAAGACAATGCAGTGACAGTAGCACATAGATATATGTTTGTTTGATGATTTTATAATGTACTACTTTGCAATAGAAGACTTGATAGTTTAACCCTGTCCACCTTACTACTGAACTGGTTCACCAAAATGAGTTTCATATACTACATGCTAAACCTGTTATGTGTCTTCTTGTTTCTTCTTTTAGATTGTGACAGAATATTGGATAAGAGTACCACATTAAGCAATGGTAAAGGAAGTAATGCAGATAAGGTTGAAGATAGTGAGACAACCTTGTTGGTCTCCAACAAAGCTGATAAAACAGATAAGGAAAACTATCTTGAAGACAGTGAGACAACCCCAAAGTCCTGTCATGATGTAGTGTTCGAGTTACTTGCCACTACCGCTTGCACAAGCTCTTCAAACTCGCTGTGTGAATCAGTTCGGTTTCTTGAGTCTGAACTACAAGCTGAAAGACATCGGTCAGCTATGTTGCGACAAGAAGCCGAAGGACTGAGGAAGTCCCTGGAGAATTCAGATGCATACTTTCTGGTGCAATAGCAAGCGTTGGAGGATTTTAGCGCTAAACAAGAGAAAGCTAATAAGCTTGCTAAGCTTATTGCCAGCATGGTGGATACCCAGGATAACGTTTCTTGAGCTCTTCTGAAGTTGTTTCAGTTCTGGACTTGTTTTGCTGCCATGTTTATTTGCACTGGTGGCCAATTTAGACGCCCAGTGTATGTAATATGCTGCTTTGTTGTTCCCTTTATTTGCACTGGTGGCGAACTTTGATGCCCAGTGGATGTAATGTCTTTAATCGCCGTAATAACGTAGCGTTAGTTGCTTGCTTATTTATTTACTTATAGTCTTGTTTATTTGTTTCCTTATAGTCACTGCAGTTCTTTTCCTCGGTTTGCTAGTGGCCACAATAACCATGGACCACATACGGGCCGTGGTAACGATGGGCCTCCAACTGGCCGTGGTAATGATGGGCCTCCTACGGGCCGTAGGATCAATGGGCCTCCTACGGGCCATAGGATCCATGGGCCGTACTGTTCGTGGGCCAAAACCGGACCGCAATATGGACCGTAAACGGGCCAAAATTGGAACCGTCCATTTATGGGCCCAAACCATAATGGGCCGTTAACAGGCCAGAAGACAGCACAAGCTTAATTCTATCAACACGCATGATGGGTCGTTAATGGGTTGGATTACAGGAGACGATGAAAACGGCCCAACGGGTTAACATGCTACAAACGGACCGATTGTTACCACGGGCTGAATTTGGCCCATTAGCATAACAGGCCAGTAACGGACCGTAAGTAATCGAGGGCCAGAAATGAGCCCAAGAATTTATGGGCCCTTAGAAGGCCGGAAGAAAACACGGGCTGGAAACGGCCCAACTGAATCATGGGCCGTTAGTGGGCTCAAAGCAGTTTACTGTTCATGATGGGCCTGATTCACCACGGGCCGTTAATGGGCCCAAAGATGCAAAAGGCCTCATATGGGCCGAAAGACTTCACGGGCCATAGATGGGCCGAAAGTGACAACGGGCTGGAATCATATGGGACGGCCCACATGACGCTACTGGGCCGAATTTTGAAAGGCCATAACGGGCCGTGAGTACCCGGGCCGTAAATGGGCTGTATGCGAACAGGCCGGTAACGGGCTTTCCATGGGCCGGCCTGCTAACTTTTGACCAAGTCAAACGGGCCGGCCTTTTTAACCTAAATGGGCCACTGTTGGTCCGTGCCACGTGTCGATGTATCATAGGCGTCTCTCGTCCAATGAATGGATGACATCTGTCGCAACGCTGAGCTAACACATGGATCCGCCAACGAATGAAAAATTTACACGTGGAAAATCGCCATTGGTCAGGTCTGCTAACGGGTTATCGGTTCCAAACCCGCACCCGATAGCTTAACAGCGACCCGTTACGGTGGATGCCACGTGTCGGTCACCCTTGACGAAAACACTTCCATGACGCGTCATTTATCATCATGGAAGTGGACACTTCCATGATGATAATTTCAGTATTGTCATGGAACACTTCTACGATAGCATAGGTATGACTATCTTGATTCTATCATAAAATTGTCATAGATGTACATGCATGACAGAAAACTTGACCTACTATGACAAAGACATATCATCACGGAAGTGTTTTTTTATAGTGAGGGTCGCGGTAGCTACCGTCGTGATCCTGGCAGGTGGAGGCATTGGGGCATGCAGGCCAGACGCCGTCGTTCTCCTTCCCGGCCTTGTCGGCGGCAACCCACCGTGCTTGGATCTCCGCCGAGCTCTCCTCAGCAGCGCGTGTAGCTTCTTCTTTCTTGCGGCGGCAGGACTCTCTTTTCTAGAGTGCTTTCTCTCTTTCCGCTCCTTATGTGCGGCTTTGGCCGCCTCTTGCTCCACCGCCCATTCGGCCTTGGTAGCTTCAAAGTCCGCCCACGTAGGTGTGCGGCCGCAGGCGGCGATGAACTTGGCGTGGCGGGATGCCATCGCTTCCTTACCATTTAGTGTGCGGTTGCGGGCGGCGAGGAACTCGATGCAGCGGGATGCCATCGCTTCCTTACCAGTTAGTGTGAGGCATGGTGGCATGAACGATGCTTCGAGAGAGCTGTCGGGCGGAGTGGCCGGAGAACCGTACAGTGCGGTGGTTTTTTAGAGCTCAAGAACAAACGACGAAGGAAATTTCGATTCCCCTACAATCTTGGTCATTTATTATCGCACACAGTTCATTTCCGTCGCCTCTGGAAACCGTGTGTGCTCACCCTATTGTGGGTTGCATTCTGATTGGCCGTAACCCCAGCCACGCGGATCACGTGTGTGCACCATAGGATGCACCGTGATCGAACGACAATCCACGTCCCTCTCATCACACCCGTGTAGCTGTAGCTGATATTTGATGTATCTGCGCTAAATGTCTAGAAAATGCACATAATGGCATAAATATGGTAAATGAGGCCAGAAAAGTGCCAAATTTGAACACGGTGCTTTGTAGGGTGTATGTTGATCGTAGAAAAAAAATCAAGGACAACCGACGAAGGAAATTTGGATTCCCCTTCAATCTTGGTGATTTCCCTCTCAAAACCATGAAACTTCCTCGGTGATGATTCAATTTATGAAGAGCGTGTATGACGACATTAGCCAAACCATCTAAAAAATTTACCACAGCATGGTGAGGTCATACCATGGCACCATGCCAGGTATCATTTTTTCATGCATGTTTTTCATTTTTCTAGAGTTGAAAAACCAATAAACGACACGTTTGTGGTTGACTCTTGCCACACATATCCTTGAAATATCTGCCCATTCCTTGTAAAAGGCATGAAAAAATACTAAATAGCACGAGCATGATTTTCCAGACCGTTTTTGTGCACTTTTTCATGCACCGATTGTCTGAATTTGAATTATGTGCATTAATGCCTAGAAAATGCACATAATGGCCTAAATATGGTAAATGAGCCCTGAAAAGTGCCAAATTAGAACACGGTGCATTGGAGGGGGTATGTTGATCATAGAAAAAACTGAAGGACAAACGACGAAGGAAATTTTGATTCCCCTTCAATCTTGGTGATTTCCCTCTCGAAACCATGAAACTTCCTCGATGATGGTTCGATTTATGAAGAGCGTGCATGGCGACATAAGCTACACCTTCTCACATTTTTACTAGAGCATGGTGAGGTCACACCATGGCACCATGCGAGGCATCATGTTTTTCAAGCATGTTTTTCATTTTTCTATAGTTGAAAAACCAATAAACGACACGTTTGTGGTTGACTCTTGCCACACATATCCTTCAAATCTCTGCCCATTCCTTGTAAAAGGCATGCAAAATTACTAAATACCACGAGCATGATTTTCCAGACCATTTTTGTGCACTTTTTCATGAACCGATTGTGTGAATTTGAATTATGTGCATTAATGCCTAGAAAATGCACGTAATGGCCTAAATATAGTAAATGAACCCAGAAAAGTGCCAAATTTGAACATGGTGCATTGGAGGGGGTATGTTGATCGTAGAAAAATCTGAAGTACAAGGGACGAAGGAAATTTTGATTCCCCTTCAATCTTGGTGATTTCCCTCTCGAAACCATGAAACTTCCTCGGTGATGGTTCGATTTATGAAGAGCATGCATGATGACACAAGCCAAACTTCTCAAATCTTTAGCAGAGCATGGTGAGGTCATACCATGGCACCATGCCAGGCGTCATGTTTTCAAGCATGTTTTTCATTTTTCTATAGTTGAAAAACCAATAAATGATAGGTTTGTGGTTGACTCTTGCCACACATATGCTTGAAATCTCTGCCCATTCCATGTAAAAGGCATGAAAAATTACTAAATACCACGAGAATGATTTTCCTGACCGTTTTGTTTTGCACTTTCATGCACTGATTGTCTGAATTTGAATTATGTGCATTAATGCCTAGAAAATGCACATAATGGCCTAAATATAGTAAATGAGCCCGGAAAAGTGCCAAATTTGAACACGGTGCATTGGAGGTGGTATGTTGATCGTAGAAAAAAATGAAGGACAAACGTCGAAGGAAATTGGGATTCCCCTTCAATCTTGGTGATTTCCCTCTCGAAACCATGAAACTTCCTGGGTGATGGTTCAATTTATGAATAGCGTGCATGACGACATAAGCCAAACCTTCTCAAATTTTTACCAGAGCTTGGTAAGGTCATACCATGGCACCATGCCAGGCGTCATGTTTTTCATTTTTCTATAGTTGAAAAACCAATAAACGACACGTTTGTGGTTGACGCTTGCCACACATATCCTTGAAATCTCTACCCATTCCTTGTAAAAGGCATGAAAAATTACTAAATACAACGAGCATGATTTTATAGACTGTTTTTGTGCACTTTTTCTTGCACCGATTGTCTGAATTTGAATTATGTGCATTAATGCCTACATGCACATAATGGCCTAAATATAGTAACTGAGCCCGGAAAAGTGCCAAATTTGAACACGGTGCGTTGGAGGGGTATGTTTATCGTAGAAAAAAAACTAAAGGACAAACGATGAAGGAAATTTGGATTCTCCTTCAATCTTTGTCATTTATTATCGCACACGGTTCATCTCAGTCGCCTCTGGGAACCGTGTGCGCTCACCCACACGTCAAAAAAGAAAGAAAGAAAAACCTCACCCCTCCCCCCCTTCGTCCCCACAACTCACTCACTGCGCACTCCTCCGCAACTCTGCACATCAACTTCTATCGCGGCGGCCACCCCTAAGCTCGACGGTTCTCGTCGGCGGGCGTCGGTCGCACTCCAAACGGCACAGGATTTCGCACCTGCCGCTTGCCGCCGCCTATCTGCACCGACTTTCTGGACTCTGGTCGATTGGGGTTTTCTGCGGGATTTTCCGCGGGCTTGGGCCGGGGATTTTTCTCATGGAGAAGGGAATTAATTTAGCGAAATATTCGCTCATCTCTTATCGCAGTCCGTCTGTCCCTGTTAATCAACCGGCGGAAATCGCCGCAGATTCATTTTTCTTCTAGCTAATTCCAGGGTTTTCATTCAAGTGTCGACAATGCAGGCACAAATCAGGCCAGTGTGGTCACGGCCAGTCGGACACGAGGTTCTATCACACCATACAAGATGACTTCAGGGAGCGCTCGTTATGTTCAATCTCACCCTACCACGGTTGGCATGGCCTAAATTTATGAACATATACCATATATTGCTACATTTGGATAAAAGGTACAGTGCCACATGCAGCCTAGACGTCGAAGACGATTTTTTTCTAAATTAGGCAAATTAATGATGTATTGTTCTTTCAGTTACACCCATATTTGCAAGAAATCTTTGTTACGTTATCTATTTAATTATATATTTTTGTACTTTGCTTTCAGCTATATATTGTTCTGTTCTCTCAGTTACTCCCATATTTGCATGTTGCTTTGTTATTTCAATATATGTAACAATCTTAATTATCATTTCAAGCAGTACATCCCTTACTTTGCAAGAACACGCGTAGAAGGAAATCTTGGCCTTTACTTTGTTGATGACTCTATGGATGTCATATTGACCATGCAGCATGGATTTACAATGACAGTTAGGGTAAAAATTGATAAAGATGGTCACTCCTATTTTGATGCGGACCCTTGGAGAAAATTTTCTAAGTTTTATGAACTGAAAGCTGGCAATAAAATTCTAGTGCGTGCACCATAGCCTGATCTAATTAACATGGATGTTTACTTCCCGAACGTCATCAGCCGATCACAGTCTGATCGAGGTTAGTGTTCTTTCAACTTTCTCCATGTTGGCATACTACTTAGCAAAATCGGGGCATTTGTTCTGACTAACTGATCACTATTTAAGCAACCAAATCGAATTTCATTTTCTGACTCTATTCCTAGCGAGTAACAAATTCTAATTACCAATTTATGCCCACTATTCTTCTGCCATGTTCTGACTAAATAATCCCTTTCCTCCTTTTAAGCAGGATATGTTGGATGCATAGTTAACGATCTGTATGTTACTCGGCGTACCAAATTTCACTGGAAAGATTTGGAGCATGTCATAAAATTTGTTGATAATCTGACAGACATAGCACAGCGTATGAATGCTAGATTTAGGATGGGAATAATTCTACCACTGGTGCACACATTGAAAAAGACCAATTGTGTGCACAAAATGCGGGTACAAAGTCATATTTTTATGTTGAGGTTCATAAAATATATATAGCTTCAACGATATGTTACAATTAGTTTTTATTCTTCATTGCAGTAGAAATTGCCCGATGCAGTTGTTCATGAATCGATTTCCCGACGTGGTCGAATTACACTTGTGCCTGCTAATAATGCCAAAATGATTGCAAGGTACTGCATTTCCTGTAGAAATGGAACCACTCAAATTAATAGGTTCTCGCTTGTCCTGGCAATGCATCCACATTTGAAAATTGGAGACACTATTCTACTCATGCTCTACTAAGGCACGGGAGGGTTCTTCCTTTTCATTGATGAGATGCCGAGTCGCCGTGATCAAGCTGCTTCCAGCGGATAGTTGTGGTTGTTGGCCCTCTGCCTCTTAAAATGTGCTAGTTGTTACTATGTTAAGTTTGCAGATATGGACCATATGGTTGTCAAAATTGTTAAGTTCAGAATTGTTAAGTACCGTGTTACCTAGATCCGCCTTTTGTCGAATAGTGTCACCACTATATGTTACTCAAATGTTGTTTGCCAAGTTCTTAAATTTTCATGGAAAGTATTAGTATCGCACACCGTTCATTCAGTTTAAGCGCGTGCCCGGTAGAGTAGAGGATGTCCGTGTTTTCGATGTGGCGATCAACGCCGATGTCCAGAAGGCATTTGCATATTAGTTGTCCATATTGCAAATTGAGATAATATATAGATAGGCCATCCCAAAAAATTGACATATTTGACATGCATGAACAAATCAATCGAGCATATATACGCTCAAATTGGTCCAGTGCCTAGTTCAAGGAGTAATTTACAAACCATTAGCTCACTAATTTACAACAATATAATGAACCCCACGCGCACAAAAGAGCTACTGTGCACCTGACGCCAACCCAGCACGCATAGCTGCCATCGTCCATCATCGTGTCAATCCTGGGCTCAGGAAGAGAGGAGGTCACCATGTCGATGACCTACACCTTGATCGATCGAGGCTGGGGCAGCCTCGACATCGGTGATCGTCGGTGCTGCCTCAGGCGCAGCGCTCACCAGGGCTACCGTGACCACCAGGCCTACCCCGGTGATGTCCGACGAGATGACATTGGCTCTTGCCAGGGCTGCCGTCATGGCCCCCACACCTGCCCCGGCGACTTCTGGCACTGCGCCCTCCTCCATCTGGGACATAAGCCTATGCCTCGTGCGGCGGCCACCACTGCCATAGTTGTCCTTGTGTCGTCGCGGTTCCTGCTCCGCTGCCCTCACCATCCGCCACACTCTGCGTCGAGCCAGCAATATCGCCCGCTGGTGATCCCTGTCCACTTTCAGGATGACCCTGGCTAACCTGGTGGCTTGCTCGTCCCGCGTTTCCTACTTCCTCTGGCTGTCGTTGGAAGAGGCGGCGGAATGGCCGTCGACCGCCAAGCCGACCATCGTGCCGGCAGCCTCGATTCCATCGTCACCCAACTCCATCCTGTCGTCGGCCGTTGGGGGTATGACGGTATGTGTGGGAAACTAGCTAGCAAGGGGATCAGTAGTGAGTCACCGCCGACAGCCATTGTTGTGCTTATTTATAGCTAGCAGCTGGCTAGGGGGTGAGGGTTTTACAATTTACCCCTGTGGCTGGTCCTTGCGCGGGAAGTCTTCGCTGGAGCGCGGGAAGACTAAGTGGAGCACACAATTCCCATCACACAACCGTATGCGGTATCATGTGTTATCACACATGTGTTAACATAAGGAAATGTATGTGTAACTTACAAATCATCACACACGAGTACTCGCACCATGCATCAGGTGCGATGCTCCTAGCCATCGCAAACAACTCGTTTGCATTTCCAAAGATTTTCTACAAACATAATCGCACACGAAACAACTGTAGCAACTGTCTACAAGGGTTAGGGACACAATAAATATCCTCTCTTCACTCTCTGTCATCTCTTTCCTCTCGCAGCCCCCAAATTAGGCCTTCTTCTCCCCTCTGTCCTCGCCTCCACAAAATCCTCCACATCACACATGTCCTCAGAAACTCGAACCACCCTCTCCATCGCGGAAGGCACGGGGGAGACACAGCTCATACGCGCACCGGGGCCCACGGCGGTGGCGGCGGTATGCGCTGATGAGGGTGCGGCGGCCTTGGAGGCAAGTGCGGAAGAGTTGGCGGCTGCAGCAGATCTATTGGGGGCACGCGCGGTTGAGTACGCGGCCAGTGCGGCACGCGATGATGAGGCCGCCGTTGCCTTGGAGTTGGTGGCACGCGCGTATTTGGCCGTGGTAAGGGTGGCAGCCACCTTAGTGTCTGCTAGAGCTCTAGCAGCACGCGCAGCTGATGCCTTTGTTGTTTATGGCCGCTTGGAACATGCCCGTCAAGGCAAGGTCGTACGCGCGCATTTGGCCGTGGACGGGTTTTTCCCTGAGCCCGGAGCTACTGTGATGGAGCAGGAGCAGAGGAATGGCCGGGCCTATGAAATGTTCAAGGACATGGTTGTCGCCGACCCAAATCAGGATCCTTCCTTCCGAGAGAGGATTTTGCATCAGTGTAGAGAATATTTCAACATCGTCGCTCCAACAGGCCAGCCCCGCAACAACACCGACGAGTAGCTGTTTATATTTTGTTGTTTTCTGAACCTTGCTGATATGTAATGTCGCTATTATGTTGTTTGGTTGATTATGTATGAGTACGAATGATAATTTGTGCAATCATTTTCTTAATCAGGTGCTTATTAGCAGGAATCATATGTGTTATTGTCGGTGTGTGTTACTACACAATTCTGATAACTGGCCTGTTTGTCGGGTATCACACACATCTTGTTACGCCGAATCGCTTCTTTTATTTTTTATCATCACAAACAGTTCATCCGAGTGACCTGTTTGCCTGGTATCACACGCATATTGTTACTTCTAAACATTTGCGTTAATTTTTATCATCGCAAACATTTCATCCGAGTTGCATGTTTGCCGCGTATCACACGCATCTTGTTAAGTTGAACCGTTTATGTTGTTTTGGCTCATCGCAAACAGTTCCTCTGAGTGAACTGTAAGTTATCTATCCCACACACCTTGATCTGGCTGACCGTTTCTGTTGTGTTGACTAATCGCAAACAGTTCATTTGAGTGAACTATATGCCGTACATCGCACACACCTTGATCTGGCTGACCGTTTCTGTTGTTCTGGCTCATCACAAACAGTTCGTATGGATCAACTGTATGCCACATATCGGACACGCAACTCTAATCTCAATCGTGCTTGATGTCTCTGCCATCGCACACAGTTCGTCTTATTGATGACGGTTTTATTACTATACCGTTTGTGATTCATGTATCGCACACACTTTGGTCGAAGGGTCTCTGATTCATGTGTCGCGTTAGCAGCATCCTGCAGTAGTGAGTGCCTCCTTATTACGCGAAAAAAATGATTCCTCCCCCAGACAGATGGGACCCACCATCTACATCTTCACACGCAAGGAAGTGCCTCCTTATTACGCGGAAAAAAATGATTCCTCCTCCTAACAGCTGGGACCCACCAGCTACATTTTCACACACAATGAAGTGCCTCATTACGTGTGAAAAATAATTCCTCCCCAGACAGCTGGGACCCACTAGCTATATCTTCGCACACAAGGAAGTGCCTATTTATTACACGGAAAAAATGCTTCCTTTCGCTGACAGCTAGGACCCACTAGCTACATGGTCGCACGCAAGGAAGTGCCTCCTTATTACGCACAAAAAACTGATACCCCCTGACAGCTAGGACACACAGGTCGAAGCGTACGTAGCGTTATCTCTCTGGTCGCAAATGTGTACATACATACTGGTCGATCGGTCTCTCTGCAACGATAAAGCGTGGCCGAGTAAGGAGCGGCACGTGTCATGGTAGAGCCCCCGATGTACCATGTCACGTAGTCCCGTGTAAATCATGTACATGTACGTACAGCCACGCTGCAAAGAAACGGCCACGTACGTATATACGGGCGAAACCTCGAACGTGTACTCGCGCATACGTACGGCCAGGGCTCGTGTGCATCGAGAGGCAATGTGGTAGAGGCAACGGAAGGCTACACTAGACGGCAGCAACGGCGTCCTGTTCAATGGCAGCCAATTGGCTGGGTCGGAACAGAGGAAACAGCGTCGTGTACATCGAGAGCCAAGCAACTAGGTTAGAATGCGTCCTGTTCATCGGGAGCCAACTGACTTGGAAGGAACAGCTAAAACGGGGTCCTGTTCATTGACCACCCCCCACCGACTAGGGGTGTGGCATACCGCAAAACAGAGGAAACGGACATCTGTTCATCCGTCTACAGTTGAAAGGGGGTCCTTTTCAACGGGAGGGGTCTAGCGTACCGCAAAACGAACGAAACGGACTTCTCTTCTACCGCCTACGATCGAAACAAGGTCCTGTTCATCGGGAGGGGTCTGTCGTACCACAAAACGGAGGAAACAAATTTTTGTTCAACCGTGATAAGTCCAATTTGCATCATGATTTCCTACTGTTATTTATAATGTATTTGGTCATTATTTCACTTTATGATGCAATTATTATGCCTTTTCTCTCTTAATTTGCAAGATTTATGTGAAGAGGGAGAATACCAGCAGCTGGATTCTGGACCTGAAATAGCTACAGCAGAGATACCTATTCTATAGAGCTCCAAATGACCTGAAATTTTACAGAGATTTTTTATTGAATATATAAAAATACTGGAGAAAAGAAATACCAGAGGGGACCCACCAGCTGCCCACAAGGCAATAGGGCGCGCCAAGATGCCTTGTGGGGCCCACAGCTGGCCCCTGGCCCCCTCCTTCTGCTATATAAGCTCATTTGCCCTAAAAATTATAGAGAATACTTTCAGGATGAAGCGCCGCCGTCTCGAGGTGGAACTTGGGCAGGAGCACTTTTGCCCTCCGGCGGAGCGATTCCGCCGGGGATACTTCCCTCCGGGAGGGGGAAATCAAAGCCATCGACATCACCAACGATCCTCTCATCGTAGGAGGACCAATCTTCATCAACATCTTCACCAGCACTATCTCATCTCAAACCCTAGTTCATCTCTTGTATTCAATCTTTGTCCCAAAACCTCAGATTGGTACCTGTGGGTTGCTAGTAGTGTTGATTACATCTTGTAGTTGATGCTAGTCGGTTTATTTGGTGGAAGATTATATGTTCAGATCCTTAATGATATTCAATACCCCTCTGATCTTGAACATGAATATGATTTGTGAGTAGTTACTTTTGTTCTTGAGGACATGGGAGAAGTCTTGTTATAAGTAATCATGTGAATTTGGTATTCGTTCGATATTTTGATGATATGTATGTTGTTGCTTCCTTTAGTGGTGTCATGTGAACTTCGACTACATGACACTTCACCATACTTGGGCCTAAGGGAAGACATTGTGGAGTAATAAGTAGATGATGGGTTGCTAGAGTGACAGAAGCTTAAACCCTAGTTTATGCGTTATTCTGTAAGGGGCTGTTTTGGATCCATATGTTTCATGCTATGGTTAGATTTATATTATTTCTTCTTTCATGGTTGCGGATGTTTGCGAGAGGGGGTAATCATAAGAGGGTTGCTTGTTCAAGTAAGAATAGCACCCTAGCACCGGTCCATCCACATATCAAATTATCAAAGTAGCGAACATGAATCAAATAAACATGATCAAAGTGACTAGATGATAATTCCCATGTGTCCTCAGGAACCCTTTGCTTTATATAAGAGATCGTTCCGGCTTGTCCTTCGCTATAAAAATGATTGGGCCACCTTGCTGCACTTTGCTACTATTGTTACTTGCTACTCGTTACGAATTATCTTGCTACAAAACTATTAGTTACCACTACTTTCAGTGCTTGCAGAAAACACCTTACTGAAAACCACTTATCATTTCCTTATGCTCCTCATTGGGTTCAACACTCTTACTTATCAAAAGGACTACGATTGATCCCCTATACTTCTGGTTCATCAAACCGTCTACGGTCGAAATGGGGTCCTGTTCATCGGGAGGGGTGTGTCGTACCACAAAATGGAGGAAATGGGCTAATGTTCATCCATCGTCAACTTCCTACCGCATGCCTCAACGGGCTATAGTTCATCCGCCAAGCGCCTGCAGCCTCCATGGGGTCCTGTTCATCCACCCCAAGCCGGTTGTGGTTGGCGTACTGCGGCACGGCCTCCTCGGGGTCCTGTTCATCCAGCACCAACCACCTACTACCACGGGGTCATGTTCATCCAACCCCCATCGGCTGGGGTGGGGTGTACGAGCGGGCGGCAGCAACGAGAACTGTTCATCCACATCTGCAACCAACCGGCTAGGTCAACTCAACACGTCTCGCACAAGGGGCTCGATCGATGTAAGTCTCGGCTCGATCTACTACGTACATATCGCGCGCGCGGCAGCAACGGGCACTATTCATCGAGAGGCAACCAACCAGCTATCAACTCACGTCTCGCGCGGGGGCTCAATGCAATGCATCGATCTATCGGCTTCAGTAAGCAGCGAAGGGAGTGATCGCTTGGGTTCAGTTAGCAACGAAGGGATAGATCGGCTTCAGTTAGCAGTGAAGGAATCTCTCGGATTCAGTTAGCAGTGAAGGGATCACTCATGTTCAGTGCGTAGTGCGATCACTCATGTTCAGTACATAGCTAGTGCGAGGAATCGATCGATCGCTCGGGTTCAGTATGCGAATGGCTCGCTCGGGTTCAGTTAGCAAAGGGCTCACACACGCACGCAGACGAGAGAGAAATGCGCAAACGACTGCATCGCTCAGCCCCAACCACCCACTGTATACCGGGAACTCCCCAAAATTTCCTAGCCCTCACTTCTACCATGATTTTTTACGTCATGGACGGCCCAAAGAATGTCATGCAGGTGCTTCTCTTGCCCGCCTAGGATGAAAAGCCAATTTTGTGTCATAATTTTTTGTCATAGAAGTAGGAGCCCACCACATCTATGATGATACTTGTTTTTGTCACAATTATCGTCATGGAACAGAAAACGTTTTCATTTGGGCCATAATGTCATGAAAGTGTGTTTTTTGTAGTGAAAGGACATGTGCCAGTACTTCCCTGGTCATGCTGACACGGTCGACCAAAAGGCATTCTAGATGTAGTTCCAGGAGTCGTCGGGCCCTCAATTCCTCGGCGACCGGATGAAATAGCTGGCCGAACTTCAACAAGCAGCAACGCCTACCATAGAGGGTCTATGCAACTCTCTATGGCCGAATGCCCCTCTGTCGACTAGCTTTTTTGGGCTTGTTCAACGCCTTCAAGACGCTAAAGCTCAAGTCGATATGTGGACGTGGTCAGGTTGTATGGAGGGTGCTTGGGAGGCGTTTGCAGCCGTCCATACGTGGTGGCCGAAGCTGGATCTAGAGCCCATCTCGTGATGTTGTCTGGAGATGAAGCGAGAAGCCACAGACTATTATGTAAAGGTCATGCCAGCAGCTCGTGTAACGCCCAATATGCGATCTTATCCTCAAGGAACTTGGAAGTCCCGCCAAGGATAGAAGCGCATATTGAAGACACTTCGCAAGGTGGATATCATTACAACATACCTTGTACTGAATAGATGAGAATACCAGATAAAGGCTTACACTCGCCACAAGCTACAGCATGAATACATCAATACAT
Source organism: Elymus sibiricus (assembly GCA_039707655.1). Taxonomy (NCBI): domain Eukaryota; kingdom Viridiplantae; phylum Streptophyta; class Magnoliopsida; order Poales; family Poaceae; genus Elymus; species Elymus sibiricus. The sequence goes on from CM077674.1 coordinate 257,971,362, forward strand.
AGCAATCACCATACGGAAGAGCAGGATCCGACTATGGATGAAATCAAACGAAAGAAGAACGACATCCACCCTGCTAATCCCAGGTTGCCAACGGGGAACCATCCTATGATCGACGAAGAAGAAGCAGAAGAAGAACTTCAAATAGAACAAGCATCGCTCTCACGTCGAAGCATCGCTTTACCTGTACCTGCACCTGTTGTTGTACTAATCTGTGAGCCACGGGGACTCAGCAATCTCATTACCATGGGTATCAAAACTAGCAAAGATTAATGGGTATGGAATGGTTAAGTGGTGCGGTTGCAGCAAGCACTAAGCATTTATACGAGGCTAACTTTTGAGTACAAGAATAAGAAGAGTAAACTACGCATAATCGGTCGCAATTTAATATGATCGAGAAGTGATCCTGAACACCTACTTACGAGTCAAACATAATCCCACCGTGTTCTCTTCCCGAACTCCCTCGAAAAGAGACGATCACGGTTACACACGCGGTTGGTGTATTTTAATTGAATTTAGTGTCAAGTTCTCTACAACCGGATATTATAAATTTCCAAGTCGCCACATAACCGCGGGCATGGCTTTCCGAAAGATATAACCCTGCAGGGGTGTCCCAACTTAGTCCATCACAAACTATCACAATCAGCTTTGGAAAGACCTCAACCTCGAGATAGCCCGAAGTATCCTCGGAATCCCGGTGCACAAGACATTTCGACAATGGTAAAACAAAACCAGCAAGACCTCCCGACGTGCCGACACCCCGATAGTTGCCGCGCGTATCTCGTCTCAGGCCACGATAGGATGGGACTAGCTACGAGTAAAACCAATCCTCGACTTTCCCCGTGGTGGCCCCGCAGGCAGCCCATTTTGGACCAACACCATCAGCACTGGCCCACCTGCTTATGTTGAATTAAGAATCCGCGAGGTGATCAGCCCCTATGCATTAATTAAATAATTTCAGTATTATTATGTTGGCAAATTTTAAAACCAAAGTTGGGTCTTACTGGAAGAGTTTTATTCAAAGCGAACTATCAAGGGGGGCCCATAAACCCCAATCATGTTAGAAACGCTAATCAAGGAACATAACACCGGTATGACGGAAACTAGGGCGGCATGAGTGGAACAAAACACCAGGCAAAAGGTCGAGCCTTCCACACACAACCAAGTATATAGATGCATTAATTAAATAAGAGATATTGTGATATCCCATGATATCCATGTCCCAACATGGAACAACCTGCAACTTCACCTGCAACTTCACCTGCAACTAGCAATGCTATAAGAGGGGCTGAGCAAAGCGGTAACATAGCCAAACAACGGTTTGCTAGGATGGTGGAGGTTAGAGGCTTATCATGGAAAATTGGGAGGCTGACAAACAAGTGGTAGGTAGCGAGACATAGTGATAGCATCGAGACAACTAAAAGGCAAAGATAGTAGTGATATCCAAGGAAATGATCATCTTGCCTGAAATCCCGCTTGGAAGATGATCGAATCCATGAAGTAGTCAAACAAGCATAGTCGAATGAATCCTCACACTCGCAACATTACCGGAACTATCGAGAAGCACAAGCAAAAAGAAGCAAACAACATGGTAAAGAAACATCACATAATCATGGCATGATACACAACCAAGTATTATGCATGTCCATTAAAGATGCATGGCATGGCAAAGTGCAACATTCAAATACTACACATTAAATGAAGCTCAATATGCAATGAGTTGCCTATTGACGAAACTCCACATTCAAATATTTAGTTCACTCCCGTTTATGTAGATGACAAGATTAAATGTTGGTTTACATGGCAAGAGGTGAAGCATATGTACAATACCTATCTAGGCAATTTAAATGAGGCCGGAAACAACATATAACAATTCTGGAAATGCCCCATATGTAATTTTCAAAATTGGTACTGTTCTGCCTAAAACATAATTTTATTGTTGTTAAACACGGAAAATAAGTGCACCATGTTAATGTACACATTTTTCTAGACCATTTACATATGTAGTTCATTTAATTCGGAGCTACGGTTATTTAGTTATGAAATAAACCATTTAACAAGTCATTTATGCAAATTAATGCAAACAGCAAGTTTAAACATTTTTAACATGGATGATGTTGGATATTGTGAAACTACACAAAATTCTAAGCATTTTACATATACAGTTTGTTTTATTTGGATGCACGGTTATTTAGTTATTAGCAAACTAAAATAGTGGCATTTGTGTAAATATGCATGTCCTGGAAATTGGTTAAATTCGTCGAGAGGAACAAAAACACTACACGGGCCGAAACTGATGAATCTGGGCTGACTAGGGCATGGGCGCAAGATAGCTGGCGCGCGCAGGCGGAGCATAGCATGTGCTATGAAGTGGCTCACCTAGCGGGCCAGGCCCATGGAGGAAGATGCTGCAGGCCGGCGGGGCAAGCGGGCCGAAAAATCCTAACGGACGCTCATTGCTACAGACTGTCGCCGTTTCGCACAGGGGTTCGAGCGACCGATCGAACTGGGCCGGCCCGTTTAGAAGCGAGCAGCGACCGGTGCGTGCGTTCTATAGAATCTGGTTTTGGGAACCTTCTGGAAGGTTCTTGTAACACCCTGGATTTTGCCTTTTTCTTTTATTTGGATTTATTTGGATTTATTATTTGCATTTGAGGTTTTCTGTCATTTCTTTTGGACTTACCACTTGGAATTATTTTTGATTTTGTTCCAAGTGGGCTCTATCATCCATAAACCCTCCCTAGACCTCATCCCTCTCATAATAATGCCATTGGGTATTTTTATTTAATGGCATTATATGTTTTTTCTCTCTGAAAATGCTCCTTTTCTCTCTAAGCTATGAAGCAACACCTATTTTTATTGCCCAGAAAATTCCCAGATATTTTTTGGATCATGCCTCACCTTCCTATGCAAAAATATCCCATGGTCATTTGGAAAATTTCAGCCAGGGAAAATGTTTTTGCTTCTGGTCAGAAAGAGCACATTGTGAAGCAACTATATTTTTCCTTGATCCTTTTTAGCTGAAATTTTTACCACTTGATCACCCTCCTAAGTGATGCTTAAACGCCTAAAATCAGCCCTAGAACCTCAGCCATTTGTCCTCAGTGCTTGGAGCAAGTTTCTGTCCAGAAACTTTCTCTCTAGCTCCAGTCACCTCCAATGCACCATTTGGCAAGCCCAGCGCATTCCTTGGCAAAGCGTTGAAGGGACAACACCTAGGACATGGTGTGGCAGCGCCGAAAGTCACCTGCAGGCCAATGCACGCGGTGACCGCGTCCGGGCATGGTGCAATGCACGCGCTCTGTGCGCTCTGCCCGTCGGGTTCGATCGGCCTCTGTCCAACCTCTCCCCTCGCGCCACCACAGCATGTCTAGTCCACTAAGAGCACTCCCATTCTCCCCCCAGCCCCTCTCTGACCCTCCTCGACGCCGGTAGGAGGCACGCCGGAAGCGGCCATGGCGCTAGCTTGCGGTATAGTGAGCCGCACACGCGCCCCTGTTCCTCTTAGTGCGCCTGCGCTCGAGCCCGCGTGCGTGCACTATGCTTGGCCTCGCCCGCGTCGTCTCCTAGCTCGCCCGAGTCCTCACCGTCCCCGGTTCGCCCTGCCGCATAGCTCCGGCGGAGCCCGAGCACTGCCTCGCCTCCTCCTATAAATAGAGCTCCTCCCCGATCGTTCTAGCCATCCCAAACCTCCTCTCCACTCTCAAATCGAGCTCTAGAAGCTGCTGGCAACGCCGGGAAGGCCTCTGGCCTTCAAACCTCGCCGGCGACCGCCGCGGATCCCTCTCCTCCGAGCACTTATCCTAGTCCACCCCAGCTCCAACCACTGCCACCCCTTAGACCATAGCAACCTCCTGAGCATGACGGTACCAAGAGCTCGCCGGATTGTCATCGGAAACGCCGATCCCGATCAGCTCCGCCACCACCGTCTCTGGAGAGGATCGGCGCAACGCCGTTCGACCTCCTCAGCTCGTGTTTCGGGTACGTGCGTGACCGTCTCGCCGAGCTGGTCCCATTCCCCCTCTCTCCGGTGATCGCCGACGTCTCCTCGCCGGAGAAACGCCGGCGACAGAGCCGCCAGGCCCTGTTCCCTCCCTCTCCTCTGTTTAACCCTGACCGCGGGCCCCGCCCGTCAGCCTCTCACCCGCTCGGCCGAAACGGTATAAGTGGAGGCGTATTCTCTGAATACGTCTTCGACGTGGCCGCTGCTGGATTTTCTTTTTATTAGAAATTTTGACCAGATCTAATCCAACTTTGACCAGCTATAAATTTTAATCTATAAGTCCAAATGCGATGATACTTTTTGCTGCTGGTTTGTAAAATTCCAAAGTTTCTGTATGCCAAATTTCAGAATTTTTCTTGCTGTTGAGAATTTCTGGTGCAATAAACAGTGTTATGTGACATTTTCTTTTTGCATTTAATTTAATTTCAGAAGAACCTAGTTGTGTTGGAGAAGGCCAGGAGTACTGTGACACTCCTCTGAACCAAGTCAAGCCACAACATTCATATGCAAGGATGGCATTGCAATGACATTGGTTTAATTGAATTAAATTCATCATATATTCACTATTTAAAATAAATTGCTATATAACTTTTATTGCATAGACTTTGTTCTGTCATTTTGATATTATGCAGTAGGGTATATACTTACTTGCTAATATGAACAGTAGAAATCATGTCATATGCACATATGGTAGTAGTATGCATTCATCGTGACCTGTGCATCCATTCATACACTATGGCTCGAATCATTTTCTTTTCAAGTTAAACTTGATAATAATCCAACTTGAACATGCTGTTGATCGAGTCATGGTGCCACCGAATCGAGCTCACCAGTGCAACCACACTTTCCTGGATGGGGACGCCCTAATGCGGTCTATTGTCATGCCTCTCGCCGGTGCCTCCTACGAGGGAAGGTTGTGCTCTGGCGCTACCCTGGCCCGGTAGGCAGTCATAACCTTGAGGACCCGAGTTTTGATGGTACCAAGGTCCCCGTTTGGGACAATGTTATGTTTGGCCACGACGGTGGCAGCCACAGAGGTGGCAGATGTCACATGTTGACATCAGGGTCACCCAGGACATAGCCCAAAGGGGAGTTTGTCGGAGTGGCCGGGAGAGTGTCATGCAATAGATTGGTTTTGTCGGAATGTCGTTGGTCCACCCGAATGGGAGCACGAGGCCATGAGTTCAATGGTGTGGGTACAGTGTACTAACCTCTGTAGAGTGTATAATCTATCGATAGCCGCGTCCTCGGATATGGACACAGTTCGTAGTAGGTCACACCGTGGGTCAACAGATAAAGTTAACTTGCACACTAAGATTCACAAGATGGCACATACAGAAATGGTGATCGAGGATCACTATGAAAGGTATGAATGTGATCAAGTGAGGATCACGTTGGTAAGTTATGAACGGTGGTTACGCGGTAACCCCGAGATGGTAAGTTGGTCCCGAGGACCATGGCAATGTTTCACGCACATCACATGTTGAGTAGTATCATGCTCATGTACTAAATCTGTTAAATGCCTTGTTGTTGTTTGTCGCACTTGTTTTGTTTGCTGTGAGCTTGCGAGTACATTCAAAGTACTCACCTGGCTTATCATGCCAGATGTAGGAGAAGCCGTGCAAGGAGTTGACGTTGAGCAGTTTGTCGCGCTCTAGGCCGTGTCCCAGCAGTGTCCCTGTGGAATGGAGTTCCGCTACCTTGTCGTTCCGCTGTCGCGTAGTACTTCCCTTATCATCGAGGCCCCTGCCATGTCTACTAAATAATGTACATAAGTGCAGCCGCACCGTGTGTGCCGCTTGGCCTCGCTCATCATGTAAGATGTAAACCTATGTTCCCGCTAAGAGATCAATAAAGCGGTTGTTTTCTGTACCAAGTTGTTGTGTATTGTCAGAAGACTTGAGCTCTGGGCTGACAATACAAGGTAAACCGGTTGCTCTGAGTCGGGGTGCCACAGTTCCTGACAGGTTTTAGGAACCTTTCAGAAGGTTCCTGAACCGGTTTTTCAGGATTTTTAGCTTTTAGTTTTTCTTTTTATTTTTTTCTTTTTTCTTTTTCCTTTTCTTTTTTTCTTTTTTCTGTTTCTTTTTAAAATAATCATTTTTCTTTTCTTTTTCTTTTTTTTTCAAACTTATTCGAAAATTTCAAATTTTGTTCGGAATTTCACAAAATGTTCTTGTTTTCAAAATTAGTTCACAAATTCAACAAATGTTCGCGTTTAAAAAAAATTCAGGAATTTAAAAAAATGTTCGTGGTTTCAAAATTTTGTTCACAATTTCAAAAAATGTTCCTGTTTTCAAAATTTGTTCATAGAAACAAAAAATGTTCCCTTTTTTTCAATGTTTGTTCACAATTTCTAAAAATGTTCCCGTTTTCAAAATTTGTTCACAAATTCATAAAATATTCCCTGTTTTCAAAATTTGTTCAGAAATTCAAAAAATGTTCGGGGAGTTTCAAATAATGTTCGTGCTTTCAAAATTTGTTCAAAATTTCAGAAATGTTCCCGTTTTCAATTTTTTTTTCACAAATTCAAAAAATGTTCAGGCAAATTCAAAATACTTTTGTTGTTTCAAATTTTTCTTTGTCTTTTTTGAAAAATATTTGAAATTCCAAATTATGTTCGTGTTTTTCAAAAAATGTTCGTTTCAAAATTTTGTTGGTGCTTTTCAAAAAATGTTCGCGTTTTGACATTCTGAACAAATTTTTAAAGACACAAACATTTTTTTGATATTCTCGTTCAATTTTTTAAAATGCGATTTTTTTATTTATGAACAAATTTTGAAAAAATGAACATTTTTTGAAATTTTAAACAAATTTTTAAAAGCGCGAACATTTTTTAAAAGAAAAATAAACTTGAAAAAGAAAAAAGAAATGAAAAAGGAAAAACGAAAAAAATGACAAAGAAAGAAAAAACGAAAAGAAAAAAAGAAAAAGAAACAGGGGGCGAATATATGTAGTTCTAAAGAATTCGCGCTGCATAGTCGTCACTAGCAGTGACTAGCTCCAGTGGCTAGCTGTGCGCGTCCACCAGAGCGAGTTCGTGAGTTCGATTCCTGACTGGCACGCGGCAGTTTTTGCTATTTTTTCAAGGCTGGCTGCTCCCTTGTGGGCTGGCCCAGGCGGGTGAGTGCCTGTGCGAAGCCCCGCCATTCTGCCGCTTAATACGGCAGATGGGAGCTCCCAAGCGGGCCAGCTCAATCTAGCGAAGACGGCTGCGGGGCTGGAGCGGGCGAAGGACGAACTGGCCCGCGCGTGAACCAGAGGAGGCGGGGGTCGTGCTCAATGCAGAGTCAAAAGCAGGCGTGGCAGGGGAGGTTCGAGGCGGCAGCATTGTGGAAGAAGACCGGCGGCGCAGCTGCGGGTCACAGGGAGGCGCGGCTTCGGCGGGCAGGGGTTGGAGACGAGGTACAGAAGGGTGGCTTCCATGGTGTCGGGGCGACGTGCTCCTCGTTCCCTGCGGGCAGACGACGACGGGAGAGCGAGGTGAGCGAGATCGATGGGAGGATCGAAGAGGAGGCAGGACGGCGACTTGCGAGATGGTGGTGGATGGAGTGGACGGGCGGAGCTTGCTGGGAGGTTCAGCACCACCGGATCTAGACGGTGGAGGTGGGTGACGGCGGCGCTGGAGCTCCTGTGGGCGTTCATGGCGGCGGCGGCCTCCTACTAAGGCCTCGTTTGATTCGAAGGAATTCTAATGGATTTCTGCAGGATTGAAACCTTTAGGAATTTTCCCTATGTTGGCCCTTTGATTCATAGGATTGGATTACATAGGAATTTTTTCTATGAAATCTTTTGTACTACATTTTATAGGAAATCTAACATCCATTCCAACCTCTTTTTACAATTCCTTTGTTTTTCATGTGGCATCAAACACTCCTTGCTAATCCTATAGGATTAAAGTTGGCATGCCACTTCAATCCTATATTTTTCCTATTCCTACATTTTCAAAATCATGCGAATCAAAGAGGCCCTAAGAGAGGCAACGAGACGAGAGATTAGAGAAGAAAGAGACAGGAGAAAGAGAGGGAAGTGAGAAGAAGGAGAGGTGCGGTAGCGGCTGGCCTAAGCTGGTCGCCGGGGAGGCGGCCTGGTTGTGAAGGTCCTCGGGTAGTGGAAGTTGGGTCCGGCTCCCTACTAGGAAAAGCCTTATAGGTGAACTAAAAAAAGTGGCGGGCGCGACAAGGCACCCGCCACTGCAAGTTAGGAGAAGCAGCAGTGGCGGGTGACACAACGTGATCGCCAGAGCAACAAGCACACCAGTGGCGGGTGTTGTACACCACCGCCACAAACAAACACTACTAAGCTTGGCTATGTTATGAATGCTTGTTGTGGCGAGTGGCTAGGTGTACCCGCCACTGGTGTTATAGGCAGCAGTGGTGGGCAGGCCAAAGTCCCCGCCATAGGTGAATGGCTGCAACCGGTTAAGTATTTTTTTTATGCAGATATTAGCTGTGGCGGGCATCCAGTCGTGCCCGCCACACATAGCACAGCTCTGGACTGTCTAGATTCAACTCGAAGATTGCCGCCCGCCACCCAAAATTAGCATTGGCGGGTCATTTGGCGCGCCCGTTGCAGGGGATTAGCACTATCTGCACGCACGCGCCCCATTCCCCTCCCCCTACCCCATCTCGCTCTCTTCACCGCCCTCGCCCTCCACCGCGGCGTTGCCCACGTCGCCATCGCCGTCCTCCTTGCCATCCGCTGCCACTGTCGTCCTCGCCGTACTCATCGCCGCCCTCGCCCTTCCATTGCGTCGCCCTAGATCCGCCGCCCTCGTCGCCCTTGCCCTCGATCCGCCACCCCGTTGTCCTCAGCTCCGGCAGGAATTACGTCGCCGTCCCCGCCTCTCTTTCCAGCCATTCTCGTCGCCACCCGCGGCCGCGACAGTAGCCACATTTGACTAGGGTTAGGGTTAGGGGTTTGATAGTTGTAGTTTTAGTTTTTAGTTTCTAGCTAGTTGTAGTTTGATGATAGTTGTAGTTTCGAGTTGTATAGTTTTTAATGCACACATTAAAACAAATTGTAGTTGTAGTTTATAGTTGTAGTTTGATATTTCTAGTTGTAGTTTGATAGTTGTAGTATATAGTTGTAGTCAGCAATCAAAACTAGCCATATATATGAACTCACCAGCCACATACGTAACCATCAACGAGGAAAAGCATATCGTGGGGGGTGACTCGCATATATATCGCATTATGTTGTGTACACTATTTTTATTCATACTGAGTTCAATATTATGCTATTGTAGGCCCCTTCATTTCTTTACAGGGATACATACTATAAGTGCAAAAGTATTAGCGAAATGTTGATTTATTTCCGTTTCGCCAAATTTCTAGCACTTAATGTGTCCACTTTTATGCAGAGGTCATGCACAATTTTTTTGTTTATTTTTTATTCATATTGTGTTATAGTAGATGTCTTAAGTTCTTTACAGGGATTCATACTATAAGCACTAAAGTTTTGGCGAAACGTTGATATATTTCCGTTTCGCCAAATTTCTAGGACTTAATGTGTCCATTTTTATGCAGAGGTCATGCCAATTTTTTTGTTTGTTTTTAATTCATATTTTGCTGTAGTAGATTTCTTCATTTCTTTCACCAAATTTAGTTCTAGGTCATTTTTTCCCGAAATGGCGGACAAAGGCAGGTACCGTGGTGTTTTCCAGAGGCCCTGGGGAAGTGGGGCGCCCAAATCCAAAACCTCGTCACTGGCAAGAAACAATGGCTCGACACGTTCGACATGGCCGAGGAAGCGGCGCGTGCTTACGATGCCATGGCGCTCGAGTACCAGGGGCCCCAGCTCAACTTTCCTCAAGATGCTTGGCGCACGAGTGAGATAGCGTCTCCTAACATGAGGATAGTCTCACTACAAAAAAAACACTTCCGTGATGATACGTCTTTGTCACAGTAGGTCAAGTTTTATGTGATGCATGTACATCCGTGACAATTTTATGACAGAATCAAGATAGTCATACCTGTACTGTCGTAGAAGTGTTCCATGACAATACTGAAATTATCATCACGGAAGTGTCCACTTCCATGACGATAAATGTCGCGTCATAGAAGTGTTTTCGTCAAGGATGATCGACATGTGGCATCCACCATAACGGGTCGCCGTTAAGCTATCGGGTTCCAGTTTGGATTCGATAACCCGTTAACAGCCCTGACCAATGGGGATTTTCCACGTGTAAAATTCTCATTGGCCTAAGGAACCACATGTCAGCTCGGCGTTGCGACAGATGTCATCCATTCATTGGACGAGAGACGCCTATGATACGTCGACACGTGGCACGGCCCAATAGTGGCCCATTCATGTTAAACGGGCCGGCCCAGCCAAAGGCCCACAAGATTTTGTCAGATACTAGTGGACCGGCCCGTTAACAGCCTGCCATGTTTTGGGACAAATTACGGCCCATATCAGATATGGCCCGTTAACAGTGCACTGTGTTTTGGGCCCATCTAAGGCCCGGTTTATATTACGGCATGTTAAAGGCCCATTGAACAGTTTGACCGAGTTCGGCCCGATGATAGTTTGGGCCTGTTAGAGGCCCTTCGCACAATTGGGCCGTTTTCAGCCCGGTTTCACTTTTGGCCATTTAACGGCCCGTGCGGCATTTGGGCCCATTTCTGGTACAAGTGACTTTCGACCTCTTAACGGCGCGTGCCGCATTTCGGCCCATTTCTTGTACAATTTACTTTCGGCCTCTTAACGGCCTGTGCAGCACTTGGGCCCATTTCTGGTACAAGTGACTTTCGGCCTCTTAACGGCCCGCAGTCTTCGTGGATAAATTTAAGCCCACTCTGACTATCGGCCTGTTAAGGGCCCGTGAAATAATTGGCCCTAATTATGGCCCGCTTTGCACCCGGCCTGCTTACAGCCCATCATGTTATTGGGCCAACCACGGCCCGGGATAAATTTTGGCCTGTGAACGGCCCGTCATATAATTGGGCCAATCATGGGCCGAGGTATATTTAGGCCTGTTGTCGGCCCGTGAATTATTCGGCACAATTCAGGCCCGATCTAATTTTCAGCCTGTTAAAAGCCCATGGTATTTTCTGGCCCAACTAAGGTAGGCTGTTTACTCGGCCTGTTAAAGGCCCGAAACTACTTGGGCCCGGTTTACGTTCAGGCCTGCTAACGGCCTGAGATGATAATGGGCCCACATTTGGACCCATATATAGAGTTGCGGGCCGGCCCGTTTGCGTAGTCTAATCTTTTTATATATAGCACTAACGGACCAATAACGTTTTGGCCCATTGATCTCCGTCGAAGCTTACGGCCTAGCGACGATAGCATGTACAGTGAATAAATTCTTCTGGAAATTTTTTTTTACAGCATAGTGACTACAAATAAACCTAGACTATACAATAATGAAATAACGGGATATTACATCGACCGGGCATTAAAGTTCGCCACTAGAGATAATAAAGCGCAACCAGACAGCGGATTACATACACTGGGCATCAAAGGTAGCCACCAGTGCAAATAAACGAGCCGACAAAACGTACAGAACCAACAGCTCTTCAACACAGTTAAGGAAGGTTAGGCCTGCATGGCAGCTGCAGCGCAAGCAACTGAGCAAGCTCATGAGACTGCACTTGTTTGACGCTTATATCCTCCGACTCTAGCTGCATAGCATCAATAGATGTCCTGTACTTCTGGTTAATCTTCGATAGAGATTGGAGTTCCAGTATGAGTTGAGTTGAAGCATGTCTTTCTGCTTGAATTTGATACTGAAGAAGTCGAACAGATTCAGGCAGCGACCTCATCGAGCTTGTGTCACTGCTATTATCGAGTAACTTCGACACTACATCAAGACATGACTTTGGGGTTGTATCGCTATCCCCAAGATGTGTTGCCTTGTTCCCTGCAATATATGTTAGAGGGACAAGCAATGGGTTCATCTCACTATCATTGTGGCAGTTCTTCCTGGCGTAAGTGATATCACCCTGAAAGAGAAACAAGCAGAGAGATAACAGGTTTTGCACATATAAGCATCAATGTTGTCAATTCATCCCATTTATTAGTCGCAAATAAAGAGACACGGTTTAAAATAGCATTATCATAATAAGACATGGCAGGAAATGGCATTGTGCAGGAGTGGCCAGCTTAACCACACCACTGGATTACAGATCAAGAACACAAACATACATGTAGTGCTAAAGAACGTATAAGCATCAATGGTGAGTGTACTGTCAATTTATCCCATTTCAGATTGCTAAATAAAGAGACGATTTAATAAAGAGACGATTTAAATAACATTAACATAATATGGCATTGTTCATAGTTAAGACGGCAGGATATGACATTGTGCTGGAGTTGGTAGTTTCACCACACTACTGGATTACAGATCAAGAACACAAGCATACATGCAATGCTAAAGAAGATCACTTGATATGTTTAGTTTAATTTACATGGTATGAATATGGAACTAGGTTGTGCAAATAAAAACTGAAATTGAGAAGTACAAACTTATGTTTATGAACTTCTTCGTAATAAACTTTAAACATGCAATTTGATGCAAACGACAAAAATAAATAGTAGTAACAGAAATAGCTATCCAAATATACACAACAAAGTTTGAAGGCTCGAGAAGGACAAACTTACATTAGTAGTGAAGACTGGCTCTATAAAGCCCTTTTCCATGTTGATAGGGGGGGGGCAATTCAAGAAGTTTACCAAAGAGTCTTCTTCATAAGCATTGCCTTTATTCTACATTTTGTTAGGAGCAAATATAGATGTGATAATATCGGAACAAATGGAGATTATTTAAGCTAAGATACAGAGTGATGCTACATCATGAACTAGCTATAAATGTAAGTACAGCATACAGGCAAAAGGTACTGACAAGAGCAATGCAGAGCTAAATTTCTTCAGTTGCATTGGTTTTATTCAACATTTTAGTAAGAGTAAATATAGATCTGTTGTGTACAAAATCAAGGGCTAGGAAAATAAGCTGCAAAGTGATGGTACATGAACAACTAGCTGACAATATAAGTACAGTGATAAAGGACAACAAATACTTAGAAGAACAATGCAGAGCTAAACTTCTTCATAAGCATTGGGTTTATTCTACATTAATGTATGCATTAATATAGATCTGATAATTTGGAGCGAACAGTGGATAAGCAAGCTATCATGCACACTGATGTCACATAATCAACCAGGTATGAATGTAAGTACAGGGATACATGACAACAAGTGGTAACAAGAGCAAAGCAGCGAGCAGCATAGTGGCGATATCCTAGGTTTTGTGGCGCTGATTCTATCGCCAATATAAGTGGGGTGCTATATGATTTCTCCGGGACCACAACCTTTTTCAAGGACTTTGCTTTTACTCCTTCAGGTTCTGCGGTCACCCTCTTCCTTTTGGATGTCTGATACACAAGAACAACATTTGAATGGAAAAACATGGTATGATGACAAATGGAATAGGTATTGATAATGGATGGGCATGGCATCTTCACATATATGATGAGTAAACTAAGCAGATGGCGGTGCAACGAAGTAGAAGAAATGCAAGACACCTAATGCAAGATACGTGCAAGCAATAAAACCTTGCCAAATTAGAACCCAGACACCTTGTTGGATGAACAGGATAGGCCATCTTCCTTCGACTCCTTGAGCTCAGAATAGTCATTAGGATCATATTCTAAACATGAATCTGTAGGTGGGGAGCATGTGGGTTTCATTGCATCTAGAATAGAACTCAATCCCTTGATGCCAAGTTTGTTAGCCATTGCACTGTTCCGCAATATTTTTCTGGTGTGCGCATTCTCATATTCATTGTGATTATGTTCACTATCTAAGAAGCATAAAACATAAATAGTAGTGAGATTATCTGTGTAATGTAGAGGATGTACTAATATAATAGGGGCTCCCTGTAAACCCTTGTGTGCTATCACTGGATTCTGATGAGAGAGCCCATGTGTTCTATAATTTGGTGCGTACATTAATATAATCTAGCACAACTACACAAAATAATAGGCTCCCTATTGGGAGCTCTAGAGTTAAGGATAGTTGGCAGATGATAGGTTTCAAAATATATAGTATAGAAAGTTTATTGCCAAACCATGATAACAAGAGCGCACAGAGAAATTGTATTCCCTCATGTCTCTATATGTGGCGCACATGCATTTCAAAACTCATGTACTAACATTAGCTGACCAATTAAATGTAAGCTTTGGAAATATGAGTGGCATGTAGTTTAGCTTGAAGGATGGAGTGCTTCTAGTACGACACAAAGGCACTAGGCAGATCGCAGTGTAGATAAAAGGGGGACACCATAAGCATCACAAATAAATCGGGACAGTGGAACTGGCTGGAAAACATGCGGTTATATTGCCGCTACTAATCGAAACCCTACCGATCACCTACAGGCTAGCTCTATTCACTTGAAGGCGCACTACTGTTACTATCAGTCTAGTCTCTCAAAGGCCACACGGCTGCCAGCATTTCATGGATATTATGGCAGACCAACTCGAAGTGCTGAAAGCATCTAGCAGAAGCAGCCCAACAGACCTGTCGATTGCAGATGTCACTGATCCCCTTCAAGACAAGGAACATACTATACTTATTAAAGAAGAACAGAAGAGGAACATGTTAAAGAATAGAAGAGGAAGCATATTATGGAGATTTCGCTTCTTTCTATACAATGTTGGTTGCCCACCCATGATGAATCAGAGCGCCCAAAGAAATGCTATTCCCTGGTGTCTCTCTACATGTGGCCACATGCATTTGGAAACTCAAGTGGGAGCATTAGCTGACCAATTAAATTTGTGTCTGTTAACTAATATCAGTATCATATCACATTCGTATTTGAACAACTAAGCTTTGGAATTATGATTGTTGTGTTGTTTAGCTTCAAGGGTGGACTGCTGCTAGTACCACACAAAGCACCTACGCAGATCATAGTGTATATATAATGGGAAAACCCTAAGCATCACGAGTAAAATCAGGAAAGTGGAACTTGCTGGAAAATATGGGCTAGTATTGCCGGTAAGGCTAGAAAGGCTTCGGATACCAGCTCTCTTTAACTGAAGGCGCGGTACTGTTACTATCAGTCTAACTCTCAAAGGCGACACAGCTCCTAGCATTTCCTGGATATTATGGCAGACCAACACGAAGAGTTGAAAGCATCCATCACAAGCGACCAAATAGACCTGTATACTGCAAATGTCCCTGCTCCTCTTCACTACGAGGAACATACTGTACTACTGTACTTATTAAAGAAGAACAGAAGAGGAACATGTTAAAGAAGAACAAGCAGATTTTGGATAATAAAATGTTCTTTGCCCACCCATGATGAACTAGAGCGCATAAAGAATGCAACTCCCTGCTGTCTCTCTATATGTGGCGCACGTGCTTATCGAACAAAAGAAGGAACATTAGCTGACCAATTAAACAGTCTCTGTTTTAGTAATATCAGCATCATATCTGATTCGTATTTGAACAACTAAGTTTGGAATTATGAGTGGCATGTTGTTTAGCTTGATGGGTGGAGGAGCTGTGCTAGCACGTCACGAAGCACCTACGATGATGGTACTGAATATAAAGGGAATGGCTACATGCAAGTCGCCTGACTTTCATCATTTGGGTCAGTCGACCATTTCAGGCGGTTGGATGAAGATCCTACGTCTCCTAACCCTTCTTCTTCCTCACTTCTTCTTCTTCCCCAACAGACCACCGCACGGGCCGCCGCCCGAACCACCGGCCCCTGCCCCCCGCGGCCGGCGGCGCTCCCGCGACCGGCTCGCCGCCCCGCCGTCCCCTGAACCGCCCCCACTACCGTGCCCACCCAAAACCCTAAGATAGATAATGGGGTAGCCCCCCGGCGAGCCCCTTCCTTATCCTTCCTTCCCTACGGCGAACTCCGGCGAACTCTCAAAAATCGACTGACCCCAATTTGAAATTCAATCGACTGTCATTTAGCTAATGTGGAATATAAAAGGGGAAAACCATAAGCATTGCTAGTATAGTGTTGAGCGTGCCATGGCGGATCTGAAGGTGCAAACCGTACAAAGGCTACTTGGCAACCAATGTTTCCTTTCAACTAACAAGTAAGATTCTAAGAGATGGACAAGAAATCACAGTAAAGCAGTGGCGATCTATTTTCTTTCTGAGATAAATAACTTGAGCAGATACGAAAGAGTACCGCCTCTTGTGCGGTGCCATGTAAGCATCTGCTGAGACGTCGAGGGTGCTGTGGTAGCGATGGCTGTCGGCGGTGTGGAAGCAGATTTGGGAGGGCAGACGGTGGCGGCGGGGGATATGTCCCGGCGCGGTGGATGAGACGGTCGTAGGAGCGGCCCCGGCAAGGTGGATGACGGCGCGGATGAAGCGAGAGGACGCGATGCAAGGATCCTGGTCCGGAGCCGTGGATGAGAGACGTCGATTTCTTGTAATGGATGACAGCGTCGTGGTATCAGCTCCGGCATGGTGGAGGAGGACAGCGGTGGATGGGGTGGCGGACGGAGGAGGCTGGGGTGGAGAGGGTGTTTTGGCGCCCATGGAGTACGAATGGGGAAATGAAGGGAGAGAGGTAGGGGGAACCGTGTCTTTGGGACGCGCTTGTCTCAAATGCGGGGAAAGTTACAAACTTAGCCCTCGTTTAAAATTTCAGACATCAGAGCAATATTGGTCGGTTGGGGATAGGACGGTAATCTCGCATACCCCGAATATTGGGCAAGAGTGATTCAGCCGAGGAGAGTTTGTTTTGGCGCCCACTGTTGGCGCCCACCATGTATGAATCAGGGTGAGAGGCGATTTCGGCCATGGAGAGGCTGTGTTTTGGCACCCACCATGTATGAATCGGGGTGAGAGGCGGTTATGTCACGTTTGACTAAAATTACAAAGCTACCCCTATCGAGGCCTATAGAAATCGAGCCGGTAGGTTTTGCGTGTCAAGGATAGGCAGTAATGGAAAATTTCCATCTCCCAAAATTTCTTTTCGGGCGGTTACGGCCAAGGAGGGACTGGTGTCTTGCCGCTTCGTTCAAATTTTAGGAGAAAGTAAGTTTCACGTTTACAGTGCCAACTTAATTCGAACCCATTTTGTATTCTTTTTTTTCGTGCAGGATCCAAGATATTTTATACTGCATCACACACGATTCTTGCTAATGAACTGTTTGTGGTGTACTTGATTTTTTCATTTTGATTTGAAAGACAAAATGGGGTTACGACATGAAAGGTCGGTGTTTGAAGTGCTAGAACATTTATCGGCAGTGAACATGCAACTATAGGAGTGTCGTGCTAAAATTGGAATTATTCCGGGTTCGTTTGGCCTTTTTTATACATTAATTGAGTTTTCTAGGCATTTAATGTGCATGATTCAAATTTGATCTACAGGCACATGCTCCAGTGCACCAAAATGGGTTGAAAAATCGTATATGTGTCCTTAGGTGAATGTTTGCGTCCCATACAAGAAATCAGAGTGAATTTCAAACATCTGGGCATCGTGGCTCGGCCGAAACATTGAGAAAATTGGTTTTTAAATTCATGTAAATCCAAAAATTGCCTAAACATCACGGAACTTGGCATGGTGTCTTGAGATTGCACCAACATGCTGTGGTAAAAAATTTGTTCGATTTGGGACAAGTTTTGGTATAAGCTTCTTACAAACTGGAGCTTCTCTCAAGAAGGCTCATGGTTCCGATAGGGAACGTGTCACCTTTGTGGGCGAAACGACATACGGTACCTCTTGCTGCCTTGATTTTTTTTACATAGGCAACATAGACCAATAGGAGTGTCGTGCTAAAATTTGGAATTATTTCGGGTTCGTTTGGCCTTTTTTATACATTAATTGAGTATCTTGGCATTTAATGTGCATAATACAAATTTGAACTACATGCACATGCTCCAGTGCACCAAAATGGGTTGAAAAATCGTATATGTGTCCTTGGTGAATGTTTAGGTCCCATACAAGAAATGGGAATGAATTTCAAACATCTGGGCGTTGTGGCTCGGCCGAAAACATTGAGAAACTTGGTTTCTAAATTCTGGTAAATCCAAAATTTGCCTAAAACTCACGAAACTTGGCATGGTGTCTTGACATGGCACCAACATGCTGTGGTCAAAATTTTGTTCGATTTGGAACAAGTTTTGGTATAAGCTTCTTACAAACCGGAGCTTCTCTCTAGAATGCTCATGGTTCCGATAGGGAATGTGTCACCTTTGTGGCTTTTGGTGGGGGGGGAGGGGGCGGGGACCTAGATATTTCAGCGGTTGCCGAAATTTTACGAACGGTGCAGCGAATAACTGGCACGCAAGTGTGGTTGACGCGCGGCTGGTGGACTGTAGCCGACGAACATTCCGGCATAAGCCATACATGAGGGAGCCCCAAGATATTTTATACTGCATCCCACATGATTCTTGCTAACAAACTGTTTGTGGTGTACTTGATTTTTTCATTTTGATTTGAAAGACAAAATGGGGTTACGGCAGGAAAGGTTGCTGTTTGAATTGCTAGAACATTTATCTGCAGTGAACATGCAACTATAGGAGTGTCGTGCTAAAATTTGTAATTATTCCGAGTTCGTTTGGCATTTTTTATACATTAATTGTGTTTTCTAGGCATTTAATGTGCATAATTCAAATTTGAACTACAGGCACATGCTCCAGTGCACCAAAATGGGTTGAAAAATCATATATGTGTCCTTGGGTGAATGTTTCGGTCCCATACAATAAATCGGAGTTAATTTCAAACATCTGGGAGTCGTTGCTCGGCCGAAACATTGAGAAAATTGGTTTTTAAATTCATGTAAATCCAAAAATTGCCTAAACATCACGGAACTTGGCATGGTGTCTTGAGATTGCACCAACATGCCGTGGTAAAAAAATTGTTCAATTTGGGACAAGTTTTGGTATAAGCTTCTTACAAACCGGAGCTTCTCTCAAGAAGGCTCATGGTTCCGATAGGGATCGTGTCACCTTTGTGGGCGAAACGACATACGCTACCTCTTGCTGCCTTGATTTTTTTTACATAGGCAACATAGACCAATAGGAGTGTCGTGCTAAAATTTGGAATTATTCCGGGTTCGTTTGGCCTTTTTTATACATTAATTGAGTTTCTAGGCATTTAATGTGCATAATACAAATTTGAACTACATGCACATGCTCCAGTGCACCAAAATGGGTTGAAAAATCGTATATGTGTCCTTGGTGAATGTTTAGGTCCCATACAAGAAATGGGAATGAATTTCAAACATCTGGGCGTCGTGGCTCGGCCGAAAACATTGAGAAACTTGGTTTTTAAATTCCGGTAAATCCAAAAATTGCCTAAAAATCACGAAACTTGGCATGGTATCTTGACATGGCACCAACATGCAGTGGTCAAAATTTTGTTCAATTTGGAACAAGTTTTGGTATAAGCTTCTTACAAACCGGAGCTTCTCTCAAGAATGCTCATGGTTCCGATAGGGAATGTGTCACCTTTGTTGCTTTTGGTGGGGGGGCGGGGACCTAGATATTTCAGCGGTTGCCGAAATTTTACGAACGGTGCAGCGAATAACTGGCGCGCAAGTGTGGTTGACGTGCGGCCGGTGGACTATAGCCGACGAACATTCCGGCATAAGCCATACATGAGGGAGCCCCAAGATATTTTATACTGCATCCCACATGATTCTTGCTAACAAACTGTTTGTGGTGTACTTTATTTTATCATTTTGATTTGAAAGACAAAATGGGGTTACGGCAGGAAAAGTCGCTGTTTGAATTGCTAGAACATTTATCTGAAGTGAACATGCAACTATAGGAGTGTCGTGCTAAAATTTGCAATTATTCCGGGTTCGTTTGGCATTTTTTATACATTAATTGAGTTTTCTAGGCAGTTAATGTGCATAATTCAAATTTGAACTACATGCACATGCTCCAGTGCACCAAAATGGGTTGAAAAATCATATATGTGTACATGGGTGAATGTTTAGGTCCCATACAAGAAATGGGAATGAATTTCAAACATCTGGGCGTCGTGGCTCGGCCGAAAATATTGACAAACTTGGTTTTTAAATTCCTGTAAATCCAAAACTTGCCTCAAAATCATGAAACTTGGCATGTTTCCTTGACATGGCACCAACATGCTGTGGTAAATTTTTTGTCCTATTTTTTGAAGGCGCACAGATTAAAAACCAACAAAGTCATTTTGGAACAAAGAGCTGCCACGTTACAATCGGAAACACAAGTGTTATTCAAACCGTGGGCGTTGTACTAACCATTTACGTGCCGCCACGCGTCCCCAATTTTATTGGCTATGAGGCGCCGTGCGTAGGGCACCTAAGGCACTGCACTATGATTTAGGCGTGTGAAGATTGGCCGTGATAACTAACGTAATTCTCGCTGAAAAATCTCATCAATTGAGCTGATTAATTACTAATCCTTCGCATGCAGTTACCACCGAGCAATGCTAGACTCGCGGGAAGGATTTTTACAGACTTTATGTAGTAGCAACCGTGGAGGATTAGGATTGGATTTAGGGGTGGGAAGGGGCCCACCCCCCTAAAAATCAGGGGGGTCTAGTTTGATTAGTTGGAAGATGCCCGTATTATCCCCGTAAAGGCCCGTGAGTGCAGCATTTTTGGTTACCACCCACTTCTCATGCCCACCCTTCATAAATTTAGGTGCTGGGTAGCAAATCAGCATGCAGTACAAGGTGCATGCACAACCTAGGGACCAGAGGGAGACGTGTATCAAGGCATGTAACCAGAATTATTTACTATGGGATTTAAAAGGTTGGGCATGGAGAGTGGGTCGAACGAGGCATGCAGACCGCTCTATGCACCTGGACGGAGGGAGTAGCTATTTGAGTAGACGGGAGGCGTGGAGCAGACCGCTGCGCAGGCTCACTGGGAGGCGAGCCCTTTCACCTCCATCCGCCACCCACCTCGCTCCCAAATTCTCCATTAATGGCGCCCGAGCCCCTGTTTTAATGGCGTGGCTAGGCCTCAGTCGACTGAGATTTAAGAGAGGGAAAAGAAAATCTGAAAAGAAAATTTTGCACGGATCTTGATGTAAGATCTCACGGACATAGCATCGACTGAGACTTAGCAAGACTGATATATATGACGACGATGGCAATGGATAATAATAATTGTCTTACATATTCAGGAAGATAATTAAAGATGCCACACGCGGCAACGCCCGAAAGACACAAGGGCAAAACAAGGAAGACGCAGACAACGATCTGGGTCGCTGCTCTGTACTTCACCTCAATCTACTCCGCCATCTTTGTCATTTCATCCACCTTGATCTCTTTCACGTCCTCAATACGTCGCTTGCGAGCATCAACGGATCCCTCCAGGGGTATTTCATGCTCCATGCGGAGCTTAGCATTCTCGTCCATAAGTTTCCTGACCATGACGGTCGTCTTCTTCAACACGGCCGTTGTCTCCTCATGCTGCTTCGCCCTGCCGGCGATCTTCGCCCTCATCAGGTCACGCTCGGTGCGGAGCCTCACCTTGTCACCCCTTAGTCCGCGGATGATGCCGGTCAACTTATCCAACGCGGCATAGCTCTCCTCCTGCAGCTTCGCCCAGCGGGGGATATCATCGTCCATCAGCTTATTGAGCATAGCGCGCATGCACCTGTGAGAGCCCTCGAGTGCCTACGATAGATCCATCCAGGCCGCCACGATGCGGCAGGACCTCTCTGCTACTTCCGCGGCGTGGCGGGACATCTGTGCCGCTTCCGCGGCGCGGCCAGACCACTCTGCTGCTTCGGCGGCGTGGCGGGACCTCAGTGCTGCTTCGGCGGCGCGGCGGGACCTCTGTGGTGCTTCGGCGGCATGGCGGGACCTCTCGGCTGATATCGCGGCGAGGCGGGACATCTCTACTACTTCGCTCGCCGCTCCGTGGTCATTTCTCGACCAAGAACTCCTCCCACAGGCCATGGCAGATGCAAGGAAGGACGAAGACTTGTTTGTTTGTTGATGAGGAATTGAGGAGGAATGTGCAGTCATTTTCGAGTAGGTGGTATTTATAACCTAGTAATAAGCTGCTAAGTGGGAAAACGTTTAGGTTTTGATTGGTGTGAACAGGTTTGCAATTTCATATAGCGTGGTAATTTGGAATGTGACGGGAAACAAGGTCAAAATTATTTGACGGTTCCGGTTTCGAAGTGCGGCATGATTCCCGGATGGTGTAATTAATAACGTGGGCAAGCGTTCTCGGATGCGTACATGGCATGAGCACCGCAATCGGAGATGTCAGCACACAACTTGTTCCATCAACCGTGTGCGCTTGTTATTACCATCGCGCAAAATTCTTTTAATTAGACATCACCTCTCTATGATGAAGCCATGCACACTTAATTACTGTCCCTACCGAAGACTCCATTTCACACACACACACACACACACACAAACACACACACACTCTCTCTCTCTCTCTCTCTCTCTCTCTCTCTCTCTTCTCTCTTTCACACAGTCTCTATATGACCAGACACGAGATAATTGCATGGTTAGTCCTAGTACTAGCAGGCGGCGTCTAACATGGTCCTCATAGTTAGGAAGTGCTCTGATACAATCCTCATACATGCAAATATGGTGTGTATATTGTCCCTGAAGTTGCAACAGTGGTCCTGACTATACGCCTCGCGTACGTAGCCCGTATGCCTCCACTGCCACGTCACCATCGATCCCACAGGTCAATCGGACTGAGTCAAACGTCCGTGTGGGACCAACGTGTCAATGGGCGCGAGAAATCAGTTGAGAATAAATCAACATGCTCTATTATATTGTACGGTAAAGATGTGCTCGTTATTTATTTTTTGTGGTAACATGCTTTTTTTAGGGGACAGGGTAACAAGCTCTGGTTTATTCGTAGAGTACATGCTAACTGCTTGGACGCGCATGCATGCGTGCATGCATGTATGTTCATGACCACATAACACGTGCTACAACAACACTAAGAATCATTACGACAATATCAATTATTCGAATATGGCGATCGTATAGATAGAAACAGCACAAGCAACAAGAATGAGACTCAAACTTGGCTAGTACTCGAAAAACAACTACTGCAAACGCAAACGTCTAGGAACGTATGCGCATGTGCAAACTGGAGTAAATCAACATGCATGTTATGATCAGCTCTACTTTGGCCCAACTAGGATATCTACTAACCAAGCTAACCTAATTAAGAAGTATGCATCTCGATAACAAATAATTGCACTTGGCCTGGTTGTTCGCCTTGCGCTGCATGTGGCAGAGGTTGCGGGCTCGAAACCCCGTCTACACATTTCTTTTAATTCTCTCTTATTTCTCGCAGCCACTGACACATGGGTCTCATACGGACATGGACCAACGGTTTGACTCAGTCCGCACGACTCGTGCGATTGATGCTGACGTGGCAGTGGCGGCATACAAGCTACAGACACGAGGCGTATAGCCAGGACCGCTGTTGCAACCTTAGGGATCATATACACACCGTATTTGCATGTATGAGGACTGTATTGAAGCACTTTCTGACTATGAGGACCATGTTAGACATCGCCTGCAAGTACAAGGACTAAACATGCAATTATCTCGACCAGACACACACACGCATGCTCTAGGTGGAGTATTTGTTCGTACCACACCTTTCGTCCAACCTTCCCCGTATGATTATCAATCACCTTAGTTTACTTATAACATGGACAAATTCCACTGCAATTTAGTTAGCAAACTTCTCATTAAAATATGACGCAAATCACGAGCAGGAATTGAGAAATTTTTATTTACACAATCACATTAATATGGTCAAGTAAATCACAAGCTAGCGTACCATTGTACTAATATTTATATCCCGTTGCAAAAGGTGGAGTACATATCCGAAGAGTAGAGGCGCACACACACCCTCCGTCAAATCAATATCATTGGATTCATCATTGCATATATTTTCACATCATATAAATTTGTCACTATAAATGTTCATATTGTTTTCTACAAACTTGGTCAAACTTTACAAAGTTTGACTTCAGTCAAAGCTAATATGCGGAGTAAATAAAAACGGAGGGAGTACTATCTTAGGGTTGACCGGTCACTGCCCGCGGACGTGCCCGGGTGGTGGAAGAGGAAGGAGGAGAAGCGGGCTGCGGAGTACACTAGCTGCAGCACGAGCTCCAAGGAACTTTCATGGCACACAATGCATATTTAACTACTAGTACTACGTGCACCCAGGCCTTTAGGTTGCGTGTAGATGACATGGCTACAACATGCAGGATGACAGCCTACCGCTTCACCTCGCATATTTTTTTTATTTTTGCCACGCAAGATTTGCATGCAGGCATGTCACGCACGAGAGAGTATCTGCTGTTACTGAGGCTTAGGTGGTACCATGATACGGGCTCCTGTGCATTTTTGCAAATGTTGCAGAGTTACCGGGAGCCGTTCGATCTTAGAATCTGACGGCCCAGAAGCCCGTATCACGGTAGGACCTAAGCCTTGGTAGCACTAGATATTTTCCGTGTCACGCACGTAGTTGTCGAAGTCGTGCTCGAAAAAGGGCGATGAGGTCCGCTAGTCCGCGTTGGTCAGTACCCGGAAAACAAACCAATCCCAGCCGCCGTAAATGTTGTGCGTGCTTTAATTACGGGAAGGTGGATGGACACGAAAGTCCCAGACAACGAACCGCCCGCTGGCTCCCTGATCTCAAATATAAACCGCACTAGCGCACTACTACTAATGCGCACCCGCAGAACATCCTTTCTGAAGGGACGAAGCCCTGCGGTTACCATCTCCTCTCGTCTAAACCAGTTCCCAAAGGGAGAAGGCAGTTCATCGCCATTGCTATGGATTCCCAAGGCGGTGGTGTTTCTCGTCCTCGTCGAGGTTGGGAGACCTTGGACGATGATGCTTTGGGGGAAATCGTAAGTCGCTCCGACTTCCTTACATCCGCAAGACTCAGCGGTGCTTGCACCAAATATTTTAAGATGGTGCATAAATATGCATGGGAGAAGGCCATGCTAGTTGGTCTGCCATGCGTCCTTGAGGACGAGGATGTTTCCTGGGGGGTCTCTCCAGCGCAGCGTGGCCGTAGTTGCAAGTTGATGCCCCTTGAGATGCCGGTGTTGTGGGTCACTCGGATTTTGTCCGATGAGCAGGTCAGTGATGAGTTTGATCACGTAAATGTATTCTAAAGACTACTTCCGTCTTCCATTTCATAATTACCCCGCCGCCCACTGTTGCACATGTTAGGCTTGGTGCCAATGGAGATTGGCTTGCATACGTACGAGAGGGTACCAATATCAATTTGCACAACATTCACACCGGTGAGACCGTTCCCGTTGAACCTTTGTCTAGCATTGGGATCGGCCATCCAATGGGGCACCTCCTGAATTGGTACAATGGAACCACGGTGAGTTTGAACAAGATAGCAATCCCGGAAGCCCCGACAAGGTCGTGCGGCAACAAATATTACTCTCTCATCACGGTGTTCGACATTGCGATTGCTTTCATGAAACATCCTACACGTGGCGGTCAAAGCTGGACCATGCTGTCTGCGGCCGATTTGTTACCGTACGAGTACGAAGACGCCGTGCTCCTTTTAAACCGCATCTTCGCGATGACAAACCATGGGACTTGTTTCGTATGGGACACATCCTATGGTATACTCCCTCTCTTCCGGTTTAATATGTTTAGTTTTTTCGTTTTATATGTTTCAAATTTATTGCTCCACATCACATGTTTAGATTTCAAGGTGCATTAAATTGTTGCATGCAGGGAAAAGTCATCTCCCGATCAAAATCAGATCGCCGATCGTGGATGTGCACGGGCCATTCGGTCTCACTTGGAACCTTGTAACTGACGACACCCAGTTGGGACGTACTATCTTAGCAGTCGTTACCCATGGTACCATTGAAGGGCAGCAAGGTGCCACGATCTATCATGATCGGACCCTGATCATGTACCCAGGTAATCCATTATCTCCGATCTAAGACTAGTAGAGCCAGGAGCTAGAGTATACTATCTTATTGCCATGTCATCTTATAACATTTCAGTACATGTCTCGTTATACTCCATGAGGAGTAGTTCTTTTTTTTTGATTGATTGGGATAGTCATCGACGCAACATTATAATACATGGTATAATTAGCAATTTCAATTCTGCAATGTACTGGCTAGTAAGCCTGAATCCCATCTAATAAAAAAAGTACTACTAGTACTAGGACTCCTCCTACTTTAATTAATATACATCGCCCACGTCACACTCTCTAATTGTTTCTTCTAGCCCGTGCCGCAGCTGGCTCTAATCTACTCCCACTAGACTTCTTCCCTTCCCTATCATAGAAATAAGCAAATATAGAATATATTATTTTAATCCCTATCCTCTGCTTACATCACCTTATTGTGCTTGCTGCACAACATTTATACTGCATGGACCTTGACCATGCCCGTCGCCATGTGTCCAGGTTTGAGATGCCAGGTGTACCAGATGAACGGCTGCGTGTTCGACCCCCGTGATGGTACCTGGGCGCAGAGGAACACACTTGGAGAGTACTCGGTTTTCATTGGGGACAGCTACCCCATAGTGAAAACGATGCCACCTTCCGTGCACGACGCCGACGGCCTGCCGTTCATGAAGAGTGGGTGCGATTTCATTCCACACTGCCGGATTAATATCTTGAACGCCCCTATCCCTGACTTATGCCGCTTCAGCTTGGATGAGTCTCCATCGTGGGGAGCCATACTAAAAAGCTACGATGATATGTATTCCCGTTGCCCTCCGTTATGGATCGTGCCATCTATGAAGAACACCTAGGACTGGAACTACGAAACGGACATGTACCCAGGCACCTACGAACCTGAGTAATGTACCGCAGTAAATATAGGTGAAGTAGCCTGGCACAAATAGTATGAACCTGCGTGGCATGTTGGCATTTGTCTTTTAGAACTTACTAGCACTAAATATTACGTGCAATGCACGTTGATATTATGATGTACGTGCCTAAGTACTCTAATATATTAATTGCAGGCACATACTCCATATTAGGTTGGATATTTGTTTACGTATATGGTCCGAGACCTTCCAACTAGACATGTCTGTCTCTCCGGGTCGCACTTTGTATCGTTATGTACTACGTGTGGTCTCCGACCCTACAACTACACAGTCAAGTCACGCTCAAAGAAAAACCGGATGGTCATATCACCTGTGCTGCCGTGTTTCGCGCTCCTCCCTTGTAGAGTGGAGACGCTTGCTTCCATAAAAATGGAAGCAGTGGAGACGCCCTCCCACACTGTTCCTGTCCTCGTCCTTTCGTTGACATGTGGGACATCCAGCACGTGCCAAGCAGCAATTTATCCCCGTATCTTGATCTCTAGGCTACGTGCCGGACTTAAGACAAGTTTGCCATATGAAGCACTGCACACCAAGTAGCAGGCGTGGTGAGCAATCTTCAAATCATCAAGTCATTAAATAAAAATAGTATATGAACCACTGCACATGCAAGTTCACTGGGCTACCGTTTTTCGCACTCCTCCGTCGTAACAGTAGAAACGCTAAAAATAAGAAATAAATATAAAACAGCAGTGACACTCTACCGCGCGGTTTCCTTACTTCTCCTCCATAGCGGGTAGAATACTTTCGTTTGCCGACATGTGGGACATCCACCATTTGGGTCCACTTGCCATGCACCAAAATTATAGTGCATCACGCAGAACTGAAGGGGAGACTCACCCGGTCGTAGCGTCGCAGTAATAATGACTAATGAGCCGTCAAATCACAAGGCCCCACCTATCCAACTGTAAGTTGCTCGGACGAAGCAACCATCATTTCACTCTTTGTTGAATCCGCTTCTTCTAGAAAGGTATTGTAGCATCAATACCGCTAGCACACGCCAAGACTGGATGGCACTGTGGCAGCACAGGATATGAACATGGTCCGTGACGTGAAGGGAGGATGGTTCCAGAAAATAATATTCGCTCACTCGTCTTTTCTAACCGGGTTTTGCATCAATCGTTCGTATGAAGGTGCTAAACCAAGTGTTGCCCTTACAAGTTCAAAACGATAAAGTGGACCACTCACGGCACGCATGTCGCATTCGGCCCGTCGCTCAACGCACTTCCTCACGGCATATCACTGACACATCGGAACGTATGTGAGCAAACCGACTAGGCCAAACTAGCATGCCTAACGCGCAGGAAAGCCCCACGCTCGTCTTTTCTATCTGGATTTCTACTGATCGATCGCAAGAGCAAGCGAAAGATAATGTTACACTTTACAAGTTCAAAAGGAAAAGGCGTCACACTTAAAGCACGCTTGTCGCATTCGCGTCGCACCCCCATGGTCGGTCTGGCACGCCGCTCACCAAAGGGAACACTCACGTGTTTCTTGCATTTTCAGTGACATCTGGGACTGCAATTGAATAAACTGATGATACCCAAAATCTAATCGCCCGCCGAGTGCCGGCTGAAAAAAAAGAGATGAGGAGGGAGAAGAGATCGCCCGACAGGCAGCCGTGCATGGACTCCTAGAAATATGGTGATAATGTGAGGTGGGCCATGTTTTAATAAAGTCAGAGCATGCCTTTGTACTGCTTGCAGAGTTGATTTGACGCATGCCTAGATTTGACGGAAATGTATTAGTATAAAATGCACCGTTTGAAAGTTTTTGTACGCCAATGTTCTAGGATTCATATGTTTCTGTATGATTTTGTTGCCGACTAAAAAGAAATGGAGGGCCTTTCTCTCTCTCGGGTCTCTCTTCATCCCACAACCCCTCTCTAACACACGTACACTCACACACACACACTCTCTAGGCACTGCAAAAGTACTACTCGTTCACGCTTCCTCCAAAAGATCGACGGCCAAACCTATTTGTATATTTGTAAAGTGGAGAGGCCACTTGCTATAATTTTACAAAGCCAACTAAAGTGGTCCTAGTCATATTTTTGTCTCAATGACCAGTGGGCCATGTATGCCGCGCGCGTGTGTGTGCTGTGTACGTGTGCTGTGTGCGCATGTTCGTGTGCTGTGTGTATTTTTTTTGCATGCTGCATGTGTGCTGTGTTGTATACTTTTTTTATTGCATGGATTTTTTTTCGTGGAGTGTGTACGTGTACGTGTACCCGTGTGTGTATGTGACATGTACAATGGCGAGTTGTGGTAGTATATGTATTCATGTATGTAAGCTAGTGTGTAGTGTGTATGGCAAACTATCCCCACATGTCATTGTGTGTTTTGTACGAATATAGCAATCCAATATACAAAGGCTAAGAAAGCAAAAAACATGTTGGCTTTGTAAACCTTCTCTCTCCTCTTGCTATAACAAGTTTTTAGCAATCCAATATACAAAGGGTGTTGGAGATGCTCTTGATGTAGAACGAGCTGATCAGCCCCAATGTTTCTCTTCGCTCAGTGTTTGCAAGTAGTAGTATAGCTCGCAAAGTAGCTAGCCTACTAACACATCATGGATTCACACGAGGGTTGACACCAACAATCATCAAACAAGCCCTACTTATATGATAAACAGTGCAAACATACGTCTCAGCATGCCATATATTACATCAAAAGCTGGTGAGGATACATCTATTTCCATAACTCAGAGAGGGTTCGGATGATTCACTAACAAACAAAAGTATCAAGTACCGCCCACATAGACCCTACAGGGTTTGATAACACGCATCTGGTAATTAAACACAATGCAGACTACGTTGAAAGACTAGCCCGACCAACTATTTCGTGTCATCGATCTCTCGGGCAATGTCCACAGGACGGACTGCGGCATGGGAATCATCAAGGACGTCCACCGGCAGCTGCACAACCCTAACATATTAGCAAGCACATTGCAAATAATCAAAGACCACAATTATGGTAAGCCAATATATTTTTTTTTACCTTGGGCAGCTCACCGGGGGATCCCATCCCTCCGGGGGCCATCGTCTTGCCAGGGGAACGCTGCTCCTCGATGGCGACTATCTCCTCAAACCCGGCCTTGAGCCTCTCATAGGTGGCCATTAGGGTTTCTGGGGTAGGCACGGTTCGGGCCTTGCTGTTGTTGGAGCTCTCTGTGTTCAGGAGTTCGTCCGCCAACGTCGTCAACTCTTTGGCCAGTGCTTGTTTCTTGGAGATCTTCATCTCCATGGGTTTGCCCACCAACATCACCAACATCGCCAACTCGTTGGCCGGTGCTCGCTTCCTGGAGATCTCTGTCTCGAGTGGGTTGTCCGCCGGCAACTCTTTGCCCAATGCTCCAGGATCCATGAATAAACTGACAAACAAAAAGGAATCGAAAGGAAACCATAATCACAATGACAATGGAAAAAGAATAGGCAGTGAGGATCGGTCGGTGCTTCGGAAAAGAAAAATCTTGGAAAGAAAATAGAGCAGCATCACTGATTCGCTCACCTTTCCTTCGTCGGTAGAGAAGAAAAATGGCAGAAGTGAGTAGCCTGGAGTGTGGTTTTCTTCAAGATAGAGGGAGAAAGGGATTGAGCGAGTGTTTCGGTGAAATGATGGTTGCTTCGTCCGTCCAACTTACCAGGCCACTTTACTACAGCTGGTAAAGGTATGGGTTTTGTGATATGACGGGTCATGACTGCCACACCGGGGTGACTGGTGAGTCTAGCCTGTAGCACCACGCTGTGATTTGGTGGACGGCACTCGGGCCCGGATGCTTGATGGCCCGTATGCCCGTGAAACAATGGAATAGAGCGGCTTGTCATAGAAATAGTTTTGATGACCGAGGGGCTACCAAGCGGTCAAGCGTGTCTACTGTTAGACTGGCCATAGTGGGAGTAGTCCCCTCATATTTTGTGTTATATTTTGACCATAAATTTTAACTAATAAAATATAAATTGTATGTTGAAAATCCAATACTCCATAAAAATAGGAATCCAACAATATAATGTTTGGTGACATGCATTAAAAGTTTGCTACTTACTATATATGTGGTCAAACTATACATAGAAAATATAAATAATATTGCATGTTGGTGCAGCCCACGTTTCCGATAATTTGAGCCGTGGGCTTGTTCATAATATATATATGTGTTTGTTCACTTAATGGAGGGTCGAGTACCACATGTGAACGTTACAAAGTGCGACCTGGCACGTACACAATTTTAAACGATTGTTTTTATGGAGTGAAAGAAGAATAATACTCCACTATATGTATATATAGGCAGGAGCTCCGCGCTTGCTTGCTAGGGTTGCTCTCTTCACACACACACACTCTCATCCTCTCCAGATCTAAGCAAGATAGCGGTGGTCACTCTCTCTCTCCGCTCACCGCTGGTCACATATCCGGACGCATCCCCTCCGCCGGGGAAGGGGAGGAGGTGCAGCATTTAGGCCGTCGTCGACGGCGAGGGAGGAGTCCCACTACCGGCCGCACCATCATCTCTGACCGAGCGCCGGTGCTGGAGGTCCTCCTATCCCTTCGTCGCTGCCGTAGTGTTGGCGGATCCGGCCTCCCGCACCCCACCTAGCCACACCCCGACGACCTTTTGGTATATCTTCCTTCGAAACCGGCCTTGCTCTACTGCCCCAGCTCCCCACGTCGCCATGTGCATCATTTTCTACCTCTCAGCCCCCCCCCCACGTAGCTAGGCTTGATCGGCTGGTCCAACGCCACCTATTTTTTTTCTATTATTAGAGGTAAAGCTACTTCATGCAGTCGAATCTTGTACTTGGTTCAAACAGGAAAGAAAGGGGGGAAAAGATGTAGTATGTATATAGGACTTGGTTCAAACAGAAAAGAAAGGGGGTGAAAGTAGTAGAGACTGGCTATCCAACTGGTCTGTTGGTCGAAAAGGGAAATATAGGGGAAACGTTGTATACACTGGATAAGCAACCAATATCTTGGTTGAAAAAGGAAGGAAAGTGGGGGCTGGGTGTGACAAGGCACTAGAGTATGACCAGGACTAGATTTGCTATCCACACGTAGGAATAGGTTGCTAAAGAGAATAAAAATGGGACCAACCCAGATATGTTGCTTGGATGTTTGTTTCTCTTCGGCCAACAAACTCTGCATCACCACTTTATGCCCCGGTTGAGGTACATGGTGCTGGTGCACCCACTGTCCCATGCCCTTATAGCAACTATTTAGCTGTTCTTAATCTAATGCCCCTGGTAAAATGAAGCCATGCCACTGTTATTAGTCATTACAAGTTTAACCAATTGTTATTGCCAGTAATTAGTAATTGCTTGAGACTCTGATTGTTTCCTCTGTAGCTTTTTGTGCAAATAGGGATATCCATTTCACCTCATTTCTTTTGGGACCTTTTGGTGTACTGCACACAACACTTCTTAAAAGAAGCGAGAAGTGCTTTGTGCAGTTGAACTAAAATGTCACACCGAAACCGTTGGTCGATTTCAGTGGAACTGCACAAAGGGAGATCTATGTTCCAATCCTCATCATCCATATTGGCACCATAACCTTCCCTTAGGTAAGAATGATATTTAGCGCATCTGTTCACCTCTATTTTGCTACGGTCATGAGAAAATAATGCTATTGTTTATTAGTATACTTGTACCCCCTCACTTACAAAACCAAATATGACATTGAAGGCCAATCATGTCATTGGTTTCACCAATTGGTGAGGAGAAAGGGAAACACACCAAGAAGACGAAGACAAAGAAGAAGAAGGAGGAAATGAAGAAGGATCACTCGCTGGTACCGTCCTTTCTTATCCTTTCAGGTCTTTTTACCTCTGAAAACAATGTTCTCTTGATTTTTAGTGATAAATAAAATGACCTGGGCAGATAGTACACATAAAAATGAGCAACACATCTATATGGCATATATTTATGTGCTGCATGGTAGTTTAGTTATGCATTTTGTTAAATGCTAAGTCTTACTGAAAAACGGTAAAACACCTAATTTTGAGTACTGACCGCATGTTAAGTAGTACTTTTGAGTACTTCCTTGCCAGTACTACCTAGTACTACCTATTTATCTACCGTTGGATCGAGACAAATGGACGGCTTATAAAAATGCCAACTACCGTAAAGCTTGTAAATATGCTATTGTCTTTCTATCATTTCTCACTAAGCTAATGAAGGTATCACCTCGTTCCTACTTCAGCAAACAGGGATCATGTTGTGTCAATCATACATTTTAGTGGAACTACACAAAGAGGATACTATGGATTGTATCCCAGCCGGTGCTTTTACTCTGCTGGAAGTGCTTGATAATCTCTCGATATAATCTCACAAGAGGATACCCTTGAATGATTCCTGTCAGCGCTTTATCTTCTCTTCTGGAATTACTTGAATAAATTTCCTCGCGCAGGTTGGTACCGGCCTACGTCCTTAATCCAGATTAGTGTGCTGTCATCTCTATTGGTATCGTGCTTGCTACTGTCATGAGAAAGTGCTTTATCTTTGCACGTTAAATCTTTGCAACCGATGATACATGGCAATGCTTTGCGTTATGACCTAATTGGCACTGATGAAATAAACTAATACCTCTCTTTAAGCAAGGCTACTATGTTGCTATCTTTACCCATTAAGATAATGAGGATGCTTCTATTTGTTAGTGTATGTTTCATCAACCAGTGCCACTAGTACAGTAATCTCACTTTCTCTATATATGTGCCAACAGGGATGCTCAATTTTAGTGGAACTGCACAAAGACTTTGGGTGGTTCATTGCCTCAACTGCCTCCTTACTTTCTTGTCAGTCGCTGGTACGTCTCCAACGTATCTATAATTTTTGATTGTTCCATGCTGTTATAATATCAATCTTGGATGTTTTTATAATCATTTACAGCAATTTTATATTATTTTTGGAGACTAACCTATTAACCTAGTGCCCAGTGCCAGTTGTTGTTTTCTGCCCTATTTTTGTTTCACAGAAAATCAATATCAAACGAAGTCCAAATACAATGAAACTTTTTGGAGATTTTTTCTTGGGCAAGAAGAATACCAGAAGCTTCGAGGGGAGTCCAGAAGACCTTGGTGGGCCCCACGAGCCACCAGGGCACGCCTGGGGGGGGGGCAGGCGCGCCCTGATGCCTCGTGGGCCCCACCAAGCTCCGTTTGACCTAATTCCATCACTATAAATTCCAGAAAAATCAGAAACCCTGAAGGGAGTCCACGAAATACATTTTACGCCGCCGCAAGCCTCTATTCCAGAGAGATCCCATCTGGGGTCCTTCTCCGGCAATCTGCCGAAGGGGGAATTGATCACGGAGGGGCTCTACATCAACCTTGCTGCTTCAACGATGATACTAGAGTAGTTTACCACAGACCTTCGGGTCCATAGGCAGTAGCTAGATGGCTTCTTCTCTCTATTTGATGTTCAATACAATGTTCTCCTTGATGTTCTTGAAGATCTATCCGATGTAATCTTTCTTTGCGGTGTGTTCGTTGGGATCCGATGAATTGTGAGTTTATGATCAGATTATCCATGAATATTATTTGAGTCTTCTCTGATCTCTTTTATGCATGATTATTATAGCCTCGTATTTCTTCTCCGATCTATTGATTTGGTTTGGCCAACTAAGTTGATTTATCTTGCCATGGGAAGAGGTGCTTTGTAGTGGGTTCGATCTTGCGGTACTCAATCCCAGTGACAGAAAGGGACATGACACGTATGTATCATTGCTACTAAGGGTAAAAAGATGGGATCTATTCATTGGGTTTATTAATTCGTGAGTTTGTCTTGTCTACATCATGTCATCGTTCTTAGGGCATTACTCCGTTCTTATGGACTTAATTCACTAGATGCATGCTGGATAGCCCATCGATGTGTGGAGTAATAGTAGTAGATGCAGGCAGGATTCGGTCTACTAATCTTGGACGTGATGCCTATATACATGATCATTGCCTTGGATATCGTCATGATTATTTGCTTTTCTATCAATTGCCCAACAGTAATTTGTCTACCCACCGTATGCTATTTTCTCGAGAGAAGCCTCTAGTGAAATCTATGGCCCCAGGGTCTAGCAAAATCATATTACTAAAACCCTAAAAATATTGCTGCCATTTTCTTTTATTTATTTTATTTAGTATTTTTTCTGCAATCTATCAATCTATCAAATACAATTTAATCTTGCAATCTTACCGCCAAGGGATTGACAACCCCTTGTTTGCGTTGGGTGCAAGGATTTGTTGTTGTGTGCAGGTACTGCTTACTAGGTGTTGTGTGATTCTCCTACTGGTTCGATAACCTTGGTTTCATAATTGAGGGAAATACTTATCTCTATTGTGCTGCATCATCCCTTCCTCTTCGGGGAAATACCAACGCAAGCTACAAGTAGCAGGAAGAATTTCTGGCGCCGTTGCCGGGGAGACATCATCAACATTTATCAAGTACCTTTGCACAAACTCTCATCTCCTTGCATTTACTTTGTTTGCCATTTTCCTCTCATTTTCATCTCCCCCACTTCTAAAACATTTTTACAAAAATAAAAAAATATTTTCCTTTGCCTTTTTGCCTTTTTTTTCTAGTTTGCTTGTTTGCTATTTTATTTACGTAGCCACGATGTCTCAAGAAAATACCAAATTGTGTGATTTTTCCAATACTAATAATAATGATTTTTTTAGTACTCCGATTGCTCCTCCCGCCGCTAGTGCGGAGACTTGTGATATTAATGCCGCTTTGCTAAATCTTGTTATGAAAGATCAATTTTCCGGTAGTCCTAATGAAGATGCCGCATCCCATCTTAATACTTTCGTAGAATTGTGTGACATGCAAAAGAAAAAAGATGTGGACAATGATATTGTGAAATTGAAATTATTCCCGTTCTCATTGCGGGATCGTGCTAAAATTTGGTTCTCATCTTTACCACGAAATAGTATCGATTCTTGGGATAGGTGTAAAAATGCTTTTATTACTAAGTATTTTCCTCCCGCGAAAATTATTTCTCTAAGAAATAAAATTATGAATTTTAAGCAACTTGATCATGAACATGTTGCCCAATCTTGGGAGAGGATGAAATTAATGATAAGAAATTGCCCTACTCATGATTTAAATTTATGGATGATCATACAAAAAAATTGTGCGGGATTGAATTTTGTCTCTAGAAATATTTAAGATTCCGCCGCGGGTGGTACGGTTATGGAAATTACTTTGGGTCAAGCTACTAAATTGCTTGATAATATTATGGCAAATTAGTCACAATGGCATACTGAAAGAACTCCTACTAGTAAAAAGGTGAACTCCGTTGAAGAAATTAATACTTTGAGTGATAAAGTTGATGCTCTTATGAAATTGGTTGCTAGTAAAAATGCTCCTATTGATCCTAATGATATGCCTTTGTCTACTTTGATTGAGCAAAATAATGATCCCGTAGATGTGAATTTTGTCTCACGAAACAATTTTAATAGTAATGCTTATAGAGGTAATTTCAACGCTAGACCGTTTCCTGGAAATTCCTCTAATAATTATGGCAATCCTTATGGTAATTCCTACAATAATAATAGGATACCTTCTGATCTTGAAAGTAATATTAAAGAATTTATTAATGCTCAAAAAGTTTTCAACACTACGATAGAAGAAAAATTGAGTAAAATTGATGATATGTCTAGGAGCATCGATAGAATTATTCATGATGTGGAAAATCTTAAGACTAAAATTTTGCCACCTAAAACTCATATTAGTGAATCAATCAAAGCTTTATATGTCTCCATGGATGAAAGTAAGAAACGAACCGCCATGCTAAGAGCTAAACGAGAATTTTTTGAAAAAGCGATTCCTCCCGGTTTCTATCGTAATAGTGATGAGGATATTAAAATGATTGGTGTTTCATCTATTGACTCTTTATTTAGCAATATTAAGCTTGATGAAAAAGGGACTGAAGTAGAGTCAACTTTAGATAAAGAGCGTCCCTATAATTCAGAGGGTTAAAATCTTGATAAGAAAATTACTAAAAGTGGGTTTGGAGAGGTAAAAACTTTAAATAGTGATGTGCCCACTGTTTTGGATTACAAAGATTTTAATTATGATAATTGCTCTTTGATTGAGTGTATTTGTTTGTTGCAATCCATGTTAAATTCACCCAACGCTTATGAGCAAAACAAAGCTTTTACTAAACATATAGTAGAAGCCATGATGAAAGCGTTAGAAGAGAAGCTTGAACTAGAAAATTCAATTCCTAGAAAATTATATGATGAATGGGAACACACCATTAAAGTTAAGATTAAAAATTATGAGTGCAATGCTTTATGTGATTTGGGTGCTAGCGTTTCCACAATTCCAAAATCTCTATGTGATGTGCTAGGTTTTACCAATATAGATGAATGCTCTCTTAATTTGCATCTTGCGGATTCTACTATTAAAAAGCCCTTGGGAAGAATTAATGATGTGCTTATTCTTGAATGCAATTCTTCTTGCCCTATAATACTTGGTAGACCGTTCCTACGAACTATAGGTGCCGTTATTGATATGAAAGAAGGGAATATAAAATTTCAGTTTCCATTAAAGAAGGGTATGGAACACTTCCCTAGAAAGAAAATTAAAGCACCATATGAATCAATTATGAGGGCTACTTATGGAATCAACACCAAAGATGACAATACTTGAAATTATGCATTATGCCTAGCTAGGGGCATAAAACAATAGCGCTTGTTGGGAGGCAACCCAATGAATAAAATAAATTTCTGTTATAAGTTTCTGTTATGGTGTGTTTTTACTGTCATGCTTCTGGTATGATAGTATTTTTATGTTTTTAATTAGTGTTTGTGCCAAGTAAAGCCTTTGGGATGATTTGGAAGATAGTATAATTGATGCTGTTTGGAAAACAGAAAGTTTTGCGTCGAGTGCCCGAATTTTGTTTCTGCACTGGAGCGTCCGAAAAATCTGAAATTTTTACACAGTATTGGTATATGAATTTTCCACGTTGTCCTAATTTTTCAGAATTTTTGGAGTTATAGAAGTATGGATTTTAAATAGATTTCTACATACTGTTCTGTTTTTGACAGATTCTGTTTTTGATGCACTACTTGCTTGTTTTGATGAATCTATGGATTGTATCGGGGGTATAAGCCATGGTGAAGTTAGAGTAAAGTAGGTATAATGCAAAAATAAAATATGAATGGGTTTGCAACAGTACTTATAGTAGTGATTTGTTTTGTTATACTAAAGGATCTCACGAAGGTTTTGTTGAGTTTTGTGTGATTGAAGTTTTCAAGTTTTGGGTGAGATCACGATGGATGAAGGAATACGGAGTAGCAAAAGCCTAAGCTTGGGGATGCCCAAGGCAACCCAAGGTAATATTCAAGGAAGACTCAAGCGTCTAAGCTTGGGGATGCCCCGGAAGGCATCCCCTCTTTATTCTACCGACCATCGGTAATTTTACTTGGAGCTATATTTTTATTCGTCACATGATATGTGTTTTGCTTGGAGCGTCTTGTATGATATGAGTCTTTGCTTTGTTTGCTTTTTAGTTTGTCACAATCATCTTTGCTGCACACACCTATTTTGAGAGAGAGCCACACGTTATCATCATAATTTGTAGAATACTCTATGTGCTTCACTTAAATTTTTTGAGCTAGGCAGTTGCTCTAGTGCTTCACTTAAATCCTTTTGAGCACGGTGGTGGCTGAAATTTTGTAGAAATAAAATCTCATGCTTCACTTATATTATTTTGAGAGTTGATTGAAATTTTGTAGAAATAAACTCTCATGCTTCACTTATATTATTTTGAGAGTTGATTGAAATTTTGTAGAAATAAATTTGCATGCTTCACTTATATCATTTTGAGAATTAACTTGATTGAAATTTTGAAGAAATGAATTCTCGTGCTTCACTTATATTATTTTGAGAATTGTTAAGATTGAAATTTTGAAGAAATATTTGCACTCTCATGCTTCACTTAAATCTTTTTGAGAGATGATGATAGTAACGGTAATTTGCACATGTTATGCAATTGGTCCCAAAGTGATGAATATTCAAGAGGGATATAGATAAAAACTTTCATATAGATCATTGGATATGACAAGTGTGATTCCTTGCAATAGTTTTGCGATATGGAAATGATGATATGTGATGCCATGTTTGTGAGTAATTGTGTTTAAGTAAGAATATTAGTGTTAAGGTTTGTGATTCCCTATGCAAGCACGTTAAGTCAATAGTTATGCAATGAAGTTATATCCTACTATGGTGCATTATTCGGTGTTAGTTATGTTCAATGCATGTTTATGACCGTTTTCGTTTTTTGGTTGGTTGCTTCTCAATCTTTTGCTAGCCTTCATTTGTACTAAGCGGAAATACTGCTTGTGCATCCAAAATCCTTAAAACCAGTTTTGCCTTATGAGTCCACTATATCTACCTATATGCGGTATTCCAATGCCGTTCCAAGTAAATTTGCGTGTGCCAAACTCTAAATTTCAAAATAATTTTTCTGTTTTGTGTGCCCGTACCGCTCATGAAGCGGAAGGGGGTAGCCAATATCTTCCATGCTAGGTGTGTTATTCTCAAGATGAGTGTTTATTCACTTGTCATTGCACGAGAGTGTGGCGGTAATAGGGATGCCCAGTCCCGAATTGTGAAATGAAATGAAATGAAAAATCTTATGTGATCACAATAATAAATTCCTTGTAAAGTGATGGTATGGAGGGCACCCGTGGATACGGCTAGCCATGGATTGTGAAAGAATTGGTGGAAAGGAATAAACTTTATTTTCTGTTTGGGAACCGCCTATGATGTATGTAGCATGGAAGATATTGGAAATTCTCATTCGTTTTCGTTGACAGGAAAAGCATGCCTCCCAAAAAAAATTTCTCTTTAATTTCAACTTTGAGCTCTGGCACATTTGACAAATCTCTGCTTCCCTCTGCGAAGGGCCTATCTATTTACTTTTGTGCAATTTTTATTTTTCTTGAGTCTCCATCTTCTCTTACAAAAGCACCAACTAGAGAATACTATTGTCATACTTGTGCATTGGTTGTAGCTAATGTTTGAGTGTGTTTCATAAATGGATCAATGATTGAGCATGATGGGCTAGGGATAACTTTCTTTAGCGTTGATATTTTGAAAGACATGGTTGCTTGTTAGTATGCTTGAGTATCTATGTTTTCATGTCAAATTATAGACTATTGCTTTGAATCATATAAGTCCAATGTCCATGCTACAAAAAGAAAAAGAATATGTGATAAATATGTTAGGCAACATTCAACATCAAAAATTCTGTTTTTATCATTTACCTACTCGAGGACGAGCAGGAATTAAGCTTGGGGATGCTGATACGTCTCCAAGGTATCTATAATTTTTTATTGTTCCATGCTATTATAATATCAATCTTGGATGTTTTTATAATCATTTACAGCAATTTTATATTATTTTTGGAGACTAACCTATTGACCTAGTGCCCAGTGCCAGTTGCTGTTTTCTGCCCTATTTTTGTTTCACAGAAAATCAATATCAAACGAAGTCCAAATACAGTGAAACTATTTGGAGATTTTTTCTTGGGCAAGAAGAATGCCAGAAGTTTCGAGGGGAGGCCAGAAGACCCTGGTGGGCCCCACGAGCCACCAGGGCGCGCCTGGGGGGGCAGGCGCGCCCTGATGCCTCGTGGGCCCCACCAAGCTCCGTTTGACCTAATTCCAGCACTATAAATTCTAGAAAAATCAGAAACCCTGAAGGGAGTCCACGAAATACTTTTTACGCCGCCGCAAGCCACTGTTCCAGAGAGATCCCATCTGGGGTCCTTCTCCGGCAATCTGCCGGAGGGGGAATCGATCACGGAGGGGCTCTACCTCAACCTTGCTGCTTCTTCGATGATACGTGAGTAGTTTACCACAGACCTTCGGGTCCATAGGCAGTAGCTAGATGGCTTCTTCTCTCTATTTG
The DNA here is from genome assembly GCA_039707655.1 of Elymus sibiricus. Taxonomy (NCBI): domain Eukaryota; kingdom Viridiplantae; phylum Streptophyta; class Magnoliopsida; order Poales; family Poaceae; genus Elymus; species Elymus sibiricus. Next base: position 258,012,063 of record CM077674.1, read on the forward strand.
ATGTTCAATACAATGTTCTCCTTGATGTTCTTGGAGATCTATCCGATGTAATCTTTCTTTGCGGTGTGTTTGTTGGGATCCGATGAATTGTGAGTTTATGATCAGATTATCCATGAATATTATTTGAGTCTTCTCTGATCTCTTTTATGCATGATTATTATAGCCTCGTATTTCTTCTCCGATCTATTGATTTGGTTTGGCCAACTAAGTTGATTTATCTTGCCATGGGAAGAGGTGCTTTGTAGTGGGTTCGATCTTGCGGTACTCAATCCCAGTGACAGAAAGGGACATGACACGTATGTATCGTTGCTACTAAGGGTAAAAAGATGGGATCTATTCATTGGGTTTATTAATTCGTCAGTTTGTCTTGTCTACATCATGTCATCGTTCTTAGGGCATTACTCCGTTCTTATCGACTTAATTCACTAGATGCATGCTGGATAGCCCATCGATGTGTGGAGTAATAGTAGTAGATGCAGGTAGGAGTCGGTCTACTAATCTTGGACGTGATGCCTATATACATGATCATTGCCTTGGATATCGTCATGATTATTTGCTTTTCTATCAATTGCCCAACAGTAATTTGTCTACCCACCGTATGCTATTTTCTCGAGAGAAGCCTCTAGTGAAATCTATGGCCCCAGGGTCTACCAAAATCATATTACTAAAACCCCAAAAATATTGCTGCCATTTTCTTTTATTTATTTTATTTAGTATTTTTGCTGCAATCTATCAATCTATCAAATACAATTTAATCTTGCAATCTTACCGCCAAGGGATTGACAACCCCTTGTTTGCGTTGGGTGCAAGGATTTGTTGTTGTGTGCAGGTACTGCTTACTAGGTGTTGTGTGATTCTCCTACTTGTTCGATAACCTTGGTTTCATAATTGAGGGAAATACTTATCTCTACTGTGCTGCATCATCCCTTCCTCTTCGGGGAAATACCAACGCAAGCTACAAGTAGCAGGAACAATTTCTGGCGCCGTTGCCGGGGAGACATCATCAACATTTATCAAGTACCTTTGCACAAACTCTCATCTCTTTGCATTTACTTTATTTGCAATTTGCCTCTCATTTTCATCTCCCCCACTTCTAAAACATTTTTACAAAAATAAAAAAATATTTTCCTTTGCCTTTTTGCCTTTTTTTTCTAGTTTGCTTGTTTGCTTGTTTGCTATTTTATTTGCGTAGCCACGATGTCTCAAGAAAATACCAAATTGTGTGATTTTTCCAATACTAATAATAATGATTTTATTAGTACTCCGATTGCTCCTCCCGCCGCTAGTGCGGAGACTTGTGATATTAATGCCGCTTTGCTAAATCTTGTTATGAAAGATCAATTTTCCGGTAGTCCTAATGAAGATGCCGCATCCCATCTTAATACTTTCGTAGAATTGTGTGACATGCAAAAGAAAAAAGATGTGGACAATGATATTGTGAAATTGAAATTATTCCCGTTCTCATTGCGGGATCGTGCTAAAATTTGGTTCTCATCTTTACCACGAAATAGTATCGATTCTTGGGATAGGTGTAAAGATGCTTTTATTTCTAAGTATTTTCCTCCCGCGAAAATTATTTCTCTAAGAAATAAAATTATGAATTTTAAGCAAATTGATCATGAACATGTTGCCCAATCTTGGGAGAGGATGAAATTAATGATAAGAAATTGCCCTACTCATGATTTAAATTTATGGATGATCATACAAAAAAATTGTGCGGGATTGAATTTTATCTCTAGAAATCTTTTAGATTCCGCCGCGGGTGGTACGGTTATGGAAATTACTTTGGGTGAAGCTACTAAATTGCTTGATAATATTATGGCAAATTAGTCACAATGGCATACTGAAAGAACTCCTACTAGTAAAAAGGTGAACTCCGTTGAAGAAATTAATACTTTGAGTGATAAAGTTGATGCTCTTATGAAATTGGTTGCTAGTAAAAATGCTCCTATTGATCCTAATGATATGCCTTTGTCTACTTTTATTGAGAAAAATAATGATCCTGTAGATGTGAATTTTGTCTCACGAAACAATTTTAATAGTAATGCTTATAGAGGTAATTTCAACGCTAGACCGTTTCCTGGAAATTCCTCTTATAATTATGGCAATCCTTATGGTAATTCCTACAATAATAATAGGATACCTTCTGATCTTGAAAGTAATATTAAAAAATTTATTAATGCTCAAAAAGTTTTCAACACTACGATAGAAGAAAAATTGAGTAAAATTGATGATATGTCTAGGAGCATCGATAGAACTATTCATGATGTGGAAAATCTTAAGACTAAAATTTTGCCACCTAAAATTGATATTAGTGAATCAATCAAAGCTTTATATGTCTCCATGGATGAAAGTAAGAGACGAACCGCCATGCTAAGAGCTAAACGAGAATTTTTAGAAAAAGCGATTCCTCCCGGTTTCTATCGTAATAATGATGCTCAAACCTCTCGCGGCATCGAGGCCATCATCATGAGCATAACCTACAAGCAAAGTTCAGATGGTCTGTGCTTCCTCTTATGTACTCGAAAGTTTGCTCAGACAAGCACTAATTTTAGCAAGACGTACCACCGAGTGAACACCACTTAACCAGTCTGCACCCTAGGTAATTAAAGTGTGTCGATGGAGGATATTGGATGTGATCTCTCAATCATTTGGATTCATAAACATGCTTAACTTGTATACGTGAATCTTTTTTGTTGATTGTGAATGTTGGCTATGAATATTGGCTTGTGATCTCTCAATCATTCTGAGGCATAAACATGCTGAACTTGTGTATATGTGAATCTTTTGAGGAGAACGTATCCTGTGAACCTGAGTTTGATCTGAATGTTTACCTTTTCTGTTGTACTTGTTGTGTTAACTTGTATGATGTGGGCTTGTGACGTGTGAGTGTCACACGGCACACCATCGTCCCGAGAAGAATGGCACCTGCTTGTTAGGGTTGAAAGGGCGCATCAACTCTTATTTATCTTTTGCTCAGTCTTTGCAAGCACTGATAGCCTGCTAACACACGAATACTACTACCTCCGTCTTGGTTTATTGGTCCTCATTGTATTTTGTACCAACTTTTAACCAAAGATTTAACTAACAAAATATTAATGCATGTCATCAAAAATAATATCATCTGAAAGTATGTTGAAATACAAATCCAATGATATAATTTTTGGTGACATGCATTAACATTTTATTAGTTAAATCTTTGGTCAAAATTTGGCACAAAATACAATGAGGACCAATAAACCAGGACGGAGGTAGTACATGGGATCAGATCGACTGTATTCTACACGAATGACCTAGTGCATTATCACGCTCAAACACACAGGGTACCCAGCATATTTCAGACTGACATCCGATACCCCGTACCTGGTTGAACCGCCCCGTTCAGCCCCGGCCATATTGTTTTCGGCCTCTAAAAAAACACTACTGCATTGATTTTGGGCTTTGAGAAGTGCTGTTTTCTGTAGATTGGGCCGCCCAGCAAATGGGCCGTTGGTCCGCCATGGACTGGGATGCTATAATAACCAGTTGTATCATGGAGAGGCAAGATAAAAAAAACCCCGTCAAGAGCCACTGAAAAACAAATTCGCATCTGACGTTCTTCTTCAGTCTTCCCTCAGCTGGTTGTCCTGCCGCCCAAACCAGCGCGGCTGAACTGCCTGCTGCCGCCCAGGGGCCGGCAGCACTAGACGGAAGTTTCATATTCTTCCCCCTCGGCCCTCCCGCTTCCGGGGGAATTAAGAAGCGCGACATCAAATGCACCACCGGCGATGGCTGCCTATCATTAATCTCTCCAATTACGGAGACTGCGACGCGTCATCCATGTGCATCCGGGAGGCGTGCGAACCGGCAACAACAGCTTTTCTCATCGGGAGACACGCCCTTTGACCGCCCGCCGCCGCTCTTACCTCCTCCTTAATGACGCTCGTGGCAGCCTATAAGACGCCGCTGTCGTACCCTCTATCCTCCAAATCCTCTCTCTGGTGCCTCCCATTCCCATCTCCAATCCACCAGCACTCCCTCGTCAATGGCGCAACCGGAGGAGCACCCACTCGTGTTCAATTTTGGAGAGGAGGAGGATGAGCATCCCGCGAATCCTCTGGATCCGTTATGGGACGAGATGGACCTGGGCTTGGAGATAGTTGCCCAGAAGAAGGCGGAGGCGGAGCAGCTGTTTGGGGCCCCCGCGCCCGCCGCGGACGAATGGCCTGCTTTGGACGCTGATGCCGCCGAAGCGTATTTCCATGCCCTCCAGTCCAACTTTGCCCGATTCCACGCATTTCACCACGGCGGTGGCCGTGGTGGTGGCGGAGGTCGCGGCCGTGGGGGTGGCGCTGGTGGTGGCCGTGGTGGTGGCGGTGACCGCGGCTATGGCGATGTCGGATGTCGTGGCCGCGGGGGTGGCACTGGCTGGGGTCGTGCAGCTGACGCTGGCCATGGCTAGTGTCTGGTTCAGCTTCAGCTTCTAAAAATGTAGTCGTGGTGGAAGCAAATTAACTAGTACTACTACTATTCGTTTGAATGAATCAACTGTCAAAAGGGTGTTTTCTTTCTGCCAATGGTTTGATTCATATTGAACGGCTGGCGTGCGTTTTCTCTTACATCTTCTATCTCCCGTTTTCTTCTTCCTCCTGCCTCCCAAACCAGCAACGGCTGGACTGCATGCTCCCGCCACCCTGCAAGCCGAAATATAAATAGTAAAAGAGGAAAAAAAGAGTCTCACCTCCAGTAAAATACTGACATCTCGGACCCACCAGGTTGTCATCAACGTAGTAAATTTTTTTTTGAGAAACTCATCAATGTAGTAAATAAACGAGTGAATTAAACAAGGAGAGGCAGTCACCAAAGACTGTTTTATAACTGGGCTTTGGCCTGCCCAGCCTATTATATGCACAGCCCATGACATGCTGACACCAGGATCCAGCAGTTGTCGAATGGGCTGTGGGACGCGGAGTTACCTTTTTTTAAGAAAAAACGCATAGCTAAATTCTTAATTTCTACTCCCTCCGTATAAAAATATAAGACGTTTTGGTAGGCTAAAATAGCCTAAAATGTCTTATATTTTATAATAATGTTGTGGCCAGACCAACATTACTATTTAACCCAGAGAAGCAAATGTGTGTATTTCTAAAAAAAGGTAATGGCTGTAAATTAACCGAAAATATTAAATGGGGCTTGTTCGCAACATTATTTTTTAATCCAGTCAAGAAATCGGTGTATTCAAAAAAACAATTGGGCTTTAAATTCTACTAAAAAGGTTAATCGGTTGCAGTCCGCAACACTATTTTGTCAGCCATCCTGTAAATCATTAAAGAAAATCTCTTGTCCAAACGAATGCCCAGCCCAGTTTTATTTTTTTATATCATTGCTCTGTCCAGCTAGCCCAGCAAATGCGTGTATTTAGAAAAGAAGCAAATGGGCTGTAAGTTCTAAGAAAAAAAAGAATTATTGGTTGCAGCATGCCCGCAACATTATTTTTTCACCCAGCCCAGCAAATGGGTGTATTTTGATTTTTTTTAACAAATGGGTTGTAAATTCTAAAAAATATGAAATGGGCTGAATGTCAAGCATAGAATAGGAAGCTCACATTGTTTGCCCACGAGGGTGAAGGCCACGCAAGGCGTTGTCAACTTGGTCAACAAAACGATTCTGATAGCCGAGGCATTGGATGTAAATCAAATGGGCAAAGTGTTTCTTCAATCTCTCGTCCTCTTCCTCCCATGCTGGCGGGACCGTGCTGGGCTGCAATTGCTTTTTGTGAATTGTTGGGCTGCAAATCTAGACAAGGAGGCATGCATTCGGCTTGCCCAGAAAATTGTTTGAAATAACTAATAAGAAAAAGGTTGTAAGTATAAAAAAACACAGCAAACTGGCAATTATTTTCAAATTTAGGCTTTTTTCTTCGGATTTTGAGATTTTAAATATCATTGGATTTTATTTAATTTAATTTTTTTTTAAAAATTAGTTTGAATCTAACGCGAAATTTTGGGATTAAAATAGTCCGGACTACACCGAAGTATGCGAAATTTCGTTGAATTTATTGAGTGTGGTACTGGTCCGAAAATGGGCTGTAATAAATTCCTTAAGAATTAGCAAATGGACTGTAAATTATTCACAAAAATAGCAAATGGGCTATATGCTGTCTACCACACATTTGGAGGCTGACTTGTGGGCCTACGAAGTTGACAGGTACGCAAGGCTTTGTCAACTTAGTGAACAATCGATTCTACCAGCGTGACAGTTCGATGTTAATCCAACGGCCGCTATGCTTCTTCAATATCTGATTTCTTGCTCCAGCACCGATGGGACCGCCTGCTCCCGACTCCGATGGACGACTATGCTACCGTGAAGGACTCACCGCCCCACCCTATTGCCACCACTAGCCAGTCCATCCCTCTACTCACCCACACCTTCTATTGTTCTCCGGCGACGGCAGCCTCACACCGCAGCCGAACCAGTTAACCCTCGTACTCCCCTCCCCGTGGGCATCCACTGCCGAGTCTTCCCTGGCTCTGGGTCATTCCCACCCTTAGCCTAGCCGTCGTCCACCGCCTTGGTGCTCTCGGCACGGCGTCATCAACGCGGTCAACGAACGACACCCATCAGAAGAGGACTGTATGTGCAGAGGCTGACAGCTGGGACCCACATGGTCCATGGTCGCCTCCTTATAACGCGCAAGAAAAATGATTCCTCCCCTTGACAGCTTGGACCCACCAGCTACATCTTCGCACGCAAGGAAATGCCTCCTTATTACGCGCAAAAAAATGACTCCTCCACCTAACATCCGGGACCCACAAGCTACATCTTTGCACGGAAGGAAGTACCTCCTTATTACGTGAAAAATAAATGATTCCTCCCCATGACAACTGGGACCCACCAGATTTTGAGGCTGACTTGTGGGCCTACTAAGTTGAATTACGCAGGGCTTTGTCAACTTAGTCAACAAACGATTCTAGCAGCAGTGACTGTTGCATGTTCATCCAACGGCTGTGCTGCTTCTTCAATCTCTGATCTTCTTGCTCCAGCCGCCCAAACCAGCACTGGCGGGACTGCCTGCTCCTGCCTCCCGTGGCCGGCTGTGATGCTGTGCAGGCCTCACCACCCCACCCTACTCCCACCTCTGGCCAGGCCTTCCCTCTACTCACCCACATCCCCTATTATTCTCTGGCGACGGCAGCCTCACACCGCAGCTGAAATAGTCAACCCTCGTACTCCCCTCCATGTGGGCATCCACTGCCGTGTCTTCCCCAGCTCCGCGTCATTCCCTTCCTAGGCCTCGCCGTCGTCCACCGCCTTGGTGCTCTCGGCGCGGCGTAGTCAACCTGGTCAATGAACGACAGCCATCGAAAGAGGACTCTACGTGGTGAGGCTGACAGGTGGACCCACCAGCTACATCTTCGCACGCAAGGAAGTGCCTCCTTATTATGCGCAACAAAATGATTCCTCTCCCGGATAGCTGGGACCCACCATTCGCACGCAAGGAAGTGCCTCCTTATCCTCGTTTACAGCTGGAACCCACCCGGTCGAAGCGTATGTAGCGTTGTCTGTCTGGTTGCGAACGTGTACGTACATACTGGTCGATCGGTCTTTCTGCAACGATGAACCCTGGGCGTGTAAGGAGCGGCACATGTCGTAGTAGAGCCCCCGACGTAGTAGTTCAGGCAGCCCCGTCTAAATCGTGTACATGTAGGTACAGCCACACAGCAAAAAATACGGCCACGTACGTACATATACAGGCGGGGTCTCGAACGTGTACTCGCGCATACGTACAGCCAGGGCTCGTGTACATGGAGAGAGGGAACGGACGGCAGCAACGGCCTCCTGTTCATCGGCAGCCAACCGGCTGGGTCGGAACGGAGGAAACATCGTCGTGTTCATCGGGAGCCAAGCGACTGGGTCGGAACGAGTCCTGTTCATCGGGAGCCAACCGGCTTGGACGGAACAGCCAAAACGGGGTCCTGTTCATCGACTCGGGGTCTGGCGTACCGCAAAACGGTGGAAACGGCCTTCTGTTCGAGCGTCTACAGTCGAAACAGGGTCCTGTTCATCGGCTGGGGGTCTGGCGTACCACAAAACGGAGGAAACGAACTTCTGTTCGAGCGCCTACGGTCGAAACGGGGTCCTGTTGATCGGGAGGGCTCTGGCGTACCGCAAAACAGAGGAAACGGACTTCTTCCCAACTGCCTACGGTCGAAACGGGGGTCCTGTTCATCGGGAGGGGTGTGGCGTACCGCAAAACGGGACTCCACGAGCTACTGTTCCTCCACGGCCAACCTCCCTCCAGCCTCCACCAGCTACTGTTCATCCACCGTCGACTTCCTCCAGCCTCCACCAGCTACTGTTCATCCAGCCTCCACGAGGTCCTGTTCATCCACCCCCAACCGGCTAGCCTCCTCGGGGTCCTGTTCATCAAGCGCCAACCACCTTCACACGGCCAGGATACTGTTCATCCACAGCCAACCCACCGGCTGGGGTGGGGCGTATGAGCGGGCAGCAGCAACGGGAACTGTTCATCCACAGCCAACCAACCGGCTAGGTCAACTCACCACGTCTTGCGCAAGGGGCTCGATCGATGCGTCTCGACTCGTTCTACGTATCGCGTGCGCGGCAGCAACGGGCACTGTTCATCAAGAGGCAACCCAACTGGCTACTTCTCGCACGTACATGGGCTCGACCGGCTTCAGTTAGCAGCGAAGGAATCGCTCAGGTTCAGTTAGCAGCGAAGGAATCGCTCGGGTTCAGTTAGCAGCGTAGGGATCGATCAGCTTCAGCACGTAGCTAGTGCGATCGCTCGGGTTCAGTAAGCGAACGCCTCGCTCGGGTTCAGTTAGCTAACGCCTGGCACACACGTGCACGTACGAGAGAAACGCGCAAACCACACTGCATTGCTCGGCCCCGACCACCCACCGTAACCGGGAACTCCCCGAAAATTTCCTCACCCTCACTTCTAGCACGATTTTTTACATCATGGACAGCCCAAAGAATGTCATGCGGGTGTGTCTCCGGCCTGCCCATTTTCTGTCATAATTTTTTGTCATAGAAGTAGGAGCCCATCACATCTATGATGATACGTGTTTTTGTCACAATTATTGTCATAGAAGTGTCACAACCATGACAGAAAAAGTTTTCGTTCGGGCCATAATGTCATGGATGTGTCTTTTTTTTGTAGTGTCTCCAAGGCCGAGGAGTAGGAGCACCTAAAGGCCGAGGCGCTCATCTGAGCCCGTGAACGTCAGAGCACCGATCCCTTGGTGGAACAGTATCTTCGGGAGGATCCACATCTATATGCCATTAACGAGGTGTTGCTAATGACCGCATGCAACCAGAAGGATGCCGAGGATGACTCGATAGACTGGGACGAACTCACCGAGGAGTCCTCCGACGAGGATGACGACTTGACGTTGACTTAGATTAGGAGTTGATCTCTCCACCATGGCTAGTCGTATAACTCCGTGCTTCAGATGTTTGAACCTTTAATGTAGTACTTATGAAACTTCCTATGGCGTACTATATATGTTCGTGACTTCATAGAGCCTTATTTTGTAGACGTGATAAACCTGCTTATATATATATTCGTACTACCTGGTTGTAGCAGTGTTGGTAATCTGTGATCATACCTCATCGTGATGACATTTTTTCCTGCCGATTTTTTATGCCGCTTCTCAATATTACTTTCATGACTTAGCACCAATGATAACAGTGTTTCACTTCTTGAAGGAGGGATCATGGTTCGTAAGGTCTGCAATGTCTGCAAAAATCCCTTTAGGGATAGTTTATCCCATGTAGTAGAATTCAGGCTCTTCTTGAGGGAGGGATTCAAAAAATCTGTGGTAACAATGTTTATCATTCAATTCTAACCATTTGCTGAATTCTTGTACTATGCATACCATTAATTATTAACTGCATTATTCTTAATTGTTACATAGTGTATCTCATGCAACATAAGGGACAATTCAATAATTTAATCGGTGACAGTTTTAACTTTTCGGATGGTCAAGGACAATCGTACAAAATTGACGTTTGTAAACAAAAGGATAAAACCATCATAGGAGGCGATGGATGGAACAAGTCCATTTAAAATAATAACCTCACCGGGGAAGAGTACATAGGCTTTTACTTGAAGAAAGCGGTCAACGAGTTAAGGATTAATTATTTCTCCGACCAAGATGATGAGCTTGACGAAGATGATGATGAGGATTGCCAGGATGATGACGATGATGATGATGATGAGAGCCAGGGTGATGATGATGCTAGCGAGGATGACGATAGCTAGGAGCATGAGGATGAGGATGAGGGTGAGGAAGATGATGAGGGTAGCAGAGATGATGACGATGATGATCCATACAATTCTGCAATTTTCTCTCAAAGAATGAAAGAGCTTGCTGAGGATGAGAAGGACAATATCATCGTGATCCTACCATCAAGTGTGCACTACTTTGGTAGGCCATTTATGCACCGTTTTACTAAGACCAACATCGTGAAACACACCATGGTATGTTTTGTATCTTTTCTCTCTTTTTTGTTCCTAACACTACATGGCGAGATGTCTAACATTGCGTGCTCTATTTTGCTTTTAATCACGGGGATCATAGAAATTAGCTATGAAGATGATATCTGGGGAGGAGATCCCTGCAGCTGTCATGGCTGGAGTACGCCTTGGAGCAGCAGGTCCTGTCACTAGTGTTCAATACAAGACGGACACAGACGGTCGCATATCGTTCTATTAGGTTGGCTGGCGGGAAGTCCTGAAGGGAAAGAGACGACTAAGGGTTGACACAGCAGTGGTCATCACGATAAGGAACAACAGGAACAACAACTTCCAGATGATGGTTGTTGTAGACCTTATTTAGAAATAAGGTCCAAGTCAAATATCTCCAAGCCGATGAACTCTTAGTTACTTAGTTAAGATGCCTGTGATACTTTGATGTTGGTCTGTTAACTGGAACAAATTTGAAGTGTTAGTAGTTTTTATGAAGAGTACTAATTACCTAGTGAACTTACATGCCTAAGCTTACAATGCGTGCTTTATTTGCTTCTAGTATTGAATTTCTTAAATTGGATTTATGCAAAATGCAGCCATGGCAGCACAATTGGTGTCGTGGATGCAAAAAATTTAATTCGCATGCCTAAGCTTTCAGTGGCGGGCGCTCTAATAGGTCCGCCATTGTAAGATGAATAAATAGTGGCGGGAAAGTAAGCTTTGCCCACCACTGCAGACACTCAACCAGTGGCGGGCGAGTACACATCGCCCGCCACTGCAGGGCTCTACCAGTGGAGGGACGTCGGTGGCGGGCGCCCCTGGCAGCCTGGCCCGCCACTACTGGTGTTTTTGCGCCCGCCACTACTGGTGTTTTTGCGCCCGCCACTGCTAGGCATTCCTGCAGTAGTGGCTCGAGCACGGACTCAGGGGCGAGGAAGCAAGGAGATCGGGGTAGGAGGCCTCGGGCGTCAGCTGCAGGAGCGAGAGGCTGCAGGCGCAGGGCTGCTCGGCCTTGGACTGCTGCTCGCCGGTGGCTCCCCAGCCATCGGCGTGAGGAGATCGGGCAGAGGAGCTCGGGCTCCTACTGGATTTGGGTGGCGACGGTGGTTGGACGGCAAGGAATTCGAGGGAGGTGGCTGGTTGGCTTGATTCGCAAAACGAGGAGGTGGGAGGATCGGGATGAGATCCCGAGGGAGATAGTGGCAGCGGCTCCGATGGGACAGGGGCCTAAAATCTAGGGTTTTCCAAATTAGGTATGGGGCGAACTATATATAAGGAAAGGAGGGGAGTTTGGATCATCTGATCGACATCGGATGGTCGGGATAAAATGCTAGGGGAGACCAAACAAGAAACCGAAGATGTTTAGGGATGTTGGGGTTGATCCGGACCCACCGGCCACGACCGCACGGTTCGGGTTCGGGGAAGTTTTTCAGACTAGGTTGCGAGGGGGTTTGTGTGGTTGGTCTGAGAAGGGTCAACGGACGCAAGAGAAGAAGCGGCAACTACGAACGGTTACGAGGTTTTTACAAAACGACGGCAATGGAGTGCCGATGCAACGTGAATGGTGCTATGATGCATGCAACAAACAAATAATTAACGCGACTATCATGGAAATCATGGAAGGCATCTGGAGCGTCGGTCTCGGTCTGTTACAACACTCACCCACTTACAAGAGATCTCGCCCTGAGATCTTAGAATGGAAAGGAGAGGAGGTGAAACTAAGTTACTTCTTGGACAAATGAGTGAAACCTAAGAACCTTGGAAGGTTGCAAAACTTGAAAGAAGGGAGAGAACGCAACGAAGACGAATGAAATTGAGAGCACTCCGGTAGAAAATAGGAACAAGTAACACCATGAGAAACTTGGAGGTTACAAAGACATGAAAGAAAGGGCTAAATGGACAAGAAGGAATTTTGAAGCAACTCTTGTTACACGAGATAGGCAAGGAACAAGAACGAAAGAATTTGGACAACACTCTGGTTGAAAATGAAAGGAATAAAACATGAACTTGATAAGATGGTATGATATTTGAAGAGAGCAACAACACAAAGCCTTCGGAAGAAATGAAAGAATGGAATGAAAAGAACGGAGAAAAGAACAACAACTTCTACCACCAAGAACTTGAAAGAGAGGGCTCACGAGAAATGCTAGAACGGAGTTGTTGGAAGAATTAACAAGCAAAAAATATGCTCCTTGTGGGCTTATGTAAACATCTCTAAACTAGAGGTGAAATTCTGCCACTAACGGAAACAATTGATTTCTCGAGAGGAATGAAAAGATGCGAAACACCACCTCAAAAGACAATGGAGAACTAATTGCACTTCTAAATACAAGAAGAAGAATCGTTGAGCTCCTCCAACAAGAATCTTGATGAACACTTCGGGAATGAATGAAATCTTTGATGAACCACCATGTAGAGCCTCCATGAAGAACTCCGGATAAGGAAAGCATAATAGAAAAGAATTGAAGGTTGAAGCGAATAAGATTGAAGCCTTGCCATGATTTCCTTCGAACACCGATAAAGAAAAGAGAAGAAGCTCCGTGATGAGATACTCGATAAAACTTGGAACTCCGGAAAAGAGAAGATGAAAACACTTGGAATCGTGAATTCACTCATCATGAACAAACTCCGAAAGAAAGAATTGAATAACCTTGAGGAAACAAGAATAAGATTTATGGTATGCTTATCCTTCATCAACTTAATTGACGACAAGCAATGGATTTGGCATAATACTTATTCCCATCGCGAAAGGATTGAGGAGAGATATAGCGCAAAACTTGGGAAAATCTTCAAGGAACAACCGGTAGGAATTGGAAAAGAATGAATGAATTGATAAGATAACAAAGGAAGAGGATCCTTGAACGAACCACCGTAAGAATTTGGAACGAATGAAGAGAAGATAACGAATCATCAGAAAGAATTAGAAAATGAACGAAGATACTTGAGGGGATTTAGATACAAGAAAACAAAGAGATCACGAGCTGACTAGAGAATACTTGAATGAAGCACCAGAAGAATATGGAGATGAATGAAGAGCCATCAATTTAGAATAATTGGAGAACGAAGGCTGAAAACTTAGAACGAATAAATCTTCTGAAATGATGGCCTTCGGAGAATTGAAAACGAAAACAACTCATGAAAAGAGTTTAGGATGGTCTTGAAAAGAACTTCCCATGGCCCGAAATAATTTGAGCGGATAGCATGAAGCTTGAACCATGAATCTTTGAGAGAACAGATAAAGATTTAAGACAAACCCTTATTCTGTCTTGAATGCTGAGAATGAAGATGAGGAACACCACCCTGAATAATTTGTGATATACTCCGGAACAGTGAAAATTAGAAAGGTTGGGCCAAATTAGAAAAAAAATTGAAAGCGATCTTGGAAAAGGCATCTGCCTGATGAAATTCATTCTTACGTAAAACTTGAAAAGAATTTGAGAAAATCTTTGAGAAAAGATTAGTAAAGCTAAGTAAGATCCCGGGAAAAGACCTGTGGGTTAGGGCCCACTCAAAAGAAAACTCCGTTGGAACTATTTTCTTAGGAAGAGATAATGCACCGGTTGATTTGAAAGACTTGAATGAGGCAACAACCTCGAATTAGCTTGAACGGATCTAGAATGGAAACACGAATCTTCTGAGGTGAAATGAATAAAACAGGCCTGGATAAGAAATTCCAACATGAGAAGCACTTAAATCAAAGAAAGGTATAAGATCAACAATGAGAGCTTGAATTGAATCCACCGAATAAGAGAATGAGAATGAAGAATGATGAACTTGAAGCTTCCTTAGCATCTTCACAAGGAATCACCGGATTGGAATATTGAAGAAAAATGCATGAAGAGTCTTCTCATGAATAAAATGGATACTTGATTTGAGATCTCTCAGTCCTTGAAGAAAATGGGTGGGAGGGTGGGAAAAACAACTTGGGATGGGTGAAACGTACGTCGTTGAGAATACTGAGAATTGATTTTGCAAATATCGAAAGGATTGGATTAATTTGAAGAGAAGCATTCGGGTTGAAAAAAATTGACATGACAATCTCGAACGATTAAAGGATTAGCATTCACATAGAAATATGAGAACACCGCTTAAGAAAGGTATGGAATCAACACTTGACATTGAAGCAACTTGAATACCACAATTAAACAAAACAAAGGATTGGGTTTGCAGAATAAGCCGGAAACAAATTCATGACAGAGATTTCGTTCGATATTTTCGTGGTGAGACCCGCACGGGCTCGATCATACATTGGATTGTCATATTGAAATTACGCTCGAATATGCTCCCTAGGCATAGTGAACTACAGGGCTTGACAAAGCATACCGAGACTATCCTCTGTAAGAAAGACCATGTACAAATGAACCACTAGATGTCGAACCCCAACCTCACATCATGCATTTGTTGGAAGGATATCCTAGATAATCTACTTAAATTCCCACCTAGGAACTCCCGAAACTTCTTGGTTATGCAATCTGGTCCCACTGCTGCACGGAGCAAAATTTCACACAATTCCTAACAGGATATACTACGTGCCAATGTTCTGACTGCGTTCAACACATAACCAAGAAACCTCGGAAACTCGTGTACCTCAGACCTTCGAAAACACAATGATACTAGTCATGGCAGATCATCTGTGCTATCTCTACCCAGTACTGGGGATAAGTCACGACACTATTTGCCACCACAAAAAGTATAGAAGCATTTCGATGTCGGCGTCCTCTGGTATTCAGGAACTGAAATGATAGCAAATGTGACAAGAACCCCTTGGAGCTCAACTCCCCCGGACACAGCCCATAGATAGGACGCACCAAGTACATAATTCCGTCACACCGACATCGCAACGATTCCAACAATACCCGCGTGATCCTAAAAAAAATTGAAGGGGAAGAGGAGTAGAATCAAAACACCTACGTCACAATTCCTCACCAGAGCGACGATGGGGATGAGGAGTAAAAAGAATTCCTATACTCTCTGATATATAACTAGACTCAAATTGTATTTTTTTCTAGACTCGACAATGGCCAAGTTCGATCAACCAAGGGGGCTCCTGCGGTCGGTAGAGGCTCTGATACCAACTTGTAACGCCCAATATGCGGTCCTATCCTCAAGGAACTTGGAAGTCCCGCCAAGGATAGAAGCGCATATTGAAGACGCTTCGCAAGGTGGATATCATTACAACATACCATGTACTGAATAGATGAGAATACCAGATAAAGGCTTACACTCGCCATAGGCTACAATGTGAATACATCAATTCATGGCAATCATCATACACAAGAGCAGGATCCGACTATGGATGAAATCAAACGAAAGAAGAATGACATCCACCCTGCTAATCCTAGGCTGCCAACCGGGAACCCATCCTATGATCGACGAAGAAGAAGCAGAAGAAGAACTTCAAATAGAACAAGCATCGCTCTCACGTTGAAGCATCGCTTTACCTATACCTGCACCTGTTGTTGTAGTAATCTGTGAGCCACAGGGACTCAGCAATCTCATTAACATGGGTATCAAAACTAGCAAAGCTTAATGTGTATGGAATGGTTAAGTGGTGAGGTTGCAGCAAGCACTAAGCATTTATATGAGGCTAACATACGAGTACAAGAATAAGAAGAGTAAACTACGCATAATCGGTCGCTATTTAATATGATCAAGGAGTGATCCTGAACACCTACTTACGAGTCAAACATAACCCATCGTGTTTTCTTCCCGAACTCCCTCGAAAAGAGACGATCATGGTTACGCACGCGGTTGGTGTATTTTAATTGAATTTAGTGTCAAGTTCTTTACAACCGGATATTATAAATTCCCAAGTCGCCACATAACCGCGGGCATGGTTTTCTAAAAGATATAACCTGCAGGGGTGTCCCAACTTAGTCCATCACAAACTATCACAATCAGCTTTGGAAAGACCTCAACATCAAGATACCACGAAGTATCCTCGGAATCCCAGTGCACATGTAGCGACCCGACCCAATACGGTCAACTCTCTGTGCTTTCCGTGCCATCCCTGGATCAGTATTCTGGCACACACAGTACTTCGATGAAATACCATAACATCACATGTTAAAATAAATATCGTAGATCCAGAGTATACCTTATATATCACAGCGGAAACAATCAATAAGGGTGCGGAGTCCCATCAACGCCAACGGCAAGTTGAGTGTAGACCGTAACCCAATATCGTAACTCTTACTCGTCGTAGAAATCCTGCAACATGATACGTTGCAGCCGTGTAGGTCAGTACATTGAATGTACCGGCAAGATCACAATATGAAGCAGATGAAAATATCGCTATCTCTATATGCAATATGGCTGTGGAGCTCAAGGTTATAATTTTTGCGAAAAGATGATTTTTCCTACAACAAAGGAGTCATATGCAAATATTACTACAAAAGTTGGTTGATTAATGAGATGGTTCCGCCAACCAATTCCCATATCCCCAAATATTAATAATACCCACTCATTAACATTAATTGTGTTGAGATAGGCAGATAGTATCATCTCCGGTGCTAAAGCTGTCCATAAACGGGAACACGGCTAATCGATTAGCTTAACACTCTGCAAAGGTTTGTACACTTTACCCGCAAGATTCGATCCCTCCTTTAAAGTCCTCGCACTTCAGGGTGTTTGAGAACAGGACGATCGAAACATGATCTTCCAAGGAGTTTCCCTGACCACCGTCCGGTGCCCATCCAACCCTACCGTTCGTCTACATCTGCTAGCACCGTCCCAGCCAGGGTCACAACTAAGGTCAACCAAGCCAGAGCCCATAATGACTTGAAGTTGCACACGTAAGCTTTCCGGCCTTGAAGTATACACCCTTCTATTTGAGCCTGGGTGGCATTCCGTCTGGATGATCACAAGTGAATACCAGGATTCCCGGGCATAACCATGATGGATATCAGGCTGCCAGATGCATTCCACCCAGAGGTATATTGAGTCCTTGAAGTCTTGAAGTCTTGATCATCATGCAGGTCTTGAATTACTTAACCTCACAACACTCCTGAGATCTCACAACCAACCCCCGTCTACTAGAGCGTAGCAATTATGAAGTAACATCCCTTCCCGGGCAAATGGTAACAGGGGTATTGGGTTTTCTCCTACCTCATGATACTACCTCAAGTTCAAGCTCAATATCCTACTTGTTCATGGTGGAAGGAAAACTACTAATGCAATAAAACATTGGTAATTAAAATACATGATCAAAGTGAACTTGCCTGGTAAGTTGATGAAGATTATATCGCTCTCAGAAAACTTGATAGAACTATTCGTCATTCTCCGATGAAAATCTATATAGTCAACATAGTATTCACGTAAGCGAACATTCTAGCATTCAATTCTAACAATGAACATAGCAATCGATCAAATAAAAGCAATAAAGAACTCAATAAGAAAAATCATTAGGAAATTCCAAATAAAATTCCAAAGAGAAACTCCAAAAGAAAACTACAAAGAAAACTATTAAAGAAAGTTCTATGACTTAACTACAAACAACAAAAAATTGTTTTGTCCTATAACAGCAAGGAAAATCACTAAACTATTAATTTACGGAAAAAAAATAAGATTTTTTTTATTAAAATAACAGAAAGAGTTTTACCTAAAGTTTTCTATGCAAAAAGAATCAACCTAAAAGCCATTATAAAACTCCACTTATGATCAAAACAAGTTTTCATACAAAAGAAATAAATAAAATATTTTAACTACAAATAAAAGTGGCTACTGTTAACTAACAGAAACATACTACAACTAACAAAAATTTGCGAAAAAAAAATTAAAACAAAATAGAAATCACTAAGCTATAAATCAAAACAATACTATATTGAAAACAGTACTGTTTTTGCAAATAAATAAATTTAAAATAAAAAAATAAGTGCTACTGGATGCAAAACTATTTTTGTGACAAAGTGCAAAAAGATTCAACTAAAAACCTATTTTCAAAATAAAGATATTAGCAATCTAGTGTTTGAAACAAATTCAGGCAAATTCAAATTTAAATTTTTTAAATTTGGCCAAACTTGGCATCTACAGAAACTAGACAAATTTTTTGATCTAATGCAAAAAGAATCAAGTAAAAACAATAAAAAACATAAAAGATACAAAGGAAATAAAAACAGAAAACAATCTGTAAAAGAAAATTCAAAACAGAAAAGAAAAGTGCTAGGCGTCGGACAGTGCGCTACGTGGCGTGCTCTGACTGGGCGAGCGGAGCGTCCGAAATGTGCAAACGGGTGGGGGCCGCTAACTAACAGAAAATGATTCACGCGAAAATAAAAACAACTGGATCTAATCCTAGGCGGTCATCTAAGATCTAACGGAGGAGGGGGAATCCGAGGCTCACAACGGCGGCGACGAACTTCGGCGACGGCGTGGGCTTCGGTGGTCGATGCTGCCAGAGTTCCAGGGAGTCCCGAGCTCCGGCGAGTTGCTCTAGAGATGCTGACGACGACGGCGAGGCGTTTGGTGGTAGTGGCAAGGGGGTCGACAGAGGGCGGCGGAGCAAGCGGTGGCGAGTGGCGGCAGAACAGAGCGACGGCGAGGGATTCCGGCGGCGGTGCTCGATGAGAGCGAGGGGAAGCAGGGGGATTTGGTCGAGGGGAGCCGTGGCTTTATAGCCACGGTGTCTTGGGGCACGGGCGAGGCCGATACGGCCCGGATTCGACAGGATCCGGCGATGCGGTGGCGGAAGGAAGGAGATCCGGCGAGTGGGGGAAAGTGACCGCGCGGAGAGAGAGAGCGGGTGGTGGGGCCGGGGTGCAGTGAGGGAGGGGA
The DNA here is from genome assembly GCA_039707655.1 of Elymus sibiricus. Taxonomy (NCBI): domain Eukaryota; kingdom Viridiplantae; phylum Streptophyta; class Magnoliopsida; order Poales; family Poaceae; genus Elymus; species Elymus sibiricus. The sequence continues at coordinate 258,031,312 of CM077674.1, forward strand.
AGACGGGATCTGGATCGGATGGCCGATCCATTGCTGATTCGGTCGGATGCGCGCGACTGGGTCGGCTGGCCAGTGGGTCGCGGTGGCTGGAGAGAGAGAGGTGTGGGGTGAGTAGGCCGACGCGGTTTTACTAAATAAAAGTATTTTTTTCTTTTTTTGAAAATCCAAAGAGAAGAATGGAATAAAATAAAATAAATAAAGAATATAATATACACATATTATATACCAAAATGATCAAGGGAATAAATCCTAAATCATGAACTATTTTTCAGAGTCTAATAAAATACTTTATAAAAAAAAATTGAAAATTCAAATAAAATTCCAAATTTGATTTTCAAATATTTTGGCATTGTTTCTTCTGACCTTTTGGGGTGTCATGTTACCTCCTCTGATACTTTTTGATCAAAGTATTTTGTTACGGATTTTGAATATATTTCAAATGCCAAAATTGAAATGGAATCAAATTCAAAATGGAAAATGCGTTTCAGAAAACTTTAAGGTGGCTTTCAAAAAATGTTTCTTTGAAACTTCCAACCCTCTTTCTTCAAATATGAAGAATTCATTTCATCTTCTCATGAAACTCATTGAGTTGCATAAAGTTTTTGTATTTGAAATATTTCCAAATGGGATTCTAATACTTTCAAAACCCCTTTTTCATTTCTTGAAATGGAAGAAGTCATGTTATCTTCACTCCAGGGTTTTGTATTGAAATGAATTTGAATTCCCTAGGATCAAAATGCAAATTGAAAGTTTTGGGAAAGTCCTTTCATTCCCTCTCATTAAAAATGTCAAAAAGTTTCAAATTTCACTCAATTTCAATCAATCAATCAAACAAGCAATCAAAGCTATTTAATTAATATAACATTTCAAAATTTAGTATTTTGGGATGTTACAAACCTACCACAATTAAAATGAATCTCGTCCTCGAGATTCGGAGAGGCTAGCAAGAAAAGGTTAGCAAACCCATTGATCGGAAAGGGTCTGGGGTGCTACCACACTTAAAATCCAAGTCACGGGTCCATCAAAACTCAGGTACTTCTTTCTTTGATAGAATCTGTCTTCTCACAAAATCTTGAGTCCTTGCATAACTTCTTCCGGGGCTGGTCAGGTCTGACGCCAATGATAAACAACGGTCGTTAATCTCATGGTGGTCAAAAAATAATGGTTTCTCCTGCAGGAAAATGGTCTGGGTTGAATCTCACCATATAGCCTACGTTTGGCAATGGTTGCCTGGTACACGGATAAATCGTCCTATCATTCTAGGGTTTAAACAAGGTTTTGATATTGTCGTCTCTCTACTATGGGTAAGTCACTCTAGATTTACCATTCCAAATAGCAAGAGCGAACGATAAGAGTAAGTCGGTATGGTGATCAATCCATTCCGCACCCAAATCATTACCCTGTATAAGGTTTAGCGAATCTCGCATTTCTAACACTCGGCATATCTTGCAGGCACAAGGTTTCTTATATGGGTTATCACCGTTCTTCCGAACAAGACGGGATCTTAATAGAGTCTCCTTGAATTCCTCCCAAGTTCTAGCTCCGTTACCTCCTTGTATGTTTTGACGTATCTTCCACCATGTTATAGTACCTTGTGTGATGCACCGTAGGGTGTATGGAACCATATACTCTCTTCCGATACCTTGCTCCTTCATGTGATCTTAAATGTTTTGTATCCACTTTTCTAACTCCAGCTGAATCATCATCCTTAGAAAATACGAGTCCTTCATTCCTCATCTATTGGGTCAAAGGGTATTGGGGTTGAGATAAGAGAGAGGGATAGGAGAATACACACAATACAAACAATATAGTTTAAAAAAAATAGGTTTTATTTGTGGCTGTCGAAAAACACACACAAATGATAGCTCACAAATCGTTGTAACTAACGTGAGTATACAACAGGGGTTTAGTCTTCTAAAGGTTTTATAACATAGAAATTCTTCTGGGTCTTCAATTTCTTCGAGTCTTCGGAGTCTTCGATTGTTGTAGCTGCAATTCTTCTATTGCATGGTGAAATCTTCTTTATTCTGAAGTGGTCCACAATTGATTCTTTGAGGGGTCAAAAGGGAAAGGGGTGTATTCTAACTATTTGAGGTGAGAGAGACTATTTATCAAAAAAAGATGAGAAGTAAAGGATCTTTTTGAAAATAAAGTTTTAGAGATAACCTGTCCTAGGGTTTTCCAGTTTCTAGGGTCACGTCCTACAGTCAACATGTGCTCTGATACCATCTTTGTAGCGACCCGACCCAATACGGTCAAGTCTCTGTGCTTTCCGTACCATCTCTGGATCAGTATGCTGGCACACACAGTACTTCGATGAAATTCCATAACATCACATGTTAAAATAAATACCGTAGATCCAGAGTATACCTTATATATCACAGCGGAAACAATTAATAAGGGTGTGGAGTCCCATCAATGCCAACGGCAAGTTGAGTGTAGACCATAACCCTATATCGTAACTCTTACTCATCGTAGAAATCCTGCAACATGATACGTTGCAGCCGTGTAGGTCAGTACATTGAATGTACTGGCAAGATCACAATATGAAGCAGATGAAAATATCTCTATCTCTATATGCAATATGGTTGTGGAGCTCAAGGTTATAATTTTTGCGAAAAGCTGATTTTTCCTACAACAAAGGAGTCATATGCAAATATTACTACAAAAGTTGGTTGATTAATGAGATGGTTCCGCCAACCAATTCCCATATCCCCAAATATTAATAATACCCACTCATTAACATTAATTGTGTTGAGATAGGCAAATAGTATCATCTCCGGTGCTCAAGCTGTCCGTAACCGGGGACATGGCTAATCGATTAGTTTAACACTCTGCAGAGGTTTGTACACTTTACCCGCAAGATTCGATCCCTCCTTTAAAGTCCTCGCACTTCAGGGTGTTTGAGAACAGGACGATCGAAACATGATCTTCCAAGGAGTTTCCCTGACCACCGTCCGGTGCCCATCCAACCCTACCGTCCGTCTACATCCGCTAGCACCGTCCCAGCCAGGGTCACAACTAAGGTCAACCAAGCCAGAGCCTATAATGACTTGCAGTTGCACACGTAAGCTTTTCGGCCTTGAAGTATACATCCTTCTCTTTGAGCCTGGGTGGCATTCCGTCTGGATGATCATAGGTGAATACCAGGATTCCTGGGCATAACCATGATGGATATCAGGCTGCCAGATGCATTCCATTCCACCCAAAGGTATATTGAGTCCTTGAAGTCATGAAGTCTTGATCATCATGCAGGTCTTGAATTACTTAACCTCACAACACTCCTGAGATCTCACAACCAACCCCCGTCTACTAGAGCGTAGAAATTATGAAGTAACGTCCCTTCCCGGGCAAATGGCAACAGGGGTATTGGGTTTTCTCCTACCTCATGATACTTCCTCAAGTTCAAGCTCAATATCCTACTTGTTCATGGTGGAAGGAAAACTACTAATGCAATAAAACATAGGTAATTAAAATACATGATCAAAGTGAACTTGCCTGGTAAGTTGATGAAGATTATATCTCTCTCAGAAAACTTGATAGAACTATTCGTCACTCTCCGATGAAAATCTATATAGTCAACATAGTATTCACATAAGCAAACATTCTAGCATTCAATTCTAACAATCCACATAGCAATCGATCAAATAAAAGCAATAAAGAACTCAATAAGAAAAATCATTAAAAAATCCAAATAAAATTCCAAAGAGAAACTCCAAAAGAAAACTACAAAGAAAACTATTAAAGAAAGTTCTATGACTTAACTACAAACAACAAAAAATAGTTTTGTCCTATAACAGCAAGGAAAATCACTAAACCATTAACTTACAGAAAATAAATAAGATTTTTTTATTAGAATAACAGAAAGAGTTTTACCTAAAGTTTTCTATGCAAAAAGAATCAACCTAAAAGCCATTATAAAACTCCACTTATGATCAAAACAAGTTTTCATACAAAAGAAATAAATAAAATATTTTAACTACAAATAAAAGTGGCTACTGTTAACTAACAGAAACATACTACATCTAACAAAAATTTGCGAAAAAAAAACAAAATAGAAATCACTAAGCTATGAATCAAAACAATACTATATTGAAAACAGTACTGCTTTTGCTAATAAATAAATTTAAAAAAAAAAAAATTAAGTGCTACTGGATGCACAACTATTTTTGTGACAAAGTGCAAAAAGATTCAACTAAAAACCTATTTTCAAACAAAAGATATTAGCAATCTAGTGTTTGAACCAAATTCATGCAAATTCAAATTTAAAATTTTCAAATATGGCCAAACTTGGCATCTACGGAAACTAGACAAAATTTTTGATCTAATTCAAAAAGAATCAAGGTAAAAAAATTAAAAACATAAAAGATACAAAGGAAATAAAAACAGAAAACAATCTGTAAAAGAAAATTAAAAACAGAAAAGAAAAGTGCTAGGCGTCAGACAGTGGGCTACGTGGCGTGCTTTGATTGGGTGAGCGGAGCGTCCTAAAGGTGCAAACGGGCGGGTGGCCGCTAACTAACAGAAAACGATTCGCGCAAAAATGAAAACAACTGGATCTAATCCTAGCCGTTCATCTAAGATCTAACGGAGGAGGGGGGATCCGAGGCTCACAGCGGCGGCGACGAACTTCGGCAACGGCGTGGGCTTCGGTGGTCGATGCTGCCGGCGTTCTAGGGGGTCCCGAGCTCCGGCGAGGTGCTCCAGAGATGCTGACAATGACAGCGAGGCGTTTGGTGGTGGTGGTAGGGGGTAGGGTGGATGGAGGGCGGCAGAGCAAGCGGTGGCGATTGGCCGCAGAACGGAGCAACAGCGAGGAATTCCGGCGGCGGTGGTCGATGAGAGCGAGGGGAAGTAGGGGGATTTGGTCGAGGGGAGCCGTGGCTTCATAGCCATGGTGTCTTGGGGCACGGGCGAGGCCGATACGGCCCGGATTCGACGGGATCCGGTGATGCGGCGGCGGAAGGAAGGAGATCCGGCGAGTGGGGGAAAGTGACCGCGCGGAGAGAGAGCGGGCGGTGGGGCCGGGGTGCAGTGAGAGAGGGGAAGACGGGATCCGGATCGGATGGCCGATCCGTTGCTGATTCGGTCGGATGCGCGCGACTGGGCCGGCTGGCCAGTGGGTCGGCGAGGTTTTACTAAATAAAAGCATTTTTTTTTCTTTTTTTGAATTTCCAGAGAGAGGAATGGAATAAAATAAAATAAATAAAGAATATAAAATACACATATTATATACCAAAATGATCAGGGGAATAAATCCTAAATCATGAACTATTTTTCAGAGTCTAATAAAATACTTTATAAAAAAATTGAAAATTCAAATAAAATTCCAATTTTCATTTTCAAATATTTTGGCATTGTTTCTTCTGACCTTTTGGGGTGTCATGTTACCTCCTCTCATACTTTTTGATCAAAATATTTTGTCTGGGATTTTGAATATATTTCAAATGCCAAAATTGAAATGCAATCAAATTCAAAATGGAAAATGGGTTTCAGAAAACTTCAAGGTGGCTTTCAAAAAATGTTTCTTTGAAACTTCCAACTCTCCTTCTTCAAATATGAAGAATTCATTTCATCTTCTCTCATGAAACTCATTGAGTTGCATAAAGTTTTTGTATTTGAAATATTTCCAAATGGGATTCAAATATTTTCAAAACCCCTTTTTCATTTCTTGAAATGGAAGAAGTCATGTTATCGTCACTCCAGGGTTTTGTATTGAAATGAATTTGAATTCCCTAGGATCAAAATGCAAAATGAAAGTTTTGGGAAAGTCCTTTTTTCCCTCTCATTAAAAATGTCAAAAAGTTTCAAATTTCACTCAATTTCAATCAATCAATCAAACCAGCAATCAAAGCTATTTAATTAATATAACATTCCAAAATTTAGAATTTTGGGATGTTACAAACCTACCACACTTAAAATGAATCTCGTCCTCGAGATTCGGAGAGGCTAGCAAGAAAAGGTTAGGGTTTGGGGTCTTCTAGCAAACCCATTGATCGGAAAGGATCTGGGGTGCTACCACACTTAAAATCCAAGTCATGGGTCCATCAAAACTCTGGTAGTTCTTTCTTTGACAGAATCTATGTTCTCACAAAATCTTGAGTCCTTGCATAACTTCTTCCGGGGCTAGTCAGGTCTGACGCCAATGATAAACAACGGTCGTTAATCTCATGGTGGTCAACAAATAATGGTTTCTCCTGCAGGAAAATGGTCTGGGTTGAATCTCACCGTATAGCCTACGTTTGGCAATGATTGCCTGGTACACGGATAAATCGTCCTATCATTCTAGGGTTTAAACAAGGTTTTGATATCGTCGTCTCTCTACTATGGGTAAGTCACTCTAGATTTACCATTCGAAATAGCAAGAGCGAATGATAAGAGTAAGTCGGTATGGTGATCAATCCATTCCACACCCAAATCATTACCCTATATAAGGTTTAGCGAATCTCGCATTTCTAACACTCGGCTTTCTCACAAGCATTGCAGAATTTCTCTTGTCGACGAACTAAGTTCAGATAAATCCATTGATTCTACAAGTTGAACAAACATCTAACGTTTCTTCACAACTCTCGGGTTTTCGTATCTTCCTAGGAAATGTTTGCTGATGAAATCACGGCTTCTTCCAAATTTCTTCCTTCAACAAAGGTAGTGATTGATCCTTATTAACTCCTAGGCTTGTGAGGTATGGTCCCACTTCAACACTTGTACAACTTTAACTCACCCTTGGAGTCTCTCCTTTTAAATCCAATAATACTTCATTCCTTCATACTCTTGGGGTAACCATCATAACGAAAACGAAACTCCAACTTATTTTGTCCAATCTCCACTGATGGAATGCATTTTCCTTTCCATTGGTTTGGTGTTCACACAGGGTATTACCATCCTTAAATCGTAAGGCACAAATCCCTCCATAAACCATATTTCTCATATCCTCGAAAATGGTCAAAATATGGATCATAGGAAAAGCAACTCATAACATTGCATCATAGGGGATTCCAGATACATTAACTTTATTTATTCCTGAATCATTACAATCTCCGAGACTTCCATTACATAATTCAACTCCTCATTCTCATAAACGGGTTCCCTACTACGCTTATTAAAATCTCATCTACTCAACTCCAGATTTCTTCAGGTCTGGACAGTCACTGGCATAGTGTCTTGTGTTCTTACACTCAAAACAAGTAATGTGACTCTTGTCCTTCTTTGCAGAGATTTTTTTGTTCTAAGGAGGTCTTCGGTTTCTCTTTCTGGGCTTCTTTGTTCCGATCAATCCTTCTATTTCCTGTGGATCAAACTCCACTTCTTCCATCGGGAAGTTTCCCAGATACTCTTTTCTTTCCCTCATACAATCCTGCGAGAAATGTCCTTGTTCTCCACATGAATAGCAGGCATTGGAGTAAAATTTGGTTAGACCTTCTCCATCAGGGTCTTCAACATATTCCTTCATCACAGGTTCTCCTAATTTTTCTCTGAATGCTTCTATCATGGCTTCCTTCTGCTGCTTGATGACTTCTTGTACCTTGGGGTACTTTTGACACTGAGCCGGGTAATGAGTAGTTCCTTCACACAAGAAACATGTCACCAGCCTAGTTGGGCATTCTTCCTCTGGGTGCTTTCCTTCACAATTAGGGCATCCATCCTTGTGTTCTTCCTAGGTGTGTCCTATTTCTCCGCATATCTTGCAGGCACAAGGTTTCTTCATCGGGTTATCACCGTTCTTCCGAACAAGACGGGATCTTAATAGAGTCTCCTTGAATCCCTCCCAAGTTCTTGCTCCGTTACCTCCTTGTAGTAGGGGAACACGACAGAAAACAAAAAAAATTGGTACAGCGAGCATGCCCAGGATCACTTTGGAGATGGCATACAAGGTTTGATCTGATCATTACCGACTCGTAGCGCAGCGGAAGTAGAGTCAATGTAGATCGTCGGTGCAGATCCCCGCAGCAAGGATTTACAACCTCCCAACCGCGAGGATATACTCCCTCGTCGGACAGCCCTTCGGGAGGCGGTCGGACAGTCCCCCAGACGATGTCACGGACAGCCCTTCGGGAGGACCCTCGAAGCTCGAACGGTAACTCGGACAGCCCCTCGGTCAAAAGATCGAACCTACGACCTCTCTACGGGGTTGCACACATACGGTGTCAGCTATCCGGCAGGGCTTCGCCGTCCAGAACTAGTTCCCACCGGAACCCAGACAGCCTTTCGGTTCTACGAAACTATCTCGCAGGGAGGGAGAGAGAAGGCCAGATCATGCATGGCATTTGTATGTGAGAAAGAGTGAGTGTGGAGAGTGCTTCTCCACCTCTATTTATAGGAAATCCCAAGGGGTAGGGTGGCACTCAAAATACCCAAAAAAACCCATCATATGGATTTTCCATATGCGCAAAAAGGGAAGGCTAGAGGAGCTCCATGGAGGAGCTCCTCCTTGGCCGGCCACCTTGAGTGGGCCCCCCATGAGGGGCTCTCATCCATCCATGTCATCACCAAGATATTTTGGAGCAAAGCCCAAAAAGGTGGCTTTCCCACAAAGTAACCATAAAGTGATTTTCACTATTCACGGAAACATTTTTCCGCGACCGTTAAATCCGAAAATATTTCTGTAGGTCTTAGAACATTTCCAGTACCCACTAAAATAATTTTGGATGCGTTCCGATACAATTCTGGATTAGTGATTTTCATCTGCGAAAAGCAACCCAAGCGGTTCCGGCAGCTCCGGAACATTTCCGGGTTTTTTCTCCAGAAAAATCCCAGAAGTTCCCAGAATAATTCTGGCACCCTCCAAGAATTTCCAGGCGTGTGCCAAAACCAATTTGACTTAATGGTAAACCTCGAAACAACTTTTCAGTTTTACGAAAACTATTCCGGTGTTCTCTCTCCGGAACTCTTCCGTTGTCTCCGAAACTTTTCCAGTGACTTTCTCTCAGACTCCCTGTCTAGCATTCAGCAGATAGATGACCCTTAAGCATGTGACCCTATAGGTTCGGTGAAGTATAGACATGACCGGAACACTTTCCGATCAATGATCAACATCGAAGCCGTGGACACCCATATTGACCCCTATACCCACACGAATAAATATTCGAGTGAACCTCCAGTTGCCGTGTGCTATTCCTGTTGCTTCGTGATATGTTACAAACACCCGAGGTGAGATTTATCTACATCCCCATGGATCAACAACTTGTCCACTATGCCAGTTACCTCATTACCGGTTTTGTTCTCTTTTCTCATTTCCGTGTTCCGGCATCCCTGTGATCAAATCACTATGTGTCTGGCCAGACGATGATGGATACCGTAACACCGAGAGGGCCCAAGAATATCTCTCCATCATCGGAGGAGCAAATCCCAATCTTGAGCTATCTCGTTCCTTGTCATACTTTTCCGTGAACCCGTAAGCCGCCGTAATAGCCACCCAGTTACGGATGACGTTTAACAAACCCCAAAGTTCACGAAGCAAGCACGAAGGAACTCGATACTCTCATGGTCTAAGGAATTATGCACACATTAACTATCTCTGTGTTATAAACCATTAACTTGTGACAAATGTATCTCATAGCATAACATCAATTCGGGTCAATTAAACACAAGTGTTCTACTAACATTGTGCCCTCAAAATTGCCGGCATGGTCATGCCCATGATCAGGAAAACAGGATCATCATGCAATACTTGAGCCAGTCTTAGAGGCATGACTAGGAATACATTTTACCATTTATTATACCACATGTGCACATGAGTTTCCCTCCAAGCCTCATGGATATTGTAGACTCGAGAATCATTGCAGTTATGTCATGGAACATAAACATTCATTACAAACTTGGAGATACAAAATAACTGTTATTACTGCCTCTAGGGCATATCTCCTACAGACTCCCACTTGCACTAGAGTTATAATCCAGTTACATGGCTTCCCTAACACCAATGGCTATCCGGTGTTGCTCATGCTTTGCTCGTGGTAGAGGCTTTGTCATCGGGTCTGACACATTCAGATCCGTGTGAACTTTGTGTACTTTCACTAAACCCGATTCGACATGATGTCGAATGAGTTTATATTTGTGTTCAATATGTCTTGTCTTATGGAGCGAAGATGGCTCCCTAGCCTGATCCACGGTGCCACTATTATCACAATAGATCTCCACCGGGTCCAGCACACTTGGAACCACACCAAGGTCTTCAAGAAACTGCTTGGTCCAGACCGCCTCCTTGGAGGCTTCTGAAGCTGCAACATATTCCGTCTCCGTCGTAGAATCCTCCACAGTCTTTTGTTTGGAACTTTTCTAATCAACTACGCCACCGTTCAATATGAAAACATAGCCTAATTGAGATTTGAAGTCATCTGGGTCAGCATGAAGCCTGCATCAGTGTAACCACTTACAATGAGCTCTTCATCACCTCCGTACACAAGGAGTAAATCCTTGGTCCTTCTGAGGTACTTAAGAATATTTTTGACTGCGGCCTAGTGTTCCAATCCTGGATCACTTTGGTACCGGCTGCTAACACTTAGCGCATAGGAAACATCTAGTCTTGTACATAGCATGGCATACATAATAGAACCAACTGCCGAAGCATATGGAACATCATTCATTTGTACTCGCTCATCGAGAGTCCGAGGACACTGATTCTTGCAAAGCACTGTGCCAGGTGACATGGGGAGTAGGCGTTTCTTGGAGTTCTCCATGTTGAACCTTTTCAACACCTTGTCAATGTACGTGCTTTGGCTAAGCGCTATCAAGCGTTTTGATCTATCTCTATAGATTCTGATGCCCAATACATATGTCGCTTCGCCTAAGTATTTCATTGAAAAACTCTTCTTCAATGTGTCTTTTATTTCGCTAAGAAAATTCATGTCATTTCCAATCAACAATATGTCATCCACATACAAGATTAGAAATGCTTTTGCGCTCCCACTAAACTTCTTGTAAACACAAGATTCTTTGTCATTCCTGATGAAGCCAAACTCTTTGACTACTTCATCAAAACGAATGTTCCAGCTCCTTGATGCTTGCTTCAGACCATAAATGGCCCTCTGAAGCTTGCATACCTTTCCAGCATCCTTGGGATCGACAAAACCTTCTGGTTGTATCATGTATACATCCTCTTTGAGGTTTCCATTTAGGAAAGCCGTTTTGACATCCATCTGCCATATTTCATAATCAAAATAAGCAGCAATTGCTAGTAATATCCGAACAGACTTAAGCATAGCTACGGGCGAGAAAGTCTCGTCGTAGTCCACCCCTGGAACTTGCGTGAACCCTTTCGCGACAAGTCTAGCTTTATGGATAGTAATGTTACCATTCGTGTTTGTCTTTATTTTGAAAATCCATTTACAACCAATGGGCTTTACGCCTTCTAGAAGTTCTTCCAAGTTCCAAACTTGGTTTTCGTACTTGGATTCCATTTCGGATTTCATGGCTTTGTGCCATTCCCTTGAGCTGGGCCCCGCCATCCCTTCCTTGTAGTGTGTAGGTTCATCGTCTTCAAGAATGAAGATTTCGTTATGAAACCACTCAGGTGGCTGGATAGCCCTACCTGATCTGTGTGGTTCAGTTACAACATTGTCTGAAGTTTCTGCATCACATGCGACAACTTCCGGCTCGGTTGTAGGGATAATTTGCGGAATTTCTTCCGGTTCCTTAGCCATATCAACGGTTGCCAAAGATTCACTAATCTCATCAAGTTGTATTGTCCTCCCACTTACTTCTTTAGCGAGAAACTCTTTCTTGAGAAAGACTCCCTGTTTTGCAACAAACACTTTGTTCTCGGAGGCGTGGTAGAAAGAATACCCAACTGTCTCCTTGGGATAACCAACAAAGTACTATTTGTCTGATCTGGGATCAAGTTTGCTTCGCTGTAAACGCTTTACGTATGCCTCACAACCCCAAATTTTGAGAAACGACAGGTCGGGTTTGTTCCCGTGCCATATCTCATATGGTGTCATCTCAACAGACTTAGACGGTGATTTGCTTAGTGTGTGAGCGGTAGTTTGTAGTGCGTGACCCCAAAAGTATAATGGTAGATCTGTAAGAAACATCATCGACCTTACCATGTCTAACAGGGTTCGGTTACGTCATTCCGATACTCCGTTTCTCTGTGGAGTTCCGGGAGGCGTAAGTTGTGAAACGATTCCACGGTCACTCAGATGTTGGCTAAACTCATGACTAAGATATTCACCCCCGCGATCTGATCGCAGAAACTTAATCCTTTTGTTACGATGATTTTCTACCTCATTTTGAAATTCTTTGAACTTTTCAAAGGTTTCCGACTTATGCTTCATCAAGTAGATATAGCCATACCGACTTAAATCATTAGTAAAAGTCACGAAGTAGAAATACCCACCCCGTGCGGCTATGCTCATCGGACCACATACATCACTATGTATTATTTCCAATGATTCACCCACCCGTTCAGGATGACCCGTGAACGGCGTCTTGGTCATTTTTCCCTTTAGACAAGCCTCACATGTGTCAAATGATTCAAAATCAAAAGACGGTAAAACTCCATCTTTATGGAGTCTTTGCATGCGCTTCTTTCCGATGTGGCCAAGACGATAGTGCCACATGAAAGTGGTGGTGGTATTAGCCTTCTTAAGGCATTTAGCATTTACGTTAAAGACATCATTTCCAAATTCAAGATTTAGTATGAAAAGGCCCCCAACAATGGGTGCAAATCCATAAAACATATCCATACAATAAAGTGAACAACCATTGTTCTCAGACTTGTAGGAATACCCATCGTGTACCAAATATGATCCAGAGATAATGTTTCTACACAATCCCTGAATAAAATAACAGTTATTTAGTTCTAAGATAAATCCTGAAGGGAGACATAGAGGCATAATGCCGATGGCTTGAGCGGCGATCCCAGCACCGTTCTCGACGTGCATCACGACTTCATTCTTTGCGAGCTTGCGCACCTTCTGAAGCCCCTATATCGAGTTGCATATGTGAGCAACCGATCCGGTATCAAATACCCAAGACTTAGAATTTTTGCAAGCAAGCAAAATGTCAATGACATTAACCCGTATAACAGTTATACCTTTCTTCTTATCTGCCAAGTATATCTTGCAGTTCCTCTTCCAGTGTCCAGTGCCTTTGCAGTGAAAACACACAGTTTCAGTATTGGCTCCGCCCTTAGGCTTGCCTTTCCTTTTGAAACTGGCGGTTTTATTCACCAGCAACTTTAGCTGATTCTGCAGTCCTATCTCATTTGATTTGAGCATCACTTCATAAAGCAAGGTAAGGATCAAATCATTACCAGGTGTCTTTGGAAAATTAATTCCCCTTTCAGCCATACCATCATAATAGTTTGCTAGTCTGACACCTTGCTCATTTACTAGAGATTCCTTATGTATATTGCATTCTTCCATAGCTTCAGTCATCTCATGAACTTTAGCTGAATCCTGTTTGTGATACAGAACATCTAGTGCCTCGATAATCTCGAAGGTACTAAGTCGTTCATAATGTTTTTGTAGCACAGGATCCATGCAAGATAACATAAGTTATTTAACAACACTGAAATCATCCTTTCGTGAGTCAAACATGTGGATGATATCCTGAGCCATTTCTGGCATAGGGGAATCACCTAGAGGTTGATCAAGCACATTGTCTTTCTTAGCATCCCTGAGGACAATCCTCAAGGTACGGAGCCAGTCTGTATAGTTGTTTCTAGTCGCAGCTAACTTCTCTTTCTCTAACATCGGGCCTAAGTTGAATGCGGCGTTGCGAGCCATTTGATCTACAACGGTAAATACAAGTTTCACTTAGACTTTGTTCATAATAAATTTGCACTAGTGAATAAACAATTTTATTCTAAAGTGCGCTCTCACTCAAATCAATATCTCTCATAATTGATTGTGAGTGATTCAAGATCCGCGTCTTGATTGTTTGCCATTGGTGTAACACCACTGATGACGAAATTCTTAACCGGTAGGCCAACTCACCAATCACATCTCTATGTGATTCTTGTTCATCTTTCGATGGGCATGTTCCGAGCTCATGACGGTCATCCCTGAACGTCAATACAGCCAAGTGATCTTGCTGTGAGGTCTCACCGTCACCTGCCTTACACCTCTCTAATCGTTCGTACCCATGTGACACGGCGCACCCTGAAAAGATACGTGTTGTAGATGGTGCTACACTTGGGAGAACACTAACTACTTGATATTTTTAAGTGAGAGATCACCCTAATAAAAGCGACTACAGCGCAATCAAAAGGGTGCATCATAAGGGATAAACATCTCAGGCAATTCATAAAAGCATGATATGGTATAGCCCTTTCTGACAGAGAAGTCTTTAATTTCTTCGTCTTCGGCATTTGCGTCGGTGTTCACCTTCGCGAGGATTGCCACCACCTTGTCGATGCACCAGATAATATTGCTATATCTATAGCTAATAAAATAAGTGCATTACTTAAGGTTGACACGCAGGTCATTAAAGTGACAATCATATGGCTCCAGCCATCATGCCGAATCATGACACGCAGGTCATGTTAGTAAATTTACATCATATAGTCATCTCATACATAATCGAATTAATATGAGAACTGCTATACCACATCACATGCCATCCTGCAAAAACCAAGTTAGACGCCTCTAATCGGTTTATGCAAAATTTTATTTTACGTGGCTTCTAAGGTTTTGACTTAAACCACAGCTACCAATGTTTATCATCAAGTATGATTATTCAAGTCGCTAGATTAACTTTGCGGGGTGTATGAAACACGAGATAATAAAATCTCGAGCCCCATACTGAACTTCGTCATACGCATGACCCCTGTGTAGATCATATCTGCATTGCCCTTTCGTCTGCGAAATTTCATCTTTCTCTTAACTATGGTGGAACCGAAAGAACTGATAGCACTTCGTTGATCAATCAGGATCGCAGATTGCCAGAACTTTGTGAAATTCCACCATGCCGTTTCAAGATCAGAAATACGCAAATTCTAGGGAAGTAACAAGAACATCGGGTAATAGATTTCATCTGCCACCCGCATAAACAATTTTCAGCAATAGATCTCATCTACTACAAAATTATATTATGCAATACCCATACATCTCTATGTATTCTAGATCGTAACCTGCATCTACGCATAGCAAGGCTCTTGATGCCACTGTAGGGGAACGCGACAGAAAACAAAAAAATTCGATACAGCGAGCATGCCCAGGATCACTATGGAGATGGCATACAAGCTTTGATCTGATCATTATCGACTCGTAGCCCAGCGGAAGTAGAATCGATGTAGATCGTCAGTGCAGATCCCCACAGCTAGGATTTATAACCTCCCAACCGCGAGGATGTACTCCCTCGTCGGACAGCCCTTCGGGAGGCGGTCGGACTGTCCCCCGGACGATGTCACGGACAGCCCTTCGGGAGGACCCTCGAAGCTCGAATGGTAACTCGGACAGCCCTTCAGGGGGACCCTCGAACAGCCCCTCGGGCAAAAGATCGAACCTACGACCTCTCTACGGGGTTGCACACATACGGTGTCAGCTATCCGGCAGGGCTTCGCCGTCCAGAACTAGTTCCCACCGGAACCCAGACAGCCTTTTGGCTCTACGAAACTATTTCGCGGGGAGGGAGAGAGAAGGCCAGATCACGCATAGCATTTGTATGTGAGAAAGAGTGAGTGTGGAGAGTGCATCTCCACCTCTATTTATAGGAAATCCCAAGGGGTAGGGTGGCACTCAAAATACCCAAAAAAACCCATCATATGGATTTTCCATAAGGGCAAAAAGGGAAGGCTAGAGGAGCTCCATGGAGGAGCTCCTCCTAGGCCAGCCACCTTGAGTGGGCCCCCCATGAGGGGCTCTCATCCATCCATGTCATCCCCAAGATATTTTGGAGCAAAGCCCAAAAAGGTGGCTTTCCCAGAAAGTAACCATAAAGTGATTTTCACTATTCATGGAAACATTTTTCCGCGACCGTTAAATCCGAAAATATTTCTGTAGGTCTTAGAACATTTCCAGTACCCACTAAAATAATTTTAGACGCGTTCCGAAACAATTCTGGATTAGTGATTTTCATCTACGAAAAGCAACCAAAGCGGTTCCGGCAGCTCCAGAACATTTCCTGGTTTTTTCTCCGGAAAAGTCCCAGAAGTTCCCAGAATAATTATGGCACCCTCCAAGAATTTCCAGGCATGTGCTGAAACCAATTTGACTTAATGGTATACCCCGAAACAACTTTTCAGTTTTACCGAAACTATTCCGGTGTTCTCTCTCCAGAACTCTTCCGTTGTCTCCGAAACTTTTCCGGTGACTTTCTCTCAGACTCCCTGTCTAGCATTCAACGGATAGATTACCCTTAAGTGTGTGATCCTATAGGTTCGGTGAAGTATAGACATGACCGGAACACTTTCTGATCAATGATCAACATCGGAGCCGTGGACACCCATATTGACCCATATACCCACACGAATAAATATTCGAGTGAACCTCCAGTTGCCGTGTGCTATTCCTGTTGCTTTGCGATATGTTACAAACACCCGAGGTGAGATTTATCTGCATCCCTATGGATCAACAACTTGTCCACTATGCCAGTTACCTCGTTACCGGTTTTGTTCTCTTTTCTCATTTCCGTGTTCCGGCATCCCTGTGATCAAATCGCTATGTGTCTGGCCTGACGATGATGGATACCGTAACACCGAGAGGGCCCGAGAATATATTTCCATCGTCGGAGGAGCAAATCCCAATCTTGAGCTATCTCGTTCCTTGTCATACTTTTCTGTGAACCCGTAAGCCGCCGTAATAGCCACCCAGTTACGGATGACGTTTAACAAACCCCAAAGTTCACGAAGCAAGCACGAAGGAACTCGATACTCTCATGGTCTAAGGAATTATGCAAACATTAACTATCTCTGTGTTATAAACCATTAACTTGTGATGAATGTATCTCATAGCATAACATCAATTCGGGTCGATTCAACACAAGTGTTCTACTAACATTGTGCCCTCAAAATTGTTGGTATAGTCAGGCCCATGATCAGGAAAACAGGATCATCATGCAATACTTGAGCCAGTCTTAGAGGCATGACTAGGAATACATTTTACCATTTATTATACCGCACATGCACATGAGTTTCCCTCCGAGCCTCGTGGATATTGTAGACTCGAGAATCATTGGAGTTATAGCATGGAACATAAACATTCATTACAAACTTGGAGATACAAAATAACTATTATTATTGCATCTAGGGCATATCTCCTACACTTGTATGGTTTGACGTATCTTCCACCATGTTACAATACCTTGTGTGATGCACCGTAGGGTGTATGGAACCATATACTCTCTTCCGATACCATGCTCCTTCATGTGATCTTCCATGTTTTGTATCCACTGTTCTAACTCCAGCTGAGTCATCATCCTTAGAAATACGAGTCCTTCTTCATTCCTCATCTATTGGGTCAAAGGGTTTTGGGGTTGAGATAAGAGAGATGGATAGGAGAATACACACAATACAAACAATATAGTTTAAAAAAAATAGGTTTTATTTGTGGCTGTCGGAAAACACACACAAATGATAGCTCATAAATCGTCGTAACTAACGTGAGTATACAACTGGGGTTTGGTCTTCTAAAGGTCTTATAATAGAGAAATTCTTCTGGGTCTTCTATTTCTTCGAGTCTTCAGAGTCTTCGATTGTTGTAGCTGCAATTCTTCTATTGCATGGTGAAATTTTCTTTATTCTGAAGTGGTCCTCAGTTGATTCTTCGAGGGGTCAAAAGGGAAAGGGGTGTATTCTAACTATTTGAGGTGAGAGATACTATTTATCAGAAATAGATGAGAAGTAAAGGATCTTTTTGAAGTTTTAGAGATAACCTGTCCTAGGGTTTTCCAGTTTCTAGGGTCACCTCCTACAGTCAACATGTGCTCTGATACCATCTCTGTAGCGACCCGACCCAATAGGGTCAAGTCTTTGTGCTTTCCGTGCCATCCCTGGATCAGTATGCTGGCACACACAGTACTTCGATGAAATACCATAACATCACATGTTAAAATAAATACCGTAGATCCAGAGTATACCTTATATATCACAACGGAAACAATCAATAAGGGTGTGGAGTCCCATCAACGCCAATGGCAAGTTGAGTGTAGACCGTAACCCTATATCGTAACTCTTACTCATCGTAGAAATCCTACAACATGATACGTTGCAGCCGTGTAGGTCAGTACATTGAATGTACCGGCAAGATCACAATATGAAGCAGTTAAAAATATCTCTATCTCTATATGCTATATGGCTATAGAGCTCAAGGTTATAATTTTTGCGAAAAGCTGATTTTTCCTACAACAAAGGAGTCATTTGCAAATATTACTACAAAAGTTGGTTGATTAATGAGATGGTTCTGCCAACCAATTCTCATATCCCCAATTATTAATAATACCCACTCATTAACATTTATTGTGTTGAGATAGGCAGATAGTATCATCTTCGGTGCTCAAGCTATCCATAACCGGGGACACGGCTAATCGATTAGTTTAACACTCTGTAGAGGTTTGTACACTTTACCCGCAAGATTCGATCCCTCCTTTAAAGTCATCGCACTTCAGGGTGTTTGAGAATAGGACGATCGAAACATGATCTTCCAAGGAGTTTCCCTGACCATCGTCCGGTGTCCATCCAACCCTACCGTTCGTCTACATCTGCTAGCACCGTCCCAGCTAGGGTCACAACTAAGGTCAACCAAGCCAGAGCCCATAATAACTTGCGGTTGCACACGTAAGCTTTCCGGCCTTGAAGTATCCATCCTTCTCTTTGAGCCTGGGTGTCATTCCATCAGGATGCTCACAGGTGAATACCAGGATTCCCAGACATAACCATGATGGATATCAAGCTGCTAGATGCATTCCAATCCACCCAGAGATATATTGAGTCCTTGAAGTCTTGAAGTCTTGATCATCATGCAGGTCTTGAATTACTTAACCTCACAACACTCCTCAGATCTCACAACCAACCCCTGTCTATTAGAGCGTAGCAATTATGAAGTAACGTCCCTTCCCTGGCAAATGGTAACAGGGGTATTGGGTTTTCTCCTACCTCATGATACTACCTCAAGTTCAAGCTCAATATCCTACTTGTTCATGGTGGAAGGAAAACTACTAATGCAATAAAACATAGGTAATTAAAATACATGATCAAAGTGAACTTGCCTGGTAAGTTGATGAAGATTATATCGCTCTCAGAAAACTTGATAGAACTATTCGTCACTCTCTGATGAAAATCTATATAGTTGTCAGAGTCTAGGATCTGCGTCCAAGAAACTTCTCCAAGAACTTAGGTTTCGAAGTCTAGGGGACTTTGTTTGGCAGCCTACGACGGGACTACGGCGGGGACACGACAGAATCGCTGGCTCTCACCGGGCATGAGGGGAACGCGCGAGCTACCCAGGTTCGGGCCACCGTGCGGTGTAATACCCTACTCCTGCTTGTGTTGGATTGCTCTGTGGTGGAGAGATTGTGCTTGAGGTACAAGAGGTGTGGGGGAGAATGGGTCGATCCCCTTAGATGGAAGCAGCCCTGCCCCTTTTTGTAGTGCCTTGGTCCTCTTCCCCGAAAATATGAGCGGGAAAGGGTTGCCACAGGGCGGCAATTCAAAAGGGGGACAAGAGCCTAGGCTTATCCTGACAAAAGGCGGTCTCCGCCTGCTAAAGTAGCTCCTTGTGACGCGCTAGTGGGCTTGGCGATGACCTCCGTCCTGACACGTTGATCCGTCCTGACCTTCTATCACCAATGAGGAAAGCCTTTGGGACTTGCTTTGGGGGAGGCAGACACCGCTGCTCCCTTATCACCAGAATGGAAGCTGGGCTTGGTCATGCCCCGCTGTCCTTATCCTGACAGCGGGACGTCACCCGTGTGCTAGGCGCAGAGCCCTGCGGTTGGCACCGTATGACCTGCCTCGTGAGGAGGCCTCGCGAAGGGAGCCTCGCGAGGCATCCTGGGGCCTGGCGACCTAGGCAGGGTCTGGCCTGGTGGCAAGCGGCCTCGCGAAGCTCGCCCCTCGCGAGGTGGCTTCCTCCGGAGCAGCTGCGGCAAGGCTACTCTCATGGGCCGGCAGCCTAGCACGGTCCTCTGGGCCAGAAACAGACGGGCTGTGGTTCCCTGGTTCCCACTAGGTCGACAATAGCCCCCGGGCCCGCGGCGCGCATGTTCCGCCCGTTAGGGATGAAACACCGCGGGGCCCACTGAGCTGCCGGGCCCAGAGGCGACGCGTGGCGGCTTTCACGGGGAGGGTCGCCCCCACTCCCCACGACGGCTCGGTAACCGCCATCTTGGCGATAAAGCCTGCCCGCTCGGGGCGCAGGCGCGTCATTGCTCTTCGTCCCCATCTTGCCTTTTCGTCCCGCGCGAGCAGCTACTCTTCCTCCAACTTCCAATCTCTCCTCCACTGTCAGGCCCATTTCAGGAATAATTCACAGAATAGCCTCAAGTCACACTAGCCCCAAGATCAAAATAACTGGTGGACTTCCTTTATACAGATATCTAGTACAAACATAATATTACACCGGGTTGAGTCAGAGTGCTCAAAAAATTATTACAAACTTGCCAATATACTACGGTGGTGGAATAACACAGTGGTGTGGTGGTAGTACAATATTGGTACAATAAAATAAAGTCAAGCGTCAGTGTGAGGCTTGGCTATTTTATTGGTGTAGCGGAAACACAGCGGATGATACATGTGGTAGACTCCAAGATTTACAGGTTAACTGACTGGGACACCTCTAAGCGTCGGGCTCGCTAGCGCAATCTTCTTCCACAAGCTCGTCCTCCTCCAGGTCTGGCCAATAAAATAGCCAGGGACAAGCCAGTGAGTACGTTGGAATGTACTCGCAAACATTATGAACAAAAGATATACCGAATGCATATGCTTATGCTGGATTAATGATATGCTTATGCTGGATTAATGATATGCTTATGCTGTTCAGAATATAATCATGGCATGATAAATATTAGCATGTGCGGAAGTCTGACTAAATAAAATATTAGTGACAAACAAAGAAAGTTAATGGAAAATCGGGCGAGACAGGACCGCCCGAGAGTCCAAAAGAAAAATGTAACTAGGAGAATCGGGCGAGACAGGACCGCTCGAGAATCCAAAAGAAATGCCAAACGGGTGTCTAAATGCGATGCGTCGAGAGGTCTTGAAGAGAAATGCCAAACGGGTGTCTAAAAGCGACGCCACGAGAGGTCTTGAAAAGAAATGCCAAATGGGTGTCTAACAGTGACGCCACGAGAGGTCTTGAAAAGAAATGCCAAACAGGTGTCTAAAAGCGATGCCACGAGAGGTCTTGAAAACAAATGCCAAACAGCTGTCTAAAAGCGACGCCACGAGAGGTCTTGAAAATAAATGAGTATCCCGGGTAGTCTAGCCAGCCCATGAGATACTCAGAAAATAAAATAAAAACTGAGTGCCCGGGTAGTCTAGCCAGCCCATGAGACACTCAGAAAAGAAAATAAAAACAGAGTGCCCGGGTAGTCTAGCCAACCCATGAGACACTCAGAGAATACATATAAGAGAAACAGGTCAGTCCACAATAATATATATATGATGACAATAATATTCATGATGACATCATTAATGACAATAATTATCCTAAAAAATAATTTATGCTCAAATTAATTATTTCCTCCGAAGACCGACACCGGGACCGACACTTGATCCTTCCCAGCTAACATCCTTGACCGTGGACACGGCTATTCGAATAGATATAACTCTGCAGAGGGTGTACTCTTTACCCACGTGTATGAGATTTCTTTAGCCAGCACCGCGACGCTGACTAATTCCCATTACGGTCTTTGGGTTGAAAACACGCCTGACCAGCACACACCAGATTAACTTTCCGGATGCCAGGAATCACCCAAAGCACCGTTCAAGAGAAACTCTAAGTCGGGGAGACCATCGTCTCGACTAGCATGGGATCACTATTCATACGCGCGGATTACAAGGGGTGCCCCTCTCTCGGCCCAACCGGATACACCCATGCCCCCTAACCTGATGACGGGCATTAGTCCATGGCCGTGGAAACCCTCATCATGGCCCTCTATGTGGTGTGTACACGGACAGGGGTTAGCAAATTACTAAACCGTACTTCCCTCGCGGGAAGACCCGTGGCAGCACGGTATTTAGCTAGGTGTGATGGACAAGACTCGATCTAGGTCGACTCAGGAGGTGATGTTATTATGACTGGCATGTCTCACATGCCACGGTGACACCGTCGTGTCATAACGAGACCCGTGCCCACCGGCACGTCCCAAGGCAGGAGACACACTCCTGGTCTCTCACAATTCTTATCCACGGTAGTCAGACTCTTGAGTGAAATGCATGTAATGCACAAAGGACATGACCATGCATGCATGCACTTGTGATATACTACACATATGATGCAACTCCAAACCGATGCAACCATGCATGCAATTCACCATATCCCAAGTTCAAAATGCCTGTCTTGCTCAAAGTAGTCACAAAGTGTTCCCTCGAAATTCCCGGCAAAGTTCCCCTCTTTGTTTTCTGGAAAAATTCAAATTAAATTTTTTGCAACAGTACCAAAAGTTGTCTCAAAATATTTTAAAATAAATACTAAAAAAACTAGAGTGAAAAATAAGAATTTCAAAAAAAGAATCAACTCAAACAGAGTTGTGGTTTAAAAGTTATTAAACTTTTAAAACCGGGGGCCTGTCTGCAAAAATCTAGGTCCCTGAGCGTTTAAAAAGAAAACGCTTCGGGCGGAATACGCCTCTCAGCGGAGAAGGCGTAAAGAGCAGAATACGCCTTCCGTTTAAAAGCAAAAAAAAACTCTGATGGGTGGGGTCCACCCGTCAGGTTTAAATTTGAACATGCTCGCGCGCGAGAACAGAGGGACGGCGGTGGTCACCGCCGACGATCGCCGGGGTTTTAGGAGGCGGTGATGGTCGGAGCGTGATCAGGGTGGACTTCCGCGTCGGTGGGTGGCGGTGGTGGTCGCCGGCGAGCACCTGAACAACGGCGAGGTCGACGCCGGCGGATGGTGGTTTCGGGTGAGGTGGGATCTCGCCGGAGAGACGGGGAAACACCGAATTGATGCGCGGGATCGACGAGAGGGAGTAATGAGAGGCTACTGGTGTAGTTTTGGAAGTGGAGGTGGCCTAACGACGACGTATTGATCGGGGAGGGTGGCGGCGGATCGGTGGCCGGAGAGGAAGGAGATGACCTCTCCGAGGTCGGGGGAGAGTGCAGGAGCTCGATTGAGATGGTGTGGAGGTGGTGTGTGAAGTGAACGGAGCTCGGGGAGGCCCTTATATAGGCAGTCTGAGGTGGTCAGAGGCGTGCGGACGACACCGGAGTAAATTTCGGCCGTCGAGTTGGTTAGGGGCGGTGGCGAGGTTCTTTGAATGATCAAGGAGGTCAATGGATCTCTCTGGAGAGGTTAGCGCGGACAAAATCGAGCCGGGTCGCCCTATCCACGAGATGACTCCCGTATGAGTGCGGCGGCGGCATCCGTCTCTGGCGACTGCCAGGCGGGCCCCAGATGGTTTGGACGGTGCGGCGATGATGCGGAGGAGACGCCGCGTGGAGGGAGAGGTAGGTTTGGGCGGCGCGGCCAGTGAATGCTCGTCGATGGCCGTGGCGATCCTTCGGTCCACCGCGAATGAGCACGGTGGCCGTTGCACCGGTCAGCCACTGTGCTGTCGGCGGCGGCCACTGACCAGAGGGGTCCTGGCGATCCATTAATGGCTAGAGGAGGCGTGGATGAGAGTGAGGTGCAGTGAAGTGCCGTGCACGACAGCGATCGCCTCCGCCTCTGAACAAAATTCAGTTAACTGAATTTGTTGACAGTGCTACAGTGTGCATACCACATGTATGATGAAATGACAGAGGGTGCTAGGGATTTTGGAAAATTTGTGGGAATTTTTGTGGTGAGGTGTTGATGCATAAAAGAGGGTCTGGCCAAGTTTCAAAATTTTTGGAGCTATTAAAAATAGGTTTTGGTCAGGAAGTTTGAATCTGGTACAAATTTGAACTGGATGCAATTTGAAAATTTTGAACTGTGGAACCCAATGTTTTTGGTGAAATGGGTTGTGGGTACTGTCTAGTTACTAGGATAATTTTTTTGGGTGCAGAAGAATTGAGGAAAATATGGTTCCTTTATAAATCAGAGAAACCATGATAAATATAAATTCCCACTTGGGAATTTATTTTAAATAAGAGAACTATTTTTGTGGAGTGGAAAAGTATTGGACACTGTCCAAGAATGTAAGAATGACTTGAGGGATAATTTAGAAGTGACAGAAAAATTATTGGAAGAATTTAGAAGGGCTTGGAAGAAGTGAAAAGGCCATTTCCATGGAATAATTTAATTATTCCAAAAAAATTTCTGAAAGAAAAATATTTTTGTCCTTTCAAAAATAATTACCCATTTAATAAACTATCCAAGTGAGAACCATTTTTAAAATTTTGAAACCCAATTAAAAATTAAGAATGATTTTCAGAACAGAAGCAAGAGAAAAAGAAAACAAATAGGGCCAAAATAACTCAAAGTATTTTATTTTAAAGAAAAGATTTTAAAAACCCAAAGGAAATATTTTGGGGTGTTACAACACCTACCCCCCTTAAGAAAAATCTCGTCCCTGAGATTTCAGCTGTCCCTCAAACAGGTACGGATATTCAGCCCTCAGATGGTCTTCCCGTTCCCATGTTGCTTCTTCCTCGGTGTGATTACTCCACTGAACTTTGTAAAATTTTATCACGCTCTATCGGGTTCTCCGTTCAGACTCCTCTAAAATCTTTATAGGATGTTCCCTATATGTAAGATCTGGTTGTATGTCCAGGTCTTGATGCTGGACTTGCTTTTCCGGGTTACTGACACATCTCCTTAGTTGTGACACGTGGAATACATCATGAACATCTGATAATTCTGCGGGTAGCTCCAGTTGGTAGGCAACCTTGCCTTTCCTTGCAATTATTCTGAATGGTCCGATAAATCTCGGTGCCAATTTTCCTTTGACTTTAAATCTCTGTAGCCCCCTCATTGGAGATACTCTGAGATACACGTATTCATCGGGTTCAAAACTGATCTGACGGTGTTTCTGATCATAATAGCTTTTCTGGCGGCTCTGAGCTGCTTTCAGTCTATCTCGGATAAGTTTTACTTTCATTTCCGCTTCCTTGAAAATTTCTGGGCCGAAGATTCGGCTATCTCCGGTCTCAGACCAATTGAGTGGGGTATGGCATCTCCGTCCGTACAGGGCTTCGAAAGGTGACATCTTTAGACTGGCTTGATAGCTGTTGTTGTATGAAAATTCCGCATACGGCAAACTATCTTCCCAGCTGGCTCCATAAGTAAGCACACATGCTCTCAGCATGTCCTCCAATATTTGATTCACCCGTTCAGTCTGTCCACCGGTCTGTGGGTGATATATTGTGCTGAAAACCAGCTGAGTCCCTAAGGCTTGCTGCGGGTGATCCCAAAACATAGAGACAAACTGAGTGCCTCTGTCAGAGACTATGGTCTTGGGTACTCCGTGTAAGCAGACAAGTCGGGAGAGGTATAACCTAGCAAGCCTCTGTGTCGAATATGTTGTTTTTACCGGAATGAAATGTGCCACCTTGGTTAATAAATCTGTTATAACCCAGATAGCATCATTCCCGTGTCGTGACCTTGGTAATCCCACAATAAAATCCATTCCTATTTCATCCCATTTCCATGCAGGCACCCTGAGTAGCTGTAATAATCCTGCTGGCCTCTGATGTTCTGCCTTTATACGCTGACAGGAGTCACACCGTGCGACGTATACGGATATATCCCTTTTCATCCCGTGCCACCAAAAAAATTCCTGTAGATCCTTGTACATCTTGGTTCCTCCTGGGTGAATGGAGTACGGGGTGGTATGAGCTTCTGCCAAAATTTGTTGCTTTAACTCTTCCTTGTTGGGTACGCATAATCTTTTTCCGTACCATAGGATTCCCTGTTCATCAATGGTAAATTCAGAGGCCTTGCCTGAATTTACTTTCTTTTTAATTCCTTCGATGCTGGG
The DNA here is from genome assembly GCA_039707655.1 of Elymus sibiricus. Lineage (NCBI taxonomy): Eukaryota > Viridiplantae > Streptophyta > Magnoliopsida > Poales > Poaceae > Elymus > Elymus sibiricus. Next base: position 258,057,316 of record CM077674.1, read on the forward strand.
GTGTCCTTTCTGAGCTTCTTTGATCTGATCCTCCAGTGTTGGTTTCACTTCTAAACGGGCAATGGTTCCTTCTGTGACTAGAACCATATTAAGTTTGGCAAATTTCTGGTTGAACTCGTGCTGTGAGAATTGCACACTGTCACTGTCAGTGCATGGATTTCGGCTGAGGGCGTCTGCCACAACATTTGCTTTACCCGGATGGTAATGAATTCCCACATCATAATCTCTAATTAACTCAAGCCAGCGACGTTGTCGCAAATTTAATTCTGGCTGGGTGAAGATATACTTGAGACTTTTATGATCTGTGTATATCTCACATCGATTACCAAGGAGGTAATGTCGCCATGCCTTGAGTGCGTGTATTACCGCTGCCAGTTCTGGGTAGGGTAATTTTCTTCGTGTCGTCGTAGCTGTCTTGAAGCATATGCTATGACCTTTCCTTCTTGCATTAATACACATCCAAGTCCCTTCCTGGAAGCGTCACAATATATTTCAAAATTCTTGTGCACATCTGGCACGATCAGAACAGGTGCCATGGTCAACCTTTTCTTTAATTCTTGGAAACTTTTCTCGCAAGCTTCGGTCCATTCAAACTTTTTATCCTTCTTGAGTAGCTGAGTCATGGGTTTGGCTATGGTGGAGAATCCTTCGATAAATCGTCGATAGTAGCCAGCCAAACCAAGAAAACTTCTGACCTCGGTCATGTTGGTGGGTTGCTTCCACCCTAAGACATCCTTTACTTTGCTTGGGTTCACTGCTATCCCATCTTGTGTCAATACATGTCCCAGAAAACCAACTTCTCATAACCAAAATTCACATTTGCTGAATTTGGCATATAGTTGATTTTTTCGTAATTCTTCCAGGACTATCCGAAGATGTTGCTCATGTTCTTCTGGTGTCTTGGAATAAATAAGTATATCATCGATGAACACAACCACGAACTTGTCCAAATATTTCATGAAGACCTTGTTCATGAGATGTAAAAAATAAGCAGGAGCGTTGGTCAATCCGAAGGGCATCACAGTGAATTCATATAATCCGTATCTGGTGGTAAAGGCAGTCTTGGGTATATCTGACGATCGGATTCTTAATTGATGGTAGCCTGATCTCAGGTCTATTTTTGAGAAAACCTTGGCTTCTGCCAGTTGGTCGAACAGGTCATTGATTCTTGGCAGTGGATATTTATTTTTGATGGTAACCATATTGAGTGCCCTGTAATCAATACATAATCTTAGAGTACCATCCTTTTTCTTGGCAAATAGAACCGGCGATCCCCATGGTGATGAGCTGGGTCGGACATAACCTTTTTCCATTAATTCCTTAATTCGTTTCTTTAGCTCAGCCAATTCTGTCGGAGCCATACGATAAGGCTTCTTGTAAATGGGTGTCGTTCCAGGTGCTAGTTCAATAACGAACTCAATTTCGCGATCAGGTGGCATGCCTGGTAGCTCCTCCGGAAATACATCGGGGTATTCGCATACCACCGGAACCTTGCTTAATTCTGTCATATCTACTTGGTTTAATTTTCCCTGTGAAGTAGAAATCCTCCTTCTACCAAATTTTATTGTCTTCCCTTGACAATTAGTGAGAGTCACTGTGCGGTTGTAGCAGTCTATGAAACATTTATTTGTGGTCAACCAGTCCATTCCCAAAATAACATCCAGATCGACTGCTTCCAATACAATAAGATTTGCTAAAAACTTCATCCCCTGTATTTCAATATTCACATCCTTGCAGTACCATTGGGTGCTTTGCTTCGATCCTGGGGACTGAATAACCATTGAATTTTGCAAAGGCGGGAAAGAAAATTGATTCTTCAAAGAAAATCTTTTAGAGATGCACGAATGGGAAGCTCCAGAATCAAATAAAACTGTAGCATTAATTGTGTTGACAGGGAACGTACCAAACACGATGTCCGGTGCGTTTTGCGCTTGCTCAAAGATCACGTGATTCACCTGTCCCTTCCTATGGTTGTTGTTGGGGTTGATGTGTCGTGGGGCTGCGTTTGTACTGCGGCCATTGTTGTTGGGCTTCGGGACATTATTGTTCCCCTGTTTTGGGCATTGCCTGGCATAATGCCCTTCTTCTCCACAGGCAAAATAGGTAACGCCAGGACGAAACATTGCGTCCTTGGTCCTGTTGTTGAAAGTGCTGCGGCTCTGTTGCGGTCGTGGTATTGGAGCTGCTGGTTGGGGTGCCACAGGCCTCTGAAGTTCATTCCGGGGCCTGTTGTTGCGAACCTGTACTGACTAGGTCATACAGCGCTTGCGAATTTCATTTATGTTGCGGTGCTCATTCTCCAGAATAATGGCCTTGTCTACCAGTGTCTTAAAATCGGGAAAAGTGTGAACCACTAGTTGGCACTTCAGAGATGGAACAAGCCCATCAAGAAATTTCTCCATCTTTTTGTTTTCTGTCATGTACTCATCATTGGCATACCGAGATAACTGGGTAAACTAGTCTAGGTACTGAGTTACCGTGGTGCCTCACTGCTTGAGATCCTCAAATTCCCTTTTCTTCAATTTCATAACACTGTTGGGGATATGTGCTCCCCGGAAATTTTCCTTGAATTGTTCCCATGTCATATCTACTCCATTTGGATGAGTGTGGCATATATTTTCCCACCATGATGCGGCTGTCCTAGAAAAATAGTGCGGAGCATATAGCACTTTTTCCTGGTTCATACACTGAGCGATGTTCAATTTCCTTTCCATATCATGCAGCCAATCGTCTGCCTCCATAGGTTTGTCTGTGTGAGAAAAGACTGTTGGATTGGTCCTCTGGAGCTCAGATAATTTTGATCGGTGCTGATGCTGTCCTTGGTGATTCCCCATATTTATTAAGTGCTGCATCATTTCCTGGTGCTGCTGCTGGCTTTGTTCATACAGACGGCATACTTGTGAAAATGCTGAATCATTACTCTGCTGACTTGTCTGTCCTTGTGTAAAATTATTTCCCATCTGTACAAAGTTGTCCTCGGGCAAACTGGGCATGGAACGAGTCCAGGGACGATGCATTTTCTTTCTGGAGTATTTGTGTAACACCGATGAGAAAAGAAATCATAACGGAAAGAAATAAAATTTTAAGAGACTGAAAATAATTTCCCCCAAAAAACGTAAGTGCATAAAAGTAACAGGTTATATTACACATGCAACTTTAATTATACATGCCGGATTAATTATACATGCAAGGCCTAATTATACATGCATGGTTTAATTTATACAACATGCTTGCCGTAGCTGTATACTGCATGACCACTTATTTAGACTAAAGTACTACTCCAACCTTGTAGCATGCTGCGGTCAAAGTCTACTGCTCGCCATCTTACAAAAAGAAGAAGAAAATAGAAAATAAATATTTTACAACTGCGCCCTCATAAAAGTCAACTACGGTGCTGACGTCCAGTCTGCTCTCACGGAGTGTCTGGAACGTCGATGGCCCTGCTGAGTGTAAGTCCCAGATGAGGTGCTGATGACTCGACCTCCTCCTCCTCCTCGGGACTGGTCTCTAGTCGAGCAGATGTCGATGCCATGCCTGTCCGTGGTGGCACTGTGCTCGTAGGCAGTGAAGCTCTAACTAGAATGGGTGCAGCCAAGCGACTAGCCTCATCGCTCGGGGATGAGCGTCGAATCCCGGACTGAGTAGGGGGATCATATGGTGGAGTCGGAAAGTGAGGAGCACGTGGTGATGGAGAGCAAAACTCACTCCTGCGAGGAATCCTCGTACGATCCAAGTCCACTCGTGCAGCAAGATAGTCATCCACCACTGAGGTGAAGACTGACTCTAGTGCCATGATGTACTGAACCAGGGGCTCAATCGCATCATCCCTTTCTCCCGCGGTGCAGGAGAAAGCGTAGTGACTAGTGTATGGAACATGGCTTGGAAGGTAGTGGTAGGGATGTGTCTGCATGATCGGAAGGATGTCCCTAAGATGGGCGATGGCCTCTCGGGCAGCCATCTAGATAGCATGCCTCTCAGTAGGCATGGCTCTCCCCACAAAACGATAGTTGTGGTGAGACTCTGCTGATCCACCCCGAATATATACCGAGGCCTGGTACATAATTAGGATGTCTGTGATCCTGTCGGGTTAGATGGTGTATTCTGGATGGCCCGGAGACCTCATCGCGACTCTAGCGATGACAGCGAGAAGACGGGAAAATCCCACCGGCTCGTTGGTGAAAATCTGGGTCGGACAGCTGCCGCCAGACATCTACAACAGTAGACAAAAATCCAAATAGTCATGTCATAAGTATATGATGACCAAGGAAAATTTGTTACAATGCATGAGATGCATGCTAAAATGTTAGTATTGACCCTATTACAAACGTTCGTGACTAGGGCTTCCTACAGTCAGCCTGGCTCTGGTACCAAGGTTTGTCAGGCCCATTTCTGGAATAATTCACAGAATAGCCTCAAGTCACACCAGCACCAAGATCAGAATAACTAGTGGACTTCCTTGATACAGATATCCAGTACAAACATAATATTACACCGGGTTGAGTCAGAGTGCTCAACAAATTATTACAAACTTGCCAATATACTACGGTGGTGGAATAACACAGTGGTGTGGTGGTAGTACAATACTGGTACAATAAAATAAAGTCAAGCGTCAGTGTGAGGCTTGGCTATTTTATTGGTGTAGCGGAAACACAGCGAATGATACATGTGGTAGACTCCAAGATTCACAGGTTGACTGACTGGGACACCTCTAAGCGTCGGGCTCGCTAGCGCAATCTTCTTCCACAAGCTCGTCCTCCTCCAGGTCTGGCCAATAAAATAGCCATGGACAAGCCAGTGAGTACGATGGAATGTACTCGCAAACATTATGAACAACAGATATACCGAATGCATATGTTTATGCTGGATTAATGATATGGTTATGCTGGATTAATGATATGCTTATGCTGTTCAGAATATAATCATGGCATGATAAATATTAGCATGTGCGGAAGTCTGACTAAGTAAAATATTAGTGACAAACAAAGAAAGTTAATGGAAAATCGGGCGAGACAGGACCGCCCGAGAGTCCAAAAGAAAAATATAACGTGGAGAATCGGGCGAGACAGGACCGCCCGAGAATCCAAAAGAAATGCCAAACGGGTGTCTAAATGCGACGCCTCGAGAGGTCTTGAAGAGAAATGCCAAACGGGTGTCTAAAAGCGACCCCACGAGAGGTCTTGAAAAGAAATGCCAAACGGGTGTCTAAAAGCGACGCCACGAGAGGTCTTGAAAAGAAATGCCAAACGGGTGTCTAAAAGCGACGCCACGAGAGGTCTTGAAAAGAAATGCCAAACGGGTGTCTAAAAGCGATGCCACGAGAGGTCTTGAAAATAAATGAGTATCCCGGGTAGTCTAGCCAGCCCATGAGATACTCAGAAAATAAAATAAAACCTGAGTGCCTGGGTAGTCTAGGCAGCCCATGAGACACTCAGAAAAGAAAATAAAAACTGAGTGCCCGGGTAGTCTAGCCAGCCCATGAGACACTTAGAGAATACATATAAGAGAAACAGGTTAGTCCACAATAATATATATATGATGACAATAATATTCATGATGACATCATTAATGACAATAATTATCCTGTAAAATAATTTATGCTCAAATTAATTATTTCCTCCGAACACCGACACCGGGACCGACACTTGATCCTTCCCAGCTAATGTCCTTGACCGTGGACACGGCTATTCGAATAGATATAACTCTGCAGAGGGTGTACTCTTTACCCACGTGTATGAGATTTCTTTAGCCAGCACCGCGACACTGACTAATTCCCATTACGGTCTTTGGGTTGAAAACACGCCTGACCAGCACACACCAGATTAACTTTCCGGATGCCAGGAATCACCCAAAGCACCGTTTAAGGGAAACTCTAAGTCGGCGAGACCATCGTCTCGACTAGCATGGGATCACTATTCATACGCGCGAATTACAAGGGGTGCCCCCTCTCGGCCCAACCGGATACACCCATGCCCCCTGACCTGATGACGGGCATTAGTCCATGGCCGTGGAAACCCTCATCATGGCCCTCTATGTGGTGTGTACACGGACAGGGGTTAGCAACTTACTAAACCGTACTTCCCTCGCGGGAAGACCCGTGGCAGCACGGTATTTAGCTAGGTGTGACGGACAAGACTCGATCTAGGTCGACTCAGGAGGTGCTGTTATTATGACTGGCATGTCTCACATGCCACGGTGACACCATCGTGTCATAACGAGACCCGTGCCCACCGGCACGGCCCAAGGCAGGAGACACACTCCTGGTCTCTCACAATTCTTATCCACGGTAGTCAGACTCTTGAGTGAAATGCATGTAATGCACAAAGGACATGACCATGCATGCATGCACTTGTGATATACTACACATATGATGCAACTCCAAACCGATGCAACCATGCATGCAATTCACCATATCCCAAGTTCAAAATGCCTGTCTTGCTCAAAGTAGTCACAAAGTGTTCCCTCGAAATTCCCGGCAAAGTTCCCCTCTTTGTTTTCTGGAAAAATTCAAATTAAATTTTTTGCAACAGTACCAAAAGTTGTCTCAAAATATTTTAAAATAAATACTAAAAAAACTAGAGTGAAAAATAAGAATTTCAAAAAAAGAATCAACTCAAACAGAGTTGTGGTTTAAAAGTTATTAAACTTTTAAAACCGGGGGCCTGTCTGCAAAAATCTAGGTCCCTGAGCGTTTAAAAAGAAAACGCTTCGGGCGGAATACGCCTCTCAGCGGAGAAGGCGTAAGGAGCAGAATACGCCTTCAGTTTAAAAGCAGAAAAAAAAGAAAACACTGACGGGTGGGGTCCACCCGTCAGGTTTAAATTTGAACGCGCTCACGCGCGAGAACAGAGGGACAGCGGTGATCACCGGCGACGATCCCCGGGGTTTTAGGAGGCGGCGATGGTCGAAGCATGATCAGGGTGGACTTGCGCGTTGGTGGGTGGCGGTGGTGGTCGCCGGCGAGCACCTGAACGATGGCGAGGTCGACGCTGGCGGACGCTGGTTTCGGGTGAGGTGGGATCTCGCCGGAGAGACGGGGAACCACCGAATTGATGCGCGGGATCGACGAGAGGGAGTAATGAGAGGCTACTAGTGAAGTTTTGGAAGTGGAGGTGGCCTAACGACGACGTACTGATCGGGGAGGGTGGTGGCGGATCAGTGGCTGGAGAGGAAGGAGATGACCTCTCCGAGGTCGGGGGAGAGTGTGGGAGCTCGATTGAGATGGTGTGGAGGAGGTGTGTGAAGTGAACGGAGCTCGGGGAGGCCCTTATATAGGCAGTCCGAGGTGGTCAGAGGTGTGCGGATGACGCCAGAGTAAATTCCGGCCGTCGAGTTGGTTAGGGGCGGTGGCGAGGTTCTGTGAATGATCAAGGAGGTCAATGGATCTCTGTGGAGAGGTTAGCGCGGACGAAATCGAGCCGGGTCGCCCTATCCACGAGATGACTCCCGTACGGGTGCGGCGGCGGCATCCGTCTCTGGCGACTGCCAGGCGGGCTCCAGATGGTTTGGACGGTGCGGAGATGACGCCACATGGAGGGAGAGGTAGGTTTGGGCGGCGCGGCCAGTGAATGCTCGTCGATGGCCGTGGCGATATTCGGTCCGCCGCGAATGAGCACGGTGGCCGTTGCACCGGTCAGCCACTGTGCTGTCGGTGGCGGCCACTGACCAGAGGGGTCCTGGCGATCCATTAATGGCCAGAGGTGGCATGGATGAGAGCGAGGTGCAGTGGAGTGCCGTGCACGATAGTGATCGCCTCTGCCTCTGAACAAAATTCAGTTAACTGAATTTGTTGACAGTGCTACAGTGTGCGTACCACATGTATGATGAAATGACAGAGGGTGCTAGGGATTTTAGGAATTTGTGGGAATTATTGTGGTGAGGTGTTGATGCATAAAAGAGGGTCTGGCCAAGTTTCAAAAAATTTGGAGCTATTAAAAATAGGTTTTGGTCAGGATGTTTGAATCTCATCCAAATTTGAACTGGATGGAATTTGAAAATTTTGAACTATGGAACCCAATGTTTTTGGTGAAATGGGTTGTGGGTACTATCTAGTTGCTAGGATAATTTTTCTGGGTGCAGAAGAATTGAGGAAAATATGGTTCCTTTGTAAATCAGAGAAACCATGATAAATATAAATTCCCACTTGGGAATTTATTTAATATAAGAGAAATATTTTTGTGGAGTGGAAAAGTATTGGACACTGTCCTAGAATGTAAGAATGACTTGAGGGATAATTTAGAAGTGACAGAAAAATTATTGGAAGAATTTAGAAGGGCTTGGAAGAAGTGAAAAGGCCATTTCCATGGAATAATTTAATTATTCCAAAAACTTTTCTAAAAGAAAAATATTTTTGTCCTTTCAAAAATAGTTACCCAATTAATAAACTATCCAAGTCAGAACCATTCTTAAAATTTTGAAACCGAATTAAAAATTAAGAGTGATTTTCAGAACAGAAGCAAGAGAAAAAGAAAACAAATAGGGCCAAAATTACTCAAAGTATTTTATTTTAAAGAAAAGATTTTAAAACCCCAAAGGAAATATTTTGGGGTGTTACATCCGCCATGGCCCGAGGCAAGAAACCCGCGGCCGCCGAGGCCTCCTCTAGTAAGAGCTCCCCGGCGGTGGAGCTTGGTCCAGCCTTGCTGCCGGCCGCCATCAACGAGAACGGGCTAGCCAGGGCCCGCCCCCTGTTGGCCTCGGCGCACTTCGAGGGAGGCACCACCAAGATCTGGCCGGGCTCGGTCCCACGGCGTGACCTCGGCCCCATGGTAATCCCCGTCTTCTTCCACTCGCTCTTCGCCGGGCTGGTGCCGCCCTTCTCCGACTTCCTCTACGCCATCCTTGAGCATTATGAGATTTGCCTTCTCCACCTTCATCCCAACTCCGTCCTCATCCTTGCTCTCTTCGCGTACCTCTACGAGGCCTTCCTGGGAGTGATACCGTCCGTGGCGCTCTTCCGGACCTTCTATAGCCTGCGGGTTTTTTCTTCGGGGAACCACCCCTCCGGAGGTGCCTCCTTCCGTATCAACGACGAGATCGGCAAGGTTTTCATTGACATGAAGATCTTGAAGAAGGTGGAGAACTTCCGGTCGCGCTGGGTTTATGTTAATGCCCAGCGGACCAGCCCTCTCCTGGCCGTCCCTACCGAGCCGGCTGAGAAGATCCCCCGCTGGGAGCACAAGAGGCTTGGCGGCGCCGCCCTGAGGCCGATCCTGACGAGGCTGGCGGAGCTGCGCAGGGCCGGGCTTACGGCGGGCATGATTGCCAAGGAGTTCCTCCACTACCACATCGCGCCCCTGCAGAAGCGCTCGCACCCGGTGTGGGACATTACCGGACCCGGGGACCGGATCAGGCTGGCACGGGAGCCCCTTTCGGCCGAAGCCGTGGCCGATGCCTGGGAAGTTTTATTCCCAGGGGAGGCAGAGGATGTGCCTTACGATGCGCGCCCGGTGCACCGCTCGTCCAACAAGGCTGAGCTGGTCGGGGCGATGCCCCAGTTCGACCAGTGGGGGCCGATTCAACCGGACCTCGAGGAGCCCGAGGAGCTTCTTGAGGATTCTTCGGAGACGGGGTCCTCCTCACGTGACCACGAGGCCTCCGACTCCGGGCACGGGAGTAGCGGGGAGTCGTCTCCGCCGCCCCCTCCGTCTCCGCCGGCACGTCGGCGGCTTCGGCTGGGTGAGGACGAGGGCAACGACAGGGACGCATTTCGCGTCGTGCCAGCCAGGCCCGCGCCGGAGAGGGAGGGAGGAGGCGATGCCGCGGAGAGTGTCGAGCCCCGCGAGGAGCGGGAGGAGGGGACCACCGTGGCTGCCGACCCCGGCGAGGATCGTGCCACGCCCTCGGGCGGCCGCCCAGGCGCGCTGCGCGATGGGGGCAGCAGCAGCGGCGCCATCAAGGAGCGGAAGAGGAGGCGCTTCTACCCCAAGGACGAGTAATTTCCTCCGCCCCTTCCTATCGATCCCTGCTTCCTGGCTGCTGTAGCCCTGATGAGCTGTCGCCTGCGCAGGAGCTCCGAGCCAGCCACCGAGGAGGAGGAGAAGACCAAGAAGAGGAAAGCCGAGGCCGAAGGGCCCTCCCCTCCTCTGAACACAGCCTTGCCTGCCACGCCGACGCCCCCGGCGGCGAGACCGGGGGGTGGCGAGGAGAACGCGCTGGCGCCTCCCGAGGTGGTCCCCGTCGTCGATGTCGAGATGGCGGGGAAGGGGTGCGAAGCGCCGACCCCTCCCCAGCGCACCACGTCTGCCACGGCGGAGGCCACCGTAGCCCCCACGGGAGCCACCTCCGGGCCCGGGCGCTCGGACCCTGAAGCGTTCAGGGCGGCGCTGGAGCGCGGGACGACGCCGCCGGCGCCGGAAGTGGATATCCCGAGCCCCCCGCGCCAGACGGCGAGCTCAACCCCTGCCGGGGCCGATGGCGCGGGCCAGCCAGAGGGGCTCGAGGTCGTGCCCTCCCGCCTACCGACGCCTGCAGGCGATGAGGAGGCCCGGGCGAGCCGCGCCTTGGTGCTGCGGGAGAGCGGTACCGCGCCCTGGAGCGGGGCCGTCAATGGCTTCAAGGCGACCCTTGAGGCCCTCGAAGGCGTGCTCGGGAAGGAGGCGGAGCTCTGCGCGGAGGAGTGGCGGAGGCTGGCGGAGGGGTGGAGCCAGCTTCGTGAGGCGGCGAAGCTTGACCGCCGGCGGGACGAGGAGGCGCGGGCGCAGCGCGAGCAGCTCGCCAAAGAGGCCCAGGCGTCCCTCGCGAAGGCCCTTGAAGACGCCCAAGAGGCCAAGCGGCGGTGGAAGGAGGCAGATGCTCACGAGAAGACGCTCCAGGAGCAAGTTGCCTCGCGCGAGTGCCGGCTTAAGGCGCGGGAGGAGGCTGCGGAGGCCCTCGAGGGCCGGCTCGTCTCCCGTGAAGTTGAGCTCTCGCAGCACGACAATGCGACTCTTCAGCAACCTCCTCCGCCTCGACGATCGCTTCGACTTTGGGCGGGTGGTGACCCCCGTCCCGGTGGAGCTCCGCGAACCCCTCGAGGAGGCTGTGAGGGATCGCGTGGCCGGCTTCGTCGGGCTGTACGCCTTCGAGCCTGAAGTCAGCGGCGGTGGCAGCGAGCCCCCTCGTGACAGCGGTGGGAGCAGCGATGGCGGCGCCCCACGTGCCTAAATTCTCCTTGACCTGTTGCTGTAATAGGATAGACGTGTGACACCCTGGTTTTTGCTCCTCGTTTTTTTTCCTTTGCAGGATTTGACTCCCGTCTTTTTTTCGATGGTATTGGATTTTCTCTCGCTCTTGGGTATATGAAGATGGTCATGTAGCCTCGCCTCTCCTATCCAACCAGAGACTCTCCCCAACCCAACCTTGCTACCCAAGATATTTTCTCAGGATTTTGGCACCGAAACCCTACCTTCCGGGTTACCGGAAGGGAAACCCTCATTCCTTCAGTTACAAAGGAACCCCAATTTCCATTGATCTATTGCCTCCCAAACTTTTCCCAGTGATCATCCCTTACCTATAAACCCTGGATATGCAAAAATATTGCCAAGTCATTTGCAATATTTTTCATTTAAAATTTATTCCTTTTTTTGCTGTTTAAAGGAATTAAATCCAGGAAAATATCTATCCATCTCCAAAGTTCATGAAAACTTGTGGAGAGATTCTTTGTGATCATATTGAGCTCCCATAAAAAATATTGGCAACAATTAAATAAGGGAAATTGGATTTTCCTATTTAAAGCCAATATTGCATTTTGGGCACTTTCTAAAGGAACTACCATTTTGGTAGCCAGGAAAAATCCCAAATAATTTTTGGAGCTTCTCCTATCCATATCTTCACAATTTACATCAAGAACCCAAGTTCCATAGTTCAAGTTTTGAGCACATCATCCACTTCTTGTTTCTGGACTTATTTTGAAGTTGTGAAGCAACTATATTTTATATTGCTTCAAAATTCTTGAAATTAATCCAGGACCTCAAATTCCCTATATGATGTGAGCACGAAAAAATTCACATCATTCTATCTAGCCAATTTCTCCTAAAAATTCCATCTAGTTTCTGTCCAGCAGAAAGCTTTGTGAAGGAAGTACCACTTTGGCACTTCCAAATGAGCTGAAAATTTTCCAGTACCTCCATACTTACAAATCATCACCCTACACAAAAATTCAGCTCATTTCACCAAGCCAATTGAGCATAGCTTCAAAACCTAGCTTCTGGACCAAATTCTGCATTACAAAGGAAGTACATGCAAAACTGGTCCAAATGACTTCAATTTTTGTAAGCACCTACTCCTTCTTATCACATTGCAATATGACAACATATCAGCTCTATTTGTCAAACCATTTCACCTCAGCAACTGCTCCAAGATCCTATCCAGAACATGTTCTGGATCATTCTGATCAATCCAGACCCCTCCCAACCCCTTCAGTGGCTAATCCTATCTATTCAAACAGTCGGTACCGCGTTGGACAAGACATGGCAGGTAGACGCGGTCCGGAGCATGCGGTGCGCGTGGTGACCGCGTGGATAGCAGGCAGAAGCGGTCCTCTACGAGCTGTCCTCGTCGGCCAACTAGCTCCCGTCAGCCACACCTTGTCCAAATGTGTCCGATGGCTCCGCGGCGTCCACGCACCCCTCTCCAGCCTCTTCCCCTCGCCGGACTCTTCCTCGCCGCGCCGGGACAACCGTCGCCGTACTGCTACTGTGCGTACGCGGTCGTCCTCTTCCTTGTTGGCTCCTTCCTCACACCGCGTCGCAGCAGTGGCGGTCAGGTCGGCACCACCAGGCGTGTGCCACCTCGCCGGAGCGCCAGTGTGTGGCTAAGGTTGCCACGGCGGCTGAGCCTATCCACTCGCCGCGGCCGGGCTATAAATAGCCGAGGCTGAGCCCTCCCCGAGCATCCACCACACCTCTAGCAGCCCCACTCCCTCCCCTCTACCTACTAGCTCACTCAGAGGAGCATCGGAGCCCCTCCTGCTCCGCTTTTGGCCGCCTTGGCCTTCGCCTCTGCTCCGGGCCAACCGAGCAGCAGAGCCACCCCCTAGATTCCCTAAACCCCACAGGAGCGTCCCCACACTCCCACGAACCCGCCAGCACCCTCGCTTGGCCGTCTCCCCCACAACAGTCGGCCAATTCGCCGGAGCTGTGGCGGCTCTGCCGCCACCGTAGCGCCTCACTCCGGCCGTCCCCGGAGCCGAGCCCACCACCCACGGGCACGGGATAGAAGTAGAAACCTGGGTGAGTCTGCATCTGGATCTCGTTATAGCACAAGTCAGTGAGAGCCTCGAATGCTGCAAACTGGATCGCCTGGTCAGGTGTAGAAGCAGTCCCGCCCTTGGTGGAGCGAGTGTAAGTGCCCACCATGGTACTATTGTGCATGACGACCTCCGCGTGATACTCGTAAACGCCGTCAGCAAGCTTCTCTCAGTACATCTGATATAGCGGTTCATCGCCATCGGGGTAGAGTCGGCGTCACACGTTGCTAAGTAGATGCGGAAAGGTGGAAGGTGCCGACTCAGGCTGGTACGGATAAGGGACTGGTGCCATCTACACTCACAATATTAGCTGATCAGTATTAATAATAAGCTATATGTATGCAATGCGACACCCAAGTGCACAATCAACTCTCAAATCACTACCGAGACTAAGACTACCATTTTCTAACGCGTCGGATGTCTAGGGTGTCCTACAGTTAGCGCGGCTCTGATACCAAGCGTTGTGGCACCCCGGCTCAGAGCAACCGGTTTACCTTGTATTGCCAGCCCAGAGATCAAGTCTTCTGGCAATACATAACAACTTGGTACAGAAAACAACCGCTTTATTGATCTCTTAGCGGGAACATAGGTTTACATCTTACATGATGAGCGAGGCCAAGCGGCACACACGGTGCGGCTGCACTTATGTACATTATTTAGTAGACATGGCAGGGGCCTCGATGATAAGGGAACTACTACACAACAGCGGAACGACAAGGTAGCGGAACTCCATTCCACAGGGACACTGCTGGGACACGGCCTAGAGCGCTACAAACTGCTCAACGTCAACTCCTTGCACGGCTTCTCCTGCATCTGGCATGATAAGCCAGGTGAGTACTTTGAATGTACTCGCAAGCTCACAGCAAACAAAACAAGTGCGACAAACAACAACAAGGCATTTAATAGATTTAATACATGATCATGATACTACTCAACGTGTGATGTGCGTGAAACATTGCCATGGTCCTCGGGACCAACTTACCATCTCGGGGTTACCGCGTAACCACCGTTCATAACTTACCAACGTGATACTCACTTGATCACATTCATACCTTTCATAGTGATCCTCGATCACCATTTCTGTATGTGCCATCTTGTGAATCTTAGTGTGCAAGTTAACTTTATCTGTTGACCCACGGTGTGACCTACTACGAACTGTGTCCATATCCGAGGACGCGGCTATCGATAGATTATACACTCTGCAGAGGTTAGTACACTGTACCCACACCATGGAACTCATGGCCTCGTGCTCCCATTCGGGTGGACCAATGACATTTCGACAAAACCAATCTATTGCATGACACTCTCCCGGCCACTCCGACAAACTCCCCTTTGGGCTATGTCCTGGGTGACCCTAATGTCAACATGTGACATCTGCCACCTCTGTGGCTGCCACCGTCGTGGCCAAACATAACATTGTCCCAAACGGGGACCTCGGTACCATCAAAACTCGGGTCCTCAAGGTTATGACTGCCTACTGGGCCAGGGTAGCGCCAGAGCACAACCTTCCCTCGTAGGAGGCACCGACGAGAGGCATGACAATAGACCGCATTAGGGCCTCCCTATCCAGGCAAGTGTGGTTGCACTGGTTAGCTCGATTCGGTGGCACCATGACTCGATCAATAGCATGTTCAAGTTAGATTATTATCAAGTTTAACTTGAAAAGTAAATGATTCGAGCCATACTGTATGAATGGATGCACAGGTCACGATGAATGCATACTACTACCATATGTGCATATGACATGATTTCTACTGTCCATATTAGCAAGTAAGCATATACCCTACTGCATAATATCAAAATGACAGAACAAAGTCGATGCAATAAAAGTTATATAGCAATTTATTTTAAATAGTGAATATATGATGAATTTAATTCAATTAAACCAATGGCATTGCAATGCCATCCTTGCATATGAATGTTGTGGCTTGCCTTGGTTCAGAGGAGTGTCACAGTACTCCTGGCCTTCTCCAACACAACTAGGTTCTTCTGAAATTAAATTAAATGCAAAAATAAAATGTCACATAACACTGTTTATTGCACCAGAAATTCTCAATAGCAAGAAAATTTCTGAAATTTGGCATACAGAAACTTTGGAATTTTACAAACCAGCAGCAAAAAGAATCATCTCATTTGGACTTATAAATTAAAAGTTATAGCTGGTCAAAGTTGGATTAGATCTGATCTAAATTTCTAATAAAAAGAAAATCCAGCAGCGGCCACGTCGAAGACGTATTCAGAGAATACGCCCTCACTTATACCGTTTCGGCCAAGCGGGTGAGAGGCTGACGGGCGGGGCCCGCGGTCAGGGTTAAACAGAGGAGAGGGATGGAACAGGGCCTGGCGGCTCTGTCGCCGGCGTTTCTCCAGCGAGGAGACGTCGGCGATCACCAGAGAGAGGGGGAATGGGACCAGCTCGGCGAGACGGTCACACACGTACCCAAAACACGAGCTGAGGAGGTCAGACGGCGTCGCGGCGATCCTCTCCAGAGACGGCGGCGGCGGAGCTGATCGGGATCGGCGTTTCCGGCGACAATCCGGCGAGCCCTTGGTACCGTCGTGCTCAGGAGGTTGCTATGGTCTCAAGGGTAGCAGTGGTTGGAGAGCTGAGGAGGTCAGACGGCGTCGCGGTGATCCTCTCCAGAGACGGCGGCGGCGGAGCTGATCGGGATCGGCGTTTCCGGCGACAATCCGGCGAGCCCTTGGTACCGTCGTGCTCAGGAGGTTGCTATGGTCTCAAGGGTAGCAGTGGTTGGAGCTGGGGTGGACTTTGATGAGTGCTCGGAGGAGAGGGATCCGCGGCGGTCGCCGGCAAGGTTTGAAGGCCAGAGGCCTTCCCGGCATTGCCAGCAGCTTCTAGAGCTCGATTTGAGAGTGGAGAGGAGGTTTGGGATGGCTAGAACGATCGGGGAGGAGCTCTATTTATAGGAGGAGGCGAGGCAGTGCTCGGGCTCCGCCGGAGCTGTGCGGCAGGGCAAACCGGGGACGGTGAGGACTCGGGCGAGCTAGGAGACGACGCGGGCGAGGCCAAGCATTGTGCACGCACGCGGGCTCGAGCGCAGGCGCACTAAGAGGAACAGGGGCGCGCATGCGGCTCACTGTACCACAAGCTAGCACCATGGCCGCTTCCGGTGTGCCTCCTACCGGCGTCGAGGAGGGTCAGAGATGGGCTGGGGGGAGAATGGGAGTGCTCTGAGTGGACTAGACATGTTGTGGTGGCCCGAGGGGAGAGGTTGGATGGCGGCTGATCGAACCCGACGGGCAGAGCACACAGAGCGCGTGCATTGCACCATGCCAGCACGCGGTCACCGCGTGCATTGGCCTGCAGGTGACTTTCGGCGCTGCCACACCATGTCCTAGGTGTTGTCCCTTCAACGCTTTGCCAAGGAATGCGCTGGGCTTGCCAAATGGTGCATTGGAGGTGACTGGAGCTAGAGAGAATGTTTCTGGACAGAAACTTGCTCCAAGCACTGAGGACAAATGGCTGAGGTTCTAGGGCTGATTTTAGGCGTTTAAGCATCACTTAGGAGGGTGATCAAGTGGTAAAAATTTCAGCTAAAAAGGATCAAGGAAAAATATAGTTGCTTCACAATGTGCTCTTTCTGACCAGTAGCAAAAACATTTTCCCTGGCTGAAATTTTCCAAATGACCATGGGATATTTTTGCATAGGAAGGTGAGGCATGATCCAAAGAATATCTGGGAATTTTCTTGGAATTTTCTGGGCAGTAAAAATAGGGGTTGCTTCATAGCTTAGAGAGAAAAGGAGCATTTTCAGAGAGAAAAAGCATATAATGACATTAAATAAAAATACCCAATGGCATTATTATGAGAGGTATGAGGTCTAGGGAGGGTTTATGGATGATAGAGCCCACTTGGAAGAAAATCAAAAATAATTCCAAGTGGTAAGTCCAAAAGAAATGACAGAAAACCTCAAATGCAAATAATAAATCCAAATAAATCCAAATAAAAGAAAAAGGCAAAATCCAGGGTGTTACAAACCTCCCCCTCCTTAGGATGAATCTCGTCCTCGAGATTTGGTTGCTCAGGAAACAAATATGGGTATGCAGTCCTTAAGAAATCCGCTCTTTCCCAGGTGGCCTCATCCTCGGTGTGGTGCTCCCATTGGACCTTGTAAAACTTTATGATTTTGCTGCGGGTGACTCTGTCCATCTCTTCCAAGATTCTCAAGGGTTTCTCCTCGTAGGTTAAATCCTTGGCAAGCTCTAGTTCTGCCATATCCGTCTGTTTTGCGGGTGGTGCGATGCATTTTCTTAGCTGAGACACGTGGAACACATCATGCACCTCGGATAGCTCGGGAGGCAATTCTAACTGATAGGCCACTTTGCCCACTCTGGTCATAACTGGAAACAGACCTATGTATCTTGGTGCGAGCTTTCCTCGGGTGTGAAACCTTTTAACTCCTTTCATGGGGGTAACTCGGAGATATGCATATTCACCTGGTTCGAGGCTGATCTGCCGATGCTTTGAGTCATAGTAGCTTTTCTGACGAGATTTTGCCACTTGCAGTCGGTCTTGAATTTCCTTTACTTGCTTTTCTGCTTCCATCATCAAATCAGTCCCGAAGATTCGGCTGTCACCTGTCTGAGACCAGTTCAGCGGGGTACGACACTTACGTCCATATAGAGCCTCAAAAGGTGACATCTTGAGGCTAGTCTGATAGCCGTTGTTGTAGGAGAACTCAGCGTACGGCAGGCTGTCTTCCCATTTGTGTCCATGTGCAAGAGCGCATGCTCAAAGCATATCTTCCAAGATTTGATTCACCCGCTCTGTCTGCCCGTCCGTCTGAGGGTGATAAGCAGTACTGTGCTTCAAGGCGGTTCCCAAGGCTTGGTGTAGACGTAGCCAGAATGTCGAGGTAAATAAAGATCCTCGGTCTGAAGTGATAGTTCTTGGTACCCCATGCAGACTGACAATTCTGGACACGTAGAGTTGAGCAAGTTGGTCTGCACGGTAGGTGGTCCTGATTGGGATAAAGTGGGCCACCTTGGTGAGCCTATCGACCACGACCCATATGGTGTTATTACCTCATGGGGTTCTGGGTAATCCCACGAGAAGGTCCATGCAGATATCATCCCACTTCCATTGTGGAACGGGTAAGGGTTGAAGTAGACCGGCTGGTTTCTGGTGTTCAGTCTTCACCTTGTTGCATATATCACAACAGGCGACGTAATAGGCGATATCTTTCTTCATACCTTCCCACCAGAATGTTTGCTTTAAGTCTTGATACATCTTAGTGCCTCCAGGATGAATAGAGTATGCGGACATGTGAGCTTCCTTCAGAATCTGCTGCTTTAAGTCCCCGAGGTCCAGTACACAGACTCGATCCCGGAATCGGAGTTTACCTTTGTCATTAATGTTGAAATCTGGCGTCTTCCCTTCTCGTACTTGGGTCATTATCTTGAGTAACATTGGATCACCAGGTTGAGCCTTTCAGATTTCGTCTTCCAGCGTAGGGGTTACTTCCAAGGTAACCGAGCAGATTGCATCACACAAGATCATATTAAGCTGAGCTATTTCTTCTTGAAGTGCTGGGTGCAGACGCTCGATTAATGAGTTTGCGGTAGCCGGTTTGCGACTGAGGGCATCGGCGACCACATTTGCTTTTCCTGGGTGGTAGTTGATACCCAGGTCATAATCTTTGACCAACTCAAGCCATCTTCGCTGTCGGAGGTTCAAGTCTGGCTGAGTGAATATATATTTGAGACTCTTGTGGTCGGTGTAGATTTGGCATCGTTTTCCAATGATGTAATGCCTCCAAATCTTTAAAGCGTGAACCACAGCTGCCATCTCTAAGTCATGGGTAGGATAATTTTCCTCATGGGGTCGGAGCTGTCTTGATGCATAGGCCACTACCTTTCCGTCTTGCATAAGTACACACCCAATGCCACGCCTGGATGCATCGCAATAGATGTCAAAACTCCGGTAGATGTCTGGTAGAGTCAATACTGGGGCTGTGGTCAACCGGGTCTTGAGGTCATTGAAACTGTTCTCACATGCTTCTGTCCATATAAACTTCTGATTCTTCTTGAGTAGCTCTGTCATCGGCTCTGCAATCTTTGAGAAGCCTTCGATGAAGCGACGGTAATAGCCGGCTAGACCCAAGAAACTCCTGATTTCTGTTACTGAAACAGGTGTCTTCCACTTCAGAACTTCGGTGACTTTGCTTTGGTCCACGGCCACTCCTTGAGCGGAAAGAGTATGCCCAAGGAATCCCACTTCCTTAAGCCAAAATTCGCATTTGCTGAACTTGGCGTAGAGTTGATGAGCGCGTAATCGTTCCAACACTGCTCGGAGATGCTGCTTGTGCTCTTCTTCACTCTTGGAATAGATGAGGATGTCATCAATGAACACCACTACAAACTTGTCCAAGAAGTCCATGAACACTTTGTTCATCATGTGCATGAAGAATGCAGGGGCGTTGGTCAGCCCAAATGACATGACCGTATACTCGTACAGCCCGTATCTGGTGGTAAATGCTGTCTTGGGGATATCTTCTTTTCTGATTTTCAGCTGATGATACCCGGTGCGCAAGTCAATCTTGGAGAACACTTGAGCTCCGCTGAGTTGATCGAACAAATCATCAATCCTGGGCAGCGGGTATTTATTCTTGATTGTGACATCATTGAGAGCACGGTAGTCAACACACATCCGAAGACTGTCGTCTTTCTTGCCCACGAATATTGCAGGTGCACCCCAAGGAGATGAGCTGAGGCGAATGTATCCTTTTTGGAGCATCCCATCCAATTGCTTCTTCAACTCCACTAGTTCAGACGAAGGCATTCGATAATATTTCTTGTAAATTGGTGCTGTCCCGGGCACAAGTTCGATTGAAAATTCAAGCTCTCGATCAGGTGGCATGCCTGGCAATTCATCTGGAAACACGTCTGGGAACTCACAGACCACTGGGACTAGATTCATTTCGGTTGCAATGGTAGCATAAATCACCCCTTTCTTTGGTATGGCTCGACTGGCATAGAATCGAGTGGACTGGCCCGAGGGATTTATTAGTGTGACTTCTCTTGTTGCACAGTTGATGCAGACCTGGTGTCTTGTCAACCAATCCATCCCCAAAATAATATCCAAGGTGGGAGACTCAATGGATACCAGAGATGCGGGGAAGATGACTCCATTAATTGATATTTTCAACCCTCAGCATACAATATTTGTCTTGAGCCTGGATCCGGGGGATTGTACCACCATAGCTTTGTCCAAAATAGTATAGGAAAGGCGATGTTGGGCAACAAAACTCCGCGAAATAAAAGAATGGGAAGCCCCGGAATCGAATAAAATTGTTGTAGGTATGTCATTAACAGGAAACATACCAATGACCACATCGGGGACTTCTGAGGCTTCTTCGGCGGAGATGTGATGAACTTGCCCTTGAATATACCTTCGTTTGGGGAATTGCCCCACATAGTTGACTTGAGGCTTCAGGTTGGCTGTTGGCTTGCCGTTCTTGGGGCACTGTCTAGTGTAATGGCTAGTCTGTCCGCATGTGAAATAGGCATTGTTACGCTGACAGTCTTCCTTGTTTGGTTTGGCAACCACAGTCTTGATTTGGTTTTCATTCTTGATGTTCCCCTGCTGCCAGGTTGGCTTGAACTCAAACTGAGGTTGCTGCCAAGTACGGACTTTCTAAAAGACTTGCCCTTCCTTCTTGGGTTCAAACTTGCGTTTGCGGTCATCATTGGCAGTCTTATGATCATTAATCAGCTTGTGTTCCCTTTCGGCAATGAGAGCCTTGTTCACCAAAGTTTGGAAATCAGGGAAGTCCAGCCTGCTGAGTGCACATCGGAGGGTAAGGTTGAGTCCTCCGAGGAATCGGTCTATCTTCCGTTCTTCGGTGGCCACATCATGTGCAGAATAACGGGCCAAATGATTGAACTTGTTTAAATATTCACTTACAGTCGAGGTCCCTTGGGTAAGAGTGAGAAATTCTCGCTGCTTGACCTTCATAATGCCGGCTGGAATATGATACTTGCGGAATTTATCTTTGAATTTATCCCAAGTAATTTCGTCTTCAACAGGCCACATCATCTTGGCATTGTCCCACCATATAGCAGCTGGTCCTTCTAGGTAATGAGTGGCGAAGGGTACCTTGTCAGCCTCTTCAGTGCGAGAAATTTGTAGCTTCTTTTCAATGGTCCTCAACCAATCATCGGCTTCCATCGGATCCACTGCTTGACTGAAACTTGGTGGTTTGGTCCTCTGAAAATCTGACAGCTTGGAGTGATTACCATTGTGATTATTCTGCCCAACCATAGTCTGCATGCCTCTCAGGAATTCCATCAAGTCTTGGTTTCTTTTCTCCTCAAACATCCGCATAATCTGCTCTGTCGTGGGTGCTTGAGGTGGAGGAGGTGGTGGCTGATATGGTTCCGGAGAATGTCCTGCTTACTGGCGGATCGACGAACCGGAGTATCGTCGCCACCATGACAGTTACTGCAACACCTTGTCATCCTATATATGTTTCCCAATACGAAGCATAGAGATGAGCAACATCCATTAGGGGAAAAACATGCAAAATAGGGAGGTGAAGCAACAAACCCGGAAAAGAAATCGAGAAAAGCCAAAGCAAATAACAGAAAGCAACATAGAAGTAGAAACCTGGGTGAGTCTGCATCTGGATCTCGTTATAGCGCAATTCAGTGAGAGCCTCGAATGCTGCAAACTGGATCACCTGGTCAGGTGTAGAAGCAGTCCCGCCCTTGGTGGAGCGAGTGTAAGTGCCCACCATGGTACTATTGTGCATGACGACCTCCGCGTGATACTCGTAAACGCCGTCAGCAAGCTGCTCTCGGTACATCTGATATAGGGGTTCATCGCCATCAGGGTAGAGTTGGCGCCACACGTTGCTAAGCAGATGCCGACTTAGGCTGGTACGGATAAGGGACTGGTGCCATCTACACTCACAATATTAGCTGATCAGTATTAATAATAAGCTATATGTATGCAATGCGACACCCAAGTGCACAATCAAGTCTCAAATCACTACCGAGACTAAGACTACCGTTTTCTAACGCGTCGGCTGTCTAGGGCGTCCTACAGTCAGCGCGGCTCTAATACCAAGCGTTGTGGCACCCCGGCTCAGAGCAACCGGTTTACCTTGTATTGCCAGCCCAGAGATCAAGTCTTCTGGCAATACACAACAACTTGGTACAGAAAACAACTGCTTTATTGATCTCTTAGCGGGAACATAGGTTTACATCTTACATGATGAGCGAGGCCAAGCGGCACACACGGTGCGGCTGCACTTATGTACATTATTTAGTAGACATGGCAGGGGCCTCGATGATAAGGGAACTACTACGCGACAGCGGAACGACAAGGTAGCGGAACTCCATTCCACAAGGACACTGCTGGGACACGGCCTAGAGCGCGACAAACTGCTCAACGTCAACTCCTTGCACGGCTTCTCCTGCATCTGGCATGATAAGCCAGGTGAGTACTTTGAATGTACTCGCAAGCTCACAGCAAACAAAACAAGTGCGACAAACAACAACAAGGCATTTAACAGATTTAATACATGAGCATGATACTACTCAACATGTGATGTGCGTGAAACATTGCCATGGTCCTCGGGACCAACTTACCATCTCGGGGTTACCGCGTAACCACCGTTCATAACTTACCAACGTGATCCTCACTTGATCACATTCATACCTTTCATAGTGATCCTCGATCACCATTTCTGTATGTGCCATCTTGTGAATCTTAGTGTGCAAGTTAACTTTATCTGTTGACCCACGGTGTGACCTAGTACGAACTGTGTCCATATCCGAGGACGCGGCTATCGATAGATTATACACTCTGCAGAGGTTAGTACACTGTACCCACACCACGGAACTCATGGCCTCGTGCTCCCATTCAGGTGGACCAACGACATTCCGACAAAACCAATCTATTGCATGACACTCTCCCGGCCACTCCGACAAACTCCCCTTTGGGCTATGTCCTGGGTGACCCTGATGTCAACATATGACATCTGCCACCTCTGTGGTTGCCACTGTCGTGGCCAAACATAACATTGTCCCAAACGGGGACCTCGGTACCATCAAAACTTGGGTCCTCAAGGTTATGACTGCCTACCGGGCCAGGGTAGCGCCAGAGCACAACCTTCCCTCGTAGGAGGCACCGGCGAGAGGCATGACAATAGACCGCATTAGGGCCTCCCCATCCAGGCAAGTGTGGTTGCACTGGTGAGCTCGATT
The DNA here is from genome assembly GCA_039707655.1 of Elymus sibiricus. NCBI lineage: Eukaryota > Viridiplantae > Streptophyta > Magnoliopsida > Poales > Poaceae > Elymus > Elymus sibiricus. The sequence goes on from CM077674.1 coordinate 258,080,774, forward strand.
CGGTGGCACCATGACTCGATCAACAGCATGTTCAAGTTGGATTATTATCAAGTTTAACTTGAAAAGTAAATTATTCGAGCCATAGTGTATGAATGGATGCACAGGTCACGATGAATGCATACTACTACCATATGTGCATATGACATGATTTCTACTGTCCATATTAGCAAGTAAGCATATACCCTACTGCATAATATCAAAATGACAGAACAAAGTCTATGCAATAAAAGTTATATAGCAATTTATTTTAAATAGTGAATATATGATGAATTTAATTCAATTAAACCAATGTCATTGCAATGCAATCCTTGCATATGAATGTTGTGGCTTGCCTTGGTTCAGAGGAGTGTCACAGTACTCCTGGCCTTCTCCAACACAACTAGGTTCTTCTGAAATTAAATTAAATACAAAAAGAAAATGTCACATAACACTGTTTATTGCACCAGAAATTCTCAACAACAAGAAAAATTCTGAAATTTGGCATACAGAAACTTTGGAATTTTACAAACCAGGAGCAAAAAGAATCATCTCATTTGGACTTATAGATTAAAAGTTATAGCTTGTCAAAGTTGGATTAGATCTGGTCAAAAATTCTAATAAAAAGAAAATCCAGCAGCGGCCACGTCGAAGACGTATTCAGAGAATACGCCCTCACTTATACCGTTTCGGCCGAGCGGGTGAGAGGCTGACGGGCGGGGCTCGCGGTCTGGGTTAAACAGAGGAAAGGGAGGGAACAGCGCCTGGCGGCTCTATCGCCGGCGTTTCTTCGGCGAGGAGATGTCGGCGATCACCGGAGAGAGGGGGAATGGGGCCAGCTCGGCGAGACGGTCACGCACGTACCCGAAACACGAGCTGAGGAGGTCGGACAGCGTCGCGGCGATCCTCTCCAGAGACGGCGGCGGCGAAGCTGATCGGGATCGGCGTTTCCGGCGACAATCCGGCGAGCTCTTGGTACCGTCGTGCTCAGGAGGTTGCTACGGTCTCAGGGGTGGTAGTGGTTGGAGCTGGGTTGGACTAGGATGAGTGCTCGGAGGAGACGGATCCGCGGCGGTCGCCGGCGAGGTTTGAAGGCCAGAGGCCTTCCCGGCGTTGCCAGCAGCTTCTAGAGCTCGATTTGAGAGTGGAGAGGAGGTTTGGGATGGCTAGAACGATCGGGGAGGAGCTCTATTTATAGGAGGAGGCAAGGCAGTGCTCGGGCTCCGCCGGAGCTATGCGGCAGGGCGAACCGGGGACGGTGAGGACTCGGGCGAGCTAGGAGACGAGGCGGGCGAGGCCAAGCATAGTGCACGCACGCGGGCTCGAGCGCAGGCGCACTAACAGGAACAGGGGCGCGCGTGCGGCTCACTATACCGCAAGCTAGCGTCGTGGCCGCTTCCGGCGTGCCTCCTACCGGCGTCGAGGAGGGTCAGAGAGGGGCTCGGTTTGAGAATGGGAGTGCTCTGAGTGGACTAGACATGCTGTGGTGGCGTGAGGGCAGAGGTTGGACGGCGGCCGATCGAACCCGGCGGGCAGAGCGCACAGAGCGCGCGCATTGCACCATGCCCGGACGCGGTCACCGCGTGCATTGGCCTGCAGGTGACTTTCGGCGCTGCCACACCATGTCCTAGGTGTTGTCCCTTCAACGCTTTGCCAAGGAATGCGCTGGGCTTGCCAAATGGTGCATTGGAGGTGACTGGAGCTAGAGAGAAAGTTTCTGGACAGAAACTTGCTCCAATCACTGAGGACAAATGGCTAAGGTTCTAGGGCTGATTTTAGGCGTTTAAGCATCACTTAGGAGGGTGATCAAGTGGTAAAAATTTCAGCTAAAAAGGATCAAGGAAAAATATAGTTGCTTCACAATGTGCTCTTTCTGACCAGAAGCAAAAACATTTTCCCTGGCTGAAATTTTCCAAATGACCATGGGATATTTTTGCATAGGAAGGTGAGGCATGATCCAAAGAATATCTGGGAATTTTCTTGGAATTTTCTGGGCAATAAAAATAGGGGTTGCTTCATAGCTTAGAGAGAAAAGGAGCATTTTCAGAGAGAAAAAGCATATAATGCCATTAAATAAAAATACCCAATTGCATTATTATGAGAGGGATGAGGTCTAGGGAGGGTTTATGGATGATAGAGCCCACTTGGAAGAAAATCAAAAATAATTCCAAGTGGTAAGTCCAAAAGAAATGACAGAAAACCTCAAATGCAAATAATAAATCCAAATAAAAGAAAAAGGCAAAATCCAGGGTGTTACAAACTCCGATTCAGGTGAATCCAAAGCCCACTTTCTCAGTTCATCGAGCCCGTTCCGATGGTACCATTTTCATGAGGTTGACACATTCTAAAAATGACCATTTTGCCCCTGCCCTTTATCCAGCCTCTCTGAGAGGGGACCCTCTCCGGCAAATTTTTCCGCGAGGCGATCACACTTCTCTCCGGTGAACTCATCGACCCCCAGGCAAGCCGACCATCTGATATATGCCCTAAAGCTTTGCTCTGTGTTATTCTTGCGTGTTTAATTAATGAATATGCCTGCGATGGAAATAATTAAACTCCTGCTAGTTTGTCACGCCAATATGCGATCCTATCCTCGAGGGACTCGGAGGGCCCACCAGGGATAGAAGCGCATATCGAAGACGCGTGCAAGGTGGATATCATTACATTGTACCATGTACATAATAGATGGGGATACATACAAATACATACAGTCATCACAGGAATACATTAGTACATCAATACATAACAAACACCAAACAGAAGAGCAGTATCCGACTACGGATGAAACACAAACGAAAAACACAAACGACATCCACCCTGCTAGCCCAGGCTGCCGACCAGGAACCTATCCCAAGATCGACGAAGAAGAAGAAGAAGCAGAAGAAGAACTCCAAAAGCAAACGCGCATCGCTCTCGCATCAGATCATCGCATTACCTGTACCTGCAGCTGTTGTTGTAGTAATCTGTGAGCCACGAGGACTCAGCAATCCCATAACCATGGGTAGCAAGACTATCAAAGCTTAATGGGTATGGAAGGGTAAGGTGGTGAGGTTTGCAGCAAGCACTAAGCATTGTATGGTGGCTAACTTACAAGTACAAGAATAAGAAGAGTAACTACGCATAACGGTCGCAAACTAATAATGATCAAGAAGTGATCCTGAACACCTACTTACGAGTCAAACATAACCCCACCGTGTTCTCTTCTCGAACTTCCTCGAAAAGAGACGGTCACGGTTACGCACGCGGTTGGTGTATTTTAATTAGGATTAGTGTCAAGTTCTCTACAACCGGAGGTTATAAATATCCAAGTCGCCACATAACCGCAGGCACGGCTTCGCGTAAGATTTAACCCTGCAGGGGTGTTCCAACCTGGTCCATCATAGACCAACACAAGCTGCGGTGGAAATACCTCAACCTCGAGATAGCCCGAAGTATCCTCGGAATCCCGGTGCACAAGACATTTCGACAATGGTAAAACAAAACCAGCAAGACCTCCTGGGGTGCCGACAATCCCGATTGGAGCCGCACGTATCTCGTTCGCAGGGCACACCGGATGAGCCAGACGTCGGGTTAGCTGAGACCCTGGTTTCCCAGGGGGCGCCGGACATCGCCCTAGTTTGGACCAACACTCATGAGGAGCACTGGCCCGGGGTTGTTGATTAATTATCCTCGGGGTCCGGAAAGTCCCTATGCAAATTTTAGTTGTTATTAGGCAAATGGTAAAACCAAAGTTGGGCCTTGCTGGAAGAGTTTTATTCAAAGCGAACTATCAAGAGGGTCCCATTCCCCTAAGCATGTTAGGAACGCTAATCAAGGATCATAACACCGGTATTACGGAAACTAAGGCGGCATGAGTGGAACAAAACACTAGGCAAAAGGCCGAGCCTTCCACCCATTACCAAGTATATAGATGCATTAATTTAATAAGAGATATTGTGATATCCCATAATATCCATGTCCCAACATGGAACAACCTGCAACTGCACCTGGAACTAGCAACGCTATAAGAGGGGCTGAGCAAAGTGGTAACATAGCCAAGCAACGGTTTGCTGGGTAAGGGTAGTTAGATGCTGTATCCTGGCATATGAGAGGCTGACAAACAAGTGGTAGGTAGCAAGACATAGCGATAGCATCGAGACAACTAGCAAGCAAAGATAGTAATGATATCCAAGGTATTGGTCATCTTGCCTGAAATCCCGCTAGGAAGAAGACTGAATCCATGAAGAAGACGAACAAGCGTAGTCGAACGAATCCTCACACTTCACAACATAACCGGAACTATCGAGAAGAAGCACAACCGGAAAGAAGCAAACAATATGGTAAACACACAACACATAATCATGGCATGATGCACAACCAAATATGATGCATGTCCGGTTTAAATAGGCATGGCATGGCAAGAGTGCAACAAACAATACTACATATTAAGTGAAGCAAACTCCACATTCAAATATTATGTTCAATCCCGTTTAGGTACTCAACAAGTTTAAATGTTGGTTAACATGGCAAGAGGTGAAGCATAATTAAACTACCTATCTAGGCAATTTAAATGAGGCCGGAAACAACCAAGAACAATTCCGGAAAATCCCCATATGTAATTTTCGAACTTGGTACTGTTCTGCCCTAAACCATATTTTATAGTTGTTAAACAGCAAAATAAAGTGCACCATGACAATCTACACATTTTTCTACCCCATTTACATATAAAGTTTATTTAATTTGGAGCTACGGTTATTTAGGTACGAAATAAACCATTTTAGCATGTCGCATAGTAGTTTTAAAGCAAACAACAATTTAAATGTTGTTAACATGCATGAGGATGACATATTTAAGTTGGATGCAATTTTATGAAAATGGTGGCATATATCATGATATGGAGTATTTGTCATCATGGCGGAAGGAAGGGGTGCCACGGCGGCGAAAACGGAAATGGTGCCACGGCAACATTCCGGTTCCGACAACTCATTGAAGATGATGGTGCAAAAGATCAAATGTGAGATGTGTGGACGTGCAAGAGCGACGGGGAGTGATCCCGGATACCGGGTGTCCCACGTATCGATGGCAAAAGAGGGGCAATGTGTAACGAACAATCGCATACGGTGCAAACACGCGGTGCATCTCATATCACACATGCATTCGTAGTGGAAGTAGGGGTACACGTTCGAAGAGGAACTTGGTGCATCCATGTTCTTCGCGGGTCGTCGTTGAACTTGGCGTTCCAGACACGGTGGTGGTACCAGGGTACTTGGCGAAATCCGATAACCGCGGATGCGGTCTTGGCGTTCCTGAAAACGGTAGTAGAGGTACACGGTCGTCGTGGCACTTCGCGTGAGGTCGAGGATTGGTGGCCGTGGTGCAGCAAGATGAAGGTGGCCAAAGAGGTCCTAGTCTCGGCGTCATAGTCAACGGGCAGGGGAGATGCACGGAGGTAGCAGCAGGGCGATGTACAGATGCAGCGTTGGTCTTGGAGGTTTCGTGACCGGAGCATGGTGGAGGCGAGGAGGCGGATGCAAGCAGAGGAGGAACCGAGGTGAGGCGGAGCAAGGGGCCCCGGAGCTCGGGGACGAAGCTACAGGCGCGGGCATGGACACAGATGAAGGAGGGTTTGGCGGCGACGTCCTTGAACGGGCGAGGTTCCACGGCGCAAGGCCATAGCCGCGAGGCGATGCAGTGCTACGGGCATCATTGGCGCGAGCTCCTGCGGGCACGGCAAGGAGGAAGAGGCAGCGGGGAGCGGCTGTCGCGGCGCAGCTTGGCGGCGGGGGCGAGCGGGAGGCCGCCATGGAGATCGGGCGTGGGCGTCAAAGCAGCGGCTGCGGGGAGGCGCTGGCGGCTGGAGGTGGTGGTGCTCGCCGGCGTGGAGGAGAGGAAGGAGTCTGGGAGGGGCGGCGCTAGTCTTGCTGGCGGTGGGGTCGAGCGGGAGGCCGTGTGCTGGTGCCTCCTCCTGGCGGCGCAAGGTGGGAGGAGGGGATCGAGGAGAGGGAGCGAGCAGGGAGGCAATCAGGAGGAGGTTGGGCTAGGGTTATAGGGAGCTGGGTTGGACCTCTGGTTGGCCTTGGGCCGGTTGGAGTTCTTGGCTGGGCTGCTCCCTTTCTCTTCCTATATCTTCTCTTAAATTCCTTTATAGAAATTAGAAAGAAGAAGGAAAGAGAAGGATGGAAAGAAATGGCTAGGGTGCATGAAAAATGTTGAAACTTTTAATGTAGAGCCTAAGATTTATACTTAGCCCAACAAAAGAAGTTTCACCCAATATGGAAGAGTTGAATTCAAACGCATTTGAATTTCATTCAAATGGTTGAATAGGAAGTGGGTGTTCGGAAGGTTTCAAAAATGTTGAGGATTTTGGAGGAGCCTCGATAAATGGAGAAACAATTATTGGCAAGGTTTGGAGGTTAAACTTGAAGCAGAAAAGACATGAGAATTCAATTGCAAGTGTGTTTATGGGTGAATCCAAAAATAGTGGAATATTTAATAGTAGCTCCCTAAAATATTGGGAGGATACGTTATCAAGAGAAAACACCATGTGAATTCCCTCGATTTAAATGGATCGAAGATCCATGCAATTTATTTATATGAGTTTTAGTTGGGTTGAAAACAAAGATGGCATGATGGAATGATGCAATGCAAAAGAAAATAAAACAAACAACATCAAGAAATAACAATAATGGAAGGAATCGGTCTCGGGCTGTCACAACACTCCCCCACTTACAAGAGATCTCGACCCGAGATCTTAGAATGAGAAGGGGAAGAGAAAAGAGCAAGAGGAAGAGGTAAAACTAAGTTGCTTCTTTGACAAACGAGTGAAACCAACGAACCTTGAAGTTTGCAAAGAGATGAAGAATGGCGTGAGGAACAAGCAAGAAATCGAAGCCACTGTTGATGAAAAGAGAAGCAAAGCTCGATAAGATGGAAAGAACTTGAAAAGAGGACACTGCACTCCGGTTAAATGGATAAGCAAGGAAAAGAGCATGATTTTGACAAAAGGAGATGATGGGTCGAAGAGAGCAACATCACAAAGCCTCCGAAACGAAGGAATAGAAGTTAGATCATTGGAAAGAAAGAACGGAGAAGAAAATGACAATTTCTCTCACCATTGAATTTGAAAAGCATCCTTACAAAGAATGATTGAACGTAGTTGTTTGAAAATCAACAACTTGAAGAATAAGCTTGTTGTGGGCTTATGGAAAACATCTCAAAACTTGAGGTGAAATTCTGCCACTAACGGAAAGAATTGAATGCTTGAGAGCAACATAGAGATGAAAAACTTCTTTCACCGAAAGGATTTAAGAGAGAACTTGGATCATTGATAATCACCACAATAGCAACAATCCTTAGGGAAGGCTTTAGGTGAAAAATAACCCAAGATAACTCCAACGAGGAGATTGATGGGTTGAAGATCTCCGGGGCGAAGAGAAAATGATGGGTTTAACATATCTCATTCCTGACAACTTGTGAAACATGAACCACGGAGGGAAATTGTCAAAACGACATAACACCACCTCAAAAGACAAGGTAGAAAGGATTTGCACTTCGGAATGCAATATGAAGAATGCTTGAGCTCATCGAAGAACACTTCGAGAATGAATTAAATCCTTGACGAACGACCATGAAGAACTCCGGTAAAGAAAAGGATGATAGAAACGAAGGTTGAACAGAACAAGATGAAGTCTTGCAATGATTTAGATGGAGCTTTGTGATGAGATAATGAGAAAACTTGGAACTCCGGAAAAGAAAAGATGAACAAATTGGAACCGAGAATTTGGTGTCATAAACGAACTCCGGAAGAAAGAATTAAATCACCTCGATGAAATAAGAGTAAGAATTATGTCATGCATACCCTTCATCAACCTAAATTGATGACAAGCAACGGATTTGGCCACTTATTCTTCTTGAAAAGATTGAAGAGAGATATAGCGCAAATTGGGAAGTTCTTCAATGAACCACCAGTAGGATTTTGGAAAGAACGAATGAAATGATACGATGGCAAAGGAAGAGGAATGTTGAACGAACCACCGTAAGAATCTGAAAATGGATGAAGAAAAGAGAATGCATCGCCGTGAAGAATTAGAAAATGAACGAAGATACTTGAGGGAATTTAGAGACAAGAGAACGAAGAGATCACGAGCTGATTAGAGAATACTTGAACGATGCACCGGAAGAATTGAGAACAAGCAATGGACATTGAGAATGAAGAATTCTTCTGAAATAATGGCCTCCGGAGAATTAAAATGAAAGCACTCATAAAATGCTTCGGATGGGTATGAAAATAATTCTCACAATCAAAACAATTGTGATGATGGCATGAAGCTAGAACCACAAATCTTCAAGAGAACGGATGAGAGAAATTCTACTTCGGTCTTCAACGTTGAGAATAACGACGAGAAACACCATGAAGAATTTATGAGATACTCCGGAATAATGACGAATAGAAAAGTGGAGCCAAATTTGAAAAGAATTTGAAAGAGATCTTGGAGAGGGATATGACTGATGGATTCCATTCTTACGTCACCTTTGAAAGAATTTGAGAATAACTCCGGGAAAATTAGAAGAGTCAGGTAAGATCCTGGGAAAAGACCAGTGGGTTAGGGCCCATGCAAAAGAAACACCGTTGGAATGATTACTTGAATGAGAGATTGCACCGGTTGATTTAAATGGCTTGAATGAAATGACAACCTCGAAATAGCTCAAACGGATCTTGAATGGAAACACAAATCTTCTGAGATCATTTCTTCGCACCGGAAAAGAATAGAGAGAGGTGAATGAACAAGATAGGCTTGGGTAAGAATTTCCAACATGGAAAAAATATTTGAACCAACGAAAGGGGTATGATCAACCGGAGCTTGAATTGAATCCACCGGAGAAGAAAACGAGAACGAAAGAATGATGAACTTGTAGCTCCTGAGCATCTTCATGAGAATCACCGGTTAAGAACATTGAAGGAAAAGAATGGAAAGACTTCTCATGAATGAAACGGATACTTGATTTGGGAATTTTGACTCCGTAAAGAAAAAGGGTGGGAGGGTGGGAAAAAGAAAGACAACTTCAGATGGATGAAATGAACTCCGTTGAGAAAACTAAGAATTGATCTTGCAAATGTTGAAAGGATTGGATTAACTTGAAGAGAAGCACATCGGGTGAAAAGAATTGTTATGACAATCTCAATGATCCAAAGGATTCGCCTTCATATCAAAATATGGGAACACCGCTTAGGAAAGATTTAGAATCCACACTTGACTTTGAAGCAACTCAAATACCACAACAAAAACAAAACAGAGGATTTGGCTTGGAGAATAAGCCAGAACAAACATATGAAAGAGATTTCGTACGAAATTTTCGTGGTGGGGCCCACACGGGCTCGATTTTATAGTGACCATCACGTACAAGGCAGTGTACATGACTTACGAAGCGTCCCCGGACCGTAGCAAAGCTACAAGGGCTCTTTAAGACACGACGAGACCCACTGTAAAAACGACCGTGAGCAGGCGGACCACTAGACGTCGAACCCCAATCTCATATCATGCATTTGTCGAAAAGATATCTTGGGTAACTACTTGAATTCCCACCTAAGAACTCCCGAAACTTCTTGGTTGTGCGATCAGGTTGCGGGTCCAGGAACCTACTTAGCAATCAACAACCTAATCAGCTGCAACTGCATCCACAACCCTCAACACACGACCGAGAAACTTCGCAAATTCGTCTACCTCAGACCTTCGAAAACACAGCGATACTAGTCACGGTGGATCATCCGAGCTATCTCCTCCAGTACTGGGGAAAAGTCACGGCACTATTTGCCACCACAAAAAGTATAGAAGCGTTTCGATGTCGGCGTCCTCTGGTATCCAGGAACTGAAACGATAGCGAATGTGACAAGAACCCCTTGGAGCTCAACTCCCCGGGTCCAATCCATACGGTCAGGAGGCACCAAGACAGAATTCCCGTCACAACGATATCATAACGATTCCAAAATACCCGCGTGATCCTAAAAAAATTTTGAGTGAGAATAGTAGAATGAAAACACCTACGTCACAATTCCTCACCAGAGCGACGAAGGGGATAAGGAGTAAAAAGAATTCCTACTCTCCGATGTATAGCTAGACTCAAAATAGTTTTTCTTCTAGACTCGTCAGCGGTTCGATCAATCAAGGGGGCTCCTATGGTCGGTCGAGGCTCTGATACCAACTTGTCACGCCCAATATGCGATCCTATCCTCGAGGGACTCGGAGGCCCCACCAGGGATAGAAGCGCATATCGAAGACGCTTGCAAGGTGGATATCATTACATCGTACCATGTACATAATAGATGGGGATACATACAAATACATACAGTCATCACAGGAATACATTAGTACATCAATACATAACAAACACCAAACAGAAGAGCAGAATCCGACTACGGATGAAACACAAACGAAAAACACAAACGACATCCACCCTGCTAGCCCGGGCTGCCGACCAGGAACCTATCCCAAGATCGACGAAGAAGAAGAAGAAGCAGAAGAAGAACTCCAAAAGCAAACGCGCATCACTCTCGCATCAGATCATCGCATTACCTGTACCTGCAGTTGTTGTTGTAGTAATCTGTGAGCCACGAGGACTCAGCAATCCCATAACCATGGGTGGCAAGACTATCAAAGCTTAATGGGTATGGAAGGGTAAGGTGGTGAGGTTTGCAGCAAACACTAAGCATTGTACGGTGGCTAACTTACGAGTACAAGAATAAGAAGAGTAACTACGCATAACGGTCGCAAACTAATAATGATCAAGAAGTGATCCTGAACACCTACTTACGAGTCAAACATAACCCCACCGTGTTCTCTTATCGAACTTCCTCGAAAAGAGACGGTCACGGTTACGCACGCGGTTGGTGTATTTTAATTAGGATTAGTGTCAAGTTCTCTACAACCGGAGGTTATAAATATCCAAGTCTCCACATAACCGCGGGCACGGCTTCGCGTAAGATTTAATCCTGCAGGGGTGTTCCAACCTGGTCCATCATAGACCAACACAAGCTGCGGTGGAAATACCTCAACCTCGAGATAGCCCGAAGTATCCTCGGAATCCCGGTGCACAAGACATTTCGACAATGGTAAAACAAAACCAGCAAGACCTCCCGGGGTGCCGACAATCCCGATAGGAGCCGCACGTATCTCGTTCGCAGGGCACACCGGATGAGCCAGACGTCGGGTTAGCTGAGACCCTGGTTTCCCAGGGGGCGCCGGACATCGCCCTAGTTTGGACCAACACTCATGAGGAGCACTGGCCCGGGGTTGTTGATTAATTATCCTCGGGGTCCGGAAAGTCCCTATGCAAATTTTAGTTGTTATTAGGCAAATGGTAAAACCAAAGTTGGGCCTTGCTGGAAGAGTTTTATTCAAAGCGAACTATCAAGAGGGTCCCATTCCCCTAAGCATGTTAGGAACGCTAATCAAGGATCATAACACCGGTATTACGGAAACTAAGGCGGCATGAGTGGAACAAAACACTAGGCAAAAGGCCGAGCCTTCCACCCATTACCAAGTATATAGATGCATTAATTTAATAAGAGATATTGTGATATCCCATAATATCCATGTCCCAACATGGAACAACCTGCAACTGCACCAGCAACTAGCAACGCTATAAGAGGGGCTGAGCAAAGCGGTAACATAGCCAAGCAACAGTTTGCTGGGTAAGGATGGTTAGATGTTGTATCCTGGCATATGAGAGGCTGACAAACAAGTGGTAGGTAGCAAGACATAGCGATAGCATCGAGACAACTAGCAAGCAAAGATAGTAATGATATCCAAGGTAATGGTCATCTTGCCTGAAATCCCGCTAGGAAGAAGACCGAATCCATGAAGAAGACGAACAAGCGTAGTCGAACGAATCCTCACACTTCACAACATAACCGGAACTATCGAGAAGAAGCACCACCGGAAAGAAGCAAACAATATGGTAAACACACAACACATAATCATGGCATGATGCATAACCAAATATGATGCATGTCCGGTTTAAATAGGCATGGCTTGGCAAGAGTGCAACAAACAATACTACATATTAAGTGAAGCAAACTCCACATTCAAATATTATGTTCAATTCCGTTTAGGTACTCAACAAGTTTAAATGTTGGTTAACATGGCAAGAGGTGAAGCATAATTAAACTACCTATCTAGGCAATTTAAATGAGGCCGGAAACAACCAAGAACAATTCCGGAAAATCCCCATATGTAATTTTCGAACTTGGTACTGTTGTGCCCTAAACCATATTTTATAGTTGTTAAACAGCAAAAGAAAGTGCACCATGATAATCTACACATTTTTCTACCCCATTTACATATAAAGTTTATTTAATTTGGAGCTACGGTTATTTAGTTACGAAATAAACCATTTTAGCATGTCGCTTAGCAATTTTAAAGCAAACAACAATTTAAATGTTGTTAACATGCATGAGGATGACATATTTAAGTTGGATGCAATTTTATGAAAATGGTGGCATATATCATGATATGGAGTATTTGTCGTCATGGCGGAAGGAAGGGGTGCCACGGCGGCGAAAACGGAAATGGTGCCACGGCAACATTCCGGTTTCGACAACTCATTGAAGATGACGGTGCAAAAGATCAAATGTGAGATGTGTGGACGTGCAAGAGCGACGGGGAGTCATCCCGGATACCGGGTGTCCCACGTATCGATGGCAAAAGAGGGGCAATGTGTAACGAACAATCGCATACAGTGCAAACACGCGGTGCATCTCATATCACACATGCATTCGTTCACGGCGGTCGTCTCGGCGGTTATACCTCCAAAGTGTGCGATCAGGGTGGATCGAGTTGATGGTGGTGGAAGTAGGGGTACACGTTCGAAGAGGAACTTGGTGCATCCATGTTCTTCGCGGGTCGTCGTTGAACTTGGCGTTCCGGACACGGTGGTGGTACCGGGGTACTTGGCAAAATCCGATAACCGCGGATCCGGTCTTGGCGTTCCTGAAGACGGCAGTAGAGGTACACGGTCGTCGTGGCACTTCGCGTGAGGTCGAGGATTGGTGGCCGTGGTGCAGCAAGATGAAGGTGGCCACAGAGGTCCTGGTCTCGGCGTCAAAGTCAACGGGCAGGGGAGATGCACGGAGGCAGCAGCAGGGCGATGTACAGATGCAGCGTTGGTCTTGGAGGTTTCGTGACCGGAGCGTGGTGGAGGCGAGGAGGTGGATGCAAGCAGAGGAGGAACCGAGGTGAGGCGGAGCAAGGGGCCCCGGAGCTCGGGGACGAAGCTACAGGCGCGGGCATGGATGCAGATGAAGGAGGGTTTGGCGGCGACGTGCTTGAACGGGCGAGGTTCCACGGCGCGAGGCCATAGCCGCGAGGCGATGCAGTGCTGCGGGCGTCATTGGCGCGAGCTCCTGCGGGCACGGCAAGGAGGAAGAGGCAGCGGGGAGCGGCTGTCGCGGCGCAGCTCGGCGGCGGGGGCGAGCGGGAGGCCGCCATGGGGATCGGGCGCGGGCGTCGAAGCAGCGGCTGCGGGGAGGCGCTGGCGGCTGGAGGTGGTGGTGCTCGCCGGCGTGGAGGAGAGGAAGGAGTCTGGGAGGGGCGGCGCTAGTCTTGCTGGCGGCGGGGTCGAGCGGGAGGCTGTGTGCTGGTGCCTCCTCCTGGCGGCGCGAGGTGGGAGGAGGGGATCGAGGAGAGGGAGCGAGCAGGGAGGCGATCGGGAGGAGGTTGGGCTAGGGTTATAGGGAGCTGGGTTGGGCCTCTGGATGGCCTTGGGCCGGTTGGAGTTCTTGGCTGGGCTGCTCCCTTTCTCTTCCTATATCTTCTCTTAAATTCCTTTATAGAAATTAGAAAGAAGAAGGAAAGAGAAGGATGGAAAGAAATGGCTAGGGTGCATGAAAAATGTTGAAACTTTTAATGTAGAGCCTAAGATTTATACTTAGCCCAACAAAAGAAGTTTCACCCAATATGGAAGAGTTGAATTCAAACGCATTTGAATTTCATTCAAATGATTGAATAGGAAGTGGGTGTTCGGAAGGTTTCAAAAATGTTGAGGATTTTGGAGGAGCCTCGATAAATGGAGAAACAATTATTGACAAGGTTTGGAGGTTAAACTTGAAGCAGAAAAGACATGAGAATTCAATTGCAAGTGTGTTTATGGGTGATTCCAAAAATAGTGGAATATTTAATAGTAGCTCCCTAAAATATTGGGAGGATACGTTATAAAGAGAAAACGCCATGTGAATTCCCTCGATTTAAATGGATCGAAGATCCATGCAATTTATTTATATGAGTTTTAGTTGGGTTGAAAACAAAGATGGCATGATGGAATGATGCAATGCAAAAGAAAATAAAACAAACAACATCAAGAAATAACAATAATGGAAGGAATCGGTCTCGGGCTGTCACATAGTTTGAACTTGCTATTTACATTACCTGCTAATGTTCATCATATTATCGCACTAGTGACTCGTAGGTGACAATATGGAGATAGGTTGTTATGTTTTCATCGTGCATTACTGTTGTTATTGCAGCAGTAAAGAATGTGACTTAATAACGATAACCTCCTCCGTCGGCAGGATCGAGTCATAGTGCCACCGAACCGAGCTCATCAGTGCAGCCACATTTGCCTTTATGGGAAGGCCCTAGCTTTGTCTATTGTCGTGCCTCTTGTCGGTACCACCAAAGAGGGGGGATTATGCGTGCGTGCATCCCTAGCCCGGTAGGCGGCGATAATCCTGTGAGCCCAGTTTATGGTTATGTGCACAGGTCCCCGTTTGGGACAGTTTTGTTTGGCCACGACGGTGGCAGGTGTCAGGAGTGACACAGGGGCCACCCAGGACTTGACCCTGGGAGGGTATGATTGTCGGTGGGGCCATAAGAGTGCCGGGCAATAGACAAGTTTTGTTGGAGCAGCACCGGTCCACCCGAATGGGAGCATGAGGCCAGGAGCTCCATAGTGTGGGTAAAGTGCGCAACCTCTGCAGAGTGTAAATCTATTCGAATAGCCGCGTCCTCGGTCATGGGACACAGTTCGTACTAGGTCACACTATTTGGTCTGTGTCGAGTCTGGAGGAACAAACTATATGATGTTATTAATGAACCAGAGAAAGGTATGATTTGTCAGATTTATGGTGCAGATGCAGGGACATCGGATGATGTCAGGTATGTGGGATGTTAGCCATGCGATGGCTATGAGATGAGTGGTCGGATGACCGCATGACTTGGATTTGATTTGGATCGGGTTTGGATTGGATCCTAAGATTATTCGGAGTATGGATTAGTTACTTGATATGATGTATCTTCGTCATACTACAATTACTTTGATAGTTAACATGCTAGATAATCCTGTTATGATATGCTATTGCTAGATAACCCTGCTAAGACATGATAGCTAATATTGTTAAGATAACAAGTGCATGCTTGAATGCCATGAATTGCCTTTCTTGGTGTATATGTTGGTTTGGTTTGCTTGTGAGTACATTCAAAAGTACTCAGCGGCCTTCAATGTGGCCAGGTTTACCTAAGGATCCGACGTCCACTAGCGAGGAGCCGGAGCGTTCGCGGGCTAGAGGAGTAACCCAGTCAGATCCCTGTGGATTGGAGCCGCGCCAAGACCATGCTGCCTTAGATAGAACTTTTCCACTGCCATCACCCTTGTAAAATATATCATGTAAGACTTATATATCCATTAATAGAAATGCATGTGTTCATGATACTTGTTGTAAACGCGCATGCCAGAGTGATCTCCTGGGCTGGCGTGTGCGGCGACCGTCTGGCTACAGTGGTATTCAGGCGGGGCGCCACAAGACGTGGCCCCGCGGGGGCGTGAAAACATTTGCATGGTACTTTTGCTGTCAAGTACTTAACGATTTATGCGTTTTTCGTTTTCCTCCCGAGGCCTTTATTTCCCTTTTACATTGCCTTCGTGCCTTGTGTTGCTGGGACCCAGCCCCCGAGGTGGGCTACATCGTCGCTGGGATGCCCAGAGCATGCGCTCGGCAAGGCCAGAGGGTGTAGGGCTCTTAGGGCTGGTAGGAGTCCCTGAGGCGCGATGCTCAGGGTCCCCCCCCCCCTTGACGCGTAGGCGGCTTGTGCCAAGGAAATCAGGAGGCCGCGAGAGAGAAACGAGAGGGAAAGGACCAGAGGGGTACTTTAGACTTAGCTCCTTTGAGGCGTGCGGCTTGGGGCGAGTCCTTCGTAAGGCGCGGTCCCTCGTGAGGCCCTCCGTCCGTAGGACCCGCCGCGAGGCCTCCCGAGGGGGGCTCCTGAGGCCTTCGTATCCTGCACCAGGAAAACTGCCAAGTTTTTGCAAATAGTGCAGCAGGGCGCGCTCGCGAGGTCGCCTGTGGGTGTTATGCGAGGAGACAAGAGCACCAAGGACCTGGTGAGGTGACGTGCATGGGAGCAGGCCTGCGAGCCAGAGCTCAGTCGCTTGGGTTTTTCAGTGCTGTTGGGACTGACCCGAGCACAGACACCGTGCCCAGCCCCCGCTCGCGTGACAAGCACGGGCAAGACCATGAGCGCGCGCCCTACAGCGGCAAGCACACAGGGTTTTGAAGGACATAAGCTTTATTGATGCATGAAGCAAGTTCATTACATAACAGAAAGATACATGCTGCCGTGTTCGACACGGGTCAGCTTGAGGATGTGACGGCCGAGGGCCCCTCAAGTAAGCCGCCAGCGCGGAGCATGGGGCATCCGCCAGCGCTGAGCATGGGGCTTCCACGAGAGTGGGAAGGAGCTCTCACGTGCCGAAGGCAGCGCGGGTAGAGAGAGCCCCGGAGCGTGTACAGCTCCATGTCGCTCGTATCCGTGGGGCACGGATAGAACTTACGGTGATGGCAGGCGTTCCATGTGTTTGGTACCGGAACACCCGCCTCCGTCATGAGTGGGGCCGCGGCGGGCCGGTGGGCGAGTGTTAACCACCTCCGTATTCCTTGCGATGTGGGGCTCCAGGCTCATGCGCATCAGCCTCGCGAAGGTGGCTGCGGCACCCTCCAGGCCGAACGGCATACGCATGAGCTAGGGCGAGCCTGCGGCGATGCGCGAAGGAGGGAACGGGCCTGCGGGGCAAGCCTGGTTGAGGGCGATGAAGTCGACGCACATGCGCACGCTATCGCGCGGCCGGGCGACGAGGTGAGGCTGGCGATCCTCCTGGGGTGGGGGGCTTGACGTGCGATTCCAGCATCCTGGAGCTTGTTGACTTCTTGAGTGACGGCTTCCTGCTTCTTGGGCGCTTGACGATATACCTCACGCTTGATGGGCCACGCGCTCCGGCACGCGGCTGAGTGGTGCTCGATCACCTCCCTCGGTGGGCTGGGCGCGCCTGATGCTGTCCAAGCCAACGCATCAGGGCACGCCCGGAGGAAGGTGACAAGCGCGCCTTCCTATTTGGGGGAGGGGCCGCCGCCAGCGGCGAGGGAGGGGCCTGCTTCGCCCCCATCCAGCGATGCCTTCTTGGACTCGACCCGCTCCTGAGGGAGCAGGGGCTTCTTCTTCACGGGCATCTCCTCGGCAGGCCCAGGCGCGTCCTCATCGGCCGGGTACGCGACGGAGGAAGCTTTGTAGGCGTGCTCGAGGGTTTGCAGCGCATCCTTCTCGTCACAGCGGACGGTGAGGGTGCCGCGACAGCCGGGCATTTTGACAAGGTCGTAGGCGTGGTGGGTCGCGGCCATGAACTTGGTGAGCACCGGGTAGCCCAAGATGACGTTGTAAGGCAGGCCGATGTGAGCCACATCGAAGACGATGAACTCCGTACGGTAGTTCTTGCGGGTGCCGAAGGTGATGGGAAGGCGCACCTGCCCCTGGGGGACAATGGAGCCGTCGGTGACGCCCGAGAAGGGCCTGGTGGGCATCAGGCGCTCGTAGGGCACTTGGAGCGTCTCGAAGGTCTCAATGGAGATCACGTTAAGGCCGGCGCCTCCGTCGATGAGGGTCTTGGTGACGGCGACGTTGCTGATGGTGGGGGTGCACAGCAGGGGGACGGCGCCCATGCCCTTTGTGGACTTGGGGTGGTCGCTGGCCTGAGGGGAACCGCTTGAGGAACTCGGACCACTTGAGGCGGCCGGCGGAGTCGAGCGATGGGAGGGCCGCGTTCACCTCCCGGGAGAACCGCTTGAAGTGGCGGTTGGACGGAGGGGCCTGGGCCCCGCCGAGGATGCAGGCCACCCTGCGGGGCTCTTGGTAGCCCCCAGCATTCTCAGCGGGAGGGGAGTCGTTGGCGCGCATTGGGGCGGCGTTGGCCTGAGGGTCAGCCTGCCGTGGCTGGTTCTGCCAGCCCTGACGGTTGTTGCCGCCAGCGTCGTTGCTGTGGTTGTCGCCCCAGCGGCCACCTCCGCTACTGCCATCGCGGCCCTTGTCGCGCTCCTTGCGGCGCTCGGTGCGGCCCTCGCGAAGCAACTTGAGCTCGTGGCAGTCTTCTGTGTTGTGCGAGTTCATGTTGTGGTAGGCGCAGAAAGGACGGGCGTCCTTCTTGGCCTCGCCGCGGTCACGGCCGCGCTTGCAGTCCGGCTCCACCGCGAGCACGGCTGGGCCCTTGCGCTTGGTGTCCTTGGCCTTGGGCTTCGCCGCGTCAGGCTCAGCGTCAGCGTCGTTGTGGAGGAAGAGGCATCCCTCTTCGGCCTTGGCGCAGCGGTCGGCGAGGACGAACAGCTCTGCCATGGAGTCTAGCTCGTCCCTGACCGAGAGCTTCTCGCGCATCTTCACGTCCGTGACGCCACTGGTGAAGGCGGAAACGATCGCGGCGTCGGAGGCCTTCGGGATCTTGTGGCGCACTGGCTGAAGCGCTGGATGAACTTGCGAAGGGGCTTGCCAGGGCGCTGGCGCACGTTCCGCAGGTCGTTGATCGTGAGGGCGCGGTCACTCGTGCCCTTGAAGTTGGCGACGAACTGCTTTCACAGGTCCTCCCACGAGGAGATGGACGCCTCGGGGAGGTTCATGAGCCACGAGCGCGCAGTGTCCTTGAGGGCCATGGGGAACCAATTCGCCATGTCCCGATCGTCCCCCCTCGCGGCCTGGATGTTGATGGTGTAGAGCAGGAGGAATTCCGTGGGGTTGGCGCTGCCGTCGTAGCGCTGAGGGAGCTCTGGCTTGAACTTGTCGGCCACACCATGCGACGTAGCTTGGGGGCGAGGGCCAGGTAGCCCCCGTTGGTGACGGCTCCACCGTTGAGGGCTGCGCGGTTCTGGCGCCCAGCAATGGCGACGTCGTGGAGGACGCAGTCTTGGCGGTCGCACGCCCTCTCGAGGCCCACGCGCGCGCCCTGGGGCGCGCGGTGGACGATCTGGCAGCTGTCGCCGTCGCCGCCTGGCGCGAGCGAGCTACGAGATGGCTCCGGGGCGCGTGTGGCGGCGCGACGCTCGGCCACGTCGCGGTCCGAAGGAGGAGCGTCGCGCCTAGCCTGGTCGGTGCAGGACAGCGGAGCAGGCGGGGACCGGGAGGGTGCCTGGCCATCGCGCGCGGCGTCGACGAGCTCGGTGATACGCCCAAGCCAGGCGTCGTAGGCATCCTCGGTGGGGCGGTAGCGCAGCAGCTCCTGCGCCATGAGCAGCACGGCACACGGAGCAGGTGGATCGTGACGCGCGAGCGAGGAGGAGGCAGCGGAGGGGCCGTGCGCCTGCTCGTTCACTAACGGGTGGGCAGAGGAGGCCACCCGCTCCCCAACGGGCTCGGTGGCGGCTCAAGGGCGCCGCCCAGGGGCACCGCGGGCGGCGGGCGCTGCGGGGACCCTGACGGCGGCGCGGCGCGCGGCGCGTTCCCGGCGAGCGGCGGCGGCGTCCATGTCGATGCTGATGTCAAGGTCGAAGGTGCGAAGACGGCAAGTCCCCCTACCTGGCATGCCAAATGTCAGAGTCTAGGATCTGCGTCCAAGAAACTTCTCCAAGAACTCGGGATTCGAACTCTGGGGGACTTTGCTTGGCAGCCTACGACGGGACTACGGCGGGGACACGACGGATTCGCTGGCTCTCACCGGGCACGAGGGGAACGCGCGAGCTACCCAGGTTCGGGCCACCGTGCAGTGTAATACCCTACTCCTGCTTGTGTTGGATTGCTCTGTGGTGGAGAGCTTGTGCTTGAGGTACAAGAGGTGTGGGGGAGAATGGGTCGATCCCCTTACATGGAAGCAGCCCTGCCCCTTTTTGTAGTGCCTTGGTCCTCTTCCCCGAAAATATGAGCGGGAAAGGGTTGCCACTGGGCGGCAATTCAAAAGGGGGACAAGAGCGCAGGCTTATCCTGACTAAAGGCGGTCTCCACCTGTTAAAGTAGCTCCTTGTGACGGGCTGGTGGGCTTGGCGATGACCTCTGTCCTGGCGCGCTGATCCGTCGTGACCTTCCATTATAAAACTCCACTTATGATCAAAACAAGTTTTCATACAAAAGAAATAAATAAAATATTTTAACTACAAATAAAAGTGGCTACTGTTAACTAACAGAAACATACTACAACTAACAAAAATTTGCGAAAAGAAAAAAATTAAAACAAAATAGAAATCACTAAGCTATAAATCAAAACAATAATATATTGAAAACAGTACTGTTTTTGCTAATAAATAAAACAAAAATAAAATTTGAAGTGCTATTGGATGCACAACTATTTCTGTGACAAAGTGCAAAAAGATTCAACTAAAAACCTATTTTCAAACAAAAGATATTAGCAATCTAGTGTTTGAACCAAATTCATGCAAATTCAAATTTAAAATTTTCAAATATGGCCAAACTTGGCATCTACAGAAACTAGACAAAATTTTGATCTAATGCAAAAAAAAATCAAGTAAAAACAATTAAAAACATAAAAGATACAAAGGAAATAAAAACAGAAAACAATCTGTAAAAGAAAATTAAAAACAGAAAAGAAAAGTGCTGGGCGTCGGACAGTGGGCTACGTGGCGTGCTCTGATTGGGCGAGCGGAGCGTCCGAAAGGTGCAAACGGGCGGGTGGCCGCTAACTAACAGAAAATGATTCGCGCGAAAATAAAAACAACTGGATCTAATCCTAGCCGTTCATCTAAGATCTAACGGAGGAGGGGGAATCCGAGGCTCACAGCGGCGGCGACGAACTTCGGCGACGGCGTGGGCTTCGGTGGTCGATGCTGCCGGCGTTCCAGGGGGTCCCGAGCTCCGGCGAGTTGATCCAGAGATGCTGACGATGACGGCGAGGCGTTTGGTGGTGGTGGCAGGGGCTAGGGTGGACGGAGGGCGGCGGAGCAAGCGGTGGCGAGTGGCGGCAGAACGGAGCGACGGCGAGGGATTCCGGCGGCGGTGGTTGATGAGAGCGAGGGGAAGCAGGGGGATTTGGTCAAGGGGAGCCGTGGATTTATAGCCACGGTGTCTTGGGGCACGGGCGAGGCCGATACGGCCCGGATTCGACGGGATCTGGTGATGCGGCGGCGGAAGGAAGGAGATCCGGCGAGTGGGGGAAAGTGACCGCGCGGAGAGAGAGAGCGGGCGGTGGGACCGGGGTGCAGTGAGAGAGGGAAGACGGGATCCGGATCGGATGGCCGATCCGTTGCTGATTCGGTCGGATGCGCGCGACTGGGCCGGCTGGCCAGTGGGTCGCGGTGGCTGGAGAGAGAGAGGTGTGGGGTGAGTGGGCCGGCGGGGTTTTACTAAATAAAAGCATTTTTTTTCTTTTTTTGAATTTCCAGAGAGAGGAATGGAATAAAATAAAATAAATAAAGAATATAATATACACATATTATATACCAAAATGATCAGGGGAATGAATCCTAAATCATGAACTATTTTTCAGAGTCTAATAAAATACTTTATAAAAAAATTGAAAATTCAAATAAAATTCCAAATTTGATTTTCAAATATTTTGGCATTGTTTCTTCTGACCTTTTGGGTGTCATGTTACCTCCTCTCATACTTTTTGATCAAAGTATTTTGTCAGGGATTCTGAATATATTTCAAATGCCAAAATTGAAATGGAATCAAATTCAAAATGGAAAATGGGTTTCAGAAAACTTCAAGGTGGCTTTCAAAAAATGTTTCTTTGAAACTTCCAACTCTCTTTTTTCAAATATGAAGAATTCATTTCATCTTCTCTCATGAAACTCATTGAGTTGCATAAAGTTTTTGTATTTGAAATATTTCCAAATGGAATTCAAATATTTTCAAAACCCCTTTTTCATTTCTTTAAATGGAAGAAGTCATGTTATCTTCACTCCAGGGTTTTGTATTGAAATGAATTTGAATTCCCTAGGATCAAAATGCAAATTGAAAGTTTTGGGAAAGTCCTTTTATTCCCTCTCATTAAAAATGTCAAAAAATTTCAAATTTCACTCAATTTCAATCAATCAATCAAACAAGCAATCAAAGCTATTTAATTAATATATCATTCCAAAATTTAGAATTTTGGGATATCACATGTATATGTTTTTACTTTAAAATAAAAATAGTGCAAGACATACCGGTTAGATGAAATTATAAAATTACTTCTTTACATACTGAAAATAACGTCAAGTTTAGCTTCTCTCTTCAAACAATACAGGGAAAAAATACATATTAGATTGACAAGTTTAAAGTATCATCAATTGAAAGAAACATGTAAAAGCACTGGCATTTCAGAGCGTCTCCGTTCAACCATTCAGGCATTAATTGCCAATTTATCACTCTGAACATGTGTAATTCCAAAATCTCTTCCGGTTAGCCGGATAGTAATGCAGATCTAAATTATTTTTTCTCCATATAGACGGCTTCGGGAGACTACTTGCAATAACCGCATTTGATGCACTATGCCTATATCCAATATGTGGCCTTGAAGTTCAGAAAAAAATTAAAAATTAGGGCAAAGGGCCTAACCACACTAGGCTAAATAGAACATTCATAAGAGAAAGAAAATGTGATGATGTGATTGGGATTGCATGCCGGCCTGCTGTTGCCGACTTCCGGTCGCCGTTAACAATCAGGCGATGCGCCGACACCGCAACGAGCGAGCTGGTTAAGGGAGAGGCGGCTAGACAAAAGACGGCTGTGGTCTTACGAAGCAAAAGCTTCATGAGACAGGTGCCTTGATGCGTACGATTGTGCGAGATATGGAATCTGAGTCATGCATCGAGGAAGTAGTAGTTGAATCATGGGCCTTAGCTGGGCTACTCACGTTAAAAGTTTGTGGGCTAAAAAGGCTTCTAGCTTGTCCATTCCAACTTTCTGATGGGTGCATGCTCTAAATTCTATTGGGTTCATACACAGAATTACCTAGGTGCACGTGCATGGCAAGAAAAATTTGTTGGGTTCAACTGAACCCAATGCCACAACTGTAACGCTCAATATGGGGTCCTATCCTCAAGGAACTCGGAAGTCCCGCTAAGGATAGAAGCGCATATCGGAGACACTTCGCAAGGTGGATATCATTACAACATACCATGTACTGAATAGATGAGAATACCAGATAAAGGCTTACACTCGCCACAGGCTACAGCATGAATACAACAATACATCAATACATAGCAATCATCATACAAAAGAGCAGGATCCGACTACGGATGAAATCAAACGAAAAGAAGAATCGCATCCACCCTGCTAATCCCAGGCTGCCAACCGGGAACCCATCCTATGATCGACGAAGAAGAAGAAGCAGAAGAAGAACTCCAAATAGAACAAGCATCGCTCTCATGTCAAAGCATCGCTTTACCTGTACCTACACCTGTTGTTGTAGTAATCTGTGAGCCACGGGGACTCAGCAATCTCATTACCGAGGGTATCAAAACTAGCAAAGCTTAAGGCGTATGGAATGGTTAAGTGGTGAGGTTGCAGCAAGCACTAAGCATTTGTATGTGGCTAACTTATGAGTACAAGAATAAGAAGAGTAAACTACGCATAATCGGGCGCAAATTAATATGATCAAGAAGTGATCCTGAACACCTACTTACGAGTCAAACATAACCCCACCGTGTTCTCTTCCCAAACTCCCTCGAAAAGAGACGATCATGGTTATGCACGCGGTTGGTGTATTTTAATTGGGTTTAGTGACAAGTTCTCTACAACCGGATATTATAAAGTTCCAAGTCGCCACATGACCGCGGGCATGGCTCTCGAAAAGATTTAACCCTGCAGGGGTGTCCCAACTTAGTCCATCACAAACTCTCATGATCAGCGTTGGAAAAACCTCAACCTCGAGATAGCCTGAAGTATCCTCCGAATCCCGGTGCACAAGACATTTCGACAATGCTAAAACAAAACCAGCAAGACCTCTCGACGTGCCGACACCCTGATAGTAGCCGCGCGTATCTCGTCTCAGGCCATGATCAGATGGGACATCCTACGAGTAAAACCAGACCTCGAGTTTCCCTGCGGTGGTCCCGCAGTCTACCCATTTTGGACCAACACCATCGGCACTGGCCCACCTGCTTATGTTGAATTAAGAATCCGCGGGTTCATGACGCCCTATGATTTAATTAAGTATCAGTATTATTATGTTGGCAAATTTTAAAACCAAAGTTGGGTCTTGCTGGAAGAGTTTTATTCAAAGCAAACTGTCAAGGGGGGGGGGGCATAAACCCCAACCATGTAAGGAACGCAAATCAAGGAAGATAACACCGGTATGACGGAAACTAGGTGGCATGAGTGGAACAAAACACCAGGCAAAAGGCCGAGCCTTCCACACACAACCAAGTATATAGATGCATTAATTAAATAAGAGATATTGTGATATCCCATGATATCCATGTCCCAACATGGAACAACTTGCAACTGCGTCTGCAACTAGCAACGCTATAAAAGGGGCCGAGCAAAGCGGTAACATAGCCAATCAATGATTTGCTAGGACGGTGGATGTTAGAGGCTTATCATAGCAATTGGGAGACTGACAAACAAGTGGTAGGTAGCGAGACGTAGCGATAGCATCGAAACAACTAGCAAGCAAAGATAGTAGTGATATCCAAGGTAATGGTCATCTTTGAAAGCGCAGGATAACTCCCAGAGGGGGGGTGAATGGGAGATTTTTAGAAATTCGTCAAACTCCGAAGATTTTGACGAAAATCAGAGTGACGAAATAGAAACAGGAGTGAAACTAGATCGACACAGATGTAACTAGCATGCAAAGGAAATACATACAAGTGAAGAACAAGTAATCATACAAGCAGACATGCATGAGGAAGATGAACTCAAGAAATGATATACAACATAATGAAAGTCCTCAGTTCAAATTCATCAGAAAAGTAGAGCACAAGTTCTTCAGTAGTGGAAATGCGTAAAGGTAAAGGGGTGAGGAATTTGAAACCAGTTGGGTTCGATGAAGACACATCGATTTGGTAGACCAGTTCCAGTTGTTATATCAACTGTACATCTGGTTGAGGCGGCTGAGTCTTACCTCAGAGGACACTTAGTCCTCACCGTATTCCTCTTGAGCTAAGATCACTTAGAGCTCACCCAATCACTCGTGGTAAGTCTTCAAGGTAGACTTCCAAAACCTTCACAGACTTGTTCACCGGCACACCACAATTACTCTTGGGTGCTAAGAACATGACGCCTAACTGTCTGGAGGAATGACATTCCTCAAAGGTAACAAGCGTCGGATCACACAGATCAACTTCTTCAGTGATGCTCAGTCACTTTGGCTCTGGTTGGGTTTTTCCTCACTTGGGTTCTCACAAAGTCGTCAGAGGAAGGGTTGCTCTCAAATGACAAGTGTCAAGTTCTCTCTAGACCAGCCAACCAACTAGTGGTTGTGGGGGCGGCTATTTATAGCCAGGAGGCAACCCGACATGAAATGTCATAAATGCCCTTCTCAGACATGACCGCTGTCAGGATTAGAATCCACTCGACAGCTGCACGCGGCGCAGCAACGGTCGGAAATTAAGCTCTCAATTTCGTCGGGGCACTCTATTTCCTCACGATAGGCAGATTGCACTGGCGAAATCCTAACTCCTCAGCCTGACCAAATTTGTCAAAGACCAGATGAACCTCGTCGCTGTCACTGTCAAATTCGTCAGCTATTCTGGAGATTTCCAAAGGCTTCACTGGAAGCAGCTTAGGTGTGTTTAGTTTTGAGCATCGCTTTGAAGTATGAAATATGTTTCACCTTGACCCCCTTTGACAGTACGGTTTTTCCTATGACTCAAATAAGAAGAAAAGAAACTATGAAAACAAAGTCTTCAAGCTTCCAAGTCTTCACATCAAATTCTTCATAGGCCGTACCAAATTCTTCACTTGAAGAAATACATTTTTAGGGGTCAACTTCCGTGGTTAAACCAAGTCTTCAGGGACTATTCTTACCTGTGTACACTCACAAATTCATTAGTCCCTTAACTTATTTGTCTTCAATACTCCAAAACCACTAAGGGGGCACTTGATGCACTTACAATCTCCCCCTTTTGGGTGATTGATGACGAATCAGTTAAGTTTTCAACGGGAATAAAATAGTGGAAGTGTAAGTACTGAATATGAAGACATTGGTTACAAGATATCGAGGAACTCCCCCTGAAGATGTGCATATGAAGAATTTGCTTTTGATTGCAAGTGCACATGGCAGGTTGGAATTGTGGAGATCTCCCCCTATATCTTGGAATCCAATCATGCATGATCATAAGATATTGAAGTATATGAATGCATGATGAAAATTGGTGTCTGACGAAATGTAGCATGCATGCACACATAATATTGAGGAATTAGAGCATAAACATGCATGCAGATAAATCATCACAGAGAAGGGTCAGACCACCAATAGTTTAAGTTACAACTCATCAACGAGCAAATCGAATGAACACAAGAGTTGCAACTTTGCAAAAATAAACCACCCCATAGTATTATATGACCCGCTTGAAGACTTAACACTCAAATTTCTCCCCCTTTGTCAAACATGGCCAAAAGGAGACGAAACTAAGGACTAACGCGCCCTGAAGAAGGAGATCATGAAGCAGTCGAGGGAGCGCCAGCATTGTCGTCGGGGTCGCGGGTTGAAGAAGGGCCTGCAGCAGTGTCTTCAATGTCCTCAAATTCGTCAGTAGCTCGAGAGGGAGACACTGAGCTGGGAACCATTGGAGGAACTTAAACCTTCTTGAACTTCTTCTTGGGTGGATTGGCCCAATCAAAGTTCATTTGAAATTCCATTTCTTCAAGTTCTTCAGGGGTCTTCAAATGTGAGAGAATGGCCCAACTTCTGTCAAAGATCTCATGCAGATAATAATGATTTTTGCGCACAGAGTTTTGCGTCACAGTCATATTGCCCAATATGGCGTGTAACTGGCGCTTAACCCAGTCATGGTTGCGATCCACTTTCTGATGAAGGCTAATAAGAAGCTCACGGTCAGTCATCACACGGGGAGCTTCACCTTGAGGCTTTTGCTTAGTGGCATTTGCGTCAGTGTCTTGACTTGACGAGTCAAATCCTGTGGATTGTGAGACGGGCTGACGAAATTGGCCATCAAGAGGTCGAACTCCTTCATCAATTACAGCCTTGCCTTTGCCAGGAACTGAAGCAATTGTGCTGGGAAGAATTTCCACGTCTGGCATGAAGCAAAGGTGATTTTGACAATCTGCTTGATAGTTGATTGAAGACCTTGTTCTGATGAATTTCATGATCCAAGGTGCATAAGGCTTCAATTCAAATGGTGATTGAGCAACAGTTGCCAAAGTCCTCATGAAGAAATCATGGATGTCAATGGGAATCCCATGAATGATATTGAATAGCAGGTTCTTCATGATGCCAACAACTTCTTCAGTCTCAGAATTGTGGCCTTTGATGGGACTGAAGGTTTTAGCCAAGATCCGATACACGGTACGTGGCACAAAAAGTAGATCCTTCACAAGGAAGGTAGTTCTCGGTGCTTCTCCTTCATCCAGCGATGTCATCAGCACATTCATCAGATGATGTGGCAACTCAGGTTCTTCATAGATTTTCCTTGCATCAGCAGAGGGTAGATCAACGGGAAGGGCTCGAAATAATTCATCAGATGGAGCCTTGTAGTGTGTATTCTCACTCATCCAGTCAATCGCCCATGAGTGAATATCATCAACTTCTCCTGACAGATGCAGAGTGGCGTAAAATTGAAGAATGAGCTCTTCATTCCAGTCGCATACGTCTATGACGAAATTGAGCAGTCCAGCTTCATGAAGAACAGCCAAGACTGGCATGAAGCATGGCAGCGATTCCATATCAACGTGAGGAATATGACGATGCGGGAATACTTTGTTTTTGTCAAAGAGCAGCGAGGAGTAGTAATTCATCTGAGTGTTTGTCTAGAATCTTTGATGTCTTATCTTGGCCGAGTCATATGGAGACTCGCCGATGAAGAAATTCTTCTCTTCGAAGAAGGCAGTATTATCAATTTTGGGCCTTCTGACGCTTTTGCCAGCTCTAGGCATTGAGGGCGTAGGCTGAAGATTTATTTTTCTTGGCCTCAGATCTAGAATGGGCCTTGGTGAGCCTGTTGAATCATTGGGATCTGTGAGGGCCAGAGATTTGGCAACTTCCTCAGCTGTTGCTTCCGGTACTGTTTCTGAATCGGCTGAGGGAGCTGGATCTTCTGACTGAGGGGGTGGTGGTGTAATGTCATTAGTGACCATTGGTTGCATAATTTCTTCAGCTGATGCAGCTGGAATTTCTTCACTGATTGTCTGGAGCAATGGTTGGTGACTTTCAGACGCAGTTTGAATCTCCTCAGTGACAGCTGGTGACTGAGGCACTTGAGTGAGGGGAGTGGTGAGGGGTGAGTTTGGGTGTGTGGCATCCCAGAAGTCATCATGTATCACTGGGGTAGTGGAACCCACATCCACGTCCTCATCAGTTTCTTCCTGGCTTTGATGCGAAGCCGTTGGTCCTTCAGTCATTAGCACTGAGGGCGATGATACCAAGGGAAGTGAAGATTGTACTTCAACTTCGATTTGTTCATCCACCTGCTCTATGGAAGTAGCAGAGTGGGTATCAGCATCGTCTTCAGGTGGGATTATATAATCCACATGGAAGGGAACAATCTGGAACTCTTCCATGTTTCTTGTTGGGGGTGCTGACGAGATTGGAATGACATCAATTGGGACAGTTGAAGACATTGGTGCCGTCTTCAACTTCTTCACATTCTCCATGGCATGGGGTTCTGATGCCTTTCTCTTTTCAGCAGTCTTAGTCTTCTTCACTTCTGATGCAGAAGGAAATGTAATGAGCTTCAAAGCTGAAGACTGATCTGTCATTGCCGCTGAGGTGCTGGGTGGAGCAATTTCTTCAGACGCAACTGTTGCAATTGCTCTGGTATTTTCTTCAGGAACAACCGATGAGATTGCCCTGGCAGGTTCTTCAGGCACAACTGATGCAGTTGCCCTGGCTTGTTCTTGCGGAGGAGGTGAAGGTATGGTTTCATTGGCTTGAGGTGGTTGCGGAGGAGCTGAGGAACTTGATGGAGGTGCTTGGCCAAACTTTGCAGCCTCCCTTCTGTTATGTTCATCAACCGCCATGTTGGAGGCGGTGATGAATATGTCCTTCACTCCACAACAGTGCTCAGCCTGTCGATCATATTCCTCAAACAGACGCTGAATTTCTGTTTGCATCACAACTAGCTGTTGAGGGGATATGGTGAGCATGTTGTCCTTGAGCTCCTTCTACTTTTTCTTCATCTCTTTTCTCACAAGTTTCGCTTTATCAATCTTGTGCTTCTCATTGAGTACGAAAGCAGACAAGACATGGCTTGGTCCAGGCGATAGATTCAAATCATCAAGTGAAGTATCTGGTTTTTGACACCAAATATCAATGAAGTCAAGAATCTTCTTCGGACTCAGAAATGAGGGAACTGTGGTGTTCTTGGCACGAGTGGCCTCCTCCATTCTTCTCTAAACATACTCTGCAAGTTCGTCTTCATCTGCCATGCCCTGTTCATCAGCCTGAGGCACTACGACCTTGCTCTTTGGGTTGGGCCTTGTATCACGGCCAGCAGTGGCCTTTTTCTTCAGCAGGGGCACATTTGAAGAAATATGCCCAGACGCTGAGGCACTTGATGCAGCAATTGTGGCTGTTTGAAAGCCTTCGGTTAGTTGACATGATGCCAACACAACCGGCGTTGAAGCTCTTGCAGCAGCCATTGACAACTCTGTGGCTGGCGGAGGTGCTGAAGTAGTTGGAGCAGTAGGTGCCTTGGGTGTTGAAGCCTTTGTTGATGACGGCTTGAGTTCTGAGGGCTTTGCAGAAGATTTTGCCATTGAAGATTTTGGAGATGAAGCTTTTGGCCATGAGGGCACATCAGCTGAGGGCTTAGGCTTTTGAGCCGGCTTCTTCTGCATTGATTTCTTAGGTGCACTGGCACTGGAGCCTGCACCAGCATCTTGTGAAGCTTTTGATGCCCTGTTGAATTCTTCAACAGCCTTCTTGGCCTGCCTCTGTAAGGCGGCTTGACGCCTTGCCCACTCTTTGGGAAATTCTTCACCTAATCTGATGCTCGTTGGATCTGCGGTTTGACCGGGAGCTAGAGGTGGCCTGGCTCAAGGGGGCTTCACAGCGAATTCCTTCATATACTTTGGAGTCACATATCTGTATGCCCTCCATTCGTAAGCCCACCTGCGTTTGATTTTCTGCATGCGCATCTTGCGCTGTTCCTTTATTTCCTTGCCATGAATGTTTTCATCTGGCGTGCAGTATCCAGCATAAATGTCATCAGGGATTTCGAATGCTGTGTGTTCCTCTTTCCTCTTGCCTCCTTTCTGAGGCTTTTTGCCATCTGCCATATTCTTCAACTGGGGGGTTTGAAATTTTGATGTTTCTGAAGAAGTCTGGAGATTTTCCTCAAGCAATGCTGCAAACGAATTAATTTGATGAGAACCAAGAGATTCGTCTGCAGACATGGGTACCTGTGAATAGAGTATAGTTGCGAGGAAATTGGGAAGAGTCACATGCGTTCTCAGAGATTTTCAAAATTAAACCTAATTGAGGAATATGACCGTTATCGTCTTGAAGAAATTCACTAAGTGTTCTTGACTCAGATTCCTGGGCTGTACAGATTGAAGCAACTTGCACAACTGAGGAATCTATGAGTTGAGAGTAACTTAGGTGAAATAACCAAGACTGGCCAGAAGGAAGTGCTGAAGATTTGGAAAGAAGTGGTAAAAACAGCACTTGAAGAATTTTGAGGCAGTAACAAGATCAAACTTGGGCAGTAAAATTAAATTTTAATTACCCCAAGGATGAACTCGATGAACTGGACGACGAGTTGATGGAAATTGTCAGCTCAGATCTTTCGTGCCCTAACCTGGCGACGAAAGACAGCTACGGCGGCGACGGAGGTGAAGAAATCCGCGGCCGGCGCGAGTATGACGACGTAGAAGTCGAGGCAGTGAAGCTCTTCCTCTCCGGCGACGATGAATTCCAGCGGCGGTGCTAGGGTTTTGAGAGCGACAGGGGCGCGAGAGTGAATGAACTTAGGTTTGACGAGGTCAAGCCATTATATAGGGGCGGTGAAAACTGAGTGGTCCGAAACTTTTGGACGGATAAGCCCCTGGCTCTTCGCATTTCTGTGACACGCGTCACACATGCATTTTGAGTGCGCTTATCCACGCGTCGGATGCGTGGGGTGAGGTTACTGTGGCAACTGCCAAAAATTGATTAGAAAATTTTAGAAAGTGTTCGCAATTCCTTCAGCTGACAAGGACGCAGTGAAGACTTTGAACGGTTCAAGTAGAACGCATATGAAGAGATTGTGAACAGATTGGTTTGAGTTTAGCATAGAGGGGAGAGGGTCCGATCACATTCACATAGACGGAAAATCAACTTGAAGAATTAGCAATATGTGAATGCTGTAGAGGACATGAAAAACTCAAATATATATGAATAGGAAGAATTAGCTCAAGTGATGAAGAACAACCACAAATGATGAATTTGAAAAGTTTTGACGAAATTGCAAATGACGAAGAAAACTCAAATTCATGCAAGTCAAAAGTGGGTGGTGGCGTTACCCACCGTATAAGAACTATGATGATTTCAGACACCGCGTACAATTGTCCTAGGGTTATGAGAATCAAGTTATTCATTAATTTCTTCACACTTAGAGGGTTAGTCTTCATTGATTGAAGAAAAATGTTACTTCGTGTGTTGTGCATCAAAGTCATCAAAAATGCATAAGCGTTAGGATGTGTGTCATTTTCAAAGGACATTCGAAGATTCTAGGATGTTTAGCTCACACCACAACATGCAAAACCTTCTCTCATCCAAGGGCTTAGTGAAGATATCGGCAAGCTGGTCTTCAGTCTTCACGTGGTTGATGACGATGTCTCCCTTCAGCACATGATCACAAAGAAAATGGTGACGAATCTCAATGTGCTTCGTCCTTGAGTGTTGCACTGGGTTGTGGGCGATCTTGATGGCACTCACATTGTCGCAGTAGAGTGGCACTTTCTTCACGTTGACGCCATAGTCCTTGAGGGTTTGCTTCATCCATAGTAACTGAGAGCAGCAGGCGCCAGCAGCAATGTACTCAGCCTCGGTAGTGGAAAGTGAGACGCAGTTCTGCTTCTTTGAGGACCAACATACAAGAGATCGTCCGAGGAAATGACATGTGCCTGAGGTTGACTTGCGATCCACACGATCTCCAGCATAATCAGAATCGGAATATCCAGCAAGATCAAATGATGAGCCCTTGGGATACCATAATCCAAGCGTTGGTGTGTGAGCTAAATATCGAAGAATTCGTTTCACAGCCTGGTGGTGTGACTCCTTCGGTGACGTTTGAAAGCGGGCACACATGCAAACGCTAAGCATAATATCTGGCCTAGATGCACATAGGTAAAGCAGCGAACCAATGATGGAGCGATATACCTTCTAATCGAAATCTTTACCATTTTCGTCAGTACATAATTGACCATTTGTTGGCATTGGTATCTTGAGGCCTTTGCAATCTTGCATGCCGAATTTCTTCAGGCAATCCTTGAGATATTTCTCCTGAGATATGAAGATGCCATTTCGTTGTTGATGAATTTGAAGTCCGAGGAAGAATTTCAGCTCCCCCATCGTAGACATCTGATATTCTTCTTGCATCATATATGCAAATGTGTCACTGTATTTCTTGTTAGTGCAACCAAAGATAATATCATCAACATATATTTGGCATATGAACAGTTCACCATCATAATATTTTGTGAAAAGATTAGGGTCAAGTGAACCGGGCTTGAAACCCTTTTTCTTCAGGAACTCCTTCAATGTATCATACCAAGCCCTCGGGGCTTGCTTGAGGCCATAGAGAGCCTTGTTGAGTCTGAAGACTTTGTCAGGATGCTTTGGGTCCTCAAAACCTGGTGGTTGAGCAACATATACTTCTTCCTCAAGCTTACCATTGAGGAATGCACTTTTCACATCCATTTGATATAAGAGGATATCATGATGGTTAGCATATGCAAGCAATATACGAATGGCTTCAAGCCTAGCAACAGGTGCAAATGTTTCATCGAAATCAATACCCTCAACCTGTGTGTAGCCTTGAGCTACAAGATGGGCCTTATTCCTCACCACTTGGCCATTTTTGTCTTGTTTGTTGTGGTAGATCCACTTAGTGCCGATGATATTGTGCTTGCGTGGATCGAGACGCTTGACAAGCTCCCACACGTTGTTGAGCTGAAATTGATGCAATTCCTCTTGCATCGCTTGAATCCATTCCGGTTCAAGAAATGCTTCATCAACTTTGGTGGGCTCTGAAATAGAGACAAACGCGTAATGCCCACAAAAGTTTGCTAAATGTGAAGCTCTTGAGCGAGTGAGGGGACCAGGTGCATTGATGTTGCCGAGGATCTTCTCAATCTGCACTTCATTTGCCACTCGTGGATGTGTTGGACGAGGGCCTTGATGTTGTTGTTGCCGTGCAGAATCCTCAGCATCATTTTCTTCAGGATTAGCAGTTTCTTCATGACGAGGGATAAGTACTTCTTCATCAGCTATTTCTTCACTGGGCACGATTTCACCAGTGCCCATAAGCTTGATAGATTCCTCAGGAGGCATTTCATCTAGCACAGGAGGCAGGTGCTCTCTTTGCGAGCCGTTAGTTTC
The DNA here is from genome assembly GCA_039707655.1 of Elymus sibiricus. Lineage (NCBI taxonomy): Eukaryota > Viridiplantae > Streptophyta > Magnoliopsida > Poales > Poaceae > Elymus > Elymus sibiricus. Next base: position 258,114,668 of record CM077674.1, read on the forward strand.
ATCGAACCGCACATCTACAGTTTCAACAACCTTGTGGTGGAAGGAGTTGAAGACTCTATAGGTGTGCGAGTCCTTTCCGTAACCGAGCATAAAACCTTCATGTGCTTTCGGTGCAAATTTAGAACTGTGATGATGATCTCTAATCCAGCATTTAGCACCGAAGACTTTGAAATAACTCACATTGGGTTTCTTGTCAGTGAGGAGCTCATATGAGGTCTTCTTGAGGAATTTGTGAAGATATACCCAGTTGATGATGTGACATGCAGTGTCAATTGCTTCAGGCCAGAAATGACGAGGTGTCTTGTATTCATCAAGCATAGTACACGCCATCTCGATGAGGGTTTTGTTCTTGCGCTCCACGACTCCATTCTGCTGAGGTGTGTAGGGAGCAGAGAGCTCATGAGTGATACCAAGTTCATCAAGATAGTCGTTGAGGCCTGTGTTCTTGGATTCAGTGCCGTTGTCACTCCTGATGTGCTTGATCTTGAGACCATAATTCGTCATGGCCCGATTGGAGAATCGTCTGAAGACATTCTGAACTTCAGTCTTGTAGGAAATGATGTGCACCCAGGTGTAACGAGAGTAGTCATCAACAATGACGAATCCGTAGAGAGATGCTGCACTGGTTAGTGTGGCATAATGTGTGGGACCAAACAAATCCATATGAAGTAATTCAAAGGGACGAGTAGTGGTCATGATTGTCTTAGCCGTTTGCTTGGATCTGGTCATCTTTCCAGACTCACAAGCACCACACAAATGATCTTTGACGAATTTGACGCCTTCGACGCCAATGATGTGCTTCTTCTTGACGAGTGTGCTCAAATTTCTCATGCCAGCGTGTCCAAGACGTCGATGCCATAGCCAGCACTCTGAAGCTTTTGCCAGTAGACACGTGGCAGGTTGAGGACCTAGTGAGAAATCTACAATATACAAATCACCTTTCCTAAAGCCTTCGAAGACTTTGGATTTGTCAGATTCCAACAGCACAATGCATCTATATTTGCCAAAGATGACAATCATATCAAGATCACAAAGCATTGAGACAGACATGAGGTTGTATCCAAGGGACTCGACAAGCATCACCTTTTCCATGTGTCGATCTTTTGAGATAGCAACCTTACCCAGACCCAATACCTTGCTTTTTCCTTTGTCAGCGTATGTGATATGCTTCAGATGAGACGGAGTATGGGGAGCATCAGTGAGGAGATTCCTATCTCCAGTCATGTGATTCGTGCAGCCACTATCCAAGACCCATTTAGTGGTTGAGGGTGTGTCATCCTGTAGAAGCATTAGTCTGACTTACAAAGTCATATACTTCAAAGTGAAGAATATGATGATGATCAATTTCGTCAGACTAGTTCATCAAGGAATAATATCTAGCAGCATAAGGGATGTGTGAAATGAGTTATTCATTTCATCATGATTAGCCTGCATCCCAACAAGCACTTTGTCAGGTCTTTAGCAAATTCATCAGACATTTCAGTTGATTGAAGACCTGACCCTGCAGAAGAGATTAGTTTTTCTTCTTAACCACCCACATCTATATGGGTGGCTGAGAAGGAATGTAGCGAAGTGCATTAATGGAGAACTTAGGCATTGCAGAATATGTGTTTCTCTTCACAGGAGGGTTATAGTAATTGAATGAATAAGCAGAGAAATTCTTTGATGATTTGTGAACATAGTGGTTTGAAGAATAATGCTCATATTCATCAACATGCTGTTTGTTTCCCTGCGAAACAGAGGCATTAGCATGACCATAAGTGGATCTTCGTCCATTTGACGACTTTGATCCTTGTGAAGAATTTGCCCTAGGAGGTTTCTTCTTCATTGGTGGCGTCATGATGACATTCACCTGAAGATTTGCCAGAAGGCTTTTAGGAACCCAGATTTTCTTCACAGGTGGACCGTTCCTGCAGTTAGTACCAATGAATCTGGCAAAGACTTCACCATTCTGATTCTTGAATAGCTTATAGTTGGACTCAAATGACTCATCTGAAGAACATGAAGAATCACAAGTATAGCCAGATAGAGTACATGGATCTATTGGAGGTCCCTTTGCAGTAACCCATGTGGTTTTGGGATACTGCTCAGGTTTCCAATACGAACCATCAGCATTGAGCTTTCTCTCAAAAGCAATACCCTCTTTCCTAGGGTTTCTGTGAAGAATTTGCTTTTTGAGCACGTCACACAGGGTTTGATGCCCTTTGAGGCTTTTGTACATGCCAGTGACATACAATTCCTTCAGCCCTGCATTTTCATCAGTATCACCGGTGGCTTCCTCAAGTGAGGGGTTAGTGGCCACCGTAGCAGTTGAAGCAATTGAAAGTACAGAAGCATTTGAACATTCAGCTGAAGAATTTGCATTATCACGTTCAAGGCATTTTAGGCATGGTGCATCAAATTCTTCCTGAGCGGTACTGATCTGTTGAGCGAGGAGTGAATCGTTTTCTTTTTGAAGATCATCATGAGACGCTCTCAGCTTCTCAAGATCTTGCTTCCTTTGAAGAAATTCATAGGACAACTTCTCATGTTCGGCTGAGAGGGACACATGACGACTTTCAAGTTCGTCATATTGAGACTTAAGCCTTCTGAGATCCTAAGACAAAGCTTGACTACGATCCATTTCCTCGTCCAATAGGTCATCGCTTTTGTCTAGCAGTTTTTGAATCTTTTCCATGGCATGTTGTTGCTCAGTTGCAATTTTAGCAAGTTTTTTATAGATTGGTTTAGCTTCACACTCAGAGTCATCATCACTAGAAGTTTCAAAGTAAGCTTCTTGTGAGGTTACCTTTGCACCTCTTGCCATGAAGCAATAGGTGGGAGTGTAGTCATCAGCGCAGTCATCATTGTTGGTGGAGATACCATTATCCTCAGGGTTGAAGATGGACTTGCTGATGTACTCAGTAGAGAGTGCAAGGCTCGCCACACCAGTGTCTGATTCCTCCTCAGATTCCTCAGCTTGTTGATCATCAGATTATTCCTCGGAATCCATTTCCTTCCCAATGAATGCACGAGCTCTGCTAGAACTGCTTTTCTTGCGCGATGAAGATTTTGATGAAGACTTTGAGGACTTCTTCTTCTTGTCATCAGAGTCGTCATCTCTGCTCTTCTTCTTCTTCTTTAGCCATAGAGGGCAGTCGGTGATGTAGTGGCCTGGCTTCTTGCATTTGTGATAGGTTCTCTTGTTGTAGTCTCGAGCAGACGCTTCTCCAGTGTTCTTCGAGTCATACTTTAAAGATTTTCCAAAGCGGTTCTTCTTGGAAAACTTCTGGAACTTCTTCACGAGCATTGCCAGTTCTCTGCCAATTTCCTCAGCACTATCAGAACTGCTCTCATATTCCTCTTCTTCTTCAGATGAAGAGATAGCCTTGGCTTTTGCTTTTGCCTTCAGAGCGCGAGGATGACCATAACTGGGTCCATACATATCTCTCTTCTCTGCTTGCTGAAATTCATGTGTGTTGAGTCTCTCAAGAATGTCAGCAGGATCTAGTGACTTGTAGTCAGGGCGCTCTTGTATCATCAGTGCCAAGGTGTCGAAGGAACTGTCCAAAGACCTCAACAATTTCTTCACCACCTCATGATCGGTGATGTCAGTAGCACCAAGAGCCTGAAGCTCATTGGAGATATTAGTAAGGAGGTCGAAGGTTTGCTGCACATTTTCATTGTCGAGCCTCTTAAAGCGATTGAAGAGATTGCGCAGAACATCAACTCGGGAGTCACGTTGAGTGGAGACTCCCTCATTGACTTTGGAAAGTCGGTCTCAGATAAGCTTCGAAGTTTCCAAAGCACTCACTCTACCATACTGGCCTTTATTTAGATGACCACATATGATATTCTTTGCTTGTGAGTCCAGTTGCTTGAATTGCTTCACATCAGTGGCGTTGATGCTTGGAGCCACAGTAGGCACTCCATTCTCAACGACGAACCAGAGATCGTTGTCAATAGTCTCAAGATGCATTCACATCTTGTTCTTCCAGTAGGGATAGTCTGTGCCATCGAAGATGGGGCACGCAGCGGATACCTTGATCATACCTGCGGTCGACATAACTAAAACTCCAGGTGGTTAAACCAAAATCACACAGAACAAGGGAGTACCTTGCTCTGATACCAATTGAAAGCGCAGGATAACTCCCAGAGGGGGGTGAATGGGAGATTTTTAGAAATTCGTCAAACTCTGAAGATTTTGACGAAAATCAGAGTGACGAAATAGAAACAGGAGTGAAACTAGATCGACACAGATGTAACTAGCATGCAAAGGAAATACATACAAGTGAAGAACAAGTAGTCATACAAGCAGACATGCATGAGGAAGATGAACTCAAGAAATGATATACAACATAATGAAAGTCCTTAGTTCAAATTCATCAGAAAAGTAGAGCACAAGTTCTTCAGCAGCGGAAATGCGTAAAGGTAAAGGGGTGAAGAATTTGAATCCAGTTGGGTTCGATGAAGACACATCGATTTGGTAGACCAGTTCCAGTTGCTGTATGAACTGTACGTCTGGTTGAGGTGGCTGAGTCTTACCTCAGAGGACACTTAGTCCTCACCGTATTCCAGTTGAGCTAAGGTCACTTAGACCTCACCCAATCACTCGTGGTAAATCTTAAGGTAGACTTCCAAAACCTTCACAGACTTGTTCACCGGCACACCACAATTACTCTTGGGTGCTCAGAACATGACGCCTAACCGTCTGGAGGAATGACAGTCCTCAAAGGTAACAAGCGTCGGATCACACAGATCAACTTCTTCAGTGATGCTCAGTCACTTTGGCTCTGGTTGGGTTTTTCCTCACTTGGGTTCTCACAAAGTTGTCAGAGGAAGGGTTGCTCTCAAATGACAAGTGTCAAATTCTCTCTAGAGCAGCCAACCAACTAGTGGTTGTGGGGGCGGCTATTTATAGCCAGGAGGCAACCCGACATGAAATGTCATAAATGCCCTTCTCAGACATGACCGTTGTCAGGATAAGAATCCACTCAACAGCTGGCACGCGGCGCAGCAACGGTCGGAAATTAAGCTCTTAATTTCGTCGGGGCACTCTATTTCCTCACGATAGGCAGATCGCACTAGCGAAATCCTAACTCCTTAGCCCGACCAAATTCGTTAGAGACCAGATGAACCTCGTCACTGTCACTGTCAAATTCGTCAGTTGTTCCGGAGATTTCCAAAGGCTTCACTTGAAGTGGCTTAGGTGTGTTTAGTTTTGAGCATCGCTTTGAAGTATAAAATATGTTTCACCTTGACCCCCTTTGACAGTACGGTTTTTCCTATGACTCAAATAAGAAGAAAAGAAACTATGAAAACAAAGTCTTAAAGCTTCCAAGTCTTCACATCAAATTCTTCATAGGCCATACCAAATTCTTCACTTGAAGAAATACATTTTTAGGGGTCGACTTCCATGGTTAAACCAAGTCTTCAGGGACTATTCTTACCTATGTACACTCACAGACTCATTAGTCCCTTAACTTATTTGTCTTCAATACTCCAAAACCACTAAGGGGACACTTGATGCACTTACAATCTTGCCTGAAATCCCGCTAGGAAGAAGATCAAATCCGTGAAGTAGACGAACAAATGTAGTCGAATGAATCCTAACACTCCGAAACGTTACCGGGAACTATCGAGAAGAAGCGCAACCGGAAAGAAGCAAACAACATGATAAACAAACAAGCATAATGATGACATGATGCACGACCAAGTATGATGCATGTCTGGTTTAATGATTCATGGCATGGCAAAGTGCACAAATAATCACTACACATTAAGTGAAGCTCAATATGCAACGAGTTGCATATTGAGGAAACTCTACAATCAATTTATTTAGTTCACTCCCATTTAGGTACATTGCAAGATTAAATGTTGGTTAGCATGACAAAGGTGAAGCATAATTAATCTATCTGTCTAGGCAATTTTAAATGAGGCCGGAAACAACAAATAATAATTCTAGAAAATCCCTATATGTAATTTTCGAATTCGGTACTGTTCTTCCTACAACACAATTTTATTGTTAAACAGCAAGAGTAAATGCACCATCTGATTCTACACGTTTTTCTTGTCAAATTACATATGTAATTCATTTAATTCGGAGCTACGGTTATTTAGATATGAATTAAACCGTTTTAACATGTCATTTATGCAAATTAATGCAAACAACAATTTTAAACATTTTTAACATGGATGTAAGTTGGATATTATGAATCTGCACAAAATTCTAAGCATTTTACATATATAGTTTGATTTAATCCGATGCACGGATGTGGAGTTATTATATGCATGAACATGAGGGGCATTTCTGTAAAACAGAAATTCCTTGGTAAATGGAAAATTCGCTGAGCAGAATAAAAAACAATACTGGGCCGGATCGAGAAGCATAGTGCAGACTACCGGCGGATCAGGCCCAAGCGATTGCGTGACACCGTTGAAAGAGAAACAAAGAAAAAATTAGGACAGTGATAGGCATCGGCAGTCCGGCCGAACAGTTGGGCCGGACTAGCCCCAGCCGTCCGATCGAGCCGCACGATAATCCCCTTCCCCAACTGCTTCGTTAAAAAAAGGAAAATAGCCATGGTGCATGTCATCACTTGCAGCGGCGATCCTCCCCCAGAAACCAGCTAGCTCGCCGGCCGTCTTCGCCCGCTTGCCTCGCCGCCAGTCGCCGCCCTCGTCACCGGTGGTCACCCATGGCCGCCAAAATGGTACCGACGCCGGTCGAAGCAATTGCCAAACGCGGTTGTAGCACCCAGCCATACGGATGTAGCACCTATCGGGACTGTGCCGTGTTCGTCGAGCTCCGGCGAGGGTACCGCCCATGGCCGTCGGGACGGTGCCGTGGTTGGTCGAAGCAATCACCGAACACGGTTGTAGCATCAACCATAAAGGTTGTAGCACCCCATCGATAACAGCTCCAGCAAAAAATTAAGGTTCCACAAAAAAAATATAGTCCAGCAAACAAAAAGTATGGTTCCAGCAAAAACAAATTATGGTTCCAGCAAAAAACAAAAAAAGCATGGTTTCACAAAAAGCAATGGCATGACCAACGAAACAAAAAAATGCATGGTTCCAACAAACAAAAAACATGGTTCCAGCAAAACAAAATGTGGTTCCAGCAAAACAAAAAATGAATCCGTCGCTGGATTGCAGCAATAAATTTGTTTGGTCCCAACAAAAAAAATAGCCGGTTCGAAAAAAAAAAATGGGCGCCGCCGCCGGTCCAAGCACCGGTGACATTATAGGCAACCTGCCGCACCAGTGGCCTGCCATGACGCTCCGATGGCCGCAGGTTGCAGCACCATGAGAGATTCAGAAGCGGCGCCGCTCGCACCACCATGGCTATGGCCGTGATTCCGCTGGTTGGAGGAGATGCGGCATGGCTAAAGGAGATAGTCAGTGGAGGGCTCTCATGGAAGATGCGTGTGCTGGAGAAGAAGAAGACACGAGTGGATAAGGGGATGAGAAGATAAGGCATGTGCGGTTGGCTTCGCTCGGGAAGAAAAATAGAAGCAACTAGGCCCGGTACGTGTCTCACGAGGTGCTACATCGGATGCTACGTGGGGCCGCACTGAATGAGACACGAGAGGGAGGCGACCGGCCGAGCGTTTCGCCGGTCCGCCGTTTTCAAACGTTTCCCAAAAAATTATGAGCGCCTGTGACTCAATCCCAGGACCTTTAGGATGTGTGCACGAGGGACGAACCAATGGGCTAGCTGACCTGTTTGTGTTAGAACATAGTGGCATGCCTAAATAATCTAAACGCCAGAACGGATCTACTTGAAAGAAAGAAATAAAAGGCACAGCCTTGCGGTTGCGGTGCTCACGGCGGGGCACATCAGAGGCAGCCGGACCTCGCCTGGGCATGGCACAGTGCGTGCGGAAGGAGGTGCGAGTGCTGCGGGGTCGCGCAAGTGGTGAGGAGGCCCGCATGTGCAAGTGACCGAACAGAGGAGACAGAGGCACGAGCTTGAGCTCGCTCCCCTGGTCGTCCATGGCGGACGGCCTCGGGTTGGGATGGGGCGACGCGTACAGTGCGTGAATCAAGCAGGGAAGGTGGGAGGAGAAGCGGCGGCTCACCCTGGGTTCGTTGGCATCGTCGAACTCGTCGGGGAAGTAGAGGAGACAGTGTGGAAACGCGTTGATCGAGGCGATAGAGCTCGGTCCATGAAGAAGACGAAGCATAGGAAGGGGACGTCGAGGAACTTGGTGTCTCCGGCCTTGGATCGCCGCGGAACGAGGTTGTGGCGGCATCGGGAAGGTCCGTGAGGAAGTAGGGGAACTGTTAGGGCCCTTGCCTAACCTGCCCACCTACAGGCCTGTCGTCGGCCCAACACAATGGCCTGGTTGCAAGCTACATCCAGAAATAAGAACCGCAGGAGAATCCCTGGCTCCTCAGCGATCAGCGACTGGTGGCCGTCCGATCATTTTTTTGATGTGATTTGGACCGTAGGATTTCCCTCCCGGACGATCTGGGCCGCCGGATCAGAACCGAGGCCCTGTAGCAATGAACAGTTTCACTCTCGCGGTAAATATCTGCTGCCACCGCCTGTTAATACAGCGCCCCGCCGAGGGCATTATTGGGATTTCGCATAGGCCGGTGGAACGTGCCATTTTCCGATTCGCTGGCTCTTCCCCAATCAGCGAGACACCTAGGGTTCGATCTCTCTCCCGCACGTCTCTCTCTCTCGAGCAGCCGTCACCGCCAGCCGTCCTCCCCGTCCTGCCTCTTCTCCTACCCATCGGCCCCCTCTCGCAGCCCCCCTCCCGCCGGTGCTCCTTCTCCTACGTCACCCGGAGGGGTGCAGCTGCCGCTCGCCCAGCTGCTCCCCCCTGCGAGCTCGCGCATCTGCTCCGTTAGGAGGCGTCACCATCGACTGTAGGAGCGCCGTGCCACAGCTAAACTCGAGGACCACCGCTGCGGTCGCTGTGGTTTAGCGGGCGCCGCCGGACCGCCCCCGGCCCTGACCTAGGGTTTGGTGGGCGAGCTCACTGTCATCCGCCTCGAGGTCGTGCTTCCCTCTCCCTCCTCTTTCTCTCAGTGTGTGTGTGCGCGCGCGTGTGTGACTGATTCCGTTAGCCGTCGCCATCTGTTCATTTGCAGGGGGGCTGGATCCCAAGGGGCCGAGTTGCAGTCCTCCAGAGCTGTTGGGAAGAAGATGGGTAAGCTCCTCTTGCTCTTCCACCCCTCTGCTGTGAGGATCTATAATTTTGTGCACGCTACTGATTTTAGAGACTTTTAGAGTATAGAGCTACATCAATAGCGAATGAGCTTGCAAAATTTTCCAGTATGCTGCATCTGTGATTAGAGGTTCAGGCCGTACCAGTTTTTTGGTCTTTATATTGGTGATTTTGTTCTGTTAGGAGGTCACTACCGAAGGAGTAAATTACTAGCGAAGGAGCAGCTGATGTATGAACATCATTGGGTTCAAGGAGTAAATTATTATGGTTTGGCTGAAATGTCAATTTATTACTATTACATGAAATCTAAAGCCTATGCTAATGTGTGCAATCTGGACAAGGAGGACAAATATTTTTTGGGGGCCTGATTCTTATGTAATTTCTCTCTATGTTGCAGAACTCCCTACTCTCATTTGGTGCACCCCAGTATGTAGTGTCAGTGATTGCAATGCCCCCAGGAATATCAAACCGTATGTACAGTCAATGATTGCAACACCTCTAGGGATATCCCAAGAAATATTTAGCTATCCATTGCAGGTAAATGTATTTTCTAGAGGTGTGCATGTGCCTTTCATCATCGATTTTGTGTGAATATCCTTTGTCGGCAATTTATGTTTTAGTTGTAACTTTTCAGAATAAGTTTGGGCCAATCAAGGCCAGTGTTCTCTGAAATCTTATGTTGCCTTTTAGGCATAATCTTACTGTTGCATCTTTTGTTATCATGATGATGATGAATTATGTATGAAACTATGGTTTTTCATATATGCAATATCTCCTGCTTCAATCATTGCTCTTAATGAGTTTATATTTTCCTTTTCTCATTCTTGGCCGTATATTGATTGCACATCACATCTATCATTTATTATGCGGCCGACGTCGTCCTGTTTTTGCATGAGTGGCAGAAATTATGCTGATCATTTCATTTGGCCATGAGCTGACCTTTTCTCGCCTCGCTGGTTCGTTCTCCCCTTAACGTGCACGGCTTTCATTATCAGGCAGGATGCCGACCAGCCGCACAGCTGCTTCCCTCGTCCGCCTCTTCATCTTCAGGGAGGTCTGTCGGTACCAAAACCAGCAGATCTCGGGTAGGGGGTCCGAACTATGGGTCAAGGAGCCAATGGTAACAGAGAGCGTAGAGACAGTGATTTACCCAGGTTCGGGCCCTCTCGAGGAGGTAAAACCCTACGTCCTGCTTGATTGTATTGATATGATTGTATGAAGGTTACAGAGTTGATCTACCTCGAGATCAGATGGGCTAAACCCTAGATTATCAGTCCCCTCCCTACAAGCTAAACCTCCTGGTTTATATAGACACCAGGGGGGCCCTAGGATTACATATGGTTGATTACCATCAGGGATAAAGATTCCGGTTATGCCATCTATTCCTTGGAGGAGACGCCAAGACTTCAGAGATTTCCTTCTATCATACGGGGTCGTCCACAATCCAGCCTTCCATCGACGTGTAGAGAGCGGCCCACCAGTCTGGCCCATGAGAGATAGGCCGGCAGCCCGAGTACCCCCCAGTCCGGGACACCCTCAGTAGCCCCCGAACTAGCCTTCAATGCCGAGGTCTATGGTCTTCGGCAGCTTCATGCTTCAGAAGTCTTCGGCTTGGATGGCGAGTTCCTCCCGTTACCTATATTTGGATTAACAATAATTCGGCCACCAATAAGTCAGTTACCGAGGTATCTTCAGAGATAGAATTAAATGACGGCCCTCGATTTCTGCGCGCCCACGGAATGTGAGTGGCCCGATGGGTTCTTACAAAAATGTCCCTTTAAAGGCCAAGGGCGTGGAGGTTAACGCACCCCACCCCCTGCCATTCTTCTCCACATCCTCGCAAAGCCAAAGTCAACAAATAATGGCAAGCGCCCCAGGCTCTTCCTCACGCCCTCATGGCCCCCGTCAAGGTGATTGGGCGGGATGCTTCGTATCTTGTATGCGACTACGTAGGCTTGAGGCGCAGGGATATCTGCCCGCCTCAGATCTCACATCCACCCGCCCCGGATTAACTTCCGCAGACGGAAAGGCCCTTGCGGAGAATTTCCCTTCCCCTCACGGGGAGGAGAGAGTTTGCTTCGTGCCCTTCGTGCTGCGAGGCCTGGGTTTTCCCATCCATCCCTTCTTGAGGGGTTTACTAGAGTTCTACGGGATTCAGCTCCACCACCTTACCCCCGGATCGATCCTCCATATTTCGGGCTTCGTCGCTTTATGCGAGATGTTCCTGGGCTGCGAGGCGCACTTTGAGTTGTGGAGGAAATTCTTCTACCTAGTCCCCCGCACCCGGGAAGGGGTCATCTACGAGGTCGGCGGAGCCGAAGTATGGCCCATTGCCGGGACCGGATACCCCGTTGGGACTCCGAAGAAGGATGCCGAAGAGTGGACTTTGGAATGGTTTTATATCGAAGACGTCCCTTTATTCGATCCAGTTCGAAGGGGTCTACCGGAATTTTCATTGGCTTCTCCAACGAAGCAGTTCAACTGGCGCCCGAAGAGTCCTTCTCAAGAGGAAAGTGCCGAAGTAACTCGTCTGGCTACTCAAGTGAGGTGGTTAGCTCATAACGGACTAACCATCGTTGATGTGATGGCAATAGCCATTGCCCGATGTGTCCAGCCTCTCCAACAGAGAATTCATCCGCTATGGAACTACAATGGGGAGATCGACACTGCCCGGTACACCAAGAAGGGGCCCGCCAATCAGGCGGCGATAGCCGCCATACTAGCCGGTTTGTTCAAGGGGGAAGAGCAAGAGTTCGCTCGACTAAAGCTCAAGAAAGGCTTCTCGATGTATGATCCCATCGAAATGGTGAGTTCGACCACTCTTTTTAGTTCGGATATTACCCCAGACTTTTCATAATCGGATCTTCATCTTGTCCGAACAGAGTTGGAGGCGATGGATCGAAACGGTGAGTTGCCCGGCTCCTCAACCGGAGAATTACTCTCGCGATGACGATCCTGGGTTCCATGACGACCCTGAAACATCCATTAATTTCGAGAACGGGGTCTTCTACCAGGAGAGCCTTGATGGCTCCAAGGTGGCCCTGTTGGCCGATCATCCCGGGGCGCTTCCCTCCTCCGTGGTAAGTGGCCAATGGGCTTCCTCTCGAAAGAAACGCTCAGCCGCTGTAGGCCCGAACACACTGACACCTACTCCCAAGGGCCGCCGCACGACGCGCCGAACAGCCGCAAAGGCGGCACCAGCGGCTCCGACGACAAGTAGTCATGGGGTGACCCCACGTGTGGCCCCAACGGGAGCTCCATCATCGGTGCCCCGCCCGAAGAGGTAATGTATTCATTGTACTGTTATGGCCTCTATCGTCAACATCCACCGCATATGCCAATAATTTGTTCCATGGTGTTCGATAGACGATGTGTGGAACCGCACGCGGCCGAGGATGTTGAGAAGGTGCCAAGGGGTGACTCAAATCCGAGGTCACTAGCTGTAACCGGAGTTACTCCGGGAGCCACTGCCAAGGACCAAAATCCCGAGGACTCGGGAGACGTCTCGGTCACTAATTCCGAAGTTGAAAGTGTGATGAATCATTGGCGGCGCAAGGCATCACTTCGGCAAACCGCGTTGTCTAATCAGGAGGTCAATGCTCTTAGCTCGGTAGATGCATACCTCGGCGCTGCCCGAACGGGACTTGAAGGCGCAGTGAGGCTCATGTCTACGAATATGCAGGTATAGTAATAGTTTTGACAACTAGTACCTAACCCAGTAGCCCCCGAGCCTTAATTTGGGCGGGACGGCCGAGTTAAGGGTCTGATATCCATGCTGCCCCGCTATTTGTGCAGACTGTTCGGGAGCAGAACAAAAAGCTGTCCGAGGACCTCAAGCTGGCTCAAACAGAGTTAAAGTCTGTGAAAACCGAGCTAGAGGGGGTGAAAACATTCACCAGAGAGGCACATGGTAAGTGCCGAATTTAAAGTTCATTAAAGAGAAAATGGGGTGGAACATCTCCACTAATGAAAAATGTTTCCATAGCAGCCGAGATGATAAATCAGTTATAGAAGGACCTGGATATGGCCAGGAAAGCCCAAAGGTATGCGGAGTCACAGCAAGAGGCTGGCTACTGGGTGTTGTCCCGAAGTCATGAGGAGAGGGATAAGCTTAAGGCGGAAGGCGAACAACAGGTCCAAGAAATCAAAAGCTTAAAAGCTCAACTGACTGTAACCCAAGAGGAGAATCAAAGACTGAAAACAGGCATGTTCGGTAAGTGCAATTTAAGTCGCCCGTTCAATAACCGAACGTATACCGTAGCTAGATGAACAATGCCACGTCTTATTGTAGTTCTGCTGACCGGGCATCCCGAAGAGGAAGCCGGTTCCTTCGGGCGGGACCTACTGAAGGAGCTATCCGCTGTACATGAGCGGGCCCGGAGAGCCATGAAGAGCATGTTCAAAGCACTGTGGCCTGGCGAAGTGGCTCCGGAAGGGATGGCCGAACTCGCGAGTCGCTTCAAAGGAGCTCGGCGCCGCTTTGAGTTATGGAAGATGTCATCTTGTCGTGAAGGAGCACGGGAAGCGTGGGCGATGATCAAGACCCGATTCACCAAGATGGAACCGGAGCATTTAGCGAGAGTTGGGCCGGTAGGGCCAGATGGGCAGGAAGTGCCCGTGCATCTGGTATATGACCAGGTTATGCCCGCAGCTTGGCTGTCCCAAGCAGATTGTGCTCTGGAGACCATAATAGATGGTCTGGATCAAGATTGATAGGTCGATTCCATTTACCTATTTACTTTACATCGGATAGTCTCCAAACCGTGCATAAAAAACGTTGTCTTAACCAGCCATCGGCTTCCGCCTCCTCGACCAGAAGCCAAGGAGTGTTTTCCTACTATGTAATCTGAGAACATCGGAAAGATACTTCGGAAAACCAGGCAATCCGGCCATTTGGTGCAAACAGACAAAAACGTGCTCGGGGAGTTATGTTATATTACTGATTAACGTAAGAAACATCTTCCGACGAAAATAGTTCTGCTATGGGTCCTTTCGTCAGGTGACCACGTTATCCGTGGATGGATAACCGAGTACCCGAATTTAGACGGGGACGGTTACTTCGGGAAAATACCCCGGAAACTTGGTGATAGGTATCAATTATTTTCACTTCCCCCCGTGGCCGACCAACTTGTTGTCTTAAGACGCTAGCTTTCGGCTTCACCCGTCTGAGGTACATACCCGGGAAATCCGGACGTAACAATCGCAGAGGTGCTCCCTTTACTCCCTAGCCGAACAATCGGGAACGTAGGGGTTAAACACAGGAGCGAGGCAACCTAGCTTGGCCAAATCTTAAGTCAAGTTGATGCATATAGTGGCTTGAGAACGACGCAGGAAGGTTGCAAACACGTAAAAAATGGATGATTGCATAAATGAAATTTGACGAGCTTCGTAAAAGAAGCCCCCAGGTAACAAAGTGTGGTACATTCAAAGATGTTTGCCGAAGAAGAATTTAACGTAATTCGGCATTTCCGAACACAACCCGGGAGAGACTATTGACTAGAAAGATGAAGATCCGAAAAGGATAAATCGAACAAGGTAAGTTTGCGGGACTAGCCGTAGAAACGTCGCAGCCGAGCTGCATTCCATGGGTTGGGTTCAAGGCGATCGTCCGTCGGGTCGCGGAGGCGGTACACCCCGCCCGTGAGTACTTGGTCGATTATGAAGGGCCCCTCCCATTTGGGCGCCAGCTTATGCTTGTGCTTCTCCGGGAGGCGCAAGACTAAATCGTCAACATTGTAAGCCTTTGCCCGTACTTCCCTGCTCTGATAGCGTCTGGCCTGCTGCTGATAAAAAGCAGAACGAGCCCGAGCTATGTCGCGCTCGCCTTCCAAGGCGTCCAGGTCATCTTGCCGATCCAGCTCGGCCTCCTTTTCTTCGTACGTACGCACCCGAGGGGCGTCGTGAATAAGGTCGCAGGGGAGGACGGCTTCTGCCCCATATACCATGAAGAATGGTGTGTAGCCCGTGGATCGATTAGGAGTGGTGCGTAGGCCCTACAGTACGGAGTCGAGCTCCTCAACCCAATGGCAGCCGGAGTCTTTCAAAGATCAGACCAAACGAGGCTTAATGCCGCTCAAGATCAGGTCGTTCGCTCTCTCGACCTGTCCATTAGACTGTGGGTGATACACCGAGGCATAGTCGAGCTTAATGCCTAAATTAGCGCACCAGTCTTTGACTTCCTGGGTGGTAAAGTTGGATCCGTTGTCCGTTATTATGCTGTGGGGAACACCATAACGGTGTACGACGCCGGATATAAAGTCGATGACCGGCTTAGACTTGGCTGAAGTGATCGGCTTTGCCTCGATCCATTTAGTGAATTTATCTACCATGACGAGTAGATATTTCTTTTTCTTGGTCCCCCCTTTAAGTGGTCCAACCATGTCCAGCCCCCAGACCCTAAAAGGCCAAGTAATTGGGATCGTCCGAAGGGCCGTGGGGGGCATATGACTCTGATTTGCAAAGAGCTGGCATCCAACGCAATGTTGGACCAATGTCTGGGCGTCTGTTCGGGCAGTGGGCCAAAAGAACCCTGCTCGGAAAGCCTTGCTGACCAGGGCCCGAGCTGCCGCGTGGTGACCGCCCATGCCAGCGTGAATCTCGGCCAGAAGCTGCCTTCCCTCCTCTTCGGAGATACATCTCTGGAGGACGCCCGTAGTACTTTTCTTATATAGCTCTCCCTCGTGAACTTTACAGGCTTTAGATCGTCGAACGATACGCCTGGCCTCAGTCTGGTCAGCCGGTAATTCTTGGCGGAGGAGGTAGGCGAGGAAAGGCTCGGTCCATGGCGCGATTACCGCCATGACTTTGTGAGCCGAAGTTGTCATTGCGATGGCCGAGCCCCCGATAATTCCATTATCTGGTTCAATAGGCGGAGGGACGAACTCTCCTGGGGTATTGGTGTCCGAGCCCTAGGCGTTCTCCTGCCACACCACGGACGGCTTGAAAAGTCGTTCCAAGAAGGTGTTCTCGGGGACGGGGTCGCGCTTAGCTCCCATTCGAGCCAGGATATCCGCAGCTTGATTGCTGTCACGAGGTATATGGTGAAACTCCAGTCCTTCGAAGCGGGCGGAGATCTTTAGGACGGCGTTGCGGTATGCTGTCATTTTGGGTCGTTTGCGTCGAATTCGCCGTTAACTTGAGAGATGGCAAGATTAGAATCTCCCCGTACCTCGAGCCGCTGTATGCCCATTGACACCGCCATCCAAAGTCCGTGCAGCAGAGCCTCATATTCGGCTGCATTGTTGGAGTCGGTGTACATGATCTGGAGTATGTACCGAATATTGTCGCCAGTGGGGGATGTGAGGACCACTCGAGCCCCCAGTCCTGCGAGCATTTTGGAGCCGTCGAAGTACATCGTCCAATGTGAGTATGTGTTGTACTCCCTAGGGAGTTCGGCTTCCATCCATTCCGCCACGAAATCAGCCAAAACTTGAGATTTAATAGCTCGGCGTGGTCGATAGATGATTTCGAAGGGGAGAAGTTCTATAGCCCATTTGGCTATGCGCCCTGTGGCGTCACGATTGTTGATTATGTCATTCAATGGTACCTCGGATGCTACCGTAACCGAGCACTCCTGGAAGTAATGGCGGAGCTTTCGGGATGCCATGAAAACTGCGTAGGCAATCTTCTGGTAATGCGGGTACCTTGTTTTACACGGGGTAAGCACTTCGGATACATAGTACACAGGTTTCTGTACCTGGAGCTTGTGACCCTCGGCCTCTCGTTCGACAACGAGAACCGCACTGACCACCTGATTCATCGCTGAGATATATAGCAGCATTGGCTCAGCCGGGCTGGGTGCCGTCAAAATCGGGTTGCTGGCCAGTAGAGTTTTTATTTCTCCGAGTGCCGCCACCGCTTCGCTAGTCCATTCGAAGTTCTTCGTCCGTTTGAGCAATTTATATAGCGGCAGGGCCTTTTCGCCGAGGCGTGAGATGAAGCGGCTTAGGGCTGCAACAGTACCGGCCAGTTTCTGGACGTGCTTGAGCTCAGTGGGGATAGCCAACTCGGACAGTGCCCGGATTTTCGCTGGGTTGGCCTCTATTCCTCTATGGGAAACTATGAAGCCGAGCAGCTTGCCGGCCGGCACTCCGAAGACACACTTTTCCGGATTAAGCCGTATATCGAAAGTCCGAAGATTGTCGAAGGTTTGCCGGAGATCGTCCACCAGCTGGCTGACGTGTTTGGTTTTGATAACCACATCGTCCACATAAGCTTCGACTGTTTTGTCGATTTGTTTCTCCAGACACGTTTGGATCATGCGCTGGTATGTGGCCCCTGCGTTCTTTAAACTGAAGGGCATTGTGTTGAAGCAGAATGGTCCATAGGGAGTGATGAATGCGGTGGCCGCCTGGTCGGACTCCTTCATTTTGATTTGATGGTATCCGGAGTAAGCGTCAAGGAAACATAGCGAGTCGTGCCCGGCGGTGGCATCAATGATCTGGTCGATGCGGGGCAAGGGGAAAGGATCCTTAGGGCAGGCTTTGTTCAAATCCTTGAAGTCGACGCACAATCGCCAGGACTTATCCTTCTTCGGCACCATGACCAGGTTGGCCAACCACTCAGGATGTTTGATGTCCCGGATGAACTCGGCTTCGAGCAACTTGGCCAGTTCCTCACCCATGGCTTGACGCTTGGGTTCGGAAAACCGATGGAGAGTCTGTTTAACTGGCTTGAAAGCTTTGATTATGTTCAGGCTGTGCTCGGCTAATCTACGCGGGATCCCTGGCATGTCTGAAGGGTGCCAGGCGAAGATATCCCAGTTTGCGCGCAGAAATTGGCGCAATTCTTCATCAACCGCGGGGTCCAGCTGGGCTCCAATGGACGCCGTCTTGTTGGGATCTGTTGGGTGCACTTGGAATTTAATGATTTCATCTGCTGGTTTAAAGGATGTGGATTTTTGCCTTTTATCAAGGATGACATCGTCCTTGTCCACCGTAGAGCGGAGCGCGGTTAATTCTTCGGCCGTGAGGGCTTCAGACAACGCTTCGAGGGCGAGCGATGCCGTCTTATTCTCGGCTCGCAGGGCTCTGTCCGGATCACTTATTACCGTGATTATACCGTTTGGCCCTGGCATTTTAAGCTTCATGTACCCGTAATGTGGTACAGCATGGAATCGTGCGAAGGCATCGCGCCCTAGTAAGGCATGATACCCGCTGCGGAAGGGCACAATGTGGAAAAGCAGTTCTTTGGACCGGTAGTTCTCGGGGGTTCCGAAGACCACATCAAGAGTCACGCGGCCACTGGCACGCGCCTCCTTTCCGGGGATAATCCCTCGAAAGGTAGTGTGACTTTGCTCTATGCGGGATCTGTCGAACTGCATTTTATCCAAGGTATCCTCGTAGATGAGGTTTAGCCCGCTGCCGCCGTCCATCAACACCTTTTGTAGTCGGAATCCATCCACTATGGGGTCAAGGACAAGGGCGGCAGCGGCTCGAGTAGGACAGGATCTCGGCTGGTCTTGGTCACTAAAAGTGATGGGTGTATCTGTCCAGGAGTCTGTCTCTGCCACGTGGTGAATTTGGGCGAGCTCTCGAAGGGCTCTCTTTCTCTGATTCTTCGAAGAGTAAGTCTCGTAGATTGTTAAGATTTCGGCGTCGTCGTCAAGGGGCATAACTGGACTTTTGGTGGAGTACGGGCCTCCGAGAATGGCCTCAACGCTCTTGGCGACTTGCCTGACCACCCAGCAAGCTCGAAGGCTGTGGGTTGGATTTGTAGAGTGTATGGGGCATGGTTTATCCAGTATTCCGTCAAGGACCGTTCTGGATCTCGTCAGGGGTTTCATCTTCTTCTCGGACGGCTCATATTGGCGTGTCCGGTGAGGGAGCGCGCATTTCGCCCAAGCTCAGTTTAGTTCCTCTGTGCAGGTTGACTCCCTTTGCTCAAGCTGGGCCTGCCAAGCGTACTCCATGGCGCAATATTTGGACACCAGATCCGATAACTCAGAGAAATTTTGGATGTGGCGGCAGGCGAGGGCTTTTAAGACGCCCTCGTCTCTGCAGTTTTGCTGGAAGATCTCTAGAATGTCCTTGTCGCAGCCGCCCGTCATCTTAGTTTTGATGATAAGGAATCTGGCCCAGAAGTGCCGGACTGTCTCTCCGGGCTGCTGCTTAACGTACATCAGGTCCCATATGTCGGGACGTCCTGTGTTATCCGGAAAATACTCAATGTGGGGGGTGGGCGGGATAAAAAACTTGATCCCAGCGGAGTGTGGGTCCAGAGTTTTGGGGGCCGCGTCCTGGGTTGTCGTGGAATCCGGTGCGCCGAGACCTGGATAATTGACCAGGCGCGGGTGAGCGGATCCGGACTTGCATGTTGAGCCGGACTCCGGCTCTAAACCCTCTCCGGAGCGGAATTCGGCTGCCGAGCTGGAAGGCGAAGCCTGTTGGTCGAAAACCCGCGCCTCATGCGTTTTTGGTTCGGAGGTAATGGGTGAGGCCTCTGAGGGGCCTTCGATAGTGGTGACCAAGTGAGTAGTGGAGGGGGTATAAATTTCCCTGTCGTCGGTTTTAAGCCCGATCTGATCGTATACCGAGCACTGGCCATCGGCGATTCCCAGAGCTTGGATCCGATCTAGTATCCCGTTTAATGACGAGAGATCGGTTGATTCCAGGTTTGGGTAATTTGCGGGGTCGACCTGCAGTATGGCCGTGACGGGGGTGTCAGAATTTGTCCCGAAGTTACGTTCGGCCGAGGCTAGAGTTCGACAACCGAGCATGGAGGTCAGATCTGGGCTCAAGGTTGAATCTGCAGCGGCTGCCATCTCGGCGGCGGGGTTGGCCGTATTCGAAGCCGGCGCCTCAGGATTCGTGGGTCCGTCAGGCGAAGCTGAGGACCCCGTGAGGGTAAGATCTCCCTAGGAGTCGGTGATGAATTCTAAGTTTCCAAACCTGATCTCCTGGTTGGGGGTGAAGCTGTCGACCCGGCCAAGGTGACCGGCCGGATCGGCGTATAGCACGATGCTTCTGAACGCGAAGAGCTGGCCGGGAACAAAAGTGTCCCTGCGGCTAGCGCTGTTGCTGATGATTAGGCGAGACATTGATCCTTGATGTCCCACGGAGGAACTCTCAATGAAAGCACCAATGTCGGTACCAAAACCGGCAGATCTCGGGTAGGGGGTCCGAACTATGGGTCAAGGAGCCAATGGTAACAGAGAGCGTAGAGACAACGATTTACCCAGGTTCGGGCCCTCTCGAGGAGGTAAAACCCTACGTCCTGCTTGATTGTATTGATATAATTGTATGAAGGTTACAGAGTTGATCTACCTTGAGATCAGATGGGCTAAACCCTAGATTATCAGTCCCCTCCCTACGGGCTAAACCTCCTGGTTTATATAGACACCAGGGGGGCCCTAGGGTTACATATGGTCGTTTACCATCAAGGATAAAGATGCCGGTTATGCCATCTATTCCTTGGAGGAGACGCCAAGACTTCAGAGATTTCCTTCTATCATACGGGGTCGTCCACAATCCAGCCTTCCATCGACGTGTAGAGAGCAGCCCACCAGTCCGGCCCATGAGAGATAGGCCGGCAGCCCGAGTACCCCCTAGTCTGGGACACCCTCAAGGTCGCCCTCCAGCAGAGGAGGAGGTGACGAGGTACATTGGCCCATCTTTGAGCATGTGCCGAGTGACTGACAGGAGGAGGTGACGAGGTACACAAGCAGCTGAATCAATACTGCAGAAGGTGAGGACAGTTGTGTGATTCTCATATCCACCTGACCATCCCAAGTATTTGCAATGCTTGACTATTCTGCAAACTTTTCTTTACGGTGTGCATGTGTTACGAGCAGTGATCAGCATAGCTGATTCATCACTACTGGTCCTTTTGGTGCAAATTGGTCATGCTTACTGGCACATGTTTCCTCTTTATTGGGTGATTGTTAATTACTTAATTATATCTTTTTGGTGCAAATTGTTGTAACAGTGTTTCTGCAAAATTGCCTTTCGACATGCTCTGTCTGTATCACCTGTGTATATATATGTTTATTTGGCTGCTTGATGTTTTCCCTAGTCAATCATGTTGAAAGAGTTCTTCCAGTCGTACGAGTAAATTAAAATATGGTGAAAATATATAAGTTTGGTTCTACTGTACCCTCCAGTTTAGGTTACCAATGTGGTTGCTTGATGTTTATACTATAACAGATCTTACTAGGTACATGCTAACATCAATCCTCTTTGTTTAATTTGACATTTACCAGGGCTCGTCTTGGTTCTACTATACTCTCAGTTTTATTGATAATTTCGTAATTGACATGCTGATTGATTTGGTTATTCAGGTAGATGCCCAGTGGTTAAGACTTTGCAGTGAACCATGCCTTTGTGAGAGGACCAAGACAAGAGGTAACATACTCGCATGGCGTAGTACTATATACAACAGTTCTTTTGTTATAACGGCTTATAATTATCATCAGATTTTTTCATTATTCCTCAGAAAACAGTATGTATATATCATATCTAAATTTCATCTTTCCTCCGTTTGGATCGGCTACTGGCAAATGTAAAAACTAAGCAGAACCAGGTCATGTGATTAGAAATACAATAACTCAGGTCTTCTTTGACGGTATAGGTAGTTTGGCAGGTTAGTAAAACTAAGTGAACGATGTAATTGTCTATAAGATGTATCAATTTGTCGTGTGATCCCGTCTCTCGCTATCGAACACATGTCTCTCACTTCTTCATACTTCTCAAAAGTCAAACACTTATGCTCGATACGCAGGACTGTGTGTCCAGCATGGTACAACCCTTGGGCGTAGGTGCATCTATGCAAAGAAGATAAAAATATCTCCGTGCGAGCTTGATCAACTAAGGCAATTTGTTGGTAGACCAAAACCTACCATCAGGTACTACATTTGTGGGAGGAACAAGACTTCTATCACTCCGGTGAGATCTCTACCTGCACATTCTTCTTGACCGAAATAATCTATGCTTGTCGGTGATCTTGACCATCGTATGCTTCCTGTTTCCAGTATTTCTCATCTCCGTTTACAAGGAGATACCTTGCAAGGTACTGTGAACATCCAATCGATAACATGTGGGTTCGCCTTGCGCGTGGGTGTGCTATGGAGCAGGTCAGAATTATTAAGGGTGTCGATGGGAGAGTGACTATCACAAGAAATTGGTCAAGACTTTGTGACAACAGCAGAGCTTCCAGAGCATTAGATATGTGCCTTTGCCATCAATTCTAAAAATGCAACCTGTTGCTCACTGTCTACCCACTTTTAGAAGATCGATTACAAAGTTGCACTCATACAGTTATACAAATGCTTCCTATGATTTCATTGGCTAAATTATGTGATTGTGACAGCTTCGTGTATCATTTCACGAAAGGAGCTGAACAACAGGCGACCCGGCAAACCTATCAAGTATTAGGTTACAGTGCGGCTACTTAGGTCTTTATCTTGCATCGCCCTTATGCTCCTTTTGTCTATACAATGACTGAACTACGTTATCTACTTTGTGACGAACCATTTGTGTTGGTTTACTTTTGGAATCAAAACGCTGCTGAGCCTTTGCTGTGACCAATTGCACTGCCCTTTGGTGTAGTCTGGACAAATGCTATGTGTTGGCAACAGTTGTGTTGTCTATAAAGACAATCTCATGTTTTTATGCATTAAGCTGAATTATTCTCGGCAACTACTCTTGCAACAATTTGTAATTTGTTTACACGCTCGGACAATGTGTTGAGCTAGATTCCTACTAACTTAGCATTACTTGCTTGATCAAAACATTGGGACCGGCACCCTCGCGGTAAGGCGCGATACCAATCTAGTATACCTGGGAGGAGGCCACGAGCTAACCATCCAGTGGATCACGGCACGAACTGGCGGCGGCTACCTCCTTCCCTTTCCTCTGTTCTTCTCTACCCCCATTTCTCTCCTCTCCAATTCGTGTAATTGAGACTTGTAATCGCCATTGCTACCTAAATTCGTGAGTGGAACTGTTAGATCGAGAAATATATCAATGGGTTGCTAACATCTGTTATACAGAGCCAGACACCACCCTTCCCCCTCAAATTTCCCCCAATTTTTCTCCCAATTCCTCCACTTCCACGGGCGACGACACCATGCCCGCTGTCAAACCGCCAGAGTGGGATGCCATGTCTGCCCATGACCAATTGTTATGGTATCTCGAGAGATTGTGCACTAGGGCGGAGGAGATGAGCTCAGTGTTGGGTATTGCACGCGTGGGTGACCCTCCGGCGGCCTCAACCACGACGCACGACGCACGCCTCGTCCACGACTGTCCCCGATGTCTCCTGCTCCAACACCAAGGTCCAGGAGGTCCTCGAGGTCGTCCACGATGCGCCCCCTGTCTGCATCGCGATGGTGCCCGTCACCTGTTCGACGGAGTGCTCGACCCAGGTCGACACCATCGACAACGTCAACGAGGTCCACGACGCCACCAAAACCGTGTGCCCTGAGCCCATGGTCGACCTCAACGACAAGGAGGTCGAGCAGCCCTTCCCCGCACCTGCAACTGCATCGTCAACGGCTGCTTCGGCCATGCCCCGTGAGCCGGCCTCAACGACGGCCATCGATTGCTAGGAGGGCCTCACTGCCGTCCACGATACGCCCACTGAGAGCATCACTGTGGCGTCCATGACCTGTTCGACGAATTGCTCGAACCAAGTCATCGCCGCATTGTCGCTCACATCACCAATCACGCCGACGCAACTGCTTCTAGCAACCACACTAACATTTGTCACCGACAGCGATTCTATCCTGAGGGTGCCCCAGGCAGTGCTCGTGCTCACCCAAGCCCCTCGTGTGGTTCCAGTCATGTATTTGCTGCAGTTGTTCACGGACCGCGACATCACTTACCTGATGCTAGTACTCCGGCCAACGCCTTGGCCATCATTTCTGGTGGATCAAGCAAATGAAAAGGTGATACGACCCATGATGGCCACCATTTCCTTGTTCTGTTGAAGGAGTGACTCTGAAGCCAAAAGGGGTGCTGCCACAAGTCACTTATGTGATGAACTATTTAACTCGTAATCTGAATTCATTGAGAGCATCCTCGAGGTATTTGGCAAGTCTGCAGCTGAAGCCATGTCTTTTTGAGAAGGTTGCTTGTTGGATTCCTCCTATACCAATAGATATTCAGGTCCCAAGTGAGTTGATAATGCCAATAATGGATGATATACACTTGTGTGCTACAGAACGGTGGTCAGGTTTCTTTTATGTGCAACCATCTTATGGATTTCATGCTCAGGATGGACAGCCACTGTTTGCGTTCAATCAAGATACCACCCTGCTGAAGCCACCTTGGCCATCATTTTCCTACAATTGCCAAACAGTACAGGTGCAGTTGGAACTACCCAACAGTGAGCTCCCCGACGACTATTATTCTCGTGTTGTCAATTTTTGTTCATCTGCGCATCAGTTTCTAGTTGACCCTGGGCATTTCAGTGTGTTGGTGGACAGTTTTAGGCTTGAGAAATTATGGCGTACTAGTGATCTTGTTAATATAACCCAGATTATGAGCATGACAGTGCACTGGCAATTTTTAAGTCAAGAGGGATGTAAGCAATTCCTTGGTTTTGCATTGGGATGGGCTGCTTTAACAAACTCCCACATTGGCCATTGTGAGTACAGTACAGAAATTGTTCGCATCAACGAAGTTACACTTCCAACCATTGGTTACAACTATTTATTCTTTGAGGAGTGGTTAGCCTGCACTTTGGCTCCGATGGCACTTCAGTGTGATAAGCTACTGATCACTGGTGGAACGGCAGTTGTTCCGAACTTGAGCACTATGACACTACATATGTATTCCTGCTATATGGTGCAACAACTGGGAGCCAGTAGGAATGGCAATTTCAGCATTATGAAACTACAGATGTCTAGCACTGAAGCTTCAGAAACTTCTGACTGTCAACATTTTATATCAACCGAGGAGTATCACCAATTCTAGGATTATTTTGAAGTTGGTTCTGGTCCAACATATCCGAAAGCAGATGAAGATAATTCAGTACAACACCAGATGAATTCCACCTATGTTGGCATATATATGGGGGGCACTCAGCGCAAGTGTTTGTGTAGTAGTGCCTCATGCTTATTTGGCAAATGGTTATTGGAGGCTGGGAACTAGCAAGATGGCAACGTTTACCGTCTCTTACAATGGAAACTCAAGGATGCTCCTTGGTATGGAAGAACAAGCATTCGGTCTAGTACCCTTGTCGCGTGTGGAGCTATGCCATACGAGTGTACGCCACCTGTGCGAGTGAGGAACGGACACATCAGACACCTGTTTAGGCCTAGACCGTGGCCGTCTTTCAAGTTTCATTCGGATGCAAGCTATCAGGAGGAGCCATGTTGCAGAGTGCAATCACAAGAAGTGGCTGAATGGTGTGCCCATCTTTATGCTTTCACTGAATTTTATTTGGAGAAGTTTGCTTGCTTTTGCACCATAATGCCAAGATATATTCCTATCCTGAGTAAGCCTATAATGCAATGTATGGGCGGTCTGTACCTGAGTGTGGTGGTGGCGTTGCTGTGTGAGTGCCCATTATCTTCAGGGAGGGAGTTTGTTGCTGGGGCCATGACTATAACAATTGAAATAGGAATTACAAGAGAACAGTCCAGCTGGCCACTGGGTTCATCATATTTGGATGCCCATCACATGAAGTTCCTGAACTGGTACTCCTTACCCTGTCATCACTCAGGTGCTCTTCCCAATTCCTTTGTTGCTACTGGGGTTGAGTACTCTATCAGCGACGTGCATAAATCATGGGACCCCGGAGACTTCATCCTACCAGCTTCTCATATTCGTCCATCCAAGACTCTAATCTTGATGGTAGGCAGCAAGGGAGTGGGGGCTATGGATGGTATGGCGTTCTCTGCCTACTCCGATCAAGAACATTTTCGAGGGAGGGATGTCATCGCTTTCACTGTCACTGACGACTTCGCGCAAGGTTCCGTTGACCACAGGTATTATCTTGGCTTCGACCAAGGCCCTGCGGACAACGACTACTTCCTCAGCCTCTCCTTCGACCGGGTCTCCGTCGGCGACTTCGACCAAGTCCAAGAGTATCGAGCGCAATGGGATCCGGGCAGGCGTCGGCTTGGGGTCAAGCCGCGTTTCAAGGAGGGGGATGTTAGGGCCCTTGCCTTACCAGCCCACCTACAGGCCTGTCGTCGGCCCAACACAATGGCCTGGTTGCAAGCTACATATACCTGGGAGGAGGCCACGAGCTAACCATCGAGTAGATCACGGCACGAACCGGCGGCGGCTACCTCCTTCCCTTTCCTCTGTTCTTCTCAGGAGCTCCCATTGGGCGCTGTAGGCGCCCGTTGGAGAAATGGCGCCTACAGCGACCAGCCATGGGCCGCAGCCCATTAAGAAGATCGCTCCCTCGATCCCTTCTGTTCGCTCGCTCTCTGAAGAAAAACACACTCGCGTCGCTGGTTTTTTTTTGGGCTGTGTTGTGCTGCTGGTTCAGGAAAAAGACTGGCCTCCGGTTTTTTACAATTTTGAATATGTTTGTGAAAAAAAAGTTCATATATTATTAAAAAAAGTTCATTGATTTTGAACAAAAAGGTTCACAAATCTGAAAAAGTTCATCGATTTTGAAAAAGTTCATCGGATTAAAAAAAAAGTTCATCGAATTGAAAAAAGTTCATTGGATTTGAAAAAAAAAGTTCATCGAATCGAAAAAAGTTCATTGGATTTGAAAAAAAAAGTTCATCGGATTTTAGAAAAAGTTCATCGATTTTTAAAATAAGTTCATCAAAATGTTAAAAAGTTCATTCATTTTCAAAAAAAAGTTAATCAAGTTTGAAAAAGAGTTCATTGAACTTGAAAAAGTTCATTGAAATTGAAAAAAAGTTCATCGAATTGAAAAAAGTTCATCGGTTTAAAGAAAAAGTTCACGAATTAGAAAAAAATATATCGTCTATTTGTAAACATTTCACACATTTAAGAAAAAAAAGAAAATAGGAAACAAAAAAAGAAAGGGGAAAAAACATAGAAAACATAGAGGGCATTCCCTGTATGTATAAAAAGATGGAAAGGAGGTTTGTATTCACGAGTGAGGGCGGTGGCGTAGTGGTTAGTGGTGTTAGCGATCAAAGGAGAGATCGTCGGTTCGATTCCTGGCAGTGCATACCTTCCCTTGCTTTCCTGTTTTGAGTTTCAAAACAGGGGGGAAAATGGTAGGTGGGCCGAGCCCAGCTAGCGCCGCTGCAGGCGCCGGTTTGCGGAAATAGCTATAACCGGCGCCTGCAGCGCCAAATAGGAAATGCCGTTCTTCTCTACCCCCTTTTCTCTCCTCTCCAATCCGTGTAATCGAGACTTGTAATCGTCATTGCTACCTAAATTCGTGAGTGGAACTGTTAGATCGAGAGATATATCAGTGGGTTGCTAACAGGAACCGGCGGGGCGAGCTACGGCGGAGAAGAGCTCCGGCTCGTCCCGGACATAGCATCGGGAGGCGAGGCAGCAGGTCGTGTGGGTGCCTCTTACCTGCGCGGCGGCGGCGGAGAATAGGGAGAGGAGGAAGGAGAAACCCTAGGGGTTGCTGGGGGTTAAATAGGGGCTCGGGCTCGGCCGGATCGCCACAGTGGCCATGTGCGATGCCCCTGATGCAAAGTTACTGTGAGAGAGAGGGGGAGCGTGAGGTGGAAGAAAAAGTGCACGGTGGGGGGATGACAGGTGGGGCCGGCCCGGTGCATGTGTGGAATTTAGCAGGGAAGAGAGAGCGAGAGGTCTAGGTGGGCTGGGCTCCGGCTCGGCTGGGCTTCAGGTAAGGTTTTCTTCCTATTTTGATTTCTTCTTCTTTTCTGTTTTCAACATACACAGAACTTAGAAGAAAACTAACATGGGGTTTAGGAGAAGGAGTTGAGAGATAACAAAATATCCCCAGAGTCCTGGAAATGAGCGCTATTTTAATAATATGCTCTGGCCATTTTAAAGACTGAAAATTTAAACAAGTTTGAATTTAATTCAAACTTGAATGAATTTTGGATCTGTCCAGAACATTTCCAAATGAGCTAAAATTTGGAGGAGGCGGTCTTGGCATGGTTTAGGAGTTTTAGGAAAATAGTGAGCATTAATCTGAAACAGAAAATGCCACTAGAGCAACAATTGAAAGAAAAGAAGAAAATAGAGAAGTCCTTGTTGGAATTGAAAACTTGGTGAAAACTTGTGGGAAGAACTTGGGCATGGGGTGTTGGAAGTTTCAAAAGAGAAGAAGAAGAGTAGGAGGAGGCAATGCACATGAACAAGTAAAAGAAAACAAGCACAACAATCGTATGGAGATGATGCATGATGCAAAAATAATAATAGCATGGAGCCACAACAACAACAACAACAACATAGCATCCAAGCATGGACATAACACAAACTAATTGAGGTCTCGGTCTTGGGCTGTCACAACAACGCTGGCTCCGCCCCTGAGACTGGGGTTGCTGGTGGGCGCGCGGGCAAAGGAGCTCGGGCTCCTGCTGGATTTGGGTGGCGGCGGTGGTTGGACGGCGAGGAATTCAAGGGAGGTGGCTGGTTGGCTTTATTCGTAAAACGAGGAGGTGGGAGGATCGGGATGAGATCCCGAGGGAGATAGTGGCGGCGGCTCCGATGGGACAGGGGCCTAAAATCTAGGGTTTTCCAAATTAGGTATGGGGTGGACTATATATAGGGAAGGGAGGGGACTTTGGATCATCCGATCGAGATCAGACGGTCGGGATAAAATGCTAGGGGAGACCAAACAAGAAACCGAAGATGTCTGGGGTTGATCCGGACCCACCGGTCACGACCGCACGGTTCGGGTTCGGGGAAGTTTTTCAGACTAGGTTGCGAGGGGGTTTGTGTGGTTGGTCTGAGAAGGGTCAACGGAGGCAAGAGAAGAAGCGGCAACTACGAACGGTTACGAGGTTTTTACAAAACGATGGCAATGGAGTGCCGATGCAATGTGAATGGTGCTATGATGCATGCAACAAACAAATAACTAACGTGGCTATCATGGAAATCATGGAAGGCATCTGGAGCTCCTATCTCAGGCTGTTACAGCTCGGGTGTCCGAAGGGAAGTGTACGAGACAAATGATTTTAGAAGATCTTTGGTGTATGTATTTGTATTCCTAGGATATGCCGAGGTATATTTGAGTAGGAAAGACAAATGTAATTTCGGAATGAAAAGTTGTCCTTTCGGTTTTTCTTTATGCTTCTATTTTGACTCGACTGCGACTCTTCGAAGATGTAGTTAGCCACTCATCAGCTTCTGCCCCTTAGTAGGGTATACTTTAGGCTGTTTTGGTCCAAATTTCAACCTTGAGCCGACGTCTCGGCACCATTGGGCGGTTGTATCGGCGGAAACAAGGCAATCAGACCATGAGGCTAAAACATACACTTGGTCTTAGGAGCTTTCGAGTGGGGGCAAATTAATAGCCCCCGGTATATGTCGAATCCCCGGGATATCCAAGGTCGAACCACCCACAATTCGGTTTTTTTGAAAAAGAAAAGCCCTTTATTTTACACGAACAACTGCTATCGGTCATATATAGTTTGACACTGCCGTCGGTTCACCGACCAGTTTACGCTTGTCGTGACAGTCAGCTTTCGGCTTTCTCCAACTGAGGTACTTAACCGGTTAAACCAGAAGTAACAATCACACTGGTGTTCCCTTTACCTCTTAGCCGAACAAAGCGGGAGCGTAAGAGGTAAGCTGTGACGCCCCTGCTCAACCGTGCACTAATCATACACGCAATGCACACGATCGAGAACAGAGTCTCACGGGAAGATATCACAACACAACTCTAAACATAAATAAAGAATAATACAAGCTTTATATTACAAGCCAGGGGCCTCGAGGGCTCGAATACATAAGCTCGAGACATACAAGCATCAGCGGAAGCAAAAGTATCTGAGTACAGACACACAGTTAAACAAGTATGCCTTAAGAAGGCTAGCACAAACAGCGACACTGATCAAAAAGGCGAAGGCCTCCTGCCTGGGACCTCCGAACTACTCCTGGTCGGTGGACTCAACGTAGTAGTAGATGCCTCCGGGGATCTCCTGCTCCTGGGCTCCGTCGTCTGATCACAGCAATAGGGTATGGGGAAAAGAGATAGCAAAGCAACCGTGAGTACTCATCCAAAGTACTCGCAAGACTGAGATCTATACTAATTATGCATTGGTATCAAAGGAATGGGGCTATATCTTTGGACTAAACTGCAGAAATGCCAGAACAGAGGGGGAAAGGCCTAGCCTATCGAAGACTAGCATCTTGAAGCAATCTTGCAGCATCAGAAAAGAGTAAAGCATAGTAACATATAATAGCAGTTATATTTTAGTAATGCCCTGAGATCCTTCCTCGACTACCCTGCGAGAAAGTGATCCCGAGAGCAGTAGTAACAGTTTATCATTGTAATAGTATCCATTTGTAGTTGTAGCAGATCAGGATACAACTCCGAGCATCCTGTTATCGTGGACACGGCTATTCGAATAGATAACTTCCCTGCAGGGGTGCACTACTGTTACCCAACACGCTCGATTAACTCTAGCCGGACACTCTTTTATCAGGTCATGCCCGGCCTCGGCTGATCGACACGACGTAGTCCTACCTAGGCTCAGCAGAGAGGTCCCCGTCGGTCTACATCCTAAGTGCTGAGGGGTCTTGGGCCCATCGCCCTTTGCACTCTGGGTCGTTGCGTGCAGGGCCAGCCTCACCATGATGTGCCTGTGGGTATCTGCTGTCAGCCGTGCCGCAATGCTGAACTGGACATCTGTCAAAGCTTTCGGCTGATACATACGGCGCCGAGGGCCCCATTAAACCATTATCCCGCGTGGTGGTAGTGCGTATAGGCCAGCGGCCAACTCAGATCAAATACCCAAATCCGTTAGGCGTATTTAGTAACTCGCAGAGACGAACAGGGTTCCTGTCGCTCCGACTTGGTAATACACGGCTCGCGGGTTCTCTTGGAGTCGACCCGTCTTTAATATTATTCTTTCGCGGGCACTCTTGGAGCTGGCCTGACTTTAACAGTTTAAAGTATTGCAATATGTAATCATTCCCGTGATCATCACCCAGAGTGATCACGGCCCGATAACAGGCATGGCAAACGGCCAAGGTGAAAGGCCACAGATGGATCAACAGCATAGCTAACTAAGCATCATAGGACAGCAGGTAGGTATCAACAGTAGGCGACGAAATCAGGCTATGCATCAGAATAGGAACTATCGGAGCAACAACAGAAGCAATACTAATGCAAGCATAAGAGGGAAAGAGTGGGCGATATCTGGATGATCAAGGGGGTTTTGCTTGCCTGGAAGCTCAGCTGAAAGGGTCTGGTCGTCGATGACGTAGTCGTACTCAGCAGTGTCGTCGGCAGTCTCGGGGTCTATCGGGAGAGAAAGAGGGGGAAGAAACAATAAATACACGGCAACAAATGCAACAGAGATGCATGGCATGCCTAAACGATGTGCAAAGGTGATATAATGCATCTCTAAATATTTTAGATGATTTAGGAATTTACCTGGAATTATTTTATCAAGGCCATGCACTATTCATTTATCGGAAACAGGCAAAAAGTTCCATGTTCAGTATGTTAGAGGGGTGTGGCAGGTATGTGGGTGACATATTCGGATTCTTCATATTTTTCTGATCATTTTTCATATATAAATTATTTTCATCCAAGTTACGGTTTATTTTATATGATTTTTCAAAGTTTTAAATATTTTTCTGAAATTCTGGATTTAATTTAATTCGAAATTAAATTAAATGTAAATGCTATGGGTACACAGAAAGTGTACCCACAGATGTGCTTGTGTGACTGACCAGCGGGCCCAGTTGACTGGGTCAACTGCCCAGTCAGCAGAGGCTGACTGGTGGGGCCAGTCAAAGTCAACAGCCCAGTCAGCTTTGACTGTTGACTGGTCAAAGGGACCAGGGGACCCACATGTCAGTGTCTAAGTTTATAACTAACAGTTTATTTATTTTACTTATCTGATTAATCTAACAGTGGGCCCCACTATCAGTGTCACGGGGTGCTAATTAAGCGGGGATTAGGCCCTAATGATGTGCCACGTCGGCGACGTCACAGGCGACGAGGCCGAGCACGCCGGAGTTGGCCGTCCGGCCGTTTCCAGCGACGGATGGAGGCGCAGGTAGGTGCGTTGGGTAGCAGGGGCTCACGCGGTTCGGATGGTGGGCGCAGGATGGCCGGAGGTGCACTGTAGCGGCATCAGCGACAAGCCTAGCGGCGGCGGCGCTTCGTACTTCGCTGGAAAAGCGGCGGGAGTGGGCTAAGGGGGAAGCTGGGGGTCGGGTTCGGCGCAGCACGGGCTCTGGAGCGCGCCAGTGGCACGCGGGGGTGCTTGGGAGCACGCGCAGCTCGTGTGCTGCGGTCATGGCGGCGGCGGGTTCCGACAACGGCGGGGGAGCTAGCTAGGCTACGCGCGAGAGGGGGAAGAGGGGTCGAGGAGGACCGGGTGCTCACGGCGGTCCTGTAGAGGAGGGCAGCGGGCTCGGGGAAGCACTGGATCGGTCGTTTCGATGATGGTGGCTGTCGAGATGCAGCAGCGGGGAGGAGCTCGATGGCGATGGCTGGGGGGCGCCCCCGCTAGTCCTGGTGCTTGGGGAGGACGAAGACGACGCCGACAGAGTCGATGGACATCTCCGCGTGGATCGGGGTAACGCCGGAGCGCGGCAACGAGGAAGTAGCGGCGATGGAAGCGCTCGGCGAGTGCGGGGAGAGTCAAGCGAGCGAGGGGGGGTTTCTGGGGGGGCTAGGGTTTGCGGGGGAGAGAGAGACGCGCGGGGGTGGCCTTATCCTCGCCGGGGATTCGCGGGTTGCTCGACAACGAGCTCATCCGAGCACGGACGGCGCACAGGCGCTCGGGCGCCCTGTCTCTGGCAACAGGTTAGGGAAAAGGCCGCGCCTGGTGGGTTGGGCCGCACTGTATGCCACTTAGGCCCAGTCCACCAGTGTATTTCTGTCTTTTTCTTTTTCCTGTTTCTTTAATTAGTTTCTGTTTTGTCTTTTCTTTTCACACCAAATGACTTTTGTAAAATGTGAGACTTGTCCAATTAAATACTAAGCAATATCTACCACTGCGAGAAAAAGGTTTGGTGACAAAATGATTTCATTTGAATTTTAATTAAATAAAAATGGATTAAACACTACTGTTTTTGTACTGTCTTAGGATGTTAGAGTCATTTAAATATTTCAATTAATGTTGATTTTATTTTTATAATTGCTTTGGGAATATTTGCAATATTATGAACATTTTAGTTTCCAAATTGGAGCAACTTTTATTTTCAATTTATATTTGAATTTCAATTTGAGTTGGAATTTGAAATGAGATATGATGCAAATGATGATCAAGCACTGTTAAACATGGTGACTTGGCATTATCAAAACGTGATCACTGTAGCTTAATACATGGGGATGTTACATAAGCATAGGAGCTGGGCAACCGAACTATTGACCAAAGACACAACTCGAAACTGGTCCATATAATGCGAAATACCAAGGACGTGGGGCCGAGGACTTCCTAAAGTATCTCGGATGTTACAGGGTGCATGCTTGATATTATAGCCCCCCGTCAGGATTGATGGTGCCTTAGAGGCATTTATCATTTGTATTTGCTTAAAGTTATGTTCAAAGAAGGATAAAAAGGATGTGACATCGGGGCTTCTCTTTATTAAAAAGGATCGAATCAATTGAAAAAAACAAAGGGGATACAAAGTATCAACATAAAAGATAGGTGAGGAGGGTAGTGCGGCGAGTCCTCGGACGATTGGCTTGACATCCTTTTATCGTCCTGCTGGCGCACGTCCTCCGTACTATTGAACAAGGGCTCGTCATCTAGATCGAGGAAGGAGAGCTCCGCTTATAGAGGGACCCGTCGGTTCTTGAATACATTCGAAATGGTGATCACTTTGAGCAGCAAAATTGGCGGAGGTTCGCTGAATTCGGCTCAAAGGTCGTTTTTACTTAGCCCCCGGTTGAACCCAGTATACTTTAGCGTGGGGCTTAAATTGGTCACCGAGCGTGTAGATACACATGTCAGTTTACCTGAACTGTTCCCGGTACGCTTGCTCCACCGTCCCCATGGAATTTTCAACACAAAGTTGTGTATCCGATGAATGAAATCCTCAATCATGGAAACATGGTGGTGGAGCGCGCGTTCCTATTTGGGGCCACCTGTTTTGTGCTCCGAGTGTAAGTTACACTTTTGAACGCTTCATGTGGCTCTGGCCGCTTGATGCTGCTCGTGCCCTTGATGCTTCCTCGGCCGCTTGCACCTCGGCCACGAAGGCCGCTGTCTGCTCCTTGGTTCGGAGAGAGCGTTCTGTATTTCCATTGACTGTAATTATGTCGTTTGTCCCTGGCATCTTAAGCTTTAGATAAGCCTAGTGAGGGATGGCGTGGAATCGAGCGAAGGTAGTCCGTCCGAGGAGTGCGTGATAACCACTTCAAAAGGGTACAATGTCAAAGATTAACTCTTCGATGCGGAAGTTGTCGGGTGTGCTGAAGACAATGTCTAAAGTGATGGTGCCTAAACATTGTGTCTCAATTCCAGGTATGATACCATTAAAGGTAGTAGTATTGGGGTTGAGTCTGGCCGGATCCATATGCATTTTCTTGATGGTGTTGGCGTATATCAAGTTGAGACTGCTACCCCCGTCCATATGGACTTGGGTCAGATGAAAACCGTCCATAATGGGAACGAGTACCAAAGGCCTCTGTAACAGATACTGGTCAGATGGTGTTGTAGGGTGGAACCCTAAAGGAGATCTTTTCACACTTGGAGGGGGAAAGGGGATGAACACAAGAGAAATCACTCAAACAAAACCCAATTACACATCCACTAGAACAACATGGTTGAGATCCACAAGCATACAAGATTGATACGTCTCCAACGTATCTATAATTTTTCATTGTTCCATGCTATTATATTATCAATCTTGGATGTTTTTATAAGCATTTACAAAAATTATATATCATTTTTGGAGACTAACCTATTAACTTAGTGCCTAGTGCCAGTTGCTGTTTTCTGCCCTGTTTATGTTTTACAGAAAATCAATACCAAACGAAGTCCAAATGCCATGAAACTTTTTGGAGATTTTTTATTGGCCAAGATAAACACTAGAAGCTTCGGGAGGAGGCCAGAAGACCCTGGTGGGCCCCAGGAGCCACCAGGGCGCGCCTGGGGGGCAGGCGCGCCCTGGTGCCTCGTGGGTCCCATAGGGCTCCGTTTGACCTAATTCTTCCACTATAAATTCAGAAAAAATCAGAAACCCTCAGGGGAGTCCACGAAATACTTTTTCCGCCCCCGCAAGTTTCTGTTCCAGAGAGATCCCATCTGGAGGCCTTCTCCGGTAATCTGCCGGAGGGGGAATCGATCACGGAGGGGCTCTACATCAACCTTGTTGCCCTTCCGATGATGCGTGAGTAGTTTACCACAGACCTTCGGATCCATAGGCAGTAGCTAGATGGCTTCTTCTCTCTTTTTGATCTTCAATACAATGTTCTCCTCGATGTTCTTGGAGTTCTATCCGATGTAATCACTTTTTGCGGTGTGTTTGTTGGGATCCGATGAATTGTGAGTTTATGATCAGATTATCCATGAAATTATTTGAGTCTTTGCTGCACTCTTTTATGCATGATTATTATAGCCTCGTATTTCTTCTCCGATCTATTGATTTGGTTTGGCCAACTGAGTTGATTTATCTTGCCATGGGAAGAGGTGCTTTGTAGTGGGTTCGATCTTGCGGTGCTCAATCCCAGTGATAGAAAGGGACATGACACGTATGTATCGTTGCTACTAAGGGTAAAAATATGGGGTTTATTCATACATGAGTTTATCTTGTCTACATCATGTCATCGTTCTTAAGGCATTACTCCGTTCTTTCTTGGACTTAATACACTAGATACATGCTGGATAGCGGTCGATGTGTGGAGTAATAGTAGTAGATGCAGGCAGGAGTCGGTCTACTAATCTTGGACGTGATGCCTATATACATGATCATTGCCTTGGATATCGTCATGATTATTTGCTTTTCTATCAATTGCCCAACAGTAATTTGTCTACCCACCGTATGCTATTTTCTCGAGAGAAGCCTCTAGTGAAAACTATGGCCCCAGGTCTATCAAAATCATCTTACTAAAACCCTAAAAATATTGCTGCCATTTTCTTTTATTTATTTTATTTTGTATTTTTATTTCAATCTATCAATCTATCACATACAATTTAATCTTGCAATTTACCGCCGATGGATTGACAACCCCTCATTTGCGTTGGGTGCAAGGGTTTGTTGTTTGTGTGCAGGTACTGCTAACGAGGTGTTGTGTGATTCTTCTACTGGTTCGATAACCTTGGTTTCATAACTGAGGGAAATACTTATCTCTATTGTGCTGCATCATCCCTTCCTCTTCGGGGAAATACCAACGCAAGCTACAAGTAGCAGGAAGAATTTCTGGCGCCGTTGCCGGGGAGACATCATCAACATCTATCAAGTACCTTTGCATAAACTCTCATCTCCTTGCATTTACTTTATTTGCCATTTGCCTCTCGTTTTCATCTCCCCCACTTCTAAAACGTTTTTATAAAAATACAAAAATATTTTCCGTTTGCCTTTTTCTTGTTTGCTTGATTGCTATCTTGCTTGCGTAGTCACAATGTCTCAAGAAAATACAAAATTGTGTGATTTTTCCAATACTAATAATAATTCTTGGTGCAATAATTTTGCCTCCTTATGTTTTGGAGATTGTTGACAAACAGTGAGGGACTAATGTGTTTGCTAGTGCACACAGAGTAACAGGTCCCTGGAGTCAAAGAGGAGTTTGTATTCAAACTCCGAAGAATATCCCCTGCGTGGTAGTGAAGGTTATCACCGAAGATTATGACGACAAGAGTGACCCCTCAAAAATTGTTGATGCAAAGCAATTCGTTCGGTGTCCGTCCGAAGAAGTTGACTGCAGACGAGGAGATTGAAGACAAAGTGAAGACGTAGCATTCATTTCGTCGTTTCTTTTCTCTTTCTTGAGTCATAGGACCACCGTACTATTAAGAGGGGTGTAGCGTTAGAAGCTTTGATTCGCTGATGCTAAACCCAAATCCTATGAAAGTTGCGAGAGAAATCTCTTTGTGTTCCGAGCAAATACTTGCCAGCAAGAGACTGTGATCTTCTTCGTTGCGAGAGATTTGTCTCTGACCGAGGAGTTAGCATTACTTGCTCCCCAAGTAATGTTACCGTTGCTCTCAAAATCCGACCGTTGTGAACGTGTCGGTTGGCCATTGGCTGGACCGCGTGTCCAAAATGGTCATTTCCCATCAGGGAAGGCTGCGGCTATAAATAGCCACCCCGCACCGGCGTTGTCTGGTGGCTGCTCCGTTTGATTCTGAGAAGATTGTTGAGCAACCCCCTCTCCGATAGATTTGAGTTTAAAATCCACCAAGAGAAAACCCCAGAGCCGAAAAATTAGATAGTGGTTTAGCATCACTCGAATCTAAGTCCAGTACGCTCCGCCTATTACTCTTGAGAGCTGCGAACTCTCTAGACGGTTAGGTGTCAATTTCTTCAGAGACCAAGAGTAATTGTGGTTCTCGAAGGAGAAGTCTGTAAAGGTTCGGAGATCGCCTCAAGCATCTACCACGAGTAATCGGCATTGGTTGACGAACCAATTGTCGAGGAGAATAGGGTGAAGTGAGTTTATCTTCTGTGTTAAATCACAACCCCTCCAACCAGACGTAGTCCTTTTGCAGAAGGGCGAACTGGTCTACCAAATACCTTGTCGCCATCGAGCATCACTGGTCACCTCTGCTACCCTCTTTTACATTCGAACTATGACATATGACATATTTCAAACATGTGATTTACCTCGATGCATGTTGTTAGTTTCCATTTGGTAGTTTGTATTCGCTCACTGTATACTGTTTTCATTCGTTCCGCTGCTGGGTTCCGAGAGTTTTGATATTTCCGAAGAAAATTTAAAACTCCCATTCACCCCCCTCTGGTAGACATACTTCGTTCCTACAATTGGTATCAGAGCAAGGTACTCCTTGACTCTGCTCATTTTGGTCTAACCACCTTGGAGTTTAAGTATGTCTTCAGTGAGCTACAAGTCGAACCTCAAGATTCCCATCTTCGATGGGACGGACTATCCCTTCTGGAAGGAGAAGATGAAGATCCGTCTCCGAGCCATTGACGATGATATGTGGAATGTGGTGCAGAATGGATTCATGGTTGAAGTGCCCCAGGTCCCCACTGACCACGAGAAGAAACTCATTCAGATGGATGCTCAAGCTAAAGATGAAATTGGTGGCCATCTCTCTCGTGCTAAATTTCTTCGCTATCGTCAGTGTGAAACTGCCAAGGAATTGTGGGACATTCTCGAGAACATAAATGAGGGCGTTTGAACTCAGAAAGAAGCTCACATTGATACTCTTCGGGCCAAGTTCAATAGGTTCAAGCGTATCGGAAATGAAAGCTGCCAGCAAACCTTCGATCGTCTGAGTGACATTGCAAACGAGCTACAAGGTCTCGGCGCCAAAGACATCACTGACCATGAAGTTGTGAAGAAACCGCTCGGATCCCTTGACAGTTCGTTCGACACTCAAGTCCTGATGATTCAGGAAGGAGCTGATTTCAAAGTTCTCGACTCTGCTGATATTATGGAAAGACTAAACACCCACGAAGAACAAGAAGAAGAAAAGAGAGATCTCTATGGTTCAAGTCACCGAAAAAGTCATGCTCTCAAGGCTGCGGCTGATTCTTCCTCAGAAGGAAACGCCGATGAAGATTCAGATGACCCCGAAAGGATCAGCAA
Organism: Elymus sibiricus; assembly: GCA_039707655.1. Classification (NCBI taxonomy): domain Eukaryota; kingdom Viridiplantae; phylum Streptophyta; class Magnoliopsida; order Poales; family Poaceae; genus Elymus; species Elymus sibiricus. The sequence goes on from CM077674.1 coordinate 258,153,604, forward strand.
GGATCTCACATTGATCACGGAAAGATTCCAGCGCCTTCATAGGAAAAATCAGTTTCAGAAGAAAGGATCCAGCAACTCTGGCGGCTCCAAATCTTCATCAAAACCGACTGGAGATTACACCTGCTTAAAGTGCAAAAAGCCAGGGCATTTCATTTCGGACTGCCCTCTCTGGGAAGCTGAAATTCGTGCGAGTGGAAGATATGATTCAGGAAACAACCATGGCAAAGGCAAGAGTAAAAGCTACGACTCCGATGATGAAAAGAAAACGAAGAAGTTCTTCAAGAAGGATAGCTCCTCCAAGTCCTCATCCAACCGCAAGAACACCTCTCGCAAGGCCAAGGCGTACATCGGCAAGGAGATGGATTCCGAAGAAGAAGCATCATCTAACAACGAAGAGTTTGAAGAATCCGATGAGGGTTCTGATTCCGGCATGGCTGGCATAGCATCTGCCTCTACTCCTGCATCAAACTTCTTCGAGAATCATTCGAGCGACAACGAGCCTCCGGCGTATTGCTTCATGGCCAAAGCTTCGAAAGAAACGGTATCCTCCAAACATCACAAGGTTCACTCCAGTGATCTATATTCTTCTGATGAGGATGACCATGCTAAACTGATCAAAATTGCCAATATGCAACAAAACTCTCTCGAGAAAATTGAGAAAACCCTCAGGAAGTCTGAAGGGTTGTTGGTTGAAGAGATGGAGAAAAATCAGTCGTTGACCGAAGAGCATTCCGCTCTCGAGTCTCGAATGAAAGAACTATAAGATCGTCATGATTTTCTCTCAGCTAACCACGAAAGATTGACTTATGATTACCTGAAATGGAAACAGGAACTTGAGTCGCTGAGAGAGGCTCATGATGATTTGATCAGAGAAAATTCTCTTCTCACCCAACAACTCAAAGAGAAACCTGAAGTGTTTGTACCTCCTTGCTTAAAATGCCTTGAACGCAGTAACGGTGAATCAAATGCTGAATCTTCTGTGAATGCTAACCCCTCGGTCGAGGAAAATGGTTCTGTTTCTGATGAAAATGCTAGGTTGAAGGATCTTCTTCAGACAGGAATGTTCAAGTCCCTCAAAGGGCATCAAACCCTGTGTGATGTTCTGAAGAAATCCATTCTTCACAAAAATCCCAGAAAGGAAGGTATCGGTTTCGAAAGGAAACTAAATGAGAATGGCTTCTACTGGGAACCTGATCAATATCCTCGCACTGTGTGGGTACCTGCTAAGAGAAAAATGTTCGATCCAGCTTTACTTTCGGGATATGACTCTCCTATTCCTGAATACTCATATGATGATTCTCTGGACAACTATAAGTTGTTCAAAAATCAACGTGGTGAGGCTGTTGCTCGCTACGTTGGACCTATCAGCAGGAATGGCCCTCCTAAGGAAGCTATCTGGGTACCCAGGAAAACTATCGAAGCATTACCTGTTACTAGGCTACTAATCATGCAGGAAGAAAATGCTCGATATATCCTTGAAAAGATTCGACAAAATGAGTACATACTTGCCTCACCAAACCATTATACTCATTCGTCTGGAAGAAATTTCAATGCATACTCTGTCAATTATGCTCGTACTCATTCAAGTCACAATTCGTATAATTATCGAAAGAAATCATATCCTGCTCGCTCATATGTTTCGAAGCCACCTACAAAGATGTGGGTGGTTAAGAAAGCCAAATTTCTCTGCCGGACTATGTCTCCGGGTGTACCGAATGGATAATGGATAGTGGATGCACTAGTCATATGACCGGAGACAAGTCGTTGTTTGTCGACCCCAACTTAACTGCTTCATCTAAGAAGTATATTACTTTGGCGACAACAACAAAGGAAAGGTAATTGGGTTAGGTAAAATCCAAAAGCATCGATGCTGTTTTACTTGTTCAATCTCTTGGATTCAATCTCAGGTCAGTCGGCAAGCTTTGTGATCTAGGCATGCTAGTTCTATTTTCTAAATCCAAAAGCATCGTCTTTATGGCCACTGACAATTCCTTCATTTTAGAGGGGAATAGAAAAGGTGATTTATATATTGTGGATTTCTCTAAGGGTCCCTCAGTCCGAACTTGTTTGCTTGCAAAAGCAACCGAAGGATGGCTGTGGCACCAAAGACTTGGTCATGCAGGTATGAGAAATTTGCAGACTCTCGTGAAGAAAAATCATCTCCGTGGTGTTCCTGAACTCAAATTTGACAAGGATCGTCTCTGTGCTGTGTGTGAATCCGGTAAATTGGCCAAGAAGCACCATTCATCAAAAACTGTCATGACCACAACAAGGCCACTGGAAATTCTTCATATGGATTTATTCGGGCCTCAAAACTATGCAAGTTTCGGAGGCAGTCATTATGGTCTGGTTATTGTTGATGATTTCTCTCGATACACTTGGGTATTCTTTCTCGAAGACAAAACCTGCACCCAAGACATCTTCAAAAGATTTGCTAAGAAGGCTCAGAATGAATATGATGTGTGAATTAAGCATGTCAGAAGCGACAATGGAACTGAGTTAAAAAAATACTCATATCGAAGATTTTCTCGATGAATATGGTATCACTCATGAATTTTCTGCCGCATACACTCCCCAACAGAATGGAGTTGTTGAGCGAAAGAATAGAACTCTCATTGAAATGGCGAGAACAATGCTCGGTGAGTATAAAACTCTTGCCATGTTGTGAATCATGTTTATCTTCACAAATTCCTTAAGAAAACTTCATATGAGCTTATCACTGGCAAGAAACCGAATGTTTCTTATTTACGTGTTTTTGGTGCACCTTGCTATATTCGTGACATGAATCATAATTCTAAGTTTGCACCTAAGGCACATGAAGGTTTTCTTCTTGGTTATGGCTCGAATTCGCATACTTATCGTGTCTATAACTCTCACCACGGGAAAGTTATGGAAACGGTAAATGTGCGGTTTGATGAATCTAACGGCTCCCAAAAGGAGCACCTGCCTAATGTGATAGATGAACCTCCGATTTCAGATGCTATTCGGCAAATGGCTATTGGGGACGTCAGGCCAGTCGAAGGTATTACACCTGACTCTTCCGATGATGATGCTCCCATAGCTCGACGCACACGCCAATCTACTGCCGAAGAAAATGCCGCACCGAACACAAATGGCAACCCAAATGCAAATGCAAATGCCGATCAAAATGGCAATCAAGATGACAATGGCGATACTAATGCCAATCCTGATGCTGATACTGAGGAAAATGAAAATGATCATCAATAAGGAAATCCTCTCCCACGAGTGGCAAATCGAGTTGACCCTTCATTAATCCTCGAAGATCTCGATAATCCAGGTTACCGACCCACAACTCGCTCTCGCTCTCGTTTGGCTAACTACTGTGGAAGTTTCTCTTTCGTCTCATTGACAGAACCTACCAAGTATGAAGAAGCTATGAATGATCCCAATTGGATGAATGCCATGCAAGAAGAGTTGGTGCAATTCAAATTGAATGATGTGTGGGAATAGGTTGACAAACCAAATCCTAAGAAGCACAATATCATCGGCACAAAATGGATTTTCTAGAACAAACGAGATGAAAATGGCATTGTTGTGAGAAACAAAGCACGTCTTGTCGCTCAAGGGTATACACAGGTAGAAGGTATTGATTTCGGTGAAACATATGCTCCTGTTGCTCGCCTTGAGGCAATTCGTATTCTTCTCACTTATGCAAATTACAATGATATTCTGCTTTACCAAATGGATGTGAAAAGTGCTTTCCTCAATGGTGAAATTGATGAGGAAGTATATGTTAGGCAGCCACCTGGCTTTGAAAACCCTCAGTTTCCTAACAAAGTTTTCAGGTTGAAAAAGGCGCTATATGGGCTAAAGCAAGCCCCTCGAGCTTGGTATGACACTCTGAAGAGGTTTTTGCTCGACAAAGGGTTCAAGCCAAGATCCACTGATTCCACTCTTTTTACTCGTGCTATTGATGGTGACCTATTCGTGTGTCAAATTTATGTGGATGATATTATTTTTGGCTGTACTAACAATGCCTGCAGCATGGAATTCGAGCGAATGATGTCCGAGAAATATCAAATGTCTATGATGGGTGAACTCAAGTTCTTTCCCGGACTCCAAATTCGTCAACAGGACAATGGAATTTTCATATCTCAGGAGAAATATCTGAGAGATTGCCTGAAGAAGTTCAAAATGCAAGACTGCAAACAGAAGGGCTACAAAACTCCCATACCCACAAATGGCCAACTGGACGCAGACGTGTACGGTAAAGATTATGATCAGAAAGCTTATCGTTCAATGATTGGTTCCTTGCTTTACCTATGTGCATCCAGACATGATATTATGTTGAGTGTTTGTATGTGTGCTCGTTTTGAAGCTGCACCGAAAGAATCACATCACCAAGCGGTCAAGCGTATTCTGAGATATTTGGCTCACACCCCCACCTTAGGTTTATGGTATCCTAAGGGAGCACAGTTTGACCTCGTTGGATATTCAGACTCAGATTATGCAGGTGACCGAGTTGACAGGAAATCTACTTCGGGGACATGCCATTTCCTCGGTAGATCATTGGTATGTTGGTCGTCTAGGAAGCATAATTGTGTCTATCTCTCTCTACGGCTGAGGCCGAATACATTGCTGCTGGCGCTTGTTGTACTCAGTTATTATGGATGAAGCAGACTCTGAAGGATTATGGCATCAAGGTCAAGAAGATCCCTCTATTGTGCGACAATGAGAGTGCAATCAAAATTGCACACAATCCTGTGCAGCACTCTCGCACCAAGCATATTGAGATCAGACATCATTTCCTACGCGATCATGTTGCTAGAGAGGATATTGTTATCAGTCACGTCAATATCGAAGAGAATCTCGCCGATATCTTCACCAAGCCTCTCGATCAGAAAAGATTCTGTGCATTACGGTGTGAGCTAAATATCCTAGATTCCGCAAATGTGTAGTAAGCTGGACTCGGCACCCGTACCATCACTTCCACATCTTAGAAGGAATGGGTGCATAACACTCGAAGAGTTTGAAAATTTCGACAAAGTGAAATTTTCTTTCTGAGAGTGAATACATTAACGAAGAACTAGACTAACCGGGTGCCACGATAATTGTGCGATGCTCGGGGTCATACAGTTCTTATACGGTGGGTAACGCCACCACAATTTCTATTCGTTGAGTTGCGCTTAAAAGATTTTGTGTCTGTCCGAATGTTTTTCACTCATAGCTTTTCTCTCGGGTGTTTGTATTTTTTTTGTCTGAGTGAAATATCTAGGACCCTGTTTTCCCTCCATTCTATCTCTTCCAGTCTATGCTGTTCTGTTATGAATGCACAAATTTCATCTGGGAACGAAACTTTATCTGGTGTCCTTGACCACGTTAAAGTTTCGGTCCGAACTTAATCAGTTTTGGCGAAAGCCGTCCAAAATTTGGGGTTTCCCGCCCAAGTCTGGACCACGTTCTTTGGTGACGGTTGCCACGTGCTTCCCATCAACTGCCAGCTTATCAGATCCGTTGACTCGCAATAGTCCCTTGACTCTGGCCGTCAGATCAAATTCACCGGGGTGCGGCTATTTCCTCCTCGTATATAAATGCTGTGCCACGACCCTCCTCATTTCACTTCGCATCTTCCCCATCGCCACCTTCCGAAGCCCTACTGCACTGCTCCTCCTCGAGCTCGACGACGTCGACTATCTTCGCCGCTTCGCTGCCGGAAAGAGGTCGCCGGAGTCATTCCTCGCCACCGCGAATCATCTTCCTCTCCGCGTCGCCGTAGTTGCTGCGCATCACCAAGTGAGGGTATGTGTAGTGCGAACTTGTTCTTCCATTCTTCCTATTCGAGTTCGTCCGCGGTAAAAATTGCCTAATTTTTACTATATTTCTCAGATCCTTACTGATAGGTAACTTGTGCAGATGTGGTTTGTAGTTCTCCCTCGCATCCGAAATTTTTGAGATCTAGGGTTTGTGTTATGTCTCGTACGAACGGAATGCTTAGCACGTTTACCTGTATTTTCTTCGAACCTACTAGTTCGTTCTACACATTTCTTTCGCCCGAAACATTTCTCAAAGTCTGCATCTATTTCTTCATCAAAAACGATTTCTTTTTCAAAATCTTCGTTGTGTGCATTCGTAACCCTGTCCCCATTTTCCCTCGCATCTATCTATGTTCACAGGAAAATGCAGTCAGTTGAGGATTCAGCTAAACCAGTAAGTCGGGTTGACAGAGATGATGTTATTTTGGGCACTGCTAATGAATCCAAAGCTCCGAATGCTAAGGGCCCAACGGTAGGCCCATCAACCAGCAAGAGAAAAAGGACCGATCAAAATGCCGACGAGCAAGAAGAGACTGCTCCGAAGAAGAAGAGGGGTGGTAGACAGGCATATACCAACACCGTCGAATACATCTCTCATGATCGGTATGACACTGTTCCAGGAGAAACCAAACATCAGAGAGATACTCGTCAACAATGGATTCAACGTCACTGGGTGCGAAAGTGGTTCAACTATGAATTTGTTCATCCTCGGTTTGCTCAAAACTTTGCGTTCCATCCTCCATGGGGTGACTGCCGGGAAATTTCTCTCATAAAGCCAAATGGTCCTCAAGAGAGACCTCCTCCACCTCCAAATGCACATGAGTCCTCCCTTCGTACACCCGACTCTTATCATGATGAGCTTGCTAAGCGTCAGCGAAACGCCATCAAACGAGCTTAGAGGGCTGAAAAGCAAAAGGATCGTGAAGAGGAAAACCTTCGCCTTCTCAAAGATGATGTGGAGAAGAAAAAGGCCGAAGGAAAATCTGAAAGTCGTTCTAAGCGCAAGCATGATCCCAGTGCTGCTGCGAAGAAAAAGAGCGCACCAAAGAGGAATAAGGCTGAACCTACTGATGATTTTTGCATGAATGATTCCTCAGCTGATGATGATGATCCTCCGCTCACCAAAGAAGAAGTTGCTGCTACTCTCAGCGAGGAAGTAAACATTACCACGTCAACTGTGCTGCCTGATCTTCGGGTTCAGTTGGTTCCAGAAGCACCACCGAAGAAGATACCAGCGACAAAAACCCCTGCTACCACTGTCACGATGAAGCAGCATGTGAACACAACTCCTCATCCAGATGCTATCAATTTGAAGGATTTGGTAGTTGACACTCCTGTGAGTTCTATCAAACCAGGCGAAAATATTCCCAAACCTGACTTCAAGAAACTCAAGGCGCCTACCGAGAAAGTTGCTGCTCCAGCTACTGCTCCAAAGGAGAAGGCTGATAAGTTTGCCCCTACCTTGACTCAGCCATTGGCTTCTAAGCCTCCCTCCGAGCAAGTTCCCGTCCCGACTACTCCCTCAGTCAAGTCTGATGCTCCTCATTACTATGATCACATATTTATCATGGAACAGCTCAATAAATTTGTGGACAATCCTTTCGATGGAGAAGTGGCATCCCTACCTATTCCTGCCGAAGTTATTGCTCAAGCCACTTCCGTAGTCCAAGAACTGAGAGAAGATGCAGTTGAGATCAACTCTCTCTCTCTGTCGAGCTAATGGACATTGATGAACGCATGAAAACTGCCTCTTCCAAATTTGTCATTAAAGCACTCGAGGATTCCTACAAGGACATTAATCGTGCTATGACTCTCCTTCGTCACCGAAGGTTACGCTTTCACACGGATCTAGATGAAATTGTTCGGAAGATCTGTGATGAACATCAAGCCAAAGTTACTGGATACAATGATCTGGTCAAAGGCCATATAGATCAAGTTGCTCAGCAAAAGAAAAAGCAACGAAAAAGAATTGCAACGAAAAATGCACCTCCTGCTCTGAAAGAACCATCGCCTGTTCCCCAAGTTGCTCAGTCTCCTGCTCCGCAAGACAAATCACCTGAGCCAGCTATTCTTTCGAACCCTCCAGTCAAGGACTCGGATGTTCCTCCCTCGCCAAGGCCAACTGAATCAGTGCCTGTGGCCTCCCCTACTCGCGCTGATATTCCCTCACAACAATTTGTCTCTGAGGAAGGTGAAATCCCTCGCTCCGAGCCCCAAGCTTCTCCGGCTCCTGAAGCCCCAAAAGTCTCGGCTTCTCTTATATTCGAGCAACAACAGATTCCAGTCGAGCAACAACCTTCAATGAATGATTCCGCCTCAGTGCCTACAGTGATTGAACCTACTCTGCTACTTTCTACCTCAGCACCTCCCACAGTTGCAACACCTGCTCCGTCTCCACTCAAGCTATCCATCAACACAGCTACCCAAATGCCAGATGTTAGTCCCTCCAAACGGAAATCTGTCTCTGCTAGCCGCACGGACTAGGTTGTCTATGGTGATGAATATCTTTCTCCTGAAGAAGAACTCAAATATCCATACCCTCGTGAAGAACTGCCTTTGTTCTCGTCAGGCGCAGGCGTAAAAGGTCCTCTTTTCAATCGGAATGCGCATCCCAAATTCTTTCAAGCCAGTCCATATGATGGGCCGCGCACTTCGGAATCGCCTCGTTTCTGGACTAAGGAACATGCCATCTATTACTCTCGGGTCCTCTATGGGAGCTGAAAGATATTTCCTCACGAATATCTGGACATCCCTGCCATGCACAACATTGGTTGTTTCAATCAATTACCTCAGGATCTGGATGATTTTTGCCTCACCAAGGTCTTTGAGTTCGAGCACCCTTGGAACAAAGAGATTATTCTTCAATTCTATGCGACACTGTATATCTCTGGCGATGAATCTGATAGCTCCAAATGGATTATGGAATGGATGACCGAAGGAAAACGCATCAAATGCACTTTGACAGATTTTGTCTCGCACTTCCATTTCCCTCGCTTTGAGCATGGTAACACTGAAATTCGAGTCCACAACATTGATGTCATATCGGATGAAAATTTTCGGTGCACAATGGATCAAGAAAAGATTCGTGACTACACTGGTCCTCCTCGCCCTGAGCATTTAACCTTCGACAATCAGACGCTATTCCACATGCTTTCCTACACCATTTGTCCTCTGGTGGGTATGAATCCAGACAAATCCATCTCAGATGTTCTTCGAAATTCTATTTATGCTATCTCTGAGAGATACATCTTCGACGTGGAAGCCATGTTCCCACGCATTCTAAAGGATTCTGCTCAATACCCCTTCTGCATCAAAGTGTTCGCGCCCTGGATTCAGAAAGTTGTTGATCATGCAATGCGCACAGTGTATCTTGCGAAGGAAAGCCATAAAAGCTTCATTCCTCCTGTTCGTGATACCCTGCAAGTCATGGAAGATATTTCTTCGGGCAAGTCACCTACGTCAAGCTCCCACGACTATCACAAGAAATTTGATGGGCCACGTCTACCTCAGCGCAACCGAAAGATTTCGCCTCAACCTCCATCACAACTCGAAGTCAGTTTGCGCACACAACAACTGCTGCTGCAGCATATCGTTGAGGATCGACGCGAAAAATAACATCTCGCCTCCGAGCTCAATGCTCTCAACAATCACACGCAGATAATGCATCTGATAGCTGATGAAAACAAGAAGAGGCTCTGGAAATTGCTTCGCAAGTTCTTCACCGAGAAACAACTCCTTAATGTCAATCTCCAAGAGCTCTATGACTATATTGACAAAGGCTTCACTATCGAAGATTTTCAAGATCGGAGTACCCCTCCTCTGCCTACTCATGAGCCTACAACAGATCTTCTTCATTTCAAGCTTCGCAAACTGCTTGACGAATCTGAAGCCGCCTCACCGACAGAGAAACCTGCCGAAGGCAATATGCATTCCCGTGTTCCTCCTGTGGCCACTCCAGCTATTCCCTCGTCTGCTCAGCCCCAAGCTATTATTCCTGAAGGAAAATCTGTTGCTGCTGAAGACGAAGACAATCCCGTCACTTCTGAAGAAGAACTCACCTCGGACAGCTCATCTGGAGATGCCACCGATTGAGCCAAGCTCTACGTTTCTGCACTCATGTTATTCGTCACCTTTTTGACACTTGTTGACAAAAGGGGGAGAATTACATTGAGTATCGATACATTTGCTTTCGGTGTTTCGATTGTTTTTGGTTTTGTGCGAGTTTGCAGCTTCTGGTTTAATTTATCTGTACTATGCTGTAAAACTCGATAACTTATGTGCTGAATATTTATAACCCCTGCTGCTGCACCATTTCTCTCGAAGCACTTATCTTGCAGGTGGAATTATAAGTTATAAATGATTGCACTACGATCTCGATGGATTATATCTCATCAGTGCGAATCAATGTCTCGAATGATTGAAATTTCCTCCATATTATTCAGTACTTGCAGGAGAATTTATCTCATATCCTTCTTCCTTGCATATATTTAGGGGGAGTCTATTTCATCTTCGAGCAAAGTAACACTCACTCACTCTTGTTGGAATTGCTTAACACTTATCTATCTTCACTTCGATGATTATCTGTTTTGTCATCAATCGTCCAAAAAGGGGGAGATTATTGGTGCAATAATTTTGCCTCCTTATGTTTTGGAGATTGTTAACAAACAGTGAGGGACCAATGTGTTTGCTAGTGCACACAGAGTAACAGGTCCCTGGAGTCAAAGAGGAGTTTGGAGTCAAACTCCGAAGAATATCCCCTGCATGGCAATGAAGGTTATCACCGAAGATTATGACGACAAGAGTGACCCCTCAAAAATTGTTGATGCAAAGCAATTCGTTCGGTGTCCGTCCGAAGAAGATGACTGCAGACGAAGTGAAGACGTAGCATTCATTTCATCGTTTATTTTCTCTTTCTTGAGTCATAGGACCACCGTACTATTAAGAGGGGTGTAGCGTTCGAAGCTTTGATTCGCTGATGCTAAACCCAAATCCTATGAAAGTTTTGAGAGAAATCTCTTTGTGTTCCGAGCAAATACTTGCCAGCAAGAGACTGTCATCTTCTTCGCTGCGAGAGATTTGTCTCTGACCAAGGAGTTAGCATTACTTGCTCCCCAAGTAATGTTACCGTTGCTCTCAAAATCCGACCGTTGTGAACGTGTCGGTTGGCCATTGGCTGGACCGCGTGTCCAAAATGGTCATTTCCCATCAGGGAAGGCTGCGGCTATAAATAGCCACCCCGCACCGGCATTGTCTGGTGGCTGCTCCATTTGATTCTGAGAAGATTGTTGAGCAACCCCCTCTCCGATAGATTTGAGTTTAAAATCCACCGAGTGAAAACCCCAGAGCTGAAAAATTAGATAGTGGTTCAGCATCACTCGAATCTAAGTCCAGTACGCTCCGCCTATTACTCTTGAGAGCTGCGAACTCTCTAGATGGTTAGGTGTCAATTTCTTCAGAGACCAAGAGTAATTGTGGTTCTCGAAGGAGAAGTCTGTAAAGGTTCGGAGATCGCCTCAAGCATCTACCACGAGTAATCGGCATTGGTTGACGAACCAATTGTCGAGGAGAATAGGGTGAAGAGAGTTTATCTTCTGTGTTAAATCACAACCCCTCCAACCAGACGTAGTCCTTTTGCAGAAGGGCGAACTGGTCTACCAAATACCTTGTCGCCATCGAGCATCACTAGTCACCTCTGCTACCCTCTTTTACATTCGAACTGTGACATATGACATATTTCAAACATGTGATTTACCTCGATACATGTTATTAGTTTCCATTTGGTAGTTTGTATTCGCTCACTGTATACTGTTTTCATTCGTTCCGCTGCTGGGTTCCGAGAGTTTTGATATTTTCGAAGAAAATTTAAAACTCCCATTCACCCCCCCCCCCTCTGGTAGACATACTTCGTTCCTACAATTGGTATCAGAGCAACGTACTCCTTGACTCTGCTCATTTTGGTCTAACCACCTTGGAGTTTAAGTATGTCTTCAGTGAGCTACAAGTCGCACCTCAAGATTCCCATCTTCGATGGGACGGACTATCCCTTCTTGAAGGAGAAGATGAAGATCCGTCTCCGAGCCATTGACGATGATATGTGGAATGTGGTGCAGAATGGATTCATGGTTGAAGTGCCCCAGGTCCCCACTGACCACGAGAAGAAACTCATTCAGATGGATGCTCAAGCTAAAGATGAAATTGGTGGCCATCTCTCTCGTGCTCAATTTCTTCGCTATCGTCAGTGTGAAACTGCCAAGGAATTGTGGGACATTCTCGAGAAGATAAATGAGGGCGTTTCAACTCAGAAAGAAGCTCGCATTGATACTCTTCGGGCCAAGTTCAATAGGTTCAAGCGTATCGGAAATGAAAGCTGCCAGCAAACCTTCGATCGTCTGAGTGACATTGCAAATGAGCTACAAGGTCTCGGCGCCAAAGACATCACTGACCACGAAGTTGTGAAGAAACCGCTCCGATCCCTTGACAGTTCGTTCGACACTCTAGTCCTGATGTTCGGGAACGAGCTGATTTCAAAGTTCTCGACTCTGCTGATATTATGGAAAGGCTAAACACCCACGAAGAACAAGAAGAAGAAAAGAGAGAGATCTATGGTTCAAGTCACCGAAAAAGTCATGCTCTCAAGGCTGCGACTGATTCTTCCTCAGAAGGAAACGCCGATGAAGATTCAGATGACCCCGAAAGGATCAGCAAGGATCTCGCATTGATCACGAAAAGATTCCAGCGCCTTCATAGGAAAAATCAGTTTCAGAAGAAAGGATCCAGCAACTCTGGCGGCTCCAAATCTTCATCAAAACCGACTGGAGATTACACCTGCTTCAAGTGCAAAAAGCCAGGGCATTTCATTTCGGACTGCCCTCTCTGGGAATCTGAAATCCGTGCAAGTGGAAGATATGATTCAGGAAACAACCATGGCAAAGGCAAGAGTAAAAGCTACGACTCCGATGATGAGAAGAAAACGAAGAAGTTCTTCAAGAAGGATAGCTCCTCCAAGTCCTCGTCAAGATCTTCCTCAAGGAATCCCTCCAAGTACTCATCCAACCGCAAGAACACCTCTCGCAAGGCCAAGGCGTACATCGGCAAGGAGATGGATTCCGAAGATGAAGCATCATCTAACAATGAAGAGGTTGAAGAATCCGATGAGGGTTCTGATTCCGGCATGGCTGGCATAGCATGTGCCTCTACTCCTGCATCAAACTTCTTGGAGAATCATTCGAGCGACAACGAGTCTCCGGCGTATTGCTTCATGGCCAAAGCTTCGAAAGAAAAGGTATCCTCCAAATATCACAAGGTTCACTCCAGTGATCTATATTCTCCTGATGAGGATGACCATGCTAAACTGATCAAAATTGCCAATATGCAACAAAACTCTCTCGAGAAAATTGAGAAAACCCTCAGGAAGTCTGATGGTTTGTTGGTTGAGGAGATGGAGAAAAATCAGTCGTTGACCAAAGAGCATTCCGCTCTCGAGTCTCGAATGAAAGAACTATCAGATCGTCATGATTTTCTCTCAGCTGACCACAAAAGATTGACTTATGATTACCTGAAACGGAAATAGGAACTTGAGTCGCTGAGAGAGGCTCATGATGATTTGATCAGAGAAAATTCTCTTCTCACCCAACAACTCAAAGAGAAACCTGAAGTGTTTGTACCTCCTTGCTTAAAATGCCTTGAACGCAGTAACGCTGAATCAAATGTTGAATCTTCTGTGAATGCTAACCCCTCGGTCGAGGAAAATGGTTCTGTTTCTGATGAAAATGCTAGGTTGAAGGATCTTCTTCAGACAGGAATGTTCAAGTCTCTCAAAGGGCATCAAACCCTGTGTGATGTTCTGAAGAAATCCATTCTTCACAAAAATCCTAGAAAGGAAGGTATAGGTTTCGAAAGGAAAATAAATGAGAATGGCTCCTACTGGGAACCTGATCAATATCCTCGCACTGTGTGGGTACCTGCTAAGAGCAAAATGCTCGATCCAGCTTTACTTTCGGGATATGACTCTCCTATTCCTGAATACTCATATGATGATTCTCTGGACAACTATAAGCTGTTCAAAAATCAAGGTGGTGAGGCTGTTGCTCGCTACGTTGGACCTAACAGCAGGAATGGCCCTCCTAAGGAAGCTATCTGGGTACCCAGGAAAACTATCGAAGCCTTACCTGTTACTAGGCTACTAACCATGCAGGAAGAAAATGCTCGATATATCCTTGAAAAGATTCAACAGAATGAGTACATACTTGCCTCACCAAACCGTTATACTCATTCGTCTGGAAGAAATTTCAATGCATACTCTTTCGATTATGCTCGTACTCATTCAAGTACAAATTCGTATAATTATCGAAAGAAATCATATCCTGTTCGCTCATATGTTTCGAAGCCACCTACAAAGATGTGGGTGGTTAAGAAAGCCTAATTTCTCTGCAGGACTATGTCCCCGAGTGTACCAAATGGATAATGGATAGTGGATGCACAAGTCATATGACCAGAGACAAGTCGTTGTTTGTCGACCCCAACTTAACTGCTTCATCTGAGAAGTATATTACTTTCGGCGACAACAACAAAGGAAAGGTAATTGGGTTAGGTAAAATTGCTATATCCAAGGACAAGAACATTGATGATGTTTTACTTGTTCAGTCTCTTGGATTCAATCTCAGGTCAGTCGGCAAGCTTTGTGATCTAGGCATGCTAGTTCTATTTTCTAAATCCAAATGCATCGTCTTTATGGCCACTGACAATTCCTTCGTTTTCGAGGGAAATAGAAAAGGTGATTTTTATATTGTGGATTTCTCTAAGGGTCCCTCAGTCTGAACTTGTTTGCTTGCAAAAGCAACCGAAGGATGGCTGTGGCACCGAAGACTTGGTCATGCAGGTATGAGAAATTTGCTGACTCTCGTGAAGAAAAATCATCTCCGTGGTATTCCTGAAGTCAAATTCGACAAGGATCGTCTCTGTGCTGCGTGTGAAGCCGGTAAATTGGCCAAGAAGCACCATTCATCAAAAACTGTCATGACCACAACAAGGCCACAGGAAATTCTTCATATGGATTTATTCGGGCCTCAAAACTATGCAAGTTTCGGAGGCAGTCATTATGGTCTGTTTATTGTTGACGATTTCTCTCGATACACTTGGGTATTCTTTCTCGAAGACAAAACCTGCACCCAAGACATCTTCAAAAGATTCGCTAAGAAGACTCAGAATGAATATGATGTGCAAATTAAGCATGTCAGAAGTGACAATGGAACTGAGTTCAAAAATACTCATATCGAAGATTTTCTCGATGAATATGGTATCACTCATGAATTTTCTGCCGCATACACTCCCCAACAGAATGGAGTTGTTGAGCGAAAGAATAGAACTCTCATTAAAATGGCGAGAACAATGCTCAGTGAGTATAAAACTCCCATTCGTTTCTGGGCTGACGCTATTAACACTGCTTGCCATGTTGTGAATCGTGTTTATCTTCACAAATTCCTTAAGAAAACTTCATATGAGCTTATCACTGGCAAGAAACCGAATGTTTCTTATTTACGTGTTTTTGGTGCACCTTGCTATATTCGTGACATGAATCATAATTCTAAGTTTGCACCTAAGGCACATGAAGGTTTTCTTCTTGGTTATGGCTCGAACTCACATACTTATCGTGTCTATAACTCTCACCACGAGAAAGTTATGGAAACGGTAAATGTGCGGTTTGATGAATCTAGCGGCTCCCAAAAGGAGCACCTGCCTAATGTGATAGATGAACCTCCGATTTCGGATGCTATTCGGCAAATGGCTATTGGGGACGTCAGGCCAGTCGAAGGTATTACACCTGACTCTTCCGATGATGATGCTCCCATAGCTTGATGCACATGCCAATCTACTGCCGAAGAAAATGCCGCACCGAACACAAATGGCAACCCAAATGCAAATGCAAATGCCGATCAAAATGGCAATCAAGATGACAATGGCGATACTAATGCCAATCCTGATGCTGATACTGAGGAAAATGAAAATGATCATCAAGAAGGAAATCCTCTCCCACGAGTGGCAAATCGAGTTGACCCTTCATTAATCCTCGAAGATCTTGAGAATCCAGGTTACTGACCCACAACTCGCTCTCGCACTCGTTTGGCTAACTACTGTGGAAGTTTCTCTTTCGTCTCATTGACAGAACCTACCAAGTATGAAGAAGCTATGAATGATCCCGATTGGATGAATGCCATGCAAGAAGAGTTGGTGCAATTCGAATTGAATGATGTGTGGGAATTGGTTGACAAACCGAATCCTAAGAAGCACAATATCATCGGCACAAAATGGATTTTCCGGAACAAACAAGATGAAAATGGCATTGTTGTGAGAAACAAAGCACGTCTTGTCGCTCAAGGGTATACACAGGTAGAAGGTATTGATTTCGGTGAAACATATGCTCCTGTTGCTCGCCTTGAGGCAATTCGTATTCTTCTCGCTTATGCAAATTACAATGATATTCTGCTTTACCAAATGGATGTGAAAAGTGCTTTCCTCAATGGTGAAATTGATGAGGAAGTATATGTTAGGCAGCCACCTGGCTTTGAAAACCCTCAGTTTCCTAACAAAGTTTTCAGGTTGAAAAAGGCGCTGTATGGGCTAAAGCAAGCCCCTCGAGCTTGGTATGACACTCTGAAGAGGTTTTTGCTCGACAAAGGGTTCAAGCCAGGATCCACTGATTCCACTCTTTTTACTCGTGCTATTGATGGTGACCTATTCGTCTGTCAAATTTATGTGGATGATATTATTTTCGGCTGTACTAACAATGCCTGCAGCATGGAATTCGGGCGAATGATGTCCAAGAAATATCAAATGTCTATGATGGGTGAACTCAAGTTCTTTCTCGGACTCCAAATTTTTCAACGGGACAATGGAATTTTCATATCTCAGGAGAAATATCTGAGAGATTGCCTGAAGAAGTTCAAAATGCAAGATGGCAAACAGAAGGTCTACAAAACTCCCATGCCCACAAATGGCCAACTGGACGCAGACGTGTACGGTAAAGATTATGATCAGAAAGCTTATCATTCGATGATTGGTTCCTTGCTTTACCTATGTGCATCCAGACCTGATATTATGTTGAGTGTTTGTATGTGTGCTCGTTTTCAAGCTGCACCGAAAGAATCGCATCACCAAGCGGTCAAGCGTATTCTGAGATATTTGGCTCACAACCCCACCTTAGGTTTCTGGTATCCTAAGGGAGCACAGTTTAACCTCATTGGATATTCTGACTCAGATTATGCAGGTGACCGGGTTGACAGTTTGACCGCGAAACAATTTTAATAACAATGCTTATAGAGGTAATTTCAACGCTAGACCGTTTCTGGAAATTCCTCTAATAATTACGGCAATCTTTATGGTAATTCTTATAATAATAATAGGATTCCCTCTGATCTTTAAAGTAAAATTAAAGAATTTATTAATGCTCACAAAGTTTTCAACACTACGATAGAAGAAAAATTGAGTAAAATTGATGATATGTCTAGGAGCATTGATAGAATTATTCATGATGTGGAAAATCTTAAGACTAAAATTTTGCCACCTAAAATTGATATTAATGAATCAATTAAAGCTTTATATGTCTCCATGGAAGAGAGTAAGAAAAGAACCGCCATGCTAAAAGCTAAACGAGAATATTTAGAAAAAGTGATTCCTCCTGATTTTTATCGTAGTAATGATGAGGATATTAAAATTATTGGTGTTTCATCTATTGATTCTTTGTTTAGTAATATAAAACTTTATGAAAAGGGGACTGAAGAAGAGTCAACTTTAGCTAGTAGGCGTTCCCATAATTCGGAGGGTGAAAATCTTGTTAAGAAAATTGATAAAAGTGGGGTTGGAGAGGTAAAAACTTTAAATAGCGATGTGCCCACTCTCTTGGATTACAAAGATTTTAATTATGATAATTGTTCTTTGATTGAGTTCATTTATTTGTTACAATTCATGTTAAACTCACCCAACGTTTATGAGCAAAACAAAGCTTTTACTAAACACATCGTAGAAGCCATGATGAAAGCGTTAGAAGAAAAGCTTGAACTAGAAATTTCAATTCCTAGAAAATTATATGATGAATGGGAACCCTCCATTAAAGTTAAAATTAAAAATTATGAATGCAATGCTTTATGTGATTTGGGTGCTTGCGTTTCCACAATTCCAAAATCTCTATGTGATGTGCTAGGTTTTACCAATATAGATGAATGTTCTCTTAATTTGCATCTTGCGGATTCTTCTATTAAAAAGCCTTTGGGAAGAATTAATGATGTTCTTATTATTTCAAATAGGAAATATGTGCCCGTTGATTTTATTGTTCTTGATATTGAATGCAATTCTTCTTGCCCAATAATACTTGGTAGACCGTTCTTACGAACCATATGTGCCATTATTGATATGAAAGAAGGGAATATAAAATTTCAATTTCCATTGAAAAAGGGTATGGAACATTTACCTAGGAAGAAAATTAAAGCACCATATGAATCCATTATGAGGGCCACTTATGGAATCAACTTGAAAGATGACAACACTTGAAACTATGCATTATGCCTAGCTAGGGGCATAAAACAATAGCGCTTGTTGGGAGGCAACCCAATGAATAAAATAAATTTTTATTATCAGTTTCTGTTATGGTGTGTTTTCACTGTCATGCTACTGGTATGATTGTGTTTTTGTGTTTTTAATTAGTGTTTGTGCCAAGTAAAGCCTTTGGGATGATTTGGAAGATAGTATAATTGATGCTGTTTGAAAACAGAAAGTTTTGCGTCCAGTGCTGGAATTTTGTTTCTGTACTGCAACATCAGAACCTTCTGAATTTTTTCACAATATTGATATATGAATTTCCCACATTTTCCTAATTTTTCAGAATTTTTGGAGTTAGAGAAGTATGACGATAATTCAGATTTCTACAGACTATTCTGTTTTTGACAGATTCTGTTTTTGATGCACTACTTGCTTGTTTTGATGAATATATGGATTGTATCGGGGGGTATAAGCCATGGTGAAGTTAGAGTACAGTAGGTATAATGCAAAAATAAAATATGAATGGGTTTGCAACAGTACTTAGAGTAGTGATTTATTTCGTTATACTAACGGATCTCACGAAGGTTTTGTTGAGTTTTGCGTGATTGAAGTTTTCAAGTTTTGGGTGAGATCACGATGGATGAAGGAATAAGGAGTAGCAAAAGCCTAAGCTTGGGGATGCCCGAGGCACCCCAAAGTAATATTCAAGGAAGACTCAAGCGTCTAAGCTTGGGGATGCCCCGGAAGGGATCCCCTCTTTCTTCTAACAACCATCGGTAATTTTACTTGGAGCTATATTTTTATTCGTCACATAATATGTGTTTTGCTTAGAGCGTCTTGTATTATATGAGTCTTTGCTTTGCTTGCTTTTTAGTTTGTCACAATCAACTTTGCTGAACAAACCTATCTTGAGAGAGCCACACATTTATCATCATAATTTGTTAGAATACTCTATGTGCTTCACTTAATTTTTTTGAGCTAGGCAGTTGCTCTAGTGCTTCACTTAAATCTTTTTGTGCACGGTGGTCGCTAAATTTTGAAGAAATAAACTCTCATGCTTCACTTATATTATTTTGAGAGTTGATTAAAATTTTGAAGAAATGAATTCTCATGCTTCACTTATAATATTTTGAGAATTGATAAGATTGAAATTTTTGAAGAAATATTTGCACTCTCATGGTTCACTTATATCTTTTTGAGAGTTGATGATAGTAACGGTAATTTGCACAAGATATGAATTTGGTCCCAAAGTGATGAATATTCAAGGGGGATATAATAAAAACTTTCATATAGATCATTGGATATGATAAGTGTGATTACTTGCAATAGTTTTGCGATATGGAAATGATGATATGTGAGTCATGTTAGTGAGTAATTGTGATTAAGTAAAAATATTCGTGTTAAGGTTTGTGATTCCCTATGCATGCACGTTAAGTCAATAGTTATGCAAAGAAATTATATCCTACTTATGGTGCATTATTCGGTGTTAGTTGTGTTCAATGCATGTTTATGACCATTTTCGTTTTTTGGTTGGTTGCTTCTCAATCTTTTGCTAGCCTTCATTTGTACTAAGCGGAAATACTGCTTGTGCATCCAAAATCCTTAAACCAAGTTGTGCCATATGAGTCCACTATATATACCTATATGTGGTATTTCAATGCCGTTCCAAATAAATTTGCGTGTGCCAACTCTAATGTTCAAAATAATTTTTTTGTTTTGTGTGCCCGTACCGCTCATGAAACGGTAGGGGGTGGCCAATATTTTCCATGCTAGGTGTGTTATTCTCACGACGAGTGTTTATTCACTTGTCATTGCACGAGAGTATGGTTGGTAATAGGGATGCCCAGTCCCACAATGAAATCAAAATTAATAACAACAAAATTCCTTGGAAAGTGATGGTATCGAGGGCACCCGTGGATACGGCTAGCCATGTATTGTGAAAGAATTGGTGGAAAGGAAATAAACTTTACTTTCTGTTTGGGAACCACCTATGATGTGTCTAGCATGGAAAATATTGGGAATTCTCGATCGTTTTCGTTGACAAGAAAAGCATGCCTCTCAAAATATTTTTTATCTCTTTAATTTCACCTTTGAGCTCTGACACATTTGACAAATCTATGCTTCCCTCTGCGAAGGGCCTATCTATTTACTTTTATGCAATTTTTATTTTTCTTGAGTCTCCATCTTCTCTTATAAAGCACCAACTAGAGAGAACTATTGTCATACTTGTGCATTGGATGTAGCTAATATTTGAGTATGTTTCATGAATGGATCAATGATTGAGCACAATGGGCTAGGGATAACTTTCTTTAGCGTTGATATTTTGAAAGACATGGTTGCTTGTTAGCATGCTTGAGTATCTATATTTTCATGTCAAACTATAGACTATTGCTTTGAATCATACAAGTCCAATGTCCCTGTTACAAAAGAAAAGAATATGTGATGAATATGTTAGGCAGCATTCCACATCAAAAATTCTATTTTTATCATTTACCTACTCGAGGACGAGCAGGAATTAAGCTTGGGGATGCTGATACGTCTCCAACGTATCTATAATTTTTGATTGTTCCATGCTGTTATATTATCAATCTTGGATGTTTTTATAAGCATTTACAGAAATTATATATCATTTTTGGAGACTAACCTATTAATTTAGTGCCCAGTGCCAGTTGCTGTTTTTTGCCCTGTTTTTTGTTTTACAGAAAATCAATACCAAAAGAAGTCCAAATGCCACGAAACTTTTTGGAGATTTTTTATTGGCCAAGATAAACACTAGAAGCTTCAGGAGGACGCCAGAAGACCCTGGTGGGCCCCACGAGCCACCAGGGCACGCCTGGGGGGGGCAGCCACGCCCTGGTGCCTCGTGGGTCCCACAGGGTTCCGTTTGACCTAATTCTTCCACTATAAATTCAGAAAAAATCAGAAACCCTCAGGGGAGTCCACGAAATACTTTTTCCACCGCCGCAAGTTTCTGTTCCAGAGAGATCCCATCTGGAGGCCTTCTCCGGTAATCTGCCGGAGGGGGAATCGATCATGGAGGGGCTCTACATCAACCTTGCTGCCCTTCCGATGATGCGTGAGTAGTTTACCACAGACCTTCGGGTCCATAGGCAGTAGCTAGATGGCTTCTTCTCTCTTTTTGATCTTCAATACAATGTTCTCCTCGATGTTCTTGGAGTTCTATCCGATGTAATCACTTTTTGCGGTGTGTTTGTTGGGATCCGATGAATTGTGAGTTTATGATCAGATTATCCATGAAATTATTTGAGTCTTTGCTGCACTCTTTTATGCATGATTATTATAGCCTCGTATTTCTTCTCCGATCTATTGATTTGGTTTGGCCAACTGAGTTGATTTATCTTGCCATGGGAAGAGGTGCTTTGTAGTGGGTTCGATCTTGCGGTGCTCAATCCCAGTGACAGAAAGGGACATGACACGTATGTATCGTTGCTACTAAGGGTAAAAAGATGGGGTTTATTCATACGTGAGTTTATCTTGTCTACATCATGTCATCGTTCTTAAGGCATTACTCCGTTCTTTCTTGGACTTAATACACTAGATGCATGCTGGATAGCGGTTGATGTGTGGAGTAATAGTAGTAGATGCAGGCAGGAGTCGGTCTACTAATCTTGGACGTGATGCCTATATACATGATCATTGCCTTGGATATCGTCATGATTATTTGCTTTTCTATCAATTGCCCAACAGTAATTTGTCTACCCACCGTATGCTATTTTCTCGAGAGAAGCCTCTAGTGAAAACTATGGCCCCCGGGTCTATCAAAATCATATTACTAAAACCCTAAAAATATTGCTGCCATTTTCTTTTATTTATTTTATTTTGTATTTTTGTTTCAATCTATCACATACAATTTAATCTTGCAATTTACCACCGAGGGATTGACAACCCCTCGTTTGCATTGGGTGCAAGGGTTTGTTGTTTGTGTGCAGGTACTGGTAACGAGGTGTTGTGTGATTCTCCTACTGGTTTGATAACCTTGGTTTCATAACTGAGGGAAATACTTATCTCTAGTATGCTGCATCATCCCTTCCTCTTCGGGGAAATACCAACGCAAGCTACGAGTAGCAAAGATCAATCAAAGGAAAACAAGCACAAGGGTAAAGTCCTTCCCAAATCCAAGAGGAGATGAGGTCTTGATGATCTAGATAGATCCTTCCCTTGAAGGGGCCTTGATATCCACTAGGGATCTTCTCCTAGGAGGTCTTGATCTCCTAAAGGAGTGATACAAGGAGCAAAGCTCTCTCTAATGTCTCATAATACTTTGCTAACCCTAAACAATGTCCTAGGCATGGAATATATATAGGTGACTTGAGGTGAGGGACGAGTTGGGGGTAAAACAGGAAAGTCCATGGCCAAATCCTGGGAGGGCCGTGCACACGGGGTAAGTGAGGCCCGTGCACATGGGGGTCACATGGGCACGGTACACGCCAGTGCGCACGGGGTTTTACAACGGCGAGGCCCGTGGACACGGGGTCTGGAGGCCCGTGCGCATGGGGTGTGCATCTTCACTTCCAATAGCTCTCTGGGTAGCCCGTGGGCACGGGGTCCGGGAGGCCTGTGGGCACGGGGTCGCCTGGGAGGTGCTGCCTTCCTCTTGATGGATGCCTCCGTCTTCCTTGTGGCCTTGGGGTCCTTCTCCTAGGCCTTGGGGATGCTCCTTAGCTGCTTGGTGGTGGCCGTGTTCATACCTAATGACACATAGCACTCTTTGGTGAGGTGGCATCCAAGTTCCATCCATATTCATATCAATCTCTTAGAGGAGTGAGTTCACCTCGGTTTCGATGGCAGGTGTGTGAGCTCTTATCATAGGTCCACGTGGTGCTTGATGGGTCGGTGTAGTGTCCATGGGGATGACCAAAGGATGCTCCGCATCAGATGGTCTCTTCGGTCAAAGGTGGTCGGGATTCCGACCACGGGTTGTAAGTTGGCGCTATTGGTTCTACGGTGTAGACATCTTGAAGCACACATTTTCTCTCCTTCTTGGTGACGTGAGTGGCGTAAATCATGTTCATGTCTTTGACTTCCAGAGGGAACTGCTTCTGGCCACCATTACTTGACCCGGGTTGGCTACCATCCCCATTACGTGGCTGGTCCACGCCCTCATTCTCGGCTGCTATCTTGCCGACTTGCTTGATCACCCAACAATTCTGATTCGAATGAGTGGCGGGCTTGTCTGGGGTGCCATGTATGGCACATGGTTTATCCAATATTTTATCTAACGTTGATGGGTCGTCTTTATTCACTTGAAAGGGTTTGCGCTTGTTACCACCGCGTTGGTTCCTGAATCCGGCATTTACTGCTCCCACTCCGGTGTCGCTGCTAGGCCCTCTATTACGGCATTTACTGCTCCCACTCCGGCGTCGAGGCTTACCATTCCCATCGTGCACCTCAGACGTACCTGGGTCGCCATTATGGCTGTTCCGACGAGCTAGCCAGCTGTCCTCACCTGCGCAAAATCGAGTCATCGGCTGTGTGAGGGAAGCCATTAATCGAGGTTTTTCTTGCCCGAGCTCTCTAGCGAGCCACTCGTCGCAGATGATGTGCTTGAAGGCTCATATTGCCTCTGCGTCTGGGCAATCTACTATTTGGGTTTTCTTTTTGAAGAACTTGTTCTAGAATTTTCTGGCCGACTCTCCTGGTTCCTGTACGACGTGACCGAGGTCATCGACATCTAGAGGTCAGACATAAGTCCCTTGAAAGTTAGGTCGAAAAGCATCTTCAAGGTCTTCCCAGTTACCGATTGAGTTCTCCGGCAGACTGTTAAGCCAATGCCGAGCTGAACCCTTGAGCTTTAGAGGTAAGTATTTGATGGTGTGGAGGTCATCACCTCAGGCCATGTGGATGTGCATGAGGATGTCCTCGATCCATACGGCTGGGTCCGTAGTTCCGTCGTACTGCTCGATATTGATGGGCTTGAACTCTTTTGGGAACTGGTGTTGCATCACCTCCTCTGTGAATCACATGGGGTGAGCATCTCCTCGCACCCGAGCTGTAATATGTCAGATGTCGGGTGTCGCTGCCTTCCGATCATGTGTATAATTACGTGCATTACTGTACTTGGTTGACCAAGTTGGGTATCCCGCCCGTTCAGCGGGTGGGCACTCCCTATATCCGTAAATGGATCGGGATGGTGCGGCTGGCATTGGCGCCAATTTCTTCCACAAATCGTATGTTTTCCAATGTGGAAGTGGATCCTTGCCATGACGGCGAGGTATTTCAGGGGGATTAGGGTACACTCCAGCTGGCCTGTCTCGATCCCGAGGAGGACGGTCGTGATTCTTAGCCTAGTCGTGCCTTGACAGCGGGGTGCCGGTAACCTCCTCGTCGAACTCTGGGAGCTCACTCCTTCGCGGATAGTACTGATTATTTCCTGCGAGCCTTTCTTCAAGCTCTTGCTCAGCACTGAGGACTTTGGTCCATTTATCGGTTAGCCTGTCCTATTCGGCTCAAAGCTTCTGGGACTTTTGCTTCATGCTCTTGGCGGTGCTAATTAGCCGTCGGCAGAAGGCCTGTAGCCGAGGATCATCTAGTGATTCCTCAGGGATATCAAATTCGTCAGGTCCAAGGCTTAAATCTTCCTCAGACTCTGGGTAATAATCAATGTCCTCGGGATTGTCCTAACCCCCGTTGGGTGCAGCGTCGTTGATAGGACCGTCGCCAGAGTTACCGCCTGCGTTCTTATCTTCGGCTCCGTCTGGTGTGTCGCCGTTATCGGTGGCGTCGCTGTTATCAGTAGCTTCATGGCTAGTGTAGCTGTTGCCCGTGCCTTTATTACGGTGTCTCCGGCATCGACGTTTGGGAGGCTCTTTATCTCCTTCATCATCATTGGGAGTGTCTACCATGTAGACATTGTGGGTGGAGGTAGCCGCCCAATTCCCGGTGTAGCCGGTGGCCAGGGGTGACGCAGTATATGACATATCATCGGCATCTTCATCCATATCGATCACCTCCTTGGAGGCGTAGTCCAGCATGTCGGTTAAGTCCTCGATCGTAGCGACGAGGTGGGTGGTGGGTGGGACGGAAATTTCTGCGCCCTCGGATTTACATCCAATCTGGTTGTAGACCGAGGTCTGCCCGTCTGAGATCCTGAGATTCTGGATTTGGTCCAACATCTCGTTTAGAGCGAAGAGGTCGGCTTCACCCATCTCCTGACAGTAGGCAGAGCTAACCTAGAGTTTAGCCGAGGTGTTGCCTAACACAGTCTTTGAGCTCTCGCTAGGGAGGTTTGACACCTGAGCTAGTGAGATAATGCTCGGATCCGATCTTGAAGCTAGATCCAGGGTACAGATTGTATCGTGGGCCAGCTCCTAGATTGAATCTGGTGCGTGGACAATGACATCCGTGGAATTCTCGGGCTAATTCCGAAGCCCAACCAGAGAAAGCAAGCTCGCCACGTGAATCTGCGACGCACTCCAGATTGCCAAACCGGATGGCTGGGCCTGGGGAGAAATTCTCTACTTGGACGAGATGGCCAGTCGAGTCAGCGTGCAGCACGACGCTGCCGAAGGCGAAAAGCTGGTCGGGGATGAAGATATCCCCGCAGCCAATGATGTCATTGATTCGAAGATTTGACATCGAGCTCTTGTGACCACACATCGGGACCTGTATGGGCCACCAATGTCGGTGCTAAAACCGAGGGATCTCAGGTAGGGGGTCCCAATCTTGGTGATCTGAGCTAGATGGTAACAAGAGAAGTAGGGACACGATGTTTTGCCCAGGTTTGGGCCCTCTTGAGGAGGAAATACCCTATGTCCTGCTTCTGATATATTGATTGTGAGGGGGTACAGAGTACAGTATGATCTACCTCGAGATCGTATAAAGGAGTTCTAAGCTCTAAACCTTGTAATCGTGCCTCAATGGACAAAACCCCATGGCTTATATAGACATCGGGGGTATCTAGGTTTTACACATGGTCGGTTACAATCTAGGGATAAGCATGCCGATCATTCAAATATGGCTTGAAGTGTACGCCAAGTCTTCGGAGATCTTCATCTTGATTATGCCAAGGGCCAGGGCCGTCATGGCCCATTCATCAGTCATTGGTGGGTCCTCGGCCCGTCCCATAAGTGGCGGGCCGATGTGGTAAGCACCCGCTATCCCAGGACACCAATATATGGTGTCTAGCTTGTATTTCTTCTAATTTGGTTAAACTGCATCGGCTTAGTTTACACATTATGCATGTGAATATGACATGCCTTCTTGTTTTTAGAACATACTACATCTGTCTATCACACCATGTTCTTACATCTAAGTACTGTTGTTTCGTATCCTGCTTCAATCACTTATGATGAGATACTTTTAGCTTTGCAGTGTGATATTCATTGCATGTTGCCTTGCTTTCTAGCTTGTACTGCTTCTAGTTTGTTAAAATGCCACTTATGAGGAAACACTTTTAACTTGGCAGAGTGATATTGGTTGCATTATTCATATGGTGTCTAGCTTGCATTCCTTCTAATTATTGAAATGCCTTCTGCTTAGTTAGTTAGTTTACACATCATAGGTCTGAATATCTCATGTCGTCCTGTTTTCCGTACATATTCTATCCTCCTATATATCATGCGATTGTCTTACATCAAAGTATTGTTTGTCTGTATCACGCATCAATTACTTCTGAAGAGTGATTTTTATTCCTTTTTCTTGTGGGTTTGACTTGACATGGCAAAAAAAGAGCAAGGAAAAGAGTATGGTAGGGGATGGTGTTAGTCGTTGCGAGAAATGGAAACGAAACATACCTGCATATTCTACTGGTATTGATAGTGCAATAGAAGGTCTAAGTCCACCGAATAAATCTAAAAACACAGTATCCCCTGCTCCATGAGCTACGACATGTACCAAACGCCAACGAACAGTTGCCACCGAACAAGCAACGACAGCTCTAGTGATTGCATCACCTTCTTCCATAGTACCAACATCTGAACGAGTTACTCGTTCGAAAGCTCGGTAAGCGGCATGTTCCCAAGCTCCCTTCCCACCTAACACTACTTCTGAAGCACTCTTGACACAAGAGGACTTGGCAAGATTAGATGAACCTTGTGAGCTTCAACACCAAGAAGGTACTTGATCGAGTCAAGTTACATTTGCATGCTCCTTTATATACTCTCACAGTTCGATGTACACTAACACTTCCCATGTTCATTGTTGAACTAGCACCTAGGCGCAAGAGGAAATAGACATCAGGGATAATGCTCGATAGGTTAACTAAATCTAATGGAGGAAGAATGGAGATCCATTTTGAGGCAGGTGGCCACGTGATTCTACAGAGTCAGCCAAGTTAGTATGAGAGGCAACCGTTGCCGTTAGGTGTCATGCACAACGTATCTATAATTTTTGATTGTTCCATGCTATTATAGTATCAATCTTGGATGTTTTATATGCAATTATATGCTATTTTATATCATTTTTTGGGACTAACCTATTAACCTAGTGCCCAGTGCATGTTGTTGTTTTCTTCTTGTTTTTAGTTTTTCAGGAAATCAGTACCAAATGAAGTCCAAATGCTACGAAACTTTTTGACAATTTTTTTTGGACAAAAGAGACCCTAGAAGCTTCGGGAGGAGGCCAGAAGCCTCACGAGGAAGCCACAAGGCAACAGGGCGCGCCCCCAGGGGGCGCGCCAAGATGCCTTGTGGGCCCCTCGTGGCTCCTTTTGACCTAATTCCACCTCTATAAATTCTGAAATATTGGGAAACCAACAGAGAGCCCCACGAAATAACTTTTTCGCCGCCACAAGCTTCTGTTCTTCCGCGATCACATCTGGAGGCCTTTTCTGGCACCCTGCCGGATTGGGAATCGATCACGGAGGGCTTCTACATCAACCTTGCTGCCCCTCCGATGATGTGTGAGTAGTTTACCATAGACCTACGGGTCCATAGCTAGTAGCTAGATGGCTTCTTCTCTCTCTTTGATCTTCAATACAATGTTCTCCTCGATCTCCTTGGAGTTCTATTCGATGTAATCTTCTTTTGCGGTGTGTTTGTTGGGATCCGATGAATTGTGGGTTTATGATCAGATTATTCATGAGAAATATTTGAGTCTTTTCTGAACTTATTTATGCATGATTGTTATAGCTTTGTATTTCTCTCTGATCTATCCGTTTGGTTTGGCCAACTAGATTGATTTATCTTGCAATGGGAGAGGTGCTTTGTGATGGGTTCAATCTTGTGGTGTTCTATATCCCAGTGACAAAGTAGGGGACAAGACACGTATTTGTATTATTGCCATTAAGGATAAAACGATGGGGTTTATTCATATTGCTTGAGTTTACTTTGTTTACATCATGTCATCTTGCTTAAGGTGTTACTCCGTTTTTATTAACTTAATACTCTAGATGCATGCGGGATAGCGGTCGATGGGTGGAGTAATAGTAGTAGATGCAGGCAGGAGTCGGTCTACTTGTCTCAGATATGATGCCTATATACATGATCCTTGCCTTGAATATCGTCATAACTATGCTCTTTTCTATCAATTGCCCAACAGTAATTTGTTTACCCACCGTATGCTTTGTGTTCGAGAGAGAAGCCTCTAGTGAAAACTATGGCCCCCGGGTCTACTTTTATCATATATAAAATCCAAAAATACCTTGATGCAATTTTATTTACTTTATTTTATTTTGTAATTTATTTTATCTATCTATCACTATCAGAATTAATCCTTGCAAATAACGAGTTCAAGGGGATTGACCACCCTCTTGCCCACGTTGGGTGCAAGTATTTGCTTTTGTGTGTGTAGGTGTTGTTCACGAGGTTCTGTGTGGTTCTCCTACTGGATTGATACCTTGGTTCTCATTGAGGGAAATACTTATCTCTATTGTGCTGCATCACCCCTCCTCTTCGGGGAAATCCCAACGCAGTTTACAAGTAGCAGGAAGAATTTCTGGCGCCGTTGCCGGGGAGACATCATCAAAACCTATCAAGTACCTTCGCACAAACTATCTTCTACTTGCTCTACTTTTATTTGCCTTTTTATTTGCATTTGCCTCTTGTTTTCATCTCCCCCACTTCTCTAAAAATCAAAATTACCTAAAATATTTTTGCGTTACTATCTTTGTTTGTGTTACCATGTGCCTTCAATTTGCTTGCATCTTCGCTTGCTAAAATTATGGATACAATTAAACTTTTCTACTTGGATCATCCTCGATCCATTTGTGCTCGTGCTGAAACCCCAACTAGTTTAGTTGAGGGAAAATTATTAGATGAGCATGCTTATTTTGTGCATTACCGTTTGTCTCAAAAAGGGAGACTCTTATGGAATCAAATAAATTGTTTGCTATGATATGCTTGGAATCTATGTGAATTTATGATTTTTACTTGTTGCTCTAAGAACCCTAAAAAACACTTTCCCTACCTATGTGAGTTTAACGATAATGAAATATTATCTTCTTATGCCAAAGGTGTTTATAGTTACTATGATATCGAACAAATTGAAGAATTTGTTGCTTTTAAGGGTGCCTATGAAGTTGCTTCTTTGATTGAAAAGTATGATGCTACTCTCTGCAAATCTGAAATTTTTGTCATACTTAAATATTTCTATGAGAACTATGCTCCTAATGCCCATGTTAATGAATTTATTGAGAGAATGTCTGCTGCTTTGGAAGAGAATAATACTATGCAGGAATCTATAGATAATTATGACCCCATTGATTTGTTTGAAATATCCCTTTTTGATGAACTTGATGCTTGCTATTCTTATGGCCATGATGCCAATATTAATGATGCTTATGAAGATGAACTTGCTATAGTTCCTTATGTTAAAAATGAAATTATTGCTATTGCACCCACACTTGATAGCTCCTTGAATGAAAAGCATGATTGCAATGATGCTATTATAAATTCTATTAATGTTAATTGTGCTAATGATATGCAAAGCTACAAGCTTGGGGATGATAATTTTGTTATGTCCACTACTTATTGCAATGATCATGATTGGGGTGATAATGCTTCTTACGATCTTGAAATTTTATTTAAGCCTCATGATGAATATGTTGCGTATAATAACGTTTGCAATAATATCGAAAGTGGGTTTGGAAGAGTGTAAACTTTAGGTAAAAAGAATCCCACATATTTGGAGAGTGTTCAATCTTATGAAATTTTTGATAAAAGTGGGTTTGGAGAGGTATTGACTTTAGTTGATGTTATCCCACTATCTTGGAAGATTATAAAACTTTTATGCATGTGGATCATGAAGAGAATATTTTATATGATGGTTATATTGTTGAATTTGATTATGACCCTACATTTAATTATTATGAGAGAGGCAAATATGGTTATAGAAATCTTCATGTCACTAAATTACCTCTCTTTGTGCTGAATTTATTAATGCTTCATCCTTCCTATTTGCATATGCTAAATATTGCTTGTCTTGATAATTTGTTTTCCTATAAAATGCCTATGCATAGGAAGTATGTTAGACTTAAATGTGTTTGTCACATGTTTTATGATGCTCTCTTTGTGTTTCAATTATTATCTTTGACGTGATCATCATTAAAATCTCGAAGCCTATCTTCATGGCTATAAAGAAAGAGCTTGTTGGGAGACAACCCAATAGTTATATTTATTTTAGCTTTTTTCCTTTTTGTGTGTTTACACAATTATAGCTACTATTATGATTGTGTTTTTATCTTTTAATTAGTGTTTGTGCCAAGTAATGCCTTTAGGATGATTTGGATGATAGTATAATTGATGCTGTTTGAAAACAGAAACTTTTAATTCCAGTGCAGAATTTCCTTGATTATACTGGACCACGATAAAATTCTGAATTTTTTACACAGTATTGGTATATGAATTGTTTATGTTGTCCTAACTTTCAGAATTTTTGGAGTTACAGAAGTATGATTATTATTCAGATCTTTACAGACTATTCTGTTTTAGACAGATTCTGTTTTTGTTGCATAGTTTGCATATTTTGATGAATATATGGATTGTATCAGGGGGTATAAGTCATGGAGAAGTTGGAGTATAGTAGCGTTATACCAAGATTAAATATGAATCAATTTATAACAGTACCTATAGTTTAAGATTTGTTTGTTATACTAATGGATCTCACGAGGTTTCTGTTGAGTTTTGTGTGGTGAAGTTTTCAAGTTTTGGGTGAGACCACGATGGATAAAGGAATAAGGAGCAGCAAGACCCTAAGCTTGGGGATGCCCAAGGCACCCCAAGGTAATATTCAAGGAAGACCCAAGCGTCTAAGCTTGGGGATGCCCCGGATGGCATCCCCTCTTTCGTCTACAATCTATCGGTATACCACTTGGAGCTATATTTTTATTCATCACATGATATGTGTTTTACTTGGAGCGTCTTGTGCCATAGTTTTCTTTTCTTTGTTTGATTTTTAGTTTTCCACAATCATCTTTGCTGAACACACCTTTTTGAGAGGGACACACATTTATCGTGATTTGTTAGAATACTCTATGTGCTTCACTTATATCTTTTGAGCTAGGCAGTTGCTCTAGAGCTTCACTTATATCTTTTAAAGCACGGTGGTGGTTATATTTTAAAGAAATAGTTGCATTCTCATGCTTCACTTATATCTTTTTGAGTGTCTAATGAATAGTAATGGTAATATGCACAGGTTATGAATTTGGTCCTAATATGATAGGTATTCAAGAGGGATATAATAAAAACTTTCATGTAGATCATCGAATATGATAAGTTTGATTCCTTGCAATAGTTTTGCGATACTAAGATGGTAATATGTGGATGTACTATTGAATGATTGTGGTTTAGTAAGAATATTGGTGTTAAGGTTTGTGAT
This sequence comes from Elymus sibiricus, assembly GCA_039707655.1. Taxonomy (NCBI): domain Eukaryota; kingdom Viridiplantae; phylum Streptophyta; class Magnoliopsida; order Poales; family Poaceae; genus Elymus; species Elymus sibiricus. Next base: position 258,185,682 of record CM077674.1, read on the forward strand.
TCCCGAAGCATGCACGTATAGTCCTTCGTTGTGTGATGAAGTCGGAGCATGATTTATTATTGATTGTCTACCTTATGAGTGGTGGTCGGGGACGAGCGATGGTCTTTTCCTACCAATCTATCCCCCTAGGGGCATGCGTAGTAGTACTTTGCTTCGAGGGCTAATAGACTTTTGCAATTAGTATGTGAGTTCTTTATGACTAATGTGAGTCCATGGATTATACACACTCTCACCTTTCCGCAATTTGCTAGCCTCTTCGGTACCGTGCATTGCCCTTTCTCACCTCGAGAGTCGGTGCAAACTTCGCCAGTGCATCCAAACCCCGTGATATGATACACTCTATCACACATAAGCCTCTTTATATCTTCCTCAAAACAGCCACCATACCTACCTATTATGGCATTTCCATAGCCATTCCGAGATATATTGCCATGCAACTTCCACCGTTTCTTTTTGTATGACACACATCATCATTGTCATATTGCTTTGCATGATCATATAGCTGACATACACTACTGCAGGCGACCGCTAACGCGACACATGAATCGGAGACCCCGCGACCAAACTGTGTGCGATGCATGAATCGCAAACGATGTCGTAATAAAACCGCCGCCAACAAGACGAACTGTTTGCGATGCCGGAGACATCAAGCATGATTCAGATTAGAGACGCGTGTGCGATACGTGGCATACAGTTGATCCATACAAACTGTTTGCGATAAGCCAGAACAACAAACACGGTCAGCCAGTTCGAGGTGTGTGTGATACACGGCATACCGTTCACTCAGATGAACTGTTTGTGATTACCCAACACAACAGAAATGGTCAGGCAGATCAAGGTGTGTGCGATATATCGCATGCAGTTCACTCGGATGAACTGTTTGCGATTACCCAACACAACAGAAACGGTTCAACTTAACAAGATGTGTGTGATACGCGGCAAATAGGTCAGTAATCTGAAATGTGTGGGAAGACGGATAACAACACGGACGATTCCTGCTAATAACTCGTGTGTGTTATGGGCAAACGGTTGGTGGTAAATAATTGTCAGCGATTGATGAATTCATCACCGACGGGTTCTGTAGTTTAGTCCGTGTGTGATATGATTTGCTCTGTCTGCACAACATCTATGCTCTGTCTACAGAACAACAACATATATACATATAAGAACATGATTGCATAACCAAATTAAACTTCCAATTACATAACTGACTACAGATAGCGTTTGCACAATGAAGTAAACAATTACATGCATAATAAACTAGGAGAAATGATCATCATATCAACTACTTCTTGTTGTGACGCTTGCCTCCAATGCTCTACTTGTGGCTCGATCCCTCGTCGTCTACAGGAAGGAGGCACTTCCTCATGTCAATGATCCGTGTGTACATCTCGTAGCATGTGTACACGTCCATGGCCGCGTACTTGAGGTGATCTTCATCCAGTATCTGGCGGGGAAGGAGGGCAGGTCACCTCGCCTAGGATGCATGCCCAGCGCCGCCGCTGCAGCAGGTTGGGCGATTTGGCTTCTTCTACCGCCCATCTAAACAGCCGCACCGGGTCCGTATACCATTCCATAGGCATGCGCGTTCTCTCCTTCGCAGTCGACTCCGTGAATATGATCTCTGCCATTAGCTCCAGCTCCAAGTCGGCGCGACGCTGCCAGATGCTGACATCCCTCAGCATCTCTGCCCTGAGATCGACTTGCACCTCCACCTTGTGCTTCGCCATGCGCAGCTCCTTCGAACATGTCGCCAATCGATGCCTCACTTCCTCGATCTGATTTGCCCTTGCTGCCTACCACCTCCAACGCAGCCCCAGCATGTCCTCTGGCGCCACCGATCTGTGAGTCCAGAGCAATGGATCCCCTTTGATAGATATGTGGGTTTCGCTCAACGGTGGCAGTGCCACGGGCCGTAGTGAGAGGGAAGCCCGCGGGATGCTGGGATCTAGGGGATTATCCATGGCGTAATCCGATGGGTGAGGTGGGGAGGCGAGCGCGGAAGGCCAGATTTGGGGGCTGCGAGAGGAAAGAGATGATAGAGAGCGAAGAGAGAATAGAGAGCGAAGGAGGAGGAGCGCAACCAAGGCGAACAGAGAGTGGGCGAGGCGAAAAAATTGACCGCGCCAAATTGCCAATGAACACATCCCATTAATTAGGTTATTATAATTGCCAAAGTAGAATCACTGCCCACTTCCTGATCATTTACCTCTTCCACCACGCATGCATGCAAAGATAATTAAATTTTTGAGGTAGTTGGTTGGATCATACGTGGGAGGGGAAAAACTAAAAAATAAAAACACTTTTAACGATGAGAAAGATAGTCAGGCAATTGGTGCTAATTAAGAAAGTGCGACTCAAATTCTTGGAAAAATCTGAATTCTCTTTAGGCGCCCTATGGACCTGGATGTTTCGTGTGCGATTATGTGTGTACAAAAACCTTTGAAAATGCAAACGAGTTGTTTACGATGGTAGGAGCATCGCACATGATGCGTGGTGTGAGTACTCATGAGTGATGATTTGTAAGTTACACATATGTTTCCTTATGTTAACACGTGTGTGATAACACGCGACACCGCATACGGTTGTGTGCTGGGAATTGTGTGCTCCACTTAGTCTTCCCGCGCTCTGGCGATGCCTTCCCACGCAAGCGCCAGCCACAAGGGTAAATTGTATATCCCCAATCCCCTAGCCAGCTGCTAGCTAGCTATAAAAAACCACAACAATGGCCGGTGGCGGCGACTCACTACAGATCCCCTTGCTAGCTAGTTACCCACACATACCGGCATACCTGGCCCCAATGGCCGACGACTGGACGGAGTTGGGTGATAGCGGAATCGAGGCTGCTGGCGCGATGGTCAGCTTTGCGGTCGACGGCCATGCTGCCGCCTCTCCCGACGATAGCCAGACGAGGCAAGAAACGTGGTACGAGCAAGCGACCAGGTTAGCCAGGGTCGTTCTCAAAGTGGCTAGGGATCGCCAGCGGGTAATACTGCGGGCTCGGCGCAGAGTGTGGCGGATGGTGTGGGCGGTGGAGCAGGAGCTGCAACGATGCAAGGACAACTGCGGCAGTGGCGGCCGCCGCACGAGGCGCAGACTTATGTCCGAGATGGAGGAGGGCGCAGCACCGGGCGTCACCGGGGCAGGCCTGGGGGCAATGACAGCAGCCTTGGTGAGAGCCAACGTCTCATTGGCCGACGGGGCGATGTACGCAGAGCCAGCGGTCGCGGCAGCCCTGGTGAGAGCTGTGCCCGAGGCACTACCGGCGATCACCGATGTCGAGGCTGCCCCAGCCTCGATCTATCAAGGTGGTCATCGACTTGGCGACCTCCTCTCCTCCTGAGCCAAGCAGGATAGACACGATGATGGACGATGGCAGCTGTGCGTGCTGGGTCCGCGTCAAGGGCAGTAGCTCTTTTTGTGCGCGCGCGGTTCGTTATATTGGTGTAAATTAAAGAGCTAATAATGGTTTGTAAATTACTCCTCGAACTAGGCACTGGACCAATTTGAGTATATATATGCTCGATTGATTATTTGTTCATGCATGTCAAATATGTCAGTTGTATGGGCTGGCATATCTATATATTATCTCATTTTGCAATATGGAAAATTTAAGAACCTGAAAAACAGCATTTGAGTAACATATAGTGGTGACACTATTTAACAAAAGGTGATACTAATACTTTCCATGAAATGAACAATTTTGACAACCATATGATGCATATCTACATACTTAAGATAGGACAACAACCACAACTATCCGCTGGAAGCAGCTTGATGACGGCGACTCGGCATCTCGTCAATGAAAAGGAAGATCCCTCTTGTGCCTTGGTAGAGCATGAGTATAACAGTGTCTTCGATTTTCAAATGTTGATGCATTGCTAGGACAACCAAGAACCTATTAATTTGAATGGTTCCATTTGTGCGGGAAATGCAGTACCTTGCAATCACTTTGGCGTTCTTAGCAGGCACAAGTGTAATTCGACCACGCCGGGAAATCAATTCAGGAACAGCTGCAGCGGGCAATTTCTATTGCAATGAAGAATAAAAACCAATTGTAACATATCATTGAAGCTATATATAGTTTATGAACAACAACATACAAATAAGACTTTGTACCAGCATTTTGTTCACACAATTGGTCTTGTTCAATGTGTGCACCAGTGGTAGATTTATTCCCATCCCAAATCCAGCGTCCATACGCTGTGCTAGGTCTTCTAGATTAGCAACAAATTGTATGACATGCTCCAACTCTTTCCAGTGAAATTTGGTATGCCGAGTAACATATAGTTTGTTAACTATGCATCCAACATATCCTGCTTAAAAGGTGGAAAGGGATTATTTATTCAGAACATGGCAGAAGAATAGTGGGCATAAATTAGTAATTGCAAGTTGATACTGGCTAGTAACAGAGTCAGAAAATGAAATCCCAATTGGTTGCTCAAATAGTAATTATTTATCCAGAAAAAATACTTTAATTTTGCTAATAAGTAATAAGCCGACATGGAGAAATTTGAAAGAACACTAACCTCGATCAGACTGTGGTCGGCTGATGATGCTGGGGAAGTAAACATCCATGTTTATTTGACCAGATTGTGGTGCACGCACTAGAATTTTACTGCCAGCTTTTAGTTCATAAAACTTAGAAATTTTTCTCCAAAGGTCCGCATCAAAATAGGAGTGACCATCTTTATCAACTTTTACCCTAACTGTCATTGTAAATCCATGGTGCGTGGTCAATATGACATCCATGGAGTCATCAACAAAGTAAAGGCCAAGATTTCCTTGTACACGTGTTCTTGCAAAGCAAGGGATGTATTGCGGGAAATGAAAATTAAGATCGTTACATGCAAATATGGGAATAAATGATAGAAAACAGAACAATAGCTGAAAGCAAAGTACAAACATATATAATTAAACATATAATGTAACCAAGATTTCATGCAAATATGAGAGTAACTAAAAGAACAATACATCATTTTTTAAGGGAACAAATACATCATTAATTTGCCTAATTTAGAAAAAAAAATCCTCTTTGACGTCTATGGTGCATGTCGCACCTTTTATCCAAATATAGCAATATATGTTATATGTTCATAAAATTGGGACATGCCAACCGTGGTAGGATGAGATTGAGCATACCGTGCGCTCCCCGAAGTCATCTGGTATGGTGAGATAGAACTTCTTGTCTGACTGGCCGCGAACACAGTGGTCTGATTTGTGCTTGCACTGTGGACACTTGAATGAAAAACCTCGAATCAGCTATAAGAAAAATGAATCCACGACGATTTCCGATGGGTGATTAACAGAGACAGACGGACTGCGATAAGAGATGATCGAATATTTTCCTAAATTAATTACCTTGTTCTCCGTGAGAGAGAGAAAAAAAACCCGGCCCAAGCCCGCGGAAAATCCTGCAGAAAACAACAATCGACCAGCTTCGAGAAAGTCAGTGCCAATAGGCGCCGGCGAGGGAAAGAAACAAAATGTGGTGGCGTTTGTTGGCGGTAGCCGGCTGCGAGGGGCGCCGTCGAGATCAAAGATTTGGGCAGACCTCTCGAGAACGAGCAACGACGACGTCTGCTAGAGGCGGTGCAGACAGGCGGCGGCAAGCGTCTGCGGCAAAATCCCGTGACGTTTGGCACGGGGCCGAATCCCGCCGGCGACAATCCTCAGCTAAGGGGTGGCCGCGGCCATAGAAGTTGACAAGCAGAGTTGCGGAGAGTGCAGTGCGAGTGAGGAGTGGGGACAAAGGGGGAGGGAGTGAGGGTTTTTTTTTCTTTATTGACGTGTTGGTGAGGGTTTTCTGCGCCCAAATAATGCGCTGCGGAGGCAATGTTTCGTAAACACAACCCGTGTGTGATTGATGTTACCAAGATTAGAAGGGAATACAAATTTCCTTTGTCGTTCGTCCTTGAGTTTTTTATACGATCAACATAGACCCTAGAATGCACCTTGTTCAAATTTGGCACTTTTCCGGGCTCATTTACTATATTTGGGCCATTATTTGCATTTTCTAGGCATTTATGCACATAATTCAAATTCGCACAATCGGTGCATGAAAAAGGTGCACCATAATGGTTTGAAAAATTAAGCTTGTGGTATTTAGTAAATTTCCATGCCATTTACAATGGAATGGGGAGAGATTTCAATGATATGTGTGGCAAGAGTCAACCACAAATGTGTCGTTTAATGGTTTATCAAATCTAGAAAATTAGAAAAACCATGCCTGAAAAAGATGATACCTGGCATGGTGCCATGGTATGACCTCAATATGCCGTGGTAATTTTTTGAGAAGGTTTGGCTAATGTTGTTATACACGCTCTTCATAAGTTGAACCATCACAAAGGAAGTTTTGTGGTTTCGGGAGGTAAATCACCAAGTTTGAAGTGGGGTTCAAATTACCTTCGTCGTTTGTCCTTGGGTTTTTTTGTACGATCAACATACACCCTAGAATGCACCGTGTTCAAATTTGGCACTTTTCTAGGATAATTTACTATATTTGGGCCGTTATGTGCATTTCCTAGGCATTAATGCACATAATTCAATTTCGCACAATCGGTCCATGAAAAAGTGCACAAAAATGGTTTGGAAAATCATGTTTGTGGTATTTAGTAAATTTCCATCCCTTTTACGAGGAATGGGGAGAGATTTCAATGACATGTGTCACAAGAGTTAACCACAAACGTGTCGTTTAATGGTTTTTTCAACTTTAGAAAATTGTAAAACATCCCTGAAAAAGATGATACCTGGCATGGTGCCCCTAGTGCCATGGTATGACCTCAGTAATATGTGGTAAATAAAATGGCAAATTCTGGCACAAGTTGTAACAATAACTCCTTGAAAACGAGAGCATCTCACAAGAAGAATCACTGTTTCCAAAATGATAAAATGGCAATTTGGACTTGAATTACGGTGACTTCATCATTTCGCATCCAAACTATTTACACGGTGCGCAAGCACCATCAGCCGCTAGATTTGAATTTTTTGCGCATTTCAGGACTCGTTTGATATACTTAAGCACTTTATAGCATTTACCTGACATTTAGCGCATATAAGTCAAATCCTAGCTACAGCTACACGGGTGTGATGGGAGGGATATGGATTGTCGTTCGATCGCGGTGCATCCTACGGTGCGCACGCGCGATCCGCATGGCTGGGGTTCCGGCCAATCAGAATGCATCGCACGATAGAGTCAGCCCACACGGCTTTCATAAGCAGCGAAAATGAACCGTGTGCGATAATAAATCACCAGGATTTCAAGGGAATCCAAATTTCCTTGGTCGTCCGCCCGTGTTTTTTTTTCTACGATCTACATAGACCCTAGAATTCACCATGTTCAAATTTGGCACTTTTCTGAGCTCATTTACTGTATTTGGGCCATTATTTGAATTTTCTAGGCATTTATGCACATAATTCAAATTGGCACGATAGGTGCATGAAAAGGTGCACAATAATAGTATGAAAAATCAAGCTTGTGGTATTACTAAATTTCCATGCCTATTACAAGGGAATGGGGAGAGATTTCGATGATATGTGTCGCAAGAGTCAACCACAAATGTGTCGTTTATTGGTTTTTCGACTCTACAAAATTGAAAAACATGCCTGAAAAAGATGATACCTGGCATGGTGCCATGGTATGACCTCAGCAAAGCATGGTAATTTTTTGAGAGGGTTCGGCTAATGTCGTTGTACACGCTCTTCATAAACCGAACCATCACAAAAAGAGGCTTTGGCGGTTTCGAGAGGGAAATCACCAAGTTTGAAGGGGAATCCAAAGTTCCTTTGTCGTTTGTCCTTGAGTTTTTTTTCTATGGTCAACATACACCCTATAATGCACCGTGTTCAAATTTGGCACTTTTCCGGGCTAATTTACTATGTTTGGGCAGTTGTGTGCATTTTCTAGGCATTAATGCACATAATTCAATTTCACACAATCGGTCCATGAAAAAGTGCACAAAAATGGTTTGGAAAATCATGCTTGTGGTGTTTACTAAATTTGCATGCATTTTACGAGGAATGGGGAGAGATTTCAAGGACATGTGTGGCAAGAGTCAACCACAAACATGTCATTTATTGGTTTTTCGACTCTAGAAAATTGAAAAACATGCATGAAAAAGATGATACCTGGCATGGTGCCATGGTATGACCTCGCAAAAGCATGGTAATGTTTTGAGAAGGTTCGGCTAATGTTGTTGTACACGCTCTTCATAAACCGAACCATCACAAAAGGAAGTTTCGTGGTTTCGAGAGGGAAATCAGCAAGTTTGAAGGGGAATCCAAACTTCCTTCGTCGTTTGTCCTTGAGTTTTTTTGTAGGATCAACATACACCCTATAATGCACTGTGTTCAAATTTGGCAATTTTCTGGGCTAATTTAGTATATTTTGGCAGTTATGTGCATTTTCTAGGCATTAATGCACATAATCCAATTTCGCACAATCGGTCCATGGAAAAGTTCACAAAAACGGTTTGGAAAATCATGCTTGTGGTATTTACTAAATTTGCATGCCTTTTACGAGGAATGGTGAGAGATTTCAAGGACATGTGTCGCAAGAGTCAACCACAAACATGTCGTTTATTGGTTTTTCAACTCTAGAAAATTGAAAACATGCCTGAAAAAGATGATACCTGGCATGGTGCCATGGTATGACCTTAGTAAGCGTGGTAATTTTTTGAGAAGATTTGGCTAATGTCGTTGTACACGCTCTTCATAAACCGAACCATCACAAAAGGAAGTTTTGGTGGTTTCGAGAGGGAAATCACCAAGTTTGAAGGGGAATCCAAAGTTCCTTTGTCGTTTGTCATTGAGTTTTTTTCTACGATCAACATAGACCCTATAATGCACCGTGTTCAAATTTGGCACTTTTCTGGGCTAATTTACTATATTTGGGTCGTTATGTGCATTTTCTAGGCATTAATGCACATAATTCAATTTCGCACAATCGGTCCATGAAAAAGTGCAAAAAACGGTTTGGAAAATCATGCTTGTGGTGTTTACTAAATTTGCATGCCTTTTACGAGGAATGGGGAGAGATTTCAAGGACATGTGTGGCAAGAGTCAACCACAAACGTGTAGTTTATTGGTTTTCCAACTCTAGAAAACTGATAAATGGCAATTTGGACTTGAATTTACGGTGACTTTATTGTTTCGCGTCCAAACTATTTACACCATGCGCAAGCACCATCAGCCGCTAGATTTGAATTTTCTGCGCATTTCAGGACTCGTTTGATATACTTAAGCACTTTATAGCATTTACCTGACAATTAGCGCATATAAGTCAAATCCCAGCTACAGCTACATGGGTGTGATGGGAGGGATGTGGATTGCCGTTCGATCGTGGTGCATCCTACGGTGCACTGATATGTCTCCAACGTATCTATAATTTTTGATTGTTCCATGCTATTATAGTATCAATCTTGGATTTTTTATATGCAATTATATATCATTTTTTTGGACTAACTTATTAACCTAGTGCCCAGTGCCAGTTACTGTTTTCTGCTTGTTTTTGGTTTTTCAGGAAATCAGTACGAAACGAAGTCCAAATGCCATGAAACTTTTTGACAATTTTTTTGTAGATAGAAGAGACCCTGGAAGCTTCGGGAGGAAGCCAGAAGCCTCACGAGGAGGCCACAAGGCAACAGGGCGCGGCCCCAGGGGCGCGCCCTGATACCTTGTGGGGCCCTCGTGGCTCCTTTTGACCTAATTCCACTTCTATAAATTCTCAAATATTCATAAACCATCAGAGAGCCACCCCGAATAACTTTTACGCCGCCGCAAGCCTCTGTTCTTCCGCAATCCCATCTGGAGGCCTTTTCCGGTACTCTACCGGAGGGGGAATCGATCATGGAGGGCTTCTACATCAACCTTGTTGCCCTTCCGATGATGTGTGAGTAGTTTACCACAGACCTACGGGTCCATAGCTAGTAGCTAGATGGCTTCTTCTCTCTCTTTGATCTTCAATACCATGTTCTACTCGATGTTCTTGGAGTTCTATCCGATGTAATCTTCTTTTGCGGTGTGTTTGTTGGGATCCGATGAATTGTGAGTTTATGATCAGATTATTCATAAGAAATATTTGAGTCTTCTCTGAACTCTTTTATGCATGATTGTTATAGCTTTGTATTTCTCTCTGATCTATTGATTTGGTTTGGCCAACTAGATTGGTTTAACATGCAATGGGAGAGGTGCTTTGTGATGGGTTCTATCTTGCGGTGCTCAATCCCAGTGACAGAAAGGGACATGACACGTATTTGTATTGTTGCCATTAAGGATAAAAAGATGGGGTTTAATCATATTGCTTGAGTTTACTTTGTCTACATCATGTCATCTTGCTTAAGGCTTTACTCTGTTTCATACTTAATACCCTAGATGCATGCTGGATAGCGGTCGATGGGTGGAGTAATAGTAGTAGATGCAGGCAGGAGTCGGTCTACTTGTCTCAGACGTGATGCCTATATACATGATCATTGCCATGAATCCGTCATAATTATTTGCTTTTCTATCAATTCCCAATAGTAATTTGTTTACCCACCGTATGTTCTGCGCTTGAGAGAGAAGCCTCTAGTGAAAACTATGGCCCCCGGGTCTATCTTTAACATATATTAAAATCCAAAAATACCTTGCTGCAATTTATTTACTTTATTTTATTTTGAAATTTATATTTCTATCTATCACTATCAGAATTAATCCTTGCAAATAACCGCTAAGAGGATTGACAACCCTCTTATTTGCGTTGGGTGCAAGTGTTTGCTTTTGTGTGTGTAGGTGCTGCTAAAGGAATTTTGCGTGGTTCTCCTACTGGATTGATAACCTTGGTTCTTAACTGAGGGAAATACTAATCTCTACTATACTGCATCATCCTCTCCTCTTCGGGGAAATACCAACGCAGTCTACAAGTAGCAGGAAGAATTCCTGGCGCCGTTGCCGGGGAGACATCACCAGAACCTATCAAGTACCTTCGCATAAACTATCATCCACTTGCATTTATTTTTATTTGCCTTTTATTTGCATTTGCCTATCGTTTTCATCTCCCCCACTTCTAATTTACAAAAACACAAAAATATTTTTATTTGCTTGTTTGTTTGCTTGTGTTGCCATGTGCTTCCTATTTTGCTTGCATCTTTGCTTGCTAAAAAACTATTGATATGGATCCTCATCCACTTGCTAATCTTTTCAAAAAATCCAATTATGATGAACCAATTGCTAGTGAGTTGAGTGCTCTAGATTTTCTATATGAAGTTTTGCTTGAAAATCGTGAATCTGAAAATTGTGATGAAGTGTCAAAAGAAGAAATTTATAAAGTGATTCATGATAGCTCCTTGAATGAAAAGCATGATTGCAATGATTTTATTATAAATTATATTAATGTCAATTGTGTTAATAATATGCAAAACTACAAGCTTGGGGATGTTGATTTTGTTATGTCCACTACTCATTGTAATGATCATGATTGGGGTGATGCTTCTTATGATCTTGAAAATTAATTTAAGCTTCATGATGAATATTATGTTGATAATAATGTTTGCAATAATAATGAAAGTGGGTTTGGAGAGGTCATGACTTTAGTTGATGTTAATCCCACTAATTTGGAAGATTATAAATTTTTTATGCATGTGGATCATAAAGAGAATATTGTTTATGATAGCTATATTATTGAATTTGATTATGATCCTACATGTAATTATTATGAGAGAGGAAAATATGGTCGTAGAAATCTTCATGTTACTAATTTGCCTCTCGTTATGTTGAAATTAATGTTTCATTCTTCCTATTTGCATATGCTAGATATTGCTTGTCTTGATAATTTGTTTGCTTATAAAATGCCTATGCATAGGGAGTATGTTAGACTTAAATGTGTTTGTCACATGTTTTATGATGCTCTCTTTGTGTTTCAATTGTTATCTTTCATGAGAGCATCATTGAAATCTCAAGCCTATCTTAATGGCTATAAAGAAAGAGCTTGTTGGGAGGCAACCCAATATGTATCTTTAATTTTCGTTTTACTCTCTATTTTTCTGTGTTTACATAATTTTAGCCTCTGTTATGATTGTGTTTTTATCTTTTAATTAGTGTTTGTGCCAAGTAATGCCTTTGGGATGATTTGGAAAATAGTATAATTGATGGTGTTTGAAAACAGAAACTTTTGTGTCCAGTGCTAGAATTTTGATTTGTTTTTCTGGAGCGTCAGAACCTTCTGAATTTTTTACACAATATTGATATATGAATTTCCCACGTTTTCCTAATTTTTCAGAATTTTGGTATTTACAGAAGTATGACTTTAATTCAGATCTTTACAGACTGTTCTGTTTTAGACAGATTCTATTTTGGTTGCATAGTTTGATTATTTTGATGAATCTATGGATCGTATCGGGGGGTATGAGTCATGGAGAAGTTGGAGTACAGTAGCATTATGCCAATATTAAATATGAATCAATTTACAACAGTACCTAAAGTTTAAGATTTGTTTGTTATACTAACGGATCTCACAAGGTATTTGTTGAGTTTTGGGTGCTGAAGTTTTCAAGTTTTGGGTGAGACTACGATGGATAAAGGAATAAGGAGCGGCAAGAGCCTAAGCTTGGGGATTCCCAAGGCACCCTAAGGTAATATTCAAGGAAGACCCAAGCGTCTAAGCTTGGGGATGCCCCGGATGGCATCCCGTCTTTCGTCTACAATCTATCGGTAACTCACTTGGAGCTATATTTTTATTCATCACATGAGATGTGTTTTACTTGGAGCGTCTTGTGCTATAGTTTGTTTGCTTTGGTTTGCTTTTTAGTTTGTCACAATCATCTTTGCTGAACACACTTTTTTAAGAGGGACACACATTATTCGTGATTTGTTAGAATACTCTATGTGCTTCACTTATATCTTTTGAGCTAGGCAGTTGCTCTAGAGCTTCACTTATATCTTTTAAAGCACGGTGGTGGTTATATTTTAAAGAAATAGTTGCATTCTCATGCTTCACTTATATATTTTTGAGAGTCTAATGAATAGCAATGGTAATATGCACGGGTTATGAGTTTGGTCCTAATATGATAGGTATTCAAGAGGGATATAATAAAAACTTTCATGTAGATCACTGAATATGATAAGTTTGATTCCTTGCAATAGTTTTGCGATATTAAGATGGTAATATGTGGGAGGTACTAATAGATAATTTTGTTTTAGTAAGAATATTGGTGTTAAGGTTTGTGATTCCCGAAGCATGCATGTATGATCTGTCGTTATGCTAAGAAGTTGGAGCATGATTTATTCTTGATTGTCTACCTTATGAGTGGCGGTCGGGGACGAGTGATGGTCTTTTCCTACCAATCTATCCCCCTAGGGGCATGCGTAGTAGTACTTTGCTTCGAGGGCTAATAAACTTTCGCAATAAGTATGTGAGTTCTTTATGACTAATGTGAGTCCATGGATTATACGCACTCTCACCTTTCCACAATTTGCTAGCCTCTTCGGTACCGTGCATTGCCCTTTCTCACATCGAGAGTTGGTCCAAACTTTGCCGGTGCATCCAAACCCCGCGATATGATATGCTTTATCACACATAAGCCTCCTTATATCTTCCTCAAAACAGCCACCATACCTACCTATTATGGCATTTCCATAGCCATTCCGAGATATATTGCCATGCAACTTTCACCGTTCCGTTTTTTTTATGACACACATCATCATTGTCATATCGCTTTGCATGATCATATAGCTGACATAGTATTTGTGGCTCACCCACCGTTCATCATTTTTATACATGTTACGCTAGTATCATTGCACATCCTGGTACACCGCCAGAGGCATTCATATAGAGTCATATTTTTGTTCTAGTTTCGAGATGTAATTTCCTTTTTGAGTTGTAAGTAAATAGAAGTATGATGATCATCATTATTAGAGCATTGTCCTAGTGAGGAAATTAAAAAGAAAAAAAAGGCCAAAAAGAGCCCACGAAAAAAATAAAAAAAAGGAAGAAAGAAAAAAAAGGGAAAGAAAAAAGAAAAAAAAGAAAATGAGAGAAAAAGAGAGAAGGGACAGTGTTACTATCCTTTTCCATACTTGTGCTTCAAAGTAGCACCATGTTTTTCATATAGAGAGTCTCCTATTTTCTCACTTTCATATACTAGTGGGAAATTTTCATTATAGAACTTGGCTTGTATATTCCGATGATGGGCTTCCTCAAATGTCCAAGGTCTTCATGAGTAAGCAACTTGGATGCACACCCACTTAGTTTTTATGTTGAGCTTTCATACACTTATAGCTCTTAGTGCATCCATTGCTTGGCAATCCCTACTCCTCACACTGACATGAATTGATGGGCATCTCCATAGCCCGTTGATTAGCCGCGTCGGTGTCAGACTATCTTCTTATTTTTGACTTCCCCTAATTAATCACTACCACCACACTCTATTCCACCCATAATGCTATATCCATGGCTTGCGCTCATGTATTGCGTGGGGGTTGAAAAAGCTGAAGTGCGTTAAAAAGTATGAACCAATTGCTCGGCTTGTCATCGGGGTAGTGCATGATAAATACTTTGTGTTACGAAGATTGAGCATGACAGAATTATATGATTTTGTAGGGATGAATTTCTTTAGCATTTTTATTTTGAAAGGCGTGATTGTTAGTTAGTATGCCTGAGTATTGATGTCTTTATATCAAATTATAGACTATTGCTTTGAAACATTCAGATCTTATTATTCATACCGTAAGAGAGATTACATGATGAAACATGTTAGGTAAGCTTTTCTTTTTTATCCTTTCTGGTTACTTTTGGTAACCTCTGTACATACTGTATAAGTTTTGAATAAATTGCAATGGTTGTGGGGGTTTTCCCTATAGTGCCCAGTAAAAAAAAGAGATTACATGATGAAATATGTTAGGTAGCATTCCGCATCAAAAATTCTGTTTTTATCATTTACCTACTCGAGGACGAGCAGGAACTAAGCTTGGGGATGCTTGATACGTCTCCAACGTATCTATAATTTTTTATTGTTCCATGCTATTATAGTATCAATCTTGGATGTTTTTATATGCAATTATATATCAACTTTTGGGACTAACTTATTAACCAAGTGCCCAGGGCCAGTTGCTGTTTTCTGGTTGTTTTTGGTTTTTCAGGAAATCAGTACCAAACGAAGTCCAAAATCCACGAAACTTTTTGATAATTTTTTTCTGGACAGAAGAGACCCTGGAAGCTTCGGGAGGAAGCCAGAAGCCTCACGAGGAGGCCACAAGGAAACAGGGCGCAGCCCCACGGGTGCCCTGATGCCTTGTGGGCCCCTCGTGGCTCCTTTTGACCTAATTCCACTTCTATAAATTCTCAAATATTCAGAAACCATCAGAGAGCCACCCCGAATAACTTTTACGCCACAGCGAGCATCTGTTCTCCCGCGATCCCATCTGGAGGCCTTTTCCGGTACTCTGCCGGAGGGGGAATCGATCATGGAGGGCTTCTACATCAACCTTGCTGCCCTTCCGATGATGTGTGAGTAGTTTACCACAGACCTACGGGTCCATAGCTAGTAGCTATATGGCTTCTTCTCTCTCTTTGATCTTCAATACCATGTTCTCCTCGATGTTCTTGGAGTTCTATCCGATGTAATCATCTTTTGCGGTGTGTTTGTTGGGATCCGATGAATTGTGAGTTTATGATCAGATTATTCATGAGAAATATTTGAGTCTCCTCTAAACTCTTTTATGCATGATTGTTATAGCTTTGTATTTCTCTCCAATCTATCGATTTGGTTTGGCTAACTAGATTGGTTTATCTTGCAATGGGAGAGGTGTTTTGTGATGGGTTCAATCTTGCGGTGCTCAATCCCAGTGATAGAAAGGGACCTGACACATATTTGTATTGTTGCCATTAAGGATAAAAAGATGGGGTTAAATCATATTGCTTGAGTTTACTTTGTCTACATCATGTCATCTTGCTTAAGGCGTTACTCTATTTCATACTTAATACCCTAGATGCACGCTGGATAGCGGTCGATGGGTGGAGTAATAGTAGTAGATGCAGGCAGGAGTCGGTCTACTTGTCTCGAACGTGATGCCTATATACATGATCATTGCCATGAATCCATCATAATTATTTGCTTTTCTATCAATTGCCCAACAGTAATTTGTTTACCCACCGTATGTTCTGCGCTCGAGAGAGAAGCCTCTAGTGAAAACTATGGCCCCCGGGTCTATCTTTATCATATATTAAAATCCAAAAATACCTTTCTGCAATTTATTTTCTTTTATTTTATTTTGCAATTTATATTTCTATCTATCACTATCAGAATTAATCCTTACAAATAACTGCTAAGAGGATTGACAACCCTCTTATTTGCGTTGGGTGCAAGTGTTTGCTTTTGTGTGTGTAGGTGCTGCTAAAGGGATTTTGCGTGGTTCTCCTGCTGGATTGATAACCCTGGTTCTTAACTGAGGGAAATACTTATCTCTAATATACTGCATCATCCTCTCCTCTTTGGGGAAATACCAATGCAGTCTACAAGTAGCATGCACACGCGCGATCCGCGTGGCTGGTGTTCCGGCCAATCAGAACGCAACGCACAATAGGTTAGCGCACATGGTTCTCATAGGCAATCAGATCTCGAGTGCTCTAAAAACCACCGCACTATACGTTTGTCCGGCCACTCCGTCCCAGAGCTCTGTCCAAGCGTCGCCGTCCATGCCACCGCGCTGCAGACTAACTGGTAAGGAAGCGATGGCATCCCGGCGCGCTGAGTTCATCACCGCCCGCGACCGCACACTAACTGGTAAGGAAGCGATGGCATCCCACATCGCCGAGTTCATCGCCACCCGCGACCGCACACCTACGTGGGCGGACATTGAAGCTGCCATGGCCGAATGGGCGATGGAGCAAGAGGAGGCCAAATCCGCATAGAAGGAGCGGAAAAGGCAGAAAGCACTCAAGAAAAGAGAGTCCCGCCGCCGTAAGAAAGAAGCGGCTGCACGCGCTGCTGAGGAGAGCCAAGCGGAGATTCAAGCACGGTGGGATGCCACCGATAAAGCCGGTATGGAGTACGACGGCGTCTGGGGCTGGCCAGCATGCGAGAAGTAGTTAGTGTGTGTGTGTCGACCGTATGTTTGTTCAATTAATTATGAGCATCTACTACTACTTACTACTTTTTTAGAGCAAATTAGTGTCCGGTCAAAAAAATTTGACTCAATCGAGTCATAGCGGTCCAACCCGCATCCACCCCGGAGCTCCTTCCCCTCTCACCTCTGCACAACCGGGATGGAGACGAGCTCGCCGGAGCTAGTTTTTAGTCCAACCTCGCCGCGCGGGGCGGACGCAGACCGGCTTAAATAGCAGCGCCGGCGGCAGGCAGCAAGCATCTCTCTTGTTGAATAGGTCGATCAATTCTCTAGATGCTGATAGATATTTTAATTTCTAGGAGACCACGAAACACACGGTTGCTATGGCGTACCGTGTGCGTTAATGATCCATAAGTCGGTTAGAAAACATCACACACGTACCATCACGACCGCCCGTGACTGATTTAATCAACTACACATGTACAATTTTTTGAATACGAGATCTGCCAATTTTCTCTTTTCTCGCACACGAGTATATTATATGCTTCATCTGCGTTGTGTGTTTTACCTACGTAAGTTTCAAGTTTCGTAGCAAAATTTTCAGTAGGCGGGGGATTTCAGAATTTACCCCCCCCCCCCACCCCCATCCCCACCCATCACATTTCCGCACTATCTCCCCACCCCCCCTGATACGTCTCCAACGTATCTATAATTTTTTATTGTTTCATGCTATTATATTATCAATCTTGGATGTTTTTATATACATTTATAGCAATTATATATCATTTTTGGGACTAACCTATTAACTTAGTGCCCAGTGCCAGTTGCTATTTTTTGCCTGTTTTTGGTTTTCCAGAATATCAGTACCAAACGAAGTCCAAATGCCACGAAACTTTTTGGAGATTTTTTTCTGGACATAACAAACACTAGAAGCTTCGGGAGAAGGCCAAAAGATCCAGGAGGTGGCCACGAGCCACCAGGGCGCGCCTGGGGGGGGGGGGCATGCGCGCCCTGGTGCCTCGTGGGCCCACCTCTGCCCCTTTTGACCTAATTCCACCACTATAAATTCTCTAAAATCGGTAAACCAACAGAGGAGTCCATGAAATACTTTTTCCACCGCCTCAAGCTTCTGTTCTCGAGAGATCCCATCTGGAGGCCTTTTCCGGAACACCGCCGGAGGGGGAATCGATCAAGGAGGGGCTCTACATCAACCTTGCTGCCCTTCCGATGATGCGTGAGTAGTTTACCACAGACCATCGGGTCCATAGTTAGTAGCTAGATGGCTTCTTCTCTCTCTTTGATCTTCAATACAATGTTCTCCTCGATGTTCTTGGACTTCTATCCGATGTAATCACTTTTTGCGGTGTGTTTGTTGGGATCCGATGAATTGTGAGTTTATGATCAGATTATCCATGAATATTATTTGAGTCTTATCTGAACTCTTTTATGCATGATTATTATAGCTTTGTATTTCTCTCCAATCTATTGATTTGGTTTGGCCAACTAGATTGATTTATCTTGCAATGGGAGAGGTGCTTGGTAATGGGTTCGATCTTGCGGTGCTCAATCCCAGTGACAGAAAGGGACATGTGAAAGCACATTTGCTCCCTTGGTGGTTTTGGTAATTTATGCCAACATACATGTTGTTGGACTAATGCTTTTATCTAGTAAATTTCAGACAAGTTCAACAATGGCGTGGCATGGACAAGAGGACGTGGAACCCCTTCAAAATGCTAAGGACAAGAATTGGCAAAGATCAAGACTCTACATTTTTGGTTTAGTGATCCAAGATCACATTGAGTCCATAGGAAAGCCAATACTATTAAAAGGGGATGAGGTGTTGCTTAATGGTCTTTTTGCTCAAGTGCTTAGTGACAGTATTCCTAAACCCTCAACCACTATCTCTACCCAAATATGTCCTAAACCCAAAGTCCAACTCGGCCTTACCGATATTTCCAATCCGGCCCCACCGAGTTCATCCAAGACTTAGCCACTGCCAAACCCTAACAAATCGGATCCACCGAAATGGATCTCGGTCCCACCGAGATGGCCTTGCCAACTCTCTGTAATCGTTTGAATTTACTTCGGTCTCACCGAGTTTGCAAATCGGTCTCACCGAGATGGTTTGCCAAGTCTCTGTTGCCTTATTGCTTCACTTCGGTCCTACCGAGTTGATGCAATCGGTGCCACCGAGATGAGGATTGCCCTAAGCCATTGCACTTCGGTCCATCCGAGTTGTTCGTATCGGTCCCACCGAGATTCCTAAAGTTCATATCTTTTACACAGTTCGGTGCTACCGAGATGATTGTTTCGGTGCCACCGAGTTGGGTCAAAAGTGCGTAACGGTTGGATTTTGTGTGGAGGCTATATATACCCCTCCACCCCATCCTTCTCAGTAAGGAGAGCCATCAGAACGTGCCTACACTTCCACCATACATTTTCTGAGAGAGAACCACCTACTCATGTGTTGAGATCAAGATATTCCATTCCTACCATTTGAACCTTGATCTCTAGCCTTTCCCAAGTTGCTTTCCACTCAAATCCTTCTTCCACCATAGCCAAATCTGTGAGGAGTGATTGAGTGCTGGGAAGACTATCATTTGAAGCACAAGAGCAAGGAGTTCATCAACAACACACCGTCTATTACCTTTTGGAGAGTGGTGTCTCCTAGATTGGTTAGGTGTCGCTTGGGAGCCTCCAACCAGATGTGGAGTTGAACCAAGAAGTTTGTAAGGGCAAGGAGATCACCTACTTCGTGAAGATCTACCCCGAGTGAGGCTAGTCCTTCGTGGACGTAAGCCATGGTGGAATAGGCAAGGTTGCTTCTTCGTGGACCCTTCGTGGGTGGAGCCCTCCGTGGACTCGCGTAGCCGTTACCCTTCGTGGGTTGAAGCCTCCATCAACGTGGACGTACGATAGCACCACCTATCGGAACCACGCCAAAAATCCACCGTGTCTTCATTGCGTTTGATCTTCCATACTCTACCCCTTTACTTTCCGTACTATTGCATGCTTTACTATTTCCGCTGCTCAATCTCTTGATATGCATGTGTAGAAAGTATTGGAGTGATCTTAACTTGTGCCAAAATCTGCCTAAGTTCCAAGAGAAATTAAAAACTGCTAATTTGGCTGGTTAGGAGTCTATTCACCCCCCCCCCCTCTAGACCTATCTCCTCGATCCTACAATTGGTATCAGAGCTTTGGTCTCCATTGCTTTGGTTTCATCACCATTGGAGGGAGATGGATATGTCTACGTTCGGGAGTATTAGACGTAGAGTGCCAATTCTCAATGGGGAGTATTACAACTTTTGAAGGGATGAAATGATTGATATCTTTGATGAGTTTAACTTGAGCAAGTATATTCATAATCCTTATGTGCCCCCTATTGATCCCTTGCATCCTACTTATGAAGAGGAAATTGACATGCTTCGTAATCTTAGAACTGTCAATCTTATCATTAGAGGATTACCTAAGATTGTGCTTGGTTGTATGCGAAACTTTGCATGTACTTATACTCTATGGGATAATTTAGAAAAGCCATATCCCGATTATTCTCTAAAGAGTCTTGATAAGATTCTTCATAAGGCTGTTGTTTTTCACAAGATGAGTCCTAATGATCCTAAGTTTGATGATTGCTTGTTTGAGCTTCGTGATCTCATGCGTGCCAAAGGAGATGTTAGAACTATTAGCAATATTATCATGGAAACTGTTAGAATTCATAAACTTGAACATTGTCATAATCATGAAACTAATGAATCTGTTAATCACATGCATGATGATGATGATGTTGAGCACGACTATTATGATGAAGACGGAGACTTTGATATTGAATTTGAGAAGACCATGAGGAATCTCAGTCTTATGGCAAATCTTCGAGATTATATGGTCGGAGGAAAAGAGTGGATTCCTGACAGCGGTTGTACCAATCACATGACTGGAGATAGAGACATGTTTCGTGAGCTTACTAAAAATGATGGTCCACGCAAGTATGTGACTTTTGGAGACAACTCCAAGGGTAAGGTACTTGGCCTTGGTAAGGTGGCCATATCCAATGATAGCTCCATACAAAATGTTATGCTTGTTGAATCTCTTGGTTACAATCTTCTTTCCGTATCTAGACTAGCTGATTTTGGTTTTAATGTTCTATTTACCAAAGTAGATTGCCAAGTGTTTCGCCAAGATAATCATAATATAGTCTTTACCGGCATTCGTAGAGGTGATCTATACATTGTTGATTTCACTAAGAGAGCCCAACCTCGTACATGTTTAATTGCAAAATCTTCTAAAGGTTGGTTATGGCATAGAAGACTTGGACATGTCGGTATGCGTAACCTAGATAAACTTGTTAAAGGAGATCACATTCTTGGAGTGAAAGATGTTATATTTGACAAAGATTGACTTTGTAGTGCTTGCCAAGCAGGAAAACAAGTTGGAGGAAGCCATCCCGTAAAGAACATTATGACCACGAGGAGACCACTCGAGCTACTTCATATGGATCTGTTTGGTCCCAACGCCTATAAGAGTCTTGGTGGTAACTCTTTCGGTTTGGTCATTGTTGATGATTTTTCTAGATTTACGTGGGTGTTCTTTCTTGATGACAAATCGCAGGTACAAAAGATCTTCAAGAACTTCGCAAGAAAGGCTCAAAACCAATTTGAAGTCAAGATCAAGAAGGTTCGGAGTGACAATGGAACGGAGTTCAAGAACGCCAATGTGGACACGTTTCTTGATGAGGAGGGTATTTCACATGAGTTCTCGGCTACGTACACGCCTCAACAAAATGGAGTTGTTTAGAGGAAGAACCGTACACTTATTGAGATGGCAAGAACAATGCTTGATGAATACAAGACGCCAAGACATTTTTGGGCGAAAGCAATTGAAACAGCTTGTCATGCAACAAATCGACTTTATCTTCACAAGCTTCTTAGTAAAACGGCGTATGAACTGCTCACCGGTAACAGACCACAAGTTGGATACTTCCGAGTATTTGGCTCAAAATGTTACATTCTTGATAAGCATCGTCATTCAAAATTTGCTCCTAAATCTCATGAAGGTTTCCTACTTGGTTATGGATCGAACTCTCACACTTACCGTGTCTACAACAACTTCACTCGAAAAGTTGAAGAGACGGTAGATGTGAAGTTTGATGAGACTAACGGCTCGCAAGTCGAGCAATTGCCACTTGATGTAGGAGATAAAGAACCATCGAAAGCAATCCAAGACTTGCCCATTGGCAAGATTCGCCCCGTGGAATTAAAGGAGAGTACCTCGTCTATTCAAGTGGAAGCCCCAACCTCACATCAAGATGAACGACAAGCTGATATGGAGGCATCCACAAGTGGAACACATCAAGACGATGGGAATGAGGAAGTGCAACAAGATGATCCACCTCAACCTCCTTCTCCACCTCCACAAATAGACAACAACAACATCAACGAAGAAGAAGAAGATGATGATGATGAGGAAGCCTCACCACAACCCAAGAAAAAGCTACCTCGAGTTAGAGCAAGAATCGACAAGGATCATCCCGTCGAACAAATACTTGGAGATATCCAAACCGGGAGAATTACTCGCTCTAAATCTCGTTTAGCTAACTTTTGTGAGCATTACTCATTTATCTCTAGTGTTGAACCCTTGAAGGTAGAAGATGCTCTCAAGGACCCCGATTGGGTGAATGCAATGCACGAAGAGATACACAACTTCGAGAGGAACCAAGTGTGGACATTGGTTGAGAAGCCTAAGGAAGAGCAAAACATCATTGGAACCAAATGGGTGTTTCAGAATAAGCAAGATGAAGATGGACAAGTTGTACGCAACAAGGCTCGTCTCGTAGCACAAGGTTACACACAAGTCGAAGGTATGGACTATGGTGAGACCTATGCCCCCGTTGCAAGACTTGAATCCATTCGCATTTTACTTGCTTATGCCAATCACCATGATATCACTCTTTACCAAATGGATATTAAAAGTGCCTTCTTAAATGGTGAAATATAGGAGGAAGTATATGTTAAACAACCTCCCGGCTTTGAGAATCCCAAGAAACCTAATCATGTGTACAAACTTCGTAAAGCTCTTTATGGTCTCAAGCAAGCCCCTAGAGCTTGGTACAAATGCTTGACAAAGTTTCTTCTTGAAAAAGGTTTTGAAATTGGGAAGATTGATTCAACTTTGTTCACTAAGAGGGTTAATGGAGAATTATTTGTATGCCAAATTTATGTTGATGATATTATCTTTGGTTCTACTAACCCCTCTTTTAGTGAAAAGTTTGGAAGGTTGATGTCGGAGAAGTTTGAGATGTCTATGATGAGTGAACTCAAATTCTTCCTTGGTTTGCAAATCAAGAAAACTAGGGAAGGTACCTTTGTCTCTCAAACAAAGTATACTAAGGACTTATTCAAAAAGTTCAACATGCAAGAGAGTAAAGGTATGAAAACTCCCATGCCCACGAGTGGACATCTTGACTTGACCAAGGACGGCAAACCGGTTGATCAAAAGGTATATCGATCTATGATTGGTTCATTACTATATCTATGTGCCTCTCGTCCTGACATTATGCTAAGTGTGTGCATGTCTGCACGATACCAAGCGGCACCAAAAGAGTGTCACCTTAAGGCGGTGAAAAGAATTGTGAGATACTTGATACATACACCAAACTTTGGCATATGGTATCCCAAAGGATCTTCTTTCAATCTTGTTGGCTACTCCGATTCGGACTATGCCGGAGACAAGGTTGACAGAAAATCCACCTCGGGTACATGTCAATTTCTTGGTAGATCTCTTGTGTCTTGGTCCTCCAAGAAACAAAATTCCGTATCCCTATCTACTGCCGAAGCGAAATACATTGCCGCGGGATCATGTTGTGCTCAATTACTATGGATGACACAAACTCTTAAAGATTATGGTGTGCATGTGAGACATGTACCATTACTTTGTGACAATGAGAGTGCTATTAAGATTTCACACAATCCCGTGCAACATTCTCAAACTAAGCACATTGAGGTTCATCACCATTTCATTCGAGATCATGTTGAGAAAGGTGATATTGACCTTAAACATGTTCGTACTGACAAACAATTGGCGGACATCTTTACCAAACCCCTTGATGAGAAAGTGTTTTGTCACTTGAGAAGTGAGTTGAACATCATTGATGCTTCAAACGTGAACTAGAGGTTCATGTGGATGCATACAAGGGCATGAGCATTCTTGACTAACCCATGATATCCTTTATGATCAGTTTATATCTTGGATATTTTGCTCCCTTGTATGGTATCTAACCTTTTGTAGGTACTTGGACAAGCTTCATGTCACAAGATTGCATCTCACTCTTATCTTGAGCAATCTTGTATAACTCAAGTATCAACAATTGATAGTGGAACAAGGAACAAGACAACCTAAACATATCCTTTGACAACATTTGAGTTATGCTTCATTCTTGTCATTTTGGATATACATGTTGTTCCTTGCTAAGCTAACCCATGTAGAAAGATGAACTACAAATGATAGGATAGCTCCAAACTTCAATTCATGAGCATCCACTTCAAGTTCAACTACATGATGGACATCACCGAATACCAATGTAAGTTCTCACATCTTAGAGAAGCTTTACTCAAAGACATGAGCTAAAGCAACTCAACAAGATGTGAATACATCAAAAGCTTAAAGAAAAATGGCAACCCCATTTTAAGCTTAAATGATGAGTATGACCTATGATCAAGTGTACTCACTTGACTCCTAAGTCAATATACTCTAACATAGGTGACCTAGTCGCCGACCCATCTAGATGAAGTTGAAAAAAAAAACTTCATCTAGACGTTTCTTTGCTTCTTTTCTGTTTTTTTGGCTTGATTCGCAGTTAATTCATTGCAAATCCTTGTGAGATTTCCTTGCCTAGTGAGCTGAGTTGACAAAATATTCCATTGCATCAAACTCGGTTCCACCGACTTGTCTCAACTCGGTGTCACCGATTTTGACTGCTCTAAGGAATTTTCTGTCAAATTTTCCCTGAGTATTTCTGCTCCAGCTCCACTCGATGATTCTTACTCTCTACTTGCATCTAGAGCCACTCAATGGCCAAGTGTGTTTCTCGAGGACCAAACCCACTTGATCAATAACCTTGAAGTCCCTTCTTGGAAATTGATGTCAAAGGGGGAGAGAGGAATACACATCAAAGCTTATGAGAGGAATACACATCAAAGCTTATCACTATAAAAGAGATGCACCTTACAAGAGGAGAAAATGTTACATGTTTCTTTTAGGGGGAGAGAGAAACATGATAAGATTGTTCTTTGGTTGTTCTAGTTTTCTCACCCTACCTACTCCCAATATCCATGTCAGATTCAGGGGGAGAGGCTGTTCTTTAAGGGGAGACAGCTATTTCTTTTGGGGACATGTCTGCTTCAAAGAAGTATTCACCTAGTGATACTCTCTTCTACATGTCATCCCAATCTTGGTTTCTTGTTGATCTTGTGTCTTTTTCTTGAAGAAATTATCTTGTGTTATCTAACCCTGTTTTCTCAAGTGTATTTCTTCAGGTACTTGATCAAGAACTTCAAGGTAAGTATATGCATCACACTCATGTACATGGTTGACCTCTTGCTAAGTATATATTGTTTGCAAGGAGAAAATCTTGCACATGTGGATACTCCAATGTCATATATATATTGCTCTGATGCATATAGCCAAGATACATGTTGCATGTATATTTCCCATAAGATATCATCATGTTATGCACATCTTCAGGGGGAGTTCAAGGGAGCTCATACATGTTACATGTTTCCTTCAAAGCTTTCATACATACCTCTGCTAAATCTTTATTTAAAGCTTTGATGTATGTTGTCATCAATTACCAAAAAGGGGGAGATTGAAAGCACATTTGCTCCCTTGGTGGTTTTGGTAATTTATGCCAACATACATGTTGTTGGACTAATGCTTTTATCTAGTAAATTTCAGACAAGTTCAACAATGGCGTGGCATGGGCAAGAGGACGTGGAACCCCTTCAAAATGCTAAGGACAAGAATTGGCAAAGATCAAGACTCTACATTTTTGGTTTAGTGATCCAAGATCACATTGAGTCCATAGGAAAGCCAATACTATTAAAAGGGGATGAGGTGTTGCTTAATGGTCTTTTTGCTCAAGTGCTTAGTGATAGTATTCCTAAACCCTCAACCACTATCTCTACCCAAATATGTCCTAAACCCAAAGTCCAACTCGGCCTTACCGATATTTCCAATCCGGCCCCACCGAGTTCATCCAAGACTTAGCCACTGCCAAACCCTAACAAATCGGATCCACCGAAATGGATCTCGGTCCCACCAAGATGGCCTTCCCAACTCTCTGTAATCGTTTGCATTTACTTCGGTCTCACCGAGTTTGCAAATCGGTCTCACCGAGATGGCTTGCCAAGTCTCTGTTGCCTTATTGCTTCACTTCGGTCCTACCGAGTTGATGCAATCGGTGCCACTGAGATGAGGATTGCCCTAAGCCATTGCACTTCGGTCCATCCGAGTTGTTCGTATCGGTCCCACCGAGATTCCTAAAGTTCATATCTTTTACACAGTTCGGTGCTACCAAGATGATTGTTTCGGTGCCACCGAGTTGGGTCAAAAGTGTGTAACGGTTGGATTTTGTGTGGAGGCTATATATACCCCTCCACCCCATCCTTCTCAGTAAGGAGAGCCATCAGAACGTGCCTACACTTCCACCATACATTTTCTGAGAGAGAACCACCTACTCATGTGTTGAGATCAAGATATTCCATTCCTACCATTTGAACCTTGATCTCTAGCCTTTCCCAAGTTGCTTTCCACTCAAATCCTTCTTCCACCATAGCCAAATCTGTGAGGAGTGATTGAGTGCTGGGAAGACTATCATTTGAAGCACAAGAGCAAGGAGTTCATCAACAACACACCATCTATTACCTTTTGGAGAGTGGTGTCTCCTAGATTGGTTAGGTGTCGCTTGGGAGCCTCCAACCAGATGTGGAGTTGAACCAAGAAGTTTGTAAGGGCAAGGAGATCGCTTACTTCGTGAAGATCTACCCCAAGTGAGGCTAGTCCTTCGTGGACGTAAGCCATGGTGGAATAGGCAAGGTTGCTTCTTCGTGGACCCTTCGTGGGTGGAGCCCTCCGTGGACTCGCGCAGCCATTACCCTTCGTGGGTTGAAGCCTCCATCAACGTGGACGTACGATAGCACCACCTATCGGAACCACACCAAAAATCCACCGTGTCTTCATTGCGTTTGATCTTCCATACTCTACCCCTTTACTTTCCATACTATTGCATGCTTTACTATTTCCGCTGCTCAATCTCTTGATATGCATGTGTAGAAAGTATTGGAGTGATCTTAACTTGTGCCAAAATCTGCCTAAGTTCCAATAGAAATTAAAAACTGCTAATTTGGCTGGTTAGGAGTCTATTCAGCCCCCCCCTCTAGACCTATCTCCTCGATCCTACAACATGACACGTATGTATCGTTGCTATAAAGGGTAAAAAGATCGAGTTTATTCATTCGTGAGTTTACTTTGTCTACATCATGTCATCTTGCTTAAGGCATTACTCCGTTCTTTATGGACTTAATACACTAGATGCATGCTGGATAGCGGTCGATGTGTGGAGTAATATTAGTAGATGCAGTCCGTTGTCGGTCTACTTGTCTCGGACATGATGCCTATATACATGATCATTGCCTTGGATATCTTCATGATTATTTGCTTTTCTATCAATTGCCCAACAGTAATTTGTTCACCCACCGTATGCTATTTTCATGAGAGAAGCCTCTAGTGAAAACTATGGCCCCCGGGTCTACCTCTATCATTTACTAAAACCCTAAAAATACTTGCTGCAATTTTACCTTATTTATTTTATTTTGTATTTTTGTTCGATTTATTTATCTATCACCATACAATTTAATCTTGCAATTAACCGCCAAGGGATTGACAACCCCTTGTTTGCGTTGGGTGCAAGGATTTGTTGTTTTGTGTGCAGGTACTGTTAACGAGGTGTTGCATGATTCTCCTACTGGATTGATAACCTTGGTTTCATAACTGAGGGAAATACTTATCTCTACTGTACTGCATCATCCCCTCCTCTTCGGGGAAATCCCAACGCAGCTCACAAGTAGCAGGAAGAATTTCTGGCGCCGTTGTCGGGGAGACATCATCAACATCTATCAAGTACCTACACATAAAACTTACATCTCCTTGCATTTATTTTATTTGCCTTTGCCTCTCGTTTTCATCTCCCCCACTTCTAAAAAGTTTTTACAAAAATATTTTCTGTTTGCCTTTTTCTTGTTTGCTTGATTGCTTGCTTTTTATCTTGTTTGCGTAGCCTCGATGTCTCAAGAAAATACAAAATTGTGTGATTTTTCTAATACTGATAATAATGATTTTATAAGTACTCTGATTGCTCCTCCCGCCGCTAGTGCGGAGACTTGTGATATTAATGCCGCTTTGCTAAATCTTGTCATGAAAGAACAATTTTCTGGTAGTCCTAATGAAGATGCTGCATCGCATCTTAACACTTTCGTAGATTTGTGTGATATGCAAAAGAAAAAAGATGTGGATAATGATATTGTGAAATTAAAATTATGCGCGTTCTCATTGCGGGATCGTGAAAAAATTTGGTTTTCATCTTTACCACGAAATAGTATCGATTCTTGGGATAGGTGTAAAGATGCTTTTATTACCAAGTATTTTCCTCCCACGAAAATTATTTCTCTTAGAAATCAAATTATGAATTTTAATCAACTTGATCATGAACATGTTGCCCAATCTTGGGAAAGGATGAAATTAATGATAAGAAATTGCCCTACTCATGGTTTAAAAATATGGATGATCATACAAATTTTTTATGCGGGATTAAATTTTGTTTCTAGAAATCTTTTAGATTCCGCCGCGGGTGGTACTTTTATGGAAATTACTTTGGGAGAAGCTACTAAATTTCTTGATAATATAATGGAAAATTATTCACAATGGCATACTGAAAGAGCTCCTACTAGTAAAAAAGTAAATTCTGTTGAAGAAATTAGTACTTTGAGTGATAAAGTTGATGCGCTTATGAAATTGGTTGCTAGCAAAAATACTCCTATTAATCCTAATGATGTGCCTTTATCCACTTTGATTGAGCAAAATAATGATCCCGTAGATGTGAATTTTGTCTCACGAAACAATTTTAATAATAATGCTTATAGAGGTAATTTTAATCCTAAGCCGTTTCCTGGAAATTCCTCTAATAATTATGGCAATTCCTATGGTAATCCTTATAATAATAATAATAATAATAATAATAATAATAATAATAATAATAATAGGATTCCCTCTGATCTTGAAAGTAATATTAAAGAATTTATTAATGCTCAAAAAGTTTTCAACACTACGATAGAATAAAAATTAAGTAAACTTGATGATATGTCCAGGAGCATTAATAGAATTATTCATGATGTGGAAAATCTCAAGACTAAAATTTTGCCACCCAAAATTGATATTAATGAATCAATTAAAGCTTTATATGTCTCCATGGATGAGAGTAAGAAAAGAACCGCCAAGCTAAAAGCTAAACGAGAATTTTTAGAAAAAGCGATTCCTCCCGGTTTCTATCGTAGTAATGATGAAGATATTAAAATAATTGGTGTTTCATCTATTGATTCCTTATTTAGAAATATAAAACTTGATGAAAAGGGGGATGAAGAAGAGTTAACTTTAGCTAGGAGGCGTCCCCATAATTTGGAGGGTGAAAATGTTGATGAAAAAATTGATTAAAGTGGGTCTGGAGAGGTAAAAACTTTAACTAGCGATGTGCCCGCACTCTTGGATTACAAAGAATTTAATTATGATAGTTGTTCTTTGATTGAGTGCATTTCTTTGTTACAATCCATGCTAAATTCACCCAACGCTTATGAGCAAAACAAGGCTTTTACTAAACACATCGTAGAAGCAATGAAAAAGCATTAGATGAAAAGCTAGAACTAGAAATTTCAATCCCTAGAAAATTATATGATGAGTGGGAACCCACCATTAAAGTTAAAATTAAAAATTATGAGTGCAATTCTTTATGTGATTTGGGTGCTAGCGTTTCCACAATTCCAAAATCTCTATGTGATGTGCTAGGTTTCACCAATATAGATGAATGTTCTCTTAACTTGCACTTGGCGGATTCTACTATTAAAAAGCCATTGGGTAGAATTAATGATGTGCTTATTCTTGCAAATAGAAATTATGTGCCCGTTGATTTTATTGTACTTGACATTGAATGCAATCCGTCTTGCCCCATAATACTTGGTAGACCGTTCTTACGAACTATTGGTGCTATCATTGATATGAAAGAAGGTAATATAAGATTTCAATTTCCACTAAAGAAAGGGATATAACATTTCCCTAGGAAAAGAATTAAAACACCATATGAATCAATTATGAGGGCCACTTATGGAATCAACTTGAAAGATGACAATACTTGAAACTATGCATTATGCCTAGCTAGGGGCATAAAACAATAATGCTTGTTGGGAGGCAACCCAATGAATAAAATAAATTTTTAGTTTTTGTTTCTGTTCTTGTGTGTTTTCACAATTATGCTACTGTTATGATTGTGTTTTTGTGTTTTAATTAGTGTTTGTGCCAAGTAATGCCTTTGGGATGATTTGGAAGACAGTATAATTGATGCTGTTTGGAAAACAGAAAGTTTGCGTCCAGTGCTGGAATTTTAATTCTGTACTGGAGCGTCAGAAAAATCTGAATTTTTTACAAAGTATTGGTATACGAATTGCCCACGTTGTCCTAAGTTTTCAGAATTTTTGGAGTTACAGAAGTATAGCATTTAAATTGATCTTTACAGACTGTTCTGTTTTAGACAGATTCTGTTTTTGTTGCATAGTTTGCTTATTTTGATGAATCTATGGATCGTATTGGGGGGTATGAGTCATGGAGAAGTTGGAGTACAGTAGCATTATGCCAATATTAAATATGAATCAATTTACTACAGTACTTAAAGTAGTGATTTGTTTTGTTATACTAACGGATCTCATGAAGGTTTTGTTGAGTTTTGTGTGATTGAAGTTTTCAAGTTTTGGGTGAGATCACGATAGATGAAGGAATAAGGAGTGGCAAGAGCCTAAGCTTGGGGATGCCCAAGGCACCCCAAGGTAATATTCAAGGAAGACTCAAGTGTCTAAGCTTGGGGATGCCCCGGAAGGCATCCCCTCTTTCTTCTACCAACTATCGGTCATTTTACTTGGAGCTATATTTTTATTCATCACATGATATGTGTTTTACTTGGAGCATCGTGTATTATATGACTCTTTGCTTTGTTTGCTTTTTAGTTTGTCACAATCATCTTTTCTGGACACACCTATTTGAGAGAGCCACACGTTTATCATGATTTGTTAGAATACTCTATGTGCTTCACTTAAATCTTTTGTGCTAGGCAGTTGCTCTAGTGCTTCACTTAAATCTTTTTGAGCACGGCAGTGGCTATATTTTGAAGAAATATTTGAACTCTCATACTTCACTTATATTATTTTGAGAGTTGATAAGACTAAAATTTTGAATAAATATTTGCACTCTCATACTTCACTTATATCTTTTTGAGAGTTGATAATAGTAATGGTAATTTGCACAAGATATGAATTTGGTCCCAAAGTGATGAATATTCAAGAGGGATATAATAAAAACTTTCATATAGATCATTGGATATGATAAGTTTGATTCCTTGCAATAGTTTTGCGATATGGAGATGATAATATGTGAGTCATGTTAGTGAGTAATTGTGATTTAGTAAGAATATTGATGTTAAGGTTTGTGATTCCCTATGCATGCACATTAAGTCAATAGTTATGCAACGAAATTATATCCTACTTATGGTGCATTATTCGGTGTTAGTTATGTTCAATGCATGTTTATGACCGTTTTCGCTTTTTGGTTGGCTGCTTCTCAATCTATTTGCTAGCCTTCATTTGTACTAAGCGGGAATACTGCTTGTGCATCCAAACTCCTTAAACCCAAGTTGTGCCAAATGAGTCCACCATACCTACCTATATGCGGTATTTCCATGCCGTTCCAAGTAAATTTGCATGTGCCAACTCTAATTTTCAAAATAATTTTCCGTTTTGTGTGCCCGTACCGCTCATGAAGCGGCAGGGGGTGGCCAATATTTTCCATGCTAGGTGTGTTATTCTCACGATGAGTGTTTATTCACTTATCATTGCACGAGAGAGTGGCTGGTAATAGGGATGCCCAGTCCCACAATGAAATCAAAAATAATAATAACAAAATTCCTTGGAAAGTGTTGGTATGGAGGGCACCCGTGGATACGGCTAGCCATGGATTGTGAAAGAATGGTGGAAAGGAAATAAACTTTACTTTCTGTTTGGGAACCGCCAATGATGTGTCTAGCATGGAAAATATTGGGAATTCTCGGTCATTTTCGTTGACAGGAAAAGCATGCCTCTCAAAATAATTTTATCTCTTTAATTTCAGCTTTGAGCTCTGGCACATTTGCAAATCTCTGCTTCCCTCTGCGAAGGGCCTATCTATTTACTTTTATGCAATTTTTATTTTTATTTTGAGTCTCCATCTTCTCTTACAAAGCACCAACTAGAGAGCACTATTGTCATACTTGTGCATTGTGTGTAGCTAATATTGAGTGTGTATCATGAATGGATCAATGATTGAGCATAATGGGCTAGGGATAACTTTCTTTAGCGTTGATATTTTGAAAGACATGGTTGCTTGTTAGTATGCTTGAGTATTTATATCCTCATGTCAAATTATAGACTATTGCTTTGAATCACTCAAGTCCAATTGTCCATGCTACAAACAAAAGAAAATATGATGAATATGATAGGTAGCATTCCACATCAAAAATTCTGTTTTTATCATTTACCTACTCGAGGACGAGCAGGAATTAAGCTTGGGGATGCTTGATACGTCTCCAACGTATCTATAATTTTTTATTGTTCCATGCTATTATATTATCAATCTTGGATGTTTTTATATACATTTACAGCAATTATATATCATTTTTTGGGACTAACCTATTAACTTAGTGCCCAGTGCCAGTTGCTGTTTTTTGCCTGTTTTTGGCTTTCCAGAATATCAGTGCCAAACGAAGTCCAAATGCCACGAAACTTTTTGGAGATTTTTTTCTGGACATAAGAAACACTAGAACCTTCGGGAGAAGGCCAGAAGACCCAGCAGGTGGCCACGAGCCACCAGGGCGCGCCTGGGGGGGCAGGCGTGCCCTGGTGCCTCGTGGGCCCACCTCTGCCCCTTTTGACCTAATTCCACCACTATAAATTCTCTAAAATCGGGAAACCAATAGAGGAGTCCACGAAATACTTTTTCTGCTGCTGCAAGCTTCTGTTCTCGAGAGATCCCATCTGGAGGCCTTTTCCGGTACTCCGCCGAAGGGGGAATCGATCACGGAGGGGCTCTACATCAACCTTGCTGCCCTTCCAATGATGCGTGAGTAGTTTATCACAGACCTTCGGGTCCATAGTTAGTAGCTAGATGGCTTCTTCTCTCTTTTTGATCTTCAATACAATGTTCTCCTCGATGTTCTTGGAGTTCTATCCGATGTAATCACTTTTAGCGGTGTGTTTGTTGGGATCCGATGAATTGTGAGTTTATGATCAGATTATCCATGAATATTATTTGAGTCTTCTCTGAACTCTTTTATGCATGATTATTATAGCTTCGTATTTCTCTCCGATCTATTTATTTGGTTTGGCCAACTAGATTGATTTATCTTGCAATGGGAGAGGTGCTTTGTAATGGGTTCGATCTTGCGGTGCTCAATCCCAGTGACAGAAAGGGACATGACACGTATGTATCGTTGCTATTAAGGGTAAAAAGATGGGGTTTATTCATGCATGAGTTTACTTTGTCTACATCATGTCATCTTGCTAAAGGCGTTACTCCGTTCTTTATGGACTTAATACACTAGATGCATGCTGGATAGCGGTCGATGTGTGGAGTAATAGTAGTAGATGCAGGCAGGAGTTGGTCTACTTGTCTCGGACATGATGCCTATATACATGATCATTGCCTTGGATATCTTCATGATTATTTGCTTTTCTATCAATTGCCCAACAGTAATTTGTTCACCCACCGTATGCTATTTTCATGAGAGAAGCCTCTAGTGAAAACTATGGCCCCCGGGTCTACCTCTATCATTTACTAAAACCCTAAAAAATACTTGCTGCAATTTTACCTTATTTATTTTATTTTGTATTTTTGTTCGATTTATTTATCTATCACCATACAATTTAATCTTGCAATTAATCGCCAAGGGATTGACAACCCCTTGTTTGCGTTGGGTGCAAGGATTTGTTGTTTTGTGTGCAGGTACTGTTAACGAGGTGTTGTGTGATTCTCCTACTAGATTGATAACCTTGGTTTCATAACTGAGGGAAATACTTATCTCTACTGTACTGCATCATCCCCTCCTCTTCGGGGAATCCCAACGCAGCACACAAGTAGCACCCCCCTCCCGGCAGCTCAAACCGCCACCGCCGCAACCACAGCTTCAACCACATCTACGTTCTGCCCGAGCCTCGTCAATCCGGTCAGGTAACCCACCGATCTCCATCACCGCCCCGGCCTGATTTCTTAGATGGCGCCTGCGAAACATCCTCATGCCTCCAAATCCCCACCCCCTACTGCAGAGCATCACCGCGTAAGCGTAACCACATATCATGCGGGAGGTCGAGGAGCTGATGGTGGTCGATGGCGTGGTGGCCGCTGTGCCTGTCGACCCGGAGGAACACCTCGTCTCCGCCTCCGCCATCGCCGACTTGGTGCGGGCTCTGGCCCAGATGAAGTGCCCCAACAACTACCCCTGGGGATTTACCAAGTACGAACTGTCCAGTTCAATTTTACCAATACTAGTTGCAAGGGCTATGTTTTGTACGGTTGATGTATTAAGCCTGTTGTAACAAACACGCCCAACCATTCTTAGCTATTTTCCCTACCTTTTTATAGACAACTGGGCCATTCTCTGCTCTAGCAGCACTTGCCTTGCGATGTTTAACTCTGTCAATTTCAATTTCATCAGTACCAGTTTCAATGGCTATATTAGGTTGTCTGTACTTAACACATGCCATGTTTATTTCAGTAATGTACACTGTCATGTTGAAGTATGAACTGCCCAGTTAAATTTCACCAATACCAACTAGAAACTTACAATGCCTGACTTAGGTTGCTGTCAAGCCTGTTGTAGCAAACAATTCTATCCATTTTTTAATCTATCGCTTTACTACCGTGCTACTCTACGCAATGAAGATATCACTAGAGATGTTGTCGTTTTATTACCATTTTCTATTTTTGGTCTATGTTAAACCTGTTGTAGTTAACATGCCTTTCCATGTACTTAGATAGGGCCACAATGGGAAATGATGTTGTTTACCGTCGAGGTTAGTTCCATCCCAATGTCTTATAGTATTTTACATCATTTGTGCAATTGCAGTTTAGCTTATAGCATTTACATGCTTCTTGTAGGTACACATGTCAGCGACACTGATCCACGCTTCAACCCGGAGGAACACCTCGTCTCTGCCGCCGCCGACTTGGGGCGGGCTCTGGCCCAGATGAAGTGCCCCACCAACTACCCCTCGAGATTTACCAAGTAGGAACTGTCCAGTTAAATTTTACCAATACCTGTTGCAATGGCTATGTTTTGTATGGTTGATGTATTAAGCATGTTGTAGTAAACACGCCTAACCATTCTTAGCTATTTTCCCTACCTTTTTATAGACAACTGGGCCATTCTCTGCTCTAGCAGTACTTGCCTTGCGATGTTTAACTCTGTCAATTTCAATTTCATCAGTACCAGTTTCAATGGCTATATTAGGTTGTGTGTACTTAACATATGCCTTGTTTATTTCAGTAATGTACACTGTCATGTTCAAGTATGAACTGTCCAGTTAAATTTCACCAATACCAGCTACAAACTTACAATGCCTGACTTAGGTTGATGTTACAGTTCTATCCATTTTTTAATCTGTCCCTTTACTACCGTGCTACTCTTCGCAATGGAGATATCACTAGAGATGTTGTCGTTTTATTACCATTTGCTATTTTTGGTGGATGTAGTGAACATGCCTTTCCATGTACTTATGTAGGGCCACAATGGGCGATGCTGTTGTTTGCCCTCGAGGTTAGTTGCATGCCATGTCTTATAGTTTTTTACATCATTTGTGCAATTGAAGTGTAGCTTCTAACATTTACTGGTTGCTTGTAGGTACATATATCAGCGGTACTGATCCACGCTTCGACCCTTTTGCGTATGGGGCAATGAGATATTCATGAACAAGCGTCAAGTGAGGAAACTAAGAAAGATTGTTAGGCGGAAGAGACGGGTGATGGGAATTAAACTCTTTATTTACACTTTATCCAAGACAATAGTGAACTTTAGGATGGTAAATAATCTGTTGCCTTTTCCCTCTGCCCACAACGAGTTACTCTATTAGACATGAATTTATGAAAGTTTTCTCTTTTCAGTGGTTTCCGAAGCAATTTACTCATGATTACCTTGCAAACTACATGACCGGAGTGGAGGCAACTAAGGTTAAAGTATATAATTCATACTACCATGATAATGGTCTAGAAGTCTTCCTGAAGGCGCTGAAGGATGGGAGGGCGATCGTCACAAGGGGTTGGACAAAAGTTGTGCGCACCTTTGGCATGGAGGAGGGCACATTATGGGCATTCCGCATCTTTAACACTATCGGCAGCCAAAATGATTTACACTTCTCTCTTCACCTTTACCGCCTCTAAATATTGTGGTTCATCATAGTTAATCTGCTGCCTAATTCTGTAATTACTGAACACATTGTACTGAGATTTTGATTTATGGATTGGTTGTTGAACCATTGTGATGAGAATATGAAATATTTAAATTCCACAGTATTCAAAATTTGAAATATTCCAATTCGAATAATAAATTACAGAAAAAAATAAAATGAAACAGCATGTATTAAAACACCGTACACACGGTTAGAAATAAAACAGCGTGTGCGATGGTAAAATAAAGAACACACGGTTCTTTCACGGAAAATGTGTGCGATACTCAGTGGTCGAACGCACGATTTATTCTCATACATGTGTGGGATTGCCATAAGTATTACACACGTTTTCGTATGATGTGCGTGTGCAATTCTTGGATAAAAAGAAGACAGATCACATTTGGAGACCGTGTGTGATAGGTATACCTATCACACACAGTTATGAAAATGGACACGTTGGCGATAGTAGAGACACCGCACACATCTTATATTTTTGAACTGTGTGTGATAGTGTACGTATCGCAAACAGACCGGTAGAAATAAATGTTTGTGATATCCACCTTTTGCACACGTGGATATCTGCGATATCGTTTCGGATGTCTCGCGGATCACAAACGTAGTGCCCGTGTCTAACGTGTGGGACAGTCCGCGACTTCGCATACGATTACTTTACGAAGATCGTCAGCAGCCGGTTGCCCTATCGCAAACATTTTCTGGGTCGTGTGGGAACACCCCCCCCTATCGCACACACAGGCAAGGTGACGGTTTAAAACTCTGTCACGGAAAGAGGGTAAAAATCCGTTTATATAGCACGTAACGGTACCAGTGATAGTATTTGTGGCTCAGCCACCGTTCATCATTTTTATACATGTTATGCTAGATCATTGCACATCCCGGTACACTGCCAGTGGCATTCATATAGAGTCATATTGTTCTAGTATCGAGTTGTAATATTGAGTTGTAAGTAAATAAAAGTGTGATGATCATCATTATTAGAGCATTGTCCCAATGAGGAAAGGATGATGGAGACTGTGATTCCCCCACAAGTCGGGATGAGGCTCCGGACGAAAAATATAAAAAAAAAGAGGCCAAAAGAGCCCAGCAAAAAAATGAGAGAAAAAGAGAGAAGGGGCAATTTTACTATCCTTTTCCACACTTGTGCTTCAGAGTAGCACCATGTTTTTCATATAGAGAGTTTCCTGAGTTGTCACTTCCATATACTAGTGGGAATTTTTCATTATAGAACTTGGCTTGTATATTCCGATGATGGGCTTCCTCAAATGCCCGAGGTCTTCATGAGCAAGCAAGTTGGATGCTAAGCCACTTAGTTTCAGTTGAGCTTTCATACACTTATAACTCTTAGTGCATCCGTTGCATGGTAATCCCTACTCCTCACATTGATATCAATGGATGGGCATCTCCACAGCCCATTGATTAGCCGCGTCGATGCGAGACTATCTTCCTTTTTGACTTCCCCTTATTAATCTCTATCATCATATTCTATTCCACCCATAGTGCTATGTCCATGGCTCGCGCTCATGTATTGCGTGAGGGTTGAAAAAGCTAAAGCGCGTTAAAAAGTATGAACCAATTGCTCGGCTTGTCATGGGGGTAGTGCATGATTAATACTTTGTGTTAGGAAGACTAAGCATGACGGGCTATATGATTTTGTAGGGATAGCGTTCTTTAGCATTTTTATTTTGAAAGGCATGATTGTTTGTTGGTATGCCTGAGTATTGATGTCTTTATATCAAATTATAGACTATTGCTTTGAATCACTCATTTCTTAATATTCATACCGTAAAAGAGATTACATGATAAACATGTTAGGTAGCATTCCACATCAAAAATTGTGTTTTTATCGTTTACCTACTCGAGGACGAGCAGGAATTAAGCTTGGGGATGCTGATACGTCTCCAATGTATCTATAATTTTTTATTGTTCCTGTAGGATCGAAGTATGTCTACCCGAGGGGGGTGAATGGGAGTTTTAAATTTTTCATCAAAACTCTCGGAACCCAACAGCGGAACGAATGAAAATACAGTAAACAGTGAGCGAATACAAACTACTGAATGGAAACTAACAACATGTACCGAGGTAAATCACATGATTGAAATATGGCATGTCACAGTTCGAATGTAGAGAGGGTAGCAGAAGTGACCAGTGATGCTCGATGGCGACAAGGTGTTTGGTAGACCAGTTCGCCCTTCTGCACAAGGACTACGTCTGGTTGGAGGGGTTGTGATTTAACACAATTGGTTCGTCAACCAATGCCGATTACTCATGGTAGATGCTTGAAGGCGATCTCTGAACCTTTACAGACTTCTTCTTCGAGAACCACAATTACTCTTGGTCTCTGGAGAAATTGACACCTAACCGTCTAGAGAGTTTGCAGCTCTCAAGAGTAATAGGCGGAGCGTACTGGACTTAGATTCTAGTGATGCTGAACCACTATCTAATTTTTTGGCTCTAGGGTTTTCTCTCGGTGGATTTTAAACTCAAATCTCTCGGAGAGGGGTTGCTCAACAATCTTCTCAGAATCAAACGGAGCAGTCACCGGACAACGCCGGCGCGGGGTGGCTATTTATAGCCGCAGCCTTCCCTGATGGGAAATGACCATTTTGGACACACGGTCCAGCCAATGGCCAACCGACACGTTCACAACGGTCGGATTTGGGAGCAACGGTAACATTACTTGAGGAACAAGTAATGCTAACTCCTCGGTCAGAGACAAATCTCTCGCAGCGAAGAAGATTACAGTCTCTTGCTGGCAAGTATTTGCTCGGAACACAAAGAGATTTCTCTCACAGCTTTCATAGGATTTGGGTTTAGCATCAGTGAATCAAATCTTAGAACGCTACACCCCTCTTAATAGTACGGTGGTCCTGTGACTCAATAAGGAGAAAAAGAAACAACGAAAAGAATGCTACGTCTTCTCTTCGTCTTCAATATCCTCGGCTGCAGTCACTTCCTTCGGACAGGCACCGAATCAAATGCTTCACGTCAGCAATTTTTGAGGGGTCACTCTTGTCGTCACAACCTTCGGTGATAACATTCACTGCTACGCAGGGGATAATCTTCGGAGTTGTGAATCCAAACTCCTCTTAACTCCAGGGACCTGTTACTCTGTGTGCACTACCAAACACATCAGTCCCTCACTGTTTGTCAATCAATCTCCAAAACATAAGGAGGAAAATTATTGCACCAACAATCTCCCCCTTTTTGGACGATTGATGACAAAACAGAAAATCGTCGAAGTGAAGATAGATAAGTGTAAAATGGATCAAACAAGAGTGAGTAAGAGTTACTTGCTCGAATATGAAATGGACTCCCCCTAAATGTATGCAGGGACGAAAGATATAAGATAGATTCTCCTGCAATAATTTGAAGTATATGGAGGAAATTTCAATCATTCGAGACATTTCATTCGCACTGATGAGATATAATCCATCGAGATCTTAGTGCAATCAAAGATAACTTCTGATAATAATTCCACCTGCAAGACAAATACTTCGAGAGAAATGGTGCAGCAGCAGGGGTTATTAACATTACATCACAGAAGTTAATCGAGTTTTACAACATAGTACGGAGAGGATATAGACCAAAAGTTGCAAACTCGAACGAAACCAAACTCAAATGAAACACCAAAAGCAAATCTATCGAGGCTCGATGTAATTCTCCCCCTTTTTGTCAACAAGTGTCAAAAAGGTGATGAATAACACGAGTGAAGAAACGCAGATCTTGGATCAATCGGTGGCATCTCCGGATGAGCTGTCCGAGGTGATTTGCTCTTCGGAAGTGACCGGAATGGCTTCGTCTTCAGCAGCAACAGATTTTCCTTCAAGAGTAAGAGCTTGGGGCTGAGCAGATGAAGGAATAGCTGGAGGGACCACAGGAGGAGCACGAGACTGCACATTGCCTTCGGTAGGTTTCTCGGTTGGTGAAGTTGCTTCAGATTCATCAAGCAATTTACGCAGCTTTAGATGAAGAAGATCAGTTGTAGGCTCACGAGGGGGTAGAGAAGGAGTCCTATCTTGAAAATCTTCGATAGTGAAGCCTTTGTCAATATAGTCATAGAGCTCTTGGAGATTGACATTCAGGAGTTGTTTCTCGGTAAAGAACTTGCGAAGCAATTTCCAGAGTCTCTTCTTATTTTCATCAGCTATCAGATGCATTATCCTTGTGCGATTGTTAAGTTCATTCAGCTCGGAGGTGAGATGTTCTTTCTCGCGTCGATCCTCATCGATATGCTGCAGCAGCAGTTGTTGGGTACGCAAACTCACTTCAAGTTGCGACGGAGGTTGAGGCAAAATCTTTCGGTCGCGCTGAGGCAGACGAGGCCCATCAAATTGCTTGTGATAATCGAGCGAGCTTGAAGCAGGCGACTTGCCCTAAGAAAGATCATTCATAACTTGCAAAGTATCACGAACAGGAGGAATAAAGCTTTTGTGGCTTTCCTTTGCAAGATACACTGTGCGCATGGCATGATCAACAACTTTCTGTATCCATGGCGCAAACACTTTGATGCAAAAGGGATATTGAGCTGAATCCTTCAGAATACGTAGGAACATGTCTTCCACATCGAAAATGTATCGCTCAGAGATTGCATATATTGCATTGCGAAGAACATCTGAGATGGATTTGTCCGGATTCATCCCAGCCAATGGGCAAATGGTGTATGAGAGCATATGGAATAGCGTCTGATTGTCGAATGATAAATGCTCAGGACGAGGAGGACCAGTGTAGTCACGAATCTTTTCGGGATCCATTGTGCAGCGAAAAAGTTCATCTGATATGACATCAATGTTATGAACTTGAATGTTAGTGTTGCCGTGCTCAAAGCGAGGGAAATGGAAGTGCGAGACAAAATCTGTCGAAGTGCACTTGATGCGTTTTCCTTCGGTCATCCATACCATAATCCATTTTGAGCTATCTTTTTCATCACCAGAGATGTACAATGTTGCATAGAATTGAAGAATAATTTCTCTGTTCCATGGGTGCTCGAACTCAAAGACCTTTGTGAGGCAGAAATCATCCAGATCCTGAAGTAATTGATTAAAACAGCCAATATTTTGCATAGCAGGAACGTCCAGAAATTCATGAGGAAAAATCTTCTTGCTCTCATAAAGGACCCGAGAGTAATAAATAGCTTGTTCCTTGGTCCAGAAACGAGGCGATTCAGAGGTGCGCGGGCCATCATACGGACTGGCCTGAAAGAATTTTGGATGCGCATTCCGATTAAAAAGCGGTCCTTTTGCGCCTGCACCTGTTGAGCACAATGGCAATTCTTCACGGGGATATGGATATTTGAGTTCTTCTTCAGGAGAAAGATACTCATCACCATATACAACTGAGTCAGACCGGCGGGCAGAGACAGATTTGCGCTCAGAGGGACCAACATCTGGCATCCGTGCGACTGTATCGATGGATAACTTGAGTGGAGAGGGAGCATGAGGCACAACAGATGGTGCAGCAGGGGTGCTTGGCACTGGAGTAGGTTCATCAAATTTGGGCACCGAGGCCGTAACATCCATTGGAGGAGGCTGAGACTGTTCCACAGGGACTTGATTTTGCTCGTCGACAGCTGGAACCAAAACTTGCGGCGCTTCTTGAGCTGGAGAGGCTTGTGGCTCGGAGCGAGGGATTTCACCTTCCTCAGAGACAACGTGTTGTGAGGGAATTTCAGCCCGAGAAGGGAAGGCCACAGGCACTGATTCAGTTGGCCTTGGCGAGGGATGAGCATCCGAGTCCTTAATAGGTGGTGGCGAAGGAATAGCAGGCTCAGGAGATTTTTCTTTCTTAGACTGAGCATCTTGACGGACAGGCGACGGTTCCTTCGGAACAGGAGGTACATTTTTCTTCGCTATTTTCTTTCTTTGCTTGATCTTCTGCTTAGCAACATGATCAATGTGACCCTTTACCAGATCATTGTAGCTAGTAACTTTGGCTTGATGTTCATCACAGATTTTCCGAACAATTTCATCGAGATCTGTGTGAAAGCGCAACCTTCGGTTTCGTAGAAGACTCATGGCTCGGTTGATATCCTTGTAGGAATCTTCAAGTGTGTTGATGATAAACTTTGATGAGGCAGTTTTCATTCGCTCATTAAGAGCCATCAGTTCGGCAGAGAGAGAATTAATCTCAACTGCATCATCTCTCAGTTCTTGCACTACGGAAGTTGCTTGAGTAATAACTTCGGCAGGGATAGGCAAAGATGCCACTTCTCCATCGAAAGGGTTCTCCACAAACTTATCGAGCTGCTCCATGATGAATATGTGATCATAATAATGAGGTGCATCTGACTTGACAGAGGGAGCAGCCTGAACAGGAACAAGAACTTGCTCGGAAGGCGGCTTAGAAGCCAATGGTTGAGTTAGCGTATGAGCAAATTTAGCAACCTTTTCCTTCGGAGCAGAGGATTGAGGAGCATTGTGCTCGGTAGGCGCCTTGATTTTCTTCATTTCAGGTTTGGGAATGTTTTCGCCAGGCTTCGCAGCATTCACTAGAGCATCAACTACCAAATCCTTCAAGTTAATTGCAGCTGGATGAGGAGTTGTGTTTACGTGCTGTTTCATGGTGATAGTGGTAGCTGGTGTTTTTTCTGGCTGGCATCTTCTTCGATGAGGCCAAATTGATCCGAAGATCAGGCAGCACGGTTGAAGTGGTAATGTTCACATCCTCGCTGAGAGTAGCAGCGACCTCTTCTTTGGTGAGCGGAGGATCATCTTCATCAGTCGAGGAATCATCCATATTTGCTTCATCTGCTGGTACAGCCTTTTTCTTCTTCGGTGCACGCTTTCTCTTTGAAGCAGCAGCACTGGGATCATGCTTATGTTTGGTGCGTCCTTCAGACATCCCTTCGGCCTTTTTCTTTTCCACATCATCTTTGAGAAGACGAAGATTTTCTGCTTCTCGAGCCTTTTTCTTTTCAGCCCTCTCAGCTCTTTTGACGGCATTGCGTTGATGCTTGGCGAGCTCATCCGGATATGAGGCAGGAGTGCGAAGGGAAGACTCATGAGCATTTGCCGGAGGGGGTGGTCTTTCTTGAGGTCCATTTGACTTGATTAGAGAAATTCTCGGCAGTCACCCCACGGTGGATGGAATGCAAAATTCTGAGCAAAACGAGGAGCAACGAACTCATAGTTGAACCATTTGCGCACCCAGTGGCGTCGAATCCATTGCTGGCATGTATCTCGATCGTGTTTTGATTCGCCTGGAACTGTGTTGTATCGATCATGAGAGATATATTCTGCTGTGTTTGTGAGAGCCTGTCTGCCACCCCTCTTCTTCTTCGCACCAGTTTCTACTTGCTCGTCGTCATTCTATTCGGCCCTTTTTCTCTTGCTGGTTGACGGGCCTACCATTGGGCCCTTGGCATTTGGAGCTTTTGATTCATCAGCAGTTCCCAATACAATATCATCTCTGTCAGGCGGGCTACGCTGAGCTGAGGCCGCAACTGACTGCATTTTCTTGTGAACAGAGATAGATGCGAGGGAAAATGGGGACAGGGTTACGAATGCACACAGTGAAGATTTTGAACAAGAAATCGTTTTTGATTAATAAGTAGATGCAGACTTTGAGAAATGTTTCGGCCGAAAGAAATGTGTAGAGCGAACTAGTAGATTCGGATAAATACTAGTAATCGAGCTATGCATTCCGTTCGTACGAGACATAACACAAACCCTAGATTTGAAATGTTTCGGATGCGAGGGACAACTACAAACCACATCCACAGAAGTTACCTAGCAGTAAAGATCTGAGAAATTGCAGTAAAAACAAGGCTATTTCTACTGCGGACGAACTTGAACTGGATGAACGGAAGAACAAGTTCGCACTGCACATACCCTAACTTGGTGATGTGCAGCAACTACGGCGGCGCGGAGACG
Source organism: Elymus sibiricus (assembly GCA_039707655.1). Classification (NCBI taxonomy): domain Eukaryota; kingdom Viridiplantae; phylum Streptophyta; class Magnoliopsida; order Poales; family Poaceae; genus Elymus; species Elymus sibiricus. The sequence continues at coordinate 258,230,383 of CM077674.1, forward strand.
AAGATGATCCGCGGCGGCGAGGAAGGACTCCGGCGACCTCTTTTCGGCAGTGAAGCGGCGAAGATGGTCGGCGTCGTCAAGCTCGAGGAGGAGCAGTGCGGTAGGGCTTCGTAAGGTGGCGATGGTGAGAGATGCGAAGTGAAATGAGAAAGGGGGCGGCGCAGTATATATATGCGAGGGGAAAATGACCGCACCCTGAATCTGATCGGACGGACGGAGTCAAGGGACGCTTTCTCTTCAACGGATAGGATAAGCTGGCAGTTGATGATGAGCACGTGGCAACCGTCATCAAAGAACGTGGTCCAGACCTGGGCGGGAAACCCCAAATTTTGGACGGCTTTCGCCAAAACAGATTAAGTTCGAACCGAAACTTTAACGTGGTCAAGGACACCAGATAAAGTTTCGTTCACAGATGAAATTTGTGCATTCACAACAGAGCAGCATAGACTGGAAGAGATAGAATAGAGGGAAAACTGGGACCTAGGCATTTCACTCAGACGAAGAAACACAAATACCCGAAAAACAAGCTATGAGTGAAATACATTCGGACAAACACGAAAGGTTTCAAATGCAATTCAGCGAAGAGAAATTGTGGTGGCGTTACCCACCGTATAAGAACTGTATGACCCCAAGCGTCGCACAATTATCGTGGCACCCGGTTAGTCTAGTTCTTCGTTAATGTATTCACTCTCAGAAAGAAAATTTCACTTTGTCAAAATTTTCAAACTCTTCGAGTGTTATGCACCCATTCCTTCAAAGATGTGAAAGTGTTGGTACGGGTGCCGAGTCCAGCTTACTGCACGTTTGCGGAATCTAGGATATTTAGCTCACACCGTAATGCACAGAATCTTTTCTCATCGAGAGGCTTGGTGAAGATATCGGCGAGATTTTCTTCGGTATTGACATGACTGATAACAATATCTTCCCGAGCAACATGATCACGTAGGAAATGATGTCTGATCTCAATATGCTTGGTGCGAGAGTGCTGCACAGGATTATGTGCAATTTTGATCGCACTCTCATTATCGCACAATAGAGGGATCTTCTTGACCTTGATGCCATAATCCTTCAGAGTCTGCTTCATCCATAATAACTGTGTACAACAAGCACCAGCAGCAATATATTCGGCCTCAGCCGTAGAGAGTGAGACGCAATTCTGCTTCCTTGACGACCAACATACCAATGATCTACCGAGGAAATGGCATGTCCCCGAAGTAGATTTCCTGTCAACCCGGTCACCTGCATAATCTGAGTCTGAATAGCCAACGAGGTCAAACTGTGCTCCCTTAGGATACCATAAACCTAAGGTGGGGGTGTGAGCCAAATATCTCAGAATACGCTTGACCGCTTGGTGATGCGATTCTTTCGGTGCAGCTTGAAAACGAGCACACATACAAACACTCAACATAATATCAGGTCTGGATGCACATAGGTAAAGCAAAGAACCAATCATCGAACGATAAGCTTTCTAATCATAATCTTTACCGTACACATCTGCGTCCAGCTGGCCATTTGTGGGCATGGGAGTTTTGTAACCCTTCTGTTTGCAATCTTGCATTTTGAACTTCTTAAGACAATCTCTCAGGTATTTCTCTTGAGATATGAAAATTCCATTGTCCTGTTGACGAATTTGCAGTCCGAGAAAGAACTTAAGTTCACCCATCATAGACATTTGATACTTCTCGGACATCATTCGCCCGAATTCCATGCTGCAAGCATTGTTAGTACAACCGAAGATGATATCATCCACATAAATTTGACACACGAATGGATCGCCATTGATAGAACGAGTGAAAAGAGTGGAATCAGTGGATCCTGGCTTGAACCCTTTGTCGAGCAAAAACCTCTTTAGAGTATCATACCAAGCTCGAGGGGCTTGTTTCAACCCATACAGCGCCTTTTTCAACCTGAAAACTTTGTTAGGAAACTGAGGGTTTTCAAAGCCAGGTGGCTGCCTAACATATACTTCCTCATCAATTTCACCATTGAGGAAAGCACTTTTCACATCCATTTGATAAAGCAGAATATCATTGTAATTTGCATAAGCGAGAAGAATACGAATTGCCTCAAGGCGAGCAACAGGAGCATATATTTCACCGAAATCAATACCTTCTACCTGTGTATACCCTTGAGCGACAAGACGTGCTTTGTTTCTCACGACAATGCCATTTTCATCTTGCTTATATCGGAAAATCCATTTTGTGCCGATGATATTGTGCTTCTTAGGATTCGGTTTGTCAACCAATTCTCACACATCATTCAATTCGAATTGCACCAACTCTTCTTGCATGGCATTCATCCAATCGGGATCATTCATGGATCTTCATACTTGGTAGGTTCTGTCAATGAGACGAAAGAGAAGCTGCCACAGTAGTTAGCCAAACAAGTGCGAGAGCGAGTTGTGGGTCGGTAACCTGGATTCTCGAGATCTTCGAGGATTAATGCAGGGTCGACTCGATTTGCCACTCGTGGGTGAGAATTTCCTTCGAGATGATCAATTTCATTTTCCTCATCATCATCATCAGGATTGGCATTAGTATCGCCATTTTCATCATGATTGCCATTTTGATCGGCACTTGCATTCGCATTTGGGTTGCCATTTGTGTTCGGAGTGGCATTTGCTTCGGCAGTAGCTTGGCGTGTTCGTCGAGCTATGGGAGCATCATCATCGGAAGAATCAGGTACATTTCCTTCGACTGGTCTGACATCCCCAATAGCCATTTGCCGAATAGCATCCGAAATCGGAGGTTCATCTATCACATTAGGCAGGTGCTCCTTTTGGTAGCCGTTAGATTCATCAAACCGCACATTTACCGTTTCCATAACTTTCCCGTGGTGAGAGTTATAGACACGATAAGTATGCGAGTTCGAGCCATAACCAAGAAGAAAACCTTCATGTGCTTTGGATGCAAACTTAGAATTATGATTCATATCACGAATATAGCATGGTGCACCAAAAACACGTAGATAGGAAACATTAGGTTTCTTGCCAGTGATAAGTTCATATGAAGTTTTCTTAAGGAATTTGTGAAGGTAAACACGATTCACAACATGGCAAGCAGTATTAATAGCATCAGCCTAGAAACGAATAGGAGTTTTATACTCACTGAGCATTGTTCTCGCCATTTCAATAAGAGTTCTATTCTTTCGCTCAACAACTCCATTCTGTTGGGGAGTGTATGCGGCAGAGAATTCGTGAGTGATACCATTTTCATCGAGAAAGTCTTCGATATGAGTATTTTTGAACTCAGTACCATTGTCGCTTCTGACATGCTTAATTCGCACTTCATATTCATTTTCAGCCTTCTTGGCGAATCTTTTGAAGATGTCTTGGGTGCAAGTTTTGTCTTCGAGAAAGAATACCCAAGTATATCGAGAAAAATCATCAACAATAACCAGACCATAATGACTGCCTCTGAAACTTGCATAGTTTTGAGGCCCGAATAAATCCATATGAAGAATTTCCAGTGGTCTTGTTGTGGTCATGACAGTTTTTGATGAATGATGCTTTTTGGCCAATTTACCAGCCTCACAAGCAGCACAGAGACGATCTTTGTCGAATTTCACATCAAGAATACCACGGAGATAATTTTTCTTCACAAGAGTCTGCAAGTTTCTCATACCTGCATGACCAAGTCTTCGGTGCCACAGCCATCCTTCGGTTGCTTTTGCAAGCAAACAAGTTTGGACTGAGGGACCCTTAGAGAAATCCACAATATATAAATCACCTTTTCTATTTCCTTCGAACACGAAGGAATTGTCAGTGGCCATGAAGACAATGCATTTGGATTTAGAAAATAGAACTAGCATGCCTAGATCACAAAGCTTGCCTACAGACATAAGATTGAATCCAAGAGACTAAACAAGTAAAACATCATCAATGTTCTTGTCCTTGGATATAGCAATTTTACCTAACCCAAGTACCTTTCCTTTGTTGTTGTCGCCGAAAGTAATGTACTTCTCAGATGAAGCAGTTAAGTTGGGGTCGACAAACAACGACTTGTCTCCGGTCATATGACTAGTGCATCCACTATCCATTATCCATTCAGTACACCCGGAGACATAGTCCTGCAGAGAAATCAGGCTTTCTTAACCACCCACATCATTGTAGGTGGCTTTGAAACATATGAGCGAGCAGGATATGATTTCTTTCGATAGTCATGCGAATTGTAGCTTGAATGAGTACGAGAATAATCGAAAGAGTATGCATTGAAATTCCTTCCAGACGAATGAGTATAGCGGTTGGGAGATACAAGCATGTACTCATTCTGTCGAATCTTTTCCAGAATATATCGAGCATTTTCTTCCTGCATGGTTAGTAGTCTAGTAACAGGTAATGCTTCGATAGTTTTCTTAGGCACCCAGATAACCTCCTTTGGAGGGCCATTCCTGCTGTTCGGTCCAACATAGCGAGCAACAGCCTCACCACGTTGGTTTTTGAACAACTTATAGTTGTCCAGAGAATCATCATATGAGTATTCGGGGAACGGCGAGTCATAGCCCGAAAGTAAAGCTGGATCGAGCGTTTTGCTCTTAGCAGGCACCCACACAGTGCGAGGATATTGATCTGGTTCCCAGTAGGAGCCATTTTCATTTAGTTTCCTTTCGAAACCGATACCTTCCTTCCTGGGGTTTTTGTCAAGAATGGATTTCTTCAGAACATCACACAGGGTTTGATGCCCTTTGAGAGACTTGAACATTCCTGTCTGAAGAAGATCCTTCAACCTAGCATTTTCATCAGAAACAGAACCATTTTCCTCGACCGAGGGGTTAGCATTCACAGAAGATTCAGCATTACTGCGTTCGAGACATTTTAAGCAAGGAGGTATAAACACTTCAGGTTTCTCTTTGAGTTGTTGGGTGAGAAGAGAATTTTCCCTGATCAAGTCATCATGAGCCTCTCTCAGCGACTCGAGTTCCTGTTTCCGTTTCAGGTAATCATAAGTCAATCTTTCGTGGTCAGCTGAGAGAAAATCATGACGATCTGATAGTTCTTTCATTCGAGACTCAAGAGCAGAATGCTCTTCAGTCAACGACTGATTTTTCTCCATCTCCTCAACCAACAACCCTTCAGACTTCCTGAGGGTTTTCTCAATTTTCTCGAGAGAGTTTTGTTGAATATGGGCAATTTTTATCAGTTTAGCATGGTCATCCTCATCAGAGGAATATTGATCACTGGAGTGAACCTTGTGATGTTTGGAGGATACCTTTTCTTTCGAGGCTTTGGCCATGAAGCAGTACTCAGGAGACTCGTTGTCGCTCGAATGATTCTCGAAGTAGTTCGATGCCAGAGCGGGGCCACATGCTATGCCCGCCATGCCGGAATCAGAGTCCTCCTCTGAATCAGCAATCTCTTCGGCGTCAGAGGATGCTTCTTCTTCGGAATCCATTTCCTTTCCGATGTACGCCTTGGCCTTGCGTGAAGTGTTCTTGCGGTTGGACGAGGACTTGGAGGGATTCCTTGAGGAAGATCTTTACGAGGACTTGGAGGAATCCTTCTTCTTGAAGAACTTCTTCATTTTCTTCTCATCATCGGAGTCGTAGCTTTTGCTCTTGCTTTGCCATGGCTTCCTGAATCATATCTTCCACTTGCACGGATTTCAGCTTCCCAGAGAGGGCATTCCGAAATGAAATGACTTGGCTTTATGCACTTGAACCAGGTGTAATCTCCTGTTGGCTTTGATGAAGATTTGGAGCCGCCAGAGTTGCTGGATCCTTTCTTCTGAAACTGATTTTTCCTATGAAGGCGCTGGAATCTTTTCGTGATCAATGCGAGATCCTGACTAATCCTTTTGGGGTCATATGAATCTTCATCGGCATTTCCTTCTGAGGAAGAATCAGGCACAGCCTTGAGAGCATGACTTTTTCGGTGACTTGACCCATAGAGATCTCTCTTCTCTTCTTCTTGTTCTTCGTGGGTGTTTAGCCTTTCCATGATATCAGCAGAGTCGAGGACTTTGAAATCAGCTCGTTCCCGAATCATCAAAACAAGTGTGTCGAACGAACTGTCAAGGGAACGGAGCAACTTCTTCACAACTTCATGGTCAGTGATGTCTTTAGCGCCGAGACCTTGTAGCTCGTTTGCAATGTCACTCAGACGATCGAAAGTTTGCTGACAGCTTTCATTTCCAATTCGCTTGAACCTATTGAACTTGGCCCGAAGTGTATCAATGCGAGCTTCTTTCTGAGTTGAAACACCCTCGTTTGTCTTTTTGAGAATGTCCCACAATTCCTTTGCAGTTTCACACTGACGGTAGCGAAGAAATTGAGCACGAGAGAGATGGCCACCAATTTCATCTTTAGCTTGAGCATCCATCTGAATGAGTTTCTTCTCATGGTCAGTGGGGACCTGGGGCACTTCAACTGTGAATCCATTCTGCACCACATTCCACATATCATCATCAATAGCTCAGAGACGGATCTTCATCTTCTCCTTCCAGAAGGGGTAGTCCGTCCCATCGAAGATGGGAATCTTGAGGTGTGACTTGTAGCTCACTGAAGACATACGTAAACTCCAAGGTGGTTAGACCAAAATGAGCAGAGTCAAGGAGTACCTTGCTCTGATACCAATTGTAGGATCGAAGTATGTCTACTAGAGGGGGGTGAATGGGAGTTTTAAATTTTTCTCGAAAATATCAAAACTCTCGGAACCCAGCAGCGGAACGAATAAAAATATAGTAAACAGTGAGCGAATACAAACTACCGAATGGAAACTAACAACATGTACCAAGGTAAATCACATGATTGAAATATGGCATGTCACAGTTCGAATGTAGAGAGGGTAGAAGAAGTGACCAGTGATGCTCGATGGTGACAAGGTGTTTGGTAGACCAGTTCGCCCTTCTGCACAAGGACTACATCTGGTTGGAGGGGTTGTGATTTAACACAGAAAATAAACTCTCTTCGCCCTTTTCTCCTCGACAATTGGTTCGTCAACCAATGCCGATTACTCGTAGTAGATGCTTGAAGGCGATCTCCAAACCTTTACAGACTTCTTCTTCGAGAACAATAATTACTCTTGGTCTCTGAAGAAATTGACACCTAACCGTCTAGAGAATTTGCAGCTCTCAAGAGTAATAGGCGGAGCGTACTGGACTTAGATTCTAGTGATGCTGAACCACTATATAATTTTTTGGCTCTAGGGTTTTCTCTCAGTGGATTTTAAACTCAAATCTCTCGGAGAGGGGTTGCTCAACAATCTTCTCAGAATCAAACGGAGCAGCCACCGGACAACGCCGGCGCGGGGTGGCTATTTATAGCCGCAGCCTTTCCTGATGGGAAATGACCATTTTGGACACGTGGTCCAGCCAATGGCCAACCGACACATTCACAATGGTCAGATTTGGGAGCAACGGTAACATTACTTGAGGAACAAGTAATGCTAACTCCTCGGTCAGAGACAAATCTCTCGCAGCGAAGAAGATCACAGTCTCTTGCTGGCAAGTATTTGCTCGGAACACAAAGAGATTTCTCTCACAGCTTTCATAGGATTTGGGTTTAGCATCAGTGAATCAAATCTTAGAAGGCTACACCCCTCTTAATAGTACGGTGGCCTGTGACTCAATAAGGAGAAAAAGAAACAACGAAAAGAATGCTACGTCTTCTCTTCGTCTTCAATATCCTCGGCTGCAGTCACTTCCTTCGGACAGGCACCGAATCAAATGCTTCACGTAAGCAATTTTTGAGGGGTCACTCTTGTCGTCATAACCTTCGGTGATAACATTCACTGCTACGCAGGGGATAATCTTCGGAGTTGTGAATCCAAACTCCTCTTAACTCTAGGGACCTGTTACTCTGTGTGCACTAGCAAACACATCAGTCCCTCACTGTTTGTCAATCAATCTCCAAAACATAAGGAGGCAAATTATTGCACCAACAGTTCCATGCTATTATAGTATCAATCTTGGATGTTTTACATGCAATTATATGCTATTTTATATCATTTTTTTGGGACTAACCTATTAACCTAGTGCCCAGTGCCTGTTGTTGTTGTCTGCTTGTTTTTGGTTTTTCAGGAAATCAGTACCAAACGAAGTCCAAATGCTACGAAACTTTTTGATAATTTTTTTCTGGACAAAATAGACCCTAGAAGCTTCGGGAGGAGGCCAAAAGCCTCACGAGGAAGCCACAAGGCAAAAGGGCGCGCCCCCAGGGGGCGCGCTAAGATGCCTTGTGGGCCCCTCGTGGCTCCTTTTGACCTAATTTCACCTCTATAAATTCTCAAATATTGGGAAACCTACATAGAGCCCCATGAAATAACTTTTTTTGCCACCGCAAGCTTCTGTTCTTCCGCGGTCCCATCTGGAGGCCTTTTCCGGCACCGTGCCGGAGGGGGAATCGATCACGGAGGGCTTCTACATCAACCTTGCTGCCCCTTTGATGATGTGTGAGTAGTTTACCACAGACCTACGGGTCCATAGCTAGTAGCTAGATGGCTTCTTCTCTCTCTCTTTGATCTTCAATACAATGTTCTCCTCGATCTCCTTGGAGTTCTATTCGATGTAATCTTCTTTTGCGGTGTGTTTGTTGGAATCCGATGAATTGTGGGTTTATGATCAGATTATTCATGAAAAATATTTGAGTCTTTTCTGAACTTATTTATGCATGATTGTTATAGCTTTGTATTTCTCTCCGATCTATCCGTTTGGTTTGGCCAACTAGATTGATTTATCTTGCAATGGAAGAGGTGCTTTGTGATGGGTTCAATCTTGCGGTGTTCTATATCCTAGTGACAAAATAGGGGACAAGACACATATTTGTATTGTTGCCATTAAGGATAAAACGACGGGGTTTATTCATATTGCTTGAGTTTACTTTGTCTACATCATGTCATCTTGCTTAAGGCGTTACTCCGTTTTTATTAACTTAATACTCTAGATGCATGCTGGATAGCGGTCGATGGGTGTAGTAATAGTAGTAGATGCAGGCAGGAGTCGGTCTACTTGTCTCGGACATGATGCCTATATACATGATCATTGCCTTGAATATCGTCATAACTATGCGATTTTCTATCAATTGTCCAACAATAATTTGTTTACCCACCGTATGCTTTGTGTTCGAGAGAGAAGCCTCTAGTGAAAACTATGGCCCCTGGGTCTACTTTTATCACATATAAATTCCAAAAATACCTTGCTGAAATTTTATTTACTTTATTTTATTTTGTAATTTATTTTATCTATCTATCTATCACTATCAGAATTAATCCTTGCAAATAACGAGTTCAAGGGGATTGACAACCCTCTTGCCCGCGTTGGGTGCAAGTATTTGCTTTTGTGTGTGTAGGTGCTGTTCACGAGGTTCTGTGTGGTTCTCCTACTGGATTGATACCTTGGTTATCACTAAGGGAAATACTTATCTCTACTGTGCTGCATCACCCCTCCTCTTCGGGGAAATCCCAACGCAGTTTACAAGTGGCACACGTATCCTCCCAACATGGATTTAGTACTGGAATGGCAAAGACGAAACCTAGTTTAACACCTTCCTCAACCATTTATCTATAAGTATTATTATTTATGGCAATTAGTAATATTGTCTTGCTCTGTCCCATACTTTCTAGCTTACTGGTAATGAGACTCCCATAATTTTTCACAGATGAGGTTCAAATTGGATCGGAATGATGATGCAACCAAACAAGCATGCACTCATCTTTTCAAGTCTGCTCTACGATAGTATCGGTATAACCCAAGAAAAACTCACTTTGAAGGCAAGGCTAACAATGAAATTGGCCAAACATCTCCAGTGGAAAATATAACGGATAAAGACTGGACAACCCTTGTTAAACACTGGTTTGATTCGAAGTATCAGGTATGTTATTTATATATATATATGTGATTAAATCACATGTTGAACTCCTATTCACGCATGTGCCATTGATACGTCTCTGTCGTATCTATAATTTTTGATTGTTTCATGCCAATATTCTACAACTTTCACATACTTTTGGCAACAATTTATATAATTTTCTTGGACTAACATATTGATCTAGTGCCCAGTGCCAGTTCCTGTTTGTTGCATCTTTTTTCTTTCATAGAAAATCCATATCAAACAAAGTCCAAATGTGATAAAAAATTACGAAGATTTATTTGGAATATATGTGATTTTTGGGAAAAAGAATCAACGCGAGACGATGCTCGACGGGCCCACAAGCTCAGATGGCGCGCCCCTACCCTGGGCGCGCCGGGTAGGCTTGAGGATCCTCCTTAAGTAGGTTGGGGCCCTTCTTTCGCCGCAAGAAAAGATAATATCCGGATAAAAATCTCCTCAAAATTTCAGCCCAATCGGAGTTACGGATCTCCGGGAATTTAAGAACCGGTTTTCGGCCAAAAAACAGTGATGTGAAACAGAAGAGAACAGAGAGAGAGATCCCATCTCGGAGGGGCTCCTGCCCTCCGGGAGCCATGGAGACCAAGGACCAGAGGGGAACTCTCCTCCCATATAGGGGGGAGGCCAAGGAAGAAGAAGAAGGAGGGGGGCTCTCTCCCCCTCTCTCCCGGTGGCGCCGGAACGCCGCCGGGGCAATCATCGTGTGACGCCGATCTACTCCAACAACTCCGTCATCTTCATCAACACCTCCATCACCTTCCCTCATCTATATTCAGCGGTCCACTCTCCCGCAACCCGCTGTACCCTCTACTTGAACATGGTGCTTTATGCTTCATATTATTATCCAATGATGTGTTGCCATCCTATGATGTCTGAGTAGATTTTTGTTGTCCTATGGGTAATCGGTGAATTGCTATGATTGGTTTAAATTGCTTGTGGTTATGTTGCTGTCCTTTGGTGCCCATCATATGAGCGCACGTGTGGATCATACCATAGGGTTAGTTGTATGTTGATAGGACTATGCATTGGAGGGCAAGAGTGACAGAAGCTTCTTCCTACCATAGAAATTGATTCATACGGGATTGAAGGGGGACCAATATATCTTAATGCTATGGTTGGGTTTTACCTTAATGAACTTTGTTAGTTGCGGATGCTTGCTAATAGTTCCAATCATAAGTGCATAGAATTCCAAGTAAGGGATGACATGCTAGTAGTGGCCTCTCCCACATAAAAACTTGTTATCGGTCTAGTAACTTAGCCAATTGCTTAGGGACAATTCTGCAAATCCTACCACCACTTTTCCACACTCGCTATACTAATTTAATTGTACTTTTATTAGAACAGAACCTAATTTTTATTTCCACGTTCTTTATTACCTTGCAAACCTACCCCTTTACACATACAAAGTACTTCTATTTTTATTACTTGTTTCTAGGTAAAGCAAACGTTGGTGTGCGTAGAGTTGTATCGGTGGTCGATAGAACTTGAGAGAATATTAATTCTACCTTTAGCTCCTCATTGGGTTCGACACTCTTACTTATCGAAAAAGGCTACAAACGATCCCCTATACTTGTGGGTTATCAAGACCTTTTTCTGGCGCCGTTGCCGGGGAGCAATAGCGTGGGGTGAATATTCTCGTGTGTGCTTGTTTGCTTTATCACTAAGTACTTTTTATTTTATGATCTAAGTTGTTCTCTATCTTTAGTTATGGATATGGAACACGAAATACCAAAAAAATTAGTTGTACTTGCTACTCATGGAGATGGGTAACCTCCTAAAACCCTCGATGCTGGTTATGTGGAAAACATTAAATACTACTTTGATAATCCTGATAAATCACCATTCAACTTGATAATGGGAGATACTTTGGATCACCTGGAATACTTTAGGGATTATCGCTTGTCTCAAAAAGGGAAACAATTATGGGGTCAAATTAAAATGTTGCGTTGGTATGCTCGAAATTTATGCTTGAGATATCATTATACTTGTTGCTCTAAGATGAAGGCTCCACACCTTCCTTTCAATGTGAATTTAATGATAATGAAACCTTGGCTTCTTATGCTAATGGTGTATGTGATTACTATGATGTGGAACAAATAGAAGAATTTGTTGCTTTTAAGGGTGCTTATGAAATTGAATCTTTGTTTGAAGAGTATGAAGATTGTGATGATGCTCTTTACAGATCTAAATTTTTTGCTAGACTTAAATATTGGTATGAAAATTATAAATACAATGCCTATATTGATGAATTTATTGAGAAAGTCACCGCTGTCCAAGAAGAGACTAATGTTTTGTAGGAATCTATGGAAGAAGAAAGTGATGAAATTGTGAGCTCATTAGATGAAAAAGATGACGACGAGAGCAAAGAACAAAAGGAGGAAGAGCGGATTGATCACCCGTGCCCACCTTCTAATGAGAGTAAGTGAGTAACTCTTCAACTCATACATTGTTTAATTTTCCTTCATGTTTACCGAAGGATGAATGCTATGGTAATTGCTATGATCCCTTGGATTCGTTTGAAATGTCCCTTTTTAATGAAATTGATGCTTGCTATGCTTGTGGACATGATGCCAATTATGCTTATGGAGATGAACTTGCTATAGTTCCTTATGTTAAAAATGAAATTGTTGCTATTGCACCCACGCATGATAGTCCTATTATCTTTTTGAACTCTCCTGACTACACTATATCGGAGAAGTTTGCACTTATTAAGGATTATATTGATGGGTTGCGTTTTACTACTACACATGATGCTTTTGACAGATATAATGTGCATGTGCTTGCTGCTCCTACTTGCAATTATTATGAGAGAGGAACTACATCTCCACCTCTCTATGTTTCTAATACGATAAAATTGCAAGAAACTGTTTATGCTATGTATCGGCCTTTATTATGTGTGCATGGATTGTTCTTTTATGACATGCCGATGCATAGGAAGAGAGTTAGACTCCGTTGTTATGTGATATATGTTGCTTTGTGCTCACTATTAAATTATAAATCATTGTTAATTAAAATTGGCTTTGATATACCTTGGGATCCGGGTGGATCAATTACTTGAGCACTATATGCCTAGCTTAATGGCTTTCAAGAAAGCGCTGCCTGGGAGACAACCCGGAAGTTTTAGAGAGTCATTTTATTCTGTTGTGTGCTTTTAAAAGGTTTAAAAACAAAAAAATATAGAGGGGAACCTAAAACTTTTCAAAAAGAAAAGTGAAAGTGAGAAAGACGAGCACCGTTGAAGTGGGAGCATGCCTTGAACTTTGTTCATGCCCATGGAAACTTTGTGAACCTTGATTACAGAAAATTTTCAACAAAAATAATTATCCCCTTGTATAAATCCATTGTATTATAAAAATAATGTGCCAAGATTTACCTTTAGGATGTTTAAATTGCTTGTTTGGTGTGTACTGTGAAAAAACAGAAACTTTTGTTGTAGTGCATGAATTTTCATAATTTATTGGAAAATGCAAAAATTATGAATTTTTACACGGTACTTCTATGCAAATGTTTTATTATGTCTAGAATTTTTTGAGTTATAAAAGTATATGTACAATCTGCATCTTCACAGACTGTCCTGTTTTCACAGATTGCTGTTATAGTATCTTTATTTGCTTATGTTTGAAATCTTGTTGAGCCCCATTGACTTGGGAGCCATATAATTGTGATAGCATACAGTGGGTAATGTTTGATTATAATTATACAATAATGTTACAGCAGGACATGATGGGATTTGATGTTATATGTACTAACCCCTCTAATAAAAAGTTTGGTTGAGTTTTGTGTGGATGAAGTGTTCGAAGATCGAGGAGGTATCGATATGAGGAGAATAAGGAGAGGCAAGAGTTCAAGCTTGGGGATTCCCAAGGCACCCCAAGTAAATATTCAAGGAGACTCAAGCGTCTAAGCTTGGGGATGCCCCGAAAGGCATCCCATCTTTCTTCTTCGACAATTATTGGTATGTCTCAGTTTTTGTTTTGTTCACATGATATGCGTAAATTCTTGGAGCATCATGTGCTTTTTATTTTTATTTTAGTAATGCACAATGCTAGTATGGGATAGTCCTTGGTTGATTTGTAGAATTCTCTTTTCACCTCACTTATATCTTTTGAGTATGGCTTTATAGAATGCTTCATGTGCTTCACTTATATCATTTGAAGTTTGGATGCTCGTTTCTCTACATTTGGAAAACCGTTATTTGTAGAATGCTCTTTTGCTTCAATTATATTTATTAGAGCGTGGTCTTTTGTAGAAAGAATTAAACTCTCATGCTTCACTTATATCTATTTAGAGAGTCAACAGGAATTGTTCATGCATATGGTTAGTCATAAAACCCTACATAAAACTTATAGATCACTGAATATGATATGTTTGATTCCTTGCAATAGTTTTGCGATATTGGGGTGGTAATATTGGGGCATGCTAGTAAAAGAATTAAAATTGAGTATTAATAATGGTGTTAAGGGAAGTAAGTCTTTACGCAAGTAAATCCTCACGCATGTAAAGTGGTGGTCGCTGACATTACCGTTGAGGTCGGAGCATAATTTATCATTGATTGAGTCTTTGTGTTGTTCGGATCAGGGGCGCGCGATGGTTAACTCCTCCCAACCTCCCCCCTAGGGGCATGCGGGGAATACTTTGCTTCGAGGGCTAATAGGCTTTCACAATAAGTATGTGAGTTCTTCATGACTAATGTGAGTCCATGGATTATACGCACTCCTATCTTTCCGCCATTTGCTAGCCTCTTCGGTACCGTGCATTGCCCTTTCTCACCTTGAGAGTCGATTCAAACTTCGCCGGTGCATCCAAACCCCGTGATATGATACGCTCTATCACACATAAGCCTCCTTATATCTTCCTCAAAACAGCCACCATACCTACCTATTATGGCATTTCCATAGCCATTTCGAGATATATTGACATGCAACTTCCATCATCATCATATACATGACTTGAGCATTCATTGTCATATTGCTTTGCATGATCGTAAGATAGCTAGCATGATAGTTTCATGGCTTGTCCGTTTTTTGATATCTTTGCTACGCTAGATCATTGCACATCCTGGTACACTACCAGAGGCATTCACATAGAGTCATCTTGTATCAGTTTATCGAGTTGTAATATCGAGTTGTAAGTAAATAAAAGTGTGATGCATTCTAGAGTGTTGCCCCTACCTATGAGGATATAAAAAATGAAGAAAAAAAGAGGCCAAAAAGAGCCCAACAAAAACAAAGGAGAAAAAAAGAAAAAGAAAAAGAGAAAACAAAAAAAGAGAGAAAAAGAGGGAGGGGGCACACCACTATCCTTTTACCACACTTGTGCTTCAACATAGCACCATGTTCTTCATATAGAGAGTCTCCTGAGTTGTCACTTTCATATACTACTGGGCATTTTTCATTATAGAACTTGGCTTGTATATTTCGATGATGGGCTTCCTCAAACGCCCGAGGTCTTCATGAGCAAGCAAGTTGGATGCACACCCACTTAGTTTTCGTTGAGCTTTCATACAGTTATAGCTCTTAGTGCATCCGTTGCATGCAATCCCTACTCCTCGCATTGATATCGATTGATGGGCCTCTCCATTGCCCGTCGATCCGCCAAGTTGATGCGAGACTTTCTTCCTTTTTGACTTCCTTTATTGATCTCTATCACCGTATTCTATTCCACCCATAGTGCTATATCCATGGCTCACGCTCATGTATTGTGTGGAGTTGAAAATGCTGAAGTGCGTTAGAAGTATGATCCAATTGCTTGGTTTGGCACCGGGGTACTCTTGATTTGATATATCTATGCAGGGAAGACTGAGCGTGTCATTCTTACCACAACTAAGTGTATAGTGGTTATTTCCTTTAGCTCCATTATTATGAAAGGCAATGATGAAATACATGCATGTTTTGTATTATTGTTTCAATATCAAATGATAGACTATTACCTTGAATCACTCATATCTTAATATTCATGCCATGATTAGATTATATGATCAAGATTATGCTAGGTAGCATTCCACATCAAAAATTATCTTTTTATCATTTACCTACTCGAGGACGAGCAGGAATTAAGCTTGGGGATGTTGATATGTCTCCGTCGTATCTAAATTTTTTGATTGTTTCAAGCCAATATTCTACTACTTTCACATACTTTTGGCAACAATTTATATGATTTTATTAGACTAACATATTTATCCAGTGTCCAGTGCCAATTCCTGTTTGTTGCGTGTTTTTTGTTTTGTAGAAAATCCATATCAAATGAAGTCCAAACACAATAAAAATTTATGGAGATTTATTTCGTAATATATGTGATTTTGGGGAAAAAGAATCAACACGAGACGATGCTCGAGGGGCCCACAAGCTCAGACGGCGCGCCCCTACCCTAGGCGAGCTAGGCAGGCTTGTGGCTCCTCCTTAAGTCGATTGGGGCCCTTCTTTCTCCACAAGAAAGAAAATGTCCGGATAAAAATCCCCTCAAAATTTCAGCCCAATCGGAGTTACGGATCTCTGGGAATTTAAGAAATGGTTTTCGGCCAGAAAACAGGGACGCGAAACAGAAGAGAACAGAGAGAGATCCAATCTCGGAGGGGCTCCTGCCCTCCGGGAACCATGGAGACCAAGGAACAGAGGTGAAACTCTCCTCCCATCTAGGGGGGAGGCCAAGGAAGAAGAAGAAGGAGGGGGACTATCTCCCCTTCTCTCCCGGTGGCGCCGGAACGCCGCCGGGTCAATCATCGTGTGACGGCGATCTGCTCCAACAACTCCGTCATCTTCATCAACACCTCCATCACCCTCCCTCATCTATATTCAGTGGTCCACTCTCCCGCAACCCGCTGTAACCTCTACTTGAACATGGTGCTTTATGCTTCATATTATTATCCAATGATGTGTTGCCATCCTATGATGTTTGAGTAGATTTTTGTTGTCCTATGGGTAATCGGTGAATTGCTATGATTGGTTTAAATTGCTTGTGGTTATGTTGTTGTCCTTTGGTGCCCATCATATGAGCGCGCATGTGGATCACACCATAGGGTTAGTTGTATGTTGACAGGACTATGCATTGGAGGGCAAGAGTGACAGAAGCTTCTTCCTACCATAGAAATTGATTCATACGGGATTGAAGGGGGATCAATATATCTTAATGCTATGGTTGGGTTTTACCTTACTGAACTTTGGTAGTTGCGGATGCTTGCTAATAGTTCCAATCATAAGTGCATAGAATTCCAAGTAAGGGATGACATGCTAGCAGTGGCCGCTCCCACATAAAAACTTGCTATCGGTCTAGTAACTTAGCCAATTGCTTAGGAACAATTCCGCAAATCCTACCACCACTTTTACACACTCGCTATACTTATTTAATTGTACTTTTATTAGAACAACACCTAATTTTTATTTCCATGTTCTTTATTATCTTGCAAACCTATCCCTTTACACCTACAAAGTACTTCTAGTTTTATTACTTGTTTCTAGGTAAAGCAAACGGTGGTGTATGTAGAGTTGTATCGATGGTCGATAGAACTTGAGAGGATATTAATTCTACCTTTAGCTCCTCGTTGGGTTCGACACTCTTACTTATCGAAAAAGGCAACAAACGAACCCCTATACTTGTGGGTTATCAGCCTTACAAATCTATCTTCTTCTAGGTGAACTATTCAAAGAACAAGGCTGATGCAGAGCATCCTTCGATCATCCCCATGGATACCTCACCAACTCACCAAGCACCAAGTGGATCTATGACAAGAGCTCACGCACGTGCCATCGAGAACGAGGTGAACTCAATCCTTTACAACTTTCATATGGATATGGATGGAACTTGGATGCTACCTCACAAAGGAACTCTATGTATCATTAGGTATGAAGGAGTCGACCGTCAAGAGGCTAAGGACCATCACCAAGGCCAAGAGGAACCACGCCAAGGCCACGAGGACGACGGAGGAAGAAAACCTGAAGAGGACAGCACCTCCCAGGCGACCCCGTGTGCACGGGCCCCCAAGACCCCGTGCGCACGGGATACGGCAAAACTACTGGACACCCCGTGTCCACGGGCTCCCCGGACCCCGTGCGCATGGGCCTCATCGCTGTAGCACCCCGTGCGCACGGGCGTGTACCGTGCACACGGGACCCCATGCGCACGGGGCCTACTTAGCCCGTGCGCACGGCCCCTCCCAGCGAGCTGGCTGTGTGTGGCTGTTTTACCCCCACTTCGTCCCTTACCTCCCACCTACTATAAATTCCGAGGATAGACCATTTGTTAGGGTTAGCAAAGTGTATTGAGATATTCATAGAGGGCTTTGCTCATCTACCACTCCTCTTGGAGATCAAGACCTCCTAGAAAGAAGATCCCCTAGTGGATTCAAGGCCCCTTCTAGGGAAGGATCCCCATCATAGGATCATCAAGACCTCACCTCCTTTGGAGTGGGAAGAACCTTATCTTTATGCTATTTTCCTTTGATTGTCTATGTATGCTTGTGGATCTATGTATGCTACTCTAGTGGATGTGTGATTTGGGTTTGTTTGAGTGATTTCTCTCTTGTGTTCTTGTGAGTTCATCCCTCTTGCACTCCAAGTGTGAAAAGATCTTCACTTAGGGTCTCTACCCTACAACATCTTGGTATCATGAGCCAGGTTGATTCACATCTTGGAGTCCCTACCCCCCACTTTCTAGCCTGATTTTGCTTTGTTTTGTCCCAATTTCGAAAATCCCCACAAAAATAGCCATACCAATTTTTTTTGCTTTTGTTAGATCTTGTGAGATTTTGTTGATTTGGTCCACAAATTTTGTGTTTGGCAACTGGATCTACCCCTTTCCCACCATTCCCCGTCTTTCCCACCACAAATTTCCCCGGAATTTTGCAATTTTGCCACGGATTTGGAGCTGTTCATCCGCAGCCGCCGACCCCGTGCGCACGGGCCCCTGCTACCCCGTGCGCACGGCCTCACCAGAGATTTGTCACATCCTGTTTTACACCAGTTTTGACACACATTTGCAACACTTTCGTCTTCCGCACTAACACACGTGTTTCTTTGAGATTTTGAGTTGCGGTTGCCGTGTCCTAAGGTGTTTCGGCTACTTAGGGACGGTTCTACATCATCATCACCGCTATTCATCATCGCCCCGACCTCGACTTCGACATCAACCACTTCATTTCATACCAACCGTAAGCAAGGACGGTAAACTCGACGACATCTTGTACTTACCCTTGCCATTGTATTGATAGCCTTGAGCCATTTTGCGTCACTTACCCATCGAGACTAGCAAGTTGAGAATTGTCGGGCCACGTATTGTGCACCATAGTGATATGCCTACTCCGCATAGCTACATTTAGTGTGCATTTATCTTGCTATCATCATCGTGCCATAAGTCTCTCCCGTGCATATCTTACTTACTTGTCTTAGATATCGGCTCTAGCATCAAGCATTTTGGCATAGTCGAAAAAAAAACAAAAAAAGCTTTTAAGCAAAAGAGAAGAAACAAAGAGCTTGTAAGCAATAGTATTGAGCCTATTTGCATAGTACATATAGGACCATACATACATATCATACTTGGGATTGCAGACAAGCACGTTACTCTCTTAGGTTGGTGCACAAGCGTATCAAGCCCATTTGAGCAATCGAGCTAGTGTCTCTCTAGCATCCGTGCAACAAGAGCATTTTCCGTGGTTCCACATTTTGAGCTCATTCCTTGGTTGTGCGGATCCCATTCATCTTCGTGTGTGAGTTTCCAAGTGTTCTCCTAGGGTGTTGATCTATTTGTCTTACTTGCAATTTGTGAATCTTCTCAACATTTTCGATATCTTGACTAACACTTGCTTGAATTTTGTGCCACTCATCCTAACCAAACTCCTCCATAAGCATTACTTTGTAGGTGTGAGAAACAAACCCGGTACCAATTCTACTATTGTTGCATTACATTGAGTGATACTTGATACATCCTCAATCATCGAAAAAGGTAACTTTGGTATTGTTCTCTCATTTCCTACTCACCACCACTTGACTATGATGGATAGGCCAAGTACATCGGAGAACCCGCTCTTTGAAGAGCAAGATGAGACGCGTGACTACGTCACCAAGGGTCATCTCTTCACCGTCCAACGAGCGCTACACCAAGAAAGTGAAGCTTTGGGAGATCGCATCGAGCAACTCACCACTGACTTGCGCCACTCCGAAACACGAATAAGGGACTACTTCGACGCCAAGCTTTCATCTCAAATGGAGAAATTGCGGGACATCATGGCCAACCGCGCCACTTCCACGACTTCATCTTCAAGACGGCGTCACTCAAGTCGACACTCTTCGGATTCTTCTTCACGCTCAAGTCCATCTCGAGCACGTTCTCATCAGTGCAACAATCATGACAATCATCAAGCTCCACAAAATCCATTCCATGGCAATGGGTTACAAGGCCGACTTCGAGCACGAGAACGCCAAGCGCGCCAAGGCCAAGCACCATCACGTCCAAGACAAAATGGCCAAGACGGCGACGCCCTCCGGCTAGAACTACTACGCCGAGAAGAACAAGCACTTGAAGCGCAATGTGCTCTCCGAGAAGCAACTCATGCCGTGAACGAGCGCAACCGTCGTGTGTGTGAACAAGAAGAAGCGCTACGACATGAAAAACGAGATGAAGAAGCTCACCTTGAGGAGCGCCAAGAAAGAAGAAATCGAGCTCGGATTGCACCTCCAAGACCACCGCGCCAAGCAAATCGAGCGGAGCATGAGGATGACGATCCACCACCACGGCAAGTGCGACCTCACCAACGACGACATGATGAGGAACAACGTTTTGGCAAGCTCAAGTTCACCATGCCCAAGTTCCACGGCGGCAACGATCCCGAAGAATATCACTCATGGGCATTGAAGGTCGACAAGATATTTCGCCTTCACAACTACGACGAAGAAAAGAAGATCGCCATGGCATCTCTGGAGTTCCAAGACTATGTTCTCATTTGGTGGGAGCAAGTGATCGCAAGGCGTCAAGAGAAGGGCGAGCCACCCATCGCGACTTGGAATCAAATGAAAGATGTCATGAGAGCTCGTTTTGTGACTACATATTACAACCGCGACCTCTTCAAGAAACTACAACTCCTTAAGCAAGGAACCATGTCGGTTGAAGAATACTATCAAGAAATGGAAGTTTCCATGATACGAGCCAATGGCACGGAAGATGATGAACAAACTATGGCGTGTTTCTTGAACGGCCTCAGCCATCCCATCAAGAAAATAGCGGACTTCCAACCGTACTCCAACCTCTTCGAGCTAGTGCACCAAGCAACCAAGGCGGAGCGACAAGTACAAGAGGACTACAAGTACTCCAAGTACTCTTCCAAGACCTACGGTTCATACAATCAAGCTTCAACGACTACGACAACTCCTTCCACAACTCGAGCTACCTCAAGTACCGGCGACAAGTCCAGCCCCAAGCAACCTTCGACATCTTCGAGTCGTCTTCCTACTACTACAAGCAACTCCAAGCAAAAGCCTTCGTCATTGACACCCCCTACGGATGCCAACAAGACAAGTGACACCCACTGTGCCCTCAAGCTTGACATGATGAAAGCATATGACAGGGTAGAGTGGAGTTATCTGGAAGCAATCATGGGGAAATTGGGGTTTGTTGCTACATGGATATCCATTGTCATGAAGATGGTCAGCACAGTCTCTTTTTCAGTTATGTTCAATGGGAGTAAATTGGAGGAGTTCAAACCCACACGTGGTATTCGCCAGGGAGATCCTATCTCTCCATATCTCTTCTTGTTGGCAGTAGAGGGCCTTTCGTGCCTTTTAAATTCTCAGAATCAATCATCCCAGCTCGGCGGCATTAAGGTGGCGCCATCGGCCCTGCCGGTGAACCACCTTTTATTCGCGGATGATAGCCTGTTGTTTTTCAGGGCGAGTGTTAACGGAGCAGAGGAGGTGTCACACCTTTTGAATACTTATTGCATGGCCTCGGGACAGAGAATTAACAAAGACAAGTCATCAATTTTCTTTAGC
Organism: Elymus sibiricus; assembly: GCA_039707655.1. Lineage (NCBI taxonomy): Eukaryota > Viridiplantae > Streptophyta > Magnoliopsida > Poales > Poaceae > Elymus > Elymus sibiricus. Next base: position 258,252,180 of record CM077674.1, read on the forward strand.
AAGGGGTGCCCCCAAATTGTGAGGGATGCTGTCAAGGGTTGTTTGCATGTTCCTAATGAATCTTTGAGCGACAGATATTTGGGAATGCCAACCGATGTGGGGCACTCAAAAAAGGGCACTTTCAAGCATTTGAGTGATCGCGTCTGGGATAAGGTGAAAGGGTGGATGGGCAAATGTTTATCGGCTGGCGGTAAGGAGGTACTCATAAAATCAGTAGTCTAGGCGATCCCGGTTTACTCTATGGCTTGTTTCAAGCTACCACGAGGCTTATGTGAGCATATAAACTCTATCATTAGAAAATTTTGGTGGGGATGCAAGCAGTGACAAAGAAAACCAGCATGGGTTTCATGGGAAGTAATGACAAGACCCAAGTATCTTGGAGGCCTGGGTTTCAGAGATCTAGAACTGTTCAACCTTGCATTGCTAGCTCGACAGGCATGGAGGTTGTTGCAGGATCCGTTCTCGCTGAGTGCACGTATTTTGAAAGCCTCATATTTCCCAAATACTACCTTCCTTCATGCGGAACTTGGATCTAGGCCCTCTCAGATCTAGCGTGCAATACTTGATGGAAGGGATATCGTTAAACAGGGGATCATTAGATGAATTGGCAATGGACAGACAACTGACATTTGGGATGATAATTGGATTCCCAAAGAATCTTCACTTCGCCCTATTGTTTCACTTGTCCCGAACCCCCCTACAAAGGTAGCTGATCTTCTGTTACCAGCAACGGCGTCGTGGAATGAAGAGCTTATAAGAACCACATTCCTACCGGTTGATGCAGAATCGATCCTAAAACTCTCAGTGTGCACAAGAAATACAAATGATTTCTGGGCTTGGCATCCTAACAGCAAGGGCTGGTTCATGGTCAGCTCGACATACAAGTTTATTATAACAACCAAGATCCAGCAGGAGAACTGGTTGGAGGGACGTAGTGGCTCGTCTAATAGGGCGCGGGAACAAAAATCATGGACTTCGCTGTGGAACTTGACAGTCCCTTCGAAGGTAAAGGTATTTATCTGGAGACTGGCCCGCCATTCTTTTCCTACTACTGATGTACTCAAGCGCCGCAATATGTCTCATCGGGATGCTTGCCCCCTTTGTGGCTGTGTGGATTCTTGGCGCCATGCCTTGCTATCCTGGACAATGGCCAGGTGCACCTGGGCGCTATCCGACGACGCGTTTGTTTCAAAGATGGCTGATAATACAGAAGCTAGAGCGAGGAATTGACTATTCAGTATGAATGACAGTTTGGACCAAAAGGATTTCTCACGTTTGGTAATCACGTTATGGTCCATATGGTATGCCAGGAGAAAGGCTATACATGAGGGGATTTTCCAGAGCCCGCACCATATTTTTGCCTTTGTTAATTCCTATATAAGTGAGCTTGAGCAACTTCGAGCTCCTGAAATTCGATGTGCACAACAAGCGGCGGCTGAGCCAGTACAGCGCCGGTGGTTACCCCCTCCTGGTAATATGCAGAAAATTAATGTTGATGGAGTTGTGGCACGGTATAGGCATGGTGGAGCGGTAGCCGCAGTATGTCGAGACCAAAATGGCGCATACATGGGATCTTCGGCTGTGGTGTACCGGGGAGTGACTGACCCGGTGATACTGGAGACATACGCCTGCAGGGAGGGACTGGCCCTAGCTGAGGATCTAAACATCCAGAGGATGATGCTGGCGTCGGATTGTGAGAATGTTATCAATGATATCAACTATGGCACTGGAGGCCAACTCGGCAATCATACATGAAATAACAGCACGTAGTGATGGTTTTATTCTAAGTAATTTTGTTCATGAGCTTAGAATCCATAACTTTGAGACTCATAATCTCGCCAAATTTGCTTGTAATCTAGGTTTAGGATGACATGTTTGGTTGGGCAATCCTCATGACCCAAGTCGTGTACCTGTGAACATTCTTATTCAATAAAGTGGCGAGATCTCTCCAAAAAAAAAACACCCGGTCGACCCAGTTAAAAAGAACTCTCTTTTGCTAAAAAAAAAGTTAAAAAGAACTCTCTCGCTCGACCTCTCCTTCTCTTGATCCCCTTCTCTCTCTTGATCTCCACTATCGCCGCCACTGCCGCCGGCCTTCCCGGCTAACTCCGGTGAGCTCCGGCGCCGCCCAGCACACCCATGGCCCCCCCTCGAGCCACTCTATCACCTCCACGGTCTCGATTAGTTCTCCTCTGCCTCCTGTGACCCCCCATGGATTCTCCTCGTTAGGGTTTCGGTGGTTGTGAGGGTTTGGTCACCGGCGTGCTCCGGGCGCAGCGCGGGGGAGGGCTCCCTCTTGCCGGTCGTTAATGCAGTGAAGACCACCACGGCCCGCTGGAGGTTCTGCTCCATGCTCCTCCGACCCTGCTGCTGTTGCTGTTGCTGCTGCTGCTAGTGCGGACCGACGCCATGGAGGCGAGGTTCCCCTTTCTCCTCTCTTTCTCTGCAACGCAGGAAGCCCCTGACCCCCTTGGATTCGATTTGGCAAGCCGTGTGCAGATGCCCTCCCGCCGCCTAGGAGCTGGAACTCGCTTCAGCCTCATCTCCGACTCACTCCCCACGAAGCTGCAGGTCTTTCTCTGCATCATCATAGAAAATAATCTATCTTTTTTACAAGGGAGGGAATATACGTATGTGTCTGTATGAGTAGGTAGCTTGGGTACCGGTGATTGGTCTGGCTGGCTAGTGCTTATCATCTTAGAGAAATTTATATTTGTGGAATAAGATAATTTTGTTTTCCGGGTGCCGTATAGGATACTATGGTTAAAGATTTTTCTCGTTTATATTGATGCTAATTATGGAAATCAGTGGATGCTATCTAGTCCTTGCTGGACGAATTACGTCAAATTAAGGATTTGGTTGTACGTACAATATGTGTGTATATCATGGTCAACTAACCATCTGGCACTGGCACTGGCACGTGGACACCAGCTACAAGGGCATGGGTCCTTGAGCTGTAACTGCCTCTTCATCAGAATATTATTAGAAAAAAAAACATCCGACAATCCCTATACTCTCTGCTCACAACCAGGGATGTTCTGAATAGCATTTTAGCCTATAAATAACGCTTCTTTGCGATTTCTGATCAAGAGTGGCCCTCTCCTTCACATTTGATGTACGATGTCTTCCGGCTTATACTATTGATACCTGATTTTGGCACAATACAAAATGCAATAGAGATGACCTCGAATGACAAGATATTCTACATGAGAAACTTCACATTGCCGAGTGGAACAACTTTGATGTTTGGACCATAATCATTCGGCATCATATCAAAGACCAAAACTACACTCGGCTTGTCATATTTAGGTGTTCTGAGTGCTTTTTGGTCGACTACGCCTCCAAGACAATCTCGGATGAAGGAATGCTCTACATGAATTATCTTCGTCTCGTCGAATCGGTTGATTTTCATATAAAAATCGTCTCAAACCGGGTTCGTATGCAAAAGTTAGAGCTATTTGAATGCAGCCCTGTCAAGAGGCAAAATACGGCGCGCCCCATCAGACACATGTCTGATGGGTGTCTGATGCAATGCGTGAGCAATTAGCCCTTCAAGATGGCCTCGGATCGAAAAACGTTCAACATGAAAGTTGTTCGTCTCGTCGAAACGGTTAAAATTGCTTTTGAGCTCATTTTCATCCGAGGTCGTTTACTACCACAAAAGGAACCCGCAAGGTGCAGAAAGTTTGCCGGGCCAAGGGATTGCCGGGTAAAGATCTTGCCGCGAGAAAAGAAGATGGCCTCGGATGAAAAAGTGTTCAACATGAAAGTTGTTCGTCTCGTCGAAACGGTCAACTTTGCTTTTGGAGTCATCGTCATCCGACGTAGTATATGACCTGCAGAGACGATACAAGAGTCGGACGGTCCAGTCAGCTATATGAACGAGTCCGACTCGAAATTAAGGATGACCCCGTGGAGTATTCAAGATGGCCTTATTTGGAAAAGTGATCAACATACGGATTGTTGGCCTCATCAAAGCGTACAAAATTGGTATTTGAACCGTCTCCATCGGAAGTCATATGCAGATTCCACGGCCCACGCAAGGAGCAAGGCAGAAGATTTGACCAGATTCGGGCTGAATCCGAGTGGGACCAGAACTAGGACTCTAGGACGTGAATTGATGTAATTTTCTTAGCCTAGGTGAATCCTTTGCTTGTACGGGAAGTCCAGCCGCCTCTTATATATGTTGGGGGTGATGGCCGATTGAAACAACACACAATCGAACAATCATTATACTATTTTTTCATCTACGTTTTATCTTTCCATCGTTTTTTCTCTCTCGTTCTTCGTCGTTCTTCGTGTTGGAGAGCTGCGAGTACAGAGGCTCTAGGGGCGAGCGAATCGACCTAGGGCAGCCCATTGCTGCCGCACTCCCTGACGGGGTCCCTCCCGGGCGTGCGGGGCTTCGGGTCTTCAAAAGCGTCTGCCGACTGTCCTGCGTATCGCGCTGCCGGTTGGACCTCCTTCGACGTGAGCTGCGGTGCATCACCCCCGGCGTCGAGGGTACACGGTGACGTGTTCGTGTGTCAACACACTTTTTGGCGACTCCGCTGGGGAACTTTGATCCATCATCATCATCCATCATGTCCAATCTTCCCAAGCCCTCGGAAGTTGATGCCGATAACATCATCAAGCCCAATCTGGAGGAGTTATCGGCCGAGCATCGCCAAGCTTATGAGGAGTACAAGAAGGCACGTGAAGAGAAGGAGTTGCAGGAGTTCCTTGGAAACTTCAAGAAGGATCGCCAAGGCAATATCACTCCGGTTGGAGAAATCAAGTTTCCTCCTCTTCAAGCCGAACAGGTTAAACCCCCTGTAAGTACTACCTTTTCTCCTGAGCAATGGGCCGAAATTGAGAGCCGTATTTCTGATAGCAATAATCTGATCTATCAAGCTTTCTTAGAAAATAATAATGCTCAGAAGAATATGCCTAATATGCCTGCTAGTATGGGAAACCCTAATTCAGCTTTGCCTATCTCATCGGCGCCCCCCATGCCGATGAATTATTTTCCTACCCATACCAATCAAATTATGGCTGCACCACTTAATCCTTTTATGAATATGCAGAGTTCGGTGGCAACGCCGAACCAAACCTTACCTATGAGTGGAAACACTGCTAGATCATTGCCGAACTATGGTTCGGTAAACATGCCACAATTTGCACCCGTAGTCGCTAATCCTCCTATGCCAGTGCCACAAGCTTCATCATCTACTATGGACGATGCTTTAGCTAATTTTAGAGAGGAGATGGCTAAAACGCTTCGAGAGAATTTTGGTGTTGAATTACCTAGGAATCGGATTTATCAAAAACCGTATCCCGAGTACTTTGATGCGATTCCGTGTCCTCAAGGATATAAAATTCCAGATTTTGTTAAGTTTAATGGAGAGGGCACGAAAACCACATGGGAGCATGTTAGCCAATACCTAGCACAATTGGGTGAAGCAGGCTCGATAAATGAATTGAAAGTGCGTTTATTTCCTTTGTCATTAACTGGTACTGCATTTTCATGGTTTTCTTCTTTGCCGCATGGCTCTATTCGTGTTTGGTCACAACTAGAGCAAAAATTTCATGATCATTTTTATAGCGGCGATAATGAACTTAAGTTGTCACATCTTACATCGGTTAAGCAGAAGCATGATGAATCGGTTTCCGATTAGAGAGACAAAAAACCGGTGCTATAGTTTAGTAATAACTGAGAGAGACTTGGCTGATCTTGTGCTCAATGGTTTGAGAACTTATATTAGAGAAAAGCTAGAAGGCTATGAATTTATAAGTATCAACCAAGTCTTACAGAGGGCTTTGGCTCATGAAAGCTGAAGCAAGGACCTCAAAGAAGTGCATAGATATAAAACTGATCGTCCAAAGATGAATATGGTTGAATATGATAGTGATCATTCGGACGATGAGGGTGATATTTATGCTGCTGAATTTGTTTGGCCCTCGCAGGCCAAACCTTTTACTTGTCATGATTTAAAGCCGATTCATAAGAATCGTGATGATGAGATGAAGTTTACTTTTAACATTGCTAAATGTGATAGAATATTTGATGCTTTGCTACAAGCTAAGATTATTAGAATATCTCATACTTTACCGCCATTTGAGGAGCTGAAACGGCGTGCTTATTGCAAGTATCATAATTCTTTTTCTCATGCTACTAATGATTGCAATGTTTTTCGACGACAGATACAATCGGCCATCAATGACGGACGATTGAACTTTTCTGAGATGCAAATTGATAAGCAGCCTTTCCCAATGAACACTCTGGATTTGGAGGGAAAAAAGTTACTCATTCGGCCGGAAGTGGCCGAATCTGCTAATAAAACTAATGTCATTGTTGGCGAGCCCAGGAAAGGCAAGGAGGACAGCAAGGTCTTAGGGAGGCAGGTTGTGCTTGACAAGCAACCTGATGGCAAGGAAGTGATCAGGATCACCATCAAGAATCCTACACTCGGGGGGCAACCACAGGTGCAGCAAGACGCTCGTGTTAAATTTGTTAAGCCCAAGAGTCCAGAAATTGGCAAATGGAAGACGAATGAAGCTAAAGTGCAGCGCAAGAAAATCAAGCCAACTTTTGATATGTTGCTGTCCAAATACGCCAATCAAGCGGCCGGTTCTAGCTCTAACCGGTCACCTAATTTGAAGCGTTCAAGATCACCTCCAAGGCAAGAATTTCAGCATCATGCAAGGACATATGGGCCGTGGGCACCAAGACCGTGGATGGCGCCACCACCTTATGCGCCACATTACATGGGAGGCTTCAATGGAGGATGGGGGCAGCCCCCAATGGCCCCTTATGCTTTTCATCCAGGGTGGGCAGAACCAAGGAGGCCTATTCGTGAGAGGCTTTCTTATCCCACACGAGGCCGTTTGAACAGTGGTGTCAACCGGCCAATGTGAGATAGTCAAAAGAGTTTCAGCAATCAAGTGTGGCATGCTAAATCTCCAAGTACAGCGGTCGAGTCTGGAAAAGGTAAAGAAAATATCAATGCCGACTCACTCATCTTGGGCACCGAAACTTTCACCACACAGCAGCCGATTGTGCATAGCAACCCTACTGAGCCGATACTTGTTATCGCGCCAAAGCACTCGGCTAATGATCATGAAGCAAGCACCAGCCAAGTAAAGCTAAGAGATCCTAAATACACTCAGCCAAGGTGGTGTCCTTTAGGGCTAACAAAAACACAGAAAAGAAAACTGCAGAGGTTAAGGAATCAAGAGATGGCAGAACAAGAGGCCGAGAAGCAAAGGGACAAGTTGTTCAATGACACTCGGCCCATGATACCAACAAAGCAAGTGTGGAAGCCTAAACCAATACAAGATGCAGCAGCTTCTACATCTATCACAACAGCACTTACACCGCTAAAAGAGGACGATGCAACCATTCTTACATCGTCCACGTCACCTATTACTTCTCCTTCACTCGGACAGGATTCAGAATTGGTGGACACGCCCGAGGAGGAAGACGATCTGTTGGACTATGAGTCTACACCGGTTCATGAAGGTATGGATATCAATATGGTGTATTACTTACCCACTGAATTCCGTGCTGTAGATGAAGAAGGGGAAGTGGCTCAACTGGATTTTGGCCCAAAAAATGCAATATTTGAGAAGCCAAAAGAACCAGTGACACACTTGAAACCATTGTACCTCCGAGGTCATATCAACGGATCACCACTCGCTCGGATGCTTGTTGATGGTGGTGCTGTGGTGAATCTTATGCCCTATTCGGTCTTCAAAAAATTGGGTCTGCCAGATGAAGAACTAATCAAGACCAATATGGTGCTTAATGGGTTTGAAGGCAAAGAGAAAACTGAAGCCAAAGGTGTGATGTATGTGGAGCTTACGGTCGGGAGCAAAACTTTGGCTACTGCATTCTTTGTTGCTGAGGTGCAAGGTAACTACAACGTCATACTAGGCCGTGATTGGGTTCATGCAAACCAGTGCGTGCCATCTACTATGCACCAGTTTTTGATCCAGTGGGTCGATGATGAAGTGGAAGTCATTCATGCGAATAACTCGGCTTGTGTTGCTTTGGCCGATGCATCGGTGGATTGGCAACATCCCAATGCTACTTGCTTGACGGGACGCGACTTGTCAGAATTTGATTTTCTTAGCGCCACAAAAAGTGGTTTCGTGCCCGTTTCTTTAAAGCCGGTTGGTGGTAATCGGCTCCAAGGTATGATGTATTTAAATGGATTCTAACTCAGATTGGTTGCAAAAGCGTCTTGTTGAATATCGGTCCAATGAGAACGATATATATGAATCTATAGAGGAGTTAGTTGATATGGATAAATTAGGACAAGGTTTTACGTTGGCCGATCCATTAGAAGAGATAGACATAGGAGATGGTTCAATTCCTAGGCCGACATTTGTAAACAAAAATTTAAGAGCCGATCATAAGGCTAAGTTGATCGAGCTATTGAAAGAATATGTTTGTTGCTTTGCATGGGAATATCATGAGATGCCAGGTTTAAGCCGAGAGCTAGTGGAGCATCGGTTGCCTATAAAGGCCGGTTTTAGACCTTACAAACAATCGGCCAGAAAATTTAATCCAAAAACATATGACCGGATCAAGGAAGAGATCGGTCGTTTGCTTAAAGCTAATTTTATTAGACCTTGCAGGTATGCCGAGTGGATTTCTAACATTGTACCAGTGGAGAAGAAAGGCTCCGGCAAGTTAAGGGTGTGCATTGATTTCAGAGATTTGAATAGAACTACACCCAAAGATGAGTATCCCATGCCTATAGCCGACATGCTTATTAATGATGCTTCTGGACATAAGGTTATTAGTTTTCTTGATGGTAATGCTGGATACAATCAGATCTTTATGGCCGAAGAGGACATGTCCAAGACAGCTTTTCGTTGCCCTGGTTTTCTTGGTTTATTCGAGTGGACAGTAATGACGTTCGGATTAAAAAATGTCGGTGCCACATATCAAAGGGCTATGAATTTAATTTTCCATGATCTGCTCGGCATTATACTTGAAGTCTATATTGATGATATTGTTGTCAAATCGGATGCTTTCGGATCTCATCTAGCCGATTTGCGCTTAGGTTTTGAAAGAATGAAAAAATATGGACTAAAGATGAATCCTTTGAAGTGTGCATTCGGTGTGTCGGCTGGCAAGTTTTTGGGCTTCATTATTCATGAAGATGGCATAGAGATTGATCCCAAAAAGATAGAGGCCATACAGAAAGTGGAGGCTCCAACATGCAAGAGAGATATGCAAAAGTTCCTTGGCAAGGTCAATTATTTGAGAAGGTTCATAGCTAATCTGTCAGGGAAAGTCGATGCATTTACTCCTATCCTTCGGTTAAAGAATGATACTGATTTTACTTGGGGGGCAAAACAGCAAGAAGCATTTGATATGATCAAAAATTATTTGTGCACTCCTCCGGTGATGAAAGCACCCAGGCACAAAGAACCCTTTAGGCTTTATATTGCAGCAGAGGAAGGTGTTATTGGTGCTGTTTTAACTCAAGAAACCGAAGGGAAAGAGCATACTATTACATATCTGAGCCGACGCTTATTGGACGCCGAGACAAGGTATACATTTATTGAAAAATTATGCCACTGTTTATATTATGCTTGCACAAAATTGAGGCATTATCTAGTGCCTAGTACTTGCATAATAGCTTGTCAAACCGATGTCATCAAATACATGCTGCATAGGCCAATTCTTAGTGGTAGAATTGGCAAGTGGGCTTATGCTTTAATTGAATATGATTTGGCTTATGAATCTCTAAAATCCATGAAAGGCCAAATTGTTGCTGATTTTATTGTTGAACATCGGATTGATGACAAGCATGATATTGATATAAACCTTGTCTCGTTAGTACCATGGAGATTATATTTTGATGGTTCAGTTTGTAGCAATGGCCAAGGTGTTGGTATTGTTTATATATCTCCTCATGGTGCTGTTTTTGAAGCCTCATGCCGCTTAGAATATTTTTGCACAAATAATCAAGCCGAATATGAGGCATTGTTATTCGGCCTGGAGATGTTACTTGCTATAGGTGCTACACATGTTGAGGCTTTTGGTGATTCGTTATTAGTAGTGCAGCAAGTGTCCAAAGTCTTTCAATGTTTAGACGAATCACTTAATGTTTATCTTGATAAGTGTCTAGATACAATTTCTACTTTGGATTATTTTAGCATTGCTCATATATCTAGACATGACAATTGGAGAGCAAATCAGTTGGCACAGCAAGCATCCGGTTATCATGTTGATCATGGCATGTTTCATATTTCTCAGAAGCCGATGTCTTGTCTTGCTAATATGGGAGAGGCCGAACCAGAGCCCACTGATTCGGCCACTAACAAAAAATCTAGTGCAGGTGAAAATCATGACTGGAGGAAGCCCATTATGGATTACTTGCGTGATCCAAGTGAAAGGGTGGACAGGACTGTTCGGCGTATGGCTTTCAAATATACAATAAGAGATGGTGGTCTTTATCGCCGAACGGTTGAAGATGTTCTTTTGAAATGTTTGGACGAGGACCAAGCAAGAATTGCTATGGGAGAGGTACATGAAGGCATTTGTGGTACTCATCAGTCGGCTCCCAAGATGAAGTGGTTATTACGACGTGCTGGATTTTATTGGCCGACTATGATCAATGATTGCTTCAGATATTATAAAGGGTGTGAAGCTTGTCAAAAATTTGGTGATATTCAATTAGCTCCTGCTGCTATGTTACATCCTATTATCAAGCCGTGGCCTTTTAGAGGATGGGGTTTAGATTTCATTGGGAAAATTCATCCATCTTCCTCGAAGGGGCATCGGTTCGTGTTGGTGGCAACCGATTATTTCACCAAATGGTCTGAAGCAGTACCTCTCAAGAACATGACACATACGGAGGTAATTCAATTCATAACTGAGCACATTATTCATAGATTCGGCGTTCCTCAGACATTGACTACAGATCAAGGTTCATCTTTCATGTCACATCAAGTTAGAGAATTTGCCGAATCATATAACATAAAGTTGCTCAATTCATCTCCGTATTATGCCCAAGCTAATGGACAAGCTGAATCTAGCAATAAGATATTGATCAAGCTCATCAAAAAGAAGATTGAGGATAATCCAAGAAAATGACATGAGTTATTGTCTGAAGCTTTATGGGCACATAGAATCTCAAGGCATGGTGCTACAAAGGTAACTCCGTATGACCTAGTATACGGTCAAGAGGCTGTTTTACCAGTGGAAGTGAATTTGAATGCTTTGAGAATAGCCAAACAGAATGATTTATCGGCAGTGGACTTTTACAATTTGATGATGGACAACATTGATGAAGTTGCCGATAAACGTTTGGCTGCTCTGAAGGCTATAGAGAGGGACAAGCTGAGGGTAGCAAGAGCTTACAATAAAAAGGTCAAGTTGAAGAATTTTCAGGTTGGCAATCTTGTGTGGAAAGTGATTCTGCCGATTGGTTCTAGAGATAGAAAATTCGGGAAGTGGTCTCCAAACTGGGAAGGTCCTTTTAGGATTGCAAGGGTAGTTCCTGGAAATTCATATTTGGTCGAATCCATGCAAGGAGTATTATTACCTCGAGCTCTCAATGGCAGATATCTGAAAAAGTACCACCCGAGTGTGTGGCAAGAAGCCTGATTAGGCAATGGCCGATATATGATTATCGCCCTTAGCATAAACATGACCGATACATAATTATCGCCCTGAGAAATATGAATGGCCGATGGAGTGTTGACATCGTCCTTAGAACAAACATGGTGCAAATTATTTTTCGGCATGCAAGCTTTGCCGAAAAACAGGGGGGCATGTGTTGACACCTGATTTTGGCACAATACAAAATGCAATAGAGATGACCTCGAATGACAAGATATTCTACATGAGAAACTTCACATTGCCGAGTGGAACAACTTTGATGTTTGGACCATAATCATTCGGCATCATATCAAAGACCAAAACTACACTCGGCTTGTCATATTTAGGTGTTCTGAGTGCTTTTTGGTCGATTACGCCTCCAAGACAATCTCGGATGAAGGAATGCTCTACATGAATTATCTTCGTCTCGTCGAATCGGTTGATTTTCATATAAAAATCGTCTCAAACCGGGTTCGTATGCAAAAGTTAGACCTATTTGAATGCAGCCCTGTCAAGAGGCAAAATACGACGCGCCCCATCAGACACATGTCTGATGGGTGTCTGATGCAATGCGTGAGCAATTAGCCCTTCAAGATGGCCTCGGATCGAAAAACGTTCAACATGAAAGTTGTTCGTCTCGTCGAAACGGTTAAAATTGCTTTTGAGCTCATTTTCATCCGAGGTCGTTTACTACCACAAAAGGAACCCGCAAGGTGCAGAAAGTTTGCCGGGCCAAGGGATTGCCGAGTAAAGATCTTGCCGCGAGAAAAGAAGATGGCCTCGGATGAAAAAGTGTTCAACATGAAAGTTGTTCGTCTCGTCGAAACGGTCAACTTTGCTTTTGGAGTCATCGTCATCCGACGTAGTATATGACCTGCAGAGACGATACAAGAGTCGGACGGTCCAGTCAGCTATATGAACGAGTCCGACTCGAAATTAAAGATGACCCCGTGGAGTATTCAAGATGGCCTTATTTGGAAAAGTGATCAACATACGGATTGTTGGCCTCGTCAAAGCGCACAAAATTGGTATTTGAACCGTCTCCATCGGAAGTCATATGCAGATTCCATGGCCCACGCAAGGAGCAAGGCAGAAGATTGGACCAGATTCGGGTTGAATCCGAGTGGGACCAGAACTAAGACTCTAGGACGTGAATTGATGTAATTTTCTTAGCCTAGGTGAATCCTTTGCTTGTACGGAAAGTCCAGCCGCCTCTTATATATGTTGGGGGTGATGGCCGATTGAAACAACACACAATCGAACAATCATTATACTACTTTTTCATCTACGTTTTATCTTTCCATCGTTTTTTCTCTCTCATTCTTCGTCGTTCTTCGTGTTGGAGAGCTGCGAGTACAGAGGCTCTAGGGGCGAGCGAATCGACCTAGGGCAGCCCATTGCTGCCGCACTCCCTGACGGGGTTCCTCCCGGGCATGCGGGGCTTCGGGTCTTCAAAAGCGTCTGCCGGCTGTCCTGCGTATCGCGCTGCCGGTCGGACCTCCTTCGACGTGAGCTGCGGTGCATCACCCCCGGCGTCGAGGGTACACGGTGACGTGTTCGTGTGTCAACAACGTACAATATGTGTGTGTATCAAGGTCAACTAACCATCTGGCACTGGCACTGGCACGTGGACACCAGCTACAAGGGCATGGGTCCTTGAGCTCACAACCAGGGATGTTCTGAATAGCATTTTAGCCTATAAATAACGCTTCTTTGCGATTTCTGATCAAGAGTGGCCCTCTCCTTCAGATTTGATGTACGATGTCTTCCGGCTTATACTAGGTTGGAAGAAACGAGCATTAGTTTGGAAGAAATGAGCCTTTAGGATTACTAGGTTGTATATTCTGAACAAGTTGAATGATGTTGTTGTTTAAGTCTTGGAACTCGAAGAAACGTGCAAGGGAATTGTCCTACCCGAAGGGATAAATATCGTGTGCATCATTGAGTTGATTGATATTCAGGTTTGTGTAATAGCTCTATAGCGGTTCGAAATCAGGGTATTAAGGATACGGTGGAGTGCAGGGAATGGGGATTACAATTTGCTAGGTATGAGGTTGTAGGCTTCTAGCTCCATCTTGGCACTAAATTAGAAAATTAGTTTCTATGTACTCCCTCTGTTCCTAAATATAAGATGTTTTAGCATTTTTCTGATTCGCATGTATCTAGACCCATTTTAATGTGTATGTTCACCCATTTCAATCCGTATGCAGTCTACATTGAAATTATCTAAAACATCTTATATTTAGGAATGGAGGGAGTATATAATAAGCTGGAATGCTCATTTTAGAAATTTTTGCATCTGATTAATCTTGAGGTGGGTATGAGTTGGAGAGTGGTTGATTATTCCTCCTTAATTGTTTTAGTGAGGTTTATAGAGATGTTCATGTTGTATCTGATTTTTGAGGTTCCTTTAATTTTTGTCAGGCGATGCTTGGTTGTTGTTGCCTGTTTGCACCGGTCATTCTGGTCGGTCTGGCAGAGGCAGTGGGAGGAGATCGTGGCAGAGGATGGCCGCAAGTGCGAGCTGGAGGGGCACGGCAGGGGAGGACTCGAGGCTGCTGAGGCTGACGAGGCAGAGGCGAACGGGGCCAAGTGAGTCCAGAACTCTAGATAGCGACGGAGCAGGACCCGACAGAGGAGATGACAGCAAGGGCGTTGGCTGGGACAGAGAAGTGGTGTATGATTGCAATGAATGGCGCAGGTTTGTCACATGCATCGCCTAAACGATGTAAGAACTAGCTCTCCTCACCCTCTAAGCTCGCATCGCCTGCTACTGTACCAGTCACATGAATGAATTCAGATTTGGTAAACATGCATAGATTCAGTTCTGTTTTACCCTCTATTAACTCCAGTTTTGGTTGTCAATGTAATTGTTTGATATTTAAATTAAGACTAATCTTGCTAGACCCATGCTGATAACAAATCTCTTGTGTGTAAATTTCAATTTTACTAGGGCTCGAGTACTAGGTACATTATGAAAGGGGCAAGTGTCGCTGACCCGATCTACATCAGTGATGATGAAGGTACGTATGTATACATTGAGTAGCAGGCGCCATTATCTTTGAATTCCATCGATAATGTTGTGTTTGACATGCTGGTTGGTTCGGTTATTCAGGTAGACGCCGTCGTAAGCGCCATCATGTCAGAAAGCCAAGGATTGAAACTATGCGCAGTGAACCGAGCCTTTGTGAGAAGACCAAGACAAGAGGTAACACACTGGCCTGGAGTAGTGATATGCAGCAGTATTTGGATCATAACAACATATAGTTGTGATCAGCCCTTATTATCAGTATTCATCAGAAAACGTATGTATATATCATGTCTAATTTTCGCCTTTCTGCCGTTTGGATCAGCTATTGACAATATTAAACTGTAGATCAAGGAAGTGAACAATCTGTGCATAGTATAAAACAAACGAAAGAAGGTCATACAGTATGAAATGTAATAGCTCAAATTTTCTCTGATATCATGGGTAGCAGGGTAACTTGGTAGAAATAAGAGAATAATATGGTAGTTCATAAGGTGTAGTGATTTGTCCTATAATTTATCTCTTGCCATCCAACACATGTTTCTCTTTTCTTTGTGGTTAAACTCTTATACCCGATACACAGGACCGCGTGTCCAGTATGGTACGGCCCTTGGACGAAGGTGCTACTATGCAAAGAAGTTAAAAAATGTCACCATGCGAGCTTGATCGACTCAAGCAATTTGTTGGTACAGCGAAGCCTACCATGAGGTACTACATGTGTGAGATGAACAAGTTCACTGGATGGTGAGATCTCTATCTACACATTTTCCTTGACGCAGATGAACCTCACTTACCAAATGATCTTGACCACATGTGCTCCCTATTTCCAGTATTTCTCGGCTCCATTCACGAGGAGATACCTTCCAAGGTACCTTGAACAATCAATCGAGGACATGCGGGTTCAGCTTTCATGTGGGTGCGCTAAGGAGCGGGTCAGAGTTATGAACGGCGTCGATGAAAGAGCAACCATAACAACCAATTGGTTAAGACTTTGTGACAACAGCAGAGGTTGCAAAGTTATCAAATATTAGGTTTTATCATAAGTACTTAGGTTCTTTATCTCGCACCGCCTGTGTGGCTCCCTCTGTCTAATAATGAAATAATGACTCGACTATTGTATCTCCTTAGTGCGATCCATCATCTGTTTTCAAAAATGCTGCCTTGCTTTTGGTATGACTGGTTGCCTTGCCCTTCGGCGTTGATTGGATGAAACCCTCTGTACTAGCACAATTATGTTATATATAAAGGCAATTCCATGCTTCTAATGTCTTTTTGCTGCATTGGACTGATTGCTTTGTGATATTCTGTATTGAAATGCTGAAATAAGGTTTTTAAATAAAAAATAAAAAATCAGACGTTTGCCGTCAGCCTACTGACGGCAAAGAAGTTTTGTTGCCTTTGCCGTCCGTAGGAACATTGCTGACGGCAAAGATGGTAAAAAGGCTGACAGCAAAGAGCTATTCTTTGCTGTCTGTAGGAACACGGCTAACGGCAAAGAGGCCTTCTTTGCCGTCTAGTATATTTGATGACGGCAAACCACTTCACGTTGTCTGTTGGGATGGAGGGGAGCTCCTACTCCGCGCCTTCAGCGCCATCTAACCAACCGGCGCTCGCAGCAGCGCCTTGCTGGGCCGGCCCACGAACGCGTAACGCCAGCGGACAAAAAATCCTAAAAAAGTTGCAGCGCCGAGGATTCGAACTCACGCCTTTGCTTTCTAAGCCCGCTCGACTAACCACTAGAGCTACCTGGTACTTGTGGTCTGTAGTACCTTGATAGTATTTAAGGACAATATAGGCTGCGCGGTTCCAAAAAAATGAAAGTTCACAGATTAAAAAAAAGTTTGCGATTTTTTTACAAAAAAGAAATGGTTCACGTATTGAAAAAAGTTCACAAATAATGAAAAATGTTCACGAAATTTTAGAAAGATCACTAATTTAAGAAAATTTCATGAGTTTGAAAAAAGTTCACAGATTTGAAAAAGTTCACGTGAAACAAAAAAAGTTCAAGAAAATTGAATAAAGTCCACTAATTTGAGAAAAAAGTTCACGAATTTGAAAACAAATTCATCAATGTTTTAAAAAAGTTCATCAAATTGAAAAAAAGTTCATCATTTTTGAAAAAAGTTCATCGATTTTGAAAAAAGTTCATCGGATTTGAAAAAAAGTTCATCGGATTTGAAAAAAGTTCATCGAATTTGGGAAAAGTTCATCGATTTTGAAAAAAGCTCATCGATTTGGAAAAAAAGTACATCAAATTTAAAAAAAATTCATCGAATTTCAAAACAAGTTCATCCAATTTAAAAGAAGTTCATCGAATTTGAAAATAAGTTCATCGATTCTAAAAAAAGTTCATCGATTCTGAAAAAATTTCATCGAATTTTAAAAAAAACGCGCACTAAAGAAAACAAAGAAAGATGAGAAAAAAAGGAATAAAGAATAAAAAAAGAAACCGAACTGAAGAAGGAAGTAAAAAAGAGAAAAACGAGCTAACTATTCACTCGCGGGCGGGTGCCCCTGGTGGCTATAGCCGTGCGCTTGCAACAAGGGGAATCCCCGTCGCCGCACCTTTTTTGCGTTTCAAAAACAGGAAAAAAGCACGGAACGGGCCGGCCCAATTAGAAACGCCTGTAGGCGCCCGTTGGCGAACCGACGCATAAGCGCCAAATAGGATATGAGCTCCTACTCCGCGCCTTCAGCGTCATCTAACCAACTGGCGCTCATAGCAACGCCTTGCTGGGCCGGCCCACGAACGCGTAACGCCAGCGGACAAAAATCCTAAAAAAGTTGCAGCGCCGACGATTCGAATTCACGCCTTTGCTTTCTAAGCCCGCTCGGCTAACCACTAGAGCTATCTGGTACTTGTGGTCTGTAGTACCTCGATAGTATTTAAGGACAATATAGGTTGCGCGGTTCCAAAAAATGAAAGTTCACAGATTAAAAAAAAGTTTGCGAATTTTTTACAAAAAAGAAATGGTTCACGTATTGAATAAAGTTCACAAATAATGAAAAATGTTCACGAAATTTCAGAAAGATCACTAATTTAAGAAAATTTCGTGAGTTTGAAAAAAGTTCACAGATTTGAAAAAGTTCACGTGAAACAAAAAAAGTTCAAGAAAATTGAATAAAGTTCACTAATTTGAGAAAAAAGTTCACTAATTTGAAAACAAATTCATCAATGTTTTAAAAAAGTTCATCATATTGAAAAAAAGTTCATCGTTTTTGAAAAAAGTTCATCGATTTTGAAAAAAGTTCATCGAATTTGAAAAAAAGTTCATCGGATTTGAAAAAAGTTCATCGGATTTGGGAAAAGTTCATCGATTTTGAAAAAAGTTCATGGATTTTGGAAAAAGTTCATCGATTTGGAAAAAAGTACATCGAATTTGAAAAAAAAATCATCGAATTTCAAAAAAAGTTCATCCAATTTAAAAGAAGTTCATCGAATTTGAAAAGAAGTTCATCGATTCTGAAAAAAGTTCATCGATTTTGAAAAAAGTTCATCGAATTTAAAAAAACGCGCACTAAAGGAAACAAAGAAAGATGAGAAAAAAAGAAAAAAGAATAAAAAAAGAAACCGAACTGAAGAAGGAAGTAAAAAAGAAAAACGAGCTAACTACTCACTCGCGGGCGGGTGCCCCTGGTGGCTATAGCCGTGCGTTTGCAACAAGGGGGGCGCGTGTTCGAATCCCCGTCGCCGCACATTTTTTGCGTTTCAAAAACAAGAAAAAAGAACGGAACGGGCCGGCCCAATTAGAAACGCCTGCAGGCGCCCGTTGGCGAACCAGCGCATAAGCGCCAAATAGGATATGCCGGGATGGAGACCGTCACGACAAAGCTATTGCACTGACAGCAAAGACTTTGCCGTCAGCCCGATAGAAAGCTGACGGCAAAGTATGTCCTTGCCGACTTATCCTTTGATTCCTGTAGTGAATTGGGCTGGCCCAGAACTGGTTGTTGATGTTCCGGATGCAACTCAAACAATTATGGGCCTTAATGGGTCTATAGCCCACTAAAAATAATTGGACCAAAATCAATGAAGGTCTCAAAATAACTAGCCATAACAATCATGGGCCATAATGTGGGCCCATAGTAACAATGGGTTGTTAACAGGCCGAAATAAACTGCAGAACTTATTTGGCCCATACAGGCCACGGGTTTTTAACAAACTAAAACTCAACTCGGGCCTTAATGGGCCATAAGGTACCTAGCGCTTTTAGCAGGCCGAAAAGAATCTTAGGCCTGAAATGTGTCAGAGAGCCCACGGGCCATTAGCAGGCCAAGCCCTACCTTAGGTCAGAGTCGGCCCAATTACATGTAAGTCGGGCAGACTGAGGACGAAGAACAGTTCCGCGAGGCCGAGAACTATCCTCGCCTTGAAGACCGGTTCAAGGGCTATTGATGGTGTCCTGGATAAGGGAGTGCTAACCACGACGGCTCCGAAAGGACATGGGTCGGGCCGAGGACCCCCCAAAACAACCAACCCGTGGGCCACATTCGTCATGCCCCTAGGGGAATCTTTTAAAAACTTGGCGCATACTCCACGGCAGGAATGCAATCTTGGGCATGCTTATCTTTAGACGTAACTGACCATGTGTAACCCTAGGTACCCCCGGCGTCTATATAAGCAGAGGGGTGTAGGCCCTAGAGGCTAACTCATTCATACACGATCTCGAGGTAGATCAACCTGTACTATATACCCCATCCATCAATACAATCAAAGCAAGATGTAGAGTCTTGTCTCCTAGAGAGAGCCCGAACCTGGGTAAGATCTTGTGTCCCTTTTACCAACGTGCAAGGCTACCAGCTTGGGACCCCCTACCCAAGATCTGCCGGATTCGACTCCGTCAGACGGAGGAAAAATAGTTGCTGCTACTTGTGATAGGCATTGGGATTTCCCCAAAGAGGAAGGCTGATGTAGTATAGTAGCTTTCTCCTTATTTCCCTCAGTTAAGAACAAAGGTTTATCGAACCAGTAGGAGACACCGCACAAACACTTTAAGCAGTACCTGCACACACACACACAGAGCACATACTTGCACCCAACGCGGGCAAGAGGGTTGTCAATCCCCTTGTGCTCGTTAATTGCAAGGGTTAAATCTGATAGTGGTAGATAGATAAAATAACAAGGAAAATAAAAGTAAATAAATTGCAACAAATATTTTTTAGGGTTTGAGTAAATATAAAGTGAATGGACCCGGGGGCCATAGCGTTCACTACAGGCATCTCTCTCATGAGCATAGTACGGTGGGTAGACAAATTACTATTGGGCAATTGATAGAATAGCGCATAGTTATGATGATTCTTCATGGCATGATCAATATATAGGCATTACGTCCGAAACAAGTAGACCGACATCCATCTGCATCTACTACTATTACTCCACCCCTCGACCACTATCCAGCATGCATCTTAAGGTATTAAGTTCATAACAAACAGAGTAATGATTGAAGCATGATGACATAATGTAGACAAAGCAAGACCAAATAATATGTTCGAACCTCATCGTTTTACCCTTAGTAGCAATAATACAAATACGTGCCTT
The DNA here is from genome assembly GCA_039707655.1 of Elymus sibiricus. NCBI lineage: Eukaryota > Viridiplantae > Streptophyta > Magnoliopsida > Poales > Poaceae > Elymus > Elymus sibiricus. The sequence continues at coordinate 258,272,349 of CM077674.1, forward strand.
GCAACTCCTCCTGTCATAGAGTAAGGACACCGGAAGATTGAACCTACTACCAAGCACCTCTCGTACTGAAGATAAATCAATCTAATTCGACAAAAGAGATAGATAGATTGGAGAGAAATACAAGGCTATAAAATCACACACAATAAATCTTAGAAAAGACTCAATTACTTTCAATGAATAATCTGATCATAAACCCACAATTCATCGGATCCCAACAAACACACCGCAAGAATTACATCGAATATATCTCCGAAGAGATCATTGTATTGAAGATCAAAAGGAGAGAGAGAGAGAGAGAGAGAGAGAGAGATAGAGACATCTAGCTACTGCTATGGACCCGTAGGTCCTGTGGGAACTACTCACACATCATCATGGAGGCAACAAGGTTGATGAAGATGGCCTCCATGATCGATCCCCCCCTCCGACAGAGCACCGGCGGAGGTCTCCAGATGGGATCGCGGAAGAACAGAGGCTTACAGCGGCGATAAAATTGTTTCGGGTCTCTCTCTCTAGGGGTTTCTGGAATTTAGGGAATTTATAGCGCTGGAATTTAGGTAATTTAGGGAATCTAGGGGTTTCACCTCTAGCCTACCCCAACTTGTTTGGGACTAAAGGCTTTGTTGTTGTTGTTGTTGTATAGCGCTGGAATTAGGTCAAACAAAGGCCTATGGGTCCCACAAGCTCAGGCGGCGCGTCCCCTTGGGGGCGCACCCCTTGTGGCCTTCCCCCGAAGCTTCTAGGGTCTCTTCTGGTCCATTAAACATCACCATAAAGTTTCATCGTGTTTGGACTTCGTTTCGTTTAAAGAAATAGGCAAAAAAATAGGAACTGGCACTGGGTACCGAGTTAATAGGTTAGTTCCCAAAAATGATATAAAATGTCATATAAAGCATACAAGATTGGTAATATAATAGCATGAAACAATAAAAAATTATAGATACGTTGGAGACGTATCAGCATCCCCAAGCTTAATTCATGCTCGTCCTCTAGTAGGTAAATGATAAAAACAGAATTTTCGATGTGAAATGCTACCTAACATGTCTTAATCATGTAATTATTTTGGGTTTGAATGTTGAGAAGCGATGTCTTAGTAGATATGAAAATGATAATATAATAGAATGCTAGAAAATAATCATTACTCTTCAAAATAAACAATGCTAAAGAACGTTATTCCTACGCATTTAATCATGTAAGCATGGCATAACTCGGTCTTCCTAGCGTAAAGTATAAATCATGAACACCCTGGTGCCAAACCAAGCAATTGTATCATACTTTTTCTCGCTTCAGCATTTTCAACTCCACTCAATACATGAGCGTGAGCCATGGACTTAGCACTTTGGATGGCAAAGAGAATGATGGTAGGGGTTTATAAGAGAAGACAAAAAGTTGAGAAAGTCTCGCGTCAACTTGGCGGATCATTAGGCAATGGAGAGGCCTTTCAATCTATATCAATGCGAGGAGTAGGGGTTGCCATGGAACAGATGCACTGGAGCTATAAGTGTATGGAAACTCGCTATGGAAACTAAGTGGGCATGCATCCAACTTGCTTGCTCATGAAAACCTCGAGCATTTGAGGAAGCTCGTCATCGGAATATGCAAGTCAAGTTCTATAATGTAAAAATTCCCACTAGTATATGAAAGTGACAAATCATGGAGACTCTCTATATGAAGAACATGGTGCTACTCTGAAGCACAAGTATGGTAAAGGATAGTAACATTGCCCCTTCTCTTTTTTTCTCTTTTTTGTTCTTTTTCTCTCTCATTTTTTAGAACAATATCATGAACCTCATCCCCACTTTTTCGAGGACTCATCAGTCTCTGATACGTCTCCAAAGTATCTATAATTTTTTATTGTTTCATGCTATTATATTATCAATCTTGGATGCTTTATATGCATTTTTATGCTATTTTATATCATTTTTTGGGACTAACCTATTTACCCAGTGCCAGTTCCCCTTTTTCACTTGTTTTTGGTTTTTCAGAAAATCAGTACCAAACGAAGTCCAAACACGATGAAACTTTAAGGTGATTTTTATGGACCAAAAGGGACCCTAGAAGGTTCGGGAGGAGGCCAGAAGACCTACGAGAGAGCCACGAGCTCATAGGGCGCGCCCCTGAGCTCGTGGGCCCCAAGCAGCTCCGTTTGACCTAATTCCACTTCTATAAATTCACAAATATTCCCAAACCAATAGAGAGCCAGCCGAAACAATTTTTCCGTCGCCGCAAGCTTCTGTTCTTCCGCGATCCCATCTAGAGGCCTTTTCTGGTACTCTGCCGGAGGGGGAATCGATCACGGAGGGCTTCTACATCATCCTTGCTGCCTTTCGATGATGTGTGAGTAGTTCACCATAGACCTACGGGTCCATAGCTTGTATCTAGATGGCTTCTCTCTCTCTTTGTTCTTCAATACAATGTTCTCCTCGATCTGATCATAAATCCACAATTCATCAGATCCCAACAAACACACCGCAAAAGAAGATTACATCGAATAAAACTCCAAGAAGATCAAAGAGAACATTGTATTAAAGATCAAAGAGAGAGAGAAGCCATCTAGATACTAGCTATGGACCCGTAGGTCTATGGTGAACTACTCACGCATCATCGAAAGGCAGCAAGGATGATGTAGAAGCCCTCCGTGATTGATTCCCCCTCCGGCAGAGTACCGAAAAAGGCCTCCAGATGGGATCGCGGAAGAACAAAAGCTTGCGGCGGCGGAAAAAGTGTTTTGGGTGGCTCTCTAGGGGTTTCCCAATATTTGAGAATTTATAGAAGTGGAATTAGGTCAGACGGAGCCACGTGGGGCCCACAAGGTAACAGGGCGCGCCCTACCCCTTGGGTGCGCCATGTTGCCTTGTTGTCTCCTCGCTTCGCATCTGGTCTCCTCCCGAAGCTTCTAGGGTCTCTTTTTTCGATAAAGGGTGGATTTTATTGATTCATAACGTCGCATCAAGTAAATACAATCATCATGAACACACCCGGCCTCTGCACAACTAGGATGCACACAGCCAACACCAACGCACAAACACAAAGAAAAAAGAAAAGTGACCTCCGAAAGTCCTGTTGAAGGGAACTTAGGCATGCAGCTGCAACCATCAACATCAACCACCACCGATGACAGTACCCAGAATTTGAGAAAAGTGCTTCAAAAACAATGCCTCCAAGAAGGGAACAACATGTGAATGCTGCCATCGCCAATCCACCCATGGAGGCTGGATCTTGGGTTTTCACCCCAAAGAATAGGTTTGAGCAAACTCCAGACAATGCCTCCAACAAGGGTATGATGTAGAAATCACCATTACCAGGTACAACCAATGTAGGTGAAGCCTAGAGTTTTCACTCCGGAGATCGAGACCATGTGCTCAAAAGCACCACCAATCTTAAGTCGCCATGTATTGTCGCCCCCACATTCAATGAAGAAGTCACCGCTGCAAGCCATGTCGTCACACCTCAACAACCATACACGTTCACATCCCTAACGTGGAGATCACCACGCAAACAGGACATACCACGTATATGTAGAGCAGATCAGAGCAACACCACCAGCATCAACAAGATTATCAACACTGCCAAGAACCCACTAAAGGGGCCATCTAGCAGCATCAAGTCTTCAACAATGGTTGGACATAGACCACAGAAATAAAGCCGTCGGAGCCGCCAAGAACCCATACAGGGCCATCCGGCAGACACGTCTCGTCTTCACCAAAGTCCGCCGGCGATGGTTCTGGACACAACGTTGAGCATTTAGGTAGTGGAACTAGCAGAGAAGCCTTGGGCCCAATCACCTGCCGTCCGCCACCGTATGTGACACTCACATCATCGAACCGTCGCACGGCTCATGTCCGCTGTCATCACGCAGAGCCAAGCATACATGAGCCATACTCGCACCGATCCACCACCATAGCATACCTTGTGTCCGCCGCACATGTGTCACACTCGCCACCGCAGCAGGCCAAGCATCACCGCGGACCGAATCTGACGGGGCCGCCACTGCCTTCGACCGGCCACACACGTCACGGTCGTGTCGGGTCAAAGTTGCACTGTGGGAGCACCACATGAACAATGGGCAGGCCACAGATCGACCAGGCAGAGCATCCCGGGGACAACTTCCGTCCAGCAGTGGGAGTTGTACCCGGCTTTCTGTACGGGCTGAAGCAAGAGCATGACTCCTCATCTACAGTGAGGCTGTATCCACCTTCAGCAGATCGTGAGCAGCAACACTAAGACCTGCAAGGCGGCACGTTAGATCTGGCCGACCATGGAGGGAACTAGATGCGGAAGAGATGGGAGGAATGGGCAGGCGTCATGGGAAGGCTCGCCGCCACCGGCGGCGAGGGGGGCTTACGAACGAGGGGGTCGAGGTAGGTGTCGTGGGGTGCCTCCGGACTCGCCCGAGAGCGAGCCGGGAGGCGGCTAGGGTTTTTCGTTGTCAATTCGTTCTAGGGTCTCTTATGTCCAGAAAAAAATTGTCAAAAAGTTTCGTAGCGTTTGGACTCCGTTTGGTACTGATTTTTTGAAAAACCAAAAACAAGCAGAAAACAGCAACTGGCACTAGGCACTAGGTTAATAGGTTAGTTCCCAAAAATGATATAAAATAGCATAAAATGCATATAGAATATCCAAGATTAATAATATAATAGCATGAAACAATCAAAAATTATAGATACGTTGGAGACGTATCAGCATCCCCAAGCTTAATTCCTGCTCGTCCTCGAGTAGGTAAATGACAAAAGCAGAATTTTTGATGTGAAATGCTACCTAACATGTGTATCATGTAATCTCTTTACGGTATAATCATTGTGAAATGATGAAGTAACAATATCAACATAATAATATCCATGAATATAAGAAATATAATCATTACTTTTTCAAAATATACGATCCTTAACGAATGTTATCCCCACTCATTTATCATGTTAGCATGGCATGACTCCACCTTCACCGCATAAATATAAATCATGGGCACCCCGGTGTCAAACTAGGCAATTGGATTGTACTTCTAACGCGCTTCAGCATTTTCAACCCTATGCAATACATGAGCGTGAGCCATGGATATAGCACTATGGGTGGAATATAATGCGGTGATAGAGATCAATAAGGGAAGTCAAAAAGGAAGAAAGTCTCGCATCGACGTGGCTAATCAACGGGCTATGGAGATGCCCATCAATTGATATCAATGCGAGGAGTAGGGATTGCCATGCAACGGATGCACTAAGAGCTATAAGTGTATGAAAGCTCAACGGAAACTAAGTGGGTGTGCATCCAACTCGCTTGCTCATGAAGAACTAGGGCATTTGAGGAAGCCATCATCAGAATATACAAGCCAAGTTCTATAATGAAAAATTCCCACTAGTATATGAAAGTGACAACTCAGGAGACTCTCTATATGAAGAACATGGTGCTACTCTGAAGCACAAATGTGGAAAAGGATAGTAACATTGCCCCTTCTCTCTTTCATCTTTTTTTTGTTGGGCTCTTTTGGCCTCTCATTTTTTCATTCGGAGTCTCATCCCGACTTGTGGGGGAATCATAGTCTCCATCACCCTTTCCTCACTGGGACAATGCTCTAATAATGATGATCATCACACTTTTATTTACTTACAACCTGATATTACAACTCGATAAACTAGAACAATATGACTCTATATGAATGCCTCTGACAGTGTACCAGGACGTGCAATGATCTAGAGTAACATGTGTAATAATGATCAACGGTGGCTGAGCCACAAATATCATGTCAGCTCTATGATCATGCAAAGCAATATGACAATGAACACGTATGTCATGAAAATGGAACGCTAGAAGTTGCATGGCAATATATCTCGGAATGGCTATGGAAATGCCATAATAGGTAGGTATGGTGGCTGTTTTGAGGAAGATATAAGGAGGCTTATGTGTGATAGAGCGTATCATACCACGGGGTTTGGATGCACCGGCGAAGTTTGCACCAACTCTCGAGGTGAGAAAGGGCAATGCACGGTACCGAAGAGGCTAGAAAATTGCGGAAAGATAGGAGTGCGTATAATCCATGGACTCACATACTTATTGTGAAAGCCTATTAGTCCTCGAAGCAAAGTACTACTTGCATGCCCCTAGGGAGGAGGTTGGTAGGAGTTAACCATCGCGCGCCCTGATTATAACAGCACTCAAGGATTTCATTTCAGACATAAAAATGCTCAAACCTACCCACCATGCCATGACCAACACTTAGATGAGAAGTTAATAACAAGCTTTAATACCGATATTTCTACCAACCAATGATCATGAACCAATATCCTTTCATATTACGACATCAATACGATTAAACCATACGTTTCATTTTTAGTGATCTACATGAAAGTTTTTATTATAACCCCCTTGAATACCTATCCTTCTCGGACTAATCTTATAACCCGTACATATTGCCATTGCTATTTATTAAACTCTCAAAAAGATTTAAGTGAAGCATGAGAGTGCAATAATTTCTATAAAATATAACCACCGCCGTGCTCTAAAAGATATAAGGAAGCACTAGAGCAACTGCCTAGCTCAAAAGATATAAGTGAAGCACATAGAGTATTCTAATAAATCACGATAAGTGTGTGTCCCTCTCAAAAGGTGTGTACAGCAAATGATGATTGTGGCAAACTAAAAAGCAAACAAAGAAAAAACTATGGTACAAGACGCTCCAAGCAAAACTCATATCATGTGATGAATAAAAATGTAGCTCCAAGTAACATACTGATAGATTGTAGACGAAAGAGGGGATGCCATCCGGGGCATCCCCAAGCTTAGACGCTTGGGTCTTCCTTGAATATTACCTTGGGGTGGCTTGGGCATCCCTAAGCTTAGGGTCTTGCCTCTCCTTATTCCTTCATCCATCGTGATCTCACCCAAAACTTGAAAACTTCAGCACGCAAAACTCAACAGAAACCTCGTGAGATCTGTTAGTATAATAGACAAATCATAAAATTTAGGTACTGTTATGAACCCATTCATATTTTATTCTTGCATAATACCTACTGTATTCTAACTTCTCCATGAATTTACCCCCTGATATAATCCATAGCATCATTAAAACAAGCGCACTATGCAATAAAAAACAAAATATGTCTAAAACAGAACAATTTGTAATGATCTGAACAAAAAGCATACTTGTGTAACTCCAAAAAATCTAAAAATTAGGAACGTGGGCAATTTATATATCAATCATGTGTAAAAGGTTCAGAATTTTATCACGTTCCAGTGAATTATAGTAATTCCAGCACTGGGTGCAAAAGTTTCTGTTTTTTCACAGAATCAAGTCAACTATCAACCAAATCATCCCAAAGGCTTTACTTTGCACAAACACTAATTAAAACATAAAAACACAATCATAACAGTAGCAATAATTGTGTCAACACACCAACAATATAAATGATAACTATTGGGTTGTCTCCCAACAAGCTCTTCCTTTATAGCCATTAAGATAGGCTTTGAGATTTCAATGATGCTCACATGAAAGACAAGAATTGAAGCACAAAGAGAGCATCATAAAACATGTGAAAAACACATTTAAGTCTAACATACTTCCTATGCATAGGCATTTTATAAGCAAATAAATTATCAAGACAAGAAATATCTAGCATATGCAAGGAAGAAGAATAAAACATTGACAATCTCAACATAACGAGAGGTAATTTAGTAACAAGAAAATTTCTACAACCATATTTTCCTCTCTCATAATAATTACATGTAGGATCATAATCAAATTCAACAATAGAGCTATCATATAAAATATTCTCTTCATGATCCACATGCATAAAAGTTCTATAATCTTCCAAGATAGTGGGATTAACATCAACTAAAGTCGTGACCTCTCCAAACCCAGTTTTATCCAAAATTTCACAAGATTGATAATTCTCCAAAGTAGTGGGATCATTATTACCTAAAGTTGACGCTCTTCCAAACCCATTTTTAATAGTATTGCATTTTTTATCGTCAATAATAGATTCATTATGAGGCTCAGAATTCTCAAGATGATGATTTGATGGATTGATGGTGTTGGGGATTGCAAGGCTTGTTCCATCTGGTTTCAGGATCATACACTCCTGTAATTTTTTCTCAGGTTGTCTATCTTCTTCTTGTTGCTATCTTAGTTCATTCTTTTGTTCGTTCAAGGGATGAGATTTGCTTATCAGTTGCTAATCGTATGAGCCATAGGAGCTAGTGTACAATCTTACATATGGCTCCCATGGTTTCTGATTAGAAGTCACGTACATGTCTGGTGGTTGGGGAATTAAGCTTGCTTAATTGGAATTAATGTTAATTTACCCACACCATCGAACTAACCATATGTCGTGGTGAAATCATGGCAAATGCCATGAGATGGCTAAAAGTGGGGGGCTGCGTGAGGACGACAGTGGGTTCCGGAGGCGAGGTCGGCACACGCAAGTGTGGGACACGAGACGTACCCAGGTTCAGGGCCCTCCGAGGGAGGTCACACCCCTAGTCCTGCCAAATATGGTATGATGTGCTCAAGGGCTACAATGGTGCTCCTGGAGCTGTTAGGGTGGAGGAGGAAGAAGGAGCTAGCTCTCCATTCGGCCTCTCCTGTGAGTGTGTGTATGATAAGAGTCGACCCTCTGCATGGAGGGCTCCTGGGGGGTCTTATAGCCCGACCCCCCAGGGATACAATGGTAAATCCATATGGGGGTGGGGCTCTGCTGTCATCGTCTGGAGCCGGCAGTAGGGCCCGCTGGCTGCTGGGGCCCGCCGGCTGCACGGCACTATTGCCTGTCGCCTCCCGCGTCACGGAGTGGTTGGCGTCGTGGGGCTACAGTGGCACGCCACGCTGACGTCGGTCGTCCAAGTCAGCGGGGTTGGCGGCACTGTAGCCACGCTCTCCCGTCGTGGGCGAGCGGTCTTGTCGTATGGCTGAATGGGCCCGCGCCGGGGAGCCGGCTAGAGGGCTAGCTGGATTGAGGGGCGCAGGCCGCCCTGATGTTTTGAAAGATGCTTTGGGCTCCGTTGCCTACCCGGGGGTCACCCCCCCGACAGTAGTCCCCGAAGCTGTAAAGGCTTGCCGGCTCCGATCAGGGGGGCCTTTGCAGCTTACCCCCTTGGAGAATCCGGTTTGTTGATGCCGAAGCACCAGCTTGACGCCGCGGGCGCCGGCTGCCGGTAGCCGGGCCACGACGCCCAGCCGAAATGGAAACCGAACGGATCGGCCGGCCAGAGCCCAGTCGGCATGGGGGATCGCGCCAGCCGCCTGGCACGGACCCGCCACGTGCAGCCCAGCAGCGGGCGAGGCCCTGCCAGGCCACGCGCGCGACGGGACGTCGTAGTGGTTTCTCGAGGCAGTTAATGCGCGCGTGTAACGCGCCCGCACATTGCAGGGGAGTGGGGAACGTGGGCGCAAATGATCCCACTCCCCCACGTCCGCCGTGGGTTTAAATGGAAGGGGAGGGGGAACGGCCGAGGCATTCGCGCACTTGCCCCTGCTGCCCTGCCTCTCCGCCTCTTGCTTCTCTTCTTTCTCGCGCACGCGCACGCCGCGCACCGCCGTAGTAGCCTTCGCCCGAGCCACCGCCGCACTACGCCGGTGACCCGCGAGGCCCAGTCTTCGTTTCTGTCAGCCGCTCTGCCGCCGCACCCGTGCTCCCGCGATGGCGTAGCCGAAGGGCTCCTGGGTGGGGTCGGAGGTGACCGAGGAGGATATCCAATACCTCCGCCGCACGCGAAGGCTGCCGCCGGCGAGCGAGGTGGAGGCGTGTGCGCCGAGCGAGGAGCGCATTCCGACGCCACAGGACGGCGAGGCAATCGTCTTCTACTCGCACTTCGTCCGCGGATTCGGCCTTCCCGCGAGTGAGTTCTTCCGTCAATTTCTCGACTTCTTCGGCCTGCAGCCGCACCACCTCGGGGCCAACTCCATCTTGCAGCTGTCGGCCTTCGTGGCCTTCTACAAGGGCTACCTCGGTCTCCTGCCATACATCGACCTCTGGTGCCGTTTCTTCTACCTCAAGCAGCAGGGGGCGGCAGCCGGTGCCATGTCCGCTTGCGGGGCGGTGGTGGTTTATGGCAGGTCGGCCGGAGGCTACCCCAAGGTTCCCCTCGAGGAGTTGGCCAAGAAGTGGCAGAGGTCCTTCTTCTATGTGAAGAACGTCAACCCGGAGGCGGGCCGTATCAACCTGCCTGCCTTCAACAACGCGCCCCCAACGAAGAAGCAGAACTGGGGCCGCAACCCCAGGCAGCTGTCTGGGGAGATCTTGAACATCTGCGCCCGGCTGAAGGAGCTGACCGATCGTGAGGGGCTCGTCCCCTCAGATCTCATCACGGCTTTCATTGCCCGTTGGGTGCTGCCGCTGCAGCGCCGTACGCACCGGATGTGCGACATGAGCGGCCGGCATGATCCCAGCCGGATGTCGACGAGGGAGTTCACGCCGGCCGAGATCGCCGGCCGTGTTAACAACATCTCCAGCGCCGGGCTCAATGGGGAGAGGTGGAGCTTCGGGAAAGAGCCCTACAGCCGGTTGGCTCCCGTGCCGGCGGTGAGTCCTTGGTCCTTGTTCTTTGCGGCCTCCTCCCTTTTCTTGCCACCTGACACACCGGGCCGGCTGCAGCGCTTCCCTAGCCAGCAGACCCATGACGGGCCGAACCCGCAGAACCTGGAGCCGGACCGGGTCGGCTCGGATGGAGAGGAGGAAGACGAGGAGGAGGCGGGCGATGGAGACGACGAGCGCCCTGAGGACGCCGGAACCGGTGAGTTCTTGAACTTGAATCCATTGCGCGAGAGGACCGACGACGACTCAAATGACTCGAGCGACGCGCATGGTGCAGGGCGACCATCCGAGGAGGCGGAGGCCAGCGTCACCCCCAGGAAGCGGCTGTGAAGGAGGGGCGAAGCCTCCTCGTCCGGAGAGCAGGCGGCCGCGGGACGGCGGCACGGGAAGCAGCCGGTCGAGGTGCGGCCGGCTGCAAAACGCCTGGCTGACGCGCAACCGGCCGGTGCGAAGAAAACCGTGAAGAAGCTGCGCTGGCTGCCCCCGTCGGCAGGCCCCAAGAGGGCGGTTCCCACCGCCATCAGGTAAGTTTTCTTTTTGTGTATTCTACTGCCTTTGTTCTTGACGTCGCCGCGTCGTCTTCCCCCCCCCCCCCCTTACATTTTCCTTGCACCAATCAGGACCGCGCTCGAGCTGGCGGCCGCAGCCCAGGAAGTGGCCGACCGGTGTGGGGATCAGAGTACCGCGGGCGGGCGCGAGCCGGCCGAGACCACCGAGGAGGTGCTCGCGGCCCGGCAATCCGGCACCGCGCTGGAGGAGGCCAAGAAGGACGCGTGGTGGGCGCGGGCGGAGGCCGAGAAGGAGGTACGGGAGGCCTCGGCCAAAGTGTGGGCCGACGCCGTGGGGACGCGGGGGAGCACCGCCGAGGAACCCGCATGGCCAGCTTGGGAGACAACCTCGCCGCCGCTGTCACCGGTTGCGGAGCATCACTCCAAGACGGTGCAAGATCCGGCCCGTCGGGCGAAGGCCGACGCACGTGCCACCGAGGAAGCAGCCGACCACGGTGAGACGGACAACCACGAGCCGGCCGCCGACCAGACGGCCGCTCCGGAGACACCGCCGGCCGCCGACCCGGCCGACGAGGCCGGGCGTGGGGATGGAGGGGGCCGCCAGCCGGAGACCGCGCCAGGCGGAGGAGCGCCACCTCCAAGCGCAGAGGCCACGCCAGGGGGCTCCGGCGCCATGGTGGTTGTGAAGCCGCGGGCTACGGGGCGCAGCCTCGAGCTGAGGCCGACAGGTAGCGGGACCAGCGCCGGGTCCTCAGCCCGGCTGCAGCAAGATTGGGCGGCGAGCGCCGGTAAAGCCACCAGCGGGGTGCACCCGGGCGACCTGGCCGTGGCGGTGAACGCCCTGCGCCAGCAGTTCACAGACCACAGCGGCCAGGTGCGGAGCAACGCCCAGGCGGAGCTGACCCGGCTCCAGCAGCTGGAGCAGGCGGTCGCGGTGTGTCCTTTGCATTTTTCTCAAATCTTGCCCTACTTTCTTCTTTGACCGGCTTGGTCGCTTTCTAGTGGGGGCGCATTAGCGCACCCACTGGGTGTAGCCCCCGAGGCCTGTTGGAAATATGCCCTAGAGGCAATAATAATTTAGTTATTATCATATTTCCTTGTTCGTGATAATCGTTTATTATCCATGCTATAATTGTATTGATTGGAAACTCAAATACATGTGTGGGTACATAGACAACACTGTGTCCCTAGTATGCCTCTAGTTAACTAGCTCGTTGATCAAAAGATGGTGAAGGTTTCCTAGCCATGGACATGAGATGTCATTTGATAACGGGATCACATCATTAGGAGAATGATCTGATGGACAAGACCCAAACTGTAAACCTAGCATATGATCATGTCAGTTTATTGCTATTGTTTTCTGCATGTCAAGTATCTGTTCCTTTGACCATGAGATCATGCAACTCACTGACACCGGAGGAATACCTTGTGTGTATCAAACGTCGCAACGTAACTGGGTGACTATAAAGGTGCTCTACAGGTATCTCCGAGGGTGTCTGTTGGATTGGCATGGATCAAGACTGGAATTTGTTACTCCGTGCGACGGAGAGGTATCTCAGGGCCCACTCGGTAATACAACATCACAATGAGCCTTGCAAGCAATGTGACTAAAGTGTTAGCCACGAGATCTTGTATTACGGAACGAGTAAAGAGACTTGCCGGTAACGAGATTGAACTAGGTATAGAGATACCGACGATCAAATCTCGGGCAAGTAACATACCGAAGAACAAAGGGAACAGCATACGGGATTAACTGAATCCTTGACATAGAGGTTCAAACGATAAAGATCTTCGTAGAATATGTAGGAGCCAATATGGGCATCCAGGTCCCGCTATTGGTTATTGACCGTAGAGGTGTCTCGGTCATGTCTACATAGTTCTCAAACCCGCAGGGTCTACACACTTAACGTTTGGTGACGATTAGTATAGTTGAGTTATTGTGTTGGTGACCGAAGGTAGTTCGGAGTCCCAGATAAGATCCCGGACATGACGAGGATCTCCGGAATAGTCCGGAGGTAAAGATTGATATATGTGATAATAGTGTTTTGATCTCCAGAAGGGTTCCGGAATTCACCGGAAGGGGTTCCGGATGTTTACCGAAGTGTTCGGGTGCAGCAACACTTTATATGAGCCAAAGGGGTAAAGCCCACGAGGTATTGGAAAGTGCAAAAGGAAGTTTTGCTGGCGTCTGGGGCGGTACTACCGCTTATCGTAAGTGGTACTACCGCTACGGGCGGTACTACCGCTTATCGTAAGCGGTACTACCGCTTGTGCGCAGTACTGCAGGGATCCGAGTTGGACTCTTTCCCTGCGGGCCAAACCGACCTTGTGCGGGCAAAACCGACCTGGAGGAGGCTTTTACTCCAAGTTTAGACCCCAAGGCTCAACATATAAATAGAGGGGCAGGGCTAGCACACGGGATACATTAGATTGCCCCAAGCCGTGTGCCGGCAACCTCTAGTTCATCCTACGTCATATTTTCAGTAGTGCTTAGGCGAAGCCCTGCTGAAATAGTTCCTCACCAACATCACCACGCCGTCGTGCTGCTGGAACTCTTCTTCTTCTCCGCTCCCTCTTGCTGGATCAAGAAGGCGGAGATCGTCATCAAGCCGTACGTGTGTTGAACGCGGAGGTGCCGTCCGTTCGGCGCTGGATCGTGCTTGGATCGAGGGACGACTTGCGATTTGGATCGCGGAGACGTTCGACTACATCAACCGCGTTTCTTAACGCTTCCGCTTAGCGATCTACAAGGGTATGTAGATTCACTCTCCCTCTCGTAGATGCTCATCACCATGGATAGATCTTGTGTGTGCGTAGGAAAATTTTTGTTTCCCATGCAACGTTCCCCAACAGTGGCATCTGAGCTAGGTCTATGCGTAGATGAGATCTCGAGTAGAACACAAACGAGTTGTGGGCGTGGGTGTATACATATTGCTTGCCGTTACTAGTTGATATTTGATTCGGCGGTATTGTGAGATGAAGCGGCCCGGACCGACATTACGCGTACGCTTACGCGAGATAGGTTCCTTCAACTAACATGTAACTTCGTTGCATAAAGATGGCTAGCGGGTGTCTGTCTCTCTCACTTTAGTTGAATCGATTTCAATGAAGAGGGTTCTTTTAGAAGATCAAAAAGCAATCACTACACCATGTTGTGGTTTTGCGTAGGTAAGAACGGTTCTTGCAAACCCGTAGCAGCCACGTAAAATTTGCAACAACAATTAGAGGACGTCTAACTTGTTTTTGCAGGGTATGTTGTGATGTGATATGGCCAATTACATGATGAGATATATGTGATGTATGAGATGATCATGTGTTGTATAGAATATCACGACTTGCATGTCGATGAGTACGGCAACTGGCAGGAGCCATAGAGTTGTCTTTAATTATTGTATGACCTGCGTGTCAATCATTAAGCGCTATGTAATGCTTTACTTTATCGCTAAACGTTAGCTATAGTCGTGGAAGCAACAGTCGGCGCGACAACCTCATGGCGACACGTTGATGGAGATCAAGATGATGGAGATCATGGTGTCATGCCGGTGACGATGGAGATCATGCCGGTGCTTTGGAGATGGAGATCAAAAGCACGAGTTCATGGCCATATCATGTCACTTATGATTTGCATGTGATATTAATCCTTTTATGCATCTTATTTTGCTTAGGACGACGGTAGCATTATAAGGTGATCCCTCACTTAAATTTCAAGATAAATTGTGTTCTCCCCGAGTGTGCACCGTTGCGAAAGTTCGTCGTTTCGAGACACGCCGTGATGATCGGGTGTGATAGACTCTACGTTCACATACAACGGGTGTAAGCCATGTTGCATGTGCGGAACACTCGGGTTAAACTTGACGAGCCTAGCATGTACAGACATGGCCTCGGAACACAAGAGACCGAAAGGTCGAACATGAGTCATATAGTAGATATGATCAACATGAAGATGTTCACCATTGAAACCACCTCAACTCACGTGATGATCGGACTTGAGTTGGTGGATTTGGATCATGTGACACTCGAATGACCGGAGGGATGTCAATTTGAGTGGGAGTTTTTAAGTAATATGATTAACTAAACTCATTATCATGAACATAGTCAAAATGTCTTTGCAAATTATGTTGTAGATTACTAGCTCGCGTTGTAGCTCCCTTGAATTTTTATATGTTCCTAGAGAAATAGATTTGAAAGATGATGGTAGCAATAATGCGGACTGGGTCCGTGATCTGAGGATTGTCCTCAATGCTGCACAGAAGGCTTATGTCCTTAATGCACCGCTCGGTGCGCCACCCCCTCAAGCGTCGTCTGTAGATGTTGTGAACATCTGACAGGCACGTTCTGATAACTACTTGATAGTTCAGTGTGTCATGCATTACAGCTTAGAATTGAGGCTCCAAAACGTTTTGAACGTCACGGAACATATGAGATGTTCTAAGAGCTGAAATTGGGATCTCAGGCTCGTGCCCGTGTTGAGAGGTATGAGACCTCCAACAAGATTCTTTGCCTGCAAGATGATGGAGAATAGCTCAATCGTTGAGCATGTGCTCAGATTGTCTGGGTACTGCAATCGCTTGAATCTAGTGGAAGTTGATCTTCCAGATAAGATAGCGATTAGTATAGTTCTCCAAGTCACTGTCACTAAGCTACTAGAGCTTCGTGATGAACTATAAAAGGCCAGAGATGGAAATAATGATCCCTGAGCTATTCGCGATGTTTGACCTCGCGAAGGTAGAAATCAAGAAGGAGCATCAAGTGTTGATGGTTAGTAAAACCACTAGTTTCAAGAAGGGCAAGGGCAAGGAGGGATACTTCATGGATGGCAAGCCAGTTGCTGCTCCAGTAAAGAAACCCAAGGTTGAACCCAAACCCGAGACTAAGTGCTTCTATTATGAGGAGAACGGTCGCTGAAGCGGAACTGCCCTAGATACGTGGTAGATAAGAAGGCTGGCAACGTCGACAGAAGTATATTTGATATACGTGTTATTGATGTGTACCTTACTAGTACTCCTAGTAGCACCTGGGTATTAGATACCGGTTCGGTTGCTAAGTGTTGGTAACTCGAAATAAAAGCTACGGAATAAACGGAGGCTAAGGGTGAGGTGACGATGAGTGTTGGAAGTGTTTCCAAGGTTGATGTGATCACCATCGCGCGCTCTCTCTACCTTTGGGATTAGTGATAAACCTAAATAAATGTTATTTGGTGTTTGCGTTAAGCATGAACGTGATTAGATCAAGTTTATTGCAATACGGTTATTCATTGCAGTTAGAGAATAATGGTTATTCCGTTTACATGAATAATACCTTCAATGGTCATGCACCCAATAAGAGTGGTTTATTGAATCTTGATCGTAGTGATACACATGTTCATAATATTGATGCCAAAAGATACAAAGTTAATAATGATAGTACCACATACTTGTGGCACTGCCGCTAAATGTCATATTGGTGTAAAACGCATGAAGAAACTCCATGCTGATGGATCTTTGGACTCATTCGATTTCGAATCGGTTGAGACATGCGGACCATGCCTCATGGGCAAGATGACTAAAACCCCGTTTTCCGGTCTGATGGAGCGGGCAATTGACTTATTGGAAATGATACATGTTGATGTATGCGGTCCAGTGAGTTTTGTAGTGGGCGGTGGATATCGTTATTTTCTTACCTTCACTGATGATTTGAGTAGATATAGTGTATATTTACTTAATGAAACACAAGTCTGAATCGTTTGAAAAGTTCAGAGTGAAGTTTGAGATCATCGTGACAAGAAGATAAAATGTCTACGATATGATCGTGGAGGTAAATATCTGAGTTACGAGTTTGGTATATAACTTAAGACAATGTGGAAGTTGTTTCACAACTCATGCCACCTGGAACACCATAGTGTGATGGTGTGTCCGAACGTCGTAGTTGTGCTCTATTAGATATGGTGCGAACTATGATGTCTCTTATCGATTTACCACTATCGTTTTAGGGTTATGCATTAGAGACAACCACATTCACTTTAAAAGGGGCACCATAAGTCCGTTGAGATGACACCGTATGAATTTTGGTTTGGCGGAAACCTAAGCTGTCATTTTTTAATGTTTGGGGCTGCGACGCTTATGTGAAAAAGGGTTTTCACCTAATGAGCTCGAACCCAAAGCAGACAAATGCATCTTCATAGAATACCCTAACATAACAGTTGGGTGAACCTTCTATCTCAGATCCAAGCACAAAGTGTTTGTTGCTAAAACGGGTCCTTTCTCGAGAAAAAGTTTCTTTCGAAAGATTGAGTGGGAGGAAGATAGAACTTGATGAGGTTGTTGAACCTTTGTTTCAACCAAAGAGTAGCGCAGCACAGAAAGTTGTTTCTGTAGAGCCTACATTAGTTGAAGAGGAAGTTAATGATGATGATCATGAAACTTCGGATCAAGTTACTATCGAACCTCGTGGGTCGACAAGGACGCGTACTGCTCCTGAGTGGTACAGGCAACCCTGTCTTAGAGGTCATGTTGTTGAACAACGATGAACCTACGAGCTATGGAGAAGCGATGATGGGCCCGGATTCCGAGAAATGGTTAGAGGCCATGAAATCCGAGATGGGATCCATGTAAGAAAACAAAGTATGAGCTTTGGCAGTATTACCTGAAGGGCGTAAGGCCATTCAGAACAAATGGATTTTTTAAGAGGAAGACGGACGTGGACGGTAATGTCACCGTCTATAAAGCTCGACTTGTGGCAAAGGGTTTTTCACAAGTTCAAGGAGTTGACTACGATGAGACTTTCTCACCCGTAGCGATGCTAAAGTCTGTTGGAATCATGTTAGCAGTTGCTGCATTTTTCAATTATGAAATCTGGCAGATGGATGTCAAAACATCGTTTCCTTAACGGTATCCGTAAGGAAAGGTTGTATGTGATACAACCGGAAGGTTTTGTCAGTCCTAAGGATGCTAAAATGTATGCAAACTCCAGCGATCCTTCTATGGACTGGAGCAAGCATCTCGGAGTTGGAATATACACTTTGATGAGGTGATCAAAGTTTTTATGTCTATACAATGTTTATGAGAAACTTGTATTTACAATAAAGTGAGTGGGAGCACTATAGAATTTCTGATAAGTATATGTGGTTGACATATTGTTGATCGGAAATGATGTAGAATTTCTGGAAAGCATAAAGGGTCGTTTGAAAGGAGTTTTTCAAGGAAGACCTGGAATAAAGCTACTTAAATATTGGGCATCAAAATCTATAGAGATAGATCAAAGACGTCTGATAAGACTTTCAATGAGTACATACCTTGACAAGATTTTGAAAGAGTTCAAAATGATCAGTCAAAGAAAGAGTTCTTGCCTGATTTGTAAGGTGTGGAGTTGAGTGAGACTCAAAGCTCGACCACGGTAGAAGAAAGAGAAAGGACGAAGGTCATCCCCTATGCCTTATCCATAGGCTCTGTATAGTATGCCATGCTGTGTACCACACCTGATGTGTGCCTTGCCATGATTCAGTCAAGGGGTACAAGAGTGATCCAGGAGTGGATCACTGGACAGCGGTCAAGATTATCCTTAGTAACTAGAGGACTAAGGAAATATTTCTCAATTATGGAGGTGATGAAGAGTTCGTCGTAAAGGGTTACGTCGATGCAAGCTTTGACACCTATCCGGACGACTCTGAGTAGCAGTCAGGATACATATAATGGAGCAGCCATTTGGAATAGCTCCAAGTGGAGTGTGGTAGCAGTGTCTACAGTATGACATAGAGATTTGCAAAGTACACACGGATCTGAATGACGCAGACCCGTTGACTAAAGACCTCTCTCACATGCAAAGCATGATCGAACCCCAGAACTCATTGGGTGTTAGAACAATGTAAATCACATGGTGATGTGAACTAGATTATTGACTCTAGTGCAAGTGGGAGACTGTTGGAAATATGCCCTAGAGGCAATAATAATTTCGTTATTATAATATTTCCTTGTTCGTGATAATCGTTTATTATCCATGCTATAATTGTATTGATTGGAAACTCAAATACATGTGTGGGTACATAGACAACACTGTGTCCCTAGTATGCCTCTAGTTAACTAGCTCGTTGATCAAAAGATGGTGAAGGTTTCCTAGCCATGGACATGAGATGTCATTTGATAACGGGATCACATCATTAGGAGAATGATGTGATGGACAAGACCCAAACTATAAACGTAGCATATGATCGTGTCAGTTTATTGCTATTGTTTTCTGCATGTCAAGTATCTGTTCCTTTGACCATGAGATCATGCAACTCACTGACACCGGAGGAATACCTTGTGTGTATCAAACGTCGCAACGTAACTGGGTGACTGTAAAGGTGCTCTACAGGTATCTCTGAGGGTGTCTGTTGGATTGGCATGGATCAAGACTGGGATTTGTTACTCCGTGCGACGGAGAGGTATCTCAGGGCCCACTCGGTAATACAACATCACAATGAGCCTTGCAAGCAATGTGACTAAAGTGTTAGCCACGAGATCTTGTATTACGGAACGAGTAAAGAGACTTGCCGGTAACGAGATTGAACTAGGTATAGAGATACCGACGATCAAATCTCGGGCAAGTAACATACCGAAGAATAAAGGGAACGGCATACAGGATTAACTGAATCCTTGACATAGAGGTTCAAACGATAAAGATCTTCGTAGAATATGTAGGAGCCAATATGGGCATCCAGGTCCCGCTATTGGTTATTGACCGTAGAGGTGTCTCGGTCATGTCTACATAGTTCTCGAACCCGCAGGGTCTACACACTTAACGTTTGGTGACGATTAGTATAGTTGAGTTATTGTGTTGGTGACCGAAGGTAGTTCGGAGTCCCGGATAAGATCCCGGACATGACGAGGATCTCCGGAATAGTCCGGAGGTAAAGATTGATATATGTGATAATAGTGTTTTGATCTCCGGAAGGGTTCCGGAATTCACCGGAAGGGGTTCCGGATGTTTACCGAAGTGTTCGGGTGCAGCAACACTTTATATGAGCCAAAGGGGTAAAGCCCACGAGGTATTGGAAAGTGCAAAAGGAAGTTTTGCTAGCGTCTGGGGCGGTACTACCGCTTATCGTAAGTGGTACTACCGCTACGGGCGGTACTACCGCTTATCGTAAGCGGTACTACCGCTACGGGCGGTACTACCGCTTATCGTAAGCGGTACTACCGCTACAGGCGGTACTACCGCTTATCGTAAGCGGTACTACCGCTTGTGCGCAGTACTGCAGGGATCCGAGTTGGACTCTTTCCCTGCGGGCCAAACCGACCTTGTGCGGGCAAAACCGACCTGGAGGAGGCTTTTACTCCAAGTTTAGACCCCAAGGCTCAACATATAAATAGAGGGGCAGGGCTAGCACACGGGATACATTAGATTGCCCCAAGCCGTGTGCCGGCAACCTCTAGTTCATCCTACGTCATATTTTCAGTAGTGCTTAGGCGAAGCCCTGCTGAAATAGTTCCTCACCAACATCACCACGCCGTCGTGCTGCTGGAACTCTTCTTCTTCTCCGCTCCCTCTTGCTGGATCAAGAAGGCGGAGATCGTCATCAAGCCGTACGTGTGTTGAACGCGGAGGTGCCGTCCGTTCGGCGTTGGATCGTGCTTGGATCGAGGGACGACTTGCGATTTGGATCGCGGAGACGTTCGACTACATCAACCGCGTTTCTTAACGCTTCCGCTTAGCGATCTACAAGGGTATGTAGATTCACTCTCCCTCTCGTAGATGCTCATCACCATGGATAGATCTTGTGTGTGCGTAGGAAAATTTTTGTTTCCCATGCAACGTTCCCCAACAAGGCCCGGGCTGGCTGCGCAGCAGGCGGGTCGGGCCTCTTCAGGCGTCTGCTTTTCTAACTTCTCTTCTTTCCAGGCCATCAACAACCGGTGCTTGTCGGCCTACAATCGTCTTGTCGGCGTGTACCGCGGGGTTCAGACCCAGCTCGCCGCCAAGGAGGAGGAGCTGCGCCAGGCCAATGGCACATCTTGCGTTTTTCCAGTGGGGGCACGCCAGCGCACCCACTGGGTGTAGCCCCCGAGATTCATGCTAGCTGCGTAGCAGGCGGGCCAAATCTTCTTGCTTCTTTCTTTTACTTCTTGTCCGGCTACTGACTAGAACTCCGATCCGGTTGCGCAGCCGCCGCCATCGACCCGGCCAAGGTGCAGGAGCTCTGGCGCCAGCTGGGCGAGGCCTGCCGGCTGTGGGACGAGGCGGCCGTGGAGCGCGACCGGCTGCAGGAGGAGGCGAGCCGGCTGGTCCGGGAGAGGGACGAGGCGGCAGCCGCGTACAAGGCCGAGCTGGACCGGCTTGCGGAGGAGCACCGCAAGGCGGTGGCTGAGAAGGACGGGCAGGTGGAGAAGGCCGCCGAGGAGGTCACCCAGCTCAAGGCAGACTATGAACGCCGTGCCAGCGAGTGGTCCCTGAAGGAGCAAGGGGTGTTGGCGGAGGTGCATCATATCGACATGCTGCTCACGGGTAAGTTTTTTACTTGCTCGCTTTCCTTTATGCGTCCGACTGGCGGTTCCTTATGCCTTTCCCTTTTTCCTTTCGTTCCTCCTCTTCTTCCCAGAGGCCTTCCCCGAGATGCAGGCGCGGCTGAGGAGGCCGTGGAGGCCTACCGGGAGGATTAGAGGGCGACGGGGGTCCACATCGGCATGCTCGCCGCTTGGACCGTGATGGAGATCGGGGTCGCCACTGAGTCCCGGCTGCGGGCGGTGGGGCGCGGCATGAGTCGGCTCCGCGACGCCGGCCTGGCGGTGGTGGACGCTCTGTGGCCGAACACGGTGCAGCCCCAGACCGTCAGCCGGCTGGCGCGGTGGCTCGAGGCCGGCTCGGTGCGGCTCGACGCCTAGAGGGCTTCCGTGGCCCGAGCCGGCGGGGAGATGGCGCTATCCTTCATGCTGTCTTGGTAACCGGGCGTCAACCTGGACCAGCTGGCCGCTCGGCGGGCCGGGACGGAGGATGACCTGGCACAGCGGGCAACTCTGATCGCCGTGCGGGCCAGCGACATCGTGTCGTTCACCCCTCACGACGAGTTCGTTCTGGAGAGGGCGGCAGACGGCACGGTGCTCCCTGCGGACAAGTTCAGCCTGGCCTTCGAGGACCCGGAGGGCAGCGTGGGCGAGACGGAGGATGAGGGAACCGGCTCCAGCGCTGGGGCTTATGCCGAGGCCGCCGCCGACGAGGACACCGGTGCCATGGGGGAGCCGGCTCAGCCCGAGGCCGACGCGCCCGTAGCCTAGGGCCTTTACTCTTCCTGTTTTTGCTTTCGTACTTTGAACTTTGTTTAGTTGGCAAGTCCACCCATTGGGGGTGTAGATTCATGTAATGAACTCCTGGCCATGGGCCTTTTGCTGTATATATGCATGTGTCTCTGTCTATGTATGTCTTTTGCTGGCTGGTGGCTCGCCTTTGCTTTTTCCTTAGATCGTTTTTCTTGTGCACCCCCCTTCTCAACTTCCTCCCTGCCAGCCGGACAGCCGAGAGCTGGTCTATAGCTGGGACGAGGAGTCGGATTCGAAAGAGGGCGCACAATACTTAGGTTTTTAGGACTTGAGCGCAAGCAAAACACCCACTGGGCCGGCTGGCTGCAGGCGGCGAAGCCGGCTGGAGCACAGTCGGTCTGTGCGGCGACGAATGAGAGGGACAGCCGGATTGGCCGAGCCGGACGTTCCTCCTTAACCACTTTTCGTGTGAGGGTGCTTTCAACCTTTCGCTCTTGCCAGCCGGACAGCCGGGAGCCGGTCTGTGGCTTGCCGCAGAGAGAGGGTTTAGGCGGTGCGCACACTACTGGGCCGGCTGCGGAAGAGCATGGCGCGGGCTAGCCGGCGAGCCCCCGAACCGGACGTGCTGACCCGGCGGTAGGGAGGCGAATGCGGTAAAGTGCGCAGGAAGTAGAAAGCTCGATAGAGATAAAAAGGTAGCCCCCGAGTGTCGTTCGAGGGACCTGCTGCTTTCATTAAGTCCAAAAGGTAGCGATACATACATACACTGGTTTAACTATAAAACGGGCGGAGGAGCTCCGCGTTCCATGGGCGCTATGTCTCCTCGCCGGAGGCATCTCTCTTGCGTTTGTTTGCCTTCTGCACGTCGATGAGGTAGTACGTGTTGTTGCACAGGGCCTTGCTGATGATGAAGAGGCCCTCCCATGGGGAGGACAGCTTGTGCTGGCCGGCTGTCCGCTGGACCAGCCGGAGCACGAGGTCGCCCTGGCGGAACGCGAGGGGCTTGATCTTCTTGTTGTGGTAGTGGCGCAGGTTCTGCTGGTATATGGCCGACCGGCTGAGGGCCAGCAGGCGCTCCTCCTCGAGCAGGTCGACGCCTTCTTCTCGCGCCTCCTTTGCTTCCTTCTCCGTGTACAGGGTGACCCAAGGCGAGTCAAACTCGAGGTCTGTGGGGATGACCACCTCGGCCCCGTAAATGAGGAAGAAGGGAGTGAAGCCGGTGAACCGGTTGGGCGTGGTCCGGAGACTCCACAGGACAGCCGGTAGCTCGTCGATCTAGCTGCCGGGTGAACGCACGAGCAGCTCGACGAGCCGGGGCTTGATGCTGGCTAGGATGAGGTCGTTTGCCCGCTCCGCCTGGCCGTTCGACTAGGGGTGCACAACAGAGGCCAGGTCGAGCTGGATGCCGGAGACGGAGCAGTAAGGAGCCAGCGCGCCTTTGGTGAAGTTGGGGCCGTTGTTGGTGATGATGCTGTTGGGGACGCCGTAGCGGACTGCGATGTCTTTGATGAACTTGACGGCTGTGGGACCGTCGAGCTTCTTGATCGGCCTTGCCTCGATCCACTTGGTGAACTTGTCAACGGCCACCAACAGGTGCGTCATGCCGCCTCGAGCGGTATTGAAAGGCCCCACCATGTCGAGGCCCCAGACGGCAAAGGGCCACATGATGGGGATGGTCTGGAGAGCCGAAGTTGGCTGGTGGCTCCGGGTGCTGAAGTGCTGGCAACCCTTGCACTTGAGGACTAGCTGCTCCGCGTACTTCAGGGAAATCGGCCAGTAGAAACTGTGGCGGAAAGCTTTGGCCATGACGGACCTCGAGGCGGCGAGGGGCCCGTACTCGCCCTAGTGGATGTCGCGTAGGATCTCGAGCCCTTTGGCCGTCTCGACGCAGCGCTGGAATACGCCGGTTGTGCTGCGCTTGACGAGCTCGTTGTTGATGATGCTGTAGGCGGAGGCCCGGCACTGCACCTGCAGGGCCTCGACCTCGTCGTTGGGGAGTTCGCCGCTCACCAAAAAGGTGAGGATCGGTTGTGCCCATGATGGTGCCTCCGCCATCGTGAGGACGACAGCTTGCACATGGCCGGCAGCCCCCGGGACAGAGGCAGCTGTCCCCGAGCCGAAGCCAGCAGCCCCCAGGACCGGGTCAGAGCCGGCAGCCACCGGGACCGATGCGGCAGTCCCCGAGCTGGAGCCGGTAGTCCCTGGGACTGGGACGGTAGTCCCAGAGCCGGAGCCGGCAGCCCCTGAGCCAGAGGCGGGAGCTGTCGGGTCGGCCGGGATGAAGATGGACTCCGAGTCGGGAGACGGCTTGATGGAGGGTTTGCGCAGGTGCTTGAGGGAGACGCCGGCTGGGATGGCTTGCCGGGTGGAGACAATCTTGGCTAGCGTGTCGGCCGCCTCATTCTCAACTCGAGGGACGTGGAGTAACTCGCAGCCATCAAAGCTGCCGGTCATCTGCTGGACCAGGAAGCGGTAGCTGGCCATGTTGGCGTCTCTGGCGTCCCACTCGCCAGAGACCTGCTGCACCACCAGGTCAGAGTCGTCGTAGCAGAGGATGCGCCGGATGTCGATGTCCTTGGCCAGTCGAAGGCCGTGGACAAGGGCTTCGTACTCGGCGATGTTGTTGGAGGCGGCGAAGTGGATCTGGAGCGCGTAGCGCAGCCAGTCGCCCTTGGGGGAGGAGAGCACGATGCCGGCTCCCAAGCCGGTGCGCATCTTTGAGCCGTCGAAGTGCATGCGCCAGTGCGTCGAGTCGGGAGCCGGCGGCAGGTACTGGGTCTCCGCCCAGTCGACGAGGAAGTCGGCCAAGGCCTGGGACTTGATGGCGGTGCGGGGTTCGTAGAGGATCGTGTGGGAGGCCAGCTCGATGACCCACTTGGTGACCCGGGCGGAGGCGTCGCGGCAGCCCATGATCTCACCGAGGGGAGCCGTGCTCACCACGGTGATGGCGTGCTCCTGGAAGTACTGCTTCAGCTTCTTGGCGGCCAAGTACACACCATAGCACATCTTCTGATAGTGGGGGTAGTTCTGCTTGGAGGTGGAAAGCACCTCGCTCAGGTAGTACACAGGGCGCTGGACCGGTGATAACCCACAAGTATAGGGGATCGCAACAGTTTTCGAAGGTAGAGTATTCAACCCAAATTTACTGATTCGACACAAGGGGAGCCAAAGAATATTTGCAAGTATTAGCAGTTGAGTTGTCAATTCAACCACACCTGGAGACTAAATATCTGCAGCAGAGTGATCAGTGGCACAGTAGTATGATAGTTTGATAGCAGTAACAATAATAGTAACAGTAATAGTAACGGTAGCAGCAACAGTAGTAGCAATCGTGATAGCAGTAGCAACAGTAGTAACTTAGCAAAGAACAATATGTGAAAAACTCGTAGGCATTGGATCAGTGATTATGTTGGATAACATTCATCATGTAACAGTCATAACCTAGGGCGACACAGAACTAGCTCCAATTCATCAATGTAATGTAGGCATGTATTCCGTATTTAGTCATACGTGCTTGCGATAAGAACTAGCATGACATCTTTTGTCCTACCCTCCCGTGGCAGCGGGGTCCATAAGGAAACTAAGGGATATTAAGGCCTCCTTTTAATAGAGAACCGGAACAAAGCATTAACACATAGTGAATACATGAACTCCTCAAACTACGGTAATCACCGGAAAGAATCCCAATTATTGTCACCTTGGGGTATGGGGATCATAACACATAGCAGGTGCGTATAACTTGCAAGATCGGATCAAGAACACAAATATATTCATGAAAACATAAAGGGTTCAGATCTGAAATCATGGCACTCGGACCCTAGTGACAAGCATTAAGCATAGCAAAGTCATAGCAACATCAATCTTAGAACATAGTGGATACTAGGGATCAAGCCCTAACAAAACTAACTCAATTACATGATAAATCTCATCCAACTCATCACCGTCCAGCGAGCCTACGAAGGAATTACTCACTCCCGGTGGTGAGCATCATGAAATTGGTGATGAAGGATGGTTGGTGATGACGATGCCGGAAGATCCCCCTCTCCGGAGCCCCGAACGGACTCCAGATCTGGCCTCCCGATGAAGAACAGGAGGTGGCGGCGGCTCAGTATCGTAAAACGTGATGAAACTTCTTCTCTTATTTTTTTCTCTGGAATTGTGAATTTATAGGCCTAAGATTAGGGTCAACGGAGCCACGTGGGCCCCACAAGCCACCAGGGCGCGCCTGGGGGGTGGCGCGCCCTGGTGCCTCGTGGGCAGCAGGTGGCCCCCCTCCAGTGGGTCTTGGCTCCAATATTTTTTATTTAATCCATAAAAAATCTCCAAAAAGTTTCATCCAATTCCAAGAACTTTTATTTCTGCACAAAAAACAACACCATGGTAGTTCTGCTGAAAACAGCGTCAGTCCGGGTTAGTTTCATTCAAATCATGCAAATTAGAGTCCAAAACAAGAGCAAAAGTGTTTGGAAAAGTAGATACGACGGAGACGTGTCAACTCCCCCAAGCTTAACTCATTGCTTGTCCTCAAGCAATTCAGTTGACAAACTGAAAGTGATAAAGAAAAACTTTTACGAACTCTTTTGTTCTTGTATCTATATATATGCTTAAATAATACCCAGGGTTTCAGCAAAGATCATGAACTAACCATGCAAGTGATAACTCTTAGAAATTATATTCATTCATATCAATGGCATAATCAACTAGCGAGCAATAATAAGATATCTCAAATGCCAACACTTTGTCAAAACAATCATGATATAATATGACAACATGGTATCTCGCTAGCCCTTTCTGAGACCGCAAAACATAAATGCAGAGCACCTGTAAAGTTCAAGCAGCGACTAAACATTGTAATTCATGGTAGAAGAGATCCAGTCATGATGCACACAACATTAACTATACACAATGCATGAGAATGACAATAGTGCTCTCAGGACTGGTGCTTGTTTGAGAAGGTGATGACTCAACAATAAAAGTAAAATAACATAAAAGTAAATAGATAGGCCCTTCACAGAGGGAAGCAAGGATTTGCAGAGGTGCCAGAGCTCGAAGCTTAAATCAGAGATAAATAATTTTGGGAGGTATGCCTTTCCTGTCAATGTCACGACCGAGAGTTTTCAATATCTTCAATGCTAAACACATTAGTGGCGGTTCCCAAGCGGTAAAGTAAAGTTTACTCCCCCTACACCAACAAACACAAGCCATGGCTAGCCGAATCCTCGGGTGACCTCCATACCAACAACTTTCCGAGGGAGTTTGTTTTATTATTTTGCAATTTTAATTATGGGACTGGGCATCCCGATTACCGGCCCCTCTCGTGCAAGGACAAGTGAATAAACACTCATCATGAGAATAACCCGCTTAGCATGGAAGATACTGACCGCCCCCTATCGCTCCATGAGCGGTACGGGCACACAAAACAGATGTTCATTTGAATAGTTAGAGGTGGCACATGCAATTTACTTAGAACGGCAGAGTAATACCGCATATAGGTAGATATAGTGGACTCATCTGGAATAACTTTGGTTTAGGGGTTTTGATGCACAAGCAGTATTCCCGCTTAGTATAGGCGAAGGCTAGCAAATAGGTTGAGAAGCGACCAGCTAGAGAGCGAAAACGGTCATAATCATGCATTATGAATAATCAACATTGAATACTAGCATGAGTAGGATATAAGCACCATGAACATAAATATTGTGGAGGCTATGTTGGTTTTGAATCAACTACATGCGTGAACATGTGCCAAGTCAAGCCACTCGAAACATTCAGAGGAGGATACCATATCATCATACCACATCATGAACATTTTAATGCATGTTGACACCCAAGATAAATCATTATCCACTCCTAGCTACTTAAGCATTGCATGAGTAACTATAATCTCTAATTGTCATCATAAACATGTTTAATCATAATATGCTGAATCATGGATATTGAGTTAAACATATTTACAAAAACAAAAACAAGTTGAGTTCATACCCGCTTTTCCTTGCCACAGTCACTCCATCAAATCATCATCATTATTACCTTTCACTTGCACGACCGAATGATATGAAAAATAAAAATAGTGCAAGTGTGCCATGGACTGAGCTAGAATCTACAAGCATTTTATTCAAAGGAGAAGACAAGGTAATATGGGCTCTTTGTTAAATCAACAATAATGCATATGAGAGCCACTCAACATTCTCATCGTGGTCTTCTCCTTACAATGACTCAACAAAAGAAAAGAATTTCAGAGAAACACACTGAAATATTTTTGGAGTTTTTAGTTTTTTTTCTTGAAGGAAGCAAATTAAAGAAGACAAAACAAAAACGAGAAAAACTATTTACACGGAAGAGCTCCCAACAAGCAAAAGAAGAAACGGGAAATATTTTTGGGTTTTCTTTTAATACTACAACTAATTAAGCTAGAAAGAAAAACCGAAAAGAAACGAGAAATGTTTTTGAATTTTCTCAAAGGTTTTTTTTAAACACACAAGAAGAAAGCGAGAAAATAAAACTAACATGGGTTATACAATGAAAAAGTATGAACACCGACGACTGAAATGATTATGTGGACATGAATGTAATGTCGGTGAGAGATACATACTCCCCCAAGCTTAGGCCTTTGCCTAGCTTGGTCTACGGCCATCCGTAGTAGCCATCCGGTCCCATGTGAAAGTGCTGAGGCGGCGGCACCCTACCATCCCAATCCTGGGCCTCATCCTCTGCCGTTGCCAATGCGTTCCGGTAGGTAACGATGTCCGGTGGCATAATAGTATATCCGTTCCTGGCATGAGAATCAAACAAAGCAGGTGCAGGCAACGGAATAATATCATGAGTATCCTCACTAAAAACCAAGTTATAATGAATGTGGTGAGGAGGCTCAGGAGTATCAAGAAAGTGGTGATCCTGCATAGACTGGTGATCTAAGTAAATTCTAGGCAACAAGTAATCATGAGGGTGAATGTTAACATTAAAACGTCTCGCTAAGCGAGTAGCATAAATACCACCATGAATTTTACCCTTAGTCCTATTAGTGTGCAGGCGGCATGCAATGATAGCTCCCAGGTTATAAGTGTTGTCATTATGGAGTGCACGGCGTAAAATGGCAAAGTCAGGTGCACATAGCGCTCCACCTTGCTCTCTAGCAGTCAAGCATTTCCCTATGAATAAAGCAAAGTAATGAACAACAAGAAATTGCAAGGTAGTGGCTCGGGCTCTCGACACGCCCCTTTCCTCTCCCACAGTTAAAGTGTGGAGGAAGCCCTCAAACTCCTCCGGTCGAGGTTCTCTTATTTCCCCATCAAAGGGGATCAAACATATCTCACAAAATTCAGCAAGCAGTATCTGATGATGTTCAGCATATAAATCAAAGCTAACCGCAGGGGGTTCGAGCCTATTCAGGAAATGAAAGTTTTGCACAAAGGAATTTGTAAGGATGTGGTGCTGGTCACACTCATCTGCGAGAAAGTCGGTCAATCCGGCATTAGCAACAAATTGCGCGAACTCTTGGTAGAATCCGGCTTCGTTCATGAAGGCATTGTGCGGCCATTCGCACGGCCGGACCTCCGTCCTACGCGGAATGTTGAGGTCGCTGTCCGAGGAGTCCCCAAGGACTCCCTTGGCGTTCCGCTTCGAGGAACTCCTCCGGAAGAAATTCATTTTCTCTATGAACAATTTCTGAAAAATTTTGGGCCACAAAATGATATCAATAAAACTTCACAAGATTGATAGCAACTACTCATATGGATGTCTAGAGGCCATATCAAGCATTCAAACTACTTGGAACTCAAAGAATTCAACATGCAAGCTCATTTTCAGTAGCACCAAGAGCAGCTAATTATGCAAAATATAATCCACTAGAGCAAAAACTAATTGGAGCAATGGAGTAGTCACATACCAAGTAGCAATCTCCCAAAACAGTTTCAGAAATGGAGCTCCGAGCAAAGAGATCAAAAATCTCAGGTTTGGGAGCAAGAACACGAGAGAGAGAGCTACCAGGGATTTTTGCTAGAGGTAAGAGACGAAGTGGGCTGAAGGAATAAGTAAGGGGGTCCCTGTGGGGCCCACAAGCCACCAGGGCGCGCCAGGGGGGTGCCATGCCCTGGTGCCTCGTGGGCACCTGGGGCATCCCCCTGGTATGTTTTTAGTGCCAAAAATTCTTAAATATTCTATAAAAATTCATGTCAAAATTTTATTGCATTCTGAGCACTTTCATTTTTGGGCACTTTTTTATTGCACGGATAATTCAGAAAACAGGGTAATCATGGTATTTAATTGCATTTAACTAAAAATAACAGCAAACAAAAAGTGGGTACAGAGGGTTGTGCTTACTAAATTCATCGACCACATGCCTCTAAAAAAGAATCCATTAATAAGGTTGATCAAGTCTTATTAACAAACCATTTCCGAGTAACATGAAACCGAAGAACTTTCGTATAACACTAAGTTACCTCAACGGGGATATGCATCTCCCCAATAATAAGAGTTTCATATTTCTTTTTGACAGTAGGAAGAGGGAGTTGAAAACTTCCAATAGTAATTGTCAGAGTCTTTTCAATAATATGAATACCGTTTACTTGAAATTGTTTCTTCAGAAAGTGCACCGTATGCTCATTACCATTGATATGAAAAGTGACCTTGCTTTTGTTGCAATCAATAACAGCCCCTACAGTATTCAAAAAGGGTCTACCAATGATAATTGACATATTGTCGTCCTCGGACATATCAAGTATAACAAAGTCTGTTAGGATAGTAACATTTGCAACTACAACGGGCACATCCTCACAAACACCGATAGGAATGGTTGTTGATTTGTCAGCCATTTGCAATGATATTTCAGTGGGAGTGAGTTTATTCAAATCAAGTCTTTTATATAAAGAGAAAGGCATAACACTAACACCGGCTCCTAAATCACACAAAGCAGATTTGACATAATTTCTTTTAATGGAGCATGGTATAGTTGGTATTCCTGGATCTCCTAGTTTCTTAGGTATTCCATCCTTAAAAGAATAATTTGCAAGCATGGTAGAAATTTCAGCTTCAGGTATCTTTCTTTTGTTTGTGACAATGTCTTTCATATATTTAGCATAAGGGGCCATCTTTAAAATATCAGTCAAACGAGTACGCAAAAAGACTGGCCTAAGCATTTCAGCAAAGCGTTCAAATTCTTCCTCATCTTTTTTTCTTAGATGGTTTAGGAGGAAAGGGCATGGGTTTTTGAACCCATGGTTCTCTTTCTTTACCATGTTTTTTAGCAACGAAGTCTTTTTTATCATAACGTTTGTTTTTAGGAGGTGGGTTATCAAGATCAACAGCAGGTTCTATTTCAACATCATTATCAGGTTCTTTATCATTATCTGGTTGGGCATCCACATGAGCATCATCGTTATTATTATCATCAGGTGATTGTTCATTACCAGATTGTGTCTCAGCATCGGAAATAGAAACATCATTACTATCCTCTAAGGGTTTTTCTACTTCAGGTTCACTAGAAGTATGCAAAGTCCTGTCATTTTTCTTTTTCTTTTTCTTTTTAGATGGACAAGGTGCATCAACATTAATTCTTTGAGAGTCTTGTTCAATTCTTTTAGGGTGACCTTCAGGATAAAGTGGCTCCTGAGTCATTCTACCTCCTCTAGTCATTACTCTAACAACATGATCATTCATATTGTTGTTCATTTCATTGAGCAATTCACTTTGAGATTTAGCAACTTGTTCTAATTGGGTTTGAACCATGGATGCATGTTTACCTACACCTTTGACATCATTAACAATTCTAAACAACAAGTCACTCAAGCGATCAATCATGTAGGCATTTCGTTTCAATTGTTTCATAACATTTGCATTGAAATGATCTTGCTTAATAATATAATTGTCAAATTCGTACAAGCATTGACTAGGAGGTTTGTTATAAGGAATATCAGCTTCATCAAACTTTATAAGAGAATTTACCTCTACTACCTGTGGCGGTGTGTCAAGACCATGTATTTCTTCAATAGGTGGTAGATTCTTAACATCTTCAGCTTTAATACCTTTTTCCTTCATACATTTCTTTGCTTCTTGCATATCTTCAGGACTGAGAAATAAAATACCCCTGTTCTTCGGAGTGGGTTTTGGCGGTGGTTCAGGAGGTGTCCAATCATTATCATTCTTCAATATGTTATTCAATAGTTCCTCAGCTTGTTCAATAGTTCGTTCCCTGAAAATACAACCAGCACAACTATCTAGGTAGTCCCTAGAAGCATCGGTTAGTCCATTATAGAAGATATCAAGTATTTCATTTTTCTTAAGCGGATGATCAGGCAAAGCATTAAGTAATTGGAGAAGCCTTCCCCAAGCTTGAGGGAGATTCTCTTCTTCAATTTGCACAAAGTTAAATATTTCCTGTAAAGCAGCTTGTTTCTTATGAGCAGGAAAATATTTTTCAGAGAAGTAATAAATCATATCTTGGGGACTACGCACACAACCAGGAGCAAGAGTATTATACCATTCCTTAGTATCACCCTTTAATGAGAAAGGAAACAACTTAAGAATATAGTAATAGTGAATTTTTTTCTCGTGAGCAAATAGGGTGGCTATATCATTTAATTTAGTAAGATGTGCCACAACAGTTTCAGTTTCATAACCATGGAAAGGATCATATTCAACCAAAGTAATTAACTCAGGATCGACAGAGAATTCATAATCCTTATCAGTAACAAATATGGGAGAGGTAGCAAACTTAGGATCATATTTCATTCTCTCCCTCATAGATTTTTCTTTCATTTCAGCAAGCAATTTTATAACTTCATCTCGATCATTACAAGCAAGAATGGCACTAGCCATCTTCCTATCAAAGCAATGTTCATCAGGTGTTTCAACTCTAGTAGGAGAGCTAGGCATAATAGGTGAATCATGATTCTCAAGAGTTTCAACATTTTCAATTTTTTTAGCTTTAGCAAGTTGTTCATTAAGAAATTCACCAAGTGGCACAGCATTATCAAGCATAGTACTAGCATCATCATAAGTATCATTCATAGCAGAAGTGGTATCATCAATAACTTGCGACATATTAGAATTAATAGCATGTGGTGGTGTTGCAAGCTTACTCAAAACAGAAGGTGAATCAAGTGCAGAGCTAGATGGCAGTTCCTTACCTCCCCTCGTCTTAGAGGGAACGATCTTGGTCGTAGCGTCTTTTAGATTCTTCATAGTGATCAATAGATATAAATCCCAAATGACTCGGCAAATAGAGCTATGCTCCCCGGCAACGGCACCAGAAAAAAGGTCTTGATAACCCACAAGTATAGGGGATCGCAACAGTTTTCGAGGGTAGAGTATTCAACCCAAATTTATTGATTCGACACAAGGGGAGCCAAAGAATATTTGCAAGTATTAGCAGTTGAGTTGTCAATTCAACCACACCTGGAGACTAAATATCTGCAGCAGAGTGATCAGTAGCACAGTAGTATGATAGTTTGATAGCAGTAACAATAATAGTAACGGTAGCAGCAACAGTAGTAGCAATCGTGACAGTAGTAGCAATAGTAGTAACTTAGCAAAGAACAATATGTGAAAAACTCGTAGGCATTGGATCGGTGATTATGTTGGATAACATTCATCATGTAACAGTCATAACCTAGGGCGACACAGAACTAGCTCCAATTCATCAATGTAATGTAGGCATGTATTCCGTATTTAGTCATGCGTGCTTGCGATAAGAACTTGCATGACCTCTTTTGTCCTACCCTCCCGTGGCAGCGGGCGCCATAAGGAAACTAAGGGATATTAAGCATGGTTTGCGAGCATCATGAAATTGGTGATGAAGCATGGTTGGCGATGACGATGCCGGAAGATCCCCCTATCCGGAGCCCCGAACGGACTCCAGATCTGGCCTCCCGATGAAGAACAGGAGGTGGCGGCGGCTCCGTATCGTAAAACGTGATGAAACTTCTTCTCTTATTTTTTTCTCTGGAATTGTGAATTTATAGGCCTGAGATTAGGGTCAGCGGAGCCACGTGGGCCCCACAAGCCACCAGGGTGCGCCTGGGGGGGTGGCGCTCCCTGGTGCCTCATTGGCAGCAGGTGGCCCCCCTCTAGTGGGTCTTGGCTTCAGTATTTTTTATTTAATCCATAAAAAATCTCCAAAAAGTTTCGTCCAATTCCAAGAACTTTTATTTCTGTACAAAAAACAACACCATGGTAGTTCTGCTAAAAACAGCGTCAGTTCGGGTTAGTTTCATTCAAATCATGCAAATTAGAGTCCAAAAGAAGAGCAAAAGTGTTTGGAAAAGTAGATACGACGGAGACGTATCAACCGGCTGCGCCTTGCCCTCCTCAGGGCGCTCTACCACCAGCACCACGCTGACCACGCTGGTGGTCGCCGCGATGTACATCAGCAGGGGTTCCTTCTCAGCCAGCGCGGCCAAGACGGGTGCGGTGGAGAGCATGCGCTTGAGGTCGCGGAAGGCTTCGTCCGCCTGGTCGGTCCACTCGAACGCCGTCGTCTTCTTCATCAGCTGATATAGGGACATGGCCCTCTCCCCCAGCCGGCTGACGAACCGGCTGAGAGAGGCCAAGCAGTCAGTGAACTTCTGGACATCGCGCAGCCAAGCTGGCTTGCGCATGCGCTCGATCGCATTGATCTTCTCCGGGTTGGCCTCGATGCCACGCTCCGAGATGAGGAACCCAAGGAGTTGGCCAGCTGGCACACCGAAGACGCACTTCTCCGGATTGAGCTTGATCTGGAACTGGCGCAGGTTGGCAAATGTCTCCTTGAGGTCCTTCATGAGGGTGAGGTGCTACTTGGTCTTCACCACGATGTCGTCGACGTAGACGTGCACGTTCCTGCCAATCTGTGGCAGGAGGCACTTTTGCATGCAGCACTGGAAGGTGGCGCCGGCGTTCTTCAGGCCGAATGACATGGTGATGTAGCAATATGCCCCGAAGGGCGTGATGAAGGACGTCTTGAGGGTGTCGTCCGGGTCTAGCTTGATCTGGTGGTAGCCGGAGTAGGCATCCAGGAAGGACAGGAGCTCGCAGCCGGCGGTGGAGTCGATGACTTGGTCGATCCGGGGCAGAGCTAACGGGTCCTTGGGGCATGCCTTGTTCAGGCTCGTGTAGTCGATACACATGCGCCAAGTACCGTTCTTCTTCAGGACGAGGACTAGGTTGGCCAGCCACTCAGGGTGGAACACTTCCATGATGAAGCCGGCTGCGAGCAGCCGGGCGATCTCCTCACCAATGGTTCTTCGCTTCTCCTCGGAGAAGCGGCGTAGTGGTTGCCGGACCGGCTTGGCATCTGGCCGGACGTGGAGTTTGTGCTCGGCGAGCTTCCTCGGGACACCCGGCATGTCTTTGGGGGACCATGCGAAGATATCCCGATTCTCACGGAGGAAGTAGACGAGCTCGCCTTCCTATTTGTTGTCGAAGCCGGAGCCCACGACAACATACTGGTCGGAGTTGGGGTTGGCCGGGTCGAGCAAAACCTTCTTTGTGCCCTTGGCCGGCTTGAAGGATGCCTCGTTGGCCGGCTGCTTGAGCGGATCCGGCATGGCCGGCTGCTCGTTAGCCAACGCCACAAGACGGTCGAGTTGGCGCCTCTCCTCGGTGATGACCAGCGACTCGGCCAGCTTGGAGCCGGCTTGGGCGCACTCCAAACTTCTCGTAGTCGCCGGTGATGGTGATGGTGATGATGCCCTTGGGACCCGGCAGCTTCATCTTCAGGTAGGCGTAGTGGGGGACCGCCATGAACTTGGCTAGGGAGGGCCGGCCCAAAAGCGCGTGGTAGGGGCTGGCCAGGTTAACCACCTCGAACCAGATCGGCTCGCGGCGAAAGTGGACGCTGGTGCCGAACAGCACATCCAGCCGGGCCTTGCCGATTGGGGAGCAGGACGCACCCGTCGCGATGCCGTGGAACACCGTCCGGGTGGGCTGCAGCTGGCTTTCCTCGATACCGCGCTTGATCATGGTGTCGCAGTAGAGGATGTTGATGATGCTGCCGCCGTCGATCAGCACTCGCGAAAAGCGGCAGGTGCGCTTCTCAGCGACGAAGGTGGGGTCAAGAACGAGAGCGTAGCCACCCGACGTTGGCATCACGGCCGGGTTGTCCTCCCGGGTCCAGCTGATGGGACGGTCGGACCAGTGCATGAACTGGGTAACCGGGGGGACGACGGCGTTCACCTCGTCCTGGTACTTGCGCTTGATGTGCTTGTCGTCGCCCTCGCTAGTGAAGACGATGTAGGCCGCGTCCTGGTGCGGGAAAGCGTTGTTGGCGAGGGCGATGATGTCTACTACACAACTTATTCTTGTAGACTCGTATTGGGCCTCCAAGCGCAGAGTTTTGTAGGACAGTAGCAATTTTCCCTCAAGTGGATGACCTAAGGTTTATCAATCCGTGGGAGGCGTAGGTTGAAGATGGTATCTCTCAAACAACCCTGCAACCAAATACAAGAAATCTCTTGTGTCCCCAACACACCCAATACAATGGTAAATTGTATAGGTGCACTAGTTCGGCGAATAGATGGTGATACAAGTGTAGTATGGATAGTAGATATAGGTTTTTGTAATCTGAAAATATAAAAACAGCAAGGTAAAAAGTAGTAAAACGGAGCACAAACGGTATTGCAATGCTTAGAAACAAGGCCTAGGGGTCATACTTTCACTAGTGCAATCTCTCAACAATGCTAACATAATTGGATCATATAATCATCCCTCAACGTGCGATAAAGAATCACTCCCAAGTTCCTATTAGCGGAGAACATAAGATAGAAATTGTTTGTAGGGTACGAAACCACCTCAAAGTTATCCTTTCTGATCGATCTATTGAGCTATTCCTATAAGTGTCGCAAACAGCCCTAGAGTTTGTACTAAAATAACACCATATGACACACATCAACCAACTCTAATGTCACCTAGATATTCCAATGTCACCACAAGTATCCGTGAGTTGATTATACGATATGCATCAAACAACTTCATAATCATAATATTCAATCCACACAAAGAACTTCAAGGAGCACCCCAAAGTTTCTATCGGAGAAAAGATAATGAAAACGTGCATCAACCCATATGCATAGATTACCCCAATGTCACCGCGGGAATCCGCGAGTTGAGTGCCAAAACATATATCAAGTGAATCAATATAATACCCCATTGTCACCACGGGTATTCATATGCAAGACATACATCAAGTGTTCTCAAATCTAAAATATTCAATCCAACAATAACGAAACCTCAAAGGGAAAAGATTCGATTCATCACAACAAGGATAGAGAGGGAAGAAACACCATATGATCCAACTATATTAACAAAGCTCGCGGTGCATCAAGATCGTGCCAAATCAAGAACGCGAGAGAGAGAGAGAGATAAAACACATAGCTACTGGTACAAACCCTCAGCCCCGAGGGTGAACTACTCCCTCCTCGTCATGGAGACCACCGGGATGATGAAGATGGCCTTCGGCGATGCTTTCCCCCCTCCGGCAGGGTGCCGGAAAAGGGCTGTAGATGAGATCGTGGAGGTACAAAGGCTTGCGGCGGAGTAAAAACTCATCTAGGGTTATTTTTGGGGGTTTC
This sequence comes from Elymus sibiricus, assembly GCA_039707655.1. Taxonomy (NCBI): domain Eukaryota; kingdom Viridiplantae; phylum Streptophyta; class Magnoliopsida; order Poales; family Poaceae; genus Elymus; species Elymus sibiricus. Next base: position 258,310,121 of record CM077674.1, read on the forward strand.
TCTATTTATAGGATTTTTCAGCGTTGGAATCAGGTCAGACGGAGCCACGTGGGCCCCACGAGGTACCAGGGCGCGTCTGGGGGGGTGGCGCGCCCTGGTGCCTTGTGGGCACTGGGTGGCCCCCCTCCAGTGGGTCTTGGTTCCAGTATTTTTTATTTATTCCATAAAAAATCTCCAAAAAGTTTCATCCGATTCCAAGAACTTTTATTTCTGCACAAAAAACAACACCATGGCAATTCTGCTGAAAACAGCGTCAGTCCGGGTTAGTTCTAATCAAATCATACCAAAACCATATAGAATTGTTATAAACATGGCATGAATACTTCATAAATTATAGATACGTTGGAGATGTATCAGCATCCCCAAGCTTAATTTTTGCTCGTCCTCGAGTAGGTAAATGATAAAAGAAATAATTTATAAAGTGTGAATGCTAGCATAGTGCATAAGTTTGATCAATGATAATTTCAATCACTTTTTCTAGCATCAATATATATCATAATCAGTAGCTCATCTCATAAGACTTCTCATGATCAAGTAGCAAGCTATTCACATGTTTAAAGTATAGGTCATAAACTTTCTTGAAAACTAACAAAATATGTTCTCAGTCATCAAACAATTGCAATTCATCTTATTCTCAGGAAGGGTCTATGTAAGAGCTTTGATCTAGCAAATTCCACATACTCAACTATCATTTAGTCTTCCATGATTGCTGACACTCAAAGCATATTTTTAGAACAAACCGTTTCAGTCAAACACATAGGAAGATAGGGGCTTAATGTTTTGCCTCCCAACTTATTTATCTCATGGATAATGTCAACAATAATAACTCATGATCACTTATATTCAACTGGATATATGTGCCTGGATCATTCCCTACCACATGATGCTTGCCAACTAGAGAATAATTAAGGTTGAAACGAGAAGAAATAATATTGACTCTTGCATAAAAGTAAATTCATAAAAGTAAATGCATAAAAGTAAAAGATAGGCCCTTCGCAGAGGGAAGCAGAGGTTGTCATGCGCTTTTTATTTTTGGATGTCAAGCCCTTAATGCAAAGGAACGTCACGTTATATTGCCCCTTGTGATAGCAACCTTTATTATGTAGTACGTCGTTTTTATTTCTTTACCATCACAAGTTCGTACAACGCTTATTTTCCCTTGCAATAAAAGATCATACATATTTAAAGAGCAATTTTTATTGCTTTTTGCACCGATGACAACTTACTTGAAGGATCTTATTCAATCCATAGGTAGGTATGGTGGACACTCATGGCAAGAAACTGGGTTTAAGGGTTTTTGGATGCACAAGTAGTATCTCTACTTAGTACGAATTTTTGGCTAGCAAAAGATCCTAAGCAAGCACCACATGTTAGAGGATCCATGACAATATAACTTCTATGTGAATATAAACAAACATAACTCATTACGTTGTCTTCCTTGTCCAACGTCAACTACTTGATCAAGCTTGAAAATAATTAATGGGGGCTCACAATCATAGAAGATGTCCAAGATAGTATATTTATATGTGAAATTTCTCTTCCTTCAAAATTCTTTCATGAATTGTTCAAGTGACCAATGCTATGTTTGTTAACTTTCAATAAATTTTACCACTTATACTTCTTGTATGTGAAGTCACTACTCCCCATGGGACAAGCATATGAAGCATATATAATTTCAAATTTATGACATTCAATTCATTCAACAATTTACTCTTGGGATATAAGTGAAGATCAATGAGTAGTTAAGTAAATAGGTAGCTATGTGAGGACTCTCTCTCATTAAAAAAAATCAGATCTTAAGTATTTTATTCAAAAAGCAAAGAAAACAAAATAAAATGACATTCCAAGGATAGCACATATCATGTGAAGAAGCAAAAACTTAGGCTCAACCAAAACTGACCGATAGTTGTTGAAGAAGAAAGGTGGGATGCCTACCGGGGCATCCCCAAGCTTAGTTGCTTGAGACTTCTTGAAATAATAACTTGGGATGCCTTGGGCATCCCCAAGCTTGAGCTCTTGTGTCTCCTTAATTCCTCTTATATCGTGGCTTCTCCTAAAACTTCATCCACACAAAACTCAACAAGAACTCGTGAGATAAGTTAGTATAAATCAACTCAAAACCTTAACATTATCTACTGTAGAAAATCACTAAAATTATAATTAAACATTGCATACTAAATGCCTCTGCATATTTAATACTCCTATCCTCAAATAGAATCATTAAACAAGCAAACATATGCAGACAATGCAACCATAACAGCAATCTGCCAAAACAGAATAGCCTGTAAAGGGGGATTTAAAATTCATACTTCCCTAACTCAAAAAATTCTGAAAAATTACCACGTGACAGATAACTCATGCATTCTTACTATGTAAAAATTTCAGATTTTTATCATGTTCTAACTATTCAGCAATATTCTGGACATAACAGAAAACTTTCTGTTTTCAAACAGCAACACATGAACTTGCAAACTGAGCATGGTAAAGGCTATAATTGGCATTTTATTGAACTAAAAGATACAAAACATGATTATTTATAACACCAAGCAAATATAAACAGAAGAAAATGATGCTCCAAGAAAAACACCTATTATGTGACGAATAAAAAATATAACTCCAAGTGAGATTACCGATAATGTTGAAGACGAAAGAGGGGATGCCTTCCGGGGCATCCCCAAGCTTAGTTGCTTGGGTCTTCCTTGAATATTAACTTGGGGTGCCTTGGCCATCCCCAAGCTTAGGGTCTTGCCGCTCCTTATTCTCCTCATATCGATATCTCACCCAAAACTTGAAAACTTCAATCACACAAAACTTAACGGAACTTCGTGAGATAGGTTAGTATGATAAAAATAAATCATCCACTTAGGTACTGTCAAGACAAGATTCATAATTGTTCTCACATAATTCCTACTGTATTCTATCATTTCCACAATTTATATTACTCAATATAAGCTATGGAAACACTAAAACAAGAAACTATGCATCGAAAACAGAATCTGTCAAAAACAGAACAGTGTGTATTAAGAGATTTAAAAACCATACTTATGTACCTCAAAAAATTCTGAAAAATTAGGAAAACATAAAAAATTTGTAACCCAATACTGTGTAAAAAATTCAGAATTTTCTCACGCTCCAGTACAGAATAGAAATTCCAGCACTGGACGCAAAAGTTTCTGTTTTTGCACAGAATCAAATCAACAAGCATCCACACTATCCCAAAGGCTTTACTTGGCACATTATTGAAAGAAAACATATAAAACATGATTACTACAGTAGCTTAATCATGTGGACACACAAAAACAGTAGGTATAAATATTGGGTTGTCTCCCAACAAGCGCTTTTCTTTAATGCCTTTTAGCTAGGCATGATGATTTCAATGATGCTCACATAGAAGTAAAGAATTCAAACTTAACGGGAGCATCATGAATCATATGTTCCTCTCTCATAATAATTTTCAGTAGCATCATGAATGGATTCATCAATATAGCTATCACATAAAGTATCTTTTCATGATCACCAAGCATAGAATTTTTATTACTCTCCACATAAGCACATTTCTTCTCATCAATAGGAGTGGGAGTATCATATGAAACTCGAATACTATAAATTGTTTCCACATTAAAAGAGTAATATTCAGTAAAAGGGTAATCATAATTATGACAAGTTTTATAAATATAATCATCACTACTTTTTATAACATAAGTATCATCACAATAATCATCATAAGTAGGAGGCATGCAATCATCATAACAAATTTGATCATTCAAAGTAGGGGGACTAAAAAGATCATCTTCATTAAGCATAGCATCCCCATGATTGGGACAAACATTAATTGCAGCAAATAAATTCTCAAACATGTCATTTTCATCAAACATAGCATCCCCAAGCTTGTGGCTTGTCATATCATAAGCATAATCACTCTCATCATTAATAGTATGAATAGCACCAATAGTATAACAATTATTATCATCACAATTTTCTAAGTTGGTGCCAAAAATATTTTCAAGATTATAAGAAGTATCATTATTCTCCCAATCATAATCATCATAATGAGTAATAGGCACAATAAAATCATCCTCAATAGTTCCTTCGGACATTGTACCATAAGACAAAGAAGCAATATCATCATCAAGTATATCATCTTCCACAATTATTTTTGACTCACTCTCATGAGGCACAACAATAATAGGAGCAACATTATTTGGGAGGGATACCTTTTTACCTCTACTCTTTCTTCTTTTCTTCTTCTTCACCACATCATGTGTGGGTTTAATCAATTTTTCCGAGCTTCTTATTGATGAGATTGGTTGAATAGGAAGCTCCTCCTCGTCCCCTATTTCATCATGAGAGACAATAGGAGGGAAAGTGGAAATCTTTACCCTTTCATTAGTGTTCCTTTTATATTCTATTGGTTTTCCCATCTTTCTGTAGTTGGCAATATAAGCATTCTCATTGCAATTTACCACACAAAACATATAGATTTCCTCTAGATTAGTTTCAATGTTGTCTGTGAGAATGAATACTTCAAACCAACTATTTTTATGTGTCAATTCCTCACACCCCAAAAATAGATAAAGCTCATTATATAGTTCAAGGGCGGTCAAGTTATTACAATATTTAGCCATGATTCGATCATGAAAAAGTATGCATTGAAAATTAAGGTGACCAACTTTATTGCAAAGTTCACAAGTAATGGGATGAAGAGAGCATGATTTTGTAGCAAATTCATCTATAACTTTGAGCAAAAAATTGGATCTATCATGTTTATGCTTCTTACAAAATCTATCATCCCTATAAGGCATGTCTTCACAAACTTTATGCACTCCACAAAAATTGACATGCTTATAAGAAACATTTTTGTCATGACTAGTGCAATCATCATTAGTATTTTGGATATTCATAGAATTCATACTAACAACATTGCAATCATGCTCATCATTCAAAAAATTTATGCCAAACATTTTATTGAATTCTTCTTCTATCAATTGAGCACAATTTTCTGCTCCATCATTTTCAAGAAAGACATGATAAAGACGAATAATATGAGGCAACCTCGATTCCATTTTTTTTGTAGTTTTCTTTTATAAACCAAACTAGTGATAAAACAAGAAACTAAAAGATTCGATTGCAAGATCTAAAGATATACCTTCAAGCACTCACCTCCCCGGCAAGGCGCCAGAAAAGAGCTTGATGTCTACTACACAACTTATTCTTGTAGACTCGTGTTAGGCCTCCAAGCGCAGAGTTTTGTAGGACAGTAGCAATTTTCCCTCAAGTGGATGACCTAAGGTTTATCAATCCGTGGGAGGCGTAGGTTGAAGATGGTATCTCTCAAACAACCCTGCAACCAAATACAAGAAATCTCTTGTGTCCCCAACACACCCAATACAATGGTAAATTGTATAGGTGCACTAGTTCGGCGAATAGATGGTGATACAAGTGTAGTATGGATAGTAGATATAGGTTTTTGTAATCTGAAAATATAAAAACAGCAAGGTAAGAAGTAGTAAAACGGAGCACAAATGGTATTGCAATGCTTAGAAACAAGGCCTAGGGTTCATACTTTCACTAGTGCAATCTCTCAACAATGCTAACATAATTGGATCATATAATCATCCCTCAACGTGCGATAAAGAATCACTCCCAAGTTCCTATTAGCGGAGAACATAAGATAGAAATTGTTTGTAGGGTACGAAACCACCTCAAAGATATCCTTTCCGATCGATCTATTGAGCTATTCCTATAAGTGTCACAAACAGCCCTAGAGTTCATACTAAAATAACACCATATGACACACATCAACCAACTCTAATGTCACCTAGATACTCCAATGTCACCACAAGTATCTGTGAGTTGATTATACGATATGCATCAAACAACTTCATAATCATAATATTCAATCCACACAAAGAACTTCAAGGAGCACCCCAAAGTTTCTATCGGAGAAAAGATAATGAAAACATGCATCAACCCATATGCATAGATTACCCCAATGTCACCGCGGGAATCCGCGAGTTGAGTGCCAAAACATATATCAAGTGAATCAATATAATACCCCATTGTCACCACGGGTATTCATATGCAAGACATACATCAAGTGTTCTCAAATCTGAAATATTCAATCCAACAATAACGAAACCTCAAAGGGAAAAGATTCGATTCATCACAACAAGGATAGAGAGGGAAGAAACACCATATGATCCAACTATATTAACAAAGCTCGCGGTACATCAAGATCGTGCCAAATCAAGAACGCGAGAGAGAGAGAGATAAAACACATAGCTACTGGTACAAACCCTCAGCCCTAAGGGTGAACTACTCCCTCCTCGTCATGGAGATCGCCGGGATGATGAAGATGGCCTCCGGTGATGCTTTCCCCCTCCGACAGGGTGCCGGAAAAGGGCTGTAGATGAGATCGTGGAGGTACAGAGGCTTGCGGCGGCGTAAAAACTCATCTAGGGTTATTTCTGGGGGTTTATCTATTTATAGAATTTTTCAGCGTTGGAATCAGGTCAGACGGAGCCACGTGGGCCCCACGAGGTACCAGGGCACGCCTTGGGGGGTGGCGCGCCCTGGTGCCTCGTGGGCACTGGGTGGCCCCCCTCCAGTGGGTCTTGGTTCCAGTATTTTTTATTTATTCCATAAAAAATCTCCAAAAAGTTTCATCTAATTCCAAGAACTTTTATTTCTGCACAAAAAACAACACCATGGCAATTCTGCTGAAAACAGCATCAGTCCGGGTTAGTTCTAATCAAATCATACCAAAACCATATAGAATTGTTATAAACATGGCATGAATACTTCATAAATTATAGATACGTTGGAGACGTATCAGGCGCCGGCTGTCGGAGGCGGCGGGGGAGGCGGTGGAAATGCCGGGCCGGGGGGCGGAGGCGGGAGGTCGCCCCGCATCAGGCGCTAGGTGATATTGCAGTTCCGGAGCGTGTGTGTAAACAGCTTCGGGCCGCTGTGGTGCTTGCAGGGGGCGTCGAGCATCTGCTCGAAGGTGGCTTGGGCTGTCAGGCGACCTTGCCGGTGCGCTGGCACCGGCTGCTGCCCTACTCGGTCGGCTGCTCTTCCTCCACAGCGGCGACTTGCCGGTTGTCGTAGCGGGGGGGGCGGCTGCTCGTCCTTCCACTTGTTGTTGTTGTCCTGCTGGCGCTGGTTGTTGTCGCCAGCCAGCCAGGGGTTGGCCGGCTGGGCCTGGACAGGCTTGCCGGCTGTGTCGAGCGAGACCTTCACGGGCATCGCGGAGTCGGTCGTGGCGTACTTTTCCGCCGTGGCCATGAGCGCCGCCAAGGTGTCCGGCTCAGAACACATCAGCTTGTGCTTGAGGAGGGTGTCGTCTCGGCACCCGTCGATGAAGTACTGGATGGCATGCACCTCATGGACCCCCTCGCAGGAGTTGCGCAGCTCCGTCCACCGCGTGAGGAAATCGCGGAGGGACTCGTCCAGGCCCTGGATGCACATGGAGAGCTGGCGAGGCCGACCCGGACGCTTGTAGGTGCTGGTGAAGTTGCGTACGAACGCGTCCTCAAAGTCCAGCCAGGAGTTCACGATGCCGGCTTGCAGGCTGTTCAGCCATGTCCGGGCCGAGCCGAGCAGCATGAGGGGTACATAGCGCACCGCTACGCGCTTGTTGTCGCCGACTATGTCGACAGCCGTGGTGTAGTCAACCAGCCAGTCCTCCGGCTTGGTGACGCCACTGTACTTGGGGGTGTCGCGGGCCAGCGAGAAGCCTTTGGGGAAGGGCTCCTCGCGGATGCGTGGCCCGAAACAAGCGGGGCCGACGGAGCTCTCCTCCTCGAGGGCCGTGGACCGCGCCAGCCGGTCAATCCGATGGTGGGCATCGTTGTCGTCGTAGGGCTCGCGAGGCCCGAGCCGATCGGCGACGGGACCGCGTGGCACAGCGCCGGCAGAGGCCGGCTGGGGCCGCCGAGCCGGTGACAAGGGGCGTTCGGCTGCTGGAGCCGGCCGTCTCCAGCCGACTCATCAGCGACGCCGTCACCGGCCGTCGTGGCGCGGTTGCGCCGGCTCCGGCCTACGCGGTGCCGGCCCGAGCGGCTTGCGCTGGCGTGTGGGGAAGAGGCCTGCTGCGTGTCCCGGAGGACTCTGTCCGGGTCCCCGGTGTTCCCCGACGCGGAGGCGGCGGGCGGGGCCGGCTCGAACCGCTTCTGCTGCAGGTTCGCAGCGGTGATGAGGTCGCGCACGCGTTGCTGCTGCTGCAGCAGCTCTTCGCCCACCAGAAACTCGAGGTCTGCCATGGCCTCATGCGCGACGCGCATGTTCTTGACGGGGGTGTCATAGGTGGGTCGGCCTGCGCCTAGTGCACGGCCGATGGCGCCACCACAGAGCCGCACCTCGGCGACCCGGCTGGGCTCAGCGGCAGCCGGCGTGAGGCCGTGGGCGGTGTCATATTCCCACTGGGCGGACTCCAGCCGGCGCTGCGCCGCAGCGAGCGTTATGGCCTCGTCCAGCAGGTGTTGGCGGTCTTCATTGAGCTGGGCCGCAGCGGCAGCCGGGTCGGCGTCGGGCGTGATGGGGGCGCGCAGGCTCTAGATCGCCGCCCGCAGCGGGTCGACCTGGCTGGTTTGGGCCGCGGCAGCGGCCGCGGCAGCTTTCTCCTTGCCGCGCGAGGAGCCGAGGCTGGAGCCGGTGGTCAGCACCTCCACACGAGTGCAGAGGTCCGCAACATCGCTAGAGACGGCGCAGCCGACAGGGACGGGCAAGTCGATGAAGTTGTGTACCTCGCTAGGGTACTCGTCGGGGATGAGTGCGACGAAGACGCGCAGCGCGCCGAAGGGGACGATGGAGTAGCCTGCTGGGCAGACGACGTCCGCGCCAGGCACTGCGTCGCAGCCGGTCGGGTTGGCCGCGCAAAGCGCGCGGACCAAGCCGTGTGCAATGCGCTCGCCGGAGCTGGTAAAGGGTCTCGTCCGTAACTTGACTCCGGCCAACGCCGCGAGCAACCCCACGGTGGGCGCCAACTGTCGTGGTGAAATCACGGCAGATGCCATGAGATGGCCAAAAGTGGGGGGCTGCGTGAGGACGACGGTGGGTTCCGGAGGCGAGGTCGGCATGCGCAAGTGTGGGACACGAGACGTACCCAGGTTCGGGGCCCTCCGAGGGAGGTAGCACCCCTAGTCCTGCCGAATATGGTATGATGTGCTCAAGGGCTACAATGGTGCTCCTGGAGCTATTTGGGCGGAAGAGGAAGAAGGAGCTAGCTCTCCATTCGGCCTCTCCTCTGAGTGTGTGTATGTTAAGAGTCGACCCTCTGCATGGAGAGCTCCTGGGGGGTCTTATAGCCCGACCCCCCAGGGATACAATGGTAAATCCATATGGGGGCGGGGCCTGCTGTCATCGTCTGGAGCCGACAGTGGGGCCCGCTGGCTGCTGGGGCACGCCGGCTGCACGGCACTGTTGCCCGTCGCCTCCCGCGTCACGGAGTGATTGGCGTCATGGGGCTACAGTGGAACGCCGCGCTGACGTCGGTCGTCCGGTTCAGCGGGGTTGGCGGCACTATAGCCACGCTCTCCCGTCGTGGGCGAACGGTCTTGTCGTACGGCTGGATGGGACGGCCGCTGACCCGTAGCTGGCCGGCTTGCGGGCAGCCGACCCGGCCTTGGCGCCATGCCAGCCAGCCCGCGCCGGGGAGCCGGCTGGAGGGCTAGCAGAATTGAGGGGCGCAGACCGCCCTGATGTTTTGAAAGATGCTTTGGGCTCCGTTGCCTACCCGGGGGTCATCCCCCCGACACCATATCTAGCTGCTCTACTCTATTTTTCTTTCCTTTCTCGATTATTATTCTTTTAAGCTTCCGATTAAATAACCATTCCTCTGTTATGTTTTTCTTTGCATTCCCACTCTATTGCTAATAATTTATTTGCGATATCTTTCTGCAATCAAGTTTTTGTTGACTACTGTAACAATTGTTTTGCTTGGATTTATGATTGGCAAATATATTCAGTTCATCCATTCAAAGTGTCGCAATCTATTTATTTAGACTTTTTTCATACCCAACGGTGCAGCAGCATCATGAGAGAGGAAATGCAACAAATGGATTGAAAATAGATTTATCGTTCCAAAACAAATGAAATGAAATGAAGCCGCTCTGTTTTTGTTTTACAGTGATGAAACAACGCTGCTCCTGCTTGGTGAGGTGATACAAGCAGTAGGCCTCTAATTTTTCGCACATCAAAATGTCAGTAAACTAAATTAGTAGTATCCATAACTTATCTTATATATTTGTATATTTCAGCACTATCTAGCATTTTATAGTTTGACAGCGTGTAAAAGTATTACTTAATGTTTTGAATTTAAAAATAGAATTACCACTAGGCGCAGCAAATGATCCTGATAATTGTTATTACTCCCCTGCTTTCGCTTAGATGTTTGACATTTGTGTGGATGCCCTAAGCAGATATAATCTGAGGCAAGGCGCTTTCTACAATAATGTTATCTTTTTCTCAGTGCCCTAATAGAAATTGGATCTGTAACTGTATCTGAATAGCTTGGTCTGGACGTTACATGGTTCCTTTGGTCTCAAGATAGTGCTGCTTGCACTGTTTCGTCACTAGGCTGAGTCCATCATTGGTGGTGGTTATTGTCCAGGCTTCGCAGCAAATCAGCTACTCTGAATGAGGCCATTCAAAGTTCCTCTTAAGGAACATGCATATGCGAACACGCTGATCCAAGGTAACGAAGGAGCCTGTTCTATTCTCCAATCATGATCATCACACATTTGAACTATTAAGAATAAGAGAAACATGTCGTTTATGTAGGGTTATGTTTTTGTGATTTCCGTCGGTAACTTTTATCAATGGAGACATGGTTGTATGCAAATTCAATATTTTGTGCAATTAAGTGCTCGCCTTATTGTCAATTGCATGCTATGCATTCTTTTTAGTTATGTGCCTTTTCTATGTAGAAATGGAAAAAAACACACTTTTATTTGTATTTTATTTTCTGAGTTTGTTGTTGAGAAACTTTTGAAATTTGATATATTTTATAGGCATGCACATAGGTAGCAATGTTTTTATGAGTTTATATGGAAGATCACCGCTGCCCAAAAAAATTCAGAGAATGACTTGTTTCAGATGATATGAAGGTGATCTTCTTAGCAGCTACATGTACTCTTTCCTTCTTTCTTTCCTACAGCAAGATGTTGAGTCATCTACTAGGCTCGAAGAAGGGAGAATATGAATTGTGTGGATGGATTTGTGTCTTGAGGAAGCCAACAAGCTTACATGTACATATCCATGGATATTTCTTTTATCACACACCCATCAGAGATGAGTTCTTAATGTTTTTAGAGCTTTGGACCCGGACATAACTAATTATGTTTGAGAAATCACTTTCTCAGTGATCCATGTGCCTAAATTTTTAATATTGTGATTTTGTCCAATTACCATTCCTGTTAAGCTTGTGTTTGGTTAGGATCCATATACATTTATTTATTTTATGATTAAGGTACATATACATTTGTTTATTTTTGTGCATGGGCATGGATGGGGGTCTAAGCTGCAGAAACTCAACAACGAGTTATCAAACGGGTTTTTGTATTCTATTTTCGTCGGCTATGCTCTGTGTTTCAGTGCCAATGACTCAACAGTCATCTATCAATCAGTGTGTAAGTGGCAATGATGATACAGTTCATCAGAGAGATAATTTAATCATTTCTTTTTCTTGATCAAGTTTATGCTTCCATCGATCTACAGTTAATTTAGATCACATAGTATTGTAGACTTATGTTCATCCATTATCCAAAACCTTGACCTGGAGTCCTACATATTTCGTCTGCCTGGAATCAAGCAAAAAATTCTAAGCACATAATGGATTATTTCTTCTGCCTTATCTTCATTTCTGTTATGCGCACATGTGGCTAAGGTTTGAATCTCTACAAGATTCACAGTCAGGTGGCATTGGAGACATATTATGTAAGTGCATGTCTTGATGTCTATCATCATGAGTTTCACTTTTCGAGTCTATGCAATTCTCAGTGTCCTGTTTTGTATTGTTTAGTACTCCCATAATCTAGGGGATGCCAAATTATATAAACCGTTTTGTTTATATGAAGGATCATTGAAGTTTCTGTTATAGATTTTCTACTAATTTGATTTTTTTTGCATTGCATTGCAAGGTTCCTACCAATGCTAATCCTTTCTTGGCAACCTCTAAACCAGGGGATTGGCTGAGAGGGAGTGTTATAAATAAAAAAATAGCAATTTATTTTCTTCTTCGGTTTCAGTTATGAAGTATAATGAACAAATGTATGGTGTGCTATGCCTGCAGGAAAGAGGGTCAATTAGTTGTTCCAGTCTTTGCCTGCACCTTTATGGCGAGTAGGCTTAACTCTTTCAGCTTATAAGGTCTTCGCTGCTAGGTAGAGAGTTTATAGTTAACTGAAATCAGATAGCAGAGATTCGCAAGTTCAGTTTTTAGAAAATAAATTTGTAAGGTCTCTTATTAATGATACAACCTTTACTATCTAATTTCAAAAACTCACAATGTAGGAGGAGCATTGTGTTGTAAAAGAAGATTACAAAAATGACCCAAAACATGTCTTTGTTCTTTTGTGTCATGAAGATTGTGATGCATTGTTAGAAAAATAAAAACTGCCCTGATGACTTCTTTTTTTCGCGGGGTGCCCTGATGACTTGATTCTCCTTTATTTTCGTAGTCACCATGAACCAAGTTGTGTCAGCTTGGGGACAACAAACTGTTCAGGCAGAACCATTGTATGGCTTATCACACCGAGGGCCTCCGTCCGCAGTTGCTTATGGCAGTAATTATGCATCGTTGTCTTATTTAACATGGTCTTCAAGTGACACAAGAAATTGTCTTTCCAGAGCAGCCAGGGCAGCCTGAATGCCACCACTACATGAATCGTCATTTTGATGTTGTCCTTGATAAGATTGATAAGTGAAGTTTCATTTACTTGTGTAGTTTAGTCTAATAGAAAATTGCAAAGTTAGGGAAGCGTAGTGATCATTCAGTTTTAGAGTTACGATAGGATTTGATAGTAGTGCAACTCACTGGTATTTTGTCATAGAGGGATTATTGGTGAATGTTGTAGTTCTATGTTTATACTTTACTTCAAACGAATTGTTTCATATAGTATGTCTGTTGGAGCAAAGTAACATCATTGTTTAAATGCACATAGCTAAGAAAGATTCGATCTTACTTAGCTACTACAGTAGAGTATTTCCTAACAGGTAACCTACAACAAGCCGCACAGGAACAGGTTACATTACTGGATTACGAATTTTCATGAGGGTTTCTTTTCATTATTTTCTCTCTTGGATCCAGGAGTTATTTGGCAGGCTGGCTTTGCACAATTTTAGTTCCATGAGTATTAATAGCACAAATATCCGTGCGTTGCAACGGGAGAAAATAAATACCACACATACCTAACTCAGTAAGCTAGTCCACACCGGATCATATTTTCTCTTTCTTTTCCCTCTCTCCATCCCACCAATCACATGCATATCGACCGGACAATTCGAAAACAAAGTAAGAAACATGATTGCATGCATGCAAAAATAGAGACTCAAAACAGATGTGTCCGCAGAAGTTTGAGATCGAAATTAGACAATCGTGTAGATGCTATAGAGCTAACCACGATAAAGAAAAGAATTTAAAAATATATGCCCACTCGTTGGGGTCCGGTTGATGCCACGTACAGTCACGTGTAGTTCAAGCGAGCAGCCGCGTTCTATTTATCTATCGCCCTGTCATTTCTCAAAAAAAATTATCGCCCTGTCAAGCGGCTGCCACTTCAAAGCTTATCCACTCGTCGCGATGTGAGCCGGCGCTGTGAGATGCGTTGCGTACCTGCGAGCCTCGGCGCTGCGAGGTGCGTACCTGGGAGCCCGAGCTCGTGCGCCCGAGTGCCCCCCAACCCCGCCGCCAGCTCATCTCGCTAGAGGAGCAACACCAGCGCCGCCGCCCCGGTGCCTTCCCTCCCTCCCCGCATGGCCCACTGCCTCTTATTCCTTCGTCAGGGAAGGACGCGTTCGCGCCCGAGCGCCCAGCCGCCAGCTCGTCTCGCCATAGTCCATTGCATCGCCGGAGGGAGCACCAGCGCCGCCGCCCTCTGTGCCTTCCTTTCCTCTCCCACCCCCCTCCCTCCCGCATGGCCCGCCGCCTCGTGTTCTCCATCAGGGAAGGACGCGTTCGCGCCCGAGCGCCTAGCCGCCAGCTCGTCTCGCCGGAGTCCGGCGCGTCGTCGGAGGAGCACCAGCGCCGTCGCCCTCTGTGCCTTCCTTTCCTCTCCCACCCCCCCCCCCCCGCATGGCCCGCCGCGGTCGAGCGAGCACGTTAGCCCGTTGACGTGTAGTCAGTTGCTCCTTTCGATTCTCGGTAAATCTGGGCTTCTTCGCTTCATTCGCTTCCTTTGCGCTGGGTTAATTCTTCTTCGCTTCCTTCTCTTCGGTACCCCTTGTTGATCCTCTAAACAGCTTACATATATGAACTGGTTGGATTATATCTAAAGGAGCGAGGTGGGACAGGAGAGGAGGTCGTGAGTTCGATCCAAACAGTACTGTACACTTTTCTTTTTGAGGCTAAGTGTACACTTTTTGAGGGAGCTAGTGTATATCTGATTCTGAAAGCCCCACTCATGTGGTCACGAGAAAGCCAACGGACAACCTGCAGGCCCAAGTCGAGGAGCGAAACGTCTTTGACTTACGGGCAGGATATATATATATACAGCCCGTCTATTCTGCCAATATTGGCAGAATAGTTATTCTGCCAACACTTCAGAACTGCACACTCAACGCGAGGGCACTGCACTTTCTAAGGCAAGCGCACTGCAGTACTAAGACGAGTGAACTTCTCGTCGAAAAAACTGCACGCGGTGTTTTTCGGTACTATTTTCGAGCCAGTTTTTAAACCGTTTGTCGGAATGAGGCGTGTAATATACCGTTGGAAAGCTATGGATTAGGCGCAACTTCGCCATGTTGAAATTTTTTCGAGATTCCTCACGGTTTAGGAGCAGTTTCAAAATGGTGGGCGCCCAACGAGTGGCAGCGAGCGTATTTTCGCGTTTTTTCACAAACCGCTTGTCGGAATGAAGCAAATGATACGCCGTTGGAAAGATATCGTCGGGGCGCAACTTTTTTATATATATTACTTTCTCTAATTCCTTACGGTTTAAGAGCAGTTTCAAAATTACTCAAACACGGAAATTCTGTTTTTCAAAAAAAATCAATTTTTCGGTACTGTTTTCGCTCCAGTTTTTTAACCGTTTGTCGAAACGAGGCGTGTGATACGCCGTTGGAAAGCTATGGAAGAGGCGCAAATTTCATATGTAGAAATTATTTTGAGATTCCTTACGGTTTTAATTTAATTTTGAAAATGGTGCGGCGGACGACGAGTGGCAGCGGGCGTTTTTTCGTGATTTTTTCAAAACCGCTCGTCGGATTGATGCAAATGATATGCCGTTGGAAAGATATCGACGAGACGCAACTTTTTCATGTAGAACACTCTCTTTAATTCCTTTCGGTTTAGGAGCAGTTTTGATTTTACCGAAATGCGAACACTCTGTTTTTCGCGACACCAAAATCGACGAGGGAACTGCATCAGACATAAAACTGCACTGCTTCAGACTGAAAACCGTACTGCATCAGACGGGCAAGCGAGATGCATGATTTTTCTTCTCTTTTTTCTAACTTTTTTAGGCTTATGTGAACCACATGGTCAAAGTTAGTGAACCGCGTGGCCGAGACTAGAGAACTGCATTTTTTCGGTTGGTGAAAGTGAACCGCAGGGCAGAAACTAGTGGACTACATCTAAAAAGAAACGAACTTCTTCTATGATGATTTTCTATTGTTTTTACAAAGGGAACCACAGGAGTGCACTGCAAACATACATACACCGCATTGCAAGCATACAGAAAACAAGTGAAACGGCCACATGCGACAATACAAATTGTTTTCTCAAAAAACACACACATGATCGATGGGGTGTACTGCACTCATACACACACCGCATTGCAAGCATATACAAAAGGAACTGCATGCACATGATGCTTCCTTTTTTCTCGCATATACAAAAGTGAACCAACGTATAGTACAAGTGAACCGCATCCAAAAAGAAAGAATACCGCTCATGGTTTTATTAACAGAAGTGAACCAACAAATTCTTGTCATAAACAAGAGCGAAACATCAAACTTAACTTTTGCAGTTTCCTTTTCGGACTGAAACGGACTGAAGGACAATATGAGCTGCACTGCATGCGGAAGCCTTTAGACCGCGAGACGCCATGTCCACGAATTGCATTGCACGAGGGTGACACGAGAGTGCCAGCAAGCCATCAAGATGAGCACGCACGGCTTTGGCCGTCGGGGTGCTCGGCCACTGCAAGCCGCAACCGTTGAACCGCATACACCACCCATCTGAACCGCAAGGTGGGTGCCCCAAGTGAACCTGAAACATGGTTAAACAAGAAAATTGCACAATTTTACTAATGTTGACTTTGGCTGCATCATTTTGCTTAGCAGAGTTCAGTATAGTGAATTGCTCGACGGGAAGAACATCACTTAAACCAACCACTATCTGAACCGCACACACCCTTCAATCTAAACCACTCAGTTGAAGTGCACGCGCGCACTACTAGAGCGGCAAAATCTGAAAACAAAAAACTCTTAACTGAATGGTCTCCTGTCGAACTGAAACATAGTACCAGGAGGGCTCCGTACTCATGGTGGAGCACCTAGCCACCGTTGTTGGTGGGAGGAGGGAAGGACGCCGCGGTCGTAGCATGCAGTCCAGGTGGTCGACGGCCAGCCGCTGTCGCACCGCTCGCCGGCGAGCCGCGACTCCATGGCAAGCGAACTGCACGCAGCGGCGTCTAGCGGCAACCACCGTGCTGCTGCTCGGGGGCGAGGACGAGGGGAGCTGGAGGGGATTGGGGCAGAATTTGCACGAGCCCGGGAACGCTGCTGCCCTCCCCATGAAGGCCGCCGTCGAGGCCCACTGAAGGTCGCCGAAGAGGAAGGGAGGTGGATGGGTGAGGGCATCGCCGATCCACACACAGCGCGGGGGCGAACTTCACGCATGCTCTGCACCCACTCCAAGGCTCACCTGTACGAACTTCATCCCGACACCTCCATGGTCGGCGCTGGACAGAGGAGCGGAGGCCCATCGGCTGGCCGAGGTGAGGAGCGCGGTGACGCGCGGGGTGGCGGCGGGCTCAACGACGACCCCGGCCTAAATCGCGGGGGGCAGGGCCTCATGCTGCTGGCGTGTGGGAAGAAAAAGGGATTATCCCAGCCCAAATCACGGGGGTGGCCGGATCCGATCCACAGCGCTGGGCGCCGGAGTGGAGTAGGAGAGGTCGTCGTGGGTTGCTCGGATCCGGGGTGGCGTGGCGGCGCGCGTCCGTGGCCGGCGACGATGAGGAAGGTGGTTGTAGAGGGTGGGGCGGCGGGAGCGCGGGGACGGGCGGGTGGGGGCGGGGGGAGGTGGTGGTTGGGGTGGGCGGTGGCAGGGGCGGGCAGCGATGGGCGGTGGCCGGGGTGGGAGGCGGGGGGTGGTTGCCGGGGGCGGGCGGCGCTGGGTGGTGGCCGGGGCGGGCGGCGCGAAGATGGAGAGATTGCTGGGGAGAAGAAGATAGGGGAGACGAAGGTGGGAGGAGTGGGGTGAGTTGGGCGGTGTTGGCAGAATAAGCGTTTTTGGATAGAATAAGGTCTTAAGGGGGTTGGTAGAATAGACCCACCCTATATATATATATATATATAATTGATACCAACAATGCGATATAAAGAACAATATATGCGGTCAATTTGAACGCTTACGCGGTCCTTATTAGCATATGCGGTTATAAAATGCTAATTTCAGTTTACTGTTCACCACGGGTGTAGCAAACACTGATCACTATTCACTTTACTATTCAATACTATTTAGATAATTGGCGTTACTATTCGTTACTATTTCAATAATATGCGCGTGTCTGGTTAATTATTCGTTTACTATTCATGATTATTTCAAAAGTTAATCGTAACTTTTTACGTATATGCAGGATCTTAACTGGTTGCCGAGACCAAATATGCGGCCTGTTTGTGCTGCGGATGCTGTGAAGTCCTACTCGGTACTCACCATATTTATCATTATGTTGCATTAGACGTAGCTAGTTACGTTCACTTGAATGTTTTTAAATGCAAACTTATGGGTTAAATTCTTATCGTCTTCCCAGGCAGTTCCACCCGAAGGGAACACTTCTCTACGGCCACAAGGTTCTCATTCAACGCCAACTCTGGGCTACACAGAGAACTACACACGCAGAGGTTTCTCCTATAGGATCCCTAGCATAAGAACTCTTCCCGTAAATTCATAGATAAAAACACCAAGTAAAACCAAGAAACTACATCATTTCAACAACATAATTTACATACGGTTTTCCCTTTCGGGAGGCACCGAAGGGATTACACACAAACTAGGAAATTATCTTAATATTTTTGGCGATCGCAGCGCCTTCTTGGCTATTCTACAAAGTGGTGGTGGTGGCTAGAACTACTAAGAGTGTACTGGCTCGAGAGCTTAGCTTCGCTCAGACTGCTTCGCTCTGCTCTGTCTTGTGCGTTGTGTTCTCCTTTCTTCGCTTCGAGCCCGGCGTCTCCTTTTATAGCTGCGAGGGAAGCACTGGAGAGGCTTCACCTTTTTATTTAATATGCCGCAGCTGGCTTCTAGATCATCGACGTGTCTTCCTTCGTGAGTATTCGAGAGTCTTGATACGTGGACACCTTCGGGAGAGTGCCAGACAAGCGGATGCTTTCACTGGCCTCAATGGACTTTCACGTGGTAAACTTTCTGAAAAGCTTCACGTGGGCTTGTCCCTTGGTGAATATCTTGCTGGCTTCTGGCGTCTTCGAGAGCGTGGATCAGCTCACAGAAACCCGCTAAATACTTACTCATATAATTGGTGCCACAGCAGGCTGAATTTTTTTTTTACGACCCCGCCAATATAATTGATATACCATATCAATATTCGGGTTGCATCAATATTCGGGGAGGTCCTCCGCGCCCGAAAAATTGATAGCAATATCAATTCAAGTATATAGCCTATGGATTAATACCAATATTCACGTATCAATAATTGCTAATCAATAGGCTGTCCATGCCCAGTGATGTCCATATGATCATCGTCAGACAAATTATATTTTTTATCACATTCTTTCTTTATTTCTTCAACTATTTCTTGTCTTAATTCTTTTAATATTTCTTCTTTCAATTCTATTTTCAACTCTTCTTTCCAGACTTTTGAGGTGTCTTCCCATTTTTCATCTATTTTCATATCTATATATTCCCCGTCTAAAGGATCTACTCCTTTTACGAGACATTCTTTATATGTTTTATATTTTGAAGAAATATCTTATTTTTCATATTTAGAGCTTGACTCTTTTATTTTCAAATTCCTGAGGACTGCTGTTGCCGGATTGGCATTATTTATTCTATTGACCTTCTGGATATATTCTTTGGCTGATGGTTGTATATAATATTTGGGTCCTATGACAGCCTTTGCATTTTTTAAAGCTTCATCAACACAGGCATAACCTTTCCAGCTTATGTTATCTCCATCTTTCTTTGCTATTAAATTTTCTATACTTATTTCTTCATATGAAGTATATATTCCTGGCTTTTTTCCTTTAAACAAGACATATAGCGTCTTGTGTTCTGGATATTCCATATTTTCTGCGGACGTTTGTCCTTTATTCATCATTTTTCCTTTATTTAGCATATTGAAATATTCTGCTAAACTATTCAGGATTGACAGAATATATCCTTTATCATCTCTTTTGTTGTTATATTGATTCCAGAAATTATCGAGTATGCATTCTTGAATTTCATCTAGAATGATATGCTTTTTAGGCCTGAAATTAAAAGAATTTGGCTCAAATATTTTCAAACTATTCTCAGCTCCAAAGCTGAATGCTTCAAACCCATGGGGGTGTAGTCCTCTCTCCATATCTGTAAAATTGATGATCAAGAGGATATGTTAGATAAAATATTATTCTTCTTCTATATTCTCCGCATCATTTCTCGATAATTGAAATAACAACTATTCATTATTTTTGCCCAATTCAAGGCATAATTGATTTTATCATATCTTATTTCTTCCCATGTCATATGTATTCCAGATTTACTCTCATCGAACATTATATTTGTTATATTTTTGTTCATCTTATTAGAATATTCTGTATGACTATTGTGATTAGATAGCATATATCTTTTCCTTTCTCTTTCGAGTATGTTCATATTATCCAATATGCATCTTTGGATCTCATCAACATAGGTATGATTCTTTGGTTTGAAATTGAATGTATTTGGCGGAAATATCTTTAATCTATTATTATTTTGAAATATGTAGCACTCACTCCCGCCTGCGAGTGTACTTTTCTTCATTTCTGTAAAATTGATGAGCGGGAAAATATATCAGGCAAACTATTATCTTTCCCTTGATATGCTCAAATATTACTTTATAACCATTCCTTCCTTTATTTCCGTGCTTCCAGCAGCACCATATTCTTGTTCTTTATTATCCTTTAGCTTATCATTTAATATTTCTAGCTCTGCTTCTAGTATATTTATCCGATTTTCTAGATTTCTAACCCTACTATATAATATTCTTTCTTCTGGTTCAAATTCTATTTCCTGTCTCCATATTTGATTTTTGGCTTTTAGACAGGAGGCACAGGCTTGTTTTAGGCATATGCTGCATGTGGACCTATTATCTTGACTTGGATAATATATGCAGAAAGCACATTTGATATTATAATCACCTTTCCCTTGAATCCAATCATGCTCACAATCTACTTGATTCATCATTTCTATTTTCAAACCTGCTAATTCATCTATTAGGTCTATCTCATCTTCACTTGAATCATATTCTTGAGTCTCATTTTCTACTTCATCTGTTTCAATGATTGAGTATATTGACTCATCATCTTTTATTTCATCATCGCATACTAATATATTCTCATTAACACTATCTATAATTAAAACTCTTTCTTGCTCTTCATATTTACTGGAATATCTTTTCTGGTCTTTATTAGGGCAGGTTCTACTTAAGTGATCTGGAGAGTTACATATAAAACACCTGCATGTTTTATCATAAGTTTTTCTAGTATTATATCTTCTTACATTTCTTTTATGTAGAAATGGGGCTCTATTATCTAACCTTCTTAAGAAAAATCTTTTCTTTGTTCTAAAATTCCTATTATCTCTCCTCTGTGGTTTATAATATTTTTTATTTCTATGCCTTTCTTCTCCATATGTTAATGGTATTTGGACAATGTTATTGCAGAAATTATAATCTGTTTTCTTCATGGATCTTTGAGCTTGTATTCCTGTACATACCTTTCTTAGCTGTTTAAAGACAAATGTTATGGCTTGAGATATGTTTACAATATTTCCTGCTGATTCTTTTTTATATTCTTCAAATATTATAGACCCTAGGGGGTCAGGCAACTTCTTAAAATATCTTTCTACTACACCTACATTAAAGCCTTGCTTAGCGGTGGTAGCATTATATAGGTAATGCTGAGAGAATTCTTTTATGCCTTTCCAGCTTGTCAGCGTTAATTTTTCTATTTCTCTCAATCTTTCATTTTGTAAAGAGGTATGTCCTAATTCAGGATCTTCTGCTATGATCATATTTGAAATAACATTTGCAAAGTTATTAGGATTACTTCCTGCTCTTTTTAATTCTTGATATTGATTAGGGCACGTTTCTACCCATTGTTCCCATAGGACTTTTACAGATTCTCCTAAAAATGTTTCAAGATATGTTATCATATCTTCTACCTTAGTGCCTATATTATGCTGATTTTGTATATATTTTTGAACTATTAAACTTTTCCATATGCTAATTATATTCGGCCAATCTATCGGGTCATGGGCTGCTAAATTTAATATAGCACCATCATTCTTATAATTTTGAAATTGTACTGGCCTTTCAAAATCTCTTCTCTTAGTACCCATATATCTATATTGTCCAGGGATATATGTGGGTTGGTAGTCATCTTTTTCTGGAGGCCATTGTCCAGCTGATCTGGTAGGTCTCTCTCTTTCTTCTTCTCTTTTTAATGAAGATTCCCCATACCCCTTTCTTCTTTTATTACTACTTTCTACTTCCATGGCTTCCATTGCATTATCTAAATTATGTAGTCCCACATCATCTAGTGAGTTATAAAAATCATTATTTTGTTCTGAATCATCATAATTTTTATCTTCTATCATCATTTCTTTCATTAACTCTTCTTCTTCCTCTTCCTCATAACTTTCTAATAATAGTTTATTATTTATATCCCATTGCTCTTCTTCATCCACAATTTCATCTTTGCGGCTCTGAGCAATATTTTTATTTTTATCATTATTATCAGTGATAACAATATTATTACTATTATTATTGTCTATCTTTTCTTCTGCTGATATAGTTTTATTTATTACGCGAGAACAACTAGTGGCTTGCTTTTTCTCGCTTTTTTGCCTTTTTAATCTAGCAATCTCTCTGATGAAGAATAATTCTCTTTCTCTTATTTTACGCCAATCTGTTGTCATAGAATGACTGTATTCCCATTCTATATGCTTTAATTTCTTTTCCCAATGTATAATTTCATCATCTATATTAGTTTTTTCCATGCATTCGGTTACACCTTTATCCTTATCATTGCTAATATCTGTTTCTGACATAAAAGATTTTGTGTCTTCTATGGATGCAGATTTATAATTCATGAATCTGATGCTACTACCTCCTGCACAATTTTGATAACTTATGTAATTTTCAGGTAGCTTTAATTCCTTCTTTTCTATTAATTCATCTATCTTCCATTCCTCTCCTACTCTTTCTTCAGAACTAATTATAAGAGGATTCATAAATTGTATGCCTTTAGATTGCATGCTATCGATTACGTTATTAACATTAACTCTATATCTAGATCTACTTTTGTTAGTGAGCCTTCCTATGAATTCTATGCTTACTAACAAATTTGTTCCTTTAAAATCTTCATATCATTTGGTTTGGAAACCAAAACTCATTTTTTCAATAAATTCTTTTACAGGCATTATTAGGTCTGGGGCTATGTACGTTATTAACCTATTTTCATTCATATCTCCTTCCAGAAAGCCTAATGCCGCTTTATCAATTGATTCCCATCTTCTATCTAATAGTGTTATTAAAACCTTTGCTTCTAATTTCTTTCTTGTCATGCCTTTAATTCCTATGATATACATACCTTGATGAATATATTTATAACCACAATATCTTAAATGATTTTCAATATCCCTGCTCACAATTCTTAAATCTACTGGATGCGTTAATACGCTTAATTCTACTTCTCTAGATATTCTGTATAGACCACTCTTACTTTCAAACATACCCATGTGATATACTTGCTGAGGTTTTATTTTTCTTAGGGTATCTTTTTGATATCTTTCTAAATCTTTTTGCAAATCTATAACTTCTTCTATACTATCAACATCATCAGCTTTGCATGATAATCTATGCTTCATTGCAAGAGGTTTTGAGTCTTGCCTTACTACCTGGAGGAATTTGTCTCTTCTGGAGACGTTGTTAGGTACATCCATTTTTCTGAATTAATATTCTTAGACGAAGATACTATTCCGGATGAAGATATAATATCTTTTTTACTATTAACACTATTTAGCTTTTCTAAAACTTGAATTAAAAGCTGAAGGATAGTGTTATTCTGTCTTATTATAATTTTAGAGTCTTCTTTTGGTGAGTCGTGATCAGAAAATCCGACAGAGGGTGATAAGTATTTAGCTACTTCGTTTAATGCTTGGTTATATTCACTCATATAACTATGAGAGGGTGAGAGTTTTTACCTCTTGTACTAACCTTTTTATTTCAGGAATATCTTGCCTTGATTCAGAGCGTGACAAAGAGTCATTGCCCTTACTTAGGTAACTGCCTATTGTTAACACTTCTTTAATATAATCGTTATTCTTGCAAATTATATTTTGTCTTGTTTTTGCTTCTTCAAGCTTATGCAGAATGATATCTATTTTTCTATTTAACCCGGACCACTTGTCTGCGAGTTTTTGATATTCTTTGAATATGCTTTCAAATTTTTGGTCAAGTATATCTTGCCTTTTTCCCCAAGATATATAAAAGTTATATATCAAATCGACCACTATATTAAGCTGGCTGTGAGATGTATGCCCAATATGCTCTTCAGAGGGATTTATTCTGCACCTTATATTAATATTCTCTTTAGTATTTATTACCTTACCTGTACTAACTTCTAAATTTAAATACCTTAATCTTTCAATGATTATATCCTGGACCTGATACCAACTATGCGATATAAAGAAACAATATATGCGGTTAATTTGAATGCTTACGCGGTCCTTATTAGCGTTTGCGGTTAAAAAATGCTAATTTCAGTTTATTGTTCACCACGGGTGTAGCAAACACTGTTCACTATTCACTTTACTGTTCAATACTATTCAGATAATTGGTGTTACTATTTGTTACTATTTCAATAATATGCGCGTGTCTGGTTAATTATTCGTTTACTATTCGTGATTATTTCAAAAGTTAATCGTAACTTTTTACGTATATGCAGGATCTTAACTGGTTGCCGAGACCAAATATGCGGCATGTTTGTGCTGCAGATGCTGTGAAGTCCTACTCGGTACTCACCATATTTATCATTATGTTGCATCAGATGTAGCTAGTTACGTTCACTTGAATGTTTTTAAATGCAAACTTATGGGTTAAATTCTTATCGTCTTCCCAGGCAGTTCCACCCGAAGGGAACACTTCTCTACGGCCACAAGGTTCTCATTCAATGCCAACTCTGGGCTACACAGAGAACTACACACGCAGAGGTTTCTCCTATAGGATCCCTAGCATAAGAACTCTTCCCGTAAATTCATAGATAAAAACACCAAGTGAAACCAAGAAACTACATCATTTCAACAACATAATTTACATACGGTTTTCCCTTTCGGGAGGCCCCGAAGGGATTACACACAAACTAGGAAATTACCTTAATATGCTTGGTGATCGCAGCGCCTTCTTGGCTATTCTACAAGTGGTGGTGGTGGCTAGAACTACTAAGAGTGTACTGGCTCGAGAGCTTAGCTTCGCTCAGACTGCTTCGCTCTGCTCTGTCTTGTGCGTTGTGTTCTCCTCCCTTCGCTTCGAGCCCGGCGTCTCCTTTTATAGCTGCGAGGGAAGCACTGGAGAGGCTTCACCTTTTTATTTAATATGCCGCAGCTGGCTTCTAGATCATCGACGTGTCTTCCTTCATGAGTATTCGAGAGTCTTGATACGTGGACACCTTCGGAAGAGTGCCAGACAAGCGGATGCTTTCACTGGCCTCAATAGACTTTCACATGGTAAACTTTCTGAAAAGCTTCACGTGGGCTTGTCCCTTGGCGAATATCTTGCTGGCTTCTGGCGTCTTCGAGAGCGTGGATCAGCTCACAGAAACCCGCCAAACACTTACTCATATAATTGGTGCCACAGCAGGCTGAATTTTTTTTTTACGACCCCGCCAATATAATTGATATACCATATCAATATTCGGGGAGGTCCTCCGCGCCCAAAAAATTGATAGCAATATCAATTCAAGTATATAGCCTATGGATTAATACCAATATTCACGTATCAATAATTGCTAATCAATAGGATGTCCATGCCCAGCGATGTCCATATGATCATCGTCGGACAAATTCCGTCCGTTTTTCATCCGTCCGTCGTCCGTCCACTTCGCCCATATTATTTTCTATATCCGAGGTGGTAAGAAGCAATAGCCCCTTTGTTATTACTAGCACACATGCCCGTGCGTTGCAACGGGAGGAAAAAAAATTACACCCATAACTCAATAAGCATGGCTCAAGATCACCCTTATCCACGTACCCTACATCAATACGACACTCCGAGGAACTACAAGCTGAGTTCCTTGTCTGTCAGGAGGGTCTCAATCTCACTCTCCAATGGTCTACAATTCCCGTGGATGTCAAAATGGATTGCACTAAGGCAGTCAAGTTAATCCAATCGTCTTTTCTCGATAGATCTCCACTGTGATGATAGTGAGTGAATTTAAGAGGTTCTATGGTGAAAGCTTAAGGGTTGTAACCACTTAGCCATTACCTTGCTGCTTTTGGTCGTGCCAAGGGCTGTACCATAGTATGGTTGCGCTCTCGACCTGCAAATGTTCCTATGCTTTTTAGGACCGAACTTGTAACTTGTTAAGTGTGGTCGCCATTTAACCTATTTTTTTCACCCACACCAACGGTGGCCGTTCACGTTATCACAACGGGTCTGAACATAGTCAATCCCAAGCAGTGATTTGGTTACCACTCGAAATATCATGTTACCGCGCGGTTACCGCGTTTACCGCTGCCCCTCGAAAAACGGTCATACCGAGCAAAAAATCCCGAGTATTTTGAAATTTTTGAATTCAAACGCTCAGCTTCTAGTTAAATAGATGGCATCTCTTTCGAAACAATAGTTGCCATGATGGCCCGACGGCAAAGCACGTTTTCCTCAGCAGCAGCTCGCGCGTTCGACTCTCATATCGTGCATTTATTTTTTTAAGGCTGCAAATTAAAAAAAAAAGGCAAACTGGAGGGAGCGCTACACAGGCTCGAACTCGCGACGTATTGGTAATACGAAGCTGCAGGGGAAAGCCACTGCGGTAAGGCCAGGTTAGTGATTTTTGTGAGTTAAGCAGTTATCTATATCGACTCAAATTATTCGAATTCAAAATTTGATTTAAAATTCCGTCCGAAATTTTATCGGTATTTCGTGGTTACCATGGTAACCGCGAATATCGGTGCCCCTCGGTAAAAAGGTTCACTCGGGATCCAAAACCTTGATCCCAAGACAATGAGATCAGACACCACACGACATACATGTCATTGAACAGTGGCAGGGCAAGGGATAGTTTAAAGCTTAAATGTGAGCTACTCCTATGTTTTTTTTGAGGGGACTACTCCTATACCAAGATTATACACCGTCTATCATACTCCCACTCACTTTTAACTTGTAATTTTTTGGACTTGTTTCATGGAGGGAGGCAAAGTCCTGCGTGTGTTCCCTATGCCTCTTTAGTGCTTCGTTATGGAGCAAATGCCAATATTTTTCTTTCAGTTGGAGATATGTTTGATACAAATAGTACACAGATGTTCATCCATAACATACTTCAGACTATACCACAATGATCTAATGGGAAAAAATAGTTGACCACCACAAAGTCAAGAAACTTCGCAACCGATAAAAATAGATAGTTCACTCTTTTCCCCATAAAAGAACAATATATTGGTGGATGACTTATTCTTGGAGCATTTCTTAAATTACTTCAGAGACCAAAGTCACAGTGTCGTGAATTCCATTCCAGTCTCAGCATGCTTAGTCCATATAGCCTTGTACTGGTTGAAAGCGACATCAAGCCACGGCTTCGTATTTCCACTTAAGTATATCATTACACCACGGATCACCTCCGCGCTGATGCTGAATCAGTTGTCAAATCTAAAATATCATCTTTCAGACTTGTAGCACTACAAACTTGAATCAACTTTCAGTCTTGATCATCTAAACTTGAGGTTGAATTAACAGCACAACATGTCACACGGTGATCAACTTAAGCAGCATGTATAAAAAATTATGCAATTTGCACAGGGGAAACTTACAATATGCACGTCGGTGTCATCAAGCGTTACTGGTGGCATATCCGAGAGCCGAACCTCCTTGGCCTCCACCTGAGTTTGAACAGACACCTTTGGCACCTGCACACGGCGAACAGTCACAACTTCTACAACATTACAAACGTACAGAACAACCACCACAGCGACCTAGTGCAGCACTGACATGATCTCCAGGCCTTCAAACAACTATCCATTGCAATGAAATTACTTCGTAGCATTTCAAAAAATTCATTTGGACAATAAAATTGTAACCCAGAAACATCTTGCAGCAATGTAACGCTCTCAGTCTATCACCATATCATTAAACTATCCTACTCTGCAACAACATAATACAAAATATATGATGCCCACTGCCCTGAACATGAGAAACTAAGAAGGCAATGTGCTTGAAAGATTGCGAGCAGAATCTGCTAGTAGTGCAATGCAACAGCTACAGACAGCTGAAAAGCTTCAGCAGAGTGTACATGCTCTTAAGGTGAAGGATGAAGCGATTGGCAGATTGCAAGCACAGGCTGTTGCTGCCGAAAAGAAGTCACAGAAAGCTCTAAAGCTTAAGGATAATGAAATTGGCAAATTGGCCAAAAATAACCTACTGTCAAATGGTAAGCTTAAGTGGACTGTAGATGGTCTTATGCGCAATATGAAACTAATCAGAAGCGCAGGCGTGTCTCTTCGACAGCTAATGTATGTATCACGTTTGCAATTTTATGCCTGGGTTCACACTGAACCTTGTTTCCTTTGTTTATTTGTTTATCAATGGACAATGCTGCCTCCAGTTTAGTAAGTAAATCTTAATCCAAATTTACTGCTTGGATGAGCTTAATAGATGTAAATCTCAATAAAATACAGTGAATAACAGATGGCACAGGCACACAGCACAAACAGAACCAAGGGTAACTCGGTTTTTTCTGACAATTAAGGGTAACTCGTTGTGTAAGAAAAAAGACAATCAGATCCTCTTGACTACAGCACAAACAAATTCACTTCAATTTGTTAATCAAGGCAAAACCTGCGGGAACCTGAACATTTTTTCAGTTACACATATATTTAGGTGCATAAGAGATACTAAAACTGTGAATTGTGTAGGGTAATTAGTCTTACGAATCACCCGGGGAAAAGAAGTCTTAAGATTACTTGCCAACAGAAGAACGATAAAAATCATGCCGGATGGAGAGATGTGACTGTATAGAGGGCTGTGTGTCATGATTTTGGATATGATCATTTGCTCAAGCCGCAGCCCCTCAGAAATAAGAGCATCTCCAGCCGTTCGGCCCCCCAAGGGCTTGAAATAGCTCCGCCTGGGGGCCAACCGGCGGTAAATTCGGCGTGGGGGGGCTATGGTTCCCAGTCGCCGACCCAAGATCGCCCCCCAGCCACGGATTTCGGCCCACTTTCGGCGCAAATTGGCCCAATTTCGGCCCAATTTCGGCGTGCTTCGGCACAAATTCAACACAAACTAATTTTTATCCTTGTGCTTCGGCCCAATTTCGGTGTGCTTCGGCACAAATTCGGCACAAGTTCATCACAGAAATCAATACAAATCAAATAGTTCGACAAATCAAACTCATATTTCATCACACGTCGAGCTAGGCGTTGCCCTTGAGCCTCCATAGGTGCTCCACCAGATCGTGCTGCAGTTCTTGATGCACCTGTGGGTCTCGGATCTCCTGACGCATATTGAGGAAGGCAGTCCAGGTTGCCGGTAGCTGGTGATCAACTTGGGCAAGAGGACCCTGCCTGTAATATGGTTTAGTGTCAAACACTGGCTCTTCCTGCTCGCTCTCAATGATCATGTTGTGCAAGATGACACAGCAAGTCATAACTTCCCACATTTGATCTTTCGACCAGGTCAGAGTGGGGTACCGGACAACAGCAAATCGAGATTGGAGCACACCAAATGCCCGCTCGACATCCTTCCTGCAAGCCTCCTGACACTTGGCAAAGTAGGAGTTCTTGCCTCCTGGCACAGGGTTTGAGATAGTCTTCACAAATGTGGACCATCTCGGATAAATGCCATCTCCTAGGTAGTATCCCTTGTTGTAGTGGCGCCCATTGACCTCGAAGTTCACCGGAGGAGCATGACCTTCAACAAGCTTGGCAAAGACATTCGAGCACTGCAGTACGTTGATGTCATTGTGAGTTCCTGGCATACCAAAGAAGGAGTGCCAAATCCAGAGGTCCTGTGTGGCCACTGCCTCAAGTACCACACTACAAGCTCCTTTGGCGCCTTTGTACATCCCCTGCCAAGCAAATGGACAGTTTTTCCATGCCCAATGCATGCAGTCGATGCTTCCAAGCATCCTAGGAAATCCTCTTGCTGCATTCTGTGCTAGGATCCGAGCAGTGTCTTCAGCATTGGGTGATCGCAAGTATTGTGGTCCAAACACTGCCACCACTGCCCTGCAGAACTTGTACAAACACTCAATGGTGGTGGACTCGGCCATGCGTCCATAGTCTTCCAGTATATCACCGGGAGCTCCGTATGCAAGCATCCTCATAGCTGTCGTGCACTTCTGGAGTGAGGTGAATCCAAGTGTACCGGTGCAATCCTTCTTGCACTTGAAGTAGTTGTCGAACTCACGGATGGAATTCACAATCCTGAGGAAGAGCTTTCGGCTCATCCGATAACGGCACCGAAATACTTTCTCGCTGTGCAGTGGAGCGTCGGCGAAGTAGTCGGTGTAGAGCAAGCAATAGCCCTCCAGCCGATGCCTCTGCTTTGCCTTCTGCCGGCCCGGCGCCGAGCCACCTCGCCGCGGCTTTGCATTGCTTGCGAACAGGCCGGCCAGAGCGGCGAGGACAATGAGGTGCTCTTCGTCCTGGGCGTCGGCATCGGCTTCCTCCTCCAGCAGCGCCGCGAACGCCTCCTCGTCGTCCGAGTCCATCGCCGAGCAGACAAATCGCCGAACACCTGGCGGGCGTGGTAGGCGCGCAGCCGCCGCTGGTATCCCCGCTTGCGTGGCCGGAGCGCCGGAAAAGCTCGTCCAGGAGCGGGGTTGAGGCTGCCGCGGCGAACCCTCTCTTTCTCGACGGGGAAATGGCCTTTCTAGCGGCGGTGGGCAGGTGGGCGGCGCCGGGATCGGCACGGCGGCGGAAGGGGTAGCGCGCGCGGGGGACGAATCTGGAGGTGGAAAAAACGTTTTCCGGCTGACAGTGGTGGCCCATGCGCCGTTTTCCCTTCCGTCGGAGCCCCCAAGCGTCCCCCCAGTGCACTGGGTTCGGCCTGGGATCGCCGGGCCAAAAAATGGGCAGAACCGGCGGAAATCGGCGTCCTGGGGGCGCGACTGGGGGGATTTTTCGGCGCCGGCGGTAAAAAACACGCCCTGGGGGCCTGTTGGGGGCGCGAGTGGAGATGCTCTAACCCTTGTGGCTATGTCCTACATCATAATTCAGATCACAAGAAAAGGCGGACCAGGTCGTTCACCTCAGAAACCCTAAACTGACCGTAAGCCACTTCGCATGTAGCAATCACAGAGACTACTAAATCAGTCTATAAATATGATTGTACACATTCATGCAATATTATAGAAAGAATAACATGACTCACATGAGCTTACAAAACTTTGCTACTATGCTAACCATTCTCCATCAGTTTTCTCGTGCCTTATAATTTCCTTATGTAACTTATTAATTCTAAATTTCTATGTCTGTGCGAATGGAACTTATTGTTTTAGGCTTTAAGCAGTTTGAATTGATTACCAAAAAGTATGCAAAGCATTGGAGGTTGCCTGAAAGTGGTCATCTCATCTATGATGTCCTGAGGTCTTTTTATGCCATTCAGGCAAACAAGGGCAGCAAAAAAATAAGGCCTGAACAATGTCAGCTTATTGATATTGATATAATTCGTTGAGCAAACAGCAAAGTACATATATACTTACAGTACAAAATTACGTACTGTCCCTTATTTCAGTCAGGCTAAACTAAAGTCGTATTAACAGAAATTCTAACTTCTTCCATTAATTCTTGCAAAACATAAATCTACTTGGACTAAAATCCTGGAACAGCAGAACTGTTATTTGGCGATATATTCACCATCATTATTCCGAATTGCACAAACTTAGTACCTTTGGAAAGCTATCGACGGCCTCTAAAACTTTCACCACATAAAACTGCAAAGCTATTTCATAATGAAGAAAGAACACAATCGCAGACAGAGCCAGGGGACAGAAACAATATGTAAAACAGGGGATTCCATCCAGTGAATATCAAGGGGATACATACCTCTGGTGTAGCCGAGGCAGGCGAAATTGGACGGTTGGACGGATGTTCTTGTTCCTCCGGCGAACTCGGTGCTTCTTCCTCCGACGAACTCGGCGGCGACATTGGACGTTTCGTCGAAAATTGCAATTTGGACGGGCTTTGATGGAGCTTATGGTCCAAGGACACAACCTGATGGAGATTCCGGCCGAGGACCCCTCCTTATAGCAAGCAACTCAAATCCGGGTCGGGCACTCCATTGCTTGGTGTTGGACAAGGACAAGGCCTCCAATTGTCCATCCAAATCACGACACGGGAGCAACCCGTTGGAGATTGAGAAGGATACGGCGGAGGAGGCCGAAGAGGATTGGCGGCGGTGGACAGGTCACAGCGGCCCGTCCGGTAACAAGGGCGCCGCCCCTCAACTTCTCCTGCTCCGCCGCAGCTGGGCCGTGCGAGGGAAGGCGAGGCAGGGGCGCGTCGGCTCCAGGACTTGGCGGGGCGCGCTATCCAGCAGGCGGTGCTGGCGAGGCCTGAGCGAAGAAGGCGGCGGACGAAGAGGTCTCGCAGCAGGGCGTCTCACTGGACGTCGGCAGCGGTGGCTCCTGCAAAATGGCGGCGGCGAGGCTGATTAGGTAGCGAGTGAGGGAGCAGAGAGAAAAGGAGAACGGGAGGAAGGAGGACGCGAGTCAAGATGGCTTGGACGGGCAGCTGCTCACCGGCGACTTAGCCAACGCTCGCGGCCGGCGTACCCACCAGAAAATGTCCCCCCTTCCGTCCTCCATCAAGCGCAGCAAGGATGGCCACGCGCCCACGGCGTCCGCCTTCTACTCCGCCACAGCTGTAGCCGTCCGGCGACAAGGGCGCCGCCCCTCAAATTCTCCTGCTCCGCCCGCCCCTCAAATTCTCCTGCTCCGCCGCGGCTGGAAAGGAAGCGGGAGCGTCTGGATAAGACGCAGGGTTTTTTTTTTAAAAAAACGAACCGTTTTCTCACATCCACTAAAAAAGGGACTGCGGGTTGAATTACTAAAAAAACACAGGGTATAGATATAGACTAGCAAACATGCCCTTGCGTTGCCCCCGGGAAAAAATATTCACACACTCCAAACCCAATAAGTATGGCTCAAGACCCATTCAGATCCACATCGTCTATGTTAATATGGTGCCGCAGTGTGAAGTGTCTGAAAGTGGTCAATTCATGATCAAGAGAATTGACCAGCATGGAATAATATGCAAAAATATCCACTTCAAACTATACAAACTTAAGTAATATTCTTTTTCTCAGCCTTGGTGCAACTTCTGTTATGTAAGTCATTTCCCAAGCATATCATCGTTGACGGAAAAAAAATTCCTAGTCCTAGATAAGAGGAAAGTCATGCTAAACATGCTTAATCAGTACCAAAATCGCTTGGTTGCTTCCTCAAAAAAGCACAGCCTTGCTTCATGGATGCACGTCCCGTGGCTGCGATGGTCAAGACTTGTACACAAATACAGCAACAGGAAATATCAACGTGTATATATCGGCAAGTTCAGTAGTGTCCGACAGACGTCCGCTTTCCGGCTATACGTTTGTAGGTTCGTGTTCGTTTGCTTTCCGGGTAGTTGTTGTACCAAACTTTGACACGTTTTATTTTGTTGGGTATGAGCAGCGCATGCATCAGCAAACTTGCATGCTGCATCACACAAAAGGACGGGGCTTGCCCGCTCCCGTCTCCCTGCTGTTCCTTTGGCATCGCAAGGTCCAGCAATTTTTCTCTCCCACGTTCCTTTTTTACTGCCAAAAAAGAAATCACGAAATACCAATTTATTACTTCATCCAATCCGTAACAGGGCCGGGCCCATAGGTGTGCAGCACGTGCGGCCCGCACAGGGCCCCAAATTTTTTGGGGCCCCAAATTTTCGCATCGGCCTGTATGGGCATGAGGCCCGTAGCTGAATTATAGCCTCTTGCCGCTAGGAATTGGAACATGGGAATGAGGGAATCG
The DNA here is from genome assembly GCA_039707655.1 of Elymus sibiricus. Lineage (NCBI taxonomy): Eukaryota > Viridiplantae > Streptophyta > Magnoliopsida > Poales > Poaceae > Elymus > Elymus sibiricus. The sequence continues at coordinate 258,343,985 of CM077674.1, forward strand.
ATCGGGCCTACGAGTACATGGGCCGCTCGGCGCTTGGAGTCTGTTGTGGCTTCCGATCCCGAACGGAAATCCCAGCATCGATCGATTCCCCTAAAGAAAGCATCGATCGATTAGGCCAGGCTCTCGACTTCCCGAGTAGCGATGCCATGGCGGATGGGGGAGGCGGAGGACGACGACGACGAGGCGGCGAGGATCACCAGCGGCCACCATTAACCTGAGACGCAACAAGCGCCCTGACCTTGACCCCGCCGTTGACGACTTCAAGAAGCACGAGGTCGATCCCGAGTTGCGTACTCCTTCCAGCGCAACAGCAGGGCATGCCATCCCAAGCCACACACAAATCTTTGTCTTCCCCCTCTCCTCCCTATGCCTCGTCCTTGTTTCTTGTCGTTGGGCGATGCACTCTAGGTGTTTGACTAATTGTATAGTTGAGGGATTGCAATCGTAATTGAAGGAATTTCTGCAAGATCAGTAATCAAGATTCCATTCAAGCAACTAGCAATATCGTAAAACTAAACATAAATAAAGCAAGTGTTTTTGATAGAGACACTGCAAATGTCTGAACCAGTGGAAAAAAAATCGTTGAAATTTCGGACGAATTTCCCGAAATTTACGATTCTCGGTGAGGGGCAAAAAAAGGCAATATAGGACTAAATTTTCGGTTTAATTTGAAAAAAATCCAATACGTTTTGCGTCTAGTAGAAATACACGATGTTTCCATTATCAACTTGGCTTCAGTGCAGTGGTTTTGGTTGCGAGCAGTGGTCGGCCAGGTTGTGTGTTTGATTTTGTACCATCACATATAATTTTGCTAAAAGATTTTAAGCGTCAGACTCTGAATCTGGACGAATTTTTTTTTAATTTTTTCTTCGAAATTTACCCTCGCAACGCCAACAAAAGTAATTAAGGAAAATGATGAATGACATTAGTTCATTTTTTCTAGCCAGATAGGGCCCATTTTAGAGTTTGGCACAGGGCCCCGTATTTTGCCGGTCCGGCCCTGATCCGTAATTCATGCATATCGTTGAAACTTCCTTTGCCAATACATCCAGAAATTACGCGTCCGTTCGCAGCAGCCATGCTGTGTCGACGCCGTCCTCCCGGCCAAAGCTCCAAGCCGCAAAAGCCTTCTTGAATCTTTTTTTTTTTTTGCGGGTGAAAAGGGATTTCTCTTTACTCACGGAGGCTTCTCAGTCAGAGCCAAGCTTACAATGAGGTCTAATCCCGAGTGCAACCAAACAGCGGTGCGAGGAGTGCTCCTACCATACTTGGCGAGCTCATGACTAACTTTGTTCTGCGAACACAATACAACCGCCGACCTCACAACTCCACGTCGCTCTTGCGCCCCCGCCCGTCGGTGTTAGTGCTGCCTCCTGCCCTCCATCATCCACGGCCTTCGGCGTCCCCCTTGCCATTCCATCCGCCTCAACGCTCCAGCCGGCCAACCAACGTTATTTAACTGGTCATGTCCATGTCTCAGCTTGCATGCATATGCCTCCGTTTAACGGACTCTCTTTGCCTCATTATTTTTATTTTAACTGATCATGCAGTTAATTATCCTTTATTTTATTTTTTCCGAGACGGCTTCTTAACACCGGGAAAGTCAAACGAAGTATATAAATTGGATAAGTTCAAAAAAAAAGTATATAAATTGGATGCATTAGATATAAGGAGGCGATGCATGCCTATTTAACAAGAATATTGGACTTCCCTTTAACACACAACATAATCTAGCTCAGTTGGCAGTGGTGCTATGAACTGAACAAGAGGCTGTGAGTTCGATTCACAATAGCTACACTTATTTTTGTCATTTTTGCCTCCACCTGGCTCTCAGGAAAGATGGGCCCAATTTGTTGGGCCACCGGCGCAGCATATGGGCGTCTCAGTAAAAAAGAAAAGGGCCTGATTTGTTGGGCCACCGGCGCAGCACACGGGCCTCTCAGTACATAAAAAAGAAAAAAGCTTAAGTGGACCAGTTGAGAAGGGAAGGACGTACGGAGAGAAGGGAAGGAGGACGTACGAAGTTGACACGGACGGACGAAAACGACTAAAGCGACGGACGAAATTACGGTGGTAAGAAGCAATAGCCCCTTTATTAGCCCCTTTATTTATTTATTATTTATTATTATTAGGGGTATAGATATAGATATAGAGGTATAGATATAGATATAGATATAGATTATCAGGCCTGATTTCTTATGTTTCAATTTAAGAGCTATCTATATGATGCATTTCTACCTATGTAGCTATGTATCAACTTCATACCTAAATATCTATTTTCTTATGATCCAATCGATATTTAAATATTCTAATGTGCATGGTTTCAATGCTTGGTTTGCCCTCGCCCTTTGCGCCATCGGCGCAACAGGTCATCTAGTGACGTGAATGAACAAAGGAAAGTGAACGTCAGTTAGTCAATACTCATGTAGCCATTTCAGCAAGCATGTTCAGTGCATGTATATGCTCTGTACTTACTGCAATCGTACTGTACGTGGGTGAGTTCGGCCTCCATGGTCCCGTGCCGGGTTGTGGCGTGCTGCTTGACGGCGAGCACCCTGCGCCGAGGCCGCTCATTCCGTTGTAAAAATTTAGAGCTACGTCGAGCACACTAACGGAAAACAAAACAAATTTGGAGCATGAGAGCCCGTGAGCTACCAGAGCATGAGAGCCTGACGAAGGGGGAGCACAAGAAGGTCCTGGCAGCGGCGGCGCGGTGGCTTGGCACGCGGAGCGGTTCTGGACGGGGTGGGCTGCTGCTCCCCCTTGCGGTGCAACTCCTGCCTGCCACCGTGGATGAACCTCCAGCCGTGGCAGAGTGTGGCCTGCATGTTCCCCATCGCCCCGCCAGGCGCCGCACCTGCCTCCGCCATCTCTGCGTCCCGCGGCTTCGCCCCGCCGGCATCCGGATCGTGCACGTGAGGGCGTGGGACGGGAGGGGAGTGGGGGGGCGTCCATCTCCGCTCCATACGACATATCCACTCACGAGATTCCATTCAGTTTATACTCCCTCCGTGGAAAATACACAGGAGCTCTCGGGTGCGGAGCACCCCTATACGAAAAATAATCGTAAAAAATACCCAAAAAATCAAAAAAATCTGAAAAACTTGGATTCCCAATCTACTTCCGTGTGAAATTTCGTGGAAAAATACCAAAAAACGTATCCGTGGCGAAGGAAATACTATCCGAACAAAAATCTACCCAAACAGTGTTTTTCTATACATAGGAATTTTTTGTCTTTTTTGCTACGAATACGTTTCATGGTATTTTTTCACAAAATTTCAAACGAGAGTAGATCGGGAACCCACGTTTGATATCCCAAAATCCCAGATTTTTTTTCAAATTTCTCGGTATTTTTTTGAACGAATTGTTTGTATAGGGGTGCGGAGCACCCGAGAGCTCCAAATCCTCGTCCCTCCCGTCAAAAACGCTCTTGTATTATGGGACGGAGGGTGTAGTGTCAAAAACACTCTTATATTATGGGACGAAGGGAGTACTAGATAGGGGGCGCGGACGGCGGGCCAACATATAGGACATTGAGATGATAATAGACATGATCTTAGCATCTCGTAAACATGTATCATAACGATGATTCTTTAGAGGATAATAAAGTTTGGGTGTAAAATGTATTTAGTTACATATAGGAATTGGTCCATCCAACATACATAAGGAGGATGGCATGATCATAAGATATATATGGGGCCAACAATAAGTCTTATGGATGTACAGAAGTGTAGGATCAGAGAAATTTCGATGCAGAGCAGTAAGGCGAAGGGTTGTAACGACGGTAGGTTGTAACGACGGTGATCATAAGATATATATGGGGCCACACTCTGCCACGGCGGGAGGTTCATCCACGGTGGCATCTGAAATTGAATAGGACACTTGATCAAGCAAATTATGATTTACCTGCTATGCCGTGTATGTCATTTAATTTTCCAGGGAATAGCATTCTATCTGTTTCTTTGGAGGATGCATGGAATGTACTGACGAGTAATCACACCTGTTAAAATGAAAGGGAGAGCACCTATTGTCTTTGTCTGTGATCATAACCACTGCTGGAGTCAAACTTCTAGTACGACATTGCTCAGCCCACACACCATCACCATCGTTTAAACCACCAGCAATCAAATATGAACTCCAAGCATGTCAAGGGTATCAACGGTGGATGGAATTAAGAACTGATTCCTCTCCCGTGTCGATACTCCTCAACTGAACCGGACACCTAACCTTTAGGCCGTACCTGATAACAAACCACGATAATCATTATTCAGTTAAGCACCAATCCTAAAACAATCATTAAATTAAGCATGGCTAATAATACAAAAACTCACTTGAATAACAAAGAGGCAACATGAGTAAGGCATTAATAAAAAGCTTTGAGGACATTGAATTTTTTACATCTATACTAATAACAGCGGTGAGTCATTGTAACCTAACTTCATAAAGAGGGCATTAAACAAGGAGAGTGGATGTTCTAAAGTTGCACGAAACTATTAGTCTCATAGGAGAATAATTCCACAAAACTGTTGCAACTAACATTTCACAAACTACAGCACCTAAAGGAATATATATCTTCATATTCGATTCATGGTGTTGGATCACACATTTCAGAGTCCGTGGGATAGATAAAGGACTCAAACAAATTAGGTCATTTATTATTGTGCTTATAATGAATTAGAGCTCTAAGCTTTACCACAAGAACAAAAAATAAGCAAGGTCAACTGATCATCTGCTTGTTCTGCCTCATCATGAGGTGCTATCTGCGCCTGCGCTCGAGTGTTTAAGCATCGGTGAGCTCAGGTAGCTGCTGTGTGACCTTTTCATCCATCTTCTCATCCAACAATCTCTCGATCCTCTGCAGTAGATGGTTACCATCAAAGAAATTTAGGTTGGAAATTAAATTAAAGAAGATCGAATATTTCATTTCTTCCCTAGAAATCTCCAATCAGAATTTGTGCGGTGCGGTTAAAGACAATGTCCACTATGCATATGCTATCCAATCTCCATGAAGCAACACAAAATAACCCAAACAAAAATTTATCAGGAGATATATCAGTTTATCAAAGGTTTTGCCCATGTTGCTAGACCCAACTTGCATTCTTATCGTTTGACTTATACTCCCTCCTTTTCTAAATATAAGCCTTTTTAAAGATTTCAATGCGGACTACATACGGATGTATATAGACGTATTTTAGAGTGTAGATCCACTCATTTTGCTCCATATGTAGTCCTTGTTGGAATCCCTAAAAGGGCTTATATTTAGGAATGGAGGGAGTACTTGCTAAAAGGAGGTGATTTGAATGTAACTAATCTTAGAAAATAGACCCACATCCATACTGAAATGTAAATAAATACTATAGCAGCAAATGAATTGCAGTGTACTGAATTTAGTAACTTGGGTTGGTAGCTGCAAACGTGGACATCCTCGAATTACCATCGCTTATCCTATAAAGACCTCACACAGCATCAAGAAGGAAGTCCAAATTACTAAACCTACAAATTTCGTCCCTTCTATTTATGCATCTCCAGTGCCTAAGAAATGAGGAAGCCACATATTGCAATATATTTTATTGTACCAAGACTTCCTCAACAACATCAAGAATAAAATCCCATTACTAAATCTACAAACTTTGTCCATTGCGGGAGAGGACAGATGTGTTACCTTGGTGGGGTCGAGCTGCGGGCTCCAGAAGCAGCAGCGACGTCACGGATTCGAGCAGGCGAGGCTGGCGAGCTGCAGGCAAGAAGATGTGATTGCTACCGCCAAACTTGTGCAGTTATGTAAACTAAATATAGTATATCACTGTATAGTTCATGACCAAGTCGTTAAAATTCTACGAAACAGCATGCAAGATACATATCTCACGAACAGTTTCACAAAATAAAGATCTAAATAGGACGAAACAAATCTGAATAGAATATTTCTGGTGATGCAAATTGCAAACAAATGTATTTCAGGAGTTCCATTTCAGTTTTAGCCTCACTCTGCAATGATTAATGCATGCTAATATGATGTATTATTCACCAGTTCTTCCTCCCACTGTTATGTGATATTTTCTTTCCAATCAGTTCAACAGATACCAAGTTAAGATTGTGCATCAAGGGAACAAAAGTAAGAACATGCAGAAAATAGATCTAAACAGGTCATAGCATACTCAAATAGCATCAATTTGGTAAGCAGAGGTGCATACTTACATTTATCAGCAGGTTTTAGCATCAGTTTTTCGTTGGTAACGAACTTTATACACGAACAAATATGTCCTAATAAATTAACATGTAAGATCATGTACTACATCGGTTAGAATCAGATGATCCAACATACTCAATTTACTACAATATTACCAGATCCTGGTAGACCAAACATGGACAGTTGGTTGGTCATGCTGTAAGAGATGTGAAACATCGCATCCATTATTCACAACAAAAAAATACTGAGTTTTTCAATAAAAACAGAAGTTCTCTGCATAATATCTGCAACTCACAAGCCAATCAGGTCCAACCACAATATGGAATGAAGTGACAAAGAAAATCAAGCCCCCTAACTGTAGTGGCCTCTCCCTCTCGGTGAATGTACCCACTAAATATTGAAGCCACGATCTTGGAATTGCAACTGCAACTGCTCAATACTTATTTTGGTCTCTGAATATACTCCATACTACCAAAGATTGATGGTAATCTTATCAGAAGCCAATAAAAAAACCAGCTACCTGCAAAATAAAAATCTACTTTTGTCATTTCCAAAGGGACAAAAAGAAATGGACAATCACCAGGAATCATGCTTATTAGCCAAGAAGTAATCTATAGGAAAGCACCAACTAAGAAAGATAGTAAACGAAGCATAGAGATATTACAATATAGGTTTGAGGGAAAATAATTTACCCGGTTGAATCATTTAAGGAAACTACTGTAATTAGAGAGGCTAGCCAAAGCAAAACCCAAGAGATAAGGATAAAGCTTTTATTCTATCTCACATCATCCCTTCAGGTTTTTAGAGAATTGTTGATCTCTGGCAAATTCAATGCATACAGATGCAATTAAGGACACCAGAAAATAAGAACATTTGATACATATATGTACCATTCAGAATTAAGGAGAAATGGAACTTGTCTCTCATTTGGATGTGATGCCCTCAGATAAAATTGAAGGGAGAAGAAACGTGACAAATTTCCATGTGATAAAGCCAAGTATAGAAAGCAATGACAAAAACTACCTATGCATGCTTGTTGGCTTTAAGAAAAAAATTAGGTATTCCATTCCTTTGTGAAAGACACATAAAAAGTGCAAAAAGGGTAACAAAAAGCAGGTTTATGTCATATAGCACCATCCTATAGTTAGGAGTGACAAATGTCTTATTCATTGTGCAGAGTAGTATGGAACGCCGGGTTCTCCGTTCCCAACCAATTGTTTTAGATGTTTTACTTGGCATGGAGTCATTGCTATTTCATTTCCATACGGGCAGCATATATATGTCATATATTTCACAATATTGCCAGACATATGGAGCTGGATGTTGTTATAGAATTATTGAATATTTCAAAGAAAGCACAAACATAAAACCAGTTCAATGGTAGGTGAGTCCCACCTCGTGCAGTATGCGCCTCTGACTTGCACGGTTCTTTGCCTGGAAAGGAAATTCTGGAACTGCCTGTGTTGTTGAGATATGAATCTGTAGAACACAGCCCGTCATGAGAAACTACTAAAAATAATCACATTCTTGAGTAAAGAGTTCGGCCTTGATACTGTGTTCCAGTACCTTTGTCATCGCTGATGTATATAATAATCAAGGATCGAGATTCGTGCTGCACAATGATGTCGTATCCGAGTCGATTGATCCCACTGTTCTGTAAACATAAGAACTCATGTCATACAAACCAGACAAATACACATGGGGGTACTTATAAAGTAAGGAAAACATTGGTAAAATAAGTTTGGCAGAAGAACAGAGAAAAAGAATGCATTAAACTAAATGAGGTCTTGTAAATAAGTTGGATAAATTAAGCGACTTTACACTGTTGTAATTGTAAAAGCTTCAGTAATGTAGCTGCAACATCATGGAGTGAATGGCAAATTTAATATCTTCCCCATGTACCCTACACTTGAGCATTCTTTGAGTTGAGCTAGCAGATAAGGCAACTCTCATGTATTCGCGTGGAATAGAAACATAAGGCAAGAGAAAGAGAGCAAAATGACATGCTGCCTCAACACTGACTTTCAATTCACAAATGTAAATACTAATGTGGTGCCCATCTAAAGAACACTACACATGATAGCAAGTTGTACCAGTACATTTTCTATAATGCTATCACCGCCATCTCATTTGTTTTAGCAGAGCAACATCTTTGAGACTCCCGAATTACCCTTTCAGTAGCAAAGTTCTGCCTTTCGAAAACAAAACCGAACACCTAAACATGATCAGTCTACCCAAATTAATTGAATTCAAAGTTCTGATATGAACAAACATATGAATTATGTCTGAGCTTTCATATTTTTATAGTATTAAAGTAAATACAAGTTATAAATTAGTTGATATATGAAATTCCATAGCCCTGATCAGAAGGCCTAGAGAACCAAAAAGAAAGCACAGTACGTAGTACACACAGAGCTTCATATCAAATATATGTAAAAATAGAAACCAAAGCTTGACTGGATTGTATTTAGAAAAGTGATCCCAACAGATTGTTGAAGAGGCGATAGAAGCTCCAGACTTGGACAATCAAGAAAATGCTCAATTATAATTCTTCAATAGTTATAAGTTCAAGTATTTTCCAAGAGAATGTTCTATTATAAAAAGCTTAAGCTCAGACCTTTCGCATAACTGTATTTTTTACAATATCCTAGTATCATTATCAACCACTGTACATTATCATAAACCATCGATCCTCTCATGACTACACAGTACACCACTGCATTTGCTGCAGTTGAAAAGAGACCATAAGCATCCTAATCAGTTACCTGGAGATAGTCTGACTGCACATGTTTTAAACGTCCAAGTCAGCCCTTGTCTTGATCAATACACAGCGGGAGTAGCTGCTGCGACCACAACAAAATTAACCATCACCGAACTATCCCGAGGAAGACATGACCAAATGAAATGTAAAAAACATACAAATATGGAATGTTCTAGGAGCCTTGAGGGAAGGCAACAATGCTTAATGATGGATACAAAATGTCATATTGCAAGAAAAACTTAGAAAGAAAAGACTGCATACAGTTGTTAAGGTAGGAACTGCCCTTATTTACTACATCAACCAGCTGACAATTTGTCTTCTCAACTATGGCTCTATCAACTTGGGAACAAATTATGTGAAACGAAGCACAAATAAACCAAAAGAGGAATAAATAAACCAATTCATGACATGGATGGATGGAGGCGAAAAATCAGTTTATCTTGGTGAAGGGGCAGATAAATCCTAACCTGGAGACAAGAAATTAAAAGGCGCAGAACTTAACCTGGGCTTGAGACCTTAGATCTGGGAATGGTATTCCAACCATGTAGAGAGGAATCCTAGGTAGGTGCGACCAAGTCTCGTCCTCCCATGCTCTGCATCGACCGCCTCCATCACGCTACTCCTCCTAGTGAGAATTTGGCATGAACATCAGTACAAGAGCACGAGCAACACCAAATAACATCTACCTCATGGCTCAACTTATTATGATGCAAATTCTGCTCCCTCTCAAGATTAAAAACCTAAAGATGCTCTGAGGACAGCAAGGTAGTGAGATAGCTCAAGGAAGGGGAATATCAAGGACTCAACAGTTGCGGCCCTCAACAAAATAAATTATAAAAGTGCAAGCTAGGAATAGGCTTGTGTAACTTCATTATGCAGGTCGGATATGAATTTTATGCTAATGCCAGCAAAACTGTTCACATGAAATTCATGCGTGGCCCCAACTCAGTTATGAACTGCATCAGTTGATTATTTTAACAATCATTCACAACAATTGTATCAGAATTAGTGCATGCATCGTTCAAAGTAAACCCATCATGGAAGCAAAGATGTATATGTCCAACTCGCAATAGACAAATCTAAACTTTTGTTTTCAACTAACTCCACTCATTTACAGCTTTTTGTACATAATAGCATCTAGATCCACGGAAAGGCCGCATGAAGACAAACGAAACTTATGATTTGAATGCAGCTCCTTTGGGTAAAATTGCTGCTCCTCCCAATACGTAGTCTGGCATGGTCTTATCAGTTAGGAGAATAAAAACAAGATAACAATGGAAAGTAAAGAATATTTCCCTCTCTAGGAAAATCTACCATAGAGCAAGACAAACTGATAACATATAGACTGATATCACCTAACTAAAAGACAATAACATCTATCTTGAATGAAATGAAATTTATAGATGAAATGTTCAGAATTTTTGAACCCTTGGAATCTCCAGCATATAGCAGTACAGTTTTCTTTATTCATCAAAAAGGAGAAATTAGGAAGGCATAGTTCGTGGTTCCAAAGTTCATGGCATATCAAAAACTAAAAAACAAGGCTTATCCTATCTTGTATGGGATGCAAAAAAATTGGAACCTGAGTCTAGAGAGTAAAGAGGTTGGCTCACCATAGTAGCTGCTTCCGATCCTTGGACCTAGTTTGGCCATAAATCCCAACATCACGTGGTGAATGGGTACCTCAGTTCGTCAAACATGCAGCGACAACGTCCGTGGTCACGACGAGCACCGGCAAACCACTGTGAGAAAAAAAAGGCGAAAGGAGAAAATGAACCAGACATAAGCCAACCAGCAAGCAGTGAAAGGAAACCAGTAGGTGGCAATACCTGCATCTGGGCGACTCGACGGCTGCCCAAGAAATCGCTAGGACGTGTATGGCAGTGTAGACCTTGTGAATGGTCTCGAGGGCACACTCCAGCTCAGCCACTGCATCTGGCGTCATCGGCCGACCACGGCCGCTATTCTGCAAAGGACAAATAAGAAAACATCAGTCCGGAAAGGCAACAATTAATCCATCTTATAACTCATTCTGGAACAACTAATATATGCTTAATTCCTGCTAAAACAGCAACAACAAAATATGATGAGCTGACATCGACCAATACATAGCAATAACTCTAGATCTGGGCAACACCAAGCAAATTCCACACCAACAAGAGACCTGCAACCAGACCAGATCAAAAATTAACGAAGGACAGATAACCGGACTGAAAGAAATAACACGCGACGAGGAAAATCACCTTCACCGGTATCACGGCACAGCGAAGCCATCGCAACGGGAGCCGCCAGCGCAGTTGACGCGAAGACCAGCTTCGGGAACAAGGGGGTCGTCTTCTTCCTCCCCCGTGGCCTCCTGTTCCTCTCTCCCACGACCTCCATGGCCTCCTCTTATTCCTCCCCCATGACCTCCATGTCCTCTTCTCCTTGGCGGCAGCAGCGCTGATTTGTGCAGCGAGAGAGGGAGTCGGGAGAACGAGAGGAGAAAGGGGATCGAGTGAGCTGTGCGGGAGAGCGTGCACCTAAGGCTCCAGGCACGGTGGCCGGAAAGAGCGACATCAGAGGAGCGGCGGCGGCGCAAGAGAGGTGAGAGGGAGAGAAAGAAGGGAGAGAGAGAGAGAGAGCCCGAAACCTAGCGTCTTATCCGATGGGGACTGGGCAACGAATTGGGGCGATCCACATGGCGCCGGCCCATCCGAAATGACGCCAATGCCCCCGCTGGGCGACCAAAACGCGGTGGCACACATTTTTTAACCGCATAAGAAGCCCACCGGGCACCCTTCTCGCCACAGCCGCTGACAGGAGAGGCCCACAAGTGCCCTGACCCCACGAATCAGTGACATACCACCAATATCCGAAGGTGAGAAAAAAATCTCCAAAGTAAATAAACAGGACATGCACGAACGAACGACCAGGATCGCGACACGACAGCCAGGAGCACCGGATCGAACAGCCAACATTCAGATCGATCTGAGAAGCCTCATATTCCGGCATGAATCAAGAATTGAGATGATCGTTCGATTCAAAGATGGACGACTCCCAGGGTAAAAACAAAACTCTAGTGTGCCACATACATATTTCGTTTTAAAAAAAGTCAAACTTCTCTAATTGTAGCCAAGTTTATCCACAAAAATATCAATGCCAACCAACTAAACCCATTCTTAATTTTGGATTATTTCATCAATGAGATAATTTTTTGAAAAATTAAGAATTTCAGTATTTTTTTCTTATTCTTTTTATTTATTCTTTCAGAAAGAGATAAGAATTAGTTTGGTGAATCGGAAACAATTTTGTAGAAAAATTGAAGTAAAAATTGCAATTTCTTTTCTTATGGAACATAGAATGTCTAATCATTATCACTAGATTCACCATGAAATATATTTTTATATTTTACATATTTATAATTGTAAATTTTTATATATTTTGCTATAAAGTAGGTCAAACATAGACAACATTTGATTTCTGAAAAACTAATACACCTTTTATTTAGGAAAAGAGGGAGTAGTGAGATAGCCAAGATTTCTGTGCACTAACAGCACTTTCGCCCAATCAAAAGAAAGGCGGTAATATGCGTATGATAGTACTCCCTCTGTAACTTGAAGTAAGATGTTTTTGGAGTTTAAACTGCAAAAACATCATACATCAAGTTACATAGGTTGTACTAAACAGTAATGCGTAACTCATATAAACCATCACACAACTAGAAGGAGCAACCAACAGATTGCTACTACACAGTAGGATAAGAAAGATACAAGTTTAACAAGAACACATCATATATGCACAACTAGAAGGCTCAGTGTGCATTAGGAAAGAGTTGTACACCACAGAATAAGTACGATAAGTTTTAAACCATATAACATATATATCTAACTTAAACCATCAATGCTTCAAATGACTGCAGATCCTTGTCCAGAGCTTGAAGGCATCATCACTGCAAAAAAAAATATCAACCTATAATTTCTGCACAGGGAATTATAGTAGGACATGAAATATACACACATTAGCAAGTGCAATGGCTGACAACCTTGATGAACACTAATGCAGATACACTTCCTATTTTAAGACATTAACATCAGGATTTTAGATGAACTACGCCTAATATGGTTTATATACACACATTAGCAGGTGCAATGGCTGACAACCTTGATGAACACTAATGCAGATACACTTCCTATTTTAAGACATTAACATCAGGATTTTAGATGAACTACGCCTAATATGGTTTATATGGCAGGTGTTTCAAGTAATACTACATCACAAGCTTAATGAATGTTGCTAATGACCTGATGAGGATTGAATGAGGTACTATGGTGGCCCTCCTGTGGCAGATGAATCAACCATTTCGTTCTCTTTGTTCCATCGGCCTCAAACAGATGACGACCTCCATCTAAAAGGCATAACGAGCAGAAAACCGTTACATTCATGATCAACTTATTCAGCAATATGGAGAAAAACAATGACGTCATGACAAACCATAAACCCGAACAGGCCAGATAGTGTAAATCTAACAACTGATTGATCATGCCGAGGACCTAAAGTAACACATCCTTTATCTCCAGCAACTTAGAAAGACTTCTACCATACAGAAAAAAGTCCAGCATGATTTAAGTCTTAACTATTTACTGCCTAGGCTGAACACCACAATTAAGGTCTTGATTATTACCGTACGGACTGAACAAGTAACCACCATGAATTAAGGCTTAACTATTTACTGTACAGACTGAATAATAACATGTGCCACACGAAATAAGAACCATGCATACCAAAATGAAATTTCCCAAACAACAGCTAATTGATACATGAACGTAACCCTAAAAAGGATAACAAGTATGGCTATAGTTACCTGATTCACTCTTAGAACATTTCTTCGGCGCACAGGCAATGGCTGAACTGAAAAGCATGGATCTCTCACAATAAATATTACTTAACCCACTTGCTGTTTTTCTCTCCAGGTCAATAATGAGAATGCAACCATCATCATCATCCTCACTCTTGTATAGGAGTCCAACACGATCATCATCACACAGGATGGGACAAGAAGGTTGCAGGTCCGATCCGATATAGGACTCAATTTCCACGTCATCAGCATGAACTATATGCTCCTTGCACCAGTGGTTCCAAGAGGTCTCCCTATACCATGTCACAACCCTCCAAGCATCACATATGGGTTCTTCCAAGTGCTTGGTTGGATCAACATCAGAATCAAAGAGTTCATTGGCATCAGGGATGGTGGCTGTGGAACTGAATAAATCTTCCATCTCAACACATTTGATTATTAAACCATCAGGGGTTTCAGTGCATGTGACATCTCGTATTTCACTTGCTGAAAATTGGTCGTAGTATTCTCGGTTGTTGGGTAGTAGGTTGGGCAACGGAATGAAACGGGTCATAACCTGTTCTTCAAGGACTTTGCAGAAGAGAATTCCCTTCCAGAGATCGACATAGCCCACCTCTTCACCTAAGACAACCACCTTATCGGGAAAAAGCCCTGGACGAATCTTATTTATCCAGGAAGGAAAATCGGGGCCAAGAAGATGTTTGCTCCAGACTAACCCTTTGGACCTGAAGACATGGAGTTCGTATTTCCGTGAAACCCAATCCCTTTTGAAAGCGACCAAGACACAGTGCCTGCTGTCGACGTCGGGAACGACGCCGACGAGGTATGGATTTAGACTCTCACTAGCAAAATACGAGCCGACTTCAGGCAACGGATCAAGCGACTGCTTGCACCCGGGCTGTTCGGCCCTATAGATGAAGTACTGTGGCGGGCCGTAACGGGGGTACATACGGAAAAGGATGCAGTACTCCGACGACCATAGGATCTCCGGGATTTCGGTGAAGTAGTCATCTTTGAGTTCGGGACAGCTAACATCGAAGTACGAGAGCAATGGCGGCTCGTTGATTGAGATGGTTACCTTCATGGATCCCTTCCGTTGTGGTGCGCGCGGTGATAGAGCGATAACCGACCGCTTTGCTAGCGCACCGACGTGTGTAAAGGAAGACGTTGTGGTGGCGGCGAACGGAGGTGGATTCGACGAGGCTGCGTTTTGCCATGGCTTGGGGTGTTGCGATTTGGGGATTAGGGTTTGCGGAAGAGAGGAACCAGGTATTTATGCACAGACCACCCTTGACGAACCGACTGGCCAGGTCGAGCCCAACCAATTTGATTCTTTTCTTCTGAGATGAGATCAGAAGAATCCAGCCCAACCAAAAATTACGCTGTATAGTTGTGAACCAGGTCCATCTGAAGGGAGCCCTATGTCTCGCTTACAGTAAGACGTAGGGAAGCCTGGCCCGAAGGCGAGCTCTACATGGGCGGGCCCAGGCGCGTGGGAGGCCACAGCCTCTCTTTTTTTGCTTTTTTCTTCATGTTTTTTGTTTTCGTTTTTTGCTTTCTTTCTTTACTTTTCTTTATTTATATATATACTTCCGAATATTCTAAATAAATACATTACAAAAAAACTTTACAGAAAACATTTCAAAAAATGTTAATCAAGAATTTGATAAATGTTAAATGTGTATAAAGAAAATGTGTCTCATCTATACAAAAAATGTGCACAAAGAATATGCAATAACTATTAGAAAAGTTGATCATGTATTTAAAAACTGTTAATCAAATATTTGAAAAAATATTAAACAAGTATTTAAAAATGTTAAACATGTATAAAAAATGTTGACCATGTATTAAAAAATGTTAATCTTGTATTTGAAAATATTAATCAAATATTTGAATAAAATGTTAAACAAGTATTTGAAAAATGTTAATCAAACATTTGAAACATAAGCATATTATAAAAAAAACCTTCACATAAAACATTTGAAAAAAAATGTTAACCAATAATTTGAAAAATGTTAAACATGTATTAGATAGGCCTATTTACCAAAAACGTACAAATTGTCTGGAAAAAAGTAGACATCAAAAAATATAGGTTTCAAAAATGTTAATCATGTATTTAAAAAATCTTAAACGAGTATATAAAAATATTTCTGATGTATACGAAAATTGTTGAATATGTATTTAAAAAGGTTAACATGTGTTGAACAAAAAACCCGATGAAAATCGACAAAAAAAGAAAAATGAATAAACCCAATAAAAACAAAAAGAAAACCAAAGAAAATGAAAAACCAAAGAAACCATTGCAAAAGAGTGGAAACAGAGATATCGAGTAAGAGACAAAGAAAAACAAAAAATGATGAAAACCAATAAAGAAACAAAGAAAAACAAAAAAAAGCAAAAAAACAATGAAAACCGAGAAAGAACCAAATAAAAATGGGGAACAAAGAAAAAAATCGGTGAAAACCAATAAAGAAGTGAATAAAACCAAAGAAAATCAAAGAAAAAACAACCAAAAGAAGGAAAAAAAGTTCAAAAACGATGAAAACCAGTGCAAAAATAATAAAACCGGAGAAAAACAAAAAGATAAACAGAGAACAGAAGAAAACTAGTGAAGAAACAGTGAAGACAGAAAGAAAAAACAAACAAAAAATAAAAAACGAAGAGAACTAGCGAAGCGAATGCAACGAGCGACGGCGTGCAAGTGAACTAACGCACGGAAAAGAGCCGGCCCGGTGCTATAGCGCGTAGGAAAAGATTTAGGCGAGATGCTAGATACTCGCTATAGGCGATATATAGGGTTTGCTCTATCTAGGCAACTGGTCGGCCCTACTTCCTTCACTAGGCCTGTTTTTTGGTAGGTTGTATCATTTTTGAGCTATTTGCATCTGTGACTGAGTTGGGCCTAGCTGAGTGTTGGAGTATAAAACCCTGGCTTCGAGTATAAGCTTTTTGACTATTAGCATATACGGCTAAGTATGTACCTTGCATTATAGGATATGGCAATCTATAGATGGTGGGCGGTCCCTCACATAAACATTGTCTCTCAATCAGCGCCATGTTGAGACAACTCAATCGTCCTACCCATCCCTACCAACGACGGCTAATAGAAAGCCATCAAGGTCACGAGGACTGGGCTGAAGGCAATAAGTTCTATGGACAACCGTTACTCCTAGAATAATTGTGTTCCTCTCAAGGTATCAACGCATGTCACCCGGAGGTCTATTGGATCGCACAACTATACTTATCAACTTCATGTGGCTTGGGGAATTGGTCTCCAATTACACCAATGGATTGGACATCTCAATCACTAAATACCGCAAGGGTAAATCAAACACGAAGGAGACACACATAAATAAACGACACATATCAACTAACCGCTTTCTAGAAGA
The DNA here is from genome assembly GCA_039707655.1 of Elymus sibiricus. Classification (NCBI taxonomy): domain Eukaryota; kingdom Viridiplantae; phylum Streptophyta; class Magnoliopsida; order Poales; family Poaceae; genus Elymus; species Elymus sibiricus. The sequence continues at coordinate 258,361,159 of CM077674.1, forward strand.
CCGACCCATAGCATACACTTACTCAAATAACATCACATATAAGGGAGGATTCATGAATTGTTACAACCCATCACGGATACCGTGATGGGGTGTTGGTGAGGACGGTGATGGTGGCAACGATGGTGATGGCGTGGCAGCAGCGACCCATGGCCAGGCCCACAGGCAGGGCTCCTCTGGCGGTGGCTCCTTTCTGGTCTTCCTCTATGGTTGCGATGATGGAGATGAACGCTTGCCATAGCCCCCAAGTACTTCTTGATGTGGACGGGCAGCTGGACATGGAGAGATGGATTGTGGATGGTAATGATGAAGATGATGGCGGCCACTAGGGGTTAGAGGTGTATATATAAGAGCTGTCCCAAAGACTCCTCTGTTGATGTAGCATCTCTAGGTGAGCCCAATGCTTTACCAAAACTTCCCTTGATGGGCAAGGAAGTTGTAGTAACAAACGGGGACGAAATCCGCGAAGAATCCCATGTGAAAGGGCAACTTTCGGAGGTTTCTGGGAAGCTCCCCTTTCCTTTCCCAAAACATCCATTGATGGGCAAGACACTCATAGGAATAAGCTTGTGCAGCTCCCCGAGCTGCTTCAGCTTCTTTGCAAGATCCACGCTCCGTGTCGGATCCTGGAATTGCAGCCAGAATTGCTAGTCCTGCCCATGTGCAGGGTCTCTGCTACCACTATAAAAATGGCATGCCTGTGCGGTGATGACCCACAAGTATAGGGGATCAATCGTAGTCCTTTCGATAAGTAAGAGTGCCGAACCAACGAGGAGCGGAAGGAAATGACAAGCGGTTTTCAGCAAGGTATTCTCTGCAAGTGATGTAAATAGTAGTAACAGATAGTTTGATAGCAAGGTGATTCGTAACAGGTAACAAGTAACAATAGTAGCAAGAGTGCAGCAAGGTGGCCCAATCCTTTTTGTAGCAAAGGACAAGCCAAAAGTACTTCTTACAGTGAGCAAAGCGTTCTCGAGGACACATGGGAATTCTCGTCTAGTCACGTTCATCATGTTTAGTTGATTCGCGTTCACTACTTTGATAATTTGGTATGTGGGTGGACTGGTGCTAGGGTGTTTTTCTTACTTGAACAAGCAACCCTCTTATGATTACCCCCTCTCGCAAGCATCCGCAACTACGAAAAGAAGAATTAAGATAAATCTAACCATAGCATGAAACATGTGGATCCAAATCAGCCCCTTACGGAATAACTCATAAACTAGGGTTTAAGCTTCTGTCACTCTCGCAACCCATCATCTACTTATTACTCCCCAATGCTTTCCCCTAGGACCAAGCATGGTGAAGTGTTATGTAGTCGACGTTGACATAACACCACTAGAGGAAAAACAACATACATATCATCAAAATATAAAACGAATACCAACTTCACATGATTACTTATAACAAGACTTCTCCCATGTCCTCAAGAACAAACGGAACTACTCACAAATCATATTCATGTTCAAGATCAGAGGGGTATTGTATATGATTAAGGATCTAAACATATGATCTTCCACCAAATAAACCAACTAGCATCAACTACAAGATGTAATCAACACTACTAGTAACCCGCAGGTACCAATCTGAGGTTTTGAGAAAAAGATTGAATACAAACTAAACCCATGCACGAACGAACGACCAGGATCGCGACACGACAGCCAGGAGCACCGGATCGAACAGCCAACATTCAGATCGATCTGAGAAGCCTCATATTCCGGCATGAATCAAGAATTGAGATGATCGTTCGATTCAAAGATGGACGACTCCCAGGGTAAAAACAAAACTCTAGTGTGCCACATACATATTTCGTTTTAAAAAAAGTCAAACTTCTCTAACTGTAGCCAAGTTTATCCACAAAAATATCAATGCCAACCAACTAAACCCATTCTTAATTTTGGATTATTTCATCAATGAGATAATTTTTTGAAAAATTAAGAATTTCAGTATTTTTTTCTTATTCTTTTTAATTATTCTTTCAGAAAGAGATAAGAATTAGTTTGGTGAATCGGAAACAATTTTGTAGAAAAATTGAAGTAAAAATTGCAATTTCTTTTCTTATGGAACATAGAATGTCTAATCATTATCACTAGATTCACCATGAAATATATTTTTATATTTTACATATTTATAATTGTAAATTTTTATATATTTTGCTATAAAGTAGGTCAAACATAGACAACATTTGATTTCTGAAAAACTAATACACCTTTTATTTAGGAAAAGAGGGAGTAGTGAGATAGCCAAGATTTCTGTGCACTAACAGCACTTTCGCCTAATCAAAAGAAAGGCGGTAATATGCGTATGATAGTACTCCCTCTGTAACTTGAAGTAAGATGTTTTTGGAGTTTAAACTGCAAAAACATCATACATCAAGTTACATAGGTTGTACTAAACAGTAATGCGTAACTCATATAAACCATCACACAACTAGAAGGAGCAACCAACAGATTGCTACTACACAGTAGGATAAGAAAGATACAAGTTTAACAAGAACACATCATATATGCACAACTAGAAGGCTCAGTGTGCATTAGGAAAGAGTTGTACACCACAGAATAAGTACGATAAGTTTTAAACCATATAACATATATATCTAACTTAAACCATCAATGCTTCAAATGACTGCAGATCCTTGTCCAGAGCTTGAAGGCATCATCACTGCAAAAAAATAATATCAGCCTATAATTTCTGCACAGGGAATTATAGTAGGACATGAAATATACACACATTAGCAAGTGCAATGGCTGACAACCTTGATGAACCCTAATGCAGATACACTTCCTATTTTAAGACATTAACATCAGGATTTTAGATGAACTACGCCTAATATGGTTTATATACACACATTAGCAGGTGCAATGGCTGACAACCTTGATGAACACTAATGCAGATACACTTCCTATTTTAAGACATTAACATCAGGATTTTAGATGAACTACGCCTAATATGGTTTATATGGCAGGTGTTTCAAGTAATACTACATCACAAGCTTAATGAATGTTGCTAATGACCTGATGAGGATTGAATGAGGTACTATGGTGGCCCTCCTGTGGCAGATGAATCAACCATTTCGTTCTCTTTGTTCCATCGGCCTCAAACAGATGACGACCTCCATCTAAAAGGCATAACGAGCAGAAAACCGTTACATTCATGATCAACTTATTCAGCAATATGGAGAAAAACAATGACGTCATAACAAACCATAAACCCGAACAGGCCAGATAGTGTAAATCTAACAACTGATTGATCATGCCGAGGACCTAAAGTAACACATCCTTTATCTCCAGCAACTTAGAAAGACTTCTACCATACAGAAAAAAGTCCAGCATGATTTAAGTCTTAACTATTTACTGCCTAGGCTGAACACCACAATTAAGGTCTTGATTATTACCGTACGGACTGAACAAGTAACCACCATGAATTAAGGCTTAACTATTTACTGTACAGACTGAATAATAACATGTGCCACACGAAATAAGAACCATGCATACCAAAATGAAATTTCCCAAACAACAGCTAATTGATACATGAACGTAACCCTAAAAAGGATAACAAGTATGGCTACAATTACCTGATTCACTCTTAGAACATTTCTTCGGCGCACAGGCAATGGTTGAACTGAAAAGCATGGATCTCTCACAATAAATATTACTTAACCCACTTGCTGTTTTTCTCTCCAGGTCAATAATGAGAATGCAACCATCATCATCATCCTCACTCTTGTATAGGAGGCCAACACGATCATCATCACACAGGATGGGACAAGAAGGTTGCAGGTCCGATCCGATATAGGACTCAATTTCCACGTCATCAGCATGAACTATATGCTCCTTGCACCAGTGGTTCCAAGAGGTCTCCCTATACCATGTCACAACCCTCCAAGCATCACATATGGGTTCTTCCAAGTGCTTGGTTGGATCAACATCAGAATCAAAGAGTTCATTGGCATCAGGGATGGTGGCTGTGGAACTGAATAAATCTTCCATCTCAACACATTTGATTATTAAACCATCAGGGGTTTCAGTGCATGTGACATCTCGTATTTCACTTGCTGAAAATTGGTCGTAGTATTCTCGGTTGTTGGGTAGTAGGTTGGGCAACGGAATGAAACGGGTCATAACCTGTTCTTCAAGGACTTTGCAGAAGAGAATTCCCTTCCAGAGATCGACATAGCCCACCTCTTCACCTAAGACAACCACCTTATCGGGAAAAAGCCCTGGACGAATCTTATTTATCCAGGAAGGAAAATCGGGGCCAAGAAGATGTTTGCTCCAGACTAACCCTTTGGACCTGAAGACATGGAGTTCGTATTTCCGTGAAACCCAATCCCTTTTGAAAGCGACCAAGACACAGTGCCTGCTGTCGACGTCGGGAACGACGCCGACGAGGTATGGATTTAGACTCTCACTAGCAAAATACGAGCCGACTTCAGGCAACGGATCAAGCGACTGCTTGCACCCGGGCTGTTCGGCCCTATAGATGAAGTACTGTGGCGGGCCGTAACGGGGGTACATACGGAAAAGGATGCAGTACTCCGACGACCATAGGATCTCCGGGATTTCGGTGAAGTAGTCATCTTTGAGTTCGGGACAGCTAACATCGAAGTACGAGAGCAATGGCGGCTCGTTGATTGAGATGGTTACCTTCATGGATCCCTTCCGTTGTGGTGCGCGCGGTGATAGAGCGGTAACCGACCGCTTTGCTAGCGCACCGACGTGTGTAAAGGAAGACGTTGTGGTGGCGGCGAACGGAGGTGGAGTCGACGAGGCTGCGTTTCGCCATGGCTTGGGGTGTTGCGATTTGGGGATTAGGGTTTGCGGAAGAGAGGAACCAGGTATTTATGCACAGACCACCCTTGACGAACCGACTGGCCAGGTCGAGCCCAACCAATTTGATTCTTTTCTTCTGAGATGAGATCAGAAGAATCCAGCCCAACCAAAAATTACGCTGTATAGTTGTGAACCAGGTCCATCTGAAGGGAGCCCTATGTCTCGCTTACAGTAAGACGTAGGGAAGCCTGGCCCGAAGGCGAGCTCTACATGGGCGGGCCCAGGCGCGTGGGAGGCCACAGCCTCTCTTTTTTTGCTTTTTTCTTCATGTTTTTTGTTTTCGTTTTTTGCTTTCTTTCTTTACTTTTCTTTATTTATATATATACTTCCGAATATTCTAAATAAATACATTACAAAAAAACTTTACAGAAAACATTTCAAAAAATGTTAATCAAGAATTTGATAAATGTTAAATGTGTATAAAGAAAATGTGTCTCATCTATACAAAAAATGTGCACAAAGAATATGCAATAACTATTAGAAAAGTTGATCATGTATTTAAAAACTGTTAATCAAATATTTGAAAAAATATTAAACAAGTATTTAAAAATGTTAAACATGTATAAAAAATGTTGACCATGTATTAAAAAATGTTAATCTTGTATTTGAAAATATTAATCAAATATTTGAATAAAATGTTAAACAAGTATTTGAAAAATGTTAATCAAACATTTGAAACATAAGCATATTATAAAAAAAACCTTCACATAAAACATTTGAAAAAAAATGTTAACCAATAATTTGAAAAATGTTAAACATGTATTAGATAGGCCTATTTACCAAAAACGTACAAATTGTCTGGAAAAAAGTAGACATCAAAAAATATAGGTTTCAAAAATGTTAATCATGTATTTAAAAAATCTTAAACGAGTATATAAAAATATTTCTGATGTATACGAAAATTGTCGAATATGTATTTAAAAAGGTTAACATGTGTTGAACAAAAAACCCGATGAAAGTCGACAAAAAAAGAAAAATGAATAAACCCAATAAATACAAAAAGAAAACCAAAGAAAATGAAAAACCAAAGAAACCATTGCAAAAGAGTGGAAACAGAGATATCGAGTAAGAGACAAAGAAAAACAAAAAATGATGAAAACCAATAAAGAAACAAAGAAAAACAAAAAAAAGCAAAAAAACAATGAAAACCGAGAAAGAACCAAATAAAAATGGGGAACAAAGAAAAAAATCGGTGAAAACCAATAAAGAAGTGAATAAAACCAAAGAAAATCAAAGAAAAAACAACCAAAAGAAGGAAAAAAAGTTCAAAAACGATGAAAACCAGTGCAAAAATAATAAAACCGGAGAAAAACAAAAAGATAAACAGAGAACAGAAGAAAACTAGTGAAGAAACAGTGAAGACAGAAAGAAAAAACAAACAAAAAATAAAAAACGAAGAGAACTAGCGAAGCGAATGCAACGAGCGACGGCGTGCAAGTGAACTAACGCACGGAAAAGAGCCGGCCCGGTGCTATAGCGCGTAGGAAAAGATTTAGGCGAGATGCTAGATACTCGCTATAGGCGATATATAGGGTTTGCTCTATCTAGGCAACTGGTCGGCCCTACTTCCTTCACTAGGCCTGTTTTTTGGTAGGTTGTATCATTTTTGAGCTATTTGCATCTGTGACTGAGTTGGGCCTAGCTGAGTGTTGGAGTATAAAACCCTGGCTTCGAGTATAAGCTTTTTGACTATTAGCATATACGGCTAAGTATGTACCTTGCATTATAGGATATGGCAATCTATAGATGGTGGGCGGTCCCTCACATAAACATTGTCTCTCAATCAGCGCCATGTTGAGACAACTCAATCGTCCTACCCATCCCTACCAACGACGGCTAATAGAAAGCCATCAAGGTCACGAGGACTGGGCTGAAGGCAATAAGTTCTATGGACAACCGTTACTCCTAGAATAATTGTGTTCCTCTCAAGGTATCAACGCATGTCACCCGGAGGTCTATTGGATCGCACAACTATACTTATCAACTTCATGTGGCTTGGGGAATTGGTCTCCAATTACACCAATGGATTGGACATCTCAATCACTAAATACCGCAAGGGTAAATCAAACACGAAGGAGACACACATAAATAAACGACACATATCAACTAACCGCTTTCTAGAAGACCGACCCATAGCATACACTTACTCAAATAACATCACATATAAGGGAGGATTCATGAATTGTTACAACCCATCACGGATACCGTGATGGGGTGTTGGTGAGGACGGTGATGGTGGCAACGATGGTGATGGCGTGGCAGCAGCGACCCATGGCCAGGCCCACAGGCAGGGCTCCTCTGGCGGTGGCTCCTTTCTGGTCTTCCTCTATGGTTGCGATGATGGAGATGAACGCTTGCCATAGCCCCCAAGTACTTCTTGATGTGGACGGGCAGCTGGACATGGAGAGATGGATTGTGGATGGTAATGATGAAGATGATGGCGGCCACTAGGGGTTAGAGGTGTATATATAAGAGCTGTCCCAAAGACTCCTCTGTTGATGTAGCATCTCTAGGTGAGCCCAATGCTTTACCAAAACTTCCCTTGATGGGCAAGGAAGTTGTAGTAACAAACGGGGACGAAATCCGCGAAGAATCCCATGTGAAAGGGCAACTTTCGGAGGTTTCTGGGAAGCTCCCCTTTCCTTTCCCAAAACATCCATTGATGGGCAAGACACTCATAGGAATAAGCTTGTGCAGCTCCCCGAGCTGCTTCAGCTTCTTTGCAAGATCCACGCTCCGTGTCGGATCCTGGAATTGCAGCCAGAATTGCTGGTCCTGCCCATGTGCAGGGTCTCTGCTACCACTATAAAAATGGCATGCCTGTGCGGTGATGACCCACAAGTATAGGGGATCAATCGTAGTCCTTTCGATAAGTAAGAGTGCCGAACCAACGAGGAGCGGAAGGAAATGACAAGCGGTTTTCAGCAAGGTATTCTCTGCAAGTGATGTAAATAGTAGTAACAGATAGTTTGATAGCAAGGTGATTCGTAACAGGTAACAAGTAACAATAGTAGCAAGAGTGCAGCAAGGTGGCCCAATCCTTTTTGTAGCAAAGGACAAGCCAAAAGTACTTCTTACAGTGAGCAAAGCGTTCTCGAGGACACATGGGAATTCTCGTCTAGTCACGTTCATCATGTTTAGTTGATTCGCGTTCACTACTTTGATAATTTGGTATGTGGGTGGACTGGTGCTAGGGTGTTTTTCTTATTTGAACAAGCAACCCTCTTATGATTACCCCCTCTCGCAAGCATCCGCAACTACGAAAAGAAGAATTAAGATAAATCTAACCATAGCATGAAACATGTGGATCCAAATCAGCCCCTTACGGAATAACTCATAAACTAGGGTTTAAGCTTCTGTCACTCTCGCAACCCATCATCTACTTATTACTCCCCAATGCTTTACCCTAGGACCAAGCATGGTGAAGTGTTATGTAGTCGACGTTGACATAACACCACTAGAGGAAAAACAACATACATATCATCAAAATATAAAACGAATACCAACTTCACATGATTACTTATAACAAGACTTCTCCCATGTCCTCAAGAACAAACGGAACTACTCACAAATCATATTCATGTTCAAGATCAGAGGGGTATTATATATGATTAAGGATCTAAACATATGATCTTCCACCAAATAAACCAACTAGCATCAACTACAAGATGTAATCAACACTACTAGTAACCCGCAGGTACCAATCTGAGGTTTTGAGAAAAAGATTGAATACAAGAGATGAACTAGGGTTTGAGATGAGATGGTGCTGGTGAAGATGTTGATGAAGATTGGTCCTCCCACGATGAGAGGAACGTTGGTGATGTCGATGGCTTCGATTTCCCCCTCTCGGAGGGAAGTATCCCCGGCGGAATCGCTCCGCCAGAGAGGAAAAGTGCTCCTGGCCAAGTTCCGCCTCGAGACAGCAGCGCTTCATCCCGAAAGACTTCTTCTCATTTTTTTAGGGCAAATAGCATCATATAGGAGAAGGAGGGCCCCGGAGGCCTTCTAGTGGGGTCACGAGCTCACGTGGCGCTCCCCAGGGGGGCGCCACCTAAGCTCGTGACTCACTGGTGGGTCCCCTCCTGGTATTTCTTCCGCCAGTATTTTTTATTAATTCCAAAATAATTATCCATAAATTTTCAGGTCCATTTGAGCTCTGGAGAATAGCTATCTCTGTTGTAGCTTTTTCAGGTCCAGAATTCCAACTGCCGGCAATTTCCCTCTTCACATAGATCTTGCATATTAAGAGAGAAAAGTCATTAGAATTGCATTATAAAGTGAAATAATAACTAAAAACATTATAAATAACAGTAGGAAAACATGATGCAAAATGGACGTATCAACTCCCCCAAGCTTAGACCTCGCTTGTCCTCAAGCGAAAGCCGAACTTGAGAATCATGGCCACATATTTAGAGAGACAGAGGTGTCGATAAAATAAAATACGGACATGGCAGCATCATGATCATTATTTTAGCAGCAATTATTCATCATATAGCTTCTCATAATCAAGTAACAATTCATCCACGACATAAAAGTATAACCCATAAAATTTCTTGAAAACTGACAAACTATGTTCTCAGTCATTGAAGTAATTGCAATTCATCATATTTTCAGGAAGAGTCTATGTAAGAGCTTTTAATTTAGCAAATTCCACATACTCAACCATCATATAGTCTTCTATATGATTGCTAACACTCAAAGCATATTTTTGGAACAAACGTTTTAGTCAAACGCATAGAAAGATGGGGGTTTAATGTTTCACCTCCCAACTTGTTTACCTCAGGGATAATGTCAACAATAATAACTCATGATTACCCACATTCAACTGGATATATGTGCCTGGATCTTTCCCTACCACATGATGCTTGCCAAGTGGAGAATAATTAAGATTGGAATAGGGATGAATATTATTGACTCTTGCATAGACAGCAGAAAAGTAAAAAGATAGGCCTCACAGAGGGAAGCAGAGGTTGTCATGCACTTTTAATAGTCGGATCTGCAAGCTCTTAATGCAAAGGAACGTCACTTTATATTGTCCCTTGTGATAACAACCTTTATTATGCAGTCCGTCGCTTTTATTTCTTTGCTAACACAAGTTCATACAAAGCTTATTTTCCCTTACAATAAAGGATCATACATATTTAGGAGCAATTTTTATTGCTTTTGCACCGATGACAACTTACTTGAAGGATCTTATTCAATCCATAGGTAGATATGATTGACTCTCATGGCGAGAAACTGGGTTTAAGGGTTTTTGGATGCACAAGTAGTATCTCTACTTAGTGCAAGGTTTTGGCTAGCAAAAGATTATCAACAAGCACCACATGTTAGAGGATCCATGACAATATAACTTCTGTGTGAATATAAGCAAACATAACTCATTACGTTGTCTTCCTTGTCCAACATCAACTATTTGGTCAAGCTGGAAATATTTGATGGGGGCTCACAATCATAAAAGATGTCCAAGGTAGTGTATTTATTTGTGAAACCTCTCTTCCTTTATTAATCTTTCATGAAATACAACAATGACCAATGTTATGTTTGTTGATCTCCAATAAATTTTATCAATTGTACTTCTCTTATGTGAAGTCATTACTCCCCATGGGATTTAGCATATGATCCTTTATTCTTTTTATTGCTAAGATTAAAACAAGAAAGTAAAGCATCAAACTCAAAACTACTCTTTATTATATAACTCTCACACACGATTACATAGGTAGATCATGAAACAAGCACTTGAAACTAATTGATACTAATACTTTATTCTTCTAAATCACGAAATAACTTAGTATCGAACTAAGATAGATAATGATGATAAAAGTGATGGTGATACGATAATGGGGCACCTCCCCCAAGCTTGGTACAAGCCAAGGGTGGTTCCCATACCCGTGTACTCAAGTTTCCTTCTTCGGTGGTGGTGGTGGTGATGAAGTGGCAGGCTTGTCCTCTGTCTTCCAAGACATAGGCTCCCCATCATAGAAAGATGAACGTGTCTCCGGAATCATGAAATCTGCAGCTAGGCTCATCCTTTTATACCTGTATTCATACTCACAATTTTGGTTTTGTAGGTCATAAATTTGAGCTTGGAGATGATCAATCTGGTCTTGGAGTTTGAGGATGACATCCCCAATTTCCTTGCTGACCCACTTGTGTTCACGAGATTACATCAGAAAGCACTATGGAGCCATGCCTCCCACCCTCCCACCCGCACCTCCAACCTAGCCACCTTGGCCGCCGGCGATCTCCACGTCTAACCGTGGATTTTTGCATCTGATCCGGCCATCGTGCTCGGCGTCCCTCCCTCCCTCACTTGGTTGTCTTCTCAATGGCGGTTCATGCTTCCATCTCCCTTGGTTTGGATTTCTCTTCGGGGATGGGACTGGCGTAGGAGATCTGGCGTTGTTTTCACCGTACGGTTCATCCTTCGGATCGATCTGGACATTTCACAATGGTGCTATATTTTGCTAGGCATTCTTTTCGTCTGGATGAAGATAATGTTGGCTTGGCCCTTGAATCAGCCATTGGAGGTTATTGCTCAGCTCTCAAGGTATCTCAACTTCATGATCATGTCTTTTCATTCAACGTTTCCCGCAAAGATGTGGGGTTTTTTATTTTGCATCAAAGGAGTTTTGTTTGCCCGCAATTCAAGTGTTATTTTCACCTCTGGGGCCATGGTGGTCCAGACTGGGAAAAGGAATTTAGGGCTTGGCAAAATGAATGCCAGGAGGAGTGGACCTTGGTTAGTCCATCCAAACGTAGAGCTGCATTAGGGTTACTAGCTATGCAAAAACACCCATCCAAGCCAGCCCTCAAAACCTAGCTAAGGATCTAAGAAGCAGCTGTGTTTTGCCACGTTCCTTAACTATGATGCATGCAAAGGATGTCATTATAGTGCTACTGCGGAGGAGATTCGCACGGTCTCCAAGGCGGGTTATGATCTTGATGCACATGAGCGTATCCAGGCCACGCCGCCGGAGGTAGTTGTTACTCCGGCCATTCAGTTTCGGTCTATTCCTCCATCTCCGGAAAGATTGTTTTTGGTTGGCGGCAACCCTGGATCTTTGGGGTGCTTGAAATCTTTTGTTGGACCTAATTTTTTGGAAGTTTCCGTTTCGTCCGTCCAGGCACGCACTTGTCCACCCGTCCCGCCCATGGGCTCTGCTTCACAGCCCATTGTTTTGTCTGATGACGAGTTGGATAGCCCAAAGACCATAGATTTGGAGAGTCCGACGGCTCAGGCTTTTGATATTCCTTCTCCACGAGATATTGTCAAAGACCTGAAAAGTTTTGATGATTTAATTGAGGATTGGGCTGCTAGTTTTTGGGACTGCCAAAATTGTTTGGGTATGGGCCACCAATCAGTGACCTGCACGAATAGAGTGCGCTGCCGTAATTGCTTTCGCTTTGGTCACGTTAAGAAAAATTGTACCGGCCAACCTCCTGACTTGTCCCTCTGGGTGCCTAAAGTTCCATCGCCCGACTTTGGAGCACGCGCCAAGACAGAGCCCTTCCCTGCCTCTTCGGTTCCCAAACAATCTCAGCCGGAGCAAAAACCCCAATACCCTACCCAGATTAATCTACCGCCGTCGCCAAGCTCTTCTACTCCATTGCAGCCGCAGCCGAGCTCTTCTCCATGATACGTCTCCAACGTATCTATAATTTTTGATTGTTCCATGCTATTATAGTATCAATCTTGGATGTTTTATATGCAATTATATATCATTTTTTGGGACTAACCTATTAACCTAGTGCCCAGTGCCATTTGCTGTTTTTTGCTTGTTTTTGGCTTTTCAGAAAATCAATATCAAACAGAGTCCAAATGGAGAAAAAACTTTGGATTACTTTTTTCTGGGCCAGAAGGGACCCTAGAAGGTTCGGGAGAAGACCAGAAGAGCCACGAGGGAGTGACAAGCTCGGAGGGCGCGCCCCCAGGCTTGTGGGCCCCTCATGGCACATCTTGACCTAATTCCAAGCCTATAAATTCCAAAATATTCCCAAACCAACAAAGAGCCACCTCGAATAACTTTTCCGCCGCCGCAAGCTTCTGTTCTTCTGTGATCCCATCTGGACGCCTTTTCCGGCAATCTGCCGGAGGGGGAATCGATCACGGAGGGCTTCTTCATCAACCTTGCTGCCCTTCCGATGATGTGTGAGTAGTTTACCACAAACCTACGGGTCCATAGCTAGTAGCTAGATGGCTTCTTCTCTCTCTTTGATCTTCAATACAATGTTCTCCTCGATCTCTTTGGAGTTCTATCCGATGTAATCTTCTTTTGCGGTGTGTTTGTTGGGATCCGATGAATTGTGGGTTTATGGTCAGATTATTCATGAGAAATATTTGAGTCTTTTCTGAACTTATTTATGCATGATTGTTATAGCTTTGTATTTCTCTCCGATCTATCCATTTGGTTTGGCCAACTAGATTGATTTATCTTGCAATGGGAGAGGTGCTTTGTGATGGGTTCAATCTTGTGGTGCTCTATCCCAGTGACAGAAAGGGACAAGACACGTATTTGTATTGTTGACATTAAGGATAAAATGATGGGGTTTAATCATATTATTTGAGTTTACTTTGTCTACATCATGTCATCTTGATTAAGGTGTTACTCTGTTTTCATTAACTTAATACCCTAGATGCATGCTGGATAGCGGTCGATGGGTGGAGTAATAGTAGTAGATGCAGGCAGGAGTTGGTCTACTTGTCTCAGACATGATGCCTATATACATGATCATTGCCATGAATCTGTCATAACTATGCGCTTTTCTATCAATTGCCTAACAGTAATTTGTTTACCCACCGTATGCTATGTGTTCGAGAGAGAAGCCTCTAGTGAAAACTATGGCCCCGGGGTCTACTTTTATCATATATTAAATCCAAAAATACCTTGCTGCAATTTTATTTACTTTATTTTACTTTGCAATTTACTTATCTATCTATCACTATCAGAATTAATCCTTGCAAGTAACTACCAAGGGGATTGACAACCCTCTTGTTTGCGTTGGGTGCAAGTATTTGCTTTTGTGTGTGTAGGTGCTGCTAACGAGGTTCTATGTGGTTCTCCTACTAGATTGATAACCTTGGTTCTTAACTGAGGGAAATACTTATCTCTACTGTACTGCATCATCCTCTCCTCTTCGGGGAAATCCCAACGCAGTTCACAAGTAGCAGGAAGAATTTCTGGCGCCGTTGCCGGGGAGACATCACCAAAACCTATCAAGTACCTTCGCATAAACTATCATCTACTTGCTCTTAATTTCATTTTCCTTTTTATTTGCATTTGCCTCTCGTTTTCATCTCCCACACTTCTAAAACAAAATTTACAAAAAACACAAAAATATTTTATTTGCTTGTTTGCTAGCTTGCTTGCTTGCTTTGACATTATGCCTAGTTCTTCAATTGTTACTTGCACCCCTAAAAATGAAGTCCTTAATTTTAAACAAAGGGGAGGAGAAAATTTAAAAGATGCTTGGTATAGGATTTGCGATGCTCAAAATAGGTCTACTCGTAAGCAATCCACTACCGTTCTTCTTTGCAATTTTTACGTGGGTATCACTACTTGGTATAGATTTGTGCTAGACATTATTACCGGAGGGAATTTCTTAAGTAGTCACCCTATGGATGTTTTCAATGCCATGGGAAATTTAGTGGGATCACCACTTGTCATTATTAATGAAACGACATTGACTTTGGAACATGTTATGCAAAGGCTAGATGCTATTGAAAATAAAATGCCTACTATTGAACATATTGAGAATCTAGACAAAAAGGTCCATAATCATATCACTCAATTTGGTTCTAAGATAGGGAATACATTAAAAGTGTTAAAGGAAAAGGAACCGATGATCAATGAAAGGATAGAACAAGGTCCCGTTAGAATCGATAAGTTAGAAGAAATTATTAACAATTTGGGCTCCGCTTTTTCTTCCGTTAAAACTATTTATAGGATTCCGCCCACTAAAAATTGCAAATTCATGTACGTACCTAAGAATAAAGGAGCATCATCTAGTAAGGAAAACGAGGATCTAAAAATGATTAGTGTGCATCCAAACTTTATCAAAATAATAAAAGAGCCTATCTATGAAAGCAAATTTCTTAACTTTGTGCCTAGGAGTTTGATGGTAAAAGATTCCGATGCTAGGCTTCCTAGAAGGAGCGGATGTATAATAAAGGATTTCAGAATGAAGGATGATAATACTTGAAACAATGCATTATGCCTAGCTAGGGGCATAAAACAATAGCGCTTGTTGGGAGGCAACCCAATATTTATCTTTATTGCAAATTTATTTTTCTTGTGTCACACAATTTTAGCTTATGTTATGATTGTGTTTTTATCTTTTAATTAGTGTTTGTGCCAAGTAATACCTTTGGGATGATTTGGATGATAGTATAATTGATGTTGTTTGAAAACAGAAAGTTTTGAGTCCAGTGCTGGATTTTTTGTTCTGTACTGGAGAGTAGTAAAATTCTGAATTTTTTACACAATATTGATATATGAATTATTTACGTTTTACTAATTTTTCAGAATTTTTGGAGTTATATAAGTATAGCTTTTAAATAGATCTTTACAGACTGTTCTGTTTTAGACAGATTCTGTTTTTGTTGCATAGTTTTCTTATTTTGATGAATCTATGGATTGTATCGGGGGTTATAAGGCATGGGGAAGTTGGAGCACGGTAGTATTATGCCAATATTAAATATGAATCAATTTATAACAGTACCTAAAGTTTAAGATTTGTTTGTTATACTAACGGATCTCACGAGGTTTCTGTTGAGTTTTGTGTGCTGAAATTTTCAAGTTTTGGGTGAGACCACGATGGATGAAGGAATAAGGAGCAGCAAGACCCTAAGATTGAGGATGCCCAAGGCACCCCAAGGTAATATTCAAGGAAGACCCAAACGTCTAAGCTTGGGGATGCCCCGGATGGCATCCTCTCTTTCGTCTACAATCTATCGGTATATCACTTGGAGCTATATTTTTATTCATCACATGATATGTGTTTTACTTGGAGCGTCTTGTGCCATAGTTTTCTTTTCTTTGTTTGCTTTTTAGTTTTCCACAATCATCTTTGCTGAACACACTTTTTTTGAGAGGGACACACATTTATCTTGATTTGTTAGAATACTCTATGTGCTTCACTTATATCTTTTGAGCTAGGCAGTTGCTCTAGTGCTTCACTTATATGATTATATCTTTTAGAGCACGGTGGTGGTTATATTTTAAAGAAATAGTTGCACTCTCATGATTCACTTATATCTTTTTGAGAGTCTAATAAATAGCAATGGTAATATGCACGGGTTATGAATTTGGTCCTAATATGATAGCTATTCAAGAGGGATATAATAAAAACTTTCATGTAGATCATTGAATATGATAAGTTTGATTCCTTGCAATAGTATTGCGATATTAAGGTGGTAATATGTGGGAGGTACTAGTGAATGATTGTGGTTTAGTAAGAATATTGGTGTTAAGGTTTGTGATTCCCGAAGCATGCACGTATAGTCCTTAGTGTGATGAAGTTGGAGCATGATTTATTATTGATTGTCTACCTTATGAGTGGCGGTCGGGGACGAGCGATTGTCTTTTCCTACCAATCTGTCCCCCTAGGGGTGTGCGTAGTAGTACTTTGCTTCGAGGGCTAATAGACTTTTGCAATAAGTATGTGAGTTCTTTATGACTAATGTGAGTCCATGGATTATACACACTCTCACATTTCCGCAATTTGCTAGCCTCTTCGGTACTGTGCATTGCCCTTTCTCACCTCGAGAGTCGGTGCAAACTTCGCTGGTGCATCCAAACCCCGTGATATGATACGCTCTGTCACACATAAGCCTCTTGATATCTTCCTCAAAACAGCCACCATACCCACCTATCATGGCATTTCCATAACCATTCCGAGATATATTGCCATGCAACTTCCACCGTTCTTTTTATATGACACACATCATCATTGTCATATTGCTTTGCATGATCATATAGCTGACATAGTATTTGTGGCTCAGCCACCGTTCATCACTTTCATACATGTTACGCTAGCATCATTGCACATCCTGGTACACTGCCAGAGGCATTCATATAGAGTCATATTTGTTCTAGTATCGAGTTGTAATATTGAGTTGTAAGTAAATTAAAGTGTGAGGATCATCATTATTAGAGCATTGTCCTAGTGAGGAAAGGATGATGGAGACTGTGATTCCCCCACAAGTCGGGATGAGGTTCCGGACGAAAAAAAAGAGGCCAAAAAGAGCCCAGCAAAAAATGAGAGAAAAAGAGAGAAGGGGCAATGTTACTATCCTTTTCCACACTTGTGCTTCAGAGTAGCACCATGTTTTTCATATAGAGAGTCTCCTATGTTGTCACTTTCATATACTAGTGGGAATTTTTCATTATAGAACTTGGCTTGTATATTCCAATGATGGGCTTCCTCAAATGCCCGAGGTCTTCATGAGCAAGCAAATTGGATGCACACCCACTTAGTTTTTATTTTGAGCTTTCATCACTTATAGCTCTTAGTGCATCCGTTGCATGGCAATCCCTACCCCTCGCATTGGCATCAATTGATGGGCATCTCCATAGCCCGTTGATTAGCCGCGTCGATGTGAGACTATCTTCCTCTTTGCCTTTGATACGTCTCCAACGTATCTATAATTTTTGCTTGTTCCATGCTGTTATAATATCAATCTTGGATGTTTTTATAATCATTTACAGCAATTATATATCATTTTTGGAGACTAACCTATTAACTTAGTGCCCAGTGCCAGTTGCTGTTTTCTGCCCTGTTTTTGTTTTACAGAAAATCAATACCAAACAAAGTCCAAATGCCACGAAACTTTTTGGAGATTTTTTATTGGCCAAGATAAACACTAGAAGCTTTGGGAGGAGGCCAGAAGACCCTGGTGGGGCCCACGAGCCACCAGGGCGCGCCTGGGGGGGCAGGCACGCCCTGGTGCCTCGTGGGGCCCACCAAGCTCCGTTTGACCTAATTCCAGCACTATAAATTCCCGAAAAATCAGAAACCCTCAGGAGAGTCCACGAAATACTTTTTCCACCGCCGCAAGCTTCTGTTCCAAAGAGATCCCATCAGGGGTCCTTCTCCGGTAATCTACCGGAGGGGGAATCGATCACGGAGGGGTTCTACATCAACCTTGCTGCCTCTCCGATGATGCGTGAGTAGTTTACCACAGACCTTCGGGTCCATAGGCAGTAGCTAGATGGCTTCTTCTCTCTTTTTGATCTTCAATACAATGTTCTCCTTGATGTTCTTGGAGTTCTATCCGATGTAATCACTTTTTGCGGTGTGTTTGTTGGGATCCGATGAATTGTGAGTTTATGATCAGATTATCCATGAAATTATTTGAGTCTTTGCTGTACTCTTTTATGCATGATTATTATAGCCTCATATTTCTTCTCCGATCTATTGATTTGGTTTGGCCAACTGAGTTGATTTATCTTGCCATGGGAAGAGGTGCTTTGTAGTGGGTTCGATCTTGTGGTGCTCAATCCCAGTGACAGAAAGGGACATGACACGTATGTATCGTTGCTACTAAGGGTAAAAAGATGGGGTTTATTCATGTGTGTATTCACTCGTGGGTTTTACTTTGTCTACATCATGTCATCGTTCTTAAGGCATTACTCCGTTCTTATGGACTTAATACACTAGATACATGCTGGATAGCGGTCGATGTGTGGAGTAATAGTAGTAGATGCAGGCAGGAGTCGGTCTACTAATCTTGGACGTGATGCCTATATACATGATCATTGCCTTGGATATCGTCATGATTATTTTCTTTTCTATTAATTGCCCAACAGTAATTTGTCTACCCACCGTATGCTCTTTTCTCGAGAGAAGCCTCTGGTGAAATCTATGGCCCCGGGGTCTATCAAAATCATATTACTAAAACCCTAAAAATATTGCTGCCATTTTATTTTATTTATTTTATTTTGTATTTTTGTTTCAATCTATCAATCTATCACATACAATTTAATCTTGAAATTTACCGCCGAGAGATTGACAACCTCTCGTTTGCGTTGGGTGCAAGGGTTTGTTGTTTGTGTGCAGGTACTGCTAACGAGGTGTTGTGTGATTCTCCTACTGGTTCGATAACTTTGGTTTCATAACTGAGGGAAATACTTATCTCTACTGTGCTGCATCATCCCTTCCTCTTCGGGGAAATACCAACGCAAGCTACAAGTAGCAGGAAGAATTTCTGGCGCCGTTGCCGGGGAGACATCATCAACATCTATCAAGTACCTTCGCATAAACTCTCATCTCCTTGCATTTACACTATTTGCCTTTTGCCTCTCATTTTCATCTCCCCCACTTCTAAAACGTTTTTACAAAAATACAAAAATATTTTCCGTTCGTCTTTTTCTTGTTTGCTTGTTTGCTATCTTTGCTTATGTTGCCATGTGCCTTCTATTTGCTTGCATCTTCGCTTGCTAAAAATCTATTGATATGGATCCACATAGAGTTTACTACGTGAATCATCTTCTATCCATTCGTGCTCGTGCTAAAACCCCAACTAGTTTAGTTGAGGAAAAATCATTAGATGAGCATGCTCTTTTTGTGCGTCACCGTTTGTCTGAAAAAGGGAGACTCTTATGGCATCAAATAAATTGTGTGCTATGTTATGCTCGGAATCTATGTGAACTTTATGATTTTACTTGTTGCTCTAAGAACCCTAAAAAACACGTTACCTACCTATGTGAGCTCAATGATAATGAAATCTTATCTTCTTATGAAAAGGGTGTTTATAGTTACTATGATATCAAACAAATTGAAGAATTTGTTGCTTTTAAGGGTGCTTATGAAGTTGCTTCTTTGATTGAAAAGTATGATATTACTTTCCACAAATCTGAAAATTTTGCCATACTTAAGTATTGCTATGAAAATTATGCATCTAATGCCTATGTTAGTGAATTTATTGAGAGAATGTCTACTGCTTTGGAAGAGAATAATGAAACACATGAATCTATAGATAATCATGATTCCGATGATTCGATTGAAATATCCTCTCTTGATGAACATGATGCTTGTTATTCTTATGGCAACGATGCCAATATTAAAGATGCTTATAGAGATGAACTTGCTATAGTTCCTTATGTTAAAAATGAAATTATTGTTATAACTCCATACTTGATAGCCCCTTGAATGAAAAGCATGATTGCAATGATGTTTCTATAAATTCTATTAGTGTCAATTGTGCTAATGATATGCAAAACCACAAGCTTGGGAATGATAATTTTGTCATGTCCACTACTTATTGCAATGATCATGATTGGGGTGATGATGCTTTTTATGATCTTGAAAATTTATTTAAGCTTCATGATGAATATGTTATTGATAATAAAATTTGCAACACTATTAAAAGTGGGTTTGGAAGAGCGTTAACTTTAGGTAATAATGATCCCACTACTTTGGAAAATTATCAATCTTATGAATTTTTGGATAAAAGTGGGTTCGGAGAGGTCATGACTTTAGTTGATGTTAATCCCACTATCTTGGAAGATGATAAAAAATTTATGCATGTGGATCATGGAGAGAAAATTTTATGTGATAGCTATATTGTTGAATTCGATTATGATCCTACATGTAATTATTATGAGAGAGGAAAATATGGTTGTAGAAATTTTCATGTTACTAAATTAGCTCTCATTATGTTGAGATTGTCAATGTTTTATTCCTCTCCTTTGCATATGCTAGATATTTCTCGTCTTGATAATTTGTTTGCATATCAAATGCCTATGCATAGGAAGTATGTTAGACTTAAATGTGTTTGTCACATGTATTATGATGCTCTCTTTGTGCTTCAATTCTTATCTTTCATGTGAGCATCATTGAAATCTCAAAGCCTATCTTAATGGCTATAAAGAAAGAGCTTGTTGGGAGGCAACCCAATGAATAAAATAAATTTTTATTTTTGTTTCTGTTATTGTGTGTTTTCACATTTATGCTACTGTTATGATTGAGTTTTTGTGTTTTTAATTATTATTTGTGCTAAGTAAAACCTTTAGGATGATTTGGAAGATAGTATAATTGATGTTGTTTGGAAAATAGAAAGTTTCACATCCAGTGCTGGAATTTTAGTTCTGTACTGGAGCGTCAGAAAAATCTGGAATTTTTACACACTATTGGTATATGAATTTCCCACGTTGTCCTAATTTTTTTAGAATTTTTAGAGTTACATAAGTATGGATTTTAAATAGATTGCTATAGACTGTTCTGTTTTTGACAGATTCTGTTTTTGATGCACTACTTGCTTGTTTTGATGAATCTATGGATTGTATCGGGGGGTATAAGCCATGGTGAAGTTAGAGTACAGTAGGTATAATGAAAAAATAAAATATGAATGGGTTTGCAACAGTACTTATAGTAGTGATTTATTTTGTTATACTAACGGATCTCACGAAGGTTTTGTTGAGTTTTGTGTGATTGAAGTTTTCAAGTTTGGGTGAGATCACGATGGATGAAGGAATAAGGAGTAGCAAAAGCCTAAGCTTGGGTATGCCCAAGGCACCCCAAGGTAATATTCTAGGAAGACTCAAGCGTAGGCACCCCAAGGTAATATTCTAGGAAGACTCAAGCGTCTAAGCTTGGGGATGCCCCGGAAGGCATCCCCTCTATCTTCTACCAACCATCGGTAATTTTACTTTGAGCTATATTTTTATTCGTCACATGATATGTGTTTTGCTTGGAGCGTCTTGTATTATATGAGTCTTTGCTTTGTTTGCTTTTTAGTTTGTCACAATCATCTTTGCTGAACACACCTATCTTGAGAGAGCCACACGTTTATCATCATGATTTGTTAGAATACTCTATGTGCTTCACTTAAATTTTTTGAGCTAGGCAATTGCTCTAGTGCTTCACTTAAATCTTTTTGAGCACGGTGGTGGCTATATTTTGAAGAAATAAACTCTCATCTTCACTTATATTATTTTGAGAGTTGATTAAAATTTTGAAGAAATGAATTCTCATGCTTCACTTATATTATTTTGAGAATTGACAAGATTAAAATTTTGAAGAAATAAATTCTCATGCTTCACTTATATTATTTTGAGAATTGTTAAGATTGAAATTTTGAAGAAATATTTGCACTCTCATGCTTCGCTTAAATCTTTTTGAGAGTTGATGAAAGTAACGGTAATTTGCACAAGATATGAAGTTGGTCCCAAAGTGATGAATATTCAAGAGGGATATAGATAACTTTCATATAGATCATTGGATATGACAAGTGTGATTCCTTGCAATAGTTTTGCGATATGGAGATGATGATATGTGAGTCATGTTAGTGAGTAATTGTGATTTAGTAAGAATATTAGTGTTAAGGTTTGTGATTCCCTATGCAAGAACATTAAGTCAGTAGTTATGCAATGAAATTATATCCTACTTATGGTGCATTATTCGGTGTTAGTTGTGTTCAATGCATGTTTATGACCGTTTTCCTTTTTTGGTTGGTTGCTTCTCAATCTTTTGCTAGCCTTCATTTGTACTAAGCAAAAATACTGCTTGTGCATCCAAAATCCTTAAACCCAGTTTTGCCATATGAGTCCACTATATCTACCTACATGCGGTATTTCAATGCCGTTCCAAGTAAATTTGCGTGTGCCAACTCTAATTTTCAAAATAATTTTTCTATTTTGTGTGCCCGTACCGCTCATGAAGCTGCAGGGGGTGGCCATTATTTTCCATGCTAGGTGTGTTATTCTCACGATGAGTGTTTATTCACTTGTCATTGCATGAGAGAATGGTTGGTAATAGGGATGCCCAGTCCCACATGAAATCAAAATTAATAACAACAAAATTCCTTGGAAAGTGATGGTATGGAGGGCACCCGTGGATACGGCTAGCCATGGATTGTGAAAGAAATGGTGGAAAGGAAATAAACTTTACTTTATGTTTGGGAACCACCTATGATGTGTCTAGCATGGAAAATATTGGGAATTCTCGGTCGTTTTCGTTGACAGGAAAAGCATGCCTCTCAAAATATTTTTATCTCTTTAATTTCAGCTTTGAGCTCTGGCACATTTGACAAATCTCTGCTTCCCTCTGCGAAGGGCCTATCTATTTACCTTTATGCAATTTTTATTTTTATTTGAGTCTCCATCTTCTCTTACAAAAGAACCAACTAGAGAGCACTATTGTCATACTTGTGCATTGGATGTAGCTAATATTTGAGTGTGTTTCATGAATTGATCAATGATTGAGCATAATGGGCTAGGGATAACTTTCTTTAGCATTGATATTTTGAAAGACATGGTTGCTTGTTAGTATGCTTGAGTATCTATGTTTTCATGTCAAATTATAAACTATTGCTTTGAATCATACAAGTCCAATGTCCATGCTACAAAAGAAAAGAATATGTGATGAATGTGATAGGCAGCATTCCACATCAAAAATTCTATTTTTATCATTTACCTACTGGAGGACGAGCAGGAATTAAGCTTGGGGATGCTGATACGTCTCCAACGTATCTATAATTTTTGCTTGTTCCATGCTGTTATAATATCAATCTTGGATGTTTTTATAATCATTTACAGCAATTATATATCATTTTTGGAGACTAACCTATTAACTTAGTGCCCAGTGCCAGTTGCTGTTTTCTGCCTTGTTTTTGTTTTACAGAAAATCAATACCAAACGAAGTCCAAATGCCACGAAACTTTTTGGAGATTTTTTATTGCCAAGATAAACACTAGAAGCTTCGGGAGGAGGCCAGAAGACCCTGGTGGCGCCCACGAGCCACCAGGGCGCGCCTGGGGGGGGGGGGCAGACGCGCCCTGGTGCCTCGTGGGGCCCACCAAGCTCCGTTTGACCTAATTCCAGCACTATAAATTCCAGAAAAACCAGAAACCCTCAGGAGAGTCCACGAAATACTTTTTCCGCCGCCGCAAGCTTCTGTTCCAGAGAGATCCCATCTGGGGTCCTTCTTCGGTAATCTGCCGGAGGGGGAATCGATCACGGAGGGGTTCTACATCAACCTTGCTGCCTCTCCGATGATGCGTGAGTAGTTTACCACAGACCTTCGGGTCCATAGGCAGTAGCTAGATGGCTTCTTCTCTCTTTTTGATCTTCAATACAATGTTCTCCTTGATGTTCTTGGAGTTCTATCCGATGTAATCACTTTTTGCGGTGTGTTTGTTGGGATCCGATGAATTGTGAGTTTATGATCAGATTATCCATGAAATTATTTGAGTCTTTGCTGCACTCTTTTATGCATGATTATTATAGCCTCGTATTTGTTCTCCGATCTATTGATTTGGTTTGGCCAACTGAGTTGATTTATCTTGCCATGGGAAGAGGTGCTTTGTAGTGGGTTCGATCTTGCGGTGCTCAATCCCAGTGACAGAAAGGGACATGACACGTATGTATCTTTGCTACTAAGGGTAAAAAGATGGGGTTTATTCATGTGTGTATTCACTCGTGGGTTTTACTTTGTCTACATCATGTCATCGTTCTTAAGGCATATATTACTCCGTTCTTATGGACTTAATACACTAGATGCATGCTGGATAGCGGTCGATGTGTGGAGTAATAGTAGTAGATGCAGGCAGGAGTCGGTCTACTAATCTTGGACGTGATGCCTATATACATGATCATTGCCTTGGATATCGTCATGATTATTTGCTTTTCTATTAATTGCCCAACAGTAATTTGTGTACCCACCGTATGCTCTTTTCTCGAGAGAAACCTCTAGTGAAATCTATGGCCCCCGGGTCTATCAAAATCATATTACTAAAACCCTAAAAATATTGCTGCCATTTTCTTTTATTTATTTTATTTTGTATTTTTGTTTCAATCTATCACATACAATTTAATCTTGCAATTTACCGCCGAGAGATTGACAACCTCTCATTTGCGTTGGGTGCAAGGGTTTGTTGTTTGTGTGCAGGTACTGCTAACGAGGTGTTGTGTGATTCTCCTACTGGTTCGATAACCTTGGTTTCATAACTGAGGGAAATACTTATCTCTACTGTGCTGCATCATCCCTTCCTCTTCGGAGAAATAGCCTTCCCCTTATTGATCTCTATCATCACATTCTATTCCACCCATAGTGCTATATCCATGGTTTGCGCTCATGTATTGTGTGAGGGTTGAAAAAGTTGAAGCGCGTTAAAAAGTATGAACCAATTGCTCGGCTTGTCATCGGGGTAGTGCATGATTAATACTTTGTGTTAGGAAGACTAAGCATGATGGGCTATATGATTTTGTAGGGATAGCGTTCTTTAGCATTTTTATTTTGAAAGGCATGATTGTTTGTTGGTATGCCTGAGTATTGATGTCTTTATATCAAATTATAGACTATTGCTTTGAATCACTCATTTCTTAATATTTATACCGTAAAAGAAGAGATTACATCATAAACATGTTAGGTAGCATTCCACATCAAAATATCTGTTTTTATCATTTACCTACTCAAGGACGAGCATGAATTAAGCTTGGGGATGCTTGATACGTCTCCAACGTATCTATAATTTTTGATTGTTCCATGCTATTATAGTATCAATCTTGGATGTTTTATATGCAATTATATATCATTTTTTGGGACTAACCTATTAACCTAGTGCCCAGTGCCATTTGCTGTTTTTTGCTTGTTTTTGGCTTTTCAGAAAATCAATATCAAACAGAGTCCAAACGGAGAAAAAACTTTGGATTAATTTTTTATGGACCAGAAAGGACCCTAGAAGGTTTGGGAGAAGACCAGAAGAGCCACAAGGGAGCGACAAGCTCGGAGGGCGTGCCCAGGGGGGTAGGCGCGCCTCCCAGGCTTGTGGGCCCCTCGTGACCTAATTCCAAGCCTATAAATTCCAAAATATTCCCAAACCAACAGAGAGCCACCTCGAATAACTTTTCCGCCGCCGCAAGCTTCTGTTCTTCCGCGATCCCATCTGGAGGCCTTTTCTGGCAATATGACGGAGGGGGAATCAATCACGGAGGGCTTCTTCATCAACCTTGCTGCCCTTCCGATGATGTGTGAGTAGTTTACCACAGACCTACGGGTCCATAGCTAGTATCTAGATGGCTTCTTCTCTCTCTTTGATCTTCAATACAATGTTCTCATCGATCTCTTTGGAGTTCTATCCGATGTAATCTTCTTTTGAGGTGTGTTTGTTGGGATTTGATGAATTGTGGGTTTATGATCAGATTATTCATGAGAAATATTTGAGTCTTTTCTGAACTTATTTATGCATGATTGTTATAGCTTTGTATTTCTCTCCGATCTATCCGTTTGGTTTGGCCAACTAGATCGATTTATCTTGCAATGGGAGAGCTGCTTTGTGATGGGTTCAATCTTGCGGTGCTCTATCCTAGTGACAGAAAGGGACAAGACACGTATTTGTATTGTTGCCATTAAGGATAAAATGATGGGATTTAATCATATTATTTGAGTTTACTTTGTCTACATATGTCATCTTGCTTAAGGCGTTACTCTGTTTTCATTAACTTAATACCCTAGATGCATGTTGGATAGCGGTCAATGGATGGAGTAATAGTAGTAGATGCAGGCAGGAGTCGGTCTACTTGTCTTGGACATGATGCCTATATACATGATCATTGCCATGAATCCATCATAACTATGCACTTTTCTATCAATTGCCCAACAATAATTTGTTTACCCACCGTATGCTATGTGTTCGAGAGAGAAGCCTCTAGTGAAAACTATGCCCCCCGGGTCTACTTTTATCATATATTAAATCCAAAAATACCTTGCTGCAATTTTATTTACTTTAATTTAGTTTGCAATTTACTTATATATCTATCACTATCAGAATTAATCCTTGCAAGTAACCGCCAAGGGGATTGACAACCCTCTTGTTTGCATTGGGTTCAAGTATTTGCTTTTGTGTCTGTAGGTGCTGCTAACGAGGTTCTGTGTGGTTCTCCTACTGGATTCATAACCTTGGTTCTTAACTGAGGGAAATACTTATCTCTATTGTACTACATCATCCTCTCCTCTTTGGGGAAATCCCAACGCAGTTCACAAGTAGCACTCCACCACCGTCATCATCGAGCTCGGCCTCTAGCTCGCCAATGGCAGTCTACGCAATTGACCCCCACCGCTTCTTCCAGCAAGATATGACATCGTAGATGAGGGCGATGACAGGCTTCCTCGCAGCTTCTACACTCCAGCAATCCCACCTCCTCGTCTGCACGAGCAGTACATGGTGGCCATTGTCGAGCCCCTCCCGCCTGCTCATCTTGTGGGGATCCACCACGAACAAGTTCTTTAGTTTTTGACTCATACTCTGCATGTCTCTGTGCTTTCTGCTCAAACCTGGTTTCAAGGTGTGGGATTATTTGAGATGGAGGACCCTATTGTTAGGGGATCGTTTACGCAGCACTCACCCTTCCCGCTTGGTCTAGATGAAGAAGGGAATGACTTCTTTGTCAGATTTATTCCCCACAATGAGGATGAGGGCTTTCGGGCTATTCATGGCCACCGAACATGATGGTTAGTGTTTATTGGTGTTCCTTTGGATTATCGTAACACCTAGTGTCTGGTTGATGTAGTTGGAACTTTTGGCCAATTCCATTATTGGAACAACACTGATCGACGCAAGGTCCGTTCGCTAGTCTGTGCTTCTTTTTCTGACAATGCTCTTGTTCCGCGAAGTGTTGTGTTTCAAGAGTTTGCAAACTCGGGTGGGTCTGTTGTCTCATGGACGGCGGGCTGCTATATCCTCACTAGGGAGTTTGCGGAGGCCATGATTCCGGTGGATGAGGACCCTATGCCGATGGACGAAAACCCACATCCAATGCCTGGCGTCAATCCTCCACAGCCTTTCTGGGCTATGCCTCCGTATCCGGCTCTGGGCTGGAATGTTGTGCCCCCTGGCCACAACCCTAACCAGGATGATCACAACAATGGATGAGGAAATAACGTGCAGCAGGCTGGAGGTTGGGGACAGTGGGAGGAGCAAGTTCAGGTAGCACAAGATCACCAGGAGGAGCCAGCTCAACAGGTCCAGGATCAGAAATCAATGGTCCTCAATCCCTCATTGGACTCAAGCCAGGATATGGAACTGGATCAGGAAGTGAATCAACCCCTGCTTAATAACAATTTAGTTGCACCACTGGACCCCATCCAGCTGGGGATTATGAGAGTGGTTTATGGGCCAATGTTACCGCCTGAGATGATCTGGGAGAGATCTTTCAAGTCACTGCTGCCTGACATTTTGGTGACTCGCATCTCACCTGCCCTGCCCTCTGCTATACTGCCTCCATCAGTGCTACTGCTCAGGTTTTTGTCTTATAAGTATGAAGCACATTTCCTCTCTCTGCTCTATGGTCCCCTGGGGGTTGCGCACACCACACCTCCCAGGACATATGTTGTGATTCAGGAATTGCCAGCAGAGAATGAAATTTAGAAGTCTGCCCCCAAGGAGAATGCCAATGAAGATATATCTGCTAATGTTGACATGGCGTCGGGTTTGGAGTTTCAGTTTGTGGCAACTACAACACATGTGCTTGGGAAGCGTGCTCGTGGACATGGCTGCTCCAAGAGAGGTGTGCGAGCTATTGCACCCACACGAGACTTCTCCACTAGGAGAATGACACGTAGCTGTGCTAAGCTGGGTGGTTACAAGCCCGTCTCTGCTGTTCCAGTCAAGCCTTCGTCTCTCCGTCCCCCTCGTGCAAACAAGATCAAGACGGTGGTTGATGACGGAGCCAGTGAACGCGCGCCTCAAGTTCCTCCACCGACTCCGATCTATGCTATGCAGGAACTTGGTGCATCTCTGGTAATCGCACCTGACAAGATGACTACGGCACTACAAACTTTGCTCTATTTTCTGACGTCTCACTTGTGTCACATATAACCGTTTTTCGGCACAAAAAATACTCTGGCGACGTTTTCCGGCCATCACCCCCACCATCACCGAAGAGGCATCATAGAAAATAAAATCTTGACGGTACCACTTCCTCCGTCACGCAAGATCGCATCTTAGGTGACGAACTAGAAATCGTCGCCGAAACTATCTTCAGCGATGGCTATAAAATGAACTATCAACGTATACTAACAACCGACCCACCGTGTTTGACCAGTCAATGAATCTGACATACGGGCCCATAATATGCTGACGTGGCACCTTACAACTGGCCCCGGCTGAGGTTTTATCACTGACGGTGCCCGATAACCCACAAGTATAGGGGATCGCAACAGTTTTCGAGGGTAGAGTATTCAACCCAAATTTATTGATTCGACACAAGGGGAGCCAAAGAATATTTGCAAGTATTAGCAGTTGAGTTGTTAATTCAACCACACCTGGAGATAAAATATCTGCAACAAAGTATTTAGTAGCACAGTAATATGATAGTTTTGATAGCAGTAGCAACAAAGTAATTTAGCAGAAACCAATATGAGAAAGTCGTAGGCATTGGATCGGTGATGATAATTATGTTGGATGATATTCATCATATAACAGTCACAACCTAGGGCGATACACAATAGCTCCAATTCATCAATGTAATGTAGGCATGTATTCCGTATATAGTCATACGTGCTTATAGTAAGAACTTGCATCACATCTTTTGTCCTACCCTCCCGTGGCAGCAGGGTCCTTAAGGAAACTAAGGGATATTAAGGCCTCCTTTTAATAGAGAACCGGAACAAAGCATTAGCACTTAGTGAATACATGAACTCCTCAAACTATGGCAATCACCGGAAAGAATCCCAATTATTGTCACCTTGGGGTATGCGGATCATGACACGTAATAGGTGCATATAACTTGCAAGATAGGATCAAGAACACAAATATATTCATGAAAACATAAAGGGTTCAGATCTAAAATCATGGCACTCGGGCCCTAGTGACAAGCATTAAGCATAGCAAAGTCATAGCAACATCAATCTCAGAACATAATGGATACTAGGGATCAAAGCCCTAACAAATTGACTTGATTACATGATAAATCTCATCCAACCCATTACTGTCCAGCAAGCCTACGAAGAAATTACTCACGCCTGGTGGTGAGCATCATGAAATTGGTGATGAAGGATGGTTGATGATGACGACGGCATTGAATCCCCCTCTTCGGATCCCCGAACGGACTCCAGATCAGCCCTCCCGATGAAGAACAGGAGGTGGCGGCGGCTCCGTATCATAAAACGCGATGAAACTTCTTCTCCTATTTTTTTCTCGGGGAAAGAGAATTTATAGCGTTGGAATTAGGTCAGACGGCCGCCTGTGGGCCCCACAAGGCACCACGGCGCACCCTAGGGGGGGTCACGCCCTGCTGCCTTGTGGGCAGCAGGTGGCCCCTCTTCTGTTGATTCTTGCGCCAATAATTTTTATATATTCCATAAAAAGTTTCCAAAAAGTTTTGTCCAAATCCAAGAACTTTGATTTCTGCACAAAAACAACACCATGGTAATTCTGCTGAAAACAGCGTCAGTCCAGGTTAGTTTCATTCAAATCATGCAAATTAGAGTCCAAAACAAGAGCAAAAGTGTTTGGAAAATTAGATATGATGGAGACGTATCAACTCCCCCAAGCTTAACTCATTGCTTGTCCTCAAGCAATTCAGTTGACAAACTGAAAGTGATAAAGAAAAACTTTTACGAACTCTTTTGTTCTTGTATCCGTATATAAGCTTAAATAGTACCCAGGTTTTCAGCAAGGATCATGAACTAACCCTGCTCATGATGACACTTAAAAACTACATTTACCCATATCAATGGCATAATCAACTAGCGAGCAATAATAACATATCTCAAATGCCAACAATTTGTCAAAACAATCATGATAAAATTTGATAACATGGTATCTCGCTAGCCCTTTCTGAGACTGCAAAACATAAATGCAGCGCACCTCCAAAGTTGAAGCAGCGACTAAACATTGTAATTTAGGGTAGAAGAGATCCAGTCATGATGCACACAACATTAACTATACTCAATGCATAAGGATGACAATAGTGCTCTCAGGATTGGCGCTTAGTGCAAGAAGGTGTGACTCAACAATAAAAGTAAAATAACATAAAGTAAATAACATAAAAGTAAATGGATAGGCCCTTCGCAGAGGGAAGCAGGGATTTGCAGCGCTGCCAGAGCTCGAAGCTTAAATCAAAGATGAAAAATAATTTTGGGAGGTGTACTTTTCCTGTCAACGTCATGATCGAGAGTTTTCAATATCTTCCATGCTAAACACATTATAGGCGGTTCCTAAGCGGAATGGTAAAGTTTACTCCCCCTCCACCATACCAACACAAGCTATGGCTAGCCGAATCTTCGGGTGCACTCCATACTAACAACTTTCCAGGGGAGTTTGTTTGCATTAGATATTTTCGATTTTGAGCATAGGACTGGGAATCCCAAATACCAGCCTCTCTCGTGCAATGACAAGTGAATAAACACTCATCTCGAGAATAACCCGCTTAGTATGGAAGATACTGACCGCCCCCTGTCGCTCCATGAGCGGTACGGGCACACAAAACATATGTTTATTTGAATGATTAGAGGTGGCACATGCAAATTTACTTGGAGCAGCAGAGTAATACCGCATATAGGTAGATATAGTGGACTCATCTGGAACAACTTTGGTTTAAGGATTGTGGATGCACAAGCAGAATTCCCGCTTAGTACAAGTGAAGGCTAGCAAATAGGTTGAGAAGCGACTAACTAGAGGGCAAAAACGGTCATGATCATGCATTGAGAATAATTAACATTGAACACTAGCATGAGTAGGATATAATCACCCTGAACATAAATATCATGGAGGCTATGTTGGTTTTGAATCAACTACATGTGTGAACATGTGCCAAGTCAAGCCACTTGAAACATTCAAAGGAGGATACCATATTAACATACCACATCATAACCATTTTAATTCATGTTGACATCCAAGATAAATCATTATCCACTCCTAGCTACTTAAGCATGGCATGAGCGACTATTATCTCTAATTGTCATCACAAACATGTTTACTCATAATATGCTGAATCATGGATACTGAGTTAAACATATTTACAAAAACAAAAACAAGAGGAGTTCATACCAGCTTTTCCTTGCTACAGTCACTTCATCAAATATCATCATTATTGCCTTTCACTTGCACGACCGAATGATGTGAAAATAATAATAGTGCAAGAGTGTCGTGGACTAAGCTGGAATCTGCAAACA
The DNA here is from genome assembly GCA_039707655.1 of Elymus sibiricus. NCBI lineage: Eukaryota > Viridiplantae > Streptophyta > Magnoliopsida > Poales > Poaceae > Elymus > Elymus sibiricus. Next base: position 258,393,099 of record CM077674.1, read on the forward strand.
TTTTATTCAAGAGAGAAGACAAGGTAATATTGGCTCTTCGTTAGATCATCAATAAAGCACATGAGAGCCACTCAACATTTTCATCGTGGTCTTCTCCCTTCGACAACTCGACAAAAAGGAAAGAAATTCAGAGAAACACACTGAAATATTTTTGGAGTTTTTAGTTTTTCTGAAGAAAGCAAATTAGAAAGGAAAAACGAAAGCGAGAAAAAATATTTACACGGGAGAACTCCCAACAAGCAAAAGAAGAAACTAGAAATCTTTTTGGGTTTCCTTTTAATACTACAAACTAACAAACGGGGAAGAAAAACCGAAAAGAAGCGAGAAATATTTTTGGGTTTTTGAAGTTTTTCAAACACACAAGAAGGAAGCAAAAATAAAACTAGCATGGATATACAATGAAAAAGTTTTAGCACCGACAACTGAAATGAATGTGTGAACATGAATGTAATGTCGGTGAGAGATACGTACTCCCCCAAGCTTAGGCTTTTGGCCTAGCTTGGTAATCACCACCCGTAGTATCCATCAGGACCGGGCGGATAGTACTGGGGCGGAGGCACCTGAGGGTCCCACTGCTGGACCTCGTCCTCTGCTGCTGCCAGCTCGTTCCTGTAAGCTGTGATATCCACCGGCAAGATGGTATATCCGTTCCTGGCATGAGAGTCAAACAAAGAGGGTGCAGGCAACGGAATAATATCGCGAGTTATCTCGCTAAAAACCAGGTTATAACGAATATACTGGGGAGGTTCAGGTTCATCAATAAAGTGGTGATCGACCATGCACTGTTGGTCTAAATAACCTTGGGCAGTTAGTCATTTTGGCGGATAACAACATTAAAATGTTTCGCAAGACGCGAAGCATAAATACCGCCATGGATTTTACCCCTAGTTCTGTTGGTGTGTAGGCGGCGTGCAATGATAGCTCCCAAGCTAAAAGTGTTATCGCCGTAAATAGCACGATGCAAGATGGCGAGGTCAGGGGCACTGAGCGTACTACCTTCCTCCCTAGCAGTCAAACATTTCCCTATGAATAAAGCAAAGTAGTGCACAGCAGGAAAATGCATGCTAGTAACATGGGCTTTCAAAACGCCCCTAAATTCCCCCACAGTCAAAGTGCGAAGGAAGTCCTCGAACTCCTCAGGCCGAGGCTCCCTCAAATCTCCATCAGAAGGGATCAAGCATATCTCACAAAACTGGTCTAGTGCTATCTCATGATGTTCAACATATAAATCGAAACGCACCATGGGGATATCGAGCCTAGGCATGAAATAAAAATTTTGAACAAAGGAATTTGTAAGGATGTGGTGCTGGTCACACTCATCTGTGAGGAAGTCGGCCAGCCCGACATTCGCGACAAATTGTGTGAACTCTTGACAGAACCCGGCTTCGTTCATGAAGGTGTTGTGCGGCCATTCGCATGGCCAGATCTCCGTCTTGCGCGGAATGTTGAGGTCATGGTCATGGGCATCCCCAAGGACACCCTTGGAGCTCCGGCGCAAAGAACTCCTCCGAAGAAAGTTCATTTTCCTAAGAACAAATTTCTGAAAATTTTTGGACCACAAAAGGATGTTAACAAAACTTCACAAGATTGATAGCAACTACTCATACAAGTGCCTAGAGGCTATATCAAGCATTCATACTGCTTAGAACTCAAAGAATTTAACATGCAAGCTCATTTTCAGTAGCACCAATAGCATCAATTTATGCAAAATATAATCCACTAAAGCAAAAACTAATTAGAGCAATGGGAGAGTCACATACCAAGGAGCAATCCCTCAAAACAGTTTTGAAAACGGAGCTCCGAGCAAAGAGATCGAAAATCTCAGGTTTGGGAGCAAGAACACGAGAGAGAGAGCTACCACGATTTTTTTTTCTGGAGGTAGGAGATGAAGTGGGCTGGATGGATAAGGGAGTGGGTCCCTGTGGGACCCACAAGGCACTTTGGCGCGCCCTGGGGGGTGGCCGCGCCCTGTTGCCTTCTGGGCAACAGGTGCACCCCCCTGGGTTATTCTCAGTGCCAATTTTTTTTATATATTCCAGAAAAAATCATGTCAAAATTTTATTGCATTATGAGCACTTTTATTTTTGGGCCATTTTTTATTGCACGGATAATTCAGAAAACAGGATAATCATGGCATTTTACTTAATTAAACTAAGAATAACAGAGAGCAAACTAAGATTACAGAAAGTTGTGCTTACTAAATTCATCGACCACATGCCCTTCAAAAAGAATCCATTAATAAGGTTGATCAAGTCTTATTAACAAACTATTTTCGAGTGACATGAAACCGAAGAATTTTCCTATAACAATAAGTTACCTCAATGGGGATATGCATCTCCCCAACAATAAGAATTTCATATTTCTTTTTGACGGTAGGAAGAGGAAATTTGAATCCCCCAATAGTGATTGTCGAAACCTTTTCAATACAATTGATACCATTCACTGAAGCTTGTTTCTTTGGGAAATAAACCGTATGCTCATTACCATTGACATGAAAAGTACCCTTGCTTTTGCTGCAGTCAATAACAACCCCTGCAGTATTCAAAAAGGGTCTTCCAAGGATAATCGACATGTTGTCGTCCTCGGGCATATCAAGTATAACAAAGCGGTGGATTTATCAGCCATTTGCAAATATATTTCAGTAGGTGTGAGCTTATTCAAATCAAGTCTTCTATATAAAGAGAAAGACATAACACTAACACCGGCTCCCAAATCACATAAAGCACTTTTAACATAACTTCTTTTAATGGAGCATGGTATAGTGGGTATTCCCGGATCTCCTAACTTTTTAGGTACTCCGCCCTTAAAATAATAATTTGCAAGCATGGTGGAAATTTCAGCTTCAGGTATCTTTCTTTTATTAGTGACAATATCTTTCATATATTTAGCATAAGGAGACATTTTCAACATATCAATCAAATGAGTGCGCAAAAAGACAGGTCTAAGCATTTCAACAAAGCGCTCAAAATCTTCATCATCCTTATTTTTAGATGGTTTAGTAGGGAAAGGCATAGGTTTTTGAACCCATGGTTCTCTTTCCTTTCCATGTTTTCTAGCAACAAAGTCTCTTTTATAATATCTTTTATTCTTAGAAGGTGGGTTATCAAGATCAATAGCAGGTTCTATTTCTACATCATTATCTGGTTGAGCATCAACATGAACATCATCATTATCATTATCATTATCACTAGGTGTATGTTCATTACCAGATTGTGTCTCAGCATCAGAAATAGAAGCATCATTATGATTCTCAGGAGGTTTTTCTATCTCAGGTTCACTAGAAGCATGCAAAGTCCTATCAGTTTCCTTTTTCTTTTTCTTCTTAGATGGACTAGGTGCATCAATATTATTTCTTTGAGAATCTTGTTCAATTCTTTTAGGATGAACTTCAGGATATAGAGGATCCTGAGTCATTCTACCTCCTCTAGTAACTACTCTAACAGCATGGTCATTCTTTTTATTATTCATCTCATCAAGCAAATCATTTTGTGACTTAGCTATTTGTTCTAGTTGAGTCTGAATCATAGAAGCATGTTTACTCAAGCATTTAACATCATTAGCAGTTCTAAACATCAAATCACTCAAGCGTTCAATCATGATGGCATTCCGTTTTAGTTGATTGCTAACATACATATTAAAGTGTTCCTGTTTAATGATGTAATTATCAAATTCATACAGGCATTGACTAGCAGATTTATTATACGAAATATCACCTTCATCAAATCTAGTGAGAGAATTTACCTCCACTACCTGTGTCGGGATGTCGAGCCCATGTATTTCTTCAATAGGTGGTAAATTCTTAACATCTTCAGCTTTAATACCTTTTTCCTTCATAGATTTCTTGGCTTCTTGCATATCTTCTGGACCGAGGAATAGGATACCTCTCTTCTTAGGAGTTGGCTTAGGTGGTGGTTCAGGAAGTGTCCAATCATCGACATTTCTCAATATATTATTCAATAATACTTCAGCCTGTCCAACAGTTCGTTCCCTGAAAACACAACCAACACAACTATCTAGGTAGTCCCTAGAAGTATAGGTTAGTCCATTATAAAAGATATCAAGTATTTCATTTTTCTTAAGAGGATGATCAGGTAAAGCATTAAGTAATTGGAGAAGCCTCCCCCAAGCTTGAGGGAGATTCTCTCCTTCAATTTGCACAAAGTTAAATATTTCCTGTAAGGCATCTTGTTTCTTATGAGCAGGAAAATATTTTTCAGAGAAGTAATATATCATATCCTGGGGACTACGCACACAACCAGGAGCAAGAGTATTAAACCATTTCTTAGCATCACCCTTTAATGAGAAAGGAAACAACTTAAGAATATAGTAATAGCGAATTTTTTCCTCATGAGCAAATAGGGTGGCAATATCATTCAACTTAATAAGATGTGCTACAACAGTTTCAGTTTCATAACCATGAAAAGGATCAGATTCAACCAAAGTAATTAACTCAGGATCGACAGAGAATTCATAATCCTTATTAGTAACAAATATGGGAGAGGTAGCAAACTTAGAATCATATTTCATTCTCTACCTCATAGATTTTTCTTTCATTTCAGCAAGCAATTTTATAACCTCATCTCTATCATTACAAGCAAGAATGGCTCTAGCCGTCTCCCTATCAAAGACATGTTCATCAGGTGATTCAACTCCAGTAGGAGAGCTAGGCATAATAGGTGAATCATAATTCTCAAGAGTTTCAACATTTTTAGTCTCTTTAGCTTTAGCAATTTGTTCATCAAGAAATTCACCAAGTGGCACAGTATTATCAAGCATAGTGCTAGCATCATCATAAGTATCATTCATAGCAGAAGTAGTATCATCAATAACTTGTGACATATCAGAATGAATAGCAGGTGGTGGTGTCACAAGCCTACTCAAAACAGAAGGTGAATCAAGTGCGGAGCTAGATGGCAGTTCCTTACCTCCCCTCGTCTTAGAGGGAACGATCTTGGTCTTAGCGTCCTTCAGATTCTTCATAGTGATCAACAGATATAAATCCCAAGTGACTCAACAAATAGAGCTATGCTCCCTGGCAATGGCGCCAGAAAAAGGTCTTGATAACCCACAAGTATAGGGGATCGCAACAGTTTTCGAGGGTAGAGTATTCAACCCAAATTTATTGATTCGACACAAGGGGAGCCAAAGAATATTTGCAAGTATTAGCAGTTGAGTTGTCAATTCAACCACACCTGGAGATAAAATATCTGCAGCAAAGTATTTTGTAGCATAGTAATATGATAGTTTTGATAGCAGTAGCAACAATAACAATAGTAACAGTAGCAGTTTTGTAGCAAGTGTAAAGCAGTAGCAACAAAGTAACTTAGCAGAAACCAATATGAGAAAGTCGTAGGCATTGGATCGGTGATGATAATTATGTTGGATGATATTCATCATATAACAGTCACAACCTAGGGCGATACATAATAGCTCCAATTCATCAATGTAATGTAGGCATGTATTCCGTATATAGTCATACATGCTTATAGTAAGAACTTGCATGCCATCTTTTGTCCTACCCTCCCGTGGTAGTGGGGACCTTAAGGAAACTAAGGGATATTAAGGCCTCCTTTTAATAGAGAACCGGAACAAAGCATTAGCACTTAGTGAATACATGAACTCCTCAAACTACGGCAATCACCGGAAAGAATCCCAATTATTGTCACCTTGGGGTATGCGGATCATGACACGTAATAGGTGCATATAATTTGCAAGATAGGATCTTGAACACAAATATATTCATGAAAACATAAATGGTTCAGATCTGAAATCATGGCACTCGGGCCCTAGTGACAAGCATTAAGCATAGCAAAGTCATAGCAACATCAATCTCAGAACATAGTGGATACTAGGGATCAAAGCCCTAACAAATTGACTCAATTACATGATAAATCTCATCCAACCCATCATCGTCCAGCAAGCCTACGAAGGAATTACTCACGCCCGGTGGTGAGCATCATGAAATTGGTGATGGAGGATGGTTGATGATGACGACGGCGTCGAATCCCCCTCTCCGGAGCCCCGGACGGACTCCAGATCAGCCCTCCCGATGAAGAACAGGAGGTGGCGGCGGCTCCGTATCGTAAAACGCGATGAAACTTCTTCTCTTATTTTTTTTCTTGGGGAAAGAGAATTTATAGCGTTGGAATTAGGTCAGACGGCCGCCTGTGGGCCACACAAGGCACCACGGCGCGCCCTAGGGGGGTCGCGCCCTGCTGCCTTGTGGGCAGCAGGTGGCCCCTCTTCCGTTGATTCTTGCGCCAATAATTTTTATATATTCCATAAAAAATCTCCAAAAAGTTTCGTCCAAATCCAAGAACTTTGATTTCTGCACAAAAACAACACCATGGTAATTCTGCTGAAAACAGCGTCAGTCCGGGTTAGTTTCATTCAAATCATGCAAATTAGAGTCCAAAACAAGAGCAAAAGTGTTTGGAAAAGTAGATATGACAAAGAAGCATCAGTGCCCGTCAGTAATAAGCAGATTTGACCGGTCAAAGATCCTGACATGTGGGCCCATGGGATGCTGATGTGGCTACTTACATGTGGGTCCAGAAGCTGGTGATGGCACACATTTCCATCACTATTACCGTCATAGTTTATTCATTATTGCAAGTGCAGACCAAATTTAAATTTGAATTTGAATTTGAAAATTTGTAAATTTTCAAATATGAGAATGAAATGACTTTCGTTAACGCTGAAAATAGACATGCTTAACACAGTTGTGATAATGATTAGCCAACTGAGGAAGTATCACACACGGCATAAAAGGAAACCGACAGAGTACCGCACATTACAGAATATAATAAGGGACGACCATAAGTTTTCGGACGAGGAAGACCACCATCAGGGTTGCGGCATGCTATTGACAAAGCCCCCCAAAGTGGGTTGCAACATGCTGTTGTCTAAGCCCCCCAAAGTAGGCTGTGACATGGTGTTGTCAGAGCCGCCTTGCATCCTTAAGATAAAACCAAAAGCTCCTTCCAGTTGTGATTGCTTCTTTTCCATAGAAGCAATTTTCTCCTCTTATGCCTTTTTAATAGCTGCAATTTCATCTAGCTAATTTATTTTCATCTCTTCGATTTCCTGTTGCTATGCTGCCATTCTTGCATTGAGCTCTTGTTGACACATATATATCAGCTATTGATCTCACAGCTAGCTCCTGAGTTTCAAGCTTCTCTTCAAGATCTCTCATGCGTTCATGAGAGGTTGTCTTCTACCTAGAGGCAGATGACTGTCCCATGCTTGCGAGGAACGTGCTATGCTTGCAAACGCCCTTGAGAACCTCTGCAACAATCTGCACATCTGTTTTTGGCTCTTGACCTTCTGCTGGAGTTGCACCTTGCTTGTCCTTCATTTCCTTCTGCAATATGGTAGAAGCGTTGCTGGTACGGTGGTTACAAACATAATATTTTGGGTGGCACATTACATGTAAAATCCAAAAATTGCGGAACGCTTACGATTGCTATTGCTGCAGTCTCACTGATCACCCTATCCTTCTTTTTCGTGTGGGTTGCTTCAAAAAATTGAACAGGTGTTGGTTTCTGGTTTTGCTCATTACACTGGTACATCAAACAGGATATGATGAATGTTATTGCCGCATGCCATTTACTTATGAAAAAATATGATAATTTTCATGTACGAAGCTGGAGTGCTTACCCAACTGTGATAAGCTGCAATGTAGCTTCTAGAGCCAGTTTTATGGGGAGTTTCACAGCACTTTAGTTTGCTTTATTCTTGGCACATATCTCCTATGCATTGAAGCATAAATTTAGTTTTGACCACATGGTATAGTACAAGTTTAATCTGTCAGATTAAGCATGAATTACCTGGTAGTGCTCATCCTTCCACTGATTTACTAGATCTAACCAGTCTTTATTTGTAATAGTCATTGGCTTCAACTGCAACGCTTGCTCCTCATTAAGATTTTTAACCTTACAGTAAAATTTCGCCTTGAGTTGGTGCCTGTGTGACCGCACGCTTTTCTGAATGTTACCATAAGTCACTGCTTTAGCCAATTTAGCATTCTCTGGAAACTCAAACCTTTGCTGCAGACATCATACACACATGCATGTTACAACATTTAGAGCGGGAAGATAAAATGATATGGTATGGCACAATTACAAAAGAGATTCATTTCATGGCTGACCTGCAGTGAGTCAAAAACTTCAGGAAGCACATGGTTGTTTGCTTCTACATTGTACTCCTTCCACTTGGTTTTTATGGGCATCTTAGTTCTGACTTGATAGCCAACCTCTGAACTAAGTTTTGCTACTTGCAGAGGGTCAATAGGCCTGTTTGCTCCCTCCATGAAGTAAACCTTCATCCTACTTCCTCTTCTTTCAATATAACTTCTAAACCATGCGAACAAGTAGGTCCACGCTCACCTCGCCTCTTCTTCTCCTTGGAACGGTTTGTCCTTTCTACTGGATGTTGTTGTGTGCAGATGTCCGTATCCTGGTTTTCTGCCTCAGGATCAACTGCTTCATGATTTTCATCTGAATTGTCTACAGGGGAGTTGCTATCTCGAGAGGTCAGATTATCTGCTGGCGTGAGCTGCAAATCTTGTGTCATGTCCTCGTCATCATGATGTTCACGCATTTGGGAATCATATAGGGCATCGTCTATGGCTGCTCTAGATCTTGTACATACACGAGTTGGACGAACAGTGGCATCAGTTTGCTTCTCCTGCATTGCCTGAAAGACAAGAGTGTATTTAAACACCTACATGATGTAGCTACAAGATGTTGTAAAATTAAAATGTACTAGAAATGTATATTTTGGTACCTCAATTGCTTGGGGCAACTCTAGGCGTCATCACCTCCCTCTGGATTATTGTCACCTTCGTCATCATCATTTTCCTGTTCTGAACCCTCTGGTTCATATACAGGGTCGTTCGCTAACTCTTTCTCCTCCTGCAAATCACATTTTTTCAGCCTGGTTTGCCCTTTTTCCCGTGTCTTTCCAGCATCGTCAGAAGTACCATATACAAATTTGTATGCAAGTTCATAGATATCCCCTATAACTGGGTTCGGATCCATTCCATTCTCCTTAAATTTTCCCTCATACGGATAGCATTCTCCCTTATGTTTTGTTGCCTCCTTTTCTCGTACTCATTTGGTGTGTCGGGTGTAGCAACTGCAGAACAAAGACAAAACAATGAGATCTAGAAAAGAACCGACAAAGATACAACCTCAATACGTAATCACTGGAATAGGGAATACAGATGTGAAATGACGTTCTTCGAAACCTATAACTATGTTTAGACAAAGATCACTGAATTGTAAACGCTTCTACGGTGCCTAAATTGTAATAATTCAGAGGAACGCAATGATACGTCTCCGTCGTATCTATAATTTTTGATTGTTTCATGCCAATATTCTACAACTTTCACATATTTTTGGCAACATTTTATATTATTTTTGGGACTAACATATTGATCCAGTGCCAGTTCCTGTCTGTTGCATGTTTTTTGTTTCGCAGAATATCCATATCAAACGAAGTCCAAATGCAATAAAATTTCACGGAGAATTATTTTGTAATATATGTGATTTTTGGGAGGTGGAATCAACGCAAGGCGGTGCTCGTGGGCCCCACGAGGCACCAGGGCACGCTAGGGGGGGGGGTCCGGCGCGCCGTGGTGCCTCGTGAGGCCCTCGTAGGTCGGTTGGTGCTATTCTTCGGGCGCAAGGAAGCTAATATCCGGAAAAAATCATGTTAAATTTCAGCTCAATCGGAGTTACGGATCTCCGGGAATTTAAGTAACGATGAAGGGCCAGAAAACAGGAACGCGAAACAGAAGAGAACAGAGAGAGAGAGAGAGAGATCCAATCTCAGAGGGGCTCTCGCCCCTCTGGGTGCCATGGAGGCCAAGAACCAGAGGGGAAACTCTCCTCCCATCTAGGGGGAGATCAAGGAAGAAGAAGAAGGAGGGGGGCTCTCTCCCCCTCTCAGCCGGTCGCGCCGGAACGCCGCCGGGGCAATCATCGTGACGGCGATCTACACCAACAACTTCGCCCCGTCAACACCAACTCTCTCCCCCTATATGCAGCGGTGTAACACCTCTTCTCCCTGCTGTAATCTCTACTTAAACATGGTGCTTAATGCTACATATTATTATCCAATGATGTGTTGCCATCCTATGATGTTTGAGTAGATTCGTTTTGTCCTATGAGTTGATTGATGATCGTGATTGGTTTGAGTTGTATGTTTTATTTTGGTGCTGTCCTATGGTGCCCTCTGTGTCACGCAAGCGTGAGGGATTCCCGCTGTATGGTTTGCAATACGTTCATAATTCTCTTATGGTGGGCGGCTAGAGTGACAGAAGCTTACACCCGAGTAAGGGGGTTGTTGCGTATGGGAGTAAAGGGGACTTGATACTTAATGCTATGGTTGGGTTTTACCTTAATGATCTTTGGTAGTTGCGGATGCTTGCTAGAGTTCCAATCATAAGTGCATATGATCCAAGCACGGAAAGTATGTTAGCTCATGCCTCTCCCTCATATAAAATTGCAACAATGATTACCGGTCTAGTTATCGATTGCCTATGGACAAATCATTCTCTTGTGTTACAAAAGCTTTCTACTAAACAACTAACTTTTATTATCTTGCAAATTACTCGTAATTTTATTCTCTCAAAGTACTTCTAGTTTTATTCTTGCAAACCTATCCTATCACCTACAAAATAGTTTTATACTTGTTCTAGGTAAAGCAAATGTTAAGCGTGTGTAGAGTTGTATCGGTGGTCGATAGAACTTGAAGGGAATATTAATTCTACCTTTAGCTCCTCGTTGGGTTCGACACTCTTATTTATTTAAAAAGCTACAATTGATCCCCTATACTTGTGGGTTATCACGCAACATGAGTAAAAACAAATCTAAAACACGCATGCAGGAAACACTCAAGACCTTTTTCTGGCGCCGTTGCCGGGGAGCAATAGCGTGGGGTTGATATTCTCGTGTGTGCTTGTTTGCTTTATCACTAAGTAGTTTTTTTGTGCTCTTGTTTTCTATCTTTAGTTATGGGTAGGAAACGTGAAACACCAAAAAAATTAGTTGTACTTGCTACTCATGGAGATGGGGAACCTCCTAAAACCGTCGATGCTCGTTATGTGGAAAATATTAAATACTACTTTGATAATCCTGATAAATCTCCATTCAACTTGATAATGGGATATACTTTGGATCAACGGGAATACTTTAGGGATTATTGCTTGTCTCAAAAAGGGAAACTCTTATGGGATCAAATTCATTATTTGCATTGGTATGCTCGGAATTTATGCTTAAGATATGATTATACTTGTTGCTCTAAGATGAAGGATCCACACCTTCCCTTTTCATGTGAATTTAATGACAATGAAACCTTGGCTTCTTATGCTAATGGTATATATGATTACTATGATGTGGAACGAATAGAAGAATTTGTTGCTTTTAAGGGTGCTTATGAAATTGAATCTTTGTTTGAAAAATATGAAAATTATGATGATGCTGTTTACCGATCTGAAATTTTTGCTATACTAAAATATTGCTATGAGAATTATGAATAAAATGCCTATATTGATAAATTTATTGAGAAAGTCTCCGCTGTCCAAGAAGAGACTAATATTTTGCTGGCTCCTATGGAAGAAGAAATTGATGGCACTGTGAGCTCATTAGATGAAAAATATGACGAGGAGAGCGAAGAACAAAAGGAGGAAGAGCGGATTAGCTACCCGTGCCCACCTTCTAATGAGAGTAACTCTTCAACTCATACATTGTTTAAATTCCCTTCGTGCTTACCGAAGGATGAATGCTATGATGATTGCTATGATCCCTTGGATTCGTTTGAAATATCCCTTTTTGATGAAATTGATGCTTACTATGCTTGTGGCCATGATGCCAATATGAATTATGCTTATGCTTATGGAGATGAACTTGCTATAGTTCCTTATGTTAAGAATGAAATTGTTGCTATTACACCCACACATGATAGTCCTATTATCTTTTTGAATTCTCCCAACTACACTATATCGGAGAAGTTTGTACTTATTAAGGATTATATTGATGGGTTGCGTTTTACTACTACACATGATGATTTTGATGAATATAATATGCATGTGCTTGCTGCTCCTACTTGCAATTATTATGAGAGAGGAACTACATCTCCGCCTCTCTATGTTTCCAATACGATAAGATTGCAAGAAACTGTTTATACTATGCATTGGCCTTTACTTGATGTGCATGAATTGTTCTTTTATGACATGCCGATGCATAGGAAGAGAGTTAGACTTCGTCATTGCATGATATATGTTGCTTTGTGCTCACTACTAAATTACAAATCATTGTTAATTAAAATTGGCTTTGATATACCTTGGGATCCGGGTGGATCGGTTACATGAGCACTTTATGCCTAGCTTAATGGCTTTAAAGAAAGCGCTGCCAGGGAGACAACCCGGAAGTTTTAGAGAGTCATTTATTTCTGTTGAGTGATTTTATAAAGTTTAAAAACAAAAAAATATAGAGGGGAACCTAAAACTTTCCAAAAAGAAAAGTGAAAGTGAGACAGATGAGCAATGTGGAAGTGGGGGCTAGCCTTGAACTTTGTTCATGCCCATGGAAACTTTGTGAACCTTGATTACAGAAACTTTTCAACAAAAAAAATTATCCCCTTGTACAAATCCATTGTATTTTAAAAATAATGTGCCAAGATTTACCGTTAGGATGTTTAAATTGCTTGTTTGGTATGTGCGGTGCAAAAACAGAAACTTTTGCTGTAGTGCGTGAATTTAATTTTTTTACTGGAACGTGAAAAAATTCTGAAATTTTTACACAGTACTTCCATGCAATTTTTTTATTTTGTCCTAATTTTTCAGAATTGTTGGAGTTACAGAAGTATGGTCAATGTTCAGATTACTACAGACTGTTTTGTTTTTGACAGATTCTGTTTTTGATGCATTGTTTTGCTTGTTTTGATGAAACTATGGATTGTATCGGAAGGTATAAGCCATGGAGAAGTTAGAATACAGTAGGTATAATGCAAAAATAAAATATGAATGGGTTTGCAACAGTACTTAAAGTAGTGATTTGCTTTATTATACTAACGGATCTCACGAAGGTTTTGTTAAGTTTTGTGTGGATGAAGTGTTCAAAGATCGAGGAGGTATTGATATGAGAAGAATGAGGAGAGGCAAGAGCTCAAGCTTGGGGATGCCCAAGGCACCCCAAGTAAATATTTAAGGAGACTCAAGCGTCTAAGCTTGGGGATGCCCCGGAAGGCATCCCATCTTTATTCAACAATTATCGGTATGTTTTGGTTTTTGTTTTGTTCACATGATATGTGTAAATTCTTGGAGCGTCTTTTGTGTTCAATTTTCCCTTTTCTTTTATGCACCATGCTGGTATGAGATAGTCCTTGGTTGATTTATAGAATGCTTCATGCACTTCACTTATATCTTTTGAGTATGGCTTTATAGAATGCTTCATGTGCTTCACTTATATCATTTGAAGTTTGGATGCCTGTTTCTCTTCATATAGAAAACCATTATTTGAAGAATGCTCTTTTGCTTCACTTATATTTATTAGAGCATGATCTTTTGTAGAAATAATTAAACTCTCTTGCTTCACTTATATCTATTTAGAGAGTCAACAGGAATTGGTCATTCACATGGTTAGTCATAAAATCCTACATAAAACTTGTAGATCACTGAATATGATATGATTGATTCCTTGCAATAGTTTTGCGATATGAAGATGATGATATGTGGGTTATGCTAGTGAGTAATTGTGGTTTAGTAAGAATATTGGTGTTAAGGTTTGTGATTCCCTATGCATGCACGTAAAGTCAATAGTTATGCAACGAGGTTATATCCTACTTATGGTGCATTATTCAGTGTTAGTTATTCTCAATGCATGCTTATGACCGTTTTTGTTTTCTGGTTGGTTGCTTCTCAATCTATTTGCTAGCCTTCATTTGTACTAAGCGGGAATACTGCTTGTGCATCCAAACTCCTTAAACCCAAGTTGTGCCAAATGAGTCCACCATATCTACCTATATGCGGTATTTCCATGCCGTTCCAAGTAAATTTGCGTGTGCCAACTCTAATTTTCAAAATAATTTTTCCGTTTTGTGTGTCCGTACTGCTCATGAAGCGGCAGGGGGTGGCCAATATTTTCCATGCTAGGTGTGTTATTCTCACGATGAGTGTTTATTCACTTGTCATTGCACGAGAGAGTGGCTGGTAATAGGGATGCCCAGTCCCACAAAGTGTTGGTATGGAGGGCACCCGTGGATACGGCTAGCCATGGATTGTGAAAGAATGGTGGAAAGGAAATAAACTTTATTTTCTGTTTGGGAACCGCCTATGATGTGTCTAGCATGGAAAATATTGGGAATTCTCGGTCATTTTCTTTGACAGGAAAGGCATGCCTCTCAAAAACAATTTTATCTCTCTAATTTAAGCTTTGAGCTCTGGCACCTCTGCAAATCTATGCTTCCCTCTGCAAAGGGCCTATCTATTTTACTTTTATGCATTTTTATTTTTATTGAGTCTCCATCTTCTCTTATAAATCACCAACTGGAGAGCACTATTGTCATACTTGTGCATTGGGTGTAGTTAATGTTGAGTGTGTTTCATGAATGGATCAATGATCGAGCATGACGGGCTAGGGATAACTTCCTTTAGCATTGATATTTTGAAAGATATGATTGTTTGTTAGTATGCCTGAGTATCTATGTTTTTATGTCAAATTATAGACTATTGCTTTGAATCACTCGTGTCTTAATATTCATGCCATGATTAAACTATATGATCAAGATTATGCTAGGTGGCATTCCACATCAAAAATTATCTTTTTTATCATTTACCTACTCGAGGACGAGCATGAATTAAGCTTGGGGATGCTGATACGTCTCCGTCGTATCTATAATTTTTGATTGTTTCATGCCAATATTCTATAACTTTCACATATTTTTGGCAACATTTTATATTATTTTTGGGACTAACATATTGATCCAGTGCCTAGTGCCAGTTCCTGTCTGTTGCATGTTTTTTGTTTCGCAGAATATCCATATCAAACGAAGTCCAAATGCAATAAAATTTCACGGAGAATTATTTTGTAATATATGTGATTTTTGGGAGGTGGAATCAACGCAAGGTGGTGCTCGTGGGCCCCACGAGGCACCAGGGCACGCTAGGAGTTACGGATCTCCGGGAATTTAAGAAACGGTGAAGGGCCAGAAAACAGGAACACGAAACAGAAGAGAACAGAGAGAGAGATCCAATCTCAGAGGGGCTCTCGCCCCTCTGGGTGCCATGGAGGCCAAGAACCAGAGGGGAAACTCTCCTCCCATCTAGGGGGAGATCAAGGAAGAAGAAGAAGGAGGGGGGCTCTCTCCCCCTCTCACCCGGTCGCGCCGGAACGCCGCCGGGGCAATCATCGTGACGGCGATCTACACCAACAACTTCGCCCCGTCAACACCAACTCTCTCCCCCTATATGCAGCGGTGTAACACCTCTTCTCCCTGCTGTAATCTCTACTTAAACATGGTGCTTAATGCTACATATTATTATCCAATGATGTGTTGCCATCCTATGATGTTTGAGTAGATTCGTTTTGTCCTATGAGTTGATTGATGATCGTGATTGGTTTGAGTTGTATGTTTTATTTTGGTGCTGTCCTATGGTGCCCTCCGTGTCACGCAAGCATGAGGGATTCCCGCTGTAGGGTTTGCAATACGTTCATAATTCTCTTATGGTGGGCGGCTAGAGTGACAGAAGCTTACACCCGAGTAAGGGGGTTGTTGCGTATGGGAGTAAAGGGGACTTGATACTTAATGCTATGGTTGGGTTTTACCTTAATGATCTTTGGTAGTTGCGGATGCTTGCTAGAGTTCCAATCATAAGTGCATATGATCCAAGCATGGAAAGTATGTTAGCTCATGCCTCTCCCTCATATAAAATTGCAACAATGATTACCGGTCTAGTTATCGATTGCCTATGGACAAATCATTCTCTTGTGTTACAAAAGCTTTCTAGTAAACAACTAACTTTTATTATCTTGCAAATTACTCGTAATTTTATTCTCTCAAAGTACTTCTAGTTTTATTCTTGCAAACCTATCCTATCACCTACAAAATAGTTTTATACTTGTTCTAGGTAAAGCAAATGTTAAGCGTGCGTAGAGTTGTATCGGTGGTCGATAGAACTTGAAGGGAATATTAATTCTACCTTTAGCTCCTCATTGGGTTCGACACTCTTATTTATCGAAAAAGCTACAATTGATCCCCTATACTTGTGGGTTATCACGCAACATGAGTAAAAACAAATCTAAAACACGCATGCAGGAAACACTCGGATATGAACCATGTAACAATTGTGTTAATGCAACAGAGACTCCCTAGTCGTGTTCTTCCTGATCAGATGGATCGACATGGTGAAATGAGAATTATTATGTTTCCTGAATCTGACATATGGTTGTTATAGTCGATGTCAGAAAAAGATGGACGCCTCAACGTAATGGATGGTTGGAAGGATTTACTTTCCTTGTCCAAATTGGTAGTTGGAGACAGGCTGTTCTTCGTGATTCACCATGGAGGTGATGAGGTTATCCTCTTTGTCAAACCAATGCCTGGGCAATTTGTGTAATCTGATGAAGAGTACGTCTATGTTATTGCTGCACTTCCTGCTGATGCTTGAACACTCCTACTTGTGATGTGCGATACTTTTGGGAATGACGTTGCTGATGTACTGATACCTCTCTAACGTATCTATATTTTTTGATTGTTTGATGCTATTATATTACTAATTTTATATGCTTTATATGCAATTTTATATCATTTTTGGGAACTAACCTATTAACTCAGTACCCAGTGCCAGTTCCTGTTTTCTACATGTTTTTGGTTTTTCAGGAAAACAATACCAAACGAAGTCCAACCACGATAAAACTTTACAATGATTTTTTGGGACCAGAAGGGACCCTAGGAGCCTCGGGAGGAGACCAGGAGGGCTACGAGAGAGCCACAAGCTCACAGGGCGCGCCCCCTAAGCTTGTGGGACCCACGGAGCTCTGATTGACCTAATTCCAACTCCATAAATTCCCATAAATCCTGAATCCAACAGAGAGCCACCCGAAATACTTTTTCCGCCGCCGCAAGCTTCTGTTCTTCCACGATCCCATCTGGAGGCCTTTTCCGGTACTCTGCCAGAGGGGGAATCGATCACGGAGAGCTTCTACATCATCCTTGCTGCCCTCCAATGATGTGTGAGTAGTTTACCACAGACCTACGGGTCCATAGTTAGTAGCTAGATGACTTCTTCTCTCTCTTTGATCTTGAATACAAAGTTCTCCATGATATCCATGGAGTTCTATCCGATGTAATCTTCTTTTGCGGTGCGTTTGTTGGGATCCGATGAATTGTGGGTTTATGATCACATTATTCATTGAAAGTAATTGAATCTTTGCTGTAATTTGTTATGCATGATTGCTATAACTTTGTATTTCTTTCCGATCTATCCGTTTGGTTTGACCAACTAGATTGATTTATCTTCAGTGGGAGAGGTGCTTTGTAATGGGTTCAATCTTGCGGTGTCCTCACCCAGTGACATAGTAGGGGTAGCGAGGCACGTATTTGTATTGTTGCCATTAAGGGTAAAATGACGGGGTTTATTCATATTGCTTGGGTTTATTCTGTCTACATTATGTCATCTTGCTTAAAGCGTTACTCTGTTTGTCATGAACTTAATACCATAGATGCATGCTGGATAGCGGTCGATTGGTGGAGTAATAGTAGTAGATGGAGAATCGTTTCGGTCTACTTGTCACGGACGTAATGTCTATGTACATGATCATTGCCATGAATAACATCATAACTATGCGCTTTTCTATCAATTGCCTAACAATAATTTGTTTACCCACCGCGTGCTATGTTTCAAGAGAGAAGCCTCTAGTGAAAACTATGGCCCCCGGGTCTACTTTTATCATATTACAAAAACCAAAAATACCTTGCTGCAATTTATTTACTTTTATTTTGTTTTGAAATTTATATATCTACCACTACCAGATTTAATCCTTGCAAGTAACGAGTTCCAGGGGATTGACAACCCTCTTGCACGCGTTGGGTGCAAGTATTTGCTCGTGTGTGCAGGTGCAGTTCACTAGGCTTGGTGTGATTCTCCTATTGGTTCGATAACCTTGGTTCTCACTGAGGGAAATACTTATCAGCTACTATATTGCTTCACCCTTCCTCTTCGGGGAAAAACCCAACGCAGCTCACAAGTAGCAGAAAGAATTTCTGGCACCGTTGCCGGGGAGACATCATCCAAAACATACAAGTACCTACACTCAAATTATCATTTACTTGCTCTATTTTTATTTGCTTTTATTAGTCTCGTTACAAAAATATATATCGAAAAACACAAAAAAATTATTTTGCTTGTTTACTTGCAATAATCATGTCATCACACAAAAATAGAAAATAAAGACATATGGATCCACTTAAAGTTTTCTACCTGGATCATTTTCGATCCATTTGTGCTCGTGCTGAAAACCCAACTAGCTTAGTTGAGGAAAAATCATTAAATGAGCATGCTTATTTTGTGCGTCACCGTTTGTCTCAAAAAAGGAGACTCTTATGAAATCAAATAAATTGTTTGCTATGTTATGCTTGAAATCTATGCGAAATATATGATTTTACTTGTTGCTCTAGAAAGGACCTTAAAAAACACATTCCCTACCTATGTGAGTTTAATGATAATGAAATCTTATCTTCTTATGCCAAGGGTGTTTATAGTTACTATGATATCGAACAAATTGAAGAATTTGTTGCTTTTAAGGCTGCCTATGAAGTTCCTTCTTTGATTGGAAAGTATGATGCTACTCTCTCCAAATCTGAAAATTTTGCCATACTTAAATATTGCTATGAAAACTATGCTCCTAATGCCTATGTTAATGAATTTATTGGGAGAATGTCTGTTGCTTTGGAAGAAAATAATAATATGCAGGAATTTATAGATAATTATGATCCCATTGATTCGTTTGAAATATCCCTTTTTGATAAACTTGATGCTTGCTATGCTTATGGCCGCGATGCCGATATTAATGATGCTTATGAAGATAAACTTGCGATAGTTCCTTATGTTAAAAATAAAATTATTGTTGTTGCACCCACACTTGATAGTCCTATTATCTTTCTGAATTCTCCCAATAACACTATATCGGAGAAGTTTGCACTTACTAGGGATTATATTTGATGTGGCACATCCAATACCGATCACACCTAGTACACCTAGTGCGTCGTCTCTGCTAACCGTTGATAATTGGGTGCAGACATACGCAGTCATTGGCGGGGCGATTTTGCCGGTTGACGAAACATTAAACATGAAAGAGATGCTGAAGGAGGTCGTGCAACATAAAAAATGTAACATTTTGTTTCAGTTCAACAGAGGGCTTGATGGTCACCTTCGAGCATTATGTGGCCCAGGTATTGCACCGGTCATAATTAATGGGAGAAAACATATTAAGTATGATGTACCAGTACAAAAGAGAGACATAAATCAGTTGGCGTACACGGATTTACATGGGTCTATGGACGCAAATGGGCATGTACGTAGCATGTATAATAAAAGGAGGACTAATGGATATGCATGTTGGAGCAAAACAAATCAGATTGCCTTTCTGTATAATAGGAAACATAATCAGTTTTGCTATAGAAGGAAGTATGGACGTGAGATAAAAGAGGAGGAGGCACTAATCAAGGTCGATCCTAACTTCCTCACGCCGCCTCAGAGGCCTCTATTTACACGGTTAAAATCTGTTTTAAGGCAAAACGTGGTGCATGTTTTTAGGGTGTAGGTTACTTTTGATACGAGTAGCAAGAAAGTCCTGTTCGGTTAGGATTTCTTGTGTCTGCGTGCCTAATAAAAGGCCAGGCCGGCCATGTAAAAAAGATTAGACTATTTTCGAGAGTTTAGACAATCTATTGTATCGACTATGAAGCGGCCCTCTTTGGGTGTCGTTGCTATTTATTTCGCGTGATTTTTCTATGTGAAAGTTGCGCTTGGCTCGAGGTTCGTCGTCATCGACGGGTTGCGCGCTGGTTACGTCTACTACGACGGGAGGTTCCTCGTGTGTCGAGGGATTGTCCGTTGGCCGTCGTCACCCATCTTCAGGTTACGTGTACTGGTTCACGTAATTGGGAGATTTTATCGTGGATCTTGGAGGAGTTCATAACATCATAAAAGATCGGGACAAATTATCGGCACGTCCGAGGTCGTGCCCTCATTAGATTGGTATCAGATTACTGGGTTTATTACGGTGCAATTTTTCCCTATAATTTTTTGGTGCAGATTCTAAATTTGCGATGAGGACGGAGCACTACTTTGACGGTGAGATGTCGCAAAGTGAGAAGGATCCGTCGCGTGCACTTTCATGGTTTCAGATCTACAGAAGGTTGGAGGTGGGATCAACTACTTGTGCTACCATGTTGGATCGTTCTTCAAACATAAATTTGGTGAGTAAAACATTGGTTGATGTGCTGAAGCTTCCAATGATTGAACATCCAGAACCATATAGGCTTTCATGGCACGGAAAATTTGTGATTCTACAACATCAAGTAGAGGCGTGTTTCATATTTTGTGGACATACCGATTCAGTTTTGTGTGATGTTCTTCCTCGCCATATGTATGTGTGCACCTTGATACTTGGTCAACCATGGACAAAAAAAGAGGGAGCTCCAGATTGATAAATCAGGCACTTTTTCTTGAAGGAAATTTAAGTTTCTTTGTAAAGGACGGTGGGCTTATTTTGAAGCATATACTTCTGACCAGTATTTGGAAGATCGCAAGAGGAGAGACCATGCACATGCTGTAGTTGATGCAAAGCAACAAGAACAGATGGTGTTGTTAGAAAATAAAAAGGCTGGGGATGGTGCCGTTGTCACTAAAAATATTTTTGCACATGAGGAGAAAAAAGAGACAGTGGCAGTGCCAATGAGTGGGCTAAATGTACAGCTTAAGAGGGTACATGGCGGAGATAGCATGGTAGTAAGCGGAGGTCAGCGCACAAGTTTATTTCAAACTCGGTGTGACATTAAGGGTACGGCGTGCAAGTTGATAATTGATGGAGGTAGCTGCACTAATGGCATCAACAAGATGTTGGTGGAGAAACTTGGTTTGTCCACATGGCGATATGATGAACCATATCATTTGGAGTGGTTGAATAATTGTGGACAGCTCAAAATTACGCATAAGGTGCATGTACCATTTTCAGTTGGGCAGTATGTCATGAGGTGGAATGTGACGTTTTGCCGTTGGAAGTCTGCGGTTTGTTACTAGGCCGACCTTGGCAGTATGACCGTAGTGTGCAACATGCTGGAAGAAGCAACACATACACTTTTATTCATAATGAAAGACAGAGGACACTAAAACCGATGAATGAGGAATTAATCCGCTCAGATGTGGTATTGACAGTGCAGAAGGAGAGGGCTCCCAAGAAGAACATGAAACCGAGGATGGTTTCTCTTCAAGTGGGGGAGGATGATGTGGCACATCCAATACCGATCACACCTAGTACACCTAGTTACCCCTAAAAAAAACCTAGTACACCTAGTGCGTCGTCTCTGCCAACCGTTGATAATTGGGTGCAGACATACGCAGTCATTGGCGGAGCGATTTTGCCGGTTGACGAAACATTAAACATGAAAGAGATGCTGAAGGAGGACGTGCAACATAAAAAATGTAACATTTTGTTTCAGTTCAACAGAGGGCTTGATGGTCACCTTCGAGCATTATGTGGCCCAGGTATTGCACCGGTCATAATTAATGGGAGAAAACATATTAAGTATGATGTACCAGTATAAAAGAGAGACATAAATCCATAATCCCTTGCTTTTATCCTCGGACCCAGTGAAAAAAGCCCCCTTCACCACCGTGAATTCAGATTTGAATTAAGCTGGTTCAAGAATGAGGATTTTTACATTAAAGCTAAGGAGATCTGGGAACAACCAGTTCACTCTGATGATCCTATAGATATCCTCAATATTAAGTTGAAGCGCATCAAAAAATATTACAAAGGCTGGGGATCCCACTCCTTCGGCCATGCTAAAAAAAGAGGAAAAAATTCATTAAACAGGAGTTGGACGAAATTGAGAAAAAAGAAGAATCTGGTCCCCTTGATCCAGAATTATATGAGAAGAGAACCTCCCTGTGTGCAGAACTTAACAAAATCCTTGCGGACGAAGAGTTGTTTTGGCTGCAACATTCGAATGAGCGCTGGTTGCTCAAAGGAGATCAAAATACTGCCTATTTTCATCGCATAGCCAACGGGAGGAAAAGAAAAAAATACTATCCACTCCCTTACAGATGGGGACGTGGTTATTGAGGGTACGCAGAACCTTCTAGCCCATGCCACTGCTTTTTACAAAGATCTGTTTGGCCCGGCCAGAGGAAACCTATTTCATATGTCCCCAGATGCCTGGACCGAGGAGGAAAGGCTTACTGAGGAAGATAACCTTATCCTTACCAGTGAGTTTACGGAAGAGGAGGTTAAAAAAGCCCTGTTTAGTATGGATAGCAACAGAGCACCTGGTCCAGATAATATCCCAGCTGAGTTTTATAAACACCGCTGGGAATTTGTTAAAGCTGATATAATGCGTCTGTTTGAAGCCTTCCATAATAACACACTGGATGTTGCACGCCTGAATTACGGGGTGATTACCCTGATCCCAAAACTGAATGGTGCCAAAAAAATCCAGCAATACCGCCCTATTTGTCTCCTCCGATGCCCCTATAAGTTGATTACCAAGGTGCTGAACAACAGAGTTGCTGTGTTTGCTGACAAACTTATCAGCAAGCAGCAAAACGCATTTATTAAGCACAAAAATATAATGGATGGAATCCTTACCCTTCATGAGGTTTTACATCACACGCACCACAAGAAAAAGGTTGGAGTGGTTCTGAAATTGGACTTCGAAAAAGCCTACGATAAAATAAACTGGGATTTCCTGCTCGAATGTCACCGTAACCGTGGTTTTGGGGCGACCTGGTGTGGGTGGGTTGAAAAAATACTACACAATGGCACAATGAGCATTAAGCTTAATAATGAAACTGGCCCATATTTCCAAAGTCACAAAGGGGTGCGGCAAGGCGACCCCTACTCTCCTTTCTTGTTTAATCTAGCTGTTGAAGCCCTCTCGAAGATGGTTCTTAATGCTCAAAAAGAAAAACTGCTTACTGGTCTCGCACCTGATTTGATTGACGGTGGAGTAGCTATTCTGCAGTATGCAGATGACACTGTTCTTTGCTTCGAACATGATAAGGAAGCTGCTGTGAATATTAAACTCCTCCTATATATGTTTGAGCTCATGTCAGGGCTTAAGATCAATTTCCTTAAGAGTGAGATCCTTTGTGTGGGAGGGGATGAAGACACTCTGTCCTTTTATGCTGGGTTGTTTAATTGTAGTATTGGGCACTGCCCAATGAAATATTTGGGAGTCCCAGTCAGCTTTTCAACTCTCCGTAGCCTGGATTGGGACTTTGTGAATGAAAAATTCCTTAAATGCTGCGAGTCATGGATTGGGAATGCGGCGTCCTCGGGGGGAAGACTTATCCTTCTTAACTCTTCGCTCACTAGCATAGTATACTATTACATGTCTATGTTTTTGCTTCCTAAGATGGTGATTGAGAAATTAGATAAGCATCGCAAACGCTTCTTCTGGCAAGAACATGAGGGCTGCAAACGATACCATTTGGTGAAATGGTCCAGAATATGTAGATCCAAAGAAAAAGGGGGCCTGGGGGTGAAGAACCTCCATAAGCAAAATATCAGCTTACTTACTAAATGGTGGTGGAAACTGGAAACACAGCAGGGCCTTTGGCAAGATGTGATTCGGGCCAAATATTTTAAAAAAGATACGGTTGCCTCTGTGAAAAGTAAATTTGGTGATTCTCCGATCTGGAAAGCCATTATGAAAGTCAAAGAGTATTACTTTGCTGGTAGAAAGGTGGTTCTGAAATCTGGTAACCTCGCTAGAATGTGGGTTGATCCAGTGGGTAATGAGCCTCCTCTGCGATCGCGATTCCCTATGCTTTACAGCATTTGCAATGATCAAGAGATAACAATTGCTAAATTTAAAGAGGGAGTTGATGATGGTTTTTTTAGAATACGACTCCATCCTCCTCTGCTTGAACAATGGAGGGAACTTGAGTCCATTGTGGACTCGTGGTCGCTGTCTGGCGAGTCTGACCAGATTGTTTGGACCTTGGGGAAGAAAAGTAAATTTACGACCAAATCAATCTATGAGTATTTGGAAAGAAATGTGGCAGGCTGCAACTATAAGTGGATTTGGAGATCTAAAATACCTCTAAAGATACAGATCTTCCTTTGGCAACTATTCCAGGACGCTGTTTTGACTAGAGATGTCATGAGTAGACGGAACTGGATGGGGAGACCTACTTTCTCTTTTTGTGCTGAAAAAGAAACTTCCCAGCATCTCTTCTTTATGTGCCCAGTGGCTAGAGTTCTATGGAGGACTGTAGGTTGTGTTCTGGGTACAGATTTATGCCCAAACAATATCTGGCAGTATTTTTCTTGGTGTTACACCTTTCTCCCTGATGGGGAGAAGTTCTATACTTTTGGTCTAGCTGCGATGTGTTGGGCAATGTGGAATTGCCGCAACAGGGCCACCTTTGAATTCAAAATGTTGAGATCCCCCTTTGATGTAGTTTACTCTGCTTGTGGCTATCTTAACTACTGGGCAGGTTTAATGGTGGGAGCTGATCGTGAGGCGATGGAGCGTGGAGCCAAGATGCTGAGGACCAACGCCTCGACCATGATGCGGATCTGTGCGGGGCCAGGGAAAACGGTGACGAACTGAAGCTTGCATGCTCCTGGGCGCTGATTGAAAAGCTACACCACCCTGGATATCTACCTGCTTTGAGAGGATTATGGTCTTTTGGTCTTTTGTGAGCTGTGTTAGTCTTCTGCTCCTGCGTGAGCATGTGTCCTGGCCTGATAAATTGCCTTTAAAACTGTGTGGTCTTGTTGCTAGGATGTTAATTGTTGCCAGTTCCTATGGTGTCACTGGGTTTTCACCCCATGGGGAGGTGCTCGATGACGAGTGCTTACCGTGGGTTTCCCAGTGATGCTTTGAACTCGCTTTCCCCTTTCTAGGTTTCCTTGTGCATTCAGACTGATGTATTTCCGCTATGTGAGTAATGGAAAGGGGTTATGCCCGGTTCAAAAAAAAAGAGAGACATAAATCAGTTGGCGTACACGGATTTACATGGGTCTATGGACGCAAATGAGCATGTACGTAGCATGTATAATAAAAGGAGGACTAATGGATATGCATGTTGGAGCAAAACAAATCAGATTGCCTTTCTATATAATAGGAAACAGAATCAGTTTTGCTATAGAAGGAAGTATGGACGTGAGATAAAAGAGGAGGAGGCACTAATCAAGGTCGATCCTAACTTCCTCACGCCGCCTCGGAGGCCTCTATTTACATGGTTAAAATCTGTTTAAAGGCAAAACGTGGTGCATGTTTTTAGGGTGTAGGTTACTTTTGATACGAGTAGCAAGAAAGAGTCCTGTTCGGTTAGGATTTCTTGTGCCTGCGTGTATAATAAAAGGCCAGGCCGGCCATGTAAAAAAGATCAGACTATTTTTGAGAGTTTAGACAATCTATTGTATCGACTATGAAGCGGCCCTCTTTGGGTGTCGTTGCTATTTATTTCGCATGATTTTTCTGTGTGAAAGTTGCGCTTGGCTCGAGGTTCGTCGTCATCGACGGGTTGCGCGCTGGTTACGTCTACTACGATGGGAGGTTCCTCGTGTGTCGAGGGATTGTCCGTTGGTCGTCGTCACCCCATCTTCAGGTTACGTGTACTGGTTCGTGTAATTGGGAGATTTTATCGTGGATCTTGGAGGAGTTCATTGCATCGTAAAAGATCGGGACAATTATCGGCACGTCCGAGGTCGTGCCCTCATCAATATTGATGGGTTGCGTTTTACTATTATACATGATGATTTTGTCATACCTAATATTTATTATAATGATCATGATTGGGGTGATTATATTGCTGTGAATATTAAAAATGGGTTTAGAAGAGTGCCGATTTTAGAAAATCCCACTATCTTGGAGAATAATCAATCTTACGAAGTTTTTGATAAAAGTGGGTTTGGAGAGGTCATGACTTTAGTTAATGTTAATCCCACTATCTTGAAAGATTATAAAACTTTTATGCATGTGGATCATGAAGACAATATTTTATATGATAGCTATATTTTTGAATTTTATTACGATCCTACATGTAATTATTAGGAGAGAGGAAAATATGGTTGTAAAAACTTTCATGTTATTCAATTACCTCTCTTGATGTTGAAATTATTAATGCTTCTTTCTTCCTATTTGCATATGCTAAACATTTCTTGTCTTGATAATTTGTTTGCTTATAAAATGCCTATGCATAGAAAGTATGTTAGACTTAGATGTGTTTGTCACATGTTTTATGATGCTCTCTTTATACTTCAATTCTTGTCTTTGACGTGAACATCATTGAAATCTCAAAGCCTATCTTAATGGCTATAAAGAAAGAGCTTGTTGGGAGACAACCCAATATTTATCTTTATGATTTATTTTATTTTTCTTGAGTGACATGATTATTGCTACTGTAATGATTGTGTTTTTATGTTTTAATTAGTGTTTGTGCCAAGTAAAGCCTTTGGGATGATTTGGTTGATAGTTGACTTGATTCTGTGAAAAAACAGAAACTTTTGTGTCTAGTACTAGAATTTTGATAATTCACTGGAACATAATAAAATTCTGAAATTTTTACACATGATTGATATAAAAATTTCCCACGTTGTCCTAATTTTTCAGAATTTTTGAAGTTACAGAAGTATAGTTTTCGTATCAGATCATTACAGACTGTTCTGTTTTAGACAGATTATGTTTTTATTGCATAGTGTGCTTGTTTTAATGATGCTATGGATTAATTATATTATGGGGGTATAAGTCATGGAGAAGTTAGAATACATTACGTATTATGCAAGATTAATTATGAATGAGTGTACCATAGTACCTAAAGTTTATGATTTGTCTATTATACTAACGGATCTCACGAGGTTTCTGTTGAGTTCTGTGTGCTGAAGTTTTCAAGTTTTGGGTGAGATCATGATGGATGAAGGAATAAGGAGTGGCAAGACCCTAAGCTTGGGGATTCCCAAGGCACCCCAAGGTAATATTTAAGGAAGACCCAAGCGTCTAAGTTTGGGGATGCCCCGGATGGCATCCCCTCCCTACAAAAAAACATTTCTGTGATGATACGTGTTTGTCACAGTAGGTCACGTTTTCTGTCATGTATGTATATCCGTGACGATTTTATGACAGAATGAAGATAGTCATACATGTGCTGCCGTAGAAGTGTTCCATGACAATACTCAAATTATCATCACGGAAGTGTCCACTTCCATGACGATAAATGGCGCGTCATGGAAGTGTTTTCGTCAAGGGTAACTGACA
The DNA here is from genome assembly GCA_039707655.1 of Elymus sibiricus. Classification (NCBI taxonomy): domain Eukaryota; kingdom Viridiplantae; phylum Streptophyta; class Magnoliopsida; order Poales; family Poaceae; genus Elymus; species Elymus sibiricus. The sequence goes on from CM077674.1 coordinate 258,420,594, forward strand.
TGTGGCATCCACCGTAACAGGTTGCCGTTAATCTATCGGGTTCCGGTTTGGATCCGATAACCCGTTAACAGCTCGGACCAATGGCGATTTTCCACGTGTAAAATTCTCATTGGCCGAAGGAACCACGTGTCAGCTCCACGTTGGGACAGATGCCATCCATCCAATGGACGAGACGCGCCTATGATACGTCGACACATGGCACGGCCCAACAATGGACCATATAGGTTAAAAAGGTCGGCCCGTTTGACTTGGTCAAAAGTTAGCGGGCCAGCCCATGGAAAGCCTGTTAACGGCCTATTCGCATATAGTCCATTTATGGCCCGGTAACTCACAGCCCGTTATGGCCTTTCCGAATTCGGCCCAGTAGCGTCATGTGGGCCGTCCAATATGATTCCAGCCTGTTGTCACTTTCGGCCCATGTATGGACCATGAATTCTTTCATCCCATATGAGGCCTTTTGTATCTTTGGGCCCTTTAACGGCCTGTGGTGATTCTGGCCCATAATGAACAGTTAATTGCTTTATACCCATTAATGGCCCATGATTCAGTTCGACCATTTCCAGCTCGTGTTATCTTTCATCCTTCTAAGGCCCATATATTCTTGGGCTCATTTCTGGCCCTCGATTACTTACGGTCCGTTACGGGCCTGTTCCGCTAATGGGCCAAATTCAACCCGTAGTTTAAGTCTGCCCGTTTGTGGCCCGTTAACCCATTGGGCCTTTTTTTATCCTGTCATGTATTCCGGCCCATTAACGACCAGTTATGCTGTCGATAGAATTAAGCCTGTGATACATACCGGCCTATTAATGGCCCGTTATGGTCGGGCCCATACACGGACAATTCTGATTTTGGCCCATTTACGGCCCATATTACGGTCCGTTATTGGTCCACGAATAGTATGACTCATGTGTGGCCCATGGATCCTACGGCCTGTAGGAGGCCCATGGATCCTACGACCCGTAGGAGGCCAATGGTCACTACAACAGGTAGCAGGCCCATGGTTACAACGGTCCGTATGTGGCCGATGGTTATTGTGGCCACTAGCAAACCGCGGAAAAAGAACTGCTGTGACTACAAGCAAATAAATAAACAAGACAATAAGGAAATAAATAAGCAAGCAACTAACGCTACGCTATTACGGCTATTACACATATTACATCCATTGGGCATCAAAGTTCGCCACCAGTGCAAATATAGGGAACAATAAAGTAGCATATTACATACACTGGGCATCTAGATTGGCCACCAGTGCAAATAAATGCGGCAGCAAAACAAGTGCAGAACTGAAACAACTTCAGAAGAGCTCAAGAAACGTTATCCTGGGTATCCACCATGCTGGCAATAAGCTTAGCAAGCTTATTAGCTTTCTCTTGTTTGGCGCTAAAATCCTCCAACACTTGCTGTTGCACGAGAAAGTATGCATCTGAATTCTCCAAGGACTTCCTCAGTCCTTCAGCTTCTTGTCACAGCACAACTGATCGATATCTTTCAGCTTGTAGTTGAGACTCAAGAAACCGAACTGATCCAGACAACGAGTTTGAAGAGCTTGTGCCAGCGGTAGTGGCCAGTAACTCGAACACTGCATCAATACATGACTTTGGGGTTGTCTCACTGTCTTCAAGATAGTTTTCCTTATCTGTTTTATCAGCTTTGTTGGAGACCAACAAGGCTGTCTCACTATCTTGAACCTTATCTGCATTACTTCCTTTACCATTGCCTAATGGGGTACTCTTCTCTAATATTCTGTCAGCATTCTAAAAGAAGAAACAAGCAGACGCATAACAGGTTTAGCATGTTGTATATCAAACTCATTTTGGTGAACCAGTTCAGTAGTAAGGTGGACATGATTAAACTAACATGTCTTCTATTGCAAAGTAGTATATAATAAAAGCATCAAACAAACATATATCTATGTGCTATGGTCACTGCATTGTCTTGCCAAATCAAAATAGAGACACAGTTCAAATCATATCAGTTCATGACAAAGCAGCATTGAAAGAATATAAGTGTTGGAAACTACACGCACCACAAGATTTCAGATGGGTACCACAGGTATACATGTACAACTAACAACACTATTGGCTTTGTTTTGATGCTAGTAATGTGCATAATATGAGAAGACAACTGTCTACACAATTGAAATTGAAATCAACATAGAGCAATTTAGAAGAGTGAACCAGTTAAAGAAACATGTTTAAACATACCTGTTGTGCCATTGGAGTTTCGATTGGATCCTTCAATTTAAAATTAGTTGGTATGAGTTAATACAGTGATACAAGAGCAAAGCAGTATGCACCATAGGTATGGAATCTTACCTGAGAATAGTTGTTCTTTAGGTTTAAGCACTTGTTCTACAAGAACAGAGTACAGTAAGACGCGGGCATATAGTACTTCAAAATGAAATATGATCTCATAGACCCTACCAGATTCTTGGGTCTGGACCAGTACAGAACAAGGCTGAAAGGATCGATATGGTTGACTAGAGGGGGGGGGGGGGTGAATAGGGAACTACCAATTTTTAGCTTTTCTTAACAAATTAGGGTTAGCAACAAAATAGGTTGTCTAGATGTGCAACTAGGTGAGCAACCTATATGATGCTAACAATCACAACACAAGCAAGAGATACAACACAAGTAAAGCTTGCACAAGGTAAAGGTAAGAAGTAACCACAAGTGGAGCCGGTGAAGACGAGGATGTGTTTCCGAAGTTCCTTCCCTTTGAGAGGAAGTACGTCTCCGTTGGAGCAGTGTGGAGGCACAATGCTCCCCAAGAAGCCACTAGGGCCACCGTATTCTCCTCACGCCCTCACACAATGCGAGGTGCCGTGATTCCACTAGTGGTGCCCTTGAAGGCGGCGACCGAACCTTTACAAACAAGGTTGGGGCAATCTCCACAACTTAATTGGAGGCTCCCAACACCACCACGGAGCTTCACCACAATGGAATGTGGCTCCGAGGTGACCTCAACCATCTAGGGTGCTCAAACACCCAAGAGTAACAAGATCCGCTAGGGATTAGTGGGGGGGATCAAATTTCTCTTGGTGGAAGTGTAGATCTAGGCCTTCTCAACCAATTCCTAAAGAATCAACAAGTTTGATTGGCTAGGGAGAGAGATCGGGCGAGTTTGAGCTTAGGAGCAACAATGGAGCTTGGGGGAGGAATAGGTAAGTCAACTTTGGGGAAGAGGACTCACTTATATAGAGGGGGAAAAACCAACCGTTATGCACCTCCTGCCCGTGCACAAGCGGTAGTACCGCTCGGGCGAGCGGTACTTCCGCTTGAACGGAAGTTCCTGGCGCTGCGTTCAACTGAGCAGGTCAGGGAGGCGGTAGTGCCGCCGGAGCGGTACTACCGCTCCCACCAGCGGTACTTCCGCTTAGTGCTGAACAACAGCCGGAACCCGCGGTAGTAGAGAAAGGCAGGGCGGTAGTGCCGCCTGGGGCGGTGCTACCGCTCTACTTCCGCTCGAGAGACAGAGCTATCCAGAAGCAAAAAACAAGCGGTACTCGGAGCGGAAGAGGAACGGCGGTAGTTCCGCCGGAGCGGTACTACCGCTCCGCACGAGCGGTACTTCCGCTTAGGTGTTAAAGGCCCAGTAACTCTGCGGTAGTGGAGTGGTAGTCTGGGCCGTAGTACCGCCGGAGCGGTACTACCGCGCTGAACTACCGCTCTACTACCGCCCATTTACAGAATCTAGAAACAAGCGGAAGTGGAGGTAGCACTGATCTACGGCAGTACCGCTGGAGCGGTACTACCGCTGATCAGGGCGGTACTACCGCTTAAGAAGCTCTGGAAAGCTCATGCATAGAGGAAGGGTAAGCTCGATTGTCGGGAAAGAACGAGGGTGCAAAATGTCTGTGTACATGTTGATTCCACCCAAACCTTTCCGATGGGGACCCCCTCTTGATAGTACGGTGTTCCTACGACTCAAATCCACCGAAAAAGAAACGCAAGAAAAACACCGTCTTCATAAAAGCTCCGAGGGGCACGAATCGTCTTGTGCCAAATGGTCGATTATCTGAAATGCTCAATGCACACGATTAGTCCGCAAAAGTATTGTCATCAATCACCAAAACCACTAAGGGAGAAATATGCCCTAACAATCCCCCCCTTTTTGGTGGATTGATGACAACACGGGATTTGCACAATGATAGAACAACATAATATGCAAACCCAACATCTACAAAATATAGACGGGCTCCCCCTAGATGTGTGCACTAATTAAGTATGCCTTTGGAATGCAAAGTACACACACTAGGATCCACACTCCCCCTATATTTTATAGACCGGCAACACTTGCATCGACTACAAACGAGAGATAAGAATGGATGCAAAGAAATAGCATGTGAGCATAAAGATAGGGCGCAATATAAATAACATCTCACAAGCTAATAAGATACTTGACATAAAGATAAAGATAGGGTAGCATATGTCTCACACCATATGATAGGTACTAACGAGAAGGTTCCACACCGAAACAAAAGCAAACCAACGAGAAAGAGTTCACGAGAGAACGAAAACAACAACAAAGAGGACACACTCGTGACTCGGCAAATCCCTAAACTCTCTCCCCCTTTGGCATCGAGACACCAAACGGGCAAAGAGTACTAAACAAGTCCAAGGTGATGATGAACTCCAGAACATCAGAACTCCTCGTGCTCATCCGAGCCCTCGTGCTCCTCAGACTCCTCTGCTGCTGCGTCTTGATGCTCCACCTCTGAATCTGACCACTTGCAGTGCTGCGAGATCCATTCCTCCTCATCCATGACACGCTCCTCAGAGCCACTAGCGATCTCTTGACCCAGAGCCCTCATCATGGTCTTATGACGCGAGCGGGCAGCCTTCTCGGCCACATGAGCTCTATACTGACCCTGGGCCTCAATGCAAAAGAGCTTCTTCATCTTTGACTTGAGCTTGGAAGCCCAAGAGGGAACCTTCTGAGAAGAAGGAACAAACTCATAGTCAGGCTCTGGCTCATCATCAGAGTCTATGGGGGCAATCTTCTCATCAGGGGCAGTAGGTGCGGTCCCCCAGTTCTCCTTTTGGCGCAAGCTCAGAACCCCATGAGACACCATATGCTCAGTGGGAAGAGCCTCCCCTGGAAACTCAGCAGCCCATGTCTTCTCAATCAAAGTAAACAGATAAGGGCCATAGATGGGCACCTTCCGGTCGAGCACGGCAGAACGAAGCTCATGCCACATGATGTGGGAGATATCCAAAGTAGATGTCTTTCCCTTCTCCTTGATGCAAAGCAAGAGAAGATCCACCAAATAAGAGTGTACCTGATCCAGGTTCCCAATGCGAGGGCACAGAGTGTTGCAAAAGATACGGTGCATGATGTCCAAGAACGGAATGAGCTCCGTGCGAGTGATCCCCTTGAGAGAAGTCACAGACCTGGAGTAACGGATAAGCTTTGACTTGTGTGTAGGAGCAGTCTCCTTGTGAGGCCGGAGACCAACGGGGTTATCTGCCCCCTCATCAGCAATGCCCAAACAGTCCATGAAGTTCTTCCAATCAACCTTCAATCTTCTCCCACCAGTCATCCATGACATAGATCTCTCCTCATTTGCATGAAAGTGAACAGTGGCATAGAATTGAGCCACGATCTCAGCATCATAGTCCTTGTTGAATGCGATGAAAGGGATAAGGCCCCACTGGTGACAAAGAGCAAGAGCTTCTCCAAAATAAGCTAGGTCCTTCTCCATGCGAGTGGTGTCGATAGACTTGACTGCAACATACAAATTCTTCTTGGCCTTCAGAATATCCAAATAGATAAGAGATTGCTCCTTGGTCCAGAAGGGACGACCAACAAGAGCCTCGTCCTGAGGACGGCGATACGGGTTGCGCACACGGAAAGCAACAAATTCCTTGGCAGTCATCTCATCTAGAGGAGTGATCTTCTCCTTCTCTTTCTTCTTGCTGACGGTTGTCTTCACATTCTACTTTGGAGGGGCACTGGAACTGGCTGCTGCATCTTCAGAGGTGCGATAGTGCTTGGATCCACCGTGACGATCCGGGTTCTTGCGGCGAGCCTGATGAGCGGAACTACCATCACCTGGAACCCACAAACACAGAGCGAGGGAAAAGCAGGTGTAAAGCCATTGCATAAGCCAAGAGATAAAAATGAGTATAGAAGTTAGAGCAAAAATTCAGAAAAATCTACATCCCAGCGATAGTACCGGGCACAGGAGCGGTAGTACCGTAGGACAGTAGTACCGCCTGAGCGGTAGTACCGTGCCTTCCAGCGGTAGTACCGCTTGCAGCCAGAAAAACTGCTAGGATCAAATTTGAGAGTGGGGCTTATGCAATTATAAGAGGTTTGAGAGAGAGGGAAGGCTTGGGTTGGAGACAAGGAAACACAGCAAATGGAAAGGAGTACTCCAAGGTCAAAAAGCAACTAAACCACAAGCACACATGGAGTAATCCAACACCCAAAAAGCCTAAGACACGAAGGCACAACTCAAACCAAACGAAGCAAAAACCTCTCAAAGAGAGGGCGGTGACCGAGGTCACCTATGTTTGAGTCAATTGGTATGGCACCGCGAAGATTTTAACCTTGGGCCCATGACCAAAACTCATCTTTGAAGCACAATTACCATAAAAAATGGCTAATGTGAAAGACTTGATCAATTTATGCATAATGGGGGGAGGGAGAGTTCATTGAGAGAACAACACTCCCCCTATGTCCATGCCTACATCTAGAACAAGATAATCATGATGAACGCGGTGGGGTGTGACGATATTCAAGACACGTTGCTCGAATCAATGATATTTAGCTCATGCCTTAACTCGTGAAATCTTGCTTCATCCAATGGATTCGTGAAAATATCCGCAAGTTGCTCTTGAGTGCCAACATGAATAATATCAATCTCTCCACGCTTGACGTGATCCCGGATAAAATGATGACGAATCTCAATGTGCTTCGTCTTGCTATGTTGCACCGGATTGTAGGAGATCTTGATTGCACTTTCATTGTCACAGAAAAGAGGCACTTTGTCACAAGTGACACCGTAATCCTTTAAAGTTTGCCTCATCCATAGCAATTGGGCACAACAACTTGTGGCGGCCACATACTCGGCCTCGGTGGTGGAGAGAGACACACAATTTTGCTTCTTCGAAGACCAACTTACCAAAGAGCGACCAAGGAATTGGCACCCTCCGAAAGTTGACTTCCTATCCACACGGTCTCCTGCCCAATCCGAGTCCGAATATCCCATGAGATCAAAGCTTGCTCCTTTGGGGTACCATAAGCCAAAGTTTGGGGTATGAGCCAAATATCGAAAGATTCGCTTGACCGCCACAAAGTAACTTTCCTTAGCCGCGGCTTGAAACTGTGCACACATTCCCACACTCAACATGATATCCGGCCTAGATGCACAAAGGTAAAGCAAGGATCCAATCATAGAACGGTATACCTTTTGATCCACTGCTTTACCATTGGGATCAATGTCGAGTTGGCACTTGGTAGGCATTGGAGTCTTGGCCGGTTTGACATCTTCTAGTTTGAATCTCTTGAGCATGTCTTGGGTATATTTGGCTTGGTTGATGAAGGTTCCTTCTCTTCTTTGCTTGACTTCGAATCCAAGAAAGAACTTCAACTCTCCCATCATAGACATCTCAAACTTCTCAGTCATGAGTGCGGCAAACTCATCATTGAAAGCTTTGTTAGGAGAACCAAAGATAATATCATCAACATATAGTTGGCATATGAACAAATCCCCTTTAACCCTCTTAGTAAAAAGAGTGGGATCGATTTTCCCAATTTCAAACCCACGGTCTTGCAACAACTCGGTGAGGTGCTCATACCACACACATGGGGCTTGTTTAAGGCCATAGAGTGCCTTATCGAGTTTGTATACATGATTGGGGAACTTGGGATCCTCGAACCCCGGGGGTTGTTTGACATATACCAACTCATTAAGGGGACCATTAAGAAATGCACTCTTCACATCCATTTGTTGCAACTTAAAATCATGATGAGAAGCATATGCAAGCAACATACGAATAGATTCAAGACGAGTAACGGGAGCAAAGGTTTCACCGTAGTCGATACCCTCGACTTGGGAGTAGCCTTGTGCCACCAATCTTGCCTTGTTTCGAGTGACAATACCGTTTGTATCTTGCTTGTTCTTGAAGATCCATTTGGTTCCAATGACATTATGATTCTCCGTTGGCCTTGGCACCAATGTCCACACTTTGTTGCGCTCGAAGTTGTTGAGTTCATCATGCATGGCTTCAAGCCAATCCGTGTCCTCGAGCGCTTCATGTACCTTTTGGGGTTCAACACAAGAAACAAACGCGTGATGCTTACAAAAGTTTGTTAATTGTCTACGAGTGGTTACCCCTTTTTTCAAGCTTCCACAAACGTTCTCCAAGACATGTTGCTGATGCTTGAGTTTAGAAGCAATCTTGGCGGCACGACTGACAGTGTCCTGGACTAGGGGGTACTCACCACATCGTCTCCCGACCAGGTGGGTTGAGCCGAGGACCCCCATGGCGGTTCACTCATGGGCCACTTCGGGCAGCCCATGACGAATACAAGGAAGATTCCACAAGACTTGGCGCCCAAGACGAGGACTCTCCTAAACCCTAGGCCTCTGGTGCATTATATAAACCGAGGCTAGGCTAGTCGATAGATCATCTCATATTCATTAGAACAATCTCGTGGTAGCCACATGTACTCTGTACTATACCCCATATCAATACAATCAAAAGCAGGACGTAGGGTATTACCTCTTCGAGAGGGCCCGAACCTGGGTAAAACTGTGTGTCCATCTTACCATCGCTCCATGATGCCTAAGTTAGGACCCCTACTATGAGATATGCCGGATTTAGAACCGACATTGGTGCTTTCATTGAGAGTCTGCTGGGTAGTCGCCGCGGTGCGATGGGAATTCAGATCGGCTCCACTGCGATCTACGCATCGGAACCGAGCTACATCATCAGCGTCGGCATCTTCGTCGCCGGCCCGACTGGTCACCTTGGCTGGACCGAGGACTAGGCTTCTCTTCGGATCGTCAAGTTCGGACAGATGTCTTCATCATCATCAACTCCGATCTCATCCGGGATCATGGAAAAATCGTCCATGGTGCTCGGGGGCTCAACATCAACATTGCCCTCGTGCGATCATGCAGTTTTTTCTGGATAGCGGATTCGTGTTCGCCGTCCCCGTCTCCTCGAGTGTCGCTTTGACGATTGCTTCGGTGGAATTGTGCGGAATTGAGTCTAGAACAACCCTGCAAAATTTCGTCGTGTTCCGATGGAGGAATCCCCGGCGATCTCCGATATACCGGAGCCCTGTCGAATCTGGACGGGAATCTGGACGAGTTTAGGGCGAGGAGTCTAGCAGTCAGCTCGGACGTCCTTGGGAAGATCCAACCGTTCATCGGCTGCGGAATTCCTATATCTACCACCCCTCAAAATTTCAGCTCGATCCGACCGTTTAAACTCCGGGAAGCGTCGGATGAGTGCTTCAATTTTCGGATCTATTTCCTGCACGAAAACGAATCCGACCCGAATTCATCTTTCTTCATGAACGGGATATTGGACATCCTTTTTGAAGGAATTTTTTCTGGGGTATTGTGTGTTGTTCTCAAACATGTGCCCACAAATTTTGAGTCTTTTCCGAGGCGATCTTCACCGTCGCGCCGATGTCAAACCGGCCCGACCACGTTGCTCCACGGCTACCGACCCGCGCCAACATCGACTGCGCCATTGCTCCATCGAGCCGACGACAACCACCTCGGATCATCACCTCGGCGAGCCGACCAAGAGTTCGGCACCGCTCTCCCTAATGATCGTCAAGATAACATCGTCACCTTACGGATTGTACGGGTCGGGCGCGCCAGCATCGCCGCGCGGTCTCTTCTCAAGCCGGCATTGACCGCGTCACAAGTTCCGACCTGCGTCGGCATCGCCGCGCCGTTGCTTCTTCAAGCCGATGTCCACCACGCCGACTTGCTTCGACACCTCGGCTGGCATGGGGCTGCAACGTCACCTTATCGACCTGCTCCGTCACCTCAGCTAGACCGGGGGCTTCACCATCGCTTCATCGACCTACTCCGGCGTCATCCTGCCGACCTACTCTGTCTCCTCGGCTGGACCCGGGGCTTCGCCTTGGCACATCGGCAGTTTTGTGCTGCCACTTCATTAGCCGAGCTCTTCGCTCGGCCACCCCAGGACCGGCTCGGGGGTTGGGATCTCGACCCATTGCAAGCCCGGACTACGTCATCAACACCGAGCACATTAACCAGCTAAGTCGCTTTCATGCTTAACTTTTTTTAGTTTTTAATTTTTGTTTGGTTCAACCAAGCATTATACTTTTGTCTCAAATAGACAAGTTGTTAGTTAAAAACTTAGTTTGTTAAAAACACTTCTTTTACCCATGTTAACTGGGGGCTCTTAAATTTATACGAGCCGTTTTATAATAAGTGTTTTCTTCTAAGTCGTTGCAAAGTCTTTTTCTACCACTCCTTTCTCGACACGAGTGTGTGGTCAATAGCCGAATAGCCTGGTTTCTCTCTAAAGCCGCTCGAGTTTGGTTCGCTAAACTGGCCTGAGAAGCACTCCGCCTTCGGGAATAGGAAGTTGAAGCCGAAGGCTGACCCGCTTGAAGTCTTGAGATCGGATGTGACATGTTAAAGCACGACGGAAGGACAAACTAATTTTAAGACCACTTTTCGGATTGGCACCAAAAAACTTGATTTAGTTCGGACGTCAAGTTTTTACATAAGTTTTTTGGTTTTTCGAGCTTATGACACTTTTAAGCTATTTGTATGTTTTTCTTTCAGGAAGCGGGACATCCTCATGACCGAGGTGCCCTGCGTAATAATTTAGCTCGGGAGATCTTCTTCGACCCGCAGCTCGGCATCTTTCCTACCGACCTACACATCGGCGTTGGCGAAACACACATGACATCTGGACTAGTTCCCGAGGAGATTCGATCCTCAGGTTGGTCGACTTCACCCAACCTGAGTCTCGGGGGCTACTGTGTGTCTCTAGCATAACTCTCGCAGTACAACGCCGGATGCCTTTAAAGCATCGACAATATCAACGGGGGGCTGCGATTAGAGCCGAACCCACCAAAAGCCAAGGTACTCCGAGGAGTCCTCGACAAAACGTTCTCGGGTATTGCTTTATATGCATCAGTTTCGAATTGTGTCTTCGGTCAATAGTTGGGTTGCCCGGCTCCTGTGCTTGCCTCCTACGTTTCTCTTTGTTTGGCTAGGTGTGCAAAGGGAGAACCACTGCGATTGTACTTCCGATTTAACTGGTCAAGTACATTAGTGGAGGAAGCCGAAAACTGACTGTCACAATGAGCGCAAACTGGTCAGCGATCCGATGACTGTGTCAAACTATAGATCGATAGAGGTTATCCCGTGGGCCTTTCATAAAATTGGCCGAAGTGTTAATGGCTTGACCTCGGCTGACGCCGAACACTAACCGGGGGCTAGTAACTGGCCTCCCAACTTTAAGCTCCTATGACTAAGTGAAAGTTATAAAGCCTGGATATCTAACTGCCTCGTTTCCTCTAACACAACCGCCTCCGGGCACCGAGACGTCGGCTAAGGGTTGCCTTGTTAGTACGGAAACACCCTGTGTAGCATCTACAAAGGGGTGGAAGCCGACGATGGGCCACTTTCAAATGATAAACGGTCACAACGGAGTCAAAATAACATATATCATAAAGCATTTGTATTCAATATACGAGTGCTGCCTTCCGTAATCATCGTTATAAAGCCATAAATATGCATCAATTTGACTTAAGATTTTGGCCAAGCTGGGTTGCCTGGCTCCTGTGTTTACACCCTATGTTCCCGATTGTTCGGCTAGGGGGTAAAGGGAGCACCTCTGCGATTGTTACTACCGGGTCATCCGGGTTAGTACCTCAGACTGGGTGAAGCCAAAAGCTTGCTATCTTAAGAATATAATTGGTCGGCAATGACGGAAGTGAAAATTTTGGTTCATTAAGACCACAGAGTTCGGGAACTTTCCCCAAACTAAATCCTCAATATTTTTCTCCCACATTGACCGGAGGTGAGGTCTCATGATCATGGTCAACATGATAACCTGGGAAAAGGAACCTATAAAGGAACTATTTTTCCCAGAAGATGTTTCTTACGTTAAATAGTAATATAACATATCTCTCCGCGTACCTTTGTTTATAAAACCATATGGCCGGATTGCCTTGTTTGCCGTAAATCTTTGCCCTTATAAAGGCTTTATAAAGTAGGACAAACACTCCTTAGCTACTGGCCGAGGAGGTTGAAGCCGATGGTCGGTCAACAAAGTTTTGTACAATGCGGATCCGAGCATTAATGATGTAAAGTACTTGGATAAGTAGAATCATTACACATAAATTGTGATTAAAGTCAATTTACCCCGGACATCGATCCTTAATTCGGCCACCCTTGCCCAAATTAAGGCTCGGGGGCTAATGGGCTTCACGCTTCTCACTTAAAAGCCATTATCGGGTTACATCGATCCCCTGATCTGGTTTTGCCACCCGACCAGTGGCTCGGGGGCTACTGCATTGATGATTCAATGCAGAAAATTGAAAGTGTCGAATAGTTTCCGAGGAGATTACGATCCTCAGGTTGGTCGGCCGCACCCAGCCTGAGTCTCAGGAACTATGCACATCGCGTTTCTGTTTTTAAGTATGCTGCCGAGCAAGGAATTGATCCTCAGGCCGATTTCGCAAATTGACCTGAGTCTCAGGGGCTACTGGGATCAGCGGTTTTATTTTATCCTTCAGGTGCATCCCGGATTTTATGTCGGCACACACCTTGAGGGCTACTGGTTATACATCTCAGCAGAGAATAAATTGCACCAATCGGAAACAATTCTATAAAACATCAGCCCACGGCTGAGGTGGTGCACCACCTCGGAAGCAGTCCGGCATAAAGCTCGGCTGTGAGTGGCTGGCTCCATAGAGAACTTTTTCGGCGTTAAGCTCGGATAACCTCCTTCAAACTTTTTCAAAGACGAGGTACTCTATGCCTCCTCGGCTGCAGTTCGGCACTGGAGCTCGGATACAGACCGGCGTTGGAGTTCGGCTGCTAAAATGTACCTCGGATGCAGTCCGACATTGGAGTTCGGCTGGTAAAATGTACCTCGGATGCAGACCGGCGTTGGAGCTCGGCTGCAAAAGACACCTCGGATGCAGTCCGGCGTTGGAGCTCGGATGCAAGAGGACACCGCCGCATGGGAAAAACTTCAAACCCGAGGTATGGCGTAAAAAATAACAAGGCATTGATAAAGGCCAAGAACCTAAAGGGGCTCCTCGGATACCCGACGTATGAACTCTTCGGATACACCTCGGCGATCCTCAAGATCGGAGATGGGAAGATTTGTTGAACCAGTTTTCAAGAGCGACGACCGAAGACGAAGAACAGTTCGGAAGAACCGAGGAGCGTCCCCAACTTGAAGACCGGATCAGGGGGCTACTGACAGTGTCCTGGACTAGGGGGTACTCACGACATCGTCTCCTGACCAGGTGGGTTGAGCCGAGGACCCCCATGGCGGTTCACTCATGGGCCACTTCGGGCTGCCCATGACGAATACAAGGAAGATTCCACAAGACTTGGCGCCCAAGACGAGGACTCTCCTAAACCCTAGGCCTCTGGTGCATTATATAAACCGAGGCTAGGCTAGTCGATAGATCATCTCATATTCATTAGAACAATCTCGTGGTAGCCACATGTACTCTGTACTATACCCCATATCAATACAATCAAAAGCAGGACGTAGGGTATTACCTCTTCGAGAGGGCCCGAACCTGGGTAAAACTCTGTGTCCATGTTACCATCGCTCCATGACGCCTAGCTTAGGACCCCTACTACGAGATATGCCGGATTTAGAACCGACAACGACGCTCCAATAGCTCCTCCGAAGTCACTTGAGGAGGATCATCTTGAACATCTTGAGCGTCATCTTGAGCTTGCTCTTGATCATGAGCTTGCCCTTGATCTTGAGCTTGCTCGGTGTCGTGATCTTGATCTTGGGCATCATTTGGTGCATCACCATCATCTTGAGGTTGATCTTGCCCTTGATCTTGATCACTTGGTTGAGGGCCTTCGGTTTGTTCTTCGGAAGCGTGTGGGTCAATGGTTGGTGATGGCTCCACTTGCGTAGAGCATTGTCCTTCTCCTTCGGCCACAAGGGGTTCCTCAATGGGGAGTATTTGACCAATCCTCATTCTTCTTATGGCTTGGGGAGGAATTTCATCACCTACATCACAAAGACCACTTTGCTCCACTTGGGAGCCATTATTTTCATCAAACTCTACGTTACACGTCTCCTCAATGAGTCCGTTGGACTTGTTGAGGACACGGTAAGCATGAGAGTTTGTAGCATAACCAACAAATATGCCCTCTTGAGCTCTAGATTCGAATTTAGACAAACGAGTACCTTTCTTGAGAATGAAACACTTACATCCGAACACCCGAAAGTACTTTAGGTTGGGCTTGTTACCGGTAAGTATCTCATATGGAGTCTTGTTCAAGCCTTTGCGGAGGTAGAGCCGATTGGATGCATGACATGCGGTGTTGATGGCTTCGGCCCAAAAGTTGTACGGAGACTTGAATTCCGCCATCATGGTCCTTGCCGCGTCCATCAACGTCCGGTTCTTCCTCTCCGCTACACCATTTTGTTGAGGGGTATATGGTGCGGAATATTGATGCTTGATCCCCTCGTCACTAAGAAACTCATCCAAGGTGTAGTTCTTGAACTCGGTACTGTTGTCACTTCTAATCATCAATATCTTTGCCTCATGTTGACGTTGAGCTTCATTGGCAAAGTCGATGACGGTTTGTTGGGTCTCACTCTTCCTCTTGAAGAAATATACCCAAGTGTATCTTGAATAGTCATCCACAATCACCAAGCAATACTTTCTTCCGCCAAGACTATGAAAGGATGGAGGTCCAAAAAGATCCATGTGAAGGAGCTCCAAGGGCCTCTTCGAGTAGATGATAGTCGTGGGTCCGTGAGCCATCTCATGTAGCTTTCCTTCGATACAAGCACTGCAAGCACGATCTTTGGCAAAGCTCACATTTGTTAGTCCACGAACGTGATCCTCTTTGAGGAGACTTTGCAAAGATCTCATATTGACGTGGGCTAGTCGGCGATGCCAAAGCCATCCCACATCAACTTTAGCCATTAGGCAAGTCGCGGTCTTAGTGGGTCGCTCCGAGAAGTTAACCACATAGAGACCGTTCTCGACATGCCCAACACAGGCTACTTTAAGAGTCTTGCTCCACAAAAGGGCCACGGTATCAAGGTCAAAGAAAGTGGCAAAGCCCATAAGTGCAAGTTGTCGAATGGAAAGTAAATTGTATGCAAGGGTCTCAACAAGCATGACTTTCTCAATTGATAAATCATGAGAAATCACAACCTTGCCAAGACCCAATACCTTAGATGTTGAAGCATCACCGAATTGAACATGGGTGGGCATAGATGAGCTTGGTTGCACGTCCACCACCAAATGCTTGCTCCCGGTCATATGATTTGTTGCTCCACTATCGAGCAACCATGATCCTCCACCGGAAGCAAACTCCTAGAAGAAATCAATGCTTGGTTTTAGGTACCCATTCTCGAATGGGTCCTTTGATGTTAGTAACAAGGGTCTTAGGAACCCAAATAGACCATTCTATGTACTCATAATAAGAACCAACAAATTTGGCATAAACATGCCCATCACTTGCACGGCATAAAACATAAGAAGGGTTAAAGTCGCCGGCTTTGTTCGATGGAGTGTGTTTGTCCTTCTTGACATTTCCACCCACCACCTTGTTCTTCTTCTCCTTATGAGAACCCTCTCCCTTCTTGACAAATACCTCTTTGAAAGGGAGAGGTTTCTTGATCTTGTTGTTCTTCTTCTTCTTTGACTTGGGCACAAACCCAAGTCCCTCCTTTGCCAGAACTTCCTTTTGATTGCTCAAAAGTTCGTTGAGATTCTTCTCGCCTTGTATGCAAGTCACAAGGCCTTTCTCGATTTGCTCTTTCAACTTGGCATTCTCCTCCACAATATGCTTATGCACACAACAAGGGTTAGTAGCAATGGCATTATCAATTAAAACGAACGGAGGACAAGTGGCTATTTCCGTTGTTAGCTTCACTTGGAGTTGATCATGAGACTCTTTGAGAGAGCCATGAGAACTCTTCAAAATCTTGTGGGCTTTGTCAAGTAGCTCAAACTCCTCCTTGAGTCTAGCATGGCCAACTCCAAGGTCAACCTTGTCGGATTTGAGCACACGAGTAAGAACTTGAGCATGTTCAAGATCTTTCTTTAGTTGAGCAAGGTCAACGTTGTGTGACTCCTCAAGAGCCAAACGAAGACCTCGCTCTTCCTCAAGAGCAATGGAAAGATCCGCAATATCATCGGCATAATCACGGCTATGGCCTTGCAAGTTAGTGATAGTCTCTTCGTGAGACTCAATGATATCATTGGCCTCACCAAGTTGTTACAAGAGAGCAACAAAGTGCTTCTTGGTCTCACCTTTGAGCTTACTCAAGAACTTATCAAACTCGTTCTCATCAACCTTTACCATCTCACTATCATCCACACGATCCAACAATGAAGGAGTAGTAGTGGTAGTGGTTTTGATGTTGGAGGTTACCTTGTTGATACCTTTGGCCATGAGGCACTTGGCAATGATGTTTTCATTGGGGGCGCCGAAGAGAGACACCTTGGTTGGGGAAGAGGTGGCAATGGCCATGGTTGCCGTTGCCATTCCTTCACCACTTGTATCTTCATCATCATCATCTGAGATGTACTCTTCTTGTGCCACCAAGCCCTTTTGAGGTATCTTCTTGGTGAAGTTGTTCTTGTTTGAGAAGGACTTGGCCTTATCTTTGCGGATGAGCTTGCCACCAGTGTCCTCCCTCTTCTCATACGGACACTCCGCCACAAAGTGACTCACATTGCCACAATTGTAGCAAGTCCTTACACGTTGCTTGCCCTTTGAGTTGTTCTTGGAGGAGTTGGGCCTTGTGTTTCTCTTATTGCCCCAAAATTGCCTTGACGCAAGAGCCATGTGCTCGTGGTAAGCATATTTGGTGTCTTCGGGGCAAATCTCTTCTTCTTCCTCTTCTTCTTCTTCCGGAATACCCTTGGCCTTCAAAGCAAGGTTGGGTGAGGCTTTCTTTGACCGTTGGACACGAGCTAGAGCATCGTCGGCGGTCTTGTTCATAATGTTCATGGCAATAAACTCATCCAACACTTCACTTGAAGACAAGGTGTGGAAGTCCGGTCTTTGACGGATCACGGAGGACATTGCCTTGTTGAATGTCATGATGGCCTTGAGAAACTTCCGCTTGATCCAATTATCATCCGTATCCTTACTCCCATGATCTTGAAGAGCGACCGCAAGAGTTGTCAATCTTCGGTAGAGATCCCGAGGATCCTCATCTTCATTCATCACAAACTCATCGGCCTCATCAAGCACCACTTCAAAGTTGGACCGTTGAATGCTTGAGCTCCCCTTGTACAAAGATATAATGTGTTCCCAACAATCCTTTGCACGGGAGAAGGGGCGCAAGTGAGCTAGATCTTCGGGAGGCACTGCGGATTGGAGGATGAACAATGTGGAGTGATTGTATTGATTGTCCGCCTCTTCTCTTGGAGTGAGGTTGCTTGGGTCATGAGGGTAGAAGCCTTGCTCGATGATTCTCCAAAGATTTGTTGAGTTGTGATTCAAATGAGACTTGATATGAAAAACCCAATTAGCAAAATCACCCTTCACAAGCTTAGGAGGAGGACCAAGGTTGTTAATATGCGGTGTTGGGACCGGTCCTCCATAGACCGGGGGAGGGGGAACCGAGGCATAGGTTCCAGTCCCATTCTTGCCATGAGGGGAAGAGGTTTGAGTGCCTTTAGCCGCTTCCTTGCCGGAATTGGCCTCCGACACCGATGCGGTGGGATTAACCACAAGCAAAGGATCGGGAGTAGACTTCAACCCCTCAAGGAGTTCTTTAAGCATGGACTTGACCTTGGCCGTCATAGACGTCTTAAGTGAAGCCATAGCTTCATTTAAGTCGTCTCGGGTGACCGAGTTCAACTCCACGGCCTCGGGCACTTCCTCATCCCGATCCCCGTCGTCAACCATACTCTTCGGGTGGTGAAACCCTTAATAAAGAGACGAGGCTCTGATACCAATTGAAAGGATCGATATGGTTGACTAGAGGGGGGTGAATAGGCAACTACCAATTTTTAGCTTTTCTTAACAAATTAGGGTTAGCAACAAAATAGGTTGTCTAGATGTGCAACTAGGTGAGCAACCTATATGATGCTAACAATCACAACACAAGCAAGCAAGCAAGAGATACAACACAAGTAAAGCTTGCACAAGGTAAAGGTAAGAAGTAACCACAAGTGGAGCCGGTGAAGACGAGGATGTGTTTCCGAAGTTCCTTCCCTTTGAGAGGAAGTACGTCTCCGTTGGAGCGGTGTGGAGGCACAATGCTCCCCAAGAAGCCACTAGGGCCACCGTATTCTCCTCACGCCCTCACACAATGCGAGGTGCCGTGATTCCACTAGTGGTGCCCTTGAAGGCGGCGACCGAACCTTTACAAACAAGGTTGGGGCAATCTCCAAAACTTAATTGGAGGCTCCCAACACCACCACGGAGCTTCACCACAATGGAATGTGGCTCCGAGGTGACCTCAACCGTCTAGGGTGCTCAAACACCCAAGAGTAACAAGATCCACAAGGGATTAGTGGGGGGAATCAAATTTCTCTTGGTGGAAGTGTAGATCTAGGCCTTCTCAACCAATCCCTAAAGAATCAACAAGTTTGATTGGCTAGGGAGAGAGATCGGGCGAGTTTGAGCTTAGGAGCAACAATGGAGCTTGGGGGAGGAAGAGGTAGGTCAACTTTGGGGAAGAGGACTCACTTATATAGAGGGGGAAAAACCAACCGTTATGCACCTCCTGCCCGTGCACAAGCGGTAGTACCGCTCGGGCGAGCGGTACTTCCGCTTGAACGGAAGTTCCTGGCGCTGCGTTCAACTGAGCAGGTCAGGGAGGCGGTAGTGCCGCCGAAGCGGTACTACCGCTCCCACCAGCGGTACTTCCGCTTAGTGCTGAACAACAGCCGGAACCCGCGGTAGTAGAGAAAGGCAGGGCGGTAGTGCCGCCTGGGGCGGTGCTACCGCTCTACTTCCGCTCGAGAGACAGAGCTATCCAGAAGCAAAAAACAAGCGGTACTCGGAGCGGAAGAGGAACGGCGGTAGTTCCGCCGGAGCGGTACTACCG
Source organism: Elymus sibiricus (assembly GCA_039707655.1). Classification (NCBI taxonomy): domain Eukaryota; kingdom Viridiplantae; phylum Streptophyta; class Magnoliopsida; order Poales; family Poaceae; genus Elymus; species Elymus sibiricus. Next base: position 258,439,844 of record CM077674.1, read on the forward strand.
CTCCGCACGAGCGGTACTTCCGCTTAGTTGTTAAAGGCCCAGTAACTCTGCGGTAGTGGAGTGGTAGTCTGGGCCGTAGTACCGCCGGAGCGGTACTACCGCGCTGAACTACCGCTCTACTACCGCCCAGTTACAGAAGCTAGAAACAAGCGGAAGTGGAGGTAGCACTGATCTGCGGCAGTACCGCTGGAGCGGTACTACCGCTGATCAGGGCGGTACTACCGCTTAGGAAGCTCTGGAAAGCTCATGCATAGAGGAAGGGTAAGCTCGATTGCCGAGAAAGAACGAGGGTGCAAAATGACTGTGTACGTGTTGATTCCACCCAAACCTTTTCGATGCGGACCCCCTCTTGATAGTACGGTGTTCCTACGACTCAAATCCACCGAAAAAGAAACGCAAGAAAAACACCGTCTTCATAAAAGCTCCGAGGGGCACGAATCGTCTTGTGCCAAATGGTCGATTATCTGAAATGCTCAATGCACACGATTAGTCCGCAAAAGTATTGTCATCAATCACCAAAACCACTAAGGGAGAAATATGCCCTAACAAAGGCGTTCCCAGTCATCGTCCCGTAAATGTGTCTCCGGGGAAAGTAAGGGAATTTGATGAGTTTCCTTGCCAGTGAAGTACGCTTTCTTCAGGTAATTCCGATACTGCCGCAAAGCATTCTTGAAGATAGCACAGGTATTAGCACAGGTTACGTCATCCTGAGTTTCCAAATCAGTCATTCTCTATAGAGAAAAATGGGAACATTTGTTGTGTTATAACCAGCAGGGAGGTAGAAAGTATGGGACAAAGCAAAGTAATTGCCATGAATAACATTACTTACACATAACTCCTGGAGGAACACCTGCAACTGGCTTTTTCCTTCATCTTCAGTATAATATTTTCCATGATGGGAAGATACGCACATAGGATTTAACAACATCAAATGCGCTAGACGCCAAACTACGGATGACTGGTTATGCTTCATCCACAGGAATAGGTGTACTAACTGGTGGAGTTGGGGTTCGCCGTGGTAGTCCTGACGCTTTGGGCACTGGAGCTGCCTTACTAACTGCTCTTGTTTGGGAGCTCTGTGGTGGAGATGGTGTTGTGTCAACTGGAATTGGGTTACTATCTGCTGGGGTTGGGGTTAGATTGGGTGAAGCTGGTTCTCTGTCCATCGGAGTAGGGGTACAATCTGCGAGAGTCTGGGTTATGTGTGATAGGGCTGGTTCTTGTGCAAGTACAATCGGGGTGCTATCTCCATCAACAGGTAGCACTGTTTTATTTGAAGACCGTGTTTTTACTCCGCTAGATATTGCCATCACCCCCTCCAATTCAAATGGTTGATAAAGAAGAAAAGTAGTTGAATGTACAGACCTTGTATGAGTGACAGATGCAATAGACAGTGAGGAAAAAAGAGGGCATGAAATAGTTCACATATATGTTGTTTAACTAAACAGGATAGCATGACAAAATTTCACATATATGATGTCTATCTAAACAGGATAGCATGACATAATTCATAGATATGATGACTAACTAAACATGATGGCATGAGATAATTATATGATGTCTTTAGTAAACAGGTTCGCATGACATAATTCACATACATGTTATCTAAGTAAATAGGATGACATGATATAATTCACATATGTGATTTATGTACTAAGCAGATGGCATTCGCATATATGATGTCTAAACTAAGCAGATGGTGTTGAATATTGTGTATATGATGTCTAAACTTTGCAACGCAAGACACCATATGCATGATACTAGCAGTATAACCCTGCCAAGTTAGAGCATACACCTCGGGAGGGGGGGGGGAATAGGACTGGCCATCTGTCTCTGAATCCTCCTCTGATGAGCTATCTGGACCCAACAAGAGATCTGCTTCGACAGGTAGCACTGTCTGCTCTGAAGACCTTGTTTTGACTCCAGATTTTTCCATCACCCACACAAATGGACGATTCACAGGAAGAGTAGTTGAATGTACAGACATTGTCGACAAATGGAAATGTAATGAAAAAAAGGAATAGCAAGATGTAATTCAAATATATGATGCCTGGCTAAACAGGATGGCATTGCATATTTCACATATATTATGGCTGGCTAAAAAAGATGGCATTGCATAATTCACATATATGATATAGAAACTAAACTGGTGGCATTACAGAACATGTCTAAACTAAGCAGATGACATATATGATGTCGAAACTAAGCAATGCAAGGCACCATATGCATGATATGACCAACATCATCATGCCAAGTTAGAGCAAACACCTCGGGGGGGGGGGGGGGAGGGTAAATAGGAGTGGTCAGCTCCCTCTGAATCCAGCTCTGAACATCTATCTTCCTCTGGATTACAATCTAGAGGAGGGGGGTGGGGTTTGCCATTGCACCCACCATGGAGCGATGTCTGCATGACATTGTATTGCCGTGCAAGACTCTTCTCTTTTTCTCTACATGTTCAGCATGACTGTGTACAATAACTGACATGCATATGAAAAAAATATAGTGAGATTATGTAAGGAGAGCATGCAGAAATCTAGAGTGATGGTAACAACCAGTTGATAGATCCAAAAATAATGATAACAGGCTGATGATAGCTTTAATTTAATAAAAAGACAGATGATGGCTGCTTTACTATTTGTTTCCCACCCAAGATGAACCACATAGTACATACCCTAGATGAACCAGATAGTAGACAGAGATACTATTCATTGCTGCCTCGATATGTGCCCCACAAGCATTTTAAAACTCAAGTTTGAACATTAATTTGGCCCTGACTTGGAGTCTAAGAGGTGAACAAGATGATAAAGTAGCAGGTAATATTAAGCAATGCATAACGTAAGCAGAAACAAAAGAGTGTGACCTGTCTTGCGGACCCGTGTACTCCTCAGGTTCATCTGCTGAGTCGATGATGGTGATGCAGTTGCGGTGGCTGCCGGCGGCGGGGAAGGAGATCTGAGGCGGCGAAATACGGTCATGTCGGGACCTCGGTCCTAAGTCACACCGATCTAACATAAGACACATCATATCACTTTGCGGCCTCATGCACGGTAAACCACGGCTGCCACCTTTACCTTGGCCGGGACCGTTTGCGTCTTTTGGCTCACGTATATGATTGTGATGCTAGCATCCATATGACAGAGAACCCGGGTCGACATTACTAGTCATAAACCAAGGTGGCACAAACGTACAGGGACAGACATAGGTAACCCAGCAATGCACGTGTCGGTCATCAACATATGAACCCAAGTCGTAGCAAGCTACAAGGACTTAAAGGAACAACGCGTGACATTTCCCCGTAGGGACAGACACAGGAGCAAAGAAGGATACGTGCCGATCAATCCATGTGTTCCGGAGCAGTAGCGAACTACCAAGGCTCAGTGGAAGCACTAGGAGGCATTTCCCTATAGGAAAGGCTACCAAAGGCAGATAACCAGGTGTCGAATCCCACACATACCAATGCATTTCAAAACATACACACAATATGCACGATATGTGTAGATACAACATGGCATCACAACATAACTCTACGACTCAAAGTATTTATTGAAGAGGCTCCGAAGAGCCATACATAACATGATATTACAGACATGGGTCTCATGACCCAGCATACAAAGTCATACAAGCAACGGAAGCATAAACATGTCTGAGTACAGACAACTACAAAAGAAAAAGGCTAAGAAGCCTAACTATCTACAAGACCCTCCATAGGAACCAGACCCCTGTCTGAGATTCCCAAGCTACTTGTCGAAGCCCACGTGGAACTACTAGTGAGACTGAAGTCTCCTATGCAAAACATAAATTAAGCAACCGTGAGTACAAAGGTACTCAGCAAGACTTACATCAGGACTATCTACTTATGCATCAGTATCAACGAAGGGGTTGTGGAGTTTAACTGCAGCAAGCCAGCTTTGACTCAGTGGCTATCCTATACTACGTCTACCAGTAATTCTTTGGGGTGAGAGAGCGCACACGAGTCCACATAGTCACCACATCAATACACCACTATGGATCCACTCCCGTCTCCCTACGAGAAGGCCATCCATAGAACTCACGCTTATCTTGCGCATTTCAGAGTATCCATTTCAACTTGTCTATGAACACTGTAAGCTTTCCAAGTAGTCCATATCCGAGGACGCGGCTATCCGAATAGTTCATTAACCCTGCAGGGGTGTACTTCTTCACACACGCTCTCACCACTTATCACTATGTACACGTCATGTATCTCGAAAACCTTCAAGCGGAAGCCTGGCGAGGGTGTCGGCCACGACCTGACTAATCCACACAAGACTCTAGTCCAGGTTTATCGCCTATTTGAGGTTGTATCCGCAACGGAAGTCCGGCCGAGGTTTCTATCACGGCCCCAAACGATGAGAACAGGGTTCCCAAGAGCACCATTCGGGTGTCACTTGGTACATCGTGCCTCGGTGTCTCTACCGCATCATAGCCCACCCCTGGGGTTAGCGCTACGCACAACCACCAACACATATCCTACAAACACCAAAAACTAGTTGCAACTCCTCGACATAGATCAAGGCGATTAATAAGTCGAGAGGGTCAATTAAGTATCCCAATGTGTGGTAGTAACTGTCTTGGATCACAAACATAGAACTCAGTTCCTGAGGACGGTCCCAATGAGACAACCCACCATGTAGTCCTACATGACCTCTCATCGCTACCTTTACCAAATCGTGTTCACACACTTAGCTCTCACACAGTAGGACATGAACAAAACCATTCCAATTCATCGCCCAGATGGATCAGACCCGACACAACTCTAAGCATAGAAGGCATAACAAGCAAGCATGGATGAGTAGTCACAACATGGCTCAAGCAATTCCTACTCATGCTAGAAGGTTTTAGCTAATTACTGTGGCAAAGACAGGTCAAGTAGAGGAATGGGTTCAACTACCGCAACATGTAGCAGTTGAATCGTTGTTGTCCTAATGCAGTAAAAGAGAGCAAGAGCGAGAGAGTGGGATTGTATTAGAGTGATCAAGGGGGGTTTGCTTGCCTGGCACTTCTGAAGATATCATTTTGTCTTCATCAGTGACATCGATCTCAACGTCGAAACAACGTCTACTGAGAGGGATCAAACACCGGCAAAAATAAAAAATGAGCAACATTCAATGCAATGCACAGTCAAATGAATGATATGACATGTTAAGGTACTGAATTGAGCTAATGCAACAGCAAGTCTGTCGGCCCAGTGGGAACCAGGGTACCACGGGCTGTCTGCCTGCGGCCCAGGAAGCAACGCTTGGCGTCAGGCCCAAGAGGCGGCCCAGCCATGGGCGCCGCAAAGCAAACCACCTTGCGAGGTAACAACCTCATGACACTACAAAAAAAAAGACACATCCGTGACATTATGGCCCGAATGAAAACTTTTTCTGTCATGGTTGTGACACTTCTATGACAATAATTGTGAAAAAAACATGTATCATCATAGATGTGGTGGGCTCCTACTTCTATGACAAAAAATTATGACAGAAAATGGGATTTTCGTCCTGGGCGGGCCGGAGACGCACCCGCATGACATTCTTTGGGCCGTCCATGATGTAGAAAAGCATGCTAGAAGTGAGGGCGAGGAAATTTTTGGGGAGTTCCCTGTTATGGTGGGTGGTCGGGGCTGAGCGATGCAGTGTGGTTTGCGCGTTTCTCTCGTATGCGCATGTGTGTGCGAGGCATTCGCTAACTGAACCCGAGCGAGGCGTTCGCTTACTGAACCCGAGCAATCGCACTAGCTACGTACTGAAGCTGATTGATCCCTTTGCTACTAATTGAACCCGAGCGATTCCTTCACTGCTAACTGAACCTGAGCGATTCCTTCGCTGCTAACTGAAGCCGGTCGAGCCCCCGTACGTGCGAGACGTAGCCGGTTGGGTTGCCTCTCGATGAACAGTGCCCGTTGCTGCCGCGCGCGCGATACGTAGAATGATTCGAGACGCATCGATCGAGCCCCTTGCGTTAGACGTGGTGAGTTGACCTAGCCGGTTGGTTGCATGTGGATGAATAGTCCCCATTGCTGCCGCCCGCTCGTACGCCCACCCCAGCCGGTGGGTTGGCTGTGGATGAACAGTACCCTGGCCGTGTGAAGGTGGTTGGCGCTGGGTGAACAGGACCCCGAGGAGAGGCCGCCACACCCCAGCCGGTTGGGGGGTGGATGAACAGGACCCCGTGGAGGCTGGATGAATAGTAGCCGGTGAAGGCTGGAGGAAGTCGACAGTGGATGAACACTAGCTGGTGGAGGCTGGAGGAGGTCGACCGTGGATGAACAGTAGCCTGTGGAGTCCTGTTTTGTGGTACGCCACACCCCCAATGAACGGGACCCCCGTTTCGACCGTAGGCAATTGGGGAGAAGTCTGTTTCCTTCGTTTTGCGGTATGCCAGAGCCCTCCCGATCAACAGGACCCTGTTTCGACCGTAGGCACTCGAAGAGAAGTCCGCTTCCTCCGTTTTGCGGTATGCCAGACCCCCAGCCGATGAACAGGACCCCTTTTCGACCGTAGGCGGTCGAACAGAAGGTTGTTTCCTCCGTTTTGCGGTACGCCAGACCCCGAGTCGATGAACAGGACCCTGTTTTGGCTGTTTCGTCCAAGCCGGTTGGCTCCCGATGAACAGGACGTGTTTTGACCCAGTCGCTTGGCACCTGATGAACACGACGCTGTTTCCTCCGTTCCGACCCAGCCGGTTGGCTGCCGATGAACAGGAGGCCGTTGCTGCCGTCTGTTGCCTCTCCATGTACACGAGCCCTAGCCGTACGTATGCGCGAGTACACGTTCGAGACCCCGCCCGTATGTACGTACGTGGCCGTATTCTTTACCGTGTGGCTGTACGTACGTGTACACGATTTAGACGGGACTATCTGAACTGCCACTTCGGGGGCTCTACTAGGACACGTGCCGCTACTTACTCGGCACGGTTCATCCTTGCAGAGAGACCGATCGACCACTATGTACGTACACGTTCGCGACCAGACAGACAACGCTACGTACACTTCGGCCTGGTGGGTCCCAGCTGTCAGTGGATAAGGAGGCACTTCCTTGCGTGCGAAGATATAGCTAGTGGGTCCCAGCTGTAAGGGGGTGGAATCATTTTTTTTGCGCGTAATAAGGAGGCACTTCCTTGCGTGTGAAGATGTAGCTGGTGGGTCCAGCTGTCAGCCTCACCGCGCACAGTCCTCTTTCGATGGCTGTCGTTCATCGACTACGTTGACTACGCCACGCCGAGAGCACCAAGTCGGTGGACGACGGCGAGGCCTCGGAAGGGAACGACACGGAGCCGGGAAAGACGTGGCAGTGGATGCCCACGCGGATGGGAGTACGAGGGTTGACTGGTTCGGCTGCGGTGTGAGGCTGCCATCGCCGAAGAATAACAGGGGATGTGAGTGAGTAGAGGGAAGGCCTGGCCAGTGGTGGGAGTAGGGTGGGGCGTTGAGGCCTGCGTGGCAGCACAGCCGGCCACGGGAGGCAGGAGCAGGCGGTCCCGCCGGCGCTAGTTTGGGCGGCTGGAGCAATAAGATCAGAGATTGTAGAAGCAGCACGGCCGTTGGATTACATCCAACGGTCACCGCTGCAAGAATCGTTTGTTGACTATAAGTTGACAAAGCCCTGTGTACGCGTCAACTTAGTAGGCCCACAAGTCAGGATAACATCTGTGGCGGACAGCATATAGCCCATTTGCTATTTTCCTAAATTTACAGACTATTTGCTAATTATTACGTAATTTATTGCATCCCATATTATATTTTTAGAATACCTTACCATTTTCTCGCAAGGACAGGATTAAAAATTTCAGCGATATTTCATTGAAATTGCCGAACTATTTCTAATCCCGAAATTTCAAGCCCGATAAAAACTAAATTTAAAATATATTTAAATTATGTTAAAATCCAATGAAAATTGAAATATCAAAAAATAAAAGAAATTCCGCAATTTGAAACTAATTGCCCATTTTCTTTGTTTTTATACATATGCAACCCATTTCATATTACTTGTAAGATTTACAACCCTTTTTGTCTGGGCAGGCCGAATGTATCCCTTGTCGTCTTGAAAGATTTGCAGCCCAGCAGGACAGAGAAAAAGAAATCGGCCTGTGTAGGCTATTCTATGAAAAAAGAGGTGGGCTAGTCATTTTCACCGAGAAAAAAAACAGCTGGGCTCGTCATGCTGTAAACATAAAATAAAAGCCTGGGCTAGACAGGCCACAGACACCGCACAACCCAGTTGATAACCTACTCCGTCTCAACAACAACAAAAAAACAACAACAACAAAACTGCTCGAGCAACTGGGTCCCACGTGTCAACCGCTGTATGTGCAATTCTCTCGTTTATTGACTACATTGACAATGTCATAGGTCCCAGATGTCAGCAAACCATTAGGAGGAAGCATTTTTTTCATGTAATAAGGAGGAGCTTCCTTGCGTGCGAAGATGTAGCTGTTGGGTCCCAGCTGTCAGGGAGTGGAATCATTTTTCTTCCACGTAATAAGGAGGCAGTTCCTTGCGTGCGACCATGGACCTCGTGGGTCCCAGCTGTCCGCCTGTCCACGTACACTCCTCTTCCGATGGCTATCGTTCGTTGACCATGTTTACCACGCCGTGCCGAGAGCACCAAGGCGGTGGACGATGGCGAGGCCTAGGGAGGGAATGACCCGGAGCCGGGGAAGACTCGGCAGTGGCTGCCCACGCGTAGGGGAATACGAGGGTTTACTGGTTCAGCTGCGGTGTGAAGCTGCCGTCGCCGGAGAATAACAGGAGGTGTGGGTCAGTAGAGGGATGGCCTGGCTAGCGATGGGAGTAGGGTGGGGCAGTGAGGCCTGCGCGGCAGCAGAGCCGACCACGGAAGGCGGGAGTAGGTGGTCACGCTGTCGCTGGTTTGGGCGGCTGGAGCAGGAAGATCAGAGATCGAAGAAGCACGCTGGCCGTTGGATTGACATCTAACGGTCTCACGCTGCTAGAGTCGATTTGTTGACTAAGTTGACATAGCCCTGCATACGCGTCAACTTAGTATGCCCACAAGTCAGCCTCCAAATCTGGTGGGACCCAGCTAGCAGGGGGAGGAATTATTTTTCTTGCGCGTAATAAGGAGGCACTTCCTTGAAAAAAATGCAGCTGGTGGGTCCCAGCTGTCAGGCGGACACAACTTTTTTTTCCGCGTAATAAGGAGACACTTCCTTGCGTGCGAAGATGTCGTTGGTGGGTCCAACCTATCAGGGGGAAGAATCATTTTTTTCACGTAATAAGGAGGCACTTGCTTGCGTGTGGCCATGGACCATGTGGGGCCCTACTGTCAACCTCTCCACCTACATCCCTCTTCCGATGACAATTGTTTGTTGACCACGCTGCGCCGAGAGCACCAACGCGGTGGACGACGGCGAGGCCTAGGAAGGGAATAACGCGGAGCCAGGGAAGACGCGGCAGTGGATGCCCACGCGGAGGGGAGTACGAGGGTTGACTGGTTCGGCTGCGGGGTGAGGCTGCCGTTGCTGGAAAATAACATGAGGTGCAGGTGGGTAGATGGATGGCCTGGCTAGCGGTGGGAGTAGGGTGGGCCGGTGAGGCCTGCGCGACATCACAACCGGCCATAGGAGGAGGGAGCAGGCAGTAAAGCCGGCGCTGGTTTGGGCGGCTGGAGCAGGAAGATCAGAGATTGAAGAAGCACGACGACCGTTGGATGGACATCCAACAGTCACTGCTGCTAGAATTGTTTGTTGACTATAAGTTGACAAAGCCTTACGTAGGCGTCAACTTAGTTGGCCAACAAGTCAGCCTCGAAATCTGTGGCATGTACATCCCATTTGCTATTATTTTTTACAATTTAAAGCCCATTTGCTAATTCATATGGAATTTATTACAGCCCATTTGCCATTTTTAGAATTGCTGCCCATTTTTTGGTCAGGACCAGGGTTAAAAAATTGCTAAAAATATGCGAAATTTTCGAAATTTCACATATTTTTGCTGGGGTCCGAACTATTTTTAATCCCAAAATTAGGAGCGAGATTAAAACTAATTTAAAAAAAATGATAAAATCCAATGAAATATAAAATCTCAATGAAGAAAAAAAACAAAATATGAAACTAATTGCCCATTTGCTGTGTTTTTTTTTACATTTGCAGCCCATTTCATATTACTTTTATGATTTACTGCCCATTTTCTGGCCAGGCCAAATGCATCCCTCCTCGTCTTGAAAGATTTGTAGCCCAGCAAGTCGGAGAAAACAAATAGGCCTAGGTTGGGTATTCTTCAAAAAAAAATGGTGGGCTACCCATTTTCCCAAAGAAAAAACAGCTGGCCTGGTCATGTTGTTAGACGGGCCACAGACCCTGCACAACTCTGTTTATACGCTGCTCTGTCTGAACAACCAAAAAAACTGCTCGAGCTGCTGGATCCCAGGTGTCAGCTGCTCCTTGTGCAATTCTGTTGTTAATTGACTATACGTTGACAATGATGTCGGTCCCAGATATCAGCAAGGTGGATATGAGTAAACAAAATTGAGGGGTGGATCTGAGTAGTAAGGAGGCACTTGCTTGCGTTCGGCAGTGGACCTGGTGGGTCCCTACTGTCATACTCTCAAGTACAGTCCTCCCCCAATTCACCATGTTGACAATGTTGACAAGGCCGGACGGCAGCGCCGCGGCGAGCGCACCAAGGCGGAGGACGATGGCGAGGCCTCGGATGGGAATGAACAGGAGCCGGGGAAGATGCGGCCATGTGGTCATAGGCGGCGGGGAGTATGAGGGTTGACTAGTTCTGGTGCGGGGTGGGCTGCCGTCGCCGGAGAAGAATACGATGTGTGGGGCAGTAGAGGGATGGCCTGGCCAGCATTTCATGGTACGACAGGGTGGCGATCCGGGCACAACACCGCAACCAGCCGTGGAAGGCGGGAACAGGCCGCCCCGCTGTAAGTGCATCAAGTGCCCCCTTAGTGGTTTTGGAGTATTGAAGACAAATAAGTTAAGGGACTAATGAGTTTGTGAGTGTACACAGGTAAGAATAGTCCCTGAAGACTTGGTTTAACCACGAAAGTCGACCCCTAAAAATGTATTTCTTCAAGTGAAGAATTTGGTACGGCCTATGAAGAATTTGATGTGAAGACTTGGAAGCTTGAAGACTTTGTTTTCATAGTTTCTTTTCTTCTTATTCGAGTCATAGGAAAAACCGTACTGTCAAAGGGGGTCAAGGTGAAACATATTTTATACTTCAAAGCGATGCTCAAAACTAAACAAACCTAAGCCGCTTCGAGTGAAGCCTTTGGAAATCTCCGGAACAGCTGACGAATTTGACAGTGAAAGTGATGAGGTTCATCTGGTCTCTGACGAATTTGGTCAGGCTGAGGAGTTAGGATTTCGCCAGTGTGATCTGCCTATCGTGAGGAAATAGAGTGCCCTAACGAAATTGAGAGCTTAATTTCCGACCGTTGCTGCGCCGCGTGCCAGCTGTCGAGTGGATTCTTATCCTGACAACGGTCATGTCTGAGAAGGGCATTTATGACATTTCATGTCAGGTTGCCTCCTGGCTATAAATAGCCGCCCCCCACAACCACTACTTGGTTGGCTGCTCTAGAGAGAACTTGACACTTGTCATTTGAGAGCAACCCTTCCTCTGACGACTTTGTGAGAACCCAAGTGAGGAAAACCCAACCAGAGCCAAAGTGACCGAGCATAACTGAAGAAATTGATCTATGTGATCCGACGCTTGTTACCTTTGAGGACTGTCATTCCTCCAGACGGTTAGGCATCATGTTCTGAGCACCCAAGAGTAATTGTGGTGTGCCGGTGAACAAGTCTGTGAAGGTTTTGGAAGTCTACCTTGAAGACTTACCACGAGTGATTGGGTGAGGTCTAAGTGACCTTAGCTCAAGAGGAATACGGTGAGGACTAAGTGTCCTCCGAGGTAAGACTCAGCCGCCTCAACCAGACGTATAGTTGATACAACAACTGGAACTGGTCTACCAAATCGCTGTGTCTTCATCGAACCCAACTGATTTCAAATTCCTCACCCCTTTACCTTTACGCATTTCCGCTGCTGAAGAACTTGTGCTCTAGATTTCTGATGAATTTGAACTGAGGACTTTCATTATGTTGTATATCATTTCTTCAGTTCATCTTACTCATGCATGTCTACTTGTTCTTCACTCGTATGTATTTCCTTTGCATGCTAGTTACATCTGTGTCGATGTAGTTTCACTCCTGTTTCTATTTTGTCACTCTGATTTTCGTCAAAATCTTCGGAGTTTGACGAATTTCTAAAAATCTCCCATTCACCTCCCTCTGAGAGTTATCCTGCGCTTTCAATTGGTATCAGAGCAAGGTACTCCCTTGTTCTGTGTGATTTTGGTTTAACCACCTGGAGTTTTAGTTATGTCGACTGCAGGTATGATCAAGGTATCCGCTGCGTGCCCTATCTTCGATGGCACAAACTATCTATACTGGAAGGTCATGACGCGAAAGCATCTCCTAGCCATGGACAGTGAACTATGGATGGTCACAGAACTGGGACTGACCGATCTCTGCAAGATGGCGAATGCTGAAGACATTCGCAAGTACACTCAGCTTGATGCTAGGGCCAAGTATTTCATCTGTTCTCGTCTGACCAAGAATGAGTTCACTCGCATCTATCACCTGGGCAATGCAAAGCTCATCTAGGACAGGATCTCTGACGTCTATGAAGGAGCTTATAGACATGATGATCCCTGGCTTGTGGAATTTAGAAATTCCCTTAGATCTCGGGATCCTGATCCTGCCTCAACTTTGTCAGCCGTCTGCCTCATGGCAAGAGGCACCAAGGTACTGCAAAGACCTTTATCTTCCTCAAGAGAAGGTGAATCTGATGAAAACATGACCCCAGCTATTCCAAGCTTGCTAGTATTGCCACTAAGCAACAAAATGCCATGGAAAGAATTCAAAACTTGTTAGACAAAAGCGATGATCTGCTGAACAACGAAATGAAACGTTCACAGATTTTGACTGACGAGATCAAACGACTTCAGTCAAAGTTTGATGAACTCGAATGTCGTCATGTGTCCCTCTCAGCTGAACATGAGAAGCTGTCCTATGAATTTCTTCAAAGGAAGCAAGATCACGAGAAGCTGAGAGCGTCTCATGATGATCTTCAAAAAGAAAACGATTCACTCCTCGCTCAACAGATCAGTACCGCTCAGGAAGAATTTGATGCACCATGCCTGAAATGCCTTGAATGTGATAATGCAAATTCTTCAGCTGAATGTTCAAATGCTTCTGTACTTTCAATTGCTTCAACTGCTATGGTGGCCACTAACCCCTCACTTGAAGAAGCCACCGGTGATACTGATGAAAATGCAGGGCTGAAGGAATTGTATGTCACTAGCATGTACAAAAGCCTCAAAGGGCATCAAACCCTGTGTGACATGCTCAAAAAGCAAATTCTTCACAGAAACCCTAGGAAAGAGGGTATTGCTTTTGAGAGAAAGCTCAATGCTGATGGTTCGTATTGGAAACCTGAGCAGTATCCCAAAACCACATGGGTTGCACCTCCAATAGATCCATCTACTCTATCTGGCTATACTTGTGATTCTTCATATTCTTCAGATGAGTCATTTGACTCCAACTATAAGCTATTCAAGAATTAGAATGAAGTCTTTGCCAGATTCATTTGTACTAACTGCAGGAACGGTCCACCTGTGAAGAAAATCTGGGTTCCTAAAAGCCTTCTGGAAAATCTTCAGGTGAATGTCATCATGACGCCACCAATGAAGAAGAAACCTCCCAGGGCAAATTCTTCACAGGGATCAAAGTTGTCAAATGGACGAAGATCCACTTATGGTCATGCTAATGCCTCTGTTTTGTAGGGAAACAAACAATGTGTTGATGAATATGAGCATTATTCTTCACACCACTATGTTCACAAATCATCGAAAAATTTCTCTGCTTATTCATTCAATTACTATAACCCTCCTGTGAAGAGAAACGCATATTCTGCAATGCCTAAGTTCTCCATTAATGCACTTCGCTACATTGCTTCTCAGCCACCCATATAGATGTGGGTGGTTAAGAAGAAGAACTAATCTCTTCTGCAGGGTCAGGTCTTCAGTCAACTGAAATGTCTGATGAATTTGCTGAAGACCTGACAAAGTGCCTGTTGGGATACAGGCTAATCACGATGAAATGAATAACTCATTTCACACATCCCTTATGCTGCTAGATATTATTCCTTGATGAACTAGTCTGAGAAATTGATCATCATCATATTCTTCACTTTGAAGTATATGAATTTGTAAGTCAAACTAATGCTTCTACAGGATGACACACCCTCAGCCACTGAATGGGTCTTGGATAGTGGCTGCACGAATCACATGACTGGAGATAGGAATCTCCTCACTAATGCTCCCCTTACTCCGTCTCATCTAAAGCATATCACATACGCTGACAAAGGAAAAAGCAAGGTATTGGGTCTGGGTAAGGTTGCTATCTCAAAGGATCGACACATGGAAAAGGTGATGCTTGTCGAGTCCCTTGGATACAACCTCATGTCTGTCTCAATGCTTTGTGATCTTGATATAATTGTCATCTTTGTCAAATATAAATGCATTGTGCTGTTGGAATCAGACAAATCCAAAGTCTTCGAAGGCTTTAGGAAAGGTGATTTGTATATTGTAGATTTCTCACTAGGTCCTCAGCCTGCTGATACGTCTCCAACATATCTATAATTTTTGATTGTTCCATGCTGTTATATTATCAATCTTGGATGTTTTTATATACATTTACAGCAATTATATATCATTTTTGGGACTAACCTATTAACTTAGTGCCCAGTGCCAGTTGCTGTTTTCTCCCTCTTTTTGGTTTTACAGAATATCAATACCAAACGAAGTCCAAATGCCACGAAACTTTTTGAAGATTTTTTTCTGGACATAACCAACACTAGAAGCTTTGGGAGAAAGCCAGAAGCCCCAAGAGGTGGCCACGAGCCACCAGGGCGCGCCTGGGGGGGGGGGCAGGCGCGCCCTGGTGCCTCGTGGGCCCACCTCTGCCCCTTTTGACCTAATTCCACCACTATAAATTCCCAAAAATCAGGAAACCTACAGAGGAGTCCACGAAATACTTTTTTCACCACCGCAAGCTTCTGTTCTCGAGAGATCCCATCTGGAGGCCTTTTCCGGTACTCTGCCGGAGGGGAATCGATCACAGAGGGGCTCTACATCAACATTTTGCCCTTCCGATGATGCGTGAGTAGTTTACCACAGACCTTCGGGTCCATAGTTAGTAGCTAGATGGCTTCTTCTCTCTTTTTGATCTTCAATACAATGTTCTCCTCGATGTTCTTGGAGTTCTATCCGATGTAATCACTTTTTAGGGTGTGTTTGTTGGGTCCGATGAATTGTGAGTTTATGATCAGACTATCCATGAATATTATTTGAGTCTTCTCTGATCTTTTTTATGCATGATTATTATATCTTCATATTTCTTCTCCGATCTATTGATTTGGTTTGGCCAACTAGATTGATTTATCTTGCCATGGGAAGAGGTGCTTTGTAATGGGTTCGATCTTGCGGTGCTCAATCCCAGTGACAGAAAGGGACATGACATGTATGTATTGTTGCTATTAAGGGTAACAAGGTGGGGTTTATTCATGTGTGAGTTTACTTTGTCTACATCATGTCATCTTGCTTAAGGCGTTACTCCGTTCTTTATGGACTTAATACAGTAGATGCATGCTGGATAGCGGTCGATGTGTGGAGTAATAGTAGTAGATGCAGGCAGGAGTCGGTCTACTTGTCTCGGACATGATGCCTATATACATGATCATTGCCTTGGATATCGTCATGATTATTTGCTTTTCTATCAATTGCCCAACAGTAATTTGTTTACCCACCGTATGCTATTTTCTCGAGAGAAGCCTCTAGTGAAAACTATGGCCCCCGGGTCTATCTAAATCATATATTAAAAACCCTAAAAATATCTTGCTGCACTTTTATTTTATTTATTTTATTTTGTATTTTTGTTTCAATCTATCTATCTATCACATACAATTTAATCTTGCAATTACCGCCGAGGGATTGACAACCCCTTGTTTGCGTTGAGTGCAAGGATTTGTTGTTTTGTGTGCAGGTGCTGCTAACGAGGTGTTGCGTGATTCTCCTACTGGATTGATAACCTTGGTTTCATAACTGAGGGAAATACTTATCTCTACTGTACTGGATCTCCCTTCCTCTTCAGGGAATTACCAACGCGGCTCACAAGTAGCTGGAAGAATTTCTGGCGCCGTTGCCGGGGAGACATCATCAACATCTATCAAGTACCTACGCATAAAACTTACATCTCCTTCCATGTACTTTATTTTCCTTTGCCTCTCATTTTCATCTCCCCCACTTCTAAAAAGTTTTTACAAAAATACAAAAATATTTTCCGTTTGCCTTTTTCTTGTTTGCTTGTTTGCTTGCTTGTTATCTTGTTTGCGTAGCCACGATGTCTCAAGAAAATACAAAATTGTGTAATTTTTCAAATACTAATAATAATGATTTTATTAGTACTCCGATTGGTCCTCCTACCGCTAGTGTGGAGACTTGTGATATTAATGCCGCTTTGCTAAATCTTGTTATGAAAGAACAATTTTCTGGTAGTCCTAATGAAGATGCAGCATCCCATCTTAACACTTTCGTAGAATTGTGTGATATGCAAAATAAAAAAGATGTGGATAATGATATTGTGAAATTAAAATTATTCCCATTCTCATTACGGGATCGTGCAAAAATTTGGTTTTCATCTTTACCATGAAATAGTATCGATTCTTGGGATAGGTGTAAATATGCTTTTATTACCAAGTATTTTCCACCCACGAAAATTATTTCTCTTAGAAATCAAATTACGAATTTCAAGCAACTTGATCATGAAGATGTTGCCCAATCTTGGGAAAGGATGAAATTAATGATAAGAAATTGCCCCACTCATGGTTTAAATTTATGGATGATCATACAAAAATTATATGCGGGATTAAATTTTGTTTCTAGAAATCTTTTAGATTCTGCCGCGGGTGGTACTTTTATGGAAATTACTTTGGGAGAAGCTAATAAATTGCTTGATAATATTATGGCAAATTATTCACAATGGCATACTGAAAGAGTTCCTACTAGTAAAAAAGTGAATTCTGTTGAAGAAATTAGTACTTTGAGTGATAAAGTTGATGTGCTTATGAAATTGGTTGCTAGAAAAAATACTCTTATTGATCCTAATGATGTGCCTTTATCCACTTTGATTGAGCAAAATAATGATCCCGTAGATGTGAATTTTGTCTCGCGATTTTTTTTAATAATAATGCTTATAGAGGTAATTTCAATGCTAGACCGTTTCCTGGAAATTCTTCTAATAGTTATGGCAATTCCTATGGTAATTCTTATAATAATAATAATAATAATAGGATGCCCTCTGATCTTGAAAGTAATATTAAATAATTTATTAATACTCAAAAAGTTTTCAACACTACGATAGAAGAAAAATTGAGTAAACTTGATTATATGTCTAGGAGCATTGATAGAATTATTCATGATGTGAAAAATCTTAAGACTAAAATTTTGCCACCCAAAGTTGATATTAATGAATCAATTAAAGCTTTATATGTCTCCATGGATGAGAGTAAGAAAAGAACCGCCATGCTAAAAGCTAAACGAGAATTTTTAGAAAAAGCGATTCCTCCCGGTTTTTATCGTAGTCATGATGAGGATATTAAAATGATTGGTGTTTCATCTATTAATTCTTTGTTTAGCAATATAAAACTTGATGAAAAGGGGGCTGAAGAAGAGTCAACTTTAGCTAGTAGGCGTCCCCATAGTTCGGAGGGTGAAAATCTTGATAAGAAAATTACTAAAAGTTTGTCTGGAGAGGTAAAAACTTTAACTAGTGATGTGCCCACTCTTTTGGATTACAAAGATTTTAATTATGATAGCTGTTATTTGATTGAGTGCATTTCTTTGTTACAATCCATGCTAAATTCACCCAACGCTTATGAGCAAAATAAGGCTTTTACTAAACACATCGTAGAAGCAATGATGAAAGCGTTAGAAGAAAAGCTAGTACTAGAAATTTCAATTACTAGAAAATTATATGATGAATGGGAACCAAGCATTAAAGTTAAAATTAAAAATTATGAGTGCAATGCTTTATGTGATTTGGGTGCTAGCGTTTCCACAATTCCAAAATCTCTATGTGATGTGCTAGGTTTTACCAATATAGATGAATGTTCTCTTAATTTGCACTTGGCGGATTCTACTATTAAAAAGCCTTTGGGAAGAATTAATGATTTTCTTATTCTTGCAAATAGGAACTATGTGCCCGTTGATTTTATTGTACTTGACATTGAATGCAATCCTTCTTGCCCCATAATACTTGGTAGACCGTTCTTACGAAGCATAGGTGCCGTTATTGACATGAAAGAAGGGAATATAAAATTTCAGTTTCCACTAAAAAAGGGTATGGAACATTTCCCTATGAAGAAAATTAAAGCACCATATGAATCCATTATGAGGGCCACTTATGGAATCAACTTGAAAGATGACAATACTTGAAACTATGCATTATGCCTAGCTAGGGGCATAAAACAATAGCAGTTGTTGGGAGGCAACCCAATGAATAAAATAAATTTTTAATGTTTGTTTATGTTATGGTGTGTTTTCATATTTATGCTATTGTTATGATTGAGTTTTTATGTTTTAGTTAGTGTTTGTGCCAAGTAATGCCTTTGGGATGATTTGGGAGATAGTATAATTGATGCTGTTTGGAAAACATAAAGTTTTGCGTCCAGTGCTGGAATTTTGGTTCTGTACTGGAGAGTCAGAAAAATCTGAAATTTTTACACATTATTCGTATATTAATTTCCCACGTTGTCCTAATGTTTCAGAATTTTTGGAGTTACAGAAGTATAGCTTTTAAATAGATTGCTACAGACTGTTCTGTTTTTGACAGATTCTGTTTTTGATGCACTACTTGCTTGTTTTGATGAAACTATGGATTGTATCGGGGGTTATAAGCCATGGAGAAGTTAGAATACAGTAGGTATAATGAAAAAATAAAATATGAATGGGTTTGCAACAGTACTTGAAGTAGTGATTTATTTTGTTATACTAACGGATCTCACGAAGGTTTTGTTGAGTTTTGTGTGATTGAAGTTTTCAAGTTTTGGGTGAGATCACGATGGATGAAGGAATAAGGAGTGGCAAGAGCCTAAGCTTGGGGATGCCCGAGGCACCCCAAGGTAATATTCAAGGAAGACTCAAGCGTCTAAGCTTGGGGATGCCCCGGAAGGCATCCCCTCTTTCTTCTACCAACCATAGGTAATTTTACTTGGAGCTATATTTTTATTCGTCACATGATATGTGTTTTGCTTGGAGCATCGTGTATTATATGAGTCTTTGCTTTTTTTGCTTTTTAGTTTGTCACAATCATCTTTGCTGGACACACCAATTTGAGAGAGCCACACGTTCATTATAATTTATTAGAATACTCTATGTGCTTCACTTAAATTTTTTGAGTTAGGCAGTTGCTCTAGTGCTTCACTTAAATATTCTTGAGCACGGCGGTGGCTATATTTTGAAGAAATAAACTCTCATGCTTCACTTATATTATTTTGAGAGTTGATAAGATGAAAATTTTGAAGAAATATTTGCACTCTCATGCTTCACTTATATCTTTTTGAGAGGTGATAATAGTAATGGTAATTTGCACAAGATATGAATTTGGTCCCAAAGTGATGAATATTCAAGAGGGATATAATAAAAACTTCCATATAGATTATTGGATATGATAAGTGTGATTCCTTGCAATAGTTTTGTGATATGGAGATGATAATATGTGAGTCATGTTAGTGAGTAATTGTGATTTAGTAAGAATATTAGTGTTAAGGTTTGTGATTCCCTATGCATGCACATTAAGTCAATAGTTATGCAAAGAAATTATATCCTACTTATGGTGCATTATTCGGTGTTAGTTATGTTCAATGCATGTTTATGACCGTTTTCGCTTTTTGGTTGGTTGCTTCTCAATCTATTTGCTAGCCTTCATTTGTACTAAGCGGAAATACTGCTTGTGCATCCAAACTCCTTAAACCCAAGTTGTGCCAAATGAGTCCACCATATCTACCTATATGCGGTATTTTCATGCCGTTCCAAGTAAATTTGTGTGTGCCAACTCTAATTTTCAAAATAATTTTTCCGTTTTGTGTGCCTGTACCGCTCATGAAGCGGCAGGGGGTGGCCAATATTTGCCATGCTAGGTGTGTTATTCTCACGATGAGTGTTTATTCACTTGTCATTGCACGAGAGAGTCGCTGGTAATAGGGATGCCCACTCCCACAATGAAATAAAAAATTCATAACAACAAAATTCCTTGGAAAGTATTGGTATGGAGGGCACCCGTGGATACGGCTAGCCATGGATTGTGAAAGAATGGTGGAAAGGAAATAAACTTTACATTCTGTTTGGGAACCGTCTATGATGTGTCTAGCATGGAAGATATTAGGAATTCTCGGTCGTTTTCGTTGACAGGAAAAGCATGCCTCTAAAAATATTTTCATCTCTCTAATTTATGCTTTGAGCTTTGGCACATTAGCGAATCTCTGCTTCCCTCTGCGAAGGGCCTATCTATTTACTTTTATGCATTTTTTATTTTATTTTGAGTCTCCATCTTCTCTTATAAAGCACCAACTAGAGAGCACTATTGTCATACTTGTGCATTGTGTGTAGCTAATATTTGAGTGTGTTTCATGAATGGATCAATGATTGAGCATAATGGGCTAGGGATAACTTTCTTTAGCGTTGATATTTTGAAAGACATGGTTGCTTGTTAGCATGCTTGAGTATTTATATCTTCATGTCAAATTATAGACTATTGCTTTGAATCATTCAAGTCCAAATGTCCATGCTACAAAGAAAAGAATATGATGAATATGATAGGCAGCATTCCACATCAAAAATTCTGTTTTTATCATTTACCTACTCGAGGACGATCAGGAATTAAGCTTGGGGATGCTGATACGTCTCCAACGTATCTATAATTTTTGATTGTTCCATGCTGTTATATTATCAATCTTGGATGTTTTTATATACATTTACAGAAATTATATATCATTTTTTGGGACTAACCTATTAACTTAGTGCCCAGTGCCAGTTGCTGTTTTCTGCCTGTTTTTGGTTTTACAGAATATCAATACCAAACAAAGTCCAAATGCCACAAAACTTTTTGGAGATTTTTTTTTCTGGACATAACCAACACTAGAAGCTTTGGGAGAAGGCCAGAAGCCCCAGGAGGTGGCCACGAGCCACCAGGGCGCGCCTGGGGGGGGGGGGGGGGGGCAGGCGCGCCCTGGTGCCTCATGGGCCCACCTCTACCCCTTTTGACCTAATTCCACCACTATAAATTCCCAAAAATCGGGAAACCTACAGAAGAGTCCACGAAATACTTTTTCCGCCGCCACAAGTTTCTGTTCTCGAGAGATCCCATCTGGAGGCCTTTTCCGGTACTCCGCCGGAGAGGGAATCGATCACGGAGGGGCTCTACATCAACCTTGCTGCCCTTCCGATGATGCGTGAGTAGTTTACCACAGACCTTCGGGTCCATAGTTATTAGCTAGATGGCTTCTTCTCTCTTTTTGATCTTCAATACAATGTTCTCCTCGATGTTCTTGGAGTTCTATCCGATGTAATCACTTTTTGCGGTGTGTTTGTTGGGATCCGATGATTTGTGAGTTTCTGATCAGATTATCCATGAATATTATTTGAGCCTTCTCTGATCTCTTTTATGCATGATTATTATAGCTTCGTATTTCTTCTCCGATCTATTGATTTGGTTTGGCCAACTAGATTGATTTATCTTGCCATGGGAAGAGGTGCTTTGTAATGGGTTCGATCTTGCCGTGCTCAATCCCAGTGACAGAAAGGGGCATGTCACGTATGTATCGTTGCTATTAAGGGTAACAAGATGGGGTTTATTCATGTGTGAGTTTACTTTGTCTACATCATGTCATCTTGCTTAAGGCGTTACTCCGTTCTTTATGGACTTAATACACTAGATGCATGTTGGGTAGCGGTCGATGTGTGGAGTAATAGTAGTAGATGCAGGCAGGAGTCAGTCTACTTGTCTCGGACGTGATGCCTATATACATGATCATTGCCTTGGATATCGTCATGATTATTTGCTTTTCTATCAATTGCCCAACAGTAATTTGTTTACCCACCGTATGCTATTTTCTCGAGAGAAGCCTCTAGTAAAACTATGGCCCCCGGGTCTATCTAAATCATATATTAAAAACCCTAAAAATATCTTGCTGCACTTTTCTTTTATTTATTTTATTTTGTATTTTTGTTTCAATCTATCTATCTATCACATACAATTTAATCTTGCAATTACCGCCGAGGGATTGACAACCCCTTGTTTGCGTTGGGTGCAAGGATTTGTTGTTTTGTGTGCAGGTGCTGCTAACGAGGTGTTGCGTGATTCTCCTACTGGATTGATAACCTTGGTTTCATAACTGAGGGAAATACTTATCTCTACTGTACTGCATCTCCCTTCCTCTTCAGGGAATTACCAACGCAGCTCACAAGTAGCACCTGCCACGTGTCTACTAGCAAAAGCTTCAGAGTGCTGGCTATGGCATCGATGTCTTGGACACGCTGGCATGAGGAATTTGAGCACACTCGTCAAGAAGAAGCACATCATTGGCGTCGAAGGCGTCAAATTCATCAAAGATCATTTGTGTGGTGCTTGTGAGTCTGGAAAGATGACCAGATCCAAGCATACGGCTAAGACAATCATGACCACTACTCGTCCCTTTGAGTTACTTCATATGGATTTGTTTGGTCCCACACATTATGCCACACTAACCAATGCAGCATCTCTCTACGGATTCGTCATTGTTGATGACTACTCTCGCTACAGCTAGGTGCACATCATTTCCTACAAGACTAAAGTTCAGGATGTCTTCAGACGATTCTCTAATCGGGCCATGACGAATTATGGTCTCAAGATCAAGCACATCAGGAGTGACAACGGCACTGAATGCAAGAACACAAGCCTCGACGACTATCTTGATGAACTTGGTATCACTCATGAGCTCTCTGCTCCCTACATGCCTTAGCAGAATGGAGTCGTGGAGCGCAAGAATAGAACCCTCATCGAGATGGCGCGTACTATGCTGGATGAATACAAGACACCTCATCATTTCAGGCCTGAAGCAATTGACACTGCATGTCACATCATCAACCGGGTATATCTTCACAAATTCCTCAAGAAGACCTCATATGAGCTCCTCACTAACAAGAAACCAATGTGCGTTATTTCAAAGTCTTCGGTGCTAAATGCTGGATTAGAGATCCTCATCACAGTTCTAAATTTGCACCGAAAGCACATGAAGGTTTTATGCTCGGTTACGGAAAGGACTCGCACACCTACAGAGTCCTCAACTCCTTCCACCACAAGGTTGTTAGAACTGTAGATGTGCAGTTCGATGAAACTAACGGCTCGCAAAGAGAGCACCTGCCTCCTGTGCTAGATGAAATGCCTCCTGAGGAACCTATCAAGCTTATGGGCACTGGTGAAATCGTGCCCAGTGAAGAAATAGCTGATGAAGAAGTACTCATCCCTCGTCATGAAGAAACTGCTAATCCTGAAGAAAATGATGATGAGGATTCTGCACGGCAACAACAACATCAAGGTCCTCATCCAGCACATCCACAAGTGGCAAATGAAGTGCAGATTGAGAAGATCCTCGACAACATCAATGCACCTGGTCCCCTCACTCGCTCAAGAGCTTCACATTTAGCAAACTTTTGTGGGGATTACGCGTTTGTCTCTATTTTAGAGCCCACCAAAGTTGATGAAGCATTTCTTGAACCGGAATGGATTCAAGCGATGCAAGAGGAATTGCATCAATTTCAGCTCAACAACGTGTGGGAGCTTTTCAAGCGTCCCGATCCACGCAAGCACAATATCATCGGCACTAAGTGGATCTACCGCAACAAAAAAATGGCCAAGTGGCGAGGAATAAGGCCCATCTTGTAGCTCAAGTCTACACACATGTTGAGGGTATTGATTTCGATGAAACATTTGCACCTGTTGCTAGGCTTGAAGCCATTCGTATATTGCTTGCATATGCTAACCACCATGATATCCTCTTATATCAAATGGATGTGAAAAGTGCATTCCTCAATGGTAAGCTTGAGGAAGAAGTATATGTTGCTCAACCACCAGGTTTTGAGGACCCAAAGCATCCTGACAAAGTCTTCAGACTCAACAAGGCTCTCTATGGCCTCAAGCAAGCCCTGAGGGCTTGGTATGATACACTGAAGGAGTTCCTGAAGAAAAAGGGTTTCAAGCCCGGTTCACTTGACCCTACTCTTTTCACAAAATCTTATGATGGTGAACTGTTCATATGCCAAATATATGTTGATGATATTATCTTTGGTTGCACTAACAAGAAATACAGTGACGAATTTGCATATATGATGCAAGAAGAATATCAGATGTCTATGATGGGGGAGCTGAAATTCTTCCTCGGACTTCAAATTCGTCAACAACAAAATGGCATCTTCATATCTTAGGAGAAATATCTCAAGGATTGCCTGAAGAAATTCGGCATGCAAGATTGCAAAGGCCTCAAGATACCAATGCCAACAAATGGTCAATTATGCATTGACGAAAATGGTAAAAATTTCGATCAGAAGGTATATCGCTCCATCATTGGTTCACTGCTTTACCTATGTGCATGTAGGCCAGATATTATGCTTAGCATTTGCATGTGTGCCCGCTTTCAAGCATCACTGAAGGAGTCACACCACCAGGCTGTGAAACGAATTCTTCGATATTTTGCTCACACACCAATGCTTGGATTATTGTATCCCAAGGGCTCATCATTTGATCTTGCTGGATATTCCAATTCTGATTATGCTGGAGATCGTGTGGATCGCAAGTCAACCTCAGGCACATGCCATTTCCTTGGACGATCTCTTGTATGTTGGTCCTCGAATAAGCAGAACTGCGTCTCACTTTCCACTGCCGAGGCTGAGTACATTGCTGCTGGTGCCTGCTGCTCTAAGTTACTATGGATGAAGCAAACCCTTAAGGACTATGGCGTCAACGTGAAGAAAGTGCCACTCTACTGCGACAATGAGAGTGCCATCAAGATCGCCCACAACCCAGTGCAACACTCAAGGATGAAGCACATTGAGATTCGTCACCATTTTCTTCGTGATCATGTGCTGAAGGGAGACATCATCATCAACCACGTGAAGACTGAAGACCAGCTTGCCGATATCTTCACTAAGCCCTTGGATGAGAGAAGGTTTTGCATGTTGCGGTGTGAGCTAAACATCCTAGAATCTTCGAATGTCCTTTGAAAATGACACACATCCTAATGCTTATGCTTTTTTGATGACTTTGATGCACAACACACGAAGTAACGTTTTTCTTCAATCAATGAAGACTAACCCTCTAAGTGTGAAGAAATTAATGAAGAACTTGATTCTCAGAACCCTATGACAATTGTACGCGGTGTCTAAAATCATCATAGTTCTTATACGGTGGGTAACGCCACCACCCACTTTTGACTTGTATGAATTTGAGTTTTCTTTGTCATTTGCAATTTCGTCAAAACTTTTCAAATTCGTCATTTGTGGTTGTTCTTCATCACTTGAGTTAATTCTTCCTATTCATATATATTTGAGTTTTTCATGTCCTCTATAGCATTCACATATTGCTAATTCTTCAAGTTGATTTTCCGTCTATGTGAATGTGATCGAACCCTCTCCCCTCTATGCTAAACTCAAACCAATCTGTTCACAATCTCTTCATATGCGTTTTACTTGACACCGTTCAAAGTCTTCACTGTGTCCTTGTCAGCTGAAGGAATTGCGAACACTTTTTAAATTTTTCTAATCAATTTTTGGCGGTTGCCACAGTAACCTCATCCCGCGCATCCGACGTGTGGATAAGCGCACTCAAAATGCATGTGTGACGCATGTCGTAGAAATAAGAAGAGCCAGGGGCTTATCCGTCCAAAAGTTTTGGACCACTCAGTTTTCACCGTGCCTATATAATGGCTTGACCTCGTCAAACCTAAGTTCATTCACTCTCGTGCCCCTGTAGCTCTCAAAACCCTAGCGCCGCCGTTGGAATTCATCGTCGCCGGAGAGGAAGAGCTTCACCGCCTCGACTTCTTCGTCATCGTACTCGTGCCGGCCGCAGATTTCTTCACCTCTGCCGCCGCCATAGCTGTCTTTCGTCACCAAGTTAGGGCACGAAAGATCTGAGCTGACGATTTCCATCAACTCGTCGTCCAGTTCATCGAGTTCATCCTTGGGGTAATTAAAATTTATTTTTACTGCCCAAGTTTGATCTTGTTACTACCTCAAAATTCTTCAAGTGCTGTTTTTACCACTTCTTTCCAAATCTTCAGCACTTCCTTCTGGCCAGTCTTGGTTATTTCACCTAAGTTACTCTCAACTCATAGATTCCTCAGTTGTGCAAGTTGCTTCAATCTATACAGCCCAGGAATCTGAGTCAAGAACACTTAGTGAATTTCTTCAAGACGATAAGGGTCATATTCCTCAACTAGGTTTAATTTTGAAAATCTCTGAGAATGCATGTGACTCTTCCCAATTTCCTCGCAACTATACTCTGTTCACAGGTACCCATGTCTGCAGACGAATCTCTTGGTTGTCATCAAATTAATTCATTTGTAGCATTGCTTGAGGAAAATCTCCAGACTTCTTCAGAAACATCAAAAGTTCAAACCCCTCAGTTGAAGAATATGGAAAATGGCAAAAAGCCTCAAAAAGGAGGCAAGAGGAAAGAGGAACACACATAATTCGAAATCGCTGATGACATTTATGTTGGATACTGCATGCCAGATGAAAACATTCATGGCAAGGAAACAAAGGAACAGCGCAAGACGCACATGCAGAAAATCAAACGCAAGTGGGCTTACGAATGGAGGGCATACAGATATGTGACTCCAAAGTATATGAAGGAATTCACTGTGAAGCCCCCTTACGCCTGGCCACCTCTAGCTCCTGGTCAAACCACAGATCCAACGAGCATCAGATCAGGTGAATAATTTCCCAGAGTGGGCAAGGCATCAAGCCGCCTTATAGAGGCAGGCCAAGAAGGCTGTTGAAAAATTCAACAGGGCATCAAACGCTTCACAAGATGCTGGTGCAGGCTCCAGTGCCAGTGCACCTAAGAAATCAATGCAGAAGAAGCCGGCTCAAAACCCTAAGCCCTCAGCTGATGTGCCCTCATGGCCAAAAGCTTCAGCTCCAAAATGTTCAATGGCAAAATCTTCTGCAAAGCCCTTAGAACTCAAGCCGTCATCATCAAAGGCTTCAACACCCAAGGCACCTACTGCTCCAACTACTTCAGCACCTCCGCCAGCCACAGAGTCATCAATGGATGCTGCAAGAGCTTCAACATCGGTTGTGTTGGCATCATGTCAACGAACCGAAGGCTTTCAAACAGCCACAATCGCTGCATCAAGTGCCTCAGCGTCTGGGCATATTTCTTCAAATGTTCCCCTGCTGAAGAAAAAGGCCACTGCCGGCCGTGGTACAAGGCCCAGCCCAAAGAGCAAGGTCGTAGTGCCTCAGGCTGATGAACAGGGCATGACAGATGAAGACGAACTTGCAGAGTATGTTCAGAGAAGAATGGAGGAGGCCGCTCATGCCAAGAACACCACAATTCCCTCATTTCTGAGTCTGAAGAAGATTCTTGACTTCATTGATATTTGGTGTCAAAAACCAGATACTTCACTTGATGATTTGAATCTGCCGCCTGGACCAAGCCATGTCTTGTCTGCTTTCGTCCTCAATGAGAAGCACAAGATTGATAAAGCGAAACTTGTGAGAAAAGAGATGAAGAAAAAGCAGAAGGAGCTCAAGGACAACATGCTCACCATATCCCCTCAATAGCTAGTTGTGATGCAAACAAAAATTTAGCGTCTGTCTGAGGAATATGATCGACAGGCTGAGCACTGCTGTGGAGTGAAGGACAGATTCATCACCGCCTCCAACAAGGTGGTTGATGAACATAACAGAAGGGAGGCTGCAAAGTTTGGCCAAGCACCTCCATCAAGTTCCTCAGCTCCTCCACAACCACCTCAAGCCAGTGAAACCATACCTTCACCTCCTCCGCAAGAACAAGCCAGGGCAACTGCATCAGTTGTGCCTGAAGAACCCGCCAGGGCAATCTCATCGGTTGTTCCTAAAGAAAATACCAGAGCAACTGCAACAGTTGCGTTTGAAGAAATTGCTCCACCCAGCACCTCAGCGGCAATGGCAGATCAGTCTTCAGCTTTGAAGCTCATTACATTTCCTTCTGCATCAGAAGTGAAGAAGACTAAGACTGCTGAAAAAAGAAAGGCATCAGAACCCCATGCCACAGAGAATGTGAAGAAGTTGAAGATGACACCAATGTATTCAACTGTCCCAATTGATGCCATTCCAATCTCGTCAACACCCCCAACAAGAAACATGGAAGAGTTCTAGATTGTTCCCTTCGGTGTGGATTATATAATCCCACCTGAAGACGATGCTGATACCCACTCTGCTGCTTCCACGGAGCAGGTGGATGAAGAAATCGAAGTTGAAGTACAATCTTCACTTCCCTTGGTATCATCGCCCTCAGTGCTGATGACTGAAGGACCAATGGCTTCGCATCAAAGCCAGGAAGAAACTGATGAGGACATGGATGTGGGTTCCACTACCTCAGTGATACATGATGACTTCTGGGATGCCAGACACCCAAACTCACCCCTCACCACTACCTCTCACTCAAGTGCCTCAGTCACCAGCTGTCACTGAGGAGATTCAAACTGCGTCTGAAAGTCACCAACCATTGCTCCAGACAATCAGTGAAGAAATTCCAGCTGCATCAGCTGAAGAAATTGTGCAACCAATGGTCACTGATGACATTGCACCACCACCCCCTCAGTCAGAAGATCCAGCTCCCTCAGCCGATTCAGAAACAGTACCGGAAGCAACAACTGAGGAAGTTGCCAAATCTCTGGCCCTCACAGATCCCAATGATTCAACAGGCTCACCAAGGCCCATTCTGGATCTGAGGCCAAGAAAAATAAATCTTCAGCCTGCGCCCTCAATGCCTAGAGCTGGCTAAAGCATCAGAAGGCCCAAATTTGATAATGCTGCCTTCTTCGACGGGAAGAATTTCTTCATCGGCGAGTCTCCATATGACTCGGCCAAGATAAGGCGTCAAAGATTCTGGACAAACACCCAGATGAATTACTACTCCTCGCTGCTCTTTGACAAAAACAAAGTATTCCCGCATCGTCATATTCCTCACGGTGATATGGAATCACTGCCATGCTTCATGCCAGTCTTGGCTGTTCTTCATGAAGCTGGCCTGCTCAATTTCATCACAGACGTATGCGACTGGAATGAAGAGCTCATTCTTCAATTTTACGCCACTCTGCATCTGTCAGGAAAAGTTGATGATATTCACTCATGGGCGATTGACTGGATGAGTGAGAATACACACTACAAGGCTCCATCTGATGAATTACTTCAAGCCCTTCCCATTGATCTACCCTCTGCTGATGCAAGGAAAATCTATGAAGAACCTGAGTTGCCACATCATCTGATGAATGTGCTGATGACATCGCTGGATGAAGGAGAAGCACCGAGAACTATCTTCCTTGTGAAGGATCTACTTTTTGTGCCACGTACCGTGTATCGGATCTTGGCCAAAACCCTCAGTCCCATCAAAGGCCATAATTCTGAGACTGAAGAAGTTGTTGGCATCATGAAGAACCTGCTATTCAATATCATTCATGGGATTCCCATTGACATCCATGATTTCTTCATGAGGACTTTGGCGACTGTTGCTCAATCATCATTTGAATTGAAGCCTTATGCACCTTGGATCATGAAATTCATCAGAACAAGGTCTTCAATCAACTATCAAGCAGATTGTCAAAATCACCTTTGCTTCATGCCAGACGTGGAAATTGTTCCCAGCACAATTGCTTCAGTTCCTGGCACAAGCAAGGCTGTAATTGATGAAGGAGTTCGACCTCTTGATGGCCAATTTCGTCAGCCCGTCTCACAATCCACAGGATATGACTCGTCAAGTCAAGACACTGACGCAAATGCCACTAAGCAAATGCCTCAAGGTGAAGCTCCCTTTGTGATGACTGACTGTGAGCTTCTTATTAGCCTTCATCAAAAAGTGGATCGCAACCATGACTGGGTTAAGCGCCAGTTACACGCCATATTGGGCAATATGACTATGACGCAAAACTCTGTGCGCAAAAATCATTATTATCTGCATGAGATCTTTGATAGAAGTTGGGCCATTCTCTGACATTTGAAGACCCCTGAAGAACTTGAAGAAATGGAATTTCAAATGAACTTTGATTGGGCCAATCCGTCCAAGAAGAAGTCCAAGAAGGTTCAAGTTCCTCCAATGGTTCCTAGCTCAGTGTCTCCCTCTCGAGCTACTGACGAATTTGAGGACATTGAAGACACTGCTGCAGGCCCTTCTTCAACCCGCGACCCCGACGGCAATGCTGGTGCTCCCTCGACTACTTCATGATCTCCTTCTTCAGGGCGCGTTAGTCCTCAGTTTCGTCTCCTTTTGGTCATGTGATGATAAAGGGGGAGAAATTTGAGTGTTAAGTCTTCAAGCGGGTCATATAATATTATGGAGTGGTTTATTTTTGCAAAGTTGCAACTCTTGTGTTCATTCGATTTGCTCATTGATGAGTTATAACTTAAACTGTTGGTGGTCTGACCCTTCTCTGTGATGATTTATCTGCATGCATGTTTATGCTCTAATTCCTCAATATTATGTGTGCATGCATGCTACATTTCGTCAGACACCAATTTTCATCATGCATTCATATACTTCAATATCTTATGATCATGCATGATTGGATTCCAAGATATAGGGGGAGATCTCCACAATTCCAACCTGCCATGTGCACTTGCAATCAAAAGAAAATTCTTCATATGCACATCTTCAGGGGGAGTTCCTCAATATCTTGTAACCAATGTATTCATATTCAATACTTACACTTCCACTATTTTATTCCCGTTGAAAACTTAACTGATTTGTCTTCAATCACCAAAAAGGGGGAGATTGTAAGTGCATCAAGTGCCCCCTTAGTGGTTTTGGAGTATTGAAGACAAATAAGTTATGGGACTAATGAGTTTGTGAGTGTACACAGGTAAGAATAGTCCCTGAAGACTTGGTTTAACCACGGAATACGAGCCCTAAAAATGTATTTCTTCAAGTGAAGAATTTGGTACGGCCTATGAAGAATTTGATGTGAAGACTTGGAAGCTTGAAGACTTTGTTTTCATAGTTTCTTTTCTTCTTATTTGAGTCATAGGAAAAACTGTACTGTCAAAGGGGGTCAAGGTGAAACATATTTCATACTTCAAAGCGATGCTCAAAACTAAACAAACCTAAGCCGCTTCAAGTGAAGCCTTTGGAAATCTCTGAAACAGCTGACGAATTTGACAGTGACAGTGACGAGGTTCATCTGGTCTCTGATGAATTTGGTCAGGCTGAGGAGTTAGGATTTCGCCAGTGCGATCTGCCTATCATGAGGAAATAGAGTGCCCCGACGAAATTGAGAGCTTAATTTCTGACCGTTGCTGCGCCGCGTGCTAGCTGTCGAGTGGATTCTTATCCTGACAACGGTCATGTCTGAGAAGGGCATTTATGACATTTCATGTCGGGTTGCCTCCTGGCTATAAATAGCCGCCCCCACAACCACTACTTGGTTGGCTGCTCTAGAGAGAACTTGACACTTGTCATTTGAGAGCAACCCTTCCCCTGACGACTTTGTGAGAACCCAAATGAGGAAAAACCCAACTAGAGCCAAAGTGACTGAGCATCACTAAAGAAGTTGATCTGTGTGATCCGACGCTTGTTACCTTTGAGGACTGTCATTCCTCCAAATGGTCAGGCATCATGTTCTGAGCACCCAAGAGTAATTGTGGTGTGCCGGTGAACAAGTCTGTGAAGGTTTTGGAAGTCTACCTTGAAGACTTACCACGAGTGATTGGGTGAGGTCTAAGTGACCTTAGCTCAAGAGGAATACGGTGAGGACTAAGTGTCCTCCGAGGTAAGACTCAGCCGCCTCAACCAGACGTACAGTTGATACAGCAACTGGAACTGGTCTACCAAATCGTTGTGTCTTCATCGAACCCAACTGGTTTCAAATTCCTCACCCCTTTACCTTTACACATTTCCGCTGCTGAAGAACTTGTGCTCTACTTTTCTGATGAATTTGAACTGAGGACTTTCATTATGTTGTATATCATTTCTTCAGTTCATCTTCCTCATGCATGTCTGCTTGTATGACTACTTGTTCTTCACTTGTATGTATTTCCTTTGCATGCTAGTTACATCCGTGTCGATCTAGTTTCACTCCTGTTTCTATTTCGTCACTCTGATTTTCGTCAAAATCTTCGGAGTTTGATGAATTTCTAAAAATCTCCCATTCACCCCCCTCTGGGAGTTATCATGCGCTTTCACCCGCTGGCGCTGGTTTGGTTTTGGCGCCTGAATCGGTCAGACTCAAAAACTCAGCATGCTCGATAATAAGAATTAATTTTATATGGCTACAACTTATTGTAAAATGAAGCCAAACACTTTTTTTTCTTTAGGTGTGAAGCCGAGCACATTCAGAAGTCCTGGGATAAAGTGGGGTCGCCACATGTGTTGGGCTGGGCTGGGCTGGGCATTCTTATCGAAAAATAATGCCGGGCTGGAACTTTTTATCATAAAAAAAACTCGGTTTGTCAAAAAACTTGTGGTACTTGGGATTCGAACGGGAGACCTGGGCAGTACAAGCCATAAAACATACAAATGCAACGGAAAAAATTGTGATATTTATTACAACTTGCCGCTAATAATTGTTAGATGTTGACCACGTTGACTACGATTTGCATCGGCTTCAACCTGGTGGGTACCAAATAACAGTCCGCTGGTTGCAGGAAGAAAAGGGTGTGAAAAAAAAGACTGGCCGCTATCTTTGCCTAAGAATAATATCGACTGAATGTAAAGATACTCTCATAGGAAAATAATATCCTCCAGTTAAAATCATACTTTTCAAATCATAAATTTAAACAACCTGTGCATGAACATTTAGCTTTATTTATTTATTTAGGGGAGCATGAGCATGTAGCTGGGCCGGATTCATGTTAGAGCCTCCCTCCCAGTTAATTATGGGCTCTTCTATTGGGCCTAAATCACTAGGCTGCATGTCCTCGACAAGTGGAAGATTTGTTCCCTAGAAAAAATAGTATGTGCTACGTACGGGGCACTAAAGGATCGAAGCGTGCAACGACTTCCAAAACATTGTTTTTATCATTCTAACGCCACTATTTATTCAACCAACAGACAAAATATATTACTCATTGTACATTGAAAACACCAGCAACATCCATGGCTCTATATTGTTTTAGTAAAAGGGGTTTGCCACCAATTTTCCGTTAATAGAAACCACTAGAGGTTCATAGCAAACTAGAGCCCTACAAAGGAGCCTTGGGATTGAAGATACCACGAGGGGTGGGGGTGCAACAAAAGCAGTAAGCAGGCCAGAAGAGTAAAGACGCAACTCTCTCTTCCAACCAAACATCAGCCAACATTACAGAAGGGCTACCAAAAAACCAAGTGTATGCATGAAACTTAATAAAGATCCTACTACACCAAGTGTACGCATCTAACTAACTGGCTCAGTTAGACGTTACTATTTATTAAGCTGTGGAGATTGCCTGAAGGCTTGAACCAGATGGGTGCCTGACGGGGGAAATTCCAGCCAGTAGGTCGAAGTTTGATACATGTGACCCTCTCTCATACTTTGGGCTGCAGAGCGTGGCGGCACATATCAGGGTATGGTGCATGGAGAGACGCGTGGTACACTGTGTACACACAGTTTTGCTTGATGAATGGAACCGCGCTGCCATCAGGATCCTTGCCATTGGTGATCTCCTGGTTAATTGGATAATTCAGTCCGAGAAACAGAGAGCATGTGCCGAGGCTACTTACCGGCCTCCAGTCAAAAATTCCTCAAGGCCCAAAGAAGCTGGGATCCTGCTCAAAGACCATGCAGTGACTGTGATTGTATTTCGCGAAACAACACGTTGGGTATGTGCGAATGATCATCAATCGTTCGCCGTCGTCTGATCGAGCCAGGAACCACCTGCAACTGCCATGCCGCTTTTCTTTGAAAGGTTCTGGGATTAGGAAGGGTAGGGACACCAGGCGGCCTACAACAACATATCAAGTTGGAGTCAAATAAAAATGGGCTGGTACTGTAAATCTAAGAACAACATGTTCAGAGCATGAATATTTTTTCAGTAAATGTTGACAGTAATATAAGCATGGGAAGGATGATTTGATTTCACCAAAATTGTACTACATCTGATCACCAATGTGGGACGCTTTGGCAGTTCGAATTAAACTGTCAAAACATCCACGTTACTGAACAGAGGGTGTATTTGACAGCGTGGTGTTAATTTCTAACAACAATGTCATGATTCTAACTCTTCTCAAACTATACTCTGACAATAGGAAGCAAGCCATCATGATATCATAGGAAATTAGGAGTAACATACTGCTGTAACAACCATTTGTAGTGATGACTGGAGTAGGCCAGCAATATGTCCAGCCATAGAAGGAGTTCACATCGTAAACGAAGCCCTTGTGTTCAATGGCATCAGAGAGCCATGGAGGATGTGTGATCCTGCGATGGACATGGAGATTTATCCACTTACCGTAGTGACCTGTCAGATAGGTGAGACTGCGGTTGAAGAACGCAATTAGCCTGAAATCTTTATAATTCTCAGATCTCGTGGGCACTTGGCAGATTACAACCTTGAGCAAATCAAACTTGGTATCATGTTGGCTACTGTAAGATTCCGAGTATTCTGGGCCACGGTGCCAAAGCAGTGCAGTGTTAATCGAAGGAAGGGGTATCAATCACCGGGTGTAGACCTCCACGAGCATCCACCTGCCGCGTCCGTCGACGAGAACCATGCAAGACGTGTTCATGCCAACCCAGTACATACTGTTAATGTAGTTGAGGGTGACGGGGATCGGATCACAGTCGAGGGGGTTGATGCTCGCCACCCTAGGATCCTTAAGCTGCGTGACACGCCGTTTCTAAAGATCAGGCGGCATCAGCAAGCAGGGAGCTGGCTTAAAAAGCTCCGTCCTGAGGGCTTTGAGTAAATGGTACAGCCCCAACGAGCACGCGGCGAGCGGCATGGTACGGAGATTGTCCACACGCGAAACAATGAGTTTCATTACCTCTGTGGGGAGCGAATTCCATCCACTCTTTTGGCGGACGCTGCTCGGTTCTGCCATTGTTAGTGCTTGGGTTTCAGAAGAGTGGGGAGGCACCTAGCGGTGATGGAAGATTGGACGATTATGTGCTGGCGAGGATGGAGAAGCGAATATGTGCTGCGGGAAGTGGACAGGTGATGATGACAATGTAACTGCAGCACGCCGCTTGACTTACGAGACACATCCCAGCAGCGTAGGGTCATATCGATGCCAGACAACTTGACTGATTATAGTACTACTAAAATATATACTCCTATAAACTATAGTACCTACTATAGTGGAGTAGGACTCTGCTCTACCTGAGTAGTATAGTAAATAGTACAAATTCAATGCCCGAGCGTGGAACTACTATGAACCACCGTCGGTGCTAACGCCAATCTCCATCAAACATTCGCCAGGATTGGGCTCGTGGCGAACGTTCGCCAGGTATCATTAATAAAAAAAAGGTTAAAACAGCAGGGGCTAGAACTTGCACCGGGTGACCACTAGTACCATTTTAGTACTACGTATGATCTACCGCTTCGTGTGCTACTCCTGCGCTCCATGCGGCGGGCATGACGTCCCCTATAGCCACTCCCATTTCATGGACGGCCTGGTCGATGCCTGCAAGGTGCCCTGCGTCTACAAGAGGTTCGGCTGCGAGAGGTCCGTCGCCTACCACTCGGTGGCGGACCATAGGTCCAGATGCGCGCACACGCCCTGCTACTGCTATGAGTGCACGCCACCGTTTGAGTGCTCGCCGGCAAGCCTCGTGCATCACCTCACGACACTGTCTGGCAAACACTCCTGGCCCGCGACAAACATCAAGTATGAGACGTGCTACCCGTTCACCGTGCCAGAGTCGCTGGAGGATCACCGCCGCCTACTTGTCGCGGAGGAGGACGGCAGCGTCTTCCTCTTGGCCGTGGGCACCGGCAGGGCCCGCGCAGGCTGCCACCCCGTCCATGTCGTGTGCGTCAGGGGCAACGCCGCCGACGCCGACACGAGGCCGTTGTACAGGTGCGTGCTCATTGTTGATGCCCCTTCGGTGTACGAGGGTGACCTCGGCTGCTCCCTCAGGCTGAATGAGACTGTGGCGAGCTGCTCCGTTCCCGGCAAGGTGGACATGGAACAGGGCTGGCTTCATGCGCATGTCAACCCCAACATGCTGCACGGGGACTCCAAGGAGAGGTTCACCTGGGCATATGCATTACCAAGTTAACTGTTCATCATTAGTCTTCGCTCAATGGAAGCAGCTATCTAAGCATGTGGACACCGACGCTCTCACCGGTTTCATTACCAAGATCCATACGTCTGCCCTTAGCCTTCGTCCTGCAGCCCGTGAGAGCCAGCTCCCTCAAGTATGATTGCTGCTGGTTTATCTTTGTTCATTTCATTGGGTCTGTGTGCCTTTTGCCTGCTTGGCTGTATTAAACCTTCCTTGTTGCGGTACTGTTCATGTTGCTACTCTGTGATTTGGCTGGTTGGGCGGGCGATCTGCCTTTTCTCTAAAAAAATCTACCGCTTCCTGGATCCTCTTTGATCATCGGAACCCGTTTCTCGACTCACAGCCATCATAATTTGCATTTGAATGCACTTTCCAATAATATTATTTTTGCCAGGGCATATAACATAGTACACTATTTTTTAACCCGAATCCAACGTCGATTTTTTTGAATTGTTTGGATTGCTTACCACATGTGTCACGTGGTTCCGACGTCGAACTTATACTAGAGTACTATTTCCCTACTAGTTAAATTTATGGTAAAAAATATTGGTCGAAAAGTCAAAATACGAGAGGTGCTAGTAAACCAGGACGGAAGTAGGAGTAGTAGTAGAGTAGAGGGCGACGCTGCAGGGGAGTCTCTCACCCCGCTCGTGGCGCGGCAGTAAAGCCGTCATATCACAAAACCCCACCACTCCCAGTAATAAGTGGCCTGGTAAAATGAACGGACAAGCAACCATCATATCACTCCTGTCTTTATTGCATTTCATCTCTCTGCGGTCCGGTTCATCTCTCCACATTTACGGTCGATCCTAAAGCGGCATGCTGTACTAGTACTCAAGTTAGAATTCCAATTGCACGGCACAACTTCGTAGGAAAAAATACGACCGAGGGTGTACGAAGCGATTTGGGAGTAGTAGTAGTAGTACTTGCCAAAAAAATATAGTGCGTATAGATTTTTTGAAAAGTCAAACTTTACAAACTTTGACCAAGTTTATATAGAAAACTACTTGTATCTATAATAGTGAATATATAAATTATGAAACTATGTGTTGTGATGAATCTAATGAAATATGTTTTGCATTCTAGATGCAAATATTTTTCTCCAAAAACTAGGTCAAATTTAGTGAAGTTTGACTTTTCAAAAAGTCTATGCACTACATTATGGAACGGAGGGTAGTAGTAGGACACTCGTAGGAGTACGTGCTACTAGTACGTACGGTGTGCTACCAAAGGCCACTACTCCCTCCCCGGTGCATAGGGCATAGATCGAATGGCTGATCTGCGGGATTCACTTGAACAGTAGCTGCTGCATCCGTATTGTTCTGGAACAATCACAAGGGCACTTGTCCGAAATATTTGCATGCCTCCCGACCAATGAGATATAACTACTACGATAGAGAAAAATCTACAGAGAGAAGGAAGTAAACAATCAAATGAGAATGAGTCCCACCATTTATAGCTCATCAGAAAACAATCAATGGAGTTTTCACTTCTCATTCTTGCATTTCTTTTGCATTGAATCATTTCACAAGGTTATCTACTATTTTACTACTTTTACGAAAACCGCATCGTAATGTTCAAACGTGCATTCGCACGTGTGTATACATATATACTAGCTGTCCTAGTGCATAAGCCTAGATATAGGGAGACGTGTGCTAGAAAGAGACGTGTACTGCGATATATAGTGTTGAACTTCGTGCTATGTACGTACTCTACTTACAAAAAGTAACAAGGGTACGGATACAAAAGGTTTTCAAACTTGTTCTTTTTATACATAATTAATTAAGGATGCTAATAAGTCCCGAGCGTTCGGGATTTATCATTTCCATCACAATACCATAAAAAACTACGAGTACTCCTACCTACTAAAGGGATCACCTTACGACACTAAATTATTCCTAATAAAAGCCACGACGCTCACAGGAGCGCTTGCGGCGCGCCACGAGTGCCCTGGTGCGCGGCCGTTTCCCAGCGCAGCGAGACAATGCCTCTTCCTCGGCCTCGCAAGTCAGGAGGTGCTGATTAGCGGCTTGCCGGCGGGCGAGCGCGATCTCATCGGTCTGGTGATCCGGCACCGATAGGTACTCTTCCTCGTTGGAAGCGTGCACCCGATCGATGTACCGCCAAGCGTAGATGAGGCGCATCGACCCGACTGCACTCAGGGCTTTGGCACGGGCGTCCTCCGCCACCCACACGACGCTCACACGAGCCTTCTGCCAAAGAGCGAATTACCTGACTCTCTCGGAGGCGACATAGGCCTACCAGGCAGCATCCCTCGCGGTGCGCTTCTCTTCCTTGACCTTCTTCTCCGCCTCTCTTTTGGCGCGCTCCACCGGAGGCAAAGCCTCCCACAAGGCGACCTCAATTTCTTTCCATAGCTCCTCCAAGCTGGGCGGCTTGGGGGCCGGCGCGACGTCCTCCTCGTAGCGGGGCGCCGACGCGTCCTTCGATGCGCGTGGTGGTGAGACCGGGAACGCCGACGCGTCCACCTGAAACGCGTCGTGGTGACGGCGAGGAGCGGAACGCGGACACATAATCCTCGACTCGTGGCAGCGAGGAGAGGAACACCGATGCGTCCTCCTCGAATCGTGGCGGCGAGGAACGGAACGCCGACGCATGACCCTCTGATACGTCTCAAACGTATCTATAATTTTTGATGTTCCATGCTATTATAGTATCAATCTTGGATGTTTTATATACATTTACAAGCAATTATATTTCATTTTTTGGGAATAACCTATTAACTTAGTGCCCAGTGCCAGTTGCTGTTTTTTTTGCCTGTTTTTGGTTTTCCAGGATATCAGTACCAAACGAAGTCCAAATGCCTTGAAACTTTCTGGAGATTTTTTTTCTGTACATAAGAGACACTAGAATCTTCGGGAGAGGGCCAGAAGACAGAGGAGGTGGCCACGAGCCACCAGGGCGCGCCCCAGGGGGGTGGCGTGCCCTGGTGCCTCGTGGGCCCACCTCTGCTCCGTTTGACCTAATTCCACCTCTATAAATTCTCTAAAATTGGGAAACCAATAGAGGAGTCCACAAAATACTTTTTCTGACGCCTCAGGTCTCTGTTCGTGAGAGATCCCATCTGGAGGCCTTTTCCGGTACTCTGCCAGAGGGGGAATCAATCACGGAGGGGCTCTACATCAACCTTGCCGCCCTTCCGATGATGCGTGAGTAGTTAGTAGCTAGATGGCTTCTTCTCTCTATTTGATCTTCAATACAATGTTCTCCTTGATGTTCTTGGAGTTCTATCCGATGTAATCACTTTTTGCGGTGTGTTTGTTGGGATCCGATGAATTGTGAGTTTATAATCAGATTATCCATGAATATTATTTGAGTTTTCTCTAAACTCTTTTATGCATGATTGTTATAGCTTCGTATTTCTCTCCGATCTATTGATTTGGTTTGGCCAACTAGATTGATTTATCTTGCAATGGGAGAGGTGCTTTGTAATGGGTTAGATCTTGCGGTGCTCAATCCCAGCGACAGAAAGGGATATGACACGTATTGTATCATTGCTATTAAGGATAAAAAGATGGGGTTTATTCATGCATGAGTTTACTTTGTCTACATCATATCATCTTGCTTAAGGCGTTACTCCGTTCTTTATGAACTTAATACTCTAGATGCATGCTGGATAGCGGTCGATGTGTGGAGTAATAGTAGTAGATGCAGGCAGGAGTCGGTCTACTTGTCTCGGATGTGATGCCTATATACATGATCATTGCCTTGGATATCGTCATGATTATTTGCTTTTCTATCAATTGCCCAACAGTAATTTGTTTACCCACCGTATGCTATTTTCAAGAGAGAAGCCTCTAGTGAAAACTATGCCCCCCGGGTCTACCTTTATGATATACTAAAAACCCTAAAAATACCTTGCTGCAATTTTACTTTATTTATTTTATTTTGTATTTTTGTTCGATCTATTTATCTATCACCATACAATTTAATCTTGCAATTAACCGCCAAGGGATTGACAACCCCTTCTTCGCGTTGGGTGCGAGGATTTGTTATTTTGTGTGCAGGTACTGCTAACGAGTTGTTGCGTGATTCTCCTACTGGATTGATAACCTTGGTTTCATAACTAAGGGAAATACTTATCTCTACTGTACTGCATCATCCCCTCCTCTTCGGGGAAATCCCAACGCAGCTCACAAGTAGCACCCTCCGCGCGGGGCAGCGAGGTGCGCCTAGGGCTAGGGAGGGGCGATGCCATGGTGGTCGACGGGTCTGTAATTGGGAGGGAGGGCGAAGAGATGAATGTGAGCGTCCTTCGGAATGCCGTGAGAGGCGCATTATTTATAGCGAGCAATGGTACACCTACGTAAGATAGGTTGCGTGATTAATGTAATAGCTAGGTGGGCATTTTTTTGTTGGAGGAAATTAAGGGGGAGGTGGGGGAGAGGTGGAGATATTGCTGGTCACAATGGTTTACAGTTTAGGTGATCTGCGATTTATTAGGTAGGAGGAGATTGGATGAGCACGGGAGGGAGAATCAATAATCGGCTATATGAATTTGCCATGTCACTTATAGCCCACTCATGCAATGCTTAGGCATACTAGTATGCTATAGCATTAATATATGGCCCACATGTTTCTCTCACAAAGTGCGTTGGAGCTCGTGCTACAACCGGCTGTAAGTTTGTAGCCCGCTTCTCTTCTCTCTCCTATTCTCTCTCATCCAACTCAGCAAAAATATATTATTTAAAGTCTTACAACCCGCCTACATCACCTTATTGTACTTGATCTCATGCATGTAGATTGTTTTCACACGGGGAGGACAGGTGGGACTGTGCGGGGTGGGGGGGGGGGGAGGGGAGTCATGCAGCAGATTGTTTTCACACATGGAGAGGAAAAGATTTGGAGGCAAACGGGTTTCCTGGTAGGCTGAACGAGAAAAATGAATCGAGAGGGAGGTTGAGTTAAACGAGGCGCAGTTTAATTACTACTGTACATCGTAGCTAATACTTTAAGATTTTTTGAATTCTCTTAGAGTAAGTACAATAATGAGCTTTATAGCCCGCTTACATGGCACTTTTGCCTATGTGGAGTAGAGAGAAATGGAAAAAATGGTGAGACTGGGCTCTCATGCAAGAGCC
Source organism: Elymus sibiricus (assembly GCA_039707655.1). Classification (NCBI taxonomy): domain Eukaryota; kingdom Viridiplantae; phylum Streptophyta; class Magnoliopsida; order Poales; family Poaceae; genus Elymus; species Elymus sibiricus. Next base: position 258,481,481 of record CM077674.1, read on the forward strand.
TAGCTATATGCGTACTCCTTGGCAAATGCAAGAAATACGAAGAACGAGATAGAGAGAAGGTAAAAAAATAGTACTCTTATAGCCAACCTTATAGCTAACCTTGTCGTATGAGTGACTATAAGTGATGACTATATATGACATGGCAACATTGTCACATCCCTAGAATTGATTGTAAATAGTTGCATTAAAGCATCCATGCATCATGTTTAAATTCAAAGGAAATTTGAATTGGGGATGACCAAACCCTAGCACCAAATTAAATCATTAGGTTCAAATTTAAATCTTTTCAATGAACCCAAAATGCCCTTCAGAAAAGTTCATGTTTTCAGATGAAGGTGAAAACCTCTGCCAAAAATGATGAACATATTTCTAGGTCATTTCTAGATTTTTGAATTAAATCATAATGTATTTGAATTAGAGCATTTAATTTCTATAATTATTTTAAATGCTCCAATAATTCTGAAAACCATTGAGGGCTGTTGGAAATAATTCAAAATGTGCCCAGAATTATTTTCACGAGTTTAAAAAAATGATTTGGTATTTTTGCTAAGTCAAAAACAGAATTTTTTTTAGAAAAAGCAAAGAATTAAAAGAGAGAGAAGGGCCACTGGGCCACTTACCTGGCGCGGCCAGCTGGACGGCCCAGCCCACCAGGGGCTTCGTCCTCCTAGCGCCAGTCGGCCGGGCGTGTGGCCGACGCGCGCGCATGGCCGTGCTGCCACGCCTCCTGCCTGCCAGCCTGCGTGGATGCCGTGGATGACCTGACCGCAACGTCTGGATTGAGCCGACATCGCTCACCTCTCCCCTCTCTCTCTCCCTCGCTCTCCCACACGATGGCCGAAGTGGTCGCCGCTGCGCCGTCCTGAACCACCGCGGCCACAGCCTCCCCCTCGCCTCTCCGACGTGCCCAATAGCTCTGCCGTCGTCCCCTACGCCATCTCCGCCGAGCCACGCAACCGGATGAGCCCCGAAGTGCCGTCCCCGACGTCTTCTTCCTCCTCGGGTCGCCGAGATCGACTCCGCCGCCCCGCTCGCTCCGACGCCTCCCCGAGCTCACCGAGCTGCTCGCCGTGACCGCCGTGAGCTTCTCCCACGAACCCCTCTCTCCTTTTCCTCAGATGCACCGTGTAGCTCTACTTCTCACCGGAGTTGAAAGCTCCTCGCCGCCGGCCATGTCGCCACCGTGGCTATGGTTGTGTAAGCTCGCCTCCGAGCTCACCATCGTGCTCAGCGCGTCACCACGGGCCCGTAGCACCCATCCGTTCATCCTGCCGTGCCCAGCAACGTCGAAACGACCAATGCCCGAATGCCGACCACGGCGGGAGTGGACGCCGCCGTCATTCTACACCACCTCCGACGAAGTGGAGCGCACCAAACGACGCAGGCGAGCCCCAAGTCCCGTAGATGGCCTCGGCCGTCATTCTGGTCGTCGGAGGACAAATCCCGAGCCCCTCCGCCGTCTCTGGCCTCGCCGGCGACGAGCCGTGGGTCAACTCCGGTGAGTTTGACCCCAGTTGACCAGGGATTTGACTCCCCTGGGTCACTGACATGTGGGCCCAGGCCCCTGGCTAATTAGGTTTAGGGTTAATTTAGCGTTAATTAACTTAGTTAATTAGATGTGAGACTGATAGATGGGACCCACTGGTCAGTTTGACCTGGTCCACCCAGTTGACCTGCTGACGTCACAGTGACGTAATGCTGACGCAATAAATCATTTTCTGGATTTAGATTAATTTAAAATAACCAGGAAGTTCCAGAAAATGATATAAACTTCAAAAATTCATAGTAAATCAACCGTAGATCAGATGAAAATAATTTATATATGAAAAATTATCAGAAAAATATGAAGAATCTGTTTATGGCTTTTCATGCATGTTTGAACAACTTAAAGTTGCTGTATATGAAATTTGAATAAATGGCATTTGAAATGCCTTATATGGAGTTTGAATTTGAACCTTGGGTTCAAACCAACTTCATTTAAATTACTGCTAATTGCATTAGCCCAAATCGTCAACATGTTGCCATGTCATGATCATGCATCATATTGTTGCATTGCATTGATTGTGTTCCTTCTTTGTTTGTCGGTGTTGTTCCTTCTCGACAGCCGACGTTTCCGACGTAGTGACCGTTGACACTGATGAAGTGCAGTATCATCTTCAGAAGTGCCAGGCAAGCAAACCCCATTGAGCATTTTGATATATTCCCACTCTCTCGCTCCTACTCTCTTTTACCGCATTAGGATAACAACGATTGAACTGTTACTTGTTGCGGTAGTTGAACCCATTCCTCTGCATGACCTGTCTTTGCCACAGTAAATAGTGAAACCCACTAGCATGAGTAGGAGTTGTTTGAGCCATGATGTGCCTACTCATTCATGCTTGCTTGTTATGCCTGCTATGCTTAGAGTTGCGTTAGGTCTGATTCATCTGGAATGGATTGGGATGGTGGTGAACATGTCCTACTGTTGAGAGCTAAGTGTGTGAACACGATTTGGTAAAGGTAGTGATGAGAGGCCATGTAGGAGTACATGGTGGGTTGTCTCATTGGGACCGTCCTCAGGAACTGAGTTCTGTGTTTGTGATCCAAGACAGTTACTGCCACACATTGGGCTCCGGGCGCTCCAAGCTCTCTCGACTTATTAATCGCCTTGATCTCTGTCCAGGAGTTGCAAGTAGTTTCTGGTGTTTGTAGTATGCTGGAGGTCGTGCGTAGCGCTGACCTTAGTGGTGGGCTATGATGCGGCAGGCAAGTGGCACGGTGTACCGAGGCACCCGTTTGGTGGGCTCGGGAACCCTGCACACATCATTTGGGGCCGTAGTGGAAACCTCGGCTGGACTTTCTTGCGGATGGAACTCAAATAGGCGATAAACCTGGACTAGAGACTTGTGTGGTTAGTCAGGTCATGGCCGACACCCTCGCTGGGCTTCCGCTTGAAGGTTGCCGTGTACATGTCATGTAAACGGCGATAAGTGGGGGAAGTGTGTGTGAAGAAGTACACCCCTGCAGGATTAGTTATCTATTCGAATAGCCGCGTCCTCAGATATGGACTACTTGGAAGCTTACAATGTTCATAGATAACTGGAAGTGGATACTCTAAAATGTGCAAGATAAGCGTGAGTGCTATGGATGGTCTTCTCGTAGGGAGACGGGAGCGGATCCATAGTGGTGTATTGATATGGTGAATATGTGGACTCGTGTGCGATCTCTCACCTCAAAGAAAATACTGGTAGTCGTAGTACAGGAGAGCCACTGGGTCAAAGCTGGCATGCTACACTTAAATTCCACAACCCCTTGTTGATACTGATGCATATGTAGTTAGTTCTAATGTAAGTCTTGCTGAGTACCTTTGTACTCACGGTTGCTTAATTTATGTTTTGCAGAGGAGACTTCAGTCTCGCTTGTATTTTCTGCAATGAGTTCGACGTTGACCGATTAGTTTGGGAATCCCAGACAGAGGTCTGGTTCCTTTGGAGGGTCTTGTAGTTAGACAGGCTTTCCAGCCTTCTTCCTTTTCAGCTGTCTATACTCAGACAGGTTTATGCTTCCGCTTGTTGCTTGTATGACTTTGTATGTTGGGTCATGGGACCCATGGTTGTAATATCATGCTATGTAAGGCTCCTCAGAGCCTCTTAAAGAAATACTTTGAGTCATAGAGTTATGTTGTGATGCCATGTTGTATTTACACATATCGTTCATATTGTGTGTATGTTTGAAATGCACTGGTATGTGTGGGATCCGACACCTAGTTGTTTATTCTTGGTAGCCTTCCTTATGGGGAAATGCCTCCTAGTGCTTCCAACTGGAACACATGGATGGACCGGCATGTGTCCTTCTTTGTTCCTGTGTCTATCCCTACGGGTAAATGTCATGCGGTGTTTTACTGGAGTCCTTGTAGCTTGCTATGACTCGGTTACAGTCGCTCCTGACCGACACGTGCATTGCTGGTCATGTATGCCTGTCCCTGTAAGTTTGTGCCACCTTGGTTTACGACTAGTCATGTTGGCCCGAGTTCTCTGTCACATGGATGCTAGCGACACAATCATATACGTGAGCCAGAAGGCGCAAACGGTCCCGGCCCAGGTAAAGGCGGCAGCCATGGGTTACCGTGCATGAGGCCGCAAAGTGATATGATGTGTTATGTGCTAGACCGGTGTGACTTAGGATCGGGTCCTGATAGCTTTGGTATCAGAGCCTGACTGCCTGTAGGATTACCAAGCCAAACTGGTCGAAGTCGAGTCTAGAAATGCTTGAGTTATATAGGGGAATTGATTGTGGATGTGAACGTAAGGCTCTTTTACTTCTCTTCTCGTGTCATTCTATTCGGAGTCACCCTCCTCTTTTCTACGGGGTTAAGAAACTAGGCTTTCTCATCTATCTATCAGGATGACGAGTTACTATGCTGGAGACTTATAGGAAAGGTGTTGCCTTCTCGGATCGGTGTCTCCATAAGAATTCAGTTGCTATGTTGCCATTTGTCTTGCATGTTGTCTCATGTTTCATGCCCGTACAGCCGTTATGCTGTCCGAGTTATCCTAGGTTTCTAAATAATCTGATGTATTTGCAACCTCTTCCTTCCCTGTTCCCGATGCCCTTTTGGGCCAGAATAAGCACACTAATCGCCGAGTTGCGGTACTCCATTGCCTCGACATAATTGTTGAAGCTATCAGGAAACTAGGATATCTTAGAGGACCACCTGGTAATCTAGCCATGTTTGTGTTCCCAGTGTGATGATTCTGGCCACCGCGGCCACAGCCTCCCCCTCGCCGCTCCGACGTGCCCAACAACTCCGCCATCGTCCCCTACGCCGTCCCCGCCGAGCCACGCGACCGGACGAGCCCCGAAGTGCCGTCCCCGGCATCTTCTTCCTCCTCGGGTCGCCGAGATCGACTCCGCCGCCCCGCTCGCTTCGACGCCTCCCCGAGCCCACCGAGCTGCTCGCCGTGACCTCCGTGAGCTTCTCCCTCGAACCCCTCTCTCCTTTTCCTCGGGTGCGCCACGTAGCTCTAGTTCTCACCAGAGCCGAAAGCTCCTCACCGCCGGCCATGTCGCCACCATGGCAACGGCCGTGTAAGCTCGCCTCCGGGCTCACCATCGTGCTCAGCGCGTCACCACGGGGCCGTAGCACCCATCCGTTCATCCTGCCATGCCCTGCAACGTCGAAACGACTGACGCCCAAATGCCGACCGCCGCAGGAGTGGACGCCGCCGTCGTTCTAGACCACCTACGGCGAAGTGTGATACGTCTCCGTCGTATCTACTTTTCCAAACACTTTTGCTCTTGTTTTGGACTCTAATTTGCATGATTTGAATGAAACTAACCCGGACTGACGCTGTTTTCAGCAGAATTACCATGGTATTGTTTTTGTGCAAAAATCAAAGTTCTTGGATTTGGACGAAACTTTTTTGAGAATTTTTATGGAATATATAAAAATTATTGGCGCAAGAATCAACAGAAGAGGGGCCACCTGCTGCCCACAAGGCAGCAGGGCGCGACCCCCCCTAGGGCGCGCCGTGGGGCCTTGTGGGGCCCACAGGCGGCCGTCTGACCTAATTCCAACGCTATAAATTCTCTTTCCCCGAGAAAAAAAATAAGAGAAGAAGTTTCATCGCGTTTTACGATACGGAGCCGCCGCCACCTCCTGTTCTTCATCGGGAGGGCTGATCTGGAGTCCGTTTGGGGCTCCAGAGAGGGGGATTCGACGCCGTCGTCGTCATCAACCATCCTCCATCACCAATTTCATGATGCTCACCACCGGGCGTGAGTAATTCCTTCGTAGGCTTGCTGGACGGTGATGGGTTGGATGAGATTTATCATGTAATCGAGTCAATTTGTTAGGGCTTTGATCCCTAGTATCCACTATGTTCTGAGATTGATGTTGCTATGACTTTGCTATGCTTAATGCTTGTCACTAGGGCCCGAGTGCCATGATTTCAGATCTGAACCCTTTATCTTTTCATGAATTTATTTGTGTTCTTGATCCTATCTTGCAAGTTATATGCACCTATTACGTATCATGATCCGCATGCCCCAAGGTGACAATAATTGGGATTCTTTCCGGTGATTGCCGTAGTTTGAGGAGTTCATGTATTCACTAAGTGCTAATGCTTTGTTCTGGTTCTCTATTAAAAGGAGGCCTTAATATCCCTTAGTTTCCTTAAGGACCCCGCTGCCACAGGAGGGTAGGACAAAAGATGTCATGCAAGTTCTTACTATAAGCACGTATGACTATATACGGAATACATGCCTACATTACATTGATGAATTGGAGCTATTGTGTATCGCCCTAGGTTGTGACTGTTATATGATGAATATCATCCAACATAATTATCATCACCGATCCAATGCCTACGACTTTCTCATATTGGTTTCTGCTAAGTTACTTTGTTGCTACTGCTTTACACTTGCTACAAAACTGCTACTGTTACTATTGTTACTGTTGCTACTGCTATCAAAACTATCATATTACAGTGCTACTAAATACTTTGCTGCAGATATTTTATCTCCAAGTGTGGTTGAATTGACAACTCAACTGCTAATACTTGCAAATATTCTTTGGCTCCCCTTGTGTCTTATCAATAAATTTGGGTTGAATACCCTACCCTCGAAAACTGTTGCGATCCCCTATACTTGTGGGTTATCAAGACCTTTTTCTGGCGCCGTTACCGGGGAGCACAGCTCTATTTGTTGAGTCACTTGGTATTTATATCTGTTGATCACTATGAAGAATTTGAAGGACACTAAGACCAAGATCGTTCCCTCTAAGACGAGGGGAGGTAAGGAACTACCATCTAGCTCCGCACTTGATTCACCTTCTGTTTTGAGTAGGCTTGTGACACCACCACCTGCTATTCATTCTGATATGTCGCAAGTTATTGATGATACTACTTCTGCTATGAATGCTACTTATAATGATGCTAGTACTATGCTTGATAATACTGTGCCACTTGGTGAATTTCTTGATGAACAAATTGCTAAAGCTAAAGAAACTGAAAATGTTGAAACTCTTGAGAATTATGATTCACCTATTATGCCTAGCTCTCCTACTAGAGTTGAATCACCTGATGAACATGTGTTTGATAGGGAGACGGCTAGAGCCATTCTTGCTTGTAATGATAGAGATGAGGTTATAAAATTGCTTGCTGAAATGAAAGAAAAATCTATGAGGGAGAGAATGAAATATGATCCTAAGTTTGCTACCTCTCCCATATTCGTTACTGATAAGGATTATGAATTCTCTGTCGATCCTGAGTTAATTACTTTGGTTGAATCTGATCCTTTCCATAGTTATGAAACTGAAACTGTTGTAGCACATCTTACTAAGTTTAATGATATTGCCACCCTATTTGCTCATGAGGAAAAAATTCACTATTATTATATTCTTAAGTTGTTTCCTTTCCCATTAAAGGGTGATGCTAAGAAATGGTTTAATACTCTTGCTCCTGGTTGTGTGCGTAGTCCCCAGGATATGATATATTACTTCTCTGAAAAATATTTTCCTGCTCATAAGAAATAAGCTGCCTTACAGGAAATATTTAACTTTGTGCAAATTGAAGAAGAGAATCTCCCTCAAGCTTGGGGGAGGCTTCTCCAATTACTTAATGCTTTACCTGATCATCCTCTTAAGAAAAATGAAATACTTGATATCTCTTATAATGGACTAACCGATGCTTCTAGGGACTACCTAGATAGTTGTGCTGGTTGTGTTTTCAGGGAACGAACTATTGGACAGGCTGAAGTATTATTGAATAATATATTGAGAAATGCCAATGATTGGACACTTCCTGAACCACCACCTAAGCCAACTCCTAAGAAGAGAGGTATCCTATTCCCCAGTCCAGAAGATATGCAAGAAGCCAAGAAATCTATGAAGGAAAAAGGTATTAAAGCTGAAGATGTTAAGAATTTACCACCTATTGAAGAAATACATGGGCTCGACATCCCGACACAGGTAGTGGAGGTAAATTCTCTCACTAGATTTGATGAAGGTGATATTCCATATAATAAATCTGCTAGTCAATGCCTGTATGAATTTGATAATTACATCATTAAACAGGAACACTTTAATATGTATGTTAGCAATCAGCTAAAACGGAATGCCATCATGATTGAACGCTTGAGTGATTTGATGTTTAGAACTACTAACGATGTTAAATGCTTGAGTAAACATGCTTCTATGATTCAGACTCAACTAGAACAAATAGCTAAGTCACAAAATGATTTGCTTGATGAGATGAATAATAAAAAGAATGACCATGCTGTTAGAGTAGTTACTAGAGGAGGTAGAATGACTCAGGATCCTCTATATCCTGAAGGTCATCCTAAAAGAATTGAACAAGATTCTCAAAGAAATAATATTGATGCACCTAGTCCATCTAAGAAGAAAAAGAAAAAGAAAACGGATAGGACTTTGCATGCTTCTAGTGAACCTGAGATAGAAAAACCTCCTGAGAATCATAATGATGCTTCTATTTCTGATGCTGAGACACAATCTGGTAATGAACATACACCTAGTGATAATGATAATGGTAATGATGATGTTCATGTTGATGCTCAACCAGATAATGATGTAGAAATAGAACCTGCTGTTGATCTTGATAACCCACCTCCTAAGAATAAAAGATATGATAAAAGAGACTTTGTTGCTAGAAAACATGGAAAGGAAAGAGAACCATGGGTTCAAAAACCTATGCCTTTCCCTACTAAACCATCTAAAAATAAGGATTATGAAGATTTTGAGCGCTTTGTTGAAATTCTTAGACCTGTCTTTTTGCGCACTCGTTTGATTGATATATTGAAAATGTCTCCTTATGCTAAATATATTAAAGATATTGTCACTAATAAAAGAAAGATACCTGAAGCTAAAATTTCCACCATGTTTGCAAATTATTCTTTTAAGGGTGGAGTACCTAAAAAGTTAGGAGATTCGAGAATACCCACTATACCATGCTCCATTAAAAGAAGTTATGTTAAAACTGCTTTATGTGATTTGGGAGCCAGTGTTAGTGTTATGCCTTTCTCTTTATATAGAAGACTTGATTTGAATAAGCTCACACCTACTGAAATATCTTTGCAAATGGCTGATAAATCCACTGCTATACCTATTGGAATTTGTGAGGATGTGCCAGTTGTAGTTGCAAATGTTACTACCTTAACGGACTTTGTTATAGTTGATATGCTCGAGGATGACAACATGTCGATTATCCTTGGAAGACCCTTTTTGAATACTACAGGGGCTGTTATTGACTGCAACAAAAGCAAGGTTACTTTTCATGTCAATGGTAATGAGCGTACGGTTTATTTCCCGAAGAAACAAGCTTCAGTGAATGGTATCAATTGTATTGAAAAGGTTTCGACAATCACTATTGGGGGATTCAAATTTCCTCTTCCTACCGTCAAAAAGAAATATGAAATTCTTATTGTTGGGGAGATGCATATCCCCGTTGAGGTAACTTAGTGTTATACAAAAATTCTTCGGTTTCATGTCACTCGGAAATAGTTTGTTAATAAGACTTGATCAACCTTATTAATGGATTATTTTTGAAGGGCATGTGGTCGATGAATTTAGTAAGAACAACTTTCTGTAATCTTAGTTTGCTCTCTGTTATTCTTAGTTTAATTAAGTAAAATGCCATGATTATCCCGTTTTCTGAATTATCCGTGCAATAAAAAATGGCCCAAAAATAAAAGTGCTCCGAATGCAATAAAGTTTTGACATAATTTTTTCTGGAATATATATATTTTTTGGCACTGAGAACAACCCAGGGGGGTGCACCTGTTGCCCACAAGGCAGCAGGGCGCGGCCACCCCCCCGGGGCGCGCCAAAGTGCCTTGTGGGTCCCAAAGGGACCCACTCCTTTATCCATTCAGCCCACTTCATCTCCTACCTCCAGAAAAAAATCGTGGTAGCTCTCTCTCTCGTGTTCTTGCTCCCAAACCTGAGATTTTTGATCTCTTTGCTCGGAGCTCCATTTTCAAAACTGTTTTGAGGGATTGCTCCTTGGTATGTGACTCTCCCATTGCTCCAATTGGTTTTTTGCTTTAGTGGATTGTATTTTGCATAAATTGCTGCTATTGGTGCTACTGAAAATGAGCTTGCATGTTAAACTCTTTGAGTTCTAAGTAGTTTGAATGCTTGATATAGCCTCTAGGCACTTGTATGAGTAGTTGCTATCAATCTTGTGAAGTTTTGTTAACATCTTTTTGTGGTCCAATTTTTTTTAGAAATTTGTTCGTAGGAACATGAACATTTTTAGAAGGAGTTCCTCAAGGAGGAGGTCCTCCGAGGCATCATCGAGTGAAAAACCCGCACGCCAATCATATGTTGAACCAAGGGCAAGTTCGGTGTGAGGTGCCGAAGCAAAATCATGTCGATGGCCGTGCAACGAGTTCATGCTGGGTGCAGGTATCAAGGAAGAATTTGACCAATATATTCACAACACCGAGCTCTCTACCTTCATCGCAGATAAGCCACCGCAGCACTACAACCTTACTCATTCATTCACTCGAAACTTTGAATATCATCCGCGCACTTCTAGAGTTTTATTTCATCTCTATGATAGATCTTATGCTATGTCTCCAGAAGAGTTTTGTGATGCATGTAAAATTCCATTTTGGGGCTCACTAAGTGAACCACGACAATATAATTATGAACTGTTTCTCAATAGTCTTTGCAATGGTGAGAATGGAGGAGTTACGCAAGCTAGGATAAAGAGTATTCACTTTCCCGCTATTCGCTACTTTGCACTTTTTAATGGCAAATGCATTGTTGGTAAACAAGACTGTAGTGCACTTTGTGCCCTGGACTTGAGCCTTATTCATGTTGCTTTAACGGGTAGTAGACATTATAATCTTGGGGCCATTGTTGCACGTAGGTTGCACCGCAACTCGGGTAATGGTGATTTATATGGAGGAATTTATGCCTCCCGAGTAGCTGCAAGGCTAGGGGTCTCGCCCAGGCCTAATGATCCTCTTTTACCTGATAAATATTTAAATTTTGAGGCAATGCAGAACCATGAGTTTCTTAAGCGCAACACTCGCAGTTATGATTATAACTTGATATTCGATAAATATCGTTCGGTGTTTGTTGTTTTGCCTGCTCCTGCTCTCTTTGATTTTTAGAACAAACAGAGATATTTTCTTCATGAGAGCGAGGTGCACAAGTACAACGCGGCAATTGATGCTGCCCGTCTGGCTGAGGAGGCGGCCCAGAATGCCTCCACGAGCTACCACTTCGACTATTATCCGGGACAGCCATGGCAGTAGACCAAGCTAGGCCAAAAGCCTAAGCTTGGGGGAGTATGTATCTCTCACCGACATTACATTCATGTTCACACATTCATTTCAGTTGTCAGTGCTCATACTTTTTCATTATATATCCATGTTAGTTTTATTTTTGCTTCCTTCTTGTGTGTTTGAAAAACTTCAAAAACCTAAAAATATTTCTCGCTTCTTTTCGGTTTTTCTTTCCTGTTTGTTAGTCTGTAGTATTAAAAGAAAACCCAAAAAGATTTCTAGGTTCTTCTTTTGCTTGTTGGGAGTTCTCCCATGTAAATGATTTTTCTCGCTTTTGTTTTTCTTCTTTGATTTGCTTTCTTCAGAAAAACTAAAAACTCCAAAAATATTTCAGTGTGTTTCTCTGAATTTCTTTCCTTTTTGTTCAGTTGTCGAAGGGAGAAGACCATGATGAAAATGTTGAGTGGCTCTCATGTGCTTTATTGATGATCTAACGAAGAGCCACTATTACCTTGTCTTCTCTCTTGAATAAAATGTTTGCAGATTCCAGCTTAGTCCACGGCACTCTTGCACTATTATTATTTTCACATCATTCGGTCGTGCAAGGGAAAGGCAATAATGACGATATTTGATGAAGTGACTGTAGCAAGGAATAGCTGGTATGAACTCCTCTTGTTTTTGTTTTTGTAAATATGTTTAACTCAGTATCCATGATTCAGCATATTATGAGTAAACATGTTTGTGATGACAATTAGAGATTATAGTTGCTCATGCCATGCTTAAGTAGCTAGGAGTGGATAATGATTTATCTTGGATGTCAACATGAATTAAAATGGTTATGATGTGGTATGTTAATATGGTATTCTCCTCTGAATGTTTCAAGTGGCTTGACTTGGCACATGTTCACACATGTAGTTGATTCAAAACCAACATAGCCTCCACGATATTTATGTTCAGGGTGATTATATCCTACTCTTGCTAGTGTTCAATGTTAATTATTCTCAATGCATGATCATGACCGTTTTCGCTCTCTAGTTGGTCGCTTCTCAACCTATTTGCTAGCCTTCACTTGTACTAAGCGGGAATTCTGCTTGTGCATCCACAATCCTTAAACCAAAGTTGTTCTAGATAAGTCCACTATATCTACCTATATGCGGTATTACTCTGCTGCTCCAAGTAAATATGTATGTGCCACCTCAAATCATTCAAATAAACATCCGTTTTGTGTGCCCGTACCGCTCATGGAGCGATAGGGGGCGGTCAGTATCTTCCATGCTAAGCGGGTTATTCTTGAGATGAGTGTTTATTCACTTGTCATTGCACGAGAGAGGCTGGTATTTGGGATGCCCAGTCCTATGCTCAAAATAGAAAATATCTAATACAAACAAACTCCCCCGGAAAGTTGTTGGTATGGAGGGCACCCGAGGATTCGGCTAGCCATGGCTTGTGTTGGTATGGTGGAGGGGGAGTAAAGTTTACCTTTCTGCTTGGGAACCACCTATAATGTGTTTAGCATGGAAGATATTGAAAACTCTCGGGCGTGACGTTGACAGGAAAAGTACACCTCCCAAAATTATTTTTCATCTCTGATTTAAGCTTCGAGCTCTGGCACCACTGCAAATCCCTACTTCCCTCTACGAAGGGCCTATCCATTTACTTTTATGTTATTTTACTTTTATTGTTGAGTCACACCTTCTTGCACTAAGCGCCAATCCTGAGAGCACTATTGTCATCCTTATGCATTGAGTATAGTTAATGTTGTGTGCATCATGACTGGATCTCTTCTACCATGAATTACAATGTTTAGTCGCTGCTTGAACTTTGGAGGTGCTCTGCACTTATGTTTTGCGGTCTCAGAAAGGGCTAGCGAGATACCATGTCATCATATTATATCATGATTGTTTTGACAATTTGTTGGCATTTGAGATATGTTATTATTGCTCTCTAGTTGATTAGGCCATTGATACGAGTAAATGTAGTTTTTAAATGTTATTATGAGCATGGTTAGTTCATGATCTTTGCTGAAAACCTGGGTACTATTTAAGCTTATATACGGATACAAGAATGTCGGTGTACTAAAGTATGGGTCTTTTTAGTACCCCTTACTTGTGCACGGGCAGTTGTAGCCGTACCGCGACAAGCCTTGCCGGGGAATAGCTAGGAGTAATCACGAGACTAAGATGCCAAGGAGACGTTCAAGTCAACGACCAGACAGGAGGCCAAAGGGTTGCGGAGGCCCGGCAAGACCCTTGCCGGCAAGGCCTCGCACCCGGCAAGCCCCGGGCTCGGCAAGGACCCGGTCCCGGCAAGCCCCGGGCCCGGCAAGGATTCGGTCCCGGCAAGTCCTGGGCCCGGCAAGGATTCAGCCCCGGCAAGGCTCTGCACAGTGCAGCGCTATCGCTCCAGTGCAGCGGCCAGCCTTGTCGTTTAGGGCTTGTCCTCATGGTGACATGGTGCGATGCTGGCCACGAGATGTTTAAGCGGTGCTGATGGGATGGCTGCTTTTGCCCATCCCCTGTAAAGCTTTTCCAAGCCCAAGACGATGAGGGACACCTCGACGGACACCTCACGGTGCATTTAATGAGCTTGTCCTAAGCCGTCAGGGTTAGGTATGATAACACTGTAGCTACTTTCCACCTCATGCCTTATCTCGTACGCCACTGTGGTAGCCCCTTTGACTCATATAAAAGGAGGCCCGAGGCGTACAGAGGACGACACGACTTCTGAGAGGAGAGAACACTTCAGAGGACCCGTTCTGCATGCGCAGCTACCGATCACTGTAGCTCCTAGAAGTTGGCCAAGAACACCTACAAATAATACAATCAAAGCAGGAGTAGGGTTTTACGCATCCGTGCGGCCCGAACCTGGGTAAATCCCCCGTGTGCTGTTCGTTAGTTCTGCTCTTTGTGCAATCCTCTCCCCTTGCCGAACCGTAAAGGGATCCGCTCGATAGCGATCCCATAGGTGTTCGTTTCCCACGACATCTTTGGTGCGCCAGGTAGGGGGATCGAGGTTGTGCGAACCTGATCTAGCGATCAGCGCGTCAGATCTTCGATCATCTTCACCACCATGGCTCCCAAGAAAAAGGGTTTCATGGTGGTTGGTCCATCTGCATCCGTCGTGCCTGATGCTGCGCGCACAGGTGACGGGGTAGACGCGGGTGGAGGAGGTGGAGGCTCCGAGCTTCCACGGCGTTCCGGCGATCCGAGCCGGACGAGCAACAGGTCCAAGGATGGAGCTGCGCAACCTGCGGGTGGTGCAGCGACTTCCAAGGATGGAGCGGCGCCTTCCAGGACGAATACGCCGGCACATGCACCGCGACCTTCTCAGGACGCGCGTGACGTGCGGCCTCAGGACGTTGGTGGTTCTAGGCGTCTGCAAGAAAAGGCCCCTGCGCATCACTCTCAGGGTGCGCAGGGCCAAGATCCGCGCCAGCGCGCTGGTGGGAGCCGCGCGCGGGTGCAGAGTCGTGATGGTGCTCCTTCTAACCCTGTTAGGAGTTTGAGCACCTCACGTTCTTCGCACCTGTCGCCGCCGCCTACGCCAGCGGAGGCATTGGCGCGAGCTCAGCTACTCCTAGACTTCTCTCCTGCCCCGGAGAAGCTAGACGAGTGGCTAGCCGCTATCCAGAGCCTCATCGGCCTAGCCAACAACGACGTACCGCAGCAGGGTGAACCCTCGCGGCTGTAGTCGTCTAGGCTGGTGCGTGGCGATGGAGAGAAGACCGGAGCTGGAACGACTATGTTGCGTTCCCCTCCGCTGCATCAAGAGCAGTCGTTAACTCGACGGACCGGCGCCCGTGAGGATGGTTCCACGGCGTCATCTGATCCGCGGGTTCGCCGTGATCAACGTCACGTTCTTCGGGAACAGAGGAAGGAGGACGCTCGAACCACCATCGAGCGCCGAAGGGAAGCACGTCGCCAGTCCGACAAGCGCGCCGGGACCGCTGTTGACGAGCCCCCGCCAGGGTACCCTGGCTGCCTACCTTACGAGGTGGGTTGTCCAGCGTTTACTCGTGAGCTGCGGCAAGTTCAGTGGCCTAGCTCCCGCTCCTTCAAGCCGGAAGTACCGGAGAAGTACGACGGCAAGACCCATCCGTCCGAGTTCTTGAGCATCTACACCATCGCGGTGCAGGCTGCCGGGGCTCGTGACGATAAGGTACTGGCCAACTACTTTCCGTTGGTGCTGAAGCCCAACGTGAGATCGTGGTTGATGCACCTGCCCGAGAATTCCATCTCTTCTTGGGCCGACCTGTGCCATCAGTTTGTTGGCGCCTTCACCGGCGGCCATCAAGCTCCTGGCCAGGAGAGTGATCTGCACATCATTCCCCAGAAGGAGGGCGAAACCTTGCGCAAGTATATCCAGAGGTTCAGCCGCATCCAGCACAACATTCCTGACGTTCATCCCGCCGCCGTCATCAGCGCCTTTCATCAGAATGTGCGCAATCGTAAGATGCAGGAGGAGCTGGCGATGAACAAAGTCAGGGATGTCGCCGAGCTCTACGCTTTGGCTGACAAGTGTGCTCGGGCAGAAGAAGGAAGGAGACTCCCCGGCGAGAACGCTAGCGCCGGAGTCGACTCCGAGAGCGAAGACACTCCTGCCCCGACAAAGAAGGGGCGGCGGACGAACAAGAAGCGCAAGGGCAAGGCCGTACTTGCCGTTGAAGGTTCCGGCAACACCGGCACCGCCAAGAAGTCCAAGACCGACGACCCCGGCAAGGAGGTTGCTGGGTGTGCGGCGTGTCAGGCCTTGGCGGCTGCCGACAAGCCGGAAGGGTCCGGCAAGCAGTACTGCAAGATCCACCGCACCAAGGGCCATGATCTCCAAGACTGCCGGCAAGTTGAGGAGCTTGCCGAGAAGCAGCGCGCCGAGTATGAAAGGCACGACAAGCAAAGAGCCCAAGATGGTACCGGAGGGTCTGGCAGGAAGCGCGGTCGAGGAGGTCGCCGCGGCAAGCCCAGGCGGCAGCAAAAGAAGCCTGCCCGGGGCCGCGCCAAAGAGCAAGGAGATGATGATGACGATGCAGAGGGCGACGAGTCCAGCGAACACGAGTTCCAGAAGGCTACAGATGCCATGTGCGTCGACGGGGGCGCTTCGTTGCATTCCTCTCACCGCCAGCTCAAGCAGTGGGCACGCGAGATTAATGCGGCAGAGCCATCCCTCGATGCCCGGAAGCCACTGAAGTGGTCCCACACGCCTATCATTTTTGACGCCGAGGATCACCCTGATCGGACAACTGCGGTCGGGTGTTTGCCGTTGTTGGTTTCACCAACGATCCGCAACCTCCAGGTGACGAAAATGTTAGTGGACGGTGGGGCCGGCCTGAACTTGATCTCGCCCGATGTGATCAAGAGACTGCAGATTCCTGACGAGGACCTTGAGGAGACAGGCTCATTCCAAGGGGTCAATCCGGGAAGGAACCAGCCGAAGGGCAAAATCACGCTGCCGGTAACATTCGGCAGCGAGCTGAACTTCAGGACGGAGAAGGTCGTCTTCGATGTCGCCAAGATTCCGTTGCCATACAATGGAATCCTTGGCTGCCCAGCGCTGGCTAAGTTCATGGCGGCCTTGCACTACGCCTACAACGTCTTGAAGATGCCCGGTCCAATGAGCGTCATCACTGTCCACTCCGACAAGAAAGACGCGCTCATTTGCACCGACAAGCTTTACCGGGAAGCAGTTGCAGCGTCCGCCGCCAAGGCGCATGCTCCTGCCGCTCAAGATCCTGGCAAGAAGAAGAAGCCCGGCAAGACCTCTGGTACAAACTCCGGCAAGCGCGCCTCTCCGGAGTGCCGCGCTGCCGTCGAGGGTGCCCCAGAGAGCTCTGCCGGCCAGACCAAGAAATCCAAGGCTGCTCTGCCCGAGACCAAGAAGGTGCCCGCCAAGGAGGACGGGACGGGAGGAACTTTCACCATAAGTTCCACCCTTGATGACAAATAGGAAAGCGCGCTCGTTGCTTTCCTGCGGGCGAATGTCGATGTGTTTGCATGGCAACCATCTGACATCCCCGGTGTTCCCAGGGAAGTAATTGAGCACCACCTAGCTGTCTGTCCTCATGCACGGCCCGTCAAACAGAAGGTGCGGAAGCAAGCTTTGGAGCGGCAAGAATTTATTGCAGAAGAGATTAAGAAGCTTGAGGCGGCAGGCCTGGTTAGAGGAGTCCTCCATCCTACGTGGTTGGCCAATCCAGTTGTTGTGCGCAAGGCGAATGGTAAATGGAGGCTATGTATTGACTTTACAGATATCAATAAAGCCTGTCCAAAAGATCCTTTTCCCTTGCCGCGCATCGACCAGATTGTGGATTCCACTGCCGGCTGTGATTTGCTGTCATTTCTTGACGCATACTCAGGCTACCACCAGATCTTCATGGCGAAAGAAGACGAAGAGAAGACCGCATTTATCACCCCGTGTGGCACATACTGCTTCTTGCGTATGCCTTTCGGGTTGAAAAGTGCTGGGTCGACCTTCGCAAGAGCTGTCCAGATTGGTTTCGGGGCCCAGCTGCATAGAAATATGGAAGCTTACATGGATGACATAGTGGTCAAAACCAAGGACAAGGCAACGCTCATTCAAGATCTGGAGGAGACATTTGCAAATCTGCGCAGGATCAATTTGAAGCTCAATCCAGAGAAGTGCGTGTTTGGCGTCCCATCCGGCAAGCTTCTCGGGTTCTTTGTATCTCAGCGTGGAATTGAAGCCAATCCCGACAAGATCAAAGCAATTGAGCAGATTGAAGCGCCAAGACGAGTCAAGGATGTGCGCCGCCTTGCCGGCTGCGTCGCTGCTTTGAGTAGGTTCATCTCAAAGTCTGCTGAGCGCGCCCTGCCATTTTTCAAAATTTTGAAGAAGGCAGGTCCAATGAAATGGACTCCGGAAGCGGAGGCAGCACTGCAGGATTTGAAGAAGTACCTCTCCTCTCCGCCAGTACTAGTCGCGCCTAGACCACAAGAGCCGTTGCTGCTATATCTAGCGGCTACGAATCAAGTGGTTAGTGCTGCGCTGGTGGTAGAGAGGGAAGCAGAGGAGGATGCAGCGGCAACGGCAGGCCCGCCAAGCGACTTGCCGGGGCCAGCCCCGGCAGAGTCTGGTGCCGACAAGGAAAAATCCGCGCAGTCAAGTCAAGCAGTGCAGAAGAAGAAGATGGTGCAGCGCCCGGTCTATTTCGTCAGCTCCCTGTTGCAGGGGGCTAGGTCGAGATATTCTGGTGTGTAGAAGTTGCTCTTCGGCCTTCTCATGGCCTCAAGGAAGCTGCGCCATTACTTCCAAGCACATGAGATCACCGTCGTCACTCGCTTTCCGCTGCAACGGATTCTCCGGAACCCAGAAGCAACCGGCAGGATTGTGGAGTGGGCGTTGGAGCTGTCATGCTTTGGTCTCAAGTTTGAAAGTTCTTCAACTATCCAGAGCAGAGCCTTGGCAGAGTTCATTGCAGAATGGACCCCAACGCCAGACGACGAAGTTCAAGAATCAGCGATTCCCGGCAAGGAAACAGATCGCGAATGGATTATGTACTTTGATGGGGCTTTTTCGCTGCAAGGCACCGGTGCCGGCGTGCTGCTTGTCGCACCCACCGGAGAGCACCTCAAGTACGTCGTCCTAATGCATTTTCCCCGAGAGAGATCGACCAACAATACGGCAGAGTACGAAGGACTGCTTGCCGGTCTCAGGATCGCGGCAGACCTTGGGATCAAGAAGCTCATCGTCAGAGGTGACTCCCAGCTCGTCATGAGGCAGGTCAACAAAGATTATTAGAGCCCGTTGATGGAAGCGTACGTCGATGAAGTGAGGAAGCTGGAGGAGCGCTTTGACGGTCTTCAGACAGAGCATGTTCCTCGATCAGAGAACAGCATTGCCGACGACCTGTCGAAGCGTGCCGCGCTCAAGCTGCCTGTGGAACCAGGGACTTTTGTGCTCCGCTTGACTCAACCATCCGTGTCGCCATCGACAAGGCCTGATAAGAGAAGAAAGTTAAGTACCGGCGAGTACTTCCCGGCAGGGCTTCCCGAAGCCCCCGGCAAGGATCTTGCCGGGAACGACGCGGTTGCCGGTGAGCAGCGGCTTCGCGCAGAACCTCAGGTTCTTGCCGCCGAAGCAAGCGCCCCTGCTGCCGAAGAAATACCAGTTGCCGGTGAGCAGCTGCTCCGCCAAGAACCACAGGTTCTTGCCGTAGAAGCAAATGCTCCCGCAGCTGAAGAGTCGCCTTTAGTCCTTGTCATCGAGCCACAGGCTCCGGCATGGGCACAGCAGATAGTCCATTTCCTTCAGACAGGAGAACTCCCTGAGGAGCAGGAAGAAGCTGAGAAAGTAGCCCGTCAGTCAAGTATGTACCAGTTCGTCGACGACATCCTGTACAGAAAGAGACCCAACGGTGTGAAATTGAAGTGCATTCCTCGGGAGGATGGACTAGAGCTGTTGGCAGAGATTCATGGGGGCATATGTGGATCCCACATAGGCTCGAGAGCCCTTGTCGGCAAGGCATTCCGGCAAGGATTCTTCTGGCCTACTGCTCTCCAGGATGCAACGGCACTAGTAACCAAGTGTGAAGCGTGCCCGTTTCATTCGAAGCAAATTCATCAGCCAACTCAAGCTCTCCAGACGATCCCTCTCTCCTGGCCCTTCTCGGTCTGGGGGCTCGACATACTGGGTCCCTTCCCCCGCGCTGCCGGGGGCTTCGAGTACTTGTACGTTGCCATCGATAAGTTCACGAAGTGGCCAGAAGTGGAAGCAGTGAGGAGGGTGACAGCACAGTCAGCAGTCAAGTTCTTCAAGGGGATTGTGTGCCGTTTTGGTGTGCCGAACAGGATCATCACCGACAACGGTATGCAGTTCACTAGTCGCACCTTCATGCAGTACGTCCAAGACCTTGGCGGCAAGATTTGTTTTGCCTCTGTTGCTCACCCGAGAAGCAATGGCCAAGCGGAAAGGGCGAACGCTGAAGTGCTGCGTGGTCTTCGGACCAGAACTTTCGACAAGCTGCACAAGCATGGAAGACGCTGGATTGATGAGCTGCCGGCGGTTCTTTGGTCGATCAGGACGACGCCAAATCGAGCCACCGAACAGACCCCCTTCGCTCTGGTTTACGGAGCGGAAGCAGTTCTCCCCACGGAACTCATATACGGGTCACCTCGAGTGCTCGCTTATGATGAGCTTGAGCAAGAGCAGCAGCGGCAAGATGACGCGCTGCTCCTTGAGGAGAACCGTCTTTGGGCTGCTGTGCGAGCCGCTCGCTACCAGCAAGCTTTGCGCCGCTACCATAGCCGCAAGGTTCGCACCCGGAATCTTGAGGAAGGCGACCTTGTTCTTCGGCGCGTTCAGTCGGCCAAGAATTCCAACAAGTTGACGCCGAAGTGGGAAGGCCCTTACCGGGTAGTGCGAGTCACCAGGCCTGGCGCTGTCCGCCTGGAGACCGAAGAGGGCTTGCCAGTGAGCAACTCCTGGAATATCGAGCACCTTCGCAAGTTCTACCCGTAAGGCGCAGTTGTTCGGGTTTCTTGCTGTGATAGCGATATGGCCAGCAGGCTGCTGACGACCCGAATCCAGCGCTCGCGGCAGCGTAACGCTCCGGCAAGATACCAGCAACGCCATTCTGTACAAGTGTTGCCGTTGGCATGTAATCCTTTGTATAGAGCAGACGCATCGTTTGTGCATATTTAATAAGATCTGTGTGCTTTACATTTCTTGTTGATTTCATGTCATATATGTATGCATGTATTATCCGAGATGTGTATTACACTCGATCCCGGTAAGAGCTAACGAACCGTCAAGGTTCCAAACTTTTATTTTCTCTTCTTTCTTTTTCTCAAGAGACAGAAGATTCCCTCGCGCGCAAGTTTGCTGGGGGGGGGGGGGAGGAGAATAGTGGTATGGATACCAGACGACGTTCAAGGTTGGCGCCTTGCCGGAAGAAGAAGAATAGCGATGAAAAGCAGAGCTAAGTTGCTAAACCCCTTAAGCAGATTTCGATTTTTGTAAGGCTGTATTCCCTTGAACGATTTCGGCTTTGTATGGAAAACCTGCACGCGATGGAATCTTGTCGTGATCGGCTGCGCCCTTATTCTGTTTCGAGTCCGCTCAACAGTCTAGGTGGCCGCGCTGAAAGTGTCAAGATTTCTTGCCGTGAGCAGCACCACCCGCAGGCTGCTGACGACCCGAATCCAGCGCTCGCGACGGGGTTATGCTCCGGCAAGTTCCCAGCAAAGCGTACGGTATACGCCATACAGAAAGGAATTGAACAAAGGGAATAACATGCCTTAATTCAAATAGAGCAAGTTTTATTACATCTAGTGCTTGCCGCGTTTCTGACATAAGACAAATTGTCTTTTACATATGACGCCGGTGGCAAGATGGAGAAGAGATAGGAGGCTACAGCTAATCCCGGCGATCGCCCTCGACCCTCTTCACCTGGCTCACCCGATCGACGATGGGCGCGACAAGCTCTTCGAGAGCCTTGATGTCCGCGTCCTTCGGCAAGCTCTTCGAGGCTTTGGAGAGGTCGATGCCAGGGTTCCTGTACGCCACCTTCATCAGCACCTTGCGGAGGACGAGCTGGCAGAGTTTCCGGGATTCGTCGGCCAGCTTGCTTGTCTGGTTCGCCTGGAGTAGCTTGAGGGCATCGACGAGCTTGTCGAAGAACATGGTTAGCCTGGCCCTTGAGGATACGTTGTCGTCGACAGAGTATCCGAAGTCCGACAAGTCCATGGCCTCCAGCTCCGTGCCAAGCTTTTCAGCGACGTCTGCTAGCCTGGCAGTCCAGAGCTTCACGCTAGAAGTGTACTCGTTGTGGGTGGTGGCGGCGTTCTGGAGCAGCTCCTGTTCGTCATGGAGGTCTTTGACAAGAGTCCTCTCGCGAACTCGGGCAGCCTCAAGAGACTCCACCAGCGTGGATAGCTTCAGCTTCAGATCTTCAATGGAGTCCTTGGAGGAGGAAAGCTGCTGGACCTTCTCGGATGCGGCAGCCTGCGTCTCCTTCAGGCTGTGGAGAGCCTTGTCTCTCTCGGCCTCGAGTGCTGAGACCTTCTTGCTGTGGTCCTCGAGAGCGGCCTCCAGCTGCTTCGTCTTCTCCTCCAGCAAGTTCTTGGCGGTCTCCGCAGCTCCGGCAGCGTCGAGGGCCTCTTTGAGCTTGCCGGCGTGGTCTTCAGTTAGAGCTCTGAGCGTCTTCAAGTGTTTCTGCTCAAGCTCCTGGACCCGCCGTGCGACAAGGCTTTCGAGCTCTTCATCCTTGTTGCGAAGCTTGGCGGCAAGCGCCGCCTCACGCGCGGCAAGGTCCTCTTCTTGAGCGTCAAGGCTGATGCGGCGCTGCGTCAAGAGGGCTTCTGCCGCGGCAGCTTGCTGGGCGGCCTCCTCCTGCGCTTTCTCGATGTCTGATTGCTTCAGCAGGAGGACGTTCCGCTCTTCCGCCAGCTGCTCCCGGTAAACATTCAACTCTTGGAGGGCCTCGTCATACCAAGCCTGTGTCTCCGTGATGCGTTGTTGGAAGTCTCCTTCCGCTGCCTCGACGAGCGCTGCCCGGGAGTCCAGTTTCTCCTTTCGGGCACGGTAGAGCGTTTGGAGCTTCTGATAGTTGTCATTCATGGCTTGGAGTAGCTGCTCCTCCTTGAGCTCGCTGACGGCGGCGACGATGATTTCCCCGTCAAGATGTTCTCCTTCAACCAGCTTTTCGATGTTTGCCGGCCCTGATGTATTGGCTTGAGGAAGGGGCCTGGGACGACGAGGGATGGTCTTCGGCAGTCGAGGGCCCCGCGGCAGTGGAAGCGCCTGGCGCTCCTGCGGCGGAAGCACCGTCAGTATTGCCGTGGGTATCCTCACCGGCTCCCTCGGCGGCCATCTTGGCGGCCTCCTCTTGCGCGGCCTTGGCGGCCTCAGCGGCAGCGGCCTTGGCGGCCTCCTCTTGCGCGGCCTTGGCGGCCTCAGCGGCAGCAGCCTCGGTGGCAGCAGCTTTGGCGGCCTCGGCGGCGGCATGCTTGGCGGCCTCCTCGGCAACAACCTTGTCGGCCTCAGTGGCGGCATCCTTGGCAGTCTCTTCAATGACAACATCAGTGTCCATGAGCTCTGTCAGAAGAAGATTGAAAGCCAAGGAGTTGATTAAGATGAAGTTGGGAAGGAAGTTCAAGAAGACAAAAAGAAGAAAAACCAAAACGACAAGAGTTCTGGGCTGAGCCATTTACCTGCGTCAAGGAAGGGGTTGCCGGAGCCTGCGCTTGCC
This sequence comes from Elymus sibiricus, assembly GCA_039707655.1. Taxonomy (NCBI): domain Eukaryota; kingdom Viridiplantae; phylum Streptophyta; class Magnoliopsida; order Poales; family Poaceae; genus Elymus; species Elymus sibiricus. The sequence continues at coordinate 258,504,915 of CM077674.1, forward strand.
GGCCCCTCCCCTTCGTCGCGGTAGGGCTTGCCCGAAGACTCGCCCCTGGGCGGTGTGGTCGACAGAGGTGGCATGGCAGAGGCAGCTCCTGCTGTTGCTTCTCGCTGTTGCTCTGCTCCTGCACGCCCGGAGATGTCAGCAGAGAAGATGCACACCCCGGCACGCGCCAATGGGTAGTGAGTAGAAGACTCACGCTGGGGGCTGCGCCGGGGGCTACGTCGAGGGCTGCATCGAGGGTTGCGTTCTGGGCTTGACTCCGAGCTGACGAGAACCGTTTCCGGCGCGCCCGAGGTGCTTGCCGGCGGCTCGACGCTTGTTGAGGTCTTGGCCCTCTTCGCCATCCTCTGCGCCAGAGTCTCCATATCCCTGAGGAGGCAAAAACAGAGCAAGTTAATCAAGCAAAACTAGAAGGATAAGAATCAAAGCTGTGGCGGGACTCTTACTCTTCTTCTTCTTCCTCGGAGCTGATGGCGGAAAGGTCGAAGCCAACCCCCGCCGCAGTTCCTGACGGAGGAGGAGGAGGAGTGGTCCTGGGCCGCTTGGCAGCGGCAGGTGGCGGTGCGGCCTCGCCGGCCGCCCCTTTGCCGGAACCCTCGCTGCTTGAGGAAGGTTGGCGGGCTGGAGCGCCAGTGGCGTTCTTCCGGTGGACGCGCCTCTTCCTGTGTTGAAGAGCTGGGGCTCTTCCTCCTCCTCTTCTTCCTCTTCGGCGGCGCCTCCGGCAGAAGAGCTCCCGGCAGCGGCTCCGCTCGGCCCCCCGGCAGCCTGATCTCGCCTGGCAAGATCTTCCCGCAGTGGGTCCTCATCTTCGCTGGACTCAGTGCTGCCGGCTTCTTCGGCAAGGTTCGCCTCTTCCGCCCTGCTGGCGATGTAGGCGAGCTCCTCCTCCGTGGTAGCGCGGACAAGGTTCTCCTTGCGGATGGCCTTCTCCGTCAAGTTGTCGAAGAACGCCAGCGCCTGCTCCGCGGACGGCTCGATCCACCTCTCGTCGATGCTATGGGCATTGAGCACCGGCATCATGGCGATGATGGAGGTCAGCGACGAGTTGTTGCATAGTGGGACGATGCCTGCCGGCAAGTCTCCCACTGCTCCAGATTTGAACAGCTGTTGGCAGAGGGCTGCATGCCCCATGGCTGTCAGATCATTATCCAGCCCAGGCCGCACCCTCATGACGTCGGCGGCGTTCATGTACTCCTAGGCAGGGCGCCCCTTGTTCTGCAGTGGGGCGATGCGCCGGCGAAGGAAGTCTGAAGCAATCATCTCCACCTTCAACCCGGCGGCCTTGAGGCGCAGTATCCTGGTGATGGCGATGGCGAGCTTGCTGTCGTCAGGGTCCGCGGCGCTCCAGTCCCTGCCACGAACCATCTTCTGCTTTCGCACTTCGCAGAACGGTTTGGGTTCCTTTTCCCAGACCCAGCACCACTTGCCGCGCCACTCATCCCATCTATTGCGGTAGAGCCCCTCTGGGTACGTCTCCTTGGTTGCCGTCCTCGGAATCCAAGTGATGCTACCGGAGAGGGCGTCGCCCTTTTGGATGCGGGGGTAGAAATAGTGCCGGAAAAGTGCAGTGCTCGGGATGACCCCGACAAAATTCTCGCAAAGGTGCGCGAAGACGGACATGCAAGTCATGGCATTCGGCGTGAAATCTAGCAGCTGGAAGCCGTAGGTGAGCATGATATCTACGAAGAAATCCGAGTACGGAGGACAGAGGCCGCACCAGAAGTAATCGGCGAAGAAGGGATAATCTCCTGGCTCTGCCCTACGAGAAGCTACACTCACTTTGGTGGCTGGATGCGCCGTGGTCTCAGTCGCCCATGCGAACTGGTACCTCGTCTTCAAGGTCTCCGCATCAAGCGTCGAGGGGAAGACAACACGTTCCTTCCGCATCTTCGCTAGCCTGCTCTCCACGGCGGCCGCTTCCGCCGCCTTGCCCTTGCTCGGCTTGGGCGGCATGGTGGCTATGGAGGTGGGCGCTGAAGACGTCGAGAGCACGGTGGAGGCGGGTGGTGGAGGGAGAAAAGCTCTGCTTTGGGCGCGAGGAAGAAGACGATGGCGACGGTTCTGAGATTGAGATTGGAAAGGCGGAGGGGGTAAATGAGCAGTGCCCTCTGCGATTGCCTTTTTATGGGGAAGGCGTGAGGCAGGCTCTTTACCGCCCGCTTTTGCAACGGAGTTTCCGCCCACGTCTCCCACGTCACGCAATTAATGCGCGTCGTGGAGGGGCGTGGTAAAGGAGATAATGATTGCGAGCAGTTATTCCCTGCCACGCGTGCCCGCGCACTGTTTTGGGCCTAGCCCAACAGGCCTGGCACCCGTGTATGGCCTAGGCCCGGGGGCTCCTGTCGGTGTACTAAAGTATGGGTCTTTTTAGTACCCCTTACTTGTGCACGGGCAGTTGTAGCCGTACCGCGGCAAGCCTTGCCGGGGAATAGCTAGGAGTAATCACGAGACTAAGATGCCAAGGAGATGTTCAAGTCAACGACCAGACAGAAGGCCAAAGGGTTGCGGAGGCCTGGCAAGACCCTTGCCGGCAAGGCCTCGCACCCGGCAAGACCCGGTCCCGGCAAGCCCCGGGCCCGGCAAGGACCCGGTCCCGGCAAGCCCCGGGCCCGGCAAGGATTCGGTCCCGGCAAGTCCCGGGCCCGGCAAGGATTCAGCCCCGGCAAGGCTCTGCACAGTGCAGCGCTATCGCTCCAGTGCAGCGGCCAGCCTTGTCGTTTAGGGCTTGTCCTCATGGTGACGTGGTGCGATGCTGGCCACGAGATGTTTAAGCGGTGCTGATGGGATGGCTGCTTTTGCCCATCCCCTGTAAAGCTTTTCCAAGCCCAAGACGATGAGGGACACCTCGACGGACACCTCACGGTGCATTTAATGAGCTTGTCCTAAGCCGTCAGGGTTAGGTATGATAACACTGTAGCTACTTTCCACCTCATGCCTTATCTCGTACGCCACTGTGGTAGCCCCTTTGACTCATATAAAAGGAGGCCCGAGGCGTACAGAGGACGACACGACTTCTGAGAGGAGAGAACACTTCAGAGGACCCGTTCTGCATGCGCAGCTACCGATCACTGTAGCTCCCAGAAGTTGGCCAAGAACACCTACAAATAATACAATCAAAGCAGGAGTAGGGTTTTACGCATCCGTGCGGCCCGAACCTGGGTAAATCCCCCGTGTGTTGTTCGTTAGTTCTGCTCTTTGTGCAATCCTCTCCCCTTGCCGAACCGTAAAGGGATCTGCTCGATAGCGATCCCATAGGTGTTCGTTTCCCACGACAAAGAACAAAAGAGTTTGTAAAAGTTTTTCTTTATCACTTTCAGTTTGTCAACTGAATTGCTTGAGGACAAGCATTGAGTTAAGCTTGGGGGAGTTGATACGTCTCCACCGTATCTACTTTTCCAAACACTTTTGCTCTAGTTTTGGACTCTAATTTGCATGATTTGAATGAAACTAACCCGGACTGACGCTGTTTTCAACAGAATTACCATGGTGTTGTTTTTGTGCAGAAATCAAATTTCTTGGATTTGGACGAAACTTTTTGGAGATTTTTTTGGAATATATAAAAATTATTGGCGCAAGAATCAATAGAAGAGGGGCCACCTGCTGCCCACAAGGCAGCAGGGCGCGACCCCCCCTAGGGCGTGCCGTGGTGCCTTGTGGGCCCCACAGGCGGCCGTCTGACCTAATTCCAATGCTATAAATTCTCTTTCCCCGAGAAAAAAATAAGAGAAGAAGTTTCATCGCGTTTTACGATATGGAGCCGCCGCCACCTCCTGTTCTTCATCGGGAGGGCTGATCTGGAGTCCGTTCGGGGCTCCGGAGAGGGAGATTCGACGCCGTCGTCATCATCAACCATCCTCCATCACCAATTTCATGATGCTCACCATCGAGCATGAGTAATTCCTTCGTAGGCTTGCTGGACGGTGATGGGTTGGATGAGATTTATCATGTAATCGAGTCAATTTGTTAGGGCTTTGATCCCTAGTATCCACTATGTTCTGAGATTGATGTTGCTATGACTTTGCTATGCTTAATGCTTGTCACTAGGGCCCGAGTGCCATGATTTCAGATCTGAACCCTTTATGTTTTAATGAATATATTTGTGTTCTTGATCCTATCTTGCAAGTTATATGCACCTATTACGTGTCATGATCCGCATGCCCCAATGTGACAATAATTGGGATTCTTTCCGGTGATTGCCATAGTTTGAGGAGTTCATGTATTCACTAAGTGCTAATGCTTTGTTCTGGTTCTCTATTAAAAGGAGGCCTTAATATCCATTAGTTTCCGTAAGGTCCCCGCTGCCACGTGAGGGTAGGACAAAAGATGTCATGCAAGTTCTTACTATAAGCACATATGACTATATACGGAATACATGCCTACATTACATTGATGAATTGGAGCTATTGTGTATCACCCTAGGTTGTGACTGTTATATGATGAATATCATCCAACATAATTATCATCACCGATCTAATGCCTACGACTTTCTCATATTGGTTTCTGCTAAGTTATTTTGTTGCTACTGCTTTACACTTGCTACAAAACTGCTACTGTTACTATTGTTACTATTGCTACTGCTATCAAAACTATCATATTACTGTGCTACTAAATACTTTGCTGCATATATTTTATCTCCAGGTGTGGTTGAATTGACAACTCAACTGCTAATACTTGCAAATATTCTTTGGCTCCCCTTGTGTCGAATCAATAAATTTGGGTTGAATACTCTACCCTTGAAAACTATTGTGATCCCCTATACTTGTGGGTTATCAAACTAGAGCGCACCAAATGACGCGGACAAGCCCCTTCATCCCGTAGATGGCCTCGGCCATTGTTCTGGTCGCCGGAGGACAAATCCCGAGCCCCTCCGCCGTCTCTGGCCTTGCCGGGGACGAGCCGTGGGTCAACTCCGGTGAGTTTGACCCCGGTTGACCAGGGATTTGACTACCCTGGGTCACTGACATGTGGGCCCAGGCCCCTGGCTAATTAGGTTTAGGATTAATTTAGCGTTAATTAACTTAGTTAATTAGATGTGAGACTGACAGATGGGACCCACTGGTCAGTTTGACCTGGTCCGCCCAGTTGACCTGCTGACGTCACAGTGACGTAATGCTGACGCAATAAATCATTTTCTGGATTTAGATTAATTTAAAATAACCTAGAAATTCTAGAAAATGATATAAACTTCAAAAATTCATAGTAAATCAACCGTAGATCAGATGAAAAATAATTTATATATGAAAAATTATCAGAAAAATATGAAGAATCTGTTTATGGCTTTTTCATGCATGTCTGAACAACTTAAAGTTGCTGTATATGACAATTTGAATAAATGGCATTTGAAATGCCTTATATGGAGTTTGAATTTGAACCTTGGGTTCAAACCAACTTCATTTAAATTACTGCTAATTGCATTAGCCCAAATCATCAGCATGTTGCCATGTCATGATCATGCATCATATTGTTGCATTGCATTGATTGTGTTCCTTCTTTGTTTGTCGGTGTTGTTCCTTCTCGATAGCCGACGTTTCCGATGTAGTGACCGTTGACACTGATGAAGTGCAGTATCATCTTCAGAAGTGCTAGGCAAGCAAACCCCATTGAGCATTTCGATATATTCCCACTCTCTCGCTCCTGCTCTCTTTTACTGCATTAGGATAACAATGATTCAACTGTTACTTGTTGTGGTAGTTGAACCCATTCCTCTGCATGACCTGTCTTTGCCACAGTAAATAGTAAAACCCACTAGCATGAGTAGGAGTTGTTTGTGCCATGATGTGCCTACTCATTCATGCCTGCTTGTTATGCCTGCTATGCTTAGAGTTGCGTCAGGTCTGATTCATCTGGAATGGATTGGGATGGTGGTGAACATGTCCTACTGTTGAGAGCTAAGTGTGTGAACACGATTTAGTAAAGGTAGCGATGAGAGGCCATGTAGGAGTACATGGTGGGTTGTCTCATTGGGACCGTCCTCAGGAACTGAGTTCTGTGTTTGTGATCCAAGACAGTTACTATCACACATTGGGCTCCGGGCGCTCCAAGCTCTCTCGACTTATTAATCGCCTTGATCTCTGTCCAGGAGTTGCAAGTAGTTTCTGGTGTTTGTAGTATGCTGGAGGTCGTGCGTAGCGCTAACCTTAGGGATGGTCTATGATGCGGCAGGCAAGTGGCACGGTGTACCGAGGCACCCATTTGGTGGGCTCGGGAACCCTGCACACATCGTTTGGGGCCGTAGTGGAAACCTTGGCCAGACTTCCTTGCGGATGGAACTCAAATAGGCGATAAACCTGGACTAGAGACTTGTGTGGTTAGTTAGGTCGTGGCCGACACCCTCGCTGGGCTTTCGCTTGAAGGTTTCCGAGTACATGTCGTGTAAACGGCGATAAGTGGTGGAAGCGTGTGTGAAGAAGTACACCCCTGCAGGGTTAATTATCTATTCGAATAGCCGCGTCCTCGGATATGGACTACTTGGAAGCTTACTGTAACGCCCCGGACACACCCGCCGGTGGTCGTTACTCCTGGCGGGATCTAGCCTGGCCCCACAGATCAATACTAGTCTTTCCTGCGCACTTTGTCCTCACTCGTGCGCACCCGGGAGCAACTTCCCGGTCGGTCACCCATCCTGAAATTACTCCAAGATGAGCACGCTTAACTTTGGAGTTCTTTCTGAATGGGCTCCCGGAAAAGAAGGAATTCCTTATTGATATGAGTAGTCTATCATCCCTATTATGCCAGGCTATCACACTTACATTGTTCATAGATAACTGGAAGTGGATACTCTAAAATGCGCAAGATAAGCGTGAGTGTTATGGATGGCCTTCTCGTAGGGAGACGGGAGCGGATCCATAGTGGTGTATTGATATGGTGAATATGTGGACTCGTGTGCGATCTCTCACCTCAAAGAAAATACTGGTAGTCGTAGTACAGGATAGCCACTGAGTCAAAGGTGGCTTGCTGCAGTTAAACTCCACAACCCCTTGTTGATACTGATGCATATGTAGTTAGTTCTGATGTAAGTCTTGCTGAGTACCTTTGTACTCACGGTTGATTAATTTATGTTTTGTAGAGGAGACTTCAGTCTCGCTAGTGTTTTCTGCGATGAGTTCGACGTTGACCGATTAGTTTGGGAATCCCAGACAGAGGTCTGGTTCCTTTGCAGGGTCTTGTAGTTAGACATGCTTTCCAGCCTTCTTCCTTTTCAGCTGTCTGTACTCAGACAGGTTTATGCTTCCGCTTGTTGCTTGTATGACTTTGTATGTTGGGTCATGGGACCCATGGTTGTAATATCATGCTATGTAAGGCTCCTCGGAGCCTCTTAAAGAAATACTTTGAGTCATAGAGTTATGTTGTGATGCCATGTTGTATTTACACATATCGTGCATATTGTGTGTACGTTTGACATGCACTGGTATGTGTGGGATCCGACACCTAGTTGTTTATTCTTGGTAGCCTTCCTTATGGGGAAATGCCTCCTAGTGCTTCCAACCGGAACACATGGATTGACCGGCATGTGTCCTTCTTTGCTCCTGTGTCTGTCCCTACGGGGAAATGTCACGCGGTGTTTTACTGGTGTCCTTGTAGCTTGCTACGACTCGGTTACACTCGCTACTGACCAACACGTGCTTTGCTAGGTCATGAATGCCTGTCCCTGTAAGTTTGTGCCACCTTTGTTTACGACTAGTCATGTCGGCCTGGGTTCTCTGTCACATGGATGCTAGCGACACAATCATATACGTGAGCCAAAAGGCGCAAATGGTCTCGGCCCAGGTAAAGGCGGCAGCCGTGGGTTACCGTGCGTGAGGCCGCAAAGTGATATGATGTGTTACGTGCTAGACCGGTGTGACTTAGGATCGGGGTCCTGACAAACATCATATAGCCTAATGCACCCGGACGGAGGAAGTAGTACTCTGGTCTGGTGTGTAAGACTACCCACTATGGGGAGTAACTTAGACTAGTAACATGCACATGTTACTAGTCTATGTTACTACCTCTATAGTGGGGTGTAACATATGTGTGGTGTCATGCAACACTTCATTTATTAGCTTATAGACTCATCTTGTCTTGATAAGTGTGATGTTACTCATAGTATGAGTAACTAGCTATGTTACTCAATTTGTCTCTCTCCTCATTGATTAGCTGCCACATCATATTTTTCGCTTAGGTGGCATCTATGTTACTACCTATGTTACTTCCACTGTGGGTAGTCTAAGGCTCACTAGGAATCGCATCGTGACCAAGGTGGATGACTACTGGCTAGTAGCGATTACTCGTCTCGTTCCTTTCCTCCAATCAAGATCCTGTTTGGTTAATTTAATAGAGTTGGTTTCCCACGATATGCATGCATACAATTGTATTCTCATGGTGCGGTCAATGCATCCCCCTCATGAGGACCAATGGAATTCCCACCCACTGGCATGCTAGTCGTTTCCACCAATGGAAAAAAGGAGAAGGACCGGTAGAGAGTAATTAGCATGAGTAATTAGCATTAGGAGACGAGCCTTACAGAGAGGATAAATCGATTTTTTTTTTGCTCATTTATAGCCGTCCGAAGTCTCAAAGGGCGCGACCGCGCGAGCGAGGCGACGGTCATGGGAGGCGCAACACTTGACGGAATTAAGTCAAAGTTGCATGCACACGCCGGCATGGCGTGCAAACACGCAGATCCTATACTGTCAGCCCTACGAAGTTGGTCTAGTAGACATGACATCTAGTGGGTCCCCCATAGTACTAGAGAACTCTTTGGGGGCATGCAGCCATTTATCCACCGGGCAAACCACTACCCCACGCCGTTCGCATGCCCTACTCAGTATTTTTACAATCGGAAAACCGCTAGCAGTTCGCTGCTACTCGTCCCCGTCCTTTAACATTATAGCAGTTCGCTCCCACTCGTCCCGTCCTTTCACATTACAGCAGTTCCACTTCTCCTAGCCCTCCTCCAAACTCCATGGCCTCCCAAATCTCCATGATCGGCGGTGAGTACAAGGTTAAAACCATCACCGGCGATGAGTTCGACGTCATCTACACCCGTTCTTCCGCGACGGTGCAAGGATGCCTTGGTCGCTTCCAATGCATGTTCACAAATTCAAATGATGAGTGGGTCACTGGGCTAGATGTTGAGTACACCACAGTCTTGGATAAAGAGAGGTTTCTAAAGGAGGAAGAGAAGAAGAAGCCCGTCGTGATCCAGGTTTGCGTACATAACTTGTGCTTGGTGTACTACATATGCCATGCCGACGTTAGGTGCCAGAGTTTTGAAGAATTCCTCGAGGACAAAAGAGTCAAATTCATTACTGTAGACTTTAACAATGACAAGGAAGTCCTGGGTCGGATAGGCCTCGTTGTACACCAGCCCTTCGAACTCCAGAAGAAAGGCCTGGTGTCCTCCTCTCAGCCTTCAATGCTGACCCTGGCAGAAGCCATGATATTGATGCTTCGTACGGTAAACTGAAGAAACCTCACTATAGGTTTCATTATTCATTGGAGTGGAAGAATATAGATGAAGCTCACATCGGGTACGCAGCACTGGATGCCTACCTTTGTTTAAATATCTACAAGGGTTGGATGAAGAGGCGGAGCCTAGTGTCCGGTTCAACCAAGGAAGTACTACTATCGGCGAAGAGGAAGAGGGACAAGGACAAAGTTGAGGACGTGGATGAGGACTCCGAGTAAGGTGGCAGTGTCGTTGCTCATGCTGGTTCTGATGCAGTGTCAACCGGATTAGTTGCTTAGTTTTATTTTAGGGTGCTTAGTTTTATTTCAGTGTGCTTAGTTTTATTTCAGGGGTGTGTTGTTCTGAGCCCCCAGCAGAACTATGTTATGTTCTTTCTCGTTACTTGAACTCTATACTACGTACTAGTATTTCTTACAGTTCGAGTTGTAGATGGTACGACTACTCGTTTCTTCACCTTCCTACTGTACTTAATACTAAGTACTAGTAGTATTATTTCCATCCGTCTAACTAGTTGGTACTATTCGTCTGTGCTACTCATTTCTTACACAACAGCTATAGCAATTTGGGTCAGTCGATTTGTGAAAGAAGAAGTCCACCGGAGGGAAGGAAGAAGACGCATTGGTACATCGAGCTGTGGTGTCTACTACACAACTTATTCTTGTAGACTCGTGTTGGGCCTCCAAGCGCAGAGTTTTGTAGGACAGTAGCAATTTTCCCTCAAGTGGATGACCTAAGGTTTATCAATCCGTGGTAGGCGTAGGTTGAAGATGGTATCTCTCAAGCAACTCTGCAACCAAATACAAGAAATCTCTTGTGTCCCCAACACACCTAATACAATGGTAAATTGTATAGGTGCACTAGTTCGGCGAAGAGATGATGATAAAAGTTAAGTATGGATAATAGATATAGGTTTTTGTAATCTGAAAATATAAAAACAGCAAGGTAGCAAATAGTAAACGGGCATAAAAATGGTATTGCAATGCTTAGAAACAAGGCCTAGGGTTCATACTTTCGCTAGTGCAATCTCTCAACAATGCTAATATAATTGGATCATATAACCATCCCTCAACGTGTGATAAAGAATCACTCCCAAGTTCCTATTAGCGGAGAACATAAAATAGAAATTGTTTGTAGGGTACGAAACCACCTCAAAGTTATCCTTTTCGATCGATCTATTGAGCTATTCCTATAAGTGTCACAAACAGCCCTAGAGTTCGTACTAAAATAACACCATATGATACACATCAACCAACTCTAATGTCACCTAGATACTCCAATGTCACCACAAGTATCCGTGAGTTGATTATACGATATGCATCAAACAACTTCATAATCATAATATTCAATCCACACAAAGATCTTCAAGGAGCACCCCAAAGTTTCTATCGGAGAAAAGATAATGAAAACGTGCATCAACCCCTATGCATAGATTACCCCAATGTCACCTCGGGAATCCGCGAGTTGAGTGCCAAAACATACATCAAGTGAATCAATATAATACCCCATTGTCACCACGGGTATTCATATGCAAGACATACATCAAGTGTTCTCAAATCTGAATATTCAATCCGACAATAACGAAACCTCAAAGGGAAAAGATTCGATTCATCACAACAAAGATAGAGAGGGAAGAAACACCATATGATCCAACTATATTAACAAAGCTCGCGATACATCAAGATCGTGCCAAATCAAGAAAACGAGAGAGAGAGATCAAACACATAGCTACTGGTACAAACCCACAACCCCGAGGGTGAACTACTCCCTCCTCGTCATGGAGACCGCCGGGATGATGAAGATGGCCTCCGGTGATGCTTTCCCATCTCCGGCAGGGTGCCGGAAAAGGGCTGTAGATGGGATCTCTCTGGTACAGAGGCTTGCGGCGGCGTAAAAACTCATCTAGGTTAACTTTCGGGGGTTTCTGAATATATATGATTTTTCAGCATTGGAATCATGCGAAACGGAGCCACGTGGGCCCCACGAGGTACTAGGGCGCGCCTGGGGGGTGGCGCGCCCTGGTGCCTCGTGGGCACTGGGTGGCCCCCCTCCAGTGGGTCTTGGTGCCAATATTATTTATTTGTCCAATAAAAAATCTCCAAAAAGTTTCAGCTCATTTGGAAAACTTTCATTTCTGCACAAAAAACAACACCACGGTAGTTCTGCTGAAAACAGCGTCAGTCCGGGTTAGTTCTAATCAAATCATACCAAAACCATGTAGAATTGTTATAAATATGGCATGAATACTTCATAAATTATAGATACGTTGGAGACGTATCAAGCTGCTATACAAACGGTTTTTAACCCCTTTCCGCGACGCAGTTTTAAACCGTCGCCTTGCCTGTGTGTGCGATAGGGGGGGGTCTTCCCACACGACCCAAAAACCGTCGGCGATAGGGAGCACGCAAGCATACGTTTCGCAGAACTAAGCGTACGCGATGCCTGATCTGTCCCAAACGCGACTCGTCACACAACTGCTTGTGATCTATCGAATATCCCAAACGCTCCATCCTTGCTACTCGTGTGTGCTCGCATTACCATCGCACTCGGTATTCTGTGGTGTAACGTTTACGATGCGCGCCCCATCACAAATAGTTCACAATTGTAAAATGTGTATGATAAGTAGACTATTACACACATTCACTTCTCCCGAACCGTATGCGATATATAATTAAGAATATTAGTTAATCATCGTACGAGGGTCGGATAGGATTACGAAACGTCGGAATGTTGTACCAGTGTCATACAGGATAACTATCGCACACACTATTCTGTGGTGCAAACGTTTACGATGCGTACGACATCAGAAACAGTTCATGATTGTAAAGCGTGTACGATAAGGCGACTATCACAAACATTTAGTTTGCTCGCACCGTTTGTGATATAGTCAGACATCACACATGCTTTACAAATGACAACTGTGTGCATGGTCGCACACGTTTCCTCTCTGTGAACCGTGTTGGATTATGATGTATATCACACACGATGTGCTTTACGGACCGTGTGCGCCGTTGTGACACCCTGGTTTTCGCTCCTCGATTTTCCTTCGCGGGATTGGACTCCCGTCTTTTTTTTCCGGTGTTATTGGATTTTCTCTCGCTTTTGCGTATATGAAGATGGTCATATAGCCTTGCCTTCCCTATCCAACCAGAAATTCTCTCCAATTCAACCTTGCCACTCAAACTAAATTCTCAGGGTTTTGCCACCGAAACCCTACCGTCCGAGTTATCGGAAGGGAAACCCTAATTCCTGCAGTTACAAAGGAACCCCAATTTCCTTTGATCTTTTGCTTCTCAAACTTTTCCTAGTGATCATCCCACATCTATAAACCCTGGATATGCAAAAATATTGCCAAGTCATTTGCAATATTTTTCATTTGAAATTAATTCCTTTTTCTGCCCTAAGAAGGAATTAAATCTAGGAAAATATCTATCCCTCTCCAAAGTTCATGAAAACTTGTGGAGATATTCTTTGTGATCATATTGAGCTCTCATAAAAATATTGGCTATAATTAAGTAAGGGAAATTGCATTTTCCTATTTAAAGCCAATATTGCATTTTGGGCCCTTTCCAAAGGAACTACCATTTTGGTAGCCAGTAAAAATCCCAAATAATTTGGGGAGCTTCTCCTATCCACAACTTTACCATTTCCATCAATAAGCCAAGTTCCATAGTTCAAATTTTGAGCAAAGCATCCATTTGCAAATTCTGTCAAGTTGGGCAATTTGCAAAGGAAGTGCATTCAAACTCGGTCCAAATGACTTAAAATTTTGCCAGCACCTACTCCTTTCTGCCATATTTCACATTGACAAGGTTTTAGCTTCAATCCCTTCCACATTTTACCCCAGTAACTTCTCCAAAATGCTATCCAGATTTCTCCTGGTCCCTCCAGCGACATATCTTATCCATATGAGCAATGAGGGACGTGTTGGACAAGGTGTGGCAAGCAGGCACGCGCTAGAACAGCCGGTGCGCGTGGTGACCGCGTGAACTGCACGCAGGAACAACGCTCTGCGCGTCCACCGCGTCGGGCAGGACAGCTCGGGCAGCCCCGGCGTGTCCCCTTATGCCGACTAGCTCCGCACCGTCCACGCGCCCCTCTTCCAGCAGGTTCCCCCTCCGTCCCCTTCCTCGCTGGAAAACGACAAGCGCCACCGTACGCGCACGTGTCACGGCCATCGTCTTCTTCCCCATCGCATCGCCTTGAATGCCGTCAGGTCGGCCGCTCCGCGACGCCAGCTAGCCGCCACCGTCCCGTGTCCGAGCACTGGAGCTCCGGCCAGCTCAACGTGGTCGCCGTCCTCGTCTGTTTCCCTCGCCCGGCTATATAAAGCCCTCCCCGAGCCCCCTTGAGCTCACCAGCCTACTTCCCTCTCCCTCTGGTTCACTCCCGTGCCCTCACCTGGTCGATTTCGTCGCCGGAGCCCTCCAATGGCCCGAGGCCACCGCCCACTGCGTCGGTACGCCGCCGCATCTCAGGCCATCCCCGGACCTCATGCTACCCACCATGAGATGCGGCACTCGCCGGCGACCTCCCCTGGCCCGTCGCCCACCCCTATAGACCTCCATAGCCACCCAATCGACCAGACCCGCCGCCCACTGTCTCCCCTCATTGCCACACTCCCAGCCACCCCCGCCGCCCGTGCTACCCACCACCGGATGCGCCACTCGCCGGTGCACTTGCTCATCAAATCACCTGGTCGAAGGGCTCACCGGAGCGCTAGGACCCTTCCTGAGCCGAAGCTCCGTTGCCGCGTCGAGAGAAACAGAGGAGGAGGAGGAAGAAGGAGAGGAAGGAGAGAGAAGGCGATGTGGGTGATACGTCTACAACGTATCTATAATTTTTGATTGTTCCATGCTATTATATTATCAATCTTGGATGTTTTTATATACATTTACAACAATTATATATCATTTTTTGGGACTAACCTATTGACTTAGTGCCCAGTGCTAGTTGCTGTTTTTTGCCTGTTTTTGGTATTCCAGAATATCAGTACCAAACGAAGTCCAAATGCTAGGAAACTTTTTGAAGCTTTTTTTAGGACATAAGAAACACTAGAAGCTTCGGGAGGAGACGAGAAGATGAAGCAGTGGCCCACAAGGCACCACGGCGCGCCCCAGGGGGGCGCCCTGGTGGCTCGTGGGGCCCACACAGCTCCGTTTGACCTAATTCCTCCACTATAAATTCTCTAAAATAGGGAAACCAATATAGGAGTCCACGAAATACTTTTTCCACCGCCGCAAGCTTCTGTTCTCGAGAGATCCCATGTGGAAGCCTTTTTTGGTACTCCGTCGGAGGGGGAATCGATCACGGAGGGGCTCTATATCAACCTTGCTGCCCTTCCGATGATGCGTGAGTAGTTTACCACAGACCTTCGGGTCCATAGTTAGTAGCTAGATTGCTTCTTCTCTCTTTTTGATCTTCAATACAATGTTCTCCTCGATGTTCTTGGAGTTCTATCCGATGTAATCACTTTTTGCGGTGTGTTTGTTGGGATTCGATGAATTGTGAGTTTATGTTCAGATTATCCATGAATATTATTTGAGTCTTCTCTGAACTCTTTTATGCATGATTATTATAGCTTCGTATTTCTCTCCGATCTATTGATTTGGTTTGGCCAACTAGATTGATTTATCTTGAAATGGGAGAGGTGCTTTGTAATGGGTTCGATCTTGCGGTGCTCAATCCCAGTGACAGAAAGGGACATGACACGTATGTATTGTTGCTATTAAGGGTAAAAAGATGGGGTTTATTCATGCATGAGTTTAAGTTGTCTACATCTTGTCATCTTGCTTAAGGCGTTACTCCGTTCTTTATGGACTTAATTCACTAGATGCATGCTGGATAGCGGTCGATGTGTGGAGTAATAGTAGTAGATGCAGGCAGGAGTCGGTCTACTTGTCTCGGACATGATCATTGCCTTGGATATCATCATGATTATTTGCTTTTCTATCAATTGCCCAACAGTAATTTGTTCACCCACCGTATGCTATTTTCATGAGAGAAGCCTCTAGTGAAAACTATGGCCCCCGGGTCTACCTCTATCATATATTAAAAATCATAAAAATACCTGGCTGCACTTTTTCTTTATTTATTTTATTTTGTATTTTTGTTCGATCTATTTATCTATCACCATACAATTTAATCATGCAATTGACCGCCAAGGGATTGACAACCCCTTGTTTGCGTTGGGTGCAAGGATTTGTTGTTTTGTGTGCAGGTACTACTAACGAGGTGTTGCATGATTCTCCTACTGGATTGATAACCTTGGTTTCATAACTGAGGGAAATACTTATCTCTACTGTACTGCATCATCCCTTCCTCTTCGGGGAAAAACCAACGCAGATAACAAGTAGCAGGAAGAATTTCTGGCGCTGTTGCCATGGAGATATCATTAACATCTATCAAGTACCTACGCATAAAACTTACATCTCCTTGCATTTATTTTATTTGCCTTTGCCTCTCGTTTTCATCTCCCCCACTTCTAAAAAGTTTTTACAAAAAAAAATAAAAAAATATTTTCTGTTTGCCTTTTTCTTGTTTGCTTGATTGGTTGCTCGCTTTACCATTATGGCTGGTTCTTCGCTCGTTACTATTACCCCTGAAAATGAAGTGCTTAATTTTAAACAAAGGGGAGGAGAGAATTTAAAAGATGCTTGGTATAGGATTTGTGATGCTCATAATAGATCAACTCGTAAGCAATCTACCACCATCCTTCTTCGCAATTTTTATGTGGGCATTACTACTTGGTATAGATTTGTACTTGATACTATTATCGGAGGAAATTTCTTGATGTGTCCCTCTATGGATGCTTTCAATGCTATGGGAAATTTAGTGGGATCACCACCTATCACTGTTAATGAAACAACTTTGACTTTGGAACATGTTATGCAAAGGTTAGAAGCTATTGAAAATAAAATACGTACTGTTGAACATCTTGAGAATTTAGATAAAAAATTCCATAATTATATCACTCAATTTGGTTCTAAGGTAGGAATCACGTTGAAAACCTTAAAGGAAAAGGAATCGGTAATTAATGAAAGAATAGAACAAAGCCCCGCTAGAATTGATAAGTTAGAAGAAATTATTAATAATTTGGGCTCAGCTTTCTCCTCCGTTAAGAATATTGATAGAACTCCTCCCAATAAAAATTGCAATTTTATGTATGTTCCTAAAACCAATGGTGCTACTTCTAGTAAGGGAAATGAAGATCTTAAAATGATTAGCGTGCACCCCAGTTTCATTGATATAATTAAGGAACCTATTCACGAAAGTAAAATTCTTGATTTTGTGCCTAGAAGTGTGATGATGAGAAACACCTATGTTAAATCCACCAGAAGAAACGGATGTGTGATCGAGGAGTTGGAAACCAAAGATGACAATACTTGAAACTATGCATTATGCCTAGCTAGGGGCATAAAACTATAGCGCTTGTTGGGAGGCAACCCAATGAATAAAATAAAATTTTACTTTTTGTTTCTGTTCTTGTGAGTTTTCACAATTATGCTACTGTTATGATTGTGATTTTGTGTTTTAATTAGTGTTTGTGCCAAGTAATGCCTTTGGGATGATTTGGAAGATAGTATAATTGATGCTGTTTGGAAAACAGAAAGTTTTGCGTCCAGTGCTGGAATTTTAGTTCTGTACTGGAGCGTCAGAAAAATCTGAAATTTTTACACAGTATTTGTATATGAATTTCCCACGTTTTCCTAATTTTTCAGAATTTTTGGTGTTATAGAAGTGTGGCTTTTAAATAAATCTCTACAGACTGTTTTGTTTTTGATGCATTGCTTGCTTGTTTTGATGAAACTATGGATTGTATCGGGGGGTATAAGCCATGGAGAAGTTAGATTACTGTAGGTATAATGCAAAAATAAAATATGAATGGGTTTGCAACAGTACTTGAAGTAGTGATTTATTTTGTTATACTAACGGATCTCACGAAGGTTTTGTTGAGTTTTGTGTGATTGAAGTTTTCAAGTTTTGGGTGAGATCACGATGGATGAAGGAATAAGGAGTGGCAAGAGCCTAAGCTTGTGGATGCCCAAGGCACCCCAAGGTAATATTCAAGGAATACTCAAGCATCTAAGCTTGGGGATGCCCCGGAAGGCATCCCCTCTTTCTTCTACCAACCATTGGTAATTTTACTCGGAGCTATATTTTTATTCATCAGATGATATGTGTTTTACTTGGAGCGTCTTGTATTATATGAGTCTTTGCTTTGCTTGCTTTTTAGTTTGTCACAATCATCTTTGCTGGACACACCAATTTGAGAGAGCGACATGTTTATCATGATTTGTTAGAATACTCTATGTGCTTCACTTAATTTTTTTTGAGCTAGGCAGTTGCTCTAGTGCTTCACTTAAATCTTTTTGAGCACGGCGGTGGCTATATTTTGAAGAAATATTTGAACTCTCATGCTTCACTTATATTATTTTGAGAGTTGATAAGATTAAAAATTTGAAGAAATATTTGAACTCTCATGCTTCACTTATATTATTTTGAGAGTTGATAAGATTAAAATTTTGAAGTAATATTTGCACTCTCATGCTTCAGTTATATCTTTTTGAGAGTTGATAATAGTAATGGTAATTTGCACAAGATATGAATTTGGTCCCAAAGTGATGAATATTCAAGAGGGATATAATAAAAACTTTCAAATAGATCATTGGATATGATAAGTGTGATTCCTTGCAATAGTTTTGCGATATGGAGATGATAATATGTGAGTCATGTTAGTGAGTAATTGTGATGTAGTAAGAATATTAGTGTTAAGGTTTGTGATTCCCTATGCATGCACGTTAAGTCAATAGTTATGCAACGAAATTATATCCTACTTATGGTGCATTATTCGGTGTTAGTTATGTTCAATGCATGTTTATGACCGTTTTCGCTTTTTGGTTGGTTGCTTCTCAATCTTTTTGCTAGCCTTCATTTGTACTAAGCGGAAATACTGCTTGTGCATCCAAAATCCTTAAACCCAAGTTGTGCCAAATGGGTCCACCATATCTACCTATATGCGGTATTTCCATGCAGTTCCAAGTAAATTTGCATGTGCCAACTCTAATTTTCAAAATAATTTTCTATTTTGTGTGCCCGTACCCCTCATGAAGCGGCAGGGGGTGGCCAATATTTTCCATGCTAGGTGTGTTATTCTCATGATGAGTGTTTATTCACTTGTCATTGCACGAGAGAGTGGCTGGTAATAGGGATGCCCAGTCCCACAATGAAATCAAAAATTAATAACAACAAAATTCCTTGGAAAGTATTGGTTTGGAGGGCACCCGTGGATACGGCTAGCCATGGATTGTGAAAGAATGGTGGAAAGGAATTAAACTTTACTTTCTGTTTGGGAACCGCCTATGATGTGTCTAGCATGGAAAATATTGGGAATTCTCGGTCGTTTTCGTTGACAGGAAAAGCATGCCTCTCAAAATAATTTTATCTTTCTAATTTCAGCTTTGATTCTCCATCTGTGAAGGGCCTATCTGTTTCCCTCTGTGAAGGGCCTATCTGTTTACTTTTATGCAATTTTTATTTTTATTTTGAGTCTCCATCTTCTCTTAAAAAGCACCAACTAGAGAGCACTATTGTCATACTTGTGCATTGTGTGTAGCTAATATTGAGTGTGTTTCATGAATGGATCAATGATTGAGCATAATGGGCTAGGGATAACTTTCTTTAGCGTTGATATTTTGAAAGACATGGTTGCTTGTTAGTATGCTTGAGTATTTATATCTTCATGTCAAACTATAGACTATTGCTTTGAATCATCCAAGTCCAAATGTCCATGCTATAAAAGAAAAGAATATATGATGAATATGATAGGTAGCATTCCACATCAATAATTCTGTTTTTATCATTTACCTACTCGAGGACGAGCAGGAATTAAGCTTGGGGATGCTGATACGACTCCAACGTATCTATAATTTTTGATTGTTCCATGCTATTATATTATCAATCTTGGATGTTTTTATATACATTTACAGCAATTATATATCATTTTTTGGGACTAACCTATTAACTTACTGCCCAGTGCCAGTTGCTGTTTTTTGCCTGTTTTTGGTTTTCCAGAATATCAGTACCAAACGAAGTCCAAATGCCATGAAACTTTTTGGAGATTTTTTTCTGGACATAACAAACACTAGAAGCTTTGGGAGGAGATGAGAAGATGAAGCAGTGGCCCATGAGGCACCACGGCGCGCCCCAGGGGGGGCGCCCTGGTGGCTCGTGGGGCCCACACCGTCCACGCGCCCCTCTTCCAGTAGGTTCCCCCTCCGTCCCCTTCCTCGCCGGACGACGACAAGCGCCGCCATACACGCACGTGTCACGGCTGTCGTCTTCTTCCCCTGGCTTCTTCCTTCCCGAGCAATTGCATCGCCTTGAATGCCGTCAGGTCGGCCGCTCTGCGACGCCAGCTAGCCGCCACTGTCCCGCGTCCGAGCACTGGAGCTCCGGCCAGCTCAACGCGGTGGCCATCCTCATCTGTTTCCCTTGCCCGGCTATATAAAGCCCTGCCCGAGCCCCCTTGAGCCCACTAGCCTCCTTCCCTCTCCCTCTGGTTCACTCCCGTGCCCTCGCCCGGTTGATTTCGTCGCCGGAGCCCTCCAATGGCCCGAGGCCACCGCCCATTGCCTCGGTACACCGCCGCATCTCCGGTCGTCCTAGGACCTCGTGCTACCCACCATGAGATGCGCCACTCACAGGCGACCTCCCCTGGCCTGTCGCCCACCCGTATAGACCACCATAGCCACCCAATCGACCGGACCCGCCGCCCACTGTTTCCCCTCGTCACCACACTCCCAGCCACCCCCGCCGCCCGTGCTACCCACCACTGGATGCGCCGCTCGCCGGCGCGCTCGCTCGTCCACTCACCTGGCCGAAGGGCTCACCGGAGCACCGGGACCCTGCCGCAGCCGAAGCTCCGTTGCCGCGTTGGGAGAAACAGAGGAGGAGGAGGAACAAGGAGAGGGAGGAGAGAGAAGGCGACGTGGGGCCCGGCCATCAGCGAGTGGAGGCTAGCCACATCACTTAAGTGATGGCGTATTTTGTGGATTACATTTCCTGTTAAAGAAAACGTATTCTGCTAGTGTTTCGGCTGAAAGTGCGTTTTCTGTATGCTGAAAGCGTATTTTGCCGGAGTGCGCTTACTGTTTTACCTCGCCGACCAAAAACTTTATTTTACGGACGTTCAGCACTTATTAGCAGAAAATCATAGTTTTTATTTGGCCCACGGTTGGCGAGGGAGGAGGCCGTGGCGGTGTGGCCGTCCGCCCGAACGGAGGGGTGCAGGGAGGAGGCCTGCTGCTTGCGGGCAGCGGGGTCGGTGGCGGCGGCAGCCTCGGCGTCGGGGCGGCGGCGATTGCTGCGGGCCACCGGCTCTGTCTGGGCCACGCGGCCAGCCTTGCGCTCAGCGCGCTCGCGACGGGCGTCGGCCATGGGGCTGGTGGAGCTGCGGGCGGAGCAGAAGAATAGTAGCGCACCCCTACCTGGCGCGCCAAATGTCGGAAGTCGGGCTCCGGGGACCCAAAGGTTCGAACACTGGGGTGAGCTCATTCTACTACTTCGTCTCCTACCACGGCAGCGCTTCGGCGAGGGCGCGCTAGCGTAGGATGGGCGAGGACACATCGGTTACCCAGGTTTGGGCCACCTTGTAGTGTAAGACCCTACTCCTACTTGTGTGTTGTATTGCGGTGGGCAAGAGAGTTCTCGCGTACACGGTGAAGGAGGAAGAACAGGTTCCGAACCTCTTCTACAATGGCAGCACTGCCCTTTTTATATCAGCCTTGGTCCTCTTCCCCCTGGAAACTTAGGCGGGAAGGGTTGCCACACTTGGCGATTTTGAAAGGGGACAGGCGCTCAGGCTATCCTGACTAAAGTTGGTCTTCGCCTGCCAAAGCATGATCCATGACGCGCCGGTGGGCTCGGTGATGACCTCCGCCCTGCGCGCCCGCCCTCTTGGTCTTCCTTCGCCGATCGGGCAACCTTTGGGGTTGCTTTGGAGAGTAGATAGCTGGCCCTGCTTCCCTAACACAAAAGAGGAAACCATCTGCATCCGCGCCTGCTGGCGCGGCCTCTGCTGCTGCCCGTAGCCGCGCGCGTCACCCACGTGATGGGCTGAGACCGCGCGACTAAGCCGGATCTTCCTTGCCTTGTAAGCCATCGGGAGGATGCCTCGGGGGACCGCTTGGAGAGGGGGCCTCGTGAGGCCACCTCGAGGAGCCGCCTCGTGAGGCCACTCGGGAAGCCGCCTCGTGAGGCCACTCGGGAAGCCGCCTCGTGAGGGGACCTCGCGAGGCCGTTGATGGTGGTGCTGAGCGTAGCCTGCTACTCCCTGAGGAGGGGGCCTCAGGAGGCCAGGGCCTCATGAGGGGTCTTGGTGAAACACTTGGTGGCGACGGCCCGCCGGGCCCACTCCAGGCGTCGCGCCCTGGGCCAAAGGCAGACGGGCCTGGATACCCCGGGTTCCATGGGCCCGACAGTAGCCCTGGGCCCGCGGCGCGCATGTTCCCGCCTACAGAGGGGCGAAACGGTGCGGGCCCTAACCACCTGCGGCCAGGCGCGACGCGTGGCGCACGATGTGATGGGCGACGCCCCCACTTCCCCACGACGCCTCGGGAACTACCGCGCTGACATAAATCTCCCGCGGGCGACACGAGACCATCATTGCCTTCCTTCGCACACTCCGCCTCCCTGCGCCTTCCTTCCTACACACGGTTTCTTCTACTTCTCCCAAAGCTCCGCCGCCCCAACCCCTTGCTGTGTGGCCATGGCACCCGCCGGAAGGGAGGAAGAGGCGTCGAGCACGGTGGTCGCGGAGGTGGTGCCGGAGCCTGCTCTGGGTAGGCCCATCATCGTCAATGCTGAGGGGCTCGACAAGGTGCTCCCAATGACCGCGGCCGCTTCCAATGAGTGGGGGGCCACTCGCATCTGGCCGGCTTCGCGCCCGGCCGCCGACCTCGACGCCACCTCCGCCGTCCTCTTCCTTCCTGCGCTCTTCGCGGGCCTGCTGCCTCCATTCTCCGATTTCTTCAACGCCATTCTTTCCCACTACCAGGTCCATGCGCTGCATCTCGAGCCGAATTCCGTCCTCCTTCTTTCCGCCTTTGCCTTCTTATGCGAGGCCTTCCTGGGCGTGACGCCCTCAGTGGCGCTCTATCGTCACTTCTTCAGCCTGCGGCTGACCGCGGCGAACCAGTGCTCCGGGTGCGTCTCGTTTCGCATCGCAGCCGACGCGGTAGGCGACAGTATTGACATGACGCTTACCAAAGAGGCCGAGGGCTTCAGGCGGCAATGGGTGTACGTGGACGCAACCCAATTCAGCCACTTGTTGCAGATGCCGACATCCCCGGCCGCGAGAAGCTCCAGGTGGGGGCACGAAAGGCTCGCCGACCCGCGGCTGGCGCGGGTATGGAAGAAGTTGGCCGAGCTGAGGGCCACGAAAGTAACGGCGGTCATGATCGTGTGGAGTTCCTCTGGCGCCGCATGGCCCACCTGCAGCGACACTCCCGCCCGATGTGGGCCTTCACCGGCCCACAGGATCCGATGCGGTTGAGCGTGGACAGCTTGCTGCCGGAGACGCTAAACGGGATGCTCCATACCCTGACCGGCGAGGAAGCGAGCGAGCCACCCAGGGACGGGCTTTCCTTGTATCGCTATAGGAACAAGGAGGCGCTGGCGGGCTCAATGCCGCGTTTCGACCAGTGGGGACTACTCCCAGAGGGCCTCGAAGGGCCCCGTGACAACCCTTTTCTGGCGGTCCCTGGCTCAGGCGAGCGCGGTAGCGCCATGGCCTCGGCTGGCGCGGCGGGGGGCGGAGGCCGCCTGGTTCGTCCGGCCCACCGCCAACTCATCCGCGAGCTCGAAAGCGATGATGGCGCCACCACGCCTACGGCCTTGCCTGCCGCGTCCGTCCGGATGGAGGGCGCGGGAAGCCCCCGCGCGGCAGCCGCGAAGCCGCGGGGCCCCGGAGGCGGTGGCGGAGGCAGGCCCCGCGGCCCTCCCGAAAGGGGGGGCGATCGCGAGGGAGGGCCCAGCGAAGGCGGCGGTAGCAACGCGCCTCCGTGGCCGCTGAAGAAGAGGAGGTGGTTTGCCAGGGACTAGTAAGCACTTGCTTTCCTTTCTCCTGCACCCAGTGTGTTGCGCGCATCTGAGTCCTTGTTTCTCTTTCCGTCTCCAGGACTTCCTCGAGCAAGAAGAAGAAGAGGGAGGGGATGTCCCCTGCCCTGGTGGAAGCTTTGCCGCCGGCTGTTAGGACCGTGGGGCGCGCGGAGGGCACCAGTAGCTTCGCCACTGGGGCTGACCCCGCGAGGGCCGAGGAGGAGGCAGCGCCTCCTGACCCACAGGAAGATGCGGCTCGGGGGACCCGAGCCGGCGAGTCACGGGAGGCGTCATCGAGGGACGGCTCCGGCACTCCAGGGACGCCCGACGCCGGGGCGGAAAACACGGCGACGGAGACGGAGGCGCCGGCTTCCACCCCCCAGAACACTGTCGACGGCGATGTCGCAGGAGGTCAGCCGGACTCGACAGTGTGCGGGGCCCCGCAGACCGGTGGGTCGCTAAGCCCCCGGGGTGCGTCGCCTCATCGGAATGAAGAGGGGACCCCTGCAAGCCCTTCGCTCCGGACCGGCAGCGGCGGGCCCTCACGAGAGGGCGGCGCTCGGGCGCACACCGGTTGGGCCCTGCAGCTCGTGAGCGGCAGCGCCGTGCTCAAGCGCGGGGCCTTGCAAGGCGCCGGGGCTGCCCTTGACCAGCTGGAAGCAGACCTTCGGGCGGAAGAAGCGCGCATCATCGAGGAGCATCAGCGCCTCGCGGAGAGATGGCACCAGCTTGATGTGGCCATCAAACTGAGCCGCCGCGAAGACGACACCGTGCGGGAGAAGCGCGAGAAGGCCGCCCAAGACGCGAAGGAGATCTTCGAGAACGCTATCCGGGAGGCCGGCGAGGCCGACAGGCGGCGCGAGGCGGCGGAGGCCCATGAAAAGGAGCTCCAGGACCAGAACGCTTCGCTGGAGCAGCAGCTCCACGCACGACGGAACGCCATCTCTGCCCTCGAAGAGGGGCTGGCGGCTCGCGAGGCGGACCATGACATCCATGAGCGGGAGCTCGCACGGTCGGGATCCGCGCAGGACTTGGAGCGCGAGCGGCTGGAGACGCTGGAGCGAGAGGTGTCCGCTGCCCAAAACTCCTACGCCGAGCGCCTAGACAAGGCCAACGCCAAATTGGCGGCCAAGGCGGAGAAGATCCCGGAGGACGCCGACAGGAGGGTTACGCAGAGCTGCGAAGCATTTGCCAACGAGAACAGCAAGAAGCTGAAGCGGCAGGAGGACTGCTTCAAGGCCAAGCGCGAGGAGCTCCAGCACGAGATCGCGGGCCTCAAGGAGATGCTAGCCGAAGCTGAAAAACGGCGGAAGACCGCGCTGACGGCCCAAGCCGACGCCGAGGCCGAGCTGTCCTCCCTCCGGCAGCAGGTGGGGGGTGTTGCTGCGGTCGTGGAGCAGGCACGAGACGAGGCGGCCCAAGCGCGGGTGCGGCAAGTTCAACGCTCTAAGATGTTCCGCACCCTCGAGCTCCGGGCCCGCCGCACCTTGGGCTCCATTTGCAAGGAGGACGTCAGCAGCCCCCTCGAGACCCACGACGGCAGCTACCTCGACTTCTTCACCAAGCTCGTGGAGCGGCTCGAGGTGGGCGCCAAAAAGGAAGGCGGAATCATCGAGGAGGAGAGCCGCGATCTCCTCACCCAGGCCACGACGCGCATCTTCAGCCATCTTCTGAACGTCGACCCCAACTTTGACTTCGGCAAGGTGATAGCTCCCGTCCCCAAGGAGGTTCGCGACACCCTTGGGAAGGCGGTGACGGACCACGTGGACGCCCTGCACGAGCACTTCATTCCTGGTGAGAGCTCGAGCGGAGTGGAGGGGGGTGACGATGACGGTGGCAGCGGCGGTGATGGCGACATATCTTCTTAGGCCCTTCCCCGTATCCTGTGTATAGCTGATTGTGACCCCGTGGGGGCGTGAGGGCAACGCTTTAGGATTTTAAGTACTTTGCTCCTGACTGTATCGAATGCCCGTGCTCCCGCAGCTCGTTTTGCTCCTTCTGCTTGTCATAGCGCTCCGCATCGTTAGGACCTAGCCCCCGAGCGGGCCATAATCGCTGTCGGTATGGCGAGTCGTGAGGGCTCTGCCCGCGCAATCTCCCTAGGTGGGGCCTGCAGGCTTCCTGGGGGCCTGGTGGGGTCACCTCGCGAGGCCCCTCCGGGAACCTGCTCCTGTGATAGCTGCATGTAGAGTACTCAACGACAGGGGAGCGGCGCACTCTCGTCGATTCGCTCATGGGCATCACGCGAGGAGACAAAACACCAAGAACCTTGGGGAGGTGGCATGCATGGGGAGCAGGCCCGCGAGCCATAGCCCGGCTGCTTGGGTTTTTCAGCGTTGCTGGGACTGACCCGAGCACAGACACCGTGTCCAGCCCCCGCTCGCGTGGGGCTCATGAGGGACATCGTGAGCGCGCGGGGCTCATGAAGCAAGAACAAGACGGAATGCCATGCAAGAAACTGAGCTTTGCTGAAGCAAGATAGCGACCCGTTACGTAACTAAAACGAGATGCGGCTACCGTGTCCGGCACGGGTCAGCTTGAGGTTGGTGCAACCCGTGGGGCGCCCTCAGTTGGTTGTTCCGCCAACGCGGAGCATGGGGCTTCCACAGGGGTGTGGAAATGATTGCGGGTCGATCGTTCCGCCAGCGCGGAGCATGGGGCTTCCACTGGGGCGTGGGTATGATCACGGGTCGATCGTTCCGCCAGCGCGGAGCATGGGGCTTCCACAGGGGTGTGGGAATGATCACGGGTCGATCGTTCCGCCAGCGCGGAGCATGGGGCTTCCACTGGGGCGTGGGTATGATCGCGGGTCGATCGTTCCACCAACGCGGAGCATGGGGCTTCCACAGGGGTGTGGGAATGATCGCGGGTCGATCGTTCCGCCAGCGCAGAGCATGGGGCTTCCACAGGGGTGTGGGAATGATCGCGGGTCGGTCGTTCCGCCAGCGCGGAGCATGGGGCTTCCACTGGGGCGTGGGCGGGAGCTCTCGCGGGCCCATCAGGCGAACGCAATGAGAAGCTCCGGGGCGTGTACAGCCCCGTTTCGTTCGTACGCGTGGGGGTCACGGGTAGAACTTGCGGAGGTGTTGGATGTTCCAGGCGTTAGGCACAGGAACTCCGTCCTCCATCTCCAGCCGAGCTGAGTCGGGCCTGGAGACATGAGTAACCCGGGGAGGTCCTTCCCATGTGGGTGGTAGTTTATGGGGCCCCTCTCTAGAGAGGATTCTGCGTAGGGTGGGGTCGCGGACCTCGGGAGTGCGAGGGCGGACGCCGCGGCTGTAACGGGGGCGCGAGGCCAGTTTGGCGGCGGCCCTCCTCAAGGGGTGGCAGGTCGGTCTCCCGCGAGCCACCCTGACGCGCCTTGTCGACGGCAAGGCTCACGGGGTACCGTGCCTAACTCCAGAGGGGAACCGTGCCACGCCGTAGACGAGGAAGACGGGGGTCTCGCCGGTGGGCTCGCTTGTCGCCGCGCGGATGGACACGGCACGAGCCGCCACTCGCCGAGTCAGCCTTTGCCGCTCCCGAGCTGTGCCCACAAGGCGCGCTCACGAGACGTGCGCACAAAGCTCGGCTCGTGAGAGGCCGCCCGTGAGGTCCTCACGCAGCTCGCCTCCTGAGGGGCTGTATGTCAATCAGATTCATGGTGGGGGAGCGGCACGTGCTTGCTATCTCGCCCGTGGCCGTTGCGAGAGGGGATAAGACACCAAGGACCTTGGTGAGGTGACGTACATGGGAGTAGGCCCGCGAGCCAGAGCTCAGTCGCTTGGATTTTGCGGTACTGCAGGGACAGACCCAAGCACAGGCACTGTGCCTAGCCCTCGCTTCTAGAGCCGGTCGGGGGAGGGGCCGTGACGCGTGGCGCTCTCCGGCCAGCATCGAACTCAACATAGAAATTAGCGGGTAATATAACTCATCAGGGCGAAATCAGTGAAATCCGTTACACAGCAAAAAGGATAAGGTTCCGGGAGCGAAGCTCGAGAGGCGCGGCGGGAAGGGGTGAGGGTCGCGCGAGGCGACGCGCCGGGCGCACCTGGCAGAACCGCACTGTAGTGACGTTAGACCACTCGGCGCAGCGTGCCAAGGGAGTCTGTTTCTTCGGAGCTAGGGGGCTCGCGAGGAGTGGGAGGCTCACGAGGCCCTGGCGCGAAGGGCGCCAGCCTCTGGAGAGAGGCGCCGGTGTTCCTCAGCCCGAAGGGCATGCGCGTGCCGCCGACGGTGGGGCCAATGCCCTGGCCACCTCGCGGCAGCTGGAAGGGGTCACGAGGGCAGAAGTTGTTGAGGCTGGTGAAGTCGACGCACATGCGCTCCTTGCTGCCCTTCTTGGGGACGACGACTGGGTTGGCGAGCCATTCGGGATGGCGCACCTCGCGAACGACTCCGGCCTCTTGGAGCTTCTGAACTTCATTGACGATGAACTCTTGCTTCTCTGGCGCCTGGCGCCGTGCTTTCTGCTTGACCGGGCGTGCATTGGGGCACACCGCTAAGTGGTGCTCGATCACCTCCCTCGGCACACCGGACAAGTCGGATGCTTTCCAGGCGAAAACATCCGAGTTTGCCCGAAGGAAGGTGACGAGCGCGCTTTCCTATGCAGGAGGGAGGCCCGTGCCGATGGTGAAGGCAGGGCCGGAGCCGCTGTCGTCCACCGACACCTTCTTCGTCTCGGCGCGGTCCTGAGAGAACAACTGCTTCTTCTTCGCGGGCGCGGCCTCGGAAGGCTCGGCCGCGTCCTCGTCGGCTGGGTGCACGACAGCGGCACCCTTGTAGGCACGCTCGAGGGTGCTGGCCGCGTCCTTTTCGTCGCAGGCGATGGTGATGATGCCGCTACAGCCGGGCATCTTGAGGACGTTGTAGGCGTGATGAGTGGCCGCCATGAACTTGGTGAGAGCTGGGTAGCCCAAGATGGCATTGTAGGGCATGCCGATGTGCGCCACGTCGAAGTCGATGAGCTCGGTGTGGTAGTTCTTGCGAGTGCCGAAGGTGACGGGGAGGCGCACCTGCCCTAGCGGAATGGTGGAGCCATCGGTCACTCCGAGAAGGGCCTGGTCGGCATCAGCTGGTCATAGGGCACCTAGAGCGTCTCGAAGGTCTCGATGGAGAGCACGTTGAGGCCGGCACCCCCGTCGATGAGGGTCTTGGTGACCGCGACGTTGCTGATGGTGGGAGTGCACAGCATGGGGAGTGCGCCTGTGGAGGCCGTGGACTTGGGGTGGTCGTTGGAGTCGAAGGTGATGGCGTACTGCGACCACTTGAGGGGCCGCGTGACCTCAGGCCTCGGGAGGGCGGCGTACACCTCGCGGTAGAGTTGCTTGAAGTGGCGAATAGATGCGGAGGCTTGGGACCCGCCGAGGATGCAGGCGACCGCGCAAGGCTCCTGGTAGCCCCCGGCGCCCTCGTCAGGCTGGTTGACGTCATTCCTCTGAGGTGGCGGAGGCAGCGGCGGGAGAGCGGCATTAGCCTGAGGATTCGCCTCACGAGGCTGATCGCGCCAGGCGGCCTCACGAGGCTGATCGCGCCAGCCCTGGCGGTAGCTGCCATTATTGTTGCGGCTGTCCCAGCGGTTGCCGCTGCGGCCACCTCCGCGGCCGGCGCCGCGGCCGTTGCGGTCGTCTCGGCGGCTCTGGCGCTCGTCACGGAGCAACTTGAGCTCATGACAGTCTTCGGTGCTGAGGTCACGGCCGCGCTTCTGCTCGGGCTCCGCCGCAAGCACGGCAGGGCCCTTGCGCTTGATGTCCTTGCTCTTGGCCTTGGTGCCGTCGAGCGCCGCGTCGGGGTCGTCGTGGACGAAGAGGCGGCCTTCTTCAGCCTTGGCGCACTTGTTGGCGAGGTCGAGCAGCTCGAGCACGGAGTCGAGCTCACCGTTGATGGCGAGCTTCTCGGGCATCTTGATGTCCGTGACGCCGGTGGAGAACGCGGAGATGACGGCCGCATCGAAGGCGCGCGGGATCTTGTTGCGCACCTGACTGAAGCCCTGGATGTATTTGCGGAGGGTCTCATCTGGGCGCTGTCGAACACGCCGCAGGTCGTTGATGGTGAGGGAGCGGTCATGTGTGCCCTTGAAGTTGGCGATGAACTAGCTGCAGAGCTCGGCCCACGACGAGATGGAAGCCTCGGGCAGGTTCCTGAGCCAGGAGCGCGGGCCGTCCTTGAGGGCCATGGGGAACCAGTTCGCCATGACCTTGTCGTCGCCGTTCGCCGCCTCGACGCTCAGCGCGTAGAGCTGGAGGAACTCCATAGGGTTGGGGGTGCCGTCGTAGCACGGAGGCAGCTCGGGCTTGAACTTCGCGGGCCAGACCACGCGACGCAGCTCGCGGGTGAAGGCACGGCAGCCCATGCCGCTCGAGGGGACGCCGCCAGCGAGGGCGGCGCGGTTCTGACGCCAGGCCGCTGCAACGTCTTGAACGGCCTGGTCCTGGCGCTGGGGGGCGCGCGTCGGGGGGCGCGCGGCGGATGATCTGGCAGCTGGGCTCGCAGTGGTCTTGAGAAGATGCGCCGCGGGACGGCTCACGAGCCCGCGCGCTGCGCTGGGGCCCGGCGCGCTCGTCGCGCAGAGGAGGCGGCGGGGGAGCGCCGTGCGCCAGGTCCCCAACACGAGACGGTGGAGGGCGGAGCGAGTGGGAAGGCGCCGGAGCGTCCCCGGCGACGTTGACGAGCTCAGTGATGCGACCAAGCCAGGCATCGTAGCCGGCGTCATCAGGACGGTAGCGGAGCAGCTCGCGCGCCATGAGTAGCGCGGCCTGCGGGTTCGGCGGCCCACGGTTGGCGAGGGAGGAGGCCATGGCGGTGTGGCCGTCCGCCCGAATGGAGGGGTGCAGGGAGGAGGCCTGCTGCTTGCGGGCAGCGGGGTCGGTGGCGGCGGCAGCCTCGGCGTCGGGGCGGCGGCGATTGCTGCGGGCCACCGGCTCTGTCTGGGCCACGCGGCCAGCCTTGCGCTCAGCGCGCTCGCGACGGGCGTCGGCCATGGGGCTGGTGGAGCTGCGGGCGGAGCAGAAGAACAGTAGCGCACCCCTACCTGGCGCGCCAAATGTCGGAAGTCGGGCTCCGGGGACCCAAAGGTTCGAACACTGGGGTGAGCTCATTCTACTACTTCGTCTCCTACCACGGCAGCGCTTCGGCGAGGGCGCGCTAGCGTAGGATGGGCGAGGACACAGCGGTTACCCAGGTTTGGGCCACCTTGCAGTGTAAGACCCTACTCCTACTTGTGTGTTGTATTGCGGTGGGCAAGAGAGTTCTCGCGTACACGGTGAAGGAGGAAGAACAGGTTCCGAACCTCTTCTACAATGGCAGCACTGCCCTTCTTATATCAGCCTTGGTCCTCTTCCCCCTGGAAACTTAGGCGGGAAGGGTTGCCACACTTGGCGATTTTGAAAGGGGACAGGCGCTCAGGCTATCCTGACTAAAGGTGGTCTTCGCGTGCCAAAGCATGATCCATGACGCGCCGGTGGGCTCGGTGATGACCACCGCCCTATGCGCCCGCCCTCTTGGTCTTCCTTCGCCGTTCGGGCAACCTTTGGGGTTGCTTTGGAGAGTAGATAGCTGGCCCTACTTCCCTAACACAAAAGAGGAAACCATCTGCATCCGCGCCTGCTGGCGCGGCCTCTGCTGCTGCCCGTAGCCGCGCGCGTCACCCACGTGATGGGCTGAGACCGCGCGACTGAGCCGGATCTTCCTTGCCTTGTAAGCCATCGGGAGGATGCCTCGGGGGACCGCTTGGAGAGGGGGCCTCGTGAGGCCACCTCGGGGAGCCGCCTCGTGAGGCCACTCGGGAAGCCGCCTTGTGAGGCCACTCAGGAAGCCGCCTCGTGAGGGGACCTCGCGAGGCCGTTGATGGTGGTGCTGAGCGTAGCCTGCTACTCCCTGAGGAGGGGGCCTCAGGAGGCCAGGGCCTCATGAGGGGTCTTGGTGAAACACTTGGTGGCGACGGCCCGCCGGGCCCACTCCAGGCGTCGCGCCCTGGGCCAAAGGCAGACGGGCCTGGATACCCTGGGTTCCATGGGCCCGACATAAACTTTTTCGGCGAACTTCTTCCCGGTGCATTCCTCGATCCCCCAGGCAAGCCGACCATCTGATATATGCCCTAAAGCATTGCTCTGTGTTATTCTTGCTTGTTTAATTAATGAATATGTCTGTGCTAGAAATAATTTAACACCTGATAGTTTGTATTATTGTTTACATTACTTGCTAGTAATCATCATAACATCGCACTAGTGAGTCGTATGTGATACTGTATGGAGATAGGTTGTTTTGTTTTCATCATGCATTATTATTGATATTGCAATAAAAGAATGTGACTTAATAATGACAACCTCCTCCGTCGGCTGGATCGAGTCATAGTGCCACTGAACCAAGCTTATCAGTGCTGTCGGGCCCGTGGAACCCAGGGTATCCAGGCCCGTCTGCCTGCGGCCCAGAGTGCAGCGCCTGGGCGGAGGCCCAATAGGCGGCCACCAGGGGGCGCCTCATGCAAGACCCTCGCGAGGCCTGGCCTCCCGAGGACCCCTCCTCAGGGAGCGGGCTAGCAAGACTCAGCCACGACTTCACCGAGAGCCTCGCGAGAGGGCCGAGGTTGCCTCCCGAGGACACGCGAGACAGCTGCTATTCGGCTCAGTCGCGCGGTCTCGTGCCCCCCACATGGGTGATGTGTGCGGCGACGAATGGCGACAAAGGTCGTGCCAGCAGGCGCGGATGGAGAGGATTTCCCCTTTTGTGCTAAGGGAGCAAGGCCAACAATCCATTTCCCAAAGCAACCCCCAAAGGTTGCCTGATCGGTGAAAGAAGACCAAGACGGCGGGCGCACAGGGTGGAGGTCATCCCCGAGCCCACCGGTGCGTCATGGACGGTCGCTTTGCAGGCGAAGACCACCTTTTGTCAGGATAGACTGCGCTCCTGTCCCCCTTCAAACTTGCCGTTGTGTGGCAACCCTTCCCGCCAATGTTTTCAGGGGAAGAGGACCAAGGCAGATATAAAAGGGGGGCAGGGTGCCGCGGTAGAGGAGGCTGGTCTCCGGACGAACTCTTGAGCCCCAAACCTTGTACTATCCCTCGCACTAGAGCAATCACAACCAAGCAGGAGTAGGGTTTTACACTGCAAGGTGGCCTGAACCTGGGTAAACCGTTGTGTCTCCGGTCCGCTCCCGCTAGCGCGCTCTCGCTGTAGCTTCGCCGTGGTTTTGCTGTGGTAGGGGACGAGGTGGTAGGAACGAGCTCACCCCAGTGTTCGAACCTTTGGGTCCCTGAAGCCCGAATTCCGACATTTGGCGCGCCAGGTAGGGGTGCGCTACTGTTCTTCCACTCCGTCCTCCGCTCCACCAGCTTCATGGCTGACGCTTGTCGCGAGCATGCCGAGCGCAGGGCGGGCCGCGTGGCCATGACGGAGCCGGTGGGCCACGGCAACCGCCGCCGCCCTGTCGAGGCCATTGCTGCCACCGACCCCGCTGCCCGTGAGCAGCAGGACTCCTCCCTGCACTCCTCCATGCAGGCAGATGGCCGCACCGCCATGGCCTCCTCCTCTCTTGCCAGCCATGGGCCGCCGAACGCGCAGGCCGCGCTACTCATGGCGCGCGAGCTACTCCGCTGACGCCGGCTACGACGCCTGGCTTGGTCGCATCACCGAGCTCGTCAACGCCACCGGGGACGCTCCGGCGCCTTCCCACTTGCTTCGCCCTCCGCCATCTCGCGCCGGGGATGTAGCGCATGGCGCTCCCCCGCCACCTCCTCTGCGCGACGAGCTCGTCGGGCCCCAGCACGATGCGCGGGCGCATGAGCCGTCCCGTGGCGCGTCCTTGCTGTTCTAGGATGAGGCCAGCTGCCAGATCATCCGCCGCACGCCGCCTGATGCACGTGTGCTCCTCGAGCAGCAGCGCCGGCGCCAAGACCAGGCAGTCCAGAAGGTCGCGGTGGCTGGGCGCCAGAACAACGCCGCCCTTGCCGGCGGCGTACCCTCGAGCGGCGTGGGCTGCCACGCCTTCACTCACGAGCTGTGTCGCGTGGTTTGGCCCGCGAAGTTCAAGCCGGAACTGCCTCCGCGCTACGATGGCACCCCCAACCCCGCGGAGTTCCTTCAGCTCTATGCACTGAGCGTTGAGGCAGCGAACGGGGACGACAAGATCATGGTGAACTGGTTCCCCATGGCCCTCAAGGATGGCCCGCGCTCCTGGCTCATGAATCTCCCTAAGGCGTCGATCTTGTCGTGGAGCAAGCTCTGCAGCCAATTCGTCATGAACTTCAAGGGCACGCACGACCGCTCCCTCACCATTAACGACCTGCGGCATGTGCGGCAGCGCCTATACGAGACCCTCCGCAAGTACATCCAGCGCTTCAGCCAGGTGCGCAATAAGATCCCGCGCGCCTCTGGCGCGGCCGTCATCTCTGCGTTCTCCACTGGTGTCACGGACGTCAAGATGTGCGAGAAGCTCGCCATCAATGATGAGTTGGACTCGGTGCTTGTGATGTTTGACCTCACCGACAAGTGCGCCAAGGCTGAAGAAGGACGCCTCTTCATCCACAATGACCCCGACACGGCGCTTGACGCCGCCAAGGCCAAGAGCAAGGACGTCAAGTGCAAAGGCCCTGCCGTGCTCACGGCGAAGCCCGAGCAGAAGCGCGACCGTGACCGCGACGAGCCCAGGAAAGACGGCCGCCCACTTTGCGTCTACCACAATGTGCAAATCCTGAGAAGATCAAGGCCATCGAGAGAATGCGTCCCCCCCGGACCCTCAAGGAAATGCAGTGCTTGGCGGGATGCATGGCCTCCCTGGGGCGCTTCGTCTTCAAGTTCGGCGAGCGAGCCCTGACGTTCTTCAGGCTCATGAAGCGTTCTGGCCCCTTCAAGTGGACTCCTGAGGCAGACGCTGCCTTCGAAGACCTCAAGAGGTACCTCAGGAGCCCGCCCATCATGGTCGCGCCGCGTCCCCGCGAGCCCTTGCTCCTATACTTGGCGGCTACCCCCCAGACGGCCAGCGTGGCGCTTGTAGCGGTGCGAGAGGAGCGCGTCTGCGCTAAGGTGAAGCCCACCGCCCCTCCCGAGCCCTCCGAGCCTCGCGAGCCTCCTGAGCCCCGTGAGCCTCCCGAGCCCTCCGAGCCTCCCAAGCCTCGTGAGCCTCCCAAGCCCTCCGAGCCTCGTGAGCTTCCCGAGCCCGTCGAGCCTCACGAGCCACCTGAAGAGCAGGCTGCCACCACAACTACGCGCTGTCAGTTCTAAATCTGGCATATCTCGTAGTAGGGGTCCTAAGCTAGGCGTCTTGGAGCGATGGTAACATGGACACAGGATTTTACCCAGGTTCGGGCTCTCTCGAAGAGATAATACCCTACGTCCTGCTTTTGATTGTATTGATATGGGGATAGTACAGAGTACATGTATCTACCATGAGATTGTTCTAATGAATATGAGATCCTCTATTGACTAGCTTGGCCTCGGTTTATATATGCACCGGTGGCCTAGGGTTTAGGAGAGTCTTCGGCTTGTGCACCATGTCTTGTAGAGTCTTCTTTGTATGCATCATGGGCTGCCCGAAGTGGCCCATTAGTGAACCGCCATGGGGGTCCTCGGCTCAACCCACCTGGTCGGGAGACGATGTGGTGAGTACCCCCTAGTCCAGGACACCGTCAGTAGCCCCCTGAACCGGTCTTCAATTTGGAGACGCTCCTCGGTTCTTCCGAACTGTTCTTCGTCTTCGGTCGTCGGTCTTGAAAATTGGTTCAACAAACCTTCCCATCTTCGATCTTGAGGATCGCCGAGGTGTATCTGAAGAGTTCATACGTCGGGTATCCGAGGAGCCTTTAAGTTCTCGGCCTTTATCCATGCCTTGTTATTTTTTACGCCACACCTCGGGTTCGAAGTGTTTCCAGCGCGGCGGTGTACTCTTTGCATCCGAGCTCCAGCGCCGGACTGTATCCGAGGTGTCTTCTTGTAGCCGAGCTCAAACGTCAGTCAGCATCCGAGATACATTTTAGCAGCCGAGCTCCAACGCCGGTCTGTATCCGAGGTACATTTTAGCAGCCCAGCTCTAACGCCGGACTGTATCCGAGCTCCAGCGCCGGACTACATCCGAGGAGGCATAGAGTACCTTGTCTTCTTGTAGCTGAGCTCCAACACTGGACTACTTCCGAGGTGGTGCACCACCTCGGCCATGAGCTGATTTTTTGTGGAATTTATTTCCAATTGGTGCAATTTATTCTCTGTCGGGATGTATAACCAGTAGCCCTCAAGGTGCGTGCCGGCCTAAAATCCGGGATGCGCCTGAAGGATATAACAAAACCGCTGATCCCAGTAGCCCCTGAAACTCAGGTCGACTCATGAAATCGGCCTGAGGATCAATTCCTAGCGTGGCAGCATACTTAAAAACAGAAACGCGATTTGCATAGTTCCTGAGACTCAGGCTGGGTGCAGCCGACCAACCTGAGGATCGTAATCTCGTCGAAAACTGTTTTGCATTTTTTTAAATTGTCTGCATTGAATAGGCAATGCAGTAGCCCCCGAGACACTGGTCGGGGGGCAACACCAGATCAGGGGATCGATGTAACCCGTTAATGGCTTTTACGTGAGAAGCGTGAAGCCCAGTAGCCCCCGAGCCTTAATTTGGGCAAGGGTGGCCGAATTAAGGATCGATATCTGGAGTAAATTGACTTTAGTCATAATTTATGTGTAATGATTCTATGTATCCAAGTACTTTACATCATTAATGCTCGGATCCGCATTGTACAAAACTTTGTTGACCGACCATCGACTTCAACCTCCTCGGCCAGTAGCCAAGGAGTGTTTTCCTACTTTATAAAGCCTTTATAAGGGCAAAGATTTACGGAAAACAAGGCAATCTGGCCATACGGTTTTATAAACAAAGGTACGCGGAGAGATATGTTATATTACTATTTAACGTAAGAAACATCTTCTGGGAAAAATAGTTCCTTTATAAGTTCCTTTTCCCAGGCTATCATGTTGACCATGAACGTGAAACCTCAACTCCGATCAATGTGGGAGGAAAATATTGAGGATTTAGTTTGGGAAAAAGTTCCCGAACTCTGTGGTCTTTAATGAACCAAAATTTTCACTTCCGTCATTGCCGACCAATTATATTCTTAAGATGGCTAGCTTTCGGCTTCACCCAGTCTGAGGTACCAGCCCGGATGACCCGAAAGTAACAATCATAGAGGTGCTCCCTTTACCCCCTAGCCGAACAATCGGGAACGTAAGGGGTAAGCACGGGAGCCAGGCAACCCAGCTTGGCCAAAATCTTAAGTCAAATTGATGCATATTTATGGCTTTATAACGATGATTACGAAAGGCAGCACTCGTATATTGAATACAAACGCTTTTATGCTATATGCTATTTTGACTCCTTTGTGACCGTTTATCATTTGAGAGTGGCCCATCGTCGGCTTCTACCCCTTTGTAGATGCTACGTAGGGTGTTTCTGCAGTAACAAGACAACCCTTAGACGACGTCTCGGTGCCCGGAGGCGGTTGTGTTACCGGAACAAGGCAATCAGATATCCAGGCTTTATAACTTTCACTTAGTCATAGGGGCTTAAAGTTGCGAGGCCAGTTACTAGCCCCCGGTTAGTATTCGGCGTCAGCCGAGGTCAAGCCATTAACACTTCGGCCAATTTTAGGAAAGGCCCATGGGGTAACATCTATCGATCTCTAGTTTGACACAGTCATCGGATCGCTGACCAGTTTGCGCTCATTGTGACAGTCAGTTTTTGGCTTTCTCCACTGAGGTACTTGACTAGTTAAATTGGAAGTACAATCATAGTGGTTCTCCCTTTGCACACCTAGCCGAACAAAGCGGAACATTGGACGCAAGCACAAGAGCCGGGCAACCCAACTCTTGACCGAAGACACAATTCGAAACTGATGCATATAAAGCAATATCCGAGAACGTTTTGCCGAGGACTACTCGGAGTACCTTGGCTTTTGGTGGGTTCGGCTCTAGTCACAACCCCCCGTTGATATTGTCGATGCTTTAAAGGCATCCGACATTGTACTGCGAGAGTTGTGCTGGAGACACACAGTATCCCCCGAGACTCAGGTTGGGTGCGGCCGACCAACCTGAGGATCGAATCTCCTCGGGAACTAGTCCAGATGTCCTGTGTGTTTCGCCAACGCCGAGGTGTAGGTCAGCAGGAAAGATGCCGAGCTGCGGTTCAGAAAAGATCTCCCGAGCTGAATTATTATGCAGAGCACCGCGGTCATGAGGATGTCCCGCCTCCTGAATGAAAAACATACAAATAGCTTAAAAGTGCCATAGGCTCGAAAAGCCAAAACACTTTATGTAAAAACTTGACGTCCGAACTAAATCAAGTTTTTTGATGCAATCCGAAAATTGGTCTTAAAATTAGTTTGTGCTTCTGTCGTGCTTTAACATGATACATCCGATCTCCAAACTTCAAGTGGGTCAGCCTTTGGCTTCAACCTCCTATCCCGATGGCAGAGTGCTTCTGAGGCCAGTTTAGCGAACTAAACTCGAGCGGCTTTAGAGAGAAACCAGGCTACCCAGCTATTGACCACACACTCGCGTCGGAAAAAAGGAGTAGTAGAAAAAGACTTTGCAATGACTTAGAAGAAAACACTTATTATAAAATGGCTCATATAAATTTAAGAGCCCCCAGTTAACATGGGAAAAAGAAGCGGTTTTTAACGAACCTCGTTTTTAACAAACAGATTTTAACATAAATATAATGCTTGGTCGAACCGAACAAAAATTGAACATTTAGAAAAGTTGAGCATGAAAGCGACTTAGCTGGTTCATGTGCTCGGCGTTGATGACGTGGTGTGGGCTTGTGGCGAGAGGAAGACGCATAGTCCTCGGCTTGATCGAGGTCCCAGACCCCAAGCCCGAGGTGGCCGAGCGAGGAGCTCGGCACTCCGAAGTAGCAACACAGTATGGTCGATGTGGCGAGGCGAAGCCCCCAGTCCAGCCGAGGTGACGAAGCTGATCGGCTGGTGACGCCGAAGTCTCCGGAGTAGGTTGATGAAGAGATGGTGAAGCCCCCGGTCTAGCCGAGGTGACGAAGCAGGTCGGTAAGGTGACGTTGCAACCCCCATGCCAGCCGAGGTGTCAAAGCAGGTCGGCGAGGTGGACGCCGGCTTGAAGAAGCAACGGCGCGGCGATGCCGACGCAGGTCAAAACTTTGTGACGCGCTCAATGTTGGCTTGAGAAGTGACCGCACGGCAATGCTGGCGCGCCCGACCCATGCAATCCGTAAGGTGACGATGTTATCTTGATGATCATTAGGGAGAGCGGTGCCAAACTCTTGGTCGGCTCGCCGAGGTGATGATCCGAGGTGGTTGTCGTCGGCTCGATGGAGCGACGGCGCAGTCGATGCTGGCGCAAATCGGCAGCCATGGAGGAACGTGGCCAGGCTGGTTTGACACCGGCGCGACGACGAAGATGGCCTCGGAAAAGTCTTAAAATTTGCAGGCACGTGCTGGAAAACAAAACACAATACCCTATAAAAAATTCCCTTCAAAAAGGATGTCCGATAATCTGTTCATGAAAAAGATGAACTCGGGCCGGATTCGTTTTCGCGCAGAAAACAGATCCGAAAATTGATGCACTCATCGGACGCTTCCCGGAGTTTGAACGGTAGGATCGATCTGAAATTTTGAGGGATGGTAGATATGGGAATTCCGCAGCAGATGAACGGTTAGATCTTCCAAAGGACGTCCGAGCTGACTGCTGGACTCCTCACCCTAAACTCGTCCAGATTCCCGTCCAGATTCGACACGGCTCCGGCATATCGGAGATCGCCGGAGATTCGACACGAAATTTTGCAGGGTTGTTCTAGACTCAATTCTGCACAATTCCACTAAAGCAATCGTCAAAGCGACGCTCGAGGAGACAGGGACGGCGAACATGAATCCGCTGTCCAGAAAAAACTGCATGATCGCGCGAGGGCAATGTTGACGTTGAGCCCCCGAGCACCATGGACGATTTTTCCATGATCCCGGATGAGATCAGAGTTGATGATGACGAAGACATCCGTCCGAACTTGACGATCCGATGAGAAGCCTAGTCCTCGGTCCATCCAAGGTGACCAGTCTGGTCGGCGACGAAGATGCGGACGCTGACGATGTAGCTCGGTTCCGACGCGTAGATCGCGGTGGAGCCGATCTGAATTCCCATCGCACTGCGGCGACTACCCAGCAGACTCTAAATGAAAGCACCAATGTCGGTTCTAAATCCGGCATATCTCGTAGTAGGGGTCCTAAGCTAGGCGTCTTGGAGCGATGGTAACAAGGACATAGGATTTTACCCAGGTTCGGGCTCTCTCGAAGAGATAATACCCTACGTCCTACTTTTGATTGTATTGATATGGGGATAGTACAGAGTACATGTATCTACCATGAGATTGTTCTAATAAATATGAGATCATCTATTGACTAGCCTCGCCTCGGTTTATATATGCACCGATGGCCTAGGGTTTAGGAAAGTCTTCGGCTTGTGCTCCAAGTCTTGTAGAGTCTTCCTTGTATGCGTCATGGGCTGCCCAAAGTGGCCCATTAGTGAACTGCCATAGGGGTCCTCAGCTCAACCCACCTGGTCGGGAGACGATGTGGTGAGTACCCCCTAGTCCAGGACACCGTCACGTGCCTCGTCGAACACCCCGTGTACTTCGTTAGCACGGTGCTAAGGGATGCGCGCGAGCGCTACCCCATGCAGCAGAAGCTCCTCCTCGCGCTCCTCGTCCTCTCCAGGAAGCCGCCCCACTACTTTCAGGGCCATCCCATCAAGGTCATCTCTTCCTACCCCTTGGAGCAAGTCCTGCGCAGCCAAAACGCCGTTGGCCGCGTCGCCGAATGGAACATCGAGCTATTAGCCTTCCAGCTGGAGTTCTGCACCACCAGAGTCTTCAAAGGCGCAACCCTGGCCGACTTCGTGGTGGAGTG
Source organism: Elymus sibiricus (assembly GCA_039707655.1). Classification (NCBI taxonomy): domain Eukaryota; kingdom Viridiplantae; phylum Streptophyta; class Magnoliopsida; order Poales; family Poaceae; genus Elymus; species Elymus sibiricus. The sequence goes on from CM077674.1 coordinate 258,545,343, forward strand.
GACAGACACGTACGAAGAGGAGCCTCGCGAGGACCAATCCCTCCTGCCAGGGGATGAGGCGCCTGGCGGCTGGACCATGCACTTCGACGGCGCCTTCTCCCGGCAGGGCGCGGGGGCTGGGGTCATGCTCACCTCGCCAACGGGAGACAGGCTCCACTACACTGTCCAGCTTTGCTTCAAGCGCGATGATAAGGTCCCCAACAACATCACAGAGTATGAGGGCCTCATCGCCGGCCTCAAGGCCGCCTCTGCCGTGGGCATCAAGCGCCTCACCATCAAGGGCGACTCTCAGCTCCTCATCAACTTCTCCAACAAAAGCTACAAGCCCAAGGACGAGCACATGGCAGCCTATTTAGAAGAGGTACGTAAACTTGAGAAGCGTTTCCTTGGCTTGGAGCTGCAGCACGTCCCGTGCGGTGGCAACAAGGAGGCCGATGACATCGCCAAGTGAGCATCCCACCGCGAGCCCCAGAGCCCCGGCATCTTCGAGGAAAGGCTCCTCAGGCCATCAGCTGCACCACCTGCCGTTGGCGCCATGCTGCTTCACGAAGAACTCCCACCCGCACCGCCCGCGGGCGCGCCAGACTGCGGCCCGACCTCAGGAGCCCTCATGCTGCTGGCGCTGGAGCCTCAAGCAGACAACTGGGATGCAGAGGTCAAGGCTTACCTGCTCCACGGCACTCTCCCGGAGGAGGATTCAGAAGCAGAGCGTGTGGCCCGGCAAGCCACCGCTTACTGCTTGCAAGACGGCGAGCTGTACCGCAGGCGCCCAAATGGCGTCTCACTGTGGTGCATCTCAGAAGAACAAGGGCGCGAGTTGCTCGCCGATATCCATGGAGGAGACTGCAGACACCCCTCCTCGTCGCGCACCCTTGCCGGCAAGGTGTTTCAAAGCGGCTTCTATTGGCCCACCGTGCTCCGCGACGCTATCAAGCTGGTCCAATCCTGCGAAGCCTGTCAGTTCCACGCCTAGCAGATCCACCAGCCAGCGCAGGGCCTCCAGACGATTCCCCTCTCATGGCCCTTCGTAGTCTGGGGGCTGGATATCCTGGGGCCTTTCCCTCGCGTGGCTGGCGGCTACCGTTACCTCTACGTCGCCATCGACAAGTTCACCAAGTGGCAGAGGTCGAGCCCGTGCGCACCATCCCAGCGGGCTCTGCCATCAAGTTCATCAAGGGTCTCATGAGCCGCTTCGGAGTCCCCAACCGCATCATCACCGACAATGGCTCCCAGTTCACAAGTGACCTTTTCAAGTCCTACTGCGCCAGCCTCGGCACACAAATCTGCTACGCCTCTGTGGCGCACCCGCGAAGCAACGGCCAGGCCGAGCGTGCCAACGCTGAGGTTGTCGGAAGTCGGGCTCCGGGGACCCAAAGGTTCGAACACTGGGGTGAGCTCATTCCCACCGCTTCGTGTCCTACCATGACTAAGCTACGGCGAGGCTACGACGAGAGCGCACTAGCGAGGAACGGACCGTGGACTCAGCGGTTACCTAGGTTTAGGCCACCTTACGGTGTAAAACCGTACTCCTGTTTGTGGTTGGGATTGCAGTGGGCAAGAGAGTTATAGCGTACAAGGTGGAGAGGATGGAGTCGACCTCGGGATCCTCTACTACAATGGCAGCACTGTCCTTTATACCAGCCTTGGTCCTCTTCCCCCTCGAAAACTTAGGCGGGAAGGGTTGCCACACTTGGCGGTTTTGAAAGGGGACATGTGCTCAGGCTATCTTGACTAAAGGAGGTCTTCACCTGCCAAAGCATGATCCATGACGCGCCGGTGGGCTCGGTGATGACCTCCGCCCCGCGCGTCCGCCATCTTGGTCTTCCCTCGCCGATCGGGCAACCTTTGGGGTTGCTTTGGGGAGTAGTTAGCTGGCTCTGCTCCCTTAACACAAAAGAGGAAACCATCTTCATCCGCGCCTGCTGGCGCGGCCTCTGTCGCCGCGCGCGTCACCCACGTGATGGGCCCCAGACTGCGCGGCCGTGCCGAACAGCCTTCATCTTGGGCGCCTTCGGGAGGAGACCTTGGGAGGCTGCCTCGCGAGAGGTCCTCGCGAGGCCGCTGGTGAGGATGCCGAGCCCTCCTCGCCCACTCCCTGAAGAGGGGGCCTCAGGAGGGCAAGGCCTCATGAGGATTCTTGGCGAGATGCTTGATGAAGAAGGCCTGCTGGGCCCACGCCAGGCGTTGTGCCCTGGGCCAAAGGCAGACGGGTCTGGATACCCCGGGTTCCATGGGCCCGACAGTAGCCCCCGGGCCCGCGGCGCGCACGTTCCCGTCTACTGGGTGGCAAAACGGCGCGTGCCCTAACCTCCTGTGGGCCAGGCGCGACGCGTGGCGCACGATGTGACGGGGGACGCCCCCACTTCTCCCACGATGCCCCAGTAACTGCCCGCGCTGACATAAAACGTACCGCGAGCGACGCGAGGCCATCATTGCCTTCCTTCGCACATTGTTGCTGCTTCAATTCCCAACACCGGAGAAGGCGGAGCGACGAGAGGAGCCCTGCGCCGAGCATAAAGAGGGGGAGAGAATAGCCGGAGTCCTCCATCCATCTTCTTCCTCCAACCTCCTCCGTCTCCTACCAGAGCTGCCGCAGAGATGGCGAGGGGAAGAGGGCGTGGCCGTGCTTCCACTGCCGCATCCAAGGTTCCGCCCCGGGGGCGCGGGCGCTCCCCGACGGCTGCCGGCGCCGGGCCTAGCGGTCACGGAAGGGGCGCCGCTCACGGGCGCGGAGGGCGAGGCGCGCGCGGCCTCGCTACCACCCCAGGCGGGGAGCCATTCAACGGAGGTGACGCACGAGGTCATCATGAACATGCACCGCAGCCCCTGCACCTGGCTCCGGCTCCCAGACTCCTTCGTGGAGGCAGTGGCGGACCACTTGCCCATGGGCTTGTGGGTGCAGACCGACGGATGCTGCAATGTCCCCTCCTGGGTGGCGACGAAGTTCACCCCCTCGGGCTTCATGTTCTTGAAGCAGGGGTGGAAGTCATTTGCCCTCGCCCGCGGCCTGAAGCCGGGGCACGTCCTCCATTTCAAGTACGACGGGGCCGCCACACTCTTCGTGAAGATCTTCGGGATCTCCGACAGCTGTCTGGAGTGCTGCACGGAGAGCGAGGACGGCAGCTACAGCGGCTCCTCCAGTGAGGACGACAGTGGCAGCGGCGCCACCCCCTCCGGCGGAAGCGGAAGCGACAACGGCTCCCCCCGCGTCAAGAGCGAGGATGAGGATTCTGACTAGGCGTGCACGGCGACGCCTCCGGAACCCCTGGCGGCGGGCACCGTGCGCACGGTGACGGAGCCGCACCTGCCGGCAGCGCCTTCTTGGAGACGCGCGCGGCGTCCGCGCTGGAGTCTTGGGGGTGACGGCGCGCCGCCTAGGCCCTTTCTTTCTTTTTATTTTCCTGCACCGAATCGATGTAGCCCCGCGGGGGCATGAGAACAAAATCTTTATGTTTTAACTTAATGCTTTTGTGATTTGGGGTGTATGCGTTCCCTCCCGAAGTCCTCTCGTGAGGCTATTGTTTTTTTTCTTTGCTCGCCTCAACGCTCTATGCTGTCAGGACCCAGCCCCGAGCGGGCCTCAGCCGCCGCTGGTATGTCTGGTCGTGATGCGGGGACAAGGCCAGGTGGTGAGGGGCACCGGCAGCTAGTGAGGGCTCCTGAGGCGCGATGCTCAGGGAGCGCCCCTTTGGCGTGCAAGCGGCTTACGCAGAAGAAAAAACGCTAGCACTCAGCGGGATCGCGAGGGGAGAGAGCTTGAGCGACGGTAAGGGCATCTCGTGAGGTAGTTAGACTTAGATTTTAGCGGAGAGTGGTGTCGGGCGAGCCACAGCTCATGAGGAGCTCATGCAGCTCACGAGGCGTGCTCATGAGGCGTGCTCATGAGGCTCGGCCTTCGGAGTATCTTTGTCTCGCGGGGCCGGCTCGCGAGAGGCCGCCCGTGAGGTCCTCGCGCGACCTGCCTCCTGAGGGACTGCATATCGACAGATTTCACAATGGGGGGAGCAGCACGCGCTCGCTAGCTTGCCCGTGACCATTGTGTGAGGAGATAAGGCACCAAGGACCTTGGTGAGGTGACGTGCACGGGAGCTGGCCCGCGAGCCAGAGCTCAGTCACTTGGATTTGGCGGCGCTGCAGGGACGGACCCGAGCACAGGCGCCATGCCTAGTCCCCGCTCATGAAATCGGTCAGGGGAGGGGTCGTGAGCGTGTGGCACTCTCGGGTAGGCATCGTACTTAACAGGAAATTAAGTAGGTAACATAACTCGTCAGGGTGAAATCAGCAAAATCCATTACACAACCAAAAAGGAGACGGGCGAGGTTGCCGTGTCCGGCACGGATACTTGAGGTTGAGCTCAGCCGCATTTGAACAAAATCACCTTGGCGGAAGGGTTCCGTGAGCGAAGGCGCGGGAGGCGTGGCGAGAAGGAGTGTGGGCCGCGTGAGGCAATGCATCAGACGCACATGGCAGGACTGTGCTGGGGAGACGTCAGACCGCTTGGCGAGGTGCGCCAAGGAAGTCCGCTCCTCCGGGGCCAGGGGGCTCGCGAGGAGTAGGGGGCTCACGAGGCCCTGGCGCGAGGGATGCCAGCCTCTGAAAAAAGGCACCGGCGTTCCTCAGGCCGAAGGGTATGCGCATGCCACCAACGGCGGGGCCAGCGCCCTGGCCGATTAGCGGCAGCAGGAATGGGTCGCGAGGGCAAAACTTGTTGAGGCTGGTGAAGTCGACGCACATGCGCTCCTTGCCGCCCTTCTTGGGGAAGTCGACTGGGTTGGCGAGCCACTTGGGATGGCGCACCTCGCGAACGACCCCAGCTTCCTGGAGCTTCTGAACTTCCTTGACGATGAAATCTTGCTTCTCTGGCGCCTAGCGCCGTGCTTTCTGCTTGACGGGGCGTGCATTGGGGCACACCGCTAAGTGGTGCTCGATCACCTCCCTCGGCACACCGAACAAGTCAGATGCTTTCCAGGCGAAAACATCCGAGTTTGCCCGAAGGTGTAAGACCCCGATTTTTGGCTCTTTCTTTTTTTGGATTTCTTCGAATTTTTATTTGGAGTTCTTTTTCGGTGGCTCTGTGGTCTTGAAACCTAGGGGAGACCATCTCTTCTGCCTCTCCCAAGTGGCTTGTCATTCTCAAATCTATCCCAAGGCCATGTCATTTCCATCTGAGCCCAACCTCAATTTTTATTTCTTGGGAATATTCCTTTTTTCTATTGAAGGAATAACCCTGTTTGCCCTAGGTTGTGAAGCAACCAATATTTCTGTCATTCCAAAAATTCCCACAAAATTCCCACAAAATTTTTGGGCACTCTTTCCTATCCAAATAATTGCCACATGCCAAAATTCAACTCCATTTGCCTAGTAAATCTTCCTCAGCAAATTTCCAAAGTTTCTGACCAGAGAGAAGCTTTGTGAAGGAAGTACTAGCTAGGCTTATCCAAATGAGTTGAAATTTTCGTAGATCATTTATATGATCAAATAATGACTCTCCACCAAATTTAATCTCCATCCAACAAACTATGTGGGCACACCTTCAAATCTTGGTTTCTGGTCACAATTTCAGGTTGTGAAGCAACTATACTTTATATTGCTTCATAAAATATGAAATTAATCCAAGACCTAAATATCCATATGTCTATTGAGCATGCCAAAATTCACATCATTTTGCCAAGTCATTTTCTCCACAAAATTCCCCCAAGTTTCTGTCCAGTGTGGAGCACTGTGAAGGAAGTACCATTTATACTTATCCAAATGGGATGAAATTTTTATGGTGCCTTCATATGCCCAAATAATCACCCTCTAGCAAATTTCAGCTCAACCCAAGTAACCATGTGAGTGCTACTTCCTGATCTAGCTTCTAGAACGGATTTGGCAGTTGTAAAGCAACTATGTTAGATTCTGGTCCAAATCTCTTCAAAATCCACAGGATCTTAGTCCTTCCTACCCTAAACCCCTAAGACATCCTGGTTAGCTCTTATCCCATCCCATTTGATCACTATTTCATGCCTAAGTTTGCAACAACAAACTTTCTCTGATCATTCCCATCATCCCACAGTGTATCTCTTCGATCTATCACCTCAGGGAGGACCCACTTAGGAGGGACTACATGTTAGACATCCTGTTGATGACCAGAGCGCACCGCGTGCGCCTCTGCACGTGGTGACCACGCGGTCTGGCGCACCGAGAGAGCGCTCTGGGCATCGGGTCCCTCTGCCGCCGCCCAAACGTCATCCTCGCGACACCGCGGCATGTCCACTGCATTGCACTCACTCCCCTCTATCCACGCGTCCCCTCTGGACCCCTCCCCTTCTCCTCTTTCCTCTCCGGCGAGCCACGCCATCCTGGGATGCCCGCGTCCGTCGTCGCCTTGCCCTTGTCCTCTTGCTCCTCGCGGCATCTATGCACCGAATGCACTCCCCCTAGACCTCTCTCCCCCTCCGCGCGTGCGCACGCACACGCGGTCAAACCAGGGGCATCGTCTTCGCGTCCGTGGCGGCATCCGGCGAGGGCATCGTCGCCGCGGTATTTAAGCCCACCCGAGCACGTCCGCTCTTCACCAACAGCTCCCTCTCCCTCCTAGAAGCCTCCCCAACCACTCGCCCATGCTCAAGGAGCTCTCCTCGCTCCTCACGGCCGCCACGGTCATCGCCGGAGTCCGCTTAAATTCGAGCCATGTCGAGCTCTCCTCTCCGCCCTAACACCACCATCGAGCTCCTAGCAGCACTCCGGCCCTCTCCAGCCTCCATCCCGGGCCAATGGATGCCCGAGTCGCCGAAGCCCACATCGGCCGAAGCCCCGCCCGCCGCGGCCGAAGCCCTGCTCGACTCCGACCTCCCCAGCAAGCGTGAGTGGTCCAGGCGGGTGCGGCTCCGCCCCCAGATCACGCCGGTATGCCGCACGACCCAATTGGTGGACCACAGCGCCGGCGGTCATCGCCGGACTCCACTGCTCCCCGGCCAGGCAGGGGGCGCTGGAGGTTGGAGAAGAACCCGCAGGCGGGCGCCGCCTGTAAGTGGCTGTTGGCCGGGCCCGCGCGGGTTAAGTGGACACGGATTCCGCGGAGTACGTCTTCGGTTGATGAAAGCGTAAACCGCTGCAGCCTCGCACATAAATGCGCTTTCCCTTACCTGAAAGCGTATTATCTGGAATACGCTTTCTCTTTTTCAGCCGCCGGCCGAAACCCTTATATTGCGGGCGTTCGCCCGTTAGCAGCAGAAATGAATATTTTTATTTAAATTTCTGCCTAACGAACGAACGGCCGTAACTCCGCAACCGTAACTCCGAATCAGGTTATTCCAAAGCCCACGATCTTAGTTCGTTGAGCCCGTTCCGATGGTATCATTTTTGTGAGGTTTCCACACTAAGAAATTGACCATTTTTTCCTTGCCCTTAAAACAGCTCCGCCGAGAGGGAAACTTTTCCGGCGATTCGTTCCGCGAGTTCATCGCACCTCTCCCCGGTGAATCCTTCACCCCCAGGCAAGCCCCAACAGCCACTTGCATGATGGCATTGTAGTAGCCATGGTTTCCACGTGAATATTTAATAATTGTTTGCTCATTTTATTATTTTGTGAATAACAAATGCTCGTGAATCCATGATCGTTCTTATGCCATGTTCATTTTGCATCTAGTTAGTTAAATGATTATTTATTAGTATTATTCCTATGATTTATTCTTGTAAGCATTTCATTTGCTAGTGATAATGGTATGCTCACATGAATAGTTATCGTTTGTATGCTAATGCTTGTGATATTCGTGATCATCGTTATGCTATGCTCATTTGCATTCCGTAGAATAAATGATTTATCATTGTTGATGCTATGTTGTTAAATGGTTATGTTGCCCATCCATGGTTACACTGATATCATGCTCATGTGCATTGTTATTTCATTATGTTGTTATGACTCAGCTCATCACCATTCAAGTTAAACCTGACATTAATCAAACTTGAACAAATCTGTTGGCTGAGTCATGGTGCCACCGAATCGAGCTCACCAGTGCAACCACACTTGCCTGGATGGGGAGGCCCTAATGCGGTCTATTGTCATGCCTCTCGCTGGTGCCTCCTACTAGGGAAGGTTATGGGTGCGCTACCCTGATCAGGTAGGCGGCCATAAGCCTTGAGTACCCGAGTTTTCTGGTGCCGAGGTCCCCATTTGGGACGATGTTTATGTTTGGCCACGACGGTGGCGGCCACATAGGTGGCGGATGTCACGAGTTGGCATCGGGTAACCCAGGACATAGCCCAAAGGGGAGTTTGTCGGAGTGGCCGGGAGAGTGTCATGCAATAGATTGGTTTTGTCAGAATGTCATTGGTCCACCCGAATGGGAGCACGAGGCCATGAGTTTCGTAGTGTGGGTACAGTGTACTAACCTCTGCAGATTGTATAATCTATCGATAGCCGCATCCTCGGTCATGGACACAGTTCGTAGTAGGTCACACTATGGGTCAACAGAAATAACAACCTGAATAATAACCACCCCGGTTCGATGAGAAAAGAAGTTGGTTGATCTTTATGTGGTCATGCGATGATCACAGGTAGAGATTAAGCTCCGTGTGGTCATGTGATGATCATGATGGTATAGTTGATACCGAGCTTGGTTGATCCTGAGGTGATCGTGTGATGACCATGATGGTAAGTTGTGGTTACGAGATAACCTCCGAGCAGAGTAAGTTGGTCCATGAGACCTTAAACGTTGACCCCCTTGCATGCTAGTGCTAGTATCATCATGTTCATATCATGAGTAACATGTACATGCCATGCTCACTCTCATGTTGATTCTAGTAGCATCATGTTCATCATTGATAATTAACCTGTAAATGCCATGCTGTTGTTTGTCTTGATTGCTGTGAGCTTGGGAGTACATTCAAAGTACTCACCTGGCGTGTCATGCCAGATTGCAGGTCATGACGTGATTGATTGCTTGTCGAGGATCCCGAGGTTGCACTCTAGGATTGCATCCCAGCGAGAGTCCCTGCGGAGTGGAGTTCATCACCGACGTCGTTGTTCCACTGCTAGGATTTATTCTGCTTCGAGATGTTCCGCTGCTAGCATAGAGCTACCTTAGCAGGCAGAGTGTCGCTGTGCCCCGTGTAACCTTTATAATATCGGACCCTTGTACCCGTGTTATTTGTAATAAGAGCTGATTTGTTCTATGCCAAGCAGTGCCGTATTCCAGAAGACTTGATCTCTGGGCTGGAATACGGGGTGTTCCGGTCTCTCTGAGCCGGGGTGCCACAGAGCTTGGTATCAGAGCCAGGTCTGGCTGTAGGATGCCCTAGTCAGCGCGAGCGTTAGAAACCGGTAGTTCAGAGTCTAGCTTGCTTGTTGCATTTGGTTGTTGCATTTGTTTGCTGCATAGCATGCATATAGACTCACTATCTTGTCGCTAACGGTCTTATCTTGTGAGTGTAGGTGGCATCGGTTTCGATCCACTACCTACACCCTCCAGTTTTGCATACTTGCTCGTTGGTGTTTGGTGTCATCTCTGTCCCAGCGGAGTGATGCCGAGGTACCTAGTGGTGTCGATCACTTGCAGGATTGATGCACAGGTATCGCACCAATATATTCTCTTCAGCCACACCTATTGTTTCAGTAGTAGACATGTTTCTACCCGGGTCTTGCCATCCAACCCGCCGTTTGGTAACCCTCACTGGTCTTTGTTACCAGGAAAGGGCAATGCCAGCAGGCCCTTCTTTCCACCGCTATCCTACCCTATCTGGACGAGTACGGCTCCCTTCCGTACGCTTGATGATGATATGGCCGTGACATCCGTGTCTCGCTACATGATCACCGAGTCCATCCGCATCCCTAAGCCCGTCCGGATGCAACCGGTGCTTATAACACCCCAAAATATTTTCTTTGAATTTTCAAAATCTTTTCTTTAAAATAAAATACTTTGAATTATTATGACCTTTTTCTCCCCTGCTTCTTCTGTTCTGAAAATCATTTTTAATTTTTAATTGGGTTTCAAAATTTTAAATGATTCTGATTTGGATGGTTTATTAATTGGGAAATTATTTTTGGAGGATCACAAATATTTTCATTTAGAAAAGTTTTTGGAATAATTAAAATTATTCCATGGAAATGGCCATTTCACTTCTTTCTAGCCCTTCTAAAATCCTCCAATAATTTTTCTGTCACTTCTAAATTATCCCTCAAGTCATTCTCACATTCTAGGACAGTGTCCAATACTTTCCCACTCCACAAAAATATTTCTCTTATTTTAAATAAATTCCAAAGTTGGAATTTATATTTATCATGGTTTCTCTGATTTACAAAGGAACCATATTTTCCTCAACTCTTCTGCACTCACAAAAATTATCCTAACAACTAGGCAGTACCCACAACTCATTTCACCAAAAACTTTGGGTTCTACAGTTCAAAATTTTCAAATTCCATCCAGTTCAAATTTGGACCATATTCAAATTCCATGACCAAAACCTATTTTTAATTGCTCCAAAAATCTGAATCTCTGCCAGACTCTCTTTTACGCATCAACACCTCACCACAAAAATTCCCACAAATTCCTAAAATCCCTAGCACCCTCTGGCATTCCATCATACATGTGGTGGGCGTACTGTAGCACTGTCGGTAAAATTCAGTTAACTGAATTTGTTCAGAGGCAGGGGCGATCGATGCCGTGCAACCCTCTCCTTCCTTCTCCTCCACGGCGTCGCCTTTTCTCATCAATGCCTCGACCCCTGGCCCAGTCCCCAGCCTCTCCTCGCCGATGAGCTGTCGGCAAACCGGTGCAACGGCCACCATGCTCATCCACGGCGGACCGAAGAACCGCCACGGCCACCGATGAGCATTCACTAGCCGCCCCACCCAAACCTACCACTCTCTCCACGCGGCACCTCCTCCGCGACATCAGAGCACCGTCCATGCCGCCCTGGGCCCGTTGTCAGTCGTCGGAGCTAGTCATCACCGCCGCACCCGTACTCGAGCCTCGCCGCGGGTAAGGCCATAGAGCTCGACGTCGCCCGCACTGGCGCTTCCAGATAACTCCACTGACCTCACTTATCACTCACCGCCCTTGACCACCGCCTCTAACCACCTTGTCGGCCGGATTAACTCCGGCGTGATACAGTCTGCCTCGGCCACGCTCGACGCGCCTATATAAGAGCTCCTCGAGCTCCATCCAGTACTTGCACCACACCCACACACCCTCAATCGGTCTCCCGTGCACTCATTCGACCACGGGGAGGTCATCTTCCCCGACTCCGACCACCGATCCGCCGCCACCCTCCACGATCAGCTCGACGCCGTTACTCCACCTCCACCGCTGAAATCTTGCCAGTAGCCTCATATCACTCCCTCTCACCAATTCCGCGATCCAATTCGGTGTTTAAAGCTCTCTCCGGCGAGATCCCAACTCTCCCGACGCCGCCGTCCGCCGGAGACAACCTCGCCGTCGCTCCGGTGCTCGCCGGCGACCAACACCGCCGCCCACCGACGCGGAAGTCCACCCTGATCACGCTCCGATCATCGCCGCCTCCCAAAACCCCGGCGATCGTCGCCGGTGATCGCCGGCTCCCTTCTGTCCACGCGCGTGAGCGCGTTTAAATTCAAACCTGACGGGTGGACCCCACCCGTCAGCGTTTTCTTTTTTTCTGATTTTAAACCGAAGACGTATCTTCTGTTTACGCCTTCTGCGCTGGACAACATACTTTTGTCGAACCGTTTTCTGTTTAAACCGCACAGGGACTGGCTATTTTGCAGAAAGACCCCTGGGTTTAAAAGTTTAATAACTTTTAAACCACAACTCTGTTTGAGTTGATTCTTTTTTTTGAAATTCTTGTTTTTCTCTCTAGTTTTTTAGTATTTATTTGAAAATATTTTGAGACAACTTTTGGTTCTGTTGCAAAAAAAATTTAATTTGAATTTGAATTTGAATTTTTCAGAAAACGAAGAGGGAAACTTTGCCGGGAATTTCGAGGGTTCACTTTCTGACTACTTTGAGCATGGCAAGCATTTTTGAACTTGGGATATGGTGATTGCATTTGCATTGCATGATTGCATCGGTTTGGAGTTGCAACATATGTGTAGTATATCACAAGTGCATGCATGCATGGTCATATCATTTTTACACTTGCTTGCACTTCACTCAAGTGACTTTCTACCGTGAATAAGAGATGTGAGACAACCAGGAGTATAACTCCTGCCTTGGGCGTGCCGGTGGGCACGGGCTGTGCTATGACACGATGGTGTCACCGTGGCATGTGAGACATGCCAGTCATAATAACAACACCTCCTGAGTCGACCTAGATCGAGTCTTGTTCCGTCACACCTAGCTAAACACTATGCTGCCACGGGTCTTCCCGCGAGGGAAGTACGGTTTAGTAAGTTGCTAACCCCTGTCTGTGTACACACCACATAGAGGGCCATGATGAGGGTTTCCATGGCCATGGACTAATGCCCGTCATCAGGTCAGGGGGCATGGGTGTATCCGGCTGGGCCGAGAGGGGGGCACCCCTTGTAATCCGTGCATATGAATAGTGATCCCATGCTATTCGAAATTGTAGTGTCCCTGACTTAGAGTTTTTCTTGAACGATGCTTTGGGTGATTCCTGGCATCCGGAAAGTTAATCTGGTGTGTGCTGGTCAGGCGTGTTTTCAACCCAAAGACCGTAATGGGAATTAGCCAGTACCACGGTGCTGGCTAAAGAAATCTCATACACGTGGGTAAAGAGTACACCCTCTGCAGAGTTATATCTATTCGAAAAGCCGTGTCCACGGTTAAGGACGTTAGCTGGGAGGGTCAAGTGTCGGTCCCGGTGTCAGTCTCCGAAGGAAATAATTAATTTGAGCATGAATTATTTTGCAGGATAATTACTGTCATCCTAATGCCATCATGTATAATTTTGTTATCATAAATGCTATTGTTATAAGTATTCTTATTACTATGCATACTATTGTGGACTAACCCGTTTCTCTTATTTTATTTCCTGAGTGCCTCAGGGGCTGGCTGGACTACCCCGGACACTCGATTTTTTTTATTTCTTTTCAAGACCTCTCGTGGCGTCGCTTGAGTTCTCGGGCGGTCCTGTCTCGCCCGATTCTCTTTTAGACACCCGTTTGGCATTTCGTTTCAAGACCTCTCGTGGCGTCGCTTGAGTTCTCGGGCGGTCCTGTCTCGCCCGATTCTCTTTTAGACACCCGTTTGGCATTTCTTTTCAAGACCTCTCGTAGCGTCGCTTGAGTTATCGGGCGGTCATGTCTCGCCCGATTCTCTTTTAGACACCCGTTTGGCATTTCTCTTGGATACTCGGGCGGTCTTGTCTCGCCCGATTCTCCACTTTATATTTTCTTTTGGATTCTCGGGCGGTCCTATCTCGCCCGATTATCCACTTTTAGCTTTCTTGGTTTGTCACTAACATTATATTTACTCATACTTTTGCACATGCTAATATTTATCATGCCATGTTTTAAATTTCAGTCAACATGAGCATATCATTTAATCCATCATGGGCATATGCATTCGGTATATCTTTCGTTCATAATGTTTGCGAGTACATTCCAACATACTCACTAGCTTGTCCCTGGCTATTTTATTGGCCAGACCTGGAGGAGGACGAGCTTGTGGAGGAAGATTGCGCTAGCGAACCCGACGCTTAGAGGTGTCCCAGTCAGTCAACCTGTGATCTTGGAGTCTACCACATGTATCATCCGCTGTGTTTCCGCTACACCAATAAAATAGTCAAGCCTCACACCGACGCTTGACTTTATTTTATTGTATCAGTGTTGTTCTACCACCACACCACTATGTTATTCCACCACCGTAGTATATTGGCAAGCTTGTAATAATTGTTGAGCCCTCTGACTCAACCCTGTGTAATATTATATTTGTACTGGTTATCTATATCAAGGAAGTCTACCAGTTGTTCTTGGGGCTGGTATGACTTGAGGCTATTCTGTGATTTATCCCAGCAATGGGCCTGACAGTGCTGAGCCAGCGTTTGGTGTAGCTCTGTTTACACCAACCTCTCCACACGCTGATCCACTATCGTGCACACTGCCACAACATGTTAGATCGTATTACCAGAGTTTCCTTGAGAATTGTGTGCTTAAGTAGGCATGCATAGTGAGGTGAATAGCTGCAAAATGTGATGTTGCTTGTATGTAATCTTAATGATGTGTGTGCTTTTGTTTGAGTCATTTCTTTTGCTTCCTTCTTTGGGCCCTCGGTGTTACCTTATTTCCCCTTATGAAAGTTGCTCATCAACCGACACCGGACTCGGAGAATCAGTGAGGATTTCAAATATTTGGAAGCTCAGCTAAACATAATGGAATTCTCAGCCGACTGCATTTTATTGGGAATATCTGACTTGAATGCAAATGATATCCTAGATTGAATATCAGCAACAATTTTACATCAGTGTGCAACCATTACAACCATAATGAACCAGCTGGAAGACAATTGGTGTGCAAGACAAAAGTACATTTCCAGTCAAAGGAATATCAAGGGTATACATATATATGGCATTCAGTCTGCATATCACAGAGAGAAGCTTCTGATGTAAGCAACCCAGTCTTCTTCCTCACACTACCAGCGAAGCTTACGATGCAAGGTTCCGCAGTCTTGCTCAGTATGATATGTGGATAGCTTACAGTGTAAGGTACTCAGTCTTCTTTGGTAATCCACCGCAGAAAGCTTTCGGCATAAGGCACCGAATCTTCTCCAGTAAGCAACCAGGAGGAGAAGCTTCTGGAGCACGATGCCCAGTCTTCTTCAGCACGCTATCCCGACAAAAGCTTCGAGCATAAGCTATTCGGTCTTCCTCAGCACACTACTCTCACAAAGCTTCCAGCACAAGCTATCCAGTCCTCGTCAGCACAACACTACAAACATTTATCTTCATTGGTACAAGATATTACACAGTGAGTTGGAAGAATATGGCAGAATCAGATCCGCAACAGTTGGGTCAGAAACATGAGCTACTCAGGACCCAAGTGTCTGCCTCGGGAATCAAATGCTCTGCTACCCATGCTTCCATATATATATTGTGAGCATGCTGCCAAGGTAATGCAAGTCACTCGTACGATGATGCAAGCACGGTGAGAATCTGACAACCACATGAGTTACGCAAGAGGAAGAAAAGACAGTTATACACCTAAGTGTGATGCAAGGACTGACAAGCTATGAAGTAAGACAATGTTGGGACAACAACCTTGACAGTGGATATCAAGGCCAGTTTCCTCCCAACCGACAAAGTGATATCGTTAACCCTCATCACCGTCATGTATGATTGACCACAACAGTGAGCTCTATACAAGTAACCGTGAACCTGGTTCGGATGATCATTGCCCTATAGTTAAAGCTCGAGAGATGATAAACTTGCCAGTTAAACGTTGTTGCACTGCCTAAGGGTAAGGATAAGGTATGCTTGCTGAAATATTGCACCTGACAGCACCTATGGTCACACGAAGGATTAAGGATATTTATGGCCAAGTTCTTTCAGCAAAAGATTCGGACAAAAGAAAACGATAATGAAGGAGCATGACCAGCAATACAGGTATGATAATTGTGGCATGAACAACATGGTATGGATACCCAAGACAGTCTGATTCTGTATTAATCACCATGAACACACACCCAAGGGGTCTACTCTGTTTGTAAGGACCTCGTATCAAGGTGACAGTTGAATCGTCGATACGGATCTGAGACAAGGAAGTCAGCAAGATTTAGAACTACCTACGAGGAGCCAGATTCCGCCAAGAGAACGATTATGATTCCCAACATTGTTTTGAACCCGGAGGACATGCACCTACTCGAGTAACCCGATGCAAGGAATAAAGGTTTCATGTCCATCAAGGAAATTTGTTCGCAACTCCATTGATACTATCGGTGCTGGATGGAAGAATGTCACGTCAATTGGAAATCACTCCCGGATTTATGAAAATATGACATATTCCAATTAGGATAATATATCAGATAAGCCAGCAGACATAAAAGAATTGGAGTCAGAGTAAGGATGAACATATGAAGAAAGTCTTGGATACAGTGAAGCAAACCACCCCGGAGCAAGGCAGTCCGTCAGATGCAATTCAGTGGGAACAATTTATAAAGGAAAAGGATACCCGAGTTGGAAACGGTTTCCTTAAGTTAGAATATTCATACTTGTTCCCCGAGCAACCAAATCTCGAGGATGAGATTTATCATAAGGGGGGTAGGTTTGTAACACCCCGATTTTTGGCCCTTTCTTTTTCTTTTGGATTTCTTTGAATTTTTATTTTGGAGTTCTTTTTCGGTGGCTCTCTGGTCTTGAAACCTGGGGGAGACCATCTCTTCTACCTCTCCCAAGTGGCTTGTCATTCTCAAATCTATCCCAAGGCCATGTCATTTTCATCTGAGCCCAACCTCAATTTTTATTTCTTGGGAATATTCCTTTTTTCTATTGAAGGAATAACCCTGTTTGCCCTAGGTTGTGAAGCAACCTATATTTCTGTTATTCCAAAAATTCCCAAAAAATTCTCATAAATTATTTGGATCATATATTCCACAAATATGTCAAAACCCATCCTTGCCTAGTTCAAAAATAATTCAGCAATATTCATTTACTATTCTGTCCAGTATGGCACTTTGTGAAGGAAGTGCTATTTATCTTTTCTTGATTGCCCTCAAAATTTTTGGGCACTCTTTCCTATCCAAATAATTGCCACATGTCAAAATTCAACTCCATTTGCCTAGTAAATCTTCCTCAGAAAATTTCCAAAGTTTCTGACCAGAGAGAAGCTTTGTGAAGGAAGTACTAGCTAGGATTATCCAAATGAGTTGAAATTTTGGTAGATCATTTATATGATCAAATAATGATTCTCCACCAAATTTTATCTCCATACAACAAACTATGTGAGCACACCTTCAAATCTTGGTTTCTGGTCACAATTTCAGGTTGTGAAGCAACTATACTTTATATTGCTTCATAAAATATGAAATTAATCCAAGACCTAAATATCCATATGTACATTGGGCATGACAAAATTCAAATCATTTTGCAAATTCATTTGCTCCACAAAATTCCCCCAAGTTTCTGTCCAGTGTGGAGCATTGTGAAGGAAGTACCATTTATTCTTATCCAAATGGGATGAAATTTTGATGGTGCCTTCATATGCCCAAATAATCACCCTATACCAAATTTCAGCTCAACCCAAGCAACCATGTGGGTGCTACTTCCTGATCTAGCTTCTAGACCAGATTTGGCAGTTGTAAAGCAATTATGTTAAATTCGGGTCCAAATCTCTTCAAAATCCACAGGATCATAGTCCTTCCTACCCTAAACCCCTAAGACATCCTGGTTAGCTCTTATCCCATCCCATTTGATCACTATTTCATGAATAAGTTTGCAACAGCAAACTTTCTCTGATCATTCCCATCATCCCACAGTGTATCTCTTCGATCTATCACCTTAGGGAGGACCTACTTAGGAGGGACTACACGTTAGACATCCTGTTGATGACCAGAGCGCACCGCGTGCGCTTGTGCATCGGTGACCATGCGGTCTGGCGCACCGAAAGCGCGCTCTGGGCATCGGGTCCGTCTGCCGCCGCCGAAACACCGTCCTCGCGACACCGCGGCATGTCCACTGCCTTGCACTTACTCCCCTCCGTGCACGCGTCCCCTCTGGACCCCTCCCCCTCTCCTCTTTCCTCTCCGGTGAACCACGCCGTCCTGGGATGCCCGTGGCCGTCGTCGCCTTGCCCTTGTCCTCTTGCTCCCCGTGGCATCTATGCACCGAATGCACCCCCATAGACCACTCTCCCCCTCCGCGCGTGCGCACATGCACGCGGTCGCGCCAGGGGCATCGTCTTCATGTCCGTGTCGGCATCCGGCGAGGGCATCGTCACCGCGGCTATTTAAGCCCACCCGAGCACCTCCTCTCTTCACCAACAGCTCCCCTCTCTCCTAGAAGCCTCCCCAACTACTCGCCCGAGCTCAAGGAGCTCTCCTCGCTCCTCACGGCCGCCACGGTCATCACCGGAGTCCGCTTAAATTCGAGCCATGTCGAGCTCTCCTCTCCGCCTTAACACCACCATCGAGCTCCTAGCAGCACTCCGGCCCTCTCCAGCCTCCATCCCGGGCTAATGGACGCCCGAGTCGCCGAAGCCCACATCGGCCGAAGCCCCGCCCGCCACGGCTGATGCCCTGCTCGACTCCGACATCCCCAGCAAGCGTGAGTGGTCCAGGCGGGTGTGGCTCCGCCCCCTGATCACGCCGGTATGCCGCACGGCCCAATTGGTGGACCACAGCGCCGGCGGTCATCGCCGGACTCCACTGCTCCCCGGCCAGGCACGGGCGCGGGAGGTTGGAGAAGAACCTGCAGGCGGGCCCCGCCTGTAAGTGGCTGTTGGCCGGGCCCGCGCGGGTTAAGTGGACACCGATTCCGCGGAGTACGTCTTCGGTTGATGAAAGCGTAAACCGCTGCATCCTCGCGCATCAATGCGCTTTCCCTTGCCCAAAAGCGTATTCTCTGGAATACGCTTTCTCTTTTTCAGCCGCCGGCCGAAACCCTTATATTGCGGGCGTTCGCCCGTTAGCAGCAGAAATGAATATTTGTATTTAAATTTCCGCCTAACGAACGAACGGCCGTAACTCCGCAACCGTAACTCCGAATCAGGTGATTCCAAAGCGCACGATCTCAGTTCGTCGAGCCCGTTCCGATGGTATCATTTTCATGAGGTTGCCACACTGTGAAAATAACCATTTTGCCCTTGCCCTTAAAACAGCTCCGCCGAGAGGGAGACTTTTCCGGCGATTCGTTCCGCGAGTTCATCGCACCTCTCCCCGGTGAATCCTTCACCCCCAGGCAAGCCCCAACAGCCACTTGCATGATGGCATTGCAGTAGCCATGGTTTCCACGTGAATATTTAATAATTGTTTGCTCATTTAATTATTTTGTGAATAACAAATGCTTGTGAATCCATGATCGTTCTTATGCCATGTTCATTTTGCATCTAGTTAGTTAAATGATTATTTGCTAGTATTATTCCTATGATTTATTCTTGTAAGCATTTCATTTGCTAGTGATAATGGTATGCTCACATGAATAGTTATCGTTTGTATGCTAATGCTTGTGATATTCGTGATCATCGTTATGCTATGCTCATTTGCATCCAGTAGAATAAATGATTTATCATTGTTGATGCTATGTTGTTAAATGGTTATGTTGCCCATCCATGGTTACACTGATATCATGCTCATGTGCATTGTTATTTCATTATGTTGTTATGACTCAGCTCATCACCATTCAACTTAAACCTGACATTAATCGAACTTGAACTAATCTGTTGCCTGAGTCATGGTGCCACCGAATCGAGCTCACCAGTGCAACCACATTTGCCTGGATGGGGAGGCCCTAATCCGGTCTATTGTCATGCCTCTCGCCGGTGCCTCCTACTAGGGAAGGTTATGGGTGCGCGCTACCCTGATCAGGTAGGCGGCCATAAGCCTTGAGTACCCGAGTTTTATTGCGCCGAGGTGCCCGTTTGGGACGATGTTTATGTTTGGCCACGACGATGGCGGCCACATAGGTGGTGGATGTCACGAGTTGGCATCGGGGTAACCCAGGACATAGCCCAAAGGCGAGTTTGTCGGAGTGGCCGGGAGAGTGTCATGCAATAGATTGGTTTTGTCGGAATGTCGTTGGTCCACCCGAATGGGAGCACGAGGCCATGAGTTCCGTAGTGTGGGTACAGTGTACTAACCTCTGCAGAGTGTATAATCTATCGATTGCCGCGTCCTCGGTCATGGACACAGTTCGTAGTAGGTCACACTATGGGTCAACAGAAATAACAACCTGAATAATAACCACCCCGGTTCGATGAGAAAAGAAGTTGGTTGATCTTTATGTGGTCATGCGATGATCACAGGTATAGATCAAGCTTCGTGTGGTCATGTGATGATCACGATGGTATAGTTGATACCGAGCTTGGTTGATCCTGAGGTGATCGTGTGATGATCATGATGGTAAGTTGTGGTTACAAGATAACCTTCGAGCAGAGTAAGTTGGTCCATGAGAGCTTAAACTTCGACCCCCTTGCATGCTAGTGCTAGTATCATCATGTTCATATCATGAGTAACATATACATGCCATGCTCACTCTCATGTTGATTCTAGTAGCATCATGTTCATCATTGATAATTAACCTGTAAATGCCATGCTATTGTTTTTCTTGATTTCTTTGGTTGTTGTGAGCTTGCAAGTACATTCAAAGTACTCACCTGGCGTGTCATGCCAAATTGCAGGTCATGCCATAATTGATTGCTTGGTGAGGATCCCGAGGTTGCGCTCTAGGATTGCGTCCCAGCCAGAGTCCCTGCGGAGTGGAGTTCATCACCGACGTCGTTGTTCCGCTGCTAGGATTTATTCCGCTTCGAGATGTTCCGCTGCTAGCATAGAGCTACCTTAGCAGGCGGAGTGTCGCCATGCCCCCTCTAACCTTTGTAATATCGGACCCTTGTACCCGTGTTATTTGTAATAAGAGTTGATTTGTTCTATGCCAAGCAGTGCCGTATTCCAGAAGACTTGATCTCTGGGCTGGAATACGGGGTGTTCCAGTCTCTCTGAGCCGGGATGCCACAGAAGGAAGGTGACGAGCATGCTTTCCTATGCAGGAGGAAGGCTAGCGCCGATGGTGAAGGCAGGGCCGGAGCCGCTGTCGTCCATCGACACCTTCTTCATCTCGGCGCGGTCCTGAGAGAACAACTGGTTCATCTTCTTGGGTGCAGCCTCAGGAGGCTCGGCCGCGTCTTCGTCAGCCGGATGCGCGACAACGGCAGCCTTGTAAGCGTGCTCCAGGGAGCAGATCGCGTCCTTCTTGTCGCAGGTGACAGTGATGGTGCCGCCACTGTCGGGCATCTTGAGGACGTTGTAGGCGTGGTGGGTCGCCGCCATGAACTTGGTGAGAGCTGGGTAGCCCAAGATGGCGTTGTAAGGCAGGCCGATCTGCGCCACGTCGAAGTCGATGAGCTCGGTGTGGTAGTTCTTGCAGGTGCCGAAGGTGACGGGGAGGCGCACTTGCCCTAGAGGGATGGTGGAGCCATCGGTCACTCCAGAGAAGGGCCTGGTCGGCATCAGCTGGTCATCGGGCACTTGGAGCGTCTCGAAGGTCTCGATGGAGATCACGTTGAGGCCGGCGCCCCCGTCGATGAGGGTCTTGGTAACCGTGACGTTGCTGATGGTGGGAGTGCACAGCATGGGGAGCACGCCTGCGGAGGCCATGAACTTGGGGTGGTCCTTGGAGTCGAAGGTGATGGCGTATTGCGACCACTTGAGGGGCTGCGAGGCCTCTGGCCTCGGGAGAGCGGCATTCACCTCGCGAGAGAACTGCTTGAAGTGGCGGTTGGACGCGGGGGCCTGAGCCCCGCCGAGGATGCAGGCGACCGCGTGAGGCTCCTGGTAGCCCCCAGCGCCCTTATCAGGCTGTTGACGTCGTTCCTCCGGGGTGGCGGCGGCAGCGGCGGAAGAGCGGCATTGGCCTGAGGATTTGCCTCACGGGGCTGGTTGCGCCAGGCGGCCTCACGAGGCTGGTCGCGCCAGCCCTGGCGGAAGTTGCCGTTGCCATTGTGGCCATCCCAATGGTTGCCGCCGCGGCCACCTCCACGGCTGGCGCCGCGGCCATTGCGGTCGTCTCGGCGGCCCTGGCGCTCGTCGCGGAGCAGCTTGAGCTCCTGGCAGTCCTTGGTGCTGTGGGAGCGGATGTTGTGATAGGCGCAGAGTGGCCGGCTGTCTTTCCTGGGCTCGTCACGGTCGCATCCACGCTTCTGCTCGGGCTCCGCTGCAAGCACGGCAGGGCCCTTGCGCTTGACGTCCTTGTTCTTGGTCTTGGCGGCGTCGAGTGCCGCATCGGGGTCGTTGTGGACGAAGAGGCGGCCTTCTTCAGCCATGGCGCACTTGTCGGCGAGGTCGAGCAGCTCAATCACGGAGTCAAGCTCACTATTGATGGCGAGCTTCTCGCGCATCTTGATGTCCATGACGCCGGTGGAGAACACAGATATGACGGCCACGTCGGAGGCGCGCGGGATCTTGTTGTGCACCTGGCTGAAGTGCTGGATGCACTTGCGGAGGGTCTCGTCTGGGCGCTGCCGCACGCGCCGCAGGTCGTTGATGGTGAGGGAGCGGTCCCGTGTGCCCTTGAAGTTGGCGATGAACTGGCTGTAGAGCTCGGGCCACGATGAGATGGATGCCTCGGGCAGGTTCATGAGCCAGGAGCGCGGGCCGTCCTTGAGGGCCATGGGGAACCAGTTCGCCATGACCTTGTCGTCGCCGTTCGCCGCCTCGACGCTCAGCGTGTAGAGCTGAAGGAACTCCGCGGGGTTGGGGGTGCCGTCGTAGCGTGGAGGCAGCTCAGGCTTGAACTTCGCGGGCCAGACCACGCGACGCAGCTCGCGGGTGAAGGCACGCCAGCCTACACCGCTTGAGGGGCCTGCTCTCATGCACGCCACCCCACCAAGGTCCTTGGTGTCTTATCTCCTCGCGTAACGCCCATGAGCGAGCCGGCGAGCGTGCGCTGCTCCCCTATCGAATGACCCTCCGCATGCAGTTATCTCAAGAATAGGTCACCTGGAAGGCCTCGCGAGGTGGCCCAATGGCAAGACGCCCCCCGGAGCCTCGGGAAGCTTCGCAGGCCCCGCCTCGGGAGCCAACCTATGACGGCCATCTTAGCAGGGGACCTCGCGAGCGGAAACCTCGCAAGGCACACCCTACACGTGGAGGCCCACCAGATGCCACTCTCCGCAAGAGCTAAGTCTAACTACCTCATGAGTTGCCCTCGCCATCTTCCAAGCTTTCCCCTCTAGCAGCCTCACGAGCGCCAGCGTTTCTCCTTCCGCGAGCCACTTGCGCGTCAAAGGGGGGCTCCCTGAGCATCGCGCCTCGGGAGCCCTTACTAGCTCCCAGTGCCCTCACCTCCTGGCCATGCCCAGGCATCGCGACCTGACATACCAGTGACGGCTGTAGCCTGCTCGGGGGCTGGGCCCTGATGACGTAGAGCACAAAGGCAAGCAAAAAGATAAAAGCAGGCCTCAAGAGAAAGCTTCACGAGGGCGCAAGCGTTCGATTACAGCAAGTCATAAAGTACTTAAACACAAAGGCATCATCTTCACGCCCCCACGGGGCCACATCAGTCTAGTGCAGGATGACAAAGGAAAGGGGATCCTAAGAAGTCGCGTCGTCGTCGTCATCGCCGCCGTCGCGGTCGTCCCCGCCTCCGTCAAAGCTCTCGCTGCTGTCACAGGAAAACTTCCCAAGTAGTGCGTCCACGTGGCCCTCTACCGCCTTCGCGAGGCCATCGCGAAGCTCCTCGGGGATGGGGGCTATCACCTTGTCGAAATCAAAGCTGGGATCAGCGTGAAGGAGGTGACTGAAGACACGGGTCGCCGCTTGAGAGAAGAGGTCACGGCACTCCTCTTCCAAGATGCCATCCACCTTCTTGGCCCCATCCTCAAGCCGCTCCATGAGCTTGGTGGAGAAATCGACGTAGTCGGCATCGCGGGACTCGCGGAGGGCTTCAAGCCTCTCACTGTAGATGGAGTTCAGAGCGTTGTAGGCCCGAAGTTCAAGGGAGTGGAGCACCTTGGTGCGCTCGTGCTGCCGCTCCCGCTCCCGATCTGCCTCACCTCCAGCCTGCTCGGTGGCGCTGGCGGCACCCCCACCTAAAGATGGAGGGAGGCCAGCTCAGCCCTGGCGTCAGTTTGGGCCCGCAGCGCGGTCTCCCGGCGGGTCTCCGACTCGGCCAGTGCCACCTTGAGATAGGCAATTTCCGGCCGAAAACCCTCGTGCTCTGACTCGAAGGTGTCCTCTTGCCGCTTCAGCTCCTTGCCATGCTCCTCGGCGAGTGCCAGGCGCGCCTCTGCTATCTTTGCGTCGGTGTCTTCTCGGGCCTTCTTCTCCTTAGCCTCCAGCTAGGCGTTGGCCTCGTCGACATGCTTCGCGAGGGTATCCTGGGCATCGGCCACCTGGCGCCCCAGCGCCTCCAGGCACTTGCGCTCCGTGGCCTGCTCGGTCGACGCCCTCTTGAGGTCTCCCTTGCGAGTCGCGAGGTCTGCCTCGAGGGCCGCAAGCTCCCCCTCATGGGTGACGAGGGCGCTTTCCCATGTGCGGAACAGCTGCGCCTGCGCGGCATGTTGATCCTGGAGCTCCTTCAGGCGGGCCTCCGCCTCCTCGCGGCACTTGATGGCTGCTTTGGCCTCCCTGAGAGCACTCGCACAAGCCTCCTTCGCCTCGGCGACATCCTTCTTGCCCTTCGCACGAGCGGCCTTGTTCTGGCGCTGACCCATCTTGACGGCGACGCTAAGCCGGCTCCACCCTTCAGCAAACCTCATGCGCTCCTCGACGAGACGCGCCTCAGCATCTTGGAAATCTTCCCCGAGCCGGTCGAGCGCGGCCTTGGCAGCGCGCAAAGCTCCGTGCCTGAGCAAGGTGCGGTTGCTCATGAGCGCGAGGGCCTAGTCCGAGCCCGGCTCCTCGTCGCCCTCCGTTGTCGCGGTCGGGGAGGCCCTGGCATCGCCCGCTAGGAGCGGGGGGCTCGCCGAGGTTTGCCCCGCACTCGGCTGCGGCGGCACACTGTGAGGGCTCGCCATGCCTGCCACAGGAGCCTCATGCGCAGGCACGGCCTGAGGGCCCGCCGCGGCGCACTCCGCGTCGTCCTCCTCCGCGTTAAGGGAGGCATCTGGGGGGAGTGGGTGCCTCGACCTCCCCCATCGTTGGATCTTCTCTCGCGGCAGGCTCCGCGAGGAGCGCGCCCCCACCTCTGGAGGCAGCCGCCCGAGGCTCGTCCGTCTTGGCCTTGGGGGCCATGCTCGTTCGTGGCTTCGGAGGGACGACCAGCTCCTCCTCGACCTCCACGTGCCCCGTCTCAGCGTCAGGGCGGCGGGCGGCCTCTCCATGCCCCCCAGCACCCGCGGCGGGCACTGGCGCCCCCTTCAGGCTGGGGGCCATCTTTGCCTTCATCGTCATCGTCTTCTTCTTCCTCTGGTCACTGGCGGTCCCCCTGTACGAGCGGTGTCTCAGTCCCGAGCTCGGACAGGAATGCAATCATAAAATGCCGGGATGGGTCACAGAACTTACTCATCGCTGACGGTCCACTTCCTCTTCTTCTCCATGAGAGGCGGGTCGTCACCGCCACCCTCAAGCATCGCCCCGGCTCCACCTTCCGGGCCCCCGGAGCGAGCCGCGGTGGACCCGGACGCATCGTCACCTTTCTCAAGGGCCTAGGAGGTCTCGGCTCCCTGACGGGCTTCTGCCGCTGGGGGCACGACCGCCTCCCGGCCAAGGGTCGCCTTTGCCGTAGGCTGCGCGCTGTCGGCATCGTCGTCCTCAAGGTTGCAGAGGAGCTGATGGCGGGCGCGCGGTGGTGCCCGGTCGGCATCCTCCTCTGTGGCCTCCCCCAAGTCTTCGTCGCCACCGCTGCCTATGGAGTCCAGAGCCACCACGAGAGGGTTCTCACGGGGCCCGACGTGGCCCTCCGGCACGAGACCCCACTGGTCAAAGCGGGGCATCTCCGCGACCAGCTCCGCCATCTCTTGATAGCGGAACAGCGGGAGCGCATCCTCAGGCGGATCCGCAGCGGGGTTGCTAAGCAGAGTCGCCAGGGCTCCATCCAGCACTTCTTGCTTCAGGCTGCCGGGGTTCAGCCTCATGGCATCCTTCATGCCGGTGAACTTCCACACAGGGCGCGAGCGCTGTTGGAGCAGCGTGATGCGCCGCCGCAAGTACTCCTTGACGACCGTCGCTCCCGATAGGTCCGCAGCCTGATGCGCGGCCATCCGCTCCAAGACGGGCTCCATCCTCGGGTCGGTGAGCTTCCCGTGCCCCCACCCAGAGTTCTTCTCAGCCGGCTCCGTCGGGATCATCAGGAGCGGGCTGATCCAGCACGCGTCCATATAGACCCAGCGCTGCCGGTAGCCCTCCACCCTCTTCGTGCCCTTTAGATTGATGATGTTGTGCTCCATTCCCTTGACGGCGAGGAACGAGGTGCAACCAGAGCACTGGTCCGCCGCTGTCAGCCACAAACTGAAGAAGTGGCGGAAGAGCGCCACCGAAGGCATCATGCCCACGAAAGCCTCGCAGTAAAAGGCAAACATGGCCAAGAGGAGGATGGAATTCGGTTGGAGATGGAGGGCGTGAATCCGATAATGGGAAAGGATGGCGTAGAAAAAGTCTGAGAATGGTGGCACCAACCCGGCATAAACGCTATGGAGGAAGAAGGGGTAGGCCATCGCCCCCAGGTCACGCCGCGCGCATGAGCCCGGCCAAATCTTGGTCGCCTGACCCTCATTCTGGTCGCTGGCTACCAGTGGGAGCACCTTGTCTAGGCCCTCCCGATCGATGATGGTGGAGCGCTGGAGCGCCGCCCCGATGGCGAGCACGCTTGGGCCCGGGGATGCTGCTTTTCTCTTCTTGCCGGCGGGCGCCATCGAAGCGCGGCGGAGTCACGAGTGGAAGCAGGGGAGAGGCAGAGCTCGGAGAGGGGGTCGTGAGGAGCTGTGTGTAGGAAGGAAGGCGAAGGTAGATGGGATGCGCGAAGGAAGGCAATGATGGTCTTGCGCCGTGCGTGGGCAGGCTTTATGTCAATGCGGGCGGTTACCGAGGCGTCGTGGGGGAAGTGGGGGCGTCCCCCGTCACATCGTGCGCCATGCGTCACGCCTGGCTCGCAGGCGGTTAGGTCCCACGCCATTTCGCCCCCCAGTAGGCGGAAACGTGCGTGCCGTGGGCCCAGGGGCTACTGTCAGGCCCGTGGAACCGAGGGTATCCAAGCCCGTCTGCCTGCGGACTAGAGCGCAGCGCCTGGGTGGAGGCCCAATAGGCGGCCACCAGGGGGTGCCTCATGCAAGACCCCTCGCGAGGCCTGGCCTCCCGAGGACCCCTCCTCAGGGAGCGGGCTAGCAAGACTGAAGCACGACTTCACCGAGAGCCTCGCGAGGCCCTCTCGTGAGGCGGACTCCCGAGGTTGCCTCCCGAGGCACCCTCTCGAGGGCACGCGAGACAGGTGCTGTTCGGCTCAGTCGCACGGTCTCGTGCCCACCACGTGGGTGATGCGCGCGGCGACGAACGGCGACAGAGGCCGTGCCAGCAGGCGCGGATGGAGAGGATTTCCCCTTTTGTGCTAAGGGAGCAAAGCCATCAATCCATTTCCCAAAGCAACCCCCAAAGGTTGCCCGATCGGTGAAAGAAGACCAAGACAGCGGGCGCGCAGGGCGGAGGTCATCCCCGAGCCCACCGGCGCTTCATGGACGGTCGCTTTGCAGGTGAAGACCACCTTTTGTCATGATATACTACGCTCCTGTCCCCCTTCAAACTTGCCATTGTGTGGCAACCCTTCCTGCCAATGTTTTCGGGGGAAGAGGACCAAGGCAGATATAAAAGGGGGGCTGGGTGCCACGGTAGAGGAGGCTGGTCTCCGGACGAACTCTTGAGCCAAAAACCTTGTACTCTCCCTCGCGCTAGAGCAATCACAACCAAGCAGGAGTAGGGTTTTACACCGCAAGGTGGCCCGAACCTGGGTAAACCGCTGTGTCTCCGGTCCGCTCCCTCTAGCGCGCTCTCGCCGTAGCTTCGCCGTGGTTTTGCTGTGGTAGGGGACAAGGTGGTAGGAACGAGCTCACCCCAGTGTTCGAACCTTTGGGTCCCCGGAGCCAGACTTCTGACAAGTGCAGCCACATTTGCCTTTATGGGAAGGCCCTAACTTGGTCTATTGTGTTGCCTCTTATTGGTACCTCCAAAGAGGGAAGGTTATGCGTGTGTGCTACCCTGCCCCGATAAGCGGCGATAACCTTGTGAGCCCAAGTTATATGGTACCAGGGTCCCCGTTTGGGACAGTTTAGTTTGGCCATGACGGTGGCAGGTGTCAGGAGTGACACAGGGGCCACCCAGGACAGGACCTGGAAAGGGTATTGTTGTTAGTGGGACCGTAAGAGTGCCAGGCAATAGACAAGTTCTGTTGGAGCAGCACCGGTCCACCCGAATGGGAGCATGTACTGATGTACAAGGCCGAGAGCTCCATAGTGTGGGTAAAGTGTGCAACCTCTGCAGAGTGTAAATCTATTCGAATAGCCGCGTCCTCGGTCATGGGACACAGTTCGTACTAGGTCACACTATTTGGTCTATGTCGAGTCTGGAGGAATAAACCAGATAATGTTATTGCTAAGAATGAACCAGAGAAAGGTATGGTTCATCAGGCTTGCAGTACGAGTGCATGGGCATTGGATGATCTCAGGGAGTGAGACGCTAGCCATGGGATGGCTATGAAAGAGATGGTCGGATGACCGTGAGAACCTGGATGCGATCCAAAGGGATCACGAGATCAAACTTGATTAAGTACCTTTATTGTTATGCTTTACCTCATTGCATTCACTCTAGTAATTATTCTGCTAGATAATCCTGCCATAACATGATAGCTAATATTGTTAAGATAACAAATGCATGCTTGAATGCCATGGATTGCTTTGCTTGGTGTATATGTTTGTTTGGTTTGCTTGCGAGTACATTCAAAAGTACTCAGCGGCCTTCAATGTGGCCAGGTTCACCTAAGGATTTGACGACCTCTAGCAAGAAGCCGGAGCGTTCGCGGGCTAGAAGAGTAACCCAGTCAGATCCCTGTGGAATGGAGCCATTCCAAGTCCGTGCCGCCTTAGATAGTATTTTCTGCTGTCATCATCCTTGTAAGATATCATGTAAGACTTATATATCCATTAATAGAAATGCCTGTGTTCATGATACTTGTTGTAAAAGCGCATGCCAGAGTGATTTCCTGGGCTGGTGTGTGCGGCGACCGTCTGACTAATAGTGGTATTCAGGCAGGGCGCCACAGCCATAATGACCTGCAGAGCGTATTTTCACCCTAATTTAATCGCTGCTATTTAAAATTGTACCAAATTTGAATTTGAAAGTAGGCTATAACTTTATTCATATCCAACAGGTTCAACAACCAATGCATTATTCGATTCACAGGTACATATGTTCAAGAGTTACATCAAAAAAAAAGAATTACATAGGCACCAAATAAAGAATGATGAACCAGGGTTGTATACTTGTTGTTGGTGTATAAAACATGGGTATTTTATACCCTGACTTATGCACAGACAGTAGTAGCTTTCTTGAGGCCAGGGCTTGCCGGAGACCATCAAGATTAAAACATTCAAAGTGGTTGCAAGACCATGGAGAAGCACATGACTTGTGCTAGCCAAGAAGAAGATGCTTGCCGGCAAGGCTCGGGCCGGCAAGATGAAGGCCTGGCAAGCTCCGTGCCGGCAAGCCTTCGCTAGCTCGTCAGCTCTCCACCTCACCGAGCAGCTAGTCGCTAATCGGTGAGGTGTCGACCGCGCAGGCAGTTTGGTGAGATTTGTCGGGGCACGTGTCAGCCTGCTGGAACGAGATTTAACTTTAATGACACCCGTCCAGGAGGCGTGTCAAGATAATACGAGGTAGCTGGGCGACTGGTGTAGGAACCTTGCTGGGGCTCCTCCTCCACATGACACCTAACGGCACATTTAATGCTTTTGTCCTAAACCAGCAGAATTAGGTATGATAGCACTGCTTGCTATCTAATCAACTTGTTATGACTGTTTTGCCACTGTGGTTACCCCTTTAGCTATAAAAGGAAAGGAGGGCCAGGGCAACCTTTACAAGGATCGATCCTTAGCCATGCGTAGTTGCTTCCCTCTGCACCTTGCTAGGACGAAGCGCACCTTGTACTTGAGCTCTCCACAAATAATACACCAAAGCAGGAGTAGGGTTTTACACCTCACAGTGGCCCGAACCTGGGTAAAAACCTTTGCGTTCTCTGTTGATTCTACTCTTCGTGCTTGTTCATTCCCCTAGTCGAACCGCAAAGGGGCCAGATGGCCCCATAGATGGTCGTACGCACGACATTTTTGGCGCGCCAGGTAGGGGAATCGCTTGCATGAATCTGAGTCAGTAGTTTGCGCGTCAATCTCAACTTCATCATCTGCGATGGTGCCCAAGAAGAAGGGCGCGTCTGCAGCTGCTCCATCGACCTCCAAGGCTCCATCACATACACCCGCAGGCGGCGGGAATGATCCGGCCGATGCAGGCGGTGCAGGCGGAGCGGAGGGCGTCGCTGGTGCAGGCGGCGTAGCTAGCACCGGTGGCGCAGGTGGAGCGCGCAACACCAACTCCCAGCTTCCTCACCATTCTGGTGATCGAAGCCACATCGGCGCAGGCAGCGCAGATGGCCCACTCCTGCCTCCTCGGCGCACCTACGAGCGAAACAACCGGAGCAACACCGTCCGATCCAGCACGAGTCAAGATCCTGGTGCTGCGGCGTCCAGGGATGCTGCGTCGGGACACACACCATGACCATCGCATGATGGGCACGACGTGGCTCCGAACGGTGTAGGCGGCTTCGGTCGGCAGCGTCCGCATGGCAAGACACCTGTCGATCAAGTTCGAGATCCTCAGGCACCACCTCCGCCATGACAGCCCGCTGTTGAGCATGTGGTGCGGCAGCAAGATTGCAATGGCGCTCCTGCTGGCTCTGCCAGGAGTAGAGTGACGTCGCGTTCTTCGCTCCTAGCCATGCCAGCCACAGCAGCAGAGGCAATGGCGCGAGCCCAGATGTTGTTAAATTTTCCTCCGGCAGTAGACAACATGGATGAGTGGAGAGCCACCATCCAAAGCCTCATTGGATTTGCTGAAGCCAGCAAATCACAGTAGGCGGGACCATCTCAGCATCCGCAAACAGGACCAGTAGCTCCAACTGGTGGCCGTGTTGAAGGTGCTGCACCAATAGTGCAATCACCTCCATGGCAACAACGTCAACGTCAACAGCAACCGCGGCAAACTTAACGATCCTTCGAGCCCTACGAGATGTCGATGGCCTCTTCGGATCTGCGAATGTGGCAAGATCAGTGGCGAGTGCTGCAAGATAGGCGGGTGGAGGATGCCCGCACCACCATTGAACGGCACCGGGAGGCGCGCCATCAATCCGACGCGCGCAACGGCCAAGTCATTGAAGAGCCTACGCCCGAGGCTGGCGGGTATTTGCCTTACGAATTCAGATGCCCAGCCTTCACTCGCGGGCTGCGGCAAGTCCGCTGGCCGTCGGTCCGGGCCTTCAAGCCAGAAGTACCAGAGAAGTACGACGGCAAGCTGAACCCGGCAGAGTTCTTAGGCATTTACACGATTGCTGTACAAGCTACCGAGGGAAGGGATGAGAAGATTCTTGCCAACTACTTTCCATTGGTGCTCAAGCCCAATGTGAGGTCTTGGCTGATGAACTTGCTGGAGAACTCCATTTCTTCATGGTCTGATCTTTGCAACGAGTTTGTTGGTGCTTTTACCAAAGGCCACAAGGCTCCAGCTCAGCCCAGTGACCTGCAAGTGATCTCGCAAAGAGATGGTGAGTCCTTACGCAAGTATATCCAGAGATTCAACCAAGTGCACCGCAATATTCCAGATGTGCACCCCGCAGCAGTCATTGCCGCCTTTCACACGAATGTGCGCAATCGGAGGATGTGGGAAAAGATGAACATCAAGCTGCCGAAGACCGTCAATGAGCTTTGTACGTTAGCGGATAAGTGTGCACGTGCTGAAGAAGGGAGGAGGCTCCCTGGGGAAGATGCAGGCACGGAAGTTGATTCAGAAGACGACGACACCGCCACCCCGAAAAAGAAAGGCCGAAAGCGCAATAGGAAGCGCAAAGGTAAAACTGTTATGGCTGTCGAGGGCTCCGGCAACTCTGACGCCGCCAAGAAAGCCAAGACGGAGAACTCCGGCAAGGAGGCTACTGTATGCGCCGCTTGTCAGGAGGCGGCGGCGAACGAGAAGGCCGGCAAGTCTGACGGGCCATATTGCAAGATTCACCGCACTAAGGGTCATGATCTCCAAGAGTGCCGGCAGGTTGAACAACTTGCCGAAAAGCAAAAAGCTGAATATGAAAAGCGCGACAAGGAGAAAGGCCGGGATGGTACTTGCGGATCTGGAAAGAGAGGCCGTGGTGGTCGAGAAGGCTGCCGCGGCAAGGCCAAGCAGCAAAAAGAGAAGCCTGCTAGAGGCCGTGAAAAGAAAGAGGAAGATGATGGAAGTGATGAGGAGAACGACGGAGAGTCCAGTGAACAGGAATTCCAGAAAGCAACCGAAGCTATGTGCATTGATGGAGGCGCATCTTTGCACTCCTCTCACCGCCAGCTCAAGCAGTGGGCGCGTGAGGTCAATGCAGCGAAACCGGAAATAGGCGCCCAGAAGCCACTTAAATGGTCACACACGCCTATCATTTTTTATGCTGAGGACCACCCTGATCACACAACTGCGGTCGGGTGTTTGCCGGTGTTGGTTTCACCAACAATACGCAACCTCCAGGTAACAAAAATGTTAGTTGACGATGGGGCTGGCCTGAATTTGATCTCACCAGAAGTTATCAAGAGGCCGCAGATTCCCGACGAGGAACTCGAGAAAACTGGCACGTTTCTAGGGGTAAACCCGGGAAGAAGTCAGCCCAAGGGGAAGATCACATTGCCGGTGACGTTTGGCGGTGAACTGAATTACAGAATAGAGAAAGTTGTTTTTGATGTTGTCAAGATCCCTTTGCCGTATAATGGAATTCTTGGCCGCCCAGCCTTGGCAAAATTCATGGCAGCATCCCATTATGCTTACAACACGCTGAAAATGCCAGGGCTGATGGGTGTCATAACCATCAACTCCGACAAGAAAGATGCAGTTATCTGCGTCGACAAGATGTACAGAGAGGCGGTCACAACATCTGCCGCCAAAGCACCCGCTCCCGCCAACGAGAAGAAGAAAAGCAAGAAGAGTGGCAAGACTTCTGACAAGTCTTCCGGGAAACGCACTTCCTCGGAGTGCTGCGCGCCCGTTGAGGATTTACCGGAGAGCTCTACCACCAAGAAGTCCAAAGCTACTCCACCAACAACCAAGAAGGTGCCGGCAAAGGAGGACGGCACAGGCGGTACCTTCACCGTGAGTGCCTCCCTTGACAGCAAATAGGAAAGCACGCTCGTTGCCTTCCTGCGGGCGAATGTTGATGTGTTTGCATGGCAACCATCTGACATCCCCGGCGTTCCCAGGGAGGTAATCGAGCACCACCTTGCCATCTGTCCTCATGCTCAGCCCGTCAAGCAGAAGGTCAGGAAGCAAGCTTTGGAACGGCAGCAATTCATCGCCAAAGAGATAAAGAAGCTAGAAGCAACCGGTTTAGTTAGAGGTGTGCTACATCCAACGTGGTTGGCAAATCCTGTTGTAGTACGCAAAGCAAATGGAAAATGGAGACTTTGTATTGACTATACTGATATCAACAAAGCATGTCCAAAGGATCCTTTTCCCTTGCCGCGCATTGATCAAATTGTTGACTCTACTGCCGGCTACGATTTACTCTCCTTTCTTGATGCATATTCTGGTTATCATCAGATTTTCATGGCCAAGGAGGATGAGGAGAAAACCACATTCATTACTCCATGTGGCACATACTGCTTCGTCCGTATGCCTTTCGGATTAAAGAGTGCTGGTTCAACCTTTGCAAGAGCTGTCCAAATTGGTTTTGAGCCCCAACTACACAGAAATGTGGAAGCATGCATGGATGATATAGTGGTCAAAACCAAGGACAAATCAACCCTCATTCAAGATCTAGAAGAGATATTTGCAAATCTGCGCAAGATCAATCTGAAGTTCAACCCCGAGAAGTGTGTGTTTGGCGTTCCATCCGGCAAGCTTCTCGGGTCCTTTGTATCTCAACGTGGAATTGAAGCAAATCCCGACAAGATCAAAGCCATTGAGCAAATCAAAGCACCCAAGCACGTCAAGGATGTGCGGCGTCTTGCTGGCTGTGTGGCTGCATTGAGTAGGTTCATTTCAAAGTCTGCTGAGTGCGCCTTGCCGTTTTTCAAGATTTTTAAAAAGGCGGGTCCAATGAAATGGACTCCGAGAGTGGAGGCCGCGCTGCAAGATTTGAAAAGATACCTCTCCTCTGCGCCAACACTAGTTGCGCCTAAGCCACAAGAACCGTTGTTGATATATTTGGCGGCTACAAATCAAGTGGTCAGTGCTGCATTAGTGGCATAGAGGGAAGTTGACGACGAAGAAGCAGTAACGGCAAGCCCGCCAAACGACAAGCCGGAATCTTCTCCGGTAAAGTCTGGTGCCGATAAATCAAAAGCAGCGCAAGCAAATGAAGCTAATCAACAGATGGTGCCCAAAAAGAAGTTGGTGCAGCGCCTAGTTTACTTTGTAAGCTCCCTTTTGCAGGGGGCTAGGTCAAGGTATTCTGGCATGCAAAAAATTACTTTTCGGTCTTCTCATGGCCTCGAGAAAGCTGCGCCACTACTTTCAAGCACATGAGATTACCGTCGTCACTCGCTTTCCGTTGCAGCGCATTTTGAGAAATCCAGATGCAACCGGTAGGATAGTGGAGTGGGCATTGGAGTTGTCGAGCTTTGCACTTAAGTTTGAAAGCACTTCAACTATTCAGAGCAGAGCCTTGGCGGAGTTCATTGCAGAATGGATGCCAATGCAAGACAAAGAGATCCAGGAATCAGCTCTCCCCGGCAAAGAAACAACTAAAGAGTGGATCATGTACTTTGACGGTGCCTTCTTGCTGCAAGTCGCCGGTGCCGGAGTGCTGCTTGTCGCACCCATCGGAGAGCACCTCAAGTATGTAATCCAGATGCATTTTCCCAGGGAGAAAGCTACAAACAACACTGCTGAGTATGAAGGGCTCCTTGCCGGTCTTAGGATCGCAGTGGACCTTGGAATCAGGAAATTGATCATCCATGGTGACTCGCAGCTTGTTGTAAAACAGGTCAACAAAGATTATCAGAGCCCGTTGATGGAAGCGTATGTGGAAGAAGTGAGGAAATTGGAAGAGCATTTTGATGGATTGCAAACAGAGCACATTTCTCGTGCGGAAAACAACATCGCTGATCACCTGTCAAAGTGTGCTGCTCAAAAGCTTCCTGTGGAACTGGGAACTTTTGTGCTCCATTTGAATCAACCATCAGTCACTCCATCAATGCAGGCAACCAAGCAAAGAAAGTTGAACACCGACAAGTATTTTCCGGCAGAGCTCCCAGAAGCCGCCAGCAAGGAGGTTGCCGGACACAATGGCATGACTGTCGGTGAGCAGCGGCTTCGCGCAGAGCCTCAGGTTCGTGCCGCTGAGGCAAGCGCTCCCACGGCCAAAGAGATGCCTTTAGTTCTTGTCGTCGAGCCGCAGGCTCCAACTTGGGGATAACAAATAGTCCATTTCCTTCAAACAGGAGAAATTCCCGATGACCAAGAAGAAGCAGAGAAAGTAGCCCGTCAGTCAAGTATGTATCAGTTTGTGGATAACATTCTGCACAGAAAGAGGCCAAATGGTGTGAAATTGAAGTGTATTTGCTGGGAAGATGGACTAAAGCTATTGGCGGAGATACATGGAGGTGTATGTGGCTCTCACATAGGTTCAAGAGCACCTGTCGGCAAAGTTTTCCGGCAAGGCTTTTATTGGCCCACTGCCCTCCAGGATGCAACTGAGCTAGTAACCAAGTGTGAAGCATGCCAGTTCCATTCAAAGAATACATATCAGCCAGCTCAAGCTCTCCAAACAATACCTCTCTCCTGGCCCTTCTCGGATTGGGGGCTTGACATTTTAGGCCCTCTCCCCCGTGCTACCAGGGGTTTGAGTTCTTGTACGTTGCAATCGACAAGTTCACAAAGTGGCCTGAAGTGGAGCCAGTGAGGAAGGTGACAGCACAGTCAGCCGTCAAGTTTTTCTAAGGATTAGTTTGCCGTTTTGGGGTTCCCAATAGGGTCATCACCGACAACGGCACACAATTCACGAGCCGCACCTTCATGCAGTACATCCAAGACCTTGACAGCAAAATCTGTTTTGCATCTGTTTCTCACCCGAGAAGCAACGGTCAAGCGGAAAGGGCAAATGCTGAAGTGCTGCGAGGCCTCAAGACAAGAACATTTGACAGGCTACACAGGTGTGGAAGACGCTGGATTGATGAGTTGCCGGTGGTTCTTTGGTCACTCAGAATGACACCAAATCGAGCTACCGGCCAAACGCCCTTCTCCCTAGTCTGTGGTGCAGAAGCAGTGCTCCTCACGGAACTCACATACGGGTCACCTCGAGTGCTTGCCTATGATGAGGCAGAGCAAGAGCAGCTGCGTCAAGATGACGCTACGCTCCTTGAGGAAGATTGTCTTCGGGCAGCTGTGCGAGCTGCACACTACCAGGAAGCCTTGCGCCACTACCATAGCCGCAAAGTGCATGCCCGAAGCCTTGAGGAAGGCGACCTTGTTCTTTGGCGTATTCAGTCTGCCAAGAATTCAAACAAGTCGACACCGAAGTGGGAAGGCCCTTATCAGGTAGTACGAGTCACCAGACCTGGTGCAGTCCATCTGGAGACCGAAGATGGCATCCCAGTGCGAAACTCATGGAATATTGAGCATCTTCCCAAGTTCTACCCATAAGGCGAAGTTTCCGGGCCTCCCGGCAACCCCTTTTGTACAAGCTTTGTCGGCAAGACTTGTAACCCTTTGTACAAAGCCAGGCGCAGATCCTGTGCATAAGTGAAATAAAGCTAAGTGTTTCACAACTTCTCGTACACATTCATTTATGTATGAATGCATGTTATGTTGTGATTACGCTTTGACTTGTATGAAATGGTTAATGAACTGTCAAGGTTTCCAAACCACTATTTTCTCTTCTTTCTTTTTCTCAAAGGACAGAAGGATTCCTCGCGTGCAAGTTTCCCGGGGGGAGTGACGATGGGGATACCACCTAATGACGTTCAAGTGATCATTTTGTGCAACAAGAAAAACAGTACAAGGAAAAGCTAAGTTGAAAAACTTTGAAACAATTTCCTTGTTACATTTGCAATTTCCCTTGAACGATTCTGTGTTTGTATGAAAAAACTGCACACGAAGGAACCTTGTCGTAATCAGTTGCGCTCTTACTTTGTTTAGAGTCTGCTCAACAATTTAAGTAGTTGCATTTGAAAACGTCAAGGAAAATTTGTCGGCGGCGACACTACCGGAGGCTGCTAAGGACCCATTCCTCAAGCGCTCGCTGCAAGTGCATGCGCCGGCAAGCTTCTGATATGCGTAGGGTGTAAGATCAAATCATACAAAGACAAAGAGAAACAAGGAAGATAGTATACATTCATTCATCAACACAAGTTATATTACATCACAAAATCAGTGTGGATCTAACATAAGATCAAATGTATCTTTTACATGACAGCACTATGGTGAATACAACAACAAGCTTAATCCCGACGGTTGCCTTGGATCCTAGGAACTTGGAGAACCTTGTCGGCAAGAGGAGCGGCAATCTTGTCGGCGGCGGTGGTATCAGTGTTCTCCGGCAGCTTTCTGAAGATACCGGAGAGGTCAAGGCCGGGATGACGATGAGCAAGCTTGAGCAGTACCTTGTAAAGGACGTTGCACGCAAACTTCCAGGATTCGTCGGCAAACGAAGCAGACCTATCGTCATGATATGTCTTCAGTGCATCGATGAGGCCGTCGAAGAATTTGGTCAATCTGGCACTGGCAGCCTCTTGCTCGTTGACGGTGAAACTCCAGCTCTTCATATCCATGACGGCGAGTTGGGAAGTGATGCGCTCAGCTATATCAACAAGCCTCTTCATCCAAAGGGAGAGCACCTCACGCAGCTCTGTGAACTTGTTTTCGGTGTCTTCCCGGAGAGTTTCTTCCACGTCAAGCTTCTCTGTCACGAGTCTTTCCTGTTCCTTGGCGGATTCAAGATCTGTTTCCAGGCCGACAAGTTTGGATTTCAAATCCTCATCTACCTTAGTGGCGGTATTAAGATCTTGATTCTTGGATGAGAGCTGCGTTTGCAGTTCCCCTAGGGTGAGGGCTGCTTTCTGCGCTTCGCCCTTGAGAGTCTCGATCTCTTTACTGCTACCGGCAAGTTCCTCCTTCAGCTCGCCCACCTGGATTTCAATGTCTGCCTTCGCAGTGGCAGCAGCAGCAGCGTTGTTGGTAGCCTCCTTGAGCTTGGTGGCGTTCTCTTGAGCTTGGATTTCTATAAACTCTTTGTGGTTTTTCTCCAACTCTTGAGTCCTCTGCTCAAGGAGCTTTTCAATTTCTTCATCCTTGCCGCGAAGTTTGGCGGCAAGGGCCTCCTCTTGTGCGGCAAGATTTCTTTCCCAGGCATTGAGCAGTGCCTCCCACTCTGCCAACTTGCCGTCCAAGGCCGTCACTTTCTCCTGGGCAGCGGCAAGTTTTTCCTCCTGCCTCCTCAGGTTGCTGGATTGATTATTATACCAAGCGCAGATATCTTCTGCCTTTTTCTTCAGCTTCTCCTCAATTACTTCCAGGGCTGTGTGTTCATCTTGGAACTTATCCCATCGCTTGCCGTAGTGCTCTTGCACATCCCTGAGGCCTGCAGCCATGGTTTCCAGGAAGGCAAGATCCGCTGTGCTATCGGCAGTGTTGTCGGATTCAAGAGTGCTCTTGGGGATGGAGGAGAGGATGCGAGCAATTTCTGTGTCAAAGTCCAGCTCTGCAGTACCTGATGAACTGGGGGCTCCAGATTCTCACCGAGAAGCAACCAGTGCCAAACTGCTTGACGGGATCTGCAAGATTGACGTTGCTGGCTGGTTGTCGGGGTTCGGTGTGTTAGTATTGACGGGCGCCATCTCCACATCCATTCTAGCGGGATCAGATGTATTGCCGGAGGACTTCTCGGGTTCTTCTGGAATTTCCCTGACCTCTTCGGCGGTCCGCACAAGATCTTCTTCAGCGGCAATCTTGTTGGCTTCATCGGTGGCGTCCTTTGCAATATCTGCCACTTCTGTAATGATCTCGCCTTCTTCGGGAGAAGTTGGAGCTGTGGAAAGAAGCAGAAGCAAAGGATAAAATGATTAAGATTCAATTGACAAGTCAAGTTCAAGAAAACAAAAAAGGAAAAGTGAAAAGTGTTCAGAGACTAGTGGATTACCTGTTGATGCTTGCTGTGGAAGGACATTTCCTTCCCCAGTAACTTCGGTTGCCGCCGCACGGTCTCCAGCAGCCTCGCTTGCAGGGACAATATCAGTGCGGACGGGCTCATCAGTGAAGGCCCTTGTCGGTAAAGCACTTCTCGGGATGGTGGTTGATGGAGGAACCATGGTAGGATCCGCCTCTTGGCGCTCTTCCTCCTGGTAGCCTTCTCCTACCTCCTTGTCGAGACCAGAGGAAGAAGGATCAACGACGGCACCGGTGGGCGGGGATCGCGCTTCAACTTCATGCAGGGGGCTGGACTGGGGGCTGATGATAATGGTATCAGTGAGTACACCCCCTTGTCCAGCGCTTGCCGTAGACTCGCCTTCCACCGCAGCCTTGGCTCGCTTGGCCCGATGCATAAGTGGCTCTGTGTCTCTGCAAGAACGGAAAGGAATCAAGTCAAAAACCATGATCAAGAAGGAGTTAAGACTTAATGAAGATCAATAAATGTACTTACTCCTCGTCTTCAGACTCGCTGAGGACAGAGAGGTCATATCTTGCCGGCGGAGGCGACTCTTTGGCCTTTTAAGTGCCGGAGGAGATGAACTTGCCGGCTAAGAAGACCCAATTTCCCCGGCAACCTCATGCTGGGAAGATGAATGCTGAGTTCGAGGGCATCGAACTAGTTGCCGACGCAATTCTTCCTGATGGCCAGTCTTGGTGGTCGTTTTCTTCACGACAGGACCAGCTCCTGACGAAGAAGCATGTACCGGTTCCTGACTGGCCGTCCTTCGAAGATGGCATGTCCTCTTCTTAGGGGCCCGAGGGCCTTCCTCCTCTTCAGGTTCTCTGGCAACCTCAGTCTCGGCAACCTCATCCCCGGCAGGCTCTTCTGGATGATTGTTGGCAACTTCTTCGTCGGGATGTTCTTCATCATCATCTCCAATTGCCACGGCACCAGAACCGCCAGCTGCGTTAACTCTTGCGGCCTCTACGGCCATGCTGGCGATGTGCGCCAGTTCTTCATGCTTGGTAGCCTGGATGAGATCTCTTTCTTTCCGGGTGGCCTTCTCTGTCAAGTTGGAAGCCCAGTCCATCTCATTTTCCAGAGTAGGCATTGGCCAGCGGGGTTCAACTCCTTGAGCGTTGCACTCCGGCATCATTGCCAAAATGGAATCCTTGGTGGAGTTAATGTGCAGTGGGATGACTCCATTCGGCAAGTGAAACGTGCCGCTCTTCCTGAACAATTGCTCGCAAAGGCAGGCATGCTCCAGAACCGTCAAGTTGTTGCCGAGCCCAGGATACAATCGCATAATAGCAGCGGCACCTTGGTAATCCCAAGCGAATCTCTCTCTCTTCTACAGCGGCGAAATGCGTCACCGGAGGAAGTCAGTGCCAACCATTTCTATAGTCAGCTTGGCGACCTTGAGACGAGCAGTCATGTTCAATGCCGGGCGAAGTCTTTCGTCACTGGCACCCAATTTGCTCCAATCATCACTGCACTCAACTCTTTTCCTGCGCGGCAAGCAGAATTCGGGGAAATCCTTACCCTGAATCCAACACCATTCCGCTCTCCATTCCTCCCATTTGAGGTGAAGTTGCCCGGCAAGGTATTGGCCCTTGGTTTTGGCCCTGGGGATCCATGTCACACTGTCGGAGAGTGACTTGTGTTTGATGCGGGGAATGAAGAAGTGGCGGAACAGATCTACGTTGGGGACAACTCCAACAAAATTTTCACACAAATGGGTGAAGATTGCCATGCACGTCATTGCATTGGGAGTAAAATCCAGCAGTCGGAACCCAAAATCATACATCATTGCACTGAAGAAATCCGAGAAGGGAGGAACCAGCCCGCAATAGAAGTATGCACAGAAAAATGGATATGAATCTGACGGAACCTTGTCGCCTTCAGGAAGCACCACCGGAGCCTTGTGATCCTTGGTGTCTCTTCCCCACACGTAGGCATACCTCTCAATCAGAGTGTTGCCATCCATGGCCGACGGTGAGAAGACCACGTTCTCTCTCCGCCGCCTCTCCAGTTCCTCCAGTTCCCTCTTCTTCTTCTCCGCCTTGGGGTCGAGCAGCTTGGCGGGCTTCTTCCCCTCCGCGTCGGCTTTCTTGGGCGCCATGAGAGCTCAGGGAGAAGAGAAGGACTTGACCTGAGGTGCGAATCGGCTGTGGCGGCGGTGGAAGTGGCTCTGGCGAGAGGAAGAAGACGAGGCAGAAGGGGACGATGGTGAATGAGCAGCGCCTCCTCGCGGTTACCTTCTTATGGGGAAGGCGCGAGGGGGCTGGCTCTTTACTGCGTGACGTGGGCGCGCTTTTGCAGGCACACTATGTAACACCCCAACAATTTAACCATATTTTTATTAAGTAAAATTTGGCCAGAAATAAAATTTTGATTTATAATAGGTCATTTAGTAATTTCAGAATCTTTTCTGTTTTCTGTTTTCCAAAACTCTTCCCTCCATATAGAAATTTTTGTAAAATAGTGTGGGCTTTGTTAGTTTTCTTAAAACTTTTCATTTATATTTTAATAATAGCAGGAAATATTTTCATAATAAGATTTGCCCCAAAATAATCCTTTTAATAGCATTTCCAATCTTTGAAATGCTTCTGTTGCACTACAACTATTTTAAATAATTCTTTAAAAATTCCACAAAAATTATGAGGGGTCATGAGATACTTATAGACCACTTTTATGCAAAAACCCAACTTGATCTTTAGAAAATTTTGAGCAAAACATTCTCTTTTCAATTCTATCCCATTCCTAGGTTATAACTGCAACCCTAATTTTTCTTCATCAAACAAATCTGAAATTTTTCCCAATTATAGTCCTTCCAACCAAACCCTTAACTCCAGAAGATCAGCTCCAATTACCTCTTTTTAGCATACCAAATAATTCCCTGCAGTTTCTGTCCAAAACTGAAATCCAACAAAACTTGCACTTGCAAGTTTTTCATTCTGTCCATCCAACTTCACCATCACCACTGTTATCTAAAGAGAGCTCATCCTGCCAATTTTCATAGCTGACAAAAATGCCTAAATTGCCCTAGCATTTCATCAAGCACCCCATATGCATGATAGAAATTGGGCACCCTTTTAGATTGCACTGATCATTAAACCCTCTCCCCAAACTAGCATGTCCATCACTCCTCTCATGATCAGAGGCACCCTCCTGCTAATTTTTAGCTCGTTTGGGTCTCTATGGATGCCATTGGCATTTCATCAAACGCATAGCGTGCGTGCACTGGGCGCGGCCAGAGCACGCGTGTTGCACCACTGGCATCGAGCTACTGCCGCGCTCCTGCTGCTGCTCTCGCTCGTCCTGGTCCTCCCCTGGATCACCCTAACCACCTAGGAGCCCGCAGACACCCTCGCTTGGCCCCTAGCGCCGGCCACCGCCGTCCATGCCGACCACAGTCGCCGCCGTTGTCTCCCACTCGGGCACGGCACCACCGGGATGTGTGGCGCCCTTCCAAGCCAACCAGCGCACCCGGGGCTCAACCGCCAACCATGCATGATGATCTGAAGCTCACCGGGCTCAACCACCTCGCCGCCGTCCACGGTTTGCCATGAATGGCCGCCCGCCACCCCGGCCTTCTCTGGAACCTGCGACGCCACCTCCCCCTCCCTATAAAAGGACCCCCGAGCTCCCTCAGCTCCTGGCCATCTCTTCTCCCCTCCCCTGCAAGCCCCCGAAGTAGCCACGTGACCAGAGGAGGTCATCTCCCTCGCCTCCGGCCACCACGGCCACCGCCACTTCCCGGTTAAAACCGAGCTAACCAGAGCCTCCCCATCCCCAATCTCTTCACCACTCAACTCCTAGAGCACCCGCAAGTCCATCCCATCCACCAATTTCACCTAATGGAGCTTGAGGCCGGAGTTCCTCTTTCACCCGTCGCCGCCATCCATCAGGGAAGCTCACCGCCGGCAACCTCGTGCTCCACGCCGACCATGACGCCTACCGGGAGGATTGCCATGATCCCCTGGTCATGTAGGTGGCCTCAGCTCCTCGAGTGGTGCCGCCTATCTCCGGCAATCACTGCCGGGAGAGCTCTCTATTCTATCGAGGAGAGAGGGGGCACGCAGCTGACCAGTCAAACCTGACTGGTGGGCCTACGGGACCCACCGTCAGTGACTGGAGGTCGGGACCCGCGTCTGTAAGTGGAAGCGTATTTTTCTTAAAATACGTCTCCCTCATTGGAAGACGTATTTCCGCGAGTGCGCCTTCGACGTCGGCAGTCCTAGCACACGGCTGGGCTGGCCCAGTGGCGCCATACTGCTAAATCCCGCCCAGGGCGTAGCCCAGCAGGTTGATGCCCCTTTTCCTTTTCTTTTCTAGCAGTTTTCAAATTATTCCACAGCAATATTTTCAACACCAAATTTGATGATTCAAATTTCTACATAATGATAAATTCATGCTCTATTAATCCAGCTAGGGTGAACATTTTTCCTATGCCTTGTCTCTTCTAGATCAATTAAATAGTCCATTTCTTCATTTATTCCAGCTTAGAAATTCCATAGGAAAATCATATGAACTCCAAGTAAATTGATTCTTTTTCTGAAATTCCTAATTTTTCATCTAGTTTATTTTAGTATTTATTTCAAAATATTCCAGACAACCTTATTGAACTGTTTTCAAAATATGTTGTAATTGCAATATTTTTGGATGTAGGAAAAATGCAGGGAAGAGAATTTTCAAAACTTTTGGAGTGCACCCAATCTTTCTGCATGATCAAAGCAAGCATCTTGAACACTTGATATGGTGAATGCATGGTTATTTGTTTGCGAGAATAATTGAATCATGAATATGTTGAATTCAAATAAAATTTGCATATTGCTAGTTATGCATGCATGATCCCTTGAAAATATTTTATCTTCATTTAAACATCAAGTATGAGTGAGTATGGTTATTTTCACATGTCACATATGCCTATGTTGGTCCGGACTAATCTGCAGGAAAGAATCAGTCACGAGAAAAGTGACCGTGAGACTGAAATCTCATTGTGACGAGAATGATTAGTTAGGGCATGTTGAGACATGCCAGATGGTGACCCTGTTGGGTACTACTGAGGAAATATATTGTGCTAACCACTACAGGAAAACTTAACCTCCTGAGTCGACCGTAGATCGAATCTAGTTCCGGTAACCCCCATACTTGTTTCGTGCTGCCACTTGTCCCTGCCACAGGTAGGGTATGGTTCAGTAAGTTGTTAATCCCGTTCCTGCACACACCGTACAGAGAGGCCATAGTGAAAGATACCATCTGATCACTGGTAGGCGTGTCACTTGGTCCGGGGGCATGAATGGCCGGTCAGGGACCGAAGCTAAATGTTC
Organism: Elymus sibiricus; assembly: GCA_039707655.1. Lineage (NCBI taxonomy): Eukaryota > Viridiplantae > Streptophyta > Magnoliopsida > Poales > Poaceae > Elymus > Elymus sibiricus. Next base: position 258,589,586 of record CM077674.1, read on the forward strand.
ATGCTATTTGAGGTCGTTGTATGAGGCCTTCCCACTTAGAGTTTTACTTTACCGCTGCTTTGGGTGATTCCTGGCCCGGGAAAAATTATGGCTGGTGCATGCGGGTTAGGTGTGTTTTCAACCCAAAGACTGTAATGGGAATTAGTCAGCGTCTCGGTGTTGACTAAGGAAATCTTTACTTGTGGGTAAAGAGTACACCCTCTGCAGAGTTTTAAAATCTATTCGAATAGCCATGTCCGTGGTTAAGTACTACAGTCTGGGTTGGTCAAGTGTCGGTCTCCGGAGGAAATAATTAAATTGATCATGGTTCATTTTGCAGGATGATTATTGTCACTACTGTTGCTATCATGAATGTTATTGCTAACATGAATATTATTGTGGACTAACCTTTTGCTCTTATGTGCAACCTTGAGTATCACTTGGGATGGCTAGTCCACCTGGATACTCCATTTTATTTTCTATTCTGAGTATCACTTGGGATGGCTAGTCCACCTGGATACTCATTTATATTTTTCTGGGTATCACTTGGGATGGCTAGTCCACCTGGATACTCATATTTATTTTCTTTTCTGAGTATCACTTGGGATGGCTAGTCCACCCGGATACCTAGTTTTATTTTCTTTTCTGAGTATCACTTGGGATGGCTAGTCCACCTGGATACTCATTTCTTTTCAAGACCTCTCGAGGCGTCGCTTTCAGATATCCGGTTGGCATTTCTTTTCAAGACCTCTCGAGGCATCGCTTTTAGACACCCGTTTGGCAATTCTTTTCAAGACCTCTCGAGGCGTCGCATTCAAACACCCGTTTGGCATTTTTCTTGGAATTCCTCGGGCGGTCCAACGCCCGATGTTCCATTTTATTTCCTTGATTTACTACTAACATGATATATTTATTCTCCCGCACCACATAAATATTTATCATGCCAAGCTTTAATTTCGTTCAGCATATGCACATAATTTAACCCATCATGATCATATGCATTCGGTATATCTTTTGTTCTTAATGTTTGCGAGTACATTCAAACGTACTCACTGGCTTGTCCCTGGCTATTTAATTGGCCAGGTCAGGATTTCAACGAGGAGTACTACAACGACATCCATGCGGAGCCTAGGATAGCAGCCACGCAGGATAGGAATTATCCGGGTCAGCTGTTCCTGTGGGAATGGAGCCCCATCGGCGTTGGAGAACCACTAGTCGCTTCCATCACCCGTCACCAGAAATCATTGTTGTATCATTAGACCTTTATGGTCTTGTATCCACTTCTTGTAATTGCTTGGTAATCTGTAACAAGGATGTGTCCACCAGTAACAGTAATCATGGGGCTGGTGACGACACGAGGGGTTAATTTCTGGGATATCGTGTCCCAGAAATCCGGCCCCGACAGCCTTGGTATCAGAGCCCAGGCTGACCATTGGCTAATCCTATCTTAGCCTCATCATTATCCTTAGGTTTCCACACCGTCCAAATCTTTTCCTGTCCGTAGGCAAGCCCATCTCATCCGATAAGTCTGCACAGTGGCCAGCCGACATCTTTTGATAGGCGGTGCCCAACCTATCAGCCTATCCATAGGCCGTGTGCCTATGGCCGACACCTGAGTTGTCCCATCCTCAAGCCTGCGATGGAAGACTCCCCTGACCTATAAAGGAAGCTTTGCCCCAACTCAGTACATCACAGCCTCACTCTCAGTTCGATATCAAGCCACCGGGATGCCTGGCCCCATTGTTCGCAACGAGACCACCGTAGCCGAGCTTGGAGACTTTGTAGTCATCCTCGCCAATCTCACCCGTCGTGCTTTTGGCACAGAAGAGCCCCTGGAATATGTTGTATACCAGGAGCGCACGAGTGATGCCATCCACCACTTCTGGGCCACGGTGCACATCTACGGGAGGGGCACCCTGTCAGAACGCCCCTACCGGTTCACCGGGAGGACGACCTCCGACGAGACCCAAGCCATCCAACTTGCAGCCCGAGAGGCTGTAGTTAACCTCCGGCATTTGTCGCCGAGGGTTAACATCCGCCCTTTCTACTACTACCCTACTCTTGAAGGCTATGGTAGCCCGACCCAAGTCGCCAACGGAGACCATGAGACGGATCCTGCCCTAGTGCATCTGGTGTGCTACGTGAGAGCTCAAGAGGCACTATTCGATCAGGTCACCCTTGATCTGATTGCGACCCGCAGGACGCTCCTGACCCCGGTGAGAAGTGAAGCTGCACCCGCCACCGACGCTCCGATAGTGCTGCTTGGGAGGCCAGTTGAGCCCCCAAGATCCGCCCCGGTTATCTACCCGGGCAATGCCTTCGCTCCCCCAGGGGAACTCCGTCGTCTCTTGGAGACCTACTCCAACGGGACGGTGACCTCGACACCCCGCGAAGGGCATCACCGCTACCCTAGTCCTGTAGCTCCCCATCCGACCCCGGTCAGCTCCGACACTGAAGCACACGGAGAGGCCTCGACATCTACAAGACGTGCCCGGCTAGATGTCAAAGAGGTGGACTAAGTCCACCAGAATTGTTGTAGGGCTTTAGTGGCCCTGTTGCCCTGTATTTTCGTAGTAGCAGTTGTATGGCGTAGTAAGTTCGTAAATTGCCTGTGTGCCATCGTCTTAATAGTGGCCTGTGTGATCTAGCATATATTATTGGCGTGTGAAGGCAGAATAAATTCTAGACATGACTGCCGAACCCCCAAACCGACACGCATAGTAATATGTCACATTCCTTATGGGGATCGAGGTCTGAGACTTTGACTCAGGCAACCCTACGACGGAACCGATACACAAGTCGTACTGGCGCTGCCTCATGTGTGACACCCTGGTTTTCGCTCCTTGTTTTTTTCCTTCGCGGGAGCGGACTCCCGTCTTTTTCGTTGTTATCGGAATTTTCTCTCGCTCTTGGGTATATGAAGATGGTCATTTAGTTCTGCATTCCCTATCAGACCAGAAACTCTCTCCAACCCAACCTTGCCACCCAAGATACCTTCTCAGGATTTTGCCACCGAAACCCTACCTTCCGAATTACCGAAAGGGAAACCCTAATTCCTTCAGTTACAATGTAACCCCAATTTTCTTTGCTCTGTTGTCTCCCAAAATTTTCCTAGAGACTCTCCTATATCTATAAACCCTGGATATGCAAAAATATTGCCAAGTCATTTGCAATATTTTTCATTTAAAATTAATTCCTTTTTCTGCCAGTTAAAGGAATTAAATCCAGGAAAATATCTATCCATCTCCAAAGTTCATGAAAACTTGTGGAAACAATCTTTGTGATCGTATTGAGCTCTCATAAAAATATTGGCCATAATTAAATAGGGGAAATTGCATTTTCCTATGTAAAGCCAATATTGCATTCTGGGCACTTTGCAAAGGAACTACCATTTTGGTAACCTGGAAAAATCCCAAATAATTTTTGGCGCCTTTCCTATCCATATATTCACCATTTTCATCAAGAACCCAAGTTCCACAGTTCAAAGTTTGAGAGCATCATACAGTTCTTGTTTCTGGACCTATTTTGAGGTTGTGAAGCAACTATATTTTATATTGCTTCAAAATTCTTGAAATTAATCCAGGACCTCACATTCCCTATATGATGTGAGCATGCAAGAATTCACATCATTTTATCTAGCCAATTTCTCCCAAAAATTCCATCTAACTTATGTCCAGCAGAAAGCTCTGTGAAGGAAGTACCATGTAGGAGCATCCAAATGAGCTGAAATTTTACCAGTGTCTCCATAATCCCAAATCACCTCGCTACACCAAAATTCAGCTCATTTCATCAAGCCATTTGAGCACAGCTTCAAAATCCATTTTCTGGACCAAATTTTGCATTGCAAAGGATGTATATGCAAACCAGGTCCAAATGGCCTCAAATTTTGCCAGTACCTACATCCTTGCACCACATTTCAGAAGGACAAGGATTCAGCTCCATATCCCCCTCTATTTTTCCACAAAGAGCCATCATAGTTTCTGTTCAGAATTATTGCAAGGTTAAATCAGTCAACTCTTGCCCCCACCTCCATAAAAAATCCTCATAGGTTAACTCACTAACCTCTGATCTATCTATTTGACATGGTCTCTTGGACAGTTCCTGGCTTGGCCACGTTGCGAGGGTGGTGACCACCCATTTGGCATGCCACCAGAGAACTCCGCTCTGTTCCAGAGCCGTCGCCACCGTGTGCAGCAACCCCAGCGCGCCAGCTCGCTTCCCTGCTTCTTTGCAAAGCTCCTCGGTGCCAGCTAGCCTCCCCGGCGTCGCGTCCGAGCCCGGTGACCGTGTATGCCGACAGGGACAATGACGAGCGGGGCACTGTTGTGCCCGTGTCTCACCGATGGCGCCTTCCCCTTTGGCCTCTTCCTCGGCACCGCGTCGCAGCAGTGGCGGTCAGGTCGGCACCGCTACCGCCCGAGCCGTCCCCTCCTCACGCGGCCCAGCTCATCGCCGCGGCCACCGCATCACCTCGGCCGAGCTCATCCTCGGCCATCCTTATCCCGCGCCCTCCCTCGGCTATAAATAGCCAGCCTGAGCCCCTCCTCGAGCACCACAACATCGCCGGCAACCTCCACTCCTTCCTAGCTTTCTCCCCTGCCCGCTGGTGCATGCTCCAGTGGCCATTTTCGCCTCCCTGGTCGCCATGGCCGTCGCTGCCTCGCCCGAATTCGCGGCGCCTAGGCCATCCCCACTCCACTTTGCCTCCTCTCCCGACTGCTACCACCACCTAGAGGCCCTCTCCGCCTCCATTTTGCCTCGGGGATGACCCTAGCCTCGACCCTGAGATCCACATCACCGCCGTCCGCCACCGTCATTGCCAACCACCCCACGGTCCACCCCCGCGGACGCCGCGACTACCTACGGGTGAAGCATCAAGTGCTGCTTCCATCCCCACCTTCGTCTGGAGCTCTCGCTCACCGGAATCGCCGGCAGGCGCCGCCGGGAGCCGCCCCTCTCTTCTGACAGTCGAGCACGAGAGGAGGATGAAGACCTATAGGCGGGGCCCCCGGCGGTCAGCGAGAGAAGAGAAGTGCACGGCGGGCCCGCGCGTTTAAGTGGAAACGGTTTTCCACGGAGCCGCTTTTCCTAAGGGAAGGCGTACTTGGGGAAAACCGTCTTCGGCGTCACCCCGCGCTCGCAGTTGGGCTTGGCCCATGTGCACAGTAGCAGCGGCGGTGAGATTCAGCCCGAGCTGGCCCAGCCACGCATTGATTTTTTTCCTTTATTCGCAGAAAATCAGTCAGGGACCCAGAAGTAAATACTATATCTGCAGGAAGGTCCTTCTACTTCAATCACTCATATCTTCTCACTCACAACTCCGATTCAGGTGAATCCAAAGCCTACCTTCATATTTTTCCGAGCCCGTTCCGATGACATCACACTCACAATGATTACACATTCTGAAAATACCCATTTTACCCCTGCCCTATATTCAGCCCCTCCGAGAGGGAACCTTTCCGGTGAATTTTTTTTGCGAAGTGATCGCACTTCTCTCCGGTGAATTCATCGACCCCCAGGCAAGCCGACCATCTGATATATGCCCTAAAGCATTGCTCTGTGTTATTCTTGCATGTTTAATTAATGAATAGGTTCCTGCTCGGGTGCATAGTAGTGAGCTATATGTGACGCTGATGAATCGTTGCTTACTTTTCTCTGGTAACGGCACCACGCCTGTGTTCTGTGCTGCTTTTGGCTCTCCGGGGTGGATGCCGACTTTCTATTTCTCTTTTCAACAACTGTCCCGTGTTCTGAGCTGCTTTTCGGCCGTCTCGAGCAGCTGTTGAATTTCTTTTTGTAGCGGTGACCCCATGCTCTGAGCTGTTCTTCGGTCGTCTTATGGAACCACTACATTCTTTTTATCAACACCGTCTCATGCTCTGAGCTGCTTTTCAGCCGTCTTGAGCCGGGGTTGAGTTATTCCAGTAACGTCCCAGATCTGAGTTGTAAAGACCGCTCTGGTGGCTACTGGTTTATTTGCCGGTTTCATGCAAAAGTTTAGATGGTCGTAACTTACAGCTAGAACTTGTAAAGTGATAAACTTGCCATTTAAATATTGTTTAACTAATGACTCATTGTGATATTATATGGAGATAGGGTGTTACGTTTCCATAGTTGATACATCATGCATTGTTACTGTTATTGCAATGTTAAAGAATGTGACTTAATAATGACCACCTCCTCCGTCGGCTGGATCGAGCCATAGTGCCACCGAACTGAGCTCATCAGTGCAGCCACATTTGCCTTTATGGGGAGGCCCTGACTTGGTCTGTTGTCTTGCCTCTTATCGGTACCACCAAAGAGGAGGGATTATGCGTGCGTGCTACCCTGGCCCGGTAGGCGACGATAATCCCGTGAGCCCAGTTTAGTTTTATGTGCACATGTCCCCGTTTGGGACAGTTTTGTTGGCCACGACGGTGGCCGGTGTCAGGAGTGACACAGGGGCCACCCAGGACTTGACCCGGGAAGCGTATGATTGTCTGTGGGGCCATAAGAGTTCCGGGCAATAGACAAGTTTTGTTGGAGCAGCACCGGTCCACCCGAATGGAAGCATGAGGCCAGGAGCTCCATGGTGTGGGTAAAGTGCGCAACCTCTGCAGAGTGTAAATCTATTCGAATAGCCGCGTCCTCGGTCATGGGACACAGTTCGTACAAGGTCACACTATTTGGTCTGTGTCAAGTCTGAAGGAACAAACTATATAATGTTACTGCTAAGACTGGACCAAAGAATGGTAAAGTTTGTCAGACTTGCAGTGCATATGCATGGACATCGGATGATGTCAGGGATATGAATGCTAGCCATGCGATGGCTATGAGATGAGCGGTCGGATGACCGCAAAGTTTGGATCAGATTTGGATCGTGGGAATATTCAGAGTATGGATTATTTACTTGATATGCTTTATTTTTCTGTATTTACCCCAATAGTTATCATGCTAGATAATCCTGCTATGACATGATGATTAATGTTGCTAGATGATTAATCTTGCTGGATAATCCTGCCATAACGTGATGGTTAATACTGTTAAGATAACAAGTGCATGCTTGAATGCCATGGATTGCTTTGCTTGGTGTATATGTTATTTGGTTTGCTTGCGAGTACATTCAAAAGTACCCAGCGGCCTTCAATGTGGCCAGGTTCACCTAAGGATCCGACGTCCACTAGCGAGGAGCCGGAGAATTCGCGGGCTATAAGAGTAACCCAGTCAGATCCCTGTGGATTGGGGCCGCACCAAGACCATGCTGCCTTAGATAGAGCTTTTCCGCTACCATCACCCTTGTAAAATATCCTGTAAGACTCATATATCCATTAATAGAAATGCCTGTGTTTATGATACTTGTTGTAAACATGCATGCCAGAGTGATATCCTGGGCTGGTGTGTGCGGCGACCGTCTGTCTACAGTGGTATTCAGGCGGGGCGCCACAACGGATGGTATCAGAGCCAGGCTGACTGTAGGTTACCCTAGCCGGACTTCATTGTCTTGTGCTTAGTAGAAAGCCCAGATGGATTTCAGCCATCTTTGCCAAATTGGCATGGCTACTATTGATCATAAGGCAACCCCCTAGGTTTTTGGCTCCATCAAACCCCAACTCTCGTGGTCTTTGCCTCCGGTGGGGAAAGTCCGCACCAGGCATCGACCCGTGAGCCCTTAACCCCTTGGTAAACCAGATATCTCTACCTTGCTTGCTAACCATGGCATTTCTCTCCTCAAATCCAGTTTCCTCTGGGAAACGCTTATAAATTCCATCTTTCCCCGACAACCCTAGGATCATTGACCAAGCCACTTTGGCTATGGTCATGCGTTGAGTTTGATGTTCCCTAAGGAAGTAGTAGAAGCTCGACACTAATTGCTACTAGGAGCATTGTGTGGTTTTGCTTCTAGATCCTTAGAGGTGCATCTAGTGCGCTATAATAGTTATACTAGTGAATCTTTGGCCACGTGTGTAAGGTCTGCAAAACTTGAGCTTTATTTGCTTTGTAGTATTCTTTTTCGGTTTTTCGCGGTTCTTGCTTTTTTTTGTCGATTCCGTTATGTCGCCTCGACTGGATCCATCTGCAAGAACTGCCAAAGAAGACCAGCATACAACTTGGATAATGCCCAATAATTCAAATTTAGTAAGAATCAAGCCAAGCCAACTGCCCGATATTCAGAACATTATCACCGGATCTGTCAAGAATAAAGAATGGATCAGAAGCAGGATCTGCAAGCAACCAACAAGGCCAGACTATACCTGAGAAAGTTTGCCTCAGAACAAATCATACCTAAGGAATAGCCAGATGAGCTATCAGTAATGAACACCAGTAGGGACAAATGATTTCGCCATCGATACAAGGATTATTTCAGTCAGTGGGGTGAACCTTGAGTCTTCTCTCAACAGACTCAAGAATCATTTATTATCCACAGAAGACATATTTCAAGAATGTGAAGGTGCCGAGAGCAACAACAAAACTCTGGTATGTGGATACACCTTTCAAAGCATATTTTGGAATTCACCAGTGCATATATAAAATTTTCTGGGCAAAGGGAACAAGGTTTACAAGGAATACTTGGATAAGTTCGCGACTGCCCATAATTGATGAGGATTTCACATGCCTGGAAGCTCAGCTGAACCAGATGGAATTATCTGCCAACTGCTTATTACCGACAACATCTGGTATCCCAGATTAATTACCAACAGGAATTCTGTATCAGTTGTGCAACCTTTATAACAACAATGATCAGACTAGCAGAAGGACTAGTGGTATGCATGACCAACAGGATGTCTTCCGACCAGGTATGGCTTATACCATGTTTTGGCTCCGCTATGGGTAAATTCTGGATACTTTGGAAGGAAGCCAGAATCAGCCATATATCCGACTGCATACACAGTGAAAGGATTCGGGTGTGAGAAACCCAGACTTCCTCCACAAGCTTTCGGGAGGAGCTTGCGACGCAAGACTCCCCAATCTTCCTTGCTACGCCACTAGGAGGAAAGATTTTCTGGGGTACGATACCCAGCCTTCTTCGGCATGCTACCTTGACAGAAGCTTCGAGCATAAGGAATTCAGCTTTCTTCAACACGCCATCGTGCCCACAACAATCTTGTCAGAAGCACGAACTAGCCCAGGCACACGTCTGCTTCAGAACTCGGTTGTAATAAAAGGATTTATCCTACCTCTGCATATGTTGTAAGCATGCAGTCCAGTTCGTTAGAGCCACCCGTACATAGGAATGACTATGTTCAGAGAAACATGGGCCCCATACTTCAAAGGAGGATATGAACGCAACAATCCCTACAAGATATGCAAGAGTAAGTTATGATACGACTAAGGAGCTGTGTTGGCCGGTCATGACAGCTCCACAAACAGGAACCCTCAAGAACAAAAAAGTTCCGGATAAACAACCTCAATGACGGCTAACAAAATGAGGCTTCACAGACAATGTATTATCATCACTCCTTGTCAGACTCTTGCATATGCGGTCACAACAATGCACTACTAACAGTTATAAGTGAGCCTGCCACACTCATCATGAATGTGGGCCATACGAGCACATGAACCCTGTACCCAGAAAGGATGTCTTGCCCATGACGGTCAGGATATGGAGTATCACAATAAAACCCGAAGCAGCTAGCTCCAAGCCATGGAAACCAAGCTATTTATCGATACTACCCACTACCCACCAACCCCAGGCCACAAACTACCAGGACAAAGGATTGCCTGGCAGGAAAGAGAAGGATTCAAGGCAGCTGTGTGAAAAGGCAACACCTGAGCCATCAGAAGAGGCAGTTGAAAGGGCCAATGAACTAATGAAGACAAGACAGCTGATGGATCCAAGTCGCACACAGGTATGTCCCCCTTAGCCAGGAGGTAAACCTGGAAATCTCAAGGACGAGATTTTCTTAAGGGGGGTAGGTTTGTGACACCCTGGTTTTCGCTCCTTGTTTTTTTTCCTTCGCGGGAGCGGACTCCTGTCTTTTTTGTTGTTATCGGAATTTTCTCTCGCTCTTGGGTATATGAAGATGGTCATTTAGCTTTGCCTTCCCTATCATACCAGAGATTCTCTCCAACCCAACCTTGCCACCCAAGATACCTTCTCAGGATTTTGCCACTGAAACCCTACTTTCCGAATTACTGGAAGGGAAACGCTAATTCCTTCAGTTACAAAGGAACCCCAATTTTCTTTGCTCTGTTGTCCCCAAACTTTTCCCAGAGACTCTCCTATATCTATAAACCCTGGATATGCAAAAATATTGCCAAGTCATTTGCAATATTTTTCATTTAAAATTAATTCCTTTTTCTGCAAGTTAAAGGAATTAAATCCAGGAAAATATCTATCCATCTCAAAAGTTCATGAAAACTTGTGGAAACATTCTTGAGCTCTCATAAAAATATTGGCCATAATTAAATAGGGGAAATTGCATTTTCCTATTTAAAGCCAATATTGCATTCTGGGCACTTTGCAAAGGAACTACCATTTTGGTAGCCTGGAAAAATCCCAAATAATTTTTGGCGCCTTTCCTATCCATATATTCACCATTTTCATCAAGAACCCAAGTTCCACAGTTCAAAGTTTGAGAGCATCATCCAGTTCTTGTTTCTGGACCTATTTTGAGGTTGTGAAGCAACTATATTTTATATTGCTTCAAAATTCTTGAAATTAATCCAGGACCTCACATTCCCTATATGATGTGAGCATGCAAGAATTCACATCATTTTATCTAGCCAATTTCTCCCAAAAATTCCATCTAACTTATGTCCAGCAGAAAGCTCTGTGAAGGAAGTACCATGTAGGAGCATCCAAATGAGCTGAAATTGTACCAGTGTCTCCATAATCCCAAATCACCTCGCTACACCAAAATTCAGCTCATTTCATCAAGCCTTTTGAGCACAGCTTCAAAATCCATTTTATGGACCAAATTTTGCATTACAAAGGATGTATATGCAAACCAGGTCCAAATGGCCTCAAATTTTGCCAGTACCTACATCCTTCAACCACATTTCAGAAGGACAAGGATTCAACTCCATATCCCCATCTATTTTTCCACAAAGAGCCATCACAGTTTTTGTTCAAAATCATTGCAAGGTTAAATCAGTCAACTCTTGCCCCCACCTCCATCCAAAATCCTCATAGGTCAACTCACTGACCTCTGATCTATCTATTTGACATGGTGGTGACCACCCATTGGCATGACACCAAAGAACTCCGCTCTGTTCCAGAGCCGTCGCCGCCGTGTGCAGCCACCCCAGCGCGCCATCTCGCTTCCCTGCTTCTTCGCGAAGCTCCTCGGTGCCAGCTAGCCTCCCCGGCGTCGTGTCCGAGCCTGGTTACCGTGTATGCCAACAGGGACGACGACGAACGGGGCACTGTTGTGCCCGTGGCGGGGCCGGATTTCCGGGACACAAATATCCCAGAAATTAACCCCTCGTGTCACTGTTACTGGGGGACACGTCCTTGTTACAGATTACCAAGCGAGTACAAGAATTGAATACAAGACCATAAAGGTCTAACGATACAATAATGATTTCTAACAGCGGATGGCGGAAGTGACTCGTGGTTCTCCAACGCCGGTGGGGCTCCATTCCTAGAAGAACAGCTGACCCGGATAATGCCTATCCCGCGTTGCTGCTATCCTAGGCTCCGCATGGACGTCGTTGTAGTACTCCTGGTTGAAATCCTGACCTGGCCAATTAAATAGCCAGGGACAAGCCAGTGAGTACGTTGGAATGTACTCACAAACATAATGAAAAAAAGATATACCGAATGCATATGATCATGATGGGTTAAATTATATGCATATGATGAACGAAAATAAAGCATGGCATGATGAATATTAATACGGTGCTGAAGAATAAATATGAAATGTTAGTGACAAAGCAAAGAAAGTTAATGGAGAATCGGGCGAGACAGGACCGCCCGAGAATCCGAAAGAAAATATAAAAGTGGAGAATCGGGCGAGACAGGTCCGCCCGAGAATCCAAAAGAAATGCCAAACGGGTGTCTAAAAGTGACGCCTCGATACATCTTGAAAAGAAATGCCAAATAGGTGTCTAAAAGCGATGCCTCAAGAGGTCTTGAAAAGAAATGCTAAACGGGTGTCTAAAAGCGACGCCTCGAGAGGTCTTGACAAGAAATGCCAAACGGGTGTCTAAAAGAGAATCGGGCGAGACAGGACCGCCCGAGAACTCAAGCGACCCCTCGAGAGGTCTTGAAAATAAATGAGTATCCGGGTAGTCGAGCCAGCCCATGAGATACTCAGAAAAGAAAATAAAAGTGAGTGCCCGGGTAGTCTACCCAGCCCATGAGACACTCAGAAAATTCATATAAGAGAAATGGGTTAGTCCACAATAATATTTAGGATGACAATAATATTCATGATGGCATCAGTAGTGACAATAATTATCCTGTAAAATTGAGTCATAATCAATTTAATTATTTCCTCCAGAGACCGACTCTAATACCGACACTTGACCAACCCAGACTGTAGTCCTTAACCGCGGACACGGCTATTCGAATAGGTATAACTCTGCAAAGGGTGTACTCTTTACCCACAAGTAAAAGATTTCCTTAGCCAGCACCGGGACGCTGACTAATTCCTATTACGGTCTTTGGGTTGAAAACAAAGCTGACAAACACACACCAGATTAACTTTCCTGATGCCAGGAATCACCCAAGGCATCGTTCAAGATAAACTCTAAGACGGGGAGACTACAATCTCGAATAGCATGGGATCACTATTCATACGCGCGGATTACAAGGGGTGCCCCCATCTCGGCCCAACCGGATACACCCATGCCCCCTGACTAGGTGACATGCCTACCAGATGACTCTGGTATCTTTCACCATGGCCTCTCTGTACAGTGTGTGCACGGAAAGGGGTTATCAACTTACTAAACCATACCCCACCTGTGGTCGGGACCAGTGGCAGCACGAAACAAGTATGGGGGTTACCGGAACAAGACTCGATCTACGGTCGACTCAGGAGGTTAAAGTTTTCCTGCAGTGGTTAGCACAATATATTTTCTTGGTAATACCCAACAGGGTCACCAACTGGCATGTCCCAACATGCCCTCACTGATCATTCACGTCACAACGAGAATTCAGTCCCACGGTCACTTTTCTCGTGACTGATTCTTTCCTGCAGATTAGCCTAGACCAACATATGCATATGTGATATGTGAAAATGACCATATTCACTCATACTTAAATGAAGATCAAATATTATCAGGGGATCATGCATGCATAGCTAGCAATATGCAAACTTTATTCGAATTCAACATATTCATGATTCAATTATTCTTGCAAACAAATAACCATGCATTCACCATATCAAGTGTTCAAGATGCTTGCTTTGATCATGCAGAAAGATTGGGTGCACTCCAAAAGTTTTGAAAATTCTCTTCCCTGCATTTTTCCTACTTCCAAAAATATTGCAAGCACCACATAAAGCCAAAACAGTGCTAAAAAGTTGTTTGGAAAAATCTTGAATTAAATACTAAAATAAACTAGATGCAAAATAAGGAATTTCAGAAAAAGAATCAAATTATTTGGAGCTCATATGAATTACTTAGAGAATTTCTAAGCTGGAATAAATGACTGATTGGACTATTTAATTGATTCAATAGAAACAGAGCTTGGGGAAAATGTTCACCCTAGCTGAGTTAATAGAAAATGATTTTAGGAGTATTCAGGAATTTGTATCATCAGATTTGGCTATGAAATGGCTACTGTGGAATTATTTGAGATATGCTGAAAAAAGAAAAAGGAAAAGAATAGAGCTGCGCAGTGAGCGCGGTATAGCCGTCTGGCGCCACTGGTCCGGGCCCAGCCATTTGGTTGCACGGAAGGACTGATGACGTCGAAGACGTATTCCGTAAATACGTCTTCCTCGCACGAAGGCGGCTCCAGGGAAGTTCGCCTCCACTTACAGACGCGCTCGCACGGCACTGGTCACTAACAGTGGGTCTCACCGGGCCCACCTGTCATGTTTGACCGGTCCACCCCGCCCTTCCTCCTCGCGACAGAACAGAGGAGCGTGGGCGCTGCTCGCCGCCGTTGATGGAGGGCTCGGTGGCCTCAGGCGACGGCGGGGTTGGATCCGCCACTCCATCCCACGCCCGTAGGTGGTCTAGGCAGCGCTGGGGGTGGCCGGAGTGACGCGCGGCATCGCAGAACACAGGCGGCCGGAGTTGGATCGGGGCGAGGCCGTGGCCATCCCCGACTAGGGCTCGGAACGGCCTCGTGGTGGTGGTGAGGGTTGGCCGGTCGCGCTATGTGGAGAGGAGGGGGCCAGGGTGGAGTGAATCTGACAGAGGCTAGGCGGCGATGGTTCTCACCAGAGTGGAAGAAGAAGACCACTCCCGGGTTGGCTGAGTGCTCCGGAAACAAGCTTGATGATGCAGGAGTGCTCCCGTTGATCGAAACGAGCTCGGGGAGGCCCTTTTATAGCCGTGCGACGTGGGCTCCATGGCTTACTGAGGACGGTTCATGGCGGCGGCCATTGATGGCAGTAGTTGAGGCCGGTGGCCTGGTCGGCGGGGGATGGATGAGCTAGGGTGGTCGGGGGTTGAGCGAGGGGCGCCCTGGCAGCTCGAGAACGTGCCAGGTGGCTCGGGCAGTGTCGTGCCCGAGGAAACTACGGCGGCAGCTGGTGCAGGTCGGTGGTGCGCGGCGCTAGGGGACGAGGGAGGTGTCGGCGAGGGCGGTGGCTTGCCCGCGAGGTTATCTGGACGGCTTGCGCGTGAGTAGAGGCAGCAGAGAGGTGGCAGGACTCGGCGCCGGTGGGTGCAGTAAGGACGCTCTGGCCACGCACTTGACACGCTGACCAGCTGCTCGATGAAATGCCAGAGGTAGCTACAATGATCTAATCAAGCTGATTTTTGGCAGGTGGATGCTCCTGGAGATTCCAGAGATGGGGGACAAGATGGTTTGGCCAGAAGAGCAAGTGCCAATTGATACATTTGATGATCGAAAGTTTCTGTCATGCTCACAACCTGTTTGACAAAATGATAGAGCTAGCTAGGGAACTTTGTTGGAAGTGAGACTTGGCAGGGCTGGGTCTCTTTGGATGGTAGAGATGCTAGTAGAGTTGGTTTGTGAAAAGAGAAAACTTGCTAATGCAAGTTTGGGAGAATTTCAGTTCTGGACTGAAAATGCAGAGAATTATTTGGTGGATCTAAATGATGCAAATGGGGCTGATCTCCTGGACTTAAGGGTTTGGTTGGAATTACTATAAGTGGAAAAAATTTCAGAATTGTTGGAGCAAGAAAAATTGAGGTTGTAGTTAAAACTCCAGAATGGAACATAATCGAAAAGAGGATGTCTCACTCAAAAATTACAAAAGGCCATGCTGGGTTTTTGCATAAAAGTGATCTGTAGGCATCACATGACCCCTCATAATTTTTTGTGGAATTTTTAAAGAATTATTTAAAATGGTTATAGTGCGACAGAAGCATTTCAATTCTTGAAAATGCTATTAAAATGATTATCTTGGGCAAAATTTTATTATGAAAATATTTCCTACTGTTATTAAAATATAAAAGAAATGATTTAAGAAAACTACCAAAGCCCATAATATTTTTCCCAAAATTTTCTATATGGAGGGAAGAATTTTGGAAAACCAAAATAGATATACTCTGAAATAAATAAAAGATCTAATATTATTCAAAATTTTATTTCTGGCCAAATTTTACTTAATAAAAATGTGGTTAAATTTTTGGGGTGTTACAAACTCTACCCCCCTTAAGAAAATCTCGTCCTCGAGATTTGTTAAGTTGGTCATTAAAATTTAAACCCACCTTTTCAAGGAGAATTTTCTAAGCTAACAATCTAAATAACCTAATTAGGCATAGTTGATGTGGGGCTACTGATAATTGGTGCAACTACAGTGAGGTACTGGTGCTGTGGTTCTACTGCTATGATAAATTTGGAAAAAGTAAAATTTCTAATTCCAAATTTTGTTTGCTGTACTCCAGTGCACAGTGCTTGCTCTGGCTGACAGGTGGGTCTAGGGCCCACTGTCAGTCTCTTCTTCTTCCCCCGACTCTTCTTCTTCCTCTCTCTCTCGTGTGCTCTCCCACACTTTCCCCTCCTGTGGTGCCTAGCACGTAGGGCATCTAGGCCGTACCGCGATAGTGCGCGGCGTGCCTGTCACCGACGGAGCGTGCACTCACCTCGCGGGCCAGCACCTTGTTGGCACTACTCGCGGATTCGCCTCCGAACACCGGCGATCGAGCGACGAGCGGCGCTGGTGGACTCTGCTCACCGCGCACCGAGCTCGAGCTATAAAAACGACTGCCGTTTTCTTCTTCCTCCTATCTCGCACCTCGCCTCACCTCTTTCTCTTCTTCACCTTCTCCTTCTGGCTGCAGGAGCTCGAGACGAGGCATCAATGGAGGACGTGGGCTCGGAGCTGATCACGATCCTCCTGGTCGGTCTACTGGCAGCGTTGGTCGGCTCCTCGCTGCTACTATGCGCGATGATCCTCGACGATCGCCGTGATGCCGCTGCTCGGGTGGTGGCTCTCCTAGGCGGAGGTGATCATAGGGACTAGGCAATAGTGTCGGGTGCGAAAGAGTGTTAGTGTGTTCTGCAGTAGACTCTGTAGGAATAAAAACCCACGAGTTTTTCTTCAGAAAAACTGTGCTGTGGTGAGAGTGATAGAGGTAGTGAATTAGGTGCTAAATGTGTGTGTGTCTGGTTACTGTGCTTAGGGCATGTTGCAGAGCGAGTGTGGCTATGAGCTGGATGCCGTGACGGCACGCGAATAAAACTTATGTTGGAAAATCCTGCGGCAATGGCCCTTGAGAAATTTTCTCCTCGGCGTGACCCGGATGGTAATGATGTGGATGGTGTGGAAACCTAGGGATAGCGACCAGGTAAGATAGGATTAGCCAATGGTCAGCCTGGCTCTGATACCAAGGCTGTCGGGGCCGGATTTCCGGGACACAAATATCCCAGAAATTAACCCCTCGTGTCACCACCAGCCCCAGGTTTACTGTTACTGGGGGACACGTCCTTGTTACAGATTACCAAGAGAGTACAAGAATTGAATACAAGACCATAAAGTTCTAACGATACAATAATGATTTCTAACAGCGGATGGCGGAAGTGACTCGTGGTTCTCCAACGCCGGTGGGGCTCCATTCCCACAGGAACAGCTGAGCCGGATCATTCCTATCCCGCGTGGCTGCTATCCTAGGCTCCGCATGGACGTCGTTGTAGTACTCCTCATTGAAATCCTGACCTGGCCAATTAAATAGCCAGGGACAAGCCAGTGAGTACGTTGGAATGTACTTGCAAACATAATGAACAAAAGATATACCGAATGTATATGATCATGATGGGTTAAATTATATGCATATGATGAACGAAATTAAAGCATCGCATGATGAATATTAATACGGTGCTGAAGAATAAATATGAAATGTTAGTGACAAAACAAAGAAAGTTAATGGAGAATCGTGCGAGACAGGACCGCCCGAGAATCCGAAAGAAAATATAAAAGTGGAGAATCGGGCGAGACAGGACCGCCCGAGAATCCAAAAGAAATGCCAAACACGTGTCTAAAAGCGACGCCTCGAGAGGTCTTGAAAAGAAATGCCAAACGGGTGTCTAAAAGCGACGCCTCGAGAGGTCTTGAAAAGAAATGCCAAACGGGTGTCTAAAAGAGAATCGGGTGAGACAGGACCGCCCGAGAACTCAAGCGACGCCTCGAGAGGTCTTGAAAATAAATGAGTATCCGGGTAGTCTAGCCAGCCCATGAGATACTCAGAAAAGAAAATAAAATTCAGTGCCCGGGTAGTCTAGCCAGCCCATGAGACACTCAGAAAATTCATATAAGAGAAACGGGTTAGTCCACAATAATATTTATGATGACAATAATATTCATGATGGCATCAGTAGTGACAATAATTATCCTGCAAAATTGAATCATAATCAATTTAATTATTTCCTCCCGAGACCGACTCTAAGACTGACACTTGACCAACCCAGACTTTAGTCCTTAACCGCGGACACGGCTATTCGAATAGGTATAACTCTGCAGAGGGTGTACTCTTTACCCACAAGTAAAGGATTTCCTTAGCCAGCACCGGGACGCTGACTAATTCCTATTACGGTCTTTGGGTTGAAAACACACCTGACCAGCACACACCAGATTAACTTTCCTGATGCCAGGAATCACCCAAGGCATCGTTCAAGATAAACTCTAAGACGGGGAGACTACAATCTCGAATAGCATGGGATCACTATTCATACACGCGGATTACAAGGGGTGCCCCCCTCTCGGCCTAGCCGGATGCACCCATGCCCCTGACCAGGTGACATGCCTACCAGAGGCCTCTGGTATCTTTCACCATGGCGTCTCTATACGGTGTGTGCACGGAAAGGGGTTATCAACTTACTAAACCATACCCTACCTCTGGCAGGGACCAGTGGCAGCACGAAACAAGTATGGGGGTTACCGGAACAAGACTCGATGTACGGTCCACTCAGGAGGTTAAAGTTTTATTGCAGTGGTTAGCACAATATATTTTCTTGGTAATACCCAATAGGGTCACCAACTGGCATGTCCCAACATGCCCTCACTGATCATTCACGTCTCAACGAGATTTCAGTCCCACGGTCACTTTTCTCGTGACTGATTCTTTCCTGCAGATTAGCCCGGACCAATGTGGCGCCCCGCCTGAATACCACTGTAGTCAGACGGTCGCCGCACATACCAGCCCAGGAAAATTACTCTGGCATGCACTTTTACAACAAGTATCATGAACACAAGCTTTCTATTAATGAAATATATCAGTCTTACATGATATATTTACAAGGGTGATGACAACGGAAAAGCTCTATCTAAGGCAACATGGTCCTGGTGCGGCTCCAATCCACAGGGATCTGACTGGGTTACTCTTCTAGCCCGCGAACACTCCGGCTCCTCGCTAGAGGGCGTCGAATCCTTAGGTGAACCTGGCCACATTGAAGGCCGCTGAGTACTTTTGAATATACTCGCAAGCAAACCATACCAACATATACACCAAGCAAAGCAATCCATGGCATTAAAGCATGCATTCGTTACCTTAACAGTATTAACTATCATGTTATGGCAGGATTATCTAGCAAGATTAATCATTTAGCAGCATTAATCATCATAACATATCAGGATTATCTATCATGATAACTACTGAAGTAAATACAGTATGATGAAGATAAAGCTTATCCAGTAAATAATCCATACTCCGAATATTCTTATGATCCACTCCAAATCCGATCCAAATCCAAATCCGAATCCGAATCCTATCCAAACTCAACCCAATCCAAACCTTTTGGTCATACGACCGTTTCTCTCCTAGCCATCTCATGGCTAACATTCATATCCCTAACATCATCTGATGTCCATGCATCTGCACTGCAAGTCTGACCAACCTTACTATTCTCTGGTTCAGTCTTAACAATAACATTATATAGTTTGTTCCTCCAGACTCGACACAGACCAAATAGGGGCCTATACGAACTGTCCATGACCGAGGACGCGGCTATTCGAATAGATTTACACTCTGCAGAGGTTGCACACTTTAACCACACCATGGAGCGCCTGGCCTCGTACTTTAGTACATGTTCCCATTCGGGTGGACCAGTGCTGCTCCAACCAAACTCGGTCTATTGCCCGACACTCTTACGGTGCCACCGACAATCATACCCTCCCAGGGTCATGTCCTGGGTGGCCCCTGTGTCACCCCGTGACACCTGCCACCGTCGTGGCCAAACAAAACTGTCCCAAATGGGGACGTGCGCACATAACCAAACTGGGCTCACAGGATTATCGTCGTCTACCTGATCAGGGCAGCACGCACGCATAACCCTCCCTAGTTGGTGGTATCGACAAGAGGCAAGACAATAGACAAAGTCAGGCCCGTCCCATACCGGCAAATGTGGCTGCACGGGTAAGTCCGGATAGGTGGCACTATGACTCGATCCAGTCGACGGAGGAGGTTGTTGTCATTAAGTTACATTCTTAATTACTGTAATAACAACAGTAATGCATGATGAAAAGATAACAACCTATCTCCATACTGTCATCTACGAGTCACTGGTGATAATATGATGAGCATTAACAACTAATGTAAATAACAGATTCAATCTGGCAGGAGTTTTACCATTCCTAACACATGCATAAACATTAATTAAACACGCAAGAATAACATAGAGCAATGCTTTAGGGTATATATCAGATGGTCGGCTTGCCTGGGGGGTGAAGGAATACTCCGGGAGAAGTGCGATCACCTCGCGGAAGAATTTGCCGGAAAAGAGTTCTCTCTCGGAGGGGCTGATTGAAGGGCAAGGGAAAAATGGGTATTTTCAGAAAGTGTCAACATGGTGAAAGTGATGTCATCGGAACGGGCTCGACGAACTGAAGAAGTGGGCTTTGGATTCACCTGAATCAGAGTTACGAGCGAAAAGTTATGAGTGTTTGACTGCCAGGGACTGATCTACAAAAGAAATATTTGCATCCGCGTCCCCGACAGCACAGCGGCTGGCGCCTTCTCTGGGAATACGTTTTCCAGTAGGGTAAACGCACTCTCTCCGGAGTACGCTTTCTCTAATTGGAAGCGCATCAAGGTGGAATACGCTTTCCCCCAACCGAAAGCGCAAGTAGGCGGGGGCGCCTCCACTTATCCGAGCTGGCGGGTGCAGGGCCGAGCTTCTGCCGATGACAGGTGGGGCCCGCACCCCCTTCTCTCTCTCATCCAGCCTCCTTCTTCCTCCTTTCTCCTCTTCCCGACGCCGCGCCTGGGCGCACTACTCCGGCGTGGTTCTGGCTCTCCGGTGGCCGTTGGAGTCCGGCGACCGGACGGATGGGCTCACCGGCGACGACCTCATCCAGGGGTGGATCACGCGGGCGCCGGAGATGGCTGCAGATGCGGCGACGAAGGCAGCAGTGGGCGGCGGACTTGGGCAGTGGCGGGGCTCCGGCGAGGGAGAGAGCTAGGCGAAGGCATGGGGGAGGTCACCGGAGAGTGGCGCATCCGGTGGAGGGCTCGGTTGAGGCGGATAAGGGCTGGAGGTGGGGATTGGTAGCGGAGGCCGAAGCTAACTCCGGCGAAATTCCGGCACTGCCAAGGAGGATTCGGCCGGGCGAGTACGTTGCGGTGGACTAGAGGGAGAGGGAAGAAGGTTGGTGTGCTCGAATGGCTCGGGGAAGGGCTATTTATAGCCCGGCGAGGACGAGGCGATAAGCACGGCTGCGGTGGCGATCTCAGCCGCATACTGGAGCTCCGGGGCGATGTGGCTGGACGGTTGCAGCGTCGAGCAGCTTCGCGAGGAGGGGAGGGGCCTCGGGAGCACTCGTGAGAGATCGGGGAAGAAGAGGACAGAGAGGAAAGCGACGACGGAGGTCACGGGCGGAGCAGCGCCATGGCGAGGTTCGTCGCGGCGTGAGGAGGAAGAGGACGGAGGGGGAAGTGACCGGAGATGAGGAAGCGGTCGACGGGGAGTCAGGTCGGCATGCCAGGACACGCCGTGGCAGCTCGAGTTGGCCGGTCCGACGAGATGGGTGCACAGAGCGCCACTCCTGCCTGCTATGCCCGTGGTCACCACTGGCATGTCATGTTGTGGTGTGTGGCTGCCGCCCATACCTTGTCAAACACGACAGGCACTGGTCAAATAGATTATAGGGATCAATGGATGGACCAGGATTGTTCTAGAGTGATCAAGAGGATCCAGAGCAGTTTCTGGTCAGAAACTTGGAGAGGAAGTTGTGGTCAAACAGAGGTTCCAATGAGCTGGAAAAGGTGTCATAGGGAAATGTTGTAGGAAGGACTTGAAGCTTGCCAAATTTGGGGTCATTTGGACAAGTTTTGCATACACTTCCTTCACAAAGCATAAACTGGTCCAGAAACTTGACTTTGAAGCTACACTCATATGGCTTGATGAAATGGGCTGAATTTTGGTGGAGAGTGATGATTTGGATATATGAAGGTTCTGGAAAAATTTCAGCTCAATTGGAAATGCCACAGTGGTACTTCCTTCACAGAGCTTGGATCTGGACAGAAACTAGATGGAATTTTTGGGAGAAATTGGCTAGATAAAATGATGTGAATTTTTGCATACTAACATCATATATGGAATGTGAGGTCCTGGATTAATTTGGGAATTTTTGAAGCAATATAAAATATAGTTTCTTCACAACCTCAAAATTGGTCCAGAAACAAGAATTGGATGATGCTCTCAAAATTTGATCTGTGGAACTTGGGATCCTGATGGAAATGGTGAATATATGGATAGGAGAAGCTCCAAAAATTATTTGGGATTTTTCCTGGCTACCAAAATGGTAGCTCCTTTGGAAAGTACCCAAATTGCAATATTGGCTTTAAATAGGAAAAGGCAATTTCCCTTATTTAATTATGGCCAATATTTTTATTGGAGCTCAATATGATCACAAAGAATATCTCCACAAGTTTTCATGAACTTTGGAGATGGATAGATATTTTCCTGGATTTAATTCCTTTAACTGGCAGAAAAAGGAATTAATTTTAAATGAAAAATATTGCAAATGACTTGGCAATAGTTTTACATATCCAGGGTTTTAAAAGATAGGATTTTCACTGGGATAAATTTGGGAGGCAAAACATCAAAGGAAATTGGGGTTCCTTTGTAACGGATGGAATTAGGGTTTCCCTTCCGGTAAACCGGAGAGTAGGGTTTCGGTGGCAAAATCCTGAGAAAAGATCTGCGGTGCCCAGGTTGGTCTGGAGAGAGTCTCTGGTTGGATAGGGAAGGCAAGGCTAAATGACCATCTTCATATACCCAAAGGCAAGAGAAAATCCAAGAACATCAAAAAAAAGACGGGAGTCAAATCCCGCGAAGGAAAAAAAACAAGGAGCGAAAACCGGGGTGTTACAAACCTACTCCCCTTAAGAAAATCTCATCCTCGAGATTTCCGGGCTTACCTCCCGGCTAAGGGGGACTTACCTGTGTGCGACTTGGATCCATCAGCTATCTTGTCTTCATTTGTTGACTAACCTCTTAACTGCCTCTTTTGATGGCTCAGGTGCTGTCTTTTTCAGACGGCTGCATTGAATCTTTCTCTTTCCTGTCAGGCAAACCCTTTGTGCTGGTAGTTTGTTGGCTGGGGTTGGTGGGTAGCTCTGAGTATCGACAAATAGTTTGGTTTCCATGTCCCGAGACTAGCTGCTTCGGGTTTTATTGCGATACCTCTTACACTGACTGCCAAGGGCGAGACATTCTTTCTGGGTACAAGGCTCACATGCTTGTACGGCCTGGAGTGGCTCTCTTTTTACCTTGTCAGAATACTCAATCTGGCTATGGGTTCTATACGAATGCTTTCTTCCTGTCTCTTGTATTCTGACTTCGTTCTCAGGAGGTTCCCAACTGAAATGTCGGGCACGATCACAAAGTAATCATAGACGGTAATCTCTGAGGTGGCTGTACCATATATAGCCTCCGTGGTCCTTGCTATGACCACTGAGCTGACATAGTATGGCTATCATTCCGTGTATCTTTCGGAGCATAACCTCTGATCTTGGTTGATGGCCCATATTCATGATGAGTATAACATGCTGGCTGCATTGTTGTGGCCGTAAATGCAAGAGTCTGACAAGTATTGGTAATATTGCCTTGTCTGTGAAGCTTTACTCCATTGACCGTCGCGGAGATTGTTTATTCAAGACTTCCTTGTTCTTGGGGGTTCCTTTTGGGGAACTTGTCATGACCTACCATCATGGCTCCTTGGTCATATCCTAGCTTGTTGGGCTTGTATTCATACTTTACTCTTTCATATCTCGTAGGGATTGCTGCGTTCATATCCTTCTTTGAAGTATGGGGCCGACATTTCTCTTGAGCACAGTCATTCCCGTGTACGAGTGGCTCGCATGAACTGATCCCCTGGACTACATGCTCACAACATATGCAGGGGTAGGATAAACCCTTTCATAATCAATTGAGCTCTGAGGCGGACGTGTGTCTGGGCTAGTTCATGCTTCTGACAGGATTGTTGTGGGCACATTGGCGTGCTGAAGAAGATTGAATACATTATGCTCGAAGCTTCTGCCAAGGTAGCGTGCCGACGAAGGCTGGGTATCGTACCTTAGAAGTTTCCCCTCATGTTGCTTACTGCGGAAAATCAGGTGTCTTATGCTGAAAGCTTTCCGCGGTAGCGGGCTGAGGAAGATGGGAGTGCCGTATCCCAGAAGATTTTCTCACCAAGTGCTGTAGCAAGGAGGATTAGGAGTCTTGCGTTGTAAGCTTCTTCCGATAGCTTGCGGAGGAAGGCTGGGTTGCTTATATCAGAAGCCCTTGTCTGAAAATGTCCTGTTGGTCATGCACACCGCTAATTCTTTTGTTGGTCTGATCATTGTTGCTGTCGAGGTTGCACAACTGATACAGACTTCATGTTGGTAATTAATGCGGAATACCCTTTGCATTCAAAGCAAGTGTTGCTGGTAGTGAGCAGTTGACAGATAGTTCCACCCGGTTTAGCTAAGCTTCCAGGTGTTTGGAATCCTCATTGATTCTGGGCAACCGTGAACTTATCCATATTCATCGCAAACCTTGTTCACAGGGCCCGGAAAATTTTGTATATGCACCAAGGAATTCCAAAATATGCTTTGAAATTTGTCTCAACATACCAGAGTTTTGTTGTTGCTCTCGGCACATTCTTGAAGTATGTCTTCTGTGGATAATAAATGATTCTTGAGTCCATTGAGAAAAGACTCAAGGTTCACTCCACTTGACCAAAATAATCCTTGTACCGAGGATGGAATAATTTGTCCCTTCTGATGTCCATTGCTGACAACTCATCTGACTTCTTCTCAGATGTGATCTGTTCTGAGGCAAACTTCCTCGGTATATTCTGGCCTTGTCGGTTGCACGCAAATTCCGCCTCTGATCCATTCTTCATTCTTGACAGACCCGGTGATAATGTTCTGAATTCCGGTAGTTGGCTTGGCTTGACTCTTATTGAATTTGGATTATTGGGTATTATCCAAGTTGTATGTTGGTCTTCTTGACGCCACTTGCTGATGGATCCAGTCGGAGCAACAGAACGGAATCGACAAAAGAAGCAAGAACCGCGAAAAACCAAAAAGAATACTACAAAGCAAATAAAGCTCAAATTTTGCGGACCATACACATGTGGCCAAAATTCACTAGTATAACTAATATAGCGCACTCGATGTACCTCTAAGGATTTAGAAGCAAAACCACACAATGCTCCTGGTAGCAATTGGTGTCAAGCTCCTAATACTTCCTTAGAGAACATCAAACTCGACGCACGGCCATAGCCAAAGTGGCTTAGTCAACGATCCTTGGGTTGTCGGGAAGAGATGGAATTTATAAGCGTTTCCCAAAGGAAACTAGATTTGAGAAGAGAAAGGCCATGGCTAGCAAGCAAGGTGGGGATATCGGGTTTACCTAAGGGTTTAGGGCTCACGGGTTGATGCCTGGTGCGGACTTTTCCCACCGGAGGCAAAGGCCATGAGAGTTGGGGTCTGATGGAGCCATAAACCTATGGGGGTTGCCTTATGATCAATAGTAGCCGTGCCTGTCTGGCGAAGATGGCTGAAATCCATCGGGGCTTTCTACTAATCAAAAAGGCAATGAAGTCTGGCTAGGGTAACCTACGGTCAGCCTGGCTCTGATACCATCCGTTGTGGCGCCCCGTCTGAATACCACTTTAGTCAGATGGTCGCCGCACATACCAGCCCAGGAAAATCACTCTGGCATGCGCTTTTACAACAAGTATCATGAACACAAGCTTTCTATTAATGAAATATATCAGTCTTACATGATATATTTACAAAGGTGATGGCAGCGGAAAAGCTCTATCTAAGGCAGCATGGTCCTGGTGCGGCTCCAATCCACAGGGATCTGACTGGGTTACTCTTCTAGCCCGCGAACACTCCGGCTCTCGCTAGAGGGCGTTGAATCCTTAGGTGAACCTGGCCACATTGAAGGCCGCTGAGTACTTTTGAATATACTCGCAAGCAAACCATACCAACATATACACCAAGCAAAGCAATCCATGGCATTAAAGCATGCATTCGTTATATTAACAGTATTAACTATCATGTTATGGTAGGATTATCTAGCAAGATTAATCATTTAGCAGCATTAATCATCATAACATATCAGGATTATCTATCATGATAACTACTGAAGTAAATACAGTATGACGAAGATAAAGCTTATCTAGTAAATAATCCATACTCCGAATATTCTTATGATCCACTCCAAATCCGATCCAAATCCAAATCCAAATCCGAATCCGATCCAAATCCAACCCAATCCAAACCTTTTGGTCATACGACTGTTTCTCTCCTAGCCATCTCATGGCTAACATTCATATCCCTGACATCATCTGATGTCCATGCATCTGCACTGCAAGTCTGACCAACCTTACTATTCTCTGGTTCAGTCTTAACAATAACATTATATAGTTTGTTCCTCCAGACTCGACACAGACCAAATAGGGGCCTATACGAACTGTCCATGACCGAGGACGCGGCTATTCGAATAGATTTACACTCTGCAGAGGTTGCGCACTTTACCCACACCATGGAGCGCCTGGCCTCGTACTTTAGTACATGTTCCCATTCGGGTGGACCAGTGCTGCTCCAACCAAACTCGGTCTATTGCCCGGCACTCTTACGGTGCCACCGACAATCATACCCTCCCAGGGTCATGTCCTGGGTGGCCCCTGTGTCACCCCGTGACACCTGCCACCGTCGTGGCCAAACAAAACTGTCCCAAATGGGGACGTGCGCACATAACCAAACTGGGCTCACAGGATTATCGTCGTCTACCTGATCAGGGCAGCACGCACGCATAACCCTCCCTAGTTGGTGGTACCGACAAGAGGCATGACAATAGACAAAGTTAGGGCCGTCCCATACCGGCAAATGTGGCTGCACGAGTAAGTCCGGATAGGTGGCACTATGCATCGATCCAGTCGACGGAGGAGGTTGTTGTCATTAAGTTACATTCTTAATTACTGTAATAACAACAGTACTGCATGATGAAAAGATAACAACCTATCTCCATACTGTCATCTACGAGTCACTGGTGATAATATGATGAGCATTAACAACTAATGTAAATAACAGATTCAATCTGGCAGGAGTTTTATTATTCCTAACACATGCATAAACATTAATTAAACACGCAAGAATAATACAGAGCAATGCTTTAGGGCATATATCAGATGGTCGGCTTGCCTGGGGGGTGAAGGAATACTCCGGGAGAAGTGCGATCACCTCGCGGAAGAATTTGCCGGAAAAGAGTTCTCTCTCGGAGGGGCTGATTGAAGGGCAAGGGCAAAATGGGTATTTTCATAAAGTGTCAACATGGTTAAAGTGATGTCATCAGAACGGGCTCGACGAACTAAAGAAGTGGGCTTTGGATTCACCTGAATCAGAGTTACGAGCGAAAAGTTATGAGTGTTTGACTGCCAGGGACTGATCTGCAAAAGAAATATTTGCATCCGGGTCCCCGATAGCACAGCGGCTGGCGCCTTCTCTGGGAATACATTTTCCAGTAGACAAAACGCACTCTGTCCTGAGTACGCTTTCTCTAATTGGAAGCGCATCACCGTGGAGTACGCTTTCCCCCAACCGAAAGCGTAAGTGGGCGGGGGCGCCTCCACTTATCCGAGCTGGCGGGTGTGGGGCCGAGCTTCTGAAGATGACAGGTGGGGCCCGCACCCCCTTCTCTCTCTCATCCAGCCTCCTTCTTCCTCCTTTCTCCTCTTCCCGACGCCGCGCCTGGTCACACTACTACGGCGTGGTTCTGGCGCTCCGATGGCCGTTGGAGTCCGGCGACCGGACGGACGGGCTCACCGGCGACGACCTCATCCAGGGGTGGGTCGTGCGGGCGCCGGAGATGGCTGCAGATGCGGCGACGAAGGGCGGCAGTGGGCGGCAGACTTGGGCAGTGGCGGGGCTCCGGCGAGGGAGAGAGCTAGGCAAAGGCATGGGGAGGTCGTCGGAGAGTGGCGCATCCGGTGGAGGGCTCGGTTGAGGCGGAGAAGGGCTGGAGGTGGGGATTGGTGGCGGAGGCCGAAGCTAACTCCGGCGAAATTCCGGCGCTGCCGAGGAGGTTTCGGTAGGGCGAGTACGTTGCGGTGGACTAGAGGGAGAGGGAAGAAGGTTGGTGTGCTCGAATGGCTCGGGGAAGGGCTATTTATAGCCCGGCGAGGACGAGGCGATAAGCACGGCTGCGGTGGCGATCTCAGCCGCATACTGGAGCTCCGGGGCGACGTGGCTGGACGGTTGCGGCGTCGAGCAGCTTCGCGAGGAGGGGAGGGGCCTCGGGAGCACTCGAGAGAGATCGGGGAAGAAGATGACAGAGAGGAAAGCGACGACGGAGGTCACGGGCGGAGCAGCGCCATGGCGAGGTTCGTCGCGGCGCGAGGAGGAAGAGGACGGAGGGGGAAGTGACCGGAGATGAGGAAGCGGTCGACGGGGAGTCAGGTCGGCATGCCAGGACACGCCGTGGCAGCTCGATTTGGCCGGTCCGACGAGATGGGTGCATAGAGCGCCACTGCTGCCTGCTATGCCCGTGGTCACCACTGGCATGTCGTGTTGTGGTGTGTGGTTGCCGCCCAGAACTTGTCAAACACGATAGGAACTGGTCAAATAGATTATAGGGATCAATGGATGGACCAGGATTGCTCTAGAGTGATCAAGAGGATCCAGAGCAGTTTCTGGTCAGAAACTTGGAGAGGAAGTTGTGGTCAAACAGAGGTTCCAATGAGCTGGAAAAGGTGTCACAGGGAAATGTTGTAGGAAGGACTTGAAGCTTGCCAAATTTGGGGTCATTTGGACAAGTTTTGCATACACTTCCTTCACAAAGCATAAACTGGTCCAGAAACTTGACTTTGAAGCTACACTCATCTGGCTTGATGAAATGGGTTGAATTTTGGTGGAGAGTGATGATTTGGAGATATGAAGGTGCCGGAAAGATTTCAGCTCAATTGGAAATGCCAAAGTGGTACTTCCTTCACAGAGCTTGGATCTGGACAGAAACTAGATGGAATTTTTGGGAGAAATTGGCTAGATAAAATGATGTGAATTTTTGCATACTCACATCATATATGGAATGTGAGGTCCTAGATTAATTTGGGAATTTTTTAAGAAATGTAAAATATAGTTGCTTCACAACCTCAAAATTGGTCCAGAAATAAGAATTGGATGATGCTCTCAAAATTTGATTTGTGGAACTTGGGATCCTGATGGAAATGGTGAATATATGGATAGGAGAAGCTCCACAAATTATTTGGTATTTTTCCTGGCTACCAAAATGGTAGCTCCTTTGGAAAGTGCCCAAATTGCAATATTGGCTTTAAATAGGAAAAGGCAATTTCCCTTATTTAATTATGGCCAATATTTTTATTGGAGCTCAATATGATCACAAAGAATATCTCCACAAGTTTTCATGAACTTTGGAGATGGATAGATATTTTCCTGGATTTAATTCCTTTAACTGGCAGAAAAAGGAATTAATTTTAAATGAAAAATATTGCAAATGACTTGGCAATATTTTTACATATCCAGGGTTTAAAAAGATAGGACGATCACTGGGATAAATTTGGGAGGCAAAAGATCAAAGGAAATCGGGGTTCCTTTGTAACTGATGGAATTAGGGTTTCCCTTCCGGTAAACCGGAGAGTAGGGTTTCCGTGGCAAAATCCTGAGAAAAGATCTGGGGTGGCCAGGTTGGTCTGGAGAGAGTCTTTGGTTGGATAGGGAAGGCAAGGCTAAATGACCATCTTCATATACCCAAAGGCAAGAGAAAATCCAAGAACATCGAAAAAAGACGGGAGTCAAATCCCGCGAAGGAAAAAAAACAAGGAGCGAAAACCAGGGTGTTACAACCAACATATGCATATGTGATATGTGAAAATGACCATATTCACTCATACTTAAATGAAGATCAAATATTATCAAGGGATCATGCATGCATAGCTAGCAATATGCAAACTTTATTCAAATTCAACATATTCATGAATCCATTATTCTTGCAACAATTAACCATGCATTCACCATATCAAGTGTTCAAGATGCTTGCCTTGATCATGCAGAGATATTGGGTGCACTCCAAGACTTTGAAATTTTTGTCTTCCCTCCATTTCCTATTTTCAAAAATATTGCAATCACCACATAAAGCCAAAACAGTGCTAAAAAGTTGTTTGGAAAAATCTTGAATTAAATACTAAAATAAACTAGATGCAAAATAAGGAATTTCAGAAAAACAATCAAATTATTTGGAGCTCATCTGAATTATTTGGAGCTCATCTGAATAGCATGGGATCACTATTCATACACGCGGATTACAAGGGGTGCCCCCCTCTCGGCCCTGCCAGATACACCCATGCCCCCTGACCAGGTGACATGCCTACCAGAGGCCTGTAGTATCTTTCACCATAGCCTCTCTGTATAGAGTGTGCACGGAAAGGGGTTATCAACTTACTAAACCATACCCTACCTGTGGCAGGGACCAGTAGCAGCACGAAACAAGTATGGGGGTTACCGGAACAAGACTCGATCTACGGTCGACTCAGGAGGTTAAAGTTTTCCTGCAGTGGTTAGCACAATATATTTTCCTGGTAATACCCAACAGGGTCACCAACTGGCTTGTCCCAACATGCCCTCACTGATCATTCACGTCTCAACGAGAATTCAGTCCCACGGTCACTTTTCTCGTGACTGATTCTTTCCTGCGGATTAGCCCGGACCAACATATGCATATGTGATATGTGAAAATGACCATATTCACTCATACTTAAATGAAGATCAAATATTATCAGGGGATCATGCATGCATAGCTAGCAATATGCAAACTTTATTTGAATTCAACATATTCATGAATTCATTATTCTTGCAACAATTAACCATGCATTCACCATATCAAGTGTTCAAGATGCTTGCCTTGATCATGCAGAAATATTGGGTGCACTCCAAGACTTTGAAAATTTTATCTTCCCTCGATTTCCTATTTTCAAAAATATTGCAATCACCACATAAAACCAAAACAGTGCTAAAAAGTTGTTTGGAAAAATCTTGAATTAAATACTAAAATAAACTAGATGCAAAATAAGAAATTTCAGAAAAACAATCAAATTATTTGGAGCTCATCTAAATTACCTAGAGAATTTCTAAGCTGGAATAAATGACTGATTGGACTATTTAATTGATTCAACAGAGACAGAGCTTGGGAAAAATGTTCACCCTAGCTGAGTTAATAGAAAATGATTTTAGGAGTATTCAGGAATTTGAATCATCAGATTTGGCTATGAAATGGCTACTGTGGAATTATTTGAGATATGCTGAAAAAAGAAAAAGGAAAAGAATAGAGCTGCACCCTGAGCGTGGTATAGCGGCCTGGCGCCACTGGGCCGGGCCCAGCCGTTTGGTTGCACGGAAGGATTGATGACGTCGAAGACGTATTCCATAAATACGTCTTCCTCGCGCGAAGGCGGCTCCAGGGAAGTTCGCCTCCATGTACAGACGCACTGGCGCGACACTGGTCACTGACAGTGGGTCCCACCGGGCCCACCTGTCATGTTTGAGCGGTCCACCCCGTCCTTCCTCCTCGCGACAGAACAGAGGAGCGCCGGCGCTGCTCCCCGCCGTTAATGGAGGGCTCGGCGGCCTCGGGCGATGGTGGGGTTGGCTCCGCCACTCCATCCCGCGCCCATAGGTGGTCTGGGTAGCGCTGGGGCTGGCCGGAGTGAAGCGCGGCGTCGCAGAACACAGGCGGCCGGAGTAGGATCGGGGCGAGGCCGTGGCCACCCCCGAGGCTAGCTAGGGCTCGGAACGGCCTCGTGGTGGTGGTGAGGGTTGGCCGGTCGGGCTATGTGGAGAGGAGGGGGCCAGGGTGGGGTGAATCTGACAGAGGCTAGGCGGCGATGGTTCTCGCCAGAGTGGAAGAAGAAGACCACTCCCGGGTCGGCTGAGTGCTCCGGAAGCAAGCTTGAGGATGCAGGAGTGCTCCCGTTGATCGAAACGAGCTCGGGGAGGCCCTTTTATAGCTGTCCGACGTCGGCTCCGTGGCTTACCGAGGACGGTTCATGGTGGCGGCCATTGATGGCAGTAGTTGAGGCCGGTGGCATGGTCGGCGGGGGATGGATGAGCTAGTGTGGTTGGGGGTTGAGCGAGGGGCGCCCTGGCAGCTAGAGAACGTGCCAGGTGGCTCGGGCAATGCCATGCCCGAGGAAACTATGGCGGCGGCCGGTGCAGGTCGGTGGTGGGCGGCGCTAGGGGACGAGGGAGGTGTCGGCGAGGGCGGTGGCTTGCCCGTGAGGTTATCTGGACGGCTTGCGCGCGAGTAGAGGCAGCAGAGAGGTGACAGGACTCGGTGCCGGTGGGTGCAGTAAGGGCGCTCTGGCCACGCACTTGACACGCCGACCAACTGCTCGATGAAATGCCAGAGGTAGCTACAGTGATCCAATCAAGCTGATTATTGGCAGGTGGATGCTCCTGGAGATTCCAGAGATGGGGGACATGATGGTTTGGCCAGAAGAGCAAGTGTCAAGTGATACATTTGATGATCGAAAGTTTCTGTCATGCTCACAACCTGTTTGACAAAATGATAGAGCTAGCTAGGGAACTTTGTTGGAAGTGAGACTTGGCAAGGTTGGGTCTCTTTGGATGGTAGAGATGCTAGTAGAGTTGGTTTGTGAAAAGAGAAAACTTGCTAATGCAAGTTTGGAAGAATTTCAGTTCTGGACTGAAAATGCAGAGAATTATTTGGTGGATCTAAATGATGCAAATGGGGCTGATCTCCTGGACTTAAGGGTTTGGTTGGAATTACTATAAGTGGAAAAAATTTCAAAATTGTTGGAGCAAGAAAAATTGAGGTTGTAGTTAAAACTCCAGAATGGAACATAATCGAAAAGAGGATGTCTCACTCAAAAATTACAAAAGGCCATGCTGGGTTTTTGCATAAAAGTGATCTGTAGGCATCACATGGCCCCTCATAATTTTTTGTGGAATTTTTAACGAATTATTTAAAATGGTTGTAGTGCAACAGAAGCATTTCAATTATTGAAAATGCTATTAAAATGATTATCTTGGGCAAAATTTTATGATGAAAATATTTCCTACTGTTATTAAAATATAAAAGAAATGATTTAAGAAAACTACCAAAGCCCATAATATTTTTCCCAAAATTTTCTATATGGAGGGAAGAATTTTGGAAAACAGAAACATAAATACTCTGAAATAAATAAAAGATCTAATATTATTCAAAATTTTATTTCTGGCCAAATTTTACTTAATAAAAATGTGGTTAATTTTTTGGGGTGTTACAAACTCTACCCCCCTTAAGAAAATCTCGTCCTCGAGATTTGTTAAGTTGGTCATTACAATTTAAACCCACCTTTTCGAGGAGAATTTTCTGAGCTAATAATCTAAATAACCTAATTAGGCATAGTTGATGTGGGGCTACTGATAATTGGTGCAACTACAGTGAGGTACTGGTGCTGTGGTTCTACTGCTATGATAAATTTGGAAAAAGTAAAATTTCTAATTCCAAATTTTGCTTGCCGTACTCTAGTGCACAGTGCTCGCTCTGGCTGACAGGTGGGTCCAGGGCCCACTATCAATCTCTTCTTCTTCCCCCGACTCTTCTTCTTCCTCTCTCTCTCACGTGCTCTCCCGCACTTTCCCCTTCTGTGGCGCCTAGCACGTAGGGCATCTAGGCCGTACCGCGATAGTGCACGGCGTACCTGTCACCGGCGCAGTGTGCACTCACCTCGCGGGCTAGCACCTTGTCGGCACTGCTCGCGGATTCGACTCCGAACACCGGCGATCGAGCGACGAGCGGCGCTGGTGGACTCTGCTCACTGTGCACCGAGCTCGAGCTATAAAAACGACCGCCCTTTTCTTCTTCCTCCTATCTCGCACCTCGCCTCACCTCTTCCTCTTCTTCACCTTCTCCTTCTGGCTACAGGAGCTCGAGACGAGGCATCAATGGAGGACATGGGCTCGGAGCTGATCACGATCCTCCTGGTCGGTCTACTGGCAGCGTTGGTCGGCTCCTCGCTGCTACTGTGCGCGATGATCCTCGACGATCGCTGTGATGCCGCTGCTCGGGTGGTGGCTCTCCGAGGCGGCGGTGATCATAGGGACTAGGCAGCAGTGTCGGGTGTGAAAGAGTGTTAGTGTGTTCTACAGTAGACTCTGTAGGAATAAAAACCCACGAGTTTTTGTTCAGAAAAACTGTGGTGTGGTGAGAGTGATCGAGGCGGTGAATTAGGTGCTAAATGTGTGTGTGTGTGTGTGTGTGTGTGGTTACTGTGCTTAGGGCATGTACCAGAGCGAGTGTGGCTATGAGCCGGATGCCATGACGGCACGCGAATAAAACTTATGTTGGAAAATCCTGCGGTAATGGCCCTTGAGAATTTTTCTCCTCGGCGTGACTCGGATGGTAATGATGTGGATGGTGTGGAAACCTAGGGATAGCAACTAGGCTAAGATAGGACTAGCCAATGGTCAGCCTGGCTCTGATACCAAGGCTGTCGGGCCGGATTTCCGGGACACAAATATCCTAGAAATTAACCCCTCGTGTCACCACCAGCCCCAGGTTTACTGTTACTGGGGGACACGTCCTTGTTACAGATTACCGAGCGAGTACAAGAACTAAATACAAGACCTTAAAGGTCTAACGATACAATAATGATTTCTAACAGAGGATGGCGGAAGTGACTCGTGGTTCTCCAACGCCGGTGGGGCTCCATTCCCACAGGAACAGCTGACCCGGATAATTCATATCCCGCGTGGCTGCTATCCTAGGCTCCGCATGGACGTCGTTGTAGTACTCCTCGTTGAAATCCAGACCTGGCCAATTAAATAGCCAGGGACAAGCCAATGAGTACGTTGGAATGTACTTGCAAACATAATGAACAAAAGATATACCGAATGCATATGATCATGATGGGTTAAATTATATGCATATGATGAACGAAATTAAAGCATGGCATGATGAATATTAATACGGTGCTGAAGAATAAATATGAACTGTTAGTGAAAAAACAAAGAAAGTTAATGGAGAATCGGGCGAGACTGGACCGCCCGAGAATCCGAAAGAAAATATAAAAGTGGAGAATCGGGCGAGACAGGACCGCCCGAGAATCCAAAAGAAATGCCAAACGGGTGTCTAAAAGCGATGCCTCGAGAGGTCTTGAAAAGAAATGCCAAACGGGTGTCTAAAAGAGAATCGGGCGAGACAGGACCGCCCGAGAACTCAAGCGACGCCTCGAGAGGTCTTGAAAATAAATGAGTATCCGGGTAGTCTAGCCAGCCCATGAGATACTCAGAAAAGAAAATAAAACTGAGTGCCCGGGTAGTCTAGCCAGCCCATGAGACACTCAGAAAATTCATATAAGAGAAACGGGTTAGTCCACATTACATTTATGATGACAATAATATTCATGATGGCATTAGTAGTGACAATAATTATCCTGCAAAATTGAATCATAATCAATTTAATTATTTCCTCCGGAGACCGACTCTAAGACCGACACTTGACCAACCCGGACTGTAGTCCTTAACCGTGGACACGGCTATTCGAATAGGTTTAACTCTGCAGAGGGTGTACTCTTTACCCACAAGTAAAGGATTTCCTTACCCAGCACCGGGACGCTGACTAATTCCTATTACGGTCTATGGGTTGAAAACACACCTGACCAGCACACACCAGATTAACTTTCCTGATGCCAGGAATCACCCAAGGCATCGTTTAAGATAAACTCTAAGACGGGGAGACTACAATCTCGAATAGCATGGGATCACTATTCATACACGCGGATTACAAGGGGTGCCCCCCTCTCGGCCCAGCCAGATACACCCATGCCCCCTGACCAGGTGACATGCCTACCAGAGGCCTGTAGTATCTTTCACCATAGCCTCTCTGTATAGAGTGTGCACGGAAAGGGGTTATCAACTTACTAAACCATACCCTACCTGTGGCAGGGACCAGTAGCAGCACGAAACAAGTATGGGGGTTACCGGAACAAGACTCGATCTACGGTCGACTCAGGAGGTTAAAGTTTTCCTGCAGTGGTTAGCACAATATATTTTCCTGGTAATACCCAACAGGGTCACCAACTGGCTTGTCCCAACATGCCCTCACTGATCATTCACGTCTCAACGAGAATTCAGTCCCACGGTCACTTTTCTCGTGACTGATTCTTTCCTGCGGATTAGCCCGGACCAACATATGCATATGTGATATGTGAAAATGACCATATTCACTCATACTTAAATGAAGATCAAATATTATCAGGGGATCATGCATGCATAGCTAGCAATATGCAAACTTTATTTGAATTCAACATATTCATGAATTCATTATTCTTGCAACAATTAACCATGCATTCACCATATCAAGTGTTCAAGATGCTTGCCTGGATCATGCAGAAATATTGGGTGCACTCCAAGACTTTGAAAATTTTATCTTCCCTCGATTTCCTATTTTCAAAAATATTGCAATCACCACATAAAACCAAAACAGTGCTAAAAAGTTGTTCGGAAAAATCTTGAATTAAATACTAAAATAATCTAGATGCAAAATAAGAAATTTCAGAAAAACAATCAAATTATTTGGAGCTCATCTGAATTACCTAGAGAATTTCTAAGCTGGAATAAATGACTGATTGGACTATTTAATTGATTCAACAGAGACAGAGCATGGGAAAAATGTTCACCCTAGCTAAGTTAATAGAAAATCATTTTAGGAGTATTCAGGAATTTGAATGATCAGATTTGGCTATGAAATGGCTACTGTGGAATTATTTGAGATATGCTAAAAAAAAAGCAAAAGAATAGAGCTGCGCCCTGAGCGCGGTATAGCCGCCTGGCGCCACTGGGCCAGGCCCAGCCGTTCGGCTGCGCGGAAGGACTGATGACGTCGAAGACGTATTCCGTAAATACGTCTTCCTCGCGCGAAGGCGGCTCCAAGGAAGTTCGCCTCCACTTACAGATGCGCTGCCACGGCACTGGTCACTGACAGTGGGTCCCACCGGGCCCACCTGTCATGTTTGACCGGTCCACCCCACCCTTCCTCCTCGCGACAGAACAGAGCAGCACCGGTGCTGCTCGCCGCCGTTGATGGAGGGCTCGGCAGCCTCGGGCGACGGTGGGGTTGGATGAGCTCGGGTGGTTGGGGGTTGAGCGAGGGGCGCCCTAGCAGCTCGAGAACGTGCCAACTGGCTCGGGCAGTGCCGTGCCCGAGGAAACTACGGCGGCGGCCAGTGCAGGTCGGTGGTGGGCGGCGCTAGGGGACGAGGGAGGTGTCGGCAAGGGCGGTGGCTTGCCCGTGAGGTTATCTGGACGGCTTGCGCGCGAGTAGAGGCAGCAGAGAGGTGGCAGGACTCGGCGTCGGTGGGTGCAGTA
The DNA here is from genome assembly GCA_039707655.1 of Elymus sibiricus. Classification (NCBI taxonomy): domain Eukaryota; kingdom Viridiplantae; phylum Streptophyta; class Magnoliopsida; order Poales; family Poaceae; genus Elymus; species Elymus sibiricus. The sequence continues at coordinate 258,626,951 of CM077674.1, forward strand.
AGGGCGCTCTGGCCACGCAGTTGACACGCCGACCAGCTACTCGATGAAATGCCAGAGGTAGCTACTGTGATCCAATCAAGCTGATTTTTGGGAGGTGGATGCTCCTGGAGATTCCAGAGATGGGGGACATGATGGTTTGGCCAGAAGAGCAAGTGCCAAGTGATTCATTTGATGATCGAATGTTTCTGTCATGCTCACAGCCTGTTTGACAAAATGATAGAGCTAGCTAGGGAACTTTGTTGGAAGTGAGACTTGGCAGGGTTGGGTCTCTTTGGATGGTAGAGATGCTAGTAGAGTTGGTTTGTAAAAAGAGAAAACTTGCTACTGCAAGTTTGGAAGAATTCCAGTTCTGGACTGAAAATGCAGAGAATTATTTGGTGGATCTAAATGATCCAAATGGGGCTGATCTCCTGGACTTAAGGGTTTGGTTGGAATTACTATAAATGGAAAAAAAATTCAGAATTGTTGGAGCAAGAAAAATTGAGGTTGTAGTTAAAACTCCAGAATGGAACAGAATCAAAAAGAGGATGTCTCACTCAAAAATTATAAAAGGCCATGCTGGGTTTTTGCATAAAAGTGATCTGTAGGCATCACATGACCCCTCATAATTTTTTGTGAAATTTTTAAAGAATTATTTAAAATGGTTATAGTGCAACAGAAGCATTTCAATTATTGAAAATGCTATTAAAATGATTATTTTGGGCAAAATTTTATTATGAAAATATTTCCTACTGTTATTAAAATATAAAAGAAATGATTTAAGAAAACTACCAAAGCCCACAATATTTTTCCCAAAATTTTCTATATGGAGGGAAGAATTTTGGTAAACAGAAATAGAAATACTCTGAAATAAATAAAAGATCTAATATTATTCAAAATTTTATTTCTGGCCAAATTTTACTTAATAAATATGTGGTTAAATTTTTGGGGTGTTACAGCCTGTGTCTCACTGATGGTGCCTTCCCCTTCGGCCTCTTCCTCGGCACCGCGTCACAGCATTGGTGGTCAGGTCGGCACCGCTACCGGCCGAGCCGTCCCCTCCTCACGCGGACCAGCTCATCGCCGCGGCCACCACATCACCTCGGCCGAGCTCATCCTCGGCCATCCTTATCCCGCGCCCTCCCTCGGCTATAAATAGCCAGCCCGAGCCCCTCCCCGAGCACCACAACATCGGCGGCAACCTCCACTCCTTGCTAGCTTTCTCCCCTGCCCGCTGGTGCACGCTCCAGTGGCCATTTTTGCCTCCCTGGTCGCCATGGCCGCGGCTGCCTCGCCCGAATTCGCGGTGCCTAGGCCGTCCCCGCTCCACTTCGCCTCCTGTCCCGACTGCCACCACCACCTAGAGGCCCTCTCCGCCTCCATTTTGCCTCGGGGATGACCCTGGCCTCGACCCCGAGATCCACATCACCGCCGTCCGCCACCGTCATCGCCAATCACCCCACGGTCCACCCCCGCGGACACCGCGACTACCTACGAGCGAGGCATCAAGTGCTGCTTCCATCCCCACCCTCGTCCGGAGCTCTCGCTCATCGGAATCGCCGGCAGGCGCCGCCGGGAGCCGCCCCTCTCTTCTGACTGGCGAGCGCGGGTGGAGGACGAAGACCTATAGGCAGGCCCCGGCGGTCAGCGAGAGAAGAGAAGAGCGCGGCGGGCCCGCACGTTTATGTCGAAACAGTTTTCCACGGAGCCGCTTTTCCTAAGGGAAGGCATACTTGGGGAAAACCGTCTTCGGCGTCACCCCGCGCTCGCAGTTGGGCTTGGCCCATGTGCACAGTAGCAGCGGCGGTGAGATTCAGCCTGAGCCGGCCCAGCTGCACAGTGATTTTTTTCCTTTATTCGCAGAAAATCAGTCAGGGACCCAGAAGTAAATACTATATTTGCAGAAAGGTCCTTCTACTTCAATCACTCATATCTTCTCACTCACAACTCCGATTCAGGTGAATCCAAAGCCTACCTTCATATTTTTCTGCGCCCGTTCCGATGACATCACACTCACAATGATTATACAGTCTGAAAATACCCATTTTACCCTTGCCCTATATTCAGCCCCTCCGAGAGGGAACCTTTCCGGTGAATTTTTTCCGCGAAGTGATCGCACTTCTCTCCGGTGAATTCATCGACCCCCAGGCAAGCCGACCATCTGATATATGCCCTAAAGCATTGCTCTGTGTTATTCTTGCATGATTAATTAATGAATAGGTTCATGCTCGGGTGCATAGTGGTGAGCTGTATGTGACGCTGATGAACCCTTGCTTACTTTTCTCTGGTAATGGCACCACACCTATGTTCTGTGCTGCTTTCGGCCGTTCAGGGTGGATGCCAACTTTATATTTCTCTTTTCAACAACTGTCTCTTGTTCTGAGCTGCTTTTCGGCTGTCTCGGGCAGCTGTTGAGTTTCTTCTTGTAGCGGTGACCCCATGCTATGAGCTATTCTTCGGCCGTCTTAGGGAACCACTACATTCTTTTTATCAACACCGTCTCATGCTTTGAGCTGCTTTTCAGCCGTCTTGAGCCGGGGTTGAGTTATTCTAGTAATGTCCCAGATCTCAGTTGTAAAGACCGGTCTGATGGCTACTGGTTTATTTGCCGGTTTCATGCAAGAGTTCAGATGGTCGTAACTTACAGCTAGAACTTGTAAAGTGATAAACTTGCCATTTAAATATTATTTAACTAATGACTCATTATGATATTATATGGAGATAGGGTGTTACGTTTCCGTAGTTGATACATCATGCATTGTTACTGTTATTGCAATGTTAAAGAATGTGACTTAATAATGACAACCTCCTCTGTCGGCTAGATCGAGCCATAGTGCCACCGAACCGAGCTCATCAGTGCAGCCACATTTGCCTTTATGGGGAGGCCCTGACTTGGTCTATTGTCTGGCCTCTTATCGGTACCACCAAAGAGGGGGGATTATGCGTGCATGCTACCCTGGCCCGGTAGGTGGCGATAATCCCGTGAGCCCAGTTTAGTTTTATGTGCATAGGTCCCCGTTTGGGACAGTTTTGTTGGCCACGACGGTGGCAGGTGTCAGGAGTGACACAGGGGCCACCCAGGACTAGACCCGGGAAGGGTATGATTGTCGGTGGGGCCGTAAGAGTGCTGGGCAATTGTCGGGACCCCAATCCTAAGTCACATCGATCGAGCATAAGACACATCATATCGCTTTGCGGCCTCACGCACGGTAACCCACGGCTGTCGCCTTTACCTTGGCCGGGACCGTTTGCGTCTTTTGGCTCACGTATATGATTGTGATGCTAGCATCCATATGACAGAGAACCCGGGCCGACATGACTAGTTGTAAACCAAGGTGGCACAAACTTACAGGGACAGGCATACGTGACCCAGCAATGCACGTGTCGGCCATCAGCCTATGAACCCAAGTCGTAGCAAGCTACAAGGACTTAAAGGAACACTGCGTGACATTTCCCCGTAGGGACAGACACAGGAGAAAAGAAGGACACAGGCCGGTCAATCCATGTGTTCCGGATGGAAGCACTAGGAGGCATTTCCCCATAAGGAAGGCTACCAAGAATAAACAACTAGGTGTCGGATCCCACACATACCAAAGCATTTCAATAACATACACACAATATGCTCGATATGTGTAGATACAACATGGCATCACAACATAACTCTACGACTCAAAGTATTTCTTTAAGAGGCTCCGAGGAGCCATAGATAGCAGGATATTACAACCATGGGTCTCATGACCCAACATACAAAGTCATACAAGCAACGAAAGCATAAACCTGTCTGAGTACAGACAGCTGAAAGAAAGAAGGCAGGAAAGCCTGACTATCTACAAGACCCTCCATAGGAGCCAGACCTCTGTCTGGGATTCCCAAGCTAATCATCGAAGCCCACGTGAAACCACTAGTGAGACTGAAGTCTCTCTGCAAAACATTAATTAAGCAACCGTGAGTACAAAGGTACTCAGCAAGACTTACATCCGAACTAACTACATATGCATCAGTATCAACAAAGGGGGTTGTGGAGTTTAACTGCAGCAAGCTAGCTTTGACTTAGTGGCTATCCTGAACTATGACTACCAGTAACTTCTTTGAGGTGAGAAAGCGCACACGAGTCCACATATTCACCATATCAATACACCACTATGGATCCGCTCCCGTCTCCCAACGAGAAGGCCATCCATAGCACTCACACTTATCTTGTGCATTTTAGAGTATCCATTTCAACTTGTCTATGAACAATGTAAGCTTTCCAAGTAGTCCATATCCGCGGACGCGGCTATTCGAATAGATCATTATAACCCTGCAGGGGTGTACTTCTTCACACACGCTTTCCCCACTTACCGCCATGTACACGTCATGTATCTCGGCAACCTTCAAGCGGAAGCCTGGCGAGGGTGTTGGCCACGACCTGACTAACCACACAAGTCTCTAGTCCAGGTTTATCGCCTATTTGACTCCACTCCGCAAGGAAGTCCGGCCGAAGTTTCCAGTACGGCCCCAAACGATGAGTGCAGGGTTCCCAAGAGCACCATTTGGGTGTCACTTGGTACACCGTGCCTCGGTGTCTCTACCGCAACATAGCCCACCCCTAGGGTCAGCGCTACGCACGGCCACCAACACATATCATACAAACACCAGAAACTAGTAGCAACTCCTGGACAGAGTACGAGGCGATTAATAAGCCGAGAGGGGTCGAGTTACCGACACCCAATGTGTGGTAGTAACTGTCTTGGATCACAAACACAGAACTCAGTTCCTGAGGATGGTCCAAATGAGACAACCCACCATGTACTCCAACATGGCCTCTCATCGCTACCTTTACCAAATCGTGTACACACACTTAGCTCTCACACAGTAGGACATGTTCACCACCACTCCAATCCATCCCAGATGAATCAGACCTGACACAACTCTAAGCATAGCTGGCATAGCAAGCAAGCATGAATGAGTAGGCACATCATGGCTCAAACAACTCCTACTCATGCTAGTGGGTTTCAACTATTTACTATGGCAAAGACAGGTCATGCAGAGGAATGGGTTCAACTACCAGAACATGTACTAGTTGAATCGTTGTTGTCCTAATGCAGTAAATGAGAGCAAGAGCGAGAGAGTGGGATTGTATCAAAATGCTCAAAGGGGGTTTGCTTGCCTGGCACTTCTGAAGATGGTGCTGCACTTCATAAGTGTCAACGGTCACAACGTCGGAAATGGCTACTATCGAGAGGGAATAAGCACCGGCAAACAAGGAAGGAACACAATCAATGCAATGCAACAATATGATGCATGATCATGACATGGCAACATGCTTTTGATTGAGCTAATGCAGCTAACCACAGATTGGTTGGAGTTGGTTTGAATCAAAGATTCAAATTCAAACTCCACATATGGTATTTCAAATACCATTTGATTGATTTGACCTGATCAGCAGGTTTAACTTGTTCAAACATGCATGGAAATGCCATAAACAAATTTTCATATTTTTCTGATCATTTTTCATATATAAATTATTTTCATCTGAGTTACAGTGGATTTACTATGAATTTTTGAAGTTTTAAACATTTTCTGGAATTTCCTAGTTATTCTAAATTAAACTAAATCCAGAAAATGACTTATTGCATCAGCATGACGTCACCGTGACATCAGCAGGTCAACTGAGTCAGCCGAGGTCAAACCTGACCAGTGAGACCCACTGGTCAGTGACACATCTAATTAACAGGATTAATTAGCACTAAACTAATCCTAAACCTAAACTAATTAGGGCCTGGGCTCACATGTCAGTGAGTCAGCGGGTTAATTAAGTTTAATTAAAAACTTAACCAAAAATTGGCAGGGCTGGGGTCCACCTGTCGGTGACCCGAGGGAGGTCAAACCTGGTCAACCGGGTCAGACCCGCCAGTCAAATGGGTCAAACCCATCGGCGGTTAGTCGCTGGCGAGGGCCGAGACGGCGGCGCGGCTCGGAAAACGGCCACAGGCGACCAAACGCACGGCGGAGAGGCTCTACGTGGAGCTAGAGCTCGCGCGCATATGGCAGTGCAAGTGGGAGGAGCTGGGGTGGACTGAGCTCGCCGGAATCGAGCTCGTGGCGGCGGCCGGCGTTCGGGCGTCGATCGTTTCGACGTTGTAGGGCACGGCAGGACGAACGGCTGGGTGCTACGGCCCCATGGTGACGCGCTGAGCACGATGGTGAGTTCGGAAGCGAGCTTACACGGCCGTAGCCACGGTGGCAACATGGCCGGCGGCGAGGAGCTCTCGGCTCCGGTGAGAACTAGAGCTACGCCGCGCATCCGAGGAAAAGGATAGAGGGGTTCGAGGGAGAAGCTCAAGGCGGTCACGGCGAGCAGCTCGGTGGGCTTGGGGAGGCGTCGGAGCGAGCAGAACGGCGATGGCGATCCGGCGGCCATGCGCGGAGAAGACAGGTCAATGGCGAGGCGGCAGGGCATCCGTCGACGAACAGCTCGGGAAGAACGGCGTAGGGGACAATGGCGGTTCTTCTGGACGCATCGGCGAGGCGAGGGGTGGACGGTGGCCGCGGTGGTGCTCGCTGGCGTTCTCGGGTGCGTTCGAGGGAGAGCAAGGGAGAGAGGCAGAGGAGGGGAAGTGAGTGCGGAGAGGTGGGGAGGATCCAGGGGGCGTGGGCGTCTCCGTGGCGCTATCAGAAGGCCTGAGGCGTCGCTGTGGAAGCAGGAGGTGGCCGGCACGCGGCGACCACGCTCCTCGCGTCCTTCTGGCGCGAGGTAGGTGATGACTGGCACTGTGGGCCAGATGGGTTGCACAGAGCTGGGCCAGGTTAGTCTCTCCCCTCTCTGCTTTCTTATTTATTTCTGTTTTCTAATATTGCAACTCTGTTTTGATTTAAATAAAACACCCAAACATTTTCAAAACTCCTGAAAATAATTGTGGGCACATGTTGCAATATTTCCAACAGCCCACATTAAGTTTCAGAATTATTTGAGCATTTAAAATAATTATAGAAATTAAATGCCCAAATTCAAATACACTATGGCTTGATTCAAAAATCCAGAAATGTTCCAAAAATGTGTGCATCATTTTTAGCAGAGGTTTGCACCTTTTCCAAAAATGATGAACTTTTCTGGAAGGCATTTTGGATTCATTGAAAATATTTTTATTTTGATCCTAGTTGAAATTCATTGGAGCTAGGGTTTATCAGTCCCCATTTCAAATTCATTTAAATTTAAACATGATGCATAGATGCTCACTGATGCAACTAATTACAAGCAATTTCTAGGCTGTGACAACTCACCCCCACTAAACAAGAATCTCGTCCCGAGATTCAAGACATGAGGTGAGAGGACGGGAGGTCACAGAACTGACACAGTCTTCATGATTCATTTGCCCTCCTGGAAGATGCGGATTCATTGCATCATGTTGACCTTGACATCTTTGCCTTCGAGAACTTCACCCAACATGATGACGAAAGAAAGAAACTCTACAGGAATCGATCTTCTCGAAGATCGAGCAACTCAAGATCAACTCATGGAGTGAGACATAATGGCATCTCTCGAGCTGAGACACAAAACACACATCAGGAATGATGGAAGAGAGCAGATGATGAAGGTTCAATTTGGTAGGCAACAATTCCACGCTTAAGTTAGATGGTGCACGGTTTCAACGTAGCGAGGAGTTAATTGCCATGATTCCATGATGGGGCACCCTAGGGAAGGTGACTCATAGAATTATTCCCTTAAGTGGCAAAAAGAATTACTTTTGATACATTGATCATTGAAACTCTCTATACCAGCCCAAGGCAAATCACAAACGATCATTTCAAAGAATCCGACTGAATGGCACACCCAGTTTGGAAAGGAAACTGGAGTTATAGGACAACTCGGCAACGGAAGGCAAATTCCAATTGATACCGAGGATATAACCTAGTGACTGAGCGTGCTTTCAAGAACTTGAGCATTTCCATATTCATCAGGGTTTTACCAACATCTATGACAAGATTTGGCAACACCTCATACTACCATGATGGATAGTGATGGAGGATGCGGATGCAAAGGAAGACAACACTTTCTCATATTTCACCTTAGCAATGCCAAGAAACAAAATCTGGATGATCGACCGAGAGACATTTGGCACTCCGCTTCTAAAGTTCTCCTTGATGTACTAGTGTAATCCGGATATAGATACTGTTTGGTAACTAGCACATCAAGTAAAGGTCGGACTTCGGAAACACAAAGGATCCACAAGGAACAGCTTCTAGAATAAGTCATATGAAATCCTCATGGGGAGTGGCTAATCTTGCTGAACAAGATACTACATCAACAGGTCTTCCGGGGAAGTGTGTTAGCCACAACATCACTCTACCGTTTTAGAAGACCAATATTATAATTCTTGGGAAATGTTCCAACCATCATATCTGCCTGAGATTCAGATCTGGTTGGTGACAAGATGCTTCGGACTCAGCATGTCCAAAAAAAAGTTTGCAACACAAATCGACGAGATGACGTTGCGAAATTCTCGGAAAATGAACTACGGAAGCAAGCTCCAAACATGAGCTGGATTGCAAGACACACGTGAGCACAATATCCAGGACAGGCATGACCACATAACAGGTCTTACAGCAAAACACTACCGAGTTTTGGTTGGGAACCATGATCTCGGATAACGAAGTCCTTACATAAGTCCGGATTAGCTCTTAAGAAGGAACTTCTTTTCCTTAAACAAATCAATCAGTGGCTTAGTGTGCTGGGGAATACATATGGAATGGAGGTATCTAATCTCTCAAACCATAGTATACTTCGCACATGCATGACTGACTTGGGATGATTCCAATGGAAGCAAAACAAACTTTCTCAAATTCACGGCGGCAACTTGCATCGAATGCACATGAACTTAGAGGAAGTCACTTCTTTCATCCAAACATATGCTTCATGAACGAAACACGAAGGAAATGCTTACACAAGTTTCCAACACTGGCTTAAATGTTCATCACGAATTATGGAGAAGATGAAGATGTTGCCGATGGGCTCAACAACAACTCATCTAGGTTTCCATGAAGATGGAATTCCACAACTATGTGAACAAACTGATAGCATTGGTTAGACCCAAAAAAATATAATGGTTCATGCTCGAGGGGACAACCACGAGAAAACAACATTACAAGAATTGTTGGTTCTGATTTGATTTGACGATAGCCCATACTCAAATCAAGATTGGATAAGACGATAGGTCCATCAACTGATCACGAGGATCAATCGATGAAAATACCATCTTTCTTCAACACACATACAAGATATCCCTTTAAAATGAACTAAGTCAGGCAAGCTTTTATCTTCCAACTCTCCAAGTTGTCATTTAGCTTAACCAACTAGCTCAGGGGTATCCAACACAGATTCTTGGAGAAGGGGTGATTTATGGGGAAACCAACTTGATCACGAACTCAACATAACGGTCAGGGGACAACCTGGTGATACTTCCGAGAAGATACTCGGAAAATCACAAACCACCGATATGTTATTAAGCTCGAGAACAATCTTGCTTTTCAGGGCAAGACGATATGATCAAGAGAGCAAGGGATTGACACAATCCTAACTCATCGATCGAAGAGTGCACCAGGAAAAATAGACTAGGTAGCACGAACAATCCTAGAATGATGATTGATAACCAACACGCTAAGAATGAAATTATTGTCCATTAACTACCAAGCAACAGAATTGCTAGGAGTATGATTTCACGCATCACAGTTCACTTGTCGGCATTCCAGTTACAACAACACAGGGACCGAGGAATGAATGATGATGGTGAGAAATATCACTGTATCAAGAGTTCATAAGAGGTTGTGCAATTCTCACGACATTCCTGACATGAAAGAGGGTAACACTCTAGGGTAGAGCAGACTAGAAGCTGGATTGGCTTCCGTGATCTGCGGAATGCAACTGCTTTGACCCAATCCAAGAAATGGATGGGTGCTGGAGTTTGTTTCTCCTAGGCATTCTGAAATAGAATGGCTTGACGGACCTCAGGGATAGCATGCACCGATGACACGAATGCATGACATACTCTTAACTATCAACTGATAGACGAAGGTCGGAGTACAATTAAGGAGGGACAACTCAAAGGAACATACGATTTTCTGAGTTGTGGAGGCATAGACTAACATGTCGAGCAAGGCACGACATATTTCTTCCGGATAACCTATGCAGAAAGGTAAGACTGGCAGGGTCGCAAACATAATGGAGAACTCTTCAAGAGCACTCTTATTGTGATCTTTTTGTTCAAGGAGAACGTCTGCCATGGCTGGTTCATGGTATTAGAAGAATGATATACCACGGACCTAGAGACTAGATCAAAGTTACTAATCAACCTAAAGAAACTACAACCATTATCAACAGAGATAAGCGGGATAAATCATGGGTCCAAGAACCCAGAAAAAGAATACCTACTAACTAAATGACATCACGAGATGCTTTCGAGAATGGTGGCCAGAATCATCACACTGGGAGCACAAAACATGGCTAGATTACTAGGTGGTTCTATAAGGTATCCTAGTTTCCTGAAAACTTCAAAAATTATGTCAAGATAATGGAATACCTCAACACAATGTTTAGTGTGGTTAGTCTGGCCTAAAAGGACATTAGAACAGAGAGGAAAGATTTGCAAATGCATCGGATTGTTTAGAAACCTGGGACAACTCGGACAGCATAACGGTTGTACGGCATGAAAAATGAAACAACCTGCAAGACAAATGGCGACATAGCAACTGAATTCATATGGGAACACCAATCTGAGAAGACAACACCTTTCCTATAAGTCTCTAGCATAGTAACTCGTCATCCTGGTAGGTAGATGAGAAGCGTAGTTCTTAAACCCCGTAGAAAAGAAGAGGGTGACTCAGAATCAGAATGACACAAGGATAAGGAGTAAAAAGAGCCTTATGTTCCCTTCCACAATCAATTCCCTTATATAACTAAAGCATTTCAAGACTCGACTTCGACCAGTTTGGCTTGATAATCCTACAGGCAGTCAGGCTCTGATACCAAAGCTGTCGGGACCCCGATCCTAAGTCACACCGATCGAGCATAAGACACATCATATCGCTTTGCGGCCGCACGCACGGTAACCCATGGCTGCCGCCTTTACCTTGGCCGAGACCGTTTGCGTCTTTTGGCTCACGTATATGATTGTGATGCCAGCATCCATATGACAGAGAAACCGGGCCGACATGACTAGTTGTAAACCAAGGTGGCACAAACTTACAGGGACAGGCATACGTGACCCAGCAATGCACGTGTCGGCCATCAGCGTATGAACCCAAGTCGTAGCAAGCTACAAGGACTTAAAGGAACACCGCGTGACATTTCCCCGTAGGGACAGACACTGGAGCAAAGAAGGACACATGCCGGTCAATCCATGTGTTCCGGATGGAAGCACTAGGAGGCATTTCCCCATAAGGAAGGCTACCAAGAATAAACAACTAGGTGTCGGATCCCACACATACCAAAGCATTTCAATAAAATACAAACAATATGCTCGATATGTGTAGATACAACATGGCATCACAACATAACTCGATGACTCAAAGTATTTCTTTAAGAGGCTCCGAGGAGCCATACATAGCAGTATATTACAACCATGGGTCTCATGACCCAACATACAAAGTCATACAAGCAACGGAAGCATAAACCTGTCTGAGTACAGACAGCTGAAAGAAAGAAGGCAGGAAAGCCTGACTATCTACAAGACCCTCCATAGGAGCCAGACCTCTGCCTGGGATTCCCAAGCTAATCGTCGAAGCCCACGTGAAACCACTAGTGAGACTGAAGTCTCTCTGCAAAACATAAATTAAGTAACCATGAGTACAAAGGTACTCAGCAAGACTTACATCAGAACTAACTACATATGCATCAGTATCAACAAAGGGGGTTGTGGAGTTTAATTGCAGCAAGCCAGCTTTGACTCAGTGGCTATCCTGAACTACGACTACCAGTAACTTCTTTGAGGTGAGAAAGCGCACACGAGTCCACATATTCACCATATCAATACACCACTATGGATCCGCTCCCGTCTCCCAACGAGAAGGCCATCCATAGCACTCACACTTATCTAGCGCATTTTAGAGTATCCATTTCAACTTGTCTATGAACAATGTAAGCTTTCCAAGTAGTCCATATACGCGGACGCGGCTATTCGAATAGATCATTATAACCCTGCAGGGGTGTACTTCTTCACACACGCTTTCCCCACTTACCGCCATGCACACGTCATGTATCTCGGCAATCTTCAAACGGAAGCCTGGCAAGGGTGTCGGCCACGACCTGACTAACCACACCAGTCTCTAGTCTAGGTTTATCGCCTATTTGAGTCCACTCCGCAAGGAAGTCCGGCCGAAGTTTCCAGTACGGCCCCAAACGATGAGTGCAGGTTTCCGAAGAGCACCATTCGGGTGTCACTTGGTACACCATGCCTCAGTGTCTGTACCGCAACATAGCCCACCCCTAGGGTCAGCGCTACGCACGGCCACCAACACATATCCTACAAACATTAGAAACTAGTTGCAACTCCTGGACAGAGTACGAGGCGATTAATAAGCCGAGAGGGGTCGAGTTACCGGAACGCAATGTGTGGTAGTAACTGTCTTGGATCACAAACACAGAACTCAGTTCCTGATGATGGTCCCAATGAGACAACCCACCATGTACTCCTACATGGCCTCTCATCGCTACCTTTACCAAATCATGTTCACACACTTAGCTCTCCCATAGTAGGACATGTTCACCACCACTCCAATCCATCCCAGATGAATCAGACCTGACACAACTCTAGGCATAGCAGGCATAGCAAGCAAGCATGAATGAGTAGGCACATCATGGCTCAAACAACTCCTACTCATGCTAGTGGGTTTCAACTATTTACTGTGGCAAAGACAGGTCATGTAGAGGAATGGGTTCAACTACCGCAACATGTAATAGTTGAATCGTTGTTGTCCTAATGCGGTAAATGAGAGCAAGAGCGAGAGAGTGGGATTGTATCGGAATTCTCAAAGGGGGTTTACTTGCCTGGCACTTCTGAAGATGGTACTGGACTTCATAAGTGTCAACGGTCACAACGTCGGAAAGGTCTGCTATCGAGAAGGAATAAGCACCGGCAAACAAGGAAGGAACACAATCAATGCAATGCGACAATATGATGCATGATCATGACATGGCAACATGCTTTTGATTGAGCTAATGCAGCTAACCACAGATTGGTTGGAGTTGGTTTGAATCAAAGATTCAAATTCAAACTCGACATATGGTATTTCAAATACCATTTAATTGATGTGACCTGATCAGCAGGTTTAACTTTTCAAACATGCATGGAAATGCCATAAACAGACTCTTCATATTTTTCTGATCATTTTTCATATATAAATTATTTTCATCTGAGTTACAGTTGATTTACTATGAATTTTTGAAGTTTTAAACATTTTCTGGAATTTCCTAGTTATTCTAAATTAAACTAAATCCAGAAAATGACTTATTGCATCAGCATGATGTCACCGTGACGTTAGTAGGTCAACTGAGTCAGCCGAGGTCAAACCTGACCAGTGGGACCCACTGGTCAGTGACACATCTAATTAACAGGATTAATTAGCACTAAACTAATCCTAAACCTAAACTAATTAGGGCCTGGGCCCACATGTCAGTGAGTCAGCGGGTTAATTAAGTTTATTTAAAAACTTAACCTAAAATTAGCAGGGCTGGGGCCCACCTGTCGGTGACCCGGGGGAGGTCAAACTTGCTCAACCGGGTCAGACCCACCGGTCAAATGGGTCAAACCCATCGGCGGTTAGTCGCCGGCGAGGGCCGAGACGGCGGCGCGGCTCGGAAAATGGCCACAGGTGACGAAACGCATGGAGGAGAGGCTCTATGTGGAGCCGGAGCTCGCACGCATATGGCGGTGCAAGCGGGAGGAGCTGGGGTGGTCCGAGCTCGCCGGAATCGAGCTCGTGGCGGCGGCCGACGTTCGGGCATCGGTCGTTTCGACGTTGCAGGGCACGACAGGATGAACGGCTGGGTGCTACGGCCCCGTGGTGATGCGCTGAGCATGATGGTGAGTTCGGAGGCGAGCTCACACGGCCGTAGCCGCGGTGGCAACATGGCCGGCGGCGAGAGGCTTTCGGTTCCGGTGAGAACTAGAGCTACGCAGCGCATCCGAGGAAAATGAGAGAGGGGTTCGAGGGAGAAGCTCACGGCGGTCATGGCGAGCAGCTCGTTGGGCTCAGGGGGGGGCGTCGGAGCGAGCGGAACGGCGATGGTGATCCGGTGGCCATGCGCGGAGAAGATGGGTCGATGGCGAGGAGGCATGACGTCCGGCGATGAACGGCTCGGGGAGAACGGCGTGCGGGACGATGGCGGTTCTTCTAGACGCATCGGCGTGGCGAGGGGTGGACGGTGGCCGCAGTGGTGCTCGCCGGTATTCTCGGGTGCATTCGAGGGAGAGCAAGGGAGAGAGGCAGAGGACGGGAAAGTGAGCACGGAGAGGTGGGGAGGATCCAGGGGGCGTGGGCGTCTCCGTGGCGCAATCAGAAGGCCTGAGGCGTCGCGGTGGAAGCAGGAGGTGGCCGGCACGCGGCGACCACGCGCCTCGCGTCCTTCTGGCGCGAGGTAGGTGATGACTGGCATTGTGGGCCAGATGGGCTGCACAGTGCTGGGCCAGGTTAGTCTCTCTCTCTCTCTGCTTTCTTATTTATTTTTGTTTTCTATTATTGCAACTCTGTTTTGATTTAAATAAAACACCAAAACATTTTCAAAACTCCTGAAAATAATTGTGGGCACATGTTGCAATATTTCCAACAGCCCACATTAAGTTTCAGAATTATTTGAGCATTTAAAATAATTATAGCAATTAAATGCCCAAATTCAAATACACTATGGCTTGATTCAAAAATCCAGAAATGTTTCAAAAATGTGTGCATCATTTTTAGCAGAGGTTTGCACCTTTTCCAAAAATGATGAACTTTTCTGGAAGGCATTTTGGATTCATTGAAAATATTTTTATTTTGATCATAGTTGAAATTCATTGGAGCTAAGGTTTATCAGTCCCCATTTCAAATTCATTTAAATTTAAACATGATGCATAGATGCTCACTGATGCAACTAATTACAAGCAATTTCTAGGCTATGACAGCACTAGACAAGTTTTGTTGGAGCAGCACCGGTCCACCCGAATGGGAGCATGAGGCCAGGAGCTCCATGGTGTGGGTAAAGTGCGCAACCTCTGCAGAGTGTAAATCTATTTGAATAGCCGCGTCCTTGGTCATGGGACACAGTTCGTAGTAGGTCACACTATTTGGTCTGTGTCGAGTCTGGAGAACAAACTATATAATGTTACTGCTAAGACTGGACCAAAGAAAGGTAAGGTTTGTCAGACTTGCAGTGCATATGCATGGACATCAGATGATGTCAGGGATATGAATGCTAGCCATGCGATGGCTATGAGATGAGCGGTCGGATGACCGTAAAGTTTGGATCAGATTTGGATCATGGGAATATTCGGAGTATGGATTATTTACTTGATATGCTTTACCTTACTGTATTTACCCCAATAGTTATCATGCTAGATAATCCTGCTATGACATGATGATTAATGCTGCTAGATGATTAATCTTGCTGGATAATCCTGCCATAACGTGATGGTTAATACTGTTAAGATAACAAGTGCATGCTTGAATGCCATGGATTGCTTTGCTTGGTGCATAAGTTATTTGGTTTGCTTGCGAGTACATTCAAAAGTACTCAGCGGCCTTCAATGTGGTCAGGTTCACCTAAAGATCCGACGTCCACTAGCGAGGAGCTAGAGTGTTTGCGGGCTAGAAGAGTAACCCAGTTAGATCCCTGTGGATTGGGGCCACACCAAGACCATGCTGCCTTAGATAGAGCTTTTCCGCCACCATCACCCTTGTAAAATATCCTGTAAGACTCATATATCCATTAATAGAAATGCCTGTGTTTATGATACTTGTTGTAAACGCGCATGCCAGAGTGATATCCTGGGCTGGTGTGTGCGGCGACCATCTGTCTACAGTGGTATTCAGGCGGGGTGCCATGTCATGTTTCCTAACCTAGGCGCTCTATAAGAGGCCACTTCCATATCCAACCCCAGCAACCATCAACCTTGAGCATTGCTTTTTCCCATTCCTTCCTCCATGTCGTACCCCGGAGTCTACCTGAGAACCCCCGATGCAAGCCCTGGTAGTTTTCTTAAGATTTTGTGGGATTTTACCCGCAATACCCTTGGTTCCATCCATCCACCCCAATATGAGTTGTACAAGATGAGGATCACCTCTGATTGCTCGAAATACTGGGCAGTTGTGCAAATCCCACCAGCGGACTTGAACCAAGGCCCTCCGTATGTTGTCTTCATCAGGAGATCCATGCCAACCTCAGGCATGGCCATCAAGGCTGCTACTTATGAAGCAGTTACCCGTCTTCGGTTTGCGGTACCCTGTGCCAGCGAAAGGGAATACTGCTATTTCCCAAGCCGCGCAACTTTTGGAGCAGAAGCTACATTCTGCTATGAACGTATAGAAAGAGATCCAGCTCTGGTCTATCTCATTCAGAATGTGGTGGCCCAGGAGCGTTTCACTTAGCAACTAATGGAGTATCTCCACTATCTTGATGTTCTGAATCCCCGGATCACCATTGGCGGACCACCTCTGCCAACTCAGGAAGGACATGTTCTTCGTCTGCTTCCTCCACTTCCTTTGGAAGAAGAAGAAGAAGATTGTGCTCCAGCACCAGGAACCCTTCCGCAAGACCCCGTAGATCTCACCTTCAAACCATAGGCGGTCATGAGGGTAGTTGTTGCTGTGTCTAGCACTAGTTTGCGTGATGCAACCTTGTATTGTATTTTAGGGCGTATGTCGTAAGTGCATTGCTATGTTTGCATTCTGCATAATATTGTTTGTTGTGATATGCATTTAGTTCTTCCGCCCTTAACAAATCTCGAGGATGAGATTTTCTTAAGGGGTGTAGAGTTTGTAACACCCCAAAAATTTAACCATATTTTTATTAAGTAAAATTTGGCCAGAAATAAAATTTTGATTTATAATAGGTCATTTAGTAATTTCAGAATCTTTTCTGTTTTCTGTTTTCCAAAACTCTTCCCTCCATATAGAAATTTTTGTAAAATATTGTGGGCTTTGTTAGTTTTCTTAAAACTTTTCATTTATATTTTAATAACAGCAGGAAATGATTTCATAATAAGATTTGCCCCAAAATAATCCTTTTAATAGCATTTCCAATCTTTGAAATGCTTCTGTTGCACTACAACTATTTTAAATAATTCTTTAAAAATTCCACAAAATTATGAGGGGTCATGAGATACCTATAGACCACTTTTATGCAAAAATCCAACTTGAGCTTTTGAAAATTTTGAGGAAAACATTTTCTTTTCAATTCTGTCCCATTCCTAGGTTATAACTGCAACTCTAATTTTTCTTCATCAAACAAATCTGAAAATTTTCCCACTTATAGTCCTTCCAACCAAACCCTTTAGTCCAGAAGATCAGCTCCAATTACCTCTTTTTAGCATACCAAATAATTCCCTATAGTTTCTGTCCAGAACTGAAATCCAACAAAACTTGCACTTGCAAGTTTTTCATTATGTCCATCCAACTTCACCATCACCACTGTTATCTAAAGAGACCTCATACTGCCAATTTTCATAGCTAACAAAAATGCCTAAATTGCCCTAGCATTTCATCAAGCACACCATATGCATGACAGAAATTGGGCACCCTTCTAGATTGCACATATCATTAAACCCTCTCCCCAAACCAGCATGTCCATCACTCCTCTCATGATCAGAGGCACCCTCCTGCCAATTTTTAGCTCGTTTGGGTCTCTGTGGATGCCATTGGCATTTCATCAAACGCATAGCGTGCGTGCACTGGGCGTGGCCGGAGAACGCGTGATGCACCACTGGTATCGAGCTATTGCCGCGCTCCTGCTGCTGCTCTCGCTCGTCCTGGTCCTCCCCTGGATGACCCCAACCACCTAGGAGCCTGCAGACACCCTCGCTTGGCCCCTAGCACCGGCCACCGCCGTCCACGCCGACCACAGTCACCCCGTAGTCTCCCACTCGGGCACGGCACCACTGGGACGCGTGGCACCCTTCCAAGCCAACCAGCGCACCCGGGGCTCAACCGCCATCCACCCAAGATGATCTGAAGCTCACCTGCCTCAACCACCTTGCCGCCGTCCACGGTTTGCCATGAATGGCCACCCGCCGCCCCGGCCTTCTCTGGAACCTGCGACGCCACCTCCCCCTCCCTATAAAAGGATCCTCGAGGTCGCTCAGCTCCTGGCCATCTCTTCTCCCCTCCCCTGCAAGCCCCCGAAGTAGCCACGTGACCGGAGGAGGTCGTCTCCCTCGCCTCCGGCCACCACGGCCACCGCCACTTCCCGGTTAAAACCGAGCTAACCAGAGCCTCCCCATCCCCAATCTCTTCACCACTCAACTCCTAGAGCACCCGCAAGTCCATCCCATCTGCCAATTTCACCTAACGGAGCTTGAGGCCAGAGTTCCTCTTTCACCCGTCGCCGCGTCCGTCGGGGAAGCTAACCGCCGGCAACCCCTTGCTCCCCGCCGACCGTGACGCCTACCGGGAGGATCGCCATGACCCCCTGGTCACGTAGGTGGCCTCAGCTCCTCGGGTGGCGCCGCCTATCTCCGGCAATCGCCGTCGGCAGAGCTCTCTGTTCTGTCGAGGAGAGAGGGGGCGTGCAGGTGACCGGTCAAACCTGACTGGTGGGCCCGCGGGACCCACCGTCAGTGACTGGAGGTCAGGACCCGCGTCTGTAAGTGGAAGCGTATTTTTCTTAAAGTACGTCTCCCTCATTGGAAGACGTATTTCCGCGAGTGCGCCTTCGACATCGGCAGTCCTACCGCATGGCCGAGCGGCTGGGCTGGCCCAGTGGCGGCATACTGCTAAATCCTGCCCAGGGCGTAGCCCAGCAGGTTGATGCCCCTTTTCCTTTTCTTTTCCAGCAGTTTTCAAATTATTCCACAGCAATATTTTCAACACCAAATTTGATGATTCAAATTTCTACATAATGATAAATTCATGCTCTATTATTACAGCTAGGGTGAACATTTTTCCTATGCCTTGTCTCTACGAGATCAATTAAATAGTCCATTTCTTCATTCATTCTAGCTTAGAAATTCCCTAGGAAAATCATATGAACTCCAAGTAAATTGATTCTTTTTCTGAAATTCCTAATTTTTCATCTAGTTTATTTTAGTATTTATTTCAAAATATTCCAGACAACCTTATTGTACTGTTTTCAAATTATATAGTAATTGCAATATTTTTGGAAGTAGAAAAAATGGAGGGAAGAGAATTTTCAAAACTTTTGGAGTGCACCCAATCTTTCTGCATGATCAAAGCAAGCATCTTGAACACTTGATATGGTGAATGCATGGTTATTTGTTTGCGAGAATAATTGAATCATGAATATGTTGAATTCCAATAAAATTTGCATATTGCTAGTTATGCATGCACGATCCCTTGAAAATATTTTATCTTCATTTAAACATCAAGTATGAGTTAGTATGGTTATTTTCACATGTCACATATGCCTATGTTGGTCCGGACTAATCTGCAGGAAAGAATCAGTCACAAGAAAAGTGACCGTGAGACTGAAATCTCGTTGTGACGAGAATGATCAGTGAGGGCATCTTGAGACATGCCAGATGGTGACCCTGTTGGGTACTACCAAGGAAATATATTGTGCTAACCACTGCAGGAAAACTTAACCTCCTGAGTCGACCGTAGATAGGGTACGGTTCCGGTAACCCCCATACTTGTTTCGTGCTGCCACTTGTCCCTGCCACAGGTAGGGTACGATTCAGTAAGTTGTTA
Organism: Elymus sibiricus; assembly: GCA_039707655.1. NCBI lineage: Eukaryota > Viridiplantae > Streptophyta > Magnoliopsida > Poales > Poaceae > Elymus > Elymus sibiricus. The sequence continues at coordinate 258,646,802 of CM077674.1, forward strand.
ACCCCGTTCCTGCACACACCGTACAGAGAGGCCATAATGAAAGATACCATCTGATCACTGGTAGGCGTGTCACTTGGTCTGGGGGCATGAATGGCCGGTCTGGGACCGAAGCTGAATGTTCATGCTATTGGAGGTCGTTGTATGAGGCCTTCCGACATAGAGTTTTACTTTACCACTGCTTTGGGTGATTCCTGGCCCGGGAAAAATTAAGGCTGGTGCGTGCGGGTTAGGTGTGTTTTCAACCCAAAGACCGTAATGGGAATTAGTCAGTGTCTCGGTGTTGACTAAGGAAATCCTTTACTTGTGGGTAAAGAGTACACCCTCTGCAGAGTTTTAAAACCTATTCAAATAGTCGTGTCCGCGGTTAAGGACTACAGTCTGGGTTGGTCAAGTGTCGGTCTCCGGAGGAAATAATTAAATTGATCATGGTTCATTTTGCAGGATGATTATTGTCACTACTGTTGCTATCATGAATGTTATTGCTAACATGAATATTATTGTGGACTAACCTTTTCCTCTTATGTGCAACCTTGAGTATCACTTGGGATGGCTAGTCCACCTGGATACTCCGTTTTATTTTCTATTTTGAGTATCACTTGGGATGGCTAGTCCACCTAGATACTCATTTATATTTTTCTGGGTATCACTTGGGATGGCTAGTCCACCTGGATACTCATATTTATTTTCTTTTCTGAGTATCACTTGGGATGGCTAGTCCACCTAGATACCCAGTTTTATTTTCTTTTCTGAGTATCACTTGGGATGGCTAGTCCACCTGGATACTCATTTCTTTTCAAGACCTCTCGAGGCGTCGCTTTCAGACACCCGGTTGGCATTTCTTTTCAAGACCTCTCGAGGCGTCGCTTTTAGACACCCGTTTGGCAATTCTTATCAAGACCTCTCGAGGCGTCGCATCCAGACACCCGTTTGGCATTTTTCTTGGAATTCCTCGGGCGGTCCAACGCCCGATGTTCCATTTTATTTCCTTGATTTACTACTAACATGATATATTTATTCTCCTGCACCGTATTAATATTTATCATGCCAAGCTTTAATTTCGTTCAGCATATGCACATAATTTAACCCATCATGATCATTTGCATTCAGTATATCTTTTGTTCTTAATGTTTGCGAGTACATTCAAACGTACTCACTGGCTTGTCCCTGGCTATTTAATTGGCCAGGTCAGGATTTCAACGAGGAGTACTACAACGACGTCCATGCGGAGCCTAGGATAGCAGCCACGCGGGATAGGAATTATTCGGGTCAGCTGTTCCTTTGTGAATGGACCCCCATCGGCGTTGGAGAACCACGAGTTGCTTCCGTCACCCGTCACTAGAAATCATTGTTGTATCATTAGACCTTTATGGTCTTGTATCCACTTCTTGTAATTGCTTGGTAATCTGTAACAAGGACGTGTCCACCAGTAATAGTAAACCTGGGGCTGGTGACGACACGAGGGGTTAATTTCTGGGATATCGTGTCCCGGAAATCTGGCCCCGACACACTACGCGAAACTCTCGCTACAGTCCACCACTCCTGCAACCGCATTTAATGCACGGCGTGGGCGTGCTTGAAGAAAATCGTCATTACGAAGATTACGGCGGTAATTTCCCGCCGCGTGTCTATGCATCATTTGGGCCTAGCCCAACAATGCTTCAGACGCACGTATGGCCCAGGCCCGGGGGCTCCTGTCGGTGTATAAAACATGGGTATTTTATACCATGACTTATTCACAGACAGTAGCAGCTTTCTTGAGGCCAGGGCTTGCCGGAGATCATCAAGATTAAAACATTCAAAGTGGTTGCAAGACCATGGAGAAGCACATGACTTGTGCTAGCCAAGAAGAAGATGCTTGCCGGCAAGGCTCATGCTAGCAAGATGAAGGCCTGGCAAGCTCCGTGCCGGCAAGCCTTCGCTAGCTCGTCAGTGCTCCACCTCACCGAGCAGCTAGTCGCTAATTGGTGAGGTGTCGACCGCGCAGGCAGTTTGGTGAGATTTGTCGGGGCACGTGTCAACCTGCTGGAAGGTGATTTAGCTTTAATGACACCCGTCTAGGAGGCGTGTCAAGATAATACAAGGTAGCTGGGTGAGCGGTGCAGGAACCTTGCCGGGGCTCCTCCTCCACATGACACCTAACGGCGCATTTAATGCTTTTGTCCTAAACCGGCAGAGTTAGGTATGATAGCACTGTTTGCTATCTAATCAACTTGTAACGACTGTTTTGCCACTGTGGTTACCCCGTTAGCTATAAAAGGAGGGCCAGGGCAACCTTTACAAGGATCGATCCTTAGCCATTCTAGCCCACTTTGCATGTGTAGCTGCTTCCCTCTGCACCTTGTCGGGACGAAGCGCACCTTGTACTTGAGCTCTCCAAAAATAATAAACCAAAGCAGGAGTAGGGATTTACACCTCATGGTGGCCCGAACCTGGGTAAAAACCTTTGCATTCTCTGTTGATTCTGCTCTTTGTGCTTGTGCATTCCCCTAGTCGAACCGCAAAGAGGCTAGATGGCCCCATAGATGGTCGTACGCACGACACTTGTACTATTAAAGATGGTAAAGAAAGAGGCGAAAGACATTCTGGTTGTTGAACAAGGTGAAGCGGAATGCCCATATTGTGCCTTCCTCCATGCAGAAGGCACAGCCGACTCTAGTCCAACCCCTTGTGATAGCCGACCGCCCATCCTTCACTGTCGTCATGACGACATCTAGATAGTCATTGTGTTCTGGTAGAAATACTTTAACCTTTGCATGCCCACCAATCATGTAGTTTGAGAGGTAATCTTGAGTAAACTGCTTTGGGAACCACTGCAAAGGAAAAAGATTCAGACATTGTCATCTAACACAACTCATTATGGGCAGTAAAAAGAAGGCTACAGAGTTCTTACTTACCATCCTGCAGTTCACTATTGTCTTGGATAAAGGGTAAACAAATAGTTTAATTGCCATCTTTTGACCCATTTTACTAACAATCTTTATCAGTTTCCTCACTTGATGCTGGTTCATGAATATCTCATTGCCCCATACGCAAAAAGGGTCGAAGCGCGGATCTCTACCAATGACATATGTACCTAAAAGCACCGAGTTAATATTAGAAGCTAAATAGCAATTGCAGAATGATGTAGTACAACACTCCCTCCGTCACATTATATAAGATCTTATTACATCCAATATACTCACATATTGGATGAATTAACATCTTATATTATGGGGCGGAGGGAGTTTATTACATTGTTACAAATATCAGCTGATTAACTGCAGTTAACTGCTGCTGTGTTGTTGCTGTTGCTGCTCTTCTATGTATATCTAGACATCATCAGAACATTAAAGTAACACTCTTCCTTGTTGCTATGTATCCTAGGATTGCATATTTAGACATTCAGTACAATGCATGTTGCTATGTAGCCTCAGATATATTAGATATGGCCCTAGTTAACCTACCGATAAATGGGTTACATATATATTCAGTTAAATGTCCGATTCACCGATTAATCCCTTTTCAGCCCCCGGCCTATATGGTACCAGCTACCGATATCCTGAACAATGAGTATATATAAGCCATGGGATGAAACTAACCTCAATGGAAAAAAGCAGCCGTTCTCAATATTGTCCTGTGTAAGTACATCGAAAGGCATGTTAAGCACAACAGGCTAAACATCAACCAAATATATCCATGGTAGACAACATAATCTCCAAATGATAGCTTTAGTGTGCAGGTTTAAGCACGCTAGTTAAGCAAAACAAGAAGTGGAAAGGTGTGTTAACTACAAAGTTCATACTTGCACATATAGAACATCACTTTGTGAATAACTGAAATAAACAAGGCATACTACGAACAACCAAAGATAGCAATTGAAACTGGACATATGCTAACTACAAACAACCGAACAACCAAAAACCGTTAAAAGAGGCATATGCTCGCTACAACAGGCTTAACAGCAAGCAAATAGTCATTCATATTGGTATTGTTGAAACTGGTATTGATGAAATTGAACTGCAAAGTTCATACTTGCACATATAGAACATCACTTTGTGAATAACTGAAATAAACAAGGCATACTACGAACAACCAAAGATAGCAATTGAAACAGGACATATGCTAACTACAAACAACCGAACAACCAAAAACCGTTAAAAGAGGCATATGCTCGCTACAATAGGCTTAACAGCAACCAAATAGTCATTCATATTGGTATTGTTGAAACTGGTATTGATGAAATTGAACTGCACAGTTCATACTTGCACATATAGAACATCACTTTGTGAATAACTAAAATAAACAAGGCATACTACTAACAACCAAAGATAGCAATTGAAACTGGACATATGCTAACTACAAACAACCGAACAACCAAAAAACGTTAAAAGAGGCATGTGCTAGCTATAATAGGCTTAACAGCAAGCAAATATAGTCATTCATATTGGTATTGTTGAAACTGGTATTGATGAAATTGTACTGCATAGTAAATAGTTGCACATATAGAGCATCACACTGTGCATAACTGAAATAAACAAGGCATACTGCAAACAACCAAACAAAGCAATTGAAACTGGACATATTCTCACTACAAAAGGGGCTCGACAAAACAAATCATGGGTTCCCCCCTGTGAAGAGGCAAGGAAAAACAAATCATAGGTTTCCTCACTTGTCACAGATGGGCTCCTTCGCATGGCAAGAGTGCGGACTCTGGGTGCGCTCCATGTTGTCGCAGATGGCCTCCTTCCCCTTGGAAGAGGACGGCTGTAGGGTGCCCTCCCTGATGTCGCAGATGTGCTCTTTCCCCTTGGAAGAGGAGGAGAGGGTGCCCTCCTCGTGGTCACCATCAATGAGGTCTGACATGGCAGCTGAGGATCCCAAGCAAGCGTCGCAGAACGTGTCCTGCAAAAATAACAAAAGGGGCTCGATGGCGATGTAGGATGGCAAATTCTTGACAGCGAGCCAGAGGAGATCAGCGGCGGGGCCATGGATGAGATCGACAGCGGTTGAACCCGAGGGGTTGGGGGTGGGCCACTTAACCGGTGACATAGCCCGCATCAGGCCGTCGCTGTTGATGACCTCGATGTCGTAGTCGGCGTCCGCGACATGCCAGCATACTCTAGCCCGCTGATTGAGAGCCTGCGGCCAGTAATCGTCGTCAGCTTCCTCGGCGGCCACCTCGCCGACGTCGGGCGAAGAGGCCGCGATAAACCTCTTTTGGGCCATTAGCTCCTGGGGCTCCACGGGAAGCATAGCCGGGCTTAGGCTGCGACGCTCTGGAGTGGGGGAGGGGGATGGGGATCTGTGGGAAAGGGGGCGTTTGGCAGGCGTCATCTAAGAAACTCAGGGCGGCTCGGGTATGGAGACCGGTGGGTAACCTGCACGGGCAAACCGGCAGATGTTAATGATGGAGGCGGCGCGGTGGCGGTGGCGGCAGCGACCTTGCTAGGGTTTCGAGCGAGGGAGGGGTGGTGTGTGTGCGCGCGCGCGGAGTTTTTGGGGTGTGTGTGTGGAGGGGGGCAAGGTTGTGTTTGAGGAAATGACGCGGGTACTGAAAATTTTACTAGGCAGGAGTAAAATGCCGGGGCAACTGAAAATTTGGATGAAGGGATTGAGCAACAAACATCGCACACGGTCCAAACTTAACAACCGTGTGCTATCAAACAGAAAAACCCTCCAGGCGGCTAGATATTTTTGAGGGATGCAGGCGGGAGCGGGAGCGAACACAATTGCACACGGTCGGAACATAATAACCGTTTGCTATTAAACAGAAAAACCCTCCACGCGGGTAGATATTTTTGAGGGATGTAGGCAGGAGCGGGGGGGGGGGGGGGGGCGGGGGCAAACAGCATTGCACACAGTCGAAACATAATAATCGTGTGCTATCAAACAGAAAAACCCTCCAGGCGGGTAGATATTTTTTAGATTGCGAGGGAAGCCTCGTGGAGCCCAATCTACTTTGCTGATGTGGGTGACAGGGGCACGAGCATGGCACATGGGTAGTCTGAGGGAACCGTGTGTGTTGCGTGGCCAAAAAAATGTGGGAAAGGGTTAGAATATGAACACAATTGCATGTGGACCAAATATATGTATGAAAAGGCTGGTTTGATGTCCAAATACCCAATGCACAACTTTGATATGGCACCTGTCTCACAAAGCCCACATTATTGCTAGTCCGCCACCCCCCACTTCGTGTCGGTGGGAGGGGAATCCTAGCTATGAATGCATGCCCCCAAATATCTAGGTCTGACATAGCACACCCTACCGCAACACTAAACCTATAGGAGTCCATCATGGTCAAACCTCCCTTTCGCTTCCGGTCAAAGGTGGACCGTGTGCGGTCCCACAAATGTGTGCTTGTGGCGCGAGATGGGCATGAGACCACATACGAACCACCTGCGAGTGGTCCAACTATATGTATGAAAAGGGTGGTGTGATATTTAAATACCCAATTCACAACTTTGATGTGGCACATGTGGCTCTCAAATTAATCGGACATGCCCGACCCCACGGAGGTTCAGGAAGTGCGAAATACCCCCCACCCCTCCCACCCACACACACACACACACACTTTGAGTCGGTGGGAGAGGGCATCTCACCAAGACGTAGTGTAACACGGACCAAGAAGAATCCACCTTGGTCGTATAACCTCTCCCTTGTTGTTGGTCAAAGTGATGGACATCCACGTGACCCCATAGATATGGGCTAGCTCGCTGATAACCACGCAAGGGAGTAGTGCCTGAAGACAAGCACTGCCTGCATGTGGCCCAAACATATGTATGGAAGTGTTGTGTGGTGTGTTTGAATACCCAATGCACAACTTTGATGTGGCACGGTACCGTGCTTTGAAACCAGAAAGTCCCCACACAGAGCGAGGGTCCACGACGCGTACTATGTATGTCACCCCACTTCGAGCCGGTGACGGGGATTCAAGCGTACGTATACGCTCAAACTTAATTAGGTCTCTAATCTCATCACCATGACCTACTACATGGTAACACGAACCAAAAAGAAGTAGAATCCACCCTGGTAACCTCTCTCGATGCCGGTCGAAGTGATGGACGTCCACGCGGGCTCATGAATATATAGGCTTGCCGCCGATAACCACGCGAGGGAGAGTACTGTTCGAAGACAACCACTGCATGCATGTGTCCCAAACATATGTATATATATGGAGGTGATGCATGCATGCATATGTTTAATTTGAATATACCATGCACAACATTGATGTGGCGCCTGTGTCGAAAATCGTACAGTCCCCACACAGAGCGAGATCGGTTCATGACGCGTCATGTGTTGCCCCCCCCCCCACTTCGATCCGGTGGGAGGGATTCATGCATGCATGAGTACACATGCATGCGCTCAAACTATATTATGTAATCTCATAGCATGACCTATACCGTAAGACAAACCAAAAATCAATCCCCTCCTAAGTCAAATTAACCTCTCTCGATGTCGGTCAAAGTGATGGACCAAGCGGGCCCACAGATGGAAAGCATCGATATCGCCGATAACCACGTGAGTGAGTGCCAGAGGACAACCGCCATCACTTGCATGTGGGCCCAAAAATATGTAAGTACGGAGGTGTGTGTGGTTGTTGTGATGTTTGAATACCCAAAATGCACAACTTTGATGTGGCACCTGCCTCGGAAACTGTAAAGTCCCCACACAGAGCGAGGTTCATGACGCGTAGTATATGCTGGTCCGATCCCCCTCTTCGACGCGTACTATATACTCCTACCGTAACGCAAACCAAAAAGAATCCTCCTTGTCGGTCAAATTAACCTCTCTCGATCGTTGGGTCGAAGTGATGGACGACGACCTCGCGGGCTCATAGATGGAAAGCGTCGCACGCGAGTGAGTGGCCTGTAGGATAACCACCACCTGCATGTGGCCCAAAGAGGTGTTGTGTGATGTTTGAATACCCAATGCACAACTTTCATGTGGCACCTGCCTCGGAAACCGAAAAGTCCCCACACGGAGTGAGGTTCATGACGCGTAGTATATGCTGGTCCCCCCCCTCTTCGACGCGTACTATATACTCCTACCGTAACATAAACCAAAAAGAATCATCCTTGTTAGTCAAATTAACCTCTCTCGATGTAGGTCAAAGTGATGGACAACGACCTCGCGGGCCCACAAAAAGCGTCACACGCGAGTGAGTGTGTCCTAGGACAACCACCCGTCTGCATACCCAAAGAGGTGTTGTGTGATGTTTGAATACTACACACTACACAACTCTGATGTGCCACATGCTTCGCAAACTGGAAATATATTGTCGGGCCCGTGGAACCCAGGGTATCCCGGCCCGTCTGCCTTCGGCGCAGGGCGCAACGCATGGCGGAGGCCCAATAGGTGGCCCACCAGCGGGCACCTCGAGCAAGACCCCTCATGAGGCCCTGGCCTCCTGAGGACCCCTCACCAGGGAGTGGGCAAGCAAGACTCAGACACTTCACCGAGGGCATCACGAGGCCCCTCATGAGGCGGCCTCCCGAGGCATCCTCCCGAAGGCATGCGGGGCGAGTGCGGATCGGCTCGGTCGCGCGGTCTCATGCCCACCACGTGGGTGACGCGCGCGGCGACGAACGGCGGGAGAGCCCGTGCTAGCAGGCGTGGATGGAGAGGATTTCCCTAGCGCGTGGCGACAATCCAGTTCCCAAAGCAACCCCCAAAGGTTGCCCGATTGGTGAAAGAAGACCAAGACGGCGGGCGCGCAGGGCGGAGGTCATCCCCAAGCCCACCGACGCGTCATGGACAGTCGCTTTGCAGGCAAAGACCACCTTTTGTCAGGATAGACTGCGCCCCTGTCCCCCTTCAAACTTGCCGTTGTGTGGCAACCCTTCCCGCCAGTGTTTTCGGGGGAAGAGGACCAAGGCAGATATAAAAGGAGGACAGGGTGCCACTATAGAGGACCATCGTCTCCTCCACCCAAAAACCTTGTACTCTCTCTCGCGCGCCAGAGCAATCACAACCAAGCAGGAGTAGGGTTTTACACCACAAGGTGGCCCGAACCTGGGTAAACCGCTGTGTCGCCGGTCCGCCCCCGCTAGTGCGCTCTCGCCATAGCTTAGCCGTGGTTTTGCTATGGTAGAGGGCGAGGTGGTAGGAACGAGCTCACCCCAGTGTTCGAACCTTTGGATCCCCAGAGCCCCGATTCCGACATATATGCCCTACACAGAGGTCCATGGCGTGTCGTAGTCCCCCTCACCTAGAGCCGGTTTGAGGGATTCATGTGTACGCACACGCGCTTGAACTTTGATCTAGAATCTCACCATGATCCACACCGTAACTCATCCCAAGATGAATCCACCTTTGGTCAAATGCCTCTCGATGTCGGTGAAAAGTGATAACCTTCGCGGGCTAACGAATGGGCGTATTGCTGATAACCGCACGAGAGAGTGTCCGAGGACCACCATGCATGCATGTGGCCCAAACATGTATGTATGAAATAGCCGTGTAATGTTTTAAATAACCAATTCACGACTTTGATGTGGCACCTGCCTCACAAAATGGTCAACCCCACACGGTGGCTCACGACTCGCAGTATACCCCCCTCGATACACACACACCGCACCACCACCGTACCGCCACTACGAGGCATGTTAAACTTTTTCCGCGGTGAACATATGTGACCAATGGAGTGTCGTGTTAAAAGTTGGAAGGAAAAAAAATTAGAGATCGTCATTCGTATGTTTTTATACATAAATTAATTTCCTAGGGATATAATGTGCAAAAATCGAATTTGAGCTACATGCACACGTGATAGTGCACCATAATGGATTGGAAAATCATATGTGTGTCTCTGGGTGCATGTTTAGTCCCCATGCTAGAAATTTCAAACATTGAGAATCTTGATTTTTTAAATCCAGTAAATCCAAAACTTAGTTGAAAGTCATGAAACTTATCGTGGTGTCATATGGACACCAATAGACTGAGACATTGTATTGTTTTTTTCAAATTTGAGACAAGTTTTGATATATTATTCTTACAAACGGGAGATTATTAATAATTGGCAACCAATATCGCAAACGGATTATTTATTCGTACCGTGGGCATTAGACCAACAATGTACGTGCCATGCTTCGGTTAAGTAATAAAGCGGCAGAATTAATCATCAAAAAGAAAAACAATGTACGTGCCGCCACGCGTCCCATGTGTCGTGCGAGCAGGCGTGAGTTGATGGGACGCATGCATGCAGTCCACCGCGTAGGCAGAACGGGAGGCGTGCGGCAGGTCTGTGAATTGACAGGAGGCGTGTTCGCTGTGCAGTGTCACCGGGAGGCGTGCGAGTAGCTGTGTGAAATGAAGGTAGGATTGCGAGCAGTCCGCTGCGCAAGCTCACTGGGAGGCGAGCCAGCCCTTTGACCGCCGCCCGCCTTGCTCCCACTGCTCCATATTAATGGCGCGCCTGAGCCGCTGGTTATAATAGGTGGCCGCACCCCCCATTCTCGCTACACACACAATCCTCTCTCTCCGCCTGCATCCTCGACGCCGCTCTCAGTCGTCACCGCCGTCAGTGTATGAGGATGCCGCCGAAGCGCACCATCGGAGGGAGTGGCGACGCCGGGGCTGCCGAAGCACCTGAGCATGGCGTGAAGCTGGAGACAGAGGTTGCCATCGCCACCGACGAGGTCTTGCGCGGGCAGAAGCGCGACGGCGACGGCATCGTGCTTCCACTACCGGAGTCGGAGGTCCACAGCGACTCCGGCGACGACTTCGACGACCACTCCGGTGACGACTCCGACGACGACGGAGAACCGGTTAGTCATCTATACCCATTTATGTGGCAAATATATCCTAGGGTTTCTCTGGTTAGTCCTGCCTCCCCTTTTTGGAATAGAAATCCTATGGTTATGTTCTCTCAATCCATGAAATCTGAGTTAGATTTGATAGATCCATGAAATCTGAGTTAGATTCGATAGATCCGTGTAGTGTATTGATTGTTTAAATGGTACAAATGATAAGTTATTAATTGTTTCTTTTGTACAAATGATTTCTACTAAAAATCTGACTAGGAACCCCTTTGGGGCACAGGATAACTTGTAATCCTCATACTTCTGTCGTTGTGTATTTCCCTTTAGCTGTTGCTTTCGAACATCTCCTCTTAGTGAGCTGATGTATGACACTATGAGGGTTTCATTCGAGTAATGGAACCGGGGAGGAGCCTCCCTGTTCTTCTAAAAAAATAATCCGACTAGGGTTAGTGTTGCTAATAATTCCTAGCCAGATCTTGACAATTGATTTTGATGCCAAAAGTCGTTGGCATGCCAAGTTTTGATCCTACTTTACGGCATGTAAATTGGTTTGATGCCGAAAGTCGTCGGCATGCCAAATTTTGGCAACTCCCAAATGTTCGCTTGAGATTAGTTTGCATTCCATTGTTCATTGCCAATCTCACAAAAGGTTGCCAAGTGTTGGCAACTTTTGATTTTACCAAATGTCGGTAGCAAACCAAACTTTTGATTCTGCCAAATGTTGGTAGCAAACCAATCAGACTCTTAATTTTGTTGCACTAAGTTGTGTGCTCTCTATTTATGCATTTCTTTCATCAAGATCACTTGATGATTTAGGGTTCATGCTGTCACAGGATATATTATGTTTCATAAACTTTGCCTGCTGAATTCGCATTATTATAAAATATACTGATGCCACATTTTTTACTATATGTATAGGTGCTATCTGACTATGTTGACAGCGATGACGAAGATGCCCAGACGAGGTACAAGAGGCAAAAGCTCAGGGAGCTTTATGCAGGACTGCATAACAGGCGTGTGATGACTTGGAATATGGGCTTTGGATGGCCGTTTTGCAACCAAAAGCTTCATGACGAGTATGAAAGTGTTCTGGCGCATGCAAGAGGACGAGCCGTTGGCTCCTTCAAGCAGAAGTATTCTTGCAGGGTGGCGCATGCCGCGTACGCTGAGTACCTGGAGAAGCTTCACCTTCGTGCAGGCCTGCCGGCAGATGAGATGTGGGATTGAACTATGGCTATGTAGTGTCTTAGTTATATGCTTGAGTATGCTTAATATCGGTTGAACTATGGTTGAACAATGCTTGAGTACGCTTATTATCTATGCCTGAGTATGCTTATATATATATATATACAGAGAGAGAGAGAGAGAGAGAGAGAGAGAGAGAGAGAGAGAGAGAGTAGCACTATTCTAATACCAGGATTAGAATAATATTCTAATCCAACCCTCCCCTATATAGAGCCGACAGGAAACCTCCTGAACTCCCAAAATCGCGGGCGCCAGGTGCTAGGACAAGCTTCCGAAGAAACCGGGGAACCCGATCCCGATCGAGATCCCGCCGCCCTCCACCTACCTAGCCCCGCGCCCTACCCCTACCTCCTCTCCCCCGCCGGATCCTACCGCCCTCCCCCCACCTCCTACCGACGGAGCGGGCGAGCGAGCGACGGCGGACGCCGGAGCGAGGGAGCCCGTGTCGACTGGAGGCGGCGGAGCCACCGGAGTTTCTACGGGCGCCATGGACAACCGGAGGTTTCCTTCTTCCCTCGTCGACTCCTACCGACGGCGTGGCCAAGGGAACGACGGCGAAGGCCAGAGCAAGGTTGGCCGCGACAACAGGTCGACAGCAAGGGACGAAACACCGCATGTACTATTTCACCCCTGCCTCCTACTGCCATTGATGAAATCTTGCTGCCTCCTACTGTCATTGATGAAATAATGCTGCATTTGAACTTCTTGGTGATCCCTTCGATTCAAATCAAAAACCAGATGAACGTGGCGCCTTCTGATAGCCATGTAATGTCTTGGGATTCTTCTTCCAACACGCCGGCGCTTTGCTCTCGAGGTGGCCTATCTGCTGCAGGAAAAAGAATAGCTGAACTTCTAGCCAAGGTATGGTTGGACTTCCTGTTCTATTTTCTTTGTTTTCTCCTGCAAGATCATGTATGTTATTTCTCTACACCATGTGAATACCTACTAGTGACTGTGAAGTTCTACTAGTAACTGAGGCTCAGTTCAGGCTGCAAAAAAATTGTATGCTTGTTTACATTTTATTTTTAGATAATAATAGTGATATACGAAACACCATGTGAAGTTCAACTAGTAAATGAGCCTCAGTTATAGTTGGTATATATCTAGTTGATGTTACTTATGTATATCTAGAAGTTCAACAAAGGGGATCCCACTCAACTATTATTTTAACCTTCCCCTTTTGCACACTAGAAGTTCAGACTATGAATAATGCTCAGTTCAACTACATACAGGAGGTTACTTGTGCTACAGCAAATATAGATAGATGTTGCTGGGAAGTTCAGACTATGAATAATGCTCAGTTTAGCTACACCAATATAGATAGATGTTACTTGTGCTAACGAAATTATTTCATGTGAATGTAATCTTTTCAGGACGAGAGACGCAGAAAAAGGGGTAGAACTTCCCATTAGCAAGCATACAACCCTCGGCCTGTACGCGTTGCGCCGCCCCCTGAATGGGTGACACCTGAAACAGACCCGCAGCATTCCCAATGGGTGACGCCCAAAAACCTAAACCCCCATCCTCACCAGTACGCACAACCACCTAATTGGGTGACATCGGAAATCCCCTGCGGATTCTTTGTATCCACCAGCAGACTTCCAAGCACACCGATGGAGGAGGACGTTAGATCAGGTTCTGCATATAACTTTGGAGGTTATCCTGGTGTGGATCGTCAATGTGAACAAGCAGCAAGTAAACCAAATGCCAGGACAATTACAACAGGAACACACACACGGAGGAAAGTGCTCTGCACACTACTGCCGAGGGATCCTGATGCTGCTACTACAACTCATGATCATACGGGACATGAGATTGATGGTTTGTTTCATAGAAGAAAAGAGCAAACTAAAACCAGGATTGGCATACCTCCACAACCACCCCAAGCCAAAAGGACACAAACAAGAGAGAGGCCATCTTCAACCCTCCTACCTCCTCGTGATCCACTCCTGCACCCTGCTATGGCAACTCCGCCCTGCCCCATCCCAACGGGCCAGCAGCAGACTCCGGTGGAGTTACGATCATACCAACACGTAAGTGAACAAAAAAACATATTTATATATGCATCTGGTCTGATCTGTCATTTTCTTGCACCAGGATTAACATATTTATAAGCTGCATTTTAACACTTACTGTTTTTTTTCTTTCTGCAGAAGCCGGATCTCCCAGATTATCTAATACCAAGACTGAAGATGACATTCAAGAATGTAGATAAAGCCTGGGAATTTTACAACCGATACACAAGGCACGCTGGTTTTGGCATCAGGAAGACGGGTGGAAATGATAATCACAAGTACTTTGTCTGCGCATGCCAAGGGAAACACAATCCTACTGTTTCTGAAGCTGATAGGTAGCGAAACAAAACCTTGCACAGGACAGGCTGCAATGCTAGAATGAGGGTGAAGGTGCAAGAGGATAACACATGTGTGGTGGTGGACATTCAATACAATCATAATCACCACCTCATCCAAACTGTTGACATGCTGGTATTCTTGCACTCACACAAGAATTATGACCCCACTCTTTTAGAGTACGTAAAGCTCTTGCAGTACCATGATGTCAAACATACAAAAATTATGTCCATGCTATCAGAAAATGAAGATGGAAGCTACTTCCTGAGCATGACCGGACGAGACCTACTAAACTAGTAAGTATTGAAAAATGAACATACTGCAAAGCACATAGCATCCTAAGTCACCACCCTTACTAAAAAATAACAAATGCATATTTGTATATATTTTGCAGGAAAGCTATGAATGCAAGGAAAGATGACTTGGATGATGTATTGAAACTTGTATCTTTCTTTAAAGACATGAAGGCAATCAATGATGAGTTCTTCTTTGACATACAAGTAGACAGCGACAATGCAATAAAGAACATTTTCTGGTCCAATGCAAGTTGCCGTGGAGCATATCAAGACTTTGGCGATTGCGTAACATTCGACACGACTTACAAAACAAACAGATTTCATATGCCTCTGGGAGTGTTTGTTGGAACCAACCACCATTTGCAGTCAACGATATTTGCTGTTGCCCTCATCAGTGACGAAGATGCAAAATCATTCAAGTGGCTCTTCGATACATTCGTACGATGCATGAACAACAAACACCCAACTTGTATTCTCACAGGTAAAAACAAAAAAGATTACCAGTTTTATCATTTTTTTAGTTCTGGCTATATTAGGTATATTGGTGATAACGAAAAAGAGAGTAAACCATGCAGTTCAAACTCTGGTAGCATAGCAGTCCACCTACACTGCAATAAGAAACAATATATGTGACATGATTAGATAGACCTACTGCTGGATGTGAAGTTCAAACTCTGGTAGCATAGCAGTCCACCTACACTGCAATAAGAAACAATATATGTGACGTGATTAGATAGACCTACTGCTGGATGTGAAGTTCAAACTCTGGTAGCATAGCAGTCCACCTACACTGCAATAAGAAACAATATATGTGACATGATTAGATAGACCTACTGTTGGCTGTGAAGTTCAAACTCTGGTAGCATAGCAGTCCACCTACACTACAATAAGAAACAATATATGTGACACGATTAGATAGATATAGTGCTAGCTGTGAAGTTCAAATACTTGTAGCATAGAAGTTCACCAAAAAATGCATATAAGAAACAATATATGTGACATGATTAGACAGACCTACTGCTGGTTGTGAAGTTCAAATACTTATAGCACAGAAGTCCACCAACAGTGTAAGAAGCAATTTACATTTTACAACACTACATATAAGATCAAATGAAGTTCAATAACACTGCATATTTACATTTTATATCCATGCAGACCAGTGCCCGTCAATGGCAAAAGCTATACCAAAAGCGTTCCCAAATACCGTCCACAAGCTATGCCGTTGGCACATCCTCAAGAAGTTCATGGAATACCTCGCATGCCTGTACAAAAAGTATCCAACATTCAAAGAGGAGTTCACATCTATCTTAAACTGGCCGCTAATGCCAACAGGGTTTGAAGCTGCCTGGGCTGCACTCGTGCAGAAGTACAACCTGCATAACGACCCGATGATGATGCAGCTGTGGAGTGATAGGAAAATGTGGATATCAGCATACTACATGAACATTTTCTATGCTAGAATGACTTCTACACAACGAAGCGAGAGCATGAATCACGTGCTCAAGAGAGGGTTTGTCAAAGGGACCCAGAACCTACACAAGTTTGCTAGGCGGGTAAATGCTTGCATACAAACTCGGCTGCAGAAGGAGAACGAGCAAACGATGGCCAGCATGGTATTAAGACAAAAAACACCCTCTTATTAAGATACTTCAAGATGTGCACTTGCTATATAAATAAAAATTGATCACTCTGCTCGACTAATCTCTTACTTTTGACATATGCAGAACAATCCAGAGACAAAAACAAAATACGGCTATGAGGAAGACATGGCTATCAAGTACACGAGAGCCGTATACAGCGAGATGAGGGATAGGATGAGAAAGAGCACGCTGTTCCTTGCAATGAAAACAACAGAGAAAAATAAGTACCTTGTGTACTACCATAACAAAGGGAACCATGAGGAAAAAGTGTTTGCCTGGTCAAAGCATGAATTCCAGGTTGTAGCTGACCCAGAGAATAAAATATATGAGTGTGAATGCAAGCTTTGGACCCACACAGGTGAGCGCAAAAAAGAAAGAAAGAAATAAACAGCTGAACTACTACTATGATATCACTATATGGTAACTCATTGCTGGTTCACAAACAATGAATTCTGCATTTATCTCATTGCTGGTCTATTCTGCCTTCACATCATGAACATTCTGGACTACTTGAGGGCTGACGAGTTTCCGGACAAATATATCCTGAAACGGTACACCAAGACTGCTAAATCGCACCCCACATTTGATACAAGGGACTACAACACAATAGCATCAGATGGCAGCTCTAAAATCTCCAAGTAAGACATACTGCTGCAGCTAAATTTGACGGTTAACAAGAAAGCAATGAGATGTGACCAACAATACGACAGAGCCTTCTATGTTCTCAAGAGGCTCGTGGAAGAACTTGATGCCATACATTCAGCAAATCAAACAGATATTGACAAAAGAATGGCTGAAGAGGATGCTGAAATAGCTGATGACCTTGCTTATTATGAAGCTGAAATGCTCCAAACCACTGCTCAAGCCATGCAATGTCAGGAGGGTGCAGCTCATTCAATGCAGCAGCATAACCAACAACAACAACAACAACAAGGGATGATGAAACCGCCATTGTACTCTGAAACAAAGGGTAGGAAGAAACAATCTGCAGCAAAGAAAAGTGAACAGAGAGCTCAAATAAAGGCACCACCTGCAGATAGAGTGGTCAAGCTGGATGAGAATGGAGTGCCACTTGGACAAAGGCAATGCAGTGTATGCAAACTGGTTGCAGGACACAACAAACTGACTTGTCCAACACTTCTAGAAAGAAAAGATGCCGATGAAGTAAAGCAACCCAAAGCTCAAAAACATAACAAGGGACCACATCCAGAGAAAACTAGCAGTAGGCTTTGTAGCATATGCAAGGAATATGCTTCACACAATGCACGAACATGCCCGAAGCGCAATGAAGAAGCTGAAGAGAGGAGTCAAAAGCTAGAAAAGAAAGGAAAAACAAAACCTAGAGCCAGCACAAAGAAAGTGGTGGAAGATGAACATGAGCAAGACTTTCAAGACGAAGTTGAAGACGACGAAGAGGAAAGCGAAGACCTCATCGAAGAAGAATAAGACGAAGAAGAAGAAGAAGAAGACGAAGACGAAGAGGAAGAGCAAGAGGAAAAGGAAGAGGTACATGACAAACATAAACCGCAAGCAGCAAAGCCTAGGAGGAGCGCAAGGCTGATGAACAATTAGACTAGGTCAATTAAACAAAAAATCTTAGTCGTGTCAGCACATATTATGTTATTCCACTACTGAACAGTATGTATGGAGAAGTTCAAATAGTCATATTGCAGAAGTTCAAAATAAGCTTACTGTAGAAGTTCTGGTATACTAGCAGGTGCTATATTATTACATAAAAAAGAGTAAGCAGGAAAAAAGAAAAAACAATGAGGTTCAAATAAGCATACTGGAGAAGTTCTGGTATAAGAGTCGATGTAGAAAAAGAATATGCTTGACAAAAAGGTACTGCCGTGTAAACTAAGTTAGTAAGCCGAAGGTCACGCGTGCGGTTTGTGAAGTTCTATTTGGATACCTGGAGAAGTTCATCTGGAACATCGACAAAAATAAATAAATAAATAAATAGAACCATAAAAGAGTTCAGAGCAAAAGAATTTTGTTATGTGAAGTTCTACTTGAATACTATGTGCAGTTCAAGTATTACAAAAGGACATATTATGTTATTCCCTATTGAACAGCATGTCTGGAGAAGTTCAAATAAGCATACCAGAGAAGTTTTGGTATACTAGGAGGTGCTACATTACATAAAAGAGTAAGCAGGGAAAAAACTATGAAGTTCAAGTAAGCATACTGGAGAAGTTCTGGTATAAGAATGGATGTAGAAATAATATGCTTGACAAAAAGGTACTGCCGTATAAACTAAGATAGTAAGCCGAAGGACACCTGTGCGGTTATGAAGTTCTATCTGGATATCTGGAGAAGTTCACCTAGAACGCCGACAAAAAATAGAACCATAAAGGAGTGTATGCCAATATTGTTAGTTGAAGTTCTAGTTGAATAATATATGCAGTTCAAGAATTACAAAGGACATGTAGCTCATATGCGAAAAGCTACATTTTGCAGGAATTGAAAAAGAATAAAAGAGACAACAAAGCTTCAAGTACGCTGCCAACCAACACGTCCGAAAAGCCTATGCCCTAAACTATTTTATGTCCACGTCAAAACGAAACAACAAAAGCCCAAAAATAAACCAAATGCCAGTGTGATTACCAGCAAATATGGAGTCATAAACGTAAATTTTACAACACAAAATGCTCTCTGGTTAAAACAGCAGTTCAACCAGATCACAGGCAGAAGTTCAAATACATATAGGGGGGCACATAACCCACAATGGATTGTGTGGAGACAAGACTGAAGCCATACAACATATTGAAAATCACAAGCCAAACATTTTTAATTCCAAATACAATGGTCCTCAATCACATAAAATTCGTGCAGTTATAAATATACAAATAACTAAACCAATCTACAATAGCTCAAGCAAATAAATCGTTCCAATCTATACAAAACCAAATCTATACTAAACCAATGTTTCTAAATGCAGAATTCACGACGCCAAGTTCTGGATCTCAGCTGGAAGCTCTCCACGTAGAATTTCATTCTTTGGGCTGAAGACTAGAGTGTGCATGTACTCAGCCTTCCAATCATCTACAGCAGCCTGCAAACAAAAGAATGAAGAATCAAAAAAAGAGTAAGGCAAAAAAAGATGAACACAAACTAAAGCACAACAGGAGCATGTGGGCAAAAACAAATTAAGACATGAATAGATGACGCGACAAAAATAAGTAGAAAACATACATCCACATCACCAAAATCTTCGATAAGGTCATCGCCATCATATGTAGAGCAGAACTTCACGCAGAAGAAACCACACTCATTAGCATCTTGCTTTGGAACTTCAACAAAAGTCGGCCTCTTTGCAATAGTAACCCAGTTTGGCTGCTTGCTCGCTTTGTACTCAGCCTTGCCGTGCACCTCCTCCAGCAACCCAACGAATCTCTTGAACTGCCAGACATGACATGAACACTAAAATCAAAAGCATATTGAAAAAATAGCTAAGTTCAGGTACATATATTGAGGCTTGCATAAAAATCCAACTAAAAGATATCAGAAGTTCAACTATCAAATGATACTCAGTTTAGCCACACAACTTTGATGCAGTATTACCAACCATACATAAAAAATGTTTGTCAAGGCAAGGCGGAATGAAATTCATGACAAAAAAAGCCTATGATGGAGGTTCAATTATGAAAACTCACGATATTTGTGCAGTCTTCGTGGAAACGGGTTCGTGACAAGCCCTTCTTAGAGTAAGGAAGTGAGTCAAGGATATCAATGCTCCCACGATATCTATTCAGCACATACACACTGTAGTGCACTACTGTATCAATGGGCTTGAAAAATGGAAAAAAAACCTGCAAACATTACAAAAAGACGGTGAGCAAAAACTATAAACCATAAGTAGTGGACAACACAGATGAACAATAACTTGTTGGAAAACTCAAGAAAGGATATACATAATTAAAAAGCAATATTTATAAAAACCTAACCAACTTTGCATTAAGAAGATCTTCTTCCTTACGAACAAACATTCGAAGCAGACCCGCAGATTTTTTTGCATCGAATTTTGGAATTGGTGAAGAGAACACATCATAATCCAGGCAGTACTGCATTACAAAACACACCATCAACAAAAATTAAGAATATAAAAACACGACCAATAAGAATACCTCACAATACCCCATAACCAAACTAGCGCAAAATAGGGAGATAGGGTTACAAAAACAAAAACCTGTATGAAGTAGGGACTCAGAACAACCTTGTCAGCACAAGAGAAGATCTCTGAGGTCTCCGGCATATCCTTCCACTAGTTTATGAGAAAGTCCATTACGTCTCCTTCCATCTGCTGCCCTTCACCAAAAAGACTATGAAGGACACGTCCAGTCAGGTCAATCACATTGCCAGTGAGAGTAAACATGCAGTATGTTGTCCTGCAGAAGAAAGGATGGGAAAATATTAGAAGCGCAACTACATAAGAATGAAAAAGCAAAAAAAATCAAGAGAAGTTCAAACACCATCACAATAGAAGTTCACATTAGAGCATATCAGGGAGCAAACAGAAAGAAGAAAACTCACTCCATATACTTCTTTAGACCATTTTCACTAAGCACAAACTCTTTCAACTTCCGGGCCTCAGGTAGATGAGGGTATCTGTATTTCTTTAGGGGACAGACAGGAGAACGCCACTTCAGAGGCAATCTTGCTGCTCTCTTTGAGGAGGTTATGTTTCCAGACTCAAGTGTCGGATTCCTCCTAGCGATGACAGCATTCTTGCCACCTCTCCCAACAACAATAGCAGCAGCAGATTTACCCTTCCTCATGCCAGCAATCTTCTCGAAATCATCATCCATTGAAATCTCTTCAACTTGGACTAAATCCACCTTCCCAGTGCAAGGGGTCTTTGGAGCGGCACTCCCTGGGGCTTTAGACACCCCAATACCGACAGGCTGCTTGCCAACCTTGGAAGGAACAAGGGTTCGAGCACTCTCATCATGTTTTGGACTTGTACTCATCAATTCCTCCCTAGGCTGGTATTCCTGTGTCCCGAGGAATGCGTAATGGTAGTCGGTCAAATCCAACTGCTCCACTGTCAAAAAAAGACCATAAAAACAATTGATGTTCAGGTACAACACAAGCTTCAGTCCAACAAATATAGATGACATGATTACTATTCAAGTTCAGCTACAAAAAAAAATCTTAAGCTAAAAGAAAGTGTTGCATTTAAAAACTAATGAAGTTCAGTTGCAACAAAAGGTGCAGTTCAAGAAAAACTGATGACTTGAAAATCATTAAAAGTTCAGCTACCAGAACATAGGAAGGTATCATCACTGAAGTTCATGTACAATAAAAGCTACAGTTCAAGGAAGCAATGACATGAAAAACTTTTAAAACAAAATATACAAGTAAATAAATGACAATGTATCAGGATACAAATAACAAAAAAGAGATATAAAGTAGCCAAAACTGTAAGTTTCAAGACTTACATGTATAGTAGCCAAACAGATCCATGAAATCTGTTTCAAATAGGTTAGAAGACGCAATTGAATACAACCATGTCTTCCTGATATCCAAGATATTCTCATGGGAATAGTTTGTAAGAACCCCCTCATGAAACGAATTAACGTTCGTAAGCATGAAGAACCCGCAGTCGATACTGCCATGAAACAAAGAAACATTGTAAAAAGAAAAGAAAGCCAAAGCATAACAAAACACTGCAGCTTACATACTCATACATATAAACAAAAATAATAGAGAGAAAACTGGAACTCATACTTTTTATTCTGTTGGGGGACATCAATCCAATCCAAAGGGAAGTGGTCAATAGAAACTGGACTGAAGGGTGTCTCCCTGTCATTGCTGGCATCGCTCCAAAGCTTCTTGATGTTATCAGTCATCCGCCGAAAGAGACGCACTGCACATTCATCACTTGGTCCATAGTAGGAGTCGAGAAGCTGAAACCTTTCATTCTTCAAGTCAAGAAATATAGAAACCCAATGCCCAACACCACCAATGTGAGCAGGAATTTCAGGTGGGTCAAAAGTAGGGAAAATAACCTGACGCAAGATAAACACACAATCATTAAAACTGATATTAATATCAAGAGCACAAATAAAACAAATACAAACAGAGAGGATCATAGTGGAAACAAAATATATAGACAAGTACAATAAATTGCTTACAGAATCGTGGGCATCCATGCTATCGGGACCAGTTGCATTGAAAAACTTCCTCACACGGGAATCAAATTGCCCTCTGTAAATCTTGTCCTAATAAACAGATAGCAGCAAAATAAAAGATAAGGGGCAATAAAAAGAGGTACATATAAATATAATGA
Source organism: Elymus sibiricus (assembly GCA_039707655.1). Classification (NCBI taxonomy): domain Eukaryota; kingdom Viridiplantae; phylum Streptophyta; class Magnoliopsida; order Poales; family Poaceae; genus Elymus; species Elymus sibiricus. The sequence goes on from CM077674.1 coordinate 258,669,359, forward strand.
GACCGACAAGTTTAAACTAATTTGGAAAATAAAAAGATAAAAGAGAAAACTATAGGGTTGACTTACACAAACCCAATACGGCAGGATAAGCTTGTCTAACCCCTGGTATTTGCAACGTAGACAATAAAGGGCAACCTTAGGAACAGAAGATCGAAGCATTCCGCGAGAAGCAAAAGATGATGCGACATCTTCAACAGTAGCTTCACACTCATTGTTTCGGAACATAACCTTTGATCTAAAAACAAAAAATAATGACATCAAATGTGGATTCATTCAACTATGAAGCTCCCCTTATATTCAAAGTGTCCTTTAATAACTAATAGAGAGTACCGAGATAAGAAGTCAAGAAGTTCAGCTATAAAACCACAGGCAGTTCATAAGTTAGATGCCAGGAAATTTTGACTGGCTGGACTCACCTCTTAGAACGATCATTCCTAAACCTAGTTACACTGAAATAAAAGTCATCAACCTTCTTCTTGACGGCCGCAATTTCACTGTCTGCTCAGCAAACAATAGAATAAGAGCAACATACAAAACATACTTACAATATATACAAGAAAGAAGGGTTGAATATACACAAGAATAATGATTGCATATACACATGATTTAGGAAGAAGGGTTGGGTATAAAACACAAAACACAAAAACTATATATAAACGATTCCCCGGTATGGGAAAAACCATACAACACATAGACACAGGTGTTACCTTAAAATGAAGATATTGCCATGCACACAACTAACAAAAATAAGTTTCAAACACATAGATCATGACAGCAGCTACAAACAACACAAACACATTCAGCTGCTACATCAAAGAGAACCCACAAAGATTAAAAACATCACAACCCATGCAAATACACACCTTCCCCAACATAAACACAACTGCACTTCACTTTATTTACATTCACATGACACATTTCAGATTATAGGACAAACCAGAAGTTCAACTTGTAGCACACAGACAGTACACAGGTATATCATAAGGCAAAACAAAAACAAAAGGCATGGGGATGGGGAGAGAAGAGAGAAGCACACTCCTATCTTTTATGGATTCTTGCCTAAAGCAGTAGCAGAACTGGATAGATCCTCCTCCTTTTCGAAACTATCAGTTTCAGTTTCTGAATCATCGCCACCTCCAGTAGATATTGTAATATCATCTTCACGTACAACAGTAGGAGCTGGAGAACCTAAAACAACAAAAACTATTGGTTGTGCTACAGTAGGAGGAGCTGGAGAATCAGCACCAACAACCACTGATGGCTCTATTGCAAGACACTTCGCCGGTACTGCATGAGCGCTACCAGTCTCAACAGCTACCTCAATGGAATCTTTCTCAGAACTGCTGACATTAATGATGGTATCACCTCTAGCTGACTTGCCCTGCTCAGCATCAAAAACCCCATCACCGATGGAAGAATGATGTTCAGTTCGATCCATCCCATTGGAGCAGCCAATGTCTGACACATCCTTGTTTGCAAGCTTTTCTGAAGCAACATTAACATCGTCAAACTGCAACAATAACAAAACTCAATAAAAAATGGGCACATAGCAAGAAAACCATGAAGTAAAAGAAAGAAGGAAACAAATGGACAAGTAAGATACTACCTTAGAAACATTGCCATCAACACCAGCCACAAAGAAATCACTTGCAGGAGAAGATTCATGCAGAGGAACAGTTGCACTTTCAGGTAAAGTATTATCGTCTCTAACGCCTTCAACAACAGCCTACAAAAATCATACAAAAACATAAAAATAAAAAGACTAGAAGACAACGTAGAAAAATGCGTAATTAGAAGTTCAGATTCACTAAATAAAGAAGGTCAGCTATTTACCAGTGACATATCAAGGAAGAAGTTTAGATAGTGTAAATAAAGAAGGTCAACTTTGACCACAAATATATCATGGAAGTTCAGATTCATTAAATAAAGAAGGTCAGCTATACATATCAAGGAAGAAGTTCAAATACTGTAAATAAAGAAGGTCATCTTTGACCACAAAATATATCAAGGAAGTTCAGATTCACTAAATAAAGAAGGTCACATATTTACCACTAACATATCTAGGTAGAAGTTCAGATACTGTAAACAAAGAAGGTCCGCCATGAACACTAGCACTCAACAAGAAGTTCAGATACTATAAATAAAGAAGGTCAGCTTTGACCACAAACATATCATGGAAGTTCAGATTCACTAAACAAAGAAGGTCAGCTATACATATCAAGGAAGAAGTTCAGATACTGTAAACAAAAGAAGGTCAGCTATGAACACTAATACTGATAAAAAAGAAGTTCAGAGACATAAAAACAAGAAGGTCACCTACTAAAAACACTAAAAAAACAAGAAAACAAACCTCTTCAGCACGCTCCTCGTTGCCTTTGTCACGACCCAGATCAACAGAATCATGCTTTTCGATCTGTCTGATAACAACGCTAGCCTCATCTTCAAAAGGCTTGCAACGAGCATCCTGCATTTTCTTGAACAATCCAAAGCTCGTACGGAGGTGGACCGTGCTTTGACGAATCTCAGCAAGAATTTCAGCTTCAAGTGACAAAGCCTCCTTCGAAGACTCCGCATCAAAACCATGACCGGGTGGAAGAATCCCATCGACACGACTAAGATGCTCAACCGTCGTCGGAACATGGGCAATCTCCCCACAAACAGTGCTCAAAAGACCATCGATCCAACCAAGGGAAACACTGGCAGCATCGAAGAAACCCTTTGCAGACTCTGAAGAAATGCCAGCTACATCATCCGTATGGGCAGAAGAACCTCCAGGTACTTCAGGGGGAGCACCAGTGTTCACATCCTGGGAGCACTCAATTCTCGGGGCAGCTTCACTGCCAAGACCGGTGCCACGCGGCATAGTAAGAACAGGTCGTTCAATATGCCTAAAGAACACAACCTTAGCCTGTGTCTTCCACTACACGCAAATGAAAGTCAAACGGGTCAAAAAATAATGAAGGGACAAGAAACAAAAGTGAAGATAATATCAGAAGTTCAAGTTATACTATACAGGAAAGAATAATGCATAATAAGACTCACAGGCAGATTCCCAAAAACCCAGGTGGCTGGGTCATCAGCACCCTTCTTAACCAAGTCAGCTGCAGCAAGCTCAGATAGCTTGGCCTGGTCCATGAAATTGATGCGAGGAGTTCTCAAATCAACAACAGGCTTCTTGCCTAGGATAAGGCAGTCCAGATACATAAGAAGCGGCGCAATGCCATAGCCTGTAACAGCTTTTCCCCTGCTAGTCCCTTCTTGATACCTAATTACAGCCCTTCAAAGATCATCAACAAGCAAATGGCAATAGTCCATATTTTCCATATCTTCAGAAACAAGATTCTCAGCCATTGCTGCCTCCCTGGAAACCCGTGTAGACGTACCAGGAATAACAACCTTCATGAAAAGAATCAGGTAAAACACCTGCAGAGCCAAATCATCTTTCTTGTCATCCTTCACAAGATCCTCGAGGATCTTCCGCAGATCCTTTGTCTTGATATCATCACTCCTCTTATAGCCAAGTTTGGCCTTCAGCCTCATAACTGCGTCATCGAATCCATCCTCTAAGGGCCTAGGAGGGGTACGATCACCTTGAGGGAAACCAAAAAGATGGTGAACAGCATCACATGTAATACGCAAATTATTATTTGCCTCGCCCATATCTAGAATCATAGTTGAAGGGACAATCTTGGTGTAGATGTGGCCCATCAAGGGACGAGAAATGTTCGAATCAATCTTCCAATCAAACACAACACCAAAACCATGCTTGACATCCCTCCCCTTGTGCCTAGGCTGTAGCAATTTTGCGCACACCTTCACCTCTTTCAGTGAGCAGCGAACAGTCTTGTTAAAATGTTTCGCATCGTCTTCGCCTTCAACAGCTCCTTCCACTGCTTTGCTTCCTCTTTTCCTTCTCACAGGCCTCTTCACTAGCTCATACTGCAAAAAATGCAATAGAAGAAAACATGGCAGAACAATGTGTTAATGAAAATAAACCAGAAGTTCAGCAATGTTGAACAAGGAAGAACTACTTAAACAAATAGAGCATGGCAAAAATAAGTATAGTAATGTATATACCAGTAGTTCAACAATGCAGAACAAGGCAGTTCAATCATGTATATCCAGAAGTTCAGCTCTTTTTCCATGTTAACAATAATATACCAGAAGTTCAACAATGTAAAACAAGGCAGTACAATCATGTACATCCAGAAGTTAAGTTGTTTTTTCATGTTAACAATATTATACCAGAAGTTCAACAATGTAAAACAAGGCAGTGCAACCATGTATAACCAGAAGTTCAACAATGTAGAACTTCTAGTTGCATATACCAGAAGTTCAACAATGCAGAACAAGGCAGTTCAAAGCATGAATAACCAGAAGTTCAACTGTTTCCCATGTTAACAATAATATACCAAAAATTCAACAATGTAGGACAAGCCAGAACTACATACACAAATATAGAGCATGCAGACAAAACAACTAAAGAAAAATAAACATATTAACATAAGGAACAAAAAACAACAATAAAATACAACAGATTCATACCTGATCAGCACCTTCATCATCAGCATCCTCATCATCAGTGTCGAAATCAACGTCATCCTGGCCATCTGCATTAACACGAGAACGCTTCTTGCAACCCTTATTAACCTTTGCCGGCCCACCCTTGCGCTTAACGCCACATTTCTTGCCCTTGCTAGATACACCAGCACCAAGCGGAGACGTTGTAGGCTTCGCACAGCCAAGAACACGAGGACTACGACGTGGGGTAACACCAGCAGCTTGAGCACTAATTTCAGGAAGTTCAACTACACTTGGGCTTGCATCCTTAGAAACACGTGGGCTCCTCCGAGGAGTAACTTCACCAACGAGATGCTTCTTCACTACGGTCCGCTTGAATTTCTTCTTCACAGGAACAACCATGTTATCACTGGCACGCGCCACGTCTTCTTCAGCACCAGACACATGCCCAACCGTGGGATCAGCAACATCACCAGATTTAGAAACATTAGAACCTTTCTCTAGGCGGGCCGCCTTCTTCCTCTCGAAGGCTTCTACCTTTTTCCTCTTGCGTTCATCCTCTAGAAGAAGCTGCAGAGGCACATCATCAGCTTGTGTGACAGGTTCAGTGCCGTCAACGGATTGGGAGTGCGTCTCTGACAACTGAAGAGAGCACAAAGGCTCCTCAATGGGATTGCAATCTTCAGCTAATGGAGCCACCTGCTCAGCCTCAGCAGTCTTCTCAGCACCACCCAAGTCAGATAGAACTGACAACTGAAGAGAACCAAGTCAGATAGAACATCGTTGATGGTATTAACAGCTTCTTCACTGGCTACATCTGCAAAAACACAAAAACAAAGCAAAGGAAAAGAGTCAGGAACAAATACAAAAGACATGATAGGAACAAGTTCAAAAACATGGCCCTAGAATTAAAAAAATAAAAAGGAGTTGCACATACTAGGTGAAGCAAGAGCCGCAGTTGCACATACTAGGTGAAGCAAGAGCCGCAGATGCAAGACTGCAAGCAACCTCAGCAACTAAACTCAAAGGCATAGGCAATTTAGTTGCATCAGACTTCGAAACATCAACATTAACTTCTGAACCCCCATCTTGACCAGAAGCAGTTTTTTCAGAATTATTAATGTCATCACCAACTACAACAAGGATACAAGGTAGCTGAGTTTTAATTCAATACAAAGAAATGGCCTTAGAGATGAAAACACGAAGCCTAAGATATATACAAAAAAATAAAACTATGTACACCAAAGGCAGTACTACATAAACATGATGGAGCATCAGAGAAACAATCCATAACACTGAAGTTCAGCAATAACTAACATAGCAGTAAAACAATGCACAACCAGAAGTTCAAATAAATTTCACGATTATAAAATATAAAAACCAGAAGTTCAACTATGTGACCAAGGCAGTATTATATAAACAAATAGAGCATGAGCAAAACAATCTATATCACTGAATAGACACAAGTTCAACAATGAATAACAATGTACAACCAGAAAGCTCAACTATTTTTCATTACCTTCAAAATGATAACACAAAGACAAACATATATACCAAAATTATAACATTGGGAAGTCCAAACACACTTGATGAGATAGTTCATTAGTAATACATAAAAAATTCACTAAGACAAACACTGCTCACTCAACTACAAAAAGAAATGCATGTGAATAACTGCACAGAAGTAGAACAATAATACACATCAACTACATAGGAAGTTCACACTGTCAAACATGGTCAGTTCAACATGACAATCAAGAGAAGATCAGGGCTGACATATACAAGTAAACCCCTATTCTAAGACAAGATGCATGTATAGACAAAGATAAAAGAAACAGTACTACATCTACAAACACAAACAAACAGTACAGTACATGATTTATAGTATATGAAGCCATTAAAACAACTAAATGATGCATATGCATTATGTTACAATTTCAAACTAAAAAACAAAAAATGAACAAGGAATCACCTGATGAAGGGCCTGAAGCCATCAGAACACCCCTCCCTGCTGCAGGATAGTCAAAACCCTAGATCCACCTGATAAACACAAACACAAAAACAAAAAACAATAGCTAAGAAACATATACCAGAAGAAGATGCATCACCAAACAAACCACAGAAGAAAATCTACTTAAACAAGGAGAAAACCCTAGAATTTAACAACTAAATCACAGGAACCACTAGATACATGGGCATGAATACAACAGACGCACCCACGGGAAATGCAATCCACAGATGCCCAAGCAAAAACTTGCATAAGGAGACGAAGTCAAAGCATCTAAGCATCATCTCGAAGAACCCTACCTACTCATGGATGCAAGCATCAGAACAAAAGGGGGAGGCGGATGCGAGAGCGCAGGCAAGACACAGACGCGGGCAAGGCGCTGGCTAGATCTGGCGAATAATAAAAGCGGGCGTTGGGGGGGAGCAGTTTGTACCTCTCCAGACGACACTGATGCACGACCGCGCGACGGTTGTTCCACCCCACGACACCAGGAGCAGTTCCGGCGGTTGCGGGCTCCGATTTCCAGGGAGAAAAAGAGAGCGGGGCAGAAGACAGCAGGGGGCGTGGGGCAGAAATAAGAGGGGATGCGGCGCCGGTTGCACAACCCACTCGCGGCAGGAGAAAGTGGCGATGAATCAGGAGGGAAGGTTGGAGAAGGGAGCGAGCGAGAAGGAGACGAGAGAGAGCGAGCGCGAGGAAGGGGATTTCTGACAGGGTGGGGGCGGCGGCGAATAAATACAAAAAAACACCCTGCCACTACAATATAAATGCAGCATTTCAACTCCACTACAATATAAATGCAGCATTTCAACTCCACTACAATATAAATGCAGTATTTGAACACTCAATAAAGTTAATAAAAAGAAATATCATTGATGCATGTCATAAGAAAAGCTTAAAGTAACTCTCTATACAAGTATTTGATGTCAAAACCATCATGGAGAAAAATGACCGTATTAATAAATCTAAAAATAATATCTATGTACTACTAAAAGATACAACGAAAAAGCGAAAACAAATAAAAAAACCTTAGTCTTACATCGACATGCAACACCAGAGGCAAGCCATGCCGTCGTCTGCTCCAACCCGTTCTTTGCTAAGAATCGCAATGGCTCACACACAACACACCCAAATAAAATTAAAAAAAGACCAAACAAAGAAGAAATCAAATTACAACTGTTGGCACCCATTAAAAACAAATAACAAAAGAAAAACAGAAGTTCAAATACACAAACAAAGGAAGTCCAACTACACCTAAATACACAACTCAAAAACAAAAGAGAAGTTTGAATTCACCGACACGTTTAAAACAAATTAAAAAAAACCTTAGACTTACATCCACAAGCATCGCAAAAAAAATCATCTGCTCCAACCCGTTATTTACTCAGCATTGCAATGACTCATAGTCAAAATACAACTAGTGGCAACCCTTACAAACAAAGAACAAAAGAAATAACAATTTAGAAACAAAGGAAGTTCAACTCAACAAACAAAGGAAGTCCACATATAACAAAATACAAAACTTTGAAACAAAGAACAAAAGAAAAAACAATTTAGAAACAAAAGAAGTTCAAATACACAAACAAAGGAAGTCCATCTATAACAAAAAGAGAAGTTCGAATTCACCAACACGACAAGTCCAATTTTCATTAGAAAATAATTAAAATAAAGGACTCGCCTCCACATGCAACAACCAACCCTCCCCCCCGGCTCGGCCTCGCGCTAACACGGCAGTGCGCATGGTTGACAGGCGCAATGCGGTTATTCTGTTTCCACCCCCCACGCACGCACCCCAGAGCCGCACCCCTAAGATAGATAGTGGGGTCACGGATGTGACGGACTCGCCTCCGCATGCGACGACGTGGCACGCCGCGTCGTCGCTTGCTCCGGCTTGTTCCTGTCTAGGCCTCACCGGGGGAGGGGAGGGGGGTCCCGGCCCCTCTCCCCCTGGCTCGGCCTCGCGCTAACGCGACAGTGTGCTTGGTTGACAGGCGCAATGCGGTTATTCTGTTTCCACCCCACAAGCACCCCAGAGCCACACCCCTAAGATAGATAGTGGGGTCACGGATGTGACGGACTCGCCTCCGCATGCGACGACGCGGCACGCCGCGTCGTCGCCTGCTCCGGCTCGTTCCCGTCTCGGCCTCGCCGGGGGAGGGGAGGGGGGTCCCAACCCCCCTCCCCCCGGCTCGGCCTCGTGCTAACGCGGCAGTGCGCTTGGTTGACAGGCGCAATGCGGTTATTCTGTTTCCACCCCCCACGCACGCACCCCAGAGCCACACCCCTAAGATAGATAGTGGGGTCACGGATGTGACGGACTCGCCTTCGCATGCGATGACACGGCACACCGCGTCGTCGCCTGCTCCAGCTCGTTCCTGTCTCGGCCTCGCTGGGGGAGGGGAGGGGGGTCCCGACCCCCCCGACCCCCCGGCTCGGCCTCGCGCTAATGCGGCAGTGCGCTTGGTTGACAGGCGCAATGCGGTTATTCTGTTTCCACCCCCCACGCACGCACCCCAGAGCCACACCCCTAAGATAGATAGTGGGGTCATGATCGAATGCTGCACTACCATATTTACAATGTGAACAAAAAGTAGAAGTTCAATTCTAAAAGATATAGAAGTCCATATTCTACATCAGACCATGACTGATCCAAAAAATAGCCACGATCGAATTCGTTTGAAACATACAATCCTTTGCGTCTGCTTAAAACACATCCGCCAACATTTCGAAAGCTTTGCCAACCCTGTTCACAACAAAAAATAATGCGGCACCATTCTGTCAATTCCCATCATGTTAGAGGTCCGAGAGCATTCAGTGGATGCGTTAAACTTATAACAAACACGCGGTCATCGCGTCCCGAGAGCACACCCGCCAACAAGCGAGATTCTGAAACAAAACTACCATTTAGATGCTAAAAAGTCTACCAGGTTTACACTAAAACCACAAAGAACACGATGCACCAGAATTAATCGCGCAGGTAGCCACGGTTGCGAAGTTAGGACGAAGTTCGAGGTATCAGAGAAGGAAGTTCAGGTAGTACAACTCAGGAAGTTCTACTTCTATACGGAGTATGAAAATAGCTTAGATAAAAAGAAGATGTGTGTGCAATGGGCCAGCTCCACAATTGCACACGCCAGGACTGGGAAAAAAACCAGACATACATTTTTTTATGACAACAACAATAGAAGATATCATTTTGCTGCATCACCTAAAGATATTGTGAAACACAAAAGTTCTAATACAAATGATACAGAAGTCCAACCTCTACAACATACCGCATCACCTAAAAATCAATTTGACATTTAAAATATTTAAATCCTAAAATTTTTTAATCAAAATTAAAATATAGAAGTTCAAAATTGTGAAGAAACAGAAGTTCAAAGTTTTTAAAAACTCAGATTAACAAGTTAAATAAAAATCCATAATATTGGAGCTTTCCAGACCCTAAAAATAATCTATAAGTTCAGGATACATAGCTACTGAAGTTCTACTGTTGTTCAGAGTATGAAAAATATGTTAGACCAAAAAAAGGGTGCGTGTATATATGGGCCAATTCCACAATTGCTTACAGGACAAAGTCAATACATCAAAACCAATTCATTAACAAAAATTATGAAAAAAGCAAACAAAAGAAAAGATCATAATGATGCATTACCTTAAAATGCAAAGAACTCAAAAGTTCAACCATAAATGATATGGAAGTCCACCTCTAATCATTTCTGATCGAAACACTAGCCACAATCGAATTCGCTTGAAACCTCTAATCATTTGCGTCTCCTACAAACACATCTGCCAAAAAAATGGTGAATATTAAAATAATGAAGTTCAAATTAGAAATAAAATAGAAGTTTCAAGTTTTTAAAACCTCAGATTCACATGTTCAAACAAAAACCCTCACGATTCAAGTTTCAAACACAAGGAAAAAACTGGAAGTTCAGCATGAGAAGCTACTGAAGTTCTACTATTATTCAGAGTATGAAAAAAAGGTTAGAGAAAAATAGGATGTGTGTGTCCATGGGCCAGCTACACAGTTACACACATGAGGACTGTGAAAAACAAAAACCAGACACAATTTTTTTTATAACAATAGCAATAGAAGAGATTATATTGCCGCATCACCTAAAAACATGTGTAAAACCAGAGAAGTTCTAACACAAAAGATATAGAAGTCCAACTTCTACAACAGACCGTAAAGGATCGGAAAAATACCCACGATCGATTTTGGTTCCCAGATCTAATCATTTGCGTCTACTACAACGCGTCCGCCAACATTTCGAAGGCTATCCTACTCCGTGCTAACATCAAATTGATGCGCCACCACTCTCTCCTTTCGAAGAATGTGCGTTCAACCGTGGCGGGCGGAGCAAGATCCGATCGGCTGAAAAAACGAGTGTAGAGACCCGCCCGACCAAAAGTAATGAATTAGGATGGTTTCAATTTCAACATAATACGTAGATCCACCACCAATTTTGAGAACAAAAAAGAAATTCAAGAGAAGCGGCTCCAACATCACCGACGGGCGAAGAACAGAGCTCCAAACAAAATCCGCGAGAAATAAACACCAAATGAACTCAAAGCACATGCTAAAATTCAATTGCGATCATATTAGGGGATCATGAATGCCTACTGCCTCCATTGTACCTCCCACAGACGCGCCACAACCACGTCCCGATCTCACATCCGCCATTACCGAAGATTGCAAAACAAAACCCTCATTTAGATGCTAAAAAGTGTGTCAGGTTTACATTAGTACTCCAAGGAACACGGCGCATCACCCGTAATCCCGCGGAAAGCCACGGTTGCGAAGATAGGACGAAGGTCAGGTTTTCACAGAAGGAAGTTCAGGTATAACAACTCAGGAAGTTCAACTAGTTATCAGAATATTATTCTGATCCTATGATCAGAATAGTGTTTATATATATATACAGCCCGTCTATTCTGCCAATATTGGCAGAATAGTTATTCTGCCCACATCCGAACTGCACGCTCAACGTGAGGGCACTACACTTTCTGAACCAAAGGTACTACAATACAAACACTAGTGAACTTCTCGTCGAAAAAAACTGCACGTGGTGTTTTTTCGGTACTGTTTTTGATCTAATTTTTTAACCATTTATCGGAACGAGGCGTGTAATACGCCGTTGGAAAGCTATGGATTAGGCGCAACTTCGCCATGTTGAATTTTTTTTGAGATTCCTCACGGTTTAAGAGCAGTTTTGAAAACGGTGGGCGCCCGACGAGTGGCAGCGAGCGTATTTTCGTGTTTTTTCGCAAACCACTTGTCGGAATGAAGCAAATGATACGCCGTTGGAAAGATATCGTCGAGGCCCAACCTTTTCGTATATATTACTTTCTCTAATTTCTTATGGTTTAAGAGCAGTTTCAAATTTACTAAATCGCGGAATTCTGTTTTTTCAAATTTTTGCAATTTTTTGGTACTGTTTTCGCTCCAGTTTTTTAACCGTTTGTCGAAATAAGGCGTGTGATATGCCGTTGGAAAGCTATGGACAAGGCGCAACTTTCATATGTAGAAATGTTTTTGAGATTCCTTACGGTTTTAAATTAATTTTGAAAATGGTGTGGCGGACGACGGGTGGCAGCGGCCGTTTTTTCGCGATTTTTTGCAAACCACTGGTCGGAATGATTCAAATGATACACCGTTGGAAAGATATCGACGAGGCGCAACTTTTTCATGTAGAACACTCTCTCTAATTCCTTATGGTTTAAGAGCAGTTTTGAAATTACCGAAATGCGGACACTCTGTTTTTCGCAACACTAAAATCGACGAGTGAACTGCACCGGACAGAAAACCGCACTGCTTCAGACTGAGAACCGCACTGCATCAGACGGGCAAGCGCACTGCATGATTTCTTTCGTTCTTTTTCTAACTTTTTTTATGAAACACGGAACACATGGTACCTCGTGGGATGAGTGCAGTGCAGATCAGAAGGAAAGTGAACCGCTACACAAATCAAAGTGGACTGAATGGCTTTTTTGTCGTTTTCAAACTACTATTTTTATAAATACGTTCGAACTGAATTATCGAGGCTAGTGTACTGCATTTTTTTTGCAAAATGCTTTTTGTAAGTTTGCACGGTTGAGGTTAGTGAACTGCACTATTATTTTCCATTTTTTCTTTCTCATTTTTTGTTATGATTTGCATCCTGATTGCTGAGACGAGGCAAGTGTACTGCATCAATGTTTTTTATAGAGTGAACCACAAAGAACTTCCTCCACGCACTCACCGGACTACAAGCGCACCACCACGAAACCGCATGAATGCAATGCCCGAACTACAACGAGATCATACATACAAACATGTACACACCCATCGCAGAACAAAACGAGCACTGGAGCTCTCCCAGAAGTGAACTGCACTTCAAGACTACAAACAAAACAAAACTGAAACAACGGAATTGCATGCACAGGTGCTCCGCACTGCGCGAACACAGCCAGATGTACCAGCTCTATGTGGTGTCGTCGCCGTCTTCATTTTTGCAGGGCGCTGCTACCAGCCATGCTTGCCGACAGAAGGAAGGTAGGTGGCGTCCTCCCCACTGCACTCAATCAAAACCTGAAGCAAAATCAAAAAACTGAACTGCACTCGATCACGTTATCCAATTTAACTAGAAAGGCTCACCTCACAGCAGAGAGCATTTTGGGCCACAGAAGCGCCCGAGCGCACTGCTTCAATCACCTGAGCGCACTGCTTCACACCCGTGACCACCCTGCACAACCTGCGTTAGCTAACTGTGAGCCGCCGGGGATGCGCCGTGAGGCCACGAACTGCATCCCTTGCCACCGAACTACATGTCGTCGCCACCGAACAACCTCACGCCAGGGACTGCACGGCTCTGGCCACGCGTTGAGATTGAAGAAGGAGCAGTCCATCCATTTACCAGATCTGGTGTGGACTGCAAGAGCTGATGGCCGTCGTCGTCGTCGCGCGCAGGGCTGGGGCCTGTCGGTGAAGCTCATGGCCCTCTGTCGTTTGATTTTTTCTGTTGATGCGGGAGTCATGCCTCCGCTGAATCTCGTCCACAGTGGCTGAATCCCGTCCTCGCCGACCCAATCCTGTCTCCTCGCTCGCTCTGAGCTGCATGTTCGCTCGCTCCGAGCTGCACGCGCGCACACACTATACGCCCCCCCCCAAGAAATCGAACTGCGTCGGGAGCCGCAGTTCACGGTCGCCGGTCGCGGAGAAGAAGATGGTGGGGTGGCACTGGCTTGCCGCGGTCGTGCGCAGAGATGAAGGCGGCAGAGCGATGCTGGCTTGCGGCGGCCACGAGCGGAGAGGTTTGTGGCGGGGCGGCGCTGGCTCGCGGCGGCAGGCTGCGGAGCGAAAGGTGGTGGGGCGGCTTGCGGCGGCCACGCGCGGAGAGGAAGGTGGTGGGGCGGCTTGCGGCGGCCGCGCGCGGTGAGGAAGGTGGTGGGGAGGCGGGGGATCTGGCTGGGGATTCAGGGTCCGAGGCGCAGTGCGGCTGGGGTCGAGGTCAGTCGTGGGGGGATGGGGGAGGAGTGGCAGGTGGGTTGGTTGATCGGGCCACTGGTGGAGGGGATCGGGGGAGGAAGAAGGTGGAGAGGAGAGAGTGTGGTCGTGGGAAGAGCTGCGCCTCGGGTTGGTTCAGTGGGCTAGTCGGGGTGTGGGCAGAATAAGGTGGGTGTTGGTAGAATAAGACTCTTAAGGGTGTTGATAGAATAGACCCACCCTACCCTATATATATATATATATATATGCTTACTTATGTCTAGATGTGGGATGAGTATGCAATCAGTCTGGTTGATGGAATTTTATGCTTTTCTTATACCAACATATGATTCCCCACACCCAGTGGTGGACCTAGAAATAAAATAGAAGTTGTGCACACTTTAAAAAAATTGAGACTATTTCAATTAGCTTACATGGGCCTTAAAAATCAGCTAATTTTTACATGGTTAAAAATGTTTTCCAAAAATCTGGGTGTGCCATGGCACCCCCCCTTGGTACGCCACTGCCCACACACAGAGTGATGTTAATCACACACGGTTGAGTCTACTAAACCATTGCCTCCGAAACGCATTCTGGCCTCTGGGACAGAAAACCCTCACCACCCAATTCAAAAAGGAAAAAAGAAAACCCTCACCACCCCCACGTCACAAAATCCTCACCTCCGCCCGCCACCTCCCCCCTCCCCTTCCCCAGTCGCACCTGCACTCCTCCGCGGCTCTGCATGTCACCGCATATCGCCGTGGCAGCCACTTAGCTCGACGCCTGTCGCCGACGCCGGCTGCTAGCAAACCCCACCGCATTTCGCCACTGCCGCTTGCCGCCGCCTATCGCCACCGACTTTCTCGACGTGGCTCGCCGTCGACCCAGCTCTGCGCGATTGGGGAATCTGCGGTATTGGAGCTTTTTCTCATGGAGAACCAGGTAACTAATTTACTAAAATATTCGATCATCTCTTATCCCAGTCCTTCTGCCCCTTTTAATCACCTGGCCGAAATCATCATGGATTCATTTTTCTTCTGGCCGATTCGAGGGTTTTCTTTCATTCATAGAGTGTACAGTGCAAGGAGACATCAGGCCTATGCGGCCTCAGCCAGACAGCCGAGAAGTTCCATCTCACCATACCAGCTGGCTTCAGGAATCGCACGGTATGTTCAATCTCACCCTACCTCGGTTGGCATGGCCTACTTTTCTGAACATATAGTATATATTGCTACATTTGGATAAAAGGTGCCACATGCAGTATATACGTCAAAGGGGATTTTTCTTCTTCCTATATTAGGCAAATTAATGCTGTAATGTTCTTTTGATTACTCTCATATTTGCATGACATCATGGTTACACTATCTGTTTAACTATAAATTTGTGTCCTTTGATTTCAACTGCTGTGTACTTTCTTTCAATTACTCCCATATTTGCATGTTACCTTATTCTTTAACAATCTTATCATTTCCTGCAGTACATCCCTTGCTTTGCAACAGCAACTGTAGTACACAATCTTGGCCTTTACATAACTGAAGACTCCAGGAATGTCATATTGAACACAAACCATGGATTTACAATCGTTGCTTCTGTAAAACTTGATGAACATGGTCACTCCTATTTCGGCGCAGGCCTTTGGACAGAAATTTCTAAGTTTTATGTAGTGAAAGCTGGCACTAAAATTGCACTGCACCTAAAAGAGCCTGGTCATATGATATATGCTAACTTCCCCGACGATAGCATCCGTCCAGACTTTGTTCCAAGTAAGTGTTCTTTATAAGTATCTGCATGTTGACTTACCTAGCAATATCAAAGTAATTGTGTAGTATTTAAGGAACCAATAGAGATTCCATTTTCTGACTTTGTTAAGTCTGTTCCTACCTAGTAACTTCTAGTTACCAATACACTTTTCTTCTGCCCTGTTCTAACTTAATATTCCCTATCCTCCCACTCCTCCAGTCCTATCAGATAGCGTCGCTGCCGAGGAGACTCGGTAGGTGGAGGACGAGGCTGCCAACAAGCGGAGGTGGGTCGAGCAAGAACAGCAAGCGACTCCGGCGGGCCTAGACTTCATCAGCAGCCTCCCCGATGATATGTTGATCGTCATCATCTCCCTCCTCCCAATCAAGTATGGTGCGCGGACAACCGTCCTTTCCCGGCGGTGGCGCCCCCTATGGCATTCCACCCCTCTCGACCTCATCGACGTCCACAAGCTCTGCCATGGCTATCGCAAAAGCTTGGATGCATTGTCCTAGATCCTCGGCAGGCACCTTGGCCCAATCAGAGGCCTTATCATGGGCAAGTTCCGTTCCAATGGCAAGGACCGAGCCAAGCTTGATGAGTGGTTCCGATCCCCTGCCCTAGATCACCCCGAGGAGCTCAGTTTTAATGATGGACATATGCGCTTGCTGCCACCATCCGCGCTCCGCCTCGCGCCCATGCTGCGGGTCGCCAGGTTCATGAACTGCCATTTGCCCCCGATTAATGACACGCCCGCTCTTTTTCTCCTTCGACTGAAGCACCTCGAGCTCGTCGCCGTCTGCATCCCCAAGGATGACATGGAGCGCCTACTCTGCAGCTGTACTACACTCGAGTACCTTCGTCTTCAGGCGATCAATGGGTTGAGTAGCTTCCACATCACCTCCATGACTCTCCGGACAATTTATGTGTGTTGCTGGTGCTGCAACAAGAGATCACAGAAGGTGTATCACAGTATGGTCATTGAGGACACTCCTTTACTTGAGAGATTACTTATAGTTGATCAACAAGGTCCAACAAGAATCAGTGTCATTTCTGCGCCAAAATTGACAGTGGTGGGCTACTCATCTGTCAAATTCTCCGAACTTGTTATTGGATCCACAACCATTCAGGTACAACACTCGCCTTCTTCTTCTCCTTCTTGAATTAACATTTTTTCTAATTTTGAAGATGTGTGTTCGTCTGTCATCTAGAAAATGAACCCGACAAGCTTGACAACGTATCTGCACACAGTGAAGGTCTTCGCAGTAGAATCTATCGGCCCCAACCTGGATGAAGTTGTCAGTGTCCTGAGATGCTTTCCGTGCCTGGAGAAGCTATATATCGAGGTGATGCTCCTTTCCTGTTAAATGTTAACCATAAGGGAGTTCAATTTTTTGGTACCTTTTCCCAAGTTTACAATGACGAATGTACTATGATTTTTGACGGAATTTTGGAGGATTTCAGTACATTGATGTTTTTCCCTACAGTGGTTGCTTGATTCATAAGGTTACAATCCATATGCATTTCTCCTTTCGATTCATCTGTACTAGTTTTCGTAGGTAAATTTCCACGCACTCCAACCTCTTGGGAAGAAGCCTACGTTTTTCTAGTTTGTAATCAAATGCCCATGTTAATCATGTAGGATCAAAGATGGCATGTCACTCTATTCATGTATTTTAGAAATCCTACAAATCAAAGAGGCCTGTAGTAATTTTCAAAACTGCATGTAGGCACTAATACGTTCTCTTCTTTTGCAGATAAGATTAGGCCCGGTAGTGGATAATGTGATACAATATAACAACCACATCGAATGCCTTGATCTGCATCTCTCAAAAATTACTTTGAACTCCTACCTAGGGACCTTACCGGAGATTATATTTGCCAGGTTCTTTGTTGTGAGAGCAAGGGTGCTAAAGGTAATGAGCCTTGCCCTACATTTGTTTCGCAAAACTGAATGGTTTGCTGATCAGCGCCGGCGGCTACGGCGGAATGGAAAAGGCTCTGCAGAAGCTAAATTTCATTTTGGAAGATCAGCTGACAGAGTAATCGGAAGCGGGAATGTTGAGGTTGATCCCTTTGCAGAAATGTTGAGGTTTCGAAACGGGTGTTACAAGTTGTAATATATTTGAACCTCTCATATGTCCAAGTTCAGCTGATCAACGCGGGCGTCTGTAGCTGCATGAGCTGAATTTTATTTCTAATATCAGTTTGAACCTTGTAATTAATCTTCGAATTTGAGCCTTCTAACTCTGGAATTTGAACCTTGTAATATTTCAGGCTTTTGTGGTACAATCGTTGAAATGGCATCTTATGAGACTCGTATATTGGTAGTACTATTTTGACATTCATATGCAATGGACGATTAATATCTGGACCTCAGTGGACTTGATTTTATTTACCATTCTCGAATGTGTTTCCCCTGTCAATCTCAATCACAAACGATCTATATTGCGGACACGACAGCGATCTTCGACATTATTGTACACAGTTGGTTTCCTCAACTGTGTGCCCAGAATTATCGCACTCGAGTGTCCATCATTACCCATCTGTGTAACTTTGACTTCATCACCCATGGGTAAACTTGGCACCTCTTCGAGCCCACGAGTGGTCAAACGAAACGCGTGTGGGGTGCTCAACAGCTCAAGCATGCACTGGATTCTTCCGCTAGGAATGCGGTGACAAGATGTGATGATTACAGGCCGTCCAGCCCCCATTTATTACAGCGGCCATTTAACCCTTGTGTCTCTTCAACCTTTCGAGCACGCCCCAGTATTGCAAGAAGCACACCCACGACGACAAATACAGAGAGGGTATCCTGCACGGCTCCAATGGCGGTCCCAGCGGCTGTCGACGACGAGCGGCAGTTCACCATGCATGCCATAGTGGACACCCACAGAAGGTTCACGGAGCTCTCGGTGGTGTACACCAACAACTCGATCTGGGTGGAGAACTCCATCCACACTATGGAGTTGTTACTTGCTATGGAGAAGTACAAGGTGGTCGGGTTCGACCTCGAGTACACCCGCGCTCGTGCCGGGTCTTGTCACAAGGTCGCCGTTGCCCAGATGTGCGTGTGCAATCACGTCCTTGTCTACCACTACTACCTAGCCACAAGGCCTTGCCAGCATTTCGCCAGGTTTGTCAATAGCCCCCACTACATGTTCGCTATGGTGGACATCACCAATGATGTAAAGGTGCTCAAGAATTCGGGCATCACCTGCCAGAATCTTGTCGACATCCAGGGCCAATACAAGATCTGGGGCAGCAAGAAGCATGAGAAGGACTCACTGGTTCACCTTGCCGAGGCCATCATCGACCCCTACTACAGAGACATGAAGGATTCCTGCAACAAGGACAAGCGTGCCTGGCACTCGGCCTGGATGGAGAGACTCGACGTAGCTCACGTTGTGTACGCGGCCAAGGAGGCGTACATGAGCTACGAGATGTACAGGCGGATCATTGACATGAGGAAGTGCCTCCTTCCCCAAAATGGCCAGGGATCCAGCCGGAAGTAGAGCAATGGCAAGTGTCGTCACAACAAGAAGTAGACGATCGTTTCTCCTAGTTTAGTGTGCATGTAATTGTTTACTTTGGTGTGTGTAGTCACTTATGTAATTGGATGTTTTATTTGGTTATGCAACAATGTTCTTATAAGTATATATGTTGCTGTTGCGTAGACAGAGCATAGATGTTGTGCGGACAGAGCAAATCACATCGGCCACGGGCTAAACTAGGGAACCCGTCGGTGATGATTTCATCAATCGCTGATAATTGTATACCAGCAAGCGTTTGCCCACAACACACATGGGTTATTAGCAGGAATCGTCTGTGTTGTTATCGGTCTTCCCACACATTTCGGATTACTGACCTGTTTGCCGCGTATCACACACATCTTGTTAAGTTGAACCGTTTCTGTTGTGTTGGGTAATCGCAAATAGTTCATCCAAGTGAACCGCATGTCGTATATCGCACACACCTTGATCAGCTTGTCCATTTCTGTTGTGTTGGGTAATCACAAACAGTTCATCTGAGTGAACTGTATGCCGTGTATCACACACACCTCGAACTGGCTGCCCGTTTCTGTTGTGCTGGGTAATCACAAATAGTTCATCCAAATGAACTGTATGTCGTGTATCGCACACACCTTGAACTGGCTGACCGTGTTTGTTGTTCTGGCTTATCACAAACAGTTCGTATGGATCAACTATATGCCACGTATCGCACACGCGTCTCTAATATGAATCATTTTTGATGTCTTCGGCATCGCAAACAGTTCGTCTTATTGGGGGCATTTTTTTACGACACCATTTGCGATGCATGCATCACACACAGTTTGGTCGCGAGGTCTCTGATTCATGTGTCACGTTAGCGGTCACCTGCAGTAGTGACGGCAGAGATGCTACCCCAGTATCTATATTATGGTGGCAGGGTGCCCATGATATATCTTATGAGTGTTGGGTGTGGGATGTAGTTCGCCCGAAAAATGGATCGTGCCCAAGGTTAGTCAGATGGCAGGGGGAGCACGGTGGTTGGTGGCGGTTGAGGGGAGGGTGGGGCGGCGGCAGCAGGCGGTTAGGCCTGTGGCGGCTCGATGTTTGAGAGAGAAGATGAAGAGTGCATCATTTTCGGAGGTTGAAGAAGCCCTTCTGGCCGTCCATGTTGCATCCAACGGCTCACAAGAGTCGACTGACCCAAATTGTTCCTTCAGATTGGAGGATCCACGTGGCGTTCAAGGTCTCGAGGGTAGATTCAACATCCGCACCCGGTTTGCGTCCTCGGCGTGGACGCGACCGGCTTCCGCCGCGACAGCCACCATGCGGGCCTCCTCCACACGGGCGGAGACCACAATGACCCGCTAGCTCCTCCTCCCCGCCGGCGTGCTGGAGCACACGCTCGTCCTCCTCCTCTTCATACGCTGAGGGCATAGATGCGGCTCCAGCTGCTCGCGTCCTTAGCAGTGCGGCAGCATCGCCCGGAGGGACTGCAAACGATGTGAGTAGGCGAGCCTGCGACTTCATGGCACCGGGATGGCGGGGACACGGAGGTGATGGGCAAGAAATGGTCGGCCGGAGCAGTCCCACATTAATTAGCACAACATCGATACGGAATCCTCTGCAAACGCGTGCACTACGGCCGCGCGGTCGATCGAACGGTGCGTAATGGTGTCGCGCTCGAAGGACATCCACCGAACCTTTGTGTGTGTGTGAAAACAATCCCCGAATATCACGCTACACTTTTTTGCTGGAAAAGTTCTTCACGCTACAATATTTCCATATATTTGAATTTAGCTTCAGTTTGTGCTTATTTGGATTCGGACATTTTAGGTGCACCCTAATAGTATTTTTTGAGAGAGATTCTGTGGGTGTGACGGAGAGAGAACGTGTGTATGTGTCTATATGTGTGTTGTGGCGAAAGGGCAATGTGGAGACGGTGCGTGTGTGATATAGAGAGGTGTGAATGTGCAAATGATCGTGTATGAGTGAGACATAGAGAGATGCCGAGATATGGTGTATGCATGAGAGAACGGTCTTGTATTTGTGTTTGTGTGTGTGTGTGTGTGTGTGTGTGAGAGAGAGAGAGAGAGAGAGAGAGAGAGAGAAAGGCATCCGTAACACAACAACCATCTCTCTCGATTCGACCCTCCCTCGCACACTCGCATGTAACACATGCATCAACGCACACATTTTCACACCGTCACCCAACCCCTACCCGCCTTAAGGCCCCTATCTCTCTCTCTCTCTCTCTCTCTCTCTCTCTCTCTCTCTCTCTTTCTCTCGCACACACAATCTCTCCCCGAAAACCCTATTTAGCATGTACCTCTCCGTCACATACACCCTATACCATGCACACACATTTATCTCTCGCTGTGTCTCTCTGCCTCACAAACACACTCCCCATAGTCCTCTCTTCGTATCCCGCACACAGTCTATCTATATTGCTTAAACACTCATGCACACGATGTATCCATCTCGCACCATTAGCCTGTCTCGCTTGCACACTATGCACACACATTCTCTCCCTAGGTTTGATTTCTCTCAATATTTTGCACACACACTCCCCCCCTCGCACACTATCCATCCCCGTCCAAGGTTATATAGCGACCACTATCGCTTGTGCTTCTCTGCACCCGGCATGCACACCACCTCGATCTTCAAGGAGGGCATCAGGAAGAACCAAGACGCTGACCAGACCGCACTAGAGAATGCGGGGCAAGTTGGAAGTAGGCTAACGTAAAAGCCGCTGACTGACTCCTTTGCTCTCTCTCTCTCTCCCAGACAAAAATATCAATCCCTCAACCCCCAAGGCCACAAGCCAGCAACCTCTTGATCCAGAGCTGGTGATGATATCTGGTGGCGGGAGGCACCATGGCTCGTTAGCCATTGGGGATGGACTAATACGTTGTACTAGCACTCTCCCGCACATCAAGAAGTGCCAGACCAGCTCCGATCCTGAGATAAGGCCTCGTGCACGGCCAATGGAGCTCGAATTCAAGGTTAGTTATACGGACTCAGATACCTTTCCTCCATTACATTGCGTGTGCGGCCGTCGATGATTACAATGCTAACGAGTGGTGTTGCAGGCTGCTATTGAGGCAGAGAGAGCGAAGACCCAGGCTTATATTGAGGAAGAGAGAGCGAAGACCCAAGCGCTTCTAGAGGAGAGGGACCGGCAGGCGGAGGAGAGGACGGCTAGGCTAATGGAGGAGGAGAGGAACCGGAACGAGTTGGGTCAACGGGCCCTATACGAGCTCATCGTGGTAAGTTTCTTCTGCATATTAGCCAAATCATGCACGTAATGTTCCTTTCATTACTAATTAATATGACTGACTCGAGAAAACCAAATGTGCAGACAATGTGCCAGAACAATGGCACGACCCCTCCGCCGATGCCAGTCATTGCTCCAGCGGGCACGGTGAGTTTCATTTGAATGGTCATTAGTTACTAGTCTTCACATTTGAGTTGCATCATGCTAACGATACATTGGAAATGATCTTTGGTGCAGCATAACTCCCGACAACCATCGACCGATGCTTCTCCGTCTGCCACTGGCGCGACCGGTCCTAGAGCTACACCTACACCTCCGTGATGACGGTAAGTTTTCCCAAGTGTTTAGCTTAACAAATGCATACTTAGCTTAAGAAATGACCTATTTATCTCCAAAATGCCGTATACTTAGTTTAGTTTCCTCGAAAATGACATTATAACCTTACTTAGCTCCAAAATGACCAATTTTACCATGGATAGCTCTCAAATGACCTATACTTAGCTTAGCTTAAGAAATGACCTATTTAACCTAGGAAAGCTCTAAAATGACCTATACTTAGCATTTGTTCCTCCAAAAATTAATTTATATGCTTAGCTAGCTCAAAAATGACATAACATCCTTAATTAGCTCAAAAATTACCTATTTAACCTAGGATAGCTCTAAAATGACATATACTTAGCATTTATTACTCCAAAAATGATTTTATATGCTTAGCTAGCTCAAAAAAGACATAACAACATTAATTAGCTCCAAAATGACCTATTTAACCTAGGATAGCACCAAAATGACCTATACTTAGCATTTATTCCTTCAAAAATGAATTTATATGCTTAGCTAGCTCAAAAATGACATAACAACCTTAACTAGCTCAAAAATGACCTATTTAACCTAGGATAGCTAAAAAATGACCTATAATTAGCTTTTTTTCTTGCAAACATGATTTTATATGCTTAGCTAGCTCAAAAAAGACATAACAAACTTAATTAGCTCCAAAATGACCTATTTAACCTAGGATAGCACCAAAATGACCTATAGTTAGCATTTATTCCTCCAAAAATGAATTTATATGCTTAGCTAGCTCAAAAATGACATAACAACCTTAATTAGCTCAAAAATGACCTATTTAACCTACGATAGCTCTAAAATGACCTATACTTAGCATTTATTCCTCCAAAATGACTTAATATGCTTAGCTAGCTCAAAAATGACATAATATGCTTAAGAAATGACCTATTTAGCTCCAAAATGACTTAATATGCTTAATTGGCTCAGAAATGGCATAATTACCTAGGTTAGCTCTAAAATGACTTATACTTAGCTTTTTTTAGTCCATTTATGACATACTTAGCATATTTAGGTCTAAAATGGCCTATTTACCTAGGTTAGCTCTAAAATGACACTAGTAAGCAATAAGAAGAAAAAAAGAAGAGGAGAAAAAGAAAGAGAAGAAAATTCTTCTTCTTCTTCTTCTTCTTCTTCTTCTTTTTCTTCTTCTAGTCTTCTTCTTCTTCTTCTTCTTCTTCTAGTCTTCTTCTTCTTCTTCTTCAAGTCTTCTTCTTCTAACTTTCTTCTTTCTCATTTTGCAGATTTGCTTCAGATCACCCGACCCTTGCGTTGATGGAGTGCTTGTCTTTATTTTTTGTTTTGACTTTGTGAAACTTGATACCTATGGATGCAACTTTGTAATATTGATGAAACTATGTATATGTATGGATGAAACTTTGTAATATGTTGAAATTTGTACATATGTGATGATTTGGTATACATTTGTTGGATGATCATATCCATATGGCAGGGATGTGCATGTTGGATGAAAGTATTCTGAAATATATATATATATATATCATATATATTGCTGTGAAATTGCTTGAATTTAAGAAAAAAGCAAGAAAAACAAGGGCTATATGGCTACTTTGCCGTCTGCTAGCAGACGGCAAAGAGGCCACGTGGCAGCAGCCTGTGCAACCTGGGCTGGCCTATTTGGCCTCTTTGCCGTCTGCCAGCAGACGGCAAAGAGCGCCGTTAGCCCCCTAACGAGGCTGGCACCTTTTGTCTGCCGTCCAGTTGCTTTGCCGTCTGCCAGCAGACGGCAAAGACCTTTGCTTCTTTGCCGTCTGCCAGCAGACGGCAAAGTGGCCTTTGCCGGCAGCTGTTCGGCTGGACTGTTGGCCGTCTGCTGGCAGACGGCAAAGGCTTTGCCGTCCGGCATTCATGCCTTTGCCGTCCGCTATGGCAGACGGCAAAGCAGCTGATTCCTGTAGTGAGAGAGGGGGGAGAGCGTGCATACGAGAGATTGACCTCGAGATAGATCGTGTATCTGAAAGAGAGAGGGAGAGAGAGAGAGAGAGGAGGGAGTACTGCATGTGTGAAAAGACACGAAGAGTGTGTGTGCGAGAGGTATCGACATAAAGAGAGATGGTAGCTAGTGTGTGTGCACGATCGAGAGAAATAGAGGTAGACAAAAGATCGAGGATCAGAGAGAGACATCGGAGTATGCGGGTGTGAGAGATGTAGGGAAGAAGACTTGGTGATCGATTGAGTGCGTTTGTGTGCGACGGGGAAAGGATGGGAGAACTTACATGGAGTACACATGAATGGTTAGGGAGCGAGATACATTGTGTGCAAGGGAGGCCGAGAGAGACGGGGTGAGTGGAACGAAGGGGCCTACAAACATTGTGCGAGAGAGACCTAGAGAGAGCGCACGAGAAAGAATGTCGAGTGCATGTGTATGTGTGCTACAGAGAAAGAGAGTTCTTGCTACAAACAAATAGGGAGCGCCTGTAGGTGTATAAAACATGGGTATTTTATACCTTGACTTATGCACAGACAGTGGCAGCCTCCGTGCTGGCCAAGGCTTACCGGAAATTACCAAGGCCAAGATCCAAGATACAGTTGCAAAAGCTACTGGGGAGAAGATCAATACAAAACATCAAGTTCAAACACCGAAGATAACCTTTGCCGGCAAGGCTGAGCCGGCAAGGTGAAAACCCGGCAAGCTCCGTGCCAGCAAGCTCTCGCTAGCTGTTAGTGCTCCACCTCATTGAGCAGCTAGTCGCTAATCGATGAGGTGTCGTGGGTGAGATTTGTCGGGCACGTGTCAGCACGCTGGAAGGAGATTTCCCTTTAATGACACCCGTCCAGAAGGCATGTCAAGTTAATAGGAGGTAGCTAGGCAAGCGATGCAGAAACCTTGCCGGGGCTACTCCTCTACATGACACTTAACGGAGCATTTATTGCTTTTGTCCTAGACTGGCAGAGTTAGGTATGATAGCACTGTTTGCTATCTAGTCACTATGTAATGTCTGTTTTGCCACTTTGGTAACCCCTTGAGCTATAAAAGGAGGGCCAGAGCAACGTTTACAGGGATCGATCGAACCTTTGCACAACTTGCATGCTTAGCTACTCTTTCTCCACCTTGCTAGGAGAAGCGCTGCTTGTACTTGTGCTCACACACACCCAATATACAAAAGTAGGAGTAGGGTTTTACACCTCACGGTGGCCCAAACCTGGGTAAACTCTTTGCGTCTCTGCTGGTTTTGCCCTTTGTGCTCGTCGCTCTCCCTAGTCGAACCGCAAAGGGGCTAGATGGCCCCATAGATGGTCATACGCACAACATCTTTGGCGCGCCAGGTAGGGAAGATCGCTTGCGCGAACCTAAATCAGCAGATTGCACGTCAGTTTCATCAGCTTCATCATCTTCTTCATCGTCGATGGCCCCCAAGAAGAAGGGCATCACGATGACGGCTCCTTCCACTTCCAAGGTTCCTTCGTGCGTATCCGCAGGCAGCGCAAGCGGTGCAGCCAGCGCGGGCAATGCGGATGCCGCGGTTGGCACGACCGGTGCAGGCAGCGCGGTCGTCGTGCCCACCGTGGTCGGAGCAGGAGGCGGAGGCGTTGGAGGCGATCAACGTCCTCGACCCTCTAGCGAGCGAGGCCGCAATGGCACGGGCGGAGCAGATGGACATCTTCCTCCTCCTCGCCGCGTCGACGAACGCAGCCACTGGAGCAACAATGCCCAGGCCGGCGCGAGCCAAGATCCCGCCACGGCGATGTCCAGAGATGCTGCATCAAGGCACACACCGCGCCCGTCGCGTGATGGGCGCAGCGTGACTCCGAGGGCGGCGACCACATGGCAAGACTCCTGTCGATCAAGTTCCAGATCCTTAGGCACCACCTCCGCCATGACAGCCCGCTGCTAAACATGCACCGCAGCAGCAAGATCGCAATGGCGCTCCTGCTGGCTTTGCCAGGAGTAGAGCAACGTCGCGTTCTTCACTTCCAGCCATGCCAGCCACAGCAGCAGAGGCGATGGCGCAAGCCCAGATGCTGCTGAACTTTCCTCCGGCAGCAGAAAAGATGGATGAGTTAAGAGCCACCATCCAAAGCCTGATTGGATTTGCCGAGATGGGCAAGTCACAGCAAGTGGAGCCCTCACGGCATCTGCAAACAGCACCAATAGCTCCAACTGGTGGCCGTCTTGATGGTGCTGCACCAACGGTGCAATCACCTCCGCAGCAACAACTTCAACAGCAGCAACATCAGCAGCCGCGGCAATCCCAGCGAACTGCAGAGCCCGACGAGATGTCAATGGCCTCTTCAGATCCACGGGCGCGGCAAGATCAGCATCAAGTGCTGCAAGACAGGCGGGTAGAGGATGCCCGCACCACCATTGAACGGCGCCGGGAGGTGCACCGTCAATCCGAAGCACGCAACGGCCCAGTCATTGATGAGCCTGCGCCCGAGGTTGGCGGGTACCTGCCTTACAAGGTTGGATGTCCAGCCTTCACTCGTGAGCTATGGCAAGTCCGCTGGCCGTCCGTCCGGGCCTTCAAGACGGAAGTACCAGAAAAGTATGACGGCAAGCTGAACCCGGCAGAGTTCCTGGGCATCTACCCGATTGCCGTGCAAGCTGCCGGTGGAAGAGATGAGAAGATTCTTGCCAATTTTTTTCTGTTGGTGCTGAAGCCCAACGTGAGATCTTGGCTAATGAACTTGCCGGAGAACTGCATTTCTTTGTGGTCAGATCTCTGCAATGTGTTTGTTGGTGCCTTTACCCGAGGCCACAAGGCCCCTGGACAGCCCAGTGACCTACAAGTGATCCCGCAAAGAGATGGTGAAACTTTGCGCAAGTACATCTAGAGATTCAGCCACGTGCACCGCAATATTCCGGATGTGCACCCCGCGGCCGTGATTGTCGCCTTCCACACGAATGTGCGCAATCAAAGAACGCGGGAGAAGATGAATGTCAAGCTGCCAAAGACTGTCAACGAGCTCTACACATTGGCGGATAAGTGCGCACGTGCTGAGGAAGGAAGGAGGCTTCCCGGGAAGGACGCTGATGCTGAGGTGGATTCCGAGGACGATGATGCTGCCACCCCAAAGAAGAAAGATAGAAAGCGCAATAGAAAGCGCAAAGGCTAAACTATGATGGCTGTCGAAGGGTTTGGCAACTCCAACACTGCCAAGAAAGGTAAAACGGAAGACTCCGGCAAGGAGGTTGCTGTATGCGCCGCTTGCCAGGAGGCGGCAGTAAACGAGAAGGCCGGCAAGTCCGATGGGCCATACTGCAAGATTCACCGCACCAAGGGCCATGATCTCCAAGAGTGCCGACAAGTCGAGCACCTCGCTAAGAAGCAGAAAGCTGAATATGAAAAACGCGACAAGGAGAATGGCCAAGACGGTGCTGGCGGATCCGGAAAAAGGGTCGTGGTGGTCGAGGAGGCCGCCGCGGCAAGGCCAAGCAGCAGAAAGAGAAACCTGCTAGAGGTCGTGAGAAGAAAGAAGAAGACAATGAAAGTGAAGAAGAAGAGAACGATGGAGAGTCCAGTGAACAGGAATTCCAAAAGGCAACTGAAGCCATGTGCATTTACGGAGGTGCAACTTTGCACTCTTCTCACCGTCAGCTCAAGCAGTGGGCGCATGAGGTCAATGCAGTAGAGCCGGCAATAGACGCCCAAAAACCACTCAAATGGTCACACACGCATATCATTTTCGATGCCAAGGATCACCCTGATCGCACAACTGCAGTCGGGTGTTTGCCATTGTTGGTTTCACTGACAATTCGCAACCTCCAGGTCACGAAAATGTTAGTTGACGGTGGGGCTGGCTTAAATTTGATTTCTCTAGAAGTAATCAAGAGGCTGCAGATTCCCGACGAAGAACTCGAGAAAACTGGCACGTTTCAGGGAATGAACCCGGGAAGGAGCCAACCCAAGTGAAAGATCATGTTGCCAGTGACGTTTGGCGGGGAATTGAACTATAGAATAGAGAAGATTGTGTTTGATGTTGTCAAGATCCCCTTGCCGTATAATGGAATTCTTGGTCGCCCAGCCTTGGCAAAATTCATGGTAGCTATGCTTATAACACGTTGAAGATGCCAAGGCCGATGGGTGTCATTTCCATCAATTCTAACAAGAAGGATGCACTCATATGCGTCGACAAACTCTATAGAGATGCGGTTGCAGGGGAGGCCACCAAGGCGCCAGCTCCTGCCAAGGAGAAGAAAAGCAAGAAGTCCGGCAAGACCTCTGATGAGAATTCTGGGAAGCGCACCTCCTCGGACTGCTGCGCACCTGTTGAGGACTTGCTGGAGTGCTCGACCGGCAAGAAGTCCAAGGCTACTCCACCAGCAATGAAGAAGGTGCCGGCAAAGGAGGACAGCACTGGCAGTACCTTCACCATCAGTGCCTCACTTGACAGCAAATAGGAAAGCGCGCTCGTTGCCTTCCTGCGGGCAAATGTCGATGTGTTTGCATGGCAACCATCTGACATCCCTGGTGTTCCCAGGGAGGTAATTGAGCACCACCTTGCCGTCTGTCCCCACGTTTGGCCCGTCAAGCAGAAGGTCAGGAAACAGGCTTTGGAGCGGCAACAATTCATTGCCGAGGAAATCAAGAAACTTGAAGCAGCAGGCTTGGTTAGAGGTGTACTACATCCAACTTGGTTGGCAAATCTAGTTGTAGTGCGCAAAGTGAATGGAAAGTGGAGACTTTGTATTGACTACACTGATATTAACAAGGCATGTCCAAAGGATCCTTTCCCTTTACCGCGCATTGATCAAATTGTAGACTCTACTGCCGGCTGTGATCTACTCTCTTTCCTTGATGCATATTCTTTCCTTGATGCAAATTCAAGCACCAAAAGGCATCAAGGATGTGCAGCGTCTTGTCGGCTGTGTTGCTGCTTTGAGTAGGTTCATTTCAAAATCTGCTGAGCACGCCTTGCCGTTTTTCTAGATCTTGAAAAAGGCAGGACCAATGAAATGGACTCCGAAAGCGGAGGCCGCGCTGCTGGATTTGAAAAGATACCTCTCCTCTGTGCCAACACTAGTTGTGCCTAAACCACAAGAGCCGTTGCTGCTATATCTAGCAGCAACAAATCAAGTGGTCAGTGTTGCATTAGTGGCGCAGAGAGAAGCTAATGACGAAGAAGCAGCAGCGGCAAGCCCGTCCAGCGACAAGCCGGAATCTTCTCCAGCAAGATCTGGTGCCGACAAATCAGAAGCAGCACAAGCAAATGAAGTTGATCAACAAGTAGTGCCGAAGAAGAAGGTGGTGCAGCGACTGGTGTATTTTGTTAGTTCCCTTCTGCAGGGGGCTAGATCAAGATACTCTGGAGTACAGAAGTTGCTTTTCGTCCTTCTCATGGCCTCGAGAAAGCTGCGTCACTACTTCCAAGCACATGAGATCACCGTCGTCACTCGCTTTCCGTTGCAGCGCATTTTGAGAAATCCAGATGCAACCGGCAGGATAGTGGAGTGGGCATTGGAACTGTCAAGCTTTGCGCTCAAGTTTTGTGGCACCCCGGCTCAGAGGACCGGTTTACCCTGTGTTCCCAACCCAGAGATCATGTCTTCTGGAAACACACAACAACTTGGAATAGAACAGAACTGATCTTTATTGATATTATACAAGTACAAGCTTGGATGTTACATAGGATAGTGAGGCCAGGAGCACTAATCGTGCTATGATAGTATCTACATTATTTATGAAACATCTCAAGGGCCTCAATACTAGTGGAAAATACTACAGCGTAGCGGAACATCGGGTGGGACACTCCATCCCATAGCGACAATGGTGGGACACAACCTAGTTAGCGTAGCACGAACCATCGGGATCTCCGTCCTCGGCTTCTCCTGCATCTGGCATGATACGCCAGGTGAGTACTTGGAATGTACTCGCAAGCTCACAACAACCAAAACAGCGCAGCAAACAACAGTATGGCAGTGACTAGGTTAAATGCTTAGGAACAGGCATGCTTTAAGATGCTCACTTACTGTTACTGGTTACCAACTTACTCTTCCCCGGGTTCATACCATGACCCCCAGAGCACTCATAAATCATAGATCACATCTGGGCTTAAGACGAGTTCTTCCATCATTATTGTTGACCATACAGTGTGACCTAGTGTGGACTGCATCCAATACCATGGACACGGCTATTCGAATAGATTCTTACACTCTGCAGAGGTTGCGCACTTTACCCTCACCATGGACATCCGTCCAACGAAACTTTCCTAACTCGTGACCCTTCTATCGTACCACCGACAATCACTGCCCTTCCGGGTCATGCCGTGGGTGGCCCCTGTGTCACTCCTGACACCTGCCACCATCGTGGCCAAACTAAACTGTCCCAAACAGGGACGCCGGCAAATAACTCAACTTGGGCTCATAAGGTTATCGTCGTCTACCTGATCAGGGCAGCACACACGCATAACCTTCCCTCTTTGGTGGTACCGGTAAAAGAGCACTAGGTTAGACCAAGTCAAGGTCATCCCATTCCGGCAGATGTGGCTGCACGGGTAAGTCCGGGTCGGTGGCACTTGATCAACCATCAAGTTGACATTCATCATGTAAAGTTGCTTGTCATACGACTTATGCTAAATAAATGAATTAACATGGCAGGGTTTATGCAAGATACCAAGCAATATGAATTATGGCATATTTATATTGGATTAAATGCAAAAGAATTTATCATGAAGCCAATACTATTGCAATGCCTTACGCAATGGATGATGTGGCTTGCCTTGCTCAAGTGGGTGCTAGCAAACTCCTGGTCTTCAACACCAAACTAATTTCCCTCTAAAAATATTTTTAAATAGCAAAAGAAAATGTCACATAAAGCATTTTTTGTTGGCCAAAAATTCTATACATGTTAGAAAAATACCAACTTTTGCCAGAAAATAAAGGGGCTCGATATAAAACCATTGCAAAAAGATTCAATTGATTTGGACTTGTGGTTTAAAAACTAGAGTTGGTCAAAGTTTTTGGTCAAAGTTGAATAAAACCAGAAAATCAGAAAAACCTGGGAGGGCCACGTCGAAGGCGTAAAACGCCAGGGCGCCTCCACTTATACCACTTCGGGCGCGGGCCTGGGCCGCTGAGAGGTGGGGCCTCGGCTGGATTTAAACAGAGAGGGAGAGAGAAGCAGGGGCGGCCGGCTCACCGACGGCGATCACCGGCGATAGAGATGGCGGCGAGGTCAGGGGACGGCAGGGATGGATCGAGCACTCGACGACGGTTCTCCCCGTACCCATAGCTTCCCCGGAGACGGTCGGACGGCATCGCCCCCTTCCTCTCCGGCGGCGGCTGGTCTCGGGTGTCATCGGACACAGTGACTCCGACAGTGCCTCGGCTAGGAGAGAGGTCAGGAGGGACCAGGGAAGCTTGCTGAGCTCGAGGGTGAGGTCGGGTGAAGCTGTGATGGGGTGGAACTAGATGGAGCAGAGTGGGGGTTCGGGCGGCGGAGCGTTGGCCGGAGCAGAGGGAGACGAGCTCCCAGCCCTCACTGGGGCGCTCTAGAGTCGATTGGGAGGGGAAGAAGTGGAGTGGTGAGGCGAGGAGAGGCCGGGCGGGGCCTTTTATAGGCGGACGGGAGGGTCTGGAGCCGATCGGCGCCGTGGACACGTCGCCGGGGCAAGGACGGCGAGGTGGCCATCGCGGAGCGGGGCGAAGCAATGGGAGCGAGCAGGCAAGTTAATGCGCGCAGTGGCGGCACGCGAGGAAGAAGACAGCTAGCGCGGCCACAGTGGCCGCACGGGCGCCACAGTGGCGGCGTGCGATGGCGGCCGGCGAGAGCGTTTCCGGCGAGGGGGAGGATTCTGGAGGGGGTACGTGGGTGGCGGCGACGATGTCGGCACGACCAGACAAGGTACGGCGACGCGGGGTGGCCGGAGTAGTCGCGTCCGACGCGGTCGGCGCGCAGAGCGCGACTTTGGCACTGCTAGCCTCGTGATCACCACGTGTGCTGGCACTTGGAGGCCACGCAAGCCTGTCAAACCTTGTCTAGAGTGTCGATCCGAGCTCAAATAGTCGGTCTAGGGCAAGGGTAGGGTTAGGAGTGGCTCAGGCTGCTCGAGTTCATCTAGAACAAGTTCTAGATAGAAACTTGGGAGGGTTCCAGAGAAGAAGTGAGGTGGGGATTGAGCCAAAGGAGTTGTCTGGGGTGTTCTATGTTGGAAGGAGTACATGCTAGTGAAATTCCAGCATTTTTTGCAAAGATTTGAGCATAGTCCATGTAGAAAGCATATTCTGGTCCAGAAACTTGTTGATGATTTTGCACTCACATGGATGGGTTCCATGAAGTGAGATTTGGTATTTGGAGTTCATTTGGTGGAGACAAGATGCTATAAAAATTTCAGAACCAATGGACACTTCTAGCTGGTACTTCCTTCACAGAGGTTTGAAATGTCCAGAGGCTGAAAAGAATTTCTTTGCTGGAAATTGAACTAAACTAAGAGATATTTTTGGATAATGTTGAAAGATATATCCCCTAGTATCTCAGGGATTAATTAGGGAATTTTCTGAGGCATGGAAATATAGGTTGATTCACAAAGGGTCAATTTTGTCCAGAAGGTAAAAGGAATATTCCGGACAAAATTTTGTACTGGACAATGAAATATTTTTGGGTATTGTGGGAGTAGATGATGTCAAGAAGGTGTGGTATTAATTTGAGAATTTTCTGTTCAACATAGCTATAGGTTGCTTCACAACCCATAGTGAGAATGGCATTTTCCCAAAGAGAAAATGAATTATTTTGGAAGGATAAAATTTTAGGGTTTGGTCCAGGGGGTGTGAGACAAAATATTGGCAAGGTGTTGAGGGGGTTGGATCATTTAGGAAGAAATTCAAAGAACCCTCAAGTCCAAAGTCAAATGAATTGATTCAAAGGAACCAACAAATTGCAAATAAAACCAGAAAAATTTGAAAATAAAAAGTTGCCAAAACCAGGGTGTCACAAGTTTGAAAGCACATCAACTATTCAGAGCAGGGCCTTGGCGGAGTTCATTGCAGAAATTCAAGAAACAGCTCTCCCCGGCAAAGAAATAGCTAAGGAATGGATCATGTACTTTGACAGTGCCTTCTCGCTGCAAGGCGCCGGTGCTGGAGTGCTGCTTGTCGCACCCACCAGAGAGCACCTCAAGTATGTAATTCAAATGCACTTTCCTAGGGAGAAAGCAGCGAACAACACTGCTGAGTACGAAGGGCTCGTTGCCGGTCTTAGGATCGCAGTGGACCTTGGAATCAGAAAATTGATCATCCGTGGTGACTCGCAGCTTGTTGTGAAGCAAGAGAACAAAGATTACCAGTGCCCGTTGATGGAAGCATATGTGGAAGAAGTGAGGAAATTGGAGGAACACTTTGACGGATTGCAAACAGAGCACATCCCTCGTGCGGAAAACAGCATTGCTGATCATTTGTCAAAGTGTGCCGCTCAAAAGCTTCCTGTGGAACCGAGAACTTTTGTGCTCCATTTGAATCAGCCATCAGTCACACCATCAACGCAAGCAACCAAGAGAAGAAAGTTGAATACCGGCAAGTATTTTTCGGCAGAGCTCCCAGAAGCCGCTGGCAAGAATGTTGCCGGGGACAACGATACGACAGCTAGTGAGCAGCGGCTTTGCGCAGAACCTCAGGTTTTTGCCGCTGAAACAAGCGCTCCCACGGCCGAAGAGATGCCTTTAGTCCTTGTTGTCGAGCCACAGGCTCCAACTTGGGCACAGCAAATAGTTCATTTTCTTCAAACAGGAGAACTTCTCGATGACCAAGAAGAAGCTGAGAAAGTAGCCTGTCAGTCAAGTATGTATCAGTTTGTGGATAACATGCTATATAGAAAGAGACCAAACGGTGTGAAAATGAAGTGTATTTTTCGAGAAGATGGACTAAAGCTGTTGGCGGAGATACATGGAGGTTTATGTGGCTCTCACATAGGATCAAGAGCACTTGTTGGCAAAGCTTTCTGGCAAGGCTTCTATTGGCCCACTGCCCTCCAGGATGCAACTGAGCTAGTAACCAAGTGTGAAGCATGCCCGATCCATTCGAAGAACATACATCAGCCTTCTCAAGCTCTTCAAACAATCACTCTCTCCTGCTACCAGGGGCTTTGAGTTCTTGTACGTCGCCATCGACAAGTTCACAAAGTGGCCTGAAGTGGAGCCAGTGAGGAAGGTGATAGTGCAATCAGCCGTCAAGTTCTTCAAAGGATTAGTTTGCCATTTCGGGTTTCCTAACAGGATCATCACCGACAACGGTACACAATTCACGAGCCGCACCTTCATGCAGTACATCCAAGACCTTGGTAGCAAAATCTGTTTTGCATCTGTTGCTCATCCGAGAAGCAACAGTCAAGCGGAAAGGGCAAATGCTGAAGTGCCGCATGGTCTCAAGACAAGAACCTTTGACAGGCTGCGCAAATGTGGAAGATGCTGGATTGATGAGTTGCCGGCAGTTCTTTGGTCACTCCGGACGACACCAAATCGAGCTACCGGCCAAACACCCTTTTCCCTAGTCTATGGGGCAGAAGCGGTGCTCCCCACGGAACTCATATACGGGCCGCCTCGAGTGCTCGCCTATGATGAGGCAGAGCAAGAGCAGTTGCGTCAAGATGATGCAATGCTCCTTGAGGAAGATCGTCTTCGGGCAGCTGTGCGAGCTGCACGCTACCAGCAAGCTTTGCGCCGCTATCATAGCCGCAAAGTTCATGCCCGAAGCCTTGAGGAAGGCGACCTTGTTCTTCAGTGCATTCAGTCCGCCAAAGGATCAAACAAGTTGACGCCGAAGTGGGAAGGCCCTTATTGGGTAGTACGAGTCACCAGACCTGGCGCAGTCCGTCTGGAGACCGAAGATGGCATTCAAATGCAGAACTCATGGAATATTGAGCATCTTCGCAAGTTCTACCCATAAGGCACAGTTGCCGGGCCTCTCGGCAACCTCTTTTGTACAAGCCTTGTCGGCAAGACTTGTAACCCTTTGTACAAAGCCAGGCGGAGATCCTGTGCATAAGTGAAATAAAGCTAAGTGTTTCATTTGTATGCATGCGACGTTGCGATTACACTTTAGTTTGTATAAAATGGCTGATGAACCGTCAAGGTTCCCAAACCACTCTTTTCTCTTCTTTCTTTTTCTCAAAGGACAGAAGGATCCCTCGCATGCAAGTTTCCCGGGGGGAGTGACGATGGGGGTACCATTTAATGACGTTCAAGTGATCATTTCATACGACAAGAAAGACAGTACAAGGAAAAGCTAAGTTGAAAAACTTTAAAACAATTTCCTTGTTACATTCGCAATTTCCCTTGAAAGATTTAGTCTTTGTACGAGAAACCTGCACGCGAAGGAACCTTCTCGTGATCATCCGCGCTCTGATTTTGCCTCGACTCCGCTCGGCAAGGTCTATAGCTGCACTATGACCGACAAGTTACCTTGTCGGTGGCGGCACTTCCAGCAGGCTGCTAAGGACCTATTCCTCAAAGCCCTCGCGGCAAGTATGCGCACCGGCAAGTTTCCGAACAGTGTAGGTAACACAATCATACAAAGACAAAGAGAAACAAGGGGG
Source organism: Elymus sibiricus (assembly GCA_039707655.1). Lineage (NCBI taxonomy): Eukaryota > Viridiplantae > Streptophyta > Magnoliopsida > Poales > Poaceae > Elymus > Elymus sibiricus. Next base: position 258,705,690 of record CM077674.1, read on the forward strand.
ACAGCATGCATTGATCTGAGCATGACAAATAGTAGATATTCATTAAAGAGTGTTCGATAACATTTTCTTAGCCCTTCCCCGCAGGGTTTACATCGAGTGCAATACAGGGGCAAAAGGAACGCCTAGGCGAAGCCTGACTCGCTCCCGGAAGACCGGATGATGGTGCTGCCGGTGTTCAGCTCGAGTCGGAGCCATCGTCTTCGATCTTGACGTTTCGAGAACCGTCGTCGTCGTCCTCGGTCTCCCTGGAGGAAGCGGTGTCGCTGCCACTCAAGCTCCCCACACAGCACTCCAGGCGACCGCCTGAAGCCCCGAAGAACTTCACGAAGAGCGTGTCAGATCCGACCAACCTGAAGTGAAGGAGGTGTCCCTGCCCCAAACAGCGAGCACGGACGAAGGACTTCCATCCACGCGTGAAGTACATGATGCCGTTGGTGGAGGTCTCGACGGTCACCCAGACTGGGCCGTTGCAGCAGCCATCCACATGCAGCCACAAGCCGCGTAGATGACTGTCTTCCATCGCCCTAGCAAAAGGGCGGGGAAGCCGCAGCCAGCTCCGCGGCTGATCACGCAGTTCCACGAGGAACTCGTGCGCCATGTCCTCTATATGGCCTTCTGCCTGAGGTGGGGTGGCCGAAGATGAAACGACGAGCGCTCCGCCATGGCCGCCCCGAGCCCGGGCACCGCGTTTTCCACGACCACGAACCGCAGCCCTTCCTTGGGCGCTGGAGCCGGCTTCCGCAGCTGTGGCCGAGGCGTGGGCGTGGCGCCGAGGGGAAGTTCTCGCAGCAACGACAGATGCACGAGCTCGACCTTTTCCCCTCGCCATAATGGCCGCAGATGCGGGGGGAAAGGTAGAAGAAGGAAATGACGGTGGCTGAGGGATTGGAATGGGAAGAGGTGGATGAGCATCGCTCTCCGAGGCCCCCTCTTTATAGGGAGGGTGCGAGGGCTGGCTCTTCACTGTTTCCGGGCGACCGCCGAGCTTCACCAATCCCGTGCCCTGCATTCCTGGCCAGGCGCACTATTCCAGCGACCGTCCAGTTTCGCCAATCCCGCGCCCTGCATCCCTTGCCAGGTGCACCACTCCAACGACCGCCCCTCTTCGCCAATCCATTGCCTCGCATGCGAATATGCGTGGTGGAAGGGCGCAGAAAAAGAAGATGCAAAGAAGATCTCAGAAGACAAAAACCATCATGACTAAAATTACGGCGGCAGTTTTCCCGCCGCATGTCTGTGCATTGTTTGGGCCTAGCCCAACGACACTTCGGACGCGCGTATGGCCCAGGCCCGGGGCCTCCTGACGGTGTATAAAACATGGGTATTTTATACCCTGACTTATGCACAGACAGTGGCAGCCTCCCTGCTGGCCAAGGCTTGCTGGAAATTACCAAGGCCAAGATCCAAGATACAGTTGCAGAAGCTACTGGGGAGAAGATCAAGACAAAACATCATGTTCAAACACCGAAGATAACCTTTGCCGGCAAGGTGAAAACCCGGCAAGCTCCGTGTCGGCAAGCTATCGCTAGCTGTTAGCGCTCCACCTCATCGAGCAGCTAGTCGCTAATCGATGAGGTGTCGAGCCCGCAGGCTGGTGGGTGAGATTTGTCGGGCACGTGTCAGCACGCTGGAAGGAGATTTGCCTTTAATGACACCCATCCAGAAGGCATGTCAAGTTAATAGGAGGTAGCTGGGCGAGCGATGCAGAAACCTTGCCGGGGCTACTCCTCTACATGACACCTAATGGAGCATTTATTGCTTTTGTCCTAGACTGGCAGAGTTAGGTATGATAGCACTGTTTGCTATCTAGTCACTATGTAATGACTGTTTTTCCACTGTGGTAACCCCTTGAGCTATAAAAGGAGGGCCAGGGCAACGTTTACAGGGATCGATCGAACCTTTGCACAACTTGCATGCGTAGCTGCTCTTTCTGCACCTTGCCGGGAGAAGCGCTCCTTGTACTTGTGCTCACACACACCCAATATACAAAAGCAGGAGTAGGGTTTTACACCTCACGGTGGCCCGAACCTGGGTAAACTCTTTGCGTCTCTGCTGGTTCTGCTCTTTGTGCTTGTTGATCTCCCTAGTCGAGCCACAAAGGGGCTAGATGGCCCCATAGATGGTCGTACGCACGACAGCGCGGGAGACACTACACAGAGAGAGTGTGTTTCAAGAAGGGGCGAGATATCTACATAGATACAAGGAGCGCGAGAGAGACATATACCAGAGAGTGGAAGCGAGAGTGTGTAATAGATGGGTAAACCTAGCCAGCGGTTGGTCGATAAGTGTGTGTGGGAGAGACCGGAGTCGGGGGTGCGAAAGGGAGACTTGTGTGTGTGTGTGATGGAGACAGGGGTCGGGAGGGGGTGGGCGAAAGCAAAGAGGTGTGTGTGTGTGTGAGAGAGAGAGCTAGAGAGAGTGAGAGAGAGATTGTCTGACCAGTAAACAAATGAATAGTTTCTGTTTTGGAACGGAGGTGAAGAGGGAAATGAGACGCCGACAAACAGTGTGAGAGAGAGATAAGTTTTAGTGGTAGGAGTCATATCTAGAAAGAGATGAGGTGCGTGATAGATCCCTAGAGAGAAAGAGAGAGAGAGACAAAATGAAAGGTGAGTGAGAGAGTGTGTGTGTGGTGGGGAAAAATAATACTAGGTAACTGGAGAGATACCAGAGCACGATAGAGACGTAAGAGATAATGAAAGCCGAGTGGTCTACAGAGATAGAGAGAGCGTGACACGTGTCGAGAGAGACAGCGAGAGATTGTGCTTGTGAAAAAAGAGAAACATGTAGTGAGTGTGCGGGTGAGATAGAGAAAAGAGAGTGATAGCTATACTGCTATATGCAGGAGCACGCAAGAGAGACCTAGAGAGAGATGGGCATGAAAGGAGATTCAAATATTTAGTTGCGTGTGTAAAAGATGTCAACATAAAAGGGATTCAAATATTTGATTTAGAGATGATGATACATGTAATTCATACTCGAACCAGAATAACATGCATATTCATTTGAATTTGGGCACATGTATGTTATTTAATTTCTTGATATTAGTGATCCATGCACTTGAGTTGAACATAAAGTGGTTTCAAATATTTGAATTCAACCTTATGAATTTGAGATTATGGCATTTGTAAACCATTTATATATATAAAGGGTGTTGTGCTTTTGAAAGTATATATAAAAAATGATGTATATAGATTTGTATTCAAATACAAACTGGATCCTGCCCGAAAAAAAAGAATACAAAATGGATTCGAATTGAGATGGCACGGTAAACATGCAAGCTTATTCTCCTAAAATTTGAACGAAGCGGTGAAACACCCAGTCCCTCATCGGCCGTAACCGCCCGAAACCAAATTTTGGGTGATGGAGATTACTGCCTATGCCCTGACACGCAAAACCTGTAGGCTCGATTTCTATAGGTCTCGATAGGGGTAGGTTTGTAATTTCACTCAAACATGACATAACCGCCTCTCACCCCCATTCATACACGGTGGGCGCCAAAACACAGTCTCTCCTCGGCCCAAATCGGCTCTCACCCCGATTCATACACGGTGGGCATCAAAACAAACTCTCCTCGGCCGAAATCACTCTCGCCCAATATTCGGGGTATGCGAGATTACCATCCTACCCCCAACCGACCAATATCGCTTTGATGTCTGAAATTTTAAACGGGGGCTAAGTTTGTAACTTTCCCCACATCTGAGACAAGCACGTCCCAAAGACATGGTTCCCCCTACCGCTCTCTCCCTCCATTTCCCCATTCATACTCCGTGGGCACCAAAACACCCTCTTCACCCCAGCCTCCTCCGTCCGCCACCCCATCCGCCGCTGTCCTCCTCCACCATGCCGGAGTTGATACCCTGACGCAATCGTCCATTACAAGAGATCGACGTCTCTCATCCACAGTTCCGGACCAGGATCCTTGCATCGCGTCCTCTCGCTTCATCCGCGCCGTCGTCCACCTTGTTGGGGCCGCTCCTATGACCGTCTCGTCCACCGCATCGGGACATATCCCCCGCTGCCACCGTCTGCCCTGCCAGATCTGCTTCCATGCCGCTGACAGCCATCGGAACCGCAGCACCCTCAACTTCTCAGCAGATGCGTACATGGCGCCGCAACAGAGGCGGTACTCTTCCATATCTGCTCAAGTTATTTATCTCAGCCAAAAAATAGATCACCACTGCTTTATTGTGGTTTCTTGTCCATCACTTAGAATCTTACTTCTTAGTTGAAAGCAAACATTGTTTGCAAAGTAGCCTTTGTCTCCTTTGCACCTTCAGAACCGCCATGGTATGCTCAACACTATACTCGCAATGCTTATGGTTTTCCTCTTTTATATTCACTACCATCATCCTAGGTGCTTCGTGTCGTGCCAACACTGCTCCTCAACCCATCAAGCGAAACAACATGCCACTCATATTTCCAAAGCTTAGTTGTTCAAATACGAATCAGATATGATGCTGATATTACTAAAACAGAGAACGTTTAATTGGTCAGCTAATGTTCCTACTTTAGTTTTGAAAAAGCATGTGCGCCACGTATAGAGAGACATCAGGGAATTGCATTTCTTTATGCGCTCTGGTTCATCATGGGTGGGCAACGAACATTGTAGTATCCAAACTCTGCTTGCTCTTCTTTAACCTGTTCCTCTTCTGTTCTTTATTAAGTAGAGTAGTACAGTATGTTCCCTGCCTGGAAGAGGAGCAGGGACATTTGCAGTCGACAGGTCTATTGTGTTACTTCTGATGGATGCTTTCAACTCTTTGAGTTGGTCTTCCATAATATCCAGGAAATGCTGGGAGCTGTGTCGCCTTTGAGAGTCTAGACTGATAGTAACAGAAGTGCACCTTCAGTTAAAGAGAGCTGCCCCTTGCTACTTGTAGACTGCGTTGGTATTTCCCCGAAGAGGAGAGGATGATGTAGTATAGTAGAGATAAGTATTTCCCTCAGTTAAGAACCAAGGTTATCAATCCAGTAGGAGAACCACGCAAAATCCCTTTAGCAACACCTGCACACAAAAGCAAACATTTGCATCCAACGCAAATAAGAGGGTTGTCAATCCTCTTAGCGGTTATTTGCAAGGATCAATTTTGATAGTGATAGATAGATAAAGTAAAATACTAAATAAAATAAAATTAAATAAATTGCAGCAAGGTATTTTTGGTTTTTAATATATGATAAAAGTAGACTCGGAGGCCATAGTTTTCACTAGAGGCTTCTCTCTCGAGCACATAGCATACGGTGGGTAAACAAATTACTGTTGGGCAATTGATAGAAAAGCAAATAATTATGATGGATTCATGGCAATGATCATGTATATAGGCATCACGTCGGAGACAAGTAGACCGACTCCTGCCTGCATCTACTACTATTACTCCACCCATCGACCGCTATCCAGCATGCATCTAGGGTATTAAGTATGAAACAGAGTAACGCCTTAAGCAAGATGACATGATGTAGACAAAGTAAACTCAAACAATATGATTAAACCCCATCTTTTTATCCTTAATGGCAACAATACAAATACGTGTCATGTCCCTTCCTGTCACTGGGATTGAGCACCGCAAGATTGAACCCATCACAAAGCACCTCTCCCATTGCAAGATAAACCAATTTAGTTGGCCAAACCAAATCGATAGATCGGAGAGAAATACAAAGCTATAATAATCATGCATAAAAGAGTTCAGAGAAGACTCAAATATTTCTCATGAATAATGTGATCATAAACTCACAATTCATCGGATCCCAACAAACACACCGCAAAAGAAGATTACATCGGATAGAACTCCAAGAACATCGAGGAGAACATGGTATTGAAGATCAAAGAGAGAGAAGAAGCCATCTAGCTACTAGCTATGGACACGTAGGTCTATGGTAAACTACTCACACATAATCGTAAGGACATCAAGGTTGATGAAGAAGCCCTCCGTGATCGATTCCCCCTCCGGCAGAGTACCGGAAAAGGCCTCCAGATGGGATCGCGGAAGGACAGAGGCTTCTGGTATATTGGGAATATTTGGGAATTTATAGCACTAGAATTAGGTCAAGAGGTGCCACGAGGGGCCCACAAGCCTGTGGGGCGTGCCCTACCCCCCAGGGCGTGCCTCTCGAGCTTGTCGCTCCCTCGTGGCTCGTCTGGTCTTGTCCCAAAGCTTCGAGGGTCCCTTCTGGCCAGAAAAAATTAATCCAAAGTTTTTTCTTCATTTGGACTCCGTTTGATATTGATTTTCTAAAAAGGCAAAAAACAGCAACTGGCACTAGGCACTGGGTTAATAGGTTAGTCCCAAAAAATGATATATAATGGCATATAATTGCATATAAAACATCCAAGATTGATACTATAATAGCATGGAACAATAAAAAATTATAGATACATTGGAGACGTATCAAGCATCCCCAAGCTTAATTCCTGCTCGTCCTCGAGTAGGTAAATGTCAGTGTACTAAGATTTGTTCCCTTAGTCTCCCAGACTTATGCACAGGCAGTAGCAGCTCCCCGGCAAGGAGGCTTGCCGGAAATCACCAAGTCCAAGATTCAAGATTCAGTTGCAGAAGCTACTAGAGGGAGGATCAAGACGAAGCATCAAGTTATACACTAAAGATAACCTTTGCCGGCAAGGCTGAGCCGGCAAGGTGAAAACCCGGCAAGCTCCGTGCCGGCAAGCTCTCGCTAGCCGTTAGCGCTCCACCTCATCGAGCCACTAGTTGCTAATCGATGAGGTGTCGAGCCCGCAGGCAGTTAGGTGGGATTTGTCGGGCACATGTCAGTGCGCTGGAAGGAGATTTGCCTTTAATGACACCAGTACAGAAGGCGTGTCAAATTAATAGGACGTAGCTGGGCGAGCGGTGCAGAAACCTTGCCGGGGCTACTCCTGTACATGACACCTAACGGAGCATTTATTGCTTTTGTCCTAAACTGGCAGAGTTAGGTATGATAGCACTGTTTGCTATCTAATCAATATGTAATGACTGTTTTGCCACTATGGTGACCCCTTGAGCTATAAAAGGAGGGCCAGGGCAATAGTTACAAGGATCGAACCTTTGCACAACTTGCATGCGTAGCTGCTCTTTCTGCACCTTGCCGGGAGAAGCGCTCCTTGTACTTGTGCTCATACACATCCAATACACCAAAGCAGGAGTAGGCTTTTACACCTCATGGTGGCTCGAACCTGGGTAAACTCTTTGCGTCTCTGCTGGTTCTGCTCTTTGTGCTCGTCGATCTCCCTAGTCAAACCGCAAAGGGGTTAGATGGCCCCATAGATGGTCGTACGCACGACATCTTTGGCGCGCCAGGTAGGGGGATCACTTGCGCGAACCTGAATCAGCAGATTGCGTGTCAGTTTCATCAGCTTCATCTTCATTTTCTTCGTCATTGATGGCTCGCAAGAAGAAGGGTATCACGATGACGGCTCCTTCCACCTCCAAGCTTCCTTCGCATGTATCCGCAGGCGGCGCAGGCGGCACGGCCAACGCGGGCGGTGCGGACACCGCGGTTGGCACGACTAGTGCAGGCGGCGCGGTCGCCATGCCCACCGTGGTTGGAGCAGGAGGCGGAAGCGCTGGAGGCGATCAACCTCCTCGACCCTCTGGCGAGCAAGGCCGCAACGGCGCAGGCAGAGCGGATGGACGTCTTCCTCCTCCTCGCCGCGTCAACGAACGCAGCCACCGGAGCAACAATGCCCGGGCTGGCGCGAGCCAAGATCCCGCCACGGCGACATCCAGGGATGCTGCATCAAGGCACACACCGCGCCGTCGCATGATGGGCGCAGCGTGTCCCCGAGCGGTGTCGATGACTCCAAGCGGCGGCGTCCACATGGCAAGACTCCTGTCAATCAAGTTCCAGATCCTCAGGCACCACCTCCGCCACGTCAGCCTCCTGCTGAACACGTGTCGCGGCAGCAAGATCGCAATGGCGCTCCTGCTGGCTCTGCCAGGAGTAGAGCGACGCCACGTTCTTCGCTTCCGGCCATGCCAGCCACAGCAGCAGAGGCGATGGCGCGATCCCAGATGCTGCTGAACTTTCCTCCAGCAGCAGAAAAGATGGATGAGTGGAGAGCCACCATCCAGAGCCTGATTGGATTTGCCGAGATGAGCAAGTCACAGCAAGTGGAGCCCTCACGACGTCTGCAAACAGCACAAGTAGCTCCAACTGGTGGCCGGGTTGATGGCGCTGCACCAACGGTGCAATTACCTCCACGGCAACAACTTCAAGAGCAGCAATGTCAGCAGCCGCGACAAACCCAGCGAACTGCAGAGCCTGACGAGATGTCAACGGCCTCTTCAGATCCACGGGCGCGACAAGATCAGCAGCAAGTGCTACAAGAAAGGCGGGTAGAGGATGCCCGCACCACCATTGAACGGCGCCGGGAGGCGCGCCGTCAATCTGACGCACGCAATGGCCCAGTCGTTGATGAGCCTGCGCCCGAGGTTGGCGGATATCTGCCTTATGAGGTTGGATGTCTGGCCTTCACTCGCGAGCTACGGCAAGTCTGGTAGCCGTCCATTCGGGCCTTCAAGCCAGAAGTACCAGAAAAGTATGACGGCAAGCTGAACTTGGCAGAGTTTTTGGGCATCTACACGATTGCCGTGCAAGCTGTCGGGGGAAGAGACGAGAAGATTTTAGCCAACTACTTTCCATTGGTGCTGAAGCCCAACGTGAGATCTTGGCTGATGAATTTGCCGGAGAACACCATTTCTTCGTGGTCAGATCTCTGCAATGAGTTTGTTGGTGCCTCTACCGGAGGCCACAAGGCCCCTGGACAGCCCAGCGACCTACAAGTGATCCCGCAAAGAGATGGTGAAACTCTGGGCAAGTACATCCAGAGATTCAACCGCATGCATTGCAATATTCTGGATGTGCACCCCGCAGCTGTGATTGCCGCCTTCCACATGAACGTGTGCAATCGAAGGATGCGGGAGAAGATGAACGTCAAGCTGCCGAAGACCGTCAACGAGCTCTACACGTTGGCGGATAAGTGCGCGCGCGCTAAGGAAGGAGGCTTCCCGGGGAGGACGCTGGTGCCGAGGTGGATTCCGAGGACGACGATGCTGCCACCCCGAAGAAGAAGGGCCGAAAGCACAATAGGAAGTGCAAAGGCAAAACTGTGATGGTTGTCGAAGGATCCGGCAACTCCAACACCGCCAAGAAAGCCAAAAGAGAGGACTCCGGCAAGGAGGCTGCTGTATGCGCCAATTGTCAGGAGGCGGCGGCAAACGAGAAGGCCGGCAAATCCGATCGGCCATACTGCAAGATTCACCACACCAAGGGCCATGATCTCCAAGAGTGCCGACAAGTCGATCACCTTGCGAAAAAGCTGAAAGCTGAATATGAAAAACGCGACAAGGAGAAGGGCCAGGACGGTGCCGGCGGATCCGGCAAAAAGGGTCGCGGTGGTCGAGGAGGCCGCCGCGGCAAGGCCAAGCAGCAAAAAGAGAAGCCTGCTAGAGGCCGTGAAAAGAAACAGGAAGATGATGGAAGTGAAGAAGAAGAGGACGACGGAGAGTCCAGTGAGCAGGAATTCCAAAAGGCAACTGAAGCCATGTGCATTCACGGAGGCGCATCTTTGCATTCTTCTCACCGTCAGCTCAAGTAGTGGGTGTGTGAGGTCAATGCAGTAGAGCCGGCAATAGACGCCCAAAAGCCACTCAAGTGGTCACACACGCCTATCATTTTCGATGCCGAGGATCACCCTGATCGCACAGCTGCGGTCGGGTGTTTGTCGTTGCTGGTTTCACTGACAATACGCAACCTCCAGGTCACGAAAATGTTAGTTGACGATGGGGCCGGTTTAAATTTGATTTCTCTAGAAGTAATCAAGAGGCTACAAATTCCCGACGAAGAACTCAAGAAAACGGGCATGTTTCAAGGAGTGAACCCAGGAAGGAGCCAGCCCAAGGGAAAGATCACATTGCCGGTGACGTTTGGCGGGGAATTGAATTATAGAACAGAGAAGATTGTGTTTGATGTTGTCAAGATCCCCTTGCCGTGTAATGGAATTCTTGGCCGCCTAGCCTTGGCAAAATTCATGGCAGCATCCCACTATGCTTATAACACGTTGAAGATGCCAGGGCCGATGGGTGTCATTTCCATCAATTCGGACAAGAAGGATGCAGTCATATGCGTCGACAAACTCTATAGAGATGCGGTTGCAGCAGAGGCCGCCAAGGCGCCAGCTCCCGCCAAGGAAAAGAAAAACAAGAAATCCGGCAAGACCTCTGACAAGAATTCCGGGAAGCGCACCTCTTCAGAGTGCTGCGTGCCTGTTGAAAATTTGCTGGAGTGCTCTACCGGCAAGAAGTCCATGGAAACTCCACCAGGAACGAAGAAGGTGTCAGCAAAGGAGGACGGCACTGGCGGTACCTTCACCATCAGTGCCTCTCTTGACAGCAAAAAGGAAAACGCGCTCGTTGGCTTCCTGCGGGCGAATGTCGATGTGTTTGCATGGCAACCATCTGACATCCCCGGTGTTCCTAGGGAGGTAATTGAGCACCACCTTGCTGTTTGTCCCCACGTTCAGCCCGTTAAGCAGAAGGTCAGGAAGCAGGCTTTGGAGCGGCAATAGTTCATTGCCGAGGAAATCAAAAAACTTGAAGCAGCAGGCTTAGTTAGAGGTATAGTACATCCAACTTGGTTGGCAAATCCAATTGTAGTGCGTAAAGCAAACGGAAAGTGTAGACTTTGTATCGACTACACTGATATTAACAAAGCATGTCCGAAGATTCCTTTCCCTTTGCCGCGCATTGATCAAATTGTAGACTCTACTGCCGGCTGTGATCTACTATCTTTCCTTGATGCATATTCTGGGTACCATCAGATATTCATGGCCAAGGAGGATGAGGAGAAAACATCATTCATTACTCCATGTGGCACATACTGCTTCGTGCGTATGCCTTTCGGATTAAAGAGTGCTGGTTCAACATTTGCAAGAGCAGTCCAGATTGGTTTTGAGCCCCAGCTGCACAAAAATGTGGAAGCATATATGGATGATATAGTGGTCAAAACCAAGGACAAATCAGCCCTCATTCAAGATTTAGAAGAAACATTTGCAAACTTGCGCAAGATCAATTTCAAGCTCAACCCCGAGAAGTGTGTGTTTGGCGTTCCATCCGGCAAACTTCGCGGGTTCTTTGTATCTCAACGTGGAATAGAAGCAAATCCCGACAAGATCAAAGCAATTGAGCAGATTCAAGCACCAAAAAGCGTCAAGGATGTACGGTGTCTTGCTGGCTATGTTGCTGCCTTAAGTAGGTTCATTTCAAAATCTGTTGAGCGTGCTTTGCCGTTTTTCAAGATTTTGCAAAAGACAGGACCAATGAAATGGATTTCGGAAGTGGAGGCCGCGCTGCAGGATTTGAAAGGATACCTCTCCTCCGCGCCAACACTAGTTGCACCTAAACCACAAGAGCCGTTGCTGCTATATCTGGCGGCAACAAATCAAGTGGTCAGTGCTGCATTAGTGGTGCAGAGAGAAGCTGATGACGAAGAAGCAGCAGTGGCAAGCCCGTCAAGCGACAAGCCGGAACCTTCTCCAGCAAGGTCTGGTGCCGACAAATTAGAAGCAGCGCAAATAAATGAAGCTGATCAGTAAGTAGTGCCGAAGAAGAACGTGGTGCAGCGACCAGTATATTTAGTTAGTTCCCTCCTGCAGGGGGCTAGATCAAGATACTCTGGAGTGCAGAAGTTGCTTTTCGGCCTTCTCATGGCCTCGAGAAAGCAGCGTCACTACTTCCAAGCACATGAGTTCACCGTTGTCACTCGCTTTCCGTTGCAGCGCATTTTGAGAAATCCAGATGCAACCGGCAGGATAGTGGAGTGGGCGTTGGAACTGTCAAGCTTTGCACTCAAGTTTGAAAGCACATCAACTATTCAGAGCAGGGCCTTGGTGGAGTTCAATTCAGAATGGACACCAACGCAAGATGAAGAAATTCAAGAAACAACTATGACACCCTGGTTTTTCCCAGCTTTTCCTTTCAAAATTTATTTGGAAATTTCCTTGAATTTGGCTTGGTTTTGTTTCTGAATGGCTCTATGGACTTAAAACCTTGGGAATTTCTTTTGATTTTATTTCCCAAGTGACTCAGGCTCTCAAGAACTTCTCTCAAGTCATGTCACTTCCACACTTGCCCAAACTCAATTTTTATTCCCATTTAATATTCCTTTTTCCATTAAAGGAATAACCCTTTGAGCTCTAGGTTATGAAGCAACCTATATTTTTGCTCTCCCAAAAATCCCAAGAAAATTCTCATAAATCCTTTGCACCATATGAACCTTGGATATGTGGAAATATTCAAGATTCACTCCTCATGGTGAGCACAACATCCAATCTTTGATTCTGGTCATAATTTTAGTTTGTGAGGCAACTATATTTTATATTGTTTCAAATATTCTGAAATTAATCCAGGACATTCTCCTACCCATATTATCACTCTCCCCAATTTTTTGGATCATTTCATTCAACCAATTTATCTATAAAATTCCCCCAAGTTTCTGTCCAGTGGGAAGTGTTGTGAAGGAAGTACCCTGTACACTAACCCAATTGGACTGAAATTTTTATAGCATGCTGGCATCATCAAATAACCCACCAATGCCAAGTTTCAACTCCAGGAACCCATCCAAGTGAGTGCAACATCCTCTACAAGATGTCTCGATCAAAGAGGCAGTTGTGAAGCAACCATGCTCTACACTGACCCATTTGATCTGAATTTTTCCCAGTATGTGCACCTTCCTACTGCATTTCAGAATGGAAAACTTTCTCTCTCAAAACCCTAGCCATTTCTCCTTAACTTGCTGCCCAAGTTGCTGTCCAGAAACTTCCAGTGAACCTAGCCAGCTGTCCAGACCAGCTCTTGTCAAACCAAAGGCACATGAAGGACTCAGGTAGAGAAGACTACCGCGTAGACATGATCGTTCATGGCAGAGTGCATCGCAAGCGTCCATGCACACGGTGACCATGCATCTGCCAGGCAGAACTCGCACTCTGCGCACTGAACCCTCTCGGGCCTCGCCGGTTCTTCGCGATTAAGCCACCTCGCCGTGTCCCTTAGTGCCGACGTCGTCGCCGTCGTCCACCTGGCCAGCCTGGACCCTTCTACTCCCTCCGGCGAGCCTCGCCGCCGCGCAGGGCCAAGCGCGCGCACGGGCAGCACAGTGGTCGTACAGGGATGAGCTGGCTGGCAGCTTCCCGGCGAGCTGTCGCCTTGCTTTTTACGCCTCTGACCTCTCTCGTCACTTCACCTCGCTCCACGACGGCCAGCTTGCCGTCCTCGCCGCGCCTGCACACCCGTGGCAGGATCCGGCTTGGCCACCCTCCGCCCGCCTATAAAAGGCCCTCCCCGGCCTCGTCTCTCCTCACTACTCCACCCCTCTCCCTCTCAATCGCCGCCCAGTAGCTCCGGAGCAAGCCGCGAGGCTCTCCTCCTCCATCTCCGGCGAGCTGCTCAGCCGTTCTGCCCCTGCTCCTCCCACTCACCTCCGCCCACCGCAGCTCCATCTGAGGCCACCCCCAAGCTCGTGGCACTCCACTGACCCTCCCCAGCCTCTCCTCTGCCCCAGAGCTCGCCGGAGTCGCCGGATCCGTTGACCCCCGAAGAGTGCCGCCGCCTGAGACGAATGGGGCGACGCCGTCCGGCCATCTCCCGATGAGATACGGGTATGGGAGTGCTCGCCGTTAACTGCCTGATCCATCCCCGCTGTCCTCGGAGTTCGCCGCCGTCGCTATCGCCGGCAACCGTCGCCGGTGAGCCGCCGTCCTCTGTTCCCTCCCTTCCCCTGTTCAAACCTGGCAAGCGGGCCCCAACTGTCGGCGACTCCATGCGCGCCCGAAATGGTATGTAAGTGGAGGCGCCTAGCTGGTTTAGATCTTTGACGTGGTCGCTTCTGGGATTTTCCAGTTTTCAGTTTAAATTCAATTTAAATCCAGATTTGAATGAACTTTGACCATCCATAACTTTTAAACCATAAGTCCAAATGAGTTCATTCTTTTTGCATTATTTTTCTTATGAGCTCCTCTAGTTGCTATAAAAATTTGGGATTTTTCTCTGCTAGCTAGAATTTCTGGTTAAAAAGAAAATGCTTTATGTGGTATTTGAAAATGCTTTCAAAAATGTTTTTCAGATTTGTTTTGCCTAGTTGGTGAAGGCCAGGAGTACTCCCACACTCTATTGGTGCAAGGCAAGCCACAACTCTCATTTGCATAATTGCATTGCAATATCATAGTTTAAATAATTATTTTAATGCCAATTATGAATTAATTATGAATAGATTAATTTATGCAATACTTTGGAGATGTTGGATAAGTTACTGTCATGATGATAATGAGATTTTGGATTAGTAGGAGAATTTCAGATTTTATGTCGTAGTGCTGTCGGACTGTGAGATCACCGTCTATGATTATTTTGTGATTCTGCCGGCACTGCATATATGGGATCAGTAGTAAAAGTTGATCATGACGCTCATTGGATTTCTAGTTAGTTATTGTGATAACTTGGATCATTTGTATGTCGGAGTGTCGGTGATGACTACGATTACTCGGGGATAAATTCCTTCAACGTTGATCAAGTGCCACTGAACCGAGCTTTCCAGTGCAGCCACACCTGCCGGAATGGGACGGCCTTGGCTTGGTCTAACAGTGTGCTCTTTTATCGGTACCACCAAAGAGGGAAGGTTATGCGTGCGTGCTGCCCTACTTAGGTAGACGACGATAATCTTGTGAGCCTAGTTTGGTTTTTGAGCTCAGGTCCCTGTTTGGGACAGTTGTTTGGCCACGACGGTGGCTCTTGTCATTGGGTGACACAGGGGCCACCCAGGGCAGGACTCCGGGGGAGGATGATTGTCGGTGGTACGGTGGAAGAGTCACGGGTTAGGCAAGTTTTGTTGAAGCAGCACCGGTCCACCCGGAAAGGGAAGTGTACCGTGGTACGGAGCCAGGAGCTTCATAGTGTGGGTAAAGTGCGCAACCTTTGCAGAGTGTAAGAATCTATTCGAATAGCCGAGTCCACGGAATTGGACACAGTTCGTACTAAGTCACACTGTCTGATCAACGCCGATGAGGGAATGACGTGTTAATGCTGGAAGAACTCGTCTCAGCATGGTTGGGTGACTGATTTGTTGAGATTGCTGGTAATTGTTGAGGATGATCCCATGGATGATTGTCAGGTAATCTTGAGGTGACTATGAGTTGGTCACGAGAGTAAGTGGTTCAATCATGTGGTTCTAGACAAAGTGGTTCGGTAATGGTAACAAGTTTGATAGATGTAGCAATAGAATGTTGTTATTTTCTTCCACCCTTTTTAGTAGCATTTAAAACCTGAGTTAATCATGATTGCTACGACATTATCATGCCTTGATGCTTTTGCTGGTTGCGAGCTTGCGAGTACATTCAAAGTACTCACCTGGCGTGTCATGCCAGTTTATAGGTGCTGCCATGGTTGCATAGTGCAGGTGTTCGAGTCGTGAGCTAGGATGTGTCCTTAGCCAGAGTCCCTACGGAATGGAGACCATTTCGACGCCGTGATTCTGCTACCAGGATTCGAGCCGCTGCTAGCATAGAATTGTCGTAGCAAGCATAGCTTTGCCGAGGCAACCCTTTGTAATATCTTAAACCCTTGTACCCATCTATTTGTAATAAAGAGCTGATTTGTTCTATGCCAAGCAGTGTCGTATTCCAGAAGACTTGATCTCTGGGCTGGAATATTGGGTGCTCCAGTGACTCTGAGCCGGGGTGCCACAAGGTTTGGTATCAGAGCCAGGTTTGGCTATAGGACACCCTAGTTAACCCGGACGTTAGAAATCGTTAGTTTAGAGCCCAGTCTGTTTGTGAGTTGCATTTGAGTGCTGCACTTGGTTGATGCATTTGTGTGTTGCATGGCATGCATATAGATTTGGCTCACTAATCAGTTGATTTTGTAGATGGCATCCGTTCCTGTTGACTACACCTCAACCCCTGCACCCCTCAGCTTCACATCCCTGCTTTGGGATGTCTGGCGTCTTCTCTATCCCCATGGAGAGATGCCAAGATACCAAATGTTCCAGACCTCGCTTGCGGGAATGGTGCATGAGTATCATGCCAATGTCATCATGTCAGTCGACCTACCTTTGGGGAAGCGCACCTATAGTCTTCATGGTGGCTATGCCTCTACTCCGGACCGTGCTATCTAGCTTGCCGCTCTGGCAGGCCTCACTATTATTCGCCATCAGGAAAGCGCGATGCAGGAGAATCGTGCCTTTCAGTATTATCCCACCATGTCGAACACTCCCAGACGGATTAGATTTCCTCCTGTTCGCTCCGATGACGATGTCGCTGTGGCATACATGTCTTGTTACATGGTCGCAGAGTACGTCCTCATCGCTGAGCTAGTCCGAGATGCAACTCGTGCCCGGAGAGCCCTTGGTATGGCTTTAGCTCCGCCAACCTCTCCGCCAGCTCCTTCGCTCTCCAGCAACCCGCCATCCAACCCTAGTACCTAAGTATGTGCGAAGTTCATGTTGCATGAGTTGTGGTAGTGCCAAGTAATGTAAATTACCCTGAGTAGCAATAAAGTGTGGTTTTGCAAGTTTGGTGCTTTTCCTCGAATAGTCTTATTTGATTTTCTTTGGTTCTTTGGTGTCATACTACCCTCCCTATGGAAGTTGATCATCAACTATCGGACATGAAGAGATAATGGGGATTGAAGTACTTGGAGTTTGAGTAGTATGAAATTCTCAGGATCGTACTGCCAGGGGAAACATTTGGGTTGAAAGCAAATAGTACTCTGAATTGACTATCAGTATCAAGTTTACATCAGCGCTGCAATTGTCATAGCAGTAATAGTAAAGCAAGTAGGAAGACCAAGGGTAAGGCCAATGATATGTTTACAGTATAAGTTGGAACTCAAGAAGGATAGTCGGTCAACTCTTCCGCAGGAAACCAACAAGTGGAGTTGTAAGGATGTATATATGTAGCAGCATGGCACAGTAAGAAACTTCTGGCATAAGCAATCAAGTTGTCCTCTGCATGCCACCAGAGAAACTTATGGGGCAAGGCTCCTCGAGTCTTCCACAGTACGATATGTGAATGTCTTCCAGCGCAATGTACCCGGTCTTCTTCAGTAAGCTATCGGGTGAAAGCTTCCAGCATAAGGTACAGAGTCTTCCTTGATAAGTAACCAGGAGGGAAAGCTTCTGGGGGACGCTACCCAGTCTTCTCCAGCACGCTATTCCGACAGAAGCTTCGAGCACAAGTTACCCAGTCTTCCTCAGTACAACACTTGATGGTTTCCAATACAAGCTATCCAATCTTCTTCAGCACGGTACCACAAAAAGTTGGCAGCCTTGGTATAAGTTAGTACATGGTGTATTGGCAGGGCATCTCGAGAAGCTAGGTTGTAAATTATTCGGTCAAAAATATGAGTTAGCCAGGACACAAAAATCGGCCTTGGAAATTAGATGATCGGCTACACCTGCTTCTATACACATTGTGGAGTATTGCCTAAATCATGACAGCCACTCATACCAAAGCAACTATGTTTGAGCCGGACTACCAAAGGGGGGTTAGGATCCAACATCGGCATAGGTTATGCAAGTGAACGAACACCGGTATACCCATTCGCATATGGGAAGGATTCACAAGCTATGAGGTAAGATCATTTGGAATTATAATTTGGGCAATGAATCTCAAGGTACTTATGAATTTGGTATATGGTCCCGATGAACCCTTGCTCGCTTTTCCTTGGAGTCGGCACCACGCCCATATTCTGAGCTGTTTTCGGCCGTTCAGGGTGGATGCCGACATTATATTTCTCTTTTCAACAACTGTCTTGTGTTCTGAGCTATTTTTCGGCCGTCTCAGACAGCTGTTGAGTTTCTTTTGGGTAGCGGTGACTCTATGTTCCGAGCTGTTCATCGGCCGTCTTAGGGAGCCGCTACATTCTTTTTATCAACATGGTCTCATGCTCTGAGCTGCTTTTCAGCCGTCTTGAGCCATGATTGAATTACTCCAGTAAAAGTCCCAGATCTGAGTTGTAAAGACCATTCTGGTGGCCACTGGTTTATTTGCTGATTTCATGCAAAAGGTTCGGAGGACCGATGCCTTACCAATACAGCTGGTGAGATGAAAAGCTTGCCAGATAAGTGGAATTGCACTAGGTTAAGGATAAGGCATGCTTGCAGGAATTTTTGCACCTAACAACATCCATGGTCATATGAAGAGTTGAGAATATGTGACCAATTTCCTATGGTAAAGGAATCAGGAAATAGGACAATAATGAAGAGCAAGACCGAAGATGTAGGATGGGTACTTGCAATGTTACATAACACCTTCGGATCAAATGCCTATGCCTGCACTCCCCTGTCACGAGCAAGGTTCTTCTGCCAGGACCACCGTCAATCAAGATATTGCTGTAAGATATTACTCCTTGGGACAGGGTGAATAGCAGCCAAAATGTTAATACAGAATAAAGACAAAATGGTCAGCTCAGAGGATTTAGCCACCCTGCAAACAGTCAGACCCCACCCGGAAAAATATTGAGATCCTCAGCATCGTAACTCGACACACTAACCAGTTTGGTGGTGTCCATGAAGGAAAGTTGTCCATAATTCCTGTTGGTACCAGACGGAAGCAGAACATGCTCATCAAACATCGCTCCCGGACTTATGGAAAGGTGACTTACTCCAATCAGGGAGATGTGCCAGATAAACCAGCAGACATGGTAACAATGAAGTCAACATAATATTGGATATGTGAGGAAAGTTCTGTCAGAATGAGGGTGCGGTACAGCAAAACACCCCAGAGTAAGAAAGCCATGTCCTATGAGTTTCGTGGGAAGAAATTATATCAAGAAAAAAAAGATACCCGAGTTGGAACCGGTTTTCTTTAAAGGCAGAATATTCATACTGGTCCCCTGAGCAACCAAATCTCGAGGATGAAATTTATTCTAAGGGGGGTAGGTTTGTGACACCCTGGTTTTTCCCATCTTTTCCTTACAAAATTTATTTGGAAATTTCCTTGAATTTGGCTTGGTTTTGTTTCTGAATGGCTCTATGGACTTAAAACCTTGGGAATTTCTTTTGATTTTCTTTCCCAAGTGACTCAAGCTCTCAAGAACTTCTCTCAAGTCATGTCACTTCCACTCTTGCCCAATCTCAATTTTTATTCCCATTTAATATTCCTTTTTCCATTAAAGGAATAACCCTTTGAGCTCTAGGTTGTGAAGCAACCTATATTTCTGCTCTCCCAAAAATCCCAAGAGAATTCTCATAAATCCTTTGGACCATATGAACCTTGCATATGTGGAAATATTCAAGATTTACTCCTCATGGTGAGCACAGCATCCAATCTTTGATTCTGGTCATAATTTTAGTTTGTGAGGCAACTATATTTTATATTTCTTCAAAAGTTCTGAAATTAATCCAGGACATTCTCCTACCCATATTATCACTCTCCCCAAATTTTTGGATCATTTCATTCAGCCAATTTCTCTATAAAATTCCCCCAAGTTTCTGTCCAGTGGGAAGTGTTGTGAAGGAAGTACCCTGTACACTAACCCAATTGGACTGAAATTTTTATAGCATGCTGGCATCATCAAATAACCCACCAATGCCAAGTTTCGACTCCAGGAACCCATCCAAGTGAGTGCAACATCCTCTGCAAGATGTCTGGATCAAAGAGGCAGTTGTCAAGCAACCATGCTCTACACTGACCCATTTGATCTGAATTTTTCCCAGTATGTGCACCTTCCTACTGCATTTCAGAATGGCAAACTTTATCTCTCAAAACCCTAGACATTTCTCCTTAACTTGCTGCCCAAGTTGCTGACCAGAAACTTCTAGTGAACCTAGCCAGCTGTCCAGACCAGCTCTTGTCAAACCAAAGGCACATGAAGGACTCAGGTTGAGAAGACTACCGCATAGACATGATAGTTCGGGGCAAAGCGCACCGCAAGCGTCCATGCACGCGGTGACCATGCGTCTGCCAGGTAGAACTCGCGCTCTGCGCACTGAACCCTCTCGGGCCTCGCCGGTTCTTCGCGATTAGGCCACCTCGCCGTGTCCCTTAGTGCCGACGTCGTCGCCGTCGTCCACCTGGCTAGCCTGGACCCTTCTACTCCCTCCGGTGAGCCTCGCCGCTGCACACGGCCAAGTGTGCGCACGGGCAGCACAGTGGCCGTACGGGGATGAGTTGGCTGGCAGCTTCCCGGCGAGCCGTCGCCTTGCTCTTTATTCCTCTGACCTCTCTTGTCACTTCACCTCGCTCCACGACGGCCAGCTTGTCGTCCTCGCCGCGCCAGCACACCCGTGGCAGGATCCAGCTCGGCCACCCTCCGCCTACCTATAAAAGGCCCTCCCCGGCCTCGTCTCTCCTCACTACTCCACCCCTCTCCCTCTCAATCGCCGCCCAGTAGCTCCGGAGCAAGTCGCGAGGCTCTCCTCCTCCATCTCCGGTGAGCTGCTCCGCCGTTCTGCCCCTGCTCCTCCCACTCGCCTCCGCCCACCTCAGCTCCATTTGAGGCCACCCCCAAGCTCGTGGCACTCCACTGACCCTCCCCAGCCTCTCCTCTGCCCCAGAGCTCGCCGGAGTCGCCGAATCCGTCGACCCCCGAAGAGCGCCGCCGCCTGAGACGAAGGGGGCGACGCCGTCCGGCCATCTCCCGACGAGATACGAGTACGGGAGTGCTCGCCTTCGACTGCCCGATCCATCCCCGCCGTCCTCAAAGTTCGCCGCCGTCGCTATCGCCGGCAACCGTCGCCGGTGAGCCGCCGTCCTTTGTTCCCTCCCTTCCCCTGTTCAAACTTGGCAAGCGGGCACCACCTGTCGGCGACTCCAAGCGCTCCCGAACCGGTACATAAGTGGAGGCGCCCGGCCAGTTTACGTCTTCGACGTGGCCGCTTCTGGGATTTTCCAATTTTCAGTTTAAATTCAATTTAAATCCAGATTTGACTAAACTTTGACCAGCCATAACTTTTAAACCATAAGTCCAAATGAGTTCATTCTTTTTGCATTATTTTTCTTATGAGCTCCTCTAGTTGCTGTAAAAATTTGGGATTTTTCTCTGCTAGCTAAAATTTCTGGTTAAAAAGAAAATGCTTTATGTGGTATTTGAAAATGCTTTCAAAAATGTTTTTCAGATTTGTTTTGCCTAGTTGGCGAAGGCCAAGAGTACTCCCACACTCTATTGGTGCAAGGCAAGCCACAACTCTCATTTGCATAATTGCATTGCAATATCATAGTTTAAATATTTATTTTAATGCCAATTATGAATGGATTAATTTATGCAATTCTTTGGAGATGTTGGATAAGTTACTGTCATGATGATGATGATATTTTGGATTAGTAGGAGAATTTCAGATTTTATGTCGTAGTGTTGTCGGACTATGAGATCACCGTCTATGATTATTTTGTGATTCTGCCGGCACTGCATATATGGGATCAGTAGTAAAAGTTGATCATGACGCTCATTGGATTTCTAGTTAGTTATTGTGATAACTTGGATCATTTGTAGGTCGGAGTGTCGGTGATGACTACGATTACTAGGGGATAAATTCCTTCATCGTTGATCAAGTGCCACTGAACCGAGCTTTCCAGTGCAGCCACACCTGCTGGAATGGGACGGCCTTGGCTTGGTCTAACAGTGTGCTCTTTTATCGGTACCACCAAAGAGGGAAGGTTATGCGTGCGCGCCGCCCTAATCAGGTAGATGACGATAATCTTGTGAGCCCAGTTTGGTGTTTGAGCTCAGGTCCCCGTTTGGGACGGTTGTTTGGCCATGACGGTGGCAGGTGTCATGGGGTGACACAGGGGCCACCCAGGGTAGGACTCCGGGGGAGGATGATTGTCGGTGGTATGGTGGAAGAGTCATGGGTTAGGCAAGTTTTGTTGAAGCGGCACCGGTCCACCCGGAAAGGGAAGTGTACCATGGTACGGGGCCAGGAGCTTCATAGTGTGGGTAAAGTGTGCAACCTCTGCAGAGTGTAAGAATCTATTCGAATAGCCGAGTCCACGGAATTGGACACAGTTCATACTAAGTCACACTGTCTGATCAACGCCGATGAGGGAATGACATGTTAATGATGGAAGAACTCGTCTCAGCATGGTTGGGTGACTGATTTGTTGAGATTGCTGGTAATTGTTGAGGATGATCCCATGGATGATTGTCAGGTAATCTTGAGGTGACTATGAGCTGGTCATGAGAGTAAGTGGTTCAATCATGTGGTTCCAGACAAAGTTGTTCGGTAATGGTAACAAGTTTGATAGATGTAGCACTAGCATGTTGTTATTTTCTTCCACCCTTTTTAGTAGCATTTAAAACCTGAGTTAATCATGATTGCTATGACATTGTCATGCCTTGATGCTTTTGATGGTTGCGAGCTTGCGAGTACATTCAAAGTACTCACCTGGCGTGTCATGCCAGTTTGCAGGTGCTGCCATGTTTGCTTAGTGGAGGTGTTCGAGTCGCGAGCTAGGACGTGTCCTTAGCTAGAGTCCCTGCGGAATGGAGTCCATTTCGACGCCGTGATTCTGCTGCCAAGATTCGAGCCGCTGCTAGCATAGAATTGTCATAGCAAGCGTAGCTTTGCCGAGGCAACCCTTTGTAATATCTCAAACCCTTGTACCCATCTATTTGTAATAAAGAGATGATTTGTTCTATGCCATGCAGTGCCGTATTCTAGAAGACTTGATCTCTGGGCTGGAATACGGGGTGCTCCGGTGACTTTGAGCCGGGGTGCCACAACAGCTCTCCCCGACAAAGAAACAACTAAGGAATGGATCATGTACTTTGACGGTGCCTTCTCGCTGCAAGGCGCCGGTGCTGGAGTGCTGCTTGTCGCACCCATCGGAGCGCAGCTCAAGTATGTAATTCAAATGCACTTTCCCAGGGAGAAAGCAACAAACAACACTGCTGAGTACGAAGGGCTCCTTGCCGGTCTTAGGATCACGGTGGACCTTGGAATCAGAAAATTGATCATCCGTGGTGACTCGCAGCTTGTTGTGAAGCAGGTGAACAAAGATTACCAACGCTTTTATAGGCTTACTACCACGGAATAACCGCAACAGTCCACGTTCCCATCACCCGCATTTAATGCGTGGATTGGACGTGCATCAAGAAAACCATCATGACTAAAATTACGGCGGCAGTTTTCCCGCCGCGTGTCCGTGCATTGTTTGGGCCTAGCCCAATGACGCCTCGCACGCGCGTGTGGCCCAGGCCCGGGGGCTCCTGTGGGTGTACTAAGATTTGGGCCCTTAGTACCCCAGACTTATGCACAGGCAGTAGCAGCTCCCCGGCAAGGAGGCTTGCCGGAAATCACCAAGTCCAAGATTCAAGATTCAGTTGCAGAAGCTACTGGAGGGAGGATCAAGATGAAGCATCAAGTTATACACTAAAGATAACCTTTGCCGGCAAGGCTGAGCCGCGAAGGTGAAAACCCAGCAAGCTCCATGCCGGCAAGCTCTCGCTAGCTGTTAGCGCTCCACCTCATCGAGCCGCTAGTCGCTAATCGATGAAGGGTCGAGCCCGCAGGCAGTTAGGTGGGATTTGTCGAGCACGTGTCAGCGCGCTGGAAGGAGATTTGCCTTTAATGACACCCGTCCAGAAGGCCTGTCAAATTAATAGGAGGTAGCTGGGCGAGCGGTGCAGAAACCTTGCCGGTGCTACCCCTCTACATGACACCTAATTGAGCATTTATTGCTTTTGTCCTAAACTGGCAGAGTTAGGTATGATAGCACTGTTTGCTATCTAATCAATATGTAATGATTATTTTGCCACTGTGGTGACCCCTTGAGCTATAAAAGGAGGGCCATGGCAACAGTTACAAGGATCGAACCTTTGCACAACTTGCATGCGTAGCTGCTCTTTCTGCACCTTGCCAGGAGAAGCGCTCCTTCTACTTGTGCTCATACACATCCAATACACCAAAGCAGGAGTTGGGTTTTACACCTCATGGTGGCCCGAACCTGGGTAAACTCATTGTGCCTCTGCTGGTTCTACTCTTTGTGCTCGTCGATCTCCCTAGTCGAACCGCAAAGGAGCTAGATGGCCCCATAGATGGTCGTACACACGACAGTAAATGATAAAAACAGAATTTTTGATGTGGAATGCTACCTATCATGTTTCATCATGTAATCTCTCTTACGGTATGAATAATAAGATCTGAGTGATTCAAAGCAATAGTCTATAATTTGATATAAAGACATCAATACTCAGGCATACTAACAAACAATCTTGTCTTTCAAGAAAAAATGCTAAAGAAAGTTATCCCTACAAAATCATATAATCTTGTCATGCTCCATCTTCTTAACACAAAATATTTATCATGCACTACCCCGATGACAAGCCGAGCAATTGGTTCATACTTTTAATGCGCTTCAGCTTTTTCAACCCCCACGCAATACATGAGCGCAAGCCATGGATATAGCACTATGGGTGGAATAGAATAGGGTGATCGAGATTAATAAGGGGAAGTAAAAAAAAAGAAGATAGTCTCACATCGACGAGGCTAATCAACGGGCTATGGAGATGCCCATCAATTGATGTCAATGCGAGGAGTAGGGATTGCCATGTAACAGATGCACTAAGAGCTATAAGTGTATGAAAGCTCAACATGAAAACAAAGTGGGTGTGCATCCAACTTGCTTGCTCATGAAGACCTCGGGCATTTGAGGAAGCCCATCATCAGAATATACAAGCCAAGTTCTATAATGAAAAATTCCCACTAGTATATGAAAGTGACAAAATAGGAGACTCTCTATATGAAAAACATGGTGCTACTTTGAAGCACAAGTATGGAAAAGGATAGTAACACTGCCCCTTATCTCTTTTTCTCTCATTTTTTTTCTTTTCTCTTTTTTTTCATTTTTTTTCTTTCTCTTTTTTTCTTTTTTTCGTGGGCTCTTTTTGGCCTCCTTTTTTTTCTTTTCTTTTTTCCTTTTATTTCCTCACTGGGACAATGCTCTAATAATGATGATCATCATACTTCTATTTACTTACATCTCAAAACTAGAACAAAATATGACTCTATATCAATGCCTCTGGCGGTGTACCAGGATATGCAATGATACTAGCGTAACATGTATAAAAAATGATGAACGGTGGCTGAGCCACAAATACTATGTCAGCTATATGATCATGCAAAGCAATATGACAATGTCGATGTGTGTCATAAAAACGGAACGGTGGAAGTTGCATGGAAATATATCTCGAAATGGCTATGGAAATGCCATGATAGGTAGGTATGGTGGCTGTTTTGAGGAAGATATAAGGAGGCTTTTGTGTGATAGAGCATATCATATCACGGGGTTTGGATGCACCGGCGAAGTTTGCACCAACTCTCAGTGTGAGAAAGGGCAATGCACGGTACCGAAGGGGCTAGCAAATTGCGAAAAGGTGAGAGTGCGTATAATCCATAGACTCACATTAGACATAAAGAACTCACATACTTATTGCAAATGTTTATTAGCCCTTGAAGAAAAGTACTACTACACATGCCCCTAGGGGGATAGATTGGTAGGAAAAGACCATCGATCATCCCCGACCGCCAGTCATAATGTAGACAATCAATAATAAATCATGCTCCAACTTCTTAGCATAATGATAGATCATGCATGCATGCTTCGGGAATCACAAACCTTAACACCAATATTCTTACTAAACCACAATTATCTACTAGCACCACCCACATATTACCATCTTAATATCGCAAAACTATTGCAAGGAATCAAACTTATCATATTCAGTGATCTACATGAAAGTTTTTATTATATCCCTCTTGAATACCTATCATATTAGGAACAAATTCATAACCCATGCATATTACCATTGCTATTCGTTAGACTCTCAAAAATATACTCCCTCCGTCCGAAAAAACTTGTCCCAAGCTTGTCCCTCAAATGGATGTATCTAGCACTAACTTGGTACTAGATACATCAATTTAAGGGACAAGTTTTTTCGGACGGAGGGAGTATAAGTGAAGCATGAGAGTGCAATTATTTCTTTAAAATATAACCACCGTTGTGCTCTAAAAGATATAAGTGATGCACTAGAGCAACTGCCTAGCTCAAAAGATATAAGTGAAGCACATAGAGTATTCTAACAAATCATGAATAATGTGTGTCCCTCTCAAAAAGGTGTGTTCAGCAAAGATGATTGTGACAAACTAAAAAGCAAACAAAATCAAACAAACTATATCACAAGACGCTCCAAGTAAAACACATATCATGTGATGAATAAAAATATAGCTCCAAGTGAGTTACCGATAGATTGTAGACGAAAGAGGGGATGCCATCTGGGGCATCCCCAAGCTTAGACGCTTGAGTCTTCCTTGAATATTACCTTGGGGTGCCTTGGGCATCCCCAAGCTTAGGCTCTTTCCACTCCTTATTCCTTTCTCCATCGTAGTCTCACCCAAAACTTGAAAACTTCAGCACACAAAACTCAACAGAAACCTCGTGAGATCCGTTAGTATAACAAATAAATCTTAAACTTTAGGTACTGTTGTAAATTGATTCATATTTAATATTAGCATAATGCTACTGTACTCCAACTTCTCCATGACTCATACCCCCCGATACGATCCATAGATTCATCAAAATAAGCAAACTATGCAACAAAAACAGAATCTGTCTAAAACAGAACAGTCTGTAAAGATCTATTTAAAAACCATACTTCTGTAACTCCAACAATTCTGAAAAAATAGTAAAACATAAAAAAATTCATATACCAATACTGTGTAAAAATTTCAGATTTTTGTAACGCTCTAGTACAGAACCAAAAATCAAATACTGGATGCAAAACTTTCTGTTTTCCAAACAGCATCAATTATACTATCATCCAAATCATCCCAAAGGCATTACTTAGCACAAACACTAATTAAAAGATAAAAATCACAATAATAATAGAGGCTACCATTGTGTAAACTCACAAAACAGAAATAAAAAGAAAAAAATTTAAGATACATATTGGGATGCCTCCCAACAAGCGCTTTCTTTATAGCCATTAAGGTAGGCTTCGATATTTTAATGATGCTCACACGAAACATAATAATTGAAACACAAAGAGAACATCATGAAGCATATGAAAAACACATTTAAGTCTAACATACTTCCTATGCGTAGGCATTTTATAGGAAAACAAATTGTCAAGACAACCAATATCTAGCATATGCAAATGGAAAGAATGAAGCATTAATAATTCCAACACAAAGATAGGTAGTTTAGTGACCTGAAGATTTCTATAACCATATTTTCCTCTCTCATAATAATTACATGTAGGATCATAATCAAATTCAACAATATAGCTATCATATAAAATATTCTCTTCATGATCCACATGCATAAAAGTTTTACTCTTCCAAAATAGTGGGATTAACATCAACTAAAGTCATGACCTCTCCAAACCCACATTTATCAAAAATTTCATAAGATTGAACACTCTCCAAATATGTGGGATTCTTTTTACCTAAATTTGACATTATTCCAAACCCACTTTCAATAGTATTGCAATTATTATTATCAATATCATATTCATCATGAGGCTTAAATAAATATTCAAGATCATAAGAAGCATCACCCCAACCAAGATCATTACAATAAGTAGTGGACGTAACAAAATCATCATCCCCAAGCTTGTAGTTTTGCATATAATTAACACAATTGACATTAATATAATTTATAATAAAATCATTGCAATCATGCTTTTCATTCAAAGAGCTATCATGAATCACTTTATAAATTTCTTCTTTTAACACTTCATCACAATTTTCAAGCAAAACTTCATAAAGATAATCTAGTGCACTCAACTCACTAGAAATTGGTTCATCATAATTGGATTTTTTGAAAAGATTAGCAAGTGGATGAGGATCCATATCAATAGATTTTTAGCAATCGAAGATGCAAACAAATAGAAGGCACATGGCAACACAAGCAAAGATAGCACACAAAATAGTTTTGTATTTTTTTGTAAAATTGTTTTAGAAGTGGGGGAGATGAAAATGAGAGGCAAAAGAAAATAAAAAGGAAAATAAAATAAATGCAAGTGGATGATAGTTTATGCGAAGGTACTTGATAAGTTTTGGTGATGTCTCCCCGGCAACGGCGCCAGAAATTCTTCCTGCTACTTGTAGACTGCGTTGGTATTTCCCCGAAGAGGAGAGGATGATGCAGTATAGAAGAGATAAGTATTTCACTTAGTTAAGAACCAAGGTTATCAATCCAGTAGGAGAACCATGCAAAATTCCTTTAGCAACACCTGCACACACAAAATCAAACACTTGCACCCAACGCAAATAAGAGGGTTGTCAATCCTCTTAGAGGTTATTTGCAAGGATCAATTCTGATAGTGATAGATAGATAAAGTAAAATACTAAATAAAATAAAAGTAAATAAATTGCAGCACGGTATTTTTGGTTTTTAATATATGATAAAAGTAGACCCCGGGGCCATAGTTTGCACTAGAGGCTTCTCTCTCGAACACATAGCATACGGTGGGTAAACAAATTACTGTTGGGCAATTGATAGAAAAGCAAATAATTATGATGGATTCATGGCAATGATCATGTATATAGGCATCATATCCGAGACAAGTAGACCGACTCCTGCCTGCATCTACTACTATTACTCCACCCATCGACCGCTATCCAGCATGCATCTAGGGTATTAAGTATGAAACAGAGTAACACCTTAAGCAAGATGACATGATGTAGACAAAGTAAACTCAAGCAATATGATTAAACCCCATCTTTTTATCCTTAATGGCAACAATACAAATACGTGTCATGTCCCTTTCTGTCACTGGGATTGAGCACCGCAAGATTGAACCCATCACAAAGCACCTCTCCCATTGCAAGATAAACCAATCTAGTTGGCCAAACCAAATCGATAGATCGGAGAGAAATACAAAGTTATGTTATTCATGCATAAAAGAGTTCAGAGAAGACTCAAATGTTTCTCATGAATAATCTGATCATAAACTCACAATTCATCGGATCCCAACAAACACACCGCAAAAGAAGATTACATCGGATAGAACTCCAAGAACATCGAGGAGAACATGGTATTGAAGATCAAAGAGAGAGAGAAGAAGCCATCTAGCTACTAGCTATGGACCCATAGGTCTGTGGTAAACTACTCACACATCATCGAAAGGGCAACAAGGTTGATGAAGAAGCCCTCCGTGATCGATTCCCCCTCCGGCAGAGTACCGAAAAAGGCCTCCAAATGGGATGATGGAAGAACAGAGGCTTGCGGCGGCGAAAAGGTTCTCTCTTCTGTCCCTCTGGTATATTGGGAATATTTGGGAATTTATAGCGCTAGAATTAGGTCAAGAGGTGCCACGAGGGGCCCACAAGCCTGGGGGGCACCTCCCGAGCTTGTCGCTCCCTCGTGGCTCGTCTTGTCTTCTCCCGAAGATTCAAGGGTCCCTTCTGGTCCAAAAAAAATTAATCCAAAGTTTTTTCTTCGTTTGGACTCCGTTTGATATTGATTTTCTGAAAAGGCAAAAACAGGCAAAAAACAGCAACTGGCACTGGGCACTGGGTTAATAGGTTAGTCACAAAAAATGATATATAATGGCATATAATTGCATATAAAACATCCAAGATTGATACTATAATAGCATGGAACAATCAAAAATTATAGATATGTTGGAGACGTATCACCCCTGTAGGGGATCCAAAGCCTATCTAGCCGTACCGGCAATACAAGCCCATATTTTCTAGCTAGTTCCACTTTCCCGATTTTACTTGTGATGCTTAGGGTTTTCCCATTTTATCTACACTATGATTTGTATGTGCTTTGTGTTGTACTAGCAACACTCCACCCTTCAAGCTAAACAACACACCACTCATAATTCCAAAGCTTAGTTGTTCATATAGGAATGTGATATGATAATGATATTAGTTAACAGACACATTTAATGGGTCAGCTAATGTTTCCACTTGACTTCCCAAACACACGTGGCCACATATAGAGTGACAGCAGGGAATTGCATTTCTTTGTGCTCTCTGGTTCATCATGGGTGGGCAACGAACATTGTATTATCCAAAATCTGCTTGCTCTTCTTTAACATGTTCCTCTTCTGTTCTTCTTTAATAAGTATAGTAGTAAAATATGTTCCTTGTCGGGAAGAGGAGCAGGGACATTTGTAGTCCACATGTCTATTGGGTCATTTCTGATCGATGCTTTCAACTCTTCGAATTGGTCTGCCATAATATCCAGGAAATGCTGAGAGCTGTGTCACCTTTGATAGTCTAGATTGATAGTAACAGTAGTGCGCCTTCAGTTGAAGAGAGCTTCCCCTATAGGGGATCCAAAGCCTTTGTAGCCGTACCGGCAATACACGCCCATATTTTCCAGCTAGTTCCACTTTCTCAATTTTACTCGTGATGCTTAGGGTCTTCCCATTTTATCTACACTATCAGCTGCGTAAGTGCTTTGTGTCGTACTAGCCGAACTCCACCATTCAGGCTAAACAACACACCACTCAAATTTCGAAAGCTTAGTTGTTCATATCCGAATGTGATATGATAATGATATTAGTTTACAGACACATTTAATTGGTCAGCTAATGTTCCCACTTGAGTTTCCAAATGCACGTAGCCTGGTTTATCATGAGCTTAGTTTCCAAATGTATAGAAAGAAGTGGAATCTCCATAATATGCTTCCTCTTCTATTATTTAACATGTTCCTCTTATGTTCTTCTTTAATAAGTACAGTATGTTCCTCGTCAGGAAGGGGAGCAGGGAGATCTGCAGTAAACAGGTCTATTGGCTGCTTCTGCTAGATGCTTTCAGCACTTCGAGTTGGTCTGCCATAATATCCAGGAAATACTAGGAACAGTAGTGCGCCTTCAGTTGAATAGAGCTGGCCTGTAGGGGGTCAAAATGCTTTCGATTAGTAGCTGCAATACAACCCCATATTTTCGCTTTCCAGATTTATTTATGATGTTATGGTTTCCCCCTTTTATCTACACTACTATCTGCCTAGATGCTTCGTGTCGTACTAGCAGCACTCCATCCTTCAAGCTAAACTACATGCCACTCATAATTCCAAAGCTTACACTACAGGAATCAGCTAATTTGCCGTCTGCCATAGCAGACGGCAAAGAACAAGAACACCGACGGCAAACCTCTTTGCCGTCTGCCACGGACGGCAAACACTTCCGGCACTAAAAGTCACGGTAATGAGTTTGTTTGCCGTCTGCCTAACGACAGCGGACGGCAAAGAACTTTGCCGTCTGCTTTCCTGGCCAAGCTGACGGCAAAGATCATGGACGGCAAAGAATAGCTGTTAGCCCCGTTAGATGGCTAACGGCAGACTTTGCCGTCCGCCGGCGGACGGTAAACTTTGCCGTCAGCCCTATGACGTCAGCAGACCCGTGGCAGGGCTGGTCTTTGCCGTTTGCTAGGGCTGATCTTTGCCGTCTGCCAGGACTGGTCTTTGCCGTCTACCACGTGGCACGTTTGCCGTCCGCCTACCGACGGCAAAGGGCTTTGTCGTCCGTTGGCAGACGGCAAAGTGCCTGTATTGCCACTGTTTTTTTGTTTTCTGTTATTTCCCTGCATTTTCAAAACACAAATATGATATATATAGCAGTCCATCAATGCATAGGCCATGTATCCAACATCTAACAGTTCATCAATGCAAGAGAACACATAGGGTATTAAAAGATCCAATACATACATAGTTTCACGGAGTTCATCCATATATACATACATAGTTTCACATTGTTCATCAATACAAATCAAAACAAAAACTAAACACTAGCAGTCCATCAATGCCAACTTCCATGAAGTGAATCAAACCTGCAAAAATGGGAGTAAGAAATTTAGAAGAAGAAGAAGAAGAAGAAGACTAGAAGAAGAAGAAGAAGAAGAAGAAGAAGAAGAAGACTAGAAGAAGAAGAAGAAGAAGAAGAAGAAGAAGAAGAAGAAGACTAGAAGAAGAAGAAGAAGAAGAAGAAGAAGAAGAAGAAGACTAGAAGAAGAAGAAGAAGAAGAAGAAGAAGAAGAAGAAGAAGACTAGAAGAAGAAGAAGAAGAAGAAGAAGAAGAAGAAGAAGACTAGAAGAAGAAGAAGAAGAAGAAGAAGAAGAATAAGAAGAATAAGAAGAAAGAAAGAAAAAGAATAAGAATAAGAAGGAGTAGAAGATGGAGAAAAATAAAGAAGAGAAAAAGGAAGAATAAGAATATATTTTCTTCTTCTTCTTCTCTCCTTTTCTCATCTTTCTTCTTCTCTTCTATCTTTTTATCCTTTTCCTTCTCATTCTTCTTCTTTTATTCTTTCTTTTTCTTCTCCTTCTTCTTCTATTCTTTCTTTTTCTCCTCTTCCTTGTTTTTGTTCTTCTTATTCCTTATTTGTGTCATTTTAGAGCTAACTTAGGTAATTATGCCATTTTTGAGCTAAGTAAGCTTATTATGTCAATTTGGAGGAAAATAAGGTAAGGATAGGTCATTTTTGTGCTAACCTAGGTAATTATGCCATTTTTGAGCTAACTTAGGTAAGTATAGGTCATTTTAGAGCTAACTTATGTAATTATGTCGTTTTGGAGGAAACTAAGGTAAGTATATGACATTTATGAGCTAACCAAGGTTATTATGCCATTTTTGAAATGAATAAGCTATTTATGTCATAAATGAACTAAATAAGCTAATTATGTCATTTTGGAGGATAATTAGCTAAGTATGTCTTTTTTGGGGAAAATAAGCTAAGTATGTGGCATAATAGGGCTAACAAGCATGTACGAAGCTAAGTATGCATTTGTTAAGCAAAACACTAGAGAAAACTTACCGGAGGTCAAGCACCGGGGTTCCTCGAGCCGGTATCACCTGGAGAAGGGTTGTGCGATGCGGCTTCGGAGTTATGCTGCACCAAAGATCATTTGCAAAGTCTCGTTAGCATGATGACACTCAAAAGTTAAGACTAGTAAATAATGACCATTCAAATGAAAGTCACCGTTCCCGCTCCCACCATCTTTCAACACCTGCCATGACAAAGAGTAAACGAAATTAGTACAACATAAAAAAATTGAATACATGACATGAATAATAATATGTATATAATTTAAGTTGGGATGCATACAAACTAATAGTCTGGATCATCTATATATGTCAATAGATGCATCATCATCATCACTATCACGCGTGTCGTCATGAATGACGTGCTCATCGGGTTCAGCGGCATCAACATGTGGAAGGCCTTTCTGTAATTGGTCAAGCATTGATAGGTCATCCGCAGCAGTAACCTCTTCTTGTTCCGGCTCTTCTTGTTCCGGCTCAGGGGTGAAGTCGGATTCACTGTCACTGTCTACTTTCATGTTCTGGGGTGAAGTAGAGCGGTTCTTGAAACATTTTTGGAAAGACATGTTTCTTGGAAGAATTCTCCTTCATATGTGTCTGGGTTAATGTGAGGTTCATAATACTCTTCATTGGGGGGAGGTGGTCTAACACGTGGCGACACTTCATAAACGACATCCCAACCATTCAGATTTGCATTAGTTTGGCAAGCCCACGGTACATAGAAAACTTGGGTCGCCTGTTGAGCCGTAATATAGACATCGGGAACATCTAAATGGGTGCTTTGTTTGATTTCGACTAGCCCTATATGTTCATGAGTCCTTCTAGTCTCCTTCGGCTGGAACCAATAACATTTGAAGACTACGACATTCGGTGGGTTTTCACCATAGAATAGAAGTTCATAAATTGCCTCAACTCTTCCATAATACTCGGTACCTCCTTCACCGATAGCAGAGACACCACAATTTGTAGATTTTCGGTCGGCCATAGATAGCTCTTTGCCAAAGGTACGAAAGCGATACCCGTTGATGTCGTATTTCTCAAATGAACGGACCTTATAGTCAAAACCATTAGCGACTTGTCTCAATTCGGCATCCATAGACTCTGAATTAGCCTACAAAAGTTTAATACGAAAGGATTGTTGCATTAGCCGCAAATTAGACCAAGAAATTGAAATGGTCCATTAATGGTAATCACTGTTTGTTTGAACCAAGAGATGAAACCGGGATAGCCGCCTCCATGCTTTGCCAGAAGTTCATACTCTTCGATGGAATCCTTTTGGATCACTGCTACATCTGAGAATTTGGCGACGTATCGATTGTATCAAATATCCGGGAATAAGAGCAGTTCAAAAGAATTAGAAGTTGCGAAACAATGTACCAAGAACTTACTCGATGTACGGCCGCACTTCAGTTAGGTTGTTGAAGATATACAACGAAATGGTCCGCCATTCTTCGACATCCAACCCTACTAGTTTCGAAGCACCGGCTGGTGCGAGCTTCCCTTTGAATAGGCTGAGGTTGGATCCACCTTTTTTAGGGTAGCCAGCATTGTACCGAGGCTTCGGATTATGCAAATGACGATTTTTGGCTTCGTAGTGTGCTGTCACGAAGTTTGCCGCCTCCTCAGTAATGAATGCCTCGGCCATCGATGCTTCAATTCTACGTTTATTATTAAATTTTGCTCGAAGCGTCTTCTGCATCCTCTCAGTTGCATAGCACCAACGATTTTGCACGGGCCCCCCCAATCTTGCCTCGGTCGGGAGATGTAAAATCAAATGCTGCATTGGATTAAAGAAGTGCGGTGGAAAGATCTTCTGTAACTTGCAGAGCAACTCCGGCGCCAACTTCTCCATGTCATCTATCACGGCAGGCGATAGTTCTTTCGCACAAAGAACACGGAAGAAATAGCTCAGCTCTGCCAGTACTAGTCATTCATCCTCAGGGATAAAGCCACACAACATCACCGGCATTACCCGCTCAAGCCATATGTGCCAATCATGACTCTTGAGACCAAATATTTTCAATTTTTCAAGACTCGCTCCCCTCTTTAGATTCGCTGCATACCCATCGGGGAACATCAACTGCATATTCACCCACAAGATAATTTCCCTCATAGCTAGCCTTCCAAGATTGAACCAGGCCTTTGGCTTCATCCAGTTCTGCTTTCCTTTCGGTTGTCGCATGTTTTGTAACGGTCTATCACATAGAGTCTGCAGATCGACTCTAGCCTTAGTATTATCCTTTGACTTCCCATCTATGCCGAACAATGTACCAAAAAGGGCCTCGCCGATATTCTTTTCAGTGTGCATCACGTCGATGTTGTGTGGAAGAAGGAGGTCTTTGAAGTAAGGCAGATCCCACAAGCATGTCTTGTGAGTCCAGGCGTGTTCCGAATTATACCCCATGAAATACCTTGGACGCTCTAGATCAAGCTCCAGAGCATTTAACTGATCCAGGATCTGTTGGCCAGTCAACGCAGGTGGTGCAGAGTTTTTGACAACTCTACCTTTGGTGAAGTTCTTCTTGTCTTTTCTAAACTTATGGCGAGGATCCAGGAACTGTCTATGCAAGTCGAAGCAAGAATACTTGCGACCCGCCTGCAGCCAATGAAACTGAAGAGCTGCCTTGCATGTGGGGCACGGGAACCTTCCATGCGTACACCAGCCAATGAATAGCGCATACGCCGGCAAGTCATGCATCGAGTACATGTACCAGACACGCATTATGAAGTTTCGTTTGCTAGCGGCGTCGTATGTCTTGAACCCATTATCCCAAGCTTCTTGCAATTCATCCTTAAGCGGCTGCATGTACACATTCATATTCTTCCCCGGATAGTTGGGCCCTGGAATTATCAACGTCAGGAAAATGTTCTTTCTTTGCATAATCTGTCCGGGGGGGGGGAGAGATTGAGTGGAATGACAAATACAGGCCAATAACTGTATTGGGTTGCCATCATACCAAACGGATTGAACCCATCCGTGCCGATGCAGACTCGAGGATGCCTTGGATCTGCCACTTTTTGCTCATGTAATGCATCGAAGTGCTTCCACGCAGAACCATCCGATGTGTGTACCATCATTTGATTCCCATCTGCATCTAGTTCGGTTCTTTTGCCCATTTTGTGCCATGTCATCTGTCTGGCCGTCTCTTCGACCATGAAAAGACGTTGAAGTCTTGGTACGATTGGCAGATACCGAAGAACATTAACGGGGATTTTGGTCTGCCTCTTCTCACCCATACCGTTGTCTACCACAACATACCTGGAAGACTTGCAAATGGGACAATAGTTCAAGTCCGCATACTCAAGCCTAAATAAGGCCCATCTTTTCTCACAGGCATTTATCTTCTCATAGGGCATCTTAAGTACACGGAGGATTTTGTCCGACTGGTACAGGTTTGCAGGCAGTACATGGCCTTTGGGTAGAAAGCGTCCAAATAGTGTCATCATCGCGTCGTAGCATTCTCTGCGCCCAAGTTGAATTGAGCCTTCAGAGCCATTACTTGTGCGATGGCATCCAGCTGACAAAGCTAAGTGTGCTCGTGGAGAGGACGTTTTGAAGACTCCAACATTTCATTGAAGGCCTTTGCAGATTCCTCCATCTCATCGTCCGAATCCCGAGCAACATCAAAGTCTTGCACCATGTCTTCGATCCCGGTACCATGCTCGTTGGTGCGACGACGAACCACGTCAGCTCGGGTACGTTGGGCAGACTCACCATGAAATGTCCACACCGTATAATCAGGCGTAAAACCCCACTTCTGTAGGTGTTTACCCATTTCACCCTCTGTCCTCTGTGAAAAGTTGTCGCACCTAACACAGGGGCACCAGGTTTTTCTCTGGCCATTTGCAAATGTGGCTTTCACAAACCCCTTGGTTTTTTTTAACCATTCATTGGTCGTGTCTTTCTGACTAGTGTGACCGGTGTACATCCACGCACGATCACTCATCTTGCCTACCTACTAAACACACAAGAAATATATATATAATTCAGCATATATATTCATCAGTTAATCAAGTATGTCAATTTTATTACGTCCATGCAACCTACACGCTAATAGGTAAAGATAGGTCCTAATCCCACCCGAGTATGTGTAGATTGGGTTCGTTTTCCCATGCTCTGCTCCGGATCCAACGCAAAATTTCGGCAGCACCTCCCCGCTGTTCTCCTGATACACGTCTCGTCAATAAACAGAGAGGATGTGTACCCGGAGAACAACAAGGAGGCACTGACGAAATTCTGCATCGGATCCGGAGCAGAGCATGGGAAAACGAACCCAATCTGCACATACTCGGGCTGTCCATGGATAACGTTGGACAATTCGAAAGAATCACGGTTATAAATATGCAAATGCATGCATATTTATAACTGTAACCCTTTCGAACGGGAGACGCATACTGGTCACGCATACTGATGATTGAAGACACCTATAGCTAGCAAGTTTCATCGACACGAAGACCAGAACAGAGCAAATTAAGGGGGGGGGGAGGAGATGTCATTTGTGCTCACCCACGAACGCAGGGGAGCTCGTTGAACGCACGAGGAGGTCTTCGAACACCAGACCCACGCAGCGATGAAACAACTGCACATTTAAATCCACCCGATCAACACAAATATTCAATCCCGATAAAAAATCTATATATATATATAACTACTTTTCTATTTTTTTTCTATTCTCCTCTATTCCTTCTTCTCCTCTTTTTCTTCTTCTTCAGACCATCTTCTGTTTTTCCTCTTCTTCTCCTCTTCTCCTCTTTTTCTTCATCTTCCTATACTTCTCCTCTTCTTCTTCACCTCTTCTTCTTCTCCTTCTTCTTCTTTTCTTCTCCTCCTCCTCCTCTTCTTCTTCTTCTTCTTCTTCTTCTTCTTCTTCTTTTCTTCTCCTCCTCTTCTTCTTCTTCTTCTTTTCTTCTCCTCCTCTTCTTCTTCTTCTTCTTCTTCCTTCTTTTTTTTCATCTTTCTTCTTCTTCTTCTAATTATCTAAACCTAAACCTAAACCTAAACCTAGCACTAACCTAAACCTAGCACTAATTAACCTAAACCTAAACAGCAAAAAACAGAAACAAAAAACAGAAAAAAAAACTCACCTTGGAGGAGGGCCGGCGCAGGGAGGAAGGCGGCGCCGCAGTGGTGGAGAATGGCCGCGGGGAGGGGGGCGGCACCGCAGCCTGGCTCGGGCGGGGGCGCCGGGTCAGTGGGGGCAGCGGGGATCCGGGGCCGCCGGGGCGGCTGATGGTGGGGCGGTGGGGCGGCGGCAGCGGCAGCGGCCGGGCGCCGGGTGGTGGGGCGGCGGGGCAGCGGCGGGTGGTGAGGGCGGCGGGTGGTGTCGGGGAGAGAGAGAGAGAGAGAGAGAGAGAGAGAGAGAGAGAGAGGGAGGGGTGGGGGACGGCCGTTAGTTAAGTCTGCTAATATTTGCCGTCCGCCGATCTTTGCCGTCTGCTTAAAGACACTTTACCGTCTGCTAGCAGACGGCAAAATGTATTTCATTTGACCTAACCAACTGCATGGTCCAGTGGGGCCCAGCTGAGCTCTTTGCCGTCAGCCTTTTGGCTCTTTGCCGTCCGCTAACAGATGGCAAAGAGTGCACTGACGGCAAAAAATTTCTTTGCCATGAGTCCTTTCTTTGCCGTCCGCTTTGTGGAAGCAGACGGCAAAGACCGTCTTTGTCGTCCGCTAGCAGACGGCAAAGAATGGACTGATGGAAAATCTCTGATTCCAGTAGTGTTATTTATCAAATTCAAATCTGATACGATACAGATACTAATAAAATAGAGACACATTTAATTGGTTAGCTAATGTTACTACGCGAGTTTTGAAATGCATGTGGGCCACATATAGAGTCATGAGGGAATATTATTTCTCTATGCACTCTCGTCATCATGCTTTGGCAATAAACTTTGCATACAGTATATTTTGAACCTATCATCTGCCAACTATCATTACATCTGGAGCTCCCAACAGGGAGCCTATTTTTTTGAGCAGTAGTGCCATATTATATTAATGTACGCACCAAATTACAGCACACATGGGCTCTCTCATCAGAATTCCAGAGGTAGCACCCAAGGGTTTACAGGGAGCCCCTATTATATTAGAGATATCCTATGCATTTCAAAGATAATCTCACTACTATTTCTATTTTCATGCATATCAGATATTGAACATGATCACAATGAATATGAGAATGCGCGCATCAGAGGAATACTGTGAAAAAGTGCAATGGCTAACAAACTTGGCATCAAGGGATTGAGTTCCATTCTGGATGGAATGAAACCCACACACTCCCCACCTACATATTCGTGTTCAGAATATGATCCTAATGACTATTCTGAGCTCGTGCAGTCAAAGGCAGATCGCCTATCGTGTTCAACCATCAAGGTGCCTGTTCTAATTTGGCAAGGTTTTATTGGTTGCACGTATCTTGCATAAGGTATCTTGCATTTCTTCTACTTCGTTGCACTGCCATCTGCTTAGTTTACTCATAATATATGTGAAGATGCCATGCCCATCCATTATCAATACCTATTCCATCTGTCATCATACCATGTTTTTCCATTCAAATGTTGTTCTTGTGTATCAGACATCCAAAAGGAAGAGGGTGAATGTAGAACATGAAGGAGTACAAACAAAGTCTTTGAAAAAGGTGGTGGTACTGGAGAAATCAGATAGCACCCCACTTATATTGGCGACAGAACCAGCACCACAAAATCTAGGCCCGACTCTAGCAGACTGTACCCATACTCCACTGGCCATACCACTAGCCCCACCACACAGGAACCGCACTCCAGCAAAAGCTATGCCGATTTCTGTTGCCATACCACCATCCGTACCACAGAAAAATCCCAATCCAGCAAAAAGTACACCAAATCCACAGGCCAAAGACCTATTCCAACTATAGAGTGCCCCAATTCCTGCAGATTGGAACCCCATTCCAGTTATTCCTAGTTTAAAAGACAAAGCTTTCAATGTTGTTAGGAACCATGTGCGTATCTTCCCATCATGGGAAGATTATAGTGAAGACAAACACCATTTTCACATCTTCATGTTGCACTTACGTGTAAGTGCTATTATTCATGGTGATTATTGTCTTGTTTTCTGTTGATTGAACACATCATTGATTTACATTCCATTCTTCTAAATTGGAGAGGGTCAATCTGGATAGTCATGACAAGCAAAGCTTGCTTGCGCTTTTCAAGGACGCGTTGCAGCAGTATCAGTGTTACCTGAGGCAAACACACTTTGATGGCAAGTCTATAAATGAAATTTCGGTGAAGTCTCCTGTGCTAAATTTACAAGATATTGAATGGGAAAACCTTGTTATGCACTGGTCTCGTCCCCAGGAAGAGGTACTGTCTATGAGATCACATGACAATTTGAACTCCTACATTTCTGCATGTGCCTTACCGATCTCTTTTGCAGGAAAACTGCTCGAAGAAGAATAATAGTTTGAAATGGACGATAGGATATCGCAACTATGCTGCTCACTGCTTTGCTCTTGTTAGTACCTGCTGCCCTGTATCGCTGTACTTACATTCATACCTGGTTGACTATGTGACAACTGTGTGCATGATAGCTTGCTTATCCATTGTTTGCTCCAAATTATTAGATCTATATTAATGCTTACATTAATGTAGAATAAACCCAATGCTTATGAAGAAATTTAGCTCTGCATTATTCTTGTAAGTACCTGTTGTCCTTTATCACTGTACTTATATTGACAACTAGTTGTTCATGTACCATCACTCTACAACTTATTTCCCCGTGCCCTCCATTTTCAAGACCTTATCAGATCTATATTTACTCTTACCAAAATGTTGAATAAAACAAATGCTACTAAAGAAGTTTAGCTCTGCATTGCTCTTGGCAGTACCTTTTTGCCTGTACCGCTGTACTTACATTTCTAGCTAGTTGATTATGTAGCATCACTCTGCATCTTAGCTTAAATATTCTCCATTTGTTCCTATATTATCACATCTATATTTACGCTTAACAAAATGTAGAATAAAGGCAATGGTTATGAAGAGGATTCTGTGGTAAACTACTTGAATTGCCCCCCCCCCCCCATCAGCATGGACAAGGGCTTTCTAGAGCCCGTCTTCACTACTAACGTAAGTTTGTCCTTCTCGAGCCTTCAAACTTTGTTGAGTATATTTGGATAGGCATGAATGCAATTGCTGTTTATTTTTCACGTTTGCATCAAATTGCATGTTTAAAGTTTCTTATGAAGAAGTTCATAAACATAAGTTTGTCCTTCTCAATTTTAGTTTTTAGTTGTACAACCAAGTTCCTTATTCATACCATGTAAATGAAACTAAACAGAGCAAGTGATCTTCTATAGAGTGC
Organism: Elymus sibiricus; assembly: GCA_039707655.1. NCBI lineage: Eukaryota > Viridiplantae > Streptophyta > Magnoliopsida > Poales > Poaceae > Elymus > Elymus sibiricus. The sequence continues at coordinate 258,746,787 of CM077674.1, forward strand.
ATGCATGCTTGTGTTCTTGATCTGTAATCCAGGGGTGTGGTGAAACTACCCACTCCAGCACAATGTCATATCCTGCTATGTCTTAACTATGAGCTATGCCATATTTTGTTAATGTTATTTAAATCATGTCTCTTTATTTGCCAATCTGAAATGGGATTAATTGACAGCACACTGGTCATTGATGCTTATACGTTCTTTAGCACCGCATGTATGCTTGTGTTCTTGATCTGTAATCCAGTGGTGTGGTGAAGCTGGCCACTCCTGCCCAATGCCATATCCTGCCACGTCTTAACTGTGAACAATGCCATATGATGTTAATGCTATTTTAAACCGTGTCTCTTTATTTGCCCATAAGAAATGGGATGAATTGACAGCACTGATGCTTATACATGCAAAACCTATTATATGTTTTCTTGTTTGTCTTTCAGAGTGATATCTCTGACGCCAGGAAGAACTGCCACAATGATAGTGAGACAAACCCATTGCTTGTCCCTCTAACATATATTGAAGGGAAGAAGGCAACACATCTTGGGGATAGCGATAGAACCCCAAAGTCATGTCTTGATGTAGTGTCGAAGTTACTCGCTAATAGTAGTCACACAAGCTCGATGCAGTTATCGCCTGAATCTGTTCGACTTCTTCAGTATCAAATTCAAGCAGAAAGACACGCTCAACTCCTACTGGAACTCCAATCTCTATGGAAGATTAACCAAAAGTATAGGACATCTATTGATGCTATGCAGCTAGAGTTGGAGGATATAAGCGTCAAACAAGCGCAGTCTCATCAGCTTGCTCAGCTGCTTGCGCTGCAGCTCCCGGGCAGGGCTAGCCTTTCTTGAACTGTGTTGAAGTGCTGTCGGTTCTGTATATTATTTTGTCAGCGTGTTTATTTGCACTGGTGGCGACCTTTGATGCCCAGTGTATGTAATTTGCTGTCTGGTTGCGCTTTATTATCACTGGCGGTGAACTTTTTAATGCCTAGTGGATGTAATATGTCGTAATTTCTTTGTTATATAGTCTAGGTTAATTCTTCGTCACGATGCTGTAATTTATTTACTGTATATGCCGTCGTCACTCTCTGAAAAGGCCGTAAGCTTCGACTGAGCGCAATGGGCCAAATCGTTAGGTTTATATAAAAAAATTATGGTAATAAAACTGGCTGGTCCACCAATCGCTATAAATGGGCCGAATCGTGGGCCCACAATCATCTCGGGCCATTATATGGCCTAGACGTAAACTGGCCCACTATTAGTTTCGGGCCTTTTATAGGCCGAGTAAACCGTTTGCCTTAGATGGGCCAGGAAATACAATTGGCTTTTAACAGGCTGAAAAGTAGATTGGGCCTGAATTGTGCCGAACAATTCACGGGCCGACAGGAGGCCGGAATATACCTGGGCCCATGAATGGCCCAATGACATGATGGGCCGTTAACAGGCCAAAATTTATGTTGGGCCTTGGTTGGCCCAATCACATGATGGGCTGTAAGTAGGCCGGATGCAAAGCGGGCCATAATTAGGCCCAACTATATCACGGGCCTTTGACAGGCCGATAGATAGGTTGGGCTAAAAGGTATCCACGAAGACTACGAGCCGTTAAGAGGCCGAATGTCACTTCGGACCAGAAATAGGCCCACATGCAGCACGGGCCATTAAATGGCTGAAAGTGAAACCGGGCCGACAACAGCCCAAATGTACCAAGGGCCGCTAACACGCCGAAACTTATATCGGGCCGAACTGTTAAACGGGCCTTTAAGAGGCCGAATTCCAAACCGGGCCGGCAATGGGCCCAAAAGCACAGTGCCTGTTAACGGGCCGGTTCTGATATGGGCCGTAATTTGGCCCAAAACTTGGCAGGCTGTTAACTAGCCGGATCTAATAATGGCCATAATTTGGCTGAAAAAATGGCACGCTGTTAACGGGCCAGATCTTATATGGGCCGTAATTTGGCCCAAAACATGGCACCCTGTTAACAGGCCGGATCTGATATGGGCCGTAATTTGGCCCAAAACATGGCAGGCTGTTAACGGGCCTGCCCATTAGTATCTGATGAAATCTTGTGGGCCTTTTGTTGGGCCGGCCCTTTTACCTTAAATGGGCCAATGCTGGGCCATTCCACGTGTCGACATTTCATTGGCGACTCCTGTCCATTGGACGGTTGACATCTGTCGCCACGGGGAGCTGACACGTGGATCCTCTGGCGAATTAGATATTTACACGTGGAAAATTGCCATTGGTCGGGGCTGTTAGCGGGTTATCGGATCCAAAATCATACCCGATAGCTTAACGGCGACCCGTTACTGTGGATGCCATGTGTCGGTTACCCTTGACGAAAACACTTCCATGACGCGCCATTTATCGTCATGGAAGTGGACACTTCCATGATGATAATTTGAGCATTGTCATGCAACACTTCTACGATAGCACATGTATGACTATCTTGATTCTGTCATAAAATCCTCACGGATGTACATGCATGACAGAAAACGTGACCTACTGTGACAAAGACGTATCATCACAGAAGTGTTTTTTTGTACTGTGAGGACCCTCCCCACAAGGGGCGGAACCACCGAAGACCACCTGCGGCGGCAGGCGGCCTCACGAGGCCCCCTTGCGAGGTGGCCTCCCGAGGCCACCCGTGCGAGGAGCCGCTTGGCACAGGATGCGCGGTCACATGCCCACCACGTGGGTGACGCGCCTCCGTAGGACTACGACAGTGACAGGGGCCGTACCAGCAGGCGCGGTCAGGGAGGATTTGTTCTTTGGTGATAAAGGGGCAGCGCCAGCTGCCCTCCCACAAAGAAAATCCCAAAGCTTGCCTGTTTGGTGCAAGGAGACCAAGGATGGTGAGGCGCGCCAGGGCAGATGTCATCGCCGAGCCCACCAGCGCATCATGGATAGCGTCTTTGCAGGCGAAGACCACCTTTTGTCAGGATAAGCTAGGCGCCTGTCCCCCTTCGAATTGCCGCCATGTGGCAACCCTTCCCGCCAACATTTTCAGGGGAAGAGGACCAAGGCAGATATAAAAGGGGGCAGTGCTACCACCTGAGAAAGGGGGATCGATTCCACCTTCTACTACCTTGCACACGAGAATTCTCTCACCATAGCAATCCAAAACACAAGCAGGAGTAGGGTTTTACACTGCTTGGTGGCCCGAACCTGGGTAGCTCTCGTGTCCTTGCCGTGCCCTGTGTGTGTGTGTGATCTCATCATGCTCCGCCCGCCGTAGCCTTGCCACGGTCACCGTCCGGTCGTTAGGTAGCGAGCTAGCCCCCAGTGTTTGAACCAGGGTTCCCGGTTCCGACATTTGGCGAGCCAGGTAGGGGGCTTGCTTCCGCTCCTTCCGCCTCGACATCGACATGGCCGACGCCCGACGCGAGCGCCCCCTACGCAGGGCGGCCAGGGTGGCCCGCACAGAGCCCGTCGCTAATGACAACCGCCGCCGTCGCGCTAGCACCGCCACCGACCCCGCGACGGGTGAGGAGCAGGCTTCTTCCCTGCATCCGTCGGTGCGGCCGCCTGGCCGCACCGCCACTGCGTCCTCGCTCGCCCGGTGCGACCCACCAGATCCGTAGGCTGCGCTGCTCATGGCGCAGGAGCTGCTGCACTACCGCCCCACCGAGGCGGGCTACGATGCCTGGCTCGAGCGCATCACCGAGCTCGTCAACACTGCCGGGGACGCCCCGGTGCCCTCTCGCTCTCTCCCACCTCCGTCGCCGCGTGGCACGGAGGCCGAGCACGGCACGCCTCCTCTGCCTCCTCCGGACGGTGACGGCGCGAGACATCACCACGGCGTGTCCTTGCCGGACCACGACGACGCCAGCTGCCAGATCGTCAAGCGCGCGCCGCCCGACGCGCGCGTGATCCTTGAGCAGCAGCGCCAGCACCAAGACTGCACTATCCAGGACGTCGCCGCGGCTGGGCGCTAGAACAATGCCGCTCTCGCTGGTGGCATCGCCTCCAGTAGTGGGGGCTACCGCGCCTTCACTCGTGAGCTGCGCCGTGTGGTGTGGCCCATGAAGTTCAAGCCGGAGCTGCCTCCCCGCTACGACGGTGTCCCCAACCCCACGGAGTTCCTGCAGCTCTACACCTTGGGCATCGAAGCTGCTGGTGGTGACGACAAGGTCATGGCAAACTGGTTCGCCATGGCCCTCAAGGACGCTCCTCGCTCGTGGCTCATGAACCTTCCCGAAGCTTCCATCTCTTCTTGGCCTGAACTGTGCCGGCAGTTCATCGCCAACTTCAAGGGCATGCACGAGCGCCCTCTTACGCTCAACGACTTGCGCGCCGTGCGCCAGCGGCCTGACGAGACCCTTCGCAAGTACATCCAGCGCTTCAGCCAAGTACGCAACAAGATCCCTCGTGCCTCTGATGCCGCGATCATCTCCGCGTTCTCCTCCGGCATCACGGACGTTCGGATGTGCGAGAAGCTCGCCATCAACGACGACCTTGACACCGCGGTCGAGCTGTTTGACCTCGCCGACAGGTGCACCAAGGCTGAAGAGGGCCGCCTCTTCGAACAACAACGACCCAGACGCGGCACCTGATGCCACCAAGGCCAGGAACAAGGACACCAAGCGCAAGGGCCCCGCCGTGCTTGCAGTGGAGCCTGAGCAGAAGCGCAGCCGTGACCGTGACGAGTCCAAGAAGGACGGGTGCCCCTTCTGTGCCTACCACGACATGCACTCCCACAACACCGAGGACTACCATGAACTCAAGCTGCTTCACGAAAGCCGCCAAGACCTGCGCGGTGGCCGCAACGATCGCGGCGCTGGCCGCGGAGGCGGCCGCAACGGCAACCACTATGGAGACTGCAACAACAACGGCAACAACAACTTCCGACAGGGCTGGCGCGACCAGCCGTGGCAGGCCAACACTCAATCCAACGCCGCCCTGCTGCCGCCGCCGCCTGGCAGGAACAACAGCAATCAGCCTGACGAGAACGCTGGGGGCTACCAGGAGCCTCGCGGAGTGGCATGCATCCTCGGCGGGGCCCAGGCCCCCTCTTCCAACTGCCACTTCAAGCAAATCTCTTGCGAGGTGAATGCAGCCCTCCCGGCTCTCGAGGCCACGCAGCCCCTCAAGTCGTCATAGTACGCGATCTCCTTCGACTCCAAGGACCATCCCAAGTCCACAAGGGTTGTGGGCACCATCCCCATGCTGTGCGCCATCAACAATGTCGCCGTCACCAAGACGCTTGTCGACGGCGGCGCAGGCCTCGACATGATATCCATCGAGACCTTCAAGAAGCTCCAAGTGCCCTACGAGCGCCTGATGCCGACGAGGGCCTTCTCAGGCATCACCGACGGCTCCACCCTGCCTCTGGGACAAGTGCGCCTTCCCGTCACCTTCGGCACCCGCAAGAACTACCGCACTGAGCTCATTGATTTCGACATGACGCACATCGGCCTACCCTACAACGCCATCTTGGGCTACCCTGCACTCGCCAAGTTCATGGCGGTGACCCATCATGCCTATAATGTCCTCAAGATGCCAGGCTGCAGCGAGACCATCACCGTCCGTTGCGACGAGAAGGATGCAATACACTCCCTCGAGCGTGCCTACAAGGCTGCCGCCACCGCTCACCCCGCCGATGAGGATGACATCGAGCCTCCCGAGGCCGCACCCGCAAAGAAGAAGGAACTGTTTTCTCAGGCATGCGCCGAGACGAAGAAAGTGTCGGTGGATGGCAGTGGCTCCGGGCCCGCCTTCATCATCGGCAACGACCTCGACCCCAAATAGGAAGGTGCGCTCGTCGCCTTCCTCCAGGCAAATGCCGATGTGTTCACATGGACAGCATCAGATTTGTCCGGTGTGCCGAGGGAGGTGATCGAGCACCACTTAGCGGTGTGCCCCAACGCATGACCCGTCAAGCAAAAGGCACGGCGCCAAGCACCCGAGAAGCAAGAGTTCATCGTCCAAGAAGTTCAGAAACTGCAAGAGCCAGGAGTCATCCGTGAGGTGCGCCATCCCGAGTGGCTCGCCAACCCTGTCGTAGTCCCCAAGCACAACGGCGAGGGACGGATGTGCGTCGACTTCACCAGCCTCAACAAGGCCTGCCCCCAGGACCCCTTCCCACTGCCGTGAATCGACCAGATCGTGGACTCCACCACTGGGTGCAAGTTGCTATGGTTCCCGGATGCCTTCTCAGGCTACCACCAGATCAAGATGGCGAAGGAAGACGAAGAAAGAATGGCCTTCATCACCCCCTGCGGAGTGTACTGCTACATCTGCATGCCCTTCGGTCTGAGGAGCACATGGGCTACCTTCCAAAGGCTGATGCATAACGCCCTGGGGCCCTAGATGGGAAGGAATGTAGAGGCCTACGTCGATGACATCATCATGAAAAGCTGTAAGTCGTGCTCCCTCATTGCAGATCTCGAAGAAACCTTTGCTAACCTCCGCAAGGTCAACCTCAAGCTCAACCCCGCCCAGTGCGTCTTCGGAGTCCCTTCCAGCAAGCTGCTTAGCTTCCTGGTCTCTTGATAGCCCACAAGTATAGGGAATCGCAACAGTCTTCAAGGATAGTATTTCACCCAAATTTATTGATTCGACACAAGGGGAGCCAAAGAATATTTGTGAGTATTAGCAGTTGAGTTGTCAATTCAATCACACCTAGAGAACTAAATATCTGCAGCAAAGTGTTTAGTAGCACAGTAGTATGATAGTTTTGATAGCAGTAGTAGCAGTAGCAATAGCAACAGAAACAGTAACAGAAGTAGTTTTCTAGTGATTGTAACAGCAGCAACAACGGAAGTAACTTAGCAAAGATCAATATGTGAAAAGTGTAGGCATTGGATCGGTGATGGATAATTGTGTTGGATGACATTCACCATGTAACACTCACAACCTAGAGTGATACAAAATAGCTCCAATTCATCAATGTAATGTAGGCATGTATTCCGTATATAGTCATACGTGCTTATAGTAAGAACTTGCATGACATCTTTTGTCCTACCCTCCCGTGGCAGCGGGGTCCATAAGGAAACTAATAAGGGATATTAAGGCATCCTTTTAATAGAGAACCGGAACAAATCATTAGCACTTAGTGAATACATGAACTCCTCAAACTACGGTAATCACCGGAAAGAATCCCAATTATTGTCACCTTGGGGTATGCGGATCATAACACGTAATAGGTGCATACAACTTGCAAGATAGGATCAAGAACACAAATATATTCATGAAAACATAAAGGGTTCATATCTGAAATCATGGTACTCGGGCCCTAGTGACAAGCATTAAGCATAGCAAAGTCATAGCAACATCAATCTCAGAACATAGTGGATACTAGGGACCAAGCCCTAACAAAATTGACTCGATTACATGACAAATCTCATCCAACCCATCATCGTCCAGCAAGCTTACGAAGAAATTACTCACACACGGCGGTGAGCATCATGAAATTGGTGATGGAGGATGGTTGATGATGACGACGGCGTCGAATCCCCCTCTTCGGAGCCCCGAACGGACTCTAGATAAGCTCTCCCAATGAAGAACAGGAGGTGGTGGCGGCGGCTCCGTATCGTAAAATGCGATGATTCTTTTTTTTGATTTTTTTCTGGACGAATAGGTACTTATAGCATTGGAGTTAGGGTTGCCGTAGCTGCCAGGGGCCCACAAGCTTGCTAGGTGCACCCTGGGGGGTGGGCGCGCCCCCCGGGCTTGTGGCGCCTGGGTGGCCCCCCTCTAGTAATTCTCTTCGCCAGTATTTTTTATATATTCTGAAATAATTCTCCATAAATTTTCAGGTCCGTCCGAGAACTTTTATTTCTGCACAAAAATAACACCATGGCAATTCTGCTGAAAACAGTGTCAGTCTGTGTTAGTTCCATTCAAATCATGCAAATTAGAGTCCAAAACCAGAGTAAAGTGTTTAGAAAAGTAGATACGTTTGGGACGTATCAACTCCCCCAAGCTTAACTCATTGCTTGTCCTCAAGCAATTCAGTTGATAAACTGAAAGTGACAAAGAAAAACTTTTACAAACTCTTTTGTTCTTGTTGTCTGTATATATACTTAACTAGCATCCAAGTTTTCAGCAAAGATTATGAACTAACCATATGAATGATAACACTTAGGTCTCACATTTACTCATATTTAATAACATAACCAACTAGCGAGCAATAATAAGATATCTCGGATGCCAACAATTTGTCAAAACAATCATGATGCAATATGATAACATGGTATCTCGCTAGCCCTTTTTGAGACTGCAAAACATAAATGCAGAGCACCTCTGAAGTTCAAGTAACGACTAGATATTGTAATTCATGGTAGAAGAGATCCAGTCATGTCACACCCAACATTAACTATACTCAATGCATAAAAATGACAATAGTGCTCTCCAACTGGTGCTCAAATGAGAGGGTGATGACTCAACAATAAAAGTAAAATAACATAAAAGTAAATAGATAGGCCCTTCGCAGAGGGAAGCATGGATTTGCAGCGGTGCCAGAGCTCAGAGCTAAAAATAGAGATGAAAACAATTTTGGGAGGTATGCTTTTCCTGTCAATGTCACGACCGAGAATTTTCAATATCTTCCATGCTAAACACATTATAGCCGGTTCCCAAGTGAAATGAAAGTTTACTCCCCCTCCACCATACCAACACAAGCCATGGCTAGCTGAATCCTTGGGTGCCCTCCAAACGATCAAATTTCTAGGGGAGTTTGTTTGCATTATATATATTTTTTCATTTTGATTACGGGACTGGGCATCCCAATTAACAGCCCCTCTCATGCAATGACAAGTGAATAAACACTCATCTGACAATAACCCACTTAGCATGGAAGATATTGACCACCCCCTGTCGCTCCATGAGCGGTACGGGCACACAAAACAGATGTTTATTTGAATGATTAGAGGTGGCACATGCAAATTTACTTGGAATGGCAGGGTAATACCACATATAGGTAGATATAGTGGACTCATCTGGAACAACTTTGGTTTAAGGATTTGGATGCGCAAGCAGTATTCCCGCTTAGTACAGGCAAAGACTAGCAAATAGATTGAGAAGCGACCAGCTAGAGAGCGAAAATGGTCATCGTCATGCATTGAGAATAATTAACACCGAATACGAGCATGAGTAGGATATAAACACCATGAACATAAATACCGTGGAGGCTATGTTGGTTTTGAGTCAACTACATGCGTGAACATGTGCCAAGTCAAGCCACTTGAATTGTTCAGAGGAGGATACCATACTAACATACTACATCACAACCATTTTAATGCATGTTGACACTCAAGATAAGTCATTATCAACTCCTAGCTATTTAAGCATGGCATGAGCAACTATGATCTCTAATTGTCATCACAAACATGTTTACTCATAATAATGCTGAATCATGAATGGTTAGTTAAACATATTTACAAAGACAAAAACAACAAGAGTTCATACCAGCTTTTCTTCACCACAATCACTTCATCAAATATCGTCATTATTGCCTTTCACTTGCATGATTGAATGATGTGATAATAATAATGGAGCAAGTGTGCCGTGGACTAAGCTGGAATCTGCAAACATTTATTCAAAGGAGAAGACAAGGTAATAGTGGCTCTTTGTTAGATCAACAATAAAGCATATGAGAGCCTGATACGTCTCCAACGTATCAATAATTTATGAAGTATTCATGCCATGTTTACAAAAATTTTATATGGTTTTGGTATGATTTGATTAGAACTAACCCGGACTGACGCTGTTTCCAGCAGAACTACCGTGGTGTTGTTTTTTGTGCAGAAATAAAAGTTCTCGGAATGGGCTGAAAATTCACGGTGATTTTTTATGGACCAAAAGAGACCCCCGAAGCTTCGTGGAAGGACCAGAAGAGCCACAAGAACGCGACAAGCTTGGGGGCGCGCCCTCCCCCCAGGGCGCACCGGGCATGCTTTTCGCTCCCTCATGGGCCCCCTGGCGTGAATCCAAGCTGAAAAATCCTATAAATATAGAAAACCCCGAAAAGAAACCTAGAACTTCCATGTCGCCGCTGCAAGACTCTTTACCGAAGCGATCTCATCCGGAGCCCTGTTCCGGCACTCTGTCGGAGGGGGAAATCATCGCTGGAGGCCATCTTCATCATCCCGGCGGTCTCCATGACGAGGAGGGAGTAGTTCACCGTCGGGGCTGAGTGTATGTACCAGTAGCGATGTGTTTGATCTCTCTCTCTCTCTCGTGTTCTTGATTTGGCACGATCTTGATGTACCGCGAGCTTTGTTAATATAGTTGGATCATATGGTGTTTCTTCCCTCTCTATCTTCTTGTGATGAATTGAGTCTTTTCCCTTTGAGGTTTTGTTATTGTCGGATTGAATATTTCAGATTTGAGAACACTTGATGTATGTCTTGCATGTGGATACCCCTGGTGACAATGGGGTATTCTATTGAGTCACTTGATGTATGTTTTGGTAATCAACTTGCGGATTCCCGTGACCTTGGGATGATCTAGGCATAGGGGTTGGTTGCACGTTTCATTATCTTTTCTCCGGTAAGAAACTTTAGGGTGATCTTTGAAGTTCTTTGTGTGGATTGAATATTATGACTCTGAAGTTGTTTGATGCATATCGAATAATCAACTCACGGATACTTGTGGTGACATTGGAGTATCTAGGTGACATTAGAGTTGGTTGATGCGTATCATATGGTGTTATTTTAGTATGAACTCTAGGGTTGTTTGTGACACTTGTAGGGATGGCTCAATAGATTAATCGGAAAGGATAACTTTGAGGTGGTTTCGTACCCTACAACAATTTCATCTTATGTTCTCCGCTAATAGGAACATTGGAGTGATTCTTTGTCGCACGTTGAGGGATTGTTATATGATTCAATTATGCTAGAATTGTTGAGAGATTGCACTAGTGAAAGTATGAACCCTAGGCCTTGTTTCCAAGCATTGCAATACCGTTTGTGCTCCGTTTTATCACTTGCTACCTTGCTGTTTTTTATTTTCAGATTACAAAAACCTATATCTACTATCCATACTACACTTGTATCACCATCTCTTCGCCGAACTAGTGCACCAATACAATTTACCATTGTATTGGGTGTGTTGGGGACACAAGAGATTTCTTGTATTTGGTTGCAGGGTTGTTTGAGAGAGACCATCTTCATCCTACGCCTCCCACGGATTGATAAACCTTAGGTCATCCACTTGAGGGAAAATTGCTACTGTCCTACAAAACTCTGCGCTTGGAGGCCCAACACGAGTCTACAAGAATAAGTTGTGTAGTAGACATCAAGATCTTTTCTGGCGCCGTTGCCAGGGAGGTGAGTGCTTGAAGGTATATCTTTAGATCTTGCAATCGAATCTTTTAGTTTCTTGTTTTATTACTAGTTTGGTTTATAAAGGAAAACTAAAAAAATGGAATTGAGGTTGCCTCATATTATTCGTCTTTATAATGTTTTTCTTGAAAATGATGGAGCGGAAAATTGTGCTCAATTGATAGAAGAAGAATTCAATAAAATGTTTGGCATAAAATCTTTGAATGATGAGCATGATTGCACTGTTGTTAGTATGAATTCTATGAATATCCAAAATACTAAAGATGATTGCGCTAGTCATGACAAAAATGTTTCTTATAAGCATGTCAATTTTTGTGGAGTGCATAAAGTTTGTGAAGACATGCCTTATAGGGATGATAGATTTTTTAAGAAGCATAAACATGATAGAACCAATTTTTTGCTCAAAGTGATAGATGAATTTGCTACAAAATTATGTTCTCTTTATCCTATTACTTGTGAACTTTGCAATAAAGTTGGTCACCATAATTTCCAATGCATGCTTTTTCATGATCGAATCATGTCCAAATATTGCAATAATTTGATCACCCGTGAACTTTATAATGAACTTTGTTTATTTTTGGGGTGTGAAGAAATGACATATAAAAATAGTTGGTTTGAAGTATTCATTCTCACAAAAGACATTGAAAATAATTTAGAGGAAATCGATATGTTTTGTGTGGTAAATTGCAATGAGAATGCTTATATAGCCAACTATAGAAAAACAGGAAAACAAATAAAATATAAAAGAAATACTAATGGAAGGGTAAAGATTCCCCTTTCCCTCCTATTTTCTCTCATGATGGAACAGGTAATGAGGAGGAGCTTCCTATCCAACCAATCTCTTCAATAAGAAGCTCGGAAGAATTAAATAAACCCACACATAATGTGGTAAAGAAAAAGAAAAGAAGAAAAAGTAGAGGTAAAGAGGTTTCTCTCCCAAATAATGTTGCTCCTATTATTGTTGTACCTCATGAGAATGAATCAAAAATAATTATGGAATATGACACACTTGATGATGTTTTTGTTATGCCTATTGCTTGTTGTGATGATTATGATTGGGAAGATAATGATACTTCTTATGATCTTGAAAATCTTTATGGCACCAACTTGGAGGAATATGATAATAATTGTTATACTATTGGTGCTATTCATACTATTGATGATAATAGTGATAATGCTAATGATATGTAAACCAACAAGCTTGGGGATGCTATGTTTGATTCGAGTGATATGTTTGAGAATTTATTTGCTGCAAATAACGTTTGCCCTAAGCTTGAGGATGCTATGCTTAATGAAAATGATCTTTTTATTCCCCCTACTTTTGATGAGCAAATTTATTATGATGATGACATGCCTCCTATCTATGATGATTATTGTGATGATACTTATGTTATGAAAAATAGTGATGATTATTATTATAATACTTGTTATAGTTATGAAAATCCTTTTAGTGAACATCACTCTTTTAATGTGGAAACAATTTATAGTATTCGAGTTTCATACGATACTCCCACTATTATAATGAGAAGAAAATTGCTTATATGGAGAGTAGTAAAAATTCTATGCTTATGTATCATGACAAGAATGCTTTGTGTGATGGATATATTGTTGAATTTCTTCATGACGCTACAGAAAATTATTATGAGAGAGGATCATATGCTTGTAGGTGTTGCAATAATATCAAGTTTCCTCTCTATGTGTTGAAAGTTTTGAAGTTATACTTGTTCTGCCTTCCTATGCTAGTTGATTCTTGCTCCCATAAACTATTTGCTCACAAAATCCTTATGCATAGGAAGTGGGTTAGGCTTAAATGCGCTAGTCATATGCTTCATGATGCTCTCTTTGTGTTTCGATTCTTTACTTTTACGTGAGCATCATTGAAATCATCATGCCTAGCTAAAAAGGCATTAAAGAAAAGCGCTTGTTGGGAGACAACCCAATATTTACTCCTACTGTTTTTGTGTGTTCACATGATTAAGCTACTGTAATAATCATGTTTTATATGTTTTCTTTCAATAAAGTGCCAAGTAAGACCTTTGGGATAGTGTGGATGCTTGTTAATTTGATTCTGTGCAAAAACAGAAACTTTTGCGTCCAGTGATGGAATTTCTATTCTGTACTGGAGCGTGGGAAAATTCTGAAATTTTTACAAAGTATTTGATTACAAATTTTTTACGTTTTCCTAATTTTTCAGAATTTTTTGAGGTACAGAAGTATGGTTTTTAAATCGCTCACTACATGCTATTCTGTTTTTGACAGATTCTGTTTTTAGTGCATAGTTTGCTTGTTTTAGTGTTTCCATAGCTTATATTCAGTAATATAAATTGTGGAAATGATAGAATACAGTAGGCATTATGTGAGAGCAATTATGAATCTTGTATTGACAGTACCTAAGTGGATGATTTATTTTTATCATACTAACCTATCTCACAAGTTCCGTTAAGTTTTGTGTGATTGAAATTTTCAAGTTTTGGGTGAGATATCGATATGAGGAGAATAAGGAGTGGCAAGACCCTAAGCTTGGGGATTCCCAAGGTACCCCAAAGTAATACTAAGGAAGACTCAAGCGTCTAATCTTGGGGATGCCCGGAAGGCATCCCCTCTTTCGTCTTCAACACTATCGGTAACCTCACTTGGAGCTATATTTTTATTCGTCACACGATATGAGTTTTGCTTGGAGCGTTATTTTCTTTTGTTGAGATTTTCTTTATGTTATCACTAATCATGTTTTTTATCTTTTAGTTCAATAAAATGCCAATTAAATCCTTTACCATGCTCAGTTTGCAAGTTGATGTGTTGCTGTTTGAAAACAGAAAGTTTTCTGTTATGTCCAGAATATTCCTGAATAGTCAGAACATGATAAAAATCTTAAATGTTTACACAGTAAGCATGCATGAGTTCTCTATCACGTGGTAATTTTTCAGAATTTTTGGAGTTAGGGAAGTATGAATTCTTATTCACCCTTTACAGACTGTTCTGTTTTGGCAGATTGCTGTTATAGTTGCATTGTTTGCATATGTTTGCTTGTTTAATGTTTCTATTCGTGGATAGGAGTATTAAATATGCAGAGGCATTTAGTATGCAATGTTTAATTATAATTTTAGTGATTTGTTACAGTAGAGAATGTTAAGGTTTTGAGTTGATTTATACTAACTTATCTCACGAGTTCTTGTTGAGTTTTGTGTGGATGAAGTTTTTAAGATTTAGGAGAAGCCATGATATGAGAGGAATTAAGGAGACACAAGAGCTCAAGCTTGGGGATGCCCAAGGCATCCCAAATTAATATTTCAAGAAGTCTCAAGCATCTAAGCTTGGGGATGCCCTGGTAGGCCTCCCACCTTTCTTCATCAACAATTATCGGTCAGTTTTGGTTGAGCCTAAGTTTTGGCTTCTTCACATGATATGTGCTATTCTTGGAATGTCATTTTATTTTGTTTTTCTTGCTGTTTGAATAAAATAATAAGATCTGAAATTTTCAAATGAGAGAGAGTCCTCACATAGCTACCTATTTGCTTAACTACTCATTTGATCTTCACTTATATCTTTTTGGAGTAGTTTGTCATTTACTCTTGTGCTTCACTTATATCCTATGAGTAAATTGTTGAATGAATTGAATATCATAAAGTTGAAATTATATGTGCTTCATATGCTTGTATCATGCCTAATAGTAATTTCACATTTGGTTTGGAAAGTGAAATCTATTGAAGCTTGACAATCACAATACTGGTCATACAAGCAATTCATGAATGATTAGTATAAGGAAGAGAACTTTCACATATAAATATATTATCTTGGACATCTTTTATGATTGTGAATACCCATTAATTATTTTCAAACTTGAGCAAATTATTTGAAGTTGGACAAGGAAGACAACGTAATGAGTTATGTTTGGGTATATTTGCATAGAAGTTATATTGTTACGGATCCTCCAACATGTGGTGCTTGCTTAGGATCTTTTGCTAGCCAAAAATTCGTACTAAGTAGAGATACTACTTGTGCATCCAAAAACCATTAAACCTAGTTTCTTGCCATGAGTGTCCACCATATCTACCTATGGATTGAATAAGATCCTTCAAGTAAGTTGTCATCGGTGCAAAAAGCAATAAAAATTGCTCCTAAAATATGTATGATCTTTTATTGCAAGGGAAAATAAGTGTTGTACGAACTTGTGATGGTAAAGAAATGAAAGCGACAGACTGCATAATAAAGGTTGCTATCACAAGGGGCAATATAATGTGACGTTCCTTAGCATTAAGAGCTTGCACATCCAAAAATCAAAAGCGCATGACAACCTCTGCTTCCCTCTGCGAAGGGCCTATCTTTTACTTTATGTATTTATTTTTATGCAAGAGTCAATAGTATCCCTTCTCATTTCAACCTTAATTATTCTCTAGTTGGCAAGCATCATATGGTGGGGAAAGATCCAGGCACATATGGCCAGTCAAATATATTTGATCATGAATTATTATTGTTGACAATTATCTCTATGATAAATAAGTTGGGAGGCGAAACATTAAGCCCCTATCTCTCTGTGTTCGATGGATGCCATTTGTTCTAAAAATATGCTTTGAGTACTAGCAATCATAGAAGACTAAATGATAATTGAGTATGTGGAGCTCTTACTTAGACTTTGTTGAAATTAAGTTGAATTGCAATTGTTTGGTGACTAAGAACATAGGTTGTTAAGTTTCAAGAGAATGCATTGTTTGAACCATAACATGTGAATTGATTGCTACTTTATCATGATGAGTTTTATGAAATGAGCTACTGTTTATGATATATAATGATGCTAGGAAAAGTGATTGAAATTATCATTGATCAAACTTATGCACTATGCTAGCATTCACACTTCATAAATTATTTCTTTTATCATTTACCTACTCAAGGACGAGCAGGAATTAAGCTTGCGGATGCTAATACGTCTCCAATGTATCTATAATTTATGAAGTATTCATGCCATGTTTATTATAGTTTTGTATGATTTTGGTGCACTTTTATATGGATTTTATATGATTTTTATGGACTAACATATTGACCTAGTGCCTAGTGCCTGTAACACCCCAAAAAATTTAACCATATTTTTATTAAATAAAATTTGGCCAGAAATAAAATTTTGAATTTTTATTAGGTCTTTTATTTATTTTAGAGTATTTTCTATTTTCTGTTTTCCAAAATTCTTCCCTCCATTTAGAAATTTTTGTAAAATATTGTGGGATTTGGTAGTTGTCTTAAATCAATTCAATTATATTTAAAATAACAATAGGAAATATTTTCTTAATAAAATTTTGCACAAGATAATTCTTTTAAAGGCTTTTTCAATACTTTAAATGCTTCTGTTACACTACAATCATTTTAAATAATTCTTTAAAAATTCCAAAAAAATTATGAGAGGTCATGTGAGGTCTATAGATCACTTTTATGCAAAAACACAACTTGGTCTTTTGAAAATTTTGAGTAAAACGTCCTCTTTTCCTTTCTGGTCCAAATCCAGCTTTGAACTACAACCTCAATTTTTATTGCTCCAAAAATTCTGCAATTTTTCCCACCTCTAGTACTTCCTAAGAAACCGTTAAGTCCAGAAGATCAGCTCCATTGGAATCTTTTTAGTTCACCAAATAGAACCCCCAAGTTTCTGTCCAGAATTGTATTTCTCCAAAACTTGCACTATCAAGTTTTTCTTTTTGCCAAACCAACACCACCATCATCACTCTCATCCAAGGAGACACCATCCTGCCAAATATTACTTCCAACAAAGTCTTCTAAATTACCCTAGCATTTTGTCGAACAGATGGTGGGCATGGCAGAAACTTTGCTCTATTCTAAACTGCATTAGGAACTTGCTCTCCTTGCCAAACAAACATGTCCATGATCCTTGCCACCCCTGTAAGCATCATCCTGCCAAATATCAGCTCGTTTGGATCAATATAGCTGCTGCGGCATTCTATCAAGCACATAGCATGCATGCACTGGGCGCACGCATACTGCACCGATGGCGTCGAGCTTCTGCCGCTCGTTCTGCTGCTCTCTCGCTCGTTCTACTCTTCCTCTGGATCACCTCGACCACCCAGTAGCTCGCCGACACCTCGTCCTAGCCTCTAGCGCCGGCCAGCCGTCGCTATCACCGACTACCGCCGTCGTCCAGCGCCGCCCAACGAAGCCCACCCTGCCACGTCCCTGCCCTCTTAATTGCCAGCGACCAGAGCATAGCCGAAGCTCACCGACCACCTCACCGACTCGCTGAACCTGGCCACCGACCGCAACAACCTTATCGGCGCAATCAATGGCCGCCGCCACCGAGCCTTGTTCGGGAAGCCACGGCACCGCCTCCCCCTCCCTATAAAAAGGCCTCCCTGAGCTCGTTTCGATCAACTGGAGCACTTATGCATCCTCAAGCTCGCTTCCGGAGCACTCAGCCGACCGGGAGTGGTCTTCTTCTTCCACTCCGGCGAGAACCATCGCCGCCTAGCCTCTGTCAGATTCGCCCCACCCTGGCCCCCTCCTCTCCACCTAGCACCACTGGCCAACCCTCACCACCACCACGAGGCCATCCCGAGCCCTAGCTAGCCTCGGCGATGGCCATGGCCTCGCCCCGATCCAACTCCGGCCGCCTCTGTCACCTCTGAACTCCGGTTGATTCCGACGCAATTAACGCTTCCAACTCTCGTATCTCTCCACCATCCACCTCCTGGAATACCCGAAAGTCCATCCCACTCACCAATTTCACCTAACGGGGCTCGAGGCCGGAGTTCCTCTTCCGCCCGACGCC
This sequence comes from Elymus sibiricus, assembly GCA_039707655.1. Classification (NCBI taxonomy): domain Eukaryota; kingdom Viridiplantae; phylum Streptophyta; class Magnoliopsida; order Poales; family Poaceae; genus Elymus; species Elymus sibiricus. The sequence goes on from CM077674.1 coordinate 258,764,828, forward strand.
GCCGTCTCCCGAGGACCTCGCCGCCGACGACTCGATCCACACCGGCTACCGTGATGGGTACCGGAAGGACTGCCTCCCTCTTCTGAGCATGCTGGTGGTCTCAGCTCTCCGAACGGCACCGCCGTTCGCCGGCGATCATCGCCGGAGCCCCGCTCTGTTCGGCCGACAGAGAAGGCGCGCGCGGGCGGACCGGTCAAGCCTGACCAGTGGGCCAGGCGGGCCCACTGTCAGTGACACGCACCGCGAGGTTAAGTGGAGACGGGTTCCCCAGAAACCGTCATCGCACAGGGAAAACGTATTCTGGCGAATACGCATCGACGTCACCAGCTCCTCCGCACAGCCGAACGGCTGGGCTCGGCCCAGTAGCACCGCACGGCTAAACAGCGCTCAGGCGCACTTCTGCCCTTTCCTATTTTCCTTTTCCATCAATTTTCAAATAATTCTACAGAATTGATTTCAAATCCAAATCTAATGGTTCAAATTTCTACATACTCATAAAATCATGCTCTATTATTCTAGCTATGGTGAACATTTTTACTAAGCTTTATACCTTCTGGATCTTTTAAATAAGTCCAATTCTTTATTTCTTCCAGCTTAGAAACTCTATAGGAAATTCATATAAACTCCAAATAAAATGATTCTTTTTCTGTAATTCACCATTTTTCCTCTAGTTTATTGTAGTATTTATTATAAAATTTTCCAAACAACTTTTTAGTACTGTTTTTACTTTATGTGGTAATTGCAATATTTTTGAAAATAGGAAATGGAGGGAAGATAAAATTTTCAAACTTTTGGAGTGCACCCAATATTTCTGCATATTCAAGGCAAGCATTTTGAACCTGGGATATGGTGAATTGCATTGCATGTTTGCATTGATTTTAGTTTTCATCATATGTGTGGAGATAGTGCATGCATGCATGGTCATATCATATTTGCATCTGCTTGCACTTCACTCAAGTGAATTTCTACCGTGAATAAAAGTTGTGGGACAACCAGGAGTGCAGCTCCTGCTTTGGACGTGCTGGTGAGCACGGTCCTGTTGTGACACGACGGTGTCACCGTGGCTTGTGAGACATGCCTGTCATAATAACAACACCTCCTGAGTCGACCTAGATCGAGTCTTGTTCCGTCACACCTAGCTAAACACCGTGCTGCCACAGGTCTTCCCGCAAGGGAAGTACGATTTAGTAAGTTGCTAACCCCTGTCCGGGTACACACCACTTAGAGGGCCATGATGAGGGTTTCCAAGGCCATGGACTAAATCCCGTCATCAGGTCAGGGGGCATGGGTGTTTCCGATCTGGGACCGAGAGGGGGGCACCCCTTGGAATCCGCGTGTATGAATAGTGATCCCATGCAGGACGTGGTCTCCCCGTCTTAGAGTTTTTCTGGAACGATGCTTTGGGTGATTCCTGGCGTCCGGACGGATAATCTGGTGTGTGCTGGTCAGGCGTGTTTCCAACCCAAAGACCTAAATGGGAATTAGTCAGTACCGTGGTGCTGACTAAAGAAATCTCATACACGTGGGTGAAGAGTACACCCTCTGCAGAGTTATAACTATTCGAATAGCCGTGTCCGCGGTCAAGGACGTTAGCTGGGAAGGGTCAAGTGTTAGTCCGGTGTCGGTCTTCGGAGGAAAATAATTAATTTGAGCATCAGATATTTTGCAGAATATTATTATCTCATCACTAACACTGTCATGAATATTTTGTCATCAGGATTATGATGGTTGTGAATATTATTGTTACTATGCATATTATTATGGACTAACCCGTTTCTCTTATGTTATTTTTCCTGAGTGTCTCAGGGGCTGGCTAGACTACCCCGGACACCCAGTTTTATTTTCAAGACCTCTCTGTGGCGTCTCTCGAGTTCTCTGATGGTCCTGTCTCGTTCGACTCTCTTGTAGACACCCGATTGGCATTTCTTTTCAAGACCTACCGTGGTGTCACTTTTAGACACCCGACTGGCATTTCTTTTCAAGACCTCTCGCGGAGTCGCTTGATTCTCGGATGGTCCTGTCTCGTCCGATTCTCTTTTAGACACCCGTTTGGCATTTCTTTTATATTTTCTTTTGGATTCTCGGGCGGTCCCGTCTTGCCCGATTCTCCATTAACTTTATTTGTTTGTCACTAACATTTCATATTTATTCTTCAGCACCGTATTAATATTCATCATGTCATGCTTTAATTTCGTTCAGCATAAGCATATAATTTAACTCATCATGATCATATGCATTCGGTATATCTTTTGTTCATTATGTTTGCGAGTACATTCAAACATACTCACTGGCTTGTCCCTGGCTATTTACTTGGCCAGGTCAGGATTTCAACAAGGGGTATTACCACGACGTCCATGCAGAGCCTAAGATAGCAGCCACGCGGGATAGGAATTATCCGGGTCTGCTGTTCCTATGGAAATGGAGCCCCACCGATGTTGGAGAACCACGAGTCACTTCCGTCATCCTCACTAGAAATCATTGTTGTATCATTAGACCTTTATGGTCTTGTATCCGATTCTTGTAATTGCTTGGTAATCTGTAACAAGGACGTGTCCACCAGTAACAGTAATCCTGGACTAGTGCTGACACGAGGGGTTAATTTCTGGGATATCATATCCCGGAAATCCGGCCCCAATAGCCTTGGTATCAAAGCCAGGCTGACCACTGGCTAATCCTATCCTAGCCTGGTCAATATCCTTAGGTTTCCACACCATCCACATCTTTCTCGATCCATAGCCAAGCCCATCTCATCCGGTAAGTCGGCACAGTAGCCAGCCGACACCTTTTGACAGTCGGTGCCCAACCTATCAGCCCTGCCCATAGGCCGTGTGCCTGTGGCCGACACCTGAGTTGTCCCATCCACAAGCGTGCGATGGAAGACTCTGCTGGCCTATAAAGGGAACCTTGCCCAACTCCGCACATCACAGCCTAACTCTCAGTTCGAAATCCAACCACCAAGATGCCTGGCCCCATCGTTCACAACAAGACCACCGCAGTCGAGCTTGGTGATTTTGTAGCCGTCCTCGCCAATCTCACCCGTCGTGCTTTCGGCATCGAAGAGCCGCCTGAGTATGTGATGGCCCAGGAGCATTTCACCCAGCAATTACTGGAGTATCTCCACTATCTTGCTATTCTGAATCCCTGGATTGCCATTGGCGGACCCCCTCTGCCAACCCAGGAGGGACGCGTTCTTCGCCTGCTCCCTCCACTTCCTCCACTCCCTCCGGAAGAAGGAGAATGTGCTCCAGAACCCGGAACCCTTCCGCAAGACCCCGTAGACCTTACCTTCGAAACGTAGACGGTTATGAGCATGATTGCTGCTGCATCCATGCTCTTATTTTCGTGACGCAATTTTTGCGATGTATTTTAGGGCGTATGTCATAAGTGCATTGCTATGTTTGCATTCTGCATAATATTGTCTGTTGTGATATGCATTTAATTCTTCCGCCTTTAACAAATCTCGAGGACGAGATTTTCTTAAGGGGGGTAGAGTTTGTAACACCCCAAAAAATTTAACCATATTTTTATTAAATAAAATTTGGCCAGAAATAAAATTTTGAATTTTTATTAGGTCTTTTATTTATTTTAGAGTATTTTCTGTTTTCTGTTTTCCAAAATTCTTCCCTCCATTTAGAAATTTTTGTAAAATATTGTGGGATTTGGTAGTTGTCTTAAATCAATTCAATTATATTTAAAATAACAATAGGAAATATTTTCTTAATAAAATTTTGCACACGATAATTCTTTTAAAGGCTTTTTCAATACTTTAAATGCTTCTGTTACACTACAATCATTTTAAATAATTCTTTAAAAATTCCACAAAAATTATGAGAGGTCATGTGAGGTCTATAGATCACTTTTATGCAAAAACACAACTTGGTCTTTTGAAAATTTTGAGTAAAACATCCTCTTTTCCTTTCTGGTCCAAATCCAGCTTTGAACTACAACCTCAATTTTTATTGCTCCAAAAATTCTGCAATTTTTCCCACCTCTAGTACTTCCTAAGAAACCGTTAAGTCCAGAAGATCAGCTCCATTGGAATCTTTTTAGTTCACCAAATAGAACCCCCAAGTTTCTGTCCAGAATTGTATTTCTCCAAAACTTGCACTATCAAGTTTTTCTTTTCGCCAAACCAACACCACCATCATCACTCTCATCCAAGGAGACACCATCCTGCCAAATATCACTTGCAACAAAGTCTTCTAAATTACCCTAGCATTCTGTCGAACAGATGGTGGGCATGGCAGAAACTTTGCTCTATTCTAAACTGCATTAGGAACTTGCTCTCCTTGCCAAACAAACATGTCCATCATCCTTGCCACCCCTGTAAGCATCATCCTGCCAAATATCATCTCGTTTGGATCAATGTAGCCGCTGCGGCATTCTATCAAGCGCATAGCATGCATGCACTGGGCGCACGCATACTGCACCGATGGCATCGAGCTTCTGCCGCTTGTTCTGCTACTCTCTCGCTCATTCTGCTACTCTCTCGCTCGTTCTGCTACTCTCTCGCTCGTTCTACTCTTCCTCTGGATCACCTCGACCTCCCCGTAGCTCGCCGACACCTCGTCCTGGCCTCTAGCGCCGGCCAGCCATCGCTATCACTGACTACCGCCGTCGTCCAGCGCCGCCCAATGAAGCCCACCCTGCCACGTCCCTGCCCTCTTAATTGCCAGCGACCAGAGCTTAGCCGAAGCTCACCGACCACCTCACCGACTCGTTGAACCTGGCCACCGCCTGCAATCACCTTATCGGCGCAATCAATGGCCGCCGCCGCCGAGCCTTGTTCGGGAAGCCACGGCACCGCCTCCCCCTCCCTATAAAAAGGCCTCCCCGAGCTCGTTTCGATCAACTGGAGCACTTCTGCATCCTCAAACTCGCTTCCGGAGCACTCGGCCGACCGGGAGTGGTCTTCTTCTTCCACTCCGGCGAGAACCATCGCCGCTTAGCCTCTGTCAGATTCGCCCCACCCTGCCCCCCTCCTCTCCACCTAGCACCACTGGCCAACCCTCACCACCACCACGAGGCCGTCTCGTGCCCTAGCTAGCCTCGGGGATGGCCATGGCCTCGCCCCGATCCAACTCCGGCCGCCTCTGTCACCTCTGAACTCCGGTTGATTCCGACGCAATTAACGCTTCCTACTCTCGTATCTCTCCACCATCCACCTCCTGGAATACCCGCAAGTCCATCCCACTCACCAATTTCACCTAACGGGGCTCGAGGCCGGAGTTCCTCTTCCGCCCGACATCGTCGTATGCCGAGGACCTCGCCGCCGCCGACTAAATCCACCCCGGCTACCGTGACGGGTACCGGAAGGACCGCCTCCCTCTTCTGAGCACGCCGGTGGTCTCAGCTCTCCGAATGGCGCCGCCGTTTTCCGGCGAGCATCGCCGGAGCCCCGCTCTGTTCGGCTGATAGAGAAGGCGCGCGCGGGCGGACCGGTCAAACCTGACCAGTGGGCCAGGCGGGCCCACTGTCAGTGACACGCACCGCGCGGTTAAGTGGAGACGGGTTCCCCAGAAAGCGTCATCGCATAGGAAAACATATTCTGGCGAATACGCCATCGACGTCACCAGCTCCTCCGCATAGCTGAACGGCTGGGCTCGGCCCAGTAGCACCGCACGGCTAAACAGCGCTCAGGCGCACTTCTGCCCTTTCCTATTTTCCTTTTCCAGCAATTTTCAAATAATTCTACAGAATTGATTTCAAATCCAAATCTAATGGTTCAAATTTCTACATACTCATAAAATCATGCTCTATTATTCTAGCTATGGTGAACATTTTTAATAAGCCTTATACCTTCTGGATCTTTTAAATAAGTCCAATTCTTTATTTCTTCTAGCTTAGAAACTGTATACGAAATTCATATAAACTCCAAATAAAATGATTCTTTTTCTGTAATTCACCATTTTTCCTCTAGTTTATTTTAGTATTTATTATAAAATTTTCCAAACAACTTTTTAGTACTGTTTTTACTTTATGTGGTAATTGCAATATTTTTGAAAATAGGAAATGGAGGGAAGATAAAATTTTCAAACCTTTGGAGTGCACCCAATATTTCTGCATATTCAAGGCAAGCATTTTGAACCTGGGATATGGTGAATTGCATTGCATGTTTGCATTGATTTTAGTTTTCATCATATGTGTGGAGATAGTGCTTGCATGCATGGTCATATCATATTTGCATCTGCTTGCACTTCACTCAAGTGAATTTCTACCGTGAATAAAAGTTGTGGGACAACCAGGAGTGCAGCTCCTGCTTTGGACGTGCTGGTGAGCACGGTCCTGTTGTGACACGACGGTGTCACCGTGGCTTGTGAGACATGCCTGTCATAATAACAACACCTCCTGAGTCGACCTAGATCGAGTCTTGTTCCGTCACACCTAGCTAAACACCGTGCTGTCACGGGACTTCCCGCAAGGGAAGTACGGTTTAGTAAGTTGCTAACCACTGTCCGGGTACACACCACTTAGAGGGCCATGATGAGGGTTTCCAAGGCCATGGACTAAATCCCGTCATCAGGTCAGGGGGCATGGGTGTTTCCGGTCTGGGACCGAGAGGGGAGCACCCCTTGGAATCCGCACGTATGAATAGTGATCCCATGCAGGACGTGGTCTCCCCGTCTTAGAGTTTTTCTGGAACGATGCTTTGGGTGATTCCTGGCATCCGGACGGATAATCTGGTGTGTGCTGGTCAGGCGTGTTTCCAACCCAAAGACCATAATGGGAATTAGTCAGTACCGTGGTGCTGACTAAACAAATCTCATACACGTGGGTAAAGAGTACACCCTCTGCAGAGTTATAACTATTCGAATAGCCGTGTCCGCGGTCAAGGACGTTAGCTGGGAAGGGTCAAGTGTCGGTCGAGTGTCGGTCTACGGAGGAAAATAATTAATTTGAGCATCAGTTATTTTGCAGAATATTATTATCTCATCACTAACACTGTCATGAATATTTTGTCATCAGGATTATGATGGTTGTGAATATTATTGTTACTATGCATATTATTATGGACTAACCCGTTTCTCTTATGTTATTTTTCCTGAGTGTCTCAGGGGCTGGCTAGACTACCCCGGACACCCAGTTTTATTTTCAAGACCTCTCTGTGGCGTCTCTCGAGTTCTCGGATGGTCCTGTGTCGTCCGACTCTCTTGTAGACACCCGATTGGCATTTCTTTTCAAGACCTACCGTGGTGTCACTTTTAGACACCCGACTGGCATTTCTTTTCAAGACCTCTCGCGGCGTCGCTTGAGTCTCGGATGGTCCTGTCTCGTCCGATTCTCTTTTAGACACCCGTTTGGCATTTCTTTTATATTTTCTTTTGGATTGTTGGGCGGTCCCGTCTCACCCGATTCTCCATTAACTTTATTTGTTTGTCACTAACATTTCATATTTATTCTTCAGCACCGTATTAATATTCATCATGCCATGCTTTAATTTCGTTCAGCATAAGCATATAATTTAGCTCATCATGATCATATGCATTCGGTATATCTTTTGTTCATTATGTTTGCGAGTACATTCAAACGTACTCACTGGCTTGTCCCTGGCTATTTACTTGGCCAGGTCAGGATTTCAACAAGGGGTATTACCACGACGTCTATGCGGAGCCTAGGATAGCAGCCACGTGGGATAGGAATTATCCGGATCAGCTGTTCCTGTGGAAATGGAGCCCCACCGATGTTGGAGAACCACGAGTCACTTCCGTCATCCTCACTAGAAATCATTGTTGTATCATTAGACCTTTATGGTCTTGTATCCGATTCTTGTAATTGCTTGGTAATCTGTAACAAGGACGTGTCCACCAGTAACAGTAATCCTGGGCTGGTGCTGACACGAGGGGTTAATTTCTGGGATATCATATCCCGAAAATCCGGCCCCGACAGTGCCAGTTGCTGTTTTCTGCTTGTGTTTGGTTTTGTAGAAAATCCATATCAAATGAAGTCCAAATGCAGCGAAACTTTTTGATGATTTTTTCTGGAAGGAAACAGACCCAGGAAGCTTCGGGGGAGCAGCAGAAGACCCACAGGGGCTCCACAAGCCACCTGGGCGTGCCACCCCCCAAGCGCACCCTGGTGCCTCGTGGGCCCCCTGTGGCACCTCTTTGAGTGATTCCATTGCTGAAAAATCATATATATTTAGAAATCCCCGAAAGTTAACCTAGATGAGTTTTTACGCTGCCGCAAGCCTCTGTACCTCCACGATCTCATCTACATCCCTTTTCCGGCACCCTGCCGGAGGGGGGAATCATCACCGGAGGCCATCTTCATCATCCCGGCGGTCTCCATGACGAGGAGGGAGTAGTCCACCCTCGGGGCTGAGGGTTTGTACCAGTAGCTATGTGTTTGATCTCTCTCTCTCGTGTTCTTGATTTGGCACGATCTTGATGTACCGCGAGCTTTGTTAATATAGTTGGATCATATGGTATTTCTCCCTCTCTATCTTGTTGTGATGAATTGAGTTTTTACCTTTGACGTTTCACTATTATCGGATTGAATACTTTTATGGATTTGAGAACACTTGATGTATGTCTTGCATATGAATACCCGTGGTGACAACGGGGTATTATATTGATTCCCTTGATGTATGTTTTGGCACTCAACTAGCGGATTCCCGAGGTGACATTGGGGTAATCTATGCATAGGGGTTGATGCACGATTTCGTCCTACTTTCTCCGGTAGAAATCTTGGGGCACTCTTTGAAGTTCTTTGTGTTGGATTGAATATTATGAATCTGAAGTTGTTTGATGCATATCGTATAATCAACTCACGGATACTTGTGGTGACATTGGTGTATCTAGGTGACATTAGAGTTGGTTGATGCGTATCATAAGGTGTTATTTTAGTACGAACTCTAGGGCTGTTTGTGACACTTATAGGAATAGCTCAATAGATTGATCGGAAAGAATAACTTTGAGGTGGTTTCGTACCCTACAACAATTTCTATCTTATGTTCACCGCTAATAGGAACTTTTGAGTGATTCTTTGTCGCACGTTGAGGGATTGTTATATGATTCAATTATGTTAGCATTGTTGAGAGATTGCACTAGTGAAAGTATGAACCCTAGGCCTTGTTTTTAGGCAGTGCAATACTGTTTGTGCTCACTTTTATCGTTTGCTACCTTGCTGTTTTTATTTATTCAGATTTTAAAAATATATTTCTACTATCTATACTACACTTATATCACCATCTCTTCGCCGAACTAGTGCACCTATACAATTTACCATTGTATTGGGTGTGTTGGGGACACAAGAGATTTCTTGTATTTGGTTGCAGGGTTGTTTGAGAGAGACCATCTTCATCCTATGCCTCCCATGGATTGATAAACCTTAGGACATCCACTTGAGGGAAAATTACTACTGTCCTACAAAACTCCGCGCTTGGAGGCCCAACACGATTCTACAAGAATAAGTTGTGTAGTAGACATCAGCCGCGGGGGCCTCCGGAGGCTGAGCCCCAGAGGCCTCCTGAGGGGGCGTTGGGGCCTCCTGAGGAGGGCCCTCGGCAGGCGTCGGCAGGGCCTTGAGGGGCTCAAGCGATGCCTCCACGGGGGCGGCATCCGCCGGTGTAGGCTCGGCATGCCTCTTCTTGGCGCAAACTTGCTCCTCCCGTTCTACCATAAGGGCCGTGCTAGCTATTTGGGGAGTGGCCGCCAAGTACAACAGCAGGCGCTCCCATGGGCGCGGAGCGACCATGACGGGAGGTCTTGTGAGGTACCTTTTGAGATCCTCGAAGGCTGCATCGGCCTCGGTAGTCCACTTGAAGGGGCCAGACCTCTTCATGAGCTTGAAGAAAGGCAGAGCCCGCTCACCGAACTTGGATATGAAGCGACTGAGCGAGGCCATGCACCCCGCCAGGCGCTGCATCTCCTTGCGGTTGCGGGGCGGCCGCATTTCCTCGATAGCCTTGATCTTCTCAGGGTTGGCCTCGATGCCGCGATGGGAGACCAGGAAACCAAGAAGCTTGCCGGAAGGGACACCGAAGACGCACTTGGCGGGGTTAAGCTTGAGATTGACCTTGCATAGGTTGGCAAAGGTTTCTCTCAGGTCCTCGATGAAGGTGCGCGCCTCGCGCGTTTTGATGACGATATCGTCGACATATGCCTCTGCATTTCTCCCCATCTGGCACCCCAGGCAGATGCACATCAGCCTCTGGAAGGTAGCCCCCGCACTCTTCTGGCCAAAGGGCATGCACACGTAGCAGAACACTCCGCAGGGGGTGATGAAGGCGGTTTTCTTCTCATCCTCCTTTGCCATCTTGATCTGATGATAGCCTGAGAAGGCATCCAGGAAGCAGAGCAGATCACACCCGGCGGTGGAGTCTACTATCTGCTCGATCCTGGGCAGCGGAAAGTGGTCCTTGGGGCAGGCCTTGTTGAGGTTGGTGAATTCGACGCACATACGCTTGCCGCCGTGCAGCTTGGCGACGACAACGGGGTTGGCTATCCACTCCGGGTGGAGAACTTCACGGATGATTCTGGCATCTTGGAGTTTCTTGACCTCCTCAACGACGAAGCCCTGCTTATCGGGCGCCTGGCGCTGTACCTTCTGCTTGACGGGGCGCGCGTTAGGGCACACCGCCAGGTGGTGCTCGATCACCTCCCTTGGCACGCCGGGCATGTCTGAGGTTCCCCAAGCAAACATATCAACATTCGCCCAGAGGAAGTCGACAAGGGCCCCCTCCTGCTCGGGGGAAAGGCCGCTGCCGATGGTGAGGAAGGGGCCCGCACTGCCCCCATCCAATGACACTTTCTTGGTCTCGGCCCGCTCCTGGGAGAACAGTAGCTTCTTCTTCGCGGGCGCCAGCTTGGCAAGCTCAGGGGCGCCCTCCTCGACCAGGGATGTGCCGGCGGCCACCTTGTAGGTGCGCGCGAGGGCGCGCGCTGCATCCTTCTCATCGCAATGGATGGTGAGGGTGCCGTCACTACCGGGCATCTTGACGAGGCCGTAAGCGTGGTGGGTCGTGGCCATGAACTTGGAGAGCGCCGGGTAGCCCAAGATGGCATTGTAGGGCAGGCCGATGTCAGCCACATCGAAGACGATGAACTCCGTACGGTAGTTCTTGTGGGTGCCAAAGGTGACGGGAAGGCGCACCTGCCAAAGGGGGACAGTGGAGCCGTCGGTGATGCCCGAGAAGGGCCTGGTGGGCGCCAGGCGCCCATATGGCGTCTGGAGCATCTCGAAAGTCTCCACAGAGAGCACGTTGAGGCCAACACCACCATCGATGAGCGTCTTGGTGACAGCCACACCGCCGATAGTAGGAGTACACAGCAGAGGGACAGCTCCCACAGCCCTAGTGGACTTGGGGTGATCGCTGGCGTTGAAGGCGACGGGAAACTCGGACCACTTGAGGTGGCCGACGGACTCGAGCGCCGGAAGGGCCGCGCTCACTTCGCGCGAGAAGCGCTTGAGGTGGTGGCTGGACGGAGGGGCCTGGGCCCCTCCCAGGATGCAATCCACCCCGCGGGGCCCCTGGGAGCCCATGCCGGCGACAATGCCCTTGGTCGGAGCCGCACGGCTCCCGCGCTCCCCTGTGGCAATGCCGCGGGGGACGCGACGGATGATTCGGCGGCGGCCGCCGATGCTGCCCGGCGTGGATGAGCCGTGGGACAACTCCGAGCCGCACGCCGCGTGGCGCCACCCGGCTGCGCCGCGGCCCGGAGGAGAAAAAGGACAAGGAGCGGCGCGTCCGGGTCGCTCGATGCGCCACGGTGAAGCGGGCGAGGAGCGAGGGGGCGCTTGGCCGCCGCGGGCGGTGGAGACAAGCTCGGTGATGCATTCGAACCAGGCATTGCGACCGTCCTTGGCGGGGCGACAGCGCAACAACCCCTGCGCCATGAGCAGTGCAACGCGTGGAGTGGGAGGGCCGCGACCTGCGGGCGAGGACGCGGTGGAGGAGCGGCCGCGCTCCTGCTCACTCACCGATGGGCAGATGGAGGATGCCTGCCCCCCAACAGGCCCAGTGGCGGCGCGAGGGCGCCGCCCAGGGGCACCTCGGGCAGCGGGCGCCGCGTGGACCCTGGCGGCGGCTCGGCGCGCAGCGCACTCCCCGCGAGCGGCGGCGTCGTCCATGTCGCGGCTGACATCGAGGTCGAAGGCGCGAAGACGGCAAGTCCCCCTACCTGGCGCGCCAAATGTCGGAGTCTAGGATCTGCGTCCAAGAAACTTCTCCAAGAACTTAGGGTTCGAACTCTGGGGGCTTTGCTTGGCGACCTACGACTCGACGGCAACTACGGCGGAATCACCACGGGCTCGCTGGCTCTCACCGGACACGAAGGGGACGCGCGAGCTACCCAGGTTCGGGCCACCATGCGGTGTAATACCCTACTCCTGCCTGTGTTGGATTGCTCTGTAATGGAGAGCTTGTGGCTCGAGGTACACGAGGTGTGGGGAGAATGAATCGATCCCCTTACATGGAAGCGGCCCTGTCCCTTTTGTAGTGCCTTGGTCCTCTTCCCCGAAAATATGAGCAGGAAAGGGTGGCCACAGGGCGGCAACTCAAAGGGGGACAGGCGCCCAGGCTTATCCTGACTAAAGGCGGTCTCCGCCTCATAAAGTAGTCTTCCTGACGTGTTGGTGGGCTTGGCGATGACCTCCGTCCTGGCGCGCCGATCCGTCCTGATCTTCTTTTACCAAAGAGGAAATGCTTTGGGACTTGCTTTGGGGGGAGGCAGACGCCGCTGCTCCCTTATCACCAGAATGGAAAACTGGGCTAGGTCACGCCCCGCCATCCTTATCCTGACAGCGGGACGTCACCCATGTGCTGGGCGCGGAGCCCCGCGGCTGACGCCGTACGACCTGCTTCATTAGAAGGCCTCGCGAGGGATTGCCTCACGGGGCGACCTGGGGCTTGCAGGCCTCACCAGGGCTTGGCCTGGCGGCAAGGGGTCTCGTGAGGCTCGCTCCTCGCGAGGTGACTCCTTCCTGAGCAATGACGCCATGGCCACCTTGCCGGGGCCAGCCCAAGCGTCGTCTTCTGGGCCAGAGGCAGACGGGCCGTGGTACCCTGGTTCCCACTGGGCCGTCAAGGATAATATTGGGGCTGCTGAGGATCCCATAGTGGCTGCTGAGGGTGCCCAACCATGCTGTCATAGTCAAGATGCATAATGGGTAAGAGCCTCTCTTCCCTCTCATCGTGCCTAATAGGAATCTCAAAATGTTTAGCGAGACGGGAAGCATAAATACCACCATAAATAACGCCCTTCGAGTGGTTAGTGTGCAACCGCCGAGCGACCATAGCACTCAAACTAAAAGTCCTATCTGCGTAAAGAGCATGGCGCAAAATAGCAAGGTCAGGTGAGCTGAGCGTACCACACTCCCACCGAGCAGTCAAACACCTCCCAGCAAATAATGAATAATAGCGCAAAACAGGGAAATGTAAACTAGCAACCCTAGCCTCAGAAACTCCTCTCGACTCCCCTACTGTCACTTCAGAGATAAACTCCGAGACATCCCTAGGGTGTGGCTCTACTGGGCTGCCCTCATTAGGAAGTTTGCACACATGGCAAAAATCCTCAAGTGTCATCTCTTTAGGAATATCATATAGGTTAAATGACACCTTGGGTATATCTCTCCTAGAATGAAAGTGAAAACTTTGCACAAAAGTATTAGTGAGGAGAAGATACTGGTCACACTTATCTTCGAGGAACGGGATAATGCCGGCATTGTTCGCCAAATAATAGAAATCATCGAAAATTCCCGCATCCCTCAAGAATGTGTCGCATGGCCATTCGCACGGCCGCACCTCGGCCGCACGAGGAAGATGGTACATGGGCTTCAGAGCCTCCTTAGGGCTCTGTCTCGAAGAACCTCTCAACCTCCACTTGAGCATTTTCCTTTTCTGAAAATTTCTGAAATATTTAGTGACTCAAAATAAAAGTGAACGAAACTCAACAAAATTGGTAGCAACTACTCCCACAAGTATCTAGAGGCTATATCATGCGTCAAAACTACCTTGGACTATACAAATTCAACATGAAAGTTCATATACATGGTCACCACAGCAGCAAAAATTTGCAAAACATAAAGCACTAGAACAAAAACTAATTGGAGCATTGGAGGAGTCACATACCAAGGAGTAATTCCTCAAAACAGTTTTGGAAACGGAGTTCCGAGCAAGGAGATTGAAATTCACAGCAAAATGAGCAAGAACACGGGCTTGGGAGCAATTTTGATTTTTTCTGGAGGAAGGAGAAAGCAATGGGTGGCTGGCATAAGTGAGTGGGTCCCTGGGGGACCCACAAGCCTGCTGGGCGCGCCCTGGGGGGTGGGCGCACCCTGTGAGCTTGTGGCTCACAGGTGCACCCCCTGTGATGTGTTCAGTGCCCAAAATTCTTAAATATTCAGAAAACATACTAAATTTTCAGGGCATTCTGAGAACTTTTATTTTGGGCCATTTTTTATTGCATAGATAATTCCGAAAACAGGATAATCATGGCATTTTATTTTTTTCAACTACACATAACAGAGAGCAAAAGGTGATTATAGAAAGTTGTGTTTACTAAATTCATCGACCACATGCCCGTCAAAAAGAATCCATTAATAAGGTTGATCAAATCTTATTAACAAACTATTTCCGAATGGCATGAAACCAAAGAATTTTCGTATAACACTAAGTTACCTCAACGGGGATATGCATCTCCCCAACAATAAGAATTTCATATTTCTTTTTGACTGTAGGAAGAGGAAATTTGAAATCTCGAGTAGTGATTGTCGAAACCTTTTCAATACAATTGATACCATTCACCGCACTTTGTTTCTTCGGAAAATAAACCGTATGCTCATTGCCATTGACATGAAAAGTAACCTTGCTTTTGTTGCAATCAATAACAGCCCCAGCAGTATTCAGAAAAGGTCTACCAAGGATAACCGACATGTTGTCATCCTCGGGCATATCAAGTATAACAAAATATGTCAACATAGTAACATTTGCAACAACAACGGGCACATCCTCGCAAATTCCAATAGGTATAGTAGTTGATTTATCAGCCATTTGCAGAGATATTTTAGTAGGTGTAAGTTTATTCAAATCAAGTCTTCTATATAAAGAGAAAGGCATAACACTAACACTGGCTCCTAAATCACATAGAGCAGTTTTAACATAACTTCTTTTAATGGAGCATGGTATAGTGGGTATTCCCGGATCTCCTAACTTCTTAGGTACTCCACCCTTAAAAGAATAATTAGCAAGCATGGTGGAAATTTCAGCTTTAGGTATCTTTCTTTTATTAGTGACAATATCTTTCATGCATTTAGCATAGGGAGACATTTTCAACATATCAATCAAGCGAGTGTGCAAAAAGACAGGCCTAAGCATTTCAACAAAGCGCTCAAAATCTTCTTCATCCCTATTTTTAGATGGTTTAGTGGGAAAAGGCATGGGTTTTTGAACCCATGGTTCTCTTTCTTTTCCATGTTTTCTAGCAACGAAGTCTCTTTTATCATATCTTTTATTCTTAGGAGGTGGGTTATCACGATCAACAGCAGGTTCTATTTCTACATCATTATCTGGTTGAGTATCAACATGAATGTCATCATTATCATTATCATTATTATTATCGTTATCAGTAGGTGGATGTTCATTACCAGATTGTGTCTCAGCATCAGAAATAGAAACATCATTAGGATCCTCAAAAGGTTTTTCTATCATAGGTTCGCTAGAAGCAAGCAAAGTTTTATCATTCTTCTCTTTCTTTTTCTTCTTAGATGAACTAGGTGCATCAGTGTTAATTCTTTGAGAATCTTGCTCAATTCTTTTAGGATGACCTTCAGGATATAGAGGATCCTGAGTCTTTCTACCTCCTCTAGTAACGACTCTAACAGCATGATCATTCATTTTATTATTCATCTCATCAAGCAAATCATTTTGTGACTTAGCAATTTGTTCTAACTGAGTCTGAACCATAGAAGCCTGTTTACTCAAACCCTTAACATCATTAGAAGTTCTAAACATCAAATCACTCAAACGATCAATGATGATGGCATTTCATTTTAATTGATTGCTAACATACATATTAAAGTGTTCATGCTTCACAATGAAATTGTCAAATTCATCTAAGCATTGGCTAGCAAATTTATCATAAGGAATATCACCTTCATTGAATCTACGAAGAGAATTTACCTCTACTACCTGTGTCGGGGTGTCGAGCCCATGTATTTCTTCAACAGGTGGTAAATTCTTAACATCTTCAGCTTTACGTCCCTTTTCTTTTATAGACTTCTTAGCTTCTTGCATATCTTCTGGACTGAGGAATAGAATACCTCTCTTCTTTGGAGTTGGCTTAGGTGGTGGTTCAGGAAGTGTCCAATCATCGGCATTTCTCAACAAATTATTCAATAGTTCTTTAGCCTGTCCAACAGTTCGTTCCCTGAAAACAGAACCAACACAACTATCTAGGTAGTCCCTAGAAGCATCGGTTAGTCCATTATAAAAGATATCAAGTATTTCATTTTTCTTAAGAGGATGATCAGGCAGAGCATTAAGTAATTGGAGAAGCCTCCTGCAAGCTTGAGGGAGATTCTCTTCTTCAATTTGCACAAAGTTAAATATTTCCTGTAAGGCAGCTTGTTTCTTATGAGCAGGAAAATATTTTTCAGAGAAGTAATATATCATATCCTGGGGACTACGCACACAACCAGGAGCAAGAGTATTAAACCATTTATTAGCATCACCCTTTAATGAGAAAGGAAACAACTTAAGAATGTAGTAGTAACGAATCTTTTCCTCATGAGCAAATAGGGTGGCTATATCATTCAATTTAGTAAGGTGTGCCACAACAGTTTCAGATTTATAACCGTGGAAAGGATCATATTCAACCAAAGTAATTAACTCAGGATCGATAGAGAATTCATAATCCTTATCAGTAACAAAGATAGGAGAGGTAGCAAACTTAGGATCATATTTCATTCTCTCCATCATAGACTTTTCCTTTAACTTAGCAAGCAATTTTCTAACATCATCTCTATCATTACAAGCAAGAATTTCTCTAGCTGTTTCTCCATCCAGAACATAACCATCAGGTATCTTAGGCATTTCAATTCTAGGAGAGCTAGGAATAATAGGTGAATCATAATTTTCAGGAGTTTCAACATTTTCAATTTCTTTAGCTTTAGCAATTTGTTCATCAAGAAATTCACCTAGTGGCATAGTATTATCAAGCATAGTACTAGCATCATCATAAGTATCATGTATAGCAGAAGTAGTATAATCAATTACTTGTGACATATCAGAATGAATAGAAGGTGGTGGTGTCACAAGCCTACTCAAAACAGAAGGTGAATCAAGTGCTAAGTGTGATGGCAGTTCCTTACCTCCTCTAGTCATAGAGGGGACGATCTTAGTGTTAGCGTCTTTCAGGTTCATCATAGTGATTAACAGATATAAATCCCAAGTGACTCAACCGATAGAGCTATGGCCCCCAGCAACGGTGCCAGAAAAAGGTCTTGATAGCCCACAAGTATAGGGGATCGCAACAGTCTTCGAGGGTAGTATTTCACCCAAATTTATTGATTTGACACAAGGGGAGCCAAAGAATATTTGTGAGTATTAGCAGTTGAATTGTCAATTCATCCACACCTGGAGAACTAAATATCTGCAGCAAAGTGTTTAGTAGCATAGTAGTATGATAGTTTTGATAGCAGTAGTAGCAGTAGCAATAGCAACAGAAACAGTAACAGAAGCAATTTTGTAGTGATTGTAACAGTAGCAGCAATGAAAGTAACTTAGCAAAGATCAATATGCGAAAAGTGTAGGCATTGGATCAGTAATGGATAATTGTGTTGGATTACATTCACCATGTAACAGTCACAACCTAGAGCGATACACAATAGCTCCAATTCATCAATGTAATGTAGGCACGTATTCCGTATATAGTCATACGTGCTTATAGTGAGAACTTGCATGACATCTTTTGTACTACCCTCCCGTGGCAGCAGGGTCCATAAGGAAACTAAGGGATATTAAGGCCTCCCTTTTATAGAGAACCGGAATAAAGCATTAGCACTTAGTGAATACATGAACTCCTCAAACTACGGTAATCACCGGAAAGACTCCCAATTATTGTCACCTTGGGGTATGCGTATCATAACACGTAATAGGTGCATACAACTTGCAAGATAGGATCAAGAACACAACTATATTCATGAAAACATAAAGGGTTCAGATCTGAAATCATGGCACTCGGTCCCTAGTGACAAGCATTAAGCATAGCAAAGTCATAGCAACATCAATCTCAGAACATAGTGGATACTAGGGATCAAGCCCTAACAAAATTGACTCGATTACATGACAAATCTCATCCAACCCATCATTGTCCAGCAAGCCTACGAAGAAATTACTCACACACGGCAGTGAGCATCATGAAATTGGTGATGGAGGATGGTTGATGATGACGACGGCGTCGAATCCCCCTCTGCGGAGCCCCGAATGGACTCCAGATCAGCTCTCCCGATGAAGAACAGGAGGTGGCGGCGGCTCCGTATCATAAAACGCGAGGATTCTTTTTCTCTAATTTTTTTCTAGATGAATGGGTACTTATAGCGTTGGAGTTAGGGTTGCCGGAGCTGCCAGGGGCCCACAAGCCTGCTAGGCGTGCCCGGGGGGTGGGCGCGCCCCCTAGGCTTGTGGCGCCTGGGTGGCCCCCCTCTGGTAATTCTCTTCACCAGTAGTTTTTATATATTATGAAATAATTCTCTGTAAATTTTCAGGTCCATTTGAGAAGTTTTATTTCTGCACAAAAATAACTCCATGGCAATTCTGCTGAAAACAGCGTCGGTCCGGGTCAGTTCCATTCAAATCATCCAAATTAGAGTCCAAAACCAGAGCAAAAGTGTTTGGAAAAGTAGATACGTTTGGGACGTATCATCTCCCACCACGCGCATCAAAGCCAACCCCGAGAAGATCAAGGGCATCGAGCAGATGCATCCTCCCCGGAACCTCAAGGAAATGCAGCGCCTGGCGGGATGCATGGCCGCGCTTGGGCGCTTCATCTCCAAGTTCGGCGAGCGAGCCCTCCCGTTCTTCAAGCTCATGAAGAGACCGGGCCCCTTCAAGTGGACTCCTGAGGTGGACGTGGCCTTTGAAGACCTCAAGAGGTACTTGACGAGCCCACCATTATGGTCGCGCCGTGCTCCCACGAGCCTCTGCTTCTATACTTGGTAGCCTCCCCCCAAACAGCCAGCGCGGCCCTTGTGGCGGAACGAGAAGAGCCTACTTGCGCCAAGGAGAAGCGTACCGCGCCTGCGCCTCCCGAGCCCATGTCAGCGCCTCCCGAGGCCGCACCTGCACCTACCGAGGGCCCTCCTCAGGAGGCCCCTGATGAGCCGCCTCCCGAGCCTCCCGGAGACCAAGCCGTCGCGGCTACAACTACGCGCCTCGTCGAGCACCCCGTCTACTTCGTCAGCATGGTGCTGTAGGATGCACGCGAGCGGTACCCCATGCAGCAGAAGCTTCTCTTCGCGCTCCTCATCGCCTCCAGGAAGCTGCGCCACTACTTCCAGGGCCACCCGATCAAGGTGATCACGTCCTACCCATTGGAGCAAGTCCTGCACAGCCCCAACACCACTGGCCGTGTCACCGAGTGGAACATTGAGCTGCAGGCCTTCGAGCTGGAATTCTGCACCACAAGGACGATCAAGGGCGTAGCCTTAGCGGACTTCATGGTGGTATGGACGGATCCATACCAAGAAGAGCCTCGTGAGGACGAATCCCTCCTGCCTGGGAAGGACACCCCTGATGGCTGGACCATGCACTTCGACGGCGCGTTCTCCCTGCAAGGCGTGGGGGCTGGTGCCGTGCTCACCTCGCCGGCAGGAGACAAGCTCTACTATGTCATACAACACTACTTCAAGCATGACGACAAGGTTTCCAACAACATCGTGGAGTACGAGGGCCTCATCGCCGGGCTCAAGGCTGCCTTCGCCCTTGGCATCAAGCGCATCCTCATCAAGGGAGACTCGCAGCTCCTCATCAATTTATCCAACAAAAGCTACAAGCCCAAGGACGAGCACATGGCCGCCTACCTGGAAGAGGTGCGGAGGCTCGAGAAGTGCTTCCTCGGCATGGAGCTCCAGCACGTTCCTCGCGGCAACAATAAGGAAGCAGATGACATCGCCAAGCGGGCGTCTTGCCGTGACCATCAAAGCCCTGGCGTCTTCGAGGAGAGGCTCCTGAGGCCATCAGCCACACCGCCCGCCACAAGCGCCGTGGAGCCTCATGAAGAACTCCCGCGCACCCCCACAGGTGCACCTGACTGCGGCCCATCTTCAGGCGCTTGCCTGCTGCTGGTGCTGGAGCCACAAGTCGACAGCTGGGCGAACGAGTTCAAGGCCTATCTGGAGGACGGCACCCTCCTGGAGAAGGACTCAGAGGCCGAGCACGTGGCCCGCCAGGCCACAGCTTACTGCCTGAGGGATGGCGATCTCTACCGCAGGCGCCCCAATGGCGTCGCGCTGCAGTGCATCTCCAAGGAGCAAGGGCGCGAGCTGCTTGCCGATATACATGGTGGAAACTGTGGCCACCACTCCTCATTGCGCACCCTCGCCGGCAAGGTGTTCCGTAGCGGCTTCTACTGGCCTACCGCGCTTCAAGACGCCACTGAGCTGGTCCAATCCTGTGAAGCTTGCCAGTTCCACGCCAAGCAAATCCACCAGCCGGTGCAAGGACTCCAAACCATTCCCCTCTCGTGGCCCTTCACGGTCTGGGGGCTGGACATCCTGGGTCCCTTCCCTCATGCGGCTGGCGGCTACCGCTACCTCTACATCAGCATCGACAAGTTCACCAAGTGGGAGGAAGTGGAGCCCGTTCGCACCATCCCGGTAGGATCAGCCATCAAGTTCATCAAGGGCCTCGTGAGCCGCTTCAGCGTCCCCAACCGCATCATCACTGACAACGGCTCGTAGTTCACCAGCCGCCTCTTCAAGTCATACTGTGCCAGTCTTTGCACGTAGATCTGCTATGCCTCCGTGGCGCACCCGCGAAGCAATGGCCAGGCCGAATGCGCTAATGCTGAGGTCCTCAAGGGCCTCAAGACATGAAGCTTCAAGAAAAAGCTCACAGCCTGCGGCAAAGGCTGGCTCAATGAACTCCAGTCCGTGCTATGGTCGATCCGCACAATAGCAACCAAGCCTACCGGCGAAACACCCTTCTTCCTCGTCTACGGGGCTGAAGCGGTCCTTCCTTCTGAGCTCAAGCATGGGTCCCCGCGAGTCCTCGCCTTCGACTAGGCTCACCAGGACGGCCCGCGGGAAGCTGATCTACTCCTCCTCGAGGAGGCACGTAGCCGGGCCACCATTCGTGCTGCTCGGTATCAGCAGGCGCTGCGTCGCTACCACAGCCGCAACATACACCCCCGCACACTTGAAGCTAGCGATCTTGTCCTGCGAAGGATCCTCTCCAGGGAAGGACTCCACAAGCTCTCGCCCATGTGGGAAGGCCCGTTCAGGGTTGTGCACGTTTCCCAGCCTGGCGCAGCATGGCTAGAGACGGAGGAGGGTGTTCTGGTACCAAACACATGGAACATCCAGCACCTCCGCAAGTTCTACCCGTGACCTCACGGGCATGAACGAAATGGAGCTGTACACACTTCGGAGCTTCTCTTTGCGGTGCTTGCTGAGGCCGTGAGAGCTCCTGCCCACAACCCAGTGGAAGCCCCATACTCAGACATGGCGGACTGATCGAATTGAGGGCGCCGCCTGACCGCTACATCCTCAAGCTGACCTGTGTCCATCACGGCAGCATCGTCTTTTTTGGTTGTGTAATGAAACCCCTTTTATGCAGCAGTAAAGTTTTATTTCTTAAGTATTATCTGTGCTTGGTAAGCAGCTTACTTCAAGAGTTGTGCGTGCTCGCGATTTCCCTCCTACGCATCACGCGAGCGGGGGCTGGACACGGTGCCTGCGCTTGGGTCAGTCCTAGCAGAGCCGCTAAACCCAAGTGACTGAGCTCTGGCTAGTGAGCCTGATCCCGTGCATGTCACCTCACCAAGGTCCTTGGTGCTTGGTCTCCTCGTCTGACACCCACGAGCGAACTAGCAAGCGTGCACTGTTCCGCTACTTGTGAAAACTTGTCAAAATGTGGTCATCACAAAGACAAGATGCACAGAAGGCCTCACGAGCACTGCCTCGCGAGGCGACCCACGTCACACTGCCTCTTCAAGAAGCCCACAGGAAGCCTCACGAGCACTGCCTCACGAGGCAACCTATGGCGTCCATCTCTACCAAGTGCCAGTGGGAGGCCTCACGAGCAAACGTCTCATGAGGCACCACCCCGCAAGCCACGGCGCGCCAAGCCTCACGCTCCGCAAAAACGCTAAGTCTAAAACGCTTCGCGAGCTTTCCTCAACGCCTCTCAAACTCTCTTTTCCTCGCAACCTCGCTGGGTGCTGGTGTTTTCTCCTTTGCGCAAGCTGCTTGCACGGCAAAGGGGGGCTTCCTGAGCATCACACCTCAGGAGCCCTCACCACCTCGTGGATCCCTACACCCTCTGGCCTTGTCTAGGCACGCGTCTTAACATACCAGCGACGGTCGAAGCACACTCGGGGGCTGGGTCCTAACGATGTAGAGCACGAAAGCATGTAAAAAGGAAAAGACGAGCTTCACGAGGAGGCCTCACGAAGATCATAAATGGCAGAAAAAGCGTTAAGTACTTTACTTAATCATAAAAATCATGTCTTCACGCCCCCATGGGGCTACATCTGTTCTGATGCAGGACAAAAGAAAAGAAAGGGCCTAAGTGGAGGAGGCGCTGTCGCTGCCGTCGTCGTCGCTGTTGCCATCGCCAGCCTCATCGGAGCTCTCGCTGCTGTGGGAGAACTTCTGGACGAGGGCCTCCATGTGCTCCCACACCTCCTTCTCGAGCCCGTTGCGAAGCTCCAGAGGGATAGGGCTCATCACCCTGTCAAAGTCAAAGGAGGCATCGGCGCGGAAGAGGTTGGAGAAGACCCGCGTCGCCGCCTGGCCCAGGAGGTCGCGACACTCACCCTCAATGATGCCATTCATCCTCGCGGCTCTGTCTTCCAGCCTCTCCACGAGCTTGGTGAAGAAGATGAGGTAGCCGGCATCATCGTCCTCGAGGGGGTCCTCAAGCCGCTCGACAGCGAAGCAGGAGAGGGCGGTGCGGGCCCGCTGCGCAAGGGTGCGGTACATCTTCGCGCGCTCATGTTGTCGCCCCCGCGCCCGGGATGCCTCATCCTTGGCCTTCTCGACGGCGTCGGAGATGTCGCCCACCTGCACCTGCAGAGATGCTAGCTCCCCCTTAGCGTCTGCCTTGGCCTTCAACGCGAGCCGCCGGGTGGCATCCACCTCCTTGAACTGCCCCTTGAGGCCGGAGATCTCCTTCCGGAGCTCCTCGTGCCTCTTGGTGAAGCGGTCCTCCTGAAGCTTCAGCTTCTTGCTGTAGTCCTTGGTGAGCGCCTCACGCTCGTTTTTGGACTTTGCATCGGCATCCGCTTGGACCTTCTTCTCCCTCTCCGCCAGCTGTGCGTTGGCCTTGTCGAGGCGTTCCTGGTAGGAGGCTTGGGTGGCCGCCACCTGGCGGTCGAGCGTCGTCAGCCGCTCGCACTCCACCTCCTGCACGGTCGCCATCCTCGCGAGCTCCTGTTCGCAGATCTTAGCATCCCCCTCGCGGAGTGCAAGGGCTTCCTCATGCTTGTCGAGTTCGCCCTTGTGGGAGGCAAGCCGCGAACTGCGATGGCGTCCTCTCACGCCTGAAGCCCCTGCACCCGGGCGGCGGACTGCTCTCGGAGCATCTTCGCATGGGCCTCCGCCTCCTCGCGGCGCCTGTCGGCCTCGTCGACCTCCCTGACGACGCTCTCAAAGATCTCATTGGCATCATGGCCGGCCTTCTTGTGCTGCTCCTGCGTGGCGTCGTCCTGCCAGCGCCCCAGCTTGATGGCCACGTCAAGCTGGCGGCACCCCTCTGCGAGGCGCAGGCGCTCGTCGGCGAGGCGTGCCTCCTCTGCTTGGAGGTCCGCCTCGAGGGCATCAAGCGCCATCCTGGCGCCCTGCAGGGCCCCGCGCTTGAGCACGGCGCTGCTGCTCACGAGCTGCAGGGCCCGGTGCTGGTCCCCCTGTGGACCTCCGTGTTCGCGGTTCCCGTTGGGGCCGCGTCCCCCGCCAAGAGTGGCGGGTTCATCGTCTCCTCCTCCTCGGCCTGCCGCTCTAGCGTGCTCCGCGGGCTCGTCTAGCCCACGCCTGGAGCCTCGCGCACTGGTGACCGCCGGGGGCTCGCCGTGGCTCCTTCCGCGGCCTCGTTCTCCTTGGCGGGGGTAGAGGTTGGGAGAGGAGTTGTCTCTTTGGCCTCCGCCATCGCCGTGTCGCCTCCCGCGCTAGGTGCCTCAAGAGGCGTGACCCCTCCTCCGGAGGCCTCCTCGCGAGGCTCGTTCTCCCCGGCCGGCGGGGGCAAGTCCACGTGCGTCTCGGGAGGAGCCGTGTGCTCCTCTTCCGCCTCCGCGCGCCCCGTCTCAGCCTCGGGGCGGCGGGTGGATCCCTCCTGCTCCTCGGCGCCTGCGGTGGACGCCGAGGCACCCTACGAGCTGCGGGTTTTCTTCTCCTTCTTCGTGGGCTCCCTGCGTGATGCAAGGTTTTAGCCCAAACCTCAGGAGGCAGAAAAGAAGGCACAAAGCAAAAAGGGAAAGAGCAAGATAAGAGGACTCACTCATCATTGGGAACCCACTTCCTCTTCTTTAGCTTTGTCGGCGGGCGGCTGCCGCTGCCGCTCCTGCGTTGCTCGCTCGAGGTACCTCCGGAGGGCTCGGTGCGAGGCATGCCGGGGTCCTCCTCCACCTGGTTGGTGCCGGTTTTCTCCACGGAGGGCTCGGTGGCAGCATCGCCGGTGCCGGAGGGCTCGGCGGCCGTGTCGCCGGCGCCGGCCTTCTCCGCGAGGGGCTCGGCGGCCGCGTCACCGGCGCTGGTCCTCTCCGCAAGGGGCGCGTCGGCCTCCATGCTGGTACTTCCTTCACCTCCAGTGTGCGCTGGCCGAGAGGGAATGACCACAAATCGGTCGTCGTCATTGTCGTCACTGAGCTCGGCCAGCAGCTGGGGCCGGGTTTGCGGAGCCGCCCCACCATCGCTCTCCTCTGCAGTGCTTGCCGAGGCCTCGGAGCCATCGCGGCTTCCCGAGCCAGGCACCACCACAAGCGGGTTGTCGCGAGGCCCCTCATGGACCTCAGGGATCAAGCCCCACTGGTCAAACCGCGACATCTCCTTGACCAGCTCAGCTCTATTCTTGTAGCGGTACAGAGGGAGCCCTTCT
Organism: Elymus sibiricus; assembly: GCA_039707655.1. NCBI lineage: Eukaryota > Viridiplantae > Streptophyta > Magnoliopsida > Poales > Poaceae > Elymus > Elymus sibiricus. The sequence continues at coordinate 258,790,077 of CM077674.1, forward strand.
TGGTCGGGAGATCCCCATCTTCGCCGAGCAGGAGATGCATGACCTCATCCACCACCTCCCCCCTGAGGTTGTCGACACTCAGCCTCATCGGGTCCTCGGGGCCGGTGATGGACCACACCGAGCATGAGCGCTTGTGGAGGGGAACGATGCGTCGGCGCAAGAACTCCTTGGCGACCATCGCCATCGTGAGCCCCGCGGCCTTCAGCTCATCCATCCTCTCCCAAAGCGGCGCCAACTTCTCATCATTAACCATGGCGTGCTCCCATCCAGAGCTCTTCACGGCGGGGGCTGTCGGCAGCATCAACAGGGGGCTATGCAGGCGCGCGTCCATGTAGACCCAGCGTGCCTTGAAGCCCTCCACTTTCTTCGTGATCTTCATGGGGATGATGTCGTCCGCCGTCCCTTCGACGCTGCAGAACGAGGCACACGCCGAGTGCTGGTTCGCCGTGGACAGCTGCAGGCTACAGAAGTGGCGGAAGAGGGCCACTGAGGGCATCACGCCCAGGAAGCCCTCACCACTACAAAAAATAAGACACATCCGTGACATTATGGCCCGAACGAAAAAAAATTCTGTCATGGTTGTCACACTTCTATGACAATAATTGTGACAAAAACACATATCATCATAGATGTGGTGGGCTCCTACTCCTATGACAAAAAATTATGACAGAAAATGGGCTTTTCGTCCTGGGCGGGCCGGAGACGCAGCCGCATGACATTCTTTGACCTGTCCATGACGTAAAAAATCATGGTAGAAGTGAGGCCGAGGAAATTTTTGGGGAATTCCCGGTTACGGTGGGTGGTCGGGGCTGAGCGATGCAGTGTGGTTTGCGTGTTTCTCTCGTACGCGTGCGTGTGTGCGAGGCGTTCACTAACTGAACCCGAGCGAGGCGTTCGCTTACTGAACCCGAGTGATCACACTAGCTAGCTATGTACTGAAGCTGATCGATCCCTTCGCTGCTAACTGAACCCGAGCGATTCCTTCGCAGCTAACTGAACCCGAGCGATTCCTTCACTGCTAACTGAAGCCGGTCGAGCCCCCATACGTGCGAGACGTAGCCGGTTGGGTTGCCTCTTGATGAATAGTGCTCGTAGCTGCCTCGCGCGCGATACGTAGAACGAATCGAGATGCATCGATCGAGCCCCTTGCGTGAGACATGGTGAGCTGACCTAGCCGGTTGGTTGGCTGTGGATGAACAATTCCCGGTGCTGCCGCCCGCTCGTACGCCCCACCCTAGCCGGTGGGTTGGTTGTGGATGAATAGTACCATGGCCATGTGAAGGTGGTTGGCGCTGGATGAACAGGACCCCGAGGAGGCCAGCCGGTTGGGGGTGGATGAACAGGACCCCATGGAGGCTGGATGAACAGTAGCCGGTGGAGGTTGCAGGAAGTCGACGGTGGATGAACAGTAGCCCGTGGAGTCCCGTTTTGCAGTACGCCACACCCCTCCCGATGAACAGGACCCCCGTTTCGACCGTAGGCAGTTGGGGAGAAGTCCGTTTGCTCCGTTTTGCGGTACGCCAGAGCTCTCCCAATCAACAGGACCCAGTTTCGACCGTAGGCGCTCGAACAGAAGTCTGTGTCCTCCGTTTTGCGATACGCCAGACCCCCAGCCGATGAACATGACCCCATTTCGACCGTAGGCGCTTGAACAAAAGGCCGTTTCCTCCATTTTGCGGTACGCCATGTGGCACCCCGGCTCAGAGCAACCGGTTTACCTTGCATTGCCAGCCCAGAGATCAAGTCTTCTGGCAACACACAACAACTTGGTACAGAAGATAACCGCTTTATTGATCTCTTGTGGATACTTAGGCTTGAATATTACAAGATAAGCGAGGCCAAGCAGCACCCACGGTGCGGCTGCACTTATGTACATTATTTAGTTGACATCTCAGGCGCCTCGACGATAAGGGAAACTACTATGCGGCAGTGGAACGACATGTAGCGGAACTCCACTCCACAGGGACACTGCAGGGACACGGCCTAGATCACGACATACCGATCGACATCAACGCCTTGCACGGTTTCTCCTGCATCTGGCATGACACGCCAGGTGAGTACTTTGAATGTACTTGCAAGCTCACAGCAAACAAAGCAAATGCGACAAACAATAACAAGGCATTTAACAAGTTTAATACATGAACATGAACATGATACTACCAGTCATGAAGTGTACATGGATTGTTGCCATGGTCCCTTGGACCAACTTACCATTTCGGGGTTACCTTGTAACCACCGTCAACATCTTACCATAGTGATCCTCACGCGATCACCAACTTCTGCATGTGCCATCTTGTTGTTCTTAGTGTGCAGGTTTATTAATTCTATTGACCCACAGTGTGACCTATTACAAACTATGTCTATATCCGAGGACGCGGCTATCGATAGATTATACACTCTGCAGAGGTTAGTACACTGTACCCACACCACGGAACTCATGGCCTCGTGCTCCCATTCGGGTGGACCAACGACATTTCGACAAAACCAATCTATTGCATGACACTCTCCCAGCCACTCCGACCAACTCCCCTTTGGGCTATGTCATGGGTGGCCCCGATGTCAACTCGTGACATCCTGCCACCTCGTGGCCGGCCACCATCATGACAAAATAAAACAAATGGTCCCAAACGAGGACAATGGTACCATACAATTTGGGCACACAAGGTTATGCCTGCCTACTGGGCCAGGGCTGCGCCAGTGCATAACCTTCCCTAGTTGGAGGCACCGGCGAGAGGCATGACAATAGACCGAATTAGGGCCTCCCCATCCAGGCAAGTATGGTTGCACTGGTGAGCTCGATTCGGTGGCACCATGACCCGATCAACAGTTGTTCAAGTTGGATTAACATCTGGTTTAACTTGAAGGAATATTATTCGAGCCATAGTGTGCAATGAGGTGCATGGGTCATGATCATATGAAAATGACTAACGAATGCATCATGCTACCATGAGATTATATGGCATGATCTCTACTGCACACAATAACAAGATAACATATTCTCTACTGCATAATAACAATATGACATGTAACAACTATGTAGCAATAGGTTATATATAGCAAATCATTCTAATAGTGAAGCATATAAAGTATTTAATTCAAATAAAACCATTGTCATTGAAATGCCATCCTTGCATATGAATCTTGTGGCTTGCCTTGGTTCAGAGGAGTGTCACACCACTCCTAGCCTTCTTCAACACAACTAGGACCTTCTGAAAATAATTTAAATGCAAAAAAGAAAATGTCACATAAAGCATTTTATTGCACCAGAAATTCCAAACAGCAAGGAAAATTCTCAAACTTGGCATATAGAAACTTTATCTCAAGACAAAACTAATGCAAAAAGTTTCAACTCATTTGGACTTATAGAATAGAAGCTAGAGCTGGTCAAAGTTCTGGTTAAAATCTGAACTTAAATGAATTTACAGAAAATCCTGGGAGGGCCACGTCGAAAACGTATTCCCAAAATACGCCTCCACTCATACCGCTTTGGGCGAGAGGGAGAGAGGCTGACAAGTGGGGCCCCCCTATCAGGGTTAAAAGAGAGAGAGGGAAACAGTGGAGGCGGCGCTATCACCGGTGGTTCTCCGGCGAGGAGACCACAGCGGTCGCCGGAGAGGAGGGGGATGGATCCGGCACATCCTGGCGATCACACACGTACGAGAAACGATGGCTGAGATGGACGGACGACGACGTGGGCTTCTTCTCTGAACCAGCACCACGAGCGTACTTAGGAGGTCACCACGAACTCGACGGATGCAGAGAACAAAGAAGAGGATGACCGGAGCGAGTGGACAACCGAGGTGGATCCGCGGCCAACTCCGGCGAGGTTCGGTGGCAGGAGGCTGTGATAGCCTGGCTTATTAGGGATGATAGACTACTCATATCAATAAGGAATTCCTTCTTTTCCGGGAGCCCATTCGGAAAGAACTCCAAAGTTAAGTGTGCTTAGCTTGGAGTAATTTCAGGATGGGTGACCGACCGGGAAGTTGGTCCCGGGTGCGCACGAGTGAGGACAAAGTGCGCAGGAAAGACTAGTATTGATCTGTGGGACCAGTCTAGATCCCGCCAAGAGTAACGATAACCGGCCGGTGTGTCCGGGGCGTTGCAAGTTGGTATCAAAGCCGACCCTCGTGGTTACACGGATGTTTGCAGATAGGTGCGCGGTCATGTTGTGCATGACGTTTGTGGCCCGTCGTGGCACACGGCATGGCACATGTGCCGGACTGAATGCACATACATATGTGCCAAGAGGGAACGTTCCTGTGGCCCGACGAGGACGTCGGTTCCTCTGAGTGGGGGTGTATGTGATAGCCTGGCTTATTAGGGATAATGGATTACTCATATCAATAAGGAATTCCTTCTTTTTCGGGAGCCATTCGGAAAGAACTCCAAAGTTAAGCGTGCTTAGCTTGAGGTAATTTCAGGATGGGTGACCGACCGGGAAGTTGGTCCCGGGTGCGCACGAGTGAGGACAAAGTGCGCAGGAAAGACTAGTATTGATCTGTGGGACCAGTCTAGATCCCGCCAGGAGTAACGATCACCGGCGGGTGTGTCCGGGGCGTTACAAGAGGCCCTCCCGGCCTTGCGCCGCTTGCTGGGGATCGATTTGTGGCCAGTGGAGGTGAGGGCGATGGCTAGAATGGCTCGGGGGTGGCTGTATTTATAGGCGGAGGGGTGACAACACGTTGAGCTCCGTCGGAGAGAAGCTGCCGGCGAACTGAGAGGGAGATGAGCTCGGGTGAGACGTGGAGAGGAAGTAGAGGAGCTCAGAGAGGCTATGCATGCACGCGGACACAGTACGGCGCACTAAGTGGGGCAGGCGGTGCACTCACGTGCACTGTTCTGCCCGTTTGCGCTTCCGCCGCTTCCGGCATGCTGCCTGCCGGGTTCGGGGAGGAAGAGGGCGAGGCCAGGTGGAAGTGCGGGAGGCTGCTGAGTGGCGGGGGCAAGCTGCGGTGGTGCGAGGAGGAGAAATGGGCGGCGGCAGAGGGCCCCGATGCCTGAGCGCGGCGAATGCACGACGAACCCCTCGCATCCGTGTGGTCACCGCATCCTCTGGCATATGCGGTGCTTTAGGAGGAGGCAAACCGTGTCTGGAGTGTAGTCCCTTCAGCGCGGTGCCAGAAAATGCTCTTGATTTGCCACCTAGCCCGATGGATGAGACTTGAGCGTGCTGCAAAGTTTCTGTACAAAAACTTGGGAAGAAAGCTGGGAGCAAACGGCTTGGAGCTAAAGGCTGAAACTTGGGGGTTAAGATTCTCCTAGGAAGGTAGTCATGTGGTAAAAATTTCAGCTCCAACAGATCAAGGAAAAATATACTTGCTTCACAAAGTGCCATTTCTGACCAAAAGCAAAATCATTTTTCCTAGCTAAAAATTTACAAAGGACAGTAGCAAATTTTTGCATGGGAAGGTGAGGCATGATCCAAAGAATATTTGGGAATTTTCTGAGCAATAAAAATGAGGGTTGCTTCATAGCTTATTGGGAAAACATTCATTTTCAGGAGGAAAATGAATATAATGCCATAAAAGAAAATTATGGCATGGCAAGATTATGAGAGGGATGAAGTTTTGGGAAGGTTTCAAGATTACTGGCTTCACTTGGATGAAAATCAAAAATAGTTCCAAGTGATATGTCCAAATGAATTGACAGAAAACCCAAATGGAAGTTAAATATTCAATAAATCCAATTAAAATAAAGAAGGCAAAAACCAGGGTGTCACAAACCTCCCCCCTTAGGATGAATCTTATCCTCGAGATTCGGTTGCTTAGGAAACAAATATGGATAAGTAGTCCTTAAATAATCTTCTCTTTCCCAGGTGGCCTCATCCTCGGTGTGATGCTCTCATTGTACCTTGTGAACCTTATAACTTTGCTGCGGGTGACCCTGTCCATTTCATCCAAGATTCTTAAGGGTTTCTCTTCGTAGGTTAAATCCTTAGCGAGCTCTAGTTCTGCCATATCCGTCTGTTTTGTGGGCGGTGCGATACATTTCTGTAGCTGAGACACTTGAAAGACATCATGAACCTCAGATAGCTCTGGAGGTAATTCTAACTGATAAGCCACTTTGCCCACTCTGGTCATGACTGGAAACAGACCGATGTATCTTGGTGCGAGTTTTCCCCGAGTATGAAACCTTTTAACTCCTTTCATGGGGGTAACTCGGAGATATGCATATTCACCTGGTTCAAAACTGATCTGCCTATGCTTTGGGTCATAATAGCTCTTTTGACGAGATTTCGCTACATGCAATCGGTCCCGAATTTCTCTGACTTGTTTTTCTGCTTCCATCATCAAATCAGTCCCAAAGATTCGGCTGTCTCCGTCTGAGACCAGTTCACCGGGGTGTGACATTTACGTCCGCATGGAGCCTCAAAGGGTGACATCTTGAGGCTAGTTTGGTAGCCATTGTTGTAGGAAAACTCGGCATAACGCAGACTATCTTCCCACTTGGGTCCATAGGCAAGAGCGCATGCCCGCAGCATGTCTTCCAAGATTTGATTAACCCATTCTGTCTGTCCATCGGTCTGAGGGTGATAAGCGGTGCTATGTTTCAAAGCGGTCCCCAGGGCTTGGTGGAGACATAGCCAGAACGCCGAGGTAAACAAAGATCCTCGGTCTGAAGTGATAGTCCTGGGTACTCCATGTAGACTGACAATCCTGGATATGTAAAGTTGAGCGAGTTGGTCTGCACGGTAGGTTGTCCTTATTGGAATAAAGTGAGCCACCTTTGTAAGCATGTCGACACAACCCATATAGTGTTATTTCCTCGTGGTGTCTTTGGAAGCCCCATGACGAAGTCCATGCAAATATCATCCCATTTCCATTGTGGAACTGGTAAGGGTTGAAGTAAACCGGAAGGTTTCTGATGTTCAGCCTTCACCTTATTGCATATATCGCAACAGGCGACGTAATAGGCGATATCTTTCTTCATACCTTCCCACCAGAATGTTTGCTTCAAATCTTGATACATTTTAGTGCCTCCGGGATGAATAGAATATGCAGACTCATGAGCTTCCTTCAGAATCTGCTGCTTTAATTCCCCAAGGTCAGGTACACAGACTCGATTCCGAAATCGGAGGGTACCTTGATCATCAATATTGAAATCTTGTGTCCTCCCTTCTCGTACTTGGGCCATTACCTTGAGTAACATTGGGTCACCAGGTTGAGCCTTACAGATTTCGTCTTCCAGAGTAGGGGTGACTTCCAAGGTAACCGAACATGTTGCATCATAAATGATCATATTGAGCTAAGCTATTTCTTCTCGGAGTGCTGGGTGCAGAGGCTCGATTAATGAGTTTGTTGTGGCCGGTTTGCGACTAAGAGCATCGGCGACCACATTAGCTTTTCCCGGATGATAATTGATACCAAGGTCATAGTCTTTGACCAATTCAAGCCATATTCTTTGCTAGAGATTTAAGTCTGGTTGGGTAAATATATACTCGAGACTCTTGTGGTTGGTGAAGATTTGACATCTCTTCCCAATAATGTAATGTCTCCATATTTTTAAGGCATGCACCACGGCTGCCATTTCCAGGTCATGCGTCGGATAGTTCTCCTCATGCGGTCATAGCTGTCTGGATGCATAGGCCACGACCTTTCCATCTTGCATAAGCACACACCCAATGGCACGCCTGGATGCGTCGCAATAGATGTCGAAGCTCCGGTAGATGTCTGGTAGAGTCAACACTGTAGCGGTGGTCAACCGAGTCTTCAACTCATTGAAACTGCTCTCACATGCTTCTGTCCATATGAACTTCTGATTCTTCTTACGCAATTCTGTCATTGGCTTGGCAATCTTTGAGAAATCTTCAATGAAGCGACGGTAATAGCCTGCCAGACCCAAGAAACTTCTGATCTCTGACACAGAAATAGATGTTTTCCAATTCAATACTTCTGTGACCTTGCTTTGGTCCACGGCCACTCCTTGAGCGGAAAGAGTATGCCCAAGGAATCCCACTTCTTTAACCCAAAATTCACATTTGCTAAACTTGGCGTAGAGTTGATGAGCTCATAATCGCTCTAATACTGCACGGAGATGCTGTTTGTGCTCTTCTTCATCTTTGGAATATATAAGGATATCATCAATGAATACTACCACAAACTTGTCCAAAAAGTCCATGAACACCTTGTTCATCATGTGCATGAAGAATGCAGGAGCATTGGTCAGTCCAAATCACATGACCGTATACTCATGCAACCCATATCGGGTGGTGAAGGCTGTCTTGGGGATATCTTCTTTTCTGATTTTCAGCTGGTGATACCCGGTTCGCAAATCAATCTGGGAGAACACTTGAGCTCCACTAAGTTAATCGAACAAATCATCGATCCTGGGAAGCGGGTATTTATTCTTGATAGTGACATCATTGAGAGCGCGGTAGTCAACACACATCCGGAGACTGCCATCCTTCTTGCCCACAAATATGGCAAGTGCACCCCAAGGAGACGAGCTGGGGCGAATATACCCTTTTTGAAGCATCTCATCCAACTGTTTCTTCAATTCGACTAATTCTGATGAAGGCATTCGATAATATTTCTTGTAAATCAGTGCTGTCCTGGGCACAAGCTCAATTGAAAACTCAAGCTCCCGACCGGGTGGCATGCCTGGCAATTCCTCTGGAAACACATCTGGGAATTCACAGACCACTGGGATTAAATTCATATCTGTAGCAATTGCTGCATAAACCATCCCCTTCTTTGACATGGCTCTACCGGCAAAGAACCGAGCTGGCTGGCCCAAGGGATTTATTAATGTCACTTCTCTTGTTGCGCAGTTGATGCAAACCTAGTGTTTTGTCAACCAATCCATCCCCAAAATAACATCCAATTCTGGAGATTCAATGGATACCAGGGATGTGGGGAAGATAATTCCATTGATTGATATTTCCAATCCTCGGCATACAATTTTTGTCCTGAGCATGGATCCAGGGGATTGTACCACCATAACTTTGTCCAAAAGAGTATAGGAAATTTGATGCTGGGCAACAAAACTTCGCAAAATAAAAGAATGGGAAGCCCCAGAATCGAATAAAATTGTTGCACGTATGTTATTAACAGGAAACATACTAATGACCACCTCTGATGCTTCTTGGGCTTCTTCTGCGGAGATGTGATGAACTTGCCCTTGAATATACTTCCGGTTGGTGAATTGTCCCACATGATTGACTTGAGGTTTCAGGTTGGTTGACAGCTTTCCGTTCTGGGGATACTGCCTAGCGTAATGCCCAGTTTGACCACATGAGTAGCATGCATTGTTATGCTGACAGTCTTCCTTTACTGGTTTTGTAACCACGGTCTTGAAGTGATTTTCCGTCTTGGAGTTCCCCTGCTGCCACGTTGGCTTAAACTCGAACTGTGGCTGCTGCCAAGTACGAATCTTCTAAAAAGTTTGTCCTTCCTTCTTAGGTTCAAACTTGCGTTTGCGGTCTTCATATGCAGGCTTATGATCATGAACAAGCTTGTGTTCCCTTTCGGCAATGAGTGCCTTGTTCACCAAAGTTTGGAAGTCGGGGAAATCCAGCATACTTAGTGCACATCGGAGGGTATGGTTAAGCCCTCCGAGGAACCGTTCTTCGGTGGCTATATCATGTGTGGAATAACGGGCCAAGTGATTGAACTTGTTTAAATACTCACTTACAGTCGAATTCCCTTGAGTAAGGGCGAGGAACTCTCGCTGCTTGACCTTCATGATATCGGTGGGAATATGATACTTGCGGAATTTGTCTTTAAATTTTTCCCAAGTAATCTCGTCTTCCGTAGGCCACATGAGCTTGGTATTATCCCACCATATAGCAGCTGGTCCTTCCAAATAATGAATGGCAAAAGGTACCTTGTCATCTTCTTCAGTACGGGCAATTTCTAGCTTCTTTTCAATGGTCCTCAACCAGTCATCGGCTTCCATCAGATCTACTGCTTGACTGAAGCTTGGCGGCTTGGTCCTCTGAAAATCTGATAGCTTGGAGTGTGTACCATTATGATTGTTTTGTCCAACCATAGTCTGCATACTTCTCAGGAATTCCATCAGATCTTGGTTTCTCTTCTCCTCAAACATTCACATAATCTGCTCTGTTGTGGGTGCTTCAGGTGGAGGAGGGGGTGGCTGATATGGTTCTAGAGAATGTCCTGCTTGCCTGGTGGATCGACGAACTGGGGTATCGTCGCCACCATGACAGCTGCTGCCACACCTTGTCATCCTATATATGTTTCCCAATACGAAGCATCGAGATGAGCAACATCCATAAAGGGAAGAAAAATGAGGAGGTGAAGCAACAAACCCCAAAAGAAAGCAAGGAAAAACCACTATGAATAAAAGAAGACAACATAATTATACATAACATCATACTACATCATGGATAGTACTACTACACACATACAACCAAACACCACATCATCCTTGTCTACTCGTGACGGCAATGATCGCACTAGCACTCTGACGGTCCTGCTGGTGTCTCCTCGGTATCGGACTCCGAATTGGAACTGATAATACTAACGGAAACCTCTGGAGCAATGGAAATGTGACGACGCTGACGGAATGGCTCTCCCTCAGGGTTTGGAGCAGGGTGGCTCCATAGCATAGGAGTAGCTGGGGTAGCGAGAAGTAAAGCCCACTCGGCTGGACACTCATGAGGAGTCACCGTCGAGGTATCCGAGCTACTCTGAGAAGGTGCGGGAGTCACAGGTGTAGGTGGAGGTAAAGTAACTGGAGGAACAAGCGGTGTATGATCAAGTGAAGGTGGAGCGAACGCATATCGAGCGGCCGCTAGTGCGTCTCGAGTGCGGTTCAGCTCCTGGGCAAAGCTGATGATCAGAAGATATCCAGCCGTTATGTAACGGGACATGTGGCTGGCTGAACGGTCACACTCCGGATCAATAAAAGGGAAACGGATTTGTCGTGTGTCAAACATGGACGGATAGAAGTAGAAACCTGGGTGAGTCTGCATCTGAATCTTGTTGTCGCGCAAGTCGGTGAGAGCCTCAAATGCTGCAAACTGGATCAGCTGGTCAGGTGTAGAAGTTATCCCACCCTTGGAGGAGCGGGTGTAAGTGCCCACCAAGGTGCTGTGTTGTGCATGATGACCTCCGCGTGATACTCATACACACCGTCTGCAAGCTGCTCTCGATACACCTGGTACACAGGGTCGTCACCGTCTGGGTAGAGTCAGTGCCACACGTTGCGAAGCAGATGCGGAAAGGTGAAAGGTGCCAGCTCAGGTTGATACGGATAGGGAACTGGTTCCATCTACACTCACAATATTAGCTGATCAGCATCAAAAGTAAACTATATGCATGCAATGCAACACCCAAGTGCAGAGGCATACTCAAATCACCATAAAAACTTAAAACTACCATTTCTAATGCGTCGGCTGTCTAGGGCATCCTACAGTCAGCGCAGCTTTGATACCAAGCGTTGTGGCACCCCGGCTCAGAGCAACCAGTTTACCTTGCATTGCCAGCCCAGAGATCAAGTCTTCTGGCAACACAGAACAACTTGGTACAGAAGATAACCGCTTTATTGATCTCTTGCGGATACATAGGTTCGAATATTACAAGATAAGTGAGGCCAAGTGGCACCCACGGTGCGGCTGCACTTATGTACATTATTTAGTAGACATCTCAGGGGCCTCAATGATAAGGGAAACTACTACGCGGCAGCGGAACGACGATGTAGCGGAACTCCACTCGATAGGGACACTACTAGGACACGGCCTAGATCGCGACATACCGATCGACATCAATGCCTTGCACGACTTCTCCTGCATCTGGCATGACACGCCAGGTGAGTACTTTGAATGTACTCGCAAGCTCACAGCAAACAAAGCAAATACGACAAACAATAACAAGGCATTTAACAAGTTTAATGCATGAACATGAACATGATACTACCAGTCATGAAGTGTACGTGGATTGTTGCCATGGTCCCTTGGACAAACTTACCATTTCGGGGTTACCACGTAACCACCGGCAACATCTTACCATAGTGATCCTCACACGATTACCAACTTCTGCATTTGCCATCTTGTTGTTCTCAGTGTGCGGGTTTATTATTTCTGTTGACCCACAGTGTGACCTATTACGAACTGTGTCCATATCCGAGGACGTGGCTATCGATAGATTATACACTCTGCAGAGGTTAGTACATTATACCCACACCACGGAACTCATGGCCTCGTGCTCCCATTCGGGTGGACCAACGACATTCCAACAAAACCAATCTATTGCATGACACTCTCCCGGCCACTCCGACAAACTCCCCTTTGGGGTATGTCATGGGTGGCCCCGATGTCAACTCGTGACCTCCTGCCACCTCGTTGCCGTCCACCGTCGTGGCAAAACAAAACAAACAGTCCCAAACGGGGACAATGGTACCATACAACTTGGGCACACAAGGTTATGCCTGCCTACCGGGCCAGGGTAGCGCCAGTGCATAACCTTCCCTAGTTGGAGGCACTGGCGAGAGGCCTGACAATAGACCGAATTAGGGCCTCCCTATCCAGGCAAGTGTGGCTGCACTGGTGAGCTCGATTCGGTGGTACCATGACTCGATCAACAATTGTTCAAGTTGGATTAACATCAGGTTTAACTTGAAGGAATATGATCCGAGCCATAGTGTGCAATGAGGTGCACTGGTCATGATCATATGAAAATGAGTATCGAATGCATCATGCTACCAAGAGAGTACATGGCATGATCTCTACTGCACACAATAACAAGATAACACATTCTCTATTGCATAATAACAATATGAGATGTAACAACTATGTAGCAATAGGTTATATATAGCAAATCATTTTAATAGTGAAGCATATAAAGAATTTAATTCAAATAAAACCATTGTCATTGAAATGCCATCCTTGCATATGAGTGTTGTGGCTTGCCTTGGTTCAGAGGAGTGTCACACCACTCCTGGCCTTCTTCAACACAGCTAGGACCTTTTGAAAATAATTTGAATGCAAAAAGAAAATGTCACATAAAGCATTTTATTGCACCAGAAATTCCAAACAGCAAGGAAAATTGTCAAACATGGCATACAGAAACTTTAGCTCAAGACAAAACAAATGCAAAGAGATTCAACTCGTTTGGACTTATAGAATAGAAGCTAGAGCTAGTCAAAGTTCTGGTCAAAATTTGAATTTAAATGAATTTACAGAAAATTCTGGGAGGGCCATGTCGAAAACGTATTCCCAGAATATGCCTCCACTCATACCGCTTCAGGCGAGAGGGAGAGAGGCTGACAGGTGGGCCCCCTGTCAGGGTTCAAAGAGAGAGAGCGGGAAACAGAGGAGGCGGCGCTGTCGCCGGTGGTTCTCCGGCGAGGAGACCACGACGGTTGCCGAAGAGGAGGGGGATGGATCCGGCACATCCTGGCGATCACACACGTACCAGAAACGATGGCTGAGATGGACGGACGGCGACATGGGCTTCTTCTCCAGGGACGGCAGGCGGCGGAGCTCATCGGATATGGCGATTCCGGCGGCGGAGCTCATCGGATATGGCGATTCCGGTGACGATCCGACGAACTAGCACCACGAGCGTACTCAGGAGGTCACCACGAACTCGACGGAGGCAGAGAACGAAGAAGAGGATGACCGGAGCGAGTGGACGACCAAGGTGGATCCGCGGACAACTCCGGCGAGGTTCGGTGGCAGGAGGCCCTCCCGGCCTTGCGGCTAGAATGGCTCGGGGGTGGCTGTATTTATAGGCGGAGGGGTGACAGCACGTTGAGCTCCGCCGGAGAGAAGCTGCCGGCGAACTGAGAGGGAGATGGGCTCAGGCGAGACGTGGAGAGGAAGTAGAGGAGCTCAGAGAGGCTGTGCATGCACGTGGACACAGTGTGGCTCACTAAGTGAGGCAGGCAGCGCACTCGCGCGCACTGTTCTGCCCGTTTGCGCTTCGGTCGCTTCCGGCGTGCTGCCTGCTAGCGTCGGGGAGGAACAGTGCGAGGCCAGGTGGAAGTGTGGGAGGCTGCTGAGTCGCGGGGGCAAGCTGCGGTGGCGCGAGGAGAAGAAATGGGCGGCGGCAGTGGGCCCCGATGCCAGAGCGCGGCGAGTGCACGACGAACCCCTCGCATCCGCGTGGTCACCGCGTGCTCTGGCATACGCGGTGCTTTAGGAGGAGGCAGACCATGTCTGGGGTGTAGTCCCTTCAACGCGGTGCCCGAAAATGCTCTTGGTTTGCCACCTAGCCCGATGGATGAGACTTGAGTGTGCTGCAAAGTTTCTGTATAGAAACTTGGGAAGAAAGCTGGGAGGAAACGGCTTGGAGCTAAAGGCTGAAACTTGGGGGTTAAGATTCTCCTAGGAAGGTAGTCATGTGGTAAAAATTTCAGCTCCAACAGATCAAGGAAAAATATACTTGCTTCACAAAGTGCCATTTCTGACCAAAGGCAAAATCATTTTTCCTAGCTAAAAATTTACAAAGGACAGTAGCAAATTTTTGCATGGGAAGGTGAGGCATGATCCAAAGAATATTTGGGAATTTTCTGAGCAATAAAAATGAGGGTTGCTTCATAGCTTATTGGGAAAACATTCATTTTCAGGAGGAAAATGAATATAATGCCATAAAAGAAAATTATGGCATGGCAAGATTATGAGAGGGATGAAGTTTTAGGAAGGTTTCAAGATTATTGGCTTCACTTGGACGAAAATCAAAAATAGTTCCAAGTGATATGTCCAAATGAATTGACAGAAAACCCAAATGCAAGTTAAATATTCAATAAATCCAAATAAAATAAAGAAGGCAAAAACCAGTGTGTCACACGCCAGACCCCGAGTCGATGAACATGATCCCGTTTTGGCTGTTCCGTCCAAGCCGGTTGGCTCCCGATGAACAAGACGCGTTCCCACCCAGTCGCTTGGCTCCCGATGAACATGACGCTGTTTTCTCCGTTCCGACCCAGCCGGTTGGTTGCCGATGAACAGGAGGCCGTTGCTGCCATCCAGTGCCTCCCTCCATGTACACGAGCCCTGGCCATACGTATGCGCGAGTACGCGTTCGAGACCCCGCCTGTATATTTATGTACGTGGCCGTATTTTTTGCTGTGTGGTTGTACGTATGTGTACACGATTTAGACGGGGCTGCCTGAACTGCTATGTCGGGGGCTCTACTATGACACATGCCGCTCCTTACATGCCCACGGTTCATCGTTGCAGAAAGACTGATCGACCAGTATGTACGTACACGTTCGCGACCAGACAGACAACGCTACGTACGCTTCGATCGGGTGGGTCCCTGCTGTCAGGGAAGATAAGGAGGCACTTCCTTGCATGCAAAGATATAGCAGGTGGGTCCCAGCTGTCAGGGGGAGGAATCATTTTTTTGTGCGTAATAAGGAGGCTCTTCCTTGCGTGCGAAGATGTAGCTGGTGGGTCCAGCTGTCAGCTTCACCGTGTACAGTCCTCTTCCGATGGCTGTCGTTCATTAACCACCTTTAGTACGCCGCGCCGAGAGCACCAAGGCGGTGGACGACGGTGAGGCCTAGGAAGGGAACGATGCGGAGCTGGGGAAGATGCGGCAGTGGATGCCCACGCGTATGGGAGTACGAGGGTTGACTGGTTCGGCTGTGGTGTGAGGCTACCATCAACGGAGAATAACAAGGGATGTGAGTGAGTAGAGGGAAGGCCTAGCCAGCGGTGGGAGTAGGGTGGGGCGGTGAGGCCTGCGTGGTAGCATAGCCGGCCACGGGAGGCAGGAGCAGGCGGTCCCGCCGGCGCTGGTTTGGGCAGCTGGAGCAAGAAGATCAGAGATTGATGAAGCAGCACGGCCGTTGGATTAGCATCCAACAATCACTGCTGCAAGAATCGTTTGTTGACTAAGTTGATGAAGCCCTGCGTATGCATCAACCTAGTAGGCCCACAAGTCAGCCTCCCAATCTGATGGGTCTCACTTTTCATTGGTAGGAATCCTTTTTTCACGTAATAAGGAGGCACTTCCTTCCATGCGAAGATATGGCTGGTGGGTCCCAGCTGTCAGGGGGAGGAATCATTTTTTTCGCGTAATAAGGAGAAACTTGCTTGTGTGCGGCTATGGACCATGTGGGTCCCTACTGTCAGCCTCTCCACATACATACCTCTTTCGATGGCTGTCGTTTGTTGACCATGTTGACCACGCCGCGCTGAGAGCACCAACGCGGTGGATGACAGCAAGACCCAGGAAGGGAACGACCTGGAGCCAAAGAAGCCAGAGCAGTGGATGCCCACGCTGAGGGGAGTACGATGGTTGACTGGTTCTGCTGCGGTGTGAGGCCTGTGTCACCGAAGAATAACAGGAGGTGTGGGTGATTAGAGGGATGGCTTGGCCAGCGGTGCGAGTAGGAGGGGGCGGTGAGGCCTGCGCGGCAGCACAGCTGGCCACGGGAGGCGGGAGCAGGCGGTCCCACTGGCGCTGGATGGGCGGATGGAGCAAGAAGATCAGAGATTGAAGAAGCATGACGGCCGTTGGATTGACATCCAACGGTCACTTCTGCTAGAATCGTTTGTTGACTAATATATAATAAGTAAAGAATTCTTGCATACGTGTCAACTTAATAGGCCCACAAGTTAGCCTCCCAATCTGTGGCGGACATCATACAGCCCATTTGCTATTTTTTAAATAATTTACAGCTCATTTGCAAATTCTTGTGCAATTTATTGCAGTCCATTTTCTTTTTGTTGGCCAGGACCAGGGCTAAAAATTTAAATGAAATTTTGCATATTTCGGTGGGGTCCAAACTATTTTTAATCCCGAAATATCGAGCCATATTTAAAGTAATTGCAAAATATATTTAAATTAGGTTAAAAACCAATGAAATTTGAAATCTGAAAATGTGAAAAAAAATTAGAAATTTGAAAGTAATTGCCAATTTGTTATGTGTTTTTTATATTTACAGCCCATTTCATATTACTTTTAAGATTTGCAACCGTCTTGAAAGATTTGCAGCCCAGCAGGGCGGAGAAAAACAAGTTGGCCAGGGTTGGGTTGGCCTCAATTGGGTATTCATCAGAAAAAAAAAACAACTTGGCTAGCCATTTTCACAAAGAAAAAAATAGCTGGGCTGGTCATGTGGTAAACGTAAAATAGAACCCTGGGCTAGACGGGCCACATCCCAGTTGATACCCTGCTCCGTCTCAACAATAACAAAAAAAACTGCTACAGCTGCTAGATCCCAGGTGTCAGCCGCTCTTGTGCAGTTCTCTTGTCTATTGACTATACGCTGACAATGTCGTGGGTCTCAGATGTCAGCAGTCCACTACGAGGAAGCATTTTCTTTTTTGCTTGTAACAATGAGACACTTGCTTGCGTACGACCATGAACATGGTAGGTCCCTACTGTCATCCTCTCCACGTACAGTCCTCTCCCGATTCCTCTCATTTGTTGACCATGTTGACAATGCCAGACGGCGGCGACGCGGCGACCGCACCAAGGCACGCGGTGGACGACGGCGAGGCCTCGGACTGGAACGAATAGGAGCCAGGGAAGATGCTGCAGTGAAGTCGCGGGCAAAGGGGAGTACGAGGGTTGACTGGTTCGGGTGCTGGGTGGGACTGACGTCGCCATTAATGATTTAGGAGACGGTAGGGCGGCGATGCGTGCGTGGAGGCGCAGCTAGCCGTGGGAGGCGGGAGCAGGCGGCCCCGCCGGCGCTGGTTTGGTTTTGGCCGCTGGAGGAAGAAGAGACTGAAGAAACACGATAGAGTGTACAAGCAGCAGGAGTACTTAACAACGTTAACTGAAAGCAGCAGGAGCACTTAACAACCAGAGCTGAAAGTAGTATGAGTACTTATACAGGTTCAACCGTACAAGGCATGCCTCGAATAGTGCTACTTTGCCTACTGTTAACGAAGGGTGAGGCCACCAAGCCCCAGGACAAGGCCCAGGCGCCACCCCGCGCATCCACAACTTTTTGAAAGCGGCTTCATCTCGCAATGTGGTCAATAAACAGGATATTCGCTTCAGAACCATGGAAAAGCATGAACATAACCTTCTGTCCTATTCTCCAAGATCGTCGGGCCTTCATGTTTTGAGACCACTCATGAATAATTATCTTTTCACCTCTATGGGAAATGGAGTAGGTCGACATAAACATCATGTTGTGACCAAGCGCAAGTCTTAGTCGACCATGGCCAGGCATCTGTATAGGAGCAATAAAACTGGGCAGTTTCGGTTTCAAGAAGAAGAACACAGCTGTAAAACTGTGTATAAGCAAGAGTTTATGAACAACATATATAATAGAAAACAGCTCGTACCATCAGTTTCTTGACACAGTTGGACCTGTTCAACGTGTGCACCAGCGGCACACATATCCCACGTGGCCTTCCATCATTGAAATGCCCCACAAGGTCCTCAAGACAATCAATAAAGTGTACTAATTGGTGGATGTCGTCCCAGACGACTTCGGTGCCATCAGTAACCATCGAGTTCTTATCAAATAACAGACGAGTAGTGTCCTGCATTTTGTAATAACCTACGTGTGTCACCAATTATAAGAAATATTAGTTAGAAGTAGCATCATTGTGAGAGAAGGGAATCACAAACTGTTGCTACTTCTAAAGTCAAATTGTGATCAGTTAGACAGAATAGGTGGATTACAAAGTAAAAGAGGCCACATGCAAGAACCAGATACAAAACTAACATGGATGAACCACTGGAACGACGTCGGGGTGGAAGGTCACAGGGAAGATAAGACCAGGTTCTGCTATTTCCATGAACATTGGTGTGCCAACTTTCAGTCTGTAACACTTGACAAAGTTTATCCAAGTTTGGCCATAAAAAAAGGAGCGATCTTCTTGGTTAATGAACCCAACTGTGAACTTATATCCATGGCATGTCTCCAATGTGACCATTATACTGGTGTATTCAGTTATGGCAAGGCCAACCTTCTTGAGTACATGTGTTCTAGCAGAGCAAGGGATGCACTGCAGGAAAAATAATATGAGAACACAATTTATTCCCTATCCAAATCTAGAAATAATTTCCTCTTTTACGTCAGTGTTCAGCATGGTACTAGTACCTTTTATCCAAATATAGCAATCCAAATTTCCAAATTAGTCGACAGCATGTTCAAAAACACCAACCTTACCGGATAGAAAAGAGGATTATAGGAACATACCATGCGCTTTTCGAAATCCTGTGTTAGGATGAGAAGGAACAAGTCTGGCGTCTCGCCAAGGGCGCAGAAACCTGTAGGGTCCTCGCACTTTGGGCACTGCAAATGAAACACACTAGATTCAGTACGAAGAAAAATGCATCAACGGTGGCGGTTGCCATCCTAGGATTACCGGTGACAAAGGGCCAAGGATTTATTAGGGATGGATGAAGATTTCGTACCTGGTTCTCTATGAGAAAACCCTAAGCAATCGCCGAGAGGTGGTTTTCTCTGAACAAGCAAACGAGGGAGAAGGGGATTCAGGTCGAGT
Organism: Elymus sibiricus; assembly: GCA_039707655.1. Lineage (NCBI taxonomy): Eukaryota > Viridiplantae > Streptophyta > Magnoliopsida > Poales > Poaceae > Elymus > Elymus sibiricus. The sequence goes on from CM077674.1 coordinate 258,809,467, forward strand.
GAAATAATACTGCTTTGTCCGTCGAGCTTACTGCTAATGCTGGAAAGGTGGGGTTTTGTGATTTGACGGCTCATTGAGCATTACTGCGGCGCTACGACCGGGGTGAGTCTACCGTGCAGTTGTGCACTCTAATTTGGTGCATGGCACGTGGACCTGGTTGCTGGATGTCCCGCATATCAGCGAAATGAAGTAGAAAGGGGACAGGAGTAACTAGTTACACATAAATATTTTTTTTGATAAGAGAGATACTCCCTCTGTAAAGAAATATAAAAATCTTTTATATCACCACTTTATAAATAAGAAAAATCAAGGGGAATATATATACATAAATATGGGGTTCGGATATATATATATACAGCCCGTCTATTCTGCCAATATTGGCAGAATAGTTATTCTGCCAACACTTCAGAACTGCATGCCGAACGCGAGTACACTGCACTTTCTGAAGCAAGCGCACTGCAGTACCGAGACGAGTGAACTTCTCGTCGAAAAAACTGTACGCGGTGTTTTTCGGTACTGTTTTTTATCCAATTTTTAAACAGTTTGTCGGAATGAGGCGTGTAATATACCGTTGGAAAGCTATGGATTAGGCGCAACTTCGTCATGTTGAATTTTTTTTGAGATTCCTCACGGTTTAGGAGCAGTTTCGAAAACGGTGGGCGCCCGACGAGTGGCAGCGAGCATTTTTTCGTGTTTTTTCACAAACCGCTAGTCAGAATGAAGCAAATGATACGCCATTGGAAAGATATCATCAGGGCACAACTTTTTCATATATATTACTTTCTCTAATTCCTTACGGTTTAAGAGCAGTTTCAAAATTACTCAAGCACGGAAATTTTGTTTTTCAAATTTTTTCAAATTTTCGGTACTGTTTTCGCTCCAGTTTTTTAACCGTTTGTCGAAACGAGGCGTGTGATACGCCGTTGGAAAGCTATGGAAGAGGCGCAACTTTCATATGTAGAAATTATTTTGAGATTCCTTACGGTTTTAATTTAATTTTGAAAATGGTGCGGCGGACGACGATTGGCAGCGGGCGTTTTTTCGTGATTTTTTCCAAACCGCTCGTCGGATTGATGCAAATGATACACCGTTGGAAAGATATCGACGAGGCAGCGGGCGAGTAGTTTTGATTTTACTGAAATGCAGACACTCTGTTTTTCGCGGCAGCAAAATCGACGAGTGAACTTCCTCATACAGAAAACCGCACTGCTTCATACTAAAAGCCGCACTGCATCAGACGGGCAAGCGAGCTGCATGATTATCTTTTTGTCGGACGTAATTTTTCCAGGAGAGGAAGTGAACTAAGCTTCAATTCGGGCGTAAGTGAACCGCAACACTATTGAGTAGTGAACCGCATTACTTTTATTTGCCATTTCCGTCACATTTTTCTCACACTTACGAGATGAATAACATCAGAAGGCGAACCACACTGCTTCAGATGGAAGACCGCACTGCATCAAACGGGCAAGTGAACCGCATATTTTTTTTCTTTTTTCTAGCTTTTTAAAATTTGCATGAGGACTACATGATCGAGGCTAGAGAACTGCATTGTTCGGTCGGAGAAAGCGAACCGCAAGGCAGAAATAAAAGGAACAACATCACTCTCGAAAGTGTACTGCATCGTTTTTTTCTCAAAGCTGTGGATGACTACTCTAGACTTCAAACAACTGAACTGCACCGGCAGCACCAAAAAGCCATCTCATTTTCAGAGTTTTTTTTACAACGAACTATACTTTTTCAGTTTGTTCTTACAATGTCTTTGAAAATCAACAAAAAAACTGCAACAGAATCCCCAATCGCACCGCACCGAGGACTCAGGTGTACTGCAGTGTTGTGCACAACTAAAATCTGAAGGAAAAAAAGGCCCGGAACGGCAACAGAACCTGACCTCGCCATTGAGAGAGTTCGGTCTGGTGGCGAGGCGCTCGCTGGAGGCCTCGCCAGAGTGGAAAGAAAGAAGCCCACGCCACTCTCCTCCTCGGTTTGTGGCAATTCAGTTTTAACTGCTGGATCACAGGAAGAAATTCAGTTAAACGCACGAACACGACAATACAGATGCAAAAGCAGAGGTTGAGCTAATAAGAGAAGTTTTGAGTTGTGGGAATTACTCACCGAGTGGACGAAGCAGAGGCCCGGCAGGCTGCTGCCGGGGTAGAGCGTTAGGGAACTGCAAGCCTCGTTGCCCACTCACACCGAACTGCTATGGCAGTGAACTAGAAATAGCAGATAGCAGCAGGCACATGGCAAAATCAGTAGTTTGCAGTGCCATGGAGGAGAAAACACACATGAATTGCAACCGAACTGCACAACCATCATACTGCAGAGACGCATATATTGGACTACAAAAACTGAAAACAAAATGAACTGCTAAAAACATATGTTTTCTGCATCGCAGCCATCCACGGCTTTTCGTTGTTGTCGCCACCCCACTGGTGAATTTCTATGCACGGCTAACTTCACCGAACTGCACGCCATTAGGGGCAGAGATGGTGTGTGTGGAGGGTAGAGGGTGAGTGGGGGGTGTTGCTCTCACCGGTGTGGGGAGCTGCTCGCACCATGTGGGCGAACTGTGCGTGCGCTGGGTGTGCACTGCACAAGGTGGTTAGAGCTCGGGCCCAGCCGTACCAGGGGCCTCGTAGTCTTTCTTGAGGTCGTCGGTGGCCGGCCAGCGACCTCATGGCGAGGATGCAGCCGCGGTGTGCACTGCACGCTGCTAGCTTCCGAACCACGCGTGAGCCGCCGAGGAGCTGCATGTGGTTGTTTCGGCGCGTACAGGGTCGGCGGCGCGACCGTCAGGATCCTGCACGGGGAGGCATCGGCGAGGCTGGGGAAGGCATGGATCCGGTCGGAGGCGTCGGATTTGACGAGGGCGATGGCGCTGGAAGGGGAAGGTGGGAAGAAGGAGAGCCCCGGATCCGGTAAGGGGTGGTGGAGGCGGGGCACATCGGATCCAAGCATCGGGGCGGCCCTGGACGTGGTGGTGAAGGCGGGGATCGACGGTTCCCGCCGGATCGGCACGTGGCGGTGCTGTACATGGGCGGCGGTGGTGGTCGAGGCTGTCCAGAGCCGACCCCGATGAAGCACGGGGAGGTGCGGCGCATGGTGGGGTGGCGCTGGAAGGGGCAGGTGAGAAGGTTGGTTGGGGCGGGGGAGCCGTGGCGCGGCGGGGCTCATCGGCGTGGGCACGGAGGAAGGCGGCGCTGGGAAAGATGGGACGGTGTGGTGGCTCGTTGGGCGGGCGCGGTGGAGGAAGGTGGGGACGGCAGGGGGGAAAGGTGGAGGGGATCGTGGGCCGGGGACGAGGCGTCGGCGCCGGGGAGGAGGCCGCGCAGCCAGAGCAGAAGGTGGATCTCGGGGGCGGGGGTGAGGTGCGGTGCCGGCGGGGGGAGGAAGCCAGGCGGTGGTGGGGCGGCGCGCGGCAGACGATTGGGCGGAGTGCCGGGGGAGCGCGACCGTAGTTGGCCGGCCTAGGGCGCGGCGCGCGACGGTGGGCTGTGGGAGGAAGAAGGTGGAGTGGATCGGGGGTGGGGCGTGGAAGGAAGAAGGTGGAGGGGGTCCGGTGTTGTTAGGCAGGGTGTTGGCAGAATAAGAAGGGTGTTGGTAGAATAGACCCACCCTATATATATATATATATATATATATATATATATATAGGGTGGGTCTATTCTAACAACACCCTTAAGACCTTATTCTGCCCACAAAAGTCTTATTCTGCCAACACCCCACCCTCGCCCACCTCCCGCACGACCACAGCCACACAACCCCAATCCTCCTCCGCCTTCTTCCGCGCCCCACTCCCCCCCTCACCCGTTCCCACCTCCCTTCCTCAAACCTCCATATCCATCTTTCCCATGGGCGCCGGAGCACCAACGCTCGCGCCCGTCGCCGGATCCCGGCTAGCCATGACCCCACCGGCCACAGCGCCAGTCGCCTGCACCTTCCCGCAACCTCCCTCCCCCATGATACCCACACCTTCCATCGCCTCTGCCCAAAACCAACTCCCTCGCGCCGCCATCGAAACCAAGAACTCACCGTCGCCGGGTCCAGTAGCACGGCGACCCTCTGCCTCCCATCTCCACGCCATCGTCCCTCGATCCATCACTGTCTCCCCCTCCTGTACCTGCATTTTGGGATGACCGCGCCGCCATGATTCCCCCCGATCTGGGTGGTGGACGTCGGCGTCCATGGCGTCCGGCGTTGTCCCCTGCTGGTGCCCAACTTCCTCCTCCGTTCTACTCGCACTCCACCTTGGCCGGTGAGCTGCCCGCCTCCCAGCCGCGCCGCCCCTTTGACCGCCCTTCTTCCAGAGGCCCGGCGACGCGCCACTACAACCAGCCCTCCCCGGCGACCTCCCTCCCATAGCACTTCCTTCCCCTCTCCTATCCCCTCCGCCATCACCTCGCGGGCCCCCATCCGTGCACGCCGTCAGTCCTTCCCCGGGGCTGATCCAGGTGAGATCGAGGGTCGCCGACTCGCCTCCTTCCCCTTCCCCAGGATCCCAAGTCGGCATCCACCTGCCATGACTCTCTCTTTCAATTCACGCCGAACGCCACAGCAGCACCGGAGGTGAGCTGCCCTCTTCTTTCTGCTTTCCTTCTTCCTCCCCACCTCTCTATCACATCTCACTTGTGCCTGCAGGTGCCGCCATGGCCATCTCAAGCTTGTCCGCACGCCGCCGCTCTGGATCCAGACGTCGTCGTGCATCTGATCTACGCGTGCAGTGCAGATAGGGCGTCGCCGGTGTCCAATTCATATAGGGCGTCGCCGGCGTGTAGTTTGCCTGGGTCCCTCATGCAGTGCGTCGCCATCCTCACATTAGTGGAGGTGGAATGGGCGAGCGTCGTGGGCTTCAACCTCCCCCTAGCCGCCTCCGGCAGCAACTCCCCCAGCTCGCTTGAGCGCGCAGCAGTGGTCCTCGGGCGCCGTCCATTGCAGCTCGGTTCCTGCCCCAATGCAGTTCGGCTGCCACTATGTGCGCTCCTTCCTGTACTGGTGCAACGCCCAGTGCGACTCAGGTGACGCTCCTGTGCAGTTCGGCGACCGTGGACGAGAAGCTTGGAGGCGTTCTTGAAGCAGTTCAGTGCTCGTGCACTTGCAGACTTGGGCGTTTTTGCATGTGGTTCCAGTTCGTCCAGCGCCACATCCTGTTTACCCCGTTTCCTTTTTTTTTGTTTGTGTAGTTCGCTTGCTCCACGTATGCGGTTTCCACAGCGTCGGCAGAAGCCAGGAGGACATTGCCATGTCGCTTGCGGTTCACCGGCGCGATTGCTGCAGTTCGCCGGTAGCCGTCTGGTAGGACTACAACGTTGACTCCTGCAGTCAGAACAGCAGCGAGGAACCCCGTTTTCCTGCAAGATGGTCCTCAATTCAGTACGGTGCTGGTGCCCCAATTTCATTTGCAGGTGAAGTTCGGAGCTGGGTTTGTCATCTAGTGGAGCTAAGCTGGTCCTCAATGAAAGTGCAGATGCAGTACGTTGGTGTTTGCTCTTGAGGTTCATTTTACTTATTTTTACTGGAACAGATAAGTGATGCAGTTCGGTTGGGTTCCTCGTTACTCAATTTATTTATTTTGAAAACTGCGGTTCCTTGTAAAAAAAATCTGAATGCCATGTGGTTCATTTTGTGTGTGTCTGTGGTTATAATTTTGCTTAGTTTGATGAGGTGAGGTTTTGTAGTTAAATTGGATGGGGTGCTCAAGTGCAGTGCAGTTTTAGTTTTTGAGTCCAGGTTTTGAAGCGCGGTTCACCGATGGGGATGTTGACTTCGGCTAGGTGGCTCACTTGTACAAGCAGGTGGTTCCCTTGTACCATTTCATTTGTCCGTGCACAGTGGTTTCATCTGTTTTATTTGATGTAACAGAAGAGAACAGCCAAACAACTAGCAGTTTGTGGTTTATTTTTCATGCTATATACTTCGAGAAAAAAATAATGCAATTTGTTTCGTTTGTGGGACGATTGAAGGAAAAGTTTGGAAGTTCACTAGCAAAAAATTAATGCGGTTCACTTTTGAGAGTTTTGCAGTTCACTTTCGATAGTGTTGCGGTTCACTTACGGCCAATATGAAGTGGATTTTTTTTATGGAAACGACAAAATAATAATAATGCGATTCACTTTCGTTAATGTCGTGGTTCACTTTCGGTACTGTCGCGGTTCACTTGCTCCCAAAAAGTGAAGTGCAAGAAAAATGTTACGGAAACAACAAAAAAATTTAATGTGGTTCACTTCTTGATAGTGTTGAGGTTCACTTACGCCCGATGTGAAGCATAGTGCACTTCCTCGCCTGAGAAAATTTACGTCTGAATAAAAGAAATCATGCAGTTCGCTTGCCCATCTGATGCAGTGTGGCTTTCAGTCTGAAGCAGTGCGTTCTTCTGTCCGATGTGGTTCACTCGTCGATTTTGGTGTCGCGAAAAACAGAGTGTCTGCGTTTCGGTAATTTCAAAACTGCTCTTAAACCGTAAGGAATTAGAGAGGGTGTTCTACATGAAAAAGGTGCGTCTCGTCGATATCTTTCCAACGACGTATCATTTGAATCATTCTGACCAGCGGTTTGTGAAAATTCGTGAAAAAACATCAGCTGCCACCCGTCGTCCGACGCACCATTTTCAAAATTATTTTAAAACTGTAAGGAACCTCAAACAATATTCTACATATGAAAGTTGCGCCTCGTCTTTAGCTTTCCAACGGCGTATCACACGCCTCGTTTCGACAAACGGTTAAAAAACTGGAGCGAAAACAGTACCGAAAAATTAAAAAAAATTAAAAAAACAGAATTCCGCGATTTAGTAAATTTGAAACTGCTCTTAAACCGTAAGGAATTAGAGAAAGTAATATATATGAAAAAGTTGCGCCTCGACGATATCTTTCCAACGGCGTATCATTTGCTTCATTCCGAGAAGCGGTTTAGAAAAAATCGCTAAAATACGCTCGCTGCCACTCGTCGGGCGCTCACTGTTTTCGAAACCGCTCTTAAAATCGCGAGGAATCTCAAAAAAAATTCAACATGGAGAAGTTGCGCCTAATCCATAGCTTTCCATCGGTATATTACACGCCTCATTCCGACAAACGGTTTAAAAACTGGAGCAAAAACAGTACCGAAAAACACCGCGTATAGTTTTTTCGACGAGAAGTTCACTAGTCTCTGTATTGCAGTGCGCTTGCTTCAGAAAGTGCAGTACCCTCGCGTTGAGCGTGCAGTTCAGAAGTGTGGGTAGAATAACTATTCTGCCAATATTGGCAGAATAGACGGGCTGTATGTATATATATATATATATATATATATATATATATATATTTATATATATATATAGGCAAAATACATCCTACTACCGGGTGTAGTTACACCCATATCTCATATACTACTTTATCATTTTTAGTATGTTCATATACTATATCTAAGATACTCTAAAACGAGTTATGTGAAAAAATTGCATGTAAGCCTATGTTTTTATCATATTTGTGAAATACGTACATATTTGTACGTAAAAAGGAGTATGCTCAAAATATGATACATACTACCTACAAAATAGTATATATACTATCCAAACATTCTTACATACTACATACTACACGTACGTACTCTCCAATATAATAGATACTACCTACAACGTACGAAAACAAAGTGGGAGTAACTACACCCGGTAGTAGGGAAAATTTATCCTATATATATATATATATATATATATGTGTGTGTGTGTGTGTGTGTGTGTGTGTTTTTAGAATAAAATGCTCAGATAGGCTGACGGCTCTTGACATTGGGCCACAGGCCGGTGGGCATTCATGTTTGGGGGCCCATGTATTCTAAGTCAGCACATTTCAACCCATAAATATTGCATCCGATAGGGACGGCGCTGGTTTTAGATGCTGTCGCAAGGAGAAGACAGAAAATTGAATAAAGCACGTCAGCTGTTAGAATGAAATCGAACGACAGTTCCCAACCAGCAATCAGAGTTGCAATTCTTTCAGGATGTCCAACGTGATATACGCTAGTACTACTTATACACACAGGACACTTGTTTCGCCATGGCATATATTACATCAAAAGCTCTCAGAGGATAGATCAGTTCGGCAGTTGCGTGCTGCTACTGAAGAATTTGAAAGTTGATTAGGACCAGATCTCCTTGCAGAGAAACTTCGATTCTGACATCATCCCCAACTGCAAGATTTGATTGAGTTTTGAACCTTGACCATCCTTTAGCATGAATCATCATGCGACCATCCTTTCTACATACGGTATATTGCGCAGGTTCATTCACACCAAGGCTGCGCATGGTAAGAGAAACTTGGCCACGGTCGCCCGGATTATTGAACGACTCCCTCATTGCTCTAGGAATTTTCTGTTTGCAAACAAGAGGACATAAGCAAACAGTTAGATGAACATGGTGAATCATGTGAAACAACATGGAAAGACAAAAGAACGAAGCACTTGGGCTGCCAGTGCTTACCAAAGAGGTGGAGATGTCGGTTTTTGTAAGGACTTTGGAATATGCAGTGCGAACTGCAGCCAATCTATTGCCGGTGCAAGTGCAAGTTCAAGTGTTGGTGCAGGTGCTGGAGCCATTGCTAGTGCCTGTGGCGGTGCGACTGGTAGTGCCGCCGCTGCTGCCGGAGAGGGTGCTCCTTCTGGAGCTGGTGCCGGTGTCGGTGCCAGATTCTCTGGTACATCAGCCTGATCCACTGACGCGGTCGGTGCCCAATCTTCTGCTGGATCAGACTGAGATGCTGCCGCTGTCAGTGCTAGAGCCAGTGCCGGTGCTCGATCCGTTGCGGCTGCCGATGCTGGAGGTGGTATTGATGTGCGAGACAGCAGCGCTCGTCTCTGGTCTGCTTTGATTTCAGACTGCAGCTTTGTAACTTTGCTATGCATCGTTCTTAAGCGAGAGTGCACATGAGCAATTCGAACTTCCTCCGGCTCCGTGACCCGGATCCAGTCCTTTTCTTTCCTTCTTTTAAAGGCGACAAGGACTAATTCTGGCATGTTTGTTGAAGTAAACTGCAGTTGATTAGAGGGCTTCAGATTGTACTCAGACAACAGACGGATCCAATTGTGTCCACTAATATAAGTGATGGACAATGCCTTCGTTATTGACACCTGCTAAAATAACCATCATAGAGCAAACCAAACGGTTTATTCTATAACAAATGTGACATGGCAAAACCGATATTGGTATTATAGGTTCACCATTTCTAAAACATTAACATAGAGTGTTCTCAGGATTCACCACAAAACAAAAGCGGCAATACTAACCCATACAGGGTTCACACACACAAATCAAGTACTGAACAATATTACTTACTACAGACAAGCCAAGTTGCACTAATTAAACTCTGCAGACTATTTCTTGCCACCGACCTACGGGATGTGCCCCACATAACTGACCAGACCATGGACATCGTGAGAGATGTCTATCGGCACCTTCGTATTCCCATCAACCTTGGAGAACCTAACAGTGTGGTCTTTCCACTCATAAACATGCCGATGAAGACAGGCTGCGTCAGATTTGTTGGGAAGCTTTACAAGAACCACACCCTTCGTAATCGCAGGCACAACTACGAAATTGTTGTGGTGAAGTACACCCTCGAGAACACGCCTGACAACAATGCTACAGGAAAAAACACTTGTTCATGACATGTAGCTACAAGGACATGGCGGCTGGATAGTTTAGTAGTGCACATCCTCAGGTCTTCCAGTTCACATGGCATGACTTTGAGAACTTCATCTCCACAGCGGACCTGGTTCTAATTCAAATAGAAACCAATATTTTATTACTGCCTCCGTTCACAAATATAAGATGATTTTCTATATTTTACTCCATATAAGACTACATATAAGCACGGAAATGAGTGAACAAAAACACTAAAACATGTCTACATCAGATACAAAAAAAAGTTAGAACATCTTATATCTGTGAACAGAGCGATTACTTACAATACCCATAACACAAGTTACTGAGGGTACTATATTCTCTTCCTACAGCTAGCGTTGATGTTCATAAAGTAGTAGAAAGTAATCTATAAGAAATCTGTGTTATGTGCAAAAATCATATGCATGTCAACCTCTCGCATGTTTTGGTCAAAAGAGACATTTGGAACAGTCATTTGGCACACAAAAACCACATGAAAGATCGCCCAGAAAGTTATACTACTAGTACTATGTGTACATTACACAAACATCGCATATTAGCAAGCACTTTGCAAGTTAGATCAGAAAACATGATCAAGATCGCCAAAAAGATCGTCAACAAGAGATATTACCTTGACCGGCTTAACGAGGGATCCCGGAGAGGTGGGCTTGGCCAAGGCGATGGCCTTGAGCTTGTCTGTGGTCGTCTCGGCGGGGTGCTTGCGCTTCTTCAGACTCTGAGCCTCGACGGTTTTGGCCAGAGCCATAGACATCACTTTGGCCGGTGCTCCAGGGTCCATCAAGAAACTGTCAAATAGAAATAAAAGGAAAGAAAACGATAATCAGAAACCCAAAAGAAGAATAGAGAGGGAGTTAGGATAGGTCACGGGGTTGTAAAATATGACTAGAACGGAAGTATAGCAGCACCATTGATGCACTCACCTTTCCTTATTTGGGAGAGAAGAACAATGGCAGAAGCGAGTTGGGGTTTTCTTGAAGAAATGAGGAACAAGATGAGGGAGAAGCGAGTGGGGTTTTCTTGAAGAGAGGAAGACGAGGAAGAAGAGTGAAATGATGGTTGCTTCGTCCATCCAACTTACTGCTGGAAAGGTGCGGTTTTGTGATTTGACGCCTCATGGGGCATTACTGCGACGCTACGACCGCGGTAAGTCCACTGTGCAGTTGTGCACTCTAGTGCGGAGTAATTTGGTGCATGGCAAGTGGACCCCGAAGCTGGCTATCCCACACGTCGGCGAAAGTGAGTAGCAAGGTTCCCGACGGCCGTGGAGGAGGATCCGCGTGGTAGAGCGTCTCCACTATTTCTTAAAAAAATATTTTTTGATTACAGCAAGCGTTTCCACTCTTACGATGGAGGAGTGCGAAACACGGCAGCCACTTGAACTTACACTACTAGTACTACTACTACTAGGCATGTGTAGTGGTTCATACAGCAGTCTTATCTTGTTGCCAGTGTAGTAAGGTATGACAATAAAAAATGATGTATAGTAAACTGATTATACCACCAGAAGAAAAGTAACTGATTATAAATAAATATGTTGTGAGGGATATTGTTGCGAGTGTTTCATCATATTTTTGGTTTACATCGCGGCTAGTATTCATGAATACGGTCCTGAGTGGGTCACCTGCGTGTACGTGCCTTCTATCCTGTGCTACCTCAGTGTATAGTCGACCTGTGCTGGAGTACTATTATTTTTAGCAGACAAGGCAACCAGAGAAGTAGAATCAAGGGATGGAGGCGGCAGCCGCTCAGGAAGGGTGTCTCGGGAGGATTGACATCCAGTGGCATGCTGTGCGCATGTCACCTATGAACAGTAGTGTAACATGCCCATTTTTTTAACGTCCGATCGAGAATGAATGGTGAGATCAATGTCAACAGTACTCGGGGTACAGTGCACGGAGAGTATGCTACTACAGTGCTTGACCGAATAGGAACCATACGAAGCACGCCTCTATAGTGCTCTGTGCTACAGTGACTGTTCTGGACCGTCTGAGTTTGATCCAACTGTCATGTTACGCCATGACATGCCCATGCAGAGGACACCTAAACAGCACCGAAGTCCCTTTGCTTCTCCAGGAGCACGACGGTGGTGATGCAGGGTGCCACCGCCCGCAGAGCCCGCTCGTCAAAGACGGCGTCCAATGGCACAAATGGATTCCGGTGACGTAGCCCGGAGAGGATTCGCCCGGCAACGGCGATGGCCGCCCGCACCCCCTCCTTGTCCAGCGCCGCCCCCACCATCGCGTGGAGACGGTTCGGCTCCTCGAAGATATAGGTGAAGAAGGAGACCAGGTCAGGAAGCCGCAGCTCGTTGAAGTCGATGGGCTGGTCGAATGGGTTTAGGCCGACGGCTGGCATGGTCGCGCTGGCACGACGGTAGGCATCGCGCAGCTGCAACACTTGCATGGCAACATGGTCCAGCAAGTGGTTGAGGCGATCCTGGATCTCGTCACGATCGGCACGCTCGCGTGCCAGCCGGCTCGCCATCAGGGCAACTTGGCCGCCTAGGGTATCTCCCACTTTCTGTAACAACGCCGCCGATGCCTCAAGCATCTTTGACGTGGACTCCTGCCGCTTTTGAAGCTCCGTGAACTCCCGCTCATAACGGAGGAGCATGGCACTCTTCTCCTCCCTGAGCTCAAGGATCTCCACATCCTTGGCCCTAAGCTCCACATCCTTGGCCTGGAGCACCTCTGTCAGACGCCTCACCTCAGACTCCGTGATCTGGTGCGCCGCCATGGAACCGGTAGAAGCAATGGGAAAAGGAAGCAAAGGGGGCGAAACGGCTGGAATGCAATGCAATCTAGGGGAAGGCGGAGGGATCAGGGTAAATCTTTTGGTTTTCACCATGGGAAACCCCAGTCGATGCCTTTTCACATCAGGGAGCAGTGGGTTTTACTGGCGAAGTCATCATGACTAATTCCTACCGCGCCTGCTCCCGTCAAACAAAAAAAGAATCTTGCCACGCCCAAGGACCAAAGCAGCGCAGCGGTGGATAGTATTTTAATTTACCTAGCCGCATGGAGGGAAAAAATGCTTGAAACAACAAATGTGGCGGCGGCCTAGCTGATCGGTCGCACTAGCCCAACTAGCTAGCCATCGTGCTTGTACTCGGCGGGAAAGGTGTTTTTTTTTATTTGACAACTCATTACTTCAGCGCTACGACCGAGGAGGACCCAGAAACCACGCGGTAGGGCATCCCATGCTCCCACCGTCCCACGTCTTAGTAAGGAAGAAAATATGCGTGCACCACCGGGGAGGACCCAGAAACCGCACGGTAGGGCATCCCACGCTCCCACAGTCCCACGTCTCAGTAAGGAAGAAAATATATGTGCACCACCAGGGAGGACCCAGAAACCACGCGGTAGGGTGTGCCATGTCTCACACGGAGGAAAATGTGCGTGTAAAAATATATGAGACGTAGCCAGTGCGTCGAAAACACCCCACTGGCCACACAGCTTCATCATGCTAACGTGGCACGGAGGATAGGTGTGGTTAGCTCCATCTCGAGCAGCCACGAGGTCTCTTGTTCCTAGGCGATTCATCTATTTTCCAAGCATTTTTTTAGTTATAATAACACCACGGCCAGCTCGCACCGCTCTTTGTGTTTGCCCGTGCGTCTAAAGATTGTAGATGGAGAGGAGAGAGAGATCGCAGACATGGGACCATGCAGTAAGTGAGTCAACGTTCATGCACGTGCTGATGAGCCACTCCCTGTACTCTACTCAATGTGATACAGTACAGTATAAAATCAAGTTATGCGACAAAGCCAACAACCGTTGCTATTTTTGGCAATCGACGTACGCTTTGTAGTCCAGGTTGCCGGCTCGAATCTCGTCCTTCTGATTATTTATTTTTAGGTCCAAATTTGTTCCATGATGAGTGGAACCCCCGTGTGTTCTTCCGATATTTCTATGTACGAGGGAGTTTTTGCACAAACACTTTGCGCGGTTAGACAAGTTACGACACTAGTTACACGTATTTTACAAGTTTAGGAACGAAAGTGACAGCGGCAGAGCATATCACGTGCTCCCCACGGCTTACATGCTGTGGTGATACGAGATTGTACGTCGTTGGATCTGATATCCAATGGCATGTGAGTAGTCTTTGTACTTTTGCGCAATTACCAAACACTTTGAGGACTTTTTTGCAAAAAAAACATACAGACCTCTGTGAGCCGCTGGATCTTGGATCCAATGGCTCCCATGAGCTCGTATCATGGTAGCATCTAAGGTGTGGGAGAACCCAATATTCTCACGTATGAGAGAATATAAGGTGCTCCCCGCAGCTTAGCCGCTATGGCGATACGAGCTGCTAGCAACCGTTGGATCTGAGATCCAACGCCATGTGCGTAGTATTTGTACTTCTGCGCAATTCCCAAACACTGTGAGGCCTATATTGCAAAAACATTCAGACCTCCTAATGGGAGCCGTTAGATCTCCCGGGAGCTTGTATCACCATAGTATCTATGGTATGGGAGCACCTCATATTCTCCCGTGCGAGAGAACATCTCAGGTGCTCTCGCTGCTTGGATGCTACGGTGATATGAGCTTCGAGGCGGTTCGATCTGAGATCCAATGGCATCTGAGTATAGTCTTTGTACTTATGAGCAATTCCCAAACTCTTTGAGGTTTTTTTTGCAAAAACCATTCGGACCTACTAGGAACCGTTGGATCTCAGATCTAACGGCACACAAGAACTCGTATCACCATATAGCATCTAAGGTGGGAGCACCTGATATTCTCCCGGGGGGTGGGGGCACAACCCATCGGTGTTTGGGAGGGTGGAGCCAAATGTTAAAAAATATATAATCTAAACCCTCCTAAAAAATACCTTCACAATTTTATCTAAGGTTGGGGGTAACTTGGGGGTTACCCCCCCTCCCGACAATCTACATGGCTCCGCCTATGCAGGAGGCGTAGAGCGAGCGTCTATGTGTGCGAGGTCAATCGAGTCATATATAGAGGGAGAGATCGAGTTAGTGTGGGCTAGCGTACACTCGAATGAGAAAGACAATACAGAGAGATATGGTTCGATGTAGCTATACTGAGGGCTGGAGGGAGATAGTTACAGAGAGAATGGCCTAGATAGACGTTGTGTTTGTGCGCGCGGCGTGCATGGAGTTTTTTTACAGAGGCAACATATGTGTCTAGAGGGAGAGAGGGAGGGCGATATAGAGGGAGAGAGAGAGAGCTCGTCATGGAGGGCCCGACGAGGTTGTGTGTGAGAAATGCATTTGTTGAGAGCGTGAGGGCGGGTATGAGATAAATGGAGATCAAAACATGAAGAGAAATAATGAGCGTGTGTCGGATACCAATAGCTCTATTAACAAAGAGATGAAGATCGATCGATACAGGAAGTATGTGTGGAGAGGGGGGGGGCGATGGACAGACCTAACACAACATTTCAGTGTACATAGTAGTAGACTTAATATTCACGTTTCAGTTTAGTGTACATTGTAAACATTGAATTGAGGACCATGTATGGCTTACATTTTATTTTTGAATTCGTGCCATACATGCATGGATTGGAAAAGTAGATGCACTATACTGACTCGTTTGTTGTTGTATTTGTGTGTGTGTGGTCATATGCTTGAATACATACAAAGTTTTCTCACCACCATACCGTTCATCTTTTAAATTTGAATTTGCATTAAAAAACCTAGTGTGGATACCATGAAATGTGAAATCCATGTTGAGATCACTATATCACTCGTCATAAATCAATAACCGCCCCTTTTGGAATGACCAATTATTTGCAAGGAAAATATGGGCATTGTAATACATATAGATTCGTTCGCCAATTTTAAAAAAGATTCCTTTCCTGATAAAAAAAAGATTCCTTTCATATTCTCAAATGGTAGCACCCGACGGCGTACCAGCCAGACCAGGCTCGTGTCGTGGTGGTGGCGTGCGTGGCACGCTAGCCAACCCCAAGCAAAAGAACCGCGATAAAACTTCGCGCCTCCACTCGAGCCTCCGCGTTTCGAATCGAAATATCTAGCGGCCAGAATTCCAGCCCTGTGAAATTCCCCTTATGTCCCCGGTCCATAATGACTACTCCTACTACTACCGATGAACAGTGGAGGGATGCTTTAGTAACTAGCCCACGTTACCTTCCATGCCGAGCACGTTCAAGTCCCTCGGTCGCCGCTACCCAAGGTCACCCGTCAACTCCATTGCCTACTACACTAGGATGAGTATAGAATGGAGCTTTGTTTGTTCGTGCCTACTACCTCCGTCCTGGTTTATTGGTCCTCTTCACATTTTGTGCTAAATTTTGACCTTACATTTAACTAACAAAATGTTAATGCATCTAACCAAAAATAATATCACTGGAAACTATGTTCAAATACAAGTCAAACGACATAATTTTTGGTGACATGCATTATTATTAGAGTATGACGCAATGCATTGTTTGAAGTCTAACTAAACACTGTTTGACCAAATTTTATCTTAAAAAATATGAACATCTACTACAACAATAAAGATGTATCGCCTGAAAGTTTATTTCATGATGCATGTAATGATATTGTTTTGAATCCTGGTTTTTAAATTCCAGAAAATCCAAAACTCACCTAAAATTCATGAAACTGCGCATGGTCTCATGATACGGCACAAATAGGTTGTGGTAATTTTTTTGATCAATTTGAGACAAGCTGCTTATGAAAAGTTGCACACATGAACAACCAAGGTATTTTGGAACAAAGAGCTATCACGTTAACGTGAACGGTTCACTAATATATTCAAACCGTGGGCGTTAGACCAGCATGCCGCCACGCGTCCCGCATCTCATAGGTAGGTGTCGTCCGAGCAAGCGTGTGAGTCGACGTGAGGCGTGCGAGCAGGCCACTGCGCAGGCTCACCGGGAGGCGAGCCCTTTGACCAGCCTCCGCCACCCACCTTCATCCCAACCACACCCACTTAAATCACCGCCGCACCACAGTTTAAATCACCGCCGCACCACAGTTTAAATCACCACCGCACTCCTCGCTCTCGCTACAATCTTCTCTCTGCCTCTCCGATTCTCCTGTCATCTGCCTCCAATCAGCTTGACCTCGTCCTACGCCATGGCGCATCACGATGGGCTGCCCCTAGTCTTCCATTTTCCTGAGGAAGACCCTAATGAGGTTTTGGACGAGCTTGACCTGGCCGTGAGGGAAGTCGCCGCGTGTGTCCCCGCGCCCGTTCCAGCTCCCGTCGCCGCGCCAGCGCCAGCGCCCATCCCCGTGGCATTGATGGGCTGGGAGCCACACACTATCGCCCAGCTTGAAGCCGCGGGGATCCACGAGGTCCCTGCTGACTTGCATGCGTCCATGCACCTACCAGCGCATGTGCCTACGCGTGTACTGACGCACGCGCCCGTGCCGGTGCACGTGCACATGAATGTCTCTACCGCGCCGGTGCCAGTGCCCCCCTCAGCGGCATGGGTCACCGCCGTTGACCGCTACCTTGCAGCGATGCCAGTCGCCGCCTCCCGCCGGTTGACTAGGTCCTGGAGACCGAAGTCCAGAACATACTGGCCTTCCTTGAAGATTGGGCCAACGTCCAGGAGTATGCCAATGCCGGCGCAAGACGTCACCGTCGCCGCCGGCCAGTGGCCCAACCGCACACAGGGCACGGCAGAGGAGCCGCTTCCCGCCGTAAGACGCACCCGCCGCCGCTGCAATTATTTTTATTCATTTATTTTTTTAGTTCGATCGTGGTATGAATGTAAAGTCACAGTCAGACTGAATGAAATATATGGTTTGATCGATTGAGTGTTCTGCTAGAGCCCTATCAAATTAAATAAAAAAAGTCATCAAGCGACATGTATTCCTTCTCATCACAAACATTTCATATTAAATACCTGCGTCAATTCCAAATACTTGTAGGGCACGAGCAGGTCCCTTCGACCACTAGGCGATACATACATTTATTCACGCATTTAATTATTACTACTAGTTAAATACACCACGGGTGCCTGAACTTGTCCGTCACAGTCACTTTTTTTCCTATACTTGTAAAATACGTACTAGTAGTAGGTGAAACTAGTGTCGTAACTTGTGAACGCATCCAGATACGGTCGATGGCATTGGGCATCTGCCCCGGGTGGCGCGCCATGTTTATTAACTCGCGCGTTCTTCGTGTTTGCCCATGCGTCTGCACCCATGGGAGTAGAAGGGGGAGGAGGGAGAGATAGCAGACATCGGACCCACCAGTAAGTGGCTCAATGAAGGGGAGTAGTACGTGATGACGATCCGGTCCCACTGTTGTACTGAAAGTAATATAAAAACATGTTATCCATTAAAGATACAACAAACGCGACAATCGATTTCTGAGTCCAGGCTCATCTGCACCCACGCTGAAGAACAAAATGAAAAAAAATACTAGAAAAATTAAAAAAATTCCATTTTTTTGCATGGTAGACAATTTGGTGCGTGATGTCCGCTCCAATTTTCATATCATTTGGACATCTGAGTAGCTCTCGGCAAAAAAGACAGATTTGGGGTCTGTAAAAGAGTGTACTATTCATGTACTGTTCTGACCCAATTTGTGTTTTTTGCTGAGAGCTACTAAGATGTTCAAATGCTCTTAAAATTGGAGCAGACCTCACGCAACGAATTATCTAGCACGCATAAAAAAATTGGATTTTTTTGACTTTTTTTGAATTTTTTGTCAGTTTTTTGATTTTTTTTGAACTTTTTGTGAATTTTTTCTTGACCGGGTGCAGATGACCCTGGGCACCAAATCACTGACTTGTGCCTGGAAGGACCTGGTCGCCTGTTGGATCCTCGTCCTTTTCATTCTTAATTTATATGGGTCCAAAATTGTTCCATGACAGGTGGACCCCCGGTGTGTAGTTTGTAGCTTGTTTGTAATAATTAAAGAAAACACGAGAGTTTTCTTTTTGCAAAAATACCATGGTGCGACGGGAACGGTGAGAAAGAGCGTGCGAGAGAGCGGTCATAGAGCTAGAGGGAAATAATTGGGGGAGGGGAAGGGCGGCAAGGGGGGGCAATGGTGTTTGGAGTGGTTGTGGGCCAAATGCTAGAAAAAAACTAACCTAAACCCTCTAAAATAAATGCCTTCACAAATTAATCCAAGGATGGAGGCATAGTCCCCCTGGCAATGTAAATAGCTCCGGCCCTGCGAGAGATGGAGAGGTAGCGTCTATGTGTGGGAGAGGCGGCGTGAGAAAGCGAGGTCAATCGAGACATAGATAGACAGGGAGATAGGGTGAGTGTGGCCCGACATTCGGCCAAAAGAGATATATGCTCTGGAGAGATACCGTGCGATCAAGCTTTTGAGGAGGGTGAGGGCTGTAAGGGAGATCTTGAGAAATTGACCTACATAGACAATGTGCGTGACAGAGTATACAGAGTGTGGATCAAGGCCCAGACAGGGAGATATATCGTTTATGTTTGAGAGAAAGCAAGGTCAATCGAGACATAGATAAAGAGAGAGAGATTGAGCGAGTGTGGGCCACCATGCGGTCGAAAGAGTGAGAAGTACGGGTTGGAGAGAGTGACCTATATAGATAATGTGCGGTTGAGAGTATATACAATATGTCGAACTAGGCCCAAACAAGGAGATATATCGTTTGTGTGTGGGAGAAAGCGAGGTCAATCGAGACATACATAAAGAGAGAGGGAGAGATTGAGTGAGTGTGGGCCGCCAAATGGTCGAAAGAGTGAGACGGTTTCGTGAGATTGACCTAGATAGATAATCCGCATGACAGAGTATGTAGTGTGTCGATCGAGGCCCAAACAGGGAAATATAATGTTTGTGTGAGAGAGAAAGCGAGGTTAATCGAGACTTAGATAAAGAGAGAGAGAGAGAGAAATATTGAGCGAGTGTGGGCCGCCGTGCGGCCGAAAGAGTGAGACAGTGTGGATAGGGTGACCTTGATAGACAACGTGCATACATGTGCGCGAGGGGGGGTCTAGAGAGCCAATGTGTGCATCTAGCGAGAGAGGGTGGGAGGGAGAGAGAGAGAGCTTGGCATGGAGTGCAATGGCGGGTGTGTGAGAGAAATATGTTTGTTGAGAGAGTGGGGGAAAGGGGTTTGTGTATTTGAGAGAATTAGAGATCGAAACATGGAGAGAAAGAATGAGCGGGTGTCGGAAACCAATAGCTCTATAAGGTGGTTAGGAGTGGAAGATTGATCGATAGAGGAAGTATGTAGTGTGTGTGTCCGGGGGGGAGTGGGGGCTAAACACAACATTTGAACGTTGATAGTAATAGACTTAATATTGACATTTCAATTTAGTGCACATTGTAAATTTTGAATTGAGGACCATGCATATGGCTTCTGTAATTATTTCGAATTCATGCCATGCATGCATGGTTTGGAAAAGTTGATGCACTAATATTGACTCGATTGTTGTGGTTTTTTGTATGTGTGTGGTCATATGCTTGAATACATCCAAAGTTTTCTCACCACCATAGTGTTAATCTTATACATATGAATTTGCATTCAAAAACTTAGCGTGGATACCATGAAATGCGAAATCCACGTTAGAATTGGAGATTGCTATGTCACAAACACACTCTAATTCAAAGAAATCATCATTAATTAATTATTAGTATGTCGTTTCGAAGGACTAATTATTTGCAAGGAAAACACAGGTATGGTAATACATACAGATTCGTTTGCCAATGAAAAAAAGATTTGTTTGCATTCTCAAATGTAGGCGCACCAGGTAGACCACGGTCGTGTCGTGGTGGTGGCGTGTGTCGTACGGAAGTTATAAACTGCGCGCCTCCATGTTTCAGATTGAAATATCTGGCAGCCCAAATTCCAGCCCTGCAAAATCCCCCTTCTCCCCCGCCCCCTTCCGCCCCGAAGCGCTCAAACCCCTAATTCGCCGCCACCCAAGCAAAATTTGAATCGCCCCTCATCTCGTCTGGTTCCCCACCTCCGTACCGGATGACGACAACAAAGACTACGGTCGCGCTGCACCACCGCACCGGAGCTGCCTCATCTACGCCCTCGTCCACCGCACTGGGTGGTCCACCGACAACGTCGGCCGCCACAGCCGACGTGCTTCACAGACACCAACTTCCACCGCATCAGGTCTATTTCACCGATGCCGTCTTCCACCTTACCGGGGCAACTTCACCGAGCACATCGTCGCATCTCCACCCCCCCCCCACTGGTGCTTCACCAACGGCCTTGTCCACTGCATCGTAGCGCTCCGCCGCCGCTCAAGATCTGCTTCCGTAGGCGGCCAGCCAACGCAAGCGCATCACCCTCAATGTCTCTGAAGTGACCCACACTCTAGGCCAGTATGCCTTAACGCCGGCCTGAACTAGGTATCCACATATCACTGCGCTGTGCACTGTTCCGACTATGCTTGGATATCCTTTTACTGCTCTCTTAGCTTATACGCCTATGCAACTCTGACTTCAACTCTTATTTCTACTGGAGCTATCATCTGAAACAAACAAAATCATTTTCAGCGAAGCATGACGGCGCTACAGGATCTGGTACACATCCTACACACTCGTATAACCTTGTAAGTACCTGTCCTCTGGTACAACAGCAAGGTCGATTCCTCTCATTAAATCAACCATTCGCCATGCCAAAAATGCAGAGGGGGAAGGAAGGAGTACACGGCCTGCACATCCAAGCAAGTGGTAACATGGACTTCTTCATGGAACATCCCAAGTGCAAGCAGAGCTGCAGTGAGCATGTACAACGAGCTAGCGTAAGTCCCTGCATTTCATTTAATTTGTACTGGCCTGCGTGTATGATTTGCGTGTATGATTGGGGTAGTGAAATGTATTCCAGTGGCGCTTTTGATTTATCCACATAATGGTTGAATTGCTTGTTTCTATGAACTGAGTTGGCCAATAATGAGAAGGATGTCAGTCTTTTCATCATATTGTAGATTGCTTAGATCTCGATAGGCCAAATATAATCGCATGAATTATACAGTAAAAGCCAGTGTGGTGTGTATTGCTACAACTAGTCTCACAACCTGTCCTCATATAATATAACAAGGTCGTACCATCTTATAAGATTAACCATTCGACTTACCAAAATGCAGTGTGGGAAGGAAGGATTATTGGGACTGCGTATCCAAGCAAGTCATGTCATGGACTCCTTCGTAGAACCTCGTAAGCAAAAAATAAGTTGCAGTGTACCTGTACAAAGAGCTAGCGTAAGTTCAGTTATCTACTTCTCGGAATTTCAGTTAGCCACTGATTAAAAAATTGTTCAATTACCTTGCTTGCCTTAATTTAGTTTGCTACTGATTACATAATGCCATAGCCTATTAATCCTATTATAGACTGCACCTATCTATGTGTTTGTTACTTACTGTTATAGAACTACCTGTGCCTGAACTTCAATAGCTACTTAAGCATGTAGATAGCTGGTCATATCTACTTCTAGGGCGCAACAAAATTCATGTGTAATTTACCTTCTGATACCCTGTTTGTTTATCTTGTTTGCTATTATGACTTGTAGCACAAGTAATGTTTGCATGTTCATGGAGAGACAACTGTCAGGTTTATATGAGGGACACCATCTTTTTAACTTATATATATGTGTCAGAATCATTTTGCTTACATGAATGAAATTTAGAGATGTATGTGTTGCTGGTAAACTCTACCGACTTGTTGCTTTAATACGTTGCCAAAAACTTGCTAGTTTTACTAGTTCATGTGTAATTAAATACGTTGCCAAAACTGGTTAGTTTTACTAGTTTGATGTTAGTTTCTTATGGCTCTTGCAACACTTTATTTATGCTTGCTAACTATCAAGTTTTCAGGATCCAATTGAAACTCCGATGGCACAACAGGTATGTTCTGAAAAACTTCGTTGTTTAACTGGTTTGCTGCTGTAACTTGTTGCTCTAATCATGTTACCAACTTCAACTTCTCAGGATACAATTGGAACTCCAATTGCACAGCAGGTACATTTTGGAAAACTTATTTGTGTAACAGGTTTGCTGCTGTAACTAGTTGCTCTAATCAAGTTACTGACTACTCAACTTTTCAGGATCCAAGAGAAACTCCAATGGCACAACTGGTTGTTTGTTTAACTGCTTTGTTGCTACAACCGGTTGCTCTAATGATGTTAATAACCTATACTTTTCAGCATCCAATCGCAACTCTTTAAATCCTTGTTTGTTTAACTGGGTTGCTGTTCTAACTCCCAGTTGAGATGTTCTGCTAACTTCAACTTTTCTGAATCCAATCGAAACTGTAATCGCAAAACATGTTAGCCCAAGATCAAAGAGCGAGGTCCCCATGGACGTTGGATCATCCCAGAGCAGTGGCACCAGCCCAATCATGCATCGTGAATTGCCAACTGCTGATGCTCTAGAGGCTAAACTATTGGTAGAAAGAGAGTCTGCTTCTGCACTTAGAGATGAAGTTGACATGTTGAGGAAGCAAACAACACAATCAGAAGCAGTACTCACGAAAACCATTAAATATTTGGTGGATTTCACAACGAAGCAAGCTGAGACTGACCGCATTGTTAAGGTACTAGAGGAAAAAAGGAAATTAAAATCCCACATGGTAAATCATAGGTGAAATGTTTTTTCCATCGTTGAATTACCTTTGTGTTGTTTGTTCATGTAATAGATTGGAACCATTTGTTTTAGAGATCATGTAAAAATTGTTTTTTGGTCTGTATTTTTTTTAGCACGAGTCTGTAATAATTGATAAGAACATGAGACATTTCATTTTTTTTGTTGAGGCAAGGACATTTCATTTTGTTTGCTATGCCAGGCCTACAAAATATGCTAATCGGGCTGATCGTGCATTCAGCAAAAATAGTAGTATAGATGGGCCTTAAGTGGCACGCATCTAAAAGGGCCAAGATGATGTACTAGCTTTGGTACAAAAAAAGATGCTCTTCTAGCCAAAAGCAGTACAGTGGCCTAGCTTATGTGTGTTAGTTCATATTATTGATCCATATACTCTATATGTGGTCATATGTCTATTAGTTTTCTATATTATTGGTTGGTTGGCTCAATATTTTGAATTTTGAGACATCGCTTAGCTTCTGAAATTCATATCTAAATGGGAGTACACTATATGCTGCTTGCGTCATACATGTTACAATTGAGTTGAGCATAAAGTTGTTTCAAATATTCATATTCACCTTAAACTAGATTAAACCTTCTGAATTCGAGTATCATGGCATTTGTAAATCATATTCATATATAAAGGTGGAATACATCTTTGTTGTGCTTTTGAAGATATATAAAAAAAACATAGAATGATTTATAAAGATTCATAATCGAATACAAAATGGGTTCCAATTTAGTTGCCAGGGTAAACGTGAATGCTTATTCTCCCAAGATTCGAAAGAAGCGGCAAAACACCCACTCCCACGTCGGCTGCCCGAAACCAGTGTTTGGGAGATCAAAATTACTGTCTACCCCTGACACGCACAGCCTATCGGCCTGATTTCCACTGCTCTAAATAGGGGTAGGTTTGTAACTTCACTCAGACGTGACACGACCGCCTCTCACCCCATTCAGACATGGTGGGCGCCAAACATGGGCGGCAAAACATATTTGATTCAAGCTCATCCCAAAGACCTCTCTCTCCCCCTCCATTTCCCCATTCATACATGGTGGCCGGCAAAACAAACTCTCCTCGGCCGAAATCAATCTAGGCTAATATTTTAAGTAGGGGCAAGTTTGTAACTTCACTCATACGTGACACAACTGCCTTACCTGTCAGCCCCATTCATACACCATGGGCACCAACCGTGCGCGCCAAAACACCCTCTCCTCACCCCAACCAACGAGACGTCCAAAATTTTAAATGGGGGCTAAGTTGGTAACTTCCCCACATTTCAGACAAGCGCCACGTCCCAAAGACATGGTTGCCCCGACCTCTCTCCCTCCATTTTCCCATTCATACACCGTCGGCGCCAGAACACCATCTCCACACCAGCCTCCTCCATCCGCCACCCCATCCATCGCCGCCCTCCTCCACCATGCCGGATGTGGCACCCCGGCTCAGAGGAACCGGAACACCTTGTATTCCGGCCCAGAGATCAAGTCTTATGGAATACGGCACTGTTGGCATAGAACAGAACAGCTCTTAATTACAAATAATATGGGTACAAGGGTTCTGGTAAAATAAAGGATTACATGGGCACGGCAACACTATGCCTGCTCAGGTAGCTCTACACTAGCAGCGGAACATCTCGTAGCCGCGGAGTAACTTCTAGCAGCGGAACAGCGACGACGGTGATGGACTCCACTCCGCGGGGACTCTAGCTGGGACACGGCCTAGCTCGCAGACTCAGGATCCTCGACAAGCAATCAATCACGGCATCACCTGCAATCTGGTATGACATGCCAGGTGAGTACTTTGAATGTACTCGCAAGCTCACAACAACCAAAAGCATCAAGGCAAGACAACAACATAACATTAACAGGTTAGGTTATTAACAACTACTATGATGTGGGAAGTTCTATTAACATGATATGATACTGCTAGAATTACTGATGAACCACCATCTTGGGTCACAGGGACCATCTCACTCTTGGCTATTCGGCCAATCAACATACCATCTTGATCACCACGTGATCAATACATCCTTGCTATCACCGTGTGATCACATCACACTCCGATGATCATTCTCAAGATCATCCCAATATCATCATCAGCATCCTGCCAAACTATTACTTGCTCACATACAACTATAAGTCATTATATAAGTCATTCCGTCATCGTGAGTGTTGATCGAATGGTGTGACCTACAACGAACTGTGTCCATGACCGAGGACGCGGCTATCGATAGATTATACACTCTACAGAGGTTAGTACACTGTACCCACACTACGGAACTCATGGCCTCGTGCTCCCATTCGGGTGGACCAATGATATTCTGACAAAACCAATCTATTGCATGACACTCTCCCGGCCACTCCGACAAACTCCCCTTTGGGCTATGTCATGGGTGGCCCCGATGTCAACTCGTGACATCCGCCACCTCTGTGGCTGCCACCGTCGTGGCCAAACAAGAACATCATCCCAAACGGGGACCTCGGTACCGTAAAACTCAGGCACACAAGGTTTATGGCCGCCTACCTGATCAGGGTAGCACGCGCACATAACCTTCCCTGGTTGGAGGCGCCGGCGAGAGGCATGACAATAGACCGAATTAGGGCCTCCCCATCCAGGCAAGTGTGGTTGCACTGGTGAGCTCGATTCGGTGGCACCTGACCAACGAAATGACAGAATTTGTCCCCAAGGTATATCTGTGATAGAACCGTTACTCCAATATCATACATCAACTTGTAATCCAAGTCATAACAATACCCATCCGATAATTCAAAGAATAATATAGCCAAATCATTATTATCAAATCGAATAATCAATAATGTCCAATATGATCATGATGAAAGCGTAACTACTATTACTAGTAATCCAATGGCAACATGTCACCCTCAATCTGCAAAGCATTAGCCCTACAAATCCAGGCATCGTCATGGCAGCAGCAAGATCAAATATTTTTCCAAGAAATGCCATGAACAAATCATATTTAACTAATGCAATATTTTTAAGCAAGTTTATTAAATAAAACCATGGCATTGCATTGCAATCATGCTAATGGAGGGTGTGGCTTGCCCGGGGTGGGTGGATTCACTGGGAAGAAGTGCGATCATCTCACGAAAAGATTTGCCGAAAACGTTTCTTTCTCGGAGGAGCTGAATATAGGGCAGGGGCAAAATGGTCATTTTCATAATGTTACAACATGGTGAAAATGATACCATCGGAATGGGCTCGACTAATAGAGAACGTGAGCTTTTGAATCACCTGATTCGGAGTCACGGTCGCGAAGTTACGGCCGTTCATTCGTTAGGCAGAACAACAAACATATTCTGTGCTTTTCTGCTCCTAACGGGTGAACGTTCGCAAATTAGAGGTTTCAGCCGGTGGCTGAGATTAGAAGGTTGTGGCGCCCCGCCTGATTACCACTATAGTCAGACGGTCACCGCACATACCAGCCCAGGAAATCACTCTGGCATGTGCTTTTACAACAAGTATCATGAACACAAGCTTTTCTATTAATGGATATACATGTCTTACAAGATATTTTACAAGGGTGATGGCAGCGGAAAAGCTCTATCTAAGGCAGCATGGTCTTGGTGCGGCTCCAATCCACAGGGATCTGACTGGGTTACTCTTCTAGCCCGCGAACGCTCCGGCTCCTCGCTAGTGGACGTCGGATCCTTAGGTGAACCTGGCCACATTGAAGGCCGCAGAGTACTTTTGAATGTACTCGCAAGCAAACCAAATAACATATACACCAAGCAATGCGATCCATGGCATTCAAGCATGCACTTGTTATATTAACAGTATTAGCTATCATACTAAGGCAGGATTGTCTAGCAAGATTAATCATCATGTCATAGCAGGATTATCTACTGATCATGTTATAACAGTATTATCTAGCATGGAGACTATCAAAGTAACTGTAGTAGGACGACGATAAAACATATTAAGTAATTACTCCATACTCCGAATATGTCATGATCCAAACTAGATCCAAGTCCTGTGGTCATCCGACCACTCATCTCATAGCCATCGCATGGCCAACATCATATACCTGACATCATCCGATGTTCATGCATCTGCACTATAAGTCTGACAAATCATACCTTTCTCTGGTTCATTCTTAGCAGTAACATTATATAGTTTGTTCCTCCAGACTCGACACAGACCAAATAGTGTGACCTAGTATGAACTGTGTCCCATGACCGAGGATGCGGCTATTCGAATAGATTTACACTCTGCAGAGGTTGCGCACTTTACCCACACCATGGAGCTCCCGGCCTCGTACTTAGTACATGTTCCCATTCGGGTGGACCGGTGCTGCTCCAACAAAACTTGTCTATTGCCTGGCACTCTTACGGTCCCACCGACAATCATACCCTCCCAGGGTCATGTCCTGGGTGGCCCCTGTGTCACCCAGTGACACCTGCCACCGTCGTGGCCAGACAAAACTGTCCCAAATGGGGACTGCGCACAAACAAACTACTGGGCTCACAAGGTTATAGCCGCCTACCGGGCCAGGGTAGCGCGCATGCATAACCTTCCCTCTTTGGTGGTACCGACAAGAGGCAGGACAATAGACCAAGCTAGGGCCGTCCCATACCGGCAAATGTGGTTGCACTTGATGAGCTCGGTTCGGTGGCACTATGACTCGATCCAGCCGACGGAGGAGGTTGTTGTCATTATATCATATTCTTTATTATTGCAACAGCAGTAACAATGCATGATGTAACAATTATGAAAAACATAACAACCTATCTCCATACAATATCACAGTGAGTCATTAGTGAGACAATATTTAAATGGCAAGTTATCACTTTACAAGTTCTAGCTGTAAGTTATGACCATCTGAACCCTTGCATGAAACCGGCAAATAAACCAGTAGCCACCAGAACGGTCTTTACAACTCAGATCTGGGACGTTACCGGAATAACTCAACCCCGGCTCAAGACGGCTGAAAAGCAGCTCAGAGCATGAGACGGTGTTGATAAAAAGAGTGTAGCGGTTCCCTAAGATGGCCGAAGAACAGCTCAGAGCATAGGGTCACCGCTACAGAAAGAAATTCAACAGCTGTTCGAGACGGCCGAAAAGCAGCTCAGAACACAGGTCAGTTGTTGAAAAGAGAAACATAAAGTCGGCATCCACCCCGGACAGCCGGAAGCAGCTCAGAACACAGGTGTGGTGCCGTCACCAAAGAAAGGCAGGCAAGGGTTCATTAGCGTCACATACAGCTTACCACTACGCATACAAGCATAAGCACATTAATTTAAACATGCAAGAATAACACAGAGCAATGCTTTAGGGCATATATCAGATGGTCGGCTTGCCTGGGGGTCGAAGAGTACTCCGGGAAGAAGTGCGATCACCTCGCGGAAAAATTCACCGGAAAAGATTCTCTCTCTGAGGGGCTCATTGAAGGGCAAGGGCAAAATGGGCATTTCCAGAAAGTTTGAACATTGTGAGAGTGACATCATCAGAACGGGCTCGACGAGCTGAGAAAGTGGGCCTTGGATTCACCTGAATCGGAGTTACGGTTGCGAAGTTGTGAGCGTTCGTTTGTTAGACGGTAAAATGAATAAAAGCTGTTCATTTTAGCCGCTAACCAGTGAACGTTCACAGTGTAATTGTTTCGGCGGCTGGGTTAAGAGAGAAATCGCACTTCGGTGAAATACGCTTTCGCTGCAGTGGTCGCGTACAACTCGGAGTACGTCTCCACTTATCCACGCTGGCGGTGCCCTCTCACTGACAGGTGGGGTCGGGCCCACCCGTCAGGTCCCCCCTTCTCTATCCTCCCGCTTCCTTCTTCTCCCCCGACGCGCGCCTGTAGAGCAGAGAGGGTCGCTGGCGCCGGCACTCATTTGGGCTGCTCAGGCCGTCTCCGGCGAGACTCCGGCCACCGACGGAATCCTCACAGCGCAGCGCATCCAATGGCCCCATCCACCACCGCCGGAGAACTCCAGGGCAGCAGCAGCGTGGCCCGCGGCGGACAGCAGTACGCGGCGGCTCTGGCGAGTAGGCAGGGTTCCGGTGGGCTAGGAGGCTGGGAAACGGCATGGCTGGAGTCGCCGAAGAGTGGGGCATCTAGGGGTGAGGTTCATGGGTCCTGGGGATGGCCGGATGCGGGAATTAGGGGCGGGCGGGAGGGTGGAGCTCGCCGGAAATTCGAGAGCTCCAGCGAGCTATTCAGTCGGGCCAGCGCCCTGGAAAGGACCAGAGAGGGAGGGGAGGTGCTGGGGTTGGTGTGGGCGCTCGGGGAGGGCTCCAAGCCACGGCTTTTATAGCCGGCCGAGGACGGGCGGATGAGGATGGCCGCCGTGGCGGCCTCAGCCACGCACTGGAGCTCGCGGCGAGCTGGCGAGCGGAGGGTGGTGCCTCAGCCACGCACTGGAGCTCGCGGCGAGCTGGCGAGCGGCGAGCTGGCGAGCAGAGGGACGAGACAACTCGGAGGAGAAGAGGCCAACGGGAGAGGGAAAACGACGGCAGTTCACGGGCGGGCAGAACAGTCGCGGGGCTCGCCGCGGCGTGGGGAGGAAGAAACTGGAGAGGAGAAGGTGCGGGAGAGGGGCAGATGGACACCGCGGAGCCGTTTGACATGCCGGGACACGCCGGAGCTGGCCGGAGCTAGCCTGCCGACGAGAATAGTGCGCTGACCACCGTTTTGGCCTGTCCTAAGCATGGTCACCACAACAATGGCACGTTCTGGCCTGCTTCTGCCTGTCACACCTTGTCCAATAGATGCATCACTACTCAAATAGGTGAGGTGGATCACTGGATGGACCTGGACGGCTCTAGAGTGGTCGAGGGGATCCAGAATAGTTTCTGGATAGAAACTTGGGGAGGAAGTTGTGACCAGACAGATCTGCCAATGAGCTGGCCAGGTTGTCACAGGGTAAAGAGATAAGAAGGAGCACCTTCTGGAGAAATTTGAGACAAATTGGACCAAGTTTGAATGCACTTCCTTTACAATGCCCAATTTGGTCCAGAATCTTGACTTTGAAGCTTCACTCATCTGGCTTGATGAAATGAACTGAATTTTTGTGTAGGGTGATAATTTGGAAATATGGAGGTACTGGGAAAATTTCAGCTCATTTGGATATACCAAAATGGTACTTCCTTCACAGAGCTAGAATCTGGACAGAAACTTGATGGAATTTTTGGGAGGAATTGGCTAGATCAAATGATGTGAATTTTTGCATACTCACATCATATATGGAATGTGAGGTCCTGGATTAATTTCAAGATTTTTGAAGCAATATAAAATATAGTTCCTTCACAACCTCAAAATAAATCCAGAAACAAGAACTGGATGATGCACTCAAAATTTGAACTATGGAACTTAGGTTCTTGATGGAAATGGTGAAGATATGGATAAGAGAAGCTCCAAAAATTATTTGGGATTTTCCCTGGCTACCAACATGGTAGTTCCTTTGGAAAGTGCCCAAAATGCAATATTGGCTTTAAATAGGAAAAGGCAATTTCCCCTTTTTAATTATGGCCAATATTTTTATTGGAGCTCAATATGATCACAAAGAATATCTCCACAAGTTTTCATGAACTTTGGAGATGGATAGATATTTTCCTGGATTTAATTCCTTTAAACAACAGAAAAAGGAATTAATTTTTAATGAAAAATATTGCAAATGACTTGGCAATATTTTTGCATATCCAGAGTTTATAGATGTGGGAGAGTCTGTGGGAAAAGTTTGGGAGGCAACGGATCAAAGGAAATTGGGGTTCCTTTGTAACAGAAGGAATTAGGGTTTCCCTTCCGGTAAACCAGAGAGTAGGTTTTTGGCGGCAAAATCCTGAGAATAAACTTTGGGTGACAGGGTTGGTCTAGAGAGAATCTCTGCTTGGATGGGAGAGGCAAGGCTAAGCAACCATCTTCATATACCCAAGAACGAGAGAAAATCCGATAACACCGGAAAAAAAGACGGGAGTCAAATCCCACGAAGGAAAAAAAACAAGGAGCGAAAACCAGGGTGTCACAAAGGCGCACTTAATAAAATATGTCTTCGTGAAAAGAAAGCGCACTTCTGCCTGAAGTACTGACAGAGTACGCTTTCCGGAAAGGAAAGCGTATTTCCAAAAATACGTGTCCACTTAAGGGACCGGGCCCAGTGCCTTATTTGGCTGACTAGTGGGGCCTCGGGGCCCGCTGGCAGGCTGAGCCGGTCGTCTCCTTCCTTCTCCTGCGTATGCGCACGGCCGAAGGGAGGGGCGGCCCCGACGGCGCTACCGGCCACCGCTCGGGCCGTGCGGCCTACCGACGTGCTGGGGAGACCGATGCGCACAGGCTGGTGCACTGCACGGCCGCCGGTGAGTTGAGGAGCGCGGAGAGGCTCGGCCGTGGCGGACAGGGGCTTCGGCCGGAGATGAACTCGAGCGCAGAGGCGTCCCGGAGATGAGCTGAGGATATGGGATGGTCCGCCGGGCTCCGCTGGTTCCAATGGTGAAGAAAGGAGGGGGAGATGGGCTTCGGTTTGCCAGAATTTAAGTGGGGGCCAGGGCGGCCATGGCGGCCAGAGGAGGAGCAGGAGAGCTCCTAGAGCTCAATGGAGTAGCTGGGCGGGGTCTTAGGAGGTGCAGGAGACTGGTAGTGTGGACGAGAGGGATCGGGAGAGGCTACTTATAGCCGGGGAGAGATGCCCATGCCGGATGCCGTCGTGGGCATGCGGAGGATGCCCCTGGCGAGGGCACTGGAGCTAGACTCGGGGCGGTGGCGGCTTGCTGGCATTGGGGAGCTGCCAACTTGATGATGCTCTGGCGCTCAGACGGCGTGGCCGACCGGGGCAAGTGGTGGGGACGGCGAACAGTGCCGCGGCCGGGGCTGCCGTGGCGCGAGGAGGAAGAAAGAGGAGGGGGAGAAGACTCTGGAGGGCCAGGTGGATGAAGGAGAAGGTGGGCGGCACCAGAGGACGCGAGGGGACGGCCGGGAAGAAGAGGACCGAAGCAAAACGACACTCGGAGCACGGCCATGGCATGCCAGCCACGCGGTCACCGCGTGGCATGGTGCTCCAAGGGCACATTGGCCTGGCAAAAGGTGTGCATCGTGAAGTCCTTTCATCCTAGAGCACCACTGAGGTCTTGTTGTGACTATATCTGCAGTGTGTTGATGGGATGCATCAGCTAAAGTTTCCTGCAGTAAACTTGGACATGAAGCTGTGGTAAAAATGAAGGGATAAGGGATAACCAGGATGTCACAGAGGGCTAGGGTAGGAAGGACTACATTCCTATGAAATATGAAAGGATTTGGACCAAGATTTATCATAATTACTTCACAACTGCAAAATCTGATCCAGAAACTAGACCATGAAGTTGCACTCACATAGAGTGTTGGATTGGGCTAAAACTTGGTAGAATATGATGATGTAGACATAAGAAGACACTGTAAAAATTTCATGCCATTTGGACATGCCAAAATGGTACTTCCTTCAAAGAGGTCTTCTCTGGACAGAATCTTGGGAAAATTATGGAGGGAGATGGGCTTGGTAAAATGAGCCCAAATTTTGTTGAGGGAAGTAGTATTGGTAGGATCATGTCCTGGTAAATTTTCAGAAATTGTGGAGAAATATAAACTATAGTTGCTTCACAAACTGAAAATATTACCAGAAACAAAGATTTGAAGGTGTGCTCACATAGATTGTTGGATGGAGATGAAATTTGGTGGAGAGTAATGATTTGAGCATATGGATAATCTGCCAAAATTTCAACTCATTTTAATGAGCCTACCTAGTACTTCCTTCACAAAGCTTCTCTCTGGACAGAAACTTTGGAAATTTTCTGAGGAAGATTTACCAGGAAAATGGAGCTGAATCTTGTCATGTGGCAATAAATTGGATAGTAAAGAGTGCCCAAAACTTTTGAGGGCAATCAAGAAAAGATAAATGGCACTTCCTTCACAAAGTGCCATTCTGGACAGAATGGAAAATGAATATTCCTGAATTATTTTTGAACTAGGAAAGGGAAATATTTTCACATATTTGTGGAATATATGATCCAAAGAATTTATGAGAATTTTGTGGCAATTTTTGGAATGACAGAAGTATAGGTTGCTTCACAACCTAGGTCAAACAGGGTTATTCCTTTAATAGAAAAGGAATATTTAGTTGGAAAAGAAATTGTGGTTGAGCTTGAATGGGCATAACATGATCTTGGGAAATATTTGAGAGTGATGATTCACTAGGGAGAATAAAAAAGGATGATCTTCCCAGGTTCCAAGTCCACAGAGCCACTCCAAAAGCCAAAACCAAAGAAAAGCAAAAGAAAAAGAAAGGGCCAAAAATCGGGGTGTTACACCGGAGCGCCTACCCAGACCGTGTCATCCACTACAAGAGATCGACCTTTCTCATCCACGGCACCGGACCAGGAGCCTTGCATCGCGTCCTCTCGCTTCATCCGCGCCGTCGTCCACCTTGCCGGGGCCGCTCCGACGACCTTCTCGTCCACCGCAACGGGACTTATCCCCCGATGCCTTCGTCTACCATCGCAAATCTGCTTCCACGCTGCCGACAGCCATCGCACCCCCGATGCCTACACGGCGCCGCAAGAGAGGTGGTACTCTTTCATATCTGCTCAACTTTTTGATCTCAACCAGAAAATAGATCGTCACTTGTTTACTGTACTTTCTTTTCAGCTCTTAGAATCTTAGTTGTTAGTTCAACGCAAACATTGGTTGCTAAGTAGCCTTTGTGTAGTTTGTAGCTTCAGATATGCCATGGCACAGTCAAAATATGGTTTAATTGATCATGCTTAGGGTTTCCCCCCTTTTATGATCACCATACGATCAGCCTACGTGCTTCGTGTCATAATAGTACTGCTCCACCCATCAAGCTAAACAAGCTTAGTTGTTCAAATATGAATCTGATATGATGCTGATATTAGTAAAACAAAGACGTTTAATTGGTCAGCTGAGTGTTCCTAATTTAATTTCGAAATGCATGTGCGCCGCTGGGGCGGATCTACAGGGTGGCCAGCGTGGGCCGCGGCCCACCCTGGGATTTTGGGTCGGCCTGTATACCATAAGAGATTAGAACATGGTCAGCCAGCCAATGCCTTTGCTAAAAAAAAGCCAATGCCTACAGATCCCGATTCCCCTCTGTTCTGCTCCGCTTCCGATCTCTACTCGCCGCCAGCCGCCTACCTCGCTGGCGACTTGCCGTCACCGGATGCCATGACTTTAGGATGAGACGCCGGACTAACAGGAGGTCAGGAGCCGCTCGCCCAACAGCATCATCACTGCCCGGCCACGCCGGCGTGCCCAGCTTCCAAGTCCGCTAAGGGCTCAGGCGTGCAGCACCCACGCAGCCAACCCGATTTATCCTGAGATACGCCATCCTCAACACTCTGCAGCCACTTCCCATCACCCATTTTCTAATTGATTCATCACTCATTAGGCAGGACTCTCATTAGGGTTTGTTGTGTACTGAGTGCTACCTACATTTAATGGTTTAGATGTTTTAGTAATCTTTAGCACCTGTAGAGTTGACAGGGTTTCAAAATTCCTCACCTAGGAACAAACACTAGTCATGTTGATTGTTGGTCATAGTGACATTGACCCAGATTACTAATGCAGGCCAGGTTTGTTGACAATTTTACTAGTCTTTGTTAATTATTTGATATGATATCCAATTATTCACTTTGATTAATTGCAAACAATAAGTGCTAGCCAAACTTCTTGATTCAGATTTTCGACAGTCTCTTACTGCAGTTACGATTCTGCATACTTGTCCTAGTAAGCTCACAAGTAATGATTGATTCACTAGCTTTATGCTTGCCTTGTCATATTTGTTGTCAATATTTTTTTAGGGTGGACTACCCTGTTTCAAAATCCTGGAACCGCAGACATGAGTGAATAGTATTTCTCTGTGTGATCTCTTCCATCATGTGTGGGCAACAAACACTGCATTGTATAGAAAGAAAAGTGTTATATACACCTTTTACATAGACTATGATCTTTTACATGGAATACAGTCTGCCTACGTGCTTTGTGTCGCACTACCAGTACTCCACCCTTGAAGCTAAACATTATGCCACTCATAATTCCGAAGTTTATTTGTTCAAATACGAATTTGATATGATGCTAATGTTCCTACTTCAGATTTGAAATGTGTGTCTGCCCCTTATAGAGACATAAGAGGTTTGTATTTCTATGTGTGGTCTGGCCAGCACGGTTGGGGGATGAACTTTTTATACGCAGGGGTTTGTAGGGAGACACTATTGGAGTAGAATCCGCAATGCATTCCAAAGATAATCTGACTACCTTTTATGTTTTCGTGAATCTCAGATACTGAACATCATCATAATGATTATGAGCTTGGGCGCATGAGAAGAATAAAGCAGAACAATGACATGGCTATCAAAATTGGCCTTAAGGGACTGAGATCCAGTCTGGATGCAATGGAATGCGCACGCTCTCCACCTATAGATTCATGTTCAGAATATGATCCTAACAATGATTCTGAGCTAGAGGGAGACCTAAGTCAATGTAGCTCCCTAGTGGAGGAGTCAGAGGCAGATGCCCTATCTTATTCACCCATCAAGGTGCTTGCTCTAACTTGGCAAGGTTATATTGGTCGCACATATCTTGCAAATGATGCTTTGCATTGCTTCTACTTTGTTACACCGCCATTTGCTTAGTTTACACATCATATATGTGAATATGCCATGCCTATCCATTTTCAGTACATATTCCATCTGTCATCATACCATATTTCTCCATTGAAATGTTGTTCTTGTGTATCAGATGTTCAAAAGGAAGAGGGTGATTGCTGATCGCGATGGAGCACGAACAAAGTATTTGGAAAAGGTAGTGACACCTGATAAATCAAATACCCCATTAGGTGTAGTGGAAATATCACCAGACCCACAAAACATAGCCCCAACTCTAGCAAACTCTACCCCTACCCCACTGGCCATCTCAGATGCCCCAACTCAGCAGACCCCATATGCAGCAAAAAGTATGACGATTCCAGTTGACATAGCACCAGCTCTACGACACGAAACCCCCATTCCAGCAAAGAGTACACCAACTCTAGTTGCCAAATCCCTTTCCGAACTGGAGAGAGCCCCAATTGCAGCAAATAGGACCCCTATTCCACTTCTTCCCAGTTTAGAAGACGAAGCTTTTATTGTTGTCAGGAACTTTGTGCACATCTTTCCTTCATGGAAAGATTATACTACAGACAAACAACAATTTCCAATCTTCCTCCGCAACTTACGTGTAACTAATGTACTAATGTTATTCATGGTAATTAGTGCCTATGTTTCTGCTGACAGAACTCAAGAGATTTCATTCATTTAAATAGGCAAGGACTAAACTGGATAGTCAAGACGAGCAAAGCTTGATTGCGCTTTTCAAGCACGCTTTGAGGAAGTATCGTTGCTACCTGAGGCAAGCACACTTCGATGGCAAGCCTCTAAATGAAATTTATGTAAAGTCTTTGGTGCTTCATTTACTAGACAGTGACTGGAATAAGCTTGTTACACACTGGTCTCGTCTGTAGCATAAGGTACTGTCTATGATATCACTTCACAATTTGAACTACATTTCTGCATGTGCCTTACTGTCTCACTTGTATGAAAACTGTTTGCAGGAGAATATCCATCCTTCAGGGACAACAGGATCTCATGACTATACTTCACACTGCATTGCTCTTGTGGGTACCTCTTGCCCTGTATCACCATACTTACTTTCATAGTTGGTTGATTATGTAGCATCACTGCACATGTTAGCCTCCTTATCCTCCATTTGGTGGACATTATAAGATTTGTATTGACTCTTACATAAATTTAGAATCAACCCAATGCTTCTGAAGAAGTTTAGCTCTAAAGTCCTCTTGTAAGGACCGAACGTCTTGTATCATGGTACTTACATTAATAGCTACTCCATCCGTCCCATAATATAAGAGCATTTTGTACACTACACTAGTGTACAAAACACTTATATTATGGGACGGAGTGAGTAGTTCATTGTGTTGCATTACTCTTCATCTTGTCTCCCTCGCCCACCATTTCTTAAAAATTATCAGATCTATACTTAATCTTACCAAAAAGTTGAATACACAGACAATGCCAGTGCAAAAATGTAACCCATTGCTCATGTCAGTACATTTTGTCCTGTAACGTTGTACTTACATGGATAGGTAGTTGATTATGTAGCAATACTGTGCATCTTATCTTCATTATCCTCTATCCCTTCCAGTATTATCATATCAATAATTACTCTCTACAAAATGTAAAGTACAGGCAATGCTTATGAAGAAGTTTCTGTGCTAAAATTCTTGAGTTATCCCTCCCTTGACATGGAGAAGGCCATTATAGAGCCGGTGTTAACTGTTAATGTAAGTCCGTCCTTCTAAAGCCTTTCTCCTCAACTGCTGTTTAATTTGCTCATACTCCCTATCGTCAACTACTGTTTAGTTTGCTGTTTCTATCAAAATGCATGTTCGCAACAACTGCAAGTTTCAAGTTTTAGTCATGAAACCAAATTCCTTATTCATACCATGCACATTATTCAATACGGATCCATTGATTTTCTTTAGCCCTGCATGTATGCTTGTGTTGTTGATCTGTAATCCAGTGTGTGGTGAAGCTACGCACATTTGCACCATGTCATTTCCTGCTTTGTCTTAACTGATCTGGCTGATGATATGAACATGTCATGCACGGTAACGAAAAGAGATACAATGATTTTCTTTTGCCCTGCATCTATGCTTGTGTTGTTGATCTGTAATCTAGTAGTGTGGTGTAGCTCACCGCATTATGAACAATGCCAAATTATGCTCTTGACATTTTGAATTGTCTCTTTATTTTGTAATATGAAACTGGATGGAATTGACAGCGCAGTTACCATCTTTGTTTATATACGTGCAAAACCTGTCATCTGTCTTGTTGTTTCAGGGTCATATGCCTGATGGCACGCACAAGTCTGCTGAAGACTCTGAGACAAACCCAATGTATATTGCAGCAAAGAAGGCAAAACATCTTGAAGATAGTGAGACAACCCCGAAGTCATGTCTTGATGCAGTGTTCAAGTTACTTGAGACTAGTAGTCACACAAGCTCACAGAAGTCGCTGCCTGAATCAGTTCGACTTCTTCAGTCTCAGCTGCAAGCAGAAAGGCATAGTGCAACTCAACTTCGACTTGAAGTCCAATCTCT
Source organism: Elymus sibiricus (assembly GCA_039707655.1). NCBI lineage: Eukaryota > Viridiplantae > Streptophyta > Magnoliopsida > Poales > Poaceae > Elymus > Elymus sibiricus. Next base: position 258,847,788 of record CM077674.1, read on the forward strand.
AAGGAAGATCGCAGAGAACTCCAATGAGAACCTCATTGCTAAACAACTAGAGCTGCAAGATATGACCGACATGCTAGGCCATTCTCACTGCCTTGCTCAGCTGCTTGCGCAGCAGCTCCCGCGCAAGGCTTATGTTTCTTGAACTGTGTTCAAGTGGTCTTGGTTCAGTATTATTTTGTTACGCTGCAATGGCAGGGCCTTGGACGCCCAGGTTTTGTAATCTGCTTCTTGGTTGCGCTTTATGATCACTGGTGGCAAACTTTGATGCCTAGTGGATGTAATATGCCCTAATTCCTTTATTATATAGTGTAGGTTTATTCTAAGTTACTATGCCGTTATTTCTTTATTGTATAGTGTAGGTTTGTTCTTAATTCGTATTTACCGTATATGTCATCATTCGCTATCAGAAAAAGGGTGAAAATCTGATTCAGGCGAACGGGCCAAAACTTGTGCCTCTAACGGGCCTACAATTCAGTAGGCCATTAATGGGTTCCACGCAATAGGCTTTACTCCGGCCTGCACGGACCTGCCGTAATGGCCCTTTATGGACACGGTATGCCCAGGCCCATAACTCACATGTGCCTCTAGTGGGCCCAAACTTTAGGTCGGTCCATGTAGGTTCGGGCCATTAACAGGCTGAATATTCTGCTGGCCTAATATGGCCCAGAAGACAGCATGGGCCTTTAGCAGGCTGAAAAGCTTATTGGGCCTCAATTTTCCTTTGTCGACCACGGGCCTTTAGCAGGCTGAAATATACCTCAGACAATTATTGGCCCAGTTACATGACGGGCCGCTACAAGGCCGAAACCTATCTCGGGCCTTGGTTGGCCCAATCATATCATGGGCCTTTAGTAGTCCAAAAACTTAGTAGAGGACCAACGGGCCGAATTGTACGACAGGCCTTTAACAGGCCCAAAGTCAGGTTGGGCTGAAATTTTGTCACTGAGATCACGGGACGTTAAGGGGCCGAATGTCATGTCGGACCATATATGGCCCATGTGTACCACGTGCCATTAACAGGCCGAAAGGCACACCGGACTAAAATGGGCCCATTTCTACATCGGGCCTTTAACAGGCTAAAAACTCACTGGTCCGTAATGGGGCCCAAAGACTGAGCGAAAAATATACGGGCCCGATCTGGCGGTGGGCCGTAAATGGGCCATGTTTAAGTAGGCCGCTAGTGGGCCGGCCCACTAGTACCTGAGTAAATCTTATGGTCCATTGATTGGGCCAGCCTTTTTAACCTAAATGGGCCACTGTTGGGCCGTGCCACGTGTTGACGTATCATAGGCGTCTCTCGTCCAATGAATGGATGACATCTGTCGCAATGCCGAGCTGACACGTGGATCCGCCGGCGAATGAGAATTTTACACGTGCAAAATCCCCATTGGTCCGAGCTGTTAACGGGTTATCGGATCCAAACCGGAACTCGATAGCTTAACGGCGACCCGTTACGATGGATGCCACGTGTCAGTCACCCTTGACGAAAACACTTCCATGACGCGACATTTATCGTCATGGAAGTGGACACTTCCGTGATGATAATTTCAGTATTGTCATGGAACACTTCTACGACAGCACAGGTATGACTATCTTGATTCTGTCATAAAATTGTCATGAATGTACATGCATGACTGAAAAGTTGACCTACTGTGACAAAGACGTCAATTTGTCCGGTAAACTACTTGGAGCTCACGTAGCCCATGCCGGATTAATCGTATTCTAGGCCGGAGCAATGAACCTATTTGAAGTGCCCCATTTCGTACCAGAAAAGCCCATGCATGAACAAGGGTTGATTTTACTTCCACACTTAGCTACTTTAGGTTGGGGAGTAGGGCCAGCTGGGAAGTTCTAGATACTTTTCCGTACTTTGTATCTGTTGTACTTCACCTAATTTCCTCCGCAGTCTTAGGCTTCGGTGGCATTTATCACGCGCCATCACGGAAGTGTTTTCTTGTAGTGCACAGAGGTTGGCGAAGATGGCGAGGAGGAGGATGGAGTTGGGCTGGAGATGGAGAGCGTGGATCTGATAATGTGCGAGGATGGCGCAGAAGAAATTAGAGAAAGGGGGCAGCAGGCCGGCGAAGATGGTGTGGATGTAGAAGGGGAAAGTGGTGGCCTCCAGCTCGTGGGGTGGGCGCGAGCCCAGCCAGATCTGCGTGGCCTTCCACTCGTTGTGGTCGCAGGTGGTCATCGGGCATACCTTGTCCAGCCCCTCCTGGTTGACAATGGTGGATCGCGGCAGGGCTGGCTCCAGAGCCGCCACAGCCGGGGCCGCGGCTGCCACCTTTCCCTTCTTGCCGGTGGGAGCCATGGTCGCAAGGAAGCTTCAGAAGTGAGAAGAGGAAGAGGATGCAAGGAGTCGGGCGCAAGGGAGGCGAATGGAGAGGAGGAAAGCAATGATAACGATGCGCCCCGCGCGGGTCAGTTTTATGGTAGCGTGTGCGGTTACCCAGACGTCGTGGGGGAAGTGGGGGTGTCCTACGTCCCATCGTGCGCCACACGTCCCTGCCTAGGCCCAGCAGTCAACTTAGGCCCCGCGCAGTTTCGTTCCCAACGGGCGGAAGAGTGCGCATCGCAAGCCCGGGGGCTACTGTCGGCCCAGTGGGAACCAGGGTACCACGGGCCGTCTGCCTGTGGCCCAGGAAGCAACGCCTGGAGACAGGCCCAAGAGGCGGCCCAGCCATTGGCGCCGCGAAGCAAACCACCTAACGAGGCACCATCCTCACGAGGAGCCTCCCCACAAGGGGCGGACCCACCGAAGACCACCTGCGGCAGCAGGCGGCCTCCCGAGGCCACCCGCGCGAGGAGCCGCTTGGCGCTGGATGCGCGGTCACGTGCCCACCACGTGGGTGACGCGCCTCCGCAGGACGACGATAGCGGTAGGGGCCGTACCAGCAGGCGCGGTCAGGGAGGATTTCCTCTTTGGTGATAAAGGGGCAGGGCCAGCTGCCCTCCCACAAAGCAAGTCCCAAAGCTTGCCTATTTGGTGCAAGGAGACCAAGATGGCGAGGTTCGCTAGGGCAGATGTGTGACACCGCGAGACCGATTCCTTCCATTATTATTATTATATTGTTTGCCCGGTGTTATTTCTCTTGCATTGCATCATTTCTTCATGCCATCATGTCATTAAAATTTCGCAACTTAATAAATAAATTGTATGGATCTTCGATCCATTTAAATCGAGGGAAATTCACATGGTGATTTCTCTTTATAACATATCCTCACAATATTTTAGGGAGCTATTGTAAAATATTCCATTTTTTGGAATGCACCACAAACACACTTGCAATTTAATTCTCATGTCTTTTCTACTTCAAGTTTGGTCCTCAAACTTTGCCCACAAATTCTTTAATCATTTTCCCGAGCTCCACCTAAATCTCAACATTTTGGGGCACTTCTAAAACCTAGTCCTAGTTCAAACCATTTGAATTAAATTCAAATGAATTTGAATTTGAATCTTGCAATCCTTCCCACCTCTAATTTTCGTGAGACAAGCGCATTTTTCGTGAGTACAGGAAAATAATCCGTGCGCCCAAATTCTTTGTCCACCCATTTCTTTCCTCTCCTTTTCTTTCTTTGCTTTTTCTGTAAATGGAAAATAATTGAAAGGAGGGAGAGAGACATAGTTCAGCCCACTACCACCTAGGCCGGCCCAGCTAGCCTCCTCCTATAACCCTACCCGATCCCCATCCACCGATCCTTCTCTCGATCTCCTCCCGTTCCTCCCAACAGCGCCGCCACCTCGATCCCTGTCGATCCCCATCTCCCTCCTCTCGATCGTCTCCTCCCTCGCGCCACCAGGAGGAGGCCACCAGCGCACACGGTCTCCCGCTCGACCCCGCCGCCAGGCGAGCACCTCGCGTCGCCGCCTCCTCATGCGACCCGCACGGCCACCGGCCATGGAGGCCACCGTGCAGGCCCGCAGCTTCACCACAGGACGTGACCATGCATCTCGCCTTGTGCCACTTTGGTTCGTCAAGACCGCCAAGACCCGTACCCGGATCATCAAATACCATCTCCAGGATTTTCGCCAAGTACCTGACGACCCTAGGATGCGCCAAGTACCTCTACCCCGTCGTGGATCTTGCCAAGACCGTCAAGTATGATTACGGCCGTGAAGACCACGAGTACCACTACCGTCAAGTACCTCTTCACACGACCAAGTTCCACTACTGTTGAGCCGAACATCTACGAAACGTGTACCACTACCGTCGCCGTGCATTTCGTCAAGTTCCACTCTGACGCCGTGTACCACTATTTCCGTCTAGACCGCATCGAACCGTTCCGCCTCGAAATGCATGCTTCGAAGGTATAACCGCTGAGACGACCGCCCGTGGACGCATGCATGTTTTGTACGAGATGCCCGTGTTCGCATAATGTCCGAATTGTTTCATGCACGTTCCCCATTTCCATGCCACCGACACGTGGGAATCCGGTAACCGGGATCACCCCACCATCTCTCGCATGTTCCGCACATCCGCACACTTGGTCCTCCTCTGCACCGGTATCTCAACGAGTTACCGGAACTGGAATGTTGCCGTGGCACCATTTTCGTTTTCGCCGCCGTGGCACCCCTTTCTTCTGTCATGGCAACAAATGCTTCATATCATATTACATGTAAACTTTCTCATAAAATTGCACATAACTTGAATATGTCATCCTCATGCATGTTAACCACATTTAAATTTTTGTTTGCATTAAAATTGCTAAATGACTTGCTAAAATGGATTATTTCATAACTAAATAACCGTAGCTCCGAATTAAATAAACTTTATATGTAATTGGTCTAGAAAAATGTGTAGATTAACATGGTGCCCTTTATTTTCCTGTTTAACAACTTTAAAATTGTGTTTTAGTCAGAACAGTACCAATTTCGAAAATTGCATATGGGGTTTTTCCGGAATTGTTATTTGTTGTTTCTGGCCTCATTTAAATTGCCTAAATATGTTGTTTAATTATGCTTCGTCTCTTGCCATGTTTAACAACATTTAAACTTGTTGAGTAGCAAAAACGGGATTGAACTAAATAATTGATGTGGAGTTTCATCAATATGCAACTCGCTGCATATTGAGCTTCACTTAATGTGTAGTATTTGATTGTTGAACTTTGCCATGCCATGCATCTTTAAACCGGACATGCATCATACTTGGTTGGGCATCATGCCATGTTTATGCTTGTGTGTTTACCATGTTGTTTGCTTCTTTCCGGTTGTGCTTCTTCTTGATAGCTCCGGTTATGTTGCGAAGTGTGAGGATTCGTTCGACTACGCGTGTTCGTCTTCTTCATGGATTCGATCTTCTTCATAGCGGGATTTCAGGCAAGATGATCATGACCTTGGATATCTCTACTATCTTTGCTTGCTAGTTGTCTCGTTGCTATCGCTATGTCGCGCTTGCTACCAAATATATGTCAGCCTCCCATATGCCATGATACAGCCTCTAACCACCCTTACCCAGCAAACCGTTGTTTGGCTATGTTACCGCTTTGCTCAGCCCCTCTTATAGCGTTGCTAGTTGTAGGTGCAGTTGCAGGTTATTCCATGTTGGGACATGGTTATCATGCGATATCACAATATCTCTTATTTAATTTAATGCATCTATATACTTGGTAATGGGTGGAAGGCTCGGCCTTTTGCCTGGTGTTTTGTTCCACTCATGCCGCCCTAGTTTCCGTAATACCGGTGTTATGTTCCTTGATGAGCGCTTCTAACACATGTGGGGCATATGGGAACCCCCCTGATCATTCGTTTTAGGATAAACTTCTCCAGCAAGGCCCAACATTGGTTTTAATATTTGCCAACATAATAATACTGAAATTAATTAATGCCGTCTGCTGCCTCTTTGCCCGCCGCCCCCCTGCCCCGCCCCCCTGCCGCCCCCCTGCCCCGCCGCCCCATTGCCCCGCCGCCCCGCCGCTCCCCCGCCCCGCCGCCGCCTCGCCACGCCGCCCCCCTGCCCCGCCGCTCTGCCGCCCCCTGCCCCACCCCCCTGCGACGCCGCACCGCCGGCGAGCCCCGGGCCGAGCCCCGCGACGACCCACCGCCAACGAGCCAGGCCGCGGCGCCGCCCCCTCCCCGCGGCCCTTCTCCAGCACCGCAGCGCCGGTGTCCTCCCTGCGGTGGCCCTCCTCCACCGGCCCCCTCCTCCACCGGCCCCTCCGAGGTGAGCTTTTTTTTCCTGTTTTTTTTCTGTTTTTTGCTGTTTAGGTTTAGGTTAGAGTGCTAGGTTTAGGTTTAGGTTTAGGTTTAGATTTACATAATTAGAAGAAGAAAGAAGAAAGATGAAAAAAAAAGAAGAGAAATAAGAATAAGTAGAAGAAGAGGAAGAAGAAGAAGAAGAAGAAGAAGAAGAAGAACAAGAAGAGGAGGAGTAGAAGAAAAGAAGAAGAAGAAGAAGAAGAAGAAGAAGAAGAAGAAGAAGAGGAGGAGGAGAAGAAAAGAAGAAGAAGAAGAAGAAGAAGAAGAAGAAGAAGAAGAAGAAGAAGAAGAAGAAAAAGAGGAGAAGATGGGAAGAAGAAGAGGAAAAAGGAAAAGAAGGAAGAAGAGGCAGAAGAAGAAGAAGAAGAAGAAGAAGAAGAAGAAGAGGAGGAGGAGGAGAAGAAAAGAAGAAGAAGAGGAGGAGGAGGAGAAGAAAAGAAGAAGAAGAAGAAGAAGAAGAAGAAGAAGAAGAAGAAGAAGAGAAGAAGAAGAAGAATAGGAGGAGGAGGAGGAGGAGAAGAAGAAAAGAAGAAGAAGAAGAAGAAGAGGAGGAGGAGAAGAAAAGAAGAAGAAGAAGAGGTGTCGATGGAAAAACCCTAAATGATAACTCTTTAGGTTAGGGGTTGTTGCGGGGAACGAGCAGTGCGAATCATTTTTTTACAACTTGGCGGTGGCATCCTATTGTAAATATTTAGTTAGGTTGACGGAAAAAACAATAATGCTATGTTACTCATCTTTGGATTTAAATGTGCAGTTGTTTCGTCGATGCGAGGGTCTAGTGTTTGACGACCTCTCCGTGCGTTTGACGAGCTCCCCTGCGTTCGTGGATGAGCACAAATGACATCTCCTCCCCCCCCCTTAATTTGCTTTGTTCTGGTCTTCGTGCCGATGAAACTTGCTAGCTATAGGTGTCTTCAATCATCAGTATGCGTGACCAGTATGTGTCTCCCGTTCGAAAGGACGGCATCTATAAATATGCATGTCTTTGCATATTTATAACCGCCATCCTTTCGAATTGTCCAACGTTATCCATGGACAGCCCGAGTATGTGTAGATTGTGTTCGTTTTCCCAAGCTCGGCTCCGGATCCAATGCAGAATTTCGTCAGTGCCTCCCTGTTGTTCTTCGGGTACACATCCTCTCTGTTTATTGCCGAGACGTGTATCAGGAGAACAGCGGGGAGGTGCTGCCGAAATTCTGCGTCGGATCCGGAGCAGAGCATGGGAAAACGAACCCAATCTACACATACTCGGGTGGGATTAGGACCTATCTTTACCTATTAGCGTGTAGGTTGCATGGGCGTAATAAAATTGACAAACTTAATTAACTGATGAATATATATGATGAATTATATATATATATTTCTTGTGTGTTTAGTAGGTAGGAAAGATGAGTGATCGTGCGTGGATGTACACCGGCCACACTAGTCAGGAAGACATGACCACTGAATGGTTAACAAAAACCAAGGGGTTTGTGAAAGCCGCATTTGCAAATGGCGAGAGAAAAACCTGGTGCCCCTGTCTTAGGTGCGACAACTTTAAAAAGAGGACAGAGGATGAAATGGGTAAACGCCTGCAGAAGTGGGGTTTTACGCCTGATTATACGGTGTGGACATTTCATGGTGAGTCTGCCCAACGTACCAGAGCTGAGGTGGTTCGTCGTCGAACCGACGAGCATGGTACCGGGATCGACGATATGGTGCAAGACTTTGATGATGCTCGGGATTCGGACGAGGAGATGGAGGAATCTGCAAAGGCCTTCAATGAAATGTTGGAGTCTTCAAAACGTCCTCTCCACGAGCACACTGAGCTTTGTCAGCTGGATGCCATCGCACAAGTAATGGCTCTGAAGGCTCAATTCAACTTGGGCAGAGATTGCTACGATGCGATGATGACACTATTTGGACGATTTCTACCCAATGGCCATGTAATGCCTGCAAACCTGTACCAGTCGGACAAAATCCTACGTGCACTTAAGATGCCCTATGAGAAGATAGATGCCTGTGAGAACGGATGTGCCTTATTTAGGCTTGAGTATGCGGGCTTGAACTATTGTCCCATTTGCAAGTCTTCCAGGTATGTTGTGGTAGACAACGGTATGGGTGAGAAGAGGCAGACCAAAATCCCCATTAATGTTCTTCGGTATCTGCCAATCATACCAAGACTTCAAAGTCTTTTCATGGTCGAAGAGACGGCCAGACAGATGACATGGCACAAATTGGGCAAAAGAACTGAACTAGATGCAGATGGGAATCAGATGATGGTACACACATCGGATGCTTTTGCGTGGAAGAAGTTCGATGAATTACATGGGGATAAAGCGGCAGATCCAAGGCATCCTCGAGTCTGCATCGGCATGGATGGGTTCAATCCGTTTGGTATGACGGCAACCCAATACAGTTGTTGGCCTGTATTTGTCATTCCACTCAATCTCCCCCCCGGATAGATTATGCAAAGAAAGAACATTTTCCTGACGTTGATAATTCCAGGGCCCAACTATCCGGGGAAGAATATGAATGTGTACATGCAGCCGCTTAAGGATGAATTGCAAGAAGCTTGGGATAATGGGTTCAAGACATAAGACGCCGCTAGCAAACAAAACTTCATAATGCGTGTCTGGTACATGTACTCGATGCATGACTTGCCGGCGTATGCGCTATTCGTTGGCTGGTATGTGCATGGAAGGTTCCCGTGCCCCACATGAAGGCAGCTCTTCAGTTTCGTTGGCTGGAGGCGGGTCGCAAGTATTCTTGCTTCGACTTGCATAGACCGTTCCTGGATCCTCGCCATAAGTTCAGAAAAGACAAGAAGAACTTCATCAAAGGTAGAGTTGTCAAAAACTCTGCACCACCTGCGTTGACAGGCCAACAAATCCTGGATCAGTTAAACGCTCTCGAGCCTGATCCAGAGCATCCAGGGTATTTCAAGGGGTATAATTCGGAACACGCCTGGACTCACAAGACATGCTTGTGGGATCTGCCTTACTTCAAAGACCTCCTTCTTCCACACAACATCGACGTGATGCACACTGAAAAGAATATCGGCGAGGCCCTTTGTGGTACATTGTTCGGCATAGAGGGGAAGTCAAAGGATAATCCTAAGGCTAGAGTCGATCAGCAGACTCTATGTGATAGACCATTACAGAACATGCGACAACCGAAAGGAAAGAAGAACTGGACGAAGCCGAAGGCCTGGTTCAATCTTGGGAGGCCAGCTATCAGGGAAATTATCTTGTGGGTGAAAATGCAGTTGATGTTCCCCGATGGGTATGCAGCGAATCTAAAGAGGGGAGCGAGTCTTGAAAAATTGAAAATATTTGGTCTCAAGAGTCATGATTGGCACATATGGCTTGAGCGGGTAATGCCGGTGATGTTGCGTGGCTTTATCCCTGAGGATGAATGGCTAGTACTGGCAGAGCTGAGCTATTTCTTCCGTGTTCTTTGTGCGAAAGAACTATCGCCTGCGGTGATAGATGACATGGAAAAGTTGGCGCCGGAGTTGCTCTGCAAGTTAGAGAAGATCTTTCCACCGGGCTTCTTTAATCCAATGCAGCATTTGACTTTACATCTCCCGACCGAGGCAAGATTGGGGGGGCCCGTGCAAAATCGTTGGTGCTATGCAACTGAGAGGATGCAGAAGACGCTTCGAGCAAAATGTAAGAATAAACGTAGAATTGAAGCATCGATGGCCGAGGCATTCATTACTGAGGAGGCGGCAAACATCGTGACAGCACACTACGAAGCCAAAAATCATCATTTGCATAATCCGAAGCCTCGATACAATGCTGGCTACCCTAAAAAAGGTGGATCCAACCTCAACCTATTCAAAGGGAAGCTCGCGCCAGCCGGTGCTTCGAAACCAATAGAGTTGGATGTCGAAGAATGGCGGACCATTTCGTTGTATATCTTCAACAACCTAACAGAAGTGCGGCCGTACATCGAGTAAGTTGTCGGTACATTGTTTCGCAACTTCTAATTATTCCTTTGAACTGCTCGTATTCCCGGATATTTGATACAGTCGATACGTCGCCAAATTCTCGGATGGAGCGGTGATCCATAAGGATTCCGTCGAAGAGTATGAGCTTCTGGCAAAGCAAGGAGGCGGCTATCCCGGTTTCATCTCTTGGCTCAAACAAACGGTAATTAGCATTAATAGACCATTTCATTTCTTGGTCTAATTTGCGGCTAATGCAACAATTCTTTCGTATTAACTTGTAGGCTAATTCAGAGTCTATGGACGCCGAATTGAGACAAGCCGCTAATGGCTTTGACTATAAGGTCCGTTCATTTGAGAAATACGACATCAACGGGTATCGCTTTCGTACCTTTGGCAAAGAGCTATCTATGGCCGACCGAAAATCTACAAATCGTGGTGTCTCTGCTATCGGCGAAGGAGGTGCCGAGTATTATGGAAGAGTTGCAGCAATTTATGAACTTCTATTCTATGGTGAAAACCCACCGAACGTCGTAGTCTTCAAATGTTATTGGTTCCAGCCGAAGGAGACTAGAAGGACTCATGAACATATAGGGCTAGTAGAAATCAAACAAAGCACCCATTTAGATGTTCCTAATGTCTATATTACGGCTCAACAGGTGACCCAAGTTTTCTATCTACCATGGGCATGCCAAACTAATGCAAATCTGAAGGGTTGGGATGTCGTTTATGAAGTGCCGCCACGTGTTAGACCACCTCCCCCCAATGAAGAGGATTATGAACCTCACATTAACCCAGATACATATGATGTAGAATTCTTCCAAGAAACACGTCTTTCCAAAAAACATTTCAAGAACCGCTCTACTTCACCCCAGAACATGGAAGTAGACAGCGATAGTGAATCCGACAACACCCCTGAGCCGGAACAAGAAGAGTTGGAACAAGAAGAGGTTACTGCTGCGGATGACCTGTCAATGCTTGACCGATTACAGAACGGCCTTCCACATATTGATGCCACCGAACCCGATGAGCACGTCATTCATGACGACACGCGTGATAGTGATGATGATGATGATGATCCCGGAGCATATATAGACGATCCAGACTATTATTAGTTTGTATGCATCCCAACTTAAATTATATACATATTATTATTCATGTCAGTTCTTCAATTTTTTTTGTTGTACTAATTTCGTTTACTCTTTGTCATGGCAGGTGTTGAAAGATGGTGGGCGCGGGTCCAGAGCGCGTCGCGGGTACTTCTTCGGCGGCGGCCCACGGGAGGGGTACTTCCATTCCACCCGTACCTCTTCGGAGAGCATTGTTAGACAGTATGGGGACACCGCTGGGCGCTTCTTCGTCGGCGTCGTTGCCCACCGGGAGAGGAGGTCGGGGAGGGAAGAAGAGAGGAGGTAGATCAGGACGCAGGGGCGGGAGAGGTAGGCAGGCTGCTACGCCTTCCTCGCCGCCACCCCCAGCTGATTCACCCGAGCACAGGACTGCTAGGGTGGACCCGTTTGAGGTGGAGGCTACGGGGACTCCGCACCACGAGCCTCGGGTCGACGGCACTTCAGCCCACGAGACTCCGGACCCAGAGGCTTTGGCCCACGACACTCCGGACCAGGCTACGTACCAGGAGACGTCCGGATGGGGTACCTGGCCGGATCTGCGTGAGGGGCCGAGTGTCCATGCTGATGGTGGTGGGGATGATCCGTTTACTGATAGTGAGGGCGAGGTGGTTGAGGGGGCCACCGTGTACCAGTGTGGTGGTACACGGCTCCCGCCCGTGCCGGCGACCCGCGAGCTGCGGCCGGTGATTAGGCCTGATGGGGAGAACTAAGTGCATTTACTCTTTTTGTACCTTTTGCCTTCAGGTTTCTTCAAATATCTAATGCGTTGGCCTTGTCATACTGCAGGGGTTGGGTACACGCCAGTGGAGTCCGCAAGCCCAACACCGTCCTTGGTGTGCTTTGCCGGCAAAACTTCCCAGGGTTTGTCACGTTGCCCGGTGAGGGTCAGCTTCCACAGCTAGGAACGAGCTGGGAGCACTACTTGGCTGCCCAGGCCCCGCCGGACCACATGATCGACGGTGTCTTGTGCCACACGATTGCCGAGATGGTGATCAGAAGCTTTTGGGTAATTTCTCCTTTGCACAATTAAAAATTAATAATAGCTAGTTATTTTACTAATCAGTGTTGTCTCGTTTGATTGCAGACCTTCTACAGGTGTGAGGAGGGATACGAGGAGGAGGCGGCACATGTTATCGATAGCGAGTGCAGGCGCCTACTACAAAACTTACGGCACGAGGCTCGACCGCAGGCTGTTCGAGACTACTACGCCACGCGTGGTATTAAGAAGGACAAGGCGTCGTGCCGGGCTAAGTTTCTGAAGAAGGATCAGTACATGAAGGTAATTAACTATTCTTAAGGCATTGTACTTAGTTTCCTTGATTTGATTCGTAGGCGTAGCGCTCAAATTTCTCTTTACTAGCTTAGGTGCCCCCGAGATGGTGTGCGGATAAGATGGATTGTTGGGAGGCGTTGGTGGATGAGTGGTGCACAGGCCGCTGGCGAGCCGTCCACGACAATGCCAAGGACCGGCGTGCCCAAATGGTTGGTGTGCCACACCATCAAGGCAGCGCCAACTTATTTCAGTTCGGGCGGAACTGGGTATGTGGTTTGCTTCATGATTCATGCAATTCATTCTTCATGCTAGCTTGAGCCCTTTACTAATACTTTGTTCCTCTCTTTTAGGCGGGACACAATAACACGGAGGTGCCAGAGGTTTACGACCTCTATGCCATGGCCCATACTGCCTCATACAAGAAGGTCAAGGCATTCTCTAAGGCTGACCTCGATAATCCAAAGAACTTCACCAACATCTCCTCCCACCACAAGCTCGTGAGGTACAGAGATGAGGGGAAGGCAAGGAAAGGGGAGGACTTTAACCCGAGCCAGCATCCCTTTGATCCAGAGCTGGTGATGATATCTGGTGGCGGGAGGCCCCATGGCTCGATAGCCATTGGATATGGACTTATACATTGTCCTCGCACTCTCCCGGAGATCAAGGCGCGCCATATGAGCTCCTGTCCTGAGATAAGGCCTCGTCCACGGCCAGTCAATCTCGCCATCGAGGTAAGTTATATGGACTCAGATATCTTTCCTCCATTACATTGTGTGTGTGCCCATCCATGATTAAAATGCTAACGAGGAGTGGTGTTGCAAGCTGCTCTTCATAAAGAGAGAGATACAACCCAGGCGCTTCTGGAGGAGAGGGACCGGCTGGCGGCGGAGAGGGAACGGCTGGCGGAGGAGAAGATGGCTAGGTTGTTGGAGGAGGAGAGGGCACGGAATGATGCGTCTCACCGGGCCATGTACAAGCTCCTTGTGGTAAGTTTCTTATGCATAGTAGCCAAATCATGCACGTAATATGTTCGTTTCATTACTAACCTATATGACTGACTCGTCAAAACCAAATGTGCAGTCTATGTGCGAGAAGACCGGTCAGACCCCTCCGCCGATGCCGGTCATTGCTAGAGCGGGAACGGTGAGTTTCATTTGAATGGTCATTAGTTACAAGTCTTAACATTTGAGTGTCAGCATGCTAACGAGACTTTGCAAATGATCTTTGGTGCAGCATAACTCCGAAGCCGCATCGCACAACCCGACGAACCCCGATGCTTGACCTCCGGTAAGTTTTCTCTATTATGCCACATAGTTAGCTTATTTTCCCCAAAAAAAGACATACTTATATAGCTAATTATCCTCCAAAATGACATAATTAGCTTATTTAGTCCATTTATGACATAATTAGCTTATTCGTTGAAAAAATGGCATAATAACCTTGGTTACCGCATAAATGTCATATACTTAGCTTATTATCCTCCAAAATGACATAATTACCTAAGTTAGCTCTCAAATGACATATACTTACCTAATTTAGCTCAAAAATGGCAAAATTACCTAGGTTAGCACAAAAATGACCTATACTTACCTTATTTTCCTAGGTTAGCACAAAAATGGCATACTTACCTAGGTTAGCTCTAAAATGACACAAATAAGGAATAAGATGAAGAAAAACAAGGAAGAGGAGAAAAAGAAGGAATAGAAGAAGAAGAAGAAGAAGAAGAAGAAGACTAGAAGAAGAAGAAGAAAAAAAGAAGAAGAAGAAGACTAGAAGAAGAAGAAGAAGAAGACACACTTAGCTAATTATCCTCCAAAATGACATAATTAGCTTATTTAGTCGATTTCTTCTTCTTCTTCTTCTTCTAGTCTTCTTCTTCTTCTTCTTCTTAGCTTATTTTCCCCAAAAAAGACATACTTAGCTAATTATCCTCCAAAATGACATAATTAGCTTATTTAGTCCATTTATGACATAATTAGCTTATTCGTTTAAAAAATGGCATAATAACCTTGGTAACCTCATAAATGTCATATACTTAGCTTATTTTCCTCCAAAATGACACAATAAGCTTAGTTAGGTCAAAAATGGCATAATTACCTAGGTTAGCTCTAAAATCACACAAACAAGCAATAAGAAGAAGAAAAACAAGAGGATAAAAAGAAAGAGAAGAAAAACTCTTCTTCTTCTTCTTCTTCTTCTTCTTATTCTTCTTGTTCTTCGTCTTCTTCTTCTTCTTCTAGTCTTCTTTTTCTTCTTCTTCTTCTTCTTCTTCTTCTTCTTATTCTTCTTGTTCTTCTTCTTCTTCTTCTTCTAGTCTTCTTTTTCTTCTTCTTCTTCTTCTTCTTCTAGTCTTCTTCTTCTAACTTTCTTATTTCCCATTTTAAAGATTTGATTCACTTCACGGAAGCTTGCATTGATGGAGTGCTTATGTTTACTTTTTGTTTTGATTTTGTATCCATGAACAATGTGAAACTTGCTACCTATGGATGAAACTATTGTAATATGGTGAAACTTGCACATTTTGTTTTGGTATATCTATTGGATGATCATATCCATATGGCAGGGATATAGTTTCTTATGTGTTGGATATCATATACTTGCTGTGAAACTTGCACATACTGTTTGCCCTGTGAAATATATATATATATATATATATATATATATATATATATATATATATATATATATATATCATATATTTGCTGTGAAAATGCTTGGATATAACAAAAAACAGAATGAAAAGGGGCAATACAGGCACTTTGCCGTCTGCCAGCGGACGGCAAAGGTGCCACGTGGCAGCAACCTGTGCAACCAGGGAGAACTGGGTCTGACCCATTTGGTCATTATGCCATCCGCTGGCAGACGGCAAAGACGAGTGGTTCTTTGCCATCCGCAAGCAGGCGGCAAAGAAAGGCGAGCGGCAGACGGCAAAGAAAGGCGAGCAGCACACGACAAAGAAAGGCGAGAGGCAGACGGCAAAGAAAGGCGAGCGGCAGACGACAAAGAAAGGCGAGTGGCAGACGGCAAACAAAGGTGAGCTGCAGACGGCAAAGAAAGGCGAGCGGCAGACGGCAAAGAGCGTGGAGGAGTGACGTTATGCCACGGGTCTCCTGGCGTCAGGAAGCAGACGGCAAAGGGGAGAGCATGTTTGCCATCCGCCGGCAGACAGCAAAGTCTCCCGTTAGCCACCTAACGTGGCTAACGGCTATTCTTTGCCGTCCACTTTCGTTGCCGTCTGCTTGGCCAGGAAAGCTGACGGCAAAGGTCTTTGCCGTCCGCTGTACGAATGCAGACGGTAAAGAAGCTCATTACCGTAGCTTCCAGTGCTGGAAGCGTTTGCCGTCTACGGCAGACGGCAAAGACCTTTGCCGTCTGCTTTCTGGTCCTTTGCCGTCTACCAAGGCAGACGACAAATTAGCTGATTCCTATAGTCGCTGATCACCTCGGGGATCTATTTAATTCAACATAATACAGGTGGGCCAGTGCTGATGGTGCTGATCCAAACTAGAGCCACTTGCGGCGCCAGCTGGGGCAACTCGGGTTCTTGGCTGTCGTACGTAGTGTTAATCCACCGTGTCCTAAGAACGAGATACGCGGCTCCTATTGGGATTGTCGACACGTCGGGAGGTCTTTCTGGTTTAGTTTTACCTTTTACGAGTGACTTGTCCACCGGAATTCCTTATCGTAAGCATCGTGTTATCATGGTGTGAGGATGTTCCATCGGATGCGTGTGGTAATTTATAATGGACTACTTGGAGCACCCTTGCAGGGTTAAATCTTTCGCGAAGCCGTGCCTGTGTTTATGTGGCGACTTGGAAATTTATAACCTCCGGTTGTAGAGAACTTGACACTAATTCTACTTAAAATACACCAACAGCGTGCGTAACCGTGATCGTCTCTTTTCGAGGGAGTTCGAGAAGAGAACACGGTGGGGTTATGTTTGACTCATAAGTAGGTGTTCAGGATCACTTCTTGGTCATTATTAGTTTGCGAGCGTTATGCGTAGTTACTCTTCTTATTCTTGTACTCGTAAGTTAGCCACCATACAATGCTTAGTGCTTGCTGCAACCTCACCACTTTACCCTTCCGTACCCATTTAAGCTTTGATAGTCTTGCTACCCATGGTTATGGGATTGCTGAGTCCCCGTGGCTCACAGATTACTACAACAACAGATGCAGGTACAGGTAATGTGATGTTTTGGTGTGAGAGCGATGCGCGTTTGCTTTTGGAGTTCTTCTTCTGCTTCTTCCTCTTCGTCGATCTTGGGATAGGTTCCTGGTCGGCAGCCTGGGCTAGCAGGGTGGATGTCATTCATGTTTTTCATTTGTGTTTCATCCGTAGTCGGATTCTGCTCTTCTGTATGGCGTTTGCTATGTATTGATGTATTCCTGTGATGACTGTATGTATTTGTATGTATCCCCATCTATTATGTACATGGTACGATGTAATGATATCCATCTTGCAAGCGTCTTCGATATGCGCTTCTATCCCTGGTGGTGCCTCCGAGTCCCTCGAGGATAGGATCGCATATTGGGCGTGACAAGTTGGTAGCAGAGCCTCGACCAACCATAGGAGCCCCCCTTGCTTGATCGAACTGTTGGCGAGTATAGAAGAAAAACTATTTTGAGTCTAGCTATATATCGGAGAGTAGGAATTCTTTTTACTCCTTATCCCCTTTGTCGCTCTGGTGAGGAAGTGTGACGTAGGTGTTTCGATTCTACTACTCTTCTCACTCAAATTTTTTTTAGGGGTCACGCGGGTATTTTGGAATCGTTATGATATCGTTGTGACGGGAATTCTGTCTTGGTGCCTCCTGACCGTATGGATTGGACCCGGGGAGTTGAGCTCCAAGGTGTTCTTGTCACATTCGCTATCGTTTCAGTTCCTGAATACCAGAGGACGCCGACATCGAAACATTTCTATACTTGTTGTGGTGGCAAATAGTGCCATGACTTTTCCCCAGTACTGGAGGAGATAGCTCGGATGATCCACCATGACTAGTATCATTGTGTTTTTGAAGGTCTGAGGTAGACGAATTTGCGAAGTTTCTTGGTTGTGTGTTAAGGGTTGCGGATGCAGTTGCAGCTGATTAGGTTGTTGTTTGCTGAGTAGGTTCCTAGACCCGCAACCTGATCGCATGACCAAGAAGTTTCGGGAGTTCTTAGGTGGGAATTCAAGTAGTTACCTAGGATATCTTTCTGACAGATGCATGATATGAGGTTGGGGTTCGACGTCTAGTGGTCCGCCTGTCCACGGTCGTTTTTATAGTGGTCTCGTCATGTCTTAAAGAGCCCTTGTAGCTTTGCTACAGCTCGGGGATGCTTCGTATGTCAAGGGCAGCAATGTACTTGATGGTCGTTGTACGATCGAGCCCGTGTGGGCCCCACCACAAAAATTTCGGACAAAATCTCTATCATATGTTTGTTCTGGCTTATTCTGCAAGCCACATCCTTTGTTTTGTTTTGAGTTGTGGTATTTGAGTTGCTTCGAAGTCAAGTGTTGATTCCATACCTTTACTAAGCGGTGTTCTCATATTTCTATGGGAGTGTTAATCCTTCTTGATCATCAAGATTGTCATGTAAATTGTTTTTCAACCGACGTGCTTCTCCTCGAGTTAATTTGATCCTTTCAACATTTGCAAGATCAATTCTCAGTTTTCTCAACGGTGTTCGTTTCATCCATCCGAAGTTGTCTTTATTTTTTTCCCACCCTCCCACCCTTTTTATTCATCGAGCCAGAGACCTCAATCGAGTATCCATTTTGTTCATGAGAAGTCTCTTCATTCCTTTCCTTCAATGTTCGTAGCCGGTGATTTCTCGTGAAGATGCTCAGGAGCTACAAGTTCATCATTCTCTGTTCTCGCTTTTCTTCTCCGGTGGACTAAATTCAAGCTTCGGTGTTGATCATATCCTTTTCGTTGATTCAAATATTTTCACATGTTGGAAATTCTTATTCAACTATCTCTATTTCTTCTCCGGAGTGCTGAAGATATGTCAGAAGATTCGTGTTTCCATTCAAGCTAAATCAAGGTTGTTACCTCATTCAATCCATTTAAATCAACCGGTGCAAATTCTAAAGCAGTTGTTGCAACGGTGTTTCTTTTGAGTGGGCCCATAACCCACAGGTCTTTTCCCAGGATCTTACCTGACTCTTCTAATTTTTCTGGAGTTATTCTCGAATTCTTTCAAAGTTTGACGTAAGAATGGATTCCATCAGTCAATTTCCTTCTCCAAGATCGCTTTCAAATTCTTTTCATCTATGGCTCAACCTTTCTATTCTTCATTACTCAGGAGTATCTTACAATTCTTCATGATGTTTCTCGTCGCCATTCTCAACGTTGAAGACTGAAGAAGGTTTCTCTTAAATCTTGTCCGTTCTCTTGAAGATTCGTGGTGCGAGCTTGTTGCCATCCTCTCAATTGTTTTCATTCGTGAGAAACTCTTTTCAAACCCATACGGAGCATTTCATGAGTTCTTTATATTTTTTATCCTCCGGAGGCCATCATTTCAGAAGAATTCTTCATTCCCAATGTTCAGCTCTCATTGCCCAATTCTTCCGGTGCATTGTTCAAGTATTCCTTAGTCAGCTCATGATCTCTTCGTTCTCTTGTACCTAAATTCCCTCAAGTATCTTCGTGCGTTTCCTAATTCTTCCCGGCGATTCGTTCTCTTTTCTTCGTTCATTTTAAATTCTTACAGTGGTTCGTTCAATAGTCCTCTTTCTTTGTTGTCGTTAATTCATTCGTTTTTTGTAAATCCTACCGGTGGTTCGTTCAAGACCTTCTACAAGATTGCTATATCTCTCTTCAATATTTTTTCAAGAAGAATAAGTGGCATGCCAATCAATTGCTTGTCATCAATTTAAGTTGATGAATTGTAAGCATGACATAATTCTTATTCTTATTCCATCGAGGTGATTTAGTTTTTTCTTCCGGAGTTTGTTCATGATGAATAAATTCTCGGTTCTAAGTTGTTCATCTTTTCTTTTCCAGAGTTCTAAGTTTTCTCGGTTGTCTCGTCATGAAGCTCCATCTAAATCATTGCAAGGCTTCAATCCTATTTCTTCAACATCACTACCGTTCTATCATTCTTCTATTTCTGGAGTTCTTCAACGAGACTCTTCATAGTGGTTCATTAAAGATTTCATTCATTCTCGAAGTGTTCGTCAAGATTCTTGTTGGAGCTCAAGTATTCTTCATCTTGCATTTCAAAGTGCAATCATTTCTACCTTGTCTTTTGAGGTGGTGTTATGTCTTTCTTGACAATGTCCCATCGTGTTTCATGATTCACAAGTTGTCAGGAATGAGATATTTAAACCCATCATTTTTCTCTTCGTTCAGGAATGAGTTATCTTGGGTTATATTTCACCTAAAGCCTTCCCTAAGGAATGTTGCTATTGTGGTGCTTATCAATGATCCAAGTTTCTCCTTCTCTTCTCGATGAAAGAGGTTTTCATCTCTTCGAGATCTCAAGCAATCAATTCTTTCCGTTAGTGGCAGGTTTTTCACCTCAAATTTTGAGATGTTTTCCATAAGCCCACAACAAGCTTATTCTTTTCGTTGTTGATTTTCCAACAAATCCGTTCAATCCTTCTTTGTAAGGATGCTTTTTAAATTCAATTATGGTACAAGTTGTCATTTGCTTCTCTGTTCTTTTCTTTCCAACGATCTACCTTCTATTCCTTCATTCCGGAGACATTGTGGTGTTGCTCTCTTCGACCCATTATCTCGTTTCGCCAAGATCATGTTATTTCCTTGCTTATCCATTTTACTAGAGTGTTGTGTCCTCTTTTCAAGTTCTTTTCATCTTATCAAGTTTTGCTTCTCTTTTCAACCGGAGTGCTGTCAAAATTGTTTCTTCCTTATTCCTTGTCCTACTCGTTTTAACCAGAGTGGTTTCATACACTATCTTGTCCCTTGAGTGCTTGGTTCCATTGTACTCCTTGTTCCTCTTATCCAACGGAGAGTTTTCAATTTCGTTCATCTCCGCCGTGTCATTTCTTCAAGTTTTTCAACCTCTCAAGGTTCTTTGGTTTCACTCGTTTGTCAAAGAAGCAACTTAGTTTTACCTCTTCCTCTTCCTCTTCTCATTCCTAAGATCTCGGGGCGAGATCTCTTGTAAGTGGGGGAGTGTTGTGACACCCCGAGACCGATTCCTTCCATTATTATTATTATATTGTTTGCCCGGTGTTATTTCTTTTGCATTGCATCATTTCATCATGCCATCATGTCATTAAAATTTTGCAACTTAATAAATAAATTGTATGGATCTTCGATCCATTTAAATAGAGGGAAATTCACATGTTGATTTCTCTTTATAACATATCCTCCCAATATTTTAGGGAGCTATTGTAAAATATTCCTTTTTTTGGAATGCACCACAAACACACTTGCAATTTAATTCTCATGTCTTTTCTACTTCAAGTTTGGTCCTCAAACTTTGCCCATAAATTCTTTCATCATTTCCCGAGCTCCACCTAAATCTCAACATTTTGGGGCACTTCTAAAACCAAGTCCTAGTTCAAACCATTTGAATTAAATTCAAATGAATTTGAATTTGAATCTTGCAATCCTTCCCACCTCTAATTTTCGTGAGACAAGCGCATTTTTCGTGAGTCCAGGAAAATAATCCGCGCGCCCAAATTCTTTGTCCACCCATTTCTTTTCTCTCCTTTTCTGTCTTTGCTTTTTCTGTAAATGGAAGAGAATTGAAAGGAGGGAGAGAGAGATAGTCCAGTCCACTACCACCTAGGCCGGCCCAGCTAGCATCCTCCTATAACCCTAGCCCAATCCCCATCCACCGATCCTTCTCTCGATCTCCTCCCGTTCCTCCCAACAGCACCGCCACCTCGCTCCCTGTCGATCCCCATCTCTCTCCTCTCGATCGTCTCCTCCCTCGCACCGCTAGGAGGAGGCCACCAGCGCACACGGTCTCCCGCTCGACCCCGCCGCCAGGCGAGCACCTCGCGTCGCCGCCTCCTCGCGCGACCCACACGGCCGCCGGCCATGGAGGCCACCGCACTGGCCCGCAGCTTCGCCACGGGCCGCGACCATGCATCTCACCTTGTGCCACTTTTGTTCGTCAAGACCGCCAAGACGCGTACCCGGATCATCAAATACCGTCTCCGGGATTTTCGCCAAGTACCTGACGACCCTAGGATGCGCCAAGTACCTCTACCCCGTCGTGGATCTCGCCAAGACTGTCAAGTACGATTACGGCCGTGAAGACCGCGAGTACCACTACCG
This sequence comes from Elymus sibiricus, assembly GCA_039707655.1. Taxonomy (NCBI): domain Eukaryota; kingdom Viridiplantae; phylum Streptophyta; class Magnoliopsida; order Poales; family Poaceae; genus Elymus; species Elymus sibiricus. The sequence goes on from CM077674.1 coordinate 258,869,566, forward strand.
TCAAGTACCTCTTCACAAGATCAATTCCACTACTGTTGAGCCGGACATCTACGAAACGTGTACCACTACCGTCACCGTGCATTTCGTCAAGTTCCACTCCGACGCCGTGTACCACTATTTCTGTCTAGACCGCATCGAACCGTTCCCCCTCGAAATGCACACTTCGAAGGTATAACCGCTGAGACGACCACCCGTGGACGCATACATGTTTTGTATGAGATGCCCGTGTTCGCATCGTGTCCGAATTGTTTCATGCACGTTCCCCGTTTGCATGCCACCGACACGTGGGAATCCGGTAACCAGGATCACCCCACCATCTCTCGCATGTTCCGCACATCCGCACACTTGTTCATCCTTTGCACCGGTATCTCAACGAGTTACCGGAACCGAAATGTTGCCGTGGCACCATTTTCATTTTCGCCGCCGTGGCACCCCTTTCTTCTGTCATGGCGACAAATGCTTCATATCATATTATATGCCAACTTTCTCATAAAATTGCACATAACTTGAATATGTCATCCTCATGCATGTTAACCACATTTAAATTGTTGTTTGCATTAAAATTGCTAAATGACTTGCTTAAATGGTTTATTTCATCACTAAATAACCGTAGCTCCGAATTAAATAAACTTTATATGTAATTGGTCTAGAAAAATGTGTAGATTAACATGGTGCACTTTATTTTCCTGTTTAACAACTTTAAAATTGTGTTTTAGTCAGAACAGTAGCAATTTCGAAAATTGCATATGGGGTTTGTCCGGAATTGTTATTTGTTGTTTCCGGTCTCGTTTAAATTGCCTAAATATGTTGTTTAATTATCTTCGTCTCTTGCCATGTTTAACAACATTTAAACTTGTTGAGTAGCATAAAAGGGATTGAACTAAATAATTGATGTGGAGTTTCGTCAATATGCAACTCGTTGCATATTGAGCTTCACTTAATGTGTAGTATTTGATAGTTGCACTTTGCCATGCCATGCATCTTTAAACCGGACATGCATCATACTTGGTTGGGCATCATGCCATGTTTATGCTTGTGTGTTTACCATGTTGTTTGCTTCTTTCCGGTTGTGCTTCTTCTTGATAGCTCCGGTTATGTTGCGAAGTGTGATGATTTGTTCGACTACGCGTGTTCGTCTTCTTCATGGATTCGATCTTCTTCATAGCGGGATTTCAGGCAAGATGATCATGACCTTGAATATCTCTACTATCTTTGCTTGCTAGTTGTCTCGTTGCTATCGTTATGTCGCGCTTCCTACCACATATATGTCAGCCTCCCATATGCCATGATACAGCCTCTAACCACCCTTACCCAGCAAACCATTGTTTGGCTATGTTACCGCTTTGCTCAGCCCCTCTTATAGCGTTGCTAGTTGCAGGTGCAGTTGCAGGTTATTCCATGTTGGGACATGGATATCATGGGATATCACAATATCTTTTATTTAATTTAATGCAACTATATACTTGGTAATGGGTGGAAGGCTCGGCCTTTTGCCTAGTGTTTTGTTCCACTCATGCCACCCTAGCTTCCGTAATACCGGTGTTATGTTCCTTGATGAGCACTTCTAATACATGTGGGGCATATGGAACCCCCCTGATCATTTGTTTTAGGATAAACTTCTCCAGCAAGGCCCAACATTGGTTTTAACATTTGCCAACATAATAATACTGAAATTAATTAATTAATGCATAGGGGCTGATCACCTCGGGGATCTATTTAATTCAACATAATACAGGTGGGCCAGTGCTGAAGGTGCTGGTCCAAACTAGAGCCACTTGCGGCGCCACCTGGGGCAACTCGGGTTCTTGGCTATCGTACATAGTGTTCATCCGCCGTGTCCTGAGAACGAGATATGCGGCTCCTATCGGGATTGTCGACACGTCGGGAGGTCTTGCTGGCTTAGTTTTTCCTTTTACGAGTGACTTGTCCACCGGAATTCTTTATCGTAAGCATTGTGTTATCATGGTGTGAGGATGTTCCATCGGGTGCGTGCGGTTATGTGGCGACTTGGAAATTTATAACCTCCGGTTGTAGAGAACTTGACACTAATTATAATTAAAATACACCAACCGCGTGTGTAACCATGATCGTCTCTTTTCGAGGGAGTTCGAGAAGAGAACACGGTGGGGTTATGTTTGACTCATAAGTAGGTGTTCAGGATCACTTCTTGATCATTATTAGTTTGCGACCATTATGCGTAGTTACTCTTCTTATTCTTGTACTCGTAAGTTAGCCACCATACAATGCTTAGTGCTTGCTGCAACCTCACCACTTTACCCTTCCATACCCATTTAAGCTTTGATAGTCTTGCTACCCATGGTTATGGGATTGCTGAGTCCCTGTGGCTCAAAGATTACTACAACAACAGATGCAGTTACAGGTAATGCGATGTTTTGGTGTTAGAGTGATGCGCGTTTGCGTTTGGAGTTCTTCTTCTGCTTCTTCCTCTTCGTCGATCTTGGGATAGGTTCCTAGTCGGCAGCCTGGGCTAGCAGGGTGGATGTCATTCGTGTTTTTCGTTTGTGTTTCATCCGTAGTTGGATTCTGCTCTTCTGTATGATGTTTGCTATGTATTGATGTATTCCTGTGATGACTGTATGTATTTGTATGTATCCCTATCTATTATGTACATGGTACGATGTAATGATATCCATCTTGCAAGCATCTTCGATATGCGCTTCTATCCCTGGTGGGGCCTCCGAGTCCCTCGAGGATAGGATCGCATATTGGGCGTGACAAGATGTCATCGCCGAGCCCACCAGCGCGTCATGGATAGCGTCTTTGCAGGCAAAGACCACCTTTTGTCAGGATAAGCTGGGCGCATGTCCCCCTTCGAATTGCCGCCGTGTGGCAACCCTTCCCGCCAACATTTTCGGGGGAAGAGGACCAAGGCAGCTATAAAAGGGGGCAGTGCTACCACCTTAGAGGGGGGATCTATTCCACCTTCTACTACCTTGTGCGCGAGAACTCTCTCACCACAGCAATCCAAAACACAAGAAGGAGTAGGGTTTTACACCGCTTGGTGGCCCAAACCTGGGTAGCTCTCATGTCCCTGTCGTGCCCTGTGTGTGTGTGTGCGCGCTCTTGTCGTGCTCCGCCCGCCGTAGCCTCGCCACGGTCACCGTCCAGTCGTTAGGTAGTGAGCAAGCCCCCAGTGTTCGAACCAGGGTTCTCGGAGCCCAGCTTCCGACAAAGTCATTTTAATTGAAGTGCAAACATATATCAAATTCCAAGTCCAAATCTATTTACCAAATTTGCCCTAAACATAATTTGTCCTAAACAGTGAGGTTAAATTGTTCAAACATGCATGAACATGGCATAAATAGATTCTTCATATTTTTATGATAATTTTCATATATAAATTATTTCATTTGGAGTTACAGTTGAATTTCTATGATTTTTCAAAGTTTGGGGTATTTTCTGAAATTCATAAATCATTTTCTGATTTATTTTAATTCCAGAAACAAATATGACGTCAGCCTTGCATCAGCTCTGCATCAACGAGTCAACAGGGTTGGTCCAAGTCAAACCTGACCAGTGGGGCCCACTGGTCAGTGACCCAGTGCCAGTAAGAGTCATAGACGGGTGGGTCCGATCAACGGTGACGTCTGCTGGTCAACTGACGTGTGGGGTCCACTTTGATTTGATTAAAACTTAATAGGGGTTAACCCCATGGTTAATTAAGGGGGTGGGGCCCGTCTGTCAGCGACTGATGGGGTGATTAATTAGGCTTTGATACGTCTCCAATGTATCTATAATTTTTGATTGTTCGATGCTATTATAGTATCAATCTTGGATGTTTTATATGCAATTATATGCCATTATATATCATTTTTTGGGACTAACCTATTAACCCAATGCCCAGTGCCAGTTGTTGTTTTTTGCCTGTTTTTTCCTTTTCAGAAAATCATTATCAAACGGAGTCGAAACGAAGAAAAAACTTTGGATTAATTTTTTTTGGACCAGAAGGGACCCTCGAAGCTTCGGGAGAAGACCAGACGAGCCACGAGGGAGCGACAGGCTCAGGAGGTGCGCCCTGGGGGGTAGGGCGTGCCCCCCAGGCTTGTGGGCCCCTCGTGGCACCTCTTAACCTAATTCCACCGCTATAAATTCCCAAATATTCCCAATATACCAGAGAGACAGAAGAGAAAACCTTTCCGCCGCCTCAAGCCTCTGTTCTTCCGCGATCCCATCTGGAGGCCTTTTCTGGTACTCTGCCGGAGGGGGAATCGATCACGGAGGGCTTCTTCATCAACCTTGCTGCCCTTCCGATGATGTGTGAGTAGTTTACCATAGACCTACGGGTCCATAGCTAGTAGCTAGATGGCTTCTTCTCTCTCTTTGATCTTCAATACCATGTTCTCCTCGATGTTCTTGGAGTTCTATCCGATGTAATCTTCTTTTGCGGTGTGTTTGTTGGGATCCGATGAATTGTGAGTTTATGATCAGATTATTCATGAGAAATATTTGAGTCTTCTTTGAACTCTTTTATGCATGATTATTATAGCTTTGTATTTCTCACCGATCTGTCAATTTGGTTTGGCCAACTAGATTGGTTTATCTTGCAATGGCAGAGGTGCTTTGTGATGGGTTCAATCTTGCGGTGCTCAATCCCAGTGACAAAAAGGGACATGACACGTATTTGTATTGTTGCCATTAAGGATAAAAAGATGGGGTTTAATCATATTTCTTGAGTTTACTTTGTCTACATCATGTCATCTTGCTTAAGGCGTTACTCTATTTCATACTTAATACCCTAGATGCATGCTGGATAGCGGTCGATGGGTGGAGTAATAGTAGTAGATGCAGGCAGGAGTCGGTCTACTTGTGTCAGACATGATGCCTATATACATGATCATTGCCATGAATCCGTCATAATTATTTGCTTTTCTATCAGTTGCCCAACAGTAATTTGTTTACCCACTGTATGCTATGTGTTCGAGAGAGAAGCCTCAAGTTAAAACTATGGCCCCCGGGTCTACTTTTATCATATATTAAAAACCAAAAATACCTTGCTGCAATTTATTTACTTTTATTTTATTTAGTATTTTACTTTATCTATCTATCACTATCAGAATTGATCCTTGCAAATAACCGCTAAGAGGATTGACAACCCTCATATTTGCGTTGGGTGCAAGTGTTTGCTTTTGTGTGTGTAGGTGCTGCTAAAGGAATTTTACGTGGTTCTCCTACTGGATTGATAACCTTGGTTCTTAACTGAGGGAAATACTTATCTCTACTATAATGCATCATCCTCTCATCTTCGGGGAAATACCAACGCAGTCTACAAGTAGCAGGAAGAATTTCTGGCGCCGTTGCCGGGGAGACATGACCCAAATTATCAAGTACCTTCGCACAAACTATCATCCACTTGCATTTATTTTATTTGCATTTGCCTCTCGTTTTCATCTCCCCCACTTCTAAAATAATTTTACAAAAAAACACAAAAATATTTTATTTGCTCGTTTGCTTGTGTCGCCATGTGCTTCCTATTTTGTCGGTGTATAAAACATGGGTATTTTATACCCTGACTTATGCACAGACAGTAGCAGCTTCCTTGCTGGCCAAGGCTTTCCGGAACTTGCCAAATAACAAGATTCAAGACCCAATTACAGAGGCTACTAGAGAGAAGTTCAAGACGAAGCATCAACAAGCACTCAACTAGTGCTGAGGATGAAGACATTTCTTGCCGGCAAGGAAGAGCCGGCAAGGAAAAGACCCGGCAAGCTTTCGCCAGCTCGTCAGCGCTCCACCTCACCGGGCAGCTAGTCACTAATCGGTGACGTGTCGACCGCGCAGGCTGGTTGGTGAGATTTGTTGGGCACGTGTCAGCATGCAGGGAAAAGGTTTGCCTTTAATGACATCCGTCCAGAAGGCGTGTCAAGCTAATAGAAGGTAGCTGGGCGATCCGTGCAGGAATCTTGCCGGAGCTCCTCCTCCACAGGACACCTAACGGTGCATTTATTGCTTTTGTCCTAAACTGGCAGAGTTAGGTATGATAGCACTGTTTGCTATCTAATCAACCTGTAATTACTGTTTTGCCACTGTGGTAACCCCTTGAGCTATAAAAGGAGGACCAGGACGACGTTTACAGGGGGGATGGCACGATCGAACCCTTCGCACAACCTGCATGCGTAGCTGCTCCTCCCGCACCTTACCGGAGAAAGCGCTCCTTGTACCTGTGCTCAAACCCATCCAATACATCAAAGCAGGAGTAGGGTTTTACACCTCAGAGTGGCCCGAACCTGGGTAAAATCCCTTGTGCTCTCCATTGATTCTGACAAAGGGGCTAGATGGCCCCATAGATGGTCGCACTCACGACATATTTGCTTGCATCTTTGCTTGCTAAAAATCTATTGATATGGATCCTCATCCACTAGCTAATCTTTTCAAAAGATCCAATTATGATGAACAAATTGCTAGTGAGTTGAGTGCACTTGATTATCGAGGGCCATGGTGGTCGAGGAGGCCGTCGCGACAAGGCCAAGCAGCAGAAAGAAAAACCCACTAGAGGCCGCGAAAAGAAAGAGGAAGATGATGGAAGTGAAGAGGAAGAGGGCGACGGAGAGTCCAGTGAACAGGAATTCCAAAAGGCAACTGAGGCCATGTGCGTTGAAGGAGGTGCATCTTTGCACTCCTCTCACCGCCAACTTAAGAAGTGGGCATGTGAGGTAAATGCGGCAGAACCGGCAATGGGCTCTCAAAAGCCACTAAAGTGGTCACACACGCCTATCATTTTCGATGCCGAGGATCACCCTGATCGCACAACCGCGGTTGGGTGTTTTCCGTTGTTGGTTTCGCCAACAATTCACAACCTCCAGGTCATGAAAATGTAATTGACAGTGGGGCCGGCCTAAACTTGATTTCTCTAGAAGTAATCAAGAGGCTGCAGATTCCCGATGAGGAACTCGAGAAAATAGGCACGTTTCAAGGAGCAAACCCGGGAAGAAGCCAACCCAAGGGAAAGATCACATTGCCGGTGACGTTTGGCGGGGAATTGAACTACATAACAGAAAAGATTGTGTTTGACGTTGTCAAGATCCCCTTGCCGTATAATGGAATTCTTGGCCGCCCAGGCTTGGCAAAATTCATGGCAGCATCTCACTATGCTTACAATACGTTGAAGATGCCAGGACCGATGGGTGTCATTTCCATCAACTCCGACAAGAAAGATGCAGTTATTTGCATCGATAAGATGTACAGAGATGCGGTTACAGCAGAGGCCGCCAAGGCACCAGCTCCCACGAAGAAGGAAAGCAAGAAGTCCGGCAAGACCTCTGACAAGGATTCCGGGAAGCGCACCTCTTCGGAGTGCTGCGCGCCTGTTGAAGACCTGCCAGAGTGCTCTACCGGTAAGAAATCCAAAGCTACTTCACCAGCAACCAAAAAGGTGCCAGCGAGGGAGGACAGCGCTAACGGTACCTTCACCATCAGTGCCACCCTTAACAGCAAATAGGAAAGCGCGCTCATTGCCTTCCTGCGGGCGAATGTCGATGTGTTCGCATGGCGACCATCTGACATCCCCGGTGTTCCCAGGGAGGTAATTGAGCACCACCTTGCCGTCTGTCCCCACGCTCGGCCCGTCAAGCAAAAGATCAGGAAGCAAGCTTTGGAGCGGCAACAGTTCATTGCCGAGGAAGTCAAGAAATTTGAAGCAGCAGGCTTGGTTAGAGGTGTACTACATCCAACTTGGTTGGCAAATCCAGTTGTGGTGCGCAAAGAAAACGGGAAGTGGAGACTTTGTATTGACTACACTGATATTAACAAAGCATGTCCAAAAGATCCTTTCCCCTTGCCGTGCATTGATCAAATCATAGACTCTACTTCTGGCTGTGATTTACTCTCCTTCCTTGCTGCATATTCTGGGTACCACCAGATATTCATGGCCAAGGAGGATGAGGAGAAAACCGCATTCATTACTCCATGTGGCACATACTGCTTCGTGCGTATGCCTTTCAGGTTAAAGAGTGTCGGTTCAACATTCGCAAGAGTAGTCCAGATTGGTTTTGAGCCCCAGCTGCACAGGAATTTGGAAGCATATATGGATGATATAGTGGTCAAAACCAAGGACAAATCAACCATCATTCAAGATTTAGAAGAAACATTTGCAAACTTGCGCAAGATCAATTTGAAGCTCAATCCTGAGAAGTGTGTGTTTGGCGTTCCATCTGGCAAACTTCTTGGATTCTTTGTATCTCAGTGTGGAATTGAAGCAAATCTCGACAAGATCAAAGCAATTGAGCAGATTCAAGCACCAAAAACCATCAAGGATATACGGCGTCTTGCCGGCTGTGTTGCTGCCTTGAGTAGGTTCATTTCAAGATCTGCTGAACGCGCCCTGCCGTTTTCAAGATTTTGAAAAAGGCAGGTCCAATGAAATGGACTCCGGAAGTGGAGGCCGCGCTGCAGGATCTGAAAAGAGACCTCTCCTCCGCGCCAACACTAGTTGCGCCTAAACCACAGGAGCTGTTGCTGCTATATATAGCGGCAACAAATCAAGTGGCCAGTGCTGCATTAGTGGTGCAGAGGTAAGTCGATGACGAGGAAGCAGCCGCGGCAAGCTTGTCCAGTGACAAACCGGAATCTTTTCCAGCAAGATCTGGCGCCGGCAAGTCAGGAACAACGCAAGCAAATGAGGCTAATCAGCAAATGGTGCCCAAAAAGAAGTTGGTCCAGCGCCCAGTTTACTTTGTAAGCTCCCTTTTGCAGGGGGCTAGGTCAAGGTATTCTAGGGTGCAAAAATTGCTTTTCGGTCTCCTCATGACCTCGAGAAAGCTGCGCCACTACTTTCAAGCACATGAGATTACCGTCATCACTCGCTTTCTGTTGCAGCGCATTTTCAGAAATCCAGATGCAACTGGCAGAATAGTGGAGTGGGCGTTGGAGTTGTCGAGCTTTGCACTTAAGTTTGAGAGCACTTTGACCATTCAAAGTAGAGCTTTGGCGGAGTTCATTGCAGAATGGACGCCAACGCAAGACGAAGAGATTCAAGAAATAGCTCTCCCCGGCAAAGAGACAACCAAAGAATGGATTATGTATTTTGATGTTGCCTTCTCGCTGCAAGGCGCCGGTGCCGGAGTGCTGCTTGTCGCACCCACCGAAGAGCACCTCAAGTATGTAATTCAGATGCACATTCCCAGGGAGCAAGCTACAAACAACACTGCTGAGTATGAAGGGCTCCTTGCCGGTCTTAGGATCGCAGTGGACCTTGGAATCAGAAAGTTGATCATCCGTGGTGACTCGCAGCTTGTCGTAAAGCAAGTGAACAAAGACTACCAGAGCCCGTTGATGGACGCGTATGTGGAAGAAGTGAGGAAATTGGAGGAACACTTTGACTGGTTGCAAACAGAGCACATCCCTCATGCGGAAAATAGCATTGTTGATCACCTGTCAAAGTGTGCTGCTCAAAAGCTACATGTCGAACCGGGAACTTTTGTGCTCCATTTGAATCAACCAACAACCACTCCATCAGCACAGGCCAGTAAGAGAAGGAAGTTGAACGCTGGCAAGTATTTTTTGGCAGAGCTCCCGAAAGCCGCTGGCAAAGATGTTGCCGGGAACAACGACACGACTGCTGGTGAGCAGCGGCTTCGCGCGGAACCTCAGGTTCTTGCCGCTGAAGCAAGCGCTCCCATGCCCGAAGAAATGCCTTTAGTTCTTGTCGTCGAGTCGCAGGCTCCGCCATGGGCACATCAGATAGTTCATTTCCTTCAGACAGGAGAACTTCCCGATGAGCAAGAAGAAGCTGAGAAAGTAGCCCATCAATCAAGTATGTATCAGTTTGTGGATAACACGCTATACAGAAAGAGACCAAACGGTGTGAAATTGAAGTGTATTTGCCGGGAAGATGGACTAAAGCTGTTGGCAGAGATACACGGGGGCATATGTGGCTCCCACATAGGATCAAGGGCGCTTGCTAGCAAAGCTTTCCGGCAAGGCTTCTATTGGCCAACTGCCCTCCAGGATGCAACTGAGCTAGTAACCAAGTGTGAAGCATGCCAGTTCCATTCAAAGAACATACATCAGCCAGCTCAATCTCTTCAAACAATCCCTCTCTCCTGGCCTTTTTCGGTCTAGGGGCTCAATATCTTGGGCCCCTTCCCCCGTGCTGCCGGGGGCTTTGAGTTCTTGTACGTCGCTATCGACAAGTTCACAAAGTGGCCTGAAGTGGAGCCAGTGAGGAAGGTGACAGCGCAATCAGCCGTCAAGTTCTTCAAAGGATTAGTTTGCCATTTTGGGGTCCCTAACAGGATCATAACCAACAACGGCACACAATTCATGAGTCGCACCTTCATGCAGTATATCCAAGACCTTGGCGGCAAAATCTGTTTTGCATCTGTTGCTCACCTGAGAAGCAACAGCCAAGCGGAAAGGATTAACGCTGAAGTGCTGCGGGGCCTCAAGACAAGAACCTTTGACAGGCTGCACAAATGTGGAAGACACTGGATTGATGAGTTGCCGGCGGTTCTTTGGTCACTCAGGACGACACCAAATTGAGCCACCGGCCAAACACCCTTCTCCCTAATCTATGGTGCGGAAGCGGTGCTCCCCACGTAACCCATATACGGGTCACCTCGAGTGCTCGCTGATGATGAAGCTGAGCAAGAGCGGCAGTGGCAAGATGATGCAATGCTCCTTGAGGAAGATCGTCTTCGGGGGGCTGTGCGAGCTGCACGCTACCAGCAAGCCTTGCGCCGCTATCATAGCCGCAGAGTGCATGCCCGAAGCCTTGACGAAGGCGACCTTGTTCTTCGGCGTGTTTAGTCCGCCAAAAGATCAAACAAGTTGACACCAAAGTGGGAAGGCCCTTATCGGGTAGTGCGAGTCACCAGACCCGGCGCAGTCCGTCTGGAGACCGAAGATGGCATCCCAGTGCAAAACTCATGGAATATTGAGCATCTTCGCAAGTTCTACCCATAAGGTGCGGTTGCCGGGCCCCCCGGCAACCCCTTTTGTACAAGCTTTGTCGGCAAGACTTGTAACCCTTTGTACAAAGCTAGGCGCAGATCCTATGCACAATAAAGCTAAGTGTTTCGCAACTCTTCGTACAATTTCATTTGTATATGGATGCATGTAATGTTGTGATTACACTTTGGTTTGTTTGAAATGGCTGATGAACCGTCAAGGTTCCCAAACCACTCGTTTCTCTTCGTTCTTTTTCTTAAAGGACAGAAGGATCCCTTGCGTGCAAGTTTCCCGAGGGGAGTGACATGGGGTACCATTTAATGACATTCAAGTAATCATTTCGTACGACGAGAGAAGCAGTGCAAGGAAAAGCTAAGTTGAAAAACTCTGAAACAATTTCCTTTTTACATTCACAATTTCCCTTGAACGATTTTGTGTTTGTATGAGAAACCTACACGCGATGGAACTTTGTCATTATCGCTCGCGCTCTTATTTTGTTTCGAGTCCGCTCAACAATTTAAGTAGCTGCATTGAGAACGTCAAAGGAAACCTTGCCGGCGGCAACACTACCAGCAGGCTGTTAAGGATCCGTTCCTCAAGCGCTCGCGGCAAGTGTGTATGCCGGCAAGCTTCCGGCAAGCGTAGGGTATGCTATCATACAAAGACAAAATAAGACAAGGGAAATGGCATACATTCATCCATCAGCACAGGTTATATTACATCACAAAAGCAGTGCAGATCTAACATAAGATCAAATGTATCTTTTACATGACAGTGCAGTGATGAATATAACGACAAGCTCAGTCCCGACGATCGCCCTGGACCCTGGGAATTTGGAGAACCTTGTCGGCAAGAGGAGCAGCGACCTTGTCAGCAGCGGTAACATCGGTGTTCACCGGCAGCCTCCTGAAGACCCCGGAAAGATCAAGTCTGGGATTGCGATGAGCGATTTTGAGCAGCACCCTGTATACAATTTCACGCGCAAACTTCCAGGATTCATTAGCGAATGCAGCAGACCTATCCTCGTGATATGTCTTCAAGGCGTTAATAAGGCCCTCGAAGAACTTGGTCAGTCTAACGCTGGTGGCCTCCTTGTCGTTGATAGTGAAACCCCAGCTCTTCATATCCATCACGGCGATCTGGGAAGTGATGCGCTTAGCAGCATTAACAAGCCTTCCGGTCCAGAGGAATGGTTTTCGTGCAATTGGGCGTAGTTGTTCTCAGCATCCTTATTCAAGGCCTCTTCCTTCTCCAGTTTCTCCATCAAGACTCTATCCCTTTCCTTGGCGGATTCTAAAGCTGTTACCAAGGTGGCCAGTTGGGATTTCAGATCTCCAATTGTCTTGGCGGCGGCATCGAGATCTTGGTTCTTGGACGACAACTGTGTTTGGAAGTCCCCTAGAGTGCGGGCTGCCTTCAGCGCTTTATCCTTGAGAGCCTCGATTTCTTTGCCGCTACCGGCAAGGTCTTCCTTTAATTTGGCCATTTGGGATTCCAGTTCTGTCTTGGCGGAGGCGGCAGCAGCAGCTTTATCGGAAGCCTCCTTGAGCTTGGCAGCATTCTCCAAGGTCTGGGTTTTAATGGATTTCTTGTGTCCATCTTCCAGCTCTTGAGTCCGTCGCTCAAGGAGTGTTTCAATTTACTCATCCTTGCCACGGAGTGTGGCGGCAAGGGCCTCTTCGCGGGCGGCGAGTTCCTTATCTTTGGTGTCGAGCTGTGCTGCGTGCCCTGTCAACTTGCCGTCCAAGGTTGCCGCTTCTTTCTTAGAAGCGGCAAGCTTTTCTTCCTGATCTCTTAGGACGCGAGACTGCTGGTTGTACCATATACACAGCTCATTCGCCTTCTCTTTTAGCTTCTGGTCAACTAGGTCCGTAGCCTTGTGCTCTTCCTGGACCTTGCTCCACCTCTGGCTGTACCTTTCCTGGACTCCTTTGAATCCGACGCCCATGATTTCCATAAAGGCAAGATCTTCAGCACTGTCAGTTGCATCAGTGGCCTCACCGGTTCTTTGGGTCAGGGGGAGCAGAATCCGGGCTATTTCTTCATCAAAGTTTAGCCCCGCAGTGCCAGATGAGCTAGGGGCTCTAGATTCGCGCTGAGAAGTGATCAGCGCCATGCTGCTTGATAGGATCTGCAAGGTTGACGCTGCTAGTTGGTTGTCGAGGTTCGGCGCGTCAGTGTTGACAGGTGCCTTATCCGCATCCGTCCTGGTGTGGTCAAACGTGTTGCCGAAGGACCTCTTGGATTCTTCATGGAGTACTCTGGTCTCCTCGGCAAATTGCGCAAGATCCTCTTCAGCGACAATCTTGGCGGCTTCATCAGCGGCGTCCTTTGCAATATTGGCTACCTCCACGAGGACTTCACCTTCTTCGGGAGAGGTTGGAGCTATGGATCGAAGCAGGAGCAAGGACGAAATGGGATTCAAAATTACAAGCCAAGTTCAAGAAAACAAAGAAATTTGCGTGAGGAATGTGTAAAGGCAAGAGGATTACCCGTTGGTGTTTGTTGAGGAAGGGCATCTCCTTCCCCGACAACTTGTGTTGCCGGCGCACGGTCGTCGGCAGCTCCGCTTGTCGGAGTAGCTTCCATGCGGACAGGCTCATCGGTGGAGGCCCTTGTCGAGGAAGCAATCTTCGGAACGATGGTTGACAGGGGAGCCACAGTAGGGTCCACCTCTTGGCATTCTTCTCCTTGGCAGGCCTCTCCCATCTCTTTATCAGGCTCAGAAGGAGGAACTTCAATGCCGGCGCCAGTGGGCGGGATCTGCACCACATCCTCACGCAGGGGGCTGGGCTGGGGGCTAATAACAATGGTTTCAGCCATTGCAACCCCCTGCCCAACACTCGCCGCAGGATCTTATGCCGTTGCAGACTTGGCCCGCTTCGACCGGTGCACGAGTGGTTCTGGGTCCCTATCGAGACAGAAGAAATCAAATTAGAATGGCAATCAGATGAAGTCAAGACTTGATGGAGATAAGCAAAACTACTTACTCCTCCTTCTCAGACTCGCCAAGGACGTCGAAATCATACATCACTGGCGGAGGCGAATCTCTGGCCCTCTTGAGTGCCGAGGGAGGTGAACCCGTCGGCTGAATGGATTCAACTTCCTCGGCAACCCCTTGCCGGGGGAATGGGGGTTGAGCTCGGGGACGCCGAGTTGATTGCCGGCGTACCTCTTCCTGGTGGCCGGTCTTTGTGATCGTCTTCTTCACCAAAGGACCAGCCCCTGGCGAAGAGGTGCGCACCGGCTCTTAACTGACCGCCCTTGGAAGACGACACTTCTTCTTCAGGGCCCGGGGGCCTTCTTCCTCTTCAGGTTCTCCGGCAACTTTGGTCTCAGCAACCTCAGCTCCAGCAGCCTTGTCCCCGGCAAGCTCTTCTTGTTGCTCTTCGGCAGCTTCTTGTTCTTGATGTTCTTCATCATCATCTTCAACTTCCACGGCACCAGAACCGCCTGCCATGTTAATTCTCATGATCTCTGCGGCCTTGCTGGCGATGTACGCCAGTTCTTCATCTTTGGTGACCCGGATGAGGTCCATTTACTTCCAGGAAGCTTTCTCTGTCAGGTTGGAGGCCCAATCCATCTCGTTCACCAAGGGAGGCATTGGCCAGTCTGCTCTGACTCCATGAGCATTGCAATCCGGCCTCATCAACAGTATGGAGTCCTTGGCGGAATTGATGTGCAGCGGAACGATTCCATCCGGCAAGTGTAATGTGTTGGTTTTCTGGAATAGCTGTTCGCAGAGGCAGGCATGCTCCATGACTGTCAAGTTGTTGCCGGTTCCAGGAAACAACCGCATGATATCAGTAGCACCCTGGTATTCCCAAGTGAACCGCTCCCCCTTCTGCAGTGGTGAGATGCGTCGCCGGAGGAAATCAGCACCAACCATTTCTACAGTCAGCTTGGTGGCCAAAAGACGAACAATTCTATTTAGTGCCGAGCGAAGTCTCTCCTCGGTAGCGCCAAAGTTACTCCAGTTCTTGCCGCGCAGAACTCTTTCTGTGCGCGGCAAGCAGAACGGAGGGAAATCCTTCTCCTGGATCCAGCACCATTCTTCCCTACATTCGTCCCACTTGAGATGAAGCTGCCCGGCAAGATACTGGCCCTTGGTTTTTGCCCTGGGAATCCATGCCACGCTGCCGGAGAGTGATTTGTCTTCAATCCAGGGAATGAAGAAGTGGCAGAACAGATCGACGTTGGGGGCAACTCTAACAAAGTTCTCGCACAGATGGGCAAAGACCGCCATGCAAGTCATCGCATTTGGAGTAAAATCCAGTAGTCTAAACCCGTAGCTGAACATCATCGGGCTGAAAAAGTCTGAGAATGGAGGAACCAGACCGCAGTAGAAATAAGCACAGAAGAACGGAAATGAATCCAATGGGATTTTGTCGCCTTCAGGAAGAACGATTACGGCCTTGTGGTCTTTTGTGTCCCTTCCCCACATGTAGGCGTACCTTTCGATCAAGGTACTGTCATCCATGGCCGACGGCGAGAAAACCACATTCTCTCTCCGCCGCCTCTCCAGCTCCTCCAATTCCTTCTTATTCTTCTCTGCCTTGGGGTCGAGCGGCTTGGTGGGCTTCTTCCCCGCTGCGTCGGCTCTCTTGGGCGCCATTAGGGCTTAAGGGGAAGAGAGGGGAGGTTGAGTTGGGATGCGAATCAGTGGCGGCGGCGGAAGCAGTTCTGGCGAGAGGAAGGAGATGAAGTAGGGGTGAATGAGCAGCGCCTCCTCGCAGTTGCCTTTTTTATGGGGAAGGCGCGAGGGGGCTGGCTCTTCACTATTTACCCCAGCAGCGCTTTTTACAGGCGCACCACCACGGAATAACCACAACAGTCCACGTTCCCATGACCCGCATTTAATGCGTGGATTGGACGTGCGTCAGGATAACCATCATGACAAAAATTACAGCGGCAGTTTTCCCGCTGCGTTTCTGTGCATTGTTTGGGCCTAGCCCAACGCCGCTTCGGACGCGCGTATGGCCCAGGCCCAGGGGCTCCTGTCGGTGTATAAAACATGGGTATTTTATACCCTGACTTATGCACAGACAGTAGCAGCTTCCTTGCTGGCCAAGGCTTGCCGAAACTTGCCAAATAACAAGATTCAAGACCCAATTACAGAGGCTACTAGAGAGAAGTTCAAGACGAAGCATCAACAAGCACTCAACTAGTGCTAAGGATGAAGACATTTCTTGCCGGCAAGGCAGAGCCGGCAAGGCAAAGACCCGACAAGCTCTGTGCCGGCAAGCTTTCGCCAGCTTGTCAGCGCTCCACCTCACCGGGTAGCTAGTCACTAATCGGTGAGGTGTCGACCACGCAGGCTGGTTGGTGAGATTTGTTGGGCACGTGTCAGCACGTAGGGAAAAGGTTTGCCTTTAATGACACCCGTCCAGAAGGCGTGTCAAGCTAATAGGAGGTAGCTGGGCGAGCGGTGCAGGAACCTTGCCGGAGCTCCTCCTCCACAGGACACCTAACGGTGCATTTATTGCTTTTGTCCTAAACTGGCAGAGTTAGGTATGATAGCACTGTTTGCTATCTAATCAACCTGTAATTACTGTTTTGCCACTGTGGTAACCCCTTGAGCTATTAAAGGAGGACCGGGGCAACGTTTACAGGGGGATGGCACGATCGAACCCTTAGCACAACCTGCATGCGTAGGTTCTCCTCCCGCACCTTGCCGGAGAAAGCGCTCCTTGTACCTGTGCTCACACCCATCCAATACATCAAAGGGGCTAGATGGCCCCATAGATGGTCACACCCATGACATATTTGCTTGCATCTTTGCTTGCTAAGAAATCTATTGATATGGATCCGCATCCACTAGCTAATCTTTTCAAAAGATCCAATTATGATGAACAAATTGCTAGTGAGTTGAGTGCACTTGATTATCTCTATGAAGTTTTGCTTGAAAATCATGAATCTGAAAATTGTGATCAAGTGTTGAAAGAAGAAATTTATAAAGTGATGCATGATAGCTCCTTGAATGAAAAGCATGATTGCAATGATTTTATTACAAATTCTATTAATGTCAATTGTGTTAATAATATGCAAAACTACAAGCTTGGGGATGATGAAATTGTTATGTCCACTTCCTATTGTAATGATCATGATTGGGGTGATGCTTCTTATGATCATGAAAATTTATTTAAGCCTCATGATGAATATGATACTGATAATAATGTTTGCAATAATATTGAAAGTGGGTTTGGAAGAGTGTCAACTTTAGGTAAAAAGAATCCCACATATTTGGAGAGTGTTCAATCTTATGAAATTTTTGATAAAAGTGGGTTTGGAGAGGTCATGACTTTAGTTGATGTTAATCCCACTATTTTGGAAGATTGTAAAACTTTTATGCATGTGGATCATCAAGAGAATATTTTATATGATAGCTATATTGTTGAATTTGATTATGATCCTACATGTAATTATTATGAGAGAGGAAAATATGGTTATAGAAATCTGCATGTTACAAAATTACCTCTCTTTGTGTTGAAATTATTAATGATTCATTCTTCCTATTTGCATGTGCTAGATATTGCTTGTCTTAATAATTTGTTTTCCTATGAAATGCCTATGCATAGGAAGAGGGGTAGACTTAAATGTGATAATTACATGCTATATGATGCTCTCTTTGTGCTTCAATTCTTGTCTTTATTATGAGCATCATTAATATCCCAAGCCAATCTTAGTGGCTATAAAGAAAGAGCTTGTTGGGAGACAACCCAATAGTTATCTTTATTTTTGTTTTTTGTTTCAAACACAATTTTAGCTTCGGTTATGATTGTGTTTTTATCTTTTAATTAGTGTTTGTGCCAAGTAATGCCTTTGGGATGATTTGGAAGATAGTATAATTGATGCTGTTTGAAAAAAGAAACTTTTGCGTCCAATACTGGAATTTTGATTTTTCGCTGGAGCGTCAGAACCTTCTGAGTATTTTACACAATATTGATATATGAATTTCCCACGTTGTCCTAATTTGTCAGAAGTTTTGTAGTTACAGAAGTATGATGTTAATTCACATCTTTATAGACTGTTCTGTTTTAGACAGATTCTGTTTTTTGTTGCATAGTTTGCTTATTTTGATAAATCTATGGATCGTATCGTGGGGTATGAGTCATGGAGAAGTTGGAGTACAGTAGCATTATGCTAATATTAAATATGAATCAATTTAAAAAAGTACCTAAAGTTTAAGATTTATTTGTTATACTAACGGATCTCACGAGGTTTCTTTTGAGTTTTGTGTGCTGAAGTTTTAAAGTTTTAGGTGAGACTATGATGGATAAAGGAATAAGGAGCAGCAAGAGCCTAAGATTGGAGGGTGTTGTGTTTTACTTGGAGCGTGTTGTGATATAGTTTGTTTGATTTTTAGTTTGTCACAATCATCTTTGCTGAACACACCTTTTTGAGAGGGACACACATTATTCGTGATTTGTTAGAATACTCTATGTGCTTCACTTATATCTTTTGAGCTAGGCAGTTGCTCTAGTGCTTCACTTATATCTTTTAGGGCACGGCGGTGGTTATATTTTAAAGAAATAGTTGCACTCTCATGCTTCACTTATATCTTTTTGAGAGTCTAATGAATAGCAATGGTAATATGCACGGGTTATGAATTTGGTCCTAATATGATAGGTATTCAAGAGGGATATAATAAAAAAATTCATGTAGATCACTGAATATGATAAGTTTGATTCCTTGCAATAGTTTTGCAATATTAAGATGATAATATGTGGGTGGTGCTAGTAGATAATTGTGGTTTAGTAAGAATATTGGTGTTAAGGTTTGTGATTCCCGAAGCATGCACGTATGATTTGTCGTTATGCTAAGAAGTTGGAGCATGATTTATTCTTGATTGTCTACCTTATGAGTGGCGGTCGGGGACGAGCGATGGTCTTTTCCTACCAATCTATCCCCCTAGGGGCATGCGTACTAGTACTTTGCTCGAGGGCTAATAAACTTTCACAATAAGTATGTGAGTTCTTTATGACTAATGTGAGTCCATGGATTATACGCACTGTCACCTTTTCGCAATTTGCTAGCCTCTTTGGTACCATGCATTTCCCTTTCTCACATCGAGATTTGGTGCAAACTTTGCCGGTGCATCCAAACCCCATGATATGATACGCTCTATCACACATAAGCCTCCTTATATCTTCCTCAAAACAGCCACCATACCTACCTATCATGGCATTTGCATAGCCATTCCGAGATATATTGCCATGCAACTTCCACCGTTCCGTTTTTATGACACACATCACCATAGTCATATTGCTTTGCATGATCATATAGCTAACATAGTATTTGTGGCTCAACCACAGTTCATCATTTTTATACATGTTACGCTAGTATCATTGCACATCCTGGTACACCGCCAGAGGCATTCATATAGAGTCATATTTTGTTCTAGTTTCGAGTTGCAATTGTCTTTTGAGTTGTAAGTAAATAGAAGTATGATGATCATCATTATTAGAGCATTGTCCCAGTGAGGAAATAAAAAAAAGGGGGGGCCAAAAGGAGCCCACGAAAAAAAAGAAAAAAAAGGAGAGAAAAAAGAGGAAAAAAAGAAAAAAAAGAAATGAGAGAAAAAGAGAGAAGGGGCAGTGTTACTATCCTTTTCCATACGTGTGCTTCAAAGTAGCACCATGTTTTTCATATAGAGAGTCTCCTATTTTGTCACTTTCATATACTAGTGGGAATTTTTTATTATAGAACTTGGCTTGTATATTCCGATGATGGGCTTCCTCAAATGCCCGAGGTCTTCATGAGCAAGCAAGTTGGATGCACACCCACTTAGTTTTCATGATTGAGCTTTCATACACTTATACCTCGTAGAGCATCCATTGCATGGCAATCCCTACTCCTCGCATTGACATCAATTGATGGGCATCTCCATAGCCCGTTCATTAGCCGTGTCGATGTGAGACTATCTTCTTCTTTTTGACTTCCTCTTATTAATCTCTACCACCACATTCTATTCCACCCATAGTGCTATATCCATGGCTTGTGCTCATGTATTGCGTGGGGGATGAAAAAGCTGAAGCGCGTTAAAAAGTATGAACCAATTGCTTGGCTAAAACCGGGGTTGTGCATGATAAATACATTGTGTTAAGAAGATGGAGCATGACAGGATTATATGATTTTGTAGGGATAACTTTCTTTAGCATTTTTACTTTGAAAGGCATGATTGTTTATTAGTATGCCTGAGTATTGATGTCTTTATATCAAATTATAGACTATTGCTTTGAATCAATCGGATCTTATTATTCATACCGTAAGAGAGATTACATGATGAAACATGTTAGGTAGCATTCCACATCAAAAATTCTGTTTTTATCTGTGGCGGCTCAGAGGGACCGGAACGCCCCGTATTCCAGCCCAGAAATCGAGTCTTCTGGAATACGACACTGCTTGGCATAGAACAAATCAGCTCTCATTAAAAATGATAAGGGTACAAGGGTCTGCTATTACAAGGATTACAATGGTACGGCGACACTACGCCTGCTAAGGTAGCTCTATGCTAGAAGCGGAACAACTCGTAGCAGCGGAACGACGACGACGGGGGTGAACTCCACTCCGCAGGGACTCTGTCTGGGACATAGTCTAGCTCGCACGATCGGAATCCTCGACAAGCAATCAATCACGGCATCACATGCAATCTGGCATGACACGCCAGGTGAGTACTTTGAATGTACTCGCAAGCTCACAACAATTAAAAGCATCAAGGCAAGACAATAACATAACATTAACAGGTTAAGTTATTATCCACTACCATGATGTAGAAGCAAATATTAAATAAGATATGATAAAGCTAGAATTATAGGTGAACCAACATCTGGGGTCACAGGGACCATCTTACTCTTGGCTATTCGGCCAAGCAATCTACCAACTCGATCACCTTGTGATCAATATATCCTCGTGATCACAGCGTGATCCCATCATAATCCGATGATCATCTTCAAGATCATCCTATATCAACATCGGCATCCTGCCAAACGGTTACTTGCCCACATATAATTATAAGCCATAATATAAGTCATTCCACCATTCGTGAGTGTTGAACGAACGGTGTGACCTACAACGAACTGTGTCCATAACGGAGGACGTGGCTATCGATAGTTTATACACTCTGCAGAGGTTAGTATACTGTACCCACACCACGGAACTCATGGCCTCATGCTCCCATTCGGGTGGGCCAACGATATTCTGACAAAACCAATCTATTGCATGACACTCTCCCGGCCACTCCAAAACACTCCGCATTGGGCTATGTCCTGGGTGGCCCCGATGTCAACTCGTGACATCCGCCACCTCTGTGGCTGCCACCGTCATGGCCAAACAAAACAAACTCGTCCCAAATGAGGACACCCGGGTACAACACAACTCGGGCACACAAGGTTATGACCACCTACCGGGCCAGGGCAGCGTGAGCACATAACCTTTCCTAGTTGGAGGCACCGGCCAGAGGCATGACAATAGACTAAAATAGGGCCTCCCCATCCAGGCAAGTGTGGCTACACTGGTGAGCTCAATTCGGTGGCACCTGACCAACAAAATGACGGAATTTGTCCCCAAGATATAGCTGTGAAAGAACTGTTACCCAATATTACATATCAACCTGTGGTTCAAATCATAGCAATATCCATCCAATACTCCAAAGAATAATATATCCATATCATTATTATGACCTCCAATATAAAATACAATATAATCATGAAGAGAGCATGACTACTGCTACTAGAAATCCCGAAACAACATGTCACCCTCAATCTGCAAAGCATTAGTCCTAGAAATCCAAGCATCATCATGGCAGTAACAAGATCAAACATGACTCCAAGACATGCCATGAATAAATCATATTTAACTAATGAATATATCAAGAAAATTTATTAAATAATTCATGACATTGCATTGCAATCATGCAAATGGAGGGTGTGGCTTGCCTTGCTCCAAAAGAGAGAGGAAGAGCTCCTGGTCTTCACCAACACACATCAAACACTCTGGAAACAATTTTGAAAGCATTTATAAATATCACATAAAGCACATTCTTCTGTCCAGAAATTCTAGACAGAAGAGAAAAATGCCAAACTCTACCAGAAAATACAGGAGATCAAAAGTAAAATAATGCAAAAAGAATCAGCTCATTTGGACTTGTAGTTTAGGAGTTATTCATGGTCAAAGTTGTGGTTAAATCTCGGATTAAATCTAATTTAAATGAATTTTAGAAAAACCTCCAGAGGGGGGGGGGTGACGTTGAAAGCGTAAAGTGGAGTTATGCCTCCACTTAAAACGCTTCGGCGGGGCAGGGTGAGGTTGACTAGTGGGGTCACCCTGTCAGATTTAAAGGGAGGGAGGGAGAACAGAGAGCGGTGGCGCTTACTGACATCGGACGGTGGCGAGGAGGCTGCGCTGGAGCAGTGAGAGGGGGGGATGGATCGGGCACTTCACGGTGAACACGCCCGTACCCGTAGCTAGCCGGGAGACGGCCGGACGGCGCCGCACCCTTCGTCTCTAGCGGCGGCGAGCTACTGGCGACGATGGATCCGGTGACTCCGGCGGATGCTCGACCAGAAGAGGGGTTAGGGAGGACCAGGGGGTCACTAGAAGCTCGGGGAAAGGAGTAGTGGGAGCTGGGGTTGGCCAGAACGAGCTAACGGAGGAGAGGGCCAAGCTGCGTGGTTCTTCACCGGAGAGGAAGAAGAAGTCCCCATGAGCTTGCTGGAGCGGCTTCGGTGGATGATTGGGTGAGGAGGAGGTCGAGTGGTGAGCCGAGCTGCGGACGGGGACGGCTTAAATAGCCATGGCAAAGATGCTCGAGCCGGAAGCCGCCATGGACCAGATGGCCGGAGTTCTGGCGAACCACGGACGCGTGGGCGCACAGGAGGGCTCGGACGGCGACATGAGAGAGCTAGTGGAGGCATAGCGGCGCAGGAGGAGCAGACGCGGGCGAGGCACGCGCGGTCGGCCACTACGGCACTGTGTACGCGCGTGCGGCGACAGCAGAGGCCGCCGTGGCGTGAGGAGAGGGAAGAAGCAGGGGGCGAGGGGGGCCAGCCGGCCAGGTGGACGACGGAGAGGGAGGGCGGCACCAGCGGACGCGCGAACGCGGCCGAGGGGAAGAAGCCCGTGGCTCGGCGACACCCAGAGCGCGCCCATAGCATGTAGAGCACGCGCACAGGTGTGCCAACAGTGCGGTCACCACGTGCATTGCCACGGAGAGGGCACGTAGGCCTGGCAAAAGATGTCCAAGGTGTTGTCCATCCATCCTACAGCCTCACTGAAGTGATGGATCGAACAAAGGGACTATGGATTGATGGGAGGCATCAGATGAATGTTGCTGTAGCCAACTTGGGTCAGAAGTTGTGGTCAAGTTACTTGACCAAAGAGCCAGAGAGAATGTCCCAAGGGTTTAGGGTAAGAAGAACTATAGTCCTGTGAATTTAGAGATGATTTGGACAAGATTTGAAGATGGTTGCTTTGCAACAGCAAAAATAGCACAGAAACTGGAGTTGGATGTTGCACTCACATGGAGTGTGGGATTGAGCTGAATTTGGTATAGGCTGATGATTTAGGACCATGCAGACACTGGCAATATTTCATGCCATTTGGAAATACCTACATGGCACTTCCTTCGCAAAGGTCCTCTCTGAACAGAATCTTGGAAGAATTTTGTAGAGCAAATTGCTTGGCAAAATGATGTGAATTTTGCCATGCTCAATGTTTATGGGAATATCTAGGTCCTGGATTAATTTTAGTATTTATGAAGCAATATAAAATGTAGTTGCTTCACACCCTGAAAATTTGACCAGAACCAAATATTTGAAGGTGTGCTCACATAAATTGTTGGATGGGGCTAATATTTGGTGTAGGTGAATCATTTGAGCACATGGGGGGCCTGGCAAAATTTCAACCCAAATGGATACTCCTAGATAGTACTTCCTTCACAACGCTTCTCCCTGGATAGAAACTTTGGGAATTTGCTAAGGAAGATTTACTAGGCAAATGGATCTGAATTTTGTCATGTGGTAATTATTTGGATAGGAAAGAGTGCTCAAAAAGTTTGAGGGCAATCAGGAAAATATAAAAAGCACTTCCTTCACAAAGTGCCAAACTGGACAGAATGGAAAAGGAATATTCCTGAATTATTTTTGAACTAGGAAAGGAAGAGTTTGGACATATTTGGGGAATATATGATCCAAATAATTTATGAGAATTATTTGGGAATGACAGAAATATAGGTTGCTTCACAACCTAGGTCAACACAGGATTATTCCATTAATAGAAAAGGAATATTCCCAAGAAAAGAATTTTGGGGTTGGGCTAGAATAGAAATACCATGATCTAGGGAAAAATACAAGAATGATGCACCACTAGGGAGAAGAAGAAATGATGATGTCCTAGGTTTCAAGTCCACAGAACTGCTCCGAAAAGGAAACCAGAACAAACACCAACCAAAAAAAAAGGGCCAAAAATCGGGGTGTTACAAACCTTCCCCCCTTATAAAAATCTCGTCCTCGAGATTTGGTTGCTCAGGGGACAAGTATGAGTTAAGGAAACTGTTTCCAACTCGGGCATCCTTTTTCTTGGTATATTGTTCCCCTAAAATTCCTATGATCGGATTTTCTGCCTCTGGGATGATTTGTTTTACCTTAGTCGAATTTCTGATGGGTCTTACCTCATACGTCAAACCTTATGCTGACTTGGATGGGTTCATGTCTGTAGGTAATATCCTAAGAATAAATTTCCTGTGAACGCGAAACCTTTGTATTTCTTCCATTGGTTTGCTCAAATAGATGTGTGTCTTCCGGGTTCCAACAATGCTGAGAATCATAGTTGTTCTCTTAACGGGATCCGACTGCCCGTAGATGATACTGCAGCATCGGGATTTGTCTCTTTGTCTTGAGCTTGCAACCTCAAGCATAGCATCTTGAGTCTGGACTGACAGTTGCGCTGCCGGGAAAATATTTCTCATGACAGGTTGTCCTTGTACTCAGTTCCACCAGTGAGAGCACCTGATTTGAGCTGGGTGCTCGGCTTTTGACTTACCCATGCTGTCGGTATTGTCATCGGTGTTAATTGGCCGTGAGGTAGTTTAACACGATCGATGAAGTTAACATGCTGAAATGACTAAGGAATCTTGCATCTGACGAGCCAGACTTGGATATTCTACATTGACAATTTTACGCATGTGTAACCGGACAAACAGGTTGGCATGACGTGAGGTCCTTATGGAACAGGGTGGGCCTCTGAGTGCATTTACATGTTGTTCCCTATAGAATCATGGTCTCAGGCTGACTTGGGTACCTGGGCCATGACAGTCTTACAAGTATCATCATACCTTAGTTGCCTGCTTTACTCCTTGATTATCATGATTTTCTTTGTCGGAATTCCTTACTGAAATAGCTTGGCCACATTTATTTATCCTCAGCTCTTCTTGCGACCATAGTTGTTGTTGGTGCAATATTTCATTATCATACCTTATCCTTGCGCATGAACCGAGTCCTCATAGGCATACCATATAGTCGTACAGAGTGCATTGTTCGGGCCGATCAGACAAGACTGTAACAAGAGTTCATGATATCACCTTTTCTGGCGCCGAGAAACTGACTTTTGTAGCCACTGTCAAAACTATCATTCCAAGCTTGTCTGCTTCACCATTTGTTGATTCACGTGAGATGTAGATTTGTCTTTGCTTCCCCTGTCATGAATTATGGAGTTGTTGCATCCTGGCCTTCTTTTGGTAGATTCATCTGAACATAGTTGTATCCTCGTATGAGTGACTTGCACGATCTGAGATGCATGCTCCCCATTCATATGGAAATATGAAATTAACTGCCAGATTCCCGGAACATACATATGTCCTGACTGATTTCTACCAAAACTATTGCGAACCTGATTCTGAGGTTGCCCTGTCATATACTTATGTTGGAAGCGATCCGAGTAGCTTGCTGAACAAGACTAGACATCTTACACTCGAAGCTTTTGCTTTTAGTCGCATGCTGTAGAAGGATGGGTTCCGTGCCTGAAAAGCTTCTCCTCTGGTTGTGTATTGAGGAAAATTCATTTCCTTATGCCGGAAGCTCTTACTGAGATATCTTGCTGTGGAAGACTGGGTATCTTGGGCAGGAAGCTGCCCAGGTGTCGTACAGAGGAAACTTGAGGAGCCTGGCATCATAAGCTTCTTCCGGTAGCGTGTCGAGGAAGGCTGAGTTTCTTACACCAGAAGCTTCGCACTGTGATCCGCGGACTGAGTGTTGTATACATACCCATAACATTTTTGTTGTTGGTTACATGTATGAGAAGAATTGCCTGACTGTCTTCCTTGTTGAATATTGAACTCATAGCCCCTTCTGGCTTCCTTCTGGAGTATAGCATATTTCAAGTTTCACCCATGGCTAAAACAAAACTTCATATATATCCATGCCTTTGACTGAAAATATATCATTGACCTTGTACCTAACTTGTCTCCCTGCTGGTTTGATTATTACTACTGTAAAGGTTGCGTAACTGAGGTAAACTTGATGCTGATAATAAATCCAGGCTACCATTTATATTCCCAATACAATGCAGTCAACTGAGAGTGCCATACTGTTTAGCCGAGCTTCCAAATAATTGAGATCCTTATTGCTTCTTCGGGTCCGATGGTGATTGATGAGCAACTTTCATAAGAGGGAAAATAAGGTAACACCAATGGCCCAAAAGAAACAACAAAGAAAAACAACTCAATCGAACAATGGCACACAACAGGCACACAAACATCCATAAGTGATACTGCATCCATTACTACTCAACACTCCCCACAACATGCATGCTACTACAACTAATGCAACATGAGCTATACAGGTACTAATGCACTACGAACAAACTAAAGCTGGGTAGCTGACGAAGCAGCTGGTGGAGGGGTGGGTGGAGCAGTTGATACTGGAGGTGAAGAAGTCGATGCAGAAGGCAGTGGGGGTGGAGTAATTGCAGCACCGAGTAATCTCATGGCCCTGGTCGCGTCTCGGACTAGCTCAGCAATCAGCATATATTCGGCCGTCATGAAGCCATACATGGATGGGATGGCCACATCATCATTAGGGCGAGCAGAGGGGAACCTGACTCGCCTGGGGTTTTTGGCTATGGTAGGGTAGTAGGAGTAAGCACGGTTTTCTTGCATCACAAGCTCTTGGTGACGAAGACCTATAATTCCTGCCAGGGCTGCGAGTTGAACTACGCGATCCGGAGTGGCACCATATCCGCCATGGAATCTATAGGTACATCTTCCGATAGGGATCCTGGCTTCCAGAAAAACATGGGCAACATACTCTAGTAATCTCCCTCCAAGCGGAACCTCAAAAACTTGATACCTCGGCATTTCTCCATCGGGATAGAGGCTATGCCATACATCGCAAAGTAGGGATGCGAAGCTGAGCGATGCGGGGGCTGCGTTGAACTCAATAGGAATGGCGGCCATCTACACTCATGGAATTAACAGTTAGGAAAAGATGAAATCTATATGCATGCTATGCAACAACCAAGTGCATCAAACAAGTGCAACAAACAATCAGGACTCTATACTACCGGTTTCTAACGCTCGCACTGACTAGGCCGTCCTACAGCCAGACATGCTCTGATACCAACAGTTGTGGCACCCCGGCTCAGAGGGACCGGAACGCCCTGTATTCCAGCCCATAAATTGAGTCTTCTGGAATACGGCACTGCTTGGCATAGAACAAATCAGCTCTCATTACAAATGATAAGGGTACAAGGGTCTACTATTACAAGGATTACAATGGTATGGCGACACTATGTCTGCTAAGGTAGCTCTATGCTAGCAACGGAACAACTCGTAGCAGCGGAACGACGACGATGGGGGTGAACTCCACTCCGCAGGGACTCTGGCTGGGACATGGTCTAGCTCGCACGATCGGAATCCTCAACAAGCAATCAATCACGGCATCACCTGCAATCTGGCATGACACGCCAGGTGAGTACTTTGAATGTACTCGCAAGCTCACAACAACCAAAAGCATCAAGGCAAGACAATAACATAGCATTAACAGGTTAAGTTATTATCCACTACCATGATGTAGAAACAAATATTAAATAAGATATGATAAAGCAAGAATTATAGGTGAACCAACATCTGGGGTCACAGGGACCATCTTACTCTTGGCTATTCGGCCAAGCAATCTACCAACTCGATCACCTTGTGATCAATATATCCTCGTGATCACAGCGTGATCCCATCATAATCCGATGATCATCCTCAAGATCATCCTAATATCAACATCGGCATCCTGCCAAACGGTTACTTGCCCACATACAATTATAAGCCATAATATATGTCCTTCTGCCATTCGTGAGTGTTGATCGAACGGTGTGACCTACAACAAACTGTGTCCATAACCAAGGACGTGGCTATCGATAGTTTATACACTCTATAGAGGTTAGTACACTGTACCCACACCACGGAACTCATGGCCTCGTGCTCTCATTCGGGTGGACCAACGATATTCCGACAAAACCAATCTATTGCATGACACTCTCCCGGCCACTCCGACACACTCCCCATTGGGCTATGTCCTAGGTGGCCTCGAGGTCAACTCGTGACATCCGCCACCTCTGTGGCTGCCACCGTCGTGGCCAAACAAAACAAACTCATCCCAAATGGGGACACCCAGGTGCAACACAACTTGGGCACACAAGGTTATGACCACCTACCGGGCCAGGGCAGCGTGAGCACATAACCTTCCCTAGTTGGAGGCACCGGCGAGAGGCATGACAATAGACTGAATTAGGGCCTCCCCATCCAGGCAAGTGTGGCTGCACTGGTGAGCTCGATTCGGTGGCACCTGACCAACAAAATAACGGAATTTGTCCCCAAGATATAGCTGTGATAGAACTGTTACCCAATATTACATATCAACCTGTGGTTCAAATCATAGCAATATCCATCCAATAATCCAAAGAATAATATATCCATATCATTATTATGAACTCCAATATAAAATGCAATATAATCATGAAGAGAGCATGACTACTGCTACTAGTAATACTGAAACAATATGTCACCCTCAATCTGCAAAGCATTAGTCCTAGAAATCCAAGCATCATCATGGCAGTAACAAGATCAAACATGACTCCAAGACATGCCATGAATAAATAATATTTAACTAATGAATATATCAAGCAAATTTATTAAATAATTCTTGACATTGCATTGCAATCATGCAAATGGAGGGTGTGGCTGGCCTTGCTCCAAAAGAGAGAGGAAGAGCTCCTGGTCTTCACCCACACACATCAAACACTCTGGAAACAATTTTAAAAGCATTTATAAATATCACATAAAGCACATTCTTCTGTCCAGAAATTCTAGACAGAAGTGAAAAATGCCAAACCCTACCAGAAAATTCAGGAGATCAAAAGAAAAATAATGCAAAAAGAATCAGCTCATTTGGACTTGTAATTTAGGAGTTATTCATGGTAAAGTTGTGGCAAAATCTGGGATTAAATCTAATTTAAAGGAATTTCAGAAAAACCTCCAGGAGGGGTGGGTGACGTCAAAAGCGTAAAGTGGAGTTACGCTTCCACTTAAAACGCTTCGGCGGGGCAGGGTGAGGCTGACTGGTGGGGTCACCCTGTCAGATTTCAAGGGAGGGAGGGAGAATAGAGAGCGGCGGTTCTTACCGGCGTCGAACGGCGGCGAGGAGGCCACGCCAGAGCAGAGAGAGGAAGGGATGGATTGGGCACTTCGCGGCGAACATGCCCATACCCATAGCTAGCTGGGAGACGGCCGAACGGCGCCGCACCCTTCGTCTCTAGCGGCGGCGAGCTACTAGCGATGATGGATCCGGCGACTCCGGCGGATGCTCGACCAGCAGAGGGGTTAGGGAGGACCAGGGGGTCACTAGAAGCTTGGGAAAAGGAGTAGTGGGAGCTAGGGTTGGCCAGAACGAGCTAATGGAGGAGAGGGCCGAGCGGCGGGGTTCTTCACCGGAGAGGAAGAGGAAGACCCAATGAGCTCGCTGGAGCGGCTCCGGTGGATAATTGGGTGAGGAGCAGGTCGAGTGGTGAGCCGAGCTACGGACGTGGACGGCTTAAATAGCCAGGGCAATGATGCCCGAGCCGGAGGCCGCCATGGACCAGGTGGCCGGAGTTCTGGCGAACCACGGACGCGTGGGTGCACGGGAGGGCTCGGACGGCGACATGAGAGAGCTAGTCGAGGCTCAGCGGTGCAGGAGGAGCAGACGCGGGCGAGGCATGCGCGGTCGGCCACTACGTCACTGTGCGCGCACGTGTAGCGAGAGCAGAGGCCGTCGTGTTGCAAGGAGAGGGAAGAAGGAGGGGCGAGGGGGGCCAACAGTGCGGTCACCGTGTGCATTACCACGGAGAGGTCACGTAGGCCTGGCAAAAGATGTCCAAGGTGTTGTCCATCCATCCTACACCCTCACTGAAGTGATGGATCGATCAAAGGGACTATGGATTGATGGGAGGCATCAGATGAATGTTGCTGTAGCCAACTTGGGTTAGAAGTTGTGGTCAAGTTACTTGACCAAAGAGCCAGAGAGAATGTCCCAAGGGTTTAGGGTAGGAAGAACTATAGTCCTGTGAATTTAGAGATGATTTGGACAAGATTTGAAGATGGTTGCTTTGCAACAGCAAAAACAGCACAGAAACTGGAGCTGGATGTTGCACTCACATGGAGTGTGGGATTGAGTTGAAATTTGGTATAGGCTGATAATTGATGACCATGCAGGCACTGGCAAAATTTCATGCCATTTGGAAATACCTACATGGCACTTCCTTGACAAAGGTCCTCTCTGAACAGAATCTTGGAAGAATTTTGTAGAGCAAATGGCTTGGCAAAATGATGTGAATTTTGGCATGCTCAATGTTTATGGGAATATCAAGGTCCTGGATTAATTTCAGAATTTATGAAGCAATATAAAATGTACTTGCTTCACACCCTGAAAATTTGACCAGAACCAAAGATTTGAAGGTGTGCTCACATAAATTGTTGGATGGGGCTAATATTTGGTGTAGGGGAATCATTTGAGCACATGGGGGCCTGGAAAAATTTCAACCCAAATGGATACTCCTAGCTAGTACTTCCTTCACAATGCTTTTCCCTGGACAGAAACTTTGGGAATTTGCTAAGGAAGATTTACTAGGCAAATGTAGCTGAATTTTGTCATGTGGTAATTTTTTGGATAGGAAAGAGTGCTCAAAAAGTTTGAGGGCAATCAGGAAAATATAAATAGCACTTCCTTCACAAAGTGCCAAACTGGACATAATGGAAAAGGAATATTCCTGAATTATTTTTGAACTAGGCAAGGAAGAGTTTGGACATATTTGGGGAATATATGATCCAAAGAATTTATGAGAATTATTTCAGAATTTTGGGAATGACAGAAATATAGGTTGCTTCACAACCTAGGTCAACACAGGATTATTCCTTTAATAGAAAAGGAATATTCCCAAGAAAAGAATTTTGGGGTTGGGCTAGAATAGAAATACCATGATCTAGGGAAAAATACAAGAATGATGCACCACTAGGGAGAAGAAGAAATGATGATCTCCTAGGTTTCAAGTCCACAGAACTGCTCCGAAAAGGAAACCAGAACAAAAACCAAAGAAAAAGAAAGGGCCAAAAATCGGGGTGTTACATTATCATTTACCTACTCGAGGACGAGCAGGAATTAAGCTTGGGGATGCTTGATACGTCTCCAACGTATCTATAATTTTTGATTGTTCCATGCTATTATAGTATCAATCTTGGATGTTTTATATGAAGTTATATGCCATTATATATCATTTTTTGGGACTAACCTATTAATCCAGTGCCCAGTGCCAGTTGCTATTTTTGCCTTTTCAGAAAATCATTATCAAGCGGAGTCCGAACGAAGAAAAAACATTGGATTAATTTTTTCTGGACCAGAAGGGACCCTCGAAGCTTCGGGAGAAGTCCAGACAAGCAGCGAGGGAGCGACAAGCTCGGGAGGCGCGCCTGGGGGTTGGGCGTACCCCCCAGGCTTGTGCGCCCCTCGTGGCACCTCTTGAACTAATTCCAGTGCTATAAATTCCCAAATATTCCCAATATACCAGAGAGACAGAAGAGAAAACCTTTCCGCCGCCGCAAGCCTCTGTTCTTCTGTGATCCCATCTGGAGGTCTTTTCCGGTACTCTACCAGAGGGGGAATTGATCATGGAGGGCTTCTTCATCAACCTTGCTGCCCTTCCGATGATGTGTGAGTAGTTTACCATAGACCTACGGGTCCATAGCTAGTAGCTAGATGGCTTCTTCTATCTCTTTGATCTTCAATACCATGTTCTCCTCGATGTTCTTGGAGTTCTATCCGATGTAATCTTCTTTTGCGGTGTGTTTGCTGGGATTCGATGAATTGTGAGTTTATGATCAGATTATTCATGAGAAATATTTGAGTCTTCTATAAACTCTTTTATGGATGATTATTATAGCTTTGTATTTCTCCCCGATCTATCGATTTGGTTTGGCCAACTAGATTGGTTTATCTTGCAATGGGGGAGGTGCTTTGTGATGGGTTCAATCTTGCGGTGCTCAATCCCAGTGACAGAAAGGGACATGACATGTATTTGTATTGTTGCCATGAAGGATAAAAAGATGGGGTTTAATCATATTGCTTGAGTTTACTTTGTCTACATCATGTCATCTGCTTAAGGCATTACTCTGTTTTATACTTAATACCCTAGATGCATGCTGTATAGCGGTCGATGGGTGGAGTAATAGTAGTAGATGTAGGCAGGAGTCGGTCTACTTGTCTCGGACATGATGCCTATATACATGATCATTGCCATGAATCCGTCATAATTATTTGCTTTTCTATCAATTGCCCAACAGTAATTTGTTTACACACCGTATGCTATGTGTTCGAGAGAGAAGCCTCTAGTGAAAACTATGGCCCCCGGGTCTACTTTTATCATATATTAAAAACCAAAAATACCTTGCTGCAATTTATTTACTTTTATTTATTTAGTATTTTACATTATCTATCTATCACTATCAGAATTGATCCTTGCAAATAACCGCTAAGAGGATTGACAACCCTCTTATTTGCGTTGGGTGCAAGTGTTTGCTTTTGTGTGTGCAAGTGTTGTTAAAGGGATTTTGCATGGTTCTCCTACTGGATTGATAACCTTGGTTCTTAACTGAGGGAAATACTTATCTCTACTATACTGCATCATCCTCTCCTCTTCGGGGAAATACCAACGCAGTCTACAAGTAGCAGGCCT
This sequence comes from Elymus sibiricus, assembly GCA_039707655.1. Taxonomy (NCBI): domain Eukaryota; kingdom Viridiplantae; phylum Streptophyta; class Magnoliopsida; order Poales; family Poaceae; genus Elymus; species Elymus sibiricus. The sequence goes on from CM077674.1 coordinate 258,902,719, forward strand.
AACGACGCGTTTAGCCGGCGGCTAATCGCCGGCGACTACAGGATGCGGCGGAGGCATCGAATTTGTTCCTCCGGTGACCAAACAAGCGGTGGAGGGGCTCTGCGTGGAGCTGGTGCTCATCCGCATCCAATAGAGCAAGCAGTAGTGGACGGGGTGGTCTACACCATCGACGGCGTCGAGCTTTGCGGCGGCCGGAGCTCGGGCGAGGTCGGGTTCGACGCTAGGGTGTATGGGAGGAGAAGCTGATGGGTGTTCCAAGCTCCTAGGAGCATGCTGAGCACGAGGGTGTGCTCAAACTCGAGCTGTGGCTGCGGCGGCGACATGGTCGGCATCGAGCAAGCTTTCAGGCATGGGGGTTAACACGGCTACGGCATGCGCGCGAGCAAAAAAGATAGGGGAAATGACCGAGGGGCTCAAAGTGAGTCGAATGGAGGAGACGGCATATCCGGGGACATCCTGGAGCGGACGAATCGAGTGGCGGCATCTCGAATTCCAGAGGTTGAAGACGACCACCTAGGCGAGGTTGCGGTGCGTCCGGCGTCACGTGGCTTGGTGTAGATGACGAAGGAGGTGACAGCGATACTCGGAGACAAGGTGGGGAGGCGCGGGGTGCACGGTGGCCGCGGCGACAGAGCGAGGGGTGGCGATGAGCTCCGCTTGGTGGGTGATGGAGAGGGAGCCAGAGGAGGGGATGAGCATGGGGGAGAGTGAGAGAGGGTCGAGGGACTGCGTGGCATCCTCAGAGCGACGAGGAGACAGGCAGAGAGGCAGGAGGTGGCTCGGGCTAGTGTGCGCGCGCGGCGAGCACACGCTCTGCCTACTGGCCTGAGGAGGAAGACGATAGGGGAGCTGCGGTGGGCTGGGTCATCTGCTACAGTGCTAGGCCGCACAGGTAAGTTCTCTGCTTTTTATTATTTTTCTTTCTGTTCCTGTTTTTGTTTAAATCTTTGCCACTGTTTTGAATTCAAACAAGTGCCAAAACTTCTGAACAATTTTATGTAGTAACTAGGGACCCTTCCCAACCTACATAAAATATTTTCAGGGATTTAACGTATATTCTAATGTATATGAATATAAATCCAAATTCAAATACAATATGATTTAATTTCAAAGTCCCAAAATATTACTGGAAAATGTTCACAAATTTTGGTTTCTTTAACAACTATGGCCAAAATTCTCAGAACTTTAAAAGGAACATTTTGGATTCATTGAATGCAATTTCCTGGGTTCTTTGCCCTTTTTATTTAACTTCGACGCTTAAGAAGATGGTGGATGCGTTTCAAGGTAGCGAGGAGTTAAGTTGCTCTTGACACCGTTACGGAACACCTTAGGGGAGGTGATTCGTAGAATTAGTCCCTTAAGTGGCAAAAAGAATTTCTTTTGATATAGAGATCATTGAAACTCTTTATGCCAGACCCAGGCAATTTCTTAAATGATTGTTGGAGGATTTCGAAAGAAATGCATACTCAGTTTGGAATGGAAACTATGGTTATAGATTAATTCGGCAAACGGAAGGCACATTCCGGTTGATGCCGGGGATATAACCTAGTATCTGAGCGTGCTTTCAAGAACTTGAGCATCTCCATATTCATCAGGGTTTTACTAACATCTATGCCAGAGATCTTGGTGACACCTCATACTACCATGATGAACAATGGTGGAGGATGCAGATGCAAACGAAGACAACATTTTCTCAGATTTCACCTTAGCAATGCCAAGGAAACAAAATCTGGATGATCGATCGAGAGACATTTAGCACTCCGCTTCTAATGTTCTCCTTGATGTACTAGCGTAACCCGAGTATAGGTACTGTTTGGTATCTAGAACATCAAATAAAGGTCGGACTTCGGAAACACAAAGAATCCATAAGGAACAACTTGTAGAATAAGTCATACTAAATCCTCATGGAGAAGATGGTCAGATTGCTCAATCAAGATACTACAATAATAGATCTTCCGGCTAGGTGTGTCGGCCAAAACATCATCCTTGCCGAAACCTACATCATAGATCTTGGGAAAATTCCAACCATCATGCCTCCCTGAGATTCAGATCTGGTTGGTAACATGATATTCCAGACTCAGCATGTCTAAAAAAGAAGGTCTGCAATACAATTTGACGAGATGATGTTGCGAGATTCTCGGGAAATGAACTACGGCAACAAGCTCCAAAACATGAGCTGGTTTGCAAGATACACGTGAACACAATGTCCAAGACAATCGTGACCACATAGATGTCTTACAACAAAATGCAACTGAGTTCTGGTTGGGAACCATTATCGAGGGTATCGAAGTCCTTACGTAAGTCCAGATTAGCTCTTAAGAAGGAACTTCTTTTCCTTAAACAAATCAATCAGTGGCTTGGTGTGCTAGGGAATACACATGGAATGAAGATGATCAGTCTATCAGACCATAGAATACTTCGCACATGCATGAGTGACTTGGGATGATTCCAGAGGAAGCAAAAACAAGCTTTCTCGAATCCACGGCGGCAACTTTCACCAACTGCACATGAATAAGAGGAAGTCACTCTTTTCATCAACATAGACTTCATGAACAGAACACGAAGGTAATGCTTTCAAAAGTTTCCAACACTAACCTAAATGTTCATCATGAATCATGGAGAAGATATAGATGTTGTTGATGGGCTCAACAACAAATTATCAAGATTTCCATAGAGATGGAATTCCACGACTATGTGAACAAACCGATAGCATTGGTTAGACCAAAAGATATAATGGTGCATGCTCGAGGAACAACCACGAGTAAGACAGCATTACAAGAATCATTGATTCTGATTTGATTTGATGATAGCCCACACTCAAATCAAAGTTTGGATAAGATAACAGATGCAACAATTGAACACAAAGGTCAATCGGTGAAGATATCATCTTTCTTCGACACACACACACAAAATATATCTCTTAGAATCAACTAAGTTAGGCAAAGCTTTTATCTCCCAACTCTCCAAGTTGTTGTTTAGCTTAACCAAGTAGCTCAGGGGTATCCAACACAGATCCTTGGAGAAGGGGTGGTTTAGAGGAAAACCAACTTGATTACAAACTCAACATAACAGTCAAGGGACAACCTGGTGATACTTCCGGGAAGATATTCGGAAAATCACGAACCACCGATATGTTTCTAAGCTCGAAAACAATCTTCCCTTTTCAGGACAAGATGATATGATCAAAAGAGCGAGAGATTGACACAATCCTAACTCATTGATCGAAAAATGCACCAAGAAAAATGGACTAGGTAGCACGATCAATCTTAGAATGATGATTCAATAACCAACACACTAAGAATGAAATTATTGTCCATTAACTACCAAGCAACGGGGTTGCTAGGAGTATTGATTTCACACATCATAGTTCACTTGTCGGCATTCCGGTTACAACCAACACGGGGACCGAGGAATGAGTGATGATGGAGAGAAGTATCACTATATCAAGAGTTCATAAGATGTGGTGCAATTCTCATGACAATCCTGACATAAAGGGGGTAATACTCCAGGGTAGAACAGAACAAAAGCTGGATTGGCATTTTGATTTGCGGAATACAACTACTTTGACCCAATCCAAGAAATGGATGAGGTGCTGGAGTTTGTTTCTCCTAGACATTCTGAAATAGAGCGGCTTGACGGACATCAAGAGTATTAGGCATCGATGACATGAATGAATGACATACTTGTAACACCCAACATGCGGTCCTATCCTCAAGGAACTCGGAAGTCCCGCTAAGGAAAGAAGCGCATATCGGATACGCTTCGCAAGGTGGATATCGTTACATCATACCATGTACTGAATAGATAAGAATACCAGATAAAGGCTTACACTCGCCACAAGCTATAGCATGAATACATGAATACATCAATACATAGCAATCATCATACAGAAGAGCAGGATCTGACTACGGATAATATCAAACAAAAAAGAAGAATGACATCCACCCTGCTAGTCCCTGGCTGCCAACCGGGAACCCATCCTATGATCGACGAACAAGAAGAAGCAGAAGAACTCCAAATTCAAACATGCATCGCACTCACGTCAAATCATCGCTTTACCTGTACCTGCACCTGTTGTTGTAGTAATCTGTGAGCCACGAGGACTCAGCAATCCCATTATCATGGGTATCAAGACTAGCAATGCTTAATGGGTGTGGAATGGTTAAGTGGTGAAGTTGCAGCAAGCACTAAGCATTGTATGGTGGCTAACTTACGAGTACAAGAATAAGAAGAGTAAACTACGCATAACGGTCGCAAACTAATAATGATCAAAAAGTGATCCTGAACACCTACTTACGAGTACAAACATAACCCCACCGTGTTCTCTTCCCGAACTCCCTCGAAAAGAGACGATCACGGTTACGCACATGATTGGTGTATTTTAACTGGGTTTAATTTCAAGTTCTCTACAACCAGAGGTTATAAATTTCCAAGTCGCCACATAACCGTGGGCACGGCTCTCCGAAAGATTAAACTCTGCAGGGGTGTCCCAACTTAGTCCATCACAAACTCTCACGATCATCTTTGGAAAGACCTCAACCACGAGATAGCCCGATCAACCTCGAGATAGCCCAAAGTATCCTCAGAGTCCCAATGCACAAGACATTTCAACAATGGTAAAAAAATCCAGCAAGACCTCCCGACGTGCCGACACCCTGATAGTAGCCGCGCCTGTCTCGTCTCAGGCCATGACGGATGAGCTATGGTTACAGCAACCAACTCCCGAGTTGCCCCGGGCGGCGCCGCAAGCTGCTCTAGTTTTGGACCAGCACCATCGGCACTGGCCCTCCTGTATTATGTGGAATTAGGAATCCTCGGGTAGCGCTAACTCCCTATGCGTCAAATTTATTATCAGTATTATTATGTTAGGCAAATGTTAAAACCAATGTTGGGCCTTGCTGGAAGCGTTTTATTCAAAGCGAACTGTCAAGGGGGGCCCATAAACCCCAACCGTGTAAGGAACGCAAATCAAGGAACATAACACCGGTATTACGGAAACTAGGGCGGCATGAGTGGAACAAAACACCAGGCAAAAGGCCGAGCCTTCCACACACAACGAAGTATATAGATGCATTAATTAAATAAGAGATATTGTGATATCCCATGATATCCATGTCCCAACATGGAACAACCACAACTGCACCTACAACTAGCAACGCTATAAGAGGGGTTGAACAAAGCGGTAACATAGCCAAACAACGGTTTGCTGGGATGGTGGAAGGTTAGAGGCTGTATCATGGCATTTTGGGAGGCTGACAAACAAGTGGTAGGTAGCGAGACATAGCGATAGCATCGAGACAACTAGCAAGCAAAGATACTAGTGATATCCAAGGTAACAGTTATCTTGCCTGAAATCCAGCTCGCAAGAAGATCGAGTCCATGAAGTAGTCGAACGGAACATAGTCGAACGAATCCTCACACTTCGCAACATAACCAGGGCTATCGAGAAGAAGCACAACCGGAAAGAAACAAGCAACATGGTAAACACACAAGCATAATCATGGCGTAATGCACAACCAAATATGATGCATGTCCGGTTTAAATAGGCATGGCATGGCAAAGATGCAACGAGCAAACACTACACATTAAGTGAAACTCAATATGCAACGAGTTGCATATTGACGAAACTCCACGTTCAAATATTTATTTCACTCCTGTTTATGTACTCAACCATTTTAAATGTTGTTAAACATGGCAAGAGGTGAAGCCTAAGTAACCCACACATCTAGGCAAGTTTAAATGAGGCCGGAAACACAAATAACAATTCCGGAAAATCCCCATATGTAATTTTCGAATTTGGTACTGTTCTGCCCTAAACCATATTTTAATTTTGTTAAACATCAAAATAAAGTGCACCAAGTTAATCTACACGTTTTTCTGGACCATTTACATATAAAGTTTATTTAATTCGGAACTACGGTTATTTAGCTATGAAATAAACCATTTTAGCATGTCATTTATGCAAAATAATGCAAACAACAAGATAAACATTTTTAACATGGATGAAAGTTGCATATTGTGAAACAGCATGAAATTCTATGGATTTTACATATACAAATCATTTTAATCCGATGCACGGTTGTGGATTTATTAAATGCATGAACATGGAGGGTTTTTTGGCAAAACTGTAATTCCTCGAGATAATGTCTAAAATCGCCAGAACAGGAAAAAAACATGCTGGGCCGGATCCACTGCCACTGGGTCAACTGCTGTGGGCGCTGCTTAGCAAAACAACACACATGGGCGTGGGTTAGCGGGCGACGCTCACCTAGGGTCCATGGACCTGTCGGTGGAGCGGGCTGGGCTGTAAGAGGCCGCGCTGATCTAGAACATGGCGCGGCGCTGCCTGGACCGGTCCACGCGGAGGCAGGACGGTCAACGCGGGCGGGCGCACGATGTCTCGAGCGGGACTTGGCGAGCGAAGCATGCAGCGGCAGCAAATGCGAAGGCCGGCGGCAGGGGAGGCACGGATCCGGGCGGTGGAGGCCAGTGATGGATGTGGATCGGCCGGATCCGGCGGGTGGCGCTGCTCGGAGCTCGCCGGACGGAGCAGATCGACAGCGACGGAGCTTGGCGTCCATGGCAGGGTTCCTGGCTCCTGGTACAGAGAAGAGAGAGTGGGCACTGTGTGTGAGAGATAGAAGCACGGGGAGGAAGGGAGAGACGGGGAGAAGAGGGTGGCGGTCCTGGGGTCGCCGGCGTGCGGCTCCGACGAGGTCCGGCGAGGGTCGGGGTGGAGGAGGTCCGGCTCGCCCGGTCGGATAGGAGGAGCTCGGGGCTCTCCCCATCTAGATCGAAGGAGGACGGCAGAGCGGCGGTGTACGGGCTTCGGCGGGCCGGATCTGGGCCACGGCGGGCCCGCACGGTTGGAGGTGGGAGGGTGCGGGCGAGGTGGAGGCTGGTGGTTGGGGCGGCATGGAAAACGAGGGAGGCTAGGGTTTGACAGAAATGGAAGGAGGATGCTGTCTATTTATAGCAGGGGAGCAAGATGGAGGGGTTTGGGGGGGGGGGGGTCGGACCCTCTGATCGCAATCGGACGGCTCCAGACGAAGGGGGTAGGCTAGGTGGGCTACACTGGCTGTGTAAGAGGGCTTGGGCTGAGATGAGAGGGAATTAGTGCGGCCCGGCACAAGTTTTAAATACTGAAAATGTTCAATAATATGACCGGCTATAGTGCCGCTATAGTTTAACCGTTGGGGCATCAAACGACCTCCGAATGCGACGAAATTTGGCAGGCGGTCTACCTACAATATAACAAGACCGCACGCCAACTTTCAACCCATTCCGAGAACGTTGTATTCCCACTTATAAAATAATTATTTTGCGATGCCGCGGACGCGTGCAAGTGTGGTTGGTCTCAGGATGGTCAACGGAAGACAAAGGGAGAAACGTCAACTACTAACGGATGCAAGTTTTATGAAAACATGCGGATGCAATGTGCATGATGACATGATGAAATGCAACAAACAAAATAATTAACGTGGCTAACATGAAAACATGGAAGACATCTGGAGCATCGGTCTCGGGCTGTCACAACACTCCCCCACTTACAAGAGATCTCGCCCTGAGATCTAAGCATGAGAAGAGGAAGAGGAAAAAGGAAGAGGTAAAACAAAGTTGCTTCTTTGACAAACAAGTGAAACCAACGAACCTTGAGAGGTTGCAGAGTCATGAAGAATATCACAAGGGCAAAAAAGAATTTGGACAGCACTCTAGTTGAAAATGAAAGGAATTAACATGATTTAGACAAGATGGGATGATACTTACGAGAGCAACAACGCAATGCCTCCGGAACAAGTGAAAAAAAGGAATGAAAAGAATGTAGAAGAGAAATCAACATCTCCTCCCACAAAGAGCGTGAAAGAACAACCTTATGAGAAAGGCTTGAACAGAGTTGTTAAAAGAATCAACAACCAAAAGATATGCTTCTCACGGGCTTATGGAGAACATCTCGAAACTATGATGTGACAACCGGCCACTAACTGAAACAAAGATTGCTTGAGATCTCGAAGAGATGAAAACCTCTTTCACCGAGAAGAGGAGAAACTTGGATCATTGATAAGCACCACAATAGCAACAATCCTTAGGATAGGCTTTAGGTGAAATATAACCCAAGTTAACTCATTCCTGAATCGAAGAGAGAAAAATGATGGGTTTAAATATCTCACTCCTGACAACTTGTGAATTATGAACCACGAAGGGAAATTGGTAAGAATGACATAACACCACCTCAAAAGATAAGGGAGAATGAATTGCACTTTGAAATGCAAGACGAAGAATACTTGAGCTTCAACAAGAATCTTGAAGAACACTTCTAGAATGAATTAAATCCTTAGCGAACCACCATGAAGAAACTCTTGGAATAACTCCGGATAGATAACAAGATTATCGAAACTAATGGAAAGTTGAAAAGAACAGGATGAAGCCTTGCAATGATTTAGATGGAGCTTCGTGATGAGATCACCGAGAAAATTTTGAACTCCGGAAAAAGAAAGATGAAAGCACTTGCAACTGAGAATTGATATCATGAACGAACTCCAGAAGAAGGAATTAAATGCTCCGGATGGGTATGAAAAGAATTTCTCACGATCGAAACAATTTGAGAGGATGGCATGAAGCTAGAACCACGAATCTTCAAGAGAACGGATATGATTTAAGAGAAACTCTTCTTCGGTCTTCACAGCAGAGAAGGACGACGAGAACCACCTTGAAGAATTTGTGAAATACTCTGGGATAATGAAGAATAGAAAGGTTGAGCCAAAGATGAAAAGAATTTGAAAGCGATGTCGAAGAAGGCAATTGACTGATGAGAATTCATTCTTACGTCAAAGTTTGAAAACATTTGAGAATAACTCCAGGAAAATTAGAAGAGTCAGGTAAGATCCTGGGAAATACCTGCGGGTTAGGGCCCACTCAAAAGAAACACCGTTGAAATGATTATTTAAAAGAGATAATGCACCGGTTGGATTTGGACGACTTGAATGAAATAACAACCTCGAAAAAGAACGGACGAATCTTAAATGGAAAGATGAATCTTTTGAGATAATTTCTTCACACCGGAAAAGAATAGAGAGGGGTGAATGAACAAGATAGGCTTAGGTAAGAATTTCCAACATGGGAAAATATGTGAACAAAAGAAAATGATATGATCAATGCCGAAAGCTTGAATTTAGAACACCGGAGAAGATACGATATTGAAGAATGATGAGCTTGAAGCTCCTGAGGATCTTCATGAGAATCACTGGATAAGAACATTGAAGGAAAAGGATGAAGAGACTTCTCATGAATAAAATGGATACTTGATTTGAGATCTCTGACTCCGCGAAGAAAAAGGGTGGGAGGGTGGGAAAAATAAAGACAACTTGGGACGAATGAAACGAACGAATCCTTAGGTTTCTCAATGGCGCTCATATGGAATAACTTGAAGAGAAGTGCACCGGTTGAAAAGGATTACCATGACCATCTCAATGATCAAGAAGGATTAGCACTCCCATAGAAATATGAGAACACCGCTTAGGAAAGGTATGGAATCCAAACTTGACTTCGAAGCAACTCGAATACCGCAACTCAAAACAAAACAAAGGATTTGGCTTGAAGAATAAGCCGGAACAAACATGTGATAGAGATTTCGTCCGAAATTTTCGTGGTGGGGCCCACACGGGCTCAATCTTACAGTGGCCATCCGTACAAGGTAGTGTACAAGACTACAAAGCGACCCCGAATCGTAGCGAAGCTACAAGGATTCTTTAAGACACAATGAGCACCGCTGTAAAAACGACCGTGAGCAGGCGGACCACTAGACGTCGAACCCCAATCTCATATCATGCATCTATGGGAAATATATCCTAGGTAACTACTTGAATCCCCACCTAAGAACTCCCGAAACTTCTTGGTTATGCGATCAGGTTGCGGGTCCAAGAACCTACTCATAGCAAACAACAACCTAATCAGCTGCAACTGCATCCGCAACCCTCAACACATGACCGAGAAACTTCGCAAATTCGTCTACCTCAGACCTTCAAAAACACAGCGATACTAGTCATAGTGGATCATCCGAGCTATCTCCTCCAGTACTGGGGAAAAGTCACGGCACTATTTGCCACCACAAAAAGTATAGAAGCGTTTCGATGTCGGCATCCTCTGGTATTCAGGAACTGGAACGATAGCGAATGTGACAAGAACCCCTTGGAGCTTAATTCCCCGGGTCCAATCCATACGGTCAGGAGGCACCAAGAACAGAATTCTGTCACACCGATGTCGCAACGATTCCGAAAATACCTGCGTGATCCTAAAAAAAATTGAGTGAGAAGAGTAGTAGAATCAAAACACCTACGTCACAATTCCTCACTAGAGCGACGAAGAGGACAAGGAGTAAAAAGAATTCCTACTCTCCGATATATAACTAGACTCAAAATAGTTTTCGTCTAGACTCGTCAACGGTTCGATCAATCAAGGGGGCTCCTGTGGTCGGTAGAGGCTCTGATACCAACTTGTAACTCCCAATATGTGGTCCTATCCTGAAGGAACTCGGAAGTCCCACTAAGGATAGAAGCGCATATCAGAGACGCTTCGCAAGGTGGATATCGTTACATCATACCATGTACTGAACAGATGAGAATACCAGATAAAGTCTTACACTCGCCACAAGCTATAGCATGAATACATGAATACATCAATACATAGCAATCATCATACAGAAGAACATGATCTGACTACGGATGAAATCAAACGAAAAAGAAGAATGACATCCACCCTGCTAGTCCCAGGCTGCCAACCGAGAACCCATCCTATGATCGACGAACAAGAAGAAGCAGAAGAACTCCAAATGCAAACATGCATTGCGCTCACGTCAAATCATCGCTTTAAATATACCTGTACCTGTTGTTGTAGTAATCTGTGAGCCACGAGGACTCAGAAATCCCATTACCATGGGTATCAAGACTAGCAAAGCTTAATGGGTGTGGAATGGTTAAGTGGTGAGGTTGCAGCAAGCACTAAGCATTGTATGGTGGCTAACTTACGAGTACAAGAATAAGAAGAGTAAACTACGCATAACGGTCGCAAACTAAAAATGCTCAAGAAGTGATCCTGAACACCTACTTATGAGTACAAACATAACCCCACCGTGTTCTCTTCCCGAACTCCCTCGAAAAGAGACGATCACGGTTACGCACACGATTGGTGTATTTTAATTGGGTTTAATTTCAATTTCTCTAGAACCGGAGGTTATAAATTTCCAAGTCGCCACATAACCGCGGGCACGGCTCTCCGAAAGATTTAACCCTGTAGGGGTGTCCCAACTTAGTCCATCACAAACTCTCATGATCAGCTTTGGAAAGACCTCAACCGCGAGATAGCCCGATCAACCTCGAGATAGCCCAAAGTATCCTCGGAGTCCCGGTGCACACGACATTTCGACAATGGTAAAACAAATCTAGCAAGACATCCCGACGTGCCGACACCCTGATAGTAGCCGCGCGTATCTCGTCTCAGGCCATGACGGATGAGCTATGGTTACAGCGACCAACTCCTGAGTTGCCCCGGGCGGCGCCGCAAGCTGCTCTAGGTTTGGACCAGCACCATCGGATTTGGCCCTCCTGTATTATGTGGAATTAGGAATCCTCGGGTAGCGCTAACTCCCTATGCGTCAAATTTATTATCAGTATTATTATGTTAGGCAAATGTTAAAACCAATGTTGGGCCCTGCTGGAAGCGTTTTATTCAAAGCGAATTGTCAAGGGGGGGCCCATAAACCCCAACCGTGTAAGGAACGCAAATCAAGGAACATAACACCGGTATTACGGAAACTAGGGCGGCATGAGTGGAACAAAACACCTGGCAAAAGGCCGAACCTTCCACACACAACCAAGTATATAGATGCATTAATTAAATAAGAGATATTGTGATATCCCATGATATCCATGTACCAACATGGAACAACCTGCAACTGCACCTAAAACTAGCAATGCTATAAGAGGGGTTGAGCAAAGCGGTAACATAGCCAAACAACGGTTTGCTGGGATGGTGGAAGGTTAGAGGCTGTATCATGGCATTTTGGGAGGCTGACAAACAAGTGGTAGGTAGCGAGACATAGCGATAGCATCGAGACAACTAGCAAGCAAAGATAGTAGTGATATCCAAGGTAACAATCATCTTGCCTAAAATCCAGCTCGGAAGAAGACCGAGTCCATGAATTAGTCGAACGGAACATAGTCGAACGAATCCTCACACTTCGCAACATAACCGGGGCTATCGAGAAGAAGCACAACCAGAAAGAAACAAGCAACACGGTAAACACACAAGCATAATCATGGCATAATGCACAACCAAATATGATGCATGTCCGGTTTAAATAGGCATGGCATGGCAAAGATGCAATGAGCAAACACTACACATTAAGTGAAGCTCAATATGCAAAGAGTTGCATATTAACGAAACTCCATGTTCAAATATGTACTCAACCATTTTAAATGTTGTTAAACATGGCAAGAGGTGAAGCCTAAGTAACCCACACATCTAGGCAAGTTTAAATGAGGCCGGAAACACAAATAACAATTCCGGAAAATCCCCATATGTAATTTTCGAATTTGGTACTGTTCTGCCCTAAACCATATTTTAATGTTGTTAAACAGCAAAATAAAGTGGACCAAGTTAATCTACACATTTTTCTGGACCATTTACATATAAAGTTTATTTAATTTAGAGCTACAGTTATTTAGCTATGAAATAAACCATTTTAGCATGTCATTTATGCAAAATAATGCAAACAGCAAGATAATCATTTTTAACATGGATGAAAGTTGCATATTGTGAAACTGCATGAAATTCTATGCATTTTACATATACAAATCATTTTAATCCGATGCACGGTTGTGGATTTATTAAATGCATGAACATGCAGGGTTTTTTGGCAAAACTGTAATTCCTCAAGATAATGTCTAAAATCGCCGGAACAGGAAAAAAAACATGCTGGGCCGGATCCACTGCCACTGTGTCAACTGTTTTGGGTGCTGCTTAGCAAAACAACGCACATGGGTGTGGGTTAGCGGGCGACGCTCCCCTAGGGTCCATGGACCTGTCGGTGGAGCAGGCTGGGCTGGAAGAGGCCGCGCAGATCTGGGACTTGGCGCGGCGCTGGCTGGACCGGTCCACACGGAGGCAGGGTGGTCAACGCGGGCGGGCGCATGACGGCTCGAGCAGGACTTGGCGAGCGAAGCATGAAGCGGCAGCAGATGCGAAGGCCGGCGGCAGGGGAGGCACAGATCCGGGCGGTGGAGGACAGGGATGGATGTGGATCGGCCGGATCCGGCGGGTGGGGCTGCTCAGAGCTCGCTGGACGGAGCAGATCGACGGCGACGGAGCTTGGCGTCCATGGCAGGGTTCCTGGCTCCTGGTACAGAGAAGAGAGAGAGGGCACTGTGTGAGAGAGAGAGAGAAGCACGGGGAGGAAGGGAGAGACGGGGAGAAGAGGGCGACGATCCTGGGGTCGCCGGCGTGCGGCTCCGACGAGGTCCGGCGAGGGTCGGGGTGGAGGAGGTCCGGCTGGCGCTGTCGGACGGGAGGAGCTCGGAGCTCTCCCGATCTAGATCGAAGGAGGACGGCGGAGCAGCGGCGTACGAGCTTCGGCGGGTCGGATCTGGGCCACGGAGGGCCCGCGCGGCTGGAGGTGGGAGGCTGCGGGCGAGGTGGCGGCTGGTGGTTGGGGCGGTGCGGAAAACGAGGAAGGCTAGGGTTTGACAGAAATGGAAGGAGGAGGCTGTCCATTTATAGCAGGGGAGCAAGATGGAGGGGTTTGGGGGGGTTTTCGGACCCTCTAATTGCAATCGGAAGGCTCCGGACAAAGGGGTAGGCTAGGTGGGCTGCACTGGCTGTGTAAGAGGACTTGGGCTGAGATGAGAGGGAATTAGTGTGGCCCGGCACAAGTTTTAAATACCGAAAACGTTTGATAATATGACCGACTATAGTGCCGCTATAGTTTAACCATTGGGGCATCAAATGACCTCCGAATGCGACGAAATTTGGCAGGCGGTCTACCTACAATATAACAAGACCGCACGCCAACTTTCAACCCATTCTGAGAACGTTGTATTCCCACTTATAAAATAATTATTTAGCGATGCCGCGGACGCGTGCAAGTGTGGTTGGTCTCAGGACGGTCAACGGAAGACAACGGGAGAAACGTCAACTACGAACGGATGCAAGTTTTATGAAAACATGCGGATGCAATGCGCATGATGACATGATGAAATGCAACAAACAAAATAATTAACGCAGCTAACAAGAAAAACATGGAAGACATCTGGAGCATCGGTCTCAGGCTGTCACAATACTCTTGACTATCAATTGATAGAGTATGGTCGGAACACAGTTGAAGAGGGACAACTCAAAGAACATATAATTTTCTGAGTGGTGGATGCATAGATTAGCATGTCGAACAATGCTCAACATATTTCTTCCAGATAACCCATGCAGAAAGGTAGTATTGGCAGAGTCACAAACATAGAATGGAGAACTCATCAAGAGCACTCTTGTTGTGATCTTTTGGTTCGGGAGAACTTCTGCCATAATGGTTCATGGTATTGGAAGAATGACATACCACGGACCTCGAAGACTATCACAAAGGTTACTAATATCCTAAAGGAACGAGCAAACACTATCAACAAAAATGAACAGAATGAATCATGGGTTCAAGAACCCAGGAATAGAATATCTACTAACTAATTAACATCACAAGATGCTTTCGAAAAGGATGGCCATAATAGTCACACCGAGAACACAACACAAGGTTGGGTTATTGGGTGGTTATCTATGATATCCTAGTTTTCCTGATAGCTTTAGCAAATATGTCAAGGCAATGGAGTACCTCAACACAATGGTTAGTGTGGTTAGTCTGGCCCGAAAGGACATCGGGAACAGGGAGGAAAGATTTGCAAATGCATCAGATTGATAGATGAAAAAGCCTAGTTTCTTAACCCCGTAGAAAAGAAGAGGGTGACTCAGAATTAGAATGACACAAGGATAAGGAGTAAAAATAGCCTTATGTTCCCTTCCACAATCAATTCCCTTATATAACTAAAGCATTTCTAGTCTCGACTTCGACCAGTTTGGCTTGGTAATCCTACAGGCAGTCAGGCTCTGATACCAAAGCTGTCGGGACCCCGGTCCTAAGTCACACCGATCTAACATAAGACATATCATATCACTTTGCGGCCTCACACACGGTAACCCACGGCTGCCACCTTTACCTTGGCCGGGACCGTTTGCGTCTTTTGGCTCACGTATATGACTGTGATGCTAGCATCCATATGACAGAGAACCCAGGTCGACATGACTAGTCATAAACCAAGGTAGCACAAACGTACAGGGACATGCATAGGTAATTCAGCAATGCACGTGTCGGTCATCAACGTATGAACCCAAGTCGTAGCAAGCTACAAGGACTTAAAGGAACAACACGTGACATTTACCCGTAGGGACAGACACAGGAGCAAAGAAGGATACATGCCGGTCAATCCATGTGTTCCGGAGCAGTAGCGAACTACCAAGGCTCAGTGGAAGCACTAGGAGGCATTTCCCTGTAGGAAAGGCTACCAAAGGCAGATAACTAGGTGTCGAATCCCACACATACCAATGCATTTCAAAAATACACACAATATGCACGATATGTGTACATACAACATGGCATCACAACATAACTCTACGACTCAAAGTATTTATTTAAGAGGCTCCGAAGAGCCATACATAACATGATATTACAGACATGGGTCTCATGACCCAGCATACATAGTCATACAAGCAACAGAAGCATAAATATGTCTGAGTACAAACAACTACAAAAGAAAAAGGCTGAGAAGCCTAACTATCTACAAGACCTTCCATACGAACCAGACCCCTGTCTAGGATCCCAAGCTACTTGTCGAAGCCCACGTGGAACTACTAGTGAGACTGAAGTCTCCTCTGCAAAACATAAATTAAGCAACCGTGAGTACAAAGTTACTCAGCAAGACTTACATCAGGACTATCTACTTATGCATCAGTATCAACGAAGGGGTTGTGGAGTTTAACTGCAGCAAGCTAGCTTTGACTCAGTGGCTATCCTGTACTACATCTACCAGTAATTCTTTGGGGTGTGAGAGCACACACGAGTCCACATAGTAACCACATCAATACACCACTATGGATCCGCTCCCATCTCCCTACGAGAAGGCCATCCATAGAACTCACACTTATCTTGCACATTTCAGAGTATCCATTTCAACTTGTCTATGAACAATGTAAGCTTTCCAAGTAGTCCATATCCAAGGACGCGGCTATCCGAATAGTTCGTTAACCCTGCAGGGGTGTACTTCTTCACACACGCTCTCACCACTTATCACCATGTACACGTCATGTATCTTCGCAACCTTCAAGCGGAAGCCTGGCGAGGGTGTCGGCCACGACCTGACTAATCCACACAAGACTCTAGTCTAGGTTTATCGCCTATTTGAGGTTGCATCCGCAATGGAACTCTGGCCGAGGTTTCTATCACGGCCCCAAACGATGAGAACAGGGTTCCCAAGAGCACCATTTGGGTGTTGTAGGATCAAAAGTATGTCTAGAGGGGGGTGATTAGACAACTTGACCAAATAAAAATCTATCCTTTTCCCAATTTTAGTTGTGGGTAGATTTTAGCAAGTATATCAAGTCAAGCAACACCCTACACATGCAATTCTAAGAGTATAGCAGCGGAAAGTAAAACATTGCATATGTAAGCAAAGGAGGGGATCGGAGATTTCAAACGCAATGAAGACACGATGATTTTTGGCGTGGTTCCGATAGGTGGTGCTATCGTACGTCCACGTTGATGGAGACTTCAACCCACGAAGGGTAACGGCTGCGCGAGTCCACGGAGGGCTCCATCCACAAAGGGTCCATGAAGAAGCAACCTTGTCTATTCCGCCATGGCTTACGTCCACGAAGGACTAGCCTCACTCGGGGTAGATCATCATGAAGTAGGCAATCTCCTTGCCCTTACAAACTCCTTGGTTCAACTCCACATGATCTTGGAGGCTCCCAAGTGACACCTAACCAATCTAGGAGACACCACTCTCCAAAAGGTAATAGATGGTGTGTTGATGATGAACTCCTTGCTCTTGTGCTTCAAGTGATAGTCTCCCCAACACTCAAACAACTCCTCATAGATTTGGATTTGGTGGAAGAAGGGATTTGAGTGGAAAGCAACTTCGGAAGGCTAGAAATCAAGGTTCAAATGGTAGGATTGGAATAACTTGATCTCAACACATGAGTAGGTGGTTCTCTCTCAGAAAATGTATGGTGGAAATGTAGGCACATTCTGATGGCTCTCTTACTTGGTAAGAGGGTGGTGGAGGGGTATATATAGCCTCCACATGAAATCCAACCGTTACACACTCTTGACCAAACTCGGTGGCACCAATTTGAATCTTGGTGGGACCGACCTGTGCAAAAGATATGAACGTTTGAAGTTTCGGTGGGACCGACTGGGAACAACTCGAAGCGACCGATGTGCAATGGTAGGGCAAACCTGGTTTTGGTGGCACTGATTGCAACATCTCAGTGAGACCGAAATAATTGCAATAGGCAACAGAAAGTTGGTCAAGCGATCTCGGTGGCACTGATTGCAAACTCGGTTAGACCGAAATATTTGCAATAGGAAACAGAGAGTTGGCCAGGCCATCTCGGTGAGACCGAGATCCATATCGGTGGATCCGATTTGTTAGGGTTTGGCTTGTGGCACTGTCTTGATGTACTTGGTGGGTCCGGATGAATAGGATTCGGTGGAACCGAGTTAGACTTTGGAACTCTGGACAAGTTTGGATAGAGAAAGTGGCTGAGGGTTTTGGAGCAGTAACACTAAGCACTTGAGCAAATAGATCAATTTCAAAACCTCATCCCCTTTTAATAGTATTGGCTTTCCTATCCAAAAATGAAGAGTCTTGAGCTTTTGCCAATGTATGTCCTTAGCATGTTGAGGGCTCCACATTCCCTAGTCTTTGCCATGCCAATCATTGAACTTCCTGAAATCTTTTACTTGAGTGTTTATTAGTTCAATGAGATATATGTTGTAATGAATTACCAAAACCACCAAGGGAGTAAATGCACTTTCAATCTCCCCCTTTTTGGTAATTGATGACAACATATAGATCAAAGCTTCGATAGAGGATATAATCAATGAATAATATCATCGCTTTGAGAAGTATGTGATAAGCAAGAGCTCCCCCTAAATTTGTGCATTATTTAGAATTTGTGTTTGAATGCAAATGCACAATCGATTAGGATCCTAGGTTACTCTTCCATGTCACATACAACTTGGTGGAGCGCACAAAATGATATGAGTGGAATAATAAGCATGCATCACCAAAACACATGTGAATGATCATACATAGATAGAGATAAAAATAGCCAATGAGCATAACATGTAGCATAGTATGATCAAACACACAAATAACCAACATAGTCTCAAGCATAAGGAACAAAGTAGCAAGCACACAATCAAACATCCTCAAAAGAAATGAAACGAAGCAAAAGACAAGACGCTCTCTCTCGAAGCCTAATGATCTATACATATTCTCCCCCTTTGGCAACAAGTACCAAAAAGCTCGAATAGGTATAGAGCTAGTCGTCACTCTAGGCACGATCTCTCGCAGCTCCTGGAGGTGAATATCTCTGGCTGGCAGCTCCGGTGTGTGTACACGGCGTTGAGATCACTGCGTCTGCAAAGGCTTCGGCTGAAGTCTGCTGTGCTGGTGGAGTGGACACTGGAGGTGGAACTGATGGAGCAGCAGCTGGTGTAGAAACTGTAGTCCTCACATCTACAGTGGGTACAGCAGCAGACCTTGGTGCCCTAGGCACTGTCTGAAATCTGTCTGTGGTTGGTCTCTCATCCCCACTATCAGACTCTCTGACTCTGTCCACATCTCTCTGTAGCTTCTCTACGGTGGTCTGGATCTCTGTGACTTTGACATCAAGACCATAAAATTTTGTTTCCACAATCTGCTCTAACCTTGCCTGATTCTTGACAAGGTTGGCCAGACTTTGTTCAATCCTCTGGGTGGCTTCAAGCAAATAAGTCATCTGATCTGACTTAGTCTTGAGCTGAGATGTAGATGAGCTAGGAGCTGATGCTTCCTTTGTTGCCTTGGCTACTTTAGCTGCTTCAATCTTTGCCTGTGCCTCAGCAGAAGTTGGGTGAGATGGATCCATCACCACTACATTATCCTCAAACTCAGGAAACCGTGGAAGGTGCTCTCTGTCAAGAAGATATGTGCTCATTCCAACCTTGGAATTGATGAGCAACTGAATGTGCGGAGCAAAACCACATGACCACTTTTGGTCAGCTGCTGTCCTCTTTATGGTCTCAACAATTAGACTCATAACCTTGAATTTCTGAGGTACATCAAACAAGTGCAGCATGTTGATGGAGTGGCCACGAATCATCTTGTCATCTCCTGATTTGGGCATCAAAGTGTGCCTCAAATTAGTGTTGGTAGTGGCCAAACCAGGTAGTATATGCTTCACTGACCCTAGCTTGTGTGTCTCAAGATCCTTATCTGGTATAGGATTGTACATGTTCTTCATGGAATTGTGATCCATCTTGGGCTTGGCATAGACATCAACATCATCCTCTTCTTCCTTAGGGGCTTCAAGAAGGGCAGCCCACTCAGTGATGGAAGACTGGTATCTCACACCTTCAGTCATCCACACTATTTTCCCATCTGGATAGAAGTGTGTTGTGGAAAAAAATTGCATTATCATCTCATCACTCCATGATGTAAGCTTCCTTCCTATGAAGGTATCAACTCTAGAAAGCTTGAAACTTTCATGCACATGAGGAAAGTTGTCCTCATTCTCATCAATGTATTCCCACTTGACCCATCTCATGTCACTGACTATTGGCTTCTTGTCTAGCAGCACTATCTCATAGAAGTCTTGTTGCTCTCTAGTGTGAAACCTATAGTCACAAGCTGTTCTTCTCCTGACAGAGTAAGGATCACTCTCTCTCCATTTCCTCAGACCATTGTCCCTTCTTGCCTTCATATCCTCTGCAATAGGATGAGTGCCATCATGATCAGGCAACTTGGCCCTTAGTTTCGTGAGCACTAGTGGCTCATCATCAACTTCAGCTTCAGGCACCGGGGCCTTGTTCTTCTCTTTAGCAGAAACATCTCTTGTGGTTTTCTTAGGTCTGGTTGTTGTAGCTTTCTTTGTCTTGGAGGAGGTGCTGGATTGCATTGCACTTGCCATAAGCTTTTGTTGCTTTGCAAGAGGTGGATTTGCTGGTTCTTCATCATCATTAGCATCATCTCTCCTCATGGAGGTTGGTTTGAAGATCACATGTGTAGTTTGTTTCCTTTCTCTTTTCTTGCTTGCAACTTTGGCTTTTGAGCCACTTGGCTCCTCAAGAGTGAGTTTCATTCCTTTCATGGATGCAGATGATTCTGACATCTTTCTAGTAACTCCTCTTTCTTTTCTTGTGCCATATTCCTTGGCAACAACTGCTGGCTTCTTCTTCTTGGAGGTGGCCTCCTCAGCAGCAAAGTCCTCATCATCATCATCTGAATTTCTCTTCTTTCTGGACCTGGTGGCAGCTTTGGGCAATCCAGGAGAACTCCTTTCTCCTTCATAATAACTCTCCTCAGGGCTTGACCCTGCACTCAGCTCTGCTGATCTTTCTGACATGTTCTGGCTATCACTTGCTTCAGACAACTTGCAAACAGACCCAGTGAATAGATTGGTATGGGCAGAGTAGATGAGTTATCACAAAAAGACAGCTGGTTTTTGAAAATGTGAGTTCAAATCTTAGTTTCAACTTCTCACAGAAGGGATTTGGATCCTCCGAGTTGATCATTTCGGTGATACCGAAGCACTCAACCGAAACTTGGCACACAGTTTCGGTCAGACCGATTTGTGGCTCGGTGTCTCCGATATGCTAGGGTTTCACAGAAACTTACTTTCGGTCTCGCCGATTTGTACAACTTGGTGGCACCGAAGGGTACTAGTGAATTGGCTAAAGCCAAATCTGTGACTCCGAAAGTTTCAATTCGGTTAGTCCGAGATGCATTCTGCGAAAACTTAAACGTAATTTTTTTGCTCGAATCTAATCTAAGGAGTTTTATATGAGGAAGGAGCATTGCAAACTGTGGCATGAATCATGGCAAAAACCCTAGTGCATAGAATCAGAAGTTGAAGCACAAGGGGATCGGATTTTACCCTAACTTGGTGCAAACCCTCTACGGCGGCAACGGAGGGAAAGATTTCCGTTGACGGCGACGGAATCCAATGGCGAAGGCGCGTTGTATGCAAGGGCGATAGTCCGGAGACCTGGCGACGGCAGCAGTGGGGCGCGGGTTCGAAGCGGTTTGAGAAATTTCAATCGAACGGACCCGCTGGATATATATACCCACTGGCTGTCGGTGGCTCCGATTTGAAGTGAATCGGTGGCACCGAGACGAGCAACTGCTTGTAGTTAGGCGTATCGGTGGCTCCGAGACAGTTCATGTCGGTTGCACCGAGATTGAAAATCTGATCAGTCTAAATGGTTTCGGTGAGACCGAATGAGAGTGAGTTGGTCTAACTGAAAGTCATCTAGAAGGTTTTGGAGTTCAGTCCTTTGCAGATCGGTGACTCCGAGTGCGCCTCACCCAGAGGGTCCGAAAAAGACTTGTTCAATTTTTTGTGATTTAACAAGAATAGAATTTGAGACAAGAAAGAATAGATAGCTAGAGAAGGTTCCTAGGCATTCTTGTACATCCACTTGGCCAGAAAAACCAAGACAATCAAAACAACAAATGGATGTTCTTGAATGAAGAGAAATATGCATTCCAACATGCTCACACGAAAAGATAGCAAATGAAATATGTGTCAAACATGCACAACCAATTCTAGCATCTATCAAGCAATGGGCGATGACATAGTCATCTATATATGAGTATATTGACTTAGGAGTCAAATGAAAACATTTGATCATAGGTCATACTCATCGTTTAAGCACAAGTGGGGTTACCACTTTTACATAAAGCATTAATGTGTTCACACCATTAGAGTTGCTTTAGCTCAAGTCTTAGAGCAAAGCTCCCCCTAGATGTGATATCCCCCCAAAAGAGGGATGAACTAACCTTGGGTTTTGTCGATGATGACTTCATGTAGATGTTGAAGATGTGGATGCTCAATGTTGATGTAGACCATCAAGAGTTGGGAGCAATCCATGGAGTTTTGCACTTTAATTACCTACATGGGTTAGTCCCACACAAGGAACACACAAAGATATCCATAGACATAGAGTGAAATGCACATATGATGATGTCCATGAATGCATTGAATACCTTGTCCCTTGTCTTACCAACAAGAGGGTTTGTGATTCCATGAACTAGTGCAAGATGTTGAAGTTGGTTGCACAAGTTCTTGCCATAAATGAATGTGAGTGAAGTTTGTTGGCGGAGTCACCCTCAAGAACTCTCTAGTTCTTCTTCTTTGGGACCCACATCAACTTGATGGGAATCCTTGGAGTTGTAGTAGCACTTGATGAAGTCTTGGGAACCCACTTGACCAAGGCTTGAGGTGCTTCTTCAAATGAGTCAATGTCCTCTTGAAACTTGTCCTTGCCTTTTAGCTTGTGGTCTTGTGGTGGAAGATCATCTTGAGCTTGTATTCCCTTGAAGGAAGTAGGACCATACTTCTCTTGTTGAGGAACAAACTTCGTCTTGGGGTATTGATCTTCTTCCCACTCAACTCCATTGGCATTGAACTTTCGTTCAAAACCAACACCTTGGTTCTTCCGGTGCCTTCCTTGCTTGCGCACAATTTCCTCAAATTGCTTACTCCCGGCAAGGCTCTTGTAGACACCTTTTTCTATAATTCCTTTCAATAGATTGTTTTCTTGCTCAACTGTAACTTGGCTAAGAGAATCATTAGTGGAATCAATAGAACTACTAGAAGCAACAACATTGGATTTAACATTGTTATTGTTACTACTAGAGGTAGAACCCTTTTTACCCTTGTTATTACTTTGCTTAGATTTAACTTGTGGCATAAAGGTAGACAAGAGTAAACATTTGGAAAGATATGAAGAACTCTTCTTTCGAAGGTCATCATTGATAGCTTTAAGAAACTCATGCTCTTGCTCTAAATTTAGCTTCTTGAAGCATAGCTTCTCATGAGTTCTTAAAAGCTCTCTATGATCCTCTTGAGTTTTTTCATGAGCTAACTTAAGAGCATTTAGTTCTTTAGTTAGACGTTCAATCTCCTTCATATCATTGTCATTCGTTTCCTCTTGACTATGGTTACTAGCATTTTCATTATAGCTCACATCACTAGTCTTATCAACAAGTAAATCATCATCACCAAGCAAATCATCATCATCACTATTGAAGTCAAAGTATTCGGGGTGTGATACCTTGGGGCCATTTTCCATGAAGCATCTTCAAATTCCTTCATTTGGTGAATCAAATAGATCATAGGAGTTGGATGACACAAGAGCAAGTCCGGCAACACCTTCATCTTGACTATAGTCGGAGTTGGAGTGATAGCTTCTCTCGGAGTGGTTGTCGGAGTCGGAGCCGAAATTCCATTCACCAACATGAGCTTGATGTCTTCTTCATGTGTAGCTCTTGGATGACTTGTCCCTCCTTTCCGAATCCTTGCTTCTTTGAGAGGATCTTTGTTCATAACGATCATCTCTACTCCTTCTCTCCTTGTGAGGTGATTCATCTCTTCTATGTCTTCCTCTTGGTGATTCGTCTCTTTTCTTGTGAGGTGCCGTACACTCATTGGAATAGTGTCTGGGTCTTCCACAATTGTAGCAATTTCGGTCACGACTTGATGATCTTCTCTCGTAGTGTGTTGAGCTATAGCTTATTTCTTTTCCTTTATTCTTGTAAAACTTGTTGAACCTTTTCACCATTAGGCTTATCTCTTCATTGGATACTAGCTTGTCGCTTGAAGTTGTGGGAGCATTGGTTGAGGCTTTGTAAGCACCACTTGATTTGTTGTGTAGCTCCTCTTTGTCCTTGAGTGACATTTCATGAGCAACAATCCTTCCAATTACTTCCGTGGGCTTGAGATCTTTGTAATTTGGCATCATTTGGATCAATGTGCACACGGTATCATATTTTCCATCCAAAGCTCTAAGGATCTTCTTGATGATGAATTTGTTGGTCATCTCTTCACTTCCTAAGCCGGCAATCTCATTTGTGATGTGAGCAAGCCTAGAGTACATTTCAGCGACTCCTTCACCATCCTTCATCTTAAACTTGTCAAGTTGACTTTGAAGCACATCCAACTTATATTCCTTGACGGACTCGGTACCCTCGTGCATATCAACCAAAGTATCCCAAATTGCCTTTGCATTCTCGAGGCGGCTGATCTTGTTGAACTCCTCGGGGCACAAACCATTGAAGAGAATGTCGCAAGCTTGAGCATTGTATTGCAACATCTTCAATTCTTCCGCGATTGCTTCATGATCCGGTTCTTTACCATCCTCAAAGAATTCACCTTGCAAGGCAACACGAACAATTGCCCAAAGGGTGGGGTTATGACCAAGAATATGCATTTTCATCTTATGTTTCCAACTAGCAAAGTTTGTACCATCAAAATATGGACCTCTACGGTGATAGTTACCCTCACTAGACGCCATACTCTCCTAGGTTGTGAAACCAATGCAATGGAGACCAAAGCTCTGATACCACTTGTAGGATCGAAAGTATGTCTAGAGGGGGGTGATTAGACTACTTGACCAAATAAAAATCTATCATTTTCCCAATTTTAGTTGTGGGCAGATTTTAGCAAGTATATCAAGTCAAGCAACACCCTACACATGCAATTCTAAGAGTATAGCAGCGGAAAGTAAAACATTGCATATGTAAGTAAAGGAGGGGATCGGAGATTTCAAACGCAATGAAAACACGATGATTTTTGGTGTGGTTCCGATAGGTGGTGCTATCGTATGTCCATGTTGATGGAGACTTCAACCCACGAAGGGTAACGGCTGCACGAGTCCACGGAGGGCTCCACCCACAAAGGGTCCATGAAGAAGAAACCTTGTCTATTCCACCATGTCTTACATCCACGAAGGACTAGCCTCACTCGGGGTAGATCTTCACGAAGTAGGAGATCTCCTTGCCCTTACAAACTCCCTGGTTCAACTCCACATGATATTGGAGGCTCCCAAGTGACACCTAACCAATCTAGGAGACACCACTCTCCAAAAGCTAATAGATTGTGTGTTGATGATGAACTCCTTGCTCTTGTGCTTCAAGTGATAGTCTTCCCAACACTCAAACAACTCCTCACAGATTTGGATTTGGTGGAAGAAGGGATTTGAGTGGAAAGCAACTTCGGAAGGCTAGAAATCAAGGTTCAAATAGTAGGATTGCAATAACTTGATCTCAACACATGAGTAGGTGGTTCTCTCTCAGAAAATGTATGGTGGAAATGTAGGCATGTTCGGATGGCTCTCTTACTTGGTAAGAGGGTGGTGGAGGGGTTTACATAGTCTCCACATGAAATCCAACCGTTACACACTCTTGATCAAACTCGGTGGCACCGATTTGAATCTTGGTGAGACCGGCCTGTGCAAAAGATATGAACGTTTGAAGTTTCGGTGGGACCGACTGTGAACAACTCGGAGCGACTGATGTGCAATGGTAAGGCAAACCTCGTTTCGGTGGCACCGATTGCAACATCTCGGTGAGACCGAAATGATTGCAACAGGCAACAGAAAGTTGGTCAAGCCATCTTGGTGGCACCGATTGGAAACTCGGTTGGACCGAAATATTTGCAATAGGCAACAGAGAGTTGGCCAGGCCATCTCGGTGAGACCGAGATCCATATCAGTGGATCCGATTTGTTAGGGTTTGGCTTGTGGCACTGTCTTGATGAACTCGGTGGGTCCGGATGAATAGGATTCGGTGGAACCGAGTTAGACTTTGGAACTTTGGACAACTTTGGATAGAGGAAGTGGCTGAGGGTTTTGGAGCAATAACAATAAGCACTTGAGCAAATAGATCATTATCAAAACCTCATCCCCTTTTAATAGTATTGGCTTTCCTATGGACTCAATGTGATCTTGGATCACTAATCCAAAAATGAAGAGTCTTGAGCTTTTGCCAATGTATGTCCTTAGCATTTTGAGGGGTCCACATTCCCTAGTCCTTGCCATGCCAATCATTGAACTTCCTGAAATCTTTTACTTGAGTGTTTATTAGTTCAATGAGATATATGTTGTAATGAATTGCCAAAACCACCAAGGGAGCAAATGCACTTTCAGGTGTCACTTGGTACATCGTGCCTCGGTGTCTCTACCACATCATAGCCCACCCCTGGGGTCAGTGCTACGCACAGCCACCAACACATATCCTACAAACACCAGAAACTAGTAGCAACTCCAGGACAGAGATCAAGGCGATTTATAAGTCGAGTGGGTCAATTAAGTATCCCAATGTGTCGTAGTAACTGTCTTGGATCACAAACGCAGAACTCAGTTCCTAAGGACGGTCCCAATGAGACAACCCACCATGTAGTCCTACATGACCTCTCATCGCTACCTTTACCAAATCGTGTTCACACACTTAGCTCTCACATAGTAGGACATGAACAAAACCATTACAATTCATCGCCCTGATGGATCAGACCCGACACAACTCTAAGCATAGCAGGCATAACAAGCAAGCATGGATGAGTAGTCACAACATGGCTCAAGCCATTCCTACTCATGCTAGATGGTTTTAGCTATTTACTGTGGCAAAGACAGGTCATGCAGAGGAATGGGTTCAACTTCTGCAACATGTAGCAGTTGAATCATTGTTGTCCTAATGCAGTAAAAGAGAGCAAGAGTGAGAGAGTGGGATTGCTTGCCTGGCACTTCTGAAGATAGCATTGTGTCTTCATCAGTGACATCGATCTCAACGTCGGAACAACGTCTACCAGAGGGATCAAACACCGGCAAACATAAAAAAGGAGCAACATTCAATGCAATGCACAATCAAATGAATGATATGATGTGTTAAGGTACTGAATTGAGCTAAAGCAACAACAAGTCATTTTAATTGAAGTGGAATTCAAACATATATCAAAGTCCAACTCCAAATCTATTTAGCAAATTTTCCCTAAACATGATTTGTCCTAAATAGTGAGGTTAGCTTGTTTAAACATGCATGAACATGGCATAAACAGATTCTTCATATTTTTCTGATAATTTGTCATATATAAATTATTTCATTTGGAGTTACGGTTGAATTTCTATGATTTTTAAAGTTTGGGGTATTTTCTGAAATTCATAAATCATTTTCTGATTTATTTTAATTCCAGAAATGTCAGAGTCTAGGATCTGTGTCCAAGAAACTTCTCCAAGAACTTAGGATTCGAACTCTGGGGGACTTTGCTTGGCAACCTACGACGCGACGGCAACTACGGCGGGGACACGACGGGCTCGCTAGCTCTCACCGGACACGAAGGGGACACGCGAGCTACCCAGGTTCGGGCCACCGTGCGGTGTAATACCCTACTCCTGCCTTTGTTGGATTGCTCTGTGGTGGAGAGCTCATGCTCCAGATACAAGAGGTGTGGGGGAGAATGAGTCGATCCCCTTACATGGAAGCAACCCTGCCCCTTTTGTCGTGCCTTGGTCCTCTTCCCCGAAAATATGAGCGGGAAAGGGTTGCCACAGGGCGGCAATTCAAAAGGGGGACAAGAGCGCAGGCTTATCCTGACTAAAGGCGGTCTCCGCCTGCTAAAGTAGCTCCTTGTGACGCGCTGGTGGGCTTGGCGATGACCTCCGACCTGGCGCGCTGATCCGTCCTGATCTTCTATCACCAAAGGGGAAAGCCTTTGGGACTTGCTTTGGGGGAGGCAGATGCCGCTGCTCCCTTATCACCAGAATGGAAGCTGGGCTTGGTCGCGCCCCGCTGTCCTTATCCTGACAGCGGGACGTCACCCATGTGCTGGGCGGGGAGCCCTGCGGCTGGTGCCGTACGACTTGCTTCATGAGAAGGCCTCGTGAGGGGAGCCTCGCGAGGGAACCTGGTGCTTGGTGGCCTCGGCAGGTGATGTCTACTACACAACTTATTCTTGTAGACTCATGTTGGGCCTCCAAGCGCAGAGTTTTGTAGGACAGTTGCAATTTTCCCTCAAGTGGATGACCTAAGGTTTATCAATCCGTGGGAGGCGTAGGTTTAAGATGGTATCTCTCAAGCAACCCTGCAACCAAATACAAGAAATCTCTTGTGTCCCCAACAGACCCAATGCAATGGTAAATTGTATAGGTGCACTAGTTCGGCGAAGAGATGATGATAAACGTGTAGTATGGATAATAGATATAGGTTTTTGTAATCTGAAAATATAAAAACAGCAAGGTAGCAAATAGTAAATGGGCATAAAAACGGTATTGCAATGCTTAGAAACAAGGCCTAGGGTTCATACTTTTGCTAGTGCAATCTCTCAACAATGCTAATATAATTGGATCATATAACCATCCCTCAACGTGCGATAAAGAATCACTCCCAAGTTCCTATTAGCGGAGAACATAAAATAGAAATTCTTTGTAGGGTACGAAACCACCTCAAAGTTATCCTTTCCGATCGATCTATTGAGCTATTCCTATAAGTGTCACAAACAGCCCTAGAGTTCGTACTAAAATAACACCATATGATACACATCAACCAACTCTAATGTCACCTAGATACTCCAATGTCACCACAAGTATCCGTGAGTTGATTATACGATATGCATCAAACAACTTCATAATCATAATATTCAATCCATACAAAGATCTTCAAGGAGCACCCCAAAGTTTCTATCGGAGAAAAGATAATGAAAATGTGCATCAACCCCTACGCATAGATTACCCCAATGTCACCTCGGGAATCCGCGAGTTGAGTGCCAAAACATACATCAAGTGAATCAATATAATACCCCATTTTCACCACGGGTATTCATATGCAAGACATACATCAAGTGTTCTCAAATCTGAATATTCAATCCGACAATAACGAAACCTCAAAGGGAAAAGATTTGATTCATCACAACAAAGATAGAGAGGGAAGAAACACCATATGATCCAACTATATTAACAAAGCTCACGATACATCAAGATCATGCCAAATGAAGAACACGAGAGAGAGAGATCAAACACATAGCTACTGGTACAAACCCTCAGCCCTGAGGGTGAACTACTCCCTCCTCGTCATGGAGACCGCCGGGATGATGAAGATGGCCTCCGGTGATGCTTTCCCCCCTCCGGAAGGGTGCCGGAAAAGGGCTGTAGATGAGATCGTGGAGGTACAGAGGCTTGCGGCGGCGTAAAAACTCATCTAGGTTAACTTTCGGGGGTTTCTGAATATATATGATTTTTCAGCGTTGGAATCACGTGAAACGGAGCCACGTGGGCCCCACGAGGTACCAGGGCGCGCCTGGGGGGGTGGCGCGCCCTGGTGCCTCGTGGGCACTGGGTGGCCCCCCTCCAGTGGGTCTTGGTGCCAATATTGTTTATTTGTCCAATAAAAAATCTCCAAAAAGTTTTAGCTCATTTGGAAAACTTTCATTTCTGCACAAAAAACAACACCACGGTAGTTCTGCTGAAAACAGCGTCAGTCCGGGTTAGTTCTAATCAAATCATACCAAAACCATATAGAATTGTTATAAATATGGCATGAATACTTCATAAATTATAGATACATTGGAGACATATCTGCAGGGCCTGGACTGGTGGCGAGGGGCCTCGCGAGGCTCGCCCCTCGAAAGGCGGCTTCCTCCGGGGCGACTGAGGCAGGGCCACCCTCATGGGCCGGCCCAAGCGTCCTCCTCCGGGCCAGAGGCAGACGGGCCGTGGTACCCTGGTTCCCACTGGGCCGACAGTAGCCCCCGGGCCCACGGCGCGCGCGTTCCCTCCGTTAGGGACGAAATGACGCGGGGCCCATCGAGCTGCCGGGCCCAGAGGTGACGCGTGGCGGCTTCCGCGGGGTGGGTCATCCCCACTCCCCACGACGCCTCGGTAACCGCCGTCTTGGCGATAAAGCCTGCTCGCGCGGGGCGCAGGCGCGTCATTGCTCCTCGTCCCCATCTTGCCCTTCGTCTCGCGCGAGCAGCTCCTCCGTTACTCCTCCCCCAACTTCCAATCTCTCCGTCGCCATGGCCCCTGGCAGGAAAGGGAAGAAGAAGACCGCCGAGCCGGGGTCGTCGGTCCCGCCGGGGCCGGGGCCCGCGCTGCTAAAATCTGTGATCCTCAACGAGGAGGGCCTGGATAAGGTGCGGCCGATGATGGCCAGCAACCACAACGGGAACGGGGCGACGAAGATCTGGCCGGCGTCGCGCCCCATGGCGCAGCGAGGGGGCACGACCTTCCCCTTCTTCCTTCACTCCATCTTCGCCGGGCTGGTGCCTCCCTTCTCTGACTTCTTCGATGCCATGCTCAGCCACTACCAGGTTCATGCGTTGCACCTGCACCCGAGCTCGATCCTTCTTCTCTCCGTCTTCGCCTACCTCTACGAGGCCTTTCTAGGGGTGCTGCCATCCATGGCCTTCCTCCTGAAATTCTTCCGCCTCCGCCTGACAGAGGTGGACCAGTGCTCGGGTTGCGTGTCATTCCAGATGGTCGCGGGCATGCGCGCGCACATCATCGACATGCGGATCCCCAAGGAGGTGGAAGGCTTCAGGGAGCGCTGGGTCTACATGGACACGCGCTAGTACAGCCCCTTACTCGAAATCCCGGAGGCGCCAGCGATGCCGAGCTCCAGGTGGGGGCCCGCCGAGCTGACCGAGGCCACGCTGGGACAAGTCATGGCAAGGATGCAAGTGCTCCAAGCCGGCAGGCTCACCGCGGGCATGGTCATCAAGGAGTTTGTGCGCAAGCTCATTGCCCCCCTCCGAAGGCGCCTTTGCCCGGTATGGACCCACTCAGGCCTGGGGGACCCCATGAGGTTGAGCCCCGATCGCCTTGCCCCGAAGGTGGTGGAGGGGCTGGTGAACGTTCTCCTTGCCGCGGCGATGTCATTCCCGCCGCCAAGCGCGGCTCCAATTTACTGCTTCAGAAACCGGGAGGACGTGCGGGCCGGCATGCCACTATTTGATCAGTGGGGGCTTGTGGGATCCCGCGACAATCCGGTCTAGGTGCTGCCGCTTCCCGGAGGTGAAGGCGACACCAAGGTCGTGGCCGCGGCGGACACCTGGAGCGAGGCGGCATCCTCCGAGCCGACTCGCTGCCTATCGACGGCAGGAACCGGCAGCGGCGGCGGCAGTGATGCCGGGGGGGCCCGAGCCGAGCCCCTGCGGTCCGCGCCCCCGATGGAGGAAATCCTCGGCGCGGGGAGCCCTTCGCCCGGTGGGACGGTCCCACCCGTTGAAGCCTTGGGAGGGCGCCTGGACGGGCCTCGTGCGGGGGCCTCGGGAGGGGGCCCCAGCGAGCCCCGAGGGGGCGGAAATGGCAGCCGCCTGGGAGGGAAGCTAAGGAAGCAGCGATGGGTCCCTAGAGACGAGTAAGTCCCCTTGCCCCGCGCACTCCTTGCGGCTGTCGTCTCATCTTGCACGGCACGGCCTGATCCCCATCTATGCAGGAGGGGCTCCCCGTCGAAGAAGAAGAAGGAGGGAACCCGAGACGAGGATGCCGGCGAGCCGGCCTGGGCTCAAGTCCATTCAATCAGTCGTTGAAATGATGCTTCTCAAATTCAATTATGGTGGTAGTTGTCTTTTGTTTCCCCTTTCTTTTCTTTTCAACGATCTAGCTTTTATTCTTTGTTCCGGATGCATTGTGGTGTTTCTCTCTTCGAACCATTATCTCGTTTTGCCAAGATCATGTTCTTTCCTTGCTTATCCATTTTACCGGAGTGTTATGTCATTTTTTCAAGTTCTTTTCATCTTATCAAGCCTTGCTTCTCTTTTAAACCGGAGCGCTGTCCGAATTCTTTCTTGCCCTTGTGCCATTCTTCATCTTTTTGCAACCTCCAAGGCTCGTTGGTTTCGCTCTTTTGTCAAGAAGCAACCTTGTTTTACCTCTTCCTCTACATCTTCCGGCTCCTTCCTAAGATCTCGGGTCGAGATCTTCTGTTAGTGGGGGAGAGTTGTGACGCCCCGAGACCGATGCTCCAGATTTTCCTTCCATTTGTGTCCATTGTTGCCATGTGATTCGTTTGCTTGTTGCACCTTGCCATGTCATCATGTGCATTTCATCCGCATGTTTTCATAAAACTGCATCCGTTCGTAGTTGCCGGCTTCTCCGCGTCCCTTCCGTTGTCCGTTTCGAGACCCGACACACTCGCACGCGCCCGCGGCACCTCCGAATTATTATTTTATAAGTGGGATAAAAATGTTCTCGGAATGGGTTGAAGTTGACGTGCGGTCTTATTATATTGTAGGTAGTCCGCCTGCCAAATTTCGTCCCATTCGGAGGTCGTTGGGTGCCCCAACGGATAAATATAGCGGCACTATAGCCGGTCAAATCATCGGACGTTTTCGGTGTTCCGAAAACCATGCCGGGCTGCCAACTTCCCTCTCATCTCAGCCCGACCACTCTACACAACCCACGTGGCCCAGCCTAGCCTACCCCTCTCGGCGGAGCCGTCCGATCCCGATCGGAGGGATCTGAACCCCCCCCCCCCCCCAAACACTCTCCTCCTAGCCCCCTTTACCTATTTAATCAGCTCCCCCTCGTCCAAATCAGACTAAAACCCTAGCCTAACCCCTCCCCTAACCTCCAACCGCCTCCCTCCTCGTTTTCAGCGCCGGCCAGCCCCTCCTCGCCACTTGGCGCGCCGCCAATGGCCTGAGCCGCCGCCCGCAGCCAACCAGCCACCGCCACCTCACCCCCCCCCCCGGCGCCCTCCAGCCAGCCATGGCCCGCCCGAGCCCGCGCGTAGCCCTCCCGGGCCCATCTGGCCGCGCAGCCAGCCCGCGCGAGCCCGAGCACCGCCCATCTCCCGAGCCTAGCGCCGCCCTCTCCTCTACCCCGCCGCCGCACCGCGCCGCCGCCTCGCCACCCTCGTCGCCGGCCGTCTTCCCGCCGCGCTGCCTCGCGCCGCCGCACGCCGTCTGCCACCACGGCCGGATCCGGGGTCCCCATGCCCGGATCTGCTCGATCCCGACCTCCTCTACGCCACCCCGCCGCCTCGTCGCCGTTTCGCCGTCGCCGCCTCGCTCCCGCCCGAGCTCGCCGCCGACCTCGCCCTGCGTCTCCGCCGCATGGATCCGGCCGGGAACCACCTCCCCGCCGTCCCCTCGACCGCATCTGGTGCCCGGCGCCCGTCCCCGGCCTCCCTGCACGCCGCCGCCGCCGACAACCACCATGGCCGCGGCCTCCTTCAACCCCGCGCCGGGATCCCTCCGTCCCGGGTCCGTGAGGAACCCCCATCCAAACGGCCCCTGTGCAGCGCCGTCCCGCACCATCCCGAACCGTCCCGTCCAGTTTCTCTCACGAGGTATAAATGGCTGGGTCCTTAGATTCAAACTTCATGCATGCATTTTGTGTAGGCCATATCTTTGCGCATGTTGATCCTATGGTGATGATCCTTCCATGTAAATTGCTCTACTCTTCGTGCTCTACATGATGGTTGCTGTTGCATTCATGTTAGGATTCATCTTCATGTGCTAATCTCTGTTGCAAAAGTGCATCATGCGGTTAACTGCAGAAAACTGTTAATATTTGTCACTTTGTCATTTTTGTGTGATTTAATGCAAATGTCATATGAGCATCTTGTCAACATGTCTTTGGAGTATTTTCATGTCTTCTTGCTGCTAGTATTTATTCCATGCCATGATATGCCATGATATGACTACCATGAGCTTGCAAACATGCCTAGTTAATGTTGTTGTTCTGAGTAAAAGCTGTATGTGATAAAACTTGCCAACTTTGCTTGATGGTTGCCACTAATCTATAGCTCATATGC
Source organism: Elymus sibiricus (assembly GCA_039707655.1). NCBI lineage: Eukaryota > Viridiplantae > Streptophyta > Magnoliopsida > Poales > Poaceae > Elymus > Elymus sibiricus. The sequence continues at coordinate 258,936,603 of CM077674.1, forward strand.
ATATGATTCCTTCATGTGATTGGGTCTATGCAATGTGTACTTTGATGCCATGCCCTTGGTTGCTATGTAATCTTGCTGTAGCTTGTCTATTTGTTGCTCTCAAGTTGCCATCATGATATAATTGTCAGCCTGTTGACAGAATGTTCCATTTTGTAATAATCATAGTAATTAATCTGTGCATCCTAAGAACTTTTGCCAATGGAGTGAATTGAAGATTGCCATGTCTACTGTATGCTCATGTCAATTTCATAAATATTAAAATTGCTATGCTTGCTGTTATGTGCCTCCCAAGTCAGCATCATAATGTTGTTGTCAGCATGCCCAGTTTTCTGTTGGTTCATGTTTGCATATTGCCTTGATGATTGCCATGAATCTATTGTTCCTATGATTATGCCCATGTTGTATGTTTTCATCTACATGTTGTATACTTCCATGATGTACCATTTGTCGCCATGTTATTGCACTGTAGCATATTTGTTCTTTGCCTCCAACATGCCATCATATTAACTCTGCTCATGTATATGCCCTGTTTAGCAGAACATTGCATTTTGCATGGATCATATTGACTTAACCTTGATGCCTATGAACCTGAACCTTAAAGATAATTTGAAGTATGTCATCTCTACTTTCAGTGCATATCATGATGATGCCCATCATGTGCTTGTAGCTTGCTGTTTTGGTGTTTGCAAAGTGCCATGTTGCTGTTTTGGGCAGGTTGCTATTATAACTTGTGCAGAGTGAATGTGTTGAACCGTTGCTCCGTTTTAATCATGTTCTATATGAAACTTGCTTAGATTTGTGTGTAGTTTCATTTTGTCATGTTGCATCCTTGGTTTGAGTGTTTGTGGTTGATGTTTGCATGCATTTTGCATTATTGCCATGTTAATCTTGTTTAGTGCATATCTTCTAGACCGTAGCTCCGAATTAAATGTTCTACATATGTAACTTGACTAGAAAAACATGTAGATCATCATGGTGCATGTTAACTTGCTGTTTAACCACTTTAACATTGTGTTTAATTCACATCAGTACCAATTTCGAAATTTGCATATGGGGATTTACCGGAATTGTTGTTTGTGTTTCCGGCCTCATTTAAACTTGCCTAGTTGTATGGATTGCTTATGCTTCATCTCTTGCCATGTTTAACAATATTTAAACTTGACATGCATCATATTTGGTTGTGCATCATGCCATATTTATGCTTGTGTGTTTACCATGATGTTTGCTTCTTTCCGGTTGTGCTTCTTCTCGATAGTTCCGGTTTCGTTGCGATTGTGAGGATTCGTTCAACTACGTTGGTTCGTCTTCTTCATGGATTCGGTCTTCTTCCTAGCGGGATTTCAGGCAAGATGATCATGACCTTGGATATCTCTACTATCTTTGCTTGCTAGTTGTCTCGATGCTATCGCTATGTCGCGCTTCCTACCACATATATGTCAGCCTCCCATATGCCATGATACAGCCTCTAACCACCCTTACCCAGCAAACCGTTGTTTGAATATGTTACTGCTTTCCTCAGCCCTTTCTTATAGCGTTGCTAGTTGCAGGTGCAGTTGCAGGTTGTTCCATGTTGGGACATGGATATCTTGGGATATCACAATATCTCTTATTTAATTAATGCATCTATATACTTGGTGTTGGGTAGAAGGCTCGGCCTTTTGCCTAGTGTTTTGTTCCACTCATGCCGCCCTAGTTTCCGTAATACCGGTGTTATGATCCTTGATTAGCGTTCCTAACATGCTCAGGGGAATGGGACCCTCTTGATAGTTCAATTTGAATAAAACGCTTCCAGCAAGGCCCAACATTGGTCTTAACATTTGCCCAACATAATAATATTCATGTGATGATTGTATGTATTCCTCTGTATCCCCATCTATTATGTACATGGTACGATGTAATGATATCCACCTTTCAAGCGTCTTCGATATGCGCTTCTATCCCTGGTGGGGCCTCAGAGTCCCTCGAGGATAGGATCGCATATTGGGTGTGATAAGTTGGTATCAGAGCCTCGACCGACCATAGGAGCCCCTTGATTGATCGAACCGTTAGCGAGTATAGAAGAAAAACCATTTTGAGTCTAGTTATATATCGGAGAGTAGGAATTCTTTTTACTCCTTATCCCCTTCGTCGCTCTGGTGAGGAATTGTGACGTAGGTGTTTTGATTCTACTACTCTTCTCACTCAAAAAAAATTTAGGATCACGCGGGTATTTTGGAATCGTAATGATATCGTTGTGACGGGAATTCTGTCTTGGTGCCTCCTGACCGTATGGATTGGACCCGGGGAGTTGAGCTCCAAGGTGTTCTTGTCACATTCGCTATCGTTTCAGTTCCTGAATACCAGAGGACGCCGACATCGAAACACTGCTATACTTTTTGTGGTGGCAAATAGTGCCGTGACTTTTCCCCAGTACTGGAGGAGATAGCTCGGATGATCCACCATGGCTAGTATCGCTGTGTTTTCGAAGGTCTGAGGTAGACGAATTTGCGAAGTTTCTCGGTTGTGTGTTAAGGGTTGCGGATGCAGTTGCAGCTGATTAGGTTGTTGATTGCTGAGTAGGTTCCTGGACCCGCAACCTGATTGCATAACCAAGAAGTTTCGGGAGTTCTTATGTGGGAATTCAAGTAGTTACCTACGGTTATCCTTCTGACAAATGCATGAGGGGTTATGTATTTGTTTCCGGCTTATTCTGCAAGCCACATCCTTTGTTTTGTTTTGAGTTGTGGTATTTGAGTTGCTTCGAAGTCAACAAGTGAGATCCATATCTTTCCTCAGCGGTGTTCTCATATTTCTAAGGGAGTGCTAATCCTTCTTGTTCATCGAGATTGTCATGTAAATTCTTTTCACCCGGTGTGCTTCTCTTCAAGTTGATCCGATCCTTTCAACATTTGCAAGATCAATTCCCAGTTTTCACAACGGAGTTCATTTCATCCCTCCTAAGTTATCTTTATTTTCCCACCCTCCCACCCTTTTTTCTTCACGGAGCCAGAGACCTCAGTCAAGTATCCATTTTATTCGTGAGAAGCCTGTCCATTCTTCTCCTTCAATGTTCTTAACCGGTGATTCTCGTGAAGGTGCTCAGGAGTTCTAGTTCGTCATTTGTCAGTCTCATTTTCTTTCCGGTGGATTCAATTCAAGCTCTCGTTGTTGATCGTATCCGCTTCTTTTGTTCACATGCTTTCCCATGTTGGAAATTCTAACCCAAGCCTCTCTTGTCTCCGCTTTCTATTCTTTTCCACTGCGAAGAAATTATCTCAGAAGATGCATCCTTCTATTCAAGATCCATTCGACATATTTCGAGGTTTTTATTTCATTCAAGCCATTGAATTCAACTGGTGCAATCTCTATTTCAAGCAGTTGTTCCAACGGTGTTTCTTTTGAGTGGGCCCTAACCCACAGGTCTTTTCCCAGGATCTTACCTGACTCTTTTAATTTTTCCGGTGCTATTCTCAAATTCTTTCAAAGTTTGATGTAACAATGGTATCCATCAGTCAATTCCCTTCTCCAAGAGCTCTTTCAAATTCTTGTCATCTTTGGCTCAACCTTAATATTCTTCATTGTTCCGGAGTGTCTCAATAATTTTGGTGGTTCTCATCGTAATTCTCAGTATTTGAAGACCGAAGAAGAGATTCTCTTAAATCTTGTCCGTTCTCTTGAAGATTCGTGGTGCAAGCTCGTTGCTATCCTCTCAATTGTTTTCATTCATGAGAAAGTCTTTTCATACCCATCCGAAGCATTTCATGAGTTTTTTTTTCCATTTTGATCCTCTGAAGGCCAGCATTTCATAATTCTTCATTCTCAATGTTCATTTCTCGTTCTCTAATTCTTCCGGTGCATCGTTCAAGTATTCTTTAGTTAGCTCGTGATCGCTTCGTTCTCTTGTATCTAAATTCCCTCAAGTATCTTCGTTCGTTTTCTAATTCTTCCCGGCGATTCATTCTTTTTATTCGTTCTTTTCAATTCTTATGGTGGTTTCATTCAACATTCCTCTTCCTTGTTATCATATCAATTCATTTGTTCTTTCCAAAATCCTACCGGTGTTTCCATGAAGACTTCGTCAAGTTGGCGCTATATCTCTCTTTAATCTTTTCAATAAGAATAAGTAGTATGCAAATCCATTGCTTTTGATGTGACACCCTGGTTTTTGGCAACTTTTTATTTTCAAAATCTTTCTGGCTTTATTTGCAATTTGGATGGTTTTCGAACCTTTCAGTTGACTTTGGACTTATGAATCTCTCTCAATGATCCAAAGCCCTCAACATCTTGCCACAATCCTACCACACACCTTTTGGATCAAATTTCAATTCTCAAATCTTTACCAATTATTCACTTTCTTTCTTTGGGAAAATCTGTCATCACTATGGGTTATGAAGCAACCTATAGTTCTGGTGATCAGAAAAATCCCAAATTAATACCACACCTTCTTGTCATCATCTACTCCCACAATCTTCAAAAACATTTCCTGGTCCAGTATAAAATTTTGTCCAGAAAACTCCATTTATCTTCTGGACAGAACTGGCCCTTTGTGAAGCAACTCATATTTTCCCAACTCAGATAATTCCCTGAGATACTAGGGAACCTATCTTGCCACAATATCCTAAAATATCATCTTGCCCAGTACAAATTTTCAGCAGCAATATTCTGCCAAATTTCTGCTCAAATGGAACCTCTATGAAGGAAGTACCAGCTAGAGGTATCCAATTGAGCTGAAATTTTTATGACATCTTCTATCCACCAAATAACCCTCCCACACAAAATTTCAGCTCCAGTCGACCAACCAGATGAGTGCTACAAGCTCATCTTTCCTCTGGACCAGTAATAGCAGTTGTACAGGAACCCCATTCAAATCTTGATGAAAGTTTCTCAAACCTGGCCAGCTTATAGTCCTTCCAAAGTAGATCATCCCAGACATCTCTATTGGCTTCATCTCCAGCTCACCTCTCCTCCAGATCCCTCTCAAAGTTTCTGTCAGAAACTGTAGCTGAAGCTACACTTCGAACCAGAGTGCATCTAGTCGAGCCAGTGGCACAGAGAGGCTAAGTGGTCAAGGGTCAACGTGTTGGACAAGATGCGCCAGGACTGCGTGGCCTCTAGATGCCAATGCCCATGGTGAGCACGGCAATGGCATGCCAAAACTCGCGCTCTGCACCGTGCCCGCGACGGATGTGATGCGTCCGGCTGCCCCGCGTGACCATACCTTGTCTCAGCTCGCCGACATCTTCTCATTCCCCCACCTGGCCGTTCTGGAACTTCCCCCTCGCCGAAATCATCCCCGGCGGCCGCCACGCACGCGGGCACTATGGCACCCGTGCGGCCACAGTGGCTCTGCCGCCCGTCGTCTTCCTCCGCAAGCCGCCACTGCATGCCATAACTCCTCTGCCCTCTCCTATCCCGTCGCCCGCGTCGAGCCAGCCAGCGTGGTGTCCTTGCGCCGGCGATGTGGCCGCGGTGCATGCGAGTCCAGAAGCTCCGCCTCCTCCTATATATAGGCCTCCCCGGCCTCTCTTCGCTCCTCACCTCACTGCCTCCGCCTCATAGAGACCCCCCTAAGCACCGAGCCACGACCGAGAGGCCCTCTGGCCTCGCCGCTCGCCGGCATTCCGACGCCGATCCCCACACTGCTATAGCTCGATTTTCCCCACCCCAGCTCTACCCGACTCCACATTCGAGCTCACCGCACTCCCACGACTCCGCCCGACCTCTTTCCAAGCCAAATCGCTGCCGGAATCGCTGTCGCTGACGACCCCTGAACCAGCCGCCGCCGGAGAAGAGAGCGACGCCGTCAGGCTATCTCCGGAGACGCCACTGGTATAGGGAGGACCGCCGTCGAGTGGCCGATCCATCCCCGCAGTCGCCCGAGCTCGCCGCGATCGTTAACTCCGGCTATCGCCGTCGGTGAGCCGCCCGTGCATTGTTCTCCTCTTTTCTTTTTAATTATGACAGCTGGGGCCCGCCCGTCAGTGGCTCAGCCACGTCCAAATTGGTATGTTAGTGAAGGTGTATTTGGAAAGTATGCCTTCGACGTGGCCTGTCCAGAGCATTTAGAATTTCAGTTTAAATCCAGATTTGACCAGGAACTTTGACCGTCCATAACTTTTTATCCATAAGTCCAAATCAAATGATTCTTTTTGCATTGGATTGGTCTTGAGCTCCTCTATTTTCTGGTAAAATTTGGTATTTTTCCCATGCTCACAGAATTTCTGGTGAACAGAACAGTGTTATGTGACATTTTCCTTTGCATTTTTAAAATATTTTCAGAAGGAAATCCTTTTGACTTTGAAGCCCAGGAGTTTGTGGATAACCCAACAGAGCAAGGCAAGCCATGTCATCCATTGCATGAAGCATTTCAATAGTGTTGGTTATTTAATTGAATTATATGCATTATTTTAACATGTGAAATTGATAGTAAATTATTTAGATGCCTAGCTACTGCCATGTTAAGTTATTCATGATAAATACCCATGCTTGTTAAATACTTGTTATACCTAAACCTAATTGGTTGATCTAGTGCCACCTATCCGGACTTATCCGTGTAGCCACATTTGCCGGTATGGGACGGCCTTGCCTTGGTGTGACTTTGTGCTCTTTTATCGGTACCCCCAAAGAGGGAGGGTTATGCGTGTGTGCTACCCTGATCAGGTAGACAACGATAATCCTGTGAGCCCAGCTGAGTTATTTTGCCGGTGTCCCCGGTTGGGACAGTTTAGTTTGGCCACGACGGTGGCAGGTGTCACGGGGTGACACAGGGGCCACCCAGGACATGACCCTGGGAGGGTATGATTGTCGGTGGTACGATAGAGGAGTCACGAGTCAGGCAGGTTTCGTTGGAGCAGCACCGGTCCACCCGAATGGGAGCATGAGGCCAGGAGCTCCATAGTGTGGGTAAAGTGCGCAACCTCTGCAGAGTGTATGAATCTATTCGAATAGCCGTGTCCACGGTATTGGACAGTCCGTACTAGGCCACTGAATGGTCAACCGAAATAATGATAATAATGATGGAAGAACTTGTCTCATGTTCAGAGGTACTCTATGGCTCATGAGTATTTCGGGGGTTGTGGAATAACCCCGAAGAGAGTAAGTTGGTATTCGGTATCAGTAAGCACCTAAGCACTTAATATGATTATTGCCATGCTATTGTTTGCCGCATTGTTATGGTTGCCATGAGCTTGCGAGTACATTCCAAGTACTCACCTGGCGTATCATGCCAGATGCAGGAGAAGCCGAGGACGGAGGTGCCCATGGTTCATGCTACGCTAACTAGGCCGTGTCCCCAGCAGTGTCCCTGTGGATGGAGTTTTCCGCGCTATGTTCCGCTACGCCGTAGTCACCTAGTAGTATTGAGGCCCTACTGTGTTCCATAAATAATGTAGATATTGTCATAGCACGTGCAGTGATTTTGGCCTCGCTATCGATGTAAATTATGAGCTTGTACTCGAGATATATCAATAAAGTTTTGTTCTATTCTGTTCCAAGTTGTTGTGTGTTTCCAGAAGACATGATCTCTGGGTTGGAAACACTGGTAAACCGGTCCTCTGAGCCGGGGTGCCACAACGCTTGGTATCAGAGCCACGCTGACTGTAGGACACCCTAGTTAACCCTGCGCTAGAGCCGCGACTAGTTTAGAGTCTCGGTGTGCCTTGCTTGTTGCATCTGATTGCTGCATTGCATGCATATAGTTTTTATTGTGCTAACCACTAGTTTGATGAGTGTAGATGGCACCAGTTCCGTACCACTACAACCATGAGCCAGCACCGTTCACTTTTCCAGTACTGCTTCGTAATGTCTGGCTTCGGCTGTATCCCAATGGCGAAGACCCAGTGTACCAGGTGTTCCGAGAGAAGCTTGCTGGTTCAGTATATGAGTATCACGCGGAGGCCTTTCTTACTGCGAGTTTAGATATTGGCAGCTACTCCCGTTCTTCCAAGGGCAGAACTGCTTCTACTCCGGAGTTGGCAATCCAGTTTGCTGCGATGGAGGCTCTTACTGACTTGCGCTTCCACGAGGTCGAGATGCAGACACATCCAGGTTTCTTTCACTACCCCACCCTGTTGCCTGCGACAGGGCGAGTCCTTTTCGCACCTGTTCACCTGGCGAGTGATCGTGCTACTAGTGTTTTATCTCGTTATCTGAATGCCAGTTACCGTATGATCACTTCACTAGCTGAGGAGCTGACTCATGCCCGAGAGGCACTTGCAGCTATTGCGGCAGCACAGTCTCCTCCTCCACCTCCGTTTTCACCCGGGTACACTCCACCCGTTCCACCTTCTGAGACTCCTTCTAGCTCGTTCGGACCGCCAGGCTTTTCGTCTGGTAGCCACCACAGTCACCTACCACGGATCAGATTATGAGAATGTTTGAAGAGAAAAGAAACCAAGATCTCATGGAATTGCTGAAAAGTATGCAGACTATGGTGGGTCAGAATAACAACAATGGGACACACTCTAAATTGTCTGATTTTCAGCAAACCAAGCCACCCAGTTTTGGTCAAGCCATGGATCCTATGGAAGCTGATGACTGGCTGCGGACCATGGAAAAGAAGTTGTACATAGCCCGCTGTGATGAGTCAGACAAGGTTCCTTTTGTTACTCACTACCTGGAGGGACCAGCAGCTATATGGTGGGACAACACAAAAATAATGTGGCCTTCTGGAGAAGATATTTCTTGGGAGAAGTTCAAAGAGGTATTCCACAAGTATCATATTCCTACCGGCATAATGAAGGTGAAGCAGAGGGAATTTTTGGCTCTTACTCAAGGGAATATGTCAGTGGGGGAGTATCTGAACAAGTTTAATAATTTGGCACGGTACTCTACCCACGACTTGTCCACAGAAGAAAGGAAGATTGACCGATTCCTAGGAGGGCTGAATCATACCCTCCGTTGTCAGCTCTGTATGCTTGACTTTCCTGACTTCCAGACTTTGGTAAACAAGGCTTTCATAGTTGAATGAGAGCATAAGCCAGGATATGACGATCGCAAGCGAAAGTTTGAACCCAAGAAGGACAACCGTGAGCAGTTTGCGCAGAAGCCACGCATTTGGCAACCAGGGCTGTCTAAGTACAAGCCTGCCTGGAACAATGGCAACAACAACAATAAGCCCGTCAGCCAGGACAAGACCTTCGGCAAATAGCCAGTGATGGAGGATTGCCGTCGCAACAACACATGCTTTACTTGTGGCCAGAGCGGGCATTACTCCAAGCAGTGCCCCACAAGAAATGTTGGACGCCGCCCCAATCCGAACTTTTATCGCAGTCAAGTCCATCATATCTCCGCTGAGGAAGCCCACGAAGCACCAGATGTGGTCCTTGGTATGTTTTCTGTTAACAACATACCTGCAATAATTTTATTTGATTCTGGGGCTTCTCATTCATTTATTTCGCGGAGTTTTGCCACCTTGCACAAATTTTCTCCTTCTCTTTTGGAAAAAATCATGGTGGTACAATCCCCTGGCTCCATGCTCAGAACAAATGTGATATACAAGGATCTGGAAATTTTGATACATGGCGTCAAGTTTCCAGCTACTCTTGTTGCCATTGAATCCCCTGGGCTGGATATAATATTGGGGATGGATTGGTTGGTACCACATCAGGTGTGTATCAACTGTGCCACCAGGAAGGTGACACTGGTTAACCCGGCAGGCCAAACAGTGCAATTCATTGCTAGCAGAATGATGTCAAAGAAAGGAATGGGATTCAAAGCCACAGCTACAGACATAAGTCTGATTCTAGTAGTCAATGAATTTCCGGACGTATTCCCGGAAGAATTGCCAGGAATGCCACCGGATCGGGAACTGGAGTTCGCTATTGAGGTTGTTCCCAGAACAGCTCCAATTTACAAGAAGTACTACCGCATGCCTTCCCCAGAGCTGGTGGAACTGAAGAAACAGTTGGATGAATTATTGCAAAAAGGGTACATTCGTCCAAGCACTTCACCTAGGGGATCACCCGTGCTATTTGTCAAGAAGAAGGATGGCAGCTTACGAATGTGTGTGGACTATCGCCAGTTGAACGAGGTCACTATTAAAAATAAATATCCGCTCCCCCGCATTGATGATCTGTTTGACCAGTTGAACGGGGCCCGGGTATTTCCCAAGATTGATCTTCGAACGGGGTATCACCAGTTAAAAATCAGGAAAGAGGATATCCCCAAGACAACCTTTACTACCAGATATGGCCTGTACGAGTTTACGGTCATGTCATTTGGTCTGACAAATGCTCCGGCATACTTCATGAGTATGATGAATAAAGTCTTCATGAACTTCTTGGACAAATTTGTGGTAGTCTTCATCGATGACATTCTTATCTATTCGAAAGATGAAGAGGAGCACACGCAACATCTCCGTACTGTCCTGGAAAGACTAAGGACCCATCGCTTGTATGCCCAATTTAGTAAATGCGAATTTTGGCTGAGAGAGGTGGGATTTCTGAGACATGTTCTGTCAGAACAGGGTGTGGCCGTCGACCCCAGCAAAGTGACTGTTGTATTAAACTGGAGGACACCAGCCACAGTAACTAAAGTCCGTAGTTTTCTGGGATTGGCAGGCTACTTCCGTCGCTTCATTGAAGGCTTCTCAAAAATAGCCAAGCCATTGACAGAATTGCTGAAAAAGAACCACAAATTTGACTGGACGGAAGAATGCGATAGCAGTTTCATGGAATTAAAGACGAGGCTAACTACGGCCCATGTCTTAGTTCTTCCAGACATTCACAAGAGGTTTGACATATATTGTGATGCTTCCAGGCGTGGAATCGGCTACGTTCTAATGCAAGAAGGAAAGGTTGTGGCATATGCATCCAGACAGCTACGACCCCATGATGAGAACTATCCCACTCATGATTTGGAATTGGCAGCCGTGATTCATGCATTAAAGATTTGGAGGCATTATCTCATTGGGCAGCGATGTGAAATATACACAGACCACAAGAGTCTCAAGTACATTTTCACTCAACCCGAGCTTAATCTCAGGCAGAGAAGATGGCTTGAATTGGTCAAGGATTATGACATTGGCATTAATTATCATCCGGGAAAAGCTAATGTGGTCGCCGATGCTCTCAGTAGGAAGCAAGGTACCGTGAACGCACTAATTGAGGGTATCCACCCAAGGCTACAAGAAGAGCTTGCCAAGCTAAATATGGTGCTATGCGGCCCAATTAACCCGGATACAATGGAAATTATTCCAACACTTATGGAAGAAATTAAGGCAGCTCAGAGATCAGATAAAGGTATACAAGAAATCAAGGAGCACATTCAGCAAGGAAAGGCCAAGTCCTTCTGAATTAACGAGTAGGGCACTGTATGGTTTGAGGACCAAATATGCGTGCCTGATCAAGAAAATTTAAGACAGCAAATACTCAGAGAGGCACATGAGTCTGCATAATCTATTCATCCGGGAGGAACATAGATGTACCAGGACTTGCGAGAAACTTTTTGGTGGCCCGGAATGTGAAGGGACATTGCATACTATGTCGCCTGTTGTGACATCTGCAACAGAGTCAAGGCGGAACAACAGAAACACGCTGGACTACTGCAACCTTTACCAGTTCCCCAGTGGAAATGGGATGACATATGCATGGATTTCATTGTTGGACTACCCAAGTCAACAAGAGGCAATGATGCTATCTGGGTCATTGTGGATATACTTACGAAAGTGGCCCACTTTATCCCGGTAAAGACCACTTTCAACGCTAATCAGCTCGCACAGCTCTACATGTCCCGGATAGTCAGCCTTCATGGAGTACCCAACTCTGTCACATCAGATAGAGGTTCCTTGTTCACTTCAGCATTTTGGCTACGATTGCACCAAGCCCTGGGAACCGTGCTAAAGCATAGCACGGCATATCATCCACAGACAGATGGGCAGACCGAACGTGTAAACCAGATATTGGAAGATATGCTTCGGTCTTGTGCTCTCACCTATGGACCTAAATGGGAGGATAGTCTACCCTATGCAGAATTCTCTTACAACAACAGTTATCAGTCGAGTCTCAAGATGTCACCATTCGAAGCCCTGTATGGACGGAAATGCCGCACTCCTTTAAATTGGTCTCAGACAGGAGACAACCATATCTTCGGCACGGATTTGATGCTCGAGGCTGAAAAACAAGTCAAAGATATTCAGGAACGTCTTCGAGCAGCCAAGTTCCGTCAGAAGAGTTACTATGATCCTAAGCACATAGAAGTAGCTTTTGAGCCCGGAGAATATGCCTACCTCCGAGTTACCCCCATGAAAGGAATAAAGAGGTTTCATACCCGAGGGAAGCTTGCACCGAGATATATCGGTCCCTTTCCAGTAATGGCTAGAAGAGGCAGAGTGGCATATCAGCTAGAGTTACCACCGGAGTTGTCTGACGTTCACGATGTCTTCCACATATCACAGCTAAGAAAGTGCATTGCACCCCCGATCAAACAGGCAGATATGAGTGAGCTAGAGTTGACCAAAGATTTGACCTACGAGGAAAGACCTGTCAGAATATTGGATGAGATGGAAAGAACTACTAGGAGTAAGACAATTAAATTTTACAAGGTGTTGTGGAATCATCATACTGAGGAAGAGGCTACCTGGGAAAGAGAGGATTTTCTGAGATCAGCATATCCCCACTTGTTCCCTGAGCAACCGAATCCCGAGGACGAGATTCATTCTAAGGGGGGTAGGTTTGTGACACCCTGGTTTTTGGCAACTTTTTATTTTCAAAATCTTTCTGGCTTTATTTGCAATTTGGATGGTTTTCGAACCTTTCAGTTGACTTTGGACTTATGAATCTCTCTCAATGATCCAAAGCCCTCAAAATCTTGCCACAATCCTGCCACACACCTTCTGGATCAAATTTCAATTCTCAAATCTTTCCCAATTATTCACTTTCTTTCTTTGGGAAAATCTGTCATCACTATGGGTTATGAAGCAACCTATAGTTCTGGTGATCAAAAAAATCCCAAATTAATACCACACCTTCTTGTCATCATCTACTCCCACAATCTTCAAAAACATTTCATGGTCCAGTATAAAATTTTGTTCAGAAAACTCCATTTATCTTCTGGACAAAACTGGCCCTTTGTGAAGCAACTCATATTTTCCCAACTCAGAAAACTCTCAGATAATTCCCTGATATACTAGGGAACCTATCTTGCCACAATATCCAAAAATATCATCTTGCCCAGTACAAATTTTCAGCAGCAATATTCTGCCAAGTTTCTGCTCAAATGGAACCTCTGTGAAGGAAGTACCAGCTAGATGTATCCAATTGAGCTGAAATTTTTATGACATCTTCTATCCACCAAATAACCCTCCCACACAAAATTTCAGCTCCAGCAGATCAACCAGATGAGTGCTACAAGCTCATCTTTCCTCTGAACCAGTAACAACAGTTGTACAGGAACCCCATTCAAATCTTGATGAAAGTTTCTCAAACCTGGCCAGCTTATAGTCCTTCCAAAGTACATCATCCCAGACATCTCTATTGGCTTCATCTCCAGCTAACCTCTCCTCCAGATCCCTCTCAAAGTTTCTGTCAGAAACTGTAGCTGAAGCTACACTTCGAACCAGAGTGCATCTAGTTGAGCCAGTGGCAAAGAGAGGCTAAGTGGTCAAGGGTCGACGTGTTGGACAAGGTGCGCCAGGCCTGCGTGGCCTCTAGATGCCAATGCCCGTGGTGAGCACGGCAATGGCATGCCAAAACTCGCGCTCTGCACCGCGCCCGCGACGGATGTGATGCGTCCGGCTGCCCCGCATGACCATACCTTGTCTCAGCTCGCCGACATCTTCTCCTTCCCCCACCTGGCCGTTCTGGAACTTCCCCCTCGCCGGAATCGTCACCGGCGGCCGCCACGCACGCAGGCACTATGGCACCCGTGCGGCCACAGTGGCTCTGCCGCCCGTCGTCTTCCTCCACAAGCCACCACTGCACGCCATAACTCCTCTGCCCTCTCCTATCCCGTCGCCCACGTCGAGCCAGCCAGCGCGGCGTCCTTGCGCCGGCGACGTGTCCGCGGCGCATCCGAGTCCAGAAGCTCCGCCTCCTCCTATATATAGGCCTCCCCGGCCTCTCTTCGCTATTCACCTCACTCCCTCCGCCTCATAGAGACCCCCCTAAGCACCAAGCCACGGCCGAGAGGCCCTCTGGCCTCGCCGCTCGCCAGCATTCCGCCGCCGATCCCCACACTGCTATAGCTCGATTTCCCCCACCCCAGCTCTGCCCGACTCCACATTCGAGCTCACCGCACTCCCACGACTCCGCCCGACCTCTTTCCAAGCCAAATCGCTGCCGGAATCGCCGTCGCCGACGACCCCCGAACCAGCCGCCGCCGGAGAAGAAGAGATCGATGCCGTCAGGCTGTCTCCGGAGACGCCACTGGTACAGGGAGGACCACCGTCGAGTGGCCGATCCATCCCCGCAGTCGCCCGAGCTCGCCGCCGTTGTTAACTCCGGCTATCGCCGTCGGTGAGCCGCCCGTGCACATATCTCCTCTTTTCTTTTTAATTATGACAGCTGGGGCCCTCCTGTCAGTGGCTCAGCCGCGTCCGAATCGGTACATTAGTGGAGCCGTATTCGGAAAGTACGCCTTCGACGTGGCCTGTCCAGAGAATTTAGAATTTCTGTTTAAATCCAGATTTGACCAGGAACTTTGACCGTCCATAACTTTTTATCCATAAGTCCAAATCAAATGATTCTTTTTGCATTGGATTGGTCTTGAGCTCCTCTATTTTCTGGTAAAATTTGGTATTTTTCCCATGCTCACAGAATTTCTGGTGAACAGAACAGTGTTATGTGACATTTTCCTTTGCATTTTTAAAATATTTTCAGAAGCAAATCCTTTTGATTTTGAAGCCCAGGAGTTTGTGGACAACCCAACAGAGCAAGGCAAGCCATGTCATCCATTGCATGAAGCATTTCAATAGTGTTGGTTATTTAATTGAATTATATGCATTATTTTAACATGTGAAATTCATAGTAAATTATTTAGATGCCTAGCTACTGCCATGTTAAGTTATTCATGATAAATACCCATGCTTGTTAAATACTTGTTATACCTAAACCTAATTGGTTGATCTAGTGCCACCTATCCGGACTTATCCGTGCAGCCACATTTGCCGGTATGGGACGGCCTTCACTTGGTCTGACTTTGTGCTCTTTTATCGGTACCACCAAAGAGGGAGGGTTATGCGTGTGTGCTACCCTGATCAGGTAGACAACGATAATCCTGTGAGCCCAGTTGAGTTATTTTGTCGGTGTCCCCAGTTGGGACAGTTTAGTTTGGCCACGACGGTGGCAGGTGTCATGGGGTGACACAGGGGCCACCCAGGACATGACCCTGGGAGGGTATGATTGTCGGTGGTACGATAGAGGAGTTACGAGTCAGGCAGGTTTCGTTGGAGCAGCATCGGTCCACCCGAATGGGAGCATGAGGCCAGGAGCTCCATAGTGTGGGTAAAGTGCGCAACCTCTACAGAGTGTATGAATCTATTCGAATAGCCGCGTCCACGGTATTGGACAGTCCGTACTAGGCCACTGAATGGTCAACCGAAATAATGATAATAATGATGGAAAAACTGGTCTCATGTTCAGAGGTACTCTATGGCTCATGAGTATTTCGGGGGTTGTGGAATAACCCCGAAGAGAGTAAGTTGGTATTCGGTATCAGTAAGCACCTAAGCACTTAATATGATTATTGCCATGCTATTGTTTGCCGCATTGTTATGGTTGCCATGAGCTTGCGAGTACATTCCAAGTACTCACCTGGAGTATCATGCCAGATGCAGGAGAAGCCGAGGACGGAGGTCCCGATGGTTCGTGCTACGCTAACTAGGCTGTGTCCCCAGTAGTGTCCCTGTGGATGGAGTTTTCCGCGCTATGTTCCACTACGCCGTAGTCACCTAGTAGTATCGAGGCCTGATGTGTTCCATAAATAATGTAGATATTGTCATAGCACATGAAGTGCTTTTGGCCTCGCTATCGATGTAAATTATGAGCTTGTACTCGAGATATATCAATAAAGTTCAGTTCTGTTCTGTTCCAAGTTGTTGTGTGTTTCCAGAAGACATGATCTCTGGGCTGGAAACACTGGTAAACCGGTCCTCTGAGCCGGGGTGCCACATTTGATCAATTTAATTGATGAAGGATAGACATATCATAATTCTTATTCTTGTTTCATGGAGGTGATTTAATTCCTTTCTTCCGGAGTTCGTCCATGATATCAGTTTCTCGGTTCTAAGTTGTTCATCTTTTCTTTTCCAGAGTTCCAAGTTTTCTCGGTTATCTCGTCACGAAGCGCCATCTAAATCATTGCAAGGCTTCATCTTGTTCTTTTCATCCTTCGTTTCTATCATCCTTTTGGTTACCGGAGTTCTTCATGGTGGTTCGTTAAGGATTTAATTCATTCTCAAAGTATTCTTCAAGACTTTGTTGGAGGAGCTCAAGTATTCTTCTTCTTGCATTTCGAAGTGCAATTAATCCTTCATTGTCTTTGGGAGATGTTGTTTCGCATCTTTTCTTTCGGCTCGAGCGATCAATTGTTTCCGTTAGTGGCCGGTTGTCACCTCATAATTTTGAGATGTTTCTATAAGTCCACTACAAGATTAATCTTTTAGTTGTTGAATTTCTAACAACTCCATTCAATCCGTCGTTGTAATGATGCTTCTCAAATTCAATTATGGTGGTAGTTGTCTTTTGTTTCCCCTTTCTTTTCTTTTCAACGATCTAGCTTTTATTCTTTGTTCCGGAGGCATTGTGGTGTTTCTCTCTTCGAACCATTATCTCGTTTCGCCAAGATCATGTTCTTTCCTTGCTTATCCATTTTACCGGTGTTATGTCATTTTTTCAAGTTCTTTTCATCTTATCAAGCCTTGCTTCTCTTTTAAACCGGAGTGCTGTCCGAATTCTTTCTTGCCCTTGTGCCATTCTTCATCTTTTTGCAACCTCCAAGGCTCGTTGGTTTCGCTCTTTTGTCAAGAAGCAACCTTGTTTTACCTCTTCCTCTTCATCTTCCGGCTCCTTCCTAAGATCTCGGGTCGAGATCTTCTGTTAGTGGGGGAGAGTTGTGATGCCCCGAGACTGATGCTCCAGATTTTCCTTCCATTTGTGTCCATTGTTGCCATGTGATTCGTTTGCTTGTTGCACCTTGCCATGTCATCATGTGCATTTCATCCGCATGTTTTCATAAAACTGCATCCATTCGTAGTTGCCGGCTTCTCCGCGTCCCTTCCGTTGTCCGTTTCGAGACCCGACACACTCGCACGCGCCCGCGGCACCTCCGAATTATTATTTTATAAGTGGGATAAAAATGTTCTCGGAATGGGTTGAAGTTGATCTGCGGTCTTATTATATTTTAGGTAGTCCGCCTGCCAAATTTCGTCCCATTCGGAGGTCGTTGGGTGCCCCAACGGTTAACTATAGCGGCAGTATAGCCGGTCAAAACGTCGGACGTTTTCGGTGTTCCGAAAACCATGCCGGGCTGCCAACTTCCCTCTCATCTCAGCCCAACCACTCTACACAGCCCACATGGCCCAGCCTAGCCTACCCCTCTCGGCGGAGCCGTCCGATCCCGATCGGAGGGCTCCGAAACCACCCAAACACTCTCCTCCTAGCCCCCCTTTCCTATTTAATCAGCTCCCCCTCGTCCAAATCGGGCTAAAACCCTAGCCTAGCCCCTCCCCTAACCTCTAGCCGTTTCCCTCCTCGTTTTCAGCGCCGGCCAGCCCCTCCTTTCCACTTGGCGTGCCGCCAATGGCCTGAGCCGCCGCCCGCAGCCAACCAGCCACTGCCACCTCACCCCCCCCCCGGCGCCCTCCAGCTAGCCGCGGCCCGCCCGAGCCCGTGCACGGCCCTCCCGAGCCCATCTGGCCACGCAGCCAGCCCGCGCGAGCCCGAGCGCCGCCCGTCTCCCGATTCTAGCGCCGCCCGCTCCTCTACCCCGTCGCCGCACCGCGCCGCCACATCGCCACCCTTGTCGCCGGCCGTCTTCCTGCCGCGCTACCTCGCGCCGCCACACGCCGTCTGCCACCGCGGCCGGATCCGGGATCCCCATGCTCGGATCTGCTCGATCCCGACCTCCTCTACGCCACCCCGCCGCCTCGTCACCTTTCCGCCGTCGCCGCCTCGCTCCCGCCCGAGCTCGCCGCCGACCTCGCCCTGCGTCTCCGCCGCACGGATTCGGCCGGGAACCACCTCCCCACCGTCCCCTCGACCGGATCCGACGCCCGTCCCCGGCCTCCCCGCGCGCTGCCGCCGCCGGCAACTGCTATGGCCGCGGCCTCCTTCAACCGCGCGCCGGGATCCCTCCGTCCCGGGTCCGTGAGGAACCCCGATCCAAACGGCCCCTGTGCAGCGCCGTCCCGCACCATCCTGAACCGTCCCGTCCAGTTTCTCTCGCGAGGTATAAATGGCTGGGTCCTCAGATTCAAACTTCATGCATGCATTTTGTGTAGGCCATATCTTTGCGCATGTTGATCCTATGGTGATGATCCTTACATGTAAATTGCTCTACTCTTCATGCTCTACATGATGGTTGCTATTGCATTCTTGTTAGGATTCATCTTCATGTGCTAATCTTTGTTGCAAATGTGCATCATGCTGTTAACTGCAGAAAACTGTTAATATTTGTCACTTTGTCATTTTTGTGTGATTTAATGCAAATGTCATGTGAGCATCTTGTCAACATGTCTTCGGAGCATTTTCATGTCTTCTTGCTGCTAGTATTTATTCCATGCCATGATATAACTGCCATGAGCTTGCAAACATGCCTAGTTAATGTTGCTGTTATGAGTAAAAGTTGTATGTGATAAAACTTGCCAACTTTGCTTGATGGTTGCCACTAATCTATAGCTCATATGCATATGATTCCTTCATGTGATTTGGTCTATGCAATGTGTACTTTGATGCCATGCCCTTGGTTGCTATGTAATCTTGCTGTAGCTTGTCTATTTGTTGCTCTCAAGTTGCCATCATGATATAACTGTCAGCCTGTTGACAGAATGTTCCATTTGTAATAATCATAGTAATTAATCTGTGCATCCTATGAACTTTTGCCAATGGAGTGAATTGAAGATTGCCATGTCTACTGTATGCTCATGTCAATTTCATAAATATTAAAATTGCTACGCTTGCTGTTATGTGCCTCCCAAGTCAGCATCATAATGTTGTTGTTAGCATGCCCAGTTTTCTATTAGTTCATGTTTGCATATTGCCTTGATGATTGCCATGAATATATTGTTCCTACGATTATGCCCATGTTGTATGTTTTCATCTACATGTTGTATACTTCCATGATGTACCATTTGTCGCCATGTTATTGCACTGTAGCATATTTGTTCCTTGCCTCCAACATGCCAGCATATTAACTCTGCTCATGTATATGCCCTGTTTAGCAGAACATTGCATTTTGCATGGATCATATTGACTTAACCTTGATGCCTATGAACCTGAACCTTAAAGATAATTTGAAGTATGTCATGTCTACTTTCAGTGCATATCATGATGATGCCCATCATGTGCCTGTAGCTTGCTGTTTTGGTGTTTGCAAAGTGCCATATTGCTGTTTTGGGCAGGTTGCTATTATAACTTGTGTAGAGTGAATGTGTTGAACCGTTGCTCCGTTTTAATCATGTTCTATATGAAACTTGCTTAGATTTGTGTGTAGTTTCATTTTGTCATGTTGCATCCTTGGTTTGAGTGTTTGTTGTTGATGTTTGCATGCATTTTGCATTATTGCCATGTTAATCTTGTTTAGTGCATATCTCCGAATTAAATGTTCTACATATGTAAGTTGACTAGAAAAATGTGTAGATCATCATGGTGCATGTTAACTTGCTGTTTAACCAATTTAACATTGTGTTTAATTCAGATAAGTACCAATTTCGAAATTTGCATATGGGGATTTACCGGAATTGTTGTTTGTGTTTCCGGCCTCATTTAAACTTGCCTAGTTGTATGGATTGCTTATGCTTCATCTCTTGCCATGTTTAACAACTTTTAAACTTGACATGCATCATATTTGGTTGTGCATCATGCCATGTTTATGCTTGTGTGTTTACCATGATGTTTGCTTCTTTCCGGTTGTGCTTCTTCTCGATAGTTCCGGTTTCGTTGCGATTGTGAGGATTCGTTCGACTACGTTGGTTCATTTTCTTCATGGATTTGGTCTTCTTCCTAGCGGGATTTCAGGCAAGATGATCATGACCTTGGATATCTCTACTATCTTTGCTTGCTAGTTGTCTCGATGCTATCGCTATGTCGCGTTTCCTACCACATATATGTCAGCCTCCCATATGCCATGATACAGCCTCTAACCACCCTTACCCAGCAAACCGTTGTTTGGCTATGTTACCGCTTTGCTAAGCCCTTTTTTATAGCGTTGCTAGTTGCAGATGCAGTTGTAGGTTGTTCCATGTTGGGACATGGATATCTTGGGATATCACAATATCTCTTATTTAATTAATGCATCTATATACTTGGTGTTGGGTGGAAGGATCGGCCTTTTGCCTAGTGTTTTGTTCCACTCATACCGCCCTAGTTTCTGTAATACCGGTGTTATGATCCTTGATTAGCATTCCTAACATGCTCAGGGGAATGGGACCCTCTTGACAGTTCACTTTGAATAAAACGCTTCTGGCAAGGCCCAACATTGGTCTTAACATTTTCCCAACATAATAATACTGATAATAAATTTGACGCATAGGGAGTTAGCGCTACCCGAGGATTCTTAATTCCACATAATACAGGAGGGCCAGTGCTGATGGTGCTGGTCCAAAACTAGAGCAGCTTGCGGCGCCGCCCGGGGCAACTCGGGAGTTGGTCGCTGTAACCATAGCTCATCCGTCGTGGCCTGAGACGAGATACGCGCGGCTACTATCAGGGTGTCGGCACGTCGGGAGGTCTTTCTGGACTTGTTTTACCATTGTCGAAATGTCTTGTGCACCGGAATTCCGAGGATACTTCGGGCTGACTCGAGGTTGATCGGGTTTTCTTGAGGTTGAGGTTTTTCCGCCGCAGCTTGTGTTGGTTTATGATGGACCAGGTTAGAACACCCCTGCAGGGTTAAATCTTACGTGAAGCTGTGCCCGCGGTTATGTGGCAACTTGGATATTTATAACCTCCGGTTGTAGAGAACTTGACACTAATTCTAATTAAAATACACCAACCGCGTGCGTAACCGTGATTGTCTCTTTTCGAGGGAGTTCGGGAAGAGAACACGGTGGGGTTATGTTTGACTCGTAAGTAGGTGCTCAGGATCACTTCTTGATCATTATTAGTTTGTGACCGTTATGCGTAGTTACTCTTCTTATTCTTGTACTCGTAAGTTAGCCACCATATAATGCTTAGTGCTTGCTGCAACCTCACCACTTTACCCTTCCATACCCATTAAGCTTTGATAGTCTTGCTACCCATGGTTATGGGATTGCTGAGTCCTCATGGCTCACAGATTACTATAACAACAGATGCAGGTATAGGTAATGCGATGATTTGGCGTGAGAGCGATGCGCGTTTGCTTTTGGAGTTCTTCTTCTTCGTCGATCTTGGGATAGGTTCCTGGTCGGCAGCCTGGGCTAGCAGGGTGGATGTCGTTCGTGTTTTCGTTTGTGTTTCATCCGTAGTCGGGTTCTGCTCTTCTGTATGGTGTTTGTGATGTATTGATGTATTCATGTGATGATTGTATGTATTCCTCTGTATCCCCATCTATTATGTACATGGTACGATGTAATGATATCCACCTTGCAAGCGTCTTCGATATGCGCTTCTATCCCTGGTGGGGCCACAGAGTCCCTCGAGGATAGGATCGCATATTGGGTGTGACAGAAGCGTGCAAGAGTCGTGGTGGAGGGGTCTGCGGAATCCGCCCAGCCTCCTGAGGGGGCCCTCCCCCCTGCTGGAGAAAGAGCGCCCTCGGCAGAAGCCCGCCCCGAGGGGGAGGCAGGCGCCGACGCGGCGGCCACCGCAAGCCTCGAGTGACCAACGGGGCGCCACGAGCCGAGGCGGCCGCGCCCAGCCCTCCCCGTTCGACCGAGCGGGCGGCAGGGGCGGAAGCCGAGGCGGTGGTCGAGGAGGACCCCAGCCGCCTGGAGGGGAATGAGGCCCCCTCAGACAGGGGTCTGGGCAGATCTAACGACGCGACAGCCCCCGAGCCCCCAGAGCCGTGCGTGGTGGAGATGGAAGGGCCGGGCGCGCCCGGGACCCTGGCCCTGGCGAGCCACCACATCCTGGCGCAGATCGGGACTCTCCGCCATGCCCGGTCGGCCCTCAGCTCCCTAGAGGCCGAGCTCGTGGACGAGGAGGAAACCTCCACCTGGAGCGGGGGCGCATCGTGGCCCGCGAGACCCGGCTTGCCTCCCGCGAGGAGGTGGTCACCCGGCGCGAGAGCATGGCGGCGGTCCTGGAGATGGACATGGAGATCCGGGAGCGCGAACTCCTGCGGACCATCATCGAGCAGGAGAGGGAGCGAGAGCGCTTGGAGCATCTGGACCGTATCGTGGCGGCCGGCGAGGGCACCTACCAAGAACGCCTCGCGAAAGCCAACACCACACTTGAAGAAAGAGTTGTGAGGTATAGGGCCGAGATCGACAAGCGGGGCCAGGAGGAGGTTGCGTGGAAGGCGAAGGCCCTAGCGGACACTTACTCCAACAACCTGAAGAAGCAGGAGGACCGCTTAACGAAGAGGCGCGGCGAACTCGACGCCGAAATTGCCAGGCTCAAGCGGTAGCTCACGGCGTCGGAAGCCGAGAGGCGGAGCGTGGCGGAGCTCCACGCCACGACTCGCCGTGAGCTGGAAGACCTCCAGGCTCAGGTGGGCGAGGTTAGCTACGAGGCGTAGCGGGCCCGCGACGAGGCCGCCGAGGGCGCGGGGAGCAGCTCCAGCGCTCCAAGATGTTCCGCGAGCTCATAGGGCGCGCTCGCAGCGCCGTGGCTGCTTTCTCGGTCGAGAGGGTGGAGGATCCCCTGGAGACCGATGACGCCAGCTACCTGGCCTTTTTCACAAGGCTCGTGGAGCGGCTGGAGGCGAGCTCCACCCAGTGGGACGAGATCTGCGACGCTGAGTGCCGCGACCTCCTGCGCCAGGCGTCGACCCGCGTCTTCAGCAACCTGCTGCGCGTTGATGGCAGCTTCAACTTCGACCAGGTGCTATCTCCGGTTCCCGAGGAGCTCCAAGGCAAGATTGCGAGAGCGGTGGAGGACCATGTGGCGAGCCCGCTGGAGCGTTTTGAGCCCGTCGGGGAAGGGTCTGGCGAGGACGGCAATCCAGTAGTCGACAACGCCGACGGTGGCTCCGCTGCCTGAGGCCCTGCGCTCACCTTCATGTAACAGAGTGGATGCAGCCCCGAGGGGGCGTGAAGACATTTGTATGGCACTTTTTGTTGTTAAGTACTTAATGGCCCTGGCAAGCACACAGGGTTTTGAAGGAAATAAGCTTTACTGATGCATGAAGCAAGTTCATTACATAACAAAAAGATACATGCTGCCGTGTTCGACACGGGTCAGCTTGAGGATGTGACGGCCGAGGGCCCCTCAAGTAAGCCGCCAGTGCGGAGCATGGGGCATCCGCTAGCGCTGAGCATGGGGCTTCCATGATAGTGGGAAGGAGCTCTCACGTGCCGAAGGCAGCGTGGGTAGAGAGAGCCCCGGAGCGTGTGCAGCTCCATGTCGCTCGTATCTGTGGGGCACGGATAGAACTTACAGTGATGGCGGGCGTTCCATGTGTTTGGTACCGGAACACCCGCCTCCGTCATGAGTGTTAACCACCTCCGTATTCCTTGTGATGTGGGGCTCCAGGCTCATGCGCATCAGCCTTGCGAAGGTGGTTGTGGCACCCTCCGGGCCGAACGGCATACGCATGAGCCAGGGCGAGCCTGCGGCGATGGGCGGAGGAGGGAAGGGGCCTGCGGGGCAAGCCTGGTTGAGGGCGATGAAGTCGACGCACATGTGCACGCTATCGTGCGGATTGGCGGCGGGGGTGAGGCTGGCGTTCCACTTGGGGTGGGGGGCTTCACGTGCGATTGTAGCATCCTGGGACTTGTTGACCTCCTGCTTCTCGGGCGCCTGGCACCATTCCTTTTGCTTGACGAGCTGCGCGCTCCGGCACGCGGCTGAGTTGTGCTCGATCACCTCCCTCGATAGGCTGGGCGCGCCTGATGCTGTCAAAGCCAACGCATCAGGGCATGCCCGGAGGAAGGTGACGAGCGCTCCTTCCTATTTGGGGGAGGGCCCACCGCCAACGACGAGGGAGGGGCCTGCTTCGCCCCCATTCAGTGATGCCTTCTTGGACTCAACCCGCTCCTGAGAGAGCAGGGGCTTCTTCTTCACGGACATCTCCTCAGCCCCCCCAGGCACGTCCTCATCGGCCGGGTACGCGACGGAGGCAGCCTTGTAGGCATGCTCAAGGGTCTGCAGGGCATCCTTCTCGTCACAGCGGACGGTGAGGGTGCCGCGGCAGCCGGGCATTTTGACGATGTCGGCCCAGTGGGAACCAGGGTACCATGGCCCGTCTTCCTCTGCCCCAGAGGACCGCGCTCAGGGCGGCCCATGGGAGTGGCCCTGCCGTGGCCGCTCCGTAGGAGGGCGCCTCGCTTAGGACGAGCCTCGCGAGGGGCGAGCCTTGCGAGGCCCCTCGCCATCAGGTTAGACCCCGCCGAGGCTGCCAGCATGCCTCGCGAGGCTCCCCTCGCGAGGCCTCCTCACGAAGCGGGTCGTTCGGCGCCGGCCGCAGTCCTCCGTGCCCAGCACATGGGTGACGCCCCGCTGTCAGGATAAGGACAGCGGGGCGCGACCAAGTCCAGCTTCCATTCTGGTGATAAGGGAGCCGCGGCATCTGCCTCCCCCAAAAGCATGCCCCAAGACATTTCCGCTTTGGTGATAGAAGATCAGGATGGATCGGCGCGCCAGGACGGAGGTCATCGCCAAGCCCACCAGCGTGTGATAAGGAGCTACTTTGGTAGGCGGAGACCGCCTTTAGTTAGGATAAGCCTGCGCTCTTGTCCCCCTTTTGAATTGCCGCCCTGTGACAACCCTTTCCCGCTCATATTTTCGGGGAAGAGGACCAAGGCACTACAAAAGGGGCAGGGCTGCTTCCATGTAGGGGGATCGATTCATTCTCTCCCACACCTCTTGTACCTCGAGCACAAGCTCTCGACCACAGAGCAATCCAACACAAGCAGGAGTAGGGCGTTACACCACACGGTGGCCCGAACCTAGGTAGCTCGCGCGTCCCCTTCATGTCCGGTGAGAGCCAGTGAGTCCGTCGTGTCCCCGCCGTAGTCCTGTCGTAGGTTGCCAAGCAATGTCCCCTAGAGTTCGAATCCTAAGTTCTTGGAGAAGTTTCTTGGACACAGATCCTAGACTCCGACATTTGGCGTGCCAGGTAGGGGGACTTGCCATCTGCGCGCCTTCGACCTCGACAACAGCATCGACATAGACGCCACCGCCGCTCGCCAGGAACGCGGCGCCCGCCGCGCCGTCGTCAGGGTCCCCGCGGCGCCCCTGGGCGGTGCCCTCGAGCCGCCACCGAGCCCGTTGGGGAGCGGGCTGCCTCCTCCTCGCTCGCGCGTCGCGATCCACCCGCTTCCCGCGCCGCACTGCTCATGGCACAGGAGCTGCTGCGCTACCGCCCCACCGAGGACGCCTACGACGCCTGGCTGGGGCGCATCACCAAGCTCGTCGACACCGCGCGCGATGGCCAGGCACCTTCCCGCTCCCCGCCTGCTCCGTCGTCCTGCGTCGACCAGTCCGGGCGCGACGCTCCTCCTCCTCCTCCCCCTCCTCCGGACCGCGACGTGGCCGAGCGCCGCCCCGCCGCGCGCGCCCCAGATCCGTCTCGTGGCTCGCTCGCGCCAGGCGGCAACGGCGACAGCTGCCAGATCGTCAACCGCGTGCCCCAGGACGTACGCGTGGGCCTCGAGAGGGCGTGTGACCGCCAAGACCGCGTCCTCCATGACGTCGCCCTCAATGGTGGAGCCGTCACCAACGGGGGCTACCTGGCTCTCGCCCCCGAGCTACGTCGCGTGGTGTGGCCCGAGAAGTTCAAGCCAGAGCTCCCTCAGCGCTACGATGGCACCGCGAACCCCACGGAGTTCCTCCTGCTCTACACCATCAGCATCCAGTCCGCGAGGGGGACGACCGGGTCATGGCGAATTGGTTCCCCATGGCCCTCAAGGACACTGTGCGCTCGTGGCTCATGAACCTCCCCGAGGCGTCCTTCTCCTCGTGGGAGGACATGTGCAAGTAGTTCGTCGCCAACTTCAAGGGCACGAGCGACCGCGCCCTCACGATCAACGACCTGCGAAATGTGCGCTAGCGCCCTGGCGAGCCCCTTCGTAAGTTCATCCAGCGCTTCAGCCAGGTGCGCCACAAGATCCTGAAGGCCTCCGATGCCGCAATCGTCTCTGCCTTCACCAGTGGTGTCACGGACGTGAAGATGCGCGAGAAGCTCTTAGTCAGGGACGAGCTTGACTCCGCAATAGAGTTGTTCGTCCTCGCCGACCGCTGCGCCAAGGCCGAAGAGGGACGCCTCTTCCTCCACAACGACGCTGACGCTGAGCCTGACGCGGCAAAGCCCAAGGCCAAGGATGTCAAGTGCAAGGGCCTTACCGTGCTCGCGGCGGAGCCGGACTGCAAGCGCGGCCGTGACCACGGCGAGGCCATGAAGGACGGCCGCCCCTTCTGCGCCTACCACAACATGAACTCCCACAACACAGAGGACTGCCACGAGCTCAAGCTGCTTCGTGAGGGCCGCACCGAGCGCCACAAGGAGCGCGGCAAGGGCCGCGCTGGCGGCAGCGGAGGTGGCCGCTGGGGCGACAACCACAACTGCGGCGCTGTCGACAACGACCGCCAGGGCTGGCAGAACCAGCCGCGGCAGGCTGACCCTCAGGCCAATGCCCCCCCAGCACGCGCCAACGACTCCCCTCCCGCTAAGAACGCTGGGGGCTACCAGGAGCCCCGTAGGGTGGCCTACATCCTCGGCAGGGCCCAGGCCCCTCCGTCCAACCGCCACTTCAAGCAATTCCCTCGGGAGGTGAACACGGCCCTCCCGTCGCTCGACTCCACCGGCCGCCTCAAGTGGTCTGAGTTCCCCATCGCCTTCGACGCCAGCGATCACCCCAAGTCCACGAAGGGCGTGGGCAACGTCCCCCTGCTGTGCACTTCCACCATCAGCAACGTCGCCGTCACCAAGACCCTCGTCGACGGAGGCGCCGGCCTCAACGTGATATCCATCGAGACCTTCGAGACGCTCCAAGTGCCCTACGAGCGCCTGATGCCCACCAGGCCCTTCTCGGGCTTCACCGACGGCTCCACGGTCCCCCTGGGGCAGGTGCTCCTTCCCGTCACCTTCGGCACCTGCAAGAACTACCGTACGGAGTTCATCGTCTTCGATGTGGGTCACATCAGCCTGCCTTACAATGCCATCTTGGGCTACCCGGCACTCACCAAGTTCACGGCCGCAACCCACCACGCCTACGGCCTCGTCAAAATGCCCGGCAGCCGCGGTACCCTCACCGTCCGCTGCGACGAGAAGGATGCACTGCAGACCCTCAAGCACGCCTACAAAACTGCCTCCGTCGCGTACTCGGCCGATGAGGATGCGACTGGGCCTGCCGAGGAGGCGCCTGTGAAGAAGTAGCCCCTGCTCCCTCAGGAGCGGGTCGAGTCCAAGAAGGCGTCGCTGGATGGGGGTGAAGCAGGCCCCTCCCTCACCGCTGGCGGCGGGCCCTCCCCCAAATAGGAAGGCGCGCTCGTCACCATCCTCCGGGCGTGCCCTGATGCGTTGGCTTGGACAGCATCAGGCCCGTCTAGCCTGCCGAGGGAGGTGATCGAGCACCACTCAGCTGCGTGCCGGAGCGCGCGGCCCATCAAGCGTGAGGAATATCGTCAAGCGCCCAAGAAGCAGGAAGTCATCACCCAAGAGGTCAACAAGCCCCAGGATGCTGGAATCGCCCGTGAAGCCCCTCACCCCAGGAGGATCGCCAGCCACACCCCCATCGCCAGGCCGCGCGATAGCGTGCGCATGTGCGTCGACTTCATCGCCCTCAACTAGGCTTGCCCCGCAGGCCCCTTCCCTCCTCCGCGCATCGCCGTAGGCTCGCCCTGGCTCATGCGTATGCCGTTCAGCCTGGAGGGTGCCGCAGCCACCTTCGCGAGGCTGATGCGCATGAGCCTGGAGCCCCACATCGCAAGGAATACGAAGGTGGTTAACAATCGCCCACCGACCCGCCGTGCCCCCCCCCCATGACGGAGGCGGGTGTTCCGGTACCAAACACATGGAACGCCCGCCATCACCGTAAGTTATGTCCGTGCCCCACGGATACGAGCGACATGGAGCTGTACACGCTCCGGGGCTCTCTCTACCCACGCTGCCGCCGGCACGTGAGAGCTCCCTCCCACTCTCATGGAAGCCCCATGCTCAGCGCTGGCGGATGCCCCATGCTCCGCGCTGGTGGCCTACTTACCTGAGGGTCCCTCGGCCATCGCATCCTCAAGCTGACCCGTGTCGAACACGACAGCGTGTATCTTTCTGTTATGTAATGAACTTCCTTCATGCATTAGTAAAGCTTATTTCCTTCAAAACCTTGTGTGCTTGCCGCTGCAGAGCGCGCGCTCATGGTCTCGCCTGTACCTGTCACACGAGTGGGGGCTAGGCACGGTGTCTGTGCTCGGGTCAGTCCCAGCAGCGCTGAAAAACCCAAGTGACTGAGCTCTGGCTCGCGGGCCTGCTCCTGTGCACGTCACCTCACCAGGTCCTTGGTGCTCTTGTCTCCTCGTGTAACACTCACAGGCGACCTCGCGAGCACGCCCTGCTGCACTATTTGCAAAAACTTGGCAGTTTTCCTGGTGCAGGATACGAAGGCCTTAGGAGCCCCCCCTCGGGGGACCTCGCGGCGGGTCCTACAGACGGAGGGCCTCACGAGGGACTGCGCCTCACGAGCCGCGCCTTACGAAGGACTCGCCACAAGCCGCACGCCTCGAAGGAGCTAAGCCTAAAGCACCCCTCCGGTCCTTTCCCTCTCGTTTCTCT
Organism: Elymus sibiricus; assembly: GCA_039707655.1. Lineage (NCBI taxonomy): Eukaryota > Viridiplantae > Streptophyta > Magnoliopsida > Poales > Poaceae > Elymus > Elymus sibiricus. The sequence continues at coordinate 258,965,589 of CM077674.1, forward strand.
CTCGTGGCCTCCTGAATTCCTTGGCACGAGCCACCTGCGCGTCAAGGGGGGGACCCTGAGCATCGCGCCTCAGGGACTCCTACCAGCCCTAAGAGCCCTACACCCTCTGGCATTGCTGAGCGCGCGCTCTGGACATACCAGCGACGGTGTAGTCCGCCTCGGGGGCTGGGTCCCAGCGACGCAGGGCACGAAGGCAATGTAAAAAGGAAATTAAAGGACGCAAGAGGAAAACAAAAACGCATTAAACATCGAGTACTTAACAGCAAAGGTACCATGCAAATGTTCTCATGCCCCCACAGGGCCGCGTCTACCCTATTATAGCAACAGGTCAAGGAGAATTTAGGCACGCGAGGTGCCGCCGCCACTCCCGCCGTCGCGAAGGAGCTCGCCGCCGCCGCTGACCTCTGGCTCGAAGGCGTACAACCCGACGAAGCTGGCCACGCGCTCCCTCAAAGCCTCTTCAAGGGGTTTTCGGAGCTCCGCCGGGACGGGGGTCACCACCCGCCCGAAGTCGAAGCGATCGTCGAGGCGGAGGAGGCTGCTGAAGAGTCGTGTTGTTGCCTGGGTCAGTAGGTCGGGCACGCCTCCTCGACGGTGGCATCCGTGTCCAGCAGCTGCTTCTTGAAATCATCAACCTTGGCTTGGAGCTCATCCCGTTTGGCCGCGAGGCTCCTTTGCTCATCCAGAGTGGCCTGGGCGGTCGCCAGCTCGCGCTCCTTCGCCAGCAGGCGCTCCCGTTCTGCCTCCTGCGCGGACGCAGATGCCGCGAGCTTGTCTTCCCGGGTCTTGGCGTTCGCCTCGCGGGTAGCGACCGCCTCCTGGGCCCTGAGGATCTCCTCCTCGCGCTTCGGGAGCTTAGCTTCGTGGGACGCGAGCCAACCTTCGAGGGCCTCCGCAGCCTCCTCCCGCGCCTTAAGCCGGCGCTCACGCGAGGCAGCTTGCTCCTGGAGCGTCTTCTCATGAGCGTCCGCCTCCTCCCGCCGCCGCTTGGCCTCCTGGGTGTCTTCAAGAGCCTTCGCGAGGGACGCCTGGGCCTCCTTGGTGAGCTGCTCGCGCTGCGCCTGTGCCTACTCATCCCGCTGGCGGTTAAGCTCCGCCGCCTCACGAAGCTGGCTCCACCCCTCCGCCAACCTCCGCAGCTCCTCCGCGCAGAGCTCCGCCTCCTTCCCGAGCTCGCCTTCAAGGGCCTCGAGGGCCGCCTCGACGCCGTTGATGGGCCCGCTCCAGGGCGCGGTACCCCTCTCCCGCAGCACCAAGGCGCGGCTCGCCCGGGCCTCCTCATCGCCTGCAGGCGTCAGCAGGCGGGAGGGCGCGACCTCAAACCTCTCCGGCTGCCCCGCGCCATCGCCACCAGCAGGGGTTGCTCTCGCCGTATGGCGCGGGGGGCTCGGGATGGCCACTTCCGGCGCCGGCGGTGTCGTCCCGCGCTCCGGCGCCGCCCTGAATGCTTCAGGATCCGAGCACCCGGACCCGGAGGTGGCTCCCGTGGGGGATGCGGTGGCCTCCGCTGTGTCAGGCATGGTGCGCAGGGGAGGGGTCGGCACTTCGCCCCCCTTCCCCGCCATCTCGACATCGACAACGGGGGCCGCCTCGGAAGGCGCCAGCGCGGTCTCCTCCCCACCCCCCGGTCTCGCCGCCGGCGGCGTCGGCGCGGCAGGCGCGGCGGTGTTCAGAGGAGGGGAGTGTAACACCCCAAAAATTTAACCATATTTTTATTAAAAAAAAAATTGGCCAGAAATAAAATTTTGAATTATATTGGGTCTTTTATTATTTTCGGAGTCTTTTCTGTTTTCTGTTTTCCGAAATTCTTCCCTCCATTTAGAATTTTTTGTAAAATATTGTGGGAATTGGTAGTTTTCTTAAATCAATTGATTTATATTTTAATAACAGTAGGAAATATTTTCATAATAAAATTTTGCCCAAGATAATCATTTTTATAGCATTTTCAATTCTTTAATTGCCTCTGTTGCACTACAACTATTTTAAATAATTACTTAAAAATTCCACAAAAATTATGAGGGCTCATGTGATACCTATATATCACTTTTATGCAAAAACCCAACTTGGTCTTTTGAAAATTTTGAGTGAAACATCCTCTTTTCAATTCTATCCCATTCTTGAGTTTTAACTACAACCTCAATTTTTATTGCTTCAAAAATTCTGCAATTATTCCCACCTCTCTTCCTTCCTAAGAAAACCTTAAGTACAGAAGATCAACTCTAATTGCATCTTGGAAGACCTCCTAATAAATCCTCCAAATTTCTGTCCAGAACTGAATTTCTCCAAAACTTGTACTAACAAGTTTTCTCTTTTCACAAAAAAACTCCACCGTCATCTCTAACATCCAAAGAGACATCTTCCTGCCAATTTTCAGACTCATCAAAGCCACCTAGTTGGCCATGGCATTTCACCAAACACCTTCTGTGCATGGCAGAAAACTTGCCCCTTTCTAAACTACATTGGGAACTTACTCCTCTGGCAAAAGTAGCATGTCCATCACCCCTGCCTTGCCTAAAGACACCACCCTGTCAAATTTGAGCCCATTTGGGATAGCCTGAGACCCACTGGCATTTGGTCGAACGCATAATGTGCGTGGGCAGAGCGTGGCCAGAGCGCCCGTATGGCACCCCGACAGCGCCCGAGCCACTGCCGTGCGCTGCTGCCCTCCCCTGTCTTGCCCCGCACGCTCATCTGGCCGCCCGCACCTGCCAAGACCTTCCCCACACCGGAGCTCCCCCCCCGACGCCGCCCTCCATCGACCAGAGTCGCCACCGACTCCAGTACGTCGCTATCACCACCGCCCCTGGACACGCGGCTCGCCCCCGAGCCAACCAGCCTCTCCCTGGCATAAATTCGGAAGGCCACCGCCCTCTCCTAACTCTGCTGACCTCCAACGCTCCCTCACCGGCCTCGCCACCGACCTATTCGCCATCAATGGCTGCCGCCGGAGTCGGTTGAAGCAGTGATCTGCCGAACGGACGTAGTCTGGCTATAAAAGCCACCCCGGGTGCCTCTGTCGGACCACTACACCTCTCTTCCCCCTCGGTGAGCCCCCACGATCAGCAGGACGACCGGAAACTGCTGTCTTCTTCGCCTCCGGCCGAAATTGCCACCGCCACCTCTCGGGAGAGACCGAGCTTTCCAGCACCTCACCTCTGCAAGTGACCATCGCAGGAGACCCGTACCACCACCACCGAGGCCTCCCGCCCTCCATTTAGCCCCCAAGACGGCCATGGCCTCGGCCTCGATCTCACTTCGGCCGCCGTCCGCACGAGCAACATCACCATCGTGGCCGGCCACCCCAAGGACCAAGACCACCATCCAAGGGCGCGGCGAGCAGTGCCGGATCCATCCCAACCCTCGCACAGCCCTCAGGCGCACCGGAGCGGCAACAGCGATCGACGCCGGCCTCCTCTGTTTCCCGTCGGGAGGAGGAAGAAGGAGGCAGGGGAAGAGAGAGAAAGAAAGGAGAAAGGAGGAGCTGTCGCGTGGGCCCCATCCGTCAGCCACCCAGCGCGCGGGCCCAGGCCAGTAAGTGGAGACGGGTTGCTCTGAAACCGCGTCCCAGTGGAGAAGGCGCATCCAGCGCGGGCGCCATCGTCCTCATCGCCTCGCTGGCCGCAGTGGGCCGGCCCAGTGGCCGCAGCCTCAGCCGAGGCCCAGCCCCGCGCTGCTTTCGGCCCAGTAGCGCCGGCGACTAAATCGCGCTCAGGCGCACTTCTGCCTCTTTCCTTTTTCATTTCCAGCAGACTTCAAATATTTTCACAGTGGCCATTTCAAATCCAAATCTGATGATTCAAATTTCTACATGCTCATAAAATCAAGTTCTATTAATCTAGCTAGGGTGAACATTTTTTAATAAGTTTATCTCTGCTGGATTTATTAAATAAGTCCAAATCTTTATTTCCTTTAGCTTAGAAATTCTCTAAGTAAATCATATGAACTCCAAATAACTTGATTCTTTTTCTGTTATTCCTTATATTTCATGTAGTTTATTTTAGTATTTATTTCAAAATTTTCCAAACAACTTTTTGTTACTATTTTCAAATGAGGTGATATTTTGAAAATAGGAAAATGGAGGGAAGATATGATTTTCAAAACTTTTGGATTGCACCCAATATTTCTGCATAATCAAGGCAAGCATCTTGAACACTTGATATGGTGTTTGCATGGTTAGATATTTGCTAGAAAAATTGAATCATGCATAGGTTGAATTCAAATAAAAATTTGCATATTGCTAGTTATGCATGCATGAACCCTTGAAAATATTGTATCTCCATTTAAATATGAAGTATGAGTGAGCATGGTTATTTTCACATGCCCATGTTGGTTCGGACTAATCTGCAGGAAAGAATCAGTCACGAGAAATGTGACCGTGAAACTGAAATCTCGTTGTGACGAGAATGATCACTGAGGGCATGTTGGGACATGCCAGATGGTGACCCTGTTGGGTATTACCGAGGAAATATGTTGTGCTAACCACTGCAGGAAAAATTAAACCTCCTGAGTCGACCGTAGATCGAGTCTTGTTCCGGTAACCCCCAAACTTGATCAGTGCAACCACTTGTCCCTGCCGCAGGTAGGGTATGGTTCAGTAAGTTGCTAACCCCTTTCTTGCACACACCGTACAGAGAGGCCATAGTGAATGATACCACTGGCCCTGGTAGTCATGTCACTTGGTCCGGGGGCATGAGTGGCCAGTCTGGGACCGAAGCTGAACGCTCATGCTATTGGAGGCCGTTGTATGAGGCCTTCCCACTTAGAGTTTTATTTTACCACTGCTTTGGGTGATTCCTGGGCCGGGAAAAATTAAAGCTGGTGCGTGCGGGTTAGGTGTGTTTTCAACCCAAAGACCGTAATAGGAATTAGTCAGTGTCTCGGTGCTGGCTAAGGAAATCCTTTACTTGTGGGTAAAGAGTACACCCTGTGCAGAGTTATACCTATTCGAATAGCCGTGTCCGCGGTTAAGGACTACAGTCTGGGTTGGTCAAGTGTCGGTCTTAGTGTCGGTCTCCGGAGGAAAATAATTAAAATTGAGCAGGATTTATTTTGCAGGATAATTATTGTCACCACTGACGCTATCATGAATATTATGGTTGTCATGAATATTATTGTTATTATTATGGACTAACCATTTCTCTAATTTTTATTTTCTGAGTATCTCATGGGCTGGCTAGACTACCCGGATACTCAATTATTTTCAAGACCTCTCGTGGCGTCGCTAGAGTTCTCGGGCGGTCTGTCTCGCCCGATTCTCTTTTAGACACCCGTTTGGCATTTCTTTTCAGAGCTCTCGTGGCGTCGCTTGAGTTCTCGGGCGGTCTGTCTCGCCCGATTCTCTTTTAGACACCCGTTTGGAATTTCTTTTCAAGACCTCTCGTGGCGTCGCTTGAGTTTTCGGGCGGTCTGTCTCGCCCGATTCTCTTTTAGACACCTGTTTGGCATTTCTTTTCAAGACCTCTCGTGGCGTCGCTTGAGTTCTCGGGCGGTCTGTCTCGCCCGATTCTCTTTTAGACACCCGTTTGGCATTTCTTTTCAAGACCTCTCGTGGCGTCGCTTGAGTTTTCGGGCGGTCTGTCTCGCCCGATTCTCTTTTAGACACCCGTTTGGCATTTCTTTTCAAGACCTCCCGTGGCGTCGCTTGAGTTCTCGGGCGGTCTGTCTCGCCCGATTCTCTTTTAGACACCCGTTTGGCATTTCTTTTCAAGACCTCTCGTGGCGTCGCTTGAGTTTTCGGGCGGTCTGTCTCGCCCGATTCTCTTTTAGACACCCGTTTGGCATTTCTTTTCAAGACCTCTCATGGCGTCGCTTGAGTTTTCGTGCTGTCCTGTCTCGCTCAATTCTCTTTTAGACACCCGTTTGGCATTTCTTTTGGATTCTCGGGCGGTTCAGTCTCGCCCGATTGTCCACTTTTAACTTTCTTGGATTTGTTACTAACCTTTTTATTGTTCTGCACATGCTAATAATTATCATGCCATGCTTTAATTTCATTCAGCATATGCATATAATTTAACCCATCATGATCATATGCATTCGGTATATCTTTTGTTCATATGTTTGCGAGTACATTCAAACGTACTCACAGGCTTGTCCCTGGCTATTTAATTGGCCAGGTCAGGAGTTCAACGAGGAGTATACCACGAAATCCATGCAGCGCCTAGGATAGCAGCCACGCGGGATTGGAATTATCCGGGTTAGCTGTTCCTGTGGGAATGGAGCCCCATCGACATTGGAGAACCACGAGTCGCTTCCATCATCCTCACCAGAAATCATTGTTGTATCATTAGACCTTTATGGTCTTGTATCCAATTCTTGTAATTGCTTGTTAATCTGTAACAAGGACGTGTCCACCAGTAACAGTAATCCTGGGCCGGTGACAACACGAGGGGTTAATTTTTGGGATATCATGTCCCGGAAATCCGACCCGGACAGGGAGGGCCCTTCGGCATCGGCTTTTCTCTTCTTTGTCTTCTCCCCCTCCTCAGTGGCCGGCTTGGAGCTCCTGTGCCGGCGATAGCTCATCAGGACTGCAGCAGCCAGGAAGGAGGGATAAATGGGAGGGGCGAAGGAACTTACTCATCCTTAGGGTAAAAGCGCCTCCTCTTCCGCTCCTTGTCGGCGCCGCTGCTGCTGCTGCCCCCTTCACGTAGCGCGCCTGGGTGGCTGCCCAAGGGCGTGGCACGAGCCTCGTCGGGGTCGCCGGCCTTGGCGGTCCCCTCTACCCGCTCTTCACAGGGCTCGTCGACCTCCGCGACGCCATCCCCTCCGTCCCTTGTCGGCATAGGCCTGGCCGGCACAACGCGAAATGCGCCCCCCTCGTCGCCCTCGTCCTCGTCCAACCGAAGTTGGTGGCGCGCCGGCGGAGATGGAGGGGATGGCGGGGACGTCTCCTCGTTGCTCTCTGTCACGGAGAAGGAGGACTCGTGGCCGCCGGAGACGGACCCCGACTCCGAAGAGCCCTCAGGAAGCTCATCAGGCTCCTCGAGGTCCAGCAGGACCAACCCCCACTGGTCGAATTGGGGCATCGCCGCTACCAGCTCATCCCTGTTGGACCAGTGGTACAGCGGGCGCGTGTCGCGAGGTGTCTCCTCCGCCTCCCTGGGAAATAAAACTTCCCAAGCTTCGGCCACCGCCTCGGCAGAGAGGGGCTCCGGCGCCAGCCGGATCTGGTCCTCGGAACCGGTGATCTCCCACACCGGGTGCGAGCGCTTCTATAGGGGCGCGAAGCGCCGGCGGAGGAACTCCTTGGAAATCATGCCCGCCGTGAGCCCGGCCTGACGCAGCTCCGCCAAGCTCTCCAGAATTGGCCTCAGGGCAGCACCGCTGAGCTTCTTGTGCTCCCAGCAGGGGGTCTTCTCGGCCGGCTCGTTGGGGATCACCAAGAGGGGGCTGGTCTGCAGGGCATCAACATAGACCCAGCGTGACCTGAAGTTCTCCACCTTCTTCAAGATCCTCATGTCGATGAAGTGCTTGCCCATCTCGTCGTCGATCCGGAAGGAGGCCCCTCCGGTGCGGTGGTTTCCTGAGGAGAAAACCCGCAGACTGTAGAAGGTCCGGAAGAGCGCCACGGACGGCATCACTCCCAGGTAGGCCTCATAGAGGTACGCAAAGAGGGCTAGCACAAGGACGGAGTTGGGGTGAAGGTGGAGGAGACGGATCTCATAATGCTCAAGGATGGCGAGGAGGAAGTCGGAGAAGGGCGGCACCAGCCCGGCGAAGAGCGAGTGGTAGAAGACGGAGACCACCGTGGGTCCAAGGTCTCGCCATGGGTGCGAGCCCGGCCAGATCTTGGTGGCACCTCCCTCGAAGTGCGCGGAGGCCAAGTGAGGGCGGGCCTTGGCTATCCCGCTCTCATTGATGGTGGCCAGCAGCAGGGCCGGACCCAGCTCCGCCGCTGGTGCGCTCTTGCTAGAGGAGGCCTCGGCAGTCGCGGGTTTCTTGCCTGGGGCCATGGCGGAGGAGAGATTGGAGGTTGAAGGAGGAGTAACAGGGGAACTGCTCGCGCGAGATGAAGGGCAAGATGGGGACGACGAGAAATGACGTGCCTGTGCCCCGCACAGGCAGGCTTTATCGCCGAGACCGCGGTTACCGAGGCGTCATGGGGAGTGGGGGCAACCCACTCCATGGAAGCCGCCATGCGTCGCCTTTGGGCCCGGCAGCACAGTGGGCCCCACGGCGTTTCGTCCCCTGCGGGCGGAACATGCGCGCCGCGGGCCCGGGGGCTACTGTCAGCCCAGTGAGAACCAGGGTACCATGACCCGTCTACTTCTGGCCCAGAGGACTGCGCTCGGGGCGGCCCATGGGAGTGGCCCTGCCATGGCCGCTCTGGAGGAGGGCGCCTCGCGAGGGGCGAGCCTCGCGAGGCCCCTCGCCGTCAGGTCAGACCCCGCCGAGGCTGCCAGGCACCAGGATGCCTCGCGAGGCCTCCTCAGGAAGCGGGTCGTACGGCACCGGCCGCAGTCCTCCACGCCCACCACATGGGTGACGCCCCGCTGTCAGGATAAGGACAGCGGGCGCGACCAAGTCCAGCTTCCATTCTGGTGATAAGGGAGCCGCGGCATCTGCCTCCCCCAAAAGCAAGCCCCAATACATTTCCTCTTTGGTGATAGAAGATCAGGACGGATCGACGCTCCAGGACAGAGCTCATCGCCAAGCCCACCACCGTGTCACAAGGAGCTACTTTAGCAGGCGGAGACCGCCTTTAGTCAGGATAAGCCTGCGCTCTTGTCCCCCTTTTGAATTGCCGCAATGTGGCAACCCTTTTCCGCTCATATTTTTGGGGAAGAGGACCAAGGCACTACTAAAGGGGCAGGTCTACTTCCATGTAGGGGGATCGATTCATTCTCCCCCACACCTCTTGTACCTCGAGCACAAGCTCTCAACCACAGAGCAATCCAACACAAGCAGGAGTAGGGCGTTACACCGCACGGTGGCCCGAACCTGGGTAGCTCGCGCGTCCCCTTCACGTCCGGTGAGAGCCAGCGAGTCCGTCGTGTCCCGGCTGTAGTCCCGTCGTAGGTTGGCAAGCAAAGTCCCCCAGAGTTCGAATCCTAAGTTCTTGGAGAAGTTTCTTGGACACAGATCCTAGACTCCAACAGACGAGGCCGTAGGCGTGGTGGGTCGCGGCCATGAACTGGGTGAGCGCCGGGTAGCGCAAGATGGCATTGTAAGGCAGGCCGATGTGAGCCACATCGAGGTCGATGAACTCCGTGCGGTAGTTCTTGCGGGTGCCGAAGGTGACGGGAAGGCGCACCTGCCCTAGGGGGACAGTGGAACCGTAGGTGATGCTCGAGAAGGGCCTGGTGGGCATCAGGCGCTCGTAGGGAACTTGGAGCATCTCGAAGGTCTCGATGGAGATCACGTTGAGGCCGGTGCCTCCGTCGATGATGGTCTTGGTGACCGCGACGTTGCTGATGGTGGTGGTGCATAGCAGGGGGACGGCGCCCACTGCCTTTGTGGACTTGGGGTGGTCACTGGCGTCGAAGGCGATGGGGAACTCAGACCACTTGAGGTGGCTGATGGACTCAAGCGCCGGGAGGGCCGCGTTCACCTCCCGAGAGAACTGCTTGAAGTGGCGATTGGATGCAGGGGTCTGGGCCCCGCCGAGGATGCAGGCCACCCTGCGGGCCTCTTGGTAGCCCCCAGCGTTCTCAGCGGGAGGGGAGTCATTGGCGCGTATTGGGGCGGCGTTGGCCTGAGGGCAGCCTGCCGCGGCCGGTTCTGCCAGCCCTGACGGTTGTTGTCGCCAGCGCCGTTGTTGTGGTTGTCGCCCCAGCGGCCACCTCCGCTGCCGCCACCGCGGCCCTTGCCGCGCTCCTTGCGGCGCTTGGTGTGGCCCTCGCGAAGCAGCTTGAGCTCGTGGCAGTCCTCTGTGCTGTGTGAGTTCATGTTGTGGTACGCGCAGAAAGGGCGGGCGTCCTTCTTGGCCTCGCCACGGTCACGGCCGCGTTTGTAGTCTGGCTCCGCCTCGAGCACGGCAGGGCCCTTGCGCTTGATGTCCTTGGCCTTGGCCTTCGCCACGTCAGGCTCAGCGTCGGCGTCATTGTGGAGGAAGAGGCGTCCCTCTTCGGCCTTGGCGCAGCGGTCGGCGAGGACGAACAACTCAGCTGCGGAGTCGAGCTCGTCCCTGACTGGGAGATTCTCACGCATCTTCACGTCCGTGACACCATAGGTGAAGGCGGAGATGATCGCGGCGTAGGAGGCCTTCGAGATCTTGTGGCGCACCTGGCTAAAGCGCTGGATGAACTTGTGAAGGGGCTCGCAAGGGCGCTGGCGCACGTTCCGCAGGTCGTTGAGCATGAGGGCGTGGTCGCTTGTGCCCTTGAAGTTGGCGATGAACTGCTTGCATAGGTCCTCCCACGAAGAGATGAACGCCTCGGGGAGGTTCATGAGCCACGAGCGCGCAGCGTCCTTGAGGGCCATGGGGAACTAGTTCGCCATGACCCGGTCGTCCCCCCTCGCGGCCTGGATGCTGATGGTGTAGAGCAGGAGGAAGTCCGTGGGGTTGGCGCTGCCATCGTAGCACTGAGGCAGCTCTGGCTTGAACTTGTCAGGCCACACCTCGCGGCGCAGCTTGGGGGCGAGGGCCAGGTAGCCCCCGTTGGTGACAGCTCCACCGTCGAGGGCCGCGTGGTTCTGGCGCCCAGCCATGGCGACGTCGTGGAGGACGTGATCCTGGTGGTCGCGCGCCCTCTCGAGGCCCACGCGCGTGTCTTGGGGCACGCGGTGGATGATCTGGCAGCTCTCGCCGTCGCCGCCTGGCGCGAGCGAGCTGTGAGACGGCTCCAAGGCGCGCGCGGCGGGGCGGCGCTCGGCCACGTCGCGGTACGGAGGAGAAGGAGGAGGAGGAGGAGCGCCACGCCCGGCCTGGTCGGCGTGGGACGGCGGAGCAGGCAGGGAGCGGGAGGGTGCCTGGCCATCACGCGCGGCGTTGACGAGCTCGGTGATGCGCCCAAGCCAGGTGTCGTAGCCGTCCTCGGCGGGGGCGGTAGCGCAGCAGCTCCTGCGCCATGAGCAGCGTGGCGTGCGGAGCGGCAGGGTCACGACGCGCGAGCGAGGAGGTGGCGGCGGAGCGGCCATGCGCCTGCTTGTTCACCGACGGGTGGGAAGAGGAGGCCACCCGCTCCCCAACGGGCTCGATGGCGGCTCGAGGGCGCCGCGGGGACCCTGACGGCGGCGCGACGCGTTCCCGGCGAGCGGTGGCGGCGTCCATATCGATGCTGGCGTCGAGGTCGAAGGCGCGCAGACGGCAAGTCCCCCTACCTGGCGCGCCAAATGTCGGAGTCTAGGATCTGTGTCCAAGAAACTTCTCCAAGAACTTAGGATTCGAACTCTGGGGGACTTTGCTTGGCAACCTATGACGCGGCGGCAACTACGGCAGGGACACGACGGGCTCGCTGGCTCTCACCGGACACGAAGGGGACGCACGAGCTACCCAGGTTCGGGCCACTGTGCGGTGTAATACCCTACTCCTGCCTGTGTTGGATTGCTCTGTGGTGGAGAGCTCGTGCTCCAGATACAAGAGGTGTGGGGGAGAATGAGTCGATCCCCTTACATGGAAGCAGCCCTGCCCCTTTTGTAGTGCCTTGGTCCTCTTCCCCGAAAATATGAGCGGGAAAGGGTTGCCACAGGGCAGCAATTCAAAAGGGGGACAAGAGCGCAGGCTTATATTGACTAAAGGCGGTCTCCGCCTGCTAAAGTAGCTCCTTGTGACGCGCTGGTGGGCTTGGCGATGACCTCCGTCCTGGCGTGCTGATCTGTCCTGATCTTCTATCACCAAAGGTGAAAGCCTTTGGGACTTGCTTTGGGGGAGGCAGATGCCGCTGCTCCCTTATCACCAGAATGGAAGCTGGGCCTGGTCGCGCCCCACTGTCCTTATCCTGACAGCGGGACGTCACCCATGTGCTGGGCGGGGAGCCCTGCGGCTGGTGCCGTACGACCTGCTTCGTGAGAAGGCCTTGTGAGGGGAGCCTCGCGAGGGAACTTGGTGCTTGGCAGCCTCGGCAGGGCCTGGGCTGACTGTGAGGGGCCTCGTGGGGCTCGCCCCTCGTGAGGCGGCTTCCTTCGGGGCGACTGAGGCAGGGCCACCCTCATGGGCCGGCCCAAGCGTCCTCCTCCGGGCCAAAGGCAGACGGGCCGTGGTACCCTGGTTCCCACTGGGCCGACAAGAAACAAATATGATGTCAGCCTTGCATCAGCTCTGCGTCAGCGAGTCAACAGGGTTGGTCCAGGTCAAACCTGACCAGTGGGGCCCACTGGTCAGTGACCCAGTGCCTGTTAGAGTCACACACACGGGTGGGTCCGGTCAACGGTGACGTCAGCTGGTCAACTGACGTGTGGGGTCCACTTTGATTAGATTAAAACTAAACAGGGGATAACCCCGTGGTTAATTAAGGGGGTAGGACCCATCTGTCAGCGACTGATGGGGTGTTTAATTAGGCCTAACAACGCATTTAGCTGGCGGCTAATCTCCGGCGACTATAGGACGCGACGGAGGCGTCAGGTTTGCTCCTCCAGTGACCAAACGAGCGGCGGAGGGGCTCTGCGTGGAGCTGGTGCTCATCTGCATCCAACGGAGCAAGCAGCAGTGGACGGAGTGGTCTACAGCGTCGACGGCGTCGAGCTTTGCGGCGGCCGGAGCTCGGGCGAGGTCGGGTTCGACGCTAGGGTGTACGGGAGGAGAAGCTGATGGGTGTTCCAAGCTCCTGGGAGCATGCTGAGCACGAGAGTGTGCTCAAACTCGAGCTGTGGCTGCGGCGGCGACATGCCGGCGGCGAGCAAGCTTTTGGGCATGGGGGTTAACACGGCTACGGGGTGCGCGTGAGCTAAAAAGAGAGGGGAAACGACGGCGGGGCTCACAGCGAGTCGAATGGAGGAGACGGCATATCCGGGGACATCCTGGAGCGGACGAATCGAGCGGAGGCATCTCGAATGCCCGAGGTTGAAGACGGCGGCCTAGGTGAGGCTGCGGTGCATCCAGCATCACGTGGCTTGGTGTAGACGATGAAGGAGACGACGGCGGTGCTCGGAGACAAGGTGGCGAGGCGCGGGGTGCACGGTGGCCGCGGGGACAACGAGGGGCGGCGATGAGCTCCGCTCAGTGGGTGAGAGATAGGGAGCCAGAGGAGGGGATGAGCATAGGGGAGAGTGAGAGAGGGTCGAGGGGCTGCGTGGCATCCTCAGGGCGACGAGGAGACAGGCAGAGAGGCAGGAGGTGGCTCGGGCGCGTGTGCGCACGCGGCGAGCACGCGCTCTGCCTTCTGTCCTGAGGAGGAAGACGACAAGGGAGATGCAGTGGGCTGGGCTGTCTGCTACAGTGCTGGGCCGCACAAGTAAGTTCTCTGCTTTTTATTATTTTTCTTTTTGTCCCTGTTTTTGTTTAAATCTTTGCCACTGTTTTGAATTCAAACAAGTGCCAAAAAGTAACTAGGGACCCTTCCCAACCTACATAAAATATTTTCAGGGATATAACTTATGTTCTAAAATATATGAATATAAATCCAAATTCAAATACAATATGATTTAATTTCAAAGTCCCAAAATATTCCTGGAAAATGTTCACTAATTTTGGTTTCTTTAACAACTATGGCAAAAATTCTCAGAACTTTAAAAGGAACATTTTGGATTCATAGAATGCAATTTCTTGGGTTTTTTGCCCTTTTTATTTAACTTTGAGGCTTCAAATTTTCCCTCAATTCAAGTTTCTTGAATTTAACATGATGCATGATGCTCACTGATGTAACTAATTAGAAGCAAATTCTAGGGCTGTGACAGGTCAGGAGTCATGATGTCTGGTACGGTGGACGCTTCTATCGATGGAGCAGCTCAGGTTTGGTGGAAGACGGCGCGGCAGGAGCAGGACAAACCACACAAAGTTTTCTTCAACACCTATCTGTAACTGAAGTAATTCTGTAAGGGGTCCTTTGGCTTGCAGGATTCTAAAAACGGAGGGATAGGAAAAACACCGGAATAGGATAGGAATGCACGTGGAAAATAGATCGTTTGTAAACACATGATTTCTGTCAACTTGGGTGTTTGGTTCAGAGAAATTGGAAAAGCACAGGAATGCAAAGAAACATGGCCAAATTAAAGTCAGACCACATGAAAAATTTGTATAGTTAGAATGTTATTATGCCACTAATGCACTTAGTCTTGTTTTCATGCATATGATTTTGAAAAGTAGGTCCAGGTGGATTGCTACTTGTAGACTGCGTTGGTATTTCCCCGAAGAGGAGAGGATGATGCAGTATAGTAGAGATAAGTATTTCCCTCAGTTAAGAACGAAGGTTATCAATCCAGTAGGAGAACCACACAAAACCTCGTTAGCAGCACCTACACACACAAAAGCAAACACTTGCACCCAACGCAGATAAGAGGGTTGTCAATACCCTTAGCGGTTATTTGCAAGGATTAATTCTGATAGTGATAGATAAAAAGTAAATTACAAAATAAAATAAAAGTAAATAAATTGGAGCAAGGTATTTTTAGATTTTAATATATGATAAAAGTAGACCCGGGGGGCCATAGTTTTCACTAGAGGCTTCTCTCTCGAACACATAGCATACGGTGGGTAAACAAATTACCACTAGTACAGCGAGCCGCTATACAAAGGATTTTTACCCCCTTTCAGCGATGAAGTTTTAAACCGTCGCCTTGCCTGTGTGTGCGATAGGGGGGGTCCTTTCCACACGACCCAAAAACCGTCCGCGATAGGGCCTCTGGTCACACACGCGGGGCAAAAAGAGCTTGTGTGCGATCGGGTGAGCCATCGCAGACAATTATACTGGCCCAATCATTTCCGTTCGTATGTACATCGCACACAGTGAATCCAAGATAAACGTTTCCATTCGTATATACATCCCACACAGTGAATCCCAGAGAAACATTTCCGTTCGTATATACAAAGCACACAGTTTCTGCATCACATCGTCTGTGATAGCGTTGCCATTGCAGACGATAGTAATAATTTTATCGTTTGTGTTATTGAATGCATCACGCACGGTGTCTAGAAGAAACTGTGTGGCATAGGCTGTCCATCACACACACTTTTTATGTGGAAAACGTTTGTGCAAGGTGGCCTAACACAAACAGTTGTCCAGAGGAAGTCGTGTGTGATTGTTCATTGATCCAACACGTTTACTTCCTACAAACCGTGTGGGTTGTCTGAGATCATCGCCCATAGTGTTGTCTCAATAAGCGTTTGCACTAGAAAAACCCAATAAGCAGGCTAATTGGCCTATTATTATTAATCCATTTAGTAATCAAATTTATATTTCATAATAAACACACAATATATTTCATTTTTGTATTATGGAACCAGGATTTCATAATTGAAATACATCAGAGTACAACATCATATAGCTTCAGCACTCACTCACACCATATAGGCATATAGCTAGCTACCCCATTACACAACAACACCAAGTTTCACATGCAACATCTAAAACCTTTGGAAATTAGCATCATAGATGGTAGATAGACAGATGAATTTCATCTGGAAAACTGCTGAAGCGGAAGGCGAATATTGAGCCTTCAATGATGTTGAATGTCCTTGCAACTTTTGGCCAGTGCCTGTGGATGATTGACCGCCCATCCATCGTCCTCTTGAGGAAGACTTCAATATTGTACCGTGGGTGTTGTTTGAACACCTTCCTCGCCTTTTGACCATACAGGTGGTTTGAGAGGTAATCATCTGTGAACTGCTTTGGAAAGGCCTGAAAACAAAGATATGCATAAATATCTTCTCTAAATTTTGAAATGGCTCAAAGGAATAAAAAAACAAGGTACTCCCTCCGGTCCGTTTTACTCCGTGCATTAGATTTGTATCAAGTCAAACTTTGTAAAGTTTCACCAAATTTATTTTAAAAAATATCAACATCCACGATACCAAATATGTATACTATAAAATTGTATTTCATAATGCATCTAAAAATAATGATTTTGCAGTTTGAATGTTGATACTTTTTTCTATAACTTTGGTCAAAGTAGAGATACTTTGACTTCGGACAAAACTTATATGCAGACTAAAAAGGACCCGAGGGAGTATAAGAGTTAGTACCATCCTGTAGTTCACTAATGTCTTCTTCATTGTGCAGACAAAGATCTTGTTGTTTTTCATCGCTAGTTTCTTTATCCTCACAATCTTTCTGAGTTTCTTGACTTGACTGATATTCATGGACATCTCATTTCCCCATATGCAAAATGGGTCGAACAGTGGGTCAAAACCTCTGACAGCAGGACCTACATGTGCAAGATCAAATTGTTAAAAACCTAAATACTGGAATGGTTCCTGCAATTGCACAATAATGTGCTATTAGAGAAAGGACCATGCATGTGCGAATCTCGATGGTAAACCTCAGTGCCTCCCATTGTTTCCCAACAACACATATAAGGTAGTTATTAATCAGGTTAAGTCAGGGTTGGCATACTATCAGCAAAATATGTTGATGAAAAATAAACATATTGCAGATTCAGCAGATTAATTCGAGCCACATGGAAAAGCCATTTATCCAAACCAAGAATGCTTAAGAACTAGGAAATATAGCAGTATATGTTTCTCATGTATTTAGTACAGCCGAATTCGATTTATTTCTCACATGCATAACAATACAAAATTGTACCCACGACAATTGAACATCGCATTGCAGAATTGAACCAAACATTTAACTAAGCACCACAACAAATGAACCAAACAGTTAACTGAGCACCACATTGCACAAGAGAACATACTACAAGATCAGACAGTTAACCAAACCTAGTATGCTTAACAACTTGGAAATATAGCAATTGTATTTGTATCTCATGTATTTTGTACAACCAAATTCGATTATTTCTCACATGCAAGAGAATACAAAATTACACCCACAAGAATTGAGCATCACATTGTAGAATTGAACTAAACAGTTAACTGAACATGACAAAAAAATAACCAAATAGTTAACTCAGCACCACATTGCACAATATATAGAACATATATACTAGAGGATCAGATTGCATAGTAAGAGTACATAGGACAATTCACTAGAATTTGTAAAGGAAAGGCAGGAGCAGCACATGCAACAGGTAAACCGAACATGCTTAACCGGCGTAGCTAGCTAGCTGAACATAGGTCCTTGTAGTGAGCTAAAAATACAAGCTACTCCGCATCGTCGGAGATATCGATGATGATGGGCTCCTTAGACTTGGAAGAGGGCGAGGCCTCCACATCATGGGTGCCCTCCTCATAGTGGTGAGTCACCTGAGCCGCTCTGAGTCCTCTGGAGTTGAGGTAAGCACGGGCACGCTGATAAAACACCTCGTAGTCTTCGTCGAAGGCACCGACGGTGGCCTTGAGAAAACACCATGAACTGTCGTTTAAAGCAGCTAACCGCGTGGCCGCGTCCGCGCGCGAGGCGTCCATGGTGGCCTCGACGGTGAGGTGCTCCTCCAAGATCTGGGGGTCAGCACGCATGGCAGCCATCGCGACCTCATCCGTGTGTGCGGCCGCGATTTGCTTCTCCGCTGCCAGATACTCCTGGAGCTCCTGGCTATACTACGTGCACCATGGCTTAGGGAGGCGCTTATTTGGAGGATGGGTCGGAGATTTGGGTGGAAGGTGTCGCGTCGGCTGTCGGGGCATGTGGGATGTAGAAGGAGGTGGAGGATGGGGGTCGGGTGTGGATTACCTGACTAAATTGACGAGGCAGAGCAGCAGGAAGGAGCGTCACTGGCGAGGCGGAGGCACTGCAAGCAAGCAGTGAAGGTTTGAACTTGGAATGGAAGGTGGAAACAGGGGAAATGTGGCTTTTGGTAAGGAGGAGGGGGGCATGGGAGGTAGATATTTCTGCGGATGCCAATTTTTTTTGCTCCGTGCAGCGAAAAACTGGCGCGCGAAGTGTCATCAGACACGGTCCCTTATTTAGCACTGTGTACGATATCTGAACATCACAAATGATTCATATGGCTTACCCCGTGTGTGATGAGTTTGAACGTGCAAATTTTGGTTTGAATTTCCCTAGTTACAGTGGTCATCCACGTCATTGCATAATTTGGGTACACAAAAGAGCCTACAGCACACCCACACTTCTTAATCGAGCAAGTTCAACAATTAAATAGAGCTAGCTGACCTAAACATTACTCTAACAAAAGACCGGCGCTCTAAACAAAGACTACTACTCCGCCTGGCACTCGTCGATCTCCGCCTCCTCCTCCATGTCCAGCTCGCGCCCAACGATCTCCTGGGGAAGGGGCTCCATGGCATCCATCGCACCATACTCGGCAAGCATCTCACCTTCCACGTCCGCCATCTCGTTGGAAAAGGCCACCACGAGCTGGGCGTGGGTGGCCGTGGTCTGGGCTTGGACGGGCTCCATCCCGCCAAGGTATGCCGTGAACGAACGGACGGCTGCTCGAACGCTCTCGGCGATTGCCAACTCTTCGGCCATGGGTTGCCGACCATTGTTGGAGAAGCTTCGTGTGATTTGTGCGGTGACCGCTAGGAGCTGGGCGGCCTCGACATGGGCGCGGGCGGCCTCCATTAGGGCTAAGGCGGCCGCAGCGGAACGGACAGCTGCTGTCCCGCTCTCGCCATTTGCTATCCCCGTCGCAGATGTTGCTGCCGCCATCTGAGCTGCAGTACCGGTCGTTTCGGCTGCCACAGCCACCCGGTCATAGATTGCGGCCGCGCTCACGCAGGTTGTGAGCACGCTCATGGAGGCTGCGTCCGCGCTCTCGCCGGAGTGGGCCGCCGAAGTTGCCCTCACGACGCGGGTCCACGTCCCCATCTTTGACCGGTGATGATTGAATAGTGAAATGTTATTTGGGGAGCTAGTTTGCTTGACGCGCCGGCTGTGGACTGTAGCCGACGAACCTTCTCGCGTAAGTCATATATGATGGTGCACCAAGATATTTTGTACTGCATCTCACATGGTTGGTGATAATAAACTATGTGTGATGTACTTGATTTTTCGTCTTGACTTGAAATACGGAATGGGGACACAGTGGCAAAGGATGGTGTTTGAATTGCTAGAACATTTGTCTGCAATGAACATAAAACTATACGAGTGTTGTGTTAAAATTTGGAATTATTCGGGGTTCGTTTGGACATTTTTATACATTAACTGAGTTTTTTAGGCATTTTATGTGCATAATTCAAATTTGAACTAAATGCACATGCTCCAGTGCACCAAAATGGGTTGAAAAATCATATGTGTGTCCTTGGGTGCATGCTTAGGTCCCATGCAAGAAATGGGAATGAATATCAAGCACCTCGGCATCGTGGCTCGGCCGCAAACGCTGAGATACTTGGTTTTGAAATTCTAGTAAATCCAAAACTCGTCTGAAATTCATGAAACTTGGCATGCTATCATGGAATGGCACCAACATGATACTTGGTAAAAAATTTGTCCCATTTGTGGCAGGTTTTTGTATAAGCTTCTCACAAACCAGAGCTTCTCACAAGAAGCCTCATGGTTCCGGTAGGGAACGTGTCACCTTTGTGGACAAAACAACATTCATTGCCTCTTCTTGCCTTGATTTTTTTTCTAGAGGTAACATAGACCAATAGGAGTGTCGTGTTAAATTTTGGAATTATTCGTGGTTCGTTTGGACATTTTTATACATTAATTGAGTATTCTAGGCATTTTATGTGCCTAATTCAAATTTGAACTAGAGGCACATGCCCCAGTGCACCAAAATGGGATGGAAAATCATATATGTGTTGGGTGTAGGCTTAGGCCCCATCCAAGAAATGGGAATGAATTTCAAACACCTCGGCATCATGGCTCCACCACAAACATTGAGATACTTGGTTTTGAAATTCTAGTAAATCCAAAACTCGTCAGAAATTCATGAAACTTGGCATGCTATCATGGAATGGCACCAACATGTTGTGGTAAAAAAAATTTCCCATTTGGGGTAGGTTTTGGTATAAGCTTCTCACAAACTAGAGCTTCTCACAAGAAGCCTCATGGTTCTGGTGGGGAACGTGTCACCTTTGTGGATGAAATGACATTCGTTGCCTCTTCTTGCCTTCATTTTTTTCTAGAGGCAACATAGACCAACAGGAGTGTCGTGTTAAATTTTGGAATTATTCGAGGTTCGTTTGGACATTTTTATACATTAACTGAGTTTTCTAGGCATTTTATGTGCATAATTCAAATTTGAACTACATGCACATGCTCCGGTGCACCAAAATTGGTTGAAAAATAATATGTGTGTCCTTGGGTGCATGCTTAGGTCCCATGCAAGAAATGGGAATGAATATCAAACACCTCGGCATCGTGGCTCGACCGCAAACGCTGAGATACTTGGTTTTGAAATTCTAGTAAATCCAAAACTCATCTGAAATTCATGAAACTTGGCATGCTATCATGGAATGGCACCAACATGCTATGGTAAAAATTTTGTCCCATTTGGGGCAAGTTTTGGTATAAGCTTCTCACAAACCAGAGCTTTTCACAAGAAGCCTCATGGTTCCTGTAGGCTACGTGTCACCTTTGTGGACTAAACAACATTCGTTGCCTCTTCTTGCCTTGATTTTTTTTCTAGAGGTAACATAGACCAATAGGAGTGTCGTGTTAAATTTCGGAATTATTCGTGGTTTGTTTGGACATTTTTATACTTTAACTGAGTTTTCTAGGCATTTTATGTGCATAATTCAAATTTGAAGTGCATGCACATGCTCATGTGCACCGAAATGGGTTGAAAAATCATATATGTGTCCTTGGCTGCATGTTTAGGTCCCATGCAAGAAATGGGAATGAATTTTGTCAGAGTCTAGGATCTGCGTCCAAGAAACTTCTCCAAGAACTTAGGATTCGAACTCTAGGGGACTTTGCTTGGCAGCCTACGACGGGACTACGGCGGGGACACGA
Organism: Elymus sibiricus; assembly: GCA_039707655.1. Classification (NCBI taxonomy): domain Eukaryota; kingdom Viridiplantae; phylum Streptophyta; class Magnoliopsida; order Poales; family Poaceae; genus Elymus; species Elymus sibiricus. The sequence goes on from CM077674.1 coordinate 258,986,441, forward strand.
TGGACTCGCTGGCTCTCACCGGACATGAAGGGGACGCGCGAGCTTCCCAGGTTCGGGCCACCGTGCGGTGTAATACCCTACTCCTGCTTGTGTTGGATTGCTCTGTGGGGGAGAGCTTGTGCTCGAGGTACAAGAGGTGTGGGGGAGAATGAGTCGACCCCCTTACATGGAAGTAGCCTTGCCACTTTGTAGTGCCTTGGTCCTCTTCCCCGAAAATATGAGCGGGAAAGGGTTGCCGCAGGGCGGCAATTCAAAAGGGGGACAAGAGCGTAGGCTTATCTTGACTAAAGGCGGCCTCCACCTGTTAAAGTAGCTCCTTGTGACACGCTGGTGGGCTTGGCGATGACCTCCGTCCTGGTGCGCTGATCCGTCCTGATCTTCTATCACCAAAGAGGAAATGTCTTGGGGCTTGCTTTTGGGGGAGACAGATGCCACTACTCCCTTATCACCATAATGGAAACTGGGCCTGGTCGCGCTCCGCTGTCCTTATCCTGACCGCGGGACGTCACCCATGTGCTGGGCGCGGAGCCCTGCGGCTGGCGCCGTACGGTCTGCCTTGTGAGGAGGCCTCGCGAGGGGGGCCTCGCGAGGCATCCTGGTACCTGGCGGCCTCGGCAGGGTCTGACCTGACGGCGAGGGGCCTCACGAGGCTCGCCCCTCGCGAGGCTCGTCCCTCACGAGGCGCCCCCCTTCTAAGCGGCCTCGGCAGGGCCACTCCCATGGGCCGCCCCGAGCGCGGTCCTCTGGGCCAGAGGCAGACGGACCGTGGTACCCTGGTTGCGCAGTTCCACGCGGGAACCGGTGCGGTTGCGTGGGAACGGGCTCACTGACGATTCATTGGCGCCTCTTCGAGCTAACGTTTGGCCAAAAGAACGCCTGTGCGGTGCTCAAGCTTGCGCTCGAAGCCTTCTGCGGCAGCGCGGTGACAAGACATGTGAGAGGAGGATGAAATGACACGTACACAAATGGTTAATAAAAAAATGTTTGCAATTCAATTACCTAGCACACGGCCGCTCTCTACGCAGTGTCGTGAACGATTGTTCGCCCACTGTGTGATGTGGAACGCGACGTAGTTTCACATCATGCCGCCGGCTCGCAACTGCCGGCCGGCTTGTAGACGGCCATTTCCTGCGTGTTCAACTGCTCTATGCGTGTGGTTGCTCGCGGTTGAGGCGCCCGCGGCCCGCTCTGCTCGCGTCACGCCGCGCGCGCTCTACTCGCGTCCCTCCACGTGCTCTGCCCGCGTCCCTCCGCGCATGCTGCAAGCGTTTCGGGCCGGCGCACGATCATGTACGTTTGGGGTGCCTTATGCATACGGTTACACCGGACGCGGCGCCATGACGCAGTTACGTGCGGCAAAAACTGCCTTGCGGACGTGCCGAGAATCCCGGCCGCCCGGCCCTCATTTATTCCTGTGGCCATTTACCTTCATCTCTCGCGCCCCATGACACAATAAGCACACCCACGACGACCCATACAGAGAGGATATCCAGCGGCTCCAATGGCGCACCCGGCTCCAATGGCGCTCCCAGCAGCTGACGATGACGACGGGCGGCAGTTCACCATGCCTCACATAGTGGACACCCACGTGAGAGGGAAGGACCTCTCGGTGGTGTACACCAACGAGCGGTCTCGGTGGAGAGCTCCATCCACACTATGGAGCAGTTGCTTGCTGGGGATGAGTACCAAGTGGTCGGCTTTGACCTCAAGTTCACCAGCGGTCGCGCCGGGTATGATCAGAAGGTTGCCGTCGCCCAGTTGTGCGTGCGCCATCATGTCCTTGTCTACCACTACTCCCTGGCCATAAGACCTTGCGAGCATTTCGCCAGGTTTATCAACAGCCCCGATTACAGGTTCGATATGGTGGACACCGTAAATGATCTAAAGGTGCTCGAGACTACGGGCTTGGCTTGCCAGAATCTTGCCAACATCCAAGGCCGGTACGGGGGCTGGGGCAAAAAGAAGGAGAAGGACTCCCTGGTTGACCTAGCCATGGCCATCATCTACCCCTACTACAGAGGCATGAAAGATGAGTGCAAAAAGAACAAGGATGCCTGGCACGAGGCCTGGGTGCAGAGACTGGATGAAGAACACGTCAAGTATGCAACCAAGGACGCGTACACAAGCTACGAGATGTACATGCGGATCATTGACATGAGGGAGTGCCTCCTTCCTATGGATGACGAGGGATCGAGCCACAAGTAGAGTAGTGGCGGCAGCGTCACAAGAAGTAGATGATTAGATGATCATTTCTCCTAGTTTAGATGCATGTAATTGTTTATTGAGGTGTGTGCCAATGTTTTGTATAGTAAACTTTGTAATTGGATGTTTAATTTGGTTATATATGTTGTTCTTTTGTAGACTGAGCAAATTACATCGCAGACGGACTAAACAAGGGAACCCGTCGCTGATGATTTCATCAATCGTTGACAATTGTATACCAGCAAGCGTTTGCCCACAACACAGACGGGTTATTAGCAGGAATCATCCGTGTTGTTATCCGTCTTCCCACACATTTTGGATTACTGACCTGTTTGCCGCGTATCACACACATCTTGTTAAGTTGAACCGTTTTTGTTGTGTTGGGTAATCGCAAACAGTTCATCCGAGTGAACCGCATGCCGTATATCACACACACCTTGATCTGCCTGACCATTTCTGTTGTGTTGGGTAATCACAAACAGTTCATCCGAGTGAACTGTATGTCGTGTATCACACACACCATGAACTGGCTGACCGTGTTTGTTGTTCTGGCTTATCGCAAACAGTTCGTATGGATCAACTGTATGCCACGTATCGCACACGCATCTCTAATCTGAATCGTGCTTGATGTCTCTGACATCGCAAACAGTTCGTCTTATTGGCGACGTTTTTTTTACGACACCGTTTGTGATTCATGCATCGCACACAGTTTGGTCGAGGGGTCTCTGATTCATGTGTCGCGTTAGCGGTTGCCTGCAGTAGTGTACTGTTGGGCAATTGATAGAAAAGCAAATAATTATGACAGATTCATGGCAATGATCATGTATATAGGCATCACGTCCAAGACAAGTAGACCGACTCCTGCCTGCATCTACTACTATTATTCCACCCATCGACCGCTATCCAGCTCGCATCTAGGGTATTAAGTATAAAACAGAGTAACGCCTTAAGCAAGATGACATGATGTAGACAAAGTAAACTCAAGCAATAAGATTAAACCCCATCTTTTTATCCTTAATGGCAACAATGCAAATACGTGTCATGTCCCTTTCTGTCACTGGGATTGAGCACCACAAGATTGAACCCATCACAAAGCATCTCTCCCATTGCAAGATAAATCAATCTAGTTGGCCAAACCAAACGGATAGATTGGAGAGAAATACAAAGATATAACAATCATGCATAAAACAGTTTAGACAAGACTCAAATATTTCTCATGAATAATCTGATCATAAACTCACAATTCATCGAATCCCAACAAACACACTGCAAAAGAAGATTACATCAGATAGAACTCCAAGAACATCGAGGAGAACATGGTACTGAAGATCAAAGAGAGAGAAGAAGCCATCTAGCTACTAGCTATGGACCCGTAGGTCTGTGGTAAACTACTCACACATCATCAGAAGGGCAACAAGGTTGATGAAGAAGCCCTCCGTGATGGATTCCCACTCCGGCAGAGTACCGGAAAAGGCCTCCAGATGGGATCGTGGAAGAACATAGGCTTGCGGCGATGGTAGGGTTTTCTCATCTGGCTCTCTGATGGTTTCCGAATATTTGAGAATTTATAGAAGTGGAATTAGGTCAAAAGGAGCCACGACGGGCCCACAAGGCATCAGGCCTTTTGAAGTCGAGAAAAAAAATCGTAAAAAAGTTTCGTGGCATTTGGACTTCGTTTGGTACTGATTTTCTAAAAAACCAAAAAACAAGCAGAAAACAACTGACACTGGGCACTAGGTTAATAGGTTAGTCCCAAAAAATGATATATAATTGCATATAAAACATCCAAGATTGATACTATAATAGCATGAAACAATCAAAAATTATAGATACGTTAGAGACGTATCAAGAATCCCCAAGCTTAATTCATGCTCGTCCTCGAGTAGGTAAATGATAAAAACAGAATTTTTGATGTGGAATGCTACCTAACTTGTTTCATCATGTAATTCTCTTTTACGGTATGAATATTAAGACCCGAATGATTCAAAGCAATAGTCTATAATTTGATATAAAGACATCAATACTCAGGCATACTAATAAACAATCATGGCTTTCAAAATAAAAATGCTAAAGAAAGTTATCCCTACAAAATCATATAATCCTGTCATGCTACATCTTCTTAACACAAAGTATTTATCATGCACAACCCTGGTTTTAGCCAAGCAATTGGTTCATACTTTTTAACACGCTTCAGTTTTTCAACCCCCACACAATACATGAGCGCAAGCCATGGATATAGCACTATGGGTGGAATAGAATGTGGTGGTAGAGATTAATAAGGGGAAGTCAAAAAGAATAAGATAGTCACACATCAACACGGCTAATCAACGGGCTATGGAGATGCCCATCAATTGATGTCAATGCGAGGAGTAGGGACTGCCATGCAACGGATGCACTACGAGCTATAAATGTATGAAAGCTCAACATGAAAACTAAGTGGGTGTGCATCCAACTTGCTTGCTCATGAAGACCTCGGGCATTTGAGGAAGCCCGTCACCGGAATATACAATCCAAGTTCTATAATGAAAAATTCCCACTAGTATATGAAAGTGACAAAATAGGAGACTCTCTATATGAAAAACATGGTGCTACTTTGAAGCACAAGTATGGAAAAGGATAGTAACACTGCCCCTTCTCTCTTTTTCTCTCATTTTCTTTTTTTTCTTCTGTTTTTTCGTGGGCTCTTTTTGGCCTCTTTTTTTTTTCTTTTTTTTCTTTTTTCCTCACTGGGACAATGCTCTAATAATGATGATCATCATACTTCTATTTACTTACAACTCAAAATTACAACTCAAAACTAGAACAAATATGACTCTATATGAATGCCTCTGGCAGTGTACCAGGATGTGCAATGATACTAGCATAACATGTATAAAAAATGATGAACGGTGGCTGAGCCACAAATACTATGTTAGCTATATGATCATGCAAAGCAATATGACAATGATGATGTGTGTCATAAAAAAACCGGAACGGTGGAGTTGCATGGCAATATATCTCGGAATGGCTATGGAAATGCCTTGATAGGTAGGTATGGTGGCTGTTTTGAGGAAGATATGAGGGGGCTTATGTGTGATAGAGCGTATCATATCACGGGGGTTGGATGCACCGGCGAAGTTTGCACCAACTCTCGATGTGAGAAAGGGCAATGCACGGTACCGAAGAGGCTAGCAAATTGCGGAAAGGTGAGAGTGCGTATAATCCATGGACTCACATTAGTCATAAAGAACTAGTTAAACTAAAGGATATGTTTTGCCGTATGTTGCCTCTTGGCATTGCATTCAATATATGGTTAGCATTACAACTTGTACAGCAAGGTAAATCTCTATGGGATCAATCTACAGGATCCTAGAATCACTACAAACGCTATACAATCAGGATATGATACACATACGATCATATACCATATATACATGAACATTCCCCCTCAATCTCAACCGGCCACAAGGTTGAGATTGCGTCGTAATTTCTCCAACATGATCTTTGTAGCAGGTTTAGTGAACGCATCTGCCACTTGATCACCGGAGGACACAAAATGAACATCCAATGCTCCTTGCGCCACCTTTTCTCTCACGAAGTGGAAATCCACCTCAATATGCTTTGTCCTTGCATGAAATACTGGATTTGCACTCAGATAGGTAGCACCCAAATTATCACACCACAAAACCGGTGGTCGTGGTAGGAACACTCCCAGTTCCCTAAGCACAGTTTGTACCCAAGTGACTTCAGCTGTGCCATTTGCAAGCGCCTTGTACTCTGCCTCGGTACTAGATCGTGAAACAGTGGGTTGCTTCCTAGCACTCCATGAAATCAGATTAGGGCCAAGGAAAACCACAAAACCTCCTGTAGACCGTCTGTCATCAACACATCCTGCCCAGTCAGCATCCGTGAAAACACTAAGAAGTGTGGAGCTTGACCAACGAATGGAGAGTCCAGTGGCCAGAGTACCCTTGATATACCTCAATATGCGCTTGACCGCCTCCCAGTGCACATTAGTGGGTTGAGCCAAATATTGACACACCTTGTTGACAGCAAATGAAATATCAGGACGAGTAAGAGTAAGATACTGCAGTCCTCCAACCATACTGCGATAGCGAAGAGCATCATCATCAGTGAGAGGAGTACCAAGATTTGCTGCCAACTTATCAGTGACTGACATGGGAGTAGAGACGTCCTTGCAATTCTCTATATGAGCACGATGAAGGAGATCATCATCATACTTTCGCTGAGACAACACCATTCCCCCTGAGTTGTAGGTGGCCTCAATCCCAAGGAAGTAAGAAAGACGACCAAGGTCTTTGATGGGAAAAGACCTAGCCAAAGTGCGAAGCAAACGATCCACTGCACGGGGGCAAGAGCCAGCAATAACAATATCATCAACATAGACCAACATGTAAATGACCATAGCTCCTTGCCGAAAAATAAAGAGGGAGGTGTTAGCCTTGGATGAATGAAAACCAAGCTGTTGCAGTCGAGTACTGAGACGGGAGTACCAAGCCCGGGGGGACTATTTGAGTCCATAAATAGACTTTCGAAGCTTGCAAACATGGTGGGGATACCGAGGATCCTCAAAACCTTGGGGTTGCTGCATGTACACATCCTCGTCAAGCAGACCATGAAGGAATGCATTGCTGACATCAATCTGACGCAAAGACCAGCCCTGTGAAACAGCAAGGGATTGCACAAGACGAACAGTGGCTGGTTTAACAACCAGACTGAAAGTGGCAACATAATCAACACCATAATGCTGAGTAAACCCACGAGCAACCAGTCAAGCTTTATACTTATCAAGAGAGCCATCCGACCGTTCCTTGAGTTTAAAAATACACTTACAGCTGACGACGTTGGTGCCGGGGGGTCGAGGCACAAGCGTCCATGTCTCGGTGCGCTGAAGAGCAGAAAACTCCTCGCGCATGGCAGCTTTCCAAGCAGGATCAACAAGGGCTTGCCGATGCGTAGTCGGAACTGAGACAATAGCATTGAAACTACGTCGATATGGCTTGTAGCGGACAGTGCCATCCGTGGGAATCTTCGGACGTCGGATGTTGATCTGGGAGCGTGTGCGAGCACGCTCCGGCGGTGGTGCAGCCGAAGTGGCAGGCGGCGATGAAGAAATAGCCGCCAATCCCCCTTCGGTCGCATCTGCATGCACATGCATGCGACCAGGTGGTGCAGCCGAAGTGGGTGGGGCTGCATCGGGAGTGCCTGCCGCGGGCGCGCCTGGAGCAGACGCGGCACGCCCAGCTGCCGCGGGCGCACCTGGAGCAGACGCGGCTCGCCCAGCTACCGTGGGCGCGGAGGCACCTCGCGGGGCTGCGTCGCACGTCGGGTGATGCGACTCGGCCACATCCAGCCCATCTAGTGGAGGGGCACCAGCGGACTCAGATGACCCAGCAGCTGATGGTGGTGGAGTGTTGGCTGAGCCATCCGTCTGCTGCGTGGCACAGGCTGGCTGGGCGCATGGCGGTGTAGCATGCACGTAGATAGTGCCTGTTGTGCCGATCATGGGGGATGGCTGCACTGCTGCACCTGCAGGATAAGATTCAGGAAACAAAAAACACAGATTGTAGTTCCTCACATTAGCATCCTGAACTACTGGCTCATCAGAAGGAAAAGTCACGGGAGGATTTAAGAGAGACAAATTGGGACACGCACTAGTTGCAAAAGGAAAAACTTTTTCATCAAAGACGACATCTCGCGAGATATAGATGCGACTAGTGGATTTGTCAAGACACTTATACCCTTTATGAAACGGACTATATCTGAGGAACACACACATCTTTGAGCGGAACTCAAGTTTTCGGGAGTTATATTTGCAAAGACTAGGCCAACATGCACATCCGAAGACACGAAGAAAAGAGTAATCGGGAGTGATGTTAAGGAGGCGTGTAAGTGGTGGCATATTTTGAAGGGTCCGGCTAGGCATGCGATTGATCAAATAACATGTGGTGAGAAAAGCTTCATCCCAATAACGCAACAGAAGATTGGAGTGAGCTAGGAGAGCAAGCCCGGTTTCAACCAGGTGACGGTGTTTTCGTTTAGCAATACCGTTTTGTTGGGATGTGTGTGGACATGATATGCGATGAGAGATACCAACACGCTGAAAAAATTTATGCAAGCAATGATATTCACCTCCCCAATCAGATTGAACCGCACGAATTTTTGTGTCGAGGAGTCGTTCGACATGGGCCTGAAAATTGTAGAAAACTTGTTCGACATCAGATTTATGTTTGAGAAGATAAATCCATGTAAAATGGCTAAAGTCATCAACGAAGCTAACATAAAATTTAAAACCTCCGGAGGAGGCGAGGGCAGGCCCCCACACATCAGTATGAATAAGCTCAAGTGGTTTCGAAGAAACATGGGAAGAATTATTGTAAGGTAATTGATGACTTTTGGCGCATTGACAAGCATCACAAACGAAAGTATCATGGCTCGACGAACAAGGGAGTTTATTTGACCGAACGATAGACTCAACTACATTATTTGAAGGGTGACCCAAGCGATGATGCCACTGACTCGATGAAGACCGAACTCCGGAAAACGCTCGACGTGAAGATGACGATGATGGCCGACCAAACGGGATGGGGTAGAGACCATGGAGACTTCTACCGTGAAGAAGAACTCTCCTCGTGATTTTGTCCTTCACAAAAAAGAAATATTTGTGAAATTCCACAAACACTCGGTTATCCGAAACTAGACGATAAACAAAAAGAAGGTGTTTGTGAATTTCAGGAACATGCAACACATTATTAAGATGGATATGATCACGTGAGCCAGCTAGTTTAGTACGACCAATGTGAGAAATTTCCAAACCTGCACCATTTACGACTTGAACTTGATCCTTCCCACCATAGCGCTCGTGCATCGTCAAGCGGTCGAGGTCGCTGGTGAGGTGGTCGGTAGCACCAGTATCGAGGTACCAGTTGTTGTCGCGGTGACCGTACGTCACCATGTTGCCGCTACGATGTTCGTCCGACTGGTAGGCATGGTTGTAGCACTCGCGACAGTCGATGGCGTAGTGCCCCTCCATGCGGCATATCTGGCACCGGGGTGGGCGACGGTTTTGGCCGCCACCGCCGCCGTTATGGCGTCCACCGTTGTTGCCACGGTTGCTGTTGCCGCTGTTGCCGCCAGCGCCATAGCGGCCTCCATTGCCACCATTGTGGCTATCATTCCTACTCCCATGACTCCCGTTGATGTTGCGGCTGCCATCACGGGAGCTGTTGCTGTTGCCATGGCGCATGGCGTTGTTGGCAGACGGAGAAAAGTTGTTGCTGTTGGCTGCGTGCTGTTCCTGGCGGGCTTCAAAGCTGAGAAGGTAAGCGTAAAACTAGGAGAGACTCACTTGGCCGGTAAAGACAGAAAGAGCTGTCATGAGCGGGTCGTACTCCTGACCCAGTTCCCCGATGATGTGCCCGATGATCTCGTCATCGGACAGTACATCGCCGACGGTGGCTAGCACATCCGCATAGCCCGTCATCTTGTGGAAGAACTCTGCCGCTGACATGTCGTTCTTCTTCGTCTGCGACAGCTGCGTGCGAAGTTGCCGCACGCTGGCCCGGTTCTGTGCAGCGAACATGGCGCCGAGGGCAGACCAGACGGACGCCGAGGAGGTCGCTCGCGTCATCTGGGCGAGTACTTCCTCCGTCATGGAGGACAGGAGCGCGCCGAGCACGGCCTGGTCAGTGCGCCACCATGGCTCGTACTCGGGGTTTGGCACCGAGTGTGCAGCGTCACCGGTGCCCTGAACGATCGTCCTCGGTGGCACAGGGACGGACCCGTCGAGGTAGCCGAAGAGGCCGGCACCGGTGAGGTTAGGTATAACCTGGGCTTTCCACAGCAAAAAATTGGCGTGGGTTAGCCAGACGATGATGAGTCCGGCAAGCGATGGCATGGTGACGGTGGGGCTGGAGACGATCGCACCGGCGGTGGTGGTGACGTGCGCGCCGGAGGTGGTGCCAGACATGTTGAGAAGATGAGATTGGGCTCTGATACCAAGTTAAACTAAAGGAATATGTTTTGCCATATGTTGCCTCTTGTCATTGCATTCAATATATGGTTAGCATTACAACTTGTACAGCAAGGTAAATCTCTATGGGATCAATCTACAGGTTCCTAGAATCACTACAAATGCTATACAATCAGGATATGATACACATACGATCATATACCATATATACATGAACAGAACTCACATACTAATTGCGAAAGTTTATTAGCCCTCGAAGCAAAGTACTACTACGCATGCCCCTAGGGGGAGATTGGTAGGAGTTAACCATCGTGCACCCCCGGCCGCCACACAAAGGAAGACAATCAATAATAAATCATGCTCCAACTTCTTAGCATAACGACAGACCATACGTGCATGCTTCGGGAATCACAAACCTTAACACCAATATTCTTACTAAACCACAATTATCTACTAGCACCTCCCACACATTACCATCTTAATATCGCAAAACTATTGCAAGGAATCAAACTTATCATATTCAGTGATTTACAAGAAAGTTTTTATTATATTCCTCTTGAATACCTATCATATTAGGACCAAATTCATAACCCGTGCATATTACCATTGCTATTCATTAGAATCTCAAAAAGATATAAGTGAAGCATGAGAGTGCAACTATTTCTTTAAAATATAACCACCGCCGTGCTCTAAAAGATATAAGTGAAGCACTAGAGCAACTGCCTAGCTCAAAAGATATAAGTGAAGCACATAGAGTATTCTAACAAATCACGAATAATGTGTGTCCCTCTCAAAAAGGTGTGTTCATCAAAGATGATTGTGACAAACTAAAAAGAAAACAAAAGCAAACAAACTATGGCACAAGACGCTCCAAGTAAAACACATATCATGTGATGAATAAAAATATAGCTCCAAGTGAGTTACCGATAGATTGTAGACCAAAGAGGGGATGCCCCGGATGGGGGATGCCCCGGATGGCCATCCGGGGCATCCCCAAGCTTAGACGCTTGAGTCTTCCTAGAATATTACCTTGGGGTGCCTTGGGCATCCCCAAGCTTAGGCTCTTGCCTCTCCTTATTCCTTTATCCATCATAGTCTCACCCAAAACTTGAAACTTCAGCACACAAAACTCAACAGAAACCTCGTGAGATCTGTTAGTATAACAAACAAATCTTAAACTTTAGGTGCTGTTGTAAATTGATTCATATTTAATATTAGCATAATGATACTGTACTCCAACTTCTCCATGACTCATACCCCCCGATACGATCCATAGATTCATCAAAATAAGCAAACAATGCAACAAAAACAGAATCTGTCTAAAACAGAACAGTCTGTAAAGATCTGAATTAAATTCATACTTATGTAACTCCCGAAATTATGAAAAATGAGGACAACGTGGGAAATTCATATATCAATATTGTGTAAAAAATTCAGAAGGTTCTGACGCTCCAGCAGAAAACCAAAATTCCAGCACTGGACGCAAAAGTTTCTGTTTTCAAACAGCATCAATTATACTATCTTCCAAATCATCCCAAAGGCATTACTTGGCACAAACACTAATTAAAAGATAAAAGCACAATCATAATAGAGGCTATAATTGTGTAAACACACAAAAATAGAAGGTAAAACAAAAATTTATTTTATTCATTGGGTTGCCTCCCAACAAGCGCTATTATTTTATGCCCCTAGCTAGGCATAATGCATAGTTTCAAGTGTTGTCATCCTTGGTTTTTGCTAATTTGGGTGTGTTACTCTCGAAGCTGGGAGGTTCTTTGCGCTTCCCATTACTTTCAGAAAACAAAGCAATTATATTGTCTAAAGTGTCTAACCGCTTGTTGCAAATAGTAAGAAGATTATTCATGCGATTGAGATTTCCACTAATATTTTTGAGAGGCTCATTAGACTTTTGTAACTCAACCAATTTTTTCTGTATGTCACCTGATTTTTCCAAAATTTGAATCCCCTCTTGGGTATAATTAAATCCCTTTTATGGGGGTGGAGTTCCCACCATTCCTTCTATTATCTCATAAGCAGTATTAGCATCGCAATCAATGAAATTCCCTTTAGTGGCAAAATCCAAAAGTTGTCTATTTGGCATAGTTAGCCCTACATAAAAGTTTCGCAACAAAATTTTCATATCCCCTTTTATGGTGCAAACACGATAAGATTCAATTTTCCTATACCAAGCATCTTTTAAATTTTCTCCTTGTTTCTGTTTGAAGTAAAGAATTTCAAAGTCTGGTGACAAAGGAGGGATGGTGATACTAGTCATAGCGACAAAGCAAGCAAACTAGCAAACAAGCAAAAGAAAATATTTTTGTGTTTTTATAAAATGGTTTTAGAAGTGGGGGAGATGAAAAGGAGAGGCAAACGCAAATAAAAGGCAAATAAAACATATGCAAGTGGATGATAGTTTATGCGAAGGTACTTGATAAGTTTTGGTGATGTCTCCCTGGCAACGGCGCCAGAAATTCTTCCTGCTACTTGTAGAGTGCGTTGGTATTTCCCCGAAGAGGAGAGGATGATGCAGTATAGTAAAGATAAGTATTTCCCTCAGTTAAGAACCAAGGTTATCAATCCAGTAGGACAACCACACAAAACCTTGTTAGCAGCACCTACACACACAAAAGCAAACACTTGCACCCAACGCAAATAAGAGGGTTGTCAAACCCCTTAGCGGTTATTTGCAAGGATTAATTCTGATAGTGATAGATAAAAAGTAAATTGCAAAATAAAATAAATGTAAATAAATTGCAGCAAGGTATTTTTGGATTTTAATATATGATAAAAGTAGACCCGGGGGCCATAGTTTTCACTAGAGGCTTCTCTCTCGAACACAAAGCATACGGTGGGTAAACAAATTACTATTGGGCAACTGATAGAAAAGCAAATAATTATGACAGATTCATGGCAATGATCATGTATATAGGCATCACGTTCGAGAAAAGTAGACCGACTCCTGCCTACTTCTACTACTATATGAAAGCACATTTGCTCCCTTCGTGGTTTTGGTAATTTATAACAACATATATCTCATTGAACTAATAAACATTCAAGTGAAAGATTTCAGGAAGTTCAATGATTGGCATGGCAAGGACTAGGAATGTGGACCCTTCAAAATGCTAAGGTCATATATTGGCAAAAGCTCAAGACTCTGCACTTTTGGTTTAGTGATCCAAGATCACATTGAGTCCATTGGAAAGCCAATACTATTAAAAGGGGATGAGGTTTTGATAATGATCTATTTGCTCAAGTGCTCAATGGTATTGCTCCAAAACCCTCAGCCACTTTCCCTATCCAAACTTGTCCCATTTCACAAAGTCAAAACTCGGTTCCACCGAATCTCATTCATCCGGACCCACCGAGTTCATCAGGACAGTGCCACTTGCCAACCCCTAACAAATCGGATCCAGCGATATGGATCTCGGTCTCACCGAGATGGCCTGGCCAACTCTTTGTTGTCGATTACAATTATTTCGGTGTCACCGAGTTTGTGATCGGTCCCACCGAGATGGCTTGACCAAGTTTCTGTTGCCTTATTGCATCATTTCGGTTTCACCGAGTTGTTGCAATCGCTACCACCGAGATGAGGTTTGCCCTACCATTGCACATCGGTTGCTCCGAGTTGTTTCCATCCGGTCCCACCAAAACTTCAAAAGTTCAAACCTTTACACAGGTCGGTCTCACCGAGATTCTGGTTTTGGTGCCACCGATTTTGGTCAAATGTGTGTAACGGTTGGATTTCGTGTGAAGGCTATATATACCCCTCAACCACCCTCTTACCTAGTAAGAGAGCCATCAGAACGTGCCTACACTTCCACCATACATTTTCTGAGACAGAACCACCTACTCATGTGTTGAGATCAAGATATTCCAATCCAACCATTTGAACCTTGATTTCTAGCCTTTCCCAAGTTGCTTTCCACTCAAATCTTTCTTCCACCATAGCCAAATCTGTGAGGAAGTTCTTGAGTGTTGGGGAGACTATCATTTGAAGCACAAGAGCAAGGAGTTCATCATCATAACACCATCTATTACCTTTTGGAGAGTGGTGTCTCCTAGATTGGTTAGGTGTCACTTGACTTGTCATACTTGCTAAAATCTGCCCACAACTAAAATTGGGAAAACGATAGATTTTTATTTGGTCAAGTAGTCTAATCACCCCCTCTCTAGACATACTTTCAATCCTACAAGTGGTATCAGAGCTTTGGTCACCATTGCATTGGTTTCACAACCTAGGAGAGTATGGCGTCTAGTGAGGGTAACTATCACCGTAGAGGTCCATATTTTGATGGTACAAACTTTGCTAGTTGGAAACATAAGATGAAAATGCATATTCTTGGTCATAACCCCGCCGTTTGGGCTGTTGTTCGTGTTGGCTTGCAAGGTGAATTATTTGAGGATGGCAAGGAACCGGATCGTGAAGTAACCGCGGAAGAATTGAAGATGTTGCAATACAATGCTCAAGCTTGTGATATTCTCTTCAACGGTTTGTGCCCCGAGGAATTCAACAAGATCAGCCGCCTCAAGAATGCAAAGGAAATTTGGGATACTTTGGTTGATATGCATGAGGTTACCGAGTCTGTCAAGGAATCTAAGTTAGATGTGCTTCAAAGTCAACTTGACAAGTTCAAGATGAAGGATGGTGAAGGAGTCGCTGAAATGTACTCTAGGCTTGCTCTCATCACAAATGAGATTGCCGGCTTAGGAAGTGAAGAGATGACCGACAAATTCATCATCAAGAAGATCCTTAGAGCTTTGGATGGAAAATATGATACCGTCTGCACATTGATCCAAATGATGCCAAATTACAAAGACCTCAAGCCCACGAAAGTCATTGGAAGAATTGTTGCTCATGAGATGTCACTCAAGGACAAAGAGGAGCTACACAACAAATCAAGTGGTGCTTACAAAGCCTCAACCGATGCTCCCACAACTTCAAGCGACAAGCTAGTATCCAATGAAGAGATAAGCCTAATGGTGAAAAGGTTCAACAGTTTTTACAAGAACAAAGGGAAAGAAAGAAGCTCTAGCTCAAGACACTATGAGAGAAGATCATCAAGTCGTGACCGAAACTACTATAACTGTGGAAGACCCGGACACTATTCCAATGAGTGTACGGCACCCCACAAGAAAAGAGACGAATCACCAAGAGGAAGACATAGAAGAGATGAATCACCTCACAAGGAGAGAAGGAGTAGAGATGATCGTTATGAACGAAGACCCTCTTGAAGAAGCAAAGATTCGGAACAGAAGGACAAGTCATCCAAGAGCTACACAAGAAGAAGATATCAAGCTCATGTTGGTGAATGGATTTTCGGCTCCGACTCCGACAACCACTCCGAGAGAAGCTATCACTCCAACTCCGACTATTGTCAAGATGAAGGTGTTGTCAGACTTGCTCTTGTGTCATCCAACTCCTATGATCTATTTGATTCACCAAATGAAGGAATTGGAAGATGCTTCATGGCAAATGGCCCCAAGGTATCACACCCCAAATACTTTGACTTCAATAGTGATGAGGATGATTTGCTTGGTGATGATGATTTACTTGTTGATAAGGCTAGTGATGTGAGCTACAATGAAAATGCTAGTAATCATGATAGTCAAGAGGAAACGAATGACAATGCTATGAAGGAGATTGAGCGTCTAACTAAAGAACTAAATGCTCTTAAGTTAGCTCATAAAACAACCAAGAGGTCATAAAGAACTTCTAAGAACTCATGAGAAGCTATGCTTCGAGAAGCTAAATTTAGAGCAAGAGCATGATTTTCTTAAAGCTATCAATGATGATCTTTGAAAGAAGAGTTCTTCATATCTTGCCAAATGTTTACTCTTGTCTACCTTTACGCCACAAGTTAAATCTAAGCAAACTAGCAACAAGGGTAAAAAGGGTTCTACCTCTAGTAGTAACAATAAAAATGATAAATCCAATGTTGTTGCTTCTAGTAGTTCTATTGATTCCACTAATGATTCTCTTAGCCAAGTTACACTTGAGCAAGAAAACAATTTATTGAAAGGAATTATAGAAAAGGGTATCTACAAGAGCCTTGCCGGGAGTAAGCAATTTGAGGAAATTGTACGCAAGCAAGGAAGGCACCGGAAGAACCAAGGTGCTGGTTTTGAATGAAAGTTCAATGCCAATGGAGTTGAGTGGGAAGAAGATCAATACCCCAAGATGAAGTTTGTTCCTCAACAAGAGAAGTATGATCCTACTTGTTTCAAGGGGACACAAGCTCAAGATGATCTTCCACCACAAGACCACAAGCTAAAAGGCAAGGACAAGCTTCAAGAGGAGATTAACTCATTTGAAGAAGCACCTCAAGCCTTGGTCAAGTGGGTTCCCAAGACTTCATCAAGTTCTACTTCATCAAGTGTTACAACAACACCAAGGATTCCCATTAAGTTGATGTGGGTCCCAAAGAACAAGAACTAGAGAGTTCTTGAGGGTGACTCCGCCAACAAACTTCACTCACATTCATTTATGGCAAGAACTTGTGCAACCAACTTCAACATCTTGCACTAGTTCATGGAGTCACAAACCCTCTTGTTGGTAAGGCAAGGGACAAGGTATTCAATGCATTCATGGACATCATCATATGTGTATTTCACTCTATGTCTATGGATATCCTTGTATGTTCCTTGTGTGGGACTAACCCATGTAGGTATTGAAAGCACAAAACTCCAAGGATTACTCCCAACTCTTGATGGTCTACATCAACTTTGAGCATCCACATCTTCAACATCTACATGAAGTCATCATCGACAAAACCCAAGGTTAGTTCATCCCTCCTTGGGGGGATATCACATCTAGGGGGAGCTTTGCTCTAAGACTTGAGCTAAAGCAACTCTAATGGTGTGAACACATTAATGCTCTATGTAAAAGTGGTAACCCCACTTGTGCTTAAACGATGAGTATGACCTATGATCAAAAGTTCTCATTTGACTCCTAAGTCAATATACTCATATATAGATGACTATGTCATCGCCCATTTCTTGATAGATGCTAGAATTGGTTGTGCATGTTTGACACATATTTCATTTGCAATCTTATTGTGTGAGCATGTTGAAATGCATATTTCTTCATTCGAGGACATCCATTTGTTGTTTTGCTTGTCTTGGTTTTTCTGGTCAAGTGGATGCACAAGAATGCCTAAGCACCTTCTCTAGCTATCTATTCTTTCTTGTCTCAAATTCTATTCTTGCTATATCACAAAATTTGAACAAGTCATTTTCGGACCCTCCGGGTGAGGCGCACTCGGAGTCACCGATCTGAAAGGACTGAACTCCAAAACCTTCAAATATGTTTCGGTGCGACCAATCCATATCTATTCAGACTCAACGAAATTATTTGATTGATCTGAGCTTTTGATCTCGGTGTAACCGGTTTGGATCAACTCGGCGTCAC
This sequence comes from Elymus sibiricus, assembly GCA_039707655.1. Lineage (NCBI taxonomy): Eukaryota > Viridiplantae > Streptophyta > Magnoliopsida > Poales > Poaceae > Elymus > Elymus sibiricus. The sequence continues at coordinate 259,004,026 of CM077674.1, forward strand.
CGATATGCTGTAACCATTCGCAGTTACACTTCTCGGTGCCACCGATTTGCTCCACTCGGTGCCACCGACAGCAGCTAGGTATATAATCCCGTGGGCCCGTACTATTGAAATTTCTCAAACGCTTCGTTCCCGCAGCCCCTTTGCTGCCTTCGCCCCTGTCTCCGGACTTCGCCATTGCATCCAGTGTGCCCTCGCCGTTGGACTCCGCCGCCGTCAACGGAAATCTTCACCGCCGTTGCCGCCGTAGAGAGTTTCCGCCAAGTTAGGGTAAAACTCGACCCCCTCGTGCTTCAAATTCTGATTCAATGCACTAGGGTACTCGCCATGATTCATGCCACGATTGCAATGCTCTTACCTCATACCAAATTCCATAGAATAGATTCGAACAAAAAATTTAGGGTTAAGTTTCCGCATAACTAATCTCGGACCCACCGATTTGGAATTTTTGGCGTCACCGATTTGGTTTAGGCCATTGCACTAGTACGTCTCGGTTCCACCGAGTTGTACTAATCGGTGAGACTGAAAAGAAATTTCAGTGAAACCCTAGCATCTCGGCAGGACCGAAACCCATCTCGGTCTGACCGAAGTGGTGTGCCAAGTCTCTGTCTCATGCTTCGGCTTCACCAAAATGTTCAACTCGGTTGATCCGATATTCATTCTGTGAAAACTTGAAACTGAAGTTTGAACTCAAATTTTTCAAAAAAATAGCTGCATTTTGTGATAACTCTTCCTCTCTGCCTATACCTATTCTCTTCACAGGTCAGTTTGCAAGATGTCAGAGGGCAGTGACAGTCAGAACATGTCAGAGAGATCAGCTGAGCTGAGTGCAGGGTCAAGCCCTGAGGAAAGTTTCTATGAAGGAGAAAGAAGCTCTCCTGAATTGCCCAAGGCTGCCACTAGGTCCAGGAAGAAGAGGAATTCAGATGATGATGAGGACTTTGCAGTTGAGGAGGCCACCTCCAGAAAGAAGAAGCCAGTAGTAGTAAGCAAAGAGTATGAGGGCAAGCAAGAGAAAAAGGGAACTAGGAAAGTTCCAGCATCAACTGCAGCTAAGCAGGGCATGACTATCACTCTTGAGGAGCCAAGTGGCTCAAAGGCAAAGGCAAAAGCTCCAGGAAAGAAAAGAGAAAGGAAACATACTGCTCATGTTATATTCAAACCAACCTCCATGAGGAGAGATGATGCTACTGATGAAGAAGAACTAGCAGCAAACCGACCTCCTGCTAAGCAACAAAAGATAATGGCAGATGCCATGAAGTCCAATACCTCCTCCAAGCCTAAGAAGGCTACAACTACAAGACCAAAGAGGACAACCAGAGTTGTATCAGCCAAGGAGAAGAACAAGGCCCCGGTGCCTGAAGCAGAAATTGATGATGAGCCACTAGTGCTCAAGAAGCTGAGGCCCAAGTTGCATGAACATGATGACACTCACCCAATTGCAGAAGACATGAAAGCAAGAAGGGACAATGGTCTGAGATAGTGGAGACAGAATGACCCCTATTCCATCAGGAGGAAAACTGCTTGTGACTAAAGGTTTCACACAAGAGAGCAACAAGACTTTTATGAGACAGTGCTGCTAGACAAGAAATCCATAGTCAGTGACATGAGATGGGTTGATTGGGAGTACATTGATGAAAATGAAGACAACTTTCCTCATGTTCATGAAAGCTTCAAGCTTGCTGGAGTAGACACTTTTGTTGGAAGAAAACTTACATCATGGAGTGATGAGATGATAATGCAATTTTATTCCACAACACACTTCTATCCAAATGGGAGGATTGTGTGGATGACTGAGGGAGAGAGATACCAGTCTTCAATCACTGAGTGGGATGCCCTTCTAGAAGCTCCAAAAGAAGAAGAGGATGATATTGATGTCTATGCCAAGCCCAAGAAGGACCACAATTCTATGCGGAACATGTACAGTCCTATCCCAGAGAAGGACCTTGAGACACACAAGTTTGGATCTATGAAGCATCTGCTACCTGGATTGGCCACCATAAACACTATATTGAGGCACACATTGATGCCCAAGTCTGGAGATGACAAGATGATTCGTGGCCACTCCATCAACATGCTGCAACTCTTTGATGTTCCACAGAAGTTCAAGGTGACGAGTCTGATTGTTGAAGCAGTAAAGAGAACAGCAGCTGACCAGAAGAGGTCATGTGGTTTTGCTCCACACATCTAATTGCTTCTCAATTCCAAGATTCCAAAGAACACTTATCTTCTTAACAGAGAGCACCTTCCACTGTATCCTGAGTTTGAGGATAATGTAGTGGTGATGGATCCATCTCACCCTACATCTGCTGAGGCACAAGCAAAGATTGCAGCAGCAAAAGCAGCCAAAGCAACCAAAGAAGCATCAACTCCTAGCTCATCTACTGCTCATCTCAAGACCAAGACAGATCAAATGGCATATCTGCTTCAATCCACCCAGAGGATTGAACAAGGTCTGGCCAATCTTGTCAAGAATTAGTCAAGCTTAGAGTGGATAGTGGAAACAAAGTTCTATGATCTTGATGTCAAAGTCACAGAGATTCAGACCACATTAGAGACACTTCAGAGAGATGTAGACAGAGTCAGAGAGTCTGACAGTGGTGATGAGATTCCTACTACCAATAGGTTTCAGACAGTGCCTAGGGCACCAAGGTCTACTGCTGTACCCACTGCAAATGTGAGAACTACTGTCTCTGCCCCAGCTACAGCTCCATCAGTTCCACCACCAGTATCCACTCCACCAGCACAGCAGACATCAGCCGAAGCATTTGCAGATGCAGTTCTCTCTACACCTTCTATGCACACTGGAGCTGCCTGCCAGAGATCTTCACCTCCAGGAGCTCCTACCCAGTGTGACGTGTAGTTCTATACCTATTTGAGCTTTTTGGTACTTGTTGCCAAAGGTGGAGAATTTGTATAGATCTTTAGCTTCGAGAGAGAGAGTGTCTTGCCTTTTGCTTCGCTTGTTTTTCTTCTTGAGAGATTTGATGCGTGCTTGATACTTTGTTTGTGATGCTTGAGACTATGTTGGTTGTGTGTTTGATCATACTATGCTTCATATCTATGCACTTTGACTATCCTTATCATTATCTATGTATGATCATTCATGTATGTCCTTGGTGATGAGTGCTTGTATTCCATTCATATCATTTTTTGTGCTCCACCAAGTTGTATGTGACATGGAAGAGTGACCCATGATCCTAATCAATTGTGCATTTGCATTCAAACGCAAATTTTAAATAATGCACAAATTTAGGGGGAGCTCTTACTTATCACATACCTCTCAAAGCGACGATACTATTCATTGATTATATTTTCTATCGAAGCTTTGATCTATATGTTGTCATCAATTACCAAAAATGGGGAGATTGAAAGCACATTTGCTCCCTTGGTGGTTTTGGTAATTTATAACAACATATATCTCATTGAACTAATAAACATTCAAGTGAAAGATTTCAGGAAGTTCAATGATTGGCATGGCAAGGACTAGGAATGTGGACCCTTCAAAATGCTAAGGACATATATTGGCAAAAGCTCAAGACTCTACATTTTTGGTTTAGTGATCCAAGATCACATTGAGTCCATAGGAAAGCCAATACTATTAAAAGGGGATGAGGTTTTGATAATGATCTATTTGCTCAAGTGCTCAATGATATTGCTCCAAAACCCTCAACCACTTTCCCTATCCAAACTTGTCCCATTTCACAAAGTCAAAACTCGGTTCCACCGAATCTCATTCATCCGGACCCACCGAGTTCATCAGGACAGTGCCACTTGCCAAACCCTAACAAATCGGATACACCGATATGGATCTCGGTCTCACCGAGATGGCCTGGCCAACTCTCTGTTGTCGATTGACATTATTTCGGTCTCACCGAGTTTGCGATCAGTCCCACCGAGATGGCTTGACCAAGTTTCTGTTGCCTTGTTGCATCATTTTGGTTTCACCGAGTTGTTGCAATCGGTGCCACCGAGACGAGGTTTGCCCTACCATTGCACATCGGTTGCTCCGAGTTGTTTCCATCTGGTCCCACCGAAACTTCAAAAGTTCACACCTTTACACAGGTCGGTCTCACCGAGATTCTGGTTTTGGTGCCACCGATTTTGGTCAAATGTGTGTAACGGTTGGATTTCGTGTGAAGGCTATATATACCCTTCCACCACCCTCTTTCCTAGTAAGAGAGCCATCAGAACGTGCCTACACTTCCACCATACATTTTCTGAGAGAGAACCACCTACTCATGTGTTGAGATCAAGATATTCCAATCCAACCATTTGAACCTTGATTTCTAGCCTTTCCCAAGTTGCTTTCCACTCAAATCTTTCTTCCACCATAGCCAAATCTGTGAGGAAGCCTCCATCAACGTGGATGTACGATAGCACCACCTATCAGAACCACGCCAAAAATCATCATGTCTTCACTGCGTTTGAAATCTCCGATCCCCTCCTTTACTTACATGTGCAATTGTTTACTTTCCGCTGCTATACTCTTAGAATTGCATGTGTAGGGTGTTACTTGACTTGTCATACTTGTTAAAATATGCCCACAACTAAAATTGGGAAAATGATAGATTTTTATTTGGTCAAGTAGTCTAATCACCCCCCCTCTAGACATACTTTCGATCCTACACTATTACTCCACCGATCGACCGCTATCCAGCATGCATCTAGGGTATTATGTATAAAACAGAGTAACACCTTAAGCAAGATGACATGATATAGACAAAGTAAACTAAAGCAATATGATTAAACCCCATCTTTTTATCCTTAATGGCAACAATACAAATACGTGTCATGTCCCTTTCTGTCACTGGGATTGAGAACCGCAAGATTGAACCCATCACAAAGCACCTCTCCCATTGCAAGATAAATCAATCTAGTTGCCAAACCAAACGGATAGATCGGAGAGAAATACAAAGCTATAACAATCATGCATAAAAGAGTTCAGAGAAGACTCAAATATTTCTCATGAATAATCTGATCATAAACTCACAATTCATCGGATCCCAACAAACACACCACAAAAGAAGATTACATCGGATAGAACTCCAAGAACATCGAGGAGAACATGGTATTGAAGATCAAAGAGAGAGAAGAAGCCTGTCACGCCCAATATGCATTCCTATCCTCGAGGGACTCGGAGGCCCCACCAGGGATAGAAGCGCATATCGAAGACGCTTGCAAGGTGGATATCATTACATCGTACCATGTATATAATAGATGGGGATACATACAATCATCACATGAATACATCAATACATAACAAACATCATACAGAAGGGCAGCATCCGACTACGGATGAAATCAAAGGAAAAGAAGAACGACATCCACCCTGCTAGCCCAGGCTGCCGACCAGGAACCTATCCCCAGATCGACGAAGAAGAAGAAGCAGAAGAAGTACTCCAAATCAAACAAGCATCCCTCTCACGTCACGACATCGCATTACCTGTACCTACAACTGTTGTTGTAGTAATCTGTGAGCCACGAGGACTCAGCAATCCCATAACCATGGGTAACAAGACTATCAAAGCTTAAATGGGTAAGCAAGGGTAAGGTGGTGAGGTTGCAGCAAGCACTAAGCATTATATGGTGGCTAACTTACGAGTACAAGAACAAGAAGAGCATCTACGCAAAACGGTCGCAAACTACAAATGATCACTAAGTGATCCTGAACACCTACTTACGAGTCAAACATAACCCCACCGTGTTCTCTTCTCGAACTTCCTCGAAAAGAGACGGTCACGGTTACGCACATGGTTGGTGTATTTTAATTAGGATTTAGTGTCACGTTCTCTACAACCGGAGGTTATAAATATCCAAGTGCCACATAACCGCGGGCACGGCTTCACATAAGATTTAACCCTGCAGGGGTGTTCCAACCTGGTCCATCATAGACCTACACAAGCTGCGGTGGAAATACCTCAACCTCGAGATAGCCCAAAGTATCCTCGGAATCCCGGTGCACAAGACATTTCAACAATGGTAACACAATTCCAGCAAGACCTCCCGGTATACCGACAATCCTGATAGGAGTCGCACATATCTCGTTCTTAGGGCACACCGGATGGGCAAGACGTCGGGTTAGCTGAGACCCTGGTTGCCCAGGGGGCGCCGGACATCGCCCGGTTTGGACCAACACCATCAGCACTGGCCCACCTGTATTATGTGGAATTAGAAGAATCCTCGGGGATGCGACCCCCTATGCAAATTAATTATTTGATTCAGTGTTATTATGTTGGAAAATGTTAAAACCAAAGTTGGGCCTTGCTGGAAGCGGTTATTCAAAGCGAACTGTCAAGAGGGTCCCATTCCCCTGAGCATGTTAGGAACGCTAAACATGGATCATAACACCAGCATTACGGAAACTAGGGCGGCTTGAGTGGAACAAAACACTAGGCAAAAGGCCGAGCCTTCCACCCAATAGCAAGTATATAGATGCATTAATTAAATAAGAGATATTGTGATATCCCATGATATCCATGTCCCAACATGGAACAACCTGCAACTGCACCTGCAACTAGCAACGCTATAAGAAAGGGGCTGAGCAAGGCAGTAGCATAGCCAAAAACCGGTTTGCTGGGTAAGGGTGGTTAGAGGCTGTATCATGGCATATGGGAGGCTGACATATATGTGGTAGGAAGCGCGACATAGCGATAGCAACGAGACAACTATCAAGCAAAGATAGTAAAGATATCCAAGGTCATGATCATCTTTCCTGAAATCCCGCTCGGAAGAAGAACGAGTCCATGAAGAAGACGAACATGCGTAGTCGAACGAATCCTCACAATCGCAACGAAACCGGAACTATCGAGAAGAAGCACAACCGGAAAGAAGCAAACAACATGGTGAACACGCAAGCCTAAACATGGCATGATGCACAATCAAATATGATGCATGACAAGGTTAAATGTTGTTAAACATGGCAAGAGATGAAGCATAAGCAATCCATACAACTAGGCAAGTTTAAAAGAGGCCGGAAACACAAATAACAATTCCGGAAGGTCCCCATATGCAAATTTCGAAATTGGTACTGATCTGAATTAAACACAATGTTAAAGTTGTTAAACAACAAGCTAACATGCACCATGATGATCTACACGTTTTTCTAGTCAAGTTACATATGTAGATCAATTAATTCGGAGCAACGGTCTAGAAGATATGAGCTAAACAAGTTTAACAGGCCAATAATGCAAAATGCATGCAAACATCATCCACAAACACTCAAATCAAGGATGCAACATGAAAATGTGAAGCTACACACGATTCTAAGCAAGTTTCATATAGGGCATGGTTAAAACGGAGCAACGGTTCAACAATTACAATCTACACAAGGTATAATAGCAAACTGCCCCAAAACAGCAACATAGCACTTTGCCAACATCAAAATAGCAAGCTACAGTAACATGATGGGCACAAACTTGATATGCACTTAAAGTAGACATGATATACTCCAATTTATCTTAAAGGTTCAGGTTCATAGGCATCAAGGTTAATTCAATATGAACCATGGAAAATGCAATGTTCTGCTAAACAGGGCATACACATGAGCAGAGTTAATATGATGGCATGTTGGAGGCATGAAATAAATATGCTACAGGAACTTTACATGGCAACCAAAGGCATGGCATCAAAGTACACATTGCATAGACCAAATCACACGAAGGAATCATATGCATATGAGCTATAGATTAGTGGCAACCATCAAGCAAAGTTGGCAAGTTTTATTACAGACAGCTTTTACTTAAAACAGCAACATTGACTAGGCATGTTTACAAGCTCATAGCACTCACATCAAGGCATATCATGGCATGAAATAAATACTAGCAGCAAGAAGACATAAAAATGCTCCAAACTCATGTTGACAAGATGCTCATATGACATTTGCATTAAATCACACAAAAATGACAAAGTGACAAATATTAACAGTTTACTGCAGTAACATCATGAGGCACTTTGCAATAGAGATTATGGCAATTATATGGATCCTAATATGCATACAAATGCAACCATCATGTAGAGCACAGAGAGTAGATCAAATTTCATATATAAATCATCATCACAGGATGCACAGGTCAAGAGGTACAAGCTACACAAAATTGCATGTATGCTGCTGAAAATCTGAGGACTTAGCCGATTTTGACTGAAAAACAGGGTGAGCGTAGAATAGCTAAACGGCGCACGGGGCGAGGAATAGCGGGCTAGCGCTCACCTCGGGCCCGTGGGCCAACTGGACGCCGGGAAGCGGGACGAAGCGGACGCGGGACGACGCGGTGCAGGGCTCCGTTTGGTTCAGGGGTCGTCGGGGTACTGGGACGGATCGGAGCAGGACGGTGACGTGTAGCTGCTCTGTTTGGTTCAGGGAGCAGCGCGGCTCCGGCGCGGACATGGACGACGCCGTCTAGGCGAGCGAGGCAGGGAAGGTCGGGGACAGTCCGGCGGCGGAGGGAACGGGTGGATCCGGCGGCGGCTTGCCGGAGCAGCGAGGCGAGGTCGGGGCTCGGGGCCGGGCGCGAGGGGAGCTGCGGGTGTGGACGCGCTTGAGGAGGGCGGCGCTCCAAACGGTGGCGGCTGCTGGCGTGGAGGCGGGTTTGAGGCCGGCGGCGCCATGGCGTCCCGACGGAGGCACGGCTTCTCCTGTGGGTCACAGAGAAAAGGCGAGAGAGATGGTGAGAGGGAGACGATGCAAGAGAAAGAGAGGGGCAGGGCAGACGCAGCTCGCCGGGTTCTCACCGGCATCCATGGCACGACGGACGTAGCGGCTGGAGACGAAGCAACGGTTGCAGCAGGCGCGGGGTTCAGAGGGGTAGCAGGCGGAGCTCCGGTGCTGCTGCTGTCACCGGCGGTGCGCGGGAGGAGGCCTTCGGGCACGGGGAGGAGGGAGGCTGCACGAGGGGCTCGGGCGCGGCTACAGCTGCTGCTGCCCGTGGAGGCGAACTCCAGGCAGAGGACGGTGCGGGGACGAGGAGGAGCATGGCGTGGAGGAGCTCCTCTCCTGTTGGGCTTGTGTGCTCGAGACGAAGCAGAGGAGGCGACTGCCTTGGGTGCGGCTGTGGAGCGAGGTGGAGACGGATGGCTGGCTGTGGGTGGATCCTGAGGGGAAGGAAACGAGTGGCGGCGGGGAGAGGATTGATGGGACAACCGTCCGAGATTTTAGGGTTGTCTGCTACTTATAGCAAGTGGGTGTGGAGGAGCAAGTTTTGGACCTTCTGATCGCAATCGGACGGCTCCGGACGAAGGGGGGGGGGGGGCTAGGCTGGGCTAGGTGGGCTGTGTGGAGAGGTGTGGGCTGAGAAGAGAGGGAAGTGGTGCAGCCCGGCATGGTTTTCGGATACCGAAAATGTCCGACGTTTATCCGGCTATAGTGCCGCTATAGTTTAACGGTTGGGCTATCAATCAGACTCCGAATGCGACAAAATTTGGCACGCAGTCTACCTAAAACATAATAAGACCGCACGCCAACTTTCAACCCATTCCAAGAACATTTTTTATCCCGCTTATAAAATAATATTTCGGAGGTGCCGCGGGCGCGTGCGAGTGTGTCGGTTCTCGAAACGGACAATGGAAGGAACGGGGATAATCCGGCAACTACGAACGGATGCAAGTTTTGAAAAAAACATGCGGATGAAATGCACATGATGACATGGCCAAGTGCAACACGCAAGCGAATGACATGGCAACGACGACGAATAAAAGGAAGACATCTGGAGCATCGGTCTCGGGGCGTCACAACTCTCCTCCACTAACAGGAGATCTCGACCCGAGATCTTAGGAAGGAACCGGAAGGGGAAAGAGGAAGAGGAAAACAAAGTTGCTTCTTGGACAAACGAGTGAAACCAACAAACCTCGAAGGTTGCAAAGAGTTGAAGAATGGCTTGAGGAACAAGCAAGAATTCGAAACCACTCTTGTAGAAACGAGATAGATAAGGAATGAGAACAAAAGAATTTTTGGCAGCACTCCGGTAGAAAAGAGAAGCAAAGCTTGATAGGATGAAACGAACTTGAAAAGAGGACACAACACTCTGGTAACATGGATAAGCAAGGAAAGAACATGATCTTGGCGAAACGAGATAATGGGTCGAAGAGAGCATCATCATAATGCCTCCAGAATAAAAGAATAGAAGCTAGATCGTTGGAAAAGAACGGAGAAGAAAATGACAACTTCTCCCACATTTGAATTTGAAAAGCATCCTTACAATGAAAGAATGAATGGAGTTGTTGGAAAAACAACAACGAAAAGAATAAGCTTGTTGTGGGTTTATGGAAAACATCTCAAAACTTGAGCTGAAATTCTGCCACTAACGGAAAGAATTGATTGCTTGGGAGCAACATAGAGATGAAAAACTTCTTTCACCGAAAGGATTTATGAGCGAACTTGGATCATTGACAATCACCACAAATAGCAACAATCCTTCGGAAAGGCTTTTGGTGAAATCTATACCAAGATAACTCATTCCTGAACGAAGAGAAAAATGATGGGTTTAAATATCTCATTCCTGACAACTTGTGAATCATGAAACACGAAGACAAATTGTCAAGAAAGACATAATACCACCTCAAAAGACAAGGGAGAAGGAATTGCACTTTGAAATGCGAGATGAAGAATACTTGAGCTCCAACAAGAATCTTGAAGAACACTTCGAGAATGAATTAAAGCCTTGATGAACCACCATGAAGAACTCTGGTAAACAAAAGGATTATAGAAACGAAGGTTGAAAAGAACAAGAAGAAGCCTTGCAATGATTTAGATGGAGCTTCGCGATGAGATAACCGAGAAAACTTGGAACTCCGGAAAAGAAAGATGAACAGCTAGAACCGAGAATTTATTCATCAAGAACAAACTCCGGAAGAAGGAATTAAATCACCTCCATGAAACAAGAATAAGAATTATGATATGTCTATCCTTCATCAAAATAAATTGATGAAAAGCAATGGATTTGCATACTACTTATTCTTCTTGAAAAGATTGAAGAGAGATATGGCGCCAACTTGAGCAAGTCTTCGAGGAAACACCGGTAGGATTTGGAACGAATGAATGAATTGATACGATAACAAAGGAAGAGGAATCTTGAACGAACCACCGTAAGAATTGAAAACTAACGAAGAGAAGAGAATGAATCACTGGAAAGAATTAGAAAGGCATTGCAGATACTTGAGGGAAAATAATTACAAGAGAATGAAGAGATCACAAGCTTATTGGAGAACATTAGAACGAAGCACCGGAAGAATTTGAGAAAGAGAGATGAACGTTGAGAATGAAGAACTCTTCTGAATGACGGCCTCCGGAGAATCGAAAATGGAAAGAACTCATGAAATGCTCCGAGTGGGTATGAAAAGAATTGTCACAATCGAAAACAATTATGAGGATGGCAACAAGTTTGCACCACGAATTTTTGAGAGAACGAACAAGGATTTAAGAAAAACTCTTCTTCGGTCTTCCAAGCAGAGAAGGACGACGAGAACCACCATGAAGAATTTATGAGATACTCCGGAATAATGAAGAAATGAAAGGTTGAGTCAACGATGAAAAGAATTTGAAAGCGATCTTGGAGAGGCAATTGACTGATGGAATCCATTCTTACGTCAAACTTTGAAAGACTTTGGGAATAGCTCCGGAAAAATTAGAAGAGTCAGGTAAGATCCTGGGAAAAGACCTATGGGTTAGGGCCCACTGAAAGAAACACCGTTGGAAAAGACTGCTTGAAAGAGATATTGCGCCGGTTGAATTAAATGACTTGAATGAGGTAACAACCTCGAAATATCACGAACGGATCTTGAATGGAAAGATGAATCTTCTGAGATAATTTCTGCACTCCGGATATGAATAGAGAGAGGTGAATAAACAAGAGAGGCTTGGGTAAGAATCTCCAACATGGGAAATATTTGAATCAATGAAAGGAAAATGATCAACACCGAAAGCTTGAATTAAATCCACCGGAGAAGAAAACAAGAACGAAGAATGATGAACTTGTTGCTCCTGAGCATCTTCATGAGAATCACCGGAGAAGAACATGAAGGAAAAGAATGAAGAGACTTCACATGAATAAAATGGATACTTGATTCGAGAATTTAGACTCCGCGAAGAAAAAGGGTGGGAGGGTGGGAAAAGAAAAACAACTTGGGATGGGTGGAACAAACGTTGTTGAGAAAACTGAGAATTGATCTTGCAAATGTTGAAAGGATCGAATTAATTCAAGGAGAAGCACGTCGGATGGAGAAGAATTAACATGACAATCTTGATGAACAAAAGGATTGGCATTCACATCAAAATATGGGAACACCACTTAGGAAAGGTTTAGAATCCACACTTGACTTCGAAGCAACTCGAATACCACAACAAAAAACAACACAAGGATTTGGCTTGCGGAATAAGCCGGAACAAACATATGATAGACCCCATATCGTATCATGTGTCTGTTGGAAAAGATATTCTAGGTAATACTTGAATTCCCACCTAAGAACTCCCGAAACTTCTTGGTTATAAGATCAGGTTGCGGATATGGGAACCTACTCAGCACACAACAACAATAATATCCTAATCAGCTGCAACCAATCCGCAACCTTCACACACGACCAAGAAACTTCGCAAATCTGTCTACCTCAGACCTTCGAAAGCACAGCGATACTAGTCACGGTGGATCATCCGAGCTATCTCCTCCAGTACTGGGGAAAAGTCACGGCACTATTTGCCACCACAAAAAGTATAGAAGCGTTTCGATGTCGGCGTCCTCTGGTATTCTCGGAACCGAAACGATAGCGAGTGTGACAAAACCCCTTGGAGCTCAACTCCCCGGGTCCAATCCATACGGTCAGGAGACACCAAGAACAGAGTCACGTCACACCGATATCGCAACCATTCCAACAATACCCGCGTGATCCTAAAAAAATTTGAGTGAGAAGAGGTAGTAGAATCAAAACACCTATGTCAAGATTCCTCACCAGAGCGACGAACGGGATAAGGAGTAAAAAGAATTCCTACTCTCCGATATATAACTAGGACTCAAAATAGTTTTCTTCTAGACTCGTCAGCGGTTCGATCAATCAAGGGGCCTCCTATGGTCGGTCGAGGCTCTGATACCAACTTGTCACGCCCAATATGCGATCCTATCCTCGAGGGACTCAGAGGCCCTACCAGCGATAGAAGCGCATATCGAAGACGCTTGCAAGGTGGATATCATTACATCGTACCATGTACATAATAGATGGGGATACATACAATCATCACATGAATACATCAATACATAACAAACATCATACAGAAGGGCAGCATCCGACTACGGATGAAATCAAAGGAAAAGCAGAACGACATCCACCCTGCTAGCCCAGGCTGCCGACCAGGAACCTATCCCCAGATCGACGAAGAAGAAGCAGAAGAAGTACTCCAAAGCAAAAAAGCATCGCTCTCACGTCACGACATCGCATTACCTATACCTGCAACTGTTGTTGTAGTAATCTGTGAGCCACGAGGACTCAGCAATCCCATAACCATGGGTAACAAGACTATCAAAGCTTAAATGGGTAAGCAAGGGTAAGGTGGTGAGGTTGCAGCAAGCACTAAGCATTATATGGTGGCTAACTTACGAGTACAAGAACAAGAAGAGCATCTACGCAAAACGGTCGCAAACTACAAATGATCACTAAGTGATCCTGAACACCTACTTACGAGTCAAACATAACCCCACTGTGTTCTCTTCTCGAACTTCCTCGAAAAGGGACGGTCACGGTTACGCACACGGTTGGTGTATTTTAATTAGGATTTCGTGTCACGTTCTCTACAACCGGAGGTTATAAATATCCAAGTGCCACATAAACGCGGGCACGGCTTCGCGTAAGATTTAACCCTGCAGGGGTGTTCCAACCTGGTCCATCATAGACCTACACAAGCTGCGGTGGAAATACCTCAACCTCGAGATAGCCCAAAGTATCCTCGGAATCCCGGTGCACAAGACATTTCGACAATGGTAACACAATTCCAGCAAGACCTCCCGGTATACCGACAATCCTGATAGGAGTCGCACGTATCTCGTTCTCAGGGCACACCGGATGGGCAAGACGTCGGGTTAGCTGAGACCCTGGTTGCCCAGGGGGCGCCGGACATCGCCCGGTTTGGACCAACACCATCAGCACTGGCCCACCTGTATTATGTGGAATTAAAAGAATCCTCGGGGACGCGACCCCCTATGCAAATTAATTATTTGATTCAGCGTTATTATGTTGGCAAATGTTAAAACCAAAGTTGGGCCTTGCTGGAAGCGGTTATTCAAAGCGAACTGTCAAGAGGGTCCCATTCCCCTGAGCATGTTAGGAACACTAAACATGGATCATAACACCAACATTACGGAAACTAGGGCAGCTTGAGTGGAACAAAACACTAGGCAAAAGGCCGAGCCTTCCACCCAATACCAATTATATAGATGCATTAATTAAATAAGAGATATTGTGATATCCCATGATATCCATGTCCCAACATGGAACAACCTGCAACTGCACCTGCAACTAGCAATGCTATAAGAAAGGGGCTGAGCAAGGCAGTAACATAGCCAAACAATGGTTTGCTGGGTAAGGGTGGTTAGAGGCTGTATCATGGCATATGGGAGGCTGACATATATGTGGTAGGAAGCGCGACATAGCGATAGCAACGAGACAACTAGCAAGCAAAGATAGTAAAGGTATCCAAGGTCATGATCATCTTGCCTGAAATCCCGCTCGAAAGAAGAACGAGTCCATGAAGAAGACGAACACGCGTAGTCGAACGAATCCTCACAATCGCAACGAAACCGGAACTATCGAGAAGAAGCACAACCGGAAAGAAGCAAACAACATGGTGAACACGCAAGCATAAACATGGCATGATGCACAATCAAATATGATGCATGACAAGGTTAAATGTTGTTAAATATGGAAAGAGATGAAGCATAAGCAATCCATACAACTAGGCAAGTTTAAATCAGGCCGGAAACACAAATAACAATTCCGGAAGGTCCCCATATGCAAATTTCGAAATTGGTACTGATCTGAATTAAACACAATGTTAAAGTTGTTAAACAACAAGCTAACATGCACCATGATGATCTACATGTTTTTCTAGTCAAGTTACATATGTAGATCAATTAATTCGGAGCAACGGTCTAGAAGATATGAGCTAAACAAGTTTAACAGGCCAATAATGCAAAATGCATGCAAACATCATCCACAAACACTCAAATCAAGGATGCAACATGAAAATGTGACGCTACACATTAATCTAAGCAAGTTTCATATAGGGCATGGTTAAAACAGAGCAACGGTTCAACAATTACAATCGACACAAGGTATAATAGCAAACTGCCCCAAAACAGCAACATAACACTTTGCCAACATCAAAATAGCAAGCTACAGTAACATGATGGGCACAAACTTGATATGCACTTAAAGTAGACATGATATACTCCAATTTATCTTAAAGGTTCAGTTTCATAGGCATCAAGGTTAATTCAATATGAACCATGCAAAATGCAATGTTCTGCTAAACAGGGCATACACATGAGCAGAGTTAATATGATGGCATGTTGGAGGCATGAAATAAATATGCTACAAGAACTTTACATGGCAACCAAATGCATGGCATCAAAGTACACATTGCATAGACCAAATCACACGAAGGAATCATATGCATATGAGCTATAGATTAGTGGCAACCATCAAGCAAAGTTGGCAAGTTTTATTACAGACAGATTTTACTTAAAACAACAACATTGACTAGGCATGTTTACAAGCTCATAGCACTCACATCAAGGCATATCATGGCATGAAATAAATACTAGCAGCAAGAAGACATAAAAATGCTCCAAACTCATGTTGACAAGATGCTCATATGACATTTGCATTAAATCACACAAAAATGACAAAGTGACAAATATTAACAGTTTACTGCAGTAACATCATGAGGCACTTTGGCAACAGAGATTATGGCAATTAGATGGATCCTAATATGCATGCAAATGCCACCATCATGTAGAGCACATAGAGTAGATCAAATTTCATATATAAATCATCATCACAGGATGCACAGGTCAAGAGGTACAAGCTACACAAAATTGCATGTATGCTGCTGAAAATCTGAGGACTTAGCCGATTTTGACAGAAAAACAGAGTGAGCGCAGAATAGCTAAATGGCGCACGGGGCGAGGAATAGCGGGCTGGCGCTCACCTCGGGCCCGTGGGCCAACTGGACGCTGGGAAGCGGGACGAAGCGGACGCGGGACGACGTGGTGCAGGGCTCCATTTGGTTCAGGGGTCGTCGGGGTACTGGGATGGATCGAAGCGGGATGGTGACGTGCAGCTGCTCTGTTTGGTTCGGGGAGCAGCGCGGCTCCGGCGCGGACATGGACGACGCCGTCCAGGCGAGCGAGGCAGGGAAGGTCGGGGACGGTCCGACGGCGGAGGGAACGGGCGGATCCGGCGGCGGCTTCCCGGAGCAGCGAGGCGAGGTCGGGGCTCGGGGCCAGGCGCGAGGGGAGCTGTGGGTGTGGACGCGCTTGAGGAGGGCGGCGCTCCAAACGGCGGCGGCTGCTGGCGTGGAGGCGGGCTTGAGGCCAGCGGCGCCATGGCGACCCGACGGAGGCGCGGCTTCTCCTGTTGGTCACAGAGAAGAGGCGAGAGAGATGGTGAGAGGGAGAGGATGCAAGAGAAAGAGAGGGGCAGTGCAGACTTAGCTCGCCGGGTTCTCACTGGCATGCATGGCACGACGGACGTAGCGGCTGGAGACGAAGCAGCGGTTGCAGCAGGCGCGGGGTTCAGAGCGGTAGCAGGCGGAGCTCCGGTGCTGCTGCTGTCACCGGCGGTGCGTGGGAGGAGGCCTTCGGGCGCGGGGAGGAGGGAGGCTGCACGAGGGGCTCGGGCGTGGCTACAGCTGCTGCTGCCCATGGAGGCGAACTCCAGGCAGAGGACGGCGCGGGGACGAGGAGGAGCACGGCGTGGAGGAGCTCCTCTCCTGTTGGGCTTGTGTGCTCGAGACGAAGCAGCGGAGGCGACTGCCTTGGGTGCGACTATGGAGCGAGGTGGAGACGGATGGCTGGCTGTGGGTGGATCCCGAGGGGAAGGAAACGAGTGGCGGCGGGGAGAGGATTGATGGGACAGCCGTCCGAGATTTTAGGGTTGTCTGCTACTTATAGCAAGTGGGTGTGGAGGAGCAAGTTTCGGACCTTCTGATCGCAATCGGACGGCTCCGGACGAAGGGGGGGGGGGCTAGGTTGGGCTAGGTGGGCTGTGTGGAGAGGTGTGGGCTGAGAAGAGAGGGAAGTGGTGCAGCCCGGCACGGTTTTCGGATACCGAAAACGTCCGATGTTTATCCGACTATAGTGCTGCTATAGTTTAACGGTTGGGCTATCAAACGGACTCCGAATGCGACGAAATTTGGCACGCGGTCTACCTAAAACATCATAAGACCGCATGCCAACTTTCAACCCATTCCAATAACATTTTTTATCCCGCTTATAAAATAATATTTCGGAGGTGCCGCGGGCGCGTGCGAGTGTGTCGGTTCTCGAAACGGGCAATGGAAGGAACGGGGAGAATCCGGCAACTACGAACGGACGCAAGTTTTGAAAAAAACATGCGGATGAAATGCACATGATGAGATGGCCAAGTGCAACACGCAAGCGAAAGACATGGCAACGACGACGAATAAAAGGAAGACATCTGGAGCATCGGTCTCAGGGCGTCACAAAGCCATCTAGCTACTAGCTATATATGGACCCGTAGGTCTGTGGTAAACTACTCACACATCATCGGAAGGGCAGCAAGGTTGATGAAGAACCCCTTCGTGATCGATTCCCCCTCCGATAGAGTACCGGAAAAGGCCTCCAGATGGGATCGTGGAAGAACAGAGACTTGCGGCAGTGGTAGGGTTTTCTCGTCTGGCTCTCTGATGGTTTCCGAATATTTGAGAATTTATAGAAGTGGAATTATATCAAAAGGAGCCACGAGGGGCCCACAAGGCATCAGGGCGCGCCCCCTGGGGCCGTGCCCTGTTGCCTTGTGAAGCCCTCGTGAGGCTTCTGGCTTCCTCCCAAAGCTTCCAGGGTCTCTTTTGTCCAGAAAAAATTGTCAAAAAGTTTCGTGGCATTTGGACTTCGTTTGGTACTGATTTCCTGAAAAACCAAAAAGAAGCAGAAAACAGCAACTGGTACTGGGCCCTAGGTTAATAGGTTAGTCCCAAAAAATGATATATAATTACATATAAAACATCCAAGATTGATACTTTAATAGCATGAAACAATCAAAAATTATAGATACGTTGGAGACGTATCATGGGTGTTAAAATTTCTATGTTTTTCCTTTGAAGCAGACACGAAAGGAAAAAAATACTTCAATTTTGTTTTGCTCCATTCCTTTCAACCAAATGCATGAATAATTGAATAGTAGAGTACCATAGGAAAATTTCCTATTGCTATGTTTTTCCTTCACTTTTTCCTTTGAACCAAAATAGCCCTAAGGGATCGACATGAATGTAGAGTAAAAAGTGATGCGACAAGTGTACAACCTCTTTGGCGTAGCCGTGTCGACCTCAGCATCATTGGGTTGGCCGCTGAAGATGTTTCTGCGGAGGTGGCCGTCGGAGATGGGGAAGAAGATCTGAGGCGTATGTAGATGGCGTCGACGGTACTGCTCTGTTGTGATGGATGGTTTAGTCGTTCGAGCAACTCCGGCGAGCTGTACGACATCGAGGCTGAAGCAGTACAAGACAAACATTGTTAATCTGAACTGGGATTCTAATAGCATCTCCAATAGATGATTTATAATACATTACCAAAAAGTGTTAGATGTAAAATTTACATCACCAAAAAACACCTAACTCCAACATATAATGTAAAAACTGTTGACTCTGAACTTAACTGTCGAAACTGAATTTTAGTGTCGAAACTGAATGTTACTATCAAAACTGAATTTTACCGTCGAAACTGAATGCCCTAGTAGTAGAGAAGCACTTTACAGGTAGTTTAGGCCACTCGAGCACTAGTAGCAGAGAAGCAGTGATCTAAATCGGTAGCCGCTCGACAGGGAACGCACTAGCAGATAGTAGCCAGAGCAGCAGCGCGAACGAGAGCCACAACAGCAACTCGTGTAGCTGCAGCAGCCCCTATACCAGCATCAGTAGCGCGAGCGAGAGCAAGAGCAGAGCAGCAGCACGAGTGAGAGCCGGAGTAGCAGCAGTAGCTCCGGCTGGTATGGCCGCCGCCGCCGAGGGAGCCTTACACTGGGGGAGAGCAGCCGTGGAGGATGTCGCTGGCGGTGCCAGCGTCGAGGGATCCGCGCCATGGCGGAACGGGATCGAGCAGCGGCGTCGCCGTGAGGTTGAGTTAAGGAGAAGATGCGATGCGATGAGTGTACAACCTCTTTGGTGGCACCGAGTAGGCCTCGCCTTCATCCGAGGAGTCGGTGAGGATGATGTGGTTCCGATGGGGCAGGTTAAGGTGGCGCTGTGGGGATGGAGCAGCCGCGATAGACGAGGCGATCGTCGGAGCAGCTCCTTGGAGGTGGAGGACGGGGTGGCTGAACCGGCGGGGACGACGAGATCGACGATGGATCCTCATCCGGGGTGGTGGATGAGGGACGTCGAGCTATTGCGGTGGACGACGTAGTCGGGGAAGAGGCTCCGGCTGGGCAGCGGCGGGGTGGCGGACGGAGGAGGGTGTGGTTTCGCGGCTAGAGGAGACAGGTTTTGGTGGCCTGGGTCTTTGAATGGCGAAAAGGATGTGATGGGAGAGGGGAACCATGACTTAGGGACGCGCTTGTTCGAAATGTAGGGTGTGTTACAAAAGTACCCCCGCTAATTTGAACTAGCCGCTCTTTTGGCTCAGGGTTAGAACGGGGACTTCGTGTGTCAGGATTTCGCAGCAGGAGGGAGTTTTCACACGCGTTGTAATTGGGATAGCAAGGCGCGGGTTGAGAAGGAGGGAGTTTTCGGAGCACAAAGAGACAAAGAGATATCTTGAAATTTTGGGATAACAAGGCGCGGGTTGAAATTTCGGGACAAGCCTAACGTGTACTGTACCAAATCAATTTGCACTTCCCTCAACAACAAAAAAAATCAATTTGCACCACACAAGAGAGAGTCTTGTCCCATTTTACTGTATGAATTACTACAAATGCCATTCAAAACTTTGAATCCATGCTATGTTCAATTAAAATATTTCGCTAGGTGTATAATGCATGTAACCTACTCAAATGAATATTTTAGTGCATTCCAAATGTATATACTACCACTGCAATATGAACTAAATTTGAATTCGTTTCTCTATTTGAATAAGAATCTGCAATCATGATTGTTGCCAAGTTAAACCATCATCTATATATTATCTTCACAGCACACCACATGATTACTGTCAAGTTAGATATGAACTATGTGTACTATGTGAACTCAAATTAAAATTTTTGAATCCACTTTATGCTGATTTCAAATAATAGTACATTTCAAGATCTAGCTATATCTTCATAATCTAAACCATGTTTCATATGTATAATGTGTTTATCACACAAACTATAGTGCCCCGCCCCCTACGCCTACAAGTATATTTAGCTGTGAGCTGCAAAACCCACACATTATCACAAATTCAAATAAATGTGAGATTGTTGATATATATAGTATAACATGTTCATAACCACACCATCCGTATCACCATTATATCTCTTATTCAAATATCTGAATCCACTTTTATAATGAATTATGATCTCTGTTAGTCTTTTACACCTACACAATCCTCTTCTCTTTGTAGCTAGCACTAACTTTCTCTCGTGCATGCACACACCCTCCTCGCCCTACCCCTCCCTCAGCATTCTCTCCATCGCAGACATTCGTTATTTTTCTTTAGGTCATTCTCCCACGGTGTCTATAGGTCTCCTCAGCTCCTTCTTTCCGGCACACACCGATCGATATACCTCTCTAGCCAGGTCTGCCTACCACATACACACACTTTCCCTCTTCTCCTCTCACTATCCATGCCCCTTATCTCTCATACGGTCCCACACACATGCACACACTCGCCCCTCTTTTCATCGATCTCGCACTTGCACACTCTTCCCCCTCTCTATATAGTAGGTCTCTCACACCACCTCCTAGCTGCATCCCTCTCTCTCTATCCGTCTCTCCGGGCCTTATTTGCCTCTTACACATGCATGTATACTAATCGATCTCCCTCTATACATATAGCTAGGTCGACTATAACTCTTTTTCTCCACGCACCGATCGATCTACCTCACTAGTTATGTCTCTCCATTTGTCCGACACACTACGATTGATCTACCTATCTAGTTAGGTCTGCTTACCACAGACATGTCCCCCCCTCATCATCCATGCATGCCTTCGTCTCTCACACGCACGCGCACACACAGACACACATCCCCTCTCTTATTAATATTGTAGTTGTACCCTCCGTTTGTCTAGCTAGTAGGCCTCTCCCACCATCTCCGAGAAGCAACTCCACCACCAACCCTCTGGCACTCTAGCTCTATCTCTCTCCCAACCTTATTCCTCTCCTACACATATGTATGGATAGCGATCAATCTCCCTCAATACATAGCTAGGTCTCTCCTTCTCCACACATGTACCAGTCGATCTACCTCTCTAGTTAGGTCACTGCCTCCCCCCCACACACACAGATAGTCGAACGCTCTAGTTAGGTCTCCCTGCCACACACAAACTGCACCTCTCCCCTCTCACGTTCCAGTAGGTCAGCCGCCCTATATCTTTAACGTGCGCACACACAATTTCGCAGGCTCTCTTTATCGATCTCGCACCCATACACTTCATCCCTCTCTTCGATTCTATTGATATCTCACGCAATGATCCCTCCCCTCTCTTCTCGTGGATCGCCCCCTCTATATATGATATATCTAGGCCTCTTTTTCACACACAATGTGTATGTTACATTTTTTTAGATAACATTGACACATATTCCTTGTCTATCTCTCACGCACACAAATACACTCACGAAATCACCCCCTCCCAAAAAACACTCAGGAACGCACACACCATCTCTCTCAAGGTTTGTATCTCTTTCACACACACCCACGTAGGTGGGGTACGTGCACGAAGAGAAGAGGTGCATGCACGACGCACGTACTCACGTCTCGTTCCCAACCACACCCGCGTGGGTACACGGTGGAGCTCATTTCTGTACGAAAAGGCAGCCCACGTGATAATTTTATGCGAGTAGCGGTTGTTCACTTGATGGAGGGTTGTGTACCACGCGTGAATGAAACAAAGTGCGACTTAACACATTGGCACGTTGATAATTCCCAAGTGCAAGGAATCATCATAGCAATTTCCAAAGATGGAAGTGATAAGTATGGAGTGTCGAACCCACGAGGAGCTAAGGTAAGATCAATATTCTCTCATGTCCTATCTGCCACTGATACAACTCTATGTACACCGAGCGTTTGCTTTCATATAGAAACGAGAAATAAAACTATGGTGTGGGTATGAAGAGGATAGCTTTGCATGATATCAGAGAACTAAAACATAAAATTAGGTGCAGCCTAAATAAAGTTAGAATATATTACAAATAGCGAGTGTGGAATAATGATGGATCGGTGTGCGGAATTGTCCTAGGCAATTGATAACAAGATCGGTAATCATTATTGCAATTTTATATGAGGGAGAAGCATGAGCTAACATACTTCTCGTAATTGGATCATATGATCTTATGATTGGACCTCTAGCAAGCATCCACAACTACTAGAAATCATTAAGGTAAACCCAAACATAGCATTAAGTATCAAGTCCCCTTTACTCCCATACGCAACAATCCCCTTACTCGGGTTTGTGTTTCAGTCACTCACGCAACCCACTATAAGAGAATCATGAATGTATTGGAAAACCCTACAGCGGGAATCCCCCACGTGTGCGCGGCACGGAAGGCACCATAGGACAACACCAAAATAAAAAATACAACTCAAACCAATGAAGATCATCAATCAACCCAAAGGACAAAAGAAATCAACTCAAACATCATAGGATGGCAACACATCATTGGATAATAATATGTGGCATAGAGCACCATGTTCAATAAGGGGATTACAGCGGGGTGCGGGAGAGTGGACCGCTGAAAAGAGATGAGGGAGGTGATAGACGATGATGTTGATGAAGACGATCACCGCGGCTATGGTTCCCTCGGCGGCACTCCGGCGCCACCGAGAGAGAGGGGATGAGAGGCTTCCCCTCCGGCGTGCTCCTCCATGGCCTCCCCCCTAGAAGGGGAGAGGTTCTCCCTCTGGTCCTTGGCCTCCATGGTGCCCGGAGGGGCGGGAGCCCCTCCGAGATTGGATCTCTCTCTCTGTTCTCTTCTGTTTCTGCGCTACTATTTCTGGCCGAAAACCGTTTCTTATATTCCCGGATATCCGTAACTACGATTGGGCTGAAATTTTGAGGGGATTTTTATCTGGAAATTATCTTTCTTGCGGCGAAAGAAGGGCATCAACCGACCTACGAGATGCCCACAAGGCAACAGGGCGCAACCCCAGGGGGGCGCCGTGTTGCCTTGTGGAGCCCTCGGGCACCATCTTGCGTTGATTCTTCTTCCCAAAAATCACATATATTCCAAAATAAATCTCCGTATAGTTTTATCACGTTTGGACTTCATTTGGTATGGTTTTTCTGCGAAACAAAAAACAAGAAGAAAACAGGAACTAGCACTGGGCACTAGATTAATAAGTTAGTCCATAAAAATAATATAAAAGTGCACCATAACCATATAAAACTATTGTAAACATGTCATGAATACTTCATAAATTATAGATACGTTGGATACGTATCAACTTCCCCAAGCTTAATTCCTGCTCGTCCTTGAGTAGGTAAATGATAAAAGAAATAATTTATGAAGTGTGAATGCTAGCATAGTGCATAAGTTTGATCAATGATAATTTCAAACACTTTTTCTAGCATCAATATATATCATAAATAGTAGCTCATCTCATAAAACTTCTCATGATCAAGTATCAAGCTATTCACATGTTTAAAGTATAGACCATAAACTTTCTTGAAAATCAACAAACTATGTTTTTAGTCATCAAACAATTACAATTCATCTTATTTTTAGGAAGGATCTATGTAAGAGGTTTGGTTTAGCAAATTCCACATACTCAACTATCATTTAGTCTTCCATGATTGCTGACACACAAAGCATATTTTTAGAACAAACCGTTTCAGTCAAACACATAGGAAGATAGGGGCTTAATGTTTCGCCTCCCAACTTATTTATCACAGGGATAATGTCAACAATAATAACTCATGATCACCTATATTCAACTGGATATATGTGTCTGGATCATTCCCTACCACATGATGCTTGCACACTAGAGAATAAATAGAGCGGAATAGGGATGACCATTACTGACTCTTGCATAAAAGTAAATACAGAAAAGTAAAAGATAGGCCCTTCGCAGAGGGAAGCAGAGGTTGTCATGCGCTTTTTATTTTTGGATGTGCAAGCTCTTGATGGAAAGGAACGTCGCTTTATATTGCCCCTTGTGATAGCAACCTTTATTATGCAGTCTGTCACTTTTATTTCTTCACTATCACAAGTTCGTACAAAGCTTATTTTCCCTTCCAATAAAAGATCATAAATATTTAGGAGCAATTTGTATTGCTTTTTGGACCGATGAGAACTTACTTGAAGGATCTTATTTAATCCATAGGTAGATATAGTGGACTCTCATGACAAGAAACTGGGCTTAAGTGTTTTTGGATGCACAAGTAGTATTTCTACTTAGTACAAAGTTTTGGCTAGCAAAAGATCCTAAGCAAGCACCACATTTTAGAGGATCCATGACAATATAACTTCTATGTGAATATAAACAAACATAACTCATTACATTGTCTTCCTTGTCCAACGTCAACTACTTGATCAAGCTTGAAAATAATTAATGGGGGCTCACAATCATAGAAGATGTCCAAGATAGTATATTTATATGTGAAATCTCTCTTCCTTCAATATTCTTTCATGAATTGTTCAAGTGACCAATGCTGTGTTTGCTAACTTTCGATAAATTTTACCACTTACACTTATTTTATGTGAAATCACTACTCCCCATGGGACAAGCCTATGAAGCACATATAATTTCATATTTATGACATTCAATTCATTCAACAATTTACTCTTGGGATATAAATGAAACACGAGAGCAAATGACAAACTACTCCAAAAGATATAAGTGAAGAACAAAGAGTAGTTTAGTGAATGGGTAGCTATGTGAAGACTCTCTCTCAATAAAGATTTCAGATCCAAGTATTTTATTCAAACAGCAAACAAAATGAAAATAAAAGGACTCCAAGAATAGCACATATCATAAGTAAAAACTTAGGCTAACCGATAGGTGTTGATGAAGAAAGGTGGGATGCCTACCGGGGCATCCCCAAGCTTAGTTGCTTGAGACTTCTTGGAATGTTATCTTTGGGTGCCTTGGGCATCCCCAAGCTTGAGCTCTTGTGTCTCCTTAATTCCTCTCATATCATGGCTTCTCCTAAATCTTAAAAACTTCATCCACAAAAAACTCAACAAGAACTCGTGAGATAAGTTAGTATAAATCAACTCAAAACCTTAACATTCTATACTTTTGAAATCACTAAAATTATAATTAAACATTGCATACTAAATTCTTCTGCATATTTAATACTTCTATCCACAAATAGAAACGTTAAACAAGCAACATATGCAAACAATGCAACTATAACCGAAATCTGTCTAAACAGAACAGTCTGTAAAGGGTGAATAAGAATTCATACTTCCCTAACTCCAAAAATTCTGAAAAATTACCACGTACAGATAACTCATGCATGCTTACTATGTAAAAATTTCATATTTTTATCATGTTCTGACTATTCAGGAATATTCTGGACATAACAGAAAACTTTCTGTTTTCAAACAGCAACTCATGAACTTGCAAACTGAGCATGGTAAAGGCTATAATTGGCATTTTATTGAACTAAAAGATACAAAACATGATTATTGATAGGAGAAAGCAAATCTCAACAAAATATAATGACGCTCCAAGAAAAACTCATATTATGTGACGAATAAAAATATAGCTCCAAGTAAGATATACCGATAGTTTTGAAGACGAAAGAGGGGATGCCTTCCGGGGCATCCCCAAGCTTAGACGCTTGAGTCTTCATTGAATATTACCTTGGGGTGCCTTGGGCATCCCCAAGCTTAGGGTCTTGCCACTCCTTATTCTCCTCATATCGGTATCTCGCCCAAAACTTGAAAACTTCAATCACAGAAAACTTAACGGAACTTCGTGAGATGGGTTAGTATGCTAAAGAATAAATCACCACTTTGGTACTGTCAAGACAAGATTCGTAATTGTCCTCACATAATTCCTACTGTACTCTATCATTTCCCCAATTTATGTTGACCAATATAAGCCATGAAAATACTAAAACAAGCAAACTATGCATTGAAAACAGAATCTGTCAAAAACAGAACAGTCTGTAATGATCTGAATAAACACCATACTTTTGCAACTCCAAAAATTCTGGAAAATTAGTAAAACGTAGGAAATTTGTATATCAATCATGTGTAAAAATTTCATAAGGTTTTGACGCTCCAGTAAATTATAGGAATCTCTGAACTGGACGCAAAAGTTTCTGTTTTTGCATAGAATCAAGTCAACTATCATCCACACTATCCCAAAGGTCTTACTTGGCACATTATTGAAATAAAAGGTACAAAACATGATTACTACAGTAGATTAAACATGTGAACACATGAAAACAGTAAGGATAAATATGGGGTTGAATTGCTACATAGAGTTGACACTCTTCCAAACTCACTTTAGATGATAATTTTATTCATACTCTAAAAGATATAAGTGAAGTTCATAGAGCATTCTCCAAAAAATATAGAGAGACCAATATCCAAGCTCAAAATATATAAGTGAAGCACATGAAGCATTCTATAAAGCCATACTCAAAATATTTAAGTGAAGCACAAAGAGCATTCTATAAAGCCATACTCAAAAGATTTAAGTGAAGCGCATGAAGCATTCTATAAATCAACCAAGATCCATAAGAAATCATCCCCAACAAGCATGGTGCGTAAAATAAAAGGGAAAAATAAACACAAAAGACGCCTCAAGAATTTACGCATATCATGTGAACAAAACAAAAACCGAGACATACCGATAATTGTTGAAGAAGAAGGATGGGATGCCTTCCGGGGCATCCCCAAGCTTAGACGCTTGAGTTTCCTTGAATATTTACTTGGGGTGCCTTGGGCATCCCCAAGCATGAACCCTTGCCTCTCCTTATTCTTCTCATATCGGTACCTCCTCGATCTCCAAACACTTCATTCACACAAAACTTAACCAAACTTTTTTTATTAGAGGGGTTAGTACATATAACATCAAATCCCATCATGTCCTGATGTGACATTATCGTATAATTATAATCAAACATTACCCACTGTATGCTATCACAATTATATGGCTCCCAAGTCAATGGGGCTCAACAAGATTTCAAACATAAGCAAATAAAGAAACTATAACATCAATCTGTGAAAACAGGACAGCTTGTAAAGATGCAGATGGTACATGTACTTCTGTAACTCAAAAAATTCTGAAAAATTAGGACAAAATAAAATTTTTGCATAGAAGTACTGTGTAAAAATTGCAGAATTTTTTCACATTCCAGTAAAATATAGAAATTCAAACACTACAGCAAAAGTTTCTGTTTTTTCACAGCACACAACAAACAAGCAATTTAAACATCCTGAAGGTAAATCTTGGCACATTATTTTTATAATACAATGGATTTGTACAATGGGATAATTATTTTTGTTGAAAAGTTTCTGTAATCAATGTTCACAAATTTTCCATGGGCATGAACAAAGTTCAAGGCTAGCCCCCACTTCCACATTGCTCATCTTTCTCACTTTCACTTTTGTTTTTGAAAAGTTTTAGGTTTCCCTCTATATTTTTTTGTTTTTAAATATTTAAATGGCACAAATAATAAATTTTATATTACACAAAATAAGAAAAATACTCTCTAAAACTTCCGGGTTATCTCCCAGGCAACGCTTTCTTTAAAGCCATTAAGCTAGGCATAAGAGGCAAGTATTTTTTTTCGTATTTTGCATTTTAATTTTTTTTTGTTTCACCCACAACTAAAGAAAAGAAAACTAGAAAACAAAATAAAAAGGAAAAAAATCTACTTAGTGATGAAAGCAAACAAGCATACATGAAAATATTAACCCCACGCTATTGCTCCCCCGCAACGGCGCCAGAAAAGAGCTTGATAATCCCCAAGTGCAAGGAATCATCGTAGCAATTTCCAAAGATGGAAGTGATAAGTATGGAGTGTCCAACCCACAAGGAGCTAAAGGTAAGATCAATATTCTCTCAAGTCCTATCTGCCACTAATACGACTCTACGTACACCGAGCGTTTGCTTTCATCTAGAAACGAGAAATAAAACTATGTTGTGGGTATGAAGAGGATAGCTTTGCATGATATCGGAGAACTAAAACATAAAATTAGGTGCTGCCTGAATAAAGTTAGAATATATGACAATATATTACAAATAGCGAGTGTGGAATAATGATGGATCGGTGTGCGGAATTGTCCTAGGCAATTGATAACAAGATCGGTAATCATTATTGCAATTTTATATGAGGGAGAGGCATGAGCTAACATACTGTCCGTACTTGGATCATATGAACTTATGATTGGACCTCTAGCAAGCATCCGCAACTACTAGAAATCATTAAGGTAAACCCAACCATAGCATTAAGTATCAAGTTGCCTTTACTCCCATACGCAACAATCCCCTTACTCGGGTTTGTGTTTCAGTCACTCACGCAATCCACTATAAGCGAATCATGAATGTATTGCAAAACCCTACAGCGGGAATCCCCCATGTGTGCGCGGCATGGAAGGCACCATAGGACAGCACCAAAATAAAACATACAACTCAAACCAATCAAGATCATCAATCAACCCAAAGGACAAAAGAAATCAACTCAAACATCATAGGATGGCAACACATCATTGGATAATAATATGTGGCATAAAGCACCATGTTCAAGAAGGGGATTACAGCGGGGTGCGGGAGAGTGGACCACTGAAAAGAGATGAGGGAGGTGATGGACGGTGATGTTGATGAAGACAATCACCGCGGCGATGGTTCCCCCGGCGGCACTCCGGCGCCACTGAGAGAGAGGGGAAGAGAGGCTTCCCCTCTGGCGTGCTCCTCCATGGCCTCCCGCTACAAGGGGAGAGGTTCTCCCTCTAGTCCTTGGCCTCCATGGTGCCCGGAGGGGCGGGAGCCCCTCCGAGATTGGATCTCTCTCTGTTCTCGTCTGTTTCTGCGCTACTGTTTCTGGCCGAAAACCGTTTCTTATATTCCTGGAGATCCGTAACTACGATTGGGTTGAAATTTTGAGGGGATTTTTATCTGGAAATTATCTTTCTTGCGGCGAAAGAAGGGCATCAAACGACCTACGAGGTGCCCACAAGGCAATATGGCGCAGCCCCAGGGGGGCGCCGTGTTGCCTTGTGGAACCCTCGGGCACCATCTTGCGTTGATTCTTCTTCCAAAAAATCACATATATTCCAAAATAAATCTCTGTATAGTTTTATCGCGTTTGGACTTCATTTGGTATGGTTTTTCTGTGAAACAAAAAACAAGCAGAAAACAGGAACTGGCACTGGGCACTAGATTAATAAGTTAGTCCATAAAAATAATATAAAAGTGCACCAAAACCATATAAAACTATTGTAAACATGGCATGAATACTTCATAAATTATAGATACGTTGGAGACGTATCACGCGTTATTTTTAAATAAATTTTTATTCCTCAATGGCACATACACAATATATAACGATTGTTATAGAGAAAAAAGAAAACCGCTCCACTATACTACTATATAATATAGGCAGGAGCCTCAATGCTTGCTTGCTGGGGTTGGTCTCTCTTCACACTCTCTCACACAAGACGGCAGTGTCCTCTCTCTTTCTCTCTCTCTCACCGCTGGTTGCTACTTGTAAACTGCGTTGGGATTTCCCCCGAAGAGGAGAGGAGATGCATTACAGTAGAGATAAGTATTTACCTCAATGAGAACCAAGGTTATCGAACCAATAGGAGAACCAAGAAAACTCTCGTTGTCAGCACCTATACGTCCGTGACAAGTAGACTGACTCTTGCCTACATCTACTACTGTTACTCCACCAATCGACCGCTGTCCAGCATGCATCTATGGTATTAAGTTCATGACAACAGAGTAACGCTTAAACAAGATGACATGATGTAGATAAAGTAAACTCAAGCAATATGAATAAACCCCGTCGTTTTATCCTTAGTAGCAACAATACAATACGTGCCTCGCTACCCCTTCTATCACGAGGTGAGGACACCACTCACTACAAAGCACCTCTCCCACTGAAGATAAAGCAATCTAGTTGGCCAAACCAAACGGATAAATCAGAGAGACATACAAAGCTATCAAAATCATGCATAAGAAAGTTCAGAAAAGACTCAGTTAATTTCAATGAATAATCTGATCATAAACCCACAATTCATCGGATCCCAACAAACACACCGCAAAAGAAGATTACATCGGATAGAACTCCAAGAAGATCGAGGAGAGCATTGTATTGAAGATCAAAGAGAGAGAAGAAGCCATCTAGCTACTAGCTATGGAACCGTAGGTCTGTGGTAAACTACTCACGCATCATCGGAAGGCAGCAAGGATGATGTAGAAGCCCTCCGTGATCGATTCCCCTCTGGCAGAGTACCGGAAAAGGCCTCCAGATGGGATCGCGGAAGAACAGAAGCTTGGGGTGGTGGAACAAGTGTTTCAGGTGGCTCTCTAGGTGTTTCCCAATATTTGAGAATTTATAGAACTGGAATTAGGTCAGACGGAGCCACATGGGGCCCACAAGGTAACAGGGCTCGCCCTGTTGCCTTGCCGTCTCCTCGTTTGTCCTCTGGTCTCCTCCTGAAGCTTCTAGGGTCTCTTATGTCCAGAAAAAAATCGTCAAAAAGTTTTGTAGCGTTTGGACTCCGTTTGGTACCGATTTTCTGCAAAACCAAAAACAAGCAAAAAAACAACAACTGTCACTAGGCACTGGGTTAATTGGTTAGTTCCCAAAATTGATATAAAATAGCATAAAAATGCATATAAAGATCCAAGATTGATAATATAATAGCATGAAACAATAAAAAATTATAGATACGTTGGAGACGTATCAGCATCCCCAAGCTTAATTTCTGCTCGTCCTCGAGTAGGTAAATGATAAAAATAGAATTTTTGATGTGAAATGCTACCTAACATGTGTATCATGTAATCTCTTTATGGTTTAATCATTGAGAAATGATGAAGTAATAATATCAACATAATAATATCCATGAATATAAGAAACATAATCATTACTTTTTCAAAATATGTGATCCTTAACAAATGTTATCCCCACTCATTTTATCATGTTAGCATGGCATGACTCCGCCTTCACCGCATAAATATAAATGATGAGCACCCCGGTGTCAAACCAGGCAATTGGATCGTACTTCTAACACACTTCAGCATTTTCAACCCCACGCAATACATGAGCATGAGCCATGGATATAGCACTATAGGTGGAATAGAATGCGGTGGTAGAGATCAATAAGGGAAGCCAAAAAGTGAAGAAAGTCTCGCATCGACGCGGCTAATCGACGGGCTATGGAGATGCCCCTCAATCGATGTAAATACGAGGAGTAGGGATTGCCATGCAACGGATGCACTAAGAGCTATGAGTGTATGAAAGCTCGACGGAAACTAAGTGGGTGTGCATCCAACTTTCTTGCTGATGACCCACAAGTATAGGGGATCAATCGTAGTCCTTTCGATAAGTAAGAGTGTCGAACCCAACAAGGAGCAGAAGGAAATGACAAGTGGTTTTCAGCAAGGTATTTTTTGCAAGCACTGAAAGTAACGGTAACATATATTTTGTAGTAGGATAATTCGTAGCAAGTAACAAGTAGCAATTGTAATAAAGGTGCGGCAAGGTGGCCTGATAACCCACAAGTATAGGGGATCGCACCAGTTTTCACGGGTAGTATTTCACCCAGATTTATTGATTCGACACAAGGGGAGCCAAAGAATATTTGCGAGTATTAGTAGTTGAGTTGTCAATTAAACCACACCTGGAGAACTAAATATCTACAGCAAAGTGTTTAGTAGCACAGTAGTATGATAGTTTCAATAACAGTAGTAATAGTAACATAGTAACAGTAACAGTAGCAGTAGCAGTTTTGTAGTGATTGTAACAGCAGCAGCAACGAAAGTAACTTAGCAAAGATCACTATGCGAAAAGCATAGGCATTGGATCATTATGTTGGATGACATTCATCATATAACAGTCACAACCTAGGGCGATACACAATAGCTCCAATTCATCAATGTAATGTAGGCATGTATTCCGTATATAGTCATACATGCTTATAATAAGAACTTGCATGACATCTTTTGTCCTACCCTCCCATGGCAGCAGGGTCCATAAGGAAATGTACGGGATATTAAGGCCTCCTTTTAATAGAAAACCGGAACAAAGCATTAGCACATAGTGAATACATGAACTCCTCAAACTACGGTAATCACCGGAAAGAATCCCAATTATTGTCACCTTGGGGTATGCGGATCATAACACGTAATAGGTGCATACAACTTGCAAGATAGGATCAAGAACTCAAATATATTCATGAAAACATAAAGGGTTCAAATCTGAACTCATGGCACTTGGGCCCTAGTGACAAGCATTAAGCATAGCAAAGTCATAGCAACATCAATCTCAGAACATAGTGGATACTAGGGATCAAAGCCCTAACAAATTGACTTGATTACATGATAAATATCATCCAACCCATCATTGTCCAGCAAGCCTACGGAGAAATTACTCACACACGGTGGTGAGCATCATGAAATTGGTGATGGAGGATGGTTGATGATGACGACGGCGTCGAATCCCCCTCTCCGGAACCTCGAACGGACTCCAGATCAGCCCTCCCGATGAAGAACAGGAGGTGGCGGCGGATTCGTATCGTAAAACGTGATGAAACTTCTTCTCCTATTTTTTTTCTCGGGGAAAGTGAATTTATAGCGTTGGAATTAGGTCAGACGGCCGCCTGTGGGCCCCACAAGGCATCAGGGTGCGCCCTAGGGGGGTCGCGCCCTGTTGCCTTGTGGGCAACACGTGGCCCCTCTTCTGTTGATTCTTGCGCCAGTAATTTTTATTTATTCCATTAAAAATATCCAAAAAGTTTCGTCCAATTCCAAGAACTTTGATTTCTGCACAAAAACAACACCATGGTAGTTCTGCTGAAAATAGCGTCAGTCTGGGTTAGTTTCATTCAAGTCATGCAAATTAGAGTCCGAAACAAGAGCAAAAGTGTTTGGAAAAATAGATATGACGGAGACGTATCAACTCCCCCAAGCTTAACTCATTGCTTGTCCTCAAGCAATTCAGTTGACAAACTGAAAGTGATAAAGAAAAACTTTTACGAACAATTTTGTTCTTGTATCCGTATATAAGCTTAAATAGTACCCAGGTTTTCAGCAAGGATCATGAACTAACCATGCTCATGATGACACTTAAAAACTACATTTACCCATATCAATGGCATAATCAACTAGCGAGCAATAATAACATATCTCAAATGCCAACAATTTGTCAAAACAATCATGATAAAATATGATAACATGGTATCTCGCTAGCCCTTTCTGAGATTGCAAAACATAAATGCAGCGCACCTCCAAAGTTGAAGCAGCGACTAAACATTGTAATTTAGGGTAGAAGAGATCTAGTCATGATGCACACAACATTAACTATACTCAATGCATAAGGATGACAATAGTGCTCTCAGGATTGGTGCTTATAATGAGAAGGTGAGACTCAACAATAAAAGTAAAATGACATAAAAGTAAATAGATAGGCCCTTCGCAGAGGCAAGCATGGATTTGCAGTGGTGCCAGAGCTCGAAGCTTAAATTAGAGATGAAAAACAATTTTCTGAGGTGTACTTTTCCTGTCAATGTCATGACCGAGAATTTTCAATAACTTCCATGCTAAACACATTATAGGCGGTTCACAAGCGGAATCCTCGGGTGCCCTCCATACCAACAACTTTCCGAGAATTTTCAAAGGTAAAGTTTACTCCCCCTCCACCATACCAACACAAGCCATGGCTAGCCGAATCCTCGGGTGCCCTCCATACCAACAACTTTCCGGGGGAGTTTGTTTGCATTATGTAATTTTGATTTTGAGCATAGGACTGGGCATCCCAAATGCCAGCCTCTCTCATGCAATGACAAGTGAATAAACACTCATCTGAGAATAACCCGCTTAGCATGGAAGATACTGACCGCCCCCTGTCGCTCCATGAGCGGTACGGGCACACAAAACAGATGTTTATTTGAATAATTAGAGGTGGCACATGCAAATTTACTTGGAACGGCAGAGTAATACCGCATATAGGTAGATATAGTGGACTCATCCGGAACAACTTTGGTTTAAGGATTTTGGATGCACAAGCAGTATTCCCGCTTAGTACAGGCGAAGGCTAGCAAATAGATTGAGAAGCGACCAACTAGAGAGCGAAAACGGTCATGATCATGCATTGAGAATAATTAACATTGAGTACTAGCATGATTAGGATATAAACACCCTGAACATAAATATCGTGGAGGCTATGTTGGTTTTGAATCAACTACATGTATGAACATGTGCCAAGTCAAGCCACTTGAAACATTCAGAGGAGGATACCATATTAACATACTTCATCATAACCATTTTAATGCATGTTGACATCCAAGATAAATCATTATCCACTCCTAACTACTTAAGCATGGCATGAGCAACTATATTCTCTAATTGTCATCACAAACTTGTTTACTCATAATGTGGCACCCCGGCTCAGAGCAACCGGTTTACCTTGCATTGCCAGCCTAGAGATCAAGTCTTCTGGCAATACACAACAACTTGGTACAGGAAACAAGCGCTTTATTGATCTCTTAGCGGGAACATAGGTTCACATATTACATGATGAACGAGGCCAAGCGGCACACACGGTGCGGCTGTACTTATGTACATTATTTAGCAGACATGACAGGGGCCTCGATGATAAGGGGACTACTATGCGGCAGCGGAACGACGAGGTAGCGGAACTCCACTCCACAGGGACACTGCTGGGACACGGCCTAGAGCGTGACATACTGCTCGACATCCACACCATGCACGGCTTCACCTGCATCTGGCACGATAAGCCAGGTGACTACTTTGAATGTACTCGCAAGCTCACAGCAAACAAAACAAGTGCGACAAACAACAACAAGGCATTTAACAGGTTCAATGCATGAACATGAAGCTATCCAACATGAGGTGTGCGTGAAACATTGCCATGGTCCCTGGGACCAACTTACCATCCCGGGGTTACCACGTAACCGCCATTCATAACTTACCAACGTGATCCTCACTTGATCACCTCCATACCTTTCATCGTGATCCTCACTCGATCACCACTTCTGCATGTGCCATCTTGTGAATCTTAGGGTGCAAGTTTATTACATCTATTGACCCACGGTGTGACCTACTACGAACTATGTCCATATCCGAGGACGCGGCTATCGATAGATTATACACTCTGCAGAGGTTAGTACACTGTACCCACACCACGGAACTCATGGCCTCGTACTCCCATTCGGGTGGACCAACGACATTCCGACAAAACCAATCTATTGCATGACACTCTCCCGGCTACTCCGACAAACTCCCCTTTGGGCTATGTCCTGGGTGACCCCGATGCCAACATGTGACATCCGCCACCCCTGTGGCCGCCACCGTCGTGGCCAAACACAAACATCGTCCCAAACGGGGACCTCGGTACCATCAAAACTCGGCTCCTCAAGGTTATGACTGCCTACCGGGCCAGGGTAGCGCGAGAGCACAACCTTCCCTCGTAGGAGGCACCAGCGAGAGGCATGACAATAGACCGCATTAGGGCTTCCCCTTCCAGGCAAGTGTGGTTGCACTGGTGAGATCCATTCGGTGGCACCATGACTCGATCAACAGCATGTTCAAGTTGGATTAAGATCAAGTTTAACTTGAAATGAAAATCATTCGAGCCATAGTGTGTGAATGGATGCACGTGTCATGATCATGAATGATGATTGCATCATACTACCATATGTGCACTTGACATGAACCCTACTGCATAAAATCGAAATGGCATGAACAAAGTCTATGCAATGAGAGTTATATAGCAAATTATTTTAAATGATGAATATATGATGAATTTAATTCAATTAAACCAAAGTCATTGCAATGCCATCCTTGCATATGAATGTTGTGGCTTGCCTTGGTTCAGAGGTGTGTCACAAAACTCCTGGCCTTCTCCAACACAACTAGGTTCTTCTAAAAATAAATTAAATGCAAAAAGAAAAAAAAGTCACATACTACTGTTTAAATCACCAGAAATTCTCAACTGCAAGAAAAATTCTGACATTTGGCATACAGAAACTTTGGAGTTTTACAAAGCAGTAGCAAAAAGAATCAACTCAATTGGACTTATAGATTAAAAGTTATAGCCGGTCAAAGTTGGATTAGATCTGGTCAAAATTTTCATTAAAATGAATTTAACCGAATGGCCACGTCGAAGGCGTATTTAGGGAATACGCCTCCACTTATACTAGTTCGGGCGGGCGAGAGAGAGGCTGACGGGTGGGTCCCACTATCAGGGTTAAACAGAAGAGAGAGAGGGAACAGAGAGAGCGGCGCTTTCACCGGCGATACTCCGGCGAGGAGTCCACGGCGGTCAGCGGAGTTGGGTGGCATGGGCTCAGGGCATTACGGCGATCACACACGTACCCGAAATAACGACGGGGGTGGACGGACGGCGTCGGAATCTTGCTCTCTAGAGACGGCGGCGGCGGAACTGATCGGACTCGGCGATTCCGGCGACAATCCGGCGAGCTCTCGGCACTGTCGAGCTCAGGAGGTTACTACGGTCTCAGGGGTGGCAGTGGTTGGAGCTGGGGTGGGATGGAATGAGTGCACGGTGGTGGGGGATCCGCGGCTGGCTCCGGCGATCAACGGCGGCGAGAGGCCCTCCCGGCCTTGCCGCGCTCGTGGGGGAGTAGTTTGTGGCCAAGAGAGGTGAGGGCGATGCTCAAGACGAGTCGGGGGAACCTCTATTTATAGATGGAGCTCGCCCGCTCTCGGGTGCCCGCCGGCGTTGAGCTGTAGAGGAGAGGAGGAGTGGATAGGCTCGGGCTCGGCGTGGGGGAAGAGCAGAGGAGCACAGGGCTATGCGGTGCACGCGTGCGGCCACAGTGGCGCGCACTACGCGAAGAATACGGGCACGCGAGCTCACTGTTTCTGCCGCGTAGCTCTCGGCCTCTTCCGGCGAGTAGCTTGTCGGCGTCGGGGAGGAACAGGGAGGGGTTTGGGTGGCGCGCGGGAGTTGGCTGTGGCGCTGGGGCACGGTGAGGTGTCGCGGGGAGGGAGGATGGACGGTGGCCGAGGGCCCCAACACACAGAGCGCGGCGAGCGCATGCAGTGCACCGCGCTCTCACGCGGTCACCGCGTGCACTGGCACAAAGGGTGCTTTCGGTGCTGCCACACCATGTCCACCGTCTTGTCCCTTCAACGCGGTGCCTAGAAATGCTCTGGTCTCGCCACTTGGCTCACTGGAGGTGACTAGAGGGAGATGCAAAGTTTCTAGACAGAAACTTGCTCCAACCACTGGGGACAAACGGATGGGATATTGGAGCTGAAATTTGGTGGGTAAGCATTACTTAGCAAGGTAGTCCTGTGGTAAAAATTTCAGCTTAAAAAGATCAAGGAATAATATAGTTGCTTCACAAAGTGCCATTTCTGACCAGAAGCAAGAACATTTTCCTTGGCTGAAAATTTCCAAATGACCATGGGATATTTTTGCATAGGGAGGTGAGGCATGATCCAAAGAATATTTGGGAATTTTCTTGGAATTTTTAGAGCAATAAAAAATAGGGGTTGCTTCATAGCTTAGTGAGAAAAGGAGCATTTACAAGGAGAAAATGAATATAATGCCATTAAGTAAAAATATCCAATGGCATTATTTTGAGAGGGATGATGTCTAGGGAGGGTTTATGGATGAAAGAACCCACTTGGAAGAAAATCAAAAATAAATCCAAGTGGTAAGTCCAAAAGAATTGACTGAAAAACCCAAATGCAAATAAAATATTCAATAAATCCAAATAAAAGAAAAAGACAAAAATCCAGGGTGCTACAAACCTCCCCCCCTTAGGATGAATCTCGTCCTCGAGATTCAGTTGCTCAGGAAACAAATATGGGTATGCTGTCCTTAAGAAATCCTCTCTTTCCTAGGTGGCATCATTCTCGGTGTGGTGCTCCCATTGGACCTTGTAAAACTTTATGGTTTTGCTGTGGGTGACTCTGTCCATCTCTTCCAAGATTCTCAAGGGTTTCTCCTCGTAGGTTAAATCCGTGGCAAGCTCTAGTTCTGTCATATCCGTCTGTTTTGCGGGTGGTGCGATGCATTTCCGTAGCTAAGACACGTGGAACACGTCATGAACCTCGGATAGCTCGGGAGGCAATTCTAATTGATAAGCCACTTTGCCCACTCTGGTCATAACTGGAAATGGACCGATGTATCTTGGTTCGAGCTTTCCCCGAGTATGAAACCTTTTAACTCCTTTCATGGGGGTAACTCGGAGATATGCATATTCACCTGGTTCGAAACTGATCTGCCTATGCTTTGAGTCATAGTAGCTCTTCTGACGAGATTTTGCCACTTGCAGTCTGTCTCAAATTTCTTTGACTTGCTTTTCTGCTTCCATCATCAAATCAGTCCTGAAGATTCGGCTGTCTCCTGTCTGAGACCAGTTCAGCGGGGTACGACACTTACGTCCATATAGGGCCTCAAAAGGTTACATCTTGAGGCTAGTCTGATAGCCGTTGTTGTAGGAAAACTCAGCGTACGGCAGGTTGTCTTCCCATTTGGGTCCATGTGCAAGAGCGCACGCCCGAAGCATATCTTCCAAGATTTGATTTACTTGCTCTGTCTGCCAATCTGTCTGAGGGTGATAAGCGGTGCTATGCTTCAAAGCGGTTCCCAAGGCTTGGTGTAGACGTTGCCAGAATGCCGAGGTAAACAAGGATCCTCGGTCTGAAGTGATAGTCCTGGGTACCCCATGCAGACTGACAATCCTGGATATGTAGAGTTGAGCAACTTGGTCTGCACGGTAGGTGGTCCTGATTGGAATAAAGTGGGCCACCTTGGTAAGCATGTCGACCACGACCCATATGGCATTATTACCTCGTGGGGTTCTTGGTAATCCCACGATAAAGTCCATGCAGATATCATCCCATTTCCATTGTGGAACGGGTAAGGGTTGAAGTAGACCGGCTGGTTTCTGGTGTTTAGCCTTCACCTTGTTGCATATATCACAACAGGTGCCATAATAGGCGATATCTTTCTTCATACCTTCCCACCAGAATGTTTGCTTTAAGTCTTGATACATTTCAGTGCCCCCAGGGTGAATAGAGTATGCGGACTCGTGAGCTTCCTTCAGAATCTTCTGCTTTAAGCCCCCGAGGTCCGGTACACAGACTCGATCTCGAAATCGGAGTGTACCTTTGTCATCAATGTTGAAATCTGGCGTCTTCCCTTCTCGTACTTGGGCCATTATCTTGAGTAACATTGGGTCACCAGGTTGAGCCCTTCGGATTTCGTCTTCCAGAGTAGGGGTTACTTCCTGGGTAACCGAGCAAATTGGATCACACGAGATCATATTGAGCTGCGCTATTTCTTCTTGAAGTGTTGGGTGCAGATGCTCGATTATTGAGTTTGTGGTTGCCGGTTTGCGACTGAGGGCATCGGCGACCACATTTAATTTTCCTGGGTGGTAGTTGATACCTAGGTCATAGTCTTTGACCAACTCAAGCCAACTTCACTGTCGGAGGTTCAAGTCCAGTTGAGTGAATATATATTTGAGACTCTTGTGGTCGGTGTAGATTTGGCATCATTTTCCAATGATGTAATGCCTCCAAATCTTTAAGGCATGAACCATAGCTGCCATTTCTAAGTCATGGGTAGGTTAATTCTCCTCATGGGGTCGGAGCTGTCTTGATGCATAGGCCATGACCTTTCCATCTTTCATAAGTACACACCCAATGCCATGCCTGGATGCATCGCAATAGATGTCGAAGCTCCGGTAGATGTCTGGTAGAGTCAACACTGGAGTGGTGGTCAAAAGAGTCTTCAGCTCATTGAAACTGTCCTCACATGCTTCCGTCCATATAAACTTCTGATTCTTCTTGAGTAGCTCCGTCATTGGCTTTGCAATCTTTGAGAAGCCTTCGATGAAGTGACGGTAATAACCTGCTAGAGCCAAGAAACTCCTGATTTCTGTTACTGAAACATGTGTCTTCCACTTCAGGACTTCCGTGAATTTGCTTTGATCCACTGCCACTCCTTGAGCGGAAAGATTATGCCCAAGGAATCCCACTTCCTTAAAACCAAAATTCGCATTTGCTGAACTTGGCGTAGAGTTGATGAGCACGTAATCATTCCAACACTGCTCGGAGATGCTGCTTGTGCTCTTCTTCACTTTTGGAATATATGAGGATGTCATCAATGAACACCACTACAAACTTGTCCAAGAAGTCCATGAACACCTTGTTCATCATGTGCATGAAGAATGCAGGAGCGTTGGTCAGCCCAAATGACATGACCGTATACTCGTACAACCCATATCTGGTGGTGAATGTTGTCTTGGGGATATCTTCTTTTCTGATTTTCAGCTGGTGATACCCGGTGCGCAAATCAATCTTGGAGAACACTTGGGCTCCACTAAGTTGATCAAACAAATCATCGATCCTAGGCAGTGGGTATTTATTCTTGATGGTGACATCATTGAGAGCACGATAGTCAACACACATCCGGAGACTGCCATCTTTCTTGCCCACAAATATTGCAGGTGCACCCCAAGGAGATGAGCTGGGGCGAATATATCCTTTTTGGAGCATCTCATACAATTGCTTCTTCAACTCCACTAGTTCAGACGAAGGCATTCGATAATATTTCTTGTAAATGGGTGCTGTCCTGGGCACAAGCTCAATGGAAAACTCCAGCTCTCGATCAGGTGGCATGCCTGGCAATTCATCTGGAAACACATCTGGGAACTCACAGACCACTGGGACTAGATTCATTTCTGTAGCAATGGCAGCATAAACCATCCCCTTCTTAGGTATGGCTCGACCGGCATAGAATCGAGCGGACTGGCCTGAGGGATTTATTAGCGTGACTTCTCTTGTTGTGCAGTTGATGCAAACTTGGTGTCTTGTCAACCAATCCATCCCCAAGATAATATCCAATGTGGGAGACTCAATGGATACCAGTGATGCGGGGAAGATGACTCCATTGATTGATATTTTCAGTCCTCGGCATACAATTTCGTCCTGAGCCTGGATCCGGGGGATTGTACCACCATAACTTTGTCCAAAAGATTATAGGAAAGGCGATGTTGGGCAACAAAACTCCGCGAAATAAAAGAATGGGAAGCCCCGGAATCGAATAAAATTGTTGCAGGTATGTCATTAACAGGAAACATACCAATGACCACATCGGGAACTTTTGAGGCTTTTTCAGCGGAGATGTGATGGACTTGCCCTTGAATATACCTCCGTTTTGGGAATTGCCCCACATAGTTGACTTGAGGCTTTAGGTTGGCGGTTGACTTGCCATTCTTGGGACACTGCCTAGCGTAATGCCCGGTTTGTCCACATGAGTAACAGGCATTGTTACACTGACAGTCTTCCTTGTTTGGCTTGGCGACCACAGTCTTGATATGACTTTCATTTTTGATGTTCCCCTGCTGCCAGGTTGATTTGAACTCAAACTGGGGTTGCTGCCAAGTACGAACCTTCTGAAAAACTTGCCCTTCTTCTTGGGTTCAAACTTGCGTTTGCGGTCTTCATTGGTAATCTTATGATCATTAATCGGCTTGTGTTCCCTTTCGGCAATGAGTGCCTTGTTCACCAAGTTTGGAAATCAGGGAAATCCAGCATGCTGAGTGCACATCGGAGGGTAAGGTTGAGTCCTCCG
The DNA here is from genome assembly GCA_039707655.1 of Elymus sibiricus. NCBI lineage: Eukaryota > Viridiplantae > Streptophyta > Magnoliopsida > Poales > Poaceae > Elymus > Elymus sibiricus. The sequence goes on from CM077674.1 coordinate 259,046,138, forward strand.
AGGAATCGATCTATCTTCCGTTCTTCGGTGGCCACATCATGTGTGGAATAACGGGCCAAGTGATTGAACTTGTTTAAATATTCACTTACGGTCGAGGTCCCCTGGGTAAGAGTGAGAAATTCTCCCTGCTTGACCTTCATGATGCCGGCAGGAATATGATACTTGCGGAATTTATCTTTGAATTTGTTCCAAGTAATCTCGTCTTCAACAGGCCACATCACCTTGGCATTGTCCCACCATATAGCAGCTGGTCCTTCTAGGTAATGAGTGGCGAAGGGTACCTTGTCAGCATCTTCAGTGCGAGCAATTTCCAGCTTCTTTTCAATGGTCCTCAACCAATCATCGGCTTCCATCGGATCCACTGCTTGACTGAAACTTGGTGGTTTGGTCCTCTGAAAATCTGACAGCTTGGAGTGATTACCATTGTGATTATTCTTCCCAACCACAGTCTGCATGCTTCTCAGTAACTCCATCAAATCTTGCTTCCTCTTCTCTTCAAACATTCGCATAATCTGCTCTGTTGTTGGTGCTTGAGGTGGAGGAGGTGGTGGCTGATATGGTTCTGGAGAATGTCCTGCTTGCATGGCGGATCGACGAACTGGAGTATCATCGCCACCATAACAGTTACTGCCACACCTTGTCATCCTATATATGTTTCCCAATACAAAGCATCGAGATGAGCAACATCCATTAGGGAAAAAAATAGGAAGGTGAAGCAACAAAACCCGGAAGGGAAAATCGAGAAAAGCCAAAGCGAAAGACAGAAAGCAACATAATTATACAATACATCATCCATGATACACAACAGGACAACAGCATAGCTAGTACTACTACATGCATACAAGCAAACACCGCATCATCCTCGTCTACACGCGATGACAGCGATCGCACTGGCACACGGACGGTCCTGCTGGTGTCTCCTCGGTGTCGGACTCCGAATCGGAACTGATAACGGATACCTCCGGAACAAAGGAAACCCGACGACGCTGACGGGAAGACTCTCCCTCAGGGTCTGGAGCAGGGTGACTCCGCAGCATCGGAGCGGCTGGGGTAGCGAGAAGCATGGCCCACTGGGCTGGGGACTCATGAGGAGTCACTACCGAAGTGCCTGAGTTACTCTGAGAAGGTGCGGGGGTCACTGGGGTGGGTGGAGGTAAAGTAACTAGAGGAACAAGTGATGTGTGGATAAGCAGCGGTGGAGCGAAGGCAGATCGAGCGGCAGCTAGATCATCTCGAACGCGGTTTAGCTCCTGGGCTAGGCTGACGATCAGGAAGTATCCAACCATTATGTAACGAGACAGGTGGCTGGCTGACCGGTCACACTCCGGATCAATGTAAGGGAAGCGGATCTATCCTGACTCAAACAGGGACGGATAGAAGTAGAAACCTGGGTGAGTCTGCATCTGGATCTCGTTATAGCGCAAGTCAGTGAGAGCCTCAATTGCTGCAAACTGGACCGGCCGGTTGGGGGTAGAAGCAGTCCCGCCCTTGGTGGAGCGAGTGTAAGTGCCCACCACAGTACTGTCGTGCATGATGACCTCCGCATGATACTCGTAAACGCCATCAGCAATCTGCTCTCGGTACACCTAGTATATGGGGTCATCGCCATCGGGGTAGAGTCGCCGCCACACGTTGCTAAGCAGGTGTGGAAAGGTAGAAGGTGCCGGCTCAGGCTAGTACGGATAAGGGACTGGTGCCATCTACACTCACAATATTAGCTGATCAGTATTAACAATAAGCTATATGCATGCAATGCAACACCCAAGTGCAGAGTCTAACCTCAAACCGCTAGAGAGGCTAACACTACCATTTTCTAACACGTCGGCTTTCTAGGGTGTCCTATAGTCAGCGCGGCTCTGATACCAAGCGTTGTGGCACCCCGGCTCAGAGCAACCGGTTTACCTTGCATTGACAGCCTAGAGATCAAGTCTTCTGGCAATACACAACAACTTGGTACAGGAAACAAGCGCTTTATTGATCTCTTAGCGGGAACATAGGTTCACATATTACATGATGAATGAGGCCAAGCGGCACAAACGGTGCGGCTGCACTTATGTACATTATTTAGCAGACATGACAGGGGCCTCGATGATAAGGGGACTACTACGTGGCAGTGGAACGACGAGGTAGTGGAACTCCACTCCACAGGGACACTGATGGGACACGGCCTAGAGCGCGACATACTGCTCGACATCCACACCATGCACGGCTTCACCTGTATCTGGCATGATAAACCAGGTGAGTACTTTGAATGTACTCGCAGGCTCACAGCAAACAAAACAAGTGAGACAAACAACAACAAGGCATTTAACAGGTTCAATGCATGAACATGAAGCTATCCAACATGAGGTGTGCGTGAAACATTGCCATGGTCCCTGGGACCAACTTACCATCCTGGGGTTACCACGTAACCGCCGTTCATAACTTACCAACATGATCCTCACTTGATCACCTACATACCTTTCATCGTGATCCTCACTCGATCACCACTTCTGCATGTGCCATCTTGTGAATCTTAGTGTACAAGTTTATTACATCTGTTGACCCACGGTGTGACCTACTACGAACTGTGTCCATATCCGAGGACGCGGCTATCGATAGATTATACACTCTGCAGAGGTTAGTACACTGTACCCACACCACGGAACTCATGGCCTCGTACTCCCATTCAGGTGGACCAACGACATTCCGACAAAACCAATCTATTGCATGACACTCTCCCGGCCACTCTGACAAACTCCCCTTTGGGCTATGTCCTGGGTGACCCCGATGCCAACATGTGACATCCGCCACCCCTATGGCCGCCACCGTCGTGGCCAAACATAAACATCATCCCAAACGGGGACCTCGGTACCATCAAAACTCGGGTCCTCAAGGTTATGACTGCCTACCGGGCCAGGGTAGCGCCAGAGCATAACCTTCCCTCATAGGAGGCACCAGCGAGAGGCATGACAATAGACCGCATTAGGGCCTCCCCATCCAGGCAAGTGTGGTTGCACTCGTGAGATCGATTCGGTGGCACCATGACTTGATCAACAGCATGTTCAAGTTGGATTAACATCAAGTTTAACTTGAAATGAAAATGATTTGAGCCATAGTGTGTGAATGGATGCACGGGTCACGATCATAACTGATGACTGCATCATACTACCATATGTGCACTAGACATGAACCCTACTGCATAAAATCAAAATGGCAAGAACAAAGTCTATGCAATGAGAGTTATATAGCAAATTATTTTAAATGATGAATATATGATGAATTTAATTCAATTAAACCAAAGTCATTGCAATGCCATGCTCGCATATGAATGTTGTGGCTTGGCTTGGTTCAGAGGAGTGTCACAAAACTCCTGGCCTTCTCCAACACAACTAGGTTCTTCTGAAAATAAATTAAATGCAAAAAGAAAAAAATTCACATACTACTGTTTAAATCACCAGAAATTCTCAACTGCAAGAAAAATTCTTACATTTGGCATACAGAAACTTTGGAATTTTACAAACCAGTAGCAAAAAAAATCAACTCAATTGGACTTATAGATTAAAAGTTATAGCCGGTCAAAGTTGGATTAGATCTGGTCAAAATTTTCATGAAAATGAATTTAAACGAATGGCCACGTTGAAGGCGTATTTAGGGAATACGCCTCCACTTATACCGGTTCGGGCGGGCGAGAGAGAGGCTGACGGGTGGGTCCCGCTGTCAGGATTAAACAGAAGAGAGAGAGGGAACAGAGAGAGCGGCGCTTTCACCGGCGATACTCCGGCGAGGAGTCCACGACGGTCACCGGAGTTGGGTGGGATGGGCTCAGGGCATTACGGCGATCACGCACGTACCTGAAATAATGACGGGGGTGGACGGACGGCGTCGGAATCTTCCTCTCCAGAGACGGCGGTGGCGGAGCTGATCGGACTCGGCGATTCCGGCGACAATCCGGTGAGCTCTCGGCACAGTCGAGCTCAGGAGGTTACTACGGTCTCAGGGGTGGCAGTGGTTGGAGCTGGGGTGGGATGGAATGAGTGCACAGTGATGGGGGATCCGCGGCTGGCTCCGGCGATCAACGGCGGCGAGAGGCCCTCCCGGCCTTGCCGTGCTCGTGGGGGAGTAGTTTGTGGCCAAGAGAGGTGAGGGCGATGCTCAAGACGAGTCGGGGGAACCTCTTTTTATAGATGGAGCTCGCCCGCTCTCGGGTGCCCGCCGGCGTTGAGCTGCAGAGGAGAGGAGGAGTGGATAGGCTCGGGCTCGGCGTGGGGGAAGAGCAGAGGAGCACAGGGCTACGCGGTGCACGTGTGCGGCCACAGTGGCGCGCACTACGCGAAGAATGCGGGCACGCGAGCTCACTGTTTCCGCCGCGTAGCTCTCGGCCTCTTCCAGCGAGCAGCTTGCCGGCGTCGGGGAGGAACAGGGAGGGGTTTGGGTGGGAGTTGGCTGCGGCGCTGGGGCACGGTGAGGTGTCGCAGGGAGGGAGGATGGACGGTGGCCGAGGGCCCCGACGCACAGAGCGCGGTGAGCGCATGCAGTGCACCGCGCTCTCACGCGGTCATTGCATGCACTGGCACGCGGGTTGCTTTCGGCGCTGCCACACCATGTCCACCATCTTGTCCCTTCGACACGGTGCCTAGAAATGCTCTGGTCTCGCCACTTGGCTCACTGGAGGTGACTAGAGGGAGCTGCAAAGTTTCTGTACAGAAACTTGCTCCAACCACTGGGGACAAACGGATGGGATATTGGAGCTGAAATTTGGTGGGTAAGAATTACTTACCAAGGTAGTCATGTGGTTAAAATTTCAGCTTAAAAAGATCAAGGAATAATATAGTTGCTTCACAAAGTGCCATTTCTGACCAGAAGCAAGAACATTTTCCTTGGCTGAAAATTTCCAAATGACCATGGGATATTTTTGCATAGGGAGGTGAGGCATGATCCAAAGAATATTTGGGAATTTTCTTGGAATTTTTAGAGAAATAAAAAATAGGGGTTTCTTCATAGCTTAGTGAGAAAAGGAGCATTTATAGGGAGAAAATGAATATAATGCCATTAAATAAAAATATCCAATGGCATTATTTTGAGAGGGATGAGGTCTAGGGAGGGTTTATGGATGAAAGAACCCTCTTGGAAAAAAATCAAAAATAAATCCAAGTGGTAAGTCCAAAAGAAATGACTGAAAAACCCAAATGCAAATAAAATATTCAATAAATCCAAATAAAAGAAAAGACAAAAATCCAGGGTGTTACACATAATATGCTGAATCATGGATACTGAGTTAAACATATTTACAAAGACAAAAACAAGAAGAGTTCATACCAGCTTTTCCTTGCTACAGTCACTTCATCAAATCATCGTCATTATTGCCTTTCACTTGCACGACCGAATGATGTGAAAATAATAATAGTGCAAGTGTGCCGTGGACTAAGCTGGAATATGCAAACATTTTATTCAAGGGAGAACACAAGGTAAAATTGGCTCTTCGTTAGATCAACAATAAAGCATATGAGAGCCACTCAACATTTTCATCGTGGTCTTCTCCCTACGACGACTCAACGAAAAGAAAAGAAATTCAGAGAAACACACTGAAATATTTTTGGAGTTTTTAGTTTTTCTGAAGAAAGCAAATTAAAGAAGAAAAATGAAAAGCGAGAAAAACTATTTACACAGGAGAGCTCCCAACAAGCAAAAGAAGAAACGAAAAATATTTTTGGGTTTTCTTTTAATACTACAAACTAACAAACAAGAAAGAAAAACCGAAAAGAAGCGAGAAATATTTTTGGGTTTTCAAAGTTTTTCAAACACACAAGAAGAAAGCGGAAATAAAACTAACATGGATAATACAATGAAAAAGGATGAACACCGACAACTGGAATGAATGTGTGAACATGAATGTAATGTCGGTGAGAGATACGTACTCCCCCAAGCTTAGGCTTTTCGCCTAGCTTGGTAATCACCACCCGTAGTATCCATCAGGACCGGGCGGATAGTACTGGGGCAGAGGCACTTGAGGGTCCCACTGCTGAACCTCGTTCTCCACTGCGGCCAGCTCGTTCCTGTAAGCTGTGATGTCCACCGGCATGATGGTGTATCCGTTCCTGGCATGAGAGTCAAACAAAGAGGGTGCAGACAACGGAATAATATTGCGAGTTCTCTTGCTGAAAATCAGGTTATAACGAATATACTGAGGAGGTTCAGGTTCATCAATAAAGTGGTGATCGATCATGCACTGTTGGTCTAAATAAGCCTTGGGCAGCAAGTAATCATTTGGGCGGATGGCAACATTAAAACGTTTCGCAAGACGCGAAGCATAAATACCGCCATGGACTTTACCCTTAGTCCTGTTGGTGTGCAGGCGGCGCGCAATGATAGCTCCCAAGCTAAAAGTGTTATCGCCGTGAATAGCACGATGCAAGATGGTGAGGTCAGGGGCACTATGCATACCACCTTCCTCCCTGGCAGTCGAGCATTTTCCTATGAATAAAGCAAAGTAGTGCACAGCAGGAAAATGCAAGCTAGTAACATGGGCTTTTGATACGCCCCTAAATTCCCGCCACAGTCAAAGTGCGAAGGAAGTCCTCGAACTCCTCAGGCCGAGGCTCCCTCAAATCCCCATCAGAAGGGATCAAGCATATCTCACAAAACTCATCTAGCATTAACTCATGATGTTCAGCATATAAATCAAAACATACCATGGGAATATCGAGCCTAGGCATGAAATAAAAATTTTGCAGGAAGGAATTTGTAAGGATGTGGTGCTGGTCACACTCATCTATGAGGAAGTCGGTCAGCCCGGCGTTCGCAACAAATTGTGTGAACTCTTGATGGAACCCGGCTTCGTTCATGAAAGTGTTGTGTGGCCATTTGCACGGTCGGACCTCCGTCCTGCGCGGAATGTTGAGGTCGTGGTCATAGGCATCCCCAAGGACAAGCTTGGAGCTCCGGCTCGAAGAACCCCTCTGAAGAAAGTTCATTTTCCTAAGAACAAATTTCTGAAAAATTTTGGACCACAAAAAGATGTTAACAAAACTTCACCAAATTGATAGCAACTACTCATATAAGTGCCTAGAGGATATATCAAGCATTCAAACTACTTAGAACTCAAAGAATTTACCATGCAAGCTCATTTTCAGTAGCACTAATAGCAGCAATTTATGCAAAAAATAATCCACTAAAGCAAAAACTAATAGGAGCAATGGGAGAGTCACATACCAAGGAGCAATCCCTCAAAACAGTTTCGGAAACAGAGTTCCGAGCAAAGAGATCGAAAATCTCAGGTTTGGGAGCAAGAACACAAGAGAGAGAGAGCTACCACGATTTTTTCTGGAGGTAGGAGATGAAGTGGGCTGAATAGATAAGTGAGTGGGTCCCTGTGGGGCCCACAAGGCATCTTGGCACGCCCTGGGGTGGTGGCCGCGCACTGTTGCCTTGTGGGCAACAGGTGCACCCCGCCTGGGTTGTTTTCAGTGCCAAAAATTCTTATATATTCCAGAAAAAATCATGTAAAAATTTTATTGCATTCTGAGCAATTTTATTTTTGGGCCATTTTTTATTGCATGGAAAATTCAGAAAATAGGATAATCATGGCATTTTATTTCATTAAACTAAAAATAACAGAGAGCAAACTAAGATTACAGAATGTTGTGCTTACTAAATTCATTGACCACATGCCCCTCAAAAAGAATCCATTAATAAGTTTGATCAAGTCTTATTAACAAACCATTTTCGAGTGACATGAAACCGAAGAATTTTTGTATAACACTAAGTTACCTCAACGGGGATATGCATCTCCACAACAATAAGAATTTCATATTTCTTTTTGACAGTAGGAAGAGGAAATTTGAATCCCCCAATAGTGATTGTCGAAACCTTTTCAATACAATTGATACCACTCACTGAAGTTTGTTTCTTCGGGAAATAAACCGTATGCTCATTACCATTGACATGAAAAGTGACCTTGCTTTTATTGCAATCAATAACAGGCCTTGTAGTATTCAAAAATGGTCTTCCAAGAATAATCAACATGTTGTCGTCCTCGGGCATATCAAGTATAACAAAGTCCGTTAAGATAGTACCATTTGCAACAACAACAGGCACATCCTCGCAAATTCCAATAGGTATATCAGTTGATTTATCAGCCATTTGCAAAGATAATTCAGTAGGTGTGAGCTTATTCAAATCAAGTCTTCTATATAAAGAGAAAGGCATAACACTAACACCGGCTCCCAAATCACATAGAGCAGTTTTAACATAACTTCTTTTGATGGAGCATGGTATAGTAGGTATTCCCGGATCTCCTAGCTTTTTAGGTATTCCACCCTTAAAAGAATAATTTGCAAGCATGGTGGAAATTTCAGCATCAGGTATCTTCCTTTTATTAGTGACAATATCTGTCATGTATTTAGCATAGGGAGACATTCTCAACATATCAATCAAGCGAGTGCGCAAAAAGACAGGTCTAAGCATTTCAACAAAGCGCTCAAAATCTTCCTCATCCTTGTTTTTAGATGATTTAGTAGGAAAAGGCATAGGTTTTTGAACCCATGGTTCTCTTTCTTTCCCATGATTTCTAGCAACAAAGTCTCTTTTATCATATCTTTTATTCTTAGGAGGTGGGTTATCAAGATTAACAACAAGTTCTATTTCTACATCATTATCTGGTTGAGCATCAACATGAACATCCTCATTATCATTATCATTATCACTAGGTGGATATTCATTACCAGATTGTGTCTCAGCATCAGAAATAGAAGCATCATTATGATTCTCAGGAGGTTTTTCTATCTCAGGTTCACTAGAAGCATGCAAAGTCCTATCATTTTTCTTTTTCTTTTTCTTATTAGATGGACTAGGTGCATCAGTATTAATTCTTTGAGAATACTGTTCAATTCTTTTAGGATGACCTTCAGGGTATAAGGGATCCTGAGTCATTCTACCTCCTCTAGTAACAACTCTAACAGCATGATCATTCATTTTGTTATTCATCTCATCAAGCAAATCATTTTGTGACTTAGCTATTTGTTCTAACTGAGTCTGAACCATAGAAGCATGTTTACTCAAGCATTTAACATCATTAGTAGTTCTAAACATCAAATCACTCAAGTGTTCAATCATGATGGCATTTCATTTTAGTTGATTGCTAACATACATATTAAAGTGTTCCTGTTTAATGATGTAGTTATCAAATTCATACAGGCATTAACTAGCAGATTTATTAAACGGAATATCGCCTTCATCGAATCTAGTGAGAGAATTTACCTCAACTACCTGTGTCGTGATGTCGAGCCCAGGTATTTCTTCAATAGGTGGTAAATTCTTAACATCTTTAGCTTTAATACCTTTTTCCTTCATGGATTTCTTAGCTTCTTGCGTATCTTCTGGACTGAGGAATAGAATACCTCTTTTCTTCGGAGTTCCCTTAGGTGGTGGTTCAGGAAGTGTCCAATCATCGGCATTTCTCAATATATTATTTAGTAGTTCTTCAGCCTGTCCAACAGTTCGTTCCCTGAAAACACAACCAGCACAACTATCTAGGTAGTCCCTAGAAGCATCAGTTAGTCCATTATAAAAGACATCAAGTATTTCATTTTTCTTAAGAGGATGATCAGGAAAAGCATTAAGTAATTGGAGAAGCCTCCCCCAAGCTTGAGGGAGATTCTCTTCTTCAATTTGCACAAAGTTAAATATTTCCTGTAAGGCAGCTTGTTTCTTATGAGCAGGAAAATATTTTTCAGAGAAGTAATATATCATATCCTGGGGACTAAGCACACAACCAGGAGCAAGAGTATTAAACCATTTCTTAGCATCACCCTTTAATGAGAAAGGAAACAACTTAAGAATATAGTAATAGTGAATTTTTTCCTCATGAGAAAATAGGGTGGCAATATCATTTAATTTAGTAAGGTGTGCCACAACAGTTTCAGTTTCATAACCATGAAAAGGATCAGATTCAACCGAAGTAATTAACTCAGGATCGACAGAGAATTCATAATCCTTATCGGTAACAAATATGGGAGAGGTAGCAAACTTAGGATCATATTTCATGCTCTCCCTCAAAGATTTTTCTTTCAACTCAGCAAGCAATTTTCTAACCTCATCTCTATCATTACAAGCAAGAATTTCACTAGCTGTCTCTTGATACATCTCCAATGTATCTATAATTTATGAAGTATTCATGCCATGTCTATAAAAATTCTATATGGTTTTGGTATGATTTGATTAGAACTAACCCGGACTGACGTTGTTTTCAGCAGAACTACCGTGGTGTTGGTTTTTGTGCAGAAATAAAAGTTCTTGGAATTGGGTGAAACTTTTTGGATATTTTTTATGGAATAAATAAAAAATACTGGAACCAAGACCCACTGGAGGGGGGCCACCCAGTGCCCACGTGTAACATCCCCATGTATTATGCTACAGTGATCACCCTCTGATAATGCCAAGTCATCATGATTAACTAGTCTTGATCACAATTAGAATCATATCTCATTTCAAATTCCAATTCAAATTGAAAGTGAAAATAAAAGTTGTTCAAATTTGAAAACTAAAATGTTCATTAAATAGCAAATAATCCATAACTAATTATGTTAAGAAAAACAACATCACCTAAATTGCCTAGATGACTCTAACATCATCAACACAATACCAAATAGCAATAGTTAACCCATTTCATTTAATTAAAATTTAAATGAAATCATTTGGTCTCCAAACCATTTTCTGGTAGTAGATAATATTGCACTGTAGTTATTGTGCTAAATCACCTATTTTACGAAACTCAAATTGTGGCCACACATTTTTGCAAAACAGAAAAACAAAAAGCGAAAACAGAAAAGAAAACAAAGAAATAGAAAAGGGCCGCTGCTACTGGGCTCTAGTCAACCGCGCCGGCCCAGCCCACCTCACCGTCTCCTTCTTCCTACTGCTCATCGCACGCGCGCGCCCGCCCGAGCTGGTCGCCGTCGCAGCCGCGCCCGCACGCCGACCGCGTCGCTATAGGAACCCCCTGGGGGGATAAGGACGCCACCGCGGATGCCCTAGCCGTCCCAGATCTTTTCCCCCCACTCTCCCCTCGCTCGCCTTCTCCCTCCCCGCCATGGCCGCCTCTACCGTCGCCGTTGCCCTGCCACCCGTGTAGCCACCGTCGTCCCGACGAAGCGCTGCCATGTCTGTTCGGTCCGTCGTCGAACACTACGTCCTCTGCATCGACCAGAGCGAGCCGGGAGGCCCTCCTCCGTCGCCCTCGACCTCTTCTTCCCCGACGCCGTCCGCCACTGCCGCCATCGATTCTGGCTGCCCTGAGCCTCCCCCGCGCCCGCTTAGCTCGCCTACCGGATCCCAGTGAGCTTCTCCCCGTTCCTCCTCCCCTCTCGCCGTTGATTTCGACCTCTAGTGCCTGATACCGACATGCCTGAGCCCGCCGCCGCGTGAGCTCGTCGCCGGCAGCCGTCCGGTGACCAAATGGTCATGCGCCGCTGCCCATCGTGCTCGCCCGCGTGCGTAGATGCCCTCTGGCCTAGCCATTTGACTCGAGCGCGCCCGCCTCGCCGTTTCCTCTTGCGCCCGACTCCGGCCGTCCGCCGATGAGCTCGCCGCCGACGAACCTGGCCTCCGCAGCCCCTGCCACGGCCACCACTCGACGCGGCGTCGAACGCCCGTTCGAATGGGCCAAGCCGCGCTCCTCCCCGTGCTCTGTGGGCGAAACCCACCGCTGCCTCGATGCGCGCCGCCGCGGATTTGGTCGCTGGAGTAATTCCGGCGACGGCACCGATGACGTCCGACGTGGCACGGCTGGGCCCCACCGCTGTGCCACTGCCACTGGGCCCCGCTAAACCGTAGACCCGGTCCACCTGCTGACTGGGCAGCCCAGTCTCACTGACATGCGGGCCCCAGCAATTAATTAACACTAATTTGAATTTAAACTAATATGTTAATTAAATTAATTACTAATTAGTCACTGACAGTAGGCCCCACCGTCTAATTAATCGTTAATTAGTTTAATTCAATCCTAATTAACTTCTGTGCCACTGACCAGTGGGTCCCACTGGTCAGGTTGACAAGTCAACCGGCTGGGTTGACTGCTGACGTCATCATGACGCTCGGCTGACGTCATCTAATACTGTTTCGGATAATTCGAATTTAATAATTAAATTAAATTCCAGAAATTCAGTAAAACTTTGAAAAATCATATAAAATAAACCGTAACTTGGATGAAAATAATTTATATATGAAAAATGATCAGAAAAATATGAAGAATCGGAATATCCTACCCACATACCTGTCACACCCCTCTAACATACTGAACATGGAACTTTTTGCCCTTATTCGATAAATGAATAGTGCATAACCTTGATAAAATAAATCCAGATAAATTCCTAAATTATCTAAAACAATTAGATAGGCGATATATCACACCTGCATATCATTTAGGCATGTCATGCATAGTGATTGCATTTGTTGCCGTGTATTTATTGTTTCTTCCCCCTCCTTCTCTCCCGATAGACGCCGAGACCGCCGCCGACACTGCAGTGTACGACTACGACACCGACGACCAGACCCCTTCAGCTGAGCTTCCAGGCAAGCAAAACCCCCATGATCATCCAGATATCGCCCACCCTTTCTCTCTTGTGCTTGCATTAGAATTGCTTCTGTTGTTATTCCGATAGCTCCTATTCTGATGCATAGCCTGTTTTCGTTGCTTGCTGTTGATACCTACCTGTTGTCCCATGATGCTTAGTTAGTTATGCTATTGATTCATCTGTGGCCCTTCACCCTTGTCCATATGCCATGGTTGATATCGGGCTGTGATCACTCTGGGTGATGATCACGGAAATGTTTACATATTGCAATACTTAAAACTGTTCAAGTCGGGCTGGCCCCAAGGGTGCCCGCGAGAGAATAACATTAAAGACGGGTCGGCTCCAAGAGCACCCGCGCGATATGTTTACCAAGTCGGAGCGACAGAAATCATGTTCGTCTCTACGAGTTACTAAATACGCCTAACGGATTTGGGTATTTGATCTGAGTGGGTCATTGGCCCTATACGCACTACCACCACGTGGGGTAATGGTTATGGGACCCTCTACGTCGTATGTATCAGCCAAAAGCTCTTCAGACGTCACAACTCAGAGATGCGGGCTGATCGTGTGGGTGGGCTGGTTACGTCACTGGTGTATTCAGTGTCGCAGCTGGGCCCCGACTAGTCACGTAACGTGCAGGAGTGCAAAGGGCGATGGCCCAAGACCCCTTTGCACTTAGGATTTAGACCGGTGTGTTGACCTCTCTGCTGAGCCTAGGTAGGATTGCGTCGTGTTGATCACCTGAGGCCGGGCATTACCCAGCAAGTGTGTCTGGCCAGATGTGATCGAGCGTGTTGGGTAACAGTAGTGCACCCCTGCAGGGAAGTTATCTATTCAAATAGCCGTGTCCACGATAACAGGACGCTCTGAGTTGTATCTTGATCTGCTACAATTACAAATGGATACTGTCACATTATTAAACTGTTACTACTGCTCTCGGGATCACTTTCTCACAGGGTAGTCGAGGAAGGATCTCAGGGCATTACTAAAATATAACTGCTATTATGTGTTACTACATTCTACTCTCTTCTGATGCTGCTAGAAATGCTTCAAGATGCTAGTCTTCTATAGGCTAGTCCTCTCCCCCTCTCTTCCGGCATTTCTGCAGTGTAGTCCAAAGATATAGCCCCATTCCTTTGATACCGATGCATATTTAGTATAGTTTTGATGTCAGTCTTGCGAGTACTTTGGATGAGTACTCACGGTTGCTTTGCTATCTTTATCCCCATACCTGGTTGCCGCGATCAGTCGATGGAGTCCCGGAGCCAGACGCCACCGCAGGAGACTACTACCAGGAGAGTCCCGGAGGCATGTACTACTGGGTTGAGCCAGCCAACCAGGAGTAGTTCGGAGGCCCTAGGCAGGAGGCCTTCGCCTTTTCGATTAGTGTCGTTGTTTGTGCTAGTCTTCTTAAGGCAAACTTGACTAACTATGTCTATACTCAGATATCATTTGTATGTATGACTTATGTATTCGGGTCCTCGTGAACCCCTAGTTTGTAATATGAAGATCTATGTTTAAATTTGTGTTTAGAGTTGTGTTGTTATATCTTCCCGTGAGTCTCTGATCTCGAGCGTGCACGTTTGCGTGTATGATTAGTGCACGGTCGAGCAGGGGCGTCCCACCACGAGGCACCAGGGCGCGCCACACCCCCCAGGCGCGCCCTGGTACCTCGTGGGGCCCATGTGGCTCCGTCTGACCTGATTCCAATGCTAAAAAATCCTATATATAGAGAAAGCCCCAGAAATAACCCTAGATGAGTTTTTACACCCCTGCAAGCCTCTGTACCTCCACGATCTCATCTACAGACCTTTTCCGGCACCCTGCCGAAGGGGGGAAAGCATCACCAGAGGCCATCTTCATCATCCCGGCGGTCTCCATGACGAGGAGGGAGTAGTTCACCCTCGGGGCTGAGGGTTTCTACCAGTAGCTATGTGTTTGATCTCTCTCTCTCTCTCTCTCGTGTTCTTGATTTGGCACGATCTTGATGTATCGCGAGCTTTGTTATTATAGTTGGATCATATGGTGTTTCTTCCCTCTCTATCCTTGTTGTGATGAATCGGATCTTTTCCCTTTGAGGTTTCGTTATTGTCGGATTGAATATTTCAGATTTGAGAACACTTGATGTATGTCTTGCATATGAATACCCATGGTGACAATGGAGTATTATATTGATTCACTTGATATATGTTTTGGAACTCAACTCGCGGATTCCCGTGGTGACATTGGGGCAATCTATGCATAGGGGTTGATGCACGTTTTCATTATCTTTTCTCCGACAGAAACTTTGGGGTGCTCCTTGGAGTTCTTTGTGTGGAATGAATATTATGATTATGAAGTTGTTTGATGCATATCGTATAATCAACTCACGGATACTTGTGGTGACATTGGAGTATCTAGGTGACATTAGAGTTGGTTGATGTGTGTCATATGGTGTTATTTTAGTACGAACTCTAGGGCTGTTTGTGACACTTATTGGAATAGCTCAATAGATCGATCGGAAAGGATAACTTTGAGGTGGTTTTGTACCATACAAACAATTTCTATCTTATGTTCTCCGCTAATAGGAACTTGGGAGTGATTCTTTATTGCACGTTGAGGGATGGTTATATGATCCAATTATATTAGCATTGTTGAGAGATTGCACTAGTGAAAGTATGAACCCTAGGCCTTGTTTTCAAGCATTGCAATACCGTTTGTGCTCACTTTTGTTACTTGCTACCTTGCTGTTTTTATATTTTCAGATTACAAAAACCTATATCTACTATCCATACTACACTTTTATCACTATCTCTTCGCCGAACTAGTGCACCTATACAATTTACCATTGTATTGGGTGTGTTGGGGACACAAGAGATTTCTTGTATTTGGTTGCAGGGTTGTTTGAGAGATACCATCTTCAACCTACGCCTCCCACGGATTGATAAACCTTAGGTCATCCACTTGAGGGAAAATTGCTATTGTCCTACAAAACTCTGCGCTTGGAGGCCCAACATGAGTCTACAAGAATAAGTTGTGTAGTAGACATCAAGCTCTTTTCTGGCGCCGTTGCCGGGGAGGTGAGTGCTTGAAGGTATATCTTTAGATCTTGCAATCGAATCTTTTAGTTTCTTGTTTATCACTAGTTTGGTTTTATAAAAAAAATACAAAAAATGGAATTGAGGTTGCCTCATATTATTCGTCTTTATCATGTCTTTCTTGAAAATGATGGATCGGAAAATTGTGCTCAATTGATAGAAGAAGAATTCAATAAAATGTTTGGCATACAATATTTGAATGATGAGCATGATTGCAATGTTGCTAGTATGAATTCTTTGAATATCCATGATGCTAATGATATGCAAAGCCACAAGCTTGGGGATGCTATGTTTGATGAAGATGATATTTTTAGTCCCCCAAGTTTTGATGAGTAAATTTATTATGATGATAGCATGCCTCCTATTTATGATGATTATAATGATAAAAGTGGATTTGGAGAGGTCACAACTTTATTTAATAATGATTCCAATATTTTGGAAGAGGTTTCAATTGATTATGACAACAAAGTTGCTATCTATGATGATTATTGTGATGACATGTATGCTATAAAGAATAATGATAACTATGAAACTTGTCATCACGATTTTAATTTTCAATTGGATTATGCCAATCAAGTATCTCATGATAGTTATTTTGTTGAGTTTGCTCCCAGTATTATGAATGAGAAGAAAATTGCTTATGTGGAGAGTAATAAAAGTTCTATGCTTGTGGATCATGAAAAGAATGATTTGTGTGACAGTTATATTGTTGAATTCATACATGATGCTACTGAAAATTATTATGAGAGAGGAGCATATGCTTTTTCATATCTCAAAAATATCAAGTTTCCTCTCTATGTGTTGAAAGTTTTGAAGTTATACTTGTTTTGCCTTCCTATGCTAGTTGATTCTTGCTCACATAAATTATTTGCTCACAAAATCCCTATGCATAGGAAGTGGCTTAGGCTTAAATGTGCTTGTCATATGATTCATGATGCTCTCTTTGTGTTTCAATTCTTTACTTTTATGCGAGCATCATTGAAATCAGCATGCCTAGCTAAAAGGCATTAAAGAAAAACGCTTGTTGGGAGACAACCCAATATTTATACCTACTGTTTTTGTGTGTTCACATGATTAAGCTACTGTAGTAATCAGGTTTTATATGTTTTCTTTCAATAATGTGCCAAGTAAAGCCTTTGGGATAGTGTGGATGCTTGTTGATTTGATTCTGTGCAAAAACAGAAACTTTTGCGTCCAGTGCTGGAATTTCTATTCTGTACTGGAGAGTGAAAAAATTCTTAAATTTTTACACAGTATTTTTTTACAAATTGTTACGTTGTCCTAATTTTTCAAAATTTTTGGAGGTACAAAAGTATGGTTTTTAAATCGCTTACTACACGATGTTCTGTTTTTGACAGATTCTGTTTTTGATTCATAGTTTGCTTGTTTTAGTGTTTCCATAGCTTATATTGAGTAATATAAATTGTGGAAATGATAGAATACAGTAGGAATTATGTGAGAACAATTATGAATCTTGTCTTGACAGTACCTAAGTGGATGATTAACTTTTATCATACTAACCTATCTCACGAAGTTCCGTTAAGTTTTGTGTGATTGAAGTTTTCAAGTTTTGGGTGAGATATCGATATGAGGAGAATAAGGAGTGGCAAGACCCTAAGCTTGGGTATTCCCAAGGCAACCCAAGGTAATATTCAAGGAATACACAAGCAACTAAGCTTGGGGATGCCCCGGAAGGCATCCCCTCTTTCGTCTTCAACACTATCGGTAACCTCACTCGGAGGTATATTTTTATTCGTCACATAATATGAGTTTTGCTTGGAGCATCATTTTATTCTGTTGATATTTGCTTTGTGTTATCAATAATCATGTTTTGTACCTTTTAGTTCAATAAAATGCCAATTATAGCCTTTACCATGCTCAGTTTGCAAGTTTATGAGTTGCTGTTTCAAAACAGAAAGTTTGCTGATATTGATTAAATTTCCCAGAAATGTAAGAATGTGATAAAATCTTGAAATTTTGACACAGTCAACTTTGATAAATTATTTCAAGTGTGATAAATTTTCAGAATTTTTTGAGTTATCTAAGTATGGATTCTTAATTATCCTTACAGACTGTCCTTTTTAGGCAGATTGCTGTTATGTTTGCATATGTTGGCTTGTTTAATGATTCTTTTTGAGGATAGGAGTATTAAAAATGCAGAAGCATTTAGTATTAAATGTTTAATTATAATTTTAGTGATCTGCTACAGTAGAGAATGTTGAGGTTTTGAGTGGTTTATACTAACATATCTCACAAGTTCTTGTCAAGTTTTGGGTGGATGAAGTTTTTGAAACTTAGGGAAACTATTATATGAGAAGAATTAACGAGACACAAGAGTTCAAGCTTGGGGATGCCCAAGGCTCCCCAAGTTAATATTCCAAGAAGTATCAAGCATTCAAGCTTGGGGATGCCCCGGTAGGCATCCCATCACTTTTCTTCATCAACTATCGGTTAGTCTCGATTGACCCAAGTTTTTACTTGTTCACATAATGTGTGCTATACTTGGTTGTGTCTTTGTTTTGCTTGCTGTTTGAATAAAATATCAAGATCTGAAACTTTTTAAATGAGAGAGAGTCCTTACATAGCTACTTAATTGTTTCACTGCTCAGTGATCTTCACTTATATATTTCGGAGTAGTTTGTCATTAATTCTCATGCTTCACTTATATCTTTTTGAGAGTTAATAATAGTAATGGTAATTTGCACAAGATATGAATTTGGTCCCAAGATGAATACTCGAGAGGGATATAATAAAAACTTTCATATAGATCATTGGATATGATAAGTGTGATTCCTTGCAATGAAAATAATGAAAGAGATCATATGCTAATCTTATGGAAAGTAATGACTTTACATAAAGAAAAGTATAAGTGGTAAAATTTATTGGAGGTTAACAAGCATAGCATTAGTCAATGATGCAATTCATGAAAAAGTTAATAAGGGAAGAGAAGATTCGCATGCAAATATATGATCTCGGACATCTTTTATGATTGTGAGCCCCCATTTAGTATTTTATGTCAAAATGTTGACGCTGGACAAGGAAGACAACATAATGAATTATGTTTGTTCATATTCACATAGAAGTTATATTGTTATAGATCCTCCAACATGTGGTGCTTGCCCAATATCTTTGCTAGCCAAAAATTCGTACTAAGTAGAGATACTACTTGTGCATCCAAAAACCCTTAAACCCAGTTTCTTGCCATGAGTGTCCACCATACCTACCTATGGATTGAATAAGATCCTTCAAGTAAGTTGTCATCGGTGCAAAAGCAATAAAAATTGCTCCTAAATATGTATGATCTTTTATTGTAAGGGAAAATAAGCATTGTACGAACTTGTGATGGTAAAGAAATAAAAGCGACGGACTGCATAATAAAGGTTGCTATCACAAGGGGCAATATAACGTGACGTTCCTTTTCATTAAGGGCTTGTGCATCCAAAAATAAAAAGCGCATGACAACCTCTGCTTCCCTCTGCGAAGGGCCTATCTTTTACTTTTATGCATTTACTTTTATGTATTTATTTTTTATGCAAGAGTCAATAGTGTTCTCCTCTACTTCTTTTTTTTTATTTTTCTCTTTTGCAAGCATCACGTGGTGGGGAAAGATGTAGGCACATATATCCAGTTGGATATGAGTGATCATGAGTTATTATTATTAACATCACCCTTGAGGTGAATAAGTTGGGAGGCGAAATCACAAGCCCCTATCTTTTTATGTGTCTGGCTGAAACTTTTTCTCCATATATATGTCGTGAGTGTTAGCAATCATAGAAGACTAAATGATGGTTGAGTATGTGGACTTGCTAAAAAGCTCCTACATGAGACCCTTCCTGAAAATATGATGAATTGCAATTGCATTGTTGACTAGAATAGTTTGTTAGTTTCCAAGAAAGTTTATGCCTTATACTTCATTGTTGTGATGAATTGTTACTTGCTCATGAGAAGTTTTATGATAATAAATATTGCTGTTATAATAATGATCTTGCTTTGAATCATTCAAGTCCAATGTCCATGCTATAAAAGAAAAGAATATATGATGATTATGATAGGTAGCATTCCACATCAAAAAATTTGTTTTTAATTGCTACTTTATCATGTTGAGTTTTATGAGAAAAAGTTGCTGTTATGATGCTAGGAAAAGTGATTGAAATTATCATTGATCAAACTTATACACTATGCTAGCATTCACACTTCATAAATTATTTCTTTTATCATTTACCAACTCGAGGACGAGCAGGAATTAAGCTTGGGGATGCTAATACGTCTCCAACGTATCTATAATTTATGAAGTATTCATGCCATGTTTATAACAATTCTATATGGTTTTGGTATGATTTGATTAGAACTAACCCGGACTGACGCTGTTTTCAGCAGAACTACCGTGGTGTTGTTTTTTGTGCAGAAATAAAAGTTCTTGGAATTGGATGAAACTTTTTGGAGATTTTTTATGGAATAAATAAAAATACTGGAACCAAGACCCACTGGAGGAGGGACACCCAGTGCCCACGAGGCACCAGGGCGTGCCACCCCCCCAGGCGCGCCCTGGTACCTCATGGGGCCCATGTAGCTCCGTCTGACCTGATTCCAACGCTGAAAAATCCTATATATAGAGAAACCCCCAGAAATAACCCTAGATGAGTTTTTACGCCGCCGCAAGCCTCTGTACCTCCACGATCTCATCTACAGCCCTTTTCCGGCATCCTGCCGGAGGGGGGAAAGCATCACCGGAGGCCATCTTCA
Source organism: Elymus sibiricus (assembly GCA_039707655.1). Taxonomy (NCBI): domain Eukaryota; kingdom Viridiplantae; phylum Streptophyta; class Magnoliopsida; order Poales; family Poaceae; genus Elymus; species Elymus sibiricus. The sequence continues at coordinate 259,066,509 of CM077674.1, forward strand.
TCATCCCGGCGGTCTCCATGACGAGGAGGGAGTTGTTCACCCTCGGGGCTGAGGGTTTGTACCAGTAGCTATGTGTTTGATCTCTCTCTCTCTCTCGTGTTCTTGATTTGGCACGATCTTGATGTATCGCGAGCTTTGTTAATATAGTAGGATCATATGGTGTTTCTTCCCTCTCTATCCTTGTTGTGATGACTCGAATCTTTTCCCATTGAGGTTTCGTTATTGTCGGATTGAATATTTCAGATTTGAGAACACTTGATGTATGTCTTGCATATGAATACCCGTGGTGACAATGGGGTATTATATTGATTCACTTGATATATGTTTTGGCACTCAACTCGCGGATTCCCATGGTGACATTGGGGCAATATATGCATAGGGGTTGATGCATGTTTTCATTATCTTTTCTCCGATAGAAACTTTGGGGTGCTCCTTGGAGTTCTTTGTGTGGATTGAATATTATGATTATGAAGTTCTTTGATGCATATCGTATAATCAACTCACGGATACTTGTGGTGACATTAGAGTATCTAGGTGACATTAGAGTTGGTTGATGTGTGTCATATGGTGTTATTTTAGTACGAACTCTAGGGCTGTTTGTGACACTTATAGGAATAGCTCAATAGATCGATCAGAAAGGATAACTTTGAGGTGGTTTCGTACCCTACAAACAATTTCTATCTTATGTTCTCCGCTAATAGGAACTTGGGAGTGATTCTTTATTGCACGTTGAGGGATGGTTATATGATCCAATTATATTAGCATTGTTGAGAGATTGCACTAGTGAAAGTATGAACCCTAGGCCTTGTTTTCAAGCATTGCAATACCATTTGTGCTCACTTTTGTTACTTGCTACGTTGCTGTTTTTATATTTTCAGATTACAAAAACCTATATCTACTATCCATACTACTCTTTTATCACTATCTCTTCGCCGAACTAGTGCACCTATACAATTTACCATTGTATTGGGTGTGTTGGGGACACAAGAGATTTCTTGTATTTGGTTGCAGGGTTGTTTGAGAGATACCATATTCAACCTATGCCTCCCACGGATTGATAAACCTTAGGTCATCCACTTGAGGGAAAATTGCTACTGTCCTACAAAACTCTGCGCTTGGAGGCCCAACACGAGTCTACAAGAATAAGTTGTGTAGTAGACATCATCTCTCTATCAAAAACATAACCATCAGATGTCTTAAGCATTTCAACTCTAGTAGGAGAGATTGGCATAATAGGTGAATCATAATTTTCAAGAGTTTCAACATTTTCAGTTCCTTTAGCTTTAGCAATTTGTTCATCAAGAAATTCACCAAGTGGCACAGTATTATCAAGCATAGTACTAGCATCATCAATAGTTTCATTCATCGAAGGAGTAGTATCATCAATAACTTGCGACATATCAGAATGAATAGCAGGTGGTGGTGTCGTAAGCCTACACAAAATAGAAGGTGAATCAAGTGCGGAGCTAGATGGCAGTTCCTTACCTCCCCTCGTCTTAGAGGGAACGACCTTGGTCTTAGCATCTTTCAGATTCTTCATAGTGATCAACAGATATAAATCCCAAGTGACTCAACAAATAGAGCTATGCTCCCTGGCAACGGCGCCAGAAAAAGGTCTTGATAACCCACAAGTATAGGGGATCGCAACAGTTTTCGCAGGTAGTATTTCACCCAGATTTATTGATTCGACACAAGGGGGGCCAACGAATATTTGCGAGTATTAGCAGTTGAGTTGTCAATTCAACCACACCGAGAGAACTAAATATCTGCAGCAAAGTGTTTAGTAGCACAGTAGTATGATAGTTTCAATAACTGTAGTAATAGTAACACAGTAACAGTAACAGTAGCAGTAGCAGTTTTGTAGTGATGGTAACAGCAGCAGCAATGAAAGTAACCTAGCAAAGATCAATATGCGAAAAGCGTAGGCATTGGATCGGTGATGGATCATTATGTTGGATGACATTCATCATATAATAGCCACAACCTAGGGCGATACACATTAGCTCCAATTCATCAATGTAATGTAGGCATGCATTCCGTATATAGTCATACGTGCTTATAATAAGAACTTGCATGCCATCCTTTGTCCTACCCTCTCGTGGAAGCGGGGTCCATAAGGAAATCTAAGGGATATTAAGGCCTCCTTTTAATAGAGAACCGGAACAAAGCATTAGCACATAGTGAATACATGAACTCCTCAAACTACGGTAATCACCGGAAAGAATCCCAATTATTGTCACCTTGGGGTATGCGGATCATAACACGTAATAGGTGCATACAACTTGCAAGATAGGATCAAGAACTCAAATATATTCATGAAAACATAAAGGGTTCAGATCTAAAATCATGGCACTCGGGCCCTGGTGACAAGCATTAAGCATAGCAAAGTCATAGCTACATCAATCTCAGAACATAGTGGATACTAGGGATCAAAGCACTAACAAATTGACTCAATTACATGGTTAATCTCATCCAACCCATCACCGTCCAGCAAGCCTACGGAGAAATTACTCACACACGGTGGTGAGCATCATGAAATTGGTGATGGAGGATGGTTGATGATGACGACGGCGTCGAATCCCCCTCTCCGGAGCCCCGAACGGACTCCAGATCAGCCCTCCCGATGAAGAACAGGAGGTGGCGGTGGCTTCGTATCGTAAAACGTGATGAAACTTCTTCTCCTATTTTTTTCTCGGGGAAAGTGAATTTATAGCGTTGGAATTAGGTCAGTCGGCCGCCTGTGTCCCCACAAGGCATCAGGGCGCGCCCTAGGGGTGGTCGCGCCCTGTTGCCTTGTGGGCAACACGTGGCCCCGCTTCTGTTGATTCTTGCGCCAGTAACTTTTATTTATTCCATAAAAAATATCCAAAAAGTTTCGTCCAATTCCGGGAACTTTGATTTCTGCACAAAAACAACACCATGGTAGTTCTGCTGAAAACAGCGTCAGTCCGGGTTAGTTTCATTCAAATATTGCAAATTAGAGTCCAAAACAAGAGCAGAAGTGTTTGGAAAAGTAGATACGATGGAGACGTATCATGGGCCAATCCTTTACATAGCAAAGGGCAAGCCTGAAAGTTCTCTTATATAAAGCAAAGTGCTCTCGAGGATACATGGGAATTGTCGTCTAGTCACGTTCATCATGTTTAGTTGATTCACGTTCGTTACTTTGATAATTTGATATGTGGGTGGACCGGTGCTTGGGTGTTGTTCTTACTTGACCAAGTATCCCACTTATGATTACCCCCTCTCGCAAGCATCCGCAACTACGAAAGAAGAATTAAGATAAATCTAACCATAGCATGAAATATATGGATCCAAATCAGCCCCTTACGGAATAACGCATAAACTCGGGTTTAAGCTTCTGTCACTCTAGCAACCCATCATCTACTTATTACTCCACAATGCCTTCCCTTAGGCCTAAATATGGTGAAGTGTCATGTAGTTGACGTTCACATGACACCACTAAAGGAAGCAACAACATACATATCATCAAAATATCGAACGAATACCAACTTCACATGATTACTTATAACAAGACTTCTCCCATGTCCTCAAGAACAAAAGTAACTACTCACAAATCATATTCATTTTCAAGATCAGAGGGGTATTGAATATCATTAAGGATCTGAACATATAATCTTCCACCAAATAAACCAACTAGCATCAACTACAAGATGTAATCAACACTACTAGCAACCCACAGGTACCAATCTGAGGTTTTGGGACAAAGATTGAATTCAAGAGATGAACTAGGGTTTGAGATGAGATGGTGCTGGTGAAGATGTTGATGAAGATTGGTCCTCCCACAATGAGAGGATCGTTGGTGATGTCGATGGCTTTGATTTCCCCTTCCCAGAGGGAAGTTTCCCTGGTGGAATCGCTCCGTCGGAGAGCAAAAGTGCTCCTGCCCAGGTTCCGCCTCGAGACGGCGGTGCTTCGTCCCGAAAGTCTTCTTCCTATTTTTTCTAGGGAAAATGGCTTCATATAGCAGAAGATGGGCACCGGAGGCCTACCAAGGGGCCACAAGCTCGTAGGTTGCGCCCAGGGGGGGTAGGGCACGCCCCCTGAGCTTGTTGCTCCCTGGTGGACCCCCTCCTGGTATTTCTTCGGCCAATATTTTTTATATATTCCCAAAAAATTCTCCGTAAATTTTCAGGTCATTTGAAGTTGTGCAGAATAGCTATCTCTGATGTAGCCTTTTCCGGTCCAAAATTCCAGCTATCGGCAATCTCCCTCTTCATGTGAAACTTGAAAAATAAGAGTGAAAAGGCATAAGAATAGTATCATAAAGTGAAATAATGACCCAAAATATAATAAATAACAGTAAGAAAACATGATGCAAAGTGGATGTATCAACTCCCCCCAGCTTAGACCTCGCTTGTCCTCAAAAGAAAGCCGAACTCGACAATCATGACCACATGTTTAGAGGGAGCGGTGTCGATAAAACAAAATACGGACATGAAAGCATCATTATCATTATCATAGCAGCAATATATCATCATAAAACTTCTCATGCTAAAGTAACAATTCATTCACAAGCTAAAGTATGAACCATAAACTTCATTAGGCAATCAAGTCACAGCAAGCGGGACCATCTCAACGCCCGCAAACAGCACCAGTAGCTCCAACTAGTGGCCGTGTTGAAGTTGCCGCGCCAACGGTGCAATCACCTCCACGGCAACAATGCCAACAGCAACAACAACAGCAGCCACGGCAAACTCAACGACCCGCTGAGCCGGATGAGATGTCGATGGCTTCTTCGGATCCACGAGTGCAGCAAGATCAGTGGCAAGTACTGCAAGATAGGTGGGCAGAGGATGCCCGTACTACCATTGAACGGCGCTTGGAGGCGCGCCGTTAGTCTAACGTGCGCAACGGCCTAGTCGCCGATGAGCCTACACCGGAGGCTGGCGGGTATCTACCTTACGAGGTTGGGTGCCCAGCCTTCACTCGCGAGCTGCAGCAAGTCCGCTGGCCGTCTGTCCGGGCCTTCAAGCTAGAAGTACCAGAAAAGTATGATGGCAAGCTAAACCTGGCAGAGTTTTTGGGCATCTACACGATTGCTGTGCAAGCTGCCGGGGGAAGAGATGAGAAGATTCTCGCTAATTACTTCCCATTGGTGCTCAAGCCCAATGTGAGGTCTTGGCTGTTGAACTTGCTGGATGGTTCCATTTCTTCGTGGTCCGACCTTTGCAATGAATTTGTTGGTGCTTTTACCGGGGGCCACAAGGCTCCTGGTCATCCCAGTGATCTGCAAGTGATCCTGCAGAGAGATGGCAAATCATTGCGCAAGTATATCCAGAGATTCAGCCGCGTGCACCGTAACATCCCATATGTGCACCCTGCAGCCGTGATTGCCGCGTTTCACATGAATGTGCGCAACCAGAGGATGCAGGAAAAGATGAACGTCAAGTTGACGAAGACCGTCAACGAGCTGTACATGTTGGTGGATAAATGTGCGCTGGCTGAAGAAGGGAGGAGGCTCCCTGGGGAAGATGCAGGCACCGAAGTCAATTCAGAAGACGACGACACTGCCATCCCGAAGAAGAAAGGCCGAAAGCGCAACAGGAAGCACAAGGGCAAAACAGTTATGGCCGTCGAAGGTTCCAGGAATTCCAACACCGCCAAGAAAGCCAAAACAGAGGGCTCCAGCAAAGAAGCTGCTACATGCGCTGATTGCCAGGAAGCCACGGTAGGCGAAAAGACCGGCAAATCTGACGGGCCATACTGCAAGATTCACCGCACTAAAGGCCACGATCTCCAGGAGTGCCGGCAAGTTGAGCAGCTTGCCGAGAAGCAAAAGGCCGAATATGAAAAGCGCGACAAGGAGAAGGGCCAGGATGGTGCTGGCAGATCTGGCAAGAGAGGCCGTGGTGGTCGAGGAGGCCGTCGCGGCAAGACCAAGCAGCAAAAAGAGAAGCCTGCTAGAGGCCGAGAGAAGAAAGAGGATGATGATGGAAGTGACGAGGAGGACGATGAAGAGTCTAGCGAGCATGAATTCCAAAAAGCAACTGAGGCTATGTGCATTGACGGAGGTGCATCTTTGCAGTCTTCTCACCGCCAACTCAAGCAGTGGGCACGTGAAGTCAACGCAGTGGAACCGGCAATAGGCGCTCAGAAGCCGCTCAAATGGTCACACACGCCTATCATTTTTTATGCCGAGGACCACCCTGATCGCATAACTGCGGTCAGGTGTTTGCCATTGTTGGTTTCACCAACAATTCGCAACCTCAGGGTCATGAAAATGTTAGTTGACGGTGGGGCCGGCCTGAACTTGATTTCACCAGAGGTAATCAAGAGACTGCAGATTCCCGACGAGGAACTCGAGAAAACTGGCATGTTTCAAGGAGTAAACCAGGGAAGAATCCAGCCAAAAGGGAAGATCACTTTGCCGGTGATATTTGGCGGGGAATTGAACTACATGACGAAAAAGATAGTCTTTGATGTTGTCAAGATCCCTTTGCCGTACAATGGAATTCTCGGTCGCCCAGCCCTGGCAAAATTCATGGCAGCATCTCATTGTGCTTATAACACGCTGAAGATGCCAGGACCGATGGGTGTCATAACCATCAACTCCGATAAGAAGGATGCAGTTATTTGCGTCGACAAGCTCTACAGAGAAGCGGTTGCAGCATCTGCCGTCAAGACACCAGCTCCCACTGAGAAGAAAAACAAGAAGTCTGGCAAGACCTCTGGCAAGGACTCCGGGAAGCGCACCCATTGAGGATTTGCTAGAATGTTCTACCGGTAAGAAGTCCAAAGCTACTCCACTAGCAACCAAGAAGGTGCCCGCGAAGGAGGATGGCACTGGCGGTACCTTTACCGTCAGTTCCACCCTTGACAACAAATAGGAAAGCGCGCTCGTTGCCTTCCTGCGGGCGAATGTTGATGTGTTTGCATGGCAACCATCTGACATCCCCGTTGTTCCCAGGGAGGTAATCAAGCACCACCTTGATGTCTGTCCTCATGCGCGGCCCGTCAAGCAAAAGGTCAGGAAGCAAGCTTTGGAACGACAAGAGTTCATTGAAGAAGAAATAAAGAAGTTAGAAGCGACAGGCTTGGTTAGAGGTGTGCTACATCCAACATGGTTGACAAATCCAGTTGTAGTACGCAAAGCAAATGGAAAGTGGAGACTTTGTATTGACTATACTGATATCAACAAAGCATGTCCAAAGGATCCTTTCCCTTTGCCGCGCATCGATCAAATTGTTGACTCTACTGCCGGCTGCGATCTACTCTCCTTTCTTGATGCATATTCTGGCTATCATCAGATTTTCATGGCCAAGGAGGATGAGGAGAAAACCGCATTCATTACTCCATGTGGCACATACTACTTCATGCGTATGCCTTTCAGATTAAAGAGTGCCAGTTCAACCTTTGCAAGAGCTGGCCAAATTGGTTTTGAGCCCCAGCTGCACAGAAATGTGGAAGCATATATGGATGATATAGTGGCCAAGACCAAGGACAAATCGACCCTCATTCAAGATTTATGAGAAACATTTGCAAATTTGTGCAAGATCAATCTAAAGCTCAACCCCAAGAAGTGTGTGTTTGGCATTCCATCCGGCAAGCTTCTCGGGTTCTTTGTATCTCAATGTGGAATTGAAGCTAATCCCGACAAGATCAAAGCCATCGAGCAAATTGAAGCACCGAAGCGCGTCAAGGATGTGTGGCGTCTTGTCGGCTGTGTTGCTACATTGGGTAGGTTCATTTCCAAATCTGCTGAGCACGCCCTACCATTTTTCAAGATTTTGAAAAAGCCAAGTCCAATGAAATGGACTCCAAAGCGAAGGCCGCGCTGCAAGATTTGAAAAAGTACCTCTCCTCTGTGCCAACACTAGTTGCGCCTAAGCCACAAGAACCGTTGCTGCTGTACTTGGCGGCAACGAATCAAGTGGTCAGTGTTGCATTAGTGGCGCAGAGGGAAGTTGATGATGAAGAAACATGAGCAGCAAGCCCATCAAGCGACAAGCCAGAATCTTCTCCGGCAGAGTCTGGTGCCAATAAATCAAAAGTAGTGCAAACAAATGAAGTAAATTAGCAGATAGTGCCCAAGAAGAAATTGGTGCAGCGCCCAGTTTACTTTGTAAGCTCCCTTTTACAGGGGGCTAGGTCAAGATACTCTGGTGTGCAAAAATTTCTTTTCATCCTCCTCATGGCCTCGAGAAAGTTGCGCCATTACTTCCAAGCACATGAGATTACCGTTGTCACTCGCTTTCCGTTGCAGCGCATTTTGAGAAATCCAGATGCAACCAGCAAGATATTGGAGTGGGCGTTGGAGCTGCCAAGCTTTGCACTCAAGTTTGAAAGAACTTCAACTATTTAGAGCAGAGCCTTGGTGGAATTCATTGCAGAATGGACGCCAACGCAAGACGAAGAGATTCAAGAATCAGCTCTCCCCGGCAAAGAGACAGCTAAAGAAAGTATTATGTACTTTGACGGTGCCTTTTCTCTACAAGGCGCCGGTGCCGGAGTGCTGCTTGTCGCACCCACCGGAGAGCATCTCAAGTATGTAATCCAAATGCACTTTATCAGGGAGAAAGCTACAAACAACACTGCTGAATATGAAGGACTCCTTGCAGGTCTCAGGATCGCAGTGGACCTTGGAATCAGGAAGTTGATCATCTGTGGTGACTTGCAGATCGCTGTCAAGCAAGTTAACAAAGATTAGCAAAGCCCGTTGATGGAAGCATATATGGAAGAAGTGAGGAAATTGGAAGAACACTTTGACGGATTGCAAACAGAGCACATTCCTCGTGCGGAAAACAGCATTGCTGGTCATCTGTCAAAGTGTGCCACTCAAAAGCTTCCTATGGAACCAGGAACTTTTGTGCTCCATTTGAATCAACCATCAGCCACTCCATCAACACAGGCGAGCAAAAGAAGAAAGTTGAACACCGGAAAATATTTCCCGGCAGAGCTTCCAGAAGCCCCTAGCAAGAACGTTGTCGGAAACAACACTGAGGTTGCTAGTGAGCAGCGGCCTCTAGCAGAACGTCAAATTCTTGCCGTTGAGGCAAGCGCTACTACACCCGAAGAGATGCCTTTAATCCTTGTCGTCGAGCCGCAGGCTCCGACTTGGGCACAGCAGATAGTTCATTTCCTTCAAACAGGAGAACTTCCCGATGACCAAGAAGAAGCTGAGAAAGTAGCCCGTCAGTCAAGTATGTATCAGTTTGTGGATAACATTCTGCACAGAAAGAGACCGAATGGGGTGAAATTGAAATGCATTTGCCGGGAAGATGGACTAAAGTTGTTGGCAGAGATACATGGAGGCATATGTGGCTCTCACATCGGATCAAGAGCACTTGTTGTCAAAGCTTTCCAGCAAGGCTTCTATTGGCCCACTGTGCTCCAAGATGCAACTGAGCTAGTCACCAAGTGTGAGGCATGCCAGTTTCATTCAAAAAAGATACATCAACCAGCCCAAGCCCTTCAGACGATCCCTCTCTCCTGGCCTTTCTCGGTCTTGAGGCTTGACATTTTGGGCCCTTTTCCTCGTGCTACTTGAGGCTTTGAGTTCTTGTACGTCGCGATCGACAAGTTCACAAAGTGGCCTGAGGTGGAGCCAGTGAGGAAGGTGACAGCACAGTCAGCCGTCAAGTTCTTCAAGGGATTAGTTTGCCGTTTTGGTGTTCCCAATAGGGTCATCACTGACAACGGCACACAATTCACGAGCCGTACCTTCATGCAGTACATCCAAGACCTTGGCGGCAAAATATGTTTTGCATCCGTTGCTCACCCGAGAAGCAATGGCCAAGCGGAAAGAGCAAATGCTGAAGTGCTGTGAGGCCTCAAGACAAGAACTATCGATAGGCTGCACAAGTGTGGAAGGCGCTGGATTGATGAGTTGCTGGCAGTTCTTTGGTCACTCAGGACGACACCAAATCGAGCCACCGGCCAAACACCCTTCTCCCTAGTCTATGGTGCAGAAGCGATACTCCCCACAGAACTCACATACGGGTCACCTCGAGTGCTCGACTACGATGAGGCAGAGCAAGAGCAGCTACGGCAAGATGATGCCATGCTCCTTGAGGAAGATCGTCTTCGGGCAGCTGTGCGAGCTGCATGCTACCAGCAAGCCTTGCGCCGCTATCACAGCCGCAAAGTGCATGCCCAAAGCCTTATGGAAGGCGACCTTGTTCTTCGGCGCATCCAGTCCACCAAGAATTCAAACAAGTTGACGCCGAAGTGGGAAGGACCTTATCGGGTAGCACGTGTCACCAGACCCGGCGCAGTCCGTCTGGAGACCGAAGATGGCATCCCGGTGCCAAACTCATGGAATATTGAGCATCTTCGCAAGTTCTACCCATGAGGCGTAGTTGCCGGGCCTCTCGGCAGCCCCTTTTTGTACAAGCTTTGTCGGCAAGACATGTAACCATCTGTACAAAGCCAGGCACAGATCCTGTGCATAAGTGAAATAAAGCTAAGTATTTCGGAAACTTCTTGTCAAAATACATTTTAATTTATGTATGTTTGCATGTGATGTTGTGTTATGCTTCGCCTTGTATGCAATGATTGACGACACGCCAAGGTCTCTGGACTGTCCCTTTTCTATTCTTTCTTTTTCTTAAAAGCAGAAGGTTCCCTCGCATGCAAGTTTCCCGGGGGGAGTGACGGTACGAATACCATATAATGGCGTTCAAGAAATCAGTTGGCAACAAGAAGAACAGTGCAATGAAAAGATAAGTTGAAAAACTTTGAAACAAATTCCTTGTTACATTTGCAATTTCCCTTGAAAGATTCAATATTTGTATGAAAAACCTGCACGCGAAGGAACCTTGTCGTAATCAGTTGCGCTCTTACTTTGTTTCGAGTCCGCTCAACAATTTAAGTAGCTGCATTTGAAAACGTCAAAGGAAAACTTGCCGGCAGCGACACTATCGGCAGGCTTCTAAGGATCCGTTCCTCAAGCGCTCGCGGCAAGTGCATGCACCGGCAAGCTTCTGGCATGCGCAGGGTATAAAAAAGTCATACAAAGACAAAGTAAAACAAGGGAGATAGCATACATTCATTCATCGGCACAAGTTATATTACATCACAAAATCAGTGCACACCTAACAAAAGATCAAATGTATCTTTTACATGACATCACTGTGGCGAATAGAATGACAAGTTTAATCCTGACGATCGCTTTGGATCCTGGGGACTTGGAGAACCTGTCGGCGAGAGGAGCGGCGATCTTGTCGGCAGCGGTGACGTCGGTGTTCTGCGGCAACTTTCTGAAGATCCCGGAGAGATCGAGGTCAGGATGGCAGTGTGCGAGCTTGAGCAGTACCTTATAAAGGATGTTGTGCACAAACTTTCGAGATTCATTAGCAAATGAGGCAGATCTATCTTCATGATACGTCTTCAAGGCGTCAATGAGACCCTCGAAGAACTTGGTTAGCCTGACACTGGTGGTCTCCTTATCGTTGACGGTGAAGCCCCAGCTCCTCATATCCATGACGGCAATTTGGGAGGTGATGCGCTCGGTAATATTGACAAGACCGTTGGTCCGGAGGGAGAGGTTTTGTTGTAGCTGATTAAACTTGTTTTCAACATCTACGCGCAAAGCATCCTCTGTTTCCAACTTCTCCGTCAAGATTTTTTCCCTCTCCTTGGCGGAGTCAAGATTTGCCTCCAATGTGACAAGCTTGGACTTCAAATCTTCAATTACCTTGGCGGCAGTATCAAGATCTTGATTCTTAGATAATAGCTGCGTCTGTAGCCCCCCTAGGGTGTGGACTACCTTCTGCGCTTCGTTCTTAAGAGTCTCAATCTCTTTACTACTGCCGGCAAGTTCCTCTTTCAGTTTGGTCAACAGGGAATCAAGATCCGCCTTGGCGGCAGCAGCAGCGGCAGCCTCGTCAATAGCCTCCTTGAGCTTGGTGGCATTTTCTCGAGCTTGGGTCTCGATGGAATCCTTATGGTTCTTCTCCAGCTCCTGCGTCCTTTCCTCAAGGAGCTTCTTGATTTCTTCATCCTTACCACGAAGTTTGGCGGCAAGGGCCTCTTCTTGTGCGGCAAGACTCTTTTCCCGGGCATTGAGCTGTGCCTCGCGCTCTGCCAGCTTGCTGTACAAAGCTGTCGCCTTCTCCTGGGCAGCGGCAAGTTTTTCCTCTTACCTCCTCAGATTATGGGATTGATTGTTGTACCAAGTACGGATATCTTCCGCCTTCTCCTTCAGTTTCACCTCAATCACCTCCAGAGCCATATGTTCTGCTTGAAGCTTGTCCCATCGCTTACCATAGCGTTCTTGCATATCCCTAAGACCAGCAGCCATGGTTTCTAGGAAGGCGAGATCTGCTATGCTATCAGTAGCGTTGTCGGATTCGAAAGTACTTTTGGGGATGGAGGCAAGGATGCGAGCAATTTCTTCATCAAAGTTTAGCTCTCCGGTGCCTGATGAACTGGGGGCTTTAGACCCTTGCTGGGAAACGGCAAGCGTCAAGGCGTCCGCCAAGATTTGAGTAGCTGGAGTGGTCGGTTGAGCAATAGAGTCTGGCTTGTCAGTGGAAACCACCACCATTTCTGTGCTTGCTTGAGGGGGAACGGGTGTGTTGTCGGGAGACCTTCTCTGCTCCCCTGCAACTTCCTTTGCTTCCTCAGTGGCAAGTTTGGCAGCCTCCTCAGCAGAAATCTTGGCAGCTTCATCAACAGCACTCCTAGCAATTTCTACCATGTGTGCAAGAATTTCTCCCTCTTTGGGAGAAGTTGGATCTGCAAGATGAGGAGGAAACGAGAGCAAGAAAATGATTCAGATCACAAGTCAAGTTCAAGAAAACAAAAAAAATTGGAAAGTGCTTGGAAGCAAGTGGATTACCTATTGATGCTTGTTGTGGAGGGACAGTTCCTTCCCCGGCAACCTTGGTTGCCGCTACACAGTCATCGGTGACCTCGCTTGCCGGAATGATCTCCGTGTGGAAAGGCTCATTGGTGGAGGCCCTTGCTGGAGATGCACTCTTCGGGGCGGTGGTTGATGGAGGAACCACGGTGGGATGCGCCTCTTGGTGCTCTTCCTCCTGGTGGCCTTCTCCTACCTCCTTGTCGAGACCAGGAGAAGGAGCATCGGTGCCAGTACCGGTGAGCGGGAACTGCGTCACGGCCTCACGCAGGGGGCTGGGCTGGGGGCCGTTGACGGCAGTATCGGCGGATGCTCCCCCTTGCCCAGTGCTTGCCGCAGGATCGCTTTTCGCTGCTGCCTTGGTTCACTTGGCTCGGTGCACAAGTGGCTCTGTGTCTCTGCAAAAACAGAAGAAAATCAAGTCAGAAATCATAATCAAAATGGAGTCAAGACTTAGTAAAGATAAAGCAATTATGCTTACTCTTCGTCTTCGGATTCACTGAGGATGGAGAGGTCATATTTCACCGGCGGGGGCAACTCCCTGGCCATTTTGAGTGCCGGAGGGGATGAACTTGCCGGTTGAGAAGACTCGACTTCCCCAACAATCTCTTGCTGGGAAGATGGGCGCTGAGCTCGTGGACGCCGGGATGGTTGCCGGCGCACCTCTTCTTGGTGACCAGTCTTGGTGGTTGACTTCTTCACGGCAGGGCCAGCCCTTGGCGGAGAAGGATGCACTACCTCTTGACTGGATGCTCTACGGAGGGTGTGCACTCTTTTCTTTGGGGCCTGGGGATCTTCTTCTTCGACAAGTTCCCCGGCAGCTTCGTCCCCGGCAAGATCTACCTGATGCTCCTCGGCAACCTCTTCCTCGGGGGCTTCTTCCTCCCCTTCAATTGCCGCGACACAAGAACCACTAGCTTTGCCAGCCTTCAAAGCCTCTTCAGCCCTATATGTGATAAACGCTAGTTCTTCGGCCCTGGTAGCTTGGATGAGGTCTTTCTCTTCACGAGTGGCCCTCTCTGTCAAATTTGAAGCCCAAGTCATCTCATCCTCAAGTGAGGGTGGCTCCCAAGTAGCCTCGACTCCTTGGGCATTGCACGCCGGCATTGCAGCTATGATGGAATCCTTGGCGAAGTTGATATGCAACGGCACGACATTAGCCGACAAGTGGAACTTGCCGGAGACCCAGAATAGCTGGTGGCACAAGCTGATGTGCTGCAGGGCCGTCAAGTTGCTGTCGAGTCCTGGGTACAGACGCATGATGTTGCCAGCATTCTGGTACTCCCAAGTGAATCTTTGCCTTCTCTGCAGCGGCGCGATACGTCGCCGGTGAAAATCAGCTCCTACCATCTCGATCGTCAACCCGGCAAGCTAGAGGCGAGCGATTCGGTTGAGTGCCGGGTGGAGCTTCTTGTCGGTGGCACCAAGGTCACTCCAGTTCTTGCCGTGGTCATTCTTCTCCATGCGCTGCAAGCAGAAATGGGGGAAATCCTTCTCCTTAATCCAGCACCATTCTGCCCGCCATTCTTCCCACTTCAGATGCAGCTACCCGGTAAGGTACTGGCCCTTGGTCTTGGCCCGAGGGATCCATGTCACGCTGCCGGAAAGTGCATCACCCTCGATGCATGGGACAAAGAAGTGGCGGAACAGATCAACATTTGGGGCAATTCCAACAAAATTCTCGCACAGATGGGCGAAGACTGACATGCACGTCATGGCGTTCGGAGTAAAATCCAGCAGTCGAAACCCAAAATTGTACATCATTGCGTTGAAGAAATCCGAGAATGGAGGAACCAACCCGCAATAGAAATATGCACAAAAGAACGGATATGAATCTGATGGGGTCTTGCCGTCTGCGGGGAGCACCACCGGAGCCTTATGATCCTTGGTGTCTCTTCCCCACATGTAAGCATACCTCTCAATCAAAGTGTTGTTGTCCAGAGTCAGCGGCCGGAAAACCACACTTTCCCTCCGCCGCTGCTCCAGCTCAGCTTTCCGCTTCTCCGCGTTGGGGTCGACAGACTTGGCAGGCTTCTTCCCCTCCGTGTCCGCCTTCTTGGGCGCCATAGGTGCTTGGGGGGAAGGAATGGGTTGGGGAGGATTATGAATCAGCTGTAGTCGCGGCGGCGAGATTCGCTCTGGCAAGAGGAAGAGAAGCAGAGGAAGGCGAGGCTGAATGAGTAGTGCCCCTTCATGGTTACCTTTTTATGGGGAACGCATGAGGGGGCTGCCTCTTTACTGCTCTACGTGGCAGCGCTTTTATAGGCGCACTACCGTGAAGCAACCGCTACAGTCCACCACTCCTGCGCCCCGCATTTAATGCGCGACGTGGGCGTGCTCGAGGAAAACCATCATTGCTAAAATTACAGCAGTAATCTCCCGCAGCGTGTCTGTGCATTGTTTGGGCCTAGCCCAACGATGCTTCGGACGTGCGTGTGGCCCAGGCCCGGGGGCTCCTGTCGGTGTATAAAATATGGGTATTTTATACCCTGACTTATGCACAGACAACAGTAGCCTTCCTAGTGGTGAGGGCTTGCCGGGAATTACCAAGATCAAGATCCAAACCCTCGTCGCAAAGACACTGGGAAGAAGATCAAGACAAGATATCAAGAAGCACCTGACTTGTGCTAGATATGAAGATGATATTTGCCAGCAAGGCTCAAGCCGGCAAGATGAAGGCTCGGCAAGCTCCGTGCCGGCAAGCTCTTGCTAGCTCGTCTGCACTCCACCGCACTGAGCAGCTAGTCGCTAATCGGTGAGATGTCAACAGCGCAGACAATTTGGTGAGGTTTGTCGGGGCACGTGTCAGCCTGCTAGAAGGAGAATTAGCTTTAATGACACCCGTCCAGGAGGCGTGTCAAGATAATAAGAGGTAGCTGGGCGAGCGGTGCAGAAACCTTGCTGGGGCTCCTCCTCCACATGACACCTAACGGCGCAATAAATGCTTTTGTCCTAATCTGGCAGAGTTAGGTATGATAGCACTGTTTGCTATCTAATCAACTTGTAATGACTATTTTGCCACGGTGGTTACCCCTTAAGCTATAAAAGGAGGACCAGGGCAACCTTTATGAGGGTCGACACTTTGCTCATTCTGCATGAGTAGCTGCTCTTCCTGCACCATGCTGGCAAGAAGCACTCCTTGTACTTGAGCTCAAATACATCCAATATACAAAAGCAAGAGTAGGGTTTTACACCTCACGGTGGCCCGAACCTGGGTAAAATCCTTTGCATTTCTGGTGATTCTACTCTTTGTGCTTGCGCATCTCCCTTGTCGAACTGCAAAGGGGCTAGATGTCCCCATAGATGGTCGTACGCACGACAAACAAACTATGATCTCAGTCATTGAAACAATCACAATCCACCATATTTTCAAAAAGAGTCTATGTAAGAGCTTTGTTTAGCAAGTTCACATACTCAACAATCATTTAGTCTTCTATGATGGCTGACACTCACGTCATATTTAGAGAGTAAAAGTTTCAGTCAAACACATAGGGAGATGGGGGTTTATAATTTTCACTGCCCAACTTATTTATCTCGAGGATAATGTCAACAATAATAACTCATGATCACCTACATCCATCTGGATATATATGCCTGGATCTTTCCCCACCACATGATACTTGCCAACTAGAGAATAATTAGAGCAAAATAGGGATGAACATTATTGACTCTTGCATGAAAGTAAATACAGAAAAGTAAAAGATAGGCCCTTCGCAGAGGGAAGCAGAGGTTGGCATGCGCTTTTTATTTTTGGATGTGCAAGCTCTCCATGGAAAGGAACGTCACTTTATATTGCCCCTTGTGATAGCGACCTTTATTATGCAGTCCGTCGCTTTTATTTCTTCACCATCACAAGTTCATACAAAGCTTATTTTCCCTTCCAATAAAGGATCATACATATTTAGGAGCAATTTTTATTGCTTTATGGACCAATGACAACTTACTTGAAGGATCTTATTCAATCCATAGGTAGATATGGCGGGCTCCCATGGCAAGAGACTGGGTTTAAGTATTTTGGATGCACAAGTAGTATCTCTACTTAGTGCGAATTTTTGCTAGCAAAAGATCCTAAGCAAGCACCACATGTTAGAGGATCCATGACAATATAACTTCTATGTGAATATAAGCAAACATAACTCATTACGTTGTCTTCCTTGTTCAATGTCAACTATTTGATCATGCATAGAATATTTAATGGGGGCTCACAATCATAAAAGATGTCCAAGATAGTATATTTATATGTGAGACCTCTCTTCCTTTATCACTTTTTCATGAATTGCATCAATGAACAATGCTATGTTTGTTAACTTCCAACAAATTTCATCAATTATACTTCTTTTATGTGAAGTCATTACTCCCCATGGGATTAGCATATGATCTTTTTATTCTTATTTTCTTTCATTGCTAAGATTGAAACAAGAAAGTAAAGCAAAACTCAAACTACTCTTTATTATATAACTCTCACACGATTACATAGATAGATAGATCATGAAGCAAGCACTCGAAAGTAGATCATACTAAAACTTTATTCTTCTAAATCACGAAATAGCTAAGGGTCGAACTAAGATAGATAACGATGGTAAAACGTGATGGTGATACGATACCGGGGCACCTCCCCCAAGCTTGGAACAAGCCAAGGGTGGTGCCCATATCTGTGTACTCAAGTGTCTTTCTTTGGTGATGGTGGTGACGATGAAGTGATAGGCTTGTACTTCATAATGTTCATTAGGATCTCCTTCAAACTCTGAATTTCTCGGAGCACATGACGAATAATCTCAGCATTCTTTTGAATTTCAACCATAAGGTGCTTATTTGCCGGCCCCCAAGCATTCTTTCCTGCATCACTTTCACTTGGTGTCGTACATACACTACAAAAAAAAGACACATCCGTGACCTTATGGCCCGAACGAAAAAAAATTATGTCATGGTTGTGACACTTCTATGACAATAATTGTGACAAAAACACGTATCATCATAGATGTGATGGGCTCCTACTTCTATGACAAAAAATTATGACAGAAAATGGGCTTTTCGTCCTGGGCGGGCCGGAGACGCACCCGCATGACATTGTTTGGGCGGTCCATGACGTAAAAAATCATGGTAGAAGTGAGGGCGAGGAAATTTTCAGGGAGTTCCCGGTTACGGTGGGAGGTCGGGGCCGAGCGATGCAGTGTGGTTTGCGCGTTTCTCTCGTACGCACATGCGTGTGCGAGGCGTTCGCTAACTGAACCCGAGCGAGGCATTCGCTTACTGAACCCAAGCGATCGATCGATCCCTCGCACTATTACACGTACTGAACCCGAGCGATCGATCCCACTGTGTACTGAAGCCGAGCGATCCCTTCGCTGCTAATTGAACCCGAGCGATCCCTTCGCTGCTAACTAAACCCGAGCGATCCCTTCACTGTTAACTGAACCTGGTCGATTCTTCTCGCTGCTTACTGAAGCCGATCGAGCCCCCGTGCGAGACGTAGCCAACCGGTGTTGGGTTGCCTCTCGATGGACAGTGCATGTTGCTGCCGCACGCGCGATACACGTAGACACGAGTCGAGACGCATTGATCGAGCCAGTTGGTTGGCTGTGGATGAACAGTTCCCATTGCTGCCGCCCGCTCGTACGTACGCCCCACCCCAGCCGGTGGGTTGGCAGTGGATGAACAGTACCCTGGCCATGTGAAGGTGGTTGACGCTGGATGAACAGGACCCCGAGGAGGCCAGCCGGTTGGGGGTGGATGAACAGGACCCCGTGGAGGCTGGATGAATAGTAGCCAATGGAGGCTGGAGGAAGTCGACGGTGGATGAACAGTAGCTGGTGGAGGCTATGGAGGGAGGTCGACCATGGATGAACAGTAGCCCCGTGGAGTCCCGTTTTGCGGTACGCCACACCCCTCCCGATGAACAGGACCCCCGTTTCGACCGTAGGCAGTTGGGGACAAGTCCGTTTCCTCCGTTTTACGGTACGCCAGAGCCCACTCGATCAACAGGACCCCGTTTCGACCGTAGGCACTCGAACATAAGTCTGTTTCCTCCGTTTTGCGGTATGCCAGACCCCCAGCCGACGAACAGGACCTCGTTTTGACCGTAGGTGCTCGAACAAAAGGCCATTTCCTCTGTTTTGCGGTACGCCAGACCCCGAGTCGATGAACAGGACCCCGTTTCGGCTGTTCCGTCCCAGTCGGTTGGCTCCCGATGAACAGGACGTGTTCCGACCCATTCACTTGGCTCCCGATGAACACGGCGCTGTTTCCTCTGTTCTGACCTAGCCAGTTGGCTGACAATGAACAGGAGGCCGTTGCTGCCGTCCGTTGCCTCTCTCTCCATGTACAGGAGCCCTGGCTATACGTATGCGCGAGTACACATTCGAGACCCCGCCCGTATGTACGTACATGCCCGTATTTTTTGCCGTGTGGTTGTACGTACGTGTACATGATTTAGACGGGGCTGCCTGAACTGCTACGTCGGGGGATCTACTATGACATGTGCCACTCCTTACACGCCCACGGTTCATCGTTGCAGAGAGACCGATCGACCAGCATGTACGTACACGTTCACGACCAGACAGACAATGCTACGTACGCTTCGACCGGGTGGGTCCCAGCTGTCAGGGAGGATAAGGAGGCACTTCCTTGCATGCGAAGATATAGCTGCTGGGTCCCAACTATCAGGGGGGAGGAATCATTTTTTTTGCGCGTAATAAGGAGGCACTTCCTTGCGTGCGAAGATGTAGCTGGTGGGTCCAGCTATCAACCTCACCGCGTACATTCCTCTTCCGATGGCTGTCGTTCATTGACCACGTTGACCACGCCGCACCGAGAGCACCAAGGCGGTGGACGACGGCGAGTCCTAGGAAGGGAACTACGCGGAGCCGGGAAAGACGCGGCAGTGGATGCCCACACGGCGGGGAGTACGAGGGTTGACTAGTTCGGCTGCGGTGTGAGGCTGCCGTCGCCGGAGAATAATAGGGGATGTGGGTGAGTAGAGGGAAGGCCTGGCCAGTGGTGGGAGTACGTTGGGGCGGTGAGGCCTATGTGGCAGCACAGCCGGCCACGGGAGGCAGGAGCAGGCGGTCCTGCCGGCGCTGGTTTGGGCGGCTGGAGCAAGAAGATCAGAGATTGAAGAGGCAGCACGGCAGTTGGATGAAAATCCAACGGCCACTGCTGCTAGAATCGTTTGTTGACTAAGTTGACAAAGCCCTGCGTATGGGTCAACTATGTAGGCCCAAAAGTCAGCCTCCAAATAAGGTGGGTCCCAGTAAGCAAGGGGAGGAATCATTTTTATTGCGCGTAATAAGGAGGCACTTCCTTGCATGTGACCATTGTCAGAAGTGGGGCTCCGGGGACCCAAAGGTTCGAACACTGGGGTGAGCTTGTTCCTACCTCTTCGTCCCCTACCACGGCTAAGCTATGACGAAGCTACGGCGGGAGCGCGCTAGCGAGGAGCGGACCGTGGACTAAGTGGTTTTACCCAGGTTCGGGCCACCTTGCGGTGTAAAACCCTACTCCTGCTTGGTTTTGATTATGGTGAGCAAGGGAGCTTTCTCGCGTACAAGGTAGGAGAAGGAGTCGACTGAGTTGGGTCGCGATTTGGTCCTCTCCCACGATGGCAGTACTGTCCCTTTATACCTGCCTTGGTCCTCTTCCCCCTCAAAACTTAGGCGGGAAGGGTTGCCACACTTGGCGGATTTTGAAAGGGGACAGGCGCTCAGGCTATCCTGAGTAAAGGCGGTCTTCGCCTGCAAAAGCATGATCCATGACGCGCCGGTGGGCTCGGTGATGACCTCCGCCCTGCGCGCCCGCCGTCTTGGTCTTCCTTCGCCGATCGGGCAACCTTTGGGGTCGCTTTGGGAAGCGAACGGCTGGCCTTGCTCCCTTAACACAAAAGAGGAAACCATCTTCATCCGCGCCTACTGGCGTGGCCTCTGCCGCCGCTCGTCGCTGTGCGCGTCACCCACGTGATGGGCTTGAGGCCGCGCAGCCGAGCCGAGCAACCTTCATCTTGAGTGGCTCTCGGGAGGAAGCCTCGGGAAGCCACCTCGGGAGGTCGCCTCGCGAGGCTGCTGGTGAAGATGCCGGGACTTGTTCGTCGCTCCCTGAGGAGGGGTCCTTAGGAGGCCAGGACCTCACGAGGGGTCTTGGTGAGATGCTTGATGAAGAGGGACTGCTGGGCCCATGCCAGGCGTTGCGCCCTGGGTCAAAGGCAGACGGGCCTGGATACCTTGGGTTCTATGGGCCCGACAGTCCCGCGGCACGCATGTTCCCGCCTACTAGGGGGCAAAACGGCGCGGGCCCTAACCGCCTGTGGGCCAGGGGCGACACGGGGTGCACGATGTGGCGGGGGACGCCCCCACTTCTCCCACGACGCCTCGGTAACCGCCCGCGCTGACATAAAGCCTGCAGCGGGCGACGTGCGACCATCATTGCCTTCCTTCGCACATTCCGTCTCCCTGCGCCTTCCTTCCCATGCGCAGTTCCTCGCGACCCCGTCTCCGAGCGCCGCCTCTTCCCACTCCTCAATTCGCGCCTTCGCCGCGCAGATGGCGCCCGCCGGCAAGAGGGGAAAGGCGGCGGCCCCGTTCCCAAGCGCGCCTGTCCTCGGGGCGGCGCTGCAGCGCTCCTCCATCGCTGATGGAGAGGGCCTGGACAAGGTGCTCCCGTTTGTGGATGGCGATCAGAATGAGAATCTGGCAACCCGGATCTGGCCGGGGTTGCTCGCGCGACATGACCTGGGGGCGACAGCCTATCCCTTCTTCCTCCACAATGTTTATGCTGGGTTGGTGCTGCCATTCTCGGACTTTTTCTACGCCATTCTCTCCCAGTATCAGATTCACACCCTCCACCTTCAACCCAACTCCATTCTCCTCCTGGCCATGTTTGCCTTTTACTATGAGGCTTTCGTGGGCGTGATGCCTTCGGTGGCACTCTTCCGCCACTTCTTCTGCCTGCGGCTAACCGCGGTGGACCAGCGCTCTAGATGCGTGTCGTTGCTCGCCGTTAAAGGGATGGAGAACAACATCATCAACTTGAGGGTTGCAAAGAAGGTGGAGGGCTATCGGCAGCGCTGGGTCTACATGGATGCACGCCGGACCAGCCGGCTTCTGATGATCCCGACGGACCCGGCTGAGAAGATCTCCGTGTGGGGGCATGAGAAGCTTGCTGACCCGAGGATGGAGCCCGTCTTGGAGCGGATGGCTGCGCACCGGGCCGCAAAGCTGTCGGGGGTGATGGTCGTCAGGGAATACCTGTGGCAGTGCATCGCACCCCTTCAGCGGCACTCGCGCCAAGTGTGGGAGTACACCGGCGCGGGCGACGCCATGAGGCTGAACCCCAGCAGGCTGGGGATAGAGGTGCTAGACGGGGCCCTAGCGACTCTGCTTAGTACCCCTGCCGCGGACCTGCCCGAGGGGGAACTCCCGCTATTCCGCTACAAGGGGAAGGTAGAGCTGGTTGAGGAGATGCCTCTCTTTGACCAATGGGGGCTCGTGCCGAAGGGCCACGTCGGACCCCGCGAGAAGCCCCTCGTGGTGGAACTGGATTCAGGAGGCAGTGGTAGTGGCAAGGACTCGAAGGAGGCCACAGAGGAGGGTGCCAACCGGGCACCACCACGCACTGGCTGTCAGCTCCTCTGCGAGCTCGAGGATGATGACGCCAACAGCGAGCCACTCGCGGCGGAGGGGCCCCTCGGCTGGGGGCGGTCGAGCCCCCAGCGCCTGAGGCCCGTCAAGAGGCCGAAACTTCCCAGGGTCTCGAGGTAGGCGACGATGCGTCCGGGTCCACTACGACCCACTCCGGGGGCCCGAGCGGCGGAGCCGGGGCGATGCTTGACGGCGGCAGCGAGGACCTACCCCTCACAGAGAAGAAAAGGAAGTGGTCCGCCGGAGACGAGTAAGTCCTCCTGACTCCTCCAGGCGTTTCATGCTCTTGCTCTTTGTCTGGGCTTGGAGCTGAGCCGCCATTTACGATGGAGGTCCGCCGGGGACCAAAGGAAGAAGAAGATGATGATGACAAGGGCGAAGGCGACCCCCAGCCCGTAGGAGGCATCAGTACCCGCTGCGGGTGTCGGGGGGCCAGGAGAGGCCGCCCGCCATTCCGACGCCAAGACGGAGCACGCGGAGGTCGAGAGGGAGCCGGCCGTTCCTCCAGAGCCGCACACGGGCGCCCCTCGTGAGGCCGAGATGGAGGAGCCCCAGGAGGCATCCACAGGAGGTGGGGGCGCGCTCCCCTCTGACCCTGCCGCGAGGGAAGAAGCGGCGATGGGGGAGGCCGAAACACCCACTCCCCCACCGGAGGCCTCCCCAAGCGTGGGAGGAGGAGTCGTGGGGCTCCACCGCAGGCATGGCAAGCCCCTACAACACGCCACCGCAGCCGAACGCGGGGGAGGGCCCGACGAACCCACCGCTCCAGGCAGGTGGTGCCGAGTCATCCCTGACCGCGGCGACGAAGAATGTCTGGGGGCCGGACCTGGACTGGCCCCTGGCACTCGCGAGCGGCCATGCCCTGCTCAGGCCTGAAGCCTTGCACGACACCAAGGCCGTGCTCGCTTAGCTCGGGTCAGACTTCCAGGACGCGGAGGCGCGCCTCGCCGAGGAGCGCCTGAAGCTTGCTGACGGGTGGCGCCAGCTTAGCGTCGCCATCGGAACGGCTTAGCGCCAGAACGAACACACTCGCGCACAGGGCGAGAAGGACGCCGCCGAAGAGGAGGGGGTCCATGCGAGTTCTCTCCGGGAGGCCGAAGCGGCCGTCATGCGCCGTGAGGAGGCGGAGGCCCGCCTGAAGGAGCTCCAGAATCGACATACCAAGCAGGTGCAGTCATTCCTCGCGCAAGAAAGCGCCCTCGCCACCCGCGAGAAGGAGCGGCCAGTGAAGCGGGCCTCGTGACTCGCACAAAAGACCTCGAGAGGGTGTCGACCGAGCAGGCCACTGAGCGAGGGCGCCTGGAGACGCTGGGGCGCCAGCTGGCCGACGCCCAGGATGCCCACACGAAGCACGCCAACGAAGCCAACACCCAGCTGGAGGCTAAGGAGAGGAAGGCCCAGGAGGACGCTGACGCGAAGATAGTGGAGGCGCGCCTGGCGCTCACCGAGGAGCATAGCAAGGCGCTGAAGCAGCAGAAGGACGCCTTCAAGACGGAGCGTGAGCGATTCCGGCAGGAAATCCTTGGTCTCAAAGCGGCACTCGCTGAGGCAGAGACCCGTCGAGGGGCCGCGCCACAGGCCGGTTCCGGTGCAAAAGCCGAGCCGTCCTCCCTTCGTCCTCAGGTGGGGGGCGCCGCCAGCACCGCCAGGCAAGCTGGAGGCGAAGCGGACTAGGAAAGGGAGCGGCAGCGCGAACGCGTCAAGATGCTCCACTCCCTCGAGCTCCGAGCCCGCGATGCCCTGAACTCCATCTGCCAGGGGAGGCTTGAAGCTCTCCGCGAGTCCCGCGACGCCGACTACGTTGACTTCTCCACCAAGCTCGTGGAGCGGCTCGAGGATGGGGCCAAGGAGGTGGACGGCATCCTGGAGGAGTGCCACGGCCTCTTTTCCCAGGCGGCGACCCGCGTCTTCAGTCACCTCCTTCACGCCGATCCCAACTTCGATTTTGACAAGGTGATAGCCCCTGTCCCCGAGGAGCTCCGCGATGGCCTCGTAAGGGCGGTAGAAGGCCACGTGGACGTGCTGTTTGGGAAGTACTCATGTGTCGGAGTCTAGGATCTGCGTCCAAGAAACTTCTCCAAGAACTTAGGATTCGAACTCTGGGTGACTTTGCTTGGCAACCTACGACCCGACGGCAACTACGGCGGGATCACGACGGGCTCACTGGCTCTCACCGGACACGAAGGGGACGCGCGAGCTACCCAGGTACGGGCCACCGTGTGATGTAATTCCCTACTCCTGCCTGTGTTGGATTGCTCTGTGATGGAGAGCTTGTGCTCGAGGTACCAGAGGTGTGGGGGAGAATGGTTCGATCCCCTTACATGGAAGCGGCCCTGCCCCTTTTGTAGTGCCTTGGTCCTCTTCCCCGAAAATATGAGCGGGAAAGGGTAGCCACAGGGCGGCCATTCAAAGGGGGACAGGAGCACAGGTTTATCCCGACTAAAGGCGGTCTCCGCCTGATAAAGTAGCTCCTCGTGACGTCTCGGTGGGCTTGGAGATGACCTCCGTCCTGGCCCACCGATCCGTCCTGATCTTCTATCACCAAAGAAGAAAACCTTTGGGTCTTGATTTGGGGGAGGCAGATGCCACTGCTCCCTTATCACCGGAATGGAAGCTAGGCTCAGTCATGCCCCACTGTCCTTATGCTGACAGCGGGTCATCATCCATGTGCTGGGCGCGGCGCCCCACGGCTGGCGCCGTACGATCTGCTTCATGAGGAGGCCTCGCGAGGGGAGCCTCACGAGGCATCCTGGCAATCGGCGGCCTTAGCAGTGTCTGACCTAGCGGCGAGGTGGCTCGCGAGGCTCGCCCCTCGTGAGGCGGCTTCCTCCGGAGCGTCCGCGACAGGGCCACTCTCATGGGCCGGCCTAAGCGCAGTCCTCTAGGCTAGAGGCAGACGGGCCATGGTACCCTAGTTCCCACTGGGCCGACAGTAGCCCCCGGGCCCGTGGCGCGCACGTTCCGCCTGTTAGGGATGAAACGCCGTGGGGCCCGCTGAGCTGCCGGGCCTAGAGGTGATGCGTGGCGGCTTTCACGGGGAGGGTCGCCCCTCTCCCCAAGACTCCTCGGTAACCGCTGTCTTGGCGATAAAGCCTGCCCGCACGGGGCGCAGGCACGTCATTGCTCTTCGTCCCCATCTTGCCCTTCGTCCCACGCGAGCAGCTCCCCAGTTACTCCTCCTCCAACTTCCCATCTCTCCTCCGCCATGGCCTCAGGCAAGAAACCCGCGGCCGCCGAGGCCTCCTCCAGCAATTGTTCCCCGGCGGCGAAGCTTGGCCCGGCCTTTCTCCCGGCCACCATCAACGAGAACGGGCTGGCCAGGGCCCGCCCCCTGTTAGCCACCACGCACTTCAAGGGAGGCGCCACCGAGATCTGGCCGGGCTCGGTCCCACGACGTGACCTCGGCCCCACTGTAATCCCCGTCTTCTTCCACTTGCTCTTCGCCGGGCTGGTGCCGCCCTTCTCCGACTTCCTCTATACCATCCTTGAGCATTATGAGATTTGCCTTCTCCACCTTCATCCCAACTCCATTCTCGTCCTTGCTCTCTTCGCGTACCTCTGCGAGGCCTTCCTGGGAGTGATGCCGTCCGTGGCTGTCGGAAGTCGGGCCCCGGGTACCCAAAGGTTCGAACACTGGGGTGAGATCGTTCTACCACTTCGTCTCCTACCACGGCTAAGCAACGACGAGGCTACGGCGAGAGCGCGCTAGCGAGGGACGGACCGTGGACTTAGCGGTTACCCAGGTTCGGGCAACCTTGCGGTGTAAGACCCTACTCCTGCTTGTGGTTGGGATTGCAAGGGGCAAGAGAGTTCTTGTGTACAAGGTAGGAGATGAAGGAATCGATCCCCACTACAATGGCAGCACTGCCCTATATACCAGCCTTGGTCCTCTTCGCCCTCGAAAACTTAGGCGGGAAGGGTTGCCACACTTGGCGGGTTTTGAAAGGGGACAGGCGCTCAGGCTATCCTGACTAAAGGCGGTCTTCGCCTGCCAAAGCATGATCCATGACGCGCCGATGGGCTCGGTGATGACCTCCGCCCCGCGCGCCCGCCATCTTGGTCTTCCTTCGCCGATCGGGCAACCTTTGGGGTCGCTTTGGGGAGTAGATAGCTGGCCCTTCTCCCTTAACACAAATGAGGAAACCATCTTCACCCGCGCCTGCTGGCGCGGCATCTGTCGCCGCTCGTTGCCGCGTGCGTCACCCACGTGATGGGCCCTAGACCGCCTGGCTCCGCTGAACGGCCTTCGTCTCGTGCGCCCTCGGGAGGGGGCCTCGGGAGGCCACCTCAGGAGGTCGCCTCGCGAGGCCGCTGGTGGAGGTGCTGAGCCTCGCTCGCCGCTCCCTAAGGAGGGGGCCTCGGGAGGCCAAGGCCTCATGAGGAGCCCTGGTGAGGTGCTTGGTGATGATGGCCTGCTGGGCCCTCGCCAGGCGTTGCGCCCTGGGCCAAAGGCAGACGGGCCTGGATACCCCGGGTTCCATGGGCCCGACAGTAGCCCCCGGGCCTGCGGTGCACACGTTCCTGCCTACAGGGGGGCGAAACGGCGCGGGCCCTAACTGCCTGCGGCCAAGTGCGACGCGTGGCGC
The DNA here is from genome assembly GCA_039707655.1 of Elymus sibiricus. Taxonomy (NCBI): domain Eukaryota; kingdom Viridiplantae; phylum Streptophyta; class Magnoliopsida; order Poales; family Poaceae; genus Elymus; species Elymus sibiricus. The sequence continues at coordinate 259,093,550 of CM077674.1, forward strand.
ACGATGTGACCGGGGACGCCTCCACTTCTCCCACGACGCCTCAGTAGCCGCCCGCGCTGACATAACGTCCGCCGCGGGCGACGCGAGACCATCATTGCCTTCCTTCTCACGTTCCATCTCCTTGCGACTTCCTTCCCGTGCACGGCCCCTTCTTCCTCTCCCACAACTCCGCCATCCTAAACTCCTGCTACGCCGCCATGGCACCGGAACCTGCTCTGAGTAGGCTCACTATTGTCAATGCCGAGGGTCTCAGCATGGTGCTCCCAGTGACCGCAGCTGCTTCCAACGAGTGGGGGGTCACTCGCATCTGGCCGGCTTCGTGCCCGACCGCCGACCTCGATGCCACCTCTGTCGTCCTCTTCCTTCCCACGCTCTTCGCAAGCCTGCTTCCTCCATTCTCCGATTTCTTCAATGCCGTCCTCTCCCACTACCAAGTCCATGCGCTGGATCTCGAACCGAACTCCGTTCTTCTCCTTTCCACCATTGCCTTTTTATGCGAGGCCTTCCTGGGCGTGACACCCTCAGTGGCGCTCTTCCGCCACTTCTTCAGCCTGCGACTGACCACGGCAAACCAATGTTCCGGGTGCATCTCATTCCGCATCACCGACGAAGCGGCGGGCGACCGTATCGACATGAGGATTACCAAGGAGGTTGAGGGCTTCAGGCGGCAATGGGTGTACGTGGACGCTGCCCAATACAGCCCCCTGCTATAGCTGCCCATGTCCCCGGCGGCGAGAAGCTCCGGCTGGGGGCAGGAAAGGCTCACTGACCCGAGGCTGGCATGGGTATGGAAGAGGTTGGCCGAGCTGAGGGCCGCGAAAGTGACGGTGGTCACGGTCGTGAGGGAGTTCCTCCGGCGCCGCATAGCTCCCCTCCAGCGACACTCCCGCCCGATGTGGGCTTTCACTAGCCCGCAGGACCCGATGCGGTTGAGCGTGGACGGCTTGCTGCCGGAGGTGCTGAACGGGGTGCCCCATGCCCTGACCGGCGAGGAGGCGAGCGAGCCGCCCATGGACGGGCTTCCCTTGTATTGCTACAAGAACAAGGAGGCACTGGCCGGCTCAATGCCGCGCTTCGACCAGTGGGGACAGCTTCCAGAGGGCCTTGAAGGGCCCCGGGACAACCCCTTTTTGGTGGTCCCGGGTTCAGGCGGCCGCGGCGACGCCGGGGCCTCGACGGGCGCTGCAGAGGGTGGAGGCGGCCCGGTTCGGCGGAGCCACTGCCGACTCATCCGCGGGCTTGAAGATGATGATGACGTCACCCAGCCTAAGGCCTCGGCCACCGTGCCTGGCCAGGCGGTGGGCGCGGGAAGCCCCCGTGTGGCAGCCGCGACGCTGCAGAGCTCCGGAAGAGGTGGTGAGGGCGGTCTCCGCGGCCCTCCCGCGAGGGGGGCCGGTCACGAGAAGGAGCCCCAAGAAGGCGGCGGCGACATTCCTCCGTGGCCGCTGAGGAAGAGGAGATGGTTTCCCAGGGACCAGTAAGTGCTCGGCCTCCCTTCTCCTGTGCCCGACGCATTGCGCGCGCCTGAGCCCTTGTTTCTTTCCTCTTTGTCAGGACATCCTCGAGCAAGAAGACGAAGAAGGAGGATAGGTCCCCGGCTTGGCGGGGGCTTCACCGCCGGTTGCTAGGGTCGGGGGGCGTGAAGAGGGCGCCAACAGCCTCGACATCGAGGCAGGCCTTGCAAGGGCAAAGGGGCAGGAGGCCCTTCCTAAGTCACAGACGAACGTGGATCGGGGGTCCCAAGAAGGCGAGCCGCAGGAGGCATCATCAGGAGGCGGCTTCGCGGTTCCCGGGGCGCTAACTGCCAGGGCGGACGCGGCGGCGACAGAGGCGGAGGCGCCGGTTCTCCCACCCGGCAGCACCGGAGGTGGTGGCATCGCGGGGGGGCGGCAGGACTCGCCAGCACGTGGGGCCTCTTTCGGGGGGCCACCGAGCCCGCGAGGTGCGTCGCCACGGCGGGACGAAGAGGGGGCCCCTGTGAGCTCCCCGTTCCTGACCGGCGGCGCCGGGCCCCCGCGAGAGGGCGGCACTGGGGCGCACACCGGCTGGGCCCTGCAGCTTGTGAGCAGCAGTGCCGTGCTCAAGCGCGGGGCCCTGCAAGGCGCCAGGGCTGCCCTCGACCAGCTGGAGACGGACCTCCGGGCGGAGGAAGCACGCATCATCGAGGAGCCCAGCGCCTCGCGGATAGGTGGCGCCAGCTTGATGTGGCCATTAAACTGGGCCGCCATTGAGACGACGCCGCGCGGGAGAAGCGCGAGAAGGCCGCCCTGGACATGAAGGAAATCTTCGAGAACGCTGTCAGGGAGGCCGATGAGGCCGACAGGCGGCGCGAGGCGGCGGAGACCTGCAGGAAGGAGCTCCAGGACCAGAACGCCTTATTGGAGCAACAACTCTAGGCACGGAGAGACGCCTACTCCGCCCTCGAAGAGGGGCTGGTGGCCCGCGAGGCAGACCTTGGCATCCGCGAGCGGGAGCTCGCGCGGTCGGCATCTGCGCAAGACTTGGAGCGCGAGCGGCTGGAGACGTTGGAGCGAGAGGTGTCCGCTGCCCAAGACTCCTATGCCGAGCGCCTAGACAAGGCGGAGAAGATCCAGGAGGACGCCGACAGGAAGGTCGCGCTGAGGCGCGAGGCACTTGCCAACGAGAACAGCAAGAAGCTGAAGCGATAGGAGGACCGCTTCAAGGCCAAGCGCGAGGAGTTCCAGCACAAGATCGCGAGCCTCAAGGAGATGCTGGCCGAAGCTGAAAAGCGGCGGGAGACCGCGCTGAAGGCCCGGGCCGACGCCGAGGCCGAGCTGGCTTCCCTCCGGCAGCAGGTGGGGGGTGTCGCCGCGGTCGTGGAGCAGGCGCGGGATGAGGCGGCCCGACCGCTGGGGCGGCAGCTCCAGCGCTCTAAGATGTTCCGTGCCCTCGAGGTCCGGGCCCACCGCACCTTGGGCTCCATTTGCAAGGAGGACATCAGCAGCCGCCTTGAGACCCACGACGGCAGCTACCTCGACTTCTTCACAAAGCTCTTGGAGCGGCTCGAGGTGGGCGCCAAGAAGGTGGGCGGAATCATTGAGGAGGAGAGCCGTGATCTCCTCACTCAGGCCGCCACGCATATCTTCAGCCATCTTCTCGACGCCGACCCCAATTTTGACTTTGGCAAGGAGATAGCCCCCGTCCCGGAGGAGGTCCGCGACACCCTTGGGAAGGCGGTGGAGGATCATGTGGACGCCTTGCACGAGCACTTCGCCCCTGGTAGTAGCGAGAGCTCAAGCGGAGTCGACGGAAGTGAAGATGATGGTGGCAGCAGCGGTGAAGGCGACGCGCCGTCTAAGGCCTCTCCCCATATCCTGCGTATAGTCGATCGTGACCCTGTGGGGGCGTGAGAGACAATGCTTTTATATTTCAACTACTTTGTTTCTGGTTGTATTGAATGCCTGTGCCCTTGTAACGCTCTCTCTTGAGGCATGTTTTGCTTCTTTTGCCCGCCATGATGCTCTGCGTCGTCAGGACCCAGCCCCCGAGCGGGCCTCAGCCGCCTCTGGTATGTCCGGTCGCGGTGCCTGGACAAGGCCAGGAGGTGAGGGGCATCGGGAGCTAGTTAGGGCTCCTGAGGCGCGATGCTCAGGGGGGGCCCTTTTGACGCGCAAGGGGTAGTGTCCAAGGGCCCATCTCTTGTAGGGTACGCCTTGTGAGGGTTCCGTTCGCGAGATCCCTGCTGAGACGGCCGCCGAGGGCTCGCCCCCGAGGCGGGGCCCGCTGGTTTCTTGAGGCCCTGAGGTGGCCACCTCGCGAGGCATCCTCGCAAGGCCTTCCGGGGAATCTGCCCCTGAGATGACTGCATGCAGAGTGCTTGACGACAAGGGAGCAGCACGTGCTCATCGATTCGCTCATGGGCATTACGCGAGGTGACAAGACACCAAGAACCTTGGTGGGGTGGCGTGCACGGGAGCAGGCCCGCGAGCCAGAGCCTGGTTGCTCGGGTTTTTCAGCACTGCTGGGGCTGACCTGAGCGCAGACACCGTGTCCAGCCCCCGCTCGCGTGAGGCTCATGAGGGAGGTCATGAGCGTGTGAGGCTTGTGAGGCAAAACGAAATGCCATGTGAGGAACAGAATTTTACTGAAGTAAAATAGCAGCCCGTTACATAACTAAAACAAGATGCGGCTGCCGTGTTCGGCACGGGTCAGCTTGAGGTTGCTGCAGCCCATGGGGCGCCCTCAATTGATTGTTCCGCCAGCGCGGAGCATGGGCCTTCCACATGGGTGTGGGTATGATCGCGGGTCGATCGTTCCGCCAGCGCGGAGCATGGGGCTTCCACTTGGGCACGGGCAGGAGCTCTCGCGGGCCCATCAGTCGAACGCAATGAGAGGCTCCGGGGCGTGTACATCCCCATTTCGTTCGTACGCGTGAGAGTCACGGGTAGAACTTGCGGAGGTGTTGGATGTTCCAGGTGTTAGGCACAGGAACTCCGTCCTCTGTCTCCAGCCGGGCTGAGCCGGGCCTGGAGACATGAGCAACCCTGAAAGGGCCTTCCCACATTCGTGACAGTTTGTGGGCCCCTCCCACTTTGGAGAGGATTCTGCGCAGGACGAGGTCGCGGACTTCGAGAGTGCGAGGGCGACAGAGGCCGCGGCTGTGGCAGCGATGCGAGGCCTGCTGGCACCTCGCGGCGCGAGTGGCGGCCTCGCGGCGGTCCGCCTCGAGGCGCAACAGATCGGTTTCCCGCGAGCCGTCCTGACGCACCTTGTCAAAGGCAAGGGCTCACGGGGAGCCGTGCTTCAGCTCCAGCGGGAGGACCGCCTCGGCGCCGTGGACGAGGGAAAAGGGTCTCGCCGGTAAGCTTGCTTGCCGTCTTGCAGGCAGACCACAGCACGGACTGCAGCTCGTCGAGCCAGCCTCTGCCGTTCACGAGCCGTGCTCACGAGGCTCGTCGTTCGAAGTGTCTTCGTCTCGCGAGGCCGGCTCGCGATGGGCCGCCTGCGAGGTCCTCGCGCAGCTTGCCTCCTGAGGGGCTGCATGTCGACAAATTTCACAACGAGGGGAGCGGCACGCGCTCGGTAGCTCGCCCATGGCCGTTGCGTGAGGAGATAAGGCACCAAGGACTTTGGTGAGGTGACGTGCACGGGAGCAGGCCCGTGAGCCAGAGCTCAGTCACTTGGATTTGGTGGCGCTGCAGGGACAGACCCAAGCACAGGCGTCGTGCCTAGCCCCCGCTCACGAAATCAGTCAGGGGAGGGGTCGCGAGCGTGTGGCGCTCTCCGGCCGGCATCGAACTTAACAGGCAATTAAGCAGGTAACATAACTCATCAAGGTAAAGTCAGCAAAATCCATTACACAACCAAAAAGGATAGGGGCTAGGCTGCCGTGTCCGGCACGGATCATCTCGAGGTTGGTGCAGCCCGTGGGGCGCCCTCAGCCGGATTTACACAAAATCACCTTGGCAGAAGGGTTCCGGGAGCGAGGAGCAGGAGGCGCGGCAAGGAGGAGCGTGAGCCGCGCAGGGCGACGCATCGAGCGCGCCCGGCAGGACCGCGCTGGGGCGACGTCAGACCGCTTGGCGAGGCGCGCCCAGGGAGCCCGCTCCTCCGGGGCCAAGGGGTTCACGAGGCCCTGAGGGCTCGCGAGGAGCAGGACGCTCATGAGGCTCTGGCACGAAGGGAACCAGCCTCTGGAAAGAGGCGCCGGCGTTCCTCAGCCCAAAGGGCATGCACATGCCGCCGACAGTGGGGCCAACGCCCTGGCCAATCCGAGGCAGCCGGAAGGGATCCTGGGGGCAGAACTTGTTGAGGCTGGTGAAGTCAACGCACATGCGCTCCTTGCCGCCCTTCTTGGGAACGACGACTGGGTTGGCGAGCCATTCGGGATGGCGCACCTCGCGAACGACCCCATCTTCCTGGAGCTTTTGAACTTCCTTGACGATGAAATCTTGCTTCTCTGGCACCTGGCGCCGTGCTTTCTGTTTGACGGGGCGTGCATTGGGGCACACCACTAAGTGGTGCTCGATCACCACCCTCGGCACACCGGACAAGTCAGATGCTTTCCAGGCGAAAACATTCGAGTTTACCCGAAGGAAGGTGACGAGCACGCTTTCCTATGCAGGAGGGAGGCCTGTGCCGATGGTGAATGTAGGGCCCGAGCCGCTGCCGTCCACCGACACCTTCTTCGTCTCGGCACGGTCCTGAGAGAACAGCTGCTTGTTCTTCGCGGGCGCAGCCTCAGGAGGCTCGGCCGCGTCCTCGTCGGCCGGGTGCGTGACCGCGGCGGCCTTGTAGGCACGATCGAGGGTGCTGGCCGTGTCCTTCTCGTCACAGGTGACGGTGATGACACCGCTGCAGCCGGGCATCTTGAGGACGTTGTAGGCGTGATGGGTGGCCGCCATGAACTTGGTGAGAGCTGGGTAGCCCAACATGGCGTTGTAAGGCAGGCCGATGTGCGCGACGTCGAAGTCGATGAGCTCGGTGTGGTAGTTCTTGCGGGTGCCGAAGGTGATGGGGAGGCACACTTGCCCCAGAGGGATGGTGGAGCCATCGATCACTCCGGAGAAGGGCCTAGTTGGCATCAACTGGTCGTAGGGCACCTGGAGCATCTCGAAGGTTTCGATGGAGATCACGTTGAGGCCGGCGCCCCCGTCGATGAGGGTCTTGGTGACCGCAACATTGCTGATGGTGGAGGTGCACAGCATGGGGAGCATGCCTGCGGAGGCCGTGGATTTGGGGTGGTCCTTGGAGTCGAAGGTGATGGCGTACTGCGACCACTTGAGGGGTCGCGCGGCCTCGGGCCTCGAGAGGGCAGCATACACCTCGCTAGAGACCTGCTTGAAGTGGCAGATGGACACGGGGGCTTGGGACCCGCCAAGGATGCAGGCCACCGCGCGAGGCTCCTGGTAGCCCCCAGCGCCCTCATCAGGCTGGTTGACGTCGTTCCTCCGGGGTGGCGGCGGCAGCGGCGGAAGAGCGGCATTGCCCTGAGGGTCTGCCTCACGAGGCTGGTCGCGCCAGACAGCCTCACGAGGCTGGTCGCGCCAACCCTGGCAGAAGCTGCCGCTGCCGTTGCGGCTGTCCCAATGGTTGCCGCCGCGGCCACCTCCACGGCCGGTGCCGCGGCCATTGCGGTCGTCTCGGCGGCTTTGGCGCTCGTCGCGGAGCAGCTTGAGCTCCTGACAGTCTTTGGTTCTGTGGGAGCGCATGTTGTGGAAGGCGCAGAGCGGCCGACCGTCCTTCCTGGGCTCGTCGCGGTCACGGCCTCGCTTCTGCTCGGGCTCCGCCACGATCACAGCCGGGCCCTTATGCTTGACGTCCTTGCTCTTGGCCTTGGCGGCGTCGAGCGCCACGTCGGGGTCGTTGTGGTTGAAGAGGCGGCCTTCCTCAGCCTTGGCACACTTGTGGGCGAGATCGAGCAGCTCTACCACGGAGTCGAGCTCACCGTTGATGGCGAGCTTCTCGCGCATCTTGACATCCATGACACCGGTGGAGAATGCAGATTTGACGGCCACGTCGGAGGCGCGCGGGATCTTATTGCATACCTAGCTGAAGCGCGGGATGTACTTGCGGAGGGTCTCGTCCGGGCGCTGCCACACACGCCGTAGGTCGTTGATGGTGAGGGAGCGGTCCTGTGTGCCCTTGAAGTTGGCGACAAACTGGCTACAGAGCTCGGCCAATGAGGAGATGGACGCCTCGGGGAGGTTCATGAGCCAAGAGCGCGGGCCGTCCTTGAGGGCCATGGGGAACCAGTTTGCCATGACCTTGTCATCGCCATTCGCCGCCTCGACGCTCAGCTCGTAGAGTTGAAGGAACTCCGCGGGGTTGGGGGTGCCGTCGTAGCGCGGATGGAGCTGGGGCTTGAAGGCTCGCGAGTGAAGGCACGGTAGCCCACGCCGCTTGAGGGAACACCGCCAGCGAGGGCGGCGCGGTTTTGACGCCTAGCCGCCGTGACGTCTTGAACGGCCTGGTCCTGGCGCCGGCTCGGATGCTCGAGGATCACACGCGCGTCAGGGGGCGTGCGACGAATGATCTGGCAGCTGGCCTCGTCTCGGTCCGGCAAGGACGCGCCGCGGGACGGCTCGGGTGCCCGCGCGCCATGCTGAGGGCCGCCGTGCTCGTCGCACTGAGGAGGCGGCGGGGGAGCGCCGTGCGCCTGGTCCCCAGCGTGAGACGGCGGAGGGCAAAGCGAGTGGGAAGGCGCCGGAGCGTCCCCGGCGGCATTGACGAGCTCGGCGATGCGACCTAGCCAGGCATCGTAGCCGGCGTCAGCTGGATGGTAACGGAGCAGCTCACGCGCCATGGGCAGCGTGGCCTGCGGGTTCGGCGGCCCACGGTGGGCGAGGGAGGAGGCAGTTGCGGTGTGGCCGTTCGCCTGCACAGAGGGGTGCAGGGAGGAGTCCTGCTGCTCACGGGCAGCGGGGTCGGTGGGGGCAGCAGCCTCGGCTTTGGGGCGGCGGCGATTGTCGCGGGCCACTGGCTCCGTCTGAGCCATGCGGCCAGCCCTGCACTCGACACGCTCGCGACGTGCGTCGGCCATGGGGTTGGTGGAGCAGAGGGTGGAGCGGAAGAACAGTAGCGCACCCCTACCTGGCGCGCCAAAATGTCGGAAGTCGGGCTCCGAGGACCCAAAGGTTCGAACACTGGGGTGAGCTCGTTCTACCACTTCGTCTCCTACCACGGCTAAGCAACGACGAGGCTAGAGCGAAAGCGCGCTAGCGAGGGATGGACCGTGGACTCAGCGGTTACCCAGGTTCGGGCCACCTTGCGGTGTAAGACCCTACTCCTGCTTGTGGTTGGGATTGCAAGGGGCAAGAGAGTTCTTGCGTACAAGGTAGGAGATAAAGGAATCGATCCCCTCTACAATGGCAACACTGCCCTTTATACCAGCCTTGGTCCTCTTCCCCCTCGAAAACATAGGCGGGAAGGGTTGCCACACTTGGCAGGTTTTGAAAGGGGACAGGCGCTCAGGCTATCCTGACTAAAGGCGGTCTTTGCCTGCCAAAGCATGATCCATGACGCGCCGATGGGCTCGGTGATGACCTCCGCCCTACGCGCCCACCGTCTTGGTCTTCCTTCCCCGATCGGGCAACCTTTGGTGTCGCTTTGGGGAGTAGATAGCTGGCCCTGCTCCCTTAACACAAAAGAGGAAACCATCTGCACCCGCGCCTGCTGGCGCGGCCTCTGTCGCCGCTCATCGCCGCGCGCGTCACCTACGTGATGGGCCCCAGACCGGGCGGCTCCGCTGAACGACCTTCGTCTCGTGCACCCTCGGGAGAGGGCCTCGGGAGGCCACATCAGGAGGTCGCCTCACGAGAGGACCTCGCAAGGCCGCTGGTGGAGGTGCTGAGCCTCACTCGCCCGCTCCCTAAGGAGGGGGCCTCGGGAGGCCAAGGCCTCATGAGGAGCCCTGGTGAGATGCTTGGTGATGATGGCCTGCTGGGCCCTCGCCAGGCGTTGCGCCCTGGCCCAAAGGCAGACGGGCCTGGATACCCCGGGTTCCATGGGCCCGACAGTGGCGCTCTTCCGGACCTTCTATAGCATGCGGGTTTTTTCCTCAGGAAACCACCGCTCCGAAGGTGCCTCCTTCCATACCGATGACGAGATGGGCAAGGTTCTCATCGACATGAAGATCTCGAAGAAGGTGGAGAACTTCCGGTCGCGCTAGGTTTATTTTGATGCCCAGCGGACCAGTCCTCTCCTGGCGGTCCCTACCGAGCCGGCTGAGAAGATCCCCCGCTGGGAGCACAAGAAGCTTGCCGGCGCTGACCTGAGGCCGATCCTGATGAGGTTGGCGGAGCTGCGCAGGGCCAGGCTTACGGCGAGCATGATTTCCAAGGAATTCCTCCACCGCTGCATCGCGCCCCTGCAGAAGCGCTCGCACCCGGTGTGGGACATCACCAGAGCCGAAGACCGGATCCGGCTGCCACGGGAATCCCTCTCTGCCGCTGCCGTAGTCGACGCTTGGGAAGTTCTATTTGCTGGGGAGGCAGAGGATATGCCTGATGACACGCGCCCGGTGCACCGCTGGTCCAACAAGGCTGAGCTGGTCGCGGCGATGCCCCAGTTCGACCAGTGGGGGCTGATTCAGATGGACCTCGAGGAGCCTGAGGAGCTTCTTGAGGATTCTTTGGAGACAGGGTTCTCCTCAGGCGACCACGAGGCTTCCAACTCCGGGAAGGGAAGCAGCGAGGAGTCATCGCCGCCACCCCCTCCGCCTCCGCCGGCGCGTCATCGGCTTCGGCTGGGCGAGGACGAGGGCGACGATGGGGACGCGTTTTGCGTCGTGCCGGCCATGCTTGTGCTGGAGAGGGAGGGAGGAGGCGATGCCACGGAGATCGACGAGCCCTGCGAGGAGCGGAAGGAGGGGGCCACTGTAGCCCCTGACGCCGACGAGACCCGCCCCGTGCCCCCGGGTAGCCGCCTAGGCGCGCTGCGTGATGAGGGCAGCAGCAGCGGCACCATCAAGGAGCGGAAGAGGAGGTGCATTTACCCCAAGGACGAGTAAGTTCCTCCGCCCCTTCCTATCGATCCCTGCTTCCTGGCTGCTGCGGTCCTGATGAGTTTTCGCCTATGCAGGAGCTCCGAGCTGGCCGCCGAGGAGGAGGAGAAGACCAAGAGGAGCAATGCTGAGGCCGAGGGGGCCTCCCCTCCTCTGAACACCGCCCCGCCTGCCGCGCCGGCGCCCCCGGCGGCGAGACCAGCGGGAGGTGGTGAGGAGACCGCGCTGGCTCCCCCCGAGGCGGCCACCATTGCCGGTGACGAGATGGCGGGGAAGGGGGGCGAAGCACCGACCCCTCCCCCGCTCACCACGCCTGCTATGGCTGAGGCCACTGCGGGCCTCACGGGGGCCGCCCCCGAGCCTGCGCGCCCGGACCTTGAAGTGCTCAGGGCGGCGCCCGAGCACGGGGCGATGCTACCGGCGCCGGAGGTGACCACCCCGGGCCGCTTGAGCCGGGTGGCGAGCGCAGCCCCAGCCAGGGGCGACGGCGCGGGGTGGCTGGAGGGGCTCGAAGTTGTGCCCTCCCGTCCGTCGACGCCAGCAGGCGATGAGGAGGCCCGGGCGAGTCGCGCCTTGGTGTTGGGGGAGAGCGGTACCGCGCCCTGGAGCGGGGTTGTCAACAGCGCCAGGGCGGCTCTCGAGGCCCTCGAAAGCGAGCTCAGGAAAGAGGCAGAGCTCTGCGCAGAGGAGCGGTGGGGTGGAGCCAGCTTCGCGAGGCGGCGAAGCTCGACCACCAGCGGGATGAGGAGGCGCAGGCACAACACGAGCAGCTCCCCAAGGAGGCCCAGGCGTCCCTCGCGAAGGCCCTCGAAGATGCCCAGGAGACCAAGCAGCTGCGAGAGGAGGCGGACGCTTACGAGAAGATGCTCCGGGAGCAAGCCGCCTCACGTGAGCGCCGGCTTAAGGCGCGGGAGGAGGCTGCGAAGGCCCTTGAGGGCCAGCTCGTGTCCCGCAAAGCTGAGCTCCCGAAGCGCGAGGAGAAGGTCCTTAGGTCCCAGGAGGCGGTCGTTACCCGAGAGGCGAACGCCAGGACCCGGAAAGGCGAGCTCGCGGCATCCGTGTCCGTGCAGGAGGCCAAACGGGAGCGCCTACTGGCGAAGGAGCATGAGCTGGCGGCCGCCCAGGCCGCTCTCGACGAGCAGAGGAGCCTTGCGGCCAAGCGGGACGAGCTCCAGGCCAAGGTTGACGACCTCAAGAAGCAGTTGCTAGACACGGATGCCACCGTCGAGGAAGCGTGCCGCGACCTGCTGACCCAGGCGACAATGCGACTCTTCAGCAACCTCCATCGCCTCGACGATCACTTCGACTTCGGTCGGGTGGTGACCCCCGTCCCAGCGGAGCTCCGCGAACCCCTTGAGGAGGCGGTGAGGGAGCACATGGCTGGCTTCGTTCGGCTGTACGCCTTCGAGCCTGAAGTCAGCGGTGGCAGCGGCGAGCCCACTCGCGACGGTGCCGGGAGTAGCGACGGCGGCGCCTCAGGCGCCTAAATTCTCCTTGACCTGTTGCTGTAATAGGGTAGACGTGGCCCCGTGGGGGCGTGAAAACATTTACATGGTACTTTTGCTATAAGCACTTAATGATTTATGCGTTTTTTGTTTTCCTCTCGAGGCCTTTATTTCCCTTTTACATTGCCTTCGTGCCCTGTGTCACTGGGACCCAGCCCCCGAGGCGGGCTACACCGTCGCTGGGATGCCCAGAGCGTGCGCTCGGCAAGGCCAAAGGTGTAGGGCTCGTAGGGCTAGTAGGAGTCCCTGAAGCGCGATGCTCAGGGTCCCTCCCTTGACGCGCAGGCGGCTCATGCCAAGGAAATCAGGAGGCCACGAGAGAGAGACGAGAGGGAAAGGACCCGAGGGGTGCTTTAGACTTAGCTCCTTTGAGGCGTGCGGCTTGGGGCGAGTCCTTCGCAGGGCACGGCTCATGAGGTGCAGTCCCTTGTGAGGCCCTCCATCCGTAGGACCTGCCGCGAGGCCTCCTGAGGGGGGGCTCCTGAGGCCTTCGTATCCTGCACTAGGGAAATTGCCAAGTTTTTGCAAATAGCGCAGCAGGGCGCGCTCGCGAGGCTGCCTGTGGGTGCTACGCGAGGAGACAAGAGCACCAAGGACCTGGTGAGGTGACGTGCACGGGAGCAGGCCTGCGAGCCTGAGCTCAGTTGCTTGGGATTTTCAGTGCTGCAAGGACTGGCCCGAGCACAGACACCGTGCCTAGCCCCCGCTCACGTAACAGGCATGGGCGAGACCATGAGCGCGCGCCTGGCAGCTGCAAGCACACAGGGTTTTGGAGGAAATAAGCTTTACTGATGCATGAAGCAGGTTCAACATAACAGAAAGATACATGCTACCGTGTTCGACACGGGTCAGCTTGAGGATGTGACAGCCGAGGGCCCCTCAAGTAAGCCGCCAGCGCGGAGCATGGGGCATCCGCCAGCGCTGAGCATGCGGCTTCCACGAGAGTGGGAAGGGGCTCTCACGTGTCGAAGGCAGCGTGGGTAGAGAGAGCCCCGGAGTGTGTACAGCTCCATGTCGCTCGTATCCGTGGGGCACGGATAGAACTTATGGTGATGGCGGGCGTTCCATGTGTTTGGTGCCGGAACACCTGCCTCCGTCATGAGTGGGGTCGCGGAGGGCCGGTGGGCGAGTGTTAACCACCTCCGTATTCCTTGCGATGTGGGGCTCCAGGCTCATGCGCATCAGCCTTGCGAAGGTGGCTGCAGCACCCTCCAGGCCAAACGGCATAGACATGAGCCAGGGCGAGCTTGCGACGATGCGCGGAGGAGGGAAGGGGCCTACAAGACAAGCCTGGTTGAGGGCGATGAAGTCAACGCACATGCGCACGCTATCGCGCGGCCTGGCGACAGGGGTGAGGCTGGCAATCCTCTTGGGGTTGGGGGCCTCACGGACGATTCCAGCATCCTGGGGCTTGTTGACTTCTTGGGTGACGACTTCCTGCTTCTTGGGTGCTTGATGATATTCCTCACGCTTGACGGGCCGCGCGCTCCCGCATGTGGCTGAGTGGTGCTCGATCACCTCCCTCGACAGGCTGGGCGCGCCTGATGCTGTCCAAGCCAACACATCAGGGCGCGCCCGAAGGAAGGAGACAAGCACGCCTTCCTATTTGGGGGAGGGCCCGCCGCCGGCGGCGAGAGAGGGGCCTGCTTCGCCCCCATCCAACGACGCCTTCTTGGACTCGACCCGCTCCTAAGGGAGTAGGGGCTTCTTCTTCACGGGCTTCTCCTCGGCAGGCCCAAGCACGTCCTCATCGGCCGGTTACGCGATGGAGGCAGTCTTGTAGGCGTGCTCGAGGGTTTGCAGCACATCCTTCTCGTCGCAGTGGACGGTGAGGGTACCGCGGCAGCCGGGCATTTTGACAAGGCCGTAGGCGTGGTGGGTTGCGGCCATGAACTTGGTGAGTGCCGGGTAGCCCAAGATGGCGTTGTAAGGCAGGCCGATGTCAGCCACATCGAAGACGATGAACTCCGTACGGTAGTTCTTGCGGGTACCGAAGGTGACGGGAAGGCGCACCTCCCCCAGGGGGACCGTGGAGCTGTCAGTGATGCCCGAGAAGGGCCTGGTGGGCATCTGGTGATCATAGGGCACTTGGAGCATCTCGAAGGTCTCGATGGAGATCATGTTGAGGCCAGCGTCTCCGTCGATGAGGGTCTTGGTGACAGCGACGTTGCTGATGGTGGGGGTGCATAGCAGGGGGACGGCGCCCATGCCCTTCGTGGACTTGGGGTGGTCACTAGCGTCGAAGGTGATGGGGAACTCAGACCACTTGAGGCGGTCGGTGGACTCGAGCGCCGGGAGGGCCGCGTTCACCTCCCGTGAGAACTGCTTGAAGTAGCGGTTGGATGGAGGGGCCTGGGCCCCACCAAGGATGCAGGCCACCCTACGGGGCTCTTGGTAGCCCCTAGCGTTCTCAGCAGGAGGGGAGTCATTGGCGTGTACTGGGGCGGTTTTGGCCTGAGGGTCAGCCTGCCTCTGCTAGTTCTGCTAGCCTTGACTGTTGTTGTCGCCAGCGCCGCTGTTGGGGCTGTCACCCCAGCGGCCACCTCCACTGCCGCCACCGCAGCCCTTGCCGCGCTCCTTGCGGCGCTCGGTGCGGCCCTCGCGAAGCAGCTTGAGCTCGTGGCAGTCTTCTGTGTTGTGGGAGTTCATGTTGTGGTAGGCGCAGAAAGGGCGGTCGTCCTTCTTGGCCTCGCCGCGGTCGCGGCCGCGCTTGTAGTCTGGCTCCGCCGCATGAACGGCAGGGCCCTTGCATTTGGTGTCCTTGCCCTTGGGCTTTGCCGCGTCAGGCTCAGCGTCAGTGTCGTTGTGGAGGAAGAGGCGTCCCTCTTCGGCCTTGGCGCAGCGGTCGGCGAGGACGAACAACTCTGTTGCGGAGTCGAGCTCATCCCTGACTGAGAGCTTCTCGCGCATCTTCACGTCCGTGATGCCATTGGTGAAGGCGAAGACAATCATGGCGTCGGAAACCTTCGGGATCTTGTGGCGCACCTAGCTGAAGCCCTGGATGAACTTGCGAAGGGGCTCGCCAGGGCGCTGGCGCACGTTCCGCAGGTCATTGAGCGTGAGAGCATGGTCGCTCGTGCCCTTGAAGTTGGCGACGAACTGCTTGCACATGTCCTCCAATGAAGAGATGGACGCCTCAGGGAGGTTCATGAGCCACGAGCGCGCAGCGTCCTTGAGGGCCATGGGGAACCAGTTCGCCATGACCCGGTTGTCCCCCCTCGCGGCCTAGATGCTGATGGTGTAGAGTAGGAGGAACTCCGTGGGATTTGCGGTGCCGTTGTAGCGCTGAGGGAGCTCTGGCTTGAATTTGTCGGGCCACACCACGCGACGCAGCTCGGGGACGAGGGCCAGGTAGCCCCCGTTGGTGACGGCTACACCATCGAGGGCTGCGCGGTTCTGGCTCCCAGCCATGGCGATGTCATGGAGGACGCGGACCTGGCGGTTGCGCGCCCTCTCGAGGGCCACGCGCGCGTCCGGGGGCGTCGCCGTCGCCGTCGCCGCCCAGCGCGAGCGAGCCGCGTGACGACTCCGGGGCGTGCGCGGCGGGGCGGTGCTCGGCCACGTTGCGGTCTGGAGGAGGAGGAGGAGGAGGCGCGTCGTGCCTGGCCTGGTCCGCGCGGGACGGCGGAGCAAGCAGGGAGCAAGAGGGCGCCTGGCCATCGCGCATGGCGTCGACGAGCTCGGTGATGCACCCAAGCCAGGCGTCGTAGGCATCCTCGGTGTGGCGGTAGCGCAGCAGCTCCTGCGCCATGAGCAGCGCGGCATGCGGAGCGGGTGGATCGCGACGTGCGAGCGAGGAGGTGGCGGTGGAGGGGCCGTGCGCCTGCTCGTTCACCGACGGGTGCGCGGAGGAGGCCACGCGCTCCCCGACAGGCTCGGTGGCGGCACGAGGGCATCGCCCAGGGGCACCACAAGCAGCGGGAGCCCAGACCTTGGCGGCGGCTCGGCGCGCAGCGCGTTCCCGGCGAGTGGTGGCATCGTCCATGTCGATGCTGGTGTCGAGGTCGAAGGCACGAAGATGGCAAGTCCCCCTACTTGGCGCGCCAAATGTCGGATTCTAGGATCTGCGTCCAAGAAACTTCTCCAAGAACTTAGGATTCGAACTCTGGGGGACTTTGCTTGGCAACCTACAACCCGACGACAACTACAGTGGGATCGTGACGGGCTCACTGGCTCTCACCGGACACGAAGGGGACGCGCGAGCTACCCAGGTTCGGGCCACCGTGCGGTGCAATACCCTACTCCTGCCTGTGTTGGATTGCTCTGTGATGGAGAGCTTGTGCTCGAGGTACCAGAGGTGTGGGGGAGAATGGTTCGATCCCCTTACATGGAAGCGGCCCTGCCCCTTTTGTAGTGCCTTGGTCCTCTTCCCCGAAAATATGAGCGGGAAAGGGTAGCCACAGGGCGGCCATTCAAAGGGGGACAGGATCACAGGTTTATCCTGACTAAAGGCGGTCTCCGCCTGATAAAGTAGCTCCTCGTGACGTCTCGGTGGGCTTGGCGATGACCTCTGTCCTGGCGCGCCGATCCGTCCTGATCTTCTATCACCAAAGAGGAAAACCTTTGGGTCTTGCTTAGGGGGAGGCAGATGCCACTGCTCCCATATCACCAGAATGGAAGCTGGGATCGGTCATGCCCCGCTGTCCTTATCCTGACAGCGGGTCGTCATCCATGTGCTGGGCGCGGAGCCCCGTGGCTGGCGCCGTCCGATCTGCTTCCTGAGGAAGCCTTGCGAGGGGAGCCTCGCGAGGCATCCTGGCGCTCGGCGGCCTCAGCAGGGTCTGACCTTGCGGCGAGGTGGCTCGTGAGGCTCACCCCTCGCGAGGCGGCTTCCTCCGGAGCAGCTGCGGCAGGGCCACTCTCATGGGCCGGCCCGAGCACGGTCCTCTGGGCTAGAGGTAGATGGGCCGTGGTACCCCGGTTCCCACTGGGCCGACATCCTGCGGCAACGGCGAGAGCTCCGACGGCAATGACGGCGACGATGACGATGGCACGAGTTCCTAGGGTCCTCCTTCCTTCGCTGCCCTGCACTAGATCGGCGTGGCCCCGTGGGGGGCGTGAAGAAGATGCCTTTGCGTTTAAGTACTTTATGATTTGCTATAATGAACGCTTGTGTCATCGTGAAGCTTTCGCTTGAGGCATGTTTTGCTCTCTTTGCTTGCCTTGATGCTCTACGTCGTCAGGACCCAGCCCGCGAGTGGGCCACAGCCATCGCTGGTATGTCAGGTCGCGATGCCTGGACAAGGCCAGGAGGTGAGGGACACCGGGAGCTAGTGAGGGCTCCTGAGGCACGATGCTCTGGGAGCCCCCCTTTGACGCGCAAGCGGCTTGCGCCAAGAGAAACACTGACACTCATGAGGGTGCTGGAGCGAAAGCTTAAGAGACAGCGAGGGCGGCTCGTGAGGTGAGAGACTTAGCTTTGTGCAGCATGGTGTCTGGTAGGCCATCACTCACGAGATCTCCTGTTGAGACGGCCGTCGTGGGTCAGCTCCCGAGGCAGGGCCTGCGGGGCTTCCTGAGGCCCTGAGGGGGCCACCTCACGAGGCACCCTCGCGAGGCCTTTCAAGGGACCTACTCCTGAGATAACTGCATGTAGAATACTTAACCACAGGGGAGCAGCACACGCTCGCCGATTCGCTCATGGGCGTTACGCGAGGAGACAAGACACCAAGAACCTTGGTGAGGTGGCGTGCACGGGAGCAGGCCCGCGAGCCAGAGCCCGGTTGCTTGGGTTTTTCAGCGCTGCTGGGACTGACCCGAGCACAGACACCGTGTCCAGCCCCCACTCGCGTGAGGCTCATGAGGGACGTCGTGAGCGCGCGAGGCTCGTGAGGTAAAGGAAAAACGAAACACCATGTAAAGAAACCGAAGCTTTACTGAAGTAAGATAGCAACCCATTACATAACAGAAACAAGATGCGGCTGCGGCACGGGTCAGCTTGAGGTTGGTGCAACCCATGGGGCGCCCACAGTTACACATCAAAACGAGAAAAAGGGTGCTGCCGTGTCCGGCACGGGTCAGCTTGAGGTTGGTGCAGCCCGTGGGGCGCCCTCAGTTGATTGTTCCGCCAACGCGGAGCATGGGGCTTCCACAGGGGTGTGGGTATGATCGCGGATCGATCGTTCCGCCAGCGCAGAGCATGGGGCTTCCAATTGGGCATGGGCGGGAGCTCTCGCGGGCCCATCAGGCGAACGCAATGAGAGGCTCCGGGGCGTGTACAACCCATTTCGTTCGTACGCGTGAGGGTCACGGGTAGAACTTGCGGAGGTGTTGGACGTTCCAGGCGTTAGGCACATGAATTCCGTCCTCCGTCTCCACCCGGGCTGAGCCGGGCCTGGAGACATGAGTAACCTTGAAAGGGCCTTCCCACATAGGTGACAGTTTGTGAAGTCCCTCTCTGGAGAGGATCCTGTGCAGGACGAGATCGCCAACCTCGAGAGTGCGAGGGCGGATGTTGTGGCTGTGGTAGCGGCGCAAGGCCTGCTAGTACCTCGCGGCGCGAAGAGCGGCCTGGCGGCGGCCCTCCTCGAGGAGCAGCAGATCGGTCTCCCGCGAGCCATCCTGACGCGCCTCATCGAAGGCAAGGACTCGCGGGGAGCCGTGCTTAAGCTGCAATGGAAGGACCGCATCAGCTCCGAAGAAGAGGAAGAAGGGGGTCTCGCCGGTAGGCTTGCTTGCCGTCGTGTGGATGGACCACGGCACGGACTGCAGCTCATCAAGCCAGCCCTTGCCGCAAGCCTCGAGCTTCTTCTTGAAGCTCCTTGTTTTGAGGCCCTTGAGGACCTCGGCGTTGGCGCGCTCTCCTGGCCATTGCTGCGCGGATACGCCACTGAGGCATAGCAGATCTGCGTGCCGAAGCTGGCGCAGTAGGACCTGAAGAGGCCGCTTGTGAACTGGGAGCCATTATCGGTGATGATGCGGTTGGGAACTCCAAAGCGGCTCACGAGGCCCTTGATGAACTTGACGGCAGAGCTTGCCGGGATGGTGCGCAGTGGCACCCCGGCTCAAAGAGACCGGAACACCCCGTATTCCAGCCTAGAGATCAAGTCTTCTGGAATACGGCACTGCCTGGCATAGAACAAATCAGCTCTTTATTACGAATATAATAGGTACAAAGGTTCTGAAGTCATGAAGGTTACAAAGGCACGGCGATACTACGCCCGCTCAGATAGCTCTATGCTAGCAGTGAGACAACTCGTAACAGAATAACTCCTAGCAGCGGAACAGCGACAACGGTGATGGACTCCACTCCGCAGGGACTCTGGCTGGGACGCATCCTAGAGCGCAACCTCGGGATCCTCGACAAGCAATCAATCACGGCATGACCTACAATCTGGCATGACACGCCAGGTGAGTACTTTGAATGTACTCGCAAGCTCACAGCAACCAAAGCAATCAAGACAAACAACAGCATGGCATTTACAAGTTAAATATCAATGATGAATACAACACTACTAGAACAACATGAGCATGGCAGGTACATATAATTCATGACATGAACATGATGACACTAGCACTAGCATGCAAGGGGGTTCGACATTTAAGGTCTCATGGACCAACTTACTCTGCTCGGAGATTATCTCGTAACCACAAACTTACCATCGTGGTCATCACACGATGTAGGATCGAAAGTATGTCTAGAGGGGGGGGTGATTAGACTACTTGACCCAATAAAAACCTAACCTTTTCCCAATTTAGTTGTAGGCAGATTTTAGCAAGAACACAAGTCAAGCATCACCCTACACATGCAATTCTAAGAGTGTAGCAGCGGAAAGTAAACAATTGCATATGTAAGTAAAGGAGGGGATCGGAGATTTCAAACGCAATGAAGACACGGTGGTTTTTGGCGTGGTTCCGATAGGTGGTGCTATCGTACGTCCACGTTGATGGAGACTTCAACCCACGAAGGGTAATGGATGTGCGAGTCCACGGAGGGCTCCACCCACGAAGGGTCCACGAAGAAGCAACCTTGTCTATCCCACCATGGCTTACGTCCACGAAGGACTAGCCTCATTCGAGTAGATCTTCATGAAGTAGGCGATCTCCTTGCCCTTACAAACTCCTTGGTTCAACTCCACATCATGTCGGAGGCTCCCAAGTAACACCTAACCAATCTAGGAGACACCACTCTCCAAAAGGTAATACACGGTGTGTTGTTGATGAACTCATTGCTCTTGTTCTTCAATTGATAGTCTTCCCAACACTCAAACAACTCCTCACAGATTTGGCTATGGTGGAAGAAGGATTTGAGTGGAAAGCAACTTGGGAAAGGCTAGAAATCAAGGTTCAAATGGTAGGAATGGAATCTCTTGATCTCAACACATGATTAGGTGGTTCTCTCTCAGAAAATGTGTGGTGGAAGTGTAGGCATGTTCTGATGGTGGTGGAGGGGGTTCGACATTTAAGGTCTCATGGACCAACTTACTCTGCTCGGAGATTATCTCGTAACCACAAACTTACCATCGTGGTCATCACACGATGTAGGATCGAAAGTAGGCTCTCCTTACTGAGAAGGAAGTGGTGGAGGGGTATATATAGCCTCCACACAAAATCCAACCATTACACACTTTTGACCCAACTCGGTGGCTGAGGGTGTCCCAGACTAGGGGGTACTCGGGCTGCCGGCCTATCTCTCATAGGCCGGGCTGGTGGGACGCCCTCTACTCGTCGATGGAAGGCTGGATTATGGGCGACCCCGTGTATCAAAAGGAAACGTCTGAAGACTTGGCGTCTCCTCCAAGTAACAGTTGGCATAACTGGCGTGTTTGTCCCCTGATGGTAACCGACCATGTGTAACCCTAGGACCTCTTGGTGTCTATATAAACCAGAAGGCCTAGTCCGTAGAGGGTAATATCCATAACCTAGGGTTTAGCCCAATCGATCTCGAGGTAGATCAACTCTGTAACCTTCATACAATCACATCAATACAATCAAGCAGGACGTAGGGTATTACCTCCTCGAGAGGGCCCGAACCTGGGTAAATCGCTGTCTCTACGTTCCCTATTACCATCGACTCATTGAACCATAGTTCGGATCCCCTACCCGAGATCTGCCGGTTTTGGTACCGACATTGGTGCTTTCATTGAGAGCTCCGTCATGGGTCGCCAAGGATCAATGGCTCGCCGTCCCCGGACAACTCTTCGCATTCAGCAGCGTCGTGTTGCACGCCGATCCGAATGGTCACCTCGACCAGGTCGGTAGCTTCGCCCCTAGGCAGGAAATCAGGTTCGGCGGCCTTGAGTACGCCGCCGATGCTCGAGGCGATCTGGTCTTCACCGGATTCTCAGCTGTGTCTGAAGAACCAACCAATCCCGAGGCCTTGACCTCGGATTCCCTTCCCTCCCCCGTCCCCGGGGCGGGCCTCTGTTCGGATCTGACTTTGAGTTTGGATCCGACCCCGGTACCGGAAAACCAGGGGTCACCCTTGGCCGAACACACTCCCGTTATCGGCGCGCCAGAGCTCGACTCCGATGGCAGCCCGAACATAGATCCGGTGGATCCCTCGATTTTAAGCAAGATGTTAGACCAGATCCAGAAGATAAGTATCGCGGATGGCCCGTCCTCGGACCAGGAGCAGGTCGGACCGGATGCCAACCGCGGGGAATTTTGCGTCCCACCCACCACCCACTTGGTAGCCACCGTCGAAGATTTAACCAACATGCTGGACTACGCACTGGAAAGTGGACCGCCCTGGACGAGGACTTTGACGTCCCGCCCCACACGGATACCTTCCTTGCCACTACCAATACTGGAAAGTGGACCGCCACCTCCACCTATGACGTTTACATGGTTGACACCCCCATGGAGGACGGTGACACAACCAAGAAGGACGGCAACAATCCTACCAAAGAACTGCCCAGACACCGACGACGGCGAGCTAGAGGGCGGGGAAAGGGCAAGGAAAATCACACAAACACGAACGGCACCGGAGATACCGAGACTCCGGACAACTTAGGGGAGCTCGGCGATAACACGCCCGAGCAGCGACCCGAAGCCCCAGAAGGGCACGAGGACCAGGGTGACCCCGAGGACATCGATGATTCCGAGGATAGAAATTACCTCCCTCCGTCGGAAGAGGAGGATAGCCTCGGACTCGAAGACTTTATCGTCCCTGAGGATCCCCTGGAACAAGAGAAATTCAAGCGGCAACTGATCGCCACTACCCGAAACTTGAAGATGAAACAACAACAGCTAAAGGCTGAACAGGATACGCTTAATGACAGATGGACAATGGTCTTAGCTGCCGAAGAAGGCCTCGACGATCAACGTCAGGGCCAATACAAGAGTTACCCACGGCGGCGCCTACTCCCAGAATTCGAGGACGAGGCCTTTGAGCCCATGCCTCCCAAAAGAACTTACGCAAACCAGCCCGACCGCCCCCCTCGAGGACGAGATAGGCCGGCTGTAGAAACCGAGCTCCCACCCGCGCCCCCTCGGGGACGAGATAGAGCGGCCGGAGAAGCCGGATACACACCCGCGCCCCCTCGAGGATGGGATAGAGCGACCGGGGAAGCCGAACTTCCACCCGCGCCCCCTCGAGGACGGGATAGGGCGGTCAGGGAGGCCGAATTCCCACCCGCGCCCTCCCGCCGAGTAGGCAAAGACCCGGTTGAACCGGATGATCAGTACGATCTGCGTCACGACCTAAACGCATGAGCAATTCAGTTGAGATCCATCTATGGATCCACAGGATACGCACCCGCCGGACGGGATGGATACCAGGCCTAGCGCGATAGAAACGACAGAGCTCGGGAGCAGCACCGTGCCCGGAACTGATTTACAGCACAATGTGGCCCGAGCCAGGGGCGCCGCACACCCAATGTGCTTCACTGACGAGGTGATGCAGCATCAGTTCCCCGAGGGGTTTAAACCCGTTAATATAGAATCCTATGATGAGACAACTGACCTAGCTGTGTGGATTGAGGATTTTCTTCTCCACATTCATATGGCTCGAGGAGATGACCTCCACGCCATCAAGTACTTACCACTGAAACTCAAGGGACCAGCCAGGCATTGGCTGAACAGCCTACCTGAAAACTCCATCGGGAGCTGGGAAGAGCTCGAGGATGCATTCCGAGCTAACTTTCAAGGCACCTATGTTCGGCCACCGGACGCTGATAACCTGAGCCATGTCATTCAACAGCCCGGAGAGTCAGCCCAGCAATTCTGGAACCGGTTCTTGACCAAGAAGAACCAGATCGTCGAATGCCCAGACGGCGATGCGATTGCGGCATTTAACCATAGTATTCGGGATGAGTGGCTCGCCCGCCAGCTCGGCCAGGACAAGCCGAGAACAATGTTGGCCCTTACCTCCCTCATGACCCGCTTTTGCGTGGATGAAGATAGTTGGTTGGCTCGTCGAAGCAACCACCCCGAAGACCCCAGCACTTCAGAGACCCGGGACGGAAATGGGAAACCCCGGCGCAATAGGAACAATAAGCGCCGGCACTCAAACAACAGCAGCGAAGCCGACAATACAGTGGTAAACGCCAGATTCGGCGGCTCGAAATTGGGACAACGGAAAAAACCCTCTAAAGGGAACTGAGATGGCCCATCTGCACTGGATAGAATATTGGATAGGCCCTGCCAGATTCACGGCACCCCCGACAAGCCAGCTAACCACAAACCATAACTGTTGGGTAATCAAGCAGGCCGGCAAAGCCACAGCCGAAGAACAGGGCAAGCGCCCCCGCAGCGAGGACGATGACAAACCTCGCGGGCCGAACAATGGAGGCCAAAAACAGTTCCCTCCAGAGGTCAAAACAATGAACATGATCTATGTCACGCACATACCAAAGAAGGAGCGGAAGCGCGCGCTTCGGGATGTCTACGCCTTAGAGCCGGTAGCCCCGAAATTCAACCCGGGGTCGGCTTGCCTGATCACTTTCGACTGTCGAGACCATCCGACCAGTATACGTCATGGAGGAACGGCGGCTCTGGTGCTTGACCCCATCGTGGATGGCTTTCACCTCACCAGAGTCCTTATGGACGGAGGTAGCAGCCTTAATCTGATTTACGCAGATACAATGAAGAAAATGGGGATTGACCCGTCAAGGATCAAACCCAGCAAAACCACCTTTAAAGGTGTAATCCCAGGTGTCGAAGCACGCTGCTCGGGATCCGTGACACTGGAAGTCGTCTTCGGCTCGCCCGATAACTTCCGCAGCGAAGACTTGATCTTCGATATTGCCCCTTTCCGCAGCGGTTACCACGCACTCCTCGGCCAGACCGCGTTCGCCCGTTTCAACGCCGTCCCGCACTATGCATACCTGAAGCTCAAAATGCCCGGACCGAAGGGCGTTATTACCATCAACGGTAATACCGAGTGCTCGCTCCGATCAGAGGAACACACGGCGGCTCAAGCAGCCGAAATCCAAGCCGCCGAAATAGCATCGCAAGCCCTGCCTACTGTCAAGTCACTGGACGCCCGCAAGCGCTCCCGAGCTGCAGCCTCGGTCCCCGAGCACTCCCACGCTCACCCCAAATTGGGGCACGCGCCCCATGGCACGCCCCACCTAGTAGCGAAGTACGTACCTCGAGTGCACAATTTCGCGCTCAAAATTCCATGGGCAGCTGTGGGGACGCATGACACCAATACCATGAGCTCGGCTCGACCGAACATTGGCTTACATGTGTCTTCACATCAAACATCGACAACGGGCACCATCCAGGGCCCGATTAGCGTCAAACTGATATACCACGGCGACTTCTCAAACCCCTTTTTCAAGGGCTCGTCCGCCAAAGATTATTACTTCCACCGGACGCACGGTGGACAGCTTCGCTCACACGGAAGCTTTTTCATAAAGAGCAAAGGCGCAGACGTGCAGCAGGGCATAGTCGGGACGTCAAACCACTCATGAAGACCCTATGTAAACCTTTCCTCTAATACATTTTATTTCTTCAAGAGTATCTATCAAAGTTACTTCGGCAATCCGGATTGTATGGTTGGACGTCACATATTCAAAGGAAATAAAGACCACGTTTTCTCTGGTAATTACGCATTCATTATGCATATTCCTTTCCGTTTTTTACGCCGAAGTAAACTATTATGATACGTCCTTTTTTTCGTAACCGGCTAATAGACCGGGGGCTCGGACATAGATCTTGCCTTAAAACTTTAACCGGGCACTCATTTTTATGTGCTCGGCGTCGCGGATATTGCACTATATGAATCAGTTCTGAATTGTGTCTTGGGTCAATAGTTGGGTTGCCCGGCTCCTGTGTTTACCCTCTTACGTTCCGCACTGTTTGGCTAAGATGGTAAAGGGAGAACCACTACGATTGTACTTCTAGCTCGCCTGGTTAAGTACCTCAAAGGAGAAAGCCGAAAACTGACTGTCACAATAAGCGAGAACTGGTCGGCGATCCGACGACTCGTGTCAAACCAAAAATCGTTGGAGGTTACTCCGTGTTACACGAAGGGTTCCCTATTGCAGGAACCATGTGATGATGGTATCTACCGCGGCTCGTCCGAATATCACAAAACACTGGGGTCTGATTGCCTGGTTTTCCGTACATACAACCGCCTCCGGGCACCGAGATGTCGGCTAAGGGTTCATGTATTACGATAAAACACCCCGGGCAGTATCTGCCAGGGGGCTGAAGCCGATGACTGGTAACTTTCAGTTTCAAATCGGCAGCACATGAGTCAAAATTATACAGGCACTATATTACTAGCCAACCACTTGCATTACACTAAAGCAAAAGTTTCAAATCCTTGGTTACAAGGAAGCTACATCTACTCATAAATTACATCTTTCGCACACTGGGCCTCTACTGCCCGAGCACCGTCCATCATGGCGGGAAAGTACTGCTCGGGATGCCTATGCTCCTTCCTTGGCGGCGGAGGTCCAGTGGCCATCTTAGCTGGCTTTATCTTCGGCCAGTGTACCATAGTCTTGCTGAAGGCCATCCGAGCTCCCTCGATGCATGCGGAGCGCTTCCAGGCGTCGACCCGAGAAGGGGCGTCGTACAGCCTCTGCACCAGACCGAAGTAGCTGCTCGGCAGCGGCTCCGACGGCCATAGCTTGATGCAGAGGTCCTTCATCACCGGCTCCGCCATCCGATGCAGCTCCATCAGCTGCTTCATTTGGTTATTAAGGAGGGGAGGGTGTTCGGGCGCTTGAAATTGCGCCTAGAAAAGCCTCTGCTCGGCCCAACCCTCCTGGCCCGCGAAGAACCTCGCCGCATCAGCCGCACTTTTCGGGAGCTCCGCAAAGGCGCCTGCGGAACGCCATACCCGCGTGAGTAACGCGAACCTGTTACCTCCAAAGACACTTTGTAGCAAGTACGGCTTACCGTCTGCAATCAGCCTGACTTCGCGGAGCTCCTCTTGGTAGCCGCGTGCTTCTGTCTGCGCTTCCTTAGCCACCGCCGCCAATGAAGTCAATTCGGCAGCTTGCTCCTTATTCTTCTGCTCGAGGGCCTCACACCTTGTGACGGCATCCCCGAGCTCTTGCTGCACTTCCAGCACCCTGGCCTCGTACTTCTCACTTGTGGTTCTCACTGCCACCAGCTCGGCGACCGCCTGTTCGGCTACCGACTTCTGCACCGCCGCATCCACCTGAGCTATCCTCAGTGTGGCCTTGAGGCTTTCGACCTCCGCGGTGGCAGCTGCAGTACAATCGGTTACCTCCGTTAGGATACTTCGAACCCTGCTTAACAAAACAATGGCTGTATTCAATATTACAGCTCGGACTTACCTTGCGCCTCGTCAAACCTTCTGTTTACCAGGCTCAGGTCATCTTCGGAGCTCTTCAGCTTCCGATTCAGCTCGGCCAACTCCTCGGCGTTGCGGCTGCGGCCGAAGATGATGCCTGCACAATATTATACACGCGTTAGTATCCGGAATATTGATTTTCGATCCTCTGACAGGATTTGCCCAAGCCAGTCAGTGTCTCGAGGGCTACTGTGTATGAGGCTGTACATTTACACAAATGAATTTTTCTAAGGAAAAAGCATTACTTCGCTCACCTTGAAGCCGGTAAGAAGGCCACTAAACGCCTCCTACAATCCGTTATCCACGGACCGAATACTCTGCAACACCGTACCCATAAGTGCACGGTGCTCGTCGGCGATGGAGCAGCTGGTTAGAGCATCCTCCATCTCGTCCGGCCACCCGTTTGACGCCTGCTCTGGGCGGGCGGGGGTGGCGGCGGCGCTTCGGCTCCTTCCTTTTCGAAGTCCGGGGCGTCGAACTCTGGATGCCTTGACGTCTCCGGAGTCATCCTCGGAGAGAGCTCGTGTCGCCCGAGCTCCTCCTCTTTGTTCACCAGAGGGGCCCTCCCCTCCTGGTCTTCGGTGACCGAGGTGTTCACCTCGGCCATGATAGTGTCGCCCTCTCCCCCCGCGTACGGCGCAGGCGGGGTCCTCCTCGATAGGACCTCCCCGGCCTCCTCAACACTTGGGGGAGGCAAGGCGCGGGGCTCGGTCCCGCTCTCCGCTAGCGCCGCTGGTGGAGAATCCCCCTCCGAGGCTTGATTGGTGGGGAGGTCGCGCAGCGGGCTGCAAAATTACACGCGGAAACATGATCGATCTCAGAACCCAGTTCGGCTAAAGATGGTCAAGCGGTTACTAGAACGCGTACCTTTGAGCCTGTGGCTTAGCCCTGGGAATCCTCCGAGGAATCTCTTCGGATGCCTTGGAGTCCTCGGCAGAAGCCGAGCTGTCACCAGACAAGGCCACCTTAGCCTTGCGCGGTCTTTTGTGGGCGGGTTGAGGCGGCTCCGCCTCGGCGTGCTCGGACGCCGCTCTTTTCCCCGTTCAGGAGGAGTCGTCTTCCTCCCCGTCCTCTCCCTGCTCCTTCTACTCCTCTTGCGCGGAGGAAGCATTGGTGTCCCCGGATCTAGCACCCGGGGGTCCTCGGGAGCGGAGGCCCTCTCTAGCCACCCCCTGTTGGTCCTTCCTCTTCTCCTTCCTTTCCGGCGCTGCATACGGCTCCACGGCTAGCATGACCGTCAGTAAGGGCGTCCGGGGTCCCTCTGGTAGCGGTGCCGGACTGTCGATCCGCTGGGCCTTTTTCAGCCATTTTTGCGGATGAAGAATAGCAAAGCTGAGTACCTTGTTAAAAGGGAACAATTCGGATATAAAAATACAAAATTGCTCATACCTCCCGTGGAGGATTTGCGGCATCGAGTCCGATGTCTTCCTCCTCGGCCGGCTAGTCCTTCTGCGGCTTGAATAGCGCCCTCCACAGTTGGGCGTGGGAGGTGCGGAAGAAGCTGCGCACGGTGGTCGGGTCTCTGGGCTTATAGGCTCACATGGGAGAAGCCCTGTCCAGGAAAGGGAGGATTCGGCGGTCGAGCATGATCTGGATCACGTTGACCAGCGCGACGCCCTTCTCAATCATTTTGGCAATCCGGCTCTGCAGCAGCACCACCTCCTTATTTTGCCCCCAGTCGAGGCCCTTCTTGGTCCATGAGACCAGCCTTGTAGGGGGCCCGGAGCGTAAGGCCAGAATCGCTTCCCAATTTGCGTGCCTCGGCTCTGTGATATAGAACCATTCCTTCTGCCAAATTTTGATGGTCTCGATGAAGGTACCGTATGGCCACTCCACTCGGGGAAGCTTGCTGATCATCGCCCCCCCGCAGTCCGCTTGCTGGCCGTCTACTATCTTCGGCTTGATGTTGAAGATCTTCAACCACAGACCGAAGTGTGGCCGGACTCGGAGAAAGGCCTCACAGACGATGATAAACGCCGAGATATGGAGGAAGGAGTTCGGCGCGAGGTCGTGGAAGTCGAGCCCATAGAAGAACATAAGGCCCCTAACGAAGGGGTGAAGGGGGAAACCCAAGCCCCGAATGAAGTGGGGCACGAATATTACTCTCTCGCCCTGCCGTGGCGTGAGGATGGCCTGGCCCGCCTTCGGAGCACGGTGGACAATGTCGGCCGGGAGGTAGCCTGCGCTCTTCAACTCCAAAATGGCGCTATTGGTAACGCTAGAGGCCTCCCACTTGCCCTTGGACCCGGAACCCGCCATTGCTAGATTGGGCGGGTGGAAGGAAGGGTTTTTGAGAGAGAGGGCGGATCTGGGCGTTGGAGCTCGAAAGATGGGGAAGGCAATGGCGAAAGGGGGAAAGAGAGCGTACGAAGGGAACGAAGGATGTGCCCCTTTTATGGGCTGTAAAAACCCGCAGTCCCTTTACTGCGCCGCAGTCCTCGCCGTTTCCCCAGGAAACCTAGCCATTATGCGCGCGTGGGGTGAAACGAATTATTGATCATATCCCTTGAAAATAGGAAACGATCTCCATATCGATGGAACGTGCCAATGAAAACCGCCTTGAACCGCGAATCGAGTTTGTCATAAACCAACTCGCGGTCGTGGCGAGGTGTGACCTTTCGGTAAAAGTTGTCAGATCAGAGCACTGCTCACACCGAAGTGGCTAGCCTTCGGGGCTAAGTTATTGTTATGCTTCCAAGGCACGGCTCGGCGCATATGCGACCGGACAATGCTTAAGAATGTAACTCGGAGTACTACGAACCTGTTACCGGTGTCATGGAGGAAAGTGAATTGGTCCACGAAGCCAACGGTGTTCAGCGTCTACCTCGGCTTCGAAGACTAGTTCGGGGGCTACTGAGGGTGTCCCGGACTAGGGGGTACTCGGGCTGCCGGCCTATCTCTCATAGGCCGGGCTGGTGGTCCGCCCTCTACTCGTCGATGGAAGGCAGGATTATGGGCGACCCCGTGTATCAAAAGGAAACCTCCGAAGACTTGGCGTCTCCTCCAAGTAACAGTTGGCATAACCGGCGTGTTTGTCCCCTGATGGTAACCGACCATGTGTAACCCTAGGATCTCCTGGTGTCTATATAAACCAGAAGGCCTAGTCCATAGAGGGTAATATCCATTACCTAGGGTTTAGCCCAATCGATCTCGAGGTAGATCAACTCTGTAACCTTCATACAATCACATCAATACAATCAAGAAGGACGTAGGGTATTACCTCCTCGACAGGGCCCGAACCTGGGTAAATCGCTGTCTCTACGTTCCCTGTTACCATCGACTCCTTGACCCATAGTTCAGATCCCCTACCCAAGATCTGCCGGTTTTGGTACCGACAGTGGCACCGAAATCATAATCTCGGTAGCACCGAACTGTGTAAAAGATATGAACGTTAGGAATCTCGGTGGGACCGATAGGAACAACTCAGATGGACTGAAGTGCAATGGCTAGGGCAAACCTCGTCTCGGTGGCACCGATTGCATCAACTCGGTTGGACTGAAATGAAGCAATAAGGCAACAGAGAGTTGGCAAGCCATCTCGGTGAGACCGATTTGCAAAACTCGGTGGGACCGAAGTAGATGCAAATGATCACAGAGAGTTGGCAAGGCCATCTCGGTGGGACCGAGATCCATATCGGTGGATCCGATTTGTTAGGGTTTTGGCAGTGGCTAAGTCTAGATGAACTCGGTGGCTCCGGATAGGAAATTTCGGTGGGGCCGAGTTGGAATGTAGGTTTTGGACATATTTGGGGTAGAGAGAGTGGTTGAGGGTTTAGGAGTACTGTCACTAAGCACTTGAGCAAAAAGACCATTAAGCAACACCTCATCCCCTTTTAATAGTATTGGCTTTCCTATGGACTCAATGTGATCTTGGATCACTAAACCAAAAATGTAGAGTCTTGATCTTTTGCCAATCCTTGTCCTTAGCATTTTGAGGGGTCCACATCTCTAGTCCATGCCATGCCAATCATTGAACATCCTGAAATCTTTAACTTGAATGGACATTAGTTCAATGAGATATATGTTGTTATGAATTACCAAAACCACCAAGGGAGCAAATGTGCTTTCAATCTCCCCCTTTTTGGTAATTGATGACAACATATAGATCAAAGCTTCCACAAATGAATAAATGAATGAAATACATCATCGCTTTGAGAAGTATGTGATAAGCAAGAGCTCCCCCTAAATTTGTGCATTATTAAAAATATGCGTTTGAATGCAAATGCAC
This sequence comes from Elymus sibiricus, assembly GCA_039707655.1. Taxonomy (NCBI): domain Eukaryota; kingdom Viridiplantae; phylum Streptophyta; class Magnoliopsida; order Poales; family Poaceae; genus Elymus; species Elymus sibiricus. The sequence continues at coordinate 259,124,466 of CM077674.1, forward strand.
AATCGATTTGGCTCATGGGTCACTCTTCCATGTCACATACAACTTGGTGGAGCGCGCAAAATGATATGAGTGAAATAGTAAGCACGCATCGCCAACACAAGTAAGTGATCATACAAGATAATGATAAGCAAGAGCATCACATAGAGCATAGTATGATCAATCACATAAGGTAGCTCACAATCATAACGATCAGGGTACTCACAGACACTGTAGCAAGCACACACAACGAAACAAAGTACCAACAAACAAATAGTAGCAAAAGAAACCGAGCAAAGCAAAAACTCTCTCTCGAAGCCTATGATCTATAAAATTCGCCCCCTTTGGTAACAAGTACCAAAAAGATCGAAAAGGTATAGGACTAATATGGCTCTCTAAGCACGATCCTCGGAAGCTCCTGAAGGCGATCTCCTGCTGGCAGCTCCGGTATGCGTAGATGGTGTCGAAAGAAGAGCATCCGCGAAGGCTTCTGCAGATGTCTGCTGGGCTGGTGGAGTGGGGACCGGAGGTGGCACTGAAGCAGCAGCAGCAGGTGCAGAGACTGTGGTCCTCGGATCCACAGCTGGCACTGCAGCAGACCTGGCTGCCCTGGGCACTATCTGGAATCTCTCTGTGGTTGGTCTGTCATCTCCACTATCATCTGAAGGTGCTGTCCTAACAGCATCAACATCTCTCTTCAGCTTCTCCATTATAGTCTGGATCTGAGTGACCTTGACATCTAGATCATGAAACTTTGTCTCGATTATCCGCTCTAAGCTAGCCTGGTTCTGGGTGAGGTTGGCCAAACTTTGCTCAATCCTCAGGGTGGCTTCTAGCAGATATGTCATTTGGTCAGATTTAGACTTGAGATTTGCAATTGGAGCATTGGGAGCTGATGCTTCCTTGACTGCTTTTGCTTCCTTTGCTTCTTGAATCTTCTGTTGGGCTTGAGCAGATGTGGGATGCGAAGGATCCATCACAATCACATTGTCCTCAAACTCTGGACGCAGTGGCAGATGCTCACGATCAAGAAGATATGTGCTCATTCCAACCTTGGAATTGATCAGCATCTGGATGTGTGGAGCATATCCGCATGTTCTCTTCTGATCAGCTGTAGTCCTCTTGATAGTTTCAACAATCAAGCTCATCACCTTGAACTTCTGAGGTGTATCAAACAAATGCAGCAAGTTGATGGAGTGGCCACATATCATTTTGTTATCTCCTGACTTGGGCAACAGAGTGTACCGCAAGATAGTGTTTGTGGTGGCCAATCTTGGCAGCAGGTGCTTCACTGATCCAAGCTTATGAGACTCAATGTCCTTCTCAGGTATAGCTGTATACATGTTGGCCATGCAGTTGTGATCCATCTTGAGCTTGGCATAAATGTCATAGTGATCATCCTCTTCCTTGGGAGCACCAAGAAGACCTACCCACTCAGAGATGGTTGACTGGTACCTGATAACCTCAGTCATCCACACAATTCGGCCATCTGGATAGAAATGAGCTGTGGAGTAGAATTGCATGACCATTTCACCATTCCACTTGGTGACCTTCTGTCCAACAAAATCATCAACACCTGCAATCCAGAAGCTCTCATGGACATGGGGGAAATAATCCTCATTAGCATCAATGTATTTCCAATCCACCCGTCTCATGTCACTAACAATGGGCTTCTTATCCAACAGAACGGTTTCATAAAAGTCTTGTTGTTCTCGAGTGTGAAAGCGATAGTCACAAGCTGTTTTCCTCCTTCTAGCATAAGGATCTGACAGTCTCCACTGACGTAGTCCTTTGTCTTTCCTTAGCATCATATTTTCTGCAACTGGGTGTGCATCATCGTGGTCTGGAATCTTAGGCTTCAATTTCCTGAGCACTAGTGGCTCTTCATCAACATTTGCCTCAGGCCCTGGGGCCTTGTTCTTCTCAGCAGCAAAAATATTCCTTGTAGACCTCTTGGGTGCTGGAGCTTTTGGTTTGGACTTGGTGGGGGCAGCAGTCCTGATTCCATCTGACATGAGCTTCTGAGCTTTTGCTGGGGGTGCATTAGCTGCTGGCTCCTCCTCCTCCTCTGAATCATTCCTCATGGAGGGCCTTCCAAGCACCTGAGCAGTAGTCTTCCTAGTTCTCTTCTTCTTTGCTCCTGCAGCTGGTTCTGTGTCACTTGTCTCTTCAAGTGTGAATTGCATTGTTTGCTTAGGAACTTTCCTCACAGCAGTTCTTTCTTTGGCAGAAGTGGGCTTGGTGTTATACTCCTTAGCAAGCACAACTCTTTTCTTCTTTGTTGTTGCTTCACTGGCAAAAAGTCTTCATCCTCACTGTCTGAGGTTCTCTTCTTCCTGGTTCTAGTTGCAGCCTTAGGAAGATCTGGAGAGGTTCTCTCTCCCTCATAAAAACTTTCCTCAGGACTTGATCCTTCACTGAGTTCTGCATGCTGTTCTGACCTGTTCTGGCTGTCGCTGTCATCTGATATCTTGCTGAGCTGACCCTGTGAATAGATGGGTATGGGTAGAGTAGATGAGTCATCACAAAAAGCAGAAGTTTTTCATAAAAATTGAGTTCAACTCTTAGTTTCAAGTTTTCACAGAAGGCATTTCGGATGGACCGAGTTGATCTTCTCGGTGATACCGAAGCACTCTACAGAAACCTTGCACTCCATTTCGGTCAGACCGAGATAGGCTTCGGTGTCTCTGAGATGCTAGGGTTTCACTGAGATTTTACTTTCGATCTCGCCGATTCGTACAACTCGGTGGCACCGAGACGTACTAGTGCAATGGCCTGGGGCCAAATCGGCGGGGCCGAAAATTTCTAATCGGTCAGTTCGAGATGCGTTCGGCGGAAACTTAAACCTAAAAATTTCGCTCGAATCTAATCTACGGGATTTTACTGGTGGCAAGAATAATGGCAATCCTATCGTGCATTGAATCGGAAAATGGAGCACGAGAGGGATCGAATCTCACCCTAACTCGGTGGAGATCCTCTATGGCAGCAATGGCGGAGTAGATTGCCGTTGACGGCGATGGAATCCGGCGGCGAGGGCGCACTGGAGACGAGGGCGATGATCCGGAGATCTGGCGACGGCAGCAACGGGGTGCGGGAGCGAAAGAGTCGAGAAATTTCAACCGTTCGGCCCGCGAGGTATATATACCCGTACGCTGTCGGTGGCTCCGAGTTGGACAACTCGGTGGCACCGATATGTGTAACTGCAAGCAAATTAGCACATTAGTGGCGCCGAAATAGTTCAACTCGGTGGCACCAAGATGGAAAACCTAGATCAATCTAAGTGATTTCGGTTGGACCGAGTTTGAGTGAATTGGTTCGGCCGAAATCATATAGAAGGTTTTGGAGGTTCAGCCCTTTCAGATCGGTGGCTCCGAGTGCTCCTCACCCGGAGGGTCCGAAAATGACTTGTTCAATTTTTGTGATGCAGCAAGAATAGAATTTGAGACAAGAAAGCATAGATAGCTAGAGAAGGTACTTAGGCATTCTTGTACATCCACTTGGCCAGAAAAACCAAGACAATCAAAACAACAAATGGATGTCCTCGAATGTTGAAAACATGCAATCCAGCATGCTCACACAATAAGATAGCAAATGAAATATGTGTCAAACATGCACAACCAATTCTAGCATCTATCAAGCAATGGCGATGACTAGGTCATCTATATATGAGTATATTGACTTAGGAGTCAAATGAGAACATTTGATCATAGGTCATACTCATCGTTTAAGCATAAGTGGGGTTGCCAGTTTTACATAAAGCATTGATATGTTAACACCATTAGAGTTGCTTTAGCTCAATTGTTTAGAGCAAAGCTCCCCCTAGATGTGATATCCCCCCAAAGAGGGATGAACTAACCTTGGGTTTTGTCGATGATGACTTCATGTAGATATTGAAGATGTGGATGCTCAATGTTGATGTAGACCATCAAGAGTTGGGAGTAATCCTTTGGAGTATTGTGCTTTCAGTACCTACATGGGTTAGTCCCACACAAGGAACATACAAGGATATCCATAGACATAGAGTGAAATACACAGATATGATGTCCATGAATGCATTGATTACCTTGTCCCTTGCCTTACCAACAATAGGGTTTGTGACTCCATGAACTAGTGCAAAATGTGGAAGTTGGTTGCAGAAGTCCTTGCCTTAAAGAATATGAGTGAAGTTTGTTGGCGGAGTCACCCTAAAGAACTCTCTAGTTCTTCTTCTTTTGGACCCACATCAACTTGATGGGAATCCGTGGAGTTGTAGTAGCACTTGATGAAGTAGAACTTGATGAAGTCTTGGGAACCCACTTGACCAAGGCTTGAGGAGCTTCTTCAAATGACTCAATCTCTTCTTGAAGCTTGTCCTTGCCTTTTAGCTTGTGGTCTTGTGGTGGAAGATCTTCTTGAGCTTGTGTTCCCTTGAAGAAAGTAGGATCATACTTCTCTTGTTAAGGAACAAACTTCGTCTTGGGGTATTGATCTTCTTCCCACTCAATTCCATTGGCATTGAACTTTCGTTCAAAACCAACACCTTGGTTCTTCCGGTGCCTTCCTTGCTTGCGTACAATTTCCTCAAATTGCTTACTCCCGGCAAGACTCTTGTAGACACCTTTTTCTATAATTCCTTTCAATAGCATATTTTCTTGCTCAAGTGTAACTTGGCTAAGAGAATCATTAGTGGAATCAATAGAACTACTAGAAGCAACAACATTGGATTTAGCATTGTTATTGTTACTGCTAGAGGTGGAACCCTTTTTACCCTTGTTGCTAGTTTGCTTAGGTTTAACTTGTGGCATAAAGGTAGACAAGAGTAAACGCTTGGCAAGATATGAAGAACTCTTCTTTCAAAGATCGTCATTGATAGCTTTAAGAAACTCATGCTCTTGCTCTAAATTTAGCTTCTTGAAGCGTAGCTTCTCATGAGTTCTTAGAAGTTCTCTATGATCCTCTTGAGTTGTTTCATGAGCTAACTTAAGAGCATTTAGTTCTTTAGTTAGACGCTCAATCTCCTTCATAGAATTGTCACTCGTTTCCTCTTGACTATCATGATTACTAGCATTTTCATTATAGCTCACATCACTATCCTTATCAACAAGTAAATCATCATCACCAAGCAAATCATCTTCATCACTATTGAAATCAAGATACTCGGGGTGTGATACCTTGGGGCCTTTTGCCATGAAGCATCTTCCAATTCCTTCATTTGGTGAGTCAAATAGATCATAGGAGTTGGATGACACAAGAGCAAGTCTGGCAACACCTTCATCTTGACTATAGTCGGAGTTGGAGTGATAACTTCTCTCGTAGTGGTTGTCGGAGTCAGAGCCGGAAACCCATTCACCAACATGAGCTTGATGTCTTCTTGTGTAGCTCTTGGATGACTTGTCCTTCCTCTCCGAATCCTTGCTTCTTTGAGAGTGTCTTCGTTCATAACGATCATCTCTACTCCTTCTCTCCTTATGAGGTGATTCATCTCTTCTATGTCTTCCTCTTGGTGATTCGTCTCTTTTCTTGTAGGGAGCCGTACACTCATTTGAGTAGTGTTCGGGCTTTCCACAATTGTAGCAATTACGGTCACGACTTGATGATCTTCTCTCATAGTGTCTTGAGCTAGAGCTTCTTTCTTTCCCTTTGTTCTTGTAGAACTTGTTGAACCTTTTCACCATTAGGCTTATCTCTTCATTGGATACTAGCTTGTCACTTGGAGTTGTTGGAGCATTGGTTGAGGCTTTGTAAGCACCACTTGATTTGTTGTGTAGCTCCTCTTTGTCCTTGAGTTACATTTCATGAGCAACAATCCTTCCAATGACTTCCGTGGGCTTGATATATTTGTAATTTGGCATCATTTGAATCAACGTGCAAACGGTATCATATTTTCCATCCAAAGCTCTAAGTATCTTCTTGATGATGAATTTGTCGGTCATCTCTTCACTTCCTAAGCCGGCAATCTCATTTGTGATGAGAGCAAGCCTAGAGTACATTTCAGCAACTCCTTCACCATCCTTCATCTTGAACTTGTCAAGTTGACTTTGAAGCACATCCAACTTAGATTCCTTGATGGACTCAGTACCCTCATGCATATCAACCAAAGTATCCCAAATTTCCTTTGCATTCTCGAGGCGGCTGATTTTGTTGAATTCTTCGGGACACAAACCGTTGAATAGAATGTCACAAGCTTGAGCATTGTATTGCAACATCTTCAATTCTTCCGGGGTTGCTTCACGATCCGGTTCCTTGCCATCCTCAAAGAAGTCACCTTGCAAGCTGTGACACCCTGATTTTCGCTCCTTCTTTTTTTTCCTTCACGGGATTTGACTCCCGTCTTTTTTTCGGTGTTATTGGATTTTCTCTCGCCTTCGGGTATATGAAGATGGTCATTTAGCCTTGCCTTCCCTATCCAGCCAGAGACTCTCTCCAACCCAACCTTGCTATCCCGGATTTGTTCTCAGGATTCTGCCACCAAAACCCTACTCTCCGATCTACCGGAAGGGAAACCCTAATTTCTTCCGTTACAAAGGAACCCCAATTTCCTTTGATCTTTTGCCTCCCAAATTTATCCCAGTGATCATCCTATCTTTTTAAACCCTGGATATGTAAAAATATTGCCAAGTCATTTGCAATATTTTTCATTTAAAATTAATTCCTTTTTCTGCCAGTTAAAGGAATTAAATCCAGGAAAATATCTATCCATCTCCAAAGTTCATGAAAACTTGTGGAGATATTCTTTGTGATCATATTGAGCTCCAATAAAAATATTGGCCATAATTAAATAAGGGAAATTGCCTTTTCCTATTTAAAGCCAATATTGCAATTTGGGCACTTTCCAAAGAAGCTACCATTTGGTAGCCAGGAAAAATCCCAAATAATTTTTGGAGCTTCTCCTATCCATATCTTCACCATTTCCATCAAGATCCCATGTTCCACAGATCAAATTTTGAGAGCATCATCCAATTCTTGTTTCTGGACTTATTTTGGGGTTGTGAAGCAACTATATTTTATATTGCTTCAAAAATTCTCAAATTAATCCAGGACCTCAAATTCCATATATGATGTGAGTATGCAAAAATTCACATAATTTTATCTAGCCAATTTCTCCCAAAAATTCCATCTAGTTTCTGTCCAGATCCAAGCTCTGTGAAGGAAGTACCACTTTGGCATTTCCAATTGAGCTGAAAATTTTCCATTACCTTCATATCTCCAAATCATCACTCTCCACCAAAATTCAGCTCATTTCATCAAGCCAGATGAGTGCAGCTTCAAAGTCAAGTTTCTGGACCAGTTTATGCTTTGTGAAGGAAGTGTATGCAAAACTTGTCCAAATGACCCCAAATTTGGCAAGCTTCTAGTCCTTCCTACCACATTTCCCTGTGACACCTTTTCTAGCTCATTGGAACCTCTGTTTGACCACAACTTCCTCTCCAAGTTTCTGACCAGAAACTGCTCTGGATCCTCTTGATCACTCTAGAGCAATCCTGGTCCATCCATTGATCCCTATAATCTATTTGACCAGTGCTTGTCGTGTTTGACAAGGTCTGGGCAGCAGCCACGCACCACAACATGACATGCCAGTGGTGACCACGGCCATAGCAGGCAGCCGTGGCGCTCTGTGCACCCATCTCGTCGGACCGGACAACTCGAGCTGCCACGGCGTGTCCTGGCATGCCGACCTGACTCCCCGTCGACCGCTTCCTCATCTCCAGTCACTTCCCCCTCCGTCCTCTTCCTCCTCGCGCCGCGACGAACCTCGCCATGGCGCTGCTCCGCCCGTGCCCTCCGTCGTCGCTTTCCTCTCTGTCCTCTTCTTCCCCGATCTCTCTCGAGTGCTCCCGAGGCCCCTCCCCTCCTCGCGAAGCTGCTCGACGCCGCAACCGTCCAGCCACGTCGCCCCGGAGCTCCAGTATGCGACTGAGATCGCCACTGCAGCCGTGCTTATCGCCTCGTCCTCGCCGGGCTATAAATAGCCCTTCCCCGAGCCATTCGAGCGCACCAACCTTCTTCCCTCTCCCTCTAGTCCACCGCAATGTACTCGCCCGGCCGAATACTCCTCGGCAGCGCCGGAATTTCGTTGGAGTTAGCTTCGGCCTCCGCCACCAATCCCCACCTCCAGCCCTTCTCCGCCTCAACCGAGCCCTCCACCGGATGCGCCACTCTCCGGCGACCTCCCCCATGCCTTCGCCTAGCTGTCTCCCTCGCCGGAGCCCTGCCACTGCCCAAGTCCGCCACCCACTGCCGCCCTTCGTCGCTGCATCTGCAACCATCTCCGGCGCCGGCGCGACCCACCCCTGGATGAGGTCGTCGCCGGTGAGCCTGTCCGTCCGGTCGCCGGACTCCAACGGCCACCGGAGCGCCAGAACCACGCCGGAGGAGTGCGCCCAGGCGCGGCGTTGGGGAGAGGAGAAAGGAGGAAGAAGGAGGCTGGAGGAGAGAGAGAAGGGGGTGCGGGCCCCACCTGTCATCGGCAGAAGCTCGGCCACGCACCCGCCAGCTCGGATAAGTGGAGGCGCCCCCGCCCATTTACGCTTTCGGTTGGGGGAAAGCATACTCCACGGTGATGCGCTTCCAATTAGAGAAAGCGTACTCAGGACAGAGTGTGTTTTCCCTACTGGAAAACGTATTCCCGGAGAAGGCGCCAGCCGCTGTGCTGTCAGGGACCCGGATGCAAATATTTCTTTTGCAGATCAGTCCCTGGCAGTCAAACACTCATAACTTTTCGCTCGTAACTCCGATTCAGGTGAATCCAAAGCCCAATTCTTCAGTTCGTCGAGCCCGTTCCGATGAAATCACTTTCACCATGTTGAAACTTTCTGAAAATACCCATTTTGCCCTTGCCCTTCAATCAGCCCCTCCGAGAGAGAACTGTTTTCCGGCAAATTCTTCCGTGAGGTGATCGCACTTCTCCCGGAGTATTCCTTCACCCCCAGGCAAGCCGACCATCTGATATATGCCCTAAAGCATTGCTCTGTGTTATTCTTGCATGTTTAATTAATGTTTATGCCTGTGTTAGGAATAATAAAACTCCTGCTAGATTGAATCTGTTATTTACATTAGTTGTTAATGCTCATCATATTATCACCAGTGACTCGTAGATGACAGTATGGAGATAGGTTCTTATCTTTTCATCATGCATTACTGTTGTTATTACAGTAATTAAGAATGTGACTTAATGACAACAACCTCCTCCGTCGACTGGATCGAGTCATAGTGCCACCTATCCGGACTTACCCGTGCAGCCACATTTCCGGTATGGGACAGCCCTGACTTTGTCTATTGTCTTGCCTCTTGTCGGTACCACCAACTAGGGAGGGTTATGCGTGCGTGCTGCCCTGATCAGGTAGACGTCGATAATCCTGTGAGCCCAGTTTGGTTATGTGCGCACGTCCCCATTTGGGATAGTTTTGTTTGGCCACGACGGTGGCAGGTGTCACGGGGTGACATAGGGGCCACCTAGGACATGACCCTAGGACGGTATGATTGTCGGTGGGACCGTAAGAGTGCCGGGCAGTAGACCGAGTTTTGTTGGAGTAGCACTGGTCCACCCGAATGGGAACATGTACTAAAATACGAGGCCAGGCGCTCCATGGTGTGGGTAAAGTGCGCAACCTCTACAGAGTGTAAATCTATTCGAATAGCCGTGTCCTCGCTCATGGACAGTTCGTATAGGCCCCTATTTGGTCTGTGTCGAGTCTGGAGGAACAAACTATATAATGTTATTGTTAAGACTGAACCAGAGAATAGTAAGGTTGGTCAGACTTGCAGTGCAGATGCATGGACATCAGATGATGTCAGGGATATGAATGTTAGCCATGGGATGGCTAGGAGAGAAACGGTCGTATGACCAAAAGGTTTGGATTGGATTTGGATCGGATTCGGATTCGGAATTGGAGTTGGATCGGATTCGGATTCGGATTTGGATTTGGATCGGATTTGGATTGGATCATAAGAATATTCGGAGTATGGATTATTTACTAGATAAGCTTTATCTTCGTCATACTGTATTTACTTCAGTAGTTATCATGATAGATAATCCTGATACGTTATGATGATTAATGCTGCTAAATGATTAATCTTGCTAGATAATCCTTCCATAACATGATAGTTAATACTGTTAAGATAGCGAATGCATGCTTGAATGCCATGGATTGCATTGCTTGGTGTATATGTTGGTTTGGTTTGCTTGCGAGTACATTCAAAAGTACTCAGCGGCCTTCAATGTGGCCAGGTTCACCTAAGGATTCGACGTCCTCTAGCGAGGAGCCGGAGCGTTTGCGGGCTAGAAGAGTAACCCAGTCAGATCCCTGTGGATTGGAGCCGCACCAAGACCTTGCTGCCTTAGATAGAGCTTCTCCGCTGCCATCACCCATGTAATATCCCATGTAAGACTTATATATATCCATTAATAGAAAAGCTTGTGTTCATGATACTTGTTGTAAAAGCGCATGCCAGAGTGATTTCCTAGGCTGGTATGCGCGGTGACCGTCTGGCTACAGTGGTATTCAGGCGGGGCGCCACACAAGCCAACACGAACAACAGCCCAAACGGCGAGATTATGACTAAGAATATGCATTTTCATCTTATGTTTCTAACTAGCAAAGTTTGTACCATCAAAATATGGACCTCTATGGTGATAGTTACCCTCACTAGACGCCATACTCTCCTAGGTTGTGAAACCAACGCTATGATCACCAAAGCAATGGAAATCAAGGCTTACGGAGACCAAAGCTCTGATACTACTTGTAGGATCGAAAGTAGGTCTAGAGGGGGGTGATTAGACTACTTGACCCAATAAAAATGTAAACTTTTCCCAATTTTAGTTGTAGGCAGATTTTAGCAAGAACACAAGTCAAGCATCACCCTACACATGCAATTCTAAGAGTGTAGCAGCGGAAAGTAAACAATTGCATATGTAAGTAAAGGAGGGGATCAGAGATTTCAAACGCAATGAAGACACGGTGGTTTTTGGCATGGTTCCGATAGGTGGTGCTATCGTGCGTTCACGTTGATGGAGACTTCAACCCACGAAGGATAACGGCTGCGCGAGTCCACGGAGGGCTCCACCCACGAAGGGTCCACGAAGAAGCAACTTTGTCTATCCCACCATGGCTTACGTCCACGAAGGACTAGCCTCACTCGGGTAGATCTTCACGAAGTAGGCGATCTCCTTGCCCTTACAAACTCCTTGGTTCAACTCCACATCATGTCGGAGGCTCCCAAGTAACACCTAACCAATCTAGGAGACACCACTCTCCAAAAGGTAATAGACGGTGTGTTGTTGATGAACTCCTTGCTCTTGTGCTTCAAATGATAGTCTTCCCAACACTCAAACAACTCCTCACAGATTTGGCTATGGTGGAAGAAGGATTTGAGTGGAAAGCAACTTGGGAAAGGCTAGAAATCAAGGTTCAAATGGTAGGAATGGAATCTCTTGATCTCAACGCATGAGTAGGTGGTTCTCTCTCAGAAAATGTGTGGTGGAAGTGTAGGCATGTTCTGATGGCTCTCCTTACTGAGAAGGAAGTGGTGGAGGGGTATATATAGCCTCCACACAAAATCCAACCGTTACACACTTTTGACCCAACTCGGTGGCACCGAAATCATAATCTCAGTAGCACCGAACTGTGTAAAAGATATGAACATTAGGAATCTCGGTGGGACCGATAGGAACAACTCGGATGGACCGAAGTGCAATGGCTAGGTCAAACCCCGTCTCGGTGGCACCTATTGCATCAACTCGGTTGGACTGAAATGAAGCAATAAGGCAACAGAGAGTTGGCAAGCCATCTCGGTGAGACCGATTTGCAAAACTCGGTGGGACCGAAGTAGATGCAAATGATCACAAAGAGTTGGCAAGGCCATCTCGGTGGGACCGAGATCCATATCGGTGGATCCGATTTGTTAGGGTTTTGGCAGTGGCTAAGTCTAGATGAACTCGGTGGCTCCGGATAGGAAATTTCGGTGGGGCCGAGTTGGAATGTAGGTTTTGGACATATTTGGGGTAGAGAGAGTGGTTGAGGGTTTAGGAGTACTGTCACTAAGCACTTGAGCAAAAAGACCATTAAGCAACACCTCATCCCCTTTTAATAGTATTGGCTTTCCTATGGACTCAATGTGATCTTGGATCACTAAACCAAAAATGTAGAGTCTTGATCTTTTGCCAATCCTTGTCCTTAGCATTTTGAGGGGTCCACATCTCTAGTCCATGCCATGCCAATCATTGAACATCCTGAAATCTTTAACTTGAATGGACATTAGTTCAATGAGATATATGTTGTTATGAATTACCAAAACCACCAAGGGAGCAAATGTGCTTTCACACGATCACCTCAGGATCAACCAAGCTCGGTATCAACTATACCATCGTGATCATCACATGACCACACGGAGCTTGATCTCTACCTATGATCATCGCATGACCACATAAAGATCAACCAACTTCTTTTCTCATCGAACCGGGGTTGTTTATTATTCATATTTTTATTTCTGTTGACCCATAGTGTGACCTACTACGAACTGTGTCCATGACCGGGGATACGGCTATCGATAGATTATACACTCTGCAGAGGTTAGTACATTGTACCCACACTACGGAACTCATGGCCTCGTGCTCCCATTCGGGTGGACCAACGACATTCTGAGAAAACCAATCTATTGCATGACACTCTCCCGGCCACTCCGACAAACTCCCCTTTGGGCTATGTCCTGGGTGACCCCGATGCCAACTTGTGACATCCGCCACCTCTGTGGCCGCCACCGTCGTGGTCAAACATAAACATCGTCCCAAACGGGGACCTCGGATATCCATACAACTCGGGCTTTCAAGGTTATGACTGCCTACCGGGCCAGGGTAGCGCCAGTGCACAACCTTCCCTCGTAGGAGGAACCGGCGAGAGGCATCACAATAGACCGCATTAGGGCGCCCCATAAGGCGAGTGTGGTTGCACTGGTTAGCTCGATTCGGTGGCACCATGACTCAGCCAACAGATTTGTTCAAGTTCGATTAATGTCAGGTTCACTTGAATGGTGATGAGCTGAGTCACAGTAAAATGACAATGCATAAGAGCAAGCTATCAACATAAACATGGATGGGCAACATAACCATTTAACCTCATTACATCAACAATGATAAATCTTTTATTCTACGAGATGCAAATGAGCATAGCATAATGACGATCATGAATATCACAAGTACTTTCATAACAGACGATAAAAATTCATATGAGCATAGCATTATCACTAGCATCGGAAATGAAACATGATAACAATAACATTGAAAAGTACTCATTTCACTTACTAGATGAAAATGAACATGGCATAAGCATAGACATGGATTTACGAGCATATTCAAAGCATTCACTAAATAATTAAATGCGCAAACAATTATTAAATATTCAGGTGGAAACAATGGCTACTGCAATGCCATCATGCAAGTGGCTGTTGATGCTTGCCTGGGGATGAAGGATTCACCGGGGAGAGGTGCGATGAACTCACGGAAAGAATCGCCGGAAAAGTTTCCCTCTCGGCGGAGCTGTTTTAAGGGCATGGGCAAAATGGTCATTGTCACAGTGTGACAACCTCATGAAAATGATACCATCGGAACGAGCTCGATGAACTGAGATCGTGGGCTTTGGAATCACCTGAATCGGAGTCACGGTCGCGGAGTTACGGCCGTTCGTTCGTTAGGCAGAAATTTAAATTAAAATATTCATTTCTGCGCTTAACGAGCAAACGTCCGCTATTTAATAGTTTTGGTCGGCGGCTGGAGATAGAAAGAGCACTTTCTAAAATACGCTTTCAGAACAACGAAAACGTATTCCACCCCAAAGCGGTGACAGAGTACGCTTCCTATAGGTGAAAACGTATTTTTGAAAATATGCTTTCACTCAAAACGCGCGGGCCCGGGGCTGGGTCAACGCCTAGAGGCCGACAGGCGGGCCCCACTGGCAGGCCTAGAGTCATCGTCTTCCTCCTCTCACGCCAGCGCCCTGCCGAGGACGGGGCCGACTCCGGCGATGGTTGCCGGCGGCTCCGGCCACCATTCTCGCCGGCCGACCTACCGGTGAGCTCAGCGCGTCGAGCCGCACCCATCCAGGGGTAGCACGGACCTCGAGGAGGGCGGGCTTGGGCGCACCCTCGACTGCGGTGGACGGCGGCCTCGGCCATCTTCGGACACGGTGCCATAGGGCACTGGAGAAGGAGGGTAAGGTCGGGGAAGATCCGCCGGGTCTTGGTGATCCTCATGGTGAAGAAATGAGGGGGCGGTGAGCTCGGTGCGGCCCGAATTTAGCAGGAGCAGAGCGGCGGCCATGGCGGTCAACTGAGGCGAGGAGGGCGGCTAGAGCTCGATGGAGTGGCTCGGGAGGTTGCTAGAGGAGTGGTGAGGAGGATGGAGTGCTCGGACGGGCTCGGGGTGGCCTTTTATAGCCACGGCGACAATGTCGTAGCCGGAAGCCGCCGCGGACGCATGGACGATGCCTCTGGCGCGACCGCATGCGTGCGCGCACGCGCGGAGGGGGAGAGAGGCCAGGGGGAGTGCACGCGGTGCAGAGATGCCGCGGGGGAGCAAGAGGACAAAGGCAAGGCGACGACGGCCGCGGGCATCCCGGGACGGCGTGGCTCGCCGGAGAGGAAAGAGGAGAGGGGGAGGGGTCCAGAGAGGTGGCGTGGACGCAGGAGAGTGGGTGCAACGCAGTGGACATGCCGCGGTGTCGTGAGGGCGGCGTTTGGGCGGCGGCAGAGGGGTCCCGGCGGCCAGAGCATGCTTTCGGCGCGCTAGACCGCGTGGTCACTGCGTGCACAGGCGCACGCGGTGCATTCTGGCCAACCACAAGATGTCTAGCGTGTAGTCCTTTCTATGTGGGTCCTACCTGAGGTGATAGATCGAACAAAGCCACTGTGGGTTGATGGGAATGATTGACTGAAGTTTGCTGTTGCAAACTTAGGCATGAAATAGTGATCAAATGGGATGGGGTAAGAGCTACCCAGGATGTCTTAGTGGTTTAGGGTAGGAAGGACTATGATCCTGTGAATTTTGAAATGATTTGGACCAATATTTAACATAGTTGATTTACAACTGCCAAATCTGGTCCAGAAGGTAGATCAGGAAGTAGCACACACATGGTTGCTTGGGTTGAGCTGAAATTTGGTAGAGGGTGATGATTTGGGCATATGAAGGCACCATAAAAATTTCATCCCATTTGGATAAGTATAAATGGTACTTCCTTCACAATGCTCCTGTGGGCAGAAACTAGGGGAATTTTGTGGGGAAAATGACTTGGCAAAATGATGTGAATTTTGGCATGCTCAAATGATATAGGGATACTTTGGTCCTGGATTAATTTCAGAATTTTTGAAGCAATATAAAATATAGTTGCTTCACAAACTGAAATTGTGACCAGAAACCAAGATTTGAAGATGTGCTCACATAGTTTGTTGAATGGGGATTAAATTTTGTGGAGAGTCATAATTTGACCATATAAATGATATACTAAAATTTCAACTCATTTGGATTACCCTAGCTAGTACTTCTTTCACAATGCTTCTCTCTGGACAGAAACTTTGGGAATTTGCGGAGGAAGTTTTACTAGGCAAATGAAGCTGAATTTTGGCATGTGGCAATCATATGGGTATGAGAGAGTGCACAAAATTTTTGAAGGCAATCAGGAAAAGATAAATAGCACTTTCTTCACAAAGTGCCTTGCTGGACAGAATAGGAAATGAATATTCCTGAATTATTTTTGAACTAGGCAATGATGGGTTTTGGCATATTTGTGGAAGATGTGATCCAAAGAATTTATGAGAGTTTTGTGGGAATTTTTGGAATGGCAGAAATATAGGTTGCTTCACAACCTAGGGCAAACAGGGTTATTCCTTTAATAGAAAAAGGAATATTTCCAAGGAATTAAAATTAGGGTTGGGCTAAGATGGAAATGACATGGCCTTGGGATAGGTTTGAGAATGACAAGCCACTTGGAAGTGACAGGAGAGAAGATCTCCCCAGGTTTTAAGACCACATAGCCACGGAAAAAGGAACTCCAAATAAAAATTCGAAGAAATCCAAAAGAAAAAGAAAGGGCCAAAAATCGGGGTGTTACAAACCTAACCCCCTTACGATAAATCTCGTCCTCGAGATTTGGTTTCTTAGGGAACAAGTATGAATATTCTAACTTAAGGAAACCGTTTCCAACTCCAGTATCCTATTCCTTTATAAATTGTTCCCACTGAATTGCATCTGACTGACTGCCTTGCTCTGGGATGGTTTGCTTCACTGTATCCCACATTCTGATAGGTCTTCCTTCATATGTTCATCCTTGCTCTAATTGCAATTATTTTATGTCTGTTGGCTTGTTTGATATTATCATGACCGGGATTTCCATAAGTTCGGGAGTGATTTCCAATTGACGCGACATTCTTTTATCCAGCTCCGGTAGCATTCAATGGAGTTGTGAACAAATTCCTCAGTGGGCATGAAACCTTTAATCATTGCCTCGGGTTACTCAAGTAGGTGCATTTCCTCCGGGTTCAAAACAATGCTGAGAATCATAACCGTTCTCTTGGCGGAATCTGACTACCTGTAGGTAGTTCTAAATCTTGCTGACTTCTTTGTCTCAGATCCGTATCGACGATTCAACTGTCACCTTGATATGAGGTCCTTACAAACAGAGTAGACCCCTTGGGTGTGTGTTCATGGTGATTAATACGGAATCAGACTGTCTTGGGTATCTGTACCATGATGTTCATGCCACAATTATCATACCTGTATTGCCGATCTTGCTCCTTCATTATCGTTTTCTTTTGTCCGAATCTTTTGCTGAAAGAGCTTGGCCATAAATATCTTTAATTCTTTGTGTGACCATAGGTGCTATCAGGTGCAATATTCCGGCAAGCATACCTTATCCTTATCCTTATCTTATGATCGTGCAACAACGCTTAACTAGCAAGTTTATCATCTCCCGAGCTTTAACTATAAGGCAATGATCATCCGAACCTTTGCTTGAGATCGGAAAATAAATCAGTAGCCACCAGAAGGGTCTTTACAACTCAGATCTGGGACATTGCTGAAATAACTCAACCATGGCTCACAACGGCTGAAAAGCAGCTCATAGCATGAGGCAGTGTTGATGAGAAGAATGTAGCAGTTCCCTAAGACGGCCGAAGAATAGCTCAGAGCATAGGGTCACTGCTACAAAAAGAAACTCAACAGCTGCTCAAGACGGCCAAAAGCAGCTCAGAACACAGGCGTGGTGCCGTTACCAGGAAAGGTAAGCAAGGGTTCATCAGGATCATATACCAGGTTCACACTTATTTGCATAGAGCTCACTGTTGTGGTCCATCATACAAGCTGGTGATGAGTTTAATGATATCACTTTGTCGGTTGGGAGGAAGCTGGCCTGGATACCCACTGTCAAGATTTGTTGTCCTGATGTTGTCTTACTTCATAGCTTGTCAGTCCTTGCATCTCACTTAGTTGTATAACTGGCTTTCTTCCTTTTTCATAACTCATATGGCTGTCGGATTCTATCTTGCTTGCATTATCGTACGAGTGACTTGCATGACCTTGGTAGCATGTTCACAATAAATATGGAAGTATATGTAGCTGAACATTTGATTCCTGGGGCAGACACTTGAGTCCTGAGTAGCCCGTGTTTCTGACCAACCTGTTGCAGATCTGATTCTTGAGATGCACTGCCAAATACCATCAACTCACTGGGTAACATCTTGTACTAATGTCAATGACTGATTGTAGTGCCGTACTGATGAGGACTGGATAGCTTGTGTTGGAAGCCATCGAGAGTAGCGTGCTGAGGAAGGCTGGATATCTTGCACTCAAAGCTTTTGCCCGGATAGCGTGCTAAAGAAGACTGGGTACCATACCTTGGAAGCTTCTCCTCCTGGTTGCTTGCTGAGGAAGATTCGGTGCCTTGTGCCAGAAGCTTTCTGCAGTGGCTTACCGAAGAAGACTGAGTATCTTACACTGTAAGTCATCCACATGTCGTACTGAAAAAGACTGAGGAATCTTGCGTCATAAGCTTCTCTGGTAGCTTGCGGAGAAAGACTGGGTTGCTTACATTAGAAGCTTCTCTCTGTGATATGCGAACTGAATGCCATATATCTATATCCTTGATATTCTTCTGTTGATTACTTGTATGAAAAGGATTTGTCGGACAATCCTTCTTGCTGAGTACATGGCACATTCTGACTTGCTTCCGAGGGATAGCATGCTTCAAAGTGGAACCAAACCTTGTATATGGGCCATACCTTTGACTGGGAATATAATGTGGGTCTTGCACACAACTTGTCTTCCTACTAGTTTAATCATTACTGTTGTAAAGGTTGCACCACTGGCGTAAACTTGATGTTGATAATCGCTCCAGGATATCATTTGTATTCAAACCATATATTCTCAATATAATGCAGTTGGCTGAGAATTCCATAATGTTTAGCTGAGCTTCCAAATAATTGAATTCCTTGCCGATTCTTCGAGTCCGGTGTCGGTTGATGAGCAACTTTCATTAGGGGAAATAAGGTAACACCGAGGGCCCAAAGAAATAAGCAAAAGAAACGACTCGAACAAAAGCACACA
The DNA here is from genome assembly GCA_039707655.1 of Elymus sibiricus. Classification (NCBI taxonomy): domain Eukaryota; kingdom Viridiplantae; phylum Streptophyta; class Magnoliopsida; order Poales; family Poaceae; genus Elymus; species Elymus sibiricus. Next base: position 259,143,007 of record CM077674.1, read on the forward strand.
CAGCATTACGATTACATACAAGCAACTTCACATTTTACAGCTATTCACCTCACTATGCATGCCTACTTAAGCACACAATTCTCGAGGAAACTCCGGTACTACGGTCTAATATGCTGTGGCGGTGTGCACAAAAGTGAATCATCGTGTGGAGAGATTGGTGTAAGCAGAGCTACACCAAGTGCTGGCTCAGCACCGGTTGCATCTGGACAGGTTCGGAGGTGAGGACGGACTCGGTGATCATGTAGCGAGACACGGATGTCACCGCCATATCATCATCAAGCGTACGGAAGGGAACCGTACTCGTCCAAGGAATGGGTGATAGTGTGGGCTAACGGTGGAAAGCAGGGTCTTGCTGACATTGCCCTTTTTTGGTAACAAAGACCAGTAAGGGTTGCCAAAGCGGCGGGTTGGATGGCAAGATCCGGGGTAGAAACGTTTCTACCACCGACACGATAGGTGTGACTGAGTAGAATAAATTGGTGCGGTACCTGTTCATCCATCCTGCAAGTGATCGACACCACTAGGTACCTCGGCATCACTCCACTGGGACAGAGCTGACACCAAACACCAAAGAGCAAGAATGCAAAACAGGAGGGTGCAGGTAGTGGATCGAAACCGATGCCACCTACACTCACAAGATCAGATCGTTAGTGACAATATAATAAGTCTATATGCATGCTATGCGACAAACAAATGCAGCAATCAAGTGCAGCAAGCCGACTAGACTCTATAATAATGGTTTCTAATGCTCGCGCTGACTAGGGTGTCCTACAGCCAGACCTGCTCTGATACCAATCGCTGTGGCACCCCGGCTCAGAGAGACCAGAACACCCCGTATTCCAGCCCAGAGATCAAGTCTTTTGGAATACGGCACTACTTGGCATAGAACAAATCAGCTCTTTATTACGAATATAACGGGTACAAAGGTTCTGAAGTCATGAAGGTTACAAAGGCACGGCGATACTATGCCTGCTCAGATAGCTCTATGCTAGCAGCGGGACAACTTGTAACAGAATAACTCCTAGCAGCGGAACAGCGACAACGGTGATGAACTCCACTCCGCAGGGACTCTGGCTGGGACGCATCCTAGAGCGCAACCTCAGGATCCTCGACAAGCAATCAATCACGGCATGACCTGCAATCTGGCATGAGACACCAGGTGAGTACTTTGAATGTACTCGCAAGCTCACAGCAACCAAAGCAATCAAGACAAACAACAGCATGGCATTTACAGGTTAAATATCAATGATGAATACAACACTACTAGAACAACATGAGCATGGCAGGTACATATAATTCATGACATGAACATGATGACACTAGCACTAGCATGCAAGGGGGTTCGACTTTTAAGGTCTCATGGACCAACTTACTCTGCTCGGAGATTATCTTGTAACCACAAACTTACCATGGTGATCATCACACGATCACCTTAGGATCAACCAAGCTCGGTATCAACTATACCATCGTGATCATCACATGACCACATGGAGGTTGATCTCTACCTGTGATCATCGCATGACCACATAAAGATCAACCAACTTCTTTTCTCATCGAACCGGGTTTGTTTATTATTCAGATTATTATTTCTGTTGACCCATAGTGTGACCTACTACGAACTATGTCCATGACCGAGGATGCGGCTATCGATAGATTATACACTCTGTAGAGGTTAGTACACTGTACCCACACTACGGAACTCATGGCCTCGTGCTCCCATTCGGGTGGACCAACGACATTCCGACAAAACCAATCTATTGCATGACACTCTCCCGGCCACTCCGACAAACTCCCCTTTGGGCTATGTCCAGGGTGACCCCGATGCCAAATTGTGACATCCGCCACCTCTGTGGCCGCCACCGTCGTGGCCAAACATAAATATCGTCCCAAACGGGGACCTCAGATATCCATACAACTCGGGCCTTCAAGGTTATGACTGCCTACTGGGCCAGGGTAGCGCCAGTGCACAACCTTCCCTCGTAGGAGGCACCGGCGAGAGGCATGACAATAGACCGCATTAGGGCCCCCCATAAGGCGAGTGTGGTTGCACTGGTTAGCTCGATTCGGTGGCACCATGACTCAGCCAACAGATTTGGTGAAGTTCGATTAATGTCAGGTTCACTTGAAAGGTGATGAGCTGAGTCACAGTAAAATGACAATCATAAGAGCAAGATATCAACATAAACATGGATGGGCAACATAACCATTTAACATCATTACATCAACAATGATAAATCTTTTATTCTACGAGATGCAAATGAGCATGGCATAATGACGATCATGAATATCACAAGTACTTTCATAACAGACGATAAAAATTCATATGAGCATAGCATTATCACTAGCATCGGAAATGAAACATGATAACAATAACATTGACAAGTACTCATTTCACTTACTAGATGAAAATGAACATGGCATAAGCAAAGACATGGATTCACGAGCATATTCGAAGCATTCACAAAATAATTAAATGAGCAAACAATTATTAAATATTTAGGTGGAAACCATGGCTACTGCAATGCCATCATGCAAGTGGCTGTTGTGGCTTGCCTGGGGATGAAGGATTCACCGGGGAGAGGTGCGATGAACTCGCGGAAAGAATCACCGGAAAAGTTTCCCTCTCGGCGGAGCTGTTTTAAGGGCAATGGCAAAATGGTCATTTTCACAAAGTGACAACCTCATGAAAATGAAACCATCGGAACGAGCTCGACGAACTGAGATCGTGGGCTTTGGAATCACCTAAATCGGAGTCACGGTCGCGGAGTTACGGCCGTTCGTTTGTTAGGCAAAAATTTAAATAAAAATATTCATTTCTGCGCTTAACGGGCGAACGTCCGCTATTTAATAGTTTTGGCTGGCGGCTGGAGATAGAAAGCGCACTTTCTGAAATACGCTTTCAGAATAATGAAAACGTATTCCACCCCAAAGCGGTGACAGAGTACGCTTCCTATAGACGAAAACGTATTTTTGAAAATACTCCGGCGATGGTTGCCGGCGGCTCCGGCCACCATTCTCGCCGGCCAACCTACCGGTGAGCTTAGCGCGTCGAGCCGCACCCATCCAGGGGTAGCACGGACCTCGAGGAGGGCGGGCTTGGGCGCACCCTCGACCGCGGCAGACGGCGGCCTCGGCCATCTTCAGACACGGCGCCACAGGGCACCGGAGAAGGAGGGGAAGGGCGGGGAAGATTCGCCGGGTCTTGGTGATCCTCATGGTGAAGAAATGAGGGGGCGGTGAGCTCGGTGCTGCCCGAATTTAGCAGGAGCAGAGCGGCGGCCATGGTGGTCAACTGAGGCGAGGAGGGCGGCTAGAGCTCGATGGAGTGGCTCGGGAGGTTGCTAGAGGAGTGGTGAGGAGGATGGAGTGCTCGGACGGGCTCGGGGTGGCCTTATATAGCCACGGTGACGATGCCATAGCCGGAAGCCGCCGCGGACGCGCGGATGATGCCTCTGGCGCGACCGCGTGTGCGCGCACGCGCGGAGAGGGAGAGAGGCCAGGGGGAGTGCACGCGGTGCAGAGATACCGCGGGGGAGCAAGAGGACAAAGGCAAGGCGACGACGGCCGTAGGCATCCCGGGATGGCGTGGCTCGCCGGAAGGTAAAGAGGTGAGGGGGAGGGGTCCAGAGATGTGGCGTGGACGCAGGAGAGTGGGTGCAACGCAGTGGACATGCCGCGGTGTCGCGAGGGCGACGTTTGGGCGGCGGCAGAGGGGTCCCGGCGGCCGGAGCACGCTTTCGGTGTGCCTGACCGCGTGGTCACCACGTGCACAGGTGCACGTGGTGCATTTTGGCCAACCACAAGATGTCTAGCGTGTAGTCCTTCCTAAGTGGGTCCTACCTGAGGTGATAGATCGAAGAAAGCCACTGTGGGTTGATGGGAATGATCGACTAAAGTTTGTTGTTGCAAACTTAGGCATGAAATAGTGATCAAATGGGATGGGGTAAGGGCTAATCAGGATGTCTCAGGGGTTTAGGGTAGGAAGGACTATGATCCTGTGAATTTTGAAATGATTTGGACCAATATTTAACATAGTTGCTTTACAACTGCCAAATCTGGTCCAGAAGCTAGATCAGGAAGTAGCACTCACATGGTTGCTTGGGTTGAGCTGAAATTTTGTAGAGGGTGATGATTTGTGCATATGAAGGCACCATAAAAATTTCATCCCATTTGGATAAGTATAAATGGTACTTCCTTCACAATGCTCCTCACTGGGCAGAAACTAGGGGGATTTTTGTGGGGAAAATGACTTGGCAAAAAGATGTGAATTTTGGCATGCTCAAATTATATAGGGATACTTAAGTCCTGGATTAATTTCAGAATTTTTGAAGCAATATAAATATAGTTTCTTCACAAACTGAAATTGTGACCAGAAACCAAGATTTGAAGGTGTGCTCACATATTTTGTTGGATGGGGATGAAATTTTGTGGAGATTCATAATTTGACCATATAAATGATATACCAAAATTTCAACTCATTTGTATTATCCTAGCTAGTACTTCTTTCACAAAGCTTCTCTCTGGACAGAAACTTTGGGAATTTGCTGAGGAAGTTTTACTAGGCAAATGAAGCTGAATTTTGGCATGTGGCAATCATATGGGTATGAGAGAGTGCACAAAATTTTTGAAGGCAATCAGGAAAAGTTAAATAGCACTTCCTTCACAAAGTGCCTTGCTGGAAAAAATAGGAAATGAATATTCCTGAATTATTTCTGAACTAGGCAATGATGGGTTTTGGCATATTTGTGGAAGATGTGATCTAAAGAATTTTTGAGAATTTTGTGGGAATTTTTGGAATGGTAGAAATATAGGTTGCTTCACAACCTAGGGCAAAAAGGGTTATTCCTTTAATAGAAAAAGGAATATTCCCAAGGAATAAACATTCGGGTTGGGCTAAGCTGGAAATGACATGGCCTTGGGATAGGTTTGAGAATGACAAGCCACTTGGAAGTGACAGGAGAGAAGATCTCCCCAGGTTTTAAGACCACATAGCCACGGAAAATGGAACTCCAAATAAAAATTGGAAGAAATCCAAAAGAAAAAGAAAGGGCCAAAAATCGGGGTGTTACATGCGCACAAGCTCGACCTCTGCCCACTTGGTGAACTTGTCGATGGCGACGTAGAGGTAGCGGTAACCGCCAGCCGCGCGAGGGAAAGGTCCCAGGATATCCAGCCCCCAGACCGTGAAGGGCCATGAGAGGGGAATCGTCTGGAGGCCCTGCACCGGCTGGTGGATCTGCTTGGCATGGAACTGGCATGCCTCGCAAGCTTGGACCAGCGTGGTGGCGGCACACAGCGCAGTGGGCCAGTAGAAGCCGCTGCGGAACACCTTGCCGACGAGGGTGCGTGACGAGGAGTGGTGGCCGCAGTCTCCTCCATGGATATCGGCGAGCAACTCGCGCCCTTGTTCTTTAGAGATGCACCACAGCGAGACGCCATTGGGGCACCTGTGGTACAGCTCACCATCTTGTAAGCAGTAAGCAGTGGCCTGCCGGGCCACGCACTCTGCTTCTGAGTCCTTCTCCGGGAGGGTGCCGTGAAGCAAGTAAGCCTTGAACTCCGCGGCCCAGCTATCCGCTCGAGGCTCCAGCGCGAGCAGCAGGCGCGGTCCTGAGGCTGGGCCGCAGTTCGGCGTGCCCGTGGGCGGTGCGGGCGGGAGTTTCTCATGAAGGAGCGCGGTACTCGCGGCAGGAGGTGTGGCTGATGGTTTGAGGAGCCTTTCCTCAAAGACGCCGGGGCTCTGAGGTTCGCGGCGCGATGCTCGTTTGGCGATGTCGTCAGCTTCTTTGTTGCTACTGCGGGGGACGTGCTGCAGCTCCAGGCCAAGAAAACGCTTCTCAAGTTTACGTACCTCGTCTAGGTAGGCAGCCATGTGCTCGTCCTTGGGCTTGTAGCTTTTGTTGGAGAAGTTGAACAGAAGTTGCGAATCACCCTTGATGATCAGACGCTTGATGCCCAGAGCGAACGCGGCCTTGAGGCTAGCGATGAGGCCCTCATACTCTACGATGTTGTTGGAAACCTTGTCGGTGTGCATGAAGCAGAGCTGTACGGCGTAGTAGAGCCTGTCTCCTGTTGGCGAGGTGAGCATGACTCCAGCCCTCGCGCCCTGTCGTGAGAAGGCGCCGTCGAAGTGCATGGTCCAGCCGCCAAGCACCTCGTCCCCTGGCAGGAGGGATTTGGCCTCGCGAGGCTCCTCCTTATACGTGTCCGTCCACTCCGTGACAAAGTCGGCCAGAGCCGCACCTTTGATGACTCTGGTGGTGGAGAACTCCAGCTGGAAGGCTTGCAGTTCGATGTTCCATTCGGCGACGCGGCCGGCGGCGTTGGGGCTGCGCAGAACTTGCTCCAAGGGGTAGGAAGAGATGACCTTGATGGGATGACCCTGAAAGTAGTGGCGCAGCTTCCTGGAGGCGACGAGGAGCGCGAGGAGGAGCTTCTGCTGCATGGGGTAGCGCTCTCGCGCATCCCTTAGCACGGTGTTGACGAAGTACATGGGGTGTTCGATAAGGCGCGTAGTTGTGGTGGCAGCTTGCTCTCCAGGCACCTCGCGAGGCTCGACGGGCCCGGGGAGCTCACGAGGCTCAAGAGGCTCGGGAGGATCACGAGGCTCGGAGGACTCACGCGGCTGAGGAGGCTCGCGAGGCTCGGAGGACTCACGAGGCTCGGATGGCTCACGAGGCTCGGGAGGTGCGGAGGGTTTCTCATTAGCGCAGACATGCTCCTCTCGCACCGCCACCAGTGCCGTGCTGGCCGTCTGAGGTGTGGCCGCCAAGTACAGGAGCAAGGGCTCGCAAGATCGCTACGCGACCATGATGGGCGGGCTCGTGAGGTACCTCTTGAGGTCTTCAAAGGAGGCGTTTGCCTTAGGAGTCCACTTGAAAGAGCCGGACCTCTTCAGGAACTTGAAGAAAGGCAAGGCCCGCTCACCAAACTTGGAGATGAAACGCCCCAGGGAGGCCATACATCTTGCCAAGCGCTGCATTTCCTTGAGGGTCCGGGGAGGACGCATTTTCTCGATGGCCTTGATTTTCTCAGGGTTGGCCTCAATGCCACGGTGCGAGACCAGGAAGCTGAGGAGCTTGCCGGAAGGAACTCCGAAGATGCACTTCTCGGGGTTGAGCTTGAGGTTGACCTTGCGTAGGTTGGCGAATGTTTCCTTGAGGTCCGCAATGAGGGATCCAGCCTCACGAGACTTGACCACGATGTCATCGACGTAGGCCTCCGTGTTCCTCCCCATCTGAGGCCCCAGCGTGATGCGCATTAGCCGTTGGAAGGTGGCTCCCGCGCTCCTCAAGCCGAAGGGCATGCAGACGTAGCAATATATGTCGCAGGGGGTGATGAAGGCCGTCCTCTCCACGTCTTCGGCCGCCATCTTGATCTGGTGATAGCTTGAGAAGGCATCTAGGAAGCATTGCAGATCGCACCCGGCGGTGGAATCTACGATCTTGTCGATGCGGGGCAGCGGAAATGGATCTTGAGGGCAGAACTTGTTGAGGCTAGTGAAGTCGACTGTAGGATCGAAGTATGTCTACCAGAGGAGGGGTGAATGGGAGTTTTAAATTTTTCTCAGAAATATCAAATCTCTCGGAACCCAGCAGCGGAACGAATGAAAATACAGTAAACAGTGAGCGAATACAAACTACCGAATGGAAACTAATCACATGGACCGAGGTAAATCACATGATTGAAATATGGCATGTCACAGTTCGAATATAAAGAAGGGTAGTAGAAGTGACCAGTGATGCTCGATGGCAACAAGGTGTTTGGTAGACCAGTTCGCCCTTCAGCACAAGGACTACGTCTGGTTGGAGGGGTTGTGATTTAACACAGAAGATAAACTCTCTTCGCCCTATTCTCCTCGACAATTGGTTCGTCAACCAATGCCGATTACTCGTGTTAGATACTTGACGGCGATCTCCAAACCTTCACTGAAGATGAACTCTCTTCAGCTCTCTTCGCGAACCACAATACTCTTGGTTGCTGAAGATTTTGCTCGGTGAAGACAATACTCTTCGACACTCGAGCGGACACCTATCCGTCTAGAGAGTTGCAGCTCTCAAGAGTAATAGGCGGAGCGTACTGGACTTAGATTCTAGTGATGCTGAACCACTATCTAATTTTTCGGCTCTAGGGTTTTTCTCTTGGTGGATTTTAAACTCAAATCTTTCGGAGAGGGGGTAGCTCAACAATCTTCTCAGAATCAAAACGGAGCAGCCACCGGACAACGCCGGCACGGGGTGGCTATTTATAGCCGCAGCCTTCCCTGGTGGGAAATGACCATTTTGGACACGCGGTCCAGCCAATGGCCAACCGACACGTTCACAACGGTCGGAATTGGGAGCAACGGTAACATTACTTGCGGAGCAAGAAATGCTAACTCCTCGGTCAGAGTCAAATCTCTCGCAGCGAAGAAGATCACAGTCTCTTGCTGGCAAGTATTTGCTCGGAATACAAAGAGATTTCTCTTGCATCTTTCATAGGATTTGGGTTTAGCATCAGAGAATCAAAACTTCGAACGCTACACCCCTCTTAATAGTACGGTGGTCCTATGACTCAATGAAAAGAAACGAAACAACGAAAAGAATGCTACGTCTTCTCTTCGTCTTCAATTTCCTCGGATGCAGTCACTTCCTTCGGACAGGCACCGAACCAATTGCTTCACGTCAGCAATTTTTGAGGGTCACACTTGTCGTCATATCCTTCAGTGATAACTTTCACTGCAACGCAGGGGATAAATTTCGGAGATATGAATCCAAACTTCTCTCAACTCCAGGGACCTGTTACTCTGTGTGCACTAGCAAACACATCAGTCCCTTACTGTTTGTCAACAATCTCCAAAACATAAGGAGGCAACATTATTTCACCAACAATCTCCCCCTTTTTGGACGATTGATGACAAAACAGATAATCATCGAAGTGAAGATAGATAAATGTAAAATGGGTCAAACAAGAGTGAGTAAGAGTTACTTGCTCGAATATGAAATGAACTCCCCCTAAATGTATGCAAGGACGAAAGATATGAGATAGATTTTCCTGCAATAATTGAAATATATGGAGGAAGTTTCACTCATTCGAGACATTTGATTTGCACTGATGAGATATAATCCATGGAGATCTTAGTGCAATCAAAGTTAACTTCTGATAATAATTCCACCTGCAAGACAAATACTTCGAGAGAAATGGTGCAGCAGCAGGGGTTATTAATATTACAACACAGAAGTTAATCGAGTTTGACAACAAGGAGCAAATGGACTGGCACCGAAAGTTTCAAACTCGAACGAAACCAAAACAAATGAAACACCAAAAGAAAATCTATCGAGACTCGATGTAATTCTCCCCCTTTTTGTCAACAAGTGTCAAAAAGGTGACGCATAACATGAGTGAAGAAACGCAGATCTTGGGTCAATCAGTGGCATCTCCAGATGAGCTGTTCGAGGAGATTTCTTCTTCGGAAGTGACTGGAATAGCTTCGTCATCAGCAGCAACAGATTTTTCTTCAACAACAAGAGCTTGAGGTTGAGCAGCCGAAGGAATAGCTGGAGTGGCCACTGGAGGAACACGAGACTGCACATTGCCTTCGGTAGGTTTCTCTGTTGGTGATGTGGCTTCAGATTCATCAAGCAATTTACGCAGCCTTAGATGAAGAAGATCAGTTGTAGGCTCTTGAGCAGGCAGAGAAGGAGTCCTATCTTGAAAATCTTCGATAGTGAAGCCTTTATCAATGTAATCATAAAGCTCTTGGAGATTGACGTTCAGGAGTTGTTTTTCAGTAAAGAACTTGCGAAGCAATTTCCAGAGTCTTTTCTTATTTTCATCAGCAATCAGATGCATTATCCTCGTGCAATTGTTAATTGCATTCAGTTTGGAGGCAAGATGTTCTTTCTCACGTCTATCTTCTGCAATATGTTGCATGGGCAGCTGTTGAGTATGCAAACTAACTTCGAGTTGCGATGGAGGTTGAGGCGTAATATTTCGGTCGCGCTGAGGCAGACGAGGCCCATCAAAGTGCTTGTGATAGTCGCGGGAGCTTGAAGCAGTCGACTTGCCCGAAGAAATATCTTCCATAACTTGCAGAGTATCGCGAACTGGAGGAATGAAGCTTTTGTGGCTGTCCTTCGCAAGATACACGGTTCGCATCGCATGATCAATAACTTTCTGTATCCAGGGTGCATATACCTTGATGCAAATTGGATACTGAGCAGAATCCTTCAGGATATGCAGGAACATGTCTTCGACATCGAAAATATATCGTTCGGAGATTGCATATATCGCATTACGAAGAACATCTGATATTGACTTATCGGGATTCATGCCAGCCATCGGACAAATAGTGTAAGAGAGCATGTGAAACAATGTCTGATTCTCGAATGTCAAATGTTCAGGACGAGGAGGACCAGAGTAGTCACGAATCTTGTCTTTGTCCATAGTGCACCGAAAAACTTCATCTGAGATAACGTCAATGTTCTGAACTTGAATGTTAGTGTTACCGTGCTCAAAGCGAGGGAAATGGAAGTGCGAGACAAAATCTGTCGAAGTGCACTTGATGCGTTTTCCTTCGGTCATCCATTCCATAATCCATTTTGAGCTATCTTTTTCATCACCAGAGATGTGCAATGTTGCATAGAATTGAAGAATAATTTCTCTGTTCCACGGGTGCTCGAACTCAAAAATCTTTGTGAGGCAGAAATCATCTAGATCCTGTAGCAATTGATTAAAGCAGCCAATAGTTCGCATAGCAGGAATATCCAGAAATTCATGAGGAAAAATCTTCTTGCTCTCATAAAGGACCCGAGAGTAATAAATTTCTTGTTCCTTGGTCCAGAACCGAGGTGATTCAGAAGTGCGCGGGCCATCATACGGACTGTCCTGAAAGAATTTTGGATGCGCATTCCGATTGAAAAGAGGTCCTTTTGCGCCTGCGCCTGTCGAGAACAATGGCAATTCTTCGCGAGGATATGGATAATTAAGTTCTTCTTCGGGAGAAATAACTTCATCACCGTACACAACTGAGTCAGATCGGCGGACAGAGACAGATTTGCGCTCGGAGGGACCAACATCTGCCATTCGTGCGACTGTATTGATGGATAATTTTAGTGGGGAGGGAGCAGGAGGCACAACAGATGGTGCAGCAGGGGCGGTTGGTACTCGAGTAGGTTCATCAACTTGGGGCACCGAGGCCGAAACATCCATTGGAGGAGGCAGAGACTGTTCCACAGTTACTTGTTTTTGCCTGTCGACAGATGGAACTCGGACTTGCGGCGCTTCATGAGCCGGAGAGGTTTGAGGTTCGGAGCGAGGAATTTCACCTTCCTCTAAAACAACATGTTGCGAGGGAATTTCAACCCGAGCAGGGGAGGCCACAGGCACTGATTCAGTTGGCCTTGGCGAGGGAATTTCAGCCCGAGCAGGGGAGGCCACAGGCGCTGATTTAGTTGGCCTTGGCGAGGGAGGAGCATCCGTGTCCTTAACAGCAGGCTCAGAAGATTTTTCTTTCTGAGACTGAGCATCTTAACGGATAGGAGACGGTTCCTTCGGAGCTGGAGGTACATTTTTCTTCGCCATTTTCTTTCTTTGCTTGATCTTTTGCTTCGCAACTTGATCAATATGGCCTTTAACCAGATCATTGTAGCCAGTTACTTTGGCTTGATGTTCATCACAAATTTTTCGAACAATTTCATCAAGATCTGTGTGAAAGCGCAACCTTCGGTTACGTAGAAGACTCATGGCTCGGTTGATATCCTTGTAGGAATCTTCGAGTGTGTTGATGATGAACTTTGATGAGGCAGTTTTCATTCGCTCATTAAGATCCATTAGTTCGGCAGAGAGGGAATTAATCTCAACTGCGTCATCTCTCAGTTCTTGCACTACTGATGTTGCTTGAGCAATAACTTCGGCAGGGATAGGCAAAGATGCCACTTCTCCATCGAAAGGGTTCTCCACAAACTTATCGAGCTGCTCCATGATAAATATATGATCATAATAATGAGGTGCATCTGACTTGCCAGAGGGAGCAGTCTGAACAGGAATATGAACTTGCTTGGAAGGTGGCTTAGAAGCCAATGGTTGAGTCAGTGTAGGTGCAAATTTAGCAACCCCTTCGGAGCAGAGGATTGAGAAGCATCTTGCTCGGTAGACGTCTTGATCTTCCTCACCTCAGGTATGGGAATGTTTTCGCTAGGCTTTGCAGTCTTCACTGGAGCATCAACTACCAAATTCTTCAAGTCAATTGCATCTGGATGCGGAGTTGTGTTCACATGCTGTTTCATGGTGACAGTGGTAGCTGGCGTTTTTCTGGCAGGCGTCTTCTTCGGTGGCGCCAAATTGATCCGAAGATTAGGCAGCACGGTTGAGGTGGTAATGTTCACATCCTCGCTGAGAGCAGCAGCAACCTCTTCTTTGGTGAGCGGAGGATCATCTTCATCAGCCGAGGAATCATCCATATTTGCTTCATCTGCTGGTACACCCTTTTTCTTCTTCGGTGCACGCTTTCTCTTCGGAGCAGCAGCATTGGGATCATGCTTATGTTTGGTGTGTCCTTCAGACATCCCTTCGGCCCTTTTGTTTTCCATATCATCTCTGAGAAGACGAAGGTTTTCTTCTTCACGAGCCTTTTTCTTTTCTGCCCTCTCATCTCTTTTTACAGCATTGCGTTGACGCTTAGCAAGTTCATCAGGATATGAGGCCGGAGTGCGAAGAGAGGACTCATGAGCATTTGCCGGAGGAGGTGGTCTCTCTTGAGGTCCATTTGACTTGATTAGAGAAAGTTCTCGGCAGTCACCCCACGGTGGATGGAATGCAAAATTCTGAGCAAAACGAGGGGCAACGAACTCATAATTGAACCATTTGCGCACCCAGTGGTGTCGAATCCATTGCTGTCGTGTATCTCGTTCGTGTTTTGATTCGCCTGGAACTGTGTTGTATCGGTCATGAGAAATATATTCAGCTGTGTTTGTGAGAGCCTGTCTGCCACCCCTCTTCTTTTTCGGAGCAGTTTCTACTTGCTCGACGTCATTTTGTTCGGCCCTTTTTCTCTTGCTGGTTGACGGGCCTACCGTTGGGCCCTTAGCATTTGGAGCTTTTGATTCATCAGCAGTGCCCAATACAATATCATCTCTTTCAGGCTGGCTACGCTGAGCTGAATCTGCAACTGACTGCATTTTCCTGTGAACATAGATAGATGTGAGGGAAAATGGGGACAGGGTTACGAATGCACACAGCTAAGATTTGGAAAAACAGAAATCGTTTTTGTTGAAGAGGTAGATGCAGACTTTGAGAAATGTTTCGGGCGAAAGAAATGTATAGAACGAACTAGTAGGTTCGAAGAAAATACTAGTAAGCGTGCTAAGCATTCTGTTCGGACGAGACACAACACAAACCCTAGATCTGAAGTTTTTCGGATGCGAGGGACAACTACAAACCACATCCACAAAAGTTACCTAGCAGTAAGGATATGAGAAATTGCAGTAAAACAAGGCTATTTCTACCGCGGACGAACTTGAACTGGATGAACATAAGAACAAGTTCGCACTGCACATACCCTAGCTTGGTGATGTGCAGCAGCTACGGCGGCGCGGAGACGCAGATGATCCGCGGCGGTGAGGGAGGACTCCGACGACCCCTTTCCAGCAGTGAAGCGGCGAAGGTGGTCGGCGTCGTCGAGCTCGAGGAGGAGCAGTGCGGTAGGGCTTCGGAGAGTGGAGATAGTGGAGATGCGAAGTGAAATGAGGAAGGGGGCGGCGCAGTATATATATGCGAGGGGAAAATGACCGCACCCTGAATCTGATCGGACGGACGGAGTCAAGGGACACTTGCGATTCAACGGATAGGATAAGCTGGCAGTTGATGATGAGCACGTGGCAACCGTCATCTAAGAACGTGGTCCAGACCTGGGCGGGAAACCCCAAATTTTGGACGGCTTTCGCCAAAACAGATGAAGTTCGGACCGAAACTTTAGCGTGGTCAAGGACACCAGATAAAGTTTCGTTCACAGATGAATTTTGTGCATTCATAACAGAACAGCATAGACTGGAAGAGATAGAATAGAGGGAAAACAGGGTCCTAGATATTTCACTCAGACGAAGAAAAACAAAAACTCGAGAGAAAAACTATGAGTGAAATTCATTCGGACAAACACAAAATCCTCAAGTGCAGCTCATCCAAGAGAAATTGTGGTGGCGTTACCCACCGTATAAGAACTGTATGACCCCGGGCGTCGCACAATTATCGTGGCACCCGGTTAGTCTAGTTCTTCGTTAATGTATTCACTCTCAGAAAGAAAATTTCACTTTGTCGAAATTTTCAAACTCTTCGAGTGTTATGCACCCATTCCTTCTAAGATGTGGAAGTGTTGGTACGGGTGTCGAGTCCAGCTTACTGCACGTTTGCAGAATCTAGGATATTTAGCTCACACCGTAACGCACAGAATCTTATCTCGTCGAGAGGTTTGGTGAATATATCGGCGAGATTCTCTTCGGTGTTGACATGACTGATAACAATATCCTCTCGAGCACCATGATCGCGTAGGAAATGATGTCTGATCTCAATATGCTTGGTGCGTGAGTGCTGCACACGATTGTGTGCAATTTTGATCGCACTCTCATTGTCGCACAATAGAGGAATCTTCTTGACCTTTATGCCATAATCCTTCAGAGTCTGCTTCATCCATAGCAACTGTGTACAACATGCGCCAGCAGCAATATATTCGGCCTCAGCCGTAGAGAGTGAGACACAATTCTGCTTCCTTGATGACCAACAAACCAATGATCTACTGAGGAAATGACATGTCCCCGAAGTAGATTTCCTGTCAACCCGATCACCTGCATAATCTGAGTCTGAATAGCCAACGAGGTCAAACTGTGCTCCCTTAGGATACCATAAACCTAAGGTGGGGGTGTGAGCCAAATATCTCAGAAGACGCTTGACCGCTTGGTGATGCGATTCTTTCGGTGCAGCTTGAAAACGAGCACACATGCAAACACTCAACATAATATCAGGTCTGGATGCACATAGGTAAAGCAAAGAACCAATCATCGAACGATATGCTTTTTGATCATAATCTTTACCGTACACGTCTGCGTCCAGCTGGCCATTTGTGGGCATGGGAGTTTTGTAACCCTTCTGTTTGCAATCTTGCATTTTGAACTTCTTAAGACAGCTTTCAGGTATTTCTGCTAAGATATGAAAGTTCCTTTGTCCTGTTGACGAATTTGCAGTCCGAGAAAGAACTTAAGTTCACCCATCATAGACATTTGATACTTCTCGGACATCATTCGCCCGAATTCCATGCTGCAAGCATTGTTAGTACAACCGAAAATAATATCATCCACATAAATTTGACACACAAATAGATCGCCATCGATAGCACGAGTGAAAAGAGTGGAATCAGTGGATCCTGGCTTAAACCCTTTTTCGAGCAAAAACCTCTTTAGAGTGTCATACCAAGCTCGAGGGGCTTGCTTCAATCCATACAGCGCCTTTTTCAACCTGAAAACTTTGTTAGGAAACTGAGGATTTTCAAAGCCAGGTGGCTGCCTAACATATACTTCCTCATCAATTTCACCATTGAGAAAAGCACTTTTCACATCCATTTGATAAAGCAGAATATCATTGTAATTTGCATAAGCGAGAAGAATACGAATTGCCTCAAGGCGAGCAACAGGAGCATAAGTTTCACCGAAATCAATACCTTCTACCTGTGTATACCCGTGAGCGACAAGACGTGCTTTGTTCCTCACAACAATGCCATTTTCATCTTGCTTATTTCGGAAAATCCATTTTGTGCCGATGATATTGTGCTTCTTAGGATTCGGTTTGTCAACCAATTCCCACACATCATTTAATTCGAATTGCACCAACTCTTCTTGCATGGCATTCATCCAATCGGGATCATTCATGGCTTCCTCGTACTTGGTAGGTTCTGTCAATGAGACGAAGGAGAAACTGCCATAGTAGTTAGCCAAACGAGTGCGAGAACGAGTTGTGGGTCTGTAACCTGGATTCTCGAGATCTTCGAGGATTAATGCAGGGTCAACTCGATTTGCCACTCGTGGGTGAGGATTTTCTTCTTGATTTTCATTTTCCTCAGTATCAGCATCAGGATTGGCATTAGTATCGCCATTTCCATCATGATTGCCATTTTGGTCGGCATTAGGATTTGGGTTGCCATTCGTGTTCGGTGCGGCATTTGCTTCGGCAATAGCTTGGCGTGTTCGTCGAGCTATGGGAGCATCATCATCGGAAGAATCAGGTACATTTCCTTTGACTGGCCTCACATCTCCAATAGCCATTTGCCGAATAGCATCCGAAATCGGAGGTTTATCTATCACATTAGGCAGGTGCTCCTTTTGGGAGCCGTTAGATTCATCAAACCGCACATTTACCGTTTCCATAACTTTCCCGTGGTGAGAGTTATAGACACGATAAGTATGCGAGTTCGAGCCATAACCAAGAAGAAAACCTTCATGTGCTTTGGGTGCAAACTTAGAATTATGATTCATGTCACGAATGTAGCATGGTGCACCAAAAACACGTAGATAAGAAACATTCGGTTTCTTGCCAATGATAAGCTCATATGAAGTTTTCTTAAGGAATTTGTGAAGATAAACACGATTCACAACATGGCAAGCAGTATTAATAGCATCAGCCCAGAAATGAATAGGAGTTTTATACTCACTGAGCATTGTTCTCGCCATTTCAATAAGAGTTCTATTCTTTCGCTCAACAACTCCATTTTGTTGGGGAGTGTATGTGGCAGAGAATTCATGAGTAATACCATTTTCATCGAGAAAATCTTCTATATGAGTATTTTTGAACTCAGTGCCATTGTCGCTTCTGACATGTTTAATACGCACTTCATATTCATTTTCAGCTTTCTTGGCGAATCTTTTGAAGATGTCTTGGGTGCAAGTTTTCTATTCAAGAAAGAATACCCAAGTGTATCGAGAAAAATCATCAACAATAACCAGACCATAATGACTGCCTCCGAAACTTGCATAGTTTTGAGGCCCGAATAAATCCATATGAAGAATTTCCAGTGGTCTTGTTGTGGTCATAACAGTTTTTGATGAATGATGCTTCTTGGCCAATTTACCAGCCTCACAAGCAGCACAAAGACGATCCTTGTCGAATTTCACAATAGGAATACCACGGAGATGATTTTTCTTCACGAGTGTCTGCAAGTTTCTCATACCTGCATGACCAAGTCTTCGGTGCCACAGCCATCCTTCCGTTGCTTTCGCAAGCAAACAAGTTCGGACTGAGGGACCCTTAGAGAAATCCACAATATATAAATCACCTTTTCTATTTCCTTCGAATACGAAGGAATTGTCAGTGGCCATGAAGACAATGCATTTGAATTTAGAAAATAGAACTAGCATGCCTAGATCACACAGCTTGCCGACAGACATAAGATTGAATCCAAGAGACTGAACAAGTAAAACATCATCAATGTTCTTATCCTTGGATATAGCAATTTTACCTAACCCAAGTACCTTTCCTTTGTTGTTGTCGCCGAAAGTGATGTACTTCTCAGATGAAGCAGTTAAATTTGGGTCGACAAACAACGACTTGTCTCAGGTCATATGACTAGTGCATCCACTATGCATTATCCATTCGGTACAAACGGAGACGTAGTCCTTTTCTTTCGAAGCTTTGGCCATGAAGCAGTACGCAGGAGACACGTTGTCGCTCGAATGATTTTCGAAGAAGTTCGATGCAGGAGTAGAGCCACATGCTATGCCAGCCATGCCAGAGTCGGAATCCTCCTCTGATCCATCAACCTCTTCGACGTCAGAAGATGCTTCTTCTTCGGAATCCATTTCCTTGCCGATGTACGCCTTGGCCTTGCGTGAAGTGTTCTTGCGGTTGGACGAGGACTTGGAGGGATTCTTCGAGGAAGATCTTGACGAGGACTTGGAGGAATCCTTCTTCTTGAAGAACTTCTTTGTTTTCTTCTCATCATCGGAGTCGTAGCTCTTGCTCTTGCTTTTGCCATGGTTTCCTGAATCATATCTTCCACTAGCACGGATTTCAGCTTCCCAGAGAGGGCAGTCCGAAATGAAATGACCTGGCTTTCTGCACTTGAAGCAGGTGTAGTCTCCTATTGGCTTTGATGCAGATTTGGAGCCGCCAGAGTTGCTGGATCCTTTCTTCTGAAACTGATTTTTCCTATGAAGACGCTGGAATCTTTTCGTGATCAATGCGAGATCCTGACTAATCCTTTTAGTGTCATCTGAATCTTCATCGGCATTTCCTTCTGAGGAAGAATCAGGCACAGCCTTGAGAGCATGACTTTTTCGGTGACTTGAGCCATAGAGATCTCTCTTCTCTTCTTCTTGTTCTTCGTGAGTGTTTAGCCTTTCCATGATATCAGCAGAGTCGAGAACTTTGAAATCAGCCCATTCCCGAATCATCAGAACAAGTGTGTTGAATGAACTGTCAAGAGACCGGAGCAACTTCTTCACAACTTCATGATCAGTGATGTCTTTGGCGCCGAGACCTTGTAGCTTGTTTGCAATGTCACTAAGACGATCGAAAGTTTGCTGACAGCTTTCATTTCCAATGCGCTTGAACCGATTGAACTTGGCACGAAGTGTATCAATGCGAGCTTCTTTCTGAGTGGAAACACCCTCATTTATCTTTTCGAGAATGTCCCACAATTCCTTTGCAGTTTCACACTGACGGTAGCGAAGAAATTGAGCACGAGAGAGATGGCCACCAATTTCATCTTTAGCTTGAGCATCCATCTGAATGAGTTTATTCTCGTGGTCGGTGGGAACCTGGGGTACTTCAACTGTGAATCCATTCTGCACCACATTCCACATATCATCATCAATAGCTCGGAGACGGATCTTCATCTTCTCCTTCCAGAAGGGATAGTCCGTCCCATCGAAGATGGGAATCTTGAGGTGCGACTTGTAGCTCACTGAAGACATACTTAAACTCCAAGGTGGTTAGACCAAAATGAGCAGAGTCAAGGAGTACCTTGCTCTGATACAAATTGTAGGATCGAAGTATGCCTACCAGAGGGGGGGTGAATGGGAGTTTTAAATTTTTCTCGGAAATATCAAATCTCTCGGAACCCAGCAGCGGAACGAATTAAAATACAGTAAACAGTGAGCGAATACAAACTACCGAATGGAAACTAATCACATGTACCGAGGTAAATCACATGATTGAAATATGGCATGTCACAGTTCGAATATAAAGAAGGGTAGTAGAAGTGACCAGTGATGCTCGATGGCGACAAGGTGTTTGGTAGACCAGTTCGCCCTTCTGCACAAGGACTACGTCTGGTTGGAGGGGTTGTGATTTAACACAGAAGATAAACTCTCTTCGCCCTATTCTCCTCGACAATTGGTTCGTCAACCAATGCCGATTACTCGTGTGAGATACTTGACGGCGATCTCCAAACCTTCACTGAAGATGAACTCTCTTCAGCTCTCTTCGCGAACCACAATACTCTTGGTTGCTGAAGATTTTGCTCGGTGAAGACAATACTCTTCGACACTCGAGCGGACACCTATCCGTCTAGAGAGTTGCAGCTCTCAAGAGTAATAGGCGGAGCGTACTGGACTTAGATTCTAGTGATGCTGAACCACTATCTAATTTTTTGGCTCTAGGGTTTTTCTCTCGGTGGATTTTAAACTCAATTCTTTTGGAGAGGGGGTAGCTCAACAATCTTCTCAGAATCAAAATGGAGCAGCCACCGGACAACGCCGACGTGGGGTGGCTATTTATAGCCGCAGCCTTCCCTGGTGGGAAATGAACATTTTGGACACGCGGTCCAGCCAATGGCCAACCGACACGTTCACAACGGTCGAAATTGGGAGCAACGGTAACATTACTTGCGGAGCAAGAAATGCTAACAACTCGATGAGAGTCAAATCTCTCGCAGCGAAGAAGATCACAGTCTCTTGTTGGCAAGTATTTGCTCGGAACACAAAGAGATTTCTCTCGCATCTTTCATAGGATTTGGGTTTAGCATCAGAGAATCAAAGCTTCGAACGCTACACCCCTCTTAATAGTACGGTGGTCCTATGACTCAATGAAAAGAAACGAAACAACGAAAAGAATGCTACGTCTTCTCTTCGTCTTCAATTTCCTCGGATGCAGTCACTTCCTTCGGACAGGCACCGAACCAATTGCTTCACGTCAGCAATTTTTGAGGGTCACTCTTGTCGTCATATCCTTCAGTGATAACTTTCACTGCAACGCAGGGGATAAATTTCGGAGATATGAATCCAAACTTCTCTCAACTCCAGGGACCTGTTACTCTGTGTGCACTAGCAAACACATCAGTCCCTTACTGTTTGTCAACAATCTCCAAAACATAAGGAGGCAACATTATTGCACCAACATCGACGCACATGCGCTCCTTGCCGCCCTTCTTGGGGATGACGACTGGGTTGGCGAGCCATTCGGGATGGCGCACCTCGCAGATGACCCCAGCTTCTTGGAGCTTCTAAACTTCCTTGACGATGAAATCTTGCTTTTCTGGCGCCTGGCGCCGTACTTTTTGCTTGACGGGGCGTGCATTGGGGCACACCGTAAGTGGTGCTCGATCACCTCCCTCGGCACACCGGACAAGTCAGATGCTTTCCAGGCGAAAACATCCGAGTTTGCCCGAAGGAAGGTGACGAGCGCGCTTTCCTATGCGGGAGGAAGGCCAGCGCCGATGGTGAAGGCAGGGCCGGAGCCGCTGCCATCCACCGACACCTTCTTTCTCTCGGCGCGGTCCTGAGAGAACAGCTACTTCTTCTTCGCGGGCGCGGCCTCAGGAGGCTCGACCGCGTCCTCGTCAGCCGGATGTGTGACAGCGGTAGCCTTGTAGGCATGCTCCAGGGAGCAGATCGCGTCCTTCTCGTCGCAGGCGACAGTTATGATGTCGCTGCAGCCAGGCATCTTGAGGATGTTGTAGGCATGGTGGGTCGCCACCATGAACTTGGTGAGAGCTAGATAGCCCCAGATGGCGTTTTAAGGCAGGCCGATGTGCGCCACGTCGAAGTCGATGAGCTCGGTATGGTAGTTCTTGTGGGTGCCAAAGGTGACGGGGAGGCGCACTTGTCCTAGAGGGATGGTGGAGCCATCGGTCACTTCGAAGAAGGGCCTGGTCGGCATCAGCTGGTCATAGAGCACTTGGAGCGTATCGAAGGTATCGATGGAGATCACATTGAGGCCGGCGCCTCCATCGATGAGGGTCTTGGTGACCGCCACGTTGCTGATGGTGGGAGTGCACAGCATGGGGAGTGCGCCTGCGGAGGCCATGGACTTGGGGTGGTCCTTGGAGTCGAAGGTGATGGCGTACTGCGACCACTTGTGGGGCCGCGTGGCCTCATGCCTCGGGAGGGCGGCATTCACCTCACGAGAGAGCTGCTTGAAGTGGCGGTTGGACACGGGGGCCCGAGCCCCACCAAGAATGCATGTGACCGCACAAGGCTCCTGGTAGCCCCCAGCGCCCTCATCGGGCTGGTTGACGTTGTTCCTCCGGGGTGGCGGCGGCAGCGGCGGGAGAGCGCCATTGGCCCGAGGGTTCGCCTCGCGAGGCTGGTCGCGCCAGGCGGCCTCACGAGGCTGGTCACGCTAGCCCTGGCGGAAGTTGCCATTGCCGTCGCGGCCGTCCCAGCGGTTGCCGCCACGGCCACCTCCGTGACCGGCGCCGCGGCCATTGCGGTCGTCTCGGCGGCCCTGGCGCTCGTCGCGGAGCAGCTTGAGCTCCTGGCAGTCATCGGTGCTATGGGATCGCACGTTGTGGTAGGCGCAGAGCGGCCGGTCGTCTTTCCTGGGCTCGTCACGGTCATGGCCACACTTCTGCTCGGGCTCCGCTGCAAGCACGGCAGGGCCCTTACGCTTGACGTCGTTGTTCTTGGTCTTGGCAGCCTCGAGCGCCGCATCGGGATCGTTGTGGACGAAGAGGCGACCTTCTTCAGCCTTGGCGCACTTGTTGGCGAGGTCGAACAGCTCAAGCACTGAGTCAAGCTCGTCATTGATGGCGAGCTTCTCGTGCATCTTGACGTCCGTGACGCCGGTGGAGAACGCGGAGATGACTGCCGCGTCGGAGGCGCGCGGGATCTTGTTGCGCACTTGGCTGAAGCGCTGGATGTACTTGTGGAGGGTCTCATCTAGGAGCTGCCACACGTGCCGCAGGTCGTTGATGGTGAGGGAGCGGTCTTGCGTGCCCTTGAAGTTGGCGACGAACTGGCTGCAGAGCTCGGCCCACGACGAGATGGACACCTCGAGGAGGTTCATGAGCCAGGAGCGCGGGCCATCCTTGAGGGCCATGGGGAACCAGTTCACCATGACCTTGTTGTCGCCGTTCGCCGCCTCAACGCTCAGCGCGTAGAGCTGAAGGAACTCTGTAGGGTTGGGGGTGCCGTCATAGCGCGGAGGCAGCTCAGGCTTGAACTTCGCGGGCCACACCACCCGGCGCAGCTCGTTGGTGAAGGCGCAGCAGCCCACACCGCTCGAGGGAACGCCGCCGGTGAGGGCGGCGCGGTTCTGGCTCCTTGGCACCGCAACCTCCTGGACAGCCTGGTCCTGGCACTGGCGCTACCGCTCGAGGAGCACTCGCGCGTCGGGGATCGTGCGTCGGATGATCAGGCAGCTGGCCTCGTCACGGGTTGGCGGGGACGCGCCACGGGACGGCTCGCGCGCCCACGCGTTGCGCTGGGGCCCGCCGAGTTCGTCGCGCAGAGGAGGCGGCGGGGGAGCACCATGTGCCAGGTCGCCAGCGTGAGATGGCGGAGGGCGGAGCGAGTGGGAAGGCGCCGGAGCGTCCCCGACGGCGTTGACGAGCTCGGTGATGCGACCAATCTAGGCGTCGTAGCCGGCGTCAGCTGGACGGTAGCGAGGGAGGAAGAAGCCATGGCGGTGTGGCCGTTCGCCTGCATGGAGGGGTGCAGGGAGGATTCCTGCTGCTCGCGGGCAGCGGGGTCAGTGGCGGCAGCAGCCTTGACAGGATGGCGGCGGTTGCCGCGGGCCACCGGCTCCGTCTAAGCCACACGGCTAGCCCTGCGCTCGGCACGCTTGCGATGTGCGTCGGCCATGAGGCTAGTGGAACGGAGGGCGGAGCGGGAGAACAGTAGCGCACCCCTACCTGGTGCGCCAAATGTCGGAAGTGGGGCTCTGGGGACCCAAAGGTTCGAACACTAGGGTGAGCTTGTTCCCACCTCTTCGTCCCCTACCACGGCTAAGCTATGGCGGGAGCGCGCTAGCGGGGAGCAGACCGTGGACTCAGTGGTTTTACCCAGGTTCGGGCCACCTTGCGGTGTAAAAACCTACTCCTGCTTGGTTTTGATTGTGGTGAGCAAGGGAGCGTTCTCACGTACAAGGTAGGAGAAGGAGTCGACTGAGCTGGGTCGGGATCGGGTCCTCTCCCACGATGGCAGCACTGTCCCTTTATACCTGCCTTGGTCCTCTTCCCCCTCAAAACTTAGGCGGGAAGGGTTGCCACACTTGGCGGGTTTTGAAAGGGGACAGGCGCTCAGGCTATCCTGACTAAAGGCGGTCTTCGTCTGCAAAAGCATGATCCATGATGCGCCGGTGGACTCGGTGATGACCTCCGCCCTATGCGCCCGCCGTCTTGGTCTTCCTTCGCCGATCGGGCAACCTTTGGGGTCGCTTTGGGAAGCGAACGGCTGGCCTTGCTCCCTTAACACAAAAGAGGAAACCATCTTCATCCGCGCCTGCTGGCGCGGCCTCTGCCGCCGCTCGTCGCCGCGCGCGTCACCCACGTGATGGGCTCGAGACCGTGCAGCCGAGCCGAGCAACCTTCGTCTTGAGCGCCTCTCAGGAGGAAGCCTAGAGAGTCCATCTCGGGAGGTCGCCTCGCGAGAGAGCCTCATGAGGCTGCTGGTGAAGATGTCGGGTCTTGTTCGTCGCTCCCTGAGGAGGGGTCCTTAGGAGGCCAGGACCTCACGAGGGGTCTTAGTGAGATGCTTGATGAAGAGGGCCTGCTGGGCCCACGCCAGGCGTTACACCCTGGGCCAAAGGCAGACGGGCCTGGATACCCTGGGTTCTATGGGCCCGACAACCATGGACCTCGTGCGTCCTAGCTCTCAGCCTCTCCACGTACAGTCCTCTTCCGATGGCTGTCGTTCGTTGACCGTGTTGACGACGTCGTGCCGAGAGCGTCAAGGCGGTGGATGATGACGAGGCCTAGGAAGGGAACGACCCGGAGCCGGGGAAGACGCAGCAGTGGTTGCCCACGCGGAGGGGGGTACGGGAGTTTACTGGTTCGGCTGCGGTGTGAGGCTGCCGTCGCCAGAGAATAACAGGAGGTGTGGGTGAGTACATGGATGGCCTAGCCAGCTATGGGAGTAGGGTGGGGCAATGAGGCCTGCGCGGTAGCACAGCCGGTCACGGGAGGCGGGAGCAGGCGGTCCCGCCGGCGCTGGTTTGGGCGGTTGGAGCAAGAAGATCAGAGATTGAAGAAGAAGCACGGCCGTTGGATTAGCATCCAACGGTCACTGCTGCTAGAATCGTTTGTTGACTATAAGTGGACAAAGCCCTGCGTACGCGTCAACTTAGTAGGCCCACAAACATCTGTGGCGGACAGCATATAGCCCATTTGCTATTTTTCCTAAATTTACAGACCAATTGCTAATTATTACATAATTTATTGCAGCCCACATTAAATTTTTAGAATAGCTGACCATTTTCTCCAAGGGCAGGATTAAAAATTTCAACGATATTTCATTGAAATTGCTGAACTATTTTTAATCCCGAAATTTCGAGCCCGGTAATAACTAAATTTAAAATATATTTAAATTATGTTAAAATCCAATGAAATTTGAAATATCAAAAAATAAAAGAAAATTCGCAATTTGAAATTAATTGCCCATTTTCTTTGTTTTTATATATATACATCCCATTTCATATTACTTATATGATTTACATCCCTTTTTGTTTGGGCAGGCCGACTATATCCCTTGTCGTCTTGAAAGATTTGCAGCCCAGGAGGACGGAGAAAAAGAAATCGACATGTGTAGGCTATTCTACGGAGAAAAAAAAGGTGAGCTAGTCATTTTCATCGTGAAAAAAAACAGCTGGGCTTGTCATATTGTAAACAAAAAATAAAAGCCTGGGCTAGACGGGCCACAGACACCGCACAGCCCAGTTGATAACCTACTCCGTCTCAACAACAACAACAACAAAACTGCTCTAGCAACTGGGTCCCACGTGTCAGCCGCTCCATGTGCAATTCTCTCGTAGTACGTTGACAATGTCGTAGATCCCAGATGTCAGCAAACCAATGGGGGGAAGCATTTTTTTCATGTAATAAGGAGGAGCTTCCTTGAGTGCGAAGATGTAGCTGGTGGGTCCCAGCTGTCAGGGAGTGGAATCATTTTTCTTCCGCGTAATAAGGAGGCACTTCCTTGCGTGCAACCATGGACCTCGTGGGTCCCAGCTGTCAGCCTGTCCATGTACAGTCCTCTTCCGATGGCTGTCGTTCGTTGACCACGTTTACGACGCCGTGCCAAGAGCACCAAGGCGGTGGACAACGGCGAGGCCTAGGGAGGGAACGACCCGGAGCCGGGGAAGACTCGGCAGTGGATGCTCACACGGAGGGGAATACGAGGGTTTACTGGCTCGGCTGCGGTGTGAGACTACCGTCGCCGGAGAATAACAGGAGGTGTGGGTCAGTACAGGGATGGCATGGCAAGCGATGGGAGTAGGGTGGGGCGGTGAGGCCTGTGCCGCAGAACAGCCAGCCACGGAAGGCGGGAGCAAGTGACGCCAGCGCTGGTTTGGACGGCTGGAGCAGGAAGATCAGAGATTGAAGAAGCACGCCGGCAGTTGGATTGACATCTAACGGTCTCACGATGGTAGAGTCGATTTGTTGACTAAGTTGACATAGCCTTGCGTACGCATCAACTTAGTAGGCTCACAACATAATAAATAAACTAATTTTTTTTGCGAATATAATATATAAACTAATAAAACTATATATATAAAGTAGAGATGACAAAAATAGAACTTTTTTTTTCAAAATCGAGACAAAAATAGAACTGGGTTGTGCGTTTTCTTCAGTAAAAAACAGCTGGGCTGCTGATGTTCTAAGAAAAAATAAAACCAAGGCTGGGCGGCCCAGAGGACAGTTGATGCCTACTAGATCCTTGTGGCTGCATGTCGTCATGGGCTGCACCTATTAATAAACAAAACCTAACCTGGGCAGTCTACAGCCCAGTAAATATTTGCTCGACCTCAAAAAAAAATATACTACCTGTTGGATCCCAGTTTTCAGTCTCTCCTTGGAAATTCACTCGTTTATTGACTACGTTGAAAATTTCATGGGTCTCAGACGTCAGCATATTTTTGCCATCGTGATAATAAGTGTGTGCACTTGCTTGCGTACGGCCATGGACCTGCTGGGTCCATACTGTTAGCCTCTGTATGGACAACCCTCTTCTGGTTCCATGGACGAATTTCATGCAAATCGGATGAATTTCATTGAAAATGGACCAAATTCATTACGTTTTACATGTTTCTTTTTCTTATGGAACACTTTACATATTACAACTAAATGATAGCCGACTAGGCCTTTTTTTAGTCCAAAAATGATCGCTGGAAGCGGCGGCTCCCGTTTCTCATGCCTGTTAAAAAAATTTGTTAACTGAGAACTCGAACAAGAGAACATGTCATATGTGGGTTTTTTTAGTGATACTATGTGTGGTATGTGGTTTAGAGGGATGGCATGGGAGGCGCTTCCCGTGATCGAGGTCCGACACTTAACTGTTCTTAAAGGCCCAAATCCATCGCTCCTCTGTTTAACAATTTGCAGCTGGGCTTGGTGTGCCACAGCCCAGTCCCGACGTGCTGCGTCCAACCGTCAGTCTGTGAAACCTGATGGATCCCCTCCGTACTGGAACATGTTAGTAAAATTTTGGAGAACTGGGAATTCGAACGGCAGGTGCTTTTGCTACTTATATCAGGTGCCTAAAAATTTGTCTCGCAACAATTACTTCAGCGTTATATCCACGTCGACCCTCGACATGATGGTTGGAAGGAAATGCCAAGTTCAGACCGAAAGATCCTTAACAACAACACCAACTTGCAAACGACCAGGTAGAACTAGTACTACCAAACTAACTTACAATCATTTTAGTCCTAGCCCTCGTTTTCGTCTGGTAGAAGATCTTGCAGATGACCAGCTCCCGCTCCTTCTCTTGCTCGAGGTCCCCGAGGTGGTACTGGTGCATCACCCAGTTGGTCCTCTGCTGGTCGAAGTTCTTGTTGGTGTGCAGCACTAGAACCTTTTTGTTGCCCTTCTGCGGGCCGTTGACCATCACTGGCATGGTATTGCCGGTCTTGTGCCACATCGCATGCATGCCGCACTCTGATTGTATCTTGCGACGCGTCCGCGTACCCCTTTTGAACGCCCTGGGGTTGCGCTGGAAGAAATGCTTGCTTAGGCCACTCAGTGTGATACCTGCAGTATTGGTGAAATACAATCCCAGGCCAGGCAGCATACATCAGAAATTTGTAAAAAGAAAGGAATATATTTTGTGCAAGTAGACGGTCGATCGGTGTCTCACCTGGAAGTTTCTCAGGATGGGTGGAGCATATGCCGTGCTCGTTGTCGATGGTCGGTATGAACAAATCGATGAGAGGGTGAGATCTCGCGCTGTCAGCACTCACTTTAGCCTCAAGGTGCTTGATCAGCTCCTGATCTGTGGGATCCAACTTGACGCTAGCCGGCAGCACCGGCCAATCCTTCTTGGACTTGCAGCAGTTAATTCTAGTTAAATGGTACTCAATGTATGATCAATCAACTGTTTAAGTAAATGATGAAAGATTTCAACAGATAAGTGCTACTCCAAATCTAAAATCCATGACGCCCGAACAAACTGGGGTCTCGGCTTCATTATTACATGCATACTCTAAAGACTTGAAAAACCCCATAAAGATCGAAATCAACATACAGGGCGACAGGATGAATACTCATAGGAGCGGCCTCGATGGTTCCACCCTTCATGCAGCTAGCTTGAAGAGCTTCCTTGTTGAGATCAAATTTCTCAGTGTCTTCCTTTTGACTACTTGCAATGAAGTATGGAAGTTCCACTAGCTCATCGCCCATCATACCAACTGGATCAGAACAAGGCGGCGGCTGGGAGGCGGGGAGACCGGGAGAGAATGGGAGAGAATGGGAGAGAACGGGAGAGTGTTGTTGGACTACCAGAGGGGTGAGGCTCAGTTTGGTGAACCGAACACGCGGCCGGGACTCTTGTGTCACCTCCCGCGCAGCGTGTTGTCACGTCAATTCAATGTGAGGGCATGATGAATAATTTGACCGACATGTACTAGTACTACTAGTCGTACAAGTACTACTTACCTAGTATGAGTAGCGCAATATACGGTATAGAGGACTACTAGTAGTACAATTTTAGAAATGGTGTACATTCATCCAATCTCCATGTTGCGTCCATATTGCTTTAAATAATATCAGAGGGGCGTTGCTAAAGCCTTAGTTTTAAGGGCATTATGCAAGAGTGTTTAGAAGGAGCTTACAAACAGGTGCCTACAAAGTTACAAGGCTGTGCGACAGACTTGTAGGCTACATGAGTAATACAAAATATAATTGCCATTGGACAACACTTTCACGAACAAGTACGCACTTGAAGCTTAATTGCTATATATGGCTTCTGCACAGCATCTCCATCGTCATTATCAAAATACATGCTACGCAGGTGATGTAGGATGCACTTGATCCCAGAAAGGTATTTAACCTTCAAACTAACTATAGTACAAAATAACCAACAGAACACGATCATGCGACAACTAGCAGGATACATGGCTCAGTCTAGATATCACTACTAATGAAGTTCTGCATATTAGCTGTTGGCATAAACCACATCGCCGCATGTCGGGTTTGCAAAAGCCATTCATCACTTGGAAGCTTGATGCCTTTCACACAATGAAGTTCACCTGGCAACAAGCTGTGTCAACGAATCTCTGGATATGGTGCTTCATGAAATCCATGGTACGATGTGTAAACATAGTTCCCCCTGGCGAATGGAACTTGCATAGCACGATAATCATCGCCGGTGATATGTTCGATGATTGGTTGGATGATCGGATAATTGAGCCCGAGGAACAGGGAGTGGTTGCCGAGGCTGTAAACCCACCTCCAATTGAATACGCTTGGCCCAACGGAGCTCGGATCTTTCTCGAAGACGAAGCAGCCATAGCCATCACAGTCGCAAATGCCCCACGCATTGTACTACATGTGGTTTAATGAAATGGTTTGGTCACTTTGGTACGTGCGAATGAGCATCAAATGCCCACCGTCAGCTGAACGAGTGATAAACCACCACCCATTGACATTTATATTTCCAGGTGCTGGAATTATAAAGACCAACGCATTTGCGTCTGCTACAACAAATCAAATTGGAGACCAAAAGGATAAAAATGTACAATCATGTTCAGAGTATGTGTGGAATTAAGATTATTATAACAGTGACACGGATCATAGCCAGAGAATTACAATTCCGTGGTCATAAGCATACCCTATTTTTTTTTTAAATGCCAATGGCCTTCATATTCTAGCAATATGTCATGGTTCAAAGATGATGTAAAAATGAGAGGAAAACAGCTATGCCAGGGCCTACTCATATTCTACCATAACAGTTAGATGCCAACTGTTCTCGTATCAACTCTAACAATAACATGCGTGGTTATAAAAATCTTGGAAATGAGAGTAACATATAGCAATCATGTGGTTATACTCATAATATCTATTCTAACAATCATTAGATGCCAATTGTTCTCATATCAACTCTAACAATAACATGCATGTGTGGTCATAAAAAATTAGGAAATGAGAGGAACATATAGCACTGATGTGGTTATACTCATAATATCTATTCTAACAATCATTAGATGCCAATTGTTCTCATATCAACTCTAACAATAACATGTGTGGTCATAAAAATCTAGGAAATGAGAGGAACATATAGCAATCATGTGGTTATAGTCATACTATCTATTCTAAATTTCTAACGATGAACTTGCAGTCATATTCATATGGTAAAGATGAGATGAGATAGAACAATTACACGACGATGGATTCCACCAGTATATGCAGCCAATCTGTCCGTCCACCGCGTTAATGATGCCGTCGTGCACTATAGCATCAGACAGAAATGGAGGGTAAACAAGATTGATGATGAGCCATAACCATGTATGGCGACTGCATTCCAGATAGGCTAATCCCCCGTCGAATAAGGCAATGAGCTTGTAATCTATGTAGTCTTATGATGGTGTGGGTACTTCGCAGATTACAACCTTCAGCAAACGGAGGTCCAACCAAGTGTCCGACGCCTCTCGTGCGTAGTAGGCAGGAGTGTCCGGCGGGCCGTGAGGCTGGATGTCGACAGTATCCAACGATGGAAGCGTGATCTCTCGCTGGGTGTAGATTTCCACGAGACGCCACAGACTACCCGATTGGTGGATGAGGACGATCCAGTTGGCCTTCATGCCCGCCCAGTAGTGGCGGCGCATGAAGGGTAGGAGTGGTAGCATGTCGAGGGGCACGACGGCAGCCTCCATAGGATCGTCACGTCGGTGTCTGGGCCAGTTGCGAGGATCGGGCATCAGCAAGCAGGGTGTCTTGAAAAGGGTCGGCCGGCTGCCGATGAGTAGACGATGCATAGACACCGAGGATGCGGCCAGATGCACAGTGCTGAGAAGGTCCATACGATCACAGATCTGCTCCAAGAGAACATCGGGGAGGGAATTCCAATCGCGGCTCTGAGTGTCAGTCGGTTCTGACATTGGGTTTTTTAGGGCGCTGAGTGATTGGGGTTTTCGGTGCGTGCGGGCGAGAGGGGAAGTGGATGTGGGCGGGCAAGAGAAGAAGATGGCGTGTGTGGGCGAGCAGTGAGCAGGGGGGGATGGTGCGCGCGAGCGACCGAGGAAGATGGTGTCGGGCCCATGGAACCCGGGGTATCCAGGCCCGTCTGCCTTTGGCCCAGGGCGCGACGCCTGGAGTGTGCCCGGCGGGCCGTCGCCACCAAGTGTCTCGCCATGACCCCTCATGGGGCCCTAGCCTCCTGAGGCCCCCTCCTCAGGGAGTAGCAGGAAACGCTCAGCACCACCATAAACGGCCTCGCGAGGTCCCCTCACGAGGCGGCTTCCCGAGTGGCCTCACGAGGCGGATTCCCGAGGTGGCCTTCCGAGGCCCCCTCCCGCAGGTGCTCGAGGAGAAGGCCGTTCGGCGCGTCGTGCGGACTGGAGCCCATCACGTGGGTGACGCGCGCGGCGACGAGCAGCAGCAGAGGCCGAGCCAGTAGGCGCTGATGCAGATGGTTTCCTCTTTTGTGCTAGGTAAGCAGGGCCAGCTATCTACTCCCCAAAGCAACCCCAAAGGTTGCCCGATCGGCGAAGGAAGACCAAGACGGCGGGCGCGCAGGGCGGAGGTCATCACCGAGCCCATTGGCGCGTCATGGATCATGCTTTGGCAGGCGAAGACCACCTTTAGTCAGGATAGCCTGAGCGCTTGTCCCCTTTCAAAACCGCCAAGTGTGGCAACCCTTCCCGCCTAAGTTTCGAGGGGGAAGAGGACCAAGGCGGCATAAAAGGGGCAGTGCAGCCACCGTGGCAGGAGTAGGGTCTTACACCGCAAGGTGGCCCGAACCTGGGTAAACCGCTATGCCTTTGCCCATCCTACTCTAGCGCGCTCTCGCCGTAGCACTACCGTGGTAGGGGAAGAAGTAGTAGAACAAGCTCACCCCAGTGTTCGAACCTTTTGGGTCCCCGGAGCCCCACTTCCGACATTTGGCGCACCAGGTAGGGGTGCGCTACTGTTCCTCTGCTCGACCTTCAGCTCCACCAGTCCCATGGTGGACGCAGGTCGCGAGCGCGCTGAGCGCAGGGCTGGCCGCGTGGCCCAGACGGAGCCGGTGGCCCGCGGTAATTGCCGCCGCCCCGACGCCGAGGCTGCCGCCGCCACCGACCCCGCTGCCCGCGAGCAGCAGGCCTCCTCCCTGCACCCCTCCGTGCGGGCGGACGGCGACACCGCCACGGCCTCCTCCCTCGCCAACCGTGGGCCGCCGAACCCGTAGGCCGTGCTGCTCATGGCGCGCGAGCTGCTCCGCTACCGTCCTGATGACGCCGGCTATGACGCCTGGCTTGGTCGCATCACCGAGCTCGTCAACGTCGCCGGGGACGCTCTGGCGCCTTCTCACTCGCTCCGCCCACCACCGTCTCGTGCTGGGGACCCGGCGTACGGCGCCCCCCCCCCACGGCCTCCTCTGCGTGACGAGCACGCCGGGCCCCAGCGCAGCGCGCGGGCTCGTGAGCCGTCCCGCGGCGCGTCTTCTCCGGACCACTGCGAGCCCAGCTACCAGATCATCCGCCGCGCGCCCCCCGACGCGCGAGTGCTCCTCGAGTGCCAGCGCCAGCGCCAGGACCAGGCCGTTCAAGATGTTGCAGCGGCCGGGCGTCAAAACCGCGCCGCCCTCGCTGGCGGCGTCCCCTCGAGCGGCATGGGCTGCCGTGCCTTCACCCGCAAGCTGCGTCGCATGGTCTAGCCCGCGAAGTTCAAGCCTGAGCTGCCTCCGCGCTACGACGGCACCCCCAACCCCACGGAGTTCCTCCAGCTCTACGAGCTGAGCGTCAAGGCGGCGAACGGCGACGACAAGGTCATGCGAACTGGTTCCCCATGGCCCTCAAGGACGGCCCGCGCTCCTGGCTCATGAACCTCCCCGAGGCTTCCATCTCGTCGTGGGCCGAGCTCTGCAGCCAGTTCATCGCCAACTTCAAGGGCACACAGGACCGCTCCCTCACCATCAACGACCTGCGGCGCGTTCGACAGCGCCCAGACGAGACCCTCCGCAAGTACATCCAGCACTTCAGCCAGGTGCGCAACAAGATCCCGCGCTCTTCCGATGCGGCCGTCATCTCCGCATTCTCCACCGGAGTCACGGACATCAAGATGCGCGAGAAGCTCGCCATCAACGGTGAGCTCGACTCCGTGCTCGAGCTGCTCGACCTCGCCGACAAGTGCACCAAGGCTGAAGAAGGCCGCCTCTTCGTCCACAACGACCCCGACATGGCGCTCGACGGGACCAAGGCCAAGAAAAAGGACGTCAAGCGAAAAGGCCCTGCCGTGCTTGTGGCGGAGCCCGAGCAAAAGCGCGGCCGCGACCTCAACGAACCCAGGAAGGACAACCGGCCACTCTGCGCCTTTCACAATGTCCGCTCCCACAGCACCGAAGACTGCCATGAGCTCAAGCTGCTCCGCGACGAGCGCCAAAGCCGCCGAGACGACCGCAACGGCCGTGGCGCCGGCCTCGGAGGTGGCCGCAGCGGCAACCGCTGGGACAGCCGCAACAATAACAGCAACTACCGCCAGGGCTGGCGCGATCAGCCTCGTGAGGCCGCCTGGCGCGACTAGCCTCGTGAGGCGAATCCTCAGGCTAATGCCGCTCTCCCACCGCTGCCTCCGCCACCTCGGAGGAACGACGTCAACTAGCCTGACGAGGGCGCTGGGGGTTACTAGGAGCCTCGCGCGGTCGCCTGCATCCTTGGTGGGTCCCAAGCCCCCGCATCCGTCCGCCACTTCAAGCAACTCTCTCGCGAGGTGTACGCCGCCCTCCCGTGGCCTGAGGTCACGCGGCCCCTCAAGTGGTCGCAGTACGCCATCACGTTCGACTCCAAGGACCACCCCAAGTCCACGGCCTCCACAGGCGTGCTCCCCATGCTGTGCACTCCCACAATCAGCAACGTCGCCATCACCAAGACCCTCATCGACGGGGGTGCCGGGCTCAACGTGCTATCCATCGAAACCTTTGAGACGCTCCAGGTGCCCTACGACCAGCTGATGCCGATCAGGCCCTTCTCCGGAGTGACCGATGGCTCCACCATTCCGCTGGGGCAGGTGCGCCTCCCCGTCACCTTTGGCACCCACAAGAACTACCACACCGAGCTCATCGACTTCGACGTGGCGCACATCAGCCTGCCCTACAATGCCATCTTGGGCTACCCAGCTCTCACCAAGTTCGTGGCGGCCACTCATCACGCCTACAACGTCCTCAAGATGCCCGGTTGCAGCGGCATCATCACCATCGCCTGCGACGAAAAGGACGCGGCCAGCACCCTCGAGCGCACCTACAAGCCTACCGCTGTCGCGCACCCAGCTGACGAGGACGCGGCCGAGCCTTCCGAGGCCGCGCCGGTGAAGAAGAAGTAGCTGTTTTCTCAGGACCGCGCCGAGACGAAGAAGGTATCGGTGGACGGTAGCGGCTTCGGCCCCGCCTTCGCCATCGGCATAGGCCTCGCTCCTGCATAGGAAAGCGCGCTCGTCACCTTCCTTCGGGCAAACTCGGATGTTTTCGCCTGGAAAGCATCCGACTTGTCCGGTGTGCCGAGGGAGGTGATCGAGCACCACTTAGCGGTGTGCCCCAATGCACGCCCGGTCAAGCAGAAAGCACGGCGCCAGGCGCCAGAGAAACAAGAGTTCATCGTCAGTGAAGTTCAGAAGCTCCAAGAAGCCGGAGTTGTTCGTGAGGTGCGCCATCCTGAATGGCTCGCCAACCCAGTCGTCGTCCCCAAGAAAGGCGGCAAGGTGCGCATGTGCATCGACTTCACCAGCCTCAACAAGTCCTGCCCTCGTGACCCCTTCCAGCTGCCGCGAGGCGGTCAGGGCGTTGGTCCCACTGTCGGCGGCACGTGCACGCCCTTCGGGCTGAGGAACGCCGGCGCCTCTTTCCAGAGGCTGGCGCCCTTCACACCAGGGCCTCGTGAGCCTCCCGCTCCTCGCGAGCTCCCAGCGCCTCGCGAGCCCCCTGGCTCCGAAGGAGCAGACTCCCTTGGCGCGCCGCTCCGAGTGGTCTGACGTCACTACAGTGCGGTCCTGCCGGGTACGCCCGGCACGTCGCCCCGCGCGACCCGCACTCCTTCCCGCCGCGCCTCTCGAGCTTCGCGCCCGGAACCTTATCCTTTTGGTCGTGTGATGGATTTTACTGATTTTTACTTTGATGAATTATATTACCTACTCAATTGCCTGCTAATTTCTATGATAAATTTGATGCCGCCCGAGAGCGCCTCACGCTCGCGACCCCTCCCCTGACCAATTCCGTGAGCGGGGGCTAGGCACGGTGCCTGTGCTCGGGTCTGTCCCTGCAGCGCTACCAAATCCATGCGACTGAGCTCTGCTCGCGGGCCTGCTCCCGCGCACGTCACCTCACCAAGGTCCTTGGTGCCTTATCTCCTCACGCAACGGCCACGGGTGAGTTAGCAAGCGCGTACCGCTCCCCCTATCATGAGATTTTTCGACATACAGCCCTTCAGGAGTCGAGCTGCGCGAAGGCCTCGCGGGCAGCCTCTCACGAGCCGGCCTCGCGAGGCAAAGACGCTTTGAACACCAGGCCTCGCGAGCACGCCTCGCGAGCTGCGTGAGCCCCTCATGAGCCGTGGCTCACCCGACACCGCTATCCGCCAAAAGCTAAGTGTGACTGCCTCATGAGGCGCCCTTACCATCACTCAAGCTCTCTACCCTCCCGATTCCGTGGGTGCCGGCGTTTTTCTTCTGCGTAAGCCGCTTGCACGCCAAAGGGGGGCTCCCTGAGCATCGCGCCTCAGGAGCCTTCACTAGCTCACGGTGCCCCTCACCTCCTGGCCTTGTCCCGACATCGCGACCGGACATACCAGCGACGTCTGAGGCCCGCTCGGGGGCTGGGTCCTGATGGCGTAGAGCGCTGAGGCGAGCAAAGAAAAAAAACCAGCCTCACGACAGGACTTCCGGAGAGAATGCATGCAACCCCACATCACAAAAGTATTAAGTTCAACACAAGAAGATACTGTTTCACGCCCCCGCGGGGTTTACATCGGTTCAATCCAGGAGAACGAAAAGAAAGAAAGGCCTAGGCGAGTGCGGCCCCGTCACCGTGCGCATGGTGTCCCGGCTCCGGAGTCGTCGTCACGCGCGCCTAGTCGGAGTCCTC
Organism: Elymus sibiricus; assembly: GCA_039707655.1. Classification (NCBI taxonomy): domain Eukaryota; kingdom Viridiplantae; phylum Streptophyta; class Magnoliopsida; order Poales; family Poaceae; genus Elymus; species Elymus sibiricus. Next base: position 259,178,949 of record CM077674.1, read on the forward strand.
ATCCTCGCTCTTGACGCGGGGGGAGCCGCCGTCGCCTCCGCCCCCGCCGGAGGGGGCGACACCGTCGGAGGAGTCGTCCTCGCTGGAGGAGTAGTTGTAGCTATCCTCACTCTCCGCGCGGCATGCCAGGCGGCTACCGGAGAGCCCGAAGATCTTCACGAAGAGCGTGGCGGCCCCATCGTACTTGAACTGGAGGACGTGCCCCCGCTTCAGGCCGCGGGCGAGGGCGAACGACTTCCACCCCTGCCTCAGGAACATGAATCCCGAGGCGGTAAGCTCCGTCGCCACCCAGGAGGGGTCGTTGCAGCAACCGTCGGCCTGCACCCACAGGCCCAAGGGCGTGCGGTCCGCCATCGCCGCCGCGATGGAGTCCGGGAGCCGGAGCCAGGTGCAGGGGCTGCGGTGCATGTTCACGATGAACTCGCGTGCCGCCTCTGCCGAGTGGCTCCCCGCCTGGGGCGGAAGCGCGGCCGCTCCGACGTGGCAGCCTCGGCCTTGCGCACCTCGCCCACTGCGCCCGTGAGCGGCGCCCCTTCCGCGACTAATGGGCCCGGCGCCGGCGGCCGTCGAGGATCGACCACGCCCCCGGGGCGGGACCTGCGATGCGGCGGCGGAAGCACGGCCGCGCCCTCGTCCTCTCGCCATCTCTTCGGCAGTTCTATCAAGGAGAAGAGGAAGCTGGAGGAAGGACAAGATGAGTGGGGGCTCCGGCTCTCCCTTCCCCCCTTTTTTATCTCGGCGCGGGACTCCCCTCGTCGCTCCGCCTTCTCCGGCGCCAAGATTTATGTCAGCGCGGTAGTTCCCGAGGCGTCGTGGGGAAGTGAGGGCGTCGCCCGTCACATCGTGCGCCACGCGTCGCGCCTGGCCGCAGGCAGTTAGGGCCCGCGCCGTTTCGCCCCTCCGTAGGCGGGAACGTGCATGCCGCGGGCCCAGGGGCTACTGTCGGGCCCATGGAACCCGGGGTACCCAGGCCCGTCTGCCTTTGGCCCAGGGCGCGACGCTTGGAGAGTGCCCGGCGGGCCGTCGCCACCAAGTGTCTCGCCATGACCCCTCATGGGGCCCTAGCCTCCTGAGGCCCCCTCCTCAGGGAGTAGCAGGCAACGCTCAGCACCACCATAAATGGCCTCACGAGGTCCCCTCACGAGGTGGCTTCCCGAGTGGCCTCACGAGGTGGCTTCCCGAGGTGGCCTTCCGAGGTCCCCTCCCATCGGCGCTCGAGGAGAAGGCCGTTCGGCGCGTCGCGCGGACTGGAGCCCATCACGTGGGTGACGCGCGCGGCAACGAGCAGCAGCAGAGGCCGCGCCAGCAGGCGCGGATGCAGATGGTTTCCTCTTTTGTGCTAGGGAGGCAGGGCCAGCTATCTACTCCCCAAAGCAACCCCAAAGGTTGCCCGATCGGCGAAGGAAGACCAAGACGGCGGGCGCACAGGGCGGAGGTCATCACCGAGCCCACCGGCGCGTCATGGATCATGCTTTGGCAGGCGATGACCACCTTTAGTCAGGATAGCCTGAGCGCATGTCCCCTTTCAAAACCGCCAAGTGTGGCAACCCTTCCCGCCTAAGTTTCGAGGGGGAAGAGGACCAAGGTGGCATAAAAGGGGCAGTGCAGCCACCGTGGTAGGGGGATCAATCATCTTCAACCTTGTACACAAGAACTCTCTCTTCCGCGATAATCTCAACCACAAAGCAGGAGTAGGGTCTTACACCGCAAGGTGGCCCGAACCTGGGTAAACCGCTATGCCTTTGCCCGTCCTACGCTAGCGTGCTCTCGCCGTAGTCTCGTCGTAGCACTGCCATGGTAGGGGAAGAAGTAGTAGAAGAAGCTTACCCCAGTGTTCGAACCTTTTGGGTCCCCGGAGCTCCACTTCCGACAGATGGCGCGGGCGGGCGAGCATTGAGCACTGGAAAATGGTGTGCGGACGAAGATGGGGAAGGGACATCCATGGGGAAGAGAGGAGGAAGAAGAGGGAGAGACGGGGAAGAAGGTGCATTAAATCTCAATTCAACTAGTACTACTAGTATACACGAGTGCAAATAGTTAAGTGGATGACATGTGGGTCTACGTCAAGCAGGCCCATATGTCAATCAACGGAAGAGAGAGGTGCGTACGCGTAATTGCGGAAGCATGCTCCACTGGAAGACATGATGGCACTACAGGGTAAGGCTGATTTAGTAACACCAGCATGTTGGCTCGGCTTATTAATCAAGTGTCCCATCTGCTGCAGCGTGTATTGTGACTTCATTGTGAAGACTAGTAGTTGAATAGACCGATGGGGAATAATGGATCGCCAAGACCCTCCTATCTATGCATCTACTCTCATCCTGTCAAACATTAAGAACCATTGGCCAAGGCTCCCAGCGCCAATTACGTAGTAGTACCTACTCCCTCATCCCGGTTTATATACAGCTCAATAAAAAAGATTCATAACCAAGGTAATAGTACTAGTAGATGATGAGTGCCAGAAGAATTTTTTGTAGTACTTTGCAAAAGTACTCAATTAATGCGCTCATTTTCCTCAAGAAAATTGTGTTTACGAACATAATAATTGCAATGCATGCGTGGATGCGTGAACAACAAATGACCAGGGCTTTTACATGCATTGGAGTAATTCTTGCATGCAACGTTTTAATGAAGCTTGAAATTTGAACATGTGAATGGGAGGTGTTGGTGCAATAGTTTGCCTCCTTATGTTTTGGAGATTGTTGACAAACAGTGAGGGACTAATGTGCTTGCTAGTGCACACAGAGTAACAGGTCCCTGGAGTCAAGAGGAGTTTGCATTCAAAGTCCGAAGAATATTCCCTGCGTAGCAGTGAAGGTTATCACTGAAGTTTATGACGACAAGAGTGACCCCTCAAAATTTGCTGATGCAAAGCAATTGATTCAGTGCTTGTCCGAAGAATATGACTGCTGCCGAGAAGATTGAAGACGATGCGAAGACGTAGCATTCATTTCGTTGTTTCTCTTCTCTTTATTGAGTCATAGGACCACCATACTATTAAGAGGGGTGTAGCGTTCGAAGATTTGATTCGCTGGTGCTAAACCCAAATCCTATGAAAGTTGCGAGAGAAATCTCTTTGTGTTTCGAGCAAATACTTGCCAGCAAGAGACTGTGATCTTCTTCGCTGCGGGAGATTTTTCTCTGACCGAGGAGTTAGCATTACTTGCTCTTCAAGTAATGTTACCGTTGCTCTTAAAATCCGACCGTTGTGAACGTGTGGGTTGTCCATTGGCTAGACCGCGTGTCCAAAATGGTCATTTCCCATCAGGGAAGGCTGCGGCTATAAATAGCCACCCCGCACCAGCGTTGTCCGGTGGCTGCTCCGTTTGATTCTGAGAAGATTGTTGAGCAACCCCCTCTCCGATAGATTTGAGTTTAAAATCCACCGAGAGAAAACCCTAGAGCCGAAAAATTAGATAGTGGTTCAGCATCACTCGAATCTAAGTCCAGTACGCTCCGCCTATTACTCTTTAGAGATGCGAACTCTCTAGACGGTTAGGTGTCAATTTCTTCAGAGACCAAGAGTAATTATGGTTCTCGAAGAAGAAGTCTGTAAAGGTTCGGAGATCGCCTCAAGCATCTACCACGAGTAATCGGCATTGGTTGACGAACCAATTGTCGAGGAGAATAGGGCGAAGAGAGTTTATCTTCTGTGTTAAATCACAACCCCTCCAACCAGACGTAGTCCTTTTGCAGAAGGCCGAACTAGTCTACCAAATATCTTGTCGCCATCGAGCATCACTGGTTACCTCTGCTACTCTCTTTTACATTCGAACTGTACCATATGACATATTTCGATCATGTGAATTATCTCGATGCATGCCCTTAGTTTCCATTCGGTAGATTGTATTCGCTCACTATATGCTGTTTTCATTCGCTCCGCTGCTGGGTTCTGAGAGTTTTGATTTTTCCGAAGAAAATTTAAAACTCCCATTCACCCCCCCTCTGGTAGATATACTTCGTTCCTACAATTGGTATCAGAGCAAGGTACTCCTTGACTCTGCTCATTTTGGTCTTACCATTTGGAGTTTAAGTATGTCTTTAGTGAGCTACAAGTCGCACCTCAAGATTCCCATCTTCAATGGGACGGACTATCCCTTCTGGAAGGAGAACATGAAGATCCGTCTTCAAGCTATTGATGATGATATGTGGAACGTGGTGCAGAATGGATTCGCGGTTGAAGTGCCCCAGGTCCCCACTGACCATGAGAAGAAACTCATTCAGATGGATGCTCAAGCCAAAGATGAAATTGGTGGCCATCTCTCTCGTGCTCAATTCCTTCGCTATCATCAGTGTGAAACTGCAAAGGAATTATGGGACATTCTCGAAAGGATTAACGAGGGTGTTTCAACTCAGAAAGAAGCTCGCATCGATACTCTTCGGGCCAAGTTCAATCGGTTCAAGCGAATTGGAAATGAAAGTTGCTAGCAAACCTTCGATCGTCTGAGTGACATTGCAAATGAGCTACAGCGTCCTGGAGCCAAAGACATCACTGATCACGAAGTTGTGAAGAAACTGCTCGATCCCTTGATAGTTCGTTCGACACTCTAGTTCTGATGATTCGGGAACGAGCTGATTTCAAAGTTCTCGACTCTGCTGATATCATGGAAAGGCTAAACTCCCACGAAGAACAAGAAGAAAAAAAGAGATATCTCTATGGCTCAAGTCACCGAAAAAGTCATGCTCTCAAGGTTGCGGCTAACTCTTCCTCAGAAGGAAACGCCGATGAAGATTCAGATGACCCTGAAAGGATCAGCAACGATCTCACATTGATCATGAAAAGATTCCAGCGCCTTCAAAGGAAAAATTAGTTTCAGAAGAAAGGATCCAGCAACTCTGGCGGCTCCAAATCTTCATCCAAACCTACTGGAGAATACACCTGCTTCAAGTGCAAAAAGCCAGGACATTTCATCTCGGACTGCCGTCTCTAGGAAGCTGAAATCCGTGATTCAGGACACAACCATGGCAAAGGCAAGAGCAAAAGCTACGACTCCGATGATGAGAAGAAAACGAAGAAGTTCTTCAAGAAGAAGGATAGTTCTCCAAGTCTTCATCAAGATCGTCCTCAAGGAATCCCTCCAAGTTCTCATCCAACCGCAAAAACACTTCTCGCAAGGCCAAGGCATACATCGGCAAGGAGATGGATTCCGATAAAGAAGCATCATCTGACTCCGAAGATGTTGATGAATCCGATGAGGATTCCGATTCCGGCATGGCTGGCATAGCATGTGCCTCTACTCCTGCATCAAACTTCTTCGAGGATCTTTCGAGCGACAACGAGTCTCCTGCGTACTACTTCATGGCCAAAGCCTCGAAAGAAAAGGTATCCTCCAAACATCACAAGGTTCACTCCGGTGATCAAAATTCTTCTGATGAGGATGACCATGCTAAACTGATCAAAATTGCTAATATGCAACAAAACTCTCTAGAGAAAATTGAGAAAACCCTCAGAAAGTCTGAAGGGTTGTTGGTTGAGGAGATGCAGAAAAATCAGTCGTTGACAGAAGAGCATTCTGCTCTCGAGTCTCGAATGAAAGAACTATCAGATCGTCATGATTTTCTCTCAGGTGACCACGAAAGATTGACTTATGATTACTTGAAACGGAAACAGGAACTCGAGTCGCTGAGAGAGGCTCATGATGACTTGATCAGAGAAAATTCTCTTCTCACCCAACAACTCAAAGAAAAACCTGAGGTGTTTGTACCACCCTGTTTAAAATGCCTTGAACGCAGTAACGCTGAATCAAATGCTCAATCTTCTATGAATGCTAACCCCTTTGTCGAGGAAAATGGTTCTATTTTTGATGAAAATGCTAGCTTGAAGGATCTTCTTTAGACAGGAATGTTCAAGTCTCTCAAAGGGCATCAAACCCTATGTGATGTTCTGAAGAAGTCCATTCTTCACAAAAATGCCAGGAAAGAAGGTATCGGTTTCGAAAGGAAATTGATTGAAAATGGCTCCTACTGGGAACCTGATCAATATCCTCGCACTGTGTGGGTGCCTGCCAAGAGCAAAACGCTCGATCCAGCTTTACTATCGGGATATGACTCTCCTATTCCTGAATACTCATATGATGATTCTTTGGACAACTATAAGTTGTTCAAAAATCAACGTGGTGAGGCTGTTGCTCGCTACGTTGGACCTAACAGCAGGAATGGCACCCCAAAGGAAGCTATATGGGTGCCCAGGAAAACTATCGAAGCATTACCTATTACCAGGCTACTAACCATGCAGGAAGAAAATGCTCGATATATCCTTGTAAAGGCTCGACAGAATGAGTACATGCATACCTCATCTAATCACTATACTCATTCATCGGGAAGGAAGTTTAATGCATATTCTTTCGATTATGCTCGTACTCATTCAAGTCACAATTCGCATAACTATCGAAAGAAATCATATCCTGCTCGCTCATATGTTTCGAAGCCACCTACAAAGATGTGGGTGGTTAAGAACGCCTGATTTCCTTGCAGGACTATGTCTCCGGATGTACCGAATGGATAATGGATAGTGGATGCACCAGTCATATGACCGGAGACAAGTTGTTTGTCGACCCCAACTTAACTGCTTCATCTCAGAAGTATATTACTTTCGGCGACAACAACAAAGGAAAGGTAATTGGGTTAGGTAAAATTGCTATATCCAAGGACAAGAACATTGATGACGTTTTACTTGTTCAATCTCTTGGATTCAATCTCATGTCAGTTGGCAAACTTTGTGATCTAGGCATGCTAGTTCTATTTTCTAAATCCAAATGCATCGTCTTTATGGCCACTGACAATTCCTTCATTTTCGAGGGAAATAGAAAAGGTGATTTATATATTGTGGATTTCTCTAAGGGTCCCTCAGTCCAAACTTGTTTGCTTGCAAAAGCAACCGAAGGATGCCTGTGGCACCGAAGACTTGGTCATGCAAGTATGAGAAATTTGCAGACTCTCATGAAGAAAAATCATCTCCGTGGTATTCCTGATGTAAAATTTGATAAGGATCGTCTCTGTGCTGCGTGTGAAGCTGGCAAATTGGCCAAGAAGCACCATTCGTCAAAAACTATCAAGACCGCAACAAGACCACTGGAAATTCTTCATATGGATTTATTCAGGCCTCAAAACTTTGCAAGTTTCAGAGGCAGCCATTATGGTCTGGTTATTGTTGATGATTTCTCTCGATACACTTGGGTATTCTTTCTCGAAGACAAAACCTGCACCCAAGACATCTTCAAAAGATTCGCCAAGAAGGCACAAAATGAATATGGTGTGCGAATTAAGCATGTCAGAAGCGGCAATGGTACTGAGTTCAAAAATACTCATATCGAAGACTTTCTCGATGAAAATGGTATCACTCATGAATTCTCTGCCGCATACACTCCCCAACAGAATGGAGTTGTTGAGCGAAAGAATAGAACTCTCATTGAAATGGTGAGAACAATGCTCAGTGAGTATAAAACTCCCATTTGTTTCTGGGCTGATGCTATTAACACTGCTTGCCATGTTGTGAATCGTGTTTATCTTCACAAATTCCTTAAGAAAACCTCATATGAGCTTATCACTGGCAAGAAACCGAATGTTTCTTATTTATGTGTTTTTGGTGCACCTTGCTATATTCGTGACATGAATCATAATTCCAAGTTTGCACCCAAGGCACATGAAGGTTTTCTTCTTGGTTATGGCTCGAACTCGCATACTTATCGTGTCTATAACTCTCACCACGGGAAAGTTATGGAAATGGTAAATGTGCGGTTTGATGAATCTAACGGCTCTCGGAAGGAGCACCTGCCTAATGTGATAGATGAACCTCCGATCTCAGATGCTATTCGGCAAATGGCCATCGGGGACGTCAGGCCAGTCGAAGGAAATACACTTGACTCTTCCGATGATGATGCCGAAGAAAATGCCGCACCGAACACAAATGGCAACCCAAATGCACATGCCGATCAAAATGGCAATCAAGATGAAAATGGCGATACTAATGCCAATCTTGATGCTGATACTGAGGAAAATGAAAATGATCATCAAGAGGGAAATCCTTTACCACGAGTGGCAAATCGAGTTGACCCGGCATTAATACTCGAAGATCTCGAAAATCCAGGTTACCGACCCACAACTCGCTCTCGCACACGCTTGGCTAACTACTATGGCAGTTTCTCCTTTGTCTCATTGACAGAACCTACCAAGTATGAAGAAGCTATGAATGATCCTGATTGGATGAATGCTATGAAAGAAGAGTTGGTGCAATTCGAATTGAATGATGTGTAGGAATTGGTTGACAAAGCGAATCCTAAGAAGCACAATATCATCGGCACAGAATGGATTTTCCGAAACAAGCAAGATGAAAATGGCATTGTTGTGAGAAACAAAGCGCGTCTTGTCGCTCAAGGGTATACACAGGTAGAAGGTATTGATTTTGGTGAAACATATGCTCCTGTTGCTCGCCTTGAGGCAATTCGTATTCTTCTCGCTTATGCAAATTAAAATGATATTCTGCTTTATCAAATGGATGTGAAAAGTGCTTTCCTTAATGGTGAAATTGATGAGGAAGTATATGTTAGGCAGCCACCTGGCTTTGAAAACCCTCAGTTTCCTAACAAAGTTTTCAGGTTGAAAAAGGCTTTGTATGGGCTGAAGCAAGCCCCTCGAGCTTGGTATGACACTCTGAAGAGGTTTCTGCTCGACAAAGGGTTCAAGCCAGGATCCACTGATTCCACTCTTTTCACTCGTGCTATTGATGGCGATCTATTCGTGTGTCAAATTTATGTGGATGATATTATTTTTGGTTGTACTAACAATGCTTGCAGCATGGAATTCGGGTGAATGATGTCCGAGAAATATCAAATGTCTATGATGGGTGAACTCAAGTTCTTTCTCGGACTGCAAATTCATCAACAGGACAATGGAATTTTCATATCTCAGGAGAAATATCTGAGAGATTGTCTGAAGAAGTTCAAAATGCAAGACTGCAAACAGAAGGGCTACAAAACTCCCATGCCCACGAATGGCCAGCTGGACGCAGATGTGTACGGTAAAGATTACGATCAGAAAGCTTATCGTTCAATGATTGGTTCCTTGCTTTACTTATGTGCATCCAGACCTGATATCATGTTGAGTGTTTGTATGTGTGCTCGTTTTCAAGCTGCACCGAAAGAATCGCATCACCAAGCGGTCAAGCATATTCTGAGATATTTGGCTCACACCCCCACCTTAGGTTTATGGTATCCTAAGGGAGCACAGTTTGACCTCGTTGGATATTCAGACTCAGATTATGCAGGTGACCGGGTTGACAGGAAATCTACTTCGGGGACATGTCATTTCCTTGGTAGATCATTGGTATGTTGGTCGTCAAGGAAGCAGAATTGTGTCTCGCTCTCTACGGCTGAGGCCGAATATATTGCTGCTGGCGCCTGTTGCACTCAGTTATTATGGATGAAGCAGACTCTGAAGGATTATGGCATCAAGGTCAAGAAGATCCCTCTATTGTGCGACAATGAGAGTGCGATCAAAATTGCACACAATCCAATGCAGCACTCTCGTACCAAGCATATTGAGATCAGACATCATTTCCTACGCGATCATGTTGCTCGAGAGGATATTGTTATCAGTCACATCAATACCGAAGAGAATCTAGCTGATATCTTCACCAAGCCTCTCGATGAGAAAAGATTTTGTGCGTTACGGTGTGAGCTAAATATCCTAGATTCTACAAATGTGCAGTAAGCTAGACTCGGCACCCGTACCATCACTTCCACATCTTAGAAGGAATGGGTGCACAACACTCGAAGAGTTTGAAAATTTCGACAAAGTGCAATTTTCTTTCTAAGAGTGAACACATTAACGAAGAACTAGACTAACCGGTTGCCACGTTAATTGTGCAATGCTTGGGGTCATACAGTTCTTATACGATGGGTAACGCCACCACAATTTCTCTTCGTTGAGTTGCGTTTGAAGTTTTTGTGTTAGTCCGAATGTATTTCACTCATAGCTTCTCTCTCTCTGGTGTTTGTATTTATTCGTCTGAGTGAAATATCTAGGACCCTATTTTCCCTCTATTCTATCTCTTCCAGTCTATGCTGCTCCGTTATGAATGCACAAAATTTATCTGGAAACGAAACTTTATCTGGTGTCCTTGACCACGTTAAAGTTTCGGTCCGAACTTAATCTGTTTTGGCGAAAGCCGTCCAAAATTTGGGGTTTCCCACCCAAATCTGGACCACGTTCTTTGGTGACGGTTGCCATGTACTCTTCATCAACTGCCAGTTCATCCGGTCCGTTGAATTGCAATAGTCCTCTGTCTCTTGCCATCCGATCAGATACACCGGGTGCGGTTAGTTCCTCCTCGCATATATATACTGTGCCACCACCCTCCTTCGTTTCACTTCGAATCTCCACCATCATCACCTTCCAAAGCCCTACCGCACAGCTCCTCCTCGAGCTCGACGACGTCGACCATCTTCGCCGCTTCGCTGTCGGAAAGAGGTCGCCAGAGTCATTCCTCGCCGCCGCGGATCATCTTCATCTCCGCACCGCCGTAGTCGCTGCACATTACCGAGTTAGGGTATGTGTAGTGCGAACTCGTTCTTCCATTCATCCTGTTCGAGTTCGTCCGCAGTAGAAATTGCCTATTTTTACTGCTTTTCCTAGATCTTTACTGCTAGGAAACTTTTGCGGATGTGGTTTGTAGTTGTCCCTTGCATCCGAAAAAAATTCAGATCTAGGGTTTGTGTTATGTCTCGTACGAACAAAATGCTTAGCATGTTTACTAGTATATTCTTCGAACCTACTAGTTCGTTCTATACATTTCCTTCGACCGAAACATTTCTCAAAGTGTGCATCTACTTCTTCATCAAAAACGTCTTCTTTTTCAAAATCTTCGTTGTGTGCATTCGTAACCCTGTCCCCATTTTCCCTCGCATCTATCTTTGTTCACAGGAAAATGCAGTCAGTTGAGGATTCAGGAGAAACCAAACACCAGCGAGATACGCGTCAACAATGGATTCGCCGTCACTGGGTGCGCAAATGGTTCAACTATGACTTTGTTCATCCTCGGTTTGCTCAAAACTTTGCATTTCATCCACCATGGGGTGATTGCCGGGAAATTTCTCTCATAAAGCCAAATGGTCCCCAAGAGAGACCACCTCCACCACCAAATACACATGAGTCCTCCCTTCAAACACCCGAATCCTATCATGATGAGCTTGCTAAGCGTCAGCGCAATGCCACCAAGAGAGCTCAGCGGGCTGAAAAGCAAAAGGCTCGTGAAGAGGAAAACCTTCGCCTTCTCAAAGATGATATGGAGAAGAAAAAGGCCGAAGGAAAATCTGAAGGTCGTTCTAAACGCAAGCATGATCCCAGCGCTGCTGCAAAGCGAAAGAGCGCACCAAAGAAGAAAAAGGTTGAACCTACTGATGAATTTCAAAGGAATGATTCTTCGGCTGGTGATGATGACCCTCTGCTCACCAAGGAAGAGGTTGCTGCTACTCTCAGCGAGGAAGTGAATATTACCACATCAATCGTGCTGCCTGATCTTCGGGTTAATTTGGTTCCCGAAGCACCACCGAAGAAGATCCCAGCTAGAAAAACCCCAGCTACCACTGTCACCCTGAGACAGCATGTGAACACAACTCCTCATCCAGATGCTATCAATCTGAAGGATTTGGTAGTTGACACTCCTGTGAGTTCTGCATAGCCAGGCGAAAGAATTCCCAAACCTGCCTTGAAGAAAATCAAGGCGCCTACCGAGACAGATGCTCCACAAGCCACTGCTCCGAAGGAGAAGGCTGCTAAGTTTGCGCCTACCTTGACTTAGCCATTGGCGTCTAAGCCTCCTTCCGAGCAAGTTCCTGTCCAGACTGCTCCTACTGTCCAGTCTGATGCCCCTCACTACTATGATCACATATTTATCATGGAACAGCTCGATAAATTTGTGGACAATCCATTCGATGGTGAAGTGGCCTCCCTGCCAATCCCTGCTGAAGTTATCACACAAGCCACTTCCATAGTTCAAGAACTGAGGGAAGGCGCAGTTGAGATCAACTCGCTCTCTGCCGAGCTAATGCACCTTGATGAATGAATGAAAGCTGCCTCTTTAAAATTTGTCATTAAAGCACTCGAAGATTCCTACAAGGATATCAATCGTGCCATGACTCTCCTTCGTCACCGAAGGTTACACTTTCACACGGATCTCGATGAAATTGTTCGCAAGATTTGTGATGAACATCAAGCAAAAGTCACTGGATACAATGATCTGGTCAAGGGCCATATTGATCAAGTTGCTCAGCAAAAGAAGAAGCAACGAAAAAGAATGGCGAAGAAAAATGTACCTCCTGCTCCGAAAGAACCGTCGCCTGTTCCCCAAGTTGCTCACTCTCCTCCTTCTCCGAAAGAAAAATCTCCTGAGCCAGATATCCCTTCGAACCCCCCTGTCAAAGACTCGGATGCTCCTCCCTCGCCAAGGCCAACTGAATCAGTGCCTGTGGCATCCCCTGCTCGGGTTGATATTCCCTCGCAACACTTTGTTTCTGAGGAAGGTGAAATCGCTCGCTCTGAGCCCCAAGCTTCTCCGGCCCATGAAGCTCCAAAAGTCTCGGCCTCTCCTACTGTTGAGCAACAACAGATTCCTGTGGCACAACCGCGACCACCTCCAGTGCATGATTCGGCCTCGGTGCCTAAAATGGATGCACCTGCCCTGCTGCCTACTGCCTCAGCACCTCCCTCTGTTGCAACACCTGCTCCGTCTCCACTCAAGTTATCCATCGACACAGCGACACGAATACAAGATGTTGGTCCCTGCGAACGTAAATCTGTCTCTGCTCGCCGAACTGACTCGGTTGTATATGGCGATGAATATCTCTCTCCTGAAGAAGAACTCAAGTACCCGTACCCTCGTGAAGAACTGCCTTTGTTCTCGTCAGGAGCAGGCGCCAAAGGCCCTCTCTTCAATCGGAATGCGCATCCCAAATTCTTTCAAGCTAGTCTGTATGATGGGCCGCGCACTTCGGAATCGCCTCGCATCTGGACCAAGGAACAAGCCATCTATTACTCTCGGGTCCTCTATGAAAGCCGAAAGATATTTCCTCACGAATATCTGGACATCTCTACAATGCGCAACATTGGCTGTTTCAATCAATTACTTCAGGATCTGGATGATTTCTGCCTCACTAAGGTCTTTGAATTCGAGCATCCTTGGAACAGAGAGATTATTCTTCAGTTCTATGCTACACTGTACATCTTTGGCAATGAATCTGATAGTTCAAAATGGATTATGGAGTGGATGACCGAAGGAAAACGCATTAAATGCACTTCAACGGATTTTGTCTCGCACTTCCATTTCCCTCGCTTTGAGCATGGTAACACTGAAATTTGGGTCCATAACATTGATGTCATATCGGATGAAATTTTTCGGTGCACTATGGATCAAGACAAGATTCGTGACTACACTGGTCCTCCTCGTCCAGAGCACTTGACGTTCAAGAATCAAACGCTATTCCACATGCTCTCTTACACCATTTGTCCTCTGGCGGGTATGAATCCAGACAAATCCATCTCAGATGTTCTTCGAAATGCTATCTATGCAATCTCTGAGCGATACATCTTTGACGTGGAAGACATGTTCCTGCGCATTCTGAAGGATTCTGCTCAATATCCCTTCTGCATCAAAGTGCTCGCTCCCTGGATCCAGAAAGTGGTTGATCATGCAATGCGCACAGTGTATCTTGCAAAGGAAAACCATAAAAGCTTCATTCCTCCTGTTCGCGATACCTTGCAAGTCATGGAAAATATTTCTTCGGGCAAATCGCCTGCATCAAGCTCCCAAGACTATCACAAGCAATTTGATGGGCCACGTCTGCCTCAGCGTGACCAAAAGATTTCACCTCAACCTCCATCGCAACTCGAAGTCAGTTTGCGCACACAATAACTGCTGCTGCAGCATATCACTGAGGATCAACGCGAGAAAGAACATCTCACCTCCGAGCTAAATGCTCTCAACAATCGCACGAGGATAATGCATCTGATAGCTGGTGAAAACAAGAAGAGGCTCTGGAAATTGCTACGCAAGTTCTTCACCGAGAAACAACTCATGAATGTCAATCTCCAAGAGCTCTATGATTACATTGACACAGGCTTCACGGTTGAAGATTTTCAAGATCGGAGTACCCCTCCTCTGCCAGTTCATGAGCCAACAACTAATCTTCTTCATCTCCAGCTTCGCAAACTGCTTGACGAGTCTGAAGCCACCTCACCGACAGTAAAACCTACCGAAGGCAATGTGCAATCCCGTGTTCCTTCTGTGGCTCCTCCAGCTATACCCTCGTCTGCTCAGCCCCAAGTTCTTATTTCTGAAGGAAAATCTGATGTTGCTGAAGACGACGACCATCCCGTCACTTCCGAAGAAGAACTCACCTCGCACAGTTCTTCCGAAGATGCCACTGATTGAACCATGTTCTGCGTTTTTGCACTCAATTTATTCGTCACCTTTTTAACCCTTGTTGACAAAAAGGGGGAGAATTACATCGAGTCTCGATAGATTTGCTTTCTGTGTTTCGATTGGTTTTGGTTTCGTTGGTTTCGTGCGAGTTTGCAACTTCTGGTTTAAGTTTATCTGTACTTTTCTGTAAAACTCGTTAACTTCTGTGCTGTAATATCTATAACCCCTGCTGCTACACCACTTCTCTCGAAGCATTTGTCTTGCAGGTGGAATTATTATCAGAAGTTATAATGATTGCACTACGATCTCGATGGATTAAATCTCATCAGTGTGAATCAAAATGTCTTAAATGATTAAAATTTCCTCTATATTATTCAGTACTTGCAGGAGAATTTATCTCATATCTTTCTTCCCTGCAAACATTTAGGGGGAGTCTATTTCATCTTCGAGCAAAGTAACACTCACTCACCCTTGTTGGAATTGCTTTTCACTTATCTATCTTCACTTCGATGATTATCTGTTTTGTCATCAATCGTCCAAAAAGGGGGAGATTGTTGGTGCAATAGTTTGCCTCCTTATGTTTTGGAGATTATTGACAAACAGTGAGGGACTAATGTGTTTGCTAGTGCACACAGAGTAACAGGTCCCTGGAGTCAAGAGGAGTTTGCATTCAAAGTCCGAAGAATATTCCCTGCATAGCAGTGAAGGTTATCACCGAAGTTTATGACGACAAGAGTGACCCCTCAAAATTTGCTGATGTGAAGCAATTGATTCGGTGCTTGTCCGAAGAATATGACTGCTGCCGAGAAGAGTGAAGACGAAGCGAAGACGTAGCATTCATTTCGTTGTTTCTCTTCTCTTTATTGAGTCATAGGACCACCGTACTATTAAGAGGGGTGTAGCGTTCGAAGATTTGATTCGCTGGTGCTAAACCCAAATCCTATGAAAGTTGCGAGAGAAATCTCTTTGTGTTCCGAGCAAATACTTGCCAGCAAGAGACTGTGATCTTCTTCGCTGCGAGAGATTTGTCTCTGACCGAGGAGTTAGCATTACTTGCTCTTCAAGTAATGTTACCGTTGCTCTTAAAATCCGACCGTTGTGAACGTGTGGGTTGGCCATTGGCTGGACCACGTGTCCAAAATGGTTATTTCCCATCAGGGAAGGCTGTGGCTATAAATAGCCACCCCGCACCGGCGTTGTCTGGTGGCTGCTCCATTTGATTCTGAGAAGATTGTTGAGCAACCCCCTCTCCGAGAGATTTGAGTTTAAAATCCACCGAGAGAAAACCCTAGAGCCAAAAAATTAGATAGTGGTTCAGCATCACTCGAATCTAAGTCCAGTACGCTCCACCTATTACTCTTGAGAGCTGTGAACTCTCTAGATGGTTAGGTGTCAATTTCTTCAGAGACCAAGAGTAATTGTGGTTCTCGAAGAAGAAGTGTGTAAAGGTTCGGAGATCGCCTCAAGCATCTACCACGAGTAATCGGCATTGGTTGACGAACCAATTGTCGAGGAGAATAGGGCGAAGAGAGTTTATCTTCTGTGTTAAATCACAACCCCTCCAACCAGACGTAGTCCTTTTGTAGAAGGGCAAACTGGTCTACCAAATATCTTGTTGCCATCGAGCATCACTGGTTACCTCTGCTACTCTCTTTTACATTCGAACTGTACCATATGACATATTTAGATCATGTGAATTATCTCGATGCATGCCCTTAGTTTCCATTCGGTAGATTGTATTCGCTCACTGTATGTTGTTTTCATTCGCTCCGCTGCTGGGTTCCGAGTGTTTTGATTTTTCTGAAGAAAATTTAAAACTCCCATTCACCCCCCCTCTGGTAGACATACTTCGTTCCTACAGGAGGGACTAGAACCCTCACTCATTCATGCAACACTCACACGTACACATGCACGCACGCAACACTCACGCAGCCATGCATGCGGCACACAGCACACGACACAACACACACGCTCACACTCAAGTCCTCAACCTACACGTGCATGCAGACACATACACAGCCAAGGTGGTTAGCGCGCAAGGGTTGGACTACTGTCGCGCTTGTGTAAAGTTTTGTTTAACTTATTTCTTTGCTCTGCCAACTAACAGGTGGGACCCATGTAACACCCCAAAAATTTAACCATATTTTTATTAAATAAAATTTGGCCAGAAATAAAATTTTGAATTTTAATAGGTCTTTTATTTATTTTAGAGTATTTTCTATTTTCTGTTTTCAAAATTCTTCCCTCCATTTAGAATTTTTTGCAAAATATTGTGGGATTTGGTAGTTGTCTTAAATCAATTCAATTATATTTTAAATAACAGTAGAGATTATTTTTATAATAAAATTTTGCCCAAGATAATTCTTTAAAGGCATTTTTCAATACTTTAAATGCATCTGTTGCACTACAACCATTTTAAATACTTCTTTCAAAATGCCACAAAAAATTATGAGAGGTCATGTGATGCCTATAGATCACTTTTATGCAAAAACCTAACTTGGTCATTTGAAAATTTTGAGTGAAACATCCTCTTTTCAATTCTGTCCCATTCTGCAGTTATAACTGCAACCCCAATTTTTATTGCTCCAAAAATTCTGAAATTATTCCCACCTCTAGTCCTTCCTAAGAAACCCTTAAGTCCATAAGATCAGCTCCAATTGCATCATTTTAGTTCACCAAATAATTCTCCCAATATTTGATCCAGAACTGAAATTCACCAAAACTTGCACTTTCAAGTTTTTCATTTTGTCCAACCAACCCTGCCATCCTCTATATCATCTAAAGAGACATCATCCTGCCAAATTTCATTATCCACAAAATCTCCTAGCTAGCTCTGGAATTTGATCGAGCACCTAGTGTGCATCCTCTGGCCATGGCCATAGCAGCCGCGTGGCACCGGCGACGCCGAGCCTGCCACCCCGCTGCTGCTCTCCCCTGGCTTGCCCCGCACGCTCTGCTAGCCGCCTGCACCAGCCACAGCCTCCCCCGCACCGGAGCACTCCCCCTAGGGCCGCCCTCCATCGGCCAGCGCCGCCACCGACCTTCCACCCGTCGCTGTCACGGCGCCGCCCATAGCGCGTGGCTCCAATCCGAGCCAGCCAGCATGCCTCATCTTAACTGCGGTTGCCACCGACCTCCACCGACCTCGCTGACTCCGGCCACCGCCCCCAGGTACCTCCGCGGCGCAGTAAAGGCCGTCCGCCTCCATGACTTCTCCTGGAAGCCACGGGAGGGGTTTCCCCGTGCTATATAAGACCCCGAGCTCGCTCAGCCCCTCCCCAGATCAATCCTATCCTCTCTACATGCCACCCCGGGCAGCCAAACGGCCGGGAGAGGCCATCTTCCTCCTCTCCGGCAAGGTTCGGCCACCGCCATCTCCGGTTAAATCCGACTCAACCAGAGCTCCCCCTCCTCCACTCTCGGCACCAGAAGATCCCTGGTGACCCTACGAATCCATCCCGCCTCCCAATTCTGCTCGAGCTCGACCACGGGCAAAAGCCCCAAATCACCTCCGCCGGAACCTTTCGGGTGAGCTCGCCGCCGACGACCCCGAGCTCCCCGTTGATCGTGTCCTATATCAGGAGGTTCGCCGTGAGCTCCTGATCACGAGTGTGTGCTCAGTTTCCCAAGAGATGCCGCCGTTCGCCGGCAATCGCCGCCGACGAGTCGCCTCTATTCTGCCGCGTGGGAGAGAAAGGGCGCGGTGACCAGGGTCAAACCTGACGGGCGGGGCCCACTGTCAGGGACCCAGCGCCCGCCGACCCGGCTGTAAGTGGAGACAGACTCTCCAGGATCCGTCTTCGCTCGAAGGAAACGTATTTCCTCGAGTACGCCATCGACGTCATCAGCCCGCCCGCGCAGCCGACCGGCTGGGCTCGGCCCAATCGCGACGGACAACTAAATCGCGCTCAGGCGCACTTCTGCCCTTCTTTTTCATTTCCAGTAGACTTCAAATATTTCCACAGTGTCCATTTCAAATCCAAATTTGATGATTCAAATTTCCACATACTTATAAATTTATGCTCTATTATTACAGCTTTAGTGAACATTTTTTACTAAGCTTTATACCCTCTGGATCTTTTCAATAGACCATTTCCTTAATTATCTCAACTTAGAAAATTCCTAGGATAATCATATGAACTCCAAATAATTTGATTATTTTTCTGAAATTCCTAATTTTTCACCTAGATTATTTTAGTATTTATTTCAAAATTTTCCAAAATACTTTTTAGCACTGTATTGGCTATATGTGGTAATTGCAATATTTTTGAAAATAGGAAATGGAGGGAAGATAAAATTTTCAAATTTTTGGAGTGCACCCCACACTTCTGCATGCCCAAGGCAAGCATCTTGAACACTTGATATGGTGATTGCATGGTTAAATGTTTGCTAAAATAATTGAATCATGCCTATGGTGAATTCAAATAAAATTTGCATGCATGTAGTGTTGGCATGTTTTCCTCGTACCGTGCAACGTGTGCTTGTCATGACTAACTTGCAGGAGCAGGTATGAGAGAATTACCATTATCGGCAGAAGGGTGATCACGTCGGAGTGTGATCATGCCTTGTTAGTTATGCATGTGGGGACATGCAAGGGCTGTGGCCCTGTTTTGGTGTTACTGTGAAAGAACACTTTATTGTGCTAACCACTGCAGGAAAACTTAATCCTCCTGAGTCGACCGTAGACCGAGTCTTGTTCCGGTAAGCCCCATACCTGTTTCGTGCTTCCACTTGTCCCTGCCACAGGTAGGGCACGGTTCAGTAAGTTGATAACCCCTTTCCCTACACATGCCGTACAGAGGGCCATGATGAGGGTTTCCACGGCCATGGACTAAATCCCGTCATCAGGTCAGGGGTCATGGGTTTATCCGGTCTGGGACCGAGGGGGTCGCACCCCTGTTTGCGCGCCGATATAAATATAGTGATCCCATTCAGGACGTGGTCTCCCCGTCTTAGAGTTTTTCTGAAACGATGCTTTGGGTGATTCCTGGCATCCGGAAGGTTAATCTGGTGTGTGTTGGTTAGGTGTGTTTTCAACCCAAAGACCGTAATTGGAATTAGTCAGCGTCTCGGTGCTGACTAAAGAAATCCTTTACTTGTGGGTAAAGAGTACACCCTCTGCAGAGTTATATCTATTCGAATAGCCGTGTCCGCGGTTAAGGACTACAGTCTGGGTTGGGCAAGTGTCGGTCCTAGAGTCGGTCTTCGGAGGAAATAATTTAAAATTTGAGCATATATTATTTTGCAGGATAATTATTGTCACCACTAATGCAGTCATGGATATTTTGTTATCATGAATATTATTATTATTGCAAGCATGAATATTATTGTGGACTAACCCGTTTCTCTTATTTTATTTTCTGAGTGTCTCATGGGCTGGCTAGACTACCCGGGCACTCATTTATTTTCAAGACCTCTCGTGGCGTCTCTCGAGTTCTCGGATGGTCCTGTCTCATCCGATTCTCTTGTAGACACCCGATTGGCATTTCTTTTCAAGACCGACCATGGCATCACTTTTAGACGCCCGACTGGCATTTCTTTTCAAGACCTCTCGTGGCGTCGCTTGAGTTAATGGGCGGTCTGTCTCGCCCGATACTCTTTTAGACACCCGTTTGGCATTTCTTTTGGATTTCTTGGGTGGTTCAGTCTCGCCCGATTGTCCACTTTTAACTTTCTTGATTTGTCACTAACAATTTAATTTTCCTGCATATGCTAATATTTATCATGCCATGTTTTAAATTTCAGCACCGTAGTAATATTCATCATGACATGATTTAATTTCATTCAGCATGTGCATATAATATAACCCATCATGATCATATGCATTCGGTACGAGTACATTCAAACGTACTCACTGGCTTGTCCCTGGCTATTTACTTGGCCAGGTCAGCATCTCTACAAGGAGTATTACCACGACGTCCCTGCAGAGCCTAGGATAGCAGCCACGTGGGATAGGAATTATCCGGGTCAGCTGTTCCTGTGGGAATGGAGCCCCACCGGCGTTGGAGAACCACGAATCACTTCCGTCAACCTCACTAGAAATCATTGTTGTCTCATTAGACCTTTATGGTCTTGTATCCAATTCTTGTAATTTCTTGGTAATCTGTAACAAGGACGTGTCCACCAGTAACAGTAATCCTGGGCTGGTGACGACACGAGGGGTTAATTTCTGGGATATCATGTTCCGGAAATCCGGCCCCGACAACCCAGAAACCATGTGCCAATTTAACCAATCCAGAAAGTGCCACGTACACTATTTGGCCGGTCAGCGGAGTGCAATACGGTGCTCTACAGTGAGCTAGTGACCGTATAATCACTGCAAAACATATATAGTGACCGTAATGAGCGTATTATGAAGTCATACAGTGACCGCCACTGTATTTATCTCATTTCAAATTAAGCCATATTAACCGGAAAGGAGGCAGTATGGACTACTATACTACTGTGTCCAGTCAACTCGCAGAACGAGAAGAAGCATGCTTACTACGCCCTCTCCCTCGCGCGCGCGCGGTGGCTCGTAGGACAAGGAGAAGCTTGCTTAGTATGCCTACCCCCTCTCCCTCTCCCACGCGTGCCGTGGCTCGCAGGACAAGGAGAAGCTTTTGACTATAGCGCGCTCTCCCTCACCCTCGCTCACACGGTGGACGTGCGGCAGTTCATTCGGTGTCAGATTGCCAGAAGCATATAGTACTGTAGTACCATCATTGTTGAACTTGGACCTCCCGAAGAGGCGAAGAGCCAAGTGTGAGATTTATAGGAGTACGAGCAGTTGTACAACTATAGCGAACAACCGCTACTGTATGATGCTGCAACGTCACCTATAGCCAAAGCTGTGTCACCTTTTTTCCTCACAAAGCATGTTGGTGCCCGTGGAAAAGCCACACAAGTTGCACGTACACATAACACATCTACTAGTAAATTCTAAAGGACAAATGCCAACATGCCACACAAGTTCATCTCCACTTCATGTGATAAATTTGTGCATGACTACTCTACATATATTTACATCACTACCATTCACAATTTACCATACTCCACTTACACGTTATAGAGGGGCTCCATGTTGTCCTCCAGGTTCCAGTCGCAGGTGTTCTTCATAGATGGCACGATCCATGGCGGTGGGCAACAGGAATCATTGTCGCAGCTTTCTAGTCCGATTCCACACGATGGAGACTCATCCAAGCTGAAGCGGCATAAATCAGGGATTGCGTGTCCCAACATGTTCAACCGGCGGTGCACACTGAAGACACAACCATGCTTCATGAACGGCAGGCCTTCGGTGTCGTGCACGGAAGGTGGCATCTGTTTGACAATGGGGTAGCTGTCCCCAATGAAAAGCGAGTACTCTCCAAGAGTGTCCCTCGGCTCCCACATAGCATCACGGGGGTCGAACTCGGAGCCGTCCATCTGGTACATGTGGCATCTCAGATCTGGACACATGGTGATGTACATGGTCAAGGTCCATGCAGGATAATGTTGTGCTCAAATATGGCGCGCAGTAATATTGTGCAGTGAGTAGTAAAATAACCGACTGATTATATATAGCCATTTTTGGCTACACAGAGGAGATAAGACATGGAAAAACAAAAATGGTGGGAGTGGACTCAAGAGCCAGCTATACGCGTACTCCTAGGTAAAAAGTACTACTCCCGCCGATCCCTGCGACCCACTAGTACTATGGATCCGAAGTAGTAGGCAATGAGAGAATGGAATACCTGGGTACATGGTGAGGGTCCGATCATGGTAGATCGTGGCACCTTGTTGCACATCAATGGTACCATGGGTAACCACTGCTAAGATAGTTGATCCCAATTTGCCAAAGTCAACTACAAGGTTCCAGGTTAGACCGAATGGCGGATGCACATAATCCAACACATCCAGGATCGGCGATCTGATTTTAATCGGGGGATGCGTGGTCCCTGCAAAATAATGGAGTACTGTTAGGGATGCAAATGATGGTTAGTGCATTCCGTTTGTTATCTTCCGTACCGTAGGATGGCACCCAGATGAAACAAGTCCGCTGGCTTGTCACAGCGAAGATGCGGCCTACATGGCACACGGCGTCTTCGAACTTGTGCGGGTACAAATCTGCCGCGGCCAACATGTGCCAGCCTCTGCCGTCAGGGCCATTCTTATTGATGGCAATCCTTATGTCGAACACCGCGATGAGATAGTAATCGTCGTAGCTGCGGTGCTTGGTCGGCGGGTCCGCAATTGCTATCTTCTTCAATCTCATGGTGGCTTCATCATACCTATTCAAGCCGTTCTAGTCCTGAAGGCCGATCCCAATGCTGGACAAGGGGTCTACGGGAACGAACGCACTTCTGTGGATGTTGTGCAAAATAATGGTGGTATCCGGCCGTAGGTATGCAAGCAAATCTCTGTTGTCACCAACCCAAACCTGTGGGACGGTGGGCAGCGGAGAAATTATGGGATGGAATAACTAAGTATTTTTAGAATATACATTACATGATCAAACACAATGACTGACCTTCTCATCGGACAAAATCCGACTGCCTCTCAATGTCGGCAACTCAAGCAGCGTCAGGATGCAACTGCGGCCATGTTGCAGTGGACTAGAGTCCCATTGAATAACCTTCTCCTCGAGGACGCATGGAAGACCAACAAGCATGGCCTTCTCCCAAGCCTGTTTACACACCGTCTTAAAATAGTTGGTGCAGGAAGCACCGAGTCTTGCGGCGGTGAGGAAGTTGGAGCGGCATGCGATTTCTCCCAGAGAATCATCGTCCAAGGTCTCCCAGCCCTGGCGAGGAGAACCGCCTGGCGAATCCATGGTAGCAGCGACGAGCTGCCTTGGTCTCTTTGGGAAGGGAACTGGCGAGGAGGAGATAACAGCGTAACCACATGGCCTCGTCCCTTCATGAAGGAAGTTATGCGGCGCATTAGCGGTACTGCGATGATGCAGTTATGTATTATTTAATATTTAATATAGGAGTAGTACTAGTACTCAACTTTTCAGGCACAAGCTCTGAGATAATTACATTCATTTCTATGGGCCCTGACTGACCTGGTGAGAGCTGCCGTAGCTGGCTCCCCAATTTCCTTCTCTCGGGCGTTGGTCATCAGGTTTTGTTTATTAATTTAATGTGTGCGGTACCCATCAGATGCTCTTAGTGTACCGGTTTTCAACTTTTGAATCTCAAGGCCAAGGATCTACAGTAGCAAGGGGAGGGTAGTTCATTAAAATTCGAATCCAACAATATAATTTTTGGCAACATGCATAAACATTTTGCTAGTCAAATATGTGATCAAACTTTAACTCAAAATACGATGGGGACTAGTAAACCAGCCGAGAAGTAGCAGTAGTATTGTTCTCTAGAACCATCGCTGTAACTATCATTGCAGGGAAAGTACACCTGCATACTGCAGACCTGCTTGCTGCTCTATTCATGCGCGTAGTTGGCCTGCTCAGCCACTCCTCTCATGCACACACTATTGAGGGGGCAAAACATTTTAGTTCTTTCATACCACGAGAGTAGGCTTTTTTTCTTTTCCACTAGTACACACGTACGTGCACAGCACATGCAATGTTCAATTTATGAATACAACTTTTCCATGATTTTTGCAAAAGAAAGAGCCAATCACATGGCTCCAGAAAAGTCTAACAAATCAACTATTCTACTCCCTCCATCCCATATTATGAAAACATTTTTCAAGCTAATTTTGTACTATAAGGAGCGAAGTCCATGCGTGCAACGCCACAAGCTACAGAGTACTTTTACATTAGGTCCAGGTCCAGGGCCATATTGCACAGTTCCCAATGCGGCGCCTGGCTTTTCTGGCTCCTCCGGCTTAATTGGGAGGCGGCATTAAAGATGGCAGCTAAGGAAGCAGCAGGTGCTGCTACTCTACGCGAGCCATGAGATGATGGCGCGTGCAAAATATACGGGAGGGAAAACCTGGGCATGTGGCTGGGCTATCCGCGACCACTGGTACAACGCAATGTAGAATTCCTATTTGTCGCTAGTAGATTGTTCTTTATAAATATTGGAGTATTTAACAAAAGCCTACCACTTTCGAACCAGCCATACCAAGAAACCACCACTCTACAAAAATTAGCAAAAACATAGCAAAAATTTCTTAAACTGTCGCGAAAAACTACCAAGTGCCGATTAGGCTCTTTTAAACCCATGTGGCACCTTTAGTCAATGCCGTCTATTTGACCGGCAACTTAGGCGTTATGACTTGTGGGACCTACATGTCAGTCTAAAAAAAATCCCCGAGTCACCTCCTACCTCTGGCCCGTCCACCTAGTCATCCTCGGCCATGGGAGTGTGGCACCCCGTCTCAGAGGACCGGTTTACCCAGTGTTTCCAACCCAGAGATCATGTCTTCTGGAAACACACAACAACTTGGAACAGAACAAAACTAAACTTTATTGATACATCTCGAGTACAAGCTCTTAAATTACATTGATAGCGAGGCCAGAAGCACTGCTCGTGCTAAGACAATATCTACATTATTTATGGAACATAGCAGGGCCTCGATACTACTGGGTAGAACTACGACGTAGCGGAACATAGCACGGATAACTCCATCCACAGGGACACTGCTGGGACACGGCCTAGTTAGCATAGCACGAACCTTCGGGACCTCCGTCCTCGGCTTCTCCTGCATCTGGCATGATACGCCAGGTGAGTACTTGGAATGTACTCGCAAGCTCACGGCAACCAAAACAATGCAGCAAACAATAGCATGGCAATTAACATGTTAAATACTAAGTTGCTTACTGATACCAACTTACTCTCGTCTGGGTTGTCCCACAACCCTCGGAATACTCATGAACCATAGAGTACTTCCGAACATAAGACAAGTTCTTCCATCATTATTATCATTATTTCGGTTGACCATTCAGTGGCCTAGTACAGACTGTCCAATACCGTGGACGCGGCTATTCGAATAGATTCTAACACTCTGCAGAGGTTGCGCACTTTACCCACACTATGGAGCTCCTGGCCTCGTGCTCCCATTCGGGTGGACCGGTGCTGCTCCAACGAAACCTGGCTGACCCGTGACTCCTCTATCATACCACCGACAATCATACCCTCCCAGGGTCATGTCCTGGGTGGCCCCTGTGTCACCCTGTGACCCCTGCCACCGTCGTGGCCAAACTAAACTGTCCCAAATGGGGACGCCGGCAAAATAACTCAACTGGGCTCACAGGATTATTGTCGTCTACCTGATCAGGGCAGCACGCACGCATAACCCTCCCTAGTTTGGTGGTACCGATAAAAGAGCACAAAGCCAGACCAAGTCAAGGCCGTCCCATACCGGCAAATGTGGCTGCACGGATGAGTCCGGATAGGTGACACTAAATCAACCAATTAGGTTTAGTTTTAACAAGAATTTAACAAGCATGGGTATTTATCATGAATAACTAGTCATGGTAGTAGCTAGGCATTTAAATAATTACTATGAATTTCACATATTAAAAATAATGCATATAATTCAGTTAAATAACCAACACTATTGAAATGCTTCATGCAATGGATGACATGGCTTGCCTTGCTCTGTTGGGTTGTTCAAAAACTCATGTGCTTCAAATCCAAAAGAATTTCCCTCTGAAAATATTTTAAAATACAATTGAAAACGTCACATAACACTGTTCTGTTCACCAGAAATTCTGTGAGCATGAGAAAAATACCAAAATTTTCCAGCAAATAGAGGAGCTCAAGACAAACCCAGAGCAAAAAGAATCAATTAATTTGGACTTATGGATAAAAAGTTATGCCTGGTCAAAGTTCCTGGTCAAATCTGGATTAAAACAGAAAATCAGAAAATCCACTGGGGGCCACGTCGAAGGCGTACTTTGTCAGATTTAAAAGGGGGAGGAGGGAAACAGAGAGCGGCGGCACTCCGGGATGGTCGCCGGCGATACGGACGGCGGCGAGGTCTGGCGACTACGGGAAAGGATCGAGCGCTCGGAGGTGAACACGTACGTACCAGTAGCGTGACGTGGGGTGGCCGGACGACGTCGTCCCCTTCCTCTCCAGCGGCGGTGGCTCTCGGGCACCGCCGGAGACGGCGATTCCGGCAGGATTTCGACCGAGCACGGGCTTGGGCGGGGTCAGGAGAGTGTGGGGAGCTTGCTCATGTAGTCAGTGGAGTCCGGGGTGGAGTGGAACGGCGAGGAGGCTGGGCTCGGGTGGCGGCGGATCGCCGGCGAGATGCGAGGCCAGAGGGCCTCTCGGCCTTGGCTCATTGCTCGGGGCTCGATTGGGAGGTGGAGGAGTGGGGTGAGGAGCGAAGAGAGGCCGGGGAGGCCTTTATATAGGGGGTAGGAGGAGCTTCTGGAGTGGCGGAGCTCGAGACACGTCGCCGGCACCAGGACGCCGCGCTGGCTGGCTGGGAGCGGGCGACGGGACGAAGGAGGGCAGGAATAGTTAATGCGACGATGGCGGCTAGCGGAGGAAGGTGACGAACGGGAGAGCCACAGTGCCCGCACGGGCGGCACAGTGCCCGTGTGCGGTGGCGGTCGGCGAGGGCGTTTCCGGCAAGGGGAAGGATCTAGGGCGGCCAGGTGGACGGAGAGGAGCTAGTCGGCGCACGGGGACAAGGTACGGCGACGCAGGGCAGCCGGATGCGTCTCATCAGACACGGGCGCGGTGCAGAGCGCGCGCATTGGCATGCCAATGCCGTGCTCACCACGGGTACTGATGTCTGGAAGACAAGCAAGTCTGGCACACCATGTCTAGCATGTTCTCCCTCGACCACTTAGCCTTTCTGTGCCCTGGGTTCGACTAGATGCATTCTGGTTCGAAGTGTAGCTTCAGCTACAGTTCCTGATAGAGATGTTGAGAGAGATCTAGCAGAGAGGTGAGCTGGAGATGGAGCCAATGGGGATGTCTGGGATGATCTACTTTGGAAGGACTCCAAACTGGCCAAGTTTGAGAGAATTTCATCAAAGTTTGAATATAGTTCATGTACAACTGCTGTTGCTGGACCAGAAGAAAGATGAGCTTATAGCACTCATCTGGTTGATCTGTTGGAGCTGAATTTTGGTGTGGGGGGTTTATTTGGTGGATAGAAGATGCCATAAAAATTTCAGCTCAATTGGATACCTCTAGCTGGTACTTCCTTCACAGAGGTTCCAAATGGACAGAAACTTGGCAGAATATTGCTGATGAAAATTTGTACTGGACAAGATGATATTTTTGGATATTGTGGCAAGATAGGTTCCCTAGTATCTCAGGGAATTATTTGAGAATTTTCTGAGTTGGGAAAATATGAGTTGCTTCACAAATGGCCAGTACTGTCCAGAAGACAAATTGAGTTTTCTGGACAAAACTTTATACTGGACCATGAAATGTTTTTGAAGATTGTGGGAGTAGATGATGACAAGAAGGCGTGGTATTAATTTGGGATTTTTCTGATCATCAGAACTATAGGTTGCTTTGTAACCCATAGTGATGACAGATTTTCCTGAAAGAAGAAACTGAATAATTGGGAAAGATGGAGAATTAGAATTTGATCCAGAAGGTGAGTGACAAGATTTGGCAAGATGTTGAGGGCTTTGGATCATTGAGAGAAATTAATAAGTCCAAAGTCAACTGAAAAGATTCAAAATCCAACCAAATTGCAAATAAAGCCAGAAAGATTTTGAAAGAAAAAGTTGCCAAAAACCAGGGTGTCACAAACCTACCCCCCTTAGAATGAATCTCATCCTCGAGATTCGGTTGCTCAGGGAACAAGTGTGGATATGCTGATTTCAGAAAATCCTCTCTTTCCCAGGTTGCTTCTTCCTCAGTATGATGATCCCACAACACCTTGTAAAATTTAATTGTCTTACTCCTGGTAGTTCTTTCCATCTCATCCAAAATTCTGACAGGTTTTTTTCATAGGTCAAATCCTTAGTCAGCTCTAGCTCACTCATATCTGCCTGTTTGATCGGGGGTGCAATGCACTTTCTTAGCTGTGAAATGTGAAAGACATCGTGAACTTTGGATAGCTCCGGTGGTAATTCTTGCTGATATGCCACTCTGCCTCTTCTAGCCATTACTGGAAAGGGACCGATATATCTCGGTGCAAGCTTTCCTCGGGTATGAAACCTCTTTATTCCTTTCATGGGAGTAACTCAGAGATAGGCATATTCTCCGGGCTCAAAAGTTACTTCCCGATGCTTCGGATCATAATAACTCTTTTGACGGGACTTGGCTGCTCGAAGACGTTCCTGAATATCCTTGACTTGTTTCTCAGCCTCGAGCATCAAATCCGTGCCGAAGATACGACTGTCTCCTGTCTGAGACTCATTTAAAGGAGTGCGACATTTCCGTCCATACAGAGCTTTGAATGGTGACATCTTGAGACTTGACTGATAACTGTTATTGTAGGAGAATTCTGCATAGGGTAGACTATCCTCCCATTTGGGTCCATAGGTGAGAGCACAGGACTGAAGCATATCTTCAAATATCTGGTTCACACGTTCGGTCTGTCCATCTGTCTGTGGATGATATGCCGTACTATGCTTTAGCATTGTTCCCAGGGCTTGATGCAATCGCAGCCAAAATGCTGAAGTGAACAAGGAGCCTCTATCTGACGTGATAGACTTGGGTACTCCATGAAGGCTGACTATCCGGGACATGTATAGCTGTGCAAGCTGATAAGCGTTGAAAGTGGTCTTTACCAGAAGGAAGTGAGCCACTTTCGTAAGTATGTCTACGATGACCCAGATAGCATCATGGCCTCTTGTTAACTTGGGTAGTCCAACAATGAAGTCCATGCATATGTCATCCCATTTCCACTGGGGAACTGGTAAAGGTTGCAGTAGCCCAGCGGGTTTCTGGTGTTCAGCCTTGACTCTGTTGCAGATGTCACAACAGGCGACATAGTATGCAATGTCCCTTCGCATTCCTGGCCACCAAAAGGTTTCTCGCAAGTCCTGGTACATTTTTGTTCCTCCCGGATGGATAGAATATGCAGATTCATGTGCCTCTCTGAGTATTTGCTGT
This sequence comes from Elymus sibiricus, assembly GCA_039707655.1. Classification (NCBI taxonomy): domain Eukaryota; kingdom Viridiplantae; phylum Streptophyta; class Magnoliopsida; order Poales; family Poaceae; genus Elymus; species Elymus sibiricus. The sequence continues at coordinate 259,208,334 of CM077674.1, forward strand.
CTCAAACTGTCTAGATCAGGAACACATATTCGGTTCTCAAACCACATAGTGCCCTGGTCATCAATTCGGAAGGACTTGGCCTTCCCTTGCTGAATATGCTCCTTGATCTTTTGTATACCTTCATCTGATTTCTGAGCTGCCTTAATTTCTTCCATAAGTGTGGGAAATATTTCCATTGTGTCTGGGCTAATTGGGCCGCATAACACCATATTCAGCTTGGCAAGCTCTTCACGTAGCCTTGGGTGGATACCCTCAATTAGTGCATTCACGGTGCCTTGCTTCCTACTCAGAGCATCAGTGACCACATTAGCTTTTTCCGAATGGTAATTAATTCCAATATCATGGTCCTTGACCAATTCAAGCCATCTTCTCTGCCTGAGATTCAGATCAGGTTGGGTGAAAATATACTTGAGACTCTTATGGTCCGTGTATATTTCACATCGCTGCCCAATGAGGTAATGCCTCCAAATCTAATGCATGAATCACGGCTACTAATTCCAGATCATGGGTGGGATAGTTCTCTTCATGGGGTCGTAGCTGTCTGGATGCATATGCCACAGCCTTTCCTTCTTGCATTAGAACGCAGCCGATTCCACGCCTGGAAGCATCACAATATATGTCAAAGCTCTTGTGAATGTCTGGAAGTACTAAGACAGGGGCTGTGGTTAGCCTCATCTTTAACTCCATGAAACTGCTGTCACATTCTTCTATCTAGGCAAATTTGTGGTTCTTTTTCAGTAATTTTGTCAATGGCTTGGCTATTTTTGAGAAGCCTTCGATGAAGCGACGGTAGTAGCCTGCCAATCCCAGAAAACTGCGGACTTCAGTTACTGTGGCTGGTGTCTTCCAGTTTAATACAACAGTCACTTTGCTGGGGTCAACAGCCACACCGTGTTCTGATAGAACATGTCCCAGAAAGCCCACCTCTCTTAGCCAAAATTCACATTTACTGAATTTGGCGTACAAGCGATGGGTCCTTAGTCTTTCCAGGACAGCACGGAGGTGTTGCGTATGTTGTTCTTCATCTTTGGAGTAGATGAGAATATCATCGATGAATACTACCACAAATTTGTCCAAGAAGTCCATGAAGACCTTGTTCATCATGCTCATGAAATAGGCTGGAGCATTTGTCAGCCCAAATGACATGATTGTAAATTCATACAGACCATATCGAGTGGTAAAGGCTGTCTTGGGGATATCCTCCTTCTTGATTTTTAGCTGATGATACCCCGTTCGAAGGTCAATCTTGGAAAATACTCGGGCTCCGTTCAACTGGTCGAACAAATCATCAATGCGAGGGAGCGGATATTTATTTTTGATGGTGACCTCATTTAGTTGGCGGTAGTCCACGCACATTCATAGGCTGCCATCCTTCTTTTTAACAAACAGCACAGGCGATCCCCACGGTGAAGTGCTTGGACGAATATACCCTTTCTGTAATAATTCATCCAACTGTTTCTTCAATTCCACCAGCTCTGGGGAAGGCATGCGGTAGTACTTCTTGTATATTGGAGTAGTTCCAGGAACAACATCTATAGGGAACTCTAGTTCCCGACCAGGTGGCATTCCTGGTATCTCTTCCGGAAATATGTCCAGAAATTCACTGACTACTGGAATCAGACTTATATCTGTAGCAGTGGCTTTGAATGCCATTCCTTTCTTTGACATCATTCTGCAAGCAGTGAACTGTACTGATTGGTCTGCCGGATTAACCAATGTCACCATCCTGGTGGCACAGTTGATACACACCTGGTGTGGTACCAACCAAACCATCCCCAGTATTATATCCAGTCCAGGGGACTCAATGGCCACAAGAGTAGCTGGAAACTTTACATCGTGTGTCAAGATTTCCAGATCCTTGTATATCACATTTGTTCTGAGCATGGTGCTAGGGGATTGCACCACCATGATGTTGTCCAAAAGAGAAGGAGAAAATATGTGCAAGGTGGCAAAACTCCGCGAAATAAACGAATGAGAAGCCCCAGAGTCAAATAAAATTATTGCAGGTATGTCGTTAACAGAAAACATACCAAGGACCACATCTGGTGCTTCGCGGGCTTCCTCAGCGGAGATATGATGGACTTGGCCGCGGTAGAAGTTCGCATTGGGGCGGCGGCCAACATTGTTGACTTGTGGCTTGTAGTCGGATGATGGCTTCCCATTTCTTGTGGGGCACTGCTTGGAGTAATGCCCGCGCTGGCCACAAGTGAAGCATGTGTTGTTGCGGCGGCAGTCCTCCAACACAGGCTGTTTGCCGAAGGTCTTGTCCTGGCTGATAGGCTTATTGTTGTTGTGACCATTGTTCCTGGCAGGCTTGTACTCAGATGAACTTGGTTGCCAGATACGCGGCTTCTGCACAAACTGCTCACGGTTGTCCTTCTTGGGTTCAAACTTCCGCTTGCGATCATCATATCCTGACTTATCCTCTCGTTCAGCTATGAAGGCCTTGTTTACCAGAGTCTAGAAGTCAGGAAAGTTCATCATACAAAGCTGACAGCGGAGGGTATGATTTAGTCCTCCTAGGAATCGGTCAATCTTCCTTTCTTCTGTGGACACGTCATGGGTGGAGTACCATGCCAGATTATTGAACTTGTTTAGATACTCACCCACTGACATGTTTCCTTGAGTAAGAGCAAGAAATTCCTTCTGCTTCACCTTCATTATGCTAGTAGGAATATGATACTTGCGGAATACCTCTTTGAACTTTTCCCAAGAAATATCGTCCCCAGAAGGCCACATTATTTTTGTGTTGTCCCACCATATAGCTGCTGGTCCCTCCAGGTAGTGGGTAACAAAAGGAACTTTGTCTGACTCATCATAGCGGGCTATGTCCAGCTTCTTTTCCATGGTCCTCAGCCAGTCATCAGCTTCCATCGGATCCACAGCTTGACCAAAACTGGGTGGCTTGGTCCGCTGAAAATCAGACAACTTAGAGTGTGTCCCATTGTGGTTGTTCTGACCCACCATAGTCTGCATACTTTTCAGAAATTCCATGAGATCTTGATTTCTTTTCTCTTCAAACATTCTCATAATCTGATCAGTGGTTGGTGACTGTGAGGGTGGAGGTGGTAAATCCTCTGGTAATTGTCCTGCTTGTCTGGCGGATCGACGAACGGGAGTTCCATCGCCGCCTTGATTACTACACCTCTTCATCCTAAATTTGTTCCCATTGCAAAATACCGAATCGATGAGCAACATCCATAAGGGAAAGCACAGTAGTATGACACCAGGAAAAAAAACCCGAATAAAAGAGGGAATAAAGCGAACAACATAATTATACAAGGCAACCCAACATCATACATGACAAGCTAGTAGGGGGATTATCATGACTAGACTGCTCATACGGCAGTTGACATATGCAGGGATGCTATGATGCATGCACTAAAACTCAAGCCTCCACTCTAGTGATGCCGGTGGCACAAACATTGGTAAACTGAAGACTCCTCATCGTCTGATCCTGTCTCGGAATTTGAGCTGATGATGTGCACCTCGGCCTCCGGATCAAAGGAAACACGACGACGCTGACGGGAAGGTTCCCCCTCTGAAGGAGAAGAAGCACGACGCCGCAGCATCGGAGCAGCTGGAGTAGCTAGGAGTGAGGCCCACTCTGCCGGGGTCTCACGTCGGCTACCAGACGAAAAGCCTGGCGGTCCGAACGAACTGGAAGGAGTCTTAGAAAGTGGAACGGGTGGAGTATACACGGGTGAAAATGGAGGTGGAGGAGGAGACTGTGCTGCCGCAACAGCTGCAAGTGCCTGACGGGCATGAGTCAGCTCCTCCGCTAGTGAAGTGATCATATGGTAACTGGCGTTCAGATAACGAGATAAAACACCAGTAGCACGATCACTCGCCGGGTCAACAGGTGCAAAAAGGACTCGCCCTGTCGCAGGCGACGGGGTGGGGTAGTGAAAGAAACCTGGATGAGTCTGCATCTCGACCTCGTGGAAGCGCAAGTCAGTGAGAGCCTCCATCGCAGCAAACTGGATTGCCAACTCCGGAGTAGAAGCAGTTCTGCCCTTGGAAGAACGGGAGTAGCTGCCAATATCTGAACTCGAAGTAAGAAACGCCTCCGCGTGATACTGGTACACTGAACCAGCAAGCTTCTCTCGGAACACCTGGTACACTGGGTCTTCGCCGTTGGGATACAGGCGAAGCCAGACACTACGAAGCAGTACTGGAAAAGTGAACAGTGCCGGCTCATGATTGTAGTGGTACGGAACTGGTGCCATCTACACTCATCAAACCAGCGGTTAGTACAACAAAAACTATATGCATGCGATGCAGCAATCAGATGCAACAAGCAAGACACACCAAGACTCTAAACTAGTCGCGGTTCTAGCACAGGGTTAACTAGGGTCTCCTACTGTCAGTGCGGCTCTGATACCAAGCGTTGTGGCACCCCAGCTCAGAGGACCGGTTTACCCAGTGTTTCCAACACAGAGATCATGTCTTCTGGAAACACACAACAACTTGGAACAGAACAGAACTGAACTTTATTGATACATCTCGAGTACAAGCTCTTAAATTACATTGATAGCGAGGCCAGAAGCACTGCTCGTGCTAAGACAATATCTACATTATTTATGGAACATAGCAGGGCCTCGATACTACTGGGTAGAACTACGGCGTAGCGGAACATAGCGTGGATAACTCCATCCACAGGGACACTGCTGGGACACGCCCTAGTTAGCGTAGCACGAACCTTCGGGACCTCCGTCCTCGGCTTCTCCTGCATCTGGCATGATACGCTAGGTGAGTACTTGGAATGTACTCGCAAGCTCACGGCAACCAAAACAATGCAGCAAACAATAGCATGGCAATTAACATGTTAAACACTAAGTTGCTTACTGATACCAACTTACTCTCGTCTGGGTTGTCCCACAACCCTCGGAATACTCATGAACCATAGAGTACTTCCGAACATAAGACAAGTTCTTCCATCATTATTATCATTATTTCGGTTGACCATTCAGTGGCCTAGTATGGACTGTCCAATACCGTGGACGTGGCTATTCGAATAGATTCTTACACTCTGCAGAGGTTGCGCACTTTACCCACACTATGGAGCTCCTGGCCTCGTGCTCCCATTCGGGTGGACCGGTGCTGCTCCAACAAAACCTGCCAGACCCGTGACTCCTCTATCGTACCACCGACAATCATACCCTCCCAGGGTCATGTCCTGGGTGACCCCTGTGGCACCCCGTGACACCTGCCACCGTCGTGGCCAAACTACACTGTCCCAAACGGGGACGCCGGCAAAATAACTCAACTGGGCTCACAGGATTATCGTCGTCTACCTGATCAGGGCAGCACGCATGCATAACCCTCCCTAGTTTGGTGGTACCGATAAAAGAGCACAAAGCCAGACCAAGTCAAGGCCGTCCCATACCGGCAAATGGCTGCACGGATGAGTCCGGATAGGTGACACTAGATCAACCAATTAGGTTTAGTTTTAACAAGAATTTAACAAGCATGGGTATTTATCATGAATAACTAGTCATGGCAGTAGCTAGGCATTTAAATAATTACTATGAATTTCACATATTAAAAATAATGCATATAATTCAGTTAAATAACCAACACTATTGAAATGCTTCATGCAATGGATGACATGGCTTGCCTTGCTCTGTTGGGTTGTTCACAAACTCCTGGGCTTCAAATCCAAAAGAATTTCCCTCTAAAAATATTTTAAAAATACAATTGAAAATGTCACATAACACTGTCCTGTTCACAAGAAATTATGTGAGCATGAGAAAAATACCAAAAATTACCAGCAAATAGAGGATCTCAAGACAAACCCAGAGCAAAAAGAATCAATTGATTTGGACTTATGGATAAAAAGTTATGGCTGGTCAAAGTTCCTGGTCAAATCTGGATTCAAACAGAAAATCAGAAAATCCACAGGGGGCCACGTCGAAGGCGTACTTTGCCAGGGCGCCTCCACTTCCCGCTTCGGCGTGCCACTGACAAATGGGCCCCGCTGTCAGATTTAAAAGGGGGAGGAGGGAAACAGAGAGCGGCGGCACTCCGGCGATGGTCGCCGGCGATACGGACGGCGGCGAGGTCCGACGACTACGGGAATGGATCGAGCACTCGAAGGTGAACACGTACGTACCCATAGCGTGACGTGGGGTGGCCGGACGACATCGTCCCCTTCCTCTCCAGCGGCGGTGGCTCTCGGGCCTCACCGGAGACGGCGATTCCGGTAGGATTTCGACCGGGCAAGGGCTTGGGCGGGGTCAGGAGAGTGCGGGGAGCTTGCTCGTGGAGTCAGTGGAGTCCGGGGTGGAGTGGAACAGCGAGGAGGCTGGGCTCGGGTGGCGGCGGATTGCCGGCGAGTTGCAAGGCCAGAGGGCCTCTTGGCCTTGGCTCATTGCTCGGGGCTCGATTGGGAGGTGGAGGAGTGGGGTGAGGAGCTAAAAGAGGCCGGGGAGGCCTTTATATAGGGGGGAGGAGGAGCTTCTGGAGCGGCGGAGCTTGGGACACGTCGCCGGCGCCAGGACGCTGCGCTGGCTGGCTGGGAGCGGGCGACGGGACGGAGGAGGGCAGGAGGAGTTAATGCGACGATGGCGGCTAGCGGAGGAAGGCGACGAGCGGGAGAACCACTGTGCCCGCACGGGCGGCACAGTGCCCGTGTGCGGTGGCGGCCGGCGAGGGCGTTTCCGGCGAGGGGAAGGATCTAGGGCGGCCAGGTGGACGGAGAGGAGCTAGTCGGCGCACGGGGACAAGGTACGGCGACGCAGGGCAGCCGGATGCGTCTCATCAGACACGAGCGCGGTGCAAAGCGCGCGCATTGGCATGCCAATGCCGTGCTCACCACGGGTACTGATGTCTGGAAGACACGCAAGTCTAGCACACCATGTCTAGCATGTTCTCCCTCGACCACTTAGCCTCTCTGTGCCCTGGGTTCGACTAGATGCATTCTGGTTCGAAGTGTAGCTTCAGCTACAGTTCCTGACAGAGATGTTGAGAGAGATCTAGAAGAGAGGTAAGCTGGAGATGGAGCCAATGGGGATGTCTGGGATGATCTACTTTGGAAGGACTCCAAACTAGCCAAGTTTGAGAGAATTTCATCAAAATTTGAATATAATTCATGTACAACTGCTGTTGCTGGATCAGAAGAAAGATGAGCTTATAGCACTCATCTAGTTGATCTGCTGGAGCTGAATTTTGGTGTGGGAGGTTTATTTGGTGGATAGAAGATTGCTGATGAAAATTTGTACTGGACAAGATGATATTTTTGGATATTGTGGCAAGATAGGTTCCCTAGTATCTCAGGGAATTATTTGAGAATTTTCTGAGTTGGGAAAATATGAGTTGCTTCACAAATGGCCAGTACTGTCCAGAAGACAAATTGAGTTTTCTGGACAAAACTTTATACTGGACCATGAAATGTTTTTGAAGATTGTGGGAGTAGATGATGAAAAGAAGGTGTGGTATTAATTTGGGATTTTTCTGATCATCAGAACTATAGGTTGCTTTGTAACCCATAGTGATGAAAGATTTTCCTGAAAGAAGAAACTGAATAATTGGGAAAGATGGAGAATTAGAATTTGATCCAGAAGGTGAGTGACAAGATTTGGCAAGATGTTGAGGGCTTTGGATCATTGAGAGAAATTCATAAGTCCAAAGTCAACTGAAAAGATTCAAAATCCAACCAAATTGCAAATAAAGCCAGAAAGATTTTGAAAGAAAAAGTTGCCAAAAACCAGGGTGTCACAAACCTACCCCCCTTAGAATGAATCTCGTCCTCGAGATTCGGTTGCTCAGGGAACAAGTGTGGATATGCTGATTTCAGAAAATCCTCTCTTTCCCAGGTTGCTTCTTCCTCAGTATGATGATCCCACAACACCTTGTAAAATTTAATTGTCTTACTCCTGGTAGTTCTTTCCATCTCATCCAAAATTCTAACAGGTTTTTCTTCATAGGTCAAATCTTTAGTCAGCTCTAGCTCACTCATATCTGCCTGTTTGATCGGGGGTGCAATGCACTTTCTTAGCTGTGAAATGTGAAAGACATCGTGAACTTCGGATAGCTCCGGTGGTAATTCTAGCTATGAAATGCGCTCGGGCCAGCCAGCCAGCCCGTGCGGAGGTCAGCGCGGCGGCCGGCCCGTCCGCCAGAGCGGTGGCCAGCTCGCCCATCACCGGCGCCGGCGACGAACACACATACAAACTGTTTGAAGAAGAGGATAGATGCTCACATGTGGGTCCCACCTGTCATAATAGTCAACTCTTTGGTCAAACATACGGTGTTGACTTAAGGTGCGTCGTCAGCACGGACGTGTGGGCCAACCCTGTCATAAACGGGTTTAAACAAGCCTAATAGGCACTTGGTACTAGTTTTTTTAGGAGTTTGGTAGTAGTTTTTTGGCATGGATTGAGAAATTTTTGGTATGTTTTTGCTATTTTTTGTACAATAGTTTCTTGCTAGGGCTAGTTGAAAGTGGTAGTCTTTTGTTAAATACTCTACATATTGTAAGTAGGAGTGAAAGCTAAGCTTTGGAATTCTATAAGCACGGCTAGTTACATAGTATGTATGTGTACGTAATTCAAACTAAATATCGACCATGGGTGACTAATATCTTGATGGAAAACTCGAAACTATGGAAATACAAACGTATTATTGATACTTGTTTCCATAAACTTGGATCCACATTCTATTCAATGGCTGAGCATGTGGGGCCTTAGCACGATTACTTCCTGACTGTCAAACAAGGTTTTCCCGTCTCCGGTAAGGAGGAGGATGACTGTGGCGTGCCTTCGGCTGGCTCTAGTGCTCGTAGTCATCGCTAGGTGGTCTACGAACGTGTAGATGTATTTATTCCACGTCTCATGTTCTTTGTACTGCCACGACTGATGAATAGATCATAAGTATCTCGCAAGAAAGACTTGGTTGTGTGTATGTGCGTGCAAGAGATCATGCGTGTGTATGATATGGAGAGACTAAGGCAAAGTTAAGAGATTCATTGTGTGTTTTTGTGTGTGTGGAAGATAGAGAGAGACCTATCTGGGACTTTGTGTTGTGTGACGTGGAGGCGGATAGACATAGTCACAGAGTGAGTGTGTGAGATACGCATGCGGACATAGGGAGAGAGAGGTGTGAATTAGAGAGACGGGGATTTTTGGTGTGCATGTGAGTTAGAGAGAGAGATAGGGATATATATACCTAGAGCTGGAGAGAATATACAAGGGTGTGTGTCTTAAAAGAGGGATCCAGATAGATGGCGTGGGGTGTGTGTGGGGGCGGAAGGGAGAGTGTGTGTGTGTGTGTGGAGAAGAGTGACCACTGATGATGTAAACCTAGCAGGGGGAAGGGCGATGATATGGCATGTGTGTCCAAGAGAGAGAGAGAGACATGTCTAGTAGCGGGACAGCATGGGTGCGGGCGGGGGTGCGTGCTATATGTTTGGAAGAGACATCGAGTGTGTGTGAGAGAGGGGTGCGAGAGAGAGAGAGAGAGAGAGAGAGAGAGAGCGGGAGAGGGAGGGAGAGAGAGAGATGGAGGTCGATTGTGTGCGAAAAGTGGCCTATAGATAGGCAGAGGAGGTCGATGGTGTTCGAAAGTGTCCTATGTAGGGAGACACAATTAAAGCGAGTCATTGAGTGTGTCAGGGAGACTTCATGAGAGATCAAAATAGATGGTGGAGAGAACATCGCGCGAGTTTGAGATCGATGATACGCTAGAGATTTATGGAGAGAGTCGCGACATATAGAGGGAGGAAGGGTCGGGTCCGCATGTGAAGAGATGGAAAGAGGCGAGAGGTGCACAAGGAGAGGGAGGGTGTTTGTGTGTAGTGGGGGTGGTGAGTGAGATGTGTGTCAATGTGAGAGCGAGAGATGGTGGAGAGCGTGCGAGAGCCAGATATACGTAGGGAGAAAGATGTTGGGGGCAGTGTGTTTTGTGTGTATAGGAAAGATACACGGCTATAGAGTGTGTGCTTGGGAAACATAGATGCCGGGAGACCTAGAGAGTGGGGGAACAGATGTGTGCATGTCCAAGAGACAAAGAGATAGAGACATATATTGGGGTTCAGACCTAGAAGAGGGAGAGAGAGAGGGCATAATGTGTGCGCGTGTTTGTGTCCGGGGGAGAGAAAGGCTTGTGTGGGGGGGAGAGGGGCCGGGGTGGTGTGCTTCAGATAAAGAGTGAGGGGTGTATGTGTGAGAGATATAGACGTAATTAAAATACATGGTCAAGAGTGTGTGTACACTCATGCTTGATCATTTTTTTCTTCATATTTTTCGACTATGAGATAGCGATACTTTTGAAAATGTGAGGTATATTTTGAAGTACTAGAATTTCTGACCTAAGATTGGAAATTCTGAATTCGACTGCATTATTAGCTTTTTTTAATTCATTTAAATGGGTGTACAATTTTTAACCCGATTGCGTGATTTCAAATTCATATATCAAACCTAGAGATATAGACCTTGTAATCATCCACTTTATTCATACACATACATATTTGTTTGTGTCATCATATTTAGGAGAAACACATTCGAAATTTCATTTGAATTGGAGCATATGATGGTATTTGCTTGCAATAGCTCAATGATCCATATTTGAATTGAATGGACAATCTAAGTTTCGAGTTGGAGATACATTGATTTTCGAAACTTGCACCTTTTTTTTTCTCGCGTGCACAACAAATAAATACTCGGCCATGATATCATAGTCGGTTGTACAAGACGAGAAGACATAATTTCATTCGCCAAAAGCTTTCAAACTTACTGCTCACATCAAAATTTCTCGTGCCCGAAAGTTTTACAATATTCATCTTTTACCCCTGCCACATCAACGGAAAAGGGCAGCTTTGCTAACTCCATTGTTTTCCCCTCTTTGCTGCCAACATTCAAACCCAGAACCATTCCTCTCCCTGCCTCCCCCCCTCCCCCAAGCCTCCAAATCTAGTCCTCCGCCGCGGCGGTGCACCTCACACCCCGCCGGATCTACCTTCCGCACCTTGGAACCCCCAACTGCCAACTCACCACTGCACCGGAGCCGCTTCAGCGACTGGCTTGTCCATTGCACCAGATCTCCTTGACGGCCATCATGGTCCAGCGCACCGGATCTGCTTCACCGGCGCCCTCGTCCACCACAGTGTAGGACCTTCACTGACGCCCTCGTCTGCCACAACGCTGGCCCTTCATAGAAGCCCTCGTCCGCCGCAACAGATCCGCCTGACCGAAAGCACTGTACACCGCCCCGGATGTGCATCGCCGACGCCTTCGTCCACTGCACCGGACCCACTCCATGGATGCCATATTCAACCCCACCGGCCCAGCTTTACTGCCGCCGCCGCCTCATCAGGTTATTTCAATTAGTAGTCCTTTGGTTTTTCTCGTCTTTATTGTACAACAGTTCACTTACCACAGATCAGCTTTCTTGGATGTCGACAGGCGCCTCACCTAAGCACCGGAGCCGCTTCACCAACGATGACTGCCGGCCCAACTCAACCACAACATGAGCACCATCGACGATACTTAGCTTTCACGTATGACAACGATGCCCATACGCCACCGAGAATCAGGTACTATTCTCCAATGGCCGGCGCCTACGTTCACCTTCTTAGCATAAGCACCGCACCTTCGAATTTCTTCAGGGCATCATTCAATTTTTTATGAGAGGCGTTATTCTGCTTGCACCTGTAGGTCCAAACGTGTGGTAGTGAACAGGTTATATGTGCTAAATTACAAATCAGTGCACCTATAGTTACAATGCTTTTTCTTTATCCTCAGTATTACTATACTTCCTAGATATTACTGCCTCCTATTTTACTTCTTGCATGCTATTTATGATAATGGTGTTGTTCTGATGTCACCTCTTGGTTACAATTATTGTACTGGACTGCTTCTATGTTCTCTATGTTAAATTACACATCAGCAAACTAGCTTGTAGTTCCGCTGCTTTTGGTTCGTCTTAACCTACATTTTTCAATGCTAGCTATTACTGCACTGCTCCGAGCCTCTGTTCATAACTTTTTTGTGCATTATTGATCTTCCCAAGTTGCATGACTAATTTGTTGCTTTTATTCATTATGGAGCTGCCAACCGCATCAAGCAAAATGCTTTTTGTTTTGGGGCTGGCACCTTGAACAAGCACAAAAATAGAGTGAAGCACACATATTGTCGTGTAAGCACACACCCTTCTTTCATTAGTTTAGATGAATCATTGATGTTCAATTTGAACAGTGCATGTGATTAAAATTAGTTTTACCAAAATAGAGGGGGAAGAATAAACTACAACGACTACATATGCATGCACGGGATGCTGACGACATCTTCAAAGAACATTGCAACAGCAGCGAGCCTTCACAGCGACATATGGTAAGCCAGTGTGTTTTAGTTACTGTGAAATGTCATGCGTGTGGGCTGCTTTCTTGGCTTGTGCTCTCAACCTGTAATCCTACTGAATTACAAATAGTTCAGTTGCCTGCTTTGCTGTATTGCTTGATTAGAATGCTTGTTTGTTACTCCCTCCGTAAACTAATATAAGAGCGTTCAGATCACTACTTTAGTAATCTAAACGCTCTTATATTAGTTTACAGAGGGAGTACTTGTTAGGCTATACCTGAGTTGGCCAATGTGTCAGAAGTGCCTGTTGGAAGTCGGGCTCCGGGGACCCAAAGGTTCGAACACTGGGGTGAGCTCATTCCTACCACCTCATCCCCTACCATAGCTAACCGCGGCGAAGCTAAGGCAAGAGCATGCTAGTGAGGGCGGACCAGAGACACTGCGGTTTACCCAGGTTCGGGCCACCTTGCAGTGTAAAACCCTACTCCTGCTTTGTGGTTTTGATTATCGTGGCAAGATAGCTCTCGCGTACAAGGTTGGAGACAGTGGAACCGATCTTCTCTACAGCTGCACCCTGCCCTCCTCTTATACCTGCCTTGGTCCTCTTCCCCCGAAAACATTGGCGAGAAGGGTTGCCACACAACGGCAAGTTTGAAGTGGGATAAGAACGCAGTCTATCCTGACAAAAGACGGTCTTTGCCTGCAAAGCGACCATCCATGACGCGCCGGTGGGCTCGGGGATGACCTCCGCCCTGCGCGCCCGCCGTCTTGGTCTTCTTTCATCGATCGGGAAATCTTTAGGGGTTGCTTTGGGAAGTGGATTGCTGGGCTTGCTCCCTTAGCACAAAAGGTGTAATCCTCTTCATCTGCCCCTGCTGGCACGGCCTCTGTCGCCGTTCATCGCCGCACACGTCAGCCACGTGATGGCATGAGACCGCGCGACCGAGCCGAACAGTACCGGTCTTCAATGCCCTCGGGAGGTAACCTCGGGGGGCCGCCTCGCGAGAGGGCCTCGTGAGGCTCTTGATGAAGCCGCTGAGTCTTGCTTGCCCGTTCCCTGAGGAGGGGTCCTCGGGAGGCCAGGCCTCGCGAGGGGTCTTGCATGAGGCTCCCGCTAGTGGCTCCCTACTAGGCCTCCGCCAGGCGTTGCGCCCAGGGCCGAAAGGCAGACGGGCCGGGGTACCCCGGGTTCCACGGGCCCAACAGTAGCCCCCGGGCCCGCGGCGCGCACGTTCCTGCCTGTTGGGGGCGAAACGGCGTGGGCGCTAACTGCCTGCGGGTTAGGTGCGACGCGTGGCGCATGATGTGATGGGGGACGCCCCCACTTCTCCCACGACGCCTTGGTAACTGCATGCGCTGACATAAAGCCTGCCCACGCACGGCGCGAGACCATCATTGCCCTCCTTCGTGCATCCCGTCTCCCTGCACCTTCCTTCTTGCGCACAGCTCCTCGCGACCCCGTCTCCGAGCTCCACCTCTTCCCCCGCTTCCCCTCACGACTCCGCCGCGCTCCGATGGCGCCCGCCGGCAAGAAGGGAAGAGCGGCGGCCCCAGTCCCGAGCGCGCCCGCCATCGGGGCGGCGCTACAGCACTCCACCGTCATCGACCGGGAGGGCTTGGAGAAGGTGCTCCCGCTAGTGGCCAGCGACCAGAATGAGGGTCAGGCGACCAAGATCTGGCCGAGCTCATGCGCACGGACCGACCTGGGGGCTATGGCCTACCCCTTCTTCCTTCATCGTGTTTATGCCGGGTTGGTGCCGCCATTCTCGGACTTTTTCTATGCCATCCTTTCCCATTATCGGATTCACGCCCTCCATCTTCAACCCAATTCCATCCTCCTCCTAACCATGTTTGCCTTCTACTGCGAGGCTTTCATGGGCATGATGCCTTCGGTGGCGCTCTTCCGCCACTTCTTCAACCTAGGGCGAACCAGCGCTCCGGTTGCACCTCGTTCCTCGCCGTCAAGGGGATGGAGCGCGGCATCATCAACCTGAAGGTCGCGAAGAAGGTGGAGGGCTGCCTGCAGCGCTGGGTCTATATGGACGCGTGCCGGACCAGCCCGCTCCTGATGATCCCGATGGACCCGGCTGAGAAGAACTCAGGGTGGGGGCACGAGAAGCTCACTGACCCGAGGATGGAGCCCGTCTTGGAGCGGATGACCGCGGACCTATCAGGGGCAATGGTCGTCAAGGAGTACTTGCGGCAGCGCATCGCGCCGCTCCAACAGCACTCGCGCCCTATGTGGGAGTTCACCGGCGCGAGGGACGCCATGAGGCTTGTGGCACCCCGGCTCAGAGGGACCGGAACGCCACATATTCCAGCCCAGAAATCGAGTCTTCTGGAATACGGCACTGCTTGGCATAGAGCAAATCAGGTCTCATTACAAATGATAAGGGTACAAGGGTCTGATATTACAAGGATTACAATGGTACGGCGACACTACGCCTGCTAAGGTAGCTCTATGCAGTGGAACAACTCGTAGCAGCGGAACGACGACGATGGGGGTGAACTCCACTCCGCAGGGACTTTGGCTGGGACACAGTCTAGCTCGCACGATCGGAATCCTCAACTAGCAATCAATCACGGCATCACCTGCAATCTAGCATGACATGCCAGGTGAGTACTTTGAATGTACTCGCAAGCTCACAACAACCAAAAGCATCAAGGCAAGACAATAACATAGCATTAACATGTTAAGTTATTATCCACTACCATGATGTAGAAGCAAATATTAAATAAGATATGATAAAGCTAGAATTACAGGTGAACCAACATCTGGGGTCACAAGGACCATCTTACTCTTGGCTATTCAGCCAAGCAATCTACCAACTCGATCACCTTGTGATCAATATATCCTCGTGATCACAACGTGATCCCATCATAATCCGATGATCATCCTCAAGATCATCCTAATATCAACATCGGCATCCTGCCAAATGATTACTTGCCCACATACAATTATAAGCCATAATATAAGTCATTCCGCCATTCGTGAGTGTTGATCGAACGGTGTGACCTACAACGAACTGTGTCCATAACCGAGGACGTGGCTATCGATAGTTTATACACTCTGCAGAGGTTAGTACACTATACCCACACCACGGAACTCATGGCCTCGTGCTCCCATTCGGGTGGACCAACGATATTCCGACAAAACCAATCTATTGCATGACACTCTCCCGGCCACTCCGACACACTCCCCATTGGGCTATGTCCTGGGTGGCCCCGATGTCAACTCGTGACATCCGCCACCTCTGTGGCTGCCACCGTCGTGGCCAAACAAAACAAACTCGTCCCAAACGGGGACACCCGGGTACAACACAACTCGGGCACACATGGTTATGACCACCTACCGGGTCAGGGCAGCGTGAGCACATAACCTTCCCTAGTTGGAGGCACCGGCGAGAGGCGTGACAATAGACTGAATTAGGGCCTCCCCATCCAGGCAAGTGTGGCTGCACTGGTGAGCTCGATTCGGTGGCACCTGACCAACAAAATGACGGAATTTGTCCCCAAGATATAGCTGTGATAGAACTGTTACCCAATATTACATATCAACCTCTGGTTCAAATCATAGCAATATCCATCCAATAATCCAAAGAATAATATATCCATATCATTATTATGAACTCCAATATAAAATACAATATAATCATGAAGAGAGCATGACTACTGCTACTAGTAATCCCAAAACAACATGTCACCCTCAATCTGCAAAGCATTAGTCCTAGAAATCCAAGCATGATCATGGCAGTAACAAGATCAAACATGACTCCAAGACATGCCATGAATAAATCATATTTAACTAATGAATATATCAAGCAAATTTATTAAATAATTCATGACATTGCATTGCAATCATGCAAATGGAGGGTGTGGCTTGCCTTGCTCCAAAAGAGAGAGGAAGAGCTCCTGGTCTTCACCAACACACATCAAACACTCTCGAAACAATTTTGAAAGCATTTATAAATATCACATAAAGCACATTCTTTTGTCCAGAAATTCTAGACAGAAGAGAAAAATGCCAAACTCTACCAAAAAATACAAGAGATCAAAAGAAAAGTAATGCAAAAAGAATTAGCTCATTTGGACTTGTAGTTTAGGAGTTATTCATGGTCAAAGTTGTGGTCGAATCTGGGATTAAATCTAATTTAAAAGAATTTCAGAAAAACCTCCAGAGGGGGGGTGACGTCGAAAGCGTAAAGTTGAGTTATGCCTCCACTTAAAATGCTTCGGCGGGGCAGGGTGAGGCTGACTGGTGGGGTCACCCTGTCAGATTTAAAGGAAGGGAGGGAGAACAGAGAGCGGCGGCGAGGAGGCCGCGCCAGAGCAGGGAGAGGGGGGATGGATCGGGCACTTCGCGGTGAACACGCCCGTACCCGTAGCTAACCGGGAGACGGCCGGACGGCGCTGCACCCTTCGTCTCTAGCGGTGGCGAGCTACTGGCGACGATGGATCCGGCAACTCCGGCGGATGCTCGACTAGTAGAGGGGTTAGGGAGGACTAGGGGGTCACTAGAAGCTCAGGGAAAGGAGTAGTGGGAGCTAGGGTTGGCCAGAACAAGCTAATGGAGGAGAGGGCCGAGCGGCGGGGTTCTTCACCGGAGAGGAAGAAGAAGACCCCGTGAGCTCGCTGGAGCGGCTCCGGTGGATGATTGGGTGAGGAGGAGGTCGAGTGGTGAGCCGAGCTGCGGACGGGGATGGCTTAAATAGCCAGGGCAAAGATGCCCGAGCCGGAAGCTGCCATGGACCAGATGGCCAGAGTTCTGGCGAACCACGGACGCATGGGCGCACGGGAGGGCTAGGACGGTGACGTGAGAGAGCTAGTGGAGGCTCAGCGGCGCAGGAGGAGCAGACGCGGGCGAGGCATGCGTGGTCGGCCACTACGGCACTGTGCGCCCGCGTGCGGCGAGAGCAGAGGCTGCCGTGGCACGAGGAGAGGGAAGAAGGAGGGGGCGATGGGTGGCCGGTAGGCCAGGTGGACGACGGAGAGGGAGGGCGGCACCAGCGGACGCGCGAACGCGGCCGAGAGGAAGAAGCCCGTGGCTCGGCGACACCCAGAGCACGCCCATAGCACGCAGAGCACGCGCACAGGCGTGCCAACAGTGCGGTCACCGCGTGCATTACCACGGAGAGGGCACGTAGGCCTGGCAAAAGATGTCCAAGGTGTTGTCCATCCATCCTACAGCCTCACTGAAGTGATGGATCGATCAAAGGGACTATGGATTGATGGAAGGCATCAGATGAATGTTGTTGTAGCCAACTTGGGTTAGAAGTTGCGGTCAAGTTACTTGACCAAAGAGCCAGAGAGAATGTCCCAAGGGTTTAGGGTAGGAAGAACTATAGTCCTGTGAATTTAGAGATGATTTGGACAAGATTTGAAGATGGTTGCTTTGCAACAGCAAAAACAGCGCAGAAACTAGAGTTGGATGTTGCACTCACATGGAGTATGGTATTGAGCTGAAATTTGGTATAGGCTGATGATTTAGGACCATGCAGGCACTGGCAAAATTTCATGCCATTTGGAAATACCTACATGGCACTTCCTTGACAAAGGTCCTCTCTGAACAGAATCTTGGAAGAATTTTGTAGAGCAAATGGCTTGGCAAAATGATGTGAATTTTGGCATGCTCAATGTTTATGGGAATATCTAGGTCCTGGATTAATTTAAGAATTTATGAAGCAATATAAAATGTAGTTGCTTCACACCCTGAAAATTTGACCAGAACCAAAGATTTGAAGGTGTGCTCACATAAATTGTTGGATGGGGCTAATATTTGGTGTATGGGAATCATTTGAGCACATGGGGGGCCTGGCAAATGTCAACCCAAATGGATACACCTAGCTAGTACTTCCTTCACAACGCTTCTCCCTGGACAGAAACTTTGGAAATTTGCTACGGAAGATTTACTAGGAAAATGGAGCTAAATTTTGTCATGTGGTAATGATTTGGATAGGAAAAAGTGATCAAAAAGTTTGAGGGCAATCAGGAAAATATAAATAGCACTTCCTTCACAAAGTGCCAAACTGGACAGAATGGAAAAGGAATATTCCTGAATTATTTTTGAACTAGGCAAGGAAGAGTTTGGACATATTTGGGGAATATATGATCCAAAGAATTTATGAGAATTATTTGGGAATTTTGGGAATGACAGAAATATAGGTTGCTTCACAACCTAGGTCAACACAGGATTATTCCTTTAATAGAAAAGGAATATTCCCAAGAAAAGAATTTTGGGGTTGGGCTATAATAGAAATACCATGATTTAGGGAAAAATACAAGAATGATGCACCACTAGGGAGAAGAAGAAATGATGATCTCCTAGGTTTCAAGTCCACGGAACTGCTCCGAAAAGGAAACCAGAACAAAAACCAAAGAAAAAGAAAGGGCCAAAAATCAGGGTGTTACAAGGCTGAACTCCGGTAGCCTAAAGCAAGAAGTGCTGGATGGGGCCCTGGCGACTCTGCTTAGCAGCCCCGCCGCAGATCCGCCTGAGGATGCGCTCCCGCTGTTCCGCTACCAGGAGATGGCGGAGCTAGTCGCGGAGATGCCCCGCTTTGACCAGTGGGTGATGGAAATATGCCCTAGAGGCAATAATAAAGTTTTTATTATTTTATATTTCCTTGTTCATGATAAAGGTTTATTATTCATGCTAGAATTGTATTGACCGGAAACTTAAATACATGTGTGAATACATAAACAAATACCGTGTCCCTAGTGAGCCTCTACTAGACTAGCTCGTTGATCAAAGATGGTTAAGGTTTCCTAACCATAGACATGAGTTGTCATTTGATAACGGGATCACATCATTAGGAGAATGATGTGATGGACAAGACCCATCCGTTAGCTTAGCATATGATCGTTCTGTTTATTGCTACTGCTTTCTTGAATGTCAAATACATGTTCCTCAGACCATGAGATCATGCAACTCCCGGATACCGGAGGAATACTTTGTGTGCTATCAAACATCACAACATAACTAGGTGATCATAAAGATGCTCTACAGGTATCTCCGAAGGTATCCGTTGAGTTGGCATGGATCGAGACTGGGATTTTTCACTCCGTGTTTCGGAGAGGTATCTCTGGGCCCTCTCGGTAATGCACATCATAAGAAGCTTGTAAGCAAAGTGACTAAGGAGTTAGTTACGGAATGATGTATTACGGAACGAGTAAAGAGACTTGCCGGTAACGAGATTGAACTAGGTATGGAGATACCGACGATCGAATCTCGGGCAAGTAACATACCGACGGACAATGGGAATTACGTATGTTGTCATTGCGGTTCGACCGATAAGATCTTTATGGAATATGTAGGAACCAATATGAGCATCCAGGTTCCGCTATTGGTTATTGACCGGAGAGGCGTCTTAGTCATGTCTACATCATTCCCGAACCCATAGGGTCCGCACGCTTAACGTTCGTTGACGATATAGTGTTATATGAGTTATGTGAATTGGTAACCGAATATTGTTCGGAGTCCCGGATGAGATCCCGGATGTCACAAGGAGTCTCGGAATGGTCGAGAGGTAAAGATTTATATATGGGAAGTCATATTTTGGGTTCTGGAAAAAGGTGCAGTTTTTTCGGTATTGTACCGGGAAGCTTCCAGAAGGTTCCGGAGGATTCCGGAGGGCTCCGGAAGTCCACAAGTGGGTCCACCACGTCCCAAGGGCTGGCATGGGCTAAGGGGAGGCGCCCTAGCCTTATTGGGCCAGGCGCACCAAGTCCTCAAAAGCCCACGCAGCTAGGGAAGGAAAAAGGGAGAGTCCTAGTAGGAATAGGATTGGACTTTGGAGTCCAAGTCCACGTGTGTACTATTCATGGTTACTGTTCTCGTGGCACTATTCCTTCTACTCCAAGCCCCTACACATATATAAATAGAGGAGAGAGGGGGGCGCCCCAAACAAGACACAACATTGTCTTAGCCGTGTGCGGCGCCCCCCTCCACAGTTCCGTCCCTCGGTCATATTTTCGCAGTGCTTGGGCAAAGCCCTGCGGAGATAGCATCACCATCACCGTCACCACGCCGTCGTGCTGCCGGAACTCATCCACTACCTCGCCGTCTTTCTGTATCAAGAAGTCGAGGACGTCACCGAGCTGAACGTGTGCTGAACGCGGAGGTGCCGTACGTTCGGTACTCGGTCGGTTGGATCGTGAAGTTGTTCGACGACATCAACCGCGTTGTTCTAACGCTTCCGCTTACGGTCTACGAGGGTACGTAGACACACTCCCCCTCTCGTAGCTATGCATCTCCATGGATAGATCTTGCGTGTGCGTAGAATTTTTTTTGTTTTCCATGCAACGTTCCCCAACAGTGGCATCATGAGCCAGGTCTATGCGTAGATGATATGCATGAGTAGAACACAAAAAGTTGTGGGCGGTGATCGTCATACTGCTTACCACCAACGTCTTATTTTGATTCGGCGGTATTGTAAGATGAAGCGGCCCGGACCAACCTTACATGTCCACGTACATGAGACCGGTTCCACCGACAGACATGCAACTTGTTTTGCATAAAGGTGGCTGGCGGGTGTCTGTTTCTCCTACTTTAGTTGAATCGAATTTGACTGCGGCCGGTCCTTGTTCAAGGTTAAAACAGCAAACTTGATAAATCACCGTTGTGGTTTTGTGCCGTAGGTAAGAACGGTTCTTGCTAGAAGCCCGTAGCAGCCACGTAAAACTTGCAACAACAAAGTAGAGGACGTCTAACTTGTTTTTGCAGGGTATGCTATGATGTGATATGGTCAAGACATGATGTGATATACGTTATTGTATGAGATGATCGTGTTTTGTAATTTATCGGCAACCGGCAGGAGCCTTATGGTTGTCTCTTTATTGTATGAAATGCAAGCGCCATGTAATTGCTTTACTTTATCGCTATACGTTAGCAATAGTTGTAGAAGCAATAGTTGGCGAGACGACCACAACGCAACGATGGAGATCAAGGTGTCGAGCCGGTGACGATGGAGATCATGACGATACTTTGGAGATGGAGATCAAAAGCACAAGATGATGGCCATATCATGTCACATATTTTGATTGCATGTGATGTTTATCCTTTACGCATCTTATTTTGCTTAGAACGACGATAGCATTATAAGATGATCCCTTCACTAAATTTCAAGATAAAAGTGTTCTCCCCGAGTTTGCACCGTTGCTAAAGTTCGTCGTTTAGAAGCACCTCGTGATGATCGGGTGTGATAGATTCTACGTTCACATACAACGGGTGTAAGCCAGTTTTACACAAGCAGAATACTTGGGTTAAACTTGACGAGCCTAGCATGTACAGACATGGTCTCGGAACACTGGAGACCGAAAGGTCGAACATGAGTCATATAGTAGATATGATCAACATGGAGATGTTCACCATTGATGACTATCCCATCTCACGTGATGATCGGACATGAGCTAGTTGATTTGGATCATGTATCACTTAGTTAACTTGAGGGATGTTAATTTAAGTGGGAGTTCATTAGTAATTTGATTAATTGAACTTAATTTATCATGAACTTAGTCTTGATGGTTTCTTTGCATATCTATGTTGTAGATAAATGGCACGTCCTATTGTTCCGTTGAATTTTAATGCGTTCCTAGAGAAAGCTAAGTTGAAAGATGATGGTAGCAAGTACACGGACTGGGTCCGTAACTTGAGGATTATCCTCATTGCTGCACAGAAGAATTATGTCCTTGATGCACCGCTAGGTGATGGACCTGCTGCAGGAGCTGCTGCAGACGTTGTGAACGCCTGGCAGGCTCGATCTGATGACTACTCGATAGTTCAGTGTGCCATGCTCTACGGCTTAGAACCGGGACTTCAAAAGCGTTTTGAACACCACGGAGTATATGAGATGTTCCAAGAGCTGAAATTGATATTTCAAGCTAATGCCCGGGTTGAGAGATATGAAGTCTCCAACAAGGTCCTTAGCTGTAAGATGGAGGAGAATAGTTATGTCAGTGAACACATACTTAGAATGTCTGGGTACCACAACCACTTGACTCAGCTGGGAATTGATCTTCCGGTTGAGAGTGTTATTGACAGAGTTCTTCAGTCACTGCCACCAAGCTATAAAGGCTTCGTGATGAACTATAATATGAAAGGGATGGAGAAGACAATTCCCGAGCTCTTCGCGATGCTGAAATCAGCGGAGGTAGAAATCAAGAAGGAGCATCAAGTGTTGATGGTTAACAAAACCACTAGTTTCAAGAAAAACGGCAAGGGAAAGAAGGGGAACTTCAAGAAGAATGGCAAGCAAGTTGCCGCTCCCATGAAGAAAGCCAAAGCTGGACCCAGGCCTGAAACAGAGTGCTTCTACTGCAAAGGGACTGGTCACTGGAAGCGGAACTGCCCCAAGTGTTTGGCGGATAAGAAGGATGGCAAAGTGAGCAAAGGTATATTTGATATACATGTTATTGATGTGTTCCTCACTAATGCTCGCAGTAGCGCCTGGGTATTTGATACTGGTTCGGTTGCTCATATTTGTAACTCGAAACACGAGCTACGGAATAAGCGAAGATTGGCTAAGGACAAGGTGACGATGCGCGTCGAGAATGGTTCCAAGGTTGATGTGATCGCCGTCGGCACGCTACCTCTACATCTACCTTCGGGATTAGTTTTAGACCTCAATAATTGTTATTTGGTGCCAGCGTTGAGCATGAACATTATATCTAGATCTTGTTTATTGCGAGACGGTTATTCATTTAAGTCAGAGAATAATGGTTGTTCTATTTATATGAGTAACATCTTTTATGGTCACGCACCTTTTGTGAATGGTCTATTCTTGTTGAATCTCGATCGTAGTGATACACATATTCATAATATTGATGCCAAAAGATGCAAAGTTGATAATGATAGTGCAACATACTTGTGGCACTGCCGTTTAGGTCATATTAGTGTAAAGCGCATGAAGAAACTCCATGCGGATGGACTTTTGTAATCTCTTGATTATGAATCAGTTGATACTTGCGAACCATGCCTCATGGGCAAGATGACTAAAACTATGTTCTCCGGAACAATGGAGCGAGCTACTGATTTGTTGGAAATAATACATACCGATGTATGCGGTCCGATGAATGTTGAAGCACGCGGTGGGTATCGTTATTTTCTAACCTTCACAGATGATTTGAGTAGATATGGGTATATCTACTTGATGAAACACAAGTCTGAAACATTTGAAAAGTTCAAAGAATTTCAGAGTGAAGTAGAGAATCATCGTAACAAGAAAATAAAGTTTCTACGATCTGATCGCGGAGGCGAATATTTGAGTTACGAGTTTGGCCTTCATTTAAGAAAATGTGGAATTGTTTCACAACTCACGCCACCTGGAACACCACAGCGTAATGGTGTGTCCGAACGTCGTAATCGTACTTTATTGGATATGGTGCGTTCTATGATGTCTCTTACCGATTTGCCACTATCATTTTGGGGTTATGCATTAGAGACAGCTGCATTCACGTTAAATAGGGCACCATCTAAATCCGTTGAGACGACACCGATGAACTATGGTTTGGCAAGAAACCTAAGCTGTCGTTTCTTAAAGTTTGGGGATGCGATGCTTATGTGAAAAAGCTTCAACCTGATAAGCTCGAACCCAAAGCGGAGAAGTGCGTCTTCATAGGATACCCTAAAGAAACAATTGGGTACACCTTCTACCACAGATCCGAAGGCAAGGTCTTTGTTGCCAAGAATGGGTCCTTTCTAGAGAAGGAGTTTCTCTCGAAAGAAGTGAGTGGGAGGAAAGTAGAACTTGATGAGGTAATTGTACCTTCTCTCGAATTGGAAAGTAGCTCATCAGAGAAAACCGTTCCCGTGAAGCCTACACCAATAAGAGAGGAAGATAATGATAAAGATCATGGAACTTCAGATCAAGTTACTACTGAACTTTGTAGGTCGACCAGAGTACGTTTCGCACCAAAGTGGTACAGTAATCCTGTTCTGGAAGTTATGTTGTTAGGAAATGGCGAACCTACGAACTATGAAGAAGCTATGATAAGCCCAAATTCCGACAACTGGCTTGAGGCCATGAAATTTGAGATAGGATCCATGTATGAGAACAAAGTATGGACTTTGGTGGACTTGCCTGATGATCGGCAAGCCATTGAGAATAAATGGATTTTTAAGAGGATGACAAACGCTGATGGTAATATCACTGTCTACAAAGCTCGACTTGTCGCGAAAGGTTTTCGACAAGTTCAAGGGGTTGACTACGATGAGACTTTGTCATCCGTAGCGATGCTTAAGTCTGTCTGAATCATGTTAGCAATTGCCGCATTTTATGATCTGGCAAATGGATGTCAAAACTGCATTCCTTAATGGTTTTCTCAAAGAAGAGTTGTATATGATGCAACCAGAAGGTTTTGTCGATCCTAAGGGTGCTAACAAAGTGTGTAAGCTCCAGCGATCCATCTATGGACTGGTGCAAGCATCTCGGAGTTGGAATATACGCTTTGATGAGGTGATCAAAGCATATGGTTTTGTACAGACTTACGGTGAAGCCTGTATTTTACAAGTAAGTGAGTGGGAGCTCTGTAGCATTTCTAATATTATATGTGGATGACATATTGTTGATTGGAAATGATATAGAATTTCTGGATGGCATAAAAGGATACTTGAATGAAAGACCTCGGTGAAGCTGCTTATATATTGGGCATCAAGATCTATAGAGATAGATCAAGACGCTTGATAAGGCTTTCAATGAGTACATACCTTGACAAGATTTTGAAGGAGTTCAAAATGGATCAGTCAAAGAAGGAGTTCTTGCCTGTATTGTAACGTGTAAAGTTGAGTAAGACTCAAAGCTCGACCACGGCAGAAGATAGAGAGAGAATGAAAGTCATTCCCTATGCCTCAGCCATAGGTTCTATAATGTATGCCATGCTGTGTACCACACCTAATGTGTGCCTTGCCACGTGTCTGGCAAAGGGGGTACAAGAGTGGTCCAGGAGTGGATCACTGGACAGCAGACAAAATTATCCTTAGTAACTAAAGGACTAAGGAAATGTTTCTCGATTATGGAGGTGATAAAGAGTTCATCGTAAAGGGTTACGTCGATGCAAGCTTTGACACCAATCTGGATATCTCTAAGTAGCAAACCGGATACGTATAATGGAGCAGTCATTTGGAATAGCTCCAAGTAAAGCGTGATAGCAGCATCTACAGTATGACATAAGGATTTGCAAAGTACACATGGGTCTGAATATTGCAGACCCATTGACTAAAATTCTCTCTCACGAGCAAAACATGATCACACCTTAGAACTCTTTGAGTGTTAATCATATGGTGATGTGAACTAGATTATTGACTCTAGTGAACTCTTGGGTGTTAATCACATGGCGATGTGAACTAGATTATTGACTCTAGTGCAAGTGGGAGACTGATGGAAATATGCCCTAGAGGCAATAATAAAGTTGTTATTATTTTATATTTCCTTGTTCATGATAAAGGTTTATTATTCATGCTAGAATTGTATTGACCGAAAACTTAAATACATGTGTGAATACATAAACAAATACCGTGTCCCTAGTGAGCCTCAACTAGACTAGCTCGTTGATAAAAGATGGTTAAGGTTTCCTAACCATAGACATGAGTTGTCATTTGATAACGGGATCACATCATTAGGAGAATGATGTGATGGACAAGACCCATCCGTTAGCTTAGCATATGATCGTTCTGTTTATTGCTACTGCTTTCTTGAATGTCAAATACATGTTCCTCAGACCATGAGATCATGCAACTCCCGGATACCGGAGGAATACCTTGTGTGCTATCAAACGTCACAACGTAACTGGGTGATCATAAAGATGCTCTACAGGTATCTCCGAAGGTGTTCGTTGAGTTGGCATGGATCGAGACTGGGATTTGTCACTTCGTGTTTCGGAGAGGTATCTCTGGGCCCTCTCGGTAAAGCACATCATAAGAAGCTTGCAAGCAAAGTGACTAAGGAGTTAGTTACGGAATGATGTATTACGGAACGAGTAAAGAGACTTGCCGGTAACGAGATTGAACTAGGTATGGAGATACCGACGATCGAATCTCGGGCAAGTAACATACTGACGGACAAAGGGAATTACGTATGTTGTCATTGCGGTTCGACCGATAAGATCTTCGTGGAATATGTAGGAACCAATATGAGCATCCAGGTTCCGCTATTGGTTATTGACCGGATAGGCGTCTCAGTCATGTCTACATCATTCCCGAACCCGTAGGGTCCGCACGCTTAACGTTCGTTGACGATATAGTGTTATATGAGTTATGTGAATTGGTACCTGAATATTGTTCGGAGTCCCGGATGAGATCCCGGACGTCACGAGGAGTCTCGGAATGGTCAAGAGGTAAAGATTTATATATGGGAAGTCATATTTTGGGTTCCGGAAAAAGGTGCAGTTTTTTTCGGTATTGTACCGGGAAGCTTCCAGAAGGTTCCGGAGGGGTCCGGAAGTACACAAGTGGGTCCACCACGTCCCAAGGGCTGGCATGGGCTAAGGGGAGGCGCCCTGGCCTTATTGGGCCAGGCGCACCAAGTCCTCAAAAGCCCACGCAGCCAGGGAAGGAAAAAGGGAGAGTCCTAGTAGGAATAGGATTGGACTTTGGAGTCCAAGTCCACGTGTGTACTATTCACGGTTACTGTTCATGTGGCACTATTCCTTCTACTCCAAGCCCCTACACATATATAAATAGAGGAGAGGGGGGCGCCCCAAACAAGACACAACATTGTCTTAGCCGTGTGCGGCGCTCCCCTCCACAGTTCCGTCCGTCGGTCATATTTTCGCAGTGCTTGGGCGAAGCCCTGCGGAGATAGCATCACCATCACCGTCACCACGCCGTCGTGCTGCCAGAACTCATCCACTACCTCGCCGTCTTGCTGGATCAAGAAGTCAAGGACGTCACCGAGCTGAACGTGTGCTGAACGCGAAGGTGCCGTACGTTCGGTACTCGGTCGGTTGGATCGTGAAGTTGTTCGACGACATCAACCGCGTTGTTCTAACGCTTCCGCTTACGGTCTACGAGGGTACGTAGACACACTCCCCCTCTCGTAGCTATGCATCTCCATGGATAGATCTTGCGTGTGCGTAGAATTTTTTTTGTTTTCCATGCAACGTTCCCCAACAGTGGGGTCTCGTGCCGGAGGGCCACGTCAGGCCCCGCGAGAACCCTCTCGTGGTGGCGCTGGACTCCGGAGACAGTGGCGGCGATGAAGACTTAGGGGAGGCCACAGAGGAGGATGCTGCCCGGGCGCAACCGCGCGCCCGCCGTCTGCTCCTCTGCGACCTCGAGGACGACGACGCCGACAGCGCTCAGCCTACGGTGGAGGCGGGCCTTGGCCGGGGGGTGGCCGAGCTCCCATCGGCAGAAGCTTGTCAGGGAGCCAAGACCTCCCAGGCCCCCAAGAAGGGCGACAATGCGCCCGGGTCCACCATGGCTCGCTCCGCGGGCTCGGAGGGTGGAGCCGGGGCGATGCTTGAGGACGGCGGCGACGATCCGCCTCTCACGGAGAGGAAGAGGAAGTGGACCGCCAGCGATGAGTAAGTTCCCTGGCCCATCCTGGCGTTTTTTGCTCGTATTCCTTGTCCGGGCTCGGAACTGAGCTGCCGCTCATATAGGAGGTCCGCCAGTGACCAGAGGAAGAAGAAGAAGACGACGACGAAGTCGACGATGACCCCCAGCCCAAAGGGGGCAACAATGCCCACCGCGGGCACCGGGGGGCACGGAGAAGCCGCCCGCCGCTCTGACGCCGAGACGGGGCGCGTGGAGGCCGAGGAGGAGCTGGCTGTCCCTCCGGAGCCGCGAACGGGCGTGGCCCCCGAGATGGACGAGCCTCGGCGCCTGCCTCCAGAGGTGGGGGCGCGTCCCTCGCGAAGCCTGCTGCGAGACAAGATGCAACGATGGGGGAGGTCGAGGCACCACTCCCCCACCAGATGCCTCCCTTAACACAGAGGAGGGCGACGCGGAGCGCGCCGCGGTGGGCCCTCAGGCCGCGCCTACGCATGAGGCTGCAGCGCCTGCACCATCACAGCCGAGCGAGGGGGAAGCCTCGACGAGCCCCCTGCTCCCGGCGGACGGCGCCAGGGCCTCCCCGGCCGCGACAACGGAGGGCAACACGGAGCCGGGCTCGGACTGGGCCCTCGAGCTCGTGAGCAACCACACTTTGCTCAGTCACATGGCTTTGCGTGACGCCAAGGCCGCGCTCGACTGGCTCGGGGCAGATTTCCAAGACGCAGAGGCGCGTCTCATCGAGGAGCGCTTGAGGCTTGTAGAAGGGTGGCGCCGGCTTGGCGTCGTCATCAAGATGGGTCAGCGCCAGAATGAGGCTGCTCGTGCGAAGGGCGAGAAGGATGCCGCCGAGGCGTAGGGGGCCTGCGCGAGCACTCTCAGGGAGGCCGAAGCGGCCGTCAAGCACCGCGAGGAGACGGAGGCCCGTTTGAAGGAGCTTCAGGATCAACATGCCGCGCAGGCACAACTGTTCCACACGCGGGAAAGCGCCCTCGTTACCCGTGAGGGGGAGCTTCCGGCCCGCGAGGCGGACCTTCGACTCATGAGGGAGACCTCACGAGGGTGTCGACTGGGCAGGCCACGGAGCGCGGGTTCCTGGAGACGCTGAGGCATCAGGTGGCCAACGCCCAGGACGCCCACGCGAAGCGTGTCGGCCAATGCCCAGCTGGAGGGCAAGGAGAAGAAGGCCCAAAAAGACACCGATGAGAAGATCGCGGCGGAGCATCTGGCACTCGCTGAGGAGCACGGCAAAGAGCTGAAGCGGTGGGAGGATGGCTTCGAGGCTGAGCGCGAGCGGCTCTGGCAGGAAATTGCCGGTCTCAAGGTGGCGCTGGCCGAGTCGGAGACCCACCGGGGGACCGCGCTGTAGGCCCACACCGACGCCGAGGCGGAGCTGACCTCCCTCCGCCTTTAGGTGGGGGGCGCCTGCCAGCGCCGCCGGGCAGACCGGAGGCGAGGCAGATCCGGAGCGGGAGCGGCAGCAAGAACACGCCAAGATGCTCCACTCCCTCAAACTTCGAGCCTGCGACTCTCTGAACTCCATCTACAGGGAAAGACTTGAAGCCCTCCGCGAATCCCATGACGCCGACTACACCGATTTCTCCACCAAGCTCGTGGAGCGGCTTGAGGATGGGGCCAAGAAGGTGGATGGCATCTTGGAAGAGGAGTGCCACGACCTCTTTTCTCAGGCGGCGACACGCATCTTCATTCACCTCCTCCACGCCGACCCCCGCTTCAATTTCGATAAGGTGATAGCCCCCGTCCCCGAGGAGCTCCGTGATGGCCTCGCGAGGGCGGTAGAAGGCCACATGGACGCGTTGCTTGGGAAGTTTTCCTGCAACAGCAGCGAGAGCTCTGACAAAGGCGAGGACGATCGCGATGGCGGCGACGATGACAACGGCGCGACTTCTTAGGATCCCCTTTCCTTCGTCATCCTGCACTAGACCGATGTGACCCCGTGGGGGCGTGAAGATAATGCCTTCATGTTTAAGTACTTTATGATTTGCTGTAATGAATGCTCGTACCCTCGTGAAGCTTTCTCTTGAGGCTCGTTTTCCTTTTTTTGCTTGCCCTTTGTGCTCTACGTCGTCAGGGCCCAGCCCCTGAGCGGGCCACAGCTATCGCTGGTATGTCAGGTCGCGATGCCTGGACAAGGCCAGGATGTGAGGGGCACCGGGAGCTAGTGAGGGCTCCCGAGGCGCGATGCTCAGGGAGCCCCCCTTTGACGCGCAAGAGGCTTGCGGGGGGAGAAACGCTGGCGCTCGTGAGGTCGCTAGAGGGGAAAGCCTGGAAGATGGCGAGGGCAGCTTGCGAGGTAGTTAGACTTAGCTCTTGCGGGGGGTAGCGTCTGGTGGGCTGCCACTTGTAGGGTGTGCATTGCGAAGTTTCCACTCACGAGGTCCCCTGCTGAGCTGGCCGTCATAGGTCGGCTCCCACGGCGGGGCCTGCGAAGCTTCCTGAGGCTCCAGGCAGCGTCTTGTCGTTGGACCGCCTCGCGAGGCATGCTCGTGAGGCCTCCCAGGTAACATGTTCCTGAGATACTACATGCGGAGAGTCATTCAATAGGGGAGCAGTGCATGCTCGCCGGCTCGCTCATGGGCGTCACGCGAGGAGATAAGTCACCAAGGATCTTGGTGGGGTGGCGTGCACGGGAGCAGGCCCGCGAGCCAGAGCCCGGTTGCTTGGGTTTTTCAGCGCTACCGGGACTGACCTGAGAACAAACACCGTGTCCAGCCCCCGATCGTGTGAGGCTCATGAGGGAGGTCATGAGCGCGCACGGCTCGTCAGGCGAAGATATGAAGAAATACACCATGTATGGAAACCGAAGCTTTACTGAAGCAAGATAACAGTTTCCATTACACAACCAAAAAGTGCTATGGCTGCCATGTCTGGCACGGGTCAGCTTGAGGTTGGTGCAGCCTGTGGGGCGCCCTCAGTTACACACCCAAAAGAGAAAAAGAGTGGCTGCCGTGTCCGGCACGGGTCAGCTTGAGGTTGGTGCAGCCCATGGGGTGCCCTCAGTTGATTGTTCCGCCAGCGCGGAGCATGGGGCTTCCACCGGGGTGTGGGTATGATCGCGGCTTGATTGTTTCGCTAGCGCGGAGCATGGGGCTTCCACTTGGGCATGGGTGGGAGCTCTCGCGTGCCCATCAGGCGAACGCGTTGAGAGTCTCCGGGGCATGTATAGCCCCATTTCGTTCGTACGTGTGAGGGGTCACGGGTAGAACTTGCGGAGGTGTTGGATGTTCCAGGCATTAGGCACAGGAACTCCGTCCTCCGTCTCCATCCGGGCGGCGCCGGGCCTGGAGACATGAGCAACCCTGAAGGGGCCTTCCCACATGGGTGAGAGCTTGTGGAGTCCCTCTCTGGAGAGGATCCTGCGTAGGACGAGGTCCCCGACCTCAAGAGTGCGAGGGCAAATGTTGTGGCTGTGGTAGCGACGCAGGGCCTGTTCATAGCTTGCGACACGAAGAGCGGCCTGACGGCGGGCCTCCTCAAGGAGCAGTAGGTCAGCCTCCTGCGAGCCGTCTTGACACGCCTCGTCAAAGGCAAGGACTCGCGGGGAGCCATGCTTAAGCTCCGAGGGAAGGACTGCCTCAGCTCCGTAGACGAGGAAGAAAGGAGTCTCGCCGGTAGGCTTGGTCACCGTTGTGCGGATGGACCACAGCACAGACTACAGCTCGTCGAGCCAGCCCTTGCCGCAGGCTTCGAGCTTCTTCTTGAAGCTCCTCGTCTTGAGGCCCTTGAGGACCTTAGCGTTGGCACGCTCGGCCTGACCGTTGCTTCGCGGGTGCGCCACAGAGGCATAGCAGATCTGCGTGCTGAGGCTGGCGCAGTAGGACTTGAAAAGGCCGCATGTGAACTGGGAGCCATTGTCGGTGATGATGCGGTTGGGGACTCCGAAGCGGCTCACGAGGCCCTTGATGAACTTGACGGCAGAGCCTACTGGGATGGTACGCATAGGCTCGACCTCTGCCCACTTGGTGAACTTGTTGATGGCAACGTAGAGGTAGCGGTAACCATCAGCCGCGGGAGGAAAAGGCCCCAGGATATCCAGCCCCCAGACCGCGAAGGGCCATGAGAGGGGGATCATCTAGAGGCCCTGCGCTGGCTGGTGGATCTGACTGGCCTCGCAGGCTTGGACCAGTGCGGTAGTGTCACGCAGCATAGTGGGCCAGTAGAAGCCGCTGCGGAACACCTTGCTGACAAGGGTGCGTGACGAGGAGTGGTGGCCGCAGTCTCCGCCGTATATGTCGGCGAGAAGCTCGCGCCCTTGCTCCTCAGAGATACACCGCAAGGAGACGCCATTCGGGCACCTGCGGTACAGCTCACCGTCCTGCAAGTAGTAAGCGATGGCCTGGCGGGCCACGCGCTCTGCTTCCGAGTCCTCCTCCGGGAGAGTGCCGTGGAGAAGATAGGCCTTGAACTCGGCAGCCTAGCTGTCTGCTTGAGGCTCTAGCACCAGCAGCAGACGATCTCCTGAGGATGGGCCGAAGTCTGGCGCCCCCATGGGCGGCACGGGTGGTAGTTCTTCATGAAGCAGTGTGGCGCCCACGGCAGGTGGTGCAGCTGATGGCCTCAGGAGCCTTTCCTCGAAGATGCCAGGGCTCTAGGGCTCGCGACAGGATGCTCGCTTGGCGATGTCATCGGCCTCCTTGTTGCCACCGTGCGGGACGTGCTGCAGCTCCAAGCCAAGGAAACGCTTCTCAAGTTTACGTACCTCCTCTAAGTAGGCTGCCATGTGCTCGTCCTTAGGCTTGTAGCTTTTGTTGGAGAAGTTGACGAGGAGCTGAGAGTTGCCCTTGATGGTGAGGCGCTTCATGCCCAGGGCAGAGGCGGCCTTGAGGCTGGCGATGAGGCCCTCATACTCTGCGATGTTGTTGGAAACCTTATCGTCACGCTTGAAGCAGAGTTGCACAGCATAGTACAACTTGTCTCCTATTGGCGAGGTGAGCATGACTCGAGCCCCCGCGCCCTGCCAGGAGAAGGCACCATTGAAGTGCATGGTCCAGCCGCCAGGCGCCTCATCCCCTGGCAAGAGGGACTTGTCCTCGCGAGGCTCCTACTTGTACGGGTCCGTCCACTCCACCACAAAGTCGGCCAGGGCCGCGCCCTTGATGACTCTGGTGGTGCATAACTCTAGCTGGAAGGCCTGCAGCTCGATGTTCCATTCGACGATGCGGCCGGCGGCGTTGGGGCTGCGCAGGACTTGCTCCAAGGGATAACAAGAAATGACCTTGATAGGATGGCCTTGAAAGTAGTGGCGCAGCTTCCTGGAGGCGACGAGGAGCGCGAGGAGGAGCTTCTGCTACATGGGGTAGCACTCGTGCGCATCCCTTAGCACTGTGCTGACGAAGTACACAGGGTGTTCGACGAGGCGCATAGTCGTGGTGGCAGCCTACTCTTCAAGTGGCTCGCGATGCTCGACGGACTCGGGCGCTCACGAGGCTTGGGAGGCTCGCGAGGCTCGGAGGGCTCAGGAGGCGTGGAGGGCTTCTCCTTAGCGCAGACGCGTTCCTCTCGTACCGCCACCAAGGCCGCGCTGGCCGTCTGGGGGGTGGCCGCCAAGTATAGGAGCAGGGGCTCGCGAGAACGTGGCGCGACCATGATGGGCGGGCTCGTGAGGTACCTCTTGCAGTCGTCGAAGGCAGCGTTGGCCTCAGGAGTCCACTTGAAGGGGCCGGACCTCTTCATGAGCTTGAAGAATGGCAAGGCTCACTCGCCGAACTTGGAGATGAAGTGCCCCAGGAAGGCCATGCATCCCGCCAGGCACTGCATTTCCTTGAGGGTCCGAGGGGGACGCATTCTCTCAATGGCCTTGATCTTCTCAGGGTTGGCTTCGATCCCACAGTGGGAGACCAGGAAGCCGAGGAGCTTGCCGGAAGGGACTCCAAAGATGCACTTGTCGGGGTTGAGCTTGAGGTTGACCTTGCGTAGGTTGGCGAACGTTTCCTCGAGATCCTTGATGAGGGACTCGGCCTCACGGGTCTTGACCACGATGTCATCGACGTAGGCTTCTGCGTTTCTTCCCATCTGAGGCCCCAGCGTGATGCGCATCAGCCACTGGAAGGTGGCGCCAGCACTCCTTAAGCCGAAAGGCATGCAGGTGTAGCAGTATATGCCGCAAGGGGTGATGAATGCTATTTTTTCCACATCTTCGGCCGCCATCTTGATCTGGTGGTAGCCTGAGAAGGCATCTAGGAAGCAGAGCAACTCGGACCCGGTTGTGGAGTGCACGATCTGGTTGATGCGGGGCAGCGTAAATGGGTCTTGAGGGCAGAACTTGTTGAGGCTCGTGAAGTCGACGCACATTCGCTCTTTGCTGCCCTTCTTGGGGACGACGACTGGGTTGGCGAGCCATTCGGGATGGCGCACCTCATGGACTACTCCAGCTTCTTGCAACTTGTGTACTTCTTGAACAATGAACTCTTGCTTCTCGGGCGCCTGGCGCCGTGCTTTTTGCTTGATGGGGCGTGCGTTGGGGCACACCGCTAAGTGGTGCTCGATCCCCTCCCTCGGCACACCGGACAAGTCGGACGCTTTCCAGGCGAAAACATCCGAGTTTGCCCGAAGAAAGGTGACGAGCATGCCTTCCTATGCAGGAGAAAGGCCTGTGCCGATGGTGAAGGCAGGTCCTGAGCCGCTGCCGTCCACCGACACCTTCTTCGTCTCAGCGCGGTCCCGAGAGAATAACTTCTTCTTCTTCACGGGTGCGACCTCAGGAGGCTCAACCGCATCCTCGTCAACCGGATGCGCTGCTGCGGTAGCCTTATAGGCGTGCTCGAGGGAGCAGACTGATATGTCCATTTTGCATCATGTTTTGCTACTATTATTTATAGTGTTTTTGATCAATATAACACTTTTTGGAGCAACTCTAATGCCTTTTCTCTCTTAATATGCAAGATTCACATATGGAGGGAGAATGCCGGCAGCTGGAATTCTGGACCTGAAAAAGCCATGTCAAGATACCTATTCTGCACATCTCCAAATGAGCTGAAATTTCACAGAGAATTATTTTGGAATAAATAAAAAATACTAGAAGCAAAAAGTACCAGAGGGGGCCACCCAGGTGCCCACGAGGCACCAGGGCGCGCCACCCCCCCCCCCCTAGGCTCGCCCTGGTACCTCGTGGGGCCCCTGGCCAGCCTCTGGCCCCCATTTTCTGGTATATAAGCCCATTTTCCCTAGAAAAAATAAGGAGAAGACTTTTGGGACGGTGCGCCGCCGTATCGAGGCGGAACTTAGTCAGGAGCACTTTTGCTCTCCGGCGGAGAGATTCTGCCGGGGATACTTCCCTCTGGGAGGGGGAGATCGTTGCCATCGACAACACCAACAACCCTCTCATCGTAGGAGGGCCAATCTTCATCAACATCTTCATCAGCACCATCTCATCTCAAACCCTAGTTCATCTCTTGTATTCAATCTTTGTCTCAAAACCTCAGATTGGTACCTGTGGGTTGCTAGTAGTGTTGATTACATCTTGTAGTTGATGCTAGTTGGTTTATTTGGTGGAAGATTATATGTTCAGATCCAATATGCTATTTAATACCCCTTTGATCTTGGGCATGATGATGATTTGTGAGTAGTTACTTTTGTTCTTGAGGACATGGGAGAAGTCTTGTCATAAGTAATCATGTGAATTTGGTATTCGTTCGATATTTTGATGATATGTATGTTGTTGATTCTCTTAGTGGTGTCATGTGAACATCGACTACATGACACTTCACCATCTTTGGACCTAAGGGAATGCATTGTGGAGTAGTAATTAGATGATGGGTTGCTAGAGTGACAAAAGCTTAAACCCTAGTTTATGCGCTATTCCGTAAGGGGCTGATTTGCATCCATATGTTTAATGCTATGGTTAGAGTTATCTTAATTCTTCTTTCGTAGTTGCGGATGCTTGCGAGAGGGGGTAATCATAAGTGGGAGGCTTGTTCAAGTAAGAATAACACCCAAGCACCGGTCCACCCACATATCAAATTATCAAAGTAGCGAACGCGGATCAAACCAACATGATGAAAGTGAGTACATGAAATTCCCATGTGTCCTCGAGAACGCTTTACTTATTATAAGAGACTGTTCCGGCTTGTCCTTTGCTATAAAAAGGACTGGGCCACCTTGCTGCACACTTTGTTACTATTGCTATTTGTCACTTGTTACAAATTGCCTTGCTATCAAACTACTTGTTACCGATAATTTCAGTGCTTGCAGAAAACACCTTGCTGAAACCGCTTGTCATTTCCTTCTGCTCCTCGTTGGGTTCGACACTCTTACTTATCGAAAGGACTACGATTGATCCCCTATACCTGTGGGTCATCAAGACTCTTTTCTGGCGCCGTTGCCGGGGAGTGAAGCGCCTTTGGTGAGTGGAATTTGGTAAGGAAACATTTATATTACGTGCTGAAATTTACTGTGACTTGTCAGTATGGAAAGTAATCCTTTGAGGAGTTTGTTCGGGGTATCTTTGCCTCGACCGGAAGCACCAATAGTTGCTCCTCAACCTACTGCACCTACTGAAAATATTGAATATGAGATTCCTTCGGGTATGATAGAGAAACTGCTAGCTAATCCTTATGCAGGAGATGGAACAATGCATCCTGATATGCACTTGATCTATGTGGATGAAATTTGTGGATTGTTTAAGCTTGCAGGTATATCTGGAGATGGAGTTAAGAAGAAGGTATTCCCTTTATCTTTGGAGGGAAAGTCATTGACATGGTATAGGCTATGTGATGATACTAATACATGGGACTGGAACCGATTGAAACTGGAATTCCATCAGAAATTTTATCCTATGCATTTGGTTCATCGTGATCGGAATTATATATATAATTTTTGGCATCGTGAAGGAGAAAGCATCGCTCAAGCTTGGGGGAGGCTTAAGTATATGTTGCATACATGCCCCAATCATGATCTCTCAAGAAAAATTATCTTAGAAAATTTTTATGCTCGGCTTTATCATGATAATCAAACCATGCTCGATTCTTCTTCGACTGGCTCCTTTATGAAGAAAACTATTGAATTCAGATGGTATCTTCTGGAAAGAATTAAACGCAACTCTGAAGATTGGGAACTCGACAAAGGTAATGAGTCAGGTATAATACTTGAGTTCGATTGTGTTAAATCTTTTATGGCTACCGATGCTTTTCATAAGTTTAGCACTAAATATGGACTTGACTATGAGATTGTAGCTTCCTTTTGTGAATCATTTGCTACTCATGTTGATCTCCCTAAGGAGAAGTGGTTTAAATATCACCCACCTATTGAATTAAAAGAAGAACTCGTTAGTGTTAAAGAAGAAACAATTGTTTACCATGTTAATCCAGTTGTGCCTACTACTTATATTGAGAAACCACATTTTCCTGTTAGGATTACGGAACATGCTAAAGTTTTAATTGTGGTTAACAAAAGTAATATTAGAGCACCTAGACCTTCTGAACAAATTAAAGTTGAACCTGATATTGCTATGGTTAAAGATCTCCTGGTTGATAATATAGATGGGCATGTTATTTACTTTTGTGAGGAGGCTGCTAGAATTTCTAAACCTGTTAGAAATGAACGAGATATGTTAGACAAGAACAAGCACATAGTTGGCATGCCTGTCGTTTCTGTTAAGATTGGAGATCATTGCTATCATGGTTTGTGTGATATGGGTGCTAGTGTGAGTGCTATTCCATTTTCTTTATATCAAGAAATTATGAATGATATTGCACCTGCTGAAATAGAGGACATTGATGTTACTATTAAACTTGCAAATAGAGATATTATTACACCACTTGGGATTGTTAGAGATGTTGAAGTCTTGTGTGGACAAATCAAATACCCTATTGATTTCTTAGTACTTGGTTCACAACAAGATAATTTTTGTCCCATTATATTTGGTAGACCTTTCTTGAATACCGTTAATGCTGAAATTGATTGTGTTAAAGAAAAGGTTCAAGTTAAGTTTGGTGATATATTGTGAGAGCCTGGCTTATTAGGGATAATAGACTACTCATATCAATAAGGAATTCCTTCTTTTCCGGAAGCCCATTCGGAAAGAACTCCAAAGTTAAGCGTGCTTAGCTTGGAGTAATTTTAGGATGGGTGACCGACCGGGAAGTTGGTCCCGGGTGCGCATGAGTGAGGACAAAGTGCGCAGGAAAGACTAGTATTGATCTGTGGGGCCAGTCTAGATCCTACCCGGAGTAACGACCACCGGCGGGTGTGTTCGGGGCGTTACATATAACTCATGAGTTTAATTTCTCCAAATTTCGTAGACAACCTCATGATAAAGAATTGCCTAGTAAAGATGAAATTATCGGTCTTGCTTCTATTGCCGTACCTCCTACTTTTGCTAGACCATGAGAACGATATGCATATGAATGAAAGAAATGAAATAGATAAGATGTTCTTTGATCAACCACCTATCCTTAAACATAATTTGCCTGTTGAAACTCTTGGAGGCCCTCCTCCACCTAAAGGTGATCCTGTGTTTGAATTGAAGCAATTGCCTGATACATTGAAATATGCTTATCTTGATGAAAAGAAGATATATCCTATTATTATTAGTGCTAACCTTTCAGAGCATGAAGAAAAGAGATTACTGAAAACTCTGAGGAAGCACCGAGCTGCTATTGGATATACTCTTGATGATCTTAAGGGCATCAGTCCCACTCTATGTCAGCACAAAATTAATATGGAGCCTGATGCTAAACCAGTTGTCGACCACCAACGACGATTAAATCCTAACATGAAAGAGGTGGTAAGAACTGAAATATTAAAACTTCTGGAAGCAGGTATAATCTATCCCATAGCTGATAGTAGATGGGTAAGTCATGTTCATTGTGTCCCTAAGAAAGGGGGTATTACTGTTGTTCCTAATGATAAAAATGAACTCATTCCACAAAGAATTGTAACTGGTTATAGGATGGTAATTGACTTTAGAAAATTAAACAAAGCTACTAGAAAAGATCATTACCCCTTACATTTCATTGATCAAATGTTAGAAAGATTGTCTAAGCATACACACTTCTGTTTCCTAGATGGTTATTCTGGTTTTTCTCAAATACCCGTATCACAATCTGATCAAGAGAAAACCACCTTTACTTGTCCTTTTGGAACTTATGCTTATAGACGTATGCCTTTTGGTTTATGCAATGCACCTGCTACCTTTCAAAGATGTATGACTGCTATATTCTCTGACTTTTGTGAAAAGATTGTTGAGGTTTTCATGGATGATTTCTCCGTTTACGGAACTTCTTTTGATGATTGCTTAAGCAACCTTGATCGAGTTTTGCAGAGATGTGAAGAAACTAATCTTGTCTTGAATTGGGAGAAGTGCCACTTTATGGTGAATGAAGGTATTGTCTTGGGGCATAAAATTTCTGAGAGGTATTGAAGTTGATAAAGCTAAGGTTGATGCTATTGAGAAAATGCCATGTCCTAAAGATATTAAAGGTATAAGAAGTTTCCTTGGTCATGCTCGTTTCTATAGGAGGTTTATTAAAGACTTCACTAAAATTTCTAGGCCTCTTACCAATCTTTTGCAAAAAGATGTTCCATTTGTTTTTGATGATGGTTGTCTAGAAGCCTTTGAAACACTTAAGAAAGCCTTAACCACTGCACCTATTGTTCAACCACCTGATTGGAACTTGCCTTTTGAAATTTTGTGTGATGCTAGTGATTATGCTGTTGGTGTTGTTCTAGGGCAGAGAGTTGATAAGAAATTAAATGTTATCCATTATGCTAGTAAAACTCTAGACAGTGCCCAAAGAAATTATGCTACTACTGAGAAAGAATTTCTAGCAGTTGTGTTTGCATGTGATAAATTTAGATCCTACATAGTTGATTCTAAAGTAACTGTTCACACCGATCATGCTGCTATTAAATATCTTATGGAAAAGAAAGATGCTAAACCTAGACTCATTAGGTGGGTTTTATTGCTACAAGAATTTGACTTGCATATTATTGATAGAAAGGGAGCTGAGAATCCCATAGCAGATAATTTATCTAGAATGGAAAATGTTCTTGATGACCCACTTCCTATTAATGATGACTTTCCTGATGAACAATTAGCTGTCATAAATGCTTCTTGTGATACTCCTTGGTATGCAAACTATGCTAATTACATTGTTGCTTAATACATACCACCTAGTTTCACATACCAACAAAAGAAAAAGTTATTTTATGATTTAAGACATTACTTCTGGGATGACCCACATCTTTATAAAGAAGGAGTAGATGGTATTATTAGACGTTGTATACCTGAGCATGAACAGGAACAAATCCTACGGAAGTGACACTCCGAGGCTTACGGAGGACACCATGAGGGAGACAGAACTGCACACAAGGTATTACAATCTGGGTTTTATTGGCCTACTCTTTTCAAGGATGCTCATAAGTTTGTCTTATCTTCTAATGAATGTCAAAGAATTGGTAATGTTGGTAGACGTCAGGAAATGCCTATGAATTATTCACTTGCTATTGAACCATTTGATGTTTGGGGATTTGATTATATGGGACCTTTTCCTAAATCCAATGGGTATACTCATATTTTAGTTGTTGTTGATTACATTACTAAGTGGGTAGAAGCTATTCCAACTAGTAGTGCTGATCATAACACTTCTATTAAAATGCTTAAAGAAGTTATTTTCCCAAGGTTTGGAGTCCCTAGATATTTAATGACTGATGGTGGTTCACATTTTATTCGTGGTGCATTCCATAAATTGCTTGCTAAATATGATGTCAACCATAGAATTGCATCTCCTTATCACCCTCAATCTAGTGGTCAAGTAGAATTGAGCAATAGGGAAATAAAATTAATTTTGCAAAAGACCGTTAATAGATCTAGAAAGAATTGGTCTAAGAAACTTGATGATGCACTATGGGCTTATAGAACTGCTTATAAAAATCCTATGGGTATGTATCCTTATAAAATGGTTTATGGAAAAGCATGTCATTTGCCTCCTGACTTAGAACATAAAGCATATCGGGCAATTAAAGAACTCAATTATGATTTTAAACTTGTTGGTAAAAAGAGGTTATTTGATATTAGCTCATTAGATGAATGGAGAACCCAAGCTTATGAAAATGCCAAATTGTTTAAAGAAAAAGTTAAAAGATGGCATGATAGAAGAATTCAAAAATGGGAATTCAAAGTGGGTGAGCAAGTTCTATTATACAACTCTCGTTTGAGATTCTTTGCAGGAAAGCTTCTCTCTAAATGGGAAGGACTGTATATCATTGAAGAAGTCTATCGCTCCGAGCCATCAAAATAAACAACTCCGAAGGAACTAACCCGATAGTGGTGAATGGACAAAGAATTAAGAACTATATTTTAGGTGCTCCCATTAATATTGAAACTAATATTATTGAAACAATTACACCGGAGGAATACATAAGAGAGACCTTCCAGAACACTCCAGAACCCTGAAAAGGAAGAGGTATGTGATACGGTAAGTAAATCGACTCCAAATATTCCATAAAAATATTTTATGTCAGTTTTGGAATATTTAAAAAATTACAAAAATAAAAAGCAGCCGAGGGGACCCACCTGGTGCCCACGAGGTACCAGGGTGCGCCACCCTCCCAGGCGCGCCCTGGTGGCTCGTGGGCCCCACGTGA
The DNA here is from genome assembly GCA_039707655.1 of Elymus sibiricus. Taxonomy (NCBI): domain Eukaryota; kingdom Viridiplantae; phylum Streptophyta; class Magnoliopsida; order Poales; family Poaceae; genus Elymus; species Elymus sibiricus. The sequence goes on from CM077674.1 coordinate 259,249,722, forward strand.
GCCTTCCCGACTCCGTTTTCTTCGGGATTACTTGTTTTGCAAGATAAAAATTCTTTATATATACTTCCAGACGTTTTGACTACTGTATCGCAGAAATCTTCTCTGTTCTTGTTTCGTGCTATTTTTCTGACAGATCTAGATCGCCATGGCTCCCCAAAAGCTCTGTGCCAAGCACCGCATTGTGCAACCATCGCCGGGCAAACGCTCCTACAGCGAGGTTTACTACGAGTTGTCGTCGGGAGAAGAAGACAATGGCAAGGAGGACAAGGTCGAGGAAGTTGCAGGAGCCCAGGCTCCAGAAGGAGAGCAAGTCATCCCCATGGAGGAGACCGCAGAGAAGGGATATATACTTCAACCCTTATATGATCATCTCTCCCCCTCCATAATTGAGGCCCTAAGAGTCTTTGAAATAGTTTCTATTCAGAATACATCTCTCACTCGCGAAGTTATTTTGTTGGAAGAGCAAAACATCGCCCTTCAGAGCATCAACCGCAGATTGATGTATCTGCTTGAGCTGAAGGACAAGCTTGCCACTTCATCACCACCACCATCTCTGAAGAAGGACACTTGAGCACATGGGTATGGGCACTCCCCTTGGCTTGTGCCAAGCTTGGGGGAGGTGCCCCGGTATCGTATCACCATCACTTTTATTACCTTTACCTACTTTTAGTTCGATCCTTAGTTATTTCATGATCTAGTTGAATAAAAGTTTAGTATGATCTATTTTCGAGTGTTAGTTTCATGATCCATCTATCTATGTAATCGAGTTGAGAGTTATATAATAAAGAGTAGTTTGAGTTTCTGCTTCTTTACTTTTATGTTTCAATCCTAGCAATGAAAATAATGAAAAAGATCATATGCTAATCTTATGGAAAGTAATGGCATTACATAAAGAAAAGTATAAGTGGTAAAATTTATTGGAAGTTAACAAACATAGCATTAGTCAATGATGCAATTCATGAAAGAATTAATAAGGGAAGAGAAGATTCACATGCAAATATACTATCTTGGACATCTTTTATGATTGTGAGCCCCCATTAAGTATTTTATGTGAAATTGTTGACGTTGGACAAGGAAGACAACATAATGAATTATGTTTGCTTATATTCACATAGAAGTTATATTGTTATAGATCCTCCAACATGTGGTGTTTGCCCAATATCTTTGCTAGCCAAAAATCCGCACCAAGTAGAGATACTACTTGTGCATCCAAAACCCTTTAACCCAGTTTCATGTCATGAGAGTCCACTATATCTACCTATGGATTGAATAAGATCCTTCAAGTAAGTTGTCATCGGTGCAATAAGCAATAAAAATTGCCTCTAAATATGTATGAAACTTTTATTGTAAGGGAAATAAGCTTTGTACAAACTTGTGATAGCAAAGAAATAAAAGCGACGGACTACATAGTAAAGGTTGCTATCATAAGGGGCAATATAAAGTGACGTTCCTTTGCATTAAGAGCTTGTGCATCCAACAATAAAAAGCGCGTGACAACCTCTGCTTCCCTCTGCGAAGGGCCTATCTTTTACTTTTATGTATTTACTTTTTATGCAAGAGTCAATAGTGTTCCCCTCTATTCCTTTTTATTTTTCTCTTTTGCAAGCATCATATGGTGGGGAAAGATCTAGGCATATATATCCAGTTGGATATGAGTGATCATGAGTTATTATTGTTGACATCACCCTTGAGGTGAATGAGTTGGGAGGCGAAACTATAAGCCCCTATCTTTCTATGTGTCTGGATGAAACTTTTTGCTCCATATATATATGTTGTGAGTGTTAGCAATCATAGAAGACTATATGATGGTTGAGTATGTGGACTTGCTAAAAAGCTCCTACATGAGACCCTTCCTGAAAATATGGTGAATTGCAATTGCATTGTTGACTGAGAATATAGTTTGTTAGTTTTCAAGAAAGTTTATGCCTTATACTTCATTGTTGTGATGAATTGTTACTTGCTCATGAGAAGTTTTATGATAATGAATATTGATGTTATAATAATGATCATGATGCTACTATGTCCGTATTTTGTTTTTATCGACACCTCTCTCTCTAAACATGTGGACATGATTATCGATATCGGCTTTCGCTTGAGGACAAGCGAGGTCTAAGCTTGGGGGAGTTGATACGTCCATTTTGCATCATGTTTTGCTACTGTTATTTATAGTGTTTTTGATCAATATAACACTTTTTGGAGCAACTCTAATGCCTTTTCTCTCTTAATATGCAAGATTCACACAAGGAGGGAGAATGCCGGCAGCTGGAATTCTGGACCTGAAAAAGCCATGTCAAGATACCTATTCTGCACATCTCCAAATGAGCTAAAATTTCACGAAGAATTATTTTGGAATAAATAAAAAATACTGGAAGCAAAAAAGTACCAGAGGGGGCCACCCAGGTGCCCACGAGGCACCAGGGCGCGCCACCCCCCGCCCCCCCAGGCATGCCCTGGTACCTCATGGGGCCCCTGGCCAGCCTCTGGCCTCCATTTTCTAGTATATAAGCCCATTTGCCCTAGAAAAAATAAGGAGAAGACTTTTGGGACAGTGCGCCATCGTCTCGAGGCAGAACTTGGGCAGGAGCACTTTTGCTCTCCGGCGGAGAGATTCTGCCGGGGATACTTCCCTCCGGGAGGGGGAAATCGTCACCATCGACATCACCAACAACCCTCTCATCGTGGGAGGGCCAATTTTCATCAACATCTTCACCAGCACCATCTCATCTCAAACCCTAGTTCATCTCTTGTATTCAATCTTTGTCTCAAAACCTCAGATTGGTACCTATGGGTTGCTAGTAGTGTTGATTGCATCTTGTAGTTGATGCTAGTTGGTTTATTTGGTGGAAGATTATATGTTCAGATCTAATATGCTATTTAATACCCCTCTGATCTTGGGCATGATGAGGATTTGTGAGTAGTTACTTTTGTTCTTGAGGACATGGGAGAAGTCTTGTCATAAGTAATCATGTGAATTTGGTATTCGTTCGATATTTTGATGATATGTATGTTGTTGATTCTCTTAGTGGTGTCATGCAAACATCGACTACATGACACTTCACCATCTTTGGGCCTAAGGGAATGCATTGTGGAGTAGTAATTAGATGATGGGTTGCTAGAGTGACAGAAGCTTAAACCCTAGTTTATGCGCTATTCCGTAAGGGGCTGATTTGCATCCATATGTTTAATGCTATGGTTAGAGTTATCTTAATTCTTCTTTCGTAGTTGCGGATGCTTGCGAGAGGGGGTAATCATAAGTGGGAGGCTTGTTCAAGTAAGAACAGCACCCAAGCACCGGTCCACCCACATATCAAATTATCAAAGTAGCGAACGCGAATCAAACCAACATGATGAAAGTGACTAGATGAAATTCCCATGTGTCCTCGAGAACGCTTTACTTATTATAAGAGACTATTCTGGCTTGTCCTTTGCTATAAAAAGTATTGGGCCACCTTGCTGCACACTTTGTTACTATTGCTATTTGTCACTTGTTACAAATTGCCTTGCTATCAAACTACTTGTTACCGATAATTTCAGTGCTTGCAGAAAACACCTTGCTGAAACCGCTTGTCATTTCCTTCTGCTCCTCGTTAGGTTCGACACTCTTACTTATTGAAAGGACTACGATTGATCCCCTATACTTGTGGGTCATCACAGACCGCGTCCTTGTCGTCGCAGGTGACGGTGATGATGCCATTGCAGCCCGGCATCTTGAGGACGTTGTAGGCGTGATGAGACACCGCCATGAACTTGGCGAGCGCGGGGTAGCCCAAGATTGCATTGTAGGGCAGACCAAGATGGGCGACGTCGAAGTCGATGAGCTCAGTGTGGTTGTTCTTGCGAGTGCCGAAGGTGACGGGGAGGCACACCTGCCCAAGAGGCAGCGTGGAGTCATCGGTCACGCCCGAGAAAGGCCTTGTTGGCATGAGTTGCTCGTAGAGCACCTGGAGCTGCTTGAAGGTCTCGATGGAGAGCACGTTGGGGCCGGCGCCCCCATCGATGAGGGTCTTGGTCTCAGGTTGGGCTGAAATTTATCCACGAAGAGTATGGGCCGTTAAGAGGCTGAAAGTCACTTCGGACTAGAAATTTGCCCAGTTGCAGCATGGGCCGTTAAATGGCCGAAAGTTAAACCGGGCCGAAAATGGCCCATATGCAGCAACGGCGGCTAACAGGCCAAAACAAATATCAGGCCGAACTGTTAAACGGGCCTTTAGCAGGCCGAGATACAAACCAGGCCTACAATGGGCCCAAAAGCACAGTCGCCTGTTAATGGGCCGGAGCTGTTATGGGCCATAATTTGGCCCAAAAGACGATCTCGTATGGGCCGTAATTTGGCCCAAACCGTGGCTGGCTGTTAACGGGCCGGTCCACTAGTGTCTGGCAAAATCTTGTGGGCCTTTGGTTGGGCCGGCCCATTTTGGTCAAATGGGCCACTGTTGGGCCGTGCCACGTGTGGACGTATCATAGGCGCGTCTTGTCCATTGGACGAATGACATCTGTAGCAATGCCGAGCTGACATGTGGATCCGTTGGCGAATGAGAAATTTACACGTGGAAAATCGCCATTGGTCAGAGCTGCTAACGGGTTATCGGATCCAAACCGGAACCCGATATCTTAACGGCGACCCGTTACGGTGGATTCCACGTGTCGGTCACCCTTGACGAAAACACTTCCATGACGCGACATTTATCGTCTTGGAAGTGGACACTTACGTGATGATAATTTCAGTATTCTCATGGAACACTTCTACGACAGCACAGGTGTGACTATCTTGATTCTGTCATAAAATTGTCACGGATGTACATGCATGATAGAAAATTGGACCTACTATGACAAAGACGTATCATCACGGAAGTGTTTTTTTGTAGTAGTAAGACCATCTATGGGGCCATCTAGCCCCTTTGCAGTTCGACTAGGGGAATGCGCAAGCACAAAGAGCAGAATCAACAGCAAACGCAAAGGTTTTTACCCAGGTTTGGGCCACCGTGAGGTTTAAAACCCTACTCCTGCTTTGTATATTGGATGTGTTTGAGCTCAAGTACAAGGAGCGCTTCTTGCCGGCAAGGTGCAGGAAGAGCAGCTACGCATGCAAAATGTGCAAAGTGTTGATCCTTGTGAAAGTTGCCCTGGCCCTCCTTTTACAGCTTAAGGGGTAACCAGAGTGGCAAAACAGTCTTTACAAGTTGATTAGATAGCAAACAGTGCTATCATACCTAACTCTGCCAGATTAGGACAAATGCATTTATTGCGCTGTTAGGTGTCATGTGGAGGAGGAGCCCCAGCAAGGTTTCTGCACCGCTCGCCCAACTACCTCTTATTATCTTGACACGCCTCCTAGACGGGTGTCATTAAAGCTAATTCTCCTTCCAGCGGGCTGACACGTGTCCCGACAAGCCTTGCCAAACCGCCTCTGTGCTCGACCCCTCGCCGATTAGCGACCAGCTGCTCAATGAGGTGGAACGTCGATGGGCCAGCGAGGGCTTGCCGGCACGGAGCTTGTCGGGCCTTCACCTTGCCGGCAAGTACCATCTTCATCCCTAGCATCAGCTAGGGGTTTCTTGATGTCTTGTCTTGCTCTTCTTCCTAGTGTCTTTGTAACTAGGCCTTGAATCTTGATCTTGGCGTTGGTCTTCCCTACCGGCAAGTCCTGGCCATCGAGGCTGCTACCACTGCCTGTGCATAAGTCAGGGTATAAAATACCCATGTTTTATACACCGACAGGAGCCCCCGGGCCTGGGCCACACGCGCGTCCGAAGCATCGTTGGGCTAGGCCCAAACAATGCACAAACACGTGGTAGGGAATTACCGCCGTAAAATCCTGTGATGATGATTTTCTGTCTCTTGCCCACGTCGCGCATTAAATGCGAGTCACAGGAGTGGTGGATTGGAGCGATGGTTTGTGGTAGTGCGCCTGCAAAAGCGCAGCCACATTGGACAGTAAAGAGCCAGCCCTCTCGCGCCTTCCCCATAAAAAGGTAACTGCGAGGAGGCGCTGCTCATTCACATCGCCCTCCGCTGCATCTTTTTCTTCCTCTCGCTCAAGCAGATCTCACCATTGTCGCCGCCACCAACTCGCACCTCTTCCACCTCGAATCCTCCCTCTCGAGCACTCATGGCGCCCAAGAAGGCTGATACGGAGGGAAAGAAGCCCGCCAAGCCTGTTGATCCCAAGGCAGAGAAGCGGAAGGCGGACTTGGAACAGCGGCAGAGGGAGAAAGTGGTTTTCTCGCCGCCGGCTCTGGACAGCAACGTCTTGATAGCGAGGTATGCGTTCATGTGGGGAAAGGATACCAAGGACCACTAGGCCCCAGTGGTGCTCCCCGCCGGTTGCAAGACCCCGTCAGACGCATACCCATTTTTTCTGCGCATACTTTTATTGCGGTCTGGTTCCTCCATTTTCGGATTTCTTCGCTGAGCTAATGTACACTTTTGGATTCCGACTACTGGATTTCACCCCAAACGCAATGACTTGCATGGCAGTCTTCGCCCACATGTGCGAAAATTTTGTCGGAGTCATCCCCAATGTTGACCTCTTCCGCCACTTCTTCATTCCTCGCATCGAAGGCGGTGCGCTTTCCGGCAGCGTGACTTGGATTCCCCAGGTCAAAGCTAAGGGACAGTACCTTGCCGGGCTGCTGCACCTGAAATGGGAGGAATGGCGGGTGGAGTGGTGCTGGATTAAGGAGAAGGATTTCCCCAACTTCTGCTTGCCGCGCACGAAGAAGATCGACTGCAGCAAGAATTGGAGTGATTTTGGCACCAGTGACAAGAAGCTTGGCCCGGCACTGAACCGGATTGCTCGCCTCAAGTCTGTCGGGCTGACTATTGAGATGGTGGGAGCCGATTTCCTCTGGCGACGCCTTGCGCCGCTGCAGAAGAGGCAAACGTACACTTGGGAGTACAAGAACGCCAGGGATATCATGCGGATATACCCAGGACTGGCCAATAACTTGACGGTCATGCAACACATCAGTCTCTGCCACCAGCTCTTCAGGACCTTCGGCAAATTTCATTTGCCGGCACAAGTTGTACCACTGCACATTAACTCCGCCAAGGATTCCATCTTGGCAATGATGCCGGCGTGTAACGCCCAAGGGGTCGAAGCTGACTGGGAGCTACCCTCACTTGAAGATGAGATGACTTGGGCTTCCAATTTGATGGAGAAGGCCACTCGAGAAGAGAAGGACCTCATCCAGGCCACCAGGGAAGAAGAATTGGCATTCATCACCCACAGGGCCAAAGAAGTTTTGAAGAATGGCAAGGCTGGCGGTTCCTGGGCCACGGCAACTGAGGAGGAGGAAGAGACCCCCGATGAAGAGGTTGCCGAAGAGCACCAGGAGGAGCCTACCGGGGAAGATGTTGCTGGTGAAGCCGAAGAAGGAGAGGATCTTCAAGGCCCGAAGAAGAAAGCGCGCGTTCTTCGGAAGGCATCTAGCCAAGAGGCAGTGTGGCCTTCTTCGTCAGGGGTTGGCCCATCTGTGAAGAAGACGACCACCAGAACTGGCCAGCAGCAAGAAGTGCGCCGGCAATCGACACGGCGTCCGCGAGTTCAACGTTCAACACCCCAGTAAGAAGTTGCCCGTGAAGTTGGGTCTTCTCAATAGGCATCTTCGCCTCCACTAGCAATCAAGAGAGACAGGGAGTCGCCTCCGCCGGTGAGATACGACCTCTTCATTCTCAGTGAGTATGAAGACGAAGAGTAAGCATAATCATTTTACCCTTATTAAATCTTGATCTTTGTCTTGACTGTCATTTGACTTGACTTCCTTTGTCTTTGCAGGGATACAGAACCGCTTGTGCACAGGGCAAAGCGGACAAGAGGTGCAACAGAGCACAAACCCATGGCAAGCGCTGGGCAAGGGCCACATCTACCGATACCATTGTCGTCAGCCCCCAGCCCAGCCCCCTGCGTGAGGTCGTGGTGCAGTTCCCGCTCGCAGGCGCTGGCACTGAAGTTCCTCTTCTTGAGCTCAACAAGGAGATAGGAGGAGGCCGCCAAGAAGAAGAGCGTCGCGAGGCGGATCCTGCTGTGGTTCCTCCATCGACCATCATCCCAGAGAGTGTTCCTCCGACAAGGGCCTCCGCTGATGAGCCCGCCCGCACCAAAATTGTCCCGGCAAGCGAGGCTGCCGGAGACCGTGCGGCGGCAACCGAAGTCACCGGGGAAGGAAACATCCTTCCTCAATAAACACCAACAGGTAATCCACTTGTCCTTTAAGCACTTGTCCAAAAATTTTGTTTTCTTGAACTTGACTTGTAATCTGAATCACTTTTTGCCCTTGCTTCTGTTCCACCTTGCAGACGTGGCAGAGATTGCCAAGAGCACCGCAGATGAAGCCGCCAAGATCTCTGCTGGAGAGGCCGCCAAATCTGCTACTGAGGAGGCAGGGGAAGTTACCGGAGAGCAGAGAAGGTCTCCTGACAACACATCCATTCCTCCCCAAGCTAACACAGAAATGGTGGTGGTTGCTGCTGACAAGCTAGACCCTGCTGCTCAACCAACCGTGCCAACCACTCAAGCCTTGATGGATGTCTTGACGCTTACAGCTCCTCAACAAGAATCTGAAGCCCCCAGTTCATCTAGCACCGGAGGGCCAAACTTTGATGAAGAAATTGCTCGTATCCTCGCCTCCATCCCCCAAAGTACTCTCAAAACCGATAACGCTACCAATAGCACAACAGATCTCGCCTTCCTAGAGACCATGGCTGCTAGTCTCAGGGATGTGTAAGAACGCTACGGTAAGCGATGGGACAAGCTTCAAGCAGAACACATAGATCTAGAGGTGGTTGAGGAGAAACTGAAGAAGAAGGTGGAAGATATCCGCACTTGGTATAACAGAAAATCCCACAATCTGAAAAGGCAAGAGGAGAAGCTTGCCGCTGCTCAGGAGAAGGCGATAGCTTTGGACGGCAAGTTGGCAGAGCGCGAAGCGCAGCTCAACGCCCGCGAAAAGAATCTTGCCGCGCAAGAAGAGGCCCTTGCTGCCGAACTTCGCAGTAAGGATGAAGAGATTGAAAAGCTCCTTGAGCAAAGGACCCAAGAGCTGGAGAAGAATAACAAGGATTCTATTGATACCCAAGCTCGAGAGAGTGCCGCCAAACTCAAGGAAGCTACAGATAATGTTGTTGCTGCTGCTACTGCTAAGGCAGATTTAGAGACCCAGGTGAGCAAGCTGAAGGATGATCTTGCCGCTAATGGTAGGGAGATCGAGGCTCTTAAAGGTGAAGCGCAGAAGGCAGCTCATACCCTAGGGGAGCTGTAGACGCAGCTCGCATCCAAGAATCAAGATCTCGATACCACCGGCAAGGCAATGGAGGGCCTGAAATCCAAGCTTATCATCCTAGAAAAAGGATCTTGAGGCCGCCAAGGAAAGGGAGGTAATCTTGATGGAGAAACTTGACGCAGAAGAGACCTCCCAGGAAGACGCCGAGAACAAATTTACTGAGCTGCGAGAAGTGCTCTCCCTCTGGACGAATAGGCTTGTCAATATTGCTGAGCGCATAACTTCCCAACTTGCCGTCATGGAGATGAGGAGCTGGAGCTTCACTGTCAACGACAAGGAGACCGCCAGCGCCAGACTGACCAAGTTCTTTGAAGGCCTCATCGCTGCTTTGAAAACTTATCATGAGGATAGGTCTGCTTCATTTGCTGATGAGTCTCGCAAGTTTGGCCGCAACGTCCTCTACAAGGTGCTCGTCAAGATCGCCTATCGGAATCCAGACGTTGATCTCTCCGGGATATTCAGGCGCCTTCCGGAGAGCACTGATCACGGCCATCGACAAGGTCATTGCTCCACTGGCCGACAAGGTCCTTCTTGTTCCCCGGCACGAGGGCGACCTTCAGAACTAACCTCGTCGTTGCATTTTCCTTCAGTGCTATCATGTAAAAGATACATTTAATCTTAAGTTAGATCTGCACTATGTTTGAGATTTAATGCACTTAAGCTGTTTTGAAATGAATGTATGCTATTTTCCTTGTCTTATTCTGCCTTTGCATGAGCTGTATACCCTACGCTTGCTGGACACTTGCCGGTGCGCACACTCTTGCCACGAGCGCTTGAGGACGGATCCTTAGCACCCTGCCGGCAGTGCCGTTGTCGGCAAGTTTTACCCTTGACGTTTCCAACGCGGGCGCTTAAGTTTGTTGAGCGGACTCAAAACAAAGTAAGGGCGCGATCGGTTATGGCAAGGTTCCTTAGCGTGCAAGTTTCTCATAAAAATACACAAATCGTTCAAGGAAGATTGCAAATACAACAAAGAAATTATTTCAAAGTTTTTCAACTTAGCTTCTTTTCTTTGTCGCGCTTGTTGTTACAAAACGATCACTTGAATGTCATTTGGTGGTATCCAACACCATCATCCCCCCCCCCCCCCCCGGGAAACTTGCACGTGAGGGAACCTTCTATCCTTTTGAGAAAAAGAAAGAAGATAAAGAAGTGGATGGATGCCTTGACGGCTCATTAATCATTTCATACATGGCAAAGTATAACACAACATCACATGTAATCATACATAAGCGAAAATGTATTTAATAAAGAGTTGTGAAACACTTTGCTTTATTCACTTATGCACAGGATCTGCGCCTGGCTTTGTACATAGGGTTACATGTCTGCCGACAAGGCTTGTACAAAAAGGGGTTGCCGGGAGTCCCGGCAACTGCGCCTTATGGATAGAACTTTCGAAGATGCTCAATATTCCATGAGTTTTGCACTGGGATGCCATCTTCGGTCTCCAGACGGACTGCGCCAGGTCTGGTGACTCGCACTACCCGATAAGGGCCTTCCCACTTTGGCGTCAACTTGTTGGATCCCTTGGCGGACTGAATGCGCCGAAGAGCAAGGTCGCCTTCCTCAAGGCTTCGAGCATGTACTTCGCGGCTATGATTGCGACGCAAAGCTTGCTGGTTGCATGCAGCTCACACAGCAGCTCGAAGACGATCTTCCTCAAGGAGCGTGGCATCATCTTGCCGCAACCACTCTTGCTGTGCTTCCTCGTAAGCAAGCACTCGAGGTGACCCATATGTGAGTTCCGTGGGGAGCACCGCCTCTACACCATAGACTAGGGAGAAGGGTGTTTGGCCGGTATCTCGATTTGGTGTCGTCCTGAGTGACCAAAGAACTGCCGGCAACTCATAAATCCAGCACCTTCCACACTTGTGTAGCTTGTCAAAAGTTCTCGTCTTGAGGCCTCGTAGCACTTCAGCATTTGCCCTTTTCGCTTGGCCATTGCTTCTCGGGTGAGCAACGGATGCAAAGCAAATCTTGCTTCCAAGGTCTTGTATGTATTGCATGAAGGCGCGGCTCGTGAATTGTGTGCCATTGTCCGTGATGACTCTGTTAGAACACCAAAACGGCAAACTAATCCTTTAAAGATCTTGACGGCCGGCTGTGTTGTCACCTTTCTCACTGGCTCTACCTCTGGCCACTTTGTGAACTTGTCGATTGCAATGTACAAGAACTCAAAGCCCCCGGTAGCACGGGGGAAAGGGCCCAAGATATCGAGCCCCCAGACCGAGAAGGGCCAGGAGAGTGGAATTGTTTGAAGGGCTTGTGCTGGCTGATGGATATTCTTTGAATGGAACTGGCATGCTTCACACTTGGTTACTAGCTGAGTTGCATCCTGGAGAGCAGTGGGCCAATAGAAGCCTTGCCGGAAAGCCTTGCCGACAAGAGCTCTTGATCCTATGTGAGAACCACATATGCCTCCGTGTATCTCCGCCAACAGCTTCAGTCCATCTTCCCCACAAATGCACTTCTATTTCACCCCGTTTGGCCTTTTTCTGTGCAGAATGCTGTCAACAAACTGATACATACTTGACTATCGGGCTACTTTTTCGGCTTCTTCTTGATCACCGGGAAGTTCTCCTGTTCGAAGGAAACGGACGATTTGATGTGCCCATGCTGGAGCCTGTGGCTGGACGACAAGGACTAAAGGCATTTCCTCGGCTGCGGAAGCGCTTGCCTCGACGGCAAGAACCTGAGGTTCTGCGCAAGGCCGCTGCTCGCCGGCAGACGTGTTTTTACCGGTAACTTCTTTACCAGCGGCTTCTGGAAGCTCTGCCGGGAAGTACTTACCGGTGTTCAATTTTCTTCTTTTGTTCGCCTGCATTGATGGCGTGACAGATGGCTGAGTCAACTGGAGCACAAAAGTTCCCGGTTCCACAGGCAACTTTTGAGTAGCACACTTTGATAGATGATCAGCGATGCTGTTTTTCGCACGAGGGACGTGTTCTGTTTGCAATCCGTCAAAGTGTTTTTCCAATTTCCTCACTTCTTCCACGTATGCCTCCATCAACGGGCTCTGATAATCCTTGTTAACTTGCTTGACAACGAGCTATGAGTCTCCACGGATGATCAACTTTCTGATTCCAAGGTCTGTTGCGATCCTGAGACCGGCAAGGAGCCCTTCGTACTCAGCAATGTTGTTTGTAGCCTTCTCCCTGGGAAAGTGCATTTGAACCACATACTTGAGGTGCTCTCCGGTGGGTGCGACAAGCAGCACTCCGGCACCGGCGCCTTGCAGCGAGAAGGCACCGTCAAAGTACATGATCCATTCTTTGGTCGCTTCTTTGTCGGGGAGAACTGTTTCTTGAATTTCTTTGTCAGGCGTTGGTGTCCACTCGGCAATGAACTCCGCCAAGGCTCCGTTCTGAATAGTTGAAGTACTTTCAAACTGAAGTGCAAAACTGGACAGCTCCAACGACCATTCCACTATTCTGCCGGTTGCTTCTGGATTCCTCAGAATACGCTGCAACGGGAAACGGGTGACGACAGTGATTTCATGTGCTTGGAAGTAATGGCGCAACTTTCTCGAGGCCATGAGAAGGCCGAAAAGCAGCTTCTGCACACCAGAGTATCTTGACCTAGCCCCCTACAAAAGGGAACTAACAAATTACACAGGGCATTGCACCATCTTCTTCTTCGGCACCACTTGTTGGTTTGCTGCATTTGTTTGCGCTAATTCTGACTTGTCGGCACCAGATTCTGCCGGAGAAGATTCCGGTTCATCGCTTGACGGGCTTGCTATTGCTGCTTCTTCATTATCTACTTCTCTCTCCGCCACTAATGCAGCACTGACCACTTGATTTGTTGCCGCCAAATACAGCAGCAATGGCTCTTGTGGTTTAGGCGCAACTAGTGTTCACGAAGAGGAGAGGTACCTCTTCAAATCTTGCAGCGCGGCCTCCGCTTCTGGAGTCCATTTCATTGGACCTGCCTTTTTCAAGATTTTGAAAAACGGCAAGGCGCGCTCAACAGATTTGGAGATGAACCTGCTTAATGCAGCAACATAGCCGGCAAGACGTCGCACATCCTTGACATGATTTGGTGCTTCAATTTGCTCAATGGCTTTGATCTTGTCGGGATTAGCTTCAATTCCACGTTGAGATACAAAGAACCCGAGAAGCTTGCCGGATGGAATGCCAAACACGCACTTCTCGGGGTTGAGCTTCAAGTTTATTCTGTGCAAATTTGCAAATGTTTCTTCTAAGTTTTGAATGAGGGTTGATTTCTCCTTGGTTTTGACCACTATATCATCCATATATGCTTCCACATTCCTATGTAACTGGGGCTCAAAACCAATCTGGACTGCCCTTGCAAATGTTGAACCAGCACTTTTTAGTCCGAAAGGCATACGCATGAAGCAATATGTGCCACATGGAGTAATAAATGCGGTCTTTTCCTCATCCTCCTTGGCCATGAAGATCTGATGGTAACCAGAGTATGAATCAAGAAAGGAGAGTAAATCATTGCCGGCAGTAGAGTCAACAATTTGATCAATACGTGGCAAAGGGAAAGGATCCTTTGGACATGCTTTGTTGATATCCGTGTAGTCAATACAAAGTCTCCACTTTCCGTTTGCTTTCCGCACTACAACAGGATTTGCCAACCATGTTGGATTTAGTACACCTCTAACTAAACCAGCTGCTTCCAACTTCTTTATTTCCTCAGCGATAAACTATTGCCGTTCCAAAGCTTGCTTCCTGACCTTATGCTTGACGGGCCGAGCGTGGGGACAGACGGCAAGGTGGTGCTCAATTACCTCCCTGGGAACACCGGGGATGTCAGATGGTTGCCATGCAAACACATCAACATTCGCCCACAGGAAGGCAATCAGCGCACTTTCCTATTTGCTGTCAGCAGCGGAACTGGCGGTGAAGGTACCGCCAGTGCCGTCCTCCTTTGCCGACACCTTCTTATTTGCTGGTGGAGTAGCTTTGGACTTCTTGGCGGTAGAGCTCTCCGGCACATCATCAACGGGTGTGCAGCACTCCAAAGAGGTGCGCATCCCAGAAGACTTGTCAGAGGTCTTGCCGCTCTTCTTGCTTCTCTTTTTGTTGGCGGGAACGGGCGCCTTAGTGGCGGATGCTGCAACCGCTTCTCTGTAAAGCTTGTCGATGCAAATCACTGCGTCTTTCTTGTCGGAGTTGATAGTGATGACTCCCATCGGCCCTGGCATCTTGAGAGTATTGTAGGCATAATGAGACGCTGCCATGAACTTTGCCAAAGCTGGGCGACCAAGAATTCCATTGTAAGGCAGACGAATCTTAACCACGTCAAACACAATCTTCTCGGTTCAGTAATTCAATTCCCCACCAAATGTCACCGGCAGAGTGATCTTTCCTTTGGGTTGGCTCCTTCCCGGATTGACCCCCTGAAACATGCCCGTTTGCTGGAGATCTTCATCAGGAATTTGTAACCTCTTGATGACTTCTGGTGAAATCAAATTCAGGCCGGCTCCACCGTCAACCAACATTTTCGTGACTTGGAGGTTGCGTATTGTTGGTGAAACCAACAACGGCAAGCACCCAACCGCAGTTGTGCGATCAAGGTGATCCTCCGCATCAAAAATGATGGGCGTGTGGGACCACTTGAGCGGCTTCTGAGCACCCATTGCCGGTTCTGCCACATTAACCTCACGCGCCCACTGCTTGAGTTGGCGGTGAGAGGAGTGCAAAGATGCACTCCCGTCAATGCACATGACTTCGGTTGCTTTCTGGAATTCTCGTCATCATCGTCATCATCATCATCTTCTTTCTTATCATGGCCTCAAGAAGGTTTCTCCTTCTGCTGCTTAGCCTTGCCGCGGCGTCCTCCTCGGCCACCACGACCCGTTTTGCCAGATCTGCCTGCACCATCTTGGCCCTTCTCCTTATCACGCTTCTCGTACTCAGCTTTCTGTTTCTCAGCAAGTTGCTCAACTTGCCGGCATTCTTGGAGATCATGGCCTTTTGTACGGTGAATCTTGCAATATGGCCCACCAGACTTTCCGGTCTTCTCGTCCGCTACGGCTTCCTGGCAATCAGCGCATGCAGCAGCTTCTTTGCTGGAGCTCTCAGTCTTAGCTTTCTTGGCGGCATTGGAGTTGCCAGAGCCCTCAACGGCCAAAACTCTCTTGCCCTTGCATTTCCTGTTACGCTTCCCGCCCTTTTTCTTCGGGGTGGCGGCGTCGTCATCCTCAGAATCGACCTCAGCACCAGCATCCTCCCTGGGCAGTATTCTCCCTTCCTCAGGCCGCGCACATTTATCCGCCAAAGTATACAATTCATTGACGGTTTTTGGCAGTCTGATATTTAACTTTTCCCACATCTTCCGATTGCGCACATTCGTGTGAAAGGCAGCAATCACAGCTGCGGGGTGCACATCAGGGATGTTGTGGTGCACACGGCTGAACCTCTGGATATATTTTCGCAGGGATTCACCATCTCTCTGCGCGATCACTTGCAAGTCACTGGGCTGACCAGGAGCCTTGTGGCCTCCGATAAAGGCACCAATGAACTCGTTGCATAGACCTGACCATGAAGAAATGGAATCCTCCGGCAAGTTCATCAGCCAAGATCTCACATTGGGCTTGAGTGCCAATGGAAAATAGTTGGCGAGAATCTTTTCATCTCTTTCCCCGGCAGCTTGCACAGCGATTGTATAAATGCCTAAGAATTCTGTCGGGTTAAGCTTGCCATTATATTTCTCTGGCAACTCTGGCTTGAAGGCCCGGGTAGATGGCCAGCGGACTTGCCTCAGCTCACGAGTGAAGGCCGGGCATCCAACCTCGTAAGGTAGATACCCGCCAACCCTGGGTGCAGGCTCATCAACGACTGGACCGTTGCGCGCGTCAGATTGACGGCGCGCCTCCCGACGCCGTTCAATAGTGGTGCGAGCATCTTCCGCCCGCCTATCTTGCAGCACTTGACGCTGGTCTTGCCGTGCTCGTGGATCCAAAGAAGCCATTGACATCTCGTCGGGCTCAGTGGACCGGTGAGTTTGCCGCAGCTGCCGATGTTGTTGCTGTGGGGGTGACTACACCGTTTGCGCCGCTCCTCTAGCACGGCCATTGGTTGGTGCCGTCATTGGACGCCGTGAAGGTCCCGCCTGCTATGAACTGTTGGCTTCGGCAAAACCGATGAGGCTCTGAATGGTGGCTCTCCACTCATCCATCTTGTCAGCAGTCGGAGGGAAGTTCAGCAGTATCTGTGCTCACGCCATGGCCTCTGTCGCCGTAGCTGGCATGGCTGGGAGCGAAGAATGAGATGTCGCTCGACTCCTGGCAGAACCAGCAGGAGCGCCACCATGATCTTGCTGCCGTGGCTCATGTCCAGCAGTGGGCTGACGCGGTGGAGGTGGTGCCTGAAGATCTTGTGGCTGATCAACAGGTGTCTTGCCATGAGGACGTCATCGTCCGGAACCGCTAGCACCGTTCGGATTCGCGTCGCGCCCATCTTGCAATGGTCGCAGTGTGCGTCCTGAGGCGGTATCCTTAGATACGACGGCGGTTGGGTCTTGGCTCGCGCTAGTCCGGATGGTATTGCTCCGGTGGCTTCGTTCGCCGGTGCGTCGAGGAGGCGGGAGTTGGCCTTCCACACCGCCTGCACCGTTGTGCCTTCGGTCCTCTGATTGATGAGGAAGCTGCTGGTTATTGTTGTGGTGCGCTCCGCCCGCTCCGCCGGTGCTGGCTATGCCGCCTGCGCCAGTGACTTCTCCTGTGCCGCCCGCGCCGGCTGTGCCTCCTGCACCGCCTGCACCGGCGGGATCATCTCCGCCGCCTGTGTGTGTCTGCGACGGAAGCTTGGACGTCAATGGAGCTGTTGCGGACGCGCCTTTCTTCTTGGGTGCCATCAAAGATGATGAAGATGAAAGTGACGTGCAAACTGTTGATTCTGGTTCACGCAAGCGATTCCCCTACCTGGCGCGCCAAAGATGCCGTATGCACATCTTACCGGCAAGGTGTAGGAAGAGTAGCTACGCATGCAAAATGAGCAAAGTGTCGATCCCTGTGAAAGTTTCCCTGGCCCTCCTTTCATAGCTTAAGGGGTAACCACAGTGGCAAAACAGTTTTTACAAGTTGACTAGATAGCAAACAGTGCTATCATACCCAACTCTGCTGGATTAGGACAAATGCATTTATTGCGCCGTTAGGTGTCATGTGGAGGAGGAGCCCCGGCAAGGTTTCTCCACCGCTCGCGCAACTACCTCTTATTATCTTGACACGCCTCCTTGAAGGGTGTCATTAAAGCTAATTCTCCTTCTAGCAGGCTGGCACGTGCCCCAACAAGCCTCACCAAACCGCCTCTGTGCTCGACACCTCACCGATTAGCAACTAGCTGCTCGATGAGGTGGAGCGTGGACGGGCCAGCGAGGGCTTGCCGGCACGGAGTTTGCCGGGCCTTCACCTTGCTGGCTTGAGCCTTGCCAGCAAGTACCATCTTCATCCCTAGCATCAGCTAGGGGTTTCTTGATGTCTTGTCTTGCTCTTCTAACTAGTGTCTTTGTAACTAGGCCTTGAATCTTGATCTTGGCGCCGGTCTTCCCTCCCGGCAAGTCCTAGCCATCGAGGCTGCTACCACTGCGTGTGCATAAGTCAGGGTATAAAATACCCATGGTTTATACACCGACACTTGGACGAGAGATGTCCCAATTGGAATGTATGTGCATACGGGAAGTATTCTCAACCCCATAATTATGAACCAGGTTTTGAAAATTGTTCCGATGTAACCTGTGTAGGGGCCTCCTAGGGCAGGTCCCTCTAGCATTTCTTGGCTTCCTTGGTTCGTCGTTGTCCTCATGGCTTGATGGGAGTTTGGAGTAGTGGAGATACCGGCCAAAGTACCCCTCTCCAAAGCTGGAGGGTGAACTTCGAGCGAATCTCCTTCATCTTCTTCCATGGTGACCTCTTCAGCGTCCTCCCTCCTGAGTTCCATCTGCAACAACCAAGCATTGTCTCCCACGTTGTTGGAGGAAGAAGAAGACATGATGCCTGGTCTTGGAAATCTGATAGAAAACAACACGAAACAAGAACAGAGGAGAAACTTGCGATACAGTAGTCAAAACATCTGAGAGTATATATAATGATTTTTTACCGTGCAGGACAAGTAATCTAGGATAAAACAGAGTCGGGAAAGTCCACGAGGGAGCCACAAGCTCGCACGGCGCGCCCTATGGGGTAGGGCACGCCCCCTGAGCTTGTCGCTTCCTTGTGCACTTTCCTGATTGTTTATTATTTTCCTAATTTTTTATATACTCTGAAAAGAACAAAAAGTACTTTTATGGGACTTTGGGAGTTGGTTTACTTACCGTACCATGTACCTACTCCTTTTCAGGGTTCTGGAGCGTTCCGGAAGGTCTCTTCTATGTGCTCCTTCGGTGTCATCGTTGCATAATATTAGTTTCAACATTAATGGGCATGCCTGAGATATAATGTTTAATTATTTGCCCATTAACCACTCTCGGATTAGTGCCTTTGGCATTGTTGATCTTGATAGCTCCGGAGCGATAAACTTCTTCGATGATATATGGTCCTTCCCATTTAGAGAGAAGTTTTCCTGCAAAGAATCTGAAATGAGAATTGTATAATAGAACTCGATCACCTACTTTAAATTCCCGTTTTTAGATTCTTTTGTCATGCCATCTTATAACTTTTTCTTTAAACAACTTGGCATTTTCATAAGCTTGTGTCCTCCATTCATCTAAAGAACTAATATCAAATAACCTCTTTTCACCGGCAAGTTTAAAATCATAATTTAGTTCCTTTATTGCCCAATAAGCTTTATGTTCCAATTCAAGAGGTAAATGACATGCTTTTCCATAGACCATTTTATATGGGGACATACCCATAGGATTTTTATAAGCAGTTCTATAAGCCCATAATGCATCGTCAAGTTTCTTAGACCAATTCTTTCTGGATCTATTAACGGTCTTTTGCAAGATTAAATTTATTTCTCTATTACTTAATTCTACTTGACCACTAGATTGAGGATGATAAGGTGATGCAAATCTATGGCTGACATCATATTTAGCAAGAAGTTTCCAGAAAGCACCATGAATAAAATGTGAACCGCCATCGGTCATTAAATATCTAGGGACTCCAAATCTCAGAAAGATAACTTCCTTAAGCATTTTAATAGAAGTGTTATGATTAGCACTACTAGTTGGAATAGCTCACTACAAAAAAAAGATACATCCGTGACATTATGGCCCGAATGAAAACTTTTTCTGTCATGGTTGTGACACTTCTATGACAATAATTGTGACAAAAACACGTATCATCATAGATGTGGTGGGCTCCTACTTCTATGACAAAAAATTATGACAGAAAATGGGCTTTTCGTCCTGGGCGGGCCAGAGACGCACCCGCATGACATTCTTTGGGCCGTCCATGACGTAAAAAATCATGGTAGAAGTGAGGGCAAGGAAATTTTCGGGGAGTTCCCGGTTACGGTGGGTGGTCGGGGCTGAGTAATGCAGTGTGGTTTGCGCGTTTCTCTCGTACGCGTGCATGTGTGCGAGGCGCTCGCTAACTGAACCCGAGCGTGGCATTCGCATACTGAACCCGAGCGATCGATCTCGCCTTCGCACTACGTATTGAACCCGAGCGGTCGATCCCTCGCACTACGTACTGAACTCGATTGATCCCTTCGCTGGTAACTAAACCCGAGCGATTCCTTTGCAGCTAACTGAACCCGACCAATTCCTTCGCTGCTAACTGAACCCAAGCGATCGATCGCTACTGCTGCTTACTGAAGCCGATCGATCGATGCATTGCATTGAGCCCCCGTGCGAGACGTAGCCAGCCGGTGTTGGGTTGCCTCTCGATGAACAGTGCCCGTTGCTGCCGTGTGTGCGATACATGTAGACACGAGTCGAGACGCATCGATCGAGCCGGTTGGTTGGCTGTGGATGAACAGTTCCCGTTGCTGCCGCCCGCTCGTACGCCCCACCCCAGCCGGTGGGTTAACTATGAAGGAACAGTACCCTGGCTGCGTGAAGGTGGTTGGCGCTAGATGAACAGGACCCCGAGGAGGCTGCCACACCCCAGCCGGTTGGGGGTGGATGAACATGACCCCATGGAGGCTGGATGAACAGTAGCTGGTGGAGGCTGGAGGAAGTCGACGGTGGATGAACAGTAGCTGGTGGAGGCTGGAGGAGGTCGACCGTGGATGAACAATAGATCGTGGAGTCCCGTTTTGTGGTACGCCACACCCTTCCCGATGAACAGGACTTCGTTTTGACCGTAGGCAGTTGGGGAGAAGTCGGTTTTCTCCGTTTTGCGGTACGCCAGACCCCTCCTAATCAACAGGACCCCGTTTCGACCGTAGGCGGTTGAACAGAAGTCTGTTTCCTCCATTTTGAAGTACGCCAGACCCCCAGCCGATGAACAGGACCCCTTTTTGACCATAGGCAGTCGAACAGAAGGCCGTTTCCTCCGTTTTGCGGTATGCCAGACCCCGAGTCGATGAACAAGACCCCGTTTCGGCTGTTCCGTCCAAGCCGGTTGGCCCCCAATGAACAGGATGCGTTCCGACCCAGTCGCTTGGCTCCTGATGAACACGACGTTGTTTCCTCTGTTCCGACCTAGCCGGTTGGCTGTCGATGAATAGGTGGCCATTGCTGTCGTCCGTTACCTCTCCATGTACACGAGCCTTGGCCGTACATATGCGCGAGTACGCGTTCGAGACCCCGCCCATATGTACGTACGTGCCCGTATTTTTTGCCGTGTGGTTGTACGTATGTGTACACGATTTAGACGAGGCTACCTGAACTACTACGTCGGGGGCTCTACTACGACACGTGCCGCTCCTTACACGGCCACGGTTCATCGTGGCAGAGAGACCGATTGACCAGTATGTACGTACATGCTCACGACCAGACAGACAGCGCTACGTACGCTTCGACCTGGTGGGTCCCAGCTATCAGGGGATAAGGAGGCACTTCCTTGTGTGCGAAGATATAGCTGGTGGGCCCCAGCTGTCAGGGGGAGGAATCAATTTTTTGTGCATAATAAGGAGGCTCTTCCTTGCGTGCGAAGATGTAGCAGGTAGGTCCCAGCTGTCAGGGGGAGAAAACATTTTTTCCCGTGTAATAAGGAGGCACTTCCTTGCGTGCGACCATGGACCTCGTGGGTCCCAGCTATCAGCCTCTCCACGTACAGTCCTCTTCCGATGGCTGTCGTTCATTGACCACGTTGACACCGCAGTACCAAGTGCAGCAAGGCGGTGGACGACGATGAGGCCTAGGAAGGGAACGACCCGGAGCCGGGGAAGACAAGGCAGTGGTTGACCATGCGGAGGGAAGTACGAGGGTTTACTGGTTCGGCTGTGGTGTGAGGCTGCCGTCGACGGAGAATAACAGGAGGTGTGGGTGAGTAGAGGGATGGCCTGGCCAGCGGTGGGAGTAGGGTGGGGTGGTGAGGTCTGCGTGGCAGCACACCCGGCCACGGGAGGCAGGAGCAGGCGGTCCCGCCGGCGCTGGTTTGGGCGGCTGGAGCAAGAAGATCAGAGATTAAAGAAGCAGCACGACCGTTGGATGAACATCCAACGGTCACTGCTGCTAGAATCGTTTGTTGACTAAGTTGACAAAGCCCTGCGTACGGGTCAACTTGGTAGGCCCACAAGCCAGCCTCCAAATCTGGTGGGTCCCAGTAAGCAAGGGGAGGGATCATTTTTCTTGCGCGTAATAAGGAGCCACTTCCTTGCGTGCGACCATGGACCTCATGGGTCCCAGCTATCAGCCTGTCCACGTATAGTCCTCTTCCGATGGTTGTCGTTCATTGACCGCGTTAACGACGCCGTGCCGAGAGCACCAAGGCGGTGGACGACGGCGAGGCCTAGGAAGGGAACGACCCGGAGCCGGGGAAGATGCGGCAGTGGTTGCCCACGCGGAGGGGAGTACGAGGGTTTACTGGTTCGGCTGCGGTGTGAGGCTACCGTCGCCGGAGAATGACAGGAGGTGTGGGTGAGTAGATGGATGGCCTAGCCAGCTATGGGAGTAGGGTGGGGCGATGAGGCCTGCGCGGCAGCACAGCCGGCCACGGGAGGTGGGAGCAGGCGGTCCCGCCGGCGCTGGTTTGGGCGGCTGGAGCAAGAAGATCAGAGATTGAAGAAGCAGCACGGCCGTTGGATTAGCATCCAACGGTCACTGCTGCTAGACTCGTCTGTTGACTATAAGTTGACAAAACCCTGCGTACGGGTCAACTTAGTAGGCCCACAAGTCATCATAACATCTGTGGCGGACAGCATATAGCCCATTTGCTATTTTTCCTAAATTTACAGACCATTTGCTAATTATTACGTAATTTATTGCATCCCATATTATATTTTTAGAATACATGACCATTTTCCCGCAAGGACAGGATTAAAAAATTCAACGTTATTTCATTGAAATTTCCGAACTATTTTTAATCCCGAAATTTTGAGCCCGATAAAAACTAAATTCAAAATATATTTAAATTTTGTTAAAATCCAATGAATTTTGAACTATCAAAAAATAAAAGAAAATGGGCAATTTGAAACTAATTGCCCATTTTCTTTGTTTTTATATATATACAGCCCATTTCATATTACTTATAAGATTTACAGCCCTTTTTGTCTGGGCAAGCCGAATGTATCCCTCGTTGTCTTGAAAGATTTGCAGCCCAGCAGGACAGAGAAAAAGAAATCATCCTGTGTAGGCAATTCTACGGAAAAAAAAGATGGGCTAGTCATTTTCACCGAGAAAAAAAACAGCTGGGCTCGTCATGTTGTAAACATAAAATAAAAGCCTGGGCTAGACGGGCCACAGACACTGCACAACCCAGTTTATAACCTACTCCCTCTCAACAACAACAAAAAAACAACAACAACAAAACTGATCGAGCAACTGGGCCCCACGTGTCAGCCGCTCCATGTGCAATTCTCTCATTTATTGACTATGTTGACAATGTCGTTGGTCCCAGATGTTAGCAAACCATTTGGAGGAAGATTTTTTTTCATGTAATAAGGAGGAGCTTCCTTGCGTGCGAAGATGTAGCTGGTGGGTCCCAGCTATCAGGGAGTGGAATCATTTCTCTTCCGCGTAATGAGGCACTTCCTTGCATGCGACCATGGACCTCGTGGGTCCCAGCTGTCAGCCTGTCCACGTACAGTCCTCTTCCGATGGCTGTCGTTCGTTGACCATGTTTACGACGTCGTGCCGAGAGCACCAAGGCGGTGGACGATAGCGAGGCCTAGGGAGGGAACAACCAGGAGCCGGGGAAGACTCAGCAGTGGATGCCCACACAAAGGGGAATACGAGGGTTTACTGGCTCGGCTGCGATGTGAGGCTGCCGTCGTCGGAGAATAACAGGAGGTGTGGGTTAGTAGAGGGATGGCCTAGCAAGCGATGGGAGTAGGGTGTGGGGCGGTGAGGCCTGCGCGGCAGCACAGCCGGCCACAGAAGG
The DNA here is from genome assembly GCA_039707655.1 of Elymus sibiricus. NCBI lineage: Eukaryota > Viridiplantae > Streptophyta > Magnoliopsida > Poales > Poaceae > Elymus > Elymus sibiricus. The sequence continues at coordinate 259,273,404 of CM077674.1, forward strand.
CGGGAGCAGGCGGTCCCGCCGGCGCTGGTTTGGGCGGCTGGAGCAGGAAGATCAGAGATTGAAGAAGCACGTCGACCGTTGCATTGACATCTAACAGTGTCACGCTAGTAGAGTCGATTTCTTGACTAAGTTGACATAACCTTGCGTACGCATCAACTTAGTAGGCCCACAACTTAATATATAAACTAATAAAACTATATATATAAAGTAGAGATGAGAAAAATAGAAGTGGGTTGTGCGTTTCCTTCAGTAAAAAAAAGCTGGGCCTGCATAGATACTTTTGGCCGCATATCGTCATGGGCTGCGCCTGTTAATAAACAAAACATAACCTGGGCAGTCTACAGCCCAGTTGATATTTGCTCGACTTCAAAAAATATATACTACCTACTGGATCCCAGTTGTCAGTCTCTCCTTGTAGAATTCTCTCGTTTATTGACTACGTTGAAAATTTCAGGGGTCTCAGACGTCAGCATATTTTTTCCATCGTGATAATAAGTGTATGCACTTGCTTGCGTACGGCCATGGACGTGCTAGGTCCGTACTATTAGCCTCTGTATGGACAGCCCTCTTCTGGTTCCACGGACGAATTTCATGCAAATCAGATGATTTTCATTGAAACCGCACCAAATTCATTACATTTTATATGTTTCTTTTTCTTATGTAACATTTCCCATATTTCAACTAAATGATAACCGAGTAGGCCTTTTTTTAGTCCAAAAATGATCGTTGGAAGTGGCGGCTCCCGTTTCTCATGCCTGTAAATTTTTTTGGTTAAATGAGAACTCGAACGAGAGAACATGTCGTATGCGGTTTTTTTAGTGTTATGTGGTATGTGGGTTAGAGGGATGGCATGGAAGGCGCTTCCCGCGATCGAGGTCCTGACACTTAGCTGTTCTTGAAGGCCCAAATCCATCGCTTCTCTATTTAACAATTTGCAGCCGGGCTTGGCGTGACACAGCCCAGTCCCGACCTGCTACGTCCAACTGTCAGCCTGTGAAACCTAATGGATCCCCTGCGTACTGGAAGATGTTACTAAAATTTTGGAAAACTGGGAATTCGAATGGTAGGTGCTTTTGCTACTTATATCAGGTGCCTGAAAATTCATTTTGTAACAATTGCTTCAGCTTTAAATCCACGTCGATCCTCGACATGATGGTTGGAAAGAAATGCCAAGTTCAGACCGAAAGATCCTTAACAACAACACCAACTTGCAGATGACCAGGTAGAACTAGTACTACCAAAGTAACTTATAATCTTTTTAGTCCTGGCCCTCGTTTTCGTCTGGTAGAAGATCTTGCAGACGACCAGCTCCCGCTCCTTCTCTTGCTCGAGGTCCTCGAGGTGGTAGTGGTGCATCACCCAGTTGGTCCTTTGCTGGTCGAAGTTCTTGTTGGTGTGTAGCACCAGAACCTTTTTGTTGCCCCTCTGCCGGCCGTTGACCATCATCGGCATGGTATTACCGGTCTTGTGCCACATCGCGTGCATGCCGCACTCCGATTGTATCTTGCGACGCGTCCGCGTACCCCTTTTGAACGCCCTGGGGTTGCGCTGGAAGAAATGCTTGCTTAGGCCGCTCAGTGTGATACCTGTAGTATTGGCGAAATACAATCCCAGGCCGGGTAGCATACATCAGAAATTTGCAAAAAGAAAGGAATATATTTTGTGCAACTAGACGATCGATCGGTGTCTCACCTGGAAGTTTCTCAGGATGGGTGGAGCATATGCCGTGCTCGCTGTCGATGGTCTGTATGAACAAATCGATGAGAGGGTGAGATCTCGCGCTGTCAGCACTCACTTTAGCCTCAAGGTGCTCGATCAGCTCCTGATCCGTGGGATCGAACTTGATGCCAGCCGGCAGCCCCGGCCAATCCTTCTTGGACTTGCAGCAGTTAATTCCAGTTAAATGGTAGTCAATGTATGATCAAACAACTGTTTAAGTAAATGATGAAAGACTTTTCGACAGATAAGTGCTACTCCAAATCTAAAATCCATGATTCCCGAACAAACTGGGGTCTCGGCTTCATTACTAGATGCATACTCTAAAGACTTGAAAACCCCCATAAAGATCAAAATCATCATACAGGGCGATGGGACGAATACTCACAGGAGCGGCCTCGCTGGCTCCACACTTCATGCGGCTAGCTTGAAGAGCTTCCTTGTTGAGATCAAATTTCTCAGCGTCTTCCTTTTGACTACTTGCAATGAATTATAGCAGCTCCACTAGCTCATCGCCCATCGTACCAACTGGATCGGAACAAGGCAGTGGCTGGGAGGCAGGGAGACCGGGAGAGAATGGGAGAGTGCTGCTGGACTACCAGAGGGGTGAGGCTCACTTTGGTGAACCGAACACGCGGCCGGGACTCTTGTGTCACCTCACGCACAGCGTGTTGTTGTAACACCCTGGTTTTCACTCCTTGTTTTTTTCCCTTTGCAGGATTTGACTCCCGTCTTTTTTCGGTGTTATTGGATTTTCTACCGCTTTTGGGTATATGAAGATGGTCATTTAGCCTTGCCTTTCCTATCCAACCAGAGATTCTCTCCAGTCCAACCCTATCACCCAAAATTTGTTTTTAGGATTCTGCCGCCGAAACCCTACCTTCCGACTTACCGAAAGGGAAACCCTAATTCTGACAGTTACAAAGGAACCCCAATTTCCTTTGATCTGTTGCCTCCCAAACTTTTCCCAATGATCATCCTACCTCTATAAACCCTGGATATACAAAAAATATTGCTAAGTCATTTGCAATATTTTTCATTTAAAATTAATTCCTTTTTCTGCTGTTTAAAGGAATTAAATCTAAGAAAATATCTATCCATCTCCAAAGTTCATGAAAACTTGTGGAGATATTCTTTGTGATCATATTGAGATCCAATAAAAATATTGTCCATAATTAAATAAGGGAAATTGCCTTTTCCTATTTAAAGCCAATATTGCATTTTGGGCACTTTCCAAAGGAACTACCATTTTGGTAGTCAGGAAAAATCCCAAATAATTTGTGGAGCTTCTCATATCCATACCTTCACCATTTCCATCAATATCCCAAGTTCCATAATTCAAATTTTGAGCACATCATCAAATTCTTGTTTCTGGACCAATTTTGAGGTTGTGAAGCAACTATATTTTATATTGCTTAAAAAATCTTGAAATTAATCCAGGACCTCACATTCCCTATATGATGTGAGAATGCAAAAATTCACATCATTTCACCTATCCAATTTCTCCCAAAATTCCATCTAGTTTCTGTCCAGATCCAAGCTTTGTGAAGAAAGTACCACTTTGGCATTTCCAAATGATCTGAAATTTTGCCAGAACCTACATGCATCCAAATAACTTCCCTCCACCAAAATTCAGCCCAATTAATTCATCCATTTGAGCACAGCTTCAAAACCTAGTGTCTGGACCAATTTGGCAGTTGTGAAGGAACTATGATCAAACTTGGTCCAAATGGCTTCAAATTTTTCTAACACCTACTCCTTCCTACCCTATCTCATTGTGACAAGGATCCAGCTCCTCTCCTTCATCCATTTCTCTAGAAAAGTCCACCCAAGTTTGCTGTGAGAATCTGCTTCTAAAAGTTTCACTCACCCTAGAGCCACCCTGCTGGTTCCAGCAGCTTCCCTCGTCTATTTGAGCGCTGAGTCACACACCAGACATAGTTTGGTGTCAAAGATGTGGCCTGGGCACGGCGTGCATGTGGTGACCACGCCTAAGATAGGCCAAAATGGTGGTCAGCGCATTGTTCTCGTCGGGAAGGCCAGCTCAGGCCGCCGTGGCGTGTCCTCTGGTTCCGACCTGACTCCCCGTCGTCCACACACCCATCTCCGGTCACTTCCACCTCCGTTCTCTTCCTCGCTAGACGACGACAAGCGTTGTTGTACCGTCACTGTGTCCACGCGGTCGCCGCCGTATGCAGCCGCGCCCGAGCTCTCCCGAAGCCACTGCTAGCTTCTCCACGCTCCCGGAGGCCCTACCGACATCGCCCCCTCCCTCCGCGTGTCCCCGGGCTCCAGTAAGCCGATAAGAACGCCACAGCGGCCGTGCCTATCCATCAACGCCGCCCGGCTATAAATAGCCCCTCCCCGAGCTTCCCGAGCACCGCATCCCCCTCCAAGACCTCTCAGAGCCCCCCCAAGCCTCTCCATTCGTCGTCGGAGCCTCTCCTGCTCCTCCACAATAGCCATAGCCGCCGGCGACCCTCACCTAAATTCTCGCTACTCCGGCCCCTCCTCGCAACCCAGCATCACCAGTAGACCCCCACCCTCACCACCAAGCCCTCCCCGCCCCTATTCGGCTCCGGGGAAGGCCATGGCCTCCACCCCGAGCTCACCGTGGTTGCCGTCCGCCAAAGCCGACCGTGCGCCCGCCTCCGACCTCCCCGGCGACCGCGTCCTACGGGAGTGGTTCCGCCTTGGCCTCCTGATCACGCCGGTAGGCAGGGCATCGCCGGAGGTAGCCCACGCTGCCGGCAATCGCTGTCGAGGTCCTTCCCTCCCTCGGTCAGGTGCGCGTGCGAGGAGGGAGATGACCTGCAGGCAGGCCCAGCTCGCCAGTGACCTAGCTCCTCCCTTTGTTTTTTTTAAATGGAGCGGCAGCTGCTGGGCCGGCCCAGTGGAGCAGCAGCGGCCGTGCTGTCCAGCCGAGACCGGCGTCTCAGCCGCTTCCGGCCCAGAGCGGCCCAGCGGCATAGTCCATTTAACCTTTTCCACAAAAAAACAGTTAGGGACCAGATGGTAAATACTTTATTTACAGATAGGTCCCTAGCAGAAAAACCCTCGTAACTTTCTGCTCACAACTCCGATTCAGGTGAATCCAACGCCCACGTTCTCAGTTCGTCGAGCCTGTTCAGATGATATCACTTTGACCATGTTTGCACTTTCTAAAACTGCCCATTTTGCCCCTGCCCTATATTCAGCCCCTCCGAGAGGGAATCTTCTCCGGCGAATTCTTCTGCGAGGTGATCGCACTTCTCTCCGGTGAATCCGTCGACCCCCAGGCAAGCCGACCATCTGATATATGCCCTAAAGCATTGCCCTATGTTATTCTTGCGTGTTTAAATTAATGAATATGCCTGTGTTAGACATAATTAAACTCCTGCTAGTTTGAATTTGCTATTTACATCACTTGCTAATTCTCATCATATTATCGCACTAGTGACTCGTAGGTGACAATGTGGAGATAGGTTGTTATGTTGATATACTAGTTTACATCTTGGACTATCGTTATTGTTGCAATGATTAAGAATATGATATAATGACAACAACCTCCTCCGTCGGCTGGATCAAGTCATAGTGCCACCGAACCGAGCTCATCAGTGCAGCCACACTCGTCTTTATGGGAAGGCCCTAGATTGGTTTATTGTCGTGCCTCTTATCGGTACCACCAAAGAGGGGGGATTATGCGCGCGTGCTACCCTGGCCCGCTAGGCGGCGATAGTCCTGTGAGTCAATTCAGTTATATGGATCCAGGGTCCCCGTTTGGGACAGTTTTGTTTGGCCACGACGGTGGCAGGTGTCAGGAGTGACACAGGGGCCACCCAGGACATGACCCTGGGAGGGTATGATTGTCGGTGGGACCGTAAGAGTGCCAGGCAGTAGACAAGTTTTGTTGGAGCAGCACCGGTCCACCCAAATGGGAGCATGAGGGCAGGAGCTCCATAGTGTGGGTAAAGTGTGCAACCTCTACAGAGTGTAAATCTATTCGAATAGCTGCGTCCTCGGTCATAGGACATAGTTCGTACTAGGTCACACTATTTGGTCTGTGTCGAGTCTGGAGGAACAAACCATATGATGTTAATAATGAATCAAAGAAAGGTATGATTGGTCAGATTTATAGTGCAAATGCAGGGACATCGGATGATGTCAGGTATATGGGATGTTATCCATGCGATGGCTATGAGATGAGTGGTCGGATGACCACAAGACGGGGATTGGATTTGGATCGGATTTGGTTTGGATCATGACATATTCGGAGTATGGATTATTTACTTGATATGTTTTACTTTAGTAGTTATAATGTTGGATAATCCTGTTATAACATGGTAATTAATATTGCTAGAGAGGTAGTTATGCTATGATAATTAACATTGTTAAGATAACAAATGCATGGTTGAATGCCATGGATTGCTTTGCTTGGTGTATATGTTGGTTTGGTTTGCTTGCAAGTACATTCAAAAGTACTCAGCGGCCTTCAATGTGGCCAGGTTCACCTAAGGATCTGACGTCCACTAGCGAGGAGCCGGAGTGTTCGTGGGCCAGAAGAGTAACCCAGTCAGATCCCTGGGGATTGGAGCCGCACCAAGACCATGCTGCCTTAGATAGAGCTTTTCCGCTGCCAGCACCCTTGAAAAATTATCATGTAAGACTTATATATCCATTAATAGAAATCCCTGTGTTCATGGTACTTGTTGTAAGCGCGCATGCCAGAGTGATTACCTGGGCTGGTGTGTGCGGCGACCGTCTGGCTATAGTGGTAATCAGGCGGGGCGCCACAGCGGATGGTATCAGAGCCAGGCTGACTGTAGGTTACCCTAGCCGGATTTCAATGCCTCCTGACCAGTAGAAAGCCCAGATGGATTTCAGCCATCTTCGCCAAACAGGCATGGCTACTATTGATCATAAGGCAATCCCATAGGTTTTTGGCTCCATCAGACCCCAACTCTCGTGGCCTTTGCCTCCGGTGTGTAATGTCCGCACCCGGCAATGACCCGTGAGCCCTGAACCCCTAGGTAAACCAGATATCCCCGCCTTGCTTGATAACCATGGCATTTCTCTTCTCAAATCCAGTTTCCTTTGGGAAACGCTTATAAATTCCATCTTTCCCCAACAACCCTAGGATCGCTGACTAAGCCACTTTGGCTATGGTCGTGCGTCGAGTTTGATGTTCCCTAAGGAAGTAGTAGGAGCTTGACCCCAATTGCTACCAGGAGCATTGTGTGGTTTTGCTTCTAAATCCTTAGATGTGCATCGAGTGCGCTAGGCTAGTTATACTAGTGAACCTTTGGCCACGTGTGTAAAGTCTGCAAAACTTGAGCTTTATTTGCTTTGTAGTATTCTTTTGGGGTTTTTCGTGATTCTTGCTTCTTTTGTCGGTTCTGCTCTTTTGCTCCGACTGGATCCATCCGCAAGTGCCGCTAAGAAGACCAGCATACAATTTGGATAATACCCAATAATCCAAATTCCGTAAGAGCCAAGTCATTCAGAACATTATCACCGGATCTGTCAAGAATGAAGAACGGGTCAGAAGCAAAATCTGTGTGCAACAGATAAGACCAAAATATACCTGAGAGAGTTTGCCTCAGAATTGATCACACCTAAGGAACAGCCAGATGAGCAATCGGGAATGGACACCAGTAAGAGCAAATTATTCGGGCCTCGACACAAGGATTATTTTAGTCAGTGAGGTGAACCTTGAGTCTTCCTCAATGGACTCAAGAGTCATTTATTCCCCATAGAAGACATATTTCAAGGAGGTGAAGATGCTGAGAGCAACAACAAAACTCTGGTATGTTGATACAAATTTCAAAGCATATTTTGGAATTTATCGGTGCACATACAAAAATTTCTAGGCAAAGTGAACAAGGTTTGCGAGAAATATGGATAAGCTCACGGCTGCCCGGAATTAATGAGAATTTCAAGTTCAATTAAATCGAATGGAATTATCTGCCAACTACTTACTATCGACACACGTCTGGATTAATTATCAACATGAAGTCTGCATCAGTTGTGCAACCTTGCTATCCGCGATGAGCAGACCAGCAGAAGGTCAAGCGGTATGCATGACCAACGGAATATCTTCAGACAAGGTACGGCCTATGCCAAGTTTTGGCTCCGCTATGGGTAAATTCCGGATACTTCGGAAGGAAGACAGAATCGGCCATAGGTCCGACTACATATCACAGTGCAAGGCTTTTGGTATAAGAAACCCAGCCTTCCCTCGCAAGCTATCGGGATGAGCTTACGACGCAAGACTCCCCAATCTTCCTCGCTACGTTACTAGGGGGAAGCTTCCGAGGTACGATACCCAGCCTTCTTCGGCACACTACCCTGGCAGGAGCTTCGAGCGTAAGGAATTCAGCCTTCTTCAGCACGCCATCGTGCCCGCAACAAGCTTGTCAGAAGCACAAACTAGTCCAGGCACACATCCGCCTCAGAACACAATGATTATGAAAGGATTTATCCTACCCCTGCATATGTTGTGAGCATGCAGTCCAATGGATCAGTTCATGCGAGCCACTCGTACACGGGAATGACTGAATTCAGAGAAACATTGGTCCCACACTTCAAAGCAAGGATATGAGCACAACCACCCCTACGAGATATGCAAGAGTAAATTGCGAATACAAGCCCAACAAGCTGGGATATGACCGAGGAGCCATGATGGTAGGTCATGACAAGTTCCCCAAAAGGAACCCTCAAGAACAAGGAAGTCTTGAATAAACAATCTCCGCAACGGTCAATGAAGTAAAACTTCACAGACAAGGTGATATTGCCAATCCTTATCGGACTCTTGCATATACGGCCATAGCAATGCAGCCAGCATGTCATACTCATCATGAATATGGGCCATCAGCCAAGATAAAAGGCTATGCTCCAAAAGATGCACTGAATGACAGTCACCCTATGTTTAGCTCAGAGGTTTTAACAGGGATTATCGAGGATGTATGCATGCAATACCATGCACCAAGAAGTATGTCTTGCCCATGAGAGTCAGTGTATGAAGTATCGTAATAAAACCCGAAGCAGCTAGCTCCAAGCCTTGAAACTGAGCTATTTTGCTGATACTACTGGCTACCCCACCAAGCAACAAACAACCAGGATAAAAGGCACACCTGCCAAAAAAGAGAAGGATTCAATGCAACCGTCTAAAAAGACAACACCTGAGCCATCAGAAGAGACAGTTAAAAGGCCAGTGAACCGACGAAGACAAGACAGCTGATGGATCCAAGTCGCACACAGGTATGTTCCCCTTAGCCGGGAGGTAAGCCCGGAAATCTCAAGGACGAGATTTTCTTAAGGGGGGTAGGTTTGTAACACCCTGGTTTTCACTCCTTGTTTTTTTTCCTTCACGGGATTTGACTCCCGTCTTTTTTCGGTGTTATTGGATTTTCTCTCGCTCTTGGGTATATGAAGATGGTCATTTAGCCTTGCCTTTCCTATCCAACCAGAGATTCTCTCCAGTCCAACCCTGTCACCCAAAATTTGTTTTCAGGATTCTGCCGCCGAAACCCTACCTTCCGAGTTACCGGAAGGGAAACCCTAATACCGGCAGTTACAAAGGAACCCCAATTTCCTTTGATCTGTTGCCTCCCAAACTTTTCCCAATGATCATCCTATCTCTATAAACCCTGGATATGCAAAAATATTGCCAAGTCATTTGCAATATTTTTCATTTAAAATTAATTCATTTTTCTGATGTTTAAAGGAATTAAATCCAGGAAAATATCTATCCATCTCCAAAGTTCATGAAAACTTGCGGAGATATTCTTTGTGATCATATTGAGATCCAATAAAAATATTGGCCATAATTAAATAAGGGAAATTGCCTTTTCCTATTTAAAGTCAATATTGCATTTTGGGCACTTTCCAAAGGAACTATCATTTTGGTAGCCAGGAAAAATCCCAAATAATTTGTGGAGCTTCTCCTATCCATATCTTCACCCTTTCCATCAATATCCCAAGTTCCATAATTCAAATTTTGAGCACATCATCCAATTCTTGTTTCTGGACCAATTTTGAGGTTGTGAAGCAACTATATTTATATTGCTTAAAAAATCTTGAAATTAATCCAGGACCTCACATTCCCTATATGATGTGAGCATCCAAAAATTCACATCATTTCATCTATCCAATTTCTCCCAAAAATTCCATCTAGTTTCTTTCCAGATTCAAGCTTTGTGAAGGAAGTACCACTTTGGCATTTCCAAATGATCTGAAATTTTGCCAGAACCTCCATGCATCCAAATAACTTCCCTCCACCAAAATTCAGCCCAATTCATTCATCCATTTGAGCACAGCTTCAAAACCTAGTTTCTGGACCAATTTGGCAGTTGTGAAGGAAATATGATCAAACTTGGTCCAAATGGCTTCAAATTTTTCCAACACCTACTCCTTCCTACCCTATCTCATTGTGACAAGGATCCAGCTCCTCTCCTTCATCCATTTCTCTAGAAAAGTCCACCCAAGTTTGTTGTTAGAATCTGCTTCGGCAAGTTTCACTCACCCTAGAGCCACCCCGCTGGTTCCAGCAGCTTCCCTCGTCTATTTGAGCGCTAAGTCACACACCAGACATAGTTTGGTGTCAAAGATGTGGTCTGGGCACGGCGTGCACGTGGTGACCACGCCTAGGACAGGCCAAAACGGTGGTCAGCGCATTGTTCTCGTCGGGCAGGCCAGCTCAGGCCGCCGTGGCGTGTCCTCTGGTGCCGACCTGACTCCCCGTCGTCCACACACCCATCTCCGGTCACTTTCCCCTCCGTTCTCTTCCTCGCCGGACGACGACAAGCGTCGTCGTACCGTCACTGTGTCCACGCGGTCGCCGCCGTATGCAGCCGCGCCCGAGCTCTCCCGAAGCCACTGCTGGCTTCTCCACGCTCTCGGAGGCCCTGCCGACATTGCCCCCTCCCTCCGCGTGTCCCCAGACTCCAGTACGCCGATAAGAACGCCGCGGCGGCCGTGCCTATCCATCCCCGCCGCCCGGCTATAAATAGTCCCTCCCCGAGCTTCCCGAGCACCGCATCCCCCTCCAAGACCTCTCAGAGCCCCCCCAAGCCTCTCCATTCATCGCCGAAGCCTCTCCTGCTCCTCCACAATAGCCACGGCCGCCGGCGAACCTCGCCTAAATTCTCGCTACTCCGGCCCCTCCTCGCCACCCAGCATCACCATTAGACCCCCACCCTCACCACCAAGCCCTCCCCGCCCCTATTCGACTCCGGGGAAGGCCATGGCCTCCACCCCGAGCTCGCCGTGGTTGCCGTCCGCCAAAGCCGACCGTGCGCCCGCCTCCAACCTCCCCGGCGACCGCGTCCTAAGGGAGTGGTTCCACCTCGGCCCCCTGATCACGCCGGTAGGCCGGGTGTCGCCGGAGGTAGCCCACGCCGCCGACAATCGCCGTCAAGGTCCTTCCCTCCCTCGGTCAGGTGCGCGCGCGAGGAGGGAGATGACCTGGAGGCGGGCCCGGCTAGCCAGTGACCCAGCTCCTCCCTTTGTTTTTTTAAATGGAGCGGCAGCTGCTGGGCCGGCCCAGTGGAGCAGCAGCGGTCGTGTTGTCCAGCCGAGGCCGGCGTCTCAGCCGCTTCCGGCCCAGAGCGGCCCAGCGGCATAGTCTATTTAATCTTTTCCGCAGAAAAAAATTGTCAGGGACCGGATGGTAAATACTTTATTTGCAGATAGGTCCCTGGTAGAAAAACCCTCGTAACTTTCTGCTCACAACTCCGATTTAGGTGAATCCAATGCCCATGTTCTCAGTTCGTCGAGCCCGTTTCGATGATGTTACTTTCACCATGTTTACACTTTCTGAAAATGCCCATTTTGCCCCTGCCCTATATTCAGCCCCTCCGAGAGGGAATCTTCTCCGGCAAATTCTTCCGCGAGGTGATCGCACTTCTCTCCGGTGAATCCGTCAACCCCCAGGCAAGCCGACCATCTAATATATGCCCTAAAGCATTGCTCTGTGTTATTCTTGCGTGTTTAAATTAATGAATATGCCTGTGTTAGACATAATTAAACTCCTGCTAGTTTGAATTTGCTATTTACATCACTTGCTAATGCTCATCATATTATCGCACTAGTGACTCGTAGGTGACAATGTGGAGATAGGTTGTTATGTTGATATACTAGTTTACATCTTGGACTATTGTTATTGTTGCAATGATTAAGAATATGATATAATAACAACAACCTCCTCCGTCGGCTGGATCGAGTCATAGTGCCACTGAACCGAGCTCATCAGTGCAGCCACACTCGTCTTTATGTGAAGGCCCTAGCTTGGTTTATTGTCGTGCCTCTTATCGGTACCACCAAAGAGGGGGGATTATGCGCGCGTGCTACCCTGGCCCGGTAGGCGGCGATAGTCCTGTGAGCCAGTTCAGTTATATGGATCCAGGGTCCCCGTTTGGGACAGTTTTGTTTGGCCACGACGGTGACAGGTGTCAGGAGTGACACAGGGGCCACCCAGGACATGACCCTGCGAGGGTATGATTATCGGTGGGACCGTAAGAGTGCCAGGCAGTAGACAAGTTTTGTTGGAGCAGCACCAGTCCACCCAAATGGGAGCATGAGGCCAGGAGCTCCATAGTGTGGGTAAAGTGTGCAACCTCTGCAGAGTGTAAATCTATTCGAATAGCCGCGTCCTCGGTCATAGGACACAGTTCGTACTAGGTCACACTATTTGGTCTGAGTCGAGTCTGGAGGAACAAACCATATGATGTTAATAATGAATCAGAGAAAGGTATGATTGGTCAGATTTATAGTGCAAATGCAGGGACATCGGATGATGTCAGGTATATGGGATGTTAGCCATGCGATGGCTATGTGATGAGTGGTCAGATGACCACAAGATTGGGATTGGATTTGGATCGGATTTCATTTGGATCATGACATATTCGGAGTATGGATTATTTACTTGATATGTTTTACTTTAGTAGTTATCATACTGGATAATCCTGTTATAACATGGTAATTAATATTGCTAGAGAGGTAGTTATGCCATGATAATTAACATTGTTAAGATAACAAATGCATGCTTGAATGCCATGGATTGCTTTGCTTGGTGTATATGTTGGTTTGGTTTGCTTGCGAGTACATTCAAAAGTACTCAGCGGCCTTCAATGTGGCCAGGTTCACCTAAGGATCCGACGTCCACTAGCGAGGAGCCGGAGTGTTCGCGGGCTAGAAGAGTAACCCAGTCAGATCCCTGGGGATTGAAGCTGCACCAAGACCATGCTGCCTTAGATAGAGCTTTTCTGCTGCCATCACCCTTGTAAAATTATCATGTAAGACTTATATATCCATTAATAGAAATGCATGTGTTCATGATACTTGTTGTAAGCGCGCATGCCAGAGTGATTTCCTGGGCTGGTGTGTGCGGCGACCGTCTGGCTACAGTGGTAATCAGGCGGGGCGCCACAGTTGTCACGTCAATTCAATGTGAGGACATGATGAATAATTTGGCCGACGTGTACTAGTACTACTAGTCGTACAAGTACTACTTACCTAGTACGAGTAGCGCAATATACGGTATAGAGGACTACTAGTAATACAAATTTTAGAAATGGTGTACATTCATCCAATCTCCAGGTTGTTTCCATATTGCTGTAAATAATATGAGATGGGTGTTGCTAAAGGCTTAGTTTTAAGGGCATTATGCAAGAGTGCTTAGAAGGAGCTTACAAATAGATGCCTACAAAGTTACAAGGCTGTGCGACAGACTTTGTAGGCTACATGAGTAATACAAAATATAATTCCCATTGGTCAACACTTTCACCAACAAGTACGCACTTGAAGCCTAATTGTTATACATATGGCTTCTGCACAGCATCCCCATCATCATTATCAAAATACATGCTACGTAGGTGATGTAGGATGCACTTGATCCCAGAAAGGTATTTATCCTTCAAACTAACTACAGTACAAAATAACCAACAAAACAGGATCATGCGACACTAGCAGGATACATGGCTCAGTCTAGATATCACTACGAATCAAGTTGTGCATATTAGCTATTGGCATGAACCACATCGCCGCATGTCGGGTTTGCAAAAGCCATTCATCACTTGGAAGCTTGATGCCTTTCACACATTGAAGTTCATCTGGCAACAAGCTGTGTCAACGAATCTCTGGATATGGTGCTTCATGAAACCCATGGTACGATGTGTAAACATAGTTCCCCCTGGCGAATGGAACTTGCATAGCAAGATAATCATCACCGGTGATATGTTCGATGATTGGTTGGATGATCGGATAATTGAGCCCGAGGAACAGGGAGTGGTTGCCGAGGTTGTAAACCCGCCTCCAATTGAATACGCCTGGCCCAACGGAGTTGGGATCTTTCTCGAACACAAAGCAGCCATAGCCATCACAGTCGCGAACGCCCCACGCATTGTACTGCATGTGGTTTGATGAAATGGTTTGGTCACTTTGGTACGTGCGAATGAGCATCAAATGCCCACCGTTAGTTGAACGAGCGATAAACCACCACCCATTGACATTTATATTTCCAGGTCCTGGAATTATAAAGGCCAGCGCATTTGCGTCTGCTACAACAAATCAAATTGGAGACCAAAAGGATAAAAATATACAATCATGTTCAGAGTATGTGTGGAATTAAGATTATTATAACAGTGACACAGATCATAGCCAGAGAATTACAATGTCGTGGTCATAATCATACCCTAATTTCAAAAAAATGCCAATGGCTTTCATATTCTAGCAATATGTCATGGTTCAATGATCATGTAAAAATGAGAGGAAAACAGCTATACCAAGGCCTACTCATATTCTACCATAACAGTTAGATGCCAATAGTTCTCGTATCAACTCTAACAATAACATGCGTGGTTATAAAAATCTTGGAAATGAGAGTAACATATAGTAATCATGTGGTTATACTCATAATATCTATTCTAACAATCATTAGATGCCAATTGTTCTCATATCAACTCTACCAATAACATGTGTGGCCATAAAAATCTAGGAAATGAGAGGAACATATAGCAATGATGTGGTTATAGTCATACTATCTATTCTAAATTTCTAACAATCAACAGGCAGCCGTATTCATATGGTAAAGATGATATGAGATAGAACAATTACACGACGATAGATTCCACCAGTATATGTAGCCAATCTGTCCATCCACCGCATAAACACTGACATCGTGCACTATAGCATCAGACAAAAATGGAGGGTAAACAGGATTGATGATGAGCCATAACCATGTATGGCGACTGGATTCCAGATAGGCTAATCCCCCGTCGAACAAGGGAATGAGCTTGTAATCCATGTAGTCTTCTGATGGTGTGGGCACTTCGTAGATTACAACCTTCAGCAAACGGAGGTCCAACCAAGTGCCCGACGCCTCTCGTGCGTACTAGACAGGAGTGTCCGGCGGGCCGCGAGGCTCGATGTCGGCAGTATCCAACGATGGAAGGGTGATCTCTCGCTGGGTGTAGATATCCACGAGAGGCGATGGACTACCCGATTGGTGGATGAGCACGATCCAGTTGGCCTTCATGCCCGCCCAGTAGTAGCGGCGCATGAAGGGCAGGTGGGCGGGGAGTGGTAGCATGTCGAGGGGCACGACGGCAACCTCCGTAGGATCGTCAGGTCGGTGTCTGGGGCACTTGCGAGGATCGGGCATCAGCAAGCAGGGTGTCTTGAAAAGGGCCGACCGGCTGCCGACAAGTAGACGGTGCATAGACACCGAGCATGCGGCCAGACGATCAGTGCTGAGCAGGTCCATACAATTACAGATCTGCTCCAAGAGAACATCAGGGAGGGAATTCCAATCATGGCTCTACGTGTCAGTCGGTTCTGCCATTGGGTTTTTTTAGGGCACTGAGCGATTGGGGTTTTCGGTGCATGCGGGTGAGCGGGAAAGTGGATGCGGGTGGGCGAGCGAAGAAGATGGCGTGTGTGGGCGAGCAGTGAGCGGGGGGAGATGGTGCGCGTGAGCGACCGAGGAAGATGGCGTGGGCGGGCGAGCAATGAGCACTGGAAAATGGTGTGCGCACGAAGATGGGGAAGGGACGTCCATGGGGAACAGAGGAGGAAGAAGAGGGAGAGACGGGGAAGAAGGTGCATTAAATCTCAATTCAACTAGTACTACTAGTATACACCGTCCTTCGGAGTGTAAATAGTTAAGCGGATGACATGTGGGTCTACCTCAAGCGGGCCCATATGTCAGTCAACAGAAGAGAGAGGTGCGTACGTGTAATTGCGGAAGCGTGCTCCACTGGTAGACATGATGGCACTACAGGGTAAGGCTGATTTAGTAACACCAGCACGCTGGCTCAGCTTATTAATAAAGTGTCCCATCTGCTGCAGCTTGTATTGTCACTTCACTGTGAAGACTAGTTGAATAGTATTCTCTGACCGATGGGGGATAATGGATCGCCAAGTCTTCCTATCTATGCCTCTACTCTCATCCTGTCCAACAACAAGAACCATTGGCCAAGGCTCCCGGTGCCAATTACGTAGTAGTACCTACTCCCTCCTTCCGGTTTATATACAACTCAATAAAAAAGATTCATCAACCAAGGTAGTAGTAGATGATGAGTGCCAGAAGATTTTTTTTGTAGTACTACTATAGTACTTTGCAAAAGTACTCAATTAATGGGCTCGTTTTCCTCAAGAAAATTGTGTTTACGAACGTATTAATTGCAATGCATGCGTGAACAACAAATGACCGGGACTCTTACATGCATTGGAGTAATTCTTGCATGCAATGTTTTAATGAAGCTTGAAATATGAGCATGTGAATGGGAGGGACTAGAACCCTCATGCATGCATGCAACACTCACATGTACACATGCACGCACGCAACACTCACGCAGCCATGCATGCGGCACACAGCACACGACGCAATACACACGCTCACGCTCAAGTGCTCAACCTACACGCGCATGCACACACATGCACAACTAGGGTGGTTCACGCGCAAGGGTTGGACTCCTGTCGCGCCTGCGTAAAGTTTTGTTTAACTTATTTCTTTGCTCTGCCAACTGACAGGTGGGACCCAGAACCCATGTGCCAATTTAATCCAGTTAACAAAGTGCCACGTACACTATTTGGCCGGTCAGTAGAGTGCAATACGGTGCTCTACGGTGAGCTAGTGACCGTATAATCATCGCAAAACATATATAGTGACCGTAATGAGCATATTATGAAGTCTAGTGACCGTATTGTTACAAATACAGTGACCACCAGTGTATTTATCTCGTTTCAAATTAAGCCATATTAACCAGAAAGGAGGCAGTATGGACTACTAGTACTACTGTGTCCCGTCAACGTGCAGAACGAGGAGAAGCTTGCTTACGACGCCCTCTCCCTCGCCCGCGCGCGCGGTGGCTCGCATGACGAGGAGAAGCTTGCTTACTACGCCTACGCCCTCTCCCTCGCCCACGCACGCCGTGGCTCACAGGACGACGAGAAGCTTTTGACTACAGCGCGTTCTCCCTCGCCCTCGCTCACGCGGTGGACGTGCAACAGTTCATTCGGTGTCAGATTGCTAGAAGCATATAGTACTGTAGTACCATCATTGTTGGACCTCCCGAAGAGGAGAAGAGCCAAGCGCAAGGTTTATAGGAGTATGAGTAGTCGAACTAGTACTAGTACTACTATAGGAACAACCGCTACTGTATGATGCTGCCACGTCACCTATAGCCAAAGCTGTGCCACCTTTTTTTCTCACAAAACGTGCTGGAGCCCGTGCAACAGCCACACAAGTTGCACATACACATAACACATTTACTAGTAAGTTCTAAAGGACAAATGCCAACATGCCACACAAGTTCATCTCCACTTCATGTGATAAATTTGTGCACGACTACTCTACATCTATTTACAATGCTACCATTCACAATTTACCATACTCCACTTACATGTTATAGAGGGGCTCCATGTCCTCCTCCAGGTTCCAGTCCCAGGTGTTCTTCATAGATGGCACGATCCATAGCGGTGGGCACCGGGAATCATTGTCGCAACTTTCTAGTCCAGTTCCACATGATGGAGACTCATCCAAGCTGAAGCGGCATAAATCAGGGATAGCGTGTCCCAACATGTTGTTCATCCGACGATGTGCACTGAAGACACAACCATGCTTCATGAACGGCAGGCCTTCGGTGTCGTGCACGGAAGGTGGCATCTATTTCACAATGGGGTAGCTGTCCCCAATGAAAAGCGAGTACGCTCCAATAGTGTTCCTCGGCTCCCACATAGCATCACGGGGGTCGAACTCCGAGCCGTTCATCTGGTACACATGGCATCTCAGATCTGGACACATGGTAACGTACATGGTCAAGGTACATGTAGGATAATGTTGTGCTCAAATATGGCGCGCAGTAATATTGTGCAGCGAGTAGTACTACTATAATACTCCCTCCTTTCCGGTTTATAGGGCTTAAATCTGAAATATCATCAACCAAGGTAGATGGTGGGTGGAGGAATGTATCTCGTAGTTTACAAAATTACTCAAACTTTAATCTACATTAACTATGGTGTATGCATGGATGACCACTAAATGAGTAGGAATGGTTACATGCATTGGTCGGTTTTCTTTAATACTTGAATGCACTAATTTAATGCGCCTCGGAATATGAACATGTGGTGGAAAGAAGTGAAAACAAGAATTATAAAATGAAAAAACTAAGAAAATGAGATGAGCCCAATAAACCAGAAAGGAGGGAGTACTATAGAGGAAGTACAATAAACAACTTATTATATATAGCCATTTTTGGCTACATGGAGGAGATAAGACATGGAAAAACAAAAATGGTGGGAGTGGGTTCAAGAGCCTAGCTATACGCGTCCTCCTAGGTAAAAAGTACTACTCCTGCCGATCCCTGCGACACACTACTATGGATCCGAAGTACTACTAGTAGTAGTACTACTACTACCCAATGAAAGAAAAGGCAATGAGAGAATGGAATACCTGGGTACATGTTGAGGGTCCGATCATGGTAGATCGTGGCACCTTGTTGCACATCAATGGTACCATGGGTAACCACTGCTAAGATAGTTGATCCCAATTTTCTAAAGTCAACTACAAGGTTCCAGGTTAGACCGAATGGCGGATGCACATGCACATCCAGGATCGGCGATCTAATTTTGATCGGGGGATGCATGGTCCCTGCAAAATAATGGAGTACCGTTAGGGATGCAAATGATGGTTAGTGCATTCCTTTGTTATCTCCCGTACCGTAGGATGACACCCAGATGAAACAAGTCCCCTGACTTGTCACAACGAAGATGCGGCCTACATGGCACACGGCGTCTTCGAACTTGTGCGAGAACAAATCTACCGCGGCCAACATGTGCCAGCCTCTGCCGACAGGGCCATTCTTATTGATGGCAATCCTTATGTTGAACACCGCGATGAGACAGTAATCGTCGTAGCTGCGGTGCTTGGTCGGCTGGTCCGCAATTGCTATCTTCTTCAATCTCATGGTGGCATCATCATACCTATTCAGGCCGTGCCAGTCCGGAAGGCTGATCCCAATGCTGGACAAGGGGTCTACGGGAATGGCCGCACTGTTGTGGATGTTGTGCAAAATGATGGTGGTATCCGGCTGTAGGTATGCAAGCCAATCTCCGTTGGCACCAACCCAAACCTGTGGGACGGTGGGCAGCGGAGAAATTACGGGATGGAATAACTAAGTATATTAGAATATACACTACATGATCAAACACCATGACTGACCTTCTCATCGGACAAAATCTGACTGCCTCCCAACATCGGCAACTCCAGCGGCGTCAAGATGTAACTGCGGGCATGTTGCGGTTGACTGGAGTCCCATTGAATAACCTTCTCCTCAAGGACGCATGGAAGACCAACAAGCATGGCCTTCTCCCAAGACTGTTTACGCACCGTCTTAAAATAGTTGGTGCAGGAAGCACTGAGTCTTGCGGCGGTGAGGAAGTCGGAGCGGCGTGCGAATTCTCCCAGAGAATCGTCGTCCAAGGTCTCCCAGCCCCGGCGAGGAGGAGAACCGCCTAGCGAATCTATGGCAGCAGGGATGAACTGCCTTGGTCTCTTCGAGAGGGGAACTGGCGAGGAGGAGATAAGAGTGTAACCGCAGGGCCTCGTCCCTTCGTGAAGGAAGTTATGCGGGCACGCATTAGCGATACTGCGATGGTGCAGTTACGTATTATTTAATATAGGAGTACTAGTACTACTAGTACTAGTACTCCAATGGTCGTATGATCATCGTTGGTAAATCTGCCACGTAGATTGTTTTGGTGAGGTGGCGTAAAATAAAAGAAGAGAGAGAATGAGATCGTATGATCCTGAACCAACTTTCCGGGCACAAGCTCCAAGATAATTACATTCATTTCGGTTGGCCCTGACTGACCTAGTGAGAGCTGCGGCAGCTGGCTCCCCAATTTCCTTCTCTCTGTAGGGGAACGTTGCATGGGAAACAAAAATTTTCCTACGCACACATAAGATCTATCCATGGTGATGAGCATCTACGAGAGGGAGAGTGAATCTACATACCCTTGTAGATCGCTAAGCGGAAGCGTTAATAAACGCGGTTGATGTAGTCGAACGTCTTCGCGATCCAAATCGCCGAGCGTCCCGCGATCCAATCACGATCCTTCCGATCTAGTGCCGAACGGACGGCACCTCCGCGTTCAACACACGTACGGCTTGATGACGCCTTCACCTCCTCGATCCAGCGAGCGATGGTGAAGTAGTGGTTGAGTTCCAGCAGCACGACGGCGTGGTGATGGTGGTGAGGAACAATCTCTGCAGGGCTTCGCCAAGCGCTACGGAGATTATGACGGAGGAACTAGAGGGTTAGGGTTGCCGCACACGGCTTGGGGAAATCTTGATGTGTCCCGTGTGCTAGCCCTGCCCCTCTATTTATATGTTGAGCCTTGGGGTCTAAACTTGGAGTAAAAGCCTCCTCCGGGTCGGTTTTGCCCGCACAAGGTCGGTTTGGCCCGCAGGGAAAGAGTCCAACTCGGATCCCTGCCGAACCGTGCACAGCCGCGCACAAGCGGTAGTACCGCTTCACACAAGCGGTAGTACCGCTTGGGCGGTAGTACCGCTTCACACAAGCGGTAGTACCGCTCGGGCGGTAGTACCGCTTCAACAAGCGGTAGTACCGCTTACGCGGCAGCAAAACTACTTTTGCACTTTCCAATACCTTGTGGGCTTTATCCCTTTGGCTCATATAAAGTGTTGCTGCACCCGAACACTTCGGTAAACATCCGGAACCCCCTTCCGGTGAATTCCGGAACCCTTCCAGAGATCAAAACACTATTATCACATATATCAATCTTTACCTCCGGACTATTCCGGAGATCCTCGTCATGTCCGGGATCTTATCCGGGACTCCGAACAACTTTCGGTCACCAACATAATAACTCAATTATACTAATCGTCACCAAACGTTAAGTGTGTAGACCCTGCGGGTTCGAGAACTATGTAGACATGACCGAGACACCTCTACGGCCAATAACCAATAGCGGGACCTGGATGCCCATATTGGCTCCTACATATTCTACGAAGATCTTTATCGGTCGAACCTCTATGTCAAGGATTCAGTTAATCCCGTATGCTGTTCCCTTTGTTCTTCGGTATGTTACTTGCCCGAGATTCGATCGTCGGTATCACTATACCTAGTTCAATCTCGTTACCGGCAAGTCTCTTTACTCGTTCCGTAATACAAGATCTCGTGGCTAACACTTTAGTCACATTGCTTGCAAGGCTCATTGTGATGTTGTATTACCGAGTGGGCCCTGAGATACCTCTCCGTCATACGGAGTAACAAATCCCAGTCTTGATCCATGCCAACCCAACAGACACCCTCGGAGATACCTGTAGAGCACCTTTATAGTCACCCAGTTACGTTGCGACGTTTGATACACACAAGGTATTCCTCCGGTGTTAGTGAGTTGCATGATCTCATGGTCAAAGGAACAGATACTTGACATGCAGAAAACAATAGCAATAAACTGACACGATCAAATGCTACGTTTACAGTTTGGGTCTTGTCCATCACATCATTCTCCTAATGATGTGATCCTGTTATCAAATGACATCTCATGTCAATGGCTAGGAAACCTTAACCATCTTTGATCAACGAGCTAGTCAACTAGAGGCTTACTAGGGACACAGTGTTGTCTATGTACCCACACATGTATTTGAGTTTCCAATCAATACAATTATAGCATGGATAATAAACGATTATCATGAACAAGGAAATATAATAATAACCAATTTATTATTGCCTCTAGGGCATATTTCCAACAGTCTCCCACTTGCACTAGAGTCAATAATCTAGTTCACATCACTATGTGATTTACATTGTAATGAATCGAACACCCATGCAGTTCTGGTGTTGTTCATGTTTAGCCCTTGGAAGAGGTTTAGTCATCGGATCTGCAACATTTAGATCCGTGTGTACTTTGCAAATATTTATGTCGTCCTCCTTGATGTAATCGCGGATGGAATTGAAACGTCGCTTTATGTGTCTGGTCCTCTTGTGAAATCTTGGTTCCTTGGCTAGAGCAATGGCACCAGTATTATCACAAAACAGAGTCATTGGGTTAAGCGCACTAGGCACTACTCCAAGATCTGTCATGAACTCCTTCATCCAGACACCTTCCTTCGCCGCCTCCGAGGCAGCGATGTACTCCGCTTCGCATGTAGAATCTGCTACCACGCTTTGCTTGGAACTGCACCAGCTAACCGCACCCCCATTAAGAATAAATACGTATCCGGTTTGCGACTTAGAGTCATCCGGATCAGTGTCAAAGCTTGCATCGACGTAACCCTTTACGACGAGCTCTTGATCACCTCCATAAACGAGAAACATGTCCTTAGTCCTTTTCAGGTACTTCAGGATATTCTTGACCGCCGTCCAGTGTTCCATTCCTGGATCACTTTGAAACCTTCCGGCCATACTTATGGCAAGGCTGACATCGGGTCTTGTGCACAGCATTGCATACATAATAGAGCCTATGGCTGAAGCATAGGGGATGACACTCATCTTTTCTCTATCTTCTGCAGTCACTGGGCATTGAGTCTTACTCAACTTCACACCTTGCAAAACAGGCAAGAACCCCTTCTTGGACTGATCCATTTTGAACTTCTTCAAAATCTTATCAAGGTATGTGCTTTGTGAAAGTCCTATTAAGCGTCTCGATCTATCTCTATAGATCTTGATGCCTAATATGAAAGCAGCTTCTCCTAGGTCCTTCATTGAAAAACTCTTGTTCAAATATTCCTTTACGCTTTCCAGCATTTCTATATTGTTTCCAATCAGCAATATGTCATCCACATATAATATTAGAAACGCTATAGAGCTCCCACTCATTTTCTTGTAAATACAAGCTTCTCCGTAAACTTGTATAAACTCGAACGCTTTGATCACCTCATCAAAACGAAGATTCCAACTCCGAGATGCTTGCACCAGTCCATAAATGGATCGCTGGAGTTTGCAAACTTTGTCAGCATTCTCTGGATCGACAAAACCTTCTGGCTGCATCATATACAACTCTTCCTTAAGGTAACCGTTAAGGAACGCTGTTTTGACATCCATCTGCCAAATTTCATAATCGAAAAAGGCAGCTATTGCTAACATGATTCTGACGGACTTAAGCATCGCTACGGGTGAGAAGGTCTCATCGTAGTCAACTCCTTGAACTTGTGAAAAACCCTTTGCCACAAGTCGAGCTTTATAGACGGTGACATTACCGTCCGCGTCCGTCTTCCTCTTAAAGATCCATTTGTTCTGAATGGCCTTACGCCCTTCAGGTAATACTTCCAAAGTCCATACTTTGTTTTCATACATGGATCCCATCTCGGATTTCATGGCCTCTAACCACTTCTTGGAATCCGGGCTCATCATCGCTTCTCCATAGCTCGTAGGTTCATCGTTGTTTAACAACATGACCTCTAAGACAGGGTTGCCGTACCACTCAGGAGCAGTACGCGTCCTTGTCGACCTACGAGGTTCGATAGCAACTTGATCCAAAGCTTCATGATCATCATCATTAACTTCCTCTTCAGCTAATGTAGGCTCCACAGAAACAACTTTCTGCGCTGCGCTACTCTCAGGTTGAAGTAAAGGTTCAACAACCTCATCAAGTTCTATCTTCCTCCCACTCAATTCTTTCGAGAGAAACTCTTTCTCAAGAAATGTTCCGTTTTTAGCGACAAACACTTTGCCCTCGGATCTGAGGTAGAAGGTATACCCAATTGTCTCTTTTGGGTATCCTATGAAGACGCATTTCTCCGCTTTGGGTTCCAGCTTTTCAGGCTGAAGCTTTTTGACATAAGCATCACATCCCCAAACTTTAAGAAACGACAGCTTTGGCTTCTTGCCAAACCAAAGTTCATATGGCGTCGTCTCAACGGATTTCGATGGTGCCCTATTTAAAGTGAATGCAGCTGTCTCTAATGCATAACCCCAAAACGATAGTGGCAAATCAGCAAGAGACATCATAGATCGCACCATATCCAATAAAGTTCGATTACGACGTTCGGACACACCATTACGCTGTGGTGTTCCAGGCGGTGTCAGTTGTGAAACAATTCCACATTGTCTTAAGTGACTGCCAAACTCATAACTCAGATATTCTCCTCCTCGATCAGATCGTAGGAATTTAATCTTCTTGTTACGATGATTCTCAACTTCACTCTGAAATTGTTTGAACTTTTCAAATGTTTCAGACTTGTGTTTCATTAAGTAAATATACCCATATCTACTTAAGTCATCAGTGAAGGTGAGAAAGTAACGATAACCACCGCGCGCCTCAATGCTCATCGGACCGCACACATCAGTATGTATGATTTCCAATAAGTCACTTGCCCGTTCCATTGTTCCAGAGAACGGAGTTTTAGTCATCTTGCCCATGAGGCATGGCTCACATGTGTCAAGTGATTCAAAATCAAGTGACTCCAAAAGTCCATCAGCATGGAGCTTCCTCATGCGTTTTACGCCAATATGACCTAAACGGCAGTGCCACAAGAAAGTGGTATTATCATTATCAATTCTACATCTTTTGGCATCAATGTTATGAACATGTGTATCATTACTATCGAGATTCAACAAGAATAAACCCCTCACATTGGGTGCATGACCATAAAAGATATTACTCATATAAATAGAACAACCATTATTCTCTGATTTAAATGAGTAACCGTCTCGCAATAAACAAGATCCAGATATAATGTTCATGCTTAACGCAGGCACCAAATAACACTTATTTAGGTTCATCACTAATCCCGACGGTAATCGAAGAGCGAGCGTGCCGACGGCGATCACATCAACCTTGGAACCATTTCCCACGTGCATCGTCACTTCGTCCTTTGCCAGCCTCCGTCTATTCCGCAGTTCCTGTTTTGAGTTGCAAATATGAGCAACCGCACCGGTATCAAATACCCAGGCACTACAACGAGAGTTGGTAAGGTACACATCAATAACATGTATATCATATATACCTTGTTTGTTGTTGGCCGCCTTCTTGTCAGCCAAATACTTGGGGCAATTCCGCTTCCAGTGTCCAGTTCCCTTGCAATGAAAACACACAGTTTCTGGTTTGGGTCCAGCCTTGGGTTTCTTCACGAGAGGAGCAACTGCTTTGCCACTCTTCTTGGAGTTACCCTTCTTACCCTTGCCATTTTTCTTGAAACTAGTGGTTTTATTGACCATCAACACTTGATGCTCCTTCTGAATTTCAGACTCAGCGGCTTTCAGCATCGCAAACAGCTCGGCGACTGACTTGTTCATCCCGTGCATGTTATAGTTCAACACGAAGCTCTTGTAGCTAGGTGGCAATGATTGAAGAACTCTGTCAGTGATAGCCTCTGGCGGAAGGGGCATCCCTAACTCAGCCAGACGGGTGGAGTACCCAGACATTCTGAGCACGTAATCACTGATAGATCCGTTCTCCTCCATCTTGCAAGCATAGAACTTATCGGAGATCTCATATCTCTCGATCCGGGCATTCTTCTGAAAGATAAACTTCAACTCCTGGAACATCTCATATGCTCCATGACGTTCAAAACGTCTTTGAAGTCCCGGTTCTAAGCCATACAACATTGCACATTGAACTATTGAGTAATCATCAGAACGAGCCTGCCAGGCGTTCACAACGTCTAGAGACTCAACTGGAGCGGGTGGATCACCAAGCGGTGCATCAAGGACATAAGCCTTCTGGGAAGCCGTAAGGATAATCCTTAGATTACGGGCCCAGTCCACAAAGTTACTTCCATCATCTTTCAACTTAGCTTTCTCTAGGAACGCATTAAAATTCAGGGGTGCTACTGCGCGAGCCATGATCTACAACATGAATATTGCAAAGACAACTTAGACTATTGTTCTTTAGATAATGAGTTTAGTTAATCATATTACTTAAAAACTCCCACTCAAATTGACATCCCTCCGGTTATTCGAGTGTAACATGATCCAAATCCACCAACTCAAGTCCGATCATCACGTGAGTTGAGGTGGTTTCAATGGTGAACATCTTCATGTTGATCATATCTACTATATGACTCATGTTCGACCTTTCGGTCTCTTGTGTTCCGAGGCCATGTCTGTACATGCTAGGCTCGTCAAGTTTAACCCGAGTGTTCCGCACGTGTAACATGGCTTACACCCGTTGTATGCGAACGTAGAGTCTATCACACCCGATCATCACGGCGTGTCTCGAAACGACGAACTTTCGCAACGGTGCACACTTGGGGAGAACACAATTTATCTTGAAATTTAAGTGAGGGATCACCTTATAATGCTACCGTCATCCTAAGCAAAATAAGATGCATAAAAGGATTAACATCACATGCAAATCATAAGTGACATGATATGGCCATGAACTTGTGCTTTTGATCTCCATCTCCAAAGCACCGGCATGATCTCCATCGTCACCGGCATGACACCATGATCTCCATCATCTTGATCTCCATCAACGTGTCGCCATAAGGTTGTCGCGCTGACTGTTGCTTCCACGACTATAGCTAACGTTTAGCGATAAAGTAAAGCATTACATAGCGCTTAATGATTGACACGCAGGTCATACAATAATTAAAGACAACTCTATGGCTCCTGCCAGTTGCCGTACTCATCGACATGCAAGTCGTGATATTCTATACAAAACATGATCATCTCATACATCACATATATCTCATCATGTAATTGGCCATATCACATCACAACATACCCTGCAAAAACAAGTTAGACGTCCTCTAATTGTTGTTGCAAATTTTACGTGGCTGCTACGGGTTTGCAAGAACCGTTCTTACCTACGCAAAACCACAACGTGGTGTAGTGATTGCTTTTTGATCTTCTAAAAGAACCCTCTTCATTGAACCGATTCAACTAAAGTGAGAGAGACAGACACCCGCCAGTCACCTTTATGCAACAAGTGCACGCAGCGGTAAAACCAGTCTCGCATAAGCGTACGCGTAATGTCGGTCCGGGCCGCTTCATCTCACAATGCCGCTGAATCAAGTATCAACTAGTAACGGCAAGCAATATGTATACACCCACGCCCACAACTCGTTTGTGTTCTACTCGAGATCTCATCTACGCATAGACCTAGCTCATGATGCCACTGTAGGGGAACGTTGCATGGGAAACAAAAATTTTCCTACGCACACATAAGATCTATCCATGGTGATGAGCATCTACGAGAGGGAGAGTGAATCTACATACCCTTGTAGATCGCTAAGCGGAAGCGTTAATAAACGCGGTTGATGTAGTCGAACGTCTTCGCGATCCAAATCGCCGAGCGTCCCGCGATCCAATCACGATCCTTCCGATCTAGTGCCGAACGGACGGCACCTCCGCGTTCAACACACGTACGGCTTGATGACGCCTTCACCTCCTCGATCCAGCGAGCGATGGTGAAGTAGTGGTTGAGTTCCAGCAGCACGACGGCGTGGTGATGGTGGTGAGGAACAATCTCTGCAGGGCTTCGCCAAGCGCTACGGAGATTATGACGGAGGAACTAGAGGGTTAGGGTTGCCGCACACGGCTTGGGGAAATCTTGATGTGTCCCGTGTGCTAGCCCTGCCCCTCTATTTATATGTTGAGCCTTGGGGTCTAAACTTGGAGTAAAAGCCTCCTCCGGGTCGGTTTTGCCCGCACAAGGTCGGTTTGGCCCGCAGGGAAAGAGTCCAACTCGGATCCCTGCCGAACCGTGCACAGCCGCGCACAAGCGGTAGTACCGCTTCACACAAGCGGTAGTACCGCTTGGGCGGTAGTACCGCTTCACACAAGCGGTAGTACCGCTCGGGCGGTAGTACCGCTTCAACAAGCGGTAGTACCGCTTACGCGGCAGCAAAACTACTTTTGCACTTTCCAATACCTTGTGGGCTTTATCCCTTTGGCTCATATAAAGTGTTGCTGCACCCGAACACTTCGGTAAACATCCGGAACCCCCTTCCGGTGAATTCCGGAACCCTTCCAGAGATCAAAACACTATTATCACATATATCAATCTTTACCTCCGGACTATTCCGGAGATCCTCGTCATGTCCGGGATCTTATCCGGGACTCCGAACAACTTTCGGTCACCAACATAATAACTCAATTATACTAATCGTCACCAAACGTTAAGTGTGTAGACCCTGCGGGTTCGAGAACTATGTAGACATGACCGAGACACCTCTACGGCCAATAACCAATAGCGGGACCTGGATGCCCATATTGGCTCCTACATATTCTACGAAGATCTTTATCGGTCGAACCTCTATGTCAAGGATTCAGTTAATCCCGTATGCTGTTCCCTTTGTTCTTCGGTATGTTACTTGCCCGAGATTCGATCGTCGGTATCACTATACCTAGTTCAATCTCGTTACCGGCAAGTCTCTTTACTCGTTCCGTAATACAAGATCTCGTGGCTAACACTTTAGTCACATTGCTTGCAAGGCTCATTGTGATGTTGTATTACCGAGTGGGCCCTGAGATACCTCTCCGTCATACGGAGTAACAAATCCCAGTCTTGATCCATGCCAACCCAACAGACACCCTCGGAGATACCTGTAGAGCACCTTTATAGTCACCCAGTTACGTTGCGACGTTTGATACACACAAGGTATTCCTCCGGTGTTAGTGAGTTGCATGATCTCATGGTCAAAGGAACAGATACTTGACATGCAGAAAACAATAGCAATAAACTGACACGATCAAATGCTACGTTTACAGTTTGGGTCTTGTCCATCACATCATTCTCCTAATGATGTGATCCTGTTATCAAATGACATCTCATGTCAATGGCTAGGAAACCTTAACCATCTTTGATCAACGAGCTAGTCAACTAGAGGCTTACTAGGGACACAGTGTTGTCTATGTACCCACACATGTATTTGAGTTTCCAATCAATACAATTATAGCATGGATAATAAACGATTATCATGAACAAGGAAATATAATAATAACCAATTTATTATTGCCTCTAGGGCATATTTCCAACACTCTCGGGAGTTGGTCATCTGGTTTTTTTATTGATTTAATGTGTGTGGTACCCATCAGAGTACGATTCATTGGAGAACTTGTATGACATACCGATGACTGCTGACGTGCTCCCTATACCAACGAATCTATCATACAGACTATTGCAGATGCTCTTAGTGTACCAGGTTTGAACCTTTGAATCTCAAGGCCAAGGAGCTACAGTAGCAAGTGGAGGGTAGTACATTCAAATTCGAATCCAACAATATAATTTTTGGTGACATGCATTAACATTTTGCTAGTCAAATATGTGGTCAAACTTTAACTCAAAATACGATGGGGACTAGTAAACCAGGCCGGAAGTAGTAGTAGTACTGTTCTCTAGAACCATCGTTGTACTATCAATGTAGGGAAAGTACACCTGCGTACTGCAGACCTGCTTGCTGCTCTATTCATGCGCGTAGCTGGCCTGCTCAGCCGCTCCTCTCACGCACACACTATTGCGGGGGCAAAACTTTTGAGTTCTTTCATACCGCGAGAGTAGGCTTTTTCTTTTCCACTAGTACACGCGTACGTGCACAACACGTGCAATGTTCAATTTATGAATACAACTTTTCCATGATTTTTGCAAAAGAAAGAAACAATCACATTGCTCTAGAAAAGTCTAACAAATCAACTATTCTACTCCCTGCATCCCATATTATGAAAACTTTTTTCAAGCTAATTTTGTACTATAAGGAGCGAAGTCCATGCGTGCAACGCAACAAGCTACAGAGTACTTTAGGTCCAGGTCCAGGGCCATATTGCACAGTTCCCAGTGTGGCGCCAGGCTTTTCTGGCTCCTCCGGCTTAATTGGGAGGCGCCATTAAAGATGGCAGCTGAGGAAGCAGCAAGCGAGGGGCGGCTGCTACTCTATGCGAGTCACGAGATGATTGCGCGTGCAAAATTATACAGGAGGGAAAACCCATGCACGTGGCTGGGCTCTCCGCGACCACTAGTACAACGCAACGTAGAATTCCTATTTGTCGCTAGTAGATTGTTCCTTATACATATTGGAGTATTTAACAAAAAACTACCACTTTCGAACCAGCCATACCAAGAAACCACCACTCTACAAAAATTAGCAAAAAACATACCAAAATTTCTTAATCCATCACGAAAAACTACCAAGTGCCAATTAGGCTCGTTTAAACCCATGTGGCACCTTACGTCAACGCCGTCTGTTTGACCGGTAAGTTAGGCGTTATGACTTGTGGGACCTACATGTCAGTCTCAAAAAAAATTCCCGAGTCACCTCCTACCTTTGGCCTGTCCACCTAGTCATCCTCGACCATGGGAGGCAGCCACCGCCGCCGGCTGAAAGCGAGGTCAAAAGTGCCGGTGGCGCGGAGCCCATCTTGCGGCAGCCGGAAGCCAGCTCGACGCGGCGCTCGCGCCCGCTAGCTAGCCAAGCTAGCACACAACCTGTTGGATGCATCCAGCTGCTTGTGTGCAAGCTTTGCTAGCTAGCTTGGCACGGCGGTGCGGCAGCTTGCTCGCGCGTACTGCGCTAAGGCCAGCCATCCCGCTCGGGCGGAGGCCAGCACGGCGGCTTGCTCGCGCGTGCCACGCTAAGGCCAGCCATCCGGCTCGGGCGGAGGCCAGCGCGGTGGCTAGCTCGCGCGTGAGCCGCGCTCGGGCCAGCCAGCCATCCTGTGCGGAGGCCAGCGTGGCGGCATGCTCGCGCGTGAGCCGCGCTCGGGCCAGCCAGCCAGCCAGTGCGGAGGCCAGCGCGGCGGCCGGCTCGTCCGGCGGAGCGGCGACCAGCTCGCCCATCACCGGCGTCGGCGATGAACACGCATACGAACTGTTTGAAGAAGAGGATAGATGCTCACATGTGGGTCTCACCTGTCGTAACAGTCAACACTACGATCAAATATACGGTGTTGACTTAAGGTGGCTCATCAGCACGGACATGTGTGCCAACCCTGTCATAAACGGGTTTAAACGAGCCTAATCGGCACTTGGTAGTAGTTTTTTGGCACGAATTGTGAAATATTTGGTATGTTTTTGCTATTTTTTGTAGAACAGTTTCTTGCTAGGGCTGGTTGAAAGTGGTAGTTTTTTGTTAAATACTCTACATATTGCAAGTAGGAGTGAAAGTTATGTTTGGACGTCAATAAGCACGGCTAGTTACATAGTACGTATGTGTACGTAATTCCAACTAAATATCGACCATGGGTGACTAATATCTTGATGGAAAACTCGAAACTATGGAAATACAAACGTATTATTGATACTTGTTTCCATAAACTTGGATCTACGTTCTATTCAACGGCTGAGCATGTAGAGCCTTAGCACGATGACCTCCCGGCTGTCTAAAACAAGGTTTTCCCGTCTCCGGTAAGGAGGAGGATGATTGCGGTGCGCCTTCGGCTTGCTCTAGTGCCCGTAGTCATCGCTAGGTGGTCTACGAACGTGTAGATGTATTTTTTCACGTCTCGTGTTCATTGTACTGCCACGACTGTTGATGAATAGATCGTAAGTAGTTTGCAACAAAACCTTGGTTGAGCATGTGTGCGAGCGAGAGATCGTGCGTGTGTGTGATATGGAGAGACTAAGGTGGCGATAAGAGTCATTGTGTGTTTGTGTGTGTGTGGAAGATAGAGAGAGACCTATGGGGCTATGTGTTTGTGTAACGTGGAGGCAGATAGACATAGTCACAGAGTGAATGTGTGAGATACACATGCGGACATAGGGAGAGAGGTGTGAATTAGAGAGACAGGGAATTTTGGTGTGCATGTGAGTTAGAGAGAGAGAGATAGGGATATATATATATATATATACCTGGAGCTGGAGAGAATATACAAGGGTGTGTGTCTTAAAAGAGGGATCCAGATAGATGGCGTGGTGTGTGTATCGTGTCTGTTTTGTGTGCGCGTGTGTGTGTGAGAGGGAGTGTGTGTGTGTGTGTGTGTGTGGAGAAGAGAGACCACTGAAGATGTAAACCTAGCAGGGGAGGGGGATGATATGTCATGTGTGTCCAAGAGAGAGAGAGAGGCACATGTCTAGTAGCGGGATAGCGTGGGTGCGGGCGGGGGTGCGTGCTATATATTTGGAAGAGACATCGAGTGTGTGTGTGTGTGTGTGTGTGTGAGAGAGAGAGAGAGAGAGAGAGAGAGAGAGAGAGCGAGAGAGAGAGCGAGAGAGAGAGAGATGGAGGTCGATTGTGTGCGAAAGTGGCCTATAGATAGGGAGACGAGGTCGATGGTGTTCGAAAGTGGCCTATGTAGGCAGACACAAGGAAAGCAAGTCATTGTGTGCGTCAGAGAGACTTCATGAGAGATCTAAATAGATGGTGGAGAGAACATCGCGCGAGTTTGAGATCGATTATACGCTAGAGATCTATGGAGAGAGTCGCGACATATAGAGGGAAGGACGGTTGATACGTCTCCAATGTATCTATAATTTTTGATTGTTCCATGCTATTATAGTATCAATCTTGGATGTTTTTATATGCAATTATATATCATTTTTTTGGGACTAACCTATTAACGTAGTGCTCAGTGCCAGTTGCTGTTTTCTGCTTGTTTTTTGGATTTTCAGGAAATCAGTACCAAACGAAGTCCAAATGCCACGAAACTTTTTGACAATTTTTTTCTAGACAAAAGAGACCCTGTAAGCTTCGGGAGGAAGCCAGAAGCCTCACGAGGGCTTCACAAGGCAACAGGGCGCGGCCCCAGGGGGGCGCCCTGATGCCTTGTGGGCCCCTCGTCGCTCCTTTTGACCTAATTCCACTTCTATAAATTCTCAAATATTCGGAAACCAACAGAGAGCCAAACGAGAAAACCCTACCACCGCCGCAAGCCTCTGTTCTTCCGCGATCCCATCTGGAGGCCTTTTTCGGTACTCCGCCGGAGGGGGAATCGATCATGGAGGGCTTCTACATCAACCTTGCTGCCCTTCCGATGATGTGTGAGTAGTTTACCACAGACTTACTGGTCCCTAGCTAGTAGCTAGATGGCTTCTTCTCTCTCTTTGATCCTCAATACCATGTTCTCCTCGATGTTCTTGGAGTTCTATCCGATGTAATCTTCTTTTGCGGTGTGTTTGTTGGGATCCGATGAGTTGTGAGTTTATGATCAGATTATTCATGAGAAATATTTGAGTCTTCTCTGAACTCTTTTATGCATGATTGTTATAGCTTTGTATTTCTCTCCGATCTATCCGTTTGGTTTAGCCAACTAGATTGATTTATCTTGCAATGGGAGAGGTGCTTTGTGATGGGTTCAATCTTGCGGTGCTCAATCCCAGTGATAGAAAGGGACATGACACGTATTTGTATTGTTGCCATTAAGGATAAAAGGATGGGGTTTAATCTTATTGCTTGAGTTTACTTTGTCTACATCATGTCATCTTTCTTAAGGCGTTACTCTGTTTTATACTTAATACCCTACATGCATGCTGGATAGTGGTTGATGGGTGGAGTAATAGTAGTAGATGCAGGCAGGAGTCGGTCTACTTGTTTCGGACGTGATGCCTATAAACATGATCATTGCCATGAATCCGTCATAATTATTTTCTTTTCTATCAATTGCACAACAGTAATTTGTTTACCCAACATATGGTTTGCGCTCGAGAGAGAAACCTCTAGTGAAAACTATGGCCCCCGGGTCTATCTTTATTATATATTAAAATCCAAAAATACTTTGCTGCAATTTATATACTTTTATTTTATTTTGCAATTTAGTTTTTATCTATCACTATCAGAATTAATCCTTGCAAATAACCGCTAAGGGGATTGACAACCTTCTTATTTGCGTTGGGTGCAAGTGTTTGCTTTTGTGTGTGTAGGTGCTGCTAACGAGGTTTTGTGTGCTTCTCCTACAGGATTGATAACCGTGGTTCTTAACTGAGGGAAATACTTATCTCTACTATACTGCATCATCCTCTCCTTTTCGGGGAAATACCAACGCGGTCTACAAGTAGCAGGAAGAATTTCTGGAGCCGTTGCCGGGGAGACATCACCAAAATTTATCAAGTACCTTCACACAAACTATCATCCACTTGCATTTATTTTATTTGCCTTTTTATTTGCATTTGCCTCTCGTTTTCATCTCCCCCACTTTTAAAACAATTTTACAAAAATACAAAAATATTTTCGTTTGCTTGTTTGCTAGTTGCTTGCCTTGTCATTATGACTAGCGGGTGTACCCGCGCATTTGCGCGGCTAGAATTAATATATTTATATTTACGATAGATGATTTTTCTTTTGATACCTTTCTTTAGGCACATGAACAGATTTTTCAATTAACATTCTATGGAAGTTTATACTATTGTAGAATGAATTTCCATATTGCACATTTTTAACTTCATTATGTTTTTATTATTCACATATAACCATTTTAATTTTTTGCCTTATTATTTTCCTATGATACCACTACATGGTCATAATCCAATATAGCAATACTGAATTATGTACCAACTGAAAAAGAATACTGAATTATGTACCAAATAGACTCAAAGTTCTAATAAATGAAATACAATTTTTTATACATATTTTTATTTAGAGTATGTACTATATGATACTCCCTCTGTAAACAAATGTAAGACATTTTAGATCACTAAATAGTAAGTAGTGATCTAAAACATCTTATATTTGTTCACAGAGGGAGTATTATTTTAATTTGCTATCGATTGATTTTTTTTTATCGATTGAAAGTTCTATTAGGTATAAGAGATATTGTAACATTTTTTTCTTCATGTGATTAAAGGTATTTAGAAAATGTGTAATATTATCCACTCTATGTAATAACAATTTTTTTTAGAGGTCTATGGGATAACAAATGTGAAGTTTTTTTTTTTGGCATAACAAATGTGAAGTTTGTTTGGCATAGGCCATAGGCCACGTATCAAGCCTATTCAAGCCCATCGGTTTGCATGCAGGCCCCAACAATCGGAGATAATTACCACTCTCAGTCACTTTTTCTCCATTGCCTGAAAGAAGTCTTTTTATTTCTCCAAGTAAAACAGCCAGTACAGTTCATCTACATAGAACTCCTCTCTCATGTCCTGCAATCCCCACCAGGCTTCACATCCACATGCGCCATTTCTTTCGATTTGATGCCGGCGAAGGAAGATGTCACTTCTGGGCATCAGGAACTAATCCCCAGTCTATGCCGGCTCTACACGGCCCTTCTCTTCTTCGAGTTTTGCTTCCTTGGGGCGGTGGCACATGTGGCCGGGTGCCGGCGTGGATCTCGGCGACCTCGTAGATGGCGAGGGAGAATGCAGGATGCGCTGCTCAAACCTGTCATGTCCGGAGGCTAGCGGCGGTGGCGGAGGTTCTGGATCTTGGTGGCGTGGAGGAGGTAGTGAGGGAGCTCACGGATGAGACAATGTCAGCAAGATGTGAGCAACATTTGTGGGCGGCTGCTTAGTTGCTGCCCTCATTGCTGGTGATGTTAGACTCCTACCAAATGTAAGTGTTTTCTGCAATCATATAAGTTTTGGTGAAGGGGAATGATCTAGATTTCAGAATAAGTTTCATCATTTCATTGCTAAACAATAGTCATATCACAACTTTTCGTGTGGAAAAGGGCGCCTATACCTGTCCTCTGAATTCTGCAGTGGAGAAGATAGTAATGGGAATATATTGGATTTCTCTAATTTAAGTTTTTTAGGGGGAAAACATCAACTGTATATATCATCAATCGGGATACATTCAGTAGCTATTACATGATTTACTTGTACAGGCGCCCCTCCTATCAGGAGCACATTGCCAAGGGATCTAGAATAATTTGCCATCTCATAGGTGGCGCCGTTGCATTTCCTTCCTATATTAAGTAATTCAACAGACCTCAAACTTGATCATCAGGTTAGAAGCCTGCTCATAAAGATCCTACCATCTCAATCTATTAACAACAGTAGCATTCAGCGCTTGCAAAACAGCTGCACAGTCAGACTCAATTATTACCAGGTCATTATACAACTTAATCAAGTGCTCCAAACATGTGTGTCATAGAGTTTGTCGTGAAGCTCCATGGAGGCACCTTCAATCTTTGGCCGCGTGCAACCGGCAAGCCATCTAATTTCCTTTGGGGAGGTCAATTATCTCTTCCCGGCCACCTTCCTCTCTTTTTATTCTTCCATGCTCGTCTATCTCTTGCATCTCTCACTCACATTGTAAATTCATTGGCTCTACCTCCCTTCAGCTTCTAAAGCCTCATCTCGGCCCCCTTTATACTGAGTTGACCCTTACATTAATAGCAACAACTCCTGATCAAGCACCACATTAGGTGGCAGTCAGCTTTGAAGGTGTCATCTCATCTAAATTCTAGTAGGTGCGCATTTGCGCGGCTGGATATCCTGTGTGTTTTCATATCTATATTAGCATTAGGATGTTTGTATATGAAGGTAGACTTGCCATTTAAAAAAGGTAGACTTGCAAAACCACTTAAAATATTATAGTCAAAAGAAAATCATTGTTGCCGGTATCTATATCATGAGGAACTATTAGTGGACTCAAGTGCATTTGTTTTATAATGTGTTAACAGAAAACCATATTGTGGTCCGCTCATGTCATGCCAAACTATATAGTGGTGTCAGTCTTTTAACCACAATTTTCAGAAACATCTCAGCAAAACATAATATGAAACACTTATGTCTAGTATAGCCGCCTCATTATTATTTTAGTGGCATTCTGCAATATAATGTCCGTACATGCTTCCAATTAATGTCTAAAACAATATAAACTTTTGTATGTGTTTATTAAAAAGTGCTAAGATAACCTCACCGACTAAATATATATTAGGGTGTCGGACATTAATTTGTGACTTAAAAAGAACGAATGAATGTATGTGGCCTAAGGTACATAATGATGGGCATTCATATACTAACATAGATAAAGGTCAATGGATGAGACCCGCTGTACAAAATCGTAGACATTTCGAATGCCTTATGTTTCCTCTTTACGATAATATCTACCAAAATTTAAATTTAAATGTTGGTGACTGTACTTAAACTTGGTGACCAGTTTTTTATTTATTTAGAGTGTCTTTTGGAGTTGAGATATTAAGAGAATTATAGTTGTAAATGCACTTAACATACAAATCCAATTACTTCTTTGTTTAAAAATAATTTGAAAGTTCATCTGCTAGAGTGGATTTCTAACATAGAGTGTACTCTTCGTGCACCAAATATAAGTCCTACTTTCCTTGAATTTGTACAAACAATCTCATTGGTCTACCCACTGTAATATGGACTCGCACCACAATGGACGATGGAGACATTTTAGCTTTGTGTCATCTGATGCACTACTGTAAATTTTTGGTCCAAAGATATATGACAGCACACACTTATGATTATTTTTTTTCCTACAAATAGGATTTTTGGAGGATTTGAATGGTAAGGATTTTTTTTTCTATGAAGGCCCTCTAGGTCATAAGATTAGGCTTACTGAATTCATGTTGATTCTATTCCTTGGCCATATATTCCATAAGAATCTCAACATGAACCAAAATGTCACTTCTTTCCTTTTAGATGTGAAATGCACTTACACACCGGCCCTCTACTATCCACACCGGCCCTCCAAAATTCATGTGTTTATTTCATATATGCAGTGTCCAAAGGAATCCCTTACAAAACTTATGCATTATAAAATCATATTTGAATTCATGATACGTGGCATCAATTTTGTACGTTACATATTGCTACATTTCCTAACTTTTCATATTCATATAGGCCACTTTTGTTTTTGTACGTTACATCCTTTTTTTATATCATTATATGATATTGCATTCTAATTGTAAGGCAAATATGACTGTATGTTTCTAGGAAAAAGAAACCTATATACATCCATGCAGAGCATATACTTTTGTATGTTTGTTCCGATTTTTTTATTTTTAGAAATAATATTAAAATGTGCAGGTGCCTTTTTTTCCTTACGGGGCATACACGTTTTGTATGTTTGCACCTACGTGTATAACCTTTAAAGGCAGAGTCCACAATTTTTTTAAAAAGCAGTCTGGGTGCATCTCCTTAATAGATATCTAGAACTACTGCCACACAATACAGGATTAACAGGAAATTTAGGAGCATAAGAGAACTACATGTGTTATAGGTTTTTGAAATATCAGCATCAACACCTGCATGCGTATCTCTATACTGTGTTTGTCAACAATAAAATCATTCGGCTCTTCAAAAACAAAAAAGGAAAGCATGCTAACAAAAAGGGGAAGCACATAGTGTCGCGAACTTAGTACAACTTTGGGTGTACTAAGTCCGCGACACTTATTTTGGGACGGAGGGAGTATAAGATTAGCACATAGTGTAACAGTCTATGACTACTGTCTGGCAGGACCACCAGACCATGCTCTGAGGACGCATTACACCTGGAATTGATGATAGAAAGCAGCCCTTATTTAGCATGATCGTCAACACCTAAAGAGCATAATATGCAGCGGGACTTGTTTACCGTGGACAGGATTGAACTTCTGTAAGATGACAGATTCGCTGGCATTGGTCTGCTTTTGATCCACAAATGCCGGTGGGGTGGTTTGCTATAATAGTAGAGGTGGAGAAAAGAACAATTCTTGGTTGCAGAACATGAGAAGATCACATGAATCTGAAGGTACACATCATCAATAGGTTGGTCAAACTGCATAATGTCAAAATCAATAGTGTATCGTTATTTCAATCCGCCCGCAATATAATGAGGAAGATAAGATAAGATGTGAGTATCATTCAGAATATATCCAAGGCACCAAAAGTATCAAGAAAATATACAATATTAAACATGTAAAATTACCCGAATGCCCAAATATACAAATGACAGAAGAAAATATGGAAAGGATAGAAATATGTATAATATTAGACTTTATTTCTCTATGGCGCTGATGCACGTTAGACTACATCAAACTTCAAAAGTATGGCACCAACTCCAAACGTGCCATTATCTGAGATATTTTTGAAATATTTTTTCATGCGCAAGATCCTTTCAACCCTATTCTTATCTATAGAAAAGTTATTTTGCCCAGGTGTAAGGCCAATATCTAATTTTCAGACATGCCTACCAGCTTTGTACGTGATTTTTACCATGGCCTTTTTTTGTTTGCTGCCTAGGTTTCCTGGAGGGCCAAAAATCGTAGTGGCATCCACGCCATCGTCCTGTGGTGCAAGTACAACAGGGGTACCCGGACATGGTGGGATTTCTCATGACACAGGTTGACAGCTACAGTGAAGCCATGAACTATAGGCGGTAATCAAACATTGAGTGCAACTGTCAATCAATCAACCGTCAGTCATAGGGAATAAATGTACCGGGTCTGCGCCAATCAATGAGTCAGCAGGAGGGTGGCATGAAGGTGTGTGCATGACGAAGGGAAAACAGATGGATTGCACTTTTAGTACGTGTGTACCTTGAACCTCCATCAATGATGACTCCATCGCATGCTCATCCAAATCGCCCTGAACCTCCCTGATCGTTCTGTTATTGCTTCATCCCCCAGCTTTTCCATTTCTGCTTCCCATGATTTCCGCTAAGCTCAGCACAAACTGAAGAGGGGATAGGCAGATCGTTCTGTTATTGCTTCATCTCCAAGCTTTTCCAGTTCTGCGTGCCCATGATTTCCGCTAAGCTCGGCACAAACCTAAGAGCGGATCGGCAGATCGTTCTGTTATTGCTTCATCTTCAACCTTTTCTAATTTTGCTTGCCCATGATTTTCGCTAAGCTCGGCACAAACCGAAGAGGGGATCAGCTTTCTCAAGGAGATGGACTAAGGGCATCCAAGATGGGCGTGATGGCGGCGTGAGGATGAGAGTCCACGACCTTTTTTAAGAGGGAATGAGAGTCTACGAACTAATTAGATGGAGAAGCCCCGGCTTGATTCAGATAAAGAAGTGCCTGAAAAACTACTTCATGTCATTGATCGCAGTCTAAGTAAGTCGTGTAGGGTGCAGACTCGTAATATCCTTCTTACATGTAGGCACGTGGTGGATTAGGACTCTATATTTCCTAATCAATACACCTGTTTTTCAGCCGAATAAACATGGCTTTTTTTTGAAACGAAATAAACATCCTAAATTCTAAAAAGTGAGTACGCACTAATTAGAGGAAACGAGCGGCCGGTCTTACACACGCATGCATGTAGTCTTGTGGTCTAAATTTTGTCTTTATTCGTGACGTGGCACGTACTAACAGGATGGTCACATGGGCAACTCACTGCATTTATTACCTGGTCTGATGGATGCGCATGTCCATTTATTCGGCTTTTCAAATTTTTAAAAAGTCATATCTTTTAAACCGTGCGTCGGAATTCAGATCCGTTTTCACTGTTGGAATCCTCGTGACGAGATCTTTGAAACTAGATCCTGCATGGGTATGTTTTGACGAGATTTTTTGATGCCAACTTTAGTGCTATATTGTGCAACTCTATTACTATATGGTGCAACTTTAATACTGCATGATGCAACTTTTTTCAAAACCAAGTTTACAGCTGCATGATCCAACTTCTTATGAGATTGCAACCAAACAACCAACTTTTTATGATGTGCAACTAGTCTACTACCTCGGCCAACTACCTAGTAGTCGATGTGCAACCCCTCCCCCCCCTCTCTACTCGTGGATGTAGTTTTTCGCTATTGGCACACCATGCCCGACCTACCCTACCAGCTATATGTGCAACTTAGTCTGTTGTTCCACTAACTTACTAGTAGTCGATGTGCAACTCCTTCTCCTCGCTACTTGTGGATATGTAGTTTCAGTTGGCCTGGGTAAGAGGCGAAGTTGCACATTGTCTGCTATGCAGTTGGCCAGGGCAACAGATAAATTTGCACATCTCACTGGCAGGGATTTGTTGGATGGTCAAAAAACTGTACATTCATGAGACCATGAGGGTAGAACAAAATTCTCTATAGAAGGGACCCTAAAGTCGCACATCTCACTAGTTGGGTGGGTCTGACGGGGTGCTAGCAGTGAAAACTACACATCCATGGGATACGAAAAAAAGTTGCACATCGACTGTTAGGCAGTTGGCCGGGGTAGTATCCGAAGTTGCACATCCATTGGTAGGCAGTTGGTCGTGGCAGTAAACAGTGAAAATTGCACTTCCAACTGGAGGGAAAAAGTTGCACATCGACTATCAGGCAGTTGGCCGGGGCAGCAGATGAAGTTGCACATCTCACTTGATAGTGGGTAGTTTGGGGCGAGGTCCCATCAGTGAAAACTGCACGTCCATGGGTAGAGGAAGTTGCACATCGACTACTAGGTAGTTGCACATCAACAACTAGGCAGTTGCACAAAACAGGGACAAAATTGCACAAAAAAAATTTTGTCGAAACATACTCATGCGGGATCTACTTTTGAAGAGCACATCACGAGGATTCCAACGGTGAAAGCGGATCTTAATTCCGATGTTCGGTTCAAAAGTTATGGCTTTTCTAAAATTTTGAAATCCAAAAAAAGTGCGTTCACACCTGTTCGCATGTGTGCTTTTGAATTTGGTTTAACACGTGCATGGTCTTTGGCATTTTCTTGCTAGGAGACAGAATATTTCCTAATCTGTTTAATTAGGACAAAAATATACTAAAAAGGGAAGGCTGCCATGGAGTGCTACCGAGCCAACGACCGCTCGGTAGACACGTCCAATAAACATGGTTTGGTTGTACTTGTTTTTTGTTTTTTATAATTGGTCAATCCCAACCGGTGCTTCCATATCCGATCACATAGATGTACCTTATGTATGTGCTTATGCATATAGATGTGACGGTTCAATATCCTGGATCGTATATGCTAGCATGTTACGCAAATAATTTTTAAATCTCAGCCATTATTATTCTAATCAAATGGTGGTAATAATATTAGCATATGTGGATAAATGTGGTGTCTCG
Source organism: Elymus sibiricus (assembly GCA_039707655.1). NCBI lineage: Eukaryota > Viridiplantae > Streptophyta > Magnoliopsida > Poales > Poaceae > Elymus > Elymus sibiricus. The sequence continues at coordinate 259,315,396 of CM077674.1, forward strand.
TTTGTCTTTTGTTTTAATAATATAATAGACTAGTACCATCGTCCCTCCTTTTGTCTCCCGACTTTGAAGTTCTATACTTCAAATAGAAACAAGGAGAAAATTTGAAAGATGCTTGGTATAGAATAATGGAGTCTTATTGTGTTTGCACCATAAAAGGGGACATGAAAATTTTGTTGCGAAACTTTTATGTAGGGCTAACCATGCCAAATAGACAACTCTTGGATTTTTCCACTAAAGTAAATTTCATTGATAGTGATCCCAATGCTGCTTATGAACTAATAGAAGGAATGGTGGGAACTCCACCCTTGCAGAAAAGACTTAATTATACCCAAGAAGGGATACAAATCTTGGAAAAATTAGGTGACATTCAGAAAAATTTGGTTGAGTTACAAAAATCTAAGGAGCCTCTTAAAAATGTTAGTGGTAACCTGAATCGCATGAATAATCTTCTTACTATTTGCAATAAGTGTCTAGACACCTTGGACAATAGAATTGTCTTATTTTCTGAAAGTAATGGGAAACGCAAGGAGCCTCCCTGTTTCGAGAACAACCCACCTAAATTAGCAAAAACGAAGGATGACAACACTTGAAACTATGCATTATGCCTAGCTAGGGGCATAAAACAATAGCGCTTGTTGGGAGGCAACCCAATGAATAAAATAAATTTTTGTTTTACTTTCTGTTTTTGTGTATTTGCACAATTGTAGCCTCTGTTATGATTGTGTTTTTATCTTTTAATTAGTGTTTGTGCCAAGTAATGCCTTTTGGATGATTTGGAAGATAGTATAATTGATGCTGTTTGAAACAGAAACTTTTGTGTCCAGTGCTGGAATTTTGATTTTTTTGCTGGAGCGTCAGAACCTACTGAATTTTTTACACAATATTTATATATGAATTTCCCACGTTGTCCTAATTTTTCAGAATTTTGGGAGTTACAGAAGTGTGACTTTAATTCAGATCTTTATAGACTGTTCTGTTTTAGACAGATTCTGTTTTTGTTGCATAGTTTGCTTATTTTGATGAATCTATGGATCGTATCAGGGGTATGAGTCATGGAGAAGTTGGAGTACAGTAGCATTATTCTAATATTAAATATGAATCAATTTACAACAGTACCTAAAGTTTAATATTTGTTTATTATACTAACGGATCTCACGAGGTTTCTGTTGAGTTTTGTGTGCTGAAGTTTTCAAGTTTTGGGTGAGACTACGATGGATAAAGGAATAAGGAGTGAAAAGAGCCTAAGCTTGGGGATGCCCAAGGCACCCCAAGGTAATATTCAAGAAAGACTCAAGCGTCTAAGCTTGGGGATGCCCTGGATGGCATCCCCTCTTTCGTCTACAATCTATCGGTAACTCACTTGGAGCTATATTTTTATTCATCACATGATATGTGTTTTACTTGGAGCGTCTTGTGCTATAGTTTGTCTGCTTTTGTTTGCTTTTTAGTTTGTCACAATCATCTTTGCTGAACACACCTTTTTGAGGGGCACACACATTATTCGTGATTTGTTAGAATACTCTATGTGCTTCACTTATATCTTTTGAGCTAGGCAGTTGCTCTAGTCCTTCACTTATATCTTTTAGAGCACGACAGTGGTTATATTTTAAAGAAATAGTTGCACTCTCATGTTTCACTTATATATTTTTGAGAGTCTAATGAATATCAATGGTAATATGCACGGGTTATGAATTTGGTCCTAATATGATAGGTATTCAAGAGAGATATAATAAAAACTTTCATGTAGATCACTGAATATGATAAGTTTGATTCCTTGCAATAGTTTTACGATATTAAGATGGTAATATGTGGGAGGTGCTAGTAGATAATTGTGGTTTAGTAAGAATATTGGTGTTAAGGTTTGTGATTCCCAAAGCATGCACGTATGATCTGTCGTTATGCTAAGAAGTTGGAGCATGTTTATTATTGATTGTCTTCCTTTGTGTGGCGATCGGGGGCGCGCGATGGTTAACTCCTACCAACCTCCCCCCTAGGGGCATGCGTAGTAGTACTTTGCTTCAAGGGCTAATAAACTTTCGCAATAAGTATGTGAGTTCTTTATGACTAATGTGAGTCCATGGATTATACGCACTCTCACCCTTCCGCAATTTGCTAGCCTCTTTGGTACCGTGTATTGCCCTTTCTCACATCGAGAGTTGGTGCAAACTTCGCCGGTGCATCCAAACCCCGTGATATGATACGCTCTATCACACATAAGCCTCCTTATATCTTCCTCAAAACAGCCACCATACCTACCTATCATGGCATTTCCATAGCCATTCTGAGATATATTGCCATGCAACTTCCACCGTTCCGTTTTTATGACACACATCATCATTGTCATATTGCTTTGCATGATCATATAGCTGACATAGTATTTGTGGCTCAGCCACCGTTCATCATTTTCATACATGTTACGCTAGTATCATTGCACATCCTGGTACACTGTCAGAGGCATTCATATAGAGTCATATTTGTTCTAGTTTCGAGTTGTAATTTTTTGAGTTGTAAGTAAATAGAAGTATGATGATCATCATTATTAGAGCATTGTCCCAGTGAGGAAATAAATATATATAAAAAAAGAGGCCAAAAAGAGCCCATGAAAAAAAATGAAAAGAAAAAGAAAAAAAGAGAAAAAAAATAAAAGAAAAAAAATTGAGAGAAAAAGAGAGAAGGGGCAGTGTTACTATCCTTTTCCATACGTGTGCTTCAAAGTAGCACCATGTTTTTCATATAGAGAGTCTCCTATTTTGTCACTTTCGTATACTAGTGGGAATTTTTTATTATAGAACTTGGCTTGTATATTCCGATGATGGGCTTCCTCAAATGCCCGAGGTCTTCATGAGCAAGCAAGTTGGATGCACACCCACGTAGTTTTCATGATTGAGCTTTCATACATTTATACCTCGTAGTGCATCCATTGCATGGCAATCCCTACTCCTCGCATTGACATCAATTGATGGGCATCTCCATAGCCCGTTCATTAGCCGCGTCGATGTGAGACTATCTTCTTCTTTTTGACTTCCTCTTATTAATCTCTACCACCACATTCTATTCCACCCATAGTGCTATATCCATGGCTTGCGCTCATGTATTGCGTGGGGGTTGAAAAAGCTGAAGCGCGTTAAAAAGTATGAACAAATTGCTTGGCTAAAACCGGGGTTGTGCATGATAAATACATTGTGTTAAGAAGATGGAGCATGACAGGATTATATGATTTTGTAGGGATAACTTTTTTTAGCATTTTTATTTTGAAAGGCATGATTGTTTATTAGTATGCCTGAGTATTGATGTCTTTATATCAAATTATAGACTATTGCTTTGAATCACTCGGATCTTAATATTCATATCGTAAAAGAGAATTACATGATGAAACATGTTAGGTAGCATTCCACATCAAATAATCTGTTTTTATGATTTACCTACTCGAGGACGAGCAGGAATTAAGCTTGGGGATGCTTGATACGTCTCCAACGTATCTATAATTTTTTATTGTTCCATGCTATTATAGTATCAATCTTGGATGTTTTTATATGCAATTATATATCATTTTTTTGGGACTAACCTATTAACCTAGTGCCAAGTGCCAGTTGTTGTTTTCTACTTGTTTTTGTTTTTTCAGGAAATCAGTACCAAATGAAGTCCAAATGCTATGAAACTTTTTGACAATTGTTTTTCTGGACAAAAGAGACCTTGGAAGCTTCGGGAGGAAGCCAGAAGCCTCACGAGGGCTTCACAAGGCAACAGGGCGCGGCCCCAGGGGGCCGCGCCCTGATGCCTTGTGGGCCCCTCGTGGCTCCTTTTGACCTAATTCCACTTCTATAAATTCTCAAATATTCGGAAACCAACAGAGAGCCAGACGAGAAAATCCTACCGCCGCCGCAAGCCTCTGTTCTTCCGCGATCCCATCTGGAGGCCTTTTCTGGTACTCCACCGGAGGGGGAATCGATCACGGAGGGCTTCTACATCAACCTTGCTGCCCTTCCGATGATGTGTGAGTAGTTTACCACAGACCTACGGGTCCATAGCTAGTAGCTAGACGGCTTCTTCTCTCTCTTTGATCTTCAATACCATGTTCTCCTCGATGTTCTTGGAGTTCTATCCGATGTAATCTTCTTTTGCGGTGTGTTTGTTGGGATCCGATGAATTGTGAGTTTATGATCAGATTATTCATGAGAAATATTTGAGTCTTCTCTGAACTCTTTTATCCATGATTGTTATAGCTTTGTATTTGTTTCCGATCTATCCGTTTGGTTTGGCCAACTAGATTGATTTATCTTGCAATGTGAGAGGTGCTTTGTGATGGGTTCAATCTTGCGGTGCTCAATCCCAGTGACAGAAAGGGACATGACACGTATTTGTATTGTTGCCATTAAGGATAAAAATATGGGGTTTAATCATATTGCTTGAGTTTACTTTGTCTACATCATGTCATCTTGCTTAAGGCGTTACTCTGTTTTATACTTAATACCCTACATGCATGCTGGATAGCGGTCGATGGGTGGAGTAATAGTAGTAGATGCAGGCAGGAGTCGGTCTACTTGTTTTGGACGTGATGCCTATATACATGATCATTGCCATGAATCCGTCATAATTATTTGCTTTTCTATCAATTTCCCAACAGTAATTTGTTTACCCACCGTATGTTCTGCGCTCGAGAGAGAAGCCTCTAGTGAAAACTATGCCCCCCGGGTCTATCTTTATCATATATTAAAATCCAAAAATACTTTGCTGCAATTTATTTACTTTTATTTTATTTTGCAATTTACTTTTTATCCGTGACTATCAGAATTAATCCTTGCAAATAACCGCTAAGGGGATTGACAACCCTCTTATTTGCGTTGGGTGCAAGTGTTTGCTTTTGTGTGTGTAGGTGCTGCTAACGAGGTTTTGTGTGGTTCTCCTACTGGATTGATAACCTTGGTTCTTAACTGAGGGAAATACTTATCTCTACTATACTGCATCATCCTCTCCTCTTCGGGGAAATACCAACGCAATCTACAAGTAGCAAGGGTCGGGTCCGCATGTGGAGAGATGGAAAGAGGAGAGAGGTGCACAAGGAGAGGGAGGGTGTTTGTGTGTAGTGGGGGTGGTGTGTGAGATGTGTATCAATGTGAGAGAGAGAGATAGAGAGATGCATGGCGGAGAGCGTGTGAGAGCCAGATATACCTAGGGAGAAAAACGTTGGGGGCAGTGTGTTTTGTGTGTATCGGAAAGATACATGGCTATAGAGTGTGTGCTTGGGAAAGAGAGATGCCGGGAGACCTAAAGAGTGGGGGAATAGATGTGTGCATGTCTGAGAGACAAAGAGATAGAGACCTATATTGGGGTTCAGACCTAGAAGAGAGAGAGAGAGGGGATAATGTGTGCGCGTGTTTGTGTCCGGGGGAGAGAAAGGCTTGTGTGCGTGGGGGGGGGAGAGGGGCCGGGGTGGTGTGCTTCAGATAAAGAGTGAGGGGTTGCTACTTGTAGATGATACGCCCAATTTGCATCATGATTTCCTACTGTTATTTATTATGTTTTTGATCATTATTTCACTTTATGGTACAATTCTTATGCCTTTTCTCTCTTAATTTGCAAGATTAACATGAAGAGGGAGAATGCCGGCAACTGGAATTCTGGACCTGAAATAGCCACATCAGAGATACCTAATCTACAGAGCTCCAATTGTCCTAAAATTTCACGGAGAATTTTTATTGAATATATAAAAAATACTAGAGAAAAGAGATACCAGAGGGAACCCACCAGCTGCCCACAAGGCAGCAGGGCGCGGCCCCCCTGGGCGCGCCCTGGTGCCTTGTGGGGCCCACAGCTGGCCTCTGCCCCCTCCTTCTGCTATATGAAGCCATTTTCCCTAGAAAAAATAAGGAGAAGCCTTTTGGGATGAAGCGCCGCCGTCTCGAGGCAGAACCTGGGCAGGAGCTATTTTGCTCTCCGGCGGAGCGATTCCGCCGGGGATACTTCCCTCCGGGAGGGGGAAATTGAAGCCATCGACATCACCAACGATCCTCTCACCGTGGGAGGACCAATCTTCATCAACATCTTCACCAACACCATCTCATCTCAAACCCTAGTTCATCTCCTGTATTCAATCTTTGTCTCCAAACCTCAGATTGGTACCTGTGGGTTGCTAGTAGTGTCGATTACATCTTGTAGTTGATGCTAGTTGGTTTATTTGGTGGAAGATTATATGTTCAGATCCTTAATGCTATCCAATACCCCTCTGATCTTGAACATGAATATGATTTGTGAGTAGTTACTTTTGTTCTTGAGGACATGAGAGAAGTCTTGTCATAAGTAATCATGTGAATTTGGTATTCGTTCGATATTTTGATGATATGTATGTTGTTACTTCCTTTAGTGGTGTCATGTGAATGTCGACTACATGACACTTCACCATCTTTGGGCCTAAGGGAAGGCATTGTGGAGTAGTAATTATATGATGGGTTGCTAGAGTGACAGAAGCTTAAACCCTAATTTATGCGCTATTTCGTAACGGGCTGATTTGGATCCATATGTTTCATGCTATGGTTAGAGTTATCTTAATTCTTCTTTCGTACTTGCGGATGCTTGCGAGAGGGGGTAATCATAAGTGGGAGGCTTGTTCAAGTAAGAACAGCACCCAAGCACCGGTCCACCCACATATCAAATTATCAAAGTAGCGAACGCAAATCAAACAAACATGATGAAAGTGACTAGATGAAATTCCCATGTGACCTCGAGAACGCTTTGCTTATTATACGAGTTCGTTCCGGCTTGTCCTTTGCTACAAAAAGGATTGGGCCACCTTGCTGCACTTTTTGTTACCGTTACTACTTGTTACTTGTTACGAATTATCTTGCTATCAAAACTATCTGTTACCGCTACTTTCAGTACTTGCAGAGAATTCCTTGCTGAAAACCGCTTGTCATTTCCTTCTGCTCCTCATTGGGTTCGACACTCTTACTTATCGAAAGGACTACGATTGATCCCCTATACTTGTGGGTCATCAGTAGACTACGTTGGTATTTCTCCGAAGAGGAGAGGATGATGCAGTATAGTAGAGATAAGTATTTCCCTCAGTTAAGAACCAAGGTTATCAATCCAATAGGAGAACCACACAAAACCTCGTTAGCAGCACCTACACACACAAAAGCAAACACTTGCACCCAACGCAAATAAGAGGGTTGTCAATCCCCTTAGCGGTTATTTGCAAGGATTAATTCTGATAGTGATAGATAAAAAGTAAATTGCAAAATAAAATAAAAGTAAATAAATTGCAGCAAGGTATTTTTGGATTTGAATATATGATAAAAGTAGACCCGGGGGCCATAGTTTTCACTAGAGGCTTCTCTCTCGAACACATAGCATACGGTGGGTAAACAAATTACTGTTGGGCAATTGATAGAAAAGCAAATAATTATGACGGATTCATGGCAATGATCATGTATATAGGCATCACGTCCGAGACAAGTAGACCGACTCCTGCCTGCATCTACTACTATTACTCCACCCATCGACCGCTATCCAGCATGCATCTAGGGTATTAAGTATAAAACAGAGTAACGCCTTAAGCAAGATGACATGATGTAGACAAAGTAAACTCAAGCAATATGATTAAATCCTATCTTTTTATCCTTAATGGCAACAATACAAATACGTGCCATGTCCCTTTCTGTCACTCGGATTGAGCACCGCAAGATTGAACCCATCAGAAAGCACCTCTTCCATTGCAAGATAAATCAATCTGCCAAACCAAACAGATAGATCGGAGAGAAATACAAAGCTATAACAATCATGCATAAAAGAGTTCAGAGAAGACTCAAATATTTCTCATGAATAATCTGATCATAAACTCACAATTCATCGGATCCCAACAAACAGACCGCAAAAGAAGATTACATCGGATAGAACTCCAAGAACATCGAGGAGAACGTGGTATTGAAGATCAAAGAGAGAGAAGAAGCCATATAGCTACTAGCTATGGACCCGTAGGTCTGTGGTAAACTACTCACACATCATCGGAAGGGCAACAAGCTAGGTTGATGAAGAAGCCCCCCGTGATCGATTCCCCCTCCGGCAGAGTACCAGAAAAGGCCTCCAGATGGGATCGCGGAAGAACAGAGGCTTGCGGCGGCGGTAGGGTTTTCTCGTCTGGCTCTCTGATGGTTTCCGAATATTTGAGAATTTATAGAAGTGGAATTAGGTCAAAAGGAGCCATGAGGGGCCCACAAGGCATCAGGGCGCACCCCCTGGAGCCGTGCCCTGTTGCCTTGTGGCCTCCTCGTGAGGCTTCTGGCATTCTCCCGAAGCTTCCAGGGTCTCGTTTGTCTAGAAAAAAATCATCAAAAAGTTTCGTGGCATTTGGACTTCGTTTGGTACTGATTTCCTGAAAAACCAAAAACAAACAGAAAACAACAACTGGCACTGGGCACTAGGTTAATAGGTTAGTCCCAAAAAATGATATATAATTGCATATAAAACATCCAAGATTGATACTATAATAGCATGGAACAATAAAAAATTATAGATACGTTGGAGATGTATCAAGCATCCCCAAGCTTAATTCCTGCTCGTCCTCGAGTAGGTAAATCATAAAAACAGAATATTTGATGTGGAATGCTACCTAACATGTTTCATCATGTAATTCTATTTTACGGTATGAATATTAAGATCCGAATGATTCAAAGAAATGGTCTATAATTTGATATAAAGAGATCAATACTCAGGCATACTAATAAACAATCATGTCTTTCAAAATAAAAATGCTAAAGAAAGTTATCCCTACAAAATCATATAATCCTGTCATGCTCCATCTTCTTAACACAAAGTATTTATCATGCACAACCCCGGTTTTAGCCAAGCAATTGGTTCATACTTTTTAACGCGCTTCAGCTTTTTCATCCCCACGCAATACATGAGCGCAAGCCATGGATATAGCACTATGGGTGGAATAGAATGTGGTGGTAGAGATTAATATGGGGAAGTAAAAAAGAAGAAGATAGTCTCACATCAACGCGGCTAATCAACGGGCTATGGAGATGCCCATCAATTGATGTCAATGCGAGGAGTAGGGATTGCCATGCAACGGATGCACTACGAGCTATAAATGTATGAAAGCTCAACATGAAAACTAAGTGGGTGTGCATCCAACTTGCTTGCTCATGAAGACCTCGGGCATTTGAGGAAGCCCATCATCGGAATATACAAGCCAAGTTCTATAACAAAAAATTCCCACTAGTATATGAAAGTGACAAAATAGTAGACTCTCTATATGAAAAACATGGTGCTACTTTGAAGCACACGTATGGAAAAGGATAGTAACACTGCCCCTTGTCTCTTTTTCTCTCATTTTTTTCGTGGGCTCTTTTTGGCCTCTTTTTTTTTCTTTTTTTTTATTATTTCCTCACTGGGACAATGCTCTAATAATGATGATCATCATACTTCTATTTACTTACAACTCAAAATTACAACTCGAAACTAGAACAAATATGACTCTATATGAATGCCTCTGGTAGTGTACCAGGATGTGCAATGATACTAGCGTAACATGTATAAAAATGATGAACGGTGGCTGAGCCACAAATACTATGTCAGCTATATGATCATGCAACGCAATATGACAATGATGATGTGTGTCATAAAAAAACGGAACGGTGGAGTTGCATGGCAATATATCTCGGAATGGCTATGGAAATGCCATGATAGGTAGGTATGGTGGCTGTTTTGAGGAAGATATAAGGAGGCTTATGTGTGATAGAGCATATCATATCACGGGGTTTGGATGCACCGGCGAAGTTTGCACCGACTCTCGAGGTCAGAAAGGGCAATGCACGGTACCGAAGAGGCTAGCAAATTGTGGAAAGGTGAGAGTGCGTATAATCCATGGACTCACATTAGTCATAAAGAACTCACATACTTATTGCAAAAGTTTATTAGCCCTCGAAGCAAAGTACTACTACGCATGCCCCTAGGGGGGAGGTTGGTAGGAGTTAACCATCGCGCGCCCCCGATCGCCACACAAAGGAAGACAATCAATAATAAACATGCTCCAACTTCTTAGCATAACGACAGATCATACGTGCATGCTTTGGGAATCACAAACCTTAACACCAATATTCTTACTAAACCACAATTATCTACTAGCACCTCCCACATATTACCATCTTAATATCGTAAAACTATTGCAAGGAATCAAACTTATCATATTCAGTGATCTACATGAAAGTTTTTATTATATCTCTCTTGAATACCTATCATATTAGGACCAAATTCATAACCCGTGCATATTACCATTGCTATTCATTAGACTCTCAAAAAGATATAAGTGAAGCATGAGAGTGCAACTATTTCTTTAAAATATAACCACCGCCGTGCTCTAAAAGATATAAGTGAAGCACTAGAGCAACTGCCTAGCTCAAAAGATATAAGTGAAGCACATAGAGTATTCTAACAAATCACGAATAATGTGTGTCCCTCTCAAAAAGGTGTGTTCAGCAAAGATGATTGTGATAAACTAAAAAGCAAACAAAATCAAACAAACTATAGCACAAGATGCTCCAAGTAAAACACATATCATGTGATGAATAAAAATATAGCTCTAAGTGAGTTACCGATAGATTGTAGACGAAAGAGGGGATGCCTGTAACACCCTGGATTTTGCCTTTTTCCTTTATTGGGATTTATTGAATATTTCAAATTGCATTTGAGGTTTTCTGTCAATTCTTTTGGACTTACCGCTTGGAATTATTTTTGATTTTCTTCCAAGTGGGTTCTGTCATCCATAAACCTTCCCTAGACCTCATCCCTCTCACCATAATGCCATTGGATATTTTTATTTAGTGGCATTATATTCTTTTTGCTCCTGAAAATGCCTATCTTCTCACTAAGCTATGAAGCAACCCTCATTTTTATTGCTCCAAAAACTCCAAGAAAATTCCCAAATATTCTTTGGATCATGCCTCACCTCCCTATGCAAAAATATCCCATGGTCATTTGGAAAAATTCAGCCAAGGAAAATGTTTTTGCTTTTGGACAGAATGGTCACTTTGTGAAGCAACTATATTTTTCCTTGATCTGTTGGAGCTGAAATTTTTACCACATGACTACCCTCCTAAGTAATGCTTAACCCCAAAATTTCAGCTCTAAACTCCTAGCCATTTGTCCCCAGCATTTGGCACAAGTTTCTGTCCAGAAACTTTGCAGCTAGCTCATGTCATCTCCACTGCGCCAGATGGCAAGCCAAGCGCAGTTCTAGGCACCGCGTTGAAGGGACTACTCGAATGACATGGTGTGGCAGCGCCGAAAGCACCGCGTGTGCCAGTGCACGCGGTGACCGCGTGAGAGCGCGGTGCATTGCATGCGCTCGCCGCGCTCTGTGCATCGGGGCCCTCTGCCACCGTCCATTCCCTCTCCTCGCGACACCGCAGCGTGTCCCAGCTCGCCAGCAACCCCCAGCGCGCCACCTAAGCCTCGCCCTGCTCCTCCCCGACGCCGGCAAGCCGCTCGCTGGAAATGGCCAAATGCTACGTGGCGGAACAGTGAGCGCGCATGCTCCGTGTTCTCCACGTAGTGTGCGCCACTATGCTCGCACGCGTGCACCGCGTAGCCTGTGCACCACTGCTCCTCCCCACGCCGCGCCCGAGCTTATCTCCTCCTCTCCTCTTCTACAGCTCGTCACTGGCGGAGACCCGAACACGGTCGAGCTCCATCTATAAATAGAGGCCTCCCCGACTCATTCTAACCATCCCCCTCACTCCACTTGGCCACAAATCACTCCCCCACGAGCGCGGCAAGGCCGGGAGGGCCTCCTGCCGATGTTGATCGCCGGAATCCGCCGCGGATCCCCCTCGAATGTGAACTCATCCCAGCCACTCCCAGCTCCGTCCACTGCTCCTATCGAGACCGTGGAGACCTCCTGAGCTCAACGGTACCGCTAGTTCGCCGGATCATTGCCGGAATCGACGAATCCGACAAGCTCCGCCGCTGCCGTCTCTGGAGAAGAAGCTTCCGACGCCGTCCGTCCACCCCAGCCATCGCCTCGGGTACGTGCGTGCACGCCGTGCTTTACTGAGTCCATCCCGCCCAACTCCGGCGACCGCCGTGGCCTCCTCGCCGGAGTACCACCGGCGACAGCGCCGCCTCCACTGTTCCCTCCCTCTCTCTCATTTAACCCTGACAGTGGGACCCCCCTGTCAGCCTCTCACTCTCTCTCCGAAAGCGGTATAAGTGGAGGCGTATTCGCCGAATACGCCTTTGACGTGGCCGTTTCTGGAATTTCAGTTAAATTCATTTAAATGAATATTTTGACCAGATTTAACCCCAACTTTGACCAGCTCTAACTTCTATTCTATACGTCCAATTGAGTTGATTCTTTTTGCTACTGGTTTGTTTTGAGCCAAAGTTTATGCTTGCCAAATTTCAGAATTTTTATTGCTGTTGAGAATTTCTGGTGAAATAAAATGTGCTATGTGACATTTTCTTTTTGCATTTAAAATATTTTCAGAAGCTCCTATTTGTGTTGGAGAAGACCAGGAGTATTGTGACACTCCTCTGAACCAAGGCAAGCCACAACATTCATATGCAAGGATGGCATTGCAATGACATTGGTTTATTTGAATTAAACTCATCATTTAATTCACTATTAAAATGATTTGCTATATAGGAATTATTGCATAGAATTTGTTCATTTCATTTTGATAGTATGCAGTAGGGTACATGCTTTATTGCTAAAGTGTGCAGTAGGGATCATGTCATATACTCTTATGGTAATATGATGCATTCGTTATTTATGACCGTGACCTGTGCATCCATTCACACTATGGCTCGAATCATTTTATTTCAAGTTAAACTTGATGTTAATTCAACTTGAACATGCTGTTGATCGAGTCATGGTGCCACCGAAGCGAGCTCACCAGTGCAACTACACTTGCCTGGATGGGGATGCCCTAATGCGGTCTATTGTCATGCCTCTCGCCGGTGCCTCCTACGAGGGAAGGTTGTGCTCTGGTGCTACCCTGGCCCGGTAGGCAGTCATAACCTTGAGTGCCCGAGTTTTACGGTACCGAGGTCCCTGTTTGGGACGATGTTGTTGTTTGGCCACGACGGTGGCAGCCACAGAGGTGGCGGGTGTCACGAGTTGGCATCGGGGCAACCCAGGACATAGCCCAAAGGGGAGTTTGTCGGAGTGGCCGGGAGAGTGTCATGCAATAGATTGGTTTTGTCGGAATGCCGTTGGTCCACCCGAATGGGAGCACGAGGCCATGAGTTCCGTAGTGTGGGTACAGTGTACTAACCTTTGCAGAGTGTATAATCTATCGATAGCCGCGTCCTCGGATATGGACACAGTTCATAGTAGGTCACACCGTGGGTCAACAGATATTATTAACTTGCACACTAATACTCACAAGATGGCACCTGCAGAAGTGGTGATCGAGTGAGGATCACTATGAAAGGTATGGATGTGATCAAGTGAGGATCACGTTGGTAAGTTATGAACGGTGGTTACGTGGTAACCCCGAAATGGTAAGTTGGTCCCTGTTGGAAATATGCCCTAGAGGCAATAATAAATTGGTTATTATTATATTTCCTTGTTCATGATAATCGTTTATTATCCATGCTATAATTGTATTGATTGGAAACTCAAATACATGTGTGGGTACATAGACAACACTGTGTCCCTAGTAAGCCTCTAGTTGACTAGCTCGTTGATCAAAGATGGTTAAGGTTTCCTAGCCATTGACATGAGATGTCATTTGATAACGGGATCACATCATTAGGAGAATGATGTGATGGACAAGACCCAAACTGTAAACGTAGCATTTGATCGTGTCAGTTTATTGCTATTGTTTTCTGCATGTCAAGTATCTGTTCCTTTGACCATGAGATCATGCAACTCACTGACACCGGAGGAATACCTTGTGTGTATCAAACGTCGCAACGTAACTGGGTGACTATAAAGGTGCTCTACAGGTATCTCCGAGGGTGTCTGTTGGGTTGGCATGGATCAAGACTGGGATTTGTTACTCCGTATGACGAAGAGGTATCTCAGGGCCCACTCGGTAATACAACATCACAATGAGCCTTGCAAGCAATGTGACTAAAGTGTTAGCCACGAGATCTTGTATTACGGAACGAGTAAAGAGACTTGCCGGTAACGAGATTGAACTAGGTATAGTGATACCGACGATCGAATCTCGGGCAAGTAACATACCGAAGAACAAAGGGAACAGCATACGGGATTAACTGAATCCTTGACATAGAGGTTCGACCGATAAAGATCTTCGTAGAATATGTAGGAGCCAATATGGGCATCCAGGTCCCGCTATTGGTTATTGGCCGTAGAGGTGTCTCGGTCATGTCTACATAGTTCTCGAACCCGCAGGGTCTACACACTTAACGTTTGGTGACGATTAGTATAATTGAGTTATTATGTTGGTGACCGAAAGTTGTTCGGGGTCCCGGATAAGATCCCGGACATGACGAGGATCTCCGGAATAGTCCGGAGGTAAAGATTGATATATGTGATAATAGTGTTTTGATCTCCGGAAGAGTTCCGAAGTTCACCGGAAGAGGTTCCGGATGTTTACCGAAGTGTTCGGGTGCAGCAACACTTTATATGAGCCAAAGGGATAAAGCCCACAAGGTATTGGAAAGTGCAAAAGTAGTTTTGCTGCCGCGTAAGCGGTACTACCGCTTGTTGAAGCGGTACTACCGCCCGAGCGGTACTACCGCTTGTGTGAAGCGGTACTACCGCCCAAGCGGTACTACCGCTTGTGTGAAGCGGTACTACCGCTTGTGCGCGGCTGTGCACGGTTCGGCAGGGATCCGAGTTGGACTCTTTCCCTGCGGGCCAAACCGACCTTGTGCGGGCAAAACCGACCCGGAGGAGGCTTTTACTCCAAGTTTAGACCCCAAGGCTCAACATATAAATAGAGGGGCAGGGCTAGCACACGGGACACATCAGGATTTCCCAAGCCGTGTGCCGGCAACCCTAGCCCTCTAGTTCCTCCGTCATAATCTCCGTAGCGCTTGGCGAAGCCCTGCAGAGATTGTTCCTCACCACCATCACCACGCCGTCGTGCTGCTGGAACTCAACCACTACTTCACCATCGCTCGCTGGATCGAGGAGGTGAAGGCGTCATCAAGCCGTACGTGTGTTGAACGCGGAGGTGCCGTCCGTTCGGCACTAGATCGGAAGGATCGTGATTGGATCGCGGGACGCTCGGCGATTTGGATCGCGAAGACGTTCGACTACATCAACCGCGTTTATTAACGCTTCCGCTTAGCGATCTACAAGGGTATGTAGATTCACTCTCCCTCTCGTAGATGCTCATCACCATGGATAGATCTTGCGTGTGCGTAGGAAAAATTTTTGTTTCCCATGCAACGTTCCCCAACAGTGGCATCATGAGCTAGGTCTATGCGTAGATGAGATCTCGAGTAGAACACAAACGAGTTGTGGGCGTGGGTGTATACATATTGCTTGCCGTTACTAGTTGATATTTGATTCGGCGGTACTGTGAGATGAAGCGGCCCGGACCGACATTACGCGTACACTTACGCGAGACAGGTTCCTTCAACTAACATGTAACTTCGTTGCATAAAGATGGCTAGCGGGTGTCTGTCTCTCTCACTTTAGTTGAATCGATTTCAATGAAGAGGGTTCTTTTAGAAGATCAAAAAGCAATCACTACACCACGTTGTGGTTTTGCGTAGGTAAGAACGGTTCTTGCAAACCCGTAGCAGCCACGTAAAATTTGCAACAACAATTAGAGGACGTCTAACTTGTTTTTGCAGGGTATGATGTGATATGATATGGCCGATTACATGATGAGATATATGTGATGTATGAGATGATCATGTGTTGTATAGAATATCACGACTTGCATGTCGATGAGTACGGCAACTGGCAGGAGCCATAGAGTTGTCTTTAATTATTGTATGACCTGCGTGTCAATCATTAAGCGCTATGTAATGCTTTACTTTATCGCTAAACGTTAGCTATAGTCGTGGAAGCAACAGTCGGCGCGACAACCTTATGGCGACACGTTGATGGAGATCAAGATGATGGAGATCATGGTGTCATGCCGGTGACGATGGAGATCATGCCGGTGCTTTGGAGATGGAGATCAAAAGCACAAGTTCATGGCCATATCATGTCACTTATGATTTGCATGTGATGTTAATCCTTTTATGCATCTTATTTTGCTTAGGACGACGGTAGCATTATAAGGTGATCCCTCACTTAAATTTCAAGATAAATTGTGTTCTCCCCAAGTGTGCACCGTTGCGAAAGTTCGTCGTTTCGAGACACGCCGTGATGATCGGGTGTGATAGACTCTACGTTCGCATACAACGGGTGCAAGCCATGTTGCACGTGCGGAACACTCGGGTTAAACTTGACGAGCCTAGCATGTACAGACATGGCCTCGGAACACAAGAGACCGAAAGGTCGAACATGAGTCATATAGTAGATATGATCAACATGAAGATGTTCACCATTGAAACCACCTCAACTCACGTGATGATCGGACTTGAGTTGGTGGATTTGGATCATGTTACACTCGAATGATCGGAGGGATGTCAATTTGAGTGGGAGTTTTTTAAATATGATTAACTAAACTCATTATCTAAGAACAATAGTCTAAGTTGTCTTTGCTATATTTATGTTGTAGATCATGGCTCGCGCAGTAGCACCCCTGAATTTTAATGCGTTCCTAGAGAAAGCTAAGTTGAAAGATGATGGAAGTAACTTTGTGGACTGGGCCCGTAATCTAAGGATTATCCTTACGGCTTCCCAGAAGGCTTATGTCCTTGATGCACCGCTTGGTGATCCACCCACTCCAGTTGAGTCTCTAGACGTTGTGAACGCCTGGCAGGCTCGTTCTGATGATTACTCAATAGTTCAATGTGCAATGTTGTATGGCTTAGAACCGGGACTTCAAAGACGTTTTGAACGTCATGGAGCATATGAGATGTTCCAGGAGTTGAAGTTTATCTTTCAGAAGAATGCCCGGATCGAGAGATATGAGATCTCCGATAAGTTCTATGCTTGCAAGATGGAGGAGAACGGGTCTATCAGTGATCACGTGCTCAGAATGTCTGGGTACTCCACCCGTCTGGCTGAGTTAGGGATGCCCCTTCCGCCAGAGGCTATCACTGACAGAGTTCTTCAATCATTGCCACCTAGCTACAAGAGCTTCGTGTTGAACTATAACATGCACGGGATGAACAAGTCAGTCGCCGAGCTGTTTGCGATGCTGAAAGCCGCTGAGTCTGAAATTCAGAAGGAGCATCAAGTGTTGATGGTCAATAAAACCACTAGTTTCAAGAAAAATGGCAAGGGTAAGAAGGGTAACTCCAAGCAGAGTGGCAAAGCAGTTGCTCCTCTCGTGAAGAAACCCAAGGCTGGACCCAAACCAGAAACTGAGTGTTTTCATTGCAAGGGAACTGGACACTGGAAGCGGAACTGCCCCAAGTATTTGGCTGACAAGAAGGCGGCCAACAACAAACAAGGTATATATGATATACATGTTATTGATGTGTACCTTACCAACTCTCGTTGTAGTGCCTGGGTATTTGATACCGGTGCGGTTGCTCATATTTGCAACTCAAAACAGGAACTGCGGAATAGACGGAGGCTGGCAAAGGACGAAGTGACGATGCGCGTGGGAAATGGTTCCAAGGTTGATGTGATCGCCGTCGGCACGCTCGCTCTTCAATTACCGTCGGGATTAGTGATGAACCTAAATAAGTGTTATTTGGTGCCTGCGTTAAGCATGAACATTATATCTGGATCTTGTTTATTGCGAGACGGTTACTCATTTAAATCAGAGAATAATGGTTGTTCTATTTATATGAGTAATATCTTTTATGGTCATGCACCCAATGTGAGGGGTTTATTCTTATTGAATCTCGATAGTAATGATACACATGTTCATAACATTGATGCCAAAAGATGTAGAATTGATAATGATAATACCACTTTCTTGTGGCACTGCCGTTTAGGTCATATTGGCGTAAAACACATGAAGAAGCTCCATGCTGATGGACTTTTGGAGTCACTTGATTTTGAATCACTTGACACATGTGAGCCATGCCTCATGGGCAAGATGACTAAAACGCCGTTCTCTGGAACAATGGAACGGGCAAGTGACTTATTGGAAATCATACATACTGATGTGTGCGGTCCGATGAGTATTGAGGCGCGCGGTGGTTATCGTTACTTTCTCACCTTCACTGATGACTTAAGTAGATATGGGTATATTTACTTAATGAAACACAAGTCTGAAACATTTGAAAAGTTCAAACAATTTCAGAGTGAAGTTGAGAATCATCGTAACAAGAAGATTAAATTCCTACGATCTGATCGAGGGGGAGAATATCTGAGTTATGAGTTTGGCAGTCACTTAAAACAGTGTGGAATTGTTTCACAATTGACACCACCTGGAACACCACAGCGTAATGGTGTGTCCGAACGTCATAATCGAACCTTATTGGATATGGTGCGATCTATGATGTCTCTTGCCGATTTGCCACTATCGTTTTGGGGTTATGCATGCATTAGAGACAGCTGCATTCACTTTAAATAGGGCACCATCGAAATCCGTTGAGACGACGCCATATGAACTTTGGTTTGGCAAGAAGCCAAAGCTGTCGTTTCTTAAAGTTTGGGGATGTGATGCTTATGTCAAAAAGCTTCAGCCTGAAAAGCTGGAACCCAAAGCGGAGAAATGCGTCTTCATAGGATACCCAAAAGAGACAGTTGGGTATACCTTCTATCTCAGATCCGAAGGCAAAGTGTTTGTCGCTAAAAACGGAACATTTCTTGAGAAAGAGTTTCTCTCGAAAGAATTGAGTGGGAGGAAGATAGAACTTGATGAGGTTGTTGAACCTTTACTTCAACCTGAGAGTAGCGCAGCGCAGAAAGTTGTTTCTGTGGAGCCTACATTAGCTGAAGAGGAAGTTAATGATGATGATCATGAAGCTTTGGATCAAGTTGCTATCGAACCTCGTAGGTCGACAAGGACGCGTACTGCTCCCGAGTGGTACGGCAACCCTGTCTTAGAAGTCATGTTGTTAGACAACGATGAACCTACGAGCTATGGAGAAGCGATGATGAGCCCGGATTCCGAGAAGTGGTTAGAGGCCATGAAATTCGAGATGGGATCCATGTATGAAAACAAAGTATGGACTTTGGAAGTATTACCTGAAGGGCGTAAGGCCATTCAGAACAAATGGATCTTTAAGAGGAAGACGGACGCGGACGGTAATGTCACCGTCTATAAAGCTCGACTTGTGGCAAAGGGTTTTTCACAAGTTCAAGGAGTTGACTACGATGAGACCTTCTCACCCGTAGCGATGCTTAAGTCCGTCAGAATCATGTTAGCAATAGCTGCCTTTTTCGATTATGAAATTTGGCAGATGGATGTCAAAACAGCGTTCCTTAACGGTTTCCTTAAGGAAGAGTTGTATATGATGCAACCAGAAGGTTTTGTCGATCCAGAGAATGCTGACAAAGTTTGCAAACTCCAGCGATCCATTTATGGACTGGTGCAAGCATCTCGGAGTTGGAATCTTCGTTTTGATGAGGTGATCAAAGCGTTCGAGTTTATACAAGTTTACGGAGAAGCTTGTATTTACAAGAAAGTGAGTGGGAGCTCTATAGCGTTTCTAATCTTATATGTGGATGACATATTGCTGATTGGAAACAATATAGAAATGTTGGAAAGCATGAAGGAATATTTGAACAAGAGTTTTTCAATGAAGGACCTAGGAGAAGCTGCTTTCATATTAGGCATCAAGATCTATAGAGATAGATCGAGACGCTTAATAGGACTTTCACAAAGCACATACCTTGATAAGATTTTGAAGAAGTTCAAAATGGATCAGTCCAAGAAGGGGTTCTTGCCTGTTTTGCAAGGTGTGAAGTTGAGTAAGACTCAATGCCCAGTGACTGCAGAAGATAGAGAAAAGATGAGTGTCATCCCCTATGCTTCAGCCATAGGCTCTATCATGTATGCAATGCTGTTCACAAGACCCGATGTCAGCCTTGCCATAAGTATGGTCGGAAGGTTTCAAGGTGATCCAGGAATGGAACACTGGACGGCGGTCAAGAATATCCTGAAGTACCTGAAAAGGACTAAGGACATGTTTCTCGTTTATGGAGGTGATCAAGAGCTCGTCGTAAAGGGTTACGTCGATGCAAGCTTTGACACTGATCCGGATGACTCTAAGTCGCAAACCGGATACGTATTTATTCTTAATGGGGGTGCGGTTAGCTGGTGCAGTTCCAAGCAAAGCGTGGTAGCAGATTCTACATGCGAAGCGGAGTACATCGCTGCCTCGGAGGCGGCGAAGGAAGGTGTCTGGATGAAGGAGTTCATGACAGATCTTGGAGTAGTGCCTAGTGCGCTTAACCCAATGACTCTGTTTTGTGATAATACTGGTGCCATTGCTCTAGCCAAGGAACCAAGATTTCACAAGAGGACCAGACACATAAAACGACGTTTCAATTCCATCCGCGATTACATCAAGGAGGACGACATAAATATTTGCAAAGTACACACGGATCTAAATGTTGCAGATCCGTTGACTAAACCTCTTCCAAGGGCTAAACATGAACAACACCAGAGCTGCATGGGTGTTCGATTCATTACAATGTAAATCACATAGTGATGTGAACTAGATTATTGACTCTAGTGCAAGTGGGAGACTGTTGGAAATATGCCCTAGAGGCAATAATAAATTGGTTATTATTATATTTCCTTGTTCATGATAATCGTTTATTATCCATGCTATAATTGTATTGATTGGAAACTCAAATACATGTGTGGGTACATAGACAACACTGTGTCCCTAGTAAGCCTCTAGTTGACTAGCTCGTTGATCAAAGATGGTTAAGGTTTCCTAGCCATTGACATGAGATGTCATTTGATAACGGGATCACATCATTAGGAGAATGATGTGATGGACAAGACCCAAACTGTAAACGTAGCATTTGATCGTGTCAGTTTATTGCTATTGTTTTCTGCATGTCAAGTATCTGTTCCTTTGACCATGAGATCATGCAACTCACTGACACCGGAGGAATACCTTGTGTGTATCAAACGTCGCAACGTAACTGGGTGACTATAAAGGTGCTCTACAGGTATCTCCGAGGGTGTCTGTTGGGTTGGCATGGATCAAGACTGGGATTTGTTACTCCGTATGACGAAGAGGTATCTCAGGGCCCACTCGGTAATACAACATCACAATGAGCCTTGCAAGCAATGTGACTAAAGTGTTAGCCACGAGATCTTGTATTACGGAACGAGTAAAGAGACTTGCCGGTAACGAGATTGAACTAGGTATAGTGATACCGACGATCGAATCTCGGGCAAGTAACATACCGAAGAACAAAGGGAACAACATACGGGATTAACTGAATCCTTGACATAGAGGTTCGACCGATAAAGATCTTCGTAGAATATGTAGGAGCCAATATGGGCATCCAGGTCCCGCTATTGGTTATTGGCCGTAGAGGTGTCTCGGTCATGTCTACATAGTTCTCGAACCCGCAGGGTCTACACACTTAACGTTTGGTGACGATTAGTATAATTGAGTTATTATGTTGGTGACCGAAAGTTGTTCGGGGTCCCGGATAAGATCCCGGACATGACGAGGATCTCCGGAATAGTCCGGAGGTAAAGATTGATATATGTGATAATAGTGTTTTGATCTCCGGAAGAGTTCCGAAGTTCACCGGAAGAGGTTCCGGATGTTTACCGAAGTGTTCGGGTGCAGCAACACTTTATATGAGCCAAAGGGATAAAGCCCACAAGGTATTGGAAAGTGCAAAAGTAGTTTTGCTGCCGCGTAAGCGGTACTACCGCTTGTTGAAGCGGTACTACCGCCCGAGCGGTACTACCGCTTGTGTGAAGCGGTACTACCGCCCAAGCGGTACTACCGCTTGTGTGAAGCGGTACTACCGCTTGTGCGCGGCTGTGCACGGTTCGGCAGGGATCCGAGTTGGACTCTTTCCCTGCGGGCCAAACCGACCTTGTGCGGGCAAAACCGACCCGGAGGAGGCTTTTACTCCAAGTTTAGACCCCAAGGCTCAACATATAAATAGAGGGGCAGGGCTAGCACACGGGACACATCAGGATTTCCCAAGCCGTGTGCCGGCAACCCTAGCCCTCTAGTTCCTCCGTCATAATCTCCGTAGCGCTTGGCGAAGCCCTGCAGAGATTGTTCCTCACCACCATCACCACGCCGTCGTGCTGCTGGAACTCAACCACTACTTCACCATCGCTCGCTGGATCGAGGAGGTGAAGGCGTCATCAAGCCGTACGTGTGTTGAACGCGGAGGTGCCGTCCGTTCGGCACTAGATCGGAAGGATCGTGATTGGATCGCGGGACGCTCGGCGATTTGGATCGCGAAGACGTTCGACTACATCAACCGCGTTTATTAACGCTTCCGCTTAGCGATCTACAAGGGTATGTAGATTCACTCTCCCTCTCGTAGATGCTCATCACCATGGATAGATCTTGCGTGTGCGTAGGAAAAAATTTTGTTTCCCATGCAACGTTCCCCAACAGTCCCAGGGACCATGGCAATGTTTCACGCACACCTCATGTTGGATAGCATCATGCTCATGCATTAAACTTGGTAAATGCCTTGTTGTTGTTTGTCGCAGTTGTTTTGTTTGCTGTGAGCTTGCGAGTACATTCAAAGTACTCATCTGGCTTATCATGTCAGATGCAGGAGAAGCCTTGCATGGTGTGGATGTCGAGCAGTATGTCGCGCTCTAGGCCGTGTCCCAGCAGTGTCCCTGTGGAGTGGAGTTCCGCTACCTCGTCGTTCCACTGCCGCGTAGTAGTTCCCTTATCATCGAGGCCCCTGACATGTCTACTAAATAATGTACATAAGTGCAGCCGCACCGTGTGTGTCGCTTGGCCTCGCTTGTCATGTAATATGTGAACCTATGTTTCCGCTAAGAGATCAATAAAGTGGTTGTTTCTGTACCAAGTTGTTGTGTATTGCCAGATGACTTGATCTCTGGGCTGGCAATGCAAGGTAAGCCGGTTGCTCTGAGCTGGGGTGCCACAACACTTGGTATCAGAGCCAAGCTGACTGTAGGACGCCCTAGACAACCGACGCATTAGAAAACGGTAGTTTTAGCCTCTGTAGCGATCTGAGGATTGACTCTGCACTTGGGTGTTGCATTCATGCATATAGTATAATGTTAATACTGATCAGCTAATATTGTGAGTGTAGATGGCACCAGTCCCTTATCCGTACCAGCCTGAGCCGGCATCTTCCACCTTTCCGCATCTGCTTAGCAACGTGTGGCGCCGACTCTACCCCGACGGCGATGACCCCGTGTACCAGGTGTACCGAGAGCAACTTGCTGATGGTGTTCACGAGTATCACGCGGAGGACGTCATGCACAACAGTACCGTGGTGGGCACGTACACTCGCTCCACCAAGGGCGGGACTGCTTCTACACCCGACCAGGCAGTCCAGTTTGCAGCATTCGAGGCTCTCACTAACTTGCGCTATAACGAGATTCAGATGCAGACGCACCCAGGTTTCTACTTCTATCCATCCCTGTTTGAGTCAGGACAGATCCGCTTCCCTTACATTGATCCGGAGTGTGACCGGTTAGCCAGCCACCTGTCTCGTTACATAACGGCTAGATACTTTCTGATCGTCAGCCTAGCCCAGGAGCTGAACCGCGTTTGAGATGAGCTAGCTGCCGCTCGATCTGCCTTCGCTCCACGTTTACTTATCCATACCTCGCTTGTTCCTCTAGTTACCTTACCTCCACCTGCACCAGTGACTCCCACACCTTCTCAGAGTAACTCAGGTACTTCGGTAGTGACTCCCCATGAGTCCCCAGCCCAGTGGGCTATGCTTCTCGCTACCCCAGCCGCTCCGATGTTGCGGAGTCACCCTGCTGAAAGATCGTGGATGTCGCCTAGAGGGGGGGTGAATAGGCGCTTTAAAATAATTACGGTTTAGGCTTGAACAAATGCGGAATAAACCTAGCGGTTAATTTGACAAGCACAAAACCTACAACAACTAGGCTCACCTATGTGCACCAACAACTTATGCTAAGCAAGATAAACAACTAAGTGATAGCAAGATATAACACATGAAACACTATAGCTATCACAAAGTAAAGTGCATAAGTAAAGGGCTCGGGTAAGAGATAACCGAGGCACGCGGACGATGTATCCCGAAGTTCACACCCTTGCGGATGCTAATCTCCGTTTGGAGCGGTGTGGAGGCACAATGCTCCCCAAGAAGCCACTAGGGCCACCGTAATCTCCTCATGCCCTCGCACAATGCAAGATGCCCTAATTCCACTAAGGGACCCTTGAGGGCGGCCACCGAACCCATACAAATGGCAACCCTTGGGGGCGGTCACCGAACCCGTACACTTTGGCAACCCTTGGGGGCGGTAACCGGTACCCGTCAAATTGCTCGGGGAAATCTCCACAACCTAATTGGAGACCCCGACGCTTGCCCGGAGCTTTACACCACAATGATTGAGCTCCGAAGCACCACCAACCGTCTAGGGTGCCCAAGCACCCAAGAGGAACAAGCTCTAGGGTACCAAGCACCCAAGAGTAATAAGCTTCTTAACTTTTCACCACCACGTATCACCGTGGAGAACTCAAACCGATGCAACTAATGCAATGGCAAGAACACACGAAGTGGTCAAGTCCCTCACTCCCAAATCCCACCAAAGCAACAAAAGCTATGGAGGAATATGAGAGGAAGAACAAGGAGAACACCAAGAACTCCAAGATCTAGATCCAAGGGGTTCCCCTCACATAGAGGAGAAAGCGATTGGTGGAAATGTAGATCTAGATCTCCTCTCTCTTTTCCCTCAAGAACTAGAAAGAATCATTGGAGGGATTGAGAGATAGCAAGCTCGAAGAAGGTCAACAATGGGGGGCAAACACGAGCTAGAAGGATAAGGTTCAATGGGGAAGAAGACCCCCTTTTATAGGACATCCCGAATCCAACCGTTACAGCCGTTTTTGCACTGCAGCGGTACAACCGCTTGAACCGGAGCCACCGGTAGTACCGGTCGGCCGGAGCCAACCAGGAACTACCACTCCACCACCGCCCAACAACCGCCTCTCATACAGAAGGGGTTCACCCCATAGCGGTGGTTGGGGCGGTGGTTGTGCCAGTGCAACCGCCAGACCAGCGCTCCTGTGGTGGCTAAGTCCGGAGCGGTACAACCGCTCCAGACACCGGTAGTACCGGTTCGCCTTAGCCGTCCGGGAACTACCGGGCCACCACCGCCCAGCCACAGCTCAAATACAGAAGGGAGTCCGGTAGTGGAGCGGTGCTGGGCCGGAACAACCGGTCAAGCGGTACAACCGCTTTTACAAGCGGTACAACCACTCGGTACAAACAAAAACACTGCCACAGAGAATAGAGGATACAATAAAACCTGAACTGCCAGAACTTCTGCAAATGAGCTCCGAATTGAGCAAACTCAAGCTTTTTGGATAGACGACGACGAGTACTATCCAACAGCGACTGGATATAGTAAGAAGAGACAGTAGAAAAAATGCCAATGATATAGAGATGTGAAACCTCTATGAATGAAGAACCGGCAAACACTCCAATATCGAAAACATCATAGAAGATGCACATGAACTCTGTTTTCGATGAACTCGAGCTTGTCATGAAGATGACAAAAAGCTCTAAAACTCACAAAGAGAAACACCAAACAAGAACCAAGAAAGAAGATGCAAGGATGCAATGGTTTGAGCTCTCTACGAACGATACGATCAAGCTACTCATACGAGAGCCCCCCTTGATAGTACGGCAATCAATCCTATAACCCGGTCTCCCAACTACCACCATGAGACCGGTAAAATAGAAAACCTATCAAGGGCAAACCTTTGCCTTGCACATAGTCCACTTGAGCTAGATGATGACGATCTTGACTCCCTCAAGTTGGACCACCTTTCTTGATTGCGCTGGCTCAATGAAGACTAGTTGATTGCTCCCCCATACTCCACTATCGGTGAGCCACTCTTTGGCACATCTTCACAAGTCCATTGTCACCACAATGGACGGCAAGCTTCAAGCATGATCTCTTCGTGATGCTCCACTTGAACTTGCACACTGCAACCTTGATAACGATCACCACTTGACATCATCCTCCATGGGACATATGAGTCCTTCCTTTTGATGCACGCCCGTGGAAACAAACCTAACACCACAACGAACTCGCACATAGACCATGGGTTAGTACACAAAGCGTAATGGACAATGCTTACCATACCGTGAGATCACTTGATCCCACTCGGTACATCTTCTACGCTTTGTGTTTTGATCAACTTGAATCACTCTTTGTATTTAGTCTTGATCAACCTTGTATCTTTCCAACTCTCTTCATTAAGATGATGTCTTGAAGGTAAACATGAATGTCCACACAATCTTCTTCTTCAACACATGCTTGCAATAGGCTCATCTCTCACATGACCAATCTTTGGATAAATCCTTGAATAGCACCTTGGTCAACACATATTCTTCTTGAAACCAACAAATGGACGGAAATGCCTATGGACAAACCCTTCAATATAACTCATGGCAACCATTAGTCCATAGAGATTGTCATCAATTACCAAAACCAAACATGGGGGCACCGCATGTTCTTTCACCTGCTCCAGACCCTGAGGGAGAGTTGTCCCGTCAGCGTCGTCGTGTTTCCTTTGCTCCGGAGGTGTCCCTTATCAGTTCCAATTCGGAGTCTGACACCGAGGAGACACCAGCAGGCCCGTCAGAGTGCCGACGCGATCGCTGTCGTCACGAGTAGACGAGGATGATGTGGTGTTTGGTTGTATGCATGTAGTAGTACTATCCATGCTGTTGTCCTGTTATGTATGCTGGATGATGTATTGTATAATTATGTTGCTTTCTGTTATTCGCGTTGGCTTTTCTCGATTTCTTTTCCGGGTTCGTTGCTCCACCTTCCTATTTTTTCCCTTATGGATGTTGCTCATCTCGATGCTTCGTATTGGGAAACATATATATGATGACAAGGTGTGGCAGTAACTGTCATGGTGGCGACGACACTCCAGTTCGTTGATCCGCTAGGCAAGCAGGACATTCTCCAGAACCGTATCAGCCACCACCTCCTCCACCATGCATACTAGTAGGTGACATTGATAATGTTGTTCTTGCAAGTAGTATTATGAGGTAGGAACCCAAGCCCTTGTCACCAAGCCCCGGGAATCGTCGTTAAGTTAGTTGCAGCTATGCTTCAGTAGACGGGGATTGGTATGAGTGTTTCATGTGAGATGTGAGTGTGATAATAATATCTGGATCAACTTTAAGAATTCAAGATTTCAATTGATCACCCAGTGCTACAGACTAAGAGGGGATCCTGGGGGTTGACTAGTGATTACCTGGGGATCCTAGGGACTGACTAGAGATCACCCAATTTTACCAGGGGATCCGGGGGATTGACCAGTGATCACCCAGCTTTACGGAAGGCCACCCAGGCTCAAAGAGATTGATGGATCTTTCAAGACCAGAAGCTTCCGTGTGCAGCCGCAAGCTATTATGGGCTCTAGCATAGTCGAGTACTTTGGAAAGACTGTGTCTCGGTCATCCTGTTCTGAAACACCTGGCAGTGCGGGGACTTCAAAGGAGGCGATCGAGTCTTGCGGGAAAAGTGCGCAAACCTCTGCAGAGTGTTAAAACCTAATCGATTAGCCGTGTCCCCGGTTATGGACAAGTTGAGCATCTGGAATTGGAACTATCAGGAAACTCTCGACACAATTAAGTAAATGAGTTGGGTTTATTAATAATTGGGATATGAGAATTGGTTGGCGGAACCATCTCATTAATCAACCAATCTTTGTAGTAATATTTGCTTTGACTCCCTTGTTGTAGGAAAAATCAGCTTTACGCAAAAATATAACTTTGAGCCCTACCAGCCATATTTGCATATAGAATAGATGTTTTATTCATCAGTTCTCTCTTGTGACTTGCCGGCATATTCAAAATGCTGACCTACACGGATGCAACATCTCATGTTGCAGAGGATTACTATGACCAGGAGTGAGGCTACGTTCTACGCTTGGCGATATGCCTATGGAGTCGGATGGACTCGCTATCTTCTACGTCTTTCGCAGTAGTTATCTCATGAGTTGGCCTTCAGCCAAATTTATTATCTTTGTAATAAAAACTCTATATGAGATTCGATGTAATAAAGCAGGTGTGATTGAACTTTGATATATACATTGATGTACTGTGTGTGCCAGCATGATCTTGGGATGGTACAGATACACAAAGACTTGACCCTATTTGGTCGGGTCGCTACACTATGCTAATTACATTGTTGCTAAGTATATACCACCTAGCTTCACATACCAACAAAAGAAAAAGTTCTTCTTTGATTTAAGACATTACTTTTGGGATGACCCACATTTATATAAAGAAGGAGTAGAAGGTGTTATTAGACGTTGTGTACCTGAGCATGAACAGGAACAAATCCTACGGAAGTGTCACTCTGAGGCATACGGAGGACACCATGCGGGAGACAAAACTGCACATAAGGTATTACAATCTGGTTTTTATTGGCCTACTCTTTTCAAAGATGCACGTAAGTTTGTCCTCTCTTGTGATGAATGTCAAAGAATTGGTAATGTTGGTAGACGTCAGGAAATGCCTATGAATTATTCACTTGTTATTGAACCATTTGATGTCTGGGGTTTTGATTATATGGAACCTTTTCCTTCCTCTAATGGGTATACACATATCTTAGTTGTTGTTGATTACGTTACTAAGTGGGTAGAAGCTATTCCAACTAGTAGTGCTGATCATAACACTTCTATTAAAATGCTTAAAGAAGTTATATTTCTGAGGTTTGGAGTCCCTAGATATTTGATGACTGATGGTGGTTCACATTTTATTCATGGTGCTTTCCGTAAATTGCTTGCTAAATATGATGTTAATCATAGAATTGCATCTCCATATCATCCTCAGTCTAGTGTTCAAGTTGAATTAACTAATAGGGAAATAAAATTAATTTTGCAAAAGACCGTTAAGAGATCTAGAAAGAATTAGTCTAAGAAACTTGATGATGCATTGTGGGCTTACAGAACTGCTTATAAAAATCCTATGGGTATGTCTCCTTATAAAATGGTCTATGGAAAAGCATGTCATTTACCTCTTGAACTAGAACATAAGGCATATTGGGCAATTAAAGAACTTAATTATGATTTTAAACTTGCCGGTGAGAAGAGGATATTTGATATTAGCTCTCTAGATGAATGGAGAACACAAGCTTATGAAAAATGCCAAGCTGTTTAAAGAAAAAGTTAAAAGATGGCATGATAAGAGAATTCAAAAATGGGAATTCGAAGTAGGTGATCATGTTCTGTTATATAATTCTCGTTTAAGATTCTTTGTAGGAAAGCTTCTCTCTAAATGGGAAGGACCATATATCATCGAAGAAGTTTATCGCTCCGGAGCCATCGAAATAAACAACTCCAAAGGAACTAATCCAAGAGTGGTTAATGGGCAAAGAATTAAACATTATATCTCAGGTACTCCCATTAATGTTGAAACTAATATTATTCAAACAATGACACTTGAAGAGCACATATAAGAAACCTTCCGGAACGCTCCAGAATCCTGAAAAGGAGTAGGTATGTAGTACGGTAAGTAAACCGATTCCAAAAATTCCATAAAAGTACTTTCTATTTGTTTTGGAATATATAAAAAATTAGGAAAATAATAAACAATCAAAAAAGTGCACGAGGGAGCGACAAGCCTGGGGGGCGCGCCCTACCCCCAGGGCACGCCTACCGAGCTTGTGGCTCCCCCGTGGACTTTCCTGACTCCGTTTTTCTCCCAAATTACTTTGTCCTGCATGAAAAAAATTCATTATATATACTCTCGGATGTTTTTACCACCGTATCACAAGTTTCCCTCTGTTCTTGTTTCGGGCTGTTTTTTTGACAGATCTAGATCACCATGGTGTCTCCAAGCTCGTCCAAGGACAAGTTCTACGAGAAGGTCATCAACCTGTACCTTCCGGAGGTGATGAAACACCCTCAAGCCATTGAGATGCATAAGGGGGTGCTTCACATCTGGGACATTCAAGGGCCCAAGAAGACCAGGAGCGAGAAGGCCAGGCTGGAAGCGGTGGAACATGAGATCTTCAAGTGCCAGGGAATGGTGGAGCGCTGACTCAGTGCTAACCACTCCATGATCACAGAATTCATCCGTGAGCACAAGGTGGACAACAAGGACATTGGGAACGCCATCTTCAAGCTCAATGACCGGATTGATCATCTTCAGGCCCAAATCTATGACTTACAAAACCAAAATTTTGAGAATGAGGCCAAGTTTAAAGGTATGAGTTTAGCTGCAAGTTTCATGACCCTAGAAACACGTTCATCCTTTTATGATGGGGAGCCTATGCCTTGGAATATGGAGGACAAGCCTATCACTTCATCACCACCATCACCGAAGAAGGAGACTTGAGTACACGGGTATGGGCACCACCCTTGGCTTGTGCCAAGCTTGGGGGAGGTGCCCCGGTATCGTATCACCATCACTTTTATCATAATTATCTATCTTAGTTCGATCATTAGTTATTTCGTGATTTAGAAGAATAAAGTTTTAGTATGATTTAGTTTCTAGTGCTTGCTTTGTGATCTATCTATCTATGTAATCATGTGTGAAAGTTATATAATAAAGAGTAGTTTGAGTTGAGTTGTTTTGCTTCTCTTAATCCCATCTTGGAAACAAAAATAAAAAGAATAAAGAAAAGAGAGATCATATGCTAATCCCATGGGGAGTGATGACTTCACATAAAAAAGTATAATTGATAAAACTTGTTGGAAGTTGACAAACATAGCATTGGTCATTGTTGCAATTCATGAAAAGTAATAAAGGAAGAGAGGTGTCACATATAAATATACTATCTTGGACATCTTTTGTGATTGTGAGCCCCCATTAAATATTCTATGTCAAATAGTCGACGTTGGACAAGGAAAACAACGTAATGAGTTATGTTTGCTTATATTCACATAGAAGTTATATTGTTTTGGATCCTCTAACGTGTGGTGCTTGCCCCCTATCTTTTGCTAGCCAAAATTCTTTACTAAGTAGAGATACTACTTGTGCATCCAAAAACCCTTAAACCCAGTTTCATGTCATGAGAGTCCACCATATCTACCTATGGATTGAATAAGATCCTTCAAGTAAGTTGTCATCGGTGAAAAAGCAATAAAAATTGCTCCTAAATATGTATGATCTTTTATTGTAAGGGAAAATAAGCTTTGTACGATCTTGTGATGGTGAAGAAATAAAAGTGATAGACTGCATTGTTGGCGCAATAATTTGCCTCCTTATGTTTTGGAGATTGTTGACATAAACAGTGAGGGACTGATGTGTTTGCTAGTGCACACAGAGTAACAGGTCCCTGGAGTCAAGAGGAGTGTGGTTCAAACTCTGAAGAAAATCCCCTACGTGGCAGTGAAGGTTATCACCGAAGATTATGATGACAAGAGTGACCCCTCAAAAATTGCTGATGCAAAGCTATTGATTCGGTGCTCGTCCAAAGAAAGTGACTGCTGCCGAGAAGATTGAAGACGAAGTGAAGACGTAGCATTTATTTCATTGTTTCTCTTCTCTTTATTGAGTCATAGGACCACCGTACTACTAAGAGGGGTGTAGCGTTCAAAGCTTTGATTCTCTGATGCTAAACCCAAATCCTATGAAAGTTGCGAGAGTAATCTCTTTGTGCTCCGAGCAAATACTTGCCAGCAAGAGACTGTGATCTTATTCGCTGCGAGAGATTTGTCTCTGACCAAGGAGTTAGCATTACTTGTTCCTCAAGTAATGTTACCGTTGCTCTTAAAATCCGACCGTTGTGAACGTGTCGATTGGCCATTGGCTGGACCGCGTGTCCAAAATGGTCATTTCCCATCAGGGAAGGCTGCGGCTATAAATAGCCACCCCGCACCGGCGTTGTCCGGTGGCTGCTCCATGTGATTGTGAGAAGATTGTTGAGCAACCCCCTCTCCAGAATGATTTGAGTTTAAAGTCCACCGAGAGAAAACCCCAGAGCCGAAAAATTAGATAGTGGTTCAGCATCACTCGAATCTAAGTCCAGTACGCTCCGCCTATTACTCTTAAGAGCTGCGAACTCTCTAGATGGTTAGATGTCAATTTCTTCAGAGACCAAGAGTAATTGTGGTTCTCGAAGAAGAAGTCTGTAAAGGTTTGGAGATTACCTCAAGCATCTACCATGAGTGATCGGCATTGGTTGACGAACCAATTGTCGAGGAGAATAGGGCGAAGAGAGTTTATCTTCTGTGTTAAATCACAACCCCTCCAACCAGACGTAGTCCTTTTGCAGAAGGGCGAACTAGTCTACCAAATTCCTTGTCACCATCGAGCATCACTGGTCACCTCTGCTACTCCCCTTTACATTCGAACTGTGATGTATGACATATTTCAATCATGTGATTTGTCTCGATGCATGCTCTTAGTTTCCATTCGGTAGTTTGTATTCACTCACTGTACACTGTTTTCATTCGCTCCGCTGCTGGGTTTCGAGAGTTTTGATATTTCCGAAGAAAATTTAAAACTCCCATTCACCCCCCTCTGGTAGAGATACTTCGTTCTTACAATTGGTATCAGAGCAAGGTACTCCTTGACTCTGTTCATTTTGGTCTAACCACCTTGGAGTTTAAGTATGTCTTCAGTGAGCTACAAGTCGCACCTCAAGATTCCCATCTTCGATGGGATGGACTATCCCTTCTGGAAGGAGAAGATGAAGATTCGTCTCCGAGCTATTGATGATGATATGTGGAACGTGGTGCAGAATGGATTCATGGTTGAAGTGCCCCAGGTCCCCACTGACCACGAGAAGAAACTCATTCAGATGGATGCTCAAGCCAAAGATGAAATTGGTGGCCATCTCTCTCGTGCTCAATTTCTTCGCTATCGTCAGTGTGAAACTGCAAAGGAATTGTGGGACATTCTTGAAAAGATAAATCAGGGTGTTTCAACTCAGAAAGAAGCTCGCATTGATACTCTTTGGGCGAAGTTCAATTGGTTCAAGCGAATCGGAAATGAAAGCTGCTAGCAAACCTTCGATCGCCTGAGTGACATTGCAAACGAGCTGCAAGGTCTCGGCGCCAAACACATCACTGATCATGAAGTTCTGAAGAAACTGCTCCGATCCCTTGACAGTTTGTTCGACAATCTAGTTCTAATGATTCGGGAACGAGCTGATTTCAAGGTTCTCGACTCAGCTGATATCATGGAAAGGCTAAACACCCACGAGGAACAAGAAGAAGAAAAGAGAGATATCTATGGTTCAAGTCACCAAAAAAGTCATGCTCTCAAGGCTGTGGCTGAATCTTCCTCAGAAGGAAATGCCGAAGAAGATTCAGATAACTGAGAAAGGATCAGCAAGGATCTTGCATTGATCATGAAAAGATTCCAGCGCCTTCAAAGGAAAAATCAGTTTCAGAAGAAAGGATCCAGCAACTCTGGCGGCTCCAAATCTTCATCAAAACCTACTGGAGATTACACCTGCTTCAAGTGCAAAAAGCCAGGGCATTTCATTTTGGACTGCCCTCTCTGGGAAGCTAAAATCCATGCCAGTGGAAGATATGATTCAGGAAACAACCATGGCAAAGGCAAGAGCAAAAGCTATGACTCCGATGATGAGAAGAAAACGAAGAAGTTCTTCAAGAAGAAGGATAGCTCCTCCAAATCCTCGTCAAGATCTTCCTCAAGGAATCCCTCCAAATCCTCATCCAACCACAAAAACACCTCTCGCAAGGCCAAGGCGTACATCGGCAAGGAGATGGATTCCGATGAAGAAGAATCATCTGACTCCGAAGAAGTTGATGAATCCGATTAGGATTCTGACCGGCTTGGTAGGCATAGCATGTGCCTCTACCCCTGCATCGAACTTCTTCGAGAATCATTCGAGCGATAACGAGTCTCCTGCGTACTGCTTCATGGCCAAAGCCTCGAAAGAAAAGGTATCTTCCAAACATCACAAGGTTCACTCCAGCGATCAATACTCTTCGGATGAAGATGACCATGCTAAACTGATTAAAATTGCTAATATGCAACAAATCTCTCTCAAGAAAATTGAGAAAACCCTCAGGAAATATGAAGGGTTGTTGGTTGAGGAGATGGAGAAAAATCAGTCGTTGACAGAAGAGCATTCCGCTCTCGAGTCTCGAATGGAAGAACTATCAAGTCGTCATGATTTTCTCTCGGCCGACCACGAGAGATTGACTTATGATTACCTGAAAAGGAAACAGGAACTCGAGTCGCTGAGAGAGGCTCATGATGACTTGATCAGAGAAAATTCTCTTCTCACCCAACAACTCAAAGAGAAACCTGAAGTGTTTATACTACCCTGCCTAAAATGCCTTGAATGCAGTAACTCTGAATCAAATGCTGAATCTTCTGTGAATGCTAACCCCTCTGTCTAGGAAAATGGTTCTATTTCTGATGAAAATGCTAGGTTGAAGGATCTTCTTTAGACAGGAATGTTCAAGTCTCTCAAAGGGCATCAAACCTTGTGTGATGTTCTGAAGAAATCCATTCTTCACAAAAAATCCCAGGAAAGAAGGTATCGGTTTCGAAAGGAAACTGAATGAAAATGACTCCTATTGGGAACCTGATCAATATCCTCGCACTGTGTGGGTGCCTGCCAAGAGCAAAACACTCGATCCAGCTTTACTTTCGGGATATGACTCTCCGATCCCTGAATACTCATATGATGATTCTCTGGACAACTATAAGTTGTTCAAAAACCAATGTGGTGAGGCTGTTGCTCGCTATGTTGGACCAAACAGCAGGAATGGCCCCCCAAAGAAAGCTATCTGGGTGCCCAGGAAAACTATCGAAGCATTACCTGTTACTAGGCTACTAACCATGCAGGAAGAAAATGCTCGATACATCCTTGAAAAGGCTCGACAGAATGAGTACATGCATACCTCATCTAACCATTATACTCATTCGTTTGGAAGGAATTTCAATGCATACTCTTTCGATTATGCTCGTACTCACTCAAGTCACAATTCTTATGACTATCGAAAGAAATCATATCCTGCTCGCTCATATGTTTCGAAGCCACCTACAAAGATGTGGGTGGTTAAGAAAGCCTGATTTCTCTGCAGGACTATGTCTCCGGGTGTACCGAATGGATAATGGATAGTGGATGCACTAGTCATATGACCGGAGACAAGTTGTTGTTTGTCGACCCCAACTTAACTGCTTCATCTCAGAAGTATATTACTTTCGGCGACAACAACAAAGGAAAGGTAATTGGGTTAGGTAAAATTGCTATATCCAAGGACAAGAACATTGATGATGTTTTACTTGTTCCGTCTCTTGGATTCAATCTCATGTCAGTTGGCAAGCTTTGTGATCTAGGCATGCTAGTTCTATTTTCATCATCCAAATGCATCGTCTTTATGGCCTCTGACAATTCCTTCGTCTTCGAGGGAAATAGAAAGGGTGATTTATATATTGTGGATTTCTCTAAGGGTCCCTCAGTCCAAACTTGTTTGCTTGCAAAAGCAACCGAAGGATGGCTGTGGCACCGAAGACTTGGTCATCCAGGTATGAGAAATTTGCAGACTCTCGTGAAGAAAAATCATCTTCGTGGCATTCCTGATGTGAAATTTGACAAGGATCGTCTCTATGGTGCGTGTGAAGCCGGCAAATTGGCCAAGAAGCACCATTCATCAAAAGTTGTCATGACCACTACAAGACCATTGGAAATTTTTCTTATTGAGGTGGTGCTATGTCGTTTTTGAAAATTTCCCTTCGTGGTTCATGATTCACGAGTTGTCAGGAATGATATATATTAAGCCCATCATTTTCTCTTCGCCCGAGAGATCATTTCACCCATCAATTTCTTCGTTGGAATTATCTTGGTATAGATTTCACCTAAAGCCTATCCTAAGGACTGTTGCTATTGTGGTGCTCATCAATGATCCAAGTTTCTCCTTCTCTTCTCGGTGAAAGAGGTTTTCATCTTTTCGAGATCTCAAGCAATCAATCGTTTCCGTTAGTGGCCGGTTGTCACCTCATAATTTTGAGATGTTTTCCATAAGCCCACAACAAGATTATTCTTTTCGTTGTTGATTTTCCAACAACTCTGTTCAATCCTTCTTTGCGAGGATGCTTTTCAAATTCAATTATGGGGGGAAGTTGTCTTTGTTTCCCCTTTCTTTTCTTTTTAACGATCTAGCTTCTATTCTTTGTTCCGGAGGCATGGTGATGTTGCTCTCTTCGACCCATTATCTCGTTTCGCCAAGATCATGTTCTTTCCTTGCTCACACATTTTACCGGAGTGTTATGTCCTCTTTTCAAGTCTTCCTTCTTGTCAACCTCGGGTTTTCTTTTCTACCGGGATGCTATCCGAATTCTTTCGTTCTTATTCCTTTTCTATCTTGTTCTAATCGGAGTGGTTTCATAGTCTATCTTGTCTCTTGAGCTTTTGATTCTCGTCATATTCTCCGTTCCTCTTTTCTACCGGAGTGCTCTCAACTTCGTTCATCTCCGTTGCACCCTTTCTTTTGAGTTGTTCAACCTTCCAAGGTTCTTTCGTTTCACTCGTTTGTCTAAGAGCAACTTTCCTTTACCTCTTCCTCTTCCTCTTCCGGTTCCTTCCTAAGATCTCGGGTCGAGATCTTCTGTTAGTGGGGGAGAGTTGTGACGCCCCGAGACCGATGCTCCAGATTCCTTCCATTTATTTTCCGTCGTTGCCATGTGTTTCGTTTGCTTGTTGCACCTTGCCATGTCATCATGTGCATTTCATCCGCATGTTTTCATAAAACTTGCATCCGTTCATAGTTGTCATTCTCCCCGTTCCTTCCGTTGTTCGTTTCGAGACCCGACACACTCGCACGCGCCCGCGGCACCTTCGAATTATTATTTTATAAGTGGGATAAAAATGTTCTCGGAATGGGTTGAAAGTTGGCGTGTGGTCTTATTATATTATAGGTAGACCGCCTGCCAAATTTTGTTCCATTCGGAGGTCGTTTGATGCCCCAACGGATAACATATAGCGGCACTATAGCCGGTCAAACGTCGGACGTTTTCGGTGTTCCGAAAACCCTGCCGGGCTGCACCACTTCCCTCTCTTCTTAGCCCAACCCCTCTACACAGCCCATCTAGCCCACCTAGCTACCCCCTTCGCTCCGGACCGTCCGATGGCGATCGAACGGTCGAAAACGGACAAAATCCCCTAATCCCTAGCCCCCTGTCTATAAATAGACAGCCTCCCCAGCCATTTTGGGCTAAAAACCCTAGCCTATCCTTTCCCCTACCTCCAGCGCCGCCACCCTCCTTGTTTTCCATGCCGGCCAGCCCCTCCTCGCCACTTGGCAGCCGCGCCGCCGCTCCCCCACGTCGATCTGGACCCTCGGATCCGGATCTGACGGCCAGCGCCAGCCTCGCGCCTCCACCCAGCCACCGGGCCCGTGGAGCCCATCCGAGGCCCGCGCGAGCCCGCACCGCCTGTGTGCCGCCGCCCCGAGCACTGCTCGTCCCCGAGCCGCTTCGCTCGATCGGGAGGATCCCGTGCCCGAGCGCCGCCCCGAGCATCGTCGGACCTCCTCCACCGCACCTCGCGCCGGCCGGCCTTGCCGGAACCAGACCATGCCAGCGCCGCCGCCCTCCTTCTCTCCTCCCCCGTTCCCCTTCTTCTCTCCCTCTGACGGTCTCTCTCTCCATCCCAGGAGCTCGCCCTGCCATGGATCCCCGAGCCCGACGCCATGGCCGCCTTGAGCTTCTTCCCAACGGATCCGACCGGGAATGGATGGAACCGAGGAGCCCCGGCCAGATCAGCCCGTCCGCACCTCCCCCTGTGTCCGCGCCATCGTCGGGGCCTCACCCAGCAGCCGCCGCCGCCATGGCCCTACTCGGGATCGAGCAGAGGAGCTGCTCGATCCGCTTGCCTCGCTCGCCCTGGCATGTGGGCCACCAGCGGCCCAGCCCCGCCGAGCCAAGCCGGCCTCAACAGCCTCCCGCATCAGGCCCAGCCCAATGTGAGCGGCCTGCTATCTCTCGCCCACTGTCGTCACATAGTATCATGCGCTCACTCTGTTTTTCTGTCAAAACGGCCAAGTCCTCAGATTTTCAGCAGCATACATGCATTTTGTGTTGCTTGTACCTCTTGACCTGAGCATCCCATGATGATGATCCATATATGTAAATTGCTCAACTCTTCATGCTCTACATGATGCTTGCTGTTGCATGCATATTAGGAGTCATCCACATGCCTAAATCTCTGTTGCAAAAGTGCATCCTGATGTTAACTGCAGAAAACTGTTAATATGTATCACTTTGTCATTTTTGTGTGAATTAATGCAAATGTCATATGAGCATCTTGTCAACATGAGTTTGGAGCATTTTCATGTCTTCTTGCTGTTAGTATTTATTTGATGCCATGATATGCCATGATGTGACTGCCATGAGCTTGTAAACATGCCTAGTCAATATTTCTGTTTTAAGTAAAACTGTCTGTGATAAAACTTGCCAACTTTGCTTGATGGTAGCCGCTAATCTAGAGCTCATATGTATTTGATTCCTTCATGAGATTTGGTCTATGTAATGTCTACTTTGATGCCATGCCTTTGGTTGCCATGTAAAGTTCCTGTAGTATGTCTCTTTCTTGCTCTCAAGTTGCCATCATATTAACCCTGCTCATGTATATGCCCTGTCATAATCTGTAGCAGAACATTGCATTTTGAATGGATCATATTGACTTAACCTTGATGCCTATGAACCTGAACCTTAAAGATGATTTGAAGTATGTCATGTCTACTTTAAGTGCATATCATGATGATGCCCATCATGTTACTGTAGCTTGCTGTTTGATGCTTGCAAAGTGCTATGTTGCTGTTTTGGGTAGATTGTTAATATAACTTGTGTGGCTTGTAATTGTTGAACCGTTGCTCTGTTTTGATCATGTCCTATATGGAACTTGCTTAGATTTGTGTGTAGATTCATATTGTGATGTTGCATCCTTGCTTAGAGTGTTTGTGGTTGATGTTTGCATGCATTTTGCATTATTGCCATGTTAAACTTGTTTAGCTCATATCTTCTAGACCGTAGCTCCGAATTAAATGATCTACATATGTAACTGGATTAGAAAAATGTGTAGATCATCATCATGCATGTTAACTTGCTGTTTAACAACTTTAACATTGTGTTTAATTCAGATCAGTACCAATTTCGAAATTTGCATATGGGGACCTTCCGGAATTGTTATTTGTGTTTCCGGCCTCATTTAAACTTGCCTAGTTGTATGGATTGTTTATGCTTCATCTCTTGCCATGCTTAACAACATTTAATCTTGTCATGCATCATATTTGGTTGTGCATCATGCCATGTTTATGCTTGTGTGTTTACCATGTTGTTTGCTTCTTTCCGGTTGTGCTTCGTCTCGATAGTTTCGGTTTCGTTGCGATTGTGAGGATTCCTTTGACTACGTGGTTCGTCTTCTTCATGGACTCATTCTTCTTCCGAGCAGGATTTCAGGCAAGATGATCATGACCTTGGATATCTCTACTATCTTTGCTTGCTAGTTGTCTCGTTGCTATCGCTATGTCGCGCTTCCTACCACATACATGCCAACCTCTCATATGCCATGATACAGCCTCTAACCACCCTTACCCAGCAAACCGTTGTTTTGCTATGTTACCGCTTTGCTCAGCCCCTTTCTTATAGCGTTACTAGTTGCAGGTGCAGTTGTAGGTTGTTCCATGTTGGGACATGGATATCATGGGATATCACAATATCTCTTATTTAATTAATGCATCTATATACTTGGTTGTGGGTGGAAGGCTCGGCCTTTTGCCTAGTGTTTTGTTCCACTCACACCGCCCTAGTTTCTGTAATACTGGTGTTATGTTCCTTGATGAGCGCTTCTAACACATGTGGGGCATATGGGAACCCCCTTGTCCATTCGTTTTAGGATAAGACTTCTCCAGCAAGGCCCAACATTGGTTTTAACATTTGCCAACATGAACCTAATAATTAATGCATAGAGGGTCGCCACCTCGGGGACTCTTTTAATTCCAACATAACTCGGGCCAGCGGCAAAACACAACCGTTGGTCCACCTACCTAGCAGTCGGCGGAGCCGCCTCGGGGCAACTCGGGTTCTTTTGGCTACCGTCCACTTAGCATAGACGGATGATGCCCGTAGATAGACTGCACGCGGCTCTAGACACGGATCTGGCTCACCGAGAGGTCTTGCTGGTTTAGTTTTACCCGTTACAAGTGGCTTGTCCACCGGGATTCCTTATCGTAAGCATCGTGATTTCATGGTGTGAGGATGTTCCATCGGATGCGTGTGGTAATTTATAATGGACTACTTGGAGCACCCCTACAGGGTTAAATCTTTCGTGAAGCCGTGCCCGTGGTTATGTGGCGACTTGGAAATTTATAACCTCCGGTTGTAGAGAACTTGAAACTAAATTCAAATAACATACACCAACCATGTGCGTAATCGTGATTGTCTCTTCTTGTGAGGTTTGAACCAAGAAGTGAACACGGTGGGGTTATGCTTGACTCGTAAGTAGGTGTTCAGGATCACTTCTTGATCATTATTAGTTTGCGACCGTTATGCGTAGTTACTCTTCTTATTCTTTTACTCGTAAGTTAGCTACCATACAATGCTTAGTGCTTGCTGCAACCTCACCACCTTACCCTTCCATACCCATTTAAGCTTTGATAGTCTTGTTACCCATGGTTATGGGATTGCTGAGTCCTCGTGGCTCACAGTTTACTACAACAACAGATGCAGGTATAGGTAATGCGATGATTTGACGTGAGAGCGATGCGCGTTGCTTTTGGAGTTCTTCTTCTGCTTCTTCTTCTTCGTCGATCTGGGGATAGATTCCGGGTCGACAGCCTGGGCTAGCAGGGTGGATGTCGTTCTTCTTTTCGTTTGATTTCATTCGTAGTTGGATTCTGCTCTTCTGTATGGTGTTTGCTATGTATTGACGTATTCATGTGATGATTGTATGTATTTGTATGTATCCCCATCTATTATGTACATGGTACGATGTAATGATATCCACCTTGCAAGCGTCTTCAATATGCGCTTCTACTCTTGGTGGGACCTCCGAGTTCCTCGAGAATAGAATCGCATATTGGGCGTGACAATGAAGCCATTTTCCCTAGAAAAAAAAATCAGAAGAAGACTTTCGGGACGAAGCGCCGCCGTCTCAAGGCGGAACCTGGGCAGGAGCACTTTTGCTCTCCGGCGGAGCGATTCCGCCGGGGATACTTCCCTCCGGGAGGGGTAAATCGAAGCCATCGACATCACCAACGATCCTCTCATCGTGGGAGGACCAATCTTCATCAACATCTTCACCAGCACCATCTCATCTCAAACCCCTAGTTCATTTCTTGTATTCAATCTTTGTCTCAAAACCTCAGATTGGTACCTGTGGGTTGCTAGTAGTGTTGATTACATCTTGTAGTTGATGCTAGTTGGTTTATTTGGTGGAAGATTATATGTTCAGATCCTTAATGATATTCAATACCCCTCCAATCTTGAACATGAATATGATTTGTGAGTAGTTACTTTTGTTCTTGAGGACATGGGAGAAGTCTTGTCATAAGTAATCATGCGAATTTGGTATTCGTTCGATATTTTGATGATATGTATGTTGTTGCTTCCTTTAGTGGTGTCGTGTGAACGTCGACTAGATGACACTCACCATCTTTGGGCCTAAGGGAAGGCATTGTGGATTAGTAATTAGATGATGGGTTGCTAGAGTGACAGAAGCTTAAACCCTAGTTTATGCGCTATTCCGTAAGGGGCTGATTTGGATGCATATGTTTCATGCTATGGTTAGATTCATCTTAATTCTTCTTTCGTAGTTGCGGATGCTTGCGAGAGGGGGTAATCACAAGTGGGAGGCTTGTT
The DNA here is from genome assembly GCA_039707655.1 of Elymus sibiricus. Taxonomy (NCBI): domain Eukaryota; kingdom Viridiplantae; phylum Streptophyta; class Magnoliopsida; order Poales; family Poaceae; genus Elymus; species Elymus sibiricus. The sequence continues at coordinate 259,357,343 of CM077674.1, forward strand.
CAAGTAAGAACAACACCCAAGCACCTGTCCACCCACATATCAAATTATCAAAGTAGCGAACGCGAATCAAACAAACATGATGAAAGTGACTAGATGAGAATTCCCATATGTCCTCGAGAACTCTTTGCTTTATATAAGAGACCGTTCCAGCTTGTCCTTTGCTACAAAAAGGTTTGGCCACCTTGCTGCACTTTACTATACTTGTTACTTGTTACTTGTTACGAATTATCTTGCTATCAAAACTATCTGTTACCGCTACTTTCAATACTTGCACAGAATACCTTGCTGAAAACCGCTTGTCGTTTCCTTCTGCTCCTCGTTGGGTTCGACACTCTTACTTATCGAAAGGACTACGATTGATCCTCTATACTTGTGGGTCATCAACGGTCAACACTATACTCACAATGCTTATGGTTTTCCCCTTTTATATTCACTACCATCATCCTAGGTGCTTCGTCTCGTGCTAGCACTGCTCCTCAACCCATCAAGCGAAACAACATGCCACTCATAATTCGAAAGCTTAGTTGTTCAAATACGAATCTGATATGATGCTGATATTACTAAAACAGAGAATGTTTAATTGGTCAGCTAATGTTCCTACATTAGTTTCGAAAAGCATGTGCGCCACATATAGAGAGACAACAGGTAATTGCATTCATTTATGCGCTCTGGTTCATCATGGGTGGGCAACACACATTGTATTATCCAAAATCTGCTTGCTCTTCTTTCACATGTTCCTCTTTTGTTCTTCTCATTAAGTATAGTAGTACAGTATGTTCCTTGTCGGGAAGTGGAGCTGGGACATTTGCAGTCGACATGTATATTGGGTCGCTTCTGATGGATGCTTTCAACTATTCTAGTTGGTCTGCCATAATATCCAGGAAATGCTGGGAGATGTGTCGCCTTTGAGAGTCTAGACTGATAGTAATAGTATTGCGCCTTCAGTTGAATAGAGCTGCCCCTGTAGGGGATCCGAAGCATTTCCAGCCGTACTGGCAATACAAGCCCATATGTTCCAGCTAGTTCCACTTTCCTGATTTCACTCGTGATGCTTAGGGTTTTCCCCTTTTATCTACACTACTAAGATGTGACAGCCCGAGACCGATGCTCCAGATGCCTTCCATTTATTTTGTTGTCGTCGTGTGATTTATTTGGCTTGTTGCATTTCATCATGTCATCATGCGCATTGCATCCGCATGTTTTATAAAACTCATGGACTGTTCGTAGTTTCCGCTTCTTCCTTGTCTCTGTTGGTCTTCTCTCTTCTTCCCCGAACCCAAACCGGACGGTCGTGACCGGTGGGTCCGGATCAATCCCGAAATACCCCAAACATCTTCGGTTTCTTATTTGGACTCTCCTAGCCTATATTTCTCGACCGTCCAATCTAAATCGGAGGGTCAATTTAGCCCCTAAACTCATCCACCTATTAAAAATAGCAGATGAAACCCAAGCCCCTAGCCTGTCCAATCCATCCATCCCGCAGCCGCCGCCACCTCTCTCTCGGATCTCCATCGGGATCCTCCTGGATCCATCTCCCTCCAACCAGCGCCCGAGCCTCCACCTCTCGATCCCCATCCATCCAACTGCCCATCGCCACTTCCGCCTCCGACCACCTCCCTTGTTCTACGCTCCGTCCAAAATCACAGCAGCCAACCCAACGCACCCCAGTCTCCTCCTCGATCCCCTCATCGCCCGAGCTCCAGCTTGCACGCGTGCACCCTCGAGACCTTTGTCCCGCCGTGCCGGAGTGCTCTTCCTCGCACGCACGATCCAAGGAGAGGAGCTCCTCCTCTGTCCCGAGCCCCTATTCAGGAGACCCGCAACATCTCGAGCGCCCGTGCTCTCTTTGTTCCCAAGCGCAGCCGACGACCACCACCTCGAGCAGGACCCTCGCCGCGACCACCTCACCTCGTGCCTCCTGCTGTTCCCCAAGTCGCCGGCGAGCTGATGACTGCCTCGCACTGCCCTTGTTCTTTCTCTCCTTCCCCAGATGCTCACTCTTCTCTAACCTTTCCCCTCTCTTTGTTCGGGTACAGGAGAGATGGAGCTCCAAGCAGCGCCGTCGGCCCTTCACCACTTCGCCCCACGTCAAGTTCGTGCCCGCCGCCGGTGTCGCGTGCTCACCTCCGTCCGGCTCCGTTGCAGCCGGACCTCCCCGCGCCTCTGCCTACGTTGCCACGCCGCCCCGCTTCGCCGGCACACCTCCTGCCAGCCGCCATGGACAGCGCCGCCGTTGTGTCTGCTCATCAAAGGGAGACGAACGCCAGCGCCCGCCCGTGGTCGCATTGATTGCTGGTCAGCACGCGTGGGCCCCATCTACAGCGACCGCGCCAAGTTCATGCGCCTGGGCCACCTCCCCTTCGCCAGATCAGGCCCAGCCTGCTGCTTCCCCGCCGGCCTACTCCAGATCCACAGGCCCAGGTGGCCCGATGTGAGCTCCGACCCTGTCCCTTGCCCGTGCGTCGATTTGCTATCCAACGCTCACCCAAATTCAGCCTAGTGCATGTTTTTTTCCGTTCGTCGATTTTCCTAATTATCCCGAAAACTGCTGTTTTACAGACTAGTCCCTAGAATCATGCATCTAATAACTTTTCACCCATGCATCGGATTAAAATGAATCATATATGTTAAATGCATAGAATTTCATGTAGTTTCATAATATCCAACTTTCATCCATGTTAAAAATGTCTAAAATTGCTGTTTGCATTAGTTTGCATAAATAACAATTAAAATGGTTTATTTCATAACTAAATAAACGTAGCTCCGAATGAAATAAACTACATATGTAAATTGACTAGAAAAACATGTAGATTAACATGGTGCACTTATTTTGCATGATTAACAACATTAAAATGGTGTTTTAGGCAGAACAGTACCAAATTCAAAATTTGCATATGGGGAAATACCGGAATTGTTGTTTGTGTTTCCGGCCTCATTTAAACTAGCCTAGTTGTATGGATTGATCATGCTTCATCTCTTGCCATGTTCAACAACATTTAATCTTGTCATGCATCATATTTGGTTGTGCATCATGCCATGTTTATGCTTGTGTGTTTACCATGTTGTTTGCTTCTTTCCGGTTCTGCTTCTTCTTGATAGCTCCGGTTATTTTGCGATTGTGAGGATTCGTTCGACTACGCGTGTTCGTCTTCTTCATGGATTCGGTCTTCTTCCTAGCGGAATTTCAGGCAAGATGATCATGACCTTGGATATCTCTACTATCTTTGCTTGCTAGTTGTCTCGTTGCTATCGCTATGTCGCGCTTCCTACCACATATATGTCAACCTCCCATATGCCATGATACAGCCTCTAACCACCCTTACCCAGCAAACCGTTGTTTGGCTATGTTACCGCTTTGCTCAGCCCCTTTCTTATAGCGTTGCTAGTTGCAGGTGCAATGCAGGTTGTTCCATGTTGGGACATGCATATCATGGGATATCAAAATATCTTTTATTTAATTAATACATCTATATACTTGGTTTTGGGTGGAAGGCTCGACCTTTTGCCTGGTGTTTTGTTCCACTCATGCCACCCTAGTTTCCGTAATACCGGTGTTATGATCCTTGATTAGCGTTCCTAACATGCTCAGGGGTATGGGACCCTCTTGACAGTTCGCTTTGAATAACCGCTTCCAGCAAGGCCCAACTTTGGTTTTAACATTTGCCAACATAATAATACTAAATTAAATAATTAATTTGCATAGGGAGTTAGCGCTACCCGAGGATTCTTAATTCAACATAATACTGGTGGGCCAGTGCCGATGGTGTTGGTCCAAAACGGTTAGACTACGGGGCCACCACGGGGAAACCCGAGGCATTGGTTTTACTCGTAGGATGTCCCATCTGGTCGTGGCCTAAGACGAGATACGCGCGGCTACTATCAGGGTGTCGGCATGCCGGGAGGTCTTGCTGGACTTGCGTTACCATTGTCGAAATTTCTTGTGCACCGGGATTCCAAGGATACTTCGGGCTGACTCGAGGTTGATCGGGTTTTCTTGAGGTTGAGGTCTTCCACTGCAGCTTGTGTTGGTTTGTGATGGACCAGGTTGGAACACCCCTGCAGGGTTAAATCTTACGCGAAGCCGTGCCCGCAGTTATGTGGCGACTTGGATATTTATAACCTCCGATTGTAGAGAACTTGACACTAAATTCTAATTAAAATACACCAACCGCGTGCGTAACCGTGATCGTCTCTTTTTGAGGGAGTTCGGGAAGAGAACACGGTGGGGTTATGCTTGACTCGTAAGTAGGTGTTCAAGATCACTTCTTGATCATTATTAGTTTGCGACCGTTATACGTAGTTTACTCTTCTTATTCTTGTACTCGTAAGTTAGCCACCATACAATAGTTAGTGCTTGCTGCAACCTCACCACTTTACCCCTTCCATACCCATTAAGCTTTGATAGTCTTGTTACCCATGGTTATGGGATTGCTGAGTCCTCGTGGCTCACAAATTACTACAACAACAGATGCAGGTACATGTAATGCGATGATCTGACGTGAGAGCGATGCGCGTTTGCTTTTGGAGTTCTTCTTCTTCGTCGATCTTGGGATAGGTTCCGGGTCGGCAGCCTAGGCTAGCAGGGTGGATGTCGTTCGTGTCTTTCATTTGTGTTTCACCCGTAGTCGGATTCTGCTCTTCTGTATGGTGTTTGCTATGTATTGATGTATTCCTGAGATGACTGTATGTATTTGTATATATCCCCATCTATTATGTACATGGTATGATGTAATGATATCCACCTTGCAAGCGTCTTTGATATGCACTTGTATCCCTGGTGCGACCTCCGAGTCCCTCGAGGATAGGATCGCATATTGGGCGTGACAAGTTAGTATCAGAGCCTCGACCGACCATACGTGCCCCCTTGATTGATCGAACCGTTGACGAGTCTAGAAAAGAAAAACTATTTTGAGTCTAGCTATATATCGGAGAGTAGGAATTCTTTTTACTCCTTATCCCCTTTGTCGCTCTGGTGAGGAATTGTGACGTAGGTGTTTTGATTCTACTACTCTTCTCACTCAATTTTTTTAGGATCACGCGGGTATTTTCGGAATCGTTGCGATATCGGTGTGATAGAATTCTGTTCTTGGTGCCTCCTGACCGTATGGATTGGACCCGAGGAGTTGAGCTCCAAGGGGTTCTTGTCACATTCGTTATCGTTTTAGTTCCTGAATACCAGAGGAGGACGACATCGAAACGCTTCTATACTTTTTGTGGTGGCAAATAGTGTCGTGACTTTTCCCCAGTATTGGAGGAGATAGCTCGGATGATCCACCATGACTAGTATCGCTGTGTTTTCAAAGGTCTGAGGTAGACAAATTTGCAAAGTTTCTCCGTTGTGTGTTAAGGGTTGCGGATGCAGTTGCAGCTGATTAGGTTGTTGTTTGCTATGAGTAGGTTCCTGGACCCGCAACCTGATCACATAACCAAGAAGTTTCGGGAGTTCTTAGGTGGGAATTCAAGTAGTTACCTAGGATATCTTTCCGACAGATGCATGATATGAGATTGGGATTTGACGTCTAGTGGTCCGCCTGCTCACGGTCGTTTTTACAATGGTGCTCGTTGTGTCTTAAAGAATCCCTGTGGCTTCGCTACGATTTGGGGACGCTTCGTAGTCTCGTACACTACCTTGTACGAATGGCCACTGTAAGATCGAGCCCGTGTGGGCTCCACCACAAAAATTTCGGACGAAATCTCTATCATATGTTTGTTCCGGCTTATTCTGCAAGCCAAATCCTTTGTTTTGTTTTGTTTTGTTTTGGTTGTGGTATTTGAGTTGCTTCGAAGTCAAGTGTTGATCCATACCTTTCCTAAGCGCTGTTCTCATATTTCTATATATGGGAGTGCTAATCCTTCTTAATCATCGAGATTGTCATGACAATTCTTTTCAACCGGTGTGCTTTTTCTTCAAGCTAATCCGATCCTTTCAACATTTGCAAGATCAATTCTCAGTTTTCTCAACGGCGTTCATTTCATTCGTCCCAAGTTGCCTTTGTTTTTCCGCACCCTCCCACCCTTTTTCTTCGTGGAGTCAGAGATCTCAAATCAAGTATCCATTTTGTTCATGTGAAGCCTCTCCAGACTTTTCCTCCGATATTCATAGCCGGTGATTACTCATGTAGGTGCTCAGGAGCTACAAGTTCATCATTCTTTGTTCTTGTCTTCTTCTCCGGTGTTCTAAATTCAAGCCTTTGGTGTTCCCTTTCTTCGATTCTAATGCTTTTCCATTCTTACCCAAGCCTCTCTTGTTTATTCACCTTTCGCTATACTTTTCTGGTGCAAAGAAATTATCTCAGAAGATTCGTGTTTCCATTCAAGATCCGTTCGTTCTATTTTGAGGTTGTTATTTCATTCAAGCCATTTAATTCAACCGGTGCAATCTCTATTTCAAGCAATTGTTCCAACGGTGTTTCTTTTGAGTGGGCCCTAACCCACAGGTCTTTTCCCAGGATCTTACCTGACTCTTCTAATTTTTTCCGGTGCTATCCTCAAATTCTTTCAAAGTTTGACGTAAGAATGAATTTTCATCAGTCAATCGTCTTCTTCGAGATTTCCTTCTAAACATTTCATTTTGATCCCAATCTTCATTTTCTCACTGTTCCGGAGTGTCTCATCAATTTTGGTGGTGTTCCTCCTCGTCATTTCTCAACATTTGAAGACAGAAGAAGATTCTCTCTTAAATCTTGCCCCGTTCTCTGCAAGATTCATGATTCAAGCTTGATGTTATCCTGTTAAATCATTTCTGGTCGTGAGAAATTCTTTTCATACCCATCCGGAGCATTTCATGAGTTCTTCCATTTTCGATCCTCCGAAGGCCATCATTTTCGAAGAATTCTTCATTCTTGAAGTTCATCTCTCGTTCTCAAATTCTTTCGGTGCTTCGTTCAAGTATTCTTTAGTCAGCTTGTGATCTCTTCATTCTATTGTATCTAAATTCCCTCAAGTATCTTTGTTCGTTTTCTAGTTCTTCTCGGCGATTCGATTCTTTTCTTCATTCGTTTTCAACTCTTACGGTGGTTCGTTCAAGAGATCTCTTCGTTGGATATCATATCAATTCATTCGTTCTTTTGAAATTCCTACCGGTGGTTCATCGAAGACATTCCCAAGTTTGAGCTATACCTCTCTTCAATCTTTTCAAGAAGAATAAGTGGCATGCCAATCCATTGCTTGTCATCAATTTAATTTGATGAGGATAAGCATAACGTAATTCTCATTCGTGTTTCATCGAGGCGATTTAATTCGTTCTTCCAGAGTCCGTTCATGATATCAATTTGTCGGTTCTAAGTGCTTCATCTTTTCTTCCGGAGTTCCAAGCTCTCTCAATTATCTTGTCGTGAATCTTCATCTAAATCGTTGAAAGGCTTCAATCCTATTCTTTTCAACCTTCATTTCTTTTCTAGCATCCTTTAATTTCTGGAGTTCTTCCAGGAGGTTCTTCATGGTGGTTCATTAAGGATTTAATTCATTCTTGAAGTGTTCTTCAAGATTCTTGTTGGAGCTCAAGTATTCCTCGTCTTGCATTTCAAAGTGCAAATCCTTTCTACCTTGTCTTTGAGGTGGTGTTATGTCTTTCCTGACAATTCCCTTCGTGTTTCATGATTCACAAGTTGCCAGGAATGAGATATTTAAAACCATCATTTTTCTCTTCGTTCAGGAATGAGTTATCTTGGGTTATATTTCACCTAAAGCCTTCCCTAAGGAATGTTGCTATTGTGGTGCTTATCAATGATCCAAGTTTCTCCTTCTCTTCTCGATGAAAGAGGTTTTCATCTCTTTGAGATCTCAAGCAATCAATTATTTCCGTTAGTGGTAGGTTTTCACCTCAAAAAATTTGAGATGTTTTCCATAAGCCCACAACAAGCTTATTCTTTTCATTGTTGATTTTCCAACAACACCGTACAATTCTTCTTTGTAAGGATGCTTTTCAAATTCAATGGTGAGAGAAGTTGTCATTTTCTTCACCGTTCTTTTCTTTCCTATGATCTAGCTTCTATTCTTTTGTTCCGGAGGCATTATGATGTTGCTCTCTTTGACCCATTATCTCGTTTTGCCAAGATCATGTTCTTTCCTTGCTTATCCATTGTACCGGAGTGGTTTCAAAGTCTATCTTGTCCCTTGAGCTTTTGATTCTCGTCGTATTCCTTGTTCCTCTTTTCTACTGGAGTGCTCTCAACTTCGTAATCTCCTTTGTATTCTTTCTTTCAAGTTTTACAAGCTTCAAGGTTCTTTAGTTTCACTCGTTTGTCAAAGAAGCAACTTTATTTTACCTCTTCCTCTTCCTCTTCTCATTGTAGATCTCGGGGCGAGATCTCTTGTAAGTGGAGGAGTGTTGTGACAGCCCGAGACCGATGCTCCAGATGCCTTCCATTTATTTCGTTGTCGCCGTGTGATTTATTTGGCTTGTTGCATTTCATCATGTCATCATGCGCATTGCATCCGCATGTTTTATAAAACTCATGGACCGTTCGTAGTTTCCGCTTCTTCCTTGTCTCTGTTGGTCTTCTCTCTTCTTCCCCGAACCCAAACCGGACGGTCGTGACCGGTGGGTCCGGATCAATCCCGAAATACCCCAAACATCTTAGGTTTCTTATTTGGACTCTCCTAGCCTATATTTCTTGACCGTCTGATCTAAATTGGAGGGTCCATTTAGCCCCTAAACTCGTCCACCTATTAAAAATAGCAGATGAAACCGTAGCCCCTAGCCTGTCCAATCCATCCATCCCGCAGCCGCCGCCACCTCTCTCTCGGATCTCCATCGGGATCCTCCTGGATCCATCTCCCTCCAACCAGTGCCCGAGCCTCCACCTCTCGATCCCCATCCATCCAACTGCCCATCGCCACCGCAGCCTCCGACCACCTCCCTTGTTCTCCGCTCCATCCAAAATCACAGCAGCCAACCCAGCGCACCCCAGCCTCCTCGTTGATCCCCTCATCGCCCAAGCTCCAGCTTGCGTGCGTGCACCATCGAGCCCTTCATCCCGTTGTGCCGGAGCGCTCTTTCTCACACGCACGATCCAAGGAGAGGAGCTCCTCCTTTGTCCCGAGCCCCTGTTCAGGAGCCCCGCAACATCTCGAGTGCTCGTGCTCTTGATGTTCCCGAGCGCGGCCGGCGACCACCACCTCGAGCAGGACCCTCGCCGCGACCACCTCACCTCGCACCTCCTGCTGTTCCCCAAGTCGCCGGCGAGTAGATGAGTGCCTCGCACTGCCCTTGTTCTTTCTCTCCTTCCCCTGATGCTCACTCTTCTCTAACCTTTCCCCTCTCTCTGTTTGGGTACAGGAGAGATTGAGCTCCAAGCAGTGCCGCCGCCCTTCACCACTTCGCCCCGCGTCAAGTTCGCACCCGCCACCGCCGTCACGTGCTCGCCTCCGTCCGGCTCCGTTGCAGCCGGACCTCCTCGCGCCTCTGCCTACGTTGCCCCGTCGCCCCGCCTCGCCGGCACACCTCCTGCCAGCCGCCATGGACAGCGCCGCCGCTGTCTCTGCTCGTCAAAGAGAGACGAACGCCAGCGCCCGCCCATGGTTGCGTTGACCGCTGGTCAGCACGCGTGGGCCCCATCTACAGCGACCGCGCCAAGTCCATGCGCCTGGTCCGCCTCCCCTTTGCCAGATCAGGCCCATCCTGCTGCTTCCCCGCCGGCCTGCTCCAGATCCACAAGCCCAGGTGGCCCGATGTGAGCTCCGACCCTATCCCTCGCCCGTGCATTGATTTGCTATCCAACGCTCACCCAGTTTCAGCCTAGTGCATTTTTTTCCGTTCGTCGATTTTCCTAATTATCCTGAAAACTGCTATTTTATAGATTAGTCCCTAGAATCATGCATCTAATAACTTTTCACCCATGCATCGGATTAAAATGAATCATATATGTAAAATCCTTAGAATTTCATGTAGTTTCATAATATCTAACTTTCATCCATGTTAAAAATGTCTAAAATTAATGTTTGCATTAATTTGCATAAATAACAATTAAAATGGTTTATTTCATAACTAAATAACCTTAGCTCTGAATTAAATAAACTACATATGTAAATTGACTAGAAAAACGTGTAGATTAACATGGTGCACTTATTTTGCATGATTAACAACATTAAAATGGTGTTTTAGGCAGAACAGTACCAAATTCGAAATTTGCATATAGGGAAATACCGGAATTGTTGTTTGTGTTTCCGGCCTCATTTAAACTTGCCTAGTTGTATGGATTGCTTATGCTTCATCTCTTGCCTTGTTCAACAACATTTAATCTTGTCATGCATCATGTTTGGTTGTGCATCATGCCATGTTTTGGCTTGTGTGTTTACCATGTTGTTTGCTTCTTTCTGGTTGTGCTTCTTCTTGCTAGCTCCGGTTATGTTGCGATTGTGAGGATTCGTTCGACTACGCGTGTTCGTCTTCTTAATGGATTCGGTCTTCTTCCTAGCAGGATTTCCGGCAAGATGATCATGACCTTGGATATCTCTACTATCTTTGCTTGCTAGTTGTCTCATTGCTATCGCTATGTCGCGCTTGCTACCACATATATGTCAGCCTCACATATGCCATGATACAGCCTCTAACCACCCTTACCCAGCAAACCATTTTTTGGCTATGTTACCGCTTTGCTCAGCCCCTTTCTTATAGCGTTGCTAGTTGCAGGTGCAGTGCAGGTTGTTCCATGTTGGGACATGGATATCATGGGATATCACAATATCTATTATTTAATTAATGCATCTATATACTTGGTTTTGGGTGGAAGGCTCGACCTTTTGCCTGCTGTTTTGTTCCACTCATGCCGCCCTAGTTTCCATAATACCGGTGTTATGATCCTTGATTAGCGTTCCTAACATACTCAGGGATATGGGACCCTCTTGACAGTTCACTTTGAATAACCGCTTCCAGCAAGGCCCAACTTTGGTTTTAATATTTGCTAACATAATAATACTAAATTAAATAATTAATTTGCATAGGGAGTTAGCACTACCCAAGGATTCTTAATTGAACATAATACAGGTGGGCCAGTGCCGATGGTGTTGGTCCGAAATGGGTAGACTGCGGGGCCACCACGGGGAAACCCAAGGCATTGGTTTTACTCGTCGGATGTCCCATCCGGTCGTGGCCTGAGACGAGATATGCGTGGCTACTATCAAGGTGTCGGCACGCCGAGAGGTCTTCCTGGACTTGCGTTACCATTGTCGAAATGTCTGGTGCACCGGGATTCCGAGGATACTTCGGGCTGACTCGAGGTTGATCGGGTTTTCTTAAGGTTGAGGTCTTCCACCGCAGCTTGTGTTGGTTTGTGATGGACCAGGTTGGAACACCCCTGTAGGGTTAAATCTTACGCGAAGCCGTGCCCGTGGTTATGTGGCGACTTGGATATTTATAACCTCCGGTTGTAGAGAACTTGACACTAAATTCTAATTAAAATACACCAACCGCGTGCGTAACCATGATCGTCTCTTTTTGAGGGAGTTCGGGAAGAGAACACAGTGGGGTTATGCTTGACTCGTAAGTAGGTGTTCAGGATCACTTCTTGATCATTATTAGTTTGCGACCGTTATGCGTAGTTTACTCTTCTTATTTTGTACTCGTAAGTTAGCGACCATACAATGCTTAGTGCTTGCTTCAACCTCACCACTTTACCCGTTCCATACCCATTAAGCTTTGATAGTCTTGTTACCCATGGTTATGGGATTGCTGAGTCCTCGTGGCTCACAGATTACTACAACAACAGATGCAGGTATAGGTAATGCGATGATCTGACGCGAGAGCGATGCGCGTTTGCTTTTGGAGTTCTTCTTCTTCGTTGATCTTGGGATAGGTTCCGGGTCGGCAGCCTAGGCTAGCAGGGTGGATGTCATTCATGTTTTTCATTTGTGTTTCACCCGTAGTCGGATTCTGCTCTTCTATATGGTGTTTGCTATGTATTGATGTATTCCTGAGATGACTGTATGTATTTGTATATATCCCCATCTATTATGTACATGGTACGATGTAATGATATCCACCTTGCAAGCGTCTTCGATATGCGCTTCTATCCCTGGTGGGACCTCCGAGTCCCTCGAGGATAGGATCGCATATTGGGCGTGACATAAGATCTGCATAGGTGCTTTGTGTCATACTAGCAACACTCCACCCTTCAAGCTAAACAACACACCACTCATAATTCCAAAGCTTAGTTGTTCAAATATGAATGTGATATGATACAGATATTAGTTAACAGACACACATTTAATTGGTCAGCTAATGCGCCCACTTGAGTTTCCAAATGCATGTGGCAACATATAGAGAGACAGCAGGGAATTGCATTTTTGTGTCACTTGTTTACTGTACTATCTTGTCCATACCAAATCTTAGTTGTTAGTTGAAAGCAAACATCGGTTGCTAAGTAGCCTTTGTGCGGTTTGCAGCTTCAGATCTGCCATGCCACGGTCAACACTGTACTCATCATGCTTAGGGTTTCCCACTTTTATGATCACTATGATCAGCCTACGTGATTCATGTCGTAAGAGCACTACTCCACCCATCAAGCTAAACAAGCTTAGTTGTACAAATTTGAATCAGATATGATGCTGATATTAGTAAGATAGAGACAAGTTTAATTGGTCAGCTAAATGTTCCTACTTAAGTTTCAAAACGCATGTGAGCCTCATATAGAGAGACATGAAGGAAGAGTATTTCTCTGTGCGCTCTGGTTCATCATGGGTGTGCAACACACATTGTATTATCCAAAATCTGCTTGCTCTTCTTTAACATGTTCCTCTTCTGTTCTTCTTAATAAGTATAGTAGTACAGTATGTTCCTTGTCGGGAACTGGAACAGGGACATTTGCAGTCGATAGGTATATTGGGTCGCTTCTGATGGATGCTTTCAACTATTCTAGTTGGTCTGCCATAATATCCAGGAAATGCTAGGAGCTGTGTCGCCTTTGAGAGTCTAGACTGATAGTAACAGTATTGCGCCTTCAGTTGAATAGAGCTGCCCTTGTAAGGGATCCAAAGCATTTCCAGCCGTACTGGCAATACAATCCCATATGTTCCAGCTAGTTCCACTTTCCCAATTTTACTCGTGATGCTTAGGGTTTTCCCCTTTTATCAACACTACTATGATCTGTGTAGGTGCTTTGCGTCGTACTAGCAGCATTCCACCCTTCAAGCTAAACAACACACCCTCATAATTCCAAAGCTTAGTTTTTCAAATATGAATGTGATATGATACTGATATTAGTTAACTGACACACATTTAATTCTTCAGCTAATGCTCCCACTTGAGTTTCCAAATGCACGTGGCAACATATAGAGAGATAGCAGGGCATTGCATTTCTTTGTCACTTGTTTACTGTACTTTCTTATCCTTACCAAATCATAGTTGTTAGTTGAAAGCAAACATAGGTTGCTAAGTAGCCATTGTGCGGTTTGTAGCTTCATATCTGCCATGCCACGGTCAACACTATACTCATCATGCTTAGGGTTTTCCCCTTTTATGATCACTATGATCAGCCTACATGATTCGTGTCGTAAGAGCACTGCTCCACCCATCAAGCTAAACAAGCTTAGTTGTACAAATTCAAATATAATATGATGCTGATATTAGTAAGACAGAGACATGTTTAATTGGTCAGCTAAATGTTCCTACTTTAGTTTTGAAATGCATGTGAGCCAAATATAGAGAGACATGAAGGAATAGTATTTCTCTGTGCGCTCTGGTTCATCATGGGTGGGCAACAGACATTGTATACAAAGACTTGTAATATCTACAATCTGCTTGCTCTTCTGCTCTTCTTTAACATGATCCTCTTCTCTTCTTCTTTAATAAGTACAGTATGTTCCTTCTTTGGGAAGAGGAGCAGAGACATTTGCGGTCGACAGGTCAGGTTGAGTTGTTCTTCCTTAGTATATTTTGAAGATGTCATCTGCAAAGTATCATTACTTTTGGAGCTATCAACAGGGAGCCTATATTTTGAGTAGCAGGCCACATTATATTAATGCACACACACCAAATTACAACACACATGGCATCTCTCAGAAGAATTGCACAGAGATAGCACATAGGGGTTTACAGGGAGGCACTATTGGATTAGAATCCCCTATGCATTACAAAGATAATCTCACTTATTTTAATGTTTTCATGCATGCCAGGTATTGAACATGATCATAATGAATATGAGAATGGGCGCACCAGAGAAATATTGCGGAACAATCCACTGGCTAACAAACTTGGCGTCAAGGGATTGAGATCCTGTCTGGATGCAATGGAACACACACGCTCCCAATCTACAGATTCCATTGCAGAATATGATCCTAAAGATGATTCTGACCTAGATAGAGACCCAAGTCTATTTGGCTCTCCAGATGAGTCAGAGTCAGATGGCCTATCTTATTCACCCATCAAGGTGCTTGCTCTAACCTGGCAAGGTTGTATTGGTCGCACGTATCTTGCATTACTTCTACTTTGTTACACCACCATCTTCTTAGTTTACACATCATATATGAGAATATGTCATGCCTATCCATTTTCTATACATATTCCATGTGTCATCATACCAGGTTTTTCCACTCAAATGATATTCTTCCATATTAGATGTCCAAAAGGAAGAGGGTGATTGCAGATCCCGAAGGAGTACAAACAAAGTATTTGCAAAAGGCAGTGATCCATTCTCAAGGGATCATAGGATCTCACAAAAATACTGCGCACTGCATTGCTCTTGTCAGTACCTCTTGCCCTTTATCACCATACTTACACTCATTGCTGTTTGATTATGTAGCATCACTTTGCATGTTAGCTTCCTTATCCACCGTTTGCTCGAAATTATAAGATCTATATTTACTCTTACATAAATGTAGAATAAACCCACTGGTTATGAAGTTCTGGATTTGTGGCACCTCGGCTCAGAAGACCGGTTTACCCAGTGTTTCCAACCCAGAGATCATGTCTTCTGGAAACACACAACAACTTGGAACAGAACAGAACTGATCTTTATTAATATTGTACAAGTACAAGCTCGGGAATTACATCAGATAGCGAGGCCAGAAGCACTACACATGTTATGACAATATCTACATTATTTATGGAACATAGCAAGGCCTCGGTACTACTAGGTGATTCAACGGTGTAGCGGAACAATGGGTGAAACTCTCCATCCCATAGCGACACTGCTGGAACACGGCCTAGTTAGCGTAGCACGAACCATCAGGACCTCCGTTCTTGGCTTCTCCTGCATCTGGCATGATACGCCAGGTGAGTACTTGGAACGTACTCGCAAGCTCACAGCAACCACAACAATGCAGCAAACAACAGCATGGCAATGAACATGTTAAGTGCTTAAGTTGCTTACTTACTGTTACCAAATATCAACTTACTCTCTTCCGTGTTTGCATCACAACCCTCGGAATACTCGTGATCCACCAAGCACTTCCGAGCATAAGACAAGTTCTTCCATCATTATTATTATTATTAATACGGTTGACCACTCAGTGTGACCTAGTGCAGACTGTGTCCAATACTGTGGACGCGGCTATTCGAATAGATTCTTACACTCTGCAGAGGTTGCGCACTTTTCCCACACTATGAAGCTCCTGGTTCCATACCTCAGTACACATCCCTTTCCGGGTGGACCGGTGCTGCTCCAACGAAACTTGCCAAACCCGTGACTCCTCCACCATACCAATCATCCTCCCCCGGAGTCATGCCCTGGGTGGCCTCTGTGTCACCCTGACACCTGCCACCGTCGTGGCCAACTAAACTATCCCAAATGGGGACGCCGACAAATAACTCAACTGGCTCACAAGGTTATCGTCGCCAACCTGATCAGGGTAGCGCGCACGCATAACCTCCCCTCTTTGGTGGTATCGATAAAAGAGCACGCGGTCAGACCAAGTCAAGGCCGTCCCATTCCAACATATGTGGCTGCACGGGTAAGTCCGGATCGGTGGCACTTGATCAACCATTAAGCTTAGTTTTAGCAAGTACATGACAAGCAAGGTCGTTTATCATGAATAAATTAATATGGCAGTAGCTATGCAATAATATAATTTACTATGAAATATCATATATTAAAATAATGCAAATAATCCAATTAATAAACCAATACTATTGAAATGCTTCATGTAATGGATGATGTGGCTTGCCTTGATCAGTTGGGTTGTCCACAAACTCCTGGTCTTCAAAACCAAAATGATTTCCCTCTGAAAATATTTTAAAATAGCAAAAGAAAATGTCACATAATACATTTCTGTCCACCAGAAATTTTGTACATGTGAGAAAAATACCAAAATTCACCAGAAAATAAATGGGCTAAAGACAAAGACAATGCAAAAAGAATCAATTGATTTGGACTTGTGGATAAAAAGTAATGGATGGTCAAAGTTGGATTTAAATAGAAATTAGGAAATTCCATAGCGGGCCACGTCGATAGCGTATTTCCCGAATACGCTTCCACTTAGGTACCGATTCGGGCGCGGCTGGGTCACTGACGAGTGGGACCAGCTGTCAGATTTAAAAAGAAAAAGAGAGGAACAGTAAGAGGGCGGCTCACCGACGGCGATAGCCAGAGTTAGCGACGGCGGCGAGGTCGGGGAACTGCAGGGTTGGAACAAGCGCACGACGATGGTCCTCCACGTACCCGCAGCATCCCCGGAGATAGCCTGACGGCGTCATCCCCTTCCTCTCCGACGGTGGCTGTTCTCGGGTGTCGTCGTCGGCGGCGAATCCGACAGAGCTTCGGCTAGGCAAGAGGTCGTGGAGAGTCATGGGAGTGCACTGAGCTCGGGTATGTGGTTGGGCAGAACTGGGGTGGAGTGAATCGAGTGGACGGTGGAGTTGGCTGGGCGGCGGAATGCCGGCGAGCTGCGAGGCCAGAGGGCCTCTCGGCCGTGGCTCGGTGCTCTGGCGGTCGATAGGAAGTGGAGGGAGTGGGGTGAGTAGCTAGGAGAGGCCGGGGAGGGCCTTTTATAGGCGAGGCAGAGTTTCTGGAGTCGGGTGGCGCCACGACCACGTAGCCGGAGCGAGGACGGCTAGCTGGCTAGCGCGGCGCGGGCGACAAGACGGAGGAGGCAGAGAGAGTTAATGCGCGCAATGGCAGCACGCGGAGAAGAAGACGGCCAGCGAGGCCACAGTGACAGCACGGGCTCCACAGTGGCCGCGTGCGGTGGCGGCCGGCGGGAGCGATTCCGGCGAGGGGAAGAACCTGGAGCGGCTAGGTGGACGACGGAGAGTTAGTCGGCGCAAGGGGACACGGTACGGCGACGCGGTAGTCGGCCTCCGACGAGACCCGTGCCTGGCGGTGCCCAGAGCGTGGTTTTGGCAGGGTTGGCCACGCGGTCACCGCGTGCACAGGCACACGCGGAGCGGGCTGGCCTGCCAGGCCGTGTCTGGTGCGTCGACCTTGCACCCTGGAACCCTCTCGTGCCACTAGTTCCTCCAGAGACTCACTGAGCCGAAGTGTAGCCTCAACAACAGTTTACTGTCAGAAACTTGGGAGGGATCTAGAGAGGAGATGAGCTGGAGAGGAAGCCAATGGAGATGTCTGGAGTGATCTATGTTGGAAGGACTACTGGCTGGCAAGATTTGAGAAACTTTCATCAACGTTTGAACATGGTTCATGTACAAATGCTATACTGAACCAGAAACTTGGTGAGGTTGTTGCACTCTCATGGGTGATCTACTGGAGCTGAAATTTGGTGTGTGGGGGTTATTTGATAATGCCAAGATGCCATAAAAATTTCAAAGCAAATGGACATCTTTAGCTAGTACTTCGTTCACATAGGTTTGAAATAAGTAGAAACTTGGCAGAATATTTCTGCTGAAAATTTATATTGGACCAGGAGATGTTTTTGGATATTGTGGCAAGATAAGTTCCCTAGTATCTCAGGGAATTATTTGAGAGTTTTCTGAGTTGAGGAAATATGGGTTGCTTCACAAATGGCCAGTGCTGTCCAGAAGATAAATGGAATATTCTGGACAAATTTTTGTACTGGACCATGAAATGTTTTTGAAGATTGTGGGAGTAGATGATGACAAGAAGGTGTGGTATTAATTTGGGATTTTTCTGATCATCAGAACTATAGGTTGCTTCACAACCCATAGTGAAGACAGATTTTCCCAAAGAAGAAAATGGATTATTTTGAAAAGAATAAGAATTGGAATTTGATCCAGAAGGTGTGTGGCAAGATTTTGGCAAGATATTGAGGGCTTTGGATCACTTAGAGATAAATTCAAAAGTTTCCCAAGTCCAAAATCAACTGAGAAGATTCAAAAGCCAACCAATTTGCAAATAAAACCAGAAAAATTTTGAAAAGAAAAAGTTGCCAAAAACCAGGGTGTCACAAACCTACCCCCCTTAGGATGAATCTCGTCCTCGAGATTCGATTGCTCAGGGAACAAGTGTGGATATGCTGATCTCAGAAAATCCTCTCTTTCCCAGGTAGCTTCTACCTCAGTATGATGATCCCACAATACTTTGTAAAATTTGATTATCTTACTCCTGGTAGTTCTTTCCATCTCGTCCAAGATTCTGACAGGCTTTTCCTCGTAGGTCAAATCCTTAGTCAGCTCTAGCTCACTCATATCCGCTTGCTTGATCGGAGGTGCAATGCACTTTCTCAACTGTGATATGTGAAAGACATCGTGAACGTCGGACAACTCCGGTGGTAACTCTAACTGATATGCCACTCTGCCTCTTCTAGTAATTACTGGAAAGGGACCGATATATCTTGGTGCAAGCTTTCCTCGGGTGTGAAACCTTTTTATTCCTTTCATGGGGGTGACTCAGAGATAAGCATACTCTCCAGGCTCAAAAGTTACTTCTCGATGCTTAGGGTCATAGTAACTCTTTTGACGGGACATGGCTGCTCGAAGATGTTCCTGAATATCCTTAACTTGCTTCTCAGCCTCGAGCATCAAATCCATGCCGAAGATACGGCTGTCTCCTGTCTGGGACCAATTTAAAGGAGTGCGACATTTCCGTCCATACAGTGCTTCGAATGGTGACATCTTGAGACTCAACTGATAACTGTTATTGTAGGAGAATTCTGCGTAGGGTAGACTATCCTCCCATTTGGGTCCATAGGTGAGAGCACAAGACCGAAGCATATCTTCCAATATCTGGTTTACACGTTCGGTCTGTCCATCCATCTGTGGATGATATGCCGTGCTATGCTTTAGCACGGTTCCCAAGGCTTGGTGCAGCCGCAACCAGAATGCTGAAGTGAGCAAGGAGCCTCTATCCGATGTGATAGACTTGGGTACTCCGTGAAGGCTGACTATCCGGGACATATAAAGCTGTGCAAGCTGATCGGCCCTGAAGGTAGTCTTTACTGGAATAAAGTGAGCCACTTTAGTAAGTACATCCACGATGACCCAGATAGCATCATGGCCTCTTGTTGACTTGGGTAGTCCAACAATGAAGTCCATGCATATGTCATCCCATTTCCACTGGGGAACCTGTAAAGGTTGCAGTAGCCCAGCGGGTTTCTGGTGTTCAGCCTTGACTCTGTTGCAGACATCACAACAGGCGACATAGTACGCAATGTCCCTTCGCATTCCTGGCCACCAAAAGGTTTCCCTAAGGTCCTGGTACATTTTTGTTCCTCCTAGATGGATAGAGTATGCAGATTCATGTGCCTCTCTAAGTATTTGCTGTCTCAAGTTTTCTTGATCAGGCACACATATTCGGTTTTCAAACCATAAGGTGCCCTGGTCATCAACACAGAAGGATTTGGTCTTCCCTTATTGAGTGTTCTCCTTGACTTCCTGTATACTTTTATCTGATTTCTGAGCTGCCTTAATTCCTTCCATAAGTGTTGGAGTAATTTCCAATGTATCCGGCCTAATTGGGCCGCATAGCACCATATTCAGCATGGCAAACTCTTCTTGTAGCCTTGGATGGATACCCTTAGTTAGTGCATTCATGGTGCCTTGTTTTCTGCTGAGAGCATCGGCAACCACATTGGCTTTTCCCGGATGATAATTAATTCCAATGTCATAATCCTTGACTTGTTCAAGCCATCTTCTCTGTCTGAGATTAAGGTCGGGTTGGGTGAAAATATACTTGAGACTCTTGTGGTCTGTGTATATTTCACATCGCTGCCCAATGAGATAATGCCTCCAAATCTTCAATGCATGAACCATGGCTGCCAATTCCAAATCATGAGTGGGATAGTTCTCTTCATGGGGTCGTAGCTGTCTGGATGCATATGCTACAACCCTTCCTTCTTGCATTAGAACGCAGCCGATTCCACGCCTGGAAGCATTGCAATATATATCAAGGCTCTTGTGGATGTCTGGAAGAACTAAGACAGGGGCCGTAGTTAGCTTCATCTTTAACTCCATGAAACTGCTATCACATTCCTCCGTCCAGGCAAATTTGTGATTCTTTTTCAACAGTTCTGTCAATGGCTTGGCTATTTTTGAGAAGCCTTCAATGAAATGACGGTAGTAGCCTGCCAATCCCAGAAAGCTGCAGACTTCCGTTACCGTGGCTGGTGTCTTCCAGTTTAATACAGCAGTCACTTTGCTGGGGTCGACGGCCACACCCTGTTCTGACAAAACATGTCCCAGAAATCCCACCTCTTTTAGCCAAAATTCACACTTACTGAACTTGGCATACAAGCGATGGGTCCTTAGTCTTTCCAGGACAGTACGGAGGTGTTGTTTGTGCTCCTCCTCATCCTTAGAGTATATAAGGATATCATCGATGAACACCACTACAAACTTATCCAAAAAGTCCATGAAGACTTTGTTCATCATGCTCATGAAGTAGGCTGGAGCATTTGTCAGCCCGAATGACATGACTGTAAATTCATACAGACCATATCGGGTAGTGAAGGCTGTCTTGGGGATATCCTCTTTCCTGATTTTTAATTGATGATATCCCGTTCGAAGATCAATCTTGGAAAATACCCGGGCCCCGTTTAACTGGTCGAACAAATCATCAATGCGGGGAAGCGGATATTTATTTTTAATGGTGACTTCATTCAATTGGCGGTAGTCCACGCACATCCGTAGGCTGCCATCCTTCTTCTTAAAGAACAGCACAGGTGATCCCCATGGCGAGGTGCTTGGATGAATGTACCCTTTTTATAACAATTCATCTAGTTGTTTCTTTAATTCCACCAGCTCTGGGGAAGTCATGCGGTAATACTTCTTATAAATTGGAGCGGTTCCGGGAACAACATCAATAGCAAACTCTAGTTCCCGATCAGGTGGCATTCCTGGTAGTTCTTCCGGAAATACATCTGGAAATTCACTGACTACTGGAATCAGATTTATATCTATAGCAGTGGCTTTGAATGCCATTCCCTTCTTTGACATTATTCTGCTAGCAGTGAATTGTACTGTTTGACCTGCTGGGTTAACCAATGTCATCGTCCTGGTGGCGCAGTTGATACAAACCTGATGGGGTGTCAACCAATCCATCCCCAGTATTATATCCAGTCCAGGGGATTCAATGGCAACAAGGGTGGCTGGAAACTTAACTCCATGTATCAATATTTCCAAATCCTTGTATATCACATTTGTTCTGAGCATGGAGCCAGGGGATTGTACCGCCATGATTTTGTCCAAAAGAGAAGGAGAAAGTTTGTGCATGGTGGCAAAACTCCGCGAAATAAACAAATGAGAAGCCCCATAATCAAATAAAATTATTGCGAGTATGTCGTTAACAGAAGACATACCAAGGACCACGTCTGGTGCTTCGCGGGCTTCCTCAGCGGAGATATGATGGACTTGGCCGCGATAGAAGTTCGGATTGGGGCGGCGTCCAACATTGTTGACTTGTGGCTTGTAGTCGGACGGTGGCTTCCTGTTTCTTGTGGGGCACTGCCTGGAGTAATGCCCGCCCTGACCACAAGTAAAACAAGTGTTGTTGCGGCGGCAGTCCTCCAGCACTGGCTGTTTGCCAAAGGTCTTGTCCTGGCTAACGGGCTTATTGCTGTTGTTGCCGTTGCTCCATGCAGGCTTGTACTTAGACGGTCCTGGCTACCAGATACGTGGCTTCTGCACAAACTGCTCACGGCTATCCTTCTTGGGTTCAAACTTTCGCTTGCGATCGTCATATCCTGACTTATGCTCTCGTTCAGCTATAAAAGCCTTGTTCACCAAAGTCTGGAAGTCAGGAAAATCTAGCATAGAAAGCTGACATCAGAGGGTATGATTCAGTCCTCCTAGGAATTGGTCTATCTTTCTTTCTTCTGTGGACACGTCATGAGTGGAGTACCGTGCTAGATTATTAAACTTGTTCAGATACTCACCCACGGACATATTCCCTTGAGTAAGAGCAAGAAATTCCCTCTACTTCACCTTCATTATGCTGGTAGGAATATGATACTTGCAGAATACCTCCTTGAATTTCTCCCAGGAAATATCTTCCGCAGGAGGCCACATTATTTTTGTATTGTCCCACCATATAGCTGCCGGTCCTTCCAGGTAGTGAGTGAAAAAAGGAACCTTGTCTGACTCATCACAGCGGGCTATTTCTAACTTCTTTTCCATGGTCCTTAGACAATCATCAGCTTCCATAGGGTCCACAGCTTGACCAAAACTGGGTGGCTTGGTACGCTGAAAATCAGACAATTTAGAGTGTGTCCCATTGTTGTGATTCTGACCCACCATAGTCTGCATACTTTTCAGAAATTCCATGAGATCTTGATTTCTTTTCTCTTCAAACATTCTCATGATTTGATCAGTGGTCGGTGATTGTGGTGGTGGGGGTGGCAAATCTTCTGGTGATTGTCCTGCTTGTCTGGCGGATCGACGAATGGGAGTTCCATCGCCGCCTTGATTACTACACCTCTTCATCCTAAATTTGTTCCCATTGCAAAATACCGAATCGATGAGCAACATCCATAAGGGGAAACACAACAATATGACACCAGGAAAAGAAACCAAATAAAAAGGAAGAACAAAGTGAACATCATAATTATACAAGGCAACCCAACATCATACGTGACAAACTAGTAGGGGGTTATCATGACTAGCACTGCTCATACGGCAGTTGACACATGCAGAGATGCTACGATGCACGCATGCTCGAGTTGCTTGTCTGGCGGATCGACGAACGGGAGTTCCATCACTGCCTTGATTACTACACCTCTTCATCCTAAATTTGTTCCCATTGCAAAATACCGAATCGATGAGCAACATCCATAAGGGGAAACACAGCAATATGACACCAGGAAAAGAAACCAAATAAAAAGGAAGAACAAAGCGAACAGCATAATTATATAAGGGAACCCAACATCATACATGACAAGCTAGTAGGGGGTTATCATGAGTAGCATTGCTCATACGGCAGTTGACACATGCAGAGATGCTACGATGCACGCATGCACTGAAACTCAAGCCTCCACTCTAGTAGCACGGGTGACACGGACACTGGCAAACTGAAGACTCCTCGTCATCTGATCCTGTCTCAGAATCTGAGCTGATGATGTGAATCTCGGCCTCCGGATCAAAGGAAACACGGCGACGCTGACGAGAAGGTTCTCCCTCTAAAGGAGAAGAAGCACGACGTCGCAGCATCGGAGCAGCTGGAGTAGCTAGAAGTGAGGCCCACTCTGCCGGGGTCTCACATCGGCTGCCGGACGAAAAGCCTGGCGGTCCGAACGAGCTAGAAGGAGTCTCAGGTGCTAGTGAAGGTGGAACGTGTGGAGTATACACGGGTGAAAACGCAGGAGGAAGAGGAGACTGCGCTGCCGCAACAGCTGCAAGTGCCTCGCGGGCATGAGTCAGCTCCTCAGCTAGTGAAGTGATCATACGGTAACTGGCGTTCAGATAGCGAGATAAAACACCAGTAGCACGATCACTCGCCGGGTCAACAGGTGCGAAAAGGACTCGCCCTGTCGTAGGCAACAGGGTGGGGTAATGAAAGAAACCTAGATGTGTCTGCATCTCGACCTCGTGGAAGCGCAAGTCAGTGAGAGCCTCCATCGCAGCAAACTGGATCGCCAGCTCCTGAGTAGAAGCAGTTCCGCCCTTGGAAGAGCGGGAGTAGCTGCCAATATCCGAACTTGCAGTAAGAAAGGCCTCCGCGTGATACTCGTACACTGAACCAACAAGCTTCTCTCGGAACACCTGATACACTGGGTCTTCGCCGTTGGGATACAGCCGAAGCCAGAGGCTACGGAGCAATACTGGAAAAGTGAACGGTGCCGGCTCGTGGTTGTTGTGGTACAGAACTGGTGCCATCTACACTCATCAAACCAGCGGTTAGCACAATAATAAACTATATGCATGCCATGCAGCAATCAAATGCAACAAGCAAATCACATACCAAAACTCTAAGCTAATCGAGGTTCTAGCGCGGGGTTAACTAGGGTGTCCTACAGTCAGCGCGGCTCTGATACCAAGCGTTGTGGCACCCCGGCTCAGAAGACCGGTTTACCCAGTGTTTCCAACCCAGAGATCATGTCTTCTAGAAACACACAACAACTTGGAACAAAACAAAACTGATCTTTATTAATATTGTACAAGTACAAGCTCGGGAATTACATCAGATAGCGAGGCCAGAAGCACTACATGTGCTATGACAATATCTACATTATTTATGGAACATAGCAAGGCCTCGGTACTACTAGGTGATTCTACGGCGTAGCGGAATAATGGGAGAAACTCTCCATCCCATAGGGACACTGCTGGAACACGACCTAGTTAGCATAGCACGAACCATCAGGACCTTCGTTCTCGACTTCTCCTGCATCTGGCATGATACGCCAGGTGATTACTTGGAATGTACTCGCAAGCTCACAGCAACCAAAACAATGCAGCAAACAAATGCATGGCAATGAACATGTTAAGTGCTTAAGTTGCTTACTTACTGTTACCAAATATCAACTTACTCTCTTCCGGGTTTGCATCACAACTCTCGGAATACTCGTGATCCACCGAGCACTTCCGAGCATAAGACAAGTTCTTCCATCATTATTATTATTATTAATACGGTTGACCACTCAGTGTGACCTAGTGTGGACTGTGTCCAATACTGTGGACGCGGCTATTCGAATAGATTCTTACACTCTGCAGAGGTTGCGCACTTTTCCCACACTATGAAGCTCCTGGTCCCGTACCTCGGTACACTTCCCTTTCCGGGTGGACCGGTGCTGCTCCAACAAAACTTGCCTAACCCGTGACTCCTCCACCGTACTACCGACAATCATCCTCCCCAGAGTCATGCCCTGGGTGGCCTCTGTGTCACCCTGACACTTGCCACCGTCGTGGCCAACTAAACTGTCCCAAACGGGGACGCCGGCAAATAACTCAACTGGCTCACAAGGTTATCGTCGCCTACCTAATCAGGGTAGCGCGCACGCATAACCTCCCCTCTTTGGTGGTACCGATAAAAGAGCACGCGGTCAGACCAAGTCAAGTCCGGGTCGGTGGCACTTGATCAACCATTAATCTTAGTTTTAGCAAGTACATGACAAGCAAGGTTGTTTATCATGAATAAATTAATATGGCAGTAGCTATGCAACAATACAATTTACTATGAAATATCATATATTAAAATAATGCAAATAATCCAATTAATAAACCAATACTATTGAAATGCTTCATGTAATGGATGATGTGGCTTGCCTTGATCAGTTGGGTTGTCCACAAACTCCTGGTCTTCAAAACCAAAATGATTTCCCTCTGAAAATATTTTAAAATAGCAAAATAAAATGTCATGTAATACATTTCTATCCACCAGAAATTCTGTACATGTGAGAAAAATACCAAAATTCACCAGAAAATAGAGGGGCTAAAGACAAAGACAATGCAAAAAGAATCAATTGATTTGGATTTGTGGATAAAAAGTAATGGATGGTTAAAGTTACTGGTCAAAGTTGGATTTAAACAGAAATTAGGAAATTCCACAGCGGGCCACGTCGATAGCGTATTTCCCGAATACGCTTCCACTTAGGTACCGATTCGGGCATGGCTGGGTCACTGACGAGTGGGCCCCGCTGTCAGATTTAAAAAGAAAAAGAGACGAACAGTAAGAGGGTGGCTCACCGACGGCGATAGCCAGAGTTAGCGATGGCGGCGAGGTCGGGGAACTGCATGGTTGGAACGAGCGCACGACGGCGGTCCTCCACGTACCCGCAGCGTCTCCGGAGACAGCGTGACGGCGTCGTCCCCTTCCTCTCCGACGGCGGCTATTCTCGGGTGTCGTCGGCGACAGCGAATCCGGCAGAGCTTCGGCTAGGCAAGAGGTCGTGGAGAGTCATGGGAGTGCACTGAGCTCGGGTATGTGGTCGGGCAGAGCTGGGGTGCAGTGAATCTAGTGGACGGTGGAGTTGGTTGGGCGGCGGAATGCCGGTGAGCTGCGAGGCCAGAGGGCCTCTCGGCCGTGGCTTGGTGCTCTGGCGGTTGATAGGAAGTGGAGGGAGTGGGGTGAGGAGCTAGGAGAGGCCGGGGAGGGCCTTTTATAGGCAGGGCGGAGCTTCTGGAGTCGGGCGGTGCCACGGCCATGTCACCGGAGCGAGGACGGCTAGCTGGCTAGCGCGGCGCGGGCGACATGACTGAGGAGGCAGAGAGAGTTAATGCGCGTAGTGGCAGCACGCGGAGAAGAAGACAGCCAGCGAGGCCACAATGACAGCACGGGCGCCACAGTGGCCGCGTGCGGTGGCGGCCGGCAGGAGCGATTCCGTCGAGGGGAAGAACCTGGAGCGGCTAGGTGGACGGCGGAGAGTTAGTCGGCGCAAGGGGACACGGTACGGCGACGCTGTAGTCGACCTCCGACGAGATCCGTGCCTGGCGGCGCCCAGAGCGCGGTTTTGGCAGGGCTGGCCACGCGGTCACCGCGTGCGCAGGCACACGCGGAGCGGGCTGGCCTGCCAAGCCGTGTCTGGTGCGTCGACCTTGCACCCTGGAACCCTCTCGTGCCACTAGTTCCTCCAGAGACTCGCTGAGCCGAAGTGTAGCCTCAACAACAGTTTGCTGTCAGAAACTTGGGAGGGATCTGGAGAGGAAGCCAATGGAGATGTCTGGAGTGATCTATGTTGGAAGGACTACTGGCTGGCAAGATTTGAGAAACTTTCATCAACGTTTGAACATGGTTCATGTACAAATGCTATACTGAACCAGAAACTTGGTGAGGTTGTTGCACTCTCATGGGTGATCTACTAGAGCGGAAATTTGGTGTGTGGGGGTTATTTGGTAATGCCAAGATGCCATAAAAATTTCAAAGCAAATGGACATCTTTAGCTAGTACTTCCTTCACAGAGGTTTGAAATGAGCAGAAACTTGGCAGAATATTTCTGCTGAAAATTTATATTGGACCAGGAGATGTTTTTGGATATTGTGGCAAGATAAGTTCCCTAGTATCTCAGGGAATTATTTGAGAGTTTTCTGAGTTGAGGAAATATGGGTTGCTTCACAAATGGCTAGTGCTGTCCATAAGATAAATGTAATATTCTAGACAAAATTTTGTACTGGACCATGAAATGTTTTTGAAGATTGTGGGAGTAGATGATGACAAGAAGGTGTGGTATTAATTTGGGATTTTTCTGATCATCAAAACTATAGGTTGCTTCACAACCCATAGTGAAGACATATTTTCCCGAAGAAGAAAATGGATTATTTTGAAAAGAATGAGAATTGGAATTTGATCCAGAAGGTGTGTGGCAAGATTTTGGCAAGATATTGAGGTATTTGGATCACTTAGAGAGAAATTCAAAAGTTTCCCAAGTCCAAAATCAACTGAGAAGATTCAAAAGCAACCAATTTGCAATAAAACCAGAAAAGTTTTGAAAAGAAAAAGTTGCCAAAAACCAGGGTGTCACGGGATTGCTCTTGTAATTACCTGTTGTCATGTACCCCCTCCATATCGAATTACTTGTTTCTCAATTGGATGTATTTAGAACTAAAATAGTGCTAGATACATCCATTTCAGTGATAAATAATTCCGAACAGAGGTAGTATTATTGTACTTACGTTGAGAGATAGTTGATTGTTTGGCATTACTCTGCATCTTATCTGCCCTGCCCTCCATTTTCTCCAAATTATCAGATCTACATTTACTCTTACCAAAATGTTGAATCAAGCCAATGCCACTGCACAAGTTGAGGTCTGCATTCCTCTTGTTAGTACATTTTGCCTTGTAACGCTATACTTAATTGATAGCTATTTGATTATGTTTCACCACTCTGCATCTGAGCTTCATTATCCTCTATTTCTTCCAATTTTATTAGATCTATATTTACTCTTTACAAAATGTAGAATAAAGGCAACGCTTATGAAGAAGTTTCTTTGGGGAATTTCTTGAATTATCATTCTATTGACATGGAGAAGGGCTTTGTCGAGCCCATGTTAACATGTAATGTAAGTCCATCCTTCTCAAGCCTTCAAACTTTGTTCTAGTATAGATTTGGATAGGCATCATTTCCTCCACTGCTTTTTACTTTGGTGTTTGCATCAGATTGCATGTTTGCAACACTGCCAGTTTCAAATTGTAGTTGTAAAAACATGTTCCTTATTCATACCATTCACATTAATCAGAACAGATCCATTGATTTTATTTAGCCCTACATGTATGCATGTGTTCTAGATCTATAATCCGGTGTTGTGGTGAAGCTGCTCATGCCTGCATCATCTCATTTGCTGCTTTGTCTTAATTGATTTTGCCGATGATACAGACAATGCCGTATTATGTTAATGCTATTTTAAATTGTATCTCCGAATTTGCCAATATAAAATGGGATGGAATTGTCACACACTAACCATCATTGCTTATATATTTGTGAAACTTGTTCTCTGTCTCCTTCTTTCTCTTTCAGATTAATATCTCTGACGCCAGGCAGAACTTTAGGGAAGATAGTGAGCCAAACCCATTGCTGGTACCTATCACTTATATTGCAGCGAAGAAGGTAAACCATCTTGAAGAGAGCGAGATGACCCCAAGGTCATGTCTTGATGAAGACAGTGAGTTCAAGCTACTCACCAGCACCTGTGACACAACCTTGGTTAAGTTGCTGCCTGAATCAGTTCGACTTCTTCAGTCTCAACTTCAAGCTAAAAGACTTGGTGCAGCTCAGGTCCGACTTGAAGTACAATCTCTAACGAAGATCACAGAGGACACCCGTGCATGCTTTATAGCTACGTGGCTAGAGCTAGAGGATTTAACGTTCAGAAAACTGAGGTCTCATCAGCTTGTTCAGCTACTTGCGCTATAGCACCGGGGCAGGACTAATTTTAATAGGCTGAAAAGTAGATTGTGCCTGAATTGAGTCGAACAATTCATGGGCCGAAAGCAGGCCGAAACATACGTAGGCCCATGATTGGCCCAATTACATACGAGTCGTTAACAGGCCAAAATTTATCTCGGGCCTTGGTTGGCCCAATAAAATTATGGGCTATAAGCAGGCCGGATGCAAAGTAGGCCATAATTTGGCCCAACTATGTCATGGGCCTTTAACAGGCCGTTAGTCAGGTTGGGCTGAAATTTATCCACGAAGAGTACGGGCCGTTAAGAGGCCGAAAGTCACTTCGGACTAGAAATAGGCCATGATACAACACGGGCCGTTAAATGGCCTAAAGTTAAACCGGGCCAAAAACGGCGCATATGCAGCAACGACGGCTAACAGGCCGAAACGAATATCGGGCCGAACTGTTAAACGGGTCTTTAATAGGCCGAGATACAAACCGGGCCTACAATGGGCCCAAAAGCACAGTGGTCTGTTATGGGCCGTAATTTGGCCCAAAACAGGATACGATATGGGCCGTAATTTGGCCCAAACCTTGGCAGGCTATTAACGGGCCGATCCACTAGTGTCTGACAAAATCTTGTGGGCCTTTGGCTAGGCCGGCCCATTTAGGTCAAATGGGCCATTGTTGGGCCGTGCCACGTGTTGACGTATCATAGGCGCATCTCATCCATTGGACGAATGACATTTGTCGCAACGCCGAGCTGACACGTGGATCCGCCGGCGAATGAGAAATTTACACCTGGAAAATCGCCATTGGTCAGGGCTGCTAACGGGTTATCGGATCCAAACCAGAACGTGATAGCTTAATGGCGACCCGTTATGGTGGATGCCATGTGTCGGTCAACCTTGACGAAAACACTTGCATGACGTGACATTTATCATCATGGAAGTGGACACTTCCGTGATGATAATTTCAGTATTGTCATGGAACACTTCTACCACAACACATGTATGACTATCTTGATTCTGTCATAAAATCGTCACGGATGTACATGCATGATAGAAAACGTGACCTACTGTGACAAAGACATATCATCACGGAAGTGTTTTTTTTGTAGTGGCTTCTACCCACTTAGTAACATAATCAACATCAACTAAAATATGTGTATACCCATTGGAAGAAGGAAAAGGTCCCATATAATCAAAGGCCCAAACATCAAATGGTTCAATAACAAGTGAATAATTCATAGGCATTTCCTGACGTCTACCAATATTTCCAATTCTTTGACATTCATCACAAGAAAGGACAAACTTACGTGCATCCTTGCAGAGAGATGGCCAATAAAACCTAGACTGTAATACCTTATGTGCAGTTCTATCTCTAGCATGGTGTCCTCCGTATGCTTCAGAATGACGCTTCCGAAGGATTTTTTCCTATTCATGCTCAGGTACACAACGTCTAATAACACCATCTACTCCTTCTTTATATAGATGTGGGTCATCCCAAAAGTAATGTCTTAAATCAAAGAAGAACTTTTTCTTTTGTTGGTATGTCAAACTAGGTGGTATATATTTAGCAACAATGTAATTAACATAGTCTGCATACCAAGGATTGTTACGAGAAGAAGAAGCATTTACAAGTTCATCAGGCAAACTATCATCAATAGGTAGTGGGTCATCAAGAACCCATCCTAGACAAATTATCTGCTATAGGATTCTCAGCTCCCTTTCTATCAACGATATGCAAGTCGAACTCTTGTAACAAAAGAACCCACATAATCAGTCTAGGTTTAGCATCTTTCTTTCCCATAAGATATTTAATAGTAGCATGATCATTGTGAATAGTTACTTTGGAATCAACAATATGAGATCTAAATTTACCACATGCAAACACAACTGCTAAAAATTCTTTTTCAGTAGCAGCATAATTTCTTTGAGCACTGTCTAAGGTCTTACTAGCATAATGAATAACATTCAATTTCTTATCAACTCTTTGCCCTAGAACATCACCAGCAGCATAATCACTAGCATCACACATTATTTCAAAGGGTTGGTTCCAATCAGGTGGTTGAACAATGGGTGCAGAAATTAAGGCTTTCTTAAGTATTTCAAAGGCTTCTACACAATCATCATCAAAAAGAAATGGAACATCTTTTTGCAGGAGATTAGTTAGCGACCTAGAAATCTTAGAGAAATCTTTAATGAACCTTCTATAGAAACCAGCATGACCAAGGAAACTTCTTATACCTTTGATATCTTTAGGGCATGGCATTTTCTCAATTGCATCAACTTTAGCTTTATCTACCTCAATACCTCTCTCAGAAATTTTATGCCCAAGGACTATACCTTCATTCACCATAAAGTGGCACTTCTCCCAATTCAAGACAAGATTAGTTTCTTCACATCTCTGCAAAACTCGATCAAGGTTGCTTAAACAATCATCAAAAGAAGTTCTGTAAATAGAAAAATCATCCATGAATACCTCAACAATCTTTTCACAAAAGTCAGAGAATATAACAGTCATACATCTTTGAAAGGTAGTAGGTGCATTACACATGCGTCTATAAGCATAAGTTCCATAAGGACAAGTAAAGGTGGTTTTCTCTTGATCTTCTTTTGACACAGGTATTTGAGAAAAACCAAAATATCCATCAAGGAAACAAAAGTGTGTATGCTTAGATAATCTTTCTAACATTTGATCAATAAGAGGCAAGAGGTAATGATATTTTCTAGTAGCTTTATTTAATTTCCTAAAATCAATTACCATCCTATAACATGTTACAATTCTTTGTGGGATGAGTTCATTTTTATCATTAGGAACAACGGTAATGCCTCCTTTCTTAGGAACACAATGAACATGATTTACCCATCTACTATCAACTATAGGATAATTATACCTTCCTCCAGTAGCTTTAATATTTCAGTTCTTACCACATCCTTCATCTTAGGATTCAGATGACGTTGTTGATCAACGACGGGTTTGGCATCAGGCTCCATATTAATCTTGTGCTGACATAGAGTGGGACTAATGCCCTTAAGATCATCCAGAGTATATCCAATAGCAGCGCGATGCTTCCTTATAGTTTTAAGTAATCTCTTTTCTTCATGCTCTGAAAGGTTAGCATTGATAATAACATGATATATCTTCTTTTCATCCAGATAAGCATATTTCAGTGTATCAGGTAATTTCTTTAATTCAAACACAGGATCACTCTTAGTTGGAAGAGGATCTCCAAGAGTTTCAACAGGTAAATTATGTTTAAGGATAGGTGCTTGTTTAAATAATATCTCATCTATTTCATTTCTTTCATTCATATGCATATCATTCTCATGGTCTAGCAAATATTGTTCTAACGGATCAGTAGGAGGTACGGCAATAGAAGCAGGACCAATAATTTCATCTTTATTAGATAATTCTTTCTCATGTGGTTGTCTACGAAACTTAGAGAAATTAAACTCATGAGATACATCACCAAACTTAACTCTAACATTTTCTTTAACACAATCAATTTCAGCATTAACGGTATTCAAAAAAGGCCTACCAAATATAATGGGACAAAAATTATCTTGTTGTACCGAGTACTAAGAAATCAGTAGGGTATTTGATCTTACCACACAAGACTTCAACATCTCAAACAATCCCAAGTGGTGAAATAGTAACTCTATTTGCAAGCTTAATAGTAACATCAATGTCCTCAATCTCAGCAGGTGCAATAACATTCATAATTTCTTGATATAAAGTAAATGGAATAGCACTCACACTAGCACCCATGTCACATAAACCATAATATCAATGATCTCCAATTTTAACAGAAACAACAGGTATGCCAACTACTGGCTTATTCTTATCTAACATATCTTGTTCATTTCTAGCAGGTTTAGCAATTCTAGTAGCCTCATCACAGCAGTAAATAACATGCCCATCAATATTATCAACCAAGAGATCTTTAACCATTGCAATATTAGGCTCCACTCTAATTTGTTCAAAGGGTCTAGGTGTTCTAATATTACTTTTATTAACCACAGTTGTAGCTTTAGCAATTCTAGTTGCTTCACCACAGAAATATATGACATGTCCATCAATATTATCAACCAACAGATCTTTAACCATTGCAACACTAGGTTCATATTTAATTTGTTCAGAAGGTCTAGGTGCTCTAATATTACTCTTATTAACCACAGCTGAAGCTTTAGCATGTTCCTTAATCCTCATAGGGAAAGGAGGTTTCTCAATGTAACCAGTAGGCACAACTGGATCAACATTATAAATGATTGTTTCATCTTTAGCTATAACAGGTTCCTCTAACATTTCTTCAATAGGTGGATGAAATTTAAACCACTTCTCCTTAGGGAGATCAACATGAGTAGCAAATGATTCACAAAAGGTAGCTACTATCTCAGAGTCAAGTCCATATTTAGCACTAAACTTATGAAAAGCATCAGTTTCCATAAAAGATTTAACGCAATTAAACTCATGTTTTATACCTGACCTTTACCTTTGTCAAATTCCCAATCTTAAGAGTTGCGTTTAATTCTTTC
The DNA here is from genome assembly GCA_039707655.1 of Elymus sibiricus. NCBI lineage: Eukaryota > Viridiplantae > Streptophyta > Magnoliopsida > Poales > Poaceae > Elymus > Elymus sibiricus. Next base: position 259,390,979 of record CM077674.1, read on the forward strand.
AAGAAGACCCCATTTGAATTCAATATTTTTCTTCATAAAGGAACCAGCAGAAGAAGTATCGAGCATGGATCGATCATTATGAGAAAGTCGAGCATAAAAGTTTTGTATAATAATTTCTCTTGAGAGCTCATGATTGGGGCATGTGTGCATCATATATTTAAGCCTCCCCCAAGCTTGAGCGATACTTTCTCCTTCACGAGGCCAAAAATTATATATATAATTCCGATCACGGTGAACCAAATGCATAGGATAAAATTGCGACATCCCAAAATTCTAAATTTTGGAATGTTACACTAATTAAGTAATAATGATTGCTTGTGTGTTTGTTGTGCGAAAATTGAGTGGAATTTGAAACTTTTGAAAAGTTAAATGAGAGGGAATAAAAGGACTTTCCCAAACTTTCATTCTTGCATTTGGTTTCCATGAATTCAAATTCATTTCAACACAAAACCCTAGAGTGAAGATAATATGACTTCTTCCATTAAAGAAATGAAAAGGGGGTTGAAAAGATTTGAATTTCATTTGAAAACAATTCAAACACAAAACTTTATGCAACTCAATGATTTTCATCAGAGAAGATAAAATGACTTCTTCAAAGTATATGAAATAGAGTTGGAAGTGATGAGAATCATCTTTGGAAGTTCACTTGATTTCACTTTTCGAAATTTCTCATGTCAGTTTCAAATCCATTTCCATTATTCAAAATAAAATAAAGAGAGAAGGAAACATGACCCCTTCAAATATCAGTGAGAAATTATGGAAAAGGAATTACGAAACCAACAGAAAGTTATTTGAAAAATATTTGAAATCATTTGCATAGCCATTTATTGAAATTGTTGAATATTGTTTTTATTCAAAATATTTTTCCTCTGAAAAGGATTAATTACGAGTGAGGGTAAAATGACTCCCTCCAAAGGAAAAATAGTGGGAAATTATTTTGGAGCCATTTGATATTTTCAAAAAAGTCATTTTGAGTTGATTTTAAGCTCCAGATTGCTTTTGTAATTTTTTTACAAATGTTTATGTATTTTATTTTGGCAAAATAAAAAGTTCAACGGGTCCTATATAAGCCCTTATATTATTGTGAATTTTTCTATTTTTTATATTTATTTTACCTCGTATTATCTGTGTTTTACTGCTGCTGTATTTGGAAAATAGAAATCACTGTTTAAAAAAAAACATCCAGCAGGCCCAACTGGCCTTTCGGCCCACACCCGCGCACGCCGTGCTGAAACCGCTACGGGTCGGCCGCCCGCACCTCATCCCTCTCTCCCACGGTCATGGGCGGGTGGGACCCGCACCCGCGCCTCTTGTTCCTCCTCCGCACAGCACCGGAGATCGCGGTGACTACGTATTTCACCGCCGCGTCTTTCAAATCCTTCGGGATTCTATCCCCGAGACCAACCCCTCCTCCACGCCTTGTCCACTATAAATCTAGAGGCCCCTTGTCTAATTGCCCCTACACTCATTGCCCGAGACCACCCCAATCACCCGTGAGCTCGCGTCAAGATCCCGCCGGAGCCGAAGCTTCTCGCCGTCGAATCCCTCTTCGGTGAGCAACCTCGGCCCTCCCAACTTAGTCTATCGTTTGCGCGTGTTCCCGCACACCTCTTTGACATCTTTTCGACGTCCAGGCCTCACCGGAATAGCCGCCTCGATCTCGTCCACCTTCACCGGAGCACGCAGAGCGCCCGAAGCTCTCCAAGCTCGTCCCGATCGCCACCGTCGCCCTTAATCCCGGACGGCACCCTCTTTGACACCGCCTCGCTCCACCGCACCCCCGGAACCCTCTCACCGTCGCTAGAGTTCACCAGAGCCATCGGCCGGTCGACACCCGACGCCAATGCCGCCATCGTCCACCGCTGTAAGCCGCCGGCTCTCTCCTCGGTTAGATCTCGAAGCAACGCCCTAGATTAACGGTTAGGTTTTATTTTAGTAGATCGGTTTATTTTCGGTTTAGACCGAACCGACTGGTGGTTTTTCTTTTAATTAGCCATCGGCTGCCGTTTCTATTAATTGTCATCCGTCCGCCCACATCAGACACCTGTAGCCAACCCTAGCTCGCCACATGGCGCTCTTCGTTGCGCTGGCCGCAATCTAGTGTTTTCACAAAAATGCTGCCATGGCAAAGTTTTTCAGATTCTGATTTAATTTTTCTTTTAGCATATCTTTAGATCTATGGGACCATGCAAATCTTTATAAGAGGAGTGGATAGAAAGCTCTTCTGATCTTGTAGTTGGGAATGGGAGCGATGACCTACCTGTAGCAGCATTGCTCTTCGTATAAACAATGTTCAGGTTTATGATTCTTCCACTTAAGTCCTAATTTAGTGATTCTTTTTCCTACTGATTCATGTTGATCCCATCTATCCAGTGACCAAAATGAAAAATATTTTTGACAATTTAAAATTTGAATTTGATCAGATTCAATTTTAAACTTCAATAGGCCATAACTCTTAATCTACAAAGCCGTTTGATTTGATTCTTTTTGCAAATTGAAGCTTAGGACATCTACTTTCCGTTGAGATCAAAATCACATAATTTGCTACTATTAAACACATGATACGGTCCAGAAACTTTATTTGGATCTTTTGGAGTTTTCATGAATCTTTTATTTGCATTCTTTTTGGATTTTGAGTGATTGCTTTTAATGTTATTGCTTGCTTTCGATAGATTGTCCAGAGTGCGAATAGTAGAATTATCAGGATTTGTGAGTACGACGAAACTTCATCAATAGTACCAAGCAAGTTACCTCAGTGATCATATTTTGTTAAGTGCCCAATATTTTACTATGCATTAGTTCCACCACTATAAATTGCTTGCATGCATAGCTTTGGATTGGGACATACTTGGTAGAATTTGAGGTAGGATCCAATTTGACCTTGACAACCCCGGGAAACATTGATATTGTTAGATTGCTTAGCCCTGCAAATTTTAGACGGGGTGATGTGTGAATCATGTAAGATGTGAGAGAATAGTAATCAGGATTCCTATGAAGAATTTAAATCGATCATCTGGGTGAAATGCATGGGTACATGGAGAAGCCGGGATTTTCCCGAGTGCCCCGGAGTAACCAGGAGATCACTCTGAGTATACCGGAGGAACCGGTGATCACTCTTGTCTTTGCACCTAGGCTCAAACATATTAATGGATCTTTCGTGTAACACCCCCAGTGGTTAACTACAGTGACCACATGGCAATGATGCCAGGTCATCATCATTATATCCTAAGAAATGCAATTAAGAAATAATTCAACTCATATTCAAAATTCAAATAACAAGTGAAATTAGAAAAACTACAAACTTGCAAGCAAAATAGTTCATAATTTTGCAAATAATCCATATGTAATTATGGTTAGGGAAAATAACATCACTTGTTTACTCATTTTGAAGCTAGCATCCAAAACAGTAGCAAAACAACCCCAAATTAAATCATTTCTATTTAAACAAAATTCAAATCGATTCAAATAATCCTCAAACTTTTTTTGGCAGTGCTAAATAATATATAGTATTTATATGTCAAAGCTCTACATTTTACAAAAGTCATTTGGTTCCAGGATTAATGCAAAATAGTAGCTGCAAATGGAAAACAAAAAAAGAATAAGGGTAAAAGAAAAATGCCACTATGCACTTATGGCCCAGTGCTACAGTAGCACGCCCAACCCACCATCAGCTTTTCTCCTTCCTCTGTACAGAGGAGGAGGCAGAGCAGTGCGTGTCGGCCATCCACGCCGCCCTGGCCGCTGCTGCCGCTGTGTCGTGCATCCGGCGAACCCCCAAGATGGATAAGAAGGCCCCCGACCCCGTAGGCAAACCCTAACCCTCACTTATCCCCTCGCTCGTCCTCTCCCTCTTGGTTTTGTTCGTGCCCGAGTGCTGCCCACCATGGCCATCGTCGTAGCCGCGGCCAACGCGCTCCCCGTCGCCCGAGAAGATGTCCAGAAGGACCGCAACTGTCGACTTCATCCATCCCGAGCATCAAATCAAGCGGAGCCACCAAGTACGCTCGCCATCGAGCTCATCTTCACCGCGTACATCACCGGCATCCGTCATCGATTCCCACCGTTTCGGTCCACCCCGAGCGTGCCAGTGGACTCGTAGTGAGCAACTCCTATAGATCCCCCCTTCCTCCGTCTCGATTCGATCGCCGTTTTCCGTCCCCGAGCTCATCCGAGCTCGCGTGTATGCATACGTACGTGTGCCTGTGTGCTGCTCCTAACGCTGCTTGCTTGCTGCTGCTGCTCGTGAGGCTGCTGTCGCTGCTACCTATACTGTTGCTGCTCGCTAGCTACGGCTGCTCCTGCTAAGCTGCTGCTTGCTGCGCGCTACTGCCGTTGCTTGCTGCCGCGCTGCTCAGCAGCCGGCTAGCTGCCGCCGCCGCTGTGTTACTGCTGCCGCTCTTGCTTGCTGCTTCTACCGCTGCTCACCGCAACCGGCCGCGCCTCCCGCTCGCCCGGCCGCCCTAGCGGCCTCCTGGCCGTGGCCGCCGTGCGCCTCTGTGCCGTGTGCGTGCCCAGCCGCTGGGGCACGGCTGTGCCCCTGCCAGTGGGGCACGACCCTTTTAATTAGTGGCTAACAGAAATTAGCACTAACCCCTTTGATTAAATTAGTTAGTTGTTTTATTAACACCTGTGACAATGACAAGTGGGTCCACTGCTAAATTAAACTAAATAAATAAATCAGATAAAAATAGTCTATGACATGTGGGTCCATTGACCCTGTTGACCAGTCAAACTTTGACTGGTGAACTGATTGACTGGCCTGCTGACTGGACCCCCCTGGCCCCACTGTCATACACTGTGGCTAGAATAGCACTAGGTGACAAAAGTATATTATGTTTTTAATTCGAATTAATGTAACTCCAGAAATTCCAGAAAATGATTAAAACTTTAGAAAATCATAGAAAATAAACCGTAAGTCAGATGAAAATAATTTATATATGAAAAATGATCACAAAAATATAACGAATCCGAATATGCCATCCACATACCTATCACATGCCTATAACATACCGAACGTTGAACATTTGCTACCGAAACTGCTAAATGTATAGTGTTTGGAGCTGGGAAAATATTCCCGGATGTTTTCCCGCTCTGAGTAAAATACTTAGTACTGCATTAGAACACCCCTAGCATAGCATACTGCCATGTCATACATCGTGCTACATTTGTGTGCTTTATATTGACTGTTTCTTCCGCCTCTTCTTCTCCGGTAGACCCCGAGACTGTCGCTGTCCGCTGAGTATGACTACGTCGACAACGATCAGACACTTTCAGCAGAGCTTCCAGGCAAGCAAACCCCCTTGATCATTTCAATATCGCCCATTTCTTTCTCTCCCATGCTTGCATTAGAATTTTCTACTGTTGTCCGAAAGCTCCTATTCTGATGCATAGCCTGTATTTGTAACTGCTGTTGATACCTTACCTACTATCCTAAATGCTTAGTATAGGTTGGTTAGTGATCCATCGGTGGCCCCGCACCCTTGTCCGTGTTGCCATGCTTTGCTTACGGATGCTCGATCAGTGTGGTCGACGTGCAGAGACCGACACATCACCGCACACCCCCTTAGTTGTACGACTCTTCAGAGCTACTATCGAGTGCCGAGGGTGATACCTCCTACCTCACTCCTGATGATATCTCTGTAGCGTAGCTAGTTGGTTGTCGGTTACCGAGGGTGATTCCTCTTTCACCACCTCCGATGATGCCTCTGTCGTGCAGCCCCTCTAGTGTGAACCCATTGAGGGTGATTCCTCTAAGTTCACCTTGACGGTTACATCGAGTGGGAATCCATCGAGGGTGATTCCTCGGATTTCCCCCTTGATGTTATGGACACACTGTTATCTTACACTGTTCCCCGTTTACTGTTACGTTGGGACTAAATGGACAGGCGGTACCACCTCGGTTGAGGTGGACCTGAGTTCCCGACAGTCTCTGGATAAGTCGGGTTGACCAGGAGGGTACCCGCGAGATAATTACGCAGCACGGCTGGGCAGGCAGAGACCGCCCTATAGAGGGATGGGCCTGGCCCTTGTCATAAGTCCGCGAGACGGGGTGACAGGATCACTGATCGTCTCCGCGAGCTCCCAATACACTAATGGTTTGGATATGTGATCCGAGTAGGCCTCTGGCCTTTTCGCACTAACCACCACGTGGGATAAGTTATGGGCATTCAACGTCGTACGATTCTCCCGAAAGCTCTGTCAGACGTCCAGTTCAGCATTGCGGCACGGTTGGGCCGGCGCCATCCAGGACAGAGGTGGTGCCTGGGTCCGCCCTGTGCGCAACGACCCGGAGTGCTTAGGACGATTGGCCCATGACCCCTTCGCACTTAGGATGTAGACCGGCGGGGACCTCTCTGCGGAGCCTAGGTAGGACTACGACGTGTCGATCAGCCGAGGCTGGGCATGACCAGAAAAAGTGTGTCCGGCTAAAGTTAATCGAGCGTGTTGGGTAAGTTGGTGCACCCCTTCGGGGAAGTTATCTATTCGAATAGCCGTGTCCACGGTAACAGGATGCTCGGAGTTGTATCCCGATCTACTACAAGTAGACTTGGATACTTGTGATACTAAATTGATATAATGGCTCCGGGATCACATTCTCGCAGGGAGTCAAGGAAGGATCTCTGGGCGTTACTAATATATATTTGTTACTACATGTTATGTTATTCTACTCTCTTCTATTGCTGCAAGACGCTGCAAGATGCCAGTCTTCGATAGGCTAGGCCTTCCCCTCTATTCTGGCATTTCTGTAGTATAGTCCACAGATACAGCCCCTTCCCTTTGATACCGATGCATACTTAGCATAGATATGATGTAAGTCTTGCGAGTACTTTGGATGAGTACTCACGGTTGCTTTGCTACCTTTTCCCCCTACCCGATTACTGCGATCAGATGACAGAGCCCCGGAGGCAGCTGATCCCGTCAACGACTACTACTACCCCGACAGAGCCTACTACTATGTGGAGACCGACGACCAGGAGTAGTTTGGAGGCTCCCAGGCAGGAGGCCTGCGCCTTTCGATCTAGATGTCAATGTTTTGCTCAGCCTTCTTAAGGAAAACTTGTCTAATTATGTCTGTACTCAGATACTGATGCTTTCGCTGACTCTTGTGTAACTCGAGCTTATGTATTCAAGGCCTCGAGGCCCCTGGCTTGTAATATAAAGCTTGTATTATTTTATTTTGTGTCTAGAGTTGTGTTGTAATATCTACTTGTGAGTCTCTGGGCTTGATCGTGGGCATTGCTTGTATGATTAGTGCACGATTGAATCGGGGGCGTCACAAGTTGGTATCAGAGCCGACTGCCTGTAGGAAGCCCCTTTCCAACTCCTTGACCGAAGTTGAGTCTAGTCTTTGAAAAACTATTTTACTAACATTGTTGTGTGGCTTACGGGCCCATGATACGTCTCCAACGTATCAATAATTTTTGATTGTTCCATGTTATTATAGTATCAATCTTGGATGTTTTATATACATTTACAAGCAATTATATACTAAGCGGGAATGCTGCTTGTGCATCCAACTCCTGAAAACCCAAAGTTGTGCCAAATGAGTCCACCATACCTACCTATATGCGGTATTTCCATGCCGTTCCAAGTAAAATTGCATGTGCCAACTCTAATTTTTCAAAAATAATTTTCCGTTTTGTGTGCCCGTACCGCTCATGAAGCGGCAGGGGGTGGCCAATATTTTCCATGCTAGGTGTGTTATTCTCACAATGAGTGTTTATTCACTTGTCATTGCATGAGAAAGTGGCAAGGTAATAGGGATGCCCAGTCCCGAAATGAAAAAAAAATATACAATGATAATATTATGATAATAATAAATTTCTTTGAAAGTGTTGGTATGGAAGGCACCCATGAATACGGCTAACCATGGATTGTGAAAGAATGGTGGAAATGTAAACAAACTTTATTTTCTGTTTGGGAACCGCCTATAATGTGTCTAGCATGGAAGATATAGGGAATTCTCGGTCATTTTCGTTGATAGGAAAAGCATGTCTCTCAAAATAATTTTATCTCTCTAATTTAAACCTTGAGCTCTAGCACCTCTGCAAATCTCTGCTTCCCTCAGCGAAGGGCCTATCTATTTACTTTTATGCAAATTTTTATTTTTATTTCGAGTCTCCATCTTCTCTTACAAAGCACCAACTAGAGAGCACTATTGTCATACTTGTGCATTGGGTGTAGCTAATATTGAGTGTGTTTCATGAATGGATCAATGATTGAGCATAATGGGCTAGGGATAACTTTCTTTAGCATTGATATTTTGAAAGACATGGTTGCTTGTTAGTATGCTTGAGTATTTATGTCTTCATGTCAAACTATAGACTATTGCTTTGAATCATTCAAGTCCAAATGTCCATGCCACAAAGGAAAAGAGTATATGATGAATGTGATAGGTAGCATTCAACATCAAAAATTCTGTTTTTATCATTTACCTACTCGAGGACGAGCAGGAATTAAGCTTGGGGATGCTTGATACGTCTCCAACGTATCTATAATTTTTTATTGTTCCATGCTATTATAGTATCATTCTTGGATGTTTTATATACATTTACAAGCAATTATATATTATTTTTTGGGACTAACCTATTAACTTAGTGCCTAGTGCCAGTTGCTGTTTTTTGCCTGTTTTTTGGTTTTCCAGAATATCAGTACCAAACGAAGTCCAAATGCCACGAAACTTTTTGGAGATTTTTTTCTGGACATAAGAGACACTAGAAGCTTCGGGAGAGGGCCAGAAGACAGAGGAGGTGGCCACGAGCCACCAGGGCGCCCCCAGGGGGGTGGCGCGCCCTGGTGCCTTGTGGGCCCACCTCTGCTCCGTTTGACCTAATTCCACCTCTATAAATACTCTAAAATCGGGAAACCAATAGAGGGGTCCATGAAATACTTTTTCCGCCGCCGCAAGTCTCTGTTCTCGCGAGATCCCATCTGGAGGCCTTTTCCGGCACTCTGCCGGAGGGGGAATCGACCACAGAGGGGCTCTACATCAACCTTGCTGCCCTTTCGATGATGCGTGAGTAGTTTACCATAGTCCTTCGGGTCCATAGTTAGTAGCTAGATGGCTTCTTCTCTCTATTTGATCTTCAATACAATGTTCTCCTTGATGTTCTTGGAGTTCTATTCGATGTAATCACTTTTTGCAGTGTGTTTGTTGGGATCCGATGAATTGTGAGTTTAAGATCAGATTATCCATGAATATCATTTGAGTTTTCTCTGAACTCTTTTATGCATGATTGTTATAACTTTGTATTTCTCTCCGATCTATTGATTTGGTTTGGCCAACTAGATTGATTTATCTTGCAATGGGAGAGGTGCTTTGTAATGGGTTCGATCTTGCGGTGCTCAATCCCAGTGACAGAAAGGGACATGAAACGTATTGTATCATTGCTATTAAGGATAAAAAGATGGGGTTTATTCATGCGTGAGTTTACTTTGTCTACATCATGTCATCTTGCTTAAGGCGTTACTCCGTTCTTTATGAACTTAATACTCTAGATGCATGCCGGATAGCAGTCGATGTGTGGAGTAATAGTAGTAGATGCAAGCAGAAGTCAGTCTACTTGTCTCGGACGTGATGCCTATATACATGATCATTGCCTTGGATATCGTCATGATTATTTACTTTTCTATCAATTGCCCAACAGTAATTTGTTTACCCACCGTATGCTATTTTCAAGAGAGAAGCCTCTAGTGAAAACTATGGCCCCCGGGTCTACCTTTATCATATATTGAAAACCCTAAAAATACCTTGCTGCAATTTTACTTTATTTATTTTATTTTGTATTTTTGTTCGATCTATCTATCTATCTATCACCATACAATTTAATCTTGCAATTAACCGCCAAGGGATTGACAACCCCTTGTTCGCGTTGGGTGCGAGGATTTGTTATTTTGTGTGCAGGTGCTGCTAACGAGTTGTTGCGTGATTCTCCTACTGGATTGATAACCTTGGTTTCATAACTGAGGGAAATACTTATCTCTACTATACTGCATCATCCCCTCCTCTTCGGGGAAATCCCAACACAGCTCACAAGTAGCAGGAATAATTTCTGGCGCCGTTGCCAGGGAGACATCATCAACATCTATCAAGTACCTACGCATAAACTTTCATCTCCTTGCATTTACATTATTTGCCATTTGCCTCTCGTTTTCATCTTCCCCACTTCTAAAACGTTTTCACAAAAACACAAAATTATTTTTGTTTACTCGTTTGCTTGCTTTTTTTCTTCATGTCAACACTCAAAAACAGAAAAAGAAATAAGAAAAATTAAGATGGATCCTCATCCTCTTGCTAATCTTTTTAAAAGTTCCAATTATGATGAACCAATTGCTAGTGAGTTGAGTGCACTACATTATCTTTATGAAGTTTTGCTTGAAATTCGTGAACCTGAAAATTGTGATGAAGTGTTAAAAGCAGAAATTTATAAAGTGATTCATGATAGCTCCTTGAATGAAAAGCATGATTGCAATGATGTTATTATAAATTCTATTAATGTCAATTATGCTAATTATATGCAAAACTATAAGCTTGGGGATGATAATTTTGTCATGTCCACAACATATTGCAATGATCGTGATTGGGGTGATAATGTTTCTTATGATATTGAAAATTTATTTAAGCCTCATGATGAATATGTTATTGATAATAAAATTTGGAATACTATTAAAAGTGGGTTTGGAAGAGCGCCAACTTTAGGTAATAAGAATCCCACATATTCGGAGAGTGTTCAATCTTATGAAATTTTTGATAAAAGTGGGTTTGGAGAGGTCATGACTTTAGTTGATATTAATGCCACTATCTTGGAAGATTACAAAACTTTTATGCATGTGGATCATGTAGAGAATAAATTATGTGATAGCTATATTGTTGAATTTGATTATGATCCCACATGTAATTATTATGAGAGAGGAAAATATGGTTGTAGAAATTTTCATGTTACGCAATTACCTCTCTTTGTGTTGAAATTATTAATGCTTCATTCTTCCAATTTGCATATGCTAGATATTGTTTGTCTTGATAATTTGTTTTCCTACAAGATGCCTATGCATAGGAAGTATGTTAGACTTAAATGAGTTTGTCACATGTTATATGATGCTCTCTTTGTGCTTCAATTCTTGTCTTTCATGTGAGCATCATTAAAATTTCAAGCCTATCTTGATGGCTATAAAGAGAGAGCTTGTTGGGAGGCAACCCAATGAATAAAATAAATTTTTGTTTTTACTTTTTGTTTTCTTGTTTGCACACAATTATGCTACTGTTATGATTGTGTTTTTTATGTTTTAATTAGTGTTTGTGCCAAGTAATGCCTTTGGGATGATTTGGAAGATAGTATAATTGATGCTGTTTGGAAAACAGAAAGTTTTGCGTCCAGTGCTGGAATTTTAATTCTGTACTGGAGCGTCATAAAAATCTGAAATTTTTACACAGTATTGGCATATGAATTTCCCACGTTGTCCTAAGTTTTCAGAATTTTTGGAGTTACAAAATTATAGCTTTCAAATAGATCTTTATAGACTGTTCTGTTTTAGACAGATTCTGTTTTTGTTGCATAGTTTGCTTATTTTGATGAATCTATGGATCGTATCGGGGGGTATGAGTCATGGAGAAGTGGGAGTACAGTAGCATTATGCCAATATTAAATACAAATCAATTTACTACAGTTCTTAAAGTTAAAGATTTGTTTGTTATATTAACGGATCTCACGAAGGTTTTGTTGAGTTTTGTGTGATTGAAGTTTTCACGTTTTGGGTGAGATCACGATGGATGAAGGAATAAGGAGTGGCAAGAGCCTAAGCTTGGGGATTTCCAAGGCACCCCAAGGTAATATTCAAGGACTGCCAAGCAACTAAGCTTGGGGATGCCCCGGAAGGCATCCCCTCTTTCTTCTACCAACTATCGGTAATTTTACTTGGAGCTATATTTTTATGCATCACATATCATGAGTTTTGCTTGGAGCGTCGTGTACTATATGAGTCTTTGTTTTATTTCCTTTTTAGTTGGTCACAATCATATTTTCTGAACACACTTATTTGAGAGAGTCACACGTTTATCATGATATGTTAGAATACTCTATGTGCTTCACTTAAATCTTTTGAGCTATGCAGCTGCTCACAAGTAGCAGCCCACATCGTCAATGGATGGGTTTAGGATCTTTTATTCCTCTCCTTTACTCTGGGACTCTGATCTCTCTTCTATTTGGGTCAAAGATTTTGCGGACTCTAACATTAGGTTCTTGTGTTCATATTCACCCGGAGAGCTGGATTATCTGCAACTGTTCCTTTCAATGTATATCATGTGAATCTCACATTGTCATCTGACACCTTGCAGCTCCATTTTTGCATGAATATGCCTACGAATAATTCCTCACCCTTACCAGGAATTTGTTCATCCCCAGTTGTTCATGCGTTTTCCCAAATCACTTTAAAATACTATCTGATCTCCTGAGAATCCTCTACAGCCTATTGCTTTTGAAAGTCTTGCCTTCTTGCATTATGGTTAGCTCCATATGCCTAGTAATCTTCATTGACATCCCGTGTCATTGTCATTTTGAGTCCTTTGATTCAATATGTTGCGAATGCTCGCAATCATCAGTCGAATCCTAGAATTCATCATTTTGGCTCAGACGTCATTTTGGACATGAGTTGGTTCTCAGCCAAACAAGTTTTGATCGGTTGTGCCTCTAAATCTATTCAACTTACTCATTTTTTATCAGAGCGTCTGCTTCTGATCCTTCGTTTTAGAAATCATAATTCCTTTGTATTTAAGCGTCGAATTATTCAGATGTTTCTGTAATCCGATGCCTTTGCATTCTTTGTTCTTCTGGTTGAGTACCGATACTCACATCAGATCCCTTGTGGACCGCCAAATCCTTTGTTGTATTATTATCCGGCAGTGTCCTTCATATTCAATGACTCTTATTACATCCTTGTTGCTTATGAGTCTGTACTCAACAATGTCATTCCCAGCCAATTGGCTACATAATTATCATGTTAATTTTAACTGTGCTACCTGGTCCTCCTACCCGGTGCACATTTCGGACAATGGGCTAAGCCTGCGTCAAACTTTCATCATCATATCGTTTTGCTTACACAACATGAATCCGAGCGTCATATCCGTGGTTCTGTTGACCTTGAACCTCATTCCACCTGCTTTGATCATCTTACTGATCGATTTCATCTTCATGAAACCCTCGACAAAATGTGTCGTGATCATCGTCAACATTTTGACTTCTTCCAAGATGGGAATCGAATTCATGGTGAGAAATACCATCCTTGCCCTCGAAGATTTGTGTTATCATCGACAACATCCTTGACTTCCTGCCAACCCAAACTTGGTCATGTTTGGTTATACCTTTAGTTCCTTGCTACTCCTGGAATTGTACCTTGAGTATTTCTTGTGATCTTCAGACCCAACCCTTACTTGAATAATCATATTATTGCTACCTCGAAGCATGACTGTGGTATTCCGATCTTCAACAAGAGCATTGGAAGCGCAATGCTAAATGTTTCTTGATCAATTATCCAAACACCATTGTATGGGTAACATCAAGAATTCCCTCGCCCCTTTACCTAAATGGTTATCCACTTGCTATCCTGTCATGGATATCATTCTTTGCTTGTCCTTGTGAAAGGATATACTCCTAATTCTTGTGTATAAACACATTTTCCTTTCCATTTGTCTGTTTAACCTTTCAAATAATTTATGTGATCTAAGCAGTAATGATTCTCTGGTTATGACAACACCCCTAGTGTACAATCTTGTCAGTATAACCTGTTACTATTGTTGATGACATTCTGGTAACCACCGATGGACGAGAACTTTGCCTATTGGTCCGCCTCGCCTTGCGAGCAGAAAAATGGTTCTCTTCGTCCCCCGTTCTTGGTCCCAACCTTGTTGCCGACATAGCTGACAAGTTATCCTCTGACATGCCTTGCTATCGTGACCGTGCAAGATGTCGCCGCCCTTCTTACTCTTAATCCACACTAACCACAGTTTCACAGGATCGAAACCTGACTCTCCTGTACATCCCTGTTTCCAAAGTTATTCCTCGTGCTTGGCTTTGTATGTAATTCACGAGCCACCTTCCTAGAGATGATCTATTTGATAGAAATATGCCCTAGAGGCAATAATAAAGTTGTTATTATTTTATATTTCCTTGTTCATGATAAAGGTTTATTATTCATGCTAGAATTGTATTGACCGGAAACTTAAATACATGTGTGAATACATAAATAAATACCGTGTCCCTAGTGAGACTCTACTAGACTAGCTCGTTGATCAAAGATGGTTAAGGTTTCCTAACCATAGACATGAGTTGTCATTTGATAACGGGATCACATCATTAGGAGAATGATGTGATGGACAAGACCCATCTGTTAGCTTAGCATATGATCGTTCTGTTTATTGCTACTGCTTTCTTGAATGTCAAATACATGTTCCTCCGACCATGAGATCATGCAACTCCCGGATACCGGAGGAATACCTTGTGTGCTATCAAACGTCACAACGTAACTTTGTGATCATAAAGATGCTCTACAGGTATCTCCGAAGGTGTATGTTGAGTTGGCATGGATCGAGACTGGGATTTATCACTCTGTGTTTCGGAGAGGTATCTCTGGGCCCTCTCGGTAATGCACATCATAAGAAGCTTGCAAGCAAAGTGACTAAGGAGTTAGTTACGGGATGATGTATTACGGAACGAGTAAAGAGACTTGCCGGTAACGAGATTGAACTAGGTATGGAGATACCGACGATCGAATCTCGGGCAAGTAACATACCGACGGACAAAGGGAATTACGTATGTTGTCATTGCGGTTTGACCGATAAGATCTTCGTGGAATATGTAGGAACCAATATGGGCATCCAGGTTCCGCTATTGATTATTGACCGGAGAGGCGTCTCGGTCATGTCTACATCATTCCCGAACCCGTAGGGTCCGCACGCTTAACGTTCGTTGACGATATAGTGTTATATGAGTTATGTGAATTGGTAACTGAATGTTGTTCGGAGTCCCGGATGAGATCCCGGACGTCACGAGGAGTCTCGGAATGGTCGAGAGGTAAAGATTTATATATGGGAAGTCATATTTTGGGTTCCGAAAAAAGGTGCAGTTTTTTCGGTATTGTACCGGGAAGCTTCCAGAAGGTTCCGGAGGATTCCGGAGGGGTACGGAAGTCCACAAGTGGGTCCACCATGTCCCAAGGTCTGGCATGGGCTAAGGGGAGGCGCCTTGGCCTTATTGGGCCAGGCGCACCAAGTCCTCAAAAGCTCACGCAACTAGGGAAGGAAAAAAGGAGAGTCCTAGTAGGAATAGGATTGGACTTTGGAGTCCAAGTCCACGTGTGTACTATTCACGTGGTACTGATCACGGGGTACTATTCGCATGGTACTGTTCACGTGGCACTATTCCTTCTACTCCAAGCCCCTACACATATATAAATAGAGGAGAGGGGGCGCCCCAAACAAGCCACAACATTGTCTTAGCCATGTGTGGCGCCCCCCTCCACAGTTCCGTCCCTTGGTCATATTTTCGCAGTACTTGGGCGAAGCCCTGCGGAGATAGCATCACCATCACCGTCACCACACCGCCGTGCTGCCGGAACTCATCCACTACCTCGCCGTCTTGCTGGATCAAGAAGTCGAGGACGTCACCGAGCTGAACGTGTGCTGAACGCGGAGGTGCCGTACGTTCGGTGCTCGGTCGGTTGGATCGTGAAGTTGTTCGATGACATCAACCGCGTTGTTCTAACGCTTCCGCTTACGGTCTACGAGGGTACGTAGACACACTCCCCCTCTCGTAGCTATGCATCTCCATGGATAGATCTTGCGTGTGCGTAGAAATTTTTTGTTTTCCATGCAACGTTCCCCAACAGTGGCATCATGAGCCAGGTCTATGCGTAGATGATATGCACGAGTAGAACACAAAGAGTTGTGGGTGGTGATCGTCATACTGCTTACCACCAACGTCTTATTTTGATTCGGCGGTATTGTAAGATGAAGCGGCCCGGACCAACCTTACATGTCCACGTACATGAGACCAGTTCCACCGACAGACATGCAACTTGTTTTGCATAAAGGTGGCTGGCGGGTGTCTGTTTCTCCTACTTTTGTTGAATCAAATTTGACTGCGGCCGGTCCTTGTTGAAAGTTAAAACAGCAAACTTGATAAATCACCATTGTGGTTTTGTGCCGTAGGTAAGAACGGTTCTTGCTAGAAGCCCGTAGCAGCCACGTAAAACTTGCAACATCAAAGTAGAGGACGTCTAACTTGTTTTTGCAGGGTATGCTGTGATGTGATATGGTCAAGACATGATGTGATATAGGTTATTGTATGAGATGATCATGTTTTGTAATTTATCGGCAACCGGCAGGAGCCTTATGGTTGTCTCTTTATTGTATGAAATGCAAGCGCCATGTAATTGCTTTACTTTATCGCTATGCGTTAGCAATAGTTGTAGAAGCAATAGTTAGTGAGACGACCACGACGCAACGATGGAGATCAAGGTGTCGAGCAGGTGACGATGGAGATCATGACGATGCTTTGGAGATGGAGATCAAAAGCACAAGATGATGATGGCCATATCATGTCACATATTTTGATTGCATGTGATGTTTATCCTTTATGCATCTTATTTTGCTTAGAACGACGGTAGCATTATAAGATGATCCCTTCACTAAATTTCAAGATAAAAGTGTTCTCCCCGAGTATGCACCGTTGCTAAAGTTCATCATTTCGAAGCACCTCGTGATGATCGGGTGTGATAGATTCTACGCTCACATACAACGGGTGTAAGCCAGTTTTACACAAGCAGAATACTTGGGTTAAACTTGACGAGCCTAGCATGTACAGACATGGTCTCAGAACACTGGAGACCGAAAGGTCGAACATGAGTCATATAGTAGATATGATCAACATGGAGATGTTCACCATTGATGACTATCCCATCTCACGTGATGATCGGACATGGGCTAGTTGATTTGGATCATGTATCACTTAGTTAACTTGAGGGATGTTAATTTAAGTGGGAGTTCATTAGTAATTTGATTAATTGAACTTAATTTATCATGAACTTAGTCCTGATAGTCTTTGCAAATTATGTTGTAGATCAATAGCTCGCGTTGTAGCTCCCCTGTTTTTGATACGTTCCTAGAGAAAGCTTAGTTGAAAGATGATGGTAGCAATTACACGGACTGGGTCCGTAACTTGAGGATTATCCTCATTGTTGCACAGAAGGATTATGTCCTTGATGCACCGCTAGGTGATGGATCTGCTGCCAAGGTAGTCAGAGTCGGGATTCGGAGTTGGATCGATTTTCCTTAGACAGAGTTGAGTCGTAGTATCGAGTCGTGGAATCGAGGATTCTACTAGATTTACTCAAATAAGATATTTTGTATCTAGGCCATAAATTTATATGGGTTCTATAGAGTTTTAACACTAAATATAGAGAAAAAAATGTACACATCAATGCTAGTTGTATTCCACTTCTTTTCAAGGCTAACTTACATTTAAATCTTCAACGCACAAAATTTACTTAGGAGGTTTTTTTAGAGTACGTGAATAGCCAATCACTTGTATAGCTGACCTGCGGTGTTGAACCTTGAAGGGTCTTGTTCTCCTTCTCTGATCAATCTTGACGCATCCTCGCCAATTCCGTTCATCGACAAGCCTGATTCTCAGTTTTGATCTAGGGTTTCTGAGAGCTAGATCAAAGGTGTCGGTGGCTGAGCGTTTGGGCTTGGGAAGGGAATAAAGGGCCATGAGGCAAGTGAAAAGGGGTTTGGATGATGGCATACTATTCTGCTACAACTAAACAAATGGTTTAGATAAATTAGTAGAATCGGACATAGTCCATAGCATAGTTGGGATTCAACAGTTTTGTATAGGATTCTATGATTTGGATCGCGACTCAACATGGATTCTACTAGATATGGATTCATAGTGGGACTTGGATCGACATGCTTCCGTAGGGTCGTGAAGTCATAGGATTCTAGGAGTCAAGTCAGGATTCTGACTACCTTGCCTGCTGCAGGAGCTGCTGCAGACGTTGTGAACGCTTGGCAGGCTTGATCTGATGACTACTCGATAGTTCAGTGTGCCATGCTCTACGGCTTAGAACCGGGACTACAAAAGCATTTTGAACGCCATGGAGCATATGAGATGTTCCAGGAGCTAAAATTGATATTTCAAGCTAATGCCCGGATTGAGAGATATGAAGTCTCCAACAAGTTATTCAGCTGTAAGATGGAGGAGAACAGTTCAGTCAGTGAACACATACTCAGAATGTCTGGATACCACAACCACTTGACTCAGCTGGGAATTGATCTTCCAGTTGAGAGTATTATTGACAGAGTTCTTCAGTCACTGCCACCAAGCTATAAAGGCTTCGTGATGAACTATAATATGCAAGGGATGGAGAAGACAATTCCCGAGCTCTTCGCGATGCTAAAATCAGCGGAGGTAGAAATCAAGAAGGAGCATCAAGTGTAGATGGTTAACAAGACCACTAGTTTCAAGAAAAAGGGCAAGGGAAAGAAGGGGAACTTCAAGAAGAACGGCAAGCAAGCTGCCGCTCCCACGAAGAAACCCAAAGTTGGACCCAAGCCTGAAACTGAGTGCTTCGACTGCAAAGGAACTGGTCACTGGAAGCAGAACTGCCCCAAGTATTTGGCGGATAAGAAGGATGGCAAAGTGAACAAAGGTATATTTGATATACATGTTATTGATATGTACCTCACTAGTGCTCGTAGCAGCGTCTGGGTATTTGATACCGATTCAGTTGCTAATATTAGTAACTTGAAGCAGGAGCTGCAGAGTAACGGAGACTAGCTAAGGGCGAGGTGACGATATGTGTTGGAAGTGTCTCCAAGATTGATATGATCAATATTGACACGCTCGTAATACCTTCGGGATTAGTATTAAACCTAAATAATGGTTATTTGGTGCTTGCGTTGAGCATAAAACATTATATCTGGATATTGTTTATTGCAAGACGGTTATTCATTTAAGTCAGAGAATAATGGTTATTCTGTTTATATGAATAATATCCCTCGTGATCATGCACCCTTGTGAATGGTTTATTCTTGTTGAATCTCGATCGTAGTGATACACATATTCATAATATTGATGCCAAAAGATGCAAAGTTCATAATGATAGTGCAACATACTTGTGGCGCTGCCGTTTAGGTCATATTGGTGTAAAGCGCATGAAGAAACTCCATGCTGATGGACTTTTGGAATCTCTTGATTATGAATCATTTGATACTTGCGAACCATGCCTTATGGGCAAGATGACTAAAACTCCATTCTCCGGAACAATGGAGCGAGCTACTTATTTGTTGGAAATAATACATACCGATGTATGCGGTCCGATGAATGTTGAACCACGCGGCGGGTATCGTTATTTTCTAACCTTCACAGATGATTTGAGTAGGTATGGGTATATCTACTTGATGAAACACAAGTCTGAAACATTTGAAAAGTTCAAAGAATTTCAGAGTGAAGTAGAGAATCATCGTTACAAGAAAATAAAGTTTCTACGATCCGATTGCGGAGGCGAATATTTGAGTTACGAGTTTGGCCTTCATTTAAGAAAATGTGGAATTGTTTCACAACTCACGCCACCTGGAACACCACAACGTAATGGTGTGTCTGAACGTCGTAACCGTACTTTATTGGATATGGTGCGTTCTATGATGTCTCTTACCGATTTGCCACTATCGTTTTGGGGTTATGCATTAGAGACAGCTGCATTCACGTTAAATAGGGCACCGTCTAAATCCGTTGAGACGACACCGTATGAACTGTGGTTTGGCAAGAAACCTAAGCTGTCATTTTTTAAAGTTTGGAGATGCGATGCTTATGTGAAAAAGCTTCAACCTGATAAGCTCGAACCCAAAGCGGAGAAGTGCGTCTTCATAGGATACCCTAAAGAAACAATTGGGTACACCTTCTACCACAGATCCGAAGGCAAGGTCTTTGTTACCAAGAATGGGTCCTTTCTAGAGAAGGAGTTTCTCTCGAAAGAAGTGAGTGGGAGGAAAGTAGAACTTGATGAGGTAATTGTACCTTCTCTCAAATTGGAAAGTAGCTCATCAGAGAAAACCGTTCCCGTGATGCCTACACCAATAAGAGGATCATGAAACTTCAGATCAAGTTACTACTGAACTTCGTAGGTCGACCAGAGTACGTTCTGCACCAGAGTGGTACGGTAATCCTGTTCTGGAAGTTATGTTGTTAGACAACGGCGAACCTACGAACTATGAAGAAGCTATGATAAGCCCGGATTCCGACAAATGGCTTGAGGCTATGAAATGTGAGATAGGATCCATGTATGAGAACAAAGTGTGGACTTTGGTGGACTTGCCCGATGATCGGCAAGCCATTGAGAATAAATCGATTTTTAAGAGGAAGACGGATGCTGATAGTAATATCACTGTCTACAAAGCTCGACTTGTCGCGAAAGGTTTTCGAAAAGTTCAAGGGGTTGACTACGATGAGACTTTCTCACCCGTAGCGATGCTTAAGTCTGTCCGAATCATGTTAGCAATTGCCGCATTTTATGATTATGAAATCTGGCAAATGGATGTCAAAACTGCATTCCTTAATGGTTTTCTCAAAGAAGAGTTGTATATGATGCAACCAGAAGGTTTTGTCGATCCTAAGGGTGCTAACAAAGTGTGCAAGCTCCAGCGATCCATCTATGGACTGGTGCAAGCATCTCGGAGTTGGAATATACGCTTTGATGAGGTGATCAAAGCATATGGTTTTGTACAGACTTACGGTGAAGCCTGTATTTACAAGAAAGTGAGTGGGAGCTCTGTAGCATTTCTAATATTATATGTGGATGACATATTGTTGATTGGAAATGATATAGAATTTCTGGATGGCATAAAGGGATACTTGAATAAGAATTTTTCAATGAAAGACCTTGGTGAAGCTACTTATATATTGGGCATCAAGATCTATAGGGATAGATCAAGACGCTTGATAGGACTTTCACAAAGCACATACCTTGACAAAGTTTTGAAGAAGTTCAAAATGGATCAGTCAAAGAAAGGGTTCTTGCCCGTCTTGCAAGGTGTAAAGTTGAGTAAGACTCAAAGCTCGACCACGGCAGAAGATAGAGAGAGAATGAAAGTCTTTCCCTATGCCTCGGCCATAGGTTCTATAATGTATGCCATGCTGTGTACCACACCTAATGTGTGCCTTGCCACGTGTCTGGCAAAGGGGGTACAAGAGTGATCCAGGAGTGGATCACTGGACAGCGGTCAAAATTATCCTTAGTAACTAAAGGACTAAGGAAATGTTTCTCGATTATGGAGGTGATAAAGACTTCGTCATAAAGGGTTACGTCCATGCAAGCTTTGACACCAATCTGGATATCTCTGAGTAGCAAACCGGATACGTATAATGGAGCAGTCATTTGGAATAGCTCCAAGTAAAGCATGATAGCAGCATCTACATTATGACATAAGGATTTGCAAAGTACACATGGGTCTGAATATTGCAGACCCATTGACTAAAATTCTCTCTCACGAGCAAAACATGATCACACCTTAGAACTCTTTGAGTGTTAATCACATGGTGATGTGAACTAGATTATTGACTCTAGTGAACTCTTGGGTGTTAATCACATGGCGATGTGAACTAGATTATTGACTCTAGTGCAAGTGGGAGACTGATGGAAATATGCCCTAGAGGCAATAATAAAGTTGTTATTATTTTATATTTCCTTGTTCATGATAAAGGTTTATTATTCATGCTAGAATTGTATTGACTGGAAACTTAAATACATGTGTGAATACATAAACAAATACCGTGTCCCTAGTGAGCCTCTACTAGACTAGCTCGTTGATCAAAGATGGTTAAGGTTTCCTAACCATAGACATGAGTTGTCATTTGATAATGCGATCACATCATTAGGAGAATGATGTGATGGACAAGACCCATCTGTTAGCTTAGCATATGATCGTTCTGTTTATTGCTACTGCTTTCTTGAATGTCACATGTTCCTCCGACCATGAGATCATGCAACTCCCGGATACCGGAGGAATACCTTGTGTGCTATCAAACGTCACAACGTAACTCGGTGATCATAAAGATGCTCTACAGGTATCTCCAAAGGTGTCTGTTGAGGTGCCATGGATCGAGACTGGGATTTATCACTCCGTGTTTCGGAGAGGTATCTCTGGGCCCTCTCGGTAATGCACATCATAAGAAGCTTGCAAGTAAAGTGAATAAGGAGTTAGTTACGGGATGATGTATTACGGAACGAGTAAAGAGACTTGCCGGTAACGAGATTTAACTAGGTATGGAGATACCGACGATCGAATCTCGGGAAAGTAACATACCGACGGACAAAGGGAATTACGTATGTTGTCATTGCGGTTCGACCGATAAGATCTTCGTGGAATATGTAGGAACCAATATGGGCATCCAGGTTCCGCTATTGATTATTGACCGGAGAGGCGTCTCGGTCATGTCTACATCATTCCCGAACCCGTAGGGTCCGCACGCTTAACGTTCGTTGACGATATAGTGTTATATGAGTTATGTGAATTGGTAACCGAATGTTGTTCGGAGTCCCGAATGAGATCCCGGACGTCACGAGGAGTCTCGGAATGGTTGAGAGGTAAAGATTTATATATGGGAAGTCATATTTTGGGTTCCGGAAAAAGGTGCAGTTTTTTCGGTATTGTACCGGGAAGCTTCCAGAAGGTTCCGGAGGATTCCGGAGGGGTCCGGAAGTCCACAAGTGGGTCCACCACGTCCCAAGGGCTGGCATGGGCTAAGGGGAGGTGCCCTGGCCTTATTGGGCCAGGCGCACCAAGTCCTCAAAAAGCCACGCAGCTAGGGAAGGAAAAAAGGAGAGTCCTAGTAGGAATAGGATTGGACTTTGGAGTCCAAGTCCACGTGTGTACTGTTCACGTGGCACTATTCCTTCTACTCCAAACCCCGCACATATATAAATAGAGGAGAGGGGGCGCCCCAAACAAGCCACAACATTGTCTTAGCCATGTGCGGCACCCCCTCCACAGTTCCGTCCCTCAGTCATATTTTCGCAGTACTTGGGCGAAGCCCTGCGGAGATAGCATCACCATCACCGTCACCACACCGCCGTGCTGCCGGAACTCATCATCTACCTCGCCGTCTTGCTGGATCAAGAAGTCGAGGACGTCACCGAGCTGAACGTGTGCTGAACGCGGAGGTGCCGTACGTTCGGTGCTCGGTCGGTTGGATCGTGAAGTTGTTCGACGACATCAACCGCGTTGTTCTAACGCTTCCACTTACGGTCTACGAGGGTACGTAGACACACTCCCCCTCTCCTAGCTATGCATCTCCATGGATAGATCTTGCGTGTGCATAGAAATTTTTTGTTTTCCATGCAACGTTCCCCAACACTATTCTGGTATCAGATGCAATATTATTCCCTCTTGCTCCAAACTCCTTTCACACTCTTTTTTAGGCATCGAACGATTGCTTACCCGTTTGAAACTTTTGTACCATCCTATATTGCTCTCAATGAATTCCCTGAGTTTCAACTCGAGAGATACCTTGTGCCTCATCCTCTGAGATAATCACCAGATACCTAAACTTGTGGAGATCCATTCTTATAGAGTTTTCCCCCTTATCTCTTTCATAGGATGATGGCGTTCCTGAAGGAAGAATGACAGCTTTGTCAAGACGCACTAGTACAGAGAAAACAAAGATGTCAACGAAAAGGATCAATTTCTTCGAGAAGAGCAAATAAGACCGAGAAGACCCGTTAGAAATTCGTAACCAGACCTTTTCCCCCTTACTCTACCTCTTAAATCTCGGGACGAGATTTCTTTTAGTGGAGGAGATTTGTAACACCCCCAGTGGTTAACTACAGTGACCACATGGTAATGATGCCAGGTCATCATCATTATATCCTAAGAAATGCAATTAAGAAATAATTCAACTCAAATTCAAAATTCAAATAACAAGTGAAATTAGAAAAACTCCAAACTTGCAAGCAAAATAGTTCATAATTTTGCAAATAATCCATATGTAATTATGGTTAGGAAAAATAACATCACGTGTTTACTCATTTTGAAGCTAGCATCCAAAACAGTAGCAAAACAGCCCCAAATTAAATCATTTCTATTTAAACAAAATTCAAATGGATTCAAATAATCCTCAAACTTTTTGTGGCAGTGCTAAATAATATATAGTATTTATATGTCAAAGCTCCACATTTTACAAAAGTCATTTGGTTCAAGGATTAATGCAAAACAGTAGCTGCAAATGGAAAACAGAAAAAGAATAAGGGTAAAAGAAAAATTCCACTATGCACTTATGGCCCAGTGCTACAGTAGCACGCCTAGCCCACCATCAGCTTTTCTCCTTCCTCTATACAGAGGAGGAGGCAGAGCAGTGTGTGTCGGCCATCCATGTCGCCCTGCCATTGCTGCCGCCGTGTGGTGCATCCAGCGAACCCCCGAGATGGATAAGAAGGCCCCCGACCCCGTAGGCAAACCCTAACCCTCACTTATCCCCTCGCTCGTCCTCTCCCTCTTGGTTTTGTTTGCGCCCGAGCGCTGCCCACCATGGCCATCATCGTAGCAGCGGCCAACACGCTCCCCGTCGCCCGAGAAGATGTCCAGAAGGACCGCAACCATCGACTTCGTCCATCCCGAGCATCAAATCGAGCGGAGCCACCCCGTACGCTCGCCATCGAGCTCATCTTCACCGCGTACATCGCTGGCGTCCGTCGACGATTCCCATCGTTTCGGTCCACCCCGACCCTCCACGAGCACGCCAGTGGATTCGCAGTGAGCAACTCCTCCGGATACCCCCTTCCTCCGTCTCGATTCGGTCGCCGTTTGCCGTCCCCGAGCTCATCCGAGCTCACGCGTATGTGTACGTACGTGTGCCTGTGTGCTGCTCCTAACGCTGCTTGCTTGCTGCTGCTGCTCGTGAGGCTGCTGTCGCTGCTGCTTATACTGCTGCTGCTCGCTAGCTGTGGCTTCTCCTGCTAAGAAGCTGCTTGCTGCTCGCTACTGCCGCTGCTTGCTGTCGCATTGCTCACAAGCCGGCTAGCTGCCGCTGTCGCTGCGTTACTGCCGCCGCTGTTGCTTCCTGCACCTACTACTGCTCGCCGCAGTCGGTCGTGCCTCCCGCTCGCCCGGCCGCCCGCGCAGCCTCCTTGCCGTGGCCGCCGCGCGCCTCTATGTCGCGTGCGTGCCCAGCCGCTGGGGCACGGCTGTGCCCTTGCCAGTGGGGCCCGACCATTTTAATTAGTGGCTAACAGAAATTAGCACTAACCCCCTTGGTTAAATTAGTTAGTTATTTTATTAACACCTGTGACAATGACAAGTGGGTCCACTGCTAAATTAAACTAAATAAATAAATCTGCTAAAAATAGTCTATGTCATGTGGGTCCATTGACCCTGTTGACCAGTCAAACTTTGACTGGTGAACTGATTGACTGCCCTGCTGATTGGACCCCCCTGGCCCCACTATCATACACTGTGGCTAGAATAGCACTAGGTGACAAAAGTATATTATGTTTTTAATTTGAATTAATGTAACTCCAGAAATTCCAGAAAATGATTAAAACTTTAGAAAATCATAGAAAATAAACCGTAAGTCAGATGAAAATAGTTTATATATGAAAAATGATCAAAAAAATATAAAGAATCTGAATATGCCCTCCACATACCTGTCACATGCCTATAACATACCGAACGTTGAACATTTGCTACCAAAACCGCTAAATGAATAGTGTTCGGAGCTGGGAAAATATTCCCGGATATTTTCCCGCTTTGAGTAAAATACTTAGTACTACATTAGAACACCCCTAGCACAGCATGCTGCCATGTCATACATCATGCTGCATTTGTGTGCTTTATATTTACTGTTTCTTCCCCCTCTTCTTCTCTGGTAGGCCCCGAGATTGTCGCTACCCTCTGAGTACGACTATGTCGACGACGATCAGACACTTTCAGCAGAGCTTTCAGGCAAGCAAACCCCCTTGATCATTTCAATATCGCCCATTTCTTTCTCTCCCGTGATTGCAT
The DNA here is from genome assembly GCA_039707655.1 of Elymus sibiricus. Lineage (NCBI taxonomy): Eukaryota > Viridiplantae > Streptophyta > Magnoliopsida > Poales > Poaceae > Elymus > Elymus sibiricus. The sequence goes on from CM077674.1 coordinate 259,417,026, forward strand.
TAGAATTTGCTACTGTTGTCCGAAAGCTCCTATTCTGATGCATAGCCTATTTTTGTAACTGCTGTTGATACCTTACCTGCTATCCTAAATGCTTAGTATAGGTTGGTTAGTGATCCATCAGTGGCCCCACACCCTTGTCCGTGTTGCCATGCTTTGCTTTCGGATGCTCGATCAGTGTGGTCGACGTGCAGGGACCGACACATCACCGCAGACCCCCTTAGTTGTACGACTCTTCAGAGCTACTATCGAGTGCCGAGGGTGATACCTCCTACCTCACTCCTGATGATATCTCTGTAGCATAGCTAGTCGGTTGTGGGTTACCGAGGGTGATTCCTCTTTCACCACCTCCGATGATGCCTTTGTCGTGCAGCCCCTCAAGTGTGAACCCATCGAGGGTGATTCCTCCAAGTTCACCTTGACAGTTACATCGAGTGGGAATCCATCGAGGGTGATTCCTTGGATTTCCCCCTTGATGTTACGGACACACTGTTACCTTACACTATTCCCCGTTTACTGTTACTGTGGGACTGAAGGGACAGGCGGTACCACCCCGGTAGAGGTGGACCTGAGTTCCCGACAGTCTCTGGATAAGTCAGGTTGACCAGGAGGGTACCCGCGAGATAATTACGCGGCACGGCCGAGCAGGCAGAGACCGCCATAGAGAGGGATGGGCCTGGCCCTTGTCATAAGTCGATGAGCCGGGGCGACAGGATCACTGATCGTCTCCGCGAGCTCCCAATACACTAACGGTTTGGATATGTGATCCGAGTAGGCCTCTGGCCGTTTCGCACTAACCACCATGCGGGATAAGTTATGGGCACTCGGCGTCGTACGATTCTCCGGAAAGCTCTGTCAGACGTCCAGTTCATCATTGCGGCATGGCTGGGCCAGCGCCATCCAGGACAGAGGTGGTGCCTGGGTCCGCCCTATGCGCAACGACCCAGAGTGCTTAGGACGATTGGCCCCTGACCCCTTCGCACTTAGGATGTAGACCGGCGGGGACCTCTCTGCGGAGCCTAGGTAGGACTACGGCATGTCGATCAGCCGAGGCCGGGCATGACCAGGAAAAGTGTGTCCGGCCAGAGTTAATTGAGCGTGTTGGGTAAGTTGGTGCACCCCTGCAGGGAAGTTATCTATTCGAATAGCCGTGTCCACGGTAACAGGACGCTCGGAGTTGTATCCCGATCTACTACAACTAGAACTGGATACTTGTGATACTAAATTGATATAATGGCTCCGGGATCACTTTCTCGCAGGGAGTCGAGGAAGGATCTCTGGGCGTTACTATATATATATTTTTTACTACATGTTATGTTATTCTACTCTCTTCTGTTGCTGCAAGACGCTGCAAGATGCTAGTCTTCGATAGGCTAGGCCTTCCCCTCTATTCTGGCATTTCTGCAGTATAGTCCACAGATACAGCCCCTTCCGTTTGATACCGATGCATACTTAGCATAGATCTAATGTATGTCTTGCGAGTACTTTGGATGAGTACTCATGGTTGCTTTGCTACCTTTTTCCCCCTACCCGATTGCTGCGATCAGATGACGGAGCCCCGAAGGCAGCTGATCCCGTCAACGACTACTACTATCCCGACGGAGCCTACTACTACATGGAGACCGACGACTAGGAGTAGTTCGGAGGCTCCCAGGCAGGAGGCCTGTGCCTTTTTGATCTAGATGTCGTTGTTTTGCTCAGCCTTCTTAAGGTAAACTTGTTTAATTATGTCTGTACTCAGATACTGATGCTTTCGCTGACTCTTGTGTAACTCGAGCTTATGTATTAGAGCCCTCGAGGCCCCTGGTTTGTAATATAAAGCTTGTATTATTTTATTTTGTGTCTAGAGTTGTGTTGTGATATCTTCCCGTGAGTCTCTGGGCTTGATCGTGTGCATTGCATGTATGATTAGTGCACGATTGAGTCGGGGGCGTCACATTTCAAGAGCAAAAGCTTCCATGTGCAGCCACAAGCTATTATGGGCTCTAGCATAGTTGAGTACTCCGGAAAGACTGTGTCTCGGTCATCCTGTTCTCAAACACCAGGCAGTGCGAGGAATTCAAGGGAGGCGATCGAGTCTTGCAGGAAAAGTGTGCAAACCTCTGCAGAGTGTAAACCTAATCGATTAGTCGTGTCCCCTGTTACGGACAATTTGAGCTACTAGAAATGAAATTTTTGACTGATCTCATCACAGTAATGAATTTGGGATAAGGATAAACTTGGGGAAATGATTTGAGTTGGAGGAACCAATCTCAACATTTCAAATGATTCTTTTGTAGTAATAATGCTGAATAAATTTGAGACAGGATAAAATTAGCTTTTATGCAAAACCCCTGAAACTTAGAGCCTTTCCACTCAGCCATATTGCATATAGAGATATGTCGGAGTCTAGGATCTGCGTCCAAGAAACTTCTCCAAGAACTTAGGGTTCGAACTCTAGGGGGCTTTGCTTGGCGACCTACGACACGACGGCAACTACGGCGGAATAAGATGGGCTCGCTGGCTCTCGCCGGACGCGAACGGGACGCGCGAGCTACCCAGGTTCGGGCCACCGTGCGGTGTAATACCCTACTCCTGCCTGTGTTGGATTGCTCTGTAATGGAGAGCTAGTGGCTCGAGGTACACGAGGTGTGGGGGAGAATGAATTGATTCCCTTACATGGAAGCAGCCCTGTCCCTTTTGTAGTGCCTTGGTCCTCTTCCCTGAAAATATGAACAGGAAAGGGTAGCCACAGGACGGCAATTCAAAGGGGAACAGGCGCACAGGCTTATCCTGGCTAAAGGCGGTCTCCGCCTCATAAAGTAGTCTTCCTGACGTGTTGGTGGGCTTGGCGATGACCTCCGTCCTGGCGCGCTGATCCGTCCTGATCTTCTTTTACCAAAGAGGAAATGCTTTGGGGCTTGCTTTGGGGGAGGCAGACGCCGCTGCTCCCTTCTCACCAGAATGGAAACTGGGCTCGGTCACGCCCCGCCGTGTTTATCCTGACAGCGGGACGTCACCCATGTGCTGGGCGCGGAGCCCGTGGCTACCGCCGTACGACCTGCTCCATGAGAAGGCCTCGCAAGGGGAGCCTCGCGAGGCAGCCTGGTGCTTGGCGGCCTCGGCAGGGCCTAACCTAGCGGCGAGGGGCCTCGCGAGGCTCACCCCTCATGAGGCGACTCCCTCCGGAGCAGCGATGCCAGGGCCACCTTGCCGGGGCAGGCCCAAGCATCATCTTCTGGGCCAGAGGCAGACGGGCCGTGGTACCCTGGTCCCCACTGGGCAGACAGTAGCCCCTGACCCCGCGGCGTGCGCATTCCGCCCGTTAGGGATGAAACGACGTGGGGCCCATTGAGCTGCCGGGCCCAGAGGTGACGCGTGGCAGCTTTTACGGGGCGGGGCGCCCCCACTCCCCACGATGCCTTGGTAACTGCCGTCCTAGCGATAAAGCCTACCCGCGCAGGGCGCAGGCACATCATTGCTCCCCGTCTGCATCTCGCCATCCATCTTGCGTGAGCAACTCCTCTGTTCCTCCTCCCCCGACTTCCAATCTTTCCGCCGCCATGGCCCCAGGCAAGAAACCCGCGACCGCCAAGGCCTCCTCCAGCTAGAGTGCCCTGGCGGCGGAGCTCGGTCCGGCCCTGCTGCCGGCCAACATCACCAACGAAAACGGGCTAGCCAAGGCCCACACCCTGTTGGCCTCCACGCACTTCGAGGGAGGCACCACCAAGATCTGGCCGGGCTCGCACCCATGACGCAACCTCGGACCCATGGTGGTCCCCGTCTTCTTCCACTTGCTCTTCGCCGGGCTGGTGCCGCCCTTCTCCGACTTCCTCTTCGCCATCCTTGAGCACTACAAGATTTGTCTTCTCCACCTTCACCCCAATTCCTGTTGGAAATATGCCCTAGAGGCAATAATAAATTAGTTATTATTATATTTCCTTGTTCATGATAATCGTTTATTATCCATGCTATAATTGTATTGATTGGAAACTCAAATACATGTGTGGGTACATAGACAACACTGTGTCCCTAGTAAGCCTCTAGTTGACTAGCTCGTTGATCAAAGATGGTTAAGGTTTCCTAGCCATTGACATGAGATGTCATTTGATAACGGGATCACATCATTAGGAGAATGATGTAATGGACAAGACCCAAACTACGAACGTAGCATATGATCGTGTCAGTTTATTGCTATTGTTTTCTGCATGTCAAGTATCTATTCCTATGACCATGAGATCATGCAACTCCCTGACATCGGAGGAGTACCTTGTGTGTATCAAACGTCGCAACGTAACTGGGTGACTATAAAGGTGCTCTACAGGTATCTCCGAGGGTGTCTGTTGGGTTGGCATGGATCAAGACTGGGATTTGTTACTCCGTGTGACGGAGAGGTATCTCAGGGCCCACTCGGTAATACAACATCACAATGAGCCTTGCAAGCAATGTGACTAAAGTGTTAGCCACGAGATCTTGTATTACGGAACGAGTAAAGAGACTTGCCAGTAACGAGATTGAACTAGGTATAGAGATACCGACGATCGAATCTCGGGCAAGTAACATACCGAAGAACAAAGGGAACAGTATACGGGATTAACTGAATCCTTGACATAGAGGTTCGACCGATAAAGATCTTCGTAGAATATGTAGGAACCAATATGGGCATCCAGGTCCCGCTATTGGTTATTGGCCGTAGAGGTGTCTCGGTCATGTCTGCATAGTTCTCGAACCCGCAGGGTCTACACACTTAACGTTTGGTGACGAATAGTATAGTTGAGTTATTGTGTTGGTGACCGAAGGTTGTTCGGAGTCCCGGATAAGATCCCGGACATGACGAGGATCTCCGGAATAGTCCGGAGGTAAAGATTGATATATGTGATAATAGTGTTTTGATCTCCGGAAGGGTTCCGGAATTCACCGGAAGGGGTTCCGGATGTTTACCGAAGTGTTCGGGTGCAGCAACACTTTATATGAGCCAAAGGGGTAAAGCCCACGAGGTATTGGAAAGTGCAAAAGGAAGTTTTGCTGCTGCCTTAAGCGGTACTACCGCTGGTAAGGCAGTACTACCGCTTGTGTGAAGCGGTACTACCGCTTGTGTGAAGCGGTACTACCGCTCAAGCGGTACTACCGCTCGTGAGCGGTACTACCGCTTGTGCGCGATACTGCAGGGATCCGAGTTGGACTCTTTCCCTGCGGGCCAAACCGACCTTGTGCGGCCAAAACCGACCTGGAGGAGGCTTTTACTCCAAGTTTAGACCCCAAGGCTCAACATATAAATAGAGGGGCAGGGCTAGCACACGGGACACATTAAGATTTCCCAAGCCGTGTGCCGGCAACCCTAACCCTCTAGTTCTCCCGTCATAATCTCCGTAGTGCTTGGAGAAGCCCCGCAGAGATTGTTCCTCACCATCATCACCACACCGTCGTGCTGCCGGAACTCATCTACTACTTCATCATCGCTCGCTGGATCGAGGAGGTGAAGGCGTCATCAAGCCGTACGTGTGTTGAACGCGGAGGTGCCGTCCGTTCGGCACTAGTTCGTGATCGGATCGAGGGACGACTTGCGATTTGGATCGCGGAGACGTTCGACTACATCAACCGCGTTTCTTAACGCTTCCGCTTAGCGATCTACAAGGGTATGTAGATTCACTCTCCCTCTCGTAGATGCTCATCACCATGGATAGATCTTGTGTGTGCGTAGGAAAATTTTTGTTTCCCATGCGACGTTCCCCATCAATTCCATCCTCTTCCTTGCTCTCTTCGCGTTCCTCTACGAGGCCTTTCTGGGAGTGATGCCGTCCGTGGCGCTCTTCCGAACCTTTTACAGCCTGCGGGTTTTTTCCTCGGGAAACCACCGCTTCGGGGGTGCCTCCTCCACATCGACGACGAGATGCGCAAGATCTTCATAGACGTGAAGATCTTGAAGAAGGTGGAGAACTTCAGGTCGCGCTGGGTTTACATTGATGCCCTGCGGGCTAGTCCTCTCCTGGCAGTCCCTATCGAGCCGGCCGAGAAGATCCCTCGCTGGGAGCACAAGAAGCTCAGTGGCGCTGCCCTGGGGCTGATCCTGGCGAGGCTGGCGGAGCTGCGGGAGGCCGGGCTCACGGCAGGCATGATCGCCAAGGAATTCCTCCGCCGCCGCATCGCGCCCCTGCAGAACCACTCGCACCCAGTGTGGGAGATCACCGGAGCCGAAGACCGGATGTCAGGCCCATTTCTGGGATAAATCATAGAAGGGCCTCAAGTCATACCAGCCCCAAGATCAACTGGTAGACTTCCTTGATATAGATAACCAGTACAATAATATTACACAGGGGTTGAGCCAGAGTGCTCAACAATTATTACAAGTTTGCCAATATACTACGGTGGTGGAATAATACAGTGGTGTGGTGGTAGACAACACTGATACAATAAAATAAAGTCAAGCGTCAGTGTGAGGCTTGACTATTTTATTGGTGTAGCGGAAATGCAGCGGATGATACATGTGGCAGACTCCAAGATCATAGGTTGACTGACTGGGACACCTCTAAGCGTCGGGCTCGCTAGCACACTCTCCTTCCACAAGCTCGTCCTCCTCTAGGTCTGGCCAATGAAATAGCCAGGGACAAGCCAGTGAGTACGTTGGAATGTACTCGCAAACATTATGAACATAAGATATACCGAATGCATATGCCCATGATGGGTTAAATGATATGCTCATGCTGACTGAAATTTAAAACATGGCATGATAAACATTAGCATGTGCAGAAAAATTAAATTGTTAGTGACAAACCAAGAAAAAAATTAAATTTAAATGCAGCGTGACTGAACCGCCCGAGAATCCAAAAGAAATGCCAAACGGGTGTCTAAAAGAGTATCGGGCGAGACAAACCGCCCATGAACTCAAGCGACGCCACGAGAGGTCTTGAAAAGAAATGCCAGTCGGGTGTCTAAAAGAGTATCGGGCGAGACAGACCGCCCATGAACTCAAGCGACGCCACAAGAGGTCTTGAAAATAACACTGGGTGTCCAGGGTAGTCTAGCCAGCCCTTGAGACACTCATGAAAATAAAATAAGAGAAACGGGTTAGTCCACAATAATTTGCATAGTATCAATAATATTCACAACCATCATAATCCTGATGACAAAATATCCATGACAGTGTTAGTGATGAGATAATAATATTCTGTAAAATATTTGATGCTCAAATTAATTATTTTCCTTCGAAGACCGACACCAGGACCGACTCTTGACCCTTCCCAGCTAACGTCCTTGACCGCGGACACGGCTATTCGAATAGGTATAACTCTGCAGAGGGTGTACTCTTTACCCACAAGTAAAGGATTTCTTTAGCCAGCACCGAGACGCTGACTAATTCCCCTTACGGTCTTTGGGTTGAAAACACACCTGACCAGCACACACCAGATTAACTTTCCGGATGCCAGGAATCACCCAAAGCACCGTTCAAGAAAAACTCTAAGTCGGGGAGACTACAATCTCGAGTAGCATGGGATAACTATTCATACGCGCGGATTACAAGGGGTGCCCCCCTCTCGGCCCAGCTGGATACACCCATGCCCCCTGACCTGATGACGGGATTTAGTCCATGGCCGTGGAAACCCTCATCATGGCCCTCTATGTGGTGTGTACACAGACAGGGGTTAGCAACTTACTAAACCGTACTTCCCTTGCGGGAAGACCCGTGGCAGCACGGTGTCTAGCTAGGTGTGACGGAACAAGACTCGATCTAGGTCGACTCAGGAGGTGTTGTTGTTATGACCGGTATACTCCATATATGTCACCGTGACACCACCGTGTCAAACATGACTCGTGCCCATCGGCACGTCCAAGGCAGGAGCTGCACTCCTAGTACTCACAGCTTTTCCCCACATCAGATACTTGAGTGAAGTGCAAGTCATGCACAAGAATTAATATGACCATGCATGCATGCACTTGCGATAAACTACACATACGGTGCAATTCCAACCGATGCAACCATGCAATGCAAATGCAATCACCATAACCCAAGTTCAAAATGCTTGCCTTGTCCAAAGTAGTCAGAAGGAGAACACTCAAAATTACCGGCAAAGTTCCCCTCTTCTTTTTCTGAAAAATTCAAATTCAAACTCCAATTAAAAATTTGGCAACAGTACCAAAACTTGTCTCAAAATATTTTTAAATAAATACTAAAAAAACTAGAGAGAAAAATAAGAATTTCAAAAAAAGATTCATCTCAATCAGAGTTGTAGTTTAAAAGTTATTCAACTTTTAAACTCAGGGGTTTTTCTGTAAAAATTCCAGTCCCTGTGCGTTTATAAAGAAAAACGCTTCGGGCGTTATACGCCTTTCAGCAGAGAAGGCGTAAACTAGAGAATACGCTTTCTGTTTTAAACAGAAAAGAATAAAACGCTGACGGGTGGGGTCCACCCGTCAGGTTTAAATTCGAAAGCGCTCGCGCGCGTGCACAGAGGGCGGCGATGATCACCGGCGATGATCGCCGGGGTTTTGGGAGGCGGCGATGATCGGGATGTGTTCAGGGTGGAACTCCGCGTCGGTGGGTGGTGGTGGTGGTCGCCGGCGAGCACTTGAACGGCGGCGAGGTCGACGGCGGCGGACGATGTTTCGGGTGTGATCGGAACTCGCCGGAGAGAGCTCGGGTGGTGAAATTGGAGCACGGAATCAAAGTATGGGTGTGATTTGAGGTTACTAGCAAAGTTTGGAGGGTGGAGATGGAGTATCGGCGTCGTGGTGATCGGGGAGGGAGGCGGCGGCTCGGTGACCAGAGATGGGGAAGGAGGCCTCCCCAAGGTCGGGTAAGTGCACTAGGGGTCGATTCGGGGGTGGTGTGGGTGGTACGAGTAGTGAACGGAGCTCAGGGGTCCTATTTATAGGCGATCCAAGGGTGGCCGAGCGGGTGCGGATGACGCCGGAGTAACTCCGGCGGCGAGGTAGGTTGTGGACGGTGGGCAGGTTCAGCGCATGATCATGGAGATGAATGAAGCTCTCTAGAAGCCTCTGTGTGGATGAGCTCGGCTCTATCCGTTCCCTCCACCGAAGAGCTAGGTACGGCCATGGCGGACGCCGTCCTACTCCGGCGACTGACAGTGGGCTCCAGATGGTTGGACGGTGCGGTTAATGCGCGGAGACATGGAGAGGATCGACGCGTGGAGGAAGATTATGTGGAGGGAGCAGCAGGAGCAATGAAGATGGCGGGCGCCGTCTAGCCGATCCGCTCGGGTTGCCGCGGATGAGCTCGGTGGCCGCTGCACCGGCCGAGCACTGTTTCGTCGGTGGAGTTACTGACCAGGGGGAAGTTACGGCGGCTCATTGATGAGGTGAGGAGGTGTGGATGAGAAGGAGAGCGATGGAGTGAACCATACGGCATCGATCACCTCTGTCACTGAATTCAGTTCAGTTAACTGAACTTTTACAGGTATGAACAGTGCGCACCTGAGGTGTATGACAGTATGCCAGGAGGTGCTAGGGATTTTAGAATTTTTAGGGAATTTTTGTGGTGATGTGTTGATGCAAATAAGAGGGCTTGGCAAAGTTTTAGAATTTTTGGAGCTATTAAAAATAGGTTTGTATCAGAGAGATTGTTTCTGGTCCAAAATTGAACCGAATGAAATTTGAAATTTTTGAATTGTGGAACCCAATGTTTTTGGTGAAATGGGTTTTGGGTACTGTCAAGTTGTTGGGGAAATTTTGGTGGAGGCAGAAGAATTGAAGAAAATATAGTTCCTTTGTAATTCCAAGAAACTATGAATAATATAAATTCCAACTTTGGAATTTTTAAAATATGAGAAAAAAATTTGTGTGGAGGGAAGAGGTAGTGGGTACTGTCCTAGAATGTGAGAATGACTTGAGGGATAAATTAGAAGTGGCAGAAAAATTATAGGAGGAATTTAGAAGTGCTAGAAGGAAGTGAAAAGGCTATTTTCATAGAATAGTTTTAATATTCCAGAAACTTTTCTAAAAAGAAAAATATTTTTGATTACTCAAAAATAATTACCAAATCAATGACCATCAAAACAGAACCATGCAAAAATTTTGAAACCTCAATTTAAAATTAAAAATGAATTTCAGAACAGAAGGAAGAGAAGAAGAAAAATAGGGCCAAAATAATTAAAAGCATTTTCTTTTAATGAAAAGAATTAAAAATCCAGAGGAAAATTTTGGGGTGTTACACCGGATCCGGCTGGCACAGGAGTCCCTCTCAGCCGAAGAAGTGGCCGAAGCTTGGGAAGTTTTATTTCTAGGGGAGGCAGAGGAGATGCCTTATGACACGCGCCCGGTGCACCACTGGTCCAACAAGGTTGAGCTGGTCGCGGCGATGCCCCAGTTCGACCAGTGGGGGCTGATCCGGAGCCTGAGGAGCTTCTCGAGGATTGTTCGGAGGCGGGGTCCGCCTCGGGCGACCACGAGGCCTCCGACTCCGGGGAGGAGAGCAGCGAGGAATCGTTCCCGCCACCCCTCCATCCCCGCCGGCGCGTCGCCGGCTTTGGCTGGGCGAGGACGAGGGCGACGACGGGGATGCGTTTCGCGTTGTGCCGGCCAAGCCCGTGCCGGCGAGGGATGGAGGAGATGGAGCCGTGGAGGTCGACGAGCGCCTCGAGGTGTAAGCGGAGGGGACCACTGTGGCCGCCGACTCCGATGGGACTCGCGCTGCGCACTCAGGTGGCCGCCCAGGCGCGCTATCTGAAGGAAGCAGCAGCAGCAGCGGCGCCGTCAAGGAGCGGAAGAGGAGGCGCTGGAACCCCTAGGATGAGTAAGTTCCTCCGCCCCTTCCTATCGATCCCTGCTTCCTGGCTGCTGCGGCCCTGATGGGTTTTCGCCTGCGCAGGAGCCCCGAGCTGGCCGCCGAGGAGAAGGAGAAGACCAAGAGGAAGAAGGCCGAGGTCAAGGGGCCCTCCCCTCCTCTGAAGACCGCCTTGCCTGCCGTGCCAGTGCACCTGGCGGCGAAACCGTTGGGAGGAAGTTAGGAGGTCGAGCGGCGGCTTGAGAGCGAGGGCGAGGCCGCCGATGGCTGGGTGGCGCTTCCCCAGGGTGCGCGGAGGCGACCCCTCAGAGCGAGGCGATGCCTCCCAGGCCCACTATGGCGGTGCCTCCTGAGGCGGCCCCCGTCTCTGGTGTTGAGATGGCGGGAAAGGGGGGCGAGATGCCGACCATTTCCCAGCGCACCGCGCCCGCCGCAACGGAGGTCACTGCAGCCCCCGCGGGAACCGTCAATGGGCCCGGGCGCCTGGCCCTCGGGGTGCCCGAGGTGACCCCAGAGCGCGGGGTGACGCCGCCGGTGCCGGGGGTGGCCATCTTGGGCCCCCCACGCCATACGGCGAGCGCGACCCCTGCTGGGGGTGACAACGCCGGGCTACCGAAGGGGCTCGAGATCATGCCTTCTCGTCCGACGACGCCAGCAGGCGACGAGGAGACCCGGGCGAGTCGTGCCTTGGTGCTGGGGGAGAGCGGCACCACGCCCTGGGGCGGGGCCGTCAACAGCGTCAGGGTGGCCCTCGACGCCCTCGAGGGTGAGCTCAGGAAGGAGGCAGAGCTCTGCACGGAGGAGCAGCGGCGCCTGGCGGAGGGGTGGGGCCAGCTTCGTGAGGCGGCGAAGCTCGACCGCCAGTGGGGTGAGGAGGCGCAGGCGCAGCGTGAGCAGGTCACCAAAGATGCTCAGGCGTCCCTCACGAAGGCCCTCGTAGATGCCCGGGAGGCCAAGCGGCGTCGGGAGGAGGCTGATGCTTACGAGAAGACACTCCAGGAGCAGGCTACTTCGCGTGAGCGCCGGCTCAAGACGCGGGAGGGGGCTGTGGAGGCCCACGAGGGCCGGCTCACGTCCCGCGAAGCTGAGCTCCCGAAGCCTGAGGAGGAGGTCCTAAGGCGCCAGGAGACAGTCGCTACCCGCAAGGCGAACGCCAAGGCCGAGGAACGCGAGCTCACGACATCCGCGTCCGCGCAGGAGGCAGAACGGGAGCGCTAGCTGGCGAAGGAGCGTGAGCTGGCGGCTGCCCAGGCCACTCTCGATGAGCAGAGGAGCCTTGCGGCCAAGCGGGATGAGCTCCAGGCCGAGGTTGACGACCTCAAGAAGAAGTTGCTAGATGCAGACGCCACCATCGAGGAAGCGTGCCATGACCTGCTGACCCAGGCGACAATGCGACTCTTCAGCAATCTCCTCCGCCTCAACGGCCGCTTTGACTTCAGGTAGGTGATGACCCCTGTCCCGGTGGAGCACTGCGAAGCCCTCGAGGAGGCTGTGAGGGAGCACGTGGCCGGCTTCGTCGGGTTGTACGCCTTCGAGCCTGAGGTCAGCGGTGATGGCGGCGCCCCACGCGCCTAAATTGTTCTTGACCTATTGCTGTAACAGGGTAGACGCGTCCCCATGGGGGCGTGAAAACATCTGCATGGCACTTTTGCTTTAAGCACTTAATGATTTATGCATTTTTGTTTTCCTCCCAAGGCCTTTTTTTCCCTTTTACATTGCCTTTGTGCCCTGTGTCGCTGGGACCCAGCCCCCGAGGCGGGCTACAACCGTCGCTGGTATGCCTCGAGCATGCACTCAGCAAGGCCAGAGGGTGTAGGGCTCTTAGGGCTGGTAGGGGTCCCGGAGGCGCGATGCTCATGGTCCCCCCCATGATGCGCAGGCGGTTCATGCCAAGGAAATCAGGATGCCACGAGAGAGAAACAAGAGGGAGAAGACCCGAGGGGTGCAATAGACTTAGCTCCTTTGAGGCGTGCAGCTTGGAGCGGGTCCTTCGCAGGGCGCGGCTCGTGAGACGCAGTCCCTCATTAGGCCTTCCGCCCGTAGCACACCGCTCACGAGGCCTCCCGGGGGGAGGGGGCTCCTGAGGCCCTCGGTATCCTACATCAGGGAAACTGCCAAGTTTTCGCAAGTAGTGCAGCAGGGCGCGCTCGCGAGGTCTCCTGTGGGTGTTATGCGAGGAGACAAGAGCACCAAGGACCTGGTGAGGTGACATACACGGGAGTAGGCCCGCGAGCCAGAGCTCAGTCGCTTGGGTTTTTCAGTGCTGCTGGGACTGACCCAAGCACAGACACCATGCCCAGCCCCCGCTCGCGTGACAGACACGGGGGAGACCACGAGCGCGCGCCCCTACTGGGGCACCCTCGGCTGCAAGCACACAGGATTTTGAAAGAAATAAGCTTTACTGATGCATGAAGCAGGTTCATTACATAACAGAAAGATACATGCTGCTGTGTTCGACACGGGTCAGCTTGAGGACGTGACGGCCGAGGGCCCCTCAGGTAAGTAGGCCACCAGCGCTGAGCATGGGGCTTCCACGAGAGTGGGAAGGAGCTCTCACATGCCAGAGGTAGCGCGGGTAGAGAGAGCCCCGGAGCATGTACAGCTCCATGTCGCTCGTATCCGTGGGGCACAGATAGAACTTACGGTGATGGCGGGTGTTCCATGTGTTTTGTACTGGAACACCCTCCTCCGTCATGAGTGGGGCCACGATGGGCCGGGGGGCGGGTGTTAACCACCCCCACATTCCTTGCGATGTGGGACTCTAGGCTCATGCCCATCAGCCTCGCGAAGGTGGCTCCGGCACCCTCCAGGACGAACGGCATACGCTTGAGCCAGGGCGAGCATGTGGTCTGGTCGATCCGCGGAGGAGGGAAGGGGCCCACGGGACGAGCCTGGTTGAGGGCGATGAAGTCGACGCACATGCGCGCGGTACTGCGCGGCCTAGCGACGGGGATGAGGCCGGCGATCCACTCAGGGCGGGGAACTTCACGGGCGATTCCAGCATTCTGGGCTTGGTGACTTCCTGGGTGATAACTTCCTGCTTCTCGGGTGCCTAACGCCATTCCTTATGCTTGACGGGCCACGCGCTGTGGCACGCGGCTGAGTGGTGCTCGATCACCTCCCTTGGGAGGCTGGGCACACCTGATGCTGTCCAAGCCAACGCATCAGGGCTTGCCCGAAGGGAGGTGACGAGCGCTCCTTCCTATTTGGGGGAGGGCCCGCCGCTGACGGCGAGGGAGGGGCCTGGTTCGCCCCCATCTAGTGACGCCTTCTTGGACTCGGCCCGCTCCTGAGAGAGCAGGGGCTTCTTCTTCACGGGCGCCTCCTCGGCAGGCCCAGGCACGTCCTCGTCGGCCGGGTACGTGGTGGAGGCAGCCCTGTAGGCGTGCTCGAGGGTGTGCATCGCATCCTTCTTGTCGCAGCGAACGGTGAGGGTACCGCTGCAGCCGAGCATCTTGTCGAGGCCGTAGGCGTGGTGGGTCGTGGCCATGAACTTGGAGAGTGTCGGGTAGCCCAAGATGGCGTTGTAGGGCAGGCCGATGTGAGCCACATCGAAGACGATGAACTCCGTACGGTAGTTCTTGCGGGTGCCGAAGGTGACGAGAAGGCGCACCTGCCCCAGGGGGACAGTGGAGTCGTTGGTGACGCCCGAGAAGGGCCTGGTGGGCATCAGGCGCTCATAGGGCACTTGGAGCGTCTCGAAGGTCTCCATAGAGAGTACGTTGAGGCCTGCTCCACCGTTGATGAGCGTCTTGGCGACGGCCACATTGCTGATGGTGGGCGTACACAGCAGGGGGACGGCGCTCACGGCCCTCGTGGACTTGGGGTGGTCGCTGGGGTCGAAGGCGATGGCAAACTCAGACCACTTGAGGCGGCCGGTGGACTCGCGCGCCAGGAGGGCTGCATTTACCTCCCGAGAGAACTGCTTGAAGTAGCGGTTGGATGGAGGGGCCTGTGCCCCGCCGAGGATGCAGGCCACCCTGCGGGGCTCTTGGTAGCCCCCAGCGTTCTCAGCGGGAGGGGAGTTGTTGTCGCGCGGTGGGGCGGCGTTGGCGTGGGGGTCAGCCTGTTGCGGCTAGTTCTGCCAGCCCTGACGGTTGTTGTCGCTGGCGCCGTTGTTGTTGTTGTCGCCCCAGCGGCCACCTCCGCTGCCGCCACCACGGGCCTTGCCGCGCTCCTTGCGGCTGTCGCGGCGCTCGGTGCGGCTCTCGCGAAGCAGCTTGAGCTCGTGGCAGTCTTCAGTGCTGTGGGAGTTCACGTTGTGGTAGGCGCATAAAGGACGGTCGTACTTCTTGGCCTCGCCACGGTCGCGGCCACGCTTGTAGTCCGGCTAAACCGCGAGCACGGCAGGGCCCTTGCGCTTGGTGTCCTTGCCCTTGGGTTTCGCTACACCAGGCTCGGCGTCGGGGTCATTGTGGAGGAAGAGGCGTCCCTCTTCGCCCTTGGCGCAACGGTCGGCGAGGAAGAGCAACTCTGCTGCGGAGTTGAGCTCATCCCTGACTGTGAGCTTCTTGCACATCTTCATGTCCGTGACGCCATTGGTGAAGGCGGAGACGATCATGGAGTCGGAGGCCTTCGGGATCTTGTTGTGCACCTTGCTGAAGCGCTGGATGAACTTGCGAAGGGGCTCCCCAAGGCGCTGGCGCATGGCCCGCAGATCGTTGAGCGTGAGGGGACGGTCGCTCGTGCCCATGAAGTTGGCGACGAACTGCTTGCATAGGTCCCCCCACGAAGAGATGGACGCCTCGGGGAGGTTCATGAGCCATGAGCGCGCAGCATCCTTGAGGGCCATGGGGAACCAGTTCGCCATGACCCGGTCGTCCCCCTTTGCGGCCTGGATGCTGATGGTGTAGAGCAGGAGGAACTCCGTGGGGTTGGCGCTGCCGTCATAGCGCGGAGGGAGCTCTGGCTTGAACTTGTCGGGCCACACCACGCAGCGTAGCTCTGGGGCGAGGGCCAGGTAGCCCCCGTTGGTGACGGCGCCACCGTCGAGGGCCGCGCGGTTCTGGCGCTCAACCTCGAGGGCCGCACGGTTCTGGCGCCCACCGTCGAGGGCCGCGCGGTTCCGTTGCATAGTCTTCCTGATGTGTTGGTGGGCTTGGCGATGACCTCCGTCCTGGCACGCCTATCCGTCCTGATCTTCTTTTACCAAAGAGGAAATGCTTTGGGGCTTGCTTTGGGGGAGGCAGACGCTGCTGCTCCCTTGTCACCAGAATGGAAACTAGGCTCGGTCACGCCCCGCCATCCTTATCCTGACAGTGGGACGTCACCCATGTGCTGGGCGCAGAGCCCCGCGGCTGATGATGTACGACCTGCTCCATGAGAAGGCCTTGCGAGGGGAGCCTCGTGAGGGCCTGACCTGGCAGCGAGGGGCCTCGCGAGGCCCACCCCTCGCGACGCAACTCCCTCCGGAGCAGCGACGCCAGGGCCACCTTGCCAGGGCCGGCCCAAGCGTCGTCTTCTGGGCCAGAGGCAGACGGGCCGTGGTACCCTGGTCCCCACTGGGCCGACAAGATAGCAGTTGTTATTATTATTATTCCCAATGTTCTTGCCAGTACATTCAACGTACTGATCTACATGGCTGCAACGTCTCATGTTGCAGAATTTACAGACAACGAGTTATGGTACGAGACAGGGTTGCGATGTCTACACTCAACTTTGCCGTTGATGTTATGGGACTCCACATCTTTGTTGATATTTCTGCTGTGTGGATTATAAGGTAATAGTATTTACATTACTTTTATAACATGTGATATTTCTGCTATTTCATCGAGTACTGTGTGTGCTAGCTACTGATCCAGGGATAGCATAGAAAGCACAGGAGATTCGGGTCCCTATCAGATCCGGGTCGTTACAAAAATTTCTGTGAAATTCCAGTTTCAACCGGTTCCAATCCCATGTTCCAATATCATCCAATAGCCTATACCATGTCAATTCCTTTCCCTCCAAAGATAAAGGGAATACCTTCTTCTTAACTCCATCCTGAGATAAACCTGCAAGCTTAAACAATCCACAAATTTCATCCACATAGATTAAGTGCATATCAGGATGTACTGTTCCATCTCCTGAATAAGGATTAGCTAGCAGTTTCTTTAACATACCAGAAGGAATCTCATAATAAATATTTTCAGTAGGTTCAGTAGGTTGAGGAGCAACTCTTCTTGCTTCCGGTTGAGGTGAAGATACTCCAAACAAGCCCCTCAAAGGATTATTTTCCATAGTGACAAGTGACAGTAAATTTCAGCACGTAATATAAATGTTTCCTTACCAAATTCCACTTAACAAAGGCGCTTCACTCCGCGGCAATGGTGCCAGAAAAGAGTCTTGATGACCCACAAATATAGGGGATCAATTGTAGTCCTTTCAATAAGTAAGAGTGTCGAACCCAACGAGGAGCATAAGGAAATGACAAATGGTTTTCAGCAAGGTATTTTCTGCAAGCACTGAAAGTAACGGTAACAGATAGTTTTGTAGTAGGATAATTTGTAGCAAGTAACAAGTAGCAGTTGTAACAAAGGTGCAGCAAGGTGACCCAATCCTTTTTATAGCAAAGGACTAGCCTAAAAGTTCTCTTATATAAAGCAAAGTGCTCTCGAGGACACATGGGAATTGTCGTCTAGTCACGTTCATCGTGTTTAGTTGATTGGCGTTCGCTACTTTGATAATTTGATATGTGGGTGCACCGGTGCTTGGGTGCTGTTCTTACTTGAACAAGCATCCAACTTATGATTACCCACTCTCGCAAGCATCCACAAGTACGAAAAAAGAATTAAGATAAATCTAACCATAGCATGAAATATATGGATCCAAATCAGCCCCTTACGGAATAACGCATAAACTAGGGTTTAAGCTTCTATCACTCTAGCAACCCATCATCTACTTATTACTCCACAATGCCTTCCCTTAGGCCCAAATATGGTGAAGTATCATGTAGTCGACGTTCACATGATACCACTAAAGGAAGCAACAACATACATATCATCAAAATATCGAACGAATACCAACTTTACATGATTACTTATAACAAGACATCTCCCATGTCCTCAAGAACAAAAGTAACTACTCACAAATCATGTTCATGTTCAAGATCAGAGGGGTATTGAATATCATTAAGGATCTGAACATATAATCTTCCACCAAATAAACCAACTAGCATCAACTACAAGATGTAATTAACACTACTAGCAATCCACAGGTTTGAGATGAGATGTTGCTGGTGAAGATGTTGATAAAGATTGGTCCTCCCACGATGAGAGGATCGTTGGTGATGTCGATGGCTTCGATTTCCCCCTCCTGGAGGGAAGTTTCCCTGGCGGAATCACTCCGCCGGAGAGCAAAAGTGCTTGTCGGCCCAGTGGGAACCGGGGTACCACGGCCCATCTACCTCTGGCCCAGAGGACCGCACTCAGGCCGGCCCATGAGAGTATCCCTGCCGCGGCTGCTCCGGAGGAAACTGCCTCGCGAGGGGCGAGCCTCGTGAAGCCCCTAGCCAGGTCAGACCCTGCTGAGGCCACCGAGCGCCAGGATGCCTCGCGAGGCTCCCCTCGCGAGGCCTCCTCACGAAGCAAATCGTACGGCGCTAGCCGCAGGGCTTCGCGCCCAGCACATGGATGATGACCCACTGTCAGGATAAGGACAACGGGGCGTGACTGAGCCCAGCTTCCATTCTGGTGATAAGGGAGCAGTGGCATCTGCCTCCCTCAAAGCAAGACCCAAAGGTTTTCCTCTTTGGTGATAGAAGACCAGGACGGATCGGCGCGCCAGGACGGAGGTCATCGCCAAGCCCACCGAGACATCACGAGGAGCTACTTTATCAGGCGGAGACCGCCTTTAATCAGGATAAACCTGTACTCCTATCCCCCTTTGAATTGCCGCCCTGTGGCTACCCTTTCCCGCTCATATTTTCGGGGAAGAGGACCAAGGCACTACAAAAGGGGCACGGCTGCTTCCATGTAAGGGGATCGAACCATTCTGCCCCACACCTCTTGTACCTCGAGCACAAGCCCTCCATCGCAGAGCAATCCAACACAGGCAGGAGTAGGGTATTACACTGCATGGTGGCCCGAACCTGGGTAGCTCACGCGTCCCCTTCGTGTCCGGTGAGAGCCAGTGAGCCCGTCGCGATCCCGCCGTAGTTGCCGTCGGGTCGTAGGTTGCCAAGCAAAGTCCCCTAGAGTTCGAATCCTAAGTTCTTGGAGAAGTTTCTTGGACGCAGATCCTAGACTCCAACATTTGGCGCACCAGGTAGGGGGACTTGCCATCTTCGCGCCTTCGACCTCTACACCAACATCAACATGGTCGACGCCGCCGCTCGCCGGGAACGCGCTGCGCGGCGAGCCGCCGCCAAGGTCTGGGCTCCCGCTGCCCGTGGTGCCCTTGGGCGACACCATCTTGCTGCCACCGAGCCCGTCGGGGAGCGCATGGCCTCCTCCGCCCACCCGTCGGTGAACGAGCAGGCGCACAGCCCCTCCGCTGCCACCTCCTTGCTCGTGCGTCGCGATCCACCCGCTCCGCACGCCGTGCTGCTCATGGCATAGGAGCTGCTGCGCTACCGCCCCACCGAGGACGCATATGACGCCTGGCTTGGGCGCATCACCGAGCTCGTCAACGCCGCGCGCGATGGCCAGGTGCCCTCCCGCTCCCCGCCTGCTCCGCCGTCCCGTGCGGACCGGGCCGGGCATGACGTGCCTCCTTCTCCTCCTCCGGACCGCGACGTGGCCGAGCGCCGCCCCGCTGCGCGTGCCCCGGAGACATCATGCGGCTCGCTCGCACCGGGCGGCGACGGCGACAGCTACCAGATCGTCCACCGCATGCCCCCCGAGCGTGCATAGCCCTTGTGAGGGCGCGCAACCGCCAGGACCACGTCCTCCATGACGTCGCCATGGCTGGGCGCCAGAACCGCGCAGCCCTCGACGGTGGAGCCGTCACCAACGGGGGCTACCTGGCCCTTGCCCCCGAGCTGCGTCGCGTGGTGTGGCCCGACAAGTTCAAGCCAGAGCTCCCTCAGCGCTACGACGGCACCGCAAATCCCACGGAGTTCCTCCTGCTCTACACCATCAGCATCCAGGCCGCGAGGGGGGACGACCGGGTCATGGCAAACTGGTTCCCCATGGCCCTCAAGGACGCTGCGCGCTCGTGGCTCATGAACCTCCCCGAGGCGTCCATCTCTTCGTGGGAGGACCTGTGCAAGCAGTTCGTCGCCAACTTCAAGGGCACAAGTGACCGTGCTCTCATGCTCAACGACCTGCGGAATGTGCGCCAGCGCCCTGGTGAGCCCCTTCGCAAGTTCATCCAGCACTTCAGCCAGGTGCGCCACAAGATCCCAAAGGCTTCCGACGCCGGAATCGTCTCCGCCTTCACCAATGGCGTCACAGACATGAAGATGCGCGAGAAGCTCTCAGTTAGGGACGAGCTCGACTCTGCAGCAGAGCTGTTCGTCCTCGCCGACAGCTGTGCCAAGGCCGAAGAGGGACGCCTCTTCCTCCACAACGACGCTGATGCTAAGCCTGACGCGGCGAAGCCCAAGGGCAAGGACACCAAGCGCAATGGCCCTGCCGTGCTTGCGGCGGAGCCGGACTACAAGTGCGGCTGCGACTGCAGTGAGGCCAAGAAGGATGACCGCCCTTTCTGTGCCTACCACAACATGAACTCCCACAACACAGAAGACTGGCACGAGCTCAAGCTCCTTCGCGAGGGCCGCACCGAGCGCCGCAAGTAGCGCGGCAAGGGCTGCGGTGGCGGCAGTGGAGGTGGCCGCTGGGGTGATAGCCACAACAGCGTCGCTGGCGACAACAACCGTCAAGGCTGGCGGAACCAGCCCAGCAGGCTGACCCTCAGGCCAGAACCGCCCCAGTACGCGCCAACGACTCCCCTCCCGCTGAGAACGCTGGGGGCTACCAAGAGCCCCGCAGGGTGGCCTGCATCCTCGGTGGGGCCCATGCCCCTCCATCCAACCGCCACTTCAAGCAGTTCTCTCGGGAGGTGAACGCGGCCCTCCCGGCGCTCGAGTCCACCGGCCGCCTCAAGTGGTCTGAGTTCCCCATCGTCTTCGACGAAAGCGACCACCCCATGTCCACGAAGGGTGTGGGCGCCGTCCCCCTGCTATGCACCCCCACCATCAGCAACGTCGCTGTCACCAAGACCCTCATCAACGGAGGCGCCGGCCTCAACGTGATCTCCATCGAGACCTTCGAGACGCTCCAAGTGCCCTATGAGCGCCTGATGCCCACCAGGCCCTTCTCAGGCGTCACCGACGGCTCCACGGTACCCCTGGGGCAGGTGCGCCTTCCCGTCACCTTCGGCACCTGGAAGAACTACCGTACGGAGTTCATCGTCTTCGATGTGGCTCACATCGGCCTACCTTACAATGCCTTCTTGGGCTACCTGGCGCTCACCAAGTTCATGGACGCAACCCACCACGCCTACGGCCTCGTCAAAATGCCCGGCTGCCGCGGTACCCTCACCGTCCGTTGTGACAAGAAGGATGCACTGCAAACCCTCAAGCATGCCTACAAGACTGCCTCCATCGCGTACCCGGCCAATGAGGACGTGCCTGGGTCTGCCGAGGAGACGCCCGTGAAGAAGAAGCCCTTGCTCCCTCAGGAGCAGGTCGAGTCCAAGAAGACGTCGCTGGATGGGAGCGAAGCAGGCCCCTCCCTCACCGCCGGCGGCGGGCCCTCCCCCAAATAGGAAGGCGTGCTCGTCACCTTCCTCCGGGCGTGCCCTGATGCGTTGGCTTGGATAGCATCAGGCGCGCCCAGCCTGCCGAGGGAGGTGATCGAGCACCACTCAGCCACGTGCCGGAGCGCGCGGCCCGTCAAGCATGAGGAATATTGTCAAGCGCACAAGAAGCAGGAGGTCGTCACCCAAGAAGTCAACAAGCCCCAGGATGCTGGAATCGCCCGTGAGGCCCCCCACCCCAAGAGGATCGCTAGCCTCACCCCCGTCGCCAGGCCGCGCGATAGCATGCGCATGTGCGTCGACTTCATCGCCCTCAACCAGGCTTGCCCCGCAGGCCCCTTCCCTCCCCCACGCATCGCCGTAGGCTTGCCCTGGCTCACACGTATGCCATTCGGCCTGGAGGGTGACACAACCACCTTCGCGAGGCTGATGCGCATGAGCCTGGAGCCCCACATCGCAAGGAATGCGTAGGTGGTTAACACTCGCCCACCGGCCCGCCGCGGCCCCACTCATAATGGAGGCGGCTGTTCCGGTACCAAACACATGGAACGCCCGCCATCACCGTAAGTTCAATCCGTGCCCCACGGATACAACTGACATGGAGCTGTACACGCTCCGGGGCTCTCTCTACCCAGGTTGCCTTTGGCACGTGAGAGCCCCTTCCCACTCCCGTGGAAGCCCCATGCTCAGCACTGGCGGATGCCCCATGCTCCGCACTGGCGGCTTACTTGAGGGGCCCTCGGCCGTCACATCCTCATGCTGACCCATGTCGAACATGGCAGCATGTATCTTTCTATTATGTAATGAACTTGCTTCATGCATCAGTAAAGCTTATTTCCTTCGAAACCCTGTGTGCTTGCTGCTGCAGGTCGCCCGTGCCTGTCACGCGAGCGGGGGCTGGGCACGGTGTCTGTGCTCCGGTCAGTCCCAGCAGCACTGAAAAACCCAAGCGACTAAGCTCTGGCTCGCGGGCCTGCTCCCGTGTACGTCACCTCATCAGGTCCTTGGTGCTCTTGTCTCCTCGCGTAACACCCATAGGCGACCTCGCGAGCGCGCCCTGCTGCGCTACTTGCGAAAACTTGGCAGTTTCCCTGGTGCAGGATATCGAAGGCCTCAGGAGCCCTCCCCCCTCGGGAGGCCTCGCGGCGGGTCCTACGGGCGGAGGGCCTCACGAGGGACCGCGCCTCATGAGCCGTGCCCTGCGAAGGACTCGCCCCAAGCCGCACGCCTCAAAGGAGTTAAGTCTAAAGCACCCCTCGGGTCCTTTCCCCCTCGTTTCTTTCTCGTGGCCTCCTGATTACCTTGGCACGAGCCGCCTGCGCGTCAAGGGGGGGACCCTGAGCATCGTGCCTCAGGGACTCCTACTAGCCCTAAGTGCCCTACACCCTCTGGCCTTGCCGAGCGCACGCTCTGGGCATCCCAGCGATGGTCTAGCCTGCCTCGGGGGCTGGGTCCCAGCGACACAGGGCACGAAGGCAATGTAAAAGGGAAATAAAGGCCTCGAGAGGAAAAACGAAAAACGCATAAATAATTAAGTGCTTACAGCAAAAGTACCATGCAAAGTTTTCACGCCCCCACGGGGCCACGTCTACCCTATTACAGCAACAGGTCAAGGAGAATTTAGGTGCGTGAGGCGCCGCCATCGCCGCTCCCACCGCCGTCGCGAGGGGGCTCGCCGCTGCCGCCGCTGACTTCAGGCTCGAAGGCGTATAGCCCGACGAAGCCGGCCACATGCTCCCTCACAGCCTCCTCAAGGGGTTCGCGGAGCTCCGCCGGGACGGGGGTCACCACCCGACCGAAGTCGAAGCGATCGTCGAGGCGGAGGAGGTTGCTGAAGAGTCGCGTTGTCGCCTGGGTCAGCAGGTCGCGGCACGCTTCCTCGAAGGTGGCATCCATGTCCGGCAACTGCTTCTTGAGGTCATCAACCTCGGCATGGAGCTTGTCCCGCTTGGCTGCGAGGCTCCTCTGCTCGTCCAGAGCAGCCTGGGTGGCCGCCAGCTCACGCTCCTTCGCCAGCAGGCGCTCCTGTTTGGCCTCCTGCGCGACGCAGATGCCGCGAGCTCACCTTCCCGGGTCCTGGCATTCGCCTCGCGGGTAGCGACCGCCTCCTGGGACCTAAGGACCTCCTCCTCGCGCTTTGGGAGCTCAGCTTTGCGGGACGCAAGCCGGCCCTCAAGGGCCTCCGCGGCCTCCTCTCGCGCCTTAAGTCGGTGCTCAGGCGAGGCACCTTGCTCCCAGAACGTCTTCTCGTAAGCGTCCGCCTCCTCCCGTAGCCGCTTGGTCTCCTGGGCGTCTTCGAGGGCCTTCGCGAGGACGCTTGGGCCTCCTTGGCGAACTGCTCGCACTGCGCCTGCGCCTGCTCGTCCCGCTGGCGGTCGAGCTTCGCCACCTTGCGAAGCTGGCTCCACCCCTCCGCCAGCTTCCGCCGCTCCTCTGCGCAGAGCTCTGCCTCTTTCCCGAGCTCGCCTTCGAGGGCCTCGAGAGCCGCCCTGACGCTGTTGACGGCCCCACTCCAGGGCGCGGTACCGCTCTCCCCCAGCACCAAGGCGTGACTCGCCCGGGCCTCCTCATCGCTTGCTGGCGTCGACGAACGGGGGGGCACAACTTTGAGCCCCTCCGACTGCCCCGCGCCGTCACTCCCAGCGGGGGCTACGCTCGCCATCTGGCTCGGGGGGCCCGGGGTGGTCACCTCCGGCGCCGGTAGCGTCGCCCCGCGCTCGGGCGCCCGGGCTCGGGGGCGGCCCCCGTGAGGCCCGTAGTGACCTCCGCCGTAGCAGGCGTGGTGCGCGGGGGAGGGATCGGTGCTTCACCCCCTTTCCCCACCATCTCGTCACCGGCGACGGTGGCCGCCTCGGGGGGAGCCAGCGCGGTCTCCTCACCACCTCCCGCCGGTCTCGCCGCCGGGGGCGCCGGCGCGGCAGGCGGGGCGGTGTTCAGAGGAGGGGAGGGCCCCTCGGCCTCAGCCTTCCTCCTCTTGGTCTTCTCCTCCTCCTCGGCGGCCAGCTCGGAGCTCCTACGCAGGCAAAAACTCATCAGGACCATAGCAGCTAGGAAGCAGGGATCGATAGGAAGGGGCAGAGGAACTTACTCGTCCTTGGGGTAAACGCGCCTCCTCTTCCGCTCCTTGATGGCGCCGCTGCTGCTGCCCCCATCGTGCAGCGTGCCTGGGCGGCTACCCGGGGGCGCGGCGCGGGTCTTGTTGGGGTCGGGGGCTACAGTGGCCCCCTCCTTCTGCTCCTCGCAGGGCTCGTCGATCTTCGCGGCATCGCCTCCTCCCTCCCTCTCCGGCACAGGCCTGGCTGGCACGACGCGAAACGCATCCCCGTCGTCACCCTCGTCCTCGCCCAGCCGAAGCCGACGACGCGCCGGTGGAGACGAAGGGGGTGGCAACGACGACTCCTCGCTGCTTCCCTTCCTGGAATCGGAAGCCTCATGGTCGCCTGAGGAGGACCCCGTCTCTGAAGAATCCTCAAGAAGCTCCTCAGCCTCCTCGAGGTTCGTCCAAATCAGCCCCCACTGGTCGAACTGGGGCATCGCCGCGACCAGCTCAACCTTGTTGGACCAGCGATGCACCGGGCGCGCGTTATCAGGCATATCCTCTGCCTCCCCAGGAAATAGAACTTCCCAAGCGTCGGCTATGGCTGCGGCAGAGAGGGACTCCCGTGCCATCCGGATCCGGTCTTCGGCTCCGGTGATTTCCCACACTGGGTGCGAGCGCTTCTGCAGGGGCGTGATGCGGCGGCGGAGGAATTCCTTGGCAATCATGCCCGCCGTAAGCCCGGCCCTGCGCAGCTCCGCCAGCCTCGTCGGGATCGGCCTCAGGGCAGCGCTGCCAAGCTTCTTGTGCTCCCAGCGGGGGATCTTCTCAGCCGGCACGGTAGGGACCGCCAGGAGAGGACTGGTCCACTGGGCATCAACATAAACCCAGCGTGACCGGAAGTTCTCCACCTTCTTCGAAATCTTCATGTCGATGAGAACCTTGCCTATCTCATCATCGATACGGAAGGAGGCACCTCCGGAGCAGTGGTTTCCCGAGGAAAAAACCCGCAGGCTATAGAAGGTCCGGAAGAGCGCCACGGACGGCATCACTCCCAGGAAGGCCTCGCAGAGGTACGCGAAGAGAGCAAGGACGAGAATGGAGTTGGGATGAAGGTGGAGAAGGCAAATCTCATAATGTTCCAGGATGGCATAGAGGAAGTCGGAGAAGGGCGGCACCAGCCCGGCGAAGAGCGAGTGGAAGAAGACAGAGATTACCATGGGGCCGAGGTCGCGCCGTGGGACCGAGCCCGGCCAGATCTCGGTGGTGCCTCCCTCGAAGTGCGCGGAGGCCAATAGGGGCGGCCCCTGGCCATCCCGTTCTCGTTGATGGTGGCCGGGAGCAAGGCCGGGCCAAGCTCCGCCGCCAGGGAGCTCCTGCTGGAGGAGGCCTCGGTGGCCGCGGGTTTCTTGCATGAGGACATGGCGGAGGAGAGATGGGAAGTTGAAGGAGGAGTAACAGGGGAGCTGCTCGCGCGGGACGAAGGGCAAGATGGGGACGAAGAGCAATGACGTGCGTGTGCCCCGTGCAGGCAGGCTTTATCGCCAAGACGGCTGTTACAGAGGCGCCGTGGGGAGTGGGGTGACCCTCCCCGTGAAAGCCGCCACGCGTCACCTCTGGGCCCGGCAGCTCAGTGGGCCCCACGGCGTTTCGTTCCTAACGGGCGGAACGTGCGCACCGTGGGCCCGGGGGCTACTGTCGGCCCAGTGGGAACTGGGGTACCACGGCCCGTCTGCCTCTGGCCTAGAGGACCGCGCTTGGGCTGGCCCATGAGAGTGGCCCTGCCGCGGCCGCTATGGAGGAAACCGCCTCGTGAAGGGCGAGCCTCGCGAAGCCCCTCGGCGCCAGGTCAGACCCTGCTGAGGCCGCCGAGCGCCAGGATGCTTCGCAAGGCTCCCCTCGCAAGGCCTCCTCACGAAGCAGATCGTACGGCACCAGCCGCAGGGCTCCGCGCCCAGCACATGGATGACGACCCGCTGTCAGGATAAGGACAGCGGGGCGTGACCGTGCCCAGCTTCCATTCTGGTGATAAGGGAGCAGTGGCATCTGCCTCTCTCAAAGCAAGACCCAAAGGTTTTCCTCTTTGGTGATAGAAGATCAGGACGGATCGGCGCGCCAGGACGGAGGTCATCGCCAAGCCCACCGAGACGTCACGAGGAGCTTCTTTATCAGGCGGAGACCACCTTTAGTCAGGATAAACCTGTACTCCTGTCCCCCTTCGAATTGCCGCCCTGTGGCTACCCTTTCCCTCTCATATTTTTGGGGAAGAGGACCAAGGCACTACAAAAGGGGCAGGGGCGCTTCCATGTAAGGGGATCGAACCATTCTCTCCCACACCTCTTGTACCTCGAGCACAAGCTCTCCATCGTAGAGCAATCCAACACAGGCAGGAGTAGGGTATTACATCGCATGGTGGCCCAAACCTGGGTAGCTCACACATCCCCTTCGTGTCCAATGAGAGACAGTGAGCCCGTCGCGATCCTGCCGTAGTTGCCATCGGGTCGTAGGTTGCCATGCAAAGTACCCCAGAGTTCGAATCCTAAGTTCTTGGAGAAGTTTCTTGGACGTAGATCCTAGACTCCAACAGTGCTCCGGCCCAGGTTCCACCTTGAGACGGTGGCGCTTCATCGCGCAAGTTTTCTTCCTATTTTTCTAGGGAAAATGGCTTCATATTGCAGAAGATGGGCACCGGAGGCCTACCAGGGGGCCTACAAGCTCGTAGGGCGCGCCCCCTGAGCTTGTCGCTCCCTAGTGGCCCCCTCCTGGTATTTCTTATGCCAATATTTTTTTATATATTCCAAAATAATTCTCCGTAAATTTTTAGGTCATTTGGAGTTGTGCAGAATAGCTATCTCTGCTATAGCCTTTTCCGGTCTAGAATTCCAGCTGCCGGTAATCTCCCTCTTCATGTGAAACTTGCAAAATAAGAGAGAAAAGGCATAAGAATAGTATCATAAAGTAAAATAATGACCCAAAACATAATAAATAATAGTGAGAAAATATGATGCAAAATGGACGTATCTCTTGCTCATGAAGACCTCGGGCATTTGCGGAAGCCCATCATCAGAATATACAAACCAAGTTCTATAATGAAAAATTCCTGCTGGTATCTGAAAGTGACAACTCAGGAGACTCTCTATATGAAGAACATGGTGCTACTCTGAAGCACAAGTGTGGTAAAGGATAGTAGCATTGCCCCTTCTCTCTTTTTCTCTCATTTTTTTGTTGGGCTCTATGGCCTCTTTCTTTTTCGCCCGAAGTCTAATCCCGACTTGTGGGGGAATCATAGTCTCCATCATCCTTTTCTCACTGGGACAATGCTCTAATAATGATGATCATCATACTTTTATTTACTTACAACTCGATATTACAACTTGATAACTAGAACAATATGACTCTATATGAATGCCTCTTGAAGTGTACTAGGATGTGCAACGATCTAGCGTAACATGTATAATAATGATGAATGGTGGCTGTGCCACAAATATCATGTCAACTCTATGATCATGCAAAGCAATATGAAAATGAACACGTATGTCATGAAAAAGGAATGGTGGAAGTTGCATGGCAATATATCTCAGAATGGCTATGGAAATGTGACACCCTGGTTCTTCAAACTTTTTCTTTTCAAAACTTTTCTGGCTTTATTTGCCATTTGATGGTTTTTGGAGTCAATTCTTTGGACTTTGGACTTGGGCACACTTCCATCCTTTTACCAAGTGTGCCAAGGCTCTCTTATTCCCTCTAAAACCCTGCTGGATCAAACCCTAATTTTTATTCTCCCAAGATAATCTATTCACTCCTTTGAATATGCTCATCTTCATTATGGGTTGTGAAGCAACCTATAGTTCTGCTGGTCAGAAAAATCCCAAATTAATCCCACATATTCTTGAGATCATCTACTCCCACAATCTTCAAAAATATTCCATTGTCTAGTACAAAGTTTTGTCCAGAATATTCCTTTGATCTTCTGGACAGAATTGACCCTTTGTGGAGCAACATGTATTTCCATGACTCAGAAAATTCTCAAATAAATCCTTGAGATACTAGGAGTCATATCTTGCAACAATATCCAAAAACATCTCCTAGTTCAGTTCAATTTTTCAGCAAAAATATTCTGACAATCTTCTGGTCATTTCAGACCTTTGTGAAGGAAGTACCAGCTAGAGGTACCCTTTGGAGCTGAAATTTTTATGGCATCTTGTCTTCATCAAATAACTCCCAAACACCAAATTTCAGCTTCAGGAGATCATCCATGTGAGTGCATCTTCCTCACCAAGTTTTTGGACCAGTATAGGGTTTGTACATGAACAATGTGCAAATCTTTGCAGAAATTTCTCAAAACTTGCCAGAAGATAGTCCTTCCAACATATATCATCCTAGACAAGTCACTTGGCTTTATTCACAACCCATCCATGCTCTGGAACCCCGTCAAGTTTCTGTTCAGAAACTATTCCTGATGCTACCCTTCAGCCCAGGATGCACCTAGCCAATTCAGTGGCACAAGGAGGCTAAGTGACCTAGGGTCGACGCATTGGACAAGGTGTGCCAGGCATGCGTGGTCTCAAGGTGCCAGCACCCGTGGTGACCACTATTCTGGCATGCCTGTACACGCGCTCTGCGCGCCGACCGCGTCGGAAGCGACCACTCCGGCCGTCCCGCGTCGCCGTACTTTGTCTGGTGGTGCCGACATCGTCGCCGCCCCCCACGTACCCCACTCCAGAGCCTTCCGCTCGCCGGACTCGCCCTCACCGGCCGCCACCGCAGCGCCGCACTGTGGCACCCGTGCCGTCACTGTGGCCGCGCTGGCTGTCCTCTTCCTCCCGATGAGCTATCGCGTCACATTAAGTGCTCTGCTCTCCTCCGTCACCTAGCTCGCGCCGCGACAGCCAACTCGCCATCCTTGCTCCGGCGACGTGGCCACAGCGCCGCCTGGATCGGGAACCCTCTCCTCTACCTATAAATAGCTCGCTCCGCCTGTCCCAGCTCCTCATCGCACTCCCTCCACCTCCAATTGAGGTCAGCTTGCCACGCCAAGGCCGAGAGGCCCTCTGGCCTCGCAGCTCGCCAGAGTTCTGCCGCCCGATCCCCACTCTGCTCCAGCTCGTTCCACTCCACCCCAGCCTCGCCCGACCACACCCACGAGCTCCGCAAGCCTCCCTGGTGCTCCTCGACCTCCTGTCCAGCCAAAACGTTGTCGGAATCGCCATCTCCGGTGACACCCGAAAGCAGCCGCCGCCAGAGAGGAAGGAGGTGACGCCGTTAGGTCGTCTCCGGAGAAGCTACGGGTATGGGGTGAACCGCCGTCGACCGCCCGATCCGACCCCACAGTCTCCCGAGCTCGCCGCCGTGTTCCATGCTGTTATAATATCAATCTTGGATGTTTTTATAATCATTTACAGTAATTAATTATCATTTTTGGAGACTAACCTATTAACCTAGTGCCCAGTGCCAGTTGCTGTTTTCTGCCCTGTTTTTGTTTTACAGAAGATCAATACCAAACGAAGTCCAAATGCCATGAAACTTTTTGTAGATTTTTATTGGACAAGATAAACACTAGAAGTTTCGGGAGAGGGCTAGAAGATGAAGGAGTGGGCCACGAGGCACCAGGGTGCGCCCTAGGGGGGGTGGCGCGCCCTGGTACCTCGTGGGGCCCACCCAGCTCCGTTTGACCTAATTCCAACACTATAAATTCAGAAAAATTCAGAAACCCTCAGGAGAGTCCATGAAATATTTTTTCCGCCGCCGCAAGCTTCTGTTCCAGAGAAATCACATCTGGGGTCCTTCTCCGGTAATCTGCCGGAGGGGGAATCGATCACGGAGGGGTTCTACATCAACCTTGCTGCCCTTCCGATGATGCGTGAGTAGTTTACCACAGACCTACGGGTCCATAGGCAGTAGCTAGATGGCTTCTTCTCTCTTTTTGATCTTTAATACAATGTTCTCCTCGATGTTCTTGGAGTTCTATCCGATGTAATCACTTTTTGCGGTGTGTTTGTTGGGATCCGATGAATTGTGAGTTTATGATCAGATTATCCATGAAATTATTTGAGTCTTTGCTGCACTCTTTTATGCATGATTATTGTAGCCTCGTATTTCTTCTCCGATCTATTGATTTGGTTTGGCCAACTGAGTTGATTTATCTTGCCATGGGAAGAGGTGCTTTGTAGTGGCTTCGATCTTGCGGTGCTCAATCCCAGTGACAGAAAGGGACATGACACGTATGTATCGTTGCTACTAAGGGTAAAAAGATGGGGTTTATTCATGTGTTTATTCACTCGTGGGTTTTACTTTGTCTACATCATGTCATCGTTCTTAAGGCATTACTCCGTTCTTTATTGGACTTAATACACTAGATGCATGCTGGATAGCGGTCGATGTGTGGAGTAATAGTAGTAGATGCAGGCAGGAGTCGGTCTACTAATCTTGGATGTGATGCCTATATACATGATCATTGCCTTGGATATCATCATGATTATTTGCTTTTCTATCAATTGCCCAACAGTAATTTGTCTACCCACCGTATGCTATTTTCTCGAGAGAAGCCTCTAGTGAAATCTATGGCCCCAGGGTCTATCAAAATCATATTACTAAAACCCTAAAAATATTGCTGCCATTTCTTTTTATTTATTTTATTTTGTATTTTTGTTTCAATCTATCAATCTATCACATACAATTTAATCTTGCAATTTACCGCCGAGAGATTGACAACCTCTCCTTTGCGTTGGGTGCAAAGGTTTGTTGTTTGTGTGCAGGTACTGCTAACGAGGTGTTGCGTGATTCTCCTTTTGGTTCGATAACCTTGGTTTCATAACTGAGGGAAATACTTATCTCTACTGTGCTACATCATCCCTTCCTCTTCGGGGAAATACCAACGCAAGCTACAAGTAGCAGGAAGAATTTCTGGCGCCGTTGCCGGGGAGACATCATCAACATCTATCAAGTACCTTCGGATAAACTCTCATCTCCTTGCATTTACTTTATTTGCCATTTGCCTCTCGTTTTCATCTCCCCCACTTCTAAAACATTTTTACAAAAATACAAAAATATTTTCCGTTTGCCTTTTTGCTTGTTTGCTATCTTTGCTTGTGTTGCCATGGGCCTTCTATTTGCTTGCATCTTCGCTTGCTAAAAATATATTGATATGGATTCACTTAAAGTTTACTACGTGGGTCATCTTCGATCCATTATTGCTCGTGCTGAAACCCCAACTAGTTTGTTGAGGGAAGATCTTTAAAGGAGCATGCTCATTTTGTGCGTCACCGTTTGTCTGAAAAAGGGAGACTCTTATGGCCTCAAATAAATTTTGTGTTATGTTATGCTCGGAATCTATGTGAAATTTATGATTTTACTTGTTGCTCTAAGAACCCTAAAAAACACCTTCCCTACCTATGTGAGTTCAATGATAATGAAATCTTATCTTCTTATGAAAAGGGTGTTTATAGTTACTATGATATCGAACAAATTGAAGAATTTGTTGCTTTTAAGGGTGCTTATGAAGTTGCTTCTTTGATTGAAAAGTATAATATTACTTTCCACAAATCTGAAAAATTTGCCATACTTAAGTATTGCTATGAATTGAATTTATTGAGAGAATGTCTACTGCTTTGGAAGAGAATAATGATACACATGAATCTATAGATAATCATGATTCCGATGATTCGATTGAAATATCCCCTCTTGATGAACACGATGCTTGTTATTCTTGTGGCCATGATGCCAATATTAAAGATGCTTATAGAGATGAACTTGCTATAGTTCCTTATGTTAAAAATAAAATTATTGCTATAACACCCATACTTGATAGCCCCTTAAATGAAAAGCATGATTGCAATAATGTTACTATAAATTCTATAAGTGTCAATTGTGCTAATGATATGCAAAACCACAAGCTTGGGGATGATAATTTTGTCATGTCCACTACTTATTGCAATGATCATGATTGGGGTGATAATGTTTTTTATGATCTTGAAAATTTATTTAAGCCTCATGATGAATATGTTATTGATAATAAAATTTGCAACACTATTAAAAGTGGGTTTGGAGAGGTCATGACTTTAGTTGATGATAATCCCACTATCTTGGAAGATGATAAAAAACTTATGCATGTGGATTATGATGAGAATATTTTACATGATAGCTATATTGTTGAATTTGATTATGATCCCACATGTAATTATTATGAGAGAGGAAAATATGGTTATATAAATCTTCATGTCACTAAATTATCTCTCTTTGTGTTGGAATTATTAATGTTTCATTCTCTTTATATGCATATGCTAGGTGTTGCTTGTCTTGATAATTTATTTACTTATAAAATGCCTATGCATAGGAAGTATGTTAGACTTAAATATGTTTCTCGCATGTTTTATGATGCCCTCTTTGTGCTTCAATTATTGTCTTTGACGTGAGCATCATTAAGATCTCAAGCCTATCTTACTGGCTATAAACAATAGCGCTTGTTGGGAGGCAACCCAATGAATAAAATAAATTTTTGTTATAAGTTTTTGTTATGGTGTGTTTTACTGTCATGCTACTGGTATGATAGTGTTTTTGTGTTTTTAATTAGTGTTTGTGCCAAGTAAAGCCTTTGGGATGATTTGGAAGATAGTATAATTGATGCTGTTTGAAAACAGAAAGTTCTGCGTCCAGTGCTGGAATTTTGTTTTTCACTAGAACGCCAGAACCTTCTGAATTTTTTACACAATATTTATATATGAATTTCCCACGTCTTCCTAATTTTTCAGAATTTTTGGATCTACAGAAGTATGACCATAATTCAGATCTCTACAGACTGTTCTGTTTTTGACATATTCTGTTTTTGATGCACTACTTGCTTGTTTTCATGAATCTATGGATAGTATCGGGGGGTATAAGCCAAGGTGAAGTTAGAGTACAATAGGTATAATGCAAAAATAAAATATGAATGGGTTTGCAACAGTACTTATAGTAGTGATTTATTTTGTTATACTAACGGATCTCACGAAGGTTGTGTTGAATTTTGTGTGATTGAAGTTTTCAAGTTTTGGGTGAGATCACGATGGATGAAGGAATAAGGATGTGGCACCCCGGCTTAGAGAGACCGGAACACCCCATATTCCATCCCAGAGATCAAGTCTTCTGGAATACGGCACTGCTTGGCATAGAACAAATCAGCTCTTTATTACAAATGACACGGGTACAAAGGTTCTGAAGGCACAAAGGTTACAGGGGCACGGCGACACTTCGCCTGCTCAGATAGCTCTATGCTAGCAGCGAGACATCTCGAAGCGGAATAAATTCTAGCAGCGGAACAACGACGACGGTGATGAACTCCACTCCGCAGGGACTCTGGCTGGGACGTATCCTAGAGCGCAACCTCGGGATCCTCGACAAACAAGCAATCACGGCATGACCTGCAATCTGGCATGACACGCCAGGTGAGTACTTTGAATGTACTCGCAAGCTCACAGCAACCAAAGCAATCAAGACATACGACAGCATGACATTTACAGGTTAATCATCAAAGATGAACATGATACTACTAGAACATCATGAGCATGGCAACAACATGAGCATGGCAATAACATGAGCATGGCATGTACATATAATTCATGATATGAACATGATGATACTAGCACTAGCATGCAAAGGGGTCGACGTTTAAGGTCTCATGGACCAACTTACTCTGTTCGGAGGTTATCTCGTAACCACCCACTTACCATCGTGATCATCACATGACCACACGGAGCTTGATCTCTACCTGTGATCATCGCATGACCACATAAAGATTAGCCAACTTCTTTTCTCATCGGACCAGGGTTGTTAATTATTCAGCTTATTATTTCTGTTGACCCATAGTGTGACCTACTACGAACTGTGTCCATGACCGAGGACGCGGCTATCGATAGATTATACACTCTGCAGAGGTTAGTACACTGTACCCACACCACGGAACTCATGGCCTCGTGCTCCCATTCAGGTGGACCAACGACGTTCCGACAAAACCAGTCTATTGCATGACACTATCCCGGCCACTCCCGAGAAACTCCCCTTTGGGCTATGTCCTAGGTTGCCCCTAATGTCAACAAGTGACATCCGCCACCTCTGTGGCTGCCACCGTCATGGCCAAAACAACAACTGTCCCAAACGGGGACTCTGGATCCATACAACTTGGGCACTCAAGGCTTATGACCGCCCACCGGGCCAGGGTAGCGCGCGCACATAACCTTCCCTAGTTGGAGGCACCGACGAGAGGCATGACAATAGACCGAATTAGGGCCTCCCCATCCAGGCAAGTGTGGTTGCACTGGTGAGCTCGATTCGGTGGTACCATGACTCAGCCAACAGATTTGTTCAAGTTCGATTAATGTCAGATTCAACTTGAATGGTGATGAGCCGAGTCACAGTAATATAGCATGATGGAATAGCAATGCAGATGAGCATGATATCAGTGCAACCATGGATGGGCAACATAACCATTTAACAACATAGTATCAACAATGATAAATCATGAAGTCTACGGAATACAAAAGAGCATGTCATAATGACGATCACGAATATAACAAGTATTTTCATCACCACCCTAACTATTCAAATGAGCATAGCATTATCACTAGCATCGGAAAATAAATCTGAGAACTAACATGATAATAATAATACTAGCAAATAATCATTTAGCTTACTAGATGCAAATGAACAAGGCATAAGAACGAGTATGGATTCACAATCATTTATCATTCACAAAATAATTAAATGAGCAAACAAATATTTAAATATTCAAGTGTAAAACCATGGCTATTGCAATGCCATCATGCAAGTGGCTATTGTGGCTTGCCTGGTGATGAAGGAACCATCGGGAAGAAGTGCGGAGACACTCGCGGAAAAATCGCCGGGAAAGATTCCCTCTCAGAGGGGGCTGAATAAGGGCAGGGGCAAAATGGTCATTTTTAGAGTGCAAAAATATGGTGAAAATGATACCATCGGAACGGGCTCGACGAACTGAGATCGTGGGCTTTGGAATCATCTGATTCGGAGTTACGGTTGAAGAATTACGGCCGTTCGTTCGTTAGGCAGAAATTTAAATAAAAGTATTCATTTTCTGCGCTTAACGGACGGACGCTCGCAATTTAATAGTTTCGGCGGCTGGGCTGAAAAAAGAGAAAGAGCATTCGGGAGAGTACGCCTTCCAGTGGAGGAAACGTATTCTTCCCAATACGTCTCCACTTAAGTGGCGGGCCCGGCTGACTGAGTCACTTACGAGTGGGGCCCGCGTTGACTTCTCTCTCTCCTCTCGTGCCTGTCTTCTTCCTCCTGACGACGAACAGAGGAGGCGAGGCTGGGCACGGCCGGCGACGGCCCCGGCAGCTCCGGCCACCTCCGGCCAAGGGGAAGGCACCGGCGAGCTCGGGGGAGTGGGCCACATCCGTCCCGGTGGCGCACGAACGCCGAGGAGGGCCGAGGCGACAGTGACTTGGAGGACCGCGGACGAGGCTCTCGGCCGAGCTTGGTTTCGTCCGTGCGGTTGACCCAAGGAAGAAATGAGGAGATGGTGAGGCTAGCCGGGCTCTGGTAGTGCTCTGGTGGGGAGAGGAGAGGGAGTGAGGCGCGGTATAGCTCGAATTTGAGCTAGGTAGGGCGGCGGCCGTGGCGGGAATGGCGGGCAACGAGAGCTCTTCGAGCTCGGTTGACTGGTCGGGGAGGCCTAGAGGAGGATGGAGTGCTCGGACAGGCTCGGGGCGGCTTAAATAGCCGCGGCGGAGGTGGTGCCGTCCCCGGATGTTGCACGGCCGGGCGGAGCGTGCTCAGGCGTACCGCGTACGCGTGCGCTCGTAGCAGAGAGGTTGAGGGCGACGGGAGAGAGCTAGTGGAGTGGCAGAGTAGAGCAGACGCGGGCGGCGCGGTGTTTGGTCGGCCACCGAGACACTGAGCTCACGCGGGCACGGTCGCCGTGGCGCGAGGAGGGCGAAGGAGGAGGGGGCCAGGGCTCCGAGAAGGGCAAGTGGCTGCTGC
The DNA here is from genome assembly GCA_039707655.1 of Elymus sibiricus. Classification (NCBI taxonomy): domain Eukaryota; kingdom Viridiplantae; phylum Streptophyta; class Magnoliopsida; order Poales; family Poaceae; genus Elymus; species Elymus sibiricus. The sequence goes on from CM077674.1 coordinate 259,453,448, forward strand.
GGAGAGGCTAGACATGCTTGGACGCACGGGAGCGACAAGCAGAGGAGTGCCCGAAGCAAAACGACGCAGAGCGCACGGCCAAGGCATCCCAGGCACGCGGTCACCATGTGGCCTGGCACTCTGAGGGCACGCGGGGCTGTAAAAAGGTGTCAAATGTGTAGTCCCTTCACCCTGGAGCACCACTGAATCATTGGCTCGTTTAAAGTGACTTTGGTATGAAGTGTAACATCAACTGAACATTGCTGCAGCAAGGTTAGACTAGATGTTGTGGTCAAATGGAATGAGATAAGAGATGACCAGGATGTCTCAGGGGCTTAGGGTAGGAAGGACTATGAGACTGTGAATTTTGAAGGGATTTGGACCAATATTTGTCATAGTTGCTTTGCAACTGCAAAATCTGGTCCAGAAACAAGATCAGGAAGTAGCACTCACATGGATGCTTGGATAGAGCTTAAAATTGGTGGAGTGTGATCATTTGGGCATATGAAGGTACAATAAAAATTTCATCCCATTTGGATAAATAAAAACGGTACTTCATTCACAATGATCCACACTGGACATAATCTTGAGGGAATTTTGTGGAGCAAATGGCTTGGAAAAATAGTGTGAATTTTGGCATGATCACATTATTTAGGGATATTTAGGTCCTGGATTAATTTCAGAATTTTTGAAGCAATATAAAGTATAGTTGCTTCACAAACTGAAATTGTGACCAGAAACCAAGATTTGAAGGTGCGCTCACATAGTTGGTTTGATGGAGATTAAATTTGGTGGAGAGTCATGATTTGATCATATAAATGGTCTTCCAAAATTTCATCTCATTTGGATAAGCCTAGCTAGTACTTCCTTCACAAAGCTTCTCTCCGGCCAGAAACTTTGGGAATTTGCTGAGGAAGATTTACTAGGAAAATGAAGCTGAATTTTGGCATGTGGCAATGATTTGGATATGAGAGAGTGCCCAAAAATTTAGAGGGCAATCAAGAAAAGATAAATAGCACTTCCTTCATAAAGTGCCCTGCTGGACAGAATAGGAAATGAATATTCCTGAATTATTTTTGATCTAGGCAAGGATGGATTTTGGCATATTTGTGGAGAATATGATCCAAATAATTTATGAGAATTTTGTGGGAATTTTGTGGAAGGCGGAAATATAGGTTGCTTCACAACCTAGGGCAAGCAGGGTTATTCCTTTAACAGAAAAAGGAATATTCTCAAGAAATAAATATTGGGGTTGGGCTAAGATGGAAATGACATGGCCTTGGGATAGATTTGAGAATGACAAGCCACTAGGAAGTGGCAGGAGAGAAGATCTTCCCAGGTTTCAAGACCACATAGCCACGGGAAAAGGAACTCCAAAAGCAAATTCGAAGAAATCCAAAAGAAAAAGAAAGGGCCAAAAATCGGGGTGTTACAAACCTACCCCCCTTACGATAAATCTCGTCCTCGAGATTTGGTTGCTCAGGGAACAAGTATGAGTATTCTGACTTAAGGAAACCGTTTCCAACTCGGGTATCCTTTTTCTTGTTGTTCCCTCTGAATTCCATATGACTGACTGCCTTGCTCTGGGGTGGTTTGCTTCACTGTATCCAACATTCTGACAGGTCTCCCTTCATATGTTCATGCTTGCTCTGACTTTCTTTTATGTCTGTTGGCTTATCTGTTATTATCAGTCCGGGAGTGATTGACGTGACATTCTTTTATCCATCACTGATAGTATCAATGGAGTGGTGCATAAATTTCCTCGGTGGGCATGAAACCTTTAATCATTGCCTCGGGTTACTCAAGTAGGTGCATATCCTCTGGGTTCAAAACAATGCTGAGAATCATAACCGTTCTCTTGGCGGAATCTGACTGCTTGTAGGTAGTTCTGAATTACCTTGGGCTGGCTCCGCTGTCTCGAATCCGTATCGATGATTCGAATGTTACCTTGATATGAGGTCCTTACGAACAAAGTAGGCCCCTTGGGTGTGTGTTGATGATGATCAATACGGAATCAGACTGTCTTGGATATCTGTACTGTGTTGTTCCTGCACTGATTATCATACCTGTATTGCCGGTCTTGCTCCTTCATTATTGTTTTCTCTTTTTCTGAATCTTTTGCTGAAAGAGCTTGGCCATACATATCTTTAATTCTTCGTGTGACCATAGGTGCTATCAGGTGCAATATTCTGGCAGGCATACCTTATCCTTATGGCCGTGCAACAATGTTACATGGCAAGTTTATCATCTCTCAAACTTTAACTGTAGGGCAATGACCATCCGAACCTTTGCACGAAATCGGCAAATAAACAGTAGCCACCAGAACGGTTTTTACGACTCAGATCTGGGACATTACTGAAATAACTCAACCATGGCCCACGGCAGCTGACAAGCAGCTTAGAGCCTGAGGCCGTGTTGATAAGAAGAATGTAGCAGTTCCCTAAGACGGCCGAAGAACAGCTCAGAGTATAGGGTCACTGCTACAAAAAGAAACTCAACAGCTGCCCGAGACGGCCAAAAAGTAGCTCAGAACACGGGTCAGTTGTTGAAAAGAGAAATATAAAATCGGCATCCACCCTGGACGGCCAAAAGCAGCTCAGAACACAGGTGTGGTGCCGTTACCAAGAAAAGGAAAGCAAGGGTTCATCAGGATCATATGCCAGGTTCACAGTTACTTGGACAGAGCTCACATGACAGTGACAGAGGTTAATGATATCACTTTGTTGGGTGTGAGGAAACTGGCCTTGATATCCACTGTCAAGATTATTGTCCCCAACATTGTCTTGCTTCATAGCTTGTCAGACATTGCATCACACTGAGGTGTATAACTTGCTTTCTTCCTCTTACATACTCGCGGATTTGTTGGATTCTCACCATGCTTGTATCATCATATGAGTGGCTTGAATGACCTTGGCAACATGTTCACAATATGGAAGCATGGGTATCTGGGCATTTGATTCCCGAGGCAGACACTTGTGTGTTGACTGATTCTTGCTTCTGACAAACTGTTGCGGATCTCATTCTTGGGATGCATTGCCATATACTGCCAACTCACTGTGTAATATCTTGTACCAATGACGATGACTGTTGGTAGTGCCGCACTAACGAAGGCTAGATAGCTTGGGTTGGAAGCCATCGAGAGTAGCGTGCTGAGGAAGACTGGATATCTTGCACTCGAAGCTTTTGCCGGGATAGCGTACTGAAGAAGGCTGGGGACCATATCTCAGAAGCTTCTCCTCCTGATTGCTTGCTGAGGAAGATTCGGTGACTTATGCTGTAAGCTTCCTGCGGTGGCTTACCGAAGAAGACTGAGTGTCTTACACTGGAAGTTATCCACATATCGTACTGAGGAAGACTGCGGAACCTTGCGTCGTAAGCTTCCCTGGTAGCGTGCGGAAGAAGATTGGGCTGCTTATACCAGAAGCTTTTCTCTGTAGTGTGTGAACTGAAAGCCATATATATATATATATATATATATATATATATATATATATATATATATATGCATACCCTGGATATTCCTTTGACTGGAAATGTACTGTTGTCTTGCACACAAATTGTCTTCAGCTGGTTCATTACAATTGTGATGGTTGCACACTGATGTAAACTTGATGCTGATAGTCAATCCAGGATATCATTTGCATTCAGATTAGATATTCCCAATATAATGCAGTCGGCTGAGAGTTTCATAATGTTTTGCTGAGCTTCCAAATAGAAATCCTCACTGCTTCTTCGAGTCCGGGGTCGGTTGATGAGCAACTTTCATCAGGGGAAATATGGTAACACCGAGGGCCCAAAGAAAGAAGCCAAAAGAAACGACTAAAAGAAAAGCACAAACAACATTAACATCACATACAAGCAACATCACACTTCACAGCTATTAACCTCACTATGCATGCCTACTTAAGCACACGATTCTCGAGGGAACTCCGGTACTACGAGCTAATATGCTGTGGCAGTGTGCATGAAAATGAATCAGGGTGTGGAGCGGTTGGTGTAAACAGAGCTACACCCAGAGCTGGCTCAGCACCGGTTGCATCTGGACGGGCTCAGGGGGGAGGACAGACTCGGTGTTCATGTAGCGAGACACGGATGTCACGACCACATCATCATCAAGCGTACGGAAGGGAACCGTACTCGTCCAGAGAATGGGTGCTAGGGTAGGATAGCGGTGGAAAGAAGGGCCTGCTGGCATTGCCCTTTTCTGGTAACAAAGACCAGTAAGGGTTGCCAAAGCGGCGGGTTGAATGGCAAGATCCGAGGCAGAAACATGTCTACCACCGAAATGATAGGTGTGGCTAAAGAGAAAATATTGGTGCGATACCTGTGCATCAATCCTGCAAGAGATCGACACCACAAGGTACCTTGGCATCACTCCGCTGGGACAGAGACGACACCAAACACCAACAAGCAAGTATGCAAGACTGGAGGGTGCAGGTAGTGGATCGAAACCGATACCACCTACACTCCCAAGATCAACCGTTAGTGACAAGATAATAAGTCTATATGCATGCTATGCAGCAAACAAATGCAACAACCAAGTGCAGTAAGCAAGCTAGACTCTGAACTACCGATTTCTAACGCTCGCGCGGACTAGGGCGTCCTACAGCCAGACCTGCTCTGATACCAAGCCTTGTGGCACCCCGTCTCAGAGAGACCGGAACACCCCATATTCCAGCCCAGAGATCAAGTCATCTGGAATACGGCACTGCTTGGCATAGAACAAATCAGCTCTTTATTACAAATGACACGGGTACAAAGGTTCTGAAGGCACAAAGGTTACAGGGGCACGGCGACACTTCGCCTGCTCAGATAGCTCTATGCTAGCAGCGAGACATCTCGAAGCGGAATAAATTCTAGCAGCGGAACAACGACGACGGTGATGAACTCCACTCCGCAGGGACTCTGGCTGGGACGTATCCTAGAGCGCAACCTCGGGATCCTCGACAAACAAGCAATCACGGCATGACCTGCAATCTGGCATGACACGCCAGGTGAGTACTTTGAATGTACTCGCAAGCTCACAGCAACCAAAGCAATCAAGACATACGACAGCATGACATTTACAGGTTAATCATCAAAGATGAACATGATACTACTAGAACATCATGAGCATGGCAACAACATGAGCATGGCAATAACATGAGCATGGCATGTACATATAATTCATGATATGAACATGATGATACTAGCACTAGCATGCAAAGGGGTCAACGTTTAAGGTCTCATGGACCAACTTACTCTGTTCGGAGGTTATCTCGTAACCACCCACTTACCATCGTGATCATCACATGACCACACGGAGCTTGATCTCTACCTGTGATCATCGCATGACCACATAAAGATTAGCCAACTTCTTTTCTCATCGGACCAGGGTTGTTAATTATTCAGGTTATTATTTCTGTTGACCCATAGTGTGACCTACTACGAACTGTGTCCATGACCGAGGACGCAGCTATCGATAGATTATACACTCTGCAGAGGTTAGTACACTGTACCCACACCACGGAACTCATGGCCTCGTGCTCCCATTTAGGTGGACCAACGACGTTCCGACAAAACCAGTCTATTGCATGACACTATCCCGGCCACTCCCGACAAACTCCCCTTTGGGCTATGTCCTGGGTTGCCCCTAATGTCAACAAGTGACATCCGCCACCTCTGTGGCTGCCACCGTCATGGCCAAAACAACAACTGTCCCAAACGGGGACTCTGGATCCATACAACTTGGGCACTCAAGGCTTATGACCGCCCACCGGGCCAGGGTAGCGCGCGCACATAACCTTCCCTAGTTGGAGGCACCGACGAGAGGCATGACAATAGACCGAATTAGGGCCTCCCCATCCAGGCAAGTGTGGTTGCACTGGTGAGCTCGATTCGGTGGCACCATGACTCAGCCAACAGATTTGTTCAAGTTCGATTAATGTCAGATTCAACTTGAATGGTGATGAGCCGAGTCACAGTAATATAGCATGATGGAATAGCAATGCAGATGAGCATGATATCAGTGCAACCATGGATGGGCAACATAACCATTTAACAACATAGTATCAACAATGATAAATCATGAAGTCTACGGAATACAAAAGAGCATGTCATAATGACGATCACGAATATAACAAGTATTTTCATCACCACCCTAACTATTCAAATGAGCATAGCATTATCACTAGCATCGGAAAATAAATCTGAGAACTAACATGATAATAATAATACTAGCAAATAATCATTTAGCTTACTAGATGCAAATGAACAAGGCATAAGAACGAGTATGGATTCACAATCATTTATCATTCACAAAATAATTAAATGAGCAAACAAATATTTAAATATTCAAGTGTAAAACCATGGCTATTGCAATGCCATCATGCAAGTGGCTATTGTGGCTTGCCTGGTGATGAAGGAACCATCGGGAAGAAGTGCGGAGACACTCGCGGAAAAATCGCCGGGAAAGATTCCCTCTCAGAGGGGGCTGAATAAGGGCAGGGGCAAAATGGTCATTTTTAGAGTGCAAAAATATGGTGAAAATGATACCATCGGAACGGGCTCGACGAACTGAGATCGTGGGCTTTGGAATCATCTGATTCGGAGTTACGGTTGAAGAATTACGGCCGTTCGTTCGTTAGGCAGAAATTTAAATAAAAGTATTCATATTCTGCGCTTAACGGACGGACGCTCGCAATTTAATAGTTTCGGCGGCTGGGCTGAAAAAAGAGAAAGAGCATTCGGGAGAGTACGCCTTCCAGTGGAGGAAACGTATTCTTCCCAATACGTCTCCACTTAAGTGGCGGGCCCGGCTGACTGAGTCACTTACGGGTGGGGCCCGCGTTGACTTCTCTCTCTCCTCTCGTGCCTGTCTTCTTCCTCCCGACGATGAACAGAGGAGGCGAGGCTGGGCACGGCCGGCGACGGCCCCGGCAGCTCCGGCCACCTCCGGCCAAGGGGAAGGCACCGGCGAGCTCGGGGGAGTGGGCCACATCCGTCCCGGTGGCGCACGAACGCCGAGGAGGGCCGAGGCGACAGTGACTTGGAGGACCGCGGACGAGGCTCTCGGCCGAGCTTGGTTTCGTCCGTGCGGTTGACCCGAGGAAGAAATGAGGAGATGGGGAGGCTAGCCGGGCTCTGGGTAGTGCTCTGGTGGGTAGAGGAGAGGGAGTGAGGCGCGGTATAGCTCGAATTTGAGCTAGGTAGGGCGGCGGCCGTGGCGGGAATGGCGGGCAACGAGAGCTCTTCGAGCTCGGTTGACTGGTCGGGGAGGGCTAGAGGAGAGTGGGGAGGAGGATGGAGTGCTCGGACGGGCTCGGTAATTTGTGTAGAATATGATCCAAAGAATTTATGAGAATTTTGTGGGAATTTTGTGGAAGGCGGAAATATAGGTTGCTTCACAACCTAGGGCAAACAGGGTTAATCCTTTAACAGAAAAAGGAATATTCTCAAGAAATAAATATTGGGGTTGGGCTAAGATGGAAATGACATGGCCTTGGGATAGATTTGAGAATGACAAGCCACTAGTAAGTGGCAGGAGAGAAGATCTTCCCAGGTTTCAAGACCACATAGCCACGGAAAAAGGAACTCCAAAAGCAAATTCGAAGAAATCCAAAAGAAAAAGAAAGGGCCAAAAATCGGGGTGTTACAAAGGAGTAGCAAAAGCCTAAGCTTGGGGATGCCCGAGGCACCCCAAGGTAATATTCTAGGAAGACTCAAGCGTCTAGCTTGGGGATGCCCTGGAAGGCATCCCCTCTTTCTTCTACCAACCATCGGTAATTTTACTTGGAGCTATATTTTTATTCGTCACATGATATGAATTTTGCTTGGAGCATCTTGTATTATATGAGTCTTTGCTTTGTTTGCTTTTTAGTTTGTCACAATCATCTTTGCTGAACACACCTATCTTGAGAGAGCCACACGTTTATCATCATTTGTTAGAATACTCTATGTGCTTCACTTAAATTTTTTGAGCTAGGTAGTTGCTCTAGTGCTTCACTTAAATCTTTTTGAGCACGGTGGTGGCTATATTTTGAAGAAATAAACTCTCATGCTTCACTTATATTATTTTGAGAGTTGATTAAAAATTTGAAGAAATGAATTCTCATCCTTCACTTATATTATTTTGAGAATTGACAAGATTAAAATTTTGAAGAAATAAATTCTCATGCTTCACTTATATTATTTTGAGAATTGATAAGATTGAAATTTTGAAGAAATATTTGCACTCTCATGCTTCACTTAAATCTTTTTGAGAGATGATAATAGTAACGGTAATTTGCACAAGATATGAAGTTGGTCCCAAAGTGATGAATATTCAAGAGGGATATAGATAAAAACTTTCATATAGATCATTGGATATGACAAATGTGATTCCTTGCAATAGTTTTGCGATATGGAGATGATGATATGTGAGAAATGTTAGTGATGATTTAGTAAGAATATTAGTGTTAAGGTTTGTGATTCCCTATGCAAGCACGTTAAGTCAATAGTTATGCAATGAAATTATATCCTACTTATGGTGCATTATTCGGTGTTAGTTGTGTTCAATGCATGTTTATGACCGTTTTCGTTTTTTGGTTGGTTGCTTCTCAATCTTTTGCTAGCCTTCATTTGTACTAAGCGGAAATACTGCTTGTGCATCCAAAATCCTTAAACCCGGTTTTGCCATATGAGTCCACTATATCTACCTATATGCGGTATTTCAATGCCGTTCCAAGTAAATTTGCGTGTGCCAACTCTAATTTTCAAACTAATTTTCCGGTTTGTGTGCCTGTACCGCTCATGAAGCGGCAGGGGGTGGCCATTATTTTCCATGTTAGGTGTGTTATTCTCACGATGAGTGTTTATTCACTTGTCATTGCACGAGAGAATGGTTGGTAATAGGGATGCCCAGTCCCGCATGAAATCAAAATTAATAACAACAAAATTCCTTGGAAAGTGTTGGTATGGAGGGCACCCGTGGATACGGCTAGCCATGGATTGTGAAAGAATGCTGGAAAGGAAATAAACTTTACTTTCTGTTTGGGAACCGCCTATGATGTGTCTAGCATGGAAAATATTGGGAATTCTCGGTCGTTTTCGTTGACAGGAAAAGCATGCCTCTCAAAATATTTTTATCTCTTTAATTTCAGCTTTGAGCTTTGGCACATTTGACAAATCTCTGCTTCCCTCTGCGAAGGGCCTATCTATTTACTTTTATGCAATTTTTATTTTTTTTGAGTCTCCATCTTCTCTTACAAAAGCACCAACTAGAGAGCACTATTGTCATACTTGTGCATTGTATGTAGCTAATATTCGAGTGTGTTTCATGAATGGATCAATGATTGAGCATAATTGGCTAGGGATAACTTTCTTTAGCGTTGATATTTTGAAAGACATGGTTGCTTGTTAGCATGCTTGAGTATTTATATCTTCATGTCAAATTATAGACTATTGATTTGAATCATACAAGTCCAATGTCCATGCTACAAAAGAAAAGAATATGTGATGAATATGATAGGCAGCATTCCACATCAGAAATTCTATTTTTATCATTTACCTACTCGAGGACGAGCAGGAATTAAGCTTGGGGATGCTGATACGTCTCCAACGTATCTATAATTTTTTATTGTTCCATCCTGTTATAATATCAATCTTGGATGTTTTTATAATCATTTACAGCAATTTATTATCATTTTTGGAGACTAACCTATTAACCTAGTGCCCAGTGCCAGTTGCTATTTTCTGCCCTGTTTTTGTTTTACAGAAAATCAATACCAAACGAAGTCCAAATGCCATGAAACTTTTTGGAGATTTTTTATTGGACAAGATAAACACTGGAAGCTTTGGGAGAGGGCCAGAAGATGAAGGAGTGGGCCACGAGGCACCAGGGCACGCCCCAGGGGGTGGCGTGCCCTGGTACCTCGTGGGGCCCACGCAGCTCCGTTTGACCTAATTCCAGCACTATAAATTCAGAAAAAATCAGAAACCCTCAGGGGAGTCCACAAAATACTTTTTCTGCCGCCGCCAGCTTCTGTTCCAGAGAGATCCCATCTGGGGTCCTTCTCCGATAATCTGCTGGAGGGGGAATCGATCACGGAGGGGTTCTACATCAACCTTGCTGCCCTTCCGATGATGCATGAGTAGTTTACCACATACCTACGGGTCCATAGGCAGTAGCTAGATGGCTTATTCTCTCTTTTTGATCTTCAATACAATGTTCTCCTCGATGTTCTTGGAGTTCTATCCGATGTAATCACTTTTTGCGGTGTGTTTGTTGGGATCCGATGAATTGTGAGTTTATGATCAGATTATCCATGAAATTATTTGAGTCTTTGCTGCACTCTTTTATGCATGATTATTATAGCCTCGCATTTCTTCTCTGATCTATTGATTTGGTTTGGCCAACTGAGTTGATTTATCTTGCCATGGGAAGAAGTGCTTTGTAGTGGGTTCGATCTTGCGGTGCTCAATCCCAGTGACAGAAAGGGACATGACACGTATGTATCATTGCTACTAAGGGTAAAAAGGTGGGGTTTATTCATGTGTGTATTCACTCGTGGGTTTTACTTTGTCTACATCATGTCATCGTGCTTAAGGCATTACTCCGTTCTTTATTGGACTTAATACACTAGATGCATGCTGGATAGCGGTCGATGTGTGGAATAATAGTAGTAGATGCAGGCAGGAGTCGATCTACTAATCTTGGACGTGATGCCTATATACATGATCATTGCCTTGGATATCGTCATGATTATTTGCTTTTCTATCAATTGCCCAACAGTAATTTGTCTACCCACCGTATGCTATTTTCTCAAGAGAATCCTCTAGTGAAATCTATGGCCCCAGGGTCTATCAAAATCATATTACTAAAACCCTAAAAATATTGCTGCCATTTCTTTTTATTTATTTTATTTTGTATTTTTGTTTCAATCTATCAATCTATCACATACAATTTAATCTTGCAATTTACCACCGAGAGATTGACAACCTCTCGTTTGCGTTGGGTGCAAGGGTTTGTTGTTTGTGTGTAGGTACTGCGAGGTGTTGTGTGATTCTCCTACTGGTTCGATAACCTTGGTTTCATAACTGAGGGAAATACTTATCTCTACTGTGCTGCATCATCCCTTCCTCTTCGGGGAAATACCAACGCGAGCTACAAGTAGCAGTGAGCCGCCCTCCTACTGTTCTTCTTCCTTTTCTTTTAAATCTGACCACCGGGCCCCACTCGTCAGTGACTCCGCCCGCGCGCCGAAGCGGTATAAGTGGAGGCGCCCTAGCGTTTTACGCCTTCGACGTGGCCCTCCCAGGGAATTTCTATTTTCTGTTTTTAATCCAGTTTGACCAGAAACTTTGACCAGCCATTTCTTTTAAACCACAAGTCCAATTGAATTGATTCTTTTTGCATTAGTTTTGTGTTGAGCCTCTCTATTTTTTGGCCAAATTTGGTATTCTTCCAATGTTCACAGAATTTTTGGCAAACAAAAAGGTTTATGTAACATTTTCTTTTGCTATTTAAAAATGCTTTCAGAAGGAAATTGATGTGGATTTGAAGACCAGGAGTTTGTAGACACTCCACTTGAGCAAGGCAAGCCACATCATCCATTGCATAAGGCATAGCAATAGTATTGGGTTTATAATGGATTATTTTGCACTTAATTCAATTTAAATAGGTCATATTCTATATTATTGATTATATTGCAATAACCATGCCATGCTAGATCATTTGTCCAACACAACTAATTTGACCGACAACTTTACATGTTAAATTCACTATGATGGTTGATCAAGTGCCACCGACCCGGACTTACCCGTGCAGCCACATCTGCCGGAATGGGACGGCCATGACTTGGTCTGACCATGTGCTCTTTTACCGGTACCACCAAAGAGGGGGGGTTATGCATGCGTGCTGCCCAGATCAGGTAGACGACGATAGCCTCGTGAGCCCAAGTTGAGTTGTTTGCCGGCGTCCCCGTTTGGGATAGTTTAGTTGGCCACGATGGTGGCAGGTGTCAGGAGTGACACAGGGGCCACCCAGGGCATGACTCGGATTGGGAATGATTGTTGGTGGTACGATAGAGGAGTCACGGGTTAGGCAAGTTTCGTTAGACGAATGTCCATGGTGTGGGTAACGTGCGCAACATCTGCAGAGTGTAAGAATCTATTCGAATAGCCGCGTCCACGGTATTGGACACAGTCTCCATTAGGTCACACTGTGTGGTCAACCGCAGTAATAATAATGATAGATGAACTTGTCTCATGCTCAGAAGTGACCGATGGGTCACGAGTGCTCCAGATGTCATGGAGTGAACCTGGAGATAGTAAGTTGATAACCGGCAATAGTAAGTGAGCATACTAAAGTATTTAACAAAATCATTGCCATGCTGTTGTTTGCTGCACTATTTTGGTTGCTGTGAGCTTGCGAGTACATTCCAAGTACTCACCTGGCGTATCATGCCAGATGCAGGAGAAGCCGGTGATGGAGATCCCGACGGTTCGTGCTACAATAACTAGGTCGTGTCCCAGCAGTGTCCCTATGGGATGGAGTGTTCCACACGATGTTCCGCTACGCTGTAGTCTTTCCACTAGTATTGAGCCCTTGTATGTTTCAAAAATAATGTAGATACTATCATAGCACGAGTAGTGCTTCTGGCCTCACTATCCCATGTAATATACAAGCTTGTACTTGTACTATATCAATAAAGATCAGTTGTGTTCTGTTCCAAGTTATTGTGTGTTTCCAGAAGACATGATCTCTGGTTTGGGAACACAGGGTAAACCGGTCCTCTGAGCCGGGGTGCCACAACGCTTGGTATCAGAGCATTGCTGACTGTAGGACACCCTAGTTAACCCCGCGTTAGAGCCCCTATTAGTTTAGAGTCTTGGTGTGTGTTTTGCCTGCTGCATTTGCTTGTTGCATAGCATGCATCTCGATTCATTTGTTTTACTAACCGCTGGTCTGATGAGTGTAGATGGTACCAGTTCCGTACCACTACAACCATGAGCCGGCACCGTTCACTTTTCCGGTACTACTTCGCAGCGTCTGGCTTCGACTGTATCCCAACGGCGAAGACCCAGTGTACCAGGTGTTCTGAGAGTAGCTTGCAGACTCGGTGTTCGAATACCACGCTGAGGCCTTCCTTACTGCGAGTTCGGAGATCGGCAGCTACTCTCGCTCTTCCAAGGGCGGAACTGCTTCTACTCCCGATCTGGCAATCGAGTTTGCTGCCATGGAGGCTCACACTGATTTGCGCTTCCACGAGGTCTAGATGCAGACACACCCAGGTTTCTTTCACTGTCCCACCCTGTCGCCTATGACAGAGCGAGTCCTTTTTGTGCCTGTTGATCCGGCGAGTGATCGTGCGACTGGTGTTTTATCCCGTTATCTGAACGCCAGTTATCGTATGATCATCTCTTTGGCTGAGGAGCTGCCCCGTGCCCAAGAGGCACTTGCCGCTGCTATGGCAGCGCAGTCTCCTCCTCCTCCTGCATTCTCACCTATGTACACACTGCCTGTTCCATCTCCAGGTATGCCTGAGACTCCTTCTAGCTCGCTCGGACAGCCAAGCACCTCGTCTGGTACCTGGCGTGAGACCCCAGCTGAGTGGGCCTCGTTGCTAGCCACTCCAGCTGCTCCGATGCTGAGGCGTCATGCTTCTTCTTCCTCAGAGGGAGAACCTTTCCGCCAGTGTCATCGTGTTTCCTTTGATTTGGAGGACGTGATCCATATCATCAGCTCTGATTCCGAGGCAGAGTCAGATGACGAGGAGTCTTCAGTCTGCCAGTGTCCGTGTCACCCGCGCTACTAGAGTAGATGCTTGAGTTTCAGCATGTGTATGCATCGTATTACCTTTGCATATGTCAACTACCGTATGAGCAGTACCAGTCATGATAACCCCCTATTAGTTTGCCATGTATGGTGTTGGAATGCCTTGTATAACCATGTTGCTTTTCTCGTTTTCCTTGGATTTTGTTCTCTTGGTGTCGCATGGTCGTATTTCCCCTATGGATGTTGCTCATCAATTCGGTGTTTTGCAATGGGAACGGTTATAGGATGAAGAGGAGCACAAACAACACCTCCGTGCTGCGCTAGAAAGGCTAAGGCACCACCGCTTGTATGCCAAGTTCAGCAAGTGCGAATTTTGGCTAAGAGAGGTGGGATTTCTGGGGCATATTCTGTCAGAACAAGGTGTGGCCGTCGACCCCAGCAAAGTGACCACTGTGTTAAACTGGAAGACACCAGCCACGGTAACTGAAGTCCGCAGTTTCGTGGGATTTGCAGGCTACTACCGTCGTTTCATTGAAGGTTTCTCCAAGATAGCCAAGCCACTGACAGAGCTGTTAAAGAAGAATCACAAGTTTGACTGGACGGAGGAATGTGATAGAAGCTTTATGGAGCTAAAGACGAGGCTAACTATGGCCCCGGTCTTAATTCTTCCAGATATCCACAAGAGCTTTGACATATACTGTGATGCCTCCAGGCATGGAATTGGTTGTGTGTTAATGCAAGCAGGAAAGGTTGTAGTGTACGCATCCAGACAGCTACGACCCCATGAAGAGAATTACCCCACTCATGACTTAGAAATGGCAGTCGTGGTTCATGCCCTGAAAATTTGGAGGCATTATCTCATTGGACAGCGCTGTGAGATATACACAGACCACAAGAATCTCAAGTATATTTTCACACAACCCGATCTCAACCTTAGACAGAGAAGATGGCTTGAACTGGTCAAGGACTATGACCTTGGGATCAATTACCATCCGGGAAAAGCCAATGTGGTCGCAGATGCCCTCAGCAGGAAACCAGGCACTGTGAATGCAATAATGGAGGGTATCCATCCGAGGTTACAAGAAGAATTTGCCAAGCTCAACTTGGTACTTTGTGGCCCGATTGCCCCGGATACGTTGGAAATCACTCCAACACTTATGGAAGAAATTAAGGAGGCTCAGAAAGCAGACAAGAGCGCACATGAGATCAAGAAGAATATTCAACAAGTAAAGGCCAAGTCCTTCCATGTTGACGAGCAAGGGACGTTATGGTTTGACAGCCGCATATGCGTGTCTGACCAGGAAAACCTGAGGCAACAAATATTACGAGAGGCACATGAATCCGCATATTACATTCACCCGGGAGGAACAAAGATGTACCAGGACCTAAAGGAAACTTTTTGGTGGCCAGGAATGCGAAGAGATATTGCGTACTATGTCGCGTGTTGCGACGTATGCAATAAGGTTAAGGACGAGCACTAGAAACCAGCTAGACTGTTACAGCCCTTACAAGTTCCCCAGTGGAAATGGGATGACATATGCATGGACTTTATTGTGGGACTACCCAAGTCAACAAGAGGCCATGATGCCATCTGGGTCATCGTGGATATATTTACCAAAGTGGCTCACTTCATTCCAGTAAAGACCACTTATAGGGCCGATCAACTCGCACAGCTCTATATGTCTCAGATTGTTAGCCATCATGGAGTACCCAAGTCCATCACGTCAGATAGAGGATCCTTGTTTACCTCAGCATTCTGGCTACGTTTGCATCAGGCCCTGGGAACAGTGTTGAAGCATAGCACGGCATATCACCCACAGACGGACGGGCAAACCGAACGAGTGAATCAGATATTGGAAGATATGCTTCGGTCTTGTGCTCTCACCTATGGACCCAAGTGGGAGGATAGTCTACCCTATGCAGAGTTTTCCTACAACAACACCTATCAAGCGAGTCTCAAGACATCACCGTTTAAAGCACTGTATGGGTGGAAATGCCGCACTACTTTAAATTGGTCACAGATAGGAGACAGCCGTGTCTTCGGTACAGATTTGATGCTCGAGGCTGAGAATCAAGTTAAGGACATTCAGGAGCGTCTTCCAGTAGCTAAATCCCGCCAAAAGAGTTATTATGACCCAAAACACGGGGAAGTAACTTTTGAGCCCGGAGAGTATGCTTACCTCCGAGTAACTCCCATGAAAGGGATAAAGAGGTTTCATACCCGAGGAAAGCTCGCACCCAGATATATCGGCCCCTTTCCAGTGATTGCTAGAAGAGGCAGAGTGGCATACCAACTGGAGCTACCACCAGAATTGTCCGATGTTCATGATGTCTTTCACATACCGCAGCTAAGAAAGTGCATTGCACCCCCGATTAAACAGGCAGACATGAGTGACCTAGAGTTGACCAAGGATTTGACCTATGAGGAAAAACCTGTCAGAATTTTGGATGAAATGGAAAGAACCACTAGGAGCAAGGTGATCAGATTTTACAAGGTACTGTGGGATCACCATACCGAAGAAGAGGCTACCTAGGAAAGAGAAGATTTTCTGAGATCAGCATATCCGCATTTGTTCCCTGAGCAACCGAATCTCGAGGAAGAGATTCATCCTAAGGAGGGTAGGTTTGTGACACCCTGGTTTTTCAAACTTTTTCTTTTCAAAACTTTTCTGGCTTTATTTGCCATTTGATGGTTTTTGGAGTCAATTCTTTGGACTTTGGACTTGGGCACACTTCCATCCTTTTCCCAAGTGTGCCAAGGCTCTCTTATTCCCTCTAAAACCCTGCTGGATCAAACCCTAATTTTTACTCTCCCAAGATAATCCATTCACTCATTTGAATATGCTCATCTTCACTATGGGTTGTGAAGCAACCTATAGTTCTGCTAGTCAGAAAAATCCCAAATTAATCCCACATATTCTTGAGATCATCTACTCCCACAATCTTCAAAAATATTTCATTGGCCAGTACAAAGTTTTGTCCAGAATATTCCTTTTATCTTCTAGACAGAATTGACCCTTTGTGGAGCAACATGTATTTCCATGACTCAGAAAATTCTCAAATAAATCCTTGAGATACTAGGAGTCATATCTTGCAACAATATCCAAAAACATCTCCTAGTCCAGTTCAATTTTTCAGCAAAAATATTCTGACAAGCTTCTGGTCATTTCAGACCTTTGTGAAGGAAGTACCAGCTAGAGGTACCCATTGGAGCTGAAATTTTTATGGCATCTTGTCTACATCAAATAACTCCCAAACACCAAATTTCAGCTTCAGGAGATCATCCATGTGAGTGCATCTTCCTCACCAAGTTTCCGGACCAGTATAGGGTTTGTACATGAACTATGTGCAAATCTTTGCAGAAATTTCTCAAAACTTGCCAAAAGATAGTCCTTCCAACCTAGATCATCCCAGACAAGGCACTTGGCTTTATTCACAACCCATCCATGCTCTGGAACCCCCTCAAGTTTCTATTCAGAAACTATTCCTGATGCGACCCTTCAGCCCAGGATGCACCTAGCCAATTCAGTGGCACAAGGAAGCTAAGTGACCTAGGGTCGATGCATTGGACAAGGTTTGCCAGGCGTGCGTGGCCTCCAGGTGCCAGCACCCGTGGTGACCACGATTCTGGCCTGCCTGTACACGCGCTCTGCTCGCCGACCGCATCGGACGCGACCACTCCGGCAGTCCCGCATCGCCGTACTTTGTCTGGTGGTGCCGACATCGTCGTCGCCCCCCACGTATCCCGCTCCAGAGCCTTCCCCTCGCCGGACTCGCCCTCGCTGGCCGCCACCGCAGCGTCGTACTGTGGCACCGGTGCCGTCACTGTGGCTGCGCTAGCTGTCCTCTTCCTCTCGACAAGCTATCGCGTCGCATTAAGTGCTCTGGTCTCCTCCGTCACCTCGCTCGCGCCGCGATAGCCACCTCGCCGTCCTTGCTCTGGCGACGTGGCCACAGCGCCGCCCGGATCAGGAACCCTCTCCTCCACCTATAAATAGCTCGCCCCGCCTGTCCCAGCTCCTCATCGCACTCCCTCCACCTCCAATCGAGCTCAGCTCACCACGCCAAGGCCGAGAGGCCCTCTGGCCTTGCAGCTCGCCGGAGTTCTGCCGCCCGATCCCCACTCTGCTCCAGCTCGTTCCACTCGACCCCACTCTCGCCCGACCACGACCACGAGCTCAGCAAGCCTCCCTGGTGCTCCTCGACTTCCTGCCCAGCCGAAACGCTGCCGGAATCGCCGTCTCCGGTGACACCCGAAAGCAGCCGCCGCTGGAGAGGAAGGAGGCGACGCCGTTAGGTGGTCTCCGGAGAAACTACGGGTACGGGGTGAACCGCCGTCGACTGCCCGATCCGACCCCACAGTCTCTCGAGCTCGCCGCCGTCGCTATCACCGTCGGTGAGCTGCCCTCCTATTGTTCTTCTTCTTTTTCTTTTAAATCTGACCATCGGGCCCCACTCGTTAGTGACTCTGCCCGTGCGCCGAAGCGGTATAAGTGGAGGCGCCCTGGCGTTTTACGCCTTCGACATGGCCCTCCCAGGGAATTTCTATTTTCTGTTTTTAATCCAGTTTGACCAGAAACTTTGACCAGCCATTTCTTTTAAACCACAAGTCCAATTGAATTGATTCTTTTTGCATTAGTTTTGTGTTGAGCCCCTCTATTTTCTGGCCAAATTTGGTATTTTTCCAATGTTCACAGAATTTTTGGCAAACAAAAAGGCTTTATGTAACATTTTCTTTTGCTATTTAAAAATGCTTTCAGAAGGAAATTGCTGTGGATTTGAAGACGAGGAGTTTGTAGACACTCCACTTGATCAAGTGTCACGCCCAATATGCGATCCTATTCTCGAGGAACTCGGAGGCCCCACCAAGAGTAGAAACGCATATTGGAGACGCTTGTAAGGTGGATATCATTACATCGTACCACGTACATAATAGATGGGGATACAGACAAATACATACAATCATCACATGAATACATCAATACATAACAAACATCATACAGAAGGGCAACATCCGACTACGGATGAAATCAAACGAAAAGAAGAACGACATCCACCCTGCTAGCCCAGGCTGCCGACCAGGAACCTATCCCCAGATCGACGAAGAAGAAGAAGAAGAAGAAGAACTCCCAAAAGCAAACAAGCATCGCTCTCACGTCAAGACATCGCATCACCTGTACCTGCAACTGTTGTTGTAGTAATCTGTGAGCCACGAGGACTCAGCAATCCCATAACCATGGGTAGCAAGACTATCAAAGCTTAAATGGGTATGGAAGGGTAAGGTGGTGAGGTTGCAGCAAGCACTAAGCATTATATGATGGCTAACTTACGAGTACAAGAATAAGAAGAGCATCTACGCAAAACGGTCGCAAACTACAAATGATCACTAAGTGATCCTGAACACCTACTTACGAGTCAAACATAACCCCACCGTGTTCTCTTCTCAAACTTCCTCGAAAAGAGACAGTCACGGTTACGCACACGGTTAGTGTATTTTTAATTAGGATTTAGTGTCAAGTTCTCTACAACCAGAGGTTATAAATATCCAAGTGCCACATAACCGCGGGCACGGCTTCGCGTAGGATTTAACCCTGCAGGGGTGTTCCAATCTGGCCCATCATAAGCCTACACAAGCAGCGGTGGAAATACCTCAACCTCGAGATAGCCCAAAGTATCCTCGGAATCCCGATGCACAAGACATTTCGACAATGGTAACGCAATTCCAGCAAGACCTCCCGGCGAGCTGACACCCTGATAGTAGCCGCGCGTATCTCGTCTCAGGCCACGACCGGATGGGACATCCTACGAGTAAAACCAGATCCTCGAGTTTCCCCGTGGTGGCCTCGCAGTCTACCCATTTTGGACCAACACCATCGGCACTGGCCCACCTGTATTATGTGGAATTAAAAGAATCCTCGGGTTCATGACGCCCTATGCCAATTAATTATTTAATTCAGTATTATTATGTTGGCAAATGTTAAAACCAATGTTGGGCCTTGCTGGAAGCGGTTATTCAAAGGGAACTGTCAAGAGGGTCCCATTCCCCTGAGCATGTTAGGAACGCTAAACATGGATCATAACACCAGCATTACAGAAACTAGGGCGGCTTGAGTGGAACAAAACACTAGGCAAAAGGCCGAGCCTTCCACCCAATACCAAGTATATAGATGCATTAATTAAATAAGAGATATTGTGATATCCCAACATATCCATGTCCCAACATGGAACAACCTGCAACTGCACCTGCAACTAGCAACGCTATAAGAAAAGGGCTGAGCAAAGCGGTAACATAGCCAAACAACGGTTTGCTGGGATGGTGGAAGGTTAGAGGCTGTTTCATGGCAATTTGGGAGGCTGACAAACAAGTGGTAGGTAGCGAGACATAGCGATAGCATCGAGACAACTAGCAAGCAAAGATAGTAATGATATCCAAGGTAATGGTCATCTTGCCTGAAATCCCGCTAGGAAGAAGACTGAATCCATGAAGAAGACGAACAAGCGTAGTCGAACGAATCCTCACACTTTGCAACATAACCAGAACTATCGAGAAGAAGCACAACCGGAAAGAAGCAAACAATATGGTAAACACACAACACATAATCATGGCATGATGCACCACCAAATATGATGCATGTCCGGTTTAAATAGGCATGGCATGGCAAGAGTGCAACAAACAATACTACATATTAAGTGAAGCAAACTCCACATTCAAATATTATGTTCAATCCCGTTTAGGTACTCAACAAGTTTAAATGTTGGTTAACATGGCAAGAGGTGAAGCATAATTAAACTACCTATCTAGGCAATTTAAATGAGGCCGGAAACAACCAAGAACAATTCCGGAAAATCCCCATATGTAATTTTCGAATTTGGTACTGTTCTGCCCTAAACCATATTTTATAGTTGTTAAACAGCAAAAGAAAGTGCACCATGATAATCTACACATTTTTCTACCCCATTTATATATAAAGTTTATTTAATTCGGAGCTACGGTTATTTAGTTACGAAATAAACCATTTTAGCATGTCACTTAGCAATTTTAAAGCAAACAACAATTTAAATGTTGTTAACATGCATGAGGATGACATATTTAAGTTGGATGCTATTTTATGAAAATGGTGGCATATATCATGATATGGAGTATTTGTCGTCATGGCGGAAGGAAGGGGTGCCACGGCGGCGAAAACGGAAATGGTGCCACGGCAACATTCCGGTTTCGACAACTCATTGAAGATGACGGTGCAAAAGATCAAATGTGAGATGTGTGGACGTGCAAGAGCGACAGGGAGTGATCCCGGATACCGGGTGTCCCACATATCGATGGCAAAAGAGGGGTAACGTGTAACGAACAATCGCATACGATGCAAACACGCGGTGCATCTCATATCACACATGCATTCGTTCACGGCGGTCGTCTCGGCGGTTATACCTCCAAAGTGTGCGATCGGGGTGGATCGAGTCGATGGTAGTGGAAGTAGGGGTACACGTTCGAAGAGGAACTTGGCGCATCCATGTTCTTCGCGGGTCGTCGTTGAACTTGGCGTTCCGGACACGGCGGTGGTAGTGGTACACGTGTCGAAGAGGTACTTGGCGGTTCCGAGCCCTCCGGGGTCGACGGTAGAGGTACTTATCGGTCTTGGACTTGGCGACCTTGACGAACCGAAGGGGGTACTGGTGGTCTTGAGGGTCTTGGCGATAACCATGTGCAGTGAGGCTTCGGGTCTTGGGGAACTTGGTATGAACCAAAACGAAGCAGCACAAGGCGGTCTTGGCGGTCAACGAAGGGGTCGGTGGTCATGCATCGCGAAGGCATGTAGATAAGCTCCTGAGACAGAGCAGAGCCACGGATGGCAGAATAGATCAGCGCCGGCTGTTGGAGGCACCGAGGTGATCTACCCGAGCAGCTGCGTGCACGGGAGGTGCAAACCGGCCACGGGGCTCGCCGGTCTCCTGTTCGTGCGGTCTCGAGCAGTGGTGCGTCGGGCGTGAGGCGAAGCAGGGCGGAGCAGCTTGGACGCAGAGGAGGCAGGAGGTCGAGGCGGCGAGCAGGGGCAGGCTGGGGAGGCGCGGTGCGGCTGGGTCTGGCACGGCCGACTGGCCCACACGCAGAGGCGCGGTCGCCTGCTTCGGGCGGTAGCAGCGAAGCAGATGGCGGCGGCTTGACGCGATGACGACGGCGAGGCTGGAACGGGGCGAGGCGTGGGGCGGAGCGGAGGCCAGAGCAGCGGCGGAGCTTGGCGTCCATGGCAGGCGGGGTGCCCTGTTCGAGACAGAGATAGAGATCGAGAGGAGAGGGATGGGGATCGAGCCCAGGCTCTCCCTGGCGGCGCTCGAGGGGGGAGATGGGGATCGGGCAGGGAGAGGCTGAGGGGCTAGGGTTATAGGGAGGTTAGGTGGGCAGCAGGAATGGGCCGGCCTGGTTGGTCAGGGTGGCCTGGCTGGGCTCGCTGCTATCTCTCTCTCCCTTCTTTCAATTCTTTTCCATTTACAGAAAATAGCAAAGAAAGGAAAGAAGAGGAAAGAAAAGGTTAGAGGAAGAATTTGGGGAAGGGGGGTAATTTTCCTAGACTCAGAAAAATGCGCTTGGTCCGAGAAAATAGAAATTGGCATGAATGCAAAATTTAGATTCAAACTCATTTGAATTTAATCAAATGGCTTGAACTAGGACTAGGTTTTAGAAGTGTCCAAAAATGTTGAGATTTTTGGTGGAGCTTGGAAAAGTGATGAAAGAATATATGGGCAAAGTTGGAGGCCAAGAATTGAGATAGAAAAGGCAGGTAATTAAATCGCAAGTGTGTTTATAGTTAATTCCAAATTAATGGAATATTTTATAATAGCTCCCTAAATATTGGGAGGATATGTTATAAAGAGAAATCACCATGTGCAATTCCCTCGATTTAAATGGATCGAAGATCCATACAATTTATTGAGGTGCAAAAATTTAATGATATGATGGCATGATGAAATGATGCAATGCAAAAATAATATAGAACAAACAATATAATAACAATAATAGAAGGAATCGGTCTCGGGCTGTCACATCAAGGCAAGCCACATCATCCATTGCATAAGGCATAGCAATAGTATTGGCTTTATAATGGATTATTTTGCACTTAATTCAATTTAAATAGGCCATATTCTATATTATTGATTATATTGCAATAACCATGCCATGCTAGATCATTTGTCCAACACAACTAATTTAACCAACAACTTTACATGTTAAATTCACTTTGATGGTTGATCAAGTGCCACCGACCCGGACTTATCCGTGCAGCCACATCTGCCGGAATGGGACGGCCTTGACTTGGTCTGGCCGCGTGCTCTTTTACCGGTACCACCAAAGACGGGGGGGGGGGGGGGGTTATGCATGCGTGCTGCCCTGATCAGGTAGACGATGATAACCTCGTGAGCCCAAGTTGAGTTGTTTGCCGGCGTCCCCGTTTGGGATAGTTTAGTTGGCCACGATGGTGGCAGGTGTCAGGAGTGACACAGGGGCCACCCAGGGCATGACTCGGACGGGGAATGATTGTCTGTGGTACGATAGAGGAGTCATGGGTTAGGCAAGTTTTGTTGGACGAATGTCCATGGTGTGGGTAACGTGCGCAACCTCTACAGAGTGTAAGAATTTATTCGAATACCCGCGTCCACGGTATTGGACACAGTCCGCACTAGGTCACACTGTGTGGTCAATCGCAGTAATAATAATGATGGAAGAACTTGTCTCATGCTCAGAAGTGACTGAGGGGTCACGAGTGCTCTGGGTGTCATGGAATGAACCTGGAGAGAGTAAGTTGATAACCGGCAATAGTAAGTGAGCATACTAAAGTATTTAACATAATCATTGCCATGATGTTGTTGGCCGCACTATTTTGGTTGCTGTGTGCTTGCGAGTACATTCCAAGTACTCACCTGGCGTATCATGCCAGGTGCAGGGGAAGCCGGTGATGGAGATCCCAACGGTTCGTGCTATAATAACTAGGTCATGTCCCAGCAGTGTCCCTATGGGATGGAGTGTTCCACACGATGTTCCGCTACGCTGTAGTCTTTCCACTAGTATTTAGGCCCTTGGATGTTTCATAAATAATGTAGATATTGTCATAGCACGAGTAGTGCTTCTGGCCTCACTATCCCATGTAATATACAAGCTTGTACTTGTACTATATCAATAAAGATCAGTTCTGTTCTATTCCAAGTTGTTGTGTGTTTCCAGAAGACATGATCTCTGGGTTGGGAACACAGGGTAAACCAGTCCTCTGAGCCAGGGTGCCACAACGCTTGGTATCAGAGCCATGCTGACTGTAGGACACCCTAGTTAAACCTGCGTTAGAGCCCCGACTAGTTTAGAGTCTTGGTGTGTGTTTTACCTGCTGCATTTTCTTGTTGCATAGCATGCATCTCGATTCATTTGTTTTACTAACCGCTGATCTGATGAGTGTAGATGGCACCAGTTCCGTACCACTACAACCATGAGCCGGCACCATTCACTTTTCCGGTACTACTTCGCAGCGTCTGGCTTCGACTGTATCCCAATGGCGAAGACCCAGTGTACCAGAAGTTCCGAGAGCAGCTTGCAGACCCGGTGTTCGAATACCACACTGAGGCCTTCCTTACTGTGAGTTCGGAGATCGGCAGCTACTCTCGCTCTTCCAAGGGCGGAACTGCTTCTACTCCCGATCTGGCAATCTAGTTTGCTGCTTTGGAGGCTCTCACTGATTTGCGCTTCCACGAGGTCGAGATGCAGACACAGCCAGGTTTCTTTCACTATCCCACCCTGTCACCTATGACAGGGCGAGTCCTTTTTGCGCCTGTTGACCCGGCGAGTGATCGTGCGACTGGTGTTTTATCCCGTTAACTGAACGCCAGTTATCGTATGATCATCTCTTTGGCTGAGGAGATGTCCCGTGCCAAAGAGGCACTTGCCGCTGCTATGGCAGCACCGTCTCCTCCTCCTCCTGCGTTCTCACCTATGTACACACCGCCTGTTCCATCTCCATGTATGCCTGAGACTCCTTCTAGCTCGCTCGGACAGCCAGGCACCTCGTCTGGTACCTGACGTGAGACCCCAGCTGAGTGGGCCTCGTTGCTAGCCACTCCTGCTGCTCCGATGTTGAGGCGTCATGCTTCTTCTTCCTCAGAGGGAGAACCTTCCCGTCAGCGTCGTCATGTTTCCTTTGATCCGGAGGACGTGATCCATATCATCAGCTCTGATTCTGAGGCAGAGTCAGATGACGAGGAGTCTTTAGTCTTCTAGTGTCCGTGTCACCCGCGCTACTAGAGTAGATGCTTGAGTTTCAACATGTGTATGCATCGTATTACCTTTGCATATGTCAACTGCCGTATGAGCAGTACCAGTCATGATAACCCCCTATTAGTTTGCCATGTATGGTGTTGGAATGCCTTGTATAACCATGTTGCTTTTCTCGTTTTCCTTGGATTTTGTTCTCTTGGTGTCGCATGGTCGTATTTCCCATATGGATGTTGCTCATCAATTCGGTGTTTTGCAATGGGAATGGTTATAGGATGAAGAGGAGCACAAACAACACCTCCGTGCTGCCCTAGAACGGTTATAAGTATGGTGGCTGTTTTGAGGAAGATAAAAGGAGGCTTATGTGTGATAGAGTGTATCATATCATGGGACTTGGATGCACCGGCGAAGTTTGCACCAACTCTCGAGGTGATAAAGGGCAATGCATGGTACCGAAGAGGCTAGCAAATTGCAGAAAGGTAAGAGTGCGTATAATCCATGGACTCACGTTAGTCATAAAGAACTCACAGACTTAGTGTGAAAGCTATTAGCCCTCGAAGCAAAGTACTACTCGCATGCCCCTAGGGAATTGGTTGGTAGGAGTTAACCATCGCGCGCATCCGATTATAAACAACACTCAAGGATTTCCATCAGAGATACAAATGCTCAAACCTCCTCACCATGGAATGACCAACACTTCGATGAGCAGTTAATAACAAGCTTTAATAACGATATTTCTACTAACCAATGATCACGAACCTATATCCTTTCATATTACGACATCAATATCATTATACCATACATTTCCTTTTTAGTGATCTACATGAAAGTTTTTATTATATCCCTCTTGAATACCTATCCTTCTCGGACTAGTCTTATAACTCGTACATATTGCCATTACAATTTATTAGACTCCCAAAAAGATTTAAGTGAAGCATGAGAGTGAAACTATTTCTACAAAATATAACCACCGCCGTTCTCTAAAAGATATAAGTGAAGCACTAGAGCAACTGCCTAGCTCAAAAGATATAAGTGAAGCACATAGAGTATTCTAACAAATCATGAATAAATGAGTGTCCCTCTCAAAAGGTGTGTCCAGTAAATGATGATTGTGGCAAACTAAAAATCAAATAAAGAAAATACTAATATGTCACAAGACGCTCCAAGCAAAACTCATATCATGTGATAAATAAAAATATAGCTCCAAGTAACATACCGATAGATTGTAGACGAAAGAGGGGATGCCATCCGGGGCATCCCCAAGCTTAGACGCTTGGGTCTTCCATGAATATTTCCTTGGGGTGCCTTGGGCATCCCCAAGCTTAGGGTCTTGCCGCTCCTTATTCCTTCATCCATTGTGATCACACCCAAAACTTGAAAACTTCAAGACACAAAACTCAACGGAAACCTCGTGAGATCCATTAGTATAATAGACAAATCATAAACTTTAGGTACTATTATGAACCCATTCATATTTTATTCTTGCATAATACCTACTGTATTCTAACTTCTCCATGACTTATACCCCCCGATATAATCCATAGCATCATTAAAACAAGCAAACTATGCAATAGAAAACAAAATCAGTCTAAAACAGAATAGTCTGTAATGATCCGAACACACACTATACTTCTCTAACTCCAAAAAATCTGGAAAATTAAGACAGCGTGGGAAATTTGTATATTAATCATGTTTACAAATTTCAGAATTTTATCACGTTCCAGTGAATTATAGTAATTCCAGCACTGGGCGCAAAAGTTTCTTTTTTTTTCACAGAATCAAGTCAACTATCAACCAAATCATCCCAAAGGCTTTACTTGGCACAAACACAAATTAAAACATAAAAACACAATGATAAAAGTAGCAATAATTGTGTCAACACACCAGAAAGTAAAAGCGAAAATTTGAGATAACTATTGGGTTGCCTCCCAACAAGCACTATTGTTTTACGCCCCTAGCTAGGCGTAAGGCATTGTTTCAAGTATTGTCATCCTTCGTTTTCAACTAATCACGAAAGGGTTCAGTGCTATCTAGCTTCCTTTTTCTTATTTTACTCGCCTGACATCATCAATAATATGAACTAAATGATCAAGTTTGGCATTAAGAATTTCTATTTCGGCTTTCAAGATACTGAAATTATCAATCTTCTGTTCCAAAGTATCATAATCCTTATTTTGTGACACCATATTACCAATTATTTTATTGGAAAGGTTATATAACCCTTTAAAGTGAGATTCCATAATAGCTTTAGTTTCTTTTATTAACTCAGTTTGGTGATAGCTTCCTAATATGGTGGGTTCAATAGTTTCTATTTTTGGTTGTCCAAACACACTTTTCATCTTTTCATAGGTGTCAAAAGCATTATTTCCAAGGAAATCTTTTGCAAACATAGAATCCAAGACACGTCTATGAACAAAAGATAAACCAACATAGAAGCTCCTAAGAAGTAAGGTGATATGACTCTTGGGATTTGCTCTCATTTGTATCTCTAATAATCTTTCCCAAGCTTCTTTTAAAGATTCATCACTTAATTGTTTAAAGTCCAAAACCCCAGAGCCCCCTCCTAAGTAAGAAGGGAATGGCATATCAGGAGGAGAACTAGCCAGAAGGGCGAAGCAAACAAACAAGCAAACTAACGAAAATAAGATATTTTTGTGTTTTTGGTTATTTATGAGAAGTGGAGGGAGATGAAAAAGAGAGGCAAATAAAAAGTAGAGCAAGTAGGTGATAGTTTGTGTGTAGGAACGTGATAACAATTTGATGATGTCTCCCCGGCAACAGCGCCCGAAATTCTTCCTGCTACTTGTAAACTGCGTTGGGATTTTCCTCGAAGAGGAGAGGAGATGCAGTATAGTAGAGATAAGTATTTCCCTCAGTGAGAACCAGGATTATCGAACCAATAGGAGAACAAGGCAAACTCTCGTCGTCAGCACCTGCACACACAAAACCAAATACTTGCACCCAACGCGGGCAAGAGGGTTGTCAATCCCCTTGAACTCGTTACTTGCAAGGATCAAATCTTGTATAGATAGATAGATAAATTGCAAGACAAAATAAAAGTAAATAAATTGCAGCTAAGTATTTTTAGTTTTTATGATATGTAAAAGTAGACCCGGGGGCCATAGTTTTCACTAGAGGCTTCTCTCTCAAACACATAGCATACGGTGGATAAACAAATTACTGTTAATTGATAGAAAAGCGCTTAGTTATGACGTTATTCATGGCAATGATCACACATATAGGCATCACGTCCGTGACAAGTAGACCGACTCCTGCATGGATCTACTACTATTGCTCCACCAATCGACCGCTATCCAGCATGCATCTATGGTATTAAGTTCATGACAAACAGAGTAACGCTTTAAGCAAGATGACATGATGTAGACAAAGTAAACTCAAGCAATATGAATAAACCCCGTCGTTTTATCCTTAGTAGCAACAATACAATATGTTCCTCGCTACCCCTTCTGTCATGAGGTGAGGACACCGCAAGATTGAACCCACTAGAAAGCACCTCTCCCACTGAAGATAAATCAATCTAGTTGGCCAAACCAAACGGATAGATCAGAGAGAAATACAAAGCTATCATAATCATGCATAATAAATTTCAGAAAAGACTCAATTACTTTCAATGAATAATCTTATCATAAACCCACAATTCATCGGATCCCAACAAACACATCGCGAAACAAGATTACATCGGATAGAACTCCAAGAAGATCGAGGAGAACATTGTATTGAAGATCAAAGAGAGAGAAGAAGCCATCTAGCTACTAGCTATGGACCTGTAGGTCTGTCGTAAACTACTCACGCATCATCGGAAGGCATCAAGTATGATGTAGAAGCCCTCCGTGATCGATTCCCCCTCCGGTAGAGTACCGAAAAAGGCCTCCAGATGGGATTGCGGAAGAACAGAAGCTTGTGGCGGCGAAAAAAGTGTTTCAGGTGGCTCTCTTGGGGTTTCCCAATATTTGAGAATTTATAGAAGTGGAATTAGGTCAGACAGAGCCACGTGGTGCCCGCAAGTTAATAGGGCGCGCCTCCCCAGGGCGCGTGATAACCCAGAAGTATAGGGGATCGCGACAGACTTCGAGGGTAGTATTTCACCCAAATTTATTGATTCGACACAAGGGGAGCCAAAGAATATTTGTGAGTATTAGTAGTTGAGTTGTCAATTCAACCACACTTGGAGAACAAAATATCTGCAGCAAAGTATTTAGTAGCACAGTAGTATGATAGTTTTGCTAGCAGTAGTAACAGTAGCAATAGCAGCAAAGACAGTAACAGCAACAATTTTGTAGTGATTGTAACAGCAACAGCAATAGTAACTTAGCAAAAATCAATATGAGAAAAGTGTAGGCATTGGATCGGTGATGGATAATTGTGTTGGATGACATTCATCATGTAACGGTCACAACCTAGAGCGATACACAATAGCTCCAGTTCATCAATGTAATGTAGGCATGTATTCCATATATAGTCATACATGCTTATAGTAAGAACTTGCATGACATCTTTTGTCCTACCCTCCCGTGGCAGCGGGGTCCATAGGGAAACAAAGGGATATTAAGGCCTCCTTTTAATAGAGAACCGGAACAAAGCATTAGCACTTAGTGAATACATGAACTTCTCAAACTACGGTAATCACCGGAAAGAATCCCAATTATTGTCACCTTGGGGTATGCAGATCAGAGCACGTAATAGGTGCATACAACTTGCAAGATAAGATCAAGAACTGTAACACCTCAAAAATTGGGTTATCAATTTTTGTGCTGTTATTCCTTTCCAAGCTTTCTTCTTCAAAATCTTTCTCCGAAGTTTGCTGAATGATCAGGTGAATCCAGGCAATTTTCAACTTTTCAGAACCTGGTCCATGTCTTTGATGCTGGTCAAGACCACATCTGCATTTCCAAAACCCCATCTACCTTACCCAAACCCTCACCAGAACTAAATTCTAGAATCTGGAATTTTAAACTCTACCTTTGTGATTACAAAGGAGCCATCATTTCCTTTGCTCTGTTGATCCTCCAATAAATTCCCAGAGATCTTCCTACACATATAAACCCTGGATGTGCAAAAATATTGCCAAGTCATATGCAATATTTTTCATCTGGGATTAATTTCTTTTCATGCCTTTCCGAGGAATTAAATCTAGAAGGATAGTTAGAAATCTCTAAATTTCATGAAAATTTGTGGAGATGATCTTTGTGACTATTCCAAGCTCTGGTAAAAATATTGGTCAAATTTAAATAAGGAAAATTTACTTTTTCCCTGATAAGGCCAATATTACCTCTCTGCCACTTTCCAAAGGAACTACCATTTTGGTAGCCAGGAAAATTCCCAAATATTTTGTGGAGCTTCTCCTGGATATATCTTCACCATTTCCATCCAAACCCCATGTTCCATAGTTTAAAATTTGAGCACATGATCCAATGCAAGTTTCTTCCTTGTCTGAAACTTTGTGAAGGAAGTGCTTGATTCCTTGATCCAATTGAGCTGAAATTTTGCAGGGTAGTTCATATTGATATATTACTACTGCAAACCAAAAATTAGCTCAATTCATCAATCCAATCTTTTCCTATAATTTTCTCAAGTTTCTGTTTAGATTTCATCTGTGTGAAGGAAGTGCTATTTATATTTTCTTGATTGCCCTCAAACTTTTTGAGCACTCTTTCACATCCAAATTATTGGCACATGCCAAAATTCAGCTCCATTTGCCAAGCCATTTTTCCTCAATAAATTCCCAAATTTCTGTCCAACGGGAGGCATTGTGAAGGAAGTACCATTTTTATTTACCCAAATGCTATGAAATTTTTACAGTGCCTTCATATGCCTAAATAATTGGTCTCCGCCAAATTTGGGCCATTTTCATCTAGCCATTTTTCCCCAGCACCCTCTTTTCCATTTCTGGCCAGCTGGACACTTTGTACAGGAAGTACCAGTTAGCCTCATCTTTTTGAGCTGATGTTTTGGCACAGTGGTCACCTTAGTAAATGACCACCCTCACCCAAATCCCAGGCCTAATGGAGTTGTGCATTGCCTAATCTTTCCATCAAACACCTTGATCATGATTAAGGTTTTTGCACCGTGCAGTCACATCGGGGGCCCTAGATGTTGTCTCTTTGTACTCAACATCTACTGGGGGAGTGCCTTACTCGCCAGACATGCCTGGGCCGTTTAGTCCACGTGGGAGCATTGTGGTCACGCGGTGACCATGCAGAGAGCGCGTGCGTTGCCTGCGCACCGCGTGCCCTGTGCTTCTGGACCCATTGGGAGGTCCACACAGTCGCCCAGCTTGCCACGGCGCGCCACGCCCTCGCCCGCGTCGCCTGTGCACCTGCCCTCCTCGTCCCGTAGCCCCTGGCCGCGTGTGCCGGCACCGCGTCCGTCGCCGGAGTGCCGACACATTGCCGCACCACGTGGCCAGCTCCTTCCCTTCCCAAGCCTTGCCCGCGGACCTTTTAGCGCATTCCCGAGCTCCCCCTCGCCACCTCAGCCCCTCCCCGAGCTCCTGGAGCTCCTCTTCCTCTCCATGGCCGAGACAGCCGCCGCCAATCCCCTCGGCCATTCCGGCCCGTGGCCCTTCCCCCTCCTCCTTTTTGCTCTCTATCCCTCCCCTGGACGCCCGCGAGTCGCTGCCGCCCTCCGCTCCGGCGGAGGAACCCCGTCGGCGCGGCCCTCCCTGTCGTGGCCGCTCGGTCGCCGCGGCCTGCCTATGGCACCGGCACTGTGGGCCACCTCGAGCCGCCCTGAGGCCACCCACGGGCGCGGCAAGGGCTGGCGGAGCCATTGCGCGCAACGACCGGCCCCCTCGAGCGGCTGGGCTTCGGCCAGGCCGGCGGTCGGCTCGCCTCTGTGCCCCGTCGCGATGGAGAAGAAGGCCAGTGAGCAGGAGAGAGAAGTCAAGGTGGGCCAGGCTGTAAGTCTCAGCGCTGACCTGGCCCACTCGTTGACTATGGATAAGTGGAAACGTAATTCCCGCAACTACGCTTTCACCTTTGGAAAGCGCACTCAGCGGCGGCTTCGGGACGAAATGCGTTTTCTCTGCGCGGAAACGTATTCCCGAAAATACGCTTTCAGCCCTGCCGCCGCTGAAACGGTTACTTTGCGAACGTTCACCCGTTAAGGCCAGAAACGGACAGGCTTTGTGTGTTTTTATGCCTAACGAACGAACGGTCATATTTTGGCGACCGTAACTCCGATTGAGGTAATTCCAAAGCCCACGTTCTCAGTTCGTCGAGCCCGTTCCGATGATGCCATTTTCATAATGTTGTCACACATTGAAAATACAATCTTTGTCCTCCTCGAATCTAGGCCTCTCCCGTGAGCACTGTTTCCGGCGACTCGTTTCCAGTGGATCATCACACTTTCACCCGGTTTATTTGTCCACCCCAAGGCAAGCCAACCTCTTATCATGAGCACCGGACTTGCATGTTCACTTTGCTTGAACCCTGTGCATGTGTAGCTGCAGTATATTCATTCGATGCTTCTGTCGACAACTCTGGTATATGCTTGCTATGCCATGCTATAACCAGACTTCATACTTGCTTTTGCCATGTTAGCAATAATGTTTTATTGATAATATTATGTTATTACTGTGTCTGTATCTCGTACTATGTTTGTCAATGCTATTGTGATCCTGTCATACCATTGTCATGCTACATATGTCATATATGCTATTCACTTCATAAGTTTGGCAAACATGGTCATTAATTCATTTATGATACTCATACTTATAACCTCAATGATATGGTAAAATGATGGAGATAAAAAGAATATGTGTTTATGACAACAACCACCTCCATCGGCTGGATCGTGTCATAGTGCCACCGAATCGAGCTCACCAGTGCAGCCACACTTGCCTTATGGGGGGCCCTAATTCGGTCTATTGTCATGCCTCTCGCCGGTGCCTCCAACTAGGGAAGGTTATGTGCGCGCTACCCTGGCCCGGTGGGCGGCCATAAGCCTTGTGTGCCCGAGTTGTTTGCGCACGGTTGTCCCCGTTTGGCACTGTTTGTTTGGTTCGGCCACGACGGTGGCAGCCACAAAGGTGGCAGATGTCACGAGTTGACATCGGGGCCACCCATGACATAGCCCAAAGGGGAGTTTGTCCGAGTGGCCGGGAGAGTGTCATGCAATAGATTGGTTTTGTCGGAATATCGTTGGTCCACCCGAATGGGAGCACGAGGCCATGAGTTCCGTAGTGTGGGTACAATGTACTAACCTCTGCAGAGTGTATAATCTATCGATAGCCGCGTCCTCGGTTATGGACACAGTTCGTACTAGGTCACACTATCGGGTCTCTGTCGACATGGAGGATAAACCTGATATAATAAACTTGTTAAAGAATGTGCTATAAAGTAAATGTGGTGACTTGGACCATGAGATGATCGTGAGGAATCATCATGTTGTTCTGACATGATCATGAGATGAGATCTTGGTGAATCATGAGTTAGCCCAGAGGGGCAGTGGCAGTAAAACTGATTGTTGAACAGTAGATAACTCTTCATGGAAGGTCAGTGTAGTTTACTTTTCAGTCTAGTTTCATGCATATCTTGTAGGTACAACTATGCCATGCCATGATATTCCATGTTATGCCATGATCTGCCATGATATGCTATGATATGCTGTGATATGGTTTGGTATAGATTTGCTTGATGCATGTTACTTGCTAATATCATGCCATGCTTATCTTTTGCCATGAGGTAAATTTATGTATGAGCATAGGGCTTGCTTTGTCATCTGCTTGTTTGGATGCTATGTATTTGGTTGTCTTGCGAGTACATTCAAAGTACTCACCTGGCCTTGCACGTGGCCAGATTGCAGGAGAAGACTTGTCGTGCTAGACCGTAACCACGCTAGTCCTGTGAGTTGTGGAGTCCAGCCAGAGTCGACGTGCCGTTAAACCAAGAATTCCGCTGCCATCTAGATAACCTTAGAGCTATGCAAGCCATTGTATTCCTCGGTGATGAAATACTCTATTTCATGTAAATGAAATATATTTTGTGCTTGGAATGCTGTACCATGTACCTGTCGTGCGTCGGGTGTTATCCTGGGCTGACATGCGAAGGCCCCCTGCTCCAGACAGATCAGGGTGCCACAAGAACACAAACATATTCATGAAAACATATAGGGTTCAGATCTGAAATCATGGCACTCGGGCCCTAGTGACAAGCATTTAGCATAGCAAAGTCATAGCAACATCAATCTCAGAACATAATGGATACTAGGGATCAAACCCTAACAAAATTGACTCGATTACATGATAAATCTCATCCAACCCATCACCGTCCAGCAAGCCTATGAAGAAATTACTCACACACGGTGGTGAGCATCATGAAATTGGTGATGGAGGATGGTTGATGATGACGACGACGTCGAATCCCCCTCTCCGAAGCCCCGAACGGAATCCAGATCAGCCCTCCCGATGTAGAACAGGAGGTGGCGGTGGCTCCGTATCATAAAACACGATGATTCTTTTTCTCTGATTTTTTTCTCCATGAATAGGTATATATGGACTTGGAGTTAGGGTTGCCGGAGCTGCCAGGGGCCCACAAGCCTGGGGCGCTCCCTGGGAGGGTAGGCACGCCCCCTGAGCTTGTGGCTCCTGTGTGGCCCCACTCCAGTAGATCTTTTCGCCGGTATTTTTGTTAATATATTCTGAAATAATTCTCCGTAAATTTTTAGCTCAATCCGAGAACTTTTATTTCTGCACAAAAATAACACCATGGCAATTCTGCTGAAAACAGCGTCAGTCCGGGTTAGTTCCATTCAAATCATGCAAATTAGAGTCCAAAACAAGAGCATAAGTGTTTGGAAAAGTAGATACGTTTGGGACGTATCAACTCCCCCAAGCTTAACTCATTGCTTGTCCTCAAGCAATTCAGTTGACAAACTGCAAGTGACAAAGAAAAACTTTTACGAACTCTTTTGTTCTTGTTGTCTGTATATATGCTTAAGTAGCATCCAAATTTTTAGCAAAGATCATGAACTAACCATATGAATGATAACACTTAGGTGTCACATTTACTCATGTTAATAACATAACCAAGTAGCAAGCAATAATGAGGTATCTCGGATGCCAACAATTTGTCAAAACAATCATGATATAATATGATAACATGGTATCTCGCTAGCCCTTTCTGAGAACGCAAAACATAAATGCAGAACACCTCTAAAGTTCAATTAAAGACTAGATGTTGTAATTCATGGTAAAAGAGGTCCAGTCATGTCACACCCAACATTAACTATACTCAATGCATAAAAATGACAATAGTGCTCTCAAACTAGTGCTTGAATGAGAAGGTGATGACTCAATAATAAAAGTAAAATAACATAAAAATAAATAGATAGGCCCTTCGTAGAGGGAAGCATAGATTTGTGAAGGTGCCAGAGCTCAGAGCTTAAAACAGAGATGAATTTTTTTTTGAGAGGTATGCTTTTCCTGTCAACGTCACGACCGAGGATTTTCAATATCTTCCATGCTAAACACATTATAGGCGGTTCCCAAGTGGAAAGGTAAAGTTTACTCCCCCTCCACCATACCAACACAAGCATGGCTAGCCGAATTCACGGGTGCCCTCCAAACGATCAAATATTCGGGGGAGTTTGTTTTATTATATTTTTCTTATTTTGATTACAGGACTGGGCATCCCAATTACCAGCCTCTCTCGTGCAATGACAAGTGAATAAACACTCATCCATGAGCGGTATGGGCACACAAAACAGATGCTTATTTGAATGATTAGAGGTGGCACATGCAAATTTACTTGGAACGGTAGAGTAATACCGCATATGGGTAGATATAGTGGACTCATCTGGAACAACTTTGGTTTAAGGATTATGGATGCACAAGCAGTATTCCCGCTTAATACAGGCGAAGGCTAGCAAATAGATTGAGAAGCGACCAACTAGAGAGCGAAAACGGTCATAATCATGCATTGAGAATAATTAACATTGAATACGAGCATGAGTAGGATATAAACACCATGAACATAAATATCATGGAGGCTATGTTGGTTTTGAATCAACTACATGTGTGAATATGTGCCAAGTCAAGCCACTTGAATTGTTCAGAGGAGGATACCATACTATCATACTACATCACAACCATTTTAATGCATGTTGACACTCAAGATAAATCATTATCCACTCCTAGTTATTTAAGCATGGCATGAGCATCTATGATCTCTAATTGTCATCACAAACATGTTTACTCATAATAATGCTAAATCTTGAATAATGAGCTAAACATATTTACAAAAACAAAAACAAGAAGAGTTCATACCAGCTTTTCTTCACCGCAATCACTTCATCAAATATCATTATTATTGCCTTTCACTTGCACGACCGAATGATTTGATCATAATAATAGTGCAAGTGTGCCATGGACTAAGCTAGAATATGCAAACATTTTATTCAGGGAAGAAGACAAGGTAATAGTGGCTCTTCCTTAGTTCAACAATAAAGCATATGAGAGCCACTCAACATTTTCATCATGGTCTTCTCCTTGCGACGACTCAACGAAAAGAAAATAAATTCAGAGAAACATACTGAAATGTTTTTGGAGTTTTTAAGTTTTTTTGAAGAAAGCAAACTAACGAAGGAAAAAATGAAAACAAGAAAAACTAGTTACACAGGAGAACTCCCAACAAGCAAAATAAGAAACGAGAAATCTTTTTGGGTTTTCTTTTAATACTACAAACTACTAATGAGAAAGAAAAACCGAAAAGAAGCGAGAAGTATTTTTGGATTCTTGAAGTTTTTCAAACACACAAGAAGAAAGCGGAAATAAAACTAAGATGGATATACAATGAAAGAGGATGAACACTGACAACTGAAATGAATGTGTGATACATGAATGTAATGCCGGTGAGAAATACGTACTCCCCCAAGCTTAGGCTTTTGGCCTAAGTTGGTCTACGGCCATGGATCGAAGTTAGCACCTCCAGGATAATACCGAGGCTCTTGAGGATCCCACTAAAAATTCAGTGCTGGAACGGGTGCTGGTGATAACCCACAAGTATAGGGGATCGCAACAGTTTTTGCGGGTAGTATTTCACCCAGATTTATTGATTTGACAAAGGGGAGCCAAAGAATATTTGTGAGTATTAGCAGCTGAGTTGTCAATTCAACCACACCTGGAGAACTAAATATCTGCAGTAAAATGTTTAGTAGCACAGTAGTTAGTTTTGATAGCAGTAGTAACAGTAGCAATAGTAACAGAGACAGTAACAGTAGCAGTTTTGTAGTGATTGTAACAGCGGCAGCAGCGAAAGTAACTTAGCAAAGATCAATATGAGAAAGTCATAGGCATTGGATCGGTGATGGATAATTATGTTGGATGACATTCATCATGTAACATTCACAACCTAGGGCGATACACAATAGCTCCAATTCATCAATGTAATGTAGGCATGTATTTCGTATATAGTCATATGTGCTTATAGTAAGAACTTGCATGACATCTTTTGTCCTACCCTCCCGTGGCAGCGGGATCCATAAGGAAATCCAAGTGATATTAAGGCCTCCTTTTAATAGAAAACCGGAACAAAGCATTAGCACATAGTGAATACATGAACTCCTCAAACTACGGTAATCACTGGAAAGAATCCCAATTATTGTCACCTTGGGGTATGCGGATCATAACACGTAATAGGTGCATATAACTTGCAAGATAGGATCAAGAACACAAATATATTCATGAAAACATAAAGGGTTCAGATCTGAAATCATGGCACTCGGGCCCTAGTGACAAGCATTAAGCATAGCAAAGTCATAGCAACATCAATCTCAGAACATAGTGGATACTAGGGATCAAAGCCCTAACAAATTGACTTGATTACATGATAAATCTCATCCAACCCATCACCGTCCAGCAAGCCTACGGAGAAATTACTCACACACGGTGGTGAGCATCATGAAATTGGTGATGGAGGATGGTTGATGATGACGACGGCGACGAATCCCCCTCTCCGGAGCCCCGAACGGACTCCAGATCAGCCCTCCCGATGAAGAACAGGAGGTGGCGGTGGCTCCATATCATAAAACACGATGATTCTTTCTCTCTGATTTTTTCTGGACAAATAGGTACTTATAGCGTTGGAGTTAGGGTTGCCGGAGCTGCCAGGGGCCCACAAGCCTGCTAGGCATGCCCTGGGGGGTGGGCGTCCCCCCTGGACTTGTAGCGTCTGGGTGGCCCCCCTCTGGTAATTCTCTTCACCGGTATTTTTTATATATTCTGAAAATATTCTCCGTAAATTTTTAGGTCCATCCGAGAACTTTTATTTCTGCACAAAAATAACACCATGGCAATTCTGCTGAAAACAGTGTCAGTCCGGGTTAGTTTCATTCAAATCATAAAATTTAGAGTCCAAAACCAGAGCAAAGGTGTTTGGAAAAGTAGATACGTTTGGGACGTATCAACTCCCCCAAGCTTAACTCATTGCTTGTCCTCAAGCAATTCAGTTGACAAACTGAAAGTTACAAAGAAAAACTTTTACAAACTCTTTTGTTCTTGTTGTGTGTATATATACTTAACTAGCATCCAAGTTTTCAACAAATATTATGAACTAACCATAAGAATGATAACACTTAGGTCTCACATTTACTCATATAAATAACATAACCAACTAGCGGGCAATAATAAGATATCTCGGATGCCAACAATTTGTCAAAACAATCATGATATAATATGATAACATGGTATCTCGCTAGCCCTTTTTGAGACCGCAAAACATAAATGCAGAGCACCTCTGAAGTTCAAGTAACGACTAGATATTGTAATTCATGGTAGAAGAAATCCAGTCATGTCACACCCAACCTTAACTATACTCAATGCATAAAAATGACAATAGTGCTCTCCAACTAGTGCTTAAATGAGAGGGTGATGACTCAACAATAAAAGTAAAATAACATAAAAGTAAATGGAAGGCCCTTCATAGAGGGAAGCATGGATTTGCAGCGGTGCCAGAGCTCGAAGCTTAAATTAGAGATGAAAACAATTTTGATAGGTATGCTTTTCCTGTCAACATTACGACCGAGAATTTTCAATATCTTTCATGCTAAACACATTATAGCTAGTTCCCAAGCGGAAAGGTAAAGTTTACTCCCCCTCCACCATACCAACACAAGCCATGGCTAGCCACATTCCCGGGTGCCCTCCATACCAACAACTTTTCGTGGGAGTTTGTTGCATTTATAATTTGATTTTGACCACAGGACTGGGCATCCCAAATACCAACCTCTCTCATGCAATGACAAGTGAATAAACACCCATCTGAGAATAACCCGCTTAGCATGGAAGATACTGACCACCCCCTGTCACTCCATGAGCGGTACGGGCACACAAAACAGATGTTTATTTGAATGATTAGAGGTGGCACATGCAAATTTACTTGGAACGGCAGAGTAATACCACATATAGCTAGGTGGATATAGTGGACTCATCTGGAACAACTTTAGTTTAAGGGTTTTGGATGCACAAGCAGAATTCCCGCTTAGTACAGGTGAAGGCTAGAAAATAGATTGAGAAGCGACCAGCTAGAGAGCGAAAACGGTCATAATCATGCATTGAGAATAATTAACACTGACTATGAGCATGAGTAGGATGTAAACACCATGAACATAAATACCGTGGAGGCTATGTTGGTTTTGATTCAACTACATGTGTGAACATGTGCCAAGTCAAGCCACTTGAATTGTTCAGACGAGGATACCATACTAACATACTACATCATAACCATTTTAATGCATGTTAACACTCAAGATAAATCATTATCCACTACTAGCTATTTAAGCATGGCATCAGCAACTATGATCTCTAATTGTCATCACAAACATGTTTACTCATAATATGCTGAATCATGAATACTGAGCTAAACATATTTACAAAGGCAAAAACAAAAAGAGTTCAAACCAGCTTTTCTTCACCGCAATCACTTCATCAAATATCATCATTATTGCCTTTCACTTGCATGATCAAATGATGTGATAATAATAGTGCAAGTGTGCCGTGAACTGAGCTGGGATCTGCAAACATTTATTCAAAGGAGAAGACAAAGTAATAGTGGCTCTTTGTTAGATCAATAATAAAGCAATAAGAGAGCCACTCAACATTTTCATCGTGGTCTTTTTCCTTACTACAACTCAACGAAAATAAAAGAAATTCAAAGAAACACACTGAAATGTTTTTGGAGTTTTTAGTTTTTCTGAAGAAAGCAAATTAATGAAGGAAAAAAGAAAAACGAGAAAAACTATTTACACGGGAAAGCTTCCAACAAACAAAAAAAGAAATGAGAAATCTTTTTGGGTTTGCTTTTAATACTATGAATTAACAAAACAAGAAAGAAACTACAACTAATTTTTTTGATTTTCGAAAGTTTTTCAAACACACAGGAAGAAAGCGAAAATAAAGCTAACATGGATATACAATGAAAAAGGATGAACACCGACAACTGGAATGCATGTGTGGCACATGAATGTAATGTCAGTGAGAAATACGTACTCCCCCAAGCTTAGGCTTTTGGCCAAAGTTGGTCTATGGCCACTCCTGGCCTGGATAATACCCATGGTGGTAGGTCGGGTTGTACTGAAATGCAGCTGCCACAGCTTGGCGAGCTGCCTCGTTAAGCCGAGTGGTCTCTGCCGCCCTCTCATACTCCTCAGCCTCCTCCTCAAGTATGAAATGTCTATGTTTTTCCTGGGAATTAAATAAGGTAGGAGCAGGCAAAACAATATGGAAAACATGACGCCGGTTAAGGATTAGCCTGTATCTGAACGGGGGGTCACCCCTCTCAAGGAACTAGTGGTGTTCCATAGCATCATAATCAAGAAAACTCGGTGGCAATAGGGTATCATTTTGTTTAATGGGCACACCAATATAGGTGGCTAAGCGAGTAGCATAAATTCCACCAAAAAGTCACCTACTATGGCATTATTATGTAAACGACGTGTGACAATAGCCACCATGTTAAATTGTCTATCTCTCAGCACCACACTCTAAAGAATGCTCAAGTCAGGGCGTAAAGATGACTATGGTCATGTTTACCGTTAATGCATCTACCAATGAACAGAGCAAAATAACGTATAGCAGGAAAATGAATGCTCCCCATAGTAGCTTGTGTTATGCCTCTAGTTTCATCCTTAGTAATGTTCATGAGAAATTCATTGCAGTCAGATTTACGAGGTTCAGTGCAAGTCCCCCAAAATGGAATTTTACAAACTTCACTACATTCTTCAACGGACATGCGGAAAGGTTTTTCATATAAGTTGAAAATAACATCATGTGAAGTGCGATGAGATACATACTCGAATTTCCGCACAAAGGAGTCAGTGAGATCATAGTACTGCTGGCACTTATCTGTCAAGAAGCCCGTGAGCTCGGCATTGCGTACGTACATATCAAACTCTTCCTTGATGCCGGCTCGAACCATGAAGGCATCCGACGGCCACTCGCATGGCAGGACCGAAGCCTCCCGCGATGGTTCGGTATTAGGCTCACGTATTGCGGGCCTAGGAGCACTCTTGCTCGAGGAACCACCATGGAACATTTTTCTAAACATTTTCTTCCTCTGAAAATTTCTGAAATTTTTAGTGACTCAAAATAAAAGTGAACGAAACTCAACAAAATTGATAGCAACTACTCCTACAAGTATCTAGAGGCTATATCATGCATCAAAACTACTTTGGACCATACAAATTCAACATGCAATCTCATATACAAGGTCAGCACAGCAACACAAATTTGCAAAGTGTAAAGCACTAGAACAAAAACTAATTGGAGCAATGGAGGAGTCACATACCGAGGAGTAATTCCTCAAACCAATTTTGGAAACGGAGTTCCGAGCAAGGAGATCAAAATTCACAGCAAAATGAGCAAGAACACGGGCTTGGGAGCAAGTTTGATTTTTTCTGGAGGAAGAAGAAGGAGATGGGTGGCAGGCATAAGTGAGTGGGTCCCTGTGGGACCCACAAGCCTGCTGGACGCGCCCAGGGGGTGGGCGCGCCCTGTGAGCTTGTGGCTCACAGGTGCACTCCCCTGGGGTGTGTTTAGTGCCAAAAATTCTTATAAATTGCATAAAAAATCATACTAAATTTTTAGGGCATTCTGAGAACTTTTATTTTTGGCTATTTTTTATTGCACGGAAAATTCGGAAAACATGATAATCATGGCATTTTATTTTATTAAACTACAAATAACAGAGAGTAAACTACGATTACAGAAGGTTGGGCTTACTAAATTCATCGACCACATACCCTCAAAAAGAATCCATTAATAAGGTTGATCAAGTCTTATTAACAAACTATTTCCGAATGGCATGAAACCGAAGAATTTTTGTATAACACTAAGTTACCTCAATGGGGATATGCATCTCCCCAAAAATAAGAATTTCATATTTCTTTTTGACAGTAGGAATAGGGAATTTGAAACCTCCAATAGTAATTGTCAAAACTTTTTCAATACAATTGATACCATTCACCGAACTTTGTTTCTTCGGAAAATAAACCGTATGCTCGTTACCATTGACATGAAAGGTAACCTTGCTTTTGTTGCAATCAATAACAGCCCCTGCAGTATTCAGAAAAGGTCTACCAAGGATAATAGACATGTTGTCGTCCTCGGGCATATCAAGTATAACAAAGTCTGTTAAGATAGTAACATTTGCAACTACAATGGGAACGTCCTCACAAATTCCAATAGGTATAGCAGTTGATTTATTAGCCATTTGCAAAGATATTTCAGTGGGCGTGAGCTTATTCAAATCAAGTCTTCTATATAAATAGAAAGGCATAACACTAACACCGGCTCCCAAATCACATAAAGCAGTTTTAACATAACTTCTTTTAATGGAGCATGGTATAGTAGGTATTCCCGGATCTCCTAACTTTTTAGGTACTCCACGCTTAAAAGAATAATTAGCAAGCATGGTGGAAATTTCAGCTTCGGGTATCTTTCTTTTATTAGTGACAATATCTTTCATGTATTTAGCATAGGGAGACATTTTCAACATATCAATCAAGCGAGTGCGCAAAAAGACAGGTCTAAGCATTTCAACAATACGCTCAAAGTCTTCCTCATCTTTATTTTTAGATTGTTTGGTAGGAAAAGGCACAGGTTTTTGAACCATGGTTCTCTTTCTTTTCCATGTTTTCTAGCAACAAAGTCTCTTTTATCGTATCTTTTATTCTTAGGAGGCGGGTTATCAAGATCAACAGCAGGTTCTATTTCTACATCATTATCTGGTCGAGCCTCATCATGAACATCTTCATTATTGTCATTATTCTCATCATTATCACTAGGTGCATGTTCATTACCAGATT
The DNA here is from genome assembly GCA_039707655.1 of Elymus sibiricus. Classification (NCBI taxonomy): domain Eukaryota; kingdom Viridiplantae; phylum Streptophyta; class Magnoliopsida; order Poales; family Poaceae; genus Elymus; species Elymus sibiricus. Next base: position 259,496,731 of record CM077674.1, read on the forward strand.
GTGTCTCAGCATCAGAAATAGAAACATCATTAGGATTCTCAGGAGGTTTCTCTATCTCAGGTTCACTAGAAGCATGCAAAGTCCTATCATTTTTCTTTTTCTTTTTCTTCTTGGAAGGACTAGGTGCATCAATATTAATTCTTTGAGAATCTTGCTCAATTCTTTTAAAATGACCTTCAGGATATAGAGGCTCCTGAGTCATTCTACCTCCTCTAGTAACAACTCTAACAGCATGATCATTCATTTTATTATTCATCTCATTAAGCAAATCATTTTGTGACTTAGCAATTTGTTCTAACTGAGTCTGGACCATAGAAGCATGTTTACTCAAACCTTCAAATCTTTGGTTCTGGTCAAATTTTTAGGGTGTGAAGCAACTACATTTAATATTGCTTCATAAATTCTGAAATTAATCCAGGACCTAAATATCTCTATATCCCTTGTGCATACCAAAATTCACATCAGTTTGCCATGTCATTTGCTCTACAAAATTCCTCCAAGTTCCTGTCCAGAGAGGACCTTTGTAAAGGAAGTACCCTTTAGGTATTTCCAAATGGCATGAAATTTTGCCAGTACCTACAGGGTCCTAAATAATAACTCTCCACCAAATTGCAGCTCAATCCCACACTCCAGGTGAGTGCAACCTCCAAATCCAGTTTCTGTTCTGTTTTTGGCAGTTGTATAGCAACCATCTTCAAATCTTGTTCAATTCATCACAAAATTCACAGGACTGTAGTCCTTCCTACCCTAAACCTTTGTGACATCCCCTCTGGCCCATTGGTCAAGTAACTTGACCACAACTTCTAACCCAAGTTGGCTACAACAACATTCATCTGATGCCTCCCATCAATCCATAGTCTATTTGATCGATCCATCACATCAGTGGGGCTGTAGGATGGATGGACAACACCTTGGACATCTTTTGCTAGGCCTACGTGCCCTCTCCGTGGCAATGCACGCGGTGACCGCGCTGTTGGCATGCCTGTGCGTGTGCTCTGATTGCTGTGGGCACGCTCTGGGTGTCGCCGAGCCGCGGGCCTCTTCCTCTCGGCTGCGTTCGCGCGTCCGCTTGTGCCACCCTTCCTCTCCGCCGTCCACCTGGCCCTCTATCCCCGCCCCCTCCTCCTTCCCTCTCCTCGCACCACGGCGGCCCCTGCTCTTGCCGCACGCGCGCGCACAGTGTCTTAGTGGCCGACCGCGTGTGCCTCGCCCGCGTCTGCTCCTCATGTGCCGCTGAGCCTCCACTAGCTCTCTCACGTCGTCGTCCGAGCTCTCCCGTGCGCCCACGCATCCGCGGTTCGCCAGAACCCCAGCGATCTTGCCCATGGTTTCACCCGAGCTCGGGCATCTCCGTCCGCCTATTTAACCCCTCCCCGAGCTCGCCTCTTCTCACCACTCAACCTCCTCCTCACCCAATCGGCCACCAGAGCCATCCAGCCGAGCCCCGGAGCCCTTCTTCTTCCTCTTCGGCCAGAGCTCCGCCGCTCGGCCTCTTCCTTGGTCAGCTTGCTCTGGTGCATCTCCGGACGAGCCAAGGCCACCATTGAGCTCCCCTCATTCCCCTAGTCCTCCTCAACCTCTTCCCCGGGGCAATGGTCACCGGAATCGCTCACTCCATCGATGCCCGTAGCTCGCCGCCGCCGGAGATGTAGGGTGCGACGTCATTCGGCCACCATTCTTCGAGCTGCAGGTATGGGCGTGTTCGCCGCGGAGTGCCCAATCCATTCCCTCCCTCTCCCTGTTCTGGCGCTGCCTCCTTGCCGTTGTCCGACGCCGGTAAGCACCGCCGCCCTCTGTTCTCCCTCCCTCCCTTTAAATCTGACGGGGTGGCCCCACCCGTCAGCCTCTCACCTCCCCGCTGAAGCGTTTTAAGTGGAAGCATAAACCCACTTTATGCTTTCGACGTCAGCCCCCTGGAGGTTTTCTGAAATTCATTTAAAATCCATTTTTAATCCAGATTTGACCACAATTTTGACCAGGAATATCTCCTAAACTACAAGTCCAATTGAGCTGATTCTTTTTGCATTATTTTTCTTTTGAACTCCTCTATTTTCTGGTAGAGTTTGGTATTTTTCCCTTTTGTCTAGAATTTCTGGACAGAAGAATTTGCTTTATTTGATATATATAAATGGTTGCAAAAATATTTTTCCAGAATGTTTGCTGTGTGTTTGTGAAGACCAGGAGCATTCCAACACCCCCTTGGAGCAAGGCAAGCCACAACCTCCATTTGCATGATTGCAATGCAATGCCATGGTTTATTTAATAATTTGCTTGAAATATCCATTAGTAAATACAATTTATTCATGGCATTTCTTGGAGTTATATTTGATATTGTTACTGCCATGATGATGCTTGGATTTCTAGGACTAATGATTTGCAGATTGAGGGTGACATGTTGCTATGGGATTTCTTGTAGCAGTAGTCATGCCTTCTTCATGATCATATTAAATATTATAAATTATTGGAGTTCAAAATAATGATATGGCTATATTATGCTTTGGATTATTAGATGTAACTTGCTATGACTAGCATCCCAGATTGATATATTGTGTTGGGGTAACAGTTCTATCATGGATATATCTTGGGGACAAATTCTGTCATTTCGTTGGTCAGGTGCCACCGAATCGAGCTCACCAGTGCAGCCACACCTGCCTGGATGGAGAGGCCCTAATTCGGTCTATTGTCATGCCTCTCGCCGGTGCCTCCAACTAGGGAAGGTTATGTGCTCGCGCTGCCCTGGCTCGGTAGGCGTCCGTACCCTTGTGTGCCCGAGTTGTGTTGTACTCGGGTGTCCCCATTTGGGACGAGTTTGTTTGTTGGCCACGACGGTGGCGGCCACAGAGGTGGCGGATGTCACGAGTTGACATCGGGGCCACCCATGACATAGCCCAAAGGGGAGTTTGTCGGAGTGGCCGGGAGAGTGTCATGCAATAGATTGGTTTTGCTGGAATATCGTTGGTCCACCCGAATGGGAGCACGAGGCCATGAGTTCCGTAGTGTGGGTACAGTGTACTAACCTCTGCAGAGTGTACAATCTATCAATAGCCGCGTCCTCGATTATGGACACAGTTTGTTGTAGGTCACACCGTTTGATCAACACTCCCGATGACGGAATGACTTATAGAATGACTTATATAATGACTTATATTTGTATGTGAGTAAGTAACAGTTTGGTAGGATGCCGATGATGACATTGGGATGATCTTGAGGGTGATCATCGGGTTGTGAGATGATCACGCGGTGATCACGAGGATATATTGATCACGAGGTAATCGAGATGATATATTGCTTGGCCGGAATGCCAAGAGGGAGATGGTTCATGTAGATGATGGTTCCTCAGTAATTCTAGCTTTACCATATCATGATTAATAGTTACCTCCACATCATAGTAGTTGAGCATAACTTAACCTGTTAATGCTATGTTGTTGTCTTGCCTTGATGCTTTTGGTTGTTGTGAGCTTGCGAGTACATTCAAAGTACTCACCTGGCGTGTCATGCCAGATTGCAGGTGATGCCGTGATTGATTGCCTGTCAAGGATTCTGATCGTGCGAGCTAGACCGTGTGCCAGCCAGAGTCCCTGCGGAGTGGAGTTCATCACCATCGTCGTCGTTCCGCTGCTACGAGTTGTTCCGCTGCTAGCATAGATCTACCTTAGCAGGCGTAGTGTCGCCGTGCTGTTGTAATTTTTGTAATAGCAGACCCTTGTACCCTTATCACTTGTAATAAGAGCTGATTTGTTCTATGCCAGCAGTGCCGTATTCCAGAAGACTTGATCTCTGGGCTGGAATACGGGGCGTTCCGGTGCCTCTGAGCCGGGGTGCCACAAGAATCTTCGTATAACACTAAGTTACCTCAACGGGGATATGCATCTCCCCAACAATGAGAGTTTCATATTTCTTTTTGACAGAAGGAAGAGGGAATTCAAAACCTCCAATAGTGATTGTCGAAAAAAATTAAATAATGTTGATACCATTCACTGAAGTTTGCCTCCTCGGAAAATAGACCGTATGCTCATTACCATTGACATGAAAAGTAACCTTGCTTTTGTTGCAATCAATAACAGCCCCTGCAGTGTTCAAAAAAGGTCTACCAAGGATAATCGACATGTTGTCGTCCTCGGGGATATAAAGAATAACAAAGTCTGTCAAGATAGTAACATTTGCAACTACAACGGGAACGTCCTCACAAATTCCAATAGGTATAGTAGTTGATTTATCAGCCATTTGCAAAGATATTTCAGTAGGTATGAGCTTATTCAAATCAAGTCTTTTATATAGAGAGAAAGGCATAACACTAACACCGGCTCCCAAATCACATAAAGCGTTTTAACATAACTTCTTTTAATAGAGCATGGTATAGTAGGTATTCCTGGATCTCCCAACTTTTTAGGCACTCCATCCTTAAAAGAATAATTTGCAAGCATGGTGGAAATTTGAGCTTCAGGTATCTTTATTTTATTAGTTACAATATCTTTCATATATTTAGCATATGGAGGCATTTTCAAAATATCAGTCAGGCGAGCATGCAAAAAGACAGGTCTAAGCATCTCAACAAAGCACTCAAAGTCTTCCTCATCCTTATTTCTAGATGGTTTAGTAGGAAAAGGCATGGGTTTTTGAACTCATGGTTCTCTTTCCTTTCCATGTTTTCTAGCAATGAAATCACTTTTATCATATCTTTTATTCTTAGGAGGTGGGTTATCAAGATCTACAATAGGTTCTATTTCTACATCATTATCTGGATGCGCATCATCATGAACATCATTATCATTAAGTGGATGTTCATTACCAGATTGTGTCTCAGCACTAGAAATAGAAACATCATTATGATTCTCAGAAGGTTTTTCTATCACAGGTTCACTAGAAGCAGGCAAAGTTTTATCATTTTTCTTTTTCTTTGTCATCTTAGATGAACTAGGTTCATCAGTATTAATTCTTTGAGAATCTTGCTCAATTCTTTTGGGATGACCATCAGGATGTAGAGAATCTTGAGTCATTCTACCCCCTCTAGTAACAACTCTAACAGCACGATCATTCATTTTATTATTCATTTCATCAAGCAAATCATTTTGGGACTTAACAATTTGTTCCAACTGAGTATGAACCATAGAAGCATGCTTACTTAAGCCCTTAACATCATTAGCAGTTCTAAACATCAAATCACTCAAACGATCTATCATGAAAGCATTGCGTTTCAATTGATTGCTAACATACATATTAAACTGGTCCTGCTTAATGATATAATTATCAAATTCATACAGGCATTGGCTAGCAGATTTATTATAAGGAATATCACCTTCATCAAATCTAGTAAGAGAATTTACCTCTATTACCTATGTCGGGGTGTCGAGCCCATGTATTTCTTCAAAGGTTGTAAATTTTTAACATCTTCAGTTTTAATAAACTTTTCTTTCATAGACTTCTTAGCTTCTTGCATATCTACTGGACTGAGGAATAGAATACCTCTCTTCTTCGGAGTTGACTTAGGTGATGGTTCAGGAAGTGTCCAATCATCGGCATTTCTCAACATATTATTCAATAGTTCTTCAGCATGTCCAACAGTTCGTTCCCTGAAAACAGAACCAGCACAACTATCTAGGTAGTCCCTAGAAGCATCGGCTAGTCCATTATAAAAGATATCAAGTATTTCATTCTTCTTAAGAGGATGATCTAGCAAATCATTAAGTAATTGGAGAAGCCTCCCCCAAGCTTGAGGGAGACTCTCTTCTTCAATTTGCACAAGTTTCATTTGTAACAAAAGTAGTATCATCAATTACTTGCGACATATCAGAATGAATAACAGGTGGTGGTGTCGCGAGCCTACTCAAAACAGAAGGTGAATCAAGTGCAGAGTGTGATGGCAGTTCCTTACCTCCCCTCGTCTTAGAGGGAACGATCTTGGTCTTAGCGTCTTTAAGATTCTTCATAGTGATCAACAGATATAAATCCGAAGTGACTCAACAAATAGAGCTATGCTCCCCGGCAACGACGCCAAAAAAAGGTCTTGATAACCCACAAGTATAGGGGACGCGACAGTCTTCGAGGGTAGTATTTCACCCAAATTTATTGATTCGACACAAGGGGAGCCAAAGAATATTTGTGAGTATTAGCAGTTGAGTTGTCAATTCAACCACAACTGGAGAACAAAATATCTACAGCAAAGTATTTAGTAGCACAGTAGTATGATAGTTTTGATAGCAGTAGTAACAGTAGCAATAGCAGCAAAGACAGTAACAGTAGCAGTTTTGTAGTGCTTGTAACAGCAGCAGCAATAGTAACTTAGCAAAGATCAATATGAGAAAAGCGTAGGCATTGGATCGGTGATGGATAATTGTGTTGGATGACATTCACAACCTAGAGCAATACACAATAGCTCCAATTCATCAATGTAATGTAGGCATGTATTCCATATATAGTCATACGTGCTTATAGTAAGAACTTGCATGACATCTTTTGTGCTACCCTCCCATGGCAGTGGGGTTCATAGGCAAACTAAGTGATATTAAGGCCTCCTTTTAATAGAGAACCAGAACAAAGCATTAGCACTTAGTGAATACATGAACTCCTCAAACTACGGTAATCACCGGAAAGAATCCCAATTATTGTCACCTTGGGGTATGGAGATCATAGCATGTAATAGGTGCATACAACTTGCAAGATAGGATCAAGAACACAAACATATTCATGAAAACATATAGGGTCCAGATATGAAATCATGGCACTCGAGCCCTAGTGCAAGCATTAAGCATAGCAAAGTCATAGCAACATCAATCTCAGAACATAATGGATACTAGGGATCAAACCCTAACAAAATTGACTCGATTACATGATAAATCTCATCCAACCCATCACCGTCCAGCAAGCCTATGAAGAAATTACTCACACCCGGTGGTGAGCATCATGAAATTGGTGATGGAGGATGGTTGACGATGACGACGGCGTCGAATCCCCCTCTCGGAGCCCCGAACGGACTCCAGATCAGCCCTCCCGATGAAGAACAGGAGGTGGCGACGGCTCCGTATCGTAAAACGCGATGATACTTTTTCTCTGATTTTTTTCTCCACGAATAGGTATATATGGACTTGGAGTTAGGGTTGCCGGAGCTGCCAGGGGCCCACAAGCCTGGGGGGCGCGCCTTGGGGGGTAGGACGCGCCCCTGAGCTTGTGGCTCTTGGGTGGCCCCCCTCCAGTAGATCTTTTTGCCAGTATTTTTTTATATATTCTGAAATAATTGTAACACCCCGATTTTTGGCCCCTTCTTTTTCTTTTGAATTTCTTCGAATTTTCATTTGGAGTTTTTTTTTCCGTGGCTATGTGGTCTTGAAACCTGGGAAAATCTTCTCTCCTGCCACTTCCTAGTGGCTTGTCATTCTCAAATATATCCTAAGGCCATGTCATTTCCATTTTAGCCCAACCCCAATATTTATTTCTTGGGAATAGTCCTTTTTCTATTAAAGGAATAACCCTGTTTGCCCTAGGTTGTGAAGCAACCTACATTTCTGTCTTCCACAAAATTCCCAAAAAATTCTCATAAATTCTTTGGATCATATCTTCCACAAATATGCCAAAACCCATCCTTGCCTAGTTCAAAAATAATTCAGGAATATTCATTCCCTATTCTGTCCGGAATGGCACTTTGTGAAGGAAGTACTATTTATCTTTTCGTGATTGCCTTAAAATTTTTTGGACACTCTCTCATATCCAAATAATTGCCACATGCCAAAATTCAAGTTCATTTGCCTAGTAAATCTTCCTCAGAAAATTTCCAAAGTTTCTGATCAGAGAGAAGCTTTGTGAAGGAAGTAATAGCTAGGCTTATACAAATGAGTTGAAATTTTGGGAGATCATTAATATGATCAAATAATGACTCTCCACCAAATTTCATCTCCACCCAACAATCTATGTGAGCACACCTTCAAATCTTGGTTTCTGGTCACAATTTCAGTTTGTGAAGCAACTATATTTTATAATGCTTCAAAAATTCTGAAATTAATCCAGGACCTAAATATCCCTAAATAATGTGAGCATGAAAAAATTCACATTAGTTTGACAAGCCATTTTATCTGAAAAAGTCCCCCAAGTTTATGTCCAGTGGGAATCATTGTGAAGGAAGTACCATTTTGGTTTATCCAAATGGGATGAAATTTTTATGGCACCTTCATATGCCCAAATGATCACCCTTCACCCATTTTCAGCTCAATCCAAACAACCATGTGAGTGCTACTTCCTGATCTAGCTTCTGGACCAGATTTGGCAGTTGTAAAGCAACTAGGTTAAATATTGGTCCAAATCCCTTCAAAATCCACAGGATGGTAGTCCTTCCTAGCCTAAACCTTAGTGACATCTTGGTTAGCTCTTATCCCCTCTAACTTGATCACAGCTTCATGCCTAAGTTTGCAACAGCAAACTTCAGCTGATCCATCCCATCAACACATAGTCTCTTTGGCCGAGCCATCACATCAGGGGGACTGTAGGTTGGAGGGACAACACGATAGACATCTTTTTGCAGACCCTCGTGCCCTCTCCTCACCATGCCACATGGTGACCATGCTGGTGGCAAGCACTGGGCGCGCTCTGCTCGTCATTTTGCTTTGGGCATTCTTCTCTCAGCCGGTTCCGCGCATCCTACCGTGTCTACAGCGTAGACCATCCTCCCCTGCATCCACGTAGCCTCCTCCCCATCCCTCCCGTCGCCGTCCGGACGCGGACACCACATGCCCGCGTGGGCACAGTGGCCGAGTGGCCGACCGGACACCGCACCGCCCGCGTCTGCACCTCCACTACCCCTCTCTCGTCGCCATCAGTCTCTCTGTTCATGTGCACGCAAACGCGGACGTCGCCAGAACACGCTCCATCCGGCCGCGACGACATCCGGGGACGGCTCCTTCGCCTCGGCTATATAAGCCCTTCCCGAGCTCTCCCAACCGCACCAACCTCTCTCCCACCCTCCTCTAGCCCCGCCTAGCCTCTTCCCCGAGCTCGGGAACCCCTCCTAGCCCTCCTTGGCCGCCATGGCCGCCGCCCTCCTCGGCCTAAATTCGGTCAATGCCGAACCCCTTCCCTCCCCATTCCACTTCCAGCAAGGTCCCCTGGCCATGGTGAAGCCCTCCCCGCAACCCCCTCCTCCTCCGGTGAGCCGTGGCACCGTGGCCAACTTTGGTCGACGCCGCCATCTGCCTCGGTCGGCGTTGTGCTCACTCTGGTGCACCCCGGCGCGCGCGAGGTGCCCAGGCAGGAGCGCCTCGTCGCCCTGAGCTCACCGGTGTGCGGAGCGTCGCCGGAGACGGCCGGTAGCTACGGCTATCGCCGTCGAGCTTCGCCTCTGTCTCGGCCGTGCGCGGGCGATGGAGGTTGAAGACGACGACCAGCCAGGCGGGCCCTGCCACCCAGCAACCCCACCAGTCAGCCGCACAATTGAGTCAACCCCGGGCCCGCGCGTATAAGTGGAAGCGTACTCCGGAGTTTACGTCTTCGGTTTACTGAAGGCGTATTTCTGTACTACTTAAGTTCAGAATGCGTTTTCACTTTACCGAAAGCGTATTCTCCCAAAAGACGCTTTCTGTTTAAACCCAGCCGACCGAAAGGGTTATATAGCGGACGTTCGTCCGTTAGCAGCAGAAAAACTCAATTTTTATTTGTTTTTCTGTCTATCGAACGAATGGCCGTATCTCCGCAACCGTAACTCCGATTCAGGTGATTCCAAAGCCCACGATCTCAGTTCGTCGAGCCCGTTCCGATGGTACCATTTTCATGAGGTTGTCACACTGTGAAAATGACCATTTTGCCCTTGACCATAAAACAGCTCCGCCGAGAGGGAAACTTTCCGGCGATTCTTTCCGCGAGTTCATCGCACTTCTCCCCGATGGTTCCTCCATCCCGAGGCAAGCCACAACAGCCACTTGCATGATGGCATTGCAGTAGCCATGGTTTCCACTTGAATATTTAATAACTGTTTGCGCATTTAATTCTTTTGTGAATGCTTCGAATATGTTTGTGAATCCATGCTCATTGCTTATGCCATGTTCATTTTCATCTAGTAAGTGATATGATTAATTGCTAAGGATATTATTTTCATGTTTTATTCTTGCAGTTATTTTCGATGCTAGTAAGAATGTTATGGTCACATGAGTAGTTACGGTTTGATATGGAAATTCTTGTGATAGTCATGATCGTCATTATGCCATGATCATTTGCATCCCGTAGCATAAATGATTTATCTTTGTTGATACTATGTTGTTAAAAGGTTATGTTGCCCATCCATGGTTGCACTGATATCATGCTCATATGCATTGTCATATTATTTTACTGTGACTCAGCTCATCACCATTCAAGTTGAACCAGACATTAATCGAACTTGAACAAATCTGTTGGCTGAGTCATGGTGCCATCGGATCGAGCTAACCAGTGCAGCCACACTTTCCTTATGGGAGGCCCTAATGCGGTCTGTTGTCATGCCTCTCGCCGGTGCCTCCAACTAGGGAAGGTTATGTGCGCGCGCTACCCTGATCAGGTAGGCGGCCATAAGCCTTGTGCCCGAGTTGTTTGCGCGCGGTTGTCCCCGTTTGGGACGAGTTTGTTTGTTGGGCCACGATGGTGCCAGCCACAGAGGTGGCGGATGTCACGAGTTGACATCGGGGCGACCCAGGACATAGCCCAAAGGGGAGTTTGTCGGGAGTGGCCGGGAGAGTGTCATGCAATAGATTGGTTTTGTCGGAACGTCGTTGGTCCACCCGAATGGGAGCACGAGGCCATGAGTTCTGTAGTGTGGGTACAGTGTACTAACCTCTGCAGAGTGTATAATCTATCGATAGCCGCGTCCTCGGTCATGGACACAGTTCGTAGTAGGTCACACTGTGGGTCAACAGTAATAAAAATCTGAATAATAAACAACCCCGGTTCCATGAGGAAAGAAGTTGGTTGATCTTTATGTGGTCATGCGATGATCACAGGTAGAGATCAAGCTCCGTGTGGTCATGTGATGATCACGATGGTAAGTTGGTGGTTACAAGATAACCCCCGAGCAGAGTAAGTTGGTCCATGAGACCTTAAACGTCGACCCCCTTGCATGCTAGTATCATCCTGTTCATATCATGAATTATATGTATATGCCATGCTCATGTTGTTGCCATGCTCATGTTGTTGCCATGCTCAAGCTGTTACCATGCTCATGTTGTTGCCATGCTCATGTTGTTCTAGTAATATAGTGTTCATCTTTGATGATTAACTTGTAAATGCCATGCTGTTGTATGTCTTGATTGCTTTGGTTGTTGTGAGCTTGCGAGTACATTCAAAGTACTCACCTGGCGTGTCATGCCAGATTGCAGGTGATGATGTGATTGCTTGTTTGTCGAGGACCCCGAGGTTGCACTCTAGGATACGTCCCAGCCAGAGTCCCTGCGAAGTGGAGTTCATCACCGTCACCATTGTTCCGCTGCTAGAATTCTTTCTGCTTCGAGATGTGCCGCTGCTAGCATAGAACTACCTGAGCAGGCGAAGTGTCGCCGTGCCCCTGTAACCTTCATGCCTTCAGAACCTTTGTACCCGTGTTATTTGTAATAAAGAGCTGATTTGTTCTATGCCAAGCAGTGCCGTATTCCAGAAGACTTGATCTCTGGGCTGGAATACGGGGTGTTCCGGTCTCTCTGAGCCGGGGTGCCACAATAATTCTCCGTAAATTTCGAGCTCAATCCGAGAACTTTTATTTCTGCACAAAAATAACACCATGGCAATTCTGCTGAAAATAGCGTCAGTCCGGGTTAGTTCCATTCAAATCATGCAAATTCGAGTCCAAAACAAGAGCAAAAGTGTTTGGAAAAGTAGATACGTTTGGGACGTATCAACTCCCCCAAGCTTAATTCATTGCTTGTCCTCAAGCAATTCAGTTGACAAACATAAAGTGACAAAGAAAAACTTTTACAAACTCTTTTGTTCTTGTTGTCTGTATATATGCTTAACTAGCATCCAAGTTTTCAGCAAAGATCATGAACTAACCATATGAATGATAATACTTAGGTCTCACATTTACTCATGTCAATAACATAACCAACTAGCGAGCAATAATGAGGTATCTCAGATGCCAACAATTTGTCAAAACAATCATGATATAATATGATAACATGGTATCTCGCTAGCCCTTACTGAGACCGCAAAACATAAATGCAGAGCACCTCTGAAGTTCAAGTAATGACTAGATATTGTAATTCATGGTAAAAAAGATCCAGTCATGTCACACCCAACATTAACTATACTCAATGCATAAAAATGACAATAGTGCCCTCCAACTGGTGCTCGAATGACAAGGTGATGACTCAATAATAAAAGTAAAATAATATAAAAATAAATAGATAGGCCCTTCGCAGAGGGAAGCATGGATTCGCGGAGGTGCCAGAGCTCAGAGCTTAAAATAGAGATGAAAACAATTTTGAGAGGTATGCTTTTCCTGTCAACGTCACGACCGAGGATTTTCAATATCTTCCATGCTAAACACATTATAGGAGGTTGATACGTGTCCTACGTATCTATAATTTTTGATTGTTCCATGCTATTATTGTATCAATCTGGGATGCTTTATATGCAATTATATATCATTTTTTGGGACTAACCTATTAACCTAGTGCCCAGTGCCAGTTGCCGTTTTTTGCCTGTTTTTGATTTTTCAGGAAATCAGTACCAAACGAAGTCGGAATGCCACGAAACTTTTTGACGATTTTTTCTGGACAAAAGAGACCCTGGAAGCTTTGGGAGGAGGCCAGAAGCCTCAAGAGGAAGCCACAAGGCAACAGGATGTGGCCCCAGGGGGGCGCGCCCTGATGCCTTTGTGGGCCCCTCGTGGCTCCTTTTGACCTAACTAGCACAGTGGCCCTCGCAAATGCAAGGGCAGCCTCTTTTGTGCCTTTTTTCTTCTATGAAGGTGGGTTTTCCTCTGGCCTCTTTGCATCATATGTGCGCGGGCAATTTCTTAATTTTATATTTTGTATTAGTTTTAATACCATGCATCATGAAATGGCCCTTAACGACATTCAAAAACACTTTGTTTTCTTAAATATTTTTAGTTTAATTCAAGATATGGAAGTTAAAATTATCAGTAGTATCTTAGCGATAAAAATGAGAGATTTTAACTCGAAAACAAATTAACTTTTAAATATTACTCATAACGAAATTTAAGCATTGTACTTTCTATGATTTAACATGTAGAAATTGTTAACAAAGACATATAATGTAGAGATCATATGGTGCCTCTTCTTTATGGGGCCACACAGTTTTTGCATTATGACGTTTATTTAATAAAAGTTGACCGATATTTTTAATATAAAACAATTTCCAAAGGATTCGCTGAAATCGAACAAACGGTAAAGTGTGAGATGAGTAGATGGGGGAATTTACTGATTGAAAGACAATAAGTGACATTTCAAGTGTATTTTCAGTATGCTTATGCCTGGGATCGTAGAATATAGAGTTTCACTATGCCACATGTCTCCTCTTTTTCTTATATATGTGCTTGCATATCATGTTTGGTTTTGTAAGAAAATTTCATCTCTAATGAAAACCGAGAGAAACCTAATATCTATGAACGGCGACATGAAATGTCTGCAACCTTTCAGTGACCAAATTTAGAGGAAACTGCTATCAAGGAAATTGTCTATCTTGTAAAAAGTAACTACTACTTACCAACTATTCTAGAATCAACACAAATACTAACCATGAACTATCTTGTTATGAAAGAAATAATCAAATTATCATTGTTTTATTATATATTTCATGGCCACGTAATTGGTCAGGGTATTTCTAATACCATAAAAATTGAATGAAAAATCAATATATGTATAACCTAAATCAGGCTACACACATAAGAATAGATATAGTTAGAAACATATAGCTTGAAGGGTGGAACCCGTAATTGCAAGCCAATCAGAAATTCTATACCAATGTTAGGGAGAGAAATCAACTAATTTTGTGTAAAAAAGGTATTCCTTCATGTGAACATCCAGCATACCAATTGGTTCATCTAAAAAAAGAGTACCATTTGGATTTTATGAATTTCAGTGCGTCGATTGTTTCCTCCTGTTCGACATCACGTTTCCGCTAATTTGCTCAAAAGCTCCGTTTTGTTATGAAAAAAATTTGGAGTATAATTCACAAATGTACACTACAATCATAGAATAATTTGCAGCCCTAGTACATATGAATAGCATTCGACATATATTTGTTGCATATTGCAATATCTCAAAGCCATGATACATATTCCTCACCTCTATATTTCACATTGTCTTTGTTGATACTGATAAATCTAGAGAGTGTTTTGTATTATACAGATGGAGTAGTAAAAAATGTATATAGCTAGCTATGACATGCCCGTACCAAGATAAGGCAAGTCTTTATTCGATCTTGTTGCTACCATGCCGCAAGTATTTAATCAATCATGTACCTAGCTCCTTGCTACAAGGTTGCATGCATGAGGAAGTTTGAAACCTAAGACCGCTAATGTGCCTACACGTATGGGGGAGAGGCTGGCCGACGGGCGGGCAGAGGGTGCCGAATGCTACAGTGATGGCCGCGTATGTGAGGATGTACTCACATACATGCAAGGGGAGTTCTGATTCAGCAAGGAGCACATAACTGAAGAGCTCCACTCCATGCGATTTCTTTACCTCTTAAAACTCCGATCGGCTCCCGCTATGGTTGTTGAGTTTGCTGTCTCCCCCATATGTAAGGCACCGGAACCATACCTCAAACATCCCCGCCCAAGAATTCTCAGCAGAGGCATTCTCCTCATCCTCCTCATGTGCAATTGAACCGATGTCGTGTCCTCATCATGCAAGGCGCTGGACCATCAGAATTCTGGGCGCCGAGGCATTCTCCTCTGTTCGGCCGTCTCCTTGTCGTGGAAGCCAATGGAACTGCACCGCAACGTGCCCGCCTAGGAATTCTCGGGTGAGGCATTCTCCTCGTCCTCATTGCCGTCTGAGGAAGCAAGGTTGACCTTTGTCGTCCCTGACCATGAATTCTTGGCCGAGGCAATCTCCAAGTACTCATCACATACCATCGCCCATTTGAGCAAGGCCCTTCCTATGTGATGACGGCGGTGAGGAGGATGTGATTGACCCTTTTGCCTACATGCAAGGGGAGTCCTGATTCAGCAAGGAGCACATAATTGAAGCGAGCTCCACTCCATGCGATTCCTTTACCTCCTAAAACTCCGATCGATACGTACTTGCAGCCATCAATCGAATCCAGTGTGTTGGGTTCCAGCCGGCGGCCAGCGGCGAGAATCAATCAGGCCACGGTTAGTGTGCACGTGTGTGTGTGATCTATACGAAGTTAGCTAGCTTCGTCTAGTAACGTTAGTTCCAGGAGAATCGCTCGGCAAGCCGTAGGCTAGCTTTGCACTGCTATGTATCTCGGAGTAAAAGAAGTTTGGGATTGCATCAGTGTTGTTTCATCGTCGTCGTCGCATGTCGCCGGAAGCTGCGAGGCAAATTGATAGAGACTCCATCCTGGCAACGCATGTGATGCATTCATATATGAAAGGCAATGCAGGGTTTTCTTTTATTCCCAATGAATGCATGCATGCATAAACCAAGACATAGCACACGCCCAGGCTGGCTTGTTTATTTTAAACCAACTTATCAGCCCCACGTCCCATGATGTCCTTCCTTTTTATAATGGGAATGCTTTACGAAATGTTTTCTCATCATAATGGCAGTGGTGGGTAATTTTTCACGTATAAACATTATCTAATGGTTGTAAATTTTAGACTATTAAATAAACGGTCGGATGTTTCTAATTTTTGTGGTAATTTCTATCTTATTTCTCTTTTTTCTGGTGATCCCGTCAAATATTTTTTATATATAATAATAGATAGATTCCACTTCTATAAATTCTCAAATATTGGGAAACCAACAGGGAGCCACCACGAATAACTTTTCCGCCGCCGCAAGCTTCTGTTCTTCCGCGATCCCATCTGGAGGCCTTTTCCGGCAATCTTTCGGAGGGGGAATCGATCACGGAGGGCTTCTTTAGCAACCTTGCCACCCCTCCGATGATGTGTGAGTAGTTTACCACAGACCTACGGATCTATAGCTAGTAGCTAGATGACTTCTTCTCTCTCTTTGATCTTCAATACCATGTTCTCCTCGATGTTCTTGGAGTTCTATCCTATGTAATCTTCTTTTGCGTTGTGTTTGTTGGGATCCGATGAATTGTGGGTTTATGATCAGATTATTCATTAGAAATATTTGAGTCTTCTCTGAACTCTTTTATGCATGATTGTTATAACTTTGTATTTCTCTCCGATCTATTCGTTTGGTTTGGCCAACTAGTTTGATTTATCTTGTAATGGGAGAGGTGCTTTGTGATGGGTTCAATCTTACGGTGTTCTATATCCCAGTGACAGAAAGGGACAAGACACGTATTTTTATTGTTGCCATTAAGGATAAAAAGATGGGATTTAATCATATTGCTTGAGTTTACTTTGTCTACATCATGTCATGTTGCTTAAGGCATTACTCTGTTTTATACTTAATACTCTAGATGCATGCTGGATAGCGGTCGATGAGTGGAGTAATAGTAGTAGATGCAGGCAGGAGTCGGTCTACTTGTTTCAAACGTGATGCCTATATACATGATCATTGCCATGAATCTGTCATAATTATGCACTTTTCTATCAATTGCCCAACACTAATTTGTTTACCCACCGTATGCTATATGTTCAAGAGATAAGCCTCTAGTGAAAACTATGGCCCCCGGGTCTACTTTTATCATATATTAAAATTCAAAAATACCTTGCTGCAATTTATTTAATTTTATTTTCTTTTGCAATTTACTTTCCAATCTATCACTATCAGAATTAATCCTTGCAAGTAACCACTAAGGGGATTGACAACCCTCTTATTTGCTTTGGGTGCAAGTGTTTACTTTTGTGTGTGTAGGTGCTGCTAACGATGTTCTGTGTGGTTCTCCTACTGGATTGATAATCTTGGTTCTTAACTGAGGGAAATACTTATCTCTACTATACGACATCATCCTCTCCTCTTTGGGGAAATCCCAACACAGTTCACAAGTAGCAGGAAGAATTTCTGGCGCCGTTGCCGGGGAGACATCACCAAAACCTATCAAGTACCTTCGCATAAACTATCATCCACATGCATTTACTTTATTTGCCTTTTATTTGCATTTGCCTCTCATTTTCATCTCCCCCACTTCTAAAACAATTTACAAAAACACAAAAATATTTTCGTTTGCTTGTTTGCTTGTTTGCTCATTTGCTTGCTTTTATTGCCTTCATGTAAACACACAAAACAGAAAATGAAAGCAAAAATCTAAGATGACTATGGATCCACTTAAAGTTTTCTACTTGGATCATCTTCGATCCATTTGTGCTCGTGCTGTAACCCCAACTAGTTTAGTTGACGGAAAATCATTAGATGAGCATGCTCATTTTGTGCGTCACCGTTTGTTCTAAAAAAGGGAGACTCTTATGGAATCAAATAAATTGTTTGCTATGCTATGCTTGGAATCTATGCGAAATATATTATGTTACTTGTTGCTCTGAGAACCCTAAAAAACACCTTCCCTACCTATGTGAGTTTAATGATAATGAAATCTTATCTTCTTATGCCAAGGGTATTTATAGCTACCACTACAGGAATCAGGCACTTTGCCGTCTGCCATGGCAGACGGCAAAGGAATGTCTGGCAGACGGCAAAGCCCTTTGCCGTCAGCCAGCAGACAGCCCCACGTCCGGCTGAATGAACTACGGCAGAGGGCTGCTTTGCCGTCTGCTTATATAAAGCGGATGGCAAAGAAGTTTGCCGTCAGCCATACTAAGCAAGCAGGCAGCAAATGCCTTGGACGGCAGAGGGATAGGTTTAGGCCCGTTAGGTGGCTAACGGCGTACTTTGCCGTCTGCCAGCAGACGGCAAAGGCGCAAAGTTCTTTGCCGTCTGCCAGCTGACTTCAGCTGACGTCAGGCGTCAGCTGGGGCCAATGCATGCCCTTTGCCGTCTGCCAGCAGACGGCAAAGCACACCAGCCTTTGCCGTCTGCTGGCAGACGGCAAAGTGCCCAAATAGGCCAGCCCAGGTGCCCCCCAGGTTGCACAGGTAGCTGCCACGTGGCAGCTTTGCCGTCCGCTGGCAGACGGCAAAGTGCATGTATTGCCCCAGTTAATTCTGTTTTTTCTTAAATTCAATCAATTTCACAGATATATATATATATATATATATATATTCATTTGAAAATACTTTCAACAAGCATACATATCCCTACCATATGGATATGATCATCCAACACATATATATATACCAAATCAAAAGTCCATATCCAACATATATATAGCCAACATATCCAACAATTAAGCAAAAAGTCCATATACAATGGTTTCATCCATACATACATATATAGGTAGCAAGTTTCACATTGTTCGTCCTACAAAATCAAAACAAAAAGGAAGGACAAGGAGAAGAGTAGACTCCATCAACGCAAGCTTCCGTGATCTGAAGCAAATCTGCAAAATGGGAAAGAAGAAAGTTAGAAGAAGAAGACTAGAAGAAGAAGAAGAAGAAGAAGACTAGAAGAAGAAGAAGAAAAAGAAGAAGAAGAAGAAGAAGAAGAATTTTTCTTCTCTTTCTTTTTCTCCTCTTCTTTTTCTTCTTCTTATTGCTTACTTGTGTCATTTTAGAGTTAACCTAGGTAAATAGGTCATTTTGGAGCTAAGTAAGGTTATTATGTCATTTTTGAGGAAAATAAGCTAAGCATATGACATTTTGGAGGTAACCAAGGTTATTATGCCATTTTGACCTAAGTATGCTAAGTATGTCATAAATGAACTAAATAAGCTAAGTATAGGTCATTATTGAGCTAACCTAGGTAATTATGCCATTTTTGAGCTAACTAAGCATATTAAGTCATTTTGGAGGAAAAAATGCTAAGTGTAGGTCATTTTAGAGCTAACCTAGGTAAATAGGTCATTTTGGAGCTAAACCAAGGTTATTATGCCATTTTTTTACCTAAGTAAGCTAATTATGTCATAAATGAACTAGCTAAGCTAAGTATAGGTCATTATTGAGCTATCTTAGGTAGTTATGCCATTTTTTAGCTAACTAAGCATATTAAGTCATTTTGGAGGAAAAAATGCTAAGTATAGGTCATTTTAGAGCTATCCTAGGTAAAATAGGTCATTTTGGAGCTAAGTAAGGTTATTATGTCATTTTCAAGGAAAATAAGCTAAGTATATGACATTTTGGAGCTAAACCAAGGTTATTATGCCATTTTTGACCTAAGTAAGCTAAGTATGTCATAAATGAACTAGCTAAGCTAAGTATAGGTCATTTTTGAGCTAGCCTAGGTAGTTATGCCATTTTTGAGCTAACTAAGCATATTAAGTCATTTTGGAGGAAAAAATGCTAAGTGTAGGTCATTTTAGAGCTATCCTAGGTAAAATAGGTCATTTTGGAGCTAAGTAAGGTTATTATTTCATTTTCGAGGAAAATAAGCTAAGTATATGATATTTTGGAGCTAAACCAAGGTTATTATGCCACTTTTGACCTAAGTAAGCTAATTATGTCATAAATGAACTAATTAAGCTAAGTATAGGTCATTATTGAGCTAGCCTAGGTAAGATAGGTCATTTTGGAGCTAAGTAAGGTTATTATGTCATTTTCGAGGAAAATAAGCTAACTATATGACATTTTGGAGCTAAATAGGTCATTTCTTAAGCTAAGTATGCATTTGTTAAGCAAAACACTAGGGAAAACGTACCGTCATCACGGAGGTGAAGGACTGGTCGCGCCAGTGGCAGACGCAGAAGGATCGGTCGATGCTTGTCGGGAGTTACGCTGCACCAAAGATCATTTGCAATGTCTCGTTAGCATGATGCAACTCAAATGTGAAGACTAGTAACTAATGACCATTCAAATGAAACTCACCGTGCCCGCCGGAGCAATGACTGGCATCGGCGGAGGGGTCTGACCGTTGCTCTGGCACATGGTCTGCACATTTGGTTTTCACGAGTCAGTCATATTAGTTAGTAATAAAACGAACATTACGTGCATGATTTGGCTAATATGCAGAAGAAACTTACCACGAAGAGCTCGTATAAGGCCCGGTGAGACGCGTCGTTCCGGTTCCTCTCCTCCAACTCCCTCTCCCTCTCCGCCGCCTGCCTCTTTGCCTCCGCCAGAAGCTCCTGGGTCTTCGCTCTCTCTTTCTCAAGAGCAGCCTGCAACACCACTCCTCGTTAGCATTGTAATCATCGATGGCCGCACACACAATGTAATGGAGGAAAGGTATCTGAGTCCATATAACTAACCTTGATTTGGAGCTCCATTGGCCGTGGACGAGGCCTTATCTCAGGATCGGAGCTCGTCTGGCGCTTCTTGATCTCCGGGAGAGTGCTAGGACAACGTATCAGTCCATCCCCAATGGCTATCGAGCCATGGGGCCTCCCGCACCAGATATCATCACCAGCTCTGGATCAAGAGGTTGCCAGCTCGGGTTAAAGTCCTCCCCTTTCCTCGCCTTCCCCTCGTCTCTGTACCTCACGAGCTTGTTGTGGGAGGAGATGTTGGTGAAGCTCTCTAGATGATCAAGTTCAGACTCAGAGAATGCCTTGGCCTTCTTGTACTTTGCAGTATGGGCCATGCCATAGAGGTCGAACACCTCTGGCACCTCCGTCTTGTTGTGTCGCGCCTAAAAGAGAGTAACAAAGTATTAGTTAAGGGCTTAAGCTAGCATGAAGAATGAAATTGCATGAATCATGAAGCAAACCACATACCCAGTTATTCCCGAACTCATATAGGTTGGCGCTCCCTTGATGGTGTGGCACACCAACCATTTTGGCACGCCGCTCCTTGGCATTGTTGTGGACGGCTAGCCATTGGGGAGAGCACCACTCATCCACCAACGCCTCCCAATAGTCCATCCTATCCGCACACCATCTCGGGGGCACCTAAGTTAGTCAAGAGAAATCTCAGCGCTACGCCTACGAATCAAATCAAGGAAACTAAGTACAAGGCCTTAAGAATAGGTATTTACCTTCATGTACTTCTCCTTACTCAGAAACTTGCCGCGGCACTTTGTCTTGGACCTCTTAATACCAGCTGAGGCTTAGTAGTCTCGAATAGCCTGCACCCGAGCCTCGTGCCGTAAGTTCTGAAGTAGGCGCCTGCACTCGGCTTCATAGACATTGGGAAAACTTGGGTTGCCTGTTGAGCCGTAATATAGACATCGGGAACATCCAAATGGGTGCTTTGTTTGATTTCGACTAGCCCTATATGTTCATGAGTCCTTCTAGTCTCCTTCGGCTGGAACCAATAACATTTGAAGACTACGATGTTCGGTGGGTTTGCACCATAGAATAGAAGTTCATAAATTGCTTCAACTATTCCATAATACTCGGTATCTCCTTCGCTGATAGCAGAGACACCACAATTTGTAGACTTTCGGTCGGCCATAGATAGCTCTTTGCCATAGGTACGAAAGCGATACCCGTTGATGTCGTATTTGTCAAATGAATGAACCTTATAGTCAAAACCATTAGCTACTTGTCTCAATTCGGCGTCCATAGACTCTGAATTAGCCTACAAGTTTAATACGAAAGGATTGTTGCATTAGCCGCAATTTAGACGAAGAAATGAAATGGTCTAATGGAAATTACCGTTTGTTTGAACCAAGAGATGAATCCGGGATAGCCGCCTCCATGCTTTGCCAGAAGTTCATACTCTTCGACGGAATCCTTTTGGATCACCGCTCCATACGAGAATTTGGCGATGTATCGACTGTATCAAATATCCGGGAATAAGAGCAGTTCAAAGGAATTAGAAGTGGCGAAACAATGTACCGAGAACTTACTCGATGTACGACCGCACTTCTGTTAGGTTGTTAAAGATATACAACGAAATGGTCCGCCATTCTTCGACATCCAACGATAAGGAATTAGAAGCACCGGCTGGTGCGAGCTTCCCTTTGAATAGGCTGAGGTTGGATCCACCCTTTTTAGGGTCGCCAGCATTGTACCGAGGCTTCGGATTATGCAAATGACGATTTTTGGCTTCGTAGTGTGCTGTCACGAAGTTTGCCGCCTCCTCAGTAATGAATGCCTCGGCCATCGATGCTTCAATTCTATGTTTATTTTTACATTTTGCTCGAAGCGTCTTCTGCATCCTCTCAGTTGCGTAGCACCAACGATTCTGCACGGGCCCCCCCAATCGTGCCTCGGTTGGGAGATGCAAAATCAAATGCTGCATTGGATTAAAGAAGCCCGGTGGGAAGATCTTCTCTAACTTGCAGATCAACTCCGGCGCCAACTCTTCCATTTCATGTAGCAAGCCAAGCGATAGTTCTTTCGCACAAAGAACACGGAAGAAATAGCTCAGCTCTGCCAGTACTAGCCATTCATCCTCAGGGATAAAGCCACGCAACATCACCGGCATTACCCGCTCAAGCCATATGTGCCAATCATGACTCTTGAGACCAAATATTTTCAATTTTTCAAGACTCGCTCCCCTCTTTAGATTCGCTGCATACCCATCGGGGAACATCAACTCTTTTTTCACCCACAGGATAATTTCCCTCATATCTGGCCTTCCAAGATTGAACCATGCCTTTGGCTTCGTCCAGTTCTGCTTTCCTTTCAGTTGTCGCATGTTTTGTAACGGTCTATCACATAGAGCCTCCTGATCGACTCTAGCCTTAGGATTATCCTTTGACTTCCCCTCTATGCCGAACAATGTACCAAAGAGGGCCTCAGCGACATTCTTTTCAGTGTGCATCACGTCAATGTTGTGTGGGCAAAGGAGGTCTGTGAAGTAAGGCAGATCCGACAAGCATGTCTTGGGAGTCCAGGCGTGTTCCGAATTATACGCCTTGAAATACCCTGGACGCTCTGGATCCGGCTCGAGAGCATTTAACTGATCCAGGGTCTGTTGGCCTGTCAACGCAGGTGGTGCAGAGTTTTTGACAACTCTACCTTTGATGAATTTCTTCTTGTCTTTTCTGAACTTATGGCGAGGATCCAGGAACTGTCTATGCAAGTCGAAGCAAGAATACTTGCGACCCGCATCCAGCCAATGAAACTCAAGAGCTGCCTTGCATGTGGGGCACGGGAACCTTCCATGCACACACCAGCCAACGAATAGCGCATACGCTGGCAAGTCATGCATCGAGTACATGTACCACACATGCATTAGGAAGTTTTTTTTTGTAGCGGCGTCGTATGTCTTGATCCCATTATCCCAAGCTTCTTGCAATTCATCCTTAAGCGGCTACATGTACACATTCATACTCTTCCCCGGATAGTTGGGCCCCGGAATTATCAACGTCAGGAAAATATTCTTTCTTTGCATAATCTGTCCGGGGGGGAGATTGAGTGGAATGTCAAATACAGGCCAACAACTGTATTGGGCTGCCATCATACCAAACACATTGAACCCATCCGTGCTGATGGCGACTCGAGGATGCCTTGGATCTACCGCTTTATCATGATGTATTGCATCGAAGTGCTTCCATGCAAAAGCGTCCGATGTGTGTACCAACATCTAATTCCCATCTGCATCTAGTTCGGTTCTTTTGCCCAATTTGTGCCATGTCATCTGTCTGGCCATCTCTTCGACCATGAAAAGACGTTGAAGTCTTGGTATGATTGGCATATGCCGAAGAACATTAACTGGGATTTTTTTCTGACTCTTCTCACCCATACCGTTGTCTACCACAACATACCTGGAAGACTTGCAAATGGGGCAATAGTTCAAGTCCGCATACTCAAGCCAAAATAAGGCACATCCATTCTCACAGGCATCTATCTTATCATAGGGTATCTTAAGTACACGGAGGATTTTGTCCGACTGTACAGGTTTGCAGGCATTACATGGCCTTTGGGTAGAAAGCGTCCAAATAGTGTCATCATCGCGTCGTAGCATTCTCTGCCCAAGTTGAATTGAGCCTTCAGAGCCATTACTTGTGCGATGGCATCCAGCTGACAAAGCTTAGTGTGCTCGTGGAGAGGACGTTTTGAAGACTCCAACATATCATTGAAGGCCTTTGCAGATTCCTCCATCTCATCGTCCGAATCCCGAGCATCATCAAAGTCTTCCACCATGTCTTCGATCCCGGTACCATGCTCGTCGGTGCGACGACGACCCACCTCAGCTCTAGCACGTTGGGCAGACTCACCATGAAATGTCCAGTCCGTATAAGCAGGCGTAAAACCCCACTTCTGCAGGTGTTTACTCATTTCAAGCTCTGTCCTCTTATGATAGTTGTCGCACCGGACACAGGGGCACCAGGTTTTTCTCTGGCCATTTGCAAATGCGGCTCTCACAAACCCCTTGGTTTTTGTTAACCATTCATCGGTCCTGTCTTTTTGACTAGTGTGACCGGTGTACATCCACGCACGATCACTCATCTTGCCTAGCTACTGGACACACAAGAAATATATACATAATTCAGCAAACCATATTCATCAGTTAATGGAGTTTGTCAGTTTTATTACGTCCATGCAACCTAGACGCTAATAGGTAAAGATAGGTCCTAATCCCACCCGAGTATGTGTAGATTGGGTTCGTTTTCCCATGCTCTGCTCCGGATCCGACGCAAAATTTCGGCAGCACCTCCTCGTTGTTCTCCTGATACACGTCTCGGCAATAAGCAGATAGGATGTGTACCCGGAGAACAACAGGGAGGCACTGACGAAATTCTGCATCGGATCCAGAGCAGAGCATATGGGAAAACGAAACCAATCTACACATACTCGGGCTGTCCATGAATAACGTTGGACAATTCGAAAGAATCACGGTTATAAATATGCAAATGCATGCATATTTATAGATGTAACCCTTTCGAACGGGAGACGCATAGTGGTCACGCATACTGATGATTGAAGACACCTATAGCTAGCAAGTTTCATCGGCACGAAGACCGGAACAGAGCAAATGAAGGGGGGAGAAGGAGATGTCATTTGTGCTCACCCACGAACGCAGGGGCGGAGCTCGTCGAACGCACGGGGAGGTCGTCGAACACCAGACCCTCGCAGCGACAAAACAACTGCACATTTAAATCCACCCGATCAACACAAATATATATGATGTTTTTCATAACAAAATCAGAAAATATATGACCTAACTCATAATTCACAAATATATGACGGGGTGTCGATTCGGGGTCTCGTGGTGTCGGAGTGTCGGGTCGGGGTGTCGGGGTGTCGTGTCTTGGTGTCGGGGTGTCGGGGTGTCAGGGTAACGTGTCGGGGTGTCGAGGTGTCGTGTCGGGGTGTCGGGGTGTCGGGGTGTCGTGCTGTCGGGTCGGGGTGTCGGGGTGACATGTCGGGGTGTCGAGGTGTCGTGTCGGGGTGTCGGGGTGTCGGGGTGTCGTGCTGTCGGGTCGGGGTGTCGGGGTGACATGTCGGGGTGTCGAGGTGTCGTGTCGGGGTGTCGGGGTGTCGGGGTGTCGTGCTGTCGGGTCGGGGTGTCGGGGTGTCGTTGTGTCGAGGTCTTTTTTTCTCTCTTTTTCCTTTTCTTCTTCTTGCTCTTCTTCCTTTTCTTCCTTTTCTTCTTCTTGTTCTTCTTCTTCTTCTTCTTCTTCTTCTTCTTCTTCTTCTTCTTGTTCTTCTTCTTCTTCTTCTTCTTCTTCCTTTCCTTTTTCCTCTTCTTCTTCTCCTCCTCTCCTCTTTCTTCTTCTTCTTCTTCTTCTTCTCTTCTTCTTCTCTTCTTCTTCTTCTTCTTCTTCTTCTTCTTCTTCCTTTCCTTTTTCTTCTTCTTCTTCTCCTCCTCTCCTCTTTCTTCTTCTTCTTCTTCTTCTTCTTCTTCTTCTTCTTCTTCTTCTTCTTCTTCTTCTTCTTCTTCTTCTTCTTTTTTCTTCCCCTCCTCCTCTTCTTCTTCTTCTTCCTTTCCTTTTTCCTCTTCTTCTTCTCCTCCTCTCCTCTTTTTTTCTTCTTCTTCTTCTTCTTTTTTCTTCTCCTCCTCCTCCTCTTCTTTTTCTTCTTCTTCTTCTTCTTCTTCTTCTTCTTCTTCTTCTTCTTCTTATTTTTTCTTCTTTTCCTTTTTTTCTATTTACCTAAACATCTAAACATCTATTTACCTAAACATCTAATTTTCTTACTGCAAAAACAGAAAAAAAACTAAAAAAACAAAACAAGATAGAGGGGCAGGAGGGGGGAGCTCACCAGAGGGGGGGCAGGGGGTCTGGGCCGCTGGGGCGGCCGGCCGGCGGGGGCGACCGGGGCTTCGGGGGCGGCCGGCCGGCGGGGGCGGCCGGGCAGCGGGGGTGGCCGGCCGGGCTTCGGGGGCGGCGGGGCGGCGACGGGGCGGCAGGGAGGGGCGGCGACGGGGCGGGGTTGCAGGGAGGGGCGGCGACTGGGTGGGGTGGCAGGGAGGGGCCGGCGACGGGGAGGCGGCGACGGATGAGAGAGAGAGAGAGGCGCGCGGGAGTGGGGGTTTCGGGCGGGGTGCACAGCCGTTAAGGTAACCCCCCCTCTTTGCCGTCTGCTGGAAGACGGCAAAGAACTCCTTGCCATTAGCTAGCCAGCTCCATGACCCTATGGGCCCACCCTCACCTCTTTGCCGTCAGCCTAGCCCTTCGTTGCCGTCTGTTAGCAGACGGCAAAGAGGTGGCAGACAGCAAAGAAGGTGCCCTAGCCAACGCCGTGCCACGGGGGGCCCACCAGGCTCTTTGCCGTCTGCCATTGGCCTCTTTGCCGTCAGCTGGCAGATGGCAAAGAGACAGCTGACGGCAAAGACCCTCTTTGCCATCAGCTGGTTCTTTGTCGTCTGCTTTGCCAAAGTAGACGGCAAAGAGCCTCTTTGCACTCAGCTGGCAGACGGCAAAGAGGGGACAGATGGAAAAATGCCAGATTCCAGTAGTGTACTATGATATCGAACAAATTGAATAATTTGTTCCTTTTAAGGGTGCCCATGTAGTTGCTTCTTTGATTGAAAAGTATGATATTACTCTCTACAAATCTGAAAATTTTGCCATACTTAAATATTGCGATGAAAATTATGCTTCCAATACCTATGTTAGTGAATTCATTGGGAGAATGTCTGCTGCTTTGGAAGAGAATAATGATATGCATGAATCTATAGATAATTGTGATTCTGTTGATCCGCTTGAAATATCCCTTTTTGATGAATTTGATGCTTGCTATGCTTGTGGCCATGATGCCATGTAGCGACCCGACCCAAAAGGATCGGTGCCTCTGTGCTTTCTGTGCTATCCCTGGATCAGTATGCTAACACACACAGTACATCGATGAAATACCATAACATCACATGTTAAAAAGATAACATAAATCCAGATTATACCTCATATAACACAGCGGAAAACAATCATAAGGGTGTGGAGTCCCATCAACACCAATGGCGAGTTGAGTGTAGACCGTAACCCTACAACGTAACTCTTACTCGTCATAGAAATTCCTGCAACATGATAAGTTGCAGCCGTGTAGGTCAGTACATGGAATGTACTGGCAAGATCACAATATGAAGCAGATGATAAAGACTATTCTATATGCAATATGGCTTTGTGGCTCTGTGTCTGAGTTTTTGCATAAATGCTAGTTTTATTTTTCCTACAACAAAGAAATAATCAGGAGTCTTCACTACGGAGTTATCTACTAAGACATGGTTCCGCCAACCGATGTCTCATAGCCCATAAGTACTATAAGTTGCCCACAATTAATTATCAGTCCGGTGTTGAGAGTTCAGAGATAGATCCAAGTCCATGTGACACCCCTGTAATTAAGCTATAGTGATTTCTGACTAATGGTGCCATGTCACCACCTTTTGCTAAGCTTAATTGCCTCTTAGTTGAAAAACCAATTCAAATTCAAATTCAAATGCAAGTCAGATAATTAAAATTTTGAAAAGGTAAAATAAAAATGTAGGTTGGGTTGCAAATATTCACTAACTAATTGTCAAGTAAGAACCAACAATTTGCAAAGCATTTAAGTGCCCCTAAACTAGTTAAAGCTGATCCAGCAGCATTTTATTGAACCATTTTAATTTAAATAAATATTCAAACTATTCAAAATTATTTGAAACTTGGTGGACTAACTCCAAGCCCTACCTAGTATTTGTGTGCTAAGTTGCACATTAAACTAACCACATTGGAGCTAAAATAAAATGCAAAACACTAAAGAAATAAAGAATCAGAAAAAGAAAAAGAAAAAGAAAAAGAAAAAGAAAAGTGGCACTGTGCACTTACCGGCCTGCCCAGCACAGTGCCGGCCCAGCCCACTAGCGCCCCCCTTCTCCTTCCCCTATTCATCCCCGACGCGGTGGACGACTGTGGCGCGTCCGTGGCCACAGATGGCCACGTGCCGGCCATCCGCCGCTCCCCCGGCGTCCTACAAGTCGCCGACGACCCCGGCGAAACCCTAACCCCTCTCATCCCCCTCCTTTCGTACCCCCTCGCCTCGGTCTCTTCTTGACCCGCCATGGTCGCCTCTGTCCTCGCCGTCGCCTTGCTGCCCGCATACCCACCGAGCCCCATTCGCCTCGCCGACGTGTCCACTAGCTCCATCGGCCTCCGCTACCTCCTCTACGACCGCTACTTCACCCAGAGACCACCGCAGCAACCGGATCGATCACCTTCTTCCTCTACGGCCGCCGGCGCCTTCATCGATTCCGGCCGCCTCTGCATCTCCTAAGCCACCGCCGGGCCTCCTTGAGCCCTCTCAGTGAGCTCTTCCCCATTCCCCTCTCTCCCTACGGTCGCTCTCTCCCTCTAGCTCGCCTTGCCGCCGTAGCCGAAGCTCGCCGCCTCCCCGCTCCGTCGCCGCCGTAGCTAGGCTCCCCCCTCACGTCCGTGTACGCCGTCGTGCTCCTGGGTCTCGCAGGAGTCCGACGAGCCATCTGGCTCGCTCCCTCGCCCACTACAGCGCTGCCCCCATCGAGCTCCCGAAGCGGCCCCACCTCACCTCGTCACCGGCACCGTTTCCAGCCGCCCCCGGCCAAACTACCGCCACCAGTCGACGCGCGGCGCGGCCCGCGTCCAATCCCGACTAGCCGCGTGCCAAATAGCCGCCCCTAGCGAGTTTCCGTCCAAGTCCGGCGTGGCACCGCCGCGATTTTGGACGTCGGAGGCGCGCCGGCCGTTCAAACCATCACGTGGGCCACCGACAGGTGGACCCCGCATGGATTAGCCCCTAACCCCCCCTCACACTACACCCACTGACGCGTGGGCCCCCGCGTTAACTAATTAGATTAGTTTAGACTAATTAGGTTAATTGGTGTACTCTACTGACTGATGCCCCCCTACTAATTTAGTTAATTGAATTAATTAAATACATGTTAGTTAACCCTCTCACTGACCAGTGGGACCCACTGGTCAGGTTTGACCAGTCAACAGTCAAACTGTTGACTGCTGACTGGGTTGCTGACTCAGCTCACAGGCCCCACCTGTCAGCCACTCATGCACACATCTGGGTACACTTTCTGTGTACCCATAGCATTTAATATTTAATATAATTTTGAATTAAATTAAATCCAGAAATTCAGAAAATCATTTAAACTTCAAAAAATCATATAAATTAAACCGTAACTCGGATTAAAATAATTTATATATGAAAGTTGCTCAGAAAAATATAACGAATCTGTTTATGCTATCCACATACCTGCCACACCCCTCTAACTTAGCGAACATTGACATGTTGCCCCTGAATCAAAATACCGAAAAACACCTGGAGCTGGGATTCCCACTTCTTTTGAAATGCCTAGGGTTGCATTAGAGCATATCATCATCGCATACTGCCATGACATATATTGTGTTGCATTTGTTTGCTCCGTTATTTATCTGTTTCCCCCTCTTGCCTATTCTTTCGGTAGACCCCGAGACTGCCGGTGACACCCCAGTACGACTACGACGTCGATGACCCGTCCTTCTCCGCAGAGCTTCCAGGCAAGCAAACCCCCTTGATCATTCCGATATCGCCTCTTCTTTCCATCTACTTCTTGCATTAGAGTAGTGTTACTGTTACTGCCGTATCAGTTGATCCTATACTGCTGCATAGCCTATTCTTGCTACTACCGTTGATACCATATCTGTTATCCTATATGCTTAGTATAGGTATGCTAGTATTCCATCAGTGGCCCTACATCCTTGTCCGTGTGCCATGCTATACTATCGGGCCATGATCTCTTCGGGTGATGATCAAGGATATATTATATACACTATACATGTTGCATAATATGACTAAAGTCGGGTCGGCTCGGAGAGCACCCACGAGTGATTCACGGACTGGGGGCTGAATGGGCATTTTTCCCGACGGCCCCCTGAGTGACTCTTTGTGGTGGAACGACATGTCCGGTAGAGTCCACCTAGGAGAGGGGTGGCCTGGTCCCTGGTCGGTGTCCGCGGTTACTTCATAATAACATGATTAACGAGTTTGGGTATTTGATCTGAGTTGGCCGCTGGCCTATACGCACTAACCGGCACGCGGGATAATGGTTATGGGACCCTCGGCGTCGTACGATTTCTCCTGAAAGCTCTACAGACGTCACTGTTGAGCGGCACGCGCCCGGGTGGTCCGCGTAAGCACCTGCTTTGTATAGAGAGGTAGCTAGGACTGGTCCCGGCCGTCCACGCAACGTGCAGGAGTGATTAGGGCGATTGGCCCATGACCCCTTCGTGCTTAGGATTTAGACCGGCGTGTTGACCTCTGTGGAGGGCCTAGGTTGGACTATGGTGTGTTGATCATCCGAGGTCGGGCATTACCCAGAAAAGTGTGTCCGGCCAGAGGTAATCGAGCGTATCGGGTAATGTGGTGCACCCCTGCAGGGAAGTAATCTATTCGAATAGCCGTGTCCACGGTAACAGGACGACTTGGAGTTGTATTCCGACCTCTTACAACTAAAACCGGATACTTGATAAAACACACCCAGATAAGTGACAGATACAGCCCGGCGATCGCTTGCTCTCAGGGAGGTGAGGAGAGGATCTTCGGGTAGGTTTATTGCTATACGCTGATACATGTTACCTTGCAAGCTCCTCTCTTCTACTGCTTCAAGAAGATGGCCGCAGAAGATGTAGTCTTCGATAGGATGACCTTCTCCCCCCTTATTCTAGCATTTCTGCAGTATAGTCCACATATACTACCCCATTCAGTTGATACCGATGCATATCTAGAGTAGATCTGATGTAAGTCTTGAGAGTACTTCGGATGAGTACTCACGGTTGCTATGATACCCCTTTTCTTTCGACCCGGTTGCTGCAACAGATGGTAGCACCGCGGATGCAGGTTACCCCAGCGGAGCCTACTACGTGGAGACTGACGACCAGGAGTAGTCCGGAGGTCCCAGGCAAGAGGCCTCGCCTTTCGATCTAGCGTCGTTGTTTTGCTCAGCCTTCTTAAGGCAAACTTGTTTAACTATGTCTGTACTCAGATAATATTTGCTTGATGACATATGTATTGGGGTCCTCGTGGCCCCTGGCTTGTAATATAAAGTGTTATGTTTATCCTTTGTGTCATAGAGTTGTGTTGTGATATCTTCCCGTGAGTCTCTGATCTTGATCGTGCTTGTTTGCGTGTATGATTAGTGCACGATTGAATCGGGGGCGTCATAGTCCAGAGGCTCAAATTGTCCGTAACCGGGGACACGGCTAATCGATTAGATTTGACACTCTGCAGAGGTTTGCTCACTTTTCCCCACAAGACTCGACCACCTCCTTGATCGGAAGATTGAGACATAGTCTTTCAAAAGTATTCCCTCTTAACCCACGGATAGGCCGGTACACTTACATATTCTACATCTGCTAGCCTATCCCGGAAGAGGTCACACTAACTACTCAACTATGCGAGAGCCCATATTGGCTTGTGGCTGCACACGTAAGCTTCCGGGCCTGAAGTATTCTTCCGTCACTTTGAGCCTGGGTGAAGCTTTCCGCAAGATGTCATGGCACTCCCCATGAATCCCGAGGTCATCCACTGGGTTTTCCCACGATGCCCGTCGAACCGGGTCATCCACTGGGTTTTCCCACGGTGCCCGTCAAACCATCCTCCACCCAGAGGTATATTGAATTCTTGTCTCGAGTCTTGATGTCTT
Source organism: Elymus sibiricus (assembly GCA_039707655.1). Classification (NCBI taxonomy): domain Eukaryota; kingdom Viridiplantae; phylum Streptophyta; class Magnoliopsida; order Poales; family Poaceae; genus Elymus; species Elymus sibiricus. Next base: position 259,528,763 of record CM077674.1, read on the forward strand.
GAGGTGTCGGCCCAATGAGAACCAGGGTACCATGGCCTGTCTGCCTCTGGCCCAGAGGACCGCGCTCGGGGCGGCCCATGAGAGTGGCCCTGCCGAGGCCGCTCTGGAGGAAGCCGCCTCGTGAGGGGCGAGCCTCACGAGGCCCCTCGCCGCTAGGTTAGACCCTGCCGAGGCCGCCAAGCGCCAGGATGCCTCGCGAGGCTCTCCTCGCGAGGCCTCCTCACAAAGCAGATCATACGGCACCGGCCGCAGGGCCTCGCGCCCAGCACATGTGTGATGTTCCGCTGTCAGGATAAGGACAGCAGGGCGTGGCCAAGCCCAGCTTCCATTCTGGTGATAAGGGAGCAGTGGCATCTGCCTCCCCCAAAGCAAGTCCCAAAGGTTTTCCTCTTTGGTGATAGAAGATCAGGATGGATCGACATGCCAGGATGGAGGTCATCGCCAAGCCCATCGAGTCGTCATGAGGAGCTGCTTTATCAGGCGGAGACCACCTTTAGTTAGCATAAGCCTGTGCTCCTATCCCCCTTTGAATTGCTGCCCCGTGGCTATCCTTTCCCGCTCATATTTTCGGGGAAGAGGACCAAGGCAATACAAAAGGGACAGGGCCGCCTCCATGTAAGGGGATCTATTCATTCTCCCCCATCTCTTGTACCTGGAGCACAAGCTCTCCATCACAGAGCAATCCAACACAGGCAGGAGTAGGGTATTACACCGCACGGTGGCCCGAACCTGGGTAGCTCGCGCGTCCCCTTCGTGTACGGTGAGAGCCAGCGAGCTCGTCGTGTTCCCGCCGTACTTGCCGTCGTGTCGTAGGATGCCAAGCAAAGTCCCCAGAGTTCGAATCCTAAGTTCTTGGAGAAGTTTCTTGGACGCAGATCCAAGACTCCGACATTTGGCGCGCCAGGTAGGGGGGCTTGCCGTCTTCGCGCCTTCGACCTCGGCGCTAGCATCGACATGGACGCCGCCGCTGCTCGCCGGGAACGCACTGTGCGCCGCGCCGTTGTCAGGGCCCCCGCGGCGCCAGCTGCCTGCGGTGCCCTCGAGCCACCACCGAGCCCGTTGGGGAGCGGGTGGCCTCCTCTGCCCACCCGTTGGTGAACGAGCAGGCGCACGGCCGCTTCGCCCCCACCTCCTCGCTTGCGCGTCGCGACCCTCCTGCTCTGCATGCCGCGCTGCTCATGGCGCAAGAGCTGCTGTGCTACCGCCCCACCGAGGACGGCTACGACGCCTGGCTCGGGCGCATCACCGAGCTCGTCGACTCCGCGCGTGATGGCCAGGCACCCTCCCGCTCCCTGCCTGCTTCGCCATCCTATGCCGACCAGGCCGGGCGCGGCGCTCCTCCTCCTCCTCCTCCTTCGGACCGCGACATGCCCGAGCGCCGCCCCGCCGCGCGCGCCCCGGAGACGTCCTACGGCTCGCTCGCGCCAGGCGGCGATGGCGATAGCTGCCAGATCGTCCACCACGCGCCCCAGGACATGCGCGTGGGCCTCGAGAAGGCGCGCGACCGCCACGATCGCGTCCTCCACGACCTTGCCATGGCAGGGCGCCAGAACCGTGCAGCCCTCTACGGTGGAGCCGTCACCAACGGGGGCTACCTGGCCCTCGCCCCCGAGCTACGTCGCGTGGTGTGGCCCGACAAGTTCAAGCCAGAGCTCCCTCAGTGCTATGACGGTAGCGCCAACCCCACGGAGTTCCTCCTGCTCTACACCATCAGCATCCAGGCCGCGAGGGGGGACGGCCGGGTCATGGCGAACTGGTTCCCCATGGCCCTCAAGGAAGCTGCGCGCTCGTGGCTCATGAACCTCCTCGAGGCGTCCATCTCTTCGTGGGAAGATCTGTGCAAGTAGTTCATCACCAACTTCAAGGGCACAAGCGACCACGCCCTCACGCTCAACGACCTGCGGAACGTGCGCCAGCGCCCTGGCGAGCCCCTTCGTAAGTTCATTCAGTGCTTCAACCAGGTGCGCCACAAGATCCCGAAGGCCTCCGATGCCGCGATCATCTCCGCCTTCACCAATGGTGTCACGGACATGAAGATGCGTGAGAAGCTCTCAGTCAGGGACGAGCTCGACTCCGCAGCAGAGCTGTTCGTCCTCGCCGACCGTTGCGCCAAGGCCGAAGAGGGATGCCTCTTCCTCCACAATGACGCTGACGCTGAGCCTGACGCGGCGAAGCCCAAGGCCAAGGACACCAAGCGCAAGGGCCCTGCCGTGCTCGCGGCGGAGCCGGACAACAAGCGCGGCCACGACCACGGCGAGGCCAAGAAGGACACCCGCCCGTTCTGTGCGTACCACAACATGAACTCCCACAGCACAGAGGACTGCCACGAGCTCAAGCTGCTTCGCGAGGGCCGCACCGAGAGCCGCGGTAGCCGCAAGGAGTGTGGAAAGGGCCATGGGGGCAGCAGCGGAGGCGGCCGCTGGGGCGGCAACCACAACAACGGCGCTGGCGACAACAACCGTCAGGGCTGGCAGAACCAGCCGTGGCAGGCTGACCCTCAGCCCAACGCCGCCCCAGTACGCGCCAACGACTCCCCTCCCGCTGAGAACGCTGGGGGCTACCAAGAGCCCCGCAGGGTGGCCTGCATCCTCGGCGGAACCCAGACCCCTCCGTCCAACCGCTACTTCAAGCAGTTCTCTCGGGAGGTGAACGCGGCCCTCCCGGCCCTCGAGTCCACCGGCCGCCTCAAGTGGTCTGAGTTCCCCATCGCCTTCGACGCCAACGACCACCCCAAGTCCACGAAGGCCGTGGGCGCCGTCCCCCTGCTGTGTACGCCTACCATCAGCAATGTGGCCATCACCAAGACCCTCATCGACGGTGGAGCAGGCCTCAACGTACTCTCCGTCGAGACCTTCAAGACGCTGCAAGTGCCCTACGAGCGCTTGATGCCCACCATGCCCTTCCAGGGAGGTGGTCGAGCACCACTCAACCCCGTGCCGGAGCGCGCGGCCCGTCAAGTGTGAGGAATATCGTCAAGCGCCCAAGAAGCAGGAAGTCATCACCCAAGAAGTCAACCAGCCCAAGGATGCCAGAACCGCCCGTGAAGCTCCCCACCCCAGGTGGATCGCCAGCCTCACCCCCGTCGCCAGGCCGTGCAGTAGCACGCGCATGTGCGTCGACTTGATCGCCCTCAACAAGGCTCGCCCTGCGGGCCCCTTCCCTCCTCCGTGCATCGCCGCGGGCTCGCACTGGCTCGTGCGTATGCCGTTTGGCCTAGAGGGTGCCGGGGCCACCTTCGCGAGGCTGATGCGCATGAGCCTGGAGTCCCACATCGCAAGGAATACGGAGGAGGTTAACACTCGCCCACCGGCCCACCGCGGCCCCACTCATGACGGCGGTGGGTGTTCCGGTACCAAACACATGGAACGCCCGCCATCACCGTAAGTTCTGTCCGTGCCCCACGGATACGACTGACATGGAGCTGTACATGCTCTGGGGCTCTCTCTACCCACGCTGCCGTCGGCACGTGAGAGCTCCTTCCGACTCTCGTGGAAGCCCCATGCTCAGCGCTGGCGGATGCCCCATGCTCCGCGTTGGTGGCCTACTTACCTGAGGGAACCTCGGCCATCATATCCTCAAGCTGACCCGTGTCGAACACGGTAGCACGTATCTTTCTGTTATGTAATGAACTTGCTTCATGCATCAGTAAAGCTTATTTCCTCAAAAACCCTGTGTGCTTGCAGCTAAGGGTACCCTAGCGGAGGCGCGTGCTCGTGGTCTCACCTGTGCCTGTCACGCGAGCGGGGGCTGGGCACGGTGTCTGTGCTCAGGTCAGTCCCAGCAGCACTGAAAAACCCAAGCGACTGAGCTCTGACTCATGGGCCTGCTCCCATGCACGTCACCTCACCAAGTCCTTGATGCTCTTGTCTGCTGGGGCAAGGTGTCTGTGCTCGGGTCAGTCCCAGCAGCACCGAAAAACCCAAGCGACTGAGCTCTAGCTTGCGGGCCTGCTCCCGTGTATGTCACCTCACCAGGTCCTTGGTGCTCTTGTCTCCTGGCATAACACCCACAGGCGACCTCGCGAGCGTGCCCTGCTGCACTACTTGCAAAAACTTGGCAGTTTCCCTGGTGCAGGATATCGAAGCTTCAGGAGTCCCCCTCGGGAGGCCTCGCGAGCGGCGTCCTGCGGGCGGAGGGCCTCATGAAGGAGCTGCGCCTCACGAGCCACGCCCTGCGAAGGACTCGCCCCAGGCCGCACGCCTCCAAGGAGCTAAGTCTAAAGCACCCCTCGGGTCTTTTCCCTCTCGTTTCTCTCTCGCGGCGTCTCAATTTCCTTGGCACGAGCCGCCTGCGCGTCAAAGGGGGGACCCTGAGCATTGCGCCTCAGGGACTCCTACCAGCCCTAAGAGCCCTACACCCTCTGGCCTTGTTGAGCGCACGCTCTGGGCATACCAGCGACGGTGTAGCCCGCCTCGGGGGCTGGGTCCCAGCGACGCAGGGCATGAAGGCAATGTAAAAAGGAAATTAAAGGCCACAAGAGGCAAACGAAAACGCATTAAACATCGAGTACTTAATAGCAAAAGTACCACGCAAATGTTCCCACGCCTCCACGGGGCCGCGTCTACCCTATTACAGCAACATGTCAAGGAGAATTTAGGCGCGTGAGGCGCCGCCGCCGCCGCTCCCGCCGCCGTCGCGAAGGAGCTCGCCGCTGCCGCCGTTGACCTCTGGTTCGAAGGCATACAGCCCGATGAAGCCGGCCATGTGCTCCCTCACAGCCTCCTCGACGGGTTCGCGGAGCTCCGCCGGGACAGGGGTCACCACCAGCCCAAAGTCGAAGCGATCGTCGAGGCGGAGGAGGTTGCCGAATAGTCGCGTTGTCGCCTGGGTCAGCAGGTCACATCACGCTTCCTCGACGGTGGCATTCGTGTCCAGCAGCTGCTTCTTAAGGTCCTCAACCTCGGCTTGGAGCTCGTCCCGCTTGGCCGCGAGGCTCCTCTGCTCGTCGAGAGCGGCCTGGGCGACCGCCAACTCACGCTCCTTCACCTGTAGGCGCTCCCGCTCTGCCTCCTGCACGGACGCGGATGCCACGAGCTCAGATTCGCGGGACGCAAGCCGGCTATCGAGGGCCTCGGCGGCCTCCTCCCACGTCTTGAGCCGGCGCTCACGCGCAGCAGCCTGCTCCTGGAGGGTCTTCTCGTAAGCGTCTGCCTCCTCTCGCCGCCGCTTGGCCTCCTGGGCATCTTCGAGGGCCTTCGCGAGGGACGCCTGGGCGTTCTTGGCGAGCTGCTCACTCTGCGCCCACGCCTCCTCGTCTCGCTGGTGGTCGAGCTTCGCCGCCTCCCGAAGCTGGCTCCACCCATCCGCCAGCCTCTGCCGCTCCTCGGCCTGGAGCTCCGCCTCCTTCCTGAGCTCGCCCTCGAGGACCTCGAGGGCCGCCTTGATGCTGTTGACGGCCCCGCCCCAGGGCATGGTGCCGCTCTCCCCCAGCACCAAGGCGCGACTCCCCCGGCCTCCTTGCCGCCCGTTGGCGATGTCGGACGGCAAGGCGCGATCTCGGGCCCCTTCGGCAGGCCCGCGCCGTCGCCCCCAGCGAGGGTCGCGCTCGCCGTCTGACGTGGGGGGCCCAGGATAGCCAACCCCGGCGTTGGCGGCGCCGCCCCGCACTCCGACGTCGCCTTGGACACCTCGAGGGCCGGGTGCCCGGGCCCGTGGACGGTCTCCGCAAGGGCTACGGTGAGCTCCGCTACCACAAACACGAGGGGCGTTGCCTTGTGCCGGAGGGTCGCCTCTGCGTGCCCCTAGGAGAGCACCCCCTGGCCATCGGCGGTCTCACCCCCGCCCTCCGGCTGCCGCTCGGCCTCCTCACTGCCTCCCGCCGGGCTCGCCACCAGGTGCGCCGGCACGACGGGCGAGGCAGCCTTCAAGAGAGGGGAGGGCCCCTCGACCTCGGCTTTCCTCCTCTTGGCCTTCTCCTCCTCGGGAGCCAGATCGAGGCTCCTGCGCGGGCGAAGGCTCATCAGGACCGCATCGATCGATGGAGGGGGAATGAAGGAACTTACTCGTCCTTAGGGTAAAAGCGCCTCCTCTTCCGCTCCTTGGTGGCGCCGCTGCTGCTGCTGCCCCCTTCACACAGCGCGCCTGGGCGGTCGCCCGAGGGTGCGGAGCGAGCCTCATCGGGGTCGGCGGCCTTGGCGGTCCCCTCTGCCCGCTCCTCAGGGGGCTCGTCGGCCTCCGCGGCGTCATCTCCTCTGTCCCTTGCCGGCACAGGCCTGGCCGGCACAACGCGAAACGCGTCCCCGTCGTCACCCTCGTCCTCACCCAGCCGAAGTCGGCAGCACGCCGGCGGAGATGGAGGGGATGGCAGGGATGACTCCTCGCTGCTCTCCGTCACGGAGAAGGAGGCCTCGTGGTCGCCCGAGACGGACCCCGTCCCCAAAGAATCCTCGAGAAGCTCTTCAGGCTCCTCGAGGTCCATCTGGACCAACCCCCACTGGTCGAACTGGGCATCGCTGCTACCAGCTCATCCCTGTTGGACCAGTGGTACAGCGGGCGCGCGTCGCGAGGCATCTCCTCTGCCTCCCCGGGAAATAAAACTTCCCAAGTTTCGGCCACTACTTCAGCCGAGAGGGGCTTCGACACCAGCCGGATCTGGTCCTCGGCACTGGTGATTTCCCACACCGGGTGCGAGCGCTTCTGCAGGGGCGCGATGCAGCGGCGAAGGAATTCCTTGGCAATAATGCCCGCCGTGAGCCCGGCCTGGCGCAGCTCCGCCAGGCTCGCCCGAATCGGCCTCAGGGTGGCGCCGCTGAGCTTCTTGTGCTCCCAGCGGGGGGTCTTCTCGGCCGGCTCGATGGGGATCGCCAAGAGGGGGCTGGTCTGCAGGGCATCAACATAGACCCAACGTGACCTGAAGTTCTCCACCTTCTTCAAGATCCTCATGTCGATGAAGACCTTCCCCATCTCGTCGTCAATACGGAAGGAGGCCCCTCCGGTGCGGTGGTTCCCTGAGGAGAAAACCCACAGGCTGTAAAAGGTTCGGAAGAGCACCACAGATGGCATCACTCACAGGAAGGCCTCGCAGAGGTACGCAAAGAGGGCTAGAACGAGGACGGAGTTGGGGTGAAGGTGGAGAAGACGAATCTCATAATGCTCAAGAATGGCGAGGAGAAAGTCGGAGAAGGGCGGCACCAGCCCGGCGAAGAGCGAGTGGTAGAAGACGGAGACCACCGTGGGTCCGAGGTCTTGCCGTGGGTGCGAGCCCGGCCAGATCTTGGTGGCGCCTCTCTTGAAGTGCGCGGAGGCCAAGTGGGGGCGGGCCTTGGCTAGCCAACTCTCATTGATGGTGGCCAGCAGCAGGGCCGGACCCAGCTCCGCCGCTGGCGCGCTCTTGCTGGAGGAGGCCTCGGCGGTCGCGGGTTTCTTGCCTGGGGCCATGGCGGTGGAGAGATTGGAAGTCGAAGGGGGAAGAACAGGGGAGCTGCTCGCGCGAGATGAAGGGCAAGATGGGGACGAAGAGCAATGACATGCCTGCGCCCCGCGTGGGCAGGCTTGATCGCCAAGACGGCGGTTACTGAGGCGTCGTGGGGAGTGGGGGCGACCCTCCCCATGAAAGCTGCCATGCGTCACCTCTGGGCCCGACAGCTCAGTGGGCCCCATGGCGTTTCGTCCCTAACGGGCGGAACGTGCGCGCCGCGGGCCCGGGGGCTACTGTCGGCCCAGTGGAAACCAGGGTACCACGGCCCGTCTGCCTCTGGCCCAGAGGACCGCGCTTGGGGCGGCCCATGAGAGTGGCCCTCCTGAGGCCGCTCCTGAGGAAGCCGCCTCGCGAGGGGCGAGCCTCGTGAGGCCCCTCGCCACCGGGTCAGACCCTGCCGAGGCCGCCAAGCACCAGGATGCCTCGCGAGGCCTCCTCACGAAGCAGATCGTATGGCGCCGGCCGCAGGGCCTCGTACCCAACACATGGGTGACGTTCCGCCGTCAGGATAAGGACAGTGGGGCGTGGCCAAGCCCAACTTCCATTCTGGTGATAAGGGAGCAGTGGCATCTGCCTCCCCCAAAGCAAGTCCCAAAGGTTTTCCTCTTTGGTGATAGAAGATCTGGACGGATCGGCATGCCAGGACGGAGGTCATCCCCAAGCCCACCGAGACGTCACGAGGAGCTGCTTTATCAGGCGGAGACCGCCTTTAGTTAGGATAAGCCTGTGCTCCTTTCCCCCTTTGAATTGCCGTCATGTGGCTACCCTTTCCCGCTCATATTTTTGGGGAAGAGGACCAAGGCTCTACAAAAGGGACAGGGCCGCCTCCATGTAAGGGGATCGATTCATTCTCCCCCATCTCTTGTACCTCGAGCACAAGCGCTCCATCACAGACCAATCCAACACAGGCAGGAGTAGGGTATTACACCGCACGGTGGCCTGAACCTGGGTAGCTCGCGCATCCCCTTCGTGTCCGGTGAGAGCCAGCGAGCTCGTCGTGTTCCCGCCATAGTTGCCGTCGTGTCGTAGGTTGCCAAGCAAAGTCCCCCGGAGTTCGAATCCTAAGTTCTTGGAGAAGTTTCTCGGACGCAGATCCAAGTCTCCGACATGAGGTCTCGTGTATGCAGGCCTTGAAGATGCCATCTTGAAGTTGTCGTAATTGACGTAGAGTCCTCCTTCTCACACCACTCACGAGCACTCATACCAATCCCCGTCTACTATAGCATAGCATTAAGATAAATAATCTTCCTGGGGTTTAGTATCAGGGGTGTGGGTTCCTACCTCATGCTTCTACTCAACTACAAGATTTAATATAACTACTGGAGGAGTGTTGAAAAGGTGAATCTAAATGCAATAAAACATAGGTATGAAAATATGGTCAAAGTGAACTTGCCTTGGTAATAGTCGATGAAGTATCGCTCTCAGAAATTCACTTGATAAAACTATTCATCACTCTCTGATAAAAATCTATATAGTCAAACATTGCATTCACATAAGCAATCATTTCAGAGAACCAAAATAACATGCACAACAAAAGACTCCGAAAAATCCAAATGAAAATCCAACACACTTAGCTATCACAAAATTTCTAAGTGTAAAACCAAAGTGCGAATTATGGTTCAAAATTGTGATGTGAACTAAAGTTCATACAAGGCATATGTAACACCCCTGTGTAAAATGAGCTACAGTGATCCTCATGATTATGCTAAGTCATTTTTTTTGCAATGCTTGATCAATGTGGAATTATATCTCATTTCAAACTCCCTCACTGAATACAATTCATATTTGCAAGTGAAATTTGAAGTTGCACAAAACTTGTTGCAAAATAGTCCATCATTTAGCAAATATTCCATAACAATTATTTGTTAAGGAAATCAACATCACCACAATGCTAAAATGGGCTATAACAATTAAAACAGTGCCAATTCAGTATTTTTAAATGCCTTTTCATTTGTGAAAAATTCAAATGAATTCCAATGCCTCCCAAACTTTTTGTGGCAGTGCCAAATAATGCAAGAAATTTATGTGGCCTAGTTCCACATTTTTCACAAGTCATTTGGTGGCCCAAATAAATCCTTTTATGTCTCTGTTTTTATTTAAATGGAAAAAAGCAGAAAAACAGAAAAAGTAAAGGGCTTACCTGGCTTACCTAGCCGAAGGCCCAGCTGGCCCAGCCCACTAGAGCCTCTCCTACCTGCTCCCGCCTCGCTGTCGATGCCACCAAGGCCAGAGCATGGTGGCTCCGGCTGAGGTTCGCCACCTGCCGGCTACAGGCCCCCGGGATGATAAGTGCGACTCCGCCCACTTCCCCTGGACGCCTCCGTCACTCCTCCTTCCCTCTCCCTCGCTCGCTCGCCCTCTCTCAACCTCACCCGATGCAGCCACCGCCGTGCGCCACTCGATCCCGCGGCCACCGGCGCACTCGCGCCCGGGGAAGTTGTCTGGGAGCTGCGCCGGCCACCGCCTCTTCTTCCTCGACCGTAGGTTGGAGCCGGGGCGCTCTGCAGCGAAGGAATCGAGCTCCTCTTCTTCCCCGGCCGCAGCTTCTTCTCCGGTGAACCCCGGCGACCTCGGCTGCTACTAACCCTCCACCGGCCTTTCGTGTGCCACTAGGTGAGCTGCGACGCGAAACCCCTCTACCTCCCCCTCGATTTGCTGCGTCTAGCCCTGCCACCATGGTTGGCACAGCCCAGCTCCGTCGTGCTGGCCGCCATCATTGCTATAATCGTTGTCGAGGCCGTCCGAGCATGCCGTTGTGCTCGGGGCACTCCAGTAGAGCGGCCTGGTCCTTCAAACCGCTCACGCGCGCACTATTTTGCCGTTTCTGCGAAGCTCCCATAGATCACCGCCGCCGGCGTTAATGCAACGCCCTGCTCTGGCCATCTCCGGTCAGTCCAGTAGCACCACTCGATGCACGACAACGCCAGCTTTCGAATGCAGGTCTCCGCGTGCTTTTTGGTTAACCACACGCGATTTCTGGCTGGTTCCGGCGAAGAACCGCCGCGGGAGAGGCTCGCCGGAGCTATTCTGGTGCCGCCGCTGACTTGGCACCACGTGGGGTCCACCCAGGGTCGCTGCCAGTGGCCCCGGTGGGTCCCGTTTATCACGTTGACCATGGTCAACATGCTGACTGTGCACCGCTGAATCTATCATGTGGGCCCTGCGTGTCGGTTTGTTTAATTAGTACTAATCAACTGCTAATCACACTGACACAGTGGCCCCACCGCTAGTTTAATTAGACTAACCAGTTTAGTTAGTCCATGTGTCACTGACAGGTGGTCCCCACCTACCAGTTTGACTGGTCAACGCTGACATGTTGACCTGCTGACTTTGTAGCCGACTGTGCAGTTGACTGCTGACTGGGCTTTGACTGGCCCCACCTGTCATCCACTGTGGCTAGCCCACAGTGGATGTAAATGGTCCCAGCATTGTTCAAATTCGAATTAAATAAATCCAGTGATTTTCAGAATAATGTTAAAACTTTGGAAATTCGTAGAAACTAAACCGTAGCTCGGATGAAAAAGTTTTCTTCATGAAAGTTGATCAGAAAAATCTAACAAATAAGAATATGTCTTTTGCATTCATGTTAGAATCCTCTAAGTAGGAGAACCTTTAACTTTTGGCCTATTTCTGATAGATGAATAGTGCCTGACTACCGGTAAATAATTCCAGATAAATCCCTAAATCATCTAAAATATTTAGAGATGCGTTAGAGCACCTTTGCATATCATTTGCCATGTCATGCTTTTTTGATTGCATTTGTATGCTTTGTATTTATTTGTTTCCTCCCACTCTTCTCTCCGGTAGACTTCGAGACCGTTGATGATCCGGTGATTGTCTACTTCATTGAAGATTTGTTTCTGTCTGTAGAGCAACCATGCAAGCAAAACCTCGTTGATCATTCCTATATCGCCCATTCTTTCTCTCTCGTGCTTGCATTAGTTTTTGCTACTATGTTCGATAGCTCCTATTCTGATACATAGCCTGTTTTTGTAACCTGTTGTTGATACTTTACCTCCTGTTCTATATGCTTAGTATAGGCTAGTTAGTGATCCACTAGTGGCCCCACAACCTTGTTCGTGTTGCCATGCTTTGCTTCCGAATGTTTCGATCAACGTGATCAATGAGCAGAGACCGATACAGCACCGCACAACCCCCCTTAGTTGTACGACTGCAAAGCTACTATCGAGTGCCGAGCGTGATACCTCCTACCTCACTCCTGATGATATCTCTGTAGCGTAGCTAGTCGGTTGTGGGTTACCGAGGGTGATTCCTCTTTCACCACCTCCGATGATGCCTCTGTCGTGCAGCCCCTCAAGTGCGAACCCATCGTGGGTGATTCCTCCAAGTTCACCTTGACGGTTACATCGAGTGGGAATCCATCGAGGGTGATTCCTCAGATTTCCCCCTTGATGTTATGGACACACGGTTACCATGTTTTTACCTCAGTCCCTTGTTGAAGTCGGTTCGACCCCGAGGGGTACCCGCGAGAGATGTGAAGTTGGGTTGACCATGAGGGTACCCGCGAGATAATTACGCGGCACGGCCAGGCAGGCAAACCGCCCCAGGAGAGGGATGGGCCTGGCCCTTGCCATAAGTCCGCGAGACAGGGCGACATGAGCACTGATCATCACCGTGAGCTCCCAACACACTAACGGTTTGGATATATGATCTGAGTAGGTCTCTGGCCTTTTCGCACTAACCACCACGCGGGATAGCACTCGGCGTCGTACATTTCTTTTGAAAGCTCTGTCACTCGTCCAGTGCAGCCTTGCGGCATGGCTGGGCCGGCGCCATCCAGGACAGAGGTGGTGCCTGGGTTCGCCCTGCACGCAACGACCGGGAGTGCAAAGGGCGATGGGCCCAAGACCCCTGAGCACTTAGGATGTAGACCGGCGGGGACCTCTCTGCAGAGCCTAGGTAGGACTATGGCATGTCGATCAGCCGAGGCCGGGCATGACCAGGAAAAGTGTGTTCGGCCAGAGTTAATCGAGCGTGTTGGGTAAGTTGGTGCACCCCTGCAGGGAAGTTATCTATTCGAATAGCCGTGTCCACGGTAACAGGATGGTCGGTGTTGTATCCCAATCTACTACAACTTGAACTGGATACTTGTTATACTAAACTGAAATGATTGCTCCGGGATCGCTTCCTCGCGGGGTAGTCGAGGAAGGATCTCTGGGCGTTGCTAATATATATACTTATTACTTTATTATATGCTAATCTGCACTCTTCTAATGCTGCCAGATGCTGCAAGATGCTAGTCTTCGATGGGCTAGGCCTTCTCTCTATTCTGGCATTTCTGCAGTTTAGTCCACAGACACAACCCCTTCCCTTTAATACCGATGCATACTTAGCATAGATATGATGTAAGTCTTGCGAGTACTTTGGATGAGTACTCACGGTTGCTTTGCTACCCCTTTTTCCCCCATACCCTATTGCTGCGATCAGATGACGGAGCCCCGGAGCCAGCTGCCCCCGTTGACAACTACTACTGCACCGACAGAGCTTACTACTACATGGAGACTGACGACCAGGAGTAGTTCAGAGGCTCCCAGGCAGGAGGCCTGCACCTTTTTGATCTAGTTGTCGTTGTTTTGCTCAGCCTTCTTAAGGCAACTTTGTCTATTTATGTCTGTACTTAGATACTAATGCTTCCGCTGACTCTTGTGTAACCCGAGCTTATGTATTCGAGCCCTCAAGGCCCCTGGCTTGTAATATAAAGCTTGTTTTATTTTATTTTGAGTCTAGAGTTGTGTTGTGATATCTTCCCGTGAGTCCCTGGGCTTGATCGTGCGCATTTGCGTGCATGATTAATGCATGATTGAGTCGGGTGAGTCACAAGTTGGTATCAGAGCCGACTGCCTGTAGGAAGCCCCTTTCCAACTCCTTGGCCGAAGTTGAGTCTAGTCTTTAAAAACTGTTTTACTAACGTGGCTGTGTGGCTTAAGTGCCCACGTTGCCAATGGATGGGTTTAGGATCTTTTTTTCCTCTTCCTTACTCTGGGATTCTGATCTCTCTTCTATTCGGGTTAAAGATTTTACTAACTCTAAAATTAGGTTCTCGTGATCACATCAACCCGGAGAGCTGGATTATCGGCAATCATTCCTTTCAATGTTGTCATATACTTCTCGCACTGTCATTTGACATCTTGCACTCCCTTGTTTCAGATGCGTCCCACAGGACAGCTCGTACGCTAGACTATGGCTGTTGATGCGACTGGATTCCCTGCTATTCTCGTCGACCTCTTGACCAGGTTGGGATATCGCTGGTACCCTGAGCACACAGTTTACGAGGACTCCCGCGAGTTCAAACAGGAGCAGTACCGCGCTGTGGTTCGAATCTTTGATCTGCAGGAGAACTCCATCACTGAGTTGCACACCTTTCATGGTGTTGGAGTGACTGTTGACATGGCAGTCCATGATGCTGCCTATGCTGCTATTGCCCATCTCCGTGGAAAGCACCCTCACTTGGATGAGTCTGGATTCCGCTACATCCCGTATGCCCCCGCTGGGGATGAGAGTGGATACTACACTGCTGTCTGTACTCCATACGTGCGACGTCGTTATGACCCGCAGGTTTTGGTCCAGTACATTGAGGCTCTGGATTGCACCGCCCGAGCTCTTGCTGTCGAGTTGTATGCCACTCGTGCTCATCTTTACGACGCTCTGACATAGTTGATGCCAGCAGTCAGTACAGGGATGCATCCTGAGTACATCCTTTACCTATGCAGGACAGAGATGCCACCAGGTCTTGAGTGGCCTGCTGTTGGAGGTTGTACTCCTCCACGTGGTCCTCTTCTTCCAGTTCGGGACCAGGTTCTGCACTAGAGTGTTCATGGAGCGCAGGATCCTCATGTCGAGGGCACCCTGCGTCGTCACTTGCAGCTTCCTGGCTTCAATGGTTTTAACCGATGTTGATGTAGCTATCGCTATGTCCCATTGTTGTATCCCTCCACCGCGTGCCTGCGTGCCGCCTAGTGTGACTACCTTTTCATTTCTGCATCTTGTAACTCAGGCTTGCAACCGACTCTATGTATGAATCTGTATGTCATGTTTGACTGTTGTGATGTATCTATTGCACTTCCCTTAATGTGCATGTTACTTCATGAATGATTCCATACATCTACAATTGCTCGTTGCTAAACTACCCCCTGTTAATTTTTAGCAGGATGGTTAGACCCGCAGGTCGTGGCCGTGGTGCCAACAATCCACCACCGCCTGACTATATGGCCGCAATGATGCAATAGTTTGAACTGAACCGTCAATTCATGCAAGGGATAATGGATCAGTTTCCACGTCCGAACATGAACCAGCAGCCAGGCCCAATAAGTCTGCAAGACTTTGTTCGCCTCAACCCTGCTGTGTTTCGCAACTCCGTTCAGCCTCTTGACGCTGACGACTGGCTTCATGGCATCACATACAAGATGGAGTCAGCTAATGTTGCCCCTTACAGCTATGCCACCTTTGCATCCTACTTCCTGAAGGGTCCCGCTGCTCAATGGTGGAATAGCCACAGACGCACTCTACCTGTTGGAACCATCATCACCAGGCTAGAGTTCCAGGCTGCTTTCCGTGCCCGCTATATTCCCCAGGGAATCATGGACCAAAAGAAACGTGAGTTCCGCAACCTCGTCCAGGGAAGCAAAACTGTGGATGTCTACCAGCGAGAGTTCCTTGACTTGTCTCACTATGCTGAGGAAGACATCGCTACTGATGCCCGCGGACAAGAGAAGTTCCGTGAAGGGCTCAACCCTGATATCAAGCTAGCACTCCTTGTCCAAGACTTCGCCGACTTCGCCACCCTGGTGAACAAGGCCATTCAAGTTGAGACTGGTCTGAAGGAACACAAGGACACACTCAAGCGCACCCATGACGCGGGCTCATCTTCGGGCTTGTCCTCGCAGAAGCGCCGTATATGGATTCCTCACAGCATGTACCGTCCAAATGCACCTGCTCCAATGCCGTCTTATGTTGCACCTCGTCTGCTGCTACTTGTGAGCTGCGTTGGTAATTCCCTGAAGAGGAAGGGATATGCAGTACAGTAGAGATAAGTATTTCCCTCAGTTATGAAACCAAGGTTATCAATCCAGTAGGAGAATCACGCAACACCTCGTTAGCAGCACCTGCACACAAAACAACAAATCCTTGCACCCAACGCAAACAAGGGGTTGTCAATCATTCGGCGGTAAGTTGCAAGATTAAATTGTATGTGATAGATAGATAGATTGAAACAAAAATACAAAATAAATAAATAAATAAATAAAAAGTGCAGCAAGGTATTTTTAGGGTTTTTAATATATGATTTAGATAGACCTGGGGGCCATAGTTTTCACTAGAGGCTTCTCTCATAAAAATAGCATACGGTGGGTGAACAAATTACTGTTGGGCAATTAACAGAAAAGCAAATAATCATGACGATATCCAAGGCAATAATCATGTATATAGGCATCACGTCTGAGACAAGTAGACCGACTCCTGCCTGCATCTACTACTCTTACTCCACACATCGACAGCTATCCAGCATGCATCTAGTGTATTAAGTCCATAAAGAACGGAGTAACGCGTTAAGCAAGATGACATGATGTAGACAAAGTAAACTCACACATGAATAAACCCCATCTTTTTACCCTTAATAGAAATGATACATATGTGTCATGTCCCTTTCCGTCACTGGGATTGAGCACCACAAGATTGAACCCATTACAAAGCACCTCTTCCCATGGCAAGATAAATCAATCTAGTTCGCCAAACCAAATCAATAGATCAGAGAAGAAATACGAAGCTATAATAATCATGCATAAAAGAGTTCAGAGAAAACTCAAATAATATTCATGGATAATCTGATCATAAACTCACAATTCATCGGATCCCAACAAACACACCACAAAAAGTGATTACATCGGATAGAACTCCAAGAACATCGAGGAGAACATTGTATTGAAGATCAAAAAGAGAGAAGAAGCCATCTAGCTACTAACTATGGACCCGAAGGTCTGTGGTAAACTACTCACGCATCATCGAAAGGGCAGCAAGGTTGATGTAGAGCCCCTCTGTGATCGATTCCCCCTCCGGCGGAGTACCAGAAAAGGCCTCCAGGTGGGATCTCTCGAGAATAGAAGCTTGCGGTGGCGGAAAAAGTATTTCATGGACTCCTCTGGTGGTTTCTCGATTTTAGAGAATTTATAGTGGTGGAATTAGGTCAAACGGAGTTGTGTGGGCCCCACAAGCCACCAGGGCGCGCCACCCCCCTGGGGCGCGCCCTGGTGCCTCGTGGGCCACTGATCCATCTTCTGGCCCTCTCCCGAAGCTTCCAGTACTTGATATGTCCAGAAAAAAATCTCCAAAAAGTTTTGTGGCATTTGGACTTCGTTTGGTACTGATATTCTGGAAAACCAAAAACAGGCAAAAAACAGCAACTGGCACTGGGCACTAAGTTAATAGGTTAGTCCCAAAAAATGATATATAATTGTTGTAAATGTGTATAAAAACATCCAAGATTGATAATATAATAGCATGGAAAAATCAAAAATTATAGATACGTTGGAGACGTATCATCTGCCTCCTCCACCGCCGAGGCAGCCAAGACCTCAAGCTTCACTGCTTCGAGCTCCTGCTCCCCGTCCCAATGATGGGCTTTGCTTCAAGTGTGGCCGTCCAGGTCACCGTGCCAGAGAATACCCTCAAAATCAGAATCAGCTTGCACTTCCCTCTGCTGGCCGTGGTAACAACCAGCCCTACAACAACAATGCCAGGCCCTCTTATGGTCGTGGTCAAGCTTACCATGTTGATCTGAATGAAGCTCACGATCAGCCTGCTACTGCGATGGGTACCCTTCCTATTATTTCAGTACCAACTTTTGTTTCATTTGATTTAGGAGCATCGCATTCATTCATATCTTAAGCTTTTACATACATACATGGCATTAAATATGAGGAGTAGAACGCTCCACTAGTGGTAAACACCACTGCGGGCCAATGTCAAGCCTCCATGGTTAGTCACAACATCACCGTTGAAATTGAAGGGTTGGGAATTCCATGTCTCTCCCATTATTTTGAAGTCTTCCAATATTGACCTCATTCTGGGAATGGATTGGTTGAAAGCTCATACTGTTTCAATCGATTGTGCCTTTAAAACCGTCCAACTCCTACATCCTTTAGATGAGATAGTAAGCTACTATGCTCATATGATTCGAAGTGCTGAAGCCCAGATTTATTCAATGGATGCGTTGAATGCTTCACCTTTCGAGGGAATTGAAAACGTTCCAGTCGTTCGCGACTTCCAAGAGGTATTTCCAGGAGAACTTTCAAGAATACCCCGACCTTTTCCTTCTACCTCCTGAATTCTCGGGATGAGAATTTCTTTTAGAGGAGGAGAATTGTAACACCCCTGTGTAAATGAGCTACAGTGATCCTCATGAATATGCTAAGTCATTTTGTTTTGCAAAGCTTGATCAATGTGGAATCATATCTCATTTCAAACTCCCTCACTGAATTCAATTCAAATTTGCAAGTGAAATTTGAAGTTGCACAAAAATTGTTGCAAAATAGTCCATCATTTAGCAAATATTACAAAAAAATAATTTGTTAAGGAAAACAACATCACCACAATGCTAAAATGGGCTATAGCAATTTAAACAGTGCCAATTCAATATTTTTAAATGCCTTTTCATTTGTGAAAAATTCAAATGAATTCAAATGCCTCCCAAAATTTTTGTGGCAGTGCCAAATAATGCAAGAAATTTATGTGGCCTAGTTCCACATTTTTCACAAGTCATTTGGTGGCCCAAATAAATCCTTTTATGTCTCTGTTTTTAATTAAATGGAAAATAGCAGAAAAACAGAAAAAGTAAAGGGCTTACCTGGCTTACCTGGCCAAAGGCCCAACTGGCCCAGCCCACCAGAACCTCTCCTACCTGCTCCCGCCTCGTTGTCGATGCTGCCATGGCTAGAGCACGGTGGCTCCGGCCGCGATTCGCCACCTGCCGGCTACAGGCCCCCGGGAGGATAAGGCGACTTCGCCCACTTCCCCTGGACGCCTCCGTCACTCCTCCTTCCCTCTCCCTCGCTCGCTCGCCCTCTCTCAACCTCACCCGACGCAGCCACCGCCGTGCGCCGCTCGATCCCGCGGCCACCGGCGCCCCCGCACCCGGGGAAGTTGTCTGGGAGGTGCGCCGGCAACCGCCTCTTCTTCCTCGACCATTGGTTGGAGCCGGGGCGCTCTGCAGCGAAGGAATCGAGCTCCTCTTCTTCCCCGGCCGCAGCTTCTTCTCCAGCGAACCCCGGCGACCTCGGCTACTACTAACCCTCCGCTGGCCTTTCTTGTGCAGCTAGGTGAGCTGCGACGCGAAACCCCTCTACCTCCCCCTCGATTTGCTGCGTCTAGCCCTGCCGCCATGGTTGGCCGAGCCCAGCTCCTCCGTGCTGGCCGCCGTCGTTGCTGCCATCGTTGTCGAGGCCGTTCGAGCATGCCGTTGTGCTCGGGGTACTCCAGTAGTGTGGCCTGGTCCTTCAAACCGCTCGCGCGCGCACTATTTTGTTGTTTCCATGAATCTCCCATAGATCACCACCGCTGGTGTCGATGCAACGCCCTGCTCCAGCCATCTCCGGTCGGTCCAGGAGCAACACTCGACGCGCGGCAACACCAGCTTTCGAATGCAGGTCTCCGCGCGCTTTTTCGTTAACCACACGCGATTTCTGACCGGTTCCTGCGAAGAACCGCCGCGGGAGAGGCTCGCCGGAGCAATTCTAGCGCCGCCGCTGACTTGGTGCCACGTGGGGTTCACCCAGGGTCACTGCCAGTGGCCCCGGTGGGTCCCGTTTATCACGTCGACCGTGGTCAACGTGCCGACTGTGCACCGCTGACTTTGTCATGTGGGTCCCGCGTGTCAGTTTGTTTAATTAGTACTAATCTACTGCTAATCACACTGACACAGTGGCCCCACCGCTAGTTTAATTAGACTAACCAGTTTAGTTAGTCCATGTGTCACTGACAGGTGGTCCCCACCTGCCAGTTTGACTGGTCAATGCTGACTTGTTGACCTGCTGACTGTGTAGCTGACTGTGTTGTTGACCGCTGACTGGGCTTTTGTGGCACCCCGGCTCAGAGTCACCAGAGCACCCCGTATTCCAGCCCAGAGATCAAGTCTTCTGGAATACGGCACTACTTGGCATAGAACAAATCAACTTTTTATTACTACTAAATGGAGTACAAGGGTGTGAGATATTACAAAGGGTTGCCTCGGCAAAGCTACATTTGCTATGATATTTTTATGCTAGCAGCGGCTCAAATCCTAGCAGCAGAATCACGACGTCGATAGTGGACTCCACTCCGCAAGGACTCTGGCTGAGGACACGTCCTAGCTCGCAACTCGAACACCTCCACTTTGCAAACATGGCAGCACCTGCAAACTGGCATGACACGCCAGGTGAGTACTTTGAATGTACTCGCAAGCTCGCAACAATCAAGAGCATCAAGGCATAACAGTGTCATAGCAATCATGATTAAATTAGATTTAAATGCTACTAAAAGGGTGGAAGAAAATAATAACATGCTATTGCTACAACTATCAAACTTGTTACCACTACGGAACCACTTTGCTTTATGCCACATGGTTGAACCACTTACTCTCGTGACCAACTCATGGTCACCTTGAGAACTCCTGACAATCGTCCCCAAGAATCATCCTCAGCAATTACCAGCGGTTTTCAACAATTGGTCACCTAACCATACTGAGACGAGTTCTTCCATCATTAGCACATCATTCCCTCATTGGTGTTGATCAGACAGTGTGACTTAGTACGAACTGTGTCCAATACTGTGGACGTGGCTATTCGAATAGATTCTTACACTCTGCAGAGGTTGCGCACTTTACCCACACTATGGAGCTCCTTGTCCCGTACCTCGGTACACTTCCCTTCCGGGTGGACCGGTGCTGCTCCAACGAAACTTCCCTAACCCGTGACTCCTCCACCGTACCACCGACAATCATCCTCCACCGGAGTCCTGCCCTCGGTGGCCCCTGTGTCACTTTGACACCTGCCACCGTCATGGCCAACAAACTGTCCCAAACGGGGACCTGAGCTCAAAAACCAAACCGAGCTCACAAGGTTATCATCGTCTACCTAATCAGGGCAGCACATACGCATAACCTCCCCTCTTTGGTGGTCCTGACAAAAGAGCACGCTGTTGGACTAAGCCAAGGCCGTCCCATTCCGGCAGGTGTGGCTGCACTGGAAAGTTTGGTTCAGTGGCACTTGATCAACGATGAAGGAATTTATCCCCGAATAATCATAGTCATCACTGACACTCCGATACACAAGTGATCCAAGTTACCACAATAACCAACTAGAAATCCAATGAGCAACGTGATCAACTTCTACTACTGATGCCATATATACAGTACCAGCGGAATCGCAAAATAATCATAGACGGTAATCTCACAGACCGACATCATTACCACATATATCTGGAAATCTACTACTATCGTATAATCCCATCATCATCATGACGGTAACTTATCCAAGATTTTCAAAGTGTTGCCGGAATTAACTTATTACAAACAATTCATATTCAACGTTAAAATAATTATTAAAACTATGATATTGCAATGCAATTATGCAAAAGAGAGTTGTGGCTTGCCTTACACCAATAGAGTGTGAGAGTACTCCTGGCCTTCACCAACTACTCAAAACAATCTGAAAATATTTTTGAAATCATTTTCACATACCACATAAAGCATTTTCTTTTTAAACCAGAAATTCTAAACAGCAGAGAAAAAATACCAAATTTTTACAGTAACTAGAGGAGCTCATAAGAAAAATAATGCAAAAAGAATGAACTCATTTGGACTTATGGTTTAAAAGTTAGAGCTGGTCAAAGTTCTGTTAAACTTCTGATTAAATTTGAATTTAAACAGAAAATCGGAAAAACCTCAGACGGCCACGTCGAAGACGTAAACCGGCTAGGCGTTTCCACTAGCGTACTGCTTCGGAAGCGAAAGGAGTCACTGACGGGTGGGGGCCATGTGCCATGTTTAAACAGAGAGGAGGAGGGAACAGGAGATGGCGGGACTCACCGGCGAAGTTCACCGGCGCAGAGGCCACGGCGGAGCTGGGCAAGGGTGGGGATGGATCGGGAGGACGCCGGCGAGCACTTCCGTACCCGTAGCTCTTCGAACGGTGGCCGGACGTGGTCGCCCCCTTCGTCTCAGGCAGCGGCGAGCTTCGGGTGGCGGTCGATCCGGCGACTCCGGCGAGCGCTCGAGCGGAGGAAGGGCTGGGATGAGTCGGTGGAGTGCCACGAGCTTGGGGGTGGCCTCGGATGGGGCTGGGGTGGTTGGAATCGAGTGGAAGGAGTTGAGGCAGAGTGGCAGAGTACGTCGCCGGATATGGAGCAGAAGAGCTCTCCGGCTCACTCTGGTGCTGCTGGGCGGCGATTGGGAAAGGGAGAGAGCGATGGGTGAGGTGCGGAGAGGCCGGGCGGGGCCGTTTATAGGCGGGCGGCAATGCCAGCACCGGATCCCGCCGCGGGGAAAACGCCGGCGTTGGCGCTGCGCTGGCGCCCGAGCCGCGTGAGGAAGTGACGGGAGAGGCCAGAGACTTAATGGCGATGGTGCGGAGCGGCGAGGAAGGAGACAGCCAGCGCGGCCATAGTGCCCGTATGGTGCACAGAGGCGGAGCTTGGCTGTGTCTGCCGGCGAGCTTCGCCGAAGAGGGAGAGGGTTCCAGGTGGTCCAGGTGGACGACGGCGACGCGGTCGGCACGTTTGGACAAGGAGGGACAGCGCAGAACGGTCAGAGCGAGCGTGTCCGACGCGGACGGCGTGCAGAGCACGACTTTGGCTCAGCCAAATGCGTGGTCACCGCATGCATGGACGCTTGCGGTGCGCTCTGTCCCGAACGTTCATGTCTACGCGGTAGTCCTCTCAACCTGAGTCCTCCCTGTGCCCTTGGTTTGACAAGAGCTGGTCTGGACAGCTGGCTAGGTTCCAGGCAAGTTTCTGGATAGAAACTTGTGCACCAAGTTGGGGAGAAATGGCTAGGGATTTGGGAGTGAAAGTTTGCCACACTGAAATGCAGTAGGAAGGTGCACATGCTAGGAAAAATTCAGACCAAATGGACAAATGTAGAGCATGGTTGCTTCACAACTGCCTCTCTGGTCCAGAAATCTTGCAGAGGATGTTGCACTCACTTGGATGGGTTCCTGGGGTTGAAACTTGGTATTGGTGGGTGATTTGGGGATGCCAACATGCTATAAATGTTTTAGTCCAATTGGGTTAGTGTACAGGGTACTTCCTTCACAACACTTCCCACTGGACAGAAACTGGGAGGAATTTTCTAGAAAAGTTGGCTGAATGAAATGAGCCAAAAATTGGTGGAGACTGATAATATGGGTAGGAGAATGTCCTGGATTAATTTCAGAATTTTTGAAGAGTATAAAACATAGTTGCCTCACAAACTGAAATTATGACCAGAATCAAAGGTTGGATGCTGTGCTCACCATGAGGAGTAAATCTTGAGTATTTTCACACATCCAAGGTTCACATGGTCCAAAGGATTTATGAGAATTTTCTTGGAATTTTTGGAAGAACAGAAATATAGGTAGCTTCACAACCTAGAGCTCAAAGGGTTATTCCTTTATCAGAAAAGGAATATTAAATTGGAATAAAATTGAGATTGAGCAAGAGTGGAAGTGACATGACTTGAGAGAAGTTTTTGAGAGCCTGAGTCACTTGGGAAAGAAAATCAAGAATATTCCCAAGTTTTAAGTCCATAGAGCCATTCGGAAACAAATCCAAGCCAAATTCCAAATAAAATTTTCAATTAAACTTTGAAAAGAAAAGCTGGGAAAAACCAGGGTGTCACAAACCTACCCCCCATAGGATAAATCTCCTCCTCAAGATTTGGTTGCTCTAGGAACCAGTATGAATATTCTGCCTTTACGGAAAACCGGTTCCAACCCGGTATCCTTTTTATTGATATAATGTTTTCCCACGAATCTCATAGGACCTGACTTTCTTACTCTGGGGTGGTTTGCTTCACCGCACCCACATTCTGACAGATCTTTCCTTGCATATTCAACATTTTGTTGACTTCATTATTACCATGTTTGCTGGTTCATCTAGCATATTTTCCTGACTGGAGTAAGTCATCCTCCCATAAGTCCGGGAGCGATGTTTGATGAGCATGTCCTGCTCCCGTCTGGTGCCAATAAGGGTTATGAACAACTTTCCTTAGTGGACACAACCCAACTAGTTATTGTATCGAGTTACAATGCCGAGAATCACAATGTTTTTCCGGGTGGGGTCTGACTGCTTGCAGGGTGGCTGATTCCTCTGAGCTGACTGTTTTGTCTCCATTCTGTATTGACGTTTTGGATGCTATTCGTCATGTCCAAAGGAGTAATACCTTGACTGGCGGTGGTCCTGATAGAGTAACCTTGCTCATGACAAGGGAGCGTATGCATGGGCATTTGATCCGGAGTTGTTGTGTAGCATTGCAAGCGCCCATCCTGTTGAGATATCCATAAGTCTTGCGATGCCTGATGTGAAATCCTTCAATACAGAGCGAAGCTGACCACTTGGTGGTGTATTCATGATGATTGATATGAAATCAGCCAATCTTAGGTATTCGTACCATGTTGTTTCCATAATGATCATCACGCCTACATCTTTAGTCTTGCTCTTCTTTATTGTTCTATTTCCTGATTCCTGTGCCACAGAAACTTGGTCACGTATCCTCAACTCTTCATATAACCATGGGTGTTATCTGGTGCAATATTCTAGCATGCATGTCTTGCCCTTAACCTAGTGCAGTCACACTTATCTGGCAAGCTTTTCATCTCACAAGCTGTAGTGGTAAAGCATTGGTCCTCCGAACCCCTTGCACGAAATCGGCAAATAAACCAGTGGCCACCAGAACGGTCTTTACAACTCAGATCTGGGACTTTTACTGGAGTATTCAATCATGGCTCAAGACGGCTGGAAAGCAGCTCAGAGCATGAGACCACGTTGATAAAAAGAATGTAGCGGCTCCCTAAGAAGGCCGAAGAACAGCTCAGAACATAGAGTCACCGCTACCAAAAGAAATTCAACAACTGCCTGAGACAGCCGAAAAATAGCTCAGAACATAGAACAGTTGTTGAAAAGAGAAATATAATGTCGGCATCCACCCCGGACGGCCGAAAACAGCTCAGAACACGGGCGTGGTGCCATCTCCAAAAAAAATAGGCAAGGGTTCATCAAGACCATATACCAAGTTCATAGGTACCTTGGTATCCACTGCCAAAATTGTTGCTCCAAAGTGTCTAACTTCATAGCTTGTGAGTCCTCACAATATGCTGATGGGTATACCAGCGTTCGTTCACTTGCAAATCTTATGCGGATGTTCGATCCTTACCTTCCTTTGGTAGTCTGGCTCAAACATTGTTGCCTTCGTACGAGTAACTGTCATGACCCGGGTAGCATTCCCACAATGTATATAGAAGCATGTGTAACTGAACATCTAATTCCCCGAGGCAGATCTTTATGTCCTGACTAGCTCATATTTCTGACCGAACTATTATGGCTTAGCTTCTCGAGATGTACTACCAATACTCCGTGTACCAACATATACCAATGCTGCCAACTGTTTGCAGTGCCGTGCTGACGAAAATTGGATAGCTTATGTTGGAAGCCATCGGGTATCATGCTGAAGAAAACTGGGTAACTTGTGCATGAAGCTTCTGCTGGAATAGCGTGCTGAAAAAGGCTGGGTAGCGTGGCCCAGAAGCTTTACCTCCTGGTTACTTGTCGAGGAAGATTCTGTACCTTATGCTGGAATCTTTCCCATGCTAGCTTACCGAGAAAGACAGGGTATCTTGTGCTAGAAGCCATACACATATCGTGCTGAGGAAGACTCGAGGAGCCTTCCCTTGTAAGTTTCTCTGGTGGCGTGCGGTGAAAGACTAGGTTGCTGATGCCAGAAGTTTCTTGCTGTGCCATGCTGCTACATATATACATCCTCATAACTCCGATTGTTGGTTACCTGTGGAGGAATTGGCCGACTATCCTTTTTGAATTCCAACTTGTACTGTAAGCATATTACTGGCCTTGCACACTACTAGTCTTCCTGTTTGCTTAAACATTACTGCTATGAAAATTGCATCGCTGATGTAAACTTGACACCGATAGTCAATTCAGAGTACTATTAGCTTTCGACCAAATGCTCCCTAGAGCAATGTGGTCCTAAGAATTTCATACTGCTCAACTTAACCTCCAAGCACTTGCAATCCTCATTATCTCTTCGTGTCCGATAGTTGACGAGCAACTTCCATAGAGAAGGTAGTATGACACCGAAGAACCAAAGAAGAGCAAATAAGACTATTCAAGTAAAAGCACCCAACTCGCAAAACCCACACTTTATTGCTACTCAGGGTAATTTACAACACTTGGCACTACCACAACTCATGCAACATGAACTTCTCAGGTATTTAGGTACTAGGGTCGGATGGCGGGTTACTGGAGAGCGAAGGAGCTAGCGGAGAGGTCGACGGAGCTAAAGCCATACCGAGCGCTCTCCGGGCACGGGTTGCATCTTGGACTAGCTCAGCGATGAGGACATACTCGGCGACCAGGTAACGAGACATGTATGCCACAGCGACATCATCATCTGAGCGGACAGGAGGAAATCTAATCTGTCTGGGAGTGGTGAACATGCTGGTATAGTAGTGGAAGGCACGATTCTCCTGCATCGCGCTTTCCTGATGGCGAATAATAGTGAGGCCTGCCAGAGCGGCAAGTTGGACAGCGTGATCTGGGGTAGAGGCATAACCACCATGGAGACTATAGGTGCGCTTCCCCAAAGGTAAGTCGACTGACAGAATGACACTGGCATGATACTCAAGCACCAATCCAGCAAGCGAGGCCTGGAACACTTGGTACCTTGGCATCTCTCCACTGGGATAGAGAAGACGCCAGACATCCCAAAGCAGGGATGCGAAGCTGAGTGGTGCAGGGGCTGAGTTGTAGTCAACCGGAACGGATGCCATCTACAAAATCAACTGATTAGTGAGCCCAATCTATATGCATGCCATGCAACAAACAAATGCAACAAGCAAGTGCAGCAACTACAATGCAACACACAAGCAAGCTGGGCCCTAAACTAACGGTTTCTAACGTCCGGGTTAGCTAGGGTGTCCTATAGCCAAACCTGCTCTGATACCAAACCTTGTGGCACCCCAGCTCAGAGTCACCGGAGCACCCCGTATTCCAGCCCAGAGCTCAAGTCTTCTGGAATACGGCACTGCTTGGCATAGAACAAATCAGCTTTTTATTACTAATAAATGGAGTACAAGGGTTTGAGATATTACAAAGGGTTGCCTCGGCAAAGCTATGTTTGCTATGATAATTCTATGCTAGCAGCGGCTCAAATCCTAGCAGCAGAATCACGACGTCGACAGTGGACTCCACTCCGCAGGGACTCTGGCTGAGGACACGTCCTAGCTCGCGACTCGAACACCTCCACTTTGCAAACATGGCAGCACCTGCAAACTGGCATGACATGCCAGGTGAGTACTTTGAATGTACGCGCAAGCTCGCAACAATCAAGAGCATCACGGCATAACAGTGTCATAGCAATCATGATTAAATCAGATTTAAATGCTACTAAAAGGGTGGAAGAAAATAATAACATGCTATTGCTACAACTATCAAACTTGTTACCACTACGGAACCACTTTGATTTAAGCCACATGGTTGAACCACTTACTCTCGTGACCAACTCATGGTCACCTTGAGAACTCCTGACAATAGTCCCCAAGAATCATCCTCAACAATTACCAGCGGTTTTCAACAATTGGTCACCTAACCATACTGAGACGAGTTCTTCCATCATTAGCTCGTCATTCCCTCATTGCTGTTGATCAGACAGTGTGACTTAGTACGAACTGTGTCCAATACCGTGGACGCGGCTATTCGAATAGATTCTTACACTCTGCAGAGGTTGCGCACTTTACTCACACTATGGAGCTCCTTGTCCCGTACCTCGGTACACTTCCCTTCCGGGTGGACCAGTGCTGCTCCAACGAAACTTGCCTAACCTGTGACTCCTCCACCGTACCACCGACAATCATCCTCCCCCGGAGTCCTGCCCTGGGTGGGCCCTGTGTCACTCTTGACACCTGCCACCGTCGTGGCCAACAAACTATCCCAAACGGGGACCTGAGCACAAAAACCAAACCGGGCTCACAAGTTTATCATCGTCTACCTGATCAGGGCAGCACGCACGCATAACCTCCCCTCTTTGGTGGTACTGACAAAAGAGCACGCTGTTAGACCAAGCCAAGGCTGTCCCATTCTGGCAGGTGTGGCTGCACTGGAAACTTCGGTTCAGTGGCACTTGATCAACGATGAAGGAATTTATCCCCGAATAATCATAGTCATCGCTGACACTCTGATACACAAGTGATCCAAGTTACCACAATAACCAACTAGAAATCCAATGAGCAACGTGATCAACTTCTACTACTGATCCCATATATGCAGTACCGGCGAAATCACAAAATAATCATAGACGGTAATCTCACAGTCCGACAGCATTACCACATATATCTGGAAGTCTACTACTATCGTATAATCCCATCATCATCATGACAGTAACTTATCCAAGATTTTCAAAGTGTTGTAGGAATTAACTTATTACAAACAATTCATATTCAACATTAAAATAATTATCAAAACTATGATATTGCAATGCAATTATGCAAAATAGAGTTGTGGCTTGCCTTGCACCAATAGAGCGTGAGAGTACTCCTGGCCTTCACCAACTACTCCAAACAATCTGAAAATATTTTTGAAATCATTTTCACATACCACATAAAGCATTTTCTTTTTAAACCAGTAATTCTAAACAGCAGAGAAAAAATACCAAATTTTTACAGCAACTAGAGGAGCTCATAAGAAAAATAATGCAAAAAAGAATGAACTCATTTAGACTTATGGTTTAAAAGTAAGAGCTGGTCAAAGTTCAGTCAAACTTCTGATTAAATTTCAGACGGCCACGTCGAAGACGTAAACCGGCTAGGCATTTCCACTAGCGTACCGCTTCGGAAGCGAAAGGAGTCGCTGACGGGTGGGGCCCGTGTGCCAGGTTTAAACAGAGGGGAGAAGGGAACAGGAGACGGCGGGACTCACCGGCGAAGTT
Source organism: Elymus sibiricus (assembly GCA_039707655.1). Lineage (NCBI taxonomy): Eukaryota > Viridiplantae > Streptophyta > Magnoliopsida > Poales > Poaceae > Elymus > Elymus sibiricus. The sequence goes on from CM077674.1 coordinate 259,557,358, forward strand.
CACCGGCGTAGAGGCCACGGCGGAGCTGGGCAAGGGTGGGGATGGATCGGGAGGACGCGGGCGAGCACTTCCGTACCCGTAGCTCCTCGAACGGTGGCCTGACGTGGTTGCCCCCTTCATCTCAGGCGGCGACGAGCTTCGGGTGGTAGTCGATCCGGCGACTCCGGCGAGCGCTCGAGCGGAGGAAGGGCTGGGATGAGTCGGTGGAGTGCCACGAGCTTGGGGGTGGCCTCGGCTGGGGCTGGGGTGGTTGGAATCGAGTGGAAGGAGCTGAGGCAGAGTGGCGGAGTACCTCACCGGAGATGGAGCAGAAGAGCTCTCCGGCTCACTCTGGTGCTGCTGGGCGGCGATTGGGAGAGGGAGAGAGCGATGGGTGAGGTGCGGAGAGGCAGGGCGGGGCCTTTTATAGGCGGGCGGCGATGCCAGCACCGGATCCCACCGCGGGGAAAACTCCGGCGTTGGCACTGCGCTGGCCGTCGCGCTGGCGCCCGAGCCGCGTGAGGAAGTGACGGGAGAGGCCAGACACTTAATGACCATGGCGCGGAGCGGCGAGGAAGGAGACAGCCAGCGCGGCCACAGTGCCCGTACGGTGCACAGAGGCGGAGCTTGGCCGTGTCTGCCGGCGAGCTTCGCTGGAGAGGGAGAGGGTTCCAGGTGGACGACGGCGACACGGTCGGCACGTTTGGACAAGGAGGGACAACGCAGAGCGGCCGGAGCGAGCGTGTCCAATGCGGATGGTGTGCAGAGCACGACTTTGGCTCAGCGAAACGCGTGGTCACCGCATGCATGGACGCTTGCGGTGCGCTCTGTCGCGAACGTTCATGTCTATGTGGTAGTCCTCTCAACATGAGTCCTCCCTGTGCCCTTGGTTTGACAAGAGCTGGTCTGGACAGCTGGCTAGGTTCCAGGCAAGTTTCTCGATAGAAAGGCAAGTTTCTGGATAGAAACTTGTGCAGGAAGTTGGGGAGAAATGGCTAGGGATTTGGGAGTGAAAGTTTGCCACACTGAAATGCAGTAGGAAGGTGCACATGCTGGGAAAAATTCAGACCAAATGGACAAATGTAGAGCATGGTTGCTTCACAACTGCCTCTCTAGTCCAGAAATCTTGCAAAGGATGTTACACTCACTTGGATGGGTTCCTAGGGTTGAAACTTGGTATTGGTGGGTGATTTGGGGATGCCAACATGCTATAAAAATTTCAGTCCAATTGGGTTAGTGTACAGGGTACTTCCTTCACAACACTTCCCACTGGACAGAAACTGGGAGGAATTTTCTAGAAAAGTTGGCTAAATGAAATGAGCCAAAAATTGGTGGAGACTGATAATATGGGTAGGAGAATGTCTTGGATTAATTTCAGAATTTTTGAAGCAGTATAAAACATAGTTGCCTCACAAACTGAAATTATGACCAGAATCAAAGGTTGGATGCTGTGCTCACCATGAGGAGTAAATCTTGAATATTTTCACACATCCAAGGTTCACATGGTCCAAAGGATTTATGAGAATTTTCTTGGAATTTTTGGAAGAACAGAAATATAGGTTGCTTCACAACCTAGAGCTCAAAGGGTTATTCCTTTATCAGAAAAGGAATATTAAATTGGAATAAAATTGAGATTGAGCAAGAGTGGAAGTGACATGACTTGAGAGAAGTTTTTGAGAGCCTAAGCAACTTGGGAAAGAAAATCAAGAATATTCCCAAGTTTTAAGTCCATAGAGCCATTCGAAAACAAATCCAAGCCAAATTCCAAATAAAATTTTCAATTAAATTTTGAAAAGAAAAGCTGGGAAAAACCAGGGTGTCACAAACCTACCTCCCTTAGGATAAATCTCGTCCTCGAGATTTGGTTTCTCAGGAAACCAGTATGAATATTTTGCCTTTACGGAAAACCGGTTCCAACCCGGTATCATTTTTATTGATATAATGTTTTCCCACGAATCTCATAGGACCTGACTTTCTTCCTCTGGGGTGGTTTGCTTCACCGCACCCACATTCTGACAGATCTTTCCTTGCATATTCAACATTATGTTGACTTCATTATTACCATGTCTGCTGGTTCATCTAGCATATTTTCCTGACTGGAGTAAGTCATCCTCCCATAAGTCCGGGAGCGATGTTTGATGAGCATGTCCTGCTCCCGTCTGGTACCAATAAGGGTTATGAACAACTTTCCTTAGTGGACACAACCCAACTAGTTATTGTATCAAGTTACAATGCCGAGAATCATAATGTTTTTCCGGGTGGGGTCTGATTGCATGCAGGGTGGCTGATTGCTCTGAGCTGACTGTTTTGTCTCCATTATGTATTGACGTTTTGGCTGCTATTCGTCATGTCCAAAGGAGTAATACCTTGACTGACGGTGGTCCTGATAGAGTAACCTTGCTCATGACAGGGGAGCGCATGCGTGGGCATTTGATCCGAAGTTGTTGTGTAGCATTGCAAGCGCCCATCCTGTCGAGATATCCATAAGTCTTGCGATGCCTGATATGAAATCCTTCAATACAGAGCGAAGCTGACCACTTGGTGGTGTATTCATGATGATTGATACGAAATCAGCCAATCTTAGGTATTTTTACCATGTTCTTTCTGTAATGATCATCACGCCTACATCTTTACTCTTGCTCTTCTCTATTGTTCTATTTCCTGATTCCTATGCCACAGAAACTTGGTCATGTATCCTCAACTCTTCATATAACCATGGGTGTTATCGGGTGCAATATTCTAGCAAGCATGTCTTGCCCTTAACCTAGTGTAGTCACACTTATCTGGCAAGATTTTCATCTCACAAGCTGTAGTGGTAAAGCATTGGTCCTTCGAACCCCTTGCCCGAAATCGGCAAATAAACCAGTGGCCACCAGAACGGTCTTTACAACTCAGATCTGGGACTTTTACTGGAGTAATTCAATCATGGCTCAAGACGGCTGGAAAGCAGCTCAGAGCATGAGACCACGTTGATAAAAAGAATGTAGCGGCTCCCTAACATGGCTGAAGAACAGCTCAGAACATAGAGTCACCCTTACCAAAAGAAACTCAACAACTGCCTGAGACGACCGAAAAACAGCTCAGAACAAAGGACAGTTGTTGAGAAGAGAAATATAATGTCGGCATCCACCCCGGACGGCCGAAAACAGCTCAGAACACGGGCGTGGTGCCATCTCCAAAAAAAACAGGCAAGGGTTCATCAGGACCATATACCAAGTTCATAGGTACCTTGGTATCCACTGTCAAAATTTTTGCAACAAAGTGTCTTACTTCATAGCTTGTGAGTCCTCACAACATGCTGATGGGTATACCAGCGTTCGTTCACTTGCAAATCTTATGCGGATGTTGGATCCTTACCTTTCTTTGGTAGTCTGGCTCAAACATTGTTGCCTTAGTACGAGTAACTGTCATGACCCGGGCAGCATTCCCACAATGTATATAGAAGCATGTGTAACTGAACATCTGATTCCCCGAGGCAGATCTTTGTGTCCTGACTAGCTCATATTTCTGACCGAACTATTATGGCTTAGCTTCTCGAGATGTACTACCAATACTCCGTGTTCCAACATATACCAATGCTGCCAACTGTTTGCAGTGCCGTGCTGACGAAAATTGGATAGCTTATGTTGGAAGCCATCGGGTATCATGCTGAAGAAAACTGGATAACTTGTGCTTGAAGCTTCTGCTGGAATAGCGTGCTGAAAAAGGCTGGGTAGCGTGCCCCAGAAGCTTTACCTCCTGGTTACTTGTCGAGGAAGATTCTGTACCTTATGCTGGAATCTTTCCCATGGTAGCTTACCGAGAAAGACAGGGTATCTTGTGCTAGAAGCCATACACATATCGTGCTGAGGAAGACTCGAGGAGCCTTTCCTTGTAAGTTTCTTTGGTGGCGTGCGGTGAAAGACTGGGCTACTAATGCCAGAAGTTTCTTGTTGTGCCATGCTGCTACATATATACATCCTCATAACTCCGATTGTTGGTTACCTGCGGAGGAATTGGCCGACTATCCTTTTTGAATTCCAACTTGTACTGTAAGCATATTACTGGCCTTGCACACTACTAGTATTCCTGTTTGCTTAAACATTACTGCTATGACAATTGCATCGCTGATGTAAACTTGACACCGATAGTCTACTTCGTTGAAGATCCGTTTCTATCTGCAGAGCAACCAGGCAAGCAAAACCTCGTTGATCATTCCTATATCGCCCATTCTTTCTCTCTCGTGCTTGCATCAGTTTTTGCTACTGTGTTCGATAGCTCCTATTCTGATGCATAGCCTGTTTTTGTAACTTGTTGTTGATACTTTACCTGCTATCCTATATGCTTAGTATAGGCTGGTTAGTGATCCATCTGTGGCCCCGCAACCTTGTCCGTGTTGCCATGCTTTGCTTTCGAATGTTTCGATCAACGTGATCGATGAGCAGAGACCGATACAGCACCGCACAACCCCCCTTAGTTGTACGACTCTGCAGAGCTACTATCGAGTGCCGAGGGTGATACCTCCTACCTCACTCCTGATGATATCTCTGTAGCGTAGCTAGCCGGTTGTGGGTTACCGAGGGTGATTCCTCTTTCAACACCTCTGATGATGCCTCTGTCATGCAGCCCCTCAAGTGTGAACCCATCGAGGGTGATTCCTCCAAGTTCACCTTGACGGTTACATCGAGTGGGAATCCATCGAGGGTGATTCCTCAGATTTCCCCCTTGATGTTATGGACACACGGTTACCATGTTTTTACCTCGGTCCCTTGTTGAAGTCCGTTCGACCCCGAGGGGTACCCGTGAGAGATGTGAAGTCGGGTTGACCGTGAGGGTACCTGCGAGATAATTACGCGGCACGGCCGGGCAGGAAGACCGCCCCAGGAGAGGGATGGGCCTGGCCCTTGCTGTAAGTCCGCGAGACGGGGCGACATGAACACTGATCGTCACCGTGAGCACCCAACACACTAACGGTTTGGATATATGATTTGAGTAGGCCTCTGGCCTTTTCGCACTAACCACCACGCGGGATAGCACTCGGCATCGTACGTTTCTTCTGAAAGCTCTGTCAGACGTCCAGTGCAGCCTTGCGGCACGGCTGGGCCGGTGCCATCCAGGATAGAGGTGGTGCCTGGGTTCGCCCTGCACACAACGACCTGGAGTGCAAAGGGCGATGGGCCCAAGACCCCTGAGCACTTAGGATGTAGACCGGCGGGGACCTCTCTGCAGAGCCTAGGTAGGACTACGGCGTGTCGATCAGTCGAGGTCGGGCATGACCAGGAAAAGTGTGTCCGGCTAGAGTTAATCGAGCGTGTTGGGTAAGTTGGTGCACCCCTGCAGGGAAGTTATGTATTCGAATAGCCGTGTCCACGGTAACAGGATGCTCGGAGTTGTATCCTGATCTACTACAACTTGAACTGGATACTTGTTATACTAAACTGAAATGATGGCTCCAGGATCGCTTCCTCGCGGGGTAGTTGAAGAAGGATCTCTGGGCGTTGCTAATATATATACTTATTGCTTTATTATATGCTAATATGCACTCTTCTAATGCTTCAAGACGCTGCAAGATGCTAGTCTTCGATAGGCTAGGCCTTCTCTCTATTCTGGCATTTCTGCAGTTTAGTCCACAAACACAGCCCCTTCCCTTTGATACCGATACATACTTAGCATAGATCTGATGTAAGTCTTGCGAGTACTTTCGATGAGTACTCACGGTTGCTTTGCTACCCCTTTTTTCCCCATACCCGATTGCTATGATCAGATGACGGAGCCCCGGAGCCAGCTGCCCCCGTTGCTAACTACTACTACACCGACGGGGCTTACTACTATGTGGAGACTGACGACCAGGAGTAGTTCAGAGGCTCCCAGGCAGGAGGCCTGCACCTTTTCGATCTAGTTGTCGTTGTTTTGCTCAGCTTTCTTACGGCAACTTTGTCTATTCATGTCTGTACTCATATAGTAATGCTTCCGCTGACTCTTGTGTAACTCGAGCTTATGTATTCGAGCCCTCGAGGCCCCTGGCTTGTAATATAAAGCTTGTTTTATTTTATTTTGAGTCTAGAGTTGTGTTGTAATATCTTCCCGTGAGTCCCTGGGCTTGATCATGCGCATTTGCGTGCATGATTAGTGCACGATTGAGTCGGGGGCATCACAGCATAGTAGTAAAATTATTCATGGATAGATCCTAATTGTGTGAAAATACCACGATAAAGCTCCAACTCATAGGATTTGGCTACGGTGACAAAGTGCAAAAAGAATTAATTCAAACGGATCTACGGTTTAGGAGATATGGCCAAATAGGGTTTGAATTTGAATTTAAAACAATTCAAATTTGAAATTAACAAAAGTTTGCAAAGATGGGTTCTCTGGATAGAGCTATTCAAGACGAAGATATTGCCACTGGTTTCATCTAATTTGGATGTACGGTTAAGAAGTTATGGCTAATCGAAGTTCAGGGGCCAATCTGTAAATAATTCTATCACAAACGAGTCCCTGGGACACGTGGCGACCTCTGGCTGGCTGAAAAGTGTCCGCTGCGAGGTTTAAATGGCGGACGGCCGATAAATAAAGAAAACGGTGGCGGCGGTCAAAATAATTGAAAAACCGATGATCGGTTTAATTAAAACCGCTCGGTTTAAAAGAAATCGTGGTTAGCCGTACCGGTTCGATCTAAAAAAATGCCTAATCTAAACGAACGACGGGACGGGCGGTGGCTCACAGTGGCAATGGCGTCGGCGACGACAGGTGGCTCGGCGTTGGCGGGGCGGTGGCTGCGGCGTTCCTCGGCGGCAGGGAAGTAGGGGAGGAAGTCCGGCATGTTAAGGGGGTCATGGCGGTGGTGGTGGTTCGCGTCGTTGGCGTCGGGGTCGAGCAAGGCGAGGTGGTGGCGCTCCGGTGCTCTGGCGAGGTCGGGCGAGCTTCGTGCGGTCGACTGCGGGGAAACCTAGGGGAAAAAAAGATGTCAAAACGGTGCACCTCGACGAGACAAAATGTTTGACGAAGAAAAGGATGGCTCGGGTGTGCCACGGGCGATGAATTCGACGGCGGAGTGGCTCGGCTCCGGCAAGATGCAAACGGGCGGTGCGGCGGCTGTGAGGGGCGTGGGGAGAGGCGAGTCTACGAGATGAACAGGGGGCTCAGAGGCTCTTATAGGCGAGGACAGGAGAGCTCTTGAGCGGCGGGTGCGGGAGCGCGGCGCGGGCTCGTCCGGCGGCGCGGTGGGAGGTTGGGGATGGCCTGGGAGCTGGGCCCCACTGGTCAGCGAGAGCCGCGGGAGGCGAGCGAGGGGGAGTCGGGTGCGGGCGGCCGTGGCGAAAGAGCTTCGGCGCGGGGAACAGGCCTTGGGCCGAATTTGGCCGTGGGCCGGCTGATTTGCCTGGGCCTGCTGGTGTGTGCGTGTGTGTGTGTGTGTGTTTTTTTTTAATTACAGAAAAACCTTTGAGGCCCAAAACCAAAGCAAAAGAATTTATAAAAATATCATAGAAATTTATAAATTCACTATTGATAATATAGAGAATAATGAACATTAATTCCTGTACAGATAATTTTGAAAATAATTTTCTAATGCAATAAATGCACTTTTGCCAATAAAATAAATACCAAAAAACGCAAAAAAACTCCAAATAATAATATAATAACTTTTTCCAACTCTCTTATAATTGAGGGAGTCATTTTATCCTCTCTCTCTTATTTTATTTGAATAAATAGAATTGATCTTGAAACTCAAAATGGAAAACTTTTCAAAAGTGAACCAAATGAAATTCAAAAGTGCTCCTCATCACTTCCCACTCTAATTCATATATTTTGAAGAAGTCCTATTATCTTCTCTCATGAAAATCCTTGAGTGGCCTAAAGTTTCTAAGTTGGACTATTTTCAAATGAAATTCAATTTTTTTTTTCAAAACCCCTTTTCATTTCTTTAAATGGAAGAAGTCATATTATCTTCACTCTAGGGTTTTGTGATGAAATGAATTTGATTTCATGGAGATCAAAATGCAAGATGAAAGTTTTGGGAAAGTCCTTTTATTCCCTCTCATTCAACTTTCAAAAAGTTTCAATTTCCACTCAATTTCACACAATCAATCACACAACAATCAGACAAACAATCATAATTATTTATTTAATATAAGATTCCAAAATTTAGAATTTTGGGATGTTACATGCCAATATTAATTAGGCTTATGGAGATGAACTTGCTATAGTTCCTTATGTTAAAAATGAAATCATTGCTATTGCACCCACACTTGATAGCTCCTTCTATGAAAAGCATGGTTGCAATAATGTTATTATAAATTCTATTAGTGTCAATTGTGTTAATGATATGCAAAGCTACAAGCTTGGGGATGATAATTTTGTCATGTCCACTTCTTATTGCAATGATCATGATTGGGGTGATAATGCTTCTTATGATCTTGAAAATTTATTTAAGCCTCATGATGAATATGTTATTGATAATAATATTTACAATAATATTGAAAGTGGGGTTGGAAGAGTGTCAACTTTAGGTAAAAATAATCCCACATATTTGGAGAGTGTTCAATCTTATAATTTTTTTTGATAAAAGTGGGTTTGGAGAGGTCATGACTTTAGTTGATGTTAATCCCACTATGTTGGAAGATTATAAAACTTGTATGCATGTGGATCATGAAGATAAAATTTTATATGATAGCTATATTGTCGAATTTGATTATGATCCTACATGTAATTATTATGAGAGAGGAAAATATGGTTGTAGAAACTTTCATGTCACTAAATTACCTCTCTTTGTGTTGAAATTATTAATACTTCATCCTTCCTATTTGCATATGCCAGAAATGTCTTGTCTTGATAATTTGTTTTCCTATAAAATGCCTATGCATAGGAAGAGGGTTAGACTTAAATGTGTTTGTCACATGCTACATGATGCTCTCTTTGTGTTCCAATTATTATCTTTCATGCGAGCATCATTGAAACCTTAAGCCTATCTTAATGGCTATAAATAAAGAGCTTGTTGGGAGGCAACCCAATACTTATCTTAAATTTTTTGCTTTGTTTTCTGTTTTGTGTGTTTACACAATTGTAGCCTCTGTTATGATTGTGTTTTTATCTTTTAATTAGTGTTTGTGCCAAGTAATACCTTTGGGATGATTTGGATGATAGTATAATTGATGTTGTTTGAAAACAGAAAGTTTTGAGTCCAGTGCTGGATTTTTGGTTCTGTACTGGAGAAGGATAAAAATATGAAATTTTACACAGTATTGGTATATGAATTTTTTACGTTGTCCTATTTTTTCAGAATTTTTGGAGTTACAGAAGTATGGCTTCTAAATAGATCTTTACAGATTGTTCTGTTTTCGACAGATTCTGTTTTTGTTGCATAGTTTGCTTATTTTGATGAATCTATAGATCTTATCGGGGAGTATGAGCCATGGGGAAGTTGTACTATAGTAGCATTATGCCAATATTAAATATGAATCAATTTACAACAGTACCTAAAGTTTAAGATTTATTTGTTATACTAACGGATCTCACGAGGTTTCTGTTGAGTTTTGTGTGCTGAAGTTTTCAAGTTTTGGGTGAGAACATGATGGATAAAGGAATAAGGAGCAGCAAGAGCCTAATCTTGGGGATGCCCAAGGCACCCCAAGGTAATATTCAAGGAAGACTCATGCGTCTAAGCTTGGGGATGCCCCGGATGGCATCCCCTCTTTCGTCTACAATCTATCAGTAACTCACTTGGAGCTATATTTTTATTCATCACATGATATGTGTTTTGCTTGGAGCGTCTTGTGCTATAGTTTTATTTTATTTATTTTCTTTTTAGTTTGCCACAATCATCTTTGCTGAACACACCTTTTTGAGAGGGACACACATTATTCCTGATTTGTTAGAATACTCTATGTGCTTCACTTATATCTTTCAAGCTAGGCAGTTGCTCTAGTGCTTCACTTATATCTTTTAGAGTACGGCGGTGGTTATATTTTAAAGAAATAGTTGCACTCTCATGCTTCACTTATATATTTTTGAGAGTCTAATATATAGTAATGGCAATTTGCACATGTTAAAAGAATGGTCCTGATATGATAAGGTATCCAAGGGGGATATAATAAAAACCTTCATGTAGATCACTAAGTATGAAGTGCATGGTTAATTTTATTAATGTCATAATATGAAAGGATATAGGTTCATGATCATTGGTTAGTAGAAATATCGGTATTAAAGTTTGTTATGACATATTCACCTAAATATTAGTCATGGCATGGTGAGGAAGTTGGAGCATTTATATGTCTGAAATGAAATCCTTGAGTGTTGTTATAATCAGGGTCGCGCGATGATTAACTCCTACCAACCCTCCTCCGAGGGGCATGCGGTGAAGTGCTTTGCTTCGAGGGCTAAGTATACTTTTGCAATAAGTATGTGAGTTCTTTATGACAAATGTGAGTCCATGGATTATACGCACTCCTATCTTTCCGTAATTTGCTAGACTCTTCGATACCGTGCCTTGCCCTTTCTCACCTCAAGAGTTGGCGCAAACTTTGCTGGTGCATCCAAACCCCGTGATATGATACGCTCTTTCACATATAAACCCCTTTTACCTTCCTCAAAACAGCCACCATACCTACCTATTATGGCATTTTCATAGCCATTCCGAGATATATTGCCGTGCTACTTCCACCGTTCTGTTTATATGACACACATCATCATTGTCATGTGGCTTTGCATGATCATATGGCTGACACAGTATTTGTGGCAAAGCCACTGTCCATCATTTTTCATACATGTTACGCTAGATCATTGCACATCCTGGTACACTGCCAGAGGCATTCATATAGAGTCATATTTGTTCTAGTATCAAGTTGTAATTTCCAGTTGTAAGTAAATAAAAGTGTGATGATCATCATTATTAGAGCATTGTCCCAGTGAGGAAAGGATGATGGAGGCTATGATTCCCCCACAAGCCGGGATGAGGCTCCGGACGAAAAAAACAGGCCAAAAAGAGGTCAGCAAAAAAAATGAGAGAAAAAGTGAGAAGGGGCAATGTTACTATCCTTTTCCACACTTGTGCTTCAAAGTAGCACCATGTTTTTCATATAGAGAGTCTCCTATGTTGTCACTTTCATATACTAGTGGGAATTTTTCATTATAGAACTTGGCTTGTATATTCTGATGATGGGCTTCCTCAAATGCCCGAGGTCTTCATGAGCAAGCAAGTTGGATGCATACCCACTTAGTTTTTAGTTTGAGCTTTCATACACTTATAGCTCTTAGTGCATCCGTTTCATGGCAATCCCTACTCCTCGCACTGATATCGATTGATGGCCATCTCCATAGCCCGTTGATCCGCCAAGTTGATGTGAGACTTTTTTCTTCCCCTTTCCATTATATGATACCTACCACCGCATTCTATTCCACCTAGTGCTATATCCATGGCTTGCGCTCATGTATTGCGTGAGAGTTGAAAATGCTAAAGTGCATTAGAAGTATGATCCAATTGCCTGGTTTAACACCGGGGTGCTCACTATTTATATATTTGCGGTGAAGATAGAGTCATGCCATGATTAATATGAGAAAGTGAGTAGGGATAACACTCGTTAGGGATCGTATATTTTGAAAGTTAATGATTATGCTTGTTATGTTCATGGATATTATTTTGTTGATATTGTTAATTCATCGCTTCACAACTTATATGCCATAAAGAGATTACATAATAGACATGTTGGGTAGCATTCCACATCAAAAATTCTGTTTTTATCATTTACCTACTCGAGGACGAGCAGGAATTAAGCTTGGGATACTTGATACGTCTCCAATGTATCTATAATTTTTTATTGTTCCATGCTATTATAGTATCAATCTTGGATATTTTATATGCTCAATGCGAGGAGTAGGGATTGCCATGCAACGGATGCACTAAGAGCTATAAGTGTATGAAAGCTCAAACTGAAAACTAAGTGGGTATGCATCCAACTTGCTTGTTCATGAAGACCTCGGGCATTTGAGGAAGCCCATCATCACAATATACAAGCCAAGTTCTATAATGAAAAATTCCCACTAGTATATGAAAGTGACAACATAGGAGACTCTCTATATGAAAAACATGGTGCTACATTGAAGCACAAGTGTGGAAAAAATTAGTAACATTGCCCTTCTCTCTTTTTCTCTCATTTTTTTGCTAGGCTCTTTTTGGCCTCCTTTTTTTCCGGAGCCTCATCCCGACTTGTGGGGGAATCATAGCCTCCAACATCCTTTCCTCACTGGGACAATGCTCTAATAACGATGATCATCACGCTTTTATTTACTTACAACTCAAAATTACAACTCGATACTAGAACAATATGACTCTATATGAATGCCTCTGGCAGTGTACCAGGATGTGCAATGATCTAGTGTAACATGTATGAAAAATGATGAACAGTGGCTTTGCCATAAATACCATGTCAGCTATATGATCATGCAAAGCAATATGACAATGATGATGTGTGTCATATAAACGGAACGGTGGAAGTTGCATGGCAATATATCTCGGAATGGCTAAGAAAATGCCATAATAGGTAGGTATGGTGGCTGTTTTGAGGAAGGTAAAAGGGGTTTATGTGTGAAAGAGCGTATCATATCACAGGGTTTGGATGCACCGGCAAAGTTTGCGCCAACTCTCGAGGTGAGAAAGGGCAAGGCACGGTACCAAAGAGGCTAGCAAATTACGGAAAGATAGGAGTGCGTATAATCCATGGACTCACATTAGTCATAAAGAACTCACATACTTATTGCAAAAGTCTACTTGGCACTCGAAGCAAAGCACTTCACCGCATCACCCTAGGAGGAGGGTTGGTAGGAGTTAACCATCGCGCGACCCCGATTATAACAGCACTCAAGGATTTCATTTCAGACCTGTAAATGCTCCAACTTCCTTGCCATGCCACGACTAATATTTAGGTGAATATGTCACAACAAACTTTAATACCGATATTTCTACAAACCAATGATCATGAACCTATATCCTTTCATATTATGACATTAATAAAATTAACCATGCGCTTCATACTTAGTGATCTACATGAAGGTTTTTATTATATCCCCCTTGGATACCTTATCATATCAGGACCATTCTTTTAACATATGCAAATTGTTATTACTATATATTACACTCTCAAAAAGATATAGTGAAGCATGAGAGTGCAACTATTTCTTTAAAATATAACCACCGCCGTGCTCTAAAAGATATAAGTGAAGCACTAGAGCAACTGCCTAGCTCAAAAGATATATGTGAAGCACATAGAGTATTCTATCAAATCATGAATAATGTGTGTCCCTCTCAAAAAGGTGTGTTCATCAAAGATGATTGTGGCAAACTAAGAAGCAAACAAAGAAAATAAAACTATCGCACAAGACGCTCCAAGCAAAACACATATCATGTGATGAATAAAAATATAGCTCCAAGTGAGTTACCGATAGATTGTAGACGAAAGAGGGGATGCCATCTAGGGCATCCCCAAGCTTAGAAGCTTTATTCTTCCTTGAATATTACCTTGGGGTGCCTTGGGCATCCCCAATATTAGGCTCTTGCCACTCCTTATTCCTTTATCCATCATGATCTCACCCAAAACTTGAAAACGTCAGCACACAAAACTCAACAGAAACCTCGTGAGATCCGTTAGTATAAAAAATAAATCTTAAACTTTAGGTACTGTTGAAAATTGATTCATATTTAATATTGGCATAATGCTACTGTACTCCAACTTCTCCATGACTTATACACCCCGATACAATCCATAGAATCATCAAAATAAGCAAACTATGCAACAAAAACAGAATCTGTCTAAAACAGAACAGTCTGTAAAGATCTATTTAGAAGCCATACTTCTGTAACTCCAAAAAATCTGAAAAATTAGGAAAACGTGGGAAATTTATATTCCAATAGTTTGTAAAAAATTCATAATCTATTGAGGCTCCAGTACAGAATAAAAATTTCATAACTAAGCGCAAAAGTTTCTGTTTTCAAATAGCATCAATTATACTATCATCCAAATCATCCCAAAGGCATTACTTGGCACAAACACTAATTAAAACATAAAAACACAATCATAACAGAGGCTACAATTGTGTGAACACACAAAACATAAAATATTGGGTTGTCTCCCAACAAGCTCTTTCTTTATAGCCATTAAGATAGGCTTCGAGATTTTAATGATGCTCACATAAAAGATAAGAATTGAAGCACAAAGAAAGCATCATATAGCATGTAAGAAACATATTTAAGTCTAAAATATTTCCTATGCATAGGCAATTTATAAGCAAACAAATTATCAAGACAAGAAGTATCTAGCATATGCAAGGAAGAAGAACAAAACATTAATAATTTCAACACAAAGAGAGGTAATTTAGTGACATGAAGATTTCTATAACCATATTTTCCTCTCTCATAATAATTACATGTAGGATCATAATCAAATTCAACAATATAACCATCACATAACATATTCTCGACATGATCCACATGCATAAAAGTTTTATAATCTTCGAAATAGTGGGATTAACATCAACTAAAGTCATGACCTCTCCAAACCCACTTTCATCAAAAAATTCATAAGATTGAATACTCTCCGAATATGTGGGATTATTTTTACTCAAAGTTGACACTCTTCCAAACCCACTTTCAATATTATTGCAAACATTATTTTCAATATCATTTTCATCATGAGGCTCAAATAAATTTTCAAGATCATAAGAAGCATCACCCCAATCATGATCATTACAATAAGTAGTGGACATAACAAAATCATCATCCCCAAGCTTGTAGTTTTGCATATTATTAACACAATTGACATTAATAGAATTTATAATAAAATCATTGCAATCATGCTTTTCATTCAAGGAGCTATCATGAATCACTATATAAATTTCTTCATAACAATTTTCAGATTCACGATTTTCAAGCAAAACTTCATAAAGATAATCTAGTGCACTCAACTCACTAGCAATTGGTTCATCATAATTGGATTTTTTTTAAAGATTAGCAAGTGGATGAGGATCCATATCAATAGTTTTTTCTTAGCAAGCAAAGATGCAAACAAATAGGAAGCACATGGCAACACAAGCAAACAAACGAGCAAATAAAAATATTTTTGTGTTTTTGTAAAAAAAAATAGAAGTGGGGGAGATGAAAACGAGAGGCAAATGCAAATAAAAATAAATGCAAGTAAGGGATAATTTGTGCGAAGGTACTTGATAAATTTTGATGATGTGTCCCCGACAACGGCACCAGAAATTCTTCCTGCTACTTGTGAACTGCGTTGGGATTTCCTTGAAGAGGAGAGGATGATGTAGTACAATAAAGATAAGTATTTCCCTCAGTTGAGAACCAAGGTTATCAATCCAGTAGGAGAACCATAGAGAACCTCGTTAGCAGCACATACACACACAAAGTAAACACTTGCACCAAACGCAAATAAGAGGGTTGTCAATCCCCTTAGCGGTTACTTGCAAAGATTAATTCTAATAATGATAGATTGAGAAGTAAATTGCAAAAGAAAATAAAAGTAAATAAATTGCAGCAAGGTATTTTTGGATTCTAATATATGATAAAAGTAGAGTCGGGGGCCATAGTTTTCACTAGAGGCTTCTCTCTTGAACATATAGCATACGGTGGGTAAACAAATTACTGTTGGGCAATTGATAGAAAAGCGCATAGTTATGACGGATTCATGGCAATGATCATGTATATAGGCATCACATCCGAAACAAGTAGCCGACTCCTGGCTGCATCTACTACTATTACTCCACTCATCGACCGCTATCCAGCATGCATCTAGAGTATTAAGTATAAAACAGAGTAACGCCTTAAGCAACATGACATGACGTAGACAAAGTAAACTCAAGCAATATGATTAAACCCCATCTTTTTATCCTTAATGGCAACAATACAAATACGTGTCTTGTCCCTTTCTGTCACTGGGATATAGAACACCGCAAGATTGAACCCATCACAAAGCACCTCTCCCATTGCAAGATAAATCAATCTAGTTGGCCAAACCAAACGGATAGATCGGAGAGAAATACAAAGCTATAACAATCATGCATAAAAGAGTTCAGAGAAGACTCAAATATTTCTCATGAATAATCTGATCATAAACCCACAATTCATCGGATCCCAACAAACACACCGCAAAAGAAGATTACATCGGATAGAACTCCAAGAACATCGAGGAGAACATGGTATTGAAGATCAAAGAGAGAGAAGAAGCCATCTAGCTACTAACTATGGACCCGAAGGTCTGTGGTAAACTACTCACGCATCATCGGAAGAACAGAAGCTTGCGGCGGCGGAAAAGTTATTCGTGGTGGCTCTCTGTTGGTTTCCCAATATTTGAGAATTTATAGAAGTGGAATTAGGTCAAAAGGAGCCACGAGGCGCCCACTAGGCATCAGGGTGCGCCCCCCTGGGGCCGTGCCCTGTTGCCTTGTGGCTTCCTCCTGAGGCTGCTGGCCTCGTCCCAAAGCTTCCAGAGTCTATTTTGTCCAGAAAAAAATTGTCAAAAAGTTTCGTGGCATTTGGACATCGTTTGGTACTGATTTCCTGAAAAACCAAAAACAGGCAAAAAACAGCAACTGGCACTGGGCACTAGGTTAATAGGTTAGTCCCAAAAAATGATATATAATTGCATATAAAACATCCAAGATTGATACTATAATAACATGGAACAATCAAAAATAATAGATACGTTGGAGACGTATCAAGGTGGCACATGCAAATTTACTTGGAACGGCAGAGTAATACTGCATATAGGTAGATATAGTGGACTCATCTGGAACAACTTTGGTTTAAGGATTGTGGATGCACAAGCAGTATTCCCGCTTAGTACAGGCGAAGGCTAGCAAATAGATTGAGAAGCGACCAACTAGAGAGCGAAAACGGTCATAGTCATGCATTGAGAATAATTAACATTGAATATGAGCATGAGTAGGATATAAACACCATGAACATAAATATCGTGGAGGCTATGTTGGTTTTGAATCAACTACATGTGTAAACATGTGCCAAGTCAAGCCACTTGAATTGTTCAGAGGAGGATACCATACTATCATACTACATCACAACCATTTTAATGCATGTTGACACTCAAGACAAATCATTATCCACTCCTAGCTACTTAAGCATGGCATGAGAAACTATGATCTCTAATTGTCATCACAAACATGTTTACTCATAATAATGCTAAATCATGAATACTGAGCTAAACATATTTACAAAAACAAAAACAAGAAGAGTTCATACCAGCTTTTCTTCACCGCAATCACTTCATCACATATCGTCATTATTGCCTTTCACTTGCACGACCGAATGATGTGATAATAATAATAGTGCCAGTGTGCCATGGACTAAGATGGAATCTACGAACATTTTATTCAAGGGAGAAGACAAGGTAATAGTGGCTCTTCGTTAGTTAAACAATAAATCATATGAGAGCCACTCAACATTTTCATCATGGTCTTCTCCTTGCGACGACTCAACAAAAAGAAAAATAAATTCAGAGAAACACACTGAAATGTTTTTGAAGTTTTTAAGTTTTTCTAAAGAAAGCAAACTAAAGAACGAAAAATGAAAATGAGAAAAACTAGTTACACGGGAGAACTCCCAACAAGCAAAAGAAGAAACGAGAAATCTTTTTGGGTTTCCTTTTAATACTACAAACTACTAATGAGAAAGAAAAACCGAAAAGAAGCGAGAAATATTTTTGGATTTTCGAAGTTTTTTAAACACAAGAAGAAAGCGGAAATAAAACTAACATGGATATACAATGAAAGAGGATGAACACCGACAACTGAAATGAATGTGTGATACATGAATGTAATGTTGGTGAGAAATACGTACTCCCCCAAGCTTAGGCTTTTGGCCTAAGTTGGTCTACGGCCATGGATCAAAGTTAGCACCTCCAGGATAATACCGAGGCTGCTGAGGATCCCGCAGTGGCTGCTGAGGGTCCCACTGATAAATTGGTGCTGGAACGGGTGCTGGCTCAGGTACTGGGGGCGGTGTCAGGCCCCAACAAGTATAGATGTCCTCAGGCATGATGGTATACCTGCCACTAGAAAGATCGAACAAAGACGGTGCAGGCAAAGTAATAACCTCACGAATGCCCTAGCTGAATACCAAGTTATACCGAAATCGTCTAGGACCATTGTCAATAAAGTTATGCCCAACCATGCTTCTATAATCAAGATATCTCGTAGGTAAAAGCCTCTCTTCCTCCTCGCCGTGCCGAATAGGAATCTCAAAATTTTCGGCGAGGCGGGAAGCATAAATACCACCATAAATAATGCCCTTCGAACAGTTAGTGTGTAACCGTCGAGCAACCATGGCTCCTAAACTAAAAGTTCTATCAGCATAAAGAGCATGGCGTAAAATAGCAAGGTCAGGTGCACTAAGTGTGCCACTCTCCCACCGACCAGTGCGGCACCCCGCCTGATTACCACTGTAGCCAGATGGTCGCCGCACACACCAGCCCAGGAAATCACTCTGGCATGCGCTTTTACAACAAGTATCATGAACACAGGCATTTCTATTAATGGATATATAAGTCTTACATGCTATTTACAAGGGTGATGGCAGCGAAAAAGCTCTATCTAAGGCAGCATGGTCTTGGCGCGGCTCCAATCCACAGGGATCTGACTGGGTTACTCTTCTAGCCCATGAACACTTCGGCTCCTCGCTAGTGGACGTCGGATCCTTAGGTGAACCTGGCCACATTGAAGGCCGCTGAGTACTTTTGAATGTACTCGCAAGCAAACCAAACCGACATATACACCAAGCAAAGCAATCCATGGCATTCAAGCATGTACTTGTTATCTTAACAGTATTAACTATCATGTTATGGCAGGATTATCTAGCAAGATTAATGA
Organism: Elymus sibiricus; assembly: GCA_039707655.1. Lineage (NCBI taxonomy): Eukaryota > Viridiplantae > Streptophyta > Magnoliopsida > Poales > Poaceae > Elymus > Elymus sibiricus. The sequence continues at coordinate 259,576,195 of CM077674.1, forward strand.
TCTAGCAGCATTAATCATCATGTCATAGCAGGATTATCTAGCATGATAACTATTGGAGTAAATACAGTAAAGTAAAGCATATCAAGTAAATAATCCATACTCCGAGTATTCTCGCGATCCAAATCCGATCCAAACTTTGCGGTTACCCGACCACTTATCTCATAACCATCGCATGGCTGACATTCATATCCCTGACATCACCTGATGTTCATGCATCTGCACTGCAAGTCTGACAAACCTTAGTAGTAACATTATATAGTTTGTTCCTCAAGACTCGACACAGACCAAATAGTGTGACCTAGTATGAACTGTGTCCCATGTCCGAGGATGCGGCTATTCGAATAGATTTACACTCTGCAGAGGTTGCGCACTTTACCCACACTATGGAGCTCCTGGCCTCATGCTCCCATTCGGGTGGACCGGTGCTGCTCCAACAAAACTTGTCTATTGCCTGGCACTCTTACGGTCCCACCGACACGCATACCCCTTCCGGGTCCTGTCCTGGGTGGCCCCTGTGTCACTTCTGACACCTGCCATCGTCGTGGCCATACAAAACTGTCCCAAACGGGGACCTGTGCACATAAACCAAACTGGGCTCACAGGATTATCGCCACCTACCGGGCCAGGGTAGCACGCACGCATAATCCCCCCCTCTTTGGTGGTACCGATAGGAGGCATGACAATAGACCAAGCTAGGGCCTCCCCATCCAGGCAAGTGTGGTTGCACTCGATGAGCTCGGTTCGGTGGCACTATGACCCGATCCAGCCGACGGAGGAGGTTGTTGTCATTATATCATATTCTGTATCATTGCAATAATAATGACAATCCAAGATGTAAACTAGTATAAAAACCTATCTCCATACTATATTACAATGAGTCACTAGTGCGATAGCATTCTTGATAAACAATAGTGGAGAAAACAACAAGTTGAACTAGCAAGATTCGCCTACTCATTTACTTTCACTATAAACATGATCATTAATTTAAACACACAAGAATAACACAGAAGCTATGCTTTAGGGCATATATCAGATGGTTGGCTTGCCTGGGGGTCGAAGAGTTCATTAGAAGGAGGTGTGGTAGCCTCGCAGGAAAATCCATCGGAAAAGGCTCCCTCTCGGAGGGGCTGAATAAAGGGCAGGGGCAAAATGGTCATTTTCAGAAAGTGTCAACCTCATGAAATTGATACCATCGGAACGGGCTCGATGAACTGAGGAAGTGGGATTTGGAATCACCTGAATCAGGGTTACGGTTGAAAAGTTGTGGTCGTTCGTTGTTTAGGCAGAAAAACAAATAGAAAATGTGCTTCTTTGCTGTTAACAGATGAACGTCCACTATTTAGAGGTTTCGGCGTCGGGGCTGAAAAGAGAAGGCGCATTTCTGCGAATATGTCTTCGCTGCAGAGAAAGCGTATTCTACTCCAGAGCCGTGGCAGAGTATGCTTTCAGAAAAGGGAAAACGCCTTTTGGAGAAAAGCGCCTCCACTTAATCCGACGTGGCAGGGGCGGGGCCCGACTTCAGCCACTGACCAGTGGGTCCTATCTCCTCTCTCTCTCCTCCCTCCATCTCCTTCTTCCTCCTCCCGACAGAGAGCAGCAAAGGCTTCGGCCTCGCCGGTGCCGGCGACTGGAGGCCACGGCGGACTTGGGCGCCGCCGGGGATGGATGTGCCACTCCATCCCGTGCCCGTGGGTGGTAGAGTGGGTGCCAGGGGCGGCCGGGGTTGGCCGCGGCAACGGTGGTCGAGGGCGGCGGCTCCGCGGTGGAGGAGGTGCTCCGGTGGCCGGGAAGGCTAGAAGAGGGGGTGGGGATGGTCTACGGCGACTGGGGAGCCCAGAGGTGGGCTCAGTGGAGGCGGGTAAGGCTAGTGGTGGGGGAATTTGAGAAGGGGGACGGCGGCGGCCATGGACGAAGTTCGCCAGATTTCGAGCACTGGGAGGCGAGATCTCCGACGAGGAGTGATCCAGAGAGGGAGAGGAGAGTGGTGTGAGCTCGAGGGGCTCGGGAGCGTCCTATTTATAGCCGCCCGGGTGCGGCTACATACGGCGGCGACCTTGTCGGCGTACTGGAGCTCGCGGGTGGCGTGGCTGGCTGGTTGCGGCGTCGGGGAGTGTCACGGAGGAGCAGGGGAGGCCAGCTGGGCTTCGGGAGAGCTCGGGCGCGGCTACATATGGCGGCGACCGTGTGGGCACAGTGGCGGTACGGCGACGCTTGTCGTCGTCCGATGAGGAAGCAAACGAAGGGGGGAAGCTACGGGAGAGGGGCACGCGGACGGTGGCGACGATGTCGGCACCAGAGGACAAGTTGCGGCGGCCTGAGCTGGCCTGCCCGACGCGGCCAGACGCCGTCAGTGCGCAGAGCGTGCATTTGGCCTTGTCCATGGTGTGGTCACCACGGCAATGGCATGTTCTGGCCCGCGTCTATCTGTCACACCTTGTCCAACGCGGTAGTCATTGATTAAATGGATGGGATGTGACAACGGATGGACTAGGACGGCTTTAGATTGACCGAGGTGATCCAGAATAGTTTCTGGATAGAAACTTGGGCAGGAAGTTTTGGTCAGACAGGTGTGCCAATGAGCTGGCCAAGTTGTCACAGGGACATGAGATAAGAAGGAGCACCTTTTGGAGAAATTTGAAGCAAATTGGACCAAGTTTGAGTGTACTTCCTTTACAATGCCAAATTTGGTCTAGAAACTTGACTTTGAAACTGCACTCATCTGGCTTGATGAAATGAACTGAATTTTTGTGTAGGGTGATGATTTGGAAGTGTGGAGGTACTGGCAAAATTTCAGCTCATTTGGATGCCCTATGAAAGTACTTCCTTCACAGAGCTTCCTGCTGGACAGAAACTAGATGGAATTTTTGGGAGAAATTGGCTTGGCAAAATGATGTGAAATTTTGCATGCTCACACCATATAAGGAATGTGAGGTCCTGGATTAATTTCAAGAATTTTGAAGCAATATAAAATATAGTTGCTTCACAACCTCAAAATAAATCCAGAAATAAGAATTGGATGATGTGCTCAAAAATTGAACTGTGGAACTTGGGTTCCTGATGAAAATGGTGAAGATATGGATAGGAGAAGCTCCACAAATTATTTGGGATTTTTCCTGGCTACCAAAATGGTAGTTCCTTTGGAAAGTGCCCAAAGTGCAATATTGGCTTTAAATAGGAAAATGCAATTTCCTCTATTTAATTATTGCCAATATTTTTATGAGAGCTCAATATGATCACAAAGAGTATCTCCACAAGTTTTCATGAACTTTGGAGATGGATAGATATTTTCCTGGATTTAATTCCTTAAACTGGCAGAAAAAGGAATTAATTTTAAATGAAAAATATTGCAAATGACTTGGCAATATTTTTGCATATCTAGGGTTTTTAGATATAGGAGAATCTCTGGGAAAAGTTTGGGAGGCAACAGATCAAAGAAAATTGGGGTTCCTTTGTAACGGGAAGAATTAGGGTTGCCCTTCCGGTAACTCGGAAAGTAGGGTTTCAATGCCAAAACCCTGAGAATATATTTTGGGTGGCAAGGTTGAATCGGAGAGAATCTCTGGTCGGATGGGGGAAAGGCAAGGCTATATGACCATCTTCATATACCCAAGAGCGAGAGAAAATCCGATAACACCGAAAAAAAGACGGGAGTCAAATCCCGCAAAGGAAAAAAACAAGGAGCGAAAACCAGGATGTCACAACCAGTCAAACACCTCCCGGCAAATAATGAATAATATCGTAAAACGGTGTCATGGGAAAACGATGATCTATGGGATCGAGAGGATCCCTTTGCGGTTCGGCTGTGGGATCTATGTACTACAAAGAGCAGGGCTAGTAGATGTGAGAACAAGCAAGGATCTATCCAAGTTCGGGCCGCTGTGAGCGTAAAACCCTACTCCTGTTCTAATGGTTTGATTGTGTATGAGCTCAAAGGTTACAAAAAGCGCAGCTTGCTGGCAAGGTGCGCGGGAAGTGCAGCTACAGCGTGTAATTGAACTAAGAGTCGACCGTTCTAAGTGTAGCCGTGGGCCTCGTTTTATAGGCCAAGGGGTCACCACAATGGCTAACATGGTCATTTATAGGGTATGAATACTGACTTGCACCGTCACCACGTCTATCTCCTAACGGGGTAAGACAAGCGCATTTAATGCACCGTTAGGTGCTACGTCGGGGAGGCGAGGCTTTGGGCGAAAGATCTATACCACCAGTCCTGGCGCCCTCCTATTATCTTGACACGTCCTAGGGACAGGTGTCATTAAAGTTAATCCATGCGTGGCATGCTGACACGTGCCTTGGCTAGCTATCACTACAAAAAAAAGACACATCCGTGACATTATGGCCCGAACGAAAACTTTTTCTGTCATGGTTGTGACACTTCTATGACAATAATTGTGACAAAAACATGTATCATCATAGATGTGGTGGGCTCCTACTTCTATGACAAAAAATTATGACAGAAAATGAGCTTTTCGTCCTGCGCAGGCCGGAGACGCAGCCGCATGACATTCTTTGGGCCGTCCATGACGTAGAAAATCATGGTAGAAGTGAGGCCGAGGAAATTTTCGGGGAATTCCCGGTTACGGTGGGTGGTCGGGGCCGAGCGATGCAGTGTGGTTTGCGCGTTTCTCTCGTACGCGCGCATGTGTGCGAGGCGTTCGCTAAATGAACCTGAGCGAGGATTCGCTTACTGAACCCAAGTGATCGCACTAGCTAGCTACGTACTGAAGCCGATCGATCCCTTCGCTGCTAACTGAACTCGAGCGATTCCTTCGCAACTAACTGAACCCGAGCAATTCCTTCGCTGCTAATGGAAGTCGGTCGAGCCCCCGTACATGCGAGACGTAGCCGGTTGGGTTGCCTCTCGATGAGCAGTGCCCGTTGCTACCGCGCGCACGATATGTAGAACGAGTCGAGACGCATCGATCGAGCCCCTTGCGCAAGACGTGGTGAGTTGACCTAGCCGGTTGGTTGGCTGTGGATGAACAGTTCCTGTTGTTGCCGCCCGCTCGTACGCCACACCCCAGCCGGTGGGTTGGCTGTGGATGAACAGTACCCTGGCCATGTGAAGGTGGTTGGCGCTAGATGAACAGGACCCCGAGGAGGCCAGCCGGTTGGGGGTGGATGAACAGGACCCCATGGAGGCTGGATGAATAGTAGCCGGTGGAGGCTGGAGGAAGTCGACTGTGGATGAACAGTAGGGGCGGAGGCTGGAAGGAGGTCGACCATGGATGAACAGTAGCCCGTGGAGTCCCGTTTTGCGGTACGCAACACCCCTCCCAATGAACAGGACCCTCGTTTCGACCGTAGGCAGTTGGGGAGAAGTCTGTTTCCTCCGTTTTGCGGTATGCCAGAGCCCTCCCGATCAACGGGACCCCGTTTCGACCGTAGGCGCTCGAACAGAAGTCTGTTTCCTCCGTTTTGCGGTATGCCAGACCCCCAGCCGATGAACAGGACCCCGTTTCGACAGTAGGCGCTCGAACAAAAGGCCGTTTCCTCCGTTTTGCGGTACGCCAGACCCCGAGTCGATGAACAGGACCCCGTTTCGGCTGTTTCGTCCAAGCCGGTTGGCTCCCGATGAATAGGACGCGTTCCGACCCAGTCGCTTGGCTCCCGATGAACACGACGCTGTTTCCTGTGTTCTGACCCAGCCGGTTGGCTGCAGATGAACAGGAGGCCATTGCTGCCATCTGTTGCCTCTCTCTCCATGTACACGAACCCTGGCCATACGTGTCGGGACCCCGATCCTAAGTCACACCGATCTAACATAAGACACATCATATCGCTTTGCGGCCTCACGCACGGTAACCCACGACTGCCGCCTTTACCTTGGCCGGGACCGTTTGCGTCTTTTGGCTCACGTATATGATAGTGATGTTAGCATCCATATGACAGAGAACCCGGGTCGACATGACTAGTCATAAACCAAGGTGGCACAAATGTACAGGGACAAACATAGGTAACCCAACAATGCATGTGTCGGTCATCAGTGTGTGTAACCGGGCTGTAGCAAGCTATCAGGACTCCAGTAACACCGCATGACATTTCCCCGTAGGGACAGACACAGGAACAAAGAAGGATACATGTCGGTCAATCCATGTGTTCCGGAGCAGTAGCGAACTACCAAGGCTCAGTGGAAGCACTAGAGGCATTTCCCTGTATGGAAGGCTACCAAATCAGATAACTAGGTGTCGAATCCCACACATACCAATGCATTTCAAACATACACAGAATATGCACGATATGTGTAGATACAACATGGCATCACAACATAACTCTATGACTCAAAGTATTTATTTAGGAGGCTCTGAAGAGCCATACATAACATGATATTACAATCATGGGTCTCATGACCTAACATACAAAGTCATACAAGCAGCAAGCACATGTGGAAGCTTATCCTGTCCGAGTACAGACAGCTGAAAAGAAGAAAGCTAGAAAGCCTGTCTATCTACAAGACCCTCCAAAGGAACCAGACCTCTGTCTGGGATTCCCAAGCTACTCGGTCAACATCGAACTCGTCGTTGTAACCACTAGTGAGACTAAGGTCTCCTCTGCAAAAACATAAATTAAGCAACCGTGAGTACAAAGGTACTCAGCAAGACTTACATCAGAACTAACTACATATGCATCAGTATCAACAAAGGGGTTGTGGAGTTTATCTAAAGCAAGCCAGCTTTGACTCAGTGGCTATCCTATACTACGACTACCATTAACTTCTTTGAGGTGAGAAAGCGCACACGAGTCCACATATTCACCATATCAATACACCACTATGGATCCTCTCCCGTCTCCCTACGAGAAGGCTATCCATAGCACTCACATTTATCTTGCGCATTTTAGGGTATCCATTTCAAGTTATCTATGAACCATATAAGTCTCCAAGTAGTCCATATCCGAGGACGCGGCTATTCGAATAGATCATATTACCCTGCAGGGGTGTACTTCTTCACACACACTCTCACTACTTGCCACCATATACACGTCATGTATCTCGGCAACCTTCAAGCAGAAGCCTAGCGAGGGTGTCGGCCACAACCTGACTAACCACGCAAGACTCTAGTCTAGGTTTATCGCCTATCTGAGGCTGAACCCGCAAGGGAAGTCCAGCCGAAGTTTCCATTACGGCCCCAAACGATGTGTGCAGGGTTCCCAAGTCCACCTCGACGGATGGTACTGCACTTGGTACACCGTGCCACGGTGCCTAGTCTGTCCCAAGCCCACTTGTACCAGGTGCCACTTGGTAGACTACTAACACAACCTTCAAACACCAAAAACTAGATGCAACTCCTGGACAGAGATCGAGGCGATTAATAAGCCGAGAGGGGTCGAGTTACCGGAACCCAATGTGTGGTAGTAGCTAGTCTTGGATAACATACACAGAACTCAGTTCCTAAGGACGGTATCAATGAGATAACCCACCATGTACTCCTACATGGCCTCTCATCGCTACCTTTACCAAATCGTGTTCACACACTTAGCTCTTACACAGTAGGACATGAACACAACCATTCCAATTCATCGCCGAGATGGATCAGACCTGACACGACTCTAACATAGCTAGCATAACAAGCAAGCACAGATGAGTAGTCACAACATGGCTCAAACAGTTCCTACTCATGCTAAGAGGTTTCAACTATTTACTGTGGCAAAGACAGGTCATGCAGAGGAATGGGTTCAACTACCGCAACATGTAACAGTTAAATCATTGTTGTCCTAATGCAATAAAAGAGAGCAGGAGTGAGAGAGTGGGATTGTATCGGAGTGATCATGGGGGTTTGCTTGCCTGGCACTTCTGAAGATAGCATTGTGTCTTCATCAGTGACATCAATCTCAATGCCGAAACAACGTTTACCGAGAGGGAACAATACTGGCAAACAGAGAAAAGGAACAACATTCAATGCAATGCACAACCAAATGCATGATATGTCATATTAAGGTACTGAATTGACCTAATGCAATAGTTAGCCAGGCTAGTTGAGGTGGAATTCAAACAAGATCGAATTCCAACTCCAAATGTTATTTCATAAATTTCCCTATTCATGAATTGTCCTAGTTGGTGATGTTAACATGTTCAAACATGCATGAACATGGCATAATCAGATTCTTCATATTTTTCTGATCATTATTCATATATAAATTATTTCATTTGGAGTAACGGTTTAATTTCTATGAATTTTTGAAGTTTGGAACATTTTCTGGAATTTCCAAATCATTTTTGAATTAGAAATAATCTAGAAAATGTTTACTGCGTCAGCATTGCGCAAGGGTGACGTCAGTAGGTCAACTGGGTCGACCAGGGTCAAACCTGACTGGTGTGACCCGCAAGTCAGTGTAACAGGACCAGCTACAGAGGCTGACCTGTGGGCCCAAGTCAACGCAGACTGTGCAAGGACAAAGCTGACACGTGGGGACACATGATTAGCACTAATCTAAACAGAAAATTAGACTAACCTAAACAGGCACCAGGGCCCACCTGGCAGTGGCTCTAGGGGGTCATTAGCGGGGTCATTAGCAACTAATGATGTTGCCACGTCAGACGCGTCGGCGGTTAGCGCCGGTGACCAAACAGAGCGGCGGAGGCGTTCGGGATTCACCGTCCGGCGACCACTCGACTCGCGGGTTGGCCCTACGGACTGCTGGATGTGTGCTGCATCCAACGGAGTAGGCGGCTGGGCGAGAGGAGGCCTGAAACGATGACTGCAGCGACGGCAGGCGGTGGCCGGAGTTCGGGTGACGACGGATTCGTCGCTATGGTGAGTAGGGTGTGCATTTCTTGGCATCTACGGCAGCTACACATGCTCAGGAAGCTGTTGGACATGATAACATGACCAAAAGGTCACCGGAGTGGCGCCGGCGACGAGCTCGGGCGGAGGTGAGCTTAGGCCACGGTGGTTCTACGGCCTAGAGGAAGCAATCGATAGCGGGGCTAGGGTTAAATGATCAGGAGCTCACGGCGGGGTTGAAATGAAGCTCGGCGGCTCGGGGGAGGCATTGGAGACGGTGAACGGCCGGTGGCGATCTCAGGTGGCCGACGGTGAAGAAGACGACGATGGCGACGTTTCAGCGCGTCGGTGGCGATCTCAGGTGGCCGACGGTGAAGAAGACGACGATGGCGACGTTTCAGCGCGTCCGTCGATACGTGGCTCGATGAAGATAATCGGAAGGTCATGGCAGAGCTCAGGGACACTTGTGCGAGGCGAGGTTACTATGGTGGGTGCGTCGAATGGCGTCAGTGGCGATGGTGGCGTTCGACTGTGCGAGAGAGAAGGGTCCAGAAGAGGGGATGAGCACCGAGGAGAATGGGAGGGGGTCAAGGGGGTGTCATGATGCTCGGGGGCGACTGCAGCAGCGAGCAGGCAGGTAGGAGGTGACCGCGCGCGTGCTGGCGTGCGGAGGCCACACGCGCTCGTCCTCCTGGCAGAGGAGGAAGACGACAGGGGGAAAGGCTGTTGGGCTGGGCCTCTGCTATAGTAGCAGGCCAGGTAAGGTTTCTCTCTTTTTTCTATTTGCTTTCTGTTTTCTATTTTGCAGGTCTATTTTGATTTAGTTTAAAATACCAAATCACTTTTATAAATCCTGAAATTATTTGTGGATGCAAACCATATTATTGCAGAGCCCCACATCATGTTTTAGAATTTTTGGAGCAATAAATATATTTATAGGATTTATTTGCTCCAACTCAAATAGGTATTGTGTTAATTCAAGGGCCATAAATGCCATAGAAAAATGTGAATCATCTCTGGTTAAGGTTTTCACCTTTTTCCATAAATAATGAACATTTTTTAAAGGCATTTTAGGTTCATTGAAAATATTTTAAGTTGAACCTATTTGAATTACTTTGGTGCTAGGGTTTGGTCATCCCCAATTCAAATTTCCTTTGAAATTAATCATGATGCATGGATGCTTTAATGCAACTATTTACAATCAAATCTAGGGCTGCGACAACTCACCCCCACTAAATAAGAATCTCGTCCCGAGATTCAGGCGTAGGGTAAGAGGAAGAGGGGACATGGAACTGACACAGTCTACAAGATCCAATTTGCACTTCGTCAAGATGTTTATTCATTGCACCGTCTTGATCTTGACGTCTTTGCTTTCGAGATCTTCATCCAAACACGATGACAAAAGGAACAGGAAAAACTCTACGAGAATCGATCTTCACGAAGATCGAGCAACTCACGATCAACTCATGGAGTTAGACGTAAGAATATCTATTGAGTTGAGACACAAAACACACATCAGGGGTGATGGAAAGAAGCAGAAGACGAAGGTTCAATTTGGTAGGCAACAATTCCACGCTTAAGAAGATGATGAATAGGTGTCAAAGTAGCGAGGAGATAAGTTGCCATGATTCCATAACGGGGCACCTTAGGGGAGGTGAATCGTTGGGTTATCTCCTAAGTCAGGCAAAAAGAATTACTTTTGATACAGGGATCATCGAAACTCTTTATACCAGACTGAGGCAAATTCACAAATTATCGTTTGAAGGGATTCGAAAGAAATGGCATACTCAGATTGGAATGGAAACTGTGGTTATAGAACATTTGGCAAACGGAAGGCACATTCTAGTTGATACTGAAATATAACATAGTGTCTGAGCTTGCTTTCAAGAACTTGAGCATCTCCATATTCATCAGGGTTTTACCAACATCTATGCCAAAGATCCTGGCAAACACTTCATACTACCATGATGAATAATGATGGAGGATGCAGATGCAGAGGAGGACAACCCTTTCTCAGATTTCACCTTTGCCATGCCAAGGAAACGAAATCTGGATGATCGACCGAGAGACATTTAGCACTCCGCTTCTAATGTTCTCCTTGATGTACTAGCGTAACCCAACTATAGGTACTGTTTGGTATCTAGAACATCAAGTAAAGGTCGGAATTCGGAAACACAAAATCCACAAGGGACAACTTCTAGAATAAGTCATACGAAATCCTCATGGGGAAGTGGCTAATATTGCTGATACAAGATATTGTAATACCAGGTCTTCCGTCTAGGTGTGTTAGCCACAACATCCACTTTACCGGGTTACAGAGAGACCAATATTATAATTCTTGGAACATTCCAACCATCATATCTGCCTGAGATTCAGATCTGATTGGTAACATGATATTGCAGGCTCAGCATGTATGAAAGAGAAAGTTTGCAACACAAATCGACGAGACGACGTTGCGAGATTCTCGGGGAATGAACTATCGTAGCAACTCCAAAATAGGAACTAGATTGCAGGATACACGTGAACACACTGTCCAAGACAAGCGTGACCACATAGAAGTCTTACGACAAAATGCAACCGAGTTCTGGTTGGGAACCATCATTGAAGATAACGAAGTCATGTGCATGTCCGTCTGGGCCCTTCAGGATTAGCACTTGAACTTCTTATCCTTGAACAATCAATCTGTGGCTTGGTGTGCTAGGGAATACATATGGAATGGAGGTGATCAATCTATCAAACCATAGCATACTTCGCACATGCATGACTGACTTGGGATGATTCCATAGGAAGCAAAAACAAGCTTTCTGGAATTCATGGCGACAACTTGCACCAAATGCACGTGAATTAGAGGAAGTGACTTCTCTCATCCAAACATATACTTCATGAGCTGGCACAAAGAATATGCTTTCAAAAGTTTCCAACACTAGCTTGATGTTCATCAAAATCATGTAGAAGATGAAGATGTTGCCGATGGGCTCAACAACAATTCATTAGAATTTCCATGAAGATGGAATTCCACAACTATGTGAACAAGGTGATAGCATCGGTCAGACCAAAAGATATAATGGTGTATGCTCGAGGTAATATCCACGAGTAAGACAACATTACGAAAATCGTTGGTTCTGATTTTGATTTGACGATAGCCCATACTCAAATCAAAGCTTGGGTAAGACAATAGATCCAGCAATTGATCACAGAGATCAATCAATGAAGATATCATCTTTCTTCAACACACTCACAATAGATATCCCTTCAGAATGAACTAAGTCAGATAAAGCTTTTATCTTCCAACTCTCCAAGTTGTTGTTCAGGCTTAACCAACTAGCTCAAGGGTATCCAACACAGATTCTTGGAGAAGGGGTGGTTTATAGGAATAAACCAACTTGATCACGAACTCGACATAACGGTCAGGGGACAACCTGGTGATACTTCTGAGAAGATATCCAAAAAATCACGACCCACCAATATGTTACTAAGCTCGAGAACAATCTTGCTTTTCAGGGCAAGACGATATGATTATAAGAGCAAGGGATTGACATAATCCTAACTCATTGATCGAAGAGTACACCAGGAAAGATGGACTAGGTAGCACAATCAATCTTAGAATGATGATTCAATAACCAACACGCTAAGAATGAAATTTATCGCCCATTAACTTCCAAGCAACAGAGTTGCTAGGAGTATCGAATTCACACATCAAAATTCACTTTTCGGCATTCCGGTTACAACAACACAGGGACCGAGAAATGAATATGATGATGGCGAGAAGTATCACTGCATCAAGAATTCATAAGATGGTGTGCAATTCCCATGAAATTCTTGACATAAAGAGGGTATTAACTCCAGGTTGAACAGAACAAAAGCTGGATTGGCATTTTGATCTGCGGAATACAACTGCTTTGACCCAATCCTCCAAATGGATAAGGTACTGGAGTTGGTTTCTCTTGGGCATTCTGAAATAGAATAGCTTGACAGACCATAAGAATAATAGGCATCAATGAGCACGAATGCACACATACTCTTTATTATCAATTGATAGTCTAAGGTCAGAATACCACTGAAGATGGACAACTCAAAGGAACATATGATTTTCTGAGTTGTGGATCCATAGATTACTATGTCGAACAAGGCTCAACATATTTCTTTCGGATAACCCATGCAGAAGGAAAGAATTGGCAGATTCACAATGTAGAATGGAGAACTCGTTAAGAGTACTCTTGTTGTGATCCTTTGGATCAAAAGAACTTCTGCCAAGGATGGTTCATGGTATTGGAAGATTGATATACCACGGACCTTGAAGACTGGAACAATGTTACTAATCAACCTAAAGGAGCTACAATTACTATTAGCAGGGCTAAGCGGAATGAATCATGGGTTTAAGAACCCAGAAGTAGAATACCTACTAACTAAATGGCATCACGAGATGCTTTTGAAATGATGGCCAGAATTATCAAACTGGAGATACAACACAACGGCTGAACCTCTGGGTGGTTCACTTAAGATAACATGGTTTCCTATTAACTTCAACATATATGTTAAGGTAATGGAATACCCCAACACAACAATTTGTGTGTCTAGTCTGGCCAAAAGACATCGGAACAGGAAGAATGATTTGCAAATGCATCAGATTATTTAGAAGCCTTGGATAACTCGGATAGCATAACGGCTGTACGGGCATGAAAAATAAGACAACTTGCAAGACAACTGACAACATAACCTAAATTCTTATGGAAACATCGATACAAGAAGATGACACTTTTCCTATAAGTCTGTAGAATAGTAACTCGTCATCATGATAGAAAGATGAGAAGCCTAGTTTCTTAACCCCGTAGAAAAGAAATGGTTGACTCGGAATCAGAATGACACGAGGAAAGGAGTAAAAAGAGCCTTACGTTCCCTTCCACAATCAATTCCCATATATAACTAAAGCAGTTCTACACTTGACTTTGACCAGTTTGGCTTGGTAATCCTACAGTCAGTCAGGCTCTGATACCAAAGTTGTCAGGACCCCGATCCTAAGTCACACCGATCTAACATAAGACACATCATATCGCTTTGCGGCCTCATGCACGGTAACCCACGACTGCTGCCTTTACCTTGGCCGGGACCGTTTGCGTCTTTTGGCTCACGTATATGATAGTGATGTTAGCATCCATATGATAGAGAACCAGGGTCAACATGACTATCCATAAACCAAGGTGGCACAAATGTACAAGGACAGACATAGGTAACCCAGCAATGCACGTGTCGGTCATCAGCGTGTGTAACCGGGCTGTAGCAAACTATCAGGACTCCAGTAACACCGCGTGACATTTCCCCGTAGGGACAGACATAGGAGCAAAGAAGGATACATGTCAGTCAATCCATGTGTTCCGGAGCAGTAGCGAACTACCAAGGCTCAGTGGAAGCACTAGGAGGCATTTCCCTGTACGAAAGGCTACCAAAGCAGATAACTAGGTGTCGAATCCCACACATACCAATGCATTTCAAACATACACACAATATGCACGATATGTGTAGATACAACATGGCATCACAACATAACTCTACGACTCAAAGTATTTATTTAGGAGGCTCTGAAGAGCCATACATAACATGATATTATAATCATGGGTCTCATGACCCAATATACAAAGTCATACAAGCAGCAAGCACATGCGGAAGCTTATCCTGTCCGAGTAGAGACTGTTGAAAAGAAGAAAGCTAGAAAGCATGTCTATCTACAAGACACTCCAAAGGAACCAGACCTCTGTCTGGGATTCCCAAGCTACTCGGTCAACATCGAACTCGTCGTTGTAACCACTAGTGAGACTAAGGTCTCCTCTGCAAAAACATAAATTAAGCAACCGTGAGTACAAAGGTACTCAGCAAGACTTACATCAGAACTAACTACATATGCATAAGTATCAACAAAAGGGTTGTGGAGTTTATCTGCAGCAAGCCAGCATTGACTCAGTGGCTATCCTTTACTACGACTACCAGTAACTTCTTTGAGGTGAGAAAGTGCACACGAGTCCACATATTCACCATATCAATACACCACTATGGATACTCTCCCGTCTCCCTATGAGAAGGCCATCCATAGAACTCACACTTATCTTGCGCATTTTAGGGTATCCATTTCAAGTTATCTATGAATCATATAAGTCTCCAAGTAGTCCATATCCGAGGACGCGGCTATTCGAATAGATCATATTACCGTGCAGGGGTGTACTTCTTCACACACACTCTCACTACTTGCCACCATATACACGTCATGTATCTCGGCAACCTTCAAGCAGAAGCCTAGCGAGGGTGTCGGCCACAACCTGACTAACCACGCAAGACTCTAGTCTAGGTTTATCGCCTATCTGAGGCTGAACCCGCAAGGGAAGTCCAGCCGAAGTTTCCATTACGGCCCCAAACGATGTGTGCAGGGTTCCCAAGTCCACCTCGACGGATGGTACTGCACTTGGTACACCGTGCCACGGTGCCTAGTCTGTCACAAGCCCACTTGTACTAGGTGCCACTTGGTAGACTACTAACACAACCTTCAAACACCAGAAACTAGATGCAACTCCTGGACAGAGATCGAGGCGATTAATAACCCGAGAGGGGTCGAGTTACCAGAACCCAATGTGTGGTAGTAGCTAGTCTTGGATAACATACACAGAACTCAGTTCTTAAGGACGGTCTCAATCAGACAACCCACCATGTACTCCTACATGGCCTCTCATCGCTACCTTTACCAAATCGTGTTCACACACTTAGCTCTTACACAGTAGGATATGAACACAAGCATTCCAATTCATCTCCGAGATGGATCAGACCTGACACGACTCTAACATAGCTAGCATAACAAGCAAGCACAGATGAGTAGTCACAACATGGCTCAAACAGTTCCTACTCATGCTAAGAGGTTTCAACTATTTACTGTGGCAAAGACAGGTCATGCAGAGGAATGGGTTCAACTACCGCAACATGTAACGGTTAAATCATTGTTGTCCTAATGCAATAAATGAGAGCAGGAGCAAGAGAGTGTGATTGTATTGGAGTGATCAAGGGGGTTTGCTTGCCTGGCACTTCTGAAGATAGCATTGTGTCTTCATCAGTGACATCGATCTCAACGCTGGAACAACGTTTACCGAGAGGGAACAATACCGGCAAACAGAGAAAAGGAACAACATTCAATGCAATGCACAACCAAATGCATGATATGTCATATTAAGGTACTAAATTGACCTAATGCAATAGTTAGACAGGTTAGTTAAGGTGGAATTCAAACATGATCGAATTCCAACTCCAAATGTTATTTCATAAATTGCCCTAATCATGAATTGTCCTAGTTGGTGATGTTAACTTGTTCAAACATGCATGAACATGGCATAAACAGATTCTTCTTATTTTTCTGATAATTTTTCATATATAAATTATTTCATTTGGAGTTACGGATTAATTTCTATGAATTTTTGAAGTTTGGAACATTTTCTGGAATTTCCAAATCATTTTTGAATTAGAAATAATCCAGAAAATGATTACTGCATCAGCATTGCGCAAGGGTGACGTCAGCAGGTCAACTGGGTCGACTAGGGTCAAACCTGACTGGTGGGACCCGCAAGTCAGTGTAACAGGACCAGCTATAGAGGCTGGCCTGTGGGCCCAAGTCAACGCTGACTGTGCAAGGACAAAGCTGACACGTGGGGCCACAGGATTAGCACTAATCTAAACAGAAAATTAGTCTAACCTAAACTGGCACCGGGGCCCACATGGAAGTGGCTCTAGGTGGTGATTAGCGGGGTCATTAGCAACTAATGACGTTGCCACGTCAGACGCGCTGGCGGTTAGCGCCGGTGACCAAACAGAGCGGCGGAGGCGTTCGGGATTCGCCGTCCGGTAACCACTCGACTCGCGGGTTGGTCCTACGGACTACTAGACGTGCGCCGCATCCAACGGAGTAGGCGGCTGGGCGAGAGGAGGCCGAAAACGACGACTGCAGTGACGGCAGACGGCGGCCGGAGTTCGGGTGATGACGGATTCGTCGCTACGGTGAGTAGGGCGTGCATTTCTTGGCATCTACGGTGGCTACACATGCTCAGGAAGCTGTTGGACATGATAACATGACCAAAAGGTCACCGGAGTGGCACCGGCGACGAGCTCGGGCGGAGGTGAGCTTCGGCCACGGTGGTTCTACGGCCTAGAGGAAGCAATCGACAGTGGGGCTAGGGGGAAAATGATCAGGAGCTCACGACAGGGTTGAAACGAAGCTCGGCGGCTTGGGGGAGGCGTTGAAGATGGCGAACAGCTGGCGATGGTGAAGAAGACAACGATGGCGACGTTTCAGCGTGTCCGTCGATATGTGGCTCGACGGAGAGGATCGGAAGGTCGTGGCAGAGCTCAGGGACACTTGTGCGAGGCGAGGTGACTACAGTGGGCGTGTCGAACAGCATCAGTGGCGATGGTGGCGCTTGGCTGTGCGAGAGAGAAGGGTCCAGAAGAGGGGATGAGCATCGAGGAGAATGGGAAGGGGTCGAGGGGGTGTCTTAGCACTCGTGGGCGACTGTAGCAGCGAGCAGGCAGGTAGGAGGTGGCCGCGCGTGTGCTGGCATGCGGCGGCCATGTGTGCTTGTCCTCCTGGCAAAGGAGGAAGACGAGAGGGGGAAAGGCTGCTGGGCTGGGCCTCTGCTACAGTAGCTGGCCAGGTAAGGTTTCTCTCTTTTTTTCTATTTGTTTTCTGTTTTCTATTTTAAAGGACTGTTTGGATTTAGTTTAAAATACCAAATCACTTTTATAAATCTTGAGATTATTTGTGGATGCAAACCATATTATTGCAGAGCCCCACATCAAGTTTCGGAATTTTTGGAGCAATAAATATATTTATAGGATTTATTTGCTCCAACTCAAATAGGTATTGTGTTAATTCAAGGGCCATAAATGCCATAGAAAAATGTGAATCATCTCTGGTTAAGGTTTTCACCTTTTTCCATAAATAATGAACATTTTTGAAAGGCATTTTAGGTTCATTGAAAATATTTTAAGTTGAACCTATTTGAACTACTTTGGTGCTAGCGTTTGGTCATCCCCAATTCAAATTTCCTTTGAAATTAATCATGATGCATGGATGCTTAAATGCAACTATTTGCAATTAAATCTAGGGCTGTGATAGTACGTATGCGCGAGTACGCGTTCGAGACCCCGCATGTATATATACGTACATGGCTGTATTTTTTGCTGTGTGGCAGTACGTACGTGTACACGATTTAGACTGGGCTTCTTGAACTGCTACGTCGGCGGCTCTACTATGACACGTGCCGCTCCTTACGTGCCCATGGTTCATCGTTGCATAGAGACCGATCGACCAGTATGTACGTACACGTTCGCGATCAGACAAACAACGCTACGTACGCTTCGACCGGGTGGGTCCCAGTTGTCAGGGAGGATTAGGAGGCACTTCCTTATGTGCGAAGATATAGCTGATGGGTCCCAGCTGTCAGGGGGGAGGAATCATTTTTTGCACGTAATAACGAGGCACTTCCTTGCGTGCGAAGATATAGCTGCTGGGTCCCAGTTGTAGGGGAGAGGAATCATTTTTTTTTGCGTGTAATAAGGAGGCTCTTCCTTGCGTGCGAAGATGTAGCTGGTGGGTCCCAGCTGTCAGGGGGAGGAAAAAAAATTCCGCGTAAGAAGGAGGCCCTTCCTTGCGTGCGACCATGGACCTCGTGGGTCTCAGCTGTCAGCCTCTCCACGTATAGTCCTCTTCCGATGGCTGTCGTTCGTTGACCGCGTTGATGACGCCGTACCGAGTGCAGCAAGGCGGTGGACAATGGCGAGGCCTAGAAAGGGAACGACCCGGAGCCGGGGAAGACAAGGCAGAGGTTGCCCACGCGGAGGGAAGTATGAGGGCTTACTGGTTCGGCTGCGGTGTGAGGCTGCCATCGCCGAAGAATAACAGGAGGTGTGGGTGAGCAGAGGGATGGCCTGGCCAGCGGTGGGAGTAGGGTTTGGCGGTGAGGCCTGCGCGGCAGCACAGCCGGCCATGGGAGGCGGGAGAAGGCGGTCCAGTCGGCGCTGGTTTGGGCGGCTGGAGCAAGAAGATCAGAGATTGAAGAAGTAGCACGGTCATTGGATTAACATCCAATGGTCACTGCTGCTAGAATCATTTGTTGACTAAGTTGACAAAGCCCTGCGTATGCGTCAACTTAGTAGGCCCAAGTCAGCCTCCAAATCTGTGGCAAACATCATACATCACATTTGCTATTATTTTTAATAATTTACAACCCATTTGCTCTTTCTTAAGGATTTTTTTGTAGCACATATTCTTTTTGTTAGCATTACAGCAAATATTCTGGCCAGGTTTAAAAATTTCAATGAAATTTTGCATATTTTGGTGGGCTCCGAGCTGTTTTTAATCCCGATGTTTCGAGTCTGATTCAGACTAATTTGAAAAATAAAATTATATTAATTATAATCCAATGATGTTTTCACCGCAGAAAAATCCAATGAAATTTAAAATTTCAAAATCCGGATGAAACGAAATTTGAAACTAACAACCGGTTGTTGTGTTTTTAAAAATTTACAGCCCATTTCTTATTGCATATAGGCCATTTTCTTTTTTTAGGGAAATAGGCCATTTTGTGGGCAAGCCCAATGCATCCCTCCTCGTCTTCAAAGATTTGAAGCCCAGTAGGGCTGAGAAAAGCAAGTAGGCCTTGGTTGGGTACTGTGCAAAAGAAAATAGAATTGGGCTAGCCATTTCAAGAAATAAAACAAATCTGGGCTGGTGATATGGTCAACATAAAATAAAAGATTGGTCATTGAAATTTTCGAACAATTTTTAATACTGAAATTTCGAGCCCGATAAAAACAATTTTTAAAATAAATTTAAATTATGTTAAAATCCAATGAAATATGAAAAAATAAAATAAAATTCACAATTTGAAACTAATTGCCCATTTGATGTGTTTTTTATATATTTACACCCCATTTCATATTACTCACAAAATTTACAGCCTTTTTTTATGGCCAGGCCGAATGTATCCCTCGTTGTCGGTGTACTAAGACATGGGTGCCCTCGTACCTAGACTTGTGCACAGGCAGTTGTAGCCTCCCTTCCGGTAAGGGCTTGATGGAGGATAAGTACAAACCAAGACTCAGTACCAAGACTGTAAAGAAGACCTCAAGGCAGGTCATCGAGAAGTACTATTCTAAGTACTGAAGATTGATGCTGTTCTCACCGGCTAGCTTCACCCCGGCAAGGTAAAGACTAAGGTTGTGGTTGCCGGCAAGTTCCCTTGCCGGCAAGCAAGGCCCGGCAAGCTCCGTGCCAGCTGGCTTGTTCTGTTCCGTTATCGCTCCACCTCACCATCGACCAGATAGGCTCATGGGCTAGGTGTCGAGCGGGCAGACAGTCAACATGGCCAGCCAAGGCACGTGTCAGCGCACCACGCCGAGATTAACTTTAATGACACCCATCCCTGGGACGTGTCGAGATTACAGGAAGGCGCCAGGACCGGTGGTACAGATCTTGTGCCCAAGGCCTCGCCTCCCCAAGGTAGCACCTAATGGTGCATTAAATGCGTTTGTCTTACCCCATTGGAGGATAAACGTGATGACGGTACAAGTCACTGTTCACACTCTGTAATGACCGTATTAGCCATTGTGGTAACCCCTTGGCCTATAAAAGGAGGCCCATGGCTACAGGTAGAACGGTCGACACCCAGTTCAATTACACGCCCTAGCTGCATTTTCCTGAGCACCTTGCCGGAAAACTGCGCTCCCTGTAACCAGAGTTCATATTCGATCAACCACAAAGTAGGAGTATGGTTTTACGCTCATAGCGGCCCGAACCTGGATAAATCCCCCGCGTGTTCTTGCACTTACTGAAAAACTGCTCTTTGTCCCATGCATGTCCCCTGAGCCAAATCGCAAAGGGACCCATTCGGTCCCATAGATAGTATTTTCCCACGACATCTTTGGTGTGCCAGGTAGGGGTTGTGTGTGTCACAAATCAGTTCTTTGGTAGTGTGAGTACCAACTTCATCATCTTCGTCGATGGCGCCGAAGAAAAAGAGTGGAGCCACGAAGGCTCCCACCGCGTCCAAGCCACCTTCCCAGGCGGCCGCAGGTGGCAGGTGGCCCAGCCGGCGCGGGCGCTACGGTTGGGACGGGCGGGGCAGGAGGCGCAAGTGGAGCGGGTGCCCAGCACCCCCGCCACGATGCTGAGCCTAGCCACAGGACCGGCGACGTCACAGCCGGTCAACTTCCAAGACATTCTGGTGAGCACAGTCATCATAGTAATATAATTCATATTGCTGCCACCCAGAACCAAGCCGCCGCAATGTCTCAGAACGTAGCGGCGACGTCCAACAATGGTGCGGGGAGGCGTACGCCGCGACCATCGCAAGATGGGCATGACACGCTCCCCCACGTTGCTGGCGGTTCCAGATGACCGCAAGGCGGGATCCCCGTGTAGCAACTTCCATTTGCTCACGGAGCGCCGCCGCCACCACCACATCCGCCTGTTGGCGAGCATGAGCTGCGGCGGCATGGACGTAGCGAAGCTCCTTCTGGCTCCGCCAGGAGTTGAGCGACGCCTCATTCTGTGCTCCCAGCCATGCCGACCACGGCGACCGAGGCCATGGCGCGAGTCCAAATACTTTTGAACTTCCCGCCAAGCCCAGACAAGATGGACGAATGGAGAGCCACCATTCAGAGCCTCATCAGTTTTACCGATCCCGGCAAGACACAAGACGTGGGGCCCTCACGGCAACCACCCACCATGCCGGTAGGACCCTCCGGCTACCTTGCTGGAGATGCCGCGCAGATGGTGCAGTCGCCTCGCCACCCCCCACCGTCACAGCGGCTAGCCCGCCAGTCAGATGACCATGACGTGCTGTCCATGGCTTCGTCAGATCCGCGGTGCCGCCAAGATCAGCACCAAGTGCTCCGCGAGCGGTGCGATGAAGACGCCCGCACGAAGATCGAGTGGAGCCGGGAAGCACGTTGTCAATCTGATGACCGTGCCAGGCCGGCGGCGAACATGCTCGCTCCAGTAGCCACTGGGTACTTGCCCTATGATGTGGGGTGCCTAGCGTTTACTCGTGAGCCGCGGCAAGTTCGCCGGCCGTCCACCCGAGCCTTCAAGCCAAAGCTGCCCGACAAGTATGACGGCACGCTCAACCCAGCCGAGTTCCTTGGCATCTACACCATCGCGGTGGAGGCTGCCGAGGGACGGGACGAGAAAGTGCTTGCCAACTACTTCCCGTTGGCACTTCGGCCCAACGTCAGGTCGTGGTTGATGAACCTGCCTGAGGGCACCATCTCTTCTTGGGCGGATCTGTGCCATCATTTCGTTGGCGCTTACCAGGGTGGCCACAAGCTCTCGGGTCAGCCCAGCGATTTGCAGGTGATCCCCCAAAGGGATGGAGAGAACCTCCGCAAGTACATACAATGGTTCAGCCATGTGCACCACAACATCCCCGACATCCATCCCGCAGCTGTTGTTGCCGCGTTCCACACGAATGTGCGCAACCGCAGGATGCGGTCAGAGATGAATGTCGAGCAGGTCAAGACCATCAACGATCTATATTCCTTGGCGGATAGGTGTGCACGTGTTGAGGAAGGGAGGCAACTCCCCGGGGAAGATGCGGGTGCAGACGTCGATTCCGAGGATGACGACGCATCAACCCCACAGAAGAAAAATAGGAAGCGCAACAGAAAGCGAAAGAACAAGACTGTACTGGCCGTCGAGAGCTCCGGCAATACCAATGCCACCAAGAAGCCAAAGGCAGACATCCCCAGCAAGGAGGTTGCCAGGTGCGATGCTTGCCGGGAAGCTGCAGCAGGCGAGAAGGCCGGCAAGACTGGTGGGCCGTACTGCAAGATCCACCGCACCATGGGCCATTGCAGGTGTCCTGGATTAGGGGGTGCCAACCTAGCCAGCCCGACACCTCGGATGGGCCGATATGCCCTCGTACGTGATCAAGATGGACTCCGGAAGTCGCACATGGGAGACATGATCAAGACTGCCTCTACTGAAGACTTGACGTATGCTTCAAGATTATTCCAACCGCCTTATTCCAAGATACCGACCTTGTAACCCTAGATACCCTCCCTGGCGTGTATATAAGCCATAGGGTTTAGCCCGTAGGGGAGAAGAGCGAAACATCGAACACCTAGCTATAGTAGTTACACATATATTACGATCTCGAGGTAGATCAACTCTGTACTCGATACACCTCCATTAATATAAACAGAAGCAGGACGTAGGGTTTTACCTCCATCGAGAGGGCCCGAACCTGGGTAAAACATTGTCTCCCTTTGTCTCTGTTACCCTCGATCCGAGATCCGCAGCTCGGGACCCCCTACCCCGAGGTCTGCCAGTTTTTACACCGACACTGGTGCTTTCATTGAGAGTTCCGCCGCGTGATCACCAAAAGGATTGATGGATCATCTTCAGATCAACTGCATCAATGGCTATGGGGACGTCTACGCCCCAGGACAGCTTTTCGTCTTCGGCAGCATGGTATTTTGCGCCGACTCGACGGGTCATCTGACCTCTGTCGAGAACTACGCCCCTTGTCGGATCGTGACCTTTGGTGGCCTCGAGTACACTACGGACTCCCGTGGCGAGCTCGTCTTATCGGGATGGACTCCCGGCCGGATCGAAGGCTCGACCGGTTCTGGAGGCTCGACTCCGGAACCGAACTCCGTCACGGTGCCTCTTGAGACTCCGGACGCCGCCGCTCCGGCCAGTTCCTCCCCAATTGTCGATCCGGAGATAGATCCGGCGCCCACTCCTGAAATTACGCCAGCGCCAGAATCGATCCCGGCGCAAAAAAACGGATCCATGCATACGGCGCGTCCATGGATCCTGAAGAGCTATCTCAGCTCGACGAGATGCTCGACCGTATCCGAAACATGTCCATCTCGGACGGCAAGACTTCGGTTTATGATCAAATCAGACTTAAAGCCGACAACAGGGAAATTTATACCCCACCCACCACCCACTTAGTCGCCACGCCCGATGATTTAACCGACGTGTTGGACTATGGCGAACCTTCCGACATGGAGGAAGATACTGATGGCCCCCTTGAGAACACCTTGGCCCCGGTCAACACGGGCAGGTGGACGGCCACATCCACCTACGATGTCTACATGGTGGACACTCCCAAGTCCCCTCCAAGACGTCGATGCAGACGCCGACGGGGAAATAATGGAGAACCCAGTAACAACGACGCGACATCCACTAACAATGACGCGGAGGATGGTGATGCCAATGACCACGAGGAGGACATTCAAGCCTCCCCCGCAAGGGATGGCACACCAGATCGACCTCTTGTGGACTCTGATCCCGATGACCTCTTCGAAGGGGCCGACGACAATTACATGCCGGAGTCCGAGGAGGATGATAGCCTCGATACCGAGGACTTCATCGTCCCCGAGGACCCCTTCGAACAAGAACGCTTCCGACGACACCTCGTTGCGACGGCCCAGAGCTTACAACGCAAGCAACAGCAGCTGCAGGAAAATACTGACGCGCTAAATGACAAGTGGGTTGAAGTGCTCTCTGTCGAGCAGGATATGGAAAACCGATGCCATAGTGCGCCAAAGTCTTACCCACGCAGGCGCCTCCTACCAGAATTTGATGAAGAACTCGCTGACGACCTCGATCGGCCCCCTAGAGGCCGGGACAGGCCAAGACGAGAAGACCAAGGTGACAGGCCGCCCCCACGCCATCACGGTAAAGACCCCATGGACAACCTGGATCCTCATGATGCTAGACGTCGTATTTAAGAAAATAGGGCTCCCCCTCGGTCCATCTACGGATCCAAGGGACGCGCCCCGCTGGGCCCAATGGCTACAACGCCTGGATGGACAGGAACGACCGTGCCCGAAATCAAACTTACTCACGGCTCTCTCCCGAGACCTGACGAGCTCCTCCTCGGTCCCGAGGTCCAGCTCACCCAATCTGTTTTATAGACGGGGTGATGGAGCATCAATTCCCGAAAGGGTTTAAACCCATCAACATAGAGTCATATGATGGCACCACGGACCCGGCAGTTTGGATCGAGGATTTCCTCCTTCATATACACATGGCCAATGGAGATGATCTCCATGCCATTAAATATCTGCCGCTCAAACTAAAAGGGCCGGCAAGACACTGGCTTAACAGCCTACCTCCTCATTCTATTGGCAGTTGGGAGGCCCTAGAAGACGCCTTCCGGGCAAACTTCCAGGGCACATATGTCCGACCTCCGGACGCTGATGACCTCAGCCGTGTCACCCAGCAGCCAGGCGAATCAGCCCGCCA
Source organism: Elymus sibiricus (assembly GCA_039707655.1). Lineage (NCBI taxonomy): Eukaryota > Viridiplantae > Streptophyta > Magnoliopsida > Poales > Poaceae > Elymus > Elymus sibiricus. The sequence continues at coordinate 259,601,206 of CM077674.1, forward strand.
GTTCTGGAACAGGTTCCTCACTAAGAAAAACCAGATTATAGACTGTTCCGAAGCCGAAGCCATCGCCGCTTTCAAAAACAACATCCGAGATGAATGGTTGGCTCGACAGCTCGGACAGGATAAGCCGAGAACTATGGCAGCCCTGACTTCACTAATGACTCGCTTTTGTGCGGGAGAAGATAGCTGGCTCGCCCGAAGTACCCATAACGGCGAGGCAGGCACCTCGGAAATTCGCGACGCTAATGGAAAACCAAAGCGCAATAAAAATAAGCGCAGGTATAAAAACGGCGGAAGCGACACTGAAGACGCCGCGGTCAACGCAGGATTCACCAGACCTAAATCCGGGCAGAAAAGAAAACCCTATAAGGGGAATAAAGATGGACCTAGCCAGCTTGACAGACTCCTGGACCGCCCATGTGGGATTCACGGTACCCAGGAAAAACCAACAACCCACACTAACAGGAATTGCTGGGTGTTCAAGCAAGCTGGAAAGATCGCGGCAGAAGGGCAAAATAAAACCCAACACCGCAGCGACGACGAGGATGAACCTCGGCAGCCCACTAATGGAGGGCAGAAGAAGTTTCCAAATGAGGTAATGGAGGTCAATATGATCTACGTCACCCACATCCCCAGGAGGGATCGGAAACATGCACTTCGGGACGTATACACGCTGGAGCCAGTCGCCCCGAAGTATAACCCGTGGTCGGCTTACCCGATCACTTTCGATAAGCATGATCATCCGACCAGCATCAGGCATGGCGGATCGGCAGCACTAGTCTTGGACCCCATCGTTGATGGTTATCATCTAACACGCGTCCTAATGGATGGGGGAAGCAGCCTTAACCTCATTTACGAGGATACAGTTCGGAAGATGGGTATCGACTCATCTCGGATCAAGCCAAGCTCTACCACCTTTAAAGGTGTCATCCCAGGCGTCAAAGCCCGTTGTACGGGGATGATAACCCTAGAGGTAGTCTTCGGTTCGCCCGAGAACTTCAGAAGCGAGGAGTTAATCTTCGACATCGTACCCTTCCGGAGTGGGTACCACGCGCTCCTAGGGCGCACAGCCTTTGCCCGCTTTAACGCAGTCCCGCATTATGCCTATCTCAAGCTTAAACTGCCGGGACCCAAGGGCGTTATCACTGTCAATGGTAACACAGAACGCTCACTCCGGACAGAGGAACAGACCGCGGCTTTCGCAGCCGAGGTTCAAGCGTTCAAGGAGGCAGCCCGCAGCAGTAAACATGCTGCCCGCTCTTTGAAGCGCGTCAAGGCTGCACACGTCAACCTCGGCCAGTTACCCCCACACCCGAAATAGGGGTGCGGGCTCCTCGAGTGCCCTCTCTGTGGGCACTACGTCCCTAGGGTGCATAATTTCGCACTCAAGATCCCCTGGGATGCCGAGGAGCCAAAACAATTCTGAAGCGTCATGCGCGGGTTCACCACGCAACGGCGAGGCCTAGAGCCCCAACATAGGCACGCATCTGTAAAAGAAGCAGCCAAAATATGCATACGTCTAGGTGGCTTTAACCACAGAATGACTTCGGCTACACCTCCATTCAAGGAGCTCGGTCAACCAAACACTTAGAGTGTATAAAGGGCCAGAAGGGCATCGACCTTCGCAAATTCTTCGTCTTCAATCAGGACGATCTGGTCAACAGCTCGGGAACGCAGACGTGCGGCAGGCTTCGGTCCGGATCCTTTAAAATCCGTTGGTAATTATCCGACCCATTTTCTCTCCTCCTTCTTTACCGTCTACATTGTATTCTTTCCATTACTCTCGTCCACAGGGCATGTACATGATTGATATTATGAAATAAAGAAACCGTGCCCTTTCAAGGTCCCTATTGCATTTCTTTATTAGTCTATCTCTGGAACCATGACGTTCTCTAAAAAAGATGCAATTGTATCACAAAAGTCCGATGTGTTCGGCATCTCGGATTTCGGCCTTATATGCATCAGTTTCGAACATAACTTTCGGTCAATAGTTGGGTCGCCCGGCTCCTATGTGTACCCCTTACATTTCCGATGAATTCGGCTAAGGGCGTAACGGGAGAACCACTGCGATTGCGCTGCCAGGTCCATTGGCGTGGCGCCTCAGTGGAGAAAGCCGAAAACTGACTATCTAGGTAAGCGTAAACTGGTCCGCCATCCGGAGACCGCGTCAAGCGATGTGATCCTAGAGACCACCCGTGTTAAACGAAGGGCTTTTATCTTTTAGCCGAAGTGTGCTCTGGCTTCAACCTCGGCCAAATAGGCCGAACACTTCCCACACCGGGGGCTGGTCATCACCCCCACAGTTAAACTCCTATGGCTAAGTGAAAGACATCAAGCCACTATTGTCCGATTGCCTAGTTCCTCTAAGTCATCAACCGCCCATGGGTACCGAGACGTCGGCTAAGGGTCAAGTATGGCTTAGGGAACACCCTTTGTATGACCTACATGGGGGCTAAGGCCGATGACTGGCCACTCTCACTTTAAAACGTCATATCGGAGGAATAATCAAATTAATAAAATATGGAACTTCAAACCATTCTCATTTCAAACGATAAAGTTTTTACATCATACACCCCGGCATTCCGGAGTACCTAAAAATACATCGTGTCCTTCGGGCACATGGCCTCGGTGGTCCAAGCTCCCGCCTCCACCTCGGTGAAGAACTGCTCGGCGGTCCGCGGCTTCTCGGCAGGGGGCCAGCAGCATAAGTCTGCGCATCAACTTTGTGGAAGTGCGTCTTCACACACGCGTATGCCCTCTGAGCCCCTTCCAAGCACGCCGACCTCTTCCAGCGGTCAACGCAGGGCACGGCATCTCGAAGACGAGCCGACAGACCGAAGAGACTCCTCAGCATGGCTTCGGCCGGCCACAGAGAAACGCAGAGATCCTGGAGTGTTGGCCTGGTCATGCGGAACAGCTCGACCAGCTGCTTCACTCGATGATTTAGCAGCTGCGCGGATGGGGACCCTGGGAATTAACCCCAGAAGGCTTTCTCCACCTCATGACCCGCCAGTTGGCCGAAATAGGCCACCGCATCCTCTGCACTCTGTGGGAGATCCTCAAAGACCTCTGCGGAACGCCACAATTGGGTGCGCTCGACACACCCTTTGCTGCCAAACGCACACTGCAGCAAAAATATCTTACCCGAGGCAATTTGTTCCACTTGCTGGAGCACCTCGCGGTCCGCACGAGCCGAGGTGTTGAGTTCGGAGTGGGCACGCTGCAGCTTCTCGAGCTCCTCTTTCGCGCGCCGCTCCTCCTCCTGAAGCTTGTCGCGTGCTTCAAACATGCCCTTCAGGGTCTCCTCGACCTCCAGCACCCGCGCTTGGTGCTTCTCCCTGGCCGCCTTCTCGGCGGCCCGCGCCTTCTCGGCTATGGCGGCAGCTGCTCTCTGCTGCCGCACTTCCTTCCGAGCACTTTTAAGCTCGGCCTTGAGCGTCTCCAACTCCGCACTTACCATTTCTAAGTCTTAGTTGTTTCCTTTAAACATAGAATATGCATTGCAAGTTTAACCTTGCTTACCTTGAGATCGCTCAAGTTTCCGGTTCATCTCCACCATCTCTCTAGAGGCAGAGTCCGGCACTAAGGTTGACACCTGTCATAAAAACACACTCCTTGTTAAAGGACCAATGGTCTTGACCATCCACATGCTCCAGGACAACTACTTCGGGTAGCGTCCTGTGGGCTACTCAATAGGCTCCTAATTATTCACGCGACCCCGATGCCGGTTTCTTGCAACCGACTTCGGGCTCGGGGGTTACTCACTCATTACACCGTTTAGCAGGCTACATTTTTATGTCCTCGGACACATTTCATAAAGACAAAGCAAACCGAAGGCGCAGAAGACGTACCTCGAAACCTGCTACAAGGTTTTTGAAGACCTCGTGCAGGCCGGCCTCTGCGGACCGGTAGCCTTCCAGCGCCGCGCCCATCAAGACGCGGTGCTCCTCCTTAAGGGAGCAGCCCTTTAGGGCCTCCTCGGCCCACCCCGCGCCGGTCCGTCCCCGGACAGCAGGCTGGGGTGGAGGGACAACCTCGGAAGGATCCACCCGAGGAGCCCCTGTCAGTGAAGGCGGTACCGAGGATGACTCCTGCTGAGCCGATATCTGGCCCAGCCCTTCTTCGATGACCTCGGGGCGCTTCGTCCCCTGGTCTTGCTGGGCCGAGGTTTCAACCTCGGCCATTACCACCGCATCGTCGGCCCCCGCCGTATTGACCTCGGGGGCCAGGGTGGATGTTGCCTCCACCAGACTGACTTGCATCAGGGGAGAAGCAGCGGGCTCTGGAGTCCCGCTGGCGGACGGCAACCCGTTCGAGGAGCCACTGGGGATCACCCTCGGCGGACTGTGTATGAAAAGTTGCCTCTGTGAAAATTTCTCTTGGCGAAACAATGACTCAAGCAAGGAAGACAAGGATAAGGGCTTACCCTCGAGGCGCCGGCTTCTTCCTCCCCATTATGAGGGGGTCTTCCTCTGAGTCACCGGAGAGCTCGGCTGTCTCCGACGACTTGTGGGCGGCCTCGGATGAGGCTCGCCTCAGCCTCTTCTGGCCCTTGGGCGGCATGCCCACGTCGGCGTCTTCTAACACCGACCTCTTCCCCTTAGGGGGGGGATCTCCTCCTCGCCCTCCTCGGCGCCACCGTCTTGAGCAGCGGAGGTGTGGGTCTCCTCTGATCGGGTGACCGAAGTCCCCCGGGTCTGAGCATTGGACTTCCCCGTTTGGGTCCTCGTCCCTTTGGAAGCCACCACATGTGGCTCCTCGGTCAAAAGCGCCGAGAGCAGGGGAGTTTGGGGTTGTTCCGGCAATGGGGCTGGGCATCGTACCCCCTTTACCCATGCCGACCACTTCTGCGAAATGTCAAAACACGACGGCTCAAATAAAGACTTTACTCCTCGGAGTAGTAAGCATAGAATGAAAGATTGATGGACGGAACAACTCACCGGGGGGGGCTCATAGCCGTGTTCGAGGCCGCGGTCCTCTCCCTCCTTGGGAATCTTGTCCTTGGCCAGCTTCATGAGCTTTGTCCACATAGTGGCCAAGGTGGAGCGGAAGAATGTGTTGATGGTGTCCATGTCCTCGGGTTTCTGCGCCCACATCGGGGTGGCCCGAAGTTGGAGAGGAAGTATGCGGCGGGTGAGCATGACGTTGATGACATCGGCCAGCTCAGCCTTCCCCGTGGTGGTCCACCACGCGATCCTCTCGACTAGGGTCTCTACCTCTTCAGGCTTCCCCCAGGCGACGCCCTTTTCCTTCCAAGATTTGAGTTTCTTGGGAGGCCCGGCCAAGAAGGCCGGGACCTCGGTTTGACCAGCGGCAAGGGGCTCGGTGATATAGAACCATTCCTTTTGCCACTCCTTCACCGTTTCGATGAAGGTGCCCTTGAACCAGGTGCCCCCCTGGTTCTTGCTGATCATTGCCCCTCCACACTCTGCAAGTTCGGAGCCGCTTGACTTTGGTTTCATACCGAAGAGCTTCAGCCATAGGCCGAAGTGTGGCTCACAGCGGAGGAAGGCCTCGCAGACTGTTATGAAAGCAGCGAGGTGGAGAATGGAGTTGGGGGCTAGGTGATGAAAATCTAACCCATAGTAGAACATGATCCCGCACACGAAAGGGTGCAGCGGGAATCCCAGGCCTCAGATGAGGTGGGGAACAAAGACCACCCGCTCCCCGACGTTGGGAGCGGGTACTAGCTCGTCGGCCTCTGGAGCACGGGTGGCGACGGTACGGGCTAGGTACCCCGCGTCGCGCAGCTCGGGGATGGTCACTGCCGTCACGGTGCGGCCTCCCCAGTGCCCCTTAAGGGTATTGGCCATGGCTGATGGGGAAATCGGGCTTGCGTACGAGAAAGGCGTAAGGGCTGGATCTGGGCGCTGGAGCTAGATGAAGCGGCAGCAAGAGAGGAATGGGAGCGTAGGCTATCGCGCTGTTCTCCCCATTACTTTTATAAGCATATGAAAGGCCACGAGCCCCCTTTTGCTGCGCCGATAAATTCGTGATTATTATCAAAGATGCTGTTGAAACACATGGGGAAACAAAATTTTGATGATATCCCTAAGAAAGTGGGCACAATCTCTGCCTTGGCGGGACGTGCCAGTAAAGGAGCCGCCTCGAAGCATGATTTGAGGGGAGGCAGTAACTGCTCAACCTGTCGTGGGGCGGGTCTCTCCGATAAAGCTGTCAGGACGGATTGGGCTGTTCATATCGGCACAGCAAGCCTTCGAGGCTAAGATACTTGCTCACCTCGAATAGGGTACAAACTTGGTTGGACCACGGATGTCGATGCTCTGTTAACAGAATTCAAAATTTAAGGTGGAACTTGTCTGTCAAGCCAGAAACTCCGAATCCGAAGTGTTGGTTCAAAGTCGTCCTCGGCATAGAAGACCAGTTCAGGGGCTACTGACAGTGTCCTGGATTAGGGGGTGCCAACCTAGCCAGCCCGACACCTTGAATCGGCCGATATGCCCTCGTACGTGATCAAGATGGACTCCGGAAGTCGCACATGGGAGACGTGATCAAGACTGCCTCTACCGAAGACTTGACGTATGCTTCAAGATTATTCCAACCGCCTTATTCCAAGATACCAACCTTGTAACCCTAGATACCCTCCCTGGCGTGTATATAAGCCATAGGGTTTAGCCCGTAAGGGAGAAGAGCAAAACATCGAACACCTAGCTATAGTAGTTACACATATATTACGATCTCGAGGTAGATCAACTCTGTACTCGATACACCTCCATTAATATAAACAGAAGCAGGACGTAGGGTTTTACCTCCATCGAGAGGGCCCGAACCTGGATAAAACATTGTCTCCCTTTGTCTCTCTTACCCTCGATCCGACATCCGCAGCTCGGGACCCCCTACCCCGAGGTCTGCCAGTTTTTACACCGACAGCCATGATCTCCAACAATGCCAGGAAGTAGAGCAACTTGCCGAAAAGCAGAAGCAAGAGTATGAGAAGCGAGACAAGGAGAAGGCCCAGGATGGTGCTGGTGGGTCCGGCAAGCAAGACCATGGTGGCCGCGGAGGCCGCCGCGGCAAGGCCAAGCAGCCAAAAGAGAAGGCTGCCCAGGCCCAGCAAGAAGAGGATGATAGTGATGAGGACGGAAGCGGGTCCGGCAAGGAGTTCCAAAATGGAGTGGATGCCATGTGTGTTGACGGAGGTGCATTTTTGCACTCCTCGCACCGGCAACTAAAGCAGTGGATCCGTGAAGTAAATGCAGCAGAACCGGTGATGGAGGCACAGAAGCCACTCAAGTGGTCGCACTCGCCCATCATCTTGTACGCCGAGGACCACCCTGATCGCACCACTGCGGTCGGGTGTTTGCCATTGTTGGTCTCACCAACAATTCGCAACCTCAAGGTGACAAAGATGCTGGTTGACGGTGGGGCTGGCTTGAACTTGATCTCTCCAGATGTGATCAAGAGGCTGTAGATCCTCGACAAGGATCTCGAGGAAACAGGCAGTTTCCAAGGGATCAGTCCGGGGAGGAACAAGCCGAAGGGCCAAGTCACGTTGCCGGTCACGTTCGGCGGCGAGCTCAACTATCGGATGGAGAAGATTACCTTCGACGTCGTCAAGATGCCGTTGCCGTACAATGGGATTCTAGGCCGCCCAGCCCTGGCAAAGTTTATGGCCACGTCGCACTATGCATACAACGTCATCAAGATGCCGGGGCCGATGGGGGTCCTCACCCTCAAGTCAAACCACAAGGATGTGATCATCTGTACCGACAAGCTCTACCGGGAGGCGGCGGCAGCAGCTGCCATCGAGGCGCTTGCCCCTGCCGTCAAAGCTCCCGAGGAAGGAAAGAAGAAGAAGACCGGCAAGACCTCTGGGAAGGACTCTGGGAAGCGCACTTCAGAGTGCAGCATGCCTGTCGAGGACGTACCAGAGAGCTCTACCGGCAAGAGCAAGAGAGCCAAGGCTACCACATCCACGACCAAACAAGTTTCTGCGAGAGGGGATGGAACGAGTGGCACTTTTTCTGAAAGTGCCGCTCTCGGAAACAAATAGGGAGTCGAGCTCATTGCCTTCCTATGGGTGAATGCCAGTGTCCTTGCCCGGCAAGCACCTGACGTCCTTGGAGTTCTTAGGAGGGCAACTGAGCACCACCTTGCTGTCTGCCCTCATGCGAGACCCCTCAAGCAGAAGGTCAGGAAGCAAGCCTTGGTGTAGAAGCAATACTCCCCACGGAACTCAAACACGGGTCACCTTGAGTCTTGGCCTTCAATGAGGAGGACCAAGATGAGCTGCGGCATGACGATGCCGTGCTCCTTGAGGAAGATCGTTTCCAGGCTGTTGCCCGTGCTGCACGGTGCCAGCAAGCTTTGCGCCGCTGCCTTAGCCGCAAAGTGAAAGCCAGGGACCTTGAGAAAGGCGACCTTGTTCCTCGTCGGATTTGATCCATGAAGGATAAAAAACAAGTTGACGCCAAAGTGGGAAGGCCCTTACCGGGTAATACGAGTCACTAGGCCCGGCACAGTCCACCTAGAGACCGAAGATGGCACTCCGGTGCTAAACTCATGAAATATTGAGCATCTTCGTAAGCTTTACCCGTAAGGCACGGTTGCTGGGCTGCCCGGCAACCTCTTTTGTACAAGTTTGCCGTCAAGGCATGTAATCCTTCGTACAAAGCTGGGCGCAGATCCCGTGCAATATAAAGAAAAGTTAGATGTTTCACAATTCTTTGTCAAGTAAATATATATTTATGTGTTGCAGGCAGTCTTGTGTTACATTTGCCCTTGCATAAGGTAATTAAAGAACCGCCAAGATTCCAGCCTCCTCTTTTCTTTTCTTTCTTAAAGGAAGGAAGGATTCCTCGCGTACAAGTTTCCCGGGGGGGAGTGACGGTATGGATAACAAAGGATGCGTTCAAGGTGTCACCCTACGGCAAGAAGTACAACAAGGAATGAGCTAAGTTGCAAAACTTTGAAATAAATTATTTGTTGTAGTTGCGATTCTCCTTGAACGAATTTGGCCTTTGTATGAGAAACCTGCACGCTAAGGAACCTTGTCGTGATCGACTGCGCTCTTACTTTGCTTCGAGTCCGCTCAGCAACCTAAGCAGCCGCGTTGTAACCGTCAAGCGTGACCTTGCCGGCAGCAACACTTCCGGCAAGCTGCTAAGGACCCGCTCCTCAAGCACTTACGGCAAGGGTGTGCGCACCGGCAAGCTTCCAGCAAGCGTAGGGTACAGAAATCATGCAAAGATAGAACGGAATAAGGAGAACAGCGCACATACATCCATCTTGAATACAAGTTATAATACATCAAAGCCAAGTGCAGTCTGACCTAAGATAAATTTGTCTTGTGCATAAACTACATCTGCAACAAAGAACGACAAGGGAGGCTAATCCATGCGATCACCCTCAGTCCTTGGGATCTGATTGATCTTGTCGATAAGGGGAATGATGGCCCTTTCAGCAGCTGTGGTGTCCGTCCCCGGCGGCAAGGCCTTGAAGGCCTTGGAGACGTCGACGTCAGGATTTCGGCAGATAATTTTGACGAGCATCTTGGAGACGACCTCGATGCAAAACTTCTGAGACTCGTTGGCAAAGCTGGCGGATCTCTTCTCATGATGTTTCTTTAGTATCTCGAGGAGTCCGTCGAAGAAGAGGGAGAGGCTGGCGCTTCTAGAGTCATGCTCACCAACTGTGAAGCAATGTTCCTCCCTATCCATGACGCTCACCTGAGCAGCGAGACGCTCGGCAACATTGACAAGGCGACCAGTCCACAGATCCACGGCTTTCTTATGCTCCTCAAAAGAGTTCGCAGCATTGGCATGCTCAGCCTTATCTTTTTCCCAGCTCTCCAGCAGCTCCCTCTCTATTTCCCTGCCAACCTCCAGGTCCTTCTCCAGAGTTGCGAGCTTTGAATTAAGGTCTGCCAAGGAGTTGTTGATGGTCGAGAACTCTTGGGTTTTGTTGACGAGCTCCTCTTCAAGCTTCGACACTTTGGACTCCAACTCTGCCTTGGCGGCCTCAGCGCCTTCCGTGACTTTGACGGCCTCCGAGAGCTTGGTGGCGTGACCTGGGTTAGAGTCTCGATGGCCTGGTTATGGCCCTCCTCTAGCTCTTGGGTCCGCTGCGCAAGCAGAGTCTGGATCTCCTCCTCCTTGCCGCATTGCTTGGCGGCGAGAGCCTCTTCTCGGGCGGCAAGGTCCCTTTCTTTAGCGGCAAGCTGCGCTTCGCGCTCCGCTAACCTACCGTCCAGAGCCGTTGCCTTTTCTTTGGCAGCGTCAAGCTTCTCTTCTTGCCACCGGAGGGCGTGAAATTTGCTGTTGTGCCAGGCACGGATTTCCTCTGCCTTTTTCCTCAGTTTTTGCTCGGCCTACCCTACGGCTTGCCGTTGGGCGTGCAGCTCGTCCTAGTGCCTGCCGTAGCAGTCTTGCACATCCTTGAGGCCACTAGCCATCGTCATCGGGAAGGAAAGATCTGCGGCGTTGTCGTCAGAACGATCTGATGCTGCGACACAGCTTGAGAGGGGTGCCAAGATCTCCGCGATGGCTTCGTCAAAAGTAGGCTCCCCAACACCAGATGAGCTGGGGGCCTCAGACTCCTGCTGCAAATGGACAGACTCCGGGAGGCTGATCAGGGCCCGCGCCTCGGATGCACTAGGATGGGAGACAACACTTGACTTGTCGGTGCCGGCCTCTCCCATCTCAGTGTCCATAATGGCAAGCCCAGATATGCCACAAAGTTGCTAGACCGTTTCTTCGGGAGTTTTCCTGGCCTCCTCGGCGGCAGACGCGGCGGCCTCCATGCCGGAAATCCTGACGGCCTCATCGGCGGCACTCTTAGCATGTCTCTCTATGGATGCCTCCTCCCCCTCTGCAGGAGTTGGCTCTATAGGGTGAAGAAGGAGCAGAGGGAAGAAAAATTCGAATTTCAGATCAAGTTCAAGAAAACAAAAAGAAGAAGCATTAGAAAGAGTCAAGTATACTTGGAAAGAAGATTACCTTGACGAGCACGTGGGGGGGACGCCATTCTTCCTCCGGCAACCTTGGTTGCCGGCGCCTGGTCCCCGGCAACATCGGTTGCCGGAGGGGCCTCCGCGCGGATGAGCCCTTCTTGGGGCTCCTCTGGGGGAGGGCTGCCCCTTGCCGGAGAAAGTCTTGGTGATGGTCTAGGAGTCAAGGGCACCATCAAGAGGTCTATCCCTTGACGCCCTCCTTCCGGCTAGCTACTTTCCAGCCCCTTGTCGGTCTCCATTGCAGAAGATCCGACAGTGGTGCCCGCCAGCGGAAACTGCGCATATGCCTCACGTGGGAGGCTCGAGCCGGCAACTTCAAGAGAAATTGCACCTTGGTCGGTGCCAGTTGCCGTATCGCCCTCCCCGGTGGTCCTGAGCCTTTTCGCTAGCGGCACTTCGTCCCTGCAAGGTTAGGACAAAGAAGAAGATCAGCTCAGGCAACGAAGTCTGGATAATTAAGAAATACTCGGGAATGGAGATGCTTACTCCTCGTTCTCGTCGGGGTCACTCAGGATTGACAAGTCGTAATGGACTGTCTCCTCAGTCCCCGTGGTAGTGGATGACGGCGGTGGACTCCTGGGACGCTTCAGGGGGACTCGGGGCTGAGAAGTGCCTGCCTCCTCCACAATCGGCAGGATGGGTCGACGGGGACAGCCACGCGGGATGGCAGTTGCCGGGAAGGCTGCGCCCGGAGGGTTGCGGTTGCCTCCTTGATGCTGACGAGCCCTTGGCTTGCCGACTCGGTGTGCGCCTCCCCCTTACGGGCAGTCTTCTTGGCGATAGTCATTTTTTCCTTGGCAGGAGGAGGGCAAGGTGGTTCTTCTTCCTCTTCCGATTCCTCCTCACCCGAGGACCCCTCGGGTTGCCCCTCTTCTTCCTCCCCTCCCTCGGATTCCTCAGCCCGCTCCTCCTCGCCAACACACTCTTCAGCATGCTCTTGGGAGCGGCTTCCTCCACTGGCCTCCGGAGCTGTGGCCTGCTTTTTGGACTGGTCCTTGCCCGGCCGAGGATGAGTTACCTTCGTCTTCTTGGACTCGTTAGCCCTTGCCGCAAGAACCTCTTTCCGGTCATCCTTCGTTGGGTGCATCATGCCGTCCTCAGCTCCGATAGCCTCCTCTACCAAGCCGGCAAACCAGTTATCCACATCATTCTGCCTAGGTTCCTTCCATGTGCTCAGAAGCGTCCGAGCGTCACAGTCCAGCATCCATGCCAGGATAGAGGCCTTGGCGGTGTTGTTGCACAAAGAGATCACCTTCGCCGGCAAGTCGAAGTCGCAACCCTTGTTGAAAATCCGGCAGATGAGCAAATAATGTCCCATCATCGTCAAGTTGTTGTCAGGGCCCTGGTGTAGCCGCATTGGGTCAGAGGGGCCCTGGTAATCCCACGCTTGCCGGCCTTTTCTGTGCTGCAGTGGGGCGATCCAACGGCGAAGGAAATCTGCTCCCACCTTCTCAATCGTCAAGCCGGCCCCTTTCAGAGCAAGGATTCGGCGCAGCGCCACCCCCAGTTTGGCATCATTGGGGTCGACTTGGTTCCAACTATCAGGCTTTGCAACCATCTCGGTCCTTAGATGGCAAAAGGCTAGGAAATCTTGCTGCTTGACCCAGCACCAATCAGCCCGCCACTAGTCCCATCTGGAGTGAAACTCGCCGTCCAAGTAGTACTTTTTGAATTTCCCCTTGGGACCCAAGTGACGCTACCAGAAAGAGCACCCTTCTGGACCCGAGGGATGAAGAAATGCCAGAACAGAGCTACATTTGGAGCTATCCCCACAAAATTCTCGCACAAGTGCGCAAAAGTTGCCAGGCAGGTGACCGCATTGGGTGTAAAATCGAGCAGCATGAGCCCGAAGGCGTTCATCACCTCAACAAAGAAAGCAGAAAAGGGCGGACACAGATCGTAGTAGAAGTACCCGGCGAAGAAGTGGAATTGGTCGCCGGCAGGAGGGAGAGATCCAGGAAGTACCACTATGGCTTCGTGATCTCGTGTCTCGCCCGCGTATACATACGCGTAATCCTTCGCCAGATCGTCCGCCGGAAGCACCGGCGGGAAAACAGCATAGTCCCGCCGCTGTACCGCCTTGGCGGCTTTCTTCTCACCCGCCGTCGAACTTGGGGCCTTTTCGTCTCTCTTCGGCGCCATAGCAAGATGGGTGGGGGAGAAGGGGAAGCTGTGTTGCGCACCGGCGGAGGCAAAGGGCGTGCTCTGCTCTTGTGCGGCGGCAGAAGCGGGGAGGCACGCTCTGTTTTTGCGCGAGATTGAAGACGACGGTGAACTAGCTAGATTGGGGAGAGGGGTAAATGAGCAGCGCCCCTCACGGTTTCCTTTCTTATGGGGGAAACGCGACGGCTGGCTCTTTTTCGTCCTACGTGGCTGCGCTTTTCAGGCGCACCACCTCCCGCCGCCGCTTCGCTCCACCTCTCCCACGCCCGCATTTAATGCGCACCGTGGGCGGGTGCGATAAAAGAGAAAATTATGACAGTTATCCTCTACCACGCGCTGCATGTGCACTGTTTGGGCCTAGCCCAATGACGCCTCGCATGCGCGTGTGGCCCAGGCCCAGGGGCTCCTGTCGGTGTACTAAAACATGGGTGCCCTCGTACCCAGACTTGTGCACAGGCAGTTGTAGCCTCCCTTTCGGCAAGGGCTTGACGGAGGATAACTACAACCCAAGACTCAGTACCAAGAGCGTGAAGAAGACCTCAAGGCAGGTCATCGAGAAGTACTATTCTAAGTACTGAAGATCGACGCTGTTCTCACCGGCAAGCTTCGCCCCGGCAAGGTAAAGACAAAGGCTATGGTTGCTGGCAAGTTCCCTTGCCGGCAAGCAAGGCCCAATAAGCTCCGTGCCAGCAGGTTTGTTCTGTCCCGTTACCGCTCCACCTCACCATCGACCAGATAGGCTTGTGGGCTAGGTGTCGAGCGGGCAGACAGTCAACATGCCGGCCAAGGCACGTGTCAGCGCGCCGCGCTGAGATTAACTTTAATGACACCCGTCCCTGGGACGTGTCGAGATTACAGGAAGGCGCCAGGACCGGTGGTATAGATCTTTTGCCCAAGGCCTCGCCTCCCCAACATAGCACCTAAGGGTGCATTAAATGCGTTTGTCTTACTCCGTTGGAGGATAAACATGATGACGGTGCAAGTCACTGTTCACACTCTGTAATGACCGTATTAGCCATTGTGTTAACCCCTTGGCCTATAAAAGGAGGCCCACGGCTACAGGTAGAACGGTTGACACCCAGTTCAATTACACGCCATAGCTGCATTTTCCCGAGCACCTTGCCAGAAAACTGCGCTCCCTGTAACCAGAGTTCATATTCGATCAACCACAGAGCAGGTGTAGGGTTTACACTCATAGCGGCCCGAACCCGGATAAATTCCCCGCGTGTTCTTGCACTTACTGAAAACCTGCTCTTTGTCCCATGCATGTCCCCTAAGCTGAATCGCAAAGGGACCCATTCGGTCCCATGGATAGTCGTTTCCCATGACACTCGTCGTCTTGAAAGATTTGCAGCCCAGCAGGGCGGGGAAAAGGAAATCGGCCTGTGTAGGGTATTGTGCGAAAAAAAGGTGCGCTGGTCATTTTCATAGACAAAAAAATAGTTGGGCTCGTCATGTTGTAAATAAAGCCTGGGCTAGACGGGCCACAGACGCCGCACAGCCTAGTTGATACCCTGCTCCGTCTGAATAACAACAACAACAACAACAACAACAACAACAACAAAAACTGCTCGAGCTACTGGGTCCCAGGTGTCAGCCGCTCCTTGTGCAATTCTTTCGTTTATTGACTACATTGACAATGTGGTAGGTCCCGGATGTCAGCAAACCATTAGGAGCAAGCATTTTTTTATGTAATAAGGAGGAACTTTCTTGCGTACGGCTATGGACCTGGGGGTCCCTACTGTCATCCTCTCCACGTACAGTCCTCACCGATTCTGTCGTTTGTTGACAGTCGCTCGTTGTGCAATTCTCTCATTTATTGACTACGTTAACAATGTGGTGGGACAAAGATGTCAGGAAACCATTAGGAGGAATGGCAAGCCATTAGCCTTTTTCAAAGAAAATATGACAGCCACAGCCGAGTTGAAATGGGCAACAACATCAAACTCCAGCTTAATTACAAACTGTACAAAAGCACGAGGGTAATTGTTCATCAGGTTTATACTAAACCCAGATTGAAAAGGGCAACAACATCTAACTCCACCACTGTTTTCGGCAGCTGTCACTATCAAATGGATCGATCAGATCCATAAAATGAGCATCTCGGGTCGTAAAACATAATGGAATATGACCACAAGATGATGTAAAAAGAAGCCTGGCTCTTTCAGAAGCCCTTTTGTCCACCTGAAAGTCCTTTTTTGCTCTTCGACATATCCATCCGTCAAAACTTCATTCTTAATATATTTAAGCTTGATGGACAATAGTACGCTCGCATTCAGCAGGAAGAATGTGACAAATCTAGTGTTTGCATGGGTGGCTACATATCCTTCCAGCGTTATTGTCTTCAAACGAATGTGATGAGAACTAGGAAAATCCTCATTCTTACGATGCCACCGATTGGTTATACCTTTTGTACCCCGTCTTGCTGCCTAAATAGACATGAAGATTGAAAACAGTTAAGGTCTAAAAAAAGAGTATGTGGAAAGAGCAACAACTGAACGGTTAATTCTAGTAAACTATATATGGGATTCCAATGTGCTTGAAATCATCACCTTTATATACAATTTCTCCAGGCATGGAAAGCATCGCAACAAGCCAATAATCTTGTTCAGATCAAAAGTATTCATACTAATATATAAGATCTTGACAGAATCCAGCACCACTGATAGGCTATCCATGGACAAACTCTTCATTGAGCATATAGAACATAATATTACTACAAAAAGTGTACTCCAAGATGATATAAAACTTATACGCACAAATGAAAAATGCAGCTTATGGTTACAAAAGTGTAGATGATAATATACAGTACCTGGATAACCGTGGAGCCAAACACCATCTTGAAATGATCACAGAGATCATGAATTACACCCAAGGTCTCCAGTTTAGGCGCAGAGACAACAATTATTTGCGAAGGTGAATAACAAGAATCAAGGATCAACCTTTGAAGTGAAGGGGCATCTTCGATGATGAGCTCCCCTACATCAAAAGAAATTCCAATTCTTACAAGGTTAGGTGACTTTATTCGGAAACAACCGATTTTAACTGTCAAAACAGCACTAAGCACTGCAGGGCAGGGCAACTGGATTGGATGATGCTGTGCAGTGAGGCCTCTGACATACGAACCAGCACAAGTGAAAGTTTTTTGAGAAGTGGGAGTCAAAGCTTTTGTACCAGATTGTCTGGTAGTCTGCACAGGGCAAAGGTGGCAGTGTGGAGAGAGGAGGAAAACCGCGAGATGGACATCGGTGGCGACGGGTCAAATATATGGCGTTCGGTTCATGGTATGTCAGTTTTGTAGGAATAATAGAACTCAAGCATATGGAGTTTGTGGAAATCAAGGGATGTCAGCCAGGCGTTCACCATGCGGGGCACGTGCAGGTAGCACGTCAGGACGCAGAGGCGGTCAACGGAGCCCCCGTGGGAGGAGATGATGGCTCCGGGGAGTTCAAAATCATCAACGAGAGATAGGCCACGACAGTCGAGATTAAGAGGTGCAGCGCGCCATAGAGGGTGCCACTGAGATGCGAGGACTTGGGTGCGGCGGCAATCCTTGGTGGGGAGAAGCGAGATGATCCCCCCAAGGATGGCGTCCGGGAGATCGCTGATGCGGTCCGCCCGAGATTCTTCGGGTTCCTCAGATACAGGGGGGGCTCGCCGCTTCTCCTCCCGCTGCCGGGTGCGGGATCTACAACCGGCGTCGCCGCTGGCGGGAGCCTCATCTTCTTGGCGCTGGGGCCAGCCGACTCCATTTTCCTTGCGGGCGTCGCGTCGAGCTCACGAATTTGAGCAGAGTAACGAATGAAGAGCCTAGTTGTGGTCTGAGTGAGGAAGAAGGGGAGATGGGGTTTTTTGTAGCAGTGAGGAAGAAGGGGAGCTGGGGTTTTCTCTAGGAGTGAGGTGAGGTATTTGGGGGTACAACCGGAGGGGGAGACGAGTCCAGCGAGCGGACGTGAGGTGGAAGTGGGGGCGCCTCTTCTTAAGTAAAGTACTAAGGGCTTTTGAATTGATTTTATTAATTAGGGTGGATGGGCTATTTTGTCTTGGGCCCAGAAAAACAATTACTACTAGTAATACATTGGGGACTGCTACTTGTGAGCTGCGTTGGGATTTCCCCGAAGAGGAGGGGATGATGCAGTACAGTAGAGATAAGTATTTCCCTCAGTTATGAAACCAAGGTTATCAATCCAGTAGGAGAATCATGCAACAACTCGTTAGCAGCACCTGCACACAAAATAACAAATCCTCACACCCAACGCGAACAAGGGGTTGTCAATCCCTTGGCGGTTAATTGCAAGATTAAATTGTATGGTGATAGATAGATAAATCGAACAAAAATACAAAATAAAATAAATAAAGTAAAATTGCAGCAAGGTATTTTTAGGGTTTTAGTATATGATAAAGGTAGACCCGGGGGCCATAGTTTTCACTAGAGGCTTCTCTCTTGAAAATAGCATACGATGGGTAAACAAATTACTGTTGGGCAATTGATAGGAAAGCAAATAATCATGACGATATCCAAGGCAATGATCATGTATATAGGCATCACGTCCGAGACAAGTAGACCGACTCCTGCCTACATCTACTACTATTACTCCACACATCGACCGCTATCCAGCATGCATCTAGAGTATTAAGTTCATAAAGAACGGAGTAACGCCTTAAGCAAGATGACATGTTGTAGACAAGATAAACTCACGCATGAATAAACCCCATCTTTTTATCCTTAATAGCAATGATACAATACGTGTCATGTCCCTTTCTGTCACTGGGATTGAGCACCGCAAGATCAAACCCATTACACAGCACCTCTCCCATTGCAAGATAAATCAATCTAGTTGGCCAAACCAAATCAATAGATCGGAGAGAAATATGAAGCTATAACAATCATGCATAATAGAGTTCAGAGAAAACTCAAATAATATTCATGGATAATCTGATCATAAACTCACAATTCATCGGATCCCAACAAACACACCGCAAAAAGTGATTACATCGGACAAAACTCCAAGAACATCAAGGAGAACATTGTATTGAAGATCAAATAGAGAGAAGAAGCCATCTAGCTACTAACTATGGACCCGAAGGTCTGTGGTAAACTACTCACGCATCATCGGAAGGGAAGCAAGGTTGATGTAGAGCCCCTCCGTGATCGATTCCTCCTCCGGCAGGGTGCCGGAAAAGGCCTCCAGATGGGATCTCGCGAGAACAGAGACTTGCGATGGCGTAAAAAGTATTTCTTCGACTCCTGTGTTGGTTTCCCCATTTTATAGTATTTATAGAGGTGGAATTAGGTCAAACGGAGCAGAGGTGGGCCCACGAGGCACCAGGGCGCGCCACCCCCCCCCCCAGGGCACGCCCTGGTGGCTCGTGGCCACCTCCTCTGTCTTCTGGCCCTCTCCCGAAGCTTCTCGTGTCTCTTATGTCTAGAAAAAAATCTCCAAAAAGTTTCATGGCATTTGGACTTTGTTTGGTACTGATATTCTGGAAAACCAAAAATAGGCAAAAAAACAGCAACTGGCACTGGGCACTAAGTTAATAGGTTAGGCCCAAAAAAATGATATATAATTGCTTGTAAATGTATATAAAACATCCAAGATTGATACTATAATAGCATGGAACAATCAAAAATTATAGATACGTTGGAGACGTATCAAGCATCACCAAGCTTAATTCCTGCTCGTCCTCGAGTAGGTAAATGATAAAAACAGAATTTTTGATGTGGAATGCTACCTATCATATTCATCATATAATCTTTTCTTTTGTGGCATGGACATTTGGACTTGAATGATTCAAAGCAATAGTCTATAGTTTGACATGAAGACATAAATACTCAAGTATACTAACAAGCAACCATGTCTTTCAAAATATCAATGCTAAAGAAAGTTATCTCTAGCCCATTATGCTCAATCATTGATCCATTCATGAAACACACTCAATATTAGCTACACCCAATGGACAAGTATGACGATAGTGCTCTCTAGTTGGTTCTTTGTAAGAGAAGATGGAGAATCAAAATAAAAATAAAAAAATTGCATAAAAGTAAATAGATAGGCCCTTCGCAGAGGGAAGCAGAGATTTGCAGAGGTGCCAGAGCTCAAGGTTTAAATTATAGAGATAAAATTATTTTGGGAGGCATGCTTTTCCTGTCAACGAAAACGACCGAGAATTCCCAATATCTTCCATGCTAGACACATTATAGGCGGTTCCCAAACAGAAAATAAAGTTTATTTCCTTTCCACCATTCATTCACAATCCATGGCTAGCCGTATCCACGAGTGCCTTCCATACCAACACTTTCCAAGGAATTTACCATAATATTATCATTGTATATTTATTTTTCATTTTGGGACTGGGCATCCCTATTACCTTGCCACTTTCTCATGCAATGACAAGTGAATAAACACTCATCGTGAGAATAACACACCTAGCATGGAAAATATTGGCCACCCCCTGCCGCTTCATGAGCGGTACGGGCACACAAAACGGAAAATTATTTTTGAAAAAATAGAGTTGGCACATGCAAATTTACTTGGAACGGCATGGAAATACCGCATATAGGTAGGTATGGTGGACTCATTTGGCACAACTTTGGGTTTAAGGAGTTGGATGCACAAGCAGCATTCCCGCTTAGTGCAAATGAAGGCTAGCAAATATATTGAGAAGCGACCAACCAAAAAGCGAAAACGGTCATAAACATGCATTGAACATAACTAACACCGAATAATGCACCATAAGTAGGATATAATTTCGTTGCATAACTATTGACTTTATGTGCATGCATGGGGAATCACAAACCTTAACACCAATATTCTTACTAAACCACAATTACTCACTAACATGACTCACATATTATCATCTCTATATCGCAAAACTATTGCAAGGAATCAAACTTATCATATCCAATTATCTATATGAAAGTTTTTATTATATCCCTCTTGAATATTCATCACCTTGGGACCAAATTCATATCTTGTGCAAATTACCAATACTATCATCAACTCTCAAAAAGATATAAGTGAAGCATGAGAGTGCAAATATTTCTTCAAAATTTAATATTATCAACTCTCAAAATAATATAAGTGAAGCATGAGAGTGCATGTATTTCTTCAAAATATAATCACCGCCGTGCTCAAAAAGATATAAGTGAAGCACTAGAGCAACTGCCTAGCTCAAAAGATTTAAGTGAAGCACATAGAGTATTCTAACAAATCATGATAAACGTGTGGCTCTCTCAAAATAGTGTGTTCTGCAAAGATGATTGTGACAAACTAAAAAGAAAACAAAACAAAGACTCATATAGTACACGACGCTCCAAGCAAAACTCATGATATGTGACGAATAAAAATATAGCTCCAAGTAAAATTATCGATAGTTGGTAGAAGAAAGAGGGGATGCCTTCCGGGGCATCCCCAAGCTTAGTTGCTTGGGAGTCCTTGAATATTACCTTGGGGTGCCTTGGGAATCCCCAAGCTTAGGCTCTTGCCACTCCTTATTCCTTCATCCATCGTGATCTCACCCAAAACTTGAAAACTTCAATCACACGAAACTCAACAAAACCTTCGTGAGATCCGTTAGTATAACAAACAAATCTTTAACTTTAAGTACTGTAGTAAATTGATTCATATTTAATATTGGCATAATTCTACTGTACTCCAACTTCTCCATGACTCATACCCCCCGATACGATCCATAGATTCATCAAAATAAGCAAACTACGCAACAAAAACAGAATCTGTCTAAAACAGAACAGTCTGTAAAGATCTATTTAAAAGCTATACTTCTGTAACTCCAAAATTTCTGAAAAAATAGGAAAACGTGGGAAATTCATATATCAATACTGTGTAAAAGTTTCAGATTTTTCTGAGGCTCCAGTACAAAATTAAAATTCCAGCACTGGACGCAAAACTTTCTGTTTTCCAAACAGCATCAATTATACTATCTTCCAAATCATCCCAAAGGCATTACTTGGCACAAACACTAATTAAAACATAAAAACACAATCATAACAGAGGCTACAATTGTGCAAACACACCAGAACAGAAATAAAAAGCAAAAAATTATTTTATTCATTGGGTTGCCTCCCAACAAGCGCTATTGTTTTATGCCCCTAGCTAGGCATAATGCATAGTTTCAAGTATTGTCATCCTTGGTTTTAGTAATCTTTATAGGAGTTTTCTCAAACCCAGGAGGTTCTTTACGCTTCCCATTATTCTCAGGAAATGAGGCAATTTTAAGGTCTAGAATATCCAATCGCTTATTGCATAGAGTGATCAAAGTGTTCATGCGATTGAGGTTTTCACTAATATTTTTGAGAGGTTCGTTAGACTTTTGCAACTCACCCAAAATTTTCTGCATGTCACCCAATTTGTCTAATATTTGAGCCCCCTCTTGAGTAAAAGCAAAACCCTTTGGTGGTGGTGGAACTCCCAATATACCCTCTATTATTTCATAGGCAGTACTGGTCTCACTCTCAATAAAATTCCCTTTGGCGGCAAAATCCAAAAGTTGTCTATGATGCATGGTTAAACCTATATAGAAATTGCGAAGCAAAATTTTTACATCCCTTTTTATAGAGCAAACACGGTAGGATTCCATTAACCTATACCAAGCATCCTTAAGATTTTCTCCTTTTTTCTGTTTGAAGTAAAGCACTTCAAAATTCGGTGACAAAGGAGGGGTAGTTATACTAGTCATGATGATAAGGTGAACCAATCAAGCAAAAAGGGCAAACAGAAAATATTTTTGTATTTTTGTAAAAACTTTTTTAGAAGTGGGGGAGATGAAAACGAGATGCAAAGGCAAATAAAATAAATGCGAGGAGATGAAAGTTTATGCGTAGGTACTTGATAGATGTTGATGATGTCTCCCCGGCAACGGCGCCAGAAATTCTTCCTGCTACTTGTGAGCTGCGTTGGGATTTCCCCGAAGAGGAGGGGATGATGCAGTATAGTAGAGATAAGTATTTCCCTCAGTTATGAGACCAACTTTATCAATCCAGTAGGAGAATCACGCAACAACTCGTTAGCAGCACCTGCACACAAAATAACAAATCCTCGCACCCAACGCGAACAAGGGGTTGTCAATCCCTTGGCGGTTAATTGCAAGATTAAATTGTATGGTGATAGATAGATAGATCGAACAAAAATAAAAAATAAAATAAATAAAGTAAAATTGCAGCAAGGTACTTTTAGGGTTTTAGTATATGATAAAGGTAGACCCGGGGGCCATAGTTTTCACTAGAGGCTTCTCTCTTGAAAATAGCATACGGTGGGTAAACAAATTACTTTTGGGCAATTGATAGAAAAGCAAATAATCATGACGATATCCAAGGCAATGATCATGTATATAGGCATCATGTTTGAGACAACTAGACCGACTCCTGCCTGCATCTACTACTATTACTCCACACATCGACCGCTATCCAGCATACATCTAGAGTATTAAGTTCATAAAGAATGGAGTAACGCCTTAAGCAAGATGACATGATGTAGACAAGGTAAACTCACGCATGAATAAACCCCATCTTTTTATCCTTAATAGAAATGATACAATACGTGTCATGTCCCTTTCTGTCACTGGGATTGAGCACCGCAAGATCGAACCCATTACAAAGCACCTCTCCCATTGCAAGATAAATCAATCTAGTTGGCCAAACCAAATCAATAGATCGGAGAGAAATATGAAGCTATAACAATCATGCATAAAAAAGTTCAGAGAAAACTCAAATAATATTCATGGATAATCTGATCATAAACTCACAATTCATCGGATCCCAACAAACACACCGCAAAAAGTGATTACATCGGATAGAACTCCAAGAACATCAAGGAGAACATTGTATTGAAGATCAAATAGAGAGAAGAAGCCATCTAGCTACTAACTATGGACCCGAAGGTCTGTGGTAAACTACTCACACATCATCGGAAGGGCAACAAGGTTGACGTAGAGCCCCTCCGTGATTGATTCCCCCTCCGGCAGGGTGCCGGAAATGGCCTCCAGATGGGATCTCGCGAGAACAGAGACTTGCGGCGGTGTAAAAAGTATTTCGTGGACTCCTCTGTTGGTTTCCCGATTTTAGAGTATTTATAGAGGTGGACTTAGGTCAAACGGAGCAGAGGTGGGCCCACGAGGCACCAGGGTGCGCCACGCCACCCCCCCGCCCTGGTGGCTCGTGGCCACCTCCTCTGTCTTCTGGCCCTCTCCCGAAGCTTCTAGTGTCTCTTATGTCCAAAAAAATCTCCAAAAAGTTTCGTGGCATTTGGACTTTGTTTGGTACTGATATTCTGGAAAACCAAAAACAGCAACTGGCACTGGGCACTAAGTTAATAGGTTAGTCCCAAAAAATGATATATAATTGCTTGTAAATGTATATAAAACATCCAAGATTGATGCTATAATAGCATGGAACAATCAAAAATTATAGATACGTTGGAGACGTATCTGCGACACTCTACCACTCCCTAGAAAAACAATTACTCAATCCTCAAAAATAAACAATTACTCCTATAGTACAGTGGAGACACTACCGCTTCTGGCTCCTCATCGGTCGTCGAAATGCCTCCCGCTACTGCCGTTTTACATTGGTTCGCCAACATGCAAGCCATGCAGCGTGCGGGCCCAAATGGCATCCACCAAATTAGAAGGCGGTATGCAGGCGCAGAGTCACCCCGGTCGTGGCGCGGCAGTAATGAGCCGTCATATCACAAAACCCCACCTCCCCGCAGTAAGTTGGTCAGACGAAGCAACCATCATTTCACTCTTCGCTGAATCCGCTTCTCCCTCATCTTCTTCAAGAAAGCCACCACTCGCTTCCGCCATTGTTCTTCTGTCCCAACGAAGGGAAGGTGAGCACATCCGTGATGTTGGTACATTTTCTTTCCAAAAAAAAATCTTTTGCAAAGCAGTAACTGATCCTCACTCCCTTTTTTGTGTCATTGTCATTGCGGTTGTGTTTTCCTTTTGGTTGTCTTCTATTTGTCAGTTTCATTATGGATCATGGAGAACGGGAAAAGATCTACCGATGTTGGAGCAGACGCGGCAGGCTGATCCCCACGAGACAGAGAGCTCTAAGAAGATGAAGGCCACCACCAAGCCTACCCCAGATGCGCTCACGACCACTACTGAGATGGTCAATGCCACGTTTGAGGTTACATCCCCTATGGCCGTGCAGGAGCAGTTTTCCCCCAGCAAGATGGACCCCATCGAGGATGTATCCTCCCCCCCCGCTGAGCTGCCCAAGGTGATTTTCTTCTTTGGCGATCTTGATTGTGGTTTTTCATCTAAGTATGAGGTGATAAATAATGCAAGATTTATTAGATCCGATGCCATGCTACCTTCCTTGTCATGCATACTTTTGACTCTACATGGTGGTTTAAATAACTTGTGTTTTTTATATTGGAAAGTAATTTAGAATTCATTTCTGTTTCAATTAGAGCCCTGATGCAGACAAGGATTGTGTGGTTGTACATGTCACTCGCTATGAGGTGGATGACGTGAATATACGCACTGGGAAAACAAAGTTCTTAGGTTGTTCGATCCTGGAAGCCCTTTGCACTTATACCGAAGACGAAATGTATTCCAGCCACACTGTTGTCAGGTGTGTTGTCCAGGGTGTACTGAAGCACAACAAGTTCACAGCTACTATTTCGTTTGTGAGGCATAATGTTCTTGTCAAGCTTATCCATGAAGATGACATAGCATGCCTCGACAAACAAGTTTATGAGTGGAAAGGCCACAAGGTTATCTTCAAGAAGGTTGACAGGATTGAGCTGCTGCCGGACGTCCTCGAGGATGTTCATGGCAAGGTCCGTCTTGTGTCCATCCCCAATTAGATCGATAGCATGAAATAGTTGGCCCAGTTAGTGTTTCAAAGTAGCTTGGATTGTGTTTAATTACCCGAACCTTGTGTATTATCGAGCCCTCTTGGGGTAGTACTCTGTTTGAATCCCTCTATGGGAACTGCTGCTACTTTTGTGTGCCCGTGAATCATGTGAGAACCCTCGTAATTGTTACCGAAACAGATGCATCCTCACGAGTTCTTTCATGTAATATGGCCTTGTAAGACATAAGTTGGCACTGTTTATCAAATGAGCAGTGTGTGTGTTTGATGAAATACTACTTGCTTGACAACTCTTGGTACTTGTTTGATGAAATACTTGTTTGACATAGTGTAGGTAATGCACTGTTGGTGCTACCCCACTTGTAAGCACAGTTGGTGCAAACACGGAACATTGGCGCAGATCGCTTCAACACTAGATCGACCAGCTCACACTCATACTCTGCTGTCTGACATATAAGCAACTATGTATCTAGTTACAGTGGTTCATGCGGTTAATTGAGGCCACAATATAGATTCCAAATGTTAACACGCTACTCCAGCATTCATGTTAAACATTCACAATAAACTCGGCTGCATAAAATACTTCAAAAGCATAAGTTCAGCTTTTTTATACATCTCAATGATTCATAGAACATAACATCTCTTTTAGAAGTTGACAGCAACAGACAAAGTTGTGAGAAGGTTTACAAATCAGGAAAAATCAAGCCAGGCTTCTCTAAGCAAAGGGCCTCCCTAGGCAAGATTTAATTTCCTAGGGTTCACTCTGGTTTTTCTTGGTGCCACCATCGAGGGTTAGGTTCTCTCGTTCCAAAATAACAAATTATAATTGTGTTCTCAGTTGGAATATTGAACTGAACCTTGAAGTGGATTGACCATGTGAACTTTTTGTGCAGTTCCACTAATTTTAAGCACCGCTATTTGCAGAAATAAGCAGACCGCAATGCCTCTTTTACGCGCACGTGACCCCAAAATCTCTGTGCAGCAATGCAAGCTCGTCCTCGGGCCATCCTTAAATTGGGAGTGAGTGTAGTTCACGGCGCGGACGCACTGCTTGTTTTCTCCGCCACACATGACAGGCTCGTTCCTGCACTGCAATCAGAAAGTCCACGTACGAATTAGTTTCTTTTAGCTTGCGTTGGCCATTCTAGCTAGTTATAAATGTAGGAATACCTGGAAAATGGGTGGCTAGAGGACGGCAGGTAGGAACACCCATCTGATTTTGTGCAGTTCTACTAAAATGGAGGTGTGTGCTTATGATTGCACAAATAGAAATGATATGGAGATAGACATCCCTGTTTGCACAAATATGTAATATGGTTATTTAAGCAGTGGCAATTATTTGCAGTGGCATATGATTAACAACAGCATCTCTTGTGTTATGAATGGCATTACATTGACAGTATGGAAAAGTGCCATTAAGTAAGAAGTAGCATCACATCACATCAACACTGGCACTAGATTAACATGCAGAACAACAGCACTAGTATTACTGTCATGAGAGTAGCACATGGTCAGTAGCTCCATGCACGGTGCAATCAAATTTGTGCAGTTCCAATGGGATGAAGCAATGTTAGCGGTGTGAGATTTAAGTGTAACTGGCAAAACAGAATTCATGGGAAATAAAGCAAGACAGAAGCACTTCATAAAATGGTGGTGTCATTGCTTCAATTTATCGATGGCACTAGACTGACAACAGCATTACTTAGAAGTGACATTAGGCTAACAGTGGCATTTGTCGGGCCCATGGAACCCAGGGTATCCTGGCCCGTCTGCCTTTGGCCCAGGGCGCAACACCTGGCGTAGGCCCAGCAGGCCGCCACCATTGAGCATCTCATCAAAACCCCTCATGAGGCCTTGGCCTCCTGAGGACCCCTCCTGAGGGAGCGGGCGAGCAGGACACAGCATCTTCACCAGCAGCCTCGCGAGGCCCTCTCGCGAGGTGGCCTCCCGAGGTGGCCTCCCGAAGGCGCCCAAGACAAGGGCTGTTCGACTCGGCCGCGCGGTCTCGTGCCCATCACGTGGGTGATGCGCGCGGCGACGAACGACGACAGAGGCCGTGCCAGCAGGCGTGGATGAAGAGGGTTTCCCCTTTTGTGCTAAGGGAGCAAGGCCAGCAATCCACTTCCCAAAGCAACCCCAAAGGTTGCCCGATCGGCGAAAGAAGACCAAGACGGCGGGCGCGCAGGGTGGAGGTCATCACCGAGCCCACCGACGCGTCATGGATCATGCTTTTGCAGGCGAAGACCACCTTTAGTCAGGATAGCCTGAGCACCTGTCCCCTTTCAAAACCCGCCAAGTGTGGCAACCCTTCCCGCCTAAATTTCGAGGGGGCAGAGGACCAAGGCAGGTATAAAGGGGCAGAGCTGCCATTGTAGAAGGGATCGGCTCTTGATCCCATCATCTCCAACCTTGTACTCTCTCTCTCTCTCGCACCAGAGCAATCCCAACCAAGCAGGAGTAGGGTTTTACACTGCAAGGTGGCCCGAACCTGGGTAAACCGCTGAGTTCGTGGCCTGCTCTTGCTGGCGCGCTCTCGCCGTAGCTCCTCCCTAGTTCAGCCGTGGTAGGGGACGAGGAGGTAGGAACAAGCTCACCCCAGTGTTCGAACCTTTGGGTCCCCGGAGCCCCAACTCCGACATTTGGCGCGCCAGATAGGGGTGCGCTACTGTTCTTCTGCTCTGCCCTCTGTTCCACCAGCTCCATGGCCGACGCCTGCCGTGAGCGCGCTGAGCGCAGGGCCGGCCGCGTGGCTCAGACGGAGCCTGTGGCCCGCGGCAACCGCCGCCGCCCTGTCGAGGCTGCCGCCGCCACCGACCCCGCAGCCCATGAGCAGCAGGACTCCTCCCTGCACCCCTCCGTGCAGGCGAACGGCCGCACCGCCACAACCTCTACCTCCCTCGCCCACCATGGCCGCCGAACGCGCAGGCCGCGCAACTCATGGCGCGCGAGCTGCTCCGCTACCATCCAGCTGACGTCGGCTACGACGCCTGGCTTGGTCGCATCACCGAGCTCATCAACGCCGCCGGGGACGCTCCGGCGCCTTCCCACTCGCTCCGCCCTCCGCCGTCTCGCGTTGGGGACCTGGCGCATGGCTGAAAGAACATTTGCTCCCTTGGTGGTTTTGGTAATTCATAACAACATATATCTCATTGAACTAATGTCCATTGAAGATTAAGATTTCAGGATGTTCAATGATTGGCATGGCATGGACAAGAGACGTGGACCCCTCAAAATGCTAAGGACAAGGATTGGCAAAAGATCAAGACTCTACATTTTTGGTTTAGTGATCCAAGATCACATTGAGTCCATAGGAAAGCCAATACTATTAAACGGGGATGAGGTGTTGCTTAATGGTCTTTTTGCTCAAGTGCTTAGTGACAGTATTCCTAAACCCTCAACCACTCTCTCTACCCAAATATGTCCTAAACCTACATTCCAACTCGGCCCCACCGATATTTCCAATCCGGCCCCACCGAGTTCATCCAAGACTTAGCCACTGCCAAAACCCTAACAAATCGGATCCACCGATCTGGATCTCGGTCCCACCGAGATGGCCTTGCCAACAATCTGTAATCGGTTGCATTCACTTCGGTCTCACCGAGTTATGCAAATCGGTCTCACTGAGATGGCTTGCCAAGTCTCTGTTGCCTTATTGCTTCACTTCGGTCCAACCGAGTTGATGCAATCGGTGCCACCGAGATGAGGATTGCCCTAAGCCATTGCACTTCGGTCTATCCGAGTTGTCCATATCGGTCCCACCGAGATTCCTAAAGTTCATATCTTTTACACAGTTCGGTGCTACCGAGATGATAGTTTCGGTGCCACCGAGTTGGGTTAAAAGTGTGTAACGGTTGGATTTTGTGTGGAGGCTATATATACCCCTCCACCACATCCTTCTCAGTAAGGAGAGCCATCAGAACGTGCCTACACTTCCACCATACATTTTCTGAGAGAGAACCACCTACTCATGTGTTGAGATCAAGATATTCCATTCCTACCATTTGAACCTTGATCTCTAGCCTTTCCCAACTTGCTTTTCACTCAAATCCTTCTTCCACCATAGCCAAATCTGTGAGGAGTTGTTTGAGTGCTGGGAAGACTATCATTTGAAGCACAAGAGCAAGGAGTTCATCAACAACACACCGTCTATTACCTTTTGGAGAGAGGTGTCTCCTAGCTTGGTTAGGTGTCACTTGGGAGCCTCCAACCTGATGTGGAGTTGAACCAAGAGATTGTAAGGGCAAGGACATCGCCTACTTCGTGAAGATCTACCCCGAGTGAGGCTAGTCCTTCGTGGACGTAAGCCATGGTGGAATGGACAAGGTTGCTTCTTCGTGGACCCTTCGTGGGTGGAGCCCTTCGTGGACTCGCGCAGCCGTTACCCTTCGTGGGTTGAAGTCTCCATCAACGTGGACGTACGATAGCACCACCTATCGGAACCACGCCAAAAAACACCGTGTCTTCATTGCGTTTGAAATCTCCAATCCCTCCTTTACTTACATATGCAATTGCTTACATTCCGCTGCTATACTCTTAGAATTGCATGTGTAGGGTGATGCTTGACATGTACTATTGTTAGGTTTTATTTGGTCAAGTAGTCTAATCACCCCCCCCCCTCTAGACATACTTTTAATCCTACAAGTGGTATCAGAGCTTTGGTCTCCGTAAGCTTTGATATCCATAGCTTTGGTGATCATAGACTTGGTTTCACAACCTAGGAGAGTATGGCGTATAGTGAGGGTAACTATCACCGTAGAGGTCCATATTTTCATGGTACAAACTTCGCTAGTTGGAAACATAAGATGAAAATGCATATTCTTGGTCATAACCCCGCTGTTTGGGCTGTTGTTCGTGTTGGCTTGCAAGGTGACTTCTTTGAGGATGGCAAGGAACCGGATCGTGAAGCAACCTCGGAAGAATTGAGGATGTTGCAATACAATGCTCAAGCTTGTGACATTCTATTCAACGGTCTATGTCCCAAAGAATTCAACAAAATCAGTCGCCTCGAGAATGCAAAGGAAATTTGGGATACTTTGGTTGATATGCATGAGGGTACCGAGTCCGTCAAGGAATCTAACTTGTATGTGCTTCAAAGTCAACTTGACAAGTTCAAGATGAAGGATGGTGAAGGAGTCGCTGAGATGTACTCTAGGCATGCTCTCATCACAAATGAGATTGCCGGCTTAGGAAGTGAAGAGATGACCGACAAATTCATCATCAAGAAGATACTTAGAGCTTTGGATGGAAAATATGATACCGTCTGCACATTGATCCAAATGATGCCAAATTACAAAGATCTCAAGCCCACGGAAGTCATTGGAAGGATTGTCGCTCATGAAATGTCACTCAAGGACAAAGAGGAGCTACACAACAAGTCAAGTGGTGCTTACAAAGGATCAACCGATGCTCCAACAACTTCAAGTGACCAGCTAGTATCCAATGAAGAGATTAGCCTAATGGTGAAAAGGTTCAACAAGTTCTACAAGAACAAAGGGAAAGAAAGAAGCTCTAGCTCAAGACACTTTGAGAGAAGATCATCAAGTCGAGACCGTAATTGCTACAATTGTGGGAAGCCCGGACACTACTCCAATGAGTGCATGGCTCCCTACAAGAAAAGAGAAGAATCACCAAGAGGAAGACATAAAAGAGATGAATCACCTCATAAATAGAGAAGGACTAGAGATGATTATTATGAACGAAGACACTCTCGAAGAAGCAAGGATTCGGAGAGGAAGGACAAGTCATCAAGGAGCTACACAAGAAGAAGACATCAAGCTCATGTTGGTGAATGGGTTTCCGGCTCCGACTCCGACAACCACTCCGAGAGAAGTTATCATTCCAACTCCGACTATAGTCAAGATGAAGGTGTTGCCGGACTTGCACTTGTGTCATCCAACTCCTATGATCTATTTGACTCACCAAATGAAGGAATTGGAAGATGCTTCATGGCAAAAGGCCCCAAGGTATCACACCCCGAGTATCTTGATTTCAATAGTGATGAAGATGATTTGCTTGGTGATGATGATTTACTTGTTGATAGAGATAGTAATGTGAGCTATAATGAAAATGCTAGTAATCATGATAGTCAAGAGGAAACGAGTGACAATGCTATGAAGGAGATTGAGCGTCTAACTAAAGAACTAAATGCTCTTAAGTTAGCTCATGAAAGAACTCAAGAGGATCATAGAGAACTTCTAAGAACTCATGAGAAGCTACGCTTCGAGAAGCTAAATTTAGAGCAAGAGCATGAGTTTCTTAAAGCTATCAATGACGATCTTCGAAAGAAGAGTTCTTCATATCTTGCCAAGCGTTTACTCTTGTCTACCTTTATGCCACAAGTTAAATCTAAGCAAACTAGCAACAAGGGTAAAAATGGTTCTACCTCTAGTAGTAACAATAACAATGCTAAATACAATATTGTTGCTTCTAGTAGTTCTATTGATTCCACTAACGATTCTCTTAGCCAAGTTACACTTGAGCAAGAAAATATGCTATTGAAAGGAATTATAGAAAAAGGTGTCTACAAGAGTCTTGCCGGGAGTAAGCAATTTGAGGAAATTGTACGCAAGCAAGGAAGGCACCGGAAGAACCAAGGTGTTGGTTTTGAACGAAAGTTCAATGCCGATGGAGTTGAGTGGGAAGAAGGTCAATACCCCAAGACGAAGTTTGTTCCTCAACAAGAGAAATATGATCCTACATCCTTCAAGGGAACACAAGCTCAAGAAGATCTTCCACCACAAGACCACAAGCTAAAAGGCAAGGACAAGCTTCAAGAAGAGATTGATTCATTTGAACAAGCTCCTCAAGCCATGGTCAAGTGGGTTCCCAAGACTTCATCAAGTTCTACTTCATCAAGTGCTACTACAACTCCAAGGATTCCCATCAAGTTGATGTGGGTCCAAAAGAAGAAGAACTAGAGAGTTCTTGAGGGTGACTCTGCCAACAAACTTCATTCATATTCATTTTGGCAAGGACTTGTGCAACCAACTTCCACATTTTGCACTAGTTCATGGAGTCACAAACCCTCTTGTTGGTAAGACAAGGGACAAGGTAATCAATGCATTCATGGACATCATCATATGTGAATTTCACTCTATGTCTATGGATATCCTTGTATGTTCCTTGTGTGGGACTAATCCATGTAGGTATTGAAAGCACAAAACTCCAAAGGATTGCTCCCAACTCTTGATGGTCTACATCAACATTGAGCATCCACATCTTCAACATCTACATGAAGTCATTATCGACAAAACCCAAGGTTAGTTCATCCCTCTTAGGGGGAATATCACATCTAGGGGGAACTTTGCTCTAAACAATTGAGCTAAAGCAACTCTAATGGTGTGAACACATCAATGCTTTATGTAAAAGTGGTAACCCCACTTGTGCCTAGACGATGAGTATGACCTATGATCAAATGTTCTCATTTGGCTCCTAAGTCAATATACTCATATATAGATGACCTAGTCATCGCCATTGCTGGATAGATGCTAGAATTGGTTGTGCATGTTTGACACATATTTCATTTGCAATCTTATTGTGTGAGCATGTTGGTTTGAATGTTTTCATCATTCGAGGACATCCATTTGTTGTTTTGATTGTCTTGGTTTTTCTGGCCAAGTGGATGTACAAGAATGCCTAAGTACCTTCTCTAGCCATCTATGCTTTCTTATCTCAAATTCTATTCTTGCTGCATCACAAAAATTGAACAAGTCTTTTTCAGACCCTCCGAGTGAGGAGCACTCGGAGCCACCGATCTGAAAGGGCGGAACCTCTAAAACCTTCTAACTGATTTCGGCCGAACCAATTCGCTCAAACTCGGTCCAACCGAAATCACTTAGATTGATTTAGGTTTTCATCTCGGTGCTACCGAATTGAACCATCTCGGAGCCACCGATCTGCTATACTGCGTGCAGTTACACATATCGGTGCCACCGAGTTGTTCAACTCGGCGTCACCGATAGCGAACGGGTATATATATCGCGTGGACCGAACGGTTGAAATTTCTCGATCCCACTCGTTCCCGCTCCCCGTCGCCGCCGTCGCCCTTTGTCTTCGGACTTCGCCGTTGTCTCCAGCGCGCCCTCGCTGCAAGACTCCGTCGCCGTCAACGGCAATCTCCACCGCCGTTGCCGCCGTAGAGGATCTCCACCAAGTTAGGGTGAGATTCGATCCCTTTCGTGCTTCCTTTTCCGATTCAATGCACGTTAGGAATGCCATGATTCTTGCCACGATTGCAATGCTGAATCCACCAGGAAAATTCCGTAGATTAGATTCGAGCGAAATTTTTAGGTTTAAGTTTCCGCCGAATGCATCTCGGACCGACCGATTCGAAATTTTCGGTCCTACCGATGTGGCCTCTGGCCATAGCACTAGTACATCTCGGTGTCACCGAGTTGTGTGAATCGGTGAGACCGAAAGTGAATCTCAGTGAAACCCTAGCAGCTCGGAGCCACCGAACCCCATCTCGGTCTGACCAAAGTGGTGTGCAAGGTCTCTGTAGTGTGCTTCGGTATCACCGAGATGATCAACTTGGTCCATCCGAAATGCATCCTGTGAAAACTTGAAACTAAAAGTTGAACTCAAATTTTATGAAAACTATCTGCTTTTTGTGATGACTCATCTACTCTACCTATACCCATCTATTCACAGGGTCAGCTCAGCAATATGTCCAGTGGCAGTGATAGTCATAACAGATCTGAACAACAGGCAGAAATGAGTGAAGGGTCAAGCCCTGATGAGAGTTTCTATGAGGGAGAGAGGAGCTCTCCAGATCTTCCAAAGGCAGCAACCAGAACAAGGAAGAAGAAAACCTCTGACAGTGAGGATGAAGATTTTGTTGCAAGTGAAACTGCACAAAAGAAGAAAAGAGTTGTGCTTGCTAAGGAGTACAGCACCAAACCATCATCCACCAAAGATAAGACTGCTGTGAGGAAAGTCCCCAAGCAGACTGTGCAAAACACTCTTGAAGAGCCTAGTGACAAAGAACTAGCAGCAGGTGCCAAGAAGAAGAGAGTGAGGAAAACCATTGCCCGTGTGATTGGCTCTATGATGATTGAAGAGGAGGAAGAGGAGGAGGATTGTTGGTGCAATACTTGCCCGCTTGTGTTTTGGAGATTGTTGACAGAAACAGGCTTGGACTGATTTGTTTGCTAGTGCACACAGAGAGAAATAGTCCATGCAGTGCTGAAGAGAATGTTGTCTCAGGTGTACAGTTCGAGGAACTTCACCGAAGATTATCAATGTCGAAGAAGAGAATGAGCAACCGAGAAGAATGAAGTGAAGGAGTTGACCCCTCGAAAGTTTATTGCTGACGCAAAGCAATTGGTTCGGTGATCGCGTCCGAAGAAACTGACTGCAGCGATGGAAGACGAAGACGAAGTGAAGACGTAGCATTCTTTTCGCCGTTCTTCTTTCATTCATTTGAGTCATAGGACCTCCATACTATTAAGAGGGGTATAGGTTCTCGAAGCTTAGATCCGCTGTGATGCTTAGCCCAAACCTATGCGAGACCGAGAGAAATCTCTTTATGCTTTGAATGATTACCTGCCAGCAGAAGACGTTGTTCTTCGTTGCTGTAGGAGATATCTTTCGAACTGAGGAGTTAGCATTACTTGCTCCGCACGTAATGTTACCGTTGTGCTCAATTCCGACCGTTGGACTAGTGTCGTTCGGCCATTGGCTGCTCCACATGTCCAATTTGGTCATTTCCCATCCGGGAAGGCTGCGGCTATAAATAGCCACCCCGCTCCAACGTTGCCCGTTGGCTGCTCCGCTTAAGATTTCTGAGAAGATTGATTGAGCATCCCCTCTCCGAGAGTTTTGAGTTTAAAATCCATCGAGAGAAAAATCAAGAGCCGAAACTTAGACAGTGGTTGAGCATCACAGTAGTTCTGAGTTAGAACTCTTGTACCTATTACTCTTGAGAGCTGCCCACTCTCTAGACGGATAGGTGTCGGCTCGAGTGTCGAAGAGTATTTTCTTCACCGAGCGAGATCTTCAGCAACCAAGAGTCTTGTGGTTCGCGAAGAGAGCTGAAGAGAGTTTATCTTCAATGAAGGTTTGGAGATAGCCGACAAGTATCTACCACGAGTGAAATCAACTGGAGTCTGATCAGCTCTGAGTTGAAGGAGAATAGGGCGAGGAGAGTTTATCCTCCGTGTTAAATCACAACCCCTCCAACCAGACGTAGTCCTTTGTCAGAAGGGTGAACTGGTCTACCAAATTCTTCTGTCGCCATCGAGCACCACTGGTTCGCTTTACATTACTGCATTTCCTTCAGCAGTTTACATTCGTGCTCAGTGCCGATAGTTGTACCTGATCAATCACAGTTCATCAACTATCTGTCGCGTTATTACCGTTCTTCTCTTCAAATCAAGTTAACTTGTTTCTCATCGTAATACTGTAGGTCTGCGTGATCTCATCTCATGCTATATTCATTCACCTTGTCATCATTTCCAGTGCATTTCTATCGCAATCATATCTAGTTTTCTCTCGTAATTGTGCTCCTGATTACTAGTTGCATTTCTATCGATCAAGTTGGACTTGTGATTTTCATTGCTTGATAAAATTGCTGCATTCTTTATCGATAGACTTGGTCCTCTATAGCGAGCTAAATCGAGTGCATTGCTACCGAACTTTATTTCCGTTGCTGTGTTTGGGATCGATTCAAAACTTTCGGAAGAATTTTTAAATCTCCCATTCACCCCCCCTCTGGTCGATATACTCTCGGTCCTAACAAGGATGAGCCAGCAAATGCACCCCCTGCAAAAGCTCAGAAGCTCATGTCTGATGCAATCAAGACTGCTGCACCCTCCAAGTCCAAGCCAAAGGTGTCACCACCAAAGAGATCAACCAGGAACATCTCAGCTGCAGAGAAGAACAAGGCCCCAGTGCCTAAGTCAAATGTTGATGAAGAGCCTCCAGTGCTCAGAAAGTTGAAGCCAAAGATTCCAGACCATGACAATGCACACCTAGTCGCAGAAAACATGATGTTGAGAAAGGATAAAGGACTGCGTCAGTGGAGACAGTCAGATCCCTATGCTATAAGGAGAAGGACAGCATGTGATTATTGCTTTCACACTCGAGAGCAACAGGATTTTTATGAGAAAGTTTTGCTTGACAAGAAGCCCATAGTCAGTGACATGAAGTGGGTGGACTGGGAATACATCGATGAGAATGAGGATTATTTGACCCATGTCCATGAGAGTTTCAGGATTGCAGGAGTTGATGAGTTTGTTGGACAGAAATTGACCAAGTGGAATGATGAAATGATCATGCAATTCTACTCTACTGCTCATTTCTATCTAGATGGCAGAATAGTGTGGATGACTGAGGGTATAAGATACCAGTCAACCATCTCTGAGTGGGCAAATCTTCTTGGTGCACCCAAGGAAGAGGATGATGATATTGACATTTATGCCAAGCTCAAGATGGATCACAACTCAATGGCCAACATGTATACTGCAATTCCTCAGAAGGATATAGAGACACACAAACTTGGATCAGTGAAACATTTGCTACCAAGACTGGCCACCTCGAACACAATCTTGCGGTACACCTTGTTACCCAAGTCAGGCGATGATAAGATGATTCATGGCCACTCCATCAATTTGCTGCATCTATTTGACACACCTCAGAAATTCAAGGTGATGAGCCTGATAGTAGAGACTATCAAAAGGACTGCAGCAGATCAGAAGAGATCGTGCGGATATGCCCCACATATTCAGCTATTGATCAATTCCAAGGTTGGAACCAGCACATATCTTCTTGATCGAGAGCATCTGCCTTTGCGTCCAGATTTTGAGGATAATGTTATAGTGATGGATCCTTCGCATCCCACCTCTGCACAAGCTCAAGAAGAAATCTGCAAAGCTAAAGAAGCAAAAGCAGCTCAGGAGGCATCAGCTCCCAATGCACCAATTGCAAATCTCAAGACACCCAAGGATCAAATGCAATATCTGCTTGAAGCCACTCTGAGGATTGAGCGAAGTTTGGCCAACCTCACCCAGACCCAGGCTAGTTTTGAGCAGATCATTGAGGCAAAATTTCATGATTTGGATGTCAAAGTTACAGAGATTCAGACTTCAGTGGAACAGCTGCAAGGTGATGTTGACGCTGTCAAGCTAGCCAGATCAGATGACAGTGGAGATGACAGACCGACCACAGAGCAATTTCAGCAAGTGCCTAGGGCAGCCAGGTCAGCTGCAGTGCCAGTCGTGGATCCGAGGATCACAGTATCTGCACCAGCCGCTCCTACCTCAGTGCCACCGCAGGTCTCAACTCCACCAGTCCAGCAGACATATGTAGAAGCATTCATGGACGCTCTCATCTCAACGCCGTCTACACACACCGGAGCCGCCAGCAGAAGATCGCCTTCAGGAGCTTCGGAGGACCGTGCCTAGAGAGCCGACTAGTGCTATACTAATTTGAACTTTTTGGTACTTGTTGCCAAAGGGGGAGAATTTGTATAGATCATAGGCTTCGAGAGAGAGAGTTCTTGCTTTTGATTTGCTTCGAGAGTTTCTTGTGCTACTTATTTGTTTGATGCTACTCTGGTTTATGTGTGCTTGCTACAGTGTCTATGTGATATTCTGTCGTTTATGCTTGTGAGATACTATGTTGATTGATCATAATATGCTTATTGTGATGATTCCTGCTTATCTTTATCATTTATCTTGTATGATCAATTACTTATGTTTGGTGATGCGTGCTTACTTTTCAATCATATCATTTTGCGCGCTCCACCAAGATGTATGTGACATGGAAGAGTAACCCATGAGCCTAATCGATTGTGCATTTGCATTCAAACGCAAATTTTTAATAATGCACAAATTTAAGGGGAGCTCTTGCTTATCACATACTTCTCAAAGCGACGATGTATTTCATTCATTTAATCATTTGTCGAAGCTTTGATCTATATGTTGTCATCAATTACCAAAAAGGGGGAGATTGAAAGCACATTTGCTCCCTTGGTGGTTTTGGTAATTCATAACAACATATATCTCATTGAACTAATGTCCATTGAAGATTAAGATTTCAGGATGTTGAATGATTGGCATGGCATGGACTAGAGACGTGGACCCCTCAAAATGCTAAGGACAAGGATTGGCAAAAGATCAAGACTCGACATTTTTGGTTTAGTGATCCAAGATCACATTGAGTCCATAGGAAAGCCAATACTATTAAAAGGGGATGAGGTGTTGCTTAATGGTCTTTTTTCTCAAGTGCTTAGTGACAGTATTCCTAAACCCTCAACCACTCTCTCTACCCAAATATGTCCTAAACCTACATTCCAACTCGGCCCCATCGATATTTCCAATCCGGACCCACCGAGTTCATCCAAGACTTAGCCACTGCCAAAACCCTAACAAATCGGATCCACCGAAATGGATCTCGGTCCCACCGAGATGGCCTTGCCAACTCTCTGTAATCGGTTGCATTCACTTCGGTATCACCGAGTTATGCAAATCGGTCTCACCGAGATGGCTTGCCAAGTCTCTGTTGCCTTATTGCTTCACTTCGGTCCAACTGAGTTGATGCAATCGGTGCCACCGAGATGAGGATTGCCCTAAGCCATTGCACTTCGGTCTATCCGAGTTGTCCATATCGGTCCCACCGAGATTCCTAAAGTTCATATCTTTTACACAGTTCGGTGCTACCGAGATGATAGTTTCGGTGCCACCGAGTTGGGTCAAAAGTGTGTAACGGTTGGATTTTGTATGGAGGCTATATATACCCCTCCACCACATCCTTCTCAGTAAGGAGAGCCATCAGAACGTGCCTACACTTCCACCATACCTTTTCTGAGAGAGAACCACCTACTCATGTGTTGAGATCAAGATATTCCATTCCTACCGTTTGAACCTTGATCTCTAGCCTTTCCCAACTTGCTTTCCACTCAAATCCTTCTTCCACCATAGCCAAATCTGTGAGGAGTTGTTTGAGTGCTGGGAAGACTATCATTTGAAGCACAAGAGCAAGGAGTTCATCAACAACACACCGTCTATTACCTTTTGGAGAGTGGTGTCTCCTAGATTGGTTAGGTGTCACTTGGGAGCCTCCTACCTGATGTGGAGTTGAACCAAGAGTTTGTAAGGGCAAGGAGATCGCCTACTTCGTGAAGATCTACCCCGAGTGAGGCTAGTCCTTCGTGGACGTAAGCCATGGTGGAATAGACAAGGTTGCTTCTTCGTGGACCCTTCGTGGGTGGAGCCCTTCGTGGACTCGCGCAGCCGTTACCCTTCGTGGGTTGAAGTCTCCATCAACGTGGACGTACGATAGCACCACCTATCGGAACCATGCCAAAAACCACCGTGTCTTCATTGCGTTTGAAATCTTCAATTCCTCCTTTACTTGCATATGCAATTGCTTAGATTCCGCTGCTATACTCTTAGAATTGCATGTGTAGGGTGATGCTTGACATGTACTATTGCTAAAATCTGCCCACAATTAAAATTGGGAAAAGGTTAGGTTTTATTTGGTCAAGTAGTCTATTCACCCCCCCCCCCCCTCCAGACATACTTTCGATCCTACAAGTGGTATCAGAGCTTTGGTCTCCGTAAGCCTTGATTTCCATAGGTTTGGTGATCATAGCCTTGGTTACACAACCTAGGAGAGTATGGCATCTAGTGAGGGTAACTATCACCGTAGAGGTCCATATTTTGTTGGTACAAACTTCGCTAGTTGGAAACATAAGATGAAAATGCATATTCTTGGTCATAACCCCACTGTTTGTGCTGTTGTTCGTGTTGGCTTGCAAGGTGACTTCTTTGAGGATGGCAAGGAACCGGATCGTGAAGCAACCCCAGAAGAATTGAAGATGTTGCAATACAATGCTCAAGCTTGTGACATTCTATTCAACGGTCTATGTCCCGAAGAATTCAACAAAATCAGCCGCCTCGAGAATGCAAATGAAATTTGGGATACTTTGGTTGATATGCATGAGGGTACCGAGTCCGTCAAGGAATCTAAGTTGGATGTGCTTCAAAGTCAACTTGACAAGTTCAAGATGAAGGATGGTGAAGGAGTCGCTGAGATGTACTCTAGGCTTGCTCTCATCAGAAATGAGATTGCCGGCTTAGGAAGTGAAGAGAGGACCGACAAATTCATCATCAAGAAGATACTTAGAGCTTTGGATGGAAAATATGTTACCGTCTGCACATTGATCCAAATGATGCCAAATTACAAAGATCTCAAGCCCACGGAAGTCATTGGAAGGATTGTCGCTCATGAAATGTCACTCAAGGACAGAGAGGAGCTGCACAACAAGTCAAGTGGTGCTTACAAAGCATCAACCGATGCTCCAACAACTTCAAGTGACCAGCTAGTATCCAATGAACAGATTAGCCTAATGGTGAAAAGGTTCAACAAGTTCTACAAGAACAAAGGGAAAGAAAGAAGCTCTAGCTCAAGACACTATGAGAGAAGATCATCAAGTCGAGACCGTAATTGCTACAATTGTGGGAAGCCCAGACACTACTCCAATGAGTGCACGGCTCCCTACAAGAAAAGAGACGAATCACCAAGAGGAAGACATAAAAGAGATGAATCACCTCATAAAGAGAGAAGGAGTAGAGATGATTATTATGAACGAAGACACTCTCGAAGAAGCAAGGATTTGGAGAGGAAGGACAAGTCATCAAGGAGCTACACAAGAAGAAGACATCAAGCTCATGTTGGTGAATGGGTTTCCGGCTCCGACTCTGACAACCACTCCGAGAGAAGTTATCATTCCAACTCCGACTATAGTTAAGATGAAGGTGTTGCCGGACTTGCACTTGTGTCATCCAACTCATATGATCTATTTGACTCACCAAATGAAGGAATTGGAAGATGCTTCATGGCAAAAGGCCCCAAGGTATCACACCCCGAGTATCTTGATTTCAATAGTGATGAAGACGATTTGCTTGGTGATGATGATTTACTTGTTGATAGAGATAGTAATGTGAGCTATAATGAAAATGCTAGTAATCATGATAGTCAAGAGGAAACGAGTGACAATGCTATGAAGGATATTGAGCGTCTAACTAAAGAACTAAATGCTCTTAAGTTAGCTCATGAAACAACTCAAGAGGATCATAGAGAAATTCTAAGAACTCATGAGAAGCTACGCTTCGAGAAGCTAAATTTAGAGCAAGAGCATGAGTTTCTTAAAGCTATCAATGACGATCTTCGAAAGAAGAGTTCTTCATATCTTGCCAAGCGTTTACTCTTGTCTACCTTTATGCCACAAGTTAAATCTAAGCAAACTAGCAACAAGGGTAAAAATGGTTCTACCTCTAGTAGTAACAATAACAATGCTAAATCCAATATTATTGCTTCTAGTAGTTCTATTGATTCCACTAACGATTCTCTTAGCCAAGTTACACTTGAGCAAGAAAATATGCTATTGAAAGGAATTATAGAAAAAGGTGTCTACAAGAGTCTTGCCGGGAGTAAGCAATTTGAGGAAATTGTACGCAAGCAAGGAAGGCACCGGAAGAACCAAGGTGTTGGTTTTGAACGAAAGTTCAATGCCAATGGAGTTGAGTGGGAAGAAGGTCAATACCCCAAGATGAAGTTTGTTCCTCAACAAGAGAAGTATGATCCTACATTCTTCAAGGGAACACAAGCTCAAGAAGATCTTCCACCACATGACCACAGGCTAAAAGGCAAGGACAAACTTCAAGAAGAGATTGATTCATTTGAAGAAGCTCCTCAAGCCATGGTCAAGTGGGTTCCCAAGACTTCATCAAGTTCTACTTCATCAAGTGCTATTACAACTCCAAGGATTCCCATCAAGTTGATGTGGGTCCAAAAGAAGAAGAACTAGAGAGTTCTTGAGGGTGACTCTGCCAACAAACTTCATTCATATTCATTTTGGCAAGGACTTGTGCAACCAACTTCCACATTTTGCACTAGTTCATGGAGTCACAAACCCTCTTGTTGGTAAGACAAGGGACAAGGTAATCAATGCATTCATGGACATCATCATATGTGAATTTCACTCTATGTCTATGGATATCCTTGTATGTTCCTTGTGTGGGACTAACCCATGTAGGTATTGAAAGCACAAAACTCCAAAGGATTGCTCCCAAATCTTGATGGTCTACATCAACATTGAGCATCCACATCTTCAACATCTACATGAAGTCATTATCGACAAAACCCAAGGTTAGTTCATCCCTCTTAGGGGGAATATCACATCTAGGGGGAGCTTTGCTCTAAACAATTGAGCTAAAGCAACTCTAATGGTGTGAACACATCAATGCTTTATGTAAAAGTGGTAACCCAACTTGTGCCTAGACGATGAGTATGACCTATGATCAAATGTTCTCATTTGGCTCCTAAGTCAATATACTAATATATAGATGACCTAGTCATCGCCATTGCTTGATAGATGCTAGAATTGGTTGTGCATGTTTGACACATATTTCATTTGCAATCTTATTGTGTGAGCATGTTGGTTTGCATGTTTTCATCATTCGAGGACATCCATTTGTTGTTTTGATTGTCTTGGTTTTTCTGGCCAAGTGGATGTATAAGAATGCCTAAGTACCTTCTCTAGCTATCTATGCTTTCTTGTCTCAAATTCTATTCTTGATGCATCACAAAAATTGAACAAGTCTTTTTTGGACCCCCCGAGTGAGGAGCACTCGGAGCCACCGATCTGAAAGGGCTGAACCTCCAAAACCTTCTAACTGATTTCGGCCGAACCAATTCACTCAAACTCGGTCCAACCGAAATCACTTAGATTGATCTAGGTTTTCATCTCGGTGCTACCGAATTGAACCATCTCGGCGCCACCGACAGCGAACGGGTATATATATCGCGCGGACCGAACGGTTGAAATTTCTCGACCCCACTCGTTCCCGCTCCCCGTCGCTGTCGTCGCCCTTTGTCTTCGGACTTCACCGTCGTCTCCAGCGCGCCCTCGCTGCAGGACTTCGTCGCCGTCAACGGCAATCTCCACCGCCGTTGCCGCCGTAGAGGATCTCCACCAAGTTAGGGTGAGATTCGATCCCTTTCGTGCTTCCTTTTCCGATTCAATGCACGTTAGGAATGCCATGATTCTTGCCACGATTGCAATGCTGAATCCACCAGGAAAATTCCGTAGATTAGATTCGAGCGAAATTTTTAGGTTTAAGTTTCCGCCGAATGCATCTCGGACCGACCGATTCGAAATTTTCGGTCCTACCGATTTGGCCTCTGGCCATAGCACTAGTACATCTCGGTGTCACCGAGTTGTGCGAATCGGTGAGACCGAAAGTGAATCTCAGTGAAACCCAAGCAGCTCGGAGCCACCGAACCACATCTCGGTCTGACCGAAGTGGTGTGCAAGGTCTCTGTAGTGTGCTTCGGTATCACCGAGATGATCAACTCGGTCCATCCGAAATGCATCCTGTGAAAACTTGAAACTAAAAGTTGAACTCAAATTTTATGAAAACTATCTGCTTTTTGTGATGACTCATCTACTCTACCTATACCCATCTATTCACAGGGTCAGCTCAGCAATATGTCCACTGGCAGTGACAGTCAGAACAGATCTGAATAGCAGGCAAAAATGAGTGAAGGGTCAAGCCCTGATGAGAGTTTCTATGAGGGAGAGAGGAGCTCTCCAGATCTTCCTAAGGCAGCAACCAGAACAAGGAAGAAAAAACCTCTGACAGTGAGGATGAAGATTTTGTTGCAAGTGAAACTGCACAAAAGAAGAAAGGAGTTGTGCTTGCTAAGGAGTACAACACCAAACCATCATCCACCAAAGATCAGACTGCTGTGAGGAAAGTCCCCAAGCAGACTGTGCAAAACACTCTTGAAGAGCCTAGTGACAAAGAACTAGCAGCAGGTGCCAAGAAGAAGAGAGTGAGGAAAACCATTTCCCGTGTGATTGGCAGACCCTCTATGATGATTGAAGAGGAGGAAGAGGAGGAGGATGAGCCAGCTAATGCACCCCCTGCAAAAGCTCAGAAGCTCATGTCTGATGCAATCAAGACTGCTGCACCCTCCAAGTCCAAGCCAAAGGTGTCAACACCAAAGAGATCAACCAGGAACAACTCAGCTGCAGAGAAGAACAAGGCCCCAGTGCCTGAGTCAAATGTTCATGAAGAGCCTCCAGTGCTCAGAAAGTTGAAGCAAAAGATTCCAGACCATGACAATGCACACCCAGTCGCAGAAAACATGATGTTGAGAAAGGATAAAGGACTGCGTCAGTGGAGACAGTCAGATCTCTATGCTATAAGGAGAAGGACAGCATGTGATTATCGCTTTCACACTCGAGATCAACAGGATTTTTATGAGACAGTTTTGCTTGACAAGAAGCCCATAGTCAGTGACATGAAGTGGGTGGACTGGGAATACATCGATGAGAATGAGGATTATTTTCCCCA
Source organism: Elymus sibiricus (assembly GCA_039707655.1). Lineage (NCBI taxonomy): Eukaryota > Viridiplantae > Streptophyta > Magnoliopsida > Poales > Poaceae > Elymus > Elymus sibiricus. Next base: position 259,645,544 of record CM077674.1, read on the forward strand.
TGTCCATGAGAGTTTCAGGATTGCAGGAGTTGATGAGTTTGTTGGACAGAAATTGACCAAGTGGAATGATGAGATGATCATGCAATTCTACTCTACTGCTCATTTCTATCTAGATGGCAGAATAGTGTGGATGACTGAGGGTATAAGATACCAGTCAACCATCTCTGAGTGGGCAAATCTTCTTGGTGCACCCAAGGAAGAGGATGATGATATTGACATTTATGCCAACCTCAAGATGGATCACAACTCCATGGCCAACATGTATACTGCAATTCCTCAGAAGGATATGGAGACACACAAACTTGGATCAGTGAAGCATTTGCTACCAGGACTGGCCACCTCGAACACAATCTTGCGGTACACCTTGTTACCCAAGTCAGGCGATGATAAGATGATTCGTGGCCACTCCATCAATTTGCTGCATTTATTTGACACACCTCAGAAATTCAAGGTGATGAGCCTAATAGTAGAGACTATCAAGAGAACTGCAGTAGATCAGAAGAGATCGTGCGGATATGCTCCACATATTCAGCTATTGATCAATTCCAAGGTTGGAACCAGCACATATCTTCTTGATCGAGAGCATCTGCCTTTGCTTCCAGATTTTGAGGATAATGTTATAGTGATGGATCCTTCGCATCCCACCTCTGCACAAGCTCAAGAAGAAATCTGCAAAGCTAAAAAAGCAAAAGCAGCTCAGGAGGCATCAGCTCCCAATGCACCAATTGTAAATCTCAAGACATCCAAGGATCAAATGCAATATCTGCTTCTTTGTGGACGTAAGCCATGGTGGAATAGACAAGGTTGCTTCTTCGTGGACGTAAGCCATGGTGGAATAGACAAGGTTGCTTCTTCGTGGACCCTTCGTGGGTGGAGCCCTCCGTGAACTCGCGCAGCCGTTACCCTTTGTGGGTTGAAGTCTCCATCAACGTGGACGTACGATAGCACCACCTATTGGAACCACGCCAAAAACCACCGTGTCTTCATTGCGTTTGAAATCTCCAATCCCTCCTTTACTTACATAAGCAATTGCTTACATTCCGCTGCTATACTCTTAGAATTGCATGTGTAGGGTGATGCTTGAAATGTACTATGGATAAAATCTGCCCACAATTAAAATTGGGAAAAGGTTAGGTTTTATTTGGTCAACTAGTCTAATCACCCCTCCCCCTCTAGACATACTTTCGATCCAACAACGGCACTCCCCCGCCGCCTCCTCTACACGACGAGCTCGGCGGGACCCAGCCCAACGCGCGGGCGCGCGTGCCGTCCTGTGGCACGTCCCCGCCAGTCCGAGACGAGGCCAGCTACCAGATCATCTGACGCGCGCCCCCTGATGCGCGAGTGCTCCTCGAGCGGTAGCGCCAGCGCCAGGACCAGGCTGTCCAGGAGGTTGCGGCGGCTGGGCGCCAGAACCGCGATGCCCTTGCCGGTGGAGTCCCCTCAAGCGGTGTGGGCTGCCGTGCCTTCACCCGCGAGCTACGTCGGGTGGTGTGGCCCGCGAAGTTCAAGCCTGAGCTGCCTCCATGCTACGACGGCACCCCCAACCCTGTAGAGTTCCTTTAGCTCTACGCGTTGAGCGTCGAGGCGGCGAACGGCGACGACAAGGTCTTGGCGAACTGGTTCCCCATGGCCCTCAAGGATGGCCCGCGCTCCTGGCTCATGAACCTCCCCAAGGCGTCCATCTCATCGTGGGCCGAGCTCTGCAGCCAGTTCGTCGCCAACTTCAAGGGCACGCAGGACCGCTCCCTCACCATCAACGACCTGCGGCACGTGCGGCCGCGCCCGGACGAGACCCTCCGCAAGTACATCCAGCGCTTCAGCCAAGTGCGCAACAAGATACCGCGCGCCTCCGACGCGGCCGTCATCTCTGCGTTATCCACCGGCATCATGGACGTCAAGATGCGTGAGAAGCTCGCCATCAACGACGAGCTAGACTCAGTGCTCGAGCTATTCGACCTCACTGACAAGTGCGCCAACGCTGAAGAAGGTCGCCTCTTCATCCACAACGACCCCGATGCGGCGCTCGATGCCACCAAAGCCAAAAGCAAGGACGCCAAGCGCAAGGGCCTTGCCGTGCTCGCGGCAGAGCCCGAGCAGAAGCGCGGCCGTGACCGCAACGAACCCAGGAAGGACGGCTGGCCGCTCTGCGCCTACCACCACATGTGCTCCCACAGCACTGAAGACTGCCAGGAGCTCAAGCTACTCCGCGACGAGCGCCAGGGCCGCCGAGACGACCGCAACGGCCGCGGTGCCAGTCGCGGAGGTGGCCGCGCTGGCAACCGCTGGAACGGCCGCAACGGCAACTTCCACCAGGGCTGGCGCGACCAGCCTCGTGAGGCCGCCTGGCCCGACCAGCCTTGTGAGGCAAACCCTCAGGCCAATGCCGCTCTCCCGCCGCTGCCGCCGCCACCACGGAGGAACGACGTCAACCAGCCTGATGAGGGAGCTGGGGGCTACCAGGAGCCTCGCGCGGTCGCCTGCATCCTTGGCGGGGCTCAGGCCCCCGTGTCCAACCGCCACTTCAAGCAGCTCTCTTGCGAGGTGAACGCAACCCTCCCGAGGACTGAGGCCGCGCGGCCCCTCAAGTGGTTGTAGTACGCCATCACCTTCGATTCCAAGGACCACCCCAAGTCCTCGGCCTTTGCAGGTGCACTCCCCATGTTGTGCACTCCCACCATCAGCAACGTCGCGGTCACCAAGACCCTCATCGACGGAGGCGCCGGCCTCAACGTTATCTCCATCGAGACCTTTGAGACGCTCCAAGTGCCCTATGACCAGCTGATGCCGACCAGGCCCTTCTCCGGAGTGACCGATGGCTCCACCGTCCCTCTGGGGCAGGTGCGCCTCCCCGTCACCTTTGGCACCCGCAAGAACTACCACACCGAGCTCATCGACTTCGACGTGGCACACATCGGCTTGCCGTACAACGCCATCTTGGGCTACCCAGCTCTCGCCAAGTTCATGGTGGTGTCTCATCATGCCTACAACGTCCTCAAGATGCCTGGTTGTAGCGGCATCATCGCTGTCACCTGCGACGAGAAGGACGTGGTCTGCTCCCTCGAGTGTGCCTACAAAGCCGCCGCTGTCGCGCATCCAGCTGACGAGGACGCGGTCGAACCTCCTGAGGCCGCAGCCGCGAAGAAGAAGCAGATGTTCTCTCAGGACCGCGCCGAGACGAAGAAGGTGTCAGTGGACGGTAGCGGCTTCGGCCCTGCCTTCACCATCGGCGCTGGCCTTCCTCCTACATAGGAAAGCGCGCTCGTCACCTTCCTTCGGGCAAACTCAGATGTTTTTGCCTGGAAAGCATCTGACTTGTTGTGACACCCTGGTTTTCACTCCTTGTTTTTTTCCTTTGCGGGATTTGACTCCCATCTTTTTTTCGATGTTCTCGGGTTTTCTCTTCCTTTGGGTATATGAAGATGGTCATTTAGCCTTGCCTCTCCTATCTGACCAGAGACTCTCTCCAACCCAACCTTGCCACCCAAGATATATTCTCAGGACTTTGCCATCGTAACCCTACTCTCCGGTCTACCGCAAGGGAAACCCTAATTCTTTCCGTTACAAAGGAACTCCAATTTCCTTTGATCTGTTGCCTCCCAAACTTCTCCCAGTGATCATCCCACATCCATAAACCCTGGACATGCAAAAATATTGCCAAGTCATTTGCAATATTTTTCATTTAAAATTAATTCCTTTTTCTGCCAGATAAAGGAATTAAATCAAGGAAAATATCTATCCATCTCCAAAGTTCATGAAAACTTGTGAAGATATTCTTTGTGATCATATTGAGCTCCCACAAAAATATTGGCCATAAATAAATAAGGGAAATTGCCTTTTCCTATTTAAAGCCAATATTGCATTTTGGCCACTTTCCAAAGGAGCTACCATTTTGGTGGCCAGGAAAAATCCCAAATAATTTTTGAAGCTTCTCCTATCCATATCTTCACCATTTCCATCAAGATCCCAAGTTCCATAGTTCAATTTTTTAGCACATCTTCCAATTCTTGTTTCTGAATTTATTTTGAGGTTGTGAAGCAACTATAATTTATATTGCTTCAAAAAATTCTCAAATTAATCCAGGACCTCACATTCCCTATATGATGTGACTATGCAAAAATTCACATCATTTGATCTAGCCAATTTCTCCCAAAAATTCCATCAAGTTTCTGTCCAGATTCTAACTCTGTGAAGGAAGTACCACTTTGGCATATCCAAATGAGCTGAAATTTTCCCAGTACCTCCATACCTCCAAATCATCATTCTTCACCAAAATTCAGCTTATTTCATCAAGCTAGATGAGTGCAGCTTCAAAGTCAACTTTCTGGACCAGAATTTGCATTACAAAGGAAGTATATGCAAAACTTGTCCAAATGACTTGAAATATTTCCAGCATCTACTCCTTCCTACCTCATTTCCCTGTGACAACTTTCCCAGCTGGTTGGCACATTTCTCTGATCACAGCTTCCTATCCAAGTTTCTGTCCAGAAACTGTTTTGACTCCCCTCGATCAATCTAGACTTTTCCTGGTTCACCCAGATCCATATCTTATCTATTTGAGCAATGAGAGACGTGTTGGACAAGGTATGGCAAGCAGGTACGCGCCCGAGCACGTAGTGCACGTGGTGACCACGCAGAGGCCGTGCAGAAACTGCGCTCCGCGCACTGTCGGCTTCGTGCAGTCGCCTCCGGCCGGCCTCAGCTTGTCTGAGCTTGTCCAGCGACTCCGCAGCGTCCACCTGCCCCTCTCCCGCAGCTTCTCCCCTCTTCTTTCTTCTTCCCCACGCCCCGTGATCCGCCGTCGTCTTCCTCTCCCCTGGCCTCTTCCTCCTCGTGCCGTCGCATCCGCCTAGACTGCGTCAGGTCGGCAACGCCGCGACACCAGCAAGACTCCAGCCATGTCGCCACGGCACCGAGCATTGAGCAGCTTCGGTCGTCGTCGGCTAGCCCCTCCCCGTAGCTATTAAAGCCCACCCCGAGCTTCTCCGAGCATCGCAACCACTTCCCCTACCTCGTAGAACCCCCCCTGCCCTCTCCATTGAGCTCGCGGAGCTCCCATTCCTCCCCATGGCTGCCGCGGTCATCTTCGGTCTCCCCTTGAATTCGAGCTACTCAAGCTCTCCCCCTCCCTACAACCATCACCACTGACCTTCCCCAGCCACGGCGAGGCCCTTCCGAACCTCACCCCTCCCTCCCTGCCACCTTAGCACCGAGCCCGTCGCCGCCCGAATCGCCGTCCGCCGCGGGCAGCGTAGCCACTGCTCCGATGGTCCCTGACGTCCGTGCCGCCCACCGTTGGATGCACCTCTCCATGCTGAACTCATCCATGGGCGGAGCGTCGCCGGAGACGGCCTGTAGCTTCGGCTATCGCCATCGGGAGCTGTTCCTCTCTTCGGCCAGGCACGTGTGGGAGGTGGGCGACGACCCTGCAGGCGGGCCCAACCGGTCAGCGGCTCGGTCACTCCCTCCGTTTTTTTAGGAGGTGGCCGCGCAGGTGGGCCGGCCCATCAACAGCAGCAACGGCGACTGCCCCGTGGTGGCCCAGGCGGCGGCCAAATCCAGCCCGAGCCAGCCCAAAGGCACAGTGCGCTTTAATCTTTTCCGTACAAAAATCAGTCAGGGACCCGATAGTAAATATTTATTTTACAGAAAGGTCCCTGCCCTTCAAACATCAATATCTTTTCATCCGTAGCTCCGATTCAGGTGAATCCAACGCCCACATCTTCAGTTAGTCGAGCCCGTTCCGATGACATCACTTTCACCATGTGGACACTTTCTGAAAATACCCATTTTGCCCCTGCCCTTTATTCAGCCCCTCCGAGAGGGAATCCTTTCCGGCGAATTCTTCCGCAAGGTGATCGCACTTCTCCTGGAGTATTCCTTCACCCCCAGGCAAGCCGACCATCTGATATATGCCCTAAAGCATTGCTCTGTGTTATTCTTCCGTGTTTAATTAATGTTTATGCCTGTGTTAGGAATAATAAAACTCCTGCTAATTTGAATTTGCCGTTTACATTACCTGCTAATGCTCATCATATTATCGCACTAGTAACTCATAGATGACAATCTGGAGATAGGTTGTTATGTTGATATTCTAGTTTACATGTTGGATTATCGTTATTGTTGTAATGATTAAGAATATGATTTAATGACAACCTCCTCCGTCGGCTGGATCGAGTCATAGTGTCACCTATCCGGACTTATCCGTGCAGCCGCATTTGCCGGTATGGGACGGCCTTGACTTGGTCTAACCTCGTGCTCTTTTATCAGTACCACCACCTAGGGAAGGTTATGCGTGTGTGCTGCCCTGATCAGGTAGACGACGATAACCTTGTGAGCCCAGTTGTTTGTTTGCGCGCGGTCCCCGTTTGGGACAGTTTAGTTTGGCCACGACGGTGGCAGGTGTCACGGGGTGACACAGGGGCCACCCAGGGCAGGACTCCGGGGGAGGATGATTGTCGGTGGTACGATGGAAGAGTCACGGGTTAGGCAGGTTTTGTTGGAACAGCACTGGTCCACCCGAATGGGAACATGTACTAAAGTACGAGTCCAGGCGCTCCATGGTGTGGGTAAAGTGCGCAACCTCTACAGAGTATAAATCTATTCGAATAGCCGCATCCTCGGTCATGGACAGTTCGTATAGGCCCCTATTTGGTCTGTGTCGAGTCTGGAGGAACAAACTATATAATGTTATTGCTAAGACTGAACCAGAAAGTGGTAAGGGTTGTCAGACTTATAGTACAGATGCATGGACATCGGATGATGTCAGGTATATGATGTTAGCCATGCGACGGCTATGAGATGAGTGGTCGGATGACCACAGGACTTGGATTTGGTTGGATCATGACATACTCGGAGTATGAATTATTTACTTAATATGCTTTACCTTACTGCAATAGTTATTATGATAGATAATCCTGCTAGGACATGATGATTAATGCTGCTAAATGATTAATTTTGCAAGATAATCCTGCCATATTATGATAGTTAATATTGTTAAGATAATAAGTACATGCTTGAATGCCATGGATTGCTTTGCTTGGTGTATATGTTGGTTTGGTTTGCTTGCGAGTACATTCAAAAGTACTCAGCGGCCTTCAATGTGGCCAGGTTAACCTAAGGATTCGACGTCCCCTAGCGAGGAGCCGAAGTGTTCGCGGGCTAGAAGAGTAACCTAGTCAGATCCCTATGGATTGGAGCCGCACCAGGACTATGCTGCCTTAGATAGAGCTTTTCCGCTGCCATTCCCCTTGTAATATATCATGTAAGACTGATATATTCATTAATAGAAAAGCTTGTGTTCATGATACTTGTTGTAAACGCGCACGCCAGAGTGATCTCCTGGGCTGGCATGTGCGGCGACCGTCTGGCTACAGTGGTATTCAGGCGGGGCGCCACACTTGTCTGGTGTGCCGAGGGAGGTGATCGAGCACCACTTAGCGGTGTGCCCCAATGCACGCCCCGTCAAGCAAAAAAGCACGGCGCCAGGCGCCAGAGAAGCAAGATTTCATCGTCAAGGAAGTTCAGAAGCTCCAAGAAGCTGGAGTCATCCGAGAGGTGCGCCATCCCAAATGGCTCGCCAACCCGGTCGTTGTCCCCAAGAAGGGCGGCAAGGAGCGTATGTGCGTTGACTTCACCAGCCTCAACAAGTTCTGCCCTCATGATCCATTTCCGCTGCCCCGCATCGACCAGATCGTGGACTCCACCGCCGGGTGCGATTTGCTATGCTTCCTAGATGCCTTCTTAGGCTACCACCAGATCAAGATGGCGGCTGAAGACGTGGAGAGGACGGCCTTCATCACCCCCTGTAGCATATACTGCTACGTCTGCATGTCCTTCGGCTTGAGGAGCGCGGGCACCACTTTCCAACGGCTAATGTGGATCACGCTGGGGCCTCGGATGGGGAGGAACGCAGAGGCCTACGTCGACGATATCGTGGTCAAGTCTCGCGAGGCTGGATCCCTCATCGTGGACCTCAAGGAAACGTTCGCCAACCTGCGCAAGGTCAACCCCGAGAAGTGCGTCTTCGGAGTTCCCTCCGGCAAGCTCCTTGGCTTCCTGGTCTCGCACTGCGGCATCAAGGCCAACCCTGAGAAGATCAAGGCCATCGAGAAAATGCGTCCTCCCCGGACCCTCAAGGAAATGCAGCGCTTGGCAGGATGTATGGCCTCCCTGGGACGCTTCATCTCCAAGTTTGGCGAGCAAGCCCTGCCATTCTTCAAGCTCATGAAGAGGTCTGGCTCCTTCGAGTGGACCCCTGAGGCAGACGCCGCCTTTGAAGACCTCAAGAGGTACCTCACGAGCCCGCCCATCATGGTCGCGCCGCGCTCTCGCGAGCCCCTGCTTCTGTACCTGGCAGCCACCCCTTAGACGGCCAGTGCGGCGCTTGTAGCGGTGCGAGAGGAGCGCATCTGTGCTAAGGAGAAGCCCTCCATGCCTCGTGAGCCCTCCGCACCTCCTGAGCCCTCCGAGCCTCGTGAGCCCCCCGGGCCTCGCGAGCCTCCTGAACCTCGTGAGCCCCTCGAGCATTGTGAGCCCCCCGAGCCTCGCGAGCCTCCTGAGCCTCGTGAGCTCCCCAAGCCTATCGAGCCTCGCGAGTCACCTGGAGAGCAAGCTGCCACCACAACCACACGCCTCGTCAAACACCCCGTGTACTTCGTCAGCACCGTGCTAAGGGATGCGCGCGAGCGCTACCCCATGCAGCAAAAGCTCCTCCTCGCGCTCCTCGTCACCTCTAGGAAGCTGCGCCACTCCTTTCAGGGTCATCCCATCAAGGTCATCTCTTCCTACCCCTTGGAGCAAGTTCTGTGCAGCCCCAACGCCGTCGGCCGTGTCGCCGAATGGAACATCGAGCTGCAAGCCTTCCAGCTGGAGTTCTCCACCACCAGAGTCATCAAAGGCGCGGCTTTGGCTGACTTCGTGGCAGAGTGGACGGACACGTACGATGAGGAGCCTCGCGAGGCCAAATCCCTCCTGCCAGGGGACGAGGCGCCTGGCGGCTGGACCATGCACTTCGACGGCGCCTTCTCCCGACAGGGCGCAGGGGCTAGAGTCATGCTCACCTCGTCGATAGGAGACAAGCTCTATTACGCTGTGCGGCTCTGCTTGAAGCACACCGATAAGGTTTCCAACAACATCGCAGAGTATGAGGGCCTCATCGCCGGCCTCAAGGCCGCGTTCGCTCTGGACATCAAGCGTTTGACCATCAAGGGCGATTCGCAACTTCTCGTCAACTTCTCCAACAAAAGCTACAAGCCCAAGGACGAGCACATGGCCGTCTACCTAGAAGAGGTACGTAAACTTGAGAAGCGTTTTCTTGGCCTGGAGCTGCAGCACGTCCCCCGCAGCGGAAACAAAGAGGCTGACAACATCGCCAAACGAGCATCTCGCCGTGAGCCTTAGAGCCCCGGCGTCTTCGAGGAAAGGCTCCTCAAGCCATCAGCTACACCCCTTGCCGCGACCACCGTGCTCCTTCACAAATCACTACCGTTCGCACCGCCCATGGGCGCGCCAGACTGTGGCCCAGCCTCAGGAGCCCGCCTGCTGCTGGCGTTGGAGCCTCAAGCAGACAGCTGGGCCGCGGAGTTCAAGGCCTACTTGCTTCGCGGCACCCTCCCAGAGGAGGACTCAGAAGCAGAGCGCGTGGCCCGGCAGGCCACCGCTTACTGCTTACAAGATGGCGAGTTGTACTGCAGGCGCCCCAATGGCGTTTCGCTGAGGTGCATTTCTGAAGAACAAGGGCGCGAGTTGCTCGCCGATATCCATGGAGGAGACTGCGGCCACCACTCCTCGTCACGCACCCTTGTCGGCAAGGTGTTCCGCAGTGGTTTCTACTGGCCCACCGCGCTGTGTGACGCTACCGCGCTGGTCCAAGCCTGTGAGGCCTGCCAATTCCACGCCAAGCAGATCCACCAGTAGGCGTAGGGCCTCCAGACGATTCCCCTCTCATGGCCCTTCACGGTCTGGGGGCTGGACATCCGGTTACCGCTACCTTTATGTCGCCATCGACAAGTTCACCAAGTGGGCAGAGGTCGAGCCTGTGCGCACCATCCCGGCGGGCTCTGTCGTCAAGTTCATCAAGGGCCTCGTGAGCCGCTTTGGAGTTCTCAACCGCATCATCACCGACAATGGCTCCCAGTTCACAAGCGGCCTCTTCAGATCCTACTGCGCCAGCCTCGGCATGCAGATCTGCTACGCCTCGGTGGCGCACCCGCGAATCAATGGCCAGGCCGAGCATGCCAACGCCAAGGTCCTCAAGGGCCTCAAAACGAGGAGCTTCAAGAAGAAGCTCGAAGCCTGCGGCAGGGGCTAGCTCGACGAGCTGTAGTCCGTGCTGTGGTCCATACGCACGACGGCAAGCAAGCCTACCGGCGAGACCCCCTTCTTCCTCGTCTACGGAGCTGAGGCGATCGTTCCACTGGAGCTTAAGCACGGCTCTCCGCGAGTCCTTGCCTGCGACGAGGCACGTCAGGATGGCTCGTGGGAGACCGATCTGCTGCTCCTCGAGGAGGGCCACCGTCAGGCCGCTCTTCGCGCGGCGAGGTACCAGCAGGCCCTGCGTCGCTACCACAGCCGCAACATCTGCCCTCGCACTCTCAAGGTCGGCGACCTCGTCCTGCGCAGGATCCTCTCCAAAGAGGGACTCCACAAACTCTCACCTATGTGGGAAGGCCCTTTCAGGGTTACTCATGTCTCCAGGCCCGGCGTAGCCCGGCTGGAGACGGAGGACGGAGTTCCTGTGCCTAACGCCTGGAACATCCAACACCTCCGCAAGTTCTACCCGTGACCCTCACGCGTACGAACGAAATGGGGCTGTACACGCCCCGGAGCCTCTCATTGCATTCGCCTGATGGGCCCGTGAGAGCTCCCGCCCACGCCCAAGTGGAAGCCCCATGCTCCGCGCTGGCAGAACGATCGACCCACGATCATACCCACACCCCGGTGGAAGCCCCATGCTCCACGCTGGCGGAACAATCAACCGAGGGCGCCCCACGGGCTGCACCAACCTCAAGCTGACCCATGCCGGACCCGGCAGCACCCCTTTTTCTCGTTTGATGTGTAACTGAGGGCGCCCCACGGGTTGCACCAACCTCAAGCTGACCCGTGCCGGACACGGCAGCCACATCTCATTTTGGTTGTGTAATGGGTTGCTATCTTACTTCAGTAAAGCTTCGGTTTCCTTGCATGGTGTTTCGTGTCGTCTTTACCTCACGAGCCTCGCGCGCTCACGACCTCCCTCATGAGTCTCACATGAGCGGGGGCTGGACACGGTGTCTGTGCTCAGGTCAGTCCCAACAGCGCTGAAAAACCCAAGCAACCGGGCTCTGGCTCGTGGGCCTGCTCCCGTGCACGCCACCCCACCAAGGTTCTTGGTGTCTTATCTCCTCGAGTAACGCCCATGAGCGAGCCGGGGAGCGTGCGTTGCTCCCTTGTTGTTGAACATTCTGCATGCAGTTATCTCAGGAACAGGTCCCCTGAAAGGCCTCGTGAGGATGCCTCGCGAGGTTCCCCGATAACAAGACGCCCCCTCAGGGCCTCAAGAGGCTCTGCAGGCCCTACCTCGGGAGCCAACCCACGACGGCCGTCTTAGCAGGAGATCTCGCGAGCGAAAACCTCACGAGACGTACCCTACAAGTGGCGGGCCACCAGACACTATTCTGCACAGAGCTAAGTCTCCTGCCTCGCGTGTCGGCCTCGCCGTCTCCTAAGCTTTCCCCTTTAGCAACCTCACGAGCGCCGGCATTTCTCTTGGCGCGAGCCGCTTGCGCGTCAAAGGGGGGCTCCCTGAGCATCGCGCCTCAGGAGCCCTCACTAGCTCCCGGTGCCCTTCACCTCCTGGCCTTGTCCAGGCATCGCGACCTGACATACCAGCGACGGCTGTGGCCCGCTTGGGGGCTGGGTCCTGATGACTTAGAGCATGAAGGCGAGCAAAAAGAAAAACAGGCCTCAAGAGAAAGCCTCACGAGGGCACGAGCGTTCATTACAGCAAATCATAAAGTATTTAAGCACAAAGGCATCATCTTCACGCCCCCACGGGGCCACATCGGTCTAGTGCAGGGTGACGAAGGAAGGAGGACCCTAGGAACTCGCGCTGTCGTCGCCGTCGCCGTCGCCACCGCCATCATGGTCCTCCTCCCCCCTCCTGAGCTCTCGCTGCTGTCGCAGGAATACTTCTCAAGCAGCACATCCACGTGGCCTTCTACCGCCTTTGCGAGGCCGTCACGGAGCTCCTTGGGGACGGGGGCTATCACCTTGTCAAAATCAAAGTTGGGATCGGCGTGAAGGAGGTGACTGAAGACGCGGGTCACCGCCTGAGAGAAGACGTCGCGGCACTCCTCCTCCAAGATGCCATCCACCTTCTTGGCCCCATCCTCGAGCCGCTCCACGAGCTTGATGGAGAAGTCGACGTAGTCGGCGTCACGGGACTCGCGGAGAGCTTTAGGCCTCTCCTTACAGATGGAGTTCAGGGCGTCGCGGGCTCGAAGCTCGAGGGAGTGTAGCATCTTGACGCGTTCGCGCTGCCGCTCCCGCTCCTGATCCGCCTCGCCTCCGGCCTGCTCGGTGGCGCTGACGGCACCCCCCACTTGAAGACGAAGGGAGGATGGCTTGGCCTCGGCGTCAGAACAGGCCTGCGACACGGTCTCTCGGCGGGTCCCCGCTTCAGTGAGTGCCGCCTTGAGACCGGCAATTTCCTGCCGGAACCGCTCGCGCTCCATCTCGAAGGCGTCCTCCTGCTGCTTCAGCTCCTTACCGTTCTCCTTGATGAGCGCCAGGCGCGCCCCCGCTATCTTTGCATCAGCGTCCTCCTGGGCCTTCTTCTCTTTAGCCTCTAGTTGGGTGTTGGCCTCATCGACATGCTTCGCATGGGCATCCTGGGCGTCGGCTAGCTAGCGCCCCAGCGTCTCCAGGTGCCCACGCTCCGTGGCCTGCTCGGTCGACACCCTCTTGAGGTCTTTCGTGCGAGTCGCGAGGTCCGCTTTGCGGGCCGCAAGCTCCCTCTCGCGAGTAGCAAGGGCACTTTCCCACATGTGGAACGACTGCGCCTGCACGGCATGTTGATCCTGGAGCTCCTTCAGGCGGACCTCCGCCTCCTCACGGCGCTTGATAGCCGCTTCGGCCTCCCGGAGAGTGCTCGCACGGACTTCCCTCGCCTTGGCGGCGTCCTTCTCACCCTGTGCGCGAGCGGTTTCGTTCTGGCGCTGAGCCGTGTCGATGGCGACGCTGAGCCGGCGCCACCCGTCAGCAAGCTCCAGGCGCTCCTCGGCGAGGCGCGCCTTCGCGTCCTGGAAGTCTGTCCCGAGCCGAGCGAGCGCGGCCTTGGCGTCCCGCAAGGCTCCAGACCTGAGCAGGGCACGGCCGCTCACGAGTGCCAGGGGCCAGTCCGGGTCTGGCCCCTCGTCGTTCTCCTTCGCCGCGGTCAGGGATGCCTCGGCGCCGCTTGCCAGGAGCGGTGGGTCCATCGAGGCTTCCCCCGCGCTCGGCTGCGGCGGCATGCTGTGGGGGCTCGCCATGCCCGCCGCAGCGTGCCCCACGTTTCCTCCCCCGCGCTAAGAGAGGCCTCTGGCGGGGGAGTGGGCGCTATGGTCTACCCCATCTCTGCTTCTTCCCTCGCGGCGGGGTCTGGGGGGAGCACGTCCCCACCTCCTGAGGCTACCGCCCGAGGCTCCTCCATCTCGGTCTCACGAGACGCACCCGCATGCGGCTCCGGAGAAACGGCCGCCTCCCTCTCTACTTTCTCGCGCCCCACCTCGGCGTTAGGACAACGGGCGGCCTCCCCATGCCCCCGACACCCGCAGTAGGCATTAATGCCCCTTGCGGGCTAGGGGTAGCCTTCGCCTTTGTCGTTGTCTTCTTCTTCTTCCTCTGAACCCCGACGGACCTCCTGCGCAAACGGTAGCTCAGCCTCGAGCCCGGACAAAGGGTACGAGCGTAAAATGCCGGGAGGGGTAAGGGGAACTTACTCGTCGCAGGCGGGCCACTTCCTCTTCTTCTCCATGAGGGGCGGGTTGCCGCTGCCACCAGCAAGCATCTTCCCGGCTCCGCCGCCCAGGCCCCCGAAGCGGGCCGCGGTGGACCCGGACGCGTCATCGCCTGCCTCGAGGGCCTGAGAAGTTTCGGCCCCTCGACAGGCCTCCGGAGCTGAGGGCTCGGCCGCCCCCCGGCCGAGAACCTCCTCCGCCGTAGGTGGCGCGCTATCGGCGTCATCATCCTCGAGGTCACAGAGGAGCTGGCGGCGAGTGCGTGGTGGCACCTGGTTGGCGTCCTCCTCCGTGACCTCCTCTGTGTCGTCGTCACCGCCGCCGCCCCCTGAGTCCAGCTCCACCACGAGGGGGTTCTCGCGGGGCCGAACGTGGCCCTCTGGCACGAGACCCCACTGGTCAAAGAGAGGCATCTCCGCGACCAGCTCCGCCATCTCCTGGTAGCGGAATAGCGGGAGTGCGTCCTCAGGAAGGTCCGTGGCAGGGGTGCTAAGAAGGGTTTCCAGGGCCCCGTCCAGCACTTCTGGCTTCAGGCTACCGGGGTGCAGCCTCATGGCGTCGCCCGCGCCAGTGTACTCCCACACGGGGCGTGAGTGCTGTTGGAGCGGCGCGATGCGCCGCCGCAGGTACTCCCTGACGACTGTCGCCCCCGATAGCTTGGCGGCCCGGTGCGCGGCCATCCGCTCCAAGACGGGCTCCATCCTCGGGTTAGCAAGTTTCTCGTGCCCCCACCCGGAGTTCTTCTCAGCCGGGTCCGTCGGGATCATCAGGAGCCGGCTGGGCCGGCACGCGTCCATGTAGACCCAGCGCTGCCGGTAGCCCTCCACCTTCTTCGCAACCTTCAAGTTGATGATGTTGCGCTCCGTCCCCTTAATGGCGAGGAGCGACGTGCATCCGGAGCGCTGGTCAGTCGCAGGCTGAAGAAGTGGCGGAAGAGCGCCATCGAAGGCATCACGCCCACGAAAGCCTCGCAGTAAATGGCAAACATGGCTAGGAGGAGGATGGAATTGGGTTGAAGGTGGAGGGCGTGAATATGATAATGGGAGAGGATGGCATAGAAAAAGTTCGAGAATGGCGGCACCAACCCGGCGTAAATACTGTGGAGGAAGAAGGGGTAGGCCGTCGCCCCCAGGTCACGCCACGCGCATGACCCCGGCCAGATCTGGGTCGCCCGATTCTCGTTCTGATCACCGACCACCCGTGGGAGCACCTTGTCCAGGCCCTCTTGATCGACGATGGAGGACCGCTGCAACGCCGCCCCGATGGCAGGCGTGCTTGGGGACGGGGCCGCCGCCTTTCCCTTCTTGCCGGCGGGCGCCATCTAAGCACGGCAGAGTCACGGATGGAAGAAGGGAAAGAGGCGGAGCTCGGAGATGGGGTCGCGAGGAGCTACGCACGAGAAGGAAGGGGCAGGGAGACGGGATGTGCGAAGGAAGGCAATGATGGTCTCGCGTCGCGCGCGACAAGCTATATGTCAGCGCGGGCGGTTACCGAGGCATCGTGGGAGAACTGGGGTTGTCCCCCGTCACATCGTGCGCCACGCGTCGCACCTGGCCCGTAGGCGGTTAGGGAACGCGCCGTTTCGCCCCCTAGTAGGCAGGAGCGTGCGCGCCATGGGCCCGGGGGCTACTGTCGGGCCCATGGAACCCAGGGTATCCTGGCCCGTCTGCCTTTGGCCCAGGGCGCAACACCTGGCGTAGGACCAGCAGGCCGCCACCATTGAGCATCTCATCAAAACCCCTCATGAGTCCTTGGCCTCCTGAGGACCACTCCTCGGGGAGCGGGCGAGCAGGACTCAGCATCTTCACCAGCAGCCTCGCGAGGCGGCCTCCTGAGGTGGCCTCCCGAGGCACCCTCCCGAAGGCGTCCAAGACAAGGGCTGTTCGACTCGGTCGCGCGGTCTCATGGCCATCACGTGGGTGACGTGCGCGGCGACGAACGGCGACAGAGGCCGTGCCAGCAGGCGCGGATGAAGAGGGTTTCCCCTTTTGTGCTAAGGGAGCAAGGCCAGCAATCCACTTCCCAAAGCAACACCAAAGGTTGCCCGATCGGCGAAAGAAGACCAAGACGACGGGCGCGCAGGGCGGAGGTCATCACCGAGCGCACCGGCGCGTCATAGATCATGCTTTTGCAGGCGAAGACCACCTTTAGTCAAGATAGCCTGAGCGCCTGTCCCCTTTCAAAACCCGCCAAGTGTGGCAACCCTTCCCGCCTAAGTTTCGAGCGGGAAGAGGACCAAGGCAGGTATAAAGGGGCAGAGCTGCCATTGTAGAAGGGATCGGCTCTTGATCCCATCATCTCCAACCTTGTACTCTCTCTCTCGCGCACCAGAGCAATCCCAACCAAGCAGGAGTAGGGTTTTACACCGCAAGCTGGCCTGAACCTGGGTAAACCGCTGAGTATGTGGCCTGCTCTCGCTGGCGCGCTCTCGCCGTAGCTCCGCCGTAGTTCAGCCGTCGTAGGGGACGAGGAGGTAGGAACAAACTCACCCCAGTGTTCGAACCATTGGGTCCCCGGAGCCCCAACTCCGACAGCATTGCTTCAATTTTTCCTCTGATATTAGATAAACGGTAGCGATAAGGGCAAAGGGAAAGCAGGGGCATAAAGTGGTGAAGCAGATCTGGTTGCCGAGAGCGGCAAACATTTAGGTAGCATGTCTGCATTTGTCCAATTTTTTATCTCCTCGGCGACCTTTTCTATGTGAGCACAGGAAATCTAGACCTGCTCGTTCTCAGTTGCATTGTCCCCCCCCCCCCAACACCCCCTCACTTTCCTCCCTTTTTCAACCAAGAGACCGGTCTGGCTAGTATCTTACTAGTACTTCCCCCCACGCTTCGCTATCCACCCCACTTTCTTCCCCTTTTGAACCAAGGGACCGGTTGGGTAGCCAGTCTCTACTACTTTCCCCCTTTTCTTTCCTCTTTGAACCAAGTCCTAGATTCATGCTACAGCTTCCCCCCCCTTTCTTCCCTTTTGAACAAAGTCCTAGATTCGACTACATGAAGTAGGTTTACCTCTAATAATAGTAAAAATTTAGGTGGCTTTGGAACAGCCGAAGGAAGTAGAAAAAGATCCACATGCAGCCACGTGGTGAGCTGGGGCAGTAGAGCAAGGCCGGTTTCGAAGGAAGTTATACCTGAGGGTCATCCAGATGTGGCTAGGAGGGCGAAGGGAGGCCGGATCTGCCCACAATATGGCAGGGAGGAAGAAGGGGTCGGAGGCCCTCCCGAGCCGGCGCTGTGTCAGACAGAACGGAACGGGCCACCGATCGGGATGCGCTGGCAGCTGTGGGTCTCTTCCCTCGCCGCCGACGACCGCGTGAACGCTGCACCTTCTCCGCTTCGCCGGCGGAGGGGATCCAGCCGGAACTGTGACCAGCGGTGAGCAGAGAGAGGGTGTGGCCGCCGCTGTCTTGTTTAGATCTGGAGACGATGAGAGAGTGAATGAGAGCAACCCTAGTTAAGCAAGCGCTGAAGCTCCTGCTAATATATATAGTGGAGTGATTTTCTTGTAGTAGCAATCATTTTTAAAATGAATACGCGTGAACCACTATTTTCATTTAACGTTCCAATAAAAAAACTCAATCAATAACGCGCTACTGTGTCCAGGTCGCACTGTGTACATGTGTGGTCCCCGACCCTCCATGAAGTTGAAAACTGCACGAGTCAAATTGCCACTTGGGATGCCTCTATAAACAAATGCGCTCGTACATGTACCCGCGCGTGGGTGTTAGAGAACTGGTGCATGCGTGCGGGCTTCTCTTCGTGTACTACGTACTCCACCTAGAGTAAGATGTATACGTGTGTGACGTCTGAGTTACAAAAAAAATATGTGTGACGTCTTTTATTTTTTAGAAGTTCTTAGGGAAGGGTGTGAAGAGCACATATATGTGTGTCACGTCTACCTACAGAGTACAGATAGATGGTGTGTGCGAGAAGTCTCGGGAGAGTCGTGAGGTACGTGTGTGTGTGTGTGTGTGAGAGGGAGGGTTAACGTGTCAATGCAATGCGTGTGTCCGTAAATCATATCTAACAAACGTTCACCACAAGCCGTTTCCTGGCGAACGTCCAAAGAACCGTCAGATCTGCATCTGACGGTGGCAGTTTTGCCATGGCATTTGACAGAATAGCCACTCCTCCGACACATAAAATTACCACGTGAGCGTTCGCAACTGCTGTATGCTCCCTCCATTCCAAAATATAGTGCATATAGCTTTATTGAAAATTCAAACCTCACGAACTTTTACCGAGTTTTCATAGAACAACATGCACATATAAAAAACCCAGCATATATCATTTCATTCATCATCTAGAGATATCTATTGAGATGGGGGAGGAATGTACGAGTGTGTCTTCGATAAAGTGGGGCTGTATGTGTGTGTTTGTTGTGAGAGAGAGCGAGAGACATCGTAGGATTGAGTCCTCTAACTAAGGAGAGATAAAGAACGATCGGGATCAGTAGAGAGATGAAATATAGTGTGTTCCTTCATTAGAAGAACCGGGCAAATATTTTGCTGAGTTCTAAACTCGGCAATGTCCCATCGAGTAAGGACTCGACGCGTGCCACTGCTCTATTGCCGAGTGCCACACTTCGCCAAGTTTGTTAGGTGAGTCTCTGTTAGCTGACACTCGGCAAAGGAAGACCGCCGTATCACCTACAGCAATTTCAAGCCTCCTTTGGTGTGGAGGAATATTACAGGAATTCTATATGATCGGATTTTTATAGGAATTTTTTCCTTTAGAGCCATTTGGCTCATAGGAATGGATTCCTATACTCCACATTTAAGAGGAAAATAAACATTAAGACTCAATGGAAAAATTCATATGATGTGAACCAAATGACATCTCTTTTCCTATCCCTACTCAAAGGATTTGAGATACATGTCGGCCTCCTCTGGTTCATAGGATAGGAATATCATAGGAATAGAAAAAACATAGGAAGTGAGATGACATGCATCTCAATTCCTATAGAGAAAGAAATGTCATTTGATGCATAGGATAGGAATTTTTCCATTGAGTCTAGGGTAATGGTTTTTTTTCCTTTAAAATGTGAAGGACTGGTTCCTATCCTACATAGGATTAGGAATCCATTCCTACAAACCGTAGAGCTCCATAGGAATTTTTCCTTTCAAAATCCTACACTATGAAATTCCTACAAACCAAAGGAGGCCGTACGTCATCTCTTTTCCTACAACTTTCATATTCCTGTAATATTCCTACCCTGTGAACCAAAGGAGGCCGCGGGTAAATCAAAATGCGGGACCCACGCGTCACTGCCTTTGGGTCGAAGCTGCGTCCACAATTTTTTGTACTCCCCTGCTCCGTCCAGCTTACTACGGGAAAGGTGGGGCTTTGTGAGTTGACGCCTCATTGCTCATTTACTAGTACTGCGGCGCTACGACTGGGGTGCCTCCCCACGCTGCTCCGAACTTTGGTGCATGGCATGTGGACCAGGATGGTGGATGTCCCACATGTCGGCGAAAGGCATGTTGTTAGTGTGTCGCCACGAGCAATGCTAGACTCACGGGGAGGATTTTTACAGACTTTACGGAGTAGCAAACGTGGAGGATTAGGATTGGATTTAGGGGGTGGGAAGGGGGCCACCCCCCTGAAAATTAGGTGGTCTAGTTTGATTAGTTGGAAGATGCCCGTATTAGCCCTGTAAAGGCCTGTGAGTGCAGCATTTTTGGTGTCGCCATTTCGTGTGCGGATTGACCCTGTGGACTTGCGACGCGAACGCGAAAGCCGTGCTGAAAGTGTGCCGCCGTTTCGTTTTGAACTATAAAGCGTGCCACTTGGTTTTGCTTCTTGGTGCAATATATACAAATCTCGATTATATTGATCTAAAAGTAGATATCCAGATTAGTAAAAAGGAGGTGCTTTTGCCGAGCGGCGGGCGGGGGAGCTTGGCCTGTCGGTTTGCTAACATGCGGTCACACGTGTCAGTGATGTACCAAGCCGATGCGCGTCCCTCATGAAAAATCAGAACAATGGTAGAAGCAACACATGGTTTTCTTGAAGAAGATGATGGAGAAGCAGATTCAGCGAAGAGTGAAATGATGGTTGGAAATGTGCGGCTTTGTGATTTGACGCCTCATTGCTCATTAGTACTACTACGGCGCCACGACCGGGGTGCGTCCCCCCTGCTGTTCTGCACTGTTATTTGGTGCATGGCACATGGACCTGGATGCTAGATGTCCCACATGTTGGCGAACAGAAGCAGAACATTTATGAAAGCGAGCGTCTCCACTCTTACGACGGAGGAGTACAAGGCACGGCAGCCCAGTGTACTGTAGTATGTAGTAGTAGTCTTGTAACACTTCGTTTTGCTGCTTCGCGTGATCCATCGATACAAAACTCGATTAAAAAAGCGAGGGTGGGTCTTTTCCCGCGTGGTAGGCAGGGGAGTTTGGCATAGTCGGTTTGACAAAGAGAGCGAGAGAATGATGTGAAATGCTTGAATGTGTAGTGGGCGATAATCCACTTCTGAGCCCAGGCTCATCTGCACCCGCGCTGAAGAAAAAAATCAAAACAAATACTAGAAAAATTCAAAAAATTCCAATTATTTTTTGCATGGTAGTTAATACGATGCATGAGGTCCGCTCCAATTTTTAATCATTTAGACATCTAAATAGCTCTCGGCAAAAAAGACAAATTTGGGGTGTGTAAAAAAGGTTTACTGTTTATGCACTGTTTTGGCCCGATTTGTCTTTTTTGCTGAGAGCTGCTCAGATGTCCGAACGACTTGAAAATTGGAGCGGACCTCACGCATCAAATTTTCTAAAATGCAAAAAAAAACTGGAATCTTATGGTTTTTTTTATTTTTTGTGATTTTTTCCCGACAGGGTGCAGATGAGCCTGAGCACCGAATCGCCTTTCTTTCTTTTTTGAAGTGGGCCCTTTCAGATCACTAGATGATACTAGCCCGCACGTTGTTGAGTACATTTCTATGCAATTTTAATGTACATGCAACATGAATAATTGAAGTAACAATATGTTCCGGCCGCCGCTCAACGCCCATTACCAAGGCATATCAGTAACATGTGGGACTGCATGTGAGCAAACCGACGATTGGCCAAGCTGGCAAACTCCCCCTCTTATCACGCGGGAAAAGCCCCGCCCTAGCGTTTTCAATCGTTATTTGTGTCTATCGTCGCTCCAAGGAGCAGAACCAAATGTTACAACTTACGAGTTCAAAATGAAAAGCCTACCGCATTCGCGTCGCACCTCCACACGGTCGGTACGGCACGCCGCTCAAGCTAGGGAACGCGTGTTGTCTTGCATTTTCACTGACATCTAGGACCGTTGTTGATCAAACCGACTATCGGCAAACCCTCACCCTGCCCACCGTGCATCGGCTGAGTTTAGAGGAACAAGGAGGGAGAAGTGCTAGCTGTAGCACAGACTCCAAGAAAACTGATGTCCGATGGGACTCGTACTGGTTTGTACTCTACTACCACTGTACTACTCCTGCTCCTACTACTCTACACTAGTACTACCTCCGTCTTGGTTTATTGGTCCTCATTGTATTTTGTACCAACTTTTGACCAAAGATTTAACTAACAAAATATTAATGCATGTCATCAAAAATAATATCATCTGAAACTATGTTGAAATACGAATCCAATGATATAATTTTTGGTGACATGCATTAACATTTTATTAGTTAAATCTTTGGTCAAAATTTGGCACAAAATACAATAAGGACCAATAAACCAGGACGGAGGTAGTAGTACTAGTGCTAGTACAAACTAATATGAGGCCATTCAACCGTGTCCCGGCAAAATACCCCGGACACCGATTATTCGTTGATATTTAAATTTGTTTTCAGACAGCAAAATATCCCTGAAAACAACAACACACAGCAAAATTTCGCGGCAAATGAGGGATTTGAATGTGCTGGGCGAGGTGGGGCAGGAACTTAATGTAGAGGCTCGATTTATATTTTTTGGCGAAATGCAAAGGCTCGAGTTTTGGCGCCAAAACGGAAATTTTGCAAATATTTGTCACGCACCGGACGGCGCGCCAACCGCGTGTGGTTGTCTGGTGGCGTGTGCGGTAGACTTGAATGCTTGTGAAATGCTTGTGACCGAGCACCCCACTCCAGCACATAGCGGTACCACCTGCAGCAATGCTGAGGTGGCATATAGCTAAATGAAGAAAGAGAGGGTTGAGTATCATATCAGATACCCTATCATAATAAACATATTTAGGAATAATAGTTATGATACTAACCACTACAAGCAGCCTTTATATCACAGAGAAGATTAATACTATTAACAATTTATGTCCTTAACAAAGGGTGCAATGATGACTGCAGCTTATCGCTTCTGGATGACCCGGCTATTTGAGCCGGTCGACCAGCTCCTCACGCGGCGAGGTGGGACTAAACATACGGATGTGAAAATCGTAATTACAAATTGCACTCAGTTGACCGGTCAAAAAATCTACGTGGCACTCTGTCGACTGGTCAAACTGGCCATGTGGCTTGCGGGTCCCACTTATCAGTTGGTAAACAAAAATTTACGCAGGCATGTGAGGGGTCAAACCTGCGACCCTGTGGAACTGGCCCTTGTGCGCGAACCACCCTGGTTGTGTATATGTGTGCAAGCACGTGTAGGTTGAGGACTTGAGCGTGAGCGTGTGTGTTGCATCTTGTGATGTGTGCTTGCATGCGTGCGTGTGTTCGTGCGAGTGTTGCGTGCGTGCATGTGTACGTGTGAGTGTTGCATGCATGCTTGAGTGCGTGTGTTCATGCGAGTGTTGCGTACGTGCATGTGTACGTGTGAGTGTTGCATGCATGCTTGAGTGCGTGTGTTCGTGCGAGTGTTGTGTGCGTGCATGTGTACGTGTGAGTGTTGCATGCATGCTTGAGTGCGTGTGTTCGTGCGAGTGTTGCGTGCGTGCATGTGTACGTGTGAGTGTTGCATGCATGCTTGAGTGCGTGTGTTCGTGCGAGTGTTGCGTGCATGCATGTGTACGTGTGAGTATTGCATGCATGCATGCATGCGGGCGTTGCGTGCGTGTTTGTCCGCATGTGTGATGTGTGTGTATTCACCATAGTAGCTCTTGTGTATTAAAAGGACGGCTCAGCATATCATCACTAGGCGACCTTGTCCGCTATGGTTATCGCACGTGGGCTACCTACCTGAGGTCTCGACTTTGAATCCCCACCGAGCACTAATTTATTACCATTTGTTTCTATCTTATACCCGCCGATAGGTGGGCCCTACGTTAGGGAGATAATGTGCGCTTATGATGCAACACTAGTTGCGCCATGTGGACTGTTTGACTGGTCAATTGATCGTGTCATCAACAAAATATGTAGTTGTATGGAGAGCCAGTGATTGTACAATCACCAGAAAATGTATATGCTGACCATATCGTGCTTTCGTTTCAAATACAATAATCGTCAGTGTCACCATCAAAATACGGAGTTGTACGGTGAGCTAGTGACCATATAATCACCAGAAAATGTATATGTTAACCGTAATGAGTGCATTCTAAATCCAGAGACCGTATTGCGCTTTCGCTTGAAATACAATGACCGTCACGTGTGAATGTGTATGGGGGCGTACTTTTAGAGGGCCGGGAGATAGTTTGTGTGTGTACGTGAAAAGGGAGTAGAGAGAGGGTGTGCGATGCAGAGAGTGAGAGAGAGAGAGATGCCCTTCATTCTCTTTATTGTGACTAATTTTATATAGGATAAAAATGTAAGCATTCACAATACGGAACAAATATCATTGGATGCACCATGCAATTAACTTTCATATATAACTTTGTAGTATTGTATATGTAGATTTTCTTAAATATTTGTTTTGTCACAATCTGTGTAGTTTCAATTCAAAACAAATCTTGTATGCAGAGTAAAAGTGAATGGATGCCTTTTTTAGATCATTGGGAGCACATGATAATGAGATGTAACATGCGTGAATGTGTAGTTGACATATTTTGGAGGGCCTGGAAAGGGTATGTGTACGTATTCGAGAGAGGCGTGGATACAAGGGGGGTGCGATGGGAGAAAGGGAAAGCACGAGAGATGAGAGAGAGAGACGAATAGGATGTCTCAATAAGAGATGGTGAGTTTGTGTATGTAGAGGAGAAGGGGAGAGAGGCATCAGCAGAAAATAGTGTGTGTGTTGGTCTGTGTGGGTGTGAGAATATAGTGAGACCTATGGGGGTAGAGAGTGTGCGAAGTGTGGTTGTGGCACATCGTTTTTTGGTCTGGTGGGTCTAGGTGAGGACCCCTCGGTCGGTTCCGTCCTGCGCCACATAGGTCGGCCCGAGACGCGCTATACGAAGACTGACTTGACGTACAAGACGAAGATACCAGAGCCGTGGAAGACTCTATCTCCACTGACGAAGCGGACTATGATTTGTAACCCTAGGCCCCGGGTATGTTATACAGGCCGGGGGCCTAGTTCGTCGATAGTATATATACACACAATCCCTTGGTATTGACATGTACTTTGTACACACCCCAGTCAAAGTATACACGACCAGGAGTAGGGTATTTCCTCGATCACAAGGGCCCCGACTTGGGAAAATCTTTTCCTCTTATCACCATCCACTTTAACCATCAGGGATATCCTACCGAATGATCTGATGGAATCATATCTGTCAACTACTAAGAGAGGTGGAGACAATGCGTGCGAGAGAGGACTAAAGAGAGTGTGCATGCGGGAGACACGAGGCCGGGATATGTACAAGGGGGGCGGCGGAGACCATGCGTGTGCATGCATGTGAGAGAAATAGTGTTTGTGACTGAGATTAGTGAAAAGAGTCATGGATGGTAGTAAGAGAGAGAGGGAGATATATAGAGAGTGTGTGTGTGAGACACTTTCGGGAGAGAGGGTGGACATTTGTGAGAGAGAAAGGCCAATGGATATATAGTGTGTGTGCGTATGCGTGAGAGAGAAAGATAGCGCGCATGTGAGGAGGGGTCGAGGGAGAGTGCATCTATGCGTAAAGGACTGTTCTACCCATTAAATTAAAATATAAATTGTATTTAAAAAATTGGATGAGATCATGAAATTTGCAATTCACGTATGAACGAACATTGGTCTAGCAAACATCCATACTCTATCGAATTCGAGCATGTGTATGGTATTATTTCACATTATTGATCCATAGTCAATAGTTTGAAATCCAGACAATGCATGGCTCTTGCAATTCATATATAAATGTGAGTACACTCTGCGGTCAGTGTCAAGCACATTATACATAAGAAACATACATGGTATACATTCCAAATTGCTAGCGACGAACTAGAATACATTTTGAATTCAACAAAAAAGTGGTTTCAAATATTCGAATTCATAGGAAGTGCATTCAACTATTTGAATTCGAGATAATGACTTTTGTAAATCACATCTAAAAGGGGCATCAATCTTTGTTGATAATACATAGTCGTGTAAAAAATAGATTCAAGTTTACCTCCTCCATTCCAAAATAATCGCGGTTATAGGATTTTCAAGTGTCAAAAATTTCAAAAGAATCACATAATTTAATGAGGTTTTCAAACATACAAGGTCAAATATAATGAGGTCTAATTAGGAAAGTTCAACTGAAGAGTACTGTAAACGTGAATGCTTCTGGTTCAAAATTTTGAATGAAGCGCCAAAAGATCCTCTCCTCGCCGGAAACCGCGCGAGACCAATGTTTGGTAGAAGGAAATTACCGTCCTAACTCTGACCCATGAAGCCTACCGGCCCGACGTCCACAAGTCTAAACTGGGGTAGGTTTGTAACTTCATCGAGACGCCACACAACCGCCTCCGAAAAACATTCATATACCGCGGGTGCCTAAACACCGATGCACTCGGCCAAAATCACTCCCGCCCACTATTTTGGATACGTGAGATTACCGTCCTACCCCCGACCCGCAGCATGTCCGAAATTTTAGATGGGGGCAAAGTTTGTAACTTTCCCCAAATTTCAAACAAGCGCATCCCGGAAACATGGTTCCCCCTTAGCCTCCCCCCTCCCCCGTCCGATTCCCCATTCATACTCCGTGGGCGCCAAAACTCCCTCTCGACCAGCCGCGAAACCCCAGCCTGTCGGGCCCGTGGAACCCAGGGTATCCTGGCCCGTCTGCCTGCGGCCCAGAGCGCAGCGCCTGGCGGAGGCCCAATAGGCGGCCACTAGTGGGCGCCTCATGCAAGACCCCTCGCGAGGCCTGGCCTCCGGAGGACCCCTCCTCAGGGAGCGGGCAAGCAAACCTCAGCCACGACTTCACCGAGAGCCTCGCGAGGCGGCCTCCCGAGGTTGCCTCCCGAGGCACCCTCCCGAGGGCACGCGAGACAAGTGTTGTTCGGCTCGGTCGCGCGGTCTCGTGCCCACCAAGTGGGTGACGCGCACGGTGACGAATGGCGACAGAGGCCGTGCCAGCACGCCCGGATGGAGAGGATTTCCCCTTTTGTCCTAAGGGAGCAAGGCCGGCAATCCATTTCCCAAAGCGTCGGCCCAATGGGAACCAGGGTACCATGGCCCGTCTGCCTCTGGCCCAGACGATGACGCTTGGGCCGGCCCCGGTGTCGCTGCTCCGGAGGAAGCCACCTCACGAGGAGCGAGCCTCGCGAGGCCCTCGCTGCAGGGCCAAGCCCTGCCGAGGCTGCCAAGCACCAGGTTGCCTCACTAGGCCCCCCTCGCGAGGCCTTCTCACGAAGCAGGTCATACGACGCCAGCAGGTCATACGGCGCCAGCCACAGGGCTCCGCGCCCAACACATGGGTGACGTCCCGCTGTCAGGATAAGGACGGTGGGGCGTGACCAAGCCTAGTTTCCATTCTGGTGATAAGGGAGCAGAGGCGTCTGCTTCCCCCAAAGCAAGTCCCAAAGCATTTCCTCTTTGGTGAAAGAAGATCAGGATGGATCGGCGCACCAGGACGTAGGTCATCGCCAAGCCCACCAACACGTCAGGAAGACTACTTTATTAGGCGGAGACCGTCTTTAGTCAGGATAAGCCTGTGCGCCTGTTCCCCTTTGAATTGCCGCCCTGTGGCCACCCTTTCCCGCTCATATTTTAGGGGAAGAGGACCAAGGCACTACAAAAGGGGCAGGGCCGCTTCCATATAAGGGGATTGATTCATTCTCCCCCACTCCTCGTGTACCTCGAGCCACAAGCTCTCCATTACAGAGCAATCCAACACAGGCAGGAGTAGGGTACTACACCGCACGGTGGCCCGAACCTGGGTAGCTCGCGCGTCCCCTTCGTGTCCGGTGAGAGCCAGCGAGCCCGTCGTGATTCCGCCATAGTTGTCGTCATGTCGTAGGTCAGCAAGCAAAGCCCCCCAGAGTTCGAACCCTAAGTTCTTGGAGAAGTTTCATGGACGCAGATCCGAGACTCCGACATCTGGCGCGCCAGGTAGGGGGACTTGCCGTCTTCGCACCTTCGACCTCGATGTCAGCATCGACATGGACGACGCCGCCGCTCGCCGGGAACGCGCAGCGAGCCGAGCCGCCGCCAGGGTCCACGTGGCGCCCGCCGCCCGGGGTGCTTCTGGGCAGCGCCCACGCGCCGCCACCGAGCCAGTTGGGGAGCGGGTGGCCTCCTCTGCCCACCCGTCGGTGAACGACCAGGCACACGGCCGCTCCGCCACCACCTCCTCGCTTGCGCGTCGTGACCCTCCCGCTCCACACGCCGCGCTGCTCATGGCACAGGAGCTGCTGCGCTATCGTCCCACCGAGGACGGCAACGACGCCTGGCTCGGGCGCATCCCAAGCTCGTCAACGCCTCGCGCGATGGCCCGGCGCCCTCTTGCTACTTGCCTGCTCCGCCATCCCACGCCGACCGGGCCGGGCGCGACGCGCCTCCTCCTCGTCCCACGGACCATGACATGGCCGAGCGCCGCCCCGCAGTGCGCGCCCCGGAGCCATCCCACGGCTCGCTCGCGCCGGACGGCGATGGTGACAGCTGCCAGATTATCCGCCGCGCACCCCCGGACGCGCGCGTGATCCACAAGAAGGCGTGCAACCGCCAGGACCATGTCCTCCATGACGTCGCCATGGCTGGGCGCCAGAACCGCGGGGCCCTTGATGATGGCACCGTTACCAACGGGGGCTACCTGGCCCTCGCCCCGAGCTACGCCGCGTGGTGTGGCCCGACAAGTTCAAGCCAGAGCTCCCTCCGCGCTACAACGGCAGCGCCAACCCCACAGAGTTCCTCCTGCTCTACACCATCAGCATCCAGGCCGTGAAGGGGGACGACCGGGTCATGGCGAACTGGTTCCCCATGGCCCTCAAGGATGCCGCGCGCTCATGGCTCATGAACCTCCCCGAGGCATCCATCTCTTCGTGGGAGGACCTATGCAAGCAGTTCGTCGCCAACATCACGGGCATGAGCGACCGTCCCCTCACGCTCAATGACCTGAGGGCCGTGCGCCAGCGCCCCGGTGAGCCCCTTCACAAGTTCATCCAGTGCTTCAGCCAGGTGCGCAACAGGATCCTGAAGGCCTCCGACGCCGCAATCGTCTCCGCCTTCACCAATGGCGTCACGAACGTGAAGATGTGCGAGAAGCTCCCAGTCAGGGACGAGCTTGACTCCGCGGCAGAGTTTCTCGTCCTCGCCGACCATTGCGCCAAGGCCAAAGAGGGATGCCTCTTCCTCTACAACGACACTGACGCTGGGCCTGGCGCGGCAAAACTCAAGGGCAAGGACGCCAAGCGCAAGGACCCTGCCGTGCTCGCGGCGGAGCCAGACTACATGCGCGGCCGCGGTCGTGGCGAGGCCAAGAAGGATGACCGTCCTTTCTGCGCCTACCACGACGTGAACTCCCACAGCACTGAAGACTGCCACGAGCTCAAGCTGCTTCACGAGAGCCACACCGAGCGCCACGGCAGCCGCAAGGAGCGCGGGAAGGGCCGCGGTGGCGGCAGCGGAGGTGGCCGCTGGGGCGACAACAACAACAATGGTGCCGGCGACAACAACCGTTAGGGCTGGCAGAACCAACCGCGGCAGGCTAACCCCCAAGCCAACGCCGCCCCACCATGCGCCAACGACTCCCCTCCCGCTGAGAACACTGGGAGCTACCAAGAGCCCCGCAGGGTGGCCTGCATCCTCGGCGGGGCCCAGGCACCCCCATCCAACCGCTACTTCAAGCAGTTCTCTCGGGAGGTGAATGCGGCCCTCCCGGCGCTCGAGTCCACCGGCCGCCTCAAGTGGTCTGAGTTCCCCATCGCCTTCGATGCCAGCGACCACCCCAAGTCCACGAAGGCTGTGGGCGCCGTCCCCCTGCTGTGTACGCCTACCATCAGCAATGTGGCCGTCACTAAGACGCTCATCGATGGTGGAGCAGGCCTCAACATACTCTCTGTGGAGACCTTTGAGACGCTCCAAGTGCCCTACGAGCACCTGATGCCCACCAGGCCCTTCTTGGGTGTCACCGATGGCTCCACTGTCCCCCTGGGGCAGGTGCGCCTTCCCATCACCTTCGGCACCTGAAAGAACTACCGTACGGAGTTCAACATCTTCGATGTGGCTCACATCGGCCTGCCCTACAACGCCATCTTGGGCTACCCGGCACTCTCCAAGTTTATGGCGGCGACCCACCACACCTACAACGTCCTCAAGATGCCAGGCTGCAGTGGTAACCTCACCGTCCGCTGTGACGAGAAGGATGCGATGCACACCCTCGAGCATGCCTACAAGGCTGCCTCCACCGCGTACCCGGCCGACGAGGACGTGCCTAGGCCTACCGAGGAGGCGCCCGTGAAGAAGAAGCCCCTGCTCTCTCAGGAGCGGGCCGGGACCAAGAAGGCGTCGCTGGATGGGGGCGAGGCAGGCCCCTCCCTCGCTGTCAGCGGCGGGCCCTCCTCCAAATAGGAAGGCACGCACGTCACCTCCCTCCGGGCAAGCCCTGATGCGTTGGCTTGGATAGCATCAGGCGTGCCCGGCCTCCCGAGGGAGGTGATCGAGCACCACTCAGTCGCGTGCCAGAGCGCGTGGCCCATCAAGCATAAGGAATGGAGTCAGGCACCCGAGAAGCCCCAGGAAGTCAACAAGCCCCAGGATGCTGGAATCGCTCGTGAAGCCCCCCACCCCGAGTGGATCGCCAGCCTCACCCCCATCGACAGGCCACGCAGTGGCGCGCGCATGTGTGTCGACTTCATCGCCCTCAACCAGGCTCATCCCACGGGCCCCTTCCCTCCTCCGTGGATCGGCCAGACCGCGGGCTCGCCCTGGCTCATGCGTATGCCGTTCGGCATGGAGGGTGCCGGAGCCACCTTCGTGAGGCTAATGCGCATGAGCCTGGAGTCCCACATCGCAAGGAATGCGGTGGTGGTTAACACCCGCCCCCCGGCCAATCGCGGCCCCACTCGTGATGGAGGAGGGTGTTCCGGTACAAAACACATGGAACACCCCCCATTACCGTAAGTTCTATCTGTGCCCCACGGATACGAGCGACATGGAATTGTACACGCTCCGGGGCTCTCTCTACCCGCGCTACCTCCGGCACATGAGAGCTCCTTCCCACTCTCGTGGAAGCCCCATGCTCAGCGCTGGCGGCCTACTTACCTGAGGGGCCCTCGGCCATCACATCCTCAGGCTGACCCGTGTCGAATACGGCAGCATGTATCTTTCTGTTATGTAATGAACCTGCGTCATGCATCAGTAAAGCTTATTTCCTTCAAAATCCTGTGTGCTTGCGGCAGAGTGTGCCCCAGTAGGGGTGCGCACTCGTGGTCTCCCCCGTGCCTGTCACGCGAGCAGGGGCTGGGCACGGTGTCTGTGCTCGGGTCAGTCCCAGCAGCACTGGAAAATCCAAGCGACCGAGCTCTGGCTCGCGGGCCTGCTCCCGTGTACGTCACCTCACCAGGTCCTTGGTGCTCTTGTCTCCTCACATAACACCCACAGGCGACCTCGCTAGCACGCCCTGCTGCACTACTTGCGAAAACTTGGCAGTTTCCCTGGTGCAGGATACCGAAGGCCTCAGGAGCCCCCCCCCCGGGAGGCCTCGTGAGCGGCGTCCTATGGGCGGAAGGCCTCATGAGGGACTGCGCCTCACGAGCCACGCCCTGTGAATGACTCGCTCCAAGTTGCACGCCTCGAAGGAGCTAAGTCTAAAGCACCCCTCGGGTCTTCTCCGTCTCGTTTCTCTCTCGTGGCCTCCTGATTTTCTTGGCACGAGCCGCCTGCGCGTCAAGGGGGGGACCCTGAGCATCGCGCCTCAGGGACTCCTACTAGCCCTAAGAGCCCTACACCCTCTGGCCTTGCTGAGCACACGCTCCAGGCATACCAGCGACGGTTGTGGCCCGCCTTGGCGGCTGGGTCCCAGCGACATAGGGCACGAAGGAAATGTAAAAGGGAAATAAAGGCCTCGGGAGGAAAACGAAAATGCATAAATCATTAAGTGCTTAAAGAAAAAGTGCCATGCAAAGGTTTTCATGCCCCCACGGGGCCGCATCTACTCTATTACAAGAAGGTGAGCATAGGGGCTCAGGTGGCAGAGCTGTCGTCGGCGTCACCAACGGCGGTATTGCCTTCTTCGCCGGACCCTTCTCCGACAGGCACGAACCGCTCTAGCAAACTCGCCACATGGTCCTCCACCGCCCTTGCGAGCTTGTCTCAGAGCTCCTCGGGGACCGGAGATAGCACCTGGTCGAAGTCGAAGTCGCCGTCGACGCGGAGCAGATTGCTGAAGAAGCGGGTCGACGCCAGGCGCAGAAGGTCGCGACACTCAGCGTCGCGGATCTCGTCCCACTGGGTGGAGCTCACCTCCAGACGCTCCAGGAGCCTTGTGAAGAAGGCCGGGTAGCTGGCGTCGTCGGTTTCCAGAGGAACCTCCACCCCCTCGACCAAAAAAGCGGCCACGGCGCTGCGAGCGTGCTCCATGAGCCCGCGGAACATTTTGGAGCGTTGGAGCTGCTCCCCGCGCCTCCGGGCGGCCTCGTCACAGACTCGCTGCGCCTCGTCACTAACCTCGCCCACCTGAGCCTGGAGGTCTTCCAACTCATGGCGGGTCATGGCATCGAGCCCTGCCACACTCCGCCTCTCGGCCTCCGACGCCGCGAGCTGCCGCTTGAGCTCAGCGATTTCGGCGTCAAGCTCGCCGCGCCTCTTCGTGAAGCGGTCCTCCTGCTTCTTCAAGTTTTTGGAGTAGGTGTCGGCTAGGGCCTTGGTCCTTCGCGCGACCTCGTCCTGGCCCTGCTTGTCGATCTCCACCCTGTACTTTGCAGCTTTTTCTTCGAGCGTGGCATTGGCTTTCGCGAGGCGTTCTTTATAGGAGGCCTCGCTGGCCGTCACGGTGCGATCCAGGTTCTCCAAGCGTTCTCGCTCACTCTCCTGCTCGACGGTGGTCTGCAGGAGTTCGCGCTCCCGGATCTCCATGTCCATCTCCAGGACCGCCGCCATGCTCTCGCGCCGGGTAACCGCCTCCTCGCGGGAGGTGAGCCGGGCCTCGCGAGCCGCGGCGCGCTCCCGCTCCAGGCGGAGGTTCTCCTCCTCGGCCATGAGGTCGGCCTCCAAGGAGCTGAGGGCCGACTGGGAGTGGCGGAGAGTCCCAATCCGTAAAAGGATGTTGTGGCTCATCGGGACCAAGGCCCAAGGCATGCCCGGCCCTTCCGAATCCGCCCCCCATGGCTCTGAGGGCTCGGGGGCTGCTGCATCATCGGACCCGCCCAGGCCCCCGCCGGAGGGGGCCTCATTCCCCTCCAGGCGGCCAGGATCCTCCTCGACCTCCACCTCAACTTCCACCCCTGCTGACCACTCGACCGTACGGGGAGGGCGGGGCGCGGACGCCTCCGGCTCATGGCACCCTGGTGATCGTTCGAGGCTTATGGTGGCCACCACGTCGGTGCCTACCTCCCCCTCGGTGCGGGCCTTTTCCGAAGGCACTCTTCCTCCGGCAGGAGGGAAGGCCTCCTCGGGCGGCTGGGCAGAGTCCGCAGGCTCCTCCTCGATGACTCCGCCACAATCCACGGGGCTCAGTCGGGGCGCCGGTGTGTCGACCGCCCCCAACTCCCGTTGAGCCCCGGCGGGCTCGCCGGCATCCTCGTCCCGGGTACCCTCCTTCTTCTTCGGCGGGGGGCCCCTCCTGCATAACTAGGGATCAGGCCGAGCCTTGCAAGGTGAAGCGGTGGGCGCGAGGAGTGCGCAGGGCAAGAAGACTTACTCGTCTCTGGGGACCCATCGCCGCTTCCTCAGCTTCCCTCCTAGGCGGCTGCTGCTGCCGCTCCCCCGAAACTCGCTGGGGCCTCCTCCCAAGACCCCACCACGAGGCTCGCCTAGGCCTCCTCCCGAGGCTTCGGTGGGCGGAATCGCCCCGCCAGGCAGAGGGCTTTCCGCGCAACGGGCATCCTCCTTCGGGGGCACAGACCGCAGGGGCTCAGCTCGGGGCTCCCCAGCGTCGCTGCCGCCGCCGCTGTAGGCCCCTGCCATCGGATGGCGGCGAGTTGGCAGGGATGCCACCACCTCGCTCCAGGCGTTAGCTGCGGTCGCCACCTTGGCGTCATCGTCGCTTCCAGGAATCGGCAGCACCTGGATCGGATTGTCACAGGGTCCCACATGACCCGCGGGCACCAGCCCCCACTGATCAAACCGCGGCATGTCGGCCCGCGCGTCCTCCCGGTTTCCGAAGCAATAGATTGGAGCTGCCCTTGGCGGCAGGAACGGCGTCCTCGCGGCAAGGAGAACGCTCTCCAGCCCCTCCACCACCTCCGGGGCGAGGCGATCGGCGCTCAGCCTCATGGGGTCCCCCAGGTCCGAGTGAGTCCATACTAGGCATGAACGCCTCTGGAGGGGAGCAATGCGCTTGCGCACGAACTCCGTGACGACCATGCTTGCGGTGAACCCACCGGCTTGGAGCACTCGCATCCTCGCCATGACCGGCCCCAGCGCGGCGTCGGTCAGCTCGGCATGCCCCCACCCGGAGCTCGGCACCGCTGGCGCCTCCGGGATTTCGAGTAAAGGGCTGTACTGGCACGTGTCCATGTAGACCCAGCGCTCCCTGAAGCCTTCCACCTCCTAGGGAATCCGCATGTCGATGATGTGCGCGCGCATGCCCGCGACCATCTGGAATGACACACAGCCCGAGCACTGGTCCACCTCGGTCAGTCGGAGGCGAAAGATTTTCCGAAGAAAGGCCACGGATGGCATCACCCCCAGAAAAGCCTCATAGAGGTAGGCGAAGACGGAGAGAAGGAGGACCGAGATCGGGTGCAGGTGCAGCGCATGGACCTGGTAGTGGCTGAGCACGGCATCGAAGAAGTCGGAGAAGGGAGGCACCAGCCCGGCGAAGACGGAGTGGAGGAAGAACGGGAAGGTCGTACCCCCTCGCAGAGCCGCGGAGCGCGACGCCGGCCAGATCTTCGTCGCCCCGTTTCCATTGAGGGCGCCGGCCATCATCAGCCGCACCTTGTCCAGGCCCTCCTCGTTGAGGATCACGGATTTCAGCAGCGCGGGCCCTGGCCCCAGCGGGACCGGCGGCCCAGGTTCGGCTATTTTCTTCTTCCCTCTCTGGCCAGGGGCCATGGCGGCGGAGAGATTGGAGGTTGGGGGAGGAGGACCGGAGGAGCTGCTCACGCAAGATGAAGGGCGAGATGGAGATGGGGAGCAGTGATTTGCCTACGCCCTGCGCGGGCAGGCTTTATCACCAGGACGGCGGTAACCGAGGCGTCGTGGGAAGTGGGGGCGACCCGCCCCATAAAAGCCGCCACGCGTCACCTCTGGGCCCGACAGCTCAATGGGCCCCGCATGGTTTCGTCCATAACGTGCACGTCGCGGGACCGAGGGCTACTGTCGGCCTAGTGGGAACCAAGGTACCACGATGATGATGCTTGTGCCGGCCCCGACAAGGTGGCCCCGGCGTCGTTGCTCTGGAGGAAGCCGCCTCACGAGGGGCGAGCCTCGCGAGGCCCTTCGCCGCCAGGCCAAGCCTTGCCGAGCCCGCCAAGCACCAAGTTGCCTCACGAGGCCCCCCTCGCGAGGCCTTCTAGCGAAGCAGGTCATACGGCGCCAGCCGCAGGGCTGCGCGCCCAGCACATGGGTGACGTTCCGCTGTCAGGATAAGGACGGCGGGGCGTGACCGAGCCCAGTTTCCATTTTGGTGATAAGGGAGCAGCGGCGTCTGCTTCCCCCAAAGCAAGTCCCAAAGCATTTCCTCTTTTGTGAAAGAAGATCAGGACGGATCGGCGCACTAGGACGTAGGTCATCGCCAAGCCCACCAACACGTCAGGAAGACTACTTTATCAGGCGGAGACCATCTTTAGTCAGGATAAGCCTATGCACCTATTCCCCTTTGAATTGCCGCCCTGTGGCCACCCTTTCCCGCTCATATTTTTGGGGAAGAGGACCAAGGCACTACAAAAGGGCCAGGGCCGCTTCCCTGTAAGGGGATCGATTCATTCTCCCCCACTCCTCGTGTACCTCGAGCCACAAGCTCTCCATTACAGAGCAATCCAACACAGGCAGGAGTAGGGTATTACACCGCACGGTGGCCCAAATCTGGGTAGCTTGCGCATCCCCTTCGTGTCCAGTGAGAGCCAGCGAGCCCGTCGTGATTCCGCCGTAGTTGTCATCGTGTCATAGGTCGCCAAGCAAAGCCCCCCAGAGTTCGAACCCTAAGTTCTTGGAGAAGTTTCTTGGACACAGATCCGAGACTCCGACATAAAGCAACCCCCAAAGGTTGCCCAATCGGTGAAAGAAGACCAAGACAGCGGGCGCGCAGGGCGGAGGTCATCCCCGAGCCCACTTGCGTGTCATGGACGCTCGCTTTGCAGGCGAAGACCACATTTTGTCAGGATAGACTGCGCTCTTGTACCCCTTCAAACTTGCCGTTGTGTGGCAACCCTTCCCGCCAATATTTTTGGGGGAAGAGGACCGAGGCAGCTATAAAGGGGGGCAGGGTGCCGTTGTAGAGAGGACGAACTCTGGAGCCCCAAACCTTGTACTCTCTCTCTGGCGCGTGCTAGAGCAATCTCAAACAAGTAGGAGTAGGGTTTTACACCGCAAAGTGGCCCAAACCTGGGTAAAGCGTTGTATCTCCGGTCCGCTCCCGCTAGCGCTCTCTCGCCATAACTTCGCCGTGGTTTTGCTGTGGTAGGGGACGAGGTGGTAGGAACGAGCTCACCCCAGTGTTCAAACCTTTGGGTCCCCGGAGCCCAACTTCCGACAGTACCGCCTGTGCCGTCCTCCTTTGCCGGCACCTTCTTTGTTGCTGGTGGAGTAGCTTTGGACTTCTTGGCAGTAGAGCTTTTCGGCAAATCCTCAACGGGCGCGCAGCACTCCGAAGAAGTGCGCTTCCTGGAAGACTTGTCAGAAGTCTTACCGCTCTTCTTGCTCTTCTTTTTCTTGTTGGGGGGAGTGGGTGCTTTGGCAGTAGATGCCGCAACCGCCTCTTTGTATAGCTTGTCGACGCAGATAACTGCATCTTTCTTGTTGGAGTTGATGGTTATGACACCCATCGGCCCTGGCATCTTCAACGTGTTGTAAGCATAGTGGGATGCTGCCATGAATTTCGCCAAGGCTGGGCGACCAAGAATTCCATTATACGGCAAGAGAGTCTTGACAACATCAAAAACAACTTTCTCTGTTCTGTAATTCAGTTCCCCGCCAAACGTCACCGGCAATGTGATCTTCCCGTTGGGCTGGTTTCTTCCCGGGTTTACCCCTTGAAACGTGCCAGTCTTCTCGAGTTCCTCATCGGGAATCTGTAGCCTCTTGATAACTTCTGGTGAGATCAAATTTAGGCCAGCCCCACCATCAACTAACATTTTTGTTACCCGGAGGTTGCGTATCGTTGGTGAAACCAACAACGGCAAGCACCCGACCGCAGTTGTGCGATCAGGGTGGTCCTCAGCATAAAAAATGATAGGTGTGTGTGACCATTTGAGTGGCTTCTGGGCGCCTATTGCCGGCTCCGCTGCATTGACCTCACATGCCCACTGCTTTAGCTGGCGGTGAGAAGAGTGCAAAGATGTGCCTCCGTCAATGCACAGAGCCTCGGTTGCTTTCTGGAATTCCTGCTCACTGGACTCTCCGTCGTCCTCCTTGTCACTCCCATCATCTTCCTCTTTCTTTTCACGGCCTCTAGCAGGTTTCTCCTTTTGCTGCTTGGCCTTGCCGTGGCGGCCTCCTCGACCACCACGGCCTCTCTTGCCAGATCCGCCAGGACCATCCTGGCCCTTCTCCTTGTCGCACTTTTCGTATTTAGCCTTGCTCAACCTGCCGGCACTCTTGGAGGTCGTGACCTTTGGTGCGGTCAATCTTGCAATATGGCCCGTCAGACTTGCCGGCCTTCTCATTTGCCCCCGCCTCCTGACAAGCGGCACATACAGCAGCCTCCTTGCCGGAGTTCTCTGTCTTGGCTTTCTTGGCAGACTCAGAGTTGCCGGAACCCTCGACAGCCATAACAGTTTTGCCCTTGCGCTTCCTGTTGCGCTTTCGGCCTTTCTTTTTCGGGGTGGCGGCGTCATCGTCTTCTGAGTCAACTTCTGCGCTTGCATCTTCCCCAAGAAGCCTCCTCCCCTTTTCAGCACGGGCGCACTTATCCGCCAACGTATAGAGCTCGTTGATGGTCTTCGGCAGCTTGATGTTCATCTTTTCCCGCATCCTCCGATTGCGCACATTTGTGTGAAAGGCGGCAATGACCGCTGCGGGGTGCACATCTAGAATATTGCGGTGCACTCGGCTGAATCTTTGAATGTACTTGCGCAAACTTTCACCATCCCTCTGCGGGATCACTTGCAAGTCGCTGGGCTGACCAGGAGCCTTGTGCCCTCTGGTAAAAGCACCAACAAACTCATTGCAAAGATCAGACCGTGAGGAAATGGATTTTTCCGGCAAGTTCATCAGCCAAGACCTCACATTGGGCTTGAGCACCAATGGAAAGTAATTGGCGAGGATCTTCTCATCTCTTCCCCCGGCAGCTTGCACGGCAATCATGTAGATGCCCAGAAACTCTGTCGGGTTCAGCTTGCTGTCGTACTTCTATGGTACTTCCAGCTTGAAGGCCTGGACGGACGACCAGCGGACTTGCCGCAGCTCGCGAGTGAAGGCCGAGCATCCGACCTCGTAAGGCAGATACCCGCCAGCTTCAGGCGCAGGCTCATCAACGACTGGGCCGTTGCGCGCGTCGGATTGATGGGGCGCCTCCCGGTGCCGTTCAATGGTGGTGCAGGCATCCTCCACCCGCCTGTATTGGAGCACTTGCCGCTGATCTTGCCACGCTCGCGGATCCGAAGAGGACATCGACATCTTGTCGGGCTCGAAGGATCGTTGAGTTTGTCACGGTTGCTGTTGATGTTGACGCTTTTGCCGCGGAGGCGATTGCACCGTTGGTGCAGCACCTTCAACATGGCCACCAGCTGGAGCTACTGGTGCTGTTTGAGGACGCTGAGATGGTCCCGCCTGCTGTGATTTGCTGGCTTCGGCAAATCCAATGAGGCTTTGGATGGTGGCTCTCCACTCATCCATCTTGTCTGCCGCCGGAGGAAAGTTCAATAGCATCTAGGCTTGCGCCATCGCCTCTGCTGCTGTGGCTAGCATGGCTGGGAGTGAAGAACACGACGTCGCTCTACTCCTGGCAGAGCCAGCAGGAGCGCCTTTGCGATCTTGCTGCCGCGGCACATGCTCAGCAGCGGGCTGTCGTGGCAGAGGTGGTGCCTGAGGATCTGGAACTTGATCGACAGGTGTCTTGCCATGCAGACGCCGCCGACCGGAGCCGCTTGCGCCGTTCGGAGCCACGTCGCGCCCATCGTGCGATGGTCGTGGTGTGTGGCCTGACGCAGCATCCTTGGACGCCGCAGCACCAGGATCTTGACTCGCGCCGGATCGGACGGTGTTGCTTCGGTTGTTTCGCTCATCGGTGTGCCGAGGAGGTGGGAGTGAGCCACCTGCGCCGCCTGCGCCGTTGTGGCTTCGATCACCAGAGTGGTGAGGAAGCTGGGAGTTGGTGTTGCGCGCTCCCCCTACGCCACCAGTGCTAGCTACGCCTCCTACACCGCCTGCACCAGTGACGCCCTCCACTCCGCCTGCACCGCCTGCGTTGGTCGGATCATTCCCGCCGCCTACGGGTGTATGTGAAGGAGCCTTGGAGGTCGATGGAGTAGCTGCATACACGCCCTTCTTCTTGGGTGCCATCACAGATGATGAAAATGAGATTGACGCGCAAACTACTGACTCAGATTCGCACAAGCGATTCCCCTACCTGGTGCGCCAAAGATGTTGTGCGTATGACCATCTATGGGGCCATCTAGCCCCTTTATGGTTCGACTAGGGGCATATGCAAGCACAAAGAGCAGAATCAGCAGAGAACGCAAAGGTTTTTACCCAGGTTCGGGCCACCATGAGGTGTAAAACCCTACTCCTGCTTTGGTGTATTATATGTGGAAAGCTCAAGTCCAAGGTGCGCTTCGTCCCGGCAAGGTGCAGAGAGAAGTAGCTACGCATGCAAAGAGCTAGAATGGCTAAGGATCGATCCTTGTAAAGGTTGCCCTAGCCCTCCTTTTATAGCTTAAGGGGTAACCACAGTGGCAAAACAGTCATTACAAGTTGATTTGATAGCAAACAATGCTATCATACCTAACTCTACCGGTTTAGGACAAAAGCATTAAATGCGCCGTTAGGTGTCATGTGGAGGAGGAGCCCTGGCAAGGTTCCTGCACCGCTCATCCAGCTACCTCATATTATCTTGACGTGCCCTGACAGGTCTCACCAAACTGCCTACGCGGTCGACACCTCACCGATTAGCGACTAGCTGCTCGGTGAGGTGGAGCACTGACAAGTTAGTGAAGGCTTGCCGGCACGGAGCTTGCCGGGCCTTCAACTTGCCGGCTCAAATCTTGCCGGCAAGTAATGCCTCCATCTTCAGTACTAGCCAAGTACTTGTCGATGTCTCGTCTTGATCTTCTCCCCAGTAACATCTGCAACTGGGTCTTCAATCTTGATCTTGGTAATTCCCGGCAAACCTGGCCACCAGGAAAGCCGCCATTGTCAGTGCATAAGTCAGGGTATAAAATACCCATGTTTTACACACCGACAATCCGCAAAGTCAATGCAGCGGAGCCGGTGATGGAGGCACAAAAGTCACTCAAGTGGTCACACTCGCCCATCATCTTTAACGCCGAGGACCACCCTGATCGCACTACTGCGGTCGGGTGTTTGCCGTTGTTGGTTTCGCCAACAATTCGCAACCTCAAGGTGACGAAAATACTGGTTGACGGTGGTGTAGGCTTGAACTTGATCTCCCCAGATGTGATCAAGAGGCTGCACATCCCCGACAAGGATCTCGAGGAGACAAGCAGTTTCCAAGGGATCAGTCCGGGGAGGAACAAGCCGAAGGGCCAAGTCACGTTGCTGGTCACGTTCGGCAGTGAGCTCAACTATCGGATGGAGAAGACTACCTTCGACGTCATCAAGATGCCGCTGTCGTACAATGGGATTCTGGGCTGCCCAGCCCTGGCAAAGTTTATGGCCGCGTCGCACTATGCGTACAACGTCATCAAGATGCCGGGGTCGATGGGAGTCCTCACCATCAAGTCAAACCACAAGGATGCGATCATCTGTACCGACAAGCTCTACCGGGAGGCAATGGCAGTGGCTGCCATCGAGGCACTCGCCCCTGCCTACAAAGCTCTCGGGGGAGGAAAGAAGAAGAAGACCGGCAAGACCTATGTGAAGGACTCCGGGAAGCGCACTTTGGAGTGCAGCATGCTTGTTGAGGACACACCAGAGAGCTCTACCGGCAAGAGCAAGAGAGCCAAGGCTTCCGCGTCCATGGACAAACAAGTTTCTGCGAAGGGGGATGGGACGAGTGGCACTTTTTCTGAAAGTGCCACTCTCGGCGACAAATAGGGAGTCGAGCTCATTGCCTTCCTACGGGTGAATGCCAGGGTGCTTGCCAGACAAGCACCTGACATCCCCGAAGTTCTTAGCAGGGCAACTGAGCACCACCTTGCTGTCTTCCCTCATGCGAGACCCGTCAAGTCGAAGGTCGGGAAGCAAGCCTTGGTGCAGAAGTAATACTCCCCACGAAACTCAGATACGGGTCACCTCCAGTCTTGGCCTTCAATGAGGAGGACCAAGATGAGCTGCGGCATGACGATGCCACGCTCCTTGAGGAAGATTGTTCCCAGGCTGCTGCCCGTGCCTGCACAGTGCTAGCAAGCTTTGCGATGCTACTTTAGCCGCAAAGTGAAAGCCAGGGACCTTGAGAAAGGCGACCTTGTTCCTCATCGGATTCGGTCCACGAAGGGTAAAAACAAGTTGACGCTGAAGTGGGAAGGCCCTTACCGGGTAATACGAGTCACTAGGCCCGGCACAGTCCACCTAGAGACCAAAGATGGCATTCTGGTGCTAAACTCATGAAATATTGAGCATCTTCGTAAGTTTTACCCATAAGGCGCGGTTGTCGGGCTGCCCGGCAACCTATTTTGTACAAGTTTGCCGTCAAGGCATGTAATCCTTTGTACAAACCCGGGCGTAGATCCCGTGCATAA
Source organism: Elymus sibiricus (assembly GCA_039707655.1). NCBI lineage: Eukaryota > Viridiplantae > Streptophyta > Magnoliopsida > Poales > Poaceae > Elymus > Elymus sibiricus. The sequence goes on from CM077674.1 coordinate 259,686,955, forward strand.
TAAATAAAAGTTAGATGTTTCACAATTCTTTGTCATGTACACATATATTTATGTGTTGCAGGCAGTCTTGTGTTACATTTTCCCTTGCATAAGGTGATTAACGAACCGCCGAGGTTCCAGCCTCCTCTTTTCTTTTCTTTCTTTTTCTTAAAGGAAGGAAGGGTTCCTCGCGTACAAGTTTCCCGGGGTGAGTGACGGTATGGATACCAAAGGACGCGATCAAGATATTTCCCTACGGCAAGGAGTACAACAAGGAACGAGCTAAGATGCAAAACTTTGAAATAAATTCTTTGTTGTAGTTGCGACTCTCCTTGAATGATTTTGGCCTTTGTATGAGAAACCTGCACACTAAGGAACCTTGTCGTGATCAACTACGCTCTTACTTTGCTTCGAGTCTGCTCAGCAACCTAAGCAGCCGCGTTGTGACCGTCAAGCGTGACCTTGCCGGTGGTGGCACTTCCGGCAAGCTGCTGAGGACCTGTTCCTCAAGCGCTCGCGGCAAGGGTGTGCACACCGGCAAGTTTCCGGCAAGCGTAGGGTACAGAAATCATGCAAAGACAGAATGGAATGAGGAGAACAGCGCACATACATCCATCTAAAACACAAGTTATGATACATTAAAGCCAAGAACGGTCTGACTTAAGATAAACATGTCTCTTGCATAACCTTACACGCGGCAAACTAAGGAGACGAAGCCTAGCTCATGACCCCACCCTCTTTCCTGGGGATTTGGCTGACCCTATCGGCGATGGGCGCGACGAGCTCACCGATAGCCCTGGTGTCGGCTCCCTTGAGCAGGCTTACGAAGACTTTGGAAAGATCGATGCTTGGTTTTTGGTACACCATTTTTCTGAGCATCTTGAAGAGGACATCCCGGCAAAGCCTGCGGGACTCATTGGCAAGGTATGCAGCTCGAGCCTCGTGGTGTTTCTTCAGCGCCTCACCCAAGCTTTCGAAGAAGAAGGCAAGCCTAGAACTGATGGTGTCCCCTTCGGCGGTGGAGTAGTGGTATTCCGACAAGCCCAAGGCGCGTAGATTGACGGAAATACTCTCTGCGGCAACCACAAGCCGGTTAGCCCAAAGCCTGTAGGCGTCCTTGAGCTTGTTGAAGGAAGTCGCAGCGCTTGCAAGCTTTGACTTCTCATCTTGAAGTTCCTTCACCAAGGTCTTCTCATGCTTTTCGGCCTCGTCAAGAGACTGCCCTAAGGTGTTTAGCTTCAACTTGTGGTCTTCGATCATATCTTTGGCCTTGGCGAGCTCTTGGTTCTTGGTGGATACCGAAGTTTGCAGCCCCGCCAAGGTGTGGACTGCCTTCTCCGCGTTTGCTTTGAGCATCGAGATCTCTTTGCCGTTGGCAGCAAGGGTTGCTTCGAGTGCCCGTACTTTGTTTTCCAGTTCGATCTTGGCGACCTCTGCAGCTCCGGCAGCATTGATGGCCTCCTTGATCTTACCGGCATGCTCTGCGGTTTGAGCCTCGATAGCCTCTTTGTGATGCTGCCTTAGCTCCTGGGTTTGTTGGGCAACGAGAGCTTGGATCTCGTTGTCCTTGCCATGAAACATGGCAGCAAGCCCGGCTTCACGACCAGCAAGCTCTTCCTCATGAGCGTCAAGGCCGACCCTGTGCTCATTCAACCTTGCCTCCTCCGCTGCTATCCTCCATGCAGCCTCCTCCTGTGCCTTCTCGGCACCAGCCTTCTCGAAAATGAACTCCTCCTGGGCCTTGGCGAGCTGAGTTTGACGTTCGTAAAGATCTTGGAGGCATTCTGCATACCAAATCTGCGTTTCTTCCACGCGTCTCTTGAAATCATCCTCCGCCTTGTCAAGGATGGCCGCCCTGGAGTCCAAGTTATCTGTGCGGTCGCGGTGGCACGCCTGGAGTCTCTGGAAGTTCTCGCTCATGGCTTTGAGGAGTTGCTGCTCCTTGGTCTCGTTGATGTTGGCAGGCAACTCGTCAACGACCTCAAGTCCGGCAGTAGTAAGGACCTCGCCGTCCAAGATCTCTCCCTCCATAGGCACCCCGATGCTTGACGTCCCAGGAAGGTTGACGAATAGGTTGTCACCAATCTTCAAGTATCTGCTTGAGAAGGGTTCTTCAGATGTCGAGGGGCGGTCGTCGGCAACCGCCTTGCCGGCCAAGATCGCCCTCCTAGCCAAGTTAGCGCTTGGCGCTCCTGAGACAGGAATATCTTCAGTGGCCTCGATGTTCTGATTACCGCCTTCCTCAACAGCACCCGCGGTGGCCTCCTTGTGAGCGACCTTGGCGGTCTCCTCGTCAGTCATCCTGATGCCTCATCAGCAGCAATATTGCTGGTTCGTTGGCAGCATCCTTTGCGATCTCCTCAATGGTGGAATCGACGTCCATATCGTCAGAGAAAGGGAAATCTGAAAGGATGGGGAGGAGAGGAAATCAAGACTCAGATCAAGTTCAAGAAAAGAAAAAAGAAAAAGAAGGTCAAAAGAAAAAGCTACTCAACGGTAGAAGACATACCAGACTGAGGCTGTTGAGGGGGGGTAGTCTCCTCCCCGGCAACTTCGGTTGTCGTTGCCTGGTTGCCGGCGGCCACGGTTGCCGGCACATCATCAGTGCGAACGGCCTCGTCTGTGGAGATCCTTGCCGGAGAACCGCTTGCTAGAGGAGCGGTTGATGGAGACGTCCCAGTTGGATCAGCTTCCAGGCGTTCCTTCTCGAGACGTTCTTCTCCTACTCCCATGCTAATATCAGCAGTGAACATCTCAAAACCCATGCTCGCCAAAGGAAAGTGAATAGTGGCCTCACGCTGGGGGCTGGTTTCCGAGACTTCGTCGTCTGGCGCCATACTTGTTGTCAGCTCTTCTTCTGCTCTGGTCCTCAGTCTCTTGGCCAACCTTTGCGCCAGAGTTTCCCTATCACTGTCAACCAAGGCAAGGTGAAGCAAGTCAGGTTAACGTAGGTAAGAAATCAAGAATTGAATGAAGGAAATTGGGGATATATACTCCTCTTCCTCCTCTTCATCGCTAAGGATGGAGAGATCATACAAGCCTTCGGGCCTGCTGCTGGAAGAAGGCGGCGGGGAAGAAGTCATGGCCCGTTTAGTTGCCACAGGAGCAGCAGGACGAGACGACCCGGCTGCTCCAGCCGGCGGCGCGGCTGTACTCCTCGAAGAAGTACGCCGCGTTCGTTGCTATTGAGGGGTTTGGCGTTGAGTCCCTCATCGCCTGGCAACCTCACCGGTCGCCTCCTCACCGGCAACTTCCTCACCCGAGGGCGAAGGGCGAACCGGCTCCCTAGAAGCGGCCCTCCGGAGAACACGGGTCCTCCTTGCCGGAGCATGGGGCTCCTTGAGCATCTGCCCCTCAGCAGCCTCTTTACTCTGACCTCCGGCAAGTTGCTCTTGCCTCCCGGCAGACTCTTCCGGCGACTTGCTTGCCAGCCTTTCCTCATTCCCCTCCGCAGCATTGGATGCCATGGAGCCGGAGCCGCCGGCATCCCTAGCCAACTTTGCCTCCGCCGCTCTCCTGGCAATATACTCCAGCTCCACCTGAGAGGTGTCATGGTAGAAGTCCTTCTCTTCTCGGATAGGCTTCTCCACCAGCGTATCAAACCATCTTCTTACCGCGTCTTCGGGTGGTGCTTGCCAACTCCCCTCAACACCTTGGGCATTGCAAGATGGCATCATGGCGATGACGGCATCCTTGGCGAAGTTGTTGCACAGCGGCACCACGCCTGCTGGCCAGTTAAACTTACCGCCAACACGGAAGAGCATGACGTAGAGAGTCGTGTGCTGCATCACCGTCAGGTTGGTATGAATCCCTGTGTTCACCCGCATGATGTCGGCCGCATTCTGGTAATCCCAAGCAGGCCTTCCTCTATTATGAAGAGGAGCAATATGGCGACGAAGGAAGTCGGCCCCCACCATCTCAATGGTGAGGCCGGCGGCCCTAAGGCGGAGAATGCGGGTCGTAGCGATTTCGAGCTGGGCATCCTTGTCGTCAAAGTGGTCCCAACTCTCAACGTGTCTCACCTTTTTTGTTCTGAGCTTGCAGAAGTCAGGGAACCTGTCGTCCTTGATCCAGCACCACTCTCCACGCCATTCGCTCCATTCCCGATCAAATAGCCCAAGGGGATAAGCGTCCCTGTCTCTAGGAACCAAAGCAATACAGCCGGAGAGGGTGTCCGCCTCAATGCGGGGGATGAAATAGTGGCGGAACAGAGTTGCACTGGGCATTACTCCAACAATTTTTTTGCAGAAATGCGCGAAAACGGCCAGACAGGTCATGGCATTCGGTGTGAAATCTAAGAGATGGAACCCGTTTGTGTACATGATCTTGCAGAAAAACTCAGAGAAAGGAGGGACAAGCCCGCAATAGAAGTAAGCGGTGAAGAAGGGGTACTTGTCATCACTGGGCTGAACGGAGCCAGGAAGAACCTCAAGCGCGGAGTGAGCTTTAGTATCCTTCCCCCACATGATCGCATACCGCTCCACCAGGTCATGCTCCTCCAGCACCGGCTTGAGGACGATGTTGCCCCTCCATAGCACCGCCCACTCTGTTTCCCCCGCCTCCACATCCGGGTCAGTCGCCTTCCCCGGTTTATTCCGACTCCTCTTGGGCACCATGGTTGCGCAAGGTGGATGAATTCAGAAGCCGGCGGAGGACGTGATGCGGTGGTGGAAGAAAAAGGCACTCTGACGCGAGGTTGAAGACGGCGGTGAACTGGCTAGATTGGGAAGAAGGGGGGTAAATGAGCAGCGCCCCTCGTGGTTTCCTTTTTATGGGGAAGGCGTGGGGGCTGCCTCTTTTCCGTCCTATGTGGCCACGCTTTTCAGGCGCACCACCTCCCGCCGCCGTTCCGCTCCACCTCTCCCATGCCCGCATTTAATGTGCATCATGGGCGGGTGCGGTAAAAGAGAAGATTACAACAGTTATCCTCTGCCACGCGCCGCTTGTGCACTGCTTGGGCCTAGCCCAATGACGCCTCGCATGCGCGTGTGGCCCAGGCCCAGGGGCTTCTATCGGTGTACTAAGACATGGGTGCCCTCGTACCCAGACTTGTGCACAGGCGGTTGTAGCCTCCCGTCCGGCAAGGGCTTGACAGAGGTTAACCACGACTCAAGACTCAACACCAAGACCGTGAAGAAGACCTCAAGGCAGGTCATCGAGAAGTACTATTCTCGTACAGAAGACCAACGCTGCCTTTGCCAGCAAGTTCCACCCCGGCAAGGTGAAGACCAAGGTTATGGTTGCCGGCAAGCTCCCTTGCCGGCAAACAAGGCCCGGCAAGCTCCGTGCCAGCAGGCTTGTTCTGTCCCGTTACCGTTCCACCTCACCATCGACCAGATAGGCCCGTATGCTAGGTGTCGAGCGGGCAGGCAGTCAACATAGTCAGCCAAGGCACGTGTCAGCACACCACGCCAAGATTAACTTTAATGACACCTGTCCCTGGGACGTGTCGAGATTACAGGAGGGCGCTAGGACCGGTGGTACAGATCTTTTGCCCAAGGCCTCACCTCCCCAACGTAGCACCTTATGGTGCATTAAATGCGTTTGTCTTACCCCATAGGAAGATAGACATGATGACGGTGCAAGTCACTGTTCATACTCTGTAATGACCGTATTAGCCATTGTGGTAACCCCTTGGCCTATAAAAGGAGGCCCATGGCTAGAGGTAGAACGGTCGACACCCAGCTCAATTACACGCCGTAGCTGCATTTTCCGGTGCACCTTGCCGGAAAACTGCGCTCCCTGTAATCAGAGTTCATACACGATCAACCACAGAGCAGGAGTAGGGTTTTACGCTCATAGCGGCCCGAACCTGGATAAATCCCCAGCGTGTTCTTGCACTTACTAAAGATCTGCTCTTTGTCCCATGCATGTCCCCTGAGCCGAATCGCAAAGGGACCCGTTTGGTCCCATAGATAGTCGTTTCCCACGACAATTACAGTGGTTCACCAAAATAAGTTATGTATGTCTCATTAGTAACTTCTTATCTGATACACTAATCTACAAAATTCAAACTTTCAGCAAGCTATGGAACAAATGATTGAACAGGCACAACCTCCTGAAGGTGACGAGGCTACCACAGGCACAATGTCACCTCTTGCTGCAGTGCGTCAGTATCTCTCGACTAACAGTGCAAAAAGCACCTTCCTGAGTAATTCTGGGTTGGTTGTTAAGGTAACCTTGTCTAAACCGCCTACTGAAAAAAATCCCCCGGCTAGACAGAGTGATATATCTGTGCTCCAGACACAAGTCCAATCCCTAATGGAGGTCATTTATGAAACAAGAAGAGTGGTTGACAAATGTCGTCAAGATATGAATGGTTTTGAAACCAGACTATCGGACATTTGCTTCATTGTTCAAGAGGAATGGCGCAAAAAAGGGGAAGGTCATGCTGCTCCATCAGATTCTACAGCCTGAAACATTACCACTCTACTGAAATGATCTCTGCTTCTATACATATCATGGTGCATTTATCTGCAATGACTGTAAACTTTTATGCCAACAGGCCTTTTGTTGTATGGTTGTAATTTATTTTGTTGCGATACAATATTTATCCTACTGCCAAAGGCCGTAGAAATTAGCAAGCTATTTTTGTATAGTGTAGGTTTATTCTTAGTAATGTATTCGGCATCATCGATCTCCTTTAGGCCGAAAGCATCGTAGGAGCACAAAGGGCGAATATTCATTCGGCTCACAACTAGAATGGAGCTAAAAACGATTACGGGCCGTATTCGGTATTTAGCCCATAGAAAATAACTGGGCCGAAATCGGCATAAGCTCTTCTTATTTCTGATCGTTCAATTGGTAGGCCCGTGACCACAGTGAGCCATTAACAGGCCTACACATAATATGGGCCCATTGTATTAACGGGCCGTTAACATGTCTAAATATCACGTGGGCCTTATTTGGTCCATAAATGACACGGGCCATTAATAGGCCGAATCGCCGATTGGGCCTTCATTGGGCTAGTATATATCTAGGGCTTGTAGCAGGCCAAAAGATGATTGGGCCTAAAATGTGCCAAATAGTCCACTGGTCATTAGCAGGCCGAAATTTAGCTCAGCCCAAGGTGGCCCATTTACATGGCGGATCGTTAACAGGCCGAAAGTCAGCATGGGCCGTAATTGTACCGACCTACTACACGGGCCTTTAACAGGCCGAAAGTGCTGGCGGGCTGGATGTGTGTCATCGAGGAGATGGGCCGTTAATAGGCCCGAAGTGACGTTGGGCTACATATGGCCCATGGGTTGCGTCGGCCGTTAACAGGCCGAAAGTCAGACCGGGCCGAAAATGGCCCAGTTCCATCACGGTTAGTTTATGGGTCGAAAGGGCCACATATGGGCCCAAATGTAGCAGGACCTTAACAGGCCGGAAACACAACGGGCTGTAATTGGGCCCAAATACAAAGCGGACTGTTAACGGGCCGGAAGCGACCATGGGCCGCAATGATGAGAAATCTACAATGGGCTGGTGACGGGCTGATTTGACACTATTTAAACGGGCCTTACCTGCAAATTGGCCGTGTGCAACTAGGCCGTTAATAGGCCAGCTCGCTAACTTTGACTAGGCCAACCCTTTTAACCAAAATGGGCCACTGTTGGGCCTTGCCACATGTCACTGTTCCATAGGCGCATATTGTCCAGTGGATGGTTGACATCTGTCGCGACATCGAGCTGACACGTGGATCTGTTGGTGAATGAGAATTTTACACGTGGAAAATCGCCATTGGTTAGGGCTGTTAACGGGTTATCGGATCCAAACCAGAACCCGATAGCTTAACGGCGACCCGTTACGATCGATGCCACGTGTCGATCACCCTTGACGAAAACACTTCTATGACGCGACATTTATCGTCATGGAAGTGGACACTTCCATGATGATAATTTCAGTATTGTCATGGAACACTTCTACGACAGCACAGGTATGACTATCTTGATTCTGTCATAAATTTATCACGGATGTACATGCATGACAGAAAATGTGACCTACTATGACAAAGACGTATCATCACGGAAGTGTTTTTTTTGTAGTGTATGTTGACTGCCAGCCCACTCGACACCTATCATACGTGCTTATCTAGTCGATGATGAGGTGGAGCGGTAACGGGATAGAACGAGTCTGCCAACGCAGAGCTTGCCGGCAACCAGAGTCTTGGTCTCCACCTTGCCGGTACGAAGCTTGCCGGCAAGGGAAATTTTGATCTTCAGTACGAGAATAGTACTTCTCGATGACCTGCCTTGAGGTCTTCTTCACAGTCTTGTTTAATCTAAGTCTTGAGTCACAGCAACCCTCTGGCAAGCCCTTGCCGTCAGGAAGGCTACAACTGCCTATGCACAAGTCAGGGTACGAGGGCACCCATGCTTTAGTACACCGACAAACGGGAAAATGTAAACTAGCAACCCAAGCCTCCGAAACTCCTCTCGTCTCCCCCACGGTCAACGCAGATATAAAATCCGCGACGTCCCTTGGACGTGGCTCTATTGGGCTGCCCTCATTAGGAAGCTTGCATACTCGGCAAAATTCCTCAAGTGTCATCTCTCTAGGAATATCATATAAGTTAAATGACACCATGGGTATATCTCTCCTAGAATGAAAGTGAAAACTTTGCACGAAAGTATTAGTGAGGAGGAGATATTGTTCACACTTATCTTCGAGGAACGAGATGAGGCTGGCATTGTTCGCCAAGTAATAGAAATCATCGAAAATTCCCGCATCCCTCAAGAATGTGTCGCATGGCCATTCTCACGGTCGCACCTTAGCCGCACGAGGAAGGTCATAATTGGGCTTTGGAGCCTCTTTAGTACTCTGGCTTGAAGAACCTCTCAACCTCCACTTGAGCATTTTCCTTTTCTGAAAATTTCTGAAATTTTTAGTGACTCCAAATAAAAGTGAACAAAACTCAACAAAATTGCTAGCAACTGCTCCCACAACTATCTAGAGGCTATATCATGCATCAAAACTACTTTGGACCATACAAATTCAACATGCAAGCTCATATACATGGTCACCACAGCAGTAAAAATTTGCAAAACATAAAGCACTAGAACAAAAACTAATTGGAGCATTGGAGGAGTCACATACCGAGGAGCAATTCCTCAAAACAGTTTCAGAAACGGAGTTCCGAGCAAGGAGATCGAAAATCTCACAGAAATGAACAAGAACACAGTCTTGGGAGCAAGTTTGATATTTTTCTAGAGGTGGAAGAAGGTAGTGGCCGGCTGAAATAAGTGAGGGGGGTCCCTATGGGACCCACAAGCCTGGTAGGCGCGCCCAGGGGGGTGGCCATGCCCTGTGAGCTTGTGGCTCACAGGGGCACCCCCCTGGTGTGTATTTAGTGCCAAAAATTCTTAAATATTGCATAAAAATCATACTAAATTTTCAGGGCATTCTGAGAACTTTTATTTTTGGGCCATTTTTTATTGCACGGAAAATTCAGAAAACAGGATAATCATGGCATTTTAATTTTATTAACTTTAAATAATAGAGAGCAAAAGATATGTACAGTAGGTTGTGTTTACTAAATTCACGACCACATGCACCTAAAAAACAATCCATTAATAAGGTTGATCAAGTCTTATTAACAAACTATTTCTGAATGGCATGAAACTGAAGAATCTTCGTATAACACTAAGTTACCTCAATGGGGATATGCATCTCCCCAACAATGAGAGTTCCATATTTCTTTTTGACAGAAAGAAGAGGGAATTCAAAACCTCCAATAGTGATTGTCGAATTTTTTTCAACAATGTTGATACCATTCACTAAAGTTTGTTTCCTCGGAAAATAGACCGTATGCTCATTACCATTGACATGAAAAGTAACCCTGCTTTTGTTGCAATCAATAACAGCCCCTGCAGTGTTCAAAAATGGTCTACCAAGGATAATTGACATGTTGTCGTCCTCGAGAATATCAAGAATAACAAAGTCTGTCAGGATAGTAACATTTGCAACTACAACGGGAACGTCCTCACAAATTCCAATAGGTATAGCAGTTGATTTATCAGCCATTTGCAAGGATATTTTAGTAGGTGTGAGCTTATTCAAATCAAGTATTTTATATAGAGAGAAAGGCATAACACTAACACTGGCTCCCAAATCACATAAAGTGGTTTTAACATAACTTCTTTTAATAGATCATGGTATAGTAGGTTGCTACTTGTGAACTGCGTTGGGATTTCCCCGAAGAGGAGAGGATGATGTAGTACAGTAGAGATAAGTATTTCCCTCAGTTAAGAACCAAGGTTATCAATCCAGTAGGAGAACCAAACAGAACCTCGTTAGCAGCACCTACACACACAAAAGCAAACACTTGCACCCAACGCAAATAAGAGGGTTGTCAATCCCCTTAGCGGTCACTCGCAAGGATTAATTCTAATAGTGATAGATTGAAAAGTAAATTGCAAAATAAAATAAAAGTAAATAAATTGCAGCAAGGTATTTTTGGATTTTAATATATGATAAAAGTAAACCCGGGGGCCATAGTTTTCACTAGAGGCTTCTCTCTTGAACATATAGCATACGGTGGGTAAACAAATTACTATTGGGCAACTGATAGAAAAGCGCATAGTTATTACGGATTCATGGCAATGATCATGTATATAGGCATCATGTCCGAAACAAGTAGACCAACTCCTGCCTGCATCTACTACTATTACTCCACCCATCAACCGCTATCCAGCATGCATCTAGGGTATTAAGTATAAAACAGAGTAACGCCTTAAGCAAGATGACATGATGTAGACAAAGTAAACTCAAGCAATATGATTAAACCCCATCTTTTTATCCTTAATGGCAACAATACAAATACGTGTCTTGTCCCTTTCTGTCACTAGGATATAGAACACGGCAAGATTGAACCAATCACAAAGCACCTCTCCCATTGCAAGATAAATCAATCTAGTTGGCCAAACCAAACGGATAGATCGGAGAGAAATACAAAGCTATAACAATCATGCATAAAAGAGTTCAGAGAAGACTCAAATATTTCTCATGAATAATCTGATCATAAACCCACAATTCATCGGATCCCAACAAACACACCGCAAAACAAGATTACATCAGATAGAACTCCAAGAACATCGAGGAGAACATGGTATTGAAGATCAAAGAGAGAGAAGAAGCCATCTAGCTACTAGCTATGGACCCATAGGTCTGTGGTAAACTACTCACACATCATCGGAGGGGCAGCAAGGTTGATGAAGAAGCCCTCCGTGATCGATTCCCCCTCCGGCAGATTGCCGAAAAAGGCCTCCAGATGGGATCGCGGAAGAATAGAAGCTTGCGGCGGCGGAAAAGTTATTCGTGGTGGCTCTCTATTGGTTTCCCAATATTTGAGAATTTATAGAAGTGGAATTAGGTCAAAAGGAGCCACGAGGGGCCCACAAGGCATCAGGGCGCCCCCCCTAGGGCTGCGCCCTGTTGCCTTGTCACCTCATGAGGCTTCTGGCATCCTCCCGAAGCTTCTAGGGTCTCTTTTGTCCAGAAAAAAATCGTCAAAAGTTTCATGGCATTTGGACTTCATTTGGTACTGATTTCCTAAGAAACCAAAAACAGCAACTGGCACTGGGCACTAGGTTAATAGGTTAGTCCCAAAAAATGATATATAATTGCATATAAAACATCCAAGATTGATACTATAATAGCATGGAACAATAAAAAATTATAGATATGTTGGAGACGTATCATAGGTATTCCTGGATCTCCCAACTTTTTAGGCACTCCATCCTTAAAAGAATAATTTGCAAGCATGGTGGAAATTTCAGCTTCAGGTATCTTTCTTTTATTAGTTACAATATGTTTCATATATTTAGCATATGGAGGCATTTTCAAAATATCAGTCAGGCGAGCGCGCAAAAAGACAGGTCTAAGCATCTCAACAAAGCGCTCAAAGTCTTACTCATCCTTATTTCTAGATGGTTTAGTAGGAAAAGGCATGGGTTTTTGAACCCATGGTTCTCTTTCCTTTCCATGTTTTCTAGCAATGAAATCATTTTTATCATATCTTTTATTCTTAGGAGGTGGGTTATCAAGATCTACGGCAGGTTCTATTTCTACATCATTATTTCGTTGCGCATCATCATGAACATCATTATCATTCTCATTATCATTAAGTGGATGTTCATTACCAGATTGTGTCTCAGCATCAGAAATAGAAACATCATTATGATTCTCAGAAGGTTTTTCTATCACAGGTTCACTAGAAGCAGGCAAAGTTTTATCACTTTTTTTTTCTTTTTCTTCTTAGATGAACTAGGTGCATCAGTATTAATTCTTTGAGAATCTTGCTCAATTCTTTTAGGATGACCTTTAGGATATAGAGGATCCTGAGTCATTCTACCTCCTCTAGTAACAACTCTAACAGCACGATCATTCATTTTACTATTCATCTCATCAAGCAAATCATTTTGGGACTTAGCAATTTGTTCCAACTAAGTATGAACCATAGAAGCATGCTTACTTAAGCCCTTAACATCATTAGCAGTTCTAAACATCAAATAACTCAAACGATCTATCATGAAAGCATTGCGTTTCAATTGATTGCTAACATACATATTAAAGTGGTCCTGCTTAATGATGTAATTACCAAATTCATACAGGCATTGGCTAGCGGATTTATTATAAGGAATATCACCTTCATCGAATCTAGTAAGATAATTTACCTCTATTACCTGTATCGGGGTGTCGAGCCCATGTATTTCTTCAATAGGCGGTAAATTCTTAACATCTTCAGTTTTAATACCCTTTTCTTTCATAGACTTCTTAGCTTCTTGCATATCTTCTGGACTGGGGAATAGAATACCTCTCTTCTTCGGAGTTGGCTATGGTGATGGTTCAGGAAGTGTCCAATCATTGGCAGTTCTCAACATATTATTCAATAGTTCTTTAGCCTGTCCAATAGTTCGTTCCCTGAAAACAGAACCAGCACAACTATCTAGGTAGTCCCTAGAAGCATCAGTTAGTCCATTATAAAAGATATCAAGTATTTCATTCTACTTAAGAGGATGATCAGGCAAAGCATTAAGTAGTTGGAGAAGCCTCCCCCAAGCTTAAGGGAGATTCTCTTCTTCAATTTGCACAAAGTTAAATATTTCCTATAAGGTAGCTTGTTTCTTATGAGCAGGAGAATATTTTTTAGAGAAGTAGTATATCATATCCTGGGGACTACGCACACAACCAGGAGCAAGAGTATTAAACCTTTTCTTAGCATAACCCTTTAATGAGAAAGGAAACAACTTAAGAATGTAATAGTAACGAATTTTTTCCTCATGAGCAAATAGGGTGGCTATATCATTCAATTTAGTAAGGTGTGCCACAACAGTTTCATTTTCATAACCATGAAAAGGATAAGATTCAACCAAAGTAATTAACTCAGGATCGACAGAGAATTCATAATCCTTATCAGTAACAAAGATAAGAGAGGTAGCAAACTTGGGATCATATTTCATTCTCTCCATCATAGACTTTTCTTTAAGCTTAGCCAGTAATTTTCTAACGTCATCTCTATCATTGCAAGCAAGAAATTCTCTAGCTATTTCTCCATCTAAAACATAACTATCAGGTATCTTAGGCATTTCTACTCTAGCAGGAGAGCTAGGAATAATAGGTGAGTCATAATTTTCAGAAGTTTCAACATTTTCAGTTTCTTTAGCTTTAGCAATTTGTTCATCAAGAAATTCACCTAGTGGCACAGTATTATCAAGCATAGTACTAGCATCATCACAAGTTTCATTTATAACAGAAGTAGTATCATCAATTACTTGCGACATATCAGAATGAATAACAGGTGGGGGTGTCGCAAGCCTACTCAAAATAGAAGGTGAATCAAGTGCAGAGTGTGATGGCAGTTCCTTACCTCCCCTCGTCTTAGAGGGAACGATCTTGGTCTTAGCATCTTTCAGATTCTTCATAGTGATCAACAGATATAAATCCGAAGTGACTCAACAAATAGAGCTATGATCCCTCGCAACTGTGCCAGAAAAAGGTCTTGATAACCCACAAGTATAGGGGATCGCGACAGTCTTCGAGGGTAGTATTTCACCCAAATTTATTGATTCGACACAAGGGGAGCCAAAGAATATTTGTGAGTATTAGCAGTTGAGTTGTCAATTCAACCACACCTGGAGAACAAAATATCTGCAGCAAAATATTTAGTAGCACAGTAGTATGATAGTTTTGATAGCAGTAGTAACAGTAGCAATAGCAGTAAAGACAGTAACAGTAGCAGTTTTGTAGTGATTGTAACAGCAGCAGCAATAGTAACTTAGCAAAGATCAATATGAGAAAAGCGTACGCATTGGATCGGTGATGGATAATTGTGTTGGATGACATTCATCATGTAACGGTCACAACCTAGAGCGATACACAATAGCTCCAATTCATCAATGTAATGTAGGCATGTATTCCATATATAGTCATACGTGCTTATAGTAAGAACTTGCAAGACATCTTTTGTCCTACCCTCCCGTGACAGCGGGGTCCATAGGGAAACTAAGGGATATTAAGGCCTCCTTTTAATAGAGAACTGGAACAAAGCATTAGCACTTAGTGAATACATGAACTCCTCAAACTGCGGTAATCACCGGAAAGAATCCCAATTATTGTCACCTTGGGGTATGAGGATCATAGCACGTAATAGGTGCATACAACTTGCAAGATAGGATCAAGAACACAAACATATTCATGAAAACATATAGGGTTTAGATATGAAATCATGGCACTCGGGCCCTAGTGACAAGCATTAAGCATAGCAAAGTCATAGCAACATCAATCTCAGAACATAATGGATACTAGGGATCAAACCCTAACAAAATTGACTCGATTACATGATAAATCTCATCCAACCCATCACCGTCCAGCAAGCCTACAAAGAAATTACTCACACCCGATGGTGAGCATCAAGAAATTGGTGATGGAGGATGGTTGATGATGAAGACGGCATCGAATCCCCCTCTCCGGAGCCCCGAACGGACTCCAGATCAGCCCTCCCGATGAAGAACAGGAGGTGGCAGCGGCTCCGTATCGTAAAACACAATGATTCATTTTCTCTAATTTTTTTCTCCATGAATAGGTATATATGGACTTGGAGTTAGGGTTGCCGGAGCTGCCAGGGGCCCACAAGCCTGGGGGCGCGCCCTGGGGGTAGGCGCGCCCCCTGAGCTTGTGGCTCCTGGGTGGCCCCCCTCCAGTAGATCTTTTCGCCGGTATTTTTTTATATATTCTGAAATAATTCTCCGTAAATTTTTAGCTCAATCCGAGAATTTTATTTCTGCACAAAAATAACACCATGGCAATTCTACTGAAAACATCGTCAGTCCGGGTTAGTTCCATTCAAATCATGCAAATTAGAGTCCAAAACAAGAGCAAAAGTGTTTGGAAAAGTAGATACGTTTGGGATGTATCAGCGCGCCCTGTTGCCTTGTTGTCTCCTCATTTGTCCTCTGGTCTCCTCCAGAAGCTTCGGTCTCTTATGTCCAGAAAAAAAAATCATCAAAAAGTATCGTAGCGTTTGGACTCCGTTTGGTACTGATTTTCTGGAAAACCAAAAACAAGCAGAAAACAGCAACTGACACTAGGCACTGGGTTAATAGGTTTGTTCCCAAAAAAGATATAAAATAGCATAAAATGCATATAAAGTATCCAAGATTGATAATATAATAGCATGAAAAATAAAAAAATTATAGATACGTTGGAGACGTATCATTGGTCACTGATCCGGCCGGATCCCGTCTACCGGCGGAAAGGAAAGATGTGCAGCATTGCTCTGTTCGACGGCGTCAAGGCAGGAAATCCACTGCCGGCTCGTCCCAATCTACGGTACCCGTCGTTCTCTCTGACCAAGCTCCAGCGCGGTAGGGCCTTCGCCCCTTGCTCGCTTCTGTAGTATGGGCAGATCCCTCCCGCCGGCGCCCTCCTAGTTACATCCCGACGACCCTCAGGTATAGCTTCCTCTGGCCTTGCTCCACTGCCCATCTTCCCACGTCGTTGCATGTGGAAAATCCTACATGTGGATCTTCTCTAGTTCTTTGCCTAAAACGTAGCTCGACCGACGTACTTTCCATCTTGCAATCTCGTCCTCACACATTTTTAGATAAACCACCGTGCTGCTATCTTCCCCTTAGGACAAGGAATATGCTTTTTTTTTCTCGGCGTATGTTCATCAATTGTTATTGGCCAATAATTGTTTCCTTTCTACCTCTTTTTGCAAATAGGGCTATCCATTTCACCTCGTTGCTATTGCGACCTTTTGGTGAACTGCACAAAGCACTTTTTTCTTAAGAGTGTTTTGTGTAGTTCTACTAAAATGTCACACGAGCAACGTTTCTACATTTTAGTGGGACTGCACAAAGGGAGATTGGTTTTGCTATCCTCCTCATCCAACTCTGAGCCTAATCTTCTCCAACAAGTAGTTAGTCTTAAGAGAGACTGCAAAGGTGACAGGCTTCTATTTGTGTGTTTATTGTTTCATCAACAGTTCCTCTATTATTGTAACCACACTTACTCAATATCT
Organism: Elymus sibiricus; assembly: GCA_039707655.1. NCBI lineage: Eukaryota > Viridiplantae > Streptophyta > Magnoliopsida > Poales > Poaceae > Elymus > Elymus sibiricus. The sequence goes on from CM077674.1 coordinate 259,703,441, forward strand.
TTGCGAACAGGGATGCTCACCTCTATTTTAGTGAAACTGCACAAAATGATCGGAATGTTCCATGCTTCTGGCAGCTTCTTTTTTGCCAACATGTCATGTCGATTTTGACAGAGTTGCGGGAAAGTAGCTGGCAATGAACATCTGGACAACATCGATCAATTTTTATTTTTTCTTTATTTGTACACCTTCTCACAACTTTGTCTTCGGTTGTGATGTAAATATTTGGCTCTGATCTGTGAATCATTGAGATGCATTAGCAAGGAAGTTAGTTTTTTATTTTTTTGCGAAAGAGCATGAATGTTAGTTTCCTTTGTCTTTGATGGAATGTTGTAACGAGACAACCTTCCAGCTGGCAAGACACATGAAACAAAAGCTGAAAGCTTCATAGCATTATACAATTTCATGTCGCTGAAAAATTATGCGTACATATATTATGTAAACAAATGTTGAAAGCTTGATAGCATTGCCAGAAGCCATTCAGCATCCGGGTCCATGTGCCATGCACCAAATTAGAGTGCACAACCGCATGGGAGACTCAGCCCGGTCGTTGCACTGCAGTAATAATGAGTAATGAGCAGTCAAAGCATAAGCCCCACCTTTCCCACAGTAAGTTGCTCGGACGAAGCAACCATCAATTCACTCTTCTTTGAATCTACTCCTACTAGTATGAAGGTGCAAGGTGCAAAACCAAGTGCGCGTTTGGCCTGTCGGTCAACGCGCTTCCTCTTGGCATATCACTAACATGTGGGAGCGGAGTGTGAGCAAACCGGTCGCAATTGATGGCAAAATGGCCAACCCACCGCACCTTGAGAGAGACGAGGAGCGAGAACACAGACAGGCTAGGTGTCGCATGGAGGCCAAGAAATATTATGGTGATAGTGTGAGGAGTACTACATCACGGGGCTGCCATTTTCCGCACTGCTCCGGAGTAAATGTGTACAAGATTGCTTTATCACAGATTAAAATAAAATAAGAGTGCAGACGCTCCACCGTGCGGTTCCTAGTACCTGTATACTAGTACTACTCGTACTACTAAACCTTGCGCTTGGCTCTTCGCCTCTTCGGGAAGTCGAACAATGATGGTACTACAGCGTATGCTTCTGGCAATCTGACACCGAATGAACTGATGCACGTCCACCGTGTGGGCGAGGGAGAGCGCATAGTAGTCAAAAGCTTCTCCTTGTCCCGCGAGCCACCGCGCGTGTGGAAGAGGGAGAGGGCATAGTAAGCAAGCTTCTCCTCGTTTTCCTCATCCTGCGAGCCACTGCGCGCATGGGAGAGGGAGAGGGCGTAGTGTAGGAAGCAAGCTTCTCCTCGTTCTTCGAGTTGACGGGACACAAGAAAGTAGTGCTAGTACTACTAGTCCATACTGCCTCCTTTCAGGTTAATATGGCTTAATTTGAAATGAGATAAATACACTGGCGGTCACTGTATTTGTAAAATTACGGTCACTGGACTTCATAATACGCTCATTACGGTTAATATATACATTTTGCGGTGTTTATACGGTCACTAGCTCACCGTAGGGCACCGTATTGCACTCTGTTGACTGGCCAAATAGTCTACGTAGCACTTTGTTGAATTGTTAAATTGACACATGGTCTGTGGATCCCACCTGTCAGTTGGCAGACGAAAGAAATAAGTTAAACAAAACTTTACACAGGCGCGGCATGTGTACGTGTGCGTGTTGCATCCATGCATTAGGGCGTCACGCACGTTTTTATGTGCATGTGTACATGTGACTGTTACATGCATGCATGAGGGTTGTAGTCCCTCACATTCACATGTTCATATTTCTAAGCTTCGTTAAAAGTTGCATGCAATGTTTAAGAGAAAACTCACCAATGCATGTAAGAGTTCTGGTCATTCATTGTTCATGCATGCATGCATGCATTGCCGATATTAATGCATTGGTAAACACAATTTCTTGAGGAAAACGAGCCCATTAATTGAGTAATTTTGCAAAGTAGTACGACAAAAAAGTATTTCAGGACTCATCATCTACTAAACCGGAAGGAGGGAGTAGGTACATAATTGGCGCCGGGAGCCTTGGCCAATGGTTCTTGTTATTGGATAGGATGAGCGTAGAGGCATTGGTCCCCATCGGTCAGAGAAAACTATTCAACCAGTCTTCACAGTGAAGTGACAATACTTGCTGCAGCAAATGGGACACTTAATTAATGAGCTGAGCTAGCGTGTTAGTGTTACCAAATCATACCTTACCCTGTAATGCCATCATGTCTGCCAGTTGAGCACGCTTCCGCAATTACGCGTACGCACCTCTCTCTCTTCCATTAACTGACACATGGGCCCGCTATAGATGGATTACCAGCTTGATCCACTACCATCCGTTTGATGTAGTATGCATGAGAATCCTCTACCACGCAACATGCATTAGTGCATTCTAAGTGGGTTTTCAATCACAATGCTTCCATATCAACAAGCATAAGAAAACACCGCAACACAACATGCAACATACTCCCTCTGTTCCGTTTACTCATGCGTAGATCATTGACCTTCAAATGGAGATCACAATATCACCAATTCACTCTCTCTTTCATAAACTCGTGATAGATCAATGACCTTCTCTTTTCAAACGACCAAGTACTAGCACGGAAATACGAGCATGGTAAAACATAATCCCTCTGTTCCGTTTTATAGTGCGCGTAAGCTTTTGGCCAAAATTCCATAATGTACAGCGTGGACGCAATTTTAGACGGCATTACCCCTTGCTGAAATGATGGATGTTAGAGCAGGTAGCGCACATGGGAGTGAGACAAACCTGCATGCAGGGGTAGTTTGGTCGATAGCAGAACAAACAGCTCATCCATCGTAAGATACGTTTGCATGGAAATACTACTTCTCGGTCGTTGGAACTCGTTCTTCTTCCTTTCGCCGACACGTGGGACATCCAGCATCTGGGTCCACGTGGCATGCAAGAAATTAGAGATAAGTACAAGTGAGACTCAGGAACGGTCACACACGTAGGTGGAGTACTGATACGTCTCCATCGTATCTATAATTTTTGAATGTTTCATGCCAATATTCTACAACTTTTACATACTTTTGGCAATATTTTATATTATTTTTGTGACAAACATATTGATCCAGTGCCCAGTGCCAGTTCCTGTTTTCTGCTTGCTTTTTGTTTCGCAGAAAATCCATATCAAACGAAGTCCAGACGAGATAAAAATTTATGGAGAATTATTTTGGAATATATGTGATTTTTGGGAGGTGGAGTCAACGCAAACGGAGGCCCACAACCTTCACAAGGCAACAGGGCGCCACTGCACCCCAGGCCACGCGGGATTGCCTTGTGGGCACCTCGTAAGTCGGTTGGGGTCCTTCTTCGGCCACAAGGAAGCTTATATCGAGAAAAAAATCTTGTTAAAATTTCAGCCCAATCGGAGTTACGGATATCCAGGAATATAAGAAATGGTTTTCGGCCAGAAAAATAGAACACGAAACAGAAGAGAAACAGAGAGAGAGATCCACTCTCGGAGGGACTCCTGCTCTCCAGGAGCCATGGCGGCCATGAACCAAAGGGGAAACTCTCCTCCCATCTAGGGGGGAGGCCAAGCAAGAAGAAGAAGGCGGGGGGCTCTCTCCCCCTCTCTTCCGGTGGCATCGGAGCGCCGCCGGGGGAACCATCGTGACGGCGATCTACACCAACAACTTCACCGCCGTCATCACCAACTCTCTCCCCCTCTATGCAGCGGTGTAACCTCTCTATTCCCGCTGTAATTCTCTACTTGAACATGGTGCTTAATGCTATATATAATTATCCAATGATTTGTGGCAATCCTATGATGTTTGAGTAGATTCATTTTGTCCTATGGGTTGATTGATGATCGTGATTGGTTTGAGTTGTATGTTTTATTTTCATGTTTTCCTATGGTGCCCTCCGTGTTGCGCAAGCGTGTGGGATTACCGATGTAGGGTGTTGCAATACGTTCATAATTCTCTTATAGTGGGCGGCTAGAGTGACAGAAGCTTACACCCGAGTAAGGGGGTTGTTGCGTATGGAAGTAAAGGGGACTTGTTACTTAATGCTATGGTTGGGTTTTACCTTAATGATCTTTAGTAGTTGCGGATGCTTGCTAGAGTTCCAATCATAAGTGCATATGATCCAAGTACGGAAAGTATGTTAACATATGCCTCTCCCTCATTGCATATGATAAGTATCTACCATGTCATATTCAATTGCCTATGAACAATCTTTCTCATCGTTCTACAAAAAGCTCTCTACTAAACAATTAACTTTTATTATCTTGCAAATTACTCCTAGTTTTATTCCCGCTAAGTACTTCTAGTTTTATTCTTGCAAACTTATCCTTACACATACAAAGTAGTTTTATTCATGTTCTAGGTAAAGCGAACGTTAAGTGTGCGTAGAGTTATATCGGTGGTCGATAGAACTTGAAGGGAATATTAATTCTACCTTTAGCTCCTCGTTGGGTTTGACACTCTTACTTATCGAAAGAGGCTACAATTGATCCCCTATACTTGTGGGTTATCAAGACCTTTTTCCGGCGCCGTTGCCGGGGAGCAATAGCGTGGGGTTGATATTCTCGTGTGTGCTTGTTTGCTTTATCACTAAGTAGTTTTAATTTTCTGTTCTAAGTTGTTTTATATCTTTAGTTATGGATATGGAACACGAAATACCAAAAAAATTAGTTGTACTTGCTACTCATGGAGATGGGGAACCTCCTAAAACCCTCGATGTTGGTTATGTGGAAAACATTAAATATTACTTTGATAATCCTGATAAATCTCCATTCAACTTGATAATGGGAGGTACTTTGGATCAACGGGAATACTTTAGGGATTATCGCTTGTCTCAAAAAGGGAAACTCCTATGGGATCAAATTGATTATTTGCAATGGTATGCTTGGAATTTATGCTTAAGATATTATTATACTTGTTGCTCTGAGATGAAGGCTCCACACGTTCCCTTTTCATGTGAATTTAATGATAATGAAACCTTGGCTTCTTATGCTAATGGTGTATATGATTACTATGATGTGGAACAAATAGAAGAATTTGTTGCTTTTAAGGGTGCTTATGAAATTGAATCTTTGTTTGAAAAGTATGAAAATTATGATGATGCTATTTACATATCTGAAAATTATGCTATACTTAAATATTGCTATGAAAATTATAAATACAATGCCCATATTGATGAATTTATTGAGAAAGTCTCCGCTGTCCAAGAAGAGACTAATATTTTGTAGGAATCTATGGAAAAAGAAATTGCTGAAACTGTGAGTTCATTAGATGAAAAAGATGAGAAGGAGAATGAAAAACAAAAGGGGGAAGAGCGGATTAGCTACCCATGCCCACCTTCTAATGAGAGTAACTCTTCAACTCATACATTGTTTAATTTCCCTTCGTGCTTACCAAAGGATGAATGTTATGATAATTGCTATGATCCCTTGGATTCATTTGAGATATCCCTTTTTGATGAAATTAATGCTTGCTATGCTTGTGGCCATGATGCCAATTTTAATTATACTTATGGAGATGAACTTGCTATAGTTCCTTATGTTAAGAATGAAATTGTTGCTATTGCACCCACACATATAGTCCTCTTATCCTTTTGAATTCTCCCAACTACACTATATCGGAGAAGTTTGTGCTTATTAAGGATTATATTGATGGGGTGCGTTTTATCGTTGCACATGATGATTTTGAGGATATAATATGCATGTGCTTGCTTCTCCTAATTGCAATTATTATGAGAGAGGAACTATATCTCCACCTCTCTATGTTTCTAATATGATAAAATTGCAAGAAATTGTTTATACTATGCATTGGCCTTTACTTGATGTGCATGAATTGTTCTTTTATGACATGCCAATGCATAAGAAGAGAGTTAGACTTCGTCATTGCATGATATATGTTGCTTTGTGATCACTACTAAATTATAAATCATTGTTAATTAAAATTGGCTTTGATATACCTTGGGATCCGGGTGGATCAATTACTTGAGCACTTTATGCCTAGCTTAATGGCTATAAAGAAAGCGCTTCCTGGGAAACAACCCAGAAGTTTTAGACAGTCATTTTATTTTATTGTGTGCTTTTAAAAAATTTAAAAACAAAAAAATATAGAGGGGAACCTAAAACTTTTCAAAAAGAAAAGTGAAAGTAAGAAAGACGAACATCGTTGAAGTGGGGGACGTCCTTGAACTTTGTTCATGCTCATGGAAACTTTGTGAATCTTGATTACAGAAAAATTTCAACAAAAATAATTATCCCCTTGTACAAATTCATTGTATTATAAAAATAATGTGCCAAGATTTACCTTTAGGATGTTTAAATTGCTTGTTTGGTGTGTGCTGTGCAAAAACAGAAACTTTAGCTGTAGTGCGTGAATTTACATTTTTTTACTGGGTGTACAAAAATTCTGAAATTTTTAGACAGTTCTTCTATGCAAATTTTCTATTACTTCCTAATTTTTCAGAATTTTTAGAATTACAGAAGTATATGTTTCATCTACATCTTTACAGACTGTCCTGTTTTCAAAGATTGCTATTATAGTTTCTTTATTTGCGTATGTTTGAAATCTTGTTGAGCCCCATTGACTTGGGAGCCATAGAATTGTGATAGCATACAGTGGGTAATGTTTGATTATAATTAAACAATAATGTTACAGCAGGACATGATGGGATTTGATGTTATATGTACTAACCCCTCTAATAAAAAGTTCGGTTGAGTTTTGTGTGGATGAAGTGTTCGAAGAACGAGGAGGTATCGATATGAGGAGAATAAGGAGAGGAAAGAGTTCAAGCTTGAGGATGTCCAAGGCACCCCAAGTAAATATTCAAGGAGACTCAAGCGTCTAAGCTTGGGGATGCCCCGGAAGGCATCCCATCTTTCTTCGACGATTATCGGTATGTTTCGGTTTTTGTTTTGTTCACACGATATGCGTAAATTCTTGGAGCGTCTTTTGTGTTTATTTATCCTTTTTATTTTATGCACCATTATGGTATGAGATAGTCCTTGGTTGATTTATAGAATGCTCTATGCACTTCACTTATATCTTTTGAGTATGGCTTTATAGAATGCTTCATGTGCTTCACTTATATCATTTGAAGTTTGGATGCCTGTTTCTCTACATTTGGAAAACCGTTATTTATAGAATGCTCTTTTGCTTCACTTATATTTATTAGAGTGTGGTCTTTTGTAGAAAGAATTAAACTCTCATGCTTCACTTATATCTATTTAGAGAGTTAACAGGAATTGGTCATTCACATGGATAGTCATAAAATCCTACATAAAACTTGTAGATCACTGATTATGATGTTTGATTCCTTGCAATAGTTTTGCGATATTAAGATGGTAATGTGTGGGAAGTACTAGTGAATGACTGTGGTTTAGTAAGAATATTGGTGTTAAGGTTTGTGATTCCCGAAGCATGCATGTATAGTCTCTAGTTGTGCGATGAAGTTATATCCTACTCATGTTAGTATCCAATGTTAATTATTCGCAATGCAAGATTATGACCGTTGTCGCTCTCTAGTTGGTCGCTTCTCAATCTATTTGCTAGCCTTCGCCTGTACTAAGCGGGAATGCTACTTGTGCATCCAAACCCTTAAACCAAAGTTGTTCCAGATGAGTCCACCATATCTACCTATATGCGGTATTACTCTGCCATTCCAAGTAAATTTGCATGTGCCACCTCTAATCATTCAAATAAGCATTTGTTTTGTGTGCCCATACAGCTCATGGAGCGGCAGGGGGTGGTCAGTATCTTCCATGCTAAGCGGGTTATTCTCATGATGGGTGTTTATTCACTTGTCATTGCACAAGAGAGGCTGGTAATTGGGATGCCTAGTCCTGTAATCAAAATGAAAAATTTATAATGAAACAAACTCCCCTGGAAAGTTGATTGTATGGAGGGCACCTGAGGATTCGGCTAGCCATGGCTTGTGTTTGAATGGTTGAGGGGGAGTAAACTTTACCTTTCCACTTGGGAACCGCCAATAATGTGTTTAGCATGGAAGATAATGAGAATCCTTGGTCGTGATGTTGACAGGAAAAGTACACCTCTCAAAATGTATTCATCTCTGATTTAAGCTTCGAGCTCTGGCACCTCTGCAAATCCATGCTTCCCTCTGCGAAGGGCCTATCTATTTACTTTTATGTTATTTTACTTTTATTGTTGAGTCATCACCTTCTCAATTAAAGCACCAGTTGGAGAGCACTATTGTCATTCTTATGCATTCAGTATAGTTAAATGTTGTGTGCATCGTGACTGGATCAATGATTGAGCATGACGAGCTAGGGATAGCATTCTTTAGCATTTTTATTTTGAAAGGCATGATTGTTTGTTGGTATGCCTGAGTATTGATGTCTTTATATCAAATTATAGACTATTGCCTTGAATCACTCGTATCTTAATATTCATGCCATGATTAGATTATATGATCAAGATTGTGCTAGGTAGCATTCCACATGAAAAATTATCTTTTTATCATTTACCTACTCGAGAAAAAGCAGGAATTAAGCTTGGGGATGCTGATACGTCTCCGTCGTATCTACAATTTTTGATTGTTTCATGCCAATATTCTACAACTTTCACATACTTTTGGTAATATTTTATATTATTTTTGTGACTAACATATTGATTCAGTGCCAGTTCCTGTTTTCTGCTTGTTTTTGTTTCGCAGAAAATCCATATCAAATGAAGTCCAAACGTGATAAAATTTTATGGAGAATTATTTTGAAATATATGTGATTTTTGGGAGGTGGAATCAATGCAAACGGAGGCCCACAGCCTTCACAAGGCAACAGGGCACCACTGCCCCCCAGGCCATGCGGGGTTGCCTTGTGGGCACCTCGTAAGTCAGTTGAGGTCCTTCTTCGGCCGCAAGGTAGCTTATATCGAGAAAAAAATCATGTTAAAATTTCAGCGCAATCAGAGTTTCCGGGAATATAAGAAACGGTTTTCGGCCAGAAAAACAGAACGCGAAACAGAAGAGAAATAGAGAGAGAGAGAGAGAGAGAGAGAGAGAGAGAGAGATCCAATCTCGCAGGCGCTCCTGCCCTCCGAGAGCCATGGCTGCCATGAACCAGAGGGGAAACTCTCCTCCCATCTAGGGGGAGGCCAAGCAAGAAGAAGGAGGAGGGGGCTCTCTCCCCCTCTCTTCCGGTGGCGCCTGAGCACCGCTGGGGGGACCATCATGACGGCGATCTACACCAACAAGTTCGCCGCCGTCATCACCAACTCTCTCCCCCTCTATGCAGTGGTGTAACTTCTCTATTCCCACTGTAATTCTCTACTTGAACATGGTGCTTAATGCTATATATCATTATCCAATGATTTGTGGCAATCCTATGAAGTTTGAGTAGATTCGTTTTGTCCTATGGGTTGATTGATGATCGTGATTGGTTTGAGTTGTATGTTTTATTTTGGTGCTGTCCTATGGTGCCCTCCGTGTTGCGCAAGTGTGTGGGGTTACCGATGTAGGGTGTTGCAATACATTCATAATTATCTTATAGTGGGCGGCTAGAGTGACAGAAGCTTACACCCGAGTAAGGGGGTTGTTGCGTATGGGAGTAAAGGGGACTTGTTACTTAATGCTATGGTTGGGTTTTACCTTAATGATCTTTAGTAGTTGCAGATGCTTTGCTAGAGTTCCAATCATAAGTGTATATGATTCAAGTACGGAAAGTATGTTAGCGTATGCCTCTCCCTCATTGCATATGATAAGTATCTACCATGTTATATTCAATTGCATATGGACAATATTTCTCATCGTTCTACAAAAAGCTCTCTACTAAACAACTAACTTTTATTATCTTGCAAATTACTCCTAGTTTTATTCCCGCTAAGTACTTCTAGTTTTATTCTTGCAAACTTATCCTTACACATACAAAGTAGTTTTATTCTTGTTCTTGGTAAAGCGAACGTTAAGTGTGCGTAGAGTTGTATCGATGGTCGATAGAACTTGAAGGGAATATTAATTCTACCTTTAGCTCCTCGTTGGGTTCGACACTCTTACTTATCAAAAGAGGCTACATTTATCCCCTATACTTGTGGGTTATCAAGTACGTGCAGGGGACGCTGTAATAATGACTAATGAGCAGTCAAATCACACAGTAAGTTGCTCGGACGAAGCAACCATCATTTCACTCTTCAATGGCACATACGCAATATAAAAAGGTTGATATGGAGAGAGAAAGGAAACCGCTCCACTATATATACATAATAATATAATATAGCTAGGAGCCTAAGCTACACACCTGCTTGCTGGGGTTGCTCTCTTCACACTCTCGCACAGAACGATGGTGGCCACACCACTGGTCACATATCCGGTTGGATCCCGTCCGCCGGGGGAAGGGGAGGATGTTTTGCGTAGAATTGGTCGGCAGCGGCGAGGGAGAAAACCCACTGTCGGCGCATCCCGATCAGGGGTCCCCGCTATTCTCTCTCACAAAGCTCCGGCGCGGTAGCCTTCGCCGCTTGCTCAATGCCGCAATATGGGTTGATGCCGCCTCCTACCACCCTCCTAGCTACTTCATCCCGAGGTACAACTTCCTTTGGAGCCGCCTTGCTCCACTGCCCCAGCTCCCCACGTCGCTCCATGTGGATCTTTCTCTACTTCTTTGCCCCGCACGTAGCTATGCCGGCTTCTATTTGTGATGAGTTTATGTCTCATCAACTAGCACTACTAGGGAAAACCTTATAGGTGGAGGCTTAACAGTAGCGTGGGTTAGAGATGCGCGCTACTAGTACTTTACAGTAGCGCGTGATACGTCTCCAATGTATCTATAATTTTTTATTGTTCCATGCTATTATAGTATCAATCTTGGATGTTTTTATATGCAATTATATATCATTTTTTGGGATTAACTTATTAACCTAGTGCCCAGTGCCAGTTGCTATTTTCTGCTTGTTTTTGGTTTTTTAGGAAATTAGTACCAAACGAAGTCCAAATGCTACAAAACTTTGTGGAGATTTTTTTCTGGACAAAAGAGACCCTGGAGACTTGGAGAGGAGGCCAGAAGCTTCACGAAGCCTCCACAAGGCAACAGGGCACGGCCCCAGGGGGCGCGCCCTGATGCCTTGTGGGGCCCTCATGGATCCTTTTGACCTAATTCCACATCTATAAGATCTCAAATATTCAGAAACCAACAGAGAGCCACCCCGAATAAGTTTTACGCCGCCGCAAGCCTCTGTTCTTCCGCGATCCCATTTGGAGGCCTTTTCCGGTACTCTGCCGGAGGGGGAATCGATCACAGAGGGATTCTACATCAACCTTGCTGCCCTTCCGATGATGTGTGAGTAGTTTACGACAGACCTATAGGTCCATAGCTAGTAGCTAGATGGCTTCTTCTCTCTCTTTGATCTTCAATACCATGTCCTCCTTGATGTTCTTGGAGTTCTATCCGATGTAATATTCTTTTGCGGTGTGTTTGTTGGGATCTTATGAATTGTGAGTTTATGATCAGATTATTCATGAGAAATATTTGAGTCTTCTCTGAACTCTTTTATGCATTTGGTTTGGCCAACTAGATTGGTTTATCTTGCAATGGGAGAGGTGCTTTGTGATGGGTTCAATCTTGCGGTGCTCAATCCCAGTGACAGAAAGGGACATGACACGTATTTGTATTGTTGCCATTAAGGATGAAAAGATGGGGTTTAATCATATTGCTTCAGTTTACTTTGTCTACATCATGTCATCTTGCTTAAGGCGTTACTCTGTTTCATACTTAATACCCTAGATGCATGCTGGATAGCGGTCGATGGGTGGAGTAATAGTAGTAGATGCAGGCAGGATTCGGTCTACTTGTCTCAGACGTGATGCCTATATACATGATCATTGCCATGAATCCGTCATAATTATTTGCTTTTCTATCAATTGCCCAACAGTAATTTGTTTACCCACCGTATGTTCTGCGCTCGAGAGAGAAGCCTCTAGTGAAAACTATGGCCCTCATGTCTACTTTTATCATATATTAAAATCCAAAAATACCTTGCTGCAATTTATTTACTTTTATTTTATTTAGTATTTTAGTTTATCTATCTATCACTATCAGAATTAATCCTTGCAAATAACCACTAAGAGGATTGACAACCCTCTTATTTGCGTTGGGTGCACGTGTTTGGTTTTGTGTGTGCAGGTGCTGCTAAAGGGATTTTGCGTGGTTCTCCTAATGCATTGATAAACTTGGTTCTTAACTGAGGGAAATACTTATCTCTACTATACTACATCATCCTCTCCTCTTCGGGGAAATACCAACGCAGTCTACAAGTAGCAGGAAAAATTTCTGGCGCCGTTGCCGGGGAGACATCACCCAAATTACCAAGTACCTTCACACAAACTATCATCCACTTGCATTTATTTTATTTGCCTTTTTATTTGCATTTGCCTCTCGTTTTCATCTCCCCCACTTCTAAAACAATTTTACAAAAACACAAAAATATTTTATTTGCTTGCTTGCTTGCTTTTATTGCCTTCATGTCAAACACACAAGAACAGAAAATAAAACAAAAAATTAAGATACTATGGATCCACTTAAAGTTTTCTACTTGGATCATCTCCGATCCATTTGTGCTCGTGCCGAAACCCCAACTAGTTTAGTTGAGGGAAAATCATTAGATGAGCATGCTCAATTTGTGCGTCACCGTTTGTCTCAAAAAGGGAGACTCTTATGGAATCAAATAAATTGTTTGCTATGCTATGCTTGGAATCTATGTGAAATTTATGATTTTACTTGTTGCTCTAAGAACCCTAAAAAACACCTTCCCTACCTATGTGAGTTTAATGATAATGAAATCCTATCTTCTTATGCCAAGGGTGTTTATAGTTACTATGATATCAAACAAATTGAAGAATTTGTTGCTTTTAAGGGTGCTTATGAAGTTGCTTCTTTGATTGAAAAGTATGATGCTATTCTCTACAAATCTAATTTTTTTGACATACTTAAGTATTGCTATGAAAACTATGCTCCTAATGCCTATGTTAAAAAATTTATTGAGAGAATGTCTGCTACTTGGGAAGAAAATAATGATATGCATGAATCCATAGATAATTATGATTTTGTTGATTCGATTGAAATATCCCCTCTTGATGAATGTGATGCTTGCTATTCTTATGGCCATGATGCCAATATTAACGATGCTTATAGAGATGAACTTAAAAATGAAATTATTGCTATAGCACCCATACTTGATAGCTCCTTGAATGAAAAGCATGATTGCAATGATGTTATTATAAATTCTATTAATGTCAATTGTGCTAATGATATGCAAAGCTACAAGCTTGGGGATGAAAATTTTGTTATTTGCACTACTTATTGCAATGATCATGATTGGGGTGATGATGCTTCTTATGATCTTGAAAATTTATTTAAGCCTCATGATGAATATGTTATTGATAATAGAATTTGCAATACTATTAAAAGTGGGTTTGGAAGAGTGTCAACTTTAGGTAATAATGATCCCGCTACTTTGGAGAGTGTTCAATCTTATGAAATTTTTGATAAAAGTGGGTTTGGAGAGGTCGTGACTTTAGTTGATGTTAATCCCACTATCTTGGAAGATTATAAAACTTTTATGCATGTGGATCGTGAAGAGAATATTTTATATGATAGCTATATTGTTTAATTTGACTATGATCCTACATGTAATTATTATGAGAGAGGAAAATATGGTTGTAGAAATTTTCATGTTAGTCAATTACCTCTCTTGAAGTTAAAATTGTTAATGCTTCGTTCTTCTTCCTTGCATATGCTAGATACTTTTTGTCTTGATAATTTGTTTTCCTATAAAATGCCTATGCATAGTAAGTATGTTAGACTTAAATATGTTTCTTACATGCTATATGATGCTTTCTTTGTGCTTCATCTTCTATGTGAGCATCATTAAAATCTCGAAGCCTATCTTAATGGCTATAAAGAAAGAGCTTGTTGGGAGACAACCCAATATTTTATGTTTTTCTGTGTTTACATAATTATAGCCTATGTTATGATTGTGTTTTTATATTTTAATTAGTGTTTGTGCCAAGTAATGCCTTTGCGATGATTTGGAAGATAGTATAATTGATGCTGTTTGAAAACAGAAACTTTTGCGTCCAGTGCTGGAATTTTGATTTTTCACTGGAACATCAAAACCTTCTGAATTTTTTACAAAATATTTATATATGAATTTTCCACGTTATCCTAATTTTTCATAATTTTTGGAGTTACATAAGTATGACGTTAATTCAGATCTTTACAGATTGTTCTGTTTTAGACAGATTCTGTTTTTGTTGCATAGTTTGCTTATTTTGATGAATCTATGGATCGTATCGGAGGGTATGTGTCATGGAGAAGTTGGAGTACAGTAGCACTATGCTAATATTAAATATGAATCAATTTACAACAGTACCTAAAGTTTAAGATTTATTTGTTATACTAACGGATCTCACGAGGTTTCTGTTGAGTTTTGTGTGCAGAAGTTTTCAAGTTTTGGGTGAGACTACGATGGATAAAGGAATAAGGAGTGGCAAGAGCCTAAGCTTGGGGATGCCCAAGGCACCCCAAGGTAATATTCAAGGAAGACTCAAGCGTCTAAGCTTGGGGATGCCCCGGAAGGCATCCCCTCTTTCTTCTACAATCTATCGATAACTCACTTGGAGCTATCTTTTTATTCATCACATGATATGTGTTTTACTTGGAGCGTCTTGTGATATAGTTTGTTTGCTTTTTAGTTTGTCACAATCATCTTTGCTGAACACACCTTTTTGAGAGGGACACACATTATTTGTGATTTGTTAGAATACTCTATGTGCTTCACTTATATCTTTTGAGCTAGGCAGTTGCTCTAGTGCTTCACTTATATCTTTTAGAGCACGGCGGTGGTTATATTTTAAATAAATAGTTGCACTCTCATGCTTCACTTATATCTTTTTGAGAGTCTAATGAATAGCAATAGTAATATGCATGGCTTATGAATATGGTCCTAATATGATAGGTATTCAAGAGGGATATAATAAAAACTTTCATGTAGATCACTGAATATGATAAGTTTGATTCCTTCCAATAGTTTTGCGATATTAAGATGGTAATATGTGGGAGGTGCTAGTAGATAATTGTGGTTTAGTAAGAATATTGGTGTTAAGGTTTGTGATTCCCGAAGCATGCACGTATGATCTGTCGTTATGCTAAGAAGTTGGAGCATGATTTATTCTTGATTGTCTACCCTATGAGTGGTGGTCGGGGACGAGCGATGGTCTTTTCCTACCAATCTATCCCCCTAGGAGCATGCATAGTAGTACTTTGCTTCGAGGGTTAATAAACTTTCGTAATAAGTATGTGAGTTATTTATGACTAATGTGAGTCCATGGATTATACGCACTCTCATCCTTCCGCAATTTGCTAGCCTCTTCGGTACCGTGCATTGCCCTTTCTCACATCGAGAGTTGGTGCAAACTTCGCTGGTGCATCCAAACCCCGTGATATGATACCCTCTATCACACATAAGCCTCCTTATATCTTCCTCAAAACAGCCACCATACCTACCTATCATGGCATTTCCATAGCCATTCCGAGATATATTGCCATGCAACTTCCACTGTTCTGTTTTATGACACACGTCGTCATTGTCATATTGCTTTGCATGATCATATAGCTGACATAGTATTTGTGGCTCAGCCACCATTCATCACTTTCACACATGTTACGCTAGTATCATTGCACATCCTGGTACATCGCCAGAGGCATTCATATAGAGTCATATTTTTTTCTAGTTTCGAGTTGTAAGTAAATAGAAGTATGATGATCATCATTATTAGAGCATTATCCCAGTGAGGAAATTTCAAAAAAAAAGAAAAATAAAAGAGGCCAAAAAGAGCCCACAAAAAAAAAGGAAAAAAAATAAAAAATAAGAAGAAAAAAATAAAATGAGAGAAAAAGAGAGAAGGGGCAGTGTTACTATCCTTTTTCATACTTGTGCTTCAAAGTAGCACCATGTTTTTCATATAGAGAGTCTCCTGTTTAGTCACTTTCATATACTAGTGGGAATTTTTCATTATAGAACTTGGCTTGTATATTCCGATGATGGGCGTCCTCAAATGCCCGAGGTCTTTAAGAGCAAGCAAGTTGGATGCACACCCACTTAGTTTCCATGTTGAGCTTTCATACACTTATAGCTCTTAGTGCATCAGTTGCATGGCAATCCCTACTCCTCGCATTGACATCAATTGATGGGCATCTCCATAGCCCGTTGATTAGCCGCGTCGATGTGAGCCGATCTTCTTATTTTTGACTTCCCCTTATTAATCTCTACCACCACACTCTATTCCACCCATAGTGCTATATCCATGGCTTGCGCTCATGTATTGCGTGGTGGTTGAAAAAGCTGAAGCGCGTTAAAAAGTATGAACCAATTGCTCGGCTTGTCATCGGGGTAGTGCATGATAAATATTTTGTGTTAAGAAGATGGAGCATGACAGGATTATATGATTTTATAGGGATAACTTTCTTTGGGATTTTTATTTTGAAAGACATGATTATTTATTAGTATGCATGAGTATTGATGTCTTTATGTCAAACTATAGACTATTGCTTTGAATCATTTAGATCTTATTATTCATACCGTAAGAGAGAGATTACATGATGAAACGTGTTAGGTAGCATTCCACATCAAAAATTCTGTTTTTATCATTTACCTACTCGAGGACGAGCAGGAATTAAGCTTGGGGATGCTTGATACGTCTCCAACGTATCTATAATTTTTGATTGTTCCATGCTATTATAGTGTCAATCTTGGATGTTTTTATATGCAATTATATATCATTTTTTGGGACTAACCTATTAACCTAGTGCCCAGTGCCAGATGTTGTTTTCTGCTTATTTTTGGTTTTTCAGGAAATCGGTACCAAACAAAGTCCAAATGCCATGAAACTTTTTGGAGATTTTTTTCTAGACAAAAGAGACCCTGGAGACATGGAGAGGATGCCAGAAGCTTCATGAAGCCTCCACAAGGCAACAGGGCGCGGCCCCAGCTAATTCCACTTCTATAAATTCTCAAACATTCAGAAACCAACAGAGAGCCACCCCGAATAACTTTTACACCGCCGCAAGCCTCTGTTCTTCCGCGATCCCATCTGGAGGCCTTTCCCGGTACTCTGCCGGAGGGGGAATCGATCACGGAGGGCTTCTACATCAACCTTGCTGCCCTTCCGATGATGTGTGAGTAGTTTACCACACACCTACGGGTCCATAGCTAGTAGCTAGATGGTTTCTTCTCCCTCTTTGATCTTCAATACCATGTTCTCCTTGATGTTCTTGGAGTTCTATCCGATGTAATCTTCTTTTGCGGTGTGTTTGTTGGGATCCGATGAATTGTGAGTTTATGATCAGATTATTCATGAGAAATATTTGAGTCTTCTTTGAACTCTTTTATGCATGATTGTTATAGCTTTGTATTTCTCTCCGATCTATCGCTTTGGTTTGGCCAACTAGATTGGTTTATCATGCAATGGGAGAGGTGTCTTGTGATGGGTTCAATCTTGCGGTGCTCAATCCCAGTGACAGAAAGGGACATGACACGTATTTGTATTGTTGCCATTAAGGATAAAAAGATGGGGTTTAATCATATTGCTTGAGTTTACTTTTTGTCTACATCATGTCATCTTGCTTAAGGTGTTACTCTGTTTCATACTTAATACCCTAGATGCATGCTGGATAGCGGTCGATGGGTGGAGTAATAGTAGTAAATGCAGGCAGGAGTCGATCTACTTGTCTGGGACGTGATGCCTATATACATGATCATTGCCATGAATCCGTCATAATTATTTGCTTTTCTATCAATTGCCCAACAGTAATTTGTTTACCCACCATATGTTCTGCGCTCGAGAGAGAAGCCTCTAGTGAAAACTATGGCCCCCGGGTCTACTTTTATCATATATTAAAATCCAAAAATACCTTGCTGCAATTTATTTACTTTTATTTTATTTAGTATTTTAGTTTATCTATCTATCACTATCAGAATTAATCCTTGCAAATAACCGCTAAGAGGATTGACAACCCTCTTATTTGTGTTGGGTGCAAGTGTTTGCTTCTGTGTGTGTAGGTGCTGCTAAAGGGATTTTGCGTGGTTCTACTACTGGATTGATAACCTTGGTTCTTAACTGAGGGAAATACTTATCTCTACTATACTGCATCATCCTCTCCTCTTCGGGGAAATACCAACGCAGTCTACAAGTAGCAGCGCGGTCCTTTGATACGCGCTACTGGTATCTATTTAGCAGTAGCGCGGGGTTACTAAACGGCGCTGCTGCTAAGTGGGCCCCACAGTGCCCACCAGGCTACGTATAGTAGCAGCGCGGCCTAAGGAACATGCGCTACTGCTAAATAGATACCAGTAGCGCGGGTCGCAGACTCTCCGCTGCAACTACGGCTGCACTGTCCCACGTGGTGGGCCCCGCTTAGCAGCAGCGCTGGGTACAGGCCCGCGCTACTGCTACTTCTCTTAGCAGTAGCGCAATGCGCTAACCCGCGCTACTGCTAAGGCGTAGTTGCCACCTTTTGCAACCCCCTTCCCCCCTCCCCCCTCCTCTCTCCCTCACTTCTTCTCCCTCACTTGCTTCCCCATTACTACTAGCTAGCTTTGTTCTCTCTTCCTTCTCCTACCTCTCTTCTCTCTCCTTTAATGCCCCCTCCACTACCTCCATTAATGCACCCCTTTCTCTCTTCCTCACTTGTCTCTCCTCCCTCCACTAGTTAGAGCCATCTCCTCCCAACTAGCTAGATCTACCCATTTAATGAAGTGACCTATCTACCTCCCCAACTAGATCTATCCATTTAATGAAGTAAAGCCATCTTTGTTGTCCACTTTCGATCCCTAGGTGTGTAGCGACACCAACCTCATCACCGTGCTCGATCTCTCTCGAGATAGGTGAGTAAAAAATTGTGATTTGCATGACTGGAAATATGTGTGTGTGTGCATTATGACCGAATCGGGCGATACGATGGAAATTGTGCGTGTGGCATGAGTTGCCGCCTATATGTGTATTTGCGAAATTGTGCGTGACATGACATGAGTTGCTTATGTTTTTCCGAAATGTCGATTTATTTCCGCTTCGGCGAATTTCGGGCAAACTCTATTTGTCCCTATTTTTAGGGAAGGTCATGCCGACTTTTTGTATGACTTTGATGCATGCATGCATGCATTTATAATCCTTTTGCTTATTATACTGCGCAGGTGATCATGAAGGTCAGTGGAAGGATGGTGGAAAGATGGTTGCGATCCGCAGTGCACGACATGCATGAAAATAACAGGAAGGAGATTTTATGTCCGTGTCGAAGATGCAAAGGAGGAGTCTGGCTCGACCCCTTTAAGGAAGGTCGTTTGAAGGCGCACCTGCTCATGACTGGTTTCATGGATGGCTATACTTGGTGGCTAAGTGAAGATGATGATAATGATGACGTCGACGGGGCAGCCAATGATGACATGGGGCCAGACAAAGAGATGACCGATAATGGCGGCGGAGAAGAGGCCGGACATGGCGGCGGAGAAGAGGCCGTACATGGGGGCGGAGAAGAGGCCGGACATGACGGAGAAGACGCTGACACGCCGGAGCCTTCGTCGCTACTAAGTTCAGTAGTGCGGGACCCTCATGTTTGAGACCTACTTCGCAAGAAGACGACTAACGACAGAGCTGCTTGTAGAGAGGAGGCCAAGCTGGAGCAACTGGAAGTAGACTCGAATACTCCATTGTATGATGGTTGTGATTCCGAGGTGACCCACTTGAGTTTCACGCTCGAACTTCTAAAGACAAAGGCTAAAAACAAATGGACCGACAGAAGCCTCGATGAGCTTCTCGAGTACCTAAAGAAGGTTCTTCCCGCGGGGAACCTGTGTCCTACTAGTGTCGATGAGGCCAAGAAGATCGTGTGCCCTCTTGATCTGCCGCACATTAGATACCATGCATGCATCAACGATTGCATCATTTATCGAAAGGAGCACGCGGAAAAAACTAGCTGTCCAGTGTGCAATGCTTCTCGATACAAGAAGGCCGGAAAGAAATCTCCCCAGAAAGTTGTACGGTACTTACCGATCACTCCCCGTCTGCAGCGTTATTTCGTAGATCCTAAGGAAGCAAAGCTCATGCGCTGGCACGCGGAGAGGGTGAAGCCCGATGATGGAGATGATCCGAAGCTGAGACACCTCGCGGATGCAAGCCAGTGGAGAGCGTTCAACGCCGAATATCGATTTTTCGCAGGTGATCCAAGGAACATCATGCTTGGCACGAGTACCGATGGCATGAATCCGTTTGGCAACCAGAACACCAACCATAGCACATGGCCCTTGTTTTGATGGATGTACAACCTTCCCCCCTGGAAGTGCATGAAGACAAAGTACATACACATGAGCATGCTGATTCAAGGGCCGAAACAACCGGGAAATAATATTAATATGTATCTCGGTCTACTGAAAGAGGAGCTAGACACATTATGGACAGCACCGGTCAAGACATGGGACGCCAGCAAAGGACAGTATTTCGATATGAGAGCCGCGCTGATGACGACGGTGCACGACTATCTCGGTTACGGATATGTATCAGGCCAGGTGTGCCACGGATATTGCGGATTCACCAGGTGCATGGATGATACAATGTCTCAGTAGCTAACGAAAGAAGGCAGGTCTGGGAAAATCGTGTACATGGGGCATCAAAGATGGCTCGAGAAGGATGACCCGTGGAGAAACCGTGGAGCTCTATTCAATGGTGAGGCTGAGCATCGAGGACCTCCACGTAAGAGGAGCGGCGCCGAAATCTATTAGTTGTTGAAAAACTAGGAAGAGTGCCCCGCGCCTGGAAAGATGAAAAAAGCGTCGGAGCCGCTGCTGAAGGTATGGAAAACGAGGCCTGTTTTCTGGGACTTGGAGTACTGGCCCAAACTCGAGACGCCTCATTGCCTTGATCAAATGCATATCACGAAGAATGTCCTCGAGAGCTTGTGATACGTCTCCAACGTATCTATAATTTATGAAGTATTCATGCCATGTTTATTATAGTTTTGTATGATTTTGGTGCACTTTTATATGGCTTTTATATGATTTTTATGGACTAACATATTGACCTAGTGACCAGTGCCAGTTGTTGTTTTCTGCTTGTTTTTGGTTTTCTAGAAAATCCATATCAAATGAAGTCCAAATGCAGCGAAACTTTTTGACGATTTTTTCTGAAAGGAAACGCACCCAGGAAGCTTCGGGAAAGCAGCAGAAGAGCCATAGGGGCCCCACGAGCCACCTGGGCGTGCCTGCCCCCCCCCCCCCCAGGCGTGCCCTGGTGCCTCGTGGGCCCCCTGTGGCACCTCTTTGCGTGATTCCAACGGCTGAAAAATCATATATATTCAGAAACCTCCGAAAGTTAACCTAGATGAGTTTTTACGCCGCCGCAAGCCTCTGTACCTCCACGATCTAATCTACAGCCCTTTTTCGGCACCCTGCCAGAGGGGGGAATCATCACCGGAGGCCATCTTCATCATCCCGGCGGTCTCCATGACGAGGAGGGAGTAGTTCACCCTCGGGGCTGAGGGTATGTACTAGTAGCTATGTGTTTGATCTCTCTCTCTCTCATGTTCTTGATATGGCACGATCTTGATGTATCGCGAGCTTTGTTAATATAGTTGGATCATATGGTGTTTCTTCCCTCTCTATCTTTGTTGTGATGAATCGAATCTTTTCCCTTTGAGGTTTCGTTATTGTCGGATTGAATATTCAGATTTGAGAACACTTGATGTATGTCTTGCATATGAATACCCGTGGTGACAATGGGGTATTATATTGATTCACTTGATGTATGTTTTGGCACTCAACTCGCGGATTCCCGAGGTGACATTGGGGTAATCTATGCATAGGGGTTGATGCACGTTTTCATTATCTTTTCTCCGATAGAAACTTTGGGGTCCTCCTTGGAGTTCTTTGTGTGGATTTAATGTTATGATTATGAAGTTGTTTGATGCATATCGTATAATCAACTCACGGATACTTGTGGTGACATTGGAGTATCTAGGTGACATTAGAGTTGGTTGATGTGTATCATATGGTCTTATTTTAGTACGAACTCTAGGGCTGTTTGTGACACTCATAGGAATGGCTCAATAGATCGATCGAAAAGGATAACATTGAGGTGGTTTCGTACCCTACAAACAATTTCTATCTTATGTTCTCCGCTAATAGGAACTTGGGAGTGATTCTTTATCGCACGTTGAGGGATGGTTATATGATCCAATTATATTAGCATTGTTGAGAGATTGCACTAGTGAAAGTATGAACCCTAGGCCTTGTTTCTAAACATTGCAATACCGTTTATGCTCACTTTTGTTACTTGCTACCTTGCTGTTTTTTATTGTTCGCACTACAAAAACCTATATCTACTATCCATACTACACTTGTATCACCATCTCTTCGCCGAACTAGTGCACCTATACAATTTACCATTGTATTGGGTGTGTTGGGGACACAAGAGACTCTTTGTTATCTGGTTGCAGGGTTGTTTGAGAGAGACCATCTTCATCCTACGCCTCCCACAGATTGATAAACCTTAGGTCATCCACTTGAGGGAAAATTACTACTGTCCTACAAAACTCTGCGCTTGGAGGCCCAACACGAGTCTACAAGAATAAGTTGTGTAGTAGACATCAAGCTCTTTTCTGGCGCCGTTGCCGGGGTGGTGAGTGCTTGAAGGTATATCTTTAGATCTTGCAATTGAATCTTTTAGTTTCTTGTTTTATCACTAGTTTGGTTTATAAAAGAAAACTACAAAAAATGGAATTGAGGTTGCCTCATATTATTCGTCTTTATCATGTCTTTCTTGAAAATGAGGGATCGAAAAATTGTGCTCAATTGATAGAAGAAGAATTCAATAAATTGTTTGGCATAAAATCTTTGAATGATGAGCATGATTGCAATGTTGTTAGTATGAATTCTATGAATATCCAAAATACTAATGATGATTGCACTAGTCATGAAAAAAATGTTTCTTATAAGCATGTCAATTTTTGTGGAGTGCATAAAGTTTGTGAAGACATGCCTTATAGGGATGATAGATTTTGTAAGAAGCATAAACATGATAGAACCAATTTTTTGCTCAAAGTGATAGATGAATTTGCTACAAAATTATGTTCTCTTTATCCTATTACTTGTGAACTTTGCAATAAAGTTGGTCACCTTAATTTCCAATGCATACTCTTTCATGATCGAATCACGGCTAAATATTGTAATGACTTGACCGCCCTTGAACTATATAATGAGCTTTATCTATTTTTGGGGTGTGAGGAATTGTCACATAAAAATAGTTGGTTTGAAGTATTCATTCTCACGGATGACATTGAAACTAATCTAAAGGAAATCTATATGTTTTGTATGGTAAATTACAATGAGAATGCTTATATTGTCAACTATAGAAAGACGGGAAAACAAATAGAATATAAAAGGAACACTAATGAAAGGGTAAAGAGTTCCACTTTCCCTCCTATTGTCTCTCATGATGAAATAGGTGACGAGGAGGAGCTTCCGATTCAACCAATTTCATCAATAAAAAGCTCGAAAAAGTTGATTAAACCCACACATGATGTGGTGAAGAAAAAGAAAAGAAGAAAAGGTAGAGGTAAAAAGGTATCTCTCCCAAATAATGTTGCTCCTATTATTGTTGTGCCTCATGAGAATGAATCAAAAACAATTGTGGAAGATGATACACTTCATGATGATATTGCTTCTTTGTCTTATGGCACAATGTCTGAAGGAACTATTGAGGATGATTTTGTTATGCCTATTACTCATTGTGATGATTATGATTGGGAAAATAATGATACTTCTTATAATCTTTAAAATCTTTTTGTCACCAACTTGGAAAATTATGATGATAATAATTGCTATACTATTGGTGCTATTCATACTATTAATGATGAGAGTAATTATGATTATGATATGCAAAGCCACAAGCTTGGGGATGCTATGTTTGATGAGAATGACATGTTTGAGAATTTATTTGCTGCAATTAATGTTTGTCCCAAGCTTGGGGATGCTATGCTTAATGAAGATGATCTTTTTAGTCCCCCTACTTTGAATGATCAAATTTGTTATGATGATTGCATGCCTCCTACTTATGATGATTATTGTGATGATACTTATGTCATAAAAATTAGAGATGATTATATTTATAAATTGTCATAATTATGAATACCCTTTTACTGAACATTACTCTTTTAATGTGGAAACAATTTATAGTATTCGAGTTTCATATGATACTCCCACTATTATGAATGAGAAGAAAATTGCTTGTGTGGAGAGTAATAAAAATTCTATGCTTATGTATCATGAAAAGAATGCTTTATGTGATAGCTATATTGTTGAATTCATTCATGATGCTACTGAAAATTATTATGAGAGAGGATCATATGCTTGTAGGTGTTGCAATAATATCAAGTCCCCTCTCTATGTGTTGAAAGTTTTGAAGTTATGGTTGTTTTGCCTTCCTATGCTAGTTGATTTTTGCTCCCATAAACTATTTGCTCACAAAATCCCTATGCATAGGAAGTGGGTTAGGCTTAAATGTGCTAGTCATATGCTTCATGATGCTCTCTTTGTGTTTCAATTCTTTACTTTTATGCGAGCATCATTGAAATCATCTTGCCTAGCTAAAAAGGCATTAAAGAAAAGCGCTTGTTGGGAGACAACCCAATATTTATACCTACTGTTTTTGTGTGTTCACATGATTAAGCTACTGTAGTAATCATGTTTTATATGTTTTCTTTCAATAATGTGCCAAGTAAAGCCTTTGGGATAGTGTGGATGCTTGTTGATTTGATTATGTGCAAAAACAGAAACTTTTGTGTCCAGTGCTGGAATTTATATTCTGTACTCGAGCGTGAAAAAATTCTGAAATTTTTACACAGTATTGGGTTACAAATTTTTTATGTTTTTCTAGTTTTTCAGAATTTTTGGATGTACAGAAGTATGGTTTTTAAATCGCTTACTACACGATGTTTTGTTTTTGACAGATTCTGTTTTTGGTGCATAGTTTGCTTGTTTTAGTGTTTCCATAGCTTATATTGAGTAATATAAATTGTGGAAATGATATAATACAGTAGGAATTATGTGATAAAAATTATGAATCTTGTCTTGATAGTACCTAAGTGAATGATTTATTTTTATCATACTAACCTATCTCACAAGTTTCGTTAAGTTTTATGTGATTGAAGTTTTCAAGTTTTGGATGAGATATCGATATGAGGAAAAATAAGGAGTGGCAAGACCCTAAGCTTGGGGATTCCCAAGGTACCCCAAGGTAATATTCAAGGAAGACCCAAGCAACTAAGCTTGGGGATGCCCCGGAAGACATCCCCTCTTTCGTCTTCAACACTATCGGTAACCTCACTTGGAACTATATTTTTCTTTATTCGTCACATAATATGAGTTTTGCTTGGAGCGTCATTTTATTCTGTTGAGATTTGCTTGCTGCTATAAATAATCATGTTTTGTATATTTTAGTTCAATAAAATGCCAATTATATCCTTTACCATGCTCAGATTGCAAGTTCATGTGTTGCTGTTTGAAAACAGAAAGTTTTCTGTTATGTCCCGAATATTCCTGAATAGTCAGAACATGGTAAAAATCTGAAATTTTTACACAGTAAGCATGCATGAGTTCTTTGTCACGTGGTAATTTTTCAGAATTTTTGGATTTAGGTAAGTATGGATTCTTATTCCCCATTTACAGACTGTTCTGTTTTGGCAGATTGCTGTTATAGTTGCATTGTTTGCATATGTTTGCTTGTTTAATGTTTCTATTTGTGGATAGGACTATTAAATATGCAGAGGCATTTAGTATGAAATGTTTAATTATAATTTTATTGATTTGTTACAGTAGAGAATGTCAAGGTTTTGAGTTGATTTATACTAACTTATCTGACGAGTTCTTGTTGAGTTTTGTGTGGATGAAGTTTTTAAGATTTAGGAGAAGCCATGATATGAGAGGAATTAAGGAGCCACAAGAGCTCAAGCTTGGGGATGCCCAAGGCATTCCAAGTTAATATTTCAAGAAGTCTCAAGCATCTAAGCTTGGGGATGCCCCGGTTGGCATCCCACCTTTCTTCATCAACACCTATCGGTTAGCCTAAGTTTTTGCTTCTTCAGATGAGATGTGCTATTCTTGGAATGTCATTTTATTTTGTTTTCTTTGATGTTTGAATAAAATACTTAAGATCTGAAATTTTTAAACGAGAGAGAGTCCTCACATAGCTACCTATTTACTTAACTACTCATTTGGTCTTCACTTATATCTTTTTGGAGTAGTTTGTCATTTACTCTTGTTCTTCACTTATATCCTATGAGTAAATTGTTGAAATGAATTGAATATCATAAAGTTGAAATTTATATGCTTCATATGCTTGTCCCATGGGGATTAGTGACTTCACATACAATAAGTATAAGTGGTAAAATTTATTGAAAGTTAACAAACATAGCATTGGTCACTTGAACAATTCATGAAAGAATTTTGAAGGAAGAGAAATTTCACAAATAAATATACTATCTTGGACATCTTCTATGATTGTGAGCCCCCATTAATTTTTTTCAAGCTTGATCAAGTAGTTGATGTTGGACAAGGAAGACAACGTAATGAGTTATGTTTGTTTATATTCACATAGAAGTTATATTGTCATGGATCCTCTAACATGTGGTGCTTGCTTAGGATCTTTTGCTAGCCAAAAATTCGCACTAAGTAGAGATATTACTTGTGCATCCAAAAACCCTTAAACCCAGTTTCTTGCCATGAGAGTCCACTATATCTACCTATGGATTGAATAAGATCCTTCAAGTAAGTTGTCATCGGTGCAAAAAGCAATAAAAATTGCTCCTAAAATATGTATGATCTTTTATTGCAAGGGAAAATAAGCATTGTATGAACTTGTGATGGCAAAGAAATAAAAGCGACGGACTGCATAATAAAGGTTGCTATCACAAGGGGCAATATAACGTGACGTTCCTTTGCATTAAGGGCTTGTGCATCCAACAACAAAAAGCGCATGACAACCTCTGCTTCCCTCTGCGAACGGCCTATCTTTTACTTTTCTGTATTTACTTTTATGCAAGAGTCATTAATGTTCATCCCTATTTTGCTCTATTTATTCCTTAGTTGGCAAGCATTACGTGGTAGGGAAAGATCCAGGCACATATATCCAGTTGAATATAGGTGATCATGAGTTATTATTGTTGACATTATCCCTGAGATAAATAAGTTGGGAGGCGAAACATTAAGCCCCTATCTTCCTATGTGTTTGACTGAAACGGTTTGTTCTAAAAATATGCTTTGAGTGTCAGCAATCATGGAAGACTAAATGATGGTTGAGTATGTGGAATTTTCTAGATCAAAGCTCTTACATAGACCCTTCTTGAAAATAAGATGAATTGCCATTGTTTGATGACTGAGAACATAGTTTGTTAGTTTTCAAGAAAGTTTATGGCCTATACTTTAAACATGTGAATATCTTACTACTTGATTATGAGAAGTTTTATGAGATGAACTACTGATTATGATATATATTGATGCTAGAAAAAGTGATTGAAATTATCATTGATCAAACTTATGCACTATGCTAGCATTCACACTTCATAAATTATTTATTTTATCATTTACCTACTCGAGGACGAGCAGAAATTAAGCTTGGGGATGCTGATACATCTACAACGTATCTATAATTTATGAAGTATTCATGCCATGTTTATTATAGTTTTGTATGATTTTGGTGCACTTTTATATGGCTTTTATATGATTTTTATGGACTAACATATTGACCTAGTGCCCAGTGCCAGTTGTTGTTATCTGCTTGTTTTTGGTTTTCCAGAAAATCCATATCAAATGAAGTCCAAATGCAGCGAAACTTTTTGACGATTTTTTCTGAAAGGAAACGGACCCAGGAAGCTTCGGGGAAGCAACAGAAGAGCCACAGGGGCCCCACGAGACACCTGGGCGCGCCTGCCCCCCCCCCCCTCCCCAGGCGTGCCCTGGTGCCTCGTGGGCCCCATGTGGCACCTCTTTGCGTGATTCCAACGCTGAAAATCATATATATTCAGAAACCCCTGAAAGTTAACCTAGATGAGTTTTTACGCCGCCGCAAGCCTCTATACCTCCACGATCTAATCTGCAGTCCTTTTCTGGCACCCTGCCGGAGGGGGGAATCATCACCGGAGGCCATCTTCATCATCCCGGCGGTCTCCATGACGAGGAGGGAGTAGTTCACCCTCGGGGCTGAGGGTATGTACTAGTAGCTATGTGTTTGATCTCTCTCTCTCTCTCTCTCTCTCTCTCGTGTTCTTGATATGGCATGATCTTGATGTATCGCGAGCTTTGTTAATATAGTTGGATCATATGGTGTTTCTTCCCTCTCTATCTTTGTTGTGATGAATCGAATCTTTTCCCTTTGAGGTTTCGTTATTGTCGGATTGGATATTCAGATTTGAGAACACTTGATGTATGTCTTGCATATGAATACCCGTGGTGACAATGGGGTATTAAATTGATTAACTTGATGTATGTTTTGGCACTCAACTCGCGGATTCCCGAGGTGACATTGGGGTAATCTATGCATAGGGGTTGATGCATGTTTTCATTATCTTTTCTTCGATATAAACTTTGGGGTGCTCCTTGGAGCTCCTTGAAGTTGTTTGATGCATATCGTATAATCAACTCACGGATACTTGTGGTGACATTGGAGTATCTAGGTGACATTAGAGTTGGTTGATGTGTATCATATGGTGTTATTTTAGTACGAACTCTAGGGCTGTTTGTGACACTTATAGGAATGGCTCAATAGATCGATCGGAAAGGATAACTTTGAGGTGGTTTCGTACCCTACAAACAATTTCTATCTTATGTTCTCCGCTAATAGGAACTTGGGAGTGATTCTTTATCGCATGTTGAGGGATGGTTATATGATCCAATTATATTAGCATTGTTGAGAGATTGCACTAGTGAAAGTATGAACCCTAGGCCTTGTTTCTAAGCATTGCAATACCGTTTATGCTCACTTTTGTTACTTGCTACCTTGCTGTTTTTTATTGTTCGCACTACAAAAACCTATATCTACTATCCATACTACACTTGTATCACCATCTCTTCGCCGAACTAGTGCACCTATACAATTTACCATTGTATTGGGTGTGTTGGGGACACAAGAGACTCTTTGTTATCTGGTTGCAGGGTTGTTTGAGAGAGACCATCTTCATCCTATGCCTCCCACAGATTGATAAACCTTAGGTCATCCACTTGAGGGAAAATTGCTACTGTCCTACAAAACTCTGTGCTTGGAGGCCCAACACGAGTCTTCAAGAATAAGTTGTGTAGTAGACATCAGCTTGCTTGCCACACTAATGAACATGCCGGAGAAGACCAAGGATGGGCCCAAGACAAGAAGAGACTTGGAAGATTTGAAAATCAGGGCAGATCTCCACATGCCCCATAAAAAGTCGTCGGAGGAAACTGAGACGGAGGCGGGGGACAGGGGCAAAAAAGTCAACAAGAAGGAAGAGAATTATTGCCCCCCTTCTTGCTTCACCTTAAGTCGGAAGGAGATCGATCAATTCTTCAAGTGCCTTACCGGAATCAAAATTAGTTCCGGTTACTGTGGGAAGATAAGCAGATTTCTAGACACTAAGAAGAAAAGGTTCAGCGAGATGAAGTCTCATGACTGTCACGTGATGATGATGCAGATACTCCTAGTTGCCCTTAGAGGGATAATGGACAAGCACGTCCATGACACGCTTACTGGTCTCTGCAACTTTTTCGACGTTATCTCTCGAAAGTCGATCAGTGTGAAGCAGCTCCGAAGCCTACAGGAAGAGATCGTTGTCATACTAAATGAGCTTGAGATGTACTTCCCGCCCGTGTTCTTTGATATCATGGTGCATCTGTGTTTCCACATTGTGGACGACATCATCGACCTCGGGCCGACATTCCGGCACAGCATGATGCCATTCGAGAGGATGAATGTGGACCACTTGGATCGACGCAACGACTTTGACAGAGCAAACTTAGTAGTGCTACAACACCTTGACATGGTAGATCCTTTCGCAACACTGCACAAAAAAAACATCGCAAAGAAGTACCATGACCGGGGGCTACGCAAGACGGACGCCGAAGTTATTAGAGAGCACAACTCCACTTTCTTGCCTTGGTTCAAAGAGCATGTTCTTGCTAATCCCCCAGAAGAGGGCTCTATGGACGGATTGCTCATATACGCCTTAGCACATGGCCCCGCGGCCAACCTCGCGGCCTATCAGGCATACAATATCAATGGATACACGTTCTACACGGAGGCCAAAGATATAAACAGTGATTTCCAGAACTCAGGGGTGGCGATGGAATGCATGGCCGACGACAATGGCGTAACTGAAAGATTCTACGGAAGGGTTGAAGAGATCTCGGAGCTTGACTACTCTGGACTGCATAATGCGACGATGTTCTGTGTCAGATGGGCTAAGAACGTCGAAAGAGAAAAAATGGTATTTCACTACCATGTCTATACCCGACGCCAAGAGCGCTACCGTGAACGTCATTGCAAAAAATGAGCCATGGGTACACGCTAAGCACGTGACACAATGCTTCTTCATAACCGACCCGAGCAATCCCAGTCGTGTTGTCGTGAGGAGAGGCAAAAGGAACATCGTCGGAATGGATGGAGTCACCAACGAGGAAGACTATGACCAGTACGGCAACCCGATGAGAGAAGATGACGATGACGATGAAGCATACGCCAAAACAAGAATCAAGACTACATTACCTAAGAAAGATCGTACTCCATGGAAAAGGAAAAGTCACAATGAGGGGCTCAATTATTCAACAACGAACAAGAAAGGAAAGAAACTCACTCAGAAATGACAACGTCGACGCTGAGAAACCATCATTTATATATATGTTCCTATTTTGTATACGCACTTAACAATATATATATATATATATATATATATATATATATATTATGCACTAATATATCGCCTGAGTTATATACATTGTATCCCCTTCCCACCATGTGTGGTTCCGGCTTGGTCGTCTTCCGGAGGAAAAAGAAGAAAGGAAAAGAAAAAGGAAAGGAATAGAAAAGAAATAATGAAAACAAAAAGGAAATGGAGAAAGGAAAAAGAAAATGAAAAGAAAAAGGAAAGGAAAGGAATAGAAAAGAAAAATAAAAAGGATAAAGGGAAAATAAAATGAAAAGAAAACTTAAAAGAAATAATAAAAACACTAGCAGTAGCGGGGGGAAGGTAACCGCGCTATAGCTAACTTAGCAATAGCGCGGGTTGTGTAAACCAGCGCTACAACTACTTAGGATAGCAGTAGCGCGGCTTTCAGTACCCGTGCTATAGCTAACTTGGCTATAGCGTGGGTCTAGGACCCTCGCTACTGCTATTTTGACTTAACTCCCGCCTTTCTCCCCCAATTCCCCATTCGTCCCAAACCTCTCCCCTCTCCTCCGATGCCGCACGCCCTCCACGCGCCCTCCCTCGCCGACCCCGTCCGTCGCCCGCCGCCCGCCCTCCATCGCCCTCCCGCGCCCTCCGTCGCCGGCCCCGTCCGTCGCCCTCCGCGCGCCGTCCGTCGCCGTCCACATCGTCATCGCCCCCTCCTCCACCCGCGCCCGTCTCCCCCGACCACCACCTCACCGCCACCGTCTCCTCCGACCCCCCCTGTAAGTCCCCCGCCCCTCCTTCTCTCTCCTCTCCTCTCTGCCTGCTTCTAGGGTTAAGGTTCTACGGTTAGGGTTCTATGAATATATACTTTAGCTTTTAGATGTTGTGATGAATTGCATAATTTGTCTAATAAATTGCATAATTTGTCTAAAAAATTTAGTTAAGACAAATGTCAAAAAAATTCAATAAAAGTATGAACCCTAGGTAGCTATTTTGTTTAACCCTAGGTAGCCTTTTTGTTTAAGTTAACTAAATTCAGTTAAAGTATGAACCCTAGATAGCTATTTTGTTTAAGTTAAAGCAATTGTTGCTATTTAAACAAAAAACAGAAATGATTTTATTTAAAAAAAACATAGTTAAAGGAATTGTTGCTATTTAAAGAAAAAACAGAATTGTTTTTATTTTTAAAAACTTAGTTAAAGCAATTGTTGCCATTTAAACAAATGGTAGTGCTGCTGCCCTACTTTAGATGCATTTGGTACTGTGAATGTATGAATTTAGTTAAATTAATTTTCTGGAATTTGTAAAAGCTATATCTTGTCTTATATATTTATTGAAATTCAAAGAAGATGGAGGCCAGTGAGAGCTTGATCATTTTCTGGAATTTGTGAAAGCTATATCTTGGCTTATATTGTTTGCAGGGATCCGAGTGGCCTATGTTTTGCCGGAATGTTGATTCATTTCTGTTCCGGCAAATTTCAGGCGCTCGATATGTCCACTTTTTAGCAAAGGTCATGCCGAAATTTCCCGTGAATTTTGACATGACTTGTGCTAGAAAGTATGACATATCGAGTGCCCGAGATTTGCCGTGATGGGAATGAAACGGCATTCCGGCAAACCATAGGCCGTTTTTATGTCATTATTCATTTTATTATAGTTTGAGAATTCAACGAGCAGACTTAATCGTAGGATACATGTCGAACAACGACGAAGTCGGGGCTTCTGCCCACGCTGAGGAGGCGTTACAGCGTGAACATGATTTCCTCAACTTTTTGTCTAGTCAGCAAACACAAGGTTTGCAGGGCCCCCTTGTCATAGCGGACGGTGGTACTGCTGCGGACGCCGACACCGAGACCGGCACCGGCACCGATGGCACCGACACCAGTGGCACCGAGACCGGCGCGGATGGTACCAACCCCGAAGCTGTTAATGAAGCGAAGAAGAAGAAGAATAAGAAGAAGAAGAAGAAGTTGAGGACACGACGCCCAAACAAGCTCGGCACTGGAAGACTGCTAGTCACAGAGGTGCACCCTGGCAAAATGGAGCCAACAGAGCCGGAGGAAGCTCGCAAATGCTACGGCAACCAAGTCGGATGCATCCTACGGGAAACTGCGAGCATCAACGACTCAGACTTAAGGAGTAAACCAAATATGGAGCACTTCCTCCTAACGAAGCTGCACAACAGATTCCAGTTCCCCGGCCGGAATGACAAAAAACTTCCGTGGGAAGATCCTGCCATGGTCAAGAAAAACAACGCCGCCATGGGCAAGTTCACCAACGCGTTGGCCGCCTGGAAAGCCAGGGTGAAACGAGCGATTGAAAAAAAGAACCCTACTCCAAGATTTTGGAGGACAATCCGACACATTCGGAAGAGGAGTTTGAAAAATTCAAAGAGACTTTCGCTACTGAAGAAGCCAACCGTAAGTCTGAGAAATTCAAGGGGATGCAGGAAAAGAACACGGGGAACCACCGCCTCGGAACCCGTGGTTACATTGGCAAGAGGCACATATGGGATAAGGAGGATGCGGAACGTGAAGCCGCGGGGATCCCAGACCCCTTTGCAGAGTTCACCGACCCGCAGGAGCGTGACTTCATCAGGGCCCGGTACAAGTGGGACAAGGAGAAAAAGGTTTGGTACACGGACGCGCCCACGAGGAAATTGATTAGATTGCTGGTAATTATTATTTTTCCACCTTATATTAGCTTCTGATCAAGTTGACAACACATTGTAGTAACATTTGTGAACGATTCATGTTTCTTTTGCAGAAAGAACAACACAAGCTTGCGGCCGAAAGCGACTCGTCGTCTGATACGTCTCCAACGTATCTATAATTTTTTATTATTCCATGTTGTTATAGTATCAATCTTGGATGTTTTATATACATTTACAAGCAATTATATATCATTTTTTGGGACTAACCTATTAACTTAGTGCCTAGTGCCAGTTGCTGTTTTCTGCTTGTTTTTGGCTTTTCAGAGAAATAGTACCAAATGAAGTCCAAATGCCACGAAACTTTTTGGAGATTTTTTTCTGGACAAAAGAAACCTGGGAAGCTTCAGGAGGAGGCCAGAAGCCCCACAGGGGCTTCACAAGGCACTAGGGCGTGCCCCAGGGGGGGCGTGCCGTACTGCCTTGTGGGGCCCACGTGACTCCTTTTGACCTAATTCCACTTCTATAAATTCACAAATATTTGGAAACCCCCATAGAGCTCGAAGAGAAAACCTTTCCACCGCTGCAAGCCTCTGTTCTTCCGCGATCCCATCTGGAGGCCTTTTCCGGTACTCTGCCGGAGGGGGAATCGATCACGGAGGGCTTCTACATCAACCTTGCTGCCCTTTCGATGATGTGTGAGTAGTTTACCACAGACCTACAGGTCCATAGCTAGTAGCTAGATGGCTTCTTCTCTCTCTTTGATCTTCAATACAATGTTCTCCTCGATGTTCTTGGAGTTCTATCCGATGTAATCTTCTTTTGCGGTGTGTTTGTTGGGATCCGATGAATTGTGAGTTTATGATCAGAATATTCATGACAAATATTTGAGTCTTCTCTGAACTCTTTTATGCATGATTGTTATAGATTTGTATTTCTCTCCGATCTATCGGTTTAGTTTGGCCTACTAGATTGATTTATCTTGCAATGGGAGAGGTGCTTTGTGATGGGTTCAATCTTGCGGTGCTCAATCCCAGTGACAGAAAGGGACATGACACGTATTTGTATTGTTGCCATTAAGGATAAAAATATGGGGTTTATTCATATTGCTTGAATTTGCTTCTCTACATCATGTCATCTTGCTTAAGGTGTTACTCTGTTTCATACTTAATACCCTAGATGCATGCTGGATAGCGGTCGATGGGTGGAGTAATAGTAGTAGATGCAGGCAGGAGTCGGTCTACTTGTCTCAGACGTGATGCCTATATACATGATCATTGCCATGAATCCGTCATAATTATTTGCTTTTCTATCAATTGCCCAACAGTAATTTGTTTACCCACCGTATGCTTATGTGCTCAAGAGAGAAGCCTCTAGTGAAAACTATGGTCCCCGGGTCTATCTTTATCATATAAAAACCTAAAAATACCTTGCTGCAATTTATTTACTTTTATTTTAATTAGTAGTTTAGTTTGTTTGTTTATTTACCTTGATAGGATTTAATCCTTGCAAATAACCGATAAGAGGATTGACAACCCTCTTATTCGCGTTGGGTGCAAGTGTTTGCTCTTGTGTGTGCAGGTGCGCTTTAATGGTATTTTGCTTGGTTCTCCTACTGGATTGATAACCTTGGTTCTTAACTGAGGGAAATACTTATCTCTACTGTACTGCATCTCCCTTCCTCTTCAGAGAATTACCAACGTAGCTAACAAGTAGCAGGAAGAATTTCTGGCGCCGTTGCCGGGGAGACATCATCAAAATTACCAAGTACCTTCGCACAAATTATCATTCACTTGCATTTACTTTATTTAGCTTTTATTTGCATTTGCCTCTCGTTTTCATCTTCCCCACTTCTAAAATATTTTACAAAAACACAAAAATATTTTATTTGCCTGATTGCTTGCTTGCTTTTATTGCCATGACAACACTCAAGAACAGGAAGTGAAAGCAAAAATTTAAGATGACTATGGATTCTCATCCACTTGCTAATCTTTTTAAAAGATCCAATTATAATGAACCAATTACAAGTGAGTTGAGTGCACTTGATTATCTCTATGAAGTTTTGCTTGAAAATCATGAATCTGAAAATTGTGATGAAGTGTTGAAAGAAGAAATTTATAAAGTGATTCATGATAGCTCCTTGAATGAAAAGCATGATTGCAATGATGTTATTATAAATTCTATTAATGTGAATCATGCTAATAATATGCAAAACTACAAGCTTGGGGATGATAATTTTGTTATGTCCAATACTTATTGCAATGATCATGATTGGGGTGATAATGCTTCTTATGATCTTGAAAATTTATTTAAGCCTCATGATGAATATGTTATTGATAATAATGTTTGCAATACTATTAAAAGTGGGTTTGGAAGAGTTTCAAGTTTAGTTAATAATGATCCCACTACTTTGGAGAATTATCAATCTTATGAAATTTTTGATAAAAGTGGGTTTGGAGAGGTCATGATTTTAGTTGATGTTAATCCCACTATCTTGGAAGATTATAAAACTTTTATGCATGTGGATCATGAAGAAAAAATTGTATATGATAGCTATATTGTTGAATTTGATTATGATCCTACATGTAATTATTATGAGAGAGGAAAACATGGTTATAAAAAATTTCATGTCACTAAATTACCTCTCTTTGTGTTGCAATTTTTAATGCTTCATTCTTCCTATTTGCATATGCTAGATATTGCTTGTCTTGATAATTTGTTTTCCTATAAAATGCCTATGCATAGGAAGTATGTTGGACTTAAATGTGTTTTTCACATGTTTCATGATGCTCTCTTCATGTTTCAATTACTATCTTTCATGTGAGCATCATTACAATCTCGAGCCTATCTTAATGGCTATAAAGAAAGAGCTTGTTGGGAGACAACCCAATAAATTTTTATTCTGTTCTTGTGTGTTTACACAGTTTTATATTCTGTTATGAGTAAGTTTTAATGTTTTTAATTAGTGTTTGTGCCAAGTAATGCCTTTGGGATGATTTGGAAGATAGTATAATTGATGTTGTTTGGAAAACAGAAAGTTTTGCGTCCAGTACTGGAATTTTAATTCTGTACTGGAGCGTTAGAAAAATCTGAAATTTTTACACAGTATTGGTATATGAATTTCCCACGTTTTCATAAATTTTCAGAATTTTTGGAGTTACAGAAGTATGGTTTTAAAATATATCTTTACAGACTGCTCTGTTTTAGACAGATTCTGTTTTTGTTGCATAGTTTGCTTATTTTGATGAATCTATGGATCGTATCGGGGGGTATGAGTCATGGAGAAGTTGGAGTACAGTAGCATTATGCCAATATTAAATATGAATCAATTTATAACAGTACCTAAAGTTTAATATTTGTTTGTTATACTAACGGATCTCATGAAGGTTTTGTTGAGTTTTGTGTGATTGAAGTTTTCAAGTTTTGGGTGAGAATGCGATGGACAAAGGAATAAGGAGTGGCAAGAGCCTAAGCTTGGGGATTCCCAAGGCACCCCAAGGTAATATTCAAGGAAGACTCAAGTGTCTAAGCTTGGGGTTGCCCCGGAAGGCATCCCCTCTTTCGTCTACAATCTATCGGTAACTCACTTGGAGCTATATTTTTATTCATCACATGATATGTGTTTTACTTGGAGCGTCGTGTATTATATGAGTCTTTGCTTTATTTTCTTTTTTAGTTTGTCACAATCATCTTTGCTGGACACACCTTTTTGAGAGGGACACACATTATTCATGATTTGTTAGAATACTCTATGTGCTTCACTTATACCTTTTGAGCTAGGCAGTTGCTCTAGTGCTTCACTTAAATATTTTTGAGCATGGCGGTGGCTATATTTTAAAGAAATACTTGAACTCTCATGCTTCACTTATATTATTTTGATAGTTGATAAGATTAAAATTTTGAAGAAATATTTGCACTCTCATGCTTCACTTATATCTTTTTGAGAGTTGATAATAGTAATGGTAATTTGCACAAGATATGAATTTGGTCCCAAAGTGATGAATATTCAAGAGGGATATAATAAAAACTTTCATGAAAGATCATTGGATATGATAAGTATGATTCCTTGCAATAGTTTTGCGATATGGAGATAATAATATGTGAGTCATGTTAGTGAGTAATTGTGATTCAGTAAGAATATTGGTGTTAAGGTTTGTGATTTACTATGCATGCACATAAAGTCAATAGTTATGCGACGAAGTTATATCCTACTTATGGTGCATTATTTGGTGTTAGTTATGTTCAATGCATATTTATGACCGTTTTCGCTTTTTGGTTGGTTGCTTCTCAATCTATTTGCTAGCCTTCATTTGTACTAAGCGGAAATACTGCTTGTGCATCCAACTCCTTAAACCCAAGTTGTGCCAAATGAGTCCACCATAGCTACCTATATGCGGTATTTCAATGCCGTTCCAAGTAAATTTGCATGTGCCAACTCTAATTTTTCAAAATAATTTTCCGTTTTGTGTGCCCGTACCGCTCATGAAGCGGCAGGGGGTGGCCAATATTTTCCATGCTAGGTGTGTTATTCTCATGATGAGTGTTTATTCACTTGTCATTGCACGAGAGAGTGGCTAGTAATAGGGATGCCCAGTCCCACAATGAATCAAAAATAATAATAACAAATTCCTTGGAAAGTGTTGGTATGGAGGGCACCCGTGGATACGGCTAGCCATGGATTGTGAAAGAATGGTGGAAAGGAAATAAACTTTATTTTCTGTTTGGGAACCGCCTATGATGTGTCTAGCATGGAAAATATTGGGAATTCTCGATCGTTCTCGTTGACAGGAAAAGCATGCCTCTCAAAATAAATTTATCTCTCTAATTTAAGCCTTGAGCTCTGGCACATTTGCAAATCTCTGCTTCCCTCTGCGAAGGGCCTATCTATTTACTTTTATGCAATTTTTATTTTTATTTTGAGTCTCCATCTTCTCTTATAAAAGCACCAACTAGAGAGCACTATTGTCATACTTGTGCATTGTGTGTAGCTAATATTGAGTGTGTTTCATGAATGGATAAATGATTGAGCATAATGGGCTAGGGATAACTTTCTTTTGCATTGATATTTTGAAGGACATGGTTGCTTGTTAGTATGCTTGAGTATTTATGTCTTCATGTCAAACTATAGACTATTGCTTTGAATCATTCAAGTCCAAATGTCCATGCTACAAAGAAAAGAGTATATGATGAATATGATAGGCAGCATTCCACATCAAAATTTCTGTTTTTATCATTTACCTACTCGAGGATGAGCAGGAATTAAGCTTGGGGATGCTTGATACGTCTCCAACGTATCTATAATTTTTTATTGTTCCATGTTGTTATAGTATCAATCTTGGATGTTTTATATACATTTACAAGCAATTATATATCATTTTTTGGGACTAACCTATTAACTTAGTGCCTAGTGCCAGTTGCTGTTTTCTGCTTATTTTTGGCTTTTCAGAGAAACAGTACCAAATGAAGTCCAAATGCCACGAAACTTTTTGGAGATTTTTTTTCTGGACAAAAGAAACCTGGGAAGCTTCGGGAGGAGGCCAGAAGCCCCACAGGGGCTTCACAAGGCACTAGGGCGCGCCCCGGGAGGGGCGCGCCGTATTGCCTTGTGGGGCCCACGTGACTCCTTTTGACCTAATTCCACTTCTATAAATTCACAAATATTCGGAAACCCCCAGAGAGCCAGAAGAGAAAACCTTTCCGGTGCCGCAAGCCTCTCTTCTTCCGCGATCCCATCTGGAGGCCTTTTCCGGTACTCTGCCGGAGGGGGAATCGATCACGGAGGGCTTCTACATCAACCTTGCTGCCCTTCCGATGATGTGTGAGTAGTTTACCACAGACCTATGGGTCCATAGCTAGTAGCTAGATGGCTTCTCCTCTCTCTTTGATCTTCAATACAACGTTCTCCTCGATGTTCTTGGAGTTCTATCCGATGTAATCTTCTTTTGCGGTGTGTTTGTTGGGATCCGATGAATTGTGAGTTTATGATCAGATTATTCATGACAAATATTTGAGTCTTCTTTGAACTCTTTTATGCATGATTGTTATAGCTTTGTATTTCTCTCCAATCTATCGGTTTAGTTTGGCCTACTAGATTGATTTATCTTGCAATGGGAGAGGTGCTTTGTGATGGGTTCAATCTTGCGGTGCTCAATCCCAGTGACAGAAAGGGACATGACACATATTTGTATTGTTGCCATTAAGGATAAAAAGATGGGGTTTATTCATATTTCTTGAATTTGCTTCTCTACATCATGTCATCTTGCTTAAGGCGTTACTCTGTTTCATACTTAATACCCTAGATGCATGCTGGATAGCGGTCGATGGATGGAGTAATAGTAGTAGATGCAGGCAGGAGTCGGTCTACTTGTCTTGAACGTGATGCCTATATACATGATCATTGTCATGAATCCGTCATAATTATTTGCTTTTCTATCAATTGCCCAACAGTAATTTGTTTACCCATCGTATGCTTATGTGCTCAAGAGAGAAGCCTCTAGTGAAAACTATGGTCCCCGGGTCTATCTTTATCATATAAAAAACCTAAAAATACCTTGCTACAATTTATTTACTTTTATTTTAATTAGTAGTTTAGTTTATTTATTTACCTCGATAAGATTTAATCCTTGCAAATAACCGCTAAGAGGATTGACAACCCTCTTATTCGCGTTGGGTGCAAGTGTTTGCTCTTGTGTGTGCAGGTGCGCTTTAACGGTATTTTGCTTGGTTCTCCTACTGGATTGATAACCTTGGTTCTTAACTGAGGGAAATACTTATTTCTACTGTACTGCATCTCCCTTCCTCTTCAGGGAATTACCAACGCAGCTAACAAGTAGCATCGTCTCAGTCGTCGGCGAGGCCCAAGTGGGACACCCCTCTCAACCGGGCCTTGAACATACTGAAGGGACTCCCTTTGGGCAATCGGCCGCAGTATGGACATGTGCACGGCGCCGGAGATGGCGCCACGTGGAAGTTCTACTACCACGAGGACCCGGAGGCCAAAAGGCAGAGAAGGAAGTTTAGTCAGGTGAACATCGACGAGAAGTTGAAGCTTGCGGTTGAGAAAAATGCAGCTGAGACCACAGAAGCAACCAGAGATGAGATGATCCTGCAGGCAGTCAGTGCAGCTTTAGCTGCCTGCAGAAGTGATTTCGTAGCTTCAGTTAATACCTTGATTCCGGCTATTATCGACTGGACGAGGCAAAATCCAGGCAAAACGGCAGCGGATTATCCCCGTCCCAGCTTCGTCGGGAACAACTCGGTGAACATCGCACCAGCGCCTGCTCTCGCAACCGCACCTGTGATGGAAATATGCCCTAGAGGCAATAATAAAGTTGTTATTATTTTATATTTCCTTGTTCATGATAAAGGTTTATTATTCATGCTAGAATTGTATTGACCAGAAACTTAAATACATGTGTGAATACATAAACAAATACCGTGTCCCTAGTGAGCCTCTACTAGACTAGCCCGTTGATCAAAGATGGTTAAGGTTTCCTAACCATAGACATGAGTTGTCATTTGATAACGGGATCACATCATTAGGAGAATGATGTGATGGACAAGACCCATCTGTTAGCTTAGCATATGACCGTTCTGTTTATTGCTACTGCTTTCTTGAATGTCAAATACATGTTCCTCAGACCATGAGATCATGCAACTACCGGATACCGGAGGAATACCTTGTGTGCTATCAAACGTCACAACGTAACTGGGTGATCATAAAGATGATCTACAGGTATCTCCGAAGGTGTCCGTTGAGTTGGCATGGATCGAGACTGGGATTTGTCACTCCGTGTTTCGGAGAGGTATCTCTGGGCCCTCTTGGTAATGCACATCATAAGAAGCTTGCAAGCAAAGTGACTAAGGAGATAGTTACGGGATGATGTATTACGGAACGAGTAAAGAGACTTGCCGGTAATGAGATTGAACTAGGTATGGAGATACCGACGATCGAATCTCGGGCAAGTAACATACCGACGGACAAAGGGAATTACGTATGTTGTCATTGCGGTTCGACCGATAAGATCTTCGTGGAATATGTAGGAACCAATATGAGCATCCAGGTTCCGCTATTGGTTATTGACCGGAGAGGCGTCTTAGTCATGTCTACATCATTTCCGAACCCGTAGGGTCCGCACGCTTAACGTTCGTTGACGATATAGTGTTATATGAGTTATGTGAATTGGTAACCGAATATTGTTCGGAGTCCCGGATGAGATCCCGGATGTCACGAGGAGTCTCGGAATGGTCGAGAGGTAAAGATTTATATATGGGAAGTCATATTTTGGGTTCCGGAAAAAGGTGCAGTTTTTTTCGGTATTGTACCAGGAAGCTTCCAGAAGGTTCCGGAGGATTCCGGAGGGGTACGGAAGTCCACAAGTGGGTCCACCACATCCCAAGGGCTGGCATGGGCTAAGGAGAGGCGCCCTGGCCTTATTGGGCCAGGCGCACCAAGTCCTCAAAAGCCCACGCAGCTAGGGAAGGAAAAAGGGAGAGTCCTAGTAGGAATAGGATTGGACTTTGGAGTCCAAGTCCACGTTTGTACTATTCACGGTTACTGTTCACATGGCACTATTCCTTCTACTCCAAGCCCCTACACATATATAAATAGAGGAGAGGGGGGCGCCCCAAAGGTGACACAACATTGTCTTAGCCGTGTGCGGCGCCCCCCTCCACAGTTCCATCTCTCGGTCATATTTTCGCAGTACTTGGGCGAAGCCCTGCGGAGATAGCATCACCATCACCTTCACCACGACGTCGTGCTGCCGGAACTCATCCACTACCTCTCCGTCTTGCTAGATCAAGAAGTCGAGGACGTCACCGAGCTAAACGTGTGCTGAACGCGAAGGTGTCGT
Source organism: Elymus sibiricus (assembly GCA_039707655.1). Taxonomy (NCBI): domain Eukaryota; kingdom Viridiplantae; phylum Streptophyta; class Magnoliopsida; order Poales; family Poaceae; genus Elymus; species Elymus sibiricus. The sequence continues at coordinate 259,745,851 of CM077674.1, forward strand.
ACGTTCGGTACTCGGTCGGTTGGATCGTGAAGTTGTTCGACGACATCAACCGCGTTGTTCTAACGCTTCCGCTTACGGTCTATGAGGGTACGTAGACACACTCCCCCTCTCGTAGCTATGCATCTCCATGGATAGATCTTGCGTGTGCGTAGAATTTTTTTTGTTTTCCATGCAACGTTCCCCAACAGTGGCATCATGAGCCAGGTCTATGCGTAGATGATATGCACGAGTAGAACACAAAGAGTTGTGGGCGGTGATGTTCATACTGCTTACCACCAACGTCTTATTTTGATTCGGCGGCATTGTGGGATGAAGCGGCCCGGACCAACCTTACATGTCCACGTACATGAGACCGGTTCCACCGATTGACGTGCAACCAGTTTTGCATAAAGGTGGCTGGCGGGTGTCTGTTTCTCCTACTTTAGTTGAATCGAATTTGACTACGGCCGGTCCTTGAAGAAGGTTAAAACAGCAAACTTGATAATTCACCGTTGTGGTTGTTTTTCCGTAGGTAAGAACGGCTCTTGCTAGAAACCCGTAGCAGCCACGTAAAACTTGCAACAACAAGTAGAGGACGTCTAACTTGTTTTTGCAGGGTATGCTGTGATGTGATATGGTCAAGACATGATGTGATATATGTTAGTGTATGAGATGATCATGTTTTGTAATTTATCGGCAACCCGCAGGAGCCTTATGGTTGTCTCTTTATTGTATGAGATGCAAGCGCCATGTAATTGCTTTACTTTATCGCTATGCGTTAGCAATAGTTGGCGAGAAGACCATGACGCAACGATGGAGATCAAGGTGTCGAGCCAGTGACGATGGACATCATGACGATGCTTTGGAGATGGAGATCAAAAGCACAAGATGATGATGGCCATATCATGTCACATATTTTGATTGCATCTGATGTTTATCCTTTATGCATCTTATTTTGCTTAGAACGACGGTAGCATTATAAGATGATCCCTTCACTAAATTTCAAGATAAAAGTGTTCTCCCCGAGTATGCACCGTTGCTAAAGTTCGTCGTTTCGAAGCACCTCGTGATGATCGGGTGTGATAGATTCTACGTTCACATACAACGGGTGTAAGCCAGTTTTACACAAGCAGAATACTTGGGTTAAACTTGATGAGCCTAGCATGTACAGACATGGTCTCGGAACACTGGAGACCGAAAGGTCGAACATGAGTCATATAGTAGATATGATCAACATGGAGATGTTCACCATTGATGAGTATCCCATCTCACGTGATGATCGGACATGGGTTAGTTGATTTGGATCATGTATCACTTAGTTAACTTGAGGGGTGTTAATTTAAGTGAGAGTTCATTAGTAATTTGATTAATTGAACTTAAATTTATCATGAACTTAGTCCTGATAGTATTTGCAAATTATTTTGTAGATCAATAGCTCGCGTTGTAGCTCCCCTGTTTTTGATACGTTCCTAGAGAAAGCTTAGTTGAAATATGATGGTAGCAATCACACGGACTGGGTCCGTAACTTGAGGATTATCCTCATTGCTGCACAGAAGAATTATGTCCTTGATGCATCGCTAGGTGACAGACCTGTTGCAGGAGCTGATGCAGACGTTATGAACGTTTGTCATACTCGATCTGATGACTACTTGATAGTTTAGTGCACCATGTTGTACGGCTTAGAATCGGGGCTTCAAAGACGTTTTGAACGCCATGGAACATAAGAGATGTTCCAAGAGCTGAAATTGGTATTTCATGCTCACGCCCGTGTTGAGAGTTATGAGACCTCTGACAAGTACTTTGCCTACAAGATGGTGGAGAATAGCTCAACCAGTGAGCATGTGCTCAGAATGTCTGGGTGCTACAATCGCTTGAATCAAGTGGGAGTTAATCTTCCAGATAAGAAAGTGATTGACAGATTTCTCCAGTCACTATCACCAAGCTACTAGAGCTTCGTGATGAAACTATAATATGCAAGGGACGACGAAAATGATTCCCAAGCTCTTCGCGATGCTGAAATCGGTGGAGGTAGAAATCAAGAAAGAGCATCAAGTGTTTATGGCTAATAAGACCACCAGTTTCAAGAAAAAGGGCAAGGGAAAGAAAGGGAACTTTAAGAAGAACGGCAAGCAAGTTGTCGCTCCCATGAAGAAGCCCAAAACTGGACCCAAGCCTGAGACTGAGTGCTTTGAGTGCAAAGGAAATGGTCACTGGAAGCGGTACTGCCCCAAATATTTGGCGGATAAGAAGGATGGCAAAGTGAACAAAGGTATATTTGATATACATGTTATTGATGTGTACCTCACTAGTGCTCGTAGCAGCGTCTGGGTATTTGATACCGGTTCAGTTGCTAATATTAGTAACTTGAAGCAAGAGCTGCGGAGTAACAGAGACTAGCTGAGGACGAGGTGACGATGTGTGTTGGAAGTGTCTCCAAGATTGATATGATCACCATCGGCACGCTCGTAATACCTTCGGGATTAGTATTAAACCTAAATAATGGTTATTTGGTGCTTGCGTTGAGAATAAAACATTATATCTGGATATTGTTTATTGCAAGACGGTTATTCATTTAAGTCAGAGAATAATGGTTATTCTGTTTATATGAGTAATATCTCTCGTGATCATGCACCCTTGTGAATGGTTTATTCTTGTTGAATCTCGATCGTAGTGATACACATATTCATAATATTGATGCCAAAAGATGCAAAGTTGATAATGATAGTGCAACATACTTGTGGCACTGCCGTTTAGGTCATATTGGTGTAAAGCGCATGAAGAAACTCCATGCGGATGGACTTTTGGAATCTCTTGATTATGAATCATTTGATACTTGTGAACCACGCCTCATGGGCAAGATGACTAAAACTCCGTTCTCCGGAACAACGGAGCGAGCTACTGATTTGTTGGAAATAATACATACAGATGTATGCGGTCCGATGAATGTTGAAGCACGCGTTGGGTATCGTTATTTTCTAACCTTCACAGATGATTTGAGTAGGTATGGGTATATCTACTTGATGAAACACAAGTCTGAAACATTTGAAAAGTTCAAAGAAATTTCAGAGTGAAGTAGAGAATCATCGTAACAAGAAAATAAAGTTTCTACGATCCGATCGTGGAGGCGAATATTTGAGTTACGAGTTTGGCCTTCATTTAAGAAAATGTGGAATTGTTTCACAACTCACGCCACCTGGAACACCACAGCGTAATGGTGTGTCCGAACGTCTTAACCGTACTTTATTGGATATATGGTGCGTTCTATGATGTCTCTTACCGATTTGCCACTATCGTTTTGGGGTTATGCATTCGTGACAGCTGCATTCACGTTAAATAGGGCACCGTCTAAATCCATTGAGACGACACCGTATGAACTATGGTTTGGCAAGAAACCTAAGCTGTCGTTTCTTAAAGTTTGGGGATGCGATGCTTATGTGAAAAAGCTTCAACCTGATAAGCTCAAACCCAAAGCGGAGAAGTGCGTCTTCATAGGATACCCTAAAGAAACAATTGGGTACACCTTCTACCACAGATCCGAAGGCAAGGTCTTTGTTGCCAAGAATGGGTCCTTTCTAGAGAAGGAGTTTCTCAAAAGAAGTGAGTGGGAGGAAAGTAGAACTTGATGAGGTAATTGTACCTTCTCTCGAATTGGAAAGTAGCTCATCAGAGAAAACCGTTCCCGTGATGCCTACACCAATAAGAGAGGAAGATAATGATAAAGATCATGAAACTTCAGATCAAGTTACTACTGAACTTCGTAGGTCGACCAGAGTACGTTCCGCACCAGAGTGGTACGGTAATCCTGTTCTGGAAGTTATGTTGTTAGACAATGGCGAACCTACGAACTATGAAGAAGCTATGATAAGCCTGGATTCCGACAAATGGCTTGAGGCCATGAAATCTGAGATAGGATCCATGTATGAGAACAAAGTGTGGACTTTGGTGGACTTGCCCGATGATCGGCAAGCCATTGAGAATAAATGGATTTTTAAGAGGAAGACGGACGTTGATGGTAATATCACTATCTACAAAGCTCGACTTGTCGCGAAAGGTTTTCGACAAGTTCAAGGGGTTGACTACGATGAGACTTTCTCACCCGTAGCGATGCTTAAAGTCTGTCCGAATCATGTTAGCAATTGCCGCATTTTATGATTATGAAATCTGGCAAATGGATGTCAAAACTGCATTCCTTAATGGGTTTCTTAAAGAAGAAGTTGTATATGATGCAACCAGAAGGTTTTGTCGATCCTAAGGGTGCTAACAAAGTGTGCAAGCTCCAGCGATCCATCTATGGACTGGTGCAAGCATCTCGGAGTTGGAATATACGCTTTGATGAGGTGATCAAAGCATATGGTTTTATACAGACTTACGGTGAAGCCTGTATTTACAAGAAAGTGAGTGGGAGCTCTATTGCATTTCTAATATTATATGTGGATGACATATTGTTGATTGGAAATGATATAGAATTTCTGGATGGCATAAAAGGATACTTGAATAAGAGTTTTTCAATGAAAGACCTCGGTGAAGCTGCTTATATATTGGGCATCAAGATCTATAGGGATAGATCAAGACGCTTGATAAGACTTTCAATGAGTACATACCTTGACAAGATTTTGAAGGAGTTCAAAATGGATCAGTCAAAGAAGGAGTTCTTGCCTGTATTGTAAGGTGTAAAGTTGAGTAAGACTCAAAGCTCGACCACGGCAGAAGATAGAGAATGAAAGTCATTCCCTATGCCTCAGCCATAGGTTCTATAATGTATGCCATGCTGTGTACCACACCTAATGTGTGCCTTGCCACGTGTCTGGCAAAGGGGGTACAAGAGTGATCCAGGAGTGGATCACTGGACAGCGGTCAAAATTATCCTTAGTAACTAGAGGACTAAGGAAATGTTTCTCGATTATGGAGGTGATAAAGAGTTCGTCGTAAAGGGTTACGTCGATGCAAACTTTGACCCCAATCTGGATAACTCTGAGTAGCAAACCGGATACGTATAATGGAGCATTCATTTGGAATAGCTCCAAGTAAAGCGTGATAGCAGCATCTACAGTATGACATAAGGATTTGCAAAGTACACACGGATCTGAATGTTGCAGACCTATTGACTAAAATTCTCTCTCACGAGCAAAACATGATCACACCTTAGAACTCTTTGAGTGTTAATCACATGGTGATGTGAACTAGATTATTGACTCTAGTGAACTCTTGGGTGTTAATCACATGGCGATGTGAACTAGATTATTGACTCTAGTGCAAGTGGGAGACTGATGGAAATATGCCCTAGAAGCAATAATAAAGTTGTTATTATTTTATATTTCCTTGTTCATGATAAAGGTTTATTATTCATGCTAGAATTGTCTTGACCAGAAACTTAAATACATGTGTGAATACATAAACAAATACCGTGTCCCTAGTGAGCCTCTACTAGACTAGCTCGTTGATCAAAGATGGTTAAGGTTTCCTAACCATAGACATGAGTTGTCATTTGATAACGGGATCACATCATTAGGAGAATGATGTGATGGACAAGACCCATCTGTTAGCTTAGCATATGATCGTTCTATTTATTGCTACTGCTTTCTTGAATGTCAAATACATGTTCCTCAGACCATGAGATCATGCAACTCCCGGATACCGGAGGAATACCTTGTGTGCTATCAAACGTCACAACGTAACTGGGTGATCATAAATATGCTCTATAGGTATCTCCGAAGGTGTCCGTTGAGTTGGCATGGATCGAGACTGGGATTTGTCACTCCGTGTTTCGGAGAGGTATCTCTGGGCCCTCTCGGTAATGCACATCATAAGAAGCTTGCAAGCAAAGTGACTAAGGAGTTAGTTACGGGATGATGTATTACGGAACGAGTAAAGAGACTTGCCGGTAATGAGATTGAACTAGGTATGGAGATACCGACAATCGAATCTCGGGCAAGTAACATACCGACGGACAAAGGGAATTTCGTATGTTGTCATTGCGGTTCGACCGATAAGATCTTCGTGGAATATGTAGGAACCAATATGAGCATCCAAGTTCCGCTATTGGTTATTTACTGGAGAGGCGTCTCAGTCATGTCTACATCATTCCCGAACCCGTAGGGTCCGCACGCTTAACGTTCGTTGACGATATAGTGTTATATGAGTTATGTGAATTGGTAACCGAATATTGTTCGGAGTCCCGGATGAGATCCCGGACATCACGAGGAGTCTCGGAATGGTCGAGAGGTAAAGATTTATATATGGCAAGTCATATTTTGGGTTCCGGAAAAAGGTGCAGTTTTTTTCGGTATTGTACCGGGAAGCTTCCAGAAGGTTCCGGAGGATTCAGGAGGGGTCCGGAAGTCCACAAGTGGGTCCACCACGTCCCAAGGGCTGGCATGGGCTAAGGAGAGGCGCCCTGGCCTTATTGGGCCAGGCGCACCAAGTCCTCAAAAGCCCACGCAGCTAGGGAAGGAAAAAGGGAGAGTCCTAGTAGGAATAGGATTGGACTTTGGAGTCCAAGTCCACGTGTGTACTATTCACGGTTACTGTTCACGTGGCACTATTCCTTCTACTCCAAGCCCCTACACATATATAAATAGAGGAGAGGGGGCGCCCCAAAGGTGACACAACATTGTCTTAGCCGTGTGTGGCGCCCCCCTCCACAGTTCCGTCCCTCGGTCATATTTTCGCAGTACTTGGGCGAAGCCCTGCGGAGATAGCATCACCATCACCGTCACCACGCCGTCGTGCTGCCGGAACTCATCCACTACCTCGCCGTCTTGCTGGATCAAGAAGTCGAGGACGTCACCGAGCTGAATGTGTGCTGAACGCGGAGGTGTCGTACGTTCTGTACTCGGTCGGTTGGATCGTGAAGTTGTTCGGCGACATCAACCGCGTTGTTCTAACGCTTCCGCTTACGGTCTACGAGGGTACGTAGACACACTCCCCCTCTCGTAGCTATGCATCTCCATGGATAGATCTTGCGTGTGCGTAGAATTTTTTTTGTTTTCCATGCAACGTTCCCCAACAACCTGCTTCCGCACCCGCTCATAGCAGCCCGTCCTCCGTCTCTGGCATGCTCGGCGGGGCTTCCACATTGGCTTAGCTCGACGCCCTCACGGTAATTACGCATCGCACCCTCATCAACATATCTATTATCTTCCGTTCCCGTTGCCTTTCGAATGTCTGACACACCGCACACATGTCTTCGCAGGCCGACGAAAATCCGTGCACCCTACTCTACCACATCAACGGCCAGTTGGTGGATGTGGGAAAGGGTACGATAACGAAGCCCAAGGAGCGCTTGTTCCATGGACGGCGGATGCCCGATAACGTCTTCAGGGTTTCCGTGGCGAGTGTGAAAACTTCTTACGAGGGTTTGGCTCCCTCGCTATGAACCGGGGGAGAGGACGACGAGAGCCCGGCGCAGCTGGGCCAATGCAAGAATTGGCCATTGCTGTGGCCAAAGAATCTTCTTCGTGTGGAGGCGTCCGGGAGCACACCAACGACAACAATACCGATTCAAGGTATGACCACCACCCCACACACGCAATTACCACCACCGTCTGTCGTGTTGGGTGAGAGCGCACGATGCGAGCAAGGCGGTCCAACTATCGCCCCCATGGAGGAAGATATGGATGAGGATGACCCTCTCTGGTACATTAATACCGGCTATGACGACGCAGAAATGATGAGCCAGCCGCCATATGACTCAGGCTATGAGCGTGAAGATGAGATGCATGATGCACAAGAGCCGGAACGTCCTCGGGTTGAGTGCAAGAAGTCTCTGTTCATGCAGTCCTCGCAGGACACGCCTCCGGATGCCGCCTCAACCTAGTGTCAACTACCCGAGGGTCGTGCAGTGCTTAGCCCAACAACACTGGTGGCGGGGGTCTGGAAGGGTCTGGAAGGCTCAGTAGCTCAACCCAAGAAGAAGCAGAGGAAGAGACCTGCGAAGAAAAGCTCTGCTGCCGCCAAAGCTGCTTCTAGCAGCCAGCCGCCTCCGGTGACTAGGGTTGCGGACAGTGTATCGATAAGAGATTTGCCGTTACTCCATGTCATGGGCAAGCCGATGCTACCACCGGACGGTCTCATGGCCATACATGGGGATCTCAAGAGACTCCATGACCATGTGCTATCGACAGAGAAGAGCCTTCTCGCCTCAAAGGATCCAGGATATCCGCTATACACGGTTCGTGTGCCGATGGGCAAGGGCTACATCGCTACATGCCCCGCGGATATATTCTTCATGCGGTTTGATCACATCTTTGATATGTATCTCCAGAGGCGGCTAGATTTTACGCTCGTCCGCCTTTTTGCGCTACATATGAGCTACATCATCAGGAAAGAGCAAATCTCACTAATCGCCGTAGCAGACCCCTACTACATGCATGAGGGCTTCCTAGGAATCAGCGATGTGGAACGTCTAGCTGCGACTACGTACATCGAAGACTTCATGGTAATGAATAAGGACAAGGAAAGGATTATGCTGCCTTATCATCCCATGTAAGTCATTCCCGAATAGCCGCTGTAACACATCCTTTCGTACATTTCAATCATTCATTCGCACGTAGGGAGGCTAATTTGAGGTGTATTTATTTTGCGCAGCGAGGGGCGCGCCATCCTTATCATTCTTTACCCGCGAGTCTCCTACGCTCTATATTTGGACTTGTCCAAAAACACGGTGAAGAAAGACTACACACACATTAAGAGTGTTCTGGATCGTGCTCTCCTTGGCTTCAGCATGAGGGGTGGCCACATTCAAATCAAGAAACAAAGGATGAATGTGCCGTCTTTCTTACATAAAACTGAGTTCTGCTGCGTCCAGCAACCGGCAGCAAGTACGGACGATGGTTTCTACGTCATCCATCACATGATGGAATTCAGAAGGGATCGTCAATAACTTGGCATCACATCTTCATCCGATGCCCATATCCGCAAATGGGCCGAAGCCATAGGAGCCGAACCAGATCATAAACTGAGGAATGACTTCTATCGCATCCAGCAGGACATTGCGACGATCATCGTGAAAGACGTCGTCGAAGAGAAGGGGATGTTCCACGGCGGCCCTATATCGCGGGCTGACGTCCGAGCTCACATAGGCCTACAACGTATGAACATGACGCCTTTCACAAAGCTAGGGTGCACCCTTCCGGACATGGACGAATGGAAGTTCCCATGATTGACGATCACGATGATGGCGTGTCCGTTGAATTTGAACTTTATGTATTTGACGCAACTTTGAAACTTTGTGATGTAAACAGTCCTGCTGAACTTGTGTAGCGCTAGTTAATTAGTTACGATGAACTTCGTTAATTATGTTTACTATATGTTGCTTCTATTTGCTTACTCTTTCTCTTCATGTTGCTCAAGTATATATATTATGTTGCATATTATATATCGTTGAATGCATCTCTAACAGGTACATAGATCATCGATGGCGAAGAAGTGTTATGCCGTGTACATAGGGAAGGTTCCAGGAGTGTACGACGAGTGGCCAGAGTGTCAGGCCCAAGTGTACCGGTTCCCGGGCGGCAGCCAGAGAGGGTTCGATAGCAGAGGGGAAGCGGAAGCTAGTTACTTGAGGTTCACGCTAGCGCGAGAGTGGGATCAAAACCGGCGCCTCATGAGCTACTACATAATTTCGCTCTTCCTCATAGTGATCGCTCTTCTCTTCTATATCATAGTTTAGATGGATGATGAAACATGTGCATGTGATGACCATGTAGTTGCATGTATTCGAGACATGTGACAACTTCTATCGCTATTTCGAGATGATGACGAGAGACATCATTTGTGTTGGATCATGATGTTGATGATGACATGATATATATGATGATCAGACTATTGTATTTGTATGATATGATGAGATTTGTATGTGTATAATATGATGAGACTATTGTGTGTATCATATGATAGAGACTATTGTATAAAACCTGTACAAATACGAAGAAAATACATAGGAAAAAAATACAGAAAATAATACGTAAAAAAAATACAGAAAATAATAACAGTAGCGCGGGGTATGTGCGTAGCAGCAGCGCGGCCTTAGCAGTAGCGCATGATAAATAGACGCGCTGCAGCTTTTAGCAGTAGAGTGGGTTCGGTCCCGCGCTACTACTATCTTTGTGTAGCAGTAGCGCGTGTCAGAACACACGCTACTGCTAAAAGTTAGCTGTAGCGCCTTATCAGTAGCGCGGGACCCGTGCTACTGATAGGCCTTTAACCCGCGCTACTGCTAGGGTTTTCCCTAGTAGTGTAGTGCCACTATTAACCTAATCACACTTCTTCAATATCATTGCCAACAGGGATGCTCAGCTCGATTTTAGTGGAACTGCACAAAATCATCGGGTGGTCCATGGGTTCCAAACTTCTTTCCTTCGACAGGTTCAACCTCGCCAGGAAATTAAAGCCTGTTTAGGGTTTAGGGTTTAAGGCCTAGGGATTGCATCAATCGTTTTTTCTTTATTTATACACATTCTCACAACTTTTGTCTTGAGTTGTGAAATAAATATTGGCTATGATCTATGAATCATTGAGATGCATCAGCATGCATGTTAGTTTCCTTTGTATTTGATGGAATGTTGTAACGGGGCAACCTTGGAGGCAAGATACACGAAACAAAAGCTGAAAGCTTCATAGCATTGTAGTACAATTTTATCTCGCTGAGAAATTATAGTATATAGTACTACTAAAGAGCTAGGTGTCGCACAGTGTCCAAGGAATACGGTGATAGTGTGAGGTGGGCCATGTACTCACTGGGCTGCCGTGTTTCACACTCCTCCGGTGTAAGAGTGGAGAAAATTAGTTTTATCACAGAATAAAAAAATAAGAGTGCAGACGCTGTACGGCGCGGGCGTGACCTCGGCGATGTCCTCCTCCTCCTCCTCGGTCCCGCCGAACACCGCCTTGCCCGCCTCGTCGCACTCCTTGTAGGCGACAGCCACCTCCGCCACCAGCTGGTGGTACCGCCAGCGGGCAAGGCAGATCTCGCGCGCGGAGCGGTAGGACTCGAGCAGCGCCTCCTGCTCCGCCAGGTCCGCGTCCGGCGCGACCGCCCTGCCGGTGCCAAGCTACTCCTCCGCCTGTAGGTGCTCCTGGAGGAGGAGGTGGTTCTAGGCGGCGTCGGCTTGCGTCTCCCGGAACTGCTCCTCCCGCATCATGTCCATGTAATGGGCACGGGCCTCATCGATGGTCATGGTGGGTGGCGCGGCGGAGGAGGAGGGTGGCGCCGGCTCGTCGTCGGCCACGTCCTCCATTGGGAGTCGTCGTCCTCCGACTGCTTGCCGGCCAGCCAGCCGACAGCAATGGCGGCCATCTCCTTCTCCTGGTCCGGCGTCAGCCCGTCCCAGAGAGCTTTGGCGGGGAAGGAATCCATGGTGGGAGTGGTGCGAAGAGGGATCGGAGGCGGATGACTGCGGCTATGGCCGGGGGCAGCGGTTTATATAGCAATGGTGGGCGGCAGATGGACGGACGGGTGGCGCCGGAGGAGACGCCTCGGCAACCGCGTGCCATCAGTGTGGACGGCAGACTGACTGACGGGCGGTCGTCATGTCATTTGAACGTGCAGCAGTCGCCTGCACCGGGAAGCGGCGCGGGCGGCGCTCTCTCGGCTGGCGCCAGTGAGCGGTCGCGTCCGCTCTGGCCGGGCATGAATGCGGGCATTGACGCTCTGGAGCGACGCTGACCGTTTCGGGCGGGAAGCGCACGCGGGAGGGGGGGGTTTGGGTGGGCCAGGGCGGTCAGAAGCGGGCGTGACATCGGTCCGGACTCCCGCAAAGCCCCCCACGTTTTTCTCCGGTTTGCGAGAGAAACGAGTCTGGACCATGCCACGGACTGGTGCAGGACCGCGTTGGATGGCTTCCGCGGTCCGGACGGTTGTGGGAGATTTGAGGGTCGGCGTTGGAGATGCCCTTATAGCGTTCATGCACCAAAAAAACATCTGAACTTACCAAAAAGAAGATGGTGTACTTGTCATTGCAAAGGAAGTCATATGTGAAGCAAGTCTCCGTATTTTAGATTTAGGGCATGAACTTGATCGTACGAAACCGGTCAAGAAGGGTTGATGCACCTAATCGTATGGATTTTTTCCCACAAAAAAGAGGATTGTATGGATTTTTGCTCGAAACGAAGCAAAAACAATATTTTCTTTCCAAAAGGTGGTTGGAAGTCCTGACTTCTGCATCAAGTGATGCACAACCATGACAAAGCAGAAACATAGAGCAACGCTAACCGCATCATCATCTCAGTGAGAATAGATAAATCATGCAGCAGAGGGCAGACGTAGCTAAACAGCAGACAACAAACGGGGGATGAACTGGGATGATGGACGTTGTTTTACCGGTCTCCTTCAAAAATAATTTCGCCGCGACGCCGACGTCGAGTGCGACGGCATGAGAAAAGACCAACAGAAGGGAGCCGATGTGGCGTGCCACGGAGAAGAAACCACAAGGTGGCCGTCGTAAATCGCGAGAACGTCGCCATCGCGCGGTTGATGGAGATTTTGCATTTTTGGTCCGGCAACTTGGGGCCAGCAAATTTTCACAACTTTTTCAATATACTGCAGTCCAAAACCTTGTAACTGGATGGTACAAGGGCAGGAAAAGATCATGGCACCCTGGATTCGAACTTTGGAAGATTCAGGACTGCGACTGCGTGCCTGCCTTCCCTCGTACTACAAGTTAAGGATGATTAGTTGGTTCGGGCCGCTTTGTCAAGTCCTCCTTTGTCTTGAAGATTTAATACTGACCATACTGATCACTCGGAGGATCAGTAAATTAGTATGTACATGAACGTGACGTGGATCATAATTTAGCATGTACGTGATGTAATTCTAGCAACTAGTCTGTGGCGGCACACCTCATCGTGCTGTTTTATACGCGCCCACTGGCTAGCATGGTTGCCAGAATCGAGCACCAAAGGCCAGCAGAAAGCCCAAGAGGGCAAGAAGCCGCATCCATGAACGAACAGAAGATGAACACTAGTTGGCCTTCCAACCACCATAGAGCCAGGATTCACGAAGGCAGAGAGGATTCCTGTTTCCCAACGAAAAAACTAGTCAGCAGTACGAGCACTAAGCAGACTATGGAATGATTCAGCGGGTAACATTAACAAGAGAATGGAGTTAAGTCCACTAATTCAAAAGCATATACCATCATTATTGGGATTTGGGGATCAAGCGAGAGGGCATTGTTCTCTCGTTTAACACGAACCGTATGGTCGGTGAGTGTGATATCGTGAGATCTCTGCGAAGGCAACAGCATTCTGGGAACAGAACTCGCACTAAGAACGAGATGTGATTCTTATTTGTATTCCAGGATCGGTTGGTAGTTGCCACAACAGAATCAGCGAGGATCTTGCTTGATCCGGGTCAGCTCTGCCCTAACGCTCTCCAACATCAACCGAAACCATGGTATCCAAGTTCAGAGGTCCGAGTTGTTTATTATGGAACCATATATTCTTGTTGAAATATGAGTTGGGATTAGGGCCCATCTAATAATTTTAGATTAATCTCTAACGGCCCATGTGGGTATATGGCATTAGGTGTGGTGGGAAGTTTAGTCCCATACCGCTAGTGGAGAAGGAGTTGGACCTCCTTATAAGGGATTCTCTTCCACATGCTATTGGAGCTTGAGAAGAGAAGTGGTTCCCGCGCGCTCCTCCTCCGCCGCCCGCCTCGCCACGACGCGGGTTGCGGGATTGAGCCGAGCTCACACCTATGCGCTGCGAACCCTAGCCGTCACGCGAAACAGATCGCATCTCTGCCTCCACGCCCACTGCCGTTCCATTGATGCTGCATTGATGCTGCTGCCGCCGGCGACTCCATCCCGTTCACCGCGTACACGGTTGAGGGGAGAGCAGGCCTCCAAAACCCCGCCTCTCCGGATCCTGTACGGGAGAGGGGCGATTAGGTTTTTGGGGAGCAATTACGCGACTACTCGCCACCGACGCCGACCGTCTCGCCGCCGAGAAGCTCGAGGCCGAGAAGAAGGCCACCGAGGACGCCGCTGCTGCCACTGCCTGGCCTACTGGAGGGTATAACTCGTTTATCCCGCTCCTGTTTATTTCTGTGTTAGCCGTACTAGCATTATGTGTAGATGTGTCTACTGTTTGCGTAGTACGTGCATGTCTAGATCGGAATCAGTATGTCATTAATTCTGTCAATGCCATGTTCATGATTATTTACTGGATTAAATTAATCGAAAAATTGTCTATTTACTCAGCATTCCAAAAACCTAATTTGTGTAGGAATTTTTCGAATCATGGTTTTGCTGTTGCACTGAAACCGGATAAGTTTACCGGTACATATTTTAAGCGTTGGCAGACCAAAACCATCTTATGGCTCACGGCAATGAACGTGTTCTGGGTTGCCGGTGTGACTCCCACAGGAACGCTCAATCCTGAACAGGAGAAGGCGTTCAGGGAGGCCACCGTCATCTTTCTCGGAGCAGTTCTGAGCGTGATCGGAGATAAGTTGGTTGACGCATATTTACATATGCGGGTTGCCAAGGACTTGTGGGAGGCGCTCGAATCTAAATTCGGGACCACCGATGCTGGGAGCGAGATGTATGTTATAGAGCAGTTCCATGATTACAAAATGGTTGAGAACCGTTCTGTATTGGAACAGGCTCATGAGATAATATGCATCGCTAAGGAGCTTGAGCTTCTGAAGTGCGATTTACCGGGCAAATTTGTCGCGGGCTGTATAATCGCTAAGCTCCCTAATTCCTGAAGGAATTTTGCTACCACTCTGAAACATTAGAGGCGTGAATTCTCAGTAGAGGATGTCATCGGCCATCTGAGTGTTGAGCAGAACTCGAGAGCAAAAGACTCGCATGAAAAGGGGTCGAAGGAACTTCTGTGGCCAATGTGGTGCGTCAGAAGAACTTCAATTCCCACAAGCCCAAGGGAAAGAACGATGTCCAACAGAATACCGACTTTAAGAAGAAAGGTAAGTAGACCTTCAAGAAGAACAAGAAGGGAGATGGCTACTTTACTTGTGGTTCGGAGGAACATTGGGCTAGCAGCTGCCCAAACAAGTACAAGAAGCCAGGGCAGGACTCCAAGTCTGCCAATATGATTGTGGGCAACAATGAAAGTGGTGCATCTGGGTATGGTAATTTATTTACTGTATTTTCAGTTTGTCAGTCCACCGATTGGTGGGTGGACACAAGTGCAGGTGTTCATGTGTGTGCTGACATTTCATTGTTTTCTTCTTACCAGGCCACAGGTCACGGGTCCGTATTGATGGGGAATGGCGCGAGTGCTTCTGTTCATGGTGTTGGCACGGTCGATCTGAAGTTTACTTCGGGAAGGATCGTGCAGCTGAAGAACGTGTAGCATGTCCCCGCCATCAAGAAGAACCTTGTTAGTGGCTCCCTTCTGTGTAGAGAAGGGTTTAAGTTGGTCTTCGAGTCTAATAAAGTAGTTGTTACGAAATATTAACTATTTGTTGGAAAGGGTTATGAATGCGAAGGAATGTTCCGCCTTTCTCTCGCTGATTTTTGTAATAAAGTCGTGAACAATATTCATTCGAGTGTTAATGAATCTGAAGTTTGGCATTCACGTCTTTGTCACATTAGTTTTGGTGTTATGACGCGGCTAGCAAAACTGAATTTAATCCCGAGTTTCACTTTAGCCAAAGGTTCTAAGTGCCTTACGTGTGTGCAAGCTAAGCAACCTCGCAAGCCTCACAAGGCTTCGGAGGAGAGACACTTGGCGCCATTAGAACTCATACATTCTGATCTTTGTGAGATGAATGGTGTGTTGACTAAAGGTGGAAAGAGATACTTCATGACATTGATAGATGATTCCACTAGATATTGCTATGTGTATCTGTTAAATACTAAAGATGAGGCTCTACACTACTTTAAAATCTATAAGGCAGAAGTTGAGAATCAACTTGAAAAGAAAATTAAACGAGTTCGGTCAGATCATGGTGGAGAGTACTTCTCGAGTGAGTTTGATTCCTTTTGTGCGGAACATGGTATTATTCATGAGAGGACGCCTCCCTATTCACCCCAGTCAAACGGGGTTGCCGAATGGAAAAACCGTACTCTAACCGATTTGGTTAACGCCATGTTAGATACATCGGGTTTATCCAAGGCATGGTGGGGGGAGGTTATATTGACATCATGTCATGTCCTGAATAAAGTTCCGACAAAGGATAATGAGATCACTCCCTATGAGAAATGGGCGAAGAGAAGGACAACACTCTCGTACTTGCGTACTTGGGGCTGTTTGGCGAAAGTCAACGTGCCGATCCCCAAAAAGCGTAAGCTTGGACCAAAGACCGTGGACTGCATTAATTTGGGCTACGCGAAGAATAGCGTTGGCTATAGATTTCTAGCAGTGAAATCTGAGGTACCTGACCAGAAGGTCGGTACAATTATGGAGTCTAAGGATGCTACATTCTTCGAGGATATTTTTCCTATGAGAGATATGCAAAGCAATTCTAGACAGGAATCCGAGGAGACTCCTGAGCCTGCCATTCCTATGGAATATTATGAACAAACACATGATGAAAATCCTGAGGAGGATGACGAGGAAACCCTTGGTAGGGGTAAGAGACAAAGGACTGTAAAGACCTTTGGTGATGATTTCCTTGTGTACCTCGTGGATGATACTCCTACTTCTATTTCAGAAGCGTATGCATCTCCAGAAGCTGACTACTAGAAAGATGTAGTCCGTAGCGAGATGGATTCCATCATGGCTAACGGGACTTGGGAGATTACTGAGCGTCCCTATGGTTGCAAACCATTGGGATGTAAGTGGGTGTTCAAGAAGAAGCTTAGGCCCGACGGTACTATTGAAAAGTACAAGGCTAGGCTTGTGGCCAAGGGCTATGCCCAGAAAGAAGAAGAAGATTTCTTTGACACTTATTCACCTGTGGCCAGACTGACCACCATTCGAGTATTACTCTCGTTGGCAGCCTCGCATGGTCTTCTCGTCCACCAGATGGATGTTAAGACGGCATTCCTGAACGGAGAGCTAAAGGAGGAAATCTACATGCAACAGCCTGATGGCTTTGTGTTAGATGGTCAGGAAGGAAAGGTGTGTAAGTTGCTGAAATCCTTATATGGCCTGAGACAAGCACCAAAGCAATGGCATGAGAAATTTAATGAAACTTTGACATATGTTGGCTTCTTTGTTAATGAAGCTGACACATGTGTATACTATCGCTATGGTGGGGGCGAAGGAGTTATACTGTGCTTGTATGTTGATAACATACTGATATTTGGAACTAGCCTCAAAGTGATTGAGGAAGTTAAGTCCTTTTTATCTCAGAACTTTGAGATGAAGGACCTTGGAGTGGCTGATGTTATCTTGAACATCAAGCTATTGAGAGATGATGAGGGTGGGATTACACTTCTGCAATCCCATTATGTTGAGAAGGTGTTGAGTCGTTTTGGATATTCGGACTGCAAACCATCTCAAACACCATATGATCCTAGTGTGCTGATTCGAAAGTTCAAAGGCATACCTAAAGATCAATTGAGATACTCTCAAATTATTGGTTCACTCATGTATCTAGCGAGCGTAACGAGGCCTGACATCGCGTTTGCTGTGAGCAAACTGAGCCGGTTTGTTTCCAAACCGGGTGATGTACATTGGCATGCTATTGAAAGAGTTATGCGCTATCTGAAAGGTACTATGAACTATGGACTTCACTATACCGGATACCCGTCGGTACTTGAAGGGTATAGTGATGCGAATTGGATCTCTGATGCTGATGAGATGAAGGCCACAACCGGGTATGTGTTTACTCTTGGAGGTGGTGCTGTTTCCTGGAAGTCTTGCAAGCAAACGATCTTAACGAGATCGACAATGGAAGCAGAATTAACAGCATTAGACACATTTGGTGGCGAAGCAGAATGGCTTCGAGATCTTTTGATGGACTTGCCAATGGTTGAGAAGCCGGTTCCGGCCATCCTTATGAACTGTGACAATCAAACAGTTATTGTCAAGGTGAAGAGTTCAAAGGACAACATGAAGTCCAACAAACACATAAGAATGAGATTGAAAGCTGTCAGAAAATTAAGAAACTCCGGAGTGATAGCGTTGGATTATATCCAAACGGCTATGAATCTGGCAGATCCCTTTACTAAAGGGCTATCACGTGTTGTGATAGATAATGCATCGAGGGAGATGGGTATGAGACCCACATGAGTTGCCATGGTAGTAACCCAACCTATGTGATCGGAGATCCCATGAAGTAGGACCTGGGAAAACAAGCCAGTGGTGAACTGAGGAGAGTAACTTTACTAACCCACTCCGTTGGAGATGCAATACTCTCGAAACTGTATGGTAGGATGACTACTGTCTTAATGTGTTCCAAGGCTTATATATAAGCAAGATGCTATCCTACAGAGCGATCTTTGGAGGAACTCACCTATATGAGCCCGACTGCTGGTCACAGTCTATGAGATTGGGGTGATCTCTAGCAAGCTCATGAATAGGCCAGGAGTGTGACTAATATGCTCCACCCGAGGGGTCAGCCTTCGGCAGTCTAGTACTAGTAAGACCTGTTGTGAAACTTCTTTACGCCAAACTGACAATTCAAGGCATAGTCCATTGTTCAGTTGTGAAGGAGTGTAGCTACTTGCTCTAGGTGAAGTTCAACCTTAACCGGTCTTCACTGAAATACTGGTATATCAAAACAGTGTTTGGAACAAAGGACATAATGGGCCCTTGAGATCTGGTGGGGGATTGTTGAAATATGAGTTGGGCTTAGGGCCCATCTAACAATTTTAGATTAATCTCTAAGGGCTCGTGTGGGTATATGGCACTAGGTGTGGTGGGAAGTTTAGTCCCATACCGCTAGTGGAGAAGGAGTTGGACCTCCTTATAAGGGATTCTCTTCCACATGCTATTGGAGCTTGAGAAGAGAAGTGGTAGACGTCAGATCGTGGGCTGTCACCGACTTGGACGTGGGTTCAGCCCACGTCTCTCCACGCGGCCGCGCCTATATATGTGAGGCGCTGCGAACCCTAGCCGTCACGCGAAACAGATCGCATCTCTGCCTCCACGCCCACTGCCGTTCCATTGCTGCTGCTGCCGCCGGCGACTCCATCCCGTTCACCGCGTACACGGTTGACGGGAGAGCAGGCCTCGGGACCAACTTACCATCTCGGGGTTACCGCGTAACCACCGTTCATAACTTGCCAACGTGATCCTTACTGAATCACATCCATACCTTTCATGGTGATCCTCAATCACCATTTCTGCGTGTGCCATCTTGTGAATCTTAGTGTGCAAGTTAATTATTTCTGTTGACCCACGGTGTGACCTACTACGAACTGTGTCCATATCCGAGGACGCAGCTATCGATAGATTATACACTCTGCAGAGGTTAGTACACTGTACCCACACTACGGAACTCATGGCCTCGTGCTCCCATTCGGGTGGACCAACGACATTCCAACAAAACCAATCTATTGCATGACACTCTCCCGGCCACTCCGACAAACTCCCCTTTGGGCTATGTCCTGGGTGACCCTGATGTCAACATGTAACATCTGCCACCTCTGTGGCTACCACCGTCGTGGCCAACATCAAAACTGTCCCAAACGGGGACCTCGGTACCATCAAAACTCGGGTCCTCAAGGTTATGACTGCCTACCGGGCCAGGGTAGCGCCAGAGCACAACCTTCCCTCGTAGGAGGCACCAGCGAGAGGCATGACAATAGACCGCATTAGGGCCTCCCCATCCAGGCAAGTGTGGTTGCACTGGTGAGCTCGATTCGGTGGCACCATGACTCGATCAACAGCATGTTCAAGTTGGATTATTATCAAGTTTAACTTGAAAAGAAATGATTCGAGCCATAGTGAATGAATGGATGCACGGGTCACGGTCATGACTAATGTATGCATTATACTACTATATGAATTTATACCATGATATCTACTGCACACTAGCAAGAAAGCATGTATCCTACTGCATAAATTATCAACATGACAGAACAAAGTTTATGCAATAAGATTATATAGCAGATTATTTTAAATGGTGAATAAAGGATGAATTTAATTCAATTAAACCAAGTCATTGCAATGCCATCCTTGCATATGAATGTTGTGGCTTGCCTTGGTTCAGAGGAGTGTCACAGTACTCCTGGCCTTCTTCAACACAATTAGGAGCTTCTGAAAATAATTTAAATGCAAAAAGAAAATGTCACATACTACTGTTTATTGCACCAGAAATTCTCAACAGCAAGAAAAATTCTGAAACTTGGCATACAGAAACTTTAGAATTTTTCAAACCAGTAGCAAAAAGAATCATCTCATTTGGACTTATAGATTAAAAGTTATAGCTGGTCAAAGTTGGATAGAATCTGGTCAAAATTTCTATTTAAAAGAATTTAACCGAGCGGCCACGTCGAAGGCGTATTTGGAGATTACGCCTCCACTTACGTACCGGTTCGGGTGAGAGAGAGAATGACAGGTGGGGTCACGGCGTTAGGATTAAATAGAGAGAGAGAAACAGAGGGCGGCGGCGCTGTCGTCGGCGTTTCTCCGGCGAGGAGATGTCGGCGATCACCGGAGATGAGAGGGATGGGTTCAGCTCGTCGAGACGGTCACGCACGTACCCGAAACTCGAGCTGAGGAGGTCGGACGGCGTCGCGGCGATCTTCTCCAGAGACGGCGACGGCGGAGCTGGTCGGGGTCGACGTTTCCGGCGACAATCCGGCGAACTCTTGGTACCGTCGTGCTCAGGAGGTTGCTACGGTCTCGTTGGTGGCAGTGGTTGGAGTTGAGGTGGACTAGGATGAGTGAACGGAGGAGAGGGATCCGCGGCGGTCGCCGGCGAGGTTTGAAGGCCAGAGGCCTTCCTGGCGTTGCCAGCAGCTGTAGGAGCTCGATTTGAGAGAGGTGAGGTGGGTTGGGATGGCTAGAACTATCGGAGGAGAGCTCTATTTATAGGGAGGGGCGAGGCAGGGTTTGGGCTCTGCCGGAGCTGTGCGGGAGGTCGACCTGGGGGCGGCTGGAGCTCGGGCGAGCTAGGAGACGACGCGGGCGAGGCCAAGCACAGCGCTCGCACGCGGGCTCGGGCGCAGGCGCACTAAGGAGGAACAGGGCGTGCGTGCAAGCCACTGTGCCGACCGCTAGCGCCGTGGCGGCTTCCGGCGTGTCTCCTGCCGGCGACGGGGACGGTCAGTGAGGGGCTGGGTGGAAGAGGGTGTGTGCGCTGAGTGGACTGGACAGGGTGCGGTGGCGCGAGGGAGTTGGTTGGACGGCGGCCGAGAGGACTCGACGTGCAGAGCGCGGCGATTGACCGTCGAACACCTTGCGCACGTGCGGTCACCGCGTGCTCTGGCACGGGGGTGGCTTTCGGCGCTGCCACACCATGTCTACGGTGTTGTCCCTTCAACACTTTGCCAAGAAACGCGCTGGGATTGCCAAATGGCTCACTGGATGTGATTGGAGCTAGAGCTAAAGTTTCTGGACAGAAACTTGCTCCAAAAGCTGGGGACAAATGGCTAGGATTCTAGGGCTGGTTTTAGGCGTTTAAGCATCACTTAGGAAGGTCATTAAGTGGTAAAAATTTCAGCTAAAAAGGATCAAGGAAAAACATAGTTGCTTCACAATGTGCTCTTTCTGACCAGAAGCAAAAATATTTTCCTGTGCTGAAATTCTCCAAATGACCATGGGATGTTTTTGCATAGGAAGGTGAGGCATGACCCAAAGAATATTTGGGAATTTTCTTGGGATTTTTAGGGCAATAAAAATAGGGGTTGCTTCATAGCTATATGAGAAAAGGAGTGTTTTCAGAGAGAAAAAGCATATAATGCCATTAAATAAAAATACCCAATGGCATTATTATGAGAGGGGTGAGGTCTCGGGAGGGTTTAAGGATGAAAGAACCCACTTGGAAGAAAATCAAAAATAAATCCAAGTGGTAAGTCCAAAAGAAATGACAGAAAACCTCAAATGAAAATCCAAATATTCAATAAAATCCAAATAAAAGAAAAAGACAAAATTCAGGGTGTTACAGCAGCCCCCTCCACCCCTATTTATAGGCCAAGCCCAAGGGTGGCTTCTCCAAGAAGCCAAGGGGAAAAATTCCAAAAGGCCCTCAAGGTGGCTTCTCCAAGAAGCCACCCAAAAAGCACTTTCACTATTCACGAAAACATTTTTCCGCGACCGTTAAATCCGAAAATATTTCTGTGGGTCTTAGAATAATTCCAGTACCCACTAAAATGATTTTGTACGCGTTCCGAAAGAATTCCGGATTAGTGATTTTCATCTGCGAAAAGCAACCAAAACGGTTCCGGCAGCTCCGGAACATTTCCGGGTTTTTTCTCTGAAAAATCCCAGAAGTTCCCAGAACAATTCTGGCACCCTCCAAGAATTTCCAGGCCTGTGCCGAAACCAATTTGACTTAATGGTATACCCTGAAACAACTTTTCAGTTTTACCGAAACTATTCCGGTGCTCTCTCTCCGGAACGTTTTCGTTGTCTCCGAAACTTTTCCGGTGACTTTCTCTCAGACTCCCTGTCTAGAATTCAGCAGATAGATGACCCTTAAGTGTGTGACCCTATAGGTTCGGTGAAGTATAGACATGACCGGAACTCTTTCCGATCAATGATCAACATCGGAGCCATGGACACCCATATTGACCCCTATACCCACACGAATGAATATTCGATTGAACCTCCAGTTGCCGTGTGCTATTCCTATTGCTTTGCGATATGTTACAAAACCTGAGGTGAGATTTATCGGCATCCCCGTGGATCAACAACTTGTCCACTATGCCAGTTACCTCGTTGCCGGTTTTGTTCTCTTTTCTCGTTCCCGTGTTTCGGCATCCCTGTGATCAAATCACAATGTATCTGGCCATACGATGGTGGATACCGTAACACCGAGAGGGCCCAGAGATATCTCTCCATCGTCGGAGGAGCAAATCCCAATCTTGAGCTATCAAGTTACTTGACATACTTTTCCATGAACCCGTAAGCCGCCGTAATAGCCACCCATTTACGGATGACGTTTAACAAACCCCAAAGTTCATGAAGCAAGCATGAAGAAACTCGATACTCTCATGGTCTAAGGAATTATGCAAACGTTAACTTTCTCTATGTTATTAACCATTAACTTGTGACGAATGTATCTCATAGCATAACATCAATTCGGGTCGATTCAACACAAGTGTTCTCCTAACATTGTGCCCTCAAAGTTGCTGGCATAGACATGCCCATGATCAGGAAAACAGGACCATCATGCAACACTTGAGATAGTCTTAGAGGCATGACTAGGAATACATTTTACCGTTTATTATTCCACACGTGCATATGAGTCTTCCTCCGAGCCTCGTGGTTATTGCAGACTCGAGAACCATAGCAGTTATAGCATGGAACATAAACATAATTATGAACATGGGGATAAATAATAACATTTATTATTGCCTCTAGGGCATATCTCCTACAGTATCATCAGCTATAAGATATGTATTCATTGCCATTTTTAGATCCAATAATAAGTAACTAATTATCTAAAATGCACTTGCTGAGGCGTCTTGGTTAATTGGTGTCCTTAACAGGATACCCTCACGGCTAATAATTACTCACAGTGAAACAACCTGCTAGAAACTAAAAATGGGTGTGGCGAACCTCTTCATGTCGGTGGGCATCGCTTGGCATGCAGGAGACCGCCTAGGATGGCACTTTGTCGGGTGCGTGGACGGCAAGAAGCACATTCGTGTGCCCATCATGACCGATGATGCATGTATTGCAAGCAGACTTGGTAGACAGTGGTGGTTGGAGTCATCATCGTTGACATAGTGCAGGGAGCACAAGGGCAGGGAGATGTTGATGCTCATATAATGCCTGACTAGATTGTCGTCCTCCAACATCATGTTACACAAGCCACTTAAGTCGGTCAGTATGCCTCTCTTCTGTAAAATGTCTCTCATTTGCTTGATGAAACTCTACCTTCATTATATCAATTGAGTTGGGATTTTAACTTATATACATATGTCCTGGTATTCGGTATCTTATGGTTATGTTAAACTTACAACTGATTCTTCTAAATGGAAGATATGGTGAAAGATGCTCTGGATGCCATCTAAATTGTAACATTGTACGTTCCATGCGACTTAATTTGATGAAATATACTGTTAATCCTCACATAAGGTCTCGTGCTAATTCTCTTGACCCATGTTCACTTAACTGTTGATGAACTAATCAAACAACAATGTTGCAGATATGTTGGGTAGTAAGCGAGGCCTCCCCAAAGGCGGACAAGCTTGTCGATCATCATCTCCGTGTGGTGAAGAATATTGTAGGGGAGCATCATGTTCATGTTGGAAATATGCCCTAGAGGCAATAATAAAATGGTTATTATTATATTTCCTTGTTCATGATAATCGTTTATTATCCATGCTATAATTGTATTGGTTGGAAACACAAATACATGTGTGGATACGTAGACAACAACATGTCCCTAGTGAGCCTCTACCGGACTAGCTCGTTGATCAAAGATGGCCATGGTTTCCTGGTCATGGACATGAGTTGTCATTTGATAACGGGATCACATCATTAGGAGAATGATGTGATGGACAAGACCCAAACTATGAACGTAGCATATGATCGTGTCAAGTTTATTTCTATCGTTTTTGCATGTCAAGTATCTGTTCCTATGACCATGAGATCATGCAACTCACTGACACCGGAGGAGTACCTTGTGTGTATCAAACGTCGCAACGTAACTGGGTGATTATAAAGATGCTCTACAGGTATCTCCGAGGGTGTCTGTTGAGTTGGCATGGATCAAGACTGGGAATTTGTCACTCCGTATGACGGAGAGGTATCTCAGGGCCCACTCGGTAATACAGCATCACAATGAGCTTGCAAGCAATGTGACTAAAGAGTTAGCCACGGGATCTTGTATTACGGAATGAGTAAAGAGACTTGCCGGTAACGAGATTGAACTAGGTATGGAGATACCGACGATCGAATCTCGGGCAAGTAACATATCGCCGGACAAAGGGAATAGCATACGGGATTGACTGAATCCTTGACATCGTGGTTCAACCGATAAAGATCTTCGTTGAATATGTAGGAACTAATATGGGCATCTAGGTCCCGCTATTGGTTATTGACCGGAGAGGAGTCTCGGTCATGTCTGCATATTCTCGAACCCGTAGGGTCGCACGCTTAACGTTCGGTAGCGCTAGGGTAGTATTGAGATATTAATAGTGGAAAGTCCAAAGGTTGTTCGGAGTCCCGGATGGGATCCGGGACATCACGAGGAGCTCCGGAATAGTCCGGAGGTAAAGATTCATATATGGAAAGTTGTTATCGGGTTCCGGAAAAAGTTCGAGTTTTTTCGGTATTGTACCGGGAAGGTTCTAGAAGGTTCCGGAGTGGAGCCCACCTGCATGGGGGACCCACATGAACGTGGGTAGTGGGGAAAGTCCCCACAACCCTGGTCTAGGCGCACCAAGATCCTCCCTTAAAAGGAATAGTATCATATCCCAAAGGGATAAGATCAGGATCCCTAAAAAGGGGATAGCGATCGGTGGAGAAGGAAAGGAGGGATTTCCTTCCTCCCCCTTTGGCCAACGACCCTAGGGCCTTGGAGGGCAAGCCACCAGCCCCCTCCACGCCTATATAAAGGTGGGGAGGCGTTGGGGGCAGCCACCCCTTGGACCCTTGCCCGTTACCTCTCCCAACTCCTCCCACGTTTCACCGGTACACGCTTGGGGAAGCCCTACCGGAATTCCGCTGCCACCACCACCACCATACCGTCGTGTTGGTCCCGATCTCATCTACCCCCTCTCTCTCACTTGCTGGATCAAGAAGGAGAGGGCGCCGCCGAGCCGCACGTGTGCTAAACTCGGAGGTGCCGTCCGTTCGGCACTTGATCGGGAGTTCGTGGACGGATCGTGATTGGATCGCGAAGACGTTCGACTACATCAACCGCGTTTCTTAACGCTTCTGCTTAGCGATCTACAAGGGTATGTAGATCCAATCTCTCCTCTTGTAGATGTGCATCTCCTAGATCGATCTTGGTGAGCGTAGGAAATTTTTTGTTTCCCATGCAACGTTCCCCAACAGTGGCATCATGAGCTAGGTCTTTGCGTAGATGATATCACGAGTAGAACACAAAGGAGTTTGTGGGCGTTGATATTCAGATTGCTTCCTTCCTTGGTCTTTTCTTGATTCAGCGGTATTGTGGGATGAAGCAGCCCGGACCAACTTTACATGTCCACGTACATGAGACCGGTTCCATCGACTGACATGCGACTTTGTTGCATAAGATGGCTGGCGGGTATCTGTCTCTCCCACCTTAGTTGAATCGGATTCGACGAAGGCGGTCCTTGTAGAAGGTTAAATAGCAACTTGCATATCACCGTTGTGGTTTTGCGTAGGTAAGAATCGTTCTTGCTAGATACCCATAGCAGCCACGTAAAACATGCAACAACAAATTAGAGGACGTCTAACTTGTTTTTGCAAGGTATGTTGTGATATGATATGGCCAAAGACATGATGAAATATATTTGATGTATGAGATGATCATGTTTTGTAATAGTTTATCTCGGCTTGCATGTCGATGAATACGGCAACCGGCAGGAGCCATAGGGTTGTCTTTAATTATTGTATGACCTGCGTGTCAATCATTAAGCGCTATGTAATGCTTTACTTTATCACTAAACGGTAGCAATAGTAGTAGAAGCATGGTTGGCGTGACAACCCCGATGGCGACGCGATGATGGAGATCATGATGATGGAGATCATGGTGTCATGCCGGTGACGATGGAAATCATGTCGGTGCTTTGGAGATGGAGATCAAAAGCACAAGTTCATGGCCATATCATGTCACTTATGATTTGCATGTGATGTTAATCTTTGTATGCATCTTATTTTGCTTAGGACGACGGTAGCATTATAAGGTGATCCCTCTCTAAAATTTCAAGATAAAATTGTGTTCTCCCCAAGTGTGCACCGTTGCAAAAGTTCGTCGTTTCGAAGCACCACCTGATGATCGGGTGTGATAGACTCTACGTTCACATACAACGGGTGCAAGCCAGTTTTGCACATGCGAAACACTTGGGTTAAACTTGACGAGCCTAGCATGTACAGACATGGCCTCGGAACACAAGAGACCGAAAGGTCGAACATGAGTCATATAGTAGATATGATCAGCATGGAGATGTTCACCATTGAAACCACCTCATCTCACGTGATGATCGGACTTGGGTTGGTGAATTTGGATCATGTTACACTCGGACGACCGGAGGGATATCGATTTGAGTGGGAGTTTTTAAGTAAACTAAACTCATTATCTTGAACAATAGTCTAAGTTGTCTTTGCAAATTTATGTTGTAGATCAATGGCTCGCGCAGTAGCTCCCTTGAATTTCAATGCGTTCCTAGAGAAAGCCAAGCTGAAAGATGATGGAAGTAACTTTGTAGACTGGGCCCGTAATCTGAGGATTATCCTCACGGCTGCCCAAAAGGCTTATGTCCTTGATGCACCGCTTGGTGAGCAACCCCCTCCAGCGTCTGTGGACGTTATGAACGCCTGGCAGGCGCGTGTTGATGACTACTCAATAGTTCAGTGCGCCATGTTGTATGGCTTAGAACTGGGACTTCAAAGGCGTTTTGAACATCATGGAGCATATGAGATGTTCCAGGAGTTGAAGTTTGTTTTTGAGAAGAATGCCCGGATCGAGAGGTATGAGACCTCCGATAAGTTCTATGCTTGCAAGATGGAGGAGAACGGGTCTGTCAGTGAACACATACTCAAAATGTCTGGGTATTACAACCGTCTGGCTGAGTTGGGAGTTGTGCTCCCGCCAGAGGCGATCACTGACAGAGTTCTTCAATCGCTACCACCTAGCTACAAGAGCTTTGTGTTGAACTATAACATGCAAGGGATGAACAAGTCAGTCGCTGAGCTGTTTGCGATGCTGAAAGTCGCTGAGTCAGACATCCAGAAGGAGCATCAAGTGTTGATGGTCAATAAAACCACTAGTTTCAAGAAGAATGGCAAGGGCAAGAAGGGAAACTCCAAGAAGAGTGGCAAAGTAGTTGCCCCTCCCATGAAGAAACCCAAGGCTGGGCCCAAGCCGGAAACTGAGTGCTTCTATTGCAAGGGAATTGGCCACTAGAAGCGGAATTGCCCCAAGTATCTGGCCGACAAGAAGGGGGCCAACGCCAAACAAGGTATATATGATATACATGTTATTGATGTGTACCTTACCAACTCTCGTTGTAGTGCCTGGGTATTTGATACCGGTGCGGTTGCTCACATTTGCAACTCAAAGCAGGAACTGCGAAATAGACGGAGGCTGGCGAAGGACGAAGTGACGATGCGTGTGGGAAATGGTTCCAAGGTTGATGTGATCGCCGTCGGCACGCTCGCTCTTCGATTACCATCGGGATTAGTGATGAACCTAAATAATTGTTATTTAGTGCCTGCGTTGAGCATGAACATTATATCTGGATCTTGTTTAATGCGAGACGGTTACTCATTCAAATCAGAGAATAATGGTTGTTCTATTTATATGGGTAATATCTTTTATGGTCATGCACCCATTGTGAGGGGTTTATTCTTATTGAATCTCGATAGTGATGATACACATATTCATAACATTGATGCCAAAAGATGTAGAGTTGATAATGATAGTACCACTTTCTTGTGGCACTGCCGCTTAGGTCATATTGGTGTAAAGCGCATGAAGAAACTCCATGCTGATGGACTTTTGGAGTCATTTGATTTTGAATCACTTGACACATGCGAACCATGCCTCATGGGCAAGATGACTAAGACCCTGTTCTCCGGAACAATGGAACGGGCAAGTGACTTGTTGGAAATCATACATACTGATGTGTGCGGTCCGATGAGCATTGAGGCGCGCGGTGGATATCGTTACTTTCTCACCTTCACCGACGATTTGAGTAGATATGGGTATGTTTACTTAATGAAACACAAGTCTGAAACGTTTGAAAAGTTCAAGCAATTTCAGAGTTAAGTTGAGAATCATCGTAACAAGAAGATCAAATTCCTACGATCTGATCGAGGGGGAGAATATCTGAGTTATGAGTTTGGCAGTCACTTAAGACAATGTGGAATTGTTTCACAGTTGACGCCACCTGGAACACCACAGCGTAATGGTGTGTCCGAACGTCGTAATCGAACCTTATTGGATATGGTGCGTTCTATGATGTCTCTTGCCGATCTGCCACTATCATTTTGGGGTTATGCGTTAGAGACAGCTGCATTCACTTTAAATAGGGCACCATCTAAGTCCGTTGAGACGACACCGTATGAACTGTGGTTTGGCAAGAAACCAAAGTTGTCGTTTCTTAAAGTTTGGGGATGCGATGCTTATGTCAAAAGGCTTCAGCCAGAAAAGCTTGAACCCAAAGCGGACAAATGCGTCTTCATAGGATACCCAAAAGAGACGGTTGGGTATACCTTCTATCTCAGATCCGAAGGCAAAGTGTTTGTCGCTAAGAACGGGTCCTTTCTCGAGAAAGAGTTTCTCTCGAAAGAATTGAGTGGGAGGAAGATAGAACTTGATGAGGTTGTTGAACCTTTACTTCAACCAGAGAGTAGCACTGCGCAGAAAGATGTTTCTGTGGAACCTACGTCAGTTGAATAGGAAGCTGATGATGGTGATCATGAAGCTTCGGATCAAGTTACTATCGAACCTCGTAGGTCGACAAGGATACGTACTGCTCCTGAGTGGTACGGTAACCCTGTCTTGAATGTCATGTTGTTGGACAACGATGAACCTACGAGCTATGGAGAAGCGATGGTGGGCCCAGATTCCGACAAATGGTTAGAGGCCATGAAATCCGAGATGGGATCCATGTATGAAAACAAAGTGTGGACTTTGGAAGTATTACCTGAAGGGCGAAAGGCCATTCAGAATAAATGGATCTTCAAGAAGAAGACGGACGCAGACGGTAATGTCACCGTCTATAAAGCTCGACTTGTGGCAAAGGGTTTTTCACAAGTTCAAGGAGTTGACTACGATGAGACCTTCTCACCCGTAGCGATGCTTAAGTCCGTCAGAATCATGTTAGCAATAGCTGCATTTTTCGATTATGAAATTTGGCAGATGAATGTCAAAACAGTGTTCCTTAACGGTTTTCTTAAGGAAGAGTTGTATATGATGCAACCAGAAGGTTTTGTCGATCCAGAGAATGCTGACAAAGTTTGCAAACTCCAGCGATCCATTTATGGACTGGTGCAAGCGTCTCGGAGTTAGAATCTTCGCTTTGATGAGGTGATCAAAGCGTTTGGGTTTATACAAGTTTACGGAGAAGCTTGTATTTACAAGAAAGTGAGTGGGAGCTCTATAGCGTTTCTAATATTATATGTGGATGACATATTGCTGATTGGAAACAATATAGAACTTTTGGAAAGTGTGAAGGAATATTTGAACAAGAGTTTTTCAATGAAGGGCCTAGGAGAAGCTGCTTTCATATTAGGCATCAAGATCTATAGAGATAGATCGAGACGCTTAATAGGACTTTCACAGAGCACATACCTTGATAAAGTTTTGAAGAAGTTCAAAATGGATCAGTCCAAGAAGGGGTTCTTGCCTGTTTTGCAAGGTGTGAAGTTGAGTAAGACTCAATGCCCAGCGACTATAGAGGATAGAGAAAAGATGAGTGTCATCCCCTATGCTTCTGCCATAGGCTCTATCATGTATGCGATGCCGTGCACAAGACCAGATGTCAGCCTTGCCATAAGTATGGCCAGAAGGTTTCAAAGTGATCCAGGAGTGGAACACTGGACAACGGTCAAGAATATCCTTAAGTACCTGAAAAGGACTAAGGAAATGTTTCTCGTTTATGGAGGTGATCAAGAGCTCGTCGTAAAGGGTTACGTCGATGCAAGCTTTGACACTGATCCGGATGACTCTAAGTCTCAAACCGGATACGTATATATTCTAAATGGGGGAGCGGTAAGCTGGTGCGGTTCCAAGCAAAGCGTGGTAGCTGATTCTACATGCGAAGCGGAGTACATAGCTGCCTCGGAGGCGGCGAAGGAAGGTGTCTGGATGAAGCAGTTCATGACAGATCTTGGAGTTGTGCCTAGTGCACTGGACCTGATGACTCTGTTCTGTGACAACACTGGTGCCATTGCTCTAGCCAAGGAACCAAGGTTTCACAAGAGGACCAGACACATAAAGCGACGCTTCAATTCCATCCGCGATGCGATCAAGGAGGAAGACATAAACATTTGCAAAGTGCACACGGATCTGAATGTTGCAGATCCGTTGACTAAACCTCTTCCACGGGCAAAACATGATCAACACCGGAACTCTATGGGTGTTAGATTCATAACCATGTAATGCTAGATTATTGACTCTAGTGCAAGTGGGAGACTGTTGGAAATATGCCCTAGAGGCAATAATAAAATGGTTATTATTATATTTCCTTGTTCATGATAATCGTTTATTATCCATGCTATAATTGTATTGGTTGGAAACACAAATACATGTGTGGATACGTAGACAACAACATGTCCCTAGTGAGCCTCTACCGGACTAGCTCGTTGATCAAAGATGGCCATGGTTTCCTGGTCATGGACATGAGTTGTCATTTGATAACGGGATCACATCATTAGGAGAATGATGTGATGGACAAGACCCAAACTATGAACGTAGCATATGATCGTGTCAAGTTTATTGCTATCGTTTTTGCATGTCAAGTATCTGTTCCTATGACCATGAGATCATACAACTCACTGACACCGGAGGAGTACCTTGTGTGTATCAAACGTCGCAACGTAACTGAGTGACTATAAATATGCTCTACAGGTATCTCCGAGGGTGTCTGTTGAGTTGGCATGGATCAAGACTGGGAATTTGTCACTTCGTATGACGGAGAGGTATCTCAGGGCCCACTCGGTAATACAACATCACAATGAGCTTGCAAGCAATGTGACTAAAGAGTTAGCCACGGGATCTTGTATTACGGAACGAGTAAAGAGACTTGCCGGTAACGAGATTGAACTAGGTATGGAGATACCGACGATCGAATCTCGGGCAAGTAACATATCGCCGGACAAAGGGAATTGCATACGGGATTGACTGAATCCTTGACATCGTGGTTCAACCGATAAAGATCTTCGTTGAATATGTAGGAACTAATATGGGCATCCAGGTCCCGCTATTGGTTATTGACCGGAGAGGAGTCTCGGTCATGTCTGCATATTCCCGAACCCGTAGGGTCGCACGCTTAACGTTCGGTAGCGCTAGGGTAGTATTGAGATATTAATAGTGGAAAGTCCGAAGGTTGTTTAGAGTCCCGGATGGGATCCGGGACATCACGAGGAGCTCCGGAATAGTCCGGAGGTAAAGATTCATATATGGAAAGTTGTTATCGGGTTCCGGAAAAAGTTCGAGTTTTTTCGGTATTGTACCGGGAAGGTTCTAGAAGGTTCTGGAGTGGGGCCCACCTGCATGGGGGACCCACATGAACGTGGGTAGTGGGGAAAGTCCCCACAACCCTGGTCTAGGCGCACCAAGATCCTCCCTTAAAAGGAATAGTATCATATCCCAAAGGGATAAGATCAGGATCCCTAAAAAGGGGATAGCGATCGGTGGAGAAGGAAAGGAGGGATTTCCTTCCTCCCCCTTTGGCCAACGACCCTAGGGCCTTGGAGGGCAAGCCACCAGCCCCCTCCACGCCTATATAAAGGTGGGGAGGCGTTGGGGGCAGCCACCCCTTGGACCCTTGCCCGTTACCTCTCCCAACTCCTCCCACGTTTCACCGGTACGCGCTTGGCGAAGCCCTGCCGGAATTCCGCTGCCACCACCACCACCATACCGTCGTGTTGGTCCCGATCTCATCTACCCCCTCTCTCTCGCTTGCTGGATCAAGAAGGAGAGGACGCCGCCGAGCCGCACGTGTGCTAAACTCGAAGGTGCCGTCCGTTCGGCACTTGATCGGGAGTTCGTGGACGGATCGTGATTGGATCGCGAAGACGTTCGACTACATCAACTGCGTTTCTTAACGCTTCCGCTTAGCGATCTACAAGGGTATGTAGATCCAATCTCTCCTCTCGTAGATGTGCATCTCCTAGATCGATCTTGGTGAGCGTAGGAATTTTTTTGTTTCCCATGCAACGTTCCCCAACAGTTCACCCACTTGTTCTACTTCACCTGCTTGTTCTGATGGGGAAGTATATGGGTTCAAGGTACCGTTTAGTGTTCATGTTGTTGCCAGTGCATCTCTTTGGTTTTTCACATGATCTGAGTACACATATGTAGTGCTTCAACATTTTTAGTGTCATCTACATTGTAGCTCCGGTCGAGTTTTTCTTATCTCGTCAGGATTCCCCTGCTGTGAATGTAGTAACAAGGCAAATTTTTGGGTGTCCTGATGGGCGTTCCTTGGTGTTGGCGGATTGATGAGAATGTGGCGAGGGAGATCATAAACCACTGCTCGCCGTGGCACCTCAACAAGGAGGTGAGTGTAGAAATGGAAAAGGTGCCTGGATCAATCCTTTTCGCGTTCTTTGTCCGAAGAGTATAATGTATTCTTTTGCAGATGGTGGTCACGCCGACACATCTGGTGGTTGTGATGGAGTACACAGCTGGCGGCGAGCTCTTCGACCGGATCTGCGACACCGGGAGGTTCAGCGAGGTCGAGGTGAGGATCGGTTCACTGCCCATGTCAATTTTTTGTGCTATAATTCGTGTAACTGATGATTGCCTTGTTCCTGCACGCTAGGTACTTCTACCAGAAGCTCATTTGTGGCATGAGTTACTGCCACTAAATGGTAAGATAAGAATAAACCGGTGCAAGAGATCAATACTTTTGCCGATAAAAAAGTGGGTGGATACATCATCAGATGCTATAAAATAGTTGATTTGCAGAAAATTTGCCATCGGGACCTGAAGTTGGAGAACACTCTGCTCGACGCAGCCCGTGTTTCACATCCATGTTTCATATCTATTGGGGTAAACTCATATGTAACGAGACAATTCAATTATAAAGGAAAGTTGGATAGGATGTTCGATTTGGTAATTCAAAAGAGAAGATATTTTTGCATAATGAGTAAATCATGATGTCTTTCATTTTGTATTTTAGAATAATAAAATTACAAATGGTTTTCTTACAAGTATTTCTTCCTTGTTGGAGGGAAATTTACATTAAAAATAAGGAGAAAATGGTGCTCTTTTGTTGCGTTCAGAGAAGTCAGAATTCACAAAGTCAGTTTAATCATAGTTTAGAGAATTGTTATGTTCTTGCATTCTATAACATTTCTAAACATCTACCACAATTGGTCATTTGTTCCATTGACACGAATTTCTAAACTGCCAACTATGATTAAAATAACTTAAATAGCACCTTATAAGGAAGGTTAGGCCTCAACTTCTATGAAGTATAACAAGGTATTGAGCAGATGTTTTTCTTTCTCATTTCAAATTTCAAGGTGTGGTTTTTAATATAGTAGTTGATACATTGGCCCTGTTTCAAATGGTACAACATTAGCAGTCACTTAGCACAAAGAAATTTATAATTCAGCGGTGCATTTTACTGCACATTACATGTGACAAATTCATGGAATCCGGAGAATCTCCCAGTTGCATTTTCTTCATTGGAGACTCTCTTGTAGAATAATAATGGGCCGACAAACACTGCGATGATTTCCCCTTAGTTACTCGAAGCTGAATTTTGAGGTTGGGCAGAAGTCACATCGTTTGGTGTCAAAATATTTATGTATACAGATTGCGGGAACCCAAACAAACAAATAACTATTTATGTTCATTTCCTAAATATTTATCTCTACTATTAAAGGGGAGTACGTACGTCTTTTCGTTTCGTTTCGTAACTCCCTGGTCCAACAATTTCGCCAGCCCCGGATCAGGTCTCTGTTTTGCTTATCTTGGTAAGAGAAATGCTACAGATCAGATCTCTGTTTAGTTTATCTTGGTAAGACCAATGCTACATGGTTCCACTCTGCGTCTCTGTAGTTATTTTTGGTTGAAGGTGTGCATGAGTTTAAGCTAGAACCGTGGAAGTTGTCGCTTTTTATTATAAATAACTTCATGTGGAAAACTATTCTTTTTGAGGGAAACAAGGTCAAGAATTCGCATTACTGGTTGACTGTGATGATATATACTATAGTAAGTTTGCATGTTATACCAGCTAGCAGGACTTCACAGAAATTTATTAGAGTAGTTGCAATGGCCTTGATCAAATATTATTTTTATTATTCCTTCTTGGTTTTAGACAATATCAGTAGAGAATCTAAATCCTTCTACTGTGCAGTACTTGTAGTAGAGCAACTCTTGATGCAGCAAAGAGCAACTTACTTGATGCTAGATTACTCATGGCAAATTCAAAGCTTGTCATGTGTATCTCTAATGCAGGAACATGAGTCAACGGCACACGAGATGAATCGATGACACGCTCTCAGCCTGAGGTAAATACTACTTCCATGCAAGCTGTCAAATTATTTACTTTCATCTTGAAAACTACAAATTTGTTAAAAATTTGCGGTGACAAATTTGGTAAGGTGGTAGAGATCCTCAAAAGAGCAATACTGTATACGCTCCTTTCCTGTGCAAACTAGCAATCTATTATGCTTTTTCTTGACCAAATCCAGTGTACTATTATTGGGAGGTCCACCTGTTCTTAAACCATGTGTACATGATTTCCTTTTTGTATTTGCTTCAGTTTATCTTACAATCAATGATTTTTCACATAAGTTTTTCTGCAAAACTGCAGTTAGGAGTAATGCATAGAACACTCAGTTTTGCTTGACTGCTACAAATGTGGACCACGACTTGCTTCCCTTTTATCATGGTCACTAAACAGGTGCAATTAACTCCTACAATTGTCCATTTCTTCTTCTCAAATGCCAGATAATGTTCAATTGAAAGAGATGACTATGAGGTGCGTGCAAATAATGACAGGTACCCCTATCTTACACACCCTTTTTTCCAATAAAAAAGCATACATTCTTTTTCTTGATTTCATTTCCTTTTCTATGTGCAGTGTCAATTTGTTATTCTTCAAAGTGACATGAAAACGAAGATCCTATAGCTGAAGTTGGATCTTCAGTCATACATAACACATTCATGTTAGTGGAATAAATGGCCAAAACTTCACCGCATATGAGTGTAACTAAATCTCATGCTTCATGCTAAATTCTATTTGGTTGTATATAATATCCCTTTAATATTTTAATCATGACTTATAGTTTTACTTACTAACCTCTCTTCATAATCTTTTTGGATTAAATTTAGCTTTTTAGAGAGTTGTAAAGAATAGTTCTGACTTTTGTGGGTATTCAACCAAATTATGGTTCTTGGTTGAAGGCCCCTTGATGAACGACGCCCCATGCAGAGATATAGTGACCATGGGGAAGAGATCAAAACATCAACAACCTCTTGCAGTTTTCCTCCTCGTCACCTTCGCCGCCACCAACAGCAACAATGACAACCAGCTCACGAGATGGCTACTAGAGCGATGGAGCCTTCTTGAGAAGGCAACACACTCGAGATCATGAGAGAGTGAGGGAGAAAGGGGGGGGGGGCAGAAGGGACGGAGGGAGGGAGAGGGAGGGAGGAAGGGGGAGAGATCTTGCAGGTACACATTGGTAGGACAGTCACGTTCTGAAATATAAATGAGATTTGGTGGTAAGTCACTATTGTGTTTGTTTCCAATCTGTCAGTCTTCGATAAATATGTTTTTAGCTCTTGATATTTTAGTATGGTTGTAAATTTATCCATTCACATATCATTCTGAGAAACATATTTTTTGTTTGGGGAAGGAAGAAAGGAAGAAAATAAGAGTGATTTAACGGTAAAAAAGAAGTCGCCAATGCAGCCCGTTGCAACGCACGGGCATTCTACTAGTAAGATATTACTTTTCCTCTGGGCTATCAACTTCTAAAACTAGTACTAATACTGTTTGTTGTCACAACATGTGTGGATGGATGCTTTTCAGCTATGAATGTTGTGAAGAAAAAATTGCACAATAAAATGGATGATCGGCTCATCAGTGATTGTTTAATTTGCTACGTGGAGAAAGATATGTTTTCTTCCATTAGTAATGCTCTGGTGTCTGATCTTTTTAAGTAGATGAAAAATCAAAATCGGACACTCTAAAATGTGAGTGATTTTACAACTTCTTTCGCTTGATGATAATTATTTTTAAACTTGTCAAACTAACTTATCATTTTTTATGTTTTTAGGAAGATGAGAAGCTACAACTTGAGTTACAAACAATTTTTGGTATTACTCTATTTATAATATGTAAGGAACTGAATTTATAATTTCATCCGACAGGTATGTCTTGCACTCTTCAGCTTTTAATGTAACACAATATGTGATAAGTAATAGCATATGTATGTTTGTTGTAAACTTGTGTAAAATTAGACTTTACACTTAGTTATAGCATACCAAATCTTTATAACGAGTCAATGAGTGAACCCAATGACAAAAATTTCTGGCTCCGCCCCTGCCTGAAGATCTACGCAGATTTTATTGCAAGTGAGATGAATCTTGCTGCACGCACCTACCCTGTTGTCGCCGCACCATTCGCATGCTCCGTTCGGTGCCTACATTGATGTTAGGAAATTAAATAAATTTCACAACATTGGTTGCATGATGTTATGTAATAGCTCAATGAATCGAAAAAAATGGGCATGACTTTTGCTACAAATGAGAACATTGAGTACCAGAAAGTTGCGAAACGGAAATTAATCTAACGGTTCGCCATAATTTCGGCACTCTTTTGAAGCCCTGCATAGTTTGAGTACTCCAAATAAAAAATGATCACTCCACATGGATATTAGACACCAATAGAATAAAAGTCTATGAACTAATTACATATAAGAAACATCAACTAATATGTATATGAAGTTGATGATTATAAACATGTCCAATATTTACAATTTCATCTAGAATCTATACTCATGGGGATCTAATATACATGTTCACGGCTACAAACATGAACATTAAAGAGTATGATCGAAAAAAATGGGCATGCCATTTGCTAAAAAAATGAGAACATTGAGTGCTAGAAAGTTGCGGAACGGAAATTAATCAATGTTTCGCCATAATTTTGACACTCTTTTGAAGCCCTGCATAGTTTGGGCACTCCAAATAAAAAAATGATCACCCCGTATGGATATAAGACACTAATAGAATAAAAGTCTACGAACTAATTACATATAAGAAACATCAAATAATATGTATATGAAGTTGATGATTATAAATATGTCCAATATTTAATTTCATCTATAATCTATAATCATGTGGACCCAATTTACATGTTCATGGCTATAAACATGAACATTAAAGAGTATGAATGAGAAAAAAATGGGCATGATATTTGCTAAAAAATGAGAACATTGAGTGCCAGAAAGTTGCGAAACAGAAATTAATCAAAGTTTCGCCATAATTTCGGCACTCTTTTGAAGCCCTGCATATTTTGCGTACTCCAAAATAAAAAAAATCATTGTATATAAGACATCAATAGAATAAAAGACCACGAACTAATTACAATTTCATCTAGAATCTACAATCATGTGGATCTAATATACATGTTCATGATTATAAACATGAACATTAATATGTGAATCTAATATGGTCATCTACAATTTATAAGTATATGAACCCTAGATTTTGTGTCGCTAATTACAGATGCACAATGGATCTGATTACTTACCTGCAGACTGAGGTCGCTGAAGCGCGAGGAGGCAGCGGAGGGAGCGGGAGTGGCGCCGGAGGAGGAGTCTGCTGGCGGCGGCGGGGTAAGGCCGCCGTTGTTGGAGGAGGAGACCATGGCGGTAGGGACCGACATGGAGGACGGCTGTGGTGGCATGGAGGACGGCGCACGACGGCGAAAACAGGCGCGCGGAGACGGCGATGACGGGCGTGCGGCGACGGCGAAGACGGGCGCGCGACGACGACGGCGGTGCAGCGGCGATTGGGGTGGGGGCGATGCAATTTGCGCGGTGTGTGGTGGGGGCTATGGGGGCGTTTAGTTTCAATTTCCTGGGGGACCGTTTTGGAGGGAAGTTGTGTGTTTCTGACAGTTGTGGGCGCTACCCAGAACCCGCGGCCTATATTAGCAGTGGCGGGCGTCTCATTTTTTTAAATTATTTTAACCTCAAACTTTTTAATGATTAGTACACATCATCCAAACCTCATGCCCAAATTTGAGCACTTTTTGAGTTGGTTTCCTATTTTTGCGGCATTAATTGACTTTCCGGCAACTAAAAGTGCAGAAACCACTTCGATACAAAATAGTGGGCAAACGAGCTCCGAAAGGGATGAAACTTTGCATGCTATCTTCATTGGACAGGTGTAGGGTGTGGTAAAATTTTGAGATCTTACGACAAAAACTTGATGCACATCGTGTACAAACCAGACACTCTCCCACGAAGTGTAAGGGTTTCGAACGGAAACCGCCGCTTTACACAGACAACTCATTTTTTAATAATCATTTTAACCTCAAACTTTTTCTATGATTAGTACACATCATCCAAAGCTCCGTACTCAAATTTGAGATTATTCTAGGTTTAGTAAATATGATTTTCTTAGAAACTTCTGGACCTAACTTATTTGTGGCGGGCGGCTCTAAGGGCCCGCCAGAGCTAACTTCTGGATATTTTAAACCGCGGGTTACCAAAAAAATTCTGTGGCGAGCATAAGTTTCGCCCGCCACTGTTGCGGCATAAACCAGTGGCAGTTTGTGCTTGTGCGCCCGTCATTGGTAGTTTTCATCACGCAGGCAAATTTAGAAGAGTTTACGATTGGCAGGTAAGTATTTCTGCCCGCCACTTCTATGTCGATACCTGTGGCGGGTATGAATTGTTACCCGCCACTGCTACTTTTACAAAATAGCAGTGGCGGGTTCCTGGTTGCGCCCGCCACTAATTCAAGGCCACCTATAAGCCTTTTCCCAGTAGTGTCTTGAGATCAAACCACAACGCTCCTTCCACAACATTATTGAATGTTCATACCTAGAGCCCTGTGATATAACGCTAAGACATGATTTAGACTGCTCTCAGTGACAACTTCATCCCCAAAATTTCTTCTTGTTTTTGGTGAAACTGAACACCACTCATCTGACCACATTTCCCCCACCCCCACCCCACGCTTGAAAAGCCCACATCCACAACAATAAGCTACGCAGAAGGGGCAATCCCTCATGAGCTCCTATCTGCCGCTTACTGCGGCAGACATTCGAGCAAACGCACAGGCGGCCCCGACTGGGCCGGCCCATTAGCGAATGAGCGAAGCGAGCGGATGTGCCAGCGATCGACTACTGTAGCAACTATATAAATTCGCAAAAAAAGGAGCATTACCGAGGATCGAGCACAAGACCTCCATCAAACAAGATTTTCGGGCTAGCCACCGAACATAATGAGAACTAGTGATTACTTGCCAGCGCAAGCCTATAAGAACAGTACAAACGTAGATCCAGAAATTCCTTTTCCTTTTTTTTTCTTTTTGTGTTTTTGATTTTTTTTGTTCAAAATTCCAAAAAAATGTTCTGGAACCTGAAATTTGTTCAAAAATTCAGAAAAATGGTCTATATTTTGAAAAAGTGTGTACATTTTTTGAATTTCTGAACATTTTCATAGACAAGAACATTTTTTTGCATATGCGAACAAAAAAATTGAAACAGCAGAAAATGTTTTTGAAAAACGTGAAACATTTTTTGAAGTTGCGAACAAATTATGAAATTCCGAACAAAATTTTAAACCACGAACATTTTTTGAATTTTTGAACAAACATTTGAAAATGGAACATTTCATGAAATTACGAACAAAAATTGAAACCACGAACATTTTTTGAATTTGTGAACAAGTATTTAAAAATCAAACTTCATGAAATATCTAACAAAATTTTGAAACCACGAACATTTTTTGAAATTGCTGAACACTTTTTCAAACTCGAACATTTTTGAATTTCAGACCAAAATTTGCAACCACGAACATTTTTTGCAATTCTGGATTTTTTTTGAAAATATGAACATTTTCTAAATTTGTGAACAAATTTTGAAATACATGAACATTATTTCAAATTCCTATACATTTTTTTTTGGAATTCAAAACATTTTTTGAATTTGTGAACATATTTTAAACAATGGAACATTTTTATAAAATCTGAACAAAATTTTAAATTTTTGAAAAAAAGGAAATATCGACTTGAAAAAGGAAAAAAAAGTTGAAAATAAAAAAAGAAACGAAAAAGAAAAAAACAACAAAAGGAAAAGAAAAGAAAAAAAGAAAGAAAAAAAGAAAAACGAAAAACCAAAGAGAAACAGAAAAAACCGTTTAGGAAACCTTCTAGAAGGTTCCGAAAACCAGAGAAACCCGGCTGGGAAACTCTAGAAGGTTTCCAAAACCGGATATGCTGCAAACACGTTAAATGGGCCGGCCCAAGTCATCGCTTGATCGGCAGGGTCTGTGCGAAAGGTCGACAATTTGACACCACGTGCGTCAAATAGGATATTCCCAATCCCTCGGGCTAGACACGTCATCACAGGTACGATAAAAAAACCGTGGTAGCGATTGGGTGAGAGAGAGAGAGGGAAAAGGAGATCAGGGGGGTCACGCCAGAATCATCTATCATCACACAGCCTTCTCTCCTCTCCTCTCTGCCAGAAACGCCGCCGCCGCCCGCGACCCAGCCCGCCGAGCTCCGCCCGCGTCTCCATAGCGCTGGTTCCGGTACGCCCCGCCGTCTCCGCTCTGCTCTGCCCGTGGCGGCCGTCTTGTCCGCTCCCGTGACGTGCCGATATGGCGGCGCCGCGGCCGGGCCCGATCTGGAGAACAAGCGGGCGGTGGTCACGGTCTGGGCGGCAGCGACCTGAGCGGCCCCGGTGCTGCACCGACGCATCCAGCCGGGCACGCCCAAGGACGCCTCCTGCAGGAGGGTGCTCCCCGCCGCCGCCGTCCCGGCCATCACTCCCCCGCCCCGTCGCCTTGCCGCATCCTCTGCGCCGCCGTGCCGTCACACCACCTCCACTTCCGCCTCTGGTTCCCCGCTGCTGCCTCCTGCCGGTCGGCCTATTCTACGGCGCTGGACAATGGCAGGCCCGTGCGCTCGAGAAGGGCGTCGGCGTCGTTGCTGGTGGCGACTTCAGCGGCCGCCTCCTCTCTCCTCTCCAATCGTGACTGGCACGACCTCGGACCTCGCCGGCAGATCCCTTGGCTATCAGGGAAGGCAGCCATCAGCGGAGATTGAGCCGACGTGCGTGCTCGTGCTCGTGGTGGTTTTCCATATCTCAGCAGCGCGGAGGAGCGGGCATCCTCGGCCAGAGTTGCGTGTACTTGCGGGCTACTTCACCGTCACCAACCCATCTGCAGGTATGCTAGCTCCTCCTCTTCTCTTCTTTGATGCGAATGCACAAAACGAGAGGCTCAAATCTGGAGAGTAGCTAATGAGATATAGTTTTAAATTTTGTGTTTCTGCTGCAGTATTGTAGGGATGAACATATGGATTGAGTGGTACCCTCCTGGCCTCCTGAAAGATACACATATCTCAGCAGCCAAGAACTTGAATAAAAATGTATATCCCAACTCCTTTTATAATCTTGAATGCTTCTCGGTCAATGTCAGTGTCACTTCCAGTCTTGGATGCTGCCAGGATGCCAGGAGCAAACTTCATGGAGGCATAATGGCCCCATCTCATGTGCTCTGTACTAGCTTCTCTTGATGAATGAAAGCAGTGCTGCTGATATGGAGTATCTGAACAATCTACATTAGGTGGGTTTCTGCAATTAGTAAAAAAAAATTGATCGACGCAGTTAGCGGACTACATGGGTGCACTGACCAGGCTCTATTTATATTACCCGTTTTCCGTTTGAGTGATGTTACTTTGCTTGAAATTTTGAGATTGAACTATTAGCTTACTATCAGGTCTGCACCATTCTAGATATCATCTTGACTTTTAACTTCTCCAAATGCAACATTGGATAACATAAATAGGAAATTTTGTCAAATTGTGAAACAGTAAGTAGTAGCTTCACCTGAATATTGATCTGTTGTGTTATTGCAGGGAAGAGGTATGAAATTCTCAACTTAGGAAGGAACATCCAACCTGTCATGTGTCGATCACTAACAAATAAACAGGAATCTGATGTTGGAAAGAAACAACTGGATATCAAAGCAAAAGGATCACGGCTCCTCTTACAAATCAGTGAAGTATTCTAATTCTGGAGACTCTTATGGTCCTAGATATGCCAAGCAGTCGCAATTGCTGTTTTAGTCAAACTAAAAAATATTAACTTTGCAGTGTAAGCAGACCCTTGAGCAGGAGAGCAACATGACTGCTAGCTTCCCTGTAAGTTCAGTGTGTTTCTTAACTGTAAATATCATTCCGTTATCAAGTCATTCTCAATATGTGTTGTTTCATTCTGGTGCCTGCAGGCTGCAGTACAGGAGATGGATACGAAGTCCTCGGAGGAGGAATACAAAGCTCTTCAAGGTGATGGAGCTGGAGATGTTGAGTATTTCCAGTCTCTTGAAGAACGAATCATTAATATGAAGGTGTTCAGCCGATACTCTTCAATTTGGTTGCTCCATGATTTCTTTTTTTTTTCTTCTCATGGCGAAAGGGACATCTATAAGATGGCCAAGATCCGAGAGAGGAAGACGAGGGATGTTGACCAAATCAAGTGCATCAAGGACGGAGCAGATCAACTCCTGGTGAAG
Organism: Elymus sibiricus; assembly: GCA_039707655.1. NCBI lineage: Eukaryota > Viridiplantae > Streptophyta > Magnoliopsida > Poales > Poaceae > Elymus > Elymus sibiricus. Next base: position 259,789,462 of record CM077674.1, read on the forward strand.
AACGAGGAGATTAAGCATAGATGGCGGGAGTACTTTGACAAGCTGTTCAATGGGGAGAGTGAGAGCTCTACCATTGATCTGGACGACTCCTTTGCTGATACTAGCAGGCTTTTTGTGCGGCGAATCCAGGAGTCGGAGGTCAAGGAGGCTTTGAAGAGGATGAAAGGCGGCAAGGCGATGGGCCTTGATTGTATCCCCATTGAGGTGTGGAGAGGCCTCGGGGACATAGCGATAGTATGGCTAACCAAACTTTTCAACCTCATTTTTTGGGCAAACAAGATGCCAGAAGAATGGAGACGGAGTATATTAGTACCAATCTTCAAGAACAAGGGGGATGTTCAGAGTTGTACTAATTACCGTGGAATTAAACTGATGAGCCATACAATGAAGCTATGGGAGAGAGTCATTGAGCACTGCTTAAGAAGAATGACAAGCGTGACCAAAAATCAGTTTGGTTTCATGCCTGGGAGGTCGACCATGGAAGCCATTTTCTTGGTACGACAACTTATGGAGAGATATAGGGAGCAAAAGAAGGACCTGCATATGGTGTTCATTGACTTGGAGAAGGCCTATGATAAGATACCGCGGAATGTTATGTGGTGGGCCTTGGAGAAACACAAAGTCCCAGCAAAGTACATTACCCTCATCAAGGACATGTACGATAATGTTGTGACAAGTGTTCGAACAAGTGATGGCGACACTGATGACTTTCCGATTAAGATAGGACTGCATCAAGGGTCAGCTTTGAGCCCTTATCTTTTTGCCTTGGTGATGGATGAGGTCACAAGGGATATACAAGGAGATATCCCATGGTGTATGCTCTTTGCGAACGATGTGGTGCTAGTCGATGAGAGTCGGACGGGGGTCAACAGGAAGTTGGAGTTATGGAGGCAAACTTTGGAATCGAAAGGTTTTAGACTTAGTAGGACTAAAACCGAGTACATGAGGTGCGCTTTCGGTACTACTAGGCACGAGGAGGAGGAGGATGTTAGCCTTGATGGGCAGGTGGTGCCGCAGAAGGACACCTTTCGATATTTGGGGTCAATGTTGCAGAAGGATGGGGATATCGATGAAGATGTGAACCATCGAATTAAAGCCGGATGGATGAAGTGGCGCCAAGCTTCTAGCATTCTCTGTGACAAGAGGGTGCCACAAAAGCTAAAAGGCAAGTTCTATAGGACGGCGGTTCGACCCGCAATGTTGTATGGCGCTGAGTGTTGGCCGACTAAAAGGCGACATGTGCAACAGTTAGGTGTGGCGGAGATGCGCATGTTGAGATGGATGTGTGGCCACACAAGGAAGGACCGAATCCGGAATGATGATATACGAGATAGAGTTGGGGTAGCGCCAATTGAAGAGAAGCTTGTCCAACATCGTCTGAGATGGTTTGGACATATTCAGCGCAGGCTCCAGAAGCCCCAGTACATAGCGGACGGCTAAAGCGTGCTGATAATGTCAAAAGAGGCCGGGGTAGACCGAACTTGACATGGGAAGAGTCCGTAAAGAGAGACCTGAAGGATTGGAGCATCGCCAAAGAACTAGCCATGGACAGGGGTGCGTGGAAGCTTGCTATCCATGTGCCAGAACCATGAGTTGGTCGCGAGATCTTATGGGTTTCACCTCTAGCCTACCCCAACTTGTTTGGGACTAAAGGCTTTGTTGTTGTTGTTGTTGTTGTTGTTGTTGTTGTTGGAGAAATAAATATATGTTACTTTGAATGATGCCATGTGCAGTCTTAAGAAGCTGAACATCTTTCTCTACAGGGAGTTTCTGAACTAGGCGGGGAAGCCATGGGTGCAAGATGAACTCATATGTAGATGAGCACGGGTCCAGTGTGTTTAAATTATGTATATGCGTGGCTGCCGTTGGTACAACTTGACAACTCCATATAGAGGTATTAAACATTGAGAATCGTAGCATTTACCAAGAAATGACAAACCAACAAGGAAGAAGTATAGGAAGAAAAGCTAAGTACTCTTTTCGTTTGCTTCTTCCGCCATTTGCATCTTTTGTAAGTTAGCTTTTAAAACCAATAAAATAAAATAAATAAGGCCTTACTTTTTATAATTTCATTTAGTTTTGAATGTTACTTATATCAAAGGCATGCGTCCAAGAGGGTGAGATGCTAGATGATACTATTTATAAACGTTTTGCTCTCCACTGAGTTTACAGTTTCTATAAGAGGAGAGAAAGATCAGTTCGTCTTCTCGTATGATCGTCTCTCTCAGCAGTTTTAGGTTACAGGTGTGTGTTTTAATGTATATGGTGTAGGCAACACAGATTTTTTTATGGGACGCAACTATGTTTGCTTAGCCTTTTTCTTAAAACCACAACCCTAAAACACGTTTCATGCAACATTGGAACATGTTGATTCTTTATTTGTTCACATAGTGCATAGTGCCACCAGCCGCTAACTACATTTCCACAGATTCTGCAGGGATGTATATATATGGTCATGTTTCACTGGGATCCTCAACTATTCCAGTTCATATTTAGCAGGATCACATGACCAATGACTCAAATTAATTTTCTCACTGATCCAGTTTACTCAAGAACTTGTGACCCAGTTCCAGGACTCCTATGGACTAAGGTACGCTAGCTGCTTGCATCTTTCAGAGGATCTAATTAAAGCGAACTATATGTGTGTTTTATCCGCTTAGAACTATTAGTATTCACTTAGGGGAGAAGTGCAAGCAGAAGCTGATTTCAATTGGAATAAGTGTGCTAGAAAGTGTGTCGGCAAATATTTGGTGCACTGTGATCTAAAGGAACGTTGTATAGGTTGTTACAAATCCACCATAACCAGCTTAGCGATTCACGGATGATTTCCGCAAGCACACCAGATGCCCGAGACCAGAACAAATTATCATTTTCAGATTGGTAGTAGCCCCCCTGAGATTATTGTGCGCATTGCCAATTGGTGGTGGTCTTTGTTTTTAAGCAGAGTGTTGTTGGGGAGATGGCCCCGCCTCTGATGCAGCCGGAGACGCTGCTGGCGCTCGGCCTGGACCAGCGCATGGCGGAGAACGCGCTGGTCAACAGCAAAGTCACCACCAACCTAGCCTCCGTCATAGCCGAGGTAAACAGCATATCCTATCCTTACACTTGTAGCCTTCATGGTTTGTTCACGTAACTCTATTTTGCTTGCACATTATTTTGCCCTGCACATTGTTTTGCCCATAGTGAAAATTTGCTTGAACAACAACTCATAGTAATTTATTTTTCTTATTCATAAGGAAATATCGTACTCATATTATCTGTGCGATTGATGTGATTGCATTTGCATCTTGATATGTTAGACTAAACCTACAGTATGAACTCTGAACTCTGCTTTCCAACTTCATCAAATGTCCCCATCGTGTTCTACAGAAAGGACAAGGAAAAGCCGAATTGGTTGGTTGATTCATACGCATTATACCACACATGTTCAGTCCAGTTCAGTTCAGTTGGGTGTGAAATTTATGCTGAAATTTCTGCAACTCTGTAGTTCAGTTGTACGAATAGTGGAGTAGTGTGTTATTGATGCGTGTTGCAGTGAGCAGACGAAGGAGGTGTTGTTCCTTATGAATCATATCGCAAATGCAATCACAGAACTGTGATTCTGAACTTTATTGTTGTTGTTTGCAGAACCAGAGCAAATATGGGAGCTCCATCAAGGCCTTGGTGAGTAAACTGTGTGCTTGCTCAGCCTCTCTCGTGTTGATTGGGCATCTTGGAATTTTATTTTGGCAACTTGGCTAACTGGTCTTCCAACAATCAGCAGTAGCAGGTCCAGTGCCTGATAACAGAACAAGCGATTGCAATCGTTTCTATCTCCCACTGGTATACATGTCTTTAATTCATAGTTTATTATACAGAGTTAGCTTTACTTAATTTTAAAAAAAATTCTCGATGAACTACAAATAGTTTCCTACTAGAATATTGGGAAAATTGAAATGAGTGGTGGTTATTCACTTACCTGTGGAAGAGCAGAAGAAAGGGCGCAGTAGAAAGAGTTTTGATTTCATATATTGTGTTCCATGCTTCGTAGATATGCTAGCATGGCTGTCTTGCAGATTATGCAAATGTGTAGTTGTCATGTATCGATGCGCTGCAGTTCGTCTGTATTTACCTGCTCAAAGGTCTTTGCTTGAATAATTCTAGGGAGGCCACTTGATCTGGACTCCCTCTTCCTCCACTACAGCGGCCACAACCTGCAGTTGCTGCCGGCTGAGACCGGCCAGGACGACAACAACGGATTTGACTCCTACACCAATCTCATCAAGGTAGGGTGGAAATTCCTCTGAACTCTTTTGTGAGTTGTTACTATCTGATTGTTGTAAGGTGGCTTAATCAGATGATATCATTTAGGATTGGTTTATTCATGAATTATTACCTGAGATGTTGGTTTGCCTGATGTTAATTCAGATGCCAAATGAGTACGATTTAAGCTCTTTTGCTTAGAATTGACTGACAAGTGAATGAGTTGATCATACGATCGTAGCAGTTGACTCGCTTTGGCAAGATGATCCTAATTACATGCTCAGTGGAATGCCAGAGTTACATAAATTGTCTTTTACGAATTTAGCATTAGTTCCTTTTGTTGGTAAATGGAACTTCTATTTGTTTTTTCATTACTGCATAGTATGTGATTATTTAGGCAAGTAACTATTGTTAAGCATTTTAAACATGCTGCTGCTCTTGTTACCCTGTATTAATTTATTTGATATGTTTTTAGATGTGGATTATGGCTGTGGATCTTGTCGTATTCATCAGGATCATAAGAACAATGTGATTTGTCCATTTATTGATACTTTATGATTTCTTTTATCCACGGGGGTTTTAAGTTTTGTTCGTCTGTCGAAAAGAGGGTTATTAAGCTTTCTATCAAGAAGATACCAGATGGACATCACGTGCTTTCCTGTTTAGCTACGCAAATTACTAAACTTGAATGTCCTTATGTTGTCTTGCAAGAGGAACAGAAAATTCCTATTTCACTGATTGTTATAGTTGACAGTCCGGTTTGTTTCTCTGATTTGATGTAGGAAATGGATTGGAAGTTTCAGTCTTTCAGTACTGATTTTCTTTCTTCCCTTCATTAGCTGGATTTTCGGTTAGGGAAGGAAGGATAAAATATTGTCCAGAACAATCCAAGTGAGTTTGCTGAATGCTAACCACATTCTTACAATTCATAACTATATGAAGAAGTGTTTCACACTTTCACTTTGATCCCTTTTTGGGTTACAAGCATGCTTACCCAATGTTCATGAAAATGTTAAAGCCTAAAGCACTATCACTCTGCTATCTTTGGGTAATAATTTAATTTTGCTTTTGATCATATATCACTACAGGTTGTTGTTGGAAAGTCAAAAAGCTACACGGGAAGACCTCGGAAAATATTTTCAGCCCCAAAGTAACAAAGGTGATGACGCCGTTATCACGGCAAGCAAGCTGGCATTCAGTTCAACTTCCTGACGCGGTTCGGCATGATGGCGGCGCAGATGAAGGCCTTCTTCGACTCCACCGGCGCCTCTGGCAGGAGCAGAGCATCTCCGGCAATCTCGCAGGCGTCTTCTTTGCCACGGGCACCCAGGGCTGGCACGCCATGATTGAGACTATCGCCACCCGCTGTCTTGATCGATGCCGGTGAGGAAAAAAAATACACGGAGCTACACAACCAAATTCGATCCCCATCAACATCAGGTACAACCCTGGACTAGGGGATCCCATGAAGAAATCTTAGTCAAATAATTTATGAGTGACTGCTACTTTTTACTTGATATTTAGTTCAGAAAAATAGGAGCTAGCTTTAGTTAAGTTAACCATCGATTTGCTTCAGGGTTAATCTGTATTCTTAGCAGATTCCCATGTTAGAGAAAATACTTGCTATAATTAAGTGACTGATACCCCTTAGTTTGAACCACTTTTCGTGTCTCTGTGATCAGTCTTCTACCCTGTAAAACTGTTGCTTCTCTGTTTATGCAACCTATTAATATCTATGAAACCCATACACTTGCTCTGGTTTTTGAATGTGCACTGATTGCCGTGTCTTATATTTTTAACCAGCAACATGGACCTGTCACTCGTCTGTACTGCTTGTCTTGTCGCTAAAATAAGTTCAGTAACACTGCTATGCACATGCTATACCCACATCGCCAAAAAGAAATAACAAGTACAGTAGCCTAATTAGTAGCGCACCTTACCCACACCAAGTGTTTATATAGATCCAAATATTCCAACACACGTAGTCATCTGTGTGAGTTTGTATGGGTCATAGATCAGTTTGTCGAGAACAAACTCCGGACGTATTATCTTCAGACAAGTAAACCTTTGCCTTTGAGATTCTGTCGTGGAATTTCTGGGTTCTAAATGGTGTTTACTCTTCTAAAAATGCGATAACATGGTATGGATAGGCTCGTTAGGATTTGCAATTGCAGTGGAGGTTCTCTTTTGCACTATATAAATGCATGAATATGTTCTTTCTGGAAATCCAACACATCTTTTCTTGATTTATTCTTTGTCCAGAGTTAACCAAACACTGTTCACTTCGGATGAAAGCTCATTCAATCATGAACCTTTACAAATGCATGAATATTTTCTTTCTGGAAGTTCAGCACATCTTTTCTTGAATTATTGTTGTTTGTTAAAACATAAAAGTCACACAATATAGTTTACTTACTGTTTTCTTGTTCGCTTCTCTCACAGAATAGGGGTTGCAAGTTAGTACCTTCTTAAAGTATGCTACTGAATCTATCTATGGTAAGTCTGCAACCTAGAACTAACATCTTGCTCCTGCCTACTACATGTACAATGGTTCCATCAGGAATAATTATGCCCTACGTGGGAGAATGGCCTTACACTTAGATTTGGCAGTAGTTAGAGAAATATAAATATCAGGTAGCTGGACTACTTTGACACATAGGTGAGATAAAAAAAATCCAACTGCTGAAACTCTTTCTGTGCTATACGAGGTATCCAGTTCCTTTGGATTATATGGTAAAAACATCTCTTGTTTTGGAATATCATGAACATTCTTTATGAAGTGCTCCCTAGGGATAATCTACAGTTAGAAATAGAGGGAGAGGAACTGGCTCCGCTCTCCCACGCAGCCACACCAACCTCGTCGCCTCGAGGGAGGAATGGGTGGGAGGATTAGGCGGCGACGACGATTTCGATCTGTGATTTTTGCCTCGACGCCGAAGGCGGCGGATCGATTCCATCGAAATGGCAAGGTCACAACGACTCATCTACATGTGACATACTCTTTCTTGTGTACATGAGCAAGAATATTGAAATTTTCCTCGTGTAGCTTTCCTAACAAATATCAGTCTGGTGAACATCAGCTTGTATAACTTGATTGTTTGTAGAGACTTGTCCATGTGACTTATGATGCACATGAATAGCATTTATCTGCTATGCTTATTAGAAGTGCTCATGTATGAATAGCATTTATCTGCTAAGCTTTCAAGAAATACTCATGCACACAACAAGGACCAAATAAGCCAGCTGAATGGGCGGCAGCAAACCAGGCACCGCACAAGCATGCCTCAAGCGGCGCCACCGGGTGGCGCCCCAACCACTAGTCTAGGTTACACCGTGTGACACCTCTCATCTCTAACTGGGAGACAGAGTCCAATTTCACAAAAGGCTTTGCTAGGCCACCATGTAATGTAGAAGAAGACGAACAATGGTCCTATGACATGGACAAAGCGTAACCGCCGCATCGAGGAGGAGAAAGCGTCTCCTCATCCAGGCAAGTAGACTAAATCCAATGTGACACAACCATGAGGCAACCCGTAATCAACATAATGACAGCCTCCCCACGACGCAAAGACCACCCACTAACACACAACCTGGATGCCATATAAACACACAATATCACACCCCACACCAATTACAATGGGATTCTGTGCCAACATCCTCAGGTGCTGCCCCATCCCTCGCTTCTCGGTTGAGAAAACCCATGCTCGCCAAAGTCGGTCGTCATCCACACACACAATGATCTTCGCTCACTCTCGCCTCTCAGTGGAGACAACCCATGCTAGCCAAAGCCAGTCACACATGGGAGCACATGCATGCACACATGCATTTTAGCCACCTCACCAGGATGACCGGTTTATTTTTGGTTAAGATAAAACTGAGTAGGGTAAGGGATTGCTAATTTTTTAAAAATATAACCAAAGAACAACATAGTTGACTATTCATTCTCCCATTGTTAGGCGTTGTTCATGGAGCGACTTTGGACTTCCATTTTGAATATGTGGTGGTGATTTTAGATTACTAAGGCTAAGGCTTCTCCCTCTCCCCTTGGAAAACCCCACGATGTAGGTTATACCTTATGGCACCTCGTCCGAAAAACCTCTATCATGGGGACTGGCGAATTTCACAAAAGATACGCTTAGCCTCAATTCAATGGGGTAAGAGGAACTGCCACCCTGTACTATCAACATGTGTGTAACCACTATACCAAGGTATCTCTTCCTCCCACCAAGTAGACTAAATTCGGCATGACCCAAGGGAACCTGTTCCAGCCTCATACGAGCAATCGAGACACCCCTACCCACTATGCAGAGACCACCCACTGATACGCAACCTGGATGCCATAAAACACGCAATGTCGCATCCCACATCTACTACAATAGAATTCTGAGCCAGCATTTTCAGGTCTCACCCATCCGTCGTCTCTCAACGGAGACGACCCATACGCTCACCAAAATCGGACGTCATGTCACGCACACTTCATCTGGACAAGCGCATCAAACAAAGGCAGATAAGTTTGAAAAAGGGTTGCATTTTGAAAAAGAAAAGTCAAAGAACGAGACCGTTGACTGTTCATTCTCCCATTTTCACGCGCCTTCCGCGTTTTGTTCATGGAACCGACTTTTGACTTTCCATTTTGAATATGTGAAGGTGGTTTTAGGTTGCACAAATTAGGGCTTATTTTGCTCCAACAGCTAGCAGTTTAACTAGCACCCGTAGTTTTGTTAGACCGGGCCATTGAGAAAAAAAAATTGTCTTCGGTTTGGCAAATGTAAGCATGACGAAAGTACTCGCGTGGTACTTGGGTCCTTTGAAGGCTCCGAGGGCCATATATAATCAACACTTTAGCTATATGTCAGTCAGCTGAAAATTCTTTTTGGGTCAGTCGATTTTGTGGCCGTCTGATTCTGCTTTGAGATGTGTGCTGTTTTTTTTTCTGTGTCATTTTGGTGGTGAGTTGGGCTGTGTGGAATCGATTGAGCCTTATTTTGGGTCAGTCGAATTGCTTCTTGGGCTCCTTTTTGCTCTTCTGGTTTGCGTTTTTCTTTTTCCTTTTTTATTTCGTTTATTGGTTATTTTTTGTTTTTTTGGGTTTTTGGCTGAGTGACAAAATTTCATGATTATATGATTATTTTGCATATTACGATAAAGTGCAATTTCGGTGTAAAGTTGTGCGCAAGTTTTTTTTAAAAAAATTTCTCTCTTCTTAAAGGAAATACCAACGCCACTAATTCATTCTTTTTTAGGGAAATCATTATTTTGATATTGTTTTAGTCTTTACTTCATTTTCATTCTACTTTAAGGTTAATACCAATTCCACTATTCATTTGTTCTTAGATTTTGTTTTTGCAAAAGTTCCACTTTTATATGCTTATTCTTGCATATTTTTAAAAAACCCAATTTTTATGTATATTTCATGTAAATTTTCCAGTGTTTGTTTTAGATTCTTTTTCCCATTTTATTTGTTCTTAAATGGTAATACCAATGCCACTAATTCTTTCTTCCTTAGGAAATTTAATTCTATCTTTTGTGGGTATTTTTGCTTTTTTATTTCTACTTTCTGTTTCTATGTGTTTCTGTTTTTCCTTTTTTCTTTCCTTTATTGGTTATTTTTGTTTTTTGTGGGTTTTTGGCTGAGTGTAATTATATACAAACAAATACTATATAATATGTGCCAAAGTTTCATGATTATATGATTATTTTCGCATATTACGATAAAGTGCAATTTCGGTGCAAAGTTGTGCGCAAGTTTTTTTTTTAAATCTTTCTTCTTAAATGAAAATACATTATTTCATTTACACTATGTGTAAATTATAGTAGAATGCAAAAAATGCACTAATATATGCTTATTCTTTGCATATTTCAAAAAGTGCAATTTCAGTGCAAATTGTGTGCAAGTTTTGAAAGTTTTTTCTTTTTCATTTTCTTTCTTCTTAAAGGGTTTCATTCTTTCTTAGGAAACTTCATTATTTTCATTTTGTTTTAGTTTTTTCCTCAAAGGGTAATACCAATGCCACAAATTCATTCTTCCATAGAAAACATCATTTTTAAAAATTTTGTTTTAGTTTTTATTTCATTTTTTGATTTTGTTTTAGTTTTCATTTCTTTTCTTTTGTAAGGGTAATACCGATGTAAAACACTTTTTTTTTTGCAGAAATCTCACTATAATATGCTTAGTTTTTTTTTCTGTTTCTATGCGTTTTTCTTTTTCCTTTTTTATTTCCTTTATTGGTTATTTTTTTGTGGGTTTTTGGCTGAGTGTAATTATATACAAACAAATACTATATAATACTATGTGCCAAAATTTCATGATTATGTGATTATTTTTGCATATTACGATAAAGTGCAATTTCGGTGCAAAGTTGTGCGCAAGTTGTTTTTAATTTTCTTTCTTCTTAAAGGAAATACATTCTTTCATTTACACTATGTGTAAATTATTGTAGAATGTGAAAAATGCACTATTATATGCTTATCCTTTGCATATTTCAAAAAGTGCAATTTCAGTGCAAATTGCGTGCAAGTTTTGAAAGTTTTTTCTTTTTCATTGCACATATAGTCACTAATGATTGCATACAACACATTGCGTTGCCGTTCGGATAATGGCTGTGACGGCTGGTTTTCCATGTGATTAATTAAATGCTAATGGCCGGTGCTTAATGAACTAAATATTGCTCATGAGATTGTGCGGTTGTGTGCATGCATGCATCGCATGGAAGTGAACAAAGGACTGGTTCCAGCTCCGCGCCAGCCACACCTGAGCAGCACTACAAATCATGCATGGATGGATTCTCAAGATCGACCCATGCAGCGCTCTGTCCCTCCATTCCCACTAGGAGCAAATCGACTGAAGCAATTTGGGTCAGTCGACTGACCCAAATTTTGTTTTCAGTTGATTGATCTCTAGCCGGTCCCTATAATCAATTAGAACAAGTAGACACTAACCCACAAAACCCCATGCCGATCAGCGATTGAGTCCAAATTAATCAAGATCTGACGATGCAAACCTTACGCTAGCACGCATTACGGGCGGCCGACGAAATTTTAATCGTCCAACTTGGTTAAGCCGCAATGCCATCGGGGATGTACATGCATGGGACGAACTCCTTAACTAGAATACTAGAGTAATCAAATCTTGGCCGGGTCCGAGCAATGACTAGGATACGCGCACTGGAGCTTAGCCATGACGCGAGCCATTTGCCGGCTGTCTTCTTCTCCCGAGTAGGCTTCTTTAATCGATCAGTTCACGATTAGTTCTTGACTTTTGGGCTCTTTATCTAAGGCAAAGTAAGTAAAGCCTCATGTTTATGAGTTTATATGGCCAGGCTCGATCTAGTTATCACCTGCTTTGGGGGGTTTCCTCTCCTGGTACGGTGAGAACGTACGGCTCCGAGGAACCGGACCCCTCGGCGTTGTCGCGCCACCATTGCACGGCCACCCAACCAAACCCATTTTTAAGTTAAGTATAACTAACACGAGACGTCACGGAAGATCGTTTACTGCTGGTGGTGCATGCCGGGTATTGCTCCAATGGACGATCGGTCGATCGCTCAGATCGTTATCTATTGATGGCCATGAGGTCAGTGGCAGCTTGGCAGCGCGCGGCAGCTAAGCTGCTCCGTAATCGTTTGTTTTGTACTAGTTGACTTTGGCAGAGCGCACGTGATGGAATCGAGAACACCCGATCATTTTTTTTTTTTTTGGAAAAGGAGGTTAAAACCCCCGGCCTCTGCATCAATCGATGCATACATCCATCTTTATTAATTATTCAACAAAGGTCTGACAAGAATATACATCAAGCCACCACTCACACCTACAAACTCGATAATGTGGAGTGCTCTCACTCCCCATATCTAAAACCGGTGTCGTCGCCGATCCATCCACATAACGTATCGGAACCTACAACCGGTGCAGCAAACCTAAAGCGTGCACCACATGCACATGTTTTAGAGGCCGCCATCATCCTCGAACCGCTGATTCATCTTCAGGAAAGAGATCCGCATCATCCTTACCAGTCCGTCCATCCGTCGACGCCACCACGACGCCCAACGGCACCACCTCCCTGCGCGCAAACTGCTGGGCACGTCACGGTCACCGCCGGTACACCGCAGCACCATGCCGCCAAGTACCACCAGCCGACACAGCTTGAAGTTTCTGGAAGATTTGTCGTGCGCAGCACCTGCCGAATAGGCATGACATAGCGTAGCACCTGTCGGTCAGGCATGACTTGACATCTCCACCGAAGCTCCGTGCAAGACGAAGCCGCTCCACCTCCTGCCTCTGTCCTCCGACGCTGCTCCACAAACGATGCTCCCAAGAGAGAAACGACACCACAGTGCCGCCATCGTCCGATCTGGAAGACCAGATTCTAGGGTTTCCCCCGGAGCAGCACGAGTGGGTCAACAGTAGTTACACGACGATGCCTTCATCAAGGTAACGACGTAGAACGCCGTCATCGCCCGCCGACGGCTCGGTTTTCACCGGCAACTATGGCTCCCCGACTCGCAGCCGGGACTAGATGACCGATCTCGAGATCCGACCACCCAGCCGCAGGCCGACCACCTCCGACGGAGGAGATGACCACCACCGCCGGCTGCACCGGGTAGATCAGATCTGACCGGAGGCGCCGCCGACGTGTCCACTAGGCCCTCCACGCCACCGCGGCCGCCGATCCGAAGCCAGATGGCGCGCTGCCGCAACATAGCCGGTCGGAGCCGCCGACCGCAGCCACCGACGCCGCCCGAACCACGCCGCCGCCATCGCCGCCGCGCCGGAAAGACTGAATCGGCCGCGCCTCCACACGTTTAGGGGCCCTGCACCACCCCTAAGACGCGGGAGAGAGGGAGTCCCCCGCCACCGCCGCCGGCCCCCGGGCTTAGCCCGGCGGCGTCCCCCGGCGGCGGCGGAGGGAGGGGAGGAGGGAGTTCGCGGCCCCGGCGGCTAGGGTTTGGGCGCCGCTCGAGTCGCCCTAGCTGGGACGACGCGGGAGTTCTTAAAAATTGGAGAAGAATTTCACTTCTCCGGCCTCTGCACCAACTAGGGATGCATACGACCATATACGTGTCTCCTATCAACTAACGGTAGAAGCAGCAGCGCCAAGCCGATCAAGTTGTGATCCTGCCGTGCGAACAGACCATATGCGAGCTAGTAATACTTTATACTCTCTCCGTTCCAAAATATTTGGTAATGATATCGCGGAGGACACCTAGCTTAGCTAGCTGTCCGCTTATCACGGAGTTCGAGTTCCAGTGGTGTTTACTAGTGGTACTTGTATATACACAACTACCGCTGGTGCCGACGTGCCGTACGGTACGTCCTTGTAGAAAAATTTCGATGTTATACTTGTCTATGTATTATAATCTTATAACCGAACAAAGAAAACTCGGTGAGGCGGACAGCGTATGTACGCAGGCACCACGCCGCTCGAAATTGTAAGAGTTTCTTACGATGATATTTGAAGTTGAATGGAGACGGACAGTTACAGACGTTCGCTGAACGCGCTTGGCATGGTGACCGCTGACCGGTGCACGTAGCCTCTTCTCCGCTTGGCGCTGCTCGGAGGCGAACCGGAGAGAATATCCCGTCGAAACTGCGTTACAAAGAAATTCATGAAAATCACGTTTGACAATTTTGTTGTTTGAGAAAGAAATTCAGTATATTTTTTTTCAATCAAAGGGAGCACCCCGGCTTTGCGGGCGTCCGGACCGCTACCACGCCCGCTCCTGACTACTCTGGTCCACTAAAAACCATCCTCCCTCGCCCGCATGCGTTCCCGTCCGGTGCCAGCTGCCTGCATTCATGCCGCTATAGAGCGGCTGCTCTGCATTGACACCGACCCAGAGCAGACGTGACCTCTCACTGGCGTCAGCATTGAAGCGGCGCGCCGGCCGAGAGCGCCGCAACCCCGGTGTCCGCGCCTCGCCAATGCCGGAGAGACGTTTACTGTACGGGACGGGACGGATATCTACCACACTCACGCCCGTTCAATGCCCGTCCGTCCGTATGCCGCCATTAAGCAGGCTCGCCGGCCGAGGGACCAACTCCGGCGCCGCGCATTGACACATCCAGACGCTTGGCCTCACTGGAATCCGCTATTTAAAGGCGGCCACACCCGACTAAACTCCACACCACAACACATCCGCTCCACATCCTCCTCCCTTGCACCACATCCACCATGACCGCGAGCGGGAGCACTCTGTGGATTTTCTCTCTTTAACCGGATTTAGGGGATCGGCTAGAGATGCCCTAAGCAGCAGCCCGTAAATCCTCTGTTACTCTCCCTATGTTTGGAATTATCGGTACTGGGAGACAAAAGAGGATGGTTGTACAAGGTTATTTGTCCGGGGCTGCTCACGCGGGCCTCTGAGAACCTTCCTTGTGTTTTGGCATGATCGGGCCTTCACAAAACAGAATGGCTTGACCTGTTGCGTACACCGTCCATGTACACTTGTTACATGGATACCGATTCTGCCTTGTTTCAAAAAAAATGGATACCGATTCTGCAGTAACATCCAAAGCAAAGCTAGAGAGAGAATCCCTGTCAAGTTGAAAACAAAGTGTTACTCACGGAAACCAGATTCTTCTACTGTAATACTAACATTGATGTACCATTCGAGTGGCGAGATACTGCTGTGCTGGCACAAACCCATCGTATCGTATCCTGTCCAAAAATTAAATAAGAAGATCTTAATTCGTAATCGTACGCCAAGGTCACGACCCTGGTTCGTGCATTAGCAGTTAATTCAATTGGTCTGAAGTGCATTTGTGATTGGTTAATGGCAGTTTACGGTCTGTACTGGTTACAGTAAGTATCTTTTTTTTTTGGACTACTTGATTGAGATGTGATGGTAATTTGTTCATTTAGACGTCCACTCCATTCAATGAATCCATTGGTTAATTGCTACACATTTTGATACATTATAAATTTCTGATTAGGTAGCATAGATGGGAAAGCAACAGACTATGCAGTCCATTTTTTTAAAGAAAATGAGAAGAAGAAATCACTGAGCACCAAAAATTGTCCTGTTTATTTGTCATTTGGTCATGAGATGTGCACTTTTCTTTTGGAACCCAAAATTTACTTTGTCATATCTGTTTTATTTGTTTGGAAAAAATTTACTGGTCCAAAATTATCTTTATATCTGTTCTATGACTTGGCTTTTTTCATGCATATTGTGTCTTCTTATATATAGTTGGCCCCCCCTTGTGTTTTGGTCACGCTCCGCCGCTGCAGGCGCCCCTCTCTGCTGCACAGTCCCAACAGATGTCGACGTGTTGTAGCCACGTAAGCACGCCGTTCCCTACGTCCCTCTGTGCGAGCGCCCTGTTTCCAAGGTAGTACAGTTCAGCCGCATCCTTCCTGCATAGTGCATACGTTTCAGATACCCGTAGTATTTTCTGGCTGGAGCAAGGAATGCCAGCCCAGGAACAGCACCAGCTGCGTCTGTTACTAGTAGTAGTACTATCTTAATCTTATCAAGATCTTAACGCATGTAGTATGACAGGTTGACACTCTGCATTAACAAATCCGTCGAGACCTTGCTTCAAACGGTCTTCCAGGAAACGACGTTTTCGCAGTTAGTACTACGAGAGTCTGCAGCACGAGCTTGGAAAATGGGAAGAGCTCAGTCTCAGTGGGGGAGCGGGGACCGTATCCGCGTCATGCGCTTTCTTCGTCCCGATGTGACCAAACCCATTTTCACTACTACACTCCCTTTGGAGCGGAATCCTTTTACGAGTGCACCTAAAAGCTTTCACTTTGCTGCTTGCTTTGGATGTTAATTCTTGCATTATGCTGGATAAGCCTACTTGATCGGGACTGCTTTGATGACAGAGATCCTGCTTTGCCGTTACCCCCTTTTTTTTTCCGAAACGGAGGCAAAACTCAAAAGATTTGCCTCATCGATTAATTAAGCAGAAGAGAGTTGCCCAGTTAATTAATGGAAAACCGGGCGAAAACCGATACAAACCTACCACAGGAGGACTACTCACATAACATGTAACCCCATAAGCACACAATCAGCCCGACAATCATACCCAACACATAACGACCACCAACCTCCACACAGCTACATCGCAAAGACACTCCCAACGAGAGTACCTCAGCCGAAGACCACGAGCACCACCAAGACCACGGAGACAAGTCAGGCCATAAAGACAACCGAAGAGACTGATGGCCATCCATTAAGCAGCTGCGGACGCCTTTCCTGCGCCGCCACTCTTCTTACTTTTGCTCTTGATGAGAGCCTCCTCCACAATCGCCTTGCCAGATCCAGGACAAGCCGTCTCCAAACGCTTGAGCAAGCTGTGAACCTCTAACTCGAAGAGAATCTCATCGACCTTGTCACGCACAGACACCACCTTTCCAACGGTCACGTGCGAGTGGGTGACCGCAACGTCAGAACCTCCGCGGTCCACAAAGGCGAGCGGCTGGCTGGGCTCCAAAGGGTCAGGCGCCAACATACCGACCGCCTCAACATCATCAGCCACAGAAACCACCGACACGACAACATCGCCCACGGGAACCACTGACACGATTGACTCAGGCACCTCCAGTTGCTCACATGACAGAGGCGAAACATACCCCTCACACGAGGTCACCGAAGAGTCCACCTCCACGCGCTCCACAGACAAAGGCGAAACAGGGCACAAACATAGCTCCCATAGGTCGGGCATGATCTACAGAACTGGAGCCTCAGGCACGGCGATGGGCTCGCCCTCATTGGTACGCGACACAGGAGACAAGGTCAACAGTGACGATGAGTTGTCCCCAACACGAGGAGAGAAACATCCATATAGCTCTTGGCTCCCTTCCTTTGTGGAGGCAAAACCGGCCACACCAGGGGGGCATGACGTCAGAGTGGTCGGCAACATAGTCGGCACAAGGGCGAGCCTTCCCAGAGCAGCCTCTGCTCTCTCCAAAAAGCTCTCGGCCCGCGCCATCCAACCCTTGGATGGGAGCATGGATTTCATCGGACCCTCGCATGAAGCTGAAGCAGGACGATGCACGGTACCGAGTAATGGCTGCACAGCAAGGCAAGACAACGAGCTTAGAGGACGCCATGGATTGCGGCATCCACGTGCACGGTGACCGTTCTCCAAGCAACGGGAGCACCGAAATGGATCTCTGCACTCAGCCGCACGGTGCCCACGAGCGAGGCATCTGCAGCATCGACCATGCATCCAAGCAGGGATGGGGCGAGGAGCCACTGCCGGGGCTGGCAACATTGGACGACGCGGACCACGCCGGGGCAACACCTCTTGCCATCTCCCGCACGCCTCCGGCACACGTCCAACACCCGACTGAGCAGCGGTCAGGGCCAAGCCGTTGGCAGCAAGCGGTGTTGTAGGGACCAGGGTGGAGTCGAAGACCATGAAGGCAACCTGTGGCACCAATTATTCTTCGTCGTCGTCCTCTTCGTCATTGGCAGCAGAACCCCACGTGCTCACACCATTAGGCATGAGAACCGGGGAATGGGGTGCGTGCTGGAGCAACACGGGCAAGGCCGGCTCCTCCTGGACATCAAGTATTTGGAGTAGGTTGGATCGATCCACCCATTGCGTGCATCAATGGTGGTCTTGGAATTAGACCGGCCGAAGCACCAAGCATGTGTGCGGTTGCTGCTCACCGCTCAGCAAATTTGGACGGTCTGCATGCCGTCGCGTCGCGATACACGCACCACGTTGATGGCAATAGGTAGCTTCCTTCCCGCGAAAAGGGGTGGCTATAGGGCGGGGTTGCTGTCTTGCCAAGATGCAATGCAACCCGTTCGAGTCATTTTCAACTGGCATGTGTGGCATGTGCACGCTATTTCATCCGACTGCAGCAGATGAACCAACTCAAATAGTACCAACAAAACAGATTGGATCGATAGGCTTTGGCATGTTACCAGATTATTCTCCCCGGGATTTCGTTCAACGCATTTGCAGTGAGCGCGCACGCTGTGAGCGCCGCGGACATGTTCTTGTGAGTGCACCGTGCGTGTAGATAACATGGCAACAGAAATGATATTGCTTAGGATCAAGCGAATATATGGCGTACCATCAGAAACTCAACGACCGATTCCCTCAAGCTCAAGCTCAACCACCGGGAACCGACCAAAGCTCGGAAGCTCGCCACATCAAGCGAATCTTTTCATTTTATAAATCTTTCTAGGGCTTTTTCTTACATTTGAATACTTACGTACATGTTCTCAAAAAAATATACTACTTACGTACATCACCTGAATTACTGCTAGCCTTTGTGCGACGCCATGGCCAAAACAAAGATAAATGACGCACAAAACGCTGGAATTAATCACTCGCGAGTCCCACACGGGCACGCGCCCACACGCACAGTGACGAGGCCCTTGCTCGGAGTCGGAGTCTTCCCTCCTCGTCTCGTCTCGGCTTCTCGCATCGTCGTATATAAAACAACCCATTGTCAAGCTCGCTTCTCTTGCCATTAGACTGCCTAGCTTCAACTCCTCACACACACGTTGAACACAGCACAGGAAAGCGGAGACCTTCGACCTCTTCCAGTTCAACCTAGCTAGCTGCACGATGGCAAGGCGGCAGAGAGGATTCCGGCTCGGCCGGAAGCTGCTCGGCCTCTGGCGCTGGGCGCTCTGCAACCGCCGGCGACGCCGCGGCGGCGGCTACGCCCGCCTGCAGCGGTGCCAGCTGGGAGCTGGCGCAAAGCCGTCCCCCGCGGCCGTCGGGAGCACCAAGCAGCAGCAGCAGCTGGTGGTGCTGCCGCGGGAGCGAGACGAGCCCCGGCGGATGCTGGGGTGGGGGCGGTCGCTGGCGCGGCGGATGAGGCTCCTGCCGCGGCGGGGCGAGCGGCTGCTGGAGGAGTCCGGCGAGGCGACCACGCCCAAGGGGCAGGTGGCGGTGTACGTGGGCGGCGACGAGGCCGGCGGGGAGTCGATGAGGTACGTGGTGCCGGTGGTGTACTTCAACCACCCGCTCTTCGGGGAGCTGCTGCGCGAGGCGGAGGAGGAGTTCGGCTTCGAGCACCCCGGCGGCATCACCATCCCGTGCGCGGCCACGCGGTTCGAGCGCGCCGCCGCCATGGCCGCCGCGGGCGGCGGCAGGAAGGCGCCCGGCTGGTGGTAGCACAGCGCCTGCCCCCTGTACAGTAGTACATGCATACACATGCGTGCTCGATTGAATAGATAGTTGGATGGATGTGTGTATTTTTTCTTTTTACCAGTTTTACTTTTTTCTGGGTGTTTGTGGGTGCGCATCCGATGCGATCATGCGAGTTTTTTTTTAGTTTTAGAGAAGATGGAGGAGCCACCGAGGAGGCCAGATTTGCTTCCAGAGAGGAGTGAGGCCTCTAGCTCAAGCTCAACATGTTCCTTCCCCAACTTGCATGGTGATCGTGTGCGTCCTGTATGATCTGGTGGCCGATCTAGTAGGCAGCCATTAATTTGCTGCATCGATCAATGGATCATGGTTGTCAATTAACCTCTCTGACGAAATGTGATCTCCCTAGCGTAAACGGATGAAATATTCTTGGTCAAGTTCTTGTGTTGAGCGACTCATTCTGCTTCCGGGATTTCGGATCATGTGTTACTGGTAACGGTGGTACCGAAAGCGATGTCCGCGGTGCGTGCTGAAAATAGTCCGTACAACCGGCGTGTTGGAAGGTATCGCAAGCTACTTCGTGTTGTCGAGTGTTGTGCTGGCGTCCAATGGTGCTTAGGAGAAACAGTGCGCTGCTTTGTCTGCCATGACAACGCTTTCGGGGTGTCTAATTGTGCTTAGCAGAAACAGTGCGCTGCTTTGTCTGCCATGACACCGCTTTCAGGGCGTCCAATTTTTGCTATGACAACGCTTTCATATCCATGGGTCCATGAGCCGTTGGATGTTGATCGTACAGATAAAGTGGTAGTCATCACTATCAAAACAAAGGTGAAGTACCCACTAATCATAGTGAAGAAATGTAATACTAATATATGCCTGGTCACTAGGATTGGTGATATCCTTGCTAATGGCCGGTAATTAAGCCTAATAATAGTACTAGTCCCCCTAGAACTCGTTGGGGGTGGCCGATCCATGTGGTAAGTTTCGAAGATTTTTGACTTTTGCCTGAATTGCTAAATTTCCCCTTGATTTTTTATAGGGTTCATCTACCACCAGGTTCACAAGGGTATTTTCCGCACGAATCATTGGAATATGTACTAAAGGTCACTAGGATTATACTTTCCATGTTCTTGGTAGTTGATTCCTTTTGCAGCCGCCTCCTCCAAAAAAAAAAACACCTAGGGTTCCTGCCTCTCGCCGGCGCTGCTGCAGGTCCGCCTCGTCCCCGGTGGCCCTAGGGCCATGGAGGTGCGGTGGATCCTGGCAAGGGCCGGCGGGAGGGCTCCAATTTTAGTCTTCAGTTTTGTTAGGTTTTGTATCCTACTTAGGAAGGCGAGACGGCGGCGGCTCCCTGAAGATGGAATAAAGGTCTCCCCGTCTAGCCCCCGTTCCGGCGGTGCGTCTAGCATCGTTGGTGGGTGTGTGGAGGTGTGTCTCCGGCGGATCTATTTTTGGTGGATTTGCTCGGATCTCGTCGTTGTTCGTCTACGTTCGTGTGTCTTTGGGATGGATCCTTCCGATCTACCTTATTCTTCATCGACGGCGGTTACTGTTCTGGTGCGCTGGTTCTATGGGGCCTTAGCACGACGACTTCCCGACTGTCTACTACAACAAGTTGTGCCTGACTCCGGCGGTGGAGGGGCGATGACGGCGGCGCGCCTTCGGCTCGCTTCAGTGCTTGTAGTCGTCGCTAGATGGTATATGGATCTGGATGTAATTTTTATTATTTCTGGTATTCGTTGTACTGCCATGATTGAAGATGAATAGATCACTTTTTTTTCTCGCAAAAAAAAAGGATTATACTTCCCATCATGTCATGTCCATATATAGGTTAGGAGAGTGTTTTTTTTTTACTCCCAGGGACATTGCACCCATGATAAAAGACATAGCAAATAAAAGAAATTAAAATTTTAAACTTTGTGGCTTCGATTATGATGAAATGTTTTAGGTGCTTGTTGGTGGCTAAATGACATCTGAGAAGCTCTGTACAAAAAAATTGTGCTCAAACATATGTGCACTGTCTGAGCAGAATTATTATTTTGTTTTATGGAGATCATTTGATGTTATTTGTCCACCAAACTTTGCAAGCACCTAAAACATTTGTTCATAATCAATGCCACGAAGTTTCATTTTATTTTTATTTTTTTGCTATTTCTTTTGATTATACTGTTCACCATTTTTTTGAACCCCTATACTGTTCACCGTGGTGGTGCAATGAACTTGCGTATGGCCACTATTTTTCCATAGGTTATACAAAAGAGTTCCAAAGTATAACATGGATCTACCAATGCTGGCTGGCTTCTCCAGCGATCGCTACTGTTTAGATCATTACCCGGTTGGTTACCATCAAATCGATGGAATAAAATTATGTCATAAAACATTCCGTCCTTTTCAAGATTGTGTTTCAACGTAAAAAAATTAAAATGCAGGAATTTATGGGGTACATATTCAAGTACTTTGAGCTGTAGGTAAAAGCTGAATTTTCTAGCGAGTCATCGATATTTTTTCCTCTGCATATCATGAGCAATGATGCAACTTCAGTCAGGCATTTAAACAATGTGGTTACCCCTTGAGGCATGGATGGTGTAAAGGCGAACAATATATGAGAGAGTATTCTTACACCCCATCTCAATGTTGGTACTCCCTCAATTCCACAATGTAGTGCGCCCGCGCTTCCCGAGATCTAAGTTTGACCATAAATTTAACCAACGAGACCGACAGCGGCGGGAGCAAAAATTATACCATTGAATTCGCTAACGAATTCAGTGGTATAATTTTTAACGAATTTAGTGGTATAATTTTTGCTCCCGCCGCAGTCGGTCTCGTTGGTTAAATTTTTGCTCTTATTAGTACGTGATAGTGAAAGTCTTTCGGAAATGATAAATCCCGAACGTTCGGGATTTAACCTTGGCAAATTGAATGTTTTCGAGGGCAATTTTAGTGACGCGAGGATGGCAAGTTTAGTGACACGCACGGCAATTTTTCTGGAAAAAAATACACTGAGCACGGATTTGCCATGCTTGTCAACTAAACTTGCCATACTCGTGTCACTAATAGACGATCAAAAATGTTCGATTTGCCATGATCAAATCCCGAACGTTCAGGCGTTATCGGGGTCCGTTTGGGTCGCGGTTGAAAACAAACCCCAAATCCGGATGAAAAGTATACTTGAGTGGTAGTTGAATGTCCTTGAACATGACATTTTCATTAGTCTTCGATGAAAGATTGAATGTGCTTTAATCTCGTGGGAAGTTGCTCTCCATTGAGTGGTCCAAATATAATAATGAAAATAATAAGGGGAAGTTGCTCTCCGTTTTGATCTCATGGGCAAGTCATCGTGTTGTGGTCGGTGAATCTCTGGGCGCCAGCGGGGTAGACGCTGCGGGAGGTAGCAATCTGCATTTGCAACTAAAGTAAGCAACCCACGACGTTTTTTTTGAGACATAAGCAACCCACGACGTGATACTTAATTTGAGCATTGTATGGCTACCCTGTCTGATCTGTGGTTGCAAAGGAAATTTGGCGAGATGTTGCTGAATCTTTTGATTTCAGACATCCGCATTGTATGGCTACCCTGTCTGATCTGTGGGGTGCTAACTGTTGTTAATATTGCCTGTGTTGCTACCATTTGGAGCATTTGGACCATGCGTAATGATGTGTGTTTTCAGGGCATGCCGTGGACAAGCACACGAGCGATCTTGGGGAGAGCTTGTGCTCTACTACACCAATGGAAGATCTTGTGCGCTGGGACCAGTCGGTGCTACTACGGCGCTGTCTCCTGCTTCTGGACCGACGAAGAGGCGAGCTGCTACACATCGCGTGGTAGGGAAAGGCAGAGCTGGAGCGAGCAGGGGGCTGGAGGGCTTCATGCTGAAGGCGCACACCGGATGATCTCCCCCTCCTGCGCGAGGAAGACTTCTCTGTAATAGGCTAGACTTTCCTAGTTCGCTGCTAGCTCTGGATACGTTTGATGAACCAGCTGCTCCTAGTATTTGTAGCTGCTGCTATTCTGGCCTGCTACCTTTGGTTAGGCTCGAGAGCCACTGCTATGTCTCGGATGCTGTTCTCCGTTTTATCCAATAAAATGGAGGGGGGGGGGGGGGGGGGGGGGGGGGGGAACCCTTTGTTTCAAAAAATACTTAATTTGAGCCTTGTGGGCTACCTGATCATCATCATTAATACACAACACGGGCCCATCATCTTGCAATCAGCATTGTGTGCTCACTGAGGACGGGCAACCTTAGTGCTCTAGCTACCTAGTAGGAGTACATAATACGATTACGGAATGTCAATGTTGACTTGTAGGATGGCAGTTATGCACGACATGGTCTGATTCGTGAAGGGCTAATCAACCGCACTAGCTTGTGCTGTTGTGCATCACAATTCACACGGGAGCTGCACAACGACCGTCCTTGTGCGACCAACGACGAGTGTGCATCGCGGGGCACCAGGCAAGATCCTACCGGCCTTCCGATGAACATGCGTGTTCGTTCTTCCAGCAGCACGGTGGCAACCACAAAAGTTGATCCCTCCATTCATCTTCTTTTTGTCAGTTAGTTGACTATATAGTTGAGGGGTTTTGATGGTTTGTTGGCTGACAAAACTGACTCCCAGTCAGAGCATCTCCACGCGCTAAAAAACTTTTACAGCGCCTAAATAGCGTTTTCGCGCGCGGGGAGGTTGATTGCTTTTCCAGGCGCTGTAAATTTTAGCGCGCCGCTGTAGCGCTTCACCAGTCACGGTAAAATTCAGCGCGCACGACCAGCCGGCGCTTGGCAAATATGAAACAACACATACCAATTTGACAATATTTGTTGATCGTCGACCACCGGGAGCGAAGAGATCTATCGGTGCACTCAATTCCACTCTTATTGTGTGCATCAAAGAACTTCTTCATCCGAAACCAATATGTATCTCTAGTTTGGTCCCCTCCAACGGTGGCATTCATAGACACATTCAACCATGTATTGCATAGCAAGATGTCTTCCTCAATGGTGTAGTTTCCCGCCCTTCCTTTCGGTGCATCGACGATACCCTCACCATCCTCATCCACTTCATACTCATGGTCATCTTCGTGCACTTCATTGGTTTGAGACCAATGAGAATTGTTGGAGGCAACACCCATAGTTGACATATATGTGTCATCATTGAAACTACAAAGTATGATAATAAAGAAAACTAATCAAGCTATCCATATGTATACATTTGTCTAACAACAACAAAAAAAGGAAAAAAAATCAAACCTTGTGGGCATTTCATCAAACACCTTGTGCGCATCGGCCGCCGGCGCAACAAATTGCAAGCTATCCGGCACTTCGGGCGGCGGAGGCGCGGCCGGACGCGCTGCAGGATTCTTCTTCGGGCGCCTAGAAGCGCCGTCCACTTTCTTCTTCTTTTCGGACGCCGTCGCCGTCGCCGTCGCCGCATTCGGTCGCTTGGAGCCGGAGCCCCGTGGGTTCACGGCGGGCGGCGGCGCGACGCCACCCTGCGAGGTTGTCCGGGGCGCCATGAAAAGGCCGCGCGCGAGACCGGTGCTTGGAGGAGGAGGGGCACCGGCGGCGAAGCCGAAGGTCAACCCCGCACTAGGGTTTGCGGCGGCGGCGGCGGAGGGGTCGCGGGTGTAGGGAGGGGTTGGGGGGATGTCGGCGCGGCCTTTCATCGGTGGAATTTCGCCGGCGGAGGCGCGTGACGGGGCGAAGGCGGGACGGCTGGAGAGGTCAGGGCGACAGTTGGTCGCTCGCGTGCAAATCTGCGTTGTTCAGCGCGCGGGAGCTGGCGCACGAAATAAGAAGCGCGCGATGCCGTTTTCCTCAACGCGCTGAACCAACTTTACCGCGCGCTTGATTTTAGCGCGGCTGCTGGAGCGCCAGTTTCGATCTCGCGCGCAATAAAGTCGTTTTTTCCAGCGCGCGGCTAATCTAGCGCGCCTGTTGAAGATGCTCTCAAAACTATTTAGCTTTGGCTGTTATGAGCATCTGTAAAAGAAGACGTACTGGTCGGCTCCAGTCGTGGATCATCGGAGACACGCCAAGGGACGGGCAGAGTTATAATGGGTTAGTAGCGAAATTGCTTGATGTATATCTGTCGGCATAGCCCGCGTTCTTCACCTACTAGATGCAAAAGGCGCGCTTTGCTGCGCCTGAATGTTTTGGAGGATCCATCTCTGACCTCTTATGTTATTCCAATATTTAATCAAAGATATACAGGAGAGTATGTTGTGCTTTGAAGACATATATACCTTGTAAGAAAAAAAATGAACCAGAAATGATGAGGTTCTCTCATCTGACTATAATTAGAACATCTTTAAAAATGCAGTAACCCTATAAGTTAGAGCTGCTTAGGGTAACAAAACACCAAGCATAGCAGTACAATCAACATGCTCTGCTACCACATACAGACCAATATTAAACCAACACCATGAAGTAGATCCAAGACAACATAATATCAAGAAGACATATTTGGCTCAAGAAAGGATTCAGAAATAAAATCCACCAAAGTTTACCATCAGAAGAAAAATAAACAAAAAACCGATGAAAAACCTACTTTCTCCATCTCTTGCATTAGCTAATAATCCTAGCTTGTTGCCTGCCCTTATACATCAACATTGGTTGAACAAAAATAGGTCACCAACTCATTTGTCTTGTCTATATCTTCAGTTCATCTTTTTAGAAGCATCACACCACTCTGAATGGCACTCACTATCAACAACTATAATAGGCACCTTGAACATGTACGCATACGAAGGACATTTGAAGCATGTATTAGCTGATGACAGTATACCAAAGAAACCGAACAATTCGAGATAAAACATACACGGGATAGCTGTTTTAAGCAAGCAATAAATAAGGATTAGAGTATAGATAAAGCTCAAGAATGCCCTTTTCATATATTACAATCGTAGCGTTCGAAAAAACAATTGGAAAAACATAACAATATTTGATTATATGATGATTATAGGTATCCATGTAGGTATCAGCCATTCAGGATATCACACTTACATTAGGTTGATGCTCGCCAAACTGAGCAAGAATCATGTGCAGATTTATTGGAAGTACATTATTGATGCTACAAATAGCTAGTCCTAATATGACTGAAGCGGAATTAAAATACTTCAATATAATACATGTCAGCTAGTGTAGCATGATCCTCTTTATCTGCTTTAGCAAAGACATTCGATGCAAACCCCTCCAAATGAAGATGGTCATCGGGCCCCAATGAAGTCATGGATATCTTATCCTGGACTACAAATCTGAGAGAAAGAAACTTACTAATTTATTTATACTGAAGGACATTAAGAGAATCTTAAGAAATATTGTTACTTCAAAACAGGTAACTGGCCGAATCAGAACCCTGCACATCCACCCTCGACCACGTTCACACCAGCCCCCACACACCCAATCCCTAAAAGTTCTGCTGGCATGACACGCCAATGGATGAAGGAAGCCGAAATACAGGTACAAACGAAGAGGGAAAAGTTGAAGGGACACTAACCAGGCGGGCCGACCGCCGGGA
This sequence comes from Elymus sibiricus, assembly GCA_039707655.1. Lineage (NCBI taxonomy): Eukaryota > Viridiplantae > Streptophyta > Magnoliopsida > Poales > Poaceae > Elymus > Elymus sibiricus. Next base: position 259,816,279 of record CM077674.1, read on the forward strand.
TGAAGCAAGATATATCCAAACCCAAAGCACGCACGATCAGAACGACAGCGGAGGCAGACCTCCTCCAACCACAGTGACAAAAGCATCAACATATTCATGGAAATAATCAACCATCTCTCTCTGAAGGGGCCTCTCACTCTGGATGAATAACAACGTTTGCACATGGTTGGCCCCAGCTGTTGATCATTTAGTAATTAAAGAACGGTAATTATTATTGTGATCAATAACTCTTCGAAACTTGTATACGTGCATCTCCAATGTACAGCAGATAAGTGCATGTCACATTGTACGCATACCAGAAGTTGTGGGTATTTATACACCGTACTTGACAAAGTAATGGTCAAGGGACCTTAGAAATAAGTAGACCTGTGCATGGGCAGCCCGGCCCGGAGGCCCGGCATCCGGGCCGGGCTCGGGCTCCATTTTCCCGCCCGAAGCCCGGCCCGAAAGCCCGAAAAAAGCCCGAAACGGCCATAAATCTATATTTTATTCGAAATATAGGTATAGTTTATTATTTTAATACCCCGAATATAATTATTTTAATTAAAAAACGACACTGTTTATGTGCTTCGGGCCGGGCCGGGCCCGGGCTTGGGATTTTTGTTTCGGGCTTTACAAAGCCCGGCCCGGGGTTTACTCAGGTTTAGAAATAAGGAGTGCCAGTGCCACCATTGATGATTAAGTCATATTTGCTTTGTAAAAGGAAATTTTTTGGTTTTGGTATGTGATTTCTGAATGATGTTTCTTACAGACTGTCATGCGTGTAGTGCTCTGTAAAAGGGAAACTTGTCATGCCAGGATACACACGTAATAACCAAAAAAGAACCTTTGAAGTTTTAAGGCACTTTTTTTAAGACATATTCTCTGCCTAATCTCCACAGGCGTCCTATAAACACAAGGCCACCCGAACTATTAGTAGTGTCCAAGCTCATTTGACAACACAAGGCCTTTTGCTGATGAAGATTTAGCAAAATCTTCTCAAGGCTCGCACAACAATACGCCCAAATCCTTGTTTTCACCAACAGCAAAAGGGATTTGACCACCCGGCCACCACATTTGGGGCAAAATGAATTGAGCAAGCTGTAGTGGTAAAGAAAAATCAAGGCAAGTAAAGTTAGGGAAACGCAATAAAAGCCAGACCTTTGAGCTCCAGAACATGGACGGTGGCCTCGAGCATGCAGGACACCTTCTTGCTGGCCTCAACAGAGCGGGCCATGAGCTCCTCCATCTCTTTCAGTGCCACTGAAACATCTCACCCGGCTGCGCCACGGCCACCATCCCCGCAGCCTTCTCCCCCTTGTCGTCCTCTTCCTCTCCCGCCTCTTCCTGCTACAGGATCCCCTTCCGCTCCCGTTGCCACTGGTCAGGTGTCGATTTGGTGGCAAATCGGTGGAGCTGCAGATTGGGGAGACCAGATCCGGCGGCATCGGGGGGCGAGGAGCACGCGTCCAACATCACACACCGTGGGGTAGAGGAGGGCGAATCCAACATGTCTTCGTCGGTCAGGAAGCACGGCCATATCAACGAAGGTGATGCGCGAGGTAGGCCTAGTGGCGGCACGGGGTAGGAAGGAGCGGAATCATACGGGGCATCGCACGTGCGGCGATGGCGAGGAAGTGAGAGGGTCGGGGCGGCGGGCGGCGGCGTACAGAGTGAGGAGAGAAAGGGGCGGCGGTGTACAGGGTATGGGAGAGGAAGGGACCGAGGGGAGATATGCGGTTGGAGGAGAACGTGCGTGTGTGGTCGATCGGTCGTTTTCCACCACCAACCACCAAGGCCCACACCAGCCAGCCCATTTACCAGGGGGCCCATCCAGTGCGAGATGACCTGGTCAAAATCGAGAGATAAAATCGAAATCCACAGCCTCAATTGGCTGTGAGGCCTTAAAACTTAGGGAGATTAGTGTTATAGAGGATGCCTCGGAGAATCCGAATCAACAGGAAAAAAGTCGCATGGGAGCATATTCTCTCTGTTACTTACCGAACCTGATGACAACAAGTCTTGATGATCAAGAGAACACCCAGTGCACATTTCCTAAGTTCCACTGCATATCTTCATGTATATATGCTCCTACCATGTACTGATATGGGTGCTCTGAACTTGTGAAGTTGCACGGCCACCGTTAGAACTTCCAACTATCAGATGGTCGAACCAGGAAAACTTCAGAGAACAAATGCAACTTGGGCAAAAGAAAGCTCTGCTAAACCGGCATTGGGACTATTACTTTCCTCTGACTATTAATCTCCGCATCAATAGCTCAATACCCGTAGTCCATATAAAAGGTTCCGCCGCAGATACATGAATGCAGTGTGGAGTGGTGAAAGAAATGTAAAATATGGTTAGTGTGTACAGATCCTCAGAGTAATTGCCATTGGAAAAAAATAGCACGCTATCGCGTGCTAAAAATGACTCGCTAAATAAATCAATGTACAATATCTCGTTAATAGCATGCTATAGCACGCTAATAGCGGATTTTAAGGCTCACGCTATTTTTTTTCACTGGTAATTGCTTCTTCTTTTTTGAGGTAGTCAGAGTGAGAGTATTCATTCTTTTTTTAGATCAATCTGCTAGGCTTTATTGCTCCATAGTAATGTTTGCAGGAATAATGACAGGATCGTGGGGTTGACCCAGCCACACATGACAACCATGATCTAGAGTAACAGAATGCCTAGCAAGAATATGATCTTCAAATTTCCTATTCTCAAGAACATAAACACATGAAATAAAAGAAGACCTCTGGTTTCTTAATCTCCTTGATAACAGCTCCATAGTTTCCTCCAGCTCCATCGTGCATATCTTTGATTACCGCCTTGCGTCCCAATGCTTTGAAGAGGTTTTGGATACCCAAATCTTGTGGAAGAGACAGAGCTTCAAGCGTCGCAGGATCAGATAAGCCAGGAACCACAATCGCAGACGATCCTAGATAATCACCGTCTTGACCACGTCCTGGCCCAACCCAAAGCTTTAATCATTTGGCCCAATTTTGTTAGGCAACGATCTAAAGAAGAACTTGGGAGCGCGGTTTGTGTCTCGCTCGGAGCAAGACACATGCCCGTCTCTCAAGGTGGCAACGGGGACGGGGATGACCGGGGATGACTCCACCATCCCCGCCCCGATCCCCGCCAATCCCCATACCCGTGAGCCCCGTGAAGCTTCGCGGGGACAAAACGCCCCCCATCCCCGTCAATATCGGGTACCCGGTACCCGTCGGGTATCCATGGGGATCTCAAAACTGACTGGGATATGTGAGATTGGAGAGAGCATGGTTGTTGGGAGAGGTGGAAAAAAATAATTGTGTGAAATATCTAGATATTAATCTATATATTGTGCATTTGTAGTACGCATGGCATAGTTTTTCGGGTATCCATGGAGTCCCCACGGGGGGAATTTTATCCCCATCCCCGCCCCGCGAGACTAACGGGTACCCACGACAATACCCATGGGGTGAATTTGTCCCCCATCCCCGCTCCATGATGGGTAAATCCCCGCGGGTACCCGTCCCCACGGGGAATATTGCCACCTTGACCCGTCTCACCTCAAGGACTCCCTAAATGGGCCAGCCCATAATCACGCAGGTACATGTAAACTTTTTGTTTATATTTTCTAAAATATTATAAATAATTATATTTCAAAAAAATTAATATACTTAAATTTAAAAAAAATATTCACCATGATTTTGCAAAAAGTTAACACAATGTAAAATTGCTCTGCGTGTAATTTTAGAAAATGTTGGTAGCATTAACAAGAATGTTTGTGACATTTCAAAAATGTTCACACATTTTAAGAAAAATGTACTTGAAATTTTTGGAAAAAAACATACAATATACAAGAAAAGGGTTCATACCATTTAAAAATTGTACGTTAGATTTAAAAAATATTCGCGTGTTTCCAAAACATGTTTGTGACATTTAAAACAAACTTTTTCTACAACGCGAGAAAGTATTAGCATGGTTTAAAAAAACTGTATCATTCAAAAAAATGTTTTCAACATGTACTTGAAAAAAATGTTTAACACATATTAAAAAAAATTCAAAACATGTATTTGAATTATTTTTTTGATCATGTACTTGAGCTTTTTTATATGTATACCAAAAGTGTACGCATGAAAAAAAGTATTCTTTTTTTTGAAAAACTGAAGAAAACCAAAGAAAATTGCCACAAACAGTGAAAACCCAACAGAAAACCACACCACAAAAAACTTGCACCGATGCTATAATAATAGGCCAGGCCAGTAGCACACTCGCTAGAGGCGAGACGGAGCACAGTCTCGCAACAAGCGAGAAATAGTTCCCGCGAAGACCTGTTCGGCTGTTCCCAAATGTTCGGGCTTGCTCATATAAAATCTCGAGTTCTTAGCTGCAAACGTTCGAGGCCGGATTGGTCATCTAAAATCTCGAGTTCTTAACTGCAAACGTTTTCGACCGCACGGCTTGTCTCGAAACTTGTAAGCCTGCACAATTGGCACAAAGCTTCGCTTGTCAAACTGGCAGTTAAGTTTTTAGAAAGAAATGGCAGCAACCACCAGGCCATCTCACTTGCTCGAGCACACTTACTTTGTTTTTTTCTTTTATTTCGTTCTTCAATTCAGTTTGTTCTTTTTCTTTTTCCTTTTTTTTTGTTTCCTTAAATGTGTGGTTTTTTTAGAATTCGTGTTTTTTTTCAAAATTGATGTCTTTTTTTCAAATTGGATAAACTTTTTTCAAATTCGATGAACTTATTTTGCCAAAATCGATGAACTTTTTTTCAAACTCGTGAACTTTTTCCAAATCCATGAACTTTCATCTGAAACTGTGAAATCGGCGAACAATTTTCAAATCCATGAACGTTTATTTGAAACTGTGAAATCGCTGAATTTTTTTAAAAAAAATTGAACTGTTTTTAAAATTGTGACTCATTTTCAAATTTTATGAACAATTTTTTATTTATGCTGACTTTCTTTCTTATCCCTGATTTTTTGGTTCAAAAGCCAATGGTCAACGGTGAGCTGTAAACTGGTCAACTTGTAAACAGTCAACCGGCCAGAACGGAGGACTGTGCGAACCGAAGGAGCGACGTGGCAACTAGCAAGCGAGCGGGGACTCGGTGAGCATTGTTGGGCCGGCCCAGTCACCCGTGCACATGAGCGCTGCGTCGCTAGCCAGCGCAACGGGCGCTGACTAGGAGCTCCCCACTGCACCGACCGTTTCGGCCGGATATATTGTTGTACGGGTTTGCTAAAGCACATCTAGATCCAGATGTGCCTTACCGCTCAGAAAAAAAAATCTAGATGTGCCTCAATTATTGCACATCTAAGTCCCATGTCATTGATTTTACGCGAAAATTTATGCGGATATTTTTGTTTTCTTTTTTTAGATTTAATTGAGTCACTTAGATGTGCAATACTTATGGTATGTGCCCTGCACAAAACCCTTGTACCTCGAACGTATATGCATCTCCTGCCCGACAATCACAAGGCCATCCACGACACGCGCGCCCAGCTGCGAATCGGACCAAATCCAAAGCTACCTCGTGCGCGTGTGCATGCCCTGTTACTGTCCAAGCCACTGCCTCACCCATGCCTCAGCTCGGCACCCTCCTCGCCATCACGCTCCTCCTCCACCACCACGCCGCACCGACGGCCGTCGCGCAGGCCGCGACGGGCGCGTTCATCTACGCCGGGTGCTCGCCGTCCAAGTACGAGCGCAACACGGCCTTCGAGAGCAACCTCGGCTCCCTCCTCGCCTCCATCGCCTCCACCGCGTCCTCCGGCGCCACCTACAACAGCTTCACCGCGGGCGGCGGCGTCGGCCAGGCGGAGGCGGCCCGCACGGCCGCGTACGGCCTGTACCAGTGCCGCGGCGACCTGAGCCGCGGCGAGTGCGTGGCGTGCGTGCGGGAGACGGTGGCGCGCCTCGGCGCCGTGTGCGCCAACTCGTACGCCGCGTCGCTGCAGGTGGACGGCTGCTACGTGCGGTACGACGCGAGCGACTTCGTCGGCCGGGCCGACAACACCGTCGCGTACCGCAAGTGCAGCTCCGGCGCCAGCGAGGACGCCGGGTTCCTCAAGAGCCGCGACGCCGTGCTCAGGCAGCTGCAGGCGCAGTCCGCGACGGGGTACAAGCTGACCGCCTCCGGCACGGTGCAGGGGGTGGCGCAGTGCCTCGGCGACATCGCGGCGCCGGACTGCGCCGCGTGCCTGGCGCAGGCGGTGGTGCAGCTCAAGGGCACGTGCGGCTCGGCGCTGGCCGCCGACGTCTACCTGGAGCAGTGCTACGTCAAGTACTGGCAAAACGGACACGACTTCCGCTCTTCACAGGGTACGTATTTTCCAAAGAATACGTTTGCGTGGTACAATGCCAACTATGTTATGCATCGCTGTAGGAGTAAAACCATCTTCAGCTTCAACAGAACACAACAAGTCCTTCCTTTTCTTCGCAAGTTATTTTTAACCGATTTTTCTTCGAAAATACTCCCTCCGTTCACAAATATAAGATGTTCTAACATTTTTCTAAATCAAATATCTCACTTTCAGTCCTTATGTAGTATTGAAATATCCAAAACATCTTATGGGAGTATTTGTGAACGGAGTACTAACGTTTAACATTGTTTGATCAATGAAGTTCGAGACATACACATGAATTCAAATCTGTGAGATTAAACAACAGCGGGAAAAATACATATATATTAGAAGAGAACTTGCATACCCTGCCCTACCTGATGTGCAACTATTATTAGTGATGATCAGTTAAAAGGTGATATGGAGGGCATGAGGCAATGGCAACGAGCATATATTCCGAATTGGTAAACTTCCAAAAGTTGATAAAGAGGAGGACAAGCGGAATATATTCCAAACTAGCGTTTTGTTAGATGTGCGTGAGGTAATGGTGGGGTTCGCAACAAGATTAGATGTGATTACTGGTGACTTTCGTATCATGGCGCTTTACACGTGTTCAGTACAAATTTACTCATCATATGATAGAAGCTACTCGTACTGATTATATGCCCTGTGAACAAATGAAGCACTTAACAGAGGAAGCACTTTTGTGTGAGTGCTGCACTTGTTTCTTTTGGACTTATATATAATCTGCTTGGCTTGGGGACAGATTATTCGGGAGACGAATTTGGGAGGACCGTGGCCATAATAATTGGCATCTTGGCCGGGCTAGCACTCTTGGTGGTCTTCATCTCTTTCCTCACCAAAGCATGTAAGTCCTCTAAATTATGTCAGGAAACTTCAGCTGTGATTGTTGGGTTTTCTCACCCCAGCCCAGAAATGAGAAAAAGAAGAAGAGATGTTCACAGTTAACCAATGTTCCAATGCAATGCAATGCAGGCTAGAAATGGGAGCTTCTGCCCACACGGCCCAGGCTATCTCCAGCTACAGCATTAGAGACTAGAGGACAGGATGACATGGCATCAGAAGTCCAAGCAAAAACCCAGCAAAGGACTCCTACTGGCTGCACACTCGCACTTCCATAGATCCACTGATCTTCAAGGTGTCTCACAACTATTGTCACGGTCCTTCCTGTCATTATTTTGGGAGGAAAAACTGCTCTGAATAATTAAGATAAGAAAGAAAGATCTTGTGAACGCATTACTTGGTTGTTCAGCTAACCACACACCATGCACGATTAATACTCGTAGTACGTACAATATACATCACACAGCTAAAGCAACGGACATGGCCACATTCTTATATAGTCGGCCTCAAGGTTATTTTGATTTTGATGATACACTACCCATACAATACTACATATTCACATAAGCTGAGGACAGGTAACATACTAGCATGCACCTCAGCCGGTTGGTTGATCAAGCGCTGTACCCTTGGATCAAGGTGTTCAACCTCGCGGAGTTCTGGCCGCCGCAAGCACCGATGCTTGCTTCCTTCATCGTTGTGCCAGAAATCCCATTGTTGCATATGTTTGCAAATGCTCGCATGTGCTTCATACCGTACTGAGTGAGCAATCCGCAATGAGACTCGAAGATCCGCACCTGAAGAAGCCGCTCAGGAGTCAAATCATCATCAACATTAAAAGGACTGAGCTGAAACTATGCAGGTGTGCACATAAGAGTCTCCTAACTTACCATCCTCTTCAGGCAATCCCAGTCGTCCACTAGAGGCTTCCCAGAGGGTCTGACAGCTTGAAGCGCTGAAGGTCCATTCTCGAAGCCAAAGAGAAGCTTCCCAACAAAATCGATGCTGTTGTCAAGATGCTTCCTGTGTGTGACTGTCTCACTGATCTCCCTCAGAACGTTCGCCTTCTCTTTAGACTTCTCATGTAGCAGCTCATACTGAAACCAAACCAAGAACCTTCAGCTAACATAGGCATAAGGCAGAGGCCAATACTAAGCACAAATGCTAATCAATCGCAGACACAGTGCTATAAGTTCCGTCGTTCCGATGCAAGTAACTCGGTAGTAAGTACAACTAAAATGGAGAATTTCCTGTGAACAAGAAATAGCAACAAATATATCCAGTGTAGACAACAAATCATCAATGGACCTAAGAATCACAAAATAGTGAGATATGCCGACGTTCCCTGAAATCAGAATGCTACAAACATACCCATGATATTTTAGTTGGTTCCAAATAAGAACCAGTATAACTGTATAACGCACATACAGCATATCCACCTCAACTTTTCATGCTGGTTTAATCTCTTGCACAAGGAAAAATGTAACAAAAAGCTCAAATCGATACAGTAGACTGCTCAGTTCAGGTAAATCATCCTTCTGAAACAGAAGCCTATTACTGCAGTTAGTGTTGAAGAGGTTAGCAAACCAACTGAAAGACTGCATAACACTAAAACATACCCTCCTCCACAAGAAAAGAAGATCTGCATCTCTTTGGTTGATTGCAGCCTTTGGGGCTTGCCAGAATAGCTTGTTTGTAATGTTGGTGTTTGCAGGATTGAAACCTTGATAAAGGTAAAGCTTCTCATCCTTGAAGGTCTTGTCGCCATACTCCATAACATGAGAACCGGCACTATAGCTGTTCATGTCTGAGGTTCGCTTCTTTACCTGCACATGAAACTTTCAGTACCAGGACCTTCACAATTACAAATGAAAATGGTAAAAAGGCAAATAAATCCACACCACTTCGTACTGCTTCTTGATTGTCTCCTCCTTCAGATTATTAGCCTCACTGTGAAATAGCATGGAGATAACCAAACACGTCATTAAGCGAATGATTAATATATAAACAGATTCTTCAGCAGACTTGTGTAATCTGGATTTGCAGGTTCTATGCCATGTACTCCCTCCGTAAAGAAATATAAGAGCGTTCTTTAGTGATCTAAACGCTCTTATATTTCTTTACGGAGGAAGTACTTCGGAACCAAAGGAAGGAATGACATGACTTGTTACAAAATCCTCCTTGAGGTACTACGCAGTGCAAAGTAATGCAACCAAATATAACTCATCAGCTGCTGGTCATTGTACCCTATTCTGCTAAACACTGGTACTCTGTAAATTAATCTTATCATTGTGAATTTTAGGTTATGAGTTACATACCTGTCTTCCATCCAAGAAATACTGTACAGATCACCTAAGCAGGTAATATACTCAGAAGGAGGCGATGGCTCCATTCCTGGGCAGTATGTACCCCAGCTGCTTTCTTCTGCATTAGATGCTGTTGTGACATAAATATTGAGATCTGCAGGCATCAAACCCTCAAAAATACTGCCGCTTTCACAAGCTTCCACATATATAACCTGCCAATTATAGCACTGATTTCAGTCAAACAGGACACGGTTACCACAAACAAGTAACAATGGGCAGCCTTACCATTTTTGCATAGGTATTGGATGCATGTTTTTCTTGTAAGACCTTGATAAAATCAGCAGCATAGAGATATGGCAGGTTGGGCATACCTGAAACTTGCAAAGGTCAATATACAAGATGAACAAAACTAACTAATACAACAAAGCAGCGGATACAACTTCCACACACCAAGGACTCCAGGACCCCCGTGATCTGAGTAGTAGATAAATATATGGTCATTTGGCTTGCTATCTATGACCTTCTTACTCCCTCCAGTGACCGCAGTTTTATTGCCCAAGAGAACTGCATAGAAGTTCTTAGCAGTAACTGCCTCTCCAGTGTAGTCCTGAAATTATAATGCATGCTATCTTCATCAAACTTGAGAGAAGGGCAATACATATGTTCTGTACTTCTACTATACACAATTCTTAAGCCATATGAAGCTCGAAAAGAACATGCCGATATTGAACTACTTTCTTTGTGTCTTGATGCAGTGACAGTTAAGTTTATGTAGAACAGTCCTACAAGTACACCAAAACACACACAGCCCACAACCAGGGCATAATCAGGCCCCAGGCTGCCCGGGCCGCGGCCTGGGGCATGGCGGTCGAACCCTTAGTATACTGTAGCTACTGCAGCTCTAAGGGCTGGCCCGGGGCATAGGCTGAGCTTGGCTACGCAAGTGCCCACAACACATGCCATTGACCTAAGCACCACGCTCCACCGAAAGTGAGGCCTGAAGACCACTTCCCTGCCTTAGACCACAATCCCATCACTGCACGGATAGTGGCAAACAACACCGCACTGTCGAGTCTAAGTCCGTAGAAGACCACAGCATTCCGCTGTTTCCAAATCCAGCATAATGTGAGCATTATCAACGAAGATAAGCCTTTCCTTAGCGATGGCGGAGTGGAACCAGCTGATTATTTCCACCCGCACACAAGCAATAGAGAACTCCATAGTGCATAGTGATAGTATAAGATAGCAGCAGGATGCAACTTGCTGCACTTTTCCCCTTTGAGACTCTATTTACAAATCATAGGACTACACACATGTTTGATTCAAAATGACCTATGTTAGGACGATCTGTTTGTAGGCAGGATGGCGCAGTAAAGTACTTCAGATTCGAGCGAGCAAGGAGGTAGTGTTGAGTAGGTAATAATCAAGGCAACTAAATTCATATATCATGGTAATAAAAAAAATCATTAAATTACTTATAAATAAAGGTAAAATTTGGGAAGTAAAATACGTGCTGTAAAATGTACTAATTGGCGAAGCCAAACAACTTGATTGGTGAAACCAATAGACTACAAGGGAACAACCTACATATTGAAGTATTCGCCTAACAACACGCCTGTTTATTCCCCATGAATATACTAGCGATTCCCATCAGGATTCAGGAGACAAAAATAATGGTAAGACCGTCATCATGTAAGTAGCTAAATAGCTAGAACACAAAATAAGTTATTCACAATGTTGAGGCTGAGTTATATGGACGCACACAACAGCACACATTAGCCCACATGCAATGCTATTTGGAGATTTTGCTACTCCCTCCATCCACATATATAGGGCCTAATACGTTTTTCAAGGTAGCCTTTGATCAATGATAAAATTATTAGTATATGAGATGTACGATATAAAAATTATATCATTAGAAACTCCTTTCACATACGAAATCGATGGTATGCTTTGTGTAACATGCATGTCATATATTATTGCGCTAACCCATGGTCAAAGGTAATTTCGAAAAACGTATTAGGCCGTATATATTTGGATGGAGGAAGTACATTGTAATTTTAAATTTCTCCTGACGATTTTTCATATCTTAATAAATCTAAAATTGTTCTTCTGTGAACTACTTAATTTAATAATTTTGAATATACGTGATTAAATGTAATATAATATCATACAAACTAGCTCATGGAAATGCGTTGGTTGATGACTAGTGATCCTAATGTTCAACTCCAAGTTAAGCTACCAAGTCATACCTTTGGAACGCCATCATATACATCTTCTCCCTCTGGGTGGTTGATGATAACCCCTGGCCTCGGGTTGAGAGCGTTGTTGGCAATGTCATCATACATAAACACCACGATGTTCTCCTCTTTTACGCCCCCTTTTCTCAATATCTGGTAGGCATGGCATACATCGGCCTGCAACAGCAACACACCAAGAATAAATCAAGAGTTCAACAAATGGTCCAGGAAACATAGCTGCTTGCTGGTATCTCCTTGGTTTCGAACCAAGGCAAGATGTAAGCACACATTATTGTATCCACAGGCAAAATGTTCAACCACGCTTTCAGGACTGCTACAAAACTCCAGTGTGCACTAGTGATCTGATCAAAAGTGCAAGTATCCACATAATGAATAACTAGCTCTTATTTCTTTTGTCAATCACCATTATTTTTTCAGTGGCAAAATTTATCTCGTTTCTACCCTAACACTAAAAATCAGAAACCATTTCCCCATTATGAATCAAGCTGATACCGACACTGAATCTCTCCTGAAAACAGCTAGCAGTAGTATACAAGATCAAGAGAACAAACAAAACAAAACATCACTGCCAGGAGCTTCCTAACAAACAGACAACTGCAGTTGAGGATAACAGGATACGAATTAGACCACAAATGTCCCTATCTAGGAAAACCTTGGAGTTGTCAAGTTCTGCACCTGCCTCCGAGTACCAACAACTTCGTTGATTTCAGAATTTGTGGGGAAAAAAAGGAGAGTTGAGCTTTGAGCTTTTGGATCACCGATCAACCCATTACCCCCAAAATTGAACTTATAAAACTCCAAATCTGCAACTCCAAAGTCTCAACACCAATAATATCGGCAATATTCAGAACTGCACACTAATTGCCGCAAGAAAACTTGCACAAACCGCCAATCCTTCAGAACCGCGGTTCTGTCACGCTCATCTCGTTTCCAGCCAAATCGAACTACATACGCAACAACAACGCGCGCAAACGCACGCATCACCACGCCGATGCTCTCTGACTGCGGTCAGCTGCTCACCTGGTGCCTGTAGTTTCCGTAGCCGGAGGATCCGGCGACGAGTACCGCCCACCTCGTCCCGACGCCGTCCTCCTCCTCCTCGGGGCCCTCGTCGCCGCTCGCCGTGGCGGGCTCCTCCTCCCCCGGCATCCGGATCACCGGGTCCCACTTCCCCTTCGAGGCGTCGGCCCCCGCCGCTGCACACAGCACCAGGAGCAACGCGAAGCACCACCGCGGCGCCATCCGTCTGCGCAGGTGAGGTCGCAGTAGCACTACAGTCTAAGAGCACCGCGCGGGGGAGCCGAAACGTACGGGCGAGAAGAACGGCGCAGGGTGCGGGGTAAAGTAGGCGCCGCGCCGCGCCCACGCCGCCATGCAGGGAGGTCGGGCAGCCTGGAGAGCTGACGCGTGGGGCGCGAGGTGCCAGGTGGTGGTGCGGCTCGTCGCCTTTCGGCGGCGGCGTCGTCTCCCCCCTCTCCCCGGTCAACAAGCCCAAACGAAACAATGGAATGGTGGCCCAACAAACATGGGCCGGGCCTTTATACAAGCAAGGCTTCAGGGCATAAAGGATGGATTCATAATACGCTTCCCAATGCGCAAAGCGTAATAGCGAAGTACGTAACGGGAGTCCACGACGCATCGGCTCGTCCGGTCGCTGCAGTGGCCGTGGGATTGTGGGAAGGTTCCGGAACCCTTGAGCGAGCTCGCCCCGGCCGCAGTCTTTAGAAAACTCTCCTGCTGCTCCGCCTTAATCCCCATCTAACCCCAGGATTTGTCCTCCTCCACCCAGCCGCCAAACCTTCTCGAAGCTTCCCCGGCCCGCCCCCGATCCGATCGGACCGCCGCCGCCCGCCTGCCATGGCCGACGAGGCGAAGGCCAAAGGTAATGCGGCCTTCTCGGCCGGCCGCTTCGAGGAGGCGGCGGGGCACTTCTCCGACGCCATCGCGCTCGCCCCCGCCAACCACGTGCTCTATTCCAACCGCTCGGCGGCGCTCGCCTCGATCCACCGCTACTCCGACGCGCTCGCCGACGCCGAGAAGACCGTCGAGCTCAAGCCCGACTGGGCCAAGGGCTACTCGCGCCTCGGCGCCGCCCACCTCGGCCTCGGCGACGCGGCCAGCGCCGCCGCCGCCTACGAGAAGGGCCTCGCCCTCGATCCCAGCAACGAGGGCCTCAAGGCCGGCCTCGCTGACGCCAAGAAGGCTGCGGCCGCCCCGCCGCGACGCGCGCCGTCTGGCGGCGCCGACGCGATCGGCCAGATGTTCCAGGGCCCCGAGCTCTGGACCAAGATCGCTTCCGACCCCGCTACTCGCGCCTACCTCGACCAGCCCGATTTCATGCAGATGCTGCGGGAGGTGCAGCGGAATCCCAGCAGCCTCAACACGTACCTTTCCGACCCGCGCATGATGCAGGTGCTCAGCCTCATGCTTAACATCAAGATCCAGACGCCCCAGGACTCCGATTTTCCGCAGTCTTCCTCGCCGTCGCAGCCGCCACCGCAGCAGCAGAAGCAACAGCCCGAGACAAAGGCGAGGGAGATGGAGCCTGAGCCACAACCGGAGCCGATGGAGGTGTCTGATGAGGAGAAGGAGCGGAAGGAGAGGAAAGCTGCTGCTCAGAAGGAGAAGGAGGCAGGGAATGCATCGTACAAGAAGAAGGACTTCGAGACGGCGATCCAGCATTACACAAAGGCCTTGGAACTTGATGACGAGGACATCTCCTACCTCACTAACCGAGCAGCGGTGTACATCGAAATGGGCAAGGTGAGGTTTATTGTACAGATTCCATGCCTTAAAAGTTAAGGATCTGATCTTCAGTTCACCCCTACTGTTTGTATATGATTGGTTGCTGCAGTGTAAGCATTGGTAGTACTCCAGTAGTTTTGACTATCGGGCAATTAGGTCATGGTACGTGCTGCATATAGAGTGACTAGCAGTTGAGAGGATTAGCGGTTTGATTGATGTGCTAAACTGATGAACATCAAGGTAAAATGGTCTAGGTTCTAGATACAAGAGGTTTTGGGGACTAATAGGACAATTGAAAGAGGCCTAAAACTAACCATAAGTTATTGATACTGTTAGTGTTAGGAAAATAATGTGAATTGAATTTTGTCTGCTTGATCTCTCCTGCGTTGTGAATAATCGATGGTTTGCAGTTCTTTTTGACCGGCACTTTGCTAATTACTTCTATTGCAATTTACAACCTTAATTAGGTAGATATCTCAGAAGTGCGCCGCTTAATACTGTCTTGTTAACCTAGCGAAGCTGCCAAGTCTTACCACACTTTTCTTGCCACACTTCTAGGAAAGTCTGGCAAGAATATGAGGGCTTGTTTTGTTAAAATTATTCACCACAACCATGTTTAGGCAAAGTGTGGCTTGCATAATGAGCACCACACTTGTGGCAACTTGTAACAGAAAATCTGAGTCTATGACTTTTGGATCATGTGTATAATTAAGGGTGTCAAGCCCAACTGTGGCATGCCTAACCTTAGAGCAACTCTAGCAGATGCGCTATATTCCCGTCCCGCAAAATCGTTTTACGCCCCCCCCCCCCCCCCCCCCCCCCCTAAAACGATTTTGTGGGAACTGATTCGCCCCGGCAGAACAGATCCGCTATCGCATATTGCAAATTTAAAAACATAGTCATACATTCCCACTACAAATTTAATCGCAACACACAGGAGTTCATATATAGATAAACTTAGAACTAATAGATAGGGAGGCGGTGACTCAGTTGTCGACGGCGAGGAAGAACGCCTCCGCCGACCTGCGGCAAGCGTGGGCGTAGGCGTGCTCCTTCTTCGCCACGGCGAGCCTATGCGGCCCCTTCTTCTTCGGCCCTGACGGCGTGCTCCACGGCGAGGACCTCTGCATCCGCCTTGCGGCACGCCGCGGTGTGCAGGTAGAGCTCTTCATGGAGGCGGTGGAAGTTGGCCCAAGGGGACCGCGGCCGCGCTCCCGCGCTTGCTTGGACCGTCAAGCCTCGACGGGTGGCCGGATGGAGCTGTCAGCCTTCGCGTCGTTGCGCGGAGGTGACCCGCCACGGCCACCACGCCCATGTGCGGATCCCGTCATTGCTCGCCGGAAAAAAGATCGGCGCCGTGTGGAATCTCTCGTCAGAGATAGAAAGGGAGGAGGTGGATTGCGGCGGAGGAAATGCGAGACGCAAACCCTAAAACGCTGGCGATCCGGTAGATATAGTGGCGAAAGGGCGGTTTTGTGGGCCGCTTGTATTATTTTACGGGTCGGGGGCTAGATATAGTGGATCTGTTTGGCCCGCAAAAAACGCAAATACGTTATATTGGTCGGAATTATGCAGGCCGGCAAGGTTATAGCGCATCTGCTAGAGTTGCTCTTAGATGAGGCAAGCTTACTCTAGGAACCAAATAGCTCCGGAGTCTATTAGAGCAACTCTAGCAGATGACCTATAACCTCGCCGGCCTGTATAATTCCGGCTGATATAGCGTTTTTGCGTGTTTGGCGGCCTGAACAGGTCCGCTATATTTAGCACGGCCCGTAAAAATTATACGAGCGGGCCGCAAAACCGCACTTCGGCCGCTATATCTATCGGACGGCACGCGTTTTAGGGTTCCCGTCTTGCATTTCCTCCGCAGCTATCCGCCTCCTCCCTTTCTCTCCGGCGAGCGATTCCACGCGGCGCAGAGCTTTTTTTCGAGCAATGGTGGGATCCGCACGCGGGCGTGGTGGCCGTGTCGGGTCACCACCGCGAAAGATCTTCCGCGACGACGCGTAGGCCAGCAACTCCCTCCGCCCCCGTGTCGAGGCTTGGCGGGCGCTCCACTTGGGCCCACTTCAACCGCCTCCACGAGGAGCTCTACCCGCACACCATGGCTTGCCGCAAGGCGGATGCTGAGCTCCTCGCCGCGGAGCGCGCCGTCAAGGCCCTTAGAAGAAGGGGCCGCGGCGAAGAAGGAGCACGCCTTCGCCCACGCTTGCCGCCAATCGGCGGAGGCGATCTTCCTCGGCGTCAAGCACTGAGCCACTGCCGTTCCTGCAGCTAGATCTGCGTTTTATCTATGTATGATGAACACCGGTGTGTTGTGTGATGAACTTCGTAGCGGGAACTATGTTTTTAAATTTGCAGTAAGCTTTTGCGGGATCTGTTCTGCCGTGGCGCATCACTTCCCGCAAAATTGTTTTAGGGGGAACCGTAAAACGATTTTGCGGGACGGGAATATAGGGTATTTGCTAGAGTTGCTCTTATAGGTACAGATTGGTATATTGGCTTAGGTGATCACCGACACCTGCGTTGGAGCTGTGCATGTAATACAAACTAACATTGTACAGATGCCATACTAATAGAAATATTCTGTTTCCATTTTGATTTGAATATAATGACACACCCTTGCCCTTTGAATTTGGGTAGAGTGATAAGGAGGTGTGGCATGCCACAATTATGGCAGCAAACCATACAGTTGCCACATCTTTGGCAGTATATGGCTATTGTATATCCATAAAGGTTGTAGAGTGAACACCAAATATAGATATGACCCTAGAGGGAAAAGCTGCATTTTCTTAATATCAATCCATGAAGGTTTTCTACAATGTAGTGATGGAAAAGATTCTTAGAAGCACCTGCATGCTCTTGGATGTGTGTTGCCTTAACATGCCATTTTCGTTTACTTTGAGGAGTAAGAAGAGCGTAGTGTTGTGATTAGATATTTGCGACCATCCATAGACCTGATTACTGTCCCTCTCCTTATTTTCTGCAACTAAATATATATCCTGGTAATATATGTTATTTCTTGTTTATTGGAGTCTTATCATTTCCCGTTTCCAGTACGATGAGTGCATTGAGGACTGTGATAAGGCTGTGGAGAGGGGAAGGGAACTTCGTGCTGATTTCAAGATGGTTGCAAGGGCACTAACAAGAAAAGGAACTGCTCTGGCCAAACTTGCTAAGAACTCCAAGGACTATGATATTGCTATTGAGACTTTCCAGAAGGCTCTAACTGAGCATCGGAATCCAGACACTCTTAAAAGGCTAAATGAGGCTGAGAAGGCAAAGAAAGACTTGGAGCAACAAGAGTATTATGACCCAAAGTTAGCTGATGAGGAGAGGGAGAAAGGTAAGAATGGCATTGTATTGTCATCTTTAGTCTCCCACACTCCTTTTATCTTCTTCTGGTAGTATCTATTACAGATTTGTCTTTCGAGTTGTTTTTTATGCTCGTAGCAGGCTTTCTTATCCGATGGTTTTATAGGTAATGAGATGTTCAAGCAGCAGAAGTATCCAGAAGCAATAAAGCATTACAATGAGGCTATCAGGAGGAACCCGAAAGATGCTAGGGTAAATCTTTTTTCTATTGCCTAAGTATATATGCGATGGAAAAGTTTGTCTCATTGTTTCAATATATGGAACCTCTGGGATTGTGTGATGATATAAAGGCCTTGGTGGTTGCAAGTTTTGCAACTCTACAACATATGGAACCAGCAGATTGTAGACCACTGAAATATGTATGCTTGCTTTGGAGTGTCCTGTTTTTCTAAACACTTGGCACCTTAATCTTATGACTTTAATTTTTTTGAAATTGCACCTGAACTCGTTCCCTCAATCTACTCTCAGTTGCTGCTTCGTTTTTCTTCTGTAGTCACTCATGGCTGCTTATTGCATTTGTTGACTGTAGTTATGTTTTGTCTATCAGTTCACCTATGTTTGTTATACCACTTTACCTGCAGGTGTACAGCAATAGGGCTGCATGCTACACCAAGTTGGGAGCCATGCCTGAAGGTCTTAAAGACGCAGAGAAGTGTATTGAGCTAGACCCAACCTTCTCCAAAGGGTATACAAGGAAGGGTGCAGTTCAGTTCTTCATGAAGGAATATGAAAAGGCAATGGAAACTTACCAGGCTGGGTTGAAGCATGACCCGAATAACCAGGAACTGCTTGATGGTATAAGGAGGTAATGAAGTTATGCCATTCAACCATTTAGTCTAGTCACATAATCTCTTGAAAATATGCATAAACAAACTTCTAACTGCTGTTGGCTTTTGCAGGTGTGTTGATCAGATCAACAAGGCTAACAGGGGTGACATAAGTCAGGAGGATTTGCAGGAGAAACAGGTAAGCCTCTTGATGCACTTAAGTGGTTCTTTATGTTGGCTGTTTCAAAAACTCAATATCGCTAACCGTTCTTGTTATTTTTGTAGAGTAAAGCTATGCAGGACCCAGAAATCCAGAATATCCTTACCGATCCTATCATGCGACAGGTATCATCGAATCTCAGTTCGTTGTAAGAGTAATGGCATTCGGTCTATTGTTGATACAAATGACGCTGGAAATGTTTGGCAGGTGTTGATGGATTTCCAGGAGAACCCTAGGGCTGCTCAGGATCATCTGAAGGACCCTGGAGTGGCACAGAAGATCCAAAAGCTCATAAACGCTGGAATAGTCCAAACGAGATGATCAAGCAAAGCTAGAAGCCAGGGGCGTTTGTGTTGAGATTGTGCTCGGTTGTGTCACCACTGTACACTCCTTCTCTGCCCAGTGTGAACTTCTAATGTATGCCATGGGGCTCAACCATTTTTCAGTTGGATTTGTGAGTACAGCTTGCCACATGGTTATTCCTGTTTACGGCTATTATGTTACAGATTTATGTGGGCGATGTCCCATATTATTAGTTGTAGCCGTTTTCGCCTTCACAGTGGACAAATAGAACAAGAACAGTAGAATGTTATTGTATTTTATTTCTTGCTGTCTACAGAAATGCTGTCAATGGAGAAAATTCATTGTCGCCTCTGGATGATATGATGCGGAGCTCTCGGAAATGCAATTCGGCTCCCAAGAGCACGTGCTCCTGCCTATGGAAAATGATTTTTGAAATGTCAAAAAAATTGGGACAAAATTTTTTGGTGATCTTTGTCACATACAAATGCTACATGTAAATTTTGAGGCAAAAAAGTTAAGCATTTTGGCCTGCGCAAAAAAAACAAATCGAAGACAAAATGTCACCACAAAATGACAACCCAAATTTGTTTTTTCACCGACGAAACACCGCTGCTCCGTTTCGCGTGAAAATTGTCAAGCATGCTTGCGACACCAACACGATCATCTACAAATTTTTTCAGAATTTTTTGAAAACATTTTCTATTATTTTCGGGGTTACTGTTCATCCGGGTGCATTTTGCCCGGGAGCCAAAACGCCTCCCCCAGAGCTCTTTGCATTTCAGAAATGTGGGTTTCTTTCCAAAAGAGGCTTTGTAGCTGGCGCCAAGCACAAATTATTTCGACAGATTCCCTTTCTATTATACAATCTGGTTTAGTAAGTGTTTTCTTTTATGGTTCATATTTTGGATTGGGTTCATCTCTATAGTAATCGGAGGGATAAATATGAAAAAGTAGTAGCTTAGCGGGTCCTTACTGATTAGAGCGGAAAGGACCCGTGGAATTTTTACTCTTATAACGCGAATTGAATCTATTCGATTCACTCTTATGAAGCAACAAGAAAAAGAGATCACTTGAGGATCCAATATCTTAATCGCGAGTTTGAACTCTGCTCAAGAAGGAAGTCTGATCATCAAAACGAGTTGGATTGAAGCTGGTATGTTTTGTAGACACGGGAAGTGTTAACAAACAGTTGATTTATTATTATTACTAGCAAAAATGCCCGTGCGTTGCAACGGGAAAAAATAAAATATCATGTGGCGTAATAATTCAAAAACGTACAAATTATTGTTGCAGATATAACAATGCCGTTACAAAAAAGATTGTAAATAAGTCAATTATTCGAGTATTGGCCCGTTACGGAGGAAATGATCTCTTAGCAGTAAAAACAACACATCACGTGCTTAAGACATCACTACATGTTATGTTTTTTAAGCTAGGCCCAAAAAGTTGAAAATAGTATGTCAACAAAATAAGATCAGAAAAGAACAAAGTATTTTTTTAGTGACAAATATATAAAAGTAAGATACATTATATAGGATTGGTGCTCATCAATCTTCTCTCACACATCCCATGATAACTTGGGGACTACACATGAGCAATCAGTAGTTTCCAAGCTCTCTACACATGTACTGGATAGCATCTTGGTCAGCTGGAGATAATAAGAACAGAATGTCAAAACTTCAAAGGCAAAGGATTTAAAGAAAAAACATACTGAACTCTTGAAACATCTTCCATGCAATTTCTTAAACTGTTTCTCACGTAAACTTACCATGCCAATCACTCCCATTGATTGTATCATACATATGCCACGTACAGTCATCTTGACTCATGTCTCATAACCGTTAGTAGCGAACAACAAAAACACGTATAGTGTTCTCCAGTAGGCAGCATCATCAAAGTATTTGGCATGAGAGTGGCAGTTACATCTAACTACAAAAGAGCCATCTCCATCCTATTTCGACAAAAACCAAATACATAGTCACATGATCCTGTGATAGCGACAATGGCTCACACTGCCACCTTGAAAGCCAATAGTTGAACTGGAGAAACATAATGTCCTGGGTATTGCCAAATCTGTAACTAAAAAGTACTCTGATGTTGTACAAATATTTAAGAAACTAATAATCATGAAGACCTTGATGTTCTTCAGCCAATGGCAAAGGTTTTGACTCCAGTGCTCATTGCTGAGCGAGTGAGTGTGCTGCCAAATTTAGGCCTTCTGAAGTTTACAAAGTTACCATGGTAAAAAGCAAGAGAACCAACCTACATTTGTTCAGGAATTAAAGCAATTAAATGATTCAGGGCACATGTGAGTATAGCTGCTTTGAAAATGAGTGTCTTCACTACTGCATTTGGAAAGTACTCATTGCTCACTGCATTTGGGAAGCTAGCAAGTATGTGATGCAGCTGGCAACATCAGTCAGAGAGATCCTTCTCCTCCGCTGAATCATTTATTTCAATATAACAACATAACACCTTATTATGCTGAGCATCACCACGCTAAACTAAACTGAACTAAAATTAAATCGAAGTCTTTTTATGCATGGTAATGGAGGATTATCCTATACAGATACATTACCTAAATCGTTCGTCGAGCTGCTCAAGCGGTGGTGGTGGCGTACAAACCGTGGAGTTGAGCTGTTGCGTGTGCGCGGGGATTTGATCGGTGGGGTGACCACGACATCGTCAAGCTGAAAAAAATATAACAGGCCCCTAACCGAGAAACAATGGTCATATGATGAAATCAATTAGCAGCACTCAATCACGAAAAGAAAAGGCGTCAGATGGTATCTGCGGTTGGATGAGAGGAAAAAAAAGGGAAATCCAAGCAGCAATTGGAGCTCGGGCAGAGACCAAACTTATATCTAATCCGACCGAGCTGGAGCACTGTTTGTTCCTCAGCAACATCTACACATAGACAGGAAAAAAGATCAAGATTTTGATGCCTATGGGTTCTTAAAATTCTCACGGTGAATTGGATGTAGTATATATCTAGTAGGATTAAATTAACTGAATTATTGGTTGTGCAGGATTAATCAATTAACACTCGTCGTGGATTGGATGGATGGATATATCAAAATCATTGGGCCTTAAATCCATTAATAACTATGCCCAACAGAGAAAGGTCCGTTAAAATAAACCATGAAATTACTGAAAAGTTTGTCAATGCTAGTAAACACGAAAGTTCACCACCGGTTAGTGTATGCATTGGTAAAGGCGTAAGGTATTCATATTTGCTAGAGGTACCTTCCAATAGCCGGGCTCCTGAAAAAACATATTGCCCCTCTCGCCATGTACATGACCATGCTTCCTCAAGGCAGCCACATCAACAAAGGTCTTGCCACAGTTGTCATAGCTACAGAGGAAGAGGATCTTTGTGGCTGGTTCGACCTTGCGCGACTGCGCCTCTGGTTCCTGCTTTTGTTGCCGCTTTCCTTCTGGTTCCTGTAGACATCCTATTTGAGCTCTTAAACAGCTAAACCACAAAATTAATTTTATATGGTAGGAGTTGAATTAAGGTTTCATGTACAAATTTTAAATTTGTCCTCAGAAGTCGACATACATTATCCCCGGAAAAAAAAATCCACATACAATATGTAGTTTGGAAAAGAGTTAAGCAACAATATATGTGAAGTAAAAGTGTACATGACGGAGAAGGTCACTTATTTTTCCAACGCATAACTGAATTAGTCACTGAATTTTTTGGCAACGGCAAAGTGGATACTTTCTTGCCAAATGCCAAGCAAAGTAACAGGAAAAGGCTCAACCAAAGCCTCTGATATGAACAAGCCATTGTCATTCAATATTGACACAATCTGCTGATACAAGCATTCGCACTGGTAATGTGCATATCACTTGGCTGAATAAAGAAGGACAATACATCTGCTACAGGCTACAACCTGCATCCCTACAGCTTTCTCCATACAAGGGGGTACAGCTGAATCAGCGGCGGAGCTATGTGTAGTTCATGATACAGTGAACTACTAAAAACTTCATGAAGCACATTAGAAATAAGTTAATAGTATAGACTGTTGGGGAACGTTGCATGGGAAACAAAAAATTTCCTACGCGCACACAAGATCTATCCATGGTGATGAGCATCTATGAGAGGAAGAGTGAATCTACATACCCTTGTAGATCGCTAAGCGGAAGCGTTAAGAAACGCGGTTGATGTAGTCGAACGTCTCCGCGATCCAAATCGCAAGTCGTCCCTCGATCCGATCACGAACTAGTGCCGAACGGACGGCACCTCCGCGTTCAACACACGTACGGCTTGATGACGCCTTCACCTCCTCGATCCAGCGAGCGATGGTGAAGTAGTAGATAAGTTCCGGCAGCACGACGGCGTGGTGATGGTGGTGAGGAACAATCTCTGCAGGGCTTCGCCAAGCACTACGGAGATTATGACGGGAGAACTAGAGGGTTAGGGTTGCCGACACATGGCTTGGGAAATCTTGATGTGTCCCGTGTGTTAGCCCTGCCCCTCTATTTATATGTTGAGCCCTGGGGTCTAAACTTGGAGAGAAAGCCTCCACAAGGTCGGTTTTGCCCGCACAAGGTCAGTTTGGCCCGCACGGAAAGAGTCTAACTCGGATTCCAGCAGTATCGCGTACAAGCGGTAGTACCGCTCACGAGCGGTGGTACCGCATGAGCGGTAGTACCGCTTTCACATGAGCGGTAGTACCGCTTACGCGGTAGTACTGCCTTACCAGCGGTAGTACCGCTTAAGGCAGCAGCAAAACTTCCTTTTGCACTTTCCAATACCTCGTGGGCTTTACCCCTTTGGCTCATATAAAGTGTTGCTGCACCCGAACACTTCGGTAAACATCCGGAACTCCTTCCGGTGAATTCCGGAACCCTTCCGGAGATCAAAACACTACTATCACATATATTAATCTTTACCTCCGGACTCTTCCGGAGTTCCTCGTCATGTCCGGGATCTTATCCGGGACTCCGAACAACATTCGGTCACCAACAAAATAACTCAACTATACTAATCGTCACCAAACGTTAAGTGTGTAGACCCTGCGGGTTCGAGAACTATGTAGACATGACCGAGACACCTCTACGATCAATAACCAATAGCGGGACCTGGATGCCCATATTGGCTCCTACATATTCTACGAAGATCTTTATCGGTCGAACCTCTATGTCAAGGATTCAGTTAATCCCGTATGCTGTTCCCTTTGTTCTTCGGTATGTTACTTGCCCGAGATTCGATCGTCGGTATCTCTATACCTAGTTCAATCTCGTTACCGGCAAGTCTCTTTACTCGTTCCGTAATACAAGATCTCGTAGCTAACACTTTAGTCACATTGCTTGCAAGGCTCATTGTGATGTTGTATTACCGAGTGGGCCCTGAGATACCTCTCCGTCACACGGAGTAACAAATCCCAGTCTTGATCCATGCCAACCCAACAGACACCCTCGGAGATACCTGTAGAGCATCTTTATAGTCACCCAGTTACGTTGCGACGTTTGATACACACAAGGTATTCCTCCGATGTCAGGGAGTTGCATGATCTCATGGTCATAGGAACAGATACTTGACATGCAGAAAAACAATAGCAATAAACTGACACGATCACATGCTACGTTTATAGTTTGGGTCTTGTCCATCACATCATTCTCCTAATGATGTGATCCCGTTATCAAATGACATCTCATGTCCATGGCTAGGAAACCTTAACCATCTTTGATCAACGAGCTAGTTAACTAGAGGCTTACTAGGGATACAGTGTTGTCTATGTACCCACACATGTATTTGAGTTTCCAATCAATACAATTATAGCATGGATAATAAACGATTATCATGAACAAGGAAATATAATAATAACTAATTTATTATTGCCTCTAGGGCATATTTCCAACAGTCTCCCACTTGCACTAGAGTCAATAATCTAGTTCACATCACTATGTGATTTACATTGTAATGAATCGAACACCCATGCAGTTCTGGTGTTGTTCATGTTTAGCCCTTGGAAGAGGTTTAGTCATCGGATCTGCAACATTCAGATCCGTGTGTACTTTGCAAATATTTATGTCGTCCTCCTTGATGTAATCGCGGATGGAATTAAAACGTCGCTTTATGTGTCTGGTCCTCTTGTGAAATCTTGGTTCCTTGGCTAGAGCAATGGCACCAGTATTATCACAAAACAGAGTCATTGGGTTAAGCGCACTAGGCACTACTCCAAGATCTGTCATGAACTCCTTCATCCAGACACCTTCCTTCGCCGCCTCCGAGGCAGCGATGTACTCCGCTTCGCATGTAGAATCAGCTACCACGCTTTGCTTGGAACTGCACCAGCTAACCGCACCCCCATTAAGAATAAATACGTATCCGGTTTGTGACTTAGAGTCATCCGGATCAGTGTCAAAGCTTGCATCGACGTAACCCTTTACGACGAGCTCTTGATCACCTCCATAAACGAGAAACATGTCCTTAGTCCTTTTCAGGTACATCAGGATATTCTTGACCGCCGTCCAGTGTTCCACTCCTGGATCACTTTGAAACCTTCCGGCCATACTTATGGCAAGGCTGACATCGGGTCTTGTGCACAGCATTGCATACATGATAGAGCCTATGGCTGAGGCATAGGGGACGACACTCATCTTTTCTCTATCTTCTGCAGTCACTGGGCATTGAGTCTTACTCAACTTCACACCTTGCAATACAGGCAAGAACCCCTTCTTGGACTGATCCATTTTGAACTTCTTCAAAATCTTATCAAGGTATGTGCTTTGTGAAAGTCCTATTAAACGTCTCGATCTATCTCTATAGATCTTGATGCCTAATATGAAAGCAGCTTCTCCTAGGTCCTTCATTGAAAAACTCTTGTTCAAATATTCCTTCACGCTTTCCAACATTTCTATATTGTTTCCAATCAGTAATATGTCATCCACATATAATATTAGAAACGCTATAGAGCTCCCACTCACTTTCTTGTAAATACAAGCTTCTCCGTAAACTTGTATAAACTCGAACGCTTTGATCACCTCATCAAAGCGAAGATTCCAACTCCGAGATGCTTGCACCAGTCCATAAATGGATCGCTGGAGTTTGCAAACTTTGTCAGCATTCTCTGGATCGACAAAACCTTCTGGTTGCATCATATACAACTCTTCCTTAAGGAAACCGTTAAGGAACGTTGTTTTGACATCCATCTGCCAAATTTCATAATCGAAAAAGGCAGCTATTGCTAACATGATTCTGACGGACTTAAGCATCGCTACGGGTGAGAAGGTCTCATCGTAGTCAACTCCTTGAACTTGTGAAAAACCCTTTGCCACAAGTCGAGCTTTATAGACGGTGACATTACCGTCCGCGTCCGTCTTCCTCTTAAAGATCCATTTGTTCTGAATGGCCTTACGCCCTTCAGGTAATACTTCCAAAGTCCATACTTTGTTTTCATACATGGATCCCATCTCGGATTTCATGGCCTCTAACCACTTCTCGGAATCCGGGCCCATCATCGCTTCTCCATAGCTCGTAGGTTCATCGTTGTCTAACAACATGACCTCTAAGACAGGGTTGCCGTACCACTCAGGAGCAGTACGTGTCCTTGTCGACCTACGAGGTTCGATAGCAACTTGATCCAAAGCTTCATGATCATCATCATTAACTTCCTCTTCAACTGATGCAGGCTCTACAGAAACATCTTTCTGTGTTGCGCTACTCTCAGGTTGAAGTAAAGGTTCAACAACCTCATCAAGTTCTATCTTCCTCCCACTCAATTCTTTCGAGAGAAACTCTTTCTCAAGAAATGTTCCGTTTTTAGCGACAAACACTTTGCCTTCGGATCTGAGGTAGAAGGTATACCCAACTGTCTCTTTTGGGTATCCTATGAAGACGCATTTTTCCGCTTTGGGTTCCAGCTTTTCAGGCTGAAGCTTTTTGACATAAGCATCACATCCCCAAACTTTAAGAAACGACAGCTTTGGCTTCTTGCCAAACCAAAGTTCATATGGCGTCGTCTCAACGGATTTCGATGGTGCCCTATTTAAAGTGAATGCAGCTGTCTCTAATGCATAACCCCAAAACGATAGTGGCAAATCGGCAAGAGACATCATAGATCGCACCATATCCAATAAGGTTCGATTACGACGTTCGGACACACCATTACGCTGTGGTGTTCCAGGCGGTGTCAGTTGTGAAACAATTCCACATTGTCTTAAGTGACTGCCAAACTCATAACTCAGATATTCTCCTCCTCGATCAGATCGTAGGAATTTAATCTTCTTGTTACGATGATTCTCAACTTCACTCTGAAATTGTTTGAACTTTTCAAATGTTTCAGACTTGTGTTTCATTAAGTAAATATACCCATATCTACTTAAGTCATCAGTGAAGGTGAGAAAGTAACGATAACCACCGCGCGCCTCAATACTCATCGGACCGCACACATCAGTATGTATGATTTCCAACAAGTCACTTGCCCGTTCCATTGTTCCAGAGAACGGCGTTTTAGTCATCTTGCCCATGAGGCATGGCTCACATGTGTCAAGTGATTCAAAATCAAGTGACTCCAAAAGTCCATCAGCATGGAGCTTCCTCATGCGTTTTACGCCAATATGACCTAAACGGCAGTGCCACAAGAAAGTGGTATTATCATTATCAATTCTACATCTTTTGGCATCAATGTTATGAACATGTGTATCATTACTATCGAGATTCAATAAGAATAAACCCCTCACATCGGGTGCATGACCATAAAAGATATTACTCATATAAATAGAACAACCATTATTCTCTGATTTAAATGAGTAACCGTCTCGCAATAAACAAGATCCAGATATAATGTTTATGCTTAACGCAGGCACCAAATAACATTTATTCAGGTTCATCACTAATCCCGATGGTAATCGAAGAGCGAGCGTGCCGACGGCGATCACATCAACCTTGGAACATTTCCCACGCGCATCGTCACTTCGTCCTTTGCCAGCCTCCGTCTATTCCGCAGTTCCTGTTTTGAGTTGCAAATATGAGCAACCGCACCGGTATCAAATACCCAGGCACTACAACGAGAGTTGGTAAGGTACACATCAATAACATGTATATCACATATACCTTGTTTGTTGTTGGCCGCATTCTTGTCAGCCAAATACTTGGCGCAGTTCCGCTTCCAGTGTCCAGTTCCCTTGCAATGAAAGCACGCAGTTTCTGGTTTGGGTCCAGCCTTGGGTTTCTTCACGGGAGGAGCTACTG
The DNA here is from genome assembly GCA_039707655.1 of Elymus sibiricus. Classification (NCBI taxonomy): domain Eukaryota; kingdom Viridiplantae; phylum Streptophyta; class Magnoliopsida; order Poales; family Poaceae; genus Elymus; species Elymus sibiricus. The sequence goes on from CM077674.1 coordinate 259,844,639, forward strand.
CTTTGCCACTCTTCTTGGAGTTACCCTTCTTACCCTTGCCATTTTTCTTGAAACTAGTGGTTTTATTGACCATCAACACTTGATGCTCCTTCTGAATTTCAGACTCAGCGGCTTTCAGCATCGCAAACAGCTCGGCGACTGACTTGTTCATCCCGTGCATGTTATAGTTCAACACGAAGCTCTTGTAGCTAGGTGGCAATGATTGAAGAACTTTGTCAGTGATAGCTTCTGGCGGAAGGGGCATCCCCAATTCAGCCAGACGGGTGGAGTACCCAGACATTCTGAGTACGTGATCACTGATAGACCCGTTCTCCTCCATCTTGCAAGCATAGAACTTATCGGAGATCTCATATCTCTCGATCCGGGCATTCTTCTGAAAGATAAACTTCAACTCCTGGAACATCTCATATGCTCCATGACGTTCAAGACGTCTTTGAAGTCCCGGTTCTAAGCCATACAATATTGCACATTGAACTATTGAGTAATCTTCAGAACGAGCCTGCCAGGCGTTCACAACGTCTAGAGACTCAACTGGAGCGGGTGGATCACCAAGCGGTGCATCAAGGACATAAGCCTTCTGGGAAGCCGTAAGGATAATCCTTAGATTACGGGCCCAGTCCACAAAGTTACTTCCATCATCTTTCAATTTAGCTTTCTCTAGGAACGCATTAAAATTCAGGGGTGCTACTGCGCGAGCCATGATCTACAACATAAATATAGCAAAGACAACTTAGACTATTGTTCAAGATAATGAGTTTAGTTAATTATATTACTTAAAAACTCCCACTCAAATAGACATCCCTCCGGTCATTCGAGTGTAACATGATCCAAATCCACCAACTCAAGTCCGATCATCACGTGAGTTGAGGTGGTTTCAATGGTGAACATCTTCATGTTGATCATATCTACTATATGACTCATGTTCGACCTTTCGGTCTCTTGTGTTCCGAGGCCATGTCTGTACATGCTAGGCTCGTCAAGTTTAACCCGAGTGTTCCGTATGTGCAACACTGGCTTGCACCCGTTGTATGTGAACGTAGAGTCTATCACACCCGATCATCACGTGGTGTCTCGAAACGACGAACTTTCGCAACGGTGCACACTCGGGGAGAACACAATTTTATCTTGAAATTTAAGTGAGGGATCACCTTATAATGCTACCTTCGTCCTAAGCAAAATAAGATGCATAAAAGGATTAACATCACATGCAAATCATAAGTGACATGATATGGCCATGAACTTGTGCTTTTGATCTCCATCTCCAAAGCACCGGCATGATCTCCATCGTCACCGGCATGACACCATGATCTCCATCATCTTGATCTCCATCAACGTGTCGCCATGAGGTTGTCGCGCCGACTGTTGCTTCCACGACTATTGCTAACTCATAGCGATAAAGTAAAGCAAAACGGCGAAAATAATTAAAGACAACTCTATGGCTCCTGCCAGTTGCCGTACTCATCGACATGCAAGTCGTGATATTCTATACAACACATGATCATCTCATACATCACATATATCTCATCATGTAATTGGCCATATCACATCACAACATACCCTGCAAAAACAAGTTAGACGTCCTCTAATTGTTGTTGCAAATTTTACGTGGCTGCTACGGGTTTGCAAGAACCGTTCTTACCTACGCAAAACCACAACGTGGTGCAGTGATTGCTTCTTGATCTTCTAAAAGAACCATCTTCATTGAAATTGATTCAACTAAAGTGAGAGAGACAGACACCCGCTAGCCATCTTTATGCAACGAAGTTACATGTCAGTTGAAGGAACCTGTCTCGTGTAAGCGTACGCGTAATGTCGGTCCGGGCTGCTTCATCTCACAATACCACCGAATCAAGTATCAACTAGTAACGGCAAGCAATATGTATACACCCACGCCCACAACTCGTTTGTGTTCTACTCGAGATCTCATCTACGCATAGACCTAGCTCAGATGCCACTGTTGGGGAACGTTGCATGGAAAACAAAAATTTTCCTACGCGCACACAAGATCTATCCATGGTGATGAGCATCTACGAGAGGGAGAGTGAATCTACATACCCTTGTAGATCGCTAAGCGGAAGCGTTAAGAAACGCGGTTGATGTAGTCGAACGTCTCCGCGATCCAAATCGCAAGTCGTCCCTCGATCCGATCACGAACTAGTGCCGAATGGACGGCACCTCCGCGTTCAACACACGTACGGCTTGATGACGCCTTCACCTCCTCGATCCATCGAGCAATGGTGAAGTAGTAGATGAGTTCCGGCAGCACGACGGCGTGGTGATGGTGGTGAGGAACAATCTCTGCAGGGCTTCGCCAAGCACTACGGAGATTATGACGGGAGAACTAGAGGGTTAGGGTTGCCGACACACGGCTTGGGAAATCTTGATGTGTCCCGTGTGTTAGCCCTGCCCCTCTATTTATATGTTGAGCCCTGGGGTCTAAACTTGGAGAGAAAGCCTCCACAAGGTCGGTTTTGCCCGCACAAGGTCGGTTTGGCCCGCACGGAAAGAGTCTAACTCGGATTCCAGCAGTATCGCGTACAAGCGGTAGTACCGCTCACGAGCGGTAGTACCGCTTTCACATGAGCGGTAGTACCGCTTACGCGGTAGTACTGCCTTACCAGCGGTAGTACCGCTTAAGGCAGCAGCAAAACTTCCTTTTGCACTTTCCAATACCTCGTGGGCTTTACCCCTTTGGCTCATATAAAGTGTTGCTGCACCCGAACACTTCGGTAAACATCCGGAACTCCTTCCGGTGAATTCCGGAACCCTTCCGGAGATCAAAACACTATTATCACATATATCAATCTTTACCTCCGGACTCTTCCGGAGTTCCTCGTCATGTCCGGGATCTTATCCGGGACTCCGAACAACATTCGGTCACCAACAAAATAACTCAACTATACTAATCGTCACCAAACGTTAAGTGTGTAGACCCTGCGGGTTCGAGAACTATGTAGACATGACCGAGACACCTCTACGATCAATAACCAATAGCGGGACCTGGATGCCCATATTGGCTCCTACATATTCTACGAAGATCTTTATCGGTCGAACCTCTATGTCAAGGATTCAGTTAATCCCGTATGCTGTTCCCTTTGTTCTTCGGTATGTTACTTGCCCGAGATTCGATCGTCGGTATCTCTATACCTAGTTCAATCTCGTTACCGGCAAGTCTCTTTACTCGTTCCGTAATACAAGATCTCGTAGCTAACACTTTAGTCACATTGCTTGCAAGGCTCATTGTGATGTTGTATTACCGAGTGGGCCCTGAGATACCTCTCCGTCACACGGAGTAACAAATCCCAGTCTTGATCCATGCCAACCCAACAGACACCCTCGGAGATACCTGTAGAGCATCTTTATAGTCACCCAGTTACGTTGCGACGTTTGATACACACAAGGTATTCCTCCGATGTCAGGGAGTTGCATGATCTCATGGTCATAGGAACAGATACTTGACATGCAGAAAAACAATAGCAATAAACTGACACGATCACATGCTACGTTTATAGTTTGGGTCTTGTCCATCACATCATTCTCCTAATGATGTGATCCCGTTATCAAATGACATCTCATGTCCATGGCTAGGAAACCTTAACCATCTTTGATCAACGAGCTAGTTAACTAGAGGCTTACTAGGGATACAGTGTTGTCTATGTACCCACACATGTATTTGAGTTTCCAATCAATACAATTATAGCATGGATAATAAACGATTATCATGAACAAGGAAATATAATAATAACTAATTTATTATTGCCTCTAGGGCATATTTCCAACATAGACTACTTTTAAATTAGGACGTGAGTGACATGTAAAAGTTGTGCCTCCAAAAGCTACATGTATCAAAGATCTGTACTAATTCATCCACTCTTGCAAGCACTTAGTACTCACCTAGCATACCTACAAGCATCTACATGATCACCAACTATACAGATATGTGTTTGGAACTTTGGGTTTCTTGTAGTGTGTGCTAACCAAATACAAAATTTAAGATGATATGCTGCAATACTGTGTTATGGTTACCCATGTACCCAACTACTAAACACTCCACTACATGTTTTGGGCAGCAAGACATATGTAACAAATGTCTACTGTCGGCAACAGCTATATTTGCTACAGTAAGCTGACGAATTGACAAATAGATGAGACCCATCAGATGCTTCAAAAGTACCTGCGGTAAAGTAGGTCTAGGCGACGGCTGATGATCCTCCGGCAAAATCGGCGGAGGCGATGGCAGATTGTCTTGCGGCGAAGTCGACGGAGATGACGGCTGCGAAGTCGACGGATACAGTATATTACAGAGACGTCAAAACCAATGAATCCACTCCACTGAATACACCTCCTAATCCTATTTTGCTAGGTGCATTTAGCATATCTATTCATGTGTATGCAATTATGATAATTGATAACTGAAGAAAGAGCAGAATATATGAAACTTCAAGAATTACTCCAGCATCATGTTCAAGAATTACTGTAACCAAGTTCAAGCCACCATGTTCAGGTATATGTAGTCAGCAACATTAAATTTCTTGGTTCAATCCTTGGCTAGTAACAACAATTTTTCAGAAAAAATAAACTGTAACAGGGGCTTGTATGGCTGATTAGCTGAAACATAATGCAAAATACATAATAAAACAGACAAAGTAGTTGGTTTAAAGACTCGAGTGCATATCAGCCAAACTGTAATTGTGAGCAATTGGAAGTAGCACCAATTTTTCAGAAAAAATAAACTGAAACAGGGGTAGATCCGAGGGGGGCAAATTCATTATACAGCAGTGCAAACAAAGGAAAATCGGTTGAATTCATCGATCATACAGTGGTGTAACAACTACAGTAACATCAAAAACAACTACTGTGAGGAACACAGGCACCACAAGTTCACAACCAAAGCAGCAGGGCTGTTTTTGAGAGGGGTCGAGGCATTACATACCTCTGGTGTAAAAATTGCTCTGTACCAGCCAAGTGCTTTTAGAAGCCATCACAAATTGGTTCACAGAACAGAAGCTAAACAAAGGTTGCAATTGATCCCTGCTAAACCTGCTGTCTTGAAGCTCCTGTAGCACAAAACAAATATCAGTGCACTTTTGTACTAATCCAGACCAAAACAAATCAAGAGAACTATCAATTTTTCTGACAAAGAGCAAGGGAACTATCCTAATACTCCTCTGCCTGCAACCATCGACTTCCTCTGCCTGTAGAGGGCCACACACATGAACACAGACGCACATCCAGCCGCACACATCACACACAACCGGCCGGCCGAAGCACAACACAGATGCCACATACGCCACACCCGGACGGATATGTTGAGCCGCCGCCTGTGTGTGATGCGAGAGGAGAGTGGGGGAGGTTGGAGACAGAGGGAGCAGGAGATTGATGCGATGAGTGAGGTGAGGGCGGCTGCTGAGACCAGGAGTCGCTCTTGGCAGCGCGAGACGGGGAGGCCTCGAGCAGATGGAGGCGAGGGGGTGGCGAAGGACACGCTAGGGGGCGTGGGGAAGCGACCGACGGCCGGCGGTGGATTGGCGTTTGTGCGGCGGCTAGGGTTCGCAGGGGTCGGGGAAAAAATCATGCTGGCAGCTCGTTCGACAACCAGGGACGAATCTTTTTTCTCACCTGGCGGTGGCAGAAGCTTTGTAAATTCTGTCAACTCCGATGGCATATGCTTTGACGAGCGAATCGTTATTTCCTTGACCTCACTTAAACATGAACTGCGGGTTTATTTCCATAAAAGTCGGGGACTTTTTTGCAAAAGCACCGCGACGGTGAAAGACAGAAGCAATAGGTGCTTTATTTATTAACTAGCACAAATGTCTGTGCGTTGCAACGGAAAAAAACAACAAATCGTTAACCCAATGGCTCAAGACCCCTCCTCCTCCCACGACCCACAGCCAGGCATGATGACATCAACAAACTCTTTAAAATCCTCCACGCTGTCATGACAAGATGTGTTGCAGAAAAAACATAAACGTGAATGGATTTCGTAAGTGTACTGAAGGGGTAAAGATATATCATATATATATATATAGGTAAAGATTAGGTATAGATAAGGTAATAGATTATTGGTTCTATTTCGAGAGTACTGTTTTCTTCTCTTATCCTGGACAATTATTCATCGGTGATCTTCCTTGCAACACCCAAGGACTTGTAGGAAGAATCTAGCAAGAATAGACAGGTGTACCAACAGCACAATCATACAGGCAGCTACAAGGTCTAGCACTGGGCTGGGCACAACACATCTCTGGAGCAAGGGTTGATCATGACCCTACAACAGAAGGGAAGGAATACAGTACAGCTAATAATCCAGCCATCAGGCGATGCATCCTCTACTCCGAAGGCTCTCCACCGCGTCCCTGATGATCTTCTCCAAAGGAGTGAACTGCAGGCCCAGTGCCATCAGCTTCTTCGGCACCGCCTCCGCTCTCACCAGCCCAGGCTGCGGGTCCTCAGGGAATCTGCCGACCAAACCGATCAAACGCGAAGAGATTAGCACCGCGACAACAGTCCATTCATGTCGTTGTTTGCTATGAAATTATTGTGCTCCAAACATGTGAAGTATGTGTTCAGTGTGTGTTGCTTACTTCGGGACTTTGTAGTCAGGGTAGAGCTCCGCGACTTTGGACGCGAAATCGCTCCAGTGGCATATGGGCTCCACGCAGAGGTGCCTCCCGGATGCAGCCGGGTTCTCAAACAGCGTGATATGAGCTAACGCGACGTCTTCCACGTGGACTGGCCCGATGAAGAAATCATTATACTCCTCTGTGCAACCTGTGTGTGCAGAGAAAGATGGCTTGAGGAAATGTTTCCTTATCATAGTAACAAATCACACACTGAACCGGACAATAAAAGTCTTCTGAATAGCAAATGCAGGTTATTTCATTGCCAGGGTGACGAATGCCAATGGATGATGATTTTTCAATCTATGGTTCTTATGCCAATGCAGAGGCATTGTTTATGTACAGTATGGAGCAGAAAAGGGTTTCAGATATGACAAAACATGCAGTTTTACTCTCTTGTATACTAACCACTGCAGAATATTCAGTACATCGATATTAGCTTCATTTCAGCCAGTTCTCTCCTGATGAAACTAATTTGCTCATCCGTTTTCTGATTCTTAAGGTTGTGAATTTAGATGTTATAGCACACATGCCCGTGCATTGCAACGGGTGAAAAAATGGCACTCATTTCACAACACCTGCTTCGCATGCCACTGCGCGTCACTTCTATCCAACTCTGACAAACTTTCAGAAATAAGTTTACCCTCATCTCTAGCGACAATTTGAAAGTAATGTTATTGTCGTCATGCCTACCAGAATTTCATTAAAAGGAACAAACAAAAATAGCTACATTCAAGAATGGAGGGAAACTTTGTGAAACTTGCAGAACTTGTTACTTTTCCTTGCTTTTAACAACTTATTAATGTTACTTGTTTGAGGTGTAGATGATATCCGGAGAACTCTTGGAGGAAGAAAAAAATTGGTAATATAAAGTACGAAGTTAACTATATATACCGCATCGTTGTATCTGGAATAGTGAATCCGAAACTTTTTGTTCTACTGAACCTATATAAATCTCAGATTCTCAATCCATGAGCTTCTAACTCTTCTCCTCGACATCAGTAACGCCCATTTGTATCTCAATTATGGTATGGAGTAAAATCTAGGGTAAAATAGAAATGATTGAATAGGCTTAGCAATGCTTTTGCAAGTTTGAAACACAACTTTCAGCGATGGGAGAAGACCAAAATTTCATGTTACCTCCATGTTTGGAACTTCCCTCAAAGGCCTGTCAGTAAAACACGAGTACATTGCTCGCAATACGGCCTATAAGTAGGATAAAGACTTCAAGATCGGCGTTTCTGCACAAGAGAGTTTCACCAACAGTAGCAAGTTACCTGGTGGGGTATAACAACCACTGCTGCTCGTTGGCGTCTGACCGTAACAACATATTCAGATGTAAATATATATTCAATAAATATGTAAAGCCCAAATCTGTATTTTATCAATTTATGGAAGCTATAACTTTTATATTTTAGCATGGCATGATTAATATAGAAAACTATGTAGGTTTGCAGCATGATAATTATCAAAATGACTTTCTGTATATAAACTACCAATAAGATATTCCAAGTTGTTCCGAAAATAACAGAGAAATGTTACTACATACTCATACTCCTCAGGCATATTTTTCTGTCGCTATTCATACGTCATCGCATCACACACACACACACACACACCAGAATTGATTGCATCAAGTGTACGCCATTGCATCTGCCAACATTAATTGCTATATATGTCAGTGTACATACCTATCAAGAAAACTTACAAACTTTCAAAGAAATAACTTCAGGAATCTTTACAGTTGGAGTTGCTGTCAAAATTATTCTCCATAGATTACGTGCTAGTTTTTTTTTGCCTAAAGCTCTCCATGTTCACTGCATAATTGTTACGTAGGTTGAAGTGGACCTTGTTAGATCAATACAATACGCTAATTCCCATAAGAGAAATGATTCTGCAGGATACTTCGACAAATAAGTTAATGAAATTTTGCAATTTCATTACATGTATTTTACCATTTGTCTGTTACTTCCATTACTGAAAAAATTGTGACTTAAGCATATAAAAGTATCATGTGAAGGCATCATATATTAGAGAAATAGACCTTAGGACCGTGTCGCCACCAACTCTTTTTGTAACATTGTGTAAACTCCCACCATGCCTGGTAAGCAAAAGAGATAGGCGCAAGATGAGAATTCACATGCAGTTGCAGAATAACATATGATGTGTCACCAATTAAATTGCTCTCGTCAGATTTGTTAATCATAATGGCAATCTTGGGGGAAGAAGTAGAGGGCCCTGAAGCAGGTAGGACTGACACGGAGGCAGACGATGTGTGCCGCAGCGTGCTGAAAATCAAAATTGCAGGGAAATGCTGAAATCTAAACCAGCAGCAGTTCAGGTTACATGAGAAAACTGGAAATAGTCATTTACTAAGGTTTAGTCAATAAGGAAAAGGCGGGTAGAAAGCATACTGCACCCGATTCATGATACATGTCTCTGACTCTTTCAGCAATCTTATAGCACTGATCTTTTTCCCTTTCTTTAGAAACACTGAAATCCTCCTCAAACTTAGAAATTCAGACTATACTGCTTAGCTGCAGTATAACACCCTGACCTGAACTCTTTATTTGGTGCCAGGTAGCACTTTGATGTCGTGTTTATATGTTCCAAAATTGTAGGTGGACTGGTGGAGTACTACTTCAGTGATGAGGATCTTCTGATGGATATCATGCCAACGATTATCTCTCTTTGGACATCTTCCTTACTTTAGTAACTCAATTTTCTAATGGGAAACTAATGGCGGAGATCCTATAGACCTCTGATGCAAATTACCTATCCACGATAGAGTCATAGAACAATCAAGTGTTAGACCCGAACTACAGAGCGAGGTCACTAGTCGAATTCAGAGTGGAACACAAGACATTCAGAGGGGAATCGCGAAGGTGAATTGCTAGGGTTTGCGCCGCCACAGCGGACGATAGCGAGCCAGCCGGAACACGGCGGCCTAGGGTTCAACCCCTATACAACTTCGCTGCCCCTCACGGGCTAATCCTGGGCTTATAAGCCATTACAATTTACTGAAAGTAAAAACAGAAAAGAGATAAGCTACAGGCAAAGGTGACGGAAAGGTAACAATGACTAGACGAAGGCTGACAGCCGTTGGATCTACGATCGACAACGGGGAAGAGCTCCTCCAGGCACAAAGCGGTACGCGAGTGGCTGGCTGTAGGATGACGATCCGACGGTGCAGTTCAACCCATCACGCGAATCGGTACGCCCTGATAACTGAAGAATTGATCGCACTGTCTGAACTTCAGTCAGGGGCCTGACAATTCCCCCGGGTTGAGATCAGACGTGTCCTCACGGATGAAAGGCTGGAAAAACTTTTTGAATGAACCCAGAGTCTTCCCAGGTTGCCTCTTCCACCGGCAAATTCTTCCACTTAATTAGCCATCGAACAATGGGAATTTCAATATCTCCTTGCTTGCGAGGGACCAGTTTTCGTTCCAGTAACTGTTCAGGTTCCAGGAGAACTGAACCATCGGGGTTCAACAGTGGTAAATTGGGATTTGGCACTGCTTTAGGGCCCAGGTGTTGCTTGAGCTGGCTGACATGAAATGTATCATGAAGCTTGTTAGGAATGAGCAACTAATATTCACTGAGGGCCAAAGGCCATTACATATACATGTGAGTAAAGTGCAGAAAACCCCTTATACAATGGGGAAGTACCGAAAAGGGACTATACACATCTAACACCCCCCCTCAAACTCATGGTGGATCGACAACACTGAGTTTGGAGAGAAGAAAGCCATGCTGCGCTCGAGTCTGTGCCTTCGTGAAGAAGTCTGCCAACTGTAACTCAGAGGGCACATAGTGGAGAGTGAGAGTCTGATCCTGCACAGCAGCACGTACAAAGTGGGAATCCACACCGATGTGGTTGGTGAGCTCATGCTTCACCGGGTCACGCGCAATACTGATAGCACCGGTACTGTCTGACAGTAAGGGAGTCAAGGTGGTAGCAGACACACCAAAATCCTCAAGTAACCACCGTAACCAGATCACCTCAGCCGTCAACATAGCCATGGCTCGTAACTCAGCCTCTGTACTCGAGCGGGAAACAGCAGTCTGCTTCTTTGTCTTCCAGGCAATAAGAGAGCCACCAAGAAAGACACAGTAAGCAGACAGCGAGCGTCGATCAGAGGGATCACTAGCCCAGGTAGCATCAGAGTAGGCCTGGAGCTCAAGAGAGCTGGAGCGGGGAAAGAAAAGGCGCTGAGAGATCGTGCCACGAAGATATCGTAGAACACGGAGGAGATGACTATAGTGGACAGAGGTGGGGGCTGAAACAAACTGACTCAGGATGTGGACAGGATAGGAGATGTCAGGACGCGTAACAGCAAGATAGACAAGACTGCTAACGAGGTGACGATAGCGAGTGGGATTAGGAAGAGGGTCACCATCAGAGGCACGAAGCTGAACGTTGAGCTCCATAGGAGTCACAACTGTGCGCTCATCACCGAGAGCAGCGCGAGAAAGAAGATCCTGAATATATTTTTCTTGGGAGATGTAGAAGCCATCAGAGGTCGAGGAGATCTCAATCCCAAGAAAATAGCGAAGTGGACCAAGATCAGTCATGAGGAACTGGTCGCGAAGGCGAGCCTTAACAAAGGCAATGTAGTCAGAGTCGTCACCAGTGATGATCATGTCATCAACATAGAGAAGGAGAAGAGTCCGACCACGAGGAGACGTGTGAACGAACAAAGCGGGATCATGATCACTGGGCGAGAAGCCCGCGGCAGTCACGACAGAGGCGAACCGCTCGAACCAGGCACGAGGGGCCTGTTTAAGACCATAGAGAGAGCGGCGAAGTCGGCAGACCATACCATCAGGAACAGAGTACCCTGGGGGTGGCTGCATATAAACCTCCTCACGCAACTCACCATTGAGAAAGGCGTTCTGAACGTCAAGCTGAGACACAGACCAATGACGAACAGAAGCTACAGCAAGGAGAGTGCGGACAGTGGTCATGTGGGCCACAGGAGCGAATGTCTCATCATAATCGCGTCCCTGTTCCTGCTGAAAACCACGAGCCACAAGACGAGCTTTGTAGCGCTCAAGAGAACCATCAGAGCGAGTCTTAATCTTATAGACCCACTTGCATGTGATGGGACGAACACCAGAAGGAAGGGAAACCAGATCCCACGTGCCAGAACGCTCAAGGGCAACAATCTCCTGGGCCATCGCAAGCTGCCATTCAGGCTGAGTCAGGGCAGCCCTATAGGAAGTCGGCTCAGCAACAACAGAGAGGCCGTACTTGGCAGGAGAATAGCGATCAAGAGGGGGTCGAGGTCGAGCACGGAGATGATGAACTGGTGGAGGCGTGGAAGGAGGAACATCGGAAGTGGAAGATGTGTCAGGAGAATCATCCTCAACACGAGGGCGGCGAGTGTAGTGGAGAGGAAAAGGAGAGAGAGGCCGACGTACCGGAGAGGAGGGTGGAGAGGAGGATGGAGGGGATTGTGGTGTCGGTGGCATGTGAGGAAGAGTGAGACGGGTCGGAGGAAGGGGAGAGACCTGAGGCACAGAGGAGGATGTATCAGGAAGGAGAAGGAAAGAAATATCGTCCACAGAGAAACTCGAGGAGGAAGGGCGGGGGTAGTTAGAGCGAGACTCATCAAAGGTCACATCACGCGAGATGCGTAAGCGACGACCAACAGGGTCCCAACAGCGATAGCCCTTGTGCTCATCACTGTAGCCAAGGAAAACACACTCAACCGACTGAGCAGTCAGTTTGGTGCGTTCTCGCGGGGCAAGGACATAGCGCACACATCCAAACATACGAAGAGCTGAGTAGTCAGGAGATCGACCAGTGAGACACTCCATAGGAATACCACCCTGCAGAGCAGTCGATGGCTGAATGTTGATGAGATAGGTGGATGCAGAAACAGCCTCAGCCCAAAAGTGGGGTGGAAGAGAAGCGGCAATCATCAGCGCACGAGCCGTCTCAAGCAGATGACGATGCTTACGTTCGGCAACGCCATTCTGAGCATGAGCACCAGGACATGAGAACTGGGCAAGAGTACCCTGTTCCGCGAGAAAACCACGCAACAGCTGGGAGATATACTCTCCAGCGGAGTCAGCACGAAAAGTACGAATGGGCGTGGAAAACTGGGTGTGAACCATGGCAGCAAATCGTTTGTATATAGAGAGAACCTCGCTACGAGATTTCATGAAGTAGAGCCAAGTGTAGCGAGAGAAATCATCAATAAAAAAAACATAGTAGCGATGACCACCTTTCGAATCAAAGGGAGCAGGACCCCAGACATCAGAATGAACTAAGTCAAAAGGATGCTGAGATACGGACTCACTGGTAGGATAAGGTAACTGGGTCTGTTTGCCAAGTCTGCAACCATTACAATGTAAGGAAACATCTCCAGATACAGACCCTAAGAGGCCCTGACGAACTAAAGAAGACAAGCGAGAGCCACAAATGTGACCAAGGCGATGATGCCACTGCTGGAAGGACGCAGACGAAGAGGCAGCAAGAGCATGAGAGCTGGCAGAAGTAGTGGCAACGGAAGGAACACAAAGCCAGTCAACCTCCCAAAGGCCCTCTGACTCACGGCGCCGAGGGCCAGCACCAACCAAAGCCTTGGTGCGACGATCCTGAATGGAGCAAGAGTCGGTATCAAGAATGACACGACAACCAGAATCAGTAAGTTGGGCAGCGGAAAAAAGATTCATGGTAAGGCGAGGAACATGTGAAACACTAGGAACAGAAAAAGATGGAGTGGAAAGAATACCACGACTAGCAACAGGAAGAGGTGTGCCATCGGCGGTAAGAACATTAACAGGCGAATCAAGAGGTCGGAGAGAAGACAGCGCGGAAGAATCAGAAGACATATGAAAGGAGGCTCCAGAATCCAGAACCCACGTAGATGTACCTGACTGAGTAGATGCTGACGGTGGTGGAGAAGTGGATGCAGTCACAGCAGCAGCGGAACCAGTCGACGAGGAGCCGGAGGAAGCAAGTAGACGCTTGAGGCGTACAATGTCCTGGTCAATGAGTGACGGGGTCGAGGGAGACGCATGAGTCCCACTGGTAGAAGAGCGCCTCTGGTCGCGCTGTTTCTGGCGGCAATCAGACTCTGGGTGACCTTGCCTGGAGCAGTAGCCACAGAAAGTGTCACGGCGCGACCGGCCCTTCTCAGCATAAGGAGGGCGACTCACCCCCCCTGAAGGTGTGGGCAGAAGCGGTGGAGCGGTGAGACGAGCAGACGACACAGGAGCTCGAGCAGCCAACACAGGGAACCGCAAGCAACCCAGCAGAACGGAGGCGGGTCTCCTCAGCACGAAGCTCAGCAAGCACCTCCGAGATAGGAACACGACCACGAGCAAGCAAGTGAGCGCGTCGAGGCTCAAACTCGGAACGGAGGCGAGATAAGAACTCATGGACACGCTGAAACTCCAAGTCGGACCTCATAGTCTGGCAGCAACGGCAAGTTCCACAAACAACTGTCCGAAGTGAGTCAAGCTGGCGCCAGATGGCAGAACTCTGTGTGTAGAACTCATCAACAGAAGAGTCACCCTGCTGAAGAGCGTGCTCCTGACGCACCACAGATAAGTAGAGCGCATCACCAGAGGGCTGATAGCGCTGACAGAGGTAAGACCACATCGCTGCAACAGTACCGAGGCTCATGAACTCCGAAGCAAACTGAGGGAGGACACTCGCAGTGAGAACAGCAGCAGCTCGAGCATCATCATTGCACCACTGAGTGTAAGCAGACAGACCATCCCGGTAGAGAGAAAGAGCATCGGAATAGGCTGATACCTGCTGATCATAAGCATCCACCGCAGCATCGAGAGCCTTGGCTGCATCCCGATCAGCCTGGGAAGCACCAGCAGCAAGAACAGGCGGCACCGGTGGGGTAGGAGTCACGGGAGCGACAGGGCAGGGCGGACAGGGGACCTCGCCAGAGAGAACGCCCCACAGGAGAAGGCCGCGCATGTGGATCCGCATGAAGCCCGCAAACTCAGCATAGTTGGTGCCATCGAAGATCACCGAGCACCGAGGAACAGCAACGTAGCCTGAAGAGGACATGAGGAGCTCTCTGTTTTTTTTTTTTGTCAACCGTAACAGTACCGCCTGATCTGGATCGGGCTCGGGCGGGAGGCGCAGCGGCCGAGCGGGCAAGGCAGGGCAGCAGCCGGGGGGGCGGCGGCCGGTCGAGGAGGGAGAGGCAGCGCAGCTGCCGGGGGCGGCGGCGGCCGGTCGAGGGCAGCGGCAGCGAGAGGAGCACCGGCGGACAGCCGGAGGCGGAGGCGGAGGCGGCCGGCGCTGCAGCTGCAGCAGCCGATGGCGCGGACAGGGCGCAGGCTGGGCGCGGCCGGGGCACAGCCGGGGCGCGGCCAGGGCGCGGGCTGGGCACGGCCGGGGCGCAGCCGGGGTGCAGACGGGGCGCGGCCAGGGCGCGGGCTGGGCACGGCCGGGGTGCAGACGGGGCGCGGGCTGGGCGCGGCCCTGGTCACAGCGCGGCGCGCGAGCAGCTGCGGGAGCAGCTGCAGAACTCCGGCCGGGCGCAAGGGAGGCGCGGACGGCCGGCGGCTGCCACGGAGGAGGTGGCCGGCGACGAGGGAGAAGGTGGCCGGCGACGGGAGAGAGGCACGGAGCTGCTGCGTGCGCGAGCGGGAGAGAGGCAAACCTAAGCATCTGATACCATGTTAGGAATGAGCAACTAATATTCATTGAGGGCCAAAGGCCATTACATATACATGTGAGTAAAGTGCAGAAAACCCCTTATACAATGGGGAAGTACCGAAAAGGGACTATACACATCTAACAAAGCTGACATCCCTCAGGCAAAAGGAGCTTGTAAGAAGCATGACCAATCTTCTGCAAAATTCTGAAAGGCCCATAATACTTTGAATGAAGCTTCAAATGTCGATGAATGTTGAGTGAAGTGTGTCTGTATGGTTGGATTTTCAAGTAGACCATATCACCAGGTTGGAAGGACCTATCAGATCTGTTTTTATCAGCAAAGAACTTCATTCTCTCTTTTGCTTTGAGCAAATGTTCCTTGATGATAGCTGCAGTATCTTCAGGTGAGACAGAGAAAGGGTTGTCAGGAGAGTCTATATCAGGAAAGAGGGCAGCCTCTGCAACCATTGTGGGCTTCCTGCCATAAACAGCTTGGAAAGGGGTCATCTTATGGGCAGTATGAAAGGAGGTGTTATACCACCACTCAGCTAGTGAGAGCCAATAGCACCACTTCTTGGGTTGATGGAAGGCCATGCACCTTAGATAATTTTCGAGGCACTGATTCACCCTCTCTGTCTGTCCATCAGTCTGTGGGTGATATGAAGTGCTCATGTGAAGTTTGACTCCCAGTCTTTTAAAGAGATCTTGCCACAAGTGGCTGGTAAAAATCTTGTCTCTATCAGTGACAATGACACATGGAAGACCATGCAATTTGAAGATGTTATCAATGAATGCAGTAGCCACAGACTTGACTGTAATAGGGTGTTTTAAGGGAATGAAATGGCTATACTTAGTAAATCTGTCAACAACTACTAAGATCAGATCTTTGCCATTAGACAGGGGTAGGCCTTCCACAAAATCCATGGAAATGTGTGTCCAAGCAAATAATGGTGTAGGGAGTGGTTGTAGCAATCCAGGATACCTACAATGTTCTGGTTTGTTGATCTGGCAAACAGGACACTCTTGAATAAAGTGTTTAACAGCAGATTTCATACCAGGCCAATAAAACAGCAATTTCAGCCTTTGATATGTAGCTCTCTGACCTGAATGACCACCCAATTCGCTGCTATGAAAAGCTGTGAGTAAATTTGTTTTGAGTGATGGGGAGTTGCCCACAACAATTCTGTTTTTATATCTGAGAAGGCCTTGCTGGAGTTTGTATTTGAATGAACTGTCCGAAGAAAGAGGTAGTTGGGCCAACAACTCTTTGCATTTAGGGTCATCTTTATAGCTCTCAATCACTTCAGTAGCCCATACTGGGTGAACAGCAGTTCCAGCAATAGCATTAAGCTGGTACTTAACTCTGGATAAAGCATCTGCAACTTTGTTGGTTTTTCCTTTTTTGTATTCTATAGAGAAGTTGTAGCCCAAAAGTCTGATTAACAACTTGTGTTGGATGCCCTCAGTTAATTTTTGCTCTTGAATGTACTTCAAACTTTCTTGATCTGTTCTGATGATCAATGAAGAGGCAGCAAAATAATGCTTCCACTTCTTGAGAGCTTCCAAAATAGCAATGGCTTCTTTGTCATAAGTAGACAATGCCTTAGCTCTAGGTCCCAAAGTTTCGCTAAAATATGAAAGAGGCCTCCCATTTTGCATTAGTACAGCTCCAATTCCATAGTGGCAAGCATCTGCTTCTACTACAAAGGGCTGGGAAAAGTCAGGGAGGGCAAGAACAGGGGCTGTTGTCATTTTCTGTTTCAAAGTGTTGAAAGCAGATTGTTGCTCCTCTCCCCACACAAAGCCATCTTTCTTAAGTGCTTGAAACAGGGGCTTGCAAATGTAACCATAGTCTTGAACAAATCTTCTATAGTAGCCAGTGAGGCCCAAAAAGCTTCTTGGTTCAGTGGCTGAAGTAGGGACTGGCCAATTAACCACAGAAGTAATTTTTGTTGGGTCAGTAGCAACACCCTCCTTGCTGATGATGTGACCAAGGTACTCTACCTGGGACTGGCCAAAGATGCACTTCTTATAGTTGGCATACAGCTGGTTCTTCCTCAGAGTCTCAAAGACTTGTTTCAAATGTTCAATATGCTCTTCCTCAGTTTCACTAAAAATGAGGATGTCATCAAAGAAAACAAGTACAAATTTTCTCAGATATTTGGCTAGAATGGTATTCATCAACATTTGAAAAGTGGCAGGAGCATTGGTCAGCCCAAAAGGCATAACTAGATATTCATAGTGTCCCATGTGAGTAGCAAAAGCAGTTTTAGGAATATCAGCTTCATTCATTCTGATTTGATGATATCCACTTGTTAAGTCTATCTTTGAGAATATTTTAGCTCCATGCAACTCATCCAGTAAATCCTCAATGACAGGAAGGGGGTACTTGTTTTTAACAGTTTGCTCATTAATTTTTCTGAAATCATTGCACAATCTCCAACTGGAATCTTTCTTCTTTACTAGCAAAGCAGGGGAGGAATAAGGGCTAGTACTGTCCCTGATTATGTTCTTACTAATCATTTCCTTGATTAAACCTTCCATCGCATTCTTATGGTGATGAGGTAGCCTGTAAGGCCTAATGTTCACAATCTTTGCATCATGGACCAAGGGAATTTTGTGATCACAAGCTCTAACTGGAGGAAGAGTTGGAATTTCCTGGAAAACATCTTTATAATCCTTCAACAGTGATTGGATGTTTTTAGGTGGGCCTTGCTTTAAGGTTTCTTCAGGAGCAGAAGGTCTGATCAACAGAAATGCTCCACCCACAGCATCCTCTAAGACTCTATGGAAGTTGCAAGCACTGGTCACTTCCACATGAGAAGGAAGGATTTCATCTAGCAATGTCACTCTCTGTCCATTTGGTAACTTTATGTCCATGTACATTTCTTCATAATCCATGAGAATAGGACTGACTCTGCATAACCAATCAGCTCCTAATATCATATCATAGCCTTGCAATGGAAGAACTCTGCAGTCAGACTGTAATTCATTTCCTTGAATATTAATTATACAGTCCTTGACCACACTGTCAGTCCATAAATAGCCCCCATTAGCAACTACCACTCTTACTTTAGTTGTAGGTTGCAACACACACTTAGCCCTCTCTGCCAAATCTGGAGAAATAAAAGTGGCAGTACTACCACTGTCCACTAATGCCATTGCAGTGCAGTTGTTGATGTGAACAGCTACTGTGAAGGTATATTTCTTGATGCTCAAACCCATTACAGTATGCATTGAAATTTGCAGCTGTTGATCTGGGGGTTCAGGGGGAGGATCATCCCCATCTTCATCATAATCTGTGAAATATATGATATCAGCATGATCTGGTATTTGAGTTTGGAGTGCTTGCACTTGGTTCAGCTGGCTCATTTTACACACTTTTCTATGTCCAGGAAACCACTTTTCATTGCAGTTATAGCAAACTCCCTTCTGTCTGGCCTGTTCAATAACAGCTGAGGGGGAGATGTTTTGAGGTCTGTTGGGAACAAATTGCACTTGTCTTCTCACAGGCAGATGTTGTTGTTGTTGTTGTTGAAAAACAGGCCTTTTTGGGGGCTGAGCTTGTTCCAATCTCCTAGCCAACCAAATGGCTTTTTGCAAATTAGGAGGCTCATGACATTGAATATAATGTTGTATACTATCAGTGAGGCCAGATATGAAACTATTCATGTAATAAGAATCAGGCAGAGCTGGATTATCTCTTCTCATAAGGTTCATGCTGTGTTCAAATTGCAGGACATATTCTTTGACAGAACCCGTCTGAATGAGAGCATGAAAGTTTCTGACATTATCACAGATGGAAGTTTCTGAAAATCTATCTCCCACATATCTGCAAAATCTATACCAAGGCATTGTAGCAGCAATGTAACCAGTGCCTCTCCACCACTCCATTGCTGGCCCTTTGAGATAAGAAACTGATATTTCTGTTTTAGTTTCAGGTGGTGTCCTAGCAGCATCAAAGTACAGATCCATGGTCTGAATCCATGAATCAGTATTTTCTCCTTCAAACTCTGGAATGTTCATCTTAGCAGGCTTTACTAATGTTTGGGCTTTTTGAGTCCTTCTGTGACCCCCTTCACAGATTTCTCCATCTTGTTCCAGATCCACCAGTTGATTGTCAGCAGGAGCAGGCAAAACAGGGTGTGCTCTGGTTTCCTGAGCAACTGGCTGCTGCTTGGTAGCTCCAAAATTAGGATGCCTGTAGGGCTGCTTCTGAGTTCCATCTAGATTTAATTCCTTGCCAGTCTGAAAATCATGGAGTACTGCAGAACCTAAGGTGTTGGGTGTGTGAACTTGTTCTGCAGGGTTTCTCAAAGGAGCTTGGGGAGTAATTTGGTGAACACTGCCTTGACCAGCTGGGGGTGTGTTCGGTGGTTCCTCCTTTGTGGTAAGGGCAGTAATGAGGTGGGTAAGGGAAGACTGCATCTCAAGCAAAGATTTGTGCACATCTGCGAAATTTTTGTTGACAGCAGACTGAAATTCCTTTCTGTCCAGATCTCTGTCATGCTGCAAGGCCTTGATGTCCAATTGCAGTGAATCCATTTCCAACTCATCCGTAGCTTGGGATTCCGAAGGCTTCACCATCAGATCGAAAAGGTTTTACACAAAGCAAGGAGCTTCGACACCAATTCGAAGAAGAACTGAACGAACACCACAAGCAGGGGATTTTACCACAGCAGAGCTGCAACCGAAGCTTGAAGTAGACGTTCCTGCCGCCGCCAGCACCGCCGCCACGCCACGCCGCCGCTGGTGTTCAAGAAGGGTGGGTTGGGTGGGATTTTAGACCGGAGAAGAGTTCTCCAGCAACCACTGCCCGGCCGCTTCCAACACCCGAGCTGTCTACCGCCACCAACGCCGCCCGAGTACGCCGCCGCCGGAGATCAAGACGAAAGAGGAATTTTACCAAGGCCAAGGCCCCAACCGACTTCGATCCAGATCTCACACGCCTCCGAGGATCGCTGGCTCTAGATACCAATTGTTAGACCCGAACTACAGAGCGAGGTCACTAGTCGAATTCAGAGTGGAACACAAGAAATTCAGAGGGGAATCGCGAAGGTGAATTGCTAGGGTTTGCGCCGCCACAGCGGACGATAGCGAGCCAGCCGGAACACGGCGGCCTAGGGTTCAACCCCTATACAACTTCGCTGCCCCTCACGGGCTAATCCTGGGCTTATAAGCCATTACAATTTACTGAAAGTAAAAACAGAAAAGAGATAGGCTACAGGCAAAGGTGACGGAAAGGTAACAATGACTAGACGAAGGCTGACAGCCGTTGGATCTACGATCGACAACGGGGAAGAGCTCCTCCAGGCACGAAGCGGTACGCGAGTGGCTGGCTGTAGGATGACGATCCGACGGTGCAGTTCAACCCATCACGCGAATCGGTACGCCCTGATAACTGAAGAATTGATCGCACTGTCTGAACTTCAGTCAGGGGCCTGACATCAAGCTATTCTTTTTCTCTACTAATGTTGCAGGTTGTGCGGATCCGGCCAGACCTCGCCGCCGACGGGGAGGCATTGAGGTGGGGGCCATGTTCGTCGTGATAGTCATTAGCATGGCAATGAGAGGGCCTTCCGGCCGCAGCAGCTTCATCAACCGGCGCGTGTGCCACTGCCATATACAAGAATCATCTACATGGAATTTCTGTTTAGTGCGTTCATGCCTTTTTAATTTGCCAGTGATCGATGCATCGACTACCGGAACATGCATTCTAATCAACGGGGGGCGAAACTGTGCAATCAATTCAAAGTCACAAACAGAAAAGGGGTAAGCAGCAGCTAGACCATTCACCAATTGTAGTAACTGCTTCATCTTAAAGGTCACACAACTTCAACAGCATAGCAAGCAAGCAACCAGAAGCAAAAAAATCTGAAGCAACAGCAAAGCCAAAAGTCAAACAGCACTCAAGTCGACCCCGTCGGGCCCGACCACCTCCTCCACCGCGGGGGCGTCGGGGCGGCACCAGTCGACGGCCCCGTCGAGGCCCGCGCCAGCGCGACCGCGGCGCCCCCCGCACCGGCGCGGAACTCATAGCGCTGCACGGCGCCGACGAGCTCGCCCTCGGCGTCGAGCGGCCAGACCCGGACCTCCGCGTCGGGGTCCCAGCCGTACTTGTCGGCGACGGCGTCGGCTCACGGCCCGCGAAGGCGTAGGCGTGGGAGGAGGCGTTGGAGGTGGCCGCGAGCGGGGACAGCGAGGCTGCACTGGCGGCGGCGGGGGAGGGGAAGAGCAGCGCGAGGAGCAGGAGGAGGATCGGGCAGGCGTACGAGCGCGGGGGCTGCTGTCTCCCGTGGCCCAGGCGGCGGAGGTGTTGAGGAAGAGGAAGCCGAGGTCGCCGGAGGACGGTCCGATTCCCCCGGAGGCCCGGACCAGCGCCGCCGCCTGAGTTCGGCATCCTCGTCGTCATGGTGGGTTGGGGACGACGGCCTGGAGTCGGGATTGGGGCAGGCGGAGACCGGGCGTTGCGTCCGTCCGTTCGGGTGAGAGCGAATCGTTCAGGGAGTGCGGGTACAATTTCCGGAAAGTTCAAGGGCCTTTTTGCAAAAGTGCCACGACGGGTATGCCGGCAAAAGCAGTAGATGCTTTATTATTATTATTAGGTAAAGATTAGTAAGGTAAAGATTTTTGAAACGGATGCAAAAGATTTGCACCATTCATTAATTAAGGAGTTCCGCCCAAAGGCAGGAACAACACCAATTAAAGGTCTCTACTCTCCCGGCAAGATTTCACCCAAAAATTTCACGCCCGCGATGGCCCACAGCCTGGCCTCTTTCTTGATGTTCTGTAGTAGGATAAACGGCGGCGTGGCAATGTTCCGGAAAGCCCTAGAGTTACGCTCATCCCAAATCTTGAATTATGAAGAATTCTGTGTAAGGGTGCTCAGAAATTCCGGAGTCAAAATCAGGTCATCCGACTTCACACCTGCCAAACACTGTTGGGAAATTGGAAGCGGCTTCATTTTCATTTTCCAAGAATATGCATAGCTTGCGTATCCTTTCATTGATAGAAGAAATTAGAATGAGTACAAGATAGGTACAACACATGACACAGACAGCTAAACCACCTAGCCCGAAACAAGAGACAGACCGAACCACCATGACGTCCAACGTCACCAAAGCCAATACCGGGGACGCCGCGAGCAAGCAAGATAGTGCCTTCATGAAGGAGAACGACGCCGTCGCTATCTGATCCGAAGAACCAGACCTAGGATTCCTGAGCTCGAAAAGGGGCACATGTAAAGGCCATGGCAGCGCCTCCAAGAAGGGGAACACACCCGCGAGTGTCGCCGTTTCCTGCATCGGCAAGCCGAGCCAGGATTTCTCTCTGGCCTGGGTGGTTGGGGACCGCAGCCACCTTCGTCCGCGCGACCATAGGAGCAGAAGCTCCCGCCGCCGCGCAAGCGCCCGTGCTCCTCCCCGTGCAAGCCACAGCTCGCCGGAGCCAGCAGATGAACGCCGCCGCCAGCGACCTCAACCACCAGGCCGTGCCCTCTTCTCCTTTCTTTCTCCTGCCTCCTCCCCTTTCCGTTTTTCTCCCTGGTTCGTCCTCTCTCATCTCCTTGCTCGCGTTTTTCTCTCACCAGGAACCCCATCGACGTGCCTCAAGCTCCAACCTTCCTGGATCTCCTCGCCCGCCGCCGCCCGACCAGCAGGTCCCTTGCCTCGCGCCTTTTTTCCCCTTTTCCTTCCCTGGCTCTCCTTCTCCTCTAACCTCCTCTCGCTCTTCTGCTCGTGAACCAGCCATGGCGCCAGGAGCAATCGACGTCGCCGTCCCTGCGCAGCTCGTCGTCGTCGGCCTCACGATTGCCTCGACCACGTGTGGATCTGGACCGAGATGACGCCCCCCGCCTCACCCGCTGCCTCCTGCCTCGCTGCTCTGCTTCGCCCGCTCGAACCGCTGCTGCCTGCTTCGCTCGATCGAGCCGCGCCGCCAGCCGTTGACCACATCGCCCCGATCCAGGAGCGCCAAGGCCGCCAGCAACCCAGCACCGCCGGCCCAAGGCCCGCTGGTGAGCCACCCGCTAAACTCCGCCCGTGCGCTTCATTGTTATCCGGCGCTCAGTCCTGTGCAGCCCAGTATCCAGCAGTTTCGGCCCGATCATGTTTTTTTTAGGATCTGCGGTTTTCTCTAACATCCAGGACATGCATATTTACATGATCTGCCACTGTTTTAAAATGTGCATAGCTAAACATCCATGCATCTAAATAAAACATGTCATATATGTAAAATGCTTAGAATTTCATGTAGTTTCATAATATGCAGCTTTCATCCATGTTAAAAATGTTTAAAATTACTGTTTACATTAATTTGCATAAATGGCATGTTAAAATGGTTTATTTCATAACTAAATAACCGTAGCTCCGAATTAAATAAAATTGATATGTAAATGGGGTAGAAAAATGTGTAGATTAACATGGTGCACTTACTTTTGCTGTGTAACAACATTAAAATTGTGTTTAGGGCAGAACAGTACCAAATTCGAAAATTACATATGGGGATTTTCCGGAATTGTTATGTGTTGTTTCCGGCCTCATTTAAAATTGCCTAGATAGGTAGATTGACTATGCTTCATCTCTTGCCATGTTTAACAACATTTAATATTGATGAGTAGCATAAACGGGATTGAACTAAATAATTGTTGTGGAGTTTCATCAATATGCAACTCGTTGTTGCATATTGAGCTTCACTTAATGTGTAGTATTTGAATGGTTGCACTTTGGCATGCCATGCCTCTTTAAACTTGACATGCATCATACTTGGTTGTGCATTATGCCATGATTATGTTTGTGTGTTTACCATGCTGTTTGCTTCTTTCCGGTTGTGCTTCTTCTCGATGGTTCCTGGTAATATTTCGGAGTGAGGATTTGTTCGACTACGCTTGTTCGACTACTTCATTGATTCGATCTTCTTCCTAGCGGGATTTCAGGCAAGATGATCATGACCTTGGATATCTCTACTATCTTTGCTTGCTAGTTGTCTCGTTGCTATCGCTATGTCGCGCTTCCTACCACATATATGTCAGCCTCCCATATGCCATGATACAGCCTCTAACCACCCTTACCCAGCAAACCGGTGTTTGGCTATGTTACTGCTTTGCTCAGCCCCTTTTCTTATAGTGTTGCTAGTTGCAGGTGCAGTTGCAGATTGTTCCATGTGGGGACATGGATATGTTGGGATATCACAATATCTCTTATTTAATTAATGCATCTATATACTTGGTTGTGGGTGGAAGGCTCGGCCTTTTGCCTAGTGTTTTGTTCCACTAATGCCGCCCTAGTTTCCGTAATACCGGTGTTATGTTCCTTGATTAACGTTCCTAACATGCTCAGGGGTTATGGGACCCTCTTGACAGTTCGCTTTGAATAACCGCTTCCAGCAAGGCCCAACTTTGGTTTTAACATTTGCCGACATAATAATACTGAATGAATTAATTAATTTTGCATAGGGGGTCGCGTCCCCGGGGATTCTTAATTCAACATAATACAGGTGAGCCAGTGCCGATGGTGTTGGTCCAAAACTAGAGCACTGTGCGGGGCCGCCCCTTGGCAACTTGGGGTCTTTTGGTACCTGTATAAGTAGCTTATCCGGTCGTGGCCTGAGAACGAGATACGCGCGGTTCCTATCGGGGTGTCGGCACGCCGGGAGGTCTTGCTGGACTTGTGTTACCATTGTCGAAATATCTTGTGCACCGGGATTCCGAGGATACTTCGGGCTGGCTCGAGGTTGATCGGGTTTTCTTGAGGTTGAGGTTTTTTCACCGCAGCTTGTGTTGGTTTGTGATGGACCAGGTTGGAAGACCCCTGCAGGGTTAAATCTTTCGCGAAGCCGTGCCCGCGGTTATGTGGCGACTTGGAAATTTATAACCTCCGGTTGTAGAGTGTTGGGGAACGTTGCATGGAAAACAAAAAAAATTCTACGCACACGCAAGATCTATCCATGGAGATGCATAGCTACGAGAGGGGGAGTGTGTCTACGTACCCTCGTAGACCGTAAGCGGAAGCGTTAGAACAACGCGGTTGATGTCGTCGAACAACTTCACGATCCAACCGACCGAGTACCGAACGTACGGCACCTCCGCGTTTAGCACACGTTCAGCTCGGTGACGTCCTCGACTTCTTGATCCAGCAAGACGGCGAGGTAGTGGATGAGTTTCGGCAGCACGAC
Source organism: Elymus sibiricus (assembly GCA_039707655.1). Classification (NCBI taxonomy): domain Eukaryota; kingdom Viridiplantae; phylum Streptophyta; class Magnoliopsida; order Poales; family Poaceae; genus Elymus; species Elymus sibiricus. The sequence goes on from CM077674.1 coordinate 259,870,070, forward strand.
GGCGTGGTGACGGTGATGGTGATGCTATCTCCGCAGGGCTTCGCCCAAGCACTGCGAAAATATGACCGAGGGACGGAACTGTGGAGGGGGGTGCCGCACACGGCTAAGACAATGTTGTGTCTCCTTTGGGGCGCCCCCTATCCTCTATTTATATATGTGTAGGGGTTTGGAGTAGAAGGAATAGTGCCACGTGAACAATAACCGTGAATAGTACACACGTGGACTTGGACTCCAAAGTCCAATCCTATTCCTACTAGGACTCTCCCTTTTTCCTTCCCTAGTTGCGTGGGCTTTTGAGGACTTGGTGCGCCTGGCCCAAGCCAGCCCTTGGGACGTGGTGGACCCACTTGTGGACTTCCGGACCCCTCCGGAATCCTCCGGAACCTTCTGGAAGCTTCCCGGTACAATACCGAAAAAAACTGCACCTTTTTCCGGAACCCAAAATATGACTTCCCATATATAAATCTTTACCTCTCGGCCATTCCGAGACTCCTCGTGACGTCCGGGATCTCATTCGGGACTCCGAACAATATTCGTTTACCAATTCACATAACTCGTATAACACTATATCGTCAACGAACGTTAAGCGTGCGGACCCTACGGGTTCAGAAGTGATGTAGACATGACTGAGACGCCTCTCCGGTCAATAACCAATAGCGGAACCTGGATGCTCATATTGGTTCCTACATATTCCACGAAGATCTTATCGGTCGAACCGCAATGACAACATACGTAATTCCCTTTGTCCGTCGGTATGTTACTTGCCCGAGATTCGATTGTCGGTATCTCCATACCTAGTTCAATCTCGTTACCGGCAAGTCTCTTTACTCGTTCCGTAATACATCATCCCGTAACTAACTCCTTAGTCACTTTGCTTGCAAGCTTCTTATGATGTGCATTACCGAGAGGGCCCAGAGATACCTCTCCGAAACACGGAGTGACAAATCCCAGTCTCGATCCATGCCAACTCAACGGACACCTTCGGAGATACCTGTAGAGCATCTTTATGATCACCCAGTTACGTTGTGACGTTTGATAGCACACAAGGTATTCCTCCGGTATCCGGGAGTTGCATGATCTCATGGTCTGAGGAACATGTATTTGACATTCAAGAAAGCAGTAGCAATAAACAGAATGATCATATGCTAAGCTAACGGATGGGTCTTGTCCATCACATCATTCTCCTAATGATGTGATCCCGTTATCAAATGACAACTCATGTCTATGGTTAGGAAACCTTAACCATCTTTGATCAACGAGCTAGTCTAGTAGAGGCTCACTAGGGACACGGTATTTGTTTGTGTATTCACACATGTATTTAAGTTTCCGGTCAATACAATTCTAGCATGAATAATAAACCTTTATCATGAATAAGGAAATATAAAATAATAACAACTTTATTATTGTCTCTAGGGCATATTTCCATCAGTCTCCCACTTGCACTAGAGTCAATAATCTAGATTACATAGTAATGAATCTAACACCCATGGAGTCTTGGTGCTGATCATGTTTTGCTCGTGGAAGAGGCTTAGTCAACGGGTCTGCCACATTCAGATCCGTGTGTACTTTGCAAATTTCTATGTCTCCATCCTTGACATATTCACGAATGGAGTTGAAGCGTCTCTTGATCTGTTTGGTCTTCTTGTGAAACCTGGGCTCCTTCGCTATGACAATTGCTCCAGTGTTGTCACAAAAGATTGTCATTGGACCCGATGCACTAGGTATTACACCTAGATCGGATATGAACTCCTTCATCCAGACTCCTTCATGTGCTGCTTCCGAAGCAGCTATGTATTCCACTTCACACGTAGATCCCGCCACGACGCTCTGCTTGGAACTGCACCAACTGATAGCTCCACCATTTAATATAAATACGTATCCGGTTTGTGACTTAGAGTCATCCAGATTAGTGTCGAAGCTTGCATCGACGTAACCCTTTACGACGAGCTCTTCGTCACCTCCATAAACGAGAAACATGTCCTTGGTCCTTTTCAGGTACTTCAGGATATTCTTGACCGCTGTCCAGTGATCCACTCCTGGATTACTCTGGTACTTTCCTGCCAAACTTATGGCAAGGCACACATCAGGTCTGGTACACAGCATGGCATACATAATAGAACCTATGGTTGAGGCATAGGGAATGACTTCCATTTTCTCTATATCTTCTGTCGTGGTCGGGCATTGAGTCTGACTCAACTTCACACCTTGCAAGACAGGCAAGAACCCTTTCTTTGACTGATCCATTTTGAACTTCTTCAAAACTTTGTCAAGGTATGTGCTTTGTGAAAGTCCTATCAAGCGTCTTGATCTATCCCTATAGATCTTGATGCCCAATATATAGGCAGCTTCACCGAGGTCTTTCATTGAAAAATTCTTATTCAAGTATCCCTTTATGCCATCCAGAAATTCTATATCATTTCCAATCAACAATGTGTCATCCACATATAATATTAGAAATGCTACAGAGCTCCCACTCACTTTCTTGTAAATACAGGCTTCACCGTAAGTCTGTACAAAACCATATGATTTGATCACCTCATCAAAGCGTATATTCCAACTCCGAGATGCTTGCACCAGTCCATAGATGGATCGCTGGAGCTTGCACACTTTGTTAGCACCCTTAGGATCGACAAAACCTTCTGGTTGCATCATATACAACTCTTCTTTGAGAAAACCATTAAGGAATGCATTTTTGACATCCATTTGCCAGATTTCATAATCATAAAATGCGGCAATTACTAACATGATTAGGACAGACTTAAGCATCGCTACGGGTGAGAAAGTCTCATCGTAGTCAACCCCTTGAACTTGTCGAAAACCTTTCGTGACAAGTCGAGCTTTGTAGACAGTGATATTACCATCAGCATCCGTCTTCCTCTTAAAAATCCATTTATTCTCAATGGCTTGCCGATCATCGGGCAAGTCCACCAAAGTCCACACTTTGTTCTCATACATGGATCCTATCTCAGATTTCATGGCCTCAAGCCATTTGTCGGAATCCGGGCTTATCATAGCTTCTTCATAGTTCGTAGGTTCGCCGTTGTCTAACAACATAACTTCCAGAACAGGATTACCGTACCACTCTGGTGCGGAACGTACTCTGGTCGACCTACGAAGTTCAGTAGTAACTTGATCTGAAGTTTCATGATCTTTATCATTATCTTCCTCTCTTATTGGTGTAGGCATCACGGGAACGGTTTTCTCTGATGAGCTACTTTCCAATTCGAGAGAAGGTACAATTACCTCATCAAGTTCTACTTTCCTCCCACTCACTTCTTTCGAGAGAAACTCCTTCTCTAGAAAGGACCCATTCTTGGCAACAAAGACCTTGCCTTCGGATCTGTGGTAGAAGGTGTACACAATTGTTTCTTTAGGGTATCCTATGAAGACGCACTTCTCCGCTTTGGGTTCGATCTTATCAGGTTGAAGCTTTTTCACATAAGCATCGCATCCCCAAACTTTAAGAAACGACAGCTTAGGTTTCTTGCCAAACCATAGTTCATACGGTGTCGTCTCAACGGATTTAGACGGTGCCCTATTTAACGTGAATGCAGCTGTCTCTAATGCATAACCCCAAAACGATAGTGGCAAATCGGTAAGAGACATCATAGAACGTACCATATCCAATAAAGTACGGTTACGACGTTCGGACACACCATTACGCTGTGGTGTTCCAGGTGGCGTGAGTTGTGAAACAATTCCACATTTTCTTAAATGAAGGCCAAACTCGTAACTCAAATATTCGCCTCCACGATCAGATCGTAGAAACTTTATTTTCTTGTTACGATGATTCTCTACTTCACTCTGAAATTCTTTGAACTTTTCAAATGTTTCAGACTTGTGTTTCATCAAGTAGATATACCCATATCTATTCAAATCATCTGTGAAGGTTAGAAAATAACGATACCCGCCGCGTGCTTCAACATTCATCGGACCGCATACATCGGTATGTATTATTTCCAACAAATCAGTAGTTCGCTCCATTGTTCTGGAGAACGGAGTTTTAGTCATCTTGCCCATGAGGCATGGTTCGCAAGTATCAAATAATTCATAATCAAGAGATTCCAAAAGTCCATCCGCATGGAGTTTCTTCATGCGCTTTACACCAATATGACCTAAACGATAGTGCCACAAGTATGTTGCACTATCATTATCAACTTTGCATCTTTAGGCATCAATATTATGAATATGTGTATCACTACGATCGAGATTCAACAAGAATAGACCATTCACAAAAGGTGTGTGACCATAAAAGATGTTACTCATATAAATAGAACAACCATTATTCTCTGACTTAAATGAATAACCGTCTCGCAATAAACAAGATCCAGATATAATGTTCATGCTCAACGCTGGCACCAAATAACAATTATTGAGGTCTAAAACTAATCCCGAAAGTAGATGTAGAGGTAGCGTGCCGACGGCGATCACATCAACCTTGGAACCATTCCCGACGCGCATCGTCACCTCGTCCTTAGCCAATCTTCGCTTATTCCATAGCTCCTATTTCGAGTTACAAATATGAGCAACCGAACCAGTATCAAATACCCAGGCGCTACTGCGAGCATTAGTGAGGAACACATCAATAACATGTATATCAAATATACCTTTGCTCACTTTGCCATCCTTCTTATCCGCCAAATACTTGGGGCAGTTCCGCTTCCAGTGACCAGTCCCTTTGCAGTAGAGGCACTCTGTTTCAGGCCTGGGTCCAGCTTTGGGTTTCTTCGTGGGAGTGGCAACTTGCTTGCCGTTCTTCTTGAAGTTCCCCTTCTTTCCCTTGCCTTTTTTCTTGAAACTAGTGGTTTTGTTAACCATCAACACTTGATGCTCCTTCTTGATTTCTACCTCCGCTGATTTCAGCATCGCGAAGAGCTCGGGAATTGTCTTCTCCATCCCTTGCATACTATAGTTCATCACGAAGCCTTTATAGCTTGGTGGCAGTGACTGAAGAACTCTGTCAATAACACTCTCAACCGGAAGATCAATTCCCAGCTGAGTCAAGTGGTTGTGGTACCCAGACATTCTGAGTATGTGTTCACTGACAGAACTGTTCTCCTCCATCTTACAGCTAAAGAACTTGTTGGAGACTTCATATCTCTCAACCCGGGCATTAGCTTGAAATATCAATATCAGCTCTTGGAACATCTCATATGCTCCGTGGTGTTCAAAACGCTTTTGCAGTCCCGGTTCTAAGCCGTAGAGCATGGCACACTGAACTATCGAGTAGTCATCAGATCGAGCCTACCAGGCGTTCACAACGTCTGCAGCAGCTCCTACATGTTGGGGAACGTTGCATGGGAAACAAAAATTTTCCTACGCACACACAAGATCTATCCATGGTGATGAGCATCTACGAGAGGGAGAGTGAATCTACATACCCTTGTAGATCGCTAAGCGGAAGCGTTTAAGAAACGCGGTTGATGTAGTCGAACGTCTCCGCGATCCAAATCGCAAGTCGTCCCTCGATCCGATCACGAACTAGCGCCGAACGGACGGCACCTCCGCGTTCAACACACGTACGGCTTGATGACGCCTTCACCTCCTCGATCCAGCGAGCGATGATGAAGTAGTGGTTGAGTTCCAGCAGCACGACGGCGTGGTGATGGTGGTGAGGAACAATCTCAGCAGGGCTTCGCCAAGCGCTACGGAGATTATGACGGAGGAACTAGAGGGTTAGGGTTGCCGCACACGGCTTGGGGAAATCTTGATGTATATCGTGTGCTAGCCCTGCCCCTCTATTTATATGTTGAGCCTTGGGGTCTAAACTTGGAGTAAAAGCCTCCTCCAGGTCGGTTTTGCCCGCACAAGGTCGGTTTGGCCCGCAGGGAAAGAGTCCAACTCGGATCCCTGCCGAACCGTGCACAGTCGCGCACAAGCGGTAGTACCGCTTCACACAAGCGGTAGTACCGCTTGGGCGGTAGTACCGCTTAACACAAGCGGTAGTACCGCTCGGGCGGTAGTACCGCTTCACCAAGCGGTAGTACCGCTTACGCGGCAGCAAAACTACTTTTGCACTTTCCAATACCTCGTGGGCTTTATCCCTTTGGCCCATATAAAGTGTTGCTGCACCCGAACACTTCGGTAAACATCCGGAACCCCTTCCGGTGAATTCCGGAACTCTTCCGGAGATCAAAACACTATTATCACATATATCAATCTTTACCTCCGGACTCTTCCGGAGATCCTCGTCATGTCCGGGATCTTATCCGAGACTCCGAACAACCTTCGGTCACCAACATAATAACTCAACTATACTAATCGTCACCAAACGTTAAGTGTGTAGACCCTGCGGGTTCGAGAACTATGTAGACATGACCGAGACACCTCTACGATCAATAACCAATAGCGGGACCTGGATGCCCATATTGGCTCCTACATATTCTACGAAGATCTTTATCGGTCGAACCTCTATGTTAAGGATTCAGATAATCCCGTATGCTGTTCCCTTTGTTCTTCGGTATGTTACTTGCCCGAGATTCGATCGTCGGTATCTCTATACCTAGTTCAATCTCGTTACCGGCAAGTCTCTTTACTCGTTTCGTAATACAAGATCTCGTGGCTAACACTTTAGTCACATTGCTTGCAAGGCTCATTGTGATGTTGTATTACCGAGTGGGCCCTGAGATACCTCTCCGTCACACGGAGTAACAAATCCCAGTCTTGATCCATGCCAACCCAACAGACACCCTCGGAGATACCTGTAGAGCACCTTTATAGTCACCCAGTTACGTTGCGACGTTTGATACACACAAGGCACTCCTCCGATGTCAGGGAGTTGCATGATCTCATGGTCATAGGAACAGATACTTGACATGCAGAAAACAATAGCAATAAACTGACACGATCAAATGCTACGTTCTTAGTTTGGGTCTTGTCCATCACATCATTCTCCTAATGATGTGATCCCGTTATCAAATGACATCTCATGTCAATGGCTAGGAAACCTTAACCATCTTTGATCAACGAGCTAGTCAACTAGAGGCTTACTAGGGACACAGTGTTGTCTATGTACCCACACATGTATTTGAGTTTCCAATCAATACAATTATAGCATGGATAATAAACGATTATCATGAACAAGGAAATATAATAATAACCAATTTATTATTGCCTCTAGGGCATATTTCCAACACTACAGCAGGTTCATCACCTAGCGGTGCATCAAGGACATAATTCTTCTGTGCAGCAATGAGGATAATCCTCAAGTTACGGACCCAATCCGTGTAGTTGCTACCATCATCTTTCAACTTAGCTTTCTCTAGGAACGCATTAAAATTCAACGAAACAGTAGCACGGGCTATTTATTTACAACATAGATATGCAAAGAAACCATCAAGACTAAGTTCATGATAAATTAAGTTCAATTAATCAAATTACTAATGAACTCCCACTTAAATTAACATCCCTCAAGTTAACTAAGTGATACATGATCCAAATCAACTAGCCCATGTCCGATCATCACGTGAGATGGGATAGTCATCAATGGTGAACATCTCCATGTTGATCATATCTACTATATGACTCATGTTCGACCTTTCGGTCTCCAGTGTTCCGAGACCATGTCTGTACATGCTAGGCTCGTCAAGTTTAACCCAAGTATTCTGCTTGTGTAAAACTGGCTTACACCCGTTGTATGTGAACGTAGAATCTATCACACCCGATCATCACGAGGTGCTTTGAAACGACGAACTTTAGCAACGGTGCATACTCGGGGAGAACACTTTTATCTTGAAATTTAGTGAAGGGATCATCTTATAATGCTACCGTCGTTCTAAGCAAAATAAGATGCATAAAGGATAAACATCACATGCAATCAAAATATGTGACATGATATGGCCATCATCTTGTGCTTTTGATCACCATCTCCAAAGCATCATCATGATCTCCATTGTCACCGGCTCGACACCTTGATCTCCATCGTTGCGTCGTGGTCGTCTCGCCAACTATTGCTTCTACAACTATTGCTAACGCATAGCGATAAAGTAAAGCAATTACATGGCGCTTGCATTTCATACAATAAAGAGACAACCATAAGGCTCCTGCCGGTTGCCGATAAATTACAAAACATGATCATCTCATACAATAACGTATATCATATCATGTCTTGACCATATCACATCACAGCATACCCTGCAAAAACAAGTTAGACGTCCTCTACTTTGTTGTTGCAAGTTTTACGTGGCTGCTACGGGCTTCTAGCAAGAACCGTTCTTACCTACGGCACAAAACCACAACGGTGATTTATCAAGTTTGCTGTTTTAACCTTCAACAAGGACCGGCCGCAGTCAAATTCAATTCAACTAAAGTAGGAGAAACAGACACCCGCCAGCCACCTTTATGCAAAACAAGTTGCATGTCTGTCGGTGGAACCGGTCTCATGTACGTGGACATGTAAGGTTGGTCCGGGACGCTTCATCTTACAATACCGCCGAATCAAAATAAGACGTTGGTGGTAAGCAGTATGACGATCACCGCCCACAACTCTTTGTGTTCTACTCGTGCATATCATCTACGCATAGACCTGGCTCATGATGCCACTGTTGGGGAACGTTGCATGGAAAACAAAAAAAATTCTACGCACACGCAAGATCTATCCATGGAGATGCATAGCTACGAGAGGGGGAGTGTGTCTACGTACCCTCGTAGACCGTAAGCGGAAGCGTTAGAACAACGCGGTTGATGTCGTCGAACAACTTCACGATCCAACCGACCGAGTACCGAACGTACGACACCTCCGCGTTCAGCACACGTTCAGCTCGGTGACGTCATCGACTTCTTGATCCAGCAAGACGGCGAGGTAGTGGATGAGTTCCGGCAGCACGACGGCGTGGTGACGGTGATGGTGATGCTATCTCCGCAGGGCTTCGCCCAAGCACTGTGAAAATATGACCGAGGGACGGAACTGTGGAGGGGGGCGCCGCACACGGCTAAGACAATGTTGTGTCTCCTTTGGGGCGCCCCCTCTCCTCTATTTATATATGTGTAGGGGTTTGGAGTAGAAGGAATAGTGCCACGTGAACAGTAACCGTGAATAGTACACACGTGGACTTGGACTCCAAAGTCCAATCCTATTCCTACTAGGACTCTCCCTTTTTCCTTCCCTAGCTGCGTGGGCTTTTGAGGACTTGGTGCGCCTGGCCTAAGCCAGCCCTTGGGACGTGGTGGACCCACTTGTGGACTTCCGGACCCCTCCGGAATCCTCCGGAACCTTCTGGAAGCTTCCCGGTACAATACCGAAAAAAAACTGCACCTTTTTCCGGAACCCAAAATATGACTTCCCATATATAAATCTTTACCTCTCGACCATTCCGAGACTCCTCGTGACGTCCGGGATCTCATCTGGGACTCCGAACAATATTCGGTTACCAATTCACATAACTCATATAACACTATGTCGTCAACGAACGTTAAGCGTGCGGACCCTACGGGTTCAGAAGTGATGTAGACATGACTGAGACGCCTCTCCGGTCAATAACCAATAGCGGAACCTGGATGCTCATATTGGTTCCTACATATTCCACGAAGATCTTATCGGTCGAACCGCAATGACAACATACGTAATTCCCTTTGTCCGTCGGTATGTTACTTGCCTGAGATTCGATCGTCGGTATCTCCATACCTAGTTCAATCTCATTACTGGCAAGTCTCTTTACTCGTTCCGTAATACATCATCCCATAACTAACTCCTTAGTCACTTTGCTTGCAAGCTTCTTATGATGTGCATTACCGAGAGGGCCCAGAGATACCTCTCCGAAACACGGAGTGACAAATCCCAGTCTCGATCCATGCCAACTCAACGGACACCTTCGGAGATACCTGTAGAGCATATTTATGATCACCCAGTTACGTTGTGACGTTTGATAGCACACAAGGTATTCCTCCGGTATCCGGGAGTTGCATGATCTCATGGTCTGAGAAACATGTATTTGACATTCAAGAAAGCAGTAGCAATAAACGTGACGATCATATGCTAAGCTAACGGATGGGTCTTGTCCATCACATCATTCTCCTAATGATGTGATCCCGTTATCAAATGACAACTCATGTCTATGGTTAGGAAACCTTAACCATCTTTGATCAACGAGCTAGTCTAGTAGAGGCTCACTAGGGATACGGTATTTGTTTATGTATTCACACATGTATTTAAGTTTTCGGTCAATACAATTATAGCATGAATAATAAACCTTTATCATGAATAAGGAAATATAAAATAATAACAACTTTATTATTGCCTCTAGGGCATATTTCCATCATAGAGAACTTGACACTAATTCTAATTAAAATACACCAACCGCGTGCGTAACCGTGATTGTCTCTTTTCGAGTGAGTTCGGAAAGAGAACACGGTGGGGTTATGTTTGACTCGTAAGTAGGTGTTCAGGATCACTTCTTGATCATTATTGTTTGCGACCGTTATGCGTAGTTTACTCTTCTTATTCTTGTACTCGTAAGTTAGCCACCATATATTGCTTAGTGCTTGTTGCAGCCTCACCACTTAACCATTCCATACCCATTAAGCTTTGCTAGTCTTGATACCCATGGTTATGGGATTGCTGAGTCCTCGTGGCTCACAGTTTACTACAACAACAGGTGCAGGTACAGGTAATGCGATGATTTGACGTGAGAGCGATGCTTATTCTTTTGGAGTTCTTCTTCTGCTTCTTCTTCTTCTTCATCGATCATAGGATGGGTTCCCGGTTGGCAGCCTGGGACTAGTAGGATGGATGTCGTTCTTCTTTTTTGTTTGATTTCATCCGTAGTCGGATCCTGCTCTTCTGTATGATGATTGCTATGTATTTATTGATGTATTGATGTATTCATGCTGTAGCTTGTGGTGAGTGTAAGTCTTTATCTGGTATTCTCATCTATTCAGTACATGGTATGTTGTAATGATATCCACCTTGCGAAGCGTCTCCGATATGCGCTTCTATCCTTAGTGGGATTTTTTAGTCCCTTGAGGATAGGACCGCATATTGGGTGTGACATGACCAGTGCAAGGGAAACGACGGCGACTGGCGACGCCGATAGTCTAGTCACTAGAGAGAACACAGATCCCAGCAGATAGAGTCGTAGCCGTCGGGACGCCAGCAAGCATGGACACTGGAGAATGCAGGTCTAAGGTCGCCGAGGCCGGGGTAGCGCCGGCAAAAGTCCGACGCAAGGCGCCCCGCGTCCACCACACCACCAGGCCGGTGCGCCCCCAAAGGCAACTGGGGAACAACCACCGTTGCCTCGACACGCTGCCACAGCGGAGCCGCCATTGCAGCAAGAAGGAAGGCGCCACTAGAGACAAGGAGACCCACATGCACGAGGCGGGCTGGCAAGCTCGGGGCAGCCTGTTAAGTTGTGATCCAAATTCATATGGGGGCTAAGTTGTGATGGAGCGGAGCGGAGGCCCGTCGCCGTCCTTTTTAAGGCTGACAATACTCATTTTTAGGCTTTTGTGGGGACACAACGGATGGCCTTTTTAAGGCATTTTTTTAGTTTAGCGGGAAGTTGTTTTAAGTTAGCCCAGGGCTTCGTAGCGCTTTAGTTTGTGCTAACGGGCACGGTGCAGCAAACGAATTCATTGGGATGCTACCAAGTCGAACGTCAGATCGGTATTCGAGTCCTTTAGTGAAAATGTTATATATTATCCTAAAATTTACGGGTTGCAGGCACAACTTTTCCTTATGTGCAATCATTTTCAAGCATTATAGTTTTGTGTAACAAGTGCCGAAAAAGTTGAGGCTCCTCAATATTTAATCCCCTGCTTTTTTTTTTTGCGAAAAACTTCCAATCTATTCATCTTCAATCATGGCAATATTTAATCCCCTGCTTTTGACAGCAACAACGGGATAGAACCTGAGATGATACCATGATAAAAAATACAGGATGATATAGGAAGTATACGAGTTTAAGCAACAAGATACGACAGCACAGATTTGTCATACGGTAAATGTAAATCAAAGATCAACCGATGGATGAATTTGTCGGCTTATCGTGTTTCTTTTCAGTGGAACATCATCCATAAACGCATGCCGATCTCATTCGTTCATGTCAATCGAATCGGGCAAATTATCAAAACTTCAAGAGTAGCCGTCTTTCATGTCTCATTTGCCTTGCAGTCTTGCACTACCATCTGATTAGCCCACCTGAAGTGATTCCATCTTCTAGTGTTTCTTTGAAAAGGTGTTTTCCTCCATGCATGCGCAACGTGAACATACATGTTGAGTGGACAGGGAAATCAGAAAATCACTAGCACTGCCAATAAATATCACAAATAAAATATATCTAACACTACCTAAAAATATCACAAATAGAAAACTAGGCTTCTGAGTTCTCCTACCCAGTCATCAGTTAAACATTTGAGCTGAAACCTTACTCCGTAAACACGGAAAATATTGCAACAAAAGGAAAGCAAATGGAAAAACGGATGGAATAGACACGTGAACTTGACAAAGCAGTAATAAACCGATGTTATATGTGCTCCATCACCATAGAAGTAAACTCAAGCAATGCACAAGGATGCGCTCGGCACTATCGAAAGGCCTCACCGTGCCGAGATCAAGCAGATGATTGCAGCAGCAACACCCACTTACTCAACAAGGATCCCCTCAACACCGTTGAAAGGCATCACCATGCCGAGAACAAGTGGATTGCAACAACAATTCCCGCTTACTCAACAACTATCACTGTGGACTGTCGATGGCTTTTCTTTGTTTGCCGAATATTATTTATCACTGCATTAAGAAATCGTCTCACCCAAGACCCTCACCGGCTAACCCAGATTTCGAGGCTTGCCACCAACACCATCAAAGGGCATTGCAAAACTGAGCATAAAAAAAACACGAACCTTTCTAACATACTGAGCGATCGTTACCACAAAGACAACGATCAACCGGGGCTACACCGAGAACACAGAACTCAACCGCGGATTAGCATCCAGTATCATGGAACAAACTCTAGCATGCACGGCTAATAGGCAGCTGAAATCAAGAGGCGGCACCATACGAGAAGTAGATGTCATCTCTGTGACACTTATAGGCGCAGCCTAAAAAGATCCCTCCCAACACAGCTAAAATCTGCACCCAACATGGGCAATGAAGGCGGAGAGGATGGACCGGGGTTCATCGAGGATGAACTCACGCCGCCCAACCCAAGCCCAAGGAGGGAAATGGCATCCACAGACCTTATCGTTACGTGAACACATTAGCCAGTTACATCATTGCGAAACCGTTGAAATATTTGAATGACCTCATGACAAGTTATAACTGTGCGTAAGTTGTAACATTTCCGAGTGCAGAATGCATGTGACATTCTTTTCATAGGCCAGCAACAGCAAACTTCATAAGCTGTATTCAAATATACGATCTCCTGGCTAGTAGGACGACCTGCCACATGCACGTTAGCAGCAATATATACCAGCATTACATGATATGTTTTCGTGAAGCAAAGCACCAACAGACCTAGCGCTACTCTGCTAGTCATGTTTTCTAATCCATTGGCTCGGTTATTCGCGCGGCAAAATATATAGTTATGCCTGTAATTTGCGCCTAAGCACCGTGCACTCCGAAGAGCTTAAGCGCCCCGTAGGTGGTGGCCATGGCGAGCCACCCTCCCACCAGCACCCGGGCCCCGGACCGCACCACGCTCGCGCCGCCCAGGTACGCGCCCAGCACGCCGAAGCCGGCAAGCCCGACGCTGCTCGCCGCGCACACGGCCGCCACCCTGCCCGCCCACGTCCGCACGAACCCGCCGCTCAGAAGCGGCAGCGCGGCGCCCGCGGCGAACGCCAGGGCCGACGCGCCCGCCGCCAGCGTCGGGCTCGGAAGTTTATCCTTGTCGCCGCTGCCTCCGTCGACGTCGCGGGTGCGCTTGATCTGGGCCACCTCGATGTCGTACTGCGCGTACACGGACACGAACTCGCCGATGGCCATGCTGCAGGCGCCGGACACGAGCCCCGCCACGCCCGACACGAGCATCGCGCCCCTGGACTCGTTGACCGCCCCCACGCCGATCATGAGGGAGGCCACGGTGACGAGGCCGTCGTTGGCGCCCAGGACGGCCGCGCGGAGCCACTGCGCGCGCGCTACGTAGTTGACGCCGTCGCCGCCCGGGCTGCCGCCACCCGCCTCCACGTCGTCCTCGACGGCGGCCGCCTCGGGACTGATCTCTTCTTGCTTTGGCTTGGCGAGGGACTTGGGTGCGGCGTCCGCGGCCGCGTGGACGTGCGAGCTAAGGTCGGCGGCGGGAGCCATGGACGCAGCACGCCGCGGGTGCAATGAGATGAGCTCTGGCACTGTTGTGTGCAAATGGGAACCTGGACTGGAGCGTGGTAGCCACACTCGCGGCGGCCGGGGTATTTATAGGGAAACTAGCTCAGCGTGATGATTTTTTCTTTAGCACGATGGAATGACATGTGGCCACACACAGAGATCAACTTTCTGTGAGTCGCACGCCTTCGGTGGGTATTATATGGGCACTGCAAAGAGTTTTGATTCCAAATAGCGAGTTTTCTTTCTCTTTTTCTTTATTATTAATTGAATTGATCCACAGACGTGGTGCGGCAAAAAAAAATTGAGATGAACGTGGTGCGACATCTGGGATGCGCTCGAGAACACTTCGGGCGGGAGGGATTCCATTTCCACGAGAGTTAAAACAGGTGTTCGTCCGGCGCGCCCCACAAGTTTTCGACGAATCCACAAAACTGGGAAAGATGGGCGTGGTAACCGTCGTCCTGATGCATCACAGAACTGGTAAAGAACGGCGTGGTGACAGCGTCAGTGACCTTTTCGGCTCTTTGTCACTTGGCTGGTTTTGTTCCTCGAATACACAAATGCGAGCAGAAGCATCAACACAACCGGCCACCTTGTGAACAGATGTGCTCATGTTATCCGTCTAAAATTAAACAGGTTCAGAAGCTTGGGACATTTTCAGGTAACATTTGCGCTATCCTGCTCTCGTTGGAGTGGATGAAACGCGTTCTCACTCAAAACAAGCAAAAGGGATGAAGATGATTCCTGCCGTTACTTTATTCATTCATTTACAGAGACGCGCTTGCTCTGAAGAAAAAGGCAGATGCCACAAGAAAGGGAGATAGGATACACATAGGCCAGGCTGAAAGCAGAAACTCCACCGTTGCAAGCAAGCTCGAAGCTGCCATTTTCGATTCTAGGAGTGCGTTTTACAGATAACCAGGTAGTAGTACAGAAGCATCAGTCGCAAAGCAAGTAAGAATGCATCGGCTGCAGAATTCATGGTTTCATACTGCCCCGTGCACAGAAACTTCAGCTCAGGGCATCGACGATCCAGCGCGGGTATTACTCCAGTTTATTATAAACACATAGTTCAGTATGATGATGATTATATATAATTCCAAACACACACCAGTGGGTTTCCAGCAACACGTGTCCGGTCGGTTTTGCTTTTATACAAAACACTATCAACAGATGCGGATCATGACACTGCTTGAGTTTGAGAACGAGTTGCCGTAACAAGTGCCAATTGATGGTTATATACATAGCTCATGGAGTTATCCTCAATACGGACTACCGATCTTACCGTGTAGTATCCTGTGTGATTGGCAGATTGGGAGCCTTCATCTGTTAAGTTAGGATCTATCCAGTGAATCTTGCAGTCTAGATCTACTACGGGAAAGCAGGTTCTCCTTTATATCTTTGAAAGATTCAAGCTCCTCAAACGCATCAGATGTTCTACGGGACATGAACGAGCTGGTGTTGCCTGCTTCAGAAGATTCGGCCCTTGATGTAAGAGATGAATTGCTAGGATCTCGCAACGGACGTGCAGACCTCAGCAGATGGACAAGATAGCCAACAGCAGCATCTTGTGATTTATGGGAGGACGATCCCGACTGGTCCTCCTTACCACCGCTGCTCCTGTAAAGTGCATGACATGGAAAATATCAAAAAAAAAATGCTGATCAGTAAAATTTAATAAATAGGGTTTAAAAAAGGTTCTCAAGCACTAACCATCACATAATATTATATACATGTAGAATATACTGCTTAATTAACTAACTGGATACCCAGGTCATGAACCACATGGAAATATCTGGCAAATTTGAAGCAGGACTCAAACATACCCAGGTCTGGAATCAGGTGCATCAACATCATCCACAGCAAAAGGAAGATATGCATCATCATTATCATCCTGCGTAGACAGTCTGCTTGAACTTCTTGAAATTCCATGCCGTGGGGAACCACTAGAGGAGAAAACACCTGAGAACCTGCCAGATTCCTCCCTACTGTCCTTAATCTGCATATAGGCCAAAAAATATAGACTTAGCAACCATAAAATTTAGTCTATCAACCTTGGTTTATAAAGCACAATGGAAAATAAAGGTAATCTTAAGGCTCATATGCTGCCTGTCATAGGTGTGAAGAGCGGTGACCCGTTTGCCTGCCACTTTTGGCATAAAACTTTGCCAACATCCAAACATCCCCTCACACTTCCAATACACAGGTTCTGGACCATGCGAAAAAGATAAGGAAATGCCCGTAATATGTCGGTATTAGGTTTTTATAAGATGTGGCCCACAAATCAGTTAGCGAAAACAAACACTTGAAGATTTGTTCAGCAGAAATGGAGATTTATGAAGAAGACATGCTTAGAAAACTCAAGCAGGTGCACCTACTGGTATTGTTTGTACAAGAACAGCTCAGACACCAGGCACTCCATGGAATACATTCTGCCAACAGGAGTTGAACTCTAATACTCCAAACATCATAACTCAGTTAGAGTAGGCAGGTTTATCTCTCATGCGGCCCCACCAACTGAGACTGGGAGATGCTCAGTTATGAAGAAGACGTGCCAATTTGGCTTATTATATTTCTTTAGCAACATTTTGATCTTAAATGCAAGTGCTCATGAACCTTTATCATAACGAATTGGCCTAACAAGGCGAATTCAGAAAGAAGAACTTACTGTTTAATTCAACTCATTGAGAAAAACAAGGACATAAGATTAGAAATAAAATTCTTAGAAATCCACTAATTTATGATGTGAACACTATGTTTGTCAGCTATCAGCAAGTGATTTCCAGTATCAAATATGAATATAACAAGTTTCACATCCAACTTTTGGCACAGTTATTTCCAATCCCAGATATGAATATTATACTCCCTCCGATCCATATTAATTGTTGCTGATTTAGTACAACTTTGTACCAATAATTAATATGGATCGGTGGGAGTAACAAAATTAAGATTTTCAAGTTTTGACATAGAAAATGTGAAGTATAACTGTATAAGATATATATTTGAATATTTCTTCCCCCAAAATAATATGTATATTCATACAATAACATTCTCACCAGAAGTTGACAACCAATATTTCACTACGACCAAGTATGTATAATGCATAAACTAATTTATGAATAGCATCAGGGATAAATAGGGGATCTATTGGAAAAGGGTGAGCTTACGCAAATTTACTCAATACAAGGAGTTTTCTAACTTCACAGGGCCTTATAAAACTAGCAGCCACTATATAAAATACACCAAAGGTCCTATAAGTATCACAAGTATGTCAAGTTAGTCCTAAAAGTATCAAAATGCATATTTCATGAACTTGTCTACTTTTGAGACCCAAATATGCATTTTCATACTATTAGGACTAAGGCTATTTAGTCCGGTCAGGTTTGATCTACAAAGAACCAGGAGAGGTGTCATTGCCAAAATAAGTAAATTCAAATAAATAAAATAGCATGTCAGCCTTCGAGCAATTCTAATGAACTCTTATGCTCCAATCATGGTGTGTACATAGTACAGATTCACAATACGATTATCATTAGTAATCAGACAAAATTCAATAAAAAGAAGGTTTAGTATGCCACGGCACCCTAGGTTATAAGATTATGAGAATCATATCATACCAAGTGCTAGTCTGGAGTGATAGAAATTATGCTACTACAACTATCAGGCTAAATGCTCGAGAAACAATATCAGGCTAAATTAAATAAACTATGTATTATCTCCCAAACAAAATAGCTGTGTGCTAACGCTAAGCCTCTAACAGGGCGCTCTTTACGCTGAAATCATGTATCTGTTTAAAAGAGAATAATAGACTAAAGTTTAGGCTCCTGCTCTTGTACCGAACTGGTGAAGGGAAGTTTTAACAACATGCCTTTATGGTTGGTTGCATGTGTTGCCGCGGCCTTCTAACTTTAGTGAGGACTACTAAAATTACCAAGATTCCACCCTACTTGACACAACAACATATCAACCACCCTTATAGACTCCGTCCAGGCTGCATTTCGGATACCATGCAATCTGTACTGTCCTTGAGTTTTCAGTTATGCACACAAAAATAATCAGTTAAGCATATGCAAGTGCGAGGAATCACCTTTGGAGCAGCAGGCAAGTTAGCGTAGAGATCGGCCATCCGAAGCCCCTCTGCCTTCCGCAACGAGCGGCTGCTCTCTGTCAGTGACTCGTGTGACCGTGCCTCTCCTCGCACGCTCTTGGGTGAAGGTGGAGGTAGCATGAACCCCCTGCTGGGATCGGACATGTTCCGATACTGGACAGGGCCCCTCCCTCCGCCCGCTTGCGGTATGCTCATTGGTGCTGTCTCCCCGCTCAGCCGCGACTGCAGGTAGCCGCCACCGAACGTGGGGGGAGAGGGCGTGGGAGACGAGTACAGCGTTGGGGGCGGTGAGAACTTGGCGTGCTGCCCGGGCGACTGTGGCCAGTAAGCAGCAGGCGACGCCCAGCTGTTGGGGCGCCGTGAGGGCAGCGGCAAGGCCGAGCTGGCAGCCTGTGTGAGCGACGACGGGAAGGAGCGCATAGGCTCCGCTGCCGGGCTCCCGACGTAATCGGTGATGAGCATGGCGGACGAGAGAGACGTGATCTCGAAGTTGTAGGCGGCGAGGGTGGGGAGGTACTGGACGGACACGACCAGGCGGCCGAGCTGGGTCTCGACAGGGGGGAAGCCGCGGGTGCGCATGGCCGCCTCCTCAGGGCGGGAGAAGGGGGCTGCGAAGGAGCCGACGCGGTAGCCCATCTCGTAGTTGTAGCCCTGGCCGGACGCGCAGAGCGTGCGGAAGACGCGGTACGCCGGGAGGAGGCGCAGCGTGGTGTAGAGCGACCTGAGCAGCGTGATGCAGCGCTTGTACGCCCTGTTGACGGCCAGCCCCTCCCCCGCCTCGGCGGCCGCCCTCTCCCCCGCCGACCAGGGCTCGCACGCCACCGTCCACCTCTCCACGACCTCCTCCCCGCCGCCGCCGGCTGAGGCCAGGTACACGCCCACCACGACCGGCTCCCCGAGGGCCGGCTCCGCGATGTGCTCGGCCGCGGGCGGCGGCGGCGGCGCGTGGAGCGGCAGGTGGAACCACCTGTCCCGCCTCCGCACCGCCGCCGACGCCGGCGCCGACGAGATCTGGCGCGGCGCGCGCGCGGCGAGGATGGCGTGCAGCGCCTTGAGGTGGAACTGCGGCACCATCAGCTCCGCGCCAGACCGGCCGCCGCCGCCACCACCACCGCCAGAGTCCGACAGGCTCGCCATTGCGACCAATCTACTCCCCGCAACTCCGCGGCAGTCAAACCCTGTTCCCCGCTGCTACTCTGCTGCATGGCTAGGGCGCGCGCGGCAGTACGGCCGCATAAATCTGGGCTCGCTGGCGCGCCAGGGGCGATCGGTTTGGAGAAGGCGGATCCGCGCACGACCGGGACCTGGCTTCGGCCTTGGCTTGCTCGGGAAGGAGGAGGAGTTCGGATATGTCGTTCGTTCCGTTTCGTTCCAGCGGCCGTGGGATTGGGGAATTTGGTTCGTGGTTTTGAATCGTGCTAACGGGTGGTCGCTGTTGGCGTCCGTCACGCCGCAATCAGTTTCGTTTTAGGTGCGGCGAGGAAGGCATCATCACCACTTCACCAGTTCCAATTATTTGCGTTCCGATAAGAAGCCAAACTCTCTCTCTTTCTTTTTTTGCATTCAAAAAAAGAGTCATTGACCTAACCGGTGCGTTGTCAGTTTCACGTGGTTTTGCCAAATTTTGTCGAATTTGGGTGGGTTTTGGGTTGGTGAAGTTTGAATTTGGACTGATGATAAGAAGAAGATGCGGCTGTTGGCGTGGCTGTGCCGTGCACGTTGGCCGCGTGCACGTTTGGGGTTTGTTTGATGGAGTGGAGAAGGAAGGAAGGAAGGAAGCTTTGAAGGGACGGCTGAATCCCTCCCTTCCCTCCCTATATTATATTATATATATATATATATATATATAATAATAAAGCGTCCAGTGCTTCTGTCGTCCGTCGCGCATATTTACAGAAAACCCACTATAGTTTCCTGAAATCAACCCGCACTACAGGTTTTAGTAAGTCAGAAAAACGTTTCGAATTTACAAAAAGCCCCCTGAGTTTTCTTTCGACGCAGAAGCGGCGGGGTCGCGTGCTGCTGCGTGCTGGATCTGAGGGGAGGAGAAGCACGCGTTGCGGCTCTCCTCGGGAGTTCGGGCGCGGTGTTGGAACTAATCTTGATGCTTTGTACCAGCATGTAGTTTTGAGTCATGCATGTCCAAGCTACTAGACTGCGGGTGTGTACTCACGTGAAGATGAGTTAATGTGTGTACACACAAGTTTGTAGTGGGATTAGGTGAGTCAGTTAGTAGCAGCAAGAGAATAGGTCTAGGTGCATGCGTGAGTGGATTTGTGACTCTACCAGTGTGCCTTGCATGTTGGCCGAGTCCCATGCGTCTGGAGAGATTCCAGGAGGTGGAGTAGTTGGGTTAGTGGCCGGGCATGGCGGCCGGGTTGTGTGCGTCAGGCTAACCTCCTGTGTATAAGTATTACTTGAGTTAATGAGAGAAGGAACCCGAGAGGGCTGGGAAACAATGTAGCATTTGTGTTGCCAAGGTAGAGAGCCTCTCGACAAAGCTAGCTGGTTCTCTTCCTTGTACATGTGTGTGTGTGTGTGTTGAGCTCTTCTCACTGCGTGTGTGTTGTGTGAGACAAACCAAAGAGAGAAGAGGGAGTTGAGAGGTAGTAGAAGAAGCGGCGCTGCGAGGAGGCGGCGCCAACACGCGGGAGCTCGGGGACGACGAGCGCGGGGTGCGGCGCGCGATGGACGACGAGCACGGGGAGCGGCGGCCTGCAATGGGCTTGGCGGTCTCGGGTGCAGAGGATGGACATGGCCATCGGCAGGGCAGTGGCAGCCGAACGAGGGTGCAAGGAGAGCAGCAGAAGGCGGACGCAGGGCTCGGTTGGCACACAGGAGGTTGTGAAGGGGTGGAGCTCGCCGTCCGGTGAGCAGAGGACGAGCGCGGCAAAGGGGCGGAACTACTCGTGGCCAGGGTGGCCGATGGTGGTGCGGCACAGGACGGGCGCAGCAACGCGCGACCCGTGCGAGAGGAGGGCGGCAGAGCAAGCTCGAGGGCCACGGCGGGATCGGGAAGGGGCGGAGCTCGGGCATCCGCTGTCACCGCGCCCGGCCGTCGGAGCATCGTCCCGGTCGCCGTCGCAGCGGCAGCAGCATCCGCCATCACCGCTCCCGCCAGCGAGCGACCTTGCATCGGACGTTGCTACTTACAGAAGCATGGTTGTTGGTGGATGTGGCTCCAGCCTGAAGAAGCCCGGTGGCTCGTCCATGCAGCCTGCTAGACAGAGATAAGGGGAGAGAAGAGAGGAAGGGAATCGATGATGGGGAGAAGAAGGGCGGCTGAGAAGATAAGGTCCATGCAGCCAGCGGTGTGCAGGCCACACACGCGTCGCCAGCGTGAAACGGCTGGTGGAATAGGATTACATTGCAGCCCCGCTTGAAAACAAGCAATTCCCACAGCTAATACAAATAGCTAGATTAACTCAAGACATGCTGCCGTACATGCATTTGTTTACACGATTGCCGGTTTGGTTCTACATTTGTTTTAAGTTGGATTTGCATCTGTTTGTGTTTTTCATGTATTCATACTAACTACACAGGTTAGGATACGGCGAAAACATATATGCCTGGGCGCCTAATGAAATAAATACATTTCAGAAGCTTGATCTCGATTTTATACGAGTGCATAATAAATCATCGACATTACAGCATAGGCATTTACATGTCATAGCCACATTCTTTAGTTGTTCTCAATAAAGTTGTTGTTCCGGACGAAAGAAGATGACATGCTTGATGTCCCTGAAGATGTTCATGTTGAAGGTGGTACGGAGGAACATGTCAACCACCTTAAACATCGTTTTGACCCAAACATTGATGCCATGGAGAAACAAGAACAATTGCATATAGGTAAATTTACTTTGAAACTGTTGTATATATGATATTTCTATTTTTATTATCTGCTGTCAGTGCAATAGTTAATCTGTCGGTGTGGTATGCTTTGTCACTATGCGTCGATAAAATGATCTACAACGTCGTACTAAAGTCGTCGTACAAAACACATGGTGTATATAGCAATGCTCTTACTTTAGTACTCCCTCCGCCCTCCGCCCAGAAATCCGACAAGTATTTCCGGGCGGAAGGAGTATCATTTTTCCACTTTCTAAATTGCTTCAAAGAAAAACATGATACTCTAGCAAGCAAAGAACACAAATATTTTGATACTTTTGTCCAACGTAATTAAATTTATTTATAAGTAGCTACACATGCTCTATTTATGAAGCAAAATTTATATCAGTTTTTAATCAACAACATATTCATACAGTATACAAAACTCTCTTGCAAGCAAGCAATTTGGATGGCAATCTCGAGTCATGGATGCTAAGAAACAAAGAAGGGAAAGAGATAGAGAGCGGTATGCACATATGACCAATGAAGAAAAACAAAAAAAAACTGAAAAGGTGTCGTGAAACCTATCAACTAAAAAAATAAAGATTCGCCCCAGTTGCGAAAAAAATACATACAAGAGAGGAAGAAATATGCAAACATGAAGCCAACACAGGAGATAAAAAAGTGCGCATGGAAAAGGTAGAAATACACAAATATGCAACCAGAAGAAAAGAAATCTAGAATAGATCAAATTGCAACTAACCGTGAATTGAGGCGCAACACACTAAGCAAAGATTCAATTGCGATGAAGAATGCCGCATATATCGCGATAGAACAAAAAGTTAGTACATTTATACGACAAGAACTTCAAGGTTAGCGCGCACACACACAACATGCCTGGACGCTAGGCGAAGCATACGACATTTTTATTGTGTGATATCAGTAACTCAACATAAATATTGTGTGTATGATATTTCTATTATTATTATGATGGTTAATTTACTGGTGAGATATGCGTTGTCACTATACATTGACGGTCCGATCTACAACGTCATGTTGAAGTCAGACGAAAAACATTATGTGTACTCTTCAAAAATCCTTTGAATTAGTATAACTGAATTCTTGAAGAATGTGCTTCAAAGTCGAGAAAAATGCACTCGGTGGAAGTCCTCCGTGCACTCCTATCTTCCAACCACTGCCCATCCAACCCGTAGCAACGCACGGACCTTTTTGCTAGTGAATAATAATATTTTGGGGCTGTTTGGATGGTAGCCCTGACCTGCCATGCCAATAATTTGGCGTTGACCGATGGGGTTGGCCTGCGTTTGGTTCACAGCCAATATTTTGGATCCCAGCCAATATTTTGGTCGCCCGTTTTAGCTCATGCAGCCGCGCGTGGGCAGACGCTGGCGGCGAATTCCTTCGCCAAAAAATTGGCACGGCCAATTTTGGTAGGGCTGCCATGGGCAGCATCCAAACAGCCCCTTCCTTCCTTTGATTCCCTCCCTCGTTTACCTATCAAATCATATACTAGTACTACTACTACTGTTGTTGCTCTGGCGTGTGAAGGAGCGCGAGGCAGACGTGTGAAGGAGCGCGAGGCAGACGTGTTCGTCCCTTGCAAAAGGGGGCTTCGTAATTGCTTTGGACTTTTGCATGTACTACATCTACATGGGATGGGATGGGATCTTCGAAAAGTGTTTTTTTATTTTTGACAGCAGTGTCATTGTTTCATCCAGTCCTAAGCAAAATAAAGTTTGCATGTTTTGGTTTGATTGGATTTATCTTTTCTTCAGAATTCACTTCCTCCTTTTTTTTTGGAAAACTTTCGATCTATTCATCTTTAATTATGGCAGTACAACGAACACCAGAAATAATAAAAATTGCATCCAGGTCCGTAGACCACCTAGCGACAACTACAAGCACTGAAGCGAGCCGAAGGTGCGCCGCCGTCATCGCCCCTCCCTCGCCAGAGCCGGGCAAAACTTATTGTGGTAAACAGTCGGGAAGTCGTCGTGCTAAGACCCCATAGGACCAGCGCACCAGAACATCAACCGCCGCCGATGAAGAGTAGCATAGATCGAAAGGATCCAACTTGAAGACACACAAACGAGGACGAACGAGGACCAGATCCGAGCATATCCATCAAAGACAGATCCATTGGAGACACACCTCCACACGCCTACCGAAACGGGATATATGCGGGGAGAACCTTATTCCATCTTCAGGGAGCCACCGCCGTCTCGCCTTCCTGAGCAGGACACAAACCCTAACAAAACTCAAAGAAAGATCTAAAAACGGGGCCCTCCTGCCGGCAAGGGCCGGGATCAACCGTGCCCCATGGCCCTAAGGCCACCGGAGATGAGGCGGGCCGGCGGTAGCGCCGGCGGGAGGCCGAGGAACCCTAAGAGAGGAGCCAGAGGCGGCGGCGGCTAGAATTCACCTCCTTCAAGGCTTTGTTTGGATGGAGGGGTGTCAATCCTAGTCTATTTGGATGGACGTGTAATTCGAACTAATATCCCAGACAAACAAGGTTGCTTCCATTTGATCTCTACTTGTCTACGCAAAACCTTTGTGTGCACTCCACAGTACAATCGTGTACTGTGGACTCGGACTAATACTTGAACTTTTGTACAATCATGGGAAATTATGGAGTAGTTTATTCTTGGCTTCACTACTGTGAAAAGGTTTTGGTTTGCTGAACAGAACTAATGGTAGGACATTGCGTTATCAGAATTTTTGAATTTTCCAATATCATCACACATGTTAATATGCGAACACCTGCATCCGAGCCAGTGTCTTAACCACTCGTTCCTCAACATAAATTTTGGCTTTAAAATATTAGGTGAATTTCAAACTAGATTATGACATTTCACCAACATGATTCTGACATCAAAGTTCACCGCTTTTCATGGCACACATGTTTCTTGGTGGATGTACTCCCTCCGTTCCTAAATATAAGACCTTTTAGAGATTTGTCAAATCTCTAAAAGGTCTTATATTTAGGAACGGAGGGAGTAGTATTCACCATCTTGTTTTTGCTTTTTCGTTGCATTAATATTTCAGATTTAATGTACTAGTTTGAAGGGGTTGGGTCACCATCTGCAAGACTACGTAGAAAGAATGTGGACAGTGAGAGAAAAGAATGGATGCCGATGGTGACGGGTCCGCTTATACCGTTGGTGCACTGTCATGTGTGATCATGCCAGTCAAAATTAATATTGTGATTCCTCGTAAAAATAATACGTACTATTGTGATTCTTTGGTAATGGGAAAGAAAACACCTAAATAAATCTTAGAACTTTTCTTACACCTATACAATCATGATGGAGGGGAGACAATAGCGGCATATGAAACTAAGTACTCCCTTCGATCCGAATTAATTGACGCAACCTCTATACAATGTAAGAGAGTACTTAGAATTCAGAATTTACATTTCAATCGGTATGAATAGTTTTGGGACCCAATAATATATTTGGCTGCAACATGATCAGTAAGAAACAGATAGCCAAGCAATAGCATCAAACATAACAAAAGTGGAGATCATAATTCACTCAAATATTGAGAAAAAGATTGAACTTGTGTTTGGCTCATTGTTTGAATTATGATCATCGTATTTGCTTCACTTGTGTGTTCAGCTATTCCATAGCTTCGTGCGTTCGGTTAGTTTGATTCGCTAAATACGGGGTTGTTACTTTGGTAAGTACGGTATTGATTTAGAATTCTGTCTGATTCTTATATATACCAAATTATTTGAGTATGATTTTGGTATATACCATATCAATCAAAGTCAACACGAATTCAAAAATTAGGTTATACCTTTTTGATTTTGTTTGTATTTTTGGTAATCGATCAATAAAAAAGCACACACGAAACAAAACATATTCGGTCAATAGCATAACCAGCTTCCACTTTCTAGTGATGCATATTTGCATGACACACACGCCATGAATAAAAAGACATAATGATATTTACTCTTGTTTGGTGCGCACATATGCAAAAAAAAAGTAATAATTCTTATGTTCAGCTATCCATCGGGTTCTTTGTATTTACCAAATAAATCATTGAAATGATTAATAATTATCATACCATACTTAATAACTAAGACAATTTAGGCTCGGTTCGGTTTTTTCCAATTTGTTTTTTTAGTTCATTTTGATATGCATAACCTTAATGTTCCATCATCAGCTAACCAAATATTTTCTACTTCTATGTTTGTTTTGACATAGCATATTATGAAAAGAAGAAAAAACATAGCAAAATGCAAAGTGAGGCTTAAGCCCAGGATATTTGTCGACATTGGTAAACGCCAATATTATGATCATATGCATAGGTGAGAGAAATGAGGGAAGGGGTTGTGTCAGGTAGTGTCGACAAGTGGTTCACTGTAACAAGAAGGATTTCCAAAGGTCCTGCCTTCCCTTAGGCTATTAAGTAACAACAACAACCCTCTCTTGGATTTCATTGATCTTTGTAGTAGATTGCAAGGAGTGTATTGACTAATCGAGATTACATTTGTACTAAATCGAGAGTTGAAGGATTTGTCAATTATTGCTAATCCAAAGGTTTGTGAGTATAGAAATGCTCTTGCTGTGTTCGATTTGTATTGGCTTGTGAATGTTGAGCGAGTTTTGATCTTAAGTGACTTGGTCTTCTGCAGGGAACGCTGGCTTCTTATTTAGACACAGAGTAGTGCCTTGAAAGGCACATATCCAATGCTCTGAGAAGAAATCCTATTCAACAACCGATTTAGGGAGAACTTCCTTAGTTGGCGGGAGTCATGACTTGTGGTGCCCTACGGTGATTTGCATATCTCCTGTAATCTCTTTCAAATATGGCGGGTAGACAATGTATCTAGAAGGTCCCTAGGGTATTCGATGGTATAAAAAACAATAGTCATACATTGCTCACCGCAAACATTAAAGTACTTCATTTATTACAAACTTATAATTTTAATCTCATGCATACTAAATTTTATGACAATACATCTTTTACTCTATCAAAAAATCTCACTGGACCATTCTAACTCTAGCACTTCGTGCGAAGAGAATAGGCCCCATGTATGAGAAAATCAACTAATTTATTGGTGCAAAGAATACCATGAGCAAGTTGAATGAACCATAAATGCTTATAATAAACTACTACTCTATAAGGTATTACTATCCTTGGATGAAGACGAAAAATGTGAAAAGGAAGAAAATGCGAAGGGAGAAGAAAAGAAAATAACTATTCAAACAGGACGCTGCACCTTGTTGCTTGAGTTTCGGCATGTGTCATCTACTTATCTCTAACTTGTATAAACCACATCAATCTTATCCCTATCCATTTCATACCTATGTATTGTCAATCTCACCTATACTCCCATTTCCCTTGTCAATGCCTCTCTACTGTAGGGCGCGAGAGTTACGTTATAGATGCTCTCCAACCGCATATGGTGTTCTATTTTTCGTAAAATATAATGGTACCATCTAGAGCCTAGTTCCCACCCCACGTGCCTCTGTTCGGGAGAAGTTCAGAATTATGAACCTATGGTGAGATAAGCAAGTACCAACATTGAAAAATAACTTCGAAGGGATGGAACCAAGCACAACAACACAAATGAGCTAACTTCAGAATATGCGCATACCCACGAATATTCAAATGTGTCGAAAGTCTCGAATATCGATTGCAACCATTTTTTAGCTACACTTTGACTATCATTCGCTCGAAGTGGTTTAGTTGCGAAGTTTCTTTGGAACCGATGAAGCAAATCTGCAAATGTATGTAGGTATTGATATCATGAGATGTCAACTGATGATACGCTTCTTCCAAATCTTCCATCAATAAGCTTATTTTTCTTTTAGGGAATTGCAAAGACTTCTGCCCGATCTCTGCAACACATGATACGAACCACCTAATATTTATTGCAAAATATATCAAGTGAACATACGAATCTAGGTCTAGTGAATCAGCCGGCTCCGCGTGGCCCGCTTAATCTACACTATACCAGAATTGGATGACTGCAATGGGCGAGTGCACGTGACGTCATGTGGGCAGGGCGTACACCGCGGCAGTAGCGTTCTAGCATGTTGTGCCTAATTGTTTCCAACAAAAATTCAATGTTTATAAATCATCCAAAAATGAAAAGAGCACAAATAGTCGTGCGAAAAGACATGCCGCTCGGGAAAAAAGACATGCCATCTTTCTTTTTGGGGGAAAAGACATGCCATCTTGATAGCTATACGCTATATAATCCATGTCACATTCAGCGTCCAAATCCGTAATAAATTCTGGCTAGCAAGAAGTTATTGATAATAACTCTGTGGCAACGTGTTCCTGCGGGACATGTGTTTGTCCCTCTCCTTTGGTATGTGCGTATTGCACGATTCACTACTCCCTCCGTCACGGTTTAGAAGGCGTGCATGGAAATTCTCTGGGATCTAGGTGGTTGTCGATTGGCTGTGAGATGGACTGAAAAATAGCATTCACATTATGCATGCATATAAAAGTAGTACAACGGAGTACTAATTAGCTACTAGGAGTAAATGCAATGCGCCTTAAACCTTGTCTATTGTGGAAACGCACGTAAATTTAACTGTGTCTTCTAAACTGTGACGGAGGGAGTAGTGCAGAATGGTGTTATTAAGACATACTCCCTTCGTTCTTAAAAGAGTGTACTTTTAACTTTGTTTTTTTTTTGCATGGACTTTTAACTTTGTTAGAAAGTCAACATTTTCTATGTTTGACCGTATTTATACAATAATACACCAACATTTATGCTATCAAATCAGTAGCATTATCACGTCAAAAAAAAATTAGTAGCATTAGATTCATGATAAAATATATTTTCATCATATATCTATTTGGTTTCACAAACATTGATATATTTTTGCACAAACTCGGTCAAATTTTGAGATAGTTTGACCCTCCAACAAAGTTAGAAGTACACTCTTTCAAGGACGGAGGGAGTACACATAAGGGCATCTCCAATGGCAACCCACAAATTTCCTTCCGCATTCGTCCGCGGACAGGCAGGAACCAGCCCGCGGACACGCATGCGGAAGGACGACATTCAACGCTAGCCGCATACATTTCAAACCGCATTTTAACTAACCGGATGAATTTCATGCAAACCGGCCGATATTCATCAAAGTTCGGATAGAAAATAGCACAAATCATCCATACATAGCATACAAATTAAGTCTAGTACAACAATGTCTCAATTTCGACTAGATCCCGGATGTACAACAAGTTTTTCATCAACGGATCATGTCGCTCCACACAAACTCCCCCTTCAGCTTCATTCAACAATGTGTGCACGTAAATGGCCGTCCCTCGGTCCTGTGGTACACCACGGAGGCGCGTGTGGGCTACATATAATGTGTAGACTAACATTGAGTGAATGAATCAATCAACATGTTGAGCAAGAGGAAGTAAAACTTACGATCTCGTCCATGTCCGCGTGCAATGGCCACCTTGCCTCGAGCTGACTAACCAAGTTGCAAAACTTGATGACGCTGATCTGGATAGCGTGCCAGCGATACGACAACGACCTCATGTTGCGTGGTTGAATGATGTACATGTCGTAGGGCGGAATATGCTTTCGTGCGTGAAACTTTTCATGCACTTGCTCCCAGAAGGGCTCCCCTCTGCTCCTGCCTATGAAATCCGCGGATACGGCCAGCCACGCATCGCACAACAACTCATCCTCCATGGCTGAGTAGCTCACCATCCTTCATACTCTAAAAAGCGACATAGCATTTGAAAATAAGCTCAATGGCATTTGACCGAACACCTGCCGGACGTGGTGTCCGCAATGGAGGTCGTCGACAGGGGGCGGAGTGTACCTGGGTACAAACGGCTCCAGGGTGGAAAGCTCCATCGGAATGGCGAGCGGGCGCGTCGGTGCTGGTTGCGGACGTCCGACAATGCCTCTGTGACCGCCGGAGACGAACAGCAGCGGCGACGGAGGTGGAGGGTGCGGATGCAAAGCAAGGGGGAGAAGGGGCGGAGTGGAAGGAAATTGGACCGGGAGGGGGGATTGGGTGGGCCGGGGCTATCGGAGTCCTACGTTTCAGGTGTCCGGACTCCCGCAAATTTCCCACACTTTTGTCTTCAATTTGCGGGAGAAATCGCGTCCGGACCGCCCCGCGGACCGATACAGGTCGGCGTTGGATGGCTTCCGCGGTCCGAACGGTTGCGGGAGGTTTGCGGGTCCGCCTTGGAGATGCCTTAACACACGGTAGGCAAAAATTATATGTGATATATACATCAAAAAAGCGTGTATGTGATACAATATCACAATATTACACACAGTTCTGAAAACACAACCGTATGCGATGCTTTGCACATGATTCTTTTTAAAAAAAAATTGTGTGATATGGTATATCATTGCACACGGTTATAAAAACGCAAACATGTGTGAGGACTTACACATGATTTTTACAGAAAGTGTATATTTGCTAACCATGAAAGCGAACGGAGTACTAGTGTAGTAAACAAAAACGAACAACTCAGCGTGTTTTCCCATGGCATGCCTACACGGCTACGACGCTTACCCTCAAATGCTAGCTTTACGTACGTGGTCAAATATTTCGGCTGTACGTGCGAAAATGCAACCGATGTGACTGGAGGTAGGAGAGTCATTTTCGTTCACCAAAGGCTTGGAGGCTAGGATAGCTTTCACTGGTCGATCGGATGGATTGGACCCGTACCATACTTTGATGCTTTGCTTGCTAGACTTGGTAAGCGCAGAGCTTTCACTGGGGCATTGTGTCAAACTGTCAAGACCTGTCATGACTCGTGAATTTTAGGTAACTATCCTTCTAGGATAAGCACCATTTTCGAAGAAATTGCTGCTGTAGACGTACGTGGTACTAGTAGACTTTGACGGTGACTAATTACGGCCTTGATTATAATTCTACTTCTTGATTGGGTTTTTTGGGCTTAAGTTAGGGTTTTATTATCTTTTTAGTTCTCTCGGGATGGTGTTTACATGACTCATACCTTAGTGGATGTTATATGAATGAGACGCGTATTACCTTAAAAAAGACCCCACATGACGCAAATGGAATGAAGTTTTCCTAAACTTAAACGCCAACACAAAATTTGACATGCGTTTTGGAAGAGAAATAGAAGATCAAATTGAATCTATTAGTTTTTTTAGTTATAACTCGGTTAAATTCTTTGACCTAGAAACCGTCTAGAGTACCGGCTAGAGGCCTACTAGGCAGCCAAAAGGCCATGACCTTGACAGCATCGGTTTGGCCCAATTCAGCCCATACACACTAATGCAACAAGAGCATTTTACAAGTTCATTAGGCCTTGTATAATGCAAGGTGCTTAGATAAATAAATCAGTTTTAGGCACCGGTGCTTATTTGTATAGGGTGGATGCTTAATTAGGCACCACTCCTATAATGATAATCACTGGTGCTTAAGAAAAATTTGGTTTATTTTACTAATCACCTTGCATTGCACAGGGCCTTAGTGGGCACGTCTAGGTCTCGCTTATTAAAGGACCGAAGAACGCCTCGCTTCAAGGGTTTCTATATTGGGCTGGTCCATTAATTGTTATGTTCGCTAGTTTCTTCGTACATTTACTTCGTTCGGTTTTTCTTTCTTACTTTTATTTACATTTTGAAATATTCTACATATATGCATATTTCATAAATAACTTGTCTTAAAATTTTAATAATTTTCACCATGCATATTAAGAAAAATTACATGAAATGTAAATATTTGTTCCCGTAATTTTAAAAATTGTTCATACCATTCAAATACATGTTCATAACAATTTGTAAAAATATTCATGAAAATTTAAAAAAATTGTTCATGTAATTCATAAAAAATGTTCTTATTATCGAAAAAATTGTTCATGACATTCAAAAAAACATATGCCTTTAAAAATATGTTCATGGCATTTCCAAAAAAGTTCATGAAATGTAAATTTGTTTGCAAAATTTAGAACAAAAAATCATAACATATAAAAAATGTTCGTGTTATTAAAAATAATGTTCGCATGTAAATTTCACTTTGTATTAAGAAAATGTTCAACGTGCATTTGACAAATGTTCAGCGTGTATTTCAGATAAATGGTCATAGCGTAATCAAAAAATGTTTAAACGTGAATCTAAAAAATGTTCAACGTGCATTTGACAATTGTTCAGTGTGTATTTCAGATAAATGTTCACAGTATAATAAAAATATATTAAAACATGAATCTAAAAAATGTTCAACCTGTATATGAAAAATGTAAATGTATATTTTAAAAATTGACATGTATTTGGAAAATGAATCAAAAGCAAAAAAACAAAATAAATGGGAAAAAACGAGCAAGAAAAAACCGGAAAGAAACATGATGAAAATCGATAAAGAAAACAAAGATAAAAATAAAAATAAAAATAACTGCCCAAGAACATCTATAATCAGTCCATACAAGTCCATAGAAGTTTCTAAACACCGCTCTCAGGAAGGTTCCAAAAACCGCACGAATATTGGGCCGGTCCACTAGCGGAGCACGACAGGCGGGAGGAGCATGCGTCTCGCAGTAAGTGAGAGATAGCTCTCGCGATAGTCAGCCTATCTAAAGCTATTTTTAGATCGGTTGTACTAGAAAGGATTCTGAACGTGTTAAAGAAAACGATTCTGAACTAGAGTATGTTCGTGGGGATACTTCCCCACTGGACCTCCTATGTGACGCGCGCGTGCGTCAAACTGAGGGAGGTTCGCACAGGCGGTGTAGCAGCAGCGTACTGCAGCGACCCTGCGCAAACCGGCACTATAGTAATCGTTTTTCTTTCGGGCTTTTATTCAGTTATATCGAGAGCACAAAAATCCGACGCACTGTAGCAACCCGGAGGACTGTACCAACAGGCAAACCTGGTTATTGTAGCGGTCGGATTTTTTTATTTTTCATTCGATTTTTGGGAACTCATGAAAAAAACAACTTTAAAAAGGTGTTTTCATGCGGAAAAAAATGTGGCGAATATAATAGGGGGCTGCTACGCGTCGGCCGGCGGATCTTTTTAAAAGATCCGCCGCCTCGCGAGCCGTCGGATCTAGCGGGGTCAACGTCTTTTCTCTACTTTGCAACAAAGACCTTGTTGCAGAAACATTTGTAATAGAGGTTGTGTTGCGGGATTTTTGTAACAGAGGTTGTGTTGCAGATTTTTTTTTGCAACAAAGGTCTTGTTGCAGATTTTTTTTTTGCAACAAAGATCATGTTGCGATTTTTTTTTTTGTAACAGAGGTCTTGCTGCGGATTTTTTTTTTTGCAACAGAGGTCTTGTTGCACATTTGTTTTTTGCAACAGCAGTGATGTTGCAGAATTGGACGGCGCCCTGCATCGTCGGTGTAGAGCAGGTCGTCTTCTTGATCACCGGTAGCAGCAGGAGGGGCGCCGTCGATCGAGAAGAGGGAGGAGGAGAGAGCGTGGGTGGTGGTGGAGGCGGCCGACGACCGCGACGGCGGAGAGGATGGACGATGGAACAAGGGCCGTCGTGTGGATGCTTGAGAGAGAGAGAAGAAATCGATCCTTGAAGAAGAGGAGTAGTGAGCGGTGACTTTTGTGAGGATAAGGATCAGGACATGGTAGACACAGATATTTCTGGACACCGGTGGGCTCCTGCGGCCAGAACACGTGACGTGCATTAGGCAAACAATCAAATCCAATCCAACGGCCACGCGCCCGATCGATGTAAAGCTGTCATCCGCCGGTTGAGGGGAATCTTTTCCCTTTGGAAAAACTTAAATTTTCAACATTTTTTGAATTTTATAAGATTTTAACACATAAGAGAATAGTTTGTAAAATTTCAAACATATTTGAAAATTGTGATCAATTTTTATGAAATTGTGAACATATTTTGAAATTTCAATCTTTTTTGAAATACGGGAAC
This sequence comes from Elymus sibiricus, assembly GCA_039707655.1. Classification (NCBI taxonomy): domain Eukaryota; kingdom Viridiplantae; phylum Streptophyta; class Magnoliopsida; order Poales; family Poaceae; genus Elymus; species Elymus sibiricus. The sequence goes on from CM077674.1 coordinate 259,904,141, forward strand.
AATTTTTGTAAGCCCGAACATTCTTTTGAAAAATATGAACAAAATTTTGAATATTTTTTGAAAGTGTAAACAAATTTTTAATTTTTAATTTTTTACATGCGAACAAAATCTGAATATTTTAAGCATGCTTTGAATTACAATTTTTTGGTAAAACCAGACAGGAACCTATTAGAAGGTTCCGAAAACCAAACGAGCGTGAACCAGGTTAAATGGGACGGCCCAGTCCGCTCTGCTCGCCGAGACTCCTGTGCCTTTAGTCGACTGTTCGACGCAACGAGCGTCGAATAGGATTCCCCCCCCCCCCCAATGGCCACATGAATTTCGTGTCAGGGCATCTCCAACGCGGATCCTCAAATTGCCCGCAACCATCTGGATCGAGATGTTCGGACAATTGCCATCCAACGCAGTACCCCATCATTTCCGTGGACTAGTCCGAATTCCCGCAAACTAGACGCAAACTGAGTGGGGCTTTGCGGGAGTCTGGACCGCCGCCACGTAGGACTCCAACATCCTCGGTCCACTCAAATCCCCCTGGTCCACTTTTCTTCCACTCCACCCTACCCCCCTTACTTTGCATCCGCACCCTCCTAGTCCGACATCACCGTTGTACCTCTCCGACCACCGCCCAGTCATCCTTGGACGTCCGCAACCCCTACCCACGCGCATGCCCGCCTTAGACTATGTCGTCGTCCACCCAGGATCCATCCGTAGCCAGGTACCCTCCGCCTTCCTGCCGACGCCGTCCATGGCGGACACCACCCCTGACAAATGTTCGATAAAATGCCATCGAGCTTTTTTGTTGACATTCTTATTGCTTTTCTAGAGTAAAATGATGGCGTGGTACATGATGATGGAGGATGAGTTGTTGTGCGATGCGTGGAAGGTCGTATCTGCGAACTTTGTAGGCATGAGGCAAGAGGGCTCGATGTTTTGGCAAACCATGTGTGCTTTGTTTCTTGCGCAAAAGCACTTCGCACCCTACGACTCGCACGTGATCCATGATCGCAATGTGAAGTCGCTAGCCCATCGGTGGTACACCATGTCCAACGTCGTCATAAAATTTTGAAGTGCAGTTGCACGAGTGGAGACAATGTGGCCACCGGGCTCGTCAACCATGGATATCATAAGTTTTGCTTCTTGTTGCTCTACATGTTGGTCAATTCATTGATTCACTCAATGTTGCAACGTAATAATCATCATGTTGCATAGTCCAGACATGTTGCCGTGTTATACCATAGGACCGAGGGGAGGCCATTTACATTCGTATATTGTTTTGAATGAAACTCAAGGGACACAATGTGTGTGATTCTAACTCGATTATCGATGAATTCAAAAAACTTGTTAAACATCCGGTTATCTCGGTTGTAATATTTACATTTCAACTATTGTTGTATTAGAGGTATTTACAAGTTATTTATGGATGAATTGTGCTATTTTCTATAATTATGTTGCGGGCTTCCGCATCGTGTCCGTGAACAAATAGTATGTTTATTTTGAGAGTTGGCGGCGTTGGAGCTGCCCTCAGGCTAGTCATAGTGGGGAGTAACTTAGACTAGTGTCATGCATATGACACTAGTCTATGTTACTATCTTCATAGTGCAAAGTAAGTAACTTAGGCTGGCCATAGTGGTGGTATCTTAGCCGGTATTGTTAGAAATAGGCTATAGTGTCCAAGCGCCGTACACGCATGTGTCCGTATGGTCGCGTCCCTTTGCCCGTACAGACACCTGTGTCCGTACAGGTGCCTCTTCCCCATGTCGGTGCCCTCTCGAGGTGCCCCTTCAACTTGTATATATACCCAATTGATCAATGGAAATATGACACAAGATTCATTTAGATCTCTCGATTCTCTCTCTCGATTTCTACTGTCATAGTGGGGAGTAACTTAGACTAGTGTCATGCATATGACACTAGTCTATGTTACTATCTTCATAGTGCAAAGTAAGTAACTTAGGTTGGCCATAGTGGTGGTATCTTAGCCAGTATTTATAGAAATAGGCTATAGCGTCCAAGCGCCGTACGGACGCATGTGTCCGTATGGTCGCGTCCCTTTGCCCGTACAGACACCTGTGTCCGTACAAGTGGCTCTTCCCAACCATTGACTAGACTATTCAAGTATCCATGGTTTTTGAAAGACACATCTACACGATGGTCTCAAGTGTGCTGTATCCACACGAAACCATTGGCTCATTATTCTGAACATCGATTTCAATCAAAATCGAATGGACAATGTTGGAGAATTCTCCTTGTGTGCCTTCACTATGGCCCTATGATTGAAGTTTAGCACTTTGTCCAATATGTCTAGACTCAAAATGGTTTGGTAGAATCCTTTATCCAAAGAGTTAAGCTCATTGCATTATCTTTACTCTGGAATTGCAACTTACCAACTTTACGGTGGAGTCATGTAGTTTTACACGCTCATGACCAAACTGCATAATATTATTCCCCCTCTATCTTTGATACGTGGAAATCTACCAAGTATTTTCCATCTGCGGTAATTCGGTTACACACCGATATCACCATCCCAGCATACATCATTGGCCCCTTAACATATAGTTGTGATCTATGTGAGAAATAATTGTATTACCATCAATACCTCAAGCCCCTCACATGGGGAGTTATTCAAGGCCAGTATGCTGATTCAATGAGGAACATTTCCAGGCATTAGGGGGAGATTTCAAGTACCATAAAGAATGCCAGGAAATTAGTGGAATGTAAAACACATTTCTGCCTCAAATCCACGTACTCAAAGATCTAAACCATGCGTTCAAAAGATTTGCAACACATTGCAAATAACCTGCCAGATTCATTTACTGACTATAAAGGTGTCATACAATCCTACAATCCTGCAAAAATATGCCGGAAAGAGTGGAGGTACCAACTAAAACCACTCAACTCCTCGTTCAAAGCAACAGGGGGAGAAGTATGGCAATGGTACATCAAGATTCAGCTTCTCGCAAGCAAGGATATCAAGGCCTCTGAACCGGTAAATGCAAGTCAACTTCACGTTGACAGACGCCTAATGGGTAGTATACACCCAATGGATGGGAAACCTCCACCAACCCAGGTCATAGTGCACACATTGACCAGGACATCGGAATACCCGACTCAACCGCATTGGAAAATCGCGAGCAGTCACCATGGGTAACGATATTTCCATCAACTATATATTGATATATAGATTCTGGAGAAACATATAACCGGAAGTCTACAATTGTCGACATACATTTCTCAACTAGATTGCAAAAGCTTTCAAATGATTCAAATCCAAAGACCATGGCCATGACAAAGTGTGAACAACACTCGGACTGAACTCAAGCAAAGGGTATAATCTAGGTAGAAATAATCTTGCTCAATAAAGGGAATGTATTCACATAAGCAATACCTACACCAGTTTTCTTCTGGAAACAGAATTGAGAACAACGAGGTGGTGAAACATAGAGCAAGTATTGTAGCACAAGGGTTCACGCAGATACACAACTATTCTCTAGAGGTGGAATCTCATTCCGATAACTTATATCATTGGCAGTACAAAATCATCTATCTCTGTAGTTGATAGATGTGGTGATTACATATCCATGTGGATCACTAGATTCAGATATAGATGGTTTCCGATGGAATCTCACTTCTGAATCGAAATGCAAAATGCAACATACATTGTGTAAAATCAGTAAGTCACTATATGGCTTATTGTTGTTGGTATATTTTGGTACAACCGACGTAGTGAGTTCCTTATTCACAAGGATTACTCCTACATTGATGATTACCCATGCATGTTAAGCATGTGATCATCTAAATGACGGAATTTGATATGAAGGATCTGGGTAAAACCTCGATCACCTTCACTCATACATTATGGTACACTATGTTGTCTATATCCAAAATATATTGGAGAAATTCATTATGGACAAATCTTATGCATCCATAACTCGCATGGCTTCGTTCTCTAGACGTAGAGAAAGATTCATTAAATCCATGAGTTGATGGGAATGCGATATTGGGGTATAAAGTTCCATATCCTAGTGCCTTTGGACCCACCACACATAATTGGTTGAGGCTCAAGAATATCTTTCGATATCTCCAGGGCATCAAATATCTTGTCCTAATTTTCAATTTCAGAGAAATCTAGGCACCAATATCATTAGATAAATCGATCAGATCCCTACTATGTCGGATCATAGACAAGCTTTGTGTTCCTACTAGGTGTGGTAGCCATTTCATGAAAGTCTTCGAAACAGGCCTTCGTGGCTACATCCACCAACCATTATCTCAAAGATAATTGTAACACCCCTATGTAATGAGCTACAGTGATCCACCATATTAATGCCAAGTCATCTGAGATTTGCAATGATAATCATGTTGGATTAATACCTCATTTCAAATTTTGCCATTGGATTCAAATTCAAATGCAAGTGAATTTTGAAGTTGCTCAAAAGTTGCTGGAAAAATGTTCATCATTTAGCAAATATTCCAAAACAATTTACTGTTAAGAAAATCAACATCACTCTTATGCTAAAATGGACAGTAGCATTTATAACAGTGCTAAACCAGCAATTTAAATTGCAAACTCATTTATGAAAAATACAAATGAATTCCCCTGGCTCCAAAATAATTGTGGCAGTGCATAAAAATGCAATGTATTTATTGGGCTTAATCCCACATTTTTATAAAATGATTTGGATGCCCAATTAATTCCATTCCCTCCCTGTTTATTAAATAAAAGAAGAAAAAGAACAGAAAAGAAATCGGGCGAGGCTTGTCTGGCGTGGCCCAGCCGGCCCATTCCTGCTCGCCTACCTGCTCCTTCCCCCGTGTCACTGCCGCCATGGCTGGAGTTGGCCGCTCCGGCAGATGCTCGCCATGACGCCGGGGGCAGTTGGCTGGATAAGGGCGGCCCCGAGCCCTCCCCCCTCGACGCCTCCCTCACTCTCCCCTCTCCCCCTCTCTCGCGCGCGCTCGCTCCCTCCTTCCCCTCTCTGTCGAGCGCCACCGCCGACTCGCCGCCGCGGCTGCCGTGGCTAGCAGCTCCCCGGGGACCCGTGGACGCGTCCTGGAGCTCCGCACGCCTCCTCCACGTCGATCCGTGCAAGCCGTTCGAGCCGGACGACGCCGTAACCCGCGGATCAAGCTGCCCTCCTCCGCCTCGGCCTCCGGCGATCTTCGTCGTCTCCGGCCGGTTCTGCGCTCCTAACTTGTCGAGGGCTTCCGTAGCCGCTCGGTGAGCGTCTCTCTCACTCTCCCCTCCCTCTGGTTGCCTGCATTTTGCCGTAGCTCGCAGCCAACGCCGCCGCGCCATGACTGGCCGAACAGAGCTCCGCCGTCGTTGCTGTTGCCATCGCGATAATGCTCGTCGTTGCCCGCTGAGCTCACCAACGAGCTTAGTGCGTCTCTCTGGAGCCGTCTGTGCCCGCCGCTCGTTTCCCCGAGTCCCGTAGCGGCGAGTTCGCTGGAGCCCGATTCCGGCCGCCGCCTGTAGCTGCCGTCGCCGCCGTTTCCGACCACCACCGGCCATGCTAGTAGGATAGCTCGATGCGCCACTCCGTCCCCGATCGAACGCAACAAGAATCACGCGAAACGGCGCACCATACGCGAAATCCGAGCGTCGCCGGCGTTCGGCCGCCGCTGGAGCGCTCGCCGGCGCGTTTCCGGTCGGCCGCCTACGTGGCGACATGTGGGGCCCACCCAGTGACACTGCCAGTGGGCCCCCGACGCGCGTTTGACCGCGTTGACCACGGTCAACGCGGATTACTGTTCACTTCTGTCGCTGACGTGTGGGCCCGCGCGGCTAATTACCGGTAATAGCTAATTAGATTAATTCTGTTAATTAGCTAAGCCACTGACAGGCCGGGCCCACCAGTTAAATTAACTCTGTTAGTTTAAAATTAATCCTGTTTAACCCACTGAGGCTGACAGGTGGGTCCCACCTGCCTGTTTGACCAGTCAGCTGGTCAGCCGACTGCTGACGCAAGCATGACCCTAGCATGACGTCATATGCCTTTTTTGGAATATCTGTTAATTTAAATAATTTCAGAAATAGTTTAAAACTTTGAGAAATCATAGAAAATTAACCGTAGCTCGGATCGAAAAACTTTCTACATGAAAGTTGCTCAGAACGACGAGACGAATCCGAATACGCCCTCCGTTCATCTTTCACATGCCCACAACCATGCAAACATGGATCCGTCCCCTCCGGTTCAATATACCGAAGTCAGCCTAAACGCCCGGGAAAATATCCCAGATATTTTCCTGCCTCGTCTGCGACATATAGCACTGCATTAGGTCACCACTAACATTGCATACTGCCATACCACGCATCTGTGTTGCATTATTTGCCTTTATTTATTGTTTCTTCCCCCTCTTCTTCTCCGATAGCCCCCGAGACCGACGCAGCTCAGGAGACAGACGACCCCACTGACGATCCCTCCTTTGCCGCAGAGCTTCCAGGCAAGCAACCCCCCCTTGACGCATGCCTATATCACCTATTCTTTCTCCCTCCTGCTTGCATTAGAATTTGCTACTGCTATTGTTTTATCCTATTCTGCTGCATAGCCTGTCCTTGTAACTGTTACTGATACCTGCCTGTTATCCAAAATGCTTAGTATAGGTTGGATGGTAGAAAACCATATGTGGCCCTTCTTCTTTGCTTTAGTTGCCCCGCTGTAGTACCCGTGCCCCGATCAATGTGATCGTCGGACTGAGACCAGTTCACCACCACGCACCCCCCCTAAGTTGCCCGACTCTGCAGAGCTGTCATCGAGTGCCGAGGGTGATACCTCTTATCTCACTCCTGATGATGCCTCTGTAGTCCAGCTAGTCGGTTGTGGGATAACGAGGGTGATTCCTCTTTCACCACCCCCGATAAAGCTTCTGTCGTGCAACCCCGCAAGTGTGAATACCATCGAGGGTGATTCCTCCGGATTCACCTTGACGGGATCATCGAGTGGGAATCCAACGAGGGTGATTCCTTGGATTCCTGCTTGATGGCATGGACACACGGTTACTTGCACTTTATTACTGATACTCGATAAAGACGGGTTGGCCCCGAGGGGTACCCGCGAGAGATATGTGTCGGGTTGACCATGAGGGTGCCCGAGAGATGAATACGTGGCACGGCCGGGCATTCTTAGCCCTTGCCTTAAGTCCACGAGACGGGGCGACGGGGTCACAGGATCGTGAGTCTCTGCTCGTTACCGCACGCTCCTAATGCACTAAGGGTTAGGATATGTAATCTGAGTAGGCCACTGGCCTTATCGCGCTAACCAGCACGTGGGAATAATATGGGTACTCGGCGTCGTATGTATCAGCCGAAGCTCTTCAGATGTCAGCAGTTGAGCGGCGCGCGCCGGGTTGGTCTGGTAAAGTCTGCGCTTGTATTAAGGGGGCTAGGACTGCTCACCGGCCGCGTACGCAACGCGCAGGAGTGCAAAGGGCGATGGGCCCAAGACCCCTGAGTGCTTAGGATGTAGACCGACGTGCTGGCCTCTCTGTTGAGCCTAGGTAGGGCTACGACGTGTCGATAGTCCGAGGCCGGGCATCGACTGAGCAAGTGTGTCCGGCCAGAGTCATCGAGCGTGTTGGGTAAGTTGGTGCACCCCTGCAGGGAAGTATATCTATTCGAATAGCCGTGTCCACGGTAACAGGACGCTCGGAGAATATCCCGATCTTCTACAACTAGAAATGGGTTGAATATATTGGCTCCGGGATTGCTTTCTCGCAGGGAGTCGAGGAAGGATCTCTGGGCGAGATTGCTACTTGTTGCTACTACTATATTTATGTACTAATTTGTACTCTTCTAATGCTGCAAGACCCTGAAGATGCTAGTCTTCGATAGGCTAGGCTTTCCCTTCTATTCTGGCATTTCTGCAAATCAGTCCACATATACAGCCTTCCATTGATAATGTTGCATATTTAGAATAGTTCTGATGTAAGTCTTGCTGAGTACTTTGGATGAGTACTCACGGTTGCTTTCCTTTCCTTTTTCCCCATACCCGATTGACGAGACCAGATGACAGAGCCCCGGAGCCAGCTGCCCCTGCTGCCGACGACTACGACTACTACTACCCCTCTGGATACTACTACTACGAGGAGCCCTCCGACGACCAGGAGTAGTTAGGAGGCACCCAGGCAGGAGGCCTGCGCCTTTCGATCCAGTGTTTTTATTTTGCCCCGCCTTCTAAAGGCCTATCTGTTAACTTTATGTCCGTACTCAGATATCTAATGCTTCCGCTGATGCTTGTATGACATCAAGCTTTTGTATTCGAGCCTCGAGGCCACTGGCTTGTAATATAAAGCTTGTATGACTTTTATTTATGTTTAGAGTTGTGTTGTGATATCTTCAAGTGAGTCCTTAGGCTTGATCGTGTACACTTGCGTGTATGATTAGTACACGATTAAGTCGGGGGCGTCACAATAATGTCGCTTGTGTTGCCCGGATGCAAACAAGTTACATAATAAGCAATATGACTATATTGGTCATCTTGCAAGTCAAATCATGTGACAAATTTCGTGATTTGTTCAACAAGCCTCTACCAACTTCTACATTCCAGAAATATGTTCATGGAATTGGTATGTGACGGCTTCGGAATTGGCAAGAATCAGGGGGAGTATCTTCCTGAATTGTTCCTGTTCAAAGCATCATATTATACTCTTTTTTCCTTCATGAGTTTACTTTTACAAGTTCTTATCAAGGTTTTTAATGAGGTAATATCAACACAAGATCATATGTCATACTTTTTGTTTTCCCCCACCAGGGTTTTTAGGAAAGTATATATGACATATTTATTATCCTCTAAATTCTATGTGTTTTCTCATATTGAGTTGAAAGAGGCAATAACCATTATATGTTGCATCATTTTCTCCTTATTTTTCCCACCGGGTTTGAAGGAGTTTTAGCAGCATATCATACACACTAGTCTCCTCATATTTTCCCCACAGGGTTTTTGGAGGAATCGTACAAGATGATCAATTATAAACAATGGACTTTCTGAAGATCGATGATTCTTTATACAAGACGACGTTGTACAAGGGGGAGTGTTAGAAATAGGCTATAGTGTCCAAGCGACGTACGGGCGCATGTGTCAGTATGGTCGCGTCCCTTTGCCCGTGCAGACGCCTGTGTCCGTACAGGTGCCTCTTCCCCATGTCGGTGCCCTCTCGAGGCGCCCCTTCAACTTGTATATATACCCAATTGATCAATGGAAATATGACACATGATTCATTTAGATCTCTCTGTACAGGTGCCTCTTCCCCATGTCGGTTCCCTCTCGAGGCGCCCCTTCAACTTGTATATATACCCATCAATGGAAATATGACACATGATTCATTTAGATCTCTCGATTTCTACTTTAACAGGTATCATGCACTCGGGACTAGCAAACACGCTGATGTGGTAGTCAATTAAAGAAGAAAGAGAGGATTAGAGTAACATAGATAGATACCGTATCATAATAAATGCTATGCTAGTATGTGTCATGCATGACAATAAATATGATCATCTATGATACTATGCATTATGAAGGTAGTATCATACACTAGTATCGTATGCATGAGAGCATGATTAATAGTATAGCGAGCTGCTGGTTATATGAGCATGTCATGTCATCAAGAGTTAACATTATTAATTACTTATACAAATAGAGCTAACTATAAGGTTGGCTATAAGGTTACAACTTTTTCTCACTTTCTCTCTATCTCTTTTCTCTCATTGAATGTTTTTACCTAGAAACACGCGTAGAGGCGGGCTCTTGCATAAGAGCCCACTCCTTCACTTTTTTCATGTCTCTCTCTTTCACATAGACGAAAGTGCCATGTAAGTAGGCTTATAGCCCACTATTGTACTTGCTCTGATACTAGTATATGATACTCCCCACTATGAAATAGTATTATAGATGATTACATTTATTAGATTATAAAATCATTTTGCTTTGAGTTGCGTTATGTTGCGGTAACATAGTACAGTATGTCACTTCAAACCCCCCTCTCCTCACTAATTACATGCCACATGAGCAACGTAGTCTTGAAATGCGCTATGTTTACTCCCGCTATGACCAGCCTCGTAACTTAATCGGGGAAGTGAAAGAGTAGTAGGCCAACTAGCTTCGTCAGCCTTTGCGGCAGCGAATACCAAAAACATTGTCCTGTCGGCGGAGGAGAGGTTGAGAGGCGTGGTGCTTGGCGCCAAATACTCCAGTGGCGCTGCTCCCGACGGGACGACCGCGACGCCCAACGCACCCCAATCAGACCGGCTCCACCGCGACCACCCGCCGAACGCCGATGCCACCTGCCGCGCCAAAACCCAACCAAACCTCTGCACAGTGGTCGCAAAGCAGCCCCACCGCTAGTAATATTCTCGCAGCAGCGCCCTACGGAGCCTACAACACTCCATTACTCTTCCGTCTTCCTCTGCTTTACCGCTTTTCTCTTCTTGTCTCGTATCCACTCTAGCGCCGGAAGGAATCCGTCGACCCAGAGCAGAGCTGCCTTGTCAGTTTGTCACTGACGACGAGCCTGCTCTGCTCGGACGCCAAAAATTGCAGGCTTACAGCCAACGGCATTAGAATTCATGAACGGATGCGCAAGAATCCGACGGATGAATCGAATGATGCAATGCAAGTTTAACATGAGATGAGAACGCAAGAGGGATGATTGCGAATTACGATCCGAGCTGATGGCTGTAGCCGATTTGCGTTGTCAGATGCCATCAAAGAGTAGTACAAGCAGCACTCGATTACAAATCACGCGACGACAGAGCTGAGCTCCGGCAAGCTCCCCCACCGTGACGCACTTGATGTCGCTTCTTGTCGGCGGTACAGACAGAGTGACCATGGATCCATGACCGACCCAGCGCCGGAGGTGACAGCGTCCTGGTTTGGCTAGGGCTCTCCGGCCCGCGACAGCCGGGACGGCGCGCGGCAGGTGGGGCAGGACGCGCGCGCCGCGAGCCACCCGTCCACGCAGGCCCCATGGAAGCCGTGGCCGCACGCCGGGAGCACGCGGACGCGCTCGCCGTCCGCCAGCTCCGACAGGCAGATGGCGCACTCCGCGTCGCCCCACCCGCCGGCCAACTGAACGCCCGCCCCTGCCCCGGCCTCCACGGAGAATTCGGCGGCCGTGGCGTCGGACGGAGGCTTCGGCGGCTGTGGCTGCCCCTGCGCCTGCGCCCGCGCACGCGCGGCTCGGCGGCGGGCGAGGCGGCGGAGGAGGAAGCGGGCGGCGGCGTGGAGGGAGAAGGCGAGGAGGGAGACGCAGGCGAGGATGATGAGGATGGTGGCCACGTTGGAGAAGAATGCCCGGGAGCTGGAGTAGGGGCCCCAGGCGTCGCCGGTGGCGTGGGGCAGCGGCCTCGGGGGAGGCGGGGACGAGGCGACCACGGTCGCCGCCGTGGCGTTCATGGGGGGCGAGGCGGTGTGGTTGGTCCGGCGTGCCATGGCCTCGATCTCTGGAGAGTGCTGTCTGACGGCTTGGAGTGGGAGTCGACAGTGAATGAGTGAAGGAGGGCGAGCCTGGAAGGAGGCGTCGTTGTCTGGGTCTGGCAATGGCCTTGGCCTTTTGTATGGTTTCTTTCTTTTCTTTCCTCGGAGCTGACGGGGTGCTACTCTCAGAGTGGGGATGGAGTAGTCTTAGGCCTGAGCATGCATCATCAAGCATGCGTGCACGAAGATGCCGTACGCCATCCCTCACCTCACGCGGGCTCGCTTGTTTAGAAAACGAACGGTGAATGCATGTTCCATCCGAATTCAGATTCAGTCAGAGTAGAGTACCATGCCCTACTTCCTAGACCAACTGATGGATGGCGTTTACTTACAAGTACTTAACTCTGGTCTTTCCCTGGTAGGAGTACCAAGAAGTTAATGCTAGTAGCTTTTAAAGTTTCTTGCCCCTCGTCACCTCATCGAGCGTACTCCTATCAAAAAGACGAGCAGGCGTCGTCTTGGCGCAATCCCCAAGAGCTGCTAAGCCTCAAGTGTTCAATCCTCTGTGTGAGTCTGTTTGATGTTTTACTCTACTTAAGGTGCAGCAGTAATTTGTTTTAGGGAGCTCCTGGAACTCATCTAGCTGAGACATAACTATGATCTTTTTTTTTTGATCAAAAGGGTTTCCCCTCCCCATTTTATTAGAAAAACGGGGAATAGCATCCGCGCAATCAAGAGCTCTCGGACCTAGCCAGAGTAGCGGGTTAGATTTTTTACAAGACTTTACGGAGCAACGAAGACAAAACAGGAAGTGGCCACACAAGGCCCTGAACATCCAGCAGTTTTTGGCAAAGTAATACCTAGTTCCAGCTACCCAAAGGGGAAAAATTACTAGCCTATTACATGAAGAATCTCCCTCAGACGGAAGGGGTATATCAGCCTAAATGTGCTTTGAGCATGAGTCCAGCTAGCTCCCCTTTCGCGCCAGTCTTCGTCTCCCCTACCAAGCAATGCGTAGTAGTTCGCCTCTTCGTCGGTCCAGCAGCAGGAGACAACGTCGTAGTAGAACCGATTGATCCCCCACGCATAGGATCTTCCACTGGTGTAGTAGTGCACAAGCTCTCCCCAAGATAACTCGAGTATTTGTCCACGGCACGCCCTGAAAACAAATATCATTACGCATGGTCCAAATGTTCTAGATGGTAGCAACACAAGCAATATTAATGACAGTTTTCTTATTGTTGTCACTCCACATAGCAGAAAGCTCTATCATGTTTTTTGGGTAGCTGAAATCAAAAGAATCAGCAATATCTTTCCAGATTTCTTTTGCAACCACACAGTCAAAGAATAAGTGATGTACTGATTCATCTTCATTACAAAAGACACAAGACTTGTCCTCCACAGGACGTCTCTTGGCCAGATTGTCTCTAGTGAGGATCTTATTCTGAAATGCAAGCCAAATGAACACCAGATATCTGTTTGGGACCTTGATTTTCCAAAAGTTTTTCCATATAGGGGTAGAAACCCCACCCCAGTTAATCATGTTATAAAATGATTTGACCGAGTAAACACCAGTTGCCTCTAACATCCAAACGGGGCGATCTTCCTCATTGTTAGGCTTGTGAGTAGACAAAAATTGGAGGAGGTTCTGCCACCTAATGAGGAAGTTTTCATCTACACACCGACTGAATGTAAGTTTCAAGCCCACGCCATCCCAAACTTGCGCAACAGTACAGTTTTTTTGTTGACATATCTCATAGATTTCCCAAAATTGGGTTTTCAGAGTAGAGTCCCCAGCCCACGTGTCATGCCAGAAGCTAATATTACACCCGTTTCCTAAGATCCATTTGTAGAAAGGTCTAGCTCCAGCAAGAGCCCAGGTGATCCCTTTCCAAAAGGGGGACCCTACTCCAGTTTTGGACCAGAGTAAGTTAGGTTTATCAGTTATGTACTTATGATCAACTAGCCGCAACCAGTCCTTATTACCCCCCGCAAAGTATCGTTTAGACCAAGAAGCCAACAAGGCCATGTTGAATTCTCGCACTAGCCCACCAAAAGCTTTTTTCCGATAAATAAGCCCCCAGTTAGGTAGGTGATATTTGTGGTTATCTCCCAAGTTACCCCAAAAGAAATGGGCCATCTGTGAAGTAATGGCCTTAATGGCCCATTTGGGAAGTTTAATGACAGACATCAAATACATGGGAATGCTGGCAATACAAGTTTGGAGTAACACTAGTTTTGCCTCATAACTGAGTAACTTGCCTCTCCACCCACAGATTCGTTTGATGATCTTATCAATGATAGGTTGGAGGTCCTCCCTTCTCAATTTTAGATAGTGGAGAGGGACCCCCAAGTACTTAAGGGGGAAAGCCCCAATTTTACAGCAAAAGATCTGAGAGAGAACTTTGGCAGATGCCTCATCTAGATTTATAGGGACCATTTCACATTTGTCATAGTTAATTTTCATACCAGAAAGGTTTTCAAAACAAGCCAGCAACCATTTAAGGTTTTTTGCATAACTAGTATCTGGATCTAAGAAAAGGATTGTATCATCAGCGTATTGCAGGCTAATCAAGCTGTTAGGAATGATATGAGGAACAATCCCCGAGATAATATTACCCCTAACAGCCTTAGCTAGTATACGAGAAAAAACATCCGCAACTAGATTAAAAAGGATAGGAGAGCTGGGGTCTCCTTGTTTTAATCCTTTGCCACCCACAAAGTAAGGCCCAATGACATCGTTAATCTTGACAGAGAAAGAGCTATTTTGAAGGATGGATAGATTCCATCTAATCCATTTAGCCCCAAACCCTCTAGAGGTTAACATTTCTACCAGGAAATCCCAGTTTACCCTATCATACGCTTTCTCGTAATCCAATTTGAGGACAACCCCAGATTCACCTGATTTGTGGATCTCATGAATATTTCATGAGCTGTAACTACACTTTCTAAAATAAACCCCCCCCTTACAAAAGCAGATTGACAGGGGGAGAGCAGTCTATGTCCAACAAGTGAAACCCTGTTGCACATAGCTTTACTGAAGATTTTTATCGAGCAGTTACTTAAGCAGATGGGTCTGAATTTTTTCATGTGTCTACCATCAGGTTCCTTTGGGATAAGGGTAACAATGGAATAGTTAAGTCTTTGTATATCTAGAGCCCTCGTTTCAAAATCCCTCACCAGAGCCATAAAGTCTGTTTTAATCACCTCCCAAAAATTCTGGTAGAAGAGAAAAGATAAGCCATCTGGGCCTGGAGCTCCACTAGCATAAGATCCCATAATGGCTTCTTTGATCTCTTCCTCCGTAAAAGGTTTTTCAAGCATCTCATTTTTAGCTTCAGTAACAAGTTCATCAGCGGACCAAAAATGGTCTCCCAAGTGAATATTAGGTTTTGGCTCAAACCCAAAGAGATTTTTATAAAAGCTAGTGGCTACCTCCAGCATATCTTTTAGTTGAATGGACAGGACCATCAGGACCCTCTAGGACTGGCAGCTGGTTTTTCCTTCTACGTTGGTTAGCCACAGCGTGGAAGTAAGCTGTGTTTCTGTCACCCTCCAGGATTTTACGGTCTCTGGATCTCTGCCACATGGCAGTTTCTTCTTTTTTTCCAAATATCATGTAATTCCTCTCTAATCTCTTTCATTCTAAGGATATCCTCAGCAGAGATTCTATTTTGTTCAGAAAATACATCAAGAATATCAAATTCTTGTAGAAGAGCTTTCTTCCTCTTCTTCATCGCAGCCTCAAGGTTGATACTCCAACCTTTTGTTTTTTGTCTAAATAATTTGGTTTTAAACTGCCATGTCTCAATAGCAGATTTGAAAGGAGAGGGGGTAGCCCAGACTTGTTTTACTAGATCAGAAAAACCAGGCTGTCCCAACCACCACTTCTCAAATCTAAAAGGTTTGTTATTATTTCCCCCCCCATCCCAGTGTCAAGTATGAGGGGTGTATGATCACTTCCAACTCTAGGAAGAGCACAAAGGGAAGTTAAAGGAAAGTGACTATCCCACTCAGTGGAAGAGAGCACTCTATCTATTGTCGCAAACAAAGGGTTATCTTGATTATTCCCCCAGGTATAAACCCTGTTAGCAAGTTTTATCTCCATAAGACCCCATTTGTTAATCCAGTCATTAAATAGAAAAGCCCAGGAGTTATTAACACTACCAGAGGATTTCTCCTTAGCTTCTCTCACTAAGTTGAAATCCCCCCCAAATAGTACAGGATAGGACAGCCCATCCATCACCTCATGCAATTCAGCAATAAAGTCAACTTTATCCACAACATAAGCTGTCCCATATATTACCACTAGATGCCAGCAAAAACCATCGGACTTATTTTTGAGAGTAACATTTATGCAATATTTTTTACAAACAGACCCAATGCACTCAAAAGAGCAAGAGTTAACTCCTACAAGAATCCCACCAGCAGAGCCAGTGGCAGGCAACAAGTGCCAAATGTAATTAGTAGATCCAGCTAGTGTACTCAAGAAAGAGTCAGAAATTGTTTCTTTTTTTGTTTCCTGGAAGCCAATGAAATCTGGTTTATATTTGTTGACAATGTCAGACAGGCACTGTAATTTTCCTTTCTGGCCCATACCTCTAATGTTCCAAAAGAGACCTATCATGGGATCTTAAAAGGATGAGAAAGGCTATAAAGCCCATGTTTTGGAGCATTGTCCTGACTGGCAATAGAACCAGCAGTGCCCCCTGGTCTGTTGGAGTCAGGTCTGCAATTTTTAGGAGTACAAACTCCACTGTCATCACCAAAACCCACATATAAAACGCCAGGTAAGGATATCTCAAGGTTTTGAGAAGCAAATTCAAGACATTTTTCAGTTTCATTTCTAATAATGTCACTAATTATATTAGATCTATCTTCATCAGAAATACCAATTTTTAAATCAACAGCAGAAGCATAAGCCTCTAAAGCATCAACAGATTCATTATCGAAAGACTTACTTTTGAAAGTAGTAGGGATCTCCAGATTCTTCCTCATCTTGTATGCTGCAGCTTTCTCAATCATGTTTTGGCGCCCTTGTTTTCTGGTCCCAGGCCTTTGAGAGAGAACTGGCCCCCATTGCCCAGAGATGATCTTCTTGGAAGGAGGAAGAGGAGGAAGTTCGACCACTGTAGCATCATTCCTGATTTTGTTCCCCATGTCCAGGAGCTTCAAGCAGTCAATGACAGGGCCCTCCAAAGTGTCCACTTCATCATCAGAATCTCCAGTTTCACTGACAGTATCAGACTCAGAGCTATCAA
This sequence comes from Elymus sibiricus, assembly GCA_039707655.1. Taxonomy (NCBI): domain Eukaryota; kingdom Viridiplantae; phylum Streptophyta; class Magnoliopsida; order Poales; family Poaceae; genus Elymus; species Elymus sibiricus. Next base: position 259,920,813 of record CM077674.1, read on the forward strand.
GATCTCTCAGCAGTTCAGAACAGTAGGATTTCTGAGCAGACATAGTAGGGGTATCGTCTGCAGCTATGTTCACATCAGTTTGAGAGACAGGTGTACATGTGATTTCCTCTTCGCTCCCAGCTTCATTCATTAATTTGATCGCTTCAGCAAACGGTATGGTTACCACATTTTCAGAAGTTTCCAACATGTCCTTATCTGTTCCAGGATCTTTTAGAGGGAGACAGCAGGATTCCAGCATAGAAGCTAGATGGAAGGTGGCATTGTCTTCCTCACTTGTTTTCTTCACAGCTGGTGTCTTCCCAGATGTGCTTGTTCTGTTAGCCAAGTCCAGCTCATCTATTTCCTCCTCATCATCTTCCAAACGGTCCTTGTCAACTCCTCCATCATCCAGATCATTGTTATCATCATCCACATCAATATCTGTAGGGCCATTGTCATCATTTGGATCATCAGCACCTATTTGTTCAAAGCCTTCGACAGTAAAGGAGAGGATGTAAAGTTTTTTCCTCATTTCCATGATTCTTTCAAAAGGAATCTTCGTTGGGTCCCTGCAAGCAATCTTGATTCTGACTTTTTCATAGAAACTCTTCATTAGCCCAATCCAATCTACATCAACTAAAATACCAAAGCAGGAAGCAATCTGAGAAAAAACCTTCCATGTGCACCACTTAGATGATAGTCCTTCAATTATAACCCAAGCTTCAGTCAGTTCAGAGAAGGGGTCAATTGCTCCTGTCCATTTCTCCACAGTAATGGAAACCCCATTGATTGGGAGATCAAATGCAGGGAATTCAATCAGTTCTTCAACATTCTTCCAGGGGGGAAACCTGACTAGGAAAGATTTGGCTGACAGAGTCCTCACTTGCCAATGCCATTGCTTGTGTTTACAGAATATTCCAGAGAGGTTCTTGATTAGATCTGCCTGATTGATGTCACCTTTCACTAACCTTACCTCACCACAGTTTCTGAAATTCAGCCAATTAGCTTCCCGACCAACTGGAGCATCGATATGATAAAACCCTAATCCAAGAGCGGAGCTACCAAAGAATGTCGCAACAGGGTGTGGTTGAGCCCAGGCCGAGCAATTGTTAACATTGTGCCCCTCCAGTCCACAGATGAAACATATTTTTTGCATCTATGCAGTTGCCAACATAATGACCAGGATCTCCACAAGTAAAGCACACCATGCCTTTGTACCTTTCATCGAGGACTTGCGTAGGTGGAGCAGGCGAAGCTGTTGGTGCCGGTGGGATCGGTGGTGGAGGTGCCGCTGCAGCAGGGGGAGCTTGCCGCGGCGCAGTAGGAATCGTCGGAGCGGGCGGTCGCCCCCCCCCCTCGCGCCCCCTTGTTGTCGACCACTGGGGTTCTTGCGGGGAGGTGGCGCACGCTGCTTCTGCATCCCCGGTCGTGGCGCTTTGTCCGCCATCGCCACAACTTGAGCGAAGGATCTGGATCCGGCTCCAACCCCTTCACGGATGATTTTGAGGGTGATGGGGGTGAGGTCAAAGGGTCGGAGTTTATCAATTGGGAAGAGATCGGCCGGCGAGAAGCAGCCGGAGTGAGCGAGGTTTTTCCGCAGCCACCCCAAAGTGGAAGACTGGGGGAGGATTGACGAGGGGGGCGGCGTGGAGAGGGAATAGACCACAGTTGCCCAAAAACCCTAGATACTACCTCGTCTGCGCTATCCAGAGCGAGAGACGACTTTTGGGAAGGCGTTTTCACTTTCAGGCATTTGATTGTAGGGAGAGGTGTAGCGGTGGGGCCCGTAGCACAGCTGGCAAGGGTCGCCGCCACATCACGGGAGGTCAACGCCGGAGAAGCCAACGGGAAAATGCTCGCCGGCGGCGATTTTGGAGAGGAAGCAGAGCACACGCTCAGACGAGCAGACGGAAGAATATCAGGAACCACATCATGCAGACTCTGGGACAACCCAGCAACCTTGTGTATCACACGGTCAGAAAACCGACCTCGACGCACCTGCCGTAATCCATTAGGTATCTCGCCCCGATTCCCCAGCCATGGCGGCTCCAGGTCACCGCGGCGGGGTGGTTTGCCAGTGCGGCGGGTGAGCCTCGCTCTCCCGCTCGCCCCGGCCACGGGCGGGATTAGTCTGGGGCAGGGGGATCCACCCCGGGTGGAAGCGCACCCGGCGGTGGGAACGCCAGTGCTCCCACCCGAGGACGGCGGACGTTGATCTGGATGGGGCTCGCCGCCTTGAACTCGCGCCATTTCCACGCAATCGCCGGATCTGGCGACTCGGCTTCCACCATGGCCCAGAAGATGAACTCCATCGCCTCGCCGCCCTCCTCGCCCGCAAACCTCACTCGCTCCGCGAACGTCGAGGTCAGGATGATGCGCACCATGATCTCGCCCCACTGAGATGGATCAGGAAACTTGGAAGCGACCACTCGCCGCATCTCATGTCGCACCGCGGGGAGCCTGCGGTCGAGCAGAGGCAGTTCCATTGGCGGCGCAACCGCTGATGCGATCCTCACCCTCCGCGGCCGCACTACGCGGCGATGGGATCCCCCCGGCATGCTGTACCGGAGGGGCTCGAGCAGCTTGGTGGAGGGTGGTGGGTCAGAGCAATCAGGTGGCGCGGTGGGGATGGGGACTGAATCGGGCTCTAATGGCGGAGGAGAGGGGATTAATGGCGTGGTAGGTGGGGGTTCGGCCTCCGCTCGCTCCGCTAGGGCTCCGCCCCGTGTCATTCCTCCGCTCTAATGGGGACATAACTATGGTCTCATTCACGGATGATGTCAGCATGTTCTAGTGAGTTTGTTTCTCGCTCCCCTACGATCTGGTTGTCTTCGTTTTTCGTGTGTGGCTGCCTAGTGCGTTTTCTTGATTTTTCTTGGGCCGGACTTGGCCTAGGGACTTCTCGTGTTGTGCGGCCGGCAAGACTACTACATTTTCCAAAGACGCTTGATCTACTAGTAGTTGCTACCGCTCAAAAAAATAACCTAGTAGTTGCTGTTTGAAGACATGGAAGCTAGGTTGAAACTTGTAGAAAAAATATTGAAGCAACAATTTGACATCACAAACGTATTAACCATGACATTTTGTTGATTTCCTATTATGCCATTTCACCATAATACGTTGGCAAATATGTTGTTGCAAGTATAGTAACAGAGCCATGTAGATTTCATGTTGTTCCATTACACCATAAAACATGTGATTTTCTATTTCAAAATTGTTCATGGATATAAAAATCTCCCTGTATTTAAAAATGAACGTCAAATACAATATATATATATATATATATATATAATGTTCACTAACATTTAAAAATCATGAAGTTGGAAAAAATCACAAGTTCTCCAAAATGTTCACCAGTTTTGTAAAAAAATCATGATTAAAAAATGGAAACAAAAAAAACGAAATCCACCACCAGTTGTAGTCGCATTGGGGGGCCACCATAGTTGTAGTGAGGGTTGCAACACTTGCAATCGCCTTGGTGGACCGTCGAGTTGCAATCCTCCCTTTGGGACATGCAATTGGGACAAAACCTAGAAAAAGTGCAGTTGCGGTTCCCCCTTGGGGACATGCAATTACGACAAACCCCTAGAAAACTTGCAGTTGCGACATGCCTTGGAAACAATGCAGTTCTGATTCTCACTCTTGGGGCTCGTAGTTGCGACAAACCTAGAAAACTTGCAGTTGCGCCTGCCTTAAAAAACTTGCAGTTGCGATTCCCCCCAGGGGACATGCAATTGCGACAAATCCTAGAAAATTTGCAGTTGCAATTTCCCCTTGGGGACATGCAGTTGTGATTTCCCCTTGGGGACATGCAGTTGCAACAAACCCTAGAAAACTTGTAGTTGCGACATGCCTTGGAAACCGTGCAGTTCCAATTCCTACCCTTGGGGCTTGTAGTTGCGAACTGCCTTGAAAAACATGCAGTTGCGACTCCCCCTTGTGACATGCAGTTGCGACATGCCTAGGAAACAGTGCAGTTTCGATCCACACATCTTGAAGGCTTGCAATTGCGACAACCCCTAGAAACTTGCAGTTGCGACCTAGCTTGAGAAAATGGTGCATTTGTTATTCTCCTTGGGGACATGCAGTTGCGACCTGCGTTGGAAAAACATGTAGTTGCGATTCCCCATCTTTACAACTTGCGGTTGCAAGCCCCTCAAAAAACACTTGCAGTCGCACCCTCGAGCATGGCATTTTATATCATTTAGTTTTTTTAAAGGAAATGAAAACATGTGGAAAAAAGAGGACACAAAAAAGGAATTAAAAACATGAGAAAAAAACTTGAAAAATAAAAATAAAAAACTTATGCAAATTGTGATTGATGTTGGAAAAACATGGGAGTTGTGACATGCCTTGGAAATCAACGAACTCCCCTTCTCTCAGTACTCACTCTTCTCTTTCTGGAGGGACGATCAGAAAACGCCAGGAGGGAAGTGAGGATAAGAACAAAACTCGTCGATATGCCACCCTACTATAGAACGGTAAAGCGGGCCTGAGATAACGGGCCACTGCCGCACTGTAAACGTCAACTGTCAAAAATGGATGAAAAAAAAGGAGAAAACAGCCCGCGACAGATAAAAAGCCAAGATGGGCTGCGTACCACCGGGACAACCTTGCCAGCTAGGAAAGCACAAACCCCTCAAAAAAAGTAAGGAAAGCACAAATCGTGACATTAAAAACATCCAACGACTGATACAGTGAATGATGGCAAACTAAAACTGAGCTAGCAAACAAAAAAATTAATTTTGAAAACTAAAAGTAAAAAACTGTAACTAAAAAACAAAAATAGAAAATAAAAAGGTGAATAAAAGAAAACGCCGAGGAAAAAAACAAAGCAGAAAAGGCCAACATGGCCCGATACACATATATACAGTGACTAACGCAAAAATGAAACAAGACAGCGTCGCTACTGAAAGGACCACGATGTCGCCTAGAGGGGGGGGGGGTGAATAGGCGTTTTAAAATCTTTTACGGATTTGGCTATATCCTAATGCGGAAATATACTAAACGGATACTTTTCAAGCACAAATCCTAAATATACTAGGCTCAACTAAGTGCACCAACAACTTATTCTAAATAAGATGAGCACAACAAGGGTACTAGTAAGCACAGGTAAGTTACACAAACTTTCTCAAGATATCACACGATATGGAAATGAAAGATACAAGATAGCAATTCACACTAAGCACAAGATAGAACAATAGTAGCAAGTATGAATTGCGGACTATAAAATGTTGGCCTAAATAATCTCTACTATATGGTAACCAACACAATATAATGAGGACAACAAGGATACAAACAAGCACAAGTAAGTTACACAAACTTACTTGAGCAATATCACAATATATGAAAGTATATGACACAAGTTAGCAATTCACATTAATCACAAAGTATATCAATAGTAGCAAGTATGAATTGCGGAATATAAAGTGTAGGCCTAAATAATCTCTACAAGGAAATGGCCAACACAATATAATGAACCACCACAATATAATGAGGACAACAAGATATAGTGAATGCACGGTCAAGTGACCAAAGTAACCACAAGTAAGGAGAAAGGGTTAGGGATAACCGAAGTCACGAAGACAAGGATGTATCCCGATGTTCACTTCCTTGGAGGGAAGCTAGTCACCGTTGGAGGGATGGGTGTTACCACGAAGGCACACCAACACCACGAAGGCTCACCCTATTCTCCTTGAGATATCACCACGAAGGCGATTCCCAACCACTAGTGGTAGACCTTGAGGCGGCCTCCAAACCTTCACAAACTTTCCGGGGGACAAATCACAAGTTGATTCCTCACCGGACTACTCCTACCGCCTAGGAGTCTCCAACCTCCAAGAGTAACAAGACCAAGGGGGAAATGCTCAAGACTTGCTCAAATCACAAATTGCTTTGGTCAAAAGAGAGAGGAGGAGTGGATGTATGCTTGGATGAAATCTCTCTCAAGAACTCTCACAAATCTCTTCGGGATTTAACCCAAGAATGCTAAAATCCCTCTCTCTCAAATCCCAACAAAAGCAACTAATGCTATGGAGGGATGGGAGAGGAGAGGAACAATGGATGAGGTCAACAAATGAACCCTAGATCCATGGGCTAGTTTTCCCCCAAATGTATTGGAGTTTTTAGGCTTGGGGGAGGAGGAGAGAGCTGTCAAGAATGGGGAAATTTCGGATGTGGAACCCTAGCTCGTTGGGGAAGAAGGGTACCTTTTATAGTGCCCCCACCAAATCTACCCGTTATGCACAGAAAAACGCAGCCCGGAACTTCCTTTGGGAAACATATCAGCGCAACACTCTGGAAAGCCCGGATCTTACCCCGGAACATACCCCGGAACTTCCGGCCCCCGAAACTTTCGGGCATCCCGGAACTTCCGGACCCCGGAACCTCTGGGAAGCCCGGAACTTCCGGACCCCGGAACTTCCGGGCAGCCCGGAACTTCCGGCCCTCCAGATAGTAAAACATGCACAACTTTTTCATACGAACTCCGATTTTGATGATCTTGGGCTCATTTTGAAGCTATGGAAAAACCCCAGGTCCTCACATAGAGAACCATCCAAGATCAACCAAAATGGAGGATGCCAAATATGCAAAGGTTTTATCATATATTTGGGAAACCTATTTGGCTTTGGATTTTCTTTGGTAGATGTATAGGCATATTGTATTTGTATTGGATAGAAGTGAAATATGCCTATGTTGGAATATGATGTGAGGAAGTAGAAATAGAAGATGTTGACTTGAGCAAATCTATCACTAACCCCTTTGATCCCCTCTTAATAGTGCGGGATCCCTATAACTCAAGAATCATAAAAGAGCTACACTACATAGCTATCGAGAATCCATTCTTGAGAGTATATGTTTCTTCGGTGGTCATCACTCCACAACACTAACGCCAAAGGAACTAATACCTTTGACTCGAGCCTTTCACTTGAGCTTGATGTTGATGTTTCTTCTTGGCTCAAGTTGAAGGCAAGACATTGGTGGAGTCTTCATGTAGCTCCCCCATGCACAATGTGGGAAGCTTTGCTTTGTATTCATCTTCACTTGTCCATCATGTGATCATCCACAAGCTTCAAGCATGTAATCCTTCGGGATGGTTATCTTGAACTTGCCCTTGTCAACCATGATCATCAACACTTGATGTCATCCTCTCATAGACACTTGAAATCTCTCCCTCGATGCGAGCCCATGAGAATCACCTAACCCTCAAAAACATAGACAACACATAGTATGGGTTAGTACACAAAGCGCAATTGACAAATTCTTATCATACCACAAGATCTCATGTGGCACATGATTTGCGCTTGTGTGTTGACCATCTTTGAATTCAATCTTTGATCTTCATCTTGGTAAATATTTATCTTTGCTCCATGATTAATCTTGATGCACAACTATATGTATATGGCATTCATTCCGAATCCATTCAATCTCCTTCTTGCATCACCCATGGAACAAACCTTCCTATATAACTTGATATCATTGTTTCTTCATAGGAATTGTCATTCATTATCAAGTCTCAATGCATATATTTATGTTGATGGATTTCATCCATCAATTCATCCAGTATTCTTCATGCATTGCAAATGGAACTTTCCTTCAAATGTATATCCCAATGCAAACATTAGTACATTAGGATTGTCATTTAATTACCAAAACCACACATGGGGACTACATGTACTTTCAGCTACCCATAAAAAAAACAAAGGCAACATCGCTACCCCTGAAAACAAAACAAGGAGCATCGCTACCTCTTCTTGGATCAACGACGGGAGGACCTAACGGGCCGCGACGAGCCACCAGCATGAGATAATCAACAACCGAGAAAAAAACAGGCCGAGGACAACTTCGCTGGGACATGCACGAATCGCTACGCGCTTTTTGATCCAATGACTGTGTACGTGAATGAGACCATAACTAAAACTCAGCTAGCTGAGTTTCAGCAAAACCGTTTGTTTTTACCTCTAGGATTTTCTCCCTCCCTGGGCCAAAATCGGAGACCATTGTCATGTTTATTACGTATACTCCAGTAATTTCCACGCATCACATTAGGACATTTTCACTGGTTTTATGGTTGTTCGTAAAATTTGCCACATATGCGTGAGTAGGGCATCTCCAACGACGTGGCCTATAACGCCCGCAAACCGTCCGGACCGTCACGTTCGGACATTTTTTTTCATACAATGTGGTGCCTTAGGGCATCTCCAACGGCAACCCGCAAATTTCCTCCCGCATCAATGTCCGCGAACTGTCCAACGCTAGCCGCATACATTTCAAACTCTTTCTCAACAAACCGGATGAAATTCATGCAAACACGGTCCGATTTCATACAAACATGACAGATTTCATACAAACACATCGGATTTTTATTAGATTTCGAACATTTAGAAGAAAAAAAAGACCCGACCCTAAACCTGTCCAACACGGCGGCAGCGGCCGGTGTCCGAGCCCGTGTCGTCCTCCATCCGCCGTCTTCATGACCACCGGCGATAAGACCCATGAGGTGAAGGTGCGGTCTGATGTCTACTACGCAACTTTTATTCTTGTAGACGTTGTTGGGCCTCCAAGTGCAGAGTTTTGTAGGACAGTAGCAAATTTCTCTCAAGTGGATGACCTAAGGTTTATCAATCCGTGGGAGGCATAGGATAAAGATGGTCTCTCTCAGACAACCCTGCAATCAAATACAAGAAATCTCTTGTGTCCCCAACACACCCAATACAATGGTAAATTGTATAGGTGCACTAGTTCGGCGAAGAGATGGTGATACAAGTGTAGTATGGATAGTAGATATAGGTTTTTGTAATTTGAAAATATAAAAATAGCAAGGTAGCAAGTGATAAAATAGAGCACAAACGGTATTGCAATGCTTGGAAACAAGGCCTAGGGTTCATACTTTCACTAGTGCAATCTCTCAACAATACTAACATAATTGAATCATATAACAATCCCTCAACGTGCGACAAAGAATCACTCCAAAGTTCCTATTATCGGAGAACATAGGATGAAATTGTTGTAGGGTACGAAACCACCTCAAAGTTATCCTTTCCGATCAATCTATTGAGCCATCCCTATAAGTGTCACAAACATCCCTAGAGTTCGTACTAAAATAACACCATATGATACACATCAACCAACTCTAATGTCACCTAGATACTCCAATGTCACCACAAGTATCCGTGAGTTGATTATTCGATATGCATAAAAACAACTTCAGATTCATAATATTCAATCCACACAAAGAACTTCAAAGAGTACTCCAAAGTTTTTATCGGAGAAAAGAAGATGAAAACGTGCAACCAACCCCTATGCATAGATCACCCCAAGGTCACGGGAATCCGCGAGTTGATCACCAAAACATACATCAAGTGACTCAATAGAATACCCCATTGTCACCACGGGTATCCACATGCAAGACATACATCAAGTGTTCTCAAATCCAAAGTATTCAATACGACAATAACGAAACCTCAAAGGGAAAGACTCAATTTATCACAAGAAGATAGAGAGGGAAGAAACACCATATGATCCAACTATATTAACAAAGCTCGCGGTACATCAAGATCGTGCCAAATCAAGAACACGAGAGAGACACAGAGAGAGAGAGAGAGATCAAACACATACTCCCTCCTCGTCATGGAGACCGCCGGGATGATGAAGATGGCCTTCGGCGATGATTTCCCCCTCTGGCAGAGTGCTGGAACAGGGCTCCGGATGAGATCGCTTTGGTACAAAGGCTTGCGGCGGTGGCGTGGAAGTTCTAGGTTTCTTTTCGGGGTTTTCCCCATATATAGGAATTTTCAACGTTGGAATCACGCCAAGGGGGTGCCCGGGGGTCCCACAAGCTCGGGGGGCGCGCTCCCCAGGCTTGTGGTGCCCTCGGCCACTTCCTGGTCCATCTCTGGTGCTCCGTGGATCTCTTTTGGTCCATAAAAAATCACCGTAAATTTTGGGCCCAATCCGAGAACTTTTATTTCTGCAGAAAAAACAATACCACGGTAGTTCTGCTGAAAATAGCGTGAGTCCGGGTTAGTTCCATTCAAAGCATACCAAAACCATATAAAATTGTTGTAAACATGGCATGAATACTTCATAAATTATAGATACGTTGGAGACGTATCAGCATCCCCAAGCTTAATTCCTGCTCGTCCTCGAGTAGGTAAATGATAAAAGAAATAATTTATGAAGTGTGAATGCTAGCATAGTGCACAAGTTTGATCAATGATAATTTCAATCACTTTCTCTAGCATCATTATATATCATAAACAGTAGCTCATCTCATAAAACTTCTCATGATAACGTAGCAAGCTATTCACATGTTAAAGTATAGATCATAAACTTTCTTGAAAACTAACAAACTATGTTCTCAGTCATCAAACAATTGTAATTCATCTTATTTTCAGGAAGGGTCTATGTAAGAGCTTTGATTTAGCAAATTCCACATACTCAACTATCATATAGTCTTCCATGATGTGCTGACACTCAAAGCATATTTTTAGAACAAACCGTTTCAGTCAAACACATAGGAAGATAGGGGCTTAATGTTTTGCCTACCAACTTATTTATCTCAGGGATAATGTCAACAATAATAACTCATGATCATCTATATTCAAATGGATATATGCGCCTGGATCTTTCCCCACCACATGATGCTTGCCAAGAGAAAAAATAAAAACGGAATAGAGAAGAACATTATTGACTCTTGCATAAAAGTAAATACATAAAGTAAAAGATAGGCCCTTCGCAGAGGGAAGCAAAGGTTGTCTTACGCTTTTTATTTTTGGATGTGCAAACTCTTAATGCAAAGGAACGTCACTTTATATTGCCCCTTGTGATAGCAACCTTTATTGTGCAGTCTGTCACTTTTATTTCTTCACCATCACAAGATCGTACAAAGCTTATTTCCCCTTACAATAAAAGTTCATACATATTTAGAGGCAATTTTTATTGCTTTATGCACCGATGACAACATACTTGAAGGATCTTATTCAATCCATAGGTAGATATGGTGGACTCTCATGACATGAAACTGGGTTCAAGGGTTTTGGATGCACAAGTAGTATCTCTACTTTGTGTGGATTTTTGGCTAGCAAAGGATAGGGGGCAAGCACCACATGTTAGAGGATCCAAGAACATATAACTTCTATGTGAATATAAACAAACATAACCCATTACGTTGTCTTCCTTGTCCAACATCAACTACTTAATCAAGGTTGAAAATAATTAATGGGGGCTCACAATCATAGAAGATGTCCAAGATAGTATATTTATATGTGAAATCTCCCTTAAATATTCTTTCATGAATTTTTCAAGTGACCAATGCTGTGTTTGCTAACTTTCAATAAATTTTACCACTTATACTTCTTATTTGTGAAGCCACTACTCCCCATGGGACAAGCATATGAAGCACATATAATTTCAACTTTATGATATTCAATTCATTCAACAATTTACTCTTAGGATAAGTGAAGCACGAGAGTAAATGATAAACTACTCCAAAAGATATAAGTGAAGAACAAAGAGTAGTTAAGCAATTAAGTAGCTATGTGAAGACTCTCCAAATAAAGATTTCAGATCTGATAATTTTATTCAAACAACAAACAAAATGAAAATAAAAGGACACTCCAAGAATAGCACATATCATGTGAACAAGTAAAAACTTAGGTTAACCGATAGGTGTTGATGAAGAAAGGTGGGATGCCTACCGGGGTATCCCCAAGCTTAGTTGCTCGAGACTTCTTGGAATGTTATCTTGGGGTGCCTTGGGCATCCCCATGCTTGAGCTCTTGTGTCTCCTTAATTCCTCTCATATCATGGCTTCTCCTAAATCTTAAAAACTTCATCCACACAAAACTCAACAAGAACTCGTGAGATAAGTTAGTATAAATCAACTCAAAACCTTAACATTCTCTACTGTAACAAATCACTAAAATTATAATTAAACATGGCATACTAAATGCCTCTGCATATTTAATACTCCTATCCACAAATAGAAACATTGAACAAGCAAACATATGCAAACAATGCAACTATAACAGCAATCTGCCAAAACAGAACAGTCTGTAAAGGGGGAATAAAAATTCATACTTCCCTAACTCCAAAAATTCTAAAAAGTACCACGTGACAGAGAACTCATGCATGCTTACTGTTTAAAAATTTCAGATTTTTACCATGTTCCGACAATTCACAAAAATGCAGGACATAACAGAAAACTTTCTGTTTTCAAACAGCAACACATAAACTTGCAAACTGAGCATGGTAAAGGCTATAATTGGCATTTTATTGAACTAAAAAAAATACAAAACATGATTATTGACACCAGCAAGAAAATCTCAACAAAATAAAATTACGCTCCAAGCAAAACTCGTATTATGTGACGAATAAAAATATAGCTCCAAGTGAGTTTACCGATAGTGTTGAAGACGAAAGAGGGGATGCCTTCCGGGGCATCCCCAAGCTTAGATGCTTGAGTCTTCCTTGAATATTACCTTGGGGTGCCTTGGGAATCCCCAAGCTTAGGGTCTTGCCGCTCCTTATTCTCCTCATATCGTTGTCTCACCCAAAACTTGAAAACTTCAATCACATAAAACTTAACGGAACTCCGTGAGATAGGTTAGTATGAAAATAAATCATCCACTTAGGTACTGTAAATACAAGATTCATAATTATTCTCACATAATTCCTACTGTATTCTATCATTTCCACAATTTATATCTCACAATATAAGCCATGGAAACACTAAAACAAGCAAACTATGCATTGAAAACAGAATCTGTCAAAAATAGAACAACATGTAGTGAGCGTATTAAAAAGCATACTTATGTACCTCCAAAGATTCTGAAAAATTAGGACAACGTAAAAAATTTGTAACTCAATACTGTATAAAAATTTCATATTTTTCTCACGCTCCAGTAAAGAAAAGAAATTCTAGCACTGGACGCAAAAGTTTCTGTTTTTGCACAGAATCTAATCAACAAGCATCCACACTATCCCAAAGGCTTTACTTGGCACATTATTGAAAGAAAACATATAAAACATGATTACTACAGTAGCTTAATAATGTGGACACACAAAAACAATAGGTATAAATGTTGGGTTGTCTCCCAACAAGCGCTTTTCTTTAATGTCTTTCTAGCTAGGCATGATGATTTCAATGATGTCACATCAAAGTAAAGAATTAAAACACAATGGGAGCATTATGAAACATATGACAAGCACATTTAAGCCTAACCCACTTCATATGCATAGGGATTTTGTGAGCAAATAATTTATGGGAGCAAGAATCAACTAACATAGGAAGGCAAAACAAGTATAACTTCGAAACTTTCAACACATAGAGAAGAAACTTGATATTATTGAGATATGTAAAAGCATATGTCCCTCTCTCATAATAATTTTCAGTAGCATCATGAATTAATTCAATAATATAACTATCACATAAATCATTCTTTTCATGATCCACAAGCATAGAAATTTTATTACTCTTCACATAAGCAAATCTATTCTCATCAATAATAGTGGGAGCAAATTCAATGAAATAACTATCATGTGATACTTGATTGGCATAATCCAATTGAAAATTAAAATCATGATGACAAGTTTCATGGTTATCATTATTCTTTATAGCATACATGTCATCACAATAATCATCATAGATAGCAACTTTGTTGTCATAATCAATTGAAACCTCTTCCGAAATAGTGGAATCATCACTAAATAAAGTTGTGGCCTCTCCAAATCCACTTTCATAATTATTGCCATAAGATTCAACACCCTCCAAAATAGTGGAAATCTTTACCCTTTCATTAGTATTCCTTTTATATTCTATTTGTTTTCCCGTCTTTCTGTAGTTGGATATATAAGCATTCTCATTGCAATTTACCACACAAAACATATAGATTTCCGTTAGATTACATTCAATATGGTGAATGCTTCAAACCAACTATTTTTATGTGACAATTCTTCACACCCCAAAAATAGAAAAAGTTCATTATAAAGTTCAAGTGTGATCAAGTTATTGCAATATTTGGACATGATTCGATCATGAAAGAGTATGCATTGGAAATTAAGATGACCAATCTTATTGCAAAGTTCACAAGTAATGGGATGAAGAGAGCATAACTTTGTAGCAAATTCATCTATCACTTTGAGCCACCAATTGGTTTTATCATGTTTATGCTTCTAATAAAATCTATCATCCCTATATGGCATGTCTTCACAAATTTTATTCACTCCACAAAAATTGACATGCTTATAAGAAACCTTTTTTCATGACTAGTGCAATCATCATTAGCATTATGGATATTCAAAGAATTCATACTAACAACATTGCAACCATGCTCATCATTCAAGGAACTCACATTAAATATTTTATCAAATTCTTACTCTAACAATTGAGCACAATTTTTCGATCCATCATTCTCAAGAAAGATATTATAAAGATGAAGCATTTGAGGCAACCTCAATTCCATTTTTTTTGTAGTTTTCTTTAATAAACCATACTTGTGAATAAACAAGAAACTAAAAGATTCAATTGCAAGTTCTAAAGATATACCTTCAAGCACTCACCTCCCCGGCAATGGCGCCAGAAAAGAGCTTGATGTCTACTACGCAACTTTTATTCTTGTAGACATTATTGGGCCTCCAAGTGCAAAGTTTTGTAGGACAGTAGCAAATTTCGCTCAAGTGGATGACCTAAGGTTTATCAATCCATGGGAGGCGTAGGATGAAGATGGTCTCTCTCAAACAACCCTGCAATCAAATACAAGAAATCTCTTGTGTCCCCAACACACCCAATACAATGGTAAATTGTATAGGTGCACTAGTTTGGCGAAGAGATGGTGATACAAGTGTAGTATGGATAGTATATATAGGTTTTTGTAATCTGGAAATATAAAAACAGTAAGGTGGCAATTGATAAAACAGAGCACAAACGGTATTGCAATGCTTGAAAATAAGGCCTAGGGTTCAAACTTTCACTAGTGCAATCTCTCAACAATGCTAACATAATTGAATCATATAACAATCCCTCAACGTGCGACAAAGAATCACTCCAAAGTTCTTATCTAGCGGAGAACATAAGATGAAATTGTTGTAGGGTACGAAACCACCTCAAAGTTATCCTTTCCGATCAATCTATTGAGCCATCCCTATAAGTGTCACAAACAGCCCTAGAGTTCGTACTAAAATAACTGTAGGAGATATGCCCTAGAGGCAATAATAAATGTTACTATTTATCTCCATGTTCATAATTAAGATTATATTCCGTGCTATAACTGCTATGGTTCTCGAGTCTGCAATAACCATGAGGCTCGAAGGAAGACTCATATGCACGTGTGGAATAATAAACGATAAAATGTATTCCTAGTCTGACCTCTAAGACTAGCTCAAGTGTTGCATGATAATCCTGTTTTCCTGATCATGGGCATGACTATGCCAGCAAACTTTTAGGGCACATTGTTAGAAGAACACTTGTGTTGAATCGATCCGAATTGATGTTATGCTATGAGATACATTCGTCACAAGTTAATGGTTTATAACACAGAGAAAGTTAACATTTGCATAATTCCTTAGACCATGAGAGTATCGAGTTTCTTCATGCTTGCTTCATGAACTTTGAGGTTTGTTAAACGTCATCCGTAACTGGGTGGCTATTACGGCGGCTTACGGGTTCATGGGAAAGTATGTCAAGGGACTTGATAGCTCAAGATTGGGATTTGCTCCTCCGATGATGGAGAGATATTCTTTGGGCCCTCTCGGTGTTACGGTATCCATCATCATCTGGCCAGACACATTGTGATTTGATCACAGGGATGCCGGAACACGGGAACGAGAAAAGAGAACAAAACCGGTAACGAGGTAACTGGCATTGTGGACAAGTGTTGATCCAGGGGGATGCTAATAAATCTCACCTCAGTTGTTTGTAACATATCGCGAAACAATAGGAATAGCACACGGCAACTGGAGGTTCACTCGAATATTTATTCGTGTGGGTATAGGGGTCAATATGGGTGTCCACGGCTCCGATGTTGATCATTGATCGGAAAGTGTTCCGGTCATGTCTGTACTTCACCGAACCTATAGGGTCACACGCTTAAGGGTCATCTATCTGCTGAATACTAGACAGGGAGTCTGAGAGAAAGTCACCGGAAAAGTTTCGGAGACAACGGAAGAGTTTCGGAGAGAGAACACCGGAAGAGTTTCGGTAAATCCGAAAAGTTGTTTCGAAGTATACCATTAAGTCAAAATGGTTTTGGCACACGCCTAGAAATTCTTAGAGGGTGCCAGAATTGTTCTGGGAACTTCTGGGATTTTTTCGGAGAAGAAACCGGAAATGTTCCGCAGCTGCCGGAACCGCTTTGGTTGCTTTTCGCTGAAGAAAATCATTGATCCAGAAATGTTTCAGAACGCGTTCAGAATTGTTTTAGTGGGTGCTGGAAATGTTCTGGACCTACAGAAATATTTTCGGATTTAACGGATGCGAAGAATTGTGTTTGTGAATAGTGAAAACACATTCTTGTTTGCTTTTCGCTGATGAAAATCATTGATCCGGAAATGTTTCGGAACGCGTCCAGAATTGTTTTAGTGGGTACTGGAAATGTTCTGGACCTATAGAAATATTTTTGGATTTAACGGTCGCGGAAAAATATTTTCATAAATAGCGGAAACACTATTTGGTAGCTTCTTTGGGAAGCCACCTTTGAGGGCATTTTAGTATTTCCAAGTGTCCTCTACCCCTTGGGCTTGGCCTATAAATAGGGGTGAAGGGGGCTGCCCAAACTCACTCTTTCTCTCATACATTATGCCATGCAATGATCTGGCTTCTTCTCTCCCTCACACAAAATAGTTTCCTATAGCCGAAAGGCTGTCTGGGTTCCGGTGGGAACTAGTTCTGGACGGCGAAGCCCTGCCGGATAGCTGACACCGTATGTGTGCAACCCCGTAGAGAGGTCGTAGGTTCGATCTTTTTGCCCGAGGGGCTGTCCGAGAGTACCTCCCGAATTGCTGTCCGAGTGACCGTCCGAGATTCTGTGAGTGCCTCCCGAAGGGCTGTCCGTGACACCGTCCGAGGGACAGTTCGACTGCTTCCCAAAGGGTTGTCCGAGGGGCTGACGAGGGAGTACATCCTCGCGGTTGGGAGGTTGTAAATCCTAGCTGCGGGGATCTGCACCGACGATCTTCATTGACTCTACTTCCGCTGCGCTAAGAGTCGGTAACGATCAGATCCAAACCTTGTATGCATCTCCATAGTGATCCTGGGCGTGCTCGCTGTACTGATTTTTTTTGTTTTCTGTCGCGTTCCCCTACAGTGGCATCATGAGCCGTGCTATGCGTAGATGCAGGTTACGATCTAGAATACATAGAGATGTATGAGTGGTGCACAATATAATTTTGTAGTAGATGAGTGTATTGCTGAAAATTATTTGTGCGGGTAGCAGATGAAATATGTTGCCCGATGTTCTTGTTGCTTCCCTGAAATTTGCGTATTTCTGATCTTGATAACGGCATGGTGGAGTTTCAAAGTTCTAGCAATCCGCGATCCTGATTGATCAACGAAGTGCTAACAGTTCGTTGAATTCCACCATAGTTAAAAGAAAGATGAAATTTCACAGACAAAAGGGCAATGCAGATATGATCTGCACGGGGGGTCATGCATATGGCGAAGTTCAGTATGGGGCTCAAGATTTTATTATCTCATGTTTCATACACCCCGCAAAGTTAATCTAGCGACTTGAATAATCATACTTGATGGTAAACGTTGGTAACTGCGGTTAAGTCAAAACCTTAGAAGCCACGTAAAATAAAATTTTGCATAAACCGATTAGAGGCGTCTAACTTGGTTTTGCAGGATGACATGAGATGTGCATGTGATGTGGTATAGCAGTTCTCATATTAATTTGATTATGTATGAGATGACTATATGATGTAAAATTAACATGACCTGCGTGTCATGATTCGGCATGATGGCTGGAGCCATATGATTGTCACTTTAATGACCTGCGTGTCAACCTTAAGTAATGCACTTATTTTATTAGCTATAGAGATAGCAATATTATCTGGTGCATCGACATGGTGGTGGCAATCTTCGCAAAGGTGAACACCGACGCGAATGCCGAAGACGAAGAAATAAAAGACTTCTCCATCAGAAAGGGCTATACCATATCATGCTATTATGAATTGCCTGAGTTGTTTGTCCCTTTGATGCACCCTTCTTGATTGCGTGGTTGTCGCTTTTTATTAGGGTGATCTCTCACTAAAAATATCAAGTAGTTAGTGTTCTCCCAAGTATAGCACCATCATGGCACCTATCTCTTCGGGGTATCACATGGATGCATGGGTACGAACGATTAGAGAAGTGTGAGGCGGGTGAGTTGAGACCTCGCAGCATGATCACTTGGTTGTCTTGACATTCCGGAGGATCTTCCTGAGCTCGGAACACGCCCATCGAAAGATGAACAAGAGTCACATAGAGATATGATTGGCAAGTTGGCCTACCAAATGAAATTCTCGTCACTTAAGATGGATGCATCCTTGGCGTTGAATTGAAATTTGGGTCTTGTATCACTCACAATCAATTATGAGAGATATTGATTTGAGTGGGAGCGCACTGTAGAATTAACTTGTTTAATTCTCTGTGCAATTAATTATGAACATTGTCTAAGTGTTATATGCATAATAGTTATAGAAGAATGGCTCGCGTTTCCACCTTCCCTGTTGAAATTGAATAAGCTGTTAAATATCTGGTTAAAACTTTACGGTTGGTAACGTAATGTGAGGATTGTCCTCAAGAGTGCCGAGAAGGACTTTGTCCTATCGCATGCTTTCGGTATTCTCCCGCTAATGCTATGGATGATGCGACTCTCGTCCTTCGATCCAAAAGCTAGAATTCTGTTACGGTCAAGTGCAATATGTTTGCTTCCATGAGACCCGAACTTCAAAAGTTTGGGATAGTTATATGATATTCATGGAACTAAAAATTATTTTCAGATGCAAACAAAGGCTAAAAGATATGAGATATCCAAAGCAATGTTTGTTTGCAAACTATTAGTAAAAGTGTTTACTATGCATTAGACTAATACAAGAGGGATCCAGAAGAACGCCTGTCATGAAATGAAGGTGAATAAAATAACAACTTAAAGAGAAAGGAAGTGTCCGAAGGGTGTTAGTGAAACTTACCCGCCTAGGAAGTCCGAGGCTGATGCCACTCTCAAAGTTGGGTGCTTCTTCTGAGAGTAGGAGAAATATTGGAAGTAAAACTGTTAGAAGTATAAAGGCAAAAGGAGAGAAGACTGGAATATCCAGCTCATGTATGAAAGTCATACAAGCTATTGATATATAGAAGGCTGGTCAAAGAAATAGTTCTTGAGAATTATGATTAAACATGTTAATCACTGATTCTTGGGTATTGTGAGTTGATCACAGAGATACCCGCTCGATTGCATTCTGTTGCGACTCGATGCAAGAACTACCATGGCCTAAAAGACTTGCCGGGAATGAGGTTTAGATACGCGCTGGGAACATAGTAAATGTTACTATACCTTCCATCGGTGTATTACCTATGTATTTATTTTCATAATTCATTTTTGGAGTTTCATACACTCTAGCCCATTGCATAAAGTATCTTGCAAGAAGGTTGTTCATAAGAGAACTTTTGATGTTCGGTGTTATGAATAACATAAGGGCCATACTTTCGTTATGAATGAGATGTATGTTATGAATATTGATAATAATACATTACCTCTGTATTTACTTTCATAATTCATTTTAGAGTTTTATACACTCTAGCCCATTTGCATAATGTTTGTTGCAAGAGTGTTGTTCATAAAAGAACAATTGTTGTTCAGTATTATGAATAACATAAGGCCCATACTTCCATCAAGGATGGGATGTATGTTATGAATATTGATGGCAATATGATACATCCATAATACTGATGCTAAATGTTGCAAGACTAAAAGAATACCACATATGTGTGGCACTGCATTTGGTCACATTGGAGAAACCCGCATGGAGAAATTCCATAATGATGGATTTTGAAGTCGTTTGATTATGAATCATCTGACACTTGCAACTTTCGTCCGAAAAGTGAAGTGACAGAAATACCATCCACATGCCATAAGGAACGAGCAATGAACTTATTGGTGATCATACATTTCGATGTGTGTAGTCCGATAAAGGTTATTGCTAGCAGTGGATTTATCTATCTTCAGAAATGACTCAAGTAGATATATGGATATTTACTTGATGAGACGTAAGTCTGGATCTTTTGAAATCATTCATAAGGTTTTCAAAATGAAGAATAAATTGTTATAACAAGAAAACTATGTTTCTGCAATTAGATTGCAGAAAGAAATATTTGAGTTACAAGTTTAGCGAATGTCTGATGAGTTATGAAAAGAGTTTCATAACTTACACCTCCCGGAACACCACTGTGAGTGGAATGTCTGTGAAGATGTAATCAAACCATTTATGACATGGTAAGATCAAAGATGACATAAATCAATTTTCCATTATCCCTTTTAAAGTAATGCTTTAGAGACTGCGGCTTTTACACTGAAAAGAGCGCCATCAAATCTGTTGAAATGACGCCATGGTATGGTACACCCAACCATGTTATGTCTTTTCTTAACATTTGGAATATGGGGCCGGTGTAAAATATTTACAAACCTATTCCAAATCAGACAAGTGCTACTTTGTAGGTTATCCTAATTTTTTGGGTATTCCTCCATCACTATACAAAAATGTTTGCCACAAAGAGCGGTAAGATTTTGAAGAAAATAGTTCTTGTAAAAAGATGAGTGGGAGGACAGTGCAACTCGACGAGATAACAGTATCTTCGTCATCAGGTCAAGGGAAAGAAACCTTGGAAGTGATTCCAGAGTTTCCTACTGCGACTGATACGGAAGCCTCTACATGAGATGTATGGACTTCGGTCGAACTTGCAGCTGAACCACGTAGGCAAAACTCGTGCAAACCTCTCAGGTGCGCAGACGAGATATTGTTGCTAGACAATAGTATACCTACGATACACAAGGAAGTGTTGATGGGGCCTGACTCTGGAATTGGCTAAATGCCAATATAATATGAGATAGTTTCCATATAAATGATTCAAGATTTGATCTTGATAAACCCTTCGGAAGACTTGAAGTCTAACGAATATTAATGGAACTATAAACTGATACGGATAAAAAAAAATTATCCATAAAGCTCGACTTGTTGCTTATAACAAATTCAAGGAATTAACTGCGATGAGATTGTCTCACCGTACCGATGCTTAAAGTCGGTTCGGGTTAAACTAGCAATTAATACATATTTCAATGATGAGATATGATACTTGGATGCCAAAAGGATTTCCATGTGATGGAAATGCTACCTAGGACTTGCATGTGATACAGTCCAAGGTATTTTGTCTATCCAGAGGATGCTAGTGAGTATGCAAACTTCAGAGTTCCAGCAATGGACAGAAGAGAGCAAAATGGAGTTGGAATCTTCGTTTTTGATGAAATAGTCAAAAGAGTTTGATTTCATCAATGGATAATGAAGATGCTTGTGGTTACAAGAAAGTAAGTGGGAGCATAATAATATTACTAAAAACCCAGTGTGCTTGACACATTGTTGATTGGAAATAATATAAATTTCTTGACACAAATTAGGACTTCATTGAAAATTAGTTTTTCGATGAAGTACTTGGGCTAAGTAGCCTTGATATTAGGCATATTTATCTACGGAGATAGAATTGCCTAATAGGCTAAGCCAAAAATACATATTGATAAGATGCTAAAAACAGTTTAGCATAAGAACGTCAAGGAGTGATTCTTGCCAAAGTCACATGTAAAGAGTTTTGCAAGACTCGGTGTCCTAAAACACTGATGAGCAAAATACATGATGGAGATTCCACACACTTTTGTGTTTGGATTAATCATGTATTCCATGGTATGTAAGACAACCAGATATGTCCAATACTCCCAAGTTGTTGCGAGTATAGATACCAAAGTGATCAAAGTGCTGATCATGGGACAACAGTGAAAAATGTCATTGTGTACTAGAGTAGCACTGATGACATGTTTTCTCGCAAGCTGAGATTATGAAGTACTCGTTGTGAGTAATTACATCGAAACAGTCTTCATCAATGCTCCAAGCGATTTCCAATTTAAGTTAAGGGTTTTGTGTAATACACGATATGGTGGCACGGTAGTTGGAAATTGTTCCAAACAAGTTACTGTGGCGAATTCTATAACAAAGGCTAAGTATGTTGACGCTTTAGAAGCGACAAAGAAGATGTTGAATCATATAGTTCATTCATGAACTTAGTATGGTTCCAAGATGGCTTTGGTCAATGAAACACTATTGTAGATAGTTGCTTCATAGCTCAGTCTGAGGAATCAAGGTTCGACCAGTGATTCACATATATACAAAGCCAAGTCCACACAAAATATGTATTTTGTGAAAGCGTGAAAACGTGAGGATATGCAAAGATACACACGGCCGTGAAGTTGTCAGGTCCGTTAGCCGTAGACTATACCACAAGCGAAGCATATTTTACACCGGTATGCCATATGTGTGAAGTGCATTAGCATTGACTAGATTATTGACTCTAGTGCAAATGGGAGTCTGTAGGAGATATGCCCTAGAGGAAATAATAAATGTTATTATTTATCTCTATGTTCGTAATTAAGTTTATATTCCGTGCTATAACTGCTATGGTTCTCGAGTCTGCAATAACCACGAGGCTCGAAGGAAGACTCATATGCACGTGTGGAATAATAAACGATAAAATGTATTCCTAGTCTGGCCTCTAAGACTAGTTCAAGTGTTGCATGATGATCCTGTTTTCCTGATCATGGGCATGACTATGCCAGCAAACTTTTAGGGCACATTGTTAGAAGAACACTTGTGTTGAATCGACCCAAATTGATGTTATGCTATGAGATACATTCGTCACAAGTTAATGGTTTATAACACAGAGAAAGTTAATGTTTGCATAATTCCTTAGACCATGAGAGTATCGAGTTTCATCATGCTTGCTTCATGAACTTTGGGGTTTGTTAAACGTCATCCATAACTGGGTGGCTATTACGGCGGCTTACGGGTTCATGGGAAAGTATGTCAAGGGACTTGATACCTCAAGATTGGGATTTGCTCCTCCGACGATGGAGAGATATTCTTTGGGCCCTCTCGGTGTTACGGTATCCATCATCGTTTGGCCAGACACATTGTGATTCGTTCACAGGGATGCCGGAACACGGGAACGAGAAAAGAGAACAAAATCGGTAACGAGGTAACTGGCATTGTGGACAAGTGTTGATCCATGGGGATGCTGATAAATCTCACCTCGGGTGTTTGTAACATATCGCGAAGCAACATGAATAGCACACGGCAACTGGAGGTTCACTCGAATATTTATTCGTGTGGGTATAGGGGTCAATATGGGTGTCCACGACTCCGATGTTGATCATTGATCGGAAAGTGTTCCGGTCATGTCTATACTTCACCGAACCTATAGGGTCATACGCTTAAGGGTCATCTATCTGCTGAATACTAGACAGGGAGTCTGAGAGAAAGTCACCGGAAAAGTTTCGGAGACAACGGAAGAGTTCCGGAGAGAGAACACTGGAAGAGTTTCGGTAAAACCGAAAAGTTGTTTTGGAGTATACCATTAAGTAAAAATGGTTTTGGCACACGCCTGGAAATTCTCAGTGGGTGCCAGAATTGTTCTGGGAACTTCTGGGATTTTTCCGGAGAAAAAACCGAAAATGTTCCGGAGCTGCCGGAACCGCTTTGGTTGCTTTTCGCTGAAGAAAATCATTGATCCAGAAATGTTTCGGAATGCGTTCAGAATTGTTTTAGTGGGTGCTAGAAATATTCTGGACCTATATAAATATTTTTGGATTTAACGGACGCGAAAAATTGTCTTCATGAATAGTGAAAACGCATTCTTGTTTGCTTTTCGCTGATGAAAATCATTGATCCGGAAATGTTTCGGAACGCATCCAGAATTGTTTTAGTGGGTACTGGAAATGTTCTGGACCTACAGAAATATTTTCGGATTTAACGGTCGCGGAAAAATATTTTCATGAATAGTGGAAACACTATTTGGTGGCTTCTTTGGGAAGCCACCTTTGAGGGCATTTTGGTATTTCCAAGTGTCCTCTACCCCTTGGGCTTGGCCTATAAATAGGGGTGGAGAGGGCTGCCCAAACTCACTCTTTCTCTCATACATTGTGCCATGCAATGATCTGGCTTCTTCTCTCCCTCACACGAAATAGTTTCGTAGAGCCGAAAGGTTGTCTGGGTTTCGGTGGGAACTAGTTCTCGACGGCGAAGCCCTGCCGGATAGCTGACACCGTATGTGTGCAACCCCGTAGAGAGATTGTAGGTTCGATCTTTTTGCCTGAGGGGCTGTTCGAGAGTACCTCCCGAAGGGCTGTTTGAGTGACCGTCCGAGATTCTGTGAGGGCCTCCCGAAGGGCTGTCCGTGACACCGTCCGGGGGACTGTCCGACCGCTTCCCGAAGAGCTGTCCGAGGGGCTGATGAGGGAGTGCATCCTCGCGGTTGGGAGGTTGTAAATCCTAGCTGCGGGGATCTGCACTGACGATCATCATCGACACTACTTCCGCTGCGCTACGAGTCGGTAACGATCAGATCCAAACCTTGTATGCATCTCCATAGTGATCCTGGGCGTGCTCGCTGTACCAATTTTGTTTTGTTTTCTGTCGCGTTCCCCTACAATAACACCATATGATACGCATCAACCAACTCTAATGTCACCTAGATACTCCAATGTCACCACAAGTATCCGTGCGTTGATTATTCGATATCATCAAAACAACTTCAGATTCATAATATTCAATCCACACAAAGAACTTCAAAGGGTACCCCAAAGTTTCTATCGGAGAAAAGAAGATGAAAACGTGCAACCAACCCCTATGCATAGATCACCCCAAGGTCACGGGAATCCGCGAGTTGATCACCAAAACATACATCAAGTGACTCAATAGAATACCCCATTGTCACCACGGGTATCCACATGCAAGACATACATCAAGTGTTCTCAAATCCAAAGTATTCAATCCGACAATAACGAAACCTCAAAGGGAAAGACTCAATTCATCACAAAAATATAGAGAGGGAAGAAACACCATATGATCCAACTATATTAACAAAGCTCGCGGTACATCATGATCGCGCCAAATCAAGAACACAAGAGAGAGAGATCAAACACATAGCTACTGGTACATACCCTCAGCCCCAAGGGTGAACTACTCCCTCCTCATCATGGAGACCGCCGGGATGATGAAGATGGCCTCCGGCGATGATTTCCCCCTCCGGAAGAGTGCCGGAACAGGGCTCCGGATGAGATCGCTTTGGCACAGAGGCTTGCGGCGGCGGCGTGGAAGTTCTAGGTTTCTTTTCAGGGTTTTCCCCATATATAGGAATTTTCAGCGTTGGAATCACGCCAGGGGGGGTGCCCGAGGCTCCCACAAGCTAGGGGAGCGCGCCCTAGGGGTGGCGCCCCCAGGCTTGTGGTTCCCTAGGCCACTTCCTGGTCCATCTCTGGTGGTCCGTGGGTCTCTTTTGGTCCATAAAAAATCACCATAAATTTTGGGCCCAATCCGAGAACTTTTATTTCTGCACAAAAAACAACACCACGGTAGTTCTGCTGAAAACAGCGTCAGTCCGGGTTAGTTCCATTCAAACCATACCAAAACCATATAAAATTGTTGTAAACATGGCATGAATACTTCATAAATTATAGATATGTTGGAGATGTATCACGGTCTCCTACGAGGAAGAGTAGAACACGGGAGACGGACCGGCCCACATGGGATACCCAGACCTGCCGCCTCCCATGCCCTACTCATCCTCGGAGGAGTCTGCGACCTGTCCGACGCCGGTGGATGTGAGGTCCACGATGGAAATGGTGGCGCCCGCGCTGTCGTCGTCCCACTGGGCCGCCTGATGATTCGTCGGCGGCGCGTAGGAGGCGCAGCTGCCGTTGTTCTCCTCCGTGATCGCCTGGAGCCGGGCCTCGGCGGCGGCCTCTTCCTGGCGAGCGGTGGCTTGAGCGCGGAGGGCATCGTAGATGGCACGCTGCTCCACGACGAAGTTGGTGTTCGCCGCGTCCATGGCTGCCACGGCCTCCTCGCTCGTGCGCTCACCGTAGATCTGGCCCTCCGCCACACGGTGTTGCTTGATACGTCTCTGTCGTATCTATAATTTTTGATTGTTTCATGCCATTATCCTACAATTTCCACATACTTTTGGCAACATTTTATATGATTTCTTAGACACATATTGATCCAGTGCCCAGTGCCAGTTCCTGTTTGTTGCATGTTTTTTGTTTCACAGAAAATTCATATCAAACGAAGTCCAAACGCGATAAAAATTTATGGAGACTTATTTTGGAATATATGTAATTTTTGGGAAAAATAATCAACGCGAGACAATGCTCGAGGGGCGTGCCCCCTACCCTAGGCACGCCGGGCAGGCTTGTGGCGCCCCTGTAAGGCGGTTGGGGCCTTTCTTCTGCCACAAGAAAGATAATATCTAGAAAAAAATCCCCACAAAATTTCAGCCCAATTGGAGTTACAGATCTCCAGCAATATAAGAAACGGTTTTCGGCCAGAAAACAGGAGCGCGAAACAGAAGAGAACATAGAGAGAGATCCAATCTCGGAGGGGCTACTGCCCTCCGGGAGCCATGGTGGCCATGGAACAGAGGGGAAACTCTCCTCCCATCTAGGGGGGGAGGCAAAGGAAGAAGAAGAATGAGGGCGGCTCTCTCCCCCTCTCCCCCGGTGGCGCCGGAATGCCACCGGGGGAACCATCGTGACGATGATCTACACCAACAACTTCGCCACCGTCAACACCAACTCTCTCCCCCTCTATGCAGCGGTGTAACACCTCTTCTCCCCGCTGTAATCTCTACTTAAACATGGTGCTTAACGCTATATGTTATTATCCAATGATATGTGGCAATCCTATTATGTTTGAGTAGATTCGTTTTGTCCTATGGGTTGATTGATGATCGTGATTGGTTTGAGTTGTATGTTTTATTTTGGTGCTGTCCTATGGTGCCCTCCGTGTCGCACAAGCGTGAGGGACTCCCGCTGTAGGGTTTGCAATACGTTCATAATTCGCTTATAGTGGGTTGCGTGAGTGACTGAAACACAAACCCGAATAAGGGGGTTGTTGCATATGGGAGTAAAAAGGACTTGTTACTTAATGCTATGGTTTGGTTTTACCATAATGATCTTTGGTAGTTGCGGATGCTTGCTAGAGTTCCAATCATAAGTTCATATGATCCAAGTACGGAAAGTATGTTAGCTCATGCCTCCCTCTCATATAAAATTGCAATAATGATTACCGGTCTAGTTATCGATTGCCTAGGGACAAATCCTTTTCTTGTGTTACAAAAGCTTTCTACTAAACAACTAACTTTTATTATCTTGCAATTTACTCGCAGTTTTATTCTTGCTAAGTACTTCTAGTGTTATCCTTGCAAACTTATCCTATTACACCTACAACTAGTTTCATTCTTGTTCTAGGTAAAGCGAACGTTAAGTGTGCGTAGAGTTGTATCGATGGTCGATAGAACTTGAAGGGAATATTAATTCTACCTTTAGCTCCTCGTTGGGTTTGACAATTATTTATCGAGAAAGGCTACAACTGATCCCCTATACTTGTGGGTTATCAAGACCTTTTTCTGGCGCCGTTGCCGGGGAGAAATAGCGTGGGGTTGATATTCTCGTGTGTGCTTGTTTGATTTATCACTAAGTAGTTTTTATTTTGTGCTCCTGTTTTCTATCTTTAGTTATGGGTAGGAAATGTAAAATACCAAAAAAATTAGTTGTACTTGCTAATCCAATGGTTGAAGAACCACCCAAAATCTTTCATACTACTGAAGCTTTCTACTTGGATCACTTCGATCCCTTTGTGCTCGTGTTGAAAACCCAACTAGCTTAGTTGAGGGAAAATCATTGGATGAGCATGCTTATTTTGTGCGACACCGCTTGTCTCAAAAAGGGAAACTCTTAAGGCATCAAATTAATTGTTTGCGATGCTATGCTTGGAATTTATGCGAAATATATGATTTTACTTGTGGTTTTGAAGACCCTAAAAAACACCTTTCCTACCAATGTGAGTTTAAGGATAATGGAATCTTATCTTCTTATGCCAAAGATGTTTATAGTTACTACAATATTGAACAAATTGAAGAATCTGTTGCTTTTAAGGGTGCATATGAAATTGCTTCTTTGATTGAAAAGTGTGATGCTACTCTTTACAAATCTGAAAATTTTGCCATACTTAAATATTGCTATGAAAATTATGCTTCTAATGCTTATGTTAAAGAATATATTGAGGAAACCTCCGCTGGCCAAGAAGAGACTAATGTTTTGCAGGAATCTATGGAAGAAGAAATTAATGACGCTGTGAGCTCATTAGATGAAAAAGATGAGGAGGAAAGTGAAGAAGAAAGGGAGGAAGAGCAGATTGATCACCCGTGCCCACCTTCTGATGAGTGTAACTCTTTATCTCATACATTGTTTAATTTTCCTTCGTGCTTACCGTAGGATGAATGCTATTGCTATGATCCCTTGGATTCGTCTGAAATATCCCTTTTTGATGAAATTGATGCTTGCTATGCTTGTGGCCATAATGCCAATTTGAATGATGCTTATGGAGATGAACTTGCTATAGTTCCTTATGTTAAACATGAAATTGTTGCTATTGCACCCACACATGATAGTCCTATTATCTTTTTGAATTCTCCCAACTACACTATATCGGAGAAGTTTGCACTTATTAAGGATTATATTGATGGGTTGTGTTTTACTATTACACATGATGATTTTGATGAATATAATATGCATGTGCTTGTTGCCCCTACTTGCAATTTTTATGAGAGAGGAACTACATCTCCACCTCTCTATGTTTCTAGTACGATAAAGTTGCAAGAAACTGTTTATACTATATATTGGCCTTTACTTGATGTGCATGAATTATTCTTTTATGACATGCCGATGCATGGGAAGAGAGTTAGACTTCGTCATTGCATGATATATGTTGCTTTGTGCTCACTACTAAATTACAAATCATTGTTAATTAAAATTGGCTTTGATATACCTTGGGATCCGGGTGGATCGATAGCATGAGCACTTTATGCCTAGCTTAATGGCTTTAAATAAAGTGCTGCCTGGGAGACAACCTGGAAGTTTTAGAGAGTCATTTTATTCTATTGTGTGCTTTTAAAAAGTTTAAAAACAAAAAAATATAGAGGGGAACGTAAAACATTTCAAAAAGAAAAGTGAAAGTGAGAAAGACGAGCACCGTTGAAGTGGGGGATATCCTTGAACTTTGTTCATGCCCATGGAAACTTTGTGAATCTTGAATTACAGAAACTTTCAACAAAAATAATTATCCCCTTGTAGAAATCCATTGTATTATAAAAATAATGTGCCAAGATTTACCTTTAGGGTGTTTAAATTGCTTGTTTGGTGTGTGCAGTGCAAAAACAGAAACTTTTGCTGTAGTGCTTGAATTTCTATATTTTACTGGAACATGCAAAAATTCTGAATTTTTTACACAGTACTGCTATGCAATTTTTTTTATTTTTTCTTAATTTTTCAGAATTTTTTGAGTTACATAAGTATATGTTTCACAGATTGCTGTTATAGTTTCTTTATTTGCGTATGTTTGAAATCTTGTTGAGCCCCATTGACTTGGGAGCCATAGAATTGTGATAGCATACAGTGGTTAATGTTTGATTATAATTATACAATAATGTTACAGCAGGACATGATGGGATTTAATGTTATATGTACTAACCCCTCTAATAAAAAGTTCGGTTAAGTTTTGTGTGGATGAAGTGTTCGAAGATCGAGGAGGTATCGATATGAGGAGAATAAGGAGAGGCAAGAGTTCAAGCTTGGGGATGCCCAAGGCACCCCAAGTAAATATTCAAGGAGACTCAAGCGTCTAAGCTTGGGGATGCCCCGGAAGGCATCCCATCTTTCTTCGATAATTATCGGTATGTTTCGGTTTTTGTTTTGTTCACATGATATGCGTAAATTCTTGGAGCGTCATGTGCTTTTTATTTTTCTTTTAATAATGCACCATGCTGGTATGAGATACTCCTTGGTTGATTTATAGAATGCTCATTGCACTTCACTTATATCTTTTGAGTATGGCTTTATAGAATGCTTCATGTGCTTCACTTATATCATATGAAGTTTGGATGCCTGTTTCTCTACATTTAGAAAACCGTTATTTGTAGAATGCTCTTTTGCTTCACTTATATTTGTTAGGGCGTGGGCAAATCTTTTGTAGAAAGAATTAAACTCTCATGCTTCACTTATATCTATTTAGAGAGTCAACAAGAATTGGTCATTCGCCTGGTTAGTCATAAAATCCTACATAAAACTTATAGATCACTGAATATGATATGTTTGATTCCTTGCAATAGTTTTGCGATATTGAGAAGGTAATTGATACGTCTCCAACGTATCTATAATTTTTGATTGGTCCATGCTGTTATATTATCAATCTTGGATGTTTTTATATACATTTACAGCAATTATATATCATTTTTTGGGACTAACCTATTAACTTAGTGCCCAGTGCCAGTTGTTGTTTTCTGCCTGTTTTTGGTTTTACAGAATATCAATACCAAACGAAGTCCAAATGCCACGAAATTTTTTGAAGATTTTTTTCTGGACATAACCAACACTAGAAGCTTCGGGAGAAGGCCAGAAGCCCCAGGAGGTGGCCACGAGCCACCAGGGTGCGCCGGGGGGGGGGGGGGGCAGGCGCGCCCTGGTGCCTCGTGGGCCCACCTCTGCCTCTTTTGACCTAATTCCACCACTATAAATTCCCAAAAATTGAGAAACCTACGAGGGAGTCCACGAAATACTTTTTCCACCGCCGCAAGCTTCTGTTCTCGAGAGATCCCATCTGGAGGCCTTTTCCGGTACTCCGCTGGAGGGGGAATCGATCACGGAGGGGCTCTACATCAACCTTGATGCCCTTCCGATGATGCGTGAGTAGTTTACCACAGACCTTCGGGTCCATAGTTAGTAGCTAGATGGCTTCTTCTGTCTTTTTGATCTTCAATACAATGTTCTCCTCGATGTTCTTGGAGTTCTATCCGATGTAATCACTTTTTGCGGTGTGTTTGTTGGGATCCGATGAATTGTGAGTTTATGATCAGATTATCCATGAATATTATTTGAGCCTTCTCTGATCTCTTTTATGCATGATTATTATAGCTTCATATTTCTTCTCCGATCTATTGATTTGGTTTGGCCAACTAGATTGATTTATCTTGCCATGGGAAGGGGTGCTTTGTAATGGATTCGATCTTGCGGTGCTCAATCCCAGTGACAGAAAGGGACATGACATGTATGTATCGTTGCTATTAAGGGTAAAAAGATGGGGTTTATTCATGCGTGAGTTTACTTTGTCTACATCATGTCATCTTGCTTAAGGCGTTACTCCGTTCTTTATGGACTTAATACACTAGATGCATGCTGGATAGCGGTCGATGTGTGGAGTAATAGTAGTAGATGCAGGCAGGAGTCGGTCTACTTGTCTCGGACGTGATGCCTATATACATGATCATTGCCTTGGATATCGTCATGATTATTTGCTTTTCTATCAATCGCCCAACAGTAATTTGTCTACCCACTGTATGCTATTTTCTTGAGAGAAGCCTCTAGTGAAAACTATGGCCCCCGGGTCTATCTAAATCATATATTAAAAACCCTAAAAATATCTTGCTGCACTTTTCTTTTCTTTATTTTATTTTGTATTTTTGTTTCAATCTATCTATCTATCACATACAATTTAATCTTGCAATTACCACCGAGGGATTGACAACCCCTTGTTTGCGTTGGGTGCAAGGATTTGTTGTTTTGTGTGCAGGTGCTGCTAATGAGGTGTTGCGTGATTCTCCTACTGGATTGATAACCTTGGTTTCATAACTGAGGGAAATACTTATCTCTATTGTACTGCATCTCCCTTCCTCTTCAGGGAATTACCAACGCAGCTCACAAGTAGCAGGAAGAATTTCTGGCGCCGTTGCCGGGGAGACATCATCAACATCTTTCAAGTACCTACGCATAAAACTTACATCTCCTTGCATTTACTTTATTTGCATTTGCCTCTCGTTTTCATCTCCCCCACTTCTAAAAAGTTTTTACAAAAATACAAAAATATTTTCCGTTTGCCTCTTTCTTGTTAGCTTCTTTACTTGCTAGCTTTTATTGCCTTCATGTCGAACACACAAGAACAAAAAGAAAAAGCAAAAGTTTAAAGTCACTATGGATCCTCTTCCACTTGCAAATCTTTTCAAAAAATCCAATTATAATGAACCAATTGCTAGTGATTTGAGTGCACTTGATTATCTCTATGAAGTTTTGCTTAAAAATCATGAATCTGAAAATTGTGATGAAGCGTTGGAAGAAAAAAATTATAAAGTGATTCATGATAGCTCCTTGAATGAAAAGCGTGATTGCAATTGCATTAGTATAAATGCTATGAATGTTAATTGTGCTAATGATCATGATTGGGGTGGTGATTATGGTGCTTCTTGTGATCTTGAAAATTTATTCAAGCCTCATGATGAATCTATTATCGATAATGATATTCGCAATACTATTAAAAGTTTTATAATCTTCCAAGATAGTTTGATAAAAGTTGATGTTAATCCCACTACCCTGGAAGATTACAAAACTTTTATGCATGCGAATCATGAAGATAATATTTTATATGATAATTATATTGTTGAATTTGATTATGATCCTACATGCAATTATTATGAGAGAGGAAAATATGGTTGTAGAAACTTTTATGTTACTCAATTACCTTTCTTGATATTGAAATTATTAGTGTTTCATTCTTCCTATTTGCACATGCTAGATGTTGTTTGTCTTGATAAATTGTTTACTTATAAAATGCCTATGCATAGGAAGTATATTAGACTTAAATGTGTTTTTCACATGCTTCATGATGCTCTCTTTGTGTTTCAATTATTACCTTCCATGTGAGCATCAATAAAATCTGAAGCTTATCTTAATGGCCATAAAACAATAGCGCTTGTTGGGAGGCAACCCAACGAATAAAATAATTTTTTACCTTTTGTTTCTGTTATGGTGTGTTTTTATATTTATGCTATTGTTATGATTGAGTTTTTATGTTTTAATTAGTGTTTGTGCCAAGTAATGCCTTTGGGATGATTTGGGAGATAGTATAATTGATGTTGTTTGGAAAACATAAAGTTTTGCGTCCAGTGCTGGAATTTCGGTTCTGTACTGGAGCATCAGAAAAATCTGAAATTTTTACACAGTATTGGTATATGAATTTCCCACGTTGTATTAATTTTTCAGAATTTTTGCAGTTACAAAAGTATAGCTTTTAAATAGATTTCTACAGACTGTTCTGTTTTTGACAGATTCTGTTTTTGATGCACTACTTGCTTGTTTTGATGAAACTATGGATTGTATCGGGGGGGGGGGGGAGGGGGGGGATAAGCCATGTATAAGTTAGAATACAGTAGGTATAATGCAAAAATAAAATATGAATGGTTTTGCAACAGTACTTAAAGTAGTGATTTGTTTTGTTATACTAACGGATCTCACGAAGGTTTTGTTGAGTTTTGTGTGATTGAAGTTTTCAAGTTTTGGGTGAGATCATGATGGATGAAGGAATAAGGAGTGGCAAGAGCCTAAGCTTGGGGATGCCCAAGGCACCCCAAGGTAATATTCAAGGAAGACTCAAGCGTCTAAGCTTGGGGATGCCCCGGAAGGCATCCCCACTTTCTTCTACCAACCATCGGTAATTTTACTTGGAGCTATATTTTTATTCGTCACATGATATGTATTTTGCTTGGAGCGTCGTGTATTATATAAATATTTGCTTTGTTTGCTTTTTAGTTTGTCACAATCATCTTTGCTGGACACACCAATTTGAGAGAGCCACACGTTCATCATAATTTGTTAGAATACTCTATGTGCTTCACTTAAATTTTTTGTGCTAGGCAGTTGCTCTAGTGCTTCACTTAAATCTTTTTTAGCACGGCGTTGGCTATATTTTGAAGAAATAAACTCTCATGCTTCACTTATATTATTTTGAGAGTTGATAAGATTAAAATTTTGAAGAAATAAACTCTCATGCTTCACTTATATTATTTTGAGGGTTGATAAGATGAAAATTTTGAAGAAATATTTGCACTCTCATGCTTCACTTATATCTTTTTGAGAGTTGATAATAGTAATGGTAATTTGCACAAGATATGAATTTGGTCCCAAAGTGATGAATATTCTAGAGGGATATAATAAAAACTTTCATATAGATCATTGGATATGATAAGTGTGATTCCTTGCAATAGTTTTGCGATATAGAGATGATAATATGTGAGTCATGTTAGTGAGTAATTGTGATTTAGTAAGAATATTAGTGTTAAGGTTTGTGATTCCCTATGCATGCAAATTAAGTCAATAGTTATGCAAAGAAATTATATCCTACTTATGGTGCATTATTCGGTGTTAGTTATGTTCAATGCATGTTTATGACCGTTTTTGCTTTTTGGTTGGTTGCTTCTCAATCTATTTGCTAGCCTTCATTTGTACTAAGCGGGAATACTGCTTGTGCATCCAAACTCCTTAAACCCAAGTTGTGCCAAATGAGTCCACCATATCTACCTATATGCGGTATTTCCATGCCGTTCCAAGTAAATTTGCATGTGCCAACTCTAATTTTCAAAATAATTTTTCCGTTTTGTGTGCCCGTACCGCTCATGAAGCGGCAGGTGGTGGCCAATATTTTCCATGCTAGGTGTGTTATTCTCATGATGGGTGTTTATTCACTTGTCATTACACGAGAGAGTGGCTGGTAATAGGGATGCCCAGTCCCACAATGAAATCAAAAATTAATAACAACAAAATTCCTTGGAAAGTGTTGGTATGGAGGGCACCCGTGGATACGGCTAGCCATGGATTGTGAAAGAATGGTGGAAAGGAAATAAACTTTACTTTTTGTTTGGGAACCGCATATGATGTGTCTAGCATGGAAGATATTGGGAATTCTCGATCGTTTTCGTTGACAGGAAAAGCATGCCTCTCAAAATATTTTCATCTCTCTAATTTAAGCTTTGAGCTCTGGTACATTAGCAAATCTCTACTTCCCTCTGCGAAGGGCCTATCTATTTACTTTTATGCAATTTTTATATTTATTTTGAGTCACCATCTTCTCTGTCGGGGGGATGACCCCCGTGTAGGCAAGCGAACCCGGAGCTCCCTTTTCCAAAAGCATCAGGGCAGCCCGTGCCCCTCCCCGCCGGCTTCCCCGCACTAGCCGGCTAGGCCCGGCCCCGGGCCGGGTCCGGCTGTCTGCTAGCCGGCTGGCGATGGGTCGGCGGCCGTCTCATCGCGTCTGGCGACAAGACAGCCCCCCACGGTGGGAGAACATGGCTACAGTGCAATCCATCTTGGGAGGGCGCGCTGGCAAAGCTGCTAACCCTGTTGACCGTGACGGACGGCGTCAGTACCTGCACGCCTCTGCAGAGCGCGCACGCGCCGTCCACTCCGTGACGCTCGAGGCGACGGGCCACAGTGCCGAGCAGCCGGCGGGCCCCGCAGCAGGCGGTGCCTAGCAGCCGGCAGGCCCACGGCCGGCTCTAGACGCCGACGCCCGGATCCCGGCGCGCGTAGTTTACCCATGTAACCCTGGGGGATCGGGCTATAAGACCCCCCAGGAGGCCTCCATGCGGGGAGGTCGGCACTCAGTAGCAACACACGCACCCACACACAGGAGAGGCCGAATGGAGAACTAGCTCCTACTTCCTCCTCCGTTCAAACAGCTCCAGGAGCACCATTGTAACCACCGTGGCCTTTGCGCCTATCAACCCATTCAGCAGGACTAGGGGCGTTACCTCCCTGGAGGGCCCTGAACCTGGGTACGCCTTGTGTCTCCCGCACGCGCGTGCCAACCTCGCTTCTGGAACCCACCGGTGTTCTCACGCAGCCCCCCATTTTTAGCCATCTCATGGCATCTGCCGCGATTTCACCACGACAGTTGGCGCCCACCGTGGGGCTCGCGGCGTCGGCCGGAGTCAAGTTCTGGACGAGGCCCTTCACCAGCTCCGGCGAGCGCATCACGCACGGCTTGGTCCGTGTGCCCCGCGCGGCCAACCCGCGCAGCTGCGTCGCGGCACCTGGCGCGGATGCCGTCTGTCCTGCAGGTTGCCTCGTCATTGCGCTCGTCCCCGACGAGTACCCCAGTGAGGTACGCAGCTTCACCGACTCGCCCGTCCCCATTGGCTTCGCCGCCTCCGACGACGTCGCGACCCTCTGCGCCCGTGCGGAGGTGCTGACCATCGGCGCTAGCTCCGGCTCCTCACGTGACAAGGAGAAGGCCGCCGCGGCTGCGGCCCCGCCTCGCCGGGCCGACCCGCTACGAGAGACGATCCGGAGTCTGCAAGCCCCCATCACGCCCGACGCCGACACGGCGGCAGCGGCGGCTCAACTCAACGAGGACCGTGAGCATCTGCTGGTCGAGGCCACGACGCTCGCGGCAACGCGGCGCCGGCTGGAGTCCGCCCAACGAGAGTATGACAGTGTCCACGGCTTCACGCCGGCCGCTGCCGAGCCCAGCCGGGTCGCGTAAGTGCGGGTCCGTGGAGGCGTGACCGGCCGCGCGCTAGGCGCAGGCCGGCCCGTCTACGACACCCCCGTCAAGAACATGCGCGCGACGCAGGCGGCCATGGCGGATCTCGAGTTCCTGGAGGGCGAGGAGCTGCTGCAGCAGCAGCAGCGCATTCGCGACCTCATCACCGCGGCGAACGAGCAGCAGAGGCGTTTCGACCCGGCCCAGCCATCCGCCTCCGCTTCGGGAAACACCTCGAACCCGGAAAGGGCCCTTCGGGACGCGCAGCAGGCGTCTTCCCCTGCTGGCTCGACGAGTCGCGGCTCTGGCCGGCACCGGGCAAGCCGGAGCCGGCACAACCGCGCCGCGGCCACCGGCGACGGCGTTGCCAACGAGACTGCTGGCGACGGCCGGGCCCAGCAGCCGGAGCTTCCTCTCCCGCCGCCTCGACAACCCCGGCCGGCTTCTGCCGGCGCGGTGCCACGCGGCCCCGTCGCAAGCCGGCTGGGACCCCGCGAGCCCTACGACGAAACCGACGCCCGCCACCGCATCGACCGGCTAGCGCGGTCCACGCTCCTCGAGGAGGAGAGCTCCGTTGGCCCCGCGTGTTTCGGACCCCGCATCCGCGAGGAGCCCTTCCCCAAAGGATTCACGCTGGCTCGCGACACCCCCAAGTACAGCGGCATCACCAAGCCGGAAGACTGGCTAACTGACTACACCACGGCCGTCAGCATCGCCGGCGGCAACCGGCGCGTGGCGGTTCGCTATGTCCCCCTCATGCTGCTCGGCTCGGCTCGGACATGGCTTAACAGCCTGAGGGCTAGCAGCGTCAATTCCTGGCTGGACTTCGAGGATGCATTCGTGCGCAACTTCACCAGCACGTACAAGCGTTCTGGTCGGCCTCGCCAGCTCTCCATGTGCGTCCAGGGTCCGAGCGAGCCTCTCCGCGATTTCCTCACGCGGTGGACCGAGCTGCGCAACTCTTGCGAAGGGGTTCACGAAGTGCAGGCCATTCAGTACTTCGTCGACGGGTGCCGAGATGGCACACTGCTCAAGCACCGCCTGATGTGCGACGAGCCGGACACCCTGGCGGAGGTCATGGCGGTGGCGGACAAGTACGCCACGGCCGACTCCGCGATGCGCATAAAGATCACGGTCGACGCAGACGGCAAGCTGGTCCCGGTCCAGCCGGCCGCCCCGAAGCCGGCTGGCGAAATCAACCAGCGCCGACCAGACAACAAACGGAAGGCCGAGCAGCTGGCTCCTCGTCACAACAACCAGCAAGTGGCCGCCGTGGCGGAGGAGCAGCCGGCAGAGCAAGGCGGCGTCAAGCAAAAGCGCACCGGCAAGACGGCCTCGTAGCCCAAGTTCTCCTTCGAGCAGATGTTGGACGGCCACAGCGGAGAGAAGCCTTCCACGCACACGCTCCGGAACTGTAGCATCACCCAACGCCTGATGCGTGGCGATTTCCCACCGCCACCGCCCGGTCCCGAGCCGCAGCTACCGCCGCCTCCCCCGCCGCCTCCGGCAGCCGGCGCCCTCGCCAGCAACCCCTATCCGCAGCAGGACGCGGCCTATGTCGTCTTCACCAGCGAAGGCGACGACAAGCACATCAAGCGCAAGTACCAGCACGAGGTGAACGCCGTCGTCCCCCCGGTCCCCCAGTACATGCACTGGTCCGACCGTCCTGTCAATTGGACCCGGGAGGACCACCCAGCTGTGATGCCCACGTCGGGTGGCTACGCGCTTGTCCTCGACCCCACCTTCGTCGCTGAGAAGCGCACCTGCCACTTTTCGCGGGTGCTGATCGACGGCGGCACCAGCATCAACATCCTCTACCGTGACACCACGGTCAAGCTCGGCATCGAGGAGGGCCAGCTGCAGCCCACCCAGACGGTGTTCCATGGCATCGTGTCGGGCGCCTCGTGCTCCCCAATCGGCCGGGTGCGGCTGGACGTGCTGTTCGGCACTAGCGCCCACTTCCGCCGCGAGCCGATCTGGTTCGAGGTGGTCAACCTCGCCCGCCCCTACCACGCGCTTTTGGGCCGGCCTGCCATGGCCAAGTTCATGGCGGTTCCGCACTATGCATACCTCAAGATGAAGCTGCCGGGTCCCAAAGGCATCATCACCGTCACCGGCGACTACAAGAAGTCCCTGGAGTGCGCCAAAGCCGGCTCCAAGCTGGCCGAGTAGCTGGTCATCGCCGAAGAGAGGCGCCAGCTCGACCGTCTTGTCGCACTGGCTGGCGAGCAGCCGGTCATGCCGGCTCAGCTCAAGCAGCTGGCCGATGAGGGGTCCTTCTAGCCGGCCAAGGGCACAAGGAAGGTTTCGCTTGACCCGTCCAACCCCAACTCCAGCGAGTACGTCGTCGTGGGCTCCGGCCTCGACAACAAATAGGAAGGCGAGCTCGTCGACTTCCTCCGTGAGAATCGGGATATCTTCGCATGGTCCCTTAAAGACATGCCGGGTGTTCCGAGGAAGTACGCCGAGCACAAACTCCACGTCCGGCCGGATGCCAAGCCGGTCCGGCAGCCACTACGCCGCTTCTCCGAGGAGAAGCGAAGAACCATTGGCGAAGAGATCGCCCGGCTGCTCAAAGTCGGGTTCATCATGGAAGTATTCCACCCTGAGTGGCTGGCCAACCCAGTCCTCGTCCTAAAGAAGAACGGCACTTGGTGCATGTGTATCGACTACACCAGCCTGAACAAGGCCTTCCCCAAGGACCCGTTTGCCCTACCCCGGATTGACCAAGTCATCGACTCCACAACCGGCTGCGAGCTCCTGTCCTTCCTGGACGCTTACTCCGGCTACCACCAGATCAAGCTGGACCCGGCGGATGCCCTCAAGACGTCCTTCATCACCCCCTTCGGGGCATATTGCTACATCACCATGTCGTTCGGCTTGAAGAACGCCGGCACCACCTTCCAGCGCTGCATGCAAAAATGCCTCCTGCCTCAAATCGGCCGGAACGTGCACGTCTACGTCGACGACATCGTGGTGAAGACCAAGCAGCACCTCACCCTCCTCGAGGATCTCAGGGAGACGTTTGCAAACCTGTGCCAGTACCAGATCAAGCTCAACCCGGAGAAATGCGTCTTCAGCGTGCCGGCTGGCCAACTCCTTGGTTTCCTCGTCTCGGAACGCGGCATTGAGGCCAATCCGGAGAAGATCAAGGCGATCGACCGCATGCGCAGGCCGGCTCGACTGCGCGATGTCCAGAAGTTCACCGGCTATTTGGCCTCTCTCAGCCGGTTTGTCAGCCGGCTGGGGGAGAGGGCCCTGCCCCTATATCAGCTGATGAAGAAGATGACGCCGTTCGAGTGGTCCGACCAGGCGGACGAAGCTTTCCGTGACCTCAACCGCATGCTCTCCACCGCGCCCGTCTTGGCCACGCCGGCTGAGAAGGAGCAGCTCCTGATGTACATCGCGGCAACTACCCGCGTGGTCAGCGTGGTCCTGGTGGTCGAGCGTCCCGAGGAAGGCAAGGCACAGCCGGTCCAGCGCCCTGTGTACTACCTCAGCGAGGTCCTTTCCGCCTCCAAGCAAAACTACCCCCACTACCAGAAGATGTGCTATGGCGTGTACTTGGCCGCCAAGAAGCTCAGGCAGTACTTCCAAGAGCACGCCATCACCGTGGTGAGCACGGCCCCCATCGGCGAGATCATGGGCTGCCGGGATGCCTCTGGACGGATCGCAAAGTGGGCCATCGAGCTAGCCGGCCACACCATCCTCTACGAGCCTCGCACTGTCATCAAAACGCAGGCGTTGGCCGACTTCCTCGTCGATTGGGCGGAGACCCAGTACTTGCCGCCGGCTCCCGACGCAATGCACTGGCGCATGCAGTTTGACGGCTCGAAGATGGCTTCCGGCTTAGGAGCCGGCATCGTGCTCTCCTCCCCCAAAGGCGACCGGCTGCGCTACGCGCTTCAAATCCACTTCGCCGCCTCCAAAAACGTCGCCGAGTATGAAGCCATCGTCCACGGCCTCCGGCTGGCCAAACAAATCGGCATCCGGCGCATCCTCTGCTTCGGCGACTCCGACCTGGTGGTCCAGCAAGCCTCTGGCGAGTGGGACGCCAGGGACTCCAACATGGCCAGCTACCGCAACCTGGTCCAGCAGATGACCGGCAGCTTCGACGGCTGCGAGTTCCTCCACGTCCCCCGAAACGAGAACGAGGCGGCCGATACTCTAGCCAAGCTTGGCTCCAGCCGGCAAGCAATCCCAACCGGCGTCTCCCTCGAGCACCTGCGCAAGCCATCCATCAAGCCGTCTCCGGATTCAGAATCCATCTTCGTCCCGGCCGACCCAACAACCCCTCACCCAGCCCCGGGGGCTGCCTGCTCCGGCTCGGGGGCTGTCGGCTCCGGCCCGGGGGCTGCCGGCTCCAGCTCGCCGCCTCCCGACCCGGCCGAACCCGCGCAAGTGGCCGTCCTCGCGGTACTGGAGGCGCCGTCCTGGGCCCAGCCGATCCTCGCCTTCCTGGCGAACGGCGAGCTCCTGGCGAACGAGGTCGAGGCTCGGCAGGTGCAACGCCGGGCTTCCGCCTACAGCATCATCAACAGCGAGCTCGTCAAGCGCAGCACAACCGGCATCTTCCAGAGATGCGTCGAGACGGCCAGGGGCCTCGAGATCTTGCTCGATATCCATCAGGGAGAGTGCGGGCACCACGCCGCCTCCCGGTCCCTGGTGGCCAAGGCATTCCGCCACGGCTTCTACAGGCCAACGGCGCTGAAGGACGCCGAGGAGCTGGTCCTTAAGTGCAAGGGCTGCC
Source organism: Elymus sibiricus (assembly GCA_039707655.1). Classification (NCBI taxonomy): domain Eukaryota; kingdom Viridiplantae; phylum Streptophyta; class Magnoliopsida; order Poales; family Poaceae; genus Elymus; species Elymus sibiricus. The sequence continues at coordinate 259,962,199 of CM077674.1, forward strand.
AGCACTTCAAGGCCCAGAGCCACCAGCCGGCTGCGGCGCTCCAAACCATCCCCATTGCGTGGCCCTTTGCCGTCTGGGGCCTCGACATGGTGGGACCCTTCAAAACGGCTCGGGGCGGCATGACACACCTTCTGGTGGCCGTCGACAAATTCACCAAGTGGATCGAGGCAAGACCGATCAAGAAACTCGACGGCCCCACAGCCGTCAAGTTCATCAAAGACATCGCCGTCCGCTACGGCGTCCCCAACAGCATCATCACCGACAACGGCACCAACTTCGCCAAAGGCGCGCTAGCACGCTACTGCTCCATCTCCGGCATCCGGCTTGACCTAGCCTCCATCGCGCACCCCCAGTCCAACGGCCAGGCGGAGCGGGCAAACGGCCTCATCTTGGCCGGCATCAAGCTGCGACTCGTCGAGCCGCTCGTGCGCTCACTCGGCAGCTGGATCGACGAGCTGCCGGCCGTCCTATGGAGTCTCCGGACCACCCCCAACCGCTCAACCGGATTCACCCCATTCTTCCTCGTCTACGGGGCCGAGGCGATCATCCCCACGGATATCGAGTTCGAGTCACCTCGCGCCACCCTATACACGAAACCGGAAGCCGAAGCCGCACGCCAAGACGGCGTCGACCTGCTAGAGGAGGCGCGCCTGCTGGCCCTCAGCCGATCGGCCATCTACCCGTAGAACCTACGCCACTACCACAACAAGAAGATCGAGCCCCTCGCTTTCCACGAGGGCGACCTCATGCTCCGGCTGATCCATCGAACAGCCGGCCAGCACAAGCTGTCCTCCCCATGGGAGGGCCCCTTCATCATCAGCAAGGCCTTGCGCAACAACGCGTACTACCTCATCGACGCGCAAAGGCGAAGCAAGCGCAAGAGAGACACTTCCGGCGAAGAGACGGAACGCCCCTGGAACGCGGAGCTCCTCCGCCCGTTTTACAGTTGAACTATGTATTTATGTATCACTACTCCTTTTGGAAATTAATGAAGGCAACAGGTCCCCCGAACGACACACGGGGGCTACCTTTTCATCTCTACTAAGTTCGTGCGTACTTTACCGCATTCGCCCCCCCCCCCACACCGGGTCGGCACGGCAGGCTCGGGGGCTCGGGGGCTCGCCGGCTAGCCCGCGCCGAGTTCTCCCCCACCCAATCAGTAACGTGCGCACCACCAAAGCCCTCTCTGCCATAAGGCACAGACCGGCTCCCGGCTGTTCAAGGCTGGCAAGAGCCAAAGGCTGCAAGCATCCGCACGCGAAAAACGGCTAAGTACGAATGACCGGCTCGGCCAACCCGGCTCTTCTCACTGCATGCTCCGCCGCACAGACCGGCTGCGCTCCAGCCGGCTTCGCCGGCTGCAGCCAGCCGGCCCAGTGGGTGTTTCGCTTGCGCTCAAATCCTAAGGCCCAAGTACTAAGCGCTCCCTCCTGAATCTGGCTCCTCGTCCCAGCTACAGACCGGATCCCGGCTGTCCGGCTGGCGGGGAGAAGGACGAAGGCAGAAGCAAACAGGAAAACAGCTAAGGGAAAGGAACAAAAGCGAAACTACCAGACGGCAGGCGCAAGCACACAAGAGACAAACATGCATTCATATATACAGCAAGGCCCGCGGCCGATAGTTCATTACAATAAACTCACACCCCCCAGTGGGTGGATCTGCCGGCTAACAAAAGTTTCAAGTTTGAAAGAGGAAAAAATAAAAGCCCTAGGCTGCGGCTTCGTCGGCGTCGCTCGGCGCCGGGTCCTCCGTGGTGGCGGTGTCGTCCAGCTCGCCGGCATCGTCGTCCACGTCGGCGCCCGTCTCGGCCGAGCTCCCCTCCGGGTCCTCGAGCTCCAGGCCGAAGTCATCGGCGTGAAGCTCCGCGCCGTCCGGCGCCCGCTCCAGCACGAACTCCCCGTACGGGGCGAACGACTCAATGTCGCTAGCCCGCACGGCGATCGACGTCGCCCGCTCCGCCAAGTCCTCCTCCGCCCCAGCCCTCCGGGCACGCAGCTGGTCCAAGCGGATGGTCGAGTACCACGACAGCACGATGCCGAGCGCCATGTCCGCGCCGGCTCGAGCTGCGGAAGCCCTCCACGCGTTGAGTCGCGCCGCGCCAGCCTCCAGCCAACGCGCCAGCCGGCTCACGCTGCTCGGCGCCACCGCACCCGGCCAGAGGGCGGCCACCATCGACAAACCGGCTTCGAATAGCCGGTTCATCTGGCGCTCCACCACCTCCAAGCGAGCCTTGGCGGCCACGGTGATCTCCGCCACCGACCAGGCGGCATACTCCTCGACGGCGGCCCCCGCCGCCATCTGCTCCTGCCGGTGGGCGTTCACCGCCGCCTCGGCCGACCCTTGGGTCTCGGGGAAGAACCCTAGAAGAGAAGGGGAAGAAGATTGACCGAGACACCAAAGGGTGGAAAACAGAAAGAAGCAAAAGACGCAAGTAAAAAACACTTACGCGTGAGAAGCTCATCGATGTAGATCGCCTCCTGCAGCGCCTCCCACTCCCTCGCCGCCAACGCATTGCGCTACGGTCGCGGTCCGCGTGGAGCTGAGCGATCTCCTCGACGGCCTTCTTTGCCGTCTCCTCCTGCCGCGCCGCCGCTTGACGGCGCTCCTCGGCAAGCCGGTCCAGCTCGGCCTTATGGGCGGCGGCGGCCTCGTCCCTCTCCCGGACTGCCCGGGCCGCCTCCTCCTGTAGCCGGTCGCGCTCCGAGGCCGCCTGGTCACGGAGCTGGCCGGTTTCCGCCAGCTGGCGCCGGAGCGCCTCCACCTCCGCCGGGTCCACGGCGGCGGCTGCGCATCCGAATCCGAATTCCGGTTAGAAGCCGGGCAAAAAGCAAAACAAGAAGCAAAGAAGATCCAACCCGGCTGCTGCGCAACCGGCCCGGATCTCGGGGGCTACACCCAGTGGGAGCACTGGCGCGCCCCCACTGGAGGAATGCACGAAAGAAGTTCGAAAAATACCTCGGGCCTGGCAAAGTGCCCCCTCCTTGGCCGCCAGCTGGTCCCTGGCCGCGCGATACCGGCCCAGGAGGCGGTTGTACGCCGCCACCCGCTGGTCGTAGATGGACCGCAAAGAAGAAAGTCAGCACGTACGCCTGAGAAGGCCCGACCCGCCTGCTGCGCAGCCGGCCCGGGCCTCAGGGGCTACACCTAGTGGGTGCGCTGACGCGCCCCCACTGGAAAGCGACCTAGCCGGTCAAGAAGAGCAAAGAGCAAACGAAAAGCAAGAAAGCACGAAGGGCAGGAGAACTCACCGCGAAGGTCTGCTCCAGCTGTCGCAGCCGGCCGCTCTCCGCCTGGGCGAAGCTCTGCCACTGGCTGTGGTGGTTGGCAATCTGCAGCCGCAGAGAGTCCACCGCCGCGTCGAGCTCGCTCCTGGGGGCGCCGCTCGTCGCCTCGCTGGAGCTCGCCGCCCAGGTCCGCTGCGGCCGAGCCACGGACCCGGCGCTGGACCCGCTGTCGGCCGGCCTCGGTTCGAGGCTAAGCCCCGCGGCCCGCGGCTCCGCCGTCACCAGGGCGCGCGAGCTGTCCGGCGCGGTCTCCGTCCTTGGCGCCGGCGCTCCCCCTCCGCCCGACGCGGCCTCCGGCTCGCGGTCCCTTCCGCCTCCTCCTTCGGCTCCATCCGCAGGGTCGAAAGCCGGCGGCACCTCCCGGTCAGCCATCGGGTCAGGCTCCGGCTCGTGGCCGCCGGACTCGCCGCGGTCGGCCTCTGCCTCAGCGGCCGTACGGGCATCCGCCTCCGCCCGGCGGGCCGGGTCGTGCACCGCCTTGGAGCGATGCTCCGCGACCGGTGGCGACGACGCCGTCCACTTAGGCCACGCGGCTTCCTCCGTGGCCTGTCGCCGTCTCGCCACGACATCGGCCACGGCGACGCTCCACGCCTTGGCCGACGCCTCGGCCATCTCCTTCTCGGCCTCGGCTCGGGCCCTCCAGGCGTCCCGCTCGGCGTCCTCCAAGGCGGAGCTGGCTTGGCGGGCCGCGAGCACCTCCTCGGTGGTCTCCGGCGCCGCACTGTCCCCCGTGCCGCTCCGGCCCCATCGCCGGTCAGCCTCCTCCGCGGCCGCCGCTGCCGCGGCCGCCTCCGCCAGCTCGAGCGCGCTCCTGGACGGTGCGTGGGGGAAATGAAGAAGAAGGAAAGAAAAGAAAACAACGGCAACCGCGGCAAGTTAGGCAGCAACTCCGACGGCGAAAAAGAACTTACCCTATGGCCACGGGAACCGCTCGCGTCAGGCCCGCCAGCGGCGTCATCCGGCGCGCCTTCTTGGCGGACCTCTTCAGGGCGCCCGTCTACGCAACAGTGGGGCGCTTCGCAGCCGGCCGCGCCTCGACCGGCTGCTTCCCATGCGGCCGGCTCAGGCCGGCCGGCTCCCCGGTCGCCCTCCTCTGCCGCCCCCTAGGGGCGGCCCCGTCACCACCTCCGCGTCCTGAGGAGCTACATCGCCCGTCTCGTCCTCATCATCTTCATCGTCATTGTCCTCGGAGACTTACCGGCGTGAACGGAGCCGCCGGCTCCCGCGTCCGCAGGGTGCTCCTCGCCGCCCTCGGCTCCCGCGTTGCCGGCCTCCTCGTCCTCCGGGTCCGACTCGTCCCAGTCCGGCTGTAGAACCATGGGACTCGGGCCGTCATGTACCAGCTGGCTCGGGAAGCGCTGCAGCCGGCCCAGGGGGTCAGGGCGCATGAGAAGGGTGGACGCGGCAAAGAACAGAGACCAGACACTTATCGCTGGCACCGAGGCATCCCGGCTGTACGGCTCCTTGCCGAACCGCCACTCCTTCACCTTCAGCCCAGCGGCGGAGACGTCGTTGACGCGCATGGCGATCTCCTCCGCCGTCAGCTCCTTCGTCGATAGCCGGCAGGGGTTGCGCCGGCCACTCATATCGTAGATCCGGTGCGGCCGCCTCTGCAGCGGCAGCACCCGGCGCCTGATGAAGGCGGCGATGAGATCCACGGCGGTGAGCCCCTCGCGGTCCGTCATCTCCTTCACCCGGCGGCAGATCCCCAAGATCTCCACGGACGGGTTCTTCGGGTTGTGCCCCCAGTTCAGCTTCTCGGCCGGGGGCATATCCGCGAAGGGAGGAAGGTTGATGCGGTCATTGGCCGGGTCCACGTTCTTCACATAGAAGAAGGACTTCTGCCACTTTTTGGCGAAGTCCTCGAGCGGCAGCTTCGGGAAGGGGCCCGCCGTTCGGGTAACCGGCACGGCCGCCCCGCACTCGGACATGACGCCGGCCGCCGCTCCTTGCTGCTTGAGGTAGAACATCCGGCACCACAGCTCCACATACGGGAGGATGCCGACGTAGCCCTCGCACAGCGTCGCGAAGCCGGCAAGCTGCAGAATGGCATTCGGCCCCAGGTGGTGCGGCTAGAGACCGAAGTATGTAAGAAAGCGCCTGAAGAAGACGCTCGCCGGAAGCCCGAGCCCGCGGAGGAAGTGGGTGTAGAACACCACCACTTCGCCACTCCGCGGTTCCGGCCCCACCTCCTCGTCGGGCGTGCGCGCCTCCACCTCCGCCGCCAGCGGCAGCCGCCGCATGCGGCGAAGATATTCGATGTCGTCGTCGGTGACCACCGACCCCTCCCACGAGCCCTTCGGCGGCGCCATTGGCAAAAGCGGGAGAAGCGCGGCCGAGGAAGAAAAAGAGCAGCGATGGTGGAGCAAGGAGAGGGCGGCCGCGCGAGAGTCGCGGTGCAGGGCGGCGGCGAGCCTAGCGGGCAACGGCGCGCGGGCGACGGCGTACGGCAGCGATGCGCGCGAGAGGGAAGATGGGGAGGCAGAGGCGAAGCAACGAGCAGGGGAAGAGGAGCGAATGCCTCGGCCTCTCCCCTCCCCTCACCATTTAAAGACCACGGTCAAACGTGGGGGAGTGGGATCGTTTGCGCCCACGATCCCCACCCCTCCGCGATACACGGGCATGATTAAAGCCGCTCCTTAACTACCCCGAGAACTCCGACACGCCCGTGCGGCCGCTGTAAATCCCGCGCGCGGGCCGAGGCCGCGGCCCGGCGGGACCCAGCGCACCGCGACGTCTTGTCGCGCGCGTGGTCTGGCAGGCCTCTTCGGCCGCTGGGCTGCACGTGGCAAGATTTCATCTGGCGACCGGCGCGCTCCCCCGTACCGGCGGGACCAGCTGGCCGAGCCGTTCAAAACTCCGGCAAAACCAAATGCCTCGACCCGGCTCTCGAAAGCCGGCAAACGACGGGCCCAAGCCGGCGCGGCCTCGCCACGCAACCGTGCTCCTTCGGGAGGGAATAAGCTAAAAAGCCTCTCCCGCTTGGAGCCGGCGAGCCTTCACAGCTTCAGGGACTACTGTCGGGGGGATGACCCCCGGGTAGGCAAGCGAACCCGGAGCTCCCTTTTCGAAAAGCATCAGGGCAGCCCGTGCCCCTCCCCGCCGGCTGGCCAACCGGCCGGCTTCCCAGCGCTAGCCGGCTAGGCCCGGCCCCGGGCCGGGTCCGGCTGTCTGCTAGCCGGCTGGCGATGGGTCAGCGGCCGTCCCATCGCGTCCGGCGACAAGACAGCCCCCCCACAGCGGGAGAACATGGCTACAGTGCAATCCGTCTCGGGAGGGCGCGCTGGCAAAGCTGCCAACCCTGTTGACCGTGACGGCCGGCGTCAGCACCTGCACGCCTCTGCAGAGCGCGCACGCGCCGTCCACTCTGTGACGCTCGAGGCGACGGGCCACAGTGCCGAGCAGCCGGCGGGCCCTGCAGCAGGCGGTGCCCAGCAGCCGGTGGGCCCGCGGCCGGCTCTAGACGCCGACGCCCGGGTCCCGGCGCGCGTAGTTTACCCATGTAACCCTGGGGGGTCGGGCTATAAGACCCCCCAGGAGGCCTCCATGCGGGGAGGTCGGCACTCAGTAGCAACACACGCACCCACACACAGGAGAGTCCGAAAGGAGAACTAGCTCCTTCTTCCTCCTCCGTTCAAACAGCTCCGGGAGCACCATTGTAACCACCGCGGCCTTTGCGCCTACCAACCCATTCGGCAGGACTAGGGGCGTTACCTCCCCGGAGGGCCCTGAACCTGGGTATGCCTTGTGTCTCCCGCACGCGCGTGCCAACCTCGCTTCCGGAACCCACCGGCGTTCTCACGCAGCCCCCCATTTTTAGCCATCTCATGGCATCTGCCGCGATTTCACCACGACATTCTCTTATAAAGCACCAACTAGAGAGCACTATTGTCATACTTGTGCATTGTGTGTAGCTAATATTTGAGTGTGTTTCATGAATGGATCAATGATTGAGAATAATGGGCTAGGGATAACTTTCTTTAGCGTTGATACTTTGAAAGACATGGTTGCTTGTTAGCATGCTTGAGTATTTATATCTTCATGTCAAATTATAGACTATTGCTTTGAATCATTCAAGTCCAAATGTCCATGCTATAAAAGAAAAGAATATGATGAATATGATAGACAGCATTCCACATCAAAAATTCTATTTTTATCATTTACCTACTCGAGGACGAGCACGAATTAAGCTTGGGGATGCTGATACGTCTCCAACGTATCTATAATTTTTGATTGTTCCATGCTGTTATATTATCAATCTTGGATGTTTTATATACATTTACAGCAATTATATATCATTTTTTGGGACTAACCTGTTAACTTAGTGCCCAGTGCCAGTTGCTGTTTTCTGCCTATTTTTGGTTTTACAGAATATCAATACCAAACGAAGTCCAAATGCCACGAAACTTTTTGGAGATTTTTTTTCTGGACATAACCAACACTAGAAGCTTCGGGAGAAGGCCAGAAGCCCCAGGAGGTGTCCACGAGCCACCAGGGCACGTCGGGGGGGGGGCAGGCGCGCCCTGGTGCCTCGTGGGCCCACCTCTGCCTCTTTTGACCTAATTCCACCACTATAAATTCCCAAAAATTGGGAAACCTACGAGGGAGTCCACGAAATACTTTTTCCGCCACCGCAAGCTTCTGTTCTCGAGAGATCCCATCTGGAGGCCTTTTCCGGTACTCCGCCGGAGGGGGAATCGATCACGGAGGGGCTCTACATCAACCTTGCTGCCCTTCCGATGATGCGTGAGTAGTTTACCATAGACCTTTGGGTCCATAGTTAGTAGCTAGATGGCTTCTTCTCACTTTTTGATCTTCAATACAATGTTCTCCTATATGTTCTTGGAGTTCTATCCGATGTAATCAATTTTTGCGGTGTGTTTGTTGGGATCCGATGAATTGTGAGTTTATGATCAGATTATCCATAAATATTATTTGAGTCTTCTCTAATCTCTTTTATGCATGATTATTATAGCTTCGTATTTCTTCTCCGATCTATTGATTTGGTTTGGTCAACTAGATTGATTTATCTTGCCATGGGAAGAGGTGCTTTGTAATGGGTTCCATCTTGCGGGGCTCAATCCCAGTGACAGAAAGGGACATGACACGTATGTATCGTTGCTATTAAGGGTAAAAAGATGGGGTTTATTCATGCGTGAGTTTACTTTGTCTACATCGTGTCATCTTGCTTAAGGCGTTACTCCGTTCTTTATGGACTTAATACACTAGATGCATGCTGGATAGCGGTCGATGTGTGGAGTAATAGTAGTAGATGCAGGCAGGAGTCGGTCTACTTGTCTCGGACATGATGCCTATATACATGATCATTGCCTTGGATATCGTCCTGATTATTTGCTTTTCTATCAATTGCCCAACAGTAATTTGTCTACCCACCGTATGCTATTTTCTTGAGAGAAGCCTCTAGTGAAAACTATGGCCCCCGGGTCTATCTAAATCATATATTAAAAACCCTAAAAATATCTTGCTGCACTTTTATTTTATTTATTTTATTTTGTATTTTTGTTTCAATCTATCTATCTATCACATACAATTTAATCTTGCAATTACCACCGAGGGATTGACAACCCCTTGTTTGCGTTGGGTGCAAGGATTTGTTGTTTTGTGTGCAGGTGCTGCTAACGAGGTGTTGTGTGATTCTCCTACTGGATTGATAACCTTGGTTTCATAACTGAGGGAAATACTTATCTCTACTATACTGCATGTCCCTTCCTCTTCAGGGAATTAACAACGCAGCTCACAAGTAGCAGTAATATGTGGGAGGTACTAGTGAATAATTGTGGTTTAGTAAGAATATTGGTGTTAAGGTTTGTGATTCCCGAAGCATGCACGTATAGTCTTTAGTTATGCTAAGAAGTTGGAGCATGATTTATTATTGAGTGTCTTCCTTTGCGTGGAGGTCGGGGGCGCGCGATGGTTAACTCCTACCAACCTCCCCCCTAGGGGCATGCGTAGTAGTACTTTGCTTCGTGGGCTAATAGACTTTCACAATAAGTATGTGAGTTCTTTATGACTAATGTGAGTCCATGGATTATACACACTCTCACCCTTCCGCAATTTGCTAGCCTCTTCGGTACTGTGCATTGCCCTTTCTCACCTCGAGAGTTGGTGCAAACTTCGCCGGTGCATCCAAACCCCATGATATGATACACTCTATCACACATAAGCCTCCTTATATCTTCCTCAAAACAGCCACCATACCTACCTATTATGGCATTTTCATAGCCATTCCGAAATATATTGCCATGCAACTTCCATCATCATCATATACATGACTTGAGCATTCATTATCATATTGCTTTGCATGATCGTAAGATAGCTAGCATGATATTTTCATGGCTTGTCCTTTTTTGATATCTCTGCTACGCTAGATCATTGCACATCCAGGTACACTGCCAGAGGCATTCATATAGAGTCATATTTGTTCTAGTATCGAGTTGTAATTTTGAGTTGTAAGTAAATAGAAGTATGATGATCATGATTATTAGAGCATTGTCCCAGTGAGGAATTAAATAAATAAGAGAGAAAAAAAGAGGCCAAAAAGAGCCCACGAAAAAAAGAAAAAAGAAAAAAAATGAGAGAAAAAGAGAGAAGGGGTAGTGTTACTATCCTTTTCAATACTTGTGCTTCAAAGTAGCACCATGTTTTTCATATAGAGAGTCTCTTATGTTGTCACTTTTATATACTTGTGGGAATTTTTTTCAGTATAGAACTTGGCTTGTATATTTCGATGATGGGCTTCCTCAAATGCCCGAGGTCTTCGTGAGCAAGCAAGTTGGATGCACACCCACTTAGTTTTCAGTTTGAGCTTTCATACACTTATAGCTCTTAGTGCATACGTTGCATGGCAATCCCTACTCCTCGCATTGATATCGATTGATGGGCATCTCCATAGCCCGTTGATCTGCCTAGTTGATGCGAGACTTTCTCCCTTTTTGACTTCTCCGTATTGATCCCTACCACCGCATTCTATTCCACCTATAGTGCTATGTCCATGGCTCATGCTCATGTATTGCGTGGGGGTTGAAAAAGCTGAAGCGCGTTAAAAAGTATGAACCAATTGCTCGACTGACATCGGGGTTGTACATGATTTATATTTTGTGTTAAGAAGATGGAGCATGACAAGGCTATATGATTTTGTAGGGATAGCGTTCTTTAGCATTTTTATTCTAAAAGGCATGATCGTTTATTGGTATGCCTGACTATTGATGTCTTTATATCAAACTATAGACTATTGCTTTGAATCACTCGTGTCTTAATATTCATGCCATGATTAGATTACATGATCAAGATTATGCTAGGTAGCATTCCACATCAAAAATTATCTTTTTTATCATTTACCTACTCGAGGACGAGCAGGAATTAAGCTTGGGGATGCTGATACGTCTCTGTCGTATCTATAATTTTTCATTGTTTCATGCCATTATCCTACAATTTCCACATACTTTTGGCAATATCTTATATGATTTCTTGGACTAACATATTGATCCAGTGCCCAGTGCTAGTTCTTGTTTGTTGCATGTCTTTTGTTTCACAGAAAATCCATATCAAACAAAGTCCAAACGTGATTTAAAATTACCGAGATATATTTTGGAATATATGTGATTTTTGGGAAAAAGAATCAACGCGAGACGATGCTCGAGGGGCCCACAAGCTCGAGGGGCACGCCCCCTACCCTGGGCGCGCCGGGGAGGCTTGTGGCACCCCTGTAAGGCGGTTGGGGCCCTTCTTCTGCCACAAGAAAGATAATATCCGGAGGAAAATCCCCTCAATATTTCAGCCCAATCGGAGTTACGGATCTCCAGGAATATAAGAAACGGTCTTTGGCCTGAAAACAGGAGCGCAAAATAGAAGAGAACAGAGAGAGAGATCCAATCTCGGAGGGGCTCCTGCCCTCCATGAGCCATGGCGGCCATGGAACAGAGGGGAAACTCTCCTCCCATCTAGGGGGAGGGGGGCCAAGGAAGAAGAAGAAGGAGGGGGCTCTCTCCCCCTCTCTCCCGGTGGCGCCGGAACGCCGCCGGGGGAACCATCGTGACGGCGATCTACACCAACAACTTCGCCGCCGTCAACACCAACTCTCTCCCCCTTTATGCAACGGTGTAACACCTATTCTGCCCACTGTAATCTCTACTTAAACATGGTGCTTAACGCTATATATTATTATCCAATGATATGTGGCAATCCTATTATGTTTGAGTAGATTCGTTTTGTCCTATGGGTTGATTGATGATCGTGATTGGTTTGAGTTGTATGTTTTATTTTGGTGCTGTCCTATGGTGCCCTCTGTGTCGCGCAAGCGTGAGGGATTCCCGCTGTGGGGTTTGCAATACGTTCATAATTCGCTTATAGTGGGTTGCGTGAGTGACTGAAACACAAACCCAAGTAAGGGGGTTGTTGCGTATGGGAGTAAAGAGGACTTGTTACTTAGTGCTATGGTTGGGTTTTACCTTAATGATCTTTGGTAGTTGCGGACGCTTGCTAGAGTTCCAATCATAAGTGCATATGATCCAAGTACGGAAAGTATGTTAGCTCATGCCTCTCCCTCATATAAAATTGCAATAATGATTACCGGTCTAGTTATCGATTGCCTAGGGACAAATCCTTTTCTTGTGTTACAAAAGCTTTCTACTAAACAACTAACTTTTATTATCTAGCAATTTACTCATAGTTTTATTCTTGCTAAGTACTTCTAGTTTTATCCTTGCAAACTTATCCTATTACACCTACAAGTAGTTTCATTCTTGTTCTAGGTAAAGCGAACGTTAAGTGTGCGTAGAGTTGTATCGGTGGTCGATAGAACATGAAGGGAATATTAATTCTACCTTTAGATCCTCGTTGGGTTCGACACTCTTATTTATCGAGAAAGGCTACAACTAATCCCCTATACTTGTGGGTTATCATTGCTTCAGGAGGAACAGGTTGTACCGTTGTTCCTCCTGCAACTGCCGGAGCACCGACAAAGGCGTCGGTGCAGGCTGCACCTCCGCCATGGCGGCGTTTTAGTGTGCCTGCGCCTGCTCCATGGTGATGCTGGCGTGCACAAGCGTGGGAGATGGGGCGGTGTCATCGGAGCCTGTGTCCATCGTGGGGTCATCGTCGTCGGAGACCTCGGGCGAGCTGGCCGGCAAGCCGACCTCGATCCGCCTGGCACGGCGGCTCTGCCAGGCGGCTGCAAGGGCGGCCACCACATGCTTCATCTCAGTGGAAAGGCTCTCTGATGAGGAGCACTAGATGAGGAAAAAAAATTGTATGTCAGATTTGTTTGGCTACTTCTAGATGCTTCCACTCTAGTGTAGTATTCCTTTTCTTTTCTTTTCTTTTCTACTCTACCTACTGTTTGCTAGAGTCTTCTAGTTGTGAGTAAGTATGAGTAGAATGGTGAAACTTAAATAATGTTTTCTAGAGTATTCCAGCTATAAGTAGAAGTATGTGAAGGCTTTCCAAAGCCCTATAAATAGTGGTCCTCACCTCTACTTTGCACCCAGACTATGTACCCCCACTACCTATAATAGAACTTGTTGTTCTTATCTATGATCTCGGAGCAGATCTTGTGTTCTAGGAGTTTTGGATTGAACTCCTGCTGCCCTATCTGCCTACATTCGCCTCTAGAGCGATATCTAGCGCAGCACGTTGAAACTGTCCCTTCAACACTTGTGATGTACACATTGTAGCAGCAAGGTGGAGTTGCTCCTCCACAACCTTGTGCTGCTTCAGGTGGTATCAGAGCCCCTGCCACAACAAAGTGTTGTTCAACGTGCTTCAGGAAGGCCAATTTATGTTGAAGCTTCTGAAGATGAAGAATATAATGATGCCCTTGAGGAACCTAATTTCTATGCATATCAGAGAGTACCCAACCCTACTTATGCAAGAGATACATACAAGGTGAAAGCTGAGGTCCCAACTTTTAATGGAAATGTTGATATTGAAGGGTGCCTAGATTGGTTATATGAAGTGGAGACTTTCTTTGAGGTCATGGAGGTTCCGGAAGATCTTAGAGTTCCTTTGGTCACATACAAGCTGAAAGGAGGAGCCGGTGCATGGTGGCACCGCGTTCAAGAAGAGTGCAGGCTGAGAGGAGAACCTAGTGTGAGAACTTGGCGGCAAATAAAAAGTCTTTTGAAAGGGAGATTTTTACCCACTGATTATGAATAGATCCTATTTATCCTATTCCAAATTGTGCCCAAGGAAATAGGAGTGTTTTAGATTACACGGAGGAGTTTCTAAGGCTACAAGTGAGGTGCAAGCTTGCCGAAATTGAAGATCAACAAGTTGCAAGGTACATCAATGGTCTCAATGATGCTATTCAAGATTGATTGATGATGCAACAAATCTGGTCCATTGATCAAGCAGAAGCTCTAGCCTTGAAGGCCGAGAGGTTTGTGAGGATGAGAAAGACAACTAAGGCTCCATATCCTCCATATCCCCATACCGAAGGCTCGTCTAGGAGTCAGGCTAATATAGTGGAAGAAAAGACCGCTCCACCAAAGGCAAAACGACCCATCCAGAAGCAAACTAGAGGCAAGGATAAGTCCAATGAAGGCCTGCTAATTGTGAACTGCATTGGGATTTCCCCGAAGAGGAGAAGATGATGCAGTACAGTAGAGATAAGTATTTCCCTCAGTTAAGAACCAAGGTTATCAATCCAGTAGGAGAACCACACAGAACCTCGTTAGCAGCACCTACACACACAAAAGCAAACACTTGCACCCAACGCAAATAAGAGGGTTGTCAATCCCCTTAGCGGTTACTTGCAAGGATTAATTCTGATAGTGATAGATAGAAAAGTAAATTGCAAAAGAAAATAAAAGTAAATAAATTGCACCAAGGTATTTTTGGATTTTAATATATGATAAAAGTAGACCCCGGGGCCATAGTTTTCACTAGAGGCTTCTCTCTCGAACGCATAGCATACGGTGGGTAAACAAATTACTGTTGGGCAATTGATAGAAAAGCGCATAGTTATGACGATATTCAAGGCAATGATCTTGTATATAGGCATCACGTCCGAGACAAGTAGACCGACTGAGGGTGTCCCGGATTAGGGGGTACTCGGGCTGCCGGCCTATCTCTCATAGGCCGGACTAATGGGCCGCTCTTAACTCATCGAAGGAAGGCCGGATTGCAGGCGACCCCGTGCACCAGAAGGAAACCTCTGAAGACTTGGCGCCTCCTCCAAGGGATGTTTATCGTAGCCAGCATGTTTATCCCCTGATGGCAACCGACCATATGTAACCCTAGATCCCCCTGGTGTCTATATAAACCAGAGGGTTTAGTCCGTAGAGGCAAGAGAACCATTATCGCTAGACCTACCTAGGGTTTAGATCATCCGATCTCGAGGTAGATCAACTCTGTAATCATCATACACACACATCAATACAATCAAGCAGGACGTAGGGTTTTACCTCTTCGAGAGGGCCCGAACCTGGGTAATCGCTGTCTCTACGCTCCCTGTTACGCATTGACTCCAAGATCCACAGTTCGGACCCCCTACCCGAGACCAACCGGTTTAGGTACCGACATTGGTGCTTTCATTGAGAGGTCCGCTGTTGGGTCATCAAGGATCAATGGCTCACCTAGTCATCAGCGACGGCATCCGCGGCGGGGACGTCTTCGTCCCCGGCCAGCTTTTCGCGTTTGGCAGCATCGTGCTGCATGCCAACCCGACCGGTCACCTTGTCCAGATCGACAGCTTCGCCCTTGAGCAGGAGATCAGGTTTGGCAACCTAGAGTACGTCGCCGACTCTCGGGGCGATCTGATCTTTACTAGGTTCTCAGCTTTACCTGAGGAGCCTAATAATCCCGAGGCCTTAACTTCGGATCTTCTCCCCGGCCCCGTCTCCGGGTCGGCCCTTAGTTCGGATCCGATCCCGGCGCCAGAGAACCAGGGGTCGCCCTTGGCCGAACACACCCCCGGCACAGGCACACCAGAGTTCAACTCTGAAGGATGCCAAAGGATAAATCCGGTGGACCTCTCATTTTTAAGCGAGACGTTAGATCGGATCCAGATGATGAGTATCGCGGATGGCCCGTTGCTACTTGTGATCTGCGTTGGTTTTCCCTGAAGAGGAAGGGATGATGCAATACAGTAGAGATAAGTATTTCCCTCAGTTATGAAACCAAGGTTATCAATCTAGTAGGAGAATCACGCAACACCTCGTTAACAGCACCTACACAGAAACAACAAATCCTTGCACCCAACGCTTACAAGGGGTTGTTAATGACTTGGCGGTTAATTGCAAGATTAAATTGTATGGTGATAGATAAATAGATTGAACAAAAATACAAAATAAAATAAATAAAGTAAAAGTGCAGCAAGGTATTTTTAGGATTTTTAATATATGATTTAGATAGACCCGGGGGCCATAGTTTTCACTAGAGGCTTCTCTCATGAAAATAGCATACGGTGGGTAAACAAATTACTGTTGGGCAATTGATAGAAAAGCAAATAATCATGACGAGATCCAAGGCAATGATCATGTATATAGGCATCACGTCCGACACAAGTAGACCGACTCCTGCCTGCATCTACTACTATTACTCCACACATCGACCGCTATCCAGCATTCATCTAGTGTATTAAGTCCATAAAGAACGGAGTAACGCCTTAAGCAAGATGACATGATGTAGACAAAGTAAACTCACGCATGAATAAACCCCAGCTTTTTACCCTTAATAGCAACGATACATACGTGTCATGTCCCTTTCTGTCACTGGGATTGAGCACCGCAAGATCGAACCCATTACAAAGCACCTCTCCCATTGCAAGATAAATCAATCTTGTTGGCCAAATCAAATCAATAGATCGGAGAGAAATACGAAGCTATAATAATCATGCATAAAAGAGTTCAGAGAAAACTCAAATAATATTCATGGATAATCTGATCATAAACTCACAATTCATCGGATCCCAACAAACACAGCGCAAAGAGTGATTACATCGGATAGAACTCCAAGAACATCGAGGAGAACATTGTATTGAAGATCAAAAAGAGAGAAGAAGCCATCTAGATACTAACTATGGACCCGCAGGTCTATGGTAAACTACTCACGCATCATTGGAAGGGCAGCAAGGTTGATGGAGAGCCCCTCCGTGATCGATTCCCCCTCCGGCGGAGTGCCGGGAAAGGCCTCCAGATGGGATCTGTCGATAACAGAAGCTTGCGGCGGCGGAAAAAGTATTTCGTGGACTCCTCTATTGGTTTCCCGATTTTAGAGAATTTATAATGGAGGAATTAGGTCAAACGGAGCTGTGTGGGCCCCACAAGCCACCAGGGCGCCCCCCCTGGGGCACGCCGTGGTGCCTCGTGGGCCACTGCTACATCTTATCGTCTCCTCCCGAAGCTTCTAGTGTTTGTTATGTCCAGAAAAAAATGTCCAAAAAGTTTCGTGGCATTTGGACTTCGTTTGGTACTGATATTCTAGAAAACCAAAAACAGGCAAAAAACAGCAATTGGCACTGGGCACTAAGTTAATAGGTTAGTCCCAAAAAATGATATATAATTGCTATAAATGTATATAAAAACATCCAATATTGATAATATAATAGCATGGAACAATCAAAAATTATAGATACGTTGGAGACGTATCAAGCATCCCCAAGCTTAATTCCTGCTCGTCCTCGAGTAGGTAAATGCTAAAAATAGAATTTTTGATGTTGAATAGTACCTATCATATTCATCATATATTCTTTTCTTTATAGCATGGACATTTGGACTTGAATGATTCAAAGCAATAGTCTATAGTTTGACATGAAGATATAAATACTCAAGCATACTAACAAGCAACCATGTTTTTCAAAATATCAAGGCTAAAGAAAGTTATCCCTAGCCCATTATGCTCAATCATTGATCCATTCATGAAACACACTCAATATTAGCTACACACAATGCACAAGTATGACAATAGTGCTCTCTAGTTGGTGCTTTGTAAGAGAAGATGGAGACTCAAATAAAAAATAAAAATTGCACAAAAGTAAATAGATAGGCCCTTCGCAGAGGGAAGCAGAGATTTGCAAATGTGCCAGAGCTCAAGGCTTAAATTAGAGAGATAAAATTATTTTGAGAGGCATGCTTTTCCTGTCAACGAAAACGACCGAGAATTCCCAATATTTTCCATGCTAGACACATCATAGGCGGCCCCCAAACAGAAAGTAAAGTTTATTTCCTTTCCACCATTCTTTCACAATTCATGGCTAGCCGTATCCACGGATGCCCTCCATACCAACACTTTCCAAGGAATTTTGTTGTTATTAATTTTTGATTCATTATGGGACTAGGCCTCCCTATTACCAGCCACTCTCTCGTGCAATGAAAAGTGAATAAACACTCGTCGTGAGAATAACACACCTAGCATGGAAAATATTGGCCACCCCCTGCCGCTTCATGAGCGGTACCGGCACACAAAACGGAAAATTATATTGAAAATTAGAGTTGGCACATGCAAATTTACTTGGAACGGCATTGAAATACCGCATATAGGTAGATATGGTGGACTCATTTGGCACAACTTGGGTTTAAGGAGTTTGGATGCACAAGCAGTATTCCCGCTTAGTACAAATGAAGGCTAGCAAATAGATTGAGAAGCAACCAACCAAAAAGTGAAAACGGTCATAAACATGCAAAGAACATAACTAAAACCAAATAATGCACCATAAGTAGGACATAATTTCGTTGCATAACTATTGACTTAATGTGCATGCATAGGGAATCACAAACCTTAACACTAATATTCTTACTAAATCACAATTACTCACTAGCATGACTCACATATCATCATCTCCATATCGGAAAACTATTGCAAGGAATCACACTTATCATATCCAATGATCTATATGAAAGTTTTTATTATATCCCTCTTGAATATTCATCACTTTGGGACCAAATTCATATCTTGTGCAAATTACCATTACTATTATCAACTCTCAAAAAGATATAAGTGAAGCATGAGAGTTTAAATATTTCTTCAAAATTTCAAATTTATCAACTCTCAAAATAAAATATAGCCACCTCCGTGCTCAAAAAGATTTAAGTGAAGCACTAGAGCAACTGCCTAGCTCAAAAAGTTTAAGTGAAGCACATAGAGTATTCTAACAAATCATGATGATCGTGTGGCTCTCTCAAATAGGTGTGTCCAGCAAAGATGATTGCGACAAACTAAAAAGCAAACAAAGCAAAGACTCATATAATACACGACGCTCCAAGCAAAACACATATCATGTGACGAATAAAAATATGGCTCCAAGTAAAATTACCGATGGTTGGTAGAAGAAAGAGGGGATGCCTTCCGGGGCATCCCCAAGCTTAGACGCTTGAGTCTTCCTTGAATATTACCTTGGGGTGCCTTGGGCATCCCCGAGCTTAGGCTCTTGCCACTCCTTATTCCATCATCCATCGTGATCTCACCCAAAACTTGAAAACTTCAATCACACAAAACTCAACAGAACCATTGTGAGATCCGTTAGGATAACAAAATAAATCACTACTTTAAGTACTGTTGCAAACCCATTCATATTTTATTTTTGCATTATACCTACTGTATTCTAACTTCTCCATGGTTTATACCCCCCCGATACAATCCATAGTTTCATAAAAACAACCAAGTAGTGCATCAAAAACAGAATCTGTCAAAAACAGAATAGTCTGTAGAGATCTGTTTAAAAGCCATACTTCTGTAACTCCAAAAAAATTCAAAAATTAGTACAAGGTGGGAAATTAATATACCAATACTGTGTAAAAATTTCAGATTTTTCTGACGCTCGAGTACAGAACTAAAATTCCATCACTGGACGCAAAACTTTCTGTTTTCCAAACAGCATCAATTATACTATCTTCCAAATCATCCCAAAGGCTTTACTTGGAACAAACACTAATTAAAACACAAAAACTCAATCATAACAGTAGCATAATTGTGTAAACACACAAGAACAGAAACAAAAAGTAAAAATTTATTTTATTCATTGGGTTGCCTCCCAACAAGCGATATTGTTTTATGCCCCTAGCTAGGCATAATGCATAGTTTCAAGTATTGTCATCTTTCTTCTTCTTATCCAAAGATGTACTTTTATCAGAGGGTTTTTCAAAGGTAATATGAAACACATCATCCATAGAAATTTTAGCATTTGCAAGTTGTCCATCTGTAAATCCCTCTTGATTACCGGCTACAATCCAAGAGTATTGTCTATTAACACTATTGAAAACTTGTTGGATTATATTCAAAGGAGGAAGTTCCTTTTTAATGTTTTCATCGAAGATGTGGTCATTGCAGAATAAATACCTCTACAAGTAGTCATTGTTATAAAGGATCTCGTCTAATACCGGTTTTTCATGGTCATACCATAAAAATCAAAGATCTCCCTAGCTTCTCGCACTATGTGATCAAATTCATTCATGAGGACAAGGGTAGCTATTTTCTTACCTCTAGGATTTTTTATAACTGGTAACTCATAAAACAATCTTTGCAAAGTAGGATGGGTACGAATAAACCTTCTTTCCAATTTAAGAACAAGTGCGAAAATAGCATCGGCATAATTTTTGGTTTCCTTAAGTATAGGAGCATCATCACAAGCCAAGGTCCCAATGCAATTAAAGAATTCTTGGATGACACTTTTCCCTATAACATTCCCATGTCCCAACACAAAAGTTATAGCATCAAGATTGGTAGAACTTTCAATTTTAGGAGTTCTACCCTCATCAGTTTCTGCCATGCCAAAATCATTCATGATAACAATCTTCAAGCAAGCGAACAAGAAAAAGGCAAACGGAAAATATTTTTGTATTTTTGTAAAAACTTTTTAGAAGTGGGGGAGATGAAAACAAGAGGCAAAGGCAAATAAAATAAATGCAAGGAGATGAAAGTTTGTGTGAAGGTACTTGATAGATGTTGATGATGTCTCCCCGGCAACGGCGCCAGAAATTCTTCCTGCTACTTGTGATGTGTGTTGGTTTTTCCCTGAAGAGGAAGGGATGATGCAGTACAGTAGAGATAAGTATTTCCCTCGGTTATGAAACCAAGGTTATCAATCCAGTAGGAGAATCACGCAACACCTCGTTAACAGCACCTGCACACAAACAACAAATCCTTGCACCCAATGCTTACAAGGGGTTGTCAATCCCTTGGCGGTTAATTGCAAGATTAAATTGTATGGTGATAGATAAATAGATTGAACAAAAATACAAAATAAAATAAATAAAGTAAAAGTGCAGCAAGGTTTTTTTAGGATTTTTAATATATGATTTAGATAGACCCGGGGGCCATAGTTTTCACTAGAGGTTTCTCTCATGAAAATAGCATACGGTGGGTAAACAAATTACTGTTGGGCAATTGATAGAAAAGCAAATAATCATGACGATATCCAAGGCAATGATCATGTATATAGGCATCATGTCCGACACAAGTAGACCGACTCCTGCCTGCATCTACTACTATTACTCCACACATCGACCGCTATCCAGCATGCATCTAGTGTATTAAGTCCATAAAGAACGGAGTAACGCCTTAAGCAAGATGACATGATGTAGACAAAGTAAACTCACGCATGAATAAACCCCATCTTTTTACCCTTAATAGCAATGATACATACGTGTCATGTCCCTTTTTGTCACTGGGATTGAGCACCGCAAGATCGAACCCATTACAAAGCACCTCTCCCATTGCAAGATAAATCAATCTAGTTGGCCAAACCAAATCAATAGATCGATGAGAAATACGAAGCTATAATAATCATGCTTAAAAGAGTTCAGAGAAAACTCAAATAATATTCATGGATAATCTGATTATAAACTCACAATTCATCGGATCCCAACAAACACACCGCAAAAAGTGATTACATCGGATAGAACTCCAAGAACATCGAGGAGAACATTGTATTGAAGATCAAAAAGAGAGAAGAAGCCATCTAGATACTAACTATGGACCCGAAGGTCAATGGTAAACTACTCACGCATCATTGGAAGGGCAGCAAGGTCGATGGAGAGCCCCTCTGTGATCGATTCCCCCTCCGGCGGAGTGCCGGGAAAGGCCTCCAGATGGGATCTGTCGAGAACAGAAGCTTGCGATGGCGGAAAAAGTATTTCGTGGACTCCTCTGTTGGTTTCCCGATTTTAGAGAATTTATAGTGGAGGAATTAGGTCAAACGGAGCTGTGTGGGCCCCACAAGCCACCAGGGTGCGCCCTGGTGCCTCGTGGGCCACTGCTTCATCTTCTCGTCTCCTCCCAAAGCTTCTAGTGTTTGTTATGTCCAGAAAAAAATCTCCAAAAAGTTTCGTGGCATTTGGACTTCGTTTGGTACTGATATTCTGAAAAACCAAAAACAGGCAAAAAACAGCATCTGGCACTGGGCACTAAGTTAATAGGTTAGTCCCAAAAAATGACATATAATTGCTGTCAATGTATATAAAAACATCCAAGATTGATAATATAATAGCATGGAACAATCAAAAATTATGGATACGTTGGAGACGTATCACACGTCCTCGGTCTATGAACAGATCGGACTTGAAGCCAACCATGGGGAATTTTACGTCCCACCCACCACCCACTTAGTAGCCACTGTCGAAGATTTAACCGACAAGCTGGACTACGCCTCCGAGGAGGCTGACGACATGGACGAGGATATCGACGCCACCGCTTCCTCCCTTGCCACTCCCAACACTGGCAAGTGGGCCGCCACCTCTACCTACGATGTTTATATGGTCGACACCCCCAAAAAGGATGGCGATGACCCCGGCAAGGAGCCGCCCAAACGCCGTCGCCAGCGAAGGCGATCCAGGGGCGAGGAAAGGGCAAGGAAAGCAACACAGACACAAACGGCACCAGAGATAATGACACTCCGGACAACATGGGGGAGCTCGGTGACAACACCACCCCCGAACAGCACCACGATGCTTCTGAAGGGCATGAGGACCAGGGTAACCCTGAGGACCCCGAGGATTTCGAGGACAACAACTAACTCCCTCCTTCCGAAGAGGAGGACAGCCTTAGACCCGAGGATTTCATCTTCCCTGAGGACTCCCTGGACCAGGAAAGGTTCAAGCAGCAACTCATAGCCACTGCTCAAAGCTTGAAGAAGAAGCGGCAGCGGCTAAAAGCCAAACAGGATACCCTTAATGACAGATGGACGTTGGTCTTAACAGCCGAAGAGGGCTTCGACAATCAGCGCCAGGATCAATACAAAAGTTACCCACGATGGCGTTTGCTTCCATCATTTGAGGACGAGGCCCTTGAGCCCATACCCACCCAGACGAACTCAGACAAACCAGCCCGACCGCCCCCCCTCGAGGATGAGACAGGACAGCTGGAAAAGCCGAATACCCGCACGCGCCCCCTCGCCGGGTGGGTAAGGAGCCGGTTCAACCGGATGACCCATATGATCTGCGGCACAACCTAAACGCCAGAGGGATACAGTCAAGATCCATTTATGGATCCAGAGGACACATGCCCGCTGGACGGGACGGATACCAAGCTTGGCACGACAGGAATGATAGAGCCCGGGAGCAGCACCATGCTCGGATGATAACCGATCTCCAGCACGACGTGGCCCGGGTCAGGGGCGCCGCACACCCAATGTGTTTCACAGATGAGGTGATGCAGCATCAGTTCCCCGACGGGTTTAAACCCGTAAACATAGAGCAGTATGATGGGACAACTGACCCAGCTGTGTGGATCGAAGATTTCCTTCTCCACATTCATATGGCTCGAGGAGATGACCTCCACGCCATTAAATATCTGCCATTAAAACTTAAAGGACCGGCAAGGCACTGGTTGAACAGCCTACCCGAAAACTCCATCAGGAGCTGGGAGGAGCTCGAGGACGCATTCCGACCCAACTTTCAGGGCACCTATGTTCGGCCGCCGGATGCCGACGACCTAAGCCACGTTATTCAACAGCCCGGGGAGTCAGCTCGACAATTCTGGAATCGGTTCTTGACTAAGAAGAACCAGATCGTCGACTGTCCGGATGCTGAGGCAATTGCCGCATTCAAGCACAGTATTCGAGAAGAATGGCTCGCTCGCCAGCTCGGCCAAGATAAGCCGAGAACAATGTCGGCCCTCACCTCCCTAATGACCCGCTTTTCCGTAGGTGAGGACAGTTGGTTAGCTTGTAGAAGCAACCATCCCGACGACCCCGGCACTTCAGAGGCCCGGGACAGGAACGGGAAACCCTGGCGCAACAAGAATAATAAGCGCCGGCACACAAACAACGGCAGTGAAGCCGATGATGCGGCAGTAAACGCCGGGTTCAGCGGCTCAAAATCAGGACCGCGGAAGAAGCCCTCTAAAGGGAACCGGGACGGACCGACTGCACTAGACAGAACCCTGGATAGGCCCTGCCAGATCCACGATACCCCGGACAAGCCCGCCAACCACACCAACCGTAACTGTTGGGTAATCAAGCAGGCTAGCAAGATTACAACCGAGGAATAGGGCAAGGGCCCCCGCAGCGAGGACGACAACAAACCTCGCGGGCCGAACAACGGAGGCCAAAAGCAGTTCCCTCCTGAGGTAAAAACCATGAACATGATCTACGTCACGCATATACCCAAGAAGGAGCTGAAACGTGCACTTCGGGATGTCTACGCCCTAGAGCCGGTGGCCCCGAAATACAACCCATGGTCGGCTTGTCCGATCACCTTCGACCGGCGAGACCATCCGACCAGTATCCGTCTTGGAGGAATGGCGGCCCTGGTGCTCGACCCCATCGTGGATGGATACCACCTCACTAGAGTCCTTATGGACGGAGGCAGTAGCCTCAATTTGATTTATTCAGATACTGTGAGAAAGATGGGAATCGATCCGTCAAGGATCAAACCCAGCAACACCACCTTTAAAGGTGTGATCCCAGACGTCCAGGCACGCTGTCCGGGAACCGTGACCTTGGAAGTAGTCTTCGGTTTGCCCGACAACTTTCGCAGCGAAGATTTAATCTTCGACATTGTTCCTTTCCGCAGTGGTTACCACGCACTCCTCGGCCGGACAGCGTTCGCCCGCTTTAATGTCGTCCTGCACTACGCATATTTGAAGCTCAAGATGCCAGGACCGAACGGGGTTATCACCGTTAACGGTAACACCGAGCGCTCGCTCCGAACCGAGGAACACACAACGGCTCTAGCCGCTGAGGTCCAGGCCGTCGAAGAAGCATCGAAGGCCCAGTCTACCATCAAGACGATGGACGTGTGCAAATGCGCCTGAGCTACGGCCTCGGTCCCGGAGCACTCCCGTGCTCATCCTAAATAGGGATACACGGCCCATAGCATGGCCCACCCAGCCGCGAAATACGTACCTTGGATACATAATTTCGTGCTTAAAATTCCATGGGCAGCTGTGGGGGCAAACGTCACGAGGGTCGAGTGCTCGGTTCGACCGAGCCATGGCCAAGGATGTCCTCGGATTAACATCAATAACAGGCACCATCCAGGGCCTGATCAGCGTTAAGCTGATACCTTGCGGCGACTTCTCAAAACCCTTCTCAAGGGCTCGTCCGCCGAACACTACCACTTCCGCTATGCATGCAAGCGACGACTTCAATCGCACGTTACCTACGGAAGCTTCATAAAGAGCAAAGGCGCGGACGTGCGGCAGGGCGCAGTAGGGCCGTCAAACCACTCATGGAGGTCCTGTGTAAACCTTTCCTCTAAATGCATTTATTTCTTCAAGTATCTTTCAAAGTTACTTCGGCAGTTCGGATTGTACGGTTGGACGTCACGAATTTAAAGGAAATAAAGACCAATTCTTCTCCGGTCATATTGCAGTCATTTGTGTTGCATATTCCTTTCCGCTTTCCAGGCCGAAGTAAACTATTATGATACATTCCTTTTTTAGATGTGATCGGCTAACAGACCGGGGGCTCGACCATAGATCTTGCCCCAAACATCATTCCGGCGCCAATTTCATTACATGTGCTCGGCGTCATGGATATTGCATTATATGCATCAGTTCTGAATTATGTCTTGGGTCAATAGTTGGGTTGCCCGGCTCCTCCTACGTTCCGCATTGTTCGTCTAGGAGGGTAAAGGGAGAACCACTGCGATTGTACTTCTAGCTAGCCTGGTTAAGTACCTCAGTGGAGAAAGCTGAAAACTGACCGTCATAATAAGCGAGAACTGGTCGGCGATCCGATGACAAGTGTTAAACTAAAAATCGATGGAGGTTAGTCCGTGTCAAACGAAGGGTTCACTGTTACAGGAACCAAGTGATAATGGTATCAACCTCGGTACGCCCGAATATCACATATACTGGGGCTAGTCACCAGCCCCCGCAGTCAAGCTCCTATGGCTAAGTGAAAGCACTAAAGCCGCATAGTCCGATTGCCTTGTTTTCCTTACACACAACCGCCTCCGGGCACCGAGACGTCGGCTAAGGGTTAAGGTGTTCGTGAGAAACACCCCATGCAGTATCTGCAAGGGGGTTGAAGCCGACGACTGGTAACTTTTAGTTTAAAACGGCCGCACAGGAGTCAAAATAAAAACACAAAGGCATTACATATAAAGCCGACCAATCGCATTTTAAAGCACAAAAGTTTCAACTCCTCGGATACAAGGAAAATAAATTCATTCATAGATTACATCTTTCTAGCACTGGGCCTCTATCGCCCGAGCACCATCCATCACGATGGGAAAGTACTGCTCGGGGCGCCTGTGCTCCTTCCCAGGGGGCGGAGGTCCGGTGGCCACCTCGGCTGGCTTGATCTTCGGCCAATGCACCATGGTCTTGCCGAAGGCCATCCGAGCTCCCTCAATGCATACGGCGTGCTTCCAGGCATCAATCCGGGGCATGGCGTCGTACAGCTACTGCACCAAGCCAAAGTAGCTGCTCGGCAGCGGCTCCAAAGGCCATAGTTTGATGCAGAGGTCCTTTATTGCTGGCTCCGCCATCCGATGCAACTCCATCAGCTGCTTCATCTGGTTGTTGAGGAGGGGAGGGTGTTCGGGCGCTTGAACCTGCGCCCAAAATAGCCTCTGCTCGACACGACCCTCCTGGGACGCAAAGTACTTAGCCGCGTCGGATGCACTCCTCGGGAGGTCCGCAAAAGCGCCTGGGGAATGCCACACTCGCGTGAGCAAAGCGAACCAGTTACCACCAAAGACACTTTGCAGTAAGTATGGCTTACCATCCGCAATAAGTCTAACTTAGCGGAGTTCCTCCTGGTAGCCTCGCACCTCCGTCCGCGCTTCCTTAGCCGCCGATCCCAGTGAGGTTAGCTTGGTCACCTGATCCTTATTCTTCTGCTCAAGGACCTTACACTTTGTGACGACATCCTTGAGCTCTTGCTGCACTTCAGACACTCTGGCCTCGTGCTTCTAGCTAGCGGTTTTCACCGTAGCCAGTTCGGCGGCTGCCTGTTCGGCCGCAGCCTTCTGCTCCGCGGCCTCCTGCTGAGCTTTCCTCAGCTCGGCCTTGAGGTTCTCGACCTCCGTGGCGGCAGCTGCAGAAATGCCCATCGCACCCAGTTTAGGCTAACTTCTTAAACCTTAGTAAATCCGCTGTAGTAAAATAGTTTAGTTCAGACTTGCCTTGTGCCTCGTCGAACCGCTTATTCAGCAGACCGAGGTCGTCCTCGGAGCTCTTGAGCTTCGGATTCAGCTCAGCCAACTCCTCGGCGTTGGCAGCTGTCGCCGAGGACGACGCCTGCACATTAGACTCCTGAGTTATCGATTTTCGATCCTCTGGCCGGCTTTTTTTTAATCCAGCCAGAGTCTTGGGGGCTACTGATATGTCTCCAACGTATCTATAATTTATGAAGTATTCATGCCATGTTTATTATAGTTTTGTATGATTTTGGTGCACTTTTATATGGCATTTATATGATTTTTATGGACTAACATATTGACCTAGTGCCCAGTACCAGTTGTTGTTTTCTGCTTGTTTTTGGTTTTCCACAAAATCCATATCAAATGAAGTCCAAATGCAGTGAAACTTTTTGATGATTTTTTCTGGAAGGAAACAGACCCAGGAAGCTTCGGGGGAGCAGAAGAAGACCCACAGGGGCTCCACAAGCCACCAGGGCGCGCCAACCCCCCAGGCGCGCCCTGGTGCCTCGTGGCCCCCCTATGGCACCTCTTTGCGTGATTCCAACGCTGAAAAATCCTATATATTCAGAAACCCCCAAAAGTTAACCTAGATGAGTTTTTACGCCGCCGCAAGCTTCTGTACCAAGGAGATCCCATCTGGAGCCATTTTCTGGCGCCCTGCCGGAGGGGGGAAATCATCACCGGAGGCCATCTTCATCATCCCGGCGGTCTCCATGACGAGGAGGGAGTAGTTCACCCTCGGGGCTGAGGGTATGTACTAGTAGCTATGTGTTTGATCTCTCTCTCTCTCTCGTGTTCTTGATTTGGCACGATCTTGATGTACCGCGACCTTTGTTAATATAGTTAGATCATATGGTGTTTCTCACTCTCTATCTTGTTGTGATGAATTTAGTTTTTACCTTTGACGTTTCACTATTATCGGATTGAATACTTTTATGGATTGGAGAACACTTGATGTATGTCTTGCATATGAATACCTGTGGTGACAATGGGGTATTATATTGATTCACTTGATGTATGTTTTGGCACTCAACTCGCGGATTCCCGAGGTGACATTGGGGTAATCTATGCATAGGGGTTGATGCACATTTTCGTCCTACTTTCTCCGGTAGAAATCTTGGGGCACTCTTTCAAGTTCTTTGTGTTGGATTGAATATTATGATTATGAAGTTGTTTGATGCATATCGTATAATCAACTCACGGATACTTGTGGTGACATTGGAGTATCTAGGTGACATTAGAGTTGGTTGATGCGTATCATATGGTGTTATTTTAGTACGAACTCTAGGGTTGTTCGTGACACTTATAGGAATAGCTTAATAGATTGATCGGAAAGGATAACTTTGAGGTGGTTTCGTACCCTACAACAATTTCTATCTTATGTTCTCCGCTCATAGGAACTTTTGGAGTGATTCTTTGTCGCACGTTGAGGGGTTGTTATATGATCCAATTATGTTAGCACTGTTGAGAGATCGCACTAGTGAAAGTATGAACCCTAGGCCTTATTTTTAAACATTGCAATACCATTTGTGCTCACTTTTATCGTTTGCTACCTTGATGTTTTTATTTATTCAGATTATAAAAATATATTTCTACTATCCATACTACACTTGTATCACCATCTCTTCGTCAAACTAGTGCACCTATACAATTTGCCATTGTATTGGGTGTGTTGGGGACACAAGAGATTTCTTGTATTTGGTTGCAGGGTTGTTTGAGAGATACCATCTTCATCCTACGCCTCCCACTGATTGATAAACCTTAGGTCATCCACTTGAGGGAAAATTGCTACTGTCCTACAAAACTCTGCGCTTGGAGGCCCAACACGAGTCTACAAGAATAAGTTGTGTAGCAGACATCAAGCTCTTTTCTGGCGCCGTTGCCGGGGACATGAGTGCTTGAAGGTATATCTTTAGATCTTGCAATTGAATCTTTAAGTTTCTTGTTTTATCACTAGTTTGGTTTATAAAAGAAAACTACAAAAAAATGGAATTGAGGTTGCCTCATATTATTCGTCTTTATAATGTCTTTCTTGAAAATGATGGAGCGGAAAATTGTGCTCAATTGATAGAAGAAGAATTCAATAAAATGTTTGGCATAAAATCTTTGAATGATAAGCATGATTGCAATGTTGCTAGTATGAATTCTTTGAATATCCATGATGCTTGTGATATGAAAAGCCATAGGCTTGGGGATACTATGTTTGATAAAGATGATATTTTTAGTCCCCCAAGTTTTGATGAACAAATTTATTATGATGATTGCATGCCTCCTATTTATGATGATTATAATTATGAAAGTGGATTTGGAGAGGTCATGACTTTATTTAAAGATGATTCCACTATTTTGGAAGAGGTTTCAATTGACTATGATAACAAAGTTGCTATCTATGATGATTATTGTGATGACATGTATGCTATAAAGAATAAAGATAACCATGAAACTTGTCATCATGATTTTTATTTTCAATTGGATTATTCCAATCAAGTATCACATGATAGCTATTTTGTTGAGGTTGCTCCCACTACTATTCATGAGAATAATTTTGCTTATGTGGAGAGTACTAAAATTTATATGCTTGTGGATCATGAAAAGAATGCTTTATGTGATAGCTATATTGTTGAATTCATTCATGAAGCTACTGAAAATTATTATGATAGAGGATCATATGCCTGTAGGTGTTGCAATAATATCAAGTTTCCTCTCTATGTGTTGAAAGTTTTGAAGTCATGCTTGTTTTGCCTTCCTATGCTAGTTGATTCTTGCTCCCATAAGTTATTTGCTCACAAAATCCCTATGCATAGGAATTGGGTTAGGCTTAAATTTGCTTGTCATATGATTCATGATGCTCTCTTTATGTTCCAATTCTTTATTCTTATGTGAGCATCATTAAAATCATCTTGCCTAGCTAAAAGGCATTAAAGAAAAGCGCTTGTTGGGAGACAACCCAATATTTGTACCTACTGTTTTTGTGTGTACACATTATTAAGATACTGTAGTAATCATGTTTTATATGTTTTCTTTCAATAATGTGCCAAGTAAAGCCTTTGGGATAGTGTGGATGCTTGTTGATTTGATTTTGTGCAAAAACAGAAAATTTTGCGTCCAGTGCTGGAATTTCTATTCTGTACTAGAGCATGAAAAAAATTCTGAAATTTTTACACAGTATTGGGTTACAAATTGTTTATGTTTTCCTAATTTTTCAGAATTTTTGGAGGTACATAAGTATGGTTCACTACATGCTGTTCTGTTTTTGACAGATTCTGTTTTCGTTGCATAGTTTGCTTGTTTTAGTGTTTCCATAGCTTATATTGAGTAATATAAATTGTGGAAATGATAGAATACAGTAGTAATTATGTGAGAACAATTATGAATCTTATCTTGATAGTACCTACTTGGATGATTTATTTTTATCATACTAACCTATCTCACAAGTTCCGTTAAGTTTTGTGTGATTGAAGTTTTCAAGTTTTGGGTGAGAAATCGATATGAGGAGAATAAGGAGTGGCAAGACCTTAAGCTTGGGGATTCCCAAGGCACCCCAAAGTAATATTCAAGGAAGACCCAAGCAACTAAGCTTGGGGATGCCCCGGAAGGCATCCCCTCTTTCGTCTTCAACACTATCGGTAACCTCACTTGGAGCTATATTTTTATTCGTCACATAATATGAGTTTTGCTTGGAGCGTCATTTTATTTTGTTGAGATTTTCTTGATATTATTTATAATCATGTTTTGTATCTTTTAGTTCAATAAAATGCCAATTATAGCCTTTACCATGCTCAGTTTGCAAGTTTATGTGTTGCTGTTTGAAAACAGAAAGTTTTCTGTTATGTCCAGAATATTCCTGAATAGTCAGAACATGATAAAAATCTGAAATTTTTATATAGTAAGAATGCATGAGTTCTATGTCACGTGGTAATTTTTCAGAATTTTTAGAGTTAGGGAAGTATGAATTCTTATTCACCCTTTACAGACTGTCCTGTTTTGGCAGATTGCTGTTATAGTTGCATTGTTTGCATATGTTTGCTTGTTTAATGTTTCTATTTGTGGATAATAATATTAAATATGCAGAGGCATTTAGTATGCAATGTTTAATTATAATTTTAGTGATTTGTTACAGTAGATAATGTTAAGGTTTTGAGTGGATTTATACTAACTTATCTCACGAGTTCTTGTTGAGTTTTGTGTGGATGAAGTTTTTAAAGATTTAGGAGAAGCCGTGATATGAGAGGAATTAAGGAGACACAAGAGCTCAAGCTTGGGGATTCCCAAGGCATCCCAAGTTAATATTACAAGAAGTCTCAAGCATCTAAGCATGGGGATGCCCCGGTAGGCATCACACATTTCTTCATCAACAATTATCGGTTAGTCTTGGTTGAGCCTAAGTTTTTGCTTCTTCACATGAGATGTGCTATTCTTGGAATGTCATTTTATTTTGTTTTCTTTTTTGTTTGAATAAAATACATAAGATCTGAAAATTTTAAATGAGAGAGAGTCCTCACATAGCTACCTATTTACTCAACTACTCATTTGATCTTCACTTATATCTTTTTGGAGTAGTTTGTCATTTACTCTTGTGCTTCACTTATATCCTATGAGTAAATTGTCAAAGAATTGAATATCATAAAGTTGAAATTATATGTGCTTCATATGCTTGTATCATGTCTAGTGGTAGTTTCACATTTGGGTTAGAAAGTGAAATCTATTGTAGCTTGACAATCACAATATTGGTCATATAAGCAATTCATGAATGATTAGTATAAGGAAGAGAACTTTCAAATATAAATATATTATCTTGGCCATCTTTTATGATTGTGAATACCCATTAATTATTTTCTAGCTTGAGCAAATTAGTTGAAGTTGGACAAGGAAGACAACGTAATGAGTTATGTTTGGGTATATTTGCATAGAAGTTATATTGTTATGGATCCTCCAACATGTGGTGCTTGCTTAGGATCTTTTGCTAGCCAAAAATTCGTACTAAGTAAAGATACTACTTGTGCATCCAAAAACCATTAAACCCAGTTTCTTGCCATGAGTGTCCACCATATCTACCTATGGATTGAATAAGATCCTTCAAGTAAGTTGTCATCGGTGCAAAAAAGCAATAAAAATTGCTCCTAAAATATGTATGATCTTTTATTGCAAGGGAAAATAAGCGTTGTACAAACTTGTGATGGTAAAGAAATAAAAGCGATGGACTGCATAATAAAGGTTGCTATCACAAGGGGCAATATAACGTGACGTTCCTTTGCATTAAGAGCTTGTGCATCCAAAAATTAAAAGCGCATGCCAACCTCTGCTTCCCTCTGCGAAGGGCCTATCTTTTACTTTTATGTATTTACCTTTATGCAAGAGTCAATAAGTATTCATTCTCACTTCAATCTTAATTATTCTCTAGTTGGCAAGCATCATGTGGTGGGGAAAGATCCAGGCATATATGGCCAGTCAAATATATTTGATCATGAATTATTATTGGTGACAATTATCTCTATGATAAATAAGTTGGGAGGCGAAACACTAAGCCCCTATCTTTCTCTGTGTTCGATGGATGCCATTTGTTCTAAAAATATGCTTTGAGTACTAGCAATCATAGAAGACTATATGATAATTGAGTATGTGGAGCTCTTACTTAGACTTTGTTGAAATTAAGTTGAATTGCAATTGTTTGGTGACCAAGAACATAGGTTGTGAATTTTCAAGAGACTGCATTTTTTGAACCATAACATGTGAATTGATTGCTACTTTATCATGATGAGTTTTATGAGAAAGAGTTGTTGTTATGATGCTAGGAAAAGTGATTGAAATTATCGTTGATCAAACTTATGCACTACGCTAGCATTCACACTTCATAAATTATTTCTTTTATCATTTACCTACTCGAGGACGAGCAGGAATTAAGCTTGGGGATGTTGATACGTCTCCAACGTATCTATAATTTATGAAGTATTCATGCCATGTTTATTATAGTTTTTGTATGATTTTGGTGCACTTTTATATGGCTTTTATATGATTTTTATGGACTAACATATTGACCTAGTGCCCAGTGCCAGTTGTTGTTTTCTGCTTGTTTTTGGTTTTCCAGAAAATCCATATCAAATGAAGTCCAAATGCAGCGAAACTTTTTGACGATTTTTTCTGGAAGGAAACAGACCCAAGAAGCTTCGGGGGAGCAGCAGAAGACCCACAGGGGCCCCACAAGCCACCAGGGCATGCCACCTCCCCAGGCGCGCCCTGGTGCCTCGTGGGCCCCCTATGGCACCTCTTTGCGTGATTCCAACGCTGAAAAATCCTATATATTCAAAAAAACCGAAAGTTAACCTAGATGAGTTTTTACGCCGCCGCAAGCTTCTGTACCAAGGAGATCACATCTGGAGCCCTTTTCCGGCACCCTGCCGGAGGGGGGAAATCATCACCAGAGGCCATCTTCATCATCCCGGCGGTCTCCATGACGAGGAGGGAGTAGTTCACCCTCGGGGCTGAGGGTATGTACTAGTAGCTATGTGTTTGATCTCTCTCTCTCTCTCTCTCTCTCTCGTGTTCTTGATTTGGCATGATCTTCATGTACCGCGAGCTTTGTTAATATAGTTGGACCATATGGTGTTTCTCCTCTCTATCTTGTTGTGATGTATTGAGTTTTTACCTTTGAGGTTTCACTATTATCGGATTGAATACTTTTATGGATTGGAGAACACTTGATGTATGTCTTGCATATGAATACCCGTGGTGACAATGGGGTATTATATTGATTCACTTGATGTATGTTTTGGCACTCAACTCGCGGATTCCCGAGGTGACATTGGGGTAATCTATGCATAGGGGTTGATGCACGTTTTTGTCCTACTTTCTCCGGTAGAAATCTTGGGGCACTCTTTGAAGTTCTTTGTGTTGGATTGAATATTATGATTATGAAGTTGTTTGATACATATCGTATAATCAACTCATGGATACTTGTGGTGACATTGGAGTATCTAGGTGACATTAGAGTTGGTTGATGCGTATCATATGGTATTATTTTAGTACGAACTCTAGGGCTGTTCATGACACTTATAGGAATAGCTCAATAGATTGATCGGAAAGGATAACTTTGAGGTGGTTTCGTACCCTTCAACAATTTCTATCTTATGTTCTCCGCTAGTAGGAACTTTTGGAGTGATTCTTTGTCGCACGTTGAGGGATTGTTATATGATCCAATTATGTTAGCACTGTTGAGAGATCGCACTAGTGAAAGTATGAACCCTAGGCCTTGTTTTTAAGAATTGCAATACCATTTGTGCTCACTTTTATCGTTTGCTACCTTGCTGTTTTTATTTATTCAGATTATAAAAATATATTTCTACTATCCATACTACACTTGTATCACCATCTCTTCGCCGAACTAGTGCACCTATACAATTTGCCATTGTATTGGGTGTGTTGGGGACACAAGAGATTTCTTGTATTTGGTTAAAGGGTTGTTTGAGAGATACCATCTTCATCCTACGCCTCCCACGGATTGATAAACCTTAGGTCATCCACTTGAGGGAAAATTGCTACTGTCCTACAAAACTCTGCTACCGCTCATTTTGCTAACATCTATACAGAAAATCTATGCGACCCCCGCCTAAGTTTTTCAAACTTATCCAGGGCTCGGGGGCTACTGTGTATGAAGTTACATATTCATATAAAAGAAATTTTCTAATGAAAAAGCATTACATGGCCTACCTTGAAGCCTGTGAGAAGGCCGCTGAAGGGCCCCTTCAGTCCGTTGTCCACGGACCGAAGACTTTGTAACACCGTGCCCATCAGGGCACGGTGCTCTTCGGCGATAGAGGAGCTGGTTAAAGCTTCCTCCATCTCATCTGGCCACCCAGTCGAAACCCGCCCTGGAGCAGGCGGGGGTGGCGGGGGCACCTCGGCTCCTCCTTCTGTGGAGACCGGGATGGTTGGCTCCGAGTGCCTTAATGGCTCCGGAGCCACTCTCGGGGAGAGCTCGGATGGTCCGGGCTCCCCCTCTTCGTTCACCAGAAGGGTTCTCCCCTCCTGGTCTTTGGTGGCCGAGGTATGCGCCTCGGCCATAACAGCGTCGCCTCCTCCCCCAGTGTGCGGCACGGGAGGGGTCCTCCTTGACAGAACCTCCTCGGCCTCCTCGACGATCGGAGGAGGCGAGGCGCGTGACTCGGTCCCGCTCTCCGCCAGCGCGGCCGGTGGAGAATCCCCTTCCGAGACTCGATCGGTAGGGAGGTCGCGCAGCGGGCTGCAATGTTAGAAGCAAAAGCGCGATCAATAGCAGACTTAGTTCGGCAAAAAATGCATAGGTGTATCTTAGGATACGTACCTTTGGGCCCGCGGTTTGATCCTGGGGGTCCTCCGAGGAACCTCTTCGGAGGCCTCGGAGTCCTCGGCAGAGGTCGAGCTGTTGTTGGACAGGGCCACCTTGGCCCTGCATGATTTTTTAGGGGCGGGAGGAGGCTGCTCCTCCTCGGCGTCCTCGGACATCGCCCACTTCCTTGTTCGGGAGGAATCGCCTTCCTCCCCATCCTCTACCTGCTCCTTCTCCTCCTCTAGGGCGGAGGGGGCATGGGTGTCCCCGGATCTAGTGTCCGGGGGTCCTCGGGAACGGAGGCCCTCTCTGGCCTCCTTCTTCTTCTCCTTCTTCTCCGGCGCCGCGTACGGCTCCTCGGCCAACATGGCCGTCAGCAAGGCCGTCCTGGGGCCCTCGGGCAGTGGGGCTGGGTTGTTGATTCGCTCGGCCTTCTTCAGCCAGCTCTGTGGATGGGAGAAAAGGGAGTCGAGTACTTTGTCAAAAAGGAACAATCCAAACACAAGAGTAAAACTTATCATACCTCGTGAGGGGGATTCGCGGCGTCGAGACCGATGTCCTCCTCCTCAGTCGGCCAGTCCTTCCGCGACTTGAATAGCACCTTCCACAGCTAAGTGTGGGAAGTGCGGTAGAAGCTGAGCACGGTGGCGGGGTCTTCGGGCTTGTAGACCCACATGGGGGAGGCCCGGTCTTGAAAGGGGAGGATGCGGCAGCAAAGCATGATCTGAATCACGTTGGGCAGCTCAACCCCCCTGATGGTGTCCTGGACTAGGGGTACTCATCACATCGTCTCCCGACCAGGTGGATTGGGCCGAGGACCCCCTTGGCGGTTCACTCATGGGCCACTTCGGGCAATCCATGAGGAATACAAGGAAGACTCCACAAGACTTGGCGCCCAAGCCGAAGACTCTCCTAAACCCTAGGCCTCCGGTGCATATATAAACCGAGGCCAGGCTAGTCAATAGATCGATTTATATTCATTAGATCAATCTCGTGGTAGATACATGTACTCTGTACTACACCCCATATCAATACAATCAAAAGCAGGACGTAGCGTATTATCTCTTCAAGAGAGCCCGAACCTGGGTAAAATCCTGTGCCCATGTTACCATCGCTCCAAGACGCCTAGCTTAGGACCCCTACTACGAGATATGCCGGATTTAGAACCGACATTGGTGCTTTCATTGAGAGCCTGCTGGGTAGTGGACGCGGTGCGATGGGAATTCAGATCGGCTCCACCGTGATCTACACGTCAGAACCGAGCTACATCGTCAATGTCGGCATCTTCGTCGCTGGCTCGACTGGTCACCTCGGCGAGGCCGAGGACTACGCACCACGTCGGATCGTCAAGATCGGATGGGTGTCTTCAACAACATCAACTCCAATCTCAACCAAGATCATGGAAGAATCCTCCATGGTGCTCGGGGGCTTAATGTCAACATTGCCCTCGCGTGATCATGCAGTTTTTTCTGGACAGCGGATTCGTGTTCGCCGTCACCACCTCCTCGAGCGTCGCTTTGACGATTTCTTCGGTGGAATTGTGCGGAATTGAGTCTAGAACAACCCTGCAAAATTTCGTCGCGTTCCGATGGAGGAATCTCCGGCGATCTCCGATATACCGGAGCCGTGTCGAATCTGGACGGGAATCTGGACGAGTTTAGGGCAAGGAGTCCATCAGTCAGCTCAGACGTCCTTTGGAAGATCCAACCGTTCATCGGCTGCGGAATTCCCATATCTACCACCCCTCAAAGTTTCAGCTCGATCCGACCGTTCAAACTTCGGGAAGTGTCCGATGAGTGCATCAATTTTCGGATCCGTTTTCTGCGCGAAAACGAATCCGACCCGAGTTCATCTTTCTTCGTGAACGGGATATTGGACATACTTTTTGGAGAAGTTTTTTCTTAGGGTATTGTGTGTTGTTCGCACACACATGCCCATAAATTTTAATGCCTCTTCGGAGCTAATCTTCACCATCGCGTTGGTGTCAAACCAGCCCGACAACGTTGCTCCACGGCTGCCGACCTGCGCTAGACAGATCATCGCTTCGTTGTGCCGAGGTCAAACTCATCGGATCATCACCTCGGCGAGCCGACCTAGAGTTCGGCATTGTGAAGGCTAAATCATCACCAACATCGTCGCCCCATAGATTACACGGGGCGGGCACACTGTCATCACCGCGTGGTTACTTCATTAAGCTCGCATCGACCGCGTCACAAATTTTGACCTGCGTCGGCATCGCCATGCCACCTTTCTTCAAGCCAACATCCAACACGCTGACCTGCTTCGACTCCTCGGCTGACATGGAGGCTTCGATACCTCGGCTGGCATGGGGGCTCCGACATCACTTTACCGACCTGCTCCGTCACCTCGGCTAGACCGGGGGCTTCGTCATCTCTTCATCAATCTACTCCGGGGACTTCGGCGTCACCAGCCGACCAGCTTCGTCACGTTAGCTGGACCGGGGGCTTCGCCATCGCTTCATCGACCTACTCCGGCGCCACCCTACCAACCTACTATGTCTCCTCGGCTGGACCAGGGGCATCGTCTCGGCACATCAGCAGTGTTGTGCTGCCACTTCATCAGCCGAGCTCTTCGCTCGGCCACCTCGGGGCCGGCTTGGGGGCTGGGATCTCGACCCGCCACAAGCTCGGACCACGTCATCAACACCGAGCACATTAACCAGCTGGTCTCCTTCGCTTGGTCGAACCACGTCATACTCAAAAAATTTAAATTTAAATTTTTTTTTCGGTTCGACCAAGCGTTATATCTATGTTGAAATATGTTTGTTAAAAACGAGGTTCGTTAAAAACCACTTCCTTTACCCATGTTAACTGGGGGCTCTTAAATTTATATGAGCCGTTATAATAAGTGTTTTCTTCTAAGTCGTTGCAAAGTCTTTTTCTACCACTCCTTTCTCGACACGAGTGTGTGGTCAATAGCCGGATAGCCTGGTTTCTCTCTAAAGCCGCTCGAGTTTGGTTCGCTAAAACTGGCTTGAGAAGCACTCCGCCTTCGGGAATAGGAGGTTGAAGCCGAAGGCTGACCCGCTTGAAGTCTTGAGATCGGATGTGTCATGTTAAAGCACGACGGAAGCACAAACTAATTTTAAGACCACTTTTCGGATTGGCACCAAAAAACTTGATTTAGTTCGGACGTCAAGTTTTTACATAAGTTTTTTGGCTTTTAGAGCTTATGGCACTTTTAAGCTATTTGTATGTTTTTCTTTCAGGAGGCGGGACATCCTCATGACCGAGGTGCCCTGCGTAATAATTCAGCTCGAGAGATCTTTTCCGACCCGCAGCTCGGCATCTTTCCTGCCAACCTACACCTCGGCGTTGGCGAAACGCACATGACATCTGGACTAGTTCCCGAGGAGATTCGATCCTCAGGTTGGTCGGCCGCACCCAACCTGAGTCTCGGGGGATACTGTGTGTCTCCAGCATAACTCTCGCAGTACGACGTCGGATGCCTTTAAAGCATCGGCAATATCAATGGGGGGCTGCGACTAGAGCCGAACCCACCAAAAGCCAAGGTACTCCGAGGAGTCCTCGGCAAAACGTTCTCGGATATTGCTTTATATGCATCAGTTTCGAATTGTGTCTTCGGTCAATAGTTGGGTTGCCCGGCTCCAGTGCTTACTCCTTACGTTCCCGATTGTTCGGCTAAGGGTAAAGGGAGAACCACTGCGATTGTACTTCTGGTTTAACTGGTCAAATACCTCAGTGGAGAAAGCCGAAAACTGACTGTCACAATGAGCGTAAACTGGTCAGCGATCCGATGACTGTGTCAAACTATAGATCGATAGAGATTACCCCGTGTTAAACGATGGGCCTTTCATAAAATTGGCCGAAGTGTTAATGGCTTGACCTCGGCTGACGGCGAACACTAACCGGGGGCTAGTAACTGGCCTCCCAACTTTAAGCTCCTATGACTAAGTGAAAGTTATAAAGCCTGGATATCTGATTGCCTCGTTTCCGCTAACACAACCGCCTCCCGGTACCGAGACGTCGGCTAAGGGTTGTCTTGTTACTGCGGAAACACCCTGCGTAGCATCTACAAAGGGGTAGAAGCCGACGATAGGCCACTCTCAAATGATAAACAGTCACAAAGGAGTCAAAATAGCATATAGCATAAAAGCGTTTGTATTTAATATACGAACGCTGCCTTCCCATAAATCGTTATAAAGCCATAAATATGCATCAATTTGACTTAAGATTTTGGCCAAGCTGGGTTGCCTGGCTCCTGTGCTTACCCCCTACGTTCCCGATTGTTCGGCTAGGGGGTAAAGGGAGGACCTCTGTGATTGATACTACCGGGTTATCCGGGTTAGTACCTCAGACTGGGTGAAGCCGAAAGCTAGCAATATCAAGAACATAATTGGTCGGCAACGACGGAAGTGAAAATCTCGGTTTTTTAAAGCCAAATACTTCGAGAATTTTCCCCGAATTAATCTTCACTATTTTCTCCCACTTAGATCGGAGGTGAAGTTACATAATCATGGTTAGCATGATAACCTGCGAAAAGGAACCTATAAAGGAACTATTTTCCCCAGAAGATGTTTCTTACGTTAAATAGTAATATAACATATCTCTCCGCGTACCTTTGTTTATAAAACCGTATGGCCGGATTGCCTTGTTTTCTGTAAATCTTTGCCCTTATAAAGGCTTTATAAAGTAGGAAAACATTCCTTGACTACTGGCCGAGGAGATCGAAGCCGATGGTCGGTCAACAAAGTTTTGTACAATGCGGATCCGAGCATTAATGATGTAAAGTACTTGGATACATAGAATCATTACACATAAATTATGATTAAAGTCAATTTACTCCGGATATCGATCCTTAATTCGGCCACCCTTGCCCAAATTCAGGCTCGGGGGCTACTGGGCTTCGCGCCTCTCACTTAAAAGCCATTAACGGGTTACATCGATCCCCTGATCTGGTGTTGCCACCCGACCAGTGGCTCGGGGGCTACTGCATTGATGATTCAATGCAGACAATTTACAAAGTGCAAAACAGTTTCCGAGGAGATTACGATCCTCAGGTTGGTCGGCCGCACCCAACCTGAGTCTCAAGGACTATGCACCGTGTTTCTGTTCCTAAGTATGCTGTCGAGCTAGGAGTTGATCCTCAGGCCGATTTCGCGAATCGACCTAAGTCTCAGGGGCTACTAGGATCAGCGGTTTTATGTTATCCTTCAGGTGCATCTCAGATTTTTGGCCGACACACACCTTGAGGGCTACTGGCTATACATCTCGGCAGAGAATAAATTGCACCAATTGGAAATAAATTCCACAAAAAATCTGCTCATGGCCGAGGTAGTGCACCACCTCGGAAGCAGTCCAGCATCAAGCTCGGCTGCGAGTGGCTAGCTCCATAGAGAACTTTTCCGGCGCTGGAGCTCGGATACAGACCGGCGTTGAAGTTCGGCTGCTAAAATGTACCTCGGATGCAGTCCGGCATTGGAGTTCGGCTGCTAAAATGTACCTCGGATGCAGTCCGGCGTTGGAGTTCGGCTACTAAAATGTACCTCGGATACAGACCGGCGTTGGAGCTCGGCTGCAAAAATATACCTCGGATGCAGTCCCGTGTTGAAGCTCGGCTGCAAGAGGACACCACCGCATGGGAAAAACTTCAAACCCGATGTGTGGCGAAAAAATAACATGGCATTAATAAAGGCCGAGAACTTAAAG
This sequence comes from Elymus sibiricus, assembly GCA_039707655.1. NCBI lineage: Eukaryota > Viridiplantae > Streptophyta > Magnoliopsida > Poales > Poaceae > Elymus > Elymus sibiricus. The sequence goes on from CM077674.1 coordinate 260,003,021, forward strand.
GGGCTCCTCGGATGCCCGACATGTGAACTCTTCGGATTCACCTCGGCGATCCTCACGATCGAAGATGGGAAGATTTGTTGAACCAGCTTTCAAGACCGACGGCCAAAGACGAAGAAACAGCTCGGAAAAACCGAGGAGCGTCCCCAACTTGAAGACCGGTTCAGGGGGCTACTGATGGTGTCCTGGACTAGGGGTACTCATCACGTCGTCTCCTGACCAGGTGGATCGGGCCGAGGACCCCCTTGGCGGTTCACTCATGGGCCACTTCGGGCAGTCCATGAGGAATACAAGGAAGACTCCACAAGACTTGGCGCCCAAGCCGAAGACTCTCCTAAACCCTAGGCCTCCGGTGCATATATAAACCGAGGCCAGGCTAGTCAATAGATCGATTCATATTCATTAGATCAATCTCGTGGTAGATACATGTACTCTGTACTACACCCCATATCAATACAATCAAAAGCAGGACGTAGGGTATTATCTCTTCAAGAGAGCCCGAACCTGGGTAAAATCCTGTGCCCATGTTACCATCGCTCCAAGAAGCCTAGCTTAGGACCCCTACTACGAGATATGCCGGATTTAGAACCGACACCCCCGCTCTATCATCTTGGATATTCGGCTCTGCAGCAACGCCACCTCCTTGGTTGACCCCCAGTCGAGGCCCTTCTTGGTCCATGATGTCTACTACACAACTTGTTTTTGTAGACTCGTGTTGGGCCTCCAAGCGCAGAGGCTTGTAGGACAGTAGAAATTTTCCCTCAAGTGGATGACCTAAGGTTTATCAATCCGTGGGAGGCGTAGGATGAAGATGGTCTCTCTCAAACAATCCTGCAACCAAATAACAAAGAGTCTCTTGTGTCCCCAACACACCCAATACAATGGTAAATTATATAGGTGCACTAGTTCGGGGAAGAGATGGTGATACAAGTGTAGTATGGATAGTAGATATAGGTTTTTGTAATCTGAAAATATAAAAACAGCAAGGTAGCAAGTAACAAAAGTGAGCACAAACGGTATTACAATGCTTAAAAACAAGGCCTAGGGTTCATACTTTCACTAGTGCAATCTCTCAACAATGCTAATATAATTGGATCATATAACCATCCCTCAAAGTGCGATAAAGAATCACTCCCAAGTTCCCATTAGCGAAGAACATAAGATAGAAATTGTTTGTAGGGTACGAAACCACCTCAAAGTTATCCTTTCCGATCGATCTATTGAGCTATTCCTATAAGTGTCACAAACAGCCCTAGAGTTCGTACTAAAATAACACCATATGATACACATCAACCAACTCTAATGTCACCTAGATACTCCAATGTCACCACAATTATCCGTGAGTTGATTATACAGTATGCATCAAACAACTTCATAATCATAATATTCAATCCACACAAAGAACTCCAAGGAGCACCCCAAAGTTTCTATCGGAGAAAAGATAATGAAAACGTGCATCAACCCCTATGCATAGATTACCCCAATGTCACCTCGGGAATCCGCGAGTTGAGTGCCAAAACATACATCAAGTGAATCAATATAATACCCCATTGTCACCACGGGTATTCATATGCAAGACATACATCAAGTGTTATCAAATCTGAAATATTCAATCCGACAATAATGAAACCTCAAAGGGAAAAGATTCGATTCATCACAACAAGGATAGAGAGGGAAGAAACACCATATGATCCAACTATATTAACAAAGCTCGCGATACATCAAGATCGTGCCAAATCAAGAACACGAGAGAGAGAGAGATAAAACACATAGCTACTGGTACAAACCCTCAGCCCCGAGGGTGAACTACTCCCTCCTCGTCATGGAGACCGCCGGGATGATGAAGATGGCCTCCGGTGATGGTTTCCCCCCTCCGGCAGGGTGCCGGAAAAATGTTGTAGATGAGATCGTGGAGGTACAGAGGCTTGCGGCGGTGGAGTCGAAGTTCTAGGGTTATTTCTGGGGGTTTCTCTATTTATAGGATTTTTCAGCATTGGAATCAGGCCAGACGGAGCCACGTGGGCCCCACGAGGTACCAGGTCGCGCCTGGGGGGGTGGCGCGCCCTGGTGCCTCGTGGGCACTGGGTGGCCCCCCTCCAGTGGGTCTTGGTTCCAAATTTTTTTTTATTCCATAAAAAATCTTCAAAAAGTTTCATCCAATTCCAAGAACTTTTATTTCTGCACAAAAAACAACACCATGGCAATTCTGCTGAAAACAGCGTCAGTCCGGGTTAGTTCTAATCAAATCATACCAAAATCATATAGAATTGTTATAAACATGGCATGAATACTTCATAAATTATAGATACGTTGGAGACGTGTCAGTCCACGAGACCAACCTAGTGGGGGGGTCCGGATCTGAAGGCGGGAATCTCCCCCCAATCCGCGTTCCGCGGCTCTGTGATGTAGAACCACTCCTTCTGCCAGATCTTGACGGTTTCGATGAAAGTGCCCTCTGGTCACTCAACCCAGGGAAGCTTGCTGACCATCGCCCCCCCCCCCCCCCCGCAGTCCGCCTGTTGGCCGTCGACGATCTTCGGCTTGACATTGAACACCTTCAACCACAAGCCGAAGTGTGGTCGGACCCGGAGAAAGGCCTCGCAGATGATGATGAAGGCCGAGATGTACAGGAAGGAATTCGGGGCAAGATCATGGAAATCTAGCCCGTAGAAAAACATCAAGCCCCTGACAAAGGGGTGGAGGGGAAAACCTAGCCCTCGGATGAAATGGGGGAGGAACACCACCCTCTCGCCAGGCCTCGGTGTGGGGATGACTTGACCCGCCTCCGAAGCGCGGTGAGCGATTTCGGCGGGAAGGTAACCCACGTTCTTCAGCTCCAGGATGGCGCTCTCGGTGACGATGGAGGCCTCCCACTTGCCCTTAGACCCGGAGCCGGCCATGGCCGGATTGAGGGGATGGCCGGAGAGGTTCTTGGAAGGGAGAACAGATCTGGGCGCTGGAGCTCAAGAGATTGGGAGGGCAACGGCGAAGGAGGAAGTGAGAGCGTGCGAAGGAAATGGTGGCCGCTCCCCTTTTATGGGCTACCGTAAAACCAAGGGTCCTTTTACTGTGCCGCAGGCCTCACCGCTTCCCCGTATAATCGTGCCATTATGCGCGCATGGGATAGCCCGAATCATTGATCATATCCCTTAAAAACAGGACACGATCTCCATGTCGATGGGACGCGCCAATGGAGGAACCGCCTCGAACCGTGAATTGAGTTTTCATAACCAACTCGTGGTCGTGGCAAGTCGTGACCCTTCGGCAAAAGTTGTCAGATGGGGTCATTGTTCACACCTGTGCGACTGGCCTTCGGGGCTAAGTTATCGATACACTTCGGAGACCGAAGCATAATTCAGGGAACATATGGCTAGGCAACCATTGAGGACTTGATTCAGAGGGGTTGCAGGCTTGACACAAGTACCACAGAAGGGAAGGAATTGGTCCACAAAGCCGATAGTGTTCGGCATATACCTCGGCTTCGAAGACTAGTTCGGGGGCTACTAAGGGTGTCCCGGATTAGGGGGTACTCGGGCTGCCGGCCTATCTCTCATAGGCCGGACTAATGGGCCGCTCTTAACTCATCGAAGGAAGGCCGGATTGCAGGCAACCCCGTGCACCAGAAGGAAACCTCCGAAGACTTGGCGTCTCCTCCAAGGGATGTTTAGCGTAGCCAGCATGTTTATCCCCTGATGGCAACCGACCATATGTAACCCTAGGTCCCCCTGGTGTCTATATAAACAAGAGGGTTTAGTCCGTAGAGGCAAGAGAACCATTAACGCTAGACCTACCTAGGGTTTAGATCATCCGATCTCGAGGTAGATCAACTCTGTAATCATCATACACACACATCAATACAATCAAGCAGGACGTAGGGTTTTACCTCTTCGAGAGGGCCCGAACCTGGGTAATCGCTGTCTCTACGCTCCCTCTTACTCATTGACTCCAAGATCCACAGTTCGAACCCCCTACCCGAGATCAGCCGGTTTTGGTGCCGACACCGACTCCTGCCTGCATCTACTACTATTACTCCACCCATCAACCGCTATCCAGCATGCATCTAGGATATTAAGTATAAAATAGAGTAACGCCTTAAGCAAGATGACATGATGTAGACAAAGTAAACTCAAGCAATATGATTAAACCCCATCTTTCTATCCTTAATGGCGGCAATACAAATACGTGTCTTGTCCCTTTCTATCAGTGGGATATAGAACACCGCAAGATTGAACCCATCACAAAGCACCTCTCCCATTGCAAGATAAATCAATCTACTTGGCCAAACCAAACAGATAGATCGAAGAGAAATACAAAGCTATAACAATCATGCATAAAAGAGTTCAGAGAAGAATCAAATATTTCTCATGAATAATCTGATCATAAACCCACAATTCATCAGATCCCAACAAACACACCGCAAAAGAAGATTACATCAAATAGAACTCCAAGAACATCGAGGAGAACATGGTATTGAAGATCAAAGAGAGAGAAGAAGCCATCTAGCTACTAGCTATGGACCCGTAGGTCTGTGGTAAACTACTCACATGTCATCGGAAGGGCAGCAAGGTTGATGAAGAAGCCCTCCGTGATCGATTCCCCCTCCGGCAGAGTACCAGAAAAGGCCTCCAGATGGGATCGTGGAAGAACAGAGGCTTGCGGCGGCGGAAAGGTTTTCTCTTCTATCTCCCTGGTATATTGGGAATATTTTGGAATTCATAGCGCAGGAATTAGGTCAAGAGGTGCCATGAGGGGCCCACAAGCCTGGGGGTGCGGCTACCCCCTCGGGCGCGCCTCCCGAGCTTGACGCCTCCTCGTGACTCGTTTGGTCTTCTCCCGAAGCTTCTAGGGTCCCTTCTGGTCCAGAAAAAATTAATACAAAGTTTTTTCTCCGTTTGGACTCCCTTTGATAATGATTTTTTTGAAAAGGCAAAAACAGGCAAAAAACAGCAACTGGCACTAGGCACTAGGTTAATAGGTTAGTCCCAAAAAATGATATATAATTGCATAATGAACATCCAAGATTGGTACTATAATAGCATGAAACAATCAAAAATTATAGATACGTTGGAGACGTATCAAGCATCCCCAAGCTTAATTCCTGCTCGTCCTCGAGTAGGTAAATGATAAAAACAGAATTTTTGATGTGGAATGCTACCTAACATGTTTCATCATGTAATTTTCTTTTACGGTATGAATATTAAGATCAGAGTGATTCAAGGCAATAGTCTATAATTTGATATAAAGACATCAATACTAAGGCATACAAACAAACAATCATGCCTTTCAAAATAAAAATGCTGAAGAAAGTTATCCCTACAAAATCATATAATCCTGTCATGCTCCATCTTCTTAACATAACGTATTTATCATGCACAACCCCGGAGACAATCAAGCAATTGGTTCATACTTTTTAACGCGCTTCAGCTTTTTCAACCCCCACGCAATACATCAACGGGCTATGGAGATGCCCATCAATTGATGTCAATGCGAGGAGTAGGGATTGCCATGCAACGGATGCACTAAGAGCTATAAGTGTATGAAAGCTCAAAATAAAAACTAAGTGGGTCTGCATCCAACTTCCTTGCTCATGATGACCTCGGGCATTTGAGAAAGCCCATCATCGAAATATACAAGCCAAGTTCTATAATGAAAATTTCCCACTAGTATATGAAAGTGACTACATAGGAGACTCTCTATATGAAAAACATGGTGCTACTTTGAAGCACAAGTATGGAAAAGGATAGTAACACTGTCCCTTCTCTCTTTTTCTCTCATTTTTTTTCATTTTTGTCTTTATTTTTTGTCTTTCTTTTTCGTGGGCTCTTTTTGGCCTCTTTTTTTATATTTATTTCCTCACTGGGACAATGCTCTAATAATGATGATCATCATACTTCTATTTACTTACCACTCAAAAATTACAACTTGATACTAGAACAAATATGACTCTATATGAATGCCTCTGGTAGTGTACCCGGATGTGCAATGATACTAGCGTAACATGTATGAAAAATGATGAACGGTGGCTGAGTCACAAATACTATGTCAGCTATATGATCATGCAAAGCAATATGACAATGATGATGTGTGTCGTATAAAAAAGAACGGTGGAAGTTGCATGGCAATATATCTCGGAATGGCTATGGAAATGCCATAATAGGTAGGTATGGTGGCTGTTTTGAGGAAGATATAAGGAAGCTTATGTGTGATAGAGTGTGTCATATCACGGGGTTTGGATGCACCGGCGAAGTTTGCACCGACTCTCGCGGTGAGAAAGGGCAATGCACGGTACCGAAGAGTCTAGCAAATTGCGGAAAGATGAGAGTGCGTATAATCCATGGACTCACATTAGTCATAAAGAACTCACATACTTATTGCAAAAGTTTATTAGCCCTCGAAGCAAAGTACCACTACGCATGCCCCTAGGGGGGAGGTTGGTAGGAGTTAACCATCGCGCGCCCCCGACCGCCACACAAAGGAAGACAATCAAGAATAAATCATGCTCCAACTTCTTAGCATAACGACAGACCATACGTGCATGCTTCGGGAATCACAAACCTTAACACCAATATTCTTACTAAACCACAATTATCTACTAGCACCTCCCACATATTACCATCTTAATATCGCAAAACTATTGCAATGAATCAAACTTATCATATTCAGTGATCTACATGAAAGTTTTTATTATATCCCTCTTGAATACCTATCATATTAGGACCAAATTCATAACCCATGCATATTACCATTGCTATTTATTAGACTCTAAAAAAGATATAAGTGAAGCATGAGAGTGCAACTATTTCTTTAAAATATAACCACTGCCGTTCTCTAAAAGATATAAGTGAAGCACTAGAGCAACTGCTTAGCTCAAAAGATATAAGTGAAGTACATAGAGTATTCAAACAAATCACGAATAATGTGTGTCCCTCTCAAAAAGGTGTGTTCAGCAAAGATGATTGTGGCAAACTAAAAAGCAAACAAAAGCAAGCAAACTATAGCATAAGACGCTCCAAGTAAAACACATATCATGTGATGAATAAAAATATAGCTCCAAGTGATATACCGATAGATTGTAGACAAAAGAGGGGATGCCATTCGGGGCATCCCCAAGCTTAGACACTTGAGTCTTCCTTGAATATTACCTTGGGGTGCCTTGAGCATCCCCAAGCTTAGGCTCTTGCCGCTCCTTATTCCTTTATCCATCGTAGTCTCACCCAAAACTTGAAAACTTCAGCACACAAAACTTAACAGAAACCTCGTGAGATCCGTTAGTATAACAAATAAATCTTAAACTTTAGGTACTGTTGTAAATTGATTCATATTTAATATTGGCATAATGCTACTGTACTCCAACTTCCCCATGGCTCATACCCCCCGATATGATCCATAGATTCATCAAAATAAGCAAACTATGCAACAAAAACAGAATCTGTCTAAAACAGAATAGTCTGTGATGATCTATTTAAAAATCATACTTCTCTCACTCCAAAAATTCTGAAAAATTAGGAAAACGTAAAACATTCAAATACCAATAGTGTGTAAAAATTTCAAATATCAAACGGAAAACGTAAAACGAAAAATTAGGAAACGTCCGAGACAAGTAGACCGACTCCTGCCTGCATCTACTACTATTACTCCACCCATCGACTGCTATCCAACATGCATCTAGGGTACTAAGTATAAAACAGAGTAACGCCTTAAGCAAGATGACATGATGTAGACAAAGTAAACTCAAGCAATATGATTAAACCCCATATTTTTATCCTTAATGGCCACAATACAAATACGTGTCTTGTCCCTTTCTGTCACTGGGATATAGAACACCGCAAAATTGAACCCATCACAAAGCACCACTCCCATTGCAAGATAAATCAATCTAGTTGGCCAAACCAAACGGATAGATCGGAGAGAAATACAAAGCTATAACAATCATGCATAAAAGAGTTCAGAGAAGACTCAAATATTTCTCATGAATAATCTGATCATAAACCCATAATTCATCGGATCCCAACAAATACACCGCAAAAGAAGATTACATCGAATAGAACTCCAAGAACATCGAGGAGAACATGGTATTGAAGATCAAAGAGAGAGAAGAAGCCATCTAGCTACTAGCTATGGACCCGTAGGTCTGTGGTAAACTACTCACACATCATCGGAAGGGCAGCAAGGTTGATGAAGAAGCCCTCCGTGATCGATTCCCCCTCCGGCAGAGTACCGGAAAAGGCCTCCAGATGGGATCGCGGAAGAACAGAGGCTTGCGATGGCGGAAAGCTTTTCTCTTCTGTCTCCCTGCTATATTGGGAATATTTTGGAATTTATAGCGCTGGAATTTGGTCAATAGGTGCCACGAGGGGCCCACAAGCCTGGGAGGGTGCGCCTACCCCCCTGGGCGCGCCTCCCGAGCTTGCCGCCTCCTCATGACTCGTCTGGTCTTCTCCCAAAGCTTCTAGGGTCCCTTAAAAAATAATCCAAAGTTTTTTCTCCGTTTGGACTCCGTTTGATAATGATTTTCTGAAAAGGCAAAAACAGGCAAAAAACAGCAACTGGCACTGGGCACTAGGTTAATAGGTTAGTCCCAAAAAATGATATATAATTGCATATAATTACATAATAAACATCCAAGATTGATACTATAATAGCATGGAACAATCAAAAATTATAGATACGTTGGAGACGTATCAAGGCCCAAAATGCTATAAATGTGGTGAAGAGGGACACATATCCAGCAGTTGCCCGCTAAGAAAATTTGTTAACACAACTATCCATGATGGTGAAGATGATGAGGAAGAATATGAATCTGAAGCTGTAGAGGGACAAGAGGTTTGTCAAGAAGAAGGTGAGGAGGTGGTATGTGTGATTCAGCGTCTCCTATGTTCCACACCACAACCTGACGACACAGAACGGAAGAAAATATTTGAGAGCAAATGCACGGTGAACGGCAAGGTATGCACATTAGTGATTGATAGTTGCACCTGCGAGAATCTTATCTCCCAGAAGTTGGTGAACCATTTAAAGCTTGAAACCCTTGATCATCGAAATCCCTACACAATTGGATGGATCAAGAAAGGAGTGAATATGAGGATCACCAAACAATGCAACATGCCACTTTCTTTGGGCAAGCATTATCGCTCAAATGTGTTGTGTGACGTAGTTGATATGGACACCAGCCATGTTCTTCTTGGGAGACCTTGGCAATTTGATGTGGATACTACACACATGGGCAAGGAAAATTCTTCCTCTTTCATTTGGAACAAGAGAAAGATCATTATTCTACCAAACAAAACTGAAGGCGATACCTCTAAGGAGGAGGGGAAAACTATGTTAACTATCTCCCATACCTCTCATGAGTTTATGGAAGACTTGAAGGAGGCAGATTTGTGTGCTTCCCTTGTTGTAAAAGGAGAAGAGCACCTGACTGTTGAAATTCCAGCAAAGGTACGTGGTTTATTGGCAGAATTTCAGAACATACTTGGAGAGCCACGAGGCCTGCCACCGATGAGAGGAATTCAACATATAATTGACTTAATTTCGGGAGCAAGTCTTCCTAATCTTCCACACTTTCGAATGAGCCCAAAACAGCATGATATATTAAAGGAGAAAGTGGAGGAATTGTTGCAAAAGGGGCACATTCGAGAAAGTATTAGCCCATGTGCTGTACCAGCCCTACTCGCGCCAAAGAAAGATGGATCTTAGCGCATGTGTACGGACAGTAGAGCCATTAACAAAATCACTGTAAGGTGTAGATTCCCTATTCTCCGTCTGGATGATATGTTGGATACTCTTAGTGGAGCAAGAGTGTTCACAAAGTTTGATTTAAGAAGTGGATATCATCAAATCCGTATCAGACCCGGGGATGAATGGAAAACCGCCTTCAAGACAAAGGAAGGGTTGTTTGAACGGCTAGTCATGCCATTTGGACTCTCAAATGAACCAATTACCTTTATGCACTTGATGAATCAAGTCCTCCGGCCCTTCTTATCCCAGTTTGTTGTGGTCTATTTTGATGACATCTTGATGTATAGAAAGGATGAGGATGAACACTTTGATCACATTCGAAAGGTGCTAGAAGTACTAAGGGAAAATGAGCTCTACGTCAACTTGAAGAAATGTGTTTTCCTGTAAACACAACTTCTTTTCCTAGGATTCGTCATAACATGTGACGGTATTCGTGTTGATGATTCCAAGGTTGAAGCAATCTGAGAATGGCCAACTCCAAAGACCATTTCTGAGGTAAGAAGCTTTCATGGCCTTGCAACTTTCTATAGGCGATTTGTGAAGAATTTCAGCACTATCATGGCACCAATTACCGAGTGTTTGAAGAAAGGGAAGTTCCAATGGACAGAAGCAGCTGAAGCTAGTTTCAATGAGATTAAACAAAAACTCTCACAAGCTCCTGTCTTGGTGCTACCTGATTTCAACAAGACTTTTGAGTTGGAGTGTGATGCAAGTGGAGTAGGCATTGGAGTTGTCCTATCTCAAGAAAGAAGCCCATTGCTTTCTTTAGTGCGAAGTTAAGCGAAGCTAGACAGAAATGGAGTACCTATCAGCAAGAATTGTATGCCGTTTTCAGAGCTTTGAAAACTTGGGAAGTCTACTTGCTGCCTAAAGAGTTCATTGTTTATAGTGACCATCAATCCTTGAAGCATTTTCGAAATCAAAAACATGTTGACCGCATGCTAGCGAGATGGGCAGCATATCTGGAGAGGTTTAACTATCTTATCGTGCATAAATCTGGAACAACTAACCGAGTGGCCGATGCTTTGTGTCATCATGCATGCCTCTTGACTTCTTTTGAAGCTGAACTTTCGGGCATGGATCAAAGAAAGGAGTTGTATGAGGATGACGAAAACTTTGGCCATGTTTGGGCAAAGCACACAAGGGGCCAACCGTTAGGTGATGACTATTTGGTGCAAGATGGCTATCTCTTCAAAAATGATTGTTTGTGCATTCCAAGAAGTTCTCTACATGACAAAATGGTTAGAGAGCTCCATTCAAGTGATCTTAGTGGCCATGTTGGGCGCGACAAGACTATCACTAACCTGGAAACTCGTTACTTTTGTCCACAACTAAAGAGAGATGCTGGAAAGTTTGTTCAGCGATGCCCCATATGTCAAACCTGCAAAGGCCAAGTCCAGAACACAGGGTTATACATGCCTTTGCCTGTTCCTATTGCTCCACGGGAGGACATCTCTATGGACTTCGTCTGGGCTTGCCAAGAACAAGACAAGGGAGTGATGTTGTGTTTGTGGTCGTGGACAGATTCTCTAAGATGGCTCATTTCATCCCATGCCGCAAGACAACGGATGCTCATCATGTGGCAAATCTATTCTTTCGAGAAGTGGTCAGACTTCATGGAGTACCAAGGTCCATCGTCTCAGACCGTGATAGCAAGTTTCTTGCTGCATTTTGGCTCACCTTGTGGAAGCACTTCAACACTAAACTGAAATTTTCTAGCACTGCTCATCCACAAACAAATGGACAAATGGAAGTGGTGAACAAGTTTTTGGGTAATCTGATCCGTTGCATTTGTGGAGAATGAAAGGGACAATGGGATTTGGCTTTATCTCTTGCAGAGTTCTCCTACAATAACTCCAAGCATAGATCCACAGGAAGGAGCCCTTTTTCCATTGTCTACATTAAAGTTCCAACACATGTGGTGGACCTGGTGAAGCTACCATCAAGGGGAAACTCAAAATCAGCATTGTCCTTTGCTGATAATTACACTAAGTTATTTGAATAGATTCGTGGTGTTTTGGAAGCACAAAATCAGAAATATAAACAACTTGCTGACCGCAAAAGGAGGCCGAAATCATTCCAAGTTGGTGATAAGGTGATGGTTGATACGTCTCCAACGTATCTATAATTTATAAAGTATTCATGACATGTTTACAATAGTTTTATATGGTTTTGGTGCACTTTTATATTATTTTTATGGACTAACTTATTAATCTAGTGCCCAGTGCCAGTTCCTGTCTTCTGCTTGTTTTTTGCTTCACAAAAAAACCATACCAAACGAAGTCCAAACGCGATAAAACTTTACGAAGATTTATTTTGGAATATATGTGATTTTTGGGAAGAAGAATCAACGCAAGATGGTGCCCGAGGGCTCCACAAGGCAACACGACGCCCCCCCCCCCCCCCGGGGCCGCGCCCTGTTGCCTTGTGGGAACCTCGTAGGTCGGTTGATACCCGTCTTTCGCCGCAAGAAAGATAATTTCCAGATAAAATCCCCTCAAAATTTCAGCCCAATCGAAGTTACGGATCTCCGGGAATATAAGAAACGGTTTTCGGCCAGAAACAGGAGCGCAGAAACAGAAGAGAAGAGAGAGAGAGATCCAATCTCGGAGGGCCTCCCGCCCCTCCGGGCACCATGGAGGTCAAGGACCAGAGGGAGAACCTCTCCCCATCTAGGGGGAAGGCCATGGAGGAGCACGCCGGAGGGGGAGCCTCGCTTCCCCTCTCTCTCGGTGGCGCCGGAGTGCCTCCGGGGGAACCATCGCCGCGGTGATCGTCTTCATCAACATCACCGTCCATCACCTCCCTCATCTCTTTTTAGCTGCCCACTCTACCGCACCCCGCTTTAATCCCCTTCTTGAACATGGTGCTTTATGCCACATATTATTATCCAATGATGTGTTGCCATCCTATGATGTTTGAGTTGATTTATTCTGTCCTTTGGGTTGATTGATGATCTTGATTGGTTTGAGTTGTATGTTTTATTTTGGTGCTGTCCTATGGTGCCTTCCGTGCCGCGCACACGTGGGGGATTCCCGTTGTAGGGTGTTGCAATACGTTCATGATTCGCTTATAGTGGGTTGCGTGAGTGACTGAAACACAAACCCGAGTAAGGGGGTTGTTGCGTATGGGAGTAAAGGGGACTTGATACTTAATGCTATGGCTTGGTTTACCTTAATGATTTCTAGTAGTTGCGGATACTTGCTAGAGGTCCAATTATAAGTTCATATGATCCAAGTACGAAAAGTATGTTAGCTCATGCCTCTCCCTCATATAAAATTGCATTAATGATTACCAATCTTATTATCATTTGCCTAGGACAATTCCGCACACCGATCCATCATTATTCCACACTCGCTATTTGTAATATATTGTAATATATTCTAACTTTATTTAGGCAGCACCTATTTTTATATTTTAGTTCTCCGATATCATGCAAAGCTATCCTCTTTATACCCACAACGTAGTTTTATTTCTCGTTTCTAGATAAAAGCAAACGCTCGGTGTACGTAGAGTCGTATCAGTGGCAGATAGGACTTGAGAGAATATTGATCTTACCTTTAACTCCTTGTGGGTTCAACACTCCATACTTACCACTTCCATCTTTGGAAATTGCTACGATGATTCCTTGCACTTGGGGATTATCAATGTATACCTCTGAAAAGAGAGGCTACCTTTAGGTGTTAAAGGGAAACTTAGGCAGCGAAGGTATGGGCCCTTCTCTATCGTGAGGAAGATAAATGATAATGCTTATGTGATAGATCTTCCAAGCGACATGGGTATATCTAACACTTTCAATGTTGCGGACTTGACTCTCTACCATCCAGAAGAGGCGCTCTATGAAGATAACTCGAGGGCGAGTTCCAAACAACCAGGGGAGAATGATGAGGAACACTAGATGAGGAAAAAAATTGTATGCCAGATTTGTTTGGCTACTTCTAGATGCTTCCACTCTAGTGTAGTATTTCTTTTCTTTTCTTTTCTTTTCTACCCTACCTACTGTTTTCTAGAGTCTTCTAGTTGTGAGTAGCTATGAGTAGAATGGTGAAACTTAAATAATGTTTTCTAGAGTATTCCAGCTATAAGTAGAAGTATGTGAAGGCTTCCCAAAGCCCTATAAATAAAGGTCCTCACCTCTACTTTGTACCCAGACTATGTACCCCCACTACCTATAATAGAACTTGTTGTCCTTATCTAAGATCTTGGAGCAGATCTTGTGTTCTAGGGGTTTTGGATTGAACTCTTGCTGCCCTATCGGCCTACATTCGCCTCTAGAGCGATATCTAGCGCAACACGTTGAAGCTGTCCCTTCAACACTTATGTTGTACACATTGTAGCAGCAAGGTGGAGTTACTCCTCCACAACCTTGTGCTGCTTCACTCTCCCACAGAGCTTCGCCGCCTGTAATCATAGCGGATGCAGTGCAAGGGGAAGAGGATGGGGAGAGGCTTGTGTTGTGTGGTGGAGTTAGCCGGGTGTGGCCGCATTTAAATAGTGGCTTCCGGTGAGGCCAGGCGTCCGGCTGCGTCAATGCGCGTCGCCGGAGTGGGTTTCTCGGCCGGCGAGCCTGCTTAATGGCGGCATACGGATGGACGGCGCATTGAACGGGTGTGGTAGATATCCGTCCCGTCCCGTCCAGTCACACGTCTCCGGCATTGAACAGGCGCGGACACCGGAGACGAGTCGCGGGCGGCGCCCTCGGCCGGCGCGCCGCTTCAATGGCGGAGGTAGTGAGAGGTCGCGTCCGCCCTGAGCCGTCTTCAATGTTGAGCGGCGCGCTCTACAGCGGCATGAATGCGGGCAGCTGGCGCCGGGTGGGAAGCGCACGGGAGGGAGGAGTGGGTTCTCGTGGCCAGGGCGGTCAGAAGTGGGCGAAGTAGCAGTCCGGACTCCCACAAAGCTCCCCCACGTTTGTCTCCGGATTACGGGAGAAAACACGTCCGAACCGCCTTGCGGACCGATACAGGACCGCGTTGGATGGCTTCCGCGGTCCGGATAGCGTGGTTCGTACGGTTGCGGGTCGGCGTTGGAGATGCCCTTAAACATCGGCGAACCCGTGTGTCCGAATTCCCTCGAACCGGATGCAAAGCTAGTGAAGGTTTGCGGGCGTTTCGGCCCCCACCATGTAGGACTTCGACAACTCCAATCCACCCAAAACCCCGCCCGGAGTCCACATATTTCTCACTCTGTCCCTTCAACTGGTTCACGTCAGCACACTAGCCAGCGCACAAAAAAGGCCATAGTTCATGTCTCGCGGCCTTTGTTCATGCCGGCACACAAAGCCAACATATGAAATGATGTCGCTTTTGACCGTAGCTCAATCATCTAGCTCGAGCATCACCTTTTGCTTCTTCTCGAACCAAACCCTTCTCCTCGGTGACACCTTGCTCAAGTCCACCGTCATGATCTCCACCTCCTTCGCAATGAAAGTGAGCGTCACCTCTTTTGCTTTGGTGTTCGCATTAGTCGCCTCAATCTCGAGCATCTTCGTTTGGACGGCCTCCTCAATCTTGAGCTTCCTCCTTTTGACGGCCTCCTCCATCTCGAGCTTCTTCGCTTGGAGCTTGATGTAGACCTTCATTTGCTCCTATTTTTCTTGGTGCTTCATCTCGTCCCTTGCTTCTTTTTGGGTCATCATGCCTTGCAAAGTTTCTTGCAAGACGAACGATGCCGCATCACGTTTCTCGTCCACCTTGGAGTTGGTCTTGCCCATCAGTCGCTTCTTTCCTTCTTCATGCTCAACGACGGCCGCCGGCCCTCGATTCCTCTTTTGGGCGGCATATTGCTCTTTAACCTTGGGGCAATCTTTGATTATCGTCCAACATTGGGTGAGGGTGAATGGCTTGTTCCCATGTTGGGCCTTGAAGGCTTCCAAAGTTTGGAATGCCTACGAAATGAAAGTGAAAGTCACAATGTAATAGTGAAGGAAATAAAATGCAACAAACATGAAAATGGCATAGGAACAAAGAGAAGAAGTTGTATACCATGTCGCTCACGCCTAGGCCACTCACGGGACGGCCTTCAATGCTCTCAAGGGCGGCACAAAACTTGTTGCATCCTTGTTGAATAAACCCCCACCTCTTTTGGATTGAGCTGACGCCACGAGTGCTCAAAAACTCGTAGGGCGGGAACTTCCTATGTTCATGGAAGTTCGCATGGACTCCCCCCCCCCCCCCAAACAGCTCCTTTTGCTCGGCGCCGGTCTTGGGATCTTGCCCTATTTCTTTTCAACCCTCGCAAATCAACTTGTCCTCATCTTTGGTGTATGCTCCCGTCCGAATGCTTTGCCTCCTCTTTTGTGCATTGGTTTTAGGGTGAGCTCATCGATAAACAATGGCTCCTCCTCAATGTCTATGACATCTGCTTCGTCTTCGCAATACATGTCTTCATGCCATGCATCGCCTTGGCCGTCGGTCTCTTCTTGGTTGTCGTGGCTGCCTTGGCCATGATCTTGGCCGCGACCGTCTTGGCTTTGGGTCTCGTCGGGATCGAAGGCTTGGCCACGGCCCTCGTAGATGATGTTCTCCATGAAATCATCGAAGTAGGCCGGGTCATCTTGCACCGGCGTCGGGTTGGGTGTTCTGTCAAACAGCTTGCGGGCGTGGGGAAGGTTGGCCGTAAGAATTACCCGCGGCCGCTTCTTTTGCATCCCGGTGACCGACTGGCCGACGCCGGACCCAGGCGTGACATTGAGGTCGATGTTGGCCGCGGGAGCGAGGGTGGCCGGCACGATGACGCTACCGTCTGATGACGTGGAGAAGCAGGTCGCACCCGGGTCATGCGCCGAATAAAGACCGCCCGTCTGCGGTGTTGTGGAGGAGCTCGGCAACTGCCCCTGTGGAGGGTGAACAGCTGATGAGTAGGTGCTCGTCGTGGCCATGGCGGCGGCGGTAAGAATGGTCGGCGTGGGTCGGTTGAACCCTAGCATGAGGATGGCATGTTGTGTCGCTGCTTGCGTGGCCTTGGTGATCAGGGTCTCGTTATCCTCAGCGGCGGCCCGCTGTTGTGCGGCGGCGGCGTCGACGGCGGCTTGGGCGGCGGCTTTCCTCTCCCAGCACTGGCCCCACGGCCAGCCCTCTTCGTCGATTCTCGGGCAAGCTGCTCCGGTGCGAGCACCTTCTTGGACTTCTTCTTCTTCGGGGCCACGGGCGGGGTGGCGGCGACGTGCTTTGGCTCGGTGGCCTCATGACCGACCATCCAGCCCGAAGCTCCCGTGAGCGCCGCTCGTCGCGTCCTCCGCGAACAGATTCGTTACCTGTGAGCATGAACACATTATTTATTACCTGCGGTCTCATGACAATCCAGACGGAGGACTGTAATGTGGAGCTTTAACTTTGGACGCCGGCGAAAGCATGAACACATTATTACACGCGGTCTCATGACTCCCAGGCCGCGGGGCCCACGTGAGAAACAACTTGGCTGCATCCCACAGAAAAGAAGCGATCATCAAGTAGGAGACTGATAAACCAAGAAAGTGAGCTCACCGGCTACCGGAGCGGGGCAACGGGGAGCGGCACCGCCTTCTTCGGTCTCTCCTTTGCCGTCGACGCTCTCCCGCAAGGGGCCGGGCGAGGTCTGACGGTTTCTCTGTATAATACTGCTGCAGAGCGAGCTCCTTCCCATCTCTGCTAACTGCTGACTGTGTGAAACGCAGACAGTCTTGGACTCTCCAGACCTGCTTTCTGCACGCCAAAGTATGGGCGCCGTCCTTTCTTTTTTTCTTTTATTTTTGAGGAAGGGCGCCGTCCTTTCTTATAGGCCAGAAGGTTTCCAAGTTCGTGCCAAACGGCCAATGGAGTCAGTCCCTTGCAATGCGCGCGGCCCGGATTAGGAGCGCAGCCAGGCTCATCTTCAGTTAATATTAGAGCTTGTTCTGGGACATGTGAAAGGGAGATTTGTTTAGGGAAAAGGGCACTGAATGTATATATATGAACTATCACGACGTCCACTGGCCTGCACTTTGAGTAGTTTATTTACAGTAGCAGCATTCAGGCTTTGGCTGAAAGGATCACATTGTGCTTTTTTGTTTGATTGAAGAACAAGACCACTGCCCGCTTGGAAGAACAGAAAACACTACACTCGCAGAAAACAAACGCACGCAACACATACAAAAACCCTGTCAAACCATACAAAGCACACTTGCAGATCAAACAGCACGCTTCCAACAAGGGTCAGCTCGTTGTGGTTGCTGCAACGGACGATACGTGTTCTATTTTCTACAGGCTCTTGACGCACATCCGAACAATCATTTCTGACAGATGAGTGGTACAAACCGTGGGATTTGCAACAACACGTTAATACAAGAGCGTGCGTTCGGATACGCAGTGGTACGTTAATAATGTTAGCAATCAGACCGGCGGCGAAATCGCGCACCAAACCGGTCGTCCTACACGCAGAGGGCATACACAAACGAACGCCCGCATGCATGCGCGTGTCCTGACATCCTATGGAGAATCAGAACAGGCAACACCAAGATATATAAAACCACCAGAGAAAAAAAGATCTTTTGGTCAGCCGCATCATCCAGTCATCATCTTGCCTCGTGCCGTCACGGACCCAATCAATCAACCAAACGAGGGGATCCCGTATCTCCAGCCGTTGGAGGACCGCCGGGTTGGCGGCTGCTGCGGCGCGAAGCTGAGCCCGAACATCTCCCTCAGGACCTGCCCGGGCTCCTGCAGCCCGATCAGCTTGGCGACCAGGGACGCGCTCTCCCTCACGTGCTCCAGGTCTCTGCTCTCCGTCCACAGCCGGCGAGCCACCTGCAGCTTCCTCTTCTTGGACTCCAGCGACACGCTCCATTTGGTGTACATGTGGTTCCTCTCCTCCACGGACAACCGCTTCTGCATCTGCCTCGCCAGCATCTCCCTCTCGCGCTGCAGCTTCTTGGCGCTGCATACATCAGACAGACGTTCTCAGGTTTGTGTTCGTCCTTTCTCTCATCTATCTAGGTTATGATGAAAAAGGAATACAGATAATTGGTGCATCGATGATTGCAGCGTACCTCGCAACGGGGGAAGAACTGAGGCTGCCTACTGTAACGTTGCTGGGGGTGCTTCCCCTGGTGTAGGTGTCTCTGAGGAACGATAGCCTTCGAAGCTCCACTTCCATGTAAATCGAGTCGGCTGATTCTCCTTTGAACAGCAAGAAGAAGTAAGTCCTGTGGACCAACGAAATGCTGCAAGCGTGCCAGAGCTCGATGATCTCCTGCTGTTTCTTCTCGAATTCCAGTGGCCATCGAGAAGGTGATTGCAAACCATCCATGATTGGGTCTAATCCGATGCTCTTTCCATTCGCACTCTACAACGTGGAATAAGAATACCAATTAATTATTCAGTTATTGGTGCAATGGAAGTAAAACATTTCAACAGATCTGTGTTCAAGTTTGGGTAGTATGTAAACTATTATGCTGCGGGCCTGCTAGTGATAGATCTCAAGGAGTCATCAATAACTATTATGCTTAAAATTTCATTTCCAAATTGTCATCACCTATCTTAGAAAATAAACTGCGGCAAACACATGATTTCTTAGCATAATTATGATTCCCATTTTCTTTCAAGTAAAATAAATGAGCTGCAGGGGCAAGAGCATAAAATCATTGCCTAAAAGATAATCCCGTACCTGGTCACCTAACTGTTTCTGATAATGAACCTGAGCCATCTCCTTAAGTTCAGCAACAAATTCACCTATACCTGTAAATTCTGCATCACCTGTCTTGCTAGCTCCCTTCGAAGTGCTAATTTCAGATCCTGCCCTTGAAAGAGTCTCACTCCCTGCATCGTAGTTTAATGCAGATCCTCTTCTCTGGTATTCTTCAGGTCTTCCTGGGAAGATTACCAAACTTCTGTTTACTGGTGTGCAATCCTCCATCTCCATCTCGTCAAGTAAAGTAGACCCAGTTAGTGATCTACAGCTCCTGCTTCTACCAATTGCTCTACAACTTGACGGGTTGCGTGTTGAAGATCCTAGATCTTTAGTGATAAAAGGCCTTCTAATGTTCTCCAAATGTTGCTCCAAGGTAATAGGAGTTTCACCAAGACGCCTTGAATTCACTGAAGCTGTTGAATCATTGCCACGCATGCTCGAATTCCTATTTGAATCTTGTGGGCTGGTACTTTCACCAGCTGACAAAGACAAGAGTTCATTTCCTCCAGTTTCAATTGTCTCAATACATCGTACTTCCTTGTAATGCTCTGAATCATCATGAGAAATCTGAGAACTGTCATCTCTGCTAGCGCTTGGGGGCATTCCAACAGACGGAGGACTTCTGATTGAACGCTTTCCTGAGACCTAAATATACAGAGAAAACAAATGCATCACTGTCAGAGTAAGGCCCAAAAGGTAATAACTAGAAGTCAAGTAAATATACCTGGTGCTTTGGGTCACGATCACCAACAACTTGCAGCAAATCCTGCAACCTGGACTGGGCCAAATCACGTTGCGACTTCAGTTCTTTTATTTCTTTCTCCATCTGCGAAAGACATGCGATATCATGAATGCATAGTGAGTTTACCTGTGTGCATTCCGAGAGGAATACAGAGGGGAGCGATATAACAATCTCCATCATTCAGGAACGAAACAAAACAGACTAGAGTTTTCAGTGCACTGTACCTTTCTGATTTGGTTGTCCTTTTCCTTCACCTGTGCTTCCAGACTAGAGTTTGATGAAACTGGATGCCGCAACTCACTCTCCAGTCTAGCAACTTCCTTCTGCAAATGCTTAACTAGTGTTTTATCAGACATGACCACATTAACCTGAGCATTTGTAACTACGTCCTTCGCACAACTCCCAAAAAACAGTGTATTTCTTGATTGCTCAATGTGACTTGTCGCAGGGCTGAGTGTACAAATAATCGCGGTTCTTGCATTGCCTCCCAAAGAAGGTTGTAATATCCGTGTAAGCTTGGAATCTCTATATGGTATGTGTGCATTACTACCCATGCTGAATAACGAAAAAAAATAACTGAAATGTCAGTAGCTAACAAAATAATCCCATGACTACATAAGTAATCACTCATAATGTGAAGAATCAAAGCAAAGTAACACTGTGAGCTGAATTTGCTACCTTAGCTTCCTAATGACGGTGCCAAGGGAAAGCAAACTTTTATTAATGTGGCAACCTTCTTTCAGCCTTGTGCCAGCTGACATAGCCTGAGATGCACGCTCACTTCCTGCCAGATCAACAAAGTTCTGCATGGGAAGAATAATTGCCGCTTACACTTTTTCTCCAGATTGTATAAACTTAACAAACTGTGGCGTCTTTCTTACCACACTAGCCACAAGGGTAGTTGACTTGTCCTTTCCTAAGAATTCACGAGCAGAACTTTCAACAGTCTGAATTGGTAGATGAAAATTAAACGGTCAGCAAACATGCACACATCTATGATGAATGGAACACATATACATCAAAGTATTTCGTAAATATAATCAAGTTAAGGACAGACCAATTTAAGTATTTGATGGGATCTGGAGCTTTTTTCATTTAAGAAGGTCTCCCCTGTTCTCCTTTGAGCTATTACAATCACGTAAAGCACAAATGAGAACATACAATAACCATAAGATCGACAAAATGCAAGCTGCTATTAGTAAGCAATATTGAACCTTCGCAAACAGAAATAAGTCCCTTGAGGTGGTTCCAGTCCCTTAATATAACCTCCGTAAGATTCTCCACGTAGGTGCCTTTCTGTAGAATAAACAACACTAAACCGGTTAGCAAACAACACTAAACCGGTTAGCAAACACTCAAAAGTTAACAATGCTGAAAAAGAACACCTTATTACCTCTGCATCATCCCAAAGTCTAAGAGGAGTATTTTCTGCACTCAGAAGATCCCTAACAACTTCATTATATATTTCAATTGCTGAGAATTTCAACACAAATGCTCTCTCCTCATGCTGAAAAGGAAACACTGATTTGAGGACTTTGTAACAATCGAGACCAAAACCTGGCCATGGAAGCTATGGTTGGCTGGGAGTTGATCACCTTGTTAATATAATCATATATGTCTGCTACTGTGCATTCTGTCACTCCAGTCATAGTGAATGTCTTCCCACTACTTGTTTGCCCGTACGCAAAAACACTTGCTGAGAGAGAAAACATACTCTGATTTAGTTCAAATGATACGATGTTTCACAATTTTTGACTCATATGCTTTTGTGTAGTTTGCACTCACAGTTAATGCCACCAACTACAGAGAGGGCAACTTCCTTAACCCCTTCCTGGTAGACTTCTTTCGTACTGCACTCGGAATGAAATACCCTGTCTGCAAATACAAGAGATTTATGTTTAACAAAGACACACGTTAGGAAAATGTAACCAAACTATAAGTCTTACCAACTAATGACCCCAACTCATGTGAGATGCTTACATAGCAATTGCGCACATTGGAATGATTTAAACAATACGTCAACAATAGATAAAGGCATGATCACTATGCAGTAATAATATACACATCAAGTATACATGTAATTGTGTAGGGAAATATGATGTTTGAGTGTTGCTTCTGAGAGCCATTGTAGCACATCAGGTGTTATGAAAATGCTTCCAAAAAACAGTACTACAGACTAACTAAGCATATTGAAGAACCAGAGCAATGAAAAAACAGAAAAGATGTAGCATCAAAAGAGCACCGACCAAATGTGTATGCGGTTGGAGCCGTGGGTCGATCCGGGAAGGTACTCCGGAACATGATGGTGGTGTCATTGATGCACTCCCACTCCGCAGGCTCACCCCTGGCAATCTCCTTGTCACTCAGCGGTCTCACCCTCACTAACACTTGTATCCTATCCAGGCTTCCTGCGCCACTTCCACCGCCGTTCACCACCTCAGCTCCATTCATCTTGTCCCACTGCACGGACTCGTCGCCTCCAATCGCCCCCATTCGCCCTCCCACTTACCTGCCCCCTCCAGCACCTCTCCCTACACCATCTGCCAGAAATGCAGCATTATAAGACCACAGCCAAGAAGCAAGGCACATATGATACGTACACGAATAAAGAAGAAGCAGACAAGAAGCCAACACGGCAGGGGATGCACGAATCTGTCCTGTCCCAGTGGATTTGAGTGCCGGGCAAGGCTGTTGACGAGCTTGCTGCTGCTGCGGGTGGAGGAGAAGGCAAGCATTTTTATGTGGACCCTTGGCTACCAGTAATTACGCGCATCATCAGGATTCAGGACAGTGGTTAGCATGTCCGATAGCCGGATACCACCGGGGAACCACCGATTATCCCAAATCTATGGCGCCCCTGTCACGCTAACCATCCTCCTTCCCGAGGAATTCGTAGTTATTAGCAGATCTGCGCGAAGCAATCGCCTGACCTAAGCACTCCCTAACAACCGAAACAGTAGCCCCAGCAGGCTCACATCGACGTCGCCACCAACCAGCCGCAACAGCAGCTCTCCTCTCCTCTCCTCTGGTGACCAGTAATGCTCAAGCAATAGCATAATAAAGGAAAAGCGGGTGAGTTAATAATATACCGAGGCTTGGCGAAGACGGCCGGCTCCGGAGGGCGAGGAAGCGACGTTTCTCCGGACGGCGGCGGCCATGGCTCGGGATTTCTGGTGGGGGATTCGCAGGGGAGTGGGGGGTTTTGGAGTCGGAAGGTGGGGGGAAGGGAGGCTGGGAGTGGCGCCGGCCTCACCGCGTGCGACTGCTCCCCACGACGATCGATGTGGGGGAAGAGAAGGGTCAGGAGTGTAAGAGACGGTGGCTCGATCTTTTTTTTCCTTTCTATTTTTTTCTTTTTCTTTCTGCCAACCCCAGGAGACCGTTGCTTGGATTCCTCTGTCTCCTCTTTCCCAGGGATCGTTTTCAATGATCTTACTTAGTGGGCGCTTTTGCACGCAGGCCCTTTATGTTTTATATTGTTTCAGTTAAGTGCTTTTCACGTAGTACTCACAAGTTTTGCAGATGAAGACTGCGCCGTATTGTACGAACAAGTAGCCACAGGAATCGAAATTGATCCGAAATGTGATGACGGTATAGTACGTATTCACCTGCACCAAGAGTAATGAATAAACAACTTGGTTAAGTTGTATCACCCGTGCTTAGTCTTTCTCTCGGAGACTAAGCTGTCTGCTACGAGAGCTCAAGACTTGCGGTTGAGGCTCGGTTTCTCGAACGCCTTTGGTGTTAAAAGTGAGGGACTGAGCGGTGGTTTGGTGCTGTTTTGGAACAATGACTCGGTGGTAAGCGTGAAATCATATAACAACTCACATATTGATGTTTTGATTCAGAATGAGAACTTGGGAGATAAGGAGTGGAGGTTTACTGGTTTCTATGGGGAGCCGGCTAGAGCTAAGAGGAAGAACAGTTGGGAACTTATGAAATTTTTGAGGAAAAAGTTTGAGAACCCATGGTTGTGCGCTGGTGATTTTAATGAAATCCTCGAGGCAACGGAACAATTCGGTGGCCTAGTACGTGATGAATGGAAAATGGATGGCTTCAGGGAAGCTGTGGGTGAGTGTCGGTTTGATGACCTGGGGTATATGGGCTTGCCATATACGTGGGATAACAGGCAACAAGGTAATGACAACATTAAAGTTAGGCTGGATAGAGGACTTGGTGATGAGAAATTTCAGGAACATTTCGGTAACACAACTGTACAACATGTTCAAACCACAGAATCAGACCACTGTGCATTGATCATCTCGGTCCAAAAGTCTGATTGGGTAGGAGGAGAAAGGCGATTCAAACCGTTCCGTTTTGAAAATGCTTGGACTAGGCATGAAAACTATGATAAGGTGGTGGACACGGCTTGGGTCCCACGCATTGGCTCTCTACTGGATGTGCAAGAATCTCTTTCCCGGGTAAAAGGCAGTCTACAAAAATGGAGCTGTGACGAGTTTGGTTCAGTCTCTAAGCAGCTCAAGAGTTTAAGAGTGAAGCTGGAGGAAATTAGACTCAATACGCTGGGCCAGGGGCCGTCCAGGCAAGAGAAAAGCTTAATGCGGAGAATATCAGAATTAATAACCCGGGAAGAAATGATGGCCCAACAACGATCGAGGGTTGGCTGGAAGCTTAAAGGCGATCGGAATACAGAGTATTTCCATGCACGGGCCCGCGAGAGGCAGAGAACAAATCGTATAAGATCACTGAAACGTGAGAACGGGGGAGTTGCAACTGCTCAAGAGGACCTGGAGAAAGAAGTGATCGATTTCTATCAAAAACTTTTCACAGCTGCAGCTGATACTAGTCCGGAGAGAGTTACGGACTCTATCCCTGGCAAGGTTACAGAGGAAATGAACCAAAGATTATGTGCGCCAGTAACAGAGGTTGAGATAGAAAATGCCTTGTTTATGATGCATCCTAGTAAGTCTCCGGGGCCCGATGGTTTTACTGCTGGTTTCTATATTAGGCACTGGAACTTGCTGAAGGAGTCCGTGTGTACGGCTGTCAAGTTGTTCTTCGAAACAGGTATTATGCCGCAGGCTATTAATAAAACAGTGCTTGTCTTGATCCCAAAAATCAAAGTACCTCAAGATCTTACTCAGTACAGACCGATCTCCTTGTGCAATGTATTGTATAAAATTGTATCTAAGGTTATGGCTCTCAGGTTGAGACCGATACTGGATGAAATCATCTCCGAAGAACAAAGCGCTTTTGTTCCGGGTCGTCTTATTTCGGATAATGCTCTAACAGGCTATGAGTGTATACACTACTTGAAAAGGAAAAAAGGGAAAGCAGGGGCTTGTGCTATCAAGCTTGATATGGCGAAGGCGTATGATAGGGTAGAGTGGTCCTATCTCCGAGCAGTTCAGTTAAAACTTGGGTTTGCAGATCAGTGGGTTGAAAGGGTGATGGCTTGCGTGGAGACAGTATCCTTCTCTATTCGTGTGAATGGGGTGTTTTCAGACTCTTTCAATCCCTCTAAAGGTATTCGCCAAGGCGACCCAATATCACCTTACTTGTTTCTTCTATGTGCAGAAGGTTTAACTTGTTTGCTCAAGTCATATGGATCTGCTCATTCACGGAAAGGAATCAGAGTTGGTATCCATGCCCCTTGGGTCTCTCACCTGCTTTTTGCGGATGACTGTCTAGTCTTTACTCAGGCAACAAGTGAAGGTGCAACCAGACTTAATGAGATTTTAGAAACATACAGAGAAGGGTCAGGACAGATGGTGAATAAAGCTAAGTCGGCTATATTCTTTAGTGCAAATTGCACGGAGGAGATGAAGGCAGCAACTCATGATAGCTCAGGGATTGAAGTAGAAGCATTGATTGAAAAGTATCTTGGGCTGCCCACAGCTATTGGGCGCTCATCAGAGAGTCAATTTGAGCACATTGTCACGCAGATCAAGAAGTTGGTTAATGGGTGGGCTCCAAAACTGATGAGTAGTGCAGCACGAGAGGTTCTAATCAAGTCCATTTGCCAAGCAATCCCTACCTATTCAATGGGATGTTTTAGACTATCCAAAAAGACCTGCAAAAAGATCACAAGTATTGTTGCAAGATTCTGGTGGGGAGGTGATGAAAAGAAAAAGAAAATGCATTGGAAAAAGTGGCAGGACATAGCTATCCCAAAATGTGAGGGGGGAATGGGCTTTAGAGATTTTGGCCTATTTAATCAAGCCATGTTGGCTAAACAAGGGTGGAGGCTATTGACCAATCCTGACTCACTTTGTGCAAAGGTGCTCAAAGGCCGATACTATCACGATTCAGATTTCTTGGCTGCAACAAAAAAGAGGAACTCCTCTCATACTTGGAGGGCAATACTACATGGGAGAGAATGCCTGAAACTAGGGCTGATTAAACGTGTTGGGGATGGTGCGAGTATTAACATCTGGGAGGACCCTTGGATTCCCTCCAGTCATGGCTATCGTCCAATTATTCGGTTACCAGGGGTTGCTTGTACCAAGGTGGAGGAACTTATTGATCATGTGAATAATAGTTGGGATCTTAATGTCTTGGAAGCAAACTTTGTAGCACCTGATGTGCAGGCCATTGCTAGAACACCCATAGGTAATTGGGGTGAAGATTGTTGGGCCTGGGAGTTGGAGAGGAATGGTAACTTTTCAGTTCGGTCGGCGTATAAAATTCTGAGCACAAGCATGAGACATTCCTATGAACCGTCTTCGTCAGGAACAGCAGGAATTGCCTTATGGAACAAACTATGGAAGATATCGGTACCACCAAGAGTCAGGAATTTTTGGTGGAGAGTTATAAGAGGATTTGTCCCCTGTAATTCTGTCCTGCTTTCCAGACATATTGAAAAGACCCCATTCTGCGACCTATGTGGCAAGGAGGAAACTATAACCCATGCCCTGTTCGAATGCACTTGGGCGAGACTCTTCTGGAAGGAGATGAAGACCATGATGCAGATAAAAATCCCAGTGTTACATCCGCATTCGTGGGCTTCAGATTTGATTGAAGGAAAACTGGGATCAGACCCATTTGTATGCATGGTATTGTGTGGCTGTTGGGCGGTATGGTCTGAAAGGAATGCTCGTACTCATGGTGAGAAGGGACGACCAGTTCAAGCTTCTGTTCGGTGGGCTCTTGATAATGCTGTTGACCTTTCAACAGCAGGGGAAACTACTCGACCTGTGGTGACCAGGGAGGAAGCTCGCTGGCAAGCACCGGAACAAGGGACTCTGAAAATCAATGTGGATGCGGCTTTTCTTGTGCAGGCAGGGTGTGGAAGTACAGGGCTGGTGGTCCGAGACTCAGCGGGCAACCTAATTAGAGCGCAGGCCTTGTGGTACCGTTTTGCATCAAGTGCCCAAACTATGGAGCTATACGCTATCCGAGACGGGATTCAACTAGCCAGAGACATGGGTTACTCACGGATATGTATTGAAAGTGATGCTCAAGAGATGGTTAGGATGTGCAACTCTGAACTTTCAGAGAGAGCAGCGGATGCAGCTGTTTGCCATGAAATCAAGGAGCTTTTAGGAGGATTTATGAGCTGTGGTCTGGTGTTTGTGCATAGGGAAGCCAATGAAGCGGCCCATCGGTGTGCAATGCAAGCCACAGAAGAGAGGAGGAGATGTTTGTGGATCAACTACATGCCTCCTTTCTTAGCTAGTTGTATTCAGCTCCCGTGTAACCCCCCTAATTGAGTAATAAAGCTCCTGATTCGCAAAAAAAAAGAGTAATGAATCATTCGGATGGTATACTTGGCGAAATCGATCCGAAATGTGATGACAATACGGTATTGTAATTCACCTGCACCAAGAGTAACGAATCACTCCCCGCAAAAAAGAAAAGAGTAATGAATCACTCAGACGGTATGCTTGGCGAAATCTGAGCGCACACAGAACCGGATACGTACGAGGGACGGGACAAGGGATGCCGGGGAAGTAAAGAAGGGAACATCCATGATACGTGCCGTGTATTTATCTCGGCAAGTTAATGCGGCGTGGAAATTTCGTGCGGGGGACAGACGGACAGTGCGGCGAGCAAATTCAAATGCTTGGCCCTTCTGACTATAGTGAGCAGTGGACCGCTTCTAAAGGTGTGGCTTCTTCGGTGGCCGGTGAATATCGGAGGATTGCAGACCACTAGCGTATGGTCGAGATCGTGCAGCCCCAGCTCCAGCCGACACCACCTCAACAACGGCTATAATTTGGTTATCGCTCTCATTATTTTAAACACGATCGGTTTATTCTAGACAATCGGTTAATGTATCATATGGTGCCTTCTTCTTTTTATTGCGGGAATATCTGAAGTCAACTTTATCCATTTGTTAAGCTTAGTCCAAAATTAGTTGTTTTTTTTCCTGGAAGTTACTTCTCACGATAAAATAAAATGGAAACCGTGTCGGCAATGCATACTTTTCTGGAGTCAACTTATCCATTTGTTAAGATAAGTCCCAAAATTAGTTACTTTTCATGATGCAAAAAAAGGCACATCCTTTTCTTCAATCCTACTATATACCAAACTTATATATATTGGTGGAGCGCGTTCTAGTACCGTGGCGAACCCTTGTTGACAACATTTTTTTTTTCGAGAAAAACTTCCGACCTATTCATCAAGTGTAAGGGCATCTCCAACAGCAACCCGCAAATTTCCTCCTGCATCCGTCCGCGGACAGGGGGGACCAGTCCGCGGACACGGATGCGGAAGGACGCCATCCAACTGTAGCCGCATACATTTCAAACCCCTTTTCAACAAACCGGATGAAATTCGTGCAAACAAGACCGGGTTTCATATAAACACGTCCGGATTTCATATAAACATGACGAATTTCATTACATTTACATCAAAGCGGTGCTAGTCCGGCTCTAGAGGTATAATAGCACCTAATCTAAATGGTCGCCCGTGCCCGTTCCCCGTGTCCGGCCATGAACCCAGAGAACCGAAGCTTCGCCTTTTCCAGCTCCGCATCGGCGCTCTCCAGCTCCGCCTTCGTAACATCCTTCTCCGGAGACCCGGCAAGCACAGATGTCCGCCTCCACGTCGCCGCCAAGCGACTAATCGCCCGTCGATGTTGAGCCCACCAAGCTTGGCATCGACGGGAGGGGAGGAGCGGTGGCCTTCCTGGGACCCGAGCGGCGGCGAATCCCCCGTGCACTACTCTTCCTCGCTGCCGCCGGCGCCCGCGGACGTGCCGGCTTTGTGGTCGTGGCTGCGGGGCGCGGCCTCGGCGTTGTCCTTGTCGTCGTCGGTGTCTGAAAGCACATTTGCTCCCTTGGTGTTTTTGGTAATCAATGTCAACATACATGTTGTTGGACTAATACTTTTATCTAGTATATATCAGATAAGTTTAACAGTGGCATGGCAAGGACAAGAAGATGTGGACCCCTTCAAAATACTAAGGACAAATATTGGCAAAGCTCCAAGACTCTTCATTTTTGGTTAAGTGATCCAAGATCACATTGAGTCCATAAGAAAGCCAATATTATTAAAAGGGGATGAGGTTTTGATCATGACTCAATTGCTCAAGTGCTTAGTGGTATTGCTCCAAAATCCTCAAAACACTTCTCCACATCACATCTTCCAAAAACCCTAAAAGTCCATCTCGGTCCCACCGAAATGTTTCCATCCGGACCCACCGAGATACTTCATACACTGCCACATGCCAAACCCTAATAATTTAGTACAACCGAAACGGCTCTCGGTCTCACCGAGATGGGCTGACCAAATTTCTGTAATGCCATCGCTTCACTTCGGAGTCACCGAGATGAAACGATAGGAATTTTCGAAAGGTAGTTCTGCCCTAGCCCTTGCACTTCGGTCACACCGAGTTGATCCATTCGGTCTCACCGAAAAGCCTAACAGTCAAGCCTTTTACACAGGTCGGTCTCACCGAGATTTCTGATGGGTGTCACCGAGTTGGGTCAAAACCTTGTAACGGTTGGATTTTTGGTGCTGCCTATTTATACCCCTCCACCCACACATACTCTGTAAGAGAGCCATCAGAACGTGCCTACACTTTCATCATTCATTTTCTGAGAGAGAATCACCTACTCATGTGCTGAGATCAAGAGATTCCAATCCAACCATTTGAACCTTGATTTCTAGCCGTTCTCAAGTTGCTTTTCACTCAAATCCTTCTCCTACCAAAGCCAAATATGTGACAGAGTGATTGAGTGTTGGGGAGACTATTGATGTCTACTACACAACTTATTCTTGTAGACTCGTGTTGGGCCTCCAAGCGCAGAGTTTTGTAGGATAGTAGCAATTTTCCCTCAAGTGGATGACCTAAGGTTTATCAATCCGTGGGAGGTGTAGGATGAAGATGGTCTCTCTCAAACAACCCTACAACCAAATAACAAAGAGTCTCTTGTGTCCCCAACACACCCAATACAATGGTAAATTGTATAGGTGCACTAGTTCGGCGAAGAGATGGTGATACAAGTGCAGTATGCATAGTAGATATAGGTTTTTGTAGTGCGAACAATAAAAAACAGCAAGGTAACAAGTAACAAAAGTGAGCATAAACGGTATTGCAATGCTTAAAAACAAGGCCTAGAGTTCATACTTTCACTAGTGCAATCTCTCAACAATGCTAACATAATTGGATCGTATAATCATCCCTCAACGCGCGATAAAGAATCACTCCCAAGTTCCTATTAGCGAAGAACATAAGATAGAAATTGTTTATAGGGTACGAAACCACCTCAAAGTTATCCTTTCCGATCGATCTATTGAGCTATTCCTATAAGTGTCACAAACAGCCATAGAGTTCGTACTAAAATAACACCATATGATACACATCAACCAACTCTAATGTCACCTAGATACTCCAAAGTCACCACAAGTATCCGTGAGTTGATTATACGATATGCATCAAACAACTTCATAATCAAAATATTCAATCCACACAAAGAACTCCAAGGAGCACCCCAAAGTTTCTATCGGAGAAAAGAGAATGAAAACGTGCATCAACCCATATGCATAGATTACCCCAATGTCACCACGGGAATCCGCAAGTTGAGTGCCAAAACATATATCAAGTGAATCAATATAATACCCCATTGTCACCACGGGTATTCATATGCAAGACATACATCAAGTGTTCTCAAATCTGAAATATTCAATCCAACAATAACGAAACCTCAAAGGGAAAAGATTCGATTCATCACAACAAGAATAGAGAGGGAAGAAACACCATATGATCCAACTATATTAACAA
Source organism: Elymus sibiricus (assembly GCA_039707655.1). Lineage (NCBI taxonomy): Eukaryota > Viridiplantae > Streptophyta > Magnoliopsida > Poales > Poaceae > Elymus > Elymus sibiricus. The sequence goes on from CM077674.1 coordinate 260,034,334, forward strand.
AGCTCGCGATACATCAAGATCGTGCCAAATCAAGAACACGAGAGAGAGAGAGAGATAGATAAAACACATAGCTACTGGTACAAACCCTCAGCCCCGAGGGTGAACTACTCCCTCCTCGTCATGGAGACCGCCGGGATGATGAAGATGGCCTCCGGTGATACTTCCCCCCCTCCGGCAGGGTGCCGGAAAAGGGCTGTAGATGAGATCGTGGAGGTACAGAGGCTTGCGGCGGCGTAAAAACTCGTCTAGGTTAACTTTCGGGGGTTTCTAAATATATATGATTTTTCAGCGTTGGAATCATGCAAAGAGGTGCCACAGGGGGCCCACGAGGCACCAGGGCGCGCCTAGGGGGGACAGGCGCGCCCAGGTGGCTCATGGGGCCCCTGTGGCTCTTCTGCTGCTCCTCCGAAGCTTCCTGGGTCTGTTTCCTTCCAGAAAAAATTGTCAAAAAGTTTCGCTGCATTTGGACTTCATTTGATATGGATTTCCTACAAAACCAAAAACAAGCAAAAAACAGCAACTGGCACTGGGCACTAGGTCAATATGTTAGTCCATGAAAATCATATAAAACCCATATAAAAGTGCACCAAAATCATACAAAACTATAATAAACATGGCATGAATACTTCATAAATTATAGATACGTTGGAGAGGTTGTCATGCGCTTTTTGTTGTTGGATGCACAAGCCCTTAATGCAAAGGAACATCACGTTATATTGCCCCTTGTGATAGCAACCTTTATTATGCAGTCTGTCGCTTTTATTTCATTACCATCACAAGTTCGTACAACGCTTATTTTCCCTTGTAATAAAAGATCATACATATTTAAGGAGCAATTTTTATTGCTTTTTGCACCGATGACAACTTACTTGAAGGATCTTATTCAATCCATAGGTAGATATGGTGGACTCTCATGGCAAGAAACTGGGTTTAAGGGTTTTTGGATGCACAAGTAATATTTCTACTTAGTACGAAGTTTTGGCTAGCAAAAGATCCTAAGCAAGCACCACATGTTAGAGGATCCATGGCAATATAACCTCTATGTGAATATAAACAAACATAACTCATTACGTTGTCTTCCTTGTCCAACGTCAACTACTTGATCAAGCTTGAAAATAATTAATGAGGGATCACAATCATAGAAGATGTCCAAGATAGTATATTTATATATGAAATTTCTCTTCTTTCAAAATTCTTTCATGAATTGTTCAAGTGACCAATGCTATGTTTGTTAACTTTCAATAAATTTTACCAATTATACTTCTTGTATGTGAAGTCACTACTCCCCATGGGACAAGCATATGAAGCATATAAATTTCAACTTTATGATAGTCAATTCATTTCAACAATTTACTCATAGGATATAAGTGGAGAACAAGAGTAAATGACAAACTACTCCAAAAAGGTATAAGTGAAGACCAAATGAGTAGTTAAGTAAATAGGTAGCTATGTGAGGACTCTCTCTCCTTAAAAATTTCAGATCTTAAGTATTTTATTCAAACAGCAAAGAAAATAAAATAAAATGGCATTCCAAGAATAGCACATCTCATGTGAAGAAGCAAAAAACTTAGACTAACCGATAGGTGTTGATGAAGAAAGGAGGGATGCCAACCGGGGCATCCCCAAGCTTAGTTGCTTGAGACTTCTTGAAATATTAACTTGGGATGCCTTGGGCATCCCCAAGCTTGAGCTCTTATGTCTCTTTAATTCCTCTCATATCATGGCTTCTCCTAAATCTTAAAAACTTCATCCACACAAAACTCAACAACAACTCGTGAGATAAGTTAGTATAAATCAACTCAAAACCTTAACATTCTCTACTGTAGCAAATCACTAAAATTATAATTAAACATTGCATACTAAATGCCTCTGCATATTTAATACTCCTATCCACAAATAGAAACATTAAACAAGCAAACATATGCAAACAATGCAACTATAACAGCAATCTGCCAAAACAGAACAGTCTGTAAAGAGTGAATAAGAATTCATACTTACATAACTCCAAAAATTCTGAAAAATGACCACATGACAGAGAACTCATGCGTGCTTACTGTGTAAAAATTTCAGATTTTTATCATGGTCTGACTATTCAGGAATATTCTGGACATAATAGAAAACTTTCTGTTTTCAAACAGCAACACATGAACTTGCAGACTGAGCATGGTAAAGGCTATAATTGGAATTTTATTGAACTAAAAGATACAAAACATGATTATTGATAGCAGCAAACAAATCTCAACAAGATAAAATGACGCTCCAAGCAAAACTCATATTATGTGACGAATAAAAATATAGCTCCAAGTGAGGTTACCGATAATGTTGAAGACGAAAGAGGGGATGCCTTCCGGGGCATCCCCAAGCTTAGTTGCTTAGGTCTTCCTTGAATATTACCTTAGTCATCCCCAAGCTTAGGGTCTTGCCACTCCTTATTCTCCTCATATCGATATCTCACCCAAAACTTGAAAACTTCAATCACACAAAACTTAACGGAACTTGTGAGATAGGTTAGTATGATAAAAATAAATCATCCACTTAGGTACTGTCAAGACAAGATTCATAATTGTTCTCACATAATTCCTACTCTAGTCTATCATTTTCACAATTTATATTACTCAATATAAGCTATGGAAACACTAAAACAAGCAAACTATGCATCGAAAACAGAATCTGTCAAAAACAGATCAGCGTGTAGTAAGTGATTTAAAAACCATACTTCTGTACCTTCAAAAATTCTGAAAAATTAGGACAACGTAAAAAACTTGTAACCCAATACTGTGTAAAAATTTCAGAATTTTCTCACGCTCCAGTACATAACAGAAATTCCAGCACTGGACGCAAAAGTTTCTGTTTTTGCACAGAATCAAATCAACAAGCATCCACACTATCCCAAAGGCTTTACTTGGCACATTATTGAAAGAAAACATATAAAACATGATTACTACAGTAGCTTAATCATGTGGACACACAAAAACAGTAGGTATAAATATGGGGTTGTCTCCCAACTAGCACTTTTCTTTAATGCCTTTTTAGCTAGGCATGATGATTTCAATGATGCTCGCATAAAAGTAAAGAATTGAAACACAAAGAGAGCATCATGAAGCATACTAGCACATTTAAGCCTAACCCTCTTCCTATGCATAGGGATTTTCTGAGCAAACAATTTATGGGAGCAAGAATCAACTAGCATAGGAAGGCAAAACAAGCATGACTTCAAAACTTTCAACATAAAGAGAGGAAACTTGATGTTGTTGAAATATATATAAGCATATTTCCCTCTCTCATAATAATTTTCAGTAGCATTATGAATGAATTCAACAATATAGCTATCACATAAAGCATTCATTTCATGATCCACAAGCATAATTTTTTATTACTCTCCACATAAGCAAATTTATTCTCATTCATAATAGTGGGAGCAAACTCAACAAAATAACTATCATGAGATACTTGATTGGCATAATCCAATTGAAAATTAAGATCATTATGACAAGTTTCATGGTTATCATTATTCTTTATAGCATACATGTCATCACAATAATCATCATAGATAGCAACTTTGTTGTCATACTCAATTGAAATCTCTTCCAAAATAGTGGATTCATCATTAAATAAAGTCATGACCTCTCTATATCCACTTTCATAATTATAATCATCATAAATAGGAGGCATGCAATCATCATAATAATTTTGCTCATCAAAACTTGAGGGACTAAAAATATCATCTTCATCAAACATAGCATCCCCAAGTTTATGGCTTTGCATATCATTAGCATCATGGATATTCATAGAATTCATACTAGCAACATTGCAATCATGCTCATCATTCAAAGATTTTATGCCAAACTTTTTATTGAATTCTTCTTCTATTAATTGGGCACAATTTTCCGATCCATCATTTTCAAGAAAAACATTATAAAGACGAATAATATGAGGCAACCTCAATTCCATATTTTTTTTTGTAGTTTTCTTTTATAAACCAAACTAGTGATAAAACAAGAAACTAAAAGATTCGATTGCAAGATCTAAAGATATACCTTCAAGCACTCACCTCCCCGGCAACGGCGCCAGAAAAGAGCTTGATGTCTAGTACACAACTTATTCTTGTAGATTCGTGTTGGGCCTCCAAGCGCAGAGTTTTGTAGGACAGTAGCAATTTTCCCTCAAGTGGATGACCTAAGGTTTATCAATCTGTGGGAGGTGTAGGATGAAGATGGTCTCTCTCAAACAACCCTGCAACCAAATAACAAAGAGTCTCTTGTGTCCCCAACACACCCAATACAATGGTAAATTGTATAGGTGCACTAGTTCGGCGAAGAGATGGTGATACAAGTGCAGTATGGATAGTAGATATAGGTTTTTGTAGTGCGAACAATAAAAAACAGCAAGGTAACAAGTAACAAAAGTGAGCATAAACGGTATTGCAATGCTTAAAAACAAGGCCTAGGGTTCATACTTTCACTAGTGCAATCTCTCAACAATGCTAACATAATTGGATCATATAATCATCCCTCAACGCGCGATAAAGAATCAATCCCAAGTTCCTATTAGCAGAGAACATAAGATAGAAATTGTTTGTAGGGTACGAAACCACCTCAAAGTTATCCTTTCCGATCGATCTATTGAGCTATTCCTATAAGTGTCACAAACAGCCCTAGAGTTCGTACTAAAATAACACCATATGATACACATCAACCAACTCTAATGTCACCTAGATACTCCAATGTCACCACAAGTATCCGTGAGTTGATTATACGATATGCATCAAACAACTTCATAATCATAATATTCAATCCACACAAAGAACTCCAAGGAGCACCCCAAAGTTTCTATCGGAGAAAAGATAATGAAAACGCGCATCAACCCCTATGCATAGATTACCCCAATGTCACCACGGGAATCCGCGAGTTGAGTGCCAAAACATATATCAAGTGAATCAATATAATACCCCATTGTCACCACGGGTATTCATATGCAAGACATACATCAAGTGTTCTCAAATCTGAAATATTCAATCCAACAATAACGAAACCTCAAAGGAAAAAGATTCGATTCATCACAACAAGGATAGAGAGGGAAGAAACACCATATGATCCAACTATATTAACAAAGCTCGCGATACATCAAGATCGTGCCAAATCAAGAACACGAGATAGAGAGAGATAAAACACATAGCTACTGGTACAAACCCTCAGCCCCGAGGGTGAACTACTCCCTCCTCGTCATGGAGACCGTCGGGATGATGAAGATGGACTCCGGTGATGCTTCCCCCCCCTCCGGCAGGGTGCCGGAAAAGGGCTGTAGATGAGATCGTGGAGGTACAGAGGCTTGCGGCGGCGTAAAAACTCATCTATGTTAACTTTCGGGGGTTTCTGAATATATATGATTTTTCAGCATTGGAATCACGCAAAGAGGTGCCACAGGGGCCCACGAGGCACCAGGGCGCGCCTGGGGGTGCAGGCGTGCCCAGGTGGCTCGTGGGGCCCCTGTGGCTCTTCTGCTGCTCCTCCGAAGCTTCCTAGGTGTGTTTCCTTCCAGAAAAAATCGTCAAAAAGTTTCGCTGCATTTGGACTTCATTTGATATGGATTTTCTGGAAAACCAAAAACAAGCAGAAAACAACAACTGGTACTGGGCACTAGGTCAATATGTTAGTCCATGAAAATCATATAAAACCCATATAAAAGTGCACCAAAATCATACAAAACTATAATAAACATGGCATGAATACTTCATAAATTATAGATACGTTGGAGACGTATCAACTATCATTTGAAGCACCAGAGCAAGGAGTTCATCATCAACAACAACGTCTATTACCTTTTGGAGACTGGTGTCTCCTAGATTGGTTAGGTGTCACTTGGGAGCCTTCGAGATCATGTGGAGTTGAACCAAGGAATTTGTAAGGGTAAGGAGATCGCCTACTTCATGAAGATCTACCCGAGTGAGGCTAGTCCTTCGTGGACGTAAGCCATGGTAGAATATGCAAGGTTGCTTCTTCATGGACCCTTCATGGGTGGAGCCCTCCGTGGACTCGCGCAACTGTTACCCTTCGTGGGTTGAAGTCTCCATCAACGTGGATGTACGATAGCACCACCTATCGGAACCACGCCAAAAACCATCGTGTCTTCATTGCGTTTGATCTTCTCTTCTCTACCCCATTACTTTCCGCACAATTGCATGCTTTACTATTTTCGCTGCTTTATCTGTAGATATGCATGTGTAGGAAGCCTTGGTGATATCTTAACTTGTGCTAAAATCTGCCTAATTCCAAGAGAATTAAAAACTGCACTTTTGGATTGGTTAAGAGTCTATTCACACCCCCCCCCCCCGTCTAGACCTATCTTCTCGAACCTACAGTGCCGCCGAACAGCGCCTCGCCCGCCTCGTTGCACTCCTTGGACGAGGCCGCCACCTCCGCCACCCGCTGTCGGTACCGTCAGCGGGCGAGGTGGATCTCGTGGGCGGAGCGGTAGGACTGGAGCAGCGCCTCCTGCTCCACCAGGTCCGCGTCTGGCACCACCGCCCTGCCGGTGTTGAGCTGCTCCTCCGCCTGCACGTGTTCCTGGAGGGCGCGGTGGTTGTAGGCGGCGTCGGCCTGCGCCTCCCGGAACTGCTCCTGCCGCACCATGTCCATGTAATGGGCACGGGCCTCGCCGATGGCAAGGTGCAATGCACCTGCGAGGGTGTCGCGGAGGAGGGGGGGTGGCGCGGAGGATGAGGGCGGCGTCGGCTCGTCATCGGCAGCGTCCTCCATTGGGACGTCGTCGTCCTCCGAATGCCTGCCGGCCAGCCAGCCGCCAGCAATGGTGGCCATCTCCTTCTTCTGGTCCGTCGTCAGCCCGTCCTAGAGAGCTTTGGCGGGGGAGGGATCCATGGCGGGAGTGGTGCGGAGAGGGATCGGAGGTGGATGACAGCGGCTATGGCCGGGGTACCGGCTTTTATAGCAATGGTGGGCGGCAGATGGACGGACGGGTGGCGCCGGAGGAGACGCCTCAGTAACCATGTGCCATCAATGCGGGTGCAAATGGACGGATGGGCGGCCGTGGTGTCATTTGAACGCGCGACAGTTGCTTGCACCGGGAAGCAGCGCGGGCGGCGCTCTCTTGACCGGCACGCTGCTTCAATGCCGGCGCCAGTGAGTGGTCGCGTCCGCTCTGGCCGGGCATGAATGCGGACGCTGACGCTCTGGAGCGGCGCTGATAAAAAACACGCAGGAGGGGGGGTTTTGGTGGGCCAGGGCGGTCAGAAGCGGGCTTGGGATCGGTCCGGACTCCCGCAAACCTCCCGCACTTTTGTCTCCGGTTTGCGGGAGAAATTGCGTCCGGACCGCGCCGCGGACCGATAGAGGTCGGCGTTGGATGGATCACGCGATTTGGACAGCGTGGTCTGGACGAATGTGGGCGGTTTGCGGGTCAACCTTGGAGATGACCTAAGGTAGTACAAAGAACACCAGAAATAAAAATTACATCCAGATATGTAGACTATCTAGCGACGACTGCAAACACTAGAGCAAGCCAAAGGCGCACCGCCGTTATCACCCCTCCCTCGTCGGAGCCAGACAAATCTTGTTGCAGTAGATTGTTGTCGGGCCTGTTTCCGGAATATATCACGGAATAGCCTCAAGTCACACCAGCCCCAAGATCAGAACAACTGGTGGACTCCCTTGATATAGATAACCAGTACATACATAATATTACACAAGGTTGAGCCAGAGTGCTCAACATTTATTACAAAATTGTCAATATATGATGGTGGCAGTATATGACAGTGGTGTGGTGATATTACAACACTGATACAATAAAGTAAAGCCAAGCGTCAGTGTGAGGCTTGACTATTTTATTTGTGAGGCGGAAGCACTGCGGATGATACACGTGGAAGACTCCAAGACCACAAGTTGACTGACTGGGAACACCTCTAAGCGTCGGGCTTGCTAGCGCACTCTTCTTCCACAAGATCGTCTTCTTCCAGGTTTGGCCAAATTAACAAGCCAGGGACAAGCCTGTGAGTACGTTGGAATGTACTCGCAAACATTATGAACAAAAGATATACCGAATGCATATGTTCATGATGGACTAAATTATATGCATATGCTGACTGAAATTAAAGCATGGCATGATAATTATTAATACGGTGTGGAGGAATAAATATATCATTTTAGTAATAAACCAAGGAAATAAAATGGAACATCGGGCGTTGGACCGCCCGAGGAATTCCAAGAAAAATGCCAAACGGGTGTCTGAATGCGACGCCTCGAGAGGCCTTGAAAAAAAATGCCAAACGGGTGTCTAAAAGCGACGCCTCAAGAGGTCTTGAAAAGAAATGCCAAACGGGTGTCTAAAAGCGACGCCTCGAGAGGTCTTGAAAAGAAATGCCAAACGAGTGTCTAAAAGCGACGCCTCGAGAGGTCTTGAAAAGAAATGCCAAACGGGTGTCTAAAAGCGACGCCTCGAGAGGTCTTGAAAAGAAATGAGTATCCAGGTGGATTAACCATCCCAAGTGATACTCAGAAAAGAAAATAGAAATGAGTATCCAGGTGGATTAACCATCCCAAGTGATACCCAGAAAAGAAAATAGAAATGAGTATCCAGGTGGATTAACCATCCCAAGTGATACCCAGAAAACAAAATAGAAATGAGTATCCAAGTGGATTAACCATCCCAAGTGATATTCAGAAAAGAAAATAGAAATGAGTATCCAGGTGGATTAACCATCCCAAGTGATACTCAGAAAAGAAAATAGAAATGAGTATCCAGGTGAATTAACCATCCCAAGTGATACCCAAGGTTGCATATAGAAGAAAAGGATTAGTCCACAATAATATTCATGTTAACAATAATATTCATGCTGGCATCGGTAGTGACAATAATTATCCTGCAAAAATGAATCATGCTCAATTTTAATTATTTCCTTCGAAGACCGACACCGGGACCGACACTTGACCCTTCCCAGCTAACGTCCTTGACCGTGGACACGGCTATTCGAATAGGTATAACTCTGCAGAGGGTGTACTCTTTACCCACGTGTATAGGATTTCTTTAGCCAACACCGAGATGCTGACTAATTCCCATTACGATCTTGATACGTCTCCAACGTATCTATAATTTTGATTGTTCCATGCTGTTATATTATCAATCTTGGATGTTTTTATATGCATTTACAGCAATTATATATCATTTTTGGAGACTACTCTATTAACTTAGTGCCCAATGTCAGTTGCTGTTTTCTGCCCTGTTTTTGTTTTACAGAATATCAATACCAAACGAAGTCCAAATGCCATGAAACTTTTTGGAGATTTTTTTCTGGACATATACAACACTAGAGGCTTCGGGAGGAGGCCAGAAGCCCCAGGGGGAGCCCACGAGGCACCAGGGCGCGCATGGGGGGGGGGGGGCAGGCGCGCCCTGGTACCTCGTGAAGCCCACAGAGCTCCGTTTGACCTAATTCCACCACTATAAATTCCAAAAAAACCAGAAACCCTCAGGAGAGTCCACGAAATACTTTTTCCGCTGCCGCAAGTTTCTGTTCTCGAGAGATCCCATCTGGAGGCCTTCTCCGGCACTCCGCCGGAGGGGGAATCGATCACGGAGGGGCTCTACATCAACCTTGCTGCCCTTCCGATGATGCGCGAGTAGTTTACCACAGACCTTCGGGTCCATAGTTAGTAGCTAGATGGCTTCTTCTCTCTTTTTGATCTTCAATACAATGTTCTCCTCGATGTTCTTGGAGTTCTATCCGATGTAATCACTTTTTGCGGTGTGTTTGTTGGGATCCGATGAATTGTGAGTTTATGATCAGATTATCCATGAATATTATTTGAGTCTTCTCTGATCTCTTTTATGCATGATTATTATAGCTTCATATTTCTTCTCCGATCTATTGATTTGGTTTGGCCAACTAGATTGATTTATCTTGCCATGGGAAGAGGTGCTTTGTAATGGGTTCGATCTTGCGGTGCTCAATCCCAGTGACAGAAAGGGACATGACATGTATGTATCATTGCTATTAAGGGTAAAAAGATGGGGTTTATTCATACGTGAGTTTATCTTGTCTACATCATGTCATCGTTCTTAAGGCGTTACTCCGTTCTTTATGGACTTAATACACTAGATGCATGCTGGATAGCGGTCGATGTGTGGAGTAATAGTAGTAGATGCAGGCAGGAGTCGGTCTACTTGTCTCGGACGTGATACCTATATACATGATCATTGCCTTGGATATCGTCATGATTATTTGCTTTTCTATCATTTGCCCAACAGTAATTTGTCTACCCACCGTATGCTATTTTCTTGAGAGAAGCCTCTAGTGAAAACTATGACCCCCGGGTCTATCTAAATCATATACTAAAACCCTAAAAATACTTGCTGCAATTTTATCTTATTTATTTTATTTTGTATTTTTGTTTCAATCTATCTATCTATCACATACAATTTAATCTTGCAACTTACCGCCGAGGGATTAACAACCCCTTGATTGCGTTGGGTGCAAGGATTTGTTGTTTGTGTGCAGGTGCTGCTAACGAGGTGTTGCGTGATTCTCCTACTGGATTGATAACCTTGGTTTCATAACTGAGGGAAATACTTACTCTACTGTGCTGCATCATCCCTTCCTGTTCGGGGAAATACCAACGCAAGCTACAAGTAGCAGGAAGAATTTCTGGCGCCGTTGCCGGGGAGACATCATCAACATCTATCATGTACCTTTGCATAAACTCTCATCTCCTTGCATTTACTTTATTTGCATTTGCCTCTCATTTTCATCTCCCCCACTTCTAAAAGGTTTTTACAAAAATACAAAAATATTTTCCGTTTGCCTTTTTCTTGTTTGCTTGCTTGTTATCTTGTTTGCGTAGTCACGATGTCTCAAGAAAATACAAAATTGTGTGATTTTTCCAATACTAATAATAATGACTTTATTAGTACTCCGATTGCTACTCCCGCCGCTAGTGAGGAGACTTGTGATATTAATGCTGCTTTGCTAAATCTTGTTATGAAAGAACAATTTTCTGGTAGTCCTAATGAAGATGCTGCATCCCATCTTAACACTTTCGTAGAATTGTGTGATATGCAAAAGATAAAAGATGTGGATAATGATATTGTGAAATTAAAATTATTCCCATTCTCATTGTTGGATCGTGGAAAAATTTGGTTTTCATCTTTACCACGAAATAGTATCGATTCTTGGGATAGGTGTAAAGATGCTTTTATTACTAAGTATTTTCCTCCCGCGAAAAGTATTTCTCTTAGAAATAAAATTATGAATTTTAAGCAACTTTATCATGAACATGTTGCCCAATCTTGCGAAAGGATGAAATTAATGATAAGAAATTGCCCTACTCATGGTTTAAATTTATGGATGATCATACAAAAAATTTATGCGGGACTGAATTTTGTCTATAGAAATCTTTTAGATTCCGCCGCGGGTGGTACTTTTATGGAAATTACTTTGGGAGAAGCTACTAAATTGCTTGATAATATTATGGCAAATTATTCACAATGGCATACTGCAAGAGTTCCTACTAGTAAAAAAGTGAATTCTATTGAAGAAATTAGTACTTTGAGTGATAAAGTTAATGCGCTTATGAAATTGGTTGCTAGCAAAAATACTACTATTGATCCTAATGATGTGCCTCTATCCACTTTGATTGAGCAAAATAATGATCCCGTAGATGTGAATTTTGTCTCGCGAAACAATTTTAATAATAATGCTTATAGAGGTAATTTCAATGCTAGACCATTTCCTGGAAATTCTTCTAATAATTATGGCAATCCCTATGGCAATTCTTATAATAATAATAATAAAAGGATGCCCTCTGATCTTGAAAGTAATATTAAAGAATTTATTAATGCTCAAAAAGTTTTCAACACTACGATAGAAGGAAAATTGAGTAAACTTGATGATATGTCTAGGAGCATTGATAGAATTATTCATGATGTGGAAAATCTTAAGGCTAAAATTGTGCCACCCAAAATTGATATTAATGAATCAATTAAAGCTTTATATGTCTCGATGGATGAGAGTAGGAAAAGAACCGCCATGCTAAAAGCTAAACGAGAATTCTTAGAAAAGCGATTCCTCCCGGTTTTTATCGTAGTAATGATGAGGATATTAAAATGATTGGTGTTTCATCTATTGATTCTTTGTTTAGCAAAATTAAACTTGATGAAAAGGGGACTGAAGAAGAGTCAACTTCAGCTAAAGAGCGTCTCCATAATTCGGAGGGTGAAAATCTTGATAAGAAAATTGCTAAAAGTGGGTTTGGCGAGATAAAAACTTTAAATAGCGATGTGCCCACTCTCTTGGACTACAAAGATTTTAATTATGATAATTGTTCTTTGATTGAGTGCATTTATTTGTTACAATCCATGTTAAATTCACCCAACGCTTATGAGCGAAACAAGGCTTTTACTAAACACATCGTAGAAGCAATGATGAAAGCGTTAGAAGAAAGCTAGAACTAGAAATTTCAATTCCTAGAAAATTATATGATGAATGGGAACCCACCATTAAAGTTAAAATTAAAAACTATGAGTGCAATGCTTTATGTGATTTGGGTGCTAGCGTTTCCACGATTCCAAAATCTCTATGTGATGTGCTAGGTTTTACCAATATAAATGAATGTTCTCTTAATTTGCATCTTGCGGATTCCACTATTAAAAAGCCTTTGGGTAGAATTAATGATGTTATTATTCTTGCAAATAGGAACTATGTGCCCGTTGATTTTATTGTACTTGACATTGAATGCAATCCTTCATGCCCCATAATACTTGGTAGACCGTTCTTACAAACTATAGGTGCCGTTATTGATATGAAAGAAGGGAATATAAAATTTCAGTTTCCACTAAAGAAGGATATGGAACATTTCCCTAGGAAGAAAATTAAAGCACCATATTAATCCATTATGAGGACCACTTATGGAATCAACTTGAAGGATGACAATACTTGAAATTATGCGTTATGCCTAGCTAGGGACATAAAACAATATCGCTTGTTGGGAGGCAACCCAATGAATAAAATAAATTTTTATTATTTGTTTCTGTTATGGTGTGTTTTCATGTTTATGCTACTGTTATAATTGAGTTTTTGTGTTTTTAATTAGTGTTTGTGCCAAGTAAAGCCTTTAGGATGATTTGGAAGATAGTATAATTGATGCTGTTTGGAAAACAGAAAGTTTTGCGTCCAGTGCTGGAATTTTTTTTCTGTACTCGAGCGTCAAAAAAATCTGAAATTTTTACAAAGTATTGGTATATGAATTTCCCACGTTGTCCTAATTTTTCAGAATTTTTGGAGTTACAGAAGTATGGCTTTTAAATAGGTTGCAACAGACTGTTCTGTTTTTGACAGATTCTGTTTTTGATGTGTTGCTTGCTTGGTTTGATGAAACTATGGATTGTATCTGGGGGTATAAGCCATGGGGAAGTTATAATACAATAGGTATAATGCAAAAATAAAATATGAATGGGTTTGCAACAGTACTTAAAGTGGTGATTTATTTTGTTATATTAATGGATCTCACGAAGGGTTTTGTTGAGTTTTGTGTGATTGAAGTTTTCAAGTTTTGGGTGAGATCACGATGGATGAAGGAATAAGGAGTGGCAAGAGCCTAAGCTTGGGGATGCCTGAGGCACCCCAAGGTAATATTCAAGGAAGACTCAAGCGTCTAAGCTTGGGGATGCCCCGGAAGGCATCCCCTCTTTCTTCTACCAACCATCGGTAATTTTACTTGGAGCTATATTTTTATTCGTCACATGATATGTGTTTTGCTTGGAGCATCGTGTATTATATGAGTCTTTGCTTTGGTTGCTTTTTAGTTTGTCACAATCATCCTTGCTGAACACACCTATTTTGAGAGAGCCACACGTTCATCATAATTTGTTAGAATACTCTATGTGCTTCACTTAAATTTTTTGAGCTAGGCAGTTGCTCTAGTGCTTCACTTAAATCTTTTTGAGCACGGTGGTGGCTATATTTTGAAGAAATAAACTCTCATGCTTCACTTATATTATTTTGAGAGTTGACAAGATTAAAATTTTGAAGAAATGAACTCTCATGCTTCACTTATATTATTTTGAGAGTTGATAAGATTGAAATTTTGAAGAAATATTTGCACTCTCATGCTTCACTTGTATCTTTTTGAGAGTTGATGAAAGTAACGGTAATTTGCACAAGATATGAATTTGGTCCCAAAGTGATGAATATTCAAGAGGGATATAATAAAAACTTTCATGTAGATCATTGGATATGATAAGTGTGATTCCTTGCAATAGTTTTGCGATATGGAAATGATAATATGTGAGCCATGTTAGTGAGTAATTGTGATTTAGTAAGAATATTAGTGTTAAGGTTTGTGATTCCCTATGCATGCACATTAAGTCAATAGTTATGCAACAAAATTATATCCTACTTATGGTGCATTATTCGGTGTTAGTTATGTTCAATGCATGTTTATGACCGTTTTCGCTTTTTGGTTGGTTGCTTCTCAATCTTTTGCTAGCCTTCATTTGTACTAAGCGGAAATACTGCTTGTGCATCCAAAATCCTTAAACCCAAGTTGTGCCAAATGAGTCCACTATATCTACCTATATGCGGTATTTCAATGCCGTTCCAAGTAAATTTGCGTGTGCCAACTCTAATTTTCAAAATAATTTTCCATTTTATGTGCCCGTACCGCTCATGAAGCGGCAGGGGGTGGCCAATATTTTCCATGCTTGGTGTGTTATTCTCACGATGAGTGTTTATTCACTTGTCATTGCACGAGAGAGTGGCTAGTAATAGGGATGCCCAGTCCCACAATGAAATCAAAAATTAATAACAACAAAATTCCTTGGAAAGTGATGGTATGGAGGGCACCCGTGGATACGGCTAGCCATGGATTGTGAAAGAATGGTGGAAAGGAAATAAACTTTACTTTCTGTTTGGGAACCGCCTATGATGTGTCTAGCATGAAAAATATTGGGAATTCTCGATCGTTTTCGTTGACAGGAAAAGCATGCCTCTCAAAATATTTTTTATCTCTTTAATTTCAGCTTTGAGCTCTCGCACATTTGACAAATCTCTGCTTCCCTCTACGAAGGGCCTATCTATTTACTTTTATGCAATTTTTATTTTCTTGAGTCTCCATCTTCTCTTATAAAGCACCAACTAGAGAGCACTATTGTCATACTTGTGCATTGTGTGTAGCTAATATTTGAGTGTGTTTCATGAATGGATCAATGATTGAGCATAATGGGCTAGGGATAACTTTCTTTAGCGTTGATATTTTGAAAGACATGGTTGCTTGTTAATATGCTTGAGTATTTATATCTTCATGTCAAACTATAGACTATTGCTTTGAATCATTCAAGTCCAAATGTCCATGCTACAAAAGAAAAGAATATATGATGAATATGATAGGCAGCATTCCGCATCAACAATTCTGTTTTTATCATTTACCTACTCGAGGATGAGCAGGAATTAAGCTTGGGGATGCTGATACGTCTCCAACGTATCTATAATTTTTGATTGTTCCATGCTGTTATATTATCAATCTTGGATGTTTTTATATGCATTTACAACAATTATATATCATTTTTGGAGACTAACCTATTAACTTAGTGCCCAGTGCCAGTTGCTGTTTTCTGCCTTGTTTTTGTTTTACAGAATATCAATACCAAACGAAGTCCAAATGCCACGAAACTTTTTGGAGATTTTTTTTGGACATATACAACACGAGAAGCTTCGGGAGGAGGCTAGAAGCCCCAGGGGATGCCCACGAGGCACCAGGGCGCGCCCTGGTACCTCATGGGGCCCATAGAGCACCGTTTGACCTAATTCCACCACTATAAATTCCAGAAAAATCAGAAACCCTGAGGAGAGTCCACGAAATACTTTTTCCGCTGCCGCAAGTTTCTGTTCTCGAGAGATCCCATCTGGAGGCCTTCTCCGGCACTCCGCCGGAGGGGGAATCGATCACGGAGGGGCTCTACATCAACCTTGCTGCCCTTCCGATGATGCGTGAGTAGTTTACCACAGACCTTCGGGTCCATAGTTAGTAGCTAGATGGCTTCTTCTCTCTTTTTGATCTTCAATACAATGTTCTCCTCGATGTTCTTGGAGTTCTATGCGATGTAATCACTTTTTGCGGTGTGTTTGTTGGGATCCGATGAATTGTGAGTTTATGATCAGATTATCCATGAATATTATTTGAGTCTTCTCTGAACTCTTTTATGCATGATTATTATAGCTTTGTATTTCTTCTCCGATCTATTGATTTGGTTTGGCCAACTAGATTGATTTATCTTGCCATGGGAAGAGGTGCTTTGTAATGGATTCGATCTTGTGGTGCTCAATCCCAGTGATAGAAAGGGACATGACACGTATGTATCGGTGCTATTAAGGGTAAAAAGATGGGGTTTATTCATACGTGAGTTTATCTTGTCTACATCATGTCATCGTTCTTAAGGCGTTACTCCGTTCTTTATGGACTTAATACACTAGATGCATGCTGGATAGCGGTCGATGTGTGGAGTAATAGTAGTAGATGCAGGCAGGAGTCAGTCTACTTGTATCGAACGTGATGCCTATATACATGATCATTGCCTTGGATATCGTCAAGATTATTTGCTTTTCTATCAATTGCCCAACAGTAATTTGTCTACCCACCGTATGCTATTTTCTTGAGAGAAGCCTCTAGTGAAAACTATGACCCCCGGGTCTATCTAAATCATATACTAAAACCCTAAAAATACTTGCTGCAATTTTATCTTATTTATTTTATTTTGTATTTTTGTTTCAACCTATCTATCTATCACATACAATTTAATCTTGCAACTTACCGCCGAGGGATTGACAACCCCTTGATTGCGTTGGGTGCAAGGATTTGTTGTTTGTGTGCAGGTGCTGCTAACGAGGTGTTGCGTGATTCTACTACTGGATTGATAACCTTGGTTTCATAACTGAGGGAAATACTTACTCTACTGTGCTGCATCATTCCTTCCTCTTCGGGGAAATACCAACGCAAGCTACAAGTAGCAGGTCTTTGGGTTGAAAACACC
This sequence comes from Elymus sibiricus, assembly GCA_039707655.1. NCBI lineage: Eukaryota > Viridiplantae > Streptophyta > Magnoliopsida > Poales > Poaceae > Elymus > Elymus sibiricus. The sequence continues at coordinate 260,051,365 of CM077674.1, forward strand.
CTGACCAGCACACACCAGATTAACTTTCCGGATGCCAGGAATCACCCAAAGCATCGTTCAAGAAAAACTCTAAGATGGGGAGACCATCGTCTCGAATATCATGGGATCACTATTTATAACGTGCGGATTACAAGGGGTGTCCCCCTCTCGGCCCAGCCGGATACACCCATGCCCCCTGACCCGATGACTGGCATTAGTCCATGGCCATGTAACCCTCATCATGGCCCCTCTAAGCCGTACTCCCCTCGCGGGAAGACAAGTGGCAGCACGAATTTTAGCTAGGCATGACGGAACAAGACTCGATATAGGCCGACTCAGGAGGTGTTATTATTATGACTGGCATGCTTCACATGCCACAGTGACACCATCGTGTCATGATGTGACCCGTGCCCACCGGCACGACAAAGGCAGTGGTACACCCCTGATTCCTCACAATCTTCAACCAAGTTAGAAAGGTTCTTGTATGCATGAAATGCACAAAAAGATATGACCATGCATGCACTTGCTATCCACTACATATCCGGTGATATTTCGAACTTATGCAAACATGCATGCAAACACCATATCCCAAGTTCAAAAATACTTGCCTTGATCAAAGTAGGCAAAAGGTTATTCCTCGAAATTTTCGGCAAAGTTTCCCTCCTCGTTTTCTATAAAATAAGAATTCAAATCAAAAATTTTGTGACAGTACAAAAAGTTGGCTCAAAATATTTTTAAATAAATGCTAAAAAACTAGAGTGAAAAATAAAATTTTCAGAAAAAGAATCAATTAAAAAGGAGTTATGGTTAAAAAGTAATAAAGGTTTTAAAACCAGGGACCTCCCTATAAATAAAATAACTGCTACCGGGTCCCTGCTATAATAAAAGAAAACGCCTCAGAACGGAATACGTTTTCCATCTTAGAAAACGTACTGAGGTAGAAGACGTTTTCGGAAATAACAGAAAAGGATAAAACGCTGACGGGCGGGCCCCACCCGTCAGGTTTGAAATTCAAACGCGCTTCGCGCGCGTGCACAGAGAGGGTGCGGTGGTCACCGGCGGCGATCGCCGGCGTTTCAGGAGGCGACAATGGTAGGGGTGTGCTCGGGGAAGTATTCCGCGTTGGTGGGTGGTGGAGTTGGTCGCCGGCGAGCACTGTGGCGACGGCGGGGTCAACTCCGGCGGACGGCCACGTCGGGTGGTGATGGATCTCGTCGGGGAGGGCTCCGATCATCAAATTGACGCGCGGAATGAATGAGTGTGTGCACGAGGAGGTTACTGATGAAGTTTGAGGGGTGAAGGTGGTCGAACGGCGACGTGAGGTTCGCGGGGACAGTGGTGGATCGGGCGGCCGGAGTCGGGGAAGAAGACCTCCTCGAGGTAGTCCGACTCCTCTGGGTGTCGATTGGGAGTGGGTGGAGGCGGTGGGAGTACTGAACGGAGCTCGGGGGCTCCTTTTATAGGCGAGACGAAGATGGCCGAAGCGAGGCGGATCGTGGCGGAGTAATTCCAGCCGGCGAGGTAGGTTTGGGGCGGTCGGCCTGGGCGGTGGTCATCAGTGGGGTCGGTGGAGTTTTCTCGAAGCGCCAGCGCGACGTCCTTGAGCTCTATCGCCTTATCCCGAAGCTGAGCTCCCTTACGGCCATGGCGGACGGCGAGCGGCTCCGGCGACTGACAGGCGGGGCTCGGTCGGCTTGGACGGCGCGTGGGAGTTGCGAAGGTGCTGCCGCGTGGAGAGGAGGTAGGAGAGGGAGCGGTGGGGAGGAGTGATGGTGGCTGGTGGCTGTGCTGATCCTCTCGGCCGCCGCGGCCGAGGGCAGTGGCCGTTGCACCGGCCTGCCACTGTTCTGTCGGCGGCGAGAGGCTAGCGAGGGGGTCCACGGCGATGCATTGATGATCAGCAGAGGTGCGGATGAGGGAGAGGTGGAGTGAAGTGCACCGCACGGCATCGATTCCCTCTTCTCTGAACTTCTCTGCATTTTTCTGAATTTTTCGACAGTGATCTACAATGCACATGAGGTGTATGATGAAATGCTAGATGGCCCTAGGCATTTTTGGAATTTTTAAGAATTTTTGTGGTGAGGTACTGATGCATAACAGAGATGCTGGCAAAATTTCAGAATTTTTGGAGTAATTAAAATTAGGTTTTGAGCAAAGAGTTTGAATCTGGTCCAAATTTCAATTGAATGAAATTTGAAAATTTTGAACTGTGGAACAGAATGTTTTTGATGAAATGGAGTGTGGGTACTGTCAAGTAGCTGGGATAATTTTTGTGGGTGCAAAAGAGCTAGGAAAAATATAGTTCCTTTATAAATCAAAGGGACTAGGAATAAATGAAATTCAAATTTTGGAATTTGCTAAATATGATAAAAAATATTTCTGTGGAGAGGAGAAGTATTGGGTACTGTCCTAGGGTGTGAGGATGACTTGGATGATAATTTAAAATGACAGAATAATTTTTGTGAGAATTTTCTAAGTGTTTGAAGAAAAATGAAATGGATCATTCCATTGAAATAATTTAATTATTCAAAAAAAAATCTGAAAGAAAATATTTTTGATCCTTCAAAAACATTTACTCAAGTAAGAAACCATCAAATCAGAACCATTTTTTAAAATTTTGAAACCCAAATGAAAACTTAAAAATGGCTTTCAAAACAAAAGAAGAAGAAATAGAGCCATAGTGATTCAAATCATTTTTCTTTTTAAAGAAAAGATTTTGAGAATCAAAGAAAATATTTTTGGGGTGTTACAATTGTTGGGAAGTCGCCGTGTTGCCCTACAGGACTAGCACACCAGAACAGCAACCGCCGCCAATGAAGAAAAGTGTAGATCGAAAGATTTAACGTGTAGACACACACACACACAAAACGGATCCACATTAATCCACAAAAGACAAACGCCGATCGGATCCCACGAGATTCACCGGAGACAAACCTCCACACGTCCTCCGACAACGCTAAAAGCATCGCCGGGACGGGGGTCAGACAGAGAGAATCTTATTCCATCTTCAGAGAGGCGCCGCCGCCTAGCCTCAAGCAGAAACCTAACAAAACTTAAAAAAGCATAAAATAACATAGCCCTCCAAACGGCAAGGCTTGGATCCATCACGTCTCCATGGTCCTATGGCCAGAACTGACTGGTGCCGGTGCCGGCGGAAGGCCTGAGGAACCTTATAGGCGGGATGTCCTTGCGTACGAGCCAAGGGGTAGTTTCTATGCGTACGAGTGAATACTGAACTATATCTGAAACCGTTGACAGCATCTCTATCAGAACAAAACATGCTTCTGGAATCATGCTTCTACAGGCGTGATAGCGGGAAGCACTGCAAAATCGGTTCGTTTGTCGTCCGCGTCGAGGAGGCGAAAATGCCGTGTTGTTTACTGCTTGGAGCTAGCTGCACGCGGTCCAGTTAATTAGCGGTGAGGCGACCTAGGCCGCTAGGCGCACGTCTTGTCTTGTCGGTAACCGTGGATGCAAAGCATCATGGACGTGCCAAAAAAACTTCAGCAGAAACAAATACTTGTTCCCATTGGGGAGCAGCTGTGCGGTTGTCACAGGTGCGATCTGTCCGCTGTCGGGTAGATTAGTCACTCCTTTCCAGTTTACATGCCTCAAATCTATAATCTCATCAACCAAGGCAGATGGTGAGTGAACAAATGTATCTTGTATTTTACAAAACTATCCATATTAAACTGATGCATTAATTTGGATGAATTGCAATCCATGCATGTCTGGCCACTAGATGAGTAGAAACATTACATGCATTGGTGAGTTCCTTTTTAATTCTTGCATGCAAAGATTTAATGCACCTCAGAATCTCAAAAGAAGATGGAGATGAACCCTTTAAATTGAAAAAACGAAAAAAATTGAGATGAGCCCTCTAAGAGCATCTACAGACGACTTGGCAAATCGGACCCCTCAAACGCCCGCTGACGCGACCGGGCGCGTCCGCGGACAGTGACCGGTCACGACTCAAATTTGCTCCTCAGCATCCGAGTCTCTCATATTTCATACCCTAGATCCACACAAACCATGCAAAGTAAACCTACATACTACGACACGCTAGCTACGATTCATCATCGGAACTGTCCAAGACGTCGGTGCCGGGCGTCGGGTGGACGGGCGCGTAGGAGGGCTCCGGCTCCTCCTCCTCCTCCTCCTCCATATACACGAGCATCTCGTCGACTTCCGCGGTGTGCTCCGCCTCCATCTCCTGCTGATGACGGTGTCTGGCCTCCGCATCCGACTCCGAGCGGAGGGAATCAAGGGCCGCCTGCAGATCCGCATCCCCAGCGTCCCCCACATCCTCCTCCGTCTCCTCAACCTCCTCCTCCTCCTCAACCTCCTCCTCCTCCTCCTCCAAGTCCTCCTCCGCGGCGATCCGGGCTTCGCGCCTTGCCCGGATCTGCTCAAGGAGCTGCAGCCGGTGCTCCGGCGTTAGATATGTGCAGTTCCTTACCCGGAGGCGTGGGGGCATGGCTACTAGTGTCGCGGATGACGAGTGGAAAGTGGCGGCGACGTCGGACGGGAGGGAGGAAATGTGGACGGGTAGGGTTTCGGTGCCGACGGTCAGCGGTCGGCTTAAATAGCCGAGCTAGGCACTACGTGGCCCGTCGGAGCGGCGCCACGCGGCGCCATCGGTCCGACGAAGGAGACGAGCTTCGAACCGCCGGGTTTCGGAGTGTTTTCCTGTGGGACCCCATCGTCAGTCCGACGTGGCGGACGCGCCCGGGCGTCCCGATATCCGTCCCATATTTAGGCTGGATATGAGGGATTCCGGTCAGTCCGGGCGTTTGAGGCCCGTTTGAGAAGCCCGTCTGGATCGCTTTTTCGTGACGGGTCAGCGATCGGACCGTCCGTCCGGACGTTTGAGGCAGGTATGTGATGCCCGGCCATAAATGCTCTAAACCGGAAAGGAGTGAGTATATGTCAAAGATCGCATTATTGTACTCCAGATCACGGGAAGGGCTTTAAATGGCTTTGTGGAGGGAATTTTCCTTTTATGACACACGGTACAGTATGTCGTACTCGGTAGAGGAAAATAGCCCATGTTGCACGCCGAATTCTTAGCCTGGGCTAGTTAGCGTGGTCCATCGCGCAGGGCGCGGGCCTGGCTCTAAGCATAGTTTTTTGATCCGTGGAACTTGGGCCGCATTACTCTGGTCTGTCTAGCAGGCCGGCATACTAGCGAGCTGCGGTGGGAGATAAAATGGGCCGGGGCTATGTATTGAGTTCTGCCGAAAGAAATTAGGATTTTAGTTAAAAAAATATTGCCTAAAAAAGTTAAAAAAACTAGAATCTTTTAATTTCGCAAAATATATATTCGGTTTATAATAATGATAAACGACACTAAATTTAGAAACAAGTTCACATTTTTTTTTAAAGATTACAAAACTAAAAAACTTCACAAATTTTAAAAAGTATCATGAAAACAGGAAAGCGTACTTTAATAGAACATTCAAAAAATTGAAAATATGCCCGTAATTTTTTTTAAAGTTATGATTTTCATAAAATATGCTTGAATTGACAATTGTTCGCAAAATTAAGAAAACTAAAAAATTAAAATCTTCAGGAATATTAAAAATGTAAATGGATTGTTTAAAATTGTTCATGAATTTTAAATGATAATAAAAATAAAAGATACACACAAAAAAACAATCAGAAGAAATAAATGAGCGGGAAAAACGACCCCTCGACCTGTAGCGGGCTGGTCCAATAGTGTCGTGCAGTCACTTCAGAATAGGATTACCTTGACTGATTGGCACTTGATATTTTTTTGTTTCACTAAGAGTAGTAGCACTAGTACCAGCCTTTTTTTAGCATGAAGGGTAGTACTAATTCTTTCCTTTTCTTTAATCGTATACTAGGCTCACACAATATGCAGTTATATGAGTAAACGAGGAAGTATTGTATACACCATCAACATAACTTAGAGCGGATACTTGAACTTCATGCATTTGAATGAACAACATTGCTTTAGGGCACATGACCATCACATGTAAATATTTCTTTCGAAAGTCCCAACATATTGGTTTGTCATTTCCAATCGCTCCGCCCAATTTCCCTCCACGGTACCAACTGAGGTACCAAAGCCATTGTTGTGCATGTTAAAACAAGTATGATAAGGATTTTATAGCCAACATAAGTAGTACTACCTCGGTAAACTAATATAAGATGTTTTAGATCACTACTTTAGTGATCTAAAACGTCTTATATTAGTTACAGAGGGAGTATTTTATAATCATATGCGGGCTAAATTATTAGCCATGCTCTTCCGTGAGCTATGATTGGATGTCCCATGTCTTGATAAGTCATTTTGTAATTGAGTCATTTGATTACTTCTGCAAACCGATGATCCTATTATAGGATACATGTCCATATCAAATTTCAAAATATTAGTCACAATGATGACACAACTAGATCACAACTCAGTCCAACATAAGTCACAACAACTCTTCTATGAGGACCATACTAGGAGAACATCATGGCCTAGACATAGCACACACATGTATTCATTTATTCTGTGTGGGTGGAGAGAGAGAGAGAGAGAGAGAGAGAGAGAGAGAGAGAGAGAGAGAGAGAGAGAGAGAGAGAGAGAGAGAGAGAGAGAGAGAGAGAGAGAGAGAGAGAGAGAGAGAGAGAGAGAGAGAGAGAGAGAGAGAGAGAGAGAGAGAGAGAGAGAGAGAGAGAGAGAGAGAGAGAGAGAGAGAGAGAGAGAGAGAGAGAGAGAGAGAGAGAGAGAGAGAGAGAGAGAGAGAGAGAGAGAGAGAGAGAGAGAGAGAGAGAGAGAGAGAGAGAGAGAGAGAGAGAGAGAGAGAGAGAGAGAGAGAGAGAGAGAGAGAGAGAGAGAGAGAGAGAGAGAGAGAGAGAGAGAGAGAGAGAGAGAGAGGACCATGATGTTCGAGCGAGCAGGATCACCAGAATACCGTTTCCGCATCGCCCGCCCTACGGCGGTCGATCTTCATGATCGCTACCGGGGCCGCGCCACCCGTACCAAGGGTTCGTCCGCCGATCCAGTCGATCGGCTGCCCTAGAGAGTCTTTTTCCCGATCCTTTGATCCGGGTTTTTCACTCTCCTCGGTCGCATTGATCGGCGTTTTCTTTTTGGTTTTTCGATCTAAGATCGGTTTGCGTCGCCCGCCGCCGCCGTCGACCCCCGCGCGCCTCTACTCCGACACCGGCGCGACCACCCGGCCTCTACGACCAGGCGGCCTCGCGCGACGCGGCTGCCCGTCACGGCCGTCGTCCGTGCGTCTACCCACCCGTCGCTCTGCGCCGGCCGTCGCCGCCCCGCCTTGCTCCGAACGGGACTCCTCCATCACCTCCCGCCTCCGCCACGTATGTACGGCCGCCTCTGCACGGCGCTGTGTTCGCTGCTCGGGTGCCACTGCTGCGTTGGCCGCTCGGGCGCCGGCGCTGCATTGGTCGCCTGGGCGCCGGTGCTGACGTGCTCGTCCGCACGTCGTCCCATGCCGGGCGTCGTCGCCGGCTTCAGCTCGGACTCCGCACCACCCCGCCTCCACCGAGCGGCGTCCCCGACCTCGCGCGCGATTGGATTGATCACCCGCCCACCCGTGATCCGCCCCATCCGCGCCGTCCTAACGACCTGGCCCATCAGTTGCGCCAGCCTCCGAAGACCAGTGAAGATCGTCTCCGAGTACAACGCGCCCCTGCACTGATCGAGCAACGAGATGCCGCTGCGTCACCCCAACGGGCCGCAGCACCGCCGCCCGTGGTTCTTCCCGTGGCTGCACCGACCCACGTGCCGCCGCTGCGTCGCCCCTCGGGCCGGAACGCCGCAGCACACGGTCCACGTCGCCGCCCCGAGGCCATCCCTGCGGCTGCACCGACCCGCGCATTCCCGCTGCATTGCCCCTTCGGGCGGTAGCGTCGCGGCACGCGGTTCACGCCGCCGCCCCGAGGTCTTCCCCGCGGTCGCCCTGACCGGCGCGCTGCCGCTGCGTTGCCCTTCGGGCCGTAGCGCAGTGGCGCGCGGTCCACTCCGCCATCCCCGCGCGTCGACTTCCACGGGATATGTGTCGCGCCGCCTCCCTCACCGCGGGAACGCCGTCGTCCGCGCCCTGTCTTCGTCACGATGTCGGGTTCTTCCTCGCCTACTTCGAGCACAACCGCCGCGCTACTAACATAGCCGCCGCCGCCACTCTTCTTCCGTCGCTGCCGCTGCTACCCCCATAGCCGCCGCCACCGTTCACCCCCTTCGTCTTCGTTTAGCACCAGCTCATCGCCAGCGTCGCCGTCATCTTCCCCGACCATTTCATCTACTCCGACCACCGCGGGCGACATTGGGTCCACGCCGATTAGCACCGCAACCGTCGTCGAGTCCTTCTCTGCTAGCCCCCTCGACATGGCGTACGGCTCGTGCAGGTCCCCATCTACGCATGCCCGGTGCTAGCAACACCGATGCGTGCCTTCGTCCACGACGTGTCCCCGGCTTGGCAAGCCTGTAGCGGCGCCTCGTCAACATCGACTTCGTCCGTCTATGCATGCCTGGTGATGGCAACACTGACGCGTGCCTTCGTCCACGACGTGTCCCCGGGCTTGGCAAACCCGGTCGACATCTCGTTAATACCGTCTTCTTCCCGGCGCACCACCACCTTGACACCACTGCGCCCCTTGACTAACTCGGCGCCTCCTTGCGCCCACGGCTCCACGACGACTCCATTGACACTGGCCACCCCGACTCGACATCGACCACGGTGTCCCTTGCACGGCTACCTCGACCACGGCTACACCACTCTACGCTCTCGGCTACCTCGACATCGCCACAAAGGGCTATCACCTCGCCTGAGCAACTCGCCAGCTTCCTCTACAGTCAATGCATCCGCGCCGTGACATCGTCAACGACGCTCGCGCTACGACCACGGGGGGGGGGGGGATGTGAACCTGTTGGCTTATACCTTCAGTTTCTCTCCAGTCTGACCGTCCGCGACGCTACCGCTACGACTGCGGGGGGGGGGGGGGTGTTGGAGTATAGATTATGGTAGGCTAGGATTTGTTAAGATCGATTGTATTCTTTCCTATACAATTCCTACCTTATCGATAGGAGAGGCTTCTTGCCCTCCAGGTCTTGTACTCTATATATACTTGCCCTCGAGGCTTAATAATACATCCACGGCATTACGCCAATCCCTCTCTATTCCTTCTACAGTAACTAGTTGTCATCAATTAACAAATGAGATAGTGAGGAGGACGATCCCTAGGCTAGGCATGAACGACCTTGTTGACACGCCCCTCACACCACTACCACCGGATCTAACATTCCATACATATATGATGGTCATTAAGAGTTTCCTTATGGATGCGCAATGAAATAGTGGCGTCTTTGTTACTCCCTCGATTCTATGGCCAATGGGAGAGAGGTGATTTCTAGAACCAATACACTCTTCAATCCAATAGCATGTACTCAGTACAAAATCCTAGGTGTTCTACCCAATAAACATTCCAGGCCGTGATCGACACGTAGAATCGATCTACTCATAACATTGATACGTCTCCAACGTATCTATAATTTTTGATTGTTCCATGCTATTATAGTATCAATCTTGGATGTTTTATATGCAATTATATGCAATTATATATCATTTTTTGGGACTAACCTATTAACCTAGTGCCCAGTGCCAGTTGCTGTTTTCTGCTTATTTTTGGTTTTTCAGGAAATCAGTACCAAACGAAGTCCAAATGTCACGAAACTTTTTGACGGGTTTTTTCTGGACAAAAGAGACCCTGGAAGCTTCGGGAGGATGCCAGAAGCCTCACGAGGAGGCCACAAGGCAACAGGGCGCGGCTCCGGGGGAGGGGCGCGCCCTGATGCCTTGTGGGCCCCTCATGGCTCCTTTTGACCTAATTCCACTTCTATAAATTCTCAAATATTCGGAAACCATCAGAGAGCCAGATGAGAAAACCCTACCGCCGCCGCAAGCCTCTGTTCTTCCGCGATCCCATCTGGAGGCCTTTTCTGGTACTCTGCCGGAGGGGGAATCGATCACGGAGGGCTTCTTCATCAACCTTGCTGCCCTTCCGATGATGTGTGAGTAGTTTACCACAGACCTACGAGTCCATAGATAGTAGCTAGATGGCTTCTTCTCTCTCTTTGATCTTCAATACCATGTTCTCCTCGATGTTCTTGGACTTCTATCCGATGTAATCTTCTTTTGCGGTGTGTTTGTTGGGATCCGATGAATTGTGAGTTTATGATCAGATTATTCATGAGAAATATTTGAGTCTACTCCGAACTCTTTTATGCATGATTGTTATAGCTTTGTATTTCTCTCCGATCTATCCATTTGGTTTGGCCAACTAGATTGATTTATCTTGCAATGGGAGAGGTGCTTTGTGATGGGTTCAATCTTGCGGTGCTCAATCCCAGTGACAGATAGGGACATGACACTTATTTGTATTGTTGCCATTAAGGATAAAAAGAAATGGTTTAATCATATTGCTTGAGTTTACTTTGTCTACATCATGTCATCTTGCTTAAGGCATTACGCTGTTTTATATTTAATACCCTAGATGCATGCTGGATAGCGGTCGATGGGTGGAGTAATAGTAGTAGATGTAGGCAGGAGTCGGTCTACTTGTCTCGTACATGATGCCTATATACATGATTATTGCCATGAATCCGTCATAATTATTTGCTTTTCTGTCAATTGTCCAACAGTAATTTGTTTACCCACCGTATGTTCTGTGCTCGAGAGAGAAGCCTCTAGTGAAAACTATGGCCCCCGGGTCTATCTTTATCATATATTAAAATCCAAAAATACCTTGCTGCAATTTATTTACTTTTATTTTTTTTGTAATTTACTTTTTATCTTTCACTATCAGAATTAATCCTTGCAAATAACCGCTAAGGGGATTGACAACCCTCTTATTTGCGTTGGGTGCAAGTGTTTGCTTTTGTGTGTGTAGGTGCTGCTAAAGAGGTTTTGTGTGGTTCTCCTACTGGATTGATAACCTTGGTTCTTAACTGAGGGAAATACTTATCTCTACTATACTGCATCATCCTCTCCTCTTCGGGGAAATACCAACGCAGTCTACAAGTAGCAGGAAGAATTTCTGGCGCCGTTGCCAGGGAGACATCACCAGAACCTATCAAGTACCTTCGCATAAACTATCATCCACTTGCATTTATTTTATTTGCCTTTTATTTGCATTTGCCTCTCGTTTTCATCTCCCCCACTTCTAAAACAATTTTACAAAAACACAAAAATATTATCGTTTGCTTGTTTGCTAGTTTGCTTGCTTCGTCGTGATGTCTCAAGAAAACACAAAATTGTGTGACTTTTCCAATACTAATAATAATGATTTTATTAGTACTCCTATTGCTCCTCCCACCACTAGTGCGGAGTCGTGTGACATTAATGCTGCTTTGCTTAATCTTGTTATGAAAGAACAATTTTCTGGTAGTCCTAATGAAGTTGCTGCATCCCATCTAAATACTTTCGTTGAACTTTGTTATATGCAAAAGAAGAAAGATGTGGATAATGATATTGTTAAATTGAAATTATTTTCATTCTCGTTACGAGATCGTGCTAAAATTTGGTTTTCATCCTTGCCTAGAAATAGTATTGATTCTTGGGATAAGTGTAAGGATGCTTTTATTGCCAAGTATTTTCCTCCCACTAAGATTATTTTTTAAGAAATCAAATTATGAATTTTAAGCAACTTGAGAATGAACATGTTGCTCAATCTTGGGAGATAATGAAATTAATGATAATAAATTACCCAACTCATGGTTTAAGCTTATGGATGATCATACAAAAAATTTATGCGGGACTAAACTTTGTTTCTAGAAATTTGCTAGACTCTGCCGCGTGTGGTACTTTTATGGAAATTACATTGGGAGAAGCTACAAAACTTCTTGATAATATTATGACAAATTATTCTCAATGGCACACTGAACGAACTCCAACTGGTAAGAAGGTAAATTCTGTTGAAGAAATTGATACTTTGAGTGATAAGATGGATGCTCTTATGAAATTGGTTGCTAGTAAGAGTGCTCATATTGATCCTAATGATGTGTCATTGTCTACTTTGATTGAGCAAAATAATGGTGCTATTGATGTGAATTTTGTCTCTAGAAATAATTTCAACAACAATGCTTATAGGGGTAATTTCAATCCTAGACCGTTTCCTGGAAATTCCTCTAATAACTATGGTAATTCCTATGGTAATCCATATAATAATAATAGTATACCCTCTGATCTTGAAAGTAATATTAAAGAATTTATTAATTCGCAAAAGATTTGCAATGCTATGGTAGTAGAAAAATTGAATAGAGTTGATGAAATGTCTAGGAACATGGATAGAATTGCTCATGATGTGGAAAATATCAAAATTAAAATTTTGCCACCCAAGCATGATATAAATGAGTATATTAAAGCTATCTATGTCTCCATAAATGAAAGTAAAGAAAGGACCGCTAGGTTGGGAGCTAAGCGAGAATTCTTAGAAAAAGCTATTCCACCCGGTTTCTATCGTAGTAATGATGAAGATATTAAAATGATTGATGTCTCACCTATTGAATCTTTATTTAGTAACATAAAAATTGATGAAAAAGGGACTGGAGATGAGTCAACTTTAGCTAGAAGGTGTCCCAATTATTTGGAGGGTGATGATCTTAATGATAAAAATGACAAAAGTGGGTTTGGAGAGGTCAAAACTTTAAATAGTGATGTGCCCACTACTTTGGATTACAAGGACTTTAATTATGATAATTGTTCTTTAGTTGAATGTATTTCCTTGTTGCAATCCATGATTAGTTCACCTAATGCCTATGAACAAAATAGAGCTTTTACTAAACATATTGTTGAAGCTATGATAAAAGCTCATAAAGAAAAACTTGAGTTGGAAGTTTCAATTCCTAGAAAATTGCATGATGAATGGGAACCTACTATTAAAGTTAAAATCAAAGATTATGAATGCAATGCTTTATGTGATCTAGGTGCTAGCGTTTCTACTATACCAAAATCTTTGTGTGATGTGCTAGGTCTCACCGATATGGATCCTTGTTCCCTTAATTTACATCTAGCGGATTCCACTATTAAAAAACCATTGGGTAGAATAAATGATGTGCTTATTCTTGCTAATAGGAATTATGTGTCCGTGGATTTTATTGTGCTTGATATTGACTGTAATCCGTCTTGTCCTATAATACTTGGTAGGCCTTTCCTACGAACCATAGGTGCTATTATTGATATGAAAGAAGGCAATATAAGATTTCAATTTCCATTAAAGAAAGGGATGGAACACTTACCTAGAAAGAGAATTAAGCTACCATATGAATCTATTATGAGGGCCACCTATGGAATTAATTTGAAGGATGACAACACTTGAAACTATGCATTATGCCTAGCTAGGGGCATAAAACAATAGCGCTTATTGGGAGGCAACCCAATGAATAAAATATATTTTTTGTTTTACCTTCTGTTTTTGTGTGTTTACACAATTATAGCCTCTGTTATGGTTGTGTTTTTATCTTTTAATTAGTGTTTGTGCCAAGTAATGCCTTTGGGATGATTTGGAAGATAGTATAATTGATGTTGTTAGAAAACAGAAACTTTTGCGTCCAGTACTGACATTTTGATTTTTTGTTGGAGCGTCAGAACCTTCTGAATTGTTTACACAATACTGATATATGAATTGCCCACGTTGTCCTAATTTTTCAGAATTTTGGGAGTTACAGAAGTATGAGTTTAATTCAGATCTTTACAAACTGTTCTGTTTTAGACAGATTCTATTTTTGTTGCATAGTTTGCTTATTTTGATGAATCTATGGATCGTATCGGGGGGTATGAGTCATGGAGAAGTTGGAGTACAGTAGCATTATGCTAATATTAAATATGAATCAATTTACAATAGTACCTAAAGTTTAAGATTTGTTTGTTATACTAACGGATCTCATGAGGTTTCTGTTGAGTTTTGTGTGCTGAAGTTTTCAAGTTTTGGGTCAGACTACGATGGATAAAGGAATAAGGAGTGGCAAGGGCCTAAGCTTGGGGATTCCCAAGGCACCCCAAGGTAATATTCAAGGAAGACTAGAGCGTCTAAGCTTGGGGATGCCCCGGATGGCGTCCCTTCTTTCGTCTACAATCTATCGGTAACTCACTTGGAGCTATATTTTTATTCATCACATGATATGTGTTTTACTTGGAGCGTCTTGTGCTATAGTTTGTTTGATTTTTAGTTTGTCACAATCATTTTTGCTGAACACACCTTTTTGAGAGGGACACACATTATTTGTGATTTGCTAGAATACTCTGTGTGCTTCACTTATATCTTTTGAGCTAGGCAGTTGCTCTAGTGCTTCACTTATATCTTTTAGAGCACGGCGGTGGTTATATTTTAAAGAAATAGTTGCACTCTCATGCTTCACTTATATCTTTTTGAGAGTATAATGAATAGCAATGGTAATATGCACGGGTTATGAATTTGGTCCTAATATGATAGGTATTCAAGAGGGATATAATAAAAACTTTCATGTAAATCACTGAATATGATAAGTTTGATTCCTTGCAATAGTTTTGCAATATTAAGATGGTAATATGTGGGAGGTGCTAGTAGATAATTGTTGTTTAGTAAGAATATTGGTGTTAAGGTTTGTGATTCCCGAAGCATGCACGTATGATCTGTCGTTGTGCTAAGAAGTTGAAGCATGATTTATTATTGATTGTCTTCCTTTGTGTGGCGGTTGGGGGGGCGCGATGGTTAACTCCTACCAACCTCCCCCCTAGGGGCATGCGTAGTAGTACTTTGCTTCGAGGGCTAATAAACTTTCGCAATAAGTATGTCAGCTCTTTATGACTAATGTGAGTCCATGGATTATACGCAATCTCACCTTTCCGCAATTTGCTAGCCTCTTCGGTACCGTGCATTGCCCTTTCTCACATCGAGAGTTGGTGCAAACTTCACCGGTGCATCCAAACCCCGTGATATGATACGCTCTATCACACACAAGCCTCCTTATATCTTCCTCAAAACAGCCACCATACCTACCTATCATGGCATTTCCATAGCCATTCCGAGATATATTGCCATGCAACTTCCACCATTCTGTTTTTATGACACACATCATCATTGTCATATTGCTTTGCATGATCATATAGCTGACATAGTATTTGTGGCTCAGCCACCGTTCATCATTTTTTATACATGTTATGTTAGTATCATTGCACATCCTGGTACACTGCCATAGGCATTCATATAGAGTCATATTTGTTCGACTTTCGAGTTGTAATTTTGAGTTGTAAGTAAATAGAAGTATGATGATCATCATTATTAGAGCATTGTCCCAGTGAGGAAATAAATAAATAAAAGAAAAAAGAGAGGCCAAAAAGAGCCCACAAAAAAATAAAAAATAAAGAAAAAAATAATAAAATGAGAGAAAAAGAGAGAAGGGGCAGTGTTACTATCCTTTTCCATACTTGTGCTTCAAATTAGCACCATATTTTTTTATATAGAGAGTCTCCTATTTTGTCACTTTCATATACTAGTAGGAATTTTTCATTATAGAACTTGGCTTGTATATTCCGATGATGGGCTTCCTCAAATGCCTGAGGTCTTCATGAGGAAGCAAGTTGGATGCACACCCACTTAGTTTTTCATGTTGAGCTTTCATACACTTATAGCTCGTAGTGCATCCGTTGCATAGCAATCCCTACTCCTCGCATTGACATCAATTGATGGGCATCTCCATAGCCCGTTGATTAGCCGCGTCGATGTGAGACTATCTTCTACTTTTTAACTTCCCCTTATTAATATCTACCTCCACATTCTATTCCACCTATAGTGCTATATCCATGGCTTGCGCTCATGTATTGCGTGGGGGTTGAAAAAGCTAAAGCGCGTTAAAAAGTATGAACCAATTGCTTGGCTAAAACCGGGGTTGTGCATGATAAATACTTTGTGTTAAGAAGATGGAGCATGACAGGATTATAAGATTTTGTAGGGATAACTTTCTTTAGCATTTTTATTTTGAAAGACATGATTGTTTATTAGTATGCCTGAGTATTGATGTCTTTATATCAAATTATAGACTATTGCTTTGAATCATTCGTATCTTAATATTCATACCGTAAAAGAGAATTACATGATGAAACATGTTAGGTAGCATTCCACATCAAAAAATTTGTTTTTATCATTTACCTACTCGAGGACGAGCAGGAATTAAGCTTGGGGATGCTTGATACGTCTCCAACGTATCTATAATTTTTTATTGTTCCATGCTATTATAGTATCAATCTTGGATGTTTTATATGCAATTATATATCATTTTTTGGGACTAACCTATTAACCCAGTGCCCAGTGCCAGTTGCTGTTTTCTGCTTGTTTTTGGTTTTTCAGGAAATCAGTACCAAACAAAGTCCAAATGCCATGAGACTTTTTTACGATTTTTTTCTGGACAAAAGAGACCCTGCAAGCTTCGGGAGGATGCCAGAAGCCTCATGCTACTTGTAGACTGCGTTGGTATTTCCCCGAAGAGGAGAGAATGATGCAGTATAGTAGAGATAAGTATTTCCCTCAGTTAAGAACCAAGGCTATCAATCGAGTAGGAGAACCAAGCAAAATTCCGTTAAGCAAACCTGCACACACAAAAGCAAACACTTGCACCCAACGCAAATAAGAGGGTTGTCAATCCTCTTAGCAGTTATTTGCAAGGATTAATTCTGATAGTGATAGATAGATAAACTAAAATACTAAATAAAATAAAAGTAAATAAATTGCAACAAGATATTTTTAGGTTTTTTATATATGATAAAGTAGACCCGGGGGCCAAAGTTTTCACTAGAGGCTTCTCTCTAGCTACTAACTATGGACCCGTAGGTCTGTGGTAAACTACTCACACATCATCGGAAGGGCAGCAAGGTTGATGAAGAAGCCCTCCGTGATCGATTGCCCCTCCGGCAGAGTACTGGAAAAGGCCTCCAGATGGGATCGTGGAAGAACAGAGGCTTGCGGTGGTGGAAAGGTTTTCTCTTCTGTCTTTCTGGTATATTGGGAATATTTGGGAATTTATAGCGCTGGAATTAGGTCAGGAGGGGCTACGAGGGGCCCACAAGCCTAGGGGCGCGCCCTCCAGGCTTCTTGCCTCCTCATGGCTCTTCTGGTCTTCTCCCTAAGCTTAGTGGGTCTCTTCTGGTCCAGAAAAAATTAATCCAAAGTTTTTTTCTCGTTTGGACACTTTTTGATAATGATTTTCTGAAAAGGCAAAAACAAGCAAAAAACAGCAACTGGCACTGGGCACTGGGTTAATAGGTTAGTCCCAAAAAATGATATATAATGGCATATAATTGCATATAAAACATCCAAGACTGATACTATAATAGCATGGAACAATCAAAAATTATAGATACGTTGGAGACGTATCAAGCATCCCCAAGCTTAATTCCTGCTCGTCCTCGATTAGGTAAATGATAAAAACAGAATTTTTGATGTGGAATGCTACCTATCATGTTTCATCATGTAATCTCTCTCTTACGGTATGAATAATAAGATCCGAATGATTCAAAGCAATAGTCTATAGTTTGATATAAAGACATCAATACTCAGGCATACTAATAAACAATCATGTCTTTCAAAATAAAAATGCTAAAGAATATTATCCCTACAAAATCATATAATCCTGTCATGCTCCAACTTAACACAAAATATTTATCATGCACTACCCCGATGACAAGCCGAGCAATTGGTTCATACTTTTTAACGCGCTTCAGCTTTTTTAACCCCCATGCAATACATGAGCGCAAGCCATGGATACAGCACTATGGGTGGAATAGAGTCTGGTGGTAGAGATCAACAAGGGGAAGTCAAAAATAAGAAGATGGTCTCACATCAACGGGCTATGGAGATGCCCATCAATTGATGTTAATGCGAGGAGTAGGGATTGTCATGCAACGGATGCACTAAGAGCTATAAGTGTATGAAAGCCCAACATGAAAACTAAGTGGGTGTGCATCCAACTTGCTTGCTCATGAAGACCTCGGGCATTTGAGGAAGCCCATCATCGGAATATACAAGCCAAGTTCTATAATGAAAAATTCCCACTAGTATATGAAAGTGACAAAATAGGAGACTCTCTATATGAAAAACATGGTGCTACTCTGAAGCACAAGTGTGGAAAAAGGATAGTAGCATTACCCCTTCTCTCTTTTTCTCTCATTTTTTTCGTGGGCTCTTTTTGGCCTTTTTTTAGAACGGTCTCATGGACCTCATCCCCGCCTTTCCGGTGACTCACTAGTCTCCACCATTCTTTCCTCACTGGGACAATGCTCTAATAATGATGATCATCACACTTTTATTTACTTACAACTCAAAATTACAACTCGATACTAGAACAAAATATGACTCTATATGAATGCCTCTGGCAGTGTACCAGGATGTGCAATGATACTAGTGTAACATATATAAAAATGATGAACGGTGGCTGAGCCACAAATACTATGTCAGCTATATGATCATGCAAAGCAATATGACAATGATGATGTGTGTCATAAAAACGGGACGGTGGAAGTTGCATGGCAATATATCTCGGAATGGCTATGGAAATGCCATGATAGGTAGGTATGGTGGCTGTTTTGAGGAAGATATAAGGAGGTTTATGTGTGATAGAGCGTATCATATCATGGGGTTTGGATGCACCGGCGAAGTTTGCACCAAATCTCGATGTGAGAAAGGGCAATGCACGGTACCAAAGAGGCTAGCAAATTGCGGAAAGGTGAGAGTGCGTATAATCCATGGACTCACATTAGTCATAAAGAACTCACATACTTATTGCGAAAGTTTATTAGCCCTCGAAGCAAAGTACTATTACGCATGCCCCAAGGGGGATAGATTGGTAGGACAAGTCCATCGCTCATTCCCGACCGCCACTCATAAGGTAGACAATCAATAATAAATCATGCTCCAACTTCTTAGCATAACGATAGATCATACGTGCATGCTTCGGGAATCACAAACCTTAACACCAATATTCTTACTAAACGACAATTATCTACTAGCACCTCCCACATATTACCATCTTAATATCGCAAAACTATTGCAAGGAATCAAACTTATCATATTCAGTGATCTACATGAAAGTTTTTATTATATCCCTCTTGAATACCTATCATATCAGGACCAAATTCATGACATGTGCATATTACCATTGCAATTCATTAGACTCTCAAAAAGATATAAGTGAAGCACATAGAGTATTCTAACAAATCATGAATAATGTGTGTCCCTCTCAAAAAGGTGTGTTCAGCAAAGATGATTGTGACAAACTAAAAAGCAAACAAAAGCAAACAAACTATATCACAAGACGCGAAGGCATCCCCAAGCTTAGACGCTTGAGTATTCCTTGAATATTACCTTGGGGTGCCTTGGGCATCGCCAAGCTTAGGCTCTTTCCGCTCCTTATTCCTTTATCCATCGTAGTCTCACCCAAAAGTTGAAAACTTCAGCACACAAAACTCAACAGAAAACTCGTGAGATCCGTTAGTATAACAAACAAATCTTAAACTTTAGGTACTGTTGTAAATTGATTCATATTTAATATTGGCATAATGCTACTGTACTCCAACTTCTCCATGACTCATACCCCCCGATACGATCCATAGATTCATCAAAATAAGCAAACTATGCAACAAAAACAAAATCTGTCTAAAACAGAACAGTCTCTAAATATCTATTTAAAATCCATACTTATGTAACTCCAAAACTTCTGAAAATTATGACAACGTAAAAAATTCATATACCAATACTGTGTAAAAAATTCAGATTTTTCTGACGCACCAGTACAGAATTAAAATTCCAGCATTGGACGCAAAACTTTCTGTTTTCCAAACATCATCAATTATACTAACATCAACATCACCCCAAAGGCATTACTTGGCACAAACACTAATTAAAATATAAAAACACAATCATAACAGAGGCTATAATTTTGTAAACACACAAGAACAGAAAGTAAAAACAAAATTTTATTTTATTCATTGGGTTGCCTCCCAACAAGCGCTATTGTTTTATGCCCCTAGCTAGGCATAATGCATAGTTTTAAGTGTTGTCATCCTTGGTTTTTGCTAATTTAGATGGGTTGGTTTCAAACCCGGGAGGCTCTTTACGCTTCCCATTACTTTCAGAAAATAAGGCAATTTTACTATCTAAAGTGTCTAACTTCTTGTTGCAAATAGTGAGGAGATTATTCATGCGATTGAGGTTACCACTAACATTTTTAAGAG
Source organism: Elymus sibiricus (assembly GCA_039707655.1). Taxonomy (NCBI): domain Eukaryota; kingdom Viridiplantae; phylum Streptophyta; class Magnoliopsida; order Poales; family Poaceae; genus Elymus; species Elymus sibiricus. Next base: position 260,071,581 of record CM077674.1, read on the forward strand.
GTTCATTAGACTTTTTTAACTCCACCAAAAAAATTCGTATGTCACCTAGCTTTTCCAAAATTTGGATCCCTTCTTGAGTATAATTAGATCCTTTTTGCAAGGGTGGGGTTCCAACAATTCCCTCTATTAATTCATAAGCAGTATTAGGATCGCTGTCAATAAAATTTCCTTTGGTAGCAAAGTCCAAGAGTTGTCTATTTGGCATAGTTAGCCCTACATAAAAGTTTCGCAACAAAATTTTCATATCCCCTTTTATGGTGCAAACACGATAAGATTCAATTATCCTATACCAAGCATCTTTCAAATTTTCTCCTTGTTTCTGTTTGAAGTAAAGAACTTCAAAGTCCGGAGACAAAGGAGGGATGGTAATACCTGTCATAGTGACGAGGCAAACAAGCAAATAAAAATATTTTTGTATTTTTGAAAAAAAAATTAGAAGTGGGGGAGATGAAAACTAGAGGCAAATGCAAATAAAAAGGCAAATAAAATAAATGCAAGTGGATGATAGCTTGTGCGAAGGTACTTGGTAATTTTGATGATGTCTCCCCGGCAACGGCGCCAGAAATTCTTCCTGCTACTTGTAGAATGCGTTGGTATGTCCCCGAAGAGGAGAGGATGATGCAGTATAGTAGAGATAAGTATTTCCCTCAGTTAAGAACCAAGGTTATCAATCCAGTAGGAGAACCAAGCATAATTCCATTAAGCGCACCTGCACACACAAAAGCAAACACTTGCACCCAACGCAAATAAGAGGGTTGTCAATCCTCTTAGCGGTTATTTGCAAGGATTAATTCTGATAGTGATAGATAGATAAACTAAAATACTAAATAAAAGTAAAGTAAATAAATTGTATCAAGGTATTTTTAGGTTTTTTATATATGGTAAAGTAGACCCGGGGGCCATAGTTTTCACCAGAGGCTTCTCTCTCGAACGCATAGCATACGGTGGGTAAACAAATAACTGTTGGGCAATTGATAGAAAAGCAAATAATTATGATGGATTCATGGCAATGATCATGTATATAGGCATCACGTCCTAGACAAGTAGACCGACTCCTGCCAGCATCTATACTATTACTCCACCCATCGACCGCTGTTATAGCTTTGTAAGCCTCTGTTCTTCCGCGATCCCATCTGGAGGCCTTTTCCGGTACTCTGCCGGAGGGGGAATCGATCACGGAGGGCTTCTTCATCAACTTTGCTGCCCTTTTGATGATGTGTGAGTAGTTTACCACAGACCTACGGGTCCATAGTTAGTAGCTAGATGGCTTATTCTCTCTCTTTGATCTTCTATACCATGTTCTCCTCGATGTTCTTGGATTTCTATCCGATGTAATCTTCTTTTTGCGGTGTGTTTGTTGGGATCCGATGAATTATGAGTTTATGATCAGATTATTCATGAGAAATATTTGAGTCTTCTCTGAACTCTTTTATGTTGTTATAGCTTTGTATTTCTCTCCGATCTATCCGTTTGGTTTGGCCAACTAGATTGATTTATCTTGCAATGGGAGAGGTGCTTTGTGATGGGTTCAATCTTGCTGTGCTCAATCCCAGTGACAGAAAGGGACATGAAACGTATTTGTATTGTTGCCATTAAGGATAAAAAGAAAGGGTTTAATCATATTGCTTGAGTTTACTTTGTCTACATCATGTCATCTTGCTTAAGGCGTTACTCTATTTTATACTTAATACCCTAGATGCATGCTGGATAGCGGTCGATGGGTGGAGTAATAGTAGTAGATGCAGGCAGGAGTCGGTCTACTTTTCTCGGACGTGATGCCTATATACATGATCATTGCCATGAATCCGTCATAATTATTTGATTTTCTATCAATTGCCCAACAGTAATTTGTTTACGCACCGTATGTTCTGTGCTCGAGAGAGAAGCCTCTAGTGAAAACTATGGCCCGGGTCTATCTTTATCATATATTAAAATCCAAAAATACCTTGCTGCAATTTATTTACTTTTATTTTATTTTGCAATTTACTTTTTATCTTTCACTATCAGAATTAATCCTTGCAAATAACCGCTAAGGGGATTGACAACCCTCTTATTTGCGTTGGGTGCAAGTGTTTGCTTTTGTGTGTGTAGGTGCTGCTAAAGAGGTTTTGTGTGGTTCTCCTACTGGATTGATAACCTTGGTTCTTAACTGAGGGAAATACTTATCTCTACTATACTGCATCATCCTTTCCTCTTCGGGGAAATACCAACGCAGTCTACAAGTAGCAAACATCACACAAGATAATTGAACAAACGCTAAATATCGTTGGCCTATAAGTGAAAGATTACTCAAACATGTTATCGATATTAAAGAGTCAGGGAATGACGATGGCGGCGATGGTGGAGGCGACGCCGGTCCGGGGGGGGCGCGGATGGTGATGTGGGCTTCCTCCTACTTCGTCTTCTCACCCTCTTTTCTTTGGCCCTTGGTTGGATCTTAGAGTAGATGGCTATATGGTGGCTAGAAGGAAGCAAAATGCCCGTTCTATGAAGCAATACATGCAAATTGATTGGGCTTAACCCCCATGACCCAAACCGAACCAAACTCTATTAATCAATTGCCCACATATAGGCCGATCACCTGCAAGACGTAAACTACTCAGACTCAGTGCATGCATTGACCCCATGCAAGTTTTAATCAGACTCATTGCATTTTATTTTTGGGATTTCTATTTCTGTGCCCCTCCTTCCTTGGTTCTACTCAGTTTTGCCCCTCCCATCTAACTTTGCTCACTTTTGCCCTCCCCTACTCGCCCGCACCTCACAAAAGGCCAAATGGTGCCTTGCCATCGGGTCAAAGCCTTTGACCGTTACTTTTCCCGATACTGTGAAGTGGGGCCCTTGAAATGCTGACATGTGGGACCAAACTAGTAGACGGCTGGGTTATTTGTCTCTAAAAAAAGGGATGAAATATCTCTCTCTCATTTCGCATCCCCCGTAGCCCGAGCAGCCCACCCCCACCTCCCCCACCCCTAAATCCTGCAGCCGCCGTCGGCGATGACGACGCCGTTGGAGATGTTTTGCGCCGGTGATGTTGTCTTACTCGAGAAGTGCAAGGAGATCTGCTCGTGGTTTCCAAGCACCAAAGCTCTGGCACAGCATGCCTTGATGTTGTTGATAGACGCTAGGAAGGATGAGATCTGGTGGATAATTCCAGATCGAGTCAAGGGGGTGACTTGTACCGGTGTTTTTGTTTGGGCGATGCGCGAGGCAATGGAGTCGCCGGATCCTCGGCAGCGAGCTCACTGGTATTCATACCGGTCCCGACGCGGCCCGCCGGATCCAGCGGTCAAACAAGAATTCGCTGGTATTCCGAAGGTGATATATGTGCAGCCTCCCCCTGGTATGTCTCTAGACATAATTATGCCTGATAATGTGGAGGAGTTTCTGAGGACCGTCAAAGGCCCCCCGCCCGACGAAGAGCAGATGGTGGAGGAGGATGAGGATGAGGATTAGCATGAGCATGAGGATTGGTTGACTAAGTCTGCTCCGGCTGCAAACGAGCTGACGGTGGAGTGGTCGTTCATCTCAAAACCTACGACGGAAGCCGGCGACGTTTTAGCGGTTCTCACCTAAAAATTGAAGTTGGAGGATAGGTGGTCATTCATAGTTGTGTAATTACAGTTGTCACATACCGAAATCTCTTTTGTTTACCGTCGATTGATGCAATGTTGTGGATCCGATATGTGGATGCTACCTCATGTACTGAAATTCCTTTTGTTTACCATTGATTGTTTCAAAGTTGTGGATCCGATATGTGGATGCTACCTCGTGTACTGAAATTCATAAGGGACATGCAAAACGAAAACATATAGGAAAAACGCTCTGAAATTTCCCGCATTTGCTTCACATAAACGGTCATGTTGGGCACTAGAAAAAAATAACTATAGCACAGTTGTACTGAATTACTTGGGCACCAAGATCACTCTGAAATTCATGAAAAATTGGTAGTTGGAATCTCATGTGTTCTACTTTAGGTGAAAATTCAAATGGCACAATTTACAATATTATTAATGGCACTTGCTTCACAAAAGAAGTCATCTTGGGCACTAGAAAAATGGAAAATAACTTTTTTTAAACCAAATCTTCAATCTTTTTTTTGGAATTATTGATCACAATGGTCACACACTTATTAGTTCCAAAAATGGTCATGTTATCATGTACTATGCCATGAAGATGCCCATCGGCATGGACATCTTGGTTGAAAGAAATTGATCTTCATATGAGATAGGCCAGTTTGTGATTTTTTTTCAAGTTTGTTGTATTGTCAGTTTATAATTTTTCCCACAAGCTATTGCACATAAAAGGCCTCTATGCAAAATGATTTCAATTTTTGAGCCTTTTTCATTTTCTATAATTTCTTTCATATTATTGTAAAAATTGCATGGATGACTAATCATGTAAAATGGTTTGGGATTGACCTTTCTTTGTGGATATTGCCTACATTCCTAATGTGGAAGGTAAAAATGATTTTTCAGAATTTATAGGACCAAACTAGAGCACACTTGCAGTTCAAATTTGAATTATTTGATGTAAATCGCCAGAAATTCAATAAATCAATGAAGTATGGAAATATGACTCTGAAATTCATAAAAAATTGGCAGTTGGAATCCCATGCGGTCTACTTTAGGTGAAAATTGAAATGGCAGAATTTACAATATTATTAATGGCACTTGCTTCACAAAAAGTCATCTTGGGCACTAGAAAAATGGAAAATTAACTTTTATTTGTGATATTGTCATTTTATCTTTTCTCCCACAAGCCATTGCACATACAAGGCCTCCATGCAAAAGGATTTCAATTTTTGAGTCTTTTTTCATTTTCTATAATTTCTTTCAGATTGTTGTCAAAATTGCATGGATGACTAGTCATATAAAATGGTTTGGGATTTGACCTTTCTTTATGAATACTGCCTACATTCATAATGTGGAAGGTAAAAATTATTTTTCAGAATTTATAGGACCAAACTAGAGCACACTTGCAGTTCAAATTTGAATTACTTGATGTAAATCGCCAGAAATTCAATAAATCGATGAAATATGGAAACATCACTCTGAAATTCATGAAAAAAGGCAGTTGGAATCCCATGTGGTCTACTTTAGGGGAAAATTGAAATGGCACAATTTACAATATTATTAATTGCACTTGCTTCACAAAAAAGTCATCTTGGGCACTAGAAAAATAGAAAATAACTTTTTTTACAAAATCTTCAATCTTTTGTAAGGAATTATTGATCACAATGGTCACACACTTATTAGTTCCAAGAATGGTCATGTTATCATGTACTATGCCATGAAGATGCCCATGGGCATGGTCATCTTGGTTGAAAGTCGTTGATCTTCATATGAGATAGGTCAGTTTGTGAAGGTTTTTTTTTTCAAGTTTGTGGTATTGTCAGTTTGTCATTTTTCCCACAAGCTATTGCACATAAAAGGCCTCTATGCTAAAAGATTTCAATTTTTGAGCCTTTTTTCATTTTCTATAATTTCTTTCATATTGTGTCAAAATTGCATGGATGACTAATCATATAAAATGGTTTGGGATTTGACCTTTCTTTGTGGATATATACTGCCTACATTCCTAATGTGGAAGGTAAAAATGATTTTTCAGAATTTATAGGACCAAACTAGAGCACACTTGCAGTTAAAATTTGAATTACTTGATGTAAATCGCCAGAAATTCAATATCAATGAAATATGGAAATATCACTTTGAAATTCATAAAAAATTGGCAGTTGGAATCCCATGTGGTCTACTTTAGGTGAAAATTGAAATGGCACAATTTACAATATTATTAATGGCACTGGCTTCACAAAAAAGTCATCTTGGGCACTAAAAAAATGTAAAATTAACATTTTATTTGTGATATTGTCAGTTTAGTTTTTCCCATAAGCCATTGCACATACAAGGCCTCCATGCAAAAGGATTTCAATTTTTGAGCCTTTTTTCATTTTCTATAATTTTTTCACATTGTTGCCAAAATTGCATGGATGACTAATCATATAAAATGGTTTGGGATTTGACCTTTCTTTGTGGATACTGCCTACATTCCTGATGTGGAAGGTAAAAATGATTTTTCAGAATTTATAGGACCAAACTACAGCGCACTTGCAGTTCAAATTTGAATTACTTGATGTAAATCGCAAGAAATTTAACAAATCAATGAAATATGGAAATATCACTTTGAAATTCATGAAAAATTGGCAGTTGGAATCCCATGTGGTTTACTTTAGGTGAAATTGAAATGGCACAATTTACAATATATTAATGGCACTTGCTTCACAAAAAAAGTCACCTTGGGCACCCATTTTCTGATTTGTACACATCTTCAAATGAAATTCATACAAATCATGATTCATTCCAAGTGCATGCAAACAACTCGAAATACAATGCATTTTTAGCATACGAAATTCATACAAATCACAATTTATTAGAATAACACGATAAGTTCTGCGTGACCCTATTCCCAAATCCGAAACTAATCTTCTTCGTCAACCTGCGAGCGGCACGCGGCAATGAAGACCTCGAAGCTAAGGCCATCCCAAAAGGCACATCGCCCGACGATGTTTCTATGCTGCATCGGGTTGGGGCCGTCGAAGTGCTGGATCCGAGCGGTGCGGTCCTGGGCGAGGATCTGCGGGCATAATGGGCTGTTTGGATGGAAGTCCGGATGAGCCCTCTCCTCCGACGTCAGACCTACCCGAAACCTGCGGACGGCACGCGCAAAGGCGACCGAGCCGACGGCGGGGCAGGTGCCACCAGAAGACCTCCCTGACTCACAATCCATCCCACCGGCATACACGTGTCCGGCGGTGCTGGGATGTCGCACCTGGCGAGAAGCTCGGCTTCACGGAGAGTGATGCTGCACGGCCACGACATGGATGCAGAAGGGGTGGTGGGAGAGGAGGCCTAGGGTTTGTGTTGCAGTGGCGCCGGCGCCGGATAAGGTTGTGGAGGTGAGCGATGAAATGGGATGGGGGGCTGCATATATGCCACGGGAGGGGTGGGTTGCAGCGTTAAACCACCATTAATGGGCGCCGGCGACGCGACTCCCCGTGTGCGAAAACACGAGCAGTCGCTTATGTGGAAACAATAAGCGACGCTAATTTAGTTTTGCATGCCGGTTGGCCCCACGCGTCAGTCGCAGAGTGTGTAGGAATCAACCGTCGACGCGAAATCAACAAAACATGCGGCCAAATGGTGGGTCCCACACGACTGTGTGCAAGAAAGAGCTGGCGATGCGAATGCATGCGGCCTTACAGGTCAGTCCCACGCGTCAGTACTGGGCGAAGTAACGGTCAACGGCTTTGTCCGGACGGCAAGGCACGGTTTGACATTTTGTGAGGCGCAGGCGAGTGAAGGAGGGCAAAAGTGAGCAATGTTAGATGGTTGGGGCAAAACTAAGCACAACTAAGGAAGGAGGGGCATGAAAATAGAAATCCCTTTATTTATTTTGGAGCATATCAGACTCATTGCATGCATTGACTCCATGCAAGTTTAGGGCATCTCCAATGGCAACCTGCAAATTTCCTCCCGCATCCGTCCGCGGACAGGGGGGACCAGTCCGCTGACACGGATGCGGGAGGATGCCATCCAACCGTAGCTTGTATATGTCCGCCAGCAAATTCAAATTCAAATGTATGCTGATCCACACAAGGCGCCGGATCACACCCGCGCCGGATCGCATCCCCGATCACAACCAAAAACAGGCAAATATGCTTCAAGTGCCCGCAATACTTGGAGACGGCCTCTTGGATGGTGTATCATCGATGGTTGAGGGACTTCCACTCACGGTTGCGGATCAACGCATCGGAGTAGGGCGCGAAATGTTTGTGCTCATGGAACCATATGTGAATGTTCCTCCAAAAGGTTCTGCCCTTTTGCTCCGTGCCGTGGAGAGGATCAAGGCTAGTGGCCAACCATGCATCGCATAACAGCTCGTCCTCCCGCATGTTGAGCCTTTCTCCTCTACCTTTCTTCTTCGGATCACCGGCTATATCATCCTCATTATAGTCGCTGTCCTCCTCCTCCTCCGCCCCCTCAGGATGCTGCTCTCCGGCGGACGAATGCTGTTGTTGCTGTGTGCCATCGCCGGTCTGGGTGTAGGACTACTGCATGGCCATCTGGGTGTAGGACTGCTGCTGCTGGTAGTTGCCGGACTGGGTGGGATTCGAGTCTTCCACCTGCCTGTCCTCATAGCCCCTTCCTCCTCCCTCGCCTCCGTCGTGGATGATGTCAATGTAAGTGCATCAAGTGCCCCCTTAGTGGTTTTGGAGTATTGAAGACAAATAGGTTAAGGGGCTAATGTGTTTGCGAGTATACACAGGAGAAAATAGTCCCTGAAGACTTGGTTTAACCACGGAAGGTGACCCCTAAAAATGTATTTCTTCAAGTAAAGAATTTGGTGCGGCCTGTGAAGAAATTGATGTGAAGACTTTGAAGCTTGAAGACTTTGTTTTCATAGTTTCTTTTCTTCTTATTTGAGTCATAGGAAAAACCGTACTGCTAAAGGGGGTCTAGGTGAAACATTTATCATACTTCAAAGCGATGCTCAAACCTATACAAACCTAAGCCACTTTGAGTGAAGCCTTTGGAAATCTCTGGAATAGCTAACGAATTTGCCAGTGACAGTGACGAAGTTCATCTGGTCTCTGACGAATTTGGTCAGGCTGAGGAGTTAGGATTTCGCCAGTGCGATCTACCTATCGTGAGGAAATAGTGTGCCTTGACAAAATTGAGAGCTTAATTTCTGACCGTTGCTGCACCGCGTGCCAGCTGTCGAGTGGATTCTTATCCTGACAACGGTCATGTCTGAGAAGGGCATTTATGACAATTCATGTCGGGTTGCCCCTAGCTATAAATAGCCGCCCCCACAACCACTAGTTGGTTGGCTGCTCTAGAGTGAGATTGACACTTGTCATTTGAGAGCAACCCTTCCTCTGACGACTTTGTGAGAACCCAAGTGAGGAAAAATCCAACCAGAGCCAAAGTGATTTAGCATCACTGAAGAAGTTGATCTGTGTGATCCGACGCTTATTACCTTTGAAGACTGTCATTCTTCCAGACGGTTAGGCGTCATGTTCTGAGCACCCAAGAGTAATTGTGGTGTGTCGGTGAACAAGTTTGTGAAGGTTTTGGAAGTCTACCTTGAAAACTTACCATGAGTGATTGGGCGAGGTCTAAGTGACCTTAGCTCAAGAGGAATATGGTGAGGACTAAGTGTCCTCCGAGGTAAGACTCAGCCGCCTCAAGCAGACATACAGTTGATACAGCAACTGGAACTGGTCTACCAAATCGCTGTGTCTTCATCGAGCCCAACCGGTTTCAAATTCCTCACCCCTTTACCTTTTTCGCATTTCCGCTGCTAAAGAACTTGTGCTTTACTTTTCTGAAGAATTTGAACTGAAGACTTTCATCATGCTGTTTCTCATTTCTTCAGTTCATCTTCCTCATGCTTGTTTGCCTGTATGATTTCATGTTCTTCACTTGTATGTATTTCATATGCATGCTACTTGTGTCTGTGTCGATCTAGTTTCGTATCTGTTTCTATTTCGTCACTCTAATTTTCGTCAAAATCTTCAGAGTTTGACGAATTTCTAAAAATCTCCCATTCACCCCCCTCTGGGAGTTAACCTGCGCTTTCAATTGGTATCAGAGCAAGGTACTCCCTTGTTCTGTGTGATTTTTGTTTGACCACATGGAGTTTTAGTTATGTCGACCACATGTATGATCAAGGTATCCGCTGCGTGCCCCATCTTCGATGGCATGAACTATCCATACTGGAAGGTCATGATGTGAAAGCATCTCTTGGCCATGGACAGTGAGCTATGGACGGTCACGAAACTGGGACTGACCGACCTCTGCAAGATGGCGAATGCTGATGACATTCGTGAGTACACTCAGCTCGATGCTCGGGCCAAATACTTCATCTGCTCTCGTCTGACCAAAGATGAGTTCACTCGCATCTATCATCTGGGAAATGTGAAGCTCATCTGGGACAGGATCTCTGACATCTATGAAGGGGCGTATAGACGTGACGATCCCTGGCTTGTGGAATTCAGGAATTCCCTCCAATCTCGGGATCCAGATCCTGCCTCAACTTCGTCAGTCGTCTGCCTCATGGCAAGAGGCACCAAGGTACTACAAAGACCTTTATCTTCCTCTAGTGAAGGTGAATCTGATGAAAACATGACCCCCAGCTATTCCAAGATTGCTAACATTGCCACTCAGCAACAAAATGCCATGGAAAGAATTCAAAACTTGTTAGACAAAAGCGATGATCTGTTGAACGACGAAATGGAACGCTCACAGATCTTGACTGACGAAATCAAACGTCTTCAGTCAAAATATGACGAACTTGAAAGTCGTCATGTGTCCCTCTCAGCCGAACACGAGAAGCTATCCAATGAATTTCTTCAAAGGAAGCAAGATCTCGAGAAGCTGTGAGCGTCTCATGATGATCTTCAAAAAGAAAACGATTCACTTGTCGCTCAACAGATCAGTACCGCTCAGGAAGAATTTGTTGCACCATGCCTAAAATGCCTTGAACGTGATAATACAAATTCTTCAGCTGAATGTTCAAATGTTTCAGTACTTTCAATTGCTTCAGCTGCTACGGTGACCACTAACCCCTCATCTGAGGAAGCCACCTGTGATACTGATGAAAATGCAGGGCTGAAGGAATTGTATGTCACTGTCATGTACAAAAGCCTCAAAGGGCATCAAACCCTGTGTGACGTGCTCAAAAAGCAAATTCTTCACAGGAACCCTAGGAAAGAGGGTATTGCTTTTGAGAGAAAGCTCAACGCTGATGGTTCGTATTGGAAGCCTAAGTAGTATCCCAAAACCACATGGGTTGCTGCAAAGGGACCTCCAATAGATCCATCCACTTTATCTGGCTACACTTGTGATACTTCATATTCTTCAGATGAGTCATTTGACTCCAACTACAAACTGTTCAAAAATCAGAATGGTGAAGTATTTGCCAGATTTGTTGGTACTAACTGCAGGAACGGTCCACCTGTGAAGAAAATCTGGGTTCCCAAAAGCCTTCTGGAAAATCTCCAGGTGAATGTCATCATGACACCACCGATGAAGAAGAAACTTCCCAGAGAAAATTCTTCACGGGGATCAAAGTCGTCAAATGGACGCAGACCCACTTATGGTCGTGCTAATGCCTCTGTTTTGCAGGGAAACAAACAGTGATTTGATGAATATGAGCACTATTCTTCGAACCACTATGTTCACAAAACCTCGGAGAATTTCTCTGCTTATTCATTCAATTACTATAACCCTCCTGTGAAGATAAATGCATATTCTTTAGTGCCTAAGTTCTCCATTAATGCACTTCGTTACATTGCTTCTCAGCCACCCATTCAGATGTGGGTAGTTAAGAAGAAGAACTAATCTCTTCTGCAGGGTCAGGTCTTCAGACAACTAAAATGTCTGATGAATTTGCTGAAGACCTGACAGAGTGCCTGTTGGGATGCAGGCTAATCATGATGAAATGAATTATTCATTTCACACATCCCTTATGCTGCTAGATATTATTCCTTGATGAAATTGTCTGACGAAATTGATCATCATCATATTCTTCACTTTGAAGTATATGAATTTGTAAGTCAGACTAATGCTTCTACAGGATGACACACCCTCAGCCACTGAATGGGTCTTGGATAGTGGCTGCACGAATCACATGACTGGTGATAGGAATCTCCTCACTGATGCTCCCCTTACTCCGTCTCATCTGAAGCATATCACATACGCCGACAAAGGAAAAAGCAAGGTATTGGGTGTAGGTAAGGTTGCTATCTCGAAGGATCGACACATGGAAAAGGCGATGCTTGTCGAGTCCCTTGGATACAACCTCATGTCTGTCTCAATGCTTTGTGATCTTGATATGATTGTCATCTTTGGCAAATATAGATGCATTGTGCTGATGCAATCTGACAAATCCAAAGTCTTCGAAGGCTTTAGGAAAGGTGATTTGTATATTGCAGATTTCTCTCTAGGTCCTCAGCCTGCCATGTGTCTACTGGCAAAAGCTTCAGAGTGCTCGCTATGGCATCGACATCTTGGACACGCTGGCATGAGGAATTTGAGCACACTCGTCAAGAAGAAACACATCATTGGCGTCGAAGGCGTCAAATTCGTTAAAGATCATCTGTGTGGTGCTTGTGAGTCTGGAAAGATGACTAGATCCAAGCATACGGCTAAGACAATCATGACCACTACTCGTCCCTTTGAATTACTTCATATGGATTTGTTTGGTCCCACACATTATGCCACACTAACCAATGCAGCATCTCTCTATGGATTCGTCATAGTTGATGACTACTCTCGTTACACCTGGGTGCACATCATTTCCTTCAAGACTAAAGTACAGGATGTCTTCAGACGATTCTCCAATCGGGCCATGACGAATTATGGTCTCAAGATCAAGCACATCAGGAGCGACAATGGCACTGAGTTCAAGAACATAGGGCTTGATGATTATCTTGACGAACTTGGTATCACTCATGAGCTCTCTGCTCCCTACACGCCTCAGCAGAATGGAGTCGTGGAGTGTAAGAATAGGACACTCATCGAGATGGCCCGCACAATGCTTGATGAATACAAGACCCCTCGTCGATTCTGGCCTGAAGCAATTGACACTGCATGTCACATCATCAACCGGGTATATCTTCACAAATTCCTCAAGAAGACCTCATATGAACTCCTCACTGACAAGAAACCCAATGTGAGTTATTTCAAAGTCTTCTGTGCTAAATGCTGGATTAGAGATCCTCATCACAGTTCTAAATTTGCACCAAAAGCATGTGAAGGTTTTATGCTTGGTTACGGAAAGGACTCGCACACCTACAGAGTCTTCAACACCTACCACAACAAGGTTGTTGAAACTGTAGATGTGCGGTTCGATGAAACTAATGGCTCGCAAAGAGAGCACCTGCCTCCTGTGCTAGATGAAATGCCTCCTGAGGAATCGATCAAGCTTATAGGCACTGGTGAAATTGTGCCCAGTGAAGAAATAGCTGATGAAGAAGTAGTGATCCCTCGTCATGAAGAAACTGCTAATCCTGAGGAAAATGATGCTGAGGATTCTGCACCGCAACAACAACAGCAAGGCCCTCGTCCAGCACATCCACGAGTGGCGAATGAAGTGCAGATTGAGAAGATCCTCAACAATATCAATGCACCTGGTCCCCTCACTCGCTCAAGAGCTTCACATTTAGCTAACTTTTATGGGCATTACGCGTTTTTCTTTATTTCAGAGCCCACCAAAGTTGATGAAGCATTTCTTGCACTGGAATGGATTCAAGCGATGCAAGAGGAATTGCATCAATTCGAGCTCAACAATGTGTGGCAGCTAGTCAAGCATCCCGATCCACGCAAGCACAACATCATCGGCACCAAATGGATCTACCGCAACAAACAAGACGAAAATGGCCAAGTGGTGAGGAATAAGGCCCGTCTTGTAGCTCAAGGCTACACACAGGTTGAGGCTATTGACTTCAATGAAACATTTGCACCTGTTGCTAGGCTTGAAGCCATTCGTATTCTGCTTGCATATGCTAACCATCATGATATCTTCCTATATCAAATGGATGTGGAAAGTGCATTCCTCAATGGTAAGCTTGAGGAAGAAGTATATGTTGCTCAACCACCAGGTTTTGAGGACCCAAAGCATCCAGACAAAGTCTTCAGACTCAACAAGGCTCTCTATGTTCTCAAGCAAGCCCCGAGGGCTTGGTATGATACTCTGAAGGAGTTCCTGAAGAAAAAGGGTTTCAAACCCGGTTCACTTGACCCTACTCTTTTCACTAAATCTTATGATGGTGAATTGTTCATATGCCAAATATATGTTGATGATATTATCTTTGGTTGCACTAACAAGAAATACAGTGACGAATTTGCATATATGATGCAAGAAGAATATCAGATGTCTATGATGGGGGAGTTGAAATTCTTCCTCAGACTTCAAATTCGTCAACAACGAAATGGCATCTTCATATCTCAGGAGAAATATCTCAAGGATTGCCTGAAGAAATTCGGCATGCAAGATTGCAAAGGCCTCAAGATACCAATGCCAACAAATGGTCAACTCTGCACTGACGAAAATGGTAAAGATTTCGATCAGAAGGTATATCGCTCCATCATTGGTTCTCTGCTTTACCTATGTGCATCTAGGCCAGATATTATGCTTAGCGTTTGCATGTGTGCCCGCTTTCAAGTGTCACCGAAGGAATCACACCATCAGGCTGTGAAACGAATTCTTCGATATTTAGCTCACACACCAACGCTTGGATTATGGTATCCCAAGGGCTCATCATTTGATCTTGCTGGATTTTCTGATTCCGATTATGCTGGAGATCGTGTGGATCACAAGTCAACATCAGGCACATGCCATTTCCTCGGACGGTCTCTTGTTTGTTGGTCCTCGAAGAAGCAGAACAGCGTCTCACTTTCTACAGCCGAGGCTGAATACATTGCCGCTGGCGCCTGTTGCTCACAACTTCTATGGATGAAGCAAACCTTCAAGGACTATGGCATCAACGTGAAGAAAGTGCCACTCTACTGCGACAATGAGAGTGCCATCAAGATCGCCCACAACCCAGTGCAACACTTTAGGACGAAGCACATCCAGATTCGTCACCATTTTCTTCGTGATCATGTGCTGAAGGGAGACATCGTCATCAACCACATGAAGATTGAAGACCAGCTTGCAGATATCTTCACTAAGCCCTTGGATGAGAGAAGGTTTTGCATGTTGCGGTGTCAGCTAAACATCCTAGAATCTTTGAATGTCCTTTGAAAAGGACACACATCCTAATGCTTATGCATTCTTGATGACTTTGATGCACAACACACGAAGTAACGTTTTTATTCAATCAATGAAGACTAACCCTCTAAGTGTGAAGAAATTAATGAAGAACTTGATTCTCAGAACCCTACGACAATTGTGCGCAGTGTCTGAAATCGTTACAGTTCTTATACGGTGGGTAACGCCACCACCCTCTTCATGACGTTCTTTAGGCTTAAGTTTTTCGTCATTTGCAATTTCGTCAAACTTTTCAAATTCGTCATTTGGGGTTGTTCTTCATTGTTTGAGCTAATCTTTCCTTATATATCTGAGTTTTTCATGTCCTCAACAACATTCACATATTACTAATTCTTCAAGTTGTTTTTTGTCTATCTGAATGTGATCCGACCCGGTCCCTTCTATGCTAAACTCAAACCACTCTGTTCACAATCTCTTCATGTGCGTTCTAATTAACACCGTTCAAAGTCTTCACTGTGTCCTTGACAACTGAAGAAATTGCGAACACATTTTAAAATCTTCTATTCAATTTTTTGGCGGTTGCCACAGTAACTTAATCCCGCGCACCCGACGCATGGATAAGCGCACTCAAAATGCATGTGTGACACGTGTCGATGAGATTTTAATCGCCAGGGGCTTATCCGTCCAAAATGTTCGCACCACTCAGTTTTCACCGCGCCTATATAAAGGCTTGACCGCGTCAAACCTAATTCATTTCACTCTCGCGCCCCTGTCGCTCTCACTCCCAAACCCTAGCGCCTCCGCTGGAATTCATCGCCACCGGAGAAGAAGAGCTTCACTGCCTCGACTTCTACGTCGTCGTACTTGCGCCGGCCGCGGATTTCTTCACCTCCGCCGCCGCCGCCGTAGCTGTCTTTCGTCGCCAAGTTAGGACATGAAAGATCTGAGCTGACGATTTCCTTCAACTCGTCATCCAGTTCATCGAGTTCATCCTTGGGGTAATTAAAATTTATTTTTACTGCCCAAGTTTGATCTTTTTACAGTCTAAAATTCTCCAATTGTTGTTTCTGCCACTTCTTTCCAAATCTTCAGCACTTCCTTTTGGCCAGTCTTGGTTATTTCATCTAAGTTACACTTCACGATTAGATTCCTCAGTTGTGCAATTGTCTCAATCTGTACAGCTCTGAAATCTAAATCAAGAACACTTAGTGAATTTTTCAAGACGATAAGGGTCAATTTCCTCAACTGGGTTTATTTTGAAAATCTCCGAGAACGCATGTGACTCTTCCCAATTTCCTCGCAACTGTACTCTGTTCATAGGTACCCATGTCTGTAGACGAATCTCTTGGTTCCCATCAACTTAATTCATTTGCAGCGTTACTTGAGGAAAATATTCAGACTTCTTCAGAAAAATCGAAAGTTAAAACCCTTAGTTGAAGAAAATGGCAGATGGCAAAAAGCCTCAGAAGGGAGGCAAGAGGAAAGAGGAACACACAGCATTTGAGATCCCTGATGATATTTATGCTGGGTACTGCACACCTGATGAAGAAATTCATGGGAAAGAAATAGACAAACAGCGCAAGACACGCATGCAAAAGATCAAGAGGTACTGGACCTATGAATGGCGGAGTTACAATTACGTCACTCCCAAATACATGAAGGATTTTGCTGTTAAACCTCCTTGCAAAAGACCACAGTTGGCTCCTAGTCAAACAGCTGATCCCACAAGCATCAGAAGGGGTGAAGAATTCCCCAAAGAGTGGGCCAAGCGTCAGGCAAAATTGCAGAAACAAGCTCAGAAGGCTGTTGATGAATTCAACAGGGCTTCAAAGGCATCAGCTGATGCTGGTGCAGGCTCAAGTGGCAGCATGCCCAAGAAAGCCATGAAGAAGAAGCCATCTCAAAAGCCAAAACCATCAACTAAAGTGCCCTCACAGCCAAAATCTTCAGCTTCAAAATCTTCTGCAAAGCCCTCAGAGCCCAAGCCATCATCTTCAAAGGCTTCAACGCCCAAGGCACCTTTTGTTCCAAGTTCCTCAGTGCCTCTGCCAGCCAAAAGTTCCTCAATGGCCACAGCAAGAGTTTCAACGCCAGTTGTGCTAGCATCCTGCCAGCACACTGAAGGCTTTCAAACAGCCACAATAGCTGCATCAAGTGCCTCAGCATCAGGGCATATATCTACAAACACGCCGATGCTGAAGAAAAAGGCCACAGCAGGCCGTGGAACAAGACCCATCCCCAGAAGCAAGGCTATATTGCCTCAGGCTGATGAAAATGACTTGGCTGATGAAGATGAGCTTGCTGAATATGTTCAGAGAAGAATGGAAGAAGCCGCTCGTGCCAAGAATACCTCCATTCCACTTCTTCTTGATCCCAAGAAGATTTTGGACTTTATTGAAATCTGGTGCAAGAATCCTGACACACCCCTTGACGACCTTGATTTGCCACCTGGTCCTAGTCATGTTTTGTCTGCATTTATTCTGTCAGAAAAACACAAAATTAAGCAGGCTAAACTTGTGAGGAAGCAAAAGCTTCAAAAGGAGAATGAGCTGAAGAAGAACATGCTAACCATATCTCCTCAGCAGCTGGTTGCACTTCAATATGAGATCCAAAGGCTGTCTGATGAATATGAGCGGCAAGCCAACCATTGCTGTGGTGTGCGTGACAGATTCACCAAAGCAACCAAGCAAGTGGTTGATGATCATAACAAAAGAGAGGCCGTCAAGCATGGCCATATACCTCCATCAAGTTCCTCAGCTCCACCTCAAGCTCCTCAGGCCATTGAGACTGCCAGGGCGACTGCATCAGTTGCGCCTGAAGAAATTGTACCACCAAATTCCTCAGCAGCAGCGCCTGAACCGTCTTCATCTCTGAAGCTTATCACACTTCCTTCTGCATCAGAAGTGAAGAAAACAAAGGCTGCTGAGAAGAGAAAAGCATCAGCACCATCTACCACTAAAACTGTGAAGAAGTTGAAGACGGCTCCAATGTCTTCAACTGAGCCAATTGATGCTATCCCAATTTCATTGGCACCCCCGACTCGGAATGTTGAAGAATTCCAGATTGTTCCATATGGTGTGGATTATATCATTCCACCATTTGATGAAGAAGAGACTACCCACTCTGCTGCTTCCACAGAGCAAGTGGATGAAGAAATTGAAGTTGAAGCAGATGCTTCACTTCATCAGGTATCATCGCCTCCAGTCTGTGTGACTGATGAAAATGCTGCTTCTCATAGAAGCAATGATGAAATTGATGAGGACGTGGATGTGGGCTCCACAACGCCAGTTTTGCATCATGACTTCTAGGATGATGCTCATCCGAACTCACCCCTCATCACGCCTCTCACACAAGTACCTCAGTCACCTGCAATTACTGAGGAAGTTCATACTGGTTCTGAAGGTCTTCAACCATCCCTTCAGACCATCACTGAAGAAATTCCAGCTGCATCAACTGAAGAAACTGTGCAACATGTGACTGATGAAGAAGTTGCACCTCCTCCACCTCAACAAGAAGAACCAGCTCCCTCAGCAGATTCTGAAACAGTTCCGTTTGCAACAGCTTAGGAAGTTGCTAAGTCTTTGGCCATCATGGATCCCAATGATTCAACAGGCTCTCTGAGACCCATCTTTGATGTGAGGCGAAAGAAGATAAACCTTTGGCCCGTGCCTTCAATGCCCAAAGTTGGCAAAAGCATCAGAAGACCCAAGTTTGATAATGCTGCCTTCTTTGGAGAGAAGAATTTCTTCATAGCCGAGTCACCTTATGACTCTGCAAAAATCAGGCGTCAGAGATTTTGGACCAATGCTCAAATGAACTATTATTCATCACTCCTGTTTGACAAGAACAAAGTCTTCTCGCATCGCCATATTCCTCATGTGGATATGGAATCTCTACCGTGCTTTAGGCCAGTATTGGTTGTTCTTCACGATGCCGGGTAACTCAGCTTCGTCACTGATGTCTGTGACTAGAATGAAGAGCTCATTCTTCAATTTTATGCCACATTGCATCTTTCTGGTGATGTTGACGACATTCATTCATGGGCTCTCGACTGGATGAGTGAGAACACACACTATAAGGCTCCTGCTGATGAATTGCTTCGAGCTCTTCCTGTTGACTTGCCCTCTACTGAAGCCAGAAAAATTTATGAAGAACCTGAGCTGTCTAACCATCTGATGCAAGTGCTGATGAAGCCGTTGGCTAAAGGAGAAGCTCCAAGAACCACCTTCTTAGTGAAAGATTTGCTATTTGTGCCAAGGACAGTATATCGCATTTTGGCCAAAACCTTCAGTCCTATCAAAGGCCATAATTCTGACACTGAAGAAGTTGTGGGAATCATGAAGAACTTGCTATTCAATATCATCCATGGTATTCCTATCAATATACATGATTTCTTCTTGAGGACTTTGGCCACTGTCGCACAATCTCCGTTTGATTTGAAGCCTTATGCACCTTGGCTAATGAGATTCATCAGAACAAGGTCTTCAATCAACTACAAAGCTGACCGTCAAAATCATCTCAGCATCATGCCAGACGTGGAAATTCTTCAAAGCACAATTGCTTCAGTTCCTGGCAAAGGCAAGGCTGTTATTGATGAAGGTGTTCGTCCCCTTGATGGCCAATTTCGTCAGCCTGCCTCAAAATCCACAGGATATGATTCATCCAGCCATGACACTGATGCAAATGCCACTCAGCAAAAACCTCAAGGTGAAGCTCCTCGAGTGATGACTGACTGTGAGCTTCTTATCAGTCTTCATCAGAAGGTCGACAAGAATCACAACTGGGTTAAGCGTCAACTGCACGCAATCCTTGGCAATATGACAGTGACGCAAAATGGGCCATTCTTTCTCATTTGAAGACCCCTGATGAACTTGACGAAATGGAATTTCAAATGAACTTTGATTGGGCCAACCCGCCCAAGAAGAAGTTCAAGAAAGTTCAAGTTCCTCCTATGGTCCCAAGCTCTGTGTCTTCCTCTCGAGCCACTGATGAAAATGAAGATGTTGAAGACACTGTTGCAGGCCCCTCTTCAACTCGCGACCCCGACAACGCTGGCGCTCCCTCGACTGCTTCATGATGATATTCTTCAGGGGCGTTAGTTCTCAGTTTCGTCTCCTTTTGGTCATCTGATGACAAAGGGGGAGAAATTTGAGTTAGTCTTCAAGCGGGTCATATATCGGGCTATTTCTTTTGCTAAGTTGCAACTCTTGGTTTTTTCACTTGATTCGCTCCTTTGATGAGTTGTAACTTAATAATTGTTGGTGGTCTGACACTCTTCTGTGACGTTTTATTTGCATGCGTGATTATGCTCTGATCCTCATATATATATGTGCATGCATGTTATAATTCGCCAGACACCAATTTTCATCATGCATTCAAATTCTTCAATATCTTATGATCATGCATGATTGGATTCCAAGATATAGGGGGAGATCTCCACAATTTCAACCTGCCATGTGCATTTGCAATCCAAAGCAAATTCTTCAGATGCACATCTTCAGGGGGAGCTCATCTTTATCTTGTAAGCAATGTCTTCACATTCTATACTTACATTTCCATATTTTTTTACTCTCGTTGAAAACTTAACTGATTTGTCATCAATCACCAAAAAGGGGGAGATTGTAAGTGCATCAAGTGCCCCCTTAGTGGTTTTGGAGTATTGAAGACAAATAGGTTAAGGGACTAATGTGTTTGTGAGTATACACAGGAGAAAATAGTCCCTGAAGACTTGGTTTAACCACGGAAGGTGACCCCTAAAAATGTATTTCTTCAAGTGAAGAATTTGGTGCGGCCTGTGAAGAAATTGATGTGAAGACTTTGAAGCTTGAAGACTTTGTTTTCATAGTTTCTTTTCTTCTTATTTGAGTCATAGGAAAAACCGTACTGCTAAAGGGGGTCTAGGTGAAACATTTATCATACTTCAAAGCGATGCTCAAACCTATACAAACCTAAGCCGCCTCGAGTGAAGCCTTTGGAAATCTCTGGAACAGCTGACGAATTTTCCAGTGACAGTGACGAAGTTCATCTGGTCTCTGACGAATTTGGTCAGGCTGAGGAGTTAGGATTTCGCCAGTGCGATCTGCCTATCGTGAGGAAATAGTGTGCCCCGACGAAATTGAGAGCTTAATTTCCGACCGTTGCTGCGCCGCGTGCCAGCTGTCGAGTGGATTCTTATCCTGACAACGGTCATGTCTGAGAAGGGCATTTATGACAATTCATGTCGGGTTGCCCCTGGCTATAAATAGCCGCCCCCCACAACCACTAGTTGGTTGGCTGCTCTAGAGTGAGATTGACACTTGTCATTTGAGAGCAACCCTTCCTCTGACGACTTTGTGAGAACCCAAGTGAGGAAAAACCCAACCAGAGCCAAAGTGATTGAGCATCACTGAAGAAGTTGATCTGTGTGATTCAACGCTTATTACCTTTGAAGACTGTCATTCTTCCAGACGGTTAGGCGTCATATTCTAAGCACCCAAGAGTAATTGTGGTGTGCCGGTGAATAAGTCTGTGAAGGTTTTGGAAGTCTACCTTGAAGACTTACCACGAGTGATTGGGCCAGGTCTAAGTGACCTTAGCTCAAGAGGAATACGGCGAGGACTAAGTGTCCTCCGAGGTAAGACTCAACCGCCTCAACCAGACGTACAGTTGATACAACAACTGGAAGTGGTCTACCAAATCGCTGTGTCTTCATCGAGCCCAACCGGTTTCAAATTACTCACCCCTTTACCTTTTTCGCATTTCCGCTGCTGAAGAACTTGTGCTTTACTTTTCTGAAGAATTTGAACTGAAGACTTTAATCATGTTGTTTCTCATTTCTTCAGTTCATCTTCCTCATGCTTGTTTGCCTGTATGATTTCATGTTCTTCACTTGTATGTATTTCATATGCATGCTACTTGTGTCTGTGTCAATCTAGTTTCGTATCTGTTTTTATTTCGTCACTCTGATTTTCGTCAAAATCTTTTGAGTTTGATGAATTTCTAAAAATCTCCCATTCACCCCCCCTCTGGGGGTTAACCTGCGCTTTCGGTCGAGCATCTCCCTCTCCGTGTCATACGCCGGCTCTGAAAGCGCAGGTTAACTCTCAGAGGGGGGGGTGAATGGGAGATTTTTAGAAATTCATCAAACTCCGAGGATTTTGACGAAAATCAGAGTGACGAAATAGAAACAGGAGAGAAACTAGATCGACACAGATGTAACTAGCATGCAAACAAAATACATACAAGTGAATAACAGGTAGTCATACAAGCAGACATGCATGAGGAAGATGAACTGAAGGAATGAAATGCAACATGATACAAGTCTTCAGTTCAAATTCTTCCGTAAAGTAGAGTACAAGTTCTTCAGCAGCGGAAATACGTAAAGGTAAAGGAGTGAGGAATTTGAAACCGGTTGGACTCGATGAAGATACAACGATTTGGTAGACCAGTTCCAGTTGCTGTATCAAGTGTATGTCTGGTTTAGGCGGCTGAGTCTTACCTCGGAGGACACTTAGTCCTCACCGTATTCCTCTTGAGCTAAGGTCACTTAGACCTCGCCCAATCACTCGTGGTAAGTCTTCAAGGTAGACTTTCAAAACCTTCACAGACTTGTTCACCGGCACACCACAATTACTCTTGGGTGCTCAGAACATGACGACTAACCGTGTGGAGGAATGACAATCCTAAAAGGTAACAAGCATCGGATCACACAGATCAACTTCTTCAGTGATGCTCAATCACTTAGGCTCTGGTTGGGTTTTTCCTCACTTGGGTTCTCACAAAGTCGTCAGAGGAAGGGTTGCTCTCAAATGACAAGTGTCAAGTTCTCTCTAGAGCAGCCAACCAACTAGTGGTTGTGGGGGGCGGCTATTTATAGCCAGGAGGCAACCCGACATGAAATGTCATAAATGCCCTTCTCAGACAAGACCATTGTCAGGATAAAAATCCACTCGACGGCTGGCACGCGGCGTAGCAACGGTCGGAATTGAACTCTCAATTTCGTCGGGGCACTCAATTTCCTCATGATAGGCAGATCGCACTGGCGAAATCCTAACTCCTCAGCCTGACCAAATTTGTCAGAGACCAGATGAACCTCATCACTGTCACTGTCAAATTCGTCAGCTGTTCCGGAGGTTTTCAAAGGCTTCACTCGAAGCGGCTTAGGTTTGTATTGTTTTGAGCATCGCTTTGAAGTATGAAATATGTTTCACCTTGACCCCCTTTGACCGTACGGTTTTTCCTATGACTCAAATAAGAAGAAAAGAAACTACAAAAACAAAGTCTTCAAGCTTCCAAGTCTTCACATCAAATTCTTCATAGGCCGTACCAAATTCTTCACTTGAAGAAATAATTTTTAGGGGTCGACTTCCGTGGTTACACCAAGTTTTCAGGGACTATTATTACCTGTGTACACTCACAAACTCATTAGTCCCTTACCTTATTTGTCTTCAATACTCCAAAACCACTAAGGGGGCACTTGATGCACTTACAGGCTCCCCTGCTCTGGGCATTGCAGCGAACAGCGTGCGGGCACCCATCTGCTCCCCGGCTGCCGGCCGCGCCCACACGAGCGGCGGCGAAGAATACTCGGAGAAGAGTGGCGCCGCATTAACATCGACGATGTAAGGCACCGTACCGGCGGGGGTTCCGAGCTACTTGGCGGCATAGTAGTACGGAGGCTTGTAAGGCTCCGGCCACGGCGCTGTCTGTACTGTCGGCGCCCCCATCTGCCGGCGTCCGCCACGGCCGCACCGACCGCCTCGTCCGCCATGACCTACACGCCCATCGCCACCACCAGGCCCACCGGTGGCCAACCGCTTCTTGAGCTTCTCCTCCCTTGCGGCACTCGCTTTGACGCGGCGACTTTGCCGCGTCTCCAAGCTGATCTTCCAGGCGAGCGTGATGGTCAGATCCTCCGGCACCGCCGCCGGTTCCATCAACGATAGGTTCTCCGACGGTTCCATGCGTCGGAGGCGAAAGGAAGGAGAGGGTGGAGGAAAGAGCGGGAATTGGGCGGAGAGCGGCGGGGAATGGAAGAAGAGAATGTGGGATTTTGACACGGAAACAGTGCGGGATGCTATAAAAACGCGGGCTCCGCCTTCCTTTTGGGTGGGCCAGGGGGGGCGGATAGCGACGTTTCGCGTGTCCGGACTCCCGCAAAGCCCCCCATGTTTGTCTTCGGTTTATGGGAGAAATCGTGTCCGGACCGCTCCGCGGACCGATACAGGTCGGTGTTGGATGGCTTCCGCGGTTCGGACGGTTGCGGGAGGTTTGAAGGTCGGCGTTGGAGATGCCCTTAGAGCGATGCATTGTTTGCAGAGGAGCAATGGACGTGATTTACGGCATCGTAAAGATATGCGTTAATCCCATTGGCCTGGTACTGTTACTTTTCACAGCAAAACGGTCTCGACCGACGATCGTGACCGTACCACATGGTAGTAGCATCATCCGCTAGAGGCTAGAGTAGAATCGTGCGAAGACCCGGTCGTCGGCACCTGCTCGGGGACTTGCCATCGTCCACGGTCGCGGCCGCAGCAGCGCGCACAGAAACGTACTCAGCACCCTAGCTAGCTTACGTATCTCGGCGGGCACGAGAGGCGCGTGCACTAACAAACCTGTGGCTAGGTGTTTCAAATTTCGAATGCTTCCGAAACCGGCAGGTACGCACGAACCGCTGCGCGTCAGGGGCGTCTCCTCCCGCTGCGTGGCACGGGCCCATGCTGGACGTGGACGCGGCGCGGTGGCGGTATCCTACCCGCCATCGTTTTCAAACACGGCCATGGCTTCACACGCCGACTCGCATGGGTCACACCGTCCGACCGGTCAAGAGAAACGAAGTGGAGCCGATCATCGAGCGGCGGAGCCGGCCGGCCAGGGCCCTGCACGTTGGGCCGCTGGCGTTTACCGGGCAAAGACCGACGTCTTCGTCGTAAACAAAGAAGCGAGACTGCCCTCGACAAGTCCACGAATCCCGGTTTTGCCCCCTCCCTAGGGGCGGTCGCCGGTCGTGGGGCGGCAGACGTGCAGAGGCAGAGCAAAGCCGCGGTGGTGGCCACCCCGCCTTGCCGCGCTTGAATTTTCCCGATGGTGTTTTGGTAGTTTCGCCGCTGGCACCAGTCAAGATTGGCGACTCCACTGGTGAACCACTCACTCCCTCCAGACCCACTGCATAGTCAACGCGTGGAGTGGTTTTGGTCTTGGCGTTTAAAATTTCTGGGGTTTTCTTATTACAAGTTTTTGAGTTTCTTCCTCATTCCTGTCAACCATGTGGTACTTCTTGATTGATAGCCGGTTGCCCGTCGGGAGAAGAAAGAGGTAAAAGCTGGATGAGCGAAATGGGTCAGGATACTTTCCAATCTTTGCTGTCAACTTCACCATTGGTTTTGCCGGTGGCTAATCTAGTCCTGTCCAAGGAAAAAAATATGCCAGCTGCGGTACAATAAGTGACTTTTGACGTTTGCCAACTTTTGTCCACCAAAGAATAGAAACATTTCCAAGTTCATTCCATACTTTGTCATTCCTGTCTCCTGGAAAGTCAGAAGGTTTATGGGACTGAAATCAAGTGCATCAGAATCAATATTTATCGGACTGAAGTTTTATCTTTTTAAAAAAAGACCAAAAATTTAGTAATCCTTAAGCTTCATCCTAATTTTAGACTAGGAAGAGTCATGCTGCTGACTTAACCGTCTTTAGACTATCCTATATTTAGGGGATGACTTTTCATAATAATATTGCAAATGAAATTCTTTTTTTCGTGTTTCAAGATGGGCGTCACAACTCACTAGAGAGCAGACGCCCCCACCGGGTACTCGACGCACTCGCCAGGGTACATGAGCGCAACGATCAACCCCGATGACGATCACTCCCCTCGACCTCCCGCGCGAACTACGCGCCCGCACCCCCTTCCGTCTCCTCACCTTCTTCATTAGCAGGAACAACCTCCGAAATACAGAGCAACGAGCTCCTTCCCCCCTCCCACCCCATCGCGCCTCCATGGATAGAAGGGCAAAACTGCCAACCAAAAGAGCTCAAGTGATTCATCCCTAAAAAAAGTTACCATCAGCCCCATCCTCACCCCCTCTCACCTCTCCCCACGCTTATTTTGAGAATAAAAGCAAGGAAGCAACGAGCTCCTTCCTCCCTTGCATCGTGCCTCAATGGATCCACGGGCAAAACTGCCAGCCAAAAGAACTCAGTTGATTCATCCCTGGAAATTTTTGCCATCACCCCCACCCTCACCCCCTCTCACCCACCCTGACGTTTATTTTGAGAATAAAAATAAGGAAAATCCCCCAAAAGCTATGATATATTTAAAGCATAATTTTGCATGATATATATAGTAATTTTGCCCATTCTATATGCAATTGACATGGTATGTATGATTTAATTGCCATGGTATATATAAATAACTTGTCGTGGTCCAGTATATAGTACCAAAAAACCATGCATAGTAAAAATGCATGTAGTGTGATAAAAAAAGTTGCCATGTTATCTGGTCATAACACGTCCTCCCAAATGTTAGCACTATCAAACACAGTTGCCATCTTTTGATGATAAATTTGTGATGATATACATATAATAAAATTGTCACCAAGCTATCAAACTCATACATGGAGCAAAATACTCCAAAAACAAATAAAATTTGCCATGATTCAGAGAAATAAAAATTGCAAAAAAATTCCATGTGCAGCTAGAAAAGTGTTGTAAAACTTTGCCATGTGACAATTCCAAAGATTCTAAAAATCGCCATGTAACCATAACAGAGAATGAGGGTTTACAAAAATTCCAGAACAAAAAAGAAGTTGTGATGGTTTAGAGAACGAACTTTCTAAAACATTGCTAAGATTTGGATAACTAAAATTATAAAGTCGTCGTTGTTGGAAATATGCCCTAGAGGCAATAATATTGTATTATTATATCTCCATGTTCATTATTAAAACTTTATATTTCTGTGCTATAATTGTATTGGTTCTTGAATATGAGATATTATCGTTGTTGTGTTGTCAGTATTTTCATATAACTTGTTCATGATTACTTAGTTCCTTAGACCATGCGAATATCGTATGCCAGCATACCGGATAATTACTTTGGGGTTTACCGTTTGTCACTTCGTAATTGGATGTGAATAAAGGTGACTTACGGGTATACCGGAAACGTATGTCTCGGTATCGATAGTTCAAGGCTGGGATTTGCTCCTCTCACGATAGAGAGATAATCCCTGGGCCCACTCGGTATTACGGTATCATTATCGTCTGGCCAGACACTTGTGATGGTGATCACGGGATACTGGAACACGGACACGAGTAAAGAGAACAAAACCTGCAACGAGGATAACGGGTATATTGATCAAGGGGTTGAATCACAAGGATACCAAATTATCTCACCTCGGGTTTTGTAAACGTATCGCAAAGCAAAGGGAATGGTATTCGTAAACATAGGTTCGCTCGAGAAGTTCATGAATATGCGGGAGTTAATAAGGGTGTCCAGATCCCGCTGTTAACTCTTGACCGGAAGGGGTTCCAGGTCATGTCTGCTTATTTCTGAACCTGTAAGGTCACACGCTTAACGGGTTCTAGTCCTGATTACCAGAGAGATGAAAAATGAGTTAAAAGAGCACCAGAAGAGTTTCGGGTAGTTTCGAAAGTTTTTCGGATGGTTCTAGAAGGGTTCTGGGAATTTCAGAAAGGTATAACATGATTTTGGACAGTCTAGATCTATATATGGAAATATTTCGGGGTCATCGGAATGGGTTCCGGAGACATCCGGAAAATCCAGAACTTTATTTGTGGAAGAAAGTTGTGAAGGACCGTCATGAGATGACGACCCCTAGTGGGCCCACGGGGGCCCACAAGGGGTGCCACAGGCTATGGCAGGGCCCTAGGCTGAATTGGTATAGGAGGGAATCCTTCTTTCTTCCACCAAGTCGAAGAGGAGAAGGATTCCCCCTCTTGGACGCCCCTCCTCCTTCCTCCACCTATATATATATGTGGGGAAGCCTCCCTCTTAAGACACATCAAATCCAAGGGCCTCTCTCCCGCATAGCTCCACACTCTCGCGGTCTAATTGGCCTAAGTGTTTAGGCTCCTAATTAGATGAGCTTTAATTGGTCTAATAGAATTAGACTCCTAATTAGTCGAGAAGCGCCGCTAGGCTTTCTCCCTCTCTAGTTTTCTCGTAGTTCTTCTTCCTGGACGTCGAAGCTCTACTAGACTACTACCATGGGATGCATGGATACCTCGGAGGGGTCGTCTACTTCGACTCTTGTCTAGGAGAACTTTCTCACGGCTGGGAGGTGTAACCTAGTTGCGGCAAATCGTTGTGCTGCACCGACTCTTCACTGCTTCCGTTACTCTGCTCGTCGGTGAGTTTGATTATTACCGCCATCTTCATAGTGTTCCTGGGTGTCATCGTGTAGCATAAAATTCTTGTTGCATAGTACGTTCCCCTACAGTCGTGTAACCGGAATAAGATATCTAAAATTTGCCAACAAAAAATGTAAAATTGCCATGCGAGTAGTACACATTTTCCCTACATTTTGACATGACATGGATAGTAAAATTGTCATATACTTCCTATGTGACTTGTACAAAAAATTATATTAGAAAATGCCAGAATTATAGTGCCATTATATGTACAGTTGCCATGATGTATAGTTTTGCCATGACAAAGACATTGACAAAATGTAAAAAATCTAAAATTTTACCATCATTGTAGAAACACATAACTTATCAATTTGTCATGTGAGTAGTACATATTTACAAAAGAAAACACCCTAATTTATGTTTGACATGAGAGAAAATGCATAAAAATTGACTGGCCCATAAGATTGGCATATGAAAAACAACCGTGGTAACAAAAGACAAAAAAATACAGAAGGCATATGGATAGTACATAAAAACTACACAACGATAAACTTTGCATTTTTCATGATCAAATCTACCTATATGTAATATGAATTTTGCTGTGATATGTGAAGAAAGAATTGCCATGTTATGTTTAAAACGTTACCATGGTATATAACAGATTTGCCATAGACAAATGTCAAATTTGCCATGGTTCATGCAATAAAAATTGCCATGTATTTTTTCCTTAATCAATGCAACATGTCAAAAAAAATCTAAATAGAGACATGGAAAAAATAAGGATTATATTCTCGAAAAAGCATAGCAAACTATTGGAAATTTGGCTATTCAGATGACAAATAAAGAGTTTGAATTGATCAAATGACAATTTACAAAAAAATGTGGTGTCAAAACTCATTGCCACTTTATAAGAAAAAATAAATGTAATGGTCATAAGGCGGTTAGAAGCATAGTTTTAAAATCCTAACCAGCAAATGAACTGGTTAGGCTGTCGGTTCAGGTTTTTACTGGTCGGACCTCTGGTTTATCAGTTCATTTGGGACAAAAAACCGGAATATTTAAGTTAATTTTTTAAAATTTTGACCTCACATCAAATGAATACACATAATATTGAATGTAAACCACTAAAAAAACCACAAAGTGGGGATTAATTCCTTGTTGATGCAACTATTTTTGAATATTTTTCTGGTTTTGTACTATACTACCGGTACACCTTAAAAAATGGGCAAGGCGCCAGTTCACAATTTTTTCTGGCGGACCGCCGGTCCGGTCTAGTTTTAAAAACTATGGTTAGAAGGAGTTTATTCTCTAAAAACACATGATTGTTTTTTGAAAAAACAATTTGTGATGGTCGGATGGCAAAATTAGGAAAAAGTTTGTACTGGTTACATGGCAAGGTTACAAAAAAAATCATTGCAACTTATCAGAAAATTTTGTAAAGAAATCTCGCGCGACAATTTTATTAATTTGTTTGTGTAAAAACATTGCAACTCCTGGAAAAATATTGTAATCATGATATGGCAAATTTACAAAAACACATACCGCACAAAAAAAGAATTTTTTTTTTGCTATGGTGTAGAAATTGAACTTTCGAACACATGGTCTATGACAGTTGTCATTAGTGTACAATAGTAGTTTCCATGAGAACAAATTTGAAATGTCATGGCAAAACACATCTTAATTAAGCATGGCAACAAGCTCTTAGTTGCCATGGCAATGATTATTAAGTCGCCATGGCCAGCATGATTCGGGTTGTCATGGGCAGCCAAATATCAAAATGTCGTGGCAACACATCTTTATTACACACAAAAATGCAAACAAACTTTAAGGTGTCCTAGTCTTTGAATTTGCCATGGCATGTTCAAAATTTCATCTGAAATTACACAAGAACTGCCAAGTACACTAGCTAGTTAAACACAAAACCTCATTTGAAGAATGGCAGATTTGCATGCCTCTGTACAACACATGCAAAAAGTCCACCATTCGCATACAAAAAATTGAGAGTGATTAGTTGATTAGAATACCACGCAGAGAGGTTCAACCTTGTTCATGGAATTCTGAAGAGAAAAAGATAGTAGAGCAAAGAACGGTGAGACGAACTCCGGTGCATAGGGTTTCTGCCTTGGCGAAGTTTCACTCATCAAGGGAGGCCTCCGTCATCATCCGCGCAGGAAGCGAGGCGAGCCCCACAGTGGAATCAAACTCGGTCCCACCAGGGAGGTACTCCAGCTAAAGCTGCTGTCATGCTATGCGAGCCCGAGCTCCACTAGCCATTGCGCGAGTCTGCGATTGGCGTCGCCGTGGGCATCTCCTCGTGTTGCCGACGGACGCCTCGAGCGACATACACACGTTGGTGCTGATGGTCCTCCGCGCCGCCACATTCTCGCCAGCTACTACCCCCCATTGCGCCGAACCCCCCATGAACCCCTGCCCGGCACCGCGCACCTCACGAGCCCACGAGTTGGCGCCATGCCCCTGAGCTATGACTATGTTGCATCTCATGTTGTCGTCCGAACTCACCATTCCCCAGCCGAGACTATATGAAACATCATGAGATTGCACTTGGCGGATTTTTTTTAAAATTACATGCATAGCAGACCAGTCTTAACTGGCACTCATCCAATTTTTTTCTTTTTAAGTTACAAACAAAAGTCTCAATAATGAAACATCCTATTGGCTATTAAAAAAACATATCACGAAGTCTAGAAAGTACACCTTCAAGAGTTGAAAACACCACAATTTTTTTGATGAGAATCCTGTCGGTACCAAAACCGGCATTTCTCGGGTAGGGGATCCGAACTATGGGTCTAGGAATCGATGGGCAATAGAGAACGTAGAGACGGTGATTTACCAAGGTTCGGGCCCTCTCGAAGAGGTAATACCTTACGTCCTGCTAGATTGTATTGATGTGATTGTATGAAGGTTACAGAGTTGATCTACCTCGAGATCGGATGGGCTAAACCCTAGGCAATGAATATGATGATCCTCTACAGACTAAGCCTTCTGGTTTATATAGACACCAGATGGCCCTAGGGTTACATATGGTCGGTTACCATCAGGGGATAAACATGCCGGTCATGCCAATTATTCCTTGGAGGGGACGCCAAGTCTTCGGAGGTTTCCTTCTGATACACGGGGTTGTCCACAATCCAGCCTTCCATCGACGAGTAGAGAGCGGCCCACCAGCCCGGCCTACGAGAGATAGGCCGGCAGCCCGAGTACCCCCTAGTCCGGGACACTCTCAGTAGCCCCCAAACTAGTCTTCGAAGCCGAGGTAGACGCCGGACACCATCGGCTTTGTGGACCAGTTCCCTTCCTTCTGTGATATTGATGACCGGCTTGTATCTTCTCTGAGTCGAGTCTTTAAGTGTTGCCTGGCCGCACACGCCCCGAAATACACTTCGGCCACCGAGGGGTATCGATAACTTAGCCCCGAAGGCCAGTCACCTCGGTATGAACAGTACCCCCATCTGACAACTTTTTACCGAAGGGTCACCATGCGCCTGGACCGCAAGTCGGTTTATGAAAAACTCGATTCGCGGTTCGAGGCGGTTTTTTCGCTGGCACGTCCCATCGACATGGAGACCGTGTCCTATTTTCAAGGGATATGATCAATAATCCACCTCATCCCACGCGCGCATAATGGCACAGTTACATGGGGAAATGGTGAGGACCGCGGCGCAGTAAAAGGACCGTGGGTTTTACAGCCCATAAAAAGGGGAGCGATCTCCATCACGCTCTCACTCCTGCCCTCACCGCTGCCTTCTCCATCTTCGAGCTCCAGCGCCCAGATCCACTTTCTTATCCAAGAACCTCCCCGGCCGCCAGTTTCAATCCAGCAATGGCGGGCTCCGGGTCCAAAGGCAAGTGGGAGGCGTCCGTCGTCACTGAGAGCGCCATCTTGGAGTTGAAGGGCGCGGGCTATCTCCGCGCCAACGTCACCCACCATGCCCCAGAGGCCGGCCAGGTCGTCCCCACGCCGCGGCAGGGCGAGAGGGTGGTATTCCTGCCCCACTTCATTCGAGGTCTAGGCTTTCCCCTCCATCCCTTCGTCAGGGGCCTTATGTTCTTCTACGGGCTTGATTTCCATGATCTCGCACCGAACTCCTTCCTCCACATCTCGGCCTTCATCATCATCTGCGAGGCCTTTCTCCGGATCCGGCCACACTTCGGCCTGTGGCTGAAGATCTTCAATATCAAGCCGAAGATCGTCGACGGCCAGCAGGCGGACTGTGGGGGTGCGATGGTCAGCAAGCTCCCCCGAGTGGAGTGGCCAGAGGGCACCTTCATAGAGACCGTCAAGGTCTGGCAGAAGGAATGGTTCTACATCACCGAGCCAAGGAGTGCGAATTGGGGGGCGATTCCGGCCTTCCAATCCGGACCCCCTACGAGGCTGGTCTCATGGACCAAGAAAGGCCTCGACTGGGAGGTGAACAAGGAGGTGGCGCAGCTGCAGAGCCGGATCGCCAAGATGTTAGAATAGGGCGTCGAGCTGCCCAACATGATCCAGATCATGCTCGGCCACCGAATCCTCCCATGCCAGGACAGGGCCTCCCCCTTGTGGGCCTACAAGCCCGAAGACCCGGCCACCGTGCGCAACTTCTTCCGCACCTCCCATGCTCAGCTGTGGAGGGCGCTGTTCAAGCCGCAGAAGGACTGGCCGGCCGAGGAGGAAGACATCGGACTCGATGCCGCAAATCCCCCACGAGAGGTATGACTAATTTTGTTCTTATACCCGAACTGTTCCTCTTTTGATAAGGTACTTAGCTTTTTTACTTTCCATCCGCAGAACTGGCTGAAGAAGGCCGAGCGGATCGACAGTCCGGCGCCGCTGCCAGAGGGGCCCAGGACACCCCTACTGACGGCCATGCTGGCTGTGGAGCCATACGAGGCGCCGGAGAGGAAGGAGAAGAAGAAGGACCAGAAGAAGGAGGCCAGAGAGGGCCTCCGTTCCCGAGGACCCCCGGACACTAGATCCGGGGACACCCATGCTCCCTCCGCGCGAGAGGACGAGAAGGAGCAGGGGGAGGTGTTGGAAATATGCCCTAGAAGCAATAATAAATTGGTTATTATTATATTTCCTTGTTCATGATAATCGTTTGTTATCCATGCTATAATTGTATTGATTGGAAACTCAAATACATGTGTGGGTACATAGACAACACTGTGTCCCTAGTAAGCCTCTAGTTGACTAGCTCGTTGATCAAAGATGGTTAGGGTTTCCTAGCCATTGACATGAGATGTCATTTGATAACGGGATCACATCATTAGGAGAATGATGTGATGGACAAGACCCAAACTATAAACGTAGCATATGATCGTGTCAGTTTATTGCTATTGTTTTCTGCATGTCAAGTATCTGTTCCTATGACCATGAGATCATGCAACTCCCTGACATCGGAGGAGTACCTTGTGTGTATCAAACGTCGCAGCGTAACTGGGTGACTATAAAGGTGCTCTACAGGTATCTCCGAGGATGTCTGTTGGGTTGGCATGGATCAAGACTGGGATTTGTTACTCCGTATGACGGAGAGGTATCTCAGGGCCCACTCGGTAATACAACATCACAATGAGCCTTGCAAGCAATGTGACTAAAGTGTTAGCCACGAGATCTTGTATTACGGAACGAGTAAAGAGACTTGCCGGTAACGAGATTGAACTAGGTATAGAGATACTGACGATCGAATCTCGGGCAAGTAACATACCGAAGAACAAAGGGAACATCATACGGGATTAACTGAATCCTTGACATAGAGGTTCGACCGATAAAGATCTTCGTAGAATATGTAGGAGCCAATATGGGCATCCAGGTCCCGCTATTGGTTATTGATCGTAGAGGTGTCTCGGTCATGTCTACATAGTTCTCGAACCCGCAGGGTCTACACACTTAACGTTTGGTGACGATTAGTATAGTTGAGTTATTGTGTTGGTGACCGAAGGTTGTTCGGAGTCCCGGATAAGATCCAGGACATGACGAGGGTCTCCGGAAGAGTCCGGAGGTAAATATTAATATATGTGATAATAGTGTTTTGATCTTCGGAAAGGTTCCGGAATTCACCGGAAGGGGTTCCGGGTGTTTACCGAAGTGTTCGGGTGCAGCAACACTTTATATGAGCCAAAGGGGTAAAGCCCATGAGGTATTGGAAAGTGCAAAACAAAGTTTTGCTACTGCCTTAAGCGGTACTACCGCTGGTAAAGGCAGTACTACCGCGTAAGCGGTACTACCGCTTGTGTGAAGCGGTACTACCGCTCAAGCGGTACTACCGCTCGTGAGCGGTACTACCGCTTGTGCGCGGTACTGCAGGGATCTGAGTTGGACTCTTTCCCTGCGGGCCAAACCGACCTTGTGCGGGCAAAACCGACCTGGAGGAGGCTTTTACTCCAAGTTTAGACCCCAAGGCTCAACATATAAATAGAGGGGCAGGGCTAGCACACGGGACACATGAAGATTTCCCAAGCCGTGTGTCGGCAACCCTAACCCTCTAGTTCTCTCGTCATAATCTCCGTAGTGCTTGGCGAAGCCCTGCAGAGATTGTTCCTCACCACCATCACCACGCCGTCGTGCTGCCGGAACTCATCTACTACTTCACCATCGCTCGCTGGATCGGGGAGGTGAAGGCGTCATCAAGCCGTACGTGTGTTGAACGCGGAGGTGCCGTCCGTTCGGCACTAGTTCGTGATCGGATCGAGGGACGACTTGCGATTTGGATCGCTGAGACGTTCGACTACATCAACCACGTTTCTTAACGCTTCCGCTTAGCGATCTACAAGGGTATGTAGATTCACTCTCCCTCTCGTAGATGCTCATCACCATGGATAGATCTTGCGTGTGCGTAGGAAAAATTTTATTTCCCATGCAACGTTCCCTAACAGTGGCATCTGAGCTAGGTCTATGCGTAGATGAGATCTCGAGTAGATCACAAACGAGTTGTGGGCGTGGGTGTATACATATTGCTTGCCGTTACTAGTTGATACTTGATTCGGCGGTATTGTGAGATGAAGCGGCCCGGACCGACATTACGCGTACGCTTACGCGAGACAGGTTCCTTCAACTGACATGTAACCTTCGTTGCATAAAGATGGCTAGCGGGTGTCTGTCTCTCTCACTTTAGTTGAATCGATTTCAATGAAGAGGGTTCTTTTAGAAGATCAAAAAGCAATCACTACACCACGTTGTGGTTTTGCATAGGTAAGAACGGTTCTTGCAAACCCTTAGCAGCCACGTAAAATATGCAACAACAATTAGAGGGCGTCTAACTTGTTTTTGCAGGGTATGTTGTGATGTGATATGGCCAATTACATAATGAGATATATGTGATGTATGAGATGATCATGTGTTGTATAGAATATCACGACTTGCATGTCGATGAGTACGGCAACTGGCAGGAGCCATAGAGTTGTCTTTAATTATTGTATGACCTGCGTGTCAATCATTAAGCGCTTTGTAATGCTTTACTTTATCGCTAAACGTTAGCAATAGTCGTGGAAGCAACAGTCGGCGCGACAACCTCATGGCGACACGTTGATGGAGATCAAGATGATGGAGATCATGGTGTCATGCCAGTGACGATGGAGATCATGCCGGTGCTTTGGAGATGGAGATCAAAAGCACGAGTTCATGGCCATATCATGTCACTTATGATTTGCATGTGATGTTAATCCTTTTATGCATCTTATTTTGCTTAGGACGACGGTAGCATTATAAGGTGATCCCTCACTTAAATTTCAAGATAAAATTGTGTTCTCCCCGAGTGTGCACCGTTGCGAAAGTTCGTCGTTTCGAGACACGCCGTGATGATCGGGTGTGATAGACTCTACGTTCACATACAACGGGTGTAAGCCATGTTGCACGTGCGGAACACTCGGGTTAAACTTGACGAGCCTAGCATGTACAGACATGGCCTCGGAACACAAGAGACCGAAAGGTCGAACATGAGTCATATAGTAGATATGATCAACATGAAGATGTTCACCATTGAAACCACCTCAACTCACGTGATGATCGGACTTGAGTTGGTAGATTTGGATCATGTTACACTCGAATGACCGGAGGGATGTCAATTTGAGTGGGAGTTTTTAAGTAATATGATTAACTAAACTCATTATCTAGAACAATAGTCTAAGTTGTCTTTGCTATATTTATGTTGTAGATCATGGCTCGCGCAGTAGCACCCCTGAATTTAATGCGTTCCTAGAGAAAGCTAAGTTGAAAGATGATGGAAGTAACTTTGTGGACTGGGCCCGTAATCTAAGGATTATCCTTACGGCTTCCCAGAAGGCTTATGTCCTTGATGCACCGCTTGGTGATCCACCCGCTCCAGTTGAGTCTCTAGACGTTGTGAACGCCTGGCAGGCTCGTTCTGAAGATTACTCAATAGTTCAATGTGCAATATTGTATGGCTTAGAACCGAGACTTCAAAGATGTTTTGAACGTCATGGAGCATATGAGATGTTCCAGGAGTTGAAATTTATCTTTCAGAAGAATGCCCGAATCGAGAGATATGAGATCTCCGATAAGTTCTATGCTTGCAAGATGGAGGAGAACGGGTCTATCAGTGATCACGTACTCAGAATGTCTGGGTACTCCACCCGTCTGGCAGAATTGGGGATGCCCCTTCCACAAGAGGCTATCTCTGACAGAGTTCTTCAATCATTGCCACCTAGCTACAAGAGCTTCGTGTTGAACTATAACATGCACGGGATGAACAAGTCAGTCGCCGAGCTGTTTGCGATGCTGAAAGCCGCTGAGTCTGAAATTCAGAAGGAGCATCAAGTGTTGATGGTCAATAAAACCACTAGTTTCAAGAAAAATGGCAAGGGTAAGAAGGGTAACTCCAAGAAGAGTGGCAAAGCAGTTGCTCCTCTCGTGAAGAAACCCAAGGCTGGACCCAAACCAGAAACTGAGTGCTTTCATTGCAAAGGAACTGGACACTGGAAGCGGAACTGCCCCAAGTATTTGGCTGACAAGAAGGCGGCCAACAACAAACAAGGTATATATGATATACATGTTATTGATGTGTACCTTACCAACTCTCGTTGTAGTGCCTGGGTATTTGATACCGGTGCGGTTGCTCATATTTGCAACTCAAAACAGGAACTGCGGAATAGACGGAGGCTGGCAAAGGACGAAGTGACGATGCGCGTGGGAAATGGTTCCAAGGTTGATGTGATCGCCGTCGGCACGCTCGCTCTTCGATTACCATCGGGATTAGTGATGAACCTGAATAATTGTTATTTAGTGCCTGCGTTAAGCATGAACATTATATCTGGATCTTGTTTATTGCGAGACGGTTACTCATTTAAATCAGAGAATAATGGTTGTTCTATTTATATGAGTAATATCTTTTATGGTCATGCACCCAATGTGAGGGGTTTATTCTTATTGAATCTCGATAGTAATGATACACATGTTCATAACATTGATGCCAAAAGATGTAGAATTGATAATGATAATACCACTTTCTTGTAGCACTGCCGTTTAGGTCATATTGGCATAAAACGCATGAGGAAGCTCCATGCTGATGGAATTTTGGAGTCACTTGATTTTGAATCACTTGACACATGTGAGCCATGCCTCATGGGCAAGATGACTAAAACGCCGTTCTCTGGAACAATGGAACGGGCAAGTGACTTATTGGAAATCATACATACTGATGTGTGCGGTCCGATGAGTATTGAGGGGCGCGGTGGTTATCGTTACTTTCTCACCTTCACTGATGACTTAAGTAGATATGGGTATATTTACTTAATGAAACACAAGTCTGAAACATTTGAAAAGTTCAAACAATTTCAGAGTGAAGTTGAGAATCATCGTAACAAGAAGATTAAATTCCTACGATCTGATCGAGGAGGAGAATATCTGAGTTATGAGTTTGGCAGTCACTTAAGACAATGTGGAATTGTTTCACAACTGACACCGCCTGGAACACCACAGCGTAATGGTGTGTCCGAACGTCGTAATCGAACCTTATTAGATATGGTGTGATCTATGATGTCTCTTGCCGATTTGCCACTATCGTTTTGGGGTTATGCATTAGATACAGCTGCATTCACTTTAAATAGGGCACCATCGAAATCCGTTGAGACGACGCCATATGAACTTTGGTTTGGCAAGAAGCCAAAGCTGTCGTTTCTTAAAGTTTGGGGATGTGATGCTTACGTCAAAAAGCTTCAGCCTGAAAAGCTGGAACCCAAAGCGGAGAAATGCGTCTTCATAGGATACCCAAAAGAGACAGTTGGGTATACCTTCTACCTCAGATCCGAAGGCAAAGTGTTTGTCGCTAAAAACGGAACATTTCTTGTGAAAGAGTTTCTCTCGAAAGAATTGAGTGGGAGGAAGATAGAACTTGATGAGGTTGTTGAACCTTTACTTCAACCTGAGAGTAGCGCAGCGCAGAAAGATGTTTCTGTAAAGCCTACATCAGCTGAAGAGGAAGTTAATGATGATGATCATGAAGCTTTGGATCAAGTTTCTATCGAACCTCGTAGGTCGACAAGGACGCGTACTGCTCCTGAGTGGTACAGCAACCCTGTCTTAGAGGTCATGTTGTTGGACAACGATGAACCTACGAGCTATGGAGAAGCGATGATGGGCCCGGATTCCGAGAAGTGGTTAGAGGCCATGAAATCCGAGATGGGATCCATGTATGAAAACAAAGTGTGGACTTTGGAAGTATTACCTGAAGGGCGTAAGGCCATTCAGAACAAATGGATCTTTAAGAGGAAGACGGATGCGGACGGTAATGTCACCGTCTATAAAGCTCGACTTGTGGCAAAGGGTTTTTCACAAGTTCAAGGAGTTGACTACGATGAGACCTTCTCACCCGTAGCGATGCTTAAGTCCGTCAGAATCATGTTAGCAATAGCTGCCTTTTTCGATTATGAAATTTGGCAGATGGATGTCAAAACAGCGTTCCTTAACGGTTTCCTTAAGGAAGAGTTGTATATGATGCAACCAGAAGGTTTTGTCGATCCAGAGAATGCTGACAAAGTTTGCAAACTCCAGCGATCCATTTATGGACTGGTGCAAGCATCTCGGAGTTGGAATCTTCGCTTTGATGAGGTGATCAAAGCGTTCGAGTTTATACAAGTTTACGGAGAAGCTTGTATTTACAAGAAAGTGAGTGGGAGCTCTATAGCATTTCTAATATTATATGTGGATGACATATTGCTGATTGGAAACAATATAGAAATGTTGGAAGGCGTGAAGGAATATTTGAACAAGAGTTTTTCAATGAAGGACCTAGGAGAAGCTGCTTTCATATTAGGCATCAAGATCTATAGAGATAGATCGAGACGCTTAATAGGACTTTCACAAAGCACATACCTTGACAAAGTTTTGAAGAAGTTCAAAATGGATCAGTCAAAGAAGGGGTTCTTGCCTGTTTTGCAAGGTGTGAAGTTGAGTAAGACTCAATGCCCAGTGACTGCAGAAGATAGAGAAAAGATGAGTGTCATCCCCTATGCTTCAGCCATAGGCTCTATTATGTATGCAATGCTGTGCACAAGACCCGATGTCAGCCTTGCCATAAGTATGGTCGGAAGGTTTCAAAGTAATCCAGGAATGGAACACTGGACGGCGGTCAAGAATATCCTGAAGTACCTGAAAAGGACCAAGGACATATTTCTCGTTTATGGAGGTGATCAAGAGCTCGTCGTAAAGGGTTACGTCGATGCAAGCTTTGACACTGATCCGGATGACTCTAAGTCGCAAACCGGATACGTATTTATTCTTAATGGGGGTGCGGTTAGCTGGTGCAGTTCCAAGCAAAGCGTGGTAGCTGATTCTACATGCGAAGCGGAGTACATCGCTGCCTCGGAGGCGGCGAAGGAATGTGTCTGGATGAAGGAGTTCATAACAGATCTTGGAGTAGTGCCTAGTGTGCTTAACCCAATGACTCTGTTTTGTGATAATACTGGTGCCATTGCTCTAGCCAAGGAACCAAGATTTCACAAGAGGACCAGACACATAAAGCGACGTTTCAATTCCATCCGCGATTACATCAAGGAGGACGACATAAATATTTGCAAAGTACACACGGATCTGAATGTTGCAGATCCGATGACTAAACCTCTTCCAAGGGCTAAACATGAACAACACCAAAACTGCATGGGTGTTCGATTCATTACAATGTAAATCACATGGTGATGTGAACTAGATTATTGACTCTAGTGCAAGTGGGAGACTGTTGGAAATATGCCCTAGAGGCAATAATAAATTGGTTATTATTATATTTCCTTGTTCATGATAATCATTTATTATCCATGCTATAATTGTATTGATTGGAAACTCAAATACATGTGTGGGTACATAGACAACACTGTGTCCCTAGTAAGCCTCTAGTTGACTAGCTCGTTGATCAAAGATGGTTAAGGTTTCCTAGCCATTGACATGAGATGTCATTTGATAACGGGATCACATCATTAGGAGAATGATGTGATGGACAAGACCCAAACTATAAACGTAGCATATGATCGTGTCAGTTTATTGCTATTGTTTTCTGCATGTCAAGTATCTGTTCCTATGACCATGAGATCATGCAACTCCCTGACATCGGAGGAGTACCTTGTGTGTATCAAACGTCGCAACGTAACTGGGTGACTATAAAGGTGCTCTACAGGTATCTCCGAGGATGTCTGTTGGGTTGGCATGGATCAAGACTGGGATTTGTTACTCCGTATGACGGAGAGGTATCTCAGGGCCCACTCGGTAATACAACATCACAATGAGCCTTGCAAGCAATGTGACTAAAGTGTTAGCCACGAGATCTTGTATTACGGAATGAGTAAAGAGACTTGCCGGTAACGAGATTGAACTAGGTATAGAGATACCGACGATCGAATCTCGGGCAAGTAACATACCGAAGAACAAAGGGAACAGCATACGGGATTAACTGAATCCTTGACATAGAGGTTCGACCGATAAAGATCTTCGTAGAATATGTAGGAGCCAATATGGGCATCCAGGTCCCGCTATTGGTTATTGATCGTAGAGGTGTCTCGGTCATGTCTACATAGTTCTCGAACCCGCAGGGTCTACACACTTAACGTTTGGTGACGATTAGTATAGTTGAGTTATTGTGTTGGTGACCGAAGGTTGTTCGATGTCCCGGATAAGATCCAGGACATGACGAGGGTCTCCAGAAGAGTCCGGAGGTAAAGATTAATATATGTGATGATAGTGTTTTGATCTCCGGAAAGGTTCCGGAATTCACCGGAAGGGGTTCCGGGTGTTTACCGAAGTGTTCGGGTGCAGCAACACTTTATATGAGCCAAAGGGGTAAAGCCCATGAGGTATTGGAAAGTGCAAAAGGAAGTTTTGCTACTGCCTTAAGCGGTACTACCGCTGGTAAAGGCAGTACTACCGCGTAAGCGGTACTACCGCTTGTGTGAAGCGGTACTACCGCTCGTGAGCGGTACTGCAGGGATCCGAGTTGGACTCTTTCCCTGCAGGCCAAACCGACCTTGTGCGGGCAAAACCGACCTGGAGGAGGCTTTTACTCCAAGTTTAGACCCCAAGGCTCAACATATAAATAGAGGGGCAGGGCTAGCACACGGGACACATGAAGATTTCCCAAGCCGTGTGTCGGCAACCCTAACCCTCTAGTTCTCTCGTCATAATCTCCGTAGTGCTTGGCGAAGCCCTGCAGAGATTGTTCCTCACCACCATCACCACGCCGTCGTTCTGCCGGAACTCATCTACTACTTCATCATCGCTCGCTGGATCGAGGAGGTGAAGGTGTCATCAAGCCGTACGTGTGTTGAACGCGGAGGTGCCGTCCGTTCGGCACTAGTTCGTGATCGGATCGAGGGACGACTTGCGATTTGGATCGCGGAGACGTTCGACTACATCAACCGCGTTTCTTAACGCTTCCGCTTAGCGATCTACAAGGGTATGTAGATTCACTCTCCCTCTCGTAGATGCTCATCACCATGGATAGATCTTGTGTGTGCGTAGGAAATTTTTTGTTTCCCATGCAACGTTCCCTAACAGGAGGAGGGGGAGGAAGGTGACTCCCCCCGATCGAAGAAGAGGGCGGTGTCCGAGGATGCCGAGGAGGAGCCGCTTCGTCCCTCCCCCAAGAGAACATGCAGGGCCAAGGTGGCCTTGTTCGACAACAGTTCGGCTTCGGCCGAGGACTCTGAGGCCTCCGAAGAGGTCCCTCGGAGGGTCCCCAGGGCCAAGCCACAGGCTCAAAGGTACATGTTCTAATATCCACTTAAGCGTCTTTGGTCGAACCGGGTTTCACATTGATCACATTCTCGTTTCTAACGTAGCAGCCCGATGCGCGACCTCCCCACCGACCGATTTTCGGAGGGGGATTCTCCACCGGCTGCGCTGGCGGAGAGCGGGACAGAATCGCGCGCCTCACCTCCCCCAATCGTCGAGGAGGCCGAGGAGGTCCTATCAAGAAGGACCCCTCCCGCGCCGCACACAGGGGGAGGGGGTGACACCATCATGGCCGAGGTAAATACCTCGGCCACCGAAGACCAGGAGGGGAGGACCCCTCCGGCAGACGAAGAGGAGGAGGAGCCCGGATGACCCGAGCTCTCTCCGAGGGCGGCTCCGGAGTCATCCAGGCGTCCGGAGTCGGACACTCCGGTCTTCGAGAGGAAAGAAGCCGAAGTGCGTCTGACACCCCCGCCCGCCCCGGAGCGGGCGTCGACTGGGTGGTCGGGCGAGATGGAGGATGCTTTAACCACCTCCTCTATCGCTGAGGAGCACCGTGCCCTTATGGGCGCGGTGTTGCAAAGTCTTCGGTCCGTGGATAACGGACTGAAGGAGGCCTTTAATGGCCTTCTCTCAGGCTTCAAGGTGAGCCAAGTAATGTTTTCCCTTAAAGAATTTCTTTTATATAAATGTATAGCCTCATACACAGTAGCCCCCGAGACTCTGACTGGCTTGATCAAAGCCGGTCAGAGGATCAAAAATCAATAGCTCGGATACTAATGTGCGTAGAGTGATGCGCAGGCGTCGTCTTCGGCAGCAGCCGCCAACGCCAAGGAGTTGGCCAAGCTGAATCGGAAGCTCAAAAGCTCCGAGGACGACCTCAGCCAGGTGAACAAGAGGTTCGACGATGCGCAAGGCAAGTCCGAACTGCAGTATTTACTACAGCCGTTGCATTTTTGTTAAGTAAGTTTAAAAGTAGCCTAAACGGAATCAGTGGATATGACTACAGCCGCCGCCGTGGAGGTCGAGAACCTCAAGGCCGCGCTGAGGACGGCTCAGCTAGAAGCGGCGGAGCAGAGGTCGGCAGCCGAACAAGCAGCTGCCGAACTGACTACGGTGAAAACCGCTAGTCAAAAGCACGAAGCCAGAGTGGCG
The DNA here is from genome assembly GCA_039707655.1 of Elymus sibiricus. Classification (NCBI taxonomy): domain Eukaryota; kingdom Viridiplantae; phylum Streptophyta; class Magnoliopsida; order Poales; family Poaceae; genus Elymus; species Elymus sibiricus. The sequence continues at coordinate 260,115,024 of CM077674.1, forward strand.
GAAGTGCAACAAGAACTCGCGGATGCCGTCACAAAGTGTGAGGCTCTCGAGCAGAAGAATAAAGAGCAGGCCGCTGAGCTAACCTCACTGGGGTCGGTGGCCAAGGAAGCGCGGACAGAGGCGCGCGGCTACCAGGAGGAACTCCGCCAAGTGAAGCTTATTGCGAATGGTAAGCCATATTTGCTGCAAAGTGTCTTCGGAGGTAACAGGTTCGCTTTGCTCACGCGGGTGTGGCGTTCCGCAGGCGCCTTTGCGGACCTCCCGAGGAGTGCGGCTGATGCGGCGAGGTTCTTCGCCGCCCTAGAGGGTCTGGCCGAACAAAGGCTATTTTGGGCGCAATTTCAAGCTCCCGAACACCCTCCCCTCCTTAACAACCAGATGAAGCAGCTGATGGAGCTGCATCGGATGGCGGAGCCCGTGATGAAGGACCTCTGTGTCAAGCTGTGGCCTACAGAGCCGCTGCCGAGCAGCTATTTTGGGTTGGTGCAGAGGCTGTATGACGCCGTGCCCCGAATTGATGCTTGGAAGCGCTCCGCGTGCATTGAAGGAGCTCGGATGCCTTTCGACAAGACCATGGTGCACTGGCCGAAGATCAAGCTAGCCGAGATGGCCACCGGACCTCCACCCCCTGGGAAGGAGCATAGGCGCCCCGAGCAATATTTTCCCATCGTGATGGATGGTGCTCGGGCAATAGAGGCCAGTGCTCTAAAGATGTAATTTATGAGTAGATTTATTTTCCTTGTAGCCAAGGAGTTGAAACTTTTGTTTTATTGTAATGCAAGTTGTTGGCTGTGAATATAGTGCCCTCTTATGTTAATTTTGACTCCTGTGCGGCCGTTTTTAAACTGAAAGTTACCAGTCGTCCGCTTCAGCCCCCTTGCAGATACTGCATGGGGTGTTTTCTCGTAACACTTGAACCCTTAGCCGACGTCTCGGTGCCCGGAGGCGGTTGTATGTACGAAAAACCAGGCAATCAGACTATGCGGTTTTAGTGCTTTCACTTAGCCATAGGAGCTTGACTGCGGGGGCTGGTGAATAGCCCCCAGTGTTTGTGATATTCGGACGAGCCGCGGTCGATACCATCATCACATGGTTTCTGTAACAGAGAACCCTTCGTTTAACATGGACTAACCTCCAACGATTTTTGGTTTGACACAAGTCATCGGATCGCCGACCAGTTCTCGCTTATTGCGACAGTTAGTTTTCGGCTTTCTCCACTGAGGTACTTAACGAGGCTAGCTAGAAGTACAATCGCAGTGGTTCTCCCTTTACCCTCTTAGCCGAACAGTGCGGAACGTAAGAGGGTAAACACAGGAGCCGGGCAACCCAACTATTGACCAAAGACGCAATTCGGAACCGATTCATATAGTGCAATATCCATGACACCGAGCACATAAAATAAAAGTTGGTGCCGGAACAAAGTTTAAGGCAAGATTTATATTCGAGCCCCCGGTCTATTAGCCGGTTACTAAAAAATGGATGTATCGTAATAGTTTACTTCGGCCTAAAAAAAGCGGAAAGGAATATGCAACGCGAATGACTGCACAATTACCAGAGAAAAATTGGTCTTTATTTCCCTTGAATATGTGATGTCCAACCATACAATCCGGATTTGCCGAAGTAACTTTGATAGATACTTTTGAAGAAATAAATACATTAGAGTAAAGGTTGACACAGGGCCTTCATGAGTGGTTTGACGTCCCTACTACGCCCTGCTGCACGTCTGTGCCTTTGCTCTTTAAGAAGCTTCCGTGTGAGCGGAGCTGTCGACCGTATGTTCGGCGGAAGTAGTAATGTTCAGTAGACGAGCCCTTTGGGAAGGGTTTTGAGAAGTCACCGTGGTATATCAGTTTGACGCTGATCAGGCCCGAGTTGGTGCCTGTTGTCGATGTTGATTCGAAGACATCTGTTGGCCATTGCTCGGTCGAACCGAGCTCTCGGCCTTTGTTTCATGTGTCCCCACAACTGCCCATGGAATTTTGAGCGCGAAATTGTGCACTCGAGGTACGTATTTCGCGACTAGGCGGGCCATGCTGTGGGGCGCGTATCCCTATTTGGAGTGAGCATGGGAGTGCTTCGGGACCGAGGCTGCAGCTCGGGAGCGCTTGCGTGCGTCCAGTGTCTTGGCAGTAGACTGGGCTTGCGACGCTTCTTCGGCGGCTTGGACTTCGGCGGCTAGGGCCGCCGTGTGTTCCTCTATTCGGAGCGAGCGCTCGGTATTACCGTTGATGGTAATAACGCCCTTTGGTCCTGGCATCTTTAGCTTCAGGTATGCATAGTGCGGGACGGCGTTGAAGCGGGTGAACGCAGTCCGGCCGAGGAGTGCGTGATAACCGCTGCGGAAGGGGACAATATCGAAGATCAAGTCCTCGCTGCGGAAGTTATCGGGCGAGCCAAAGACAACTTCCAATGTCACGGATCCCGAGCAGTGTGCCTCGGCACCTGGGATTACACCTTTAAAGGTGGTGTTCCTGGGTTTGATCCTTGACGGGTCGATCCCCATTTTCCTCACTGTATCTGAGTAAATCAGGTTGAGGCTGCTACCTCCGTCCATACGGACCCTGGTGAGGTGAAATCCGTCCACGATGGGGTCGAGCACCAGAGGCGCCATTCCTCCATGGCGTATACTGGTTGGATGGTCTCGACGATCGAAAGTGATCGGGAAAACCGACCACGGGTTGAATTCGGGGCTACCGGCTCTAAGGCGTAGACATCCCGAAGTGCGCGTTTCCGCTCCTTCTTCGGTATATGCGTGACATAGATCATGTTCACGGTTTTGACATCTGGAGGGAACTGCTTTTGGCCTTCGTTGTTCGGCCCGCGAGGTTCGTCGTCGTCCTCGCTGCGGGGGCCCTTGCCCTGTTCTTCGGCTGTGACCTTGCCGGCCTGTTTGATTACCCAACAGTTATGGTTGGTATGGTTAGCGGGCTTGTCCGGGGTGCCGTGAATCTGGCAGGGCCTATCCAATATTCTATCCAGCGCAAATGGGCCGTCTCGGTTCCCTTTAGAGGGTTTTTTCCGTGGTCCCGATTTCGAGCCGCTGAATCCGGCGTTTACTGCTGCGTCATCGGCTTCACCGCCGTTGTTTGAGTGCCGGTGCATATTGTTCCTATTGCGCCGGGGTTTCCCGTTCCCGTCTCGGGCCTCTGAAGTGCCAGGGTCTTCGGGGTGGTTGCTTCGACGAGCTAACCAGCTATCCTCACCCGCGCAAAAGCGGGTCATTAGGGAGGTAAGGGCCGACATTGTTCTCGGCTTGTCCTGGCCGAGCTGGCGGGCGAGCCACTCGTCCCGAATACTGTGTTTGAACGCCGTAATCGCTTCGGCATCCGGACAGTCGACGATCTGGTTCTTCTTGGTCAAGAACCGGTTCCAGAATTGCCGGGCTGACTCCCCGGGCTGCTGAATGATGTGGCTTAGGTCATCGGCGTCCGGTGGCCGAACATAGGTGCCTTGAAAGTTAGCTCGGAATGCATCCTCGAGCTCTTCCCAGCTCCCAATGGAGTTTTCGGGTAGGCTGTTCAGCCAATGCCTTGCTAGTCCCTTGAGTTTCAGCGGTAAGTACTTGATAGCGTGGAGATCATCTCCTCGAGCCATATGAATGTGGAGAAGAAAATCCTCAATCCACACGGTTGGGTTAGTTGTCCCATCATAGGATTCTATATTGACGGGTTTGAACCCCTTGGGGAACTGATGCTGCATCACCTCATCAGTAAAACACATTGGGTGTGCGGCGCCCCTGGCCCGGGCCACATCGCGCCGGAGATCGGTTATCATCCGGGTACGGTGCTGCTCCCGAGCTCTGTCGTTCCTATCGCACCAGGCTTGGTATCTGTCCCGTCCGGCGGGTGCGTATCCTGTGGATCCATAGATGGATCTCGACTGGATCCCTCTGGCGTTCAGGTCGTGGCGCAGATCGTATTGGTCGTCCGGTTGAACCAGGTCTTTGCCTGCTCGGCGAGGAGGCGCGGGTGGGTATTTGGCTTCCCCGGCCGCCCTATCCCGTCCTCGAGGGGGCGCGGGTGGGAGTTCGGTTTCCACAGCCGGCCTATCCCATCCTCGAGGGGGGCGGTCGGGCTGGTTTGCTTAAGATCGTCTGGGAGGCATGGGCTCAAGGGCCTCATCCTCAAATTCTGGGAGTAGGCGCCGCCGTGGGTAACTCTTATATTGACCCTGACGTTGATCGTCAAGGCCTTCCTCGGCAGCTAAGACCATCGTCCATCTGTCGTTGAGCGTATCCTATTCGGCTTTTAGCTGTTGTTGTTTCCTCTTCAAGCTCGGGCAGTGGCGATGAGTTGCCGCTTGAATTTCTCTTGCTCCAGGGGATCCTCTGGGACAATAAAGTCTTCGGGTCCGAGGTTGTCTTCCTCTTCGGACGGAGGGAGGTAATTGCTGTCCTCGGAATCCTCGAGGTCCTCGGGGTCACCCTGGTCCTCGTGGCCATCAGGGGCGTCGGGGCGCTGCTCGGGTGTGTTGTTGCCGAGCTCCCCCAAGTTGTCCGGAGTCTCGTTATCTCCGGTGCCGTTCGTGTCTATGTGATTTTCCTTGCCCTTTCCTCGCCCTCTGGCTCGCCGTCGTCGGCGTCTGGGCGGTTCTTCGGCGGGATCGTCGCCGTCCTTTTTGGTCATGTCGCCGTCCTTCATGGGGGTGTCGACCATGTAAATGTCATAGGTGGAGGTGGCGGTCCACTTTCCGGTGTTGGAGGTGGCAAGGGAGGGAGCCGTGTAGGGCGGGACGTCGATATCCTCGTCCATGTCGTCAGCCTCCTCGGAGGCGTAGTCCAGCATGTCGGTTAAATCTTCGACAGTGGCTACCAAGTGGGTGGTGGGTGGGACGCAAAATTCCCCGCGGCTGGCCTCCTGTCCGACTTGCTCCTGGTCTGAGGAAGGGCCATCCGCGATATTCATCCTCTGGATCCGATCAAACATCTCGCTTAAAAGTGAGAGGTCAACCGGATTCATGTTCGGGCATCCGTCGGAGTTGAGCTCCGGCGCGCGAATACTGTGATTGGGGTTGGATCTGAACTCAAGGCCAGATCCGAACTGAGGCCCGGCCCGGGGACAGGGACGGGGAGGGAATCCGAGGTCAGGGCCTCGGGATTGGTAGGCTCCTCGGGTAAAGCCGAGAATCCAGTAAAGACCAGATCGCCTCGAGCATCGGCAACGTACTCAAGGCCGCCGAACCTGATTTCCTGCTCAGGGGCGAAGCTACCGACCTGGTCAAGGTGACCGGTCGGATCAGCGTGCAGCACAATGCTGCCGAACGCGAAGAGCTGTCCGGGGACGAAGATGTCCCCGCTGCGGATTCCATCGCTGATGAGAAGGCGAGCCATTGATCCTTGGTGACCCACGGCGGAACTCTCAATGAAAGCACCAATGTCGGTACCAAAATCGGCAGATCTCGGGTAGGGGATCCGAACTATGGGTCTAGGAATCGATGGGTAACAGAGAACGTAGAGACAGTGATTTACCCAGGTTCGGGCCCTCTCGAAGAGGTAATACCCTACGTCCTGCTAGATTGTATTGATGTGATTGTATGAAGGTTACAGAGTTGATCTACCTCGAGATCGGATGGGCTAAACCCTAGGCAATGAATATGATGATCCTCTACGGACTAAGCCTTCTGGTTTATATAGACACCAGAGGGCCCTAGGGTTACATATGGTCGGTTACCATCAGGGGATAAACATGTCGGTCACGCCAATTATTCCTTGGAGGGGACGCCAAGTCTTTGGAGGTTTCCTTCTGATACACGGGGTTGTCCACAATCCGGCCTTCCATCAATGAGTAGAGAGCGGCCCACCAGCCCGGCCTACGAGAGATAGGCTGGCAGCCCGAGTACCCCCTAGTCCGGGACACCCTCAAATGCACGTATAGAAAACATGAAGGTCGTAGTCGTTGTTACTTGGAAAAGGAATTGGAAAACAACCTAATGGAGAGACACATGGATAAACAGTCTTAAGCTTGAATCTCACTACTTCTATAAATAAGGGATCCCAATCCCTTCGCGAGGAGGGATGGCAAGTGCGAATCCTCGAGATGGCAGTTTAGGTGGTTGGGGGTGGCGTTTCTCAAAATTGCCATGACAGTTTGTTTAAAATGTGGGGAGTTTTGGGCAAATACTGCCACCGCTATATCTAAATCTAACGGTTCTAGGGGCGTTCATCAGGATTTGGTCCCTCGCAAACGTTCGTCGGATATGTTTACCATAAATAAGAAGCATTTTCACATAACTAACTCGAGATTTTTTCTCTCCAAAGAATAGAACTATATAAGGGCTGTAACACCCCTATGTAATGAGCTACAGTGATCTTCATGTTAATGCTAAGTTACTCTGATTTGCAATGAATGATCACGGTGGAATCATATCTCATTTCAAACTCATTCACTGAATTCAAATTCAATTGAAAAAAGTCCATTTTACTACCCTGAAGAAACTTGGTGGTTCACATAACCCCCTGATGTTTTTCTCGGTTCCCTTACCCCCTAAACAATCCCAAACCGGTCAAAAACCGTCCCTGGCTGGTTTGCCCAGATCGGATGCTGATGTGGACACGCTCAAAGGCGGCATTTGACCTGCGGGTGGGTCCTGCTCAGCTAGACACTCTCACTGCATGTTGGGCCTGGTCAATGCTGACTGAGCCAAGTCAAATATGACACATGGGGCCCACATCTCTGTTGCACGGAGACTAACAGGGGACTAATTTAGCCCTAACTGCATCATTAACAGAAGGGGACCCACATGTCAATGTCTCAGACTAACCCTAGTCAACCTTAACTAATGATGCCACATCGACACGGCTGGGGTAAACCACCGGTGACCTCAAATCACGGTGGAGTCCCGCCGGAGGCCACGACAGAGGTGTTGGAGGCTACCAGGGTGTAGCTACCGCTCGCGTGCATCCATGGGTGGTCGTGGGAGGCTGTGGGAGGGCCGGAAGCAGGCTAGCAATAGAGCTGAGCGGTGGCAGAGCCACGGATCCGACGACGTCGACGTTACGGCACGAATTCGAGCTAACTAGGCAGATGGGCGGAATCTATGGACCTAGGGGAGCACGGCAGGCAGCATAACGACACAAGGGGATCTCAAGAACAGGGAGCACGTCGGCCATGGCGCACGGCGGCGCTGAGCTCGCGTGGACGACAGCTATAGCACGAGTGCGAGCTCTCGAGGAGAGGGGAAACTGGGAGAGGCTCACCACGAGTCTAATTGAGGCAAAGGCTAGACCGGGGCTCGTCTGTGCGTGGCAAATCGCTCGTCGGCGCCTGGCGGCCGCAGTCGGAGAAGATGGCTCGATTGGGTCAGCTCCGGGCTTTTGAGCTCGAATCCTTCGGTGCAGAGGACCTTTAGGAGATCTTGGAGGCTCTGGACACGATGGTTTGGTGAGGGGTGGCTCGTGGCTACGTCGATGGCGGGCGGCGCTCAGCGGTGCTCACTGCGGTGATCGAATCAGAGAGAGAGAAAGAAAGAATGAGCTGTGAGAGAGGGGTTAGGTCCTGGTGGTCGTGCTCATCTCCTGGGCGAGGAGTTGGACATGGGGAAGGCTGCCAGCGCGAAGCAGAAGGTGGAGGCTGGCGTCGCACGCTCTGCCACGGCGGCGTCCTCCTGGCGAGGGGTTGAAGACAAACCTGCCCCTTGCTGGGTTGGGCTGGGCCGAAACTTACAACAGGTAAGGCCCAGGCAGTAGCTCTTTTCTATTTCTTAGATTAAAAAAAAACTGACGAGTGGGACCCACCCGCAGGTCAAATACCGCCTTTGACCGTGCCCGCATCCGGTCTGGGCAAACCAGCTAGGGACGGTTTTTGACCGGTTTGGGATTGTTTAGGGGGTAAGGGAACCGAAAAAAAATATGTGAACCACCAAATTTTTTCAGGGTAGTAAAGTGGACTTTTTTCAATTCAATTTGCAAGTGAAATTTGAAGTTACACAAAAATTGTCGCAAAATAGTTCATCATTTAGCAAAAATTCCATAACAAATGATTGTTAAGGAAAACAACATCACCACAATGCTAAAATGGGCTATAGCAATTAAAACAGTGCCAAATCAGCATATTTAAATGCTTTTCCATTTATGCAAAAATCCAACAATTTCAGATACCTCCCAAACTTTTTGTGACAGTGCCAAATATTGCAATGTAAATATGTGGCCAAGTCCCCTATTTTACAAAATTCTTTTGCTAGCTAAATAAAATTGCAAAACACTGGAAAAAGAATAAAACAAAAATAAAAAGGAAACGACCACTGTGCACTGGGCCTTAGTGCACAGTGCCTAGCCCAGCCGGCCCAGCCCACCGCGGCCGACTTCCTCCATCTCCCTCCTCCACGTGTCGGTGGTGACCGACGTTGGACGCCGTTCCCGCTGCGCCAGCTCGCCGCCCGCATCGCTATAGCCACCGCGGCAGGGATAAGAACGCCACCGTGGCCCCCGGGACTCGCGCCAACCCTTATCCCCCTTCCCCATCGCTCTCTCCCTCGCTCTCCCACCTCGGCCGAGCCCGCCATGGCCGCACCTCCGTGAATCACGCGACCACCGAGCCTCCCGCGCCTCCTCCTGGTGTCCACCGGCTTCCCTGTCGTCCTCTACTTCTACTGCGCCCTCCCATTCGACTGGACGAGCCCCGCAGCGACGTCCTCGACCTCTTCTTCGAGCTTCGGTCGCCGAGATCGCCGATGACCGTGCACCCTCTCCGACGCCTCCCCGAGCCCGCTTAGCACCTCTACAGGCTCTCAGTGAGCCCTTCTTCCCTTTCCCTCTCTCTTTGCGCTTGTGCACACCCTCTAGCTGCTCGCTGCCGTTGTCGTGAGCTCACCGCCGCTGTTAGCGCTGACCGCGTCCGAGCCTTGCGCCGTGCTCCTCGGATCCCCAGGAGGCCAACGCGACCGTCCGCGCGCTTCGCCGTGCCCTATATCGACGACCCCGTGCACGCCCGAACACCACCGCCGCCACGGCTCGTCACCGACGCACCTCCGGCCACCCCCAGCACCCACGACCACCACCACTGGATGCGCGCGAGCGCCAGCAACCCGTAGAACCCTTCCGCGTGCCGATCCGTGGCCCGTAGCCGTTTTTCGACGAACGCCCGAGCGCTCCGCCGCGATTTTGGTCGCCGGCGGCTAAACGCCGGCGCGCCACCGCCACGTGGCCCTGCCAGTGGACCCTCCTTGTGTCACTGACGCTGGGTCCCACCGGGCCCGTTGACCAGTCAACAGTCACTGTTGACTACTGACTGGGCTGTTGACCAAGTCAACTGGCCCCACTGTCAGCCTCACAGAGCACTCTGCTAGGTACACTTCTGTGTACCCATAGCATTTAGCATTTAACTGAATTTTGGAATTAATAATATTTCAGGAAATTCCAGAAATCTTTTAAAACTTTAAAAATTCATATAAATTCAACCGTAACTCGGATGAAAATAATTTATATATGAAAAATGATCAAAAAAATAAGACGAATCCGAATATGCCATCCACATAACTGTCACATGCCTCTAACACTGCAAACATGGAACCTTCCCCTCCGGATCGTCTGTCCAAAAATTGCCTAAAGCCGGGAAAATATCCCCAGATATTTTCCCGCTCCGTCTGTAATGTGTAGCACTGCGTTAGCTCACCCCTAGCACATCATACTGCCATGTCATGCATTGTGCTGCATTTGTTTGCTTTGTATTTATTGTTTCTTTCCCCTCTTCTCTCCGGTAGACCCCGAGACTGATGCTGCTCCCGAGTACGACTACGCCCCTGACGTCCAGCCCCTTTCAACAGAGCTTCCAGGCAAGCAAAACCCCCTTGATCATTCCTATATCGCCCGTTCTTTCTCTCCCATGCTTGCATTAGATTTTGCTACTGTATTTGGTTGCTCATATTCTGATGCATAACCTGATTTTGTAACCTGCTGTTGATACTTTACCTGTTGTCCTATATGCTTAGTATAGGCTGGTTAGTGATCCATCAGTGGCCCTACACCCTTGTCCGTGTTGCCATGCTTTACTACCGATGACTCGATCATTGTGATCGCCGTGCAGAGACCGATACATCACCGCACACCCCCCTTAGTTGTACGACTCTGCAAAGCTACTATCGAGTGCCGAGGGTGATACCTCCTACCTCACTCCTGATGATATCTCTGTAGCGTAGCTAGTCGGTTGTGGGTTACCGAGGGTGATTCCTCTTTCACCACCTCCGATGATGCCTCTGTCGTGCAACCCCTCAAGTGTGAACCCATCGAGGGTGATTCCTCCAAGTTCACCTTGACGGATACATCGAGTGGGAATCCATCGAGGGTGATTCCTCGGATTTCCCCCTTGATGTTATGGACACACGGTTATCATGTTTTTACCTCAGCCCTTGTTGAAGTCGGGTCGACCCCTAGGGGTACCCGCGAGAGATGTGAAGTCGGGTTGACCATGAGGGTACCCGCGAGATAATTATGCAGCACGGCCGGGCAGGCAGACCGCCCCAGGAGAGGGATGGGCCTGACCCTTGCCGTAAGTCCGCGAGACGGGGCGACGGGATCACTGATCGTCACCGCGAGCTCCCAACACACTAATGGGTTTGGATATGTGATCTGAGTAGGCCTCTAGCCTTTTACGCACTGACCACCACGCGGGAATAAGTATGGGCACTCGGCGTCGTACGATTCTCCCGAAACCTCTCCAGATGTCACAGTTTAGAGATGCAGGCTGATTGTTGGGGTGGACGGTAACCACCTGCGCTTGTATTAAGGGGGTGGGTCTGGTCCCCGGCCAGTCGCGCAACGCGCAGGAGTGCAAAGGGCGATGGGCCCAAGACCCCTGAGCGCTTAGGATGTAGACCGGCGTGCTGACCTCTCTGCTGAGCCTAGGTAGGACTACGGCGTGTGGATCAACCGAGGCCGGGCATGACCCAGAAAAGTGTGTCCGGCCAGAGTTAATCGAGCGTGTTGGGTAAGTTAGTGCACCCCTGCAGGGAAGTATATCTATTCGAATAGCTGAGTCCACGGTAACGGACGCTCAGAGAGTATCCCGATCTACTACAACTAGAACTGGATACTTGTGACTCTAAACTGATATGATGGCTCCGGGATCGCTTTCTCGCAGGGAGTCGAGGAAGGATCTCTGGGCATTGCTAATATATACTTGTTACTATATTATATGTTACTCTACTCTCTTCTGTTGCTGCAAGATGCTGGAAGATGCTAGTCTTTGATAGGCTAGGCCTTCCCCTCTATTCTAGCATTTCTGCAGTTTAGTCCACAGATACAGCCCCTTTCCATTGATACCGATGCATAATTAGCATAGCTCTGATGTAAGTCTTGCGAGTACTTTAGATGAGTACTCACGGTTGCTTTGCTACCTTTTTCCCCACTACCCGACTGCTGCGATCAGATGACGGAGCCCCGGAGCCAGCTGACCCCGTCGACGACTACTACTACCCCGATGGAGCCTACTGCTATGTGGAGATCGGCGACCAGGAGTAGTTCGGAGGCTCCCAGGCAGGAGGCCTGCGCCTTTTCGATCTAGCTGTCGTTGTTTTGCTCAGCCTTCTTAAGGCAAACTTGTTTAGTTATGTCTGTACTCAGATATTGTTGCTTCCGCTGACTTATGTATTCGAGACTTCGTGGCCTGGCTTGTAATGTAAAGCTGTATGACTTTAATTTGTGTCTAGAGTTGTGTTGTGATATCTTCCCGTGAGTCTCTGATCTTGATCGTGCACATTTGCGTGTATGATTAGTGCACGGTCGAGTCGGGGGCGTCACAAGGGCATATTTGGATAGTAGTCTTTTATTTAACCCAAATGATAAGTGTCACACGTGTGACACGAAGCAATCCGGTCCTGACATTTTCTACAACTAAATTTGTCATCCGAAAAGAAAAAACAAACCGAAAAAATGAAACTTGCCATTCGAAAAGAAAGTTGCCATGCTTGACAACTAAAGTTGCCATGCTTGACAACTAAAGTTGCCATTCTAGCGTTACTAAACCTGTCATAAAAAACGTTTGGAGTTGCCATGTGTTCGTGCCACACATGTGGAACTTATCAGGGTCCTTTATTAATGGTTTTCAGGATTAATATCTTTATGAATTTTTCCTCCATGTGTTTCAAGCCTCATTTTTTTAGCGATCCAATGCACCCCATCTTTGTCTACGATCTCTCCCTTCATTCCTTCAAAAATAATGCGTTTATTTCTAATGCACTATCCAAGTGCATCACATGCAATATTCTTATCTTGTGAGATCTTTTAGGACATCATGTAGATGCTCCTTGATTCGTAGCTAAAAATATGACGTCAGACTTTTAAAATTTAGGATGGTAATTTTAGAGGATATGATCATTATGATTTTCTCTTAATAATTTGTTTGATTTATGTAGCATTGTATTCTATGAGAGTTTTTCTGCATGACTCCGCTGCATTATAGGAAAGTCAAAGCTCTTGTTAAGATCCTTGTTTTCTCATAAAACACAACAAACAAATTTTGGTGCAAATTCAGTACGACAACATTTAAGTGGCCATGAGATTGAAATCTTATGTTTACACTATTTATGTGTTTTGGTATACCTTAGGACATCTCCAACGGCTACCTGCAAATTTCCTCCCGCATCCGTCCGCGGACAGGGAGGGGACCAGTCCGCGGACACGGATGCAGGCAGACGCCATCCAACCGTAGCTGCATACATCCGGCCTCCCTCTTTTTTTTAAGTCTGCATGATCAAATAAACACATATATAGATTGCAGACGTTCAAATAAACGCATACATAGATTGCAGACGTTCAAATAGCCGCATGCAACACTAGTCCAAATTTAAAAAACTTCAAATATTACATCCCAACATTGTTGTCCCCTTTAACCGCCCACTGATGCTCAATCAGATCCTCCTTCAGCTGCTCGTGAGTTGGTCGATGCCGAATTTGTTGATGCATCTGAGTAAACTCTTCAAATGTGGCCGGATTCTGGTCTAGAAGCTGGATAGGATCACCCATGTTCTCAAATTCTAGAGCTGCGGTAGCATCGTCACCCTCATCCTCGACGATCATGTTGTGCATGCTCACACAACATGTCATCACCTCCCACAAGGTCTCCGGATCCCATTGTTTAGCAGGTCCACGAACAACTGCAAAACGGGTTTGCAAAATTCCAAATGCCCTCTCGACATCCTTTCTACCTGCTTCTTGTCTTTGGGCAAAGTGAGCCTTTTTCTGGCCAACTGGGTTAGAGATGGTGCTGACAAAGGTAGCCCACGGAGGGTAGATACCGTCAACCAGATAGTAGCACATATTGTACTCATGTCCATTGACAGTATAGTGGCAAGGAGGAGCTTTTCCTTCAGTCAGCCTCGCAAACAACTGTGATCGCTGCAGCACATTGATGTCATTGTGAGACCCGGGTATGCCAAAGAAAGCATGCAAAATCCAAAGATCCTGTGATGCAACTGCTTCAAAAATGATGGTGGGCTTCTTAACATGACCCTGATATTGCCCGTGTAAAGCCTTCGGGTAGTTCTTTCATTTCCAATGCATGCAGTCAAGAGATCCAAGCAAACCTGGCCACCCTCTTGCTTCTGAGATTTCCGAGAGCCTCTCGATGTCTCCCACAGTTGGTTCTCTCAGGTATTGAGGTCCGAACACCTCGACCACGGCAGTTGCAAACCTGACCATGGCATCTCCGCACGTGATCTCAGACATCCGTAGGTACTCGTCCCATGAATCTGCGGCCGTGCCATATGCTAGCATCTGGAGTGCGGCCGTGCACTTCTGGTAACCAGAGAAGCCAGTCATTCCCACGGCGTCCTTCTTAAAGATGACGTAGTCATCACAAGACCGGACGCCATAGTACAAACGATCGAAGACAGTCTTGCGCATCCGAAAACGCCGGCGAAAATGGTCAGCGAAGAGTGCATCCGGGGCAAAGTAGTCGGCCATCAGTGTCAAATGGGCGCGTGCCCTGTTGCAGTTGAGCACTAGGTGACCCTTGATCGAGCCCTTGAAATTGAACATGCTCCTCCGCACACTCCGTGTCTTCAAGGAGTGCCTGCATCATCGCCGTCTCATCCGAGTACTCCTCGTCGGACGAGCTGTCGGACGACTCAACATAGTGCTCGTATATGTACTCCAAATCGGAATCCATTGCTAGAAAGAAGAAGAGAAAACTATTTTTAGCTCCGGCAATTCATCAAACAGTTGCCGGGCATGGTGAGTATAGCAGTAGTTCAAAGGTACCTGGCGGGGCGGTCGGAGGATAGGGGTTGAACGGCAACGGAGGAAAAGCGAGGTGGAGCCCGGCTGGAACGCTGGAGGTGACGGAGACGTAGAGTTCCGGCAGGGGTGTGGCGTGGCGGCCGGGGTGATGGAGCGACGGTGAAGGCAAGAGAGAAAGAAGGAAGGAGAGAAAATGGGGAGGATGGAGGCGCGGGGTCCGCGAAGGGTTTTTGGTGGGCCGGGGGTGTCGGAGTCCTACGTGTCTGGTGTCCGGACTCCCGCAAACCTCCTCATGTTTGTCTCCGGTTTGCGGGAGAAAACGCGTCTGGACCGCCCCGCGGACCGATACAGTCTCGCGTTGGATGGCTTCCTTAATCCGGACGGATGCGTGCGGTTTGCGGGCCAGCCTTGGTGATGTCCTTAATACACCTTGACAGCGAACCAATCTATGGTTAGATGGTTAGAAGTACAGTGGTATCCTCAGCCCACCAGAGTTCAAGTACTCCCTCCGTAAAGAAAAATAAGAGCGTTTAGATCACTAAAATAGTGATCTAAACGCTTTTATATTTCTTTACAGAGGGACTACTAAACTTGACATTGGTGCTTGCATTTTCCTCGATTTATTTCGAGCTTTCCGGCTATGTTCGTTCAGTGGGAGGAGACATTCCTGTCGACTACGAGGCGCCTGTGGTGACTTTGTCAATCTTAAGATTCTATGCCGGCTTAGTCTCTCGAAGGTGCTCATAGAGGTAGGGTGTTCGTGCGTGTGTTCGTAAGGATGATTGTATGCTCGTGTATATGAACGACTTTGATTGTACCGTGTTAAAAAAATACATCTTGATAGACGGTTCTACATACCCTATGATCCAAACAGAACTCCACTTGGCCAAATACGGAGCAGAAGGTTTGTTAACCCGATTTGGCAAGCCAGATTTGTGATTTCATTTATTCTACACGCGATGCAAGCTGCTTGCACCACAACGGCAACGAATAAACACCGAACATGATGAGCACGAGCACGGCATTGCTTGACGCGATGGTTTATTGCCCGCCTGAAGCGGCGAACAACTCAGATTTTCGCAACAGCATTTCCTCCGAACGGACAGAGGGAAGGGAACCTGCAGGCCCATCACGAGTCCACACCGGCCCCTGTGCAACCAGTAGTAATCAATCGCTCCCACCCCACCGGCTTACTCACCGACGCAAAAGTTGCAAGCAAAATAATCACGCAAATTGCCCCGGCGAATAAAACGCTGCCGCGCGCAGTGCGCGAATCTGTTCCAGATTCGCCCATCTCGGGGAGTACATGTATTTTCGGAAAGGAGACTGTCAGATAAGAGGGTCAAATTATCACTCCTCTTCCCGCAGAAAAAGAAAAAGAATCACTCCACTTAAAATAAACCAATACAAATAAATAGTGGCAATATCGGCATGAGTCAAGCTTAGAGATGCTCGGCAACACGTTTATTAAGGCGACCTGTATCTGTTACTAGCTGTAATATGTAGAAAAATAATATCTATTTACATAGGTCAGGTGGTGAAATGGTATCACTACATCTGTCAGCTAAATATTTTAATAGACCATCATAAGTGAGAACGGATGTTTGGCTCTCGGCCCCCACGGAGGCCTGTTTTTGAAAAAAAAAAATCAAAATTCAAACTTTTTGGTTTTAAAAAAATCTGAAAAAATTGTGCAAGTAAACAAGGATGTTATGTGTATGTGTGTAAAATTTTAGGATGAAAAACGTTGAAATGCGATCTGTAAAAAAAAGACAAATTCATGACCTAGGAGGATGAATAGTATCATGTGTTAAAAAGCCTCAGACTTGTCTTTTTTGCACAGCCCTCATTTCAACGTATTTTGCCTTGAAAATTTACACACATGTGTGTTATGCCTTCATATATATCTGTGTTTTTTTTCAGAATTTTTTGAAAAGTAGAAAATATGAAATTTGACGAAATTCGAATTTTTCAAAACCGAGCTTCATGGAGCTCGGCCTCCAAAGACAATATTCGATCATAAGTTATATATATCCTTTTAGCATATACTCATGCGGGAACTAGCATCCAAAAGCATAGTAACGAATGGAGTAAGAATATGACTATTGACTGGTTGTAGTATATGTGCATTAAGCATTATTTTCTTGGCAAGAAAAAGAAATGGAGTGGAGCAACGTGATTGAGGGAGAGCAAAGCGGGAGAAAAAGGGAAGGGGAAAACAACACAACAGTGCATTTGTTGCGGACACGGACCTTGGCAGCCATTCAATGACCCACCAGACACTCATCTCTTCCGCCCCCGCTGCCGCTGCCTTTTCCTCTGCTCCTCACCTCCTCCACGCCTCCTCCCCCACCCTTCCCCCCTCCTCCTCCCCTGCATCCGCCTCCGCCATGTCGTCGTCGTTCGCGCACCACCACGGCTCCCTGCAGGTAACCATACATGGCCTCTCTGGGCTAAGACGTGTGTGTATGACTGTTATTTAGCAAGAGAACTGACGAGAGTTTGCTCTCCTGCTTTCTGTGGGTGCGGTTTCAGGTGGAGAGGATGTCCGCGCTGAGGAGTAGCCTCAGGCCGTGCGAGGCAGCCGAGGAGGTGGCGGCCGCCGTGGTCGCTGGGCCGGCGGCGTGGGGAGCGGGGCTGCTGGGTGAGGGCTTCTCGGTGGAGGAGCTCCTTGACCTTGAGGAGCTCTGCGAGGTGGACAAGGACGGCGGCTTTCTCTGCGAGACGGCGCCGGCGGCCGAAGAGGAGGAAAAGTGCAGTGACTCCCTCTCCCACGGGTCGTCTGCGGTCTCCTACGAGCTCATGCCGCTTATTCCGCCGGAGATGGACCTGCCGGTAAGACGTTTCACCTTTTTCTTGGCCTTTCTCCGGCCAGACGGCGCTATTTTAGGTTTCCAGCGTTATTCATTTCTTTTGCGTGCTTTCTGCGTAGGCCCACGACGCGGAGGAACTGGAGTGGGTGTCGCGTATCATGGACGACTCGCAAGCAGAGCTCCCGTCGCCGCCGCAGCTCCCAGCGCCAGCTGCGTGGCCGCCGCAGCACCGCCGGCCGCAGGAAAGCGCCGTGCCGGCCGTGGACCCTATGCGGACCCCGACCATATGCGCGCTTTCCACGGAAGCGTTGGTGCCGGTGAGGTCCAAGAAGCGCAGCAAGCGCTCGCACGCCACCACCGTGTGGTCGCTCTCCGGCGCGTCCATATCCGACTCGGCGTCGTCGTCCGCCACCACCTCCTCCTGCTCCTCGTCGGCCTCCCTGTCGTCCTTGTTCCTAATGGACTCCCCCACCTTCAACCTCCTCGACGAACCGCCACGCAGCAAGAACAAGAACAAGAAGTCCAAGCACAAGCCCAAGAAGCGCGGGCGCAAGCCAAAGAGCCACCTCCCGCCGCAGCTCTCTGGCGGCGCCGCCTCCCCGCCGGCCCAGGGCGACCGGCGCTGCAGCCACTGCGGCGTGCAGAAGACGCCCCAGTGGCGCGCGGGGCCGGAGGGCGCCAAGACGCTGTGCAACGCCTGCGGAGTCCGCTTCAAGTCGGGGCGGCTCCTCCCGGAGTACCGGCCGGCGTGCAGCCCCACGTTCGTGGGCAACCTGCACTCCAACTCCCACCGCAAGGTGCTGGAGATGCGCCGCAAGAAGGACCCCGTCCCCGTCGTCGTCATCGAGGCCGCCGCGCCGGCCGTCGCCTCGTTCTAGCCGCCCCTCCCCGCGGCGGGTAGTGTACATCTTTTTCGGCCGTGTCGTTGATTAGTCTGTTGTAACTTACTCGTGGATTTTTCTTGGCGTCCTCTATTTAGTTGTTGCTCTACTACTAGAACTTGTTAGAAAGTAGTAGTTTTAGTAGGAGTCTATTATGTCGTGTTAGGTGTAGGGATTACCACTACTCTACTAAGCTTTCGGTTTTAGCTTTGGTCTGTTAGGATATTGCCGTAGAAGTGGCGCGTTTTTAGCGGAGTCTCGGGAAGAAAGCTTTTCGAAGTTGTTTGAATCATGCGAGGCAGAAGTGGCAATGTCCGTCCATGGTTGGGTTATCTTTGGTGTGAAGCAAGAAGCTAGCTAGCTAGCTGCCTTGTTTTTCTTTAAAGGAAGCTGCCATGCTTCCAGAAGAATACTATGTCTGGCAGATTCCCCTCTTCCTCTTCACATCAGCGTGCCGGTGCCAAATCTACCCAAGGAGTTGCTGCTTTACGGCCCTTCGTCATTACTACAAGCTCGTATCTGATTAATGGCCACCGCACATAGGGTACAAACAGTAGCCTGATAACTGCACCGTTACCGTCCATCTACGGCACCCAAATTACTTACTAGTACTGCATTCAAAGTGGAACCAGTAGACTAGGCCACGAGGGTGCCAGCCAAAAATCTTCACGAGAGTAATGAAGTGTATACGAGAAGAATGCAATTGTATATTTGTGTTTGGACCCTTTTCACCAGTCAGCACTGGCCGCCTGGCACTGGCAGAGCGTAGCGAATGGCGCGCGAGTTACTTCGAAAGAACGTTTCTACTACTACTACAAGCCACTGGAGCTATCTTGGCAAGGTCATGGCCTGGTGCCTCGAATTTTGCGTTTCCCGCATTTTAATATACTCCATTCGGACAGACTAGTGCTTTGGTTGCAGCGGCCGCTCTGCGATGCTCCCTCTTGTGATGCGAATTCCCTGCCAGGCCAGGTGCTCATGGTACGTTTGCACGGGTGTGGAACACCTTATATTAAATAACCATTTTAGAACTATTATATATTTTGGAACAATGGATTGTTGAGAAAATAATTGTATTCTTACATGAAAGAGCAGACCGTGAAGGAACTAAACTTGAACTCGAATGCCATGCCTCTTTGTTTCCCATGATTCTAAAAATAGGGGAATAGAGAAAATACAGATCTTTTTTTTCATGAATACACAAAAGATTTGCTTATCATTTCATTAATAGGAGGAAAATGCAGAATTGCAATACAATGTCCATTTGAATCCTACACGATTGAATCCGTATCAACGTATGTTTGATTGCACCGCAGTAAGAGCAAATAATTTATTCCAAGAGATATGAGAGGATGCAAAGTTTCTTTTCAAAATGTAGTGCAAACGAATGATGAATGCTTAGAAAATTTTCCTATACTATTCAATCTCACGACGAATCAAGCATGCCCTTAGTATTTTCTTTAAAATTCCTAAGGTTTGTTAAATTGTAGTTTTAGACTTATTTTGAAACAACAATTAGAAAAAGTAAAGAATTTGTACCTGCAAAGGAAATTTTTTGTGGAGGAGTCAAACATAGACTCTAATCTCACTAAGTAAAACTTTGAAATTCCTAATTCATTTTCACTCTCCTAACCTTCTTTGATAAAAAATTTATTGCAATTCCGATGCACAACATCCAAATACTTCTTCAAAGTCGCTGTAAATTTGATTCATGTAACATTTATATTGTCATGGTTGTCCTTTCTATTTGCACGTTTTTAGGTGTCTAATTTCGAAGGCATTCTCCACAACATAATTTATTTTATTTTAAATTTTATGTACAAAGGGAAAAAGGTGAAGCAGATGCTAGCAAGATTTTTTTTCTTTACTTCTTAAAATGGGTAGTAACGTAAACATGAGACCTTTCCCACTTTTGTAATTTCCTGGTTTAAAAACTACTACAGTTCTTTTTTAAGAACGCGGGCTCAAGATGCACCCTGACTATAAATTATTAAAGCCTCAAATGGCGAACCAACCTGTGGTTGGATGGTTAGGAGGACAGTGGTATCCCCAGCCCACCAGATTCAAGTCCTGATACTCGCATTATCCTGGATTTTTCAGGATTTTCGGCGATGCACGTTCAGAGGGAGGAGATGTTCCCGTCGACTACAAGGCGCCTGTGGTGACTTTGTCAATCTCAAGATGATATGACGGCTCAGTCTCTCGGAAGTGCTCATAGGGGTAGAGTGTGCTTGTGTGTGTTCATAGGGTGAGTGTATGCGCGTATATATGAGCGCCTGCGTCTGTACTGTGTTCTCAAAAAAAAGAAAGCCTCAAACGTGGCAACCAAGTAAAAAAGGTCTAACACTTACACACCAGATACTAACAACAACTACCGGATAGAGTTTGCAAACGAGTACAGAGACTCGAAACAAATGGAAAACTAGGGCTCGAAGGTGGAGCTGTCTGTCCTCGTGATGGCGTGAATCTCCCTAATTAGCTAAACTGCCACGTACATATTCACCGAGTCCCTCGCTTTCCCCGATGGCCCATGATTGCATAAACATAATACATTTGAAGACGCATTCAATAACACTCTAAGGGATAACCCACTTGATCGTCAACTTGTTGGTTGTTACAGATCATCCACAGAGAGCATAATAGCACTACAACATTACGCTAGATGAGGCACTATCGGAAGCCTTGCAACCCTAGGACAAGGCTCATTAGCTCCATCATGGACTGAGGATTCCAGATCGAGCCCATTGCCCCTAACACAACTCTAACCAAACCTAGCAAGGGCACAGTGAAAGAAAATGTGGTTCGAGTCCTCCGGCAAACTGCAAAGGGCGCATTCCCCATTGGAAGGCCTATTCCGTTTTGCAACGTTATGATAGAAGGGAAGCCTATTGCCCTTCACTTGGATTTTTTTTTATTTTGAATGGCAACACCGCACTCCAATGCTAAATTTGGTGGGAAGCCCCTTTCCCCGCAAGGATTTTTTTGTAGAGAGATTCTATCAAATAACACCTTGAAGCTGCAAACTACGAAGACACATTGTCGGCTTCGGGGGAGAGCGGCGCTGAAAGGATCGAGATGAACCTAGAGGGGGGGGGGGTGAATAGGTACAGTTACAAATTTAAATTATTACTTAGCAATTTTAGGCAATATTGCGGAATATGAAAGTGTGCCTAACAATTGCAAAGATGATTCTAGTTCTAAGCAACTACAACAAGTAGAAAGGTAAGCAAGAGCAATATAGTGAAAGTAAAGACTAAGAGACAAGTACCCACAAGTAGGGAGCTAGGGTTAGGGATAACCGCAACTCCGAGAGACGAGGATGTATGCCGATGTTCACTCCCTTGGAGAAAAGCTAGTCACCGTTAGAGAGGTGGATGTTACCACGAAGGCACACCAACGCCACGAAGGCTCACCCTATTCTCCCCTTGAGACAACACCACGAAGGTGTTTCTTAACCACTAGTGGTAGACCTTGAGGTGGTATTCAAACCTTCACAAACTTTCCGGGGGTAATCACAATGCTTGATTCCTCACCGAAGAACTCCTGCCGCCTAGGAGTCTCCAACCTCCAAGAGTAACAAGATCCTAGGGTAGGCCAAATTTGGTTTTTTGACCCTTTTGCGAAAGTTTAGCCAGATCTGACCCTGCCTTGAATTTTTTTCCGGGATCTGACCCTTTTCCTACCGCCGAGGTCTATGGCGGTAGGGTAAACCATTCTACCGCCAAGGCCCTTGGTGGTAGGGATGCACGCCTTACCGTAAATTTTTTCTAAGTATCAAATACAGTGCTTGCACCCACCTACCGCCGGGCACCTCGGCGGTAGGGCTGCACAGGCTACCGCCAACGTATTTGGCGGTAGGGCTGCACAGGCTACCGCCAACGTATTTGGCGGTAGGGCTGCACTACGCTGACGTGGACAAGTTGCCTACCGCCAAGGGCCTCGGCGGTAGGCTGGTTTACCCTACCGCCATCGACCTCGGCGGTAGGAAAAGGGTCAGATCCCAAAAAATTTACAAAGCAGGGTCAGATCCTGCTTAACTTTTTGATAAGGGTCAAAACACCAAAATCGGCCCCAAGGGGAAACAATCAAGACTTGCTCAAATCACGATTTGCTTCGGTCACAAGAGGGAGAGGGAGTGGATCTTTCTTTTCATTGGAACAACTCTCAAGAACTCTCACAAAATCTTCTCGGGATCTAGGATTTAGTGTGGGAGAGTATGAGAGGGAGCACTTGTGTGCTTGGGGTTGATATGAAATGTAGTGGTCAACCCTTTCCCGGAGTGGGAGAGGGATATTTATACCCCAAGTGAATAGAGCCGTTTTCAGCACTCGTTGACCTGCCCGGATGATCCAGATGCTTAATTTCTTTTGCCTATGACGGTCATTGTTGTGTTCCTAACATAATTTTGACATCCTCTCTAAACCTTTGGCAATGAGAATTTGGGCTCCACAAACATATTTTCCTCTTTCTTAACCTCCATGGCAATAGAACTAAGGGGATAGCATGTATCACTCCTTTGCTAGTTAATTTTTGCATGCTTGCACGAGGAACATGGATATCACTTTCGGCGTTTGGTTCAATGTAAGCTTTAGAGTTGGTAATAATGAGCCATTTGTAGTCAACTTTCTTACTCGGGGATGAGCAAGGTTTAAGTGTGGGGAGGTTGATGGCTCTATATTTTGCGCATTTTTAGTGCTCATTTGTTGCATGTTCTTTTTATATATCATGTCCCATTGAACCAAAGATGTGTCCATTATGCATGATTACCAGTTTTTGCACTTCTCATTGTGAGCATTGCACATTAGTGGTTTTATTTAGTTTTTATTAGTTTTGTTTGTTTTCTTGTGTCTACAGGTGTTTTGGAGCAACCTAGGACCAAGCACGATGAAAGGATCAAAGATGGATTCAATATAGAGGACTTCTAGTGCCAGACTTAGGCGTTTCGGAGAGGGAAAAAAGAGATTTTTCCCCTCTAAAGAGATTGCGCAGAGAGAAAGTTATTGCATCATGTAGTGTATGAGTTGTGCCATGGCGTGGCAGGGACCTAGTTTATCTCTCCCAGGATATACTACAGGTATGTCAGTGATACGGTAGAATTGCCATGCCATAGAAGGGATTTGTTGGACTGTTGTCCATAGTGTGGGTACAGTGCACAACCTCTGCAGAGCAAAAAATGTATTTGAATAGCCGTGTCCTCGGTCAAGAACACAATTCATACTAGGTCACACTATTCGGTCATTGTCGAGTCCGGAGTTATAAACGTAACAGGATGATATTGAGGTGATGAAACAGGAAAATATGAGATTTGTCAGACGTACAGTGGAAGGACCTGGACATATGCGTATGTCAGGGACTTGAGGTTAAGCGAGTGGATGGCTATGAGAAAGAAGGTCGGAGGACCGCATGGAAGTAATACATGGTCGTGCAGCGATCATGGTGATGAATTGGATACCATGGTTATTTATTTGTTATGCTTTATTGTTGACATACAACAGTTACTTCAGTTATTTATGATAGTTAGTATGTTTTACATGCTTGATTTCCTTGGAATGTTTTCTTGGGATTGTGATCGATTGACTTGCGAGTACATTCAAACGTATTCATCGGCTTTTTATACGGCCAAGTTTAGCATAGGATCCGCCATCCACTAGCAAGGAGCCTAAGTATTCGCGCGCTAGAAGAGTGACCCAGTCAAATCCCTGTGGATTGGAGCCAAGACCGTATAACCCTTAGACATTAGTTTCGCTGCACAGATCTCTGCATTTAGTCATAGAGCTATGTACGATGACTCTGTAAAGTCACGTTGATCAATAAAGCTCTCTTGTGGAATGGCATGTATCTATGATTCATGTTGTAAAAGCGCACACCAGAGTGGTTTCCTGGGCCGACGTGTGCAGCGTCCGTCTGAATACAGTGGTTTTCGAACGGTGTGTCACAATTGTGCCTTTGACTGTGATTTAATCTATGTGTGTTGAAGTAGTTTTGTTGTGCCTATGACTATGTGTGCTGGTAACCTCATCACTCGAAGAAGAGGTTACCACACCACATATCTTGCTCGTAGCCAAACATCAGCTTGTTGCATGTGAGTAAAGACTTACAACCAAACGTTGTGCGTCTGTTTTTGCTATCATCCAGCCTGGTGCTATCTGAGAAACCAAACACAATGCAGAATATGGTTTACCACCTGTTTTTGCTCAGCCAGGTTGAATCGGACGTGAAAATTTACACACATGTACATTATGTCTCTAGGTATATGTGTATTTTTTTCAGAATTTTTTGAAACTGGAGTGAATTTTACAGTTTTCAATTTAAGGCCTCATGCAGCTCGATCTCTATTTAGTATTTTCACTAATCTGGATTAAGCTTGATTGATTTCTAAAAGAAAAATCAAAGCTTTAAAATGTTTTGAAAATGGGATCTTCCTAAATACAGCAACGTTCGCATCATGTTCGTTGCGTGACGTGCGTTTTGAATCTAGGAGGCAACCGCTTTGAGTTACACATGAAAGAAAAGAACGGACGCCTTTCCTTGGGCTCGTCCCGCCAAACGGCTAGACGAGGAGTAAAATGCATGTATGGTCCTTACAATTTGTAGCAATGTCCATAATGCTCCTCAAACTCAGAAAATGCTTCAATACGGTTCCAGAACTTGAGAATACCGTTTCAATACGGTCCTCAAACTTGGCGAACCGGTCCTGCCATACGTCTCACATACTATTTGTGTATGCCGTGATTTTTTTTGCTCCAGAAAACCGCCTCAGATTTTATTTAATTACATAAAGAAAGAAAGTTAGAAATGGCTGGATGTAAAGTAACTAGCTATACTTTATATATTGTGTTCCTATATACTTCTTGAAGCAATTTTTTTTTATTTTTATATGTGGCTCTCCTATAGGCCCGCATAAGTTTCATTTTATTTTTTCCAAGTTCATGTTTTTTATATTATTTTCCCCATTTGGATAAATAAATGAAAGAAAAGAAAGTTGCACAAAACTTAAAGAAAGTGTTACTGCATTAAAAAAATGTTCAACATGTTTTTGAGAAATGTTTCACGTGTACTACAAAACTATAAACATGTTTTCCAAAAAAAAATTCCGTGTATTTTCCAAACATTTTTTTGAAAAAAAATCATGCATTCAAAAAATTGGGAAAGTGTATTTCAAACAATGTTCAACATGTACTAAAAAATATTGTGTAAAATAATTGTTAAATTTCTACAAGCATGTTAAACATGTTTTATTAAATTTCTAGAATTTATTATTATGACACAATAATTTTTAATACACACTGAACAGTTTTCAAAATACAATGCTGCCATTTTTTCAATTATTGTGTATATTAAGAATAAAACTAAAAATACACAATAATTGTGCGTGCTTGTGGTCCCGAAAGAAGTACATAAAATTACACAATATTTTTTGATACAGGTTGACGATTTTTTGAAATACACGTTGTCATTTTTTTGAATGCATGATGAACATTTTTCGATAACACGTTTGCAATATTTTAATACACGTGAAACATTTTCCAAAAACATGTGTGCAGTTTTTTAATACTCGTGAAACATTTCCCAAAAAACATGTTTACAGTTTTTTAGTACATGTGAAACACTTTCCAAAAACGTGTTGAACATTATTTTAAATGCAATAACACTTTCTTTAAGTTTTATGGCAACTTATTTTTTTCATTCTTTTTGCAAATGAGAAAAAAAAATATAAAAAACATGAACTTGAAAAAAAATGAAACTTGTGTGGGCTTATAGGAGCGCCACATATAAAAATATAAAAAAAATTGCTTCAAAAGGTGGAACACAATATATATATTGTGGTCCATGAATGTCCGGCAAGGCACGGATGGCCTGGTGCCCTGGTGGCTAGCTTGTGTGCGCTAAGCAAACCGTGAGCAGGAGGTTCGATCCTCTGTACTCTTATTAGTTTAGCTTTCCCATACTGACATATGAAACCAACATTTCTAACTTTAGTTTTTTATGTAACTAGCAAATATGCCCATGCGTTGCAACGGGAGAAAAACTATCAGATTATGCAGGTGTTGTAGATATTAAAAAAAATCTGAATCAAATGCCAGGATGGGATAATGACTTTTAAAATGTCATTTCACAAACTATGTCTGAGTGATGTCATGATGAGATAAGAGACTTTTAAAAAGTCATTTCAAAAACTAAAAATGTGATGGTCTCATCACAACTTGATTTCCTAAGGCGCCACAACGAAATATTTTTTGGCTGAGCAAACTGCATTGATGGACCCTGCCTGAGCTAGACTGATGAATGATGTGTCTCGCCTTGACCTAGCGTAACGGTCTTTATCATAATCAGTACTGTGGTACCAGAATAAACATAGCTGCATATTGAGGCAAAATAGACATTTAGTCATTTTCATATAGCTTAAAAAAACTAACCCATAGAAAGTTGTGTCAATTTTTGGGGGCTCAGTGCTATACAAAACACGGAAACCTTTTTTTTCCCGACGTGGGGGATTAAATATAATCATAAAACGACCTGTAAAGATCCCTTAATAAAACCTCTACGTAAGCGACGGTTCGTTTTGTTCATTATTTACGAATCTGTTCTAATTTTTGTGAACATTTTCTTAAATTTCATGGACATTTTTTTTCTAATCTGAATATGTTTTGAATACTGGATCATTTTTAAAAAATCATGAACATTTTTTATTTCATGAACATTTATTTGAAATCATGAATTTTTAAATTCTGAAGCGGTCTTCTGAAAAAGAAAAACTTCGCAGCGTAGACGGAACATATGTGAGACGTATCACAGGACCGGTTCACCAAGTTTGAGGACCGTATTGAAGAGGTATTCTTAAGTTCTGGGACCGCATTGGAGCAGTATCTGAGTTTGAGGACTGTTGTGAACATCGTCACCAAGTTTAAGGACCATACATGCATTTTACTCGCTAGACGAGTGAGTGCTGAAGCCATCTTTGGGCTGATATTTTTCAGTCATCCACAGTTCCATGGGGCTCGCCTATGCATTGCTCTTGCCTCTTGGTTGCCTCCAACATAATCATTACTTAAAAAAGCTAATTACAGAAAATAAATCCCTATATCTCTACTACTATTAAACAAGCAAACATATTCATCACTAAGTGCACCCAGCCTAACGTACACACAACAAAAAGAATCAATTACAGCCCCACGATTAAAATCACTTAATTTAATCTAACCGTTAAGATTTTACTAAGCCTCAGCCAAAACAACTTTTAGCAATTTGTCCGGGCGGACGAAAACTCTGCGTACGAAACGTTCTGAGCCCCGTGTGCACCCCAATTAACATCGCTTCCCTAATCCAAGGTGAAAAAAACACAACCCGATCTCAAACCACGCCGCCGCCTCCCTCACCCCGCACGAAGCCATCCCGTCTCACCCCACGCCGCCTTCATCCTGCCGGACGCCGACCAGCCCCATGCCGCCTTCATCTTGCCGGACGCTGACCAGCCCCACAGCGCACAGCGCAACCCATACGCGTACATAGATCTCCTTTGCTCGGCGACGTTTCCAAGATTTTGATTCGGCGGCTGCTGCTGCACGGGATGCCTGCGCTGGCCGCGTCCGGGTACCGCGGCGACGCGTCTGGCGTGCGCGGGTATGACGACTCGGACGCGCCTTCAGATGGATAGGACGTCGCTTCATGTTGTCGGCGACATTGTCACCCTGCTCATCGATTCCCTCTGCCGTCCGCCTGTGCATGTTCCGGCCGGACAAGTTGAATGCGCTGGTCTCTGTGAGTGTTGCCTTCAGTCGTTGGAGCCCTGAAAGGTAGCCTGTGGATGGCTTGTGGACTACATACGGGTACAAATACCACATATGCCGACTGTATGTAGTGCAATACTCTTGAGATTCATAGCTTTTAGGTTTCTGGCTCATGTTCTCAGTTAAATTGTTTGATGAAAGACCTGCTTGCGTGTTCTGCAATGCAAACTTATTTACTTTTCTATGAAAAACCAGCAACGAAATGTCAAAACACAATCCAGTATGTTATATGCTATATAATTATATCGTAGTGCAGAGTACATAGTTAATTTTGATAGATTAATTAGCACAATCTCTATGATAAATAATAATAAATAACAAAATAGTTGCTAATGTTACAGATGGTGACGATGACAGATGCATGGTACAGTTCAAGGATGTGTGGGGGTCATCAAGCCAATCGAGGTAAGGATCCCCATAGGCAAGGATTTTCGAGGATGTGTTGCGGGCGTTTACCCTGGTATGGTGCCTCTGCTTCTTCTTCTCCCCAACTAATTTGTGTGCTGGGGACAGATGGAAGGGGACGGCTATGAGGTGACGGCGGATTTCCTGCAGCAATGGCGAGTTGCCCATATGCCTCCGACTGAGGCGGCTGCGGATGTGCACTGGATCAAGGCAATCTATCAGAAATCATCGGTAAAAGTAACAAATCAATTCCTCTCTCCAGACCAATTCCCCTCTATATTTTCTTTCTTCGATGATTGAGGCTGGAAATGCTTCTCCCATTAATTTCAGGAATTTTGCTCTTTGTGGCCCTAAGGTTGACTGCAAGTGGCTCATGAGACGTTTGAGGAAATGCCTCTAAGATATTAGTAAGTTATGGTCTATACACAGTTCTTTTGAATTTGATTAATAGTCAGTGCTCTCTATGAAAAAGGTCTCGACAAGTTTCCTTTTTGCTATTGCCTTTTAAAATTATTTTCTGAATGTGCAGGTTAGTATCTTGATGCAATGGCTCAACATGATCTGCTAACTTCAGCCTACAAATGAAGATGGTACCATTAATCGTTTATTTGGATATGATGATGAAAGAGAAGGTTCCACTGGTATTCATTTAAACAAAATCACTATTTTGTGGAATTTGTACATAGTAGATGGGATCCTTCGGATGCACTTTTTTTGTGTTTGGAAGTGCTTGTGAAAATACATAAATGAGTTTCTGATCCTGAATTGCAAGGACTGATGAAGCATGATCCATAACTAATGGCACTATCCAGTACACGATCCCTGCACGCAGGGAAGTTGATTCTTATGATTGCACAAAGATGCAGTTAAACAGTCCAAGATGGTTATTCTGATGCAGATTTTCATGTAAAGTAATTGTGACGCAATGGTTTCAGTGTGAGAGAAGATGCCTTCGGGTGTAAGCATGGCTGTCCTACTCGATAACCAACCAGTGAGTAGCATTCCAACTATTTTTGCACGTGTGTTTGAAACTTCTACTACAATCTAAGAAATGTCTTATATTCACATTCAGTAGCTTCTACTACAACCAGTTTATTTGTATGTACATCCTTTTAGCTTACATATGATATGTTCCACCATGGCTTGATGCTAGGTTATTGTATTACAAAATATTAATAAAAGCATGAATTTACATAATATTCAGAATTACGTTAATAGAATGAGGGACTAAGACTTTATATGCTGATTAAAGTTTTTTGAAAAAAAAATCTACTCACACCTGCAACACATTTGTTCTTGGCGTCAACATAGAAGGAGAATATTGTGTCCCAACAATCCCGAGGAAAATCGCAGTCCCATAAAATATGCATATGTGTTTCCAGGACTTCCCCTGAACACAGGACACAATCTTAGCTGGGCAAGTGAAAACGTTTTTTTTAAGCATACTTCTGGTGTTGATCCTATTGTGCATAAGTAACCACGTAATTTTTTTGTGCTTCGACTGGCAGGCACTCTTCCAAATGAGCATGAAGAAATCATGGATTGGGGGTATTAGCCATCCATTTATTATACATTCTCATAGAAGAGTAGTTGTTCCCACATGTATATGCCCATTGGTCATTATTTTCCTGAATTTGAATTATTTTCTAGACTTTGCTGAAGCATATTTAATTGCTTAAAGGCCTGCACTGATAGAGGTATGTGGAAATGCTCCTCTAAATTAGCCATGGTCAAGATGTTTTCTGCGGAAACTTGAGTATTGGTAGCAAAAGAGTGCAGTTCTCAAAAACTGCTGATCCAGAGAGGGCTCTTGCTAATTATCATACCAGAATAGAATAGATTTACGATTTTTTATCTTGCAAGAAGCGTGTTCTTTGTTGTCAATGAGTTTTAACTAAATTTTTTATCAGTGAAAGCATGGCAACATTACTAACGCACGTGCACCATTACTAGATTATACAAATTGTCTGGTTGTGCATTAGACGATTTGAATTGTCTGGTTAATGTATATATGCTTATTTGTTGCTCTGGTTTTGAGATTGCAGCTAACTCAGTGTGAAAAACAAGGGTCTGTTATTACTCTGAACATCAAACTGTTATTGCAAGATACACTTGTTCCAGAAAGTATGAGGTTTTCCCTTGAGAAATTGCAAGAAATGGGAGACGTTTGTTTTATGAGACAATTTCGAACTATGTTCTGCGAGACTCTTTCAAATGCAACATGTATCATTTTATTTTTTACAATTACAATGTACTCGAAAGGGATAGAAGATTTGGAACGAAGCCGTTTTGAGATGGCACGTAAATTTCTCTGTTTTTATAAATGTGTGTGTTGCACGTGCAATCTTACTAGTACAATATAAGTAGTGTGGCCCTTGAACAAGTGCGACCGAAAGATCACACATCATGGCGTATGGACCACGGAGTGGCTGTGGGCTACGACGACTCCGGCGCCCTGCCTCGCCTGCCCTTTCTTTGTCGGACACACACATATCCCTGTTACCTTTCCTCTTTCGAATGTGCTTTTGAATTTGACCGCTTTTCTACTAGTACGCCTTTGGACCTTTTTGTATACGGCGAGTTGGACGTATGCCGAACGACACCAGTACAGATTCTGCGTACTGAATGTTTCATCATCCGTGCGATTCCGAGTTTTTTTTTTGCGAATAGATTCCGAGTTATCCGGCCAGTCTAAAATATCTGCCGCAATCCAACGCGGCATCCACTCGTAGCTTCAGCAAGGCTTCTCTTAATCGTTTTCCACTAAGCGTTTTAACTTGTGGCTGTAATTCATTTGTGAAGACGTATATATACTTACGGAATTGTTAAATCTCAATAGACCGAGACTTAACAAAATCTCAGTTGATGCTATATTCATGAGATCTTATATGGAGATTCGCACAAAAAAATTAGATTTTTTTTATTTATATATTATATGTCACTTGACTAAGACTTGGTTAAGTCTTTGCCGACTGAGAATTAACCACACCCATGTACTTATATAGCCAGCCACATGCGACCGATCGAGTTGATTGCCTACACGTTTGACGTTGGCCAGGCCAATCAACGTGGGCAGTGCAATACTTTCTGAAAATCATCGTTGCTGGATAAGTACGCGCGCATGTCAGGTCTAATCTTGCTCCACATGGCAAAGACCAGGTGAAACGTCCAAAATATGGCGTGGTGATGAGAGTGGTGTTTTGACTCATAGGTGTAGATACAGCTATTGTGAAATTTATATAAAAAACACATTTCCAAATGTTAAAAAATTGTAAACAATAATCTCGCGTGTACATCCGGACATCCTATGTTCGCACACAAAATTTCACGAAGAAATAACACTTTTTGTGGCATGTATAAAAAAGATTAAAAAAATGACTCGTGAATAGCTGTAATCAAGCATCAAAAATTGTCTTTTTTACATAAGTCACAAAAAATGCCCTTTTTCACCGAAACTTTGTGCACGCACATATAATGTCCGAATTTACACGAGGGATTTTTTCTTGAATTTTTTAACTTTTTAAAATGTGTATTTAGACAATGGGTGCATATACACCTATGAGCCAAAGTGACAATTTTCGATGCTTGATTACAGCTATTCACGAGGCATTTTTTTAATCTTTTTTATACATGCCACAAAAAATGTTCTTTCTTTACGAAATTTTGTGTGCGAACATAGGATGTCCGGATGTACACGCGAGATTATTGTTTACAATTTTTAACATTTGAAAATGTGTTTTTTATATAAATTTTACAATAAGTGTATCTACACCTATGAGCCAAAACACCACTCTCCGGTAGTTGGTTACACCGCGTGTGCCCGGTGACTTCAGTGAAGAGGATGAGCGCTGCGCTAGCTAGGTGGTTTCCGTAGAGAAAAGATAAGAACTAGTAGGTCTCTGGAGGACAAATGAGTCCTGCTTATATAAGTTGCATGATGAATCATGAAGCAACTAGCCGTTCAGACTCGGGCCTCAGGGAGCAAATTAATTAAGCAACTGGCCCTTTTTTTTGAGACTTAACATATGATCAGCTTGCAGCTTAGAAGGCACGGGACCGCGGGCAAACCAGGAATAATGATACTAGTTTTTTTTAGTTGATTGATTGCACCAACGCCACGGCTAAATGAAGAGACCAAAACACATCTCTGTCAGTCGTTGGCTGGTCGATGCCGACGCCAACGCCAGCCGATGGCAAGGCAACTAAGCTCCACCATGTCAGGTCGTCAGGGAGTAACTATTTGCAGCTGAGGTCGATCGATCGGGTGGCTCGCCAGCACAGCACAACAGCACTGAGGT
This sequence comes from Elymus sibiricus, assembly GCA_039707655.1. Lineage (NCBI taxonomy): Eukaryota > Viridiplantae > Streptophyta > Magnoliopsida > Poales > Poaceae > Elymus > Elymus sibiricus. The sequence goes on from CM077674.1 coordinate 260,147,379, forward strand.
CACCGTCCCCTGCGGACAGAATCATCGCTGTGGTGATGCAGAAAGTTTTAACTTGCATCGTTGCAGCCAAACCGCGATTTATCATCTACTCCTTACGTCCCATAACATAACACAACCCGCGGGGGCTGCGACTCGGGCGGCGCCCAAACCCTAGCCGTTGGGGGCGCGAACTCCCTCCTCCCCTTCCTCCGCCGCCGCCGGGCTAAGCCCGGGGGCCGACGGCGGTGGCGGGGGACTCCCTCTTTCCCGTGTCTCAGGGGTGGTGCGGGTCAGCGGTTTGATGATGATGACGGCTTCTAAAACGTGTGCATGTGGTGTACGCTTTAAGTTTGTTGCACCGGCTGTAGGTTCCCATACGTCATGCGGATGGATCGGCGATGACACCGATTTTAGATATGGGGAATGAGAGCACTCCACATTATCGAGTTTGTAGGTATGAGTGGTGGCTTCGGATGGCTATGTTCTTGTCAGACTTTTGTTGAATAATTAATAAAGATGGCTCTATACATCGATTGATACAGAGCCCGGGGGTTTTAACCTCATTTTCCAAAAAACCGTCCAATAACATAAAAACATTTTTCAAGCTTATTAGCTTAAAAAATGTTTTTTTATATTATAAGACGGAGGGAGTACGTACATAATCTCGCAAAAAAAAAGGGAGTACGTACATAGTATAATACAATAACTTGGTCGATCATTTACGCTAAAAATCTGCAAGTCCATTTCTTTTCCAATCGTTGAAGATTGCCCGGGCTAGCATTGGACAGTGCGGCGCTCCTGTTTCCTCCTTTTCATTTCGCTGCGTGTCTCTGAGTCTCTCCGCTTTGGTTAAAGTTCGGTGGTCCACAGCTGACACCATCGATGGCCACGCATCAGCTTTGTTTGAGGGTTCACACACCCACAGCGCTACGCTGCTAAAAGTTTTTCCTCATCGCTGACACTAGAGATTCAAAGAGACGCAACAAGTTGTAAAGAAAAACTCATGTTACCGCGAACTGAGCCTGACTCACATAGTTAAGTCCTAAACTTGGCGCTGGTGCTCGCATTTTTCTGAATCTATTTCAAACTTTCTAGCGATATTTTGTTCAATGTGAGAAGACGTTTCCATTGATTATGAAAACGCTTGTGGTGGCTTTGTTAATCTTAAGATGATGTGCTATCTTAATCTTTCGGAGGTGCTCATAGGGGTAAAAAATGTGTCAGTGCATTCATAGAGGTGAGTGTATGAGCGTCTACGTCTGTACTGTGTTCAAAGAAAAACTCATGTTAACACACGCCCAACATATTTAATTAAGGTTATATATTATTATTTTTGACTACTTTTAAGAAGGTTATAACGGCCAACAGTCTAGATGCCCTAGGCCCAGAAATGTCATGTAAGTTATACGGGCTGTATCATCCTGGCCCGTATAGAACGTGGGCTAAAAAAGGTATTTCTTTCATTTCCTAAAAAAAAGGTATTTCATTCATTTTTCAAATCCATGAACTTTTTAAAAATCCTTAGACGCCACTACGCAAAGCTGGCGCTCACGTAGCCGTCTCACGTGGGCTGGCAAAGCAAGCGCATTGCTTGCTCGCTTGTTCCCTTCATTTGCTCACTCAATGACGCAAGCCGCTTCGTTTGCTCGGTTCACAGTCAACAGGTCAACCATTGTCCGGTTGCGTTAACTATTGACAAAACATGGATCTAAAAATGTTCACGAGTTCAAACAATGTTCGTAGATTTGGAAACAATCGTGGATTTCGTGAAATTGAAAAAAAAATCACGAATTTGCGAAAAAATTGCAAGTTTGAGAAAAAGTTTGTGGATTTCAAAAGGTTCACAGATTTAAAAAATCACTAATTCAAAAAACATCACATGTTCAAAAAAAGGTTCGTGAATTTGTAAAAAGTTCATGCATTTGAATTTTTTCCATGGATTCGAAAAAAGTACATGAGTTTGAAAAAAGTTCTTGGATTTGAAAAAGTTTGTGTATTTCAAAATATTTAAAAAAGTTCATGAATTTAAAAACAAGTACACGAATTTGAGAAAAAATTGTGAATTTGAAAAAAATCACGTATTTGGAAAACGTTCATGAATTTGAAAAGGTTCGCGGATTTGTAAAAAATTCACTAATTTGGGAAAAATAATCGCACGTTCAACCAGCGGTTCATGAATTTGGAAAATGTTCGCGTGTTTGAAGAATGTTCATGTATTTATTTATTGTTTCACAAATTTGAGTTATGTTCATGAATTTTAAAAAGAATGTGGATATAAAAAGAAAAGAAAAAAAAACAATAAAGAGAAACCAGAAGAAAAGGAAAGAAAACGAACATTACCGGTCCTAAAAAACAAAATAATCATGTGTAATGAGTTATGTTCATGTAATGAGTTATGTTCCACACATGTCACCTCCCTAAATGCACGTCCAAGCCATTCACATAATCAAGTGCATGCAATCAATCAACTTTTCACTTTCCACCATATGCACTCCCTCCTCATCATCAAGCACCCATGCAACCATTCAATTTTCCACTTTCTACCACATGTCAGCCCTCGACATCATCAAAGAACAAGAAGAGCCCTCCATGTCACTAATTTTATTTTTGTTTCCAACAATAAATAACTAAACTTGAATGTCACAAGACAACATAACATGCATCCACCCTCCATTTACCTCTAGGTTGAATGTGATGCGGTAATACTCTAATATATTCTAATTTTATTTTTGATAAGTTCATTGCTAAAAATTTCCGTAGCAACACGCGGGACGTTATTATTTTCCTCAAAGAGTGATTTTTGTTTCATGAAAATACAAAATTGTTTGCTCTACATGCCTACAGCGCAAGCAAAAATAATAGGCTTTTGGTTTTGCACATGCGCAAATGAAGCGGCCCTACTAATGGGCCAACCCAAGTAGCTTCCTGCAGGTTAATTTATTAACTTCTCGGGTTTTTTACTCGTTTGTGTTTTTCTTTTATTTTTTTCTTCATATTTTCGATATCATTCAAAAATATAAATATTTCAAAATTTAAATTTACATAAATTTTTACAATCATGAATTTATATTTTTTAACGTTCTGTAAAAAATTGTTGCAGCAATTTAAAGATGTTGATATAATTAAAAAAATGTTGTTACATTTCAAAATGTTCACACATTTGGAAATATGCATGTGACATTTAATAAAAATGTTTATACAATGCAATTTTTTTGGCTAATTAAAAAACATCATACCATTACATAAAGAAGGCACATTTTATCTTAAAAATGTTATGTGTTTCGAAAATATGGTCGTGATATTTTAAACAATGTACAAAAATATTTACATAGTTTGAAAGAAAAAAATATCACTTAATAAAAATGTTTACCATTTAAGAAAATAAATGTTCAAAAATATGTATTTAAAAAAGTTTTAATCATTTATTTTAAAATTATTAAGTATGTATAGATATATTTTAGATGTATAACAAAAGTGTACAATGTGTATGAAAAAATTAGGTATCAAAACATATATTTGAAAAAATGTAAATATTTTATTTGATAAATGATAAAAATATACAAAAGGGATGTTTGTAGTGTATACAAAAAATGTGCAATGTGTTGAATAAAAGAAAAATAAAAGTAAAGTAAAAAACTGAAGAAAGAAACAAAGAAAACTATAGAAACCGAGAAAAACTAGAAAACAGAAAAGGAAAGGGAAAAAATGAAGAAAGAAACAAAGAAAACTAAAGAAACCGAGAAAAACTAGAAAACAGAAAAGGAAAGGAAAAAAAATGAAACACCAAAGAAAACCGGAAAATTGATGCAAACAGTAATTTTTCTTTTAAGAAAAAGCAGAGAAAAACCTTGGGCACAGCTACAGTATTGTCCGGCCAGTAGCACCACACCAGAGGCGAGACGGAACTACGTCTTGCAACAGGTAAGAAATAGTGCTGACTCTTGCACAAATGTTATTTCTTCTTACTGTTAACAGAAGCCCATTTCTCTTCTACAAGGCACTACAACATATGCTGGCCGAAAAGCGGGCAGAAGTCCCTTCTTCGTTTTTGTTTTTCTGGATTCGATTTTTTTTGCACTTTTTTGTTTTTCTTGAGAACCGTTTTTGACAGGTTTCTAATGCTTTTTCTTCGGTTCTGCTTTCTTTGTTTTCCCCATCTTTCCTATTCTATTATTTATGTTTCTTTTTATTTTCTATTAACTGTTTCCTTTCAAAGAAAACTATAAAAATATTCTTAATAAAGTACACAAGTATTTTTCACATGAGTGGACACTTTTTAAAATTGCACGATTTTTACAGATGCATTTTAGAAATATGTTTTCCATAAGTGAAAAAAATTAAGTACATGAATTTATATTGAATGGGTGAATAATTGTTTAATTACATGAACACATTTTAAAGTGCATGAATAATTTATACAAATGTGTCAACATATTTTAAATTAGTAAAAATAAAATAACATGCCTGAACACTTTCTAAAATGACATGAACGTGTTAATAAAAATATATTAACAGTTTTTATTTACCTAAAATTTGTTAAAAATACATGAATAAATTTTAAATCACCTGATCATTTTGGAAAATAAGATTCCAAAATTAAATGAACAATTGGAAAGAGCACATGAACATTTTCTTGAACTACATGATATATTTTTTCTAATATGTGAGAATATTTTATAAGATACCCATTTTTTTACTTTTATTATTTTTAATTCCAACAATGTAAAATTGACCCTATCTTTTCTTTGCCACGGCAATCTGCATCCGTCTAGGCCGTTGTGACAAACACCCGCTTACGAGGGCATATAGATGTACCCTTGCTTCTATTTTATCCTTATGCAAATAGTAGGCAAATCCGCGGTCCGTGAATTATGAAAATGTGCATGATTGGAAGAAAATCAATGGAAACGTACAAAATGGGAACCCGATAAAAAATATAGGAAACAAGAGAAAGAGAAAAATAGGCAAGAAACTGATGGCTGCAGTGCGTTCCACTACCCAAAAACAGAAACAAAAATAACTAAATAATCTGGTCCACAGTGAGGGGGGGTCTTTCTTTTACCCTTTCGCTTGGAACAACGATGATTCCTACTCGCTGCTCATTCTGGCAGATTATCGGCTGATCGCATAAGCGACCGACCCGAGCGACGAGAGATGGGCTAGTCCACTTTGAGCATTTACATAATGTGAGCCAACCGGTTTTGCTACAAGGGTCCCTGAATCGGTGTTCTTTTTTCTTTTTGTCTTCTTTACTTGTTTTTCTGTTTTCAGTTTTGTTTTTGTTTTCTTTTTAAATTTCCAAAAATGATTTCATAAAAAAATTCACAATTTCAAAAATGTTCCCAAATTTGAAAAAATATTTTCGTTTTTAAAAAAGTTCCCTTTATTGAAAAAATATTCTTTTTCCAAAATATGTCCAGGAATTTCAAAAACTGTTGGTGATTTTGATTTTTTTCTCTCATTATTTCATACAATTTTCGCATTTCTTGAATAATTTTGAGAATTTCATTTTTTTTTTCTTTTTTCAAAATAAGTATGGAATTTTCAAAAAATATTCTTTTTCTTTCTTTAGATATTTCAAAAATTGTTCTCGTTTTATAAAAATTTAAAAATTTGAAAAATGTTAGCAGTTCCAAGAAAGTTCACAAAATAATATTCTCTTTTTAAATATAGTTTTTCTTGATTTTTGAAAAAATCGAGGGAATAAAAAAAAAACACTGCAGTACCAAATTGGCTGCAGTAACCACATACTCGCGCTACAGTACCCCAACCGAAAACTGTAAACGTGTGGCTAGGGATCGAACTTTAAAATATGACATCATATTTTTTAGCATGGCAAATCGAACGTTTTTTATGGCAAATGAAGTTGTCGCGTGGATAGCAATTTGCTTCAGCAAATCCTGGCAAAAGCTGAGCATGGCAAAAGAAATTTCCATCCTCGCGACAACTTTATTTGTCACAAAGTTCGATTTACCATTGTAAAAAAATATGATTCGATTTGTAGCGAAATACTTTTTATTAGAAGCATCACTTCGTGAATAATTAATAAAATGACTGCATGCATCTCCCAGATGCAGTGGCCGGGGGTCATCCTCCTTTTCTAAAAAAAACATATTTATGAAGAGTCTTTTGGAATTTTAGCGATATTAATAAATATACAGGTCACATATGACATATTCCAAGATATACATTCGTATCGATAGTAGGCACACTCTTCGTTTGGTTTCACCAGTTTAATCACAATCTCAGAAGGCAGCACATGGAGTAGAATAATATCGCCATGGCATGGCACAAGATAGAGATCACGAGATATCTTAAGAAAATAGTGCTAATCAGAGCAACAGGACAAAGGTTAACTTTATGCGCCCGATTCCAGGAAATGGGGCACATGCCCACGATCAGGACCTATGATTCTGCAGCACTAACAATTATTGGCCTTGTATATAGTTTTTTTTTTTTTTTTTTTTTTTGCGGGAGGCCTTGAATATAGTTCGACGTGCGTACGTACTCTCTGGGTTGCTTCTTTTTACTTCTTCGAAAACGGGTTCCAACTTGCTCTGCTGCATCATCAACACATATATCGGTAAAATAACCGTCGTTTAGAGAAAGTTAACCAAAAATAAAAGTTCTTTGGCGGCTCCCGTAAACACACATTTTCTTTTTTTTTTTAACAAAATCCCACAGATTCTCTAAAACTTCCTCTCCACTTGTTATTTTGCGGATGACAGTAGTGTCTTTCTAGAGGCGGGGGAGAACAATATGATGGAGCCGAAAAGAGTGAAATACGCCACTGGTCCATTAACTCAAACTGATTGGACGCTTTAGGCCGCAAACTAAGGAATTGATTGATTTAGGCCATTAACTTGTTTATTTGATCAAAGAAGGCCAAAACCGATCTCGAAGAGGAAAAACCGGACACGTGGCTGCCACGTCATCATGTTCCTAGACCGCTCGTGAACTAGCTCTTATTTATGGGGATCTATTTGCAAGCCAGTCGGTTTTTTCTCACAAAGAATGCTAACGGCGTACATATGAAAAATTTATAAAAAAGAACTTGCATTTCGTAGGATTCAAACGCTTGGCCGTTCGGGTTGGCAGCCAACTCACATACCATTGGAACATCACCGATTTGTGTGTTATTACGCAGCCTATACTCTATACATTAGACTGGTATCTTTGAAATTAACCTTTGTAACATTATGTACAATCTGCTTTGTGGATTTCCTTATCGTTCTGCACATTCAATTTCTTTCCGTTGGCAATCGTCCCTGTTAGTTCGTTTCCTACCTTTGATATTATATAATTATTTTGAAAGCACTTTTTTAAAATAAAAATATATAAGCAAGATCGATCGCCCTGATCGCCAACAAGAGAAGGGCAGCACCCTGATCGGGGAGATCGCGTGGGTTTAGGAATTTGTGGGGTCACCTAATCGAGTGGGTTTTGGAAGTTAAAAAAACTAAGCAGGTATTGCATTGCGAGATGAACATATACTGTATACTAGTAGAATGCATGTGCGTTGCCACGGGCTTCTTAAAATTTGTACGGTTACATATATAAACATGTCAAATTTCACATGTAAAGAAAAGATAACCATTAATAGAGGTAAAATAATTGAAATCGACTCCACTTGCAATGTATTTCGAAAAGAATGAAATTCGATGACGTATACTATCAGATCTGATGCACAAAAAGTAGAAAAGGTGGTACAAAAACATAGAACCCTTTATTGTGCACTGCATTATAAATGATAGACAACACATGGATGATTTTTTATGCTTAAGATTGATCGTCTCACAAGCATGTCTGTTATTATCCATTATGTAAATATAACACATGAAGGGTTTTGTTCTCTTAAAACAAATGTTTCAAGATGCTACAACCAAAAACTTGATTGCATGATGCAATTGTCTGGCAAACTATTACATATGAAATTGGGCACTTGGAGTTCACAATTTAGGAACTACTGCAGCAAAACACATGCCCCATGGCAGCACAAAATATTTTAAGCCTTCCCCATCTATTATTTATAGCTCAAAAGATTTTGGACAGACCATGTCTACTTTTCTTGGCTCAAATGGATTGAGGCCCCACCAGGTGCACTCAACTTCTAGGATATTTATTCTTTGATGTCCATGAAAACAATCATCCAGTAAGATCGTGGTGATTGCAAATGATATTTATAATTACTTGATATTTTCATATACAATATCTAAATAATAAACTATTTATAATCAGTATCTTCCATTTATCATCTCCTCATCTTAGGTGCAACTGCAGCCTTCTAATTAGAAACACAACAATAAAGTAGTGGCAATTTCATTGAACGTAATAATCTACATAAGTCAACAATAATGAAGAACATGATATTATCTATCAATTGGTTCTACGGCATGGTAACCACTCCGGCAACTATTGCGCTTAACTTTGGCCTTTCTCTATTCATGACAAAATATCAACTCCCAAGGCAATGCTAGGAGTGCCTATTTCTTGTGGATGACACAACTACTGTAATACGACTTGCCGACACGATTGTATTTTCAATTGAGTGGTGCCTATCCTATACAAATGCAATACTTTTAAAGAACTAATGATCTTGGTATCCATAGAGCTAGACCAAATAAATACAAATAATTAGAGGCATGGATATCAAACATTAGATAGCCCCATATAAATTGCATACATGTAATCCTTGTAAATATTTTGCTTCTAATAAATTTACAGTAGGCTTTCAACCTACTGTTTTAGATCTCTGATAGGAAATACCGAATCTCGATCAAACACATGCTTCCCTGTCTGAGGTATAAATATATGTAAATTCTTAATTGGTGTGCTTTCAAAATCTTCTAGCTGATAACACCATAATTACAGTGATTTTGCCACATTTTTTTGGAACATATACATAAGCACTTCTTCACGTACAATATTTTGTAGGGGGTCGAACTGAAAAGCGAAACATCTAGCTAAAGAATCTCTTTCCCTCAAAATATACTGTACGAACTCCCTAAGCAGAAGAAAACCAAAGGCACAGACATACACAATTTCTTCCCTGTCAATTGAAGCTCGGTAGAAAATGCTACCTTCAACCAATCAATTATTGCCCAGTGCCTTCGAAGAACTGCTGCTGCCTCAAACACCGTATCAGATTGTCATATATGAAGCGAGATTTAGGTCATTTAACACAACAATAACCCAAAGTAGCAGGCATATTCCTAAGCTTTTGTACGAGTTTGCAAAGAAATTTTGTTGACATATCTAGATTGTCTGAGCAGCAGTATTGATCTCAGATTTCCGGTTGTATATCTCAAACTGAAATTCAGATTTAAATACTTGCAGCAAACTACCCAGAAAGTCTTTATCTCAAGAAGAATTGCTTACAATCAATTCCACTCTTTTTTTAGCCTTGTGTTAACAGATAGTATAGTTTCACTCGGAACTTACACAGGTTCAAAAATGAGGCAACCACATTAAGGAAATGCTAGATATCTTACTGACCTATCTTTGGAGAAGTGAACGACACCTGATCCACAATTAAAGAAAACACTATACCATCCTCCACAACCTATACTGACGTGGGATAACTGTATAAGAAAACAATAAACATAACTGTATTTCTAAACTGTTAACAGAAGGATGCAAGGTAAGCATAATTGAAAAAGTATCACCAAGTATAGATGATAAATTCTTCACCTTAATATATGGTTGCCTTGTGTGATGATATAGTGTGACTCTTTGAACAAATTATTCACAAACTAAAAGCACTATAAGCTACATATTAAGGTGTTCTCTGAAGAAATGGTCATTATTGCAAACAATTTGAAGTGATTCACAATGCAATTTATTCAGCCAAATAATATACGTTGACAATCTATTTTCATATACAAAAACGAACTATATGTCTGCATGACTGAATATAACTTCTATATTTCCAGTTGATATGAGAAACTTTTAATATATCGACAACAAATCCTTCATTGTCACCTTGTGTTAAATTGCAATTATTCATGCCAATCCCCACTCCCCCAATCATTTTGGTCCGAACGCGAGAACTAAAAAGACCCAAATTCCAAACCTATCCATGAAAAGAGCAAGGAGAATATGATAGCACTGCTCACCGAGCAAATTTGTGGAAAGCAAGTTGAGGGTCGAGCCACCTCCTCTAATGCCCTGCTCAGGCACCTTGTCGAGCACGAGGAGCCACTCGTTCTCCACACGCTGGCAGGGTCGCTCCTCCCAACAACCTAGAAGAAGAGCAGAACTCACGTTACACCCAACTACATGGTGAAGTAAACATGAGGTAGAAAACTAATCCGTCAGCATGTTTCATGGCTTGATCCGGCACTTATTGGGAAGTCTTGACCTGGTCCTCGCTGCCACTGTCGTCACTAGCCGGTGCTCCCCTAGGTGAGTTTCAGCTTGCGCCAACGGCGGTCGGTGGTGGAGGACTCGAGCAAGTCGCTACAGTGCTGGGGACAGTGCGGTAAAAGAAATTCAGCGGAACACGGAATTAAAAAATAAAACCTGTAAATCATCTTCTGTCAAGGACTCAAGGTAAATCCATCACCCAAGATTTATTCCCCATGCTAGAGTTTATACAAGAAAAATCGCTGGCACACGCAAATAGGGGAAGGAAGGGGAACAAATTGAATGGAGGGGATCTCACCTGAGAGAACCCATGCTGTTGGTGGTCGCCGGGCATCGCCGCCGCGGCTGATAAGGACCACACCGATTAGTTTGGATAGGTGGCGCGAGGTGGGGGGACATGGGCGGACAGGGACGAGTAGAGGAGACACGATGAAGGAGGGCCGCCGGGGAGCAGAGGAGTCGGAGCCGGGGCCGGGATGCGTCTTAGGTGGTGGCTGACCAATCTGAAGAGCACGGGGGAGTTGTGGATTTGGGCGAGAGCGAGTATTTGATTTCACTTTTGTACGATGGGACAAAATATCTGTCATGTGGCCCACACATCGGTGCATAGTTTTGCGGGAGGAGTCGAGCTGAGACATGCGAACGAAACGAACTACGTACAAGTATCTACCATCACGACCGCACACTCCCCCTTTAGGAGTAGAGATATGCTAATACAAACAGAAATCATTTAGTCCTCTAGGGGTAGCCAGCCTTTGTTTCAAGGTTGCAGGGTGTGGGTTAGAAGCCAGCTATTCTAATAAATCGTTTTTTGTGAAGCGAGCGAAAACGAAAGTTTGCAAAAAGACCTTCTATGTATTAACCCAAGTGCAAACTGTCAAAAACACGATGACGTGGCAGCCACGTGGCTTTTTTTTTTTCTCTCCGGGATCAGTCTTGGCCTTATTTGATCAAATTAACGAGTTTATGGCCTAAATCGATCAATTCCCGAGTTTGTGGCCTAATGGACCGGTGGCGCATTTCACTCGTTAATTTTCAGAAGTCCTTATATACTTCTAAAAATTATCTTGGAATTATACGAGGAAGCGTCATGCCAAAAAATTAATTTCCAGAAGTCCTTAATATTTTTTTGGGAGAGGCTGCGAGGAATCAGCAAAGGAAACCATGAAGCAATCAGTGGATTTTGATTCGCTTACTGAGAAGTATTTGGGTTTACCAACGATAGTGGGTCAAACCAAGGAGGGGTGTTTCAAGTATGTGAGAGAAAAATCTAGTGCAAAAGGTGATGGTTGGATGGGAGAAGGAATGTCAAAAAAGAGAAGAGAGGTGCTTGTTAAATCTGTTCTTCCAGAAACACCTACATATGCCATGAGTTGTTTCCGGTTTTCCAAGAAATTGTGCCGAAACCTGACTACAATCTCTTCGAAATTTTGGTGGGGAGCAGACAATGGCAAACACAAGGTGCATTGGGTCTCCTGGGAGAAGATGTACATGAACATATGCATGGGGGCACGAGGTTTAGAGATTTTGAAGTCTTTAACCAAACTCTATTAGCGAAGGCGTGGCGAATCCTTACTGCTCCAGATTCTTTGTGGGCTAGAGTTCTAAATTCTAGCTACTTTCAATAGGATGTGATCATGGAAGCCATGTGCCTGAAAAGCTCATCAACCACTTGGAGAAGCATTATCCATGGACGCAGCTTGCTGAAGGAAGGTCTAGTGTGGCGAGTGGGAGATGGCTCAAAATTAAGGCATGGGCCGATAGTTGGATCCTCAGAGATGGAGCGAAGAAACCAATGGGGGCTAAGGATAAAGAGAATATTCATACTGTTGACGACCTGCTTGACTACTCGGGTAAGGATTGGGATATTCATACCCTTCGACAAGTGTTTCATGAGAGCGATGTGTAGGATATCCGACAGATAGCGATTGGAGGTGTTGGAAGGGAAGACTACTTGGCTTGGAACTACACCAAGAATGGGTGTTTTACTATGCGCTCGGCGTACCACCTCCAAATGCAGATCAAAGCACAGCAGGCTGACAACCCGGAGAGTTCTTCTTCTGTTTTTGCGCACCATGGATTGAATGAGCTGTGGAGTACGGAGGTACCTGGCAAGGTGATGAGTCCAAATTATGAGACCATTTTACCATTATTTTTGTGCCTACTTTGTGGGCTTTGTGGAATTTTACCGCGTTCTCGCACTTCTTTTTGTTGATAATCCCTCAGGTAAATGCTTTTGGAGCAATATTCGTTTTATGGAGAAAATCCCCAAAAATGGCAGTGGAATCACGTATTAAAGTGATAAACACTTTCCATAAGAAAAAGGCCAAGGAAACAGCCGCCGTCGTGCTCCCAGAATGAACGACGGCGTTCCATGCGACCGCATGCGCTCGCATGAGCGGTCGTTTGGCACGCCGCCGCCTCTGGGGGATTAGCTATTTTCACCCCGTCGAATCAGATCGAGGATCAGACGTGCAGAGACTCCAGAAACTTGTCCAGAAGGCAGAACCCTGGCCTCCAGAGCCCATCCGAAGGGAGGATCAACGAGGAGAAGGAGGGGATTTCTCTCACCGCAAGGGAAACGCAGTCATCATCACCATCTTCATCGTCACCATCATCCACATCCTTATCATCTGCAACATCAAGAACCCTAGTGGATCCTTCGGTGTATCGATTGATCCATTCATTCATGTATTCCATTACTATTGCCATGATGATTATTGTTCCCATGTGTGAGTAGACCCGTTGTTCTCGGGGTATGGATGAACCCTAGTGTGTAATAGGATGTTTGATATTAGGATTTGATATCCTCTTTGCATGTTTATGTTGATAATCTTCTTGACGTTGGGTGAAGTCGACCATCCAACGTATGCCAACTTTGGACGGAAGGTTATTACTGTTGGCTAACTGTGTGGTTGTGGAGATGGGTGACGTGACAGGCCCCTTCTCCCTTCGTAGCAGATAGTTGCAATAGGGGGTAAAACGGAGACCATTTTGGCTGCGTCCACGGGGACGTCTTTCCCCTTAATCACCGTTTGATAACCGGAGTGGGGAAGAACGGTGGTGGCGTATGGGATACGAAGATACCACGAGTATGCACGTATCTGTACTGGCTCCGCCCACAAAGAGAAACATGTAAAGTGGCTTAGGAATCCGAAGTAGCATTGTGTTTAGGCACCGCCATAGATGCACACTAGAGGGGATTCCGGACCCCCGAGAATGTTTTTAATCATCTGCTTCAAGTCTTAATTTTATTACTAGTTATTTATTTTAATAGATTTAGTCACCATTACACTTGCAACTTCATTACTATCACTTTTACTGTTCTTGATCAATTACAGCTTCTAGGCACATTATTTGTACCTTGCAAAGAACCCAAGATTGATTCCTGTGCTCCCTGTGGGATCGATACTCTTACTTCGAAAAGGCTACAACTAAACCCTGTGCACTTGCAGGACATCAAGCTTTTTCTGGCACCATTGCCGGGGAGCTGAGCGCTTTTGGTCTAAGTTCTGAGTTTGGTCTGAATTGTGTGTACTAAGTTGTTTGCAGGTCTGGAACAACCATGGCTAAATATGGACACAATTATCAACTTGCAGCCATGCGTCTTACAGGTCCACCTATTCGAGAAATGTTCACATCGCTGGGTCCTAATCCCACCGATGTAGCTTATGAGGTGAACCCGAGTGTCCTAATTGTTGCATGGTAAACAGTTTAAAGGTGAGGAAGGTGAGGATCCTTATCAACACTTGTAATTTTTTGAAGATGTATGTGGGACATTTAAATTAAATGCTTTTAGCTCAGATGGTATGAAATTGAAATTATTTCCTCACACTCTGGCTAAAAAGACAAGGAACTGGTTAGTGTCTCACCCTGCAGGTACCTTTGATACATGGAATAAACTAGCGGACACTTTTTTGTCAGACTTCTATCCAGAGAAGAAATCCTATGAAGCAAGGAGGAGGATTTTAAACTTCCGACAGAGGCCTGGAGAAAGTCTGGTAAACGCATATCAAAGGTATAATTTTTTTCTAAATGATTGCCCTCATCATAAGCTCCCTGAATGGTTAGTGTTAAATCTTTTTTATGGAGGATTGCAATATGAATCAAAGGAAGAACTAGACTTAGCATCTGCAGGTTCTTTTATTACTCACGAAGTCCCGGAAGCATTAGAATTATTAGAAGGAAAACTTGCTAACCACAAAGCTTGGGGGAGCAATGAAGAAGGAGAGGGTAAAGTAGAAGTGGATTTTGACTGCATAAAAGCTTATTTAAACTCAGGGAGAGTTGAACAAATAAGTAATGAATTATACCTTGACCCTGATGTTGTTTTAAGATTTGTTCAAAGCTATGCAGAACATATGGAGTTCCCGAAGAAGAAATGGGAGAATTATACTGATGAGGACCCCGACGAAGAGGTCATAGTTGAGACCTTGGAGGTAACCCGAACCGGTATTGCCATATCCAGTGAGAAAGGCGCAACTTGAGTATTTAAACAAGGAATATTCTGGAGACAAAAATGAGAACCAGAGTAAAGCTAAGGTGAAGCCCCCAAAAAGGAGAAAACATGCAAAACCCATCGAAACGATGGAAGAAGAGGTAACTTGCTTTGTGAAAGGTTGCATCAAAGCAGCAGATACTGGTAAACCGGTGGTGCCTTGTTCGTTTGGAAGTACTTCTTATTTTGGTCTATGCGATATAGGGTCCTCTATTAATGTTATACCTTACACTCTTTACGCTAAGCTTCACGATGAAATTTATGCTTGTGACCTGCAGCCAACCGATATGGAAATTAAACTCGGAGATGGTACTCTAAGGAGACCTTATGGGATGGTACCTGATGTTTATGTCATATTGGGAACCTTTACTTATCAAGTAGACTTTGTTGTAATGGAAATCCCTGAAGATGATTTTTGTCCCATAATATTTGAAAGACCATTCCTTAACACTGCAGGTGCAAGCATTGATTGTAAGAGGGAAGTTGTCTCGCTTAAATATGGTGAAGAGGTGAGAGAATTTCATTTTTCCAGATTCAAGAATCACCCCCAACCACAAGAGTATGACAACAATGAAGAGAAGACCATAGCTCAATTAGCAGCAATCTACTTCGGAACCCCAAAAGATGATCTAGAAAGAAGTTTAACTGAATACGAGAAAGATTCAGAGGACCCAGCTAAGGAAGAAATAGATCATCACTTCAATGAAACACCGGTTCATGATCCGGTATCTAGTGCACAATATGAAATACCTGAGAAGAAAGGAGACAAAGAACCACCACCACCTGAACTAAAACCTCTACCAAAAGAGTTAAGGTATGAGTTTTTAGATGAAACAAATAGATACCCTGTTACTATTAGTGCTAATCTTTCAGATGAAGAAAAAGAGAGGTTAATGAATGCCTTGAGGAAACATAGAAAAGCGTTTGGGTATTCAATGGATGACTTAAAGGGCATCAGCCCATCTATATGCACTCATTGTATATTCATGGAGGAGGGAGCTGAACCAGTCCGTGAGTATCAGCGGAAGCTGAATCCCAAAATGAAGGAAGTGGTAAGAAAAGAAATTATTCGTCTACTTGATGCAGGTATTATATATCCAGTTTTTGAAAGCAAATGGGTAAGTCCGGTTCATTATGTGCCCAAAAAGGGAGGATTTATAGTAGTTCCTAATAAACACAACGAACTAATCCCTACTAGAACAATAGTAGGGTATAGAATGTGCATTGATTTCAGGAAGCTGAATAAGGAGACTCGTAAGGATCATTACCCATTACCATTCATAGATCAAATGCTTGAAAGGTTGGCGAAGCATACCCATTTTTGCTATTTGGATGGATATTCAGGGTTCTCACAAATCGCCGTGCATCCAGAAGACCAAGAGAAGACAACATTCACCTGCCCTTTTGGTATGTACTCTTACCGCCGTATGCCTTTTGGCCTATGCAATGCACCAGCTACATTTCAAAGATGCATGAATGCCATATTTGCTGATTTCGTTGAAGAAATCATGGAAGTCTTCATGGATGTCTTTTCAGTCTATGGAACTTCTTTTGATGATTGTCTTCGCAATCTTGATAAAGTTTTGCAGAGGTGTGAGGATACTAATCTTGTCTTGAATTGGGAGAAATGCCATTTTATGGTCAACGAAGGTATTGTTTTGGGGCACAAAATATCTGGTAAAGGTATAGAGGTTGATAAAGCAAAGATAGATGCCATAGAAAAACTCCCTTATCCCCATGATGTAAAAGGGATAAGGAGTTTTCTTGGGCATGCAGGTTTCTATAGTCGCTTTATTAAGAATTTCTCCAGTATTTCAAAACCCTTGACTAACCTTTTGCAGAAAGATGTTCCCTTCACGTTCAATGATGAGTGTAAGAGTGCCTTTGAAAAACTGAAGCATGCTCTACTTAATGCTCCTATCATTACACCTCCAAACTCGGATATACCTTTTGAGATCATATGCGAAGCATATGATAAGGCGGTAAGTGCGGTTTTGGGCCAGCAAGTAGGTGAGAAGTTTAAAGTTATTTACTTTGCAAGTCACACCCTCACTGACGCCCAAAGAAATTATGCTAAGAATGATAGAGAACTCTATGCAGTGATCTTTGCTTGTGAGAAGTTTAGACCTTATATCACTGATACAAAAGTTATATTCTATACTAACCGCCGGGCAATAAAAGAGGTATTGGATATTAAAGAAACTAAACCTCGTTGGGTGAGGTGGTCTCTTCTTTTGCAGGAATTTGACAGTGAAATTTTAGACCGCGAAAAGATAGGAGAAGTGTTGACCAACATCTCCCTGATAGAGGATGAGCATCAATACAATCCAAAATGTGTATGTATCCCCTACGGAGCGGTCATGGCTTTGGATAGGGCTACAACTCGTACCTTTGGAGATACAGGACCACCCTTCGTCGGTTTAGAGGAATCATTCGCAAAACTGCGGGTAAGGGAAGAAAGTGATTTATTTTATTATAACAAATCTTTGCACCCCAGTAAGTTGCAGAAGATGTCACCACTTCTTCAACCCCTAAGAGCAAAGAAGCCTGGGACGAAGATATTCGCAAAACACAGAGAGTGGAGAGCACTAGGGAACACAGGAAAGTTCTCTCTTTTTCCTTAAGCTCTCGTCAAAGTTGTCTTCGTTATATTATTCTGTATATAATTATATGTTTTTTGTAGTCAAATGGGCGCAAAAACGATCGCTTGCGGTCATTTGAAGCACCGTCTTTGACCCTGTTTATTTGAGCGCGTAGGCAAAAGGAGCAAATGACCGCTCAAGCGATCGCTCGCGGCCATTTGGAAGGCCGTCTTACAATCTGTTCCGCGGAGGGAAATTGCGTCCTCTATAAAAAAAGTTTTTGTCTCGCAGGAGAAAAGGGTATTGGACGGACGCCCGAACGATCGACGCGCTCGCTTTTAAGGCCGTTATTCATTCTGTCCATAAAGACCTCGGTGGAGGAAGGTCAAACGACCACTCAAGCGACCAATTGCGGTCGTTTGGAAGGTCGTCGATCATGATTTCTTTCCGGATTCTAACAGAATTTCGCCTGATCTTTTTTAGTTTGTTTCCTTTACTTTCTAACATCCTTATCTCGTCAAAACCTGCGTCCTTAGCCTCTTATATACAGAATTATTGTTCCCTCCTCTATCAAAACTAACCAACCAATCTACGCAAAGTCCTCTTGAGTTTTGAGTTGCAGGTAGACATGGCTCGTTTGTGGGATGAGAGGCAAACCTCTCCGCAGAAGGAGGAGGACTTGGAGCAGGAGGGCTATTCTCTGGCAAGCATAAGGGAGAGGCTCCGTCGCTGCCGCGATTGGACCTCTTCCGAGGAAGATCCGGAGGAGCCCCCTTATGAAGAAGAAGAAGAGGAGGATCAAGAGAAGGGCAAGAAACCGGCGGCCATCCCCATCAACGCCATCAAGATCATCATCAACGAGGACAAGATCGATTTTGTCAGGGAGACTCCCGCTGTCATGGGAAAGTGCGGCTTCAGTAACTGCACTATCCATGATCCGCAGGAAGAATACAGCAAGATCGATCCAAGGGCGCGTGAGATTGCATACCATTGGCGCCCGCATGCAAGTTCGACCTCCTTGGAAAAGGCGTAACACCGCCCCGGTGCAACCAACTCCACCCCAGGTACGGGTCAATAATTCAGTAGTTGAGACTAAGTCTATGACTGATGAGATCAGGGAGATGGAGGTTGCCTTGGCTGTCAAGACCCGTGAGGCTCTTGACACAAGCTTAAGGATCATCGCCAACCAGGATGCAACCCTTCGCATGTATCGTTCTCGCATCACGGATTTGGAGGTTGCCAATAAGCTCATGATTGATGCCCTCACTGGTGTCACCACTCCACCTTCAGAAGAGAACACCGGTACCAACAAAAAGGAGACTAAATGAATCCAACCGGCTTAGCATGTTAAGCTTGGGGGATTTTGAAGCCCTTTATCATTTCCCTTATCGTTATTATTTTCTGTTGAGCTTTAGTTCGAGTAATAAAAGTACTATCATACCTTTTGAGTGAAGAGGGAAGAGTCTTATCCATTGAGTCATGGATAGTTTGATGAATAGTCTATTATGATCTTGGTGAATTTACTTAGTATGATTATGCATCTTTGTGTGCTTAGCATCTTTACTTTTAGATGATGATTATAAGCCTTCCACATCTTTAGTATCAATCGGGAATGAGAAGTTGACAATTTGACGTGATGCTTTGAAACTGATTTTAGTTTATTTAGTGATTGCTTGGTAAAGCTCTTAAAACCAGTGAACCAAGTATGAAATGTGGACAAGTTCTGGTGCATAAAACAAAACAATTTAGAAAACTTATATAATTCCGTATGATTGAACTTGGATGTTTAAGCATACCATTCATATCACGTCTTGAAAAGAGAATAGAAAATTTTGAGTGATATGTGGCAGGCTTCGCAATCCAGGAAATAAAAATAGGAAGTGAAGAACAGTGAAAAGAAAGATGTATAGCACTACAACTTGCCCTACTGAAAGAGGAGAATAAAGTATCACTAAAAGGTAAAAATATTCTCGTTAACGATTGATAATAAGGTGTGGAAGCCTTCATACTCATTTGATGGAAAATTTGGATGTAATGGTGCACGGTGTAACTAATCATATGGTGTAAATTCTAAAATTCTACTTTGGACCCATTCATTTGATTCATCCATAGCTCACAATCAACATGACCTCTTCATTACAAGCTGCGGTATTTGCTCGGGGACGAGCAAATCTTTAAGCTTGGGGAGTTGATGTCCAAATTATGAGACCATTTTACCGTTATTTTTGTGCCTACTTTGTGGGCTTTGTGGAATTTTACCGCGTTCGCGCACTTCTTTTTGTTGATAATCCCTCAGGTAAAGGCTTTTGGAGCAATATTCGTTTTATGGAGAAAATCCCCAAAAATGGCAGTGGAATCACGTATTAAAGTGATAAACACTTTCCATAAGAAAAAGGCCAAGGAAGCAGCCGCCGTCGCGCTCCCAGAATGAATGACGGCGTTCCATGCAACCGCCCGCGCTCGCATGAGCAGTCGTTTGGCGCGCCGCCACCTCTGGGGGATCAGCTATTTTCACCCCGTCGAATCGGATCGAGGATCAGACATGCAGAGACTCCCGAAACTCATTCAGAAGGTAGAACCCTAGCCTCCGGAGCCCATCCGGAGGGAGGATCAACGAGGAGAAGGAGGGGATTTCTCTCACCACAAGGGAAACGCAGTCATCATCACCATCTTCATCGTCACCATCATCCACATCCTTATAATCTGCAACATCAAGAACCCTAGTGGATCCTTCGGTGTATCGGTTGATCCATTCATTCATGTATTCCATTACTATTTCCATGATGATTGTTGTTCCCATGTGTGAGTAGACCCGTTGTTCTTGGGGTATGGATGAACCCTAGTGTGTAATAGGATGTTTGATATTAGGATTTGATATCCTCTTTGCATGTTTATGTTGATAATCTTCTTGACATTGGGTGAAGTCGACCATCCAACGTATGCCAACTTTGGACGGAAGGTTATTACTATTGGCTAACTGTGTGGTTGTGGAGATGGGTGACGTGACAGGTCCCTTCTCCCTTCGTAGCAGATAGTTGCAACAGGGGGTAAAACAGAGACCATTTTGGCTGCGTCCACGGGGACCTCTTTCCCCTTAATCACCATTTGATAACTGGAGTGGGGAAGAACGCTGGTGGCGTATGGGATACGGAGATACCACGAGTATGCACGTATCTGTACCGGCTCTGCCCACAAAGAGAAATATGTAAAGTGGCTTAGGAATCCGAAGTAGCATTGTGTTTAGGCATCGCCATAGATGCACACTAGAGGGGATTCCGGACCCCCGGGAACATTTTTAATCATCTGCTTCAAGTCTTACTTTTATTACTAGTTATTTATTTTAATAGATTTAGTCACCATTACACTTGCAACTTCATTACTATCACTTTTACTGTTCTTGATCAATTACAGCTTCTAAGCACATTATTTGTACCTTGCAAAGAACCCAAGACTGATTCCTGTGCTCCCTGTGGGATCGATACTCTTACTTCGAAAAGGCTACAACTAAACCCTGTGTACTTGCAGGACATCACAAGGCAAAAATTCATGTCCCGAGACTATTAAAAAAATGGTCTTGCCGTAGGAGCAGAGTTGTACCGTCATCGGATAAAAGTGGGAGTATTTTTACTGCATGTGGCCGGAAGGAGACAACTCTTCACCGGTTTTGGTCATGCCCGTATGCTAAGTTATGTTGGAAAATGGTACATGAAGATACAGGTGGTGACGAGTTGTTCACGCCTCCAAAATTTGTCGAGTCACACCATATGCTTACTACCTGGTTACTCGACTGGATGGGTAAGATGAAATAAGGGGAGAGGACGGTGGTGATCATGATGCTTTATCATATGTTGCTTGCTAAAATGCAGCTAGAGACGACAACCAAATTGAGGGGCACGATCTCTGATTGATCGCGTTTGGAGACTACTAGAGAATGGCGTTGGTCCATGCACCCAAGGTATGTGCTTTTGCGATGTCGTGGGAACGATCCTGACAATAAGAAGTAGGGGTAAAAACGAGGGCAAGATCTAGCTATGGCGCGGGTGTGACACGGAGATTTTACAAAGGATTGCGAACCCCTATCCTTGAGCCGCGAGGAGGCTTATAAGGAGTGCGCCAAATCCTCTAGCTAGCGACGTTACATGGGGTTTTAGTGGCTACATAATAAATGCTAGTAATGCATGAAGATATGCGCCTCTTGATGCTCTGGATTCCAGGCTGGCTGATCATCTCCTCCCGACCGAGTTTCATGTGTAGCCGAGTGGATTTGATCCGTCCGAGTGACGTGAACCTTCGTCCGAGTGGATCGCTGATTTAGAGGTTTTAATGTCTGGTGTTGTGGGTCCCTCATTATGGCCAAGATATGTCCTCCTTGACCCTACCTATAATGGATATCCCCATCAAGTGCTGCATCCCTCAGTGCCCTGGACTCCTCCTGATGAGGGTAGGCTAAAGGTCAATGTCGACGACACCATGGAAAGCAGGAAGCTGGGAGTGGCGGAGGAGTGGTTGTGTGCGATCACCATGGCTTGTTCCGGGCTGGGGCTTGCCATTTTTTCTCCACCGTTGCTGTCTCAGAACACATGGAGCTGCTGGCCTGTAGATGAGGGGTGCAACTTGGTATCGAGGTGGGAGCTGAGAAGCTCATCTTGGAGACGGACAACCAGGCGGTGACACATTCTCTAACCTCTACGGAGCTTAAGGTTTGGGCCTCTCATCGAGGAGATCAAGGAGTTGCTGGTCAACGTCAGGTGGTTTGGTCCAGGAGATCTGCCAATCATGTTGCTCACTTTTTTTAACAAAGTACATACGTAGACGCTCATACATACAGATACACACTCACCCTCAGAACGCACGCGCGTACAACCAACACCCACGAGCACCTCTGATAGACTGAGTCGACACATCATCTTCAGATTGACGAAGTCACAACAGGCGCCTCCGTAGTTGACGGGAACTTCTCCTCCCACTGAATGAACATCGCCGGAGGCCTGAAATAAATCCATAAAAATGCGAGCACCAGTGCCAAGTCTAGGACTTGCACCCTAGTGGGTTGTTTCCACCACAAAGAACCTAACCATCTAAGTTAGGCTCAGTTCATGCTGCTCACACTCTTGGTAGGGCTTGTTGTTTAAATAAATTATGTCAGACTTGACTAAATGTTCCTCCATTTTGTATTCGCAACATTGTTATGGTGGAGTTGGCCATGAACTAAGTAATAAATGGCAGTTATTTCCCCTAAAAAATGTACGGAAAGATGGGTCGTCCTGTAAAAGTGTCACGTCAGCTAATCGTCACATAACTGCCATCGGAGTTCGCCGCGCCGCCACCTCGCCCACCGTCGCCATCGCGCAGCCCGCTCGCTTGCCTGCCACCATCGACCACCGTCGTTCGCTGTTAGCCGCTGACAAAGTTCACCATTGCCGTCGCGCCACCGCCAAAACCACTTTTTAGAGGAAGTTTTTACGGAAACTAAGAAAACACCTCACCTGTCAACTTTTCCTAAATTTTATGAACACCCCATAAAACCACTTTTATGGGGAGTTTTTTTACAGGTGCTGTTGGAGATGCTCTTGTCTTTATTAGATAGTTATTGTAACTAGGCAGCTAGGGCAAACTTTCCCTGTTGGAGATATGCCCTAGAGGCAATAATAAATGTTATTATTTATCTCCATGTTTGTAATTATGTTTATATTCCGTGCTATAACTGCTATGGTTCTCGAGTCTGCAATAACCACGAGGCTCGGAGGAAGACTCATATGCACGTGTGGAATAATAAACGGTAAAATGTATTCCTAGTCTGGCCTCTAAGACTAGCTCAAGTGTTGCATGATGGTTCTGTTTTCCTGATCATGGGCATGACTATGCTGGCAACTTTGAGGGCACAATGTTAGGAGAACACTTGTGTTGAATCGACCCAAATTGATGTTATGCTATGAGATACATTCGTCACAAGTTAATGGTTAATAACACAGAGAAAGTTAATGTTTGCATAATTCCTTAGACCATGAGAGTATCGAGTTTCTTCATGCTTGCTTCATGAACTTTGGGGTTTGTTAAACGTCATCCGTAAATGGGTGGCTATTACGGCGGCTTACGGGTTCATGGGAAAGTATGTCAAGTAACTTGATAGCTCAAGATTGGGATTTGCTCCTCCGACGATGGAGAGATATCTCTGGGCCCTCTCGGTGTTACGGTATCCACCATCGTCTGGCCAGACACAATGTGATTTGATCACAGGGATGCCGGAACACGGGAACGAGAAAAGAGAACAAAACCGGCAACGAGGTAACTGGCATAGTGGACAAGTTGTTGATCCACAGGGATGCCGATAAATCTCACCTCGGGTTTTGTAACATATCACGAAGCAACAGGAATAGCACACAACAACTGGAGGTTCACTCGAATATTTATTCGTGTGGGTATATGGGTCAATATGGGTGTCCACGGCTCCAATGTTGATCATTGATCGGAAAGTGTTCCGGTCATGTCTATACTTCATCGAACCTATAGGGTCACACGCTTAAGGGTCATCTATCTCCTGAATACTAGACAGGGAGTCTGAGAGAAAGTCACCGGAAAAGTTTCGGAGACAACGGAAACGTTCCGGAGAGAGCACCGGAATAGTTTTGGTAAAACTGAAAAGTTGTTTCAGGGTATACCATTAAGTCAAATTGGTTTCGGCACAGGCCTGGAAATTCTTGGAGGGTGCCAGAATTGTTCTCGGAACTTCTGGGATTTTTCGGAGAAAAAACCCGGAAATGTTCCGGAGCTGCCGGAACCGCTTTGTTTGCTTTTCGCAGATGAAAATCACTAATCCGGAATTGTTTCGGAACGCGTCCAAAATCATTTTAGTGGGTACTGGAATTGTTCTAAGACCCACAGAAATATTTTTGGATTTAACGGTCGCGGAAAATTGTCTCCGTGAATAGTGAAAATCACTTTATGGTTAATTTTTTTGGAAAGCCACCTTTTGGGACTTTTCCCAAAAGGCTTCTAGAAAGACTTAGGGACTAAGGAACCCCCTTTGGAGGGGCCCCCTTGAGAGTGGCCGGCCAAGGAGGAGGCCATCCATGGTGCTCCTCTAGCCTTCCCATTTTACCCTTGTGAAGAATCCATATGATGGGTTTTTTGGTATTATGGGAGCCACCCTAGCCCTTGGGTTTTCCTATAAATAGAGGTGGAGAGGCACTCTCCACATTCACTCCTTTCTCACGTACAAGTGCCATGCATGATCTGGCTTCTTCTCTCCCTTCCATGAAAAGAGTTTCGTAGAGCCGAAAGGTTGTCTGGATTCCGGTGGGAACTAGTTCTGGACAGCGAAGCCCTGCCGGATAGATGACACCGTATGTGTGCAACTCCGTAGAGAGATCGTAGTTTCGGTCTTAGTTCGAGAGTGCCTCCCGAAGGGCTGTCCGAGTGACCGTCCGAGTTTTGAGGGTCCTCCCGAAGGGCTGTCCGAGTGACCGTCCGTGTTTCGAAGGTCTTCCCGGAGGGCTGGCCGTGACACCGTCCGAGGGACTGTCCTACTGCCTCCCGGAGGGCTGTCCGAGGGGCAGACGAGGGAGAACATCCTCGCGGTTGGGAGGTTGTAAAATCCTAGCCGCGGGGATCTGCACCGCCGATCGTCATCGACTCTACTTCCGCTGCGCTACGAGTCGGTAACGAAAAGATCAAACCTTTTATGCAGTCTCCATAGTGGTCCTGGGCTGGTGCGTAGGTCGGAATTTTTTTGTTTTCTGCTGCATTCCCCTACAGTGGCATCATGAGCCGTGCTATGCGTAGATGCAGGTTATGATCTAGAATACATGAGATGTATGGGTGTTGCACAATATAATTTGTAGTAGATGAGTTCTATTGCTGAAAATTATTTGTGCGGGTAGCAGATGAAATCTGTTACCCGATGTTCTTGTTCCTTCCCTGGAATTTGCATATTTCTGATCTTGATAACAGCATGGTGGAGTTTCAAAGTTCTGGCAATCGGCGATCCTGATTGATCAACGAAGTGCTAACAGTTCGTTGAATTCCACCATAGTTAAAAAGAAAGATGAAATTTCGCAGACAAAAGGGCAATGCAGATATGATCTGCACGGGGGTCATGCGTATGACAAAGTTCAGTATGGGGCTCGAGATTTTATTATCTCATGTTTCAAACACCCCGCAAAGTTAATCTAGCGACTTGAATAATCATACTTGATGATGGACGTTGGTAGCTTCGGTTTGTTTCGAAACCTTAGAAGCCACGTAAAATAAAATTTTGTATGAACCGATTAGAGGCGTCTAACTTGGTTTTGCAGGATGACATAAGATGTGCATGTGATGTGGTATAGCAGTGCTCATAATAATTTGATTATGTATGAGATGACTGTATGATGTAAAATTAACATGACCTGCGTGTCATGATTCGGCATGATGGCTGGAGCCATATGATTGTCACTTTAATGACCTGCGTGTCAACCTTTTGTAATGCACTTATTTTATTAGCTATAGAGATAGCAATATTATCTGGTGCATCGACAAGGTGGTGGCAAACTTCGCGAAGGTGAACACCGACGCGAATGCCGAAGACGAAGAAATTAAAGACTTCTCCATCAGAAAGGGCTATACCATATCATGCTATTATGAATTGCCTGAGATGTTTATCCCTTATGATGCACCCTTTTGATTGCGTGGTAGTCGCTTTTTATTAGGGTGATCTCTCACTTAAAATATCAAGTAGTTAGTGTTCTCCCAAGTGTAGCACCGTCTACAACACGTATCTTTTCGGGGTGCGCCATGTACACATGAGCACGAACGATTAGAGAGGTGTAAGGCGGGTGAAGGTCAGACCTCACTGCGTGATCACTTGGTTGTCTTGACGTTTAGGCAGGATAGTACTGAGCTCGGAACACGCGCATCGGAAGATGGACAAGAATCACATAGAGATGTGATTGGCAAGTTGGCCTACCGATTGAAATTCATGTCATCAGTGATGAACCCATCAATGGCGTCGAATTGAAATGTGGATCTTGAATCACTCACAATCAATTATGAGAGATATTGATTTGAGTGGGGGCGCACTGTAGAATTAACTTGTTTAATTCTCTGTGCAATTAATTATGAACACTGTCTAAGTGTGATTTGCATAATAGTTGTAGAATAATGGCTCGCGTTTCCACCTTCCCTGTTGAAATTGAATAAACTGTTAAATATCTGGTTAAAACTTTACGGTTGGTAACGTAATGTGAGGATTGTCCTCAAAAGTGCCGAGAAGGACTTTGTCCTATCGCATGCTTTTGGTATTCTCCTGCTAATGCTATGGATAATGTGACTCTCGTCCTTCGATCTAAAAGCTAGAATTCCGTTACGGTCAAGTGCAATATGTTTGCTTCCATGAGACCCGAACTTCGAAAGTTTGGGATAGCTATGTGATATTCATGGAACTGAAAATTAGTTTCATATACAAACAAAGCCTAGAAGATATGGGATATCCAAAGCAATGTTTGTTTTGCAAATTATTAGTAAAGTGTTTACTATGCATTTGACTGATAAGAGAGGGATCCAGAAGAACGCCTGTCATATGATGAAAGGTGAATAAAACAAACAACTTAAAGAGAAAGGAAATGTCCAAAGGGTGTTAGTGTGACTTACACACCTAGGAAGTCCGGGGCTAACGCCACTCTTAAGTTGAGTGCTTCTTCTGAGAGTAGGAGAAATACTGAAAGTTAAACTGTTAGAAGTATAAAGGCAAAAAGAGAGAAGACTGGAATGTCCAGCTCATGTATGAAAGTCATACAAGCTATTGATGTATAGAAGGTTGGTCAAAGAAATAGTTCTTGGGAATTGTGATTAAATTGTTAGTCACTAATTCTTGGGTATTGTGAGTTGATCACAGAGATACCCGCTCGATTGCATTCTGTTGCGACTCGATGCAAGAACTACCATGGCCTAAAAGACTTGCCGGAGTGAGGTTCAGATACACGCTGGGAATATAGTAAATGTTACTATACCTTTCATCGGTGTATTACCATCTGTATTTATTTTCATAATTCATTTTAGAGTTTTTATACACTCTAGCCCATTGCATAAAGTATCTTGCAAGAAGGTTGTTCATAAGAGAACTTTTGATGTTCGATGTTATGAATAACTTAAGGGCCATACTTTCATTATGAATGAGATGTATGTTATGAATATTGATAATAATACATTACCTCTGTATTTACTTTCATAATTCATTTTAGAGTTTTATACACTCTAGCCCTTTTGCATAATGTTTGTTGCAAGAGTGTTGTTCTTAAAAGAACAATTGTTGTTCAGTGTCATGAATAACATAAGGGCCATGCTTCCATTGTGGATGGGATGTATGTTATGAATATTGATGGTAATATGATACATCCATAACACTGACGCTAAATGTCGCAAGACTAAGAGAATACCACACATGTGTGGCACTGCATTTGGTCACATTGGAGAAACCCGCATGGAGAAATTCCATAATGATGGATTTTGAAGTCGTTTGATTATGAATCATCTGACACTTGCAACTTTCCTTCGAAAAGTGAAGTGACTGAAATACCGTTCACAGGCCATAAGGAACGAGCAACGAACTTATTGGTGATCATACATTTTGATGTATGTAGTCCGATAAATGTTGTTGCTAGCAGTGGATTTATCTATCTTCAGAAATGCCTCAAGTAGATATATGGATATTTACTTGATGAGACGTAAGTTTGGATCTTTTGAAATCATTCATAAGGTTTTCAATATGAAGTAGAAATTATTGTAACAAGAAAATTATGTTTCTGCAATTTGATTGCAGAAAGGAATATTTGACTTACAAGTTTAGCGAATGTCTGATGAGTTGTGAAAAGAGTTTCATAACTTACACCTCACGGAGCACCACTGTGAGTGGAATATCCGTGAAGATGTAATCAAACCATTAATGACATGGTAAGATCAAAGATGACATAAATCAATTTGCCATTATCCCTTTTAAAAGTAATGCTTTAGAGATTGCGGCTTTTACACTGAAAAGAGCACCATCAGATCTGTTGAAATGACTCCATGGCATGGTACACCCAACCATGTTATGTCTTTTCTTAACATTTGAAATATGGGGCTTGTGTAAAAAATTTACAAACCTATTCCAAATCAGACAAGTGCTACTTTGTAGGTTGTCCCAAATTATTGGGTATTCCTCCCTCACTATACCGAGGCAAAAAGGTTTGCCACAAAGAACAGTATGATTTTGTAGAAAATGGTTCTTACAAAAAGGTGAGTGGGAGGACAGTGCAACTCGATGAGATAACAGTATCTTCGTCATCAGTTCAAAGAAAAGAAACCTTGGAAGTAATTCCAGAGTTTCCTACTGCGACTGATACGGAAGCCTCTACATGAGATGTATGGACTTCGGTCGAACTTGCAACTGAACCACGTAGGCAAAACTCGTGCAAACCTCTCAGGTGCGCAAGCGAGATATTATTGTTAGACAACAGTATACCTACGATACACAAGGAAGCGTTGATGGGCCCTGTGTCCGGAATTGGCTAAATGCCAATATAATCCGAGATAGTTTCCATATAAATGATTCAAGATTATATCTTGATAAACCCTTCGGAAGACTTAGAGTCTACCGAACATTAATGGAACTATAAACTGATGTGGATAAAATGTTTTATCCATAAAGCTCGACTTGTTGCAATAACAAATTCAAGGAGTTGACTACGATGCGATTGTATCACCGTAGCTATGCTTAAAGTCAGATCGGGTTAAACTAGCAATTAAAACATATTTCAATCTTGAGATATGATACATGGATGCCAAAAGGATTTCCATGTGATGGAAATGCAACCTAAGACTTGCATGTGATACAGTCCGAAGTATTTTTTCAATCCAGAGGATGCTAGTAAGTATGCAAACTTCAGAGTTCCAGCAATGGACAGAAGAGAGCAAAATGGAGTTGGAATCTTCGTTTTGATGAAATAGTCAAAAGAGTTTAATTTCATCAATGGATAACGAAGATGCTTGTGGTTACAAGAAAGTAAGTGGGAGCATAATAATATTTCTAAAAACTTTGTGTGCTTGACACATTGTTGATTGGAAATAATATAAATTTCTTGACACAAATTAGGACTTCATTGAAAATAGTTTTCGATGACGTGCTTAGGCTAGGTAGCCTCGGTATTAGGCATAATTATCTACGAGATAAAATTGCCTAATAGAGCTAAAGCCAAAAATACATATTGACAAGATGCTAAAACAGTTTAGTATTAAAATGTCAAGGAGTGATTCTTGCCGAAGTCACATGGAAAGGGTTTTTGCAAGACTCGGTGTGCCAAAACACTGATGAGCAAAATACAAGATGGAGATTCCACACACTCTTGTGTTTGGATTAATCATGTATTCCATGGTATGTAAAACAACCAGATATGTCCGATACTCCCAAAGTTGTTGCGAGTATAGATACCAAAGTGATCAAAGTACTGATCATGGGACAACAGTGAAAAATGTCATTAAGTACTAAAGTAGCACTGATGACATGTTTTATCGCAAGCAGAGATTAAGAAGTGCTCGTTGTAAGTAATTACATCGATACAGTCTTCATCAATGCTCCATGCACTTTTCGATTTAAGTTAAGGGTTTTGTGTAATACACAATATGGTGGCACGGTAGTTGGAAATTGTTCCAAACAAGTTACTGTGGCGATTTCTATAACAAAGTCTAAGTATGTTGACGCTTTAGAAGTGACAAAGAAGATGTTGAATCATACAGTTCATTCATGAACTTAGTATGGTTCCAAGGAGGCTTTGGTCAATGGGACACTATTGCAGATAGTTGCTCCATAGCTCAGTCTGAGGAATCAAGGTTCGACATGTGATTCACATATATACAAAGCCAAGTCCACACAAAATATGAATTTTGTGAAAGCGTGAAAACACGAGGAGATGCAAAGATACACACGGAACTGAAGTTGTCAGATCCGTTGGACATCAGGCTATACCACAAGCGAAGCATTTTTTACACCGGTATGCCATAGGTGTAAAGTGCATTAGCATTGACTAGATTATTGACTCTAGTGCAAGTGGGAGTCTGTAGGATATATGCCCTAGAGGCAATAATAAGTGTTATTATTTATCTCCATGTTTGTAATTATGTTAATATTCCGTGCTATAACTGCTATGGTTCTCGAGTCTGCAATAACCACGAGGCTCGGAGGAAGACTCATATGCACGTGTGGAATAATAAACGGTAAAATGTATTCCTAGTCTGGCCTCTAAGACTAGCTCAAGTGTTGCATGATGGTTCTGTTTTCCTGATCCTGGGCATGACTATGCTGGCAACTTTGAGGGCACAATGTTAGGAGAACACTTGTGTTGAATCGACCCAAATTGATGTTATGCTATGAGATACATTCGTCGTAAATTAATGGTTAATAACACAGAGAAAGTTAATGTTTGCATAATTCCTTAGACCATGAGAGTATCGAGTTTCTTCATGCTTGCTTCATGAACTTTGGGGTTTGTTAAATGTCATCCGTAAATGGGTGGCTATTACGGCGGCTTACGGGTTCATGGGAAAGTATGTCAAGTAACTTGATATCTCAAGATTGGGATTTGCTCCTCCGACGATGCAGAGATATCTCTGGGCCCTCTCGGTGTTACGGTATCCACCATCGTCTGGCCAGACACAATGTGATTTGATCACAGGGATGCCGGAACACGGGAACGAGAAAAGAGAACAAAACCGGCAACGAGGTAACTGGCATGGTGAACAAGTTGTTGATCCATAGGGATGCCGATAAATCTCACCTCGGGTTTTGTAACATATCGCGAAGCAACAGGAATAGCACACAACAACTGGAGGTTCACTCGAATATTTATTCGTGTGGGTATAGGGGTCAATATGGGTGTCCACGGCTCCGATGTTGATCATTGATTGGAAAGTGTTCCAGTCATGTCTATACTTCACCGAACCTATAGGGTCACACGCTTAAGGGTCATCTATCTGCTGAATACTAGACAGGGAGTCTGAGAGAAAGTCACCGGAAAAGTTTCAGAGACAATGGAAACGTTCCGGAGAGAGCACCGGAATAGTTTCGGTAAAACTGAAAAGTTGTTTCAGGGTATACCATTAAGTCAAATTGGTTTCGGCACAGGCCTGGAAATTCTTGGAGGGTGCCAGAATTGTTCTGGGAACTTCTGGGATTTTTCAGAGAAAAAACCCGGAAATGTTCCGGAGCTGCCGGAACCGCTTTGTTTGCTTTTCGCAGATGAAAATCACTAATCTAGAATTGTTTCGGAACGCATCCAAAATCATTTTAGTGGGTACTGGAATTATTCTAAGACCCACAGAAATATTTTCGGATTTAACGGTCGCAGAAAATTGTCTCCGTGAATAGTGAAAATCACTTTATGGTAAATTTTTTGGAAAGCCACCTTTTGGGACTTTTCCCAAAAGGCTTCTAGAAAGACTTAGGGACTAAGGAACCCCCTTTGGGGGGGCCCCTTGAGAGTGGCCGTCCAAGGAGGAGGCCATCCATGGTGCTCCTCTAGCCTTCCCATTTTACCCTTGTGGAGAATCCATATGATGGGTTTTTTGGTATTTTGGGAGCCACCCTACCCCTTGGGTTTTCCTATAAATAGAGGTGGCGAGGCACTCTCCACACTCACTCCTTTCTCACATATAAGTGCCATGCATGATCTGGCTTCTTCTCTCCCTCCCACGAAAAGAGTTTCGTAGAGCCGAAAGGCTGTCTGGGTTCCGGTGGGAACTAGTTCTGGACGGCGAAGCCCTGCCGGATAGATGACACCGTATGTGTGCAACTCCGTAGAGAGATCGTAGTTTCGGTCTTAGTTCGAGAGTGCCTCCTGAAGGGCTGTCCGAGTGACCGTCCGAGTTTCGAGGGTCCTCCCGAAGGGCTGTCCGAGAGACCGTCCGAGTTTCGAAGGTCCTCCCGGAGGGCTGTCCGTGACACCGTCCGAGGGACTGTCCGACTGCCTCCCGGAGGGCTGTCCGAGGGGCAGACGAGGGAGAACATCCTCGCGGTTGGGAGGTTGTAAAATCCTAGCTGCGGGGATCTGCACCGCCGATCGTCATCGACTCTACTTCCGCTGCGCTACGAGTCGGTAACGAAAATATCAAACCTTGTATGCAGTCTCCATAGTGGTCCTGGGCTGGTGCATAGGTCGGAAATTTTTTGTTTTCTGCTGCGTTCCCCTACATTCCCCTCCAGACTTCACCGACGAGCCCGTGGATTCACCTCCCCTCCGCCTGCCGCTCTGGTTAGTAGTTTAGGTTAGGGTTTTTAGTCCTCGCAGGTGTGGCACTCAGGCGGATGGCAATGCTTCTTCTTCAAGTTTGTCTTCTGGGCTTCGATCCCCCTCGAGTTCGTCTGTTTGGTCGTAGTCAACAGAGCTTCGGCGTAGTTTCCCGTCGTCTCCTTGGGGCGGTGTGGTTAGGGTTTCTCGTCATGTGGCAAGATTTGGTGTCAGGTGCTTCAGATCTATGCAAGGGTTCAACGGCGACGACTGCAACTACAGGGCGCTGGTCCTTACATGCATGTGCACGAAGACTTGTCGGCTTACATCGACAAGGTCAAGCCGGCTCCGATAGGGGAGCGGCGACAGCGGCGTGTTGGTGGCTCATTCTGGCGGCAATAGTGATCGTTCGGTGGTCTCGGAATCTCGAAGTAATTTTTATTGTGTTTGAGATACTTTGTACTTCCGACGAACTTTTGTAATAGATTTGATTCTTTCCGTTGATAAAAAAAGATAGTTGTTGTAACTCCCATCCTTAGGTGTTGTATAGTTTGGTTTAGTTATTCCTCTCAAGAAATAAGCTTGGTAAAATCATCACGAGTGTCACGCGATTTACCTCTATATTGTTTTGGTGCTCAAAGAATATTTGATCTTGCCAAAAGCACACATAGATTCATATCTAGCATTTGATCCTGCTGAACAGGACATCCAACTTATTTATATGGGAAATACTTGCTTGTACTTGGCTGTGCTGATCTAAGGAGTTATTTTTTCTCACGGGTCTAGTCCAACTCCTGGCTCTGCATGATGTGACAAAAACACATATAGATCTGAAGGCAAAAACGACAAATTTAACCTCTGGGCGAAAACAATTCACAAACTGAACTATCCCATTTTTTTTTCACCCAACTGACCCTTTTGTGTAGCGCCCGATAGCTAGGCGCCACACTACACTGTGCAGCGCCTAGCTCTTAGGCGCTACACATCTGTCCAGCGTGGCACCCCTGGCCTAGGCCCTGCCCCACACCCAGCCTGTGCAGCGCCTAGCCGACAGGCGCCACACATGAGATGTGCAGCGCCTGAGAGCTAGGCGCCACACTTGTAATGTGCAGCGCCTAACGGCTAGGCGCTGCACATTTATTTACATGTAGGATGGTCCCCCCTCCCCCTCCCCCCTCCCACACACACCCCCAACCCCCAACACCTCTCTCCCCCTCTCTCCCCCTCTCTCTCCCTCTCAAATCCTTCTCCAAATCTTCCAAATCTGAAGATTTTCTCCGTGGATTTCCAACCCAATCCCTCCCTCAAGGTAATCTCCTCCGATCCCCTCGTTTTCATCCAAAAAATGCTCACATTTGCTCATTTGTTGCTAGTTTGGGGAAACTCTAGTTTTTTATGGATGTTGAAATTTGTATGGAGATATGAGATGTTTGTTTGCCAATTTGCTAGGGTTAGGCTTCTTAGTATGTTAGGGTTAGGGTTATGGGTGTTGTTATGTTGGGGTTAGGGTTAGGGTTGTTAGTATGTTAGGGTTATGCTTATGGTTATTGTTTAGTGGGGGTTAGGGTTATTGTTTCATATACATGTTAGGACTTTTTATTTTGTGTTAATCTTCGGATGAGTACTTATGGAATCTATGTTACGTTGTGTTGTTTTAATTATTCTAGGGATGGGAAGAACATGTGTTTATGTTCATCATGTGGACAAAGACGCCTTTTTGAAAGGCAATATTGAACCAGACCCGGATGAGCTTGACATGGTGTTTGAGAGTAGTCCTAGCTATGCCGAGGTCTTGGAACAAGTGAGGAAAGATTTGAATTGGATGGACCCAAGTGATATCGTTGAGTTGGAGGGAAGGCATAATGTGGGTTTTGGAATGCACATCCGTTGGAAGACCATGCGTGTGAACTCCGAGCAACGTTGAGTTGCATACAAGGAGACGGTGGCCGAATCACTAGACAAGGCTCTTGAGTTATTTGCAACTAAGAAGGTTGAGTCTAGTTTGCATTTGGACTTGAACCGGAACGCCTCCCCGTTGGTTGCTAGTAGTCCCCCACCCATGAACGAAGATGAAATGAGTGAACCTCCTTTGAGTCAACAAGTGAGGCCAACATTGAGCCCGATTACAAACAACCAAAATGAAGCTTTGCAAGAAGAGAATGATGAGTATGAGGACGATGACAATGAAGTTGATCTCCATGACAACAATGTGGGTGATCTCGACAAATATCACGTGCAAGAGACAATGGACCATTCCATCCCTTATTCCCGTGGCTATGCATCGGAGTCGGATGACGAAGGTCCCGATGAAGAACTTGATGAGGAGGGGTTCACGGTGAAGGAGGCCGGAGCTTTCGAGAAGGTATTCGGGCGGGATCATCGGACACCATTGTTCAAGGATGTTAGTCTCGCGGATGAAGCCGTGGTGGACGGTGGCAAAGGTGTATGTCTTGGAGTTAGGCCATCTTCTCACCGGGATTTGGAAGACGGCAAGAACGGGATTTCTCCTGGGTCGAAATTTGGAACCTTGTTGGAATTGAAGATGTGGCTCGACAACTACTCGGTCACGCATTATCGTCCACACAAGGTGGTTCACTCGGACGTCAATGTGCGTTACACGGTTGCATGTGAGGCTGACCGATGTCCATGGATTGTGCGTGCAAGACCATGGAAAGGAGGGCCCACTTGGCACATAGTTAGTTGTGTACCAAGTCACATGTGCCGAGGCAAGAAGGTGGATGGCAAGATTGTGTCCCAAGACCATAGACAACTCATGTCCGAGTTCATCGCTTACAGGCTTTCCAACACAATATCCACACTTCCAATCATGAGCATTCAGAGCGTCATGGACCTTGTGAAAGCCATCTTTCATTACAAGGTGAAATACGGCAAGGCATGGAAGGCGAAGCAAGCCGTATTCAAGATGTTCTATGGTAATTGGGAGGTAGAATATAACCGAATCCCTAGGTTGTTGTTAGCTATGGCCGCCACTAACCCGGGCATGGTTCATGTGGTCGAGCCTCATGGGCAAAAAACAACGATTCACGACGGAAGGACCGTGCAAGTATTTGGCCGTGCATTTTGGGCGTTCGAGCAATGCGTGAGGGCTTTCGAACACCGTCGACCGGTCATCGCCGTTGATGGCACGTTCTTGACCGGACAATACAAGGGCACCTTGTTGGTTGCTATAGCAAGTGATGCCAATAACCGGGTGTTGCCTTTGGCTTTTGCTTTGGTTGAGGTGGAGAA
Source organism: Elymus sibiricus (assembly GCA_039707655.1). Classification (NCBI taxonomy): domain Eukaryota; kingdom Viridiplantae; phylum Streptophyta; class Magnoliopsida; order Poales; family Poaceae; genus Elymus; species Elymus sibiricus. The sequence continues at coordinate 260,183,285 of CM077674.1, forward strand.
CAATGATAACTGGGAGTGGTTCTTGCGTCTTTTGAGAACCAAGGTATTACCGGCTCAAAGGGAAATTTGTGTCATATCGGATCGCCATCAAGGAATTCTTAACGCGATGGACATTGACATTCCCGGGCATGCTCCGTTGCACCATCGATGGTGCATGAGGCACTTTTGTTCAAACTTCTATAGGGCACGTGGCCTTAAGGAGTTGGCCGATGATCTTCAAGATTGTTGTCTCACTTTCTCCGACAAGTGGTTCGCCAACTTGTACAACAAATTGCTCACACACAAAAAACTTGATCCCGGGGGTCTTGACTTTCTCAATAGGAACATTCAAGAAAGGAACAAGTGGGCACGTGCTTTTGATGAAGATGGCCGGAGGTATGGTCAAATGACAAGCAACATGGCCGAATGCTTCAATAGGGTGCTCAAGGGTGTACGTGCATTACCCGTGACGGCAATAGTTCAATACACATTCGACAAGATGAATGCGTACTTTCTAAAGCACTCAATGGAAACGGATAAGCAGATTGCGGGTGAGAACAAGAAGAAGTACAAGTACAAGTTCCCACCAAAGGTTGATGAATGGTTGGAATTTCAATCGCGGAAGGCGGACTCCCAAGAAGCTATATTATATAACAACGACGATTGGTTGTTCGAAGTGAAAGAGCCAGGAGGAACCACAAACGATGGCCGCCAACACGGAGGACGGGCTTTCAAGGTCTCCCTAACACGGTGTCACACTGTGTAGTGCAGCGCCTGAGGCAAAGGCGTTGCACACACACACTTAGACAAAAATTTGGAGGAAAACCTACTGGAACCTATCTGTTGCTGATATCCAGATGTGCAACGCCTAGGTGTCAGGCGCTGCACTACACAGTGTGATGCCTGGCACCTAGGCGTTGCATGTCTGGATATCAGCAACAGAAAGGTTCCAGTAGGTTTTCCTCCAATTTTTTGTCTAACTGTGGGTGCAACGCCTTTTCCTCAGGCGCTGCACTACACAGTGTGACGCCTGACGCCTAGGCGTTGCACTGTGTAGTGCAGCGCCTGAGCCAAATGCGTCACGTTTCTGTTCACTGCAGAAACAGCAGATTTGCTGTTCATTTCTTTTTCATCCAATATTTGTATTGATAATATATAACATGGATCTAACATAAAGCAATTTGGTCATACATTGACAATTTCAACATCACTTCAAGTTCAACATCACTTCAAACACAAGTAGCACATTACTAAGAGTTCATCAATATCCTCTCAACATCTTACATAACCTCACAAGTTCATCAATCAAATAAAACGACGACAAGTTCAGTTTCTTAAGCAAACAACGACGACTAGTTCCTTCCGCCCGTGTTCTTGGCGCCTCTTCCCCTCTTGGTGGCTATCTTCTTCCTCATGGAAGGACGAACCGGATGCGGTGCCTCCTCTTCCTCCTCCTCCGCCTCATCATCCAAGCTTGCCATCCGCGAGCTCCCTTCGACCACCCTCTTGCCTTTGGTGGTGAAGTCGCCGGGCGTGAACCGTTTGAAGTTCCTCCTAGGCTTCAACATGTAAGCGGACCGAACTTGATAATCCTCCAATGTCATGTCATCATCAACATCAAGCTATCATATAAACAAACGATATGGTAAAGACCGTGCGTCATAATAAAGTGAGAAATACATCAAAAAGATGAATATGTGCTATTGTCATACCGCTTGGGTGAGCACACCCTCATCCTCCAGATGAGCTGTCGAGGTAGTCTCGTCGTCCGGATGAGCCCCATGGTCAGTTGAGGGATTAGATGGTGTACCGGACCTAGACAAAGATGGTTCTGCATATTCTGGGTCACGGCAACCGATTAGGTTCGATAACCGCCTTAACCTCAGGCCCTGACGCTGTAACATGGACAAGTGTATGAGATATCAAACTTAGCAACATATGTAACATGGACACCGAATTGAGATATGTACCTTAATGAATGCTCGAAGTGCACCTTCCTCCTTGCCTTTTCCAATCGGGGTTGTCTCAAGAATAGTCTGACTTTCATCAGCTGCTTCTTTGATCCGTTTGCGCTGTGGATGAGAATGACATAAACACGTTAGGCAATCAAAGATGTGTAATAGGGCCAACGGGAAAGCGCAGAGGGGAAGACTTACCAAATAGTTCATCACTGGAGCATTAGGGACTCGGTGCCCTTCCCTGACAAGTTTGTTGTACTCGTTCTTGGATAGCTCATCAAAGGCGGCGGGATCTTCCAAAATATCATCATCGTATGCCGCCTTGCATATCTCAACTCGAGTACTTTGAAGAAACCATTTAAGGTAGTTGTTGAATGCCAGTGGGCAGAACTCACGAAGCTTGGCTGCAGCAGAAGTCTGAGCTTGCTCCACACTAAGATGGAACATGGTCACATACTTCGAATGATGTTTGTCCCAGTCCTTGATCTTTCGCTGCCTTCTCCTATCCAACCTGCATTGTAAAAAACCAAACATTAGCACTATCAGAAAGGACCTGACGATGCTAAGTGCACACGGTTCATTCTCTCTTACCTGTGAAGTGCTTTGTCGGTGTCCACCCATTCCGGCGGGTGAGGCTGGAACAAACCAAATTGTCGATGCACACGATATGGCAAGTGAAACTCAACCGCCCAGTTGCATATTAGTGGGCACCGCATAAGCCAAAGATGCATATCCCTCAAGCACATCGGATTCATGATGAATTCTTGTGCATTACCGAGTGTATCCTTGGCGCCATATGGCTCCCATTCCACCTGGAACATAGCACAACAACGCAACATTGATGTCCAGTTTTCATAAAAGCATGCGAATTAGTGATGTAATGTCCGCGTTTACCTGCTCAGCCGTAATCATGTCCAACTCGGCGGTGTACTGCCGGTACATGAGATTGACATCGTTCGTCATCTCGGATACCACATCCCACTTGTAAGCCCAAGTGGGGAGCCGTAGTTCGTCCTCTTTCTCGTCCCATGTATTGTACTTGACATCCTTCAGGCGTCCAACCGGCAGGCGCTCCCAGCTCCATACCGAAAGTAGGAGCATATTACCACCAATACATCCGTCCCTTGAGATCCTGCAACAAGCATCGTCTAGTTGCACATAAAAGAAAACATGGTTCACTTAACAACAAGGTTGCATTGGTAATGTAGAAATGAAGTGAAAACAAACCAACCAACTACCTGTCGGTACAAGTAGGCCAGTGCCGCTGAACCCCAACTCCATTGGTTGTCGAAGACGGTCAACGCCTTAAGCCACATCCATGGAGCGTTCTTGCCTGTGGCGTCAGCAAACAAAGTCCTTGAGATAACGTACCACATGTAGACACGAGCATATGTCTGGATCACATCATCAGTAGCATCCTCAGGGCAACGCGCAAAGTTCGCTGCAATCCACGTGAAAGGAGCTCCGGCTGCGACCCTTTCCTTCCTCTTCTCTCCCTCTTGTACCGGAGCCTCTGGAGGAGCCATACCGATAAGGGCCTCCATCTGCTGGCGCCACCCATCAGAGTCGGTGCTCATACAGAGAGGTTTCCCCTCGATAGGAAGACCGGTGATCAAGGAGACATCCTGGAGCGTCACGGTCATCTCCCCGGTCCGAAGATGGAAACTGTGCGTCTCCGGCCTCCACCGACCAGCAAGCGAGGTGACTAGTGGAGCATTGAGGTTCGGCGTGGATCGGCTGACCAACTGAATCCACGGGAGGAGTCTTGTCGCCTTGATGTACGGTGTGTACCGCTCATCGTAGGGCATGGCACCACCCGAGACCCCGTGAGACCGAATCTTCAGAGGTTCATGGTTCTGCAAACAACCAAGTCATGTCAAATCTTACGGCATGTCAATTTCAACTAAAGGTAAATTTGAAAATACCAACTACTATGATTATTGATAATTACCATCTCCTTCTCCCTCATTATATAGGCCCGGTGTTGTGTGTCATAGAAATCATCGAGGAGCCAAACCGTCCTACATATGTCAAACAATAAACATACATTAGCTAACTACCATACTCCCTATGCATTATTTAATATGCGAGCATTATTTCATATGTATTCATCTCAACAAGCGGTAAACACTAAAAGGAAATTTGAATACTAATCTAAGATATACAATGAAAGCACATCAACAATCATCACAAAAATCTTATGTATTCACAATATAGAGTTCCACAATGCAAACATTATTTACAATACTCACTCAATAAGCTAGGGTTCCGCAATGAAAGCATTGACAATACTTAACTCAAAAAACTTCTACACAAGCATCTCAACATGTATTGTCAATACCCATCATATAGGGTTTCATCTCAACAATCTAGGGTTTCACTATGAAACCATATATTGTCAATACCCATCATAAATACTACGGTCCCACAATGATTACAAATCATCTACTAATCCTAATCACACAAATCTATATCAATATTACATACAAATTTCTAATCCAACCAAAACAAGGGTTCCACCAAAACTTGAACAATCTAGGGTTCCATAATGACTACAAATCCTAAATCACACCTCACTATTTCAATTTTTCATATCAAATTCGAATCCAAGCAAATCAAGGGTTCCACCATAACTTGGATAAATGTGAATAATGTGAACGAATTTACGGAGGAAAAGAAAGGGATCGGAGGAGTTTACCTTGTAGGAGGGATTAGGGAAGAAACCCAAGGCCAAAAACTTCAGATTTGTTGGATTTTGGAGAGGGGATGTAGGGGGGGGGGAGAGGAGAGGGCCGCCGCCGCTGCTGTCTGTAAGGGGAGAGAGAAGAGATAACTGCTGGTTCGAATTGGGGAGGGCAGGCCTTAAGTCAATGTGCAGCGCCTAACGGCTAGGCGCTGCACATTACAAGTGTGGCGCCTAGCTCTTAGGCACTGCACATCTCCATGTGTGGCGCCTGTCGGCTAGGCGCTGCACATGCTGGCTGTGGGGCAGGGCCTGGGCCAGGGGTGCCACGCTGGCCAGATGTGTAGCGCCTAAGAGCTAGGCGCTGCACAGTGTAGTGTGGCGCCTAGCTGTCGGGCGCCACACAAAAGGGTCAGCTGGGTGAAAAAAAATTTCGGGACAATTCAGTTTGTGAATTGTTTTCGCCCAGAGGTCAAATTTGTCGTTTTTGCCTAGATCTGAATTTCAGGGCTAATAGTGTTGGCAAATCCCAATTTGTCTGCGTGGATGTAACCATTGTTTTTCTTTGTTTAGTACCATATGTGTCGAATTCTTGGCATGCTGAGCATTAGTTTACGCTTTTGAGATTTATATACATAATGCGAAGCAATCTGTGGTTGAATAGTTAGGTGGACAGTGGTATTCCCAGCCCATCAGGGTTCAAGTCCTGATACTCGCATTTATCCTGGATTTATTTCAGGATTTCCGGCGATGAGCGTTCAGTGGGAGGAGACGTTCCCGTCGACTACGAGACGCCTACGGTGACTTGTCCTCATAGGGATGAATGTATGCACGTATATAGAGCGCTTGTGTCTGTACTGTGTTAAAAAAAAGATTTGTATACATAAATAATACTGTAGTACAAATAAGAGTAACACTTCATCACCGCTGCTCTACCACTCTCAGCGGAAAGATCGGAGCTTGCAAATAATCTACGGAGAGCTACTAACATGGATATTGTGTGTGCCACGTTCCTCTGCCTTATCCGCAGTAAAGCGCAGTGCCAATGCTGCAATGCATGCCCATGCTTGGCCGAAAAGTGCACAATAAATCGATGCTTTTAAAGCCTTTGACTAACTTGAGCAGGGGCCTTTCCCCGTTCAATGCTACTCTCAATACTCAATTGTGGCCGAGTTTGTTCTTCTGGTACTTTTTTCATGCTCAATTTCATGAATGTTTTCGGCATCACAAGAAAAGAGCATATGCAGTCCCTGTCACACTACGTCTACAATCTTCAAATACAAAATATTTTGGCGTAACTCTTAGTTTTTTTAGCGAAATCTTTGTTATTCGTATTTCAGTTTCTTCGATGTTTTCGAGTGGTGAATACTGCCAGATTGTTTAAAAAAATCTAAGGAGGACAAGTTGTGCCCGGCTCCGGCGAGGGAGGGGCGATGACGGCGGCGCGCCTTCGGCTCACTTCAGTGCTTGTAGTCGTCGCTAGGTGGTCTACGAATATGGATGTAATTTTTATTATTTCTTGTGTTCGTTATACTTCCATAATTGGAGATGAATAGATCGAAAGTTTCCCGCAAAAAAAAAAAAGAAACACTTTTTTTTTGGAATATACATCTTCGGCAATAAATGACATACACCATGGAATAAACCACTCCCTAGACTGTTCTTCTCAAAAAGGAAATTTGAGAAGTTTCAAAATAGAAATCCACAGATGTTCCTCTTCATTCCCTTTTCTATGAAGTTTCAATTTATGTCGTTTTCATGTACACTTTAAGGAATAAGCTAGAATGCTTTGACGAAGCTTGACATCGTGTAAGCCTTGAAAGCCATGTTTTGGATATACACAAAAGTGGATGCATATAAACCATGGCCACTGAAATAAAATAAGAATAATATTGATGAATGCATGAGCTCTCAAAGGAGGAACAGGAATACATAAATGAGTTTTCCACATAATTGGGGTCATGTGAGGATGATATCTCTTTTCTTAAAACAAAGGTTGTCTTAGATTTGTCTAAATACGGATGTATCTAGTGTTAGATACATCCGTATTTAGGCAAATCTTTGTTTTCGAACACATATTTAGACAACTCTAAGACAACCTTTTCGGGACGGAGGGAGTATTAGTCTGTCATTTGGCCAAAAGGCGTTATTTCTTAAATTCCTCGTACATATAAAAATTGCCATTGTTTCTCAACAAATCCGGATAAAAAGAAACATAAAATGAAACTAACAAACTACATCAGTAGATAAATGTTTTTTTTTTGCCATCGACGGCTACTGCTAGTGTAGTAGCTACTACGGAAGGGCAAGCTTATGTCTTATGGGGGACGGCTAATCCTCATCAACTCTGCACTGACGAGCATGCCGATGTTCCTCTTGTCTTTCTTTGAAGTACCTGTGGGGGTACGGAAAATGTTTGATTTTTATCGATCATGTTTTTTCTGGCACAGTGACGAGAACAAATCAAAATATAGGTTGGCTAAATGGGACATAATATGTAGGCCAAAGGACCAAGGGGGGCTAGGGATTGAAAACCTTGAAGTAAAGAACAGGTGCCTACTTAGCAAATGGCTTTACAGACTTTCGGTGGAGAATGAGGGAGTTTGGATACAATTGTTACGTAACAAGTACTTACACTCTAAAACGCTCGCACAGGCAACGACCTAGCCGAATGATTCACCGTTTTGGAAGGGGTTGATGCGTACGAAGGTAGCCTATTTCAATAGGACCAAATTCATTGTTGGGAACGGCGATACCACTAGGTTTTGGGAGGACACCTAGCTAGGGGACAAGCCACTGGCCATTCAGTATCCTACCTTCTACAATATTGTACAACGGAAAGAGGTTTTTGTCAGTACAATTATAGGATCAGTTCCCTTAAACATTCTGTTCAGAAGAGCACTTGTGGGTGACCGATGGGATATATGGCTACATCTTGAGCATAGGTTGATGGAGACCAGCTTAGCAGATGAGCCAGATACACTATACTGGAGACAATGGAGTCAGGAGTATTCTTAGTAAAGTCAATGCATATTGATTTGATAAATACTGGACCAATCCCAAAATCGCCACACATTTGGAAAATTAAGGTGCCTCTAAAGATAAAGGTTTTTATGTGGTTTGTTCACAAGAAAGTGATCTTGACTAAAGATAACCTGGCAAAAAGTCGTTGGGAGGGTAGCAAACGGTGTTGTTTTTGTGATCTTGATGAATCGATTCAACACATTTTCCTTGAATGCCCACTGGCCAGACTACTGTGGCGCACAGTGCACGTGACCTTTAATGTTAGTCCACCTAATAGCATAGACACTTTATTTGGGACTTGACTAAATGGGGTGGAGTCTAAACTAGTGGCGCATATTCGAGTCGGAGTGTGCACATGACTTTGGGCAATATGGAACTGCCGAAACAACGCCATTTTTAACACACAGAACATTACCAAATTTTTGCAGGTCATCTACAGAGCAACTTCCTGGATCCGTACGTGGCTGTTACTCAGCTGTGCGGAAGACAAGGATCATATGGCTTATGGGTGCAACCGTTGAGAGACGGTAGCACGGGATACCTATAACCGATTTGGATGGTGGTCCAACAATAGGATAGGTGTATAGGCATCTGGTCTTATTTGTGCCGGTTGTGGCTTTGTTCATCTTTTTTTAACTCTTTTCGAGTTTTTGTACCGTACCTCGTACTTGTTGGAGACTTTGTTTAATAATATGGCTTCATCCATCATTGCGTTGCAGAGGCCGGGGGCATCCCTCCTTTTCTAAAAAAGAAAATGTTAAACGGTTCCTCAAGGAAAGCTCCTTGATGGCAATGGCGTACACTGGGAACAAGTGCCCGGTCAGAGTCGTCAATGGCCATGGTGGCAACGCCCCATCCATGGCTGGCAACCCCAGATCCTTCATGAACAGCTGATCAAGAGACAGATCGAGCAATTAAGCATGGCATACCCTAGATATATGTTTTATAAAACATTTGAAGTATCTATCAATCTCGTTGGTGCCCCGGCGTGGCAGCTGGACACGACGCAAGTGGTTGGGGCGAGGCCCGCCGTCCCGCGGTGATGACCTCGAACCCGCCACTGCCAACGGGGCGGGCAAAAGCGACGCTAATGCGGCCAAAAATGACCTTTTTGGTGCACTTTTTCGGGGGCGCTGCTACGCACGCAAATCCCCGGCCACGATCCGGTGGATCCCCGCTGCTCCTGCACGCGACCTCCACTAGACTTGCATTATTGGCATGCGCTGATCGACAGCCACACGCCTTAAATCAGCGTCTTGATCTCATTCGAACAAGTGGCTCAAGGATTAAAGATGCCGCCCTAGTAGCTCTCCCCCCTCCATCGTTTTGATTTATATATGCATGTCTATAGCTAGGGCACAAACACATACACGGCAGAAGATTTGCATGTTAATTTGATGTTCATGCAAAATGTTCAATTGTCTCAAGAACGCAATATGTTCTCACTGTCATTGGATCTACAGACCGGCCACATAGATTTCTCATCCCAGCATGCAGAGCATCATCGCACCGCCACCTACAGTCGCTGCATGTTAGCCAGCGCACGTTCTCTCCAACATCTGCATATGGAACGGAGATAACCACTAGTAGCAGCTGAGAGAAAAGCGTCGTGTGTCATCTAGCTAGCATGGCAGCGCAGAGGATGACATCAAATCTCCTTGTCCCGATCTTGGCGATGCAACTTTTGCTGTTTAGCGCGCGTGGGTGACGCGGTACCGACGGATTCTGGTCGATCGCTGGTTTTGGATGCTAGAGGAGAGGGGTGAGTGAGTGATTGGGTAAGGTTCAGGACGGTGGTTAATGGCCGGCGCCTCAGGAAGGATCCAACTATCCAAGTTGAAGAGAGAGGCGACGAGGAGGGAGGAGGGATGCATCAAGTTGGAGTCTGTCTTTATTGTCTTGAGCGGATGGCGCCCATGCTGCCATGCCCCTGCCCCCCGTCCATCACTTGCCCATTTCATGCCCATCACGTCTATTCCGGCATGAGTTTCTTTCCTCAGACTCGGAGGCTCATGGGAATATTCGGCAAGGATAGAAGTTAGAACGACATCAAAATGTACAAATTAGTCCCTCGCTACGATATGCAGTCGAAGGGTTAGAAAGGGAAGATTATGATGGCACATCTAACTCACAAGTTTAAATCTTGTTAGGAAATGAAGTGGTATTCATCAATCGTCACGACAAAACAGTACATCGCAAATTGTTTCCACGACAAGTGAATTTATTACTTGCTTACGCTACACGAGTACTGTATTCGGTTGACCAGCTATCTAGCCATGGCACTGCTAAGGTGCATCAGAGTACAGTACAACGCTCCCCCGTGAACGTACGTACACATACTCTAGCCCTATGAGCACCTTCGAAAGATTGAGCCGGTACATCATCTTGAGATTGACGAAATCTTCACATGCGCCTCCGTAGTCGACAGGAATGTCTCCTCTCAGGGCATCTCCAACGCTGACCCGCAAATTTGCTCCGACATCCGTTCGTGAACAGGGGGGCCAGTCCACGGACACGGATGCGAGAGGCGGACATCCAACGCTGCCCGCATACATTTCAACCACTGTTTGAACTAACCGGATGGAATTCATGCAAACACGGCGTATTTCATCAAAGTTTGGATTAAAAATAGTACAAATCATCCACACAAGCATGCAAGTAAGTCTAATACAATAATAGTTCAAATTCAATGAGATTAACCGGATGTTCAACTAGTTTTTCATGAACGGATCATGTCGTCCCACACATACTGCCCCTTCAACTTCATCCAACAGAGTATGTACCTAAATGGCCGTCCCTTTATCCTGTGGTACATCACGGCAGCGTGTACGGGCTACACAATGTGTAGAACAACATTGAATGAATGAGTGGATCAATCAACAAGTTGAGCAAGAAGAAGCAAAACTTACGATCTCTTCGGCTGTTGCGCGCAATAGTCACCTTGCCTCCAGCATATCAACCGCGCCACAAAACTTGGTGACGCTGGTTCGGATGGCGTACCATCGATACGATAACGACCTCACATTGCGATCATGGATGACGTGCATGTCGTAGTGCGCAATGTGCTTTCACGCGTGAAACGAATCATACACGCGTTGCCAGAACGGTCCCCCTCTGCTTCTGCCTACGAAATCCGCGGATACGGCCAGCCACGCATCGCAGAACAACTCATCCTCCATGGTCGAGTACCCCGCCATCCTTCGTACTCTAAAAAAACAACATGGCGTTTGAGAATAGGCTCAATGGCATTTAATCGAAACCTACCGAGCGTGGTGACCGCCATGGACGAATTCAACTAGGGCGAAGTGTACCTGCCTAGGACGGGTCCTGGGTGGACAACACCGTTGTAAAAGGCGAGCGGGCGCGTCGGTGCTGGTTGCGGAGGTCCAGCAATGCCTGTGTGGCGGCCGGAGTGGTACAACGCCAATGACGAAGGAGGAGGGTGCGGATGCAAAGCAAGGGGAAGAAGGGGGGACGGAGTCCTACGTGGTTGCTGCCCGGACTCCGGCAAAGGCCCCCCAATTTTGTCTCGTTTGCAAAAAAAAAAAAAAGTGCGTCCGGACCGCTCGGCGGACCGATATAGGCCCATGTTGGATGGCACAACACGTCCGGATCGCACGGGCCGCACGTATGCGGATGGTTTGAGGGTCAGTGTTGGAGATGCCCTAACATCGTTGGAAAGTGTAAAATAAATTTAGAAAAATACGAGCATCAGTGTCACCCTGGTGGGCTGGTTGCACCACACAAAACAGGCTCATCTGAGCTAGGCTCAGTTCACTTTCATGCCACTTTTATGTTAGCTATCTTGCAGCCGGCTGTGGGGTCAGTCAAGGCGACTACGCTATAGACGCGGAAAAATCCCACAACTCCATAAGTCCCCAGAATTAGTAACCTTTTTCCTTTAATTAGTCAACACCCGAACAACCACAGAAACAGGAGTGGCCCTGGCATGCCCATTCAGCCACAGCACGACGATGGAGTTCTTTCCAATCAAAACAACGCTTTTACAGGTCCGTACTATCAAAACCATCACGTACTACAAAGCCACACCCCAACCCTAGCACATGTAGGCGAACGGCAAAATGCAGAGCATGCATGGCAGCCACAGGGATATGATAGATAGATAGATCAGGGAGGGAGAACAATTGACAAACATGGCGCCGCACGCGAGCGAGACCCAGCGCCTACCACGCGCGTCAGGTCGGCAAAGTACGTACGCACACTTGACCGGCCTCCTCTGACTTAATCGCCCATGCTTAGCGCCCGGATCGCCTCGCGGCGGTGGTATATAAACGCACGGCCCCTCACTTACATCTTCCACGCATCCATCCATCCCTAGTAGCCGTGTACAGTTGCAACACGTACTACGGGTGATCCATTGCCAGCCGAGAGCATTGACCCGCATCTCGGGCGACGCGAGGAAGGGGCAGATCGATCGATCCATCATGAAGGTGCAGTGCGACGTGTGCGCGGCCGACGCGGCCTCGGTCTTCTGCTGCGCCGACGAGGCCGCGCTCTGCGACGCCTGCGACCGCCGCGTGCACCGCGCCAACAAGCTCGCCGGCAAGCACCGCCGCTTCTCGCTGCTCAACCCGTCGTCGTCCGCATCGCCGTCGCAGATGCCGCCGCCGCTCTGCGACATCTGCCAGGTCAGGATCCGATCAACATAAGGATATCCTTTTCTCTTGCCGTTCATGATTGCCGTGAAAGTGGCGGACGGGAGCTTAACTTGCTTCGTGTGCTGGGCTGCAGGAGAAGAGGGGCTTCTTGTTCTGCAAGGAGGACAGGGCAATCCTGTGCCGGGAGTGCGACATGTCGGTGCACACGGCGAGCGAGCTCAGCATGCGCCACGCCCGCTTCCTGCTCACCGGCGTGCGGGTCTCCTCCGAGCCGGCCGCCTCCCCCGCGCCGCCGTCGGAGGAGGAGAACACGAGCAGCCACTGCTGCAGCGGCGACGACGACGCGGCGCCCGCCACGAGCCACGGCGCCAGCAGCGGCAGCAGCATCTCCGAGTACCTGACCAAGACGTTGCCCGGGTGGCACGTCGAGGACTTTCTGGTCGACGACGCCACCGCGGCGGCAGCCGCCGCCGCCGCTGCTTCCGCCGGCTTCTCTTCAGGCGGATCGTATCAGGTTGGTGCCACTGAACATTGGTGCAGATGAATATCCGTAGATGTTTAGAATTTTCTGGCACGTTGCGGATCGAGGAAGCTAGAAACGCGGCAATGTTCCGGTCACGTCTGCATCCACATCACTGCAGAGTGACATTACTGTTCGGCACTATTCAATTCTGATTTTGTCTTTTTCATAGCTCACATCTCGTAATGTGTTTCAACTTGAAATTTGGCGTGGCAATAAAACATCGTCCTCTTAACATCCCGTATTTTTTTCAGATTTTTTTGAAGCTTTTCAAAATCTTTTTTTCGTGGTTTTCACCGGTTTTCACCGAATGTTGGTTTCCGTATGATATTCTCCCGGCCGCGCACCAGGCGAGCCGCCTACTCCGTCACACGAGCAACCAGAGTCGACGCCCTACAACCATTTCCGGAGCCGCCGCTCCGACTTACAAACGCAAACAACACACACGCCGACCCCGAGGCCGCGCACCAGGCGAGCTGCCTGCCCCGTCACCCGAGCAACCGGAGTCGACACCCAACAACCATCTCCGGAGCCGTCGCCCCGACTTACAAACGCAAGCTACACACACGCCGACCCCGAGGCCGCGCACCAGGCGAGCCGCCTGCCCCGTCACCCGAGCAACCGGAGTCGACACCCAACAACCATCTCCGGAGCCGTCGCCCCGACTTACAAACGCAAGCTACACACACGCCGACCCCGAGGCCGCGCACCATACGAGCCGCCTGCTTCGTCACCCGAGCAACCGAAGCCGACACTCAAAAAACCACCTCCGAAGCCGCCGCTCCGACATCCACGCCGACCCCAAGGCCGCGCACCAGGCTAGCCATCGCCACTGCCACCCAAGCGACCAGTGCCGACACCCTTCCATGAAAGCAAGATCCGGAGCCGCCGCTCCGACTTTACATCTTTGGATCACAGCCTGTGACTAACTTGGCTTTCGGTGATGCCTGTTTGAGCAGGGAGTAGCTCCGAGCTTTGCGCTGCACGAAGCCGGCTACCCAGCCGGGTCTGGGTGGATGAGGCAGGAGCATTGGGTGCCGCAGATGTACGCGGAGCTGGCCGGCGGCAAGAGATCCCGGACTTCGGCTGCCAGTCCGCACTGGTGAAACCAAGTGTCACCGTCGCGTCTGTGTTATACACTGGATCGGAGTTAATATGCTCATGACTGTTTCGGGCTTAATTTCTGGGTTTTGCGCTGCTGGGCGTCCTCATTCCTCGGAATGTTTGGGAGTGTTCGTGCTTTTTGAGGCTGCGGAGAAAATCTCCGCACCTTTATATGCTTTCTTACCTGGTTCCTAAGTTTTTGCCCCTAATACGTAAATAAGGGAGTCGTTTTCCCCTCTGATAACAGTTTGGTCAGAAGTTGAATTTCTGCAGCTATTTGCACTTGAGCGTGTGCTTGGGTACCGGTTGTCTGATTGACTGTAAATGGCGCAGAGAGATCGAACTGAAGCTGATGTGAGGGCGTGCAATCAACATGTTGCAAATAAAGGACCCTACTAGCTAGGCATTGGGCGGCAGATCTTGTCACATAATCGGACACCCTCGACCACGCCAGGGCAAACCTCCCTCATTCTCTGATCAGGTGCAAAGTGCGATAGGCGATATGAAGCAGTACAACACGCAACAAGCTGCATCAGTGTTGCAGCATACGAAAACAAAGCTGCAATACCTAGCAGAAACGAGTTGTCGGTGTAAAAACCGGCTGACCTCGGGGTAGGGGGTCCCGAGCTATGGATCTCGGATCGATGGTAACAGAAACAAAGGAGACGATGTTTACCCAGGTTCGGACCCTCTCTATGGAGGTAAAACCCTACGTACTGCTCTTATTTATATTGATGATGAAGTATCGAGTACAAACTTGATCTACCTCGAGATCGTCAGGAGAAGCCTAACCCTAGAGCTAGGTGGATGATAATTATGATTCCGTGTCCTCTACAGGCTAAACCCTCCGGCTTATATACACTTCAGGCAGGGGTATCTAGGGTTACATAGGCTGTATCTAGGGACGCGTATGGAGGCGGCAGGTGTAACATCCCCATGTATCAAGCTACAGTGATCATCTTTTGATAATGCCAAGTCATCATGTTTAACAGTGCTTGATCATCATTTGCATCATATCTCATTTCAAATTCCAACTCAAATTGAAATTCAAATATGAAGTGAAAATAAAAGTTGTTCAAATTTGAAAACTAAAATGTTCATAATTTTGCAAATAATCAGTAGGTAATTGTCATGAAGGAACCAACATTATTTGAAATATTTAAATGACCTTAATTAATTACAACAACACCCAAAACAGCCACTTTTAATCCATTTGTATTTAAATAAAATCCAAATGAAATTATATTGCCTCCAAACTTTTTGTGGCAGTGCTCTATTTTGCCTAGTATTTAAGTGGACAAGTTGCACATTTTTGCAAAAGTCATTTGGGTCAGGAATTAATGCAAGACAGAAGTTGTAAAAGAAAACAGAAAAAGAAAAGGAAAAGGGGCTAACAGTCTACTGTTCATTTGGGCTTTAGTTCAACAGTATCTAGCCCGGTCCACCAACGCCCCTATCTCCTACCTCGCTCCCCAGCCGTCCAGTGCGCGTGGCCACGCGCGCAGCCGCGCAGGTGATGCCACGGCGATGCTACAGCGATGGATGGATGTCTATAAAGATCCCCGACTCCCCCTGAGTCAAACCCTAGTTCCAGTTCTTCCCCTCGCCCTCTCCCTCGACGTTTTCCGTCAACGGCCGCGTCGTCGTCGCCATGGCCGCCTTTGAGCACGTAGCCACCGAGCTCCCCATTGGTTGAGGAGGTGTCTGGGGGCCACGTCTCCGTCCTCTACTTCACCTACGAGCACCGAAGCAAGCTGGACCGCGCCGACGCCACCGGATCGAACGACTACTCCGACTACGGTCGCCGCGGCATCACCGTAGATTCGCTCACCTCCGGTCCACCTCGCGCCACCCGAGCTCGCCGAAGACCTCCGCTGTGAGCTGCTGTTCGTTTTCCCCCATTCCCCTCATCGATTCCGTTGCCGTATGCCGCCATCCCACCACGAGGGCCGGAGCTCCGGTCGCCGCGTTCCCGCCGCACCCTGCCTCACCTTGGTCGTGCCCTGGCCGTGCCCGTCCGCGCCCGCGCTCGCAACTGCTCGCTGCTGCGCTCCTCTGCTGCTTCTGCCGCTGTCGCCGCCGCCTGCAACCGCCCCGCGCACGCGCGCCTCGCCGCGCCCCTGCTAGCGCTCGTCCGCGGCCGCCTGCGCTCGCCGCCCCAGCTGCTGCGTGCGCGTGCGCGCGTTGACCCCCTCTAATGGCCGGCTGGGCCACTGCCCAGTGGGGCCGAACCATATTAAAAAAAAAGAAAATAAAAGAAAAGGGTTAAAAAAGAAGTAAATAAAAAAATAAATAAAAAATGAAAAAATGAAAAAAATGAGGCACTGACAGGTGAGCCCCATGAACAGTAGCCGTTGACCAGTCAGACTTTGACTGGGTCAACTGGACCCACCTGTCAGCCGCAGATGTACATCTCTGGGTACACTCTCTGTGTACCCGTAGCATTTTCCTATTTTAATTTCGAATTTAAATTAAATTCCAGAAAATGTTTAAAACTTTGAAAAATCATATAAAATAAACCGTAACTCGGATGAAAATAATTTATATATGAAAAACGATCAGAAAAATATGACGAATCCGAATATGTGATCAAAATGTTTGACCATCACTCCTAACTAGATGAACATGGAACTTTCCCCTCCGGATCGTCTGACCGATAATCACCTAGAGCTGGGAGAACACTCCCGGATATTTTCCCGCTCCGACTAAAATACTTAGTGATGCATTAGAGCACCCCTAGCATAGCATATCGCCTTGTCATGCATTTGTGTTGCATTGTTTACCGTGTATTTATTGTTTCTTCCCCCTCCTTCTCTCCCGATAGACCTCGAGACTACCGACGACACTGCTGAGTACGACTACGTCGTCGACGACCAGACCCCTTCAGCAGAGCTTCCAGGCAAGCAAAACCCCCTTGATCATCCAGATACCGCCTACTCTTTCTCTCTATTGCTTGCATTAGAATTGCGAGCCGTGTATTACCAAGTCGGAACGATAGGAATCCTGTTCGTCTTTGCGAGTTACTAAACACGCCTAACGGATTTGGGTATTTGATCTGAGTTGGCCGCTGGCCTATACGCACTACGACCACGTGGGATAATGGTTTAATGGGCCCCTCGGCGTCGTATGTATCAGCCGAAAGCTTTGTCAGATGTCCAGTTCAGCATTGTGGCACGGTCGGATCGTGCCGTTGGCGCTGGTATCCACCCTGCACACAACGACCCGGAGTGCAAAGGGCTATGGGCCCAAGACCCCTGAGCACTTAGGATGTAGACCGACGGGGACCTCTCTGCTGAGCCTAGGTAGGACTACGTCGTGTCGATCAGCCGAGGCCGGGCATGACCGAGAAAAGTGTGTCCGGCCAGAGTTAATCGAGCGTGTTGGGTAACAGTAGTGCACCCCTGCAGGGAAGTTATCTATTCAAATAGCCGTGTCCACGGTAACAGGACGCTCGGAGTTGTATCCTGATCTGCTACAACTACAAATGGATACCGTTACAATGATAAACTGATACTACTGCTCTCGGGATCACTTTCTCGCAGGGTAGTCGAGGAAGTATCTCAGGGTATTACTAAAATATAATTGCTATTATGTGTTGCTATACTCTACTCTCTTCTGATGCGGCAAGATTGCTTCAAGATGCTAGTCTTCGATAGGCTAGGCCTCTCCCCCTCTGTTCCGGCAATTCTGCAGTTTAGTCCAAAGATATAGCCCCCTTCCTTTGATACCGATGCATACTTAGTATAGTTCTGATGTCAGTCTTGCGAGTACTTTGGATGAGTACTCACGGTTGCTTTGCTATCTCTTTTCCCCATACCCGGTTGCTGCGATCAGACGATGGAGCCCAGGAGCAGGAGATCCCCAGAGGCACCTACTACTACGTTGAGCCCGCCGATCAGGAGTAGTTCGGAGGCCCTAGGCAGGAGGCCTTCGCCTTTTCGATCAGTGTCACTGTTTGTGCTAGCCTTCTTAAGGCAACTTGTTTAACTTTGTGTCTGTACTCAGATACTATTGCTTCCGCTGATGCTTGTAAGTCTCGAGCTTATGTATTCGAGCCCTCGAGGCCCCTGGCTTGTAATATAAAGCTTGTATTATTTTATTTTGTGTCTAGAGTTGTGTTGTGATATCTTCCCGTGAGTCCTTAGGCTTGATCGTGTGCATTTGCGTGTATGATTAGTGCACGATCGAGCAGGGGCGTCACAGCAGGAGATGTCTTGGGGTACACTCCAGGTTTTCGGCAGAGATCGTCTTGATCATGTCACAGCTCCCGGAGTCCATCTGGATGGGAACAGGGCCTTCGGGCCCAGACCGAGGACTATGGGCCGTCTAGGTTGGTACCCCCTAGTCCAGGACACCGCCAGTAGCCCCCGGACTGGTCTTCTATGCCGAGGACGACACCTTCGCTCTTCGCAACTTCGGATCCGGAGTCCTTGGCCCGACAGACGAGTTCCCTCCTCCTGTTGACACTTATTTTCTTAAGGCTGCCGCAGACCATTCCTCGAAGGAGTGGCATCCCTTGTTCAGAACCCGAAGACACGACTCATATCCGAGGTCGTGGGGTTACTTAGCCTCGAAGGCCTGCCGCATAGGTGTGAACAGTACTTTTTTAACCTGACAACTTTATCAAAGCGGCACCACCCATGACCCGGCGAGCAGTTACTGCTCACTCGAATCGCGGCCCGAGGCAATCTTTTTACAAGCGCGTCCCATCGAAACGGAGATCATGCCCACTTTTTAAGGGATATCATTATGATTTTTTTCTCCCAATAGACATAACGACATCTTTTACGGGTAATGGCGATTTCAACGGCGCGGAAGGGGGGACTCTTGGTCTTTTTACCAGCCCATATAAGAGTGAGGGGTCAGCAACAGGGAGTTCACGCTCCCTTGCTTCCCTGCCTATCGCCTCCCAAGCTCCACCGCTCAGATCCAATCCCGAGCTCCTCCGACCCCTTCAGCACCCCTCGCCTCAACAATGACAGAGCCCAACCTCAAGGGGCACTGGGGCAGCTCCTCCGTGACGGAGGGCACCATCCTTGAGCTACGCAGCGCGGGATATATCCCCGCGGAGGTCAGCACTCGCGCGCCGACTCCGAAGCAGCGCGTACCCACTCCCGAAGCCGGGGAGCGGGTCGTCTTCGTCCCCCACCTCATCAGAGGCCTGGGGTTCCCGCTGCACCCCTTCGTGCGCGGGGTCCTGTTCTACTACGGGCTAGATTTCCACCATCTAGCCCCACATTCCATCCTCCACCTTGCTTCCTTCATCACGGTCTGCGAGACCTTCCTCCGCATCGAGCCTCACTTCGGGCTTTGGCTGAAGATCTTCGACGTCAAGCCGAAGTCCGGCGACTCCGAGCTCGCCGAGTGCAGGGGAGCAATGATCAACAAGAACCAGAAAGCGGTCTGGTTCAAAGGCACCTTCATCGAGACCGTCAAAGAGTGGCAGCAAGAGTGGTTTTACATCACTGAGCCGCTCACCGCTGGCCAGGCCGAGGTCGAGTTCTCGGCCGGCCCTCCGAAGAAGCTCGTGTCCTGGAAGAGGAAGGGCATGGACTGGGGGAACCCGGCGGAGGTGGAGGTGCGGATGAAGAATATCGACTTCTGGATCAACCAGAGGGACATCAAGCTGACGGACGTGGTGAACGTCATGCTCCACCGCCGCATCCTGCCGCTCCAGTCCCGGGCTACCCCGATGTGGGCGTACAAGCCCGCGGACGTGGTGCCCTCAACCACTTCTTCCGCACCACCCTGGCCAGGATGTGGAAGCTGCTATTCAAGCCAACCAAGGAAGGCTTTCCCGAGGCCGGGAAGGACTTCGGCTTCGAAGCCGCCCATGACGGCCCCGTGGTAAATTTCAGTGCTTGATTCCGTACTTTGCGTTTCCTGGTTCCTCACGAACACTTGGCTAACCAATCGAGCATTTTGCAGAAGTGGATCCCCAAGGCGCAGAAGATGTTGTGCCCGGCGACGCAGCCTGAGGGGGAGAGGACTCCCCAGCTTGTGGCCCTCCTAACCGAGGAGCCACATGTGGTGATCCCCAAGGAGTCCAGATCTCCGAGGGGCAGAGCGGGCCTCCGAGGTCGGGAGACCTCGGTCACTCGATCCGAGGAAACCCACGCCTCCTCCACCCACGAAGACGAGGAGGGAGGCGAGGGTGAAGAAAAATCTTCCCCTAGAGGGAAGAGGGCGGCGTCCAAGGGCGCCAAAGAGGAGGCGAGGCCGAAGGGCCCGAAGAGGCCGCGCAAGGCCTCCGCCAATCCTGTCCTGCCGGAGAAGCCTAGCTTCCCCGAGGATTCGGACGAGGACCTCCTCGCCATGGGGAGGAAGATACCGGCGCCCTGGAGGTTTGTAACCAGAACTTTAATTTAGACTTCGAGAGCCTGCCTTCCCACATAAGACTTATGAGAGATTTTTCAACAGGCCGCCCGGGGCTCGCCTCAGCGGCGACACTTCAGGCGATCTGCCCCCGTCATACAGTGGGACGCCAGAGCGTGCCAAGACTCCCCCAGCTCTCGAGGGGCTGGGGGAAGCATTGTCCAGTCCGGCCCCCCAAGCCAACACATCGGGGGCCGAAGAACTGGTTGTTGTGGCTGATACGTCTCCAACGTATCTATAATTTTTGGTTGTTCCATGCTATTATAGTATCAATCTTGGATGTTTTTATATGCAATTATATATCATTTTTTGGGACTAACCTATTAACCCAGTGCCTAGTGCAAGTTGCTGTTTTCTGCTTGTTTTTGGCTTTTCAGAGAAACAGTACCAAATGAAGTCCAAATGCCACGAAACTTTTTGGAGATTTTTTTCTGGACAAAAGAAACCTGGGAAGCTTTGGGAGGAGTCCAGAAGCCTCACGGAGGCTTCACAAGGCACTAGGGTGCGCCCCAGGGGGGCGCGCCGTGGTACCTTGTGGGGGCCACGTGACTCCGTTTGACCTAATTCCACTTCTATAAATTCACAAATATTGGGAAACCCCCAGAGAGCCAAAAGAGAAAACCTTTCCACCGCCGCAAGCCTCTGTTCTTCCACGATCCCATCTGGAGGCCTTTTCCGGTACTCTGCCGGAGGGGGAATCGATCATGGAGGGCTTCTACATCAACCTTGCTGCCCTTCCGATGATGTGTGAGTAATTTACCACAGATCTACGGGTCCATAGCTAGTAGCTAGATGGCTTCTTCACTCTCTTTGATCTTCAATACAATGTTCTCCTCGATGTTCTTGGAGTTCTATCCGATGTAATCTTCTTTTGCGGTGTGTTTGTTGGGATCCGATGAATTATGAGTTTATGATCAGATTATTCATGAGAAATATTTGAGTCTTCTCTGAACTCTTTTATGCATGATTGTTATAGCCTTGTATTTCTCTCCAATCTATCAGTTTAGTTTGGCCTACTAGATTGATTTATCTTGCAATGGGAGAGGTGCTTTGTGATGGGTTCAATCTTGCGGTGCTCAATCCCAGAGACAGAAAGGGACATGCCACGTATTTGTATTGTTACCATTAAGGATAAAAAGATGGGGTTTATTCATATTGCTTGAATTTGCTTCTCTACATCATGTCATCTTGCTTAAGGCGTTACTTTGTTTCATACTTAATACCCTAGATGCATGCTGGATAGCGGTCGATGGGTGGAGTAATAGTAGTAGATGCAGGCAGGAGTTGGTCTACTTATCTCGGACGTGATGCCTATATACATGATCATTGCCATGAATCCGTTATAATTATTTGCTTTTCTATCAATTGCCCAACAGTAATTTGTTTACCCACCGTATATTTATGTGCTCAAGAGAGAAGCCTCTAGTGAAAACTATGGTCCCCGGGTCTATCTTTATTATATAAAAAACCTAAAAATACCTTGCTGCAATTTATTTACTTTTATTTTAATTAGTAGTTTAGTTTATCTATTTACCTCGATAAGATTTAATCCTTGCAAATAACCGCTAAGAGGATTGACAACCCTCTTATTTGCGTTGGGTGCAAGTATTTGCTCTTGTGTGTGCAGGTGCGCTTAACGGAATTTTGCTTGGTTCTCCTACTGGATTGATAACCTTGGTTCTTAACTGAGGGAAATACTTATCTCTACTGTACTGCATCATCCTCTCCTCTTCGGGGAAATACCAACGCAGACTACAAGTAGCAGGAAGAATTTCTGGCGCCGTTGCCGGGGAGACATCATCAAAATTACCAAGTACCTTCGCACAAATTATCATTCACTTGCATTTACTTTATTTACCTTTTATTTGCATTTGCCTCTCATTTTCATCTCCCCCACTTCTAATTTTTTTACAAAAACACAAAAATATTTTGCTTGCTTGTTTTATAGTTTACTTGGTTTGCTTGACAGTGTTATCATGTCTGAATTTGAAAAAGTTATGGTTGAAAGTACTAGTGAGGATAGTGGTAGTGAATCTCTTGGGGATAAAACACATTCTTTTGATCTTAATCATGACCCCCCCTGGAGACTAACTCCCTCACTAATTTCAAAACTAAAATCTATCATGTGGGAAGTGGTAATATTATTGGGAAAAACATTATTCAGGAATTCTTTAATTGCGCAGGAGTTATACCAATAATTAATGAATCCATTCTTGATAAAACAAATTGCTATGTGGACGCTATTGCAATGCTTGTGGTTAAATTAGAAAGAATTTTTTTACATATCCATCCCGCCTTACAAAAGATATTTTATGAACTCCCCAACATCCACAATCCTAGGGCTAAGAAAATTGCTACTATAATCCTTATGCATGAATTTGATTACATTATCCGAGAAGCTAGGGATATTTTCTCCTTTTACAAAATAAACTTTGAGCATCCTCCTATAAAGGAGATTCTTCATGATAAGAATACTATTCGTAGGTTGGAATCTAAAGATTATTGCTTATGGTAAAAATATTAGAAGGAGAGTTCCATACGC
Source organism: Elymus sibiricus (assembly GCA_039707655.1). NCBI lineage: Eukaryota > Viridiplantae > Streptophyta > Magnoliopsida > Poales > Poaceae > Elymus > Elymus sibiricus. Next base: position 260,206,089 of record CM077674.1, read on the forward strand.
CGAAGTAATTAAAACTATGTACCACCATGCTTGTGATAAATTTGAATGTGTTACTAAAGGAATTGATGAGGGATTTAGTGAAGAATGGTTCGAGAGTACGGCTAGAGATCCTATTGATGATGAGATACATGTTTTGTATGAGGATGTTTATGGTGATGATCCTGAGTTTGAAGTTATGAATGTTAAGGTTACCAATCAAAGCCCCTTCAATTACCTAAGCTCACCCACTACAAAAGAAGAGCATTATAGTAGAGAATTAATGAGAAAGGTTTTGGAAGATTTAAATAAAAAGGACTTGGGGATGAAGGATGACAACACTTGAAGCTATACATTATGCCTAGCACAATAGCGCTTGTTGGGAGGCAACCCAATGAATAAAATAAATTTTTGCTTTTACCTACTGTTCTTGAGTGTTTGCATGATTATAGCTTCTGGTAGGATTATGTTTTTATATTTTAATTAGTGTTTGTGCCAACTAATGCCTTTGGGATGATTTGGAAGATAGTATAATTGAAGCTGTTTGGAAAACAGAAAGTTTTGCGTCCAGTGCTGGAATTTTAATTCTGTACTGGAGCGTTAGAAAAATCTGAAATTTTTACACAGTATTGGTATATGAATTTCCCACGTTTTCCTAATTTTTCAGAATTTTTGGAGTTACAGAAGTATGACTTTTAAATAGATCTTTACAGACTGTTCTGTTTTAGACAGATTCTGTTTTTGTTGCATAGTTTGCTTATTTTGATGAATCTATGGATCGTATCGGGGGGTATGAGTCATGGAGAAGTTGGAGTACAGTAGAATTATGCCAATATTAAATATGAATCAATTTACTACAGTACCTAAAGTTTAAGATTTGTTTGTTATAGTAACGGATCTCCCGAGGTTTCTGTTGAGTTTTGTGTGCTGAAGTTTTCAAGTTTTGGGTGAGACTACGATGTACAAAGGAATAAGGAGTGGCAAGAGCCTAAGCTTGGGGATGCACAAGGCACCCCAAGGTAATATTCAAGGAAGAATCAAGCGTCTAAGCTTGGGGATGCCCCGAAAGGCATCCCCTCTTTCGTGTACAATCTATCGGTAACTCACTTGGAGCTATATTTTTATTCATCACATGATATGTGTTTTACTTGGAGCGTCTTGTGAAATAGTTTGTTTGCTTTTTAGTTTGTCACAATCATCTTTGCTGAACACACCTTTTTGAGAGGGACACACATTATTCGTGATTTGTTAGAATACTCTATGTGCTTCACTTATATCTTTTGAGCTAGGCAGTTGCTCTAGTGCTTCACTTATATCTTTTAGAGCACGGCGGTGATGATATTTTAAAAAAAATAGTTGCACTCTCATGCTTCACTTATATCTTTTTGAGAGTCTTATGATAGCAATGGTAATATGCACGGGTTATGAATTTGGTCCTGATATGATAGGTATTCAAGAGGGATATAATAAAAAACTTTCATGTAGATCACTGAATATGATAAATTTGATTCCTTGCAATAGTTTTGCGATATTAAGATGGTAATATGTGGGAGGTATTAGTAGATAATTGTTGTTTAGTAAGAATAATTGTGTTAAGGTTTGTGATTCCCGAAGCATGCACGTATGGTCTGTCATTATGCTAAGAAGTTGGAGTATGATTTATTATTGATTGTCTTCCTTTGTGTGGCGGTCGGGGGCGCGCGATGGTTAACTCCTACCAACCTCCCCTCTAGGGGCATGCGTAGTAGTACTTTGCTTCGAGGGCTAATAAATTTTCGCAATAAGTATGTTCTTTATGACTAATGTGAGTCCATGGATTATACGCACTCTCACCTTTCCGCAATTTGCTAGCCTCTTCGGTACCGTGCATTGCCCTTTCTCACATCGAGAGTTGGTGCAAACTTCGCCGGTGCATCCAAACCCCGTGATATGATACGCTGTATCACACATAAGCCTATTTATATCTTCCTCAAAACAGACACCATACCTACCTATCATGGCATTTCCATAGCCATTCCGAGATATATTGCCATGCAACTTCCACCGTTCCGTTTTTATGACACACATCATCATTGTCATATTGCTTTGCATGATCATATAGCTGACATAGTATTTGTGGCTCAGCCACCGTTCATCATTTTTATACATGTTACGCTAGCATCATTGCACATCCTGGTAAACTGCCAGAGGCATTCATATAGAGTCATATTTTTGTTCTAGTATCGAGTTGTAAGTAAATAGAGGTGTGATGATCATCATTATTGGAGCATTGTCCCAGTGAGGAAAGGATGATGGTGGGTATTATTCCCCCACAAGTCGGGATGAGACTCCGGACGAAAATAAAAAAAAAGAAAAAAATGGAAAAAAAGAGGCGAAAAAGAGCCATGACAAAAAAAAGAGAGAAAAAATATAAAGAAAAAAAAGAAAAAGAAAAAGGAAAAAAAGAAAAGAAAAATAAATAAATGAGAGAAAAAGAGAGTAGGGGCAATGTTACTATCTTTTTCCACACTTGTGCTTCAGAGTAGCGCCATGTTTTTCATATAGAGAGTCTCCTATTTTGTCACTTTCATATACTAGTGAGAATTTTTCATTATAGTACTTGGCTTGTATATTCCGATGATGGGCTTCCTCAAATGCCCGAGGTCTTCATGAGCAAGCAAGTTGGATGCACACCCACTTAGTTTTCATGTTGAGCTTTCATACACTTATAGCTCTTAGTGCATCCGTTGCATGACAATCCCTGCTCCTCGCATTGACATCAATTGATGGGCATCTCCATAGCCCGTTGATTAGCCTCGTTGATGTGAGACTTTCTCCATTTTTGACTTCTCCTATTTATCTCTATCACCATACTCTATTCCACCCATAGTGCTATATCCATGGCTTGCGCTCATGTATTGAGTGGGAGTTGAAAAAGCTGAAGCGCGTTAAAAAGTATGAACCAATTGCTTGGCTAAAACCGGGGTTGTTCATGATAAATACTTTGTGTGAAGAAGATGGAGCATGACAGGATTATATGATTTTGTAGGGATAACGTTCTTTAGCATTTTTATTTTGAAAGACATGATTGTTTGCTAGTATGCCTGAGTATTGATGTCTTTATATCAAATTATAGACTATTGCTTTGAATCATTTGGATCTTATTATTCATACCGTAAGAGAGAGATTACATGATGAAACATGATAGGTAGCATTCCACTTGAAAAATTCTGTTTTAATCATTTACCTACTCGAGGACGAGCAGGAATTAAGCTTGGGGATGCTTGATACGTCTCCAACGTATCTATAATTTTTGATTGTTCCATGCTATTATAGTATCAATCTTGGATGTTTTTATATGCAATTATATATCATTTTTTGGGACTAACCTATTAACCCAGTGCCTAGTGCCAGTTGCTATTTTCTGCTTGTTTTTGGCTTTTCAGAGAAACAGTACCAAATGAAGTCCAAATGCCACGAAACTTTTTGGAGATTTTTTTCTGGACAAAAGAAACCTGGGAAGTTTCGGGAGGAGGCCAGAAGCCTCACGGAGGCTTCACAAGGCACTAGGGTGCGCCCCAGGGGGGGCACGTCGTGGTACCTTGTGGGGCCCACATGACTCTGTTTGACCTAATTCCACTTCTATAAATTCACAAATATTGGGAAACCCCCAGAGAGCCAGAAGAGAAAACCTTTCCGCCGCTGCAAGCCTCTGTTCTTCCACGATCCCATCTGGAGGCCTTTTCCGGAACTCTTCCGGAGGGGGAATCGATCACGGAGGGCTTCTACATCAACCTTGCTGCCCTTCCGATGATGTGTGCGTAATTTACCATAGACCTACGGGTCCATAGCTAGTAGCTAGATGGCTTCTTCTCTCTCGCTTTGATCTTCAATACAATGTTCTCCTCGATGTTCTTGGAGTTCTATCCGATGTAATCTTCTTTTGCGGTGTGTTTGTTGGGATCCGATGAATTGTGAGTTTATGATCAGATTATTCATGAGAAATATTTGAGTCTTCTCTGAACTCTTTTATGCATGATTGTTATAGCTTTGTATTTATCTCCGATCTATCGGTTTAGTTTGGCCTACTAGATTGATTTATCTTGCAATGGGAGAGGTGCTTTGTGATGGGTTCAATCTTGCGGTGCTCAGTCCCAGTGACAGAAAGGGACATGCCACGTATTTGTATTGTTGCCATTAAGGATAAAAAGATGGGGTTTATTCATATTGCTTGAATTTGCTTCTCTACATCATGTCATCTTGCTTAAGGCGTTACTCTGTTTCATACTTAATACCCTAGATGCATGCTGGATAGCGGTCGATGGGTGGAGTAATAGTAGTAGATGCAGGTAGGAGTCGGTCTACTTGTCTCAGACATGACGCCTATATACATGATCATTGTCATGAATCCATCATAATTATGTGCTTTTCTATCAATTGCCCAACAGTAATATGTTTACCCACCGTATGTTTATGTGCTCAAGAGAGAAGCCTCTAGTGAAAACTATGGTCCCCGGGTCTATCTTTATTATGTAAAAAACCTAAAAATACCTTGCTGCAATTTATTTACTTTTATTTTAATTAGTAGTTTAGTTTATCTATTTACCTCGATAAGATTTAATCCTTGCAAATAACCGCTAAGAGGATTGACAACCCTCTTATTTGCGTTGGGTGCAAGTGTTTGCTCTTGTGTGTGCAGGTGCGCTTAAAGGAATTTTGCTTGGTTCTCCTACTGGATTGATAACCTTGGTTCTTAACTGAGGGAAATACTTATCTCTAGTGTACTGCATCATCCTCTCCTCTTCGGGGAAATACCAACGCAGACTACAAGTAGCAGTGGCCGAGGTTAACACCTCGGCCGAACCGGGCCAAGTGGAATCAGTCCCCGAAGTCCCAAAGGAGGGGTTGCGCCAGGCCTTAGCCCAGCCCGAACAGTCTCCGACGCAGGCACCGCGCCCAGAGGCCCTCGTTCCCAGCACTTCGGTGGTGGGTTCAGAGGCTGCTCCACCCCCGCCTCCCGTCCCAGGGCGGGTTAGCATGGGGTGGCCCGAGGAGATGGAGGCGGCTTTAACGGGCTCCGCCATCATGGACGAGCACCGTGCCTTAATCGGCACGGCGCTGCAAGGCTTCTGGTCAGCGGAAGCCAGAATGCGTGAGGTCTTGAAGGGCCTCGTGAGGAGCTTCGAGGTATGTCTTTTCTATCTCCATTGATTTATTTATAGTAGCGGCTTTTGTCCGAAGACTTGTCGCCTAGTGATGTCTACTACGCAACTTTATTCTTGTAGACTTTGTTGGGCCTCCAAGTGCAGAGTTTTGTAGGACAGTAGCAAATTTCCCTCAAGTGGATGACCTAAGGTTTATCAATCCGTGGGAGGAGTAGGATGAAGATGGTCTCTCTTAAACAACCCAGCAATCAAATACAAGAAATCTCTTGTGTCCCCAACACACCCAATACAATGGCAAATTGTATAGGTGCACTAATTCGACAAAGAGATGGTGATACAAGTGTAGTATGGATAGTAGATATAGGTTTTTGTAATCTGAAAATAAAAAACAGCAAGGTAGCAAGTAACAAAAGTGAGCACAAACGGTATTCCAATGCTTGAAAACAAGGCCTAGGGTTCATACTTTCACTAGTGCAATCTCTCAACAATGCTAACATAATTGAATCATATAACAATCCCTCAATGTGCGATAAAGAATCACTCCCAAAGTTCTTATCTAGCGGAGAACATAAGAAGAAATTGTTGTAGGGTACGAAACCACCTCAAAGTTATCCTTTCCGATCAATCTATTGAGCCATCCCTATAAGTGTCACAAACAGCCCTAGAGTTCGTACTAAAATAACACCATATGATACGCATCAACCAACTCTAATGTCACCTAGATACTCCAATGTCACCACAAGTATCCATGAGTTGATTATTCGATATGCATCAAAACAACTTCAGATTCATAATATTCAATCCACACAAAGAACTTCAAAGAGTACCCCAAAGTTTCTATCGGAGAAAAGAAGATGAAAATGTGCAACCTACCCCTATGCCTAGATCACCCCAAGGTCACGGGAATCCGCGAGTTGATCACCAAAGCATACATCAAGTGAACCAATAGAATACCCCATTGTCACCACGGGTATCCACATGCAAGACATACATCAAGTGTTCTCAAATCTGAAATATTCAATCCGACAATAACCAAACCTCAAAGGGAAAGACTCAATTCATCACAAGAAGATAGAGAGGGAAGAAACACCATATGATCCAACTATATTAACAAAGCTCGCGATACATCAAGATCGTGCTAAATCAAGAACATGAGAGAGAGAGAGAGAGAGATCACATAGCTACTAGTACATACCCCCAGCCCCGAGGGTGAACTACTCCCTCCTCGTCATGGAGACCGCCGGGATGATGAAGATGGCCTCCGGTGATGATTCCCCCCTCCGGCAGGGTGCCGGAACAGGGCTCCAGATGGTATTTCTTCGGTACAGAGGCTTGCAGCGGCGGCGTCGAAGTTCTAGGTTTATTTCTCGGGGTTTCTCTATTTATAGGATTTTTCAGCGTTGAAATCACGCAAAACGGAGTTACGAGGGCCCCAAAAGGCAGTATGGCGTGACCCCCCCCCAGGGCACGCCGTGGTGCCTTGTGAGCACCTCGTGAGGCTTCTGGTCCTTGCACGAAGCTTCGGGGGTCTCTTTTGGTCCAAAAAAATCGTCAAAAAGTTTCGTCCAATTCCGAGAACTTTTATTTCTGCACAAAAAACAACACCACGGTAGTTCTGCTGAAAACAGCGTCAGTCCGGGTTAGTTCTAATCAAATCATACCAAATCCATATAGAATTGTTGTAAACATGGCATGAATACTTTATAAATTATAGATACGTTGGATACGTATCAGCATCCCCAAGCTTAATTCCTGCTCGTCCTCGAGTAGGTAAATAATAAAAGAAATAATTTATGAAGTGTGAATGCTAGCATAGTGCACAAGTTTGATCAATGATAATTTCAATCACTTTTCCTAGCATCATAACAGCAACTCTTTCTCACAAAACTCCTCATGAAGAAGTAGCAATCAATTCACATGTTATGGTTCAAACAATGCATTCTCTTGAAACTTAACAAACTATGTTCTTAGTCACCAAACAATTTCAATGCATCTCATTTGCAACAAAGTCTAAGTAAGAGCTCCACATACTCAATTATCATATAGTCTTCTATGATTGCTAATACTCAAAGCATATTTTTAGAACAAATAGCATCCATCGAGCACAGAGAAAGATAGGGGCTTAATGTTTCGCCTCCCAACTCATTTATCATAGAGATAATTGTCAACAATAATAAATCATGATCAAATATATTTGAATGGATATATGTGCCTGGATCTATCCCCACCACATGATGCTTGCCAACTATAGAATAGGTTAGAATAAGAAGTTTACTCAACAAAAATAAATAGCATGAAAGAAATAACATAAAAGTAAATAGAATGCCCCTTCGCAGAGGGAAGCAGAGATTTGCAGAGGTGCCAGAGCTCATAGCTTAAAACAGAGATGAATACATTTTGAGTGGTGTGCTTTTCCTGTCAACGTCACGATCAAGAGTTCTCAATATCTTCCATGCTAAACACATTATAGGTGGTTCCCAAGAGGAAAGGTAAAGTTTACTCCCCCTCAACCATTCAAACACAAGCCATGGCTAGCCGAATCCTCGGGTGTCCTCCATACAATCAACTTTCTGGGGGAGTTTGTTTAATTATTTTGTTTTGCGGGACTGGGCATCCTAATTACCGCCCTCTCTCGTGCAATGACAAGTGAATAAACACTCATCATGAGAATAACTCGCTTAACATGGAAGATACTGACCACCCACTGCCGCTTCATGAGCGGTACGGGCACACAAAACAGATGCTTATTTGAATGATTAGAGGTGGCACATGCAAATTTACTTGGAACGGCAGGGTAATACCGTATATAGGTAGGTATGGTGGACACTCATGGAAGAAACTTAGCTCAAGGATTTTGGATGCACAAGTAGTATCTCTACTTAGTACATGATTTTGGCTAGCAAAAGATAGGGGGCAAGCACCACATGTTAGAGGATCCATAACAATATAACTTCTATGCAAATATACCCAAACATAACTCATTATGTTGTCTTCCTTGCCCAACTTCAACTAATTTGCTCAAGCTTGAAAATAATTAATGGGTATTCACAATCATAAAAGATGTCCAAGATAATATATTTATATGTGAAAGTTCTCTTCCATATACTATCTTTCATGAATTGCTCGAATGACTAATATTGTGATTGTCAAACTTCAATAGATTTTACTTTCTAAACCAAGTGTGAAATATTTCTAAGCATGAGACAAGCATATGAAGCACATCTAATTTCAACTTTATGATATTCAATTCATTCAACACTTTACTCTTGGGATATAAGTGAAGCACAAGAATAAATGACAAACTACTCCAAAAGATATAAGTGAAGATCAACGAGTAGTCAAACAATTAAGTAGCTATGTGAAGACTCTCTCCAAATAAAGATTTAAGATCTTGACAATTTTATTAAAACAGCAAACAAAATGAAAATAAAAGGACACTCCAAGAATATCACATATCATGTGAACAAGTAAAAACTTAGGCTAACCGATAGGTGTTGATGAAGAAAGGTGGGATGCCTACCGGAGCATCCCCAAGCTTAGTTGCTTGAGACTTCTTGGAATGTTTTCTTGGGGTGCCTTGGGCATCCCCAAGCTTGAGCTCTTGTGTCTCCTTAATTCCTCTCATATCATGGCTTCTCCTAAATCTTAAAAACTTCATCCACACAAAACTCAACAAGAACTCGTGAGATAAGTTAGTATAAATCAACTCAAAACCTTAACATCCTCTACTGTAGCAAATCACTAAAATTATAATTAAAAATTTCATACTAAATGCATCTTCATATTTAATACTCCTATCCACAAATAGAAATATTAAACAAGGAACATATGCAAACAATGCAACTATAACCGAAATCTGCCAAAACAGAACAGTCTGTAAAGGGGGATTTAAAATTCATACTTCCCTAACTCCAAAAATTCTGAAAAATTACCAAGTGATAGATAACTCATGCTTACTGTGTAAAAATTTCAGATTTTTATCATGTTCTTACAATTCAAAAAAATTCAGGACATAACAGAAAACTTTCTGTTTTCAAACAACAACACATAAACTTTCAAACTGAGCATGGTAAAGGCTATAATTGGCATTTTATTGAACTAAAAGATACAAAACATGATTATTGATAATATCAAGCAAATCTCAACAAAATAAAATGATGCTCCAAGCAAAACTCATATTATGTGATGAATAAAAATATAGCTCCAAGTGAGGTTACCGATAATGTTGAAGACAAAAGAGGGGATGCCTTCCGGGGCATCCCCAAGCTTAGTTGCTTGGGTCTTCCTTGAATATTACCTTGGGGTGCCTTGGGAATCCCCAAGCTTAGGGTCTTGCCGCTCCGTATTCTCCTCATATCGTTATCTCACCCAAAACTTGAAAACTTGAATCACACAAAACTTAACGGAACTTGTGAGATAGGTTAGTATGATAAAAGTAAATCATCCACTTAGGTACTGTCAAGACAAGATTCATAATTGTTATCACATAATTCCTACTGTATTCTATCATTTCCACAATTTATATTACTCAATATGAGCTATGGAAACACTAAAACAAGCATACTATGCATTGAAAACAGAATCTGTCAAAAACAGAACAGCATGTAGTGAGCGATTTAAAATCCATACTTCTATACCTCCAAAAATTCTGAAAAATTAGTAAAACGTAAATAATTTGTAACCCAATACTCTGTAAAAAATTTAGAATTTTCTCACGCTCCAGTACAGAATAGAAATTCCAGCCCTGGACGCAAAAGTTTCTATTTTTGCACAGAATCAAATCAACAAGCATCCACACTATCCCAAAGGCTTTACTTGGTACATTATTGAAAGAAAGCATATAAAACATGATTACTACAGTAGATTAATTATGTAGACACACAAAAACAGTAGGTATAAATATTGGGTTGTCTCCCAACAAGCGCTTTTCTTTAATGCCTTTTAGCTAGGCATGATGATTTCAATGATGCTCGCATAAAAGTAAAGAATTGAAACACAAAGGGAGCATCATGAAGCATATGACTAGCACATTTAAGCCTAACCCACTTCCTATTCATAGATATTTTGTGAGCAAATAGTTTATGGGAGCAAGAATCAACTAGCATAGGAAGGCAAAACAAGCATAACTTCAAAACTTTCAACACATAGAGAGAAAACTTGATATTATTGCAACACCTACAAGCATATGATCGTCTCTCATAATAATTTTCAGTAGCATCATGAAGAAATTCAACAATATATCCATCACACAAAGCATTCTTGTCATGATACATAAGCATAGAATTTTTATTACTCTCCACACAAGCAATTTTCTTCTCATTCATAATAGTGGGAGCAAACTCAACATAATAACTATCATGTGATACTTGATTGACGTAACCCAATTGACCATTAAAATTATATTGACAATTTTCATGGTTTTCATTACTCTTTATAGCATACATGTCAACACAATAATCATCATAGATAGCAACTTTATTATCATAATCAATTGAAACCTCTTCCAAAATAGTGGGATCATCATTAAATAAAGTCATGACCTCTCCAAATCCACTATCATAATTATTGCCATAAGATTCAACACCCTCCAAAATAGTGGGATCATTATGGCAATATAATTTTAATGGTCATGACTTTATTGCCACATAAAGTTGACACTCTTCCAAACCCACTTTCATCATTGTAATCATCATAAATAGGAGGCATGCAATCATCATAATAAATTTGCTCATCAAAACTTGGGGGACTAAAAATATCATCTTCATCAAACATAGCATCCCCAAGCTTGTAGCTTTGCATAGCATTAGCATCATGGATATTCATAGAAAGCATACTAACAACATTGCAATCATATTCATCATTCAAAGGACTCACTTAAAACGTTTTATTAAATTCCTCCTCTAACAATTGAGCACAATTTTCCGATCCATCATTTTCAAGAAAGATATTATAAAGGTTAAGCATTTGAGGCAACCTCAATTCCATTTTTTTGTAGTTTTCTTTTATATAACCAAACTAGTGATAAAACAAGAAACTAAAAGATTCAATTGCAAGATCTAAAGATATACCTTCAAGCACTCACCTCCCCGGCAATGGCGCCAGAAAAGAGGTTGATGTCTACTACGCAACTTTATTCTTGTAGACTTTGTTGGTCCTCCAAGTGCAGAGTTTTGTAGGACAGTAGCAAATTTCCCTCAAGTGGATGACCTAAGGTTTATCAATCCGTGGGAGGCGTATGATGAAGATGGTCTCTCTCAAACAACCCTGCAATCAAATACAAGAAATCTCTTCTGTCCCCAACACACCCAGTACAATGGCAAATTGTATAGGTGCACTAGTTCGGCGAAGACATGGTGATACAAGTGTAGTATGGATAGTAGATATAGGTTTTTGTAATCTGAAAATAAAAAACAGCAAGGTAGCAAGTAACAAAAGTGAGCACAAACGGTATTGCAATGCTTGAAAACAAGGCCTAGGTTTCATACTTTCACTAGTGCAATCTCTCAACAATGCTAACATAATTGAATCATATAACAATCCCTCAACGTGCGATAAAGAATCACTCCCAAAGTTCTTATCTAGCAGAGAACATAAGAAGAAATTGTTGTAGGGTACGAAACCACCTCAAAGTTATCCTTTCCGATCAATCTATTGAGCCATCCCTATAAGTGTCACAAACAGCCCTAGAGTTCGTACTAAAATAACACCATATGATACGCATCAACCAACTCTAATGTCACCTAGATACTCCAATGTCACCACAAGTATCCGTGAGTAGATTATTCGATATGCATCAAAACAACTTCAGATTCATAATATTCAATCCACACAAAGAACTTCAAAGAGTACCCCAAAGTTTCGATCGGAGAAAAGAAGATGAAAACATGCAACCAACCCCTATGCCTAGATCACCCCAAGGTCATGCAAATCCGCGAGTTGATCACCAAAACATACATCAAGTGAACCAATAGAATACCCCGTTGTCACCACGGGTATCCACATGCAAGACATACATCGTGTTCTCAAATCTGAAATATTAAATCCGATAATAACGAAACCTCAAAGGGAAAGACTCAATTCATCACAAGAAGATAGAGAGGGAAGAAACACCATATGATCCAACTATATTAACAAAGCTCGCGATACATCAAGATAATGCTAAATCAAGAACACGAGAGAAAGAGAGAGAGATCACATAGCTACTAGTACATACCCTCAGCCCCGAGGGTGAACTACTCCCTCCTCGTCATGGAGACCGCCGGGATGATGAAGATGGCCTCCGGTGATGATTCTCCCTCCGGCAGGGTGCCGGAACAGGGCTCCAGATGGTATTTCTTCGGTACAGAGGCTTGCGACGGCGGCGTTGAAGTTCTAGGTTTATTTCTGGGGGTTTCTCTATTTATAGGATTTTTCAGCATTGAAATCACGCAAAACGGAGTTACGAGGGCCCCACAAGGCAGCACAGTGTGACCCTCCCAGGCCGCGCCGTGGTGCCTTGTGAGCACCTCGTGAGGCTTCTGGTCCTTCCACGAAGTTTCGGGGGTCTCTTTTGGTCCCAAAAAAAATCGTCAAAAAGTTTTGTCCAATTCCGAGAACTTTTATTTCTGCACAAAAAACAACACCACGGTAGTTCTGCTGAAAACAGCGTCAGTCCGGGTTAGTTCTAATCAAATCATACCAAAACCATATAGAATTGTTGTAAATATGGCATGAATACTTCATAAATTATAGATACGTTGGAGACGTATCACCTAGCCCGTCATCTGTAGCCAGTAGCCCCCGAGCCCAAGTCTGGTTTTGAAGAAACCGACCGTGGGGTCGATGTAGGGATAAGTTTTAGGTGCTGATCTAGTAGCCCCCAAGACTCTGGTCGCTTTTCAAAAGGGATTGACCAGAGGTTTTAAAGTCGAAGAAATGGGGACTAAGGCCCGAGTGCATGTTTGCACTTCTCGACCTCGGCTCTGAACTCCGCCTCCGAGGAGGTGGCGGAGATGAATAGGAAGCTGTAGAGGTCCGAGGAGGACCTCGATCTGATGAGAAAGCAGATTGAGGTGTCTCAAGGTAAACGTCAAGAAGTTTTGAGAGTATCGATTTCACTTCAGGAAATGTTGTTAAAAGATCTAATTCTGACGCCGAGCTGTTTTTGCATGACAGCTGCTTCGGCGGAGCTTGAGACACTGAAGGCTGAGCTGGCCAAAGCTCAGCAAGAGGCAGAACAGCAGAAGGCTGCGGCCTCAAAGGGCGGGGAGGAGCTAGCTGCCGAGAAGGCGGCCAGGAAGAAGGACCAGTCACGGGTCCTGGAAGTAGAGAAGACCTTGGAGGGCGTCTACAAGGAGCGCGACGCCTTCCTGGAGAAGGAGAAGGTGGCAAGCACCAAGCTCGAAAAGCTGCGCCAGGCCCATGCCGAGGTCCAATCCCAGGCCCGTGCTGACCGCGAGGTGCTTCAGCAAGTGAAGCAGATTGCTGCCGGTAAGCCGTTTTTGCTTCAGTGTGTTTTCGGCCGCAAGGAGTTCGTCGAGCTCACCCAGCTGTGGTGACCCGCAGAGGCCTTCGCGGATCTCCCGAGGAGCGCGGCGGATGCCGGCCGCTTCTACGGTGCGCAGGAGGGCCATGCTGCGGAGAGGGCGTTCTAGCTTCAATTCCAGGCGCCCTCGCATCCGGAGCTGCTTAACAATCAGATGAAGCAGCTGATGGAGCTCCTGCGCATGGCAAGGCCGGTGCTTCAAGACCTCTGCGCCAATCTTTGGCCCACGGAGGCTCTTCCGACCAGCTTCTTCGGATTCTTAGCCCGTCTGTGGGAGGCCGCCCCCCAGTTGGTCTGCTGGAAGCGTTCGACATTCCTGGAGGGGGCTCAGCGGGCGTATGCCCGCATCAACACGCACTACCCGCGTGTTGAACCAGTGGTGGTGGCCGCCCGGCTCCCCGAAGGGAAGAACCGAACCGTAGAGCAGTACCTGAGCAAGGCGATGGAGGGGGCCCGGATCACCGAGCCGGAATGCGCTAAGGAAAATCTGTATTTTTAGATTTGTATTTCGGTATGCCGAAGTGTAGTTCGGATGTAAAAAAACAATCCTTTCTTGTGCAATGAATTCGGCTTTAATTTCCGACATGTGCTTGTGTGTTTTTCTTTTTTTGGCTCCTGTGTGACCGTTTGTAACTGAAAGTGACCAGTCGTCGACTTCGACCCCTTTGTGTAGTACACATCGGGTGTTTCCGCGGCAGCCATGACCCTTAGACGACGTCTTGGTTCTTGAAGGTGGTCCGTGCTCGCGAGAACAAGGCAATCAGACTATAGCGGTTTTATAACTTTCACTTAGTCGTAGGAGCTTGACTCTGGGGACTGATGACGAGCCCCCGGTCCGTGGAGCTGTTCGACTATATGGCCGAGGTCTAGGCCACTAACCACTTCGGCTGATTTAATATGGAGCCCTTCATTTAACATGGGTAACCTCGAGGGGTACATTGCTGGACACTGTCTTCAGATGGCCGACCAGTTTGCGCTTACCAAGACAGTCAGTTTTCGGCTTTACCCACTGAGGCGCTTTGCCATGCAAGCTGGCAGCGCAATCACAGTGGTTCTCCCTTTACACCCCTAGTCGAATAGATCGGAAACTTAAGGGGTAAGCACAGGAGCCGGGTAACCCAACTATTGACCAAAATCGAGGTTCGAAACTGATTCATATAATGCGACATCCAAGACGCCGAATAGGCACTTCGAACTTGTAAGGGCGTGAGATTAAAAGCGAGGCCCATGGTGATTGTAAATAACAGTTGTATCATGAATGTATGCTTTCGGCTCAAGGGCAGTGAACATGAGGAAACGCATAAGGACCTTAATGGGTGCACTTTTTCTTTCATGTAGTCGAGCTGTACATGCCGAGCTTTAACAAAAGGAACTTGTAGAAGATACAACATAGAAAAAGAAAGATTGAAGGAGTAAGAACAGGGCGGATATGCTAATGGGTTTATTCGCCCAAGACCGTCGCTGCCACACGTCTGCGTCTCCGTGTCGTTAACCAGCTTGCCTTCGTTGAGAGCGAAGGAGGTATGGGCTGTCTGCGACCTCGGCCGTTTGCTTGCTTGATGCTTTCGTCGATCGAGTCCTTTGAAAAGGTGCGCGACTGCTGTATGGATGGTTCAAGCCGTGTGGACATGCTGCTTCTATCCGGGCCTTTTACAGTGCCCTACCGGTATGCAAGTCCGAAGTGCGTTGCTGCTCAGTCGAGCTGATAGCAACGCGTCATATGCTTCGGCTCCTCGGCCGCCCATGGAATTTTTAGTGCGAAGTTGTGCACCCAGGGGACGTAATGCCCTTCCAAGGGGAGGCAATCGAGGAGCCCGTGCCCCTATTTAGGGGCAATGGTGGCCTGGCTGAGGTTGGTTCGCATGGCCCGTATGCGTTTTGAAGAGCTGGGCTTGTGGCGAGCTGCCTCCTCGGTTGCCTGCACCTCGGCTGCGAAAGCCGCGGTCTGTTCCTTTGTTCAAAGGGAGTGTTCGGTGTTACCATTGACTGTAATAACACCATTTGGTCCTGACATTTTCATCTTTAAGTATGCATAATACGGGACTGCGTTTAAAGCGGGCGAATGCAGTGCGTCCGAGCAGCGCGTGGTATCCGCTCCGAAAAGGGATTATGTCGAAGATTAACTCTTCACTTTGGAAGTTCTCGGGTGAACCAAAGACTACTTCCAGCATTACTATTCCCGTGCAGCGGGCTTCCATGCCTGGTATGACACCTTTGAAGGTGGTTGTGTTGGGTTTGATGCTGGATGAGTCAATGCCCATCTTCCCGATCGTATCCGCATAGATTAAATTGAGGCCTGCTGCCTCCGTCCATAAGGACACGCATTAGATGGAATCCATCAACGATCGGATCCAGGACCAAGGCAGCCGATCCGCCATGTCGGATGCTGGTTGGGTGATCGTGTTTGTCGAACATGATCGGGTAAGCCGACCATGGATTGAACTTCGGGGCGACAGGCTCTAAAGCGTAAATGTCCCGAAGTGCACGTTTCCGCTCCTTATTAGGGATGTGGGTCACGTAAATCATGTTTATGTCCTTCACCTCAGGAGGGAACTGCTTCTGGTTTCCATTGTTGGGTCGCCGAGGTTCATCCTCGTCCTCGCTGCGAGGTTGAGCTTTAGTTTGGTTCTCCATTGCTATTTTTCTGGTCTGCGTTAAGACCTAGCACTTCCGGTTTGTATGGTTTGCTAGCTTGTCCGAGGTACCATGTATTTGGCATGGCCTGTCGAGGATCCTGTCGAGCTGGCTGGGCCCGTCCTTGTTCCCTTTAAAGGGTCTCTTTTTCTGACCGGATCTAGGTCCGTTGAACACTGCATTTACTGCGACGTCCTCGGTGTCGCACCCACCATTTTTATGCTTGCGCTTATTTTTATTGCGCCTCGGCTTGCCATTGGCGTCGCGAGTTTCCGAAGTGCCAGCCTCACCGTTGTGAGTACTGCGGGCCAGCCAGCTGTCCTCTCCCATGTAAAAGCGGGTCATGAGTGAGGTAAGGGCCGCCATGGTCCTTGGCTTATCCTGCCCGAGCTGGCATGCAAGCCACTCATCTCAGATGCTATGCCGAAAAGCGGTGATAGCCTCGGCGTCGGGGCAGTCCATAATTTGGTTCTTTTTAGTTAAGAACCTGTTCCAGAATTTCCTTGCTGACTCGCCGGGCTGTTGGATGACGTGGCTGAGGTCGTCGGCATCTTGAGGCCGGACATAAGTGCCCTGGAAGTTAGCTCTAAAGGCGTCCTCCAGTGCTTCCCAACTTCCAATTGAATGAGGAGGCAGGCTATTAAGCCAATGCCTCGCCGGCCCCTTTAATTTGAGCAGCAGATATTTGATGGCGTGGAGGTCATCTCCATGCGCCATGTGGATGTGGAGAAGAAAATCTTCGATCCACACCGCTGGGTCAGTAGTACCATCATACGGTTTGATGTTGATGGGCTTAAATCCGTCAGGGAACTGATGTTCCATTACCCTGTCTGTAAAGCAGATCAGGTGGGCGGGACCTCGGAACCGAGCAGTCTCACGTCGGTCTTCGGAATTAATCCGCAGTTGTTCCTGTCTATCCAGGCGTCGTAGCCATCGAGCCCGGCCGGTGCACGTCCTCTTGACCGTATATGGACCGAGGCGGTGCCCGATTTGCCTCTATCTGGCATCTCGCGTCGTATGGATCGGTGTAATCGACCGGATCCTTGCCATAACGGCGAGTAGTTGTTTGGGTGCATAAATTTTCCCGCACCGGCCTGTCGCGCCCGCTAGGGGGACGGTCTGGTTCGTCAGCCCGTCCGCGTGTTAAGAGCACATCATCGGCTAGTTCTTCATCGTATTCGGGCAGCAAACGCTTGCGCGGGTAAGATTTAGGCGCACTCCGGAGTCGGTCCTCGAGGTCTTGCTCGGCGGAGAGTATCTCGACCCACTTAATCATTCAACGCGTCTTGGTTGGCTTGCAGCTGCTACTGCTTTCGTTTCATGCTTTGGGCGGTGGCTATGAGGCGTCCCCGGAACCGCTCCTGCTCAAAGGGGTCTTCGAGGACCATAAAGTCCTCGGTGCCCAGGCTTTCGTCCTCTTCGGACTGAGGGAAGTAATTGTCATCGGCCCCTTCGAAGAGGTCATAGGGGTCCTCATCCTCGGGGATTCCCGCGGGGCTATGCGGCCGCTCTGGGGAGGCTTGTAAATCCTCTCCCAGGTCGTCGGCGTCGTCTGTCGCTGCCCCGGTGTTGGTGGCAGTGGCGTCGTGCCCTCTAGGGTCGCCATTGGTACCTCGTCCGCGCCTTCGCCGGCGTCTTGATGGAGGTTTTGGAGTATCCACCATGTATACGTCATAGGTGGAGGTAGCAGTCCATTTTCCGGTGTTGACCAGCGGCGTGGTGGTTTCTGTGGGGCCATCGACATCTTCATCCATGTCGATGGCTTCATCATAATCCAACACGTCGGTTAAATCATCGACCGTGGCGACTAAATGGGTGGTGGGTGTGCTACTTGTGATCTGCGTTGGTAATTCCCTGAAGAGGAAGGGAGATGCAGTACAATAGAGATAAGTATTTCCCTCAGTTATGAAACCAAGATTATCAATCCAGTAGGAGAATCACGCAACACCTCTGAAAGCACATTTGCTCCCTTGGTGGTTTTGGTAATTTATGCCAACATACATGTTGTTGGACTAATGCTTTTATCTAGTGAATTTCAGACAAGTTCAACAATGGCGTGGCGTGGACAAGAGGACGTGGAACCCCCTCAAATAGCTAAGGACAAGGATTGGCAAAAGATCAAGACTCTACATTTTTGGTTTAGTGATCCAAGATCACATTGAGTCCATAGGAAAGCCGATACTATTAAAAGGGGATGAGGTGTTGCTTAATGGTCTTTTTGCTCAAGTGCTTAGTGACAGTATTCCTAAACCCTCAACCACTCTCTCTACCCAAATATGTCCTAAACCTAAAGTCCAACTCGGCCCCACCGAAATTTCCAATCCGGCCCCACCGAGTTCATCCAAGACTTAGCCGCTGCCAAAACCCTAACAAATCGGATCCACCGAAATGGATCTCGGTCCCACCGAGATGGCCTTGCCAACTCTCTGTAATCGGTTGCATTCACTTCGGTCTCACCGAATTATGCATATCGGTCTCACCGAGATGGCTTGCCAAGTCTCTGTTGCCTTATTGCTTCACTTCGGTCCTACCAAGTTGATGCAATCGGTGCCACCGAGATGAGGATTGCCCTAAGCCATTGCACTTCGGTCCATCCGAGTTGTTCGTATCGGTCCCACCGAGATTCCTAAAGTTCATATCTTTTACACAGTTCGGTGCTACCGAGATGATCGTTTTGGTGCCACCGAGTTGGGTCAAAAGTGTGTAACGGTTGGATTTTGTGTGGAGGCTATATATACCCCTCCACCCCATCCTTCTCAGAAAGGAGAGCCATCAGAACGTGCCTACACTTCCACCATACACTTTCTGAGAGAGAACCACCTACTCATGTGTTGAGATCAAGATATTCCATTCCTACCATTTGAATCTTGATTTCTAGCCTTTCCCAAGTTACTTTCCACTCAAATCCCTCTTCCACCATAGCCAAATCTATGAGGAGTTGACTGAGTGCTGGGAAGACTATCATTTGAAGCACAAGAGCAAGGAGTTCACCAACAACACACCGTCTATTACCTTTTGGAGAGTGGTGTCTCCTAGATTGGTTAGGTGTCACTTGGGAGCCTCCAACCTGATGTGGAGTTGAACCAAGCAGTTTGTAAGGGCAAGGAGATCGCCTACTTCATGAAGATCTACCCCGAGTGAGGCTAGTCCTTCATGGATGTAAGCCATGGTGGAATAGACAAGGTTGCTTCTTCGTGGAGCCTTCGTGGGTGGAGCCCTCCATGGACTCGCGCAACCGTTACCCTTCGTGGGTTGAAGTCTGCATCAACGTGGACGTACGATAGCACCACCTATCGGAACCACGCCAAAAACCACCGTGTCTTCATTGCGTTTGATCTTCCATACTCTACCCCTTTATTTTTCGTACTATTGCATGCTTTACTATTTCCGCTACTCAATCTCTAGATATGCATGTGTAGAAAGTATTGGAGTGATCTTAACTTGTGCCAAAATCTGCCTAAATTCCAATAGAAATTAAAAACTGCACCTTTGGCTGGTTAGGAGTCTATTCACCCCCCCTCTAGACATATCTCCTCGATCCTACAACCTCGTTAGCAGCACCTGCACAAAAAACAACAAATCCTTGCACCCAACGCAAACAAGGGGTTGTCAATCCCTCGGTGGTTAATTGCAAGATTAAATTGTATTTGATAGATAGATAGATTGAAACAAAAATACAAAATAAAATAAATAAACAAAAAGTGCAGCAAGATATTTTTAGGGTTTTTAATATATGATTTAGATAGACCCGGGGCCAAAGTTTTCACTAGAGGCTTCTCTCAAGAAAATAGCATACGGTGGGTAAACAAATTACTGTTGGGCAATTGATAGAAAAGCAAACAATCATGATGATATCCAAGGCAATGATCATGTATATAGGCATCACGTCCAAGACAAGTAGACCGACTCCTGCCTGCATCTACTACCATTACTCCACACATCGACCGCTATCCAGCATGCATCTAGTGTATTAAGTCCATAAAGAACGGAGTAACGCCTTAAGCAAGATGACATGATGTAGACAAAGTAAACTCACGCATGACTAAACCCCATCTTTTTACCCTTAATAGCAACGATACATACGTGTCATGTCCCTTTCTGTCACTGGGATTGAGCACCGCAAGATCGAACCCATTACAAAGCACCTCTTCCCATGGCAAGATAAATCAATCTAGTTGGCCAAACCAAATCAATAGATCGGAGAAGAAATACGAAGCTATAATAATCATGCATAAAAGAGATCAGAGAAGACTCTAATAATATTCATGGATAATCTGATCATAAACTCACAATTCATCGGATCCCAACAAACACACCGCAAAAAGTGATTACATCGGATAGAACTCCAAGAACATCGAGGAGAACATTTTATTGAAGATCAAAAAGAGAGAAGAAGCCATCTAGCTACTAACTATGGACCCGAAGGTCTATGGTAAACTACTCACACATCATCGGAAGGGCAGCAAGGCTGATGTAGAGCCCCTCCGTGATCGATTCCCCCTCCGATGGAACACCAATAAAGGCCTCCAAATGGGATCTCTCGAGAACAGAAACTTGCGGCGGTGGAAAAAGTATTTCGTGGACTCCTCTGTTGGTTTCCCGATTTTTGGGAATTTATAGTGGTGGACTTAGGTCAAAAGGGGCAGAGGTGGGCCCACGAGGCACCAGGGCGCGCCTGCCCACCCCCCAGGCGCGCCCTGGTGGCTCGTGGCCACCTCCTGGGGCTTCTGGCCTTCTCCCGAAGCTTCTAGTGTTGGTTATGTCCAGAAAAAAATCTCCAAAAATTTTCGTGGCATTTGGACTTCGTTTGGTATTGATATTCTGTAAAACCAAAAACAGGCAGAAAACAGCAACTGGCACTGGGCACTAAGTTAATAGGTTAGTCCAAAAAAATGATATATAATTGCTTGTAAATGTATATAAAACATCCAAGATTGATAATATAACAGCATGGAACAATCAAAAATTATAGATACGTTGGAGACGTATCAGCATCCCCAAGCTTAATTCCTGCTCATCCTCGAGTAGGTAAATGATAAAAACAAATTTTTTGATGTGGAATTCTGCCTATCATATTCATCATATTCTTTTCTTTTATAGCATGGACATTTGGACTTAAATGATTCAAAGCAATAGTCTATAGTTTGACATGAAGATATAAATACTCAAGCATACTAACAAGCAATCATGTCTTTCACAATATCAACGCTAAAGAAAGTTATCCCTAGCCCATTATGCTCAATCATTGATCCTTTCATGAAACACACTCAAATATTAGCTACACACAATGCACAAGTATGACAATAGTGCTCTCTAGTTGGTGTTTTATAAGAGAAGATGGAGACTCAAAATAAAAATAAAAATTGCATAAAAGTAAATAGATAGGCCCTTCGCAGAGGAAAGCAGAGATTTGCTAATGTGCCAGAGCTCAAAGCTTAAATTAGAGAGATGAAAATATTTTGAGAGGCATGCTTTTCCTGTCAACGAAAACGACCGAGAATTCCCAATATCTTCCATGCTAGACACGTCATAGGCGGTTCCCAAACAGAAAGTAAAGTTTATTTCCTTTCCACCATTCTTTCACAATCCATGGCTAGCTGTATCCACGGGTGCCCTCCATACCAACACTTTCCAAGGAATTTTGTTGTTATTAATTTTTGATTTCATTGTGGGACTGGGCATCCCTATTACCAGCCACTCTCTCGTGCAATGACAAGTGAATAAACACTCATCATGAGAATAACACACCTAGTATGGAAAATATTGGCCACCCCCTGCCGCTTCATGAGCGGTACGGGCACACAAAACGGAAAAATTATTTTGAAAATTAGAGTTGGCACACGCAAATTTACTTGGAACGGCATGGAAATACCGCATATATGTAGATATGGTGGCCTCATTTGGCACAACTTGGGTTTAAGGAGTT
Organism: Elymus sibiricus; assembly: GCA_039707655.1. Taxonomy (NCBI): domain Eukaryota; kingdom Viridiplantae; phylum Streptophyta; class Magnoliopsida; order Poales; family Poaceae; genus Elymus; species Elymus sibiricus. The sequence goes on from CM077674.1 coordinate 260,228,293, forward strand.
TGGATGCACAAGCAGTATTTCCGCTTAGTACAAATGAAGGCTAGCAAATAGATTGAGAAGCAACCAACCAAAAAGTGAAAACGGTCATAAACATGCATTGAACATAACTAACACCGAATAATGCACCATAAGTAGGATATAATTTCTTTGCATAACTATTGACTTAATGTGCATGCATAGGGAATCACAAACCTTAACACTAATATTCTTACTAATTCACAATTACTCACTAACATGACTCACATATCATCATCTCCATATCGCAAAACTATTGCAAGGAATCACATTTATCATATCCAATGATCTATATGAAAGTTTTTATTATATCCCTCTTGAATATTCATCACTTTGGGACCAAATTCATATCTTGTGCAAATTACCATTACTATTATCAACTCTCAAAAAGATATAAGTGAGGCATGAGAGTGCAAATATTTCTTCAAAATTTTCATATTATCAACTCTCAAAATAATATAAGTGAAGCATGAGAGTTTATTTCTTCAAAATTTAGCCACCGTCATGCTCAAAAAGATTTAAGTGAAGCACTAGACCAACTGCCTAGCTCAAAAAAATTAAGTGAAGCAAATAGAGTATTCTAACAAATTATGATGAACGTGTGGCTCTCTCAAATTGGTGTGTCCAGCAAAGATGATTGTGACAAACTAAAAAGCAAACAAAGCAAAGACTCATATAATACACGACGCTCCAAGCAAAACACATATCATGTGACGAATAAAAATATAGGTCCAAGTAAAATTACCGATGGTTGGTAGAAGAAAGAGGGGATGCCTTCCGGGGCACCCCCAAGCTTAGAAGCTTGAGTCTTCCTTGAATATTACCTTGGGGTGCCTCGGGCATCCCCAAGCTTAGGCTCATACCACTCCTTATTCCTTCATCCATCGTGATCTCACCCAAAACTTGAAAACTTCAATCACACAAAACTCAACAAAACCTTCGTGAGATCCGTTAGTATAACAAAACAAATCACTACTTTAAGTACTGTTGCAAACCCATTCATATTTTATTTTTGCATTATACCTACTGTATTCTAACTTCTCCATGGCTTATACCCCCCGATACAATCCATAGTTTCATCAAAACAAGCAAGTAGTGCATCAAAAACAGAATCTGTCAAAAACAGAACAGTCTGTAGAAATCTATTTAAAAGCTATACTTCTGTAAATCCAAAAATTGTGAAAAATTAGGACAACGTGGGAAATTCATATACCAATACTGTGTAAGAATTTTAGATTTTTCTGACGCTCCAGTACAGAACCAAAATTCCAGTACTGGACGCAAAACTTTCTGTTTTCCAAACAGCATCAATTATACTATCTTCCAAATCATCCCAAAGGTTTTACTTGGCACAAACACTAACTAAAACAAAAAAACACAAGCTTAACAGTAGCATAAATATGAAAACACACCATAACAGAAACAAAAAGTAAAAATTTATTTTATTCATTGGGTTGCCTCCCAACAAGCGCTATTGTTTTATGCCCCTAGCTAGGCATAATGCATAGTTTCAAGTATTGTCATCTTTCTTCTTCTTATCAAAAGATGTAATTTTATCAGAGGGTTTTTCAAAGGTAATATGAAACACATCATCCATAGTAATTTTAGCATTAGCAAGTTGTCCATCTGTAAATCCCTCTTGATTACCGGCTACAATCCAAGAGTATTGTCTATTAACACTATTGAAAACATGTTGGATTATATTCGAAGGAGGAACTTCCTTTTTAACATTCTCATCAAAGATGTGGTCATTGCGGAACAAATATCTCAACAAGTAATAATTATTATAAAGGATCTCATCTATTACCGGTTTTTCATGGCTCATACCATAAAACTCAAAGATCTCCCTAGCTTCTCGCACTATGTGATCAAATTCATTCATGAGAACAAGGGTGGCTATTTTCTTAGCTCTAGGATCTTTTATAACTGGTAACTCATAAAACAATCTTTGCAAAGTAGGATGGGTGCGAATAAATCTGCTTTCAAGTAGGAGAATAAGTGCGGAAATAGCATCGGCATAATTCTTAGTTTCTTTAAGTATAGGAGCATCATCAAAGGCCAAGGTCCCAATGCAATTAAAGAATTCTTGGATGACGCTTTTTCCTATAACATTACCATGTCCCAACACAAAAGTTTTAGCATCAAGATTGGTAGAACTTACCATTTTAGGAGTTTTACCATCATCAGTTTCCGCCATGCCAAAATCACTCATGATAACAATCTTCATGCAAGCGAACAAGCAAACAAGAAAAGGCAAACGGAAAATATTTTTGTATTTTTGTAAAAACTTTTAGAAGTGAGGGAGATGAAAATGAGAGGCAAATGCAAATAAAAGGTAAATAAGGTAAATGCAAGGAGATGAAAGTTTTATGCGTAGGTACTTGATAGATGTTGATGATGTCTCCCCGGCAACGGCGCCAGAAATTCTTCCTGCTACTTGTGAGCTGCGTTGGTAATTCCCTGAAGAGGAAGGGAGATGCAGTACAGTAGAGATAAGTATTTCCCTCAGTTATGAAACCAAGGTTATCAATCCAGTAGGAGAATTACGCAACACCTCGTTAGCAGCACCTGCACACAAAACAACAAATCCTTGCACCCAAAGCAAACAAGGGGTTGTCAATCCCTCGGCGGTTAATTGCAAGATTAAATTGTATGTGATAGATAGATAGATTGAAACAAAAATACAAAATAAAATAAATAAACAAAAGGTGCAGCAATATATTTTTAGGGTTTTTAATATATGATTTAGATAGACCCGGGGGCCATAGTTTTCACTAGAGGCTTCTCTCAAGAAAATAGCATACGGTGGGTAAACAAATTACTGTTGGGCAATTGATAGAAAAGCAAATAATCATGACGATATCCAAGGCAATGATCATGTATATATGCATCATGTCCGAGACAAGTAGACCGACTCCTGCCTGCATCTATTACTATTACTCAACACATCGACCGTTATCCAGCATGCATCTAGTGTATTAAGTCCATAAAGAATGGAGTAACGCTTTAAGCAAGATGACATGATGTAGACAAAGTAAACTCACGCATGAATAAACCCCATATTTTTACCCTTAATAGCAACAATACATACGTGTCATGTCCCTTTCTGTCACTGGGATTGAGCACCGCAAGATCGAACCCATTACAAAGCACCTCTTCCCATGGCAAGATAAATCAATCTAGTTGGCCAAACAAAATCAATAGATCGGAGAAGAAATACGAAGCTATAATAATCATGCATAAAAGAGATCAGAGAAGACTCAAATAATATTCATACATAATCTGATCATAAACTCACAATTCATCGGATCCCAACAAACACACCGCAAAAAGTGATTACATTAGATAGAACTCAAAGAACATCGAGGAGAACATTGTATTGAAGATCAAAAAGAGAGAAGAATCCATCTAGCTACTAACTATGGACCCGAAGGTCTATGGTAAACTACTCACGCATCATCGGAAGGGCAGCAAAGTTGATGTAGAGCCCCTCCGTGATCGATTCCCCCTCCGGTGGAGCACCGAAAAAGGCCTCCAGATGGGATCTCTTGAGAACCGAAACTTGCGGCGGTGGAAAAAGTATTTCGTGGACTCCTCTGTTGGTTTCGTATTTTTTTGGGAATTTATAGTGGTGGAATTAGGTCAAAAGGGGCAGAGGTGGGCCCACGAGGCACCAGGGCGCGCCTGCCCCCCTAGGCGCGCCCTGGTGGCTCGTGGCCACCTCCTGGGGCTTCTGGCCTTCTCCCGAAGCTTCTAGTGTTGGTTATGTGCAGAAAAAAAATCTCCAAAAAGTTTTGTGGCATTTGGATTTCGTTTGGTATTGATATTCTGTAAAACCAAAAACAGGCAGAAAACAGCAACTAGCACTGGGCACTAAGTTAATAGGCTAGTCCCCAAAAATGATATATAATTGCTTGTAAATGTATATAAAACATCCAAGATTGATAATATAACAGCATGGAACAATCAAAAATTATAGATACGTTGGAGACGTATCAGGGTGGTATATAAATTTCCCGATCATCGGCTTTAAGTCCGATCTTGCCATAGACCGAAGTCTGGCTATTGGAGATTGATAAGCTTTGAATGCGATCCAGCATCTCATTTAAGTGAGATAGCTCTTCGGGATCCATGGCCTGACTATGAGCCAGGCTGACTTGAAGCACGACTGGTAGATCGCCTGACGCGTCATTAGCCTCATGCGGGGCCGGGGTTGGTCCCGGATCCGTCACCCGAGCCGGCTCTAGATCCAACGTAGTATCCGAAGTGGAGTTTGGAGCGGCGTCGTGGCTTGATGCCAGGACGAGGCTGTCCGTGGTGGAGGTAGTCGATTCCTCCGCAGGGGCCTGGAGGGGCAAGGGATTTGATCCGATGTCCTCGAAGGAGATCGGTCTCGGGGCCGAGCCCCCGATGTCCGCTAAGCCCTCAATCCGGCTTGGCGTCCAACCGGTAAGGACGAGCTCTCCGCGTGAATCCACAGTGTACTCCAGGCCTCCAAAAGTTATTGTGATGCCCCCGACTCAATCGTGCACTAATCATACACGCAAATGCACACGATCAAGCCTAAGGACTCACTTGAAGATATCACAACACAACTCTAAACACAAATAAAGTCATACAAGCTTTATATTACAAGCCAGGGGCCTCGAGGGCTCGAATACATAAGCTTGAGTCATACAAGCATTAGCGGAAGCATTAGATATCTGAGTACAAACATAAAAGTTAAACAGATGTGCCTTAAGAAGGCTGGGCAAAACGACGACATAAGATCGAAAAGGCGCAGGCCTCCTGCCTGGGTGCCTCCTATCTACTCCTGGTCATCGGAGGTCTCCATGTAGTAGTACTCTCCACCAGAGGGGTAGTAGTAGTCGTCGACTGGGGCAGCTGGCTCCGGGGCTCCGTCATCTGGTCGCAACAATCGGGTATGGAGAAAAGGGAAGCAAAGCAACCGTGAGTACTCATCCAAAGTACTCGCAAGACTTACATCAGAACTATTCTACTTATGCATCGGTATCAAAGAAGGACTATCAGTGGACTGGACTGCAGAAATGCCAGAATAGAAGGAAAGGCCTAGCCTAACGAAGACTAGCATCTTCAGCGTCTTGCAACATTAGAAGAGTGCAGATTAGTACATAAATACAGTAGTAGCAACAATTAAAACAGTACTCATGCCCAGAGATCCTTCCTCGACTCCCTGCGAGAAAGCAATCCCGGAGCTAACATATCCAATTAGCATCACAAGTATCCACTTCTAGTTGTAGTAGATCAGGATATTTTCCGAGCGTCCTGTTAACGTGGACACGGCTATTCGAATAGATATACTTCCCTGCAGGGGTGCACCAACTTACCCAACACGCTCGATTAACTCTGGCTGGACACACGTACTCGGTCCATGCCCGACCTCGGCTGATCTACACGCCGTAGTCCTACCTAGGCTCAACAGAGAGGCCAGCACGCTGGTCTACACCCTAAGCGCTCAGGGGTCTTGGGCCCATTGCCCTTTGCACTCCTGCGTGTTGCGAGGATGGCCGGGACCAGACCTAGCCCCTGTATACACACGCAGGCTTTCGCGGTCCACCCGGGCGTGTGCCGCTCAACTGCTGACATCTGAAGAACTTCGGCATATACATACGACGCCGAGTGCCCAAACTATTCCCGCGTGGTGCTTGCTACTTGTAGCTTGCGTTGGTATTATCCCCGAGGAGGAAGGGATGATGCAGCACAGTAGAGATAAGTATTTCCCTCAGTTATGAAACCAAGGTTATCGAACCAGTAGGAGAATCACGCAACACCTCGTTAGCAGTACCTGCACACACAAAAAAATCCTTGCACCCAACGCAAACGAGGGGTTGTCAATCCCTCAGCGGCCAATTGCAAGATTAAATTGTATATGATAGATAGATAGATTGAAACAAAAATACAAAATAAAATAAATAAAAGAAAATGGCAGCAATATTTTTAGGGTTTTAGTAATATGATTTAGATAGACCCGAGGGCCATAGTTTTCACTAGAGGCTTCTCTCGAGAAAATAGCATACGGTGGGTAGACAAATTACTGTTGGGCAATTGATAGAAAAGCAAATAATCATGACGATATCCAAGGCAATGATCATGTATATAGGCATCACGTCCGAGACAAGTAGACCGACTCCTGCCTGCATCTACTACTATTACTCCACACATCGACCGCTATCCAGCATGCATCTAGTGTATTAAGTCCATAAAGAACGGAGTAACGCCTTAAGAACGATGACATGATGTAGACAAGATAAACTCATGTATGAATGAACCCCATATTTTTACCCTTAATAGCAATGATACATACGTGTCATGTCCCTTTCTGACACTGGGATTGAGCACCACAAGATCGAACCCATTACAAAGCACCTCTTCCCATGGCAAGATAAATCAATCTAGTTGGCCAAACCAAATCAATAGATCGGAGAAGAAATACGAAGCTATAATAATCATGCATAAAAGAGATCAGAGAAGACTCAAATAATATTCATGGATAATCTGATCATAAACTCACAATTCATCGGATCCCAACAAACAAACCGCAAAAGTGATTACATCGGATAGAACTCCAAGATTGATAATATAACAGCATGGAACAATAAAAAAAATTATAGATACGTTGGAGACGTATCAGTGGTTAGTGCGATAAGGCCAGAGGCCTACTCAGATCACATATCCTAACCCATTAGTGTGCTGGGAGCTCGTGGAAACGAGCAGAGACTCATGATCATGTGACCCCGTCACCCCGTCTCGTGGACTTACGGCAAGGGCTAAGAATGCCCGGCCGTGCCACATAACTATCTCGCGGGTACCCTCTCGGTCAACCCGACTCCACATTACTCGCGGGTACCCCTTGGGGCCAACCCGACTTTAATCATTGACTGAAATAATAATATGGTATCCGTGTGTCCAACACATCAAGTAGGAATTCGAGGAATCACCCTCGTTGGATTCCCACTCGATGTATCCGTCAAGGTGAACCCGGAGAAATCACCCTCGATGGATTCACACTTGAGAGGTTGTACGACAGTAGCTTCATCGGACGTGGTGAGAGAGGAATCACCCTCGATAACCCACAACCGACTAGCTGGGCTACAGAGACATCATCAGAAGTGATGTATGAGGTATCACCCTCGGCACTCGATGTTAGCTCTGTAGAGTCGTACAACTTAGGGGGTGTGCGGTGATGTGCCGGTCTCAGCCCGTCGATCACATCAGTCGGGGCACTGGTAACTAAGCGGGGCAACTAGAACAATGAAGAGGAGCCACAGATGGTTCACTACCAACCTATACTAAGCATTTAGGATAGCAGGTAAGTTATCAATAACAGTTACAAAAACAGGCTATGCATCAGAATAGGATCAATCAAAACAGTAGCCAACTCTAATCCAAGCATGAGGGAGAAAGAATAGGTGATATAGGCATGTTCAAGGGGGTTTGCTTGCCTGGAAGCTCTGCGGCAAAAGAGGGGTCGTCGACGGTGTGGTTGTACTCTGGAGCTGCGTCGGTCTCGGGGTCTACCGGATAAGAAGAGGGGGAAGAAACAATAAATAAAAGCAAACAAAGCAATACAGATGCATGGCATTGCAATATGCAGTGCTGGTGGTGACCTAATGCAAGGCTACATGTTGCAGACGAAGCGGGAAAATATCTAGGATATTTTCCCGGCCTTAGGCAGTTATCGGAAATACTGAACCGGAGGGGAAGGTTCCATGTTCAGCTAGTTAGGAGTGATGGTCAAGCATTTTGACCACATATTCGGATTCGTCTCGTTTTTCTGATCAACTTTCATGTAGAAAACTTTTCGATCTGAGCTACGGTTTATTTTCTATGATTTTTCAAAGATTTAAACCATTTTCTGAAATTCTAGAATTTAAATCTAATTCAAAATTAACAGAAAAGGATTTACTATGCTAGCATGATGTCAGCAAGTCAACCCTAGCTGTTCCAGGTCAAACCTGACAGCTGGGTCCCACATGTCAGTGACAGAGAGCTAAACAGAGATTAAAATTAAACTAAGAGAGGTTAATTAGAGGGTGGGCCCCATCTGTAAGTGTCTATTTAACTTATTAGATTAATTTTTAAAATCAAATTAGTTTAATTAAACATGGGGGCCCACATGTCAGCGGCACGATGCTGCCATGTCAGCACGTTGACCAGTCAACGTGGTCAACTGGGCCCCTGGGCCCACTGGTCAGTGACCCAGGGAGCCCCACATGGCGGCCACCTCGGCGGTGGCCGGCGGCTTGTCGCTGGCGAATGAAAATCACGGCGGAGGGTCTCGGGCCTCGCCGGAATCGCGCTACAGAGCGCCATTTGACGCGCGGTTAGGCGCGTTGGAACGAGCACTCGACGGTGAGTCGTTCTACGGCGGTGGCTCGGTCTGGAGTGGCTGGAATTGGTCGGAACGGCGACGGTGAGCGGCGGCGCGTACGGGCGAGATTGGCTAGGCCGCTACGGAGCACGGGCAGAAGCGTGCTTGCGCACGTTGGGCTCCCGGGAACCCCAGGAGCTCGATGGTGAGCTCGGGCGAGCGTGGCAGTGGCTGTGGCCACGGCGACGAGCTCGTTGGCGGCGTTACGGGCGCGGCAGCAGCACGGTGAGCTGCGGAGGCGGAGAAGGAGAGGGGAGAGAGAGATCCGGTGTGGGTGCTCACCGTGTTGCTCACGGTGGCCGTTGGGGGGTTTAGTAGCAGAAGACGGCGGCGAATCGACGGCGACAGCAACGGCGACCGAGGAGGAAGAAGAGCTCGCTGGGCTCGCTGCGGTGGCTCCTGGCTCACGCTCGTTGACGGGGACGAGGTAGACGACGACGGCGGAGACGATGGGCACGGTGGCGAGGTGAGGCGAGGTTGGTGGCCGCGGTAACGACGGCGAGCGGCGACGGACGCGCTCGGGGTGACGGAGATCGAGCGGGAGAGAGCGAGAGAGGAGGGGGGCGAGTGGATAGGGACGCCAGGGCGGTCGAGGGCGACGGCCTTATCCGCTCCGCGGCCACTGTGGCGTCGCGGTGTCGCCCAGCCGCCGGCGCGCGCGCGCGGGGCCACGGCGACGACGACACGGGGAGGAGAGAGAGCGGGAGGAGGGAGAAAGGCCGGAGTGGGCTGGGCCGAGTGCACTGTGCACTTAGGCCCAGTCGGTTTAGGCCTTTTTATTTTACTTTTCTGTTTTTCTTTTACAGAAAGGTTTTGAAAAATAAAAGTGTTGCCAAATGCTTTTGTAAAAATGTGAAACTTGCCCACAAAATTACATTGCATTATTCTGCACTGCCACAAAAAGTTTGGGCAATTTTTGAATCCATTTGAATTATTCATAAATGAAATGGCATTTTAAATTGCTGTTTAAGCACTGTTTTAAATGCTATAGCTCATTTTAGCAAAGTGGTGATGTTGTTTTCCTGAACAAATATTTGTTTTGGAATTTTTGCTAAAACATGAACTATTTTCCAGCAATTTTTTAGCAACTTCAAATTTCACTTATGATTTGAATTGAATTCAGTGGTGGAATTTGAAATGAGATATGAATCCACTTGATCAAGCATTGCAAATCACAGTGACTTAGCATAATCATTATGGATCACTGTTGCTCATTACAGAGGGGTGTTACAATTCTCCTCCTCTAAAAGAAATTCTTGTCCCGAGAATTTAGGAGGTAGAAGGGAAGAGATCGGGATATTCCTCGCGAAGACGATCCTCGCGTTCCCAAGTGGCTTCATCTTCAGTATGATTCGACCACTGCACTTTTAGGAACTTGGTTGTCTTATGGCGGGTCCGACGTTCAGCCTTATCAAGAATGCGGATCGGATGCTCTTTATTAGATAGATCATCTTGTAAATTGAGCAATTCATGATCCACTGCCCGGTGCGGAGATTCCTTGAAGCAACGGCGAAGTTGCGACACATGGAAGACGTCGTGGATGTGAGTGAATTGCGGCGGCAACTCCAATTTATATGCCACATGTCCACGTCTGGCGAGAATGAGAAAGGGGCCGATGTAGCAAGGAGCTAACTTGCCCTTGATTCCAAAGCGATGAGTGCCCTTAATAGGAGTGACACGCAGATAAGCTTGCTCACCAGGTTGATAGATCGATCCCCAGTGTTTTCGATCATAATTGCTCTTCTGGTGAGACTGGGCCGCCTTGAGATTTTCTCGGACAATACGGACTTGCTCTTCAGCGTGTTGGATAATATCCAGAGCAATGAGTGGTCGTTCCCCAGTTTCTGACCAATTCAGAGGGGTTCGACACTTACGTCCATATAATACCTCGAAGGGGGCTATTTTCAAGCTAGCTTGATAGCTGTTGTTGTATGAAAATTCAGCATACGGGAGAGATTCTTCCCACTTCTTGCCAAATGATATGACACAAGCACGCAGCATATCTTCAAGCACTTGATTGACTCGTTCAACTTGGCCTTGGGATTGGGGGTGATAAGCTAAACTCCAGGTTATATGAGTTCCCATAGCTTCTTGGAAACTTGCCCAGAACTTAGAGGTGAAAAGGCTGCCACGGTCTGAACTGATCTCCTTGGGAATACCGTGGAGTGATACAATTCTGGAGATATACAAATCTGCTAACTGACTAGCAGTGATCGTCTCCTTGACTGGCAGAAAGTGTGCAACTTTGGAGAGTTGATCAATGACGACAAGAATTGCAGCATGACCCTTTTGTGACTTGGGAAGGCCAGTGATAAGATCCATTTGAACCTTATCACATTTCCATTCAGGAATAGGTAGCGGTTGCAGAATTCCGGCAGGCTTCTGATGTTCTGCCTTAACACGACGGCAAACGTCACATTCGGCCACATAGCGAGCAATATCCTGCTTCATTTTAGACCACCAGTACCTTTGTCGAAGATCACGAAACATCTTGGTGCTACTCGGATGAATAGACAGTGGTGTATCATGTGCCTCCTTCATAACTTTGTCCGTCATAAGTTCGAACCGAGGTACTACAATGCGATCTCTGAAATATAAGGTTCCGTCTTCAGCAAGCGAGAAATCTCTGTACTTTTCAAGGTCAAGATCTCTTTTCATCTGATCAACTTCAGCATCTTTTGCTTGTGTAGATTTAACAGCTTTCTCAAGATCCGGCTGTAGAACAAGGGTATTAAGAGAACCCTGTGGAACGATATGAAGGTTCAACTTGCGCAGTTCTTCATAAAGATGGGGTTGAGCTCGCTGAACCATGAGGTTATTACAATAGGACTTGCGGCTCAAGGCATCGGCCATCACATGAGCTTTGCCAGGGGTATAAGAAATTCCGCAGTCATAGTCTGTAATTGTTTCCAACCATCATTGTTGGCGGAGATTGAGATCCGGCTGAGTAAACAAGTACTTCAGACTTTGGTGATCAGTGTATATCTCACATCGATTACCGAGGAGGTAATGTCGCCACAGATTCAATGCATAAATAACTGCAGCAAGTTCAAGATCATGCACAGGATAGTTTTCTTCATGAGGACGCAACTATCGCGAGACATAAGCAATCACTCTGCGTTCTTGCATCAAGACACAGCCTAATCCTTGACGAGAGGCATCGCAATAAATCACGAAGTCCTTGCGAGAATCCAGAGGAGCAAGCACTGGAGCAGAGGTGTGCGGTGATGTGCTGGTCTCAGTCCGTCGATCACATCGGTCGGGGCTATGGTAACTAAGCGGGGCAACTAGAACAAGGAAGAGGGGCCACATATGGTTCACTACCAACCTATACTAAGCATTTAGGATAGCAGGTAAGGTATCAATAACAGTTACAAAAACAGGCTATGCATCAGAATATGATCAATCAAAACAGTAGCCAATTCTAATGCAAGCATGAGGGAGAAACAATAGGCAATATAGGCATGTTCAAGGGGGTTTGTTTGCCTGGAAGCTCTGTGGCAAACGAGGGGTCGTCGACGGTGTGGTCGTACTCTGGAGCTGCGTCGGTCTCGGGGTCTACCGGATAAGAAGAGGGGGAAGAAACAATAAATAAAAGCAAACAAAGCAATACAGATGCATGGCATGGCAATATGCAGTGCTGATGGTGACCTAATGCAAGGCTACACGTTGCAGACGAAGCGGGAAAATATCTGGGATATTTTCCAGGCCTTAGGTAGTTATCGGAAATACTGAACCGAAGGGGAAGGTTCCATGTTCAGCTAGTTAGGAGTGATGGTCAAGCATTTTAACCACATATTCGGATTCATCTCGTTTTTCTGATCAACTTTCATGTAGAAAACTTTTCGATCCGAGCTACGGTTTATTTTCTATGATTTTTCAAAGATTTAAACCATTTTCTGAAATTCTAGAATTTAAATCTAATTCAAAATTAACAGAAAAGGATTTACTATGCCAGCATGATGTCAGCAAGTCAACCCTAGCTGTTCCAGGTCAAACCTGACAGCTGGGTCCCACATGTCACTGACAGAGAGCTAAACAGAGATTAAAATTAAACTAACAGAGGTTAATAAGAGGGTGGGCCCCATCTGTAATTGTCTATTTAACTTATTAGATTAATTTTAAAATCAAATAAGTTTAATTAAACATGGGGGCCCACATGTCAGCGGCACTGTGCTGCCACGTCAGCACGTTGACCAGTCAACGTGGTCAACTGCGGCCCCTGGGCCCACTGGTCAGTGACCCAGGGAGCCCCACGTGGCGGCCACGTCGGCGGTGGCCGGCGGCTCATCGCCGGGGACCAAAAATCACGGCGAAGGGCCTTGGGCCTCGCCGGAATCACGCTACAGAGCGCCATTTGACGCAAGGTTAGGCGTGTTGGAACGAGCACTCGACGGCGAGTCGTTCTACGGCGGTGGCGTGGTCTGGAGTGGCCGGACTTGGCCGGAACGGCGACGGCGAAAGGCGTGTACGGGCGAGATCGGCTAGGCTGCTACAGAGCACGGGGAGAAGCGTGCTTGCGCGCATTGGGCCCCTGGGAACCCCAGGAGCTCGATGGTGAGCTCGGGCGAGCGTGGCAGTGGCTGTGGCAACGACGGCGTTACGGGCGCGGCAGCAGCACGGCGAGTTGCGGGGGCGGAGAAGGCGAGGGGAGAGAGAGATCTGGTGCGGGTGCTCATCGTGTGGCTCACGGTGGCCGTTGGGGGGTTTAGTAGCAGAAGACGGCGGCGAATCGACGGCGACAGCAACGGCGACCGAGGAGGAGGAAGAGCTCGCCGGGCTCGCTGCGGTGGCTCCAGGCTCGCGCTCGTGGACAGGGACGAGGTAGACAACGACGGCGGAGACGATGGGCACGGTGGCGAGGCGAGGCGAGGTCGGTGGCCGCGGTAACGACGGCGAGCGGCGACGGACGCTCTCGGGGCAACGGAGATCGAGCGGGAGAGAGCGAGAGAGGAGGGGGGCGAGTGGATAGGGACGCCAGGTGTAACACCCCTATGTAAATGAGCTATAGTGATCCACCATATTAATGCCAAGTCATCTGAGATTTGCAATGATAATCATGTTGGATTAATATCTCATTTCAAATTCTGCCACTGAATTCAAATTCAAATGCAATTGAAATTTGAAGTTGCACAAAAGTTGCTGGAAAAATGTTCATCATTTAGTAAATATTCCAAAACAATTGTTGTTCAGGAAAACAACATCACCTTGTTGTTAAAATGAGCATTAGCATTTAATACAGTGCAATTCCAGCAATTATAATTGCAAATCCATTTATGAAAATTGCAAAAGGAATTCCTCTGCCTCCCAAAATAATTGTGGCAGTGCCATAAATTGCAAAGAATATTTGGGCCTAGCCACACATTTTTCTAAAATGATTTGGTGGCCCAACTAAATTCTTTTCCTCTCTCTGTTATTAAAGAAAAAGAGAAAAGCAGAAAAAGGAAGAAAAGGGGCGGCCCACTTACCTGGTACTGGGCCGAGCCCACCCTGTTCGTCTACCTGCTCCCCACCTGCGTGTCGCCGTCGCCCTGGACCGCAGCTCGCCGCGCCGCCCACTGGATGCCACGGCGTCGGGGCAGTTGGCGAGGGGATAAGGGCCTCCCCCGAGCCATCTCCCCTGGTCGCCCTCGCCATTCCCCTTCCTCCCTCTCCCTCACGCTCGCCGCTCTCCTTCCCCTCTCTGTCCCGAACGCCGCCGCCGCTCCTCCGTCGTTTCCACGGCCACCGGCGGCCCCGTGCCCGCTGGCCCTGCCCGCGGGTTCCGCCGGCATCTACCTCATCTTCTGGTGCCCTCAGGTGGAGCCGGAGAGCCCTCCTGACGCCGCCCGACCTTGTCCCGCATCTCTGCTCGCTGGCGTTCCCCTTCGTCTCTGGCGACCCGTCTGCAGCTACTAAACCGCCACAGGCCCCCTTGCGCCGCTCGGTGAGCGCTTCCCCTCTCCCCTGGCCCCTCTAGCTACTCGGCGCGCGCTAGAACGTCGGCTCCGATCCGACCCGTAGCTCGCCGCCGCCATTGCTCACCGCCGACGCCACGGCTGCCCACCTCCGCCCGTTTTGACCTTGCAGAACGCCGCGCGGAAGACTGCCCGTTCGAACGCCACCAAAAATGCGCCCGCAAACACCTCGTAGCCACGCACCCGAGCCCGGCCGGAATGTCACGGCCGCGGACCTCGACGCCGGCGACGTTTCCGGTCGAACCACGGGCAGCCACCAGCACCATTGGATGTGCGCTGCTCTGCTCGTTCGAACAAGCCCGAGTACGCGCGAAATGGTCCACCATGCGCAAAATCCGAGCTCGCCGGAGCTCGCTGCCGCGTCCGGCGCTCGCCGGAGAGGATTCCGGCGCCGGCGTCCGACGTGTTGCCGTGCGGGCCCCACCCTGAGACAATGACCGATGGGCCTCGCAGCGCGTTTGACTTTGTTGACCGGGTTAACGTGCGGTTACTGTTCACACACAGCCGCTGACGTGTGGGCCCGCGCGATTAATTAAACTGCTAACCGTTAATTAGGTAAATCTGTTAATTAGCTATTACACTGACACGCCGGGCCCACTGATTAATCACTCTGTTAGTTTAATTTAATCACTAATTAGCCCCACTGTGGCTGACAGGTGGGTCCCACCTGCGTGTTTGACCAGTCAACTGGTCAGCCGACCGCTGACGTCATGCGTGCATCACCCTGACGTCATATTCCATTTCTGGCTAATTCTGTTAATTTAAATAATTCCATAAATAGTTTAAAACTTCAGAAAATCAAAGAAAATTAACCGTAGCTCGGATGGGAAAACTTTCTACATGAAAGTTGCTTAGAACGACGAGACTAATCCGAATACGCCCTCCGTTTATCTGTCACATGCCCACAACCATGCAAACATGGATCCGTCCCCTCCGGTTCAATATACCGAAGTCAGCCTAAACGCCCGGGAAAATATCCCAGATATTTTCCCGCCTCGTCTGCGACATATAGCACTGCATTAGGTCACCGCTAACATTGCATATTGCCATACCATGCATCTGTGTTGCATTATTTGCCTTTATTTATTGTTTCTTCCCCCTCTTCTTCTCCGATAGCCCCCGAGACCGACGCAGCCCAGGAGACCGACGACACCACTGACGATCCCTCCTTTGCCGCAGAGCTTCCAGGCAAGCAACCCCCCTTGACGCATGCCTATATCACCTATTCTCTCTCCCTTCTGCTTGCATTAGAATTTGCTACTGCTATTGTTTTATCCTATTCTGATGCATAGCCTGTCCTTGTAACTGTTATTGATACCTGCCTGTTATCCAAACTGCTTAGTATAGGTTGGATGGTAAACCATCTGTGGCCCCTCTTCCTTGTTGTAGTTGCCCCGCTTTAGTACCTGTGCCCGATCGATGTGATCGAACGGGATGAGACCTGCACAACACCTCACATCCCTAAGTTGCTCGACTCTACAGAGCTAACATCGAGTGCCGAGGGTGATACCTCTTATCTCACTCCCGATAATGTCTCTGCAGCATAGCTAGTCGGCTGTGGGTTACCGAGGGTGATTCCTCTTCCCACCTCCGATGAAGCTTTGTCGGTAACCCCGCAAGTGTGAATACCATCGAGGGTGATTCCTCTGGATTCACGTTGACGGATACATCGAGTGGTATTCCACGAGGGTGATTCCTCGGATTCCTGCTTGATGTTATGGACACACGATTACTTGCACATTATTACTGTTGATACTTGATAAAGACGGGTCGGCCCCGAGGGGTACCCGCGAGAGATGGGAAGTCGGGTTGACCGAGATGGTACCCGCGAGTTAATTACGAGGCGTGGCCGGGCAGGCGGACCGTGGGCCTGGCCCTTGCCACAAGTCCTCGAGACGGGGCGACGGGACCACAGAGGGTGGAGCAACCGATCGTTACCGCGCGCTCCTAATGCACTAAGGGTTAGGATATGTAATCTGAGTAGGCCTCTGGCCTTATCGTGCTAACCAGCACGTGGGAATAATATGGGTACTCAGCGTCGTATGTATCAGCCGAAGCTCTTCAGACCTCAGCAGTTGAGCGGCGCGCGCCGGGTTGGTCTGGTAAAGCCTGCGCTTGTATTAAGGGGGCTAGGACTGCTCGTCGGCCGCGTACGCAACGCGCAGGAGTGCAAAGGGCGATGGGCCCAAGACCCCTGAGTGCTTAGGATGTAGACCGGCGTGTTGGCCTCTCTGTTGAGCCTAGGTAGGGCTACGACGTGTCGATAGTCCGAGGCCAGGCATCGACTGAGCAAGTGTGTCCGGCCAGAGTCATCGAACGTGTTGGGTAAGTTGGTGCACCCCTGCAGGGAAGTATATCTATTCGAATAGCCATGTCCACGGTAACAGGACGCTCAGAAAATATCCCGATCTTCTACAACTAGAAATGGGTTAAAGATATTGGCTCCGAGATCGCTTTCTCGCAGGGAGTCGAGGAAGGATCTCTGGGCGTGGTTACTTGTACTTGATGCTACTACTATATTATTGCACTAATCTGTACTCTTCTAATGCTGCAAGACCCTGAAGATGCTAGCCTTCGATAGGCTAGGCCTCTCTCTCTATTCTGGCATTTCTGCGGACCAGTCCACATATACAGCCTTCCTTTGATAATGTTGCATATTTAGAATAGATCTGATGTCAGTCTTGCTGAGTACTTTGGATGAGTACTCACGGTTGCTTTGCTTCCCTTTTTCCCCATACACAATTGATGCAACCAGACGACGGAGCCCCGGAGCCAGCTGCCCCACCCGACGACTACGACTACTACTACCCCCCTGGCGGATACTACTACTACGAGGAGCCCTCCGACGACCAGGAGTAGTTAGGAGGCACCCAGGCAGGAGGCCTGCGCCTTTCGATCCAGTATTTTTATTTTGCCCCACCTTCTTAAAGGCTTATCTCTGTTTAACTTTATGTCCGTACTCAGATATCTAATGCTTCCGCTGATGCTTGTATGACATCGAGCTTATGTATTCGAGCCCACGAGGCCCTTGGCTTGTAATATAAAGCTTGTATGACTTTATTTATGTTTTAGAGTTGTGTTGTGATATCTTCAAGTGAGTCCTTAGGCTTGATCGTGTACACTTGCGTGTATGATTAGTACACGATTAAGTCGGGGGCGTCACAAGTTGGTATCAGAGCCGACTGCCTGTAGGAACCCCCCTTTCCAACTCTTTGGCTGAAGTTGAGTCTAGAATTTGCAAAATGATTTTTACTAACATGGCTGTGTGGCTTACGGGCCCACGTCGTCAATGGGTGGTATTAGGTTCTTTTATTCCTCTTCTATACTCTGGGACTCTGATTTCTCTTCTTTTCGGGTTAAATGATTTTACTAACTCTGACATTAGGTTCTCGTAATCACTTTCACCCGGAGAGCTGGATCGTCTGCAACTAATCCTTTCCTTTGGATTGATTAATCTGATAATCACTTTTTTTCATCGGTTTGTTTAACCTTTCCTTTCCAAGTTATCATACGCTTCTCACAATGTCATTTGACACTTTTGGAACCTCTCGGCAAAATGTGTCGTGATCAGCATCAACATTTTGACTTCTTCCGAGATGTTAATTGAATTCATGGTGAGCAATGCCATCCTTGCCCCTCGCTGATCTGTGTTATCATCAACAACCTCTTCGACTACCTGCCCACGTATCGTTGTTAACCCAGAATGAGTCCAGTCAAGAATGACTCCTCCGAAGAATGTCAAGCAAGTTAGAAGTTTTCTCGGTCTCGCAAGCTATTGTCGTCGCTTTGTCGAGAACTTCTCAAAGTTTGCCAAGCCTCTAACTAATCTGCTTCACAAAGGCGTTAAGTTTGAGTGGACAGGCAAATGTCAGGAAAGCTTCCAAACACTCAAGGACAAGCTCACCTCCGCTCCAGTGCTTGCTCCTCCGGATTCTCGCAAGGATTTTGTGATTTATTGTGATGCTTCTCGTCAGGGATTAGGCTGTGTCCTGATGCAAGAACGAAGAGTAATTGCATATGCATCCCGACAGTTGCGTCCTCATGAAGATAATTATCCAGTGCATGATCTTGAACTTGCTATAGTGATTTATGCATTGAAGCTGTGGCGGCATTACCTTCTCGGTAACCGATGTGAGATCTATACTGATCATCAAAGTCTGAAGTATTTATTTACTCAGCCGGACCTCAATCTCTGCCAACAACGATGGTTGGAAACGATTACAGACTATGACCGTGGTATTTCATATACCCCTGGCAAGGCTAATGTGATGGCCGATGCCTTGAGCCACAAGTCCTATTGTAACAACCTCACGGTTCAGCGAGCTCAACCTCATCTGTATGAAGAACTTCGCAAGCTGAACCTCTGCATTGTTCCACAGGGTTCTCTTAATACCCTTGTTATACAGCCAGATCTTTTGAATGCTGTTAAGCGTGCGCAAGCTAAAGATGCTGAAGTTGATCTGATGAAAAGGGGTCTTCACCTTGAAAAGTACAGGGATTTCTCGCTTGCTGAAGACGGAACCTTGTATTTCAAAGACCGCAGTGTGGTACCTCGATTTGAGCTTATGACCGACAAGGTTATGAAGGAGGCACATGATACACCACTGTCTATTCATTCGGGTAGTACCAAGATGTATCATGATCTCCGTCAAAGGTACTGGTGGACTAGAATGAAGCAGGACATTGCTCGTTATGTTGCTGAATGTGACGTTTGCCGTCGCGTTAAAGCAGAACATCAGAAGCCTGCTGGAATTCTGCAACCGCTCCCAATTCCTTTATGGAAATGGGATAAGGTTCAAATGGATCTCATTACTAGCCTTCCCAAGTCACAAAAGGGTCACGATGCTATTCTTGTCGTCGTCGACCAACTCTCCAAAGTTGCACACTTTCTGCCAGTCAAGGAGACGATCACTGCTAGTCAGTTAGCAGAGTTATATATCTCCAGGATTGTATCACTCCACGGTATTCCGAAGGAGATCAGTTCGGACCGTGGCAGGTTCTTCACCTCACACTTCTGGAATAGTTTCCAACAAGCTATGGGAACTCATATTACCTAGAGTTCAGCTTATCACCCCCAGTCTCAAGGCCAAGTCGAACGAGTGAATCAAGTGCTTGAAGATATGCTGCGTGCTTGTGTTATTTCATTTGGCAAGAAGTGGGAAGAATCTCTCCCGTATGCCGAATTCTCTTACAACAACAGCTATCAGGCAAGTTTGAAAATGGCCCCCTTCGAGGTATTATATGGACGTAAGTGTAGAACCCCTCTGAATTGGTCGGAAACTGGGGAACAACCGCTCATTGGTCCGGATATTATCCAACACGCCGAAGAGCAAGTCCGTGTTGTTCGCGAAAATCTCAAGGCGGCCCAGGACCGCCAGAAGAGCAACTATGATCGCAAACGATGGGGATTGACCTATCAACCTGGTGATCAAGCTTATCTGCGTGTCACTCCTATGAAGGGCACTCACCGCTTCGGAATCAAGGGCAAGTTAGCTCCTCGCTACATCGGCCCCTTCCGCATTCTCGCCAGACGTGGACATGTGGCTTATAAATTAGAGTTGCCACCGCAATTCTCTCACATCCACGATGTCTTCCGTGTGTCGCAACTTCGCCGTTGCTTCAAGGAATCTCCGCACCGAGCTGTGGATCATGAGATGCTTGATTTGCAAGATGATCTATCCTATACGGAGCATCCGATCCGCATTCTCGATCAAGCTGAACGTCGGACCCGCCAGAAGACAACCAAGTTCCTGAAAGTGCAGTGGTCAAATCATACTGAAGGTGAAGCCACTTGGGAACGCGAGGATCGTCTTCGGGAGGAATACCCCGATCTGTTTCCTTCTACCTCCTGAATTCTCGGGACGAGAATTTCTTTTAGAGGAGGAGAATTGTAACACCCCTATGTAAATGAGCTACAGTGATCCACCATATTAATGTCAAGTCATCTAAGATTTGCAATGATAATCATGTTGGATTAATATCTCATTTCAAATTCTGCCACTAAATTCAAATTCAAATGCAATTGAAATTTGAAGTTGCACAAAAGTTGCTGGAAAAATGTTCATCATTTAGTAAATATTCCAAAACAATTGTTGTTCAGGAAAACAACATCACCTTGTTGTTAAAATGAGCATTAGCATTTAATACAGTGCAATTCCAGCAATTATAATTGCAAATCCATTTATGAAAATTGCAAAAGGAATTCCTCTGCCTCCCAAAATAATTGTGGCAGTGCCATAAATTGCAAAGAATATTTGGGCCTAGCCACACATTTTTCTAAACTGATTTGGTGGCCCAACTAAATTCTTTTCCTCTCTCTGTTATTAAAGAAAAAGAGAAAAGCAGAAAAAGGAAGAAAAGGGGCGGCCCACTTACCTGGTACTGGGCCGAGCCCACCCTGTTCGTCTACCAGCTCCCCACCTGCGTGTCGCCGTCGCCCTGGACCGCAGCTCGCCGCGCCGCCCACTGGCTGCCACGGCGCCGGGGCAGTTGGCGAGAGGATAAGGGCCTCCCCCGAGCCATCTCCCCTGGTCGCCCTCGCCATTCCCCTTCCTCCCTCTCCCTCACGCTCGCCGCTCTCCTTCCCCTCTCTGTCCCGAACGCCGCCGCCACTCCTCCGTCGTTTCCCCGGCCACCGGCGGCCCCGTGCCCGCTGGCCCTGCCCGCGAGCTCCGCCGGCATCTACCTCATCTTCTGGTGCCCTCAGGTGGAGCCGGAGAGCCCTCCTGACGCCGCCCGACCTTGTCCCGCATCTCTGCTCGCCGGCGTTCCACTTTGTCTCCGGCGACCCGTCTGCAGCTACTAAACCGCCACGGGCCCCTTGCGCCGCTCGGTGAGCGCTTCCCCTCTCCCCTGGCCCCTCTAGCTACTCGGCGCGAGCTAGAACGTCGGCTCCGATCCGACCCGTAGCTCGCCACCGCCATTGCTCACCGCCGACACCACGGCTAGCCACCTCCGCCCGTTTTGACCTTGCAGAACGACGCGCGGAAGACTGCCCGTTCGAACGCCACCAAAAACGCGCCCGCAAACACCTCGTAGCCGCGCGCCCGAGCCCGGCCGGAATGTCATGGCCGCGGACCTCGACGCCGGCGACGTTTCCGGTCGAACCACGGGCAGCCACCACCACCATTGGATGTGCGCTGCTCCGCTCGTTCGAACAAGCCCGAGTACGCGCGAAATGGTCCACCATGCGCAAAATCCGAGCTCGCCAGAGCTCGCTGCCGCGTCCGGCGCTCGCCGGAGAGGATTCTGGCGCCGGCGTCCGACGTGTCGCCGTGCGGGCCCCACCCTGAGACACTGACCGATGGGCCTCGCAGCGCGTTTGACTTTGTTGACCGGGTCAACGTGCGGTTACTGTTCACCCACAGCCGCTGACGTGTGGGCCCGCGCGATTAATTACACCGCTAACCGTTAATTAGGTAACTCTGTTAATTAGCTATTACACTGACAGGCCGGGCCCACTGATTAATCACTCTGTTAGTTTAATTTAATCACTGATTAGCCCCACTGTGGCTGACAGGTGGGTCCCACCTGCGTGTTTGACCAGTCAACTGGTTAGCCGACCGCTGACGTCATGCGTGCATCACCCTGACGTCATATTCCATTTCTGGCTAATTCTGTTAATTTAAATAATTCCATAAATAGTTTAAAACTTTAGAAAATCATAGAAAATTACCCGTAGCTCGGATGGAAAAACTTTCTACATGAAAGTTGCTCAGAATGACGAGACGAATCCGAATACGCCCTCCGTTTATCTGTCACATGCCCACAACCATGAAAACATGGATCCGTCCCCTCCGGTTCAATATACCGAAGTCAGCCTAAACGCCCGGGAAAATATCCCAGATATTTTCCCGCCTCGTCTGCGACATATAGCACTGCATTAGGTCACCGCTAACATTGCATACTGCCATATCATGCATCTGTGTTGCATTATTTGCCTTTATTTATTGTTTCTTCCCCCTCTTCTTCTCCGATAGCCCCCGAGACCGACGCAGCCCAGGAGACCGACGACACCACTAACGATCCCTCCTTTGCCGCAGAGCTTCCAGGCAAGCAACCCCCCTTGATGCATGCCTATATCACCTATTCTCTCTCCCTCCTGCTTGCATTAGAATTTGCTACTGCTATTGTTTTATCCTATTCTGATGCATAGCCTATCCTTGTAACTGTTATTGATACCTGCCTGTTATCCAAACTGCTTAGTATAGGTTGGATGGTAAACCATCTGTGGCCCCTCTTCTTTGCTGTAGTTGCCCCGCTTTAGTACCTGTGCCCGATCGATGTGATCGAACGGGATGAGACCTGCACAACACCTCACATCCCTAAGTTGCTCGACTCTACAGAGCTAACATCGAGTGCCGAGGGTGATACCTCTTATCTCACTCCCGATAATGTCTCTGCAGCATAGCTAGTCGGCTGTGGGTTACCGAGGGTGATTCCTCTTCCCACCTCCGATGAAGCTTTGTCGGTAACCCCGCAAGTGTGAATACCATCGAGGGTGATTCCTCCGGATTCACCTTGAGGGATACATCGAGTGGTATTCCACGAGGGTGATTCCTCGGATTCCTGCTTGATGTTATGGACACACGATTACTTGCACATTATTACTGTTGATACTTGATAAAGACGGGTCGGCCCCGAGGGGTACCCGTGAGAGATGGGAAGTCGGGTTGACCGAGATGGTACCCCCGAGTTAATTACGAGGCGTGGCCGGGCAGGCGGACCGTGGGCCTAGCCCTTGCCACAAGTCCTCGAGACGGGGCGACGGGACCACAGAGGGTGGAGCAACCGATCGTTACCGCGCGCTCCTAATGCACTAAGGGTTAGGATATGTAATCTGAGTAGGCCTCTGGCCTTATCGCGCTAACCAGCACATGGGATTAATATGGGTACTCAGCATCGTATGTATCAGCCAAAGCTCTTCAGACGTCAGCAGTTGAGCGGCGCGCGTCGGGTTGGTCCGGTAAAGCCTGCGCTTGTATTAAAGGGGCTAGGACTGCTCGCCGGCCGCGTACGCAACTCGCAGGAGTGCAAAGGGCGATGGGCCCAAGACCCCTGAGTGCTTAGGATGTAGACCGGCGTGATGGCCTCTCTGTTGAGCCTAGGTAGGGCTACGACGTGTCGATAGTCCGAGGCCGGGCATCGACTGAGCAAGTGTGTCCGGCCAGAGTCATCGAACGTGTTGGGTAAGTTGGTGCACCCCTGTAGGGAAGTATATCTATTCGAATAGCCGTGTCCAGGGTAACAGGATGCTCGAAAAATAGCCCGATCTTCTACAACTAGAAATGGGTTAAAGATATTGGCTCCGAGATCGCTTTCTCGCAGGGAGTCGAGGAAGGATCTCTGGGCGTGGTTACTTGTACTTGATGCTACTACTATATTATTGCACTAATATGTACTCTTCTAATGCTGCAAGACCCTGAAGATGCTAGCCTTCGATAGGCTAGGCCTCTCTCTCTATTCTGGCATTTCTGCGGACCAGTTCACATATACAGCCTTCCTTTGATAATATTGCATATTTAGAATAGATCTGATGTCAGTCTTGCTAAGTACTTTGGATGAGTACTCACGGTTGCTTTGCTTCCCTTTTTCCCCATACACAATTGATGCAACCAGACGACGGAGCCCCGGAGCCAGCTGCCTAGCCGACGACTACGACTACTACTACCCCCCTGGCGGATACTACTACTACGAGGAGCCCTCCGACGACCAAGAGTAGTTAGGAGGCACGCAGGCAGGAGGCCTGCGCCTTTCGATCCAGTATTTTTATTTTGCCCCGCCTTCTTAAAGGCTTATCTCTGTTTAACTTTATGTCTGTACTCAAATATCTAATGCTTCCGCTGATGCTTGTATGACATCGAGCTTATGTATTTGAGCCCTCGAGGCCCCTGGCTTGTAATATAAAGCTTGTATGACGTTATTTATGTTTTAGAGTTGTGTTGTGATATCTTCAAGTGAGTCCTTAGGCTTGATCGTGTACACTTGCGTGTATGATTAGTACACGATTAAGTCGGGGGCGTCACACCAGGGCGGTCAAGGGTGATGGCCTTATCCCCTCCACGGCCAGTGTGGCGTCGCAGTGTCGCCCAGCCACCGGAGCGCACGCGCGCCGCCACGACGACGACGACACAGGGAGGAGAGAGAGCGGGAGGAGGGAGAAAGGCCGGAGTGGGCTGGGCCGAGTAAACTGTGCACTTAGGCCCAGTCGGTTTAGGCCTTTTTATTTTACTTTTTTGTTTTTCTTTTACAGAAAGGTTTTGAAAAATAAAAGTGTTGCCAAATGCTTTTGTAAAAATGTGAAACTTGCCCACAAAATTACATTGCATTATTCTGCACTGCCACAAAAAGTTTGGGCAATTTTTGACTCCATTTGAATTATTCATAAATGAAATGGCATTTTAAATTGCTGTTTAAGCACTGTTTTAAATGCTATAGCTCATTTTAGCAAAGTGGTGATGTTGTTTTCCTGAACAAATATTTGTTTTGGAATTTTTGCTACAACATGAACTATTTTCCAGCAATTTTTGAGCAACTTCAAATTTCACTTATGGTTTGAATTGAATTCAGTGGTGGAATTTGAAATGAGATATGAATCCACTTGATCAAGCATTGCAAATCACAGTGACTTTTTTTAGCATAATCATTATGGATCACTGTTGCTCATTACAGAGGGGTGTTACAGTTATGACATGATCTGGAGCGTAATTCTCAATGGAAGCCAGATGGCCTCAGGAGTCGGCGCAAAAGACCATGCTGCCGAAGATGAATAACTGACCGGGGACGAAGATGTCCCCATAGCCGGCGCCGCAGTTGATCTGCAAGTGAGCCATCGATCCTTTGCCAGTCTCACAGCGGAACTCTCAACGAAAGCACCAGTGTCGGTGTAAAAACCGGCTGACCTCGGGGTAGGGGGTCCCGAGCTGTGGATCTCGGATCGATGGTAACAGGAACAAAGGAGACGATGTTTACCCAGGTTCGGGCCCTCTCTATGGAGGTAAAACCCTACATCCTGCTCTTGTTTATATTGATGATGAAGTATCGAGTACAAGCTTGATCTACCACGAGATCGTCAGGAGAAGCCTAACCCTAGAGCTAGGTGGATGATAATTATGATTCCGTGTCCTCTACAGGCTAAACCCTCCGGCTTATATACACGCCAGACAGGGGTATCTAGGGTTACATAGGCGGTATCTAGGGACGTGTATGGAGGCGGCAGGAGATGTGTTGGGGTACACTCCAGGTCTTTGGCAGATACTGTCTTGATCACATCACAGCTCCCGGAGTCCATCTGGATGGGAACAGGGCCTTCGGTCCCAGACCGAGGACTATGGGCCGTCTAGGTTGGTACCCCCTAGTCCAGGACACCGTCACCAGTATACGACATCAATAATAAGATGGATAGCAAACATCATCACAACCACATCAACCAACTCACCACCCATGACCTTTTGTTAAGGATGGAATTGCGAGCCATGTTGTTGATGCAACAAAGAGGACAAGGTGTGGTGTAAAATTCAAAACCATACACCGAATCATGACCACAATGACTGGACCATATGGCATGAAACACCTGACATGCCTCCTCTTCATGGTTTTCTTCATGTAGGTTGCATAGGGAGACTCCCTTGCGGCACTTAGAGCAAGTATAATAAGATGATGTAGATGGGCTATAGAAATTGCCATATCAAATTTGTGTTGAGTTGGATGAGAGAATAGAAGCATACTTCCACTACGTCATATAACCCTTCTACCAATGGGTGCAAACCCACCACCAGTGACGAGGTTTTGCACCCCGCTAACGGGCACCAGACCCGTCGGTGAGGTCCAAGTGCAAGTGCATCTAGGGGCCTCATTGTGGGTTTCGTTGATTCATGATAATTAGATAGGGATAACTTTTTCTCTAAGTAATGATCAATTTAGGTACCAAAAGATGTTTTGTTTAGGAAGATGGTGTTTGATCCCTCGATTTCTACGGAACAAGTGTTGGCATCTTTTTCAAGGATTGATTTCAACGCAAAACTAGCTTGAGCAGGTGGTGCCATTGATCTACAATAGAAATATGCAAAACACTATGACATGTAAAAAATCACATTAAATTTTTTTATAAGAATATTAATCCCATTAAAATCAACATCCCTCCATTGATACTTAGTGATTCAAGATCCAAGATCAACATGTCAACTAGTGAGTTTTTGCACACTACTAGAAGACTAGATCACTCGGTAATCAACAATTGCTAATCGTATCTCTACACGACTCTTGTTTGTTGGGGACATCACATGTCACGCCAACTTCTATGCCTCGAGGCCCAAAAATGTTTTGATAAGCATGATAAGTTAACCAATGCTTCACTTATATGTGTCTGACTGAAACACGCCACATTAAGGAGAATTAGTACACCCTAATTTTATAGGCCCAACACTAAAAAAGTACTTAACATGTGATGTTGCAGCAATTGGGGAGGCAATTTTATTTGACATTCTTTGAGGGATCACCATACCTAAAACATCTACCATGCAAAATAAGGGTGCCTAAAAAGGGATAAATTTCCCAGGCAGTTTATACATGTGTGATATCGTATAGCCCCTTTTTGGTAGCGCATGGTGATCTCCATATCCACGTGTGCGACTGTCCCATGGTGATCTTCATCTCCATGCAAGTTTGTCCTCGTGGTGATCTCCATCTCCACGCCTTGATGTCAACGCCAAGTATTACATAATATACTACGCTATTACATACTAATAGCTATGAAAGTAAATTACATTACAAGGCTTCTTATGTTGACACATAGGTCATTAAATCAATAATGGGACAACCATATGGCTCCAGTCGATTGCCGTACTCACGACGTGCAGGTCATGACATAAAAACATACATGCAACATTCATGGGCTAAAAACATACATGCAACATTCATGGGCTAAAAACATACATGCAACATTCATGGACTATACCAAATCACAATTATTCCCTACAAAAACAAGTCAGAAGTTCTACCGCCAAAGATAAAACCATCCAAAACTCTATTTTGCAAGAGGATTTTGGCCTCCTAAAGATTTCCTTGATTCTGCAATACTTCACTCGTCCCAAAGGGAGGACAGATACAACGAGAAAACAAGTACTTCATTTAACCCGCTACATTCATGGATAGAGTTTGGACATAGACATACCTGCCAAACTACACGCTAGAGTGTATATAAGGTCTAGAATGTTGCCGCAACAAAAGAGACACACACAAGAACATAGAATAAAAACAACCACTCTATTGTGCTCGCCATTTACATGTTGTGACTTGTGAGTAGTCAACCCCCTAAACTAGGGGTTCATGATAGTAGCCAAGATGTAATCTCTCCAATTTGTAGTTCAATACAATAGCCATATGAGCTTCCCTACATGCTTATGCTTATCATGTGATGAATTATTTATTTATGTTCAGATTTTTGATGCCCTAAGTTTGAATTATAGATGCTCTCTCCGGTTATATGCCTAACCTTGGAAGTTATAGAGGGGTGATCAGTAGAGAGAGAGAGAGAGAGAGAGAGAGAGAGAGAGAGCGAGCGAGGTGCAATAGTTAGGTTTAATCTCACAAGTAAACTAAGTGACAGAAAGTGGAAAAGAATTGTATTTTATTATTGCCACCAAGAATAAATATTTTTATGAGGACTAAAATGTTTCGTATAAAAAAAGTATGTCATCTTACTCATTGCAATAATCTCTGTTTACACTTAAAATTGGTTGGTGCAAATACTATCTCGACTTACAAGCGGATTATTAGATGCAGGGAGGGTCTCGACCTATAGAATTATGGAAGTACTGCCTATATAAACACATAGCATATGGTTGGTGTGAGCATGAAATATTTCAATATGCACTCATGACTATGTTATTTGTGGCATTTTATTATACTTGAGAGTTACACTTGGTGAACCTATGAACCCCGGTCCAGTTTTAGCATAAGAATCACCTTCCAACAACTTTCGTATGTACTTTATTTTTAGTTTTGATTTATCTTGAAAATGCAAAAATATTATCTACCGCATTATCTTTTAATTGTTTGAGCAACTAGCAAGACTAGCCAGGTTGATACCCTTGTTGGGGACACAAGTGAAGTTTTATTGTGTTGCAAAAACTTATCCCTGTTGCAGAACACAGTTACCTCCATGGATTCGTACCTTGGTTTTTATCTAAGGGAAACTTATCTCTTGCTACAAGCTCCTGCATTTGGGAGCCCAACTCGTTGTTAGACTATATACCTAGCAATCAGCAGGGAGCTCCTATTTGCCGCCCTCTATGGCAAAGGTCTACTTTAGCAATCGGGAATAGGGGCAATTTTCTTCAAGTTTTCGACCGATTTTCTACCAAAAAAACGGATATAGTAGAAAGGTTGAAAAAGAATCATGAAAGTAAAAAATGTAGTGAAATTTAGAAATATGCTGACAAAAAATGTTTGTGTTTTCAAAACAATTGTCTCTAATTCCAAAAAAGCATGTACTTTATTATTTTCTAAAATTTAAAAAATATTCACCAAAAAGAATGAACATTTTTTAAAACTTTTATGATTTTAAGTTTTGTGAACTTTTTTAGAACTTGATCATTTTCTATTTTTAATACTTTTTAATTTTGGAAACATTTTTTAAAAACTGCAAACGTGTATAAAAGAAAATAGACCCCCCTTTTTTTATAAGAGTAGGTAAAACCGGTATGGAAAACAACAAGAAAATGAGAAAGAAAAACATATAGTAACCTCCTAGAAGCCGAATATCCATTTCTGAGCCCAGGCTCATCTGCACCCGTGTTTAAGAAAAAAATTCAAAACAAATACTAGAAAAATTCAAAAAAATCCAATTTTTTTCATGGTAGCTAATTTGGTGCGTGAGGCCCGCTCCATTTTTCAGATCATTTGGACATCTGAGTACCTCTCGGCAAAAAAGACAAATTTGGGCTCTGTAAAAAAGTTTATTGTTCATGTACTGTTCTGACCCAATTTGTCTTTTTTGCTGAGAGCCACTCATATGTCCAAATGATATGAAATTTGGCGCGCACCTCACGCAATAAATTATCTACCATGAAATTTTTTTGGATTTTTTTGAATTTGTTTGGATTTTTTGTGAATTTTTTCTTGACCGGGTGCAGATGAGCCTGGACACCGAATCGTTGCACTTCCTAGAAGCTTCCAGTTACCAGAAAACCAGACCATGATCAAAAAGCAATGTTACGCTAATGAGCGGCCGAATTGCTAGCTCATGTGCGATGGAGCGACAGTTTGAAGTAGAATGTGTCTAACGCGCAAAAGGGAACCCAATTGAATGAGTTTTCTCCTACATTTGTGTTTCTGCCGGCGAGGCCGCGGGCTCTCTCCCACTCCGCTTCTTCGGTGATGAGTGGGGGAGGGGACCCCGGTTCTCCACCTAAGTCGTGTAGTTAGGGTTAGGATGTGTGTTTCCCTCATCGTCGCTTAAATGGCAGTGACCTCGACGGTTGGAATAAATAGAGGAAAGAAAGGTGACAATAAATAAATAAGCCGAATACAGAATGCTCGCCCAATGGGATGTTACGGGAATTGTCACCAGAGGCAAGACTAGCGAAGCGGGCCAGATGGGGATATTCTCTCTCTCTATCTCTCTCTCAATAAAAAGGCCAGAGATGACGCAGGGCAGGATCAAAAAGTGACTCATGACCGCTCCCGTGACCGCTCCCTGATACGTCTCCGTCGTATCTATAATTTTTGATTGTTTCATGCCATTATCCTACAATTTCCACATACTTTTGGCAAAATTTTATATGATTTCTTGGACTAACATATAGATCCAGTGCCCAGTGCCAGTTCTTGTTTTTTGTATTTCACAAAAAATCCATATCAAACGAAGTCCGAACGCGATACAAATTTACGGAGATTTATTTTGGAATATATGTGATTTTTGGGAAGAAGAATCAACGCGAGACGATGCCCGAGTGCACGGCAAGCCTGGAGGGCGCGGCCGCCCCCGGGCACGCCTAGGGGGCTTGTGGCTTCCCTGTAAGTCAGTTGGGGTGTCCTTTGGCCGCAAGGATGCTAATATCCAGATAAAAATCCCCTCAAAATTTCAGCCCAATTGGAGTTACGGATCTCCGGGAATTTAAGAAACGGTTTTCGGCCAGAAAACAGGAACGCGAAACAGAAGAGAACAGAGAGAGAGATCCAATCTCAGAGGGGCTCCTCCTCTCCAGGAGCCATGGAGGCCATGGACCAGAGGGGAAACTCTCCTCCAATCTAGGGGGGAGGCCAAGGAAGAATACGAAGGAGGGAGGCTCTCTCCCCCTCTCTCCCGATGACGCCGGAACGCCGCCGGGGCAACCATCATGACGGCGATCTACACCAGCAACTTCGCCGCCGTCAATACCAACTCTCTCCCCCTCTATGCAGCGATGTAACACCTCTTCTCTCCACTGTAATCTCTACTTAAACATGGTGCTTAACGCTATATATTATTATCCAATGATATGTGGCAATCCTATGATGTTTGAGTAGATTCATTTTGTCCTATGGGTTGATTGATGATCATGATTGGTTTGAGTTGTATGTTTTATTTTGGTGTTGTCCTATGGTGCCCTCCGTGTCGCGTAAACATGAGGGATTCCCGCTGTAGGGTTTGCAATACGTTCATATTCTCTTATAGTGGGCGGCTAGAGTGACAGAAGCTTACACCCGAGTAAGGGGGTTGTTGCGTATGGGAGTAAAGAGGACTTGTTACTTAATGCTATGGTTGGGTTTTATCTTAATGATCTTTGGTAGTTGCGGATGCTTGCTAGAGTTCCAATCATAAGTGCATATGATCCAAGTACGGAAAGTATGTTAGCTCATGCCTCTCCCTCATATAAAATTGCAATAATGATTACCGGTCAAGTTATCGATTGCCTAGTGACAAATCCTTCTCTTGTGTTACAAAAGCTTTCTACTAAACAACTAGCTTTTATTGTCTTGTAAATTACTCGTAGTTTTATTCTCGCAAAGTACTCCTAGTTTTATTCTTGCGAAGTAGTTCTAGCATTACACCTACAAAGTACTTCTAGTTTCATACTTGTTCTAGGTAAAGCAAATGTTAAGTGTGCGCAGAGTTGTATCGGTGGTCGATAGAACTTGAAGGGAATATTAATTCTATCTTTAGCTCCTCGTTGGGTTCGACACTCTTATTTATCGAAAAAGCTACAATTGATCCCCTATACTTGTGGGTTTTCAAGACCTTTTTCTGGCGCCGTTGCCGGGGAGCAATAGCGTGGGGTTGATATTCTCGTGTGTGCTTGTTTGCTTTATCACTAAGTAGTTTTTATTTTGTGCTCTTGTTTTCTATCTTTAGTTATGGGTAGGAAACATAAAACACCAAAAAAATTAGTTGTACTTGCTAAACCAATGGTTGAAGAACCACCCAAAATCTATCATACTATTGAAGCTTTCTACTTGGATCATCTTCGATCCGTTTGTGCTCGTGCTGAAAACCCAACTAGCTTAGTTGAGGGAAAATCATTAGATGAGCATGCTTATTTTGTGCTACACCGCTTGTCTCAAAAAGGGAAACTCTTATGGCATCATATTAATACTTTGAATTGCTATGCTTGGAATTTATGTGAAATACATGATTTTACTTGTTGTTTTGAAAACAATAAAAAACACCTTCAGTACCAATGTGAGTTTAAGGATAATTGAATCTTATCTTCTTATGCCAAGGGTGTTTATAGTTATTATGATATTGAACAAATTGAAGAATTTGTTGCTTTTAAGGGTGCATATGAAATTGCTTCTTTGATTGAAAAGTGTGATGCTACTCTTTACAATTCTGAAAATTTTGCCATACTTAAATATTGCTATGAAAACTATGCTTCTAATGCTTATGTTAAATAATATATTGAGGACACCTCCGTTGTTCGAGAAGAGACTAATATTTTGCAGGCTCCTATGGAAGAAGAAATTGATGACACTGTGAGCTCATTAGATGAAAAAGATGACGAGGAGAGCGAAGAACAAAGGGAGGAAGAGCGGATTAGCTACCCGTGCCCACCTTCTAATGAGAGTAACTCTTCAACTCATACATTGTTTAATTTCCCTTTGAGCTTACCGAAGGATGAACGCTATGATGATTGCTATGATCCCTTGGATTCGTCTGAAATATCCCTTTTTGATGAACTTGATGCTTGCTATGCTTGTGGCCATGATGCCAATTTGAATGATGCTTATGGAGATGAACTTGCTATAGTTCCTTATGTTAAGAATGAAATTGTTGCTATTGCACCCACACATGATAGTCCTATTATCTTTTTGAATTCTCCCAATTACACTATATCGGAGAAGTTTGCGCTTATTAAGGATTATATTGATGGGTTGCGTTTTACTATTACACATGATGATTTTGATAAATATAATATGCATGTGCTAGCTGCTCCTACTTGCAATTATTATGAGAGAGGAACTATATCTCCACCTCTCTATGTTTCCAATACGATAAAATTGCAAGAAGCTGTTTATACTATGCATTGTCCTTTACTTGATGTGCATGAATTGTTCTTTTATGACATGCCGATGCATAGGAAGAGAGTTAGACTTCGTCATTGCATGATATATATTTCTTTGTGCTCACTACTAAATTACAAATCATTGTTAATTAAAATTAGCTTTGATATACCTTGGGATCCGGGTGGATCGATTACTTGAGCACTTTATGCCTAGCTTAATGGCTTTAAAGAAAGCGCTGCCTGGGAGACAACCCGGAAGTTTTAGAGAGTCGTTTTATTCTGTTTTGTGCTTTTAAAAAGTTTAAGAACAAAAAAATATAGAGGGGAACCTAAAAACTTTTTCAAAAAGAGAAGCGATTCGAAGGTTATGCATTGAAGAAGTGAGGGTCGACCTTGAACACTTGTGTTCATGCTCATGGAAACAATGTAGAATTTTTCATGGAAGTTTCTTGCAAAAATAATTATCCCCTTGTACAAATCCATTGTATTATAAAAATAATGTGCCAAGATTTACCTTTAGGATGTTTAAATTGCTTGTTTGGTGTGTGCTTTGAAAAAACAGAAACTTTTGCTGTAGTGCTTGAATTTTGTTATTTTACTGGAACATGCAAAAATTCTGAAATTTTTACACAGTACTGATATGCAAGTTTTTTATTTTGTCCTAATATTTCAGAATATTTTGAGTTACAGAAGTATATGTACCATCTGCATCTTTACAGACTGTCCTGTTTTCATAGATTGCTGTTATAGTTTCTTTATTTGCGTATGTTTGAAATCTTGTTGAGCCCCATTGCTACTTGTGAGCTGCGTTGGGATTTCCCCGAAGAGGAGGGGATGATGCAGTACAGTAGAGATAAGTATTTCCCTCAGTTATGAAACCAAGGTTATCAATCCAGTAGGAGAATCACGCAACAACTCGTTAGCAGTACCTGCACACAAAACAACAAATCCTCGCACCCAACGCGAACAAGGGGTTGTCAATCCCTTGGCGGTCAATTGCAAGATTAAATTGTATGGTGATAGATAGATAGATCGAGCAAAAATACAAAATAAAATAAATAAAGTAAAAGTGCAGCAAGGTATTTTTAGGATTTTTAATATATAATTAAGGTAGACCTGGGGGCCATAGTTTTCACTAGAGGCTTCTCTCTTGAAAATAGCATACGGTGGGTGAACAAATTACTCTTGGGCAATTGATAGAAAAGCAAATAATTATGACGATATCCAAGGCAATGATCATGTATATAGGCATCACGTCTGAGACAAGTAGACCGACTCCTACCTGCATCTACTACTATTACTCCACACATCGACCGCTATCCAGCATGCATCTAGTGTATTAAGTTCATGAAGAACGGAGTAACGCCTTAAGCAAGATGACATGATGTAGACAAAGTAAACTCATGCATGAATAAACCCCATCTTTTTACCCTTAATAGAAACGATACATACGTGTCATGTCCCTTTCTGTCACTGGGATTGAGCACCGCAAGATCGAACCCATTACAAAGCACCTCTCCCATTACAAGATAAATCAATCTAGTTGGCCAAACCAAATCAATAGATCGGAGAGAAATACGAAGCTATAATAATCATGCATAAAAGAGTTCAGAGAAAACTCAAATAATATTCATGGATAATCTGATCATAAACTCACAATTCATCGGATCCCAACAAACACACCGCAAAAAGTGATTACATCGGATAGAACTCCAAGAACATCGAGGAGAACATTATATTGATGATCAAAAAGAGAGAAGAAGTCATCTAGCTACTAACTATGCACCCGAAGGTCTGTGGTAAACTACTCACGCATCATCGGAAGGGCAGCAAGGATGATGTAGAGCCCCTCCGTGATCGATTCCCACTCCGGCGGAGTGCCGGAAAAGGCCTCCAGATGGGATCTCTCGAGAACAGAAACTTGCGGCGGCGGAAAAAGTATTTCGTGGACTCCCCTATTGGTTTCCCGATTTTTGAGAATTTATAGAGCTGGAATTAGGTCAAACAGAGCAGAGGTGGGCCCACGAGGCACCAGGGTGCGCCCTGGTGGCTCGTGGCCACCTCCTCTGTCTTCTGGCCCTCTCCCAAAGCTTCTAGTGTCTTTTATGTCCAGAAAAAAATCTCCAAAAAGTTTCGTGGCATTTGGACTTCGTTTGGTACTGATATTCTGGAAAACCAAAAACAGGAAAAAATAGCAACTGGCACTGGGCACTAAGTTAATAGGTTAGTCCCAAAAAATGATATATAATTGCTGTAAATGTATATAAAAACATCCAAGATTGATACTATAATAGCATGGAACAATCAAAAATTATAGATACGTTGGAGACAAGTAGACCGACTCCTGCCTGCATCTACTACTATTACTCCACTCATCGATCGCTATCCAGCATGCATCTAGAGTATTAAGTTAATAAAAATAGAGTAACGCCTTAAGCAAGATGACATGATGTAGAGAAGCAAATTCAAGCAATATGAATAAACCCCATCTTTTTATCCTTAATGGCAACAATACAAATACGTGTCATGTCCCCTTCTGTCACTGGGATTGAGTACCGTAAGATTGAACCCATCACAAAGCACCTCTCCCATTGCAAGATAAATCAATCTAGTAGGCCAAACCAAATCGATAGATCGGAGAGAAATACAAAGCTATAACAATCATGCATAAAAGAATTCAGAGAAGACTCAAATATTTCTCATGAATAATCTGATCATAAACTCACAATTCATCAGATCCCAACAAACACACCGCAAAAGAAGATTACATCGGATAGAACTCCAAGAACATCAAGGAGAACATTGTATTGAAGATCAAAGAGAGAGAAGAAGCCATCTAGCTACTAGCTATGGACCCGTAGGTCTGTGGTAAACTACTCACACATCATCAGAAGGGTAGCAAGGTTGATGTAGAAGCCCTCCGTGATCGATTCCCCCTCCGGCAGAGTACCGGAAAAGGCCTCCAGATGGGATCGCGGAAGAACAGAGGCTTGCGGCGGCGGAAAGGTTTTCTTTTCTGGCTCTCTGGGGGTTTCCCAATATTTGTGAATTTATAGAAGTGGAATTAGGTCAAACGGAGTCATGTAGGCCCCACAAGGCAACATGGCGCCCCCCTGGGGCGCACCCTGTTGCCTTGTGAAGCCTCCGTGAGGCTTTTGGCCTCCTCCCGAAGCTTCCAAGGTTTCTTTTGTCCAGAAAAAAATCTCCAAAAAGTTTCGTGGCATTTGGACTTCATTTGGTACTGTTTCTCTGAAAAGCCAAAAACAGCAACTGGCACTGGGCACTAGGTTAATAGGTTAGTCCCAAAAAATGATATATAATTGCATATAAAAACATCCAAGATTGATAATATAATAGCATGGAACAATCAAAAATTATAGATACGTTGGAGACGTATCAGTCGCCTATCCACTCTGCCTACCACCTGCACCATGAATGCGAGCACAACGCTGAGCGATTTGGGTCGAAGCAGAGAGGAATTGCTGATCGAGGAACACCCATAGAGATTGGAAGTGAGGATGAGATTGCGAGGGGAGGTTCAGACTCCCTTCAGAAATTGGTGACTCGAATCATGGTCAATGCCTCGGAGCTCGAGGTCTCACTGATTGCGCCGAACAAAATCACACAGCCGTCAGAGGTGATTGCCTGGGCAGTTGGAGCAAGAGATTCCCCGATTCTGTACAGAAGAGTGCGTTCGGAAGCTTTTTGGAGGATGCAGCCACCGGAGAGCCAGGCGTTGATGATGAGCGTCGTCTCCTCATGCCGATGAGTACGCTCGCGAGACCACGAGAGGGAGCCGGGGATACCCTGCTGGTCATGGAGCTTTCGGGTGGTTTCAGATTCCTACAGAGAGAGAACCCAGCCAGGTTTTGCTACTTGTAGACTGCATTGGTATTTCCCCGAAGAGGAGAGGATGATGCAGTATAGTAGAGATAAGTATTTCCCTCAGTTAAGAACCAAGGTTATCAATCCAGTAGGAGAACCACGCAAAATCCCTTTAGCAGCACCTGCACACACAAAAGCAAACACTTGCACCTAACGCAAATAAGTGGGTTGTCAATCCTCTTAGCAGTTATTTGCAAGGATTAATTCTGATAGTGGTAGATAGATAAAGTAAAATACTGAATAAAACAAAAGTAAATAAATTGCAGCAAGGTATTTTTGGTTTTTAATATATGATAAAAGTAGACCCAGGGGCCATAGTTTTCACTAGAGGCTTCTCTCTCGAGCGCAGAACATACGGTGGGTAAACAAATTACTGTTGGGCAATTGATAGAAAAGCACATAGTTATGACGGATTCATGGCAATGATCATGTATATAGGCATCATGTCCGAGACAAGTAGACCGACTCCTGCCTGCATCTACAACTATTACTCCACCCATCGACCGCTATCCAACATGCATCTAGGGTATTAAGTATGAAACAGAGTAACGTCTTAAGCAAGATGACATGATGTAGACAAAGTAAACTCAAGCAATATGATTAAACTCCATCTTTTTATCCTTAATGGCAACAATACAAATACGTGTCATGTCCCTTTCTGTCACTAGGATTGAGCACCGCAAGATTGAACCCATCACAAAGCACCTCTCCCATTGCAAGACAAACCAATTTAGTTGGCCAAACCAAATCGATAGATCGGAGAGAAATACAAATCTATAACAATCATGCATAAAAGAGTTCAGAGAAGACTCAAATATTTCTCATGAAAAATCTGATCATAAACTCACAATTCATCGGATCCCAACAAACACACCGCAAAAGAAGATTACATCGGATAGAACTCTAAGAACATCGAGGAGAACATGGTATTGAAGATCAAAGAGAGAGAAGAAGCCATCTAGCTACTAGCTATGGACCCGTAGGTCTGTGGTAAACTACTCATACATCATCGAAAGGGCAGCAAGGTTGATGAAGAAGCCCTCCGTGATCGATTTCCCCTCCGGCAGAGTACCAGAAAAGGCCTCCAGATGGGATCGTGGAAGCACAGAGGCTTGCGGCTGTGGAAAGGTTTTTTCTTCTGTCTCTGTGGTATATTGGGAATATTTGGAAATTTATAGCGCTGGAATTACGTCAGGAGGGGCTACGAGTGGCCCACAAGCCTGGGGGCGTGCCCTACCCCCCAGGGCGCGCCTCCCGAGCTCGTCGCTCCCTTGTGGCTCCTCTGGTCTTCTCCCAAAGCTTCGTGGGTCTCTTCTGGTCCAGGAAAAATTAATCCAAAGTTTTTTTCTCGTTTGGACTCTTTTTGATAATGATTTTCTGAAAAGGCAAAAGCAAGCAAAAAACAACAACTGGCACTAGGCACTGGGTTAATAGGTTAGTCCCAAAAAATGATATATAATGGCATATAATTGCATAATAAACATCCAAGATTGATACTATAATAGCATGAAATAATAAAAAATTATAGATACGTTGGAGACGTATCAAGCATCCCCAAGCTTAATTCCTGCTAGTCCTCGAGTAGGTAAATGATAAAAATAGAATTTTTGATGTGGAATGCTACCTAACATGTTTCAAGATGTAATCTCTCTTACGGTATGAATAATAAGATCCGAATGATTCAAAGCAATAGTCTATAGTTTGACATAAAGACATCAATACTTAGGCATACTAATAAACAATCATGTCTTTCAAAATAAAAATGCTAAAGAAAGTTATCCCTACAAAATCATATAATCCTGTCATGCTCCATCTTCTTAACACAAAGTATTTATCATGCACTACCCCGATGACAAGCCGAGCAATTGGTTCATACGTTTTAACGCGCTTCAGCTTTTTCAACCCCCACGCAATACATGAGCGCAAGCCATGGATATAGCACTTTGGGTGGAATAGAGTGTGGTGGTAGAGATTAATAAGGGGAAGTCAAAAATAAGAAGATAGTCTCACATCGACGAGGCTAATCAACGGGCTATGGAGATGCCCATCAATTGATGTCAATGCGAGGAGTAGGGATTGCCATGCAACGGATGCACTAAGAGCTATAAGTGTATGAAAGCTCAACATGAAAACTAAGTGGGTGTGCATCCAACTTGCTTGCTCATGAAGACCTCGGGCATTTGAGGAAGCCCATCATCGGAATATACAAGCCAAGTTCTATAATGAAAAATTCCCACTAGTATAGGAAAGTGTCAACTCTGGAGACTCTCTATATGAGGAACATGGTGCTACTCTGAAGCACAAGTGTGGTAAAAGGATAGTAACACTGCCCCTTCTCTCTTTTTCTCTCATTTTATTTTTTTCTCTTTTTTTTGTGGGCTCTTTTTGGGCTTTTTTTTATTTCCTCACTGGGACAATGCTCTAATAATGATGATCATCATACTTCTATTTACTTACAACTCACCAGAAAATTACAACTCGAAACTAGAACAAAATATGACTCTATATGAATGCCTCTGGCGGTGTACCAGGATGTGCAATGATACTAGCGTAACATGTATAAAAATGATGAACGGTGGCTGAGCCACAAATACTATTTCAGCTATATGATCATGCAAAGCAATATGACAATGATGATGTGTGTCATAAAAATGGAACGGTGGAAGTTGCATGGCAATATATCTCGGAATGGCTATGGAAATGCCATGATAGGTAGGTATGGTCGCTGTTTTGAGGAAGATATAAGGAGGCTTATGTGTGATAGAGTGTATCATATCACGGGGTTTGGATGCACCGGCGAAGTTTTCACCAACTCTCAATGTGAGAAAGGGCAATGCACGGTACCAAAGAGGCTAGCAAATTGCGGAAAGGTGAGAGTGCGTATAATCCATGGACTCACATTAGTCATAAAGAACTCACATACTTATTGTGAAAGTTTATTAGCCCTCAAAGCAAAGTACTACTACGCATGTCCCTAGGGGGATAGATTGGTTGGAAAAGACCATCGCTCGTCCCCGACCGCCACTCATAAGGTAGACAATCAAGAATAAATCATGCTCCAACTTCTTAGCATAACAACGGATCATACGTGCTTGCTTTGAAAATCACAAACCTTAACACCAATATTCTTACTAAACCACAATTATCTACTAGCACCTCTGATACGTCTCCAACGTATCTATAATTTATGAAGTATTCATGCCATGTTTATTATAGTTTTGTATGATTTTGGTGCACTTTTATATGGATTTTATATGATTTTTATGGACTACCATATTGACCTAGTACCCAGTGCCAGTTGCTGTTTTCTGCTTGTTTTTGGTTTTCCTGAAAATCTATATCAAATGAAGTCCAAAAGCAGTGAAACATTTTGACGATTTTTTCTGGAACGAAACAGACCCAGGAAGCTTCGGGGAAGCAGCAGAAGAGCCACAGGGGCCCCACGAGCCACCTGGGCGCGCCTGCCCCCCCTCCAGGCGCGCCCTGGTGCCTCGTGGGCCCCCTGTGGCACCTCTTTGCGTGATTCCAACGCTAAAAATTCCTATATATTCAGAAACCCCCGAAAGTTAACCTAGATGAGTTTTTACGCCGCCGCAAGCCTCTATACCAAGGAGATCCCATCTGGAGCCCTTTTTCGGCACCCTGCCGGAGGGGGGAATCATCACCGGAGGCCATCTTCATCATCCCGGCGGTCTCCATGACGAGGAGGGAGTAGTTCACCCTCGGGGCTGAGGATATGTACAAGTAGCTATGTGTTTGATCTCTCTCTCTCTCTCGTGTTCTTGATATGGCACGATCTTGATGTATCGCGAGCTTTGTTAATATAGTTGGATCATATGGTGTTTCCTCCCTCTCTATCTTTGTTGTGATGAATCGAATCTTTTCCCTTTGAGGTTTCGTTATTGTCGGATTGATTATTTTAGATTTGAGAACACTTGATGTATGTTTTGCATATGAATACCCGTGGTTAAAATGGGGTATTATATTGATTCACTTGATGTAAGTTTTGGCACTCAACTCGCGGATTCCCGAGGTGACATTGGGGTAATCTATGCATAGGGGTTGATGCACGTTTTCATTATCTTTTCTCCGATAGAAACTTTGGGGTGCTTCTTGGAGTTCTTTGTGTGGATTGAATATTATGATTATGAAGTTGTTTGATGCATATCGTATAATCAACTCACGGATACTTGTGGTGACATTGGAGTATCTAGGTGACATTAGGGTTGGTTGATGTGTATCATATGGTGTTATTCTAGTATGAACTCTAGGGCTGTTTGTGACACTTATAGGAATAGCTCAATAGATTGATCGGAAAGGATAACTTTGAGGTGGTTTCATACCCTACAAACAATTTCTATCTTATGTTCTCCGCTAATAGGAACTTGGGAGTGATTCTTTATCGCACGTTGAGGGATGGTTATATGATCCAATTATATTAGCATTGTTGAGAGATTGCACTAGCGAAAGTATGAACCC
This sequence comes from Elymus sibiricus, assembly GCA_039707655.1. Taxonomy (NCBI): domain Eukaryota; kingdom Viridiplantae; phylum Streptophyta; class Magnoliopsida; order Poales; family Poaceae; genus Elymus; species Elymus sibiricus. The sequence goes on from CM077674.1 coordinate 260,269,506, forward strand.
TAGGCCTTGTTTCTAAGCATTGCAATACCGTTTATGCTCACTTTTGTTACTTGCTACCTTGCTGTTTTTATATTTTCATATTACAAAAACCTATATCTACTATCCATACTACACTTGTATCACCATCTCTTCGCCGAACTAGTGCACCTATACAATTTACCATTGTATTGGGTGTGTTGGGGACACAAGAGATTTCTTGTATTTGATTGCAGGGTTGTTTGAGAGAGACCATCTTCATCCTACGCCTCCCATGGATTGATAAACCTTAGGTCATCCACTTGAGGGAAATTTGCTACTGTCCTACAAAACTATGCGCTTGGAGGCCCAACACGAGTCTACAAGAATAAAGTTGCGTAGTAGACATCAAGCTCTTTTCTGGCGCCGTTACCGGGGAGGTCAGTGCTTGAAGGTATATCTTTAGATCTTGCAATTGAATCTTTTAGTTACTTGTTTTATCACTAGTTTGGTTTATAAAATAAAACTACAAAAAAAATTAAATTGAGGTTGCCTCATATTATTCGTCTTTATCATGTCTTTCTTGAAAATGATGGATCGGAAAATTGTGCTCAATTGATAGAAGAAGAATTCAATAAAATGTTTGGCATGAAATATTTGAATGATGAGCATGATTGCTATGTTGCTAGTATGAATTCTTTGAATATCCATGATGCTAATGATATGCAAAACTACAAGCTTGGGGATGCTATGTTTGATGAAGATGATATTCTTAGTCCCCCAAGTTTTGATAAGAAAAATTATGATGAAAACATGCCTCCTATCTATGATGATTATGATGATGACATGTATGCTATAAAGAACAATGATAACCATGAAACTTGCCATCATGATTTTAATTTTCAATTGGATTATGTCAATCAAGTATCTCATGATAGTTATTTTGTTGAGTTTGCTCCCACTATTATGAATAAGAATAAATTTGTTTATGTGGAGAGTAATAAAAATTATATGCTTATGTATCATCACAAGAATGCTTTGTGTGATGGATATATTGTTTAATTTCTTCATGATGCTACTGAAAATTATTATGAGAGAGGATCATATGCTTGTAGGTGTCGCAATAATATCAAGTTTCCTCTCTATGTGTTGAAAGTTTTGAAGTTATGCTTGTTTTGCCTTCCTATTCTAGTTTATTCTTGCTCCCATAAATTGTTTGCTCACAAAATCCCTATGCATAGGAAGTGGGTTAGGCTTAAATGTGCTAGTCATATGCTTAATGATGCTCTCTTTGTGTTTCAATTCTTTACTTTTATGTGAGCATCATTGAAATCATCATGCCTAGCTAAAAAGGCATTAAAGAAAAGCGCTTGTTGGGAGACAACCCAATATTTATACCTACTATTTTTGTGTGTACACATGATTAAGCTACTGTATTAATCATGTTTTATATGTTTTCTTTCAATAATGTGCCAAGTAAAGCCTTTGGGATAGTGTGGATACTTGTTGATTCGATTCTGCGCAAAAACAGAAACTTTTGCGTCCAGTGCTGGAATTTCTATTATGTACTGGAGCGTGATAAAAATCTGAATTTTTTACAGAGTATTGGGTTACAAATTGTTTACGTTTTCCTAATTTTTCAGAATTTTTGGAGGTACATAAGTATGGTTTTTAAATCGCTTACTACACACTGTTCTGTTTTTGACAGATTCTATTTTCGATGCATAGTTTGCTTGTTTTAGTGTTTCCATAGCTTATATTGAGCAATATAAATTGTGGAAATGATATATTACAGTAGGCATTATGTGATAACAATTATGAATCTTGTATTGACAGTACCTAAGTGGATGATTTACTTTTATCATACTAACCTATCTCACAAGTTTCGTTAAGTTTTGTGTAATTGAAGTTTTCAAGTTTGGGTGAGATATCGATATCAGGAGAATAAGGAGTGGCAAGACCCTAAGCTTGGGGATTCCCAAGGCACCCCAAGGTAATACTCAAGGAATACTCAAGTGTCTAAGCTTGGGGATGCCCCGGAAGGCATCCCCTCTTTCGTGTTCAACACTATCGGTAACCTCACTTGGAGCTATATTTTCATTCGTCACATGATATGTGTTTTCCTTGGAGCGTCATTTTATTTTGTTGAGATTTGCTTGCTAATATCAATAATCATGTTTTGTATCTTTTAGTTCAATAAAATGCCAATTATAGCCTTTACCATGCTCAGTTTGCAAGTTCATGTGTTGCTGTTTGAAAACAGAAAGTTTTCTGTTATGTCCAGAATATTACTGAATAGTCAGAACATGATAAAAATCTGAAATTTTTACACAGTAAGAATGCATGAGTTCTATGTCACTTGGTAATTTTTCAGAATTTTTGGAGTTAGGTAAGTATGGATTCTTATTCCCCTTTTACAGACTGTTCTGTTTTGGCAGATTGATGTTATAGTTGCATTGTTTGCATATGTTTGCATGTTTAATGTTTCTATTTGTGGATAGGAGTATTAAATATGAAGAGGCATTTAGTATGCAATGTTTAATTATAATTTTTTTGATTTTATACAGTAGAGAATGTTAAGGTTTTGAGTTGATTTATACTAAGTTATCTCACGAGTTCTTGTTGAGTTTTGTGTGGATGGAGTTTTTAAGATTTCGGAGAAGCCAGGATATGAGAGGAATTAAGGAGACACAAGAGCTCAAGCTTGGGGATGCCCAAGGCATCCCAAGATAATATTTCAAGAAGTCTCAAGCATCTAAGCTTAGGGATGCCCCAGTAGGCATCCCACCTTTCTTCATCAACAATTATCGGTTAGTCTTGGTTGAGCCTAAGTTTTTGCTTCTTCACATGATATGTGCTATTCTTGGAGTGTCCTTTTATTTTTATTTTGTTTGCTGTTTTAATAAAATACTTAAGATCTGAAATTTTTTAAATGAGAGAGAATCCTCACATAGCTACCTATTTACTTAACTACTCATTTGATCTTCACTTATATCTTTTTGGAGTAGTTTGTCATTTGCTCTAGTACTTCACTTATATCTTTTTGAGCACGGTGGTGATTATATTTTGAAGAAATACATACACTCTCATGCTTCACTTATATTATTTTGAGAGTTGACAATAGTAATTGCAATATGCTTAAGATATGAATTTAGTCCCAAAGTGATGAATATTCAAGAGGGATATAATAAAAAACTTTCATGAAAGATCATTGGATATGATAAGTTTGATTCCTTGCAATAGTTTTGCGATATGGAGATGATAATATGTGAGTCATGTTAGTGAGTAATTGTGATTTAGTAAGAATATTAGTGTTAAGGTTTGTGATTCCCTATGCATGCACATAAAGTCAATAGTTATGCAATGAAATTATATCCTACTTATGGTGCATTATTAGGTGTTAGTTATGTTCAATGCATGTTTATGACCGTTTTCGCTTTTTGATTGGTTGCTTCTTAATCTATTTGCTAGCCTTCATTTGTACTAAGCGGGAATACTTCTTGTGCATCCAAACTCCTTAAACCCAAGTTGTGTCAAATGAGTCCACCATACCTACCTATATGCGGTATTTCCATGCCGTTCCAAGTAAATTTGCATGTGCCAACTCTAATTTTTCAAAATAATTTTCCGTTTTATGTGCCCGTACCGCTCATGAAGCGGCAGGGGGTGGCCAATATTTTCCATGCTAGGTGTGTTATTCTCACGATGAGTGTTTATTCACTTGTCATTGCACGAGAGAGTGGCTGGTAATAGGGATGCCCAGTCCCATAATGAATCAAAAATAATAATAACAAAATTCCTTGGAAAGTGTTGGTATGGAGGGCACCCGTGGATACGGCTAGCCATGGATTGTGAAAGAATGGTGGAAAGGAAATAAACTTTATTTTCTGTTTGGGAACCGCCTATGATGTGTCTAGCATGGAAAATATTGGGAATTCTTGGTCGTTTTCGTTGACAGGAAAAGCATGCCTCTCAAAAATATTTTTATCTCTCTAATTTAAGCTTTGAGCTCTGACACATTTGCAAATCTCTGCTTCCCTCTGTGAAGGGCCTATCTATTTACTTTAATGCAATTTTTATTTTTATTTTGAGTCTCCATCTTCTCTTACAAAGCACCAACTAGAGAGCACTATTGTCATACTTGTGCATTGTGTGTAGCTAATATTGAGTGTGTTTCATGAATGGATCAATGATTGAGCATAATGGGCTAGGGATAACTTTTTTTAGCATTGATATTTTGAAAGACATGGTTGCTTGTTAATATGCTTGAGTATTTATGTCTTCATGTCAAATTATAGACTATTGCTTTGAATCATTCAAGTCCAAGTGTCCATGCAACAAAAGAAAAGATTATATGATGATTGTGATAGGTAGCATTCCACATCAAAATTTCTATTTTTAATTGCTACTTTATCATGATGAGTTTTGTGAGAAAAAGTTGCTGTCATGATGCTAGGAAAAGTGATTGAAATTATCATTGATCAAACTTATGCACTATGCAAGCATTCACACTTCATAAATTATTTCTTTTATCATTTACCTACTCGAGGACGAGCAGGAATTAAGCTTGGGGATGCTGATACGTCTCCAACGTATCTATAATTTATGATGTATTCATGCCATGTTTATTATAGTTTTGTATGATTTTGGTGCACTTTTATATGGCTTTTATATATTTTTATGGACTAACATATTGACCTAGTGCCCAGTGCCAGTTGCTGTTTTCTGCTTGTTTTTGGTTTTCCAGAAAATCCATATCAAATGAAGTCCAAATGCAGTGAAACTTTTTGACGATTTTTTCTGGAAGGAAACGGACCCAGGAAGCTTCGGGGAAGCAGCAGAAGAGCCACAGGGGCCCCACGAGCCACCTGGGCACGCCTGCCCCCCCAGGCGCGCCCTGGTGCCTCGTGGGCCCCCTGTGGCACCTCTTTGCGTGATTCCAACGCTGAAAAATCCTATATATTCAGAAACCCCCGAAAGTTAACCTAGATGAGTTTTTACGCCGCCGCAAGCCTCTGTACCAAGGATATCCCATCTGGAGCCCTTTTCCCGCACCCTGTCGGAGGGGGGAATCATCACTGGAGGCCATCTTCATAATCCCAGCAGTCTCCATGACGAGGAGGGAGTAGTTCACCCTCGGGGCTGAGGGTATGTACTAGTAGCTATGTGTTTGATCTCTCTCTCTCGTGTTCTTGATATGGCACGATCTTGATGTATCGCGAGCTTTGTTAATATAGTTGGATCATATGGTGTTTCCTCCCTCTCTATCTTTGTTGTGATGAATCGAATCTTTTCCCTTTGAGGTTTCGTTATTGTCGGATTGAATATTTCAGATTTGAGAACACTTGATGTATGTCTTGCATATGAATACCCGTGGTGAAAATGAGGTATTATATTGATTCACTTGATGTATGTTTTGGCACTCAACTCGTGGATTCCCGAGGTGACATTGGGGTAATCTATGCATAGGGGTTGATGCACGTTTTCATTATCTTTTGTCCGATAGAAACTTTGGGGTGCTCCTTGGATTTCTTTGTGTGGATTGAATATTATGATTATGAAGTTGTTTGATGCATATCGTATAATCAACTCACGGATACTTGTGGTGACATTGGAGTATCTAGGTGACATTAGGGTTGGTTGATGTGTATCATATGGTGTTATTCTAGTACGAACTCTAGGGCTATTTGTGACACTTATAGGAATAGCTCAATAGATTGATCGGAAAGGATAACTTTGAGGTGGTTTCGTACCCTACAAACAATTTCTATCTTATGTTCTCCGCTAATAGGAACTTGGGAGTGATTCTTTATCGCATGTTGAGGGATGGTTATATGATCCAATTATATTAGCATTGTTGAGAGATTGCACTAGCGAAAGTATGAACCCTACGCCTTGTTTCTAAGAATTGCAATACCATTTATGCTCACTTCTGTTACTTGCTACCTTGCTGTTTTTATATTTTCAGATTACAAAAACCTATATCTACTATCCATACTACACTTGTATCACCATCTCTTCGCCGAACTAGTGCACCTATACAATTTACCATTGTATTGGGTGTGTTGGGGACACAAGAGATTTCTTGTATTTGATTGCAGGGTTGTTTGAGAGAGACCATCTTCATCCTACGCCTCCCATGGATTGATAAACCTTAGGTCATCCACTTGAGGGAAATTTGCTACTGTCCTACAAAACTCTACGCTTGGAGGCCCAACACGAGTCTACAAGAATAAAGTTGCGTAGTAGACATCAACCTCCCACATATTACCATCTTAATATCCCAAAACTATTGCAAGGAATCAAACTTATCATATTCAGTGATCTACATGAAAGTTTTTATTATATCCCTCTTGAATACCTATCATATTAGGACCAAATTCATAACCCGTGCATATTACCATTGCTATTCATTAGACTCTCAAAAAGATATAAGTGAAGCAGGAGAGTGCACCTATTTCTTTAAAATATAACCACTGTCGTGCTCTAAAAGATATAAGTGAAGCACTAGAGCAACTGCCTAGCTCAAAAGATATAAGTGAAGCACATAGAGTATTCTAACAAATCACGAATAATGTGTGTCCCTCTCAAAAAGGTGTGTTCAGCAAAGATGATTGTGACAAACTAAAAAGCAAACAAACTATATCACTAGACGCTCCAAGTAAAACACATATCATCTGATGAATAAACATATAGCTCCAAGTGAGTTACCGATAGATTGTAGACGAAAGAGGGGATGCCTTCCGGGGCATCCCCAAGCTTAGACGCTTGAGTATTCCTTTAATATTACCTTGTGGTGCCTTGGGCATCCCCAAGCTTAGGCTCTTGCCGCTCCTTAATCCTTAATCCATCGTAGTCTCACCCAAAACTTGAAAACTTCAGCACACAAAACTCAACAGAAACCTCGTGAGATCCATTAGTATAACAAACAAATCTTAAACTTTAGGTACTGTTGGAAATTGATTCATATTTAATATTGTCATAATGCTACTGTACTCGAACTTCTTCATGACCCATACCCCCCGATACGATCCATAGATTCATCAAAATAAGCAAACTATGCAACAAAAACAGAATCTGTCTAAAACAGAACAGTCTGTAAAGATCTATTTAGAATCTATACTTCTGTAACTCCAAAATATCTGAAAAAATAGGAAAACGTAAAAAATTCATATACCAATACTGTGTAAAAATTTGTGACAAACTAAAATTCATATACCAGTATAGAATGAAAAATCAAATACTGGACATAAAACTTTCTGTTTTCCAAACAGCATCAATTATACTATCATCCACATCATCCCAAAGGCATTACTTGGCACAAACACTAATTAAAAGATAAAAATACAATCATAACAGAGGCTATAATTTTTTAAACACACAAAAACATAAGGTAAAACAAAAATTATTTTATTCATTGGGTTGCCTCCCAACAATCGCTATTGTTTTATGCCCCTAGCAAGGCATAATGCATAGTTTCAAGTGTTATCATCCTTGGTTTTTGCTAATTTGGATGGGTTGTTCTCGAACCCGGGAGGCTCTTTGCGCTTCCCATTGCTTTCAGAAAATAAGGCAATTCTATTATCTGAAGTGTCTAGCCTCTTGTTGTAAATAGTAAGAAGATTATTCATGCGATTGAGATTGCCACTAACATTTTTAAGAGGCTCATTAGACTTTTGTAACTCAACCAATTTTTTTTGTATGTCTCCTAGCTTTTCTAAAATTTGAATCCCTTCTTGGGTATAATTAGATCCTTTTTGCAATGGTGGAGTTCCCACTATTCCCTCTATTAATTCATAAGCAGTATTAGGATCACTATCAATGAAATTTCCTTTAGTAGCAAAATCCAAGAGTTGTCTATTTGGCATAGTTAGCCCTACATAAAAGTTCCGCAACAAAATTTTCATATACCCTTTTATGGTGCAAACACGATGTCGTGGGAACAAGCCTGACAGTAGAAGGTAGGGGTACGAATGGAGAGGGCAGAGTCCTAGCTACGGCGAGGTTGTACACACAGATGTATGAGTTCAGGCCCCTCTCGTGGAGGTAACAGCCCTACGTCTCAGTGCTCCGGAGAGTTCTCTACTCTGTCGAGTGAAATATGTGTGTTGTGTTACAAAAGGTTGCGAACCCTTCTACCAGCGGGGAGGGGTGGCTTATATAGAGTGCGCTGCCCCTCATAACGTCCGGCATTAAGGGGTTTAATCGTGGTCATAAAGAGGTGTACGTTACTGATAACGTACACCATAAATGCTGTTAATGATCTTGATGAATGCTTGCCCGTTAGCCTCCCTGGGGTGACTCCTGGACTCCTGCGGTCGACTGTCTTCAGATTCTTCCGAGTGAAAGATAACCGTCGAGTGAAAGGCATCTCCGAGTGTATATTGTCGAGTGACTTATGCTTCTTCGCTATTTCAGTCGGAGACTTCCTTGTGGCCCTTAAGCTTTCTGGGGCAGTGTCCTTAGGTAGGATATGCAGGTCAGGCCTATAACCCTACCCTAGGTACGTATCCCCATCATTAGCCCCCGAATGGATAGGGGTTCGAGGGTAAAAGGTGTCAATGCAGGTTCAAACGAGACACCAAAACTCCGAGTGTATTTTGAGGCTTCCTCGAAATCTGCGTCGATTGAAACCTTAACCGTTTGCCCTGATCAATTCCGTCTTGAAGTTATCCGAGTAAAACTGAGCTTGAAAACCGTTCCGAGTATAACTGGTTCGAGAGTCCGAGTGATCTGGAAAACCTTCTGACGAAACAGTTTGCTCCACCGGGTCCGAGCCTCGCGGGCTTCGAAATTTGGATAAGAGCGCGCGCGCGCGCAGCGGAGATGGCGTAACTGCTAAGGCAAGTGCGGGAACGACGCCTCGATTATCGCGCCGCCCAAATCGCCACGTACCGCTCCTCCTCTTATTTCGGGATATTCAGAGATCCGGCGGGCCCGCAGGTCAGTGGCTCACTTGAGTGCATATAAGAGGCGACGACGCCGGTGCTGGCACAGTATTTTTCTCCCAAATCCACTCCTCTCCTCTTCTTCCTCCGCCCTGCTCTGCTTCGTTGACCGCCGCCGCCATGACGAAGGGCAAGACGGAGAAGCTCGAGCGCGCCCAGAGGGGAGGCGCCAAGGCGAAGAAGCCGTCGGGAGCCCGGTCGACGGTGCCGCCGGGGTGGATCCAGGGGGATTTTCTCCAATCGACGGTCACTGCGGAAGATGTGGACAAACTCGTCGTCGACGGGTTGATAGCTGCCGATTCCTGGCGGTTGCCGAAGGGGGAGATCGAGCCGGAGCCACGCGACGGCGAGCGAGTTCTGCTTCTCACCCACATCGAGCGAGGTTTCTCCATGCCTCCCCATCCGTTCATCCGCGCTTTCTTGAACTATTTTGGAGCGCAACTCCACCACCTTCCTCCGAATGCGATTGCATATCTTTCCTGCTTCGTAACTTTGTGCGAATGTTTCCTGGGCTGTCCCCCACATTGGGGTTTGTTCAAGCACATATTCTCTGTCCGATCCCAAGCTGTCAAGAAAGCCAATCCCAAAGATAGCAAAACCAATGTGATCCAACTGTGTGGTGGCTTAGAGATTCAGAAGAGAGGTAGGAGTGGGTTCCCCTCTATGACCTTTCCCGATTCTGTTCGGGGATGGCAGTCGACCTGGTTTTACTGCAAAGATGCCGCATCGCCAAATATGTCGACTGGGCTTCCTCCCTTCACCTTGGATCGACCTGTTACTCCCAAACCGCTGTACGTGACAAAGGTAGAGAAAATCCAGGTAGGGATCTTAGTGAACGCCATATCCGAACTGATCCGCGGTGGAGTGACTGGTCTGGACCTCCTTGAAACGTTTCTGAGTCGGCGAATTCAGCCTCTCCAAGCTCGGGATCACACCATGTGGCATTATTCGGGCCCTGAGGATACCACTCGGACTCATCCTGAGGAAGTTTCCGATCAGACTGTTTCTCAGTGGCTCAGGAGCATCACTGGAGCCTGTGATAACCCGGAAGGATCCAAACGAATTCCGCCTTTCTCCGCTTTGAACCCGCCAAAGAACTTGGTGAGTCATATATTTGTCGATTGTTTTAATACTTTGCCGAGTAACTGAATCTTCAGTCGACTGAATTTGAAGCTTGAACCTCGCAGGAATTTACGAACATGTACTCGCTCATACCCAATGGAGAACATCTTGATGAAGAGGAAGGAAGCGTCGACGGCAGCGCAGACGGTGACTATGCTGACGACACCGAGAACAGTGATGACGACCTGGATGAGGATGAGGTGGAGGCCCCTGTCCCTTCGCGCACCGAGCGTCGAGCCAGGCAGCAGAACGACCCGGAGGTCACCCCGAGCAAAACAGTGGCGTCGAGCACAAGGAACCCGAAACGTGACCGTGTCGCGGCATCGGGGTCGACTGAAAAGGCTGCGAAACAGCTCAAGCCAGACGTGCCAAAGCCTCGGAAGGCCCTGCCTCGAATCAAGATAGCCGTGCCTGTTGCCTCCACGTGAGTGTTCATTTTCCTTATTCTGCTGTTGAAGAACTTTATGTTGACGTTGACCGAGTGAAATATATTTGCCAGAGCCGCTACCTCCGTAACGTCGCCCCATCGGGATGATGGAGACCATATGGAAGTAGACACTCCTGATGCGGCCTCCTCCCTACGAGGTATGACAATCCCACACTTTACTCTGCTTGCTGAAGAATAATTGTCGAGTGTCGAATGCAGCTGACGAAGTCATCGAACTGGAAGATGATGAGGAGCCGCGGCGGGGAGCGGAGGATGAAGCTGTGCTTCTGGAGGCTCCACGCGTGGACACTCGGGGACCACCGTCTGCCCAGACGCCCCGTGGGACGAGTGCAGCGACGCCTCCAAGCCTTGTAATTCCGCTGTCGAGTGCTCCGCCGGCCACTTCTACTCTGGTGGCTTCGACGCAGATCGGACAATCCCAAGCACCTCCAGCTGCTCCGTTGACTACACCAATTCACTCGACGCCTGCATACTCTTTGTACCACGTCCCGGAGGACCTAACCGGAGCTGCCAAGGAAGCCATGATCCAGGCTGGGCAAATGATGCTACGAACAAAGGAGGCGTATGAAGCCAGCAAGTTAGCCTATGATGCCAGCTCAGCGCTTCAGGCCAACGTCCGAGTAAGTGGTATTGTAAGTTCATTTCCAATTGAATTTCTGTCCGTCTTGATTTTACACCCACTGGGGTGTTTTTCTTCGCCAGTAGACCAAATAGTTTCTGGTCCAGTGGGGGCACGCTGAGTGCACCCACTGGGTGTAGTCCCCGAGACCACTGTCGAATGACGAAGGCTTCGGCGGGGGTCTTAATATTGTTTCCATTCGACAGGGCAGACCTTGTCGAGTACAAATGGGTCCAGTGGGGGCACGCTGAGTGCACCCACTGGGTGTAGTCCCCGAGGCCGCCGTCGAGTGCTTGCTTCGGCGGTGGTCTGATAGAGACGATGTTCGGTTGCTTGCTTCTTTCTTTTATACTCGGACAGGCCAGACCTGGTCGAGTGTTTTCGTTTCCAGTGGGGGCACGCTGAGTGCACCCACTGGGTGTAGTCCCCGAGACTACTGTCGATCGTTGACGATGGGCAGTAGTCTTTAGAACTATTTTGCAGGTTTCATGGACATCATTTCCATCAACCATGGTATGGTGCTTGTATAGGGTTGTGGGGTGGGGTGGCGGGCCGTCTTTCAGTCGAGTGCAATTGAACCCCTTTTCCACTCGGGAGTAGAGAAATGGTTATGTCGACTGAACCCCTATTTCTGCTGATTTCAGAAAGCCTGTGGGCTCGGGACCAAGTACGTCGAGCTGGAGAAGGAAAAGAACCGACTTCTGCTGGATCTGGAACTGACGAACAACAACCTGGACCGTGCACAGACCGAACTGAAGACTTTGGGAGGTAATCTTTGTTGATCAATTGTATTATCACTTTCAATTTCCATCTTTTGAACCGAGTGAATCCACTCGAACAGACGTACGTGATGAAAACCGTCGTCTCCGAGTGCGCCTCAACAATGCTATTTCTTTAGATACCATGAAGAAAGCGCTCGAGGACAAGGACAAATCACTTGCTGATGCTCAGAAGGAAGCGAAGGAGAAGACTGTAGCTGCTGAGAAGAAACTTGCTGCAGCCAGTAAACTGGAAGAGGAGAACGCCAAGCTCAAGCAGGAACGATCCGAGTGGATCAAAAAACTCGAAGAGCAGACCAAGAGTAGGACCGCTCTGGAGAAACACATGGGCGACTTTGCGAAGAAAATGTTCAGCATGCTCGAAGGTAACCCTCATTTGTCGAATGAATTTCTCCGGTTTTTCCAGAATGGTATTATGATCACCCTTTCACTTTCTCTTCATGTAGAATTCTGTCGAGACTTCGAAAAAGAAACTGAAGAAATTGAACCCAATCTGGACCCCACAAAGTCTCTCGTCAGAGACGCCGTGGCCATGGATATGTTTCGTCTCGAAGCTCGTCTCAAGAGCGTCCAAGGATTCATCACTCGGCTGAGAGCTGCATTTGAGAAGGTCGACAAGGAACTGTGGCCTGAAGATCCTCTCCAGACTGACCTCGAGTCAATGATGACCCGGCTCAATGAGATTCCCAATCGAGTGCAATCGTGGAAGAAATCTGCTGCCCGCTGTGGAGCTGACGTGGCACTTTCACTCGTCAGGGTTCATTGCAAGGAAGCTAGAGAGGACAAACTGAAGGATCTCCGAGTGATCAACACGAAGAAACTCAAATTTGAAGATTTCATGGAGACTTTCATCGATGCTGCCACTCGGATCGCCGACGGAATCGACCTGGATACCTTTGTTGAGCCTTCAAGTCCTGCTGGAGCTTAAATTGGTATTTTGCTTATGGTAAAAACTTTATTTGCCTCGGTATGCCGAGTTTTGGTGTAACCGAGTAAACTTCGTTCAGGCTTAAGCCTGAGAACTTCCCTTTTGCGCGAACAAGTTTCTGCTGCGCTGGAGATTTTAGTCTTACTCGCATTTCGCTTTCTGACATTTAGCTTGGCCGAATTTATTTGATTCTCGAGTGAAACGGGTGTTCTGCACTCGAAAGAATTTGGGACTTAGACGAGGACTGGCTCGCAGCTAAGCTTCCGAGTGTATTGTATGTAATACACTCGGAAAGGTTTTAAACTTAGGCGAAACGGATTCGCGGCTAAGCCCCCGAGAGAGAGGATTGCTCTTCACTCGGAGTAATTTTTGAACTTAGATGAGGTCTGGCTCGCAGCTAAGTCTCCGAGTGTATTGAATGTAATACCCTCGGAAAAGTTTTAAACTTAGTCGAAACGGATTCGCAGCTAAGCCCCCGAGAGAGAGGACTGCTCTTCACTCGGAGTAATTTTTGAACTTAGACGAGGACTGGCTCGCAGCTAAGTCTCCGAGTGTATTGAATGTAATACACTCGGAAAAGTTTTGAACTTAGGCGAAACGGATTCGCAGCTAAGTCTCCGAGTGTATAGAATGTAATACACTCGGAAAAGTTTTGAACTTAGGCGAAACGGATTCGCAGCTAAGCCTCCGAGTGTATAGAATGTAATACACTCGGAAAAGTTTTGAACTTAGGCGAAACGGATTCGCAGCTAAGCCCCCGAGAGAGAGGATTGCTCTTCACTCGGAGTAATTTTTGAACTTAGACGAGACTGGCTCGCAGCTAAGTCTCCGAGTGTATTGAATGTAATACACTCGGAAAAGTTTTGAACTTAGGCGAAACGGATTCGCAGCTAAGCCCCCGAGAGAGAGGATTGCTCTTCACTCGGAGTAATTTTTGAACTTAGACGAGGTCTGGCTCGCAGCTAAGTCTCCGAGTGTATTGAATGTAATACACTCGGAAAAGTTTTGAACTTAGGCGAAACGGATTCGCAGCTAAGCCCCCGAGAGAGAGGATTGCTCTTTACTTGGAATAATTTTTGAACTTAGACGAGGTCTGGCTCGCAGCTAAGTCTCCGAGTGTTTTGAATGTAATACACTCGGAAAAGTTTTGAACTTAGGCGAAACGGATTCGCAGCTAAGCCCCCGAGAGAGAGGATTGCTCTTCACTCGGAGTAATTTTTGAACTTAGACGAGGTCTGGCTCGCAGCTAAGTCTCCGAGTGTATTGAATGTAATACACTCGGAAAAGTTTTGAACTTAGGCGAAACGGATTCGCAGCTAAGCCCCCGAGAGAGAGGATTGCTCTTTACTCGGAGTAATTTTTGAACTTAGACGAGGTCTGGCTCGCAGCTAAGTCTCCGAGTGTTTTGAATGTAATACACTCGGAAAAGTTTTGAACTTAGGCGAAACGGATTCGCAGCTAAGCCCCCGAGAGAGAGGATTGCTCTTTACTCGGAGTAATTTTTGAACTTAGACGAGGTCTGGCTCGCAGCTAAGTCTCCGAGTGTATTGAATGTAATACACTCGGAAAAGTTTTGAACTTAGGCGAAACGGATTCGCAGCTAAGCCCCCGAGAGAGAGGATTGCTCTTCACTCGGAGTAATTTTTGAACTTAGACGAGGTCTGGCTCGCAGCTAAGTCTCCGAGTGTATTGAACGTAATACACTCGGAAAAGTTTTGAACTTAGGCGAAACGGATTCGCAGCTAAGCCCCCGAGAGAGAGGATTGCTCTTCACTCGGAGTAATTTTGAATGTAAATCTGTGCGATCGGAATCGACAATAGACTGCGGGAGTCTTCATTCAATCCATAACATCGTCTGGGATACTCTTATTACATCAAAACAACTCTGTTATCAAGAATAAAAACGTCGAAGTAGGTCCGCATTCCAGGCGCGTGGCTCGTCAATATTCTTCTTCAAGTTGAAAAGATGGTACGCCCCGTTGTTAAGCACCTTGGTAATGACGAATGGGCCCTCCCAGGCTGGGGCCAATTTATGAGGTCGCTGCTGATCCACTCGGAGCACCAAATCCCCTTCGTGGAATGAACGGCTCTTGACATGTCTTGCATGGAAGCGGCGAAGGTCTTGTTGATATGCAGTTGATCGGATCAGGGCCATCTCACGCTCCTCCTCCAGGAGATCCACTCCGTCCTGTCTTGCTTGTTCAGCCTCGTCTTCAGAGTAAAGATCCACTCGAGGAGAATTGTGAAGGATGTCACTTGGCAATACGGCTTCGGCTCCATATACAAGGAAGAAAGGAGTTCGTCCAGTCGACCGGTTGGGAGTTGTCCTCAAGCCCCACAGAACAGACGGTAACTCAGTGACCCAAGCTCCGGCAGCATGATCAAGATCTCGCATGAGCCGAGGCTTCAATCCTTGGAGGATAAGGCCATTCGCTCGCTCAGCTTGACCGTTTGACTGGGGGTGCGCAACAGATGCGTAATCCACCCGAGTGCCTTGAGAAGAGCAATAGTACCTGAACTCTTCCGAGTCAAAGTTAGAACCATTGTCTGTAATGATATTGTGAGGGACCCCATACCGGAACGTTATCTCTTTTATGAATTTGATAGCAGTGCGGGCGTTCAGCTTCCTGATGGGTTTAGCTTCGATCCACTTAGTGAACTTGTCGACTGCAACCAGTAAATGAGTAAACCCACTCTGACCTGTTCTAAGGGGTCCAACCATATCCAAGCCCCACACAGCAAATGGCCAGACGAGTGGAATGGTCTTCAAGGCAGACGCAGGTTTGTGTGACAGATTCGAGTAAAACTGACATCCTTCGCAGTGATCGACAATATCTTTAGCCATCTCATTGGCGCGTGGCCAGAAGAAACCAGCTCGATAAGCTTTGGCAACAATCGTCCTAGAGGACGCATGATGGCCACAAGTTCCCGAGTGAATCTCCTCCAGAATCAGTCGACCTTCTTCAGGAGAAATGCACCGCTGAGCTACGCCAGTCACACTTTCTCTGTAGAGTTGTTCATTGATCACAGTGAAAGCCTTGGACCTGCGGACTATCTGCCGAGCCTCATCTTCATCAACTGGGAGTTCTCTTCTGAGAATGTACGCAATATATGGTACAGTCCAGTCGGGCGTGATTACCAAAATCTCCATGACCAGATCAATGACAGCTGGGACATCAACTTCAGTCGGATCAGAAGCACTCTTTGCCTGCGGGGGCTCTTCAGTGAAAGGATCTTCTTGCACCGAAGGAGAATGAATGTGTTCGAGAAATACATTGCTGGGGACAGGTTTCCGAGTGGATCCAATCTTTGCCAACTCATCAGCTGCTTGATTCTTCACTCGGGGAACATGATGGAGTTCCAAACCTTCAAATTTCTTCTCAAGTTTTCTTACTGCATTGCAGTATCCAGTCATAGCGGGGTTCCTGACATCCCACTCTTTCATCACTTGATTAACCACCAAATCAGAATCGCCATATACCATCAGGCGACGGACGCCGAGTGAAATGGCCATACGCAATCCATACAAAAGTGCTTCATATTCAGCTTCATTGTTGGAGGAATCAAAGTGAATCTGTAAGACATAACTGAGCTTATCACCTTTTGGGGATACCAGAACGACGCCAGCACCAGACCCATTCAACATCTTTGAACCATCAAAGAACATGGTCCAGTGTGCCGAGTGAAGTTGGATTGGCTGCTGTTGCTCAATCCACTCGGCGAGGAAATCAGCCAGCGCTTGAGATTTGATTGCTTTCTTCGCCTCAAACTTGATATCAAGATGAAGGAGCTCAATAGCCCATTTGGCCACTCGACCAGTCGCGTCTCGATTATTGAGAATTTCAGACAACGGAGCATCACTGACGACTGAAATGGAGTGATCCTGAAAATAGTGTGCTACCTTCTTTGCAGTCAGATATATACCATATACGAGCTTCTGGTAATGTGGATATCTTTGCTTCGACGGAGTCAACACTTCAAAAATATAATAGACCGGGCGTTGAACTTTGTAAGCCTTGCCTTCTTCTTCTCGCTCGACAGTTAGTACTGTACTGACGACCTGATTAGTGGCCGCAATGTACAATAACAATGGCTCTTTGCTGTGCGGAGCAGCAAGCACCGGCTGGGTGGTAAGCAGGGCTTTGAGCTCGACAAACGCTGCTTCAGCTTCTGGAGTCCACTCAAATGTATCAGACTTTTTCATCAGTCGGTATAAAGGCAGTGCCTTCTCACCGAGATGAGAAATGAATCGACTCAATGCTGCCAAGCAACCTGTAAGCTTCTGGACATCGTGCACACGCTCAGGGCTTTTCATTCGGACGATGGCGCCGATCTTTTCAGGGTTGACGTCGATTCCTTTCTCGGAAACGAGGAAACCGAGTAATTTGCCACCAGGAACGCCGAAAGTGCATTTAGTCGGATTTAACTTAATATCATATCTCCTCAAATTGGCGAATGTTTCAGCCAAGTCAGACAACAGGTCGGAACCTTTGCGAGACTTGACCACGATGTCATCCATATAAGCTTCGATGTTCCGAGGGATCTGATCGAGCAAACACTTCTGAATCATGCGCATGAAAGTAGCGCCAGCATTCTTCAAACCAAAAGGCATGGTGATATAACAGAAACACCCGAAAGGGGTGATGAAGGATGTCTTTATTTCATCTGGACCAAACAGACGGATCTGATGGTAGCCAGAATAAGCATCAAGAAAAGATAAACGCTCGCATCCCGCAGTTGAGTCGACAATCTGATCAATGCGGGGGAGCGGGAAATGATCTTTCGGGCAGACCCGATTGATATGTTTGAAATCAATACACATGCGAAGAGACTTGTCTTTCTTAGGGACCATGACAACGTTTGATAACCACTCGGAGTGGTAAATCTCACGTATAAACTTGGCCGTCAAGAGACGAGCCACCTCTTCGCCGATTGCTTTTCGCTTCTCTGTTGCTGACCGACGCAAATGTTCCTTCACAGGCTTGGCCTTCGGATCAACTCTCAAACGGTGCACAGCCAGTTCCCTGGGTACACCAGGCATGTCAACGGGCTTCCATGCGAAGATGTCCCAGTTCTCACAGAGGAACTGGATGAGCTCGGCTTCCTATTTGCTGTCGAGTGTTGTTGAGATGTTGGTCGGGGCAGCAGTCGGATCTGTCGGGTGAATGTGCACCTTCTTCACCTCTCCTGCCGACTAAAAAGCTGACTCAGAAGCGGGCTTCTTAGCACGCAACAGGTCGGCAGGATCAGCATTTTTCTTGTATTCCTCCAACTCAACCATAGCCATCTGCTGGTCGGCGATCTTGGAGCCCTGCTGGAGGCACTCCTCAGCCCTTTGTCGATTGCCAGTGACTGTGATCACGCCTTTTGGTCCAGGCATCTTCAGCTTGAGATACACGTAACATGGTCGGGCCATGAAACGGGCATAAGCTGGTCGACCAAGGATGGCGTGGTAGGCACTCTGGAAATCTACCACTTCAAACGTCAGTTTTTCCTTGCGAAAGTGCTTGTCATCACCAAACACCACATCCAATGCTATCTGGCCGAGTGAACGGGCCTTCTTCCCAGGGATTACTCCATGAAACTGCATGTTGCTTTCACTGAGCCGGGACATCGGAATGCCCATTGCCTTAAGGGTATCAGCATACAGGATGTTCAGACCGCTCCCGCCATCCATCAAAACTTTGCGGAGTCGAGTGCCCCCCACAACTGGGTCTACCACCAGTGCTTGCCGCCCGGGGGTAGCAATGTGCGCAGGGTGATCTGACTGACTGAAAGTGATAGCAGTTTGAGACCACTTGAGATATGTGGGGGTAGAAGGAACCGCCATGTTAACCTCCCTGTTGATAACTTTCAGTCGACTCTTACTCTCAACATCAGCAAAAATCAACAAGGTGGCATTGACTTCAGGGAACTCTTCTTTTTCTTCTTCATCTTCTTTCTCAGGGTCTTTCTCACTCGACTGGTTCTCTTTGAATGACTGGATCAACAAACGGCACTGTCGAGTGGTATGCTTCGGCAATATCAAATTGCCCTCTTCATCTTTCCTCGTGTGGATTGCACACGGTAAATCCAAAACATCAGTACCCGACTGATTCTTTGACTTCTTTGGGGTGAACTTAGCCTTGGACTTTCCCTTATTCTTGCCTTGTGCCGCCAGGGCGGCCGCTTCTGCCTGAGCAGGGGGATCAGCTTTGCGCTTTTGTTTCCGACTGGAATTCCCACCTGCATCATTGTCGACTAATTTGGCTTTACCGCTTCGGAGGCGGTCTTCTTCTTCTCCATTGGCGTACCGAGTGGCAATCTCCATCATCTTGCTCATAGAAATGTCACCGGTGCGACCAAACTTCAGATAGAGCTCTCTGTATCTAACCCCAGCCTTGAAGGCACAAACAGCTTGATGCTCGGAAACATTCTCCACCGTGTGATGCAAGGTGGACCAACGCTGAATGTAATCTCGCAAGGTTTCATTGGGCTTCTGGACACAGTGCTGCAAATCAATCAAACCAGCTGGACGTTTACAAGTGCCTTCAAAAGTTCTGATAAACACTCGGGCCAAATCTTCCCAGCAATAAATGCTAGAGGGAGCCAAACGATTTAACCAAGCTCTGGCCGAACCATCCAACATCAAGGACAGATGCTTCATGGCTATGTTGTCGTTACCTCCACCAATCTGTACAGCCACTCGGTAATCATCCAACCAGGTTTCAGGCTTTGACTCGCCAGAAAACTTGCCAATCCCGGCCGCCAACCTGAAGTTGGGGGGAATCTCTGCAGAGCGAATGGCTCTGCTAAAACACTCGGGCCCAGAAACAACAGCACTGCTTCCACTCGGATAATCTCTGTTATGACCATCTCTGTGGGCTCTGCCTCTGTCGACCCTCCTTTGAGCAAGGACATCCCTTGCGTCAAATCCGGGATTCCGCTCATCACCGAACGGGCGCCTATCATCATTGAGCCGGGACACATAAGAACCATTCCGCGGAGGAGAAAACATTCGACGGCGGTCATCACGGTGATAACGGGGAGCAGACTGATCTCGCCCCTGATCTCTGTACCGGTCTTCACGGTATTCTCCGCCTCTGCGACGCGAAGGTGACCCAGGACTGTGAGCCGACTGAACTGTTTCTGCCCTGGTAGAATTGCCATGTAACCTGTTCTGCGACTGAGAAACAGCTGCGTTCTGGTGCTGCGCCGCCTCAAGCAATGTCTTGATCTGCTGCAGACCTCTACCAGCCTCTGATCGTGACGGTTGAATAGACTCTGCAATTCTAGCAGCTGCTGCAACATTTAAAACTGGAGTACGAAATACCTCGACGTTATTTCGAGATCTACTCGGAAACAACTGTCGCTGCTGTCGATTGGGACGTGGTGGACGCTGCCCAGCACGCTCGTCGAGTGCCTCCTGCATCTCTATGAGCCGAAGGCGTGTAGCCTCCATGGCCTGGGCCTCAGCGGTCGTACCGACGATGGGAGTACGGAGAACATCCTCATCCCGGCGCTGCTGATCATTCGACGTTCCACCAATCTCACGCCTGGAGTGGTTGAAGCCGGGCGGCGGACTCTGATGAGAGCCAGCCATGAAAACTTCCGCCGCAGGGTCGCAGCTCTCGCACTCGGAAGGGATGTCGGACTGATCCGACGCCGAGTCCAACACGCCGTGAAGTGACTCGGCGGGCTCGATGGCCGCAATCTGCGGGGACGAAACCTGGCGTGCCGCCGCGTGCCGCACCCAACGCTGTAGCCGCGAGCGACCGGATCGCTTGCGACGATGAACAGCAGGGAGGGCCGACACACACGGAGTCGACGACTGAAGGAGAAGAACGCCGCAGGAGCTTGCACAGAAGTGCGTCGCCCCGCGAATCGGGAGCGCTTCCACATCCAAAGGCGCTTCCTGGAGCCATGCCGAATCGTCGGCGGTGAAGGTGAGCGCTCCGAGACGGATCTCGCGGCCCAGGAACAAATCACCACCGGAAGACATGACGAAGGAGAAAAAATGCAAACTCGCCGGAAGTCGCTTAGACGCCTGCCCCACGGTGGGCGCCAACTGTCGTGGGAACAAGCCTGACAGTAGAAGGTAGGGGTACGAATGGAGAGGGCAGAGTCCTAGCTACGGCGAGGTTGTACACACAGATGTATGAGTTCAGGCCCCTCTCGTGGAGGTAACAGCCCTACGTCTCAGTGCTCCGGAGAGTTCTCTACTCTGTCGAGTGAAATATGTGTGTTGTGTTACAAAAGGTTGCGAACCCTTCTACCAACGGGGAGGGGTGGCTTATATAGAGTGCGCTGCCCCTCATAACGTCCGGCATTAAGGGGTTTAATCGTGGTCATAAAGAGGTGTACGTTACTGATAACGTACACCATAAATGCTGTTAATGATCTTGATGAATGCTTGCCCGTTAGCCTCCCTGGGGTGACTCCTGGACTCCTGCGGTCGACTGTCTTCAGATTCTTCCGAGTGAAAGATAACCGTCGAGTGAAAGGCATCTCCGAGTGTATATTGTCGAGTGACTTATGCTTCTTCGCTATTTCAGTCGGAGACTTCCTTGTGGCCCTTAAGCTTTCTGGGGCAGTGTCCTTAGGTAGGATATGCAGGTCAGGCCTATAACCCTACCCTAGGTACGTATCCCCATCACACGATAAGATTCCATTATCCTATACCAAGCATCTTTTAAATTTTCTCCCTGTTTCTGTTTGAAGTAAAGAACTTCAAAGTCCGGAGACAAAGGAGGGATGGTGATACTAGCCATGATGACAAAGTTGGCAGAATAGCAAACAAGCAAACGAAAAAAAATTGTGTTTTTGTAAAAAAAAAATTAGAAGTGGGGGAGATGAAAACGAGAGGCAAATTCAAATAAAAAGGCAAATAAAATAAATGCAAGTGGATGATAGTTTGTGCGAAGGTACTTGATAAATTTTGGTGATGTCTCCCCGGCAATGGCGCCAGAAATTCTTCCTGCTACTTGTAGACTGCGTTGGTATTTCCCCGAAGAGGAGAGGATGATGCAGTATAGTAGAGATAAGTATTTCCCTCGATTAAGAACCAAGGTTATCAATCCAGTAGGAGAACCACGCAAAATCCCTTTAGCAGCACCTGCACACACAAAAGCAAACACTTGCACCCAACGCAAATAAGAGGGTTGTCAATCCTCTTAGCGGTTATTTGCAAGGATTTATTCTGATAGTGGTAGATAGATAAAGTAAAATACTAAATAAAACAAAAGTAAATAAATTGCAGCAAGGTATTTTTGGTTTTTAATATATGATAAAAGTAGACCCGGGGGCCATAGTTTTCACTAGAGGCTTCTCTCTCGAGCGCAGAACATACGGTGGGTAAACAAATTACTGTTGGGCAATTGATAGAAAAGAAAATAATTATGATGGATTCATGGCAATGATCATGTATATAGGCATCACGTCCGAGACAAGTAGACCAACTCCTGCTTGCATCTACTACTATTACTCCACCCATCGACCGCTATCCAACATGCATCTAGGGTATTAAGTATGAAACAGAGTAACGCCTTAAGCAAGATGACATGATGTAGACAAAGTAAACTCAAGCAATATGATTAAACCCCATCTTTTCATCCTTAATGGCAACAATACAAATACATGTCATGTCCCTTTCTGTCACTGGGATTGAGCACCGCAAGATTGAAGCCATCACAAAGCACCTCTGCCATTGCAAGACAAACCAATCTAGTTGGCCAAACCAAATCGATAGATTGGAGAGAAATACAAAGCTATAACAATCATGCATAAAAGAGTTCAGAGAAGACTCAAATATTTCTCATGAATAATCTAATCATAAACTCACAATTCATCGGATCCCAACAAACACACTGCAAAAGAAGATTACATCGGATAGAACTCTAAGAACATCGAGGAGAACATGGTATTGAAGATCAAAGAGAGAGAAGAAGCCATCTAGCTACTAGCTATGGACCCGTAGGTCTGTGGTAAACTACTCATACATCATCGAAAGGGCAGCAAGGTTGATGAAGAAGCCCTCCGTGATCGATTCCCCCTCCGGCAGAGTACCGGAAAAGGCCTCCTGATGGGATCGTGGAAGCACAGAGGCTTGCAGCAGCGGAAAGGTTTTTTCTTCTGTCTCTCTGATATATTGGGAATATTTGCGAATTTATAGCGTTGGAATTAGGCCAGGAGGGGCTACGAGGGGCCCACAAGCCTGGGGGGCGCGCCCTACCCCCTAGTGCGCGCCTCCCGAGCTTGTCGCTCCCTCGCGGCTCCTCTGGTCTTCTCCCGAAGCTTCGTGGGTCTCTTCTGGTCCAGGAAAAATTAATCCAAAGTTTTTTTCTCATTTGGAGTCTTTTTGATAATGATTTTCTGAAAAGGTAAAAACAAGCAAAAAACAGCAACTGGCACTGGGCACTGGGTTAATAGGTTAGTCCCAAAAAATGATATATAATGGCATATAATTGCATAATAAACATCCAAGATTGATACTATAATAGCATGGAACAATCAAAAATTATAGATACGTTAGAGACGTATCAGGTTTCAAACCAAAAAAGCAGGTGACGAGGTCGCCAGGTCGCCAGGTTTCTTGCCAGATGATTATGGTGACGAGGCTGAAAGCAGATACAGTCAGCTTTGGGGTGGTATAAAAGCTGGCACTGAGAGGGGGAGCGCTAGGGTTCCCCTTTCCTACCCTACCCCCACCAAACCTGTCGCCGCCGACGCCGATCCGGGGGTGATGGCTGACGGAGGACGAGGGCGGGGCTGTGGCTAAAACAAAGGGGAAAGGGGTGAGGCCTCGGGTGGCTGGCCGCAAGAGCAACTGCAGATGGTCCATGGCATGGGGCCGCCACAGCAGCCATCGTTCTTTGGGTATGGCTTCCAAGGGCCACCGCCGCCGTGGGCGTTCCCGGCCAATTTCCTGGCCAATTCCCTCAACAGCAGTGGGGGGGGGGTACGCAGCAGCAGTGGTATGGCCCTCCACCACAGATGCAAGGGCAGTCAAGAGGGCAGACAGCTGACCCAGGGGAAGGACAAGGGGGAAACCAACAGCAAGTCAAGAACCAAGGGAAGAATCAACAAAAAAAGAAGCAAGAAGTGAATCAGAAGACCCACCAGGTGAATCCAGGTTTGATGTCTTATGCCACTGTGACTTGCTTCAATTGTGGAGATCCAGGGCACCACAAGGACAAATGCAGCAAACCCAGATGCTGTTTCATCTGTAAGATGGTCAACCACAAAGTGGAAGACTGCCCTGTAAGGATGAAACCCCACTCTTCTGCGAAATTTGTGGGAAGTGCTGCTCCAGGGTTGGGATTCTACAACCTGGATGTTCCAGATGTGAATGCCCAGCATTTGGGTTGGCTGAAAAATGTTGGCATAGTCTTTGTGGAATCTGGAGAAATCACCAAACAGGAACTTTCTACGGAATTTGCAAGCATCTACAAGACCAGTTGGCCATGGCCCATCAACACCCTAGATGAATGGGCCTTCTTGGTCAAATTCTCACCAGAAATTGATGTGGAGCAGGTAGCTGGTTATCCCTGCTTTGGCTTGACTAAGGAGAACACCATAGTCAAAGTGGAAGTGTGGCTGGATAATGTATCTGCTGAAGATGAACTCCAAGAGGTCTGGCTCAAGCTTAGGAAGCTCAAGCCAAAATGGTGTGAATGGACACTCTTGGACCAAATCACATCAACATTTGGGGTGCTGCTGGATGTTGACTGGCAACACAATTTCCAGAATTTTTATGAGACAGTTGGAGTTAAGATATCTTGCAAGGACTACAATAGGGTCCCACAAGAAAGAGTGTTTGGTATCCAAGGAAAGCTCTACAGGATCCTTGTGGAAGTAGAGCCACCACAGATTGATGATGAGGTGGTGATGCAGGATCCCCCTGCTACCAGCACTCAGGTTTCCATGGAAACAGAGAAAGGAGACAATGTAACTATCAGTGATGTTGGTTCCCACAAAAGCTCCAAGAATGGCTCTGATAATGGATCTAACACTGGCTCTGGAGGAGGGAATCCTAAGAACTCATCTCTCAACCTGGGGCTGGATATCATGGAACCCCCCACTCCCACCTCACTCTTGAAATCCCAAGCACCAGAAAATCTGCAACATGCCAGGACAAAAGCTCTAGATTTCCTACTGAGCAATGACAGTGATGTTACTGATGGCTTTGGACTGTTGAGGGAGATGGAAGACTGGAATGATGATGAAGTTAATACTAAAGAGGATTGGGATGGTCTCCAGGAGAAAATGCATGTCAACCTGTCTGAGGCCATTGGGGATAAGACTGCTGCTAAACCTAAGAAACAGTATGAGTCTGAGTTCCCACCTCTCCAGCCCAGGGAGGCTGGCAAAACAGGGAAATGGGGCCCCATACAAGCGCCCAGAGTGAGTGCCAGGAATGCTGGAGATACAAGAACCATCTTGCAAAAGGCTCAACAATTCAAGGAGGCTCAGGACATAGCAGTTCAAAAAGAACATGGTATGAAACCAACTCCTTTTCCCTTTTCAATAGCCCTGCTTTTCTTTCAGTAGCCTCTAAGATTGGTGTAGATGTTGGGATAGATGCAGTTGAGAATAATAATGATGATAGTGTCCCTGTCTTTAATACCCTGATTTCTGACAGAACTGTTGGTTCTGCTTCAGATCTCATAACCCCCACTAAGAGTAATAATAATTGTAGTAGTGTAGCAGTAGATGATGGCACTCCAGTGATTAATTCTGAAGAATTATCGTATCTAGTCTGCAAAAACAAACGGGGCAAGCACCCTAAGACTAGGCTGATATCATGAATGTTGTGTTTTGGAATGTTAGAGGGATATCTGCCCCTGGGAGAAAATCCCTCATTATTGATGCTATCAATAAAACTCATGCATCTATCCTAGGGTTCCAAGAGACTAAAAAAGAGGAATTTGCTGATCCATATTTAAAAACTCTAGTTGGATGTAGAAACTTCTCTTGGCATCACATCCCATCTAAAGGCTCTGCTGGTGGCATCCTTATGGGGGTTGATGTGGATATCTTTGAGGTTATTTCTTGGTCATGTTTAGACTTCTCTGTCAGCTGTGTCCTCAAATTAAAGAATAGGGATGTCACCTTTCGAGTCATTACTGTTTATGGATCTTCCTATGAGGAAGGAAAAGAGGCTTTCATCTCAGAACTTCACTCTTTATTCATTGAAAACCCTTTCCCTACCCTGATAGGGGGTGATTTCAATCTTGTAAGATATGCTAGAGAAAAAAGTAATGGAGTTATCAATCACAAATGGAGTGATAACTTCAATGCCTGGATTGAGGTCTGGAGCCTACTAGAAATTAAACTCGCTAGCAAGAAATTCACTTGGGCTAATAACCAGGTAGATTTGATTATGTCCACCATAGATAGGTTGTTTTGTAATACTGAATTAGATAAAATCTTCCCTTTGGCTGCTTGCAAGGCACTACCCATGTGTGGTAGTGATCATGCTCCCATCATTTGGGATTCTGGGGTTGAGCAGGCCCCTAAAAGTAGCAGCTATAAGATGGAAAAGTGGTGGCTCCTGAGGGAGGACTTCTCTAGTCTAGTGGCTAAAATCTAGAATGAGCCTACTTCTGGTTCCACTTCCATGGATAATTGGCAGGAGAAAATTAGGAAACTTAGGAAAGTCACCAAAGGCTGGAGCTTCAATGAGGAAGCTCAGCTTAGGAGATATAAAAAAGTCCTCCTAGAGGAATATGACAAATTAGATATTAAATCTGAAACTGTGACCCTCTCTGATGCTGAATTTTTCAGATTCAGATTCATTCATACTGAACTGCAGAAAATTTGGTTACAAGAAGAGATCAAAGCTAAACAGAGGTCTATAGATAGGGATATTAAAGAGGGTGACAGGAACACTGCATATTTTCAGGCAGTGGCCAACCAGAGGAGGAGGAAAACTGTCATTCATTTCCTGGATGGCCCACATGGGCCTGTCACTGATAGCAAAGATATGCTAAATATAGCCAGCAACTTCTATAAAGACCTCTTCAAGTTAGAGGGTAGATGGGGCTTTCATTTAAACCCCTGCTTCTTCTCTGAAGAAGAAAAGGTCAAACTGAAGAGAATGAGATTTTAGAAGCCCCCTTCTCTGAAGAAGAGGTCAAGTTAGCAGTCTTTGATTCTTACCCTGATGGGGCACCAGGCTCTGATAGTGTTCCTTTTTTCTTTACCAACACTTCTGGGACTTGGTCAAGAAAGACCCGATGGCCATGTTTGCAGACTTCCATAGAGGAGGGCTTGCTATACACAGGCTGAATTTTGCTTTGTTGACCCTAGTCCCAAAAGAAGCTGATGCCTCCTCTATGAAAAAGTTTAGGCCTATCAGCCTGCTAAACTGTAGCTTTAAGATCTTTACTAAGATCCTTACTAATAGATTAGCTAAAATTCTTCAGAGGCTCATAGCTAGTAACCAGCCTGCTTTCCTTAAAGGAAGGAACATCCTTGAGAGTGTGGTCACTTCTCATGAAGTGCTGCACTCTATCCATTCTAGTAAAAGGCAAGGTCTTGTCCTCAAGTTGGATTATGAGAAAGCTTTTGACAAAGTTAACTTGGAGTTCCTGGAGGAGCTCCTTAGGAATAGGGGTTTTGGAGGGAAGTGGATCCACTGGATCCAGCAAATCACCCATGGGGGTTCGGTTAGGGTAAAACTTAACAATAATGAGAGTAGCTTTTTCCTCACTGGAAAAGGTCTCAGGCAAGGAGACCCCATTTCCCCACTTTTGTTTAATTTAGTGGTGGATGCCCTCACTGGGATGTTAATTAAAGCCGCCAATCATCAACTGACTGAAGGACTGTGCCTTGAGGTTTGCCCTGGGGGTATTATCTGCCTCCAATATGCTGATGATACTATACTATTTTTAGATAATAACATTGAGCATGCTAAAAACCTTAAGATGGTCTTGAATTGCATTGAGCAAGTTTCTGGGATGAGGATTAACTATAGTAAAAGTGAACTCATCCCCATTAACATAGATAGTAATGATTTCAGTAGCTTCTTGGATGCTCTGGGATGCACTAGTGGAACCTTCCCCATTAAGTATCTTGGGATCCCCCTCCACCATGATAAACTTAGGAGAGAAGACATCCAACCTCTTATTGACAAAATTATGAAAAGGATTGCTGGATGGAGAGGGAAGTTACTTTCCTACAAAGGCAGGCCGGTCCTTATACAAGCCTGCCTAGCTAGCATCCCCATCTACTTACTGTCCTTTTTCAAATTCCCTAAGTGGGCCATTGATATGATCAATTCCCAAATGGCAAACTGTTTGTGGAATGATTTTGAGGGTCATAGGAAGCTTCACTTAGCTAACTGGAGAATGGTGTGTATGAAAAAGGAATTTGGAGGATTAGGTATTCCAAATCTCCAAGATGTGGACCTATGCCTCCTAGGGTCTTGGATTAAAAGATATTATGAGGGGGAGGGAAAACCTTGGAGGGAGATAGTAGATCAAAAATATATGAGGGGTAAAATCAATTTGTTTGCTCCCAGCTCTAGTCTGAATATTTCTAGGTTTTGGAAAGGTGTTAAATCCATTATTCAAGCTCTGAAATTTGGATACAGGTGGAAAGTGGGCATAGGGGATACAATCAGGCTTTGGGAAGACACCTGGTTTGGCACCTCCCCAATGGCAGTACAATTCTGGCCTGTTTATACTATTTGCAATGAGCGGACTAAGAGCATTAGTGAAGTGTGGGATGGGAAAACCCTTAAGCTTTCTTTCAGAAGAAATTTTAATGACAGGCTCATGGAGCAATGGTTTCAAATTGTGGAAATTGCTGGTAGTATTGAACTTAGCAATGACCCAAATTCCCTTATTTGGCAGCTAGAGAATAAAGGGGTTTATTCATCAAGTTTCTTGTATCATGTGATTAATTTTAGAGGGGTGCAGCCACTGTTTGTACCTGCTGTGTGGAAACTTTTTGTGCCTCCTAAAATCCATGTTTTTCTCTTGTTGTTTTCACACAATAAACTGATAACTAGAGATAATATGAGGAAGAGACACATCATCAAGCCCCTTGATTGTGTCTTTTGTGCTGAAAATGAAACAAACTCCCATTTGTTCTTTGGTTGCACAGTAGCTAGGAATGTTTGGTCCTTTATTAGTAACTACTTCCAGATCCAGATAGGTACAGATTTTGAATCCGTTGCTCGTTTCTGGGTCTCTAATAAGAAAAACTCTGCTTTAAATACTATTATCTCTGCTGTCCTATGGTGTTTGTGAAAATATAAGACCTCTATGATTTTTAACAATACCATTTGGACATCCATTACCCAGGTGTGGAGGCTGATCCTCAGAATGCTCAAATTCTGGGCTATCCTGTCTCCGGAAACCAGCAAGTTGCGGCTGGAGGATTTCCTGAGCTCTCTGACAAGCTTCACTCAACAACCCCTGCGGATCTTGAGTGGCTGACGCTGAGGAAGACCACAAGAAATGAAGTTGATGCTCATTGGAGTAAGCTCAGAATCTCGGAGGACGGTGACTGCTTCCAATCTCCTGCCAAGAAGCGAGACCCGGTGGACAAAAGCACCACAGGCAGCCCCGTGTCAACCCTCTTGGCCTGCTGGTCACCTCAAGCTACTTGGCACCGCCATTCAAGTTCAGGAAGTCCGGAGAGATGGTCATGATGTGAAGGCACTCGAGGGGTTCATTCCTGTATTTGTTTTTCGTTCTTATGCTCTATCCTGGCCTGCGTGCCCGGGTATTAGCTTTGCACTTCCTTTTCTAGTTCCTTTTCTAGTTTAAATTCGTAGAACTACCCTCACTTCGGTGAGCTTCCTGTAAAAGATGCACAAAAAATTGTTGTCTGTTGGTTTCATTTTGGTAATGGAACCGGGGAGAGGCCTTCCTGTTCATCTAAAAAAATAAAAAGGCCAGATGGGGATATTGTCTCAAAAAAAAAAAAAAAGGCCAGATGGGGATAAATCGAAGTGAATTATTTTTCAGAAGGGAATTTCCCCCGTGAAGACCCCCTCCACCGGGAGTCACCGCTCGTCGGGTCTCCGTCTCCCTCTCTCCCCGCTCCCCCGAATCAGAACTCCGACCTCCGAAGTCGCGCTCGGCGGCGGCGCTGCCCTGTCACCTCGAGCAAGAAAGAGAGATGTCTCTAATCCGAATAGCTTTTTCTTTGGTCCTCCTCCTCGCCGCGGCGGAGTTCGCGGCGGCGACGCGCTCACCGTCGGCCTTCGTGCAGAACGCCATCTACTCCAACCGCATCACCATCTTCTCCAAATCCTACTGCCCGTAAGCCGTTCGGAACATCAATTCCTAAAAATTATTTTTGCTTGTGATTTTGGGGAATTTTCAGGCTGTGTATGTGTATATGCGCGTGCGCGCAGCTGTGGAGTTCGCGCAGCATCGTTGAGAAAGATCCCGTGAGGTTAATGGCTTACTAGCACACGTTTACCAAGGGAAAACGGATCCGGATGGCGTGAATCGGACGGATTTGTTGTCTAGTAGATGACAGAAGCGTGAATTAGGTCCCATCGCGTTTGCCATGGCAGTGAACCGCTGGCGGTTGCGTATTAGCTTAGGTAGGCCGCACACTGTGGCCAGAGTTAACAGCTTTATTTGATCAATTGATGGCATTAAACAGTTAATTTGCTATAATTTCAATTTGCTGGTGATCATGGCTTACTGCTGTGTGCTGTGCTGAAGAGCTGTCCTAAATGTGTTGTTACTGTCTACAGATCCTTCTGTTTAGTTTATGGTTTACGATGTTGGTCTATAAGAGAATACTGTGCTATAGTAATATGTTTAAATCATGCTGCGAGGAATGCCGATTGGTCATTTAGAAATTATATCTGGGTAGGCGGGTACTACCGTACCATGTGACTGAACTTTAGGGTTCGTAGATTTAGGCTTTAGTTGGCTTTACAATGAGTTGAGAGGAAAACTATTATTGATGATTGCTTAACAGGCACTAGAATAATACCAGCATATTTGCCTCTTAGAAAGTAGTCGTACTGCGGTTGGGATATAATTCATAAACAGGAAAATGTTCCATTTGTGTTGTCTTCATTTCTGATACCACTGCTACACACTATTGTACTATTAAAAAATAGAAGGATGAACCACATAAAGGCCAATCAAGTAGTCGTTTTATATGTCATCCGTCATTAGAACTGATACAATTTACATGTGTTTTTTAATATAAACTTGGTCATTCTGGCTATCTGTTTTTAACTATGACTCTGTCAGATATTTAAAATAGACGATTCAGTAGAATATCGTATATTACAAACCTGGCCGCTAGGTAGGTTGTTCATGTTTCTTTCGATAGTTAAAATGACAAATTAAAGATATTCAGTTGCTAGACCATAGAAGGTGAAAACAGATAATGCAAGTTCCTTCTTGAATTGTGGATACTAGCATCTGTATCTGAAATACTCTTTAGTTATGAACTCCAAGAATCGAATATTTCTCCTAAGCACCTCTCGTATGTGTTTCTTGGAAAGAGGAACACCTCTTGTATGGTCTGACTACTTAAGAATTCCTTTTTATTAAGTACTAACACCACTCCATACTGTTAGTTATCATTTGTCTCTTTACTTCCCTGCTTCTAGGTACTGTATGCTTGCTAAGCGAATATTTAAAAACCTCAATGAAAATCCTTACATTGTTGAACTTGATCTCCGAGGTAATCATCCAGATCGTGTGGACCCCAATCCATTTGCATTTGTCAAGTATTTGTGTATGCTGTTAGCAAAATATCATATGTATACGCCATGCAGGGGATGGCCGAGAAATTCAAGGTGTTCTTCTAGACCTAGTTGGGCGCAATACTGTGCCACAGGTGTTTGTGAATGGCCACCACGTTGGTGGCTCAGATGGTCAGTGCTCAAACTTCCGTGCTGCACTGATGTTGTACATAACATGTTAGTACCTGTAACTAATTTTAATAATCTTTCACATTGCACCTTGCAGATACAAAAACTGCTCTTTCAGACGGACAACTTCAGAAACTTCTTGGTAAGAGTCAGTCGCAGTGATGATCACTGCCGAATCTTGGTATTGTCCAAAACTTGTGAAATGTCTAACATGCGGTGTTCCTTACGGGAGGAATGGAACCTTGCTCTCTTTAGGAATATATAAACAGAGTGTTACAGCTCATGCCAATTATTATTATTATTTGCTTGGAAGTATTGTGACAAAAATCCACGTGCTGGATTGTATGAATTTCTCAAGTGCATATACTTTTATCTGTTGTGTCTGTTTTTATCACTGTTTGTGTTCATAAGTACTCTACTTCCTCTTCCATTCTGTATCATCTGAGTTACTTGGTTTCAACCTTCATGATTATGGAAATTTAATTGGAATATTAATGCAAACGAAGTAGTGAAATGCTGTCTTGTAGACCCGAGTACCCTTGCAGCATTCCTGAACTTGCAAAGATATGAGTCCTGGTCCAAGCAGTGCTGACTGCAATCCCCATGTTCCTCCTCATGTGGTTGGACCCACCTCCATGGGTTTTCAAGGAGATCAAAAGAGCTTTCTTGTGGAGGAGAAGCATTTCTGTGGCTGGTGGGCACTGCCTGGTGAATTGGAAAACAATCTGCAGATCCAAGATTGCCAGAGGCCTTGGCATCTTGGACCTGTACACCATACACTGGGCGTTCAGGTTGAGACTTGCATGGTGGAGAACAAGCCCTGGTGCTCCTTGGGATCGTGTTGGATGGCGGCTGAGTTGCCTCTGGATATTATCGGCCCGAAATTTGTCAATCAGGTGCCACCACGGATCAAGGCCAAAAGGACTGTCGCCGATGCGTTCGGAAATTATGTTTGTCTGAAGGATGTGAAGGGGTAGCTGAACGTCAGGGAATTTCTTCTCATGTTTGATCTTTGATGACAAAGTGTACGCGTTTTTCAGCTCATCACAGATTCTGAGGATTCCTGGTCATGGTCGTTCCAAGCCAATGGTAGCTTTTCTACCAAATCGGCCTACCGGGCCAATTTTTATGGTGCTTTCAGTAGTTGGTCCGATGAGGCCATCCGGAGTGCCCAAGCACCGCTCAAGTGCAAACTGCACCTATGGCCGGCGTCCTGCCGGCGCATGTGGACGGCTGACAGACGGGCAAAACACGGGCTTCCCTACATGCCCTGCAGTCTTTTTTTTTTTTTGAAAAGGAGGATGACCCCCGGCCTCTGCATCGGAACGATGCATGTGACATGCCCTGCAGTCTGCATCTGAAGACTGTGACCACCTGTTTTTCTGGTGTGCTATCGCCAACATTGTTTGGAACACTATATCCTGCTTTGGGCTAACCTTCAGGCTGCTCCTTCTATGGACAAGGACCTTTGTACTTGGTGGCATGAGGCAAGGGAGGCTCACAAAGGAAAAGAGAAAAGGAGACTGGGCATCCTCTGTGTGCTTGTGATATGGGCAATTTGGCGAGAAAGGATGCTCGACTCTTCAGCAACACTACAGCTCCGATTCTTCAGGTTGTCACCCAGTTGAAGGCAGATGTTAGCTTTTGCTTAGAAAAATCCTAGGACCCTGTTTGGATTCCCGTTTTTCCTTTAAATACACTTGTAAATAATACACATCTCGGCCCGTCGTTTCATTTCCAAACGTAAATTGCTCAGCGGCCGGTAAAATACGGGTGTAAGTTAAACACCTCCGTATCGAAATACGTCGATTCCATGCGCGCCCCGATGTTTTCTCATATGTTAGCATCGCCCGGGTTGCTCCAGCTTTGCCGATGTGTGTGTGTGTGGTCTTATATATTTCTTCTTTCTCTTCTTCTTTGGCTGTTCGATGTTCCTTGTCAACCCCACCTTGTCCAAGCTTGACTCTGTTTTCTGCAATGCGGATTGGGACATCCACTTTAACTCTCATGTGCTCCACGCGCTATCCTCTTCTCTCTCCAACTGTTGTCCCCTCATGCGCGACTCCAGTGGGCCCAGGAGGCCACGTACCTTCAAGTTTGAGAACTTTTGGGCCTCCATTTTCCGGGTTTTGATGATGTGGTGCGAAAGGCCTGGAATGAGCACACTGAGCCATATCATGTGTTGTTCCACAAGCTCAAGAAAACCGGATTAAGACTTTTGGAGTGGAGTAGGGGTCTCTTCGCCAAATCCAAGATCCACCTTCATGCTACACTTCTCGTCATCCTGCTGCTTGATGTGGCCCAAGAGTCCCGCACGCTTTCCACGGCGGAATGTGACCTTCGGCTCCGACTCAAAAGAAGGGTGGTTAGTTTGTCTGTCATCGCGCGTGTGTGAAAGAAGCAATGTGCGCATTGCCGACTTGAAGGAAGGGGACGCCCACACCAAGTTTTTCCACCGACGCATTAATGCAAGAAGAAGAAATAATCATATCCACCGGATTGCACACAACAATGGTTGGGTCACCGACCATAAGCAAAAGGAGAATATTATTCATGATCATTTCCACAATGTCATAGGCCGCTAGATGGCAACGCCTAAGGATCTCAATTGGGACGAGCTCCATTTGGACTCACATGAATTGCACGGGTTGGATGCCCCTTTCAGAGGAGGAAGTTAGGGAGGCTATCAACCAAATGCCAAGTGACAGAGCCCCCTGTCCGGATGGGGTTCACGGGCGCCTTCTTAAAGAAGTGTTGCGACGTCATAAAGAGGGACGTAATGCGTGTCATCCAATGCTCTGACCACCTCCATGTGGCAAACCTATAGCGGCTCAATTCCGCAAATGTGGTGCTACTTCCTAAAAGTTATCACCAAGATCCTCGCCATCCGCCTTGGCCCTCATATGAACGACATCGTCTCCAATGCCCAAAGCGCGTTCATCAAAAGAAGAAGCATACACAACAACTTAATGTACGTGCAGAATCTTGCACGCCACCTGCACAAATCAAAAGCCCCGTCCCTCCTCTTCAAGCTCGACATTCAAAAGGCGTTTGATTCGGTGAAATGGGAGTAATTGCTTGATCTTCTCCAAAGACGTGGCTTACCGGCTAAATTTAGGGATTGGTTTGCCGTCTTGCTTCACACGACCTCGTCCCGGATTCCTCTCAATGGAGTGTCTGCCCCCCTATCACGCATGGTAGGTGCCTCCGGCAAGGGGACCCCCTCTCGCCGCTACTATTACTCATTGCAATTGACCCCCTGCGAAAAAAAATCTTGAGTTGGCCACTCAACATGCTATTCTCCACAAGATTCAGGGTAGAGTGGCCGTCATTCGCACCCCCACCCCCCCTATGCGGACAAGGCGGCGGCCTTCATGGCTCTTTTCAAGATGGACATTGACAATCTTGCGAGCATATTCTGAGCAACATTGGGGACGTAACAGGGCTGGCCACAAATTTCCAGAAAAGTGTGGTTGTTCCAATCCGGTGTGGCCATCTAAACCTCTAGACGATTCTTCCTAGCTTGCTAGTGGCTAGAGCGACCTTTCCAATCAAGTACTTGGGACTACCTCTTTCAGTCTAGCAACTCAAAAGGGTGGACTTCCAATATCTTGAGGATAATATTGCCTCCAAGCTCGTCGTTTGGGACGGAAGAAATATCACCACCATTGGTCGGGCGGCCCTAGTCAAGTCAGTCCTCATCTTGCAAGCGATTTCCTTTTGTCTGGGATGGACAAGACGACGGACGCTAAGTGCAAAGTTAACTGGAATTTGGTGTGTCGTCCTAAGGACCTCGGGGGGCCTCGGTGTTGTCAACCTGAAAAAAATTCTCTTGGGCTCTCAGATTGCGGTGCTTGTGGTTTAAGTGGAAGGAGCTTTCCAAGATTTGGGTGGGCTCGGGCAACCCGTGTGACGACGAACACATGGATCTCTTTTATGCCTCCACCACCATTACCGTGGGTAATGGAGCCCGCACCCTTTTTTGGGAAGCCCAAGGAGATTGCCCCAATCATCTACGGTTGCTCAACTAGAAAGAATTGGAAGGTCAAGGATGCGGTCAAGGACAATGATTCTAAAGATTAAAATTCCCAACATCGTTTCCATGGATCACATTCATGAGTTCATCCCCCTTTGGTTGGAGCTACGTGACATCAACCTCCTCGAGGACACTGATGTACAAAGTGCAATTTTTGGGGACAATCCACACCACTATGAGCAACGCGCAAGGGCAAATTCTTTGCATGGTTGGCCATCCAAGGAAGAATTTGGGCAACAGATAGGCTTGCCAAACGTGGTTGGCCAAATTGTGGCCTTCCCTTTATGTAAAAGAGAGCCGAAAACCTCCTCCTACTTGTTATACAAAAGCTGGTACACCTTGAGGCTTTGGAATATGGCTTGAGATTGGCTCCAACTCATGCACCTCGATACCTCCGTTTGGTCTATGGAGAGGTCAACAAAAGATTGGTGGATCAAAATGTCTAAAAACAACGTTCCCAATAGGAGTGCTATGGCATCTATCACCATGCTCATGTGTTGGACCATTTGGAATGAGAGGAACGCAAGGGTCTTCCGACACAAATCCGCCCCTACAACTATTCTCATGGAGGAGATTAAAAAAGAAGTAAGACCTTGGATCATCGCGGGAGCAAAGCGTTTCGGTCAACTCATGTCGGGAAAATAGTGACCTTTTTGTATTCGCTCTGATGCTTTTGCGTCCTACTGTAACCTCAACTCTCTTTCCCCCTTAATTAATGGTTGAGGCAAAACTTATGCCTCCGTTTCAAAAAATAAATGTTCTTTTGGTCGTTGAATTTTGTATGGGCCTTTCTTCTATCTATCTATTGACATGCAGTTCTCCTGCATGGTTAAAAAAAAAGATATGAGCTCGATAGCATCCATATTTTTTCTATACTAGAACAATGTCCCTCGCAAAGGGCGGCACTTTAATGGGACTATTATTTCCACTACTGAAATTTCTGGTGTTCACCTCTTTCTTAAAAACGACTAAAATTTATTATAGAAGTATGATTACGTGCATTAACATTTACTCATTGCGTTTTCTATCTATCTAGTTTATCTATTGATTAACTATATTTTAAAAACATACATACATATGTATGTTTAAACCAAAGTCATACAATCGTTCATTACAAAAATATGTCACCCGGGACGGTACATCACCCACTGATAACCCATCTGATGTGGACATCATAAAAAAATTCACAATCTCGTGTTGTCTTCTTCGGATAAAAAATCTGCAAAAGTCAAATGATCCCCAAGGCCTCATTTTTTTAGGTCCACAAAGGTTGATCTATCCAAGGCATCATTGGACAAATAATTCTTTACCAACAGACATTCCGTTTTCATAATTATGGGATCATGTAAAGCCAGGGCAATATGAAGACCCACAAGGCAAGCACGAAGCGCCCCTTCCTCCACACTAGAACAGAACTGGTGTAGGAAGACAAAATGACCTATCCCTTGTGATCTCTAGATACAATCCCAATGCTTGCATAATACGGAGTAATCATCAATTAGGGAACTTGCATCAACATTTACCTTACAAGCTCCCGCAAGAGGCGCCTCCCAGGAATATCGAGAAGGAATAGAAACTGAAATTGGAGTCTTGTTAATAATAGATTTACCTTTATATAGACGCGTCATGCCACTAAAGGAAGTCTACAAATTACCCAGGAAGGTGACATAAGCTGAAACAGAGACCTTTCCATCCCCAAATATCGCATTATTTCTCAAATGTCAGGCCCTCCATAAGAGAATCAAAAATTTAGAAAGAGAATCACCATTGATCTTATATTTAATAAGAGAAGAAACAAATCTGGGCCATGACGAATGAGGTGTAGTCATTAAATGTCCAATGTTTTTGTCCGAATATTTATTCTTAATAATGAGGTAACCCTGCGCGATCGTAAGGCCATCGGTTGGACAACTTACTCTTGATGCACGCACACCGGTCAAGACGTACTTTTGACACATCCCCACTTCATCGCGTAGCAAGCACATCATAGTGGTTGGCTTCTAGAGCTATGTTTATTATCAAGATGAGATCCCGCGCATAAATATAAGGTTGTGAGAGTAAGACCACATACCCATGCCTATTTTCATATCAGTGTTTATACCCAAAAAGGTTGTTAAAGGTTTGGTTAGAAAAATAGAATTTAATTCGATAACAGTAACTCGTTTGACTCTCTCTCATAGTGCGCATTCTCTCGTGGGTTCGATAACCCAGGGTCACTCCTTGGGGAAAACGTACGGGAACCTTCTGCTATCCAAGCCGGATCTCAAAGGGCATCGCCGCTCATGCTCGACGGCCACCCGTGCCAACCACACTCGCCCTCGGCTGCTCATGCTTTCTGTCGTTGACGACTGCAACTCTCCCACCGGCCGATTCCAGTGTGCGGCCACCGTGCTTGCAACATCCCCCAACATCATGGCCTCCGGCTCGCCACCCTCGTCGGCTTGCACCACCTTGTTCCAGCAAAAAACCTTTACAAATCAAACTTCGGTAGTCGCCGGCCCCAACAAAATATTTGTTGGTTCCAGCAATAAACGCGCTGCCGCGGCTGGTCGCAGCAAAAAATCTCGCTAGTCCCAGCAAAAATTCTTGTCGATTCCGGCAAAATATATCGCCGGTCGCAACAAAACGATCTTGACGGCCATCCGGTTCCAGCACCGGTCAATAGTGGTTGCAGCTTCTCGCCCCGCCGGTTTCGACTTCTCCACCGGCCGGTTTTAGCAAACCCCCGCTAGGGGTCGCAACTTTCTCAAAAAATAAAGCCGGCTGCTACGAGGGGAGAAGAGAGGGCATGCAGAGAAGCTCGATTTCGTCAGATATTCAAATTCATGGCGCCGGTCGCAGCCTGTCGACTCTCCGCCGTACCACATAGCACCTTGTCATCATCTTTGGGTGCCGGTTGCAGCACCGGGTGGCCCTCTGCAAGTCGTGACTTGCAGCGGCAGCAACGTGGTGCTCGGAGGCATCGGCTATAGCGGCTAGCGGCGGCAGCAGAGAAAAAGGAGAGTGGAGTGTGACGTGTTGTGTGGGAGAGAAACGAGTGGCTGAGAATGACTCGAGAAGATAAGGCAGCGCGTCCCCCAACACCCCGCGCGTGTTGGCCGGTATCTGGGATGACGTGGCGCGGCCTGGGACGATAGATCGCGACGATCCAACGAGTCGCACGGCAGTTGTAGAACATTTTCCTACGGTGTGTCTAGATGTGCCCTAGTTACCTTATTACACATCTAAGTGACTCAATCAAACATAAAAAAAAGAAAAAAAAATACCCGTACAAATCTTCATGTAAAATCAATGACATAGAACTTAAATATGCAATACTTAAGGCACATCTAGATAGCTGTGCTTTAGCAAAATCGTTCCTTTTATTTTTAAGTGGTCATTGTACATCCACTGCATGTTTTTCTTAGTAGTATTTTTCTAAGATACCTTTGGTGTCTTTCTTCAAGAAAAGAAAAGAAAAACACTCCTGTATCTAGTTGGTGATGCACCCCCACCCCATAAAAAACAGTTCCCCGCGTTTTTAGTTTATTCTGCTTCTTTTACTCAGATCCATGTGTCTCTTTCACCGACCTGCTCACCTTCTCACGATCATATCTCTTTTCCGAAAGCCTACACAATCTGCAAGCATCGCTCATCCCACCTAGTCTCTGTCAGAGTGCTGGTTTGTTTGTGCTGTAAAGACTCCCCTTGAGACCACGCTACTTCTTTATTCGCTTCGATTCGACGGTCCGGATCT
The DNA here is from genome assembly GCA_039707655.1 of Elymus sibiricus. Lineage (NCBI taxonomy): Eukaryota > Viridiplantae > Streptophyta > Magnoliopsida > Poales > Poaceae > Elymus > Elymus sibiricus. The sequence continues at coordinate 260,308,918 of CM077674.1, forward strand.
ACATTCCATCACCTGCAGTGCAAGTGTGCAACACCGTGGTGGGCATATCTAGGCTCGCTCCTGTTGCGTGGCGCTGCAATTCATGCAGAAGCGACACTAGGTACTGAAGTTTGCAAGTGACTCAGATGGCGTCTCGCCGGAGGGTTGAGGAGAGCGTGTGGGTGGCGGACGTGGATGCGGCGCTGAGCAACCATGACCCGTCGACGGAGGCGGCGCAGTGGCAGTGGCACTGCATCTACCGCGTGCCAGCGTGCATCAAGCACCTGAATCTCAAGGCCTACCAGCCGCAGGTGGTGTCCCTAGGCCCGTTCCACCACGGCGAGCCGCACCTGCTGCCCATGGACATGCACAAGCGCCGCTCGCTCCTCCACTTGCTCCGACGCGCACGCAAGCCGCTGTCGGAGTTCGTAGTGTCCGTGGCCGGCGTGGCGGAGCAGCTGGAGGGCGCGTATCAAGGCCTCGCCGACGACTGGCGATGCGACCTCAGCTGCGAGGAGGAGAGGAGGGAGAGGTTCCTCGAGATGATGGTCACCGACGGGTGCTTCCTGCTGGAGGTGATGAGGACGGCGTCCGGTTTCGAGGTGAACGACTACGCGCCCAACGACCCCGTCTTCAGCAACCACGGCCTGCTCTACACCGTGCCCTACATCCGCCGCGACATGATCATGATCGAGAACCAGCTGCCGCTCCTCGTCCTCCACAAGCTCCTCGCCGTCGAGACCGGCAACGACGGGGTATTTAATTAAGCCACGCATGAGACAATGCATGCATTCCCTTCTTTATACTATCATCATGCAACTCTACGTAAATTTCGCCAGCGAATTAACAATATTATTATAAAGTAGAAAAGAGTAAAGCTGAACAGAAGATCCAAACATTAAAGTGTAGCCAAATGGTTCTTTATTCCATTGCTCCATTGCAAGCAATGTAGTTTGGGAACCACTAGGGATCAGACTACTGATCCCTAGCAATCTATCAGACTAGATCATCACCGTTAGATTGGAAGCTACCTGAGCGTTTGATTAGATGGTAGGGCCGTGCATCAGCAAAACAATTTCCATGCGTGATTTTAGGAAATTAAAAGTTGTGCACAGCCTTGCGTAGTTGCAGGAAACTAATAAGCGTGCACAGATCACGGGATTTGAGGTAACTAATCCATGATTTTAGGAAGCAAAACAAATCTTAGGAAAGTAATTCTGGATTTTAATGGAAAATAATTAATCTCGCTAAATAAGTTTCCGCACCATGCAATTTGTTTCCTTATGAAGCAAAATTTGTATCCAATGTTGCTTCCAGCGCAAATAAAATTTATTTTTACACAAAAAAAATCGTTTCTGTTGATTTCCAATGCACTAAAACTATGCTTACGTGGACTACTTTTTTTGCTTCCACATCGACTGAAAATTAGCATGCTTCATCTTTTCGTATAACATGTTTCTAATGATGTAAAAATTTGCTTCCCTCTGGTCGCTAAAAGCATAGTGCTTCATCATAATATTTTGTTTCCAGTGACCTAAATATTTGCTTCATTCCGGTCGCCAAAGTTTTGCTTCCACATCGACCTGAATTAACATGTTTCATATCATACGTTACACATCCACAATAATATATGCTTTTGTCCACTATCCATGTGCTTCCTTACGTGCTTTATATATTGAACAAGGCGACAACCGCCGCAGACCGACATGCGTCGTGAACTGACATGTTGAATTGGTTGACGAGATCAGACCAGGTGATCAAATTCGCCGAGAAATGTAACTAAGTCACATTACTCGCCGAGAAATTGTTTCATGCCAGTGGATGATTGCTTCAATCTAGTGAAAAATTATGTATAATATATCAGTCCATTTTGTTTGCTACGCATAGACGGTAAAATGACCAAAAATTGTTTCAAGAAATTGCTACCAACAGAGAAAATATATTTCTTTCCATCAACATGACATTGCTACTACAAATATTAGAATCTGCTTCCGAAGAAAATTGAATTTGCATCCAAAAAATAAATTAAAATCTTCAATTTGAGCCAGAAGCTAGCACATACAATATCGTCACCAGCCTCTAATCTTATCCACCCACGATCTCCTAGATAGGCATGGCATGGCCATGGGCTCCCTTGTGTCTTGCACACCACTGTAAATGTCACACGTACAACTTGGGGATATGACCACTGTGTCATCAAGGTTGGTGCGGTTCGATCACCTACATTCCAGAAAGTTTACAGAATTTAGTTGAACTATGGAACCAAAGCTTTATCTAAAAAAACATGGAAGCAAATTATCATGTGGTGCAAAACAGGTGTATGTATGTTAGAAGATACATAAGAAAATAAGAGACGGTTTGATCTACCATGACATAAATGATAGGATGTATATGACAAATTTGAGAAGCATGGTTGTAGTGCCGTAGTACCTCTATATAAGAGACCACTTGGACGGAAGCAAGCCTTTTAACAGTAACTCTAACAAATACCCCTTGATGCATATATTTGGTACGGACATGCTTCCATTGTTCTAGAGGTATTAAGCTGGTAAATAATGCAAATGGTGCATCGTTAGTGTTGGGTGGAAGCATCTAATTTTGGAAAATGAAACCAATAAATTTGCCGCCAAGTGCAGATGCATATATTTGGAAGCTCCCATCTAATGGTAATTGGCTGGAATATTTTGCACGGAAGCATACTAACAAACAAGCATTTTAACAATAATCGAACAAACAACCATCAATGCATATATTTGGTACGGTCATGCTTCCATTTTTTCTAGAGGTATGAAACTGGAAAATAATACAGATGGTGCATTATTAGTGTTGGGTGGAAGCATGAAATCTTGAAAAATGAAAGCATTTTTTTTGCCGCCAAATGCATATGCATATATTTTGAAGCTCTTTATACACGAAGCGATGAAACAATGTTTTCTCAACATTTCTCACCATCATTCGAAGCACTGGACATTTAGACAAAGGAATGGCCATGATTGCCGACATACATAGCTATGGGTTATCAAATTATCTACAAATCTCTACGTACAAAAAGTTTGTTGATAAATGACCTAACACATCACCAAAACAATACTAGGCAGTCAATGAAGATACACACCAATAAGTACTCGGCTGTTGGATAATCAAATCTGAGGCAGTAGATGCGCTGCAAAACTACGATTTCAATATGGGGCGCTTGTAATTGGGGTGGTGGTGGGTGTATTTTGCAATCCATTGCAGCTTCTCCAGCCGGCTGGTGTTACTTTGGTAGCCGATTCAGCCGCTGGCACACCTAATTTGACCTGAAAAAAGCATGAATCGTAGATGAGCATGGGGGGCTCGATCAGTGGAGAAGACCATGAAGTTTGGAGAGGCAGGGCGGAGCTGGCAGGTGGGGTGGCCATGGCGCTCTACGGCGAGGAGAGCGGGACGAAGCTGTGTGCAAGGCGGGGGGAGAATGGATCTGGGCGAGGTGGAGGAGATCGGGCCGGTGCGTCTGCGGTTGGAACGGGGAGAAATTAGGGGAGAGATTATGGGTTGTAGTTAGTTCAATGCAGATATTATTTTTAAATATAAAAAGCACAATTGGTGAGCCGTCAGATTTCAATTGAATCGACGGTGTTGGACTGGTCTAGCGTTGGAAATCTATCAGACTATAGATAGGGAGTGTTTCCATGTAGTTTATGCTTTACTTTTTGGCTTCTTACGATGCATGTAGTGCAAAAAAAGTAAAAAAGCTAAGTGGTATGTGCTGATAGATCTCACACTGAAGTCGGCCTCTGTCATGATTGTACCTAATGGTACGGACGGACGTTGTTGGCAGCAGAACGAGGACTTGATCAACCGGATGGTGCTGAGGTTTCTATCCCCGGCTGCTTGGCCTCCGGCGACCGGCGTCGGACTGGCGCTCCACCCGCTGGACATCCTCCGCCGGAGCCTACTCTACGGCCCCACGCAGACGGCTCCCCCTGCGCCTCCGGATCACTCGGTCCCGGACGACATCATCCGGTCCGCTGAGGAGCTCTACGAGGCGGGCGTTCGGTTCAAGCGGAGCCGGACGAGCAGCCTCCTGGACATCAGCTTCCATCGCGGCGTGCTCCGCCTGCCGGCCATCGTGGTCGACGACACCACGGAGTACATGCTCCTGAACCTGATGGCGTTCGAGCGGTTGCACGCCGGCGCCGGCAACGAGGTGACCGCCTACGTCTTCTTCATGGACAACATGATCGACACGGCGGCGGACGTGGCGCTGCTGACCTGCAGGCGGATCGTCCACAACACGGTGGGCAGCGACAAGGCGGTGGCGAAGCTCTTCAGCGGGATGTCGAGGGACGTGGTGCTGGAGCCGCAGAGCGCGCTGGACGACGTGCACCGGCAGGTGAACGCCTACTGCCGGAAGAGGTGGAACCGCTGGCGCGCCAACCTGGTGCACACCTACTTCAAGAGCCCCTGGTCGTTCCTCTCCCTCGCCGCCGCTATCTTCCTCCTCGGCATGACCATCATGCAGACCGTCTACACCGTGCTACAGCTCTACCAGGATGCCACCACCAGCTAGCTTATATCTAGCTATAAGTTCCACTTCTACCTTGTTCGATTTACTCCTGATATTTGAGTGAAGCGTGTTTGATCACGGTGTGGCTTTTACCGATGTTTTAGCTGTAATGACATTATTCATATGATGCTGTTTTAGAAAATCTAAAATGAGATAATACTTTGATCCGTGTTCTAACTTACCGGGCAGCTCTTATCCTCGTCCTACTCTCCCTGATCCTTATTAATTGTCGTTAATTTAGTACAACTTTATGGAGTACTAAAAATAGGACGGACCCGCAACATGAACCAGGCGACCGACCATATATAAATTTATAGGATGTGGCTAGTGCTCACTCGCTCAGTCGACTGACATTTAACAAAATCTCATTTCATCAACACTACTGGAACCATACCGGTTTGATTTTTCCACCGGAAAGGTTGTCGCTTGTTTTTTTTATGACTAGCCGACGAAGGTTTGTGGACCTGAAGGCTTATATGGGGACCGGAGTCTAGGGTTACAGGTTCTAAGTCGGTTAGAAGGAGTTCTCCGGACGCAGGTTGCCTTTTCTTGTACTCCAAGCCTTCCGGCCCACAAGTTATGAGGCCATGGGCCGGGTTGATTGGCCCATGACATAATCGACCTAGGGGGCCCAGACTGGCTCGTGGTAAGGTGAGGCGCCCATGGGCCGTAACACCGTCAGTAGCCCCTGAACTAGTCTTCGGATCCGACTGCTTCCTAGTCGGTGTCGATTTGCAGGCGCCGGCCTGTGCAAGCTTGTCGAAGTCGAAGTCGGTTTATGAAGCTTCCCTGTTCTTGAATGGTTGTGGTAGATAGCCGATCTTCACGGCAAGTCATCCCGCGGAGCCGGCTAGCGCAGCTTGATTCCTGCACAACACTTGTGGAAATTCCGAAAATACAGAGCGGCCGTGAGGGGACGGGACTAGGCTCTAACACAGAGGATCGAACCGGACCACCTTAGTCATGCAGACGGTCAGTCAAAGGGGTCATGTACACCACTGAGGCTACGTCTTGTCAATAAGGCTGGTCATAGTGGGAGTAATAGGTAGTAACATGCATGGCACATAAGCAAAAAATGTGACGTGGCAAGTAATTAAGGAGGAGAGAGACAAATAGAGTAACATAATATGTTACCATCACATAGCGCTTCCCAAATGCAAAATGACTCTACAAAGTAATAAATGAGGGTCTCTATGTGATCACATTTATGACACTACCCACTATGGAGATAGTAACATAGACTAGTAACATCTGCATGTTACTAGTCTAAATTACTCCCCACCATGACTAGCCTAAGGGCGGCGTGACTAGGCGGGCTGCTTTGGGTGCATCGCCATTTAACCGCATGCTTCAATATCCACATGAATTGTGTGAGATAATGGACAACATGCAGGCTAATAATGGCGCCTGTCATGGCGGAGCAGCCGCAGTTACCATTTGTATAGCAGATTATAAAGAAAACCGCCACACCAAAGTATCACGTCCACATTCTTTGCCCTCCATCTCCATCTGCTTGAGCGCTCCGCCGTCGGGGTTTCTCTCCACACCAAAGTATCTGGCCGGTTGTGTCTTTAAAAAAAGGAAAGTTAGTGCCTTTTGTCATGGGTTGTTTGTTTCTTTTTTTAGATTCCTGTGTTATTTGCCTTTTTAGGCTAAACACAATCCACTTTATTAATTGATAACAATGTTTGAATGGGGGCTGAAGTAGCCAAATATGATGTACTTTAGGAAAACCTAGAGCATATTTAGCGAGGCTATGTGCCTCGATATTCGAATCTCTTCCTTCGAATATGAAGGAGCATGACTGAAAATCGGATGTCGTTGTAATTATCTCTAATGATGTTTCCATCCCAACGGTTTCCATCCCAACCTCCCATACTAGTGTTGATGTCATTGACGACTTCCTTGCAGTCTGAAGGGCGTAAGGCCATTCAGAACAAATGGATTTTTAAGAGGAAGACGGACGCGGACGGTAATGTCACCGTCTATAAAGCTCGACTTGTGGCAAAGGGTTTTTCACAAGTTCAAGGAGTTGACTACGATGAGACCTTCTCACCCGTAGCGATGCTTAAGTCCGTCAGAATCATGTTAGCAATAGCTGCCTTTTTCGATTATGAAATTTGGCAGATGGATGTCAAAACAGCGTTCCTTAACGGTTTCCTTAAGGAAGAGTTGTATATGATGCAACCAGAAGGTTTTGTCGATCCAGAGAATGCTGACAAAGTTTGCAAACTCCAGCGATCCATTTATGGACTGGTGCAAGCATCTCGGAGTTGGAATCTTCGCTTTGATGAGGTGATCAAAGCGTTCGAGTTTATACAAGTTTACGGAGAAGCTTGTATTTACAAGAAAGTGAGTGGGAGCTCTATAGCGTTTCTAATATTATATGTGGATGACATATTGCTGATTGGAAACAATATAGAAATGTTGGAAGGCGTGAAGGAATATTTGAACAAGAGTTTTTCAATGAAGGACCTAGGAGAAGCTGCTTTCATATTAGACATCAAGATCTATAGAGATAGATCGAGACGCTTAATAGGACTTTCACAAAGCACATACCTTGACAAAGTTTTGAAGAAGTTCAAAATGGATCAGTCCAAGAAGGGGTTCTTGCCTGTTTTGCAAGGTGTAAAGTTGAGTAAGACTCAATGCCCAGTGACTGCAGAAGATAAAGAAAAGATGAGTGTCATCCCCTATGCTTCAGCCATAGGCTCTATCATGTATGCAATGCTGTGCACAAGACCCGATGTCAGCCTTGCCATAAGTATGGTCGGAAGGTTTCAAAGTGATCCAGGAATGGAACACTGGATGGCGGTCAAGAATATCCTGAAGTACCTGAAAAGGACCAAGGACATGTTTCTCGTTTATGGAGGTGATCAAGAGCTCGTCGTAAAGGGTTACGTCGATGCAAGCTTTGACACTGATCCGGATGACTCTAAATCACAAACCGGATACGTATTTATTCTTAATGGGGGTGCGGTTAGCTGGTGCAGTTCCAAGCAAAGCGTGGTAGCTGATTCTACATGCGAAGCGGAGTACATCGCTGCCTCGGAGGCGGCGAAGGAAGGTGTCTGGATGAAGGAGTTCATGACAGATCTTGGAGTAGTGCCTAGTGCGCTTAACCCAATGACTCTGTTTTGTGATAATACTGGTGCCATTGCTCTAGCCAAGGAACCAAGATTTCACAAGAGGACCAGACACATAAAGCAACGTTTCAATTCCATCCGCGATTACATCAAGGAGGACGACATAAATATTTGCAAAGTACACACGGATCTGAATGTTGCAGATCCGATGACTAAACCTCTTCCAAGGGCTAAACATGAACAACACCAGAACTGCATGGGTGTTCGATTCATTACAATGTAAATCACATAGTGATGTGAACTAGATTATTGACTCTAGTGCAAGTGGGAGACTGTTGGAAATATGCCCTAGAGGCAATAATAAATTGGTTATTATTATATTTCCTTGTTCATGATAATCGTTTATTATCCATGCTATAATTGTATTGATTGGAAACTCAAATACATGTGTGGGTACATAGACAACACTGTGTCCCTAGTAAGCCTCTAGTTAACTAGCTCGTTGATCAAAAGATGGTGAAGGTTTCCTAGCCATGGACATGAGATGTCATTTGATAACGGGATCACATCATTAGGAGAATGATGTGATGGACAAGACCCAAACTGTAAACGTAGCATATGATCGTGTCAGTTTATTGCTATTGTTTTCTACATGTCAAGTATCTGTTCCTATGACCATGAGATCATGCAACTCCCTGACATCGGAGGAGTACCTTGTGTGTATCAAACGTCGCAACGTAACTGGGTGACTATAAAGATGCTCTACAGGTATCTTCGAGGGTGTCTGTTGGGTTGGCATGGATCAAGACTGGGATTTGTTACTCCGTGTGACGGAGAGGTATCTCAGGGCCCACTCGGTAATACAACATCACAATGAGCCTTGCAAGCAATGTGACTAAAGTGTTAGCCACGAGATCTTGTATTACGGAACGAGTAAAGAGACTTGCCGGTAACGAGATTGAACTAGGTATAGAGATACCGACGATCGAATCTCGGGCAAGTAACATACCGAAGAACAAAGGGAACAGCATACGGGATTAACTGAATCCTTGACATAGAGGTTCAACCGATAAAGTTCTTCGTAGAATATGTAGGAGCCAATATGGGCATCCAGGTCCCGCTATTGGTTATTGATCGTAGAGGTGTCTCGGTCATGTCTACATAGTTCTCGAACCCGCAGGGTCTACACACTTAACGTTTGGTGACGATTAGTATAGTTGAGTTATTATGTTGGTGACCGAAGGTTGTTCGGTGTCCCGGATAAGATCCCGGACATGACGAGGATCTCCGGAAGAGTCCGGAGGTAAAGATTGATATATGTGATAATAGTGTTTTGATCTCCGGAAGGGTTCCGGAATTCACCGGAAGGGGTTCCGGGTGTTTACCGAAGTGTTCGGGTGCAGCAACACTTTATATGGGCCAAAGGGGTAAAGCCCACGAGGTATTGGAAAGTGCAAAAGGAAGTTTTGCTGCTGCCTTAAGCGGTACTACCGCTGGTAAGGCAGTACTACCGCGTAAGCGGTACTACCGCTTGTGTGAAGCGGTACTACCGCTCAAGCGGTACTACCGCTCGTGAGCGGTACTACCGCTTGTGCGCGGTACTGCAGGGATCCGAGTTGGACTCTTTCCCTGCGGGCCAAACTGACCTTGTGCGGGCAAAACCGACCTGGAGGGGGCTTTTACTCCAAGTTTAGACCCCAAGGCTCAACATATAAATAGAGGGGCAGGGCTAGCACACGGGACACATTAAGATTTCCCAAGCCGTGTGAAGGCAACCCTAACCCTCTAGTTATCCCGTCATAATCTCCGTAGTGCTTGGCGAAGCCCTGCAGAGATTGTTCCTCACCACCATCACCACGCCGTCGTGCTGCCGGAACTCATCTACTACTTCACCATCGCTCGCTGGATCGAGGAGGTGAAGGCGTCATCAAGCTGTACGTGTGTTGAACGCGGAGGTGCCGTCCGTTCGGCACTAGTTCGTGATTGGATCGAGGGACGACTTGCGATTTGGATCGCGGAGACGTTCGACTACATCAACCGCGTTTCTTAACGCTTCCGCTTAGCGATCTACAAGGGTATGTAGATTCACTCTCCCTCTCGTAGATGCTCATCACCATGGATAGATCTTGTGTGTGCATAGGAATTTTTTTTGTTTCCCATGCAACGTTCCCCAACACTTTCCAGGAGCGCAACGGTCAGGACGTGCGTCCATCCTCATCAAGTGTAGTTAGTGCGCCTGTTATCAGTAACCGGCGCCCTTAAACCCCCTCTTTAATCCTTGGTTATGGCGGCATTCATGGGGGCCTGGCGGACTCTATATAAGCCACCCCTCAGCTCCATGACAAGGGTTCGCATCTTTGTAACATATACACTCAATCAACAGCTCCAGAGCACCGAGACGTAGGGCTATTACCTCCACCGCGAGGGGCCTGAACTCGTAAATCCGAGTGTAACAATTGCGCCGTAGCTAGGCTCTGCCCTCTAATTCGTACCTCCATACACTACTGTCAGACTTATACCCACGACAGTTGGTGCCCACCGTGGGGCTGGCGTCTAGCGATTTCCGGCGTAGTTGCGATTTTGCCACCATCATCATGGTTTCCGGCGGTGGACTGACTCTTGGCGGCGAGATCCGTTTCGGCGTCCTCAGCTTCATCGCTGACGATTCAGCGTGGCTTCAGGAAGCCCCACTGGATGTCGAGGCGTTGCCCATCTGCGGTGCAACGCACTTCCGCGCGAGTACATTCGGCGTTCTTCTTCGACAACCTTCGACACCGTACCAGTCGGCGCCTCCTCGCTTCACCGGCCGCCGTCGCAAGCGTTCCGGACGTTCACGGCTTCAGTGGTGGATCAAGCACGCGGTGGCCCTTCAGGTTGCGGCCCCGCAAGTCGCGGCGATCGAGCTCGATGAGCCCATCTTCGATTCGTTCGCCTCCTTGCATGAGGGCTTGGAAAGTTTATCCGAGTGCAAGAGCAGCGATCCTGCTGCGGAGGTGCTGATGGCCGATTCCCCGCCCAGTCCGCCTGGGTACGCCCGCGGCGGTGCGGGGACCGGCGACCCATCGCGTGCCGACCTTGACGGTGGCGGAGACCGTCACGACGATGAGTACTACCCCCGACCTCTCACTCAGCAACAGAGGGAGGAACTGCAGCACAAAAACGAGCAGACCCTCCAGACGCCCATCATCGGGACGACTCCCGAGGCTCAGGCTTTGGAGGCCGCGCGCCAGGCCAATTTGGCTGAGCGCAATCGTCTGGAGGCGCTCCAGAAATCACTCGATGATCGCGCCCGCAGACAGCATCAGCCCAGTTCCAGTCGTCGACAGTGGCAGTTGTTCTCGAATGACCCGCAACAGAATTACCAGGTATTTCGCACTCCAGTCCAGAATTTGGCGGCGGCCACTCGGATAGCAGATTCCATCCAGCCGTCCCGGTTTGAGGCAGGAGAGGGCCTACGGTAGATCCGGGCCTTACTCAAGGCGGCTGAAGAGCAGAATTCAGCGGTGTCCCAGTCACGCAACAGGATTCACAGCAGATCCGTCAGGGCTGACACCGTCCAGTCGGCCCATAGCCCGGTGATCCCGAGAAGAAACAGACACTCGCCTCAGCGGCGAAACGACCAAGACCACCACCGGGACCAGTACTCGGAGCAGGGTCGCAGTCGGAATACGCCTCCGCGGCGTCAGGATGATCGTCGCCGTATGCTGACGCCCCCTCCACGGGATGGCTCATACGCGCCCCGACTGTACAATGCCAGGCATCCTTACGGCAATGATCAGAGGGCTATCCCTCCTCGCCATGGTGACGGTTATCGCCAGAGAGAACCAGTCGACTTCCACGACCCACAGTTCAACGTGAGGTCCGTACTCGCTCAGAACCTGGTCGACAGAGGCAGAGCTCTCCGAGAGAGTTTGGACAGAGATCGTTCGAGTGGAAGTGGGGTCTTCGTCTCTGGACCCGAGTGCTTCAGCAGAGCAATTAGGGCCGCAGAGATTCCACCTAACTTCAGATTGGCAACTGGAGTGAGTAAATTCACCGGTGAGTCCAAGCCAGAGACATGGCTAGAGGATTACCGAGTGGCTGTTCAGATTGGAGGAGGTAATGACTATGTGGCTATGAAACATTTGCCCTTGATGCTGGAAGGGTCTGCCCGAGCCTGTCTCAACCAACTCACTCCGGCTAGCATCTACTGCTAGGAAGATTTGGCTCGAGTGTTCATCAAAACATTCGAGGGCACGTGCAAGCGCCCTACCGGATTGACTGAGTTGCAACATTATGTACAGAAGCTGAATGAAACCTTGAGGGAGTACATTCAGCGTTGGACAACCTTGCAACATGTGGTTGAGAACGTCACTGAACACCAAGCTGTCTGCGCCTTCAAGGCAGGAGTAAGATATCGAGAGCTCATCCTGAAATTTGGTCGGTCGGGATCTTTGACCATGAGCCGAATGATGGAGATTGCCACTCGGTATGCGAACGGAGAAGAGGAAGACAGTCTCCGTAACGGCAAGGGAAAAGCTAGTGAGCCCAGCCCTGGAAACAACAAACCCAGTCGGAAGCCGAAGCGCAAAGCTGACGGATCGGCTCAGGCCGAGGCTGCCGTACTGGCCAGTCAAGCCAAAAACAAAGGGAAGGCTAAAGAAAAGTGGATCCAGAGGAAGAAGAAAGACCAGTCGGGCCAAGATGTCCTCGATTTGCCGTGCCACATTCACACCAGAAAAGATGAAGAGGGCAATCTGATATTGCCCAAGCATACCACTCGACAGTGCAGATTGCTGATACATCAGTTCCGGGAGAGTCAGTCGAGTGAGAAAAGTCCAGATGATGTTGATGATGAAGACAAAAATGAAGCTTATCCTAGTGTCAACGCGATTCTGATGATCTTTGCAGATGTTGAGAGCAAGAGCCGACTGAAGGTCATCAACCGGGAAGTAAACATGGCCATGCCGGCGACGGCAAAATTCCTGAACTGGTCGAAGACCCCGATCACCTTTGATTAGTCGGACCACCCGGCCTACATTGCCACCCCTGGGCGATAGGCGCTGGTGGTCGATCCTGTCGTGGGAGGCGTTCGGTTGCGTAAGGTCCTCATGGACGGTGGAAGCGGCCTGAACATACTCTACGCTGAGACCCTGAAGGGGATGGGCATCCCGATGTCCCGTCTCAGCGAGAGCAGTATGCAGTTCCACGGAGTGATCCCCGGCAAGAAAGTGAAGTCACTCGGGCAGATTGCCCTGGATGTGGTCTTTGGAGACGAAAAGAACTTCAGGAAGGAAAGGCTAACTTTCGAAGTGGTCGACTTCCGCAGCGCCTACCATGCCATCCTTGGTCGGCCGGCTTACGCAAGCTTCATGGCCCGCCCATGTTATGTGTATCTCAAGCTGAAGATGCCCGGCCCCAAAGGCGCGATCACAGTCACTGGTAATAGGCAGCGCGCGGAAGAGTGTTTGCAGCGAGGGTCCAAGATTGCTGATGAGCAGATGGCTATGGTGGAGTTGGAGGAATACAAGAAAAATGCCGATCCGAGTGATCTGCTACGCTCCAAGATGCCAGCTGCAGAATCTGGGTTCCAGTCGGTCGGTGAGACGAAGCCTGTGCACGTTCATCCGGAGGATCCCAATGCCGCACCCACCAACATCTCGACGACACTCGACAGCAAATAGGAAGCCGCACTCATCCAGTTCCTCCGTGAGAACTGGGACATCTTTGCATGGAAGCCATCCGACATGCCTGGTGTACCCAGGGAACTGGCTGAGCACCGTTTGCGAGTCGACCCGAAAGAAAAACCTGTGAAGGAACATCTTCGTCGTTCCGCTACACAGAAGAGGAAAGCCATTAGCGAAGAAGTTGCTCGGCTCCTGGCGGCCGAGTTCATCCGTGAGGTGTACCACTCCGAGTGGCTTGCCAACGTCGTCATGGTTCCTAAGAAGGATAAGTCTCTCCGGAAGTGCATCGATTTCAAGCACATCAATTGGGTCTGTCCCAAGGATCATTTCCCGCTCCCCCGTATAGATCAGATCGTAGATTCCACCGCGGGGTGTGAGCGACTGTCTTTTCTAGATGCGTACTTTGGGTACCACCAGATCCGACTGTATGGGCCGGATGAAATAAAAACAACTTTTATCACCCCATTCGGGTGCTTCTGCTATATCACCATGCCATTCAGTCTCAAGAATGCCGGTGCCACTCTCATGCGCATGGTGCAAAAGTGTTTACATACATAGATCAGTCGGAACATTGAGGCATACATGGACGACATAGTGGTCAAGTCCAGAAAGGGTTCCGACCTGCTGGCTGACCTAGCTGAGACTTTCGCAAATCTGCGGAAGTATGATATTAAGCTGAATCCAGCAAAATGCACTTTCGGAGTGCCAGGGGGCAAGTTACTCGGATTCCTCGTTTCCAAACGAGGGATAGATGCCAACCCTGAGAAGATAGGTGCAATAGTATGAATGAAACTGTAACACCCCGATTTTTGGCCCTTTCTTTTTTCTTTTGGATTTCTTTGAAGTTTTATTTGGAGTTCCTTTTTCCGTGGCTCTGTGGTCTTGAAACCTGGGAAGATCTTCTCTCCTGCCACTTCCTAGTGGCTTGTCATTCTCAAATCTATCCCAAGGCCATGTCATTTCCATCTTAGCCCAACCCCAATATTTATTTCTTGGGAATATTCCTTTTTCTATTGAAGGAATAACCATGTTTGCCCTAGGTTGTGAAGCAACCTATATTTCCGTCTTTCCAAAAATTCCCAAAAAATTCTCATAAATTCTTTGGATCATATCTTCCACTAATATGTCAAAACCCACCCTTGCCTAGTTTAAAAATAATTCAGGAATATTCATTTCCTATTCTGTCCAGTAAGGCACTTTGTGAAGGAAGTGCTATTTATATTTTCCTGATTTCCCTAAAAACATTTGAGCACTCTTTCCTATCCAAATAATTGCCACATGCCAAAATTCAGCTTCATTTGCGTAGTAATTCTTTCTCAGCAAATTTCCAAAGTTTCTGTCCAGAGAGAAGCTTTGTAAAGGAAGTACTAGCTAGGGTAATCCAAATGAGTTGAAATTTTGGGAGATCATCCATATGATCAAATAATTACTCTCCACCAAATTTCATCTCCATACAACAATCTATGTGAGCACACCTTCAAATCTTGGTTTCTGGTCACAATTTCAGTTTGTGAAGCAACTATATTTTATATTAGTTCAAAAATTCTGAAATTAATCCAGGACCTACGTATCCTTATATCCTTTGAGCATGCCAAAATTCACATCATTTTTCCGAGTCATTTTCTCCATAAAATTCCCCCAAGTTTCTGTCCAGTGTGGATCATTGTGAAGGAAGTACCATTTATATTTATCCAAATGGGATGAAATTTTTATGGTGCCTTCATATGACCAAATCATCATACTCCACCAATTTTCAGCCCAATACAATCATCCATGTGAGTGTTACTTCATGATTTTGTTTCTGGACCAGATTTGGTAGTTGTAAAGCAACTATGTTGAATTCTGGTCCAAATCTTTTCAAAATCCACATGATTATAGTCATTCCTACCCTAGACCCCTGAGACATCCTGGTTAGCCCTTACCCCATCCCATATTTCATGCCCAAGCTTGATACAGCAAACTTTAGCTGACCCATTCCATCAACTCACAGTCACTTTGGTCGAGCCATCCCATCAGTGGGGCTGTAGGTTGGAGGGACATCACGCTAGACATCTTTTGGAAGACCCTCGTTCCCTCTCCTTGCCATGCCATGTGGTGAACATGCTGGTGGCAAGCGCTGGGCGCGCTCTGCTCGTCGTTTTGCTTCGGGCATTCTTCTCTCACCATTTCCGCGCGTCCTAGCGTGTCCTCGAGCCCCGCAATGGCCACACGCCCTCTCCCCAGCCCTCGCCCCCTCCTCCTCCGCCCTCCTCACGCCACGGCGACCTTGCCCGCGTGAGCATAGTGTCTCGGTGGCCGACCGGAAGTCGTCCATCCCGCGTCTGCCACCCCACTAGCTCTCACTCGTCGCCGTCAGCTCCTCCGCGCGTGCGCACGCGTACGCGGTCGCGCCAGAGGCATCGACCGCACGTCCATGGCGGAACCCGAGCACGGGCATCTCACCGCGGCCATATAAACCCTCCCCGAGGCTTCCCGACCTCACCAAGCTCCTCTCCTCTCTCCTAGACGCCTCCCCAACCCATCCATCTGATCTCCGGAGCCCCGCTGCCCTCGCACTGCCGCCATGGCCGCCGTCTCGGCCGGCTCAAATTCAAGCCACTCGGCGTCCCCCTCCCCACCTAGACACTATCCGAGCACCACCTAGCATCCGGCGAGGCTTCGGCGCTCTTCCCCTCCTCCTCTCCGTGGCCGTCGCGCCGTGGTCAACCTCGCCGTCGCCGCCGTCCGCCACGGCCGTGGCCTCGCTCGGTCCTGCACTCCCCGGCAAGTAGGAGGCGTTCAGGCGGGTGCGCCTCACTCTCCCGGTAACTCCGGTGGTCTGAGCTCCACCGGAGGTGGCCGGAGCCGCCCGGGGAGGTCGCCGGAGCGCACGGCCTCCTCTGCCCCACGGGCGCTCGCGAGGAAGGAGGCAACGACTTGGCCAGGCGGGCCCCGCCATCCCCTCGGGCCCGCACGTCAGCTAGACGGAGGCGTTGACCCCGGACCTGCACGCGTTTTAAGTGGGGGCGTACTCCGAGAAATGCGTGTTCAATAACTGAAAGCGTATTCTGGTTCTACTTCGGCTTAGATTACGTTTTCTCTGCTGGAAAACGTATTTGCAGAAGTATGCCTTATGTTTTCAGCCACTGGCGCCGAAACCCTTGTATTGCGGACGTTCGTCCGTTAGCAGCAGAAATGAATATTTTTATTTAATTTTCTGCCTAACGAACAAACGGCCGTATCTGGGCAACCGTAACTCCGAATCAGGTGATTCCAAAGCCCACGATCTCAGTTCGTCGAGCACGTTCTGTTGGCATCATTTTCACCATGTTGTAACATTCTCAAAATGACCATTTTGCCCCTGCCCTTATTCAGCCCCCTTCGAGAGAGAACCGTTTCCGGCAAAAAAAATCCGCAAGTGTCTCGCACTTCTCCCCGGTGAATCCATCAACCCCAGGCAAGCCACAACAGCCACTTGCATGATGGCATTGCAGTAGCCATGGTTTTCACTGGAATATTTAAATAATTGTTTGCTCATTTAATTATTTTGTGAATAATATATGCTCGTGAATCCATGTCCATGCTTATGCTATGTTCTTGTGTATATGTGATTCTTCTCCTTTGATAGTGTTATTGTTATTATTACCATGCTAACTTCTTGTTATCATTTCCGATGCTAGTGATAATGTTATGCTCACACGAGTAGTTAGGATTTGATATGAAAGTACTTGTAATATGATGATGATCGCTATGCCCTGCTCAGTTGCATCTAGTAGATTAAATGATTTATTGTTGTTGATGCTATGATCCATAGGTTGAATGGTTATGTTTCCCATCCATGCTCATGTACATTGTCATTTCATTATGTTGTTGTGACTCAGCTCATCACCATTCAAGTTAAACCTGACTATAATCAAACTTGAACAAATCTGTTGGCTGAGTCATGGTGCCACCGAATCGAGCTAACCAGTGCAGCCACACTTGCCTTATGGGAGGCCCTAATGCGGTCTATTGTCATGCCTCTCGCTGGTGCCTCCTACGAGGGATGGCCGTACTCTGGCGCTACCCTGGCCCAGTAGGTAGTCATAACCTTGAGGACCCGAGTTTTATGGTATACCGAGGTCCCCGTTTGGGACGATGTTTATGTTTGGCCACGACGGTGGCGGCCACATAGGTGGTGGATGTCACGAGTTGGCATCGGGGTCACCCATGACATAGCCCAAAGGGGAGTTTGTCGGAGTGGCCGGGAAAGTGCCATGCAATAGATTGGTTTTGTCGGAATGTCGTTGGTCCACCCGAATGGGAGCACGAGGCCATGAGTTCCGTAGTGTGGGTATAGTGTACTAACCTCTGCAGAGTGTATAATCTATCGATAGCCGCGTCCTCGGTCATGGACACAGTTCGTAGTAGGTCACACTATGGGTCAACAGAAATAATAACCTGAATAATAAACAACCCCGGTTCGATGAGGAAAGAAGTTGGTTGATCTTTATGTGATCATGAGAGGACCACGATGGTATCATGGATACCGATGTTGGTTGATCATGAGGTGATCGTGTGATGATCACGACGGTAAGAAAGGTTGATACCTATGGTGGTTACGAGGTAACCTCCGAGCAGAGTAAGTTGGTCCATGAGACCTTAAACGTCGACCCCCTTTTTGCATGTTAGTGCCAGTAGTATCATGTTCATGTCATGATTTATAAGTACCTGCCATGCTCATGTTGTTCTAGTTATGTTGTATTCATCATTGATGTTTAACCTGTAAATGCTATGCTGTTGTTTGTCTTGATTGCTTTGGTTGCTGTGAGCTTGCGAGTACATTCAAAGTACTCACCTGGCGTGTCATGCCAGAATGCAGGTGATGCCGTGATTGCTTGTTTGTCAAGGATCCCGAGGTTGCGCTCTAGGATGCGTCCCAGCCAGAGTCCTTGTGGAGTGGAATTCATCACCGTCGTCGTTGTTCCGCTGCTAGAATTTATTCCGCTTTGAGATGTTCCGCTGCTAGCATAGAACTACCTTAGCAGGCGAAGTGTCGCCGTGCCCCTGTAACCTTTGTAATATCAGACCCTTGTACCCATGTTATTTGTAATAAAGAGTTGATTTGTTCTATGCCAAGCAGTGCCGTATTCCAGAAGACTTGATCTCTGGGCTGGAATATGGGGTGTTCCGGTCTCTCTGAGCCGGGGTGCCACAGAAACGTCCAGGACGGCTTCATGATGTACAGAAGCTCACGGGCTGCCTCGCGGCTCTGAGCCGATTCATCTCCCGCCTCGGTGAGAAGGCACTGCCCCTTTACCGATTGGTGAAGAAGTCTGATTCGTTCGAGTGGACTACTGAAGCACAAGCAGCGTTTGTTGAGCTCAAAGCCCTGCTTTCCACCCAGCCGGTGCTCGCCGCTCCGAACAGCAATGAGCCGTTGCTCTTGTACATTGCGGCCACTGGTCAAGTTGTCAGCACCGTCCTCACCGTCGAGCGAGAAGAAGAGGGCAAAGCTTACAAAGTTCAGCGCCCAGTCTATTACATTTCTGAAGTTCTGACTCTGTCCAAGCAGAGATATCCTCATTATCAGAAGCTCGTCTATGGCATCTACCTGACTGCGAAGAAAGTAGCCCATTACTTCCAAGAGCACATCGTGTCAATCGTCAGCGATGCCCCGCTGTCTGAGATCTTGAACAATCGGGATGCGACTGGTTGAGTGGCGAAGTGGGCTATCGAGCTCCTGCCCCTGGACATCAAGTTCGAGGCGAAAAAAGCGATCAAGTCCCAAGCATTGGTTGATTTCTTACCCGAGTGGACAGAACAGCAGCAGCCGGTTCAGAGTCACCCGGAACACTGGACCATGTTCTTTGACGGTTCCAAGATGCTGAATGGTTCAGGAGCCGGAGTAGTGTTGGTGTCTCCAAAGGGCGATCGTCTCAGTTATGTTCTGCAGATCCACTTCGATTCCTCCAACAATGAGGCCGAGTATGAAGCGCTCCTTTATGGTCTACGTATGGCCATCTCACTCGGCGTCCGACGCCTGATGGTTTATGGAGACTAGGATCTAGTTGTGAATCAAGTAATGAAGGAGTGGGACATCAGGAGCCCTGCTATGACAGGATATTGCAACGCGGTGAGAAAGCTGGAGAAGGAATTCGAGGGACTGGAGCTACATCACATCCCCCGAGCCAAGAATCAAGAGGCAGATGATCTGGCAAAGATCGGATCCACTCGGAAACCCATACCCAACAATGTGTTCCTCGAGCATTTGCGTTCCCCGATGGTGAAAGAAGATCCCTTCACTGAAGAGCCCCCGCAAGTGGTCGGTCCCTCCAATCCGACTGAAATTGAGGTCCCAGCAGTCATTGACTTGGTCATGGAGGTCCTGGCAATCACGCCCGACTGGACGGTGCCGTACATTGCGTACCTACTCAGACAGGAGCTTCCGGAAGATGAAGTCGAGGCTCGCCAGATTGTTCGCAGGTCCAAAGCCTTTACAGTGATGGGCGATCAGTTGTAAAGAAAGAGCATCACCGGTGTGACTCAGCGCTGCATCTCTCCGGAGGAAGGTCGATTGATCTTGGAGGAGATTCACTCGGGAACTTGTGGACACCACTCGTCCTCTTGGACAATCGTGGCTAAAGCTTACCGAGCCGGCTTCTTCTGGCCACGTGCCAATGAAGCTGTATAGGAGATAGTCCAACACTGCGCCGGGTGTCAATTCTATGCAAACTTATCACACAAGCCCGCATCTGCTCTGAAGACGATCCCACTCGTCTGGCCATTTGTAGTCTGGGGACTCGACATGGTGGGGCCCCTCCAAACAGGGGCAAGTGGATTCACCCACTTGCTGGTGGTAGTTGACAAGTTCACTAAGTGGATTGAAGCCAAACCCATCAAGAAGCTAGACTCTCGTACGGCGATCAAGTTTATGAAAGAAATAGTCTTCAGATATGGCGTGCCCCACAGCATCATTACTGACAACGGCTCAAACTTCGACTCAGAAGAGTTCAGAGCGTTCTGTGCCGCCCAAGGCACCCGGGTCGACTATGCATCCGTGGCTCACCCACAGTCGAATGGGCAAGCTGAGATAGCGAATGGACTGATCCTTCAAGGGTTAAAGCCACGACTCATGCATGATTTGGAGCATGCAGCCGGAGCCTGGGTCACTGAATTGCCGTAAGTTCTATGGGGCCTGAGGACGATCCCCAATCGGTCTACCAATCGCACTCCCTTCTTCATGGTGTACGGAGCTGAAGCTGTCCGGCCGAGTGACCTGCTCCACAATTCGCCCCGAGTGGAACTATACTCTGAAGCTGAAGCAGAGCAGGTGCGGCAAGACGCCATTGATCTCTTGGAAGAAGAGAGGGAGATGGCGCTTATCCATTCAGCCACTTATCAGCAGGACCTACAACGTTTTCACGACGGGCACATCAGGGGTCGGGCCTTTTAGGAAGGAGATCTTGTGCTCCGAGTGGATCAGCAGCGACCTCACAAGCTTGCTCCTGCGTGGGAAGATCCTTTTATCGTGTCAAAGGTTCTGCATAACAGAGCATACCGCCTGTACAACCTGCTGAAGCAAGTAGACGAGCCCCGTGCTTGGAATGCCGACTTGCTTCGACGATTTTATACTTGATATTGAGATGTAATAAAAGCACTCGAGTGATGTTCGATGAATAAAAGCATGACTTTTCCAGTACTACATTGAGTTCACTCGTACAGATTCTCTGGCTTACGACCCCCAGTGGGTGTACGCCCTTCAACTTAGCAGCGAACTAGTTTTCGCCTAAGTTAAAAAACGACTCCGAGTGACGAGCGTTCCTCTCACTCGGGGGCTTAGCTGCAAACCAGCTTTCGCCTAAGTTAAAAAATGACTCCGAGTGACGAGCGTTCCTCCCACTCGGGGGCTTAGCTGCGAACCAGCTTTCGCCTAAGTTAAAAATGACTCCGAGTGACGAGCGTTCCTCTCACTCGGAGGATTGGCTGCGAACCAGCTTTCGCCTAAGTTAAAAACGACTCCGAGTGACGAGCGTTCTTCTCACTCGGAGGCTTAGCTGCGAACCAGCTTTTGCCTAAGTTAAAAACGACTCCGAGTGACGAGCGTTCCTCTCACTCGGAGGATTAGCTGCGAACCAGCTTTCGCCTAAGTTAAAAAACGACTCCGAGTGACGAGCGTTCCTCTCACTCGGGGGCTTAGCTGCGAACCAGCTTTCGCCTAAGTTAAAAATGACTCTGAGTGACGAGCATCCCTCTCACTCGGGGGCTTAGCTGCGAACCAGCTTTCGCCTAAGTTAAAAATGACTCCGAGTGAAGAGCGTTCCTCTCACTCGGGGGCTTAGTTGCGAATCAGCTTTCGCCTAAGTTAAAAACAACTCCGAGTGACGAGCATCCCTCTCACTCGGAAGCTTAGCTGCGAACTAGCTTTCGCCTAAGTTAAAAAACGACCCCAAGTGACGAGCGTCCCTCTCACTCGGGGGCTTAGCTGCGAACCAGCCTTCGCCTAAGTTAAAAATGACTCCGAGTGACGAGCGTTCCTCTCACTCGGGTGTAGGAGATATGCCCTAGAGGCAATAATAAATGTTATTATTTATCTCCATGTTCATAATTATGTTTATATTCCATGCTATAACTGTTATGGTTCTCGAGTCTGCAATAACCACGAAGCTCGAAGGAAGACTCATATGCACGTGTGGAATAATAAACGGTAAAATGTATTCCTAGTCTGGCCTCTAAGACTAGCTCAAGGGTTGCATGATGGTTCTGTTTTCTTGATCATGGGCATGACTATGTCGGCAACTTTGAGGGCACAATGTTAGGAGAACACTTGTGTTGAATCGACCCAATTTGATGTTATGCTATGAGATACATTCGTCACAAGTTAATGGTTAATAACACAGAGAAAGTTAATGTTTGCATAATTCCTTAGACCATGAGAGTATCGAGTTTCTTCATGCTTGCTTCATGAACTTTGGGGTTTGTTAAACGTCATCCGTAAATGGGTGGCTATTACGGCGGCTTACGGGTTCATGGGAAAGTATGTCAAGTAACTTGATAGCTCAAGATTGGGATTTGCTCCTCCGACGATGGAGAGATATCTCTGGGCCCTCTCGGTGTTACGGTATCCACCATCGTCTGGCCAGACACAGTGTGATTTGATCACAGGGATGCCGGAACACGGGACCGAGAAAAGAGAACAAAACCGGCAACGAGGTAACTGGCATAGTGGACAAGTTGTTGATCCACGGGGATGCCGATGATTCTCACCTCGGGTATTTGTAACATATCGCGAAGCAATAGGAATAGCACACGGCAACTGGAGGTTCACTCGAATATTCATTCGTGTGGGTATAGGGGTCAATATGGGTGTCCACGACTCCGATGTTGATCATTGATCGGAAAGTGTTTCGGTCATATCTATACTTCACCGAACCTATAGGGTCACACGCTTAAGGGTCATCTATTTGCTGAATACTAGACAGGGAGTCTGAGAGAAAGTCACCGGAAAAGTTTCGGAGACAGCGGAAAAGTTCCGGAGAGAGAGGACACCGGAAGGGTTTCGGTAAAACTGAAAAGTTGTTTCAGGGTATACCATTAAGTCAAATTGGTTTCGGCACAGGCCTGGAAATTCTTGGAGGGTGCCAGAATTGTTCTGGGAACTTCTGGGATTTTTCGGAGAAAAAAACCCGGAAATGTTTCGGAGCTGCCGGAACCGTTTTGTTTGCTTTTCGCAGATGAAAATCACTAATCCGGAATTGTTTCGGAACGCGTCCAAAATCATTTTAGTGGGTACTGGAATTGTTCTAAGACCCACAGAAATATTTTCGGATTTAACGGTCACGGAAAAATGTTTTCATGAATAGTGAAAGTGCTTTTTGGTTACTTTATGGAAAGCCACCTTTTTGGGCTTTTACCAAAAGGCTTCTAGAAGGACTTGGGGGCTAAGAAACCCCCCTTGGGGGGGGCCCATGAGGGGTGGCCGGCCACGTGAGGGGCTCCTCCATGGAACCCCACTTGCTCCATTACTTCCCCCTTATGCCCTTGTGGAGGACTCCATTCATGGGCATTTTGGGTTTTTGGAATGGCACCCTACCCCTTGGGATTTCCTATAAAAGGAGGTAGAGAGGAGCTCTCCACACTCACTCTTTCTCAACATACACAAGCCATGCATGATCTGGCCTTCTCTCTCCCTCCCCGCGAAATAGTTTCGTAGAGCCGAAAGGCTGTCTGGGTTCCGGTGGGAACTAGTTCTGGACGGCGAAGCCCTGCCGGATAGATGACACCGTATGTGTGCAACTCTGTAGAGAGATCGTAGTTTTGGTCCGAGTTTCGAGGGTCCTCCCGAAGGGCTGTCCGAGTGACCGTCCGAGTTTCGAAGGTCCTCCCGAAGGGCTGTCCACGACACCGTCCGAGGGACTATCTGACTGCCTCCCGGAGGGTTGTCCGAGGGGCAGTCGAGGGAGTACATCCTCGCGGTTGGGAGATTGTAAATCCTAGCTGCGGGGATCTACACCAATGATCGTCATCGACTCTACTTCCGCTGCGAGTCGGTAACGAAAAGATCAAAAACCTTGTATGCAGTCTTCATAGCGGTCCTGGGCTGGTGCGTAGGTCGGAAATTTTTTGTTTTCTGCTGCGTTCCACTACAGTGGCATCATGAGCCGTGCTATGCGTAGATGCAGGTTACGATCTAGAATACATAGAGATGTATGGGTGTTGCACAATATAATTTGTAGTAGATGAGTTCTACTACTGATAATTATTTGTGAGGGTAGCAGATGAAATCTGTTACCCGATGTTCTTGTTGCTTCCCTGGAATTTGCATATTTCTGATCTTGATAACAGCATGGTGGATTTTCAAAGTTCTGGCAATCCGCGATCCTGATTGATCAACGAAGTGCTAACAGTTCTTTGAATTCCACCATAGTTAAAAAAAAAGATGAAATTTCGCAGACGAAAGGGCAATACAGATATGATCTGCACGGGGGTCATGCGTATGACGAAGTTCAGTATGGGGCTCGAGATTTTATCATCTCATGTTTCATACACCCCGCAAAGTTAATCTAGCGAATTGAATAATCATACTTGATGATGGACGTTGGTAGCTTCGGTTTGCTTCGAAACCTTAGAAGCCACGTAAAATGAAATTTTGTATGAACCGATTAGAGGCGTCTAACTTGGTTTTGCAGGATGACATAAGATGTGCATGTGATGTGGTATAGCAGTGCTCGTAATAATTTGATTATGTATGAGATGACTATATAATGTAAATTAACATGACCTACGTGTCATGATTCGGCATGATGGCTGGAGCCATATGATTGTCACTTTAATGACCTGCGTATCAACCTTAAGTAATGCACTTATTTTATTAGCTATAGAGATAGCAATATTATATGGTGCATCGACAAGGTGGTGGCAAACTTCGCGAAGGTGAACACCGACGCGAATGCCGAAGACGAAGAAATACAAGACTTCTCCGCCAAAAAGGGCTATACCATATCATGCTATTATGAATTGCCTGAGATGTTTATCCCTTATGATGCACCCTTCTTGATTGCGCGGTAGTCGCTTTTATTAGGGTGATCTCTCACAAAAATATCAAGTAGTTAGTGTTCACCCAAGTGTAGCACCGTCACGGCACCTATCTTTTCGGGGTGCGCCGTGTCACACGGGTACGAACGATTAGAGAAGTGTGAGGCGGGTGAGTTGAGACCTCGCAGCGAGATCACTTGGTTGTCTTGACGTTTAGGCATGACCGTCATGAGCTCGGAACACGCCCATCGAAAGATGAACAAGAATCACATAGAGATGTGATTGGCAAGTTGACCTACCGATTGAAATTTTTGTCATCAGTGGTGTTACACCAAAGGGGAACAATTGAAATGCGGGTCTTGTATCACTCACAATCAATTATGAGAGATATTGATTTGAGTGGGAGCGCACTTTAGAATTAATTCTTTTAATTCTTAGTGCAATTAATTATGAACCCTGTCTAAGTAAAATTTGCATAATAGTTGTAGAATAATGGCTCGCGTTTCCACCTTCGCTGTTAAAATTGAATAAGCTGTTAAATATCTGGTTAAAACTTTACGGTTGGTAACGTAATGTGAGGATTGTCCTCAAGAGTGCCGAGAAGGACTTTGTCCTATCGCATGCTTTTCGGTATTCTCCCGCTGATGCTATGGAAGATGTGACTCTCGTCCTTCGATCCAAAAGCTAGAATTCCGTTACGGTCAAGTACAATATGTTTGCTTCCATGAGACCCGAACTTGAAAAGTTTGGGATAGCTATGTGATATTCATGGAACTGAAAATCATTTTCAGATACAAACAAAGGCTAAAAGATATGTGATATCCAAAGCAATGTTTGTTTTGCAAACTATTAGTAAAAGTGTTTACTATGCATTTGACTAATACGAGAGGGATCCAGAAGAACGCCTATCATATGATGAAGGTGAATAAAACAAACAACTTAAAGAGAAAGGAAATGTCCAAAGGGTGTTAGTGTGACTTACACACCTAGGAAGTCCGGGGCTAACGCCACTCTTAAGTTGAGTGTTTCTTCTGAGAGTAGGAGAAATACTGAAAGTTAAACCGTTAGAAGTGTAAAGGCAAAAAGAGAGAAGACTGGAATGTCCAACTCATGTATGAAAGTCATACAAGCTATTGATGTATAAAAGGCTGGTCAAAGAAATAGTTCTTGGGAATTGTGATTAAATTGTTAGTCACTAATTCTTGGGTATTGTGAGTTGATCACAAAGATACCCGCTCGATTGCATTCTGCTGCGATTCGATGCAAGAACTACTACGGCCTAAAAGACTTGCCGGAGTGAGGTTTAGATACGCGCCGGGAATATAGTAAATGTTACTATACCTTCCATCGGTGTATTTCCGTCTGTATTTATTTTCATAATTCATTTAGAGTTTTACACACTCTAGCCCATTGCATAAGGTATCTTGCAAGGAGGTTGTTCATAAGAGAACTTTTGATGTTCGGTGTTATGAATAACTTAAGGGCCATACTTTCATTATGAATGAGATGTATGTTATGAATATTGATAATAATACATTACCTCTGTATTTACTTTCATAATTCATTTTAGAGTTTTACACACTCTAGCCCAATGCATAATGTTTCTTGCAAAAGGGTTGTTCATAAAAGAACAATTGTTGTTCAGTGTCATGAATAACATAAGGGCCATGCTTCCACCGTGGATGGGATGTATGTTATGAATATTGATGTTAATATGATACATCCATAACACTGACGCTAAATGTCGCAAGACTAAGAGAATACCACACATGTGTGGCACTGCATTTGGTCACATTGGAGAAACCCACATGGAGAAATTCCATAATGATGGATTTTGAAGTCATTTTGATTATGAATCATCTGACACTTGCAACTTTCCTCTGAAAAGTGAAGTGACTGAAATACCGTTCACAGGCCATAAGGAACAAGCAACGAACTTATTGGTGATCATACATTTTGATGTATGTAGTCCGATAAATGTTGTTGCTAGCAGTGGATTTATCTATCTTCAGAAATGACTCAAGTAGATATATGGATATTTACTTGATGAGACGTAAGTCTGGATCTTTTGAAATCATTCATAAGGTTTTCAATATGAAGTAGAAATTATTGTAACAAGAAAATTATGTTTCTGCAATTTGATTGCGGAAAGGAATATTTGAGTTACAAGTTTAGCGAATGTCTGATGTGTTGTGAAAAGAGTTTCATAACTTACACCTCCCGGAACACCACTGTGAGTGGAATGTCTGTGAAGATGTATTCAAAGCATTTATGACATGGCAAGATCAAAGATGACATAAATTAATTTGCCATTATCCCTTTTAAAGTAATGCTTTAGAGACTACGGCTTTTACACTGAAAAGAGCGCCATCAGGTCTGTTGAAATGACGCCATGGTATGGTACGCCCAACCATGCTTTGTCTTTTCTTAACATTTGGAATATGGGGCTTGTGTAAAATATTTACAAACCTATTCCAAATCAGACAAGTACTACTTTGTAGGTTATCCCAAGTAATTGGGAATTCCTCCACCACTATACCGAGGCAAAAGGTTTTGCCACAAAGAACGGTATGCTTTTAAAGAGAATGGTTCTTGCAAAAGGGTGAGTGGGAGGACAGTGCAACTTGACGAGATAACAGTATCTTCGTCATCAGATCAAAGGAAAGAAACCTTGGAAGTAATTCCAGAGTTTCCTACTGCGACTGATACGGAAGTCTCTACAATAAAATGTATGGACTTCGGTCGAACTTGCAGCTGAACCACGTAGGCAAAACTCGTGCAAACCTCTCAGGTGCGCAAGCGAGATATTGTTGTTAGACAACAGTATACCTACGATACACAAGGAATTGTTGATGGGCCCTGACTCCGGAATTGGCTAAATGCCAATATAATCCGAAATAGTTTCCATACAAATGATTCAAGATTATATCTTGATAAACCCTTCGGAAGACTTAGAGTCTAACGAACATTAATGGAACTATAAACTGATGTGGATAAAATGTTTTATCCATAAAGCTCGACTTGTTGTAATAACAAATTCAAGGAGTTGACTACGATGAGATTGTCTCACCGTAGCGATGCTTAAAGTCAGATCGGGTTAAACTAGCAATTAATACATATTTCAATCTTGAGATATGATACATGGATGCCAAAAGGATTTCCATGTGATGGAAATACAACCTAGGACTTGCATGTGATACAGTCCGAAGTATTTTTTCAATCCAGAGGATGCTAGTAAGTATGCAAACTTCAGAGTTCCACCAATGGACAGAAGAGAGCAAAATGAAGTTGGAATCTTCGTTTTGATCAAATAGTCAAAAGAGTTTGATTTCATCAATGGATAACGAAGATGCTTGTGGTCACAAGAAAGTAAGTGGGAGCATAATAATATTTCTAAAAACTTTGTGTGCTTGACACATTGTTGATTGGAAATAATATAAATTTCTTGACACGAATTAGGACTTCATTGAAAATAGTTTTTCGATGAAGTGCTTGGGCTAAATAGCCTTGATATTAGGCATATTTATCTACGAGATAGATTTGCCTAATAGGCTAAGCCAAAAATACATATTGACAAAATGCTAAAACAGTTTAGCATAGGAACGCCAAGGAGTGATTCTTGCCGAAGTCACATGGAAAGAGTTTTGCAAGACTCGGTGTCCCAAAACACTGATGAGCAAAATACATGATGGAGATTCCACACACTCTTGTGTTTGGATTAATCATGTATTCCATGGTATGTAAAACAACCAGATATGTCCAATACTCCCAAGTTATTGCGAGTATAGATACCAAAGTGATCAAAGTACTGATCATGGGACAACAGTGAAAAATGTCATTGAGTACTGAAGTAGCACTGATGACATGTTTTCTCCCAAGCAGAGATTATGAAGTGATCATTGTAAGTAATTACATCGATACGGTCTTCATCAATGCTCCATGCGATTTTCGATTTAAGTTAAGGGTTTTGTGTAAACACACAATACGGTGGCATGGTAGTTGGAAATTGTTCCAAACAGGATTCTGTGGCGAATTCTATAACAAAGGCTAAGTATGTTGCCGCTTTCAAAGCGACATAGAAGATGTTGAATCATACGGTTCGTTCATGAACTTAGTATGGTTCCAAGATGGCTTTGGTCAATGGAACACTATTGAAGATAGTTGCTCCATAGCTCAGTCTGAGGAATCAAGGTTTGACCTGTGATTCACATATATACAAAGCCAAGTCCACACAAAATATGAATTTTGTGAAAGCGTGAAAACGCGAGGACATGCAAAGATACACACGGAACTGAAGTTGTCAGATCCGTTGGACATCGGGTTATACCACATGCGAAGCATTTTTACACCAGTATGCCATAAGTGTAATGTGCATTAGGATTGACTAGATTATTGACTCTAGTGCAAGTGGGAGTCTGTAGGAGATATGCCCTAGAGGCAATAATAAATGTTATTATTTATCTCCATGTTCATAATTATGTTTATGTTCCATGCTATAACTTCTATGGTTCTCGAGTCTGCAATAACCACGAGGCTCGAAGGAAGACTCATATGCACGTGTGGAATAATAAACGGTAAAATGTATTCCTAGTCTGGCCTCTAAGACTAGCTCAAGTGTTGCATGATGGTTCGTTTTCCTGATCATGGGCATGACTATGCCGGCAACTTTGAGGGCACAATGTTAGGAGAACACTTGTGTTGAATCGACCCAATTTGATGTTATGCTATGAGATACATTCGTCACAAGTTAATGGTTAATAACATAGAGAAAGTTAATGTTTGCATAATTCCTTAGACCATGAGAGTATCGAGTTTCTTCATGCTTGCTTCATGAACTTTGGGGTTTGTTAAACGTCATCCGTAAATGGGTGGCTATTACGGTGGCTTACGGGTTCATGGGAAAGCATGTCAAGTAACTTGATAGCTCAAGATTGGGATTTGCTCCTCCGACGATGGAGAGATATCTCTGGGACCTCCCGGTGTTACGGTATCCACCATCGTTTGGCCAGACACAATGTGATTTGATCACAGGGATGCCGGAACACGGGAACGAGAAAATAGAACAAAACCGGCAATGAGGTAACTGGCATAGTGGACAAGTTGTTGATCCACGGGGATGCCGATGATTCTCACCTCGGGTATTTTTAACATATCGCGAAGCAACAGGAATAGCACACGGCAACTGGAGGTTCACTCGAATATTCATTCGTGTGGGTATAGGGGTCAATATGGGTGTCCATGGCTCCGATGTTGATCATTGATCGGAAAGTGTTCCGGTCATGTCTATAATTCACCGAACCTATAGGGTCACACGATTAAGGGTCATCTATCTGCTGAATACTAGACAGGGAGTTTGAGAGAAAGTCATCGGAAAAATTTCGGAGACAGCGCAGAAGTTCCGGAGAGAGAGGACACCGGAAGGGTTTCGGTAAAACTGAAAAGTTGTTTCAGGGTATACCATTAAGTCAAATTGGTTTCGGCACAGGCCTGGAAATTCTTGGAGGGTGCGAGAATTGTTCTGGGAACTTCTGGGATTTTTCGGAGAAAAAAACCCGGAAATGTTCCGGAGCTGCCGGAACCGTTTTGTTTGCTTTTCGCAGATGAAAATCACTAATCCGGAATTGTTTCGGAACGCGTCCAAAATCATTTTAGTGGGTACTGGAATTGTTCTAAGACCCACAGAAATATTTTCGGATTTAACGGTCACGGAAAAATGTTTTTGTGAATAGTGAAAGTGCTTTTTGGTTACTTTATGGAAAGCCACCTTTTTGGGCTTTTACCAAAAGGCTTCTAGAAGGACTTGGGGGCTAAGAAACCCCCCTTGGGGGGCCCCCATGAGGGGTGGCCGGCCACATGAGGGGCTCCTCCATGGAGCCCCACTTGCTCCATTACTTCCCCCTTATGCCCTTGTGGAGGACTCCATTCATGGGCATTTTGGGTTTTTGGAATGGCACCCTACCCCTTGGGATTTCCTATAAAAGGAGGTGGAGAGGAGCTCTCCACACTCACTCTTTCTCAACATACACAAGCCATGCATGATCTGGCCTTCTCTCTCCCTCCCCGTGAAATAGTTTCGTAGAGCCGAAAGGCTGTCTGGGTTCCGGTGGGAACTAGTTCTGGACGGCGAAGCTCTGCCGGATAGATGACACCGTATGTGTGCAACTCTGTAGAGAGATCGTAGTTTTGGTCCGAGTTTTGAGGGTCCTCCCGAAGGGCTGTCCGAGTGACCGTCCGAGTTTCGAAGGTCCTCCCGAAGGGCTGTCCACGACACCGTCCGAGGGACTGTCTGACTGCCTCCCGGAGGACTGTACGAGGGGCAGTCGAGGGAGTACATCCTCGAGGTTGGGAGGTTGTAAATCCTAGCTGCGGGGATCTGCACCAACGATCGTCATCGACTCTACTTCCGCTGCGCTACGAGTCGGTAATGAAAAGATCAAAAACCTTGTATGCAGTCTTCATAGTGGTCCTGGGCTGGTGCGTAGGTCGGAATTTTTTTGTTTTCTGCTGCGTTCCCCTACATCGGGGGCTTAGCTGCGAACCAGCTTTCGCCTAAGTTAAAAAACAACTCCGAGTGATGAGCGTCCCTCTCACTCGAGGGCTTAGCTGTGAACCAGCTTTCGCCTAAGTTGCACACATCCAAAGACTCGAAGGAAAGCATTCGAATTACTTCAGAGGTTCAAAAGTAAATGCGAGTACTCGGGCCAGAAGCCCGAAAGAGTTTAACGGATACAAATCCACTCGGCATACCGAGGCAAATGGGTAAAGCTTAAAGTTTTTCTCATGCTCCAGAGGGGCTGGCCGGCTCGACGAAGGTGTCCAGGTCGATGCCATCTGCGATCCGAGTGGCTGCCTCTATAAACGTCTCCATGAAGTCTTCAAACTTGAGCTTCTTCGTGTTGGCGACCTGGAGAGACTCCAACTTCTCTTCCTTTGCGTCCTTGTAGTGTACTCGGACAAGAGAGAGGGCCACATCGGCCCCGCAGCAGGCGGCTGACTTCTTCCATGCTTGCACTCGGCTAGGGATCTCGTTGAGACGAGTCATCATTGCTTCCAGATCAGTCTCAAGCGTGTCTTCTGGCCACAGTTCCTTGTCGATCCTTCCGAGTGCACCCCGCAGACGGATGATGTACCCCAAGATGTCGTCGAGGCGAGATTCGAGTCGGAGGATGCCTAGGGCCGCCTTGTCACCGACGAGTGGCCTGGTGGGATCCAGGTCCCTCTTGATTCTGCCAGTCTCCAGCTCGAAGTCACGGCAATACTCTGTGAACAAAGAAAGGGAAGATGCGAGTGTCAGCATGCATGAAGTTCACTCGGAAATAAGTCAAAACTCGCTCGGATGATATAAGTTACCTGCAAGCTTGCTGTACATCTCCTCCGTGAAGTCTTCTATATACTTTTCCAGAGAATCCTTCTTTTGGGTAAGCTGGGCGATCTTCTCACTCAAAGTTTTCTTCTCTTGCTCGTAAGCATTCGCCTGAGTCTTGAGCTTGCCGTCCCACTCGGTCTTCTGCTTCTTGAGCTCGGCCACTTCCTTCTTCACCTCCTCAACGGCAGTCCTCAGTGACTTGTTCTCCCCTTCGAGCTTCTCGAACGAGGCCATCTTCTCTTCGGCGGCCTTGGTCTTCTCCATCGCCACCTTCTGTGCCCCCGCCAGCTCATTGTCCTTGTTTTCGAGTGCCTGCTTCATAGTTTCTAAAGAAATAGAGGTCCGGAGCCGCACTTGGAGTCGATTATTTTCACTACGCACATCTGTTCGAGTGAAGTCACTCGGTTCAAAGAATGGAGAAAAGTGAAAGCAGAATGGTCGGTAGCTGAGGCTTACCTCCCATGGTCTTCTGCTCCGCTTGGACGCGAGCTACGTTCCTCTTCTCCACCTCCAAGTCCAGTCGGAGTTGGATCGTCTCCTTCCCCAGTGACACATACTGAGCCCCAAGCTCGCAGGTTCTCTGAAACACAAGAGAAAGCAGACCAGTTAATGATAAGAAGCACTCCGAGTGCCCGGAGACCAGCACTCCCGAGAGGAACAAGCTTGACCAATACCAGATTCTGAAGTACCTTTTGTCAAAGAGGAACAAGCTTGACCAATACCAGATTCTGAAGTACCCTTTGTCAGAGAGGAACAAGCTTGACCAGTACCAGATTCTGAAGTACCCTTTAAAACAAGTTCTAAGACTCCCGCCGACTGCCTGCAGTCGACGGCAGTCTCGGGGACTACACCCAGTGGGTGCACTCAGCGTGCCCCCACTGGAATGGTATCCACTCGGAACGGCCCGCCCGATCCGAGTGACGGCCAAACAGCAAAAAAAAGACAAGTTGTAAGACTCCCGCCGACTGCCTGCAGTCGACGGCAGTCTCGGGGACTACACCCAGTGGGTGCACTCAGCGTGCCCCCACTGGAATGGTATCCACTCGGAACGGCCCGCCCGATCCGAGTGACGGCCAAACAGCAAAAAAAAGACAAGTTGTAAGACTCCCGCCGACTGCCTGCAGTCGACGGCAGTCTCGGGGACTACACCCAGTGGGTGCACTCAGCGTGCCCCCACTAGAATGGTATCCACTCGGAACAGTCCGTCCGATCCGAGTGACGTCCAAACAGCAAAAAAAAAAGAAAACAAAAAAGTTCTAAGACTCCCACCGACTGCCTGCAGTCGACGGCAGTCTCGGGGACTACACCCAGTGGGTGCACTCAGCGTGCCCCCACCGGACGACACACCCAGTGGGTGTACTGAAAATTTACCGACTGGAACTCTTACAGAAGAAAAATGAATTGGAGATCAACTTACAAGAGCACTTACTCGAACATTCGCCTGGAGAGCAGCACTGGCATCATACGCCAACTTGCCAACGTCACACATCTCCTTCAGGCGCTGGGTCATCAGGTCCGCCTGGATCATCGCCTCCTTGCTGGCTCCAGTTTGGTCCTCTGGCACTTTATACAGACTGAATATATTGACGGGAGGAGTCGGGGCCGAGACCAGGTCAGTCGACGGGACTGTGACAGGGCCAGCACCGGCTTGAGAAGAGCCTTGCCCCAGAGGCGCGGCCACGTTAGGCACAGGAAGAACTTGAGGCACTGTGCTTGGCGGTGTCTTCTGTGCGGTGGTCTGAGAGGCAGTCGGGGCTGCGGTCCCCTTCTCGGTGTCCTTCCGTGGCGGTCCTTCATCGTCGTCCGCGACATGGATGATTTCTGCAAGTACACTCGACACAATCAGTCGCAATACACAATTCAGTCGGATCGAGACATTTCAGTCGGATCACAGGTCGAAATAAAAAAATGAAATCGTCGCTACCTTTCTGGGAGGTGGCCATGTCCGCTGACTCGGCTTCGACGCGGTCTCCGTCGATCTGCATGGGAGACGTCGTCGAGGTTGCAGCCTTGGTTCATAAGTTTCACCCTGTATGAAAAAGAAGTTCAGAAGTTCACAGAGTCAGAAGGGAAAGACGCGGCACTTACGTCGAGGTGATAGGCACGGTAACCTTGATCCTGGGTAGAGCCTTCCGAGGTTTGGGCATGGCGACCTTGAGCTACTTGGCGGCCTTCTCCGTAGGCTCCGGCGTCAAAGTCCGAGTGCGCTTCGGGTTCTTAGCACTCGGGATCACCGTCTTCCCTGGACCAGCACTCGGATCTTGAGTCTGCTTGGAGCGGCGCTCAATGCGCATCTCTGGGGCGCTCAATGTCGCTTCCCTCCGAGTCATCGCTTCCCTCCTCGCTATCCTCCGCATAGCTGTCCTCAACACTACCATGGTCGCTCTCCATGTCCCCGGCAAGGTGCCCTCCATTCGGCATAGGCGAGAGCATCTTCTGGAAATCCTGCAAGACATGAAGAACAGAGACAGTCAGTTCATTCAGTTCACTCGAATAATTTGCACGTAAATAATTCACTCGAAAATGCGCGTCTCACCTCTGACGGTTGATGCGCGTCGTCGTAGGGCGGGATCCGTCTCGACCCTCGTGGATTGTCGCGTGCGCCAGTGATGCATCTGAGCCACTGCTCCACCGTTTTCTCATCAACGTACTCCGGATGCACTCGGGTCGAGTCGTTGGCCCCGACGTAGCGCCACATGGGATGAGCCCGCTCCTGCAGCGGCTGGATCCCCCGACTGAGGAACACCTCCAGAAGATCCAGGCCCGTCACTCCACCCTGAATCAGACCAACTACATCACTCACCAAGATCCCCACTTCAGTCTTCTCCTCCTTATCAATCGTCAGCGAGGGAGGGGTCTTGACTCTCTCGGACGTGTAGGGAGGAAGACCAGTCGACGAACCGGCGCAAGGAATGTCATTACAATAAAATCAGGTCGACTGCCAACCTCTAACCGAATCAGGAAAAGACATGGCGGGGAATGCACTCCTACCCCTCATCTGGATACCTAAGCCGCCGCACATCTGGGTCACATGGGTTCTCTCGCCCTCAGGATTCACCTTTTTTAGTGACTGAGAACGACACGTGAAGATATGCTTGAACAGCCCCCAGTGCGGCTGGTAGCCTAAGAAGTTTTCGCACATGGAAATAAACGTGGCAAGATACACTATGGCATTCGGAGGAAGATGATGGAGTTGGGCACCGAAAAAGTTCAGGAAGCCGCGGAAGAAAGGATGGGGTGGCATAGAGAAACCTCTCTCGACGTGAGTAGTGAGGAGCACGCGCTCCCTGGGGCGTGGCGCAGGCTCGATCCCCCCCTCCTCCGGCAGCCTCCAGCTCCCGTCGCGCACCAGCCCGTCCACGACGAGCCCGCTGATATCCTCCACCGTGGTGGTTGGCGGGAGCCAATCGCCCTGGATCCACCTGTGCGGGGGCGCGACCCTGGAGCTCGACGCCTTCTTCACCTTCGTCGCTTTCTTCGCTCGCTCTAGCTTCGCCGTCTTGTCTTTCGCCATCGCCACAGAGTACTCCAGCGCCGGAGTGGGTTTGCACAGAGTGGGGTGCGGAGATGAAGATTGGAGGACCGGAGGGAATGAAGAAAAGGGGATCTGGCTCTCTTTCCCTCTCCGACGCGGCGGCTCTTTATACCACCGCCCGCTCCGCTCGCCAATCCTCACTAGTGATTCGTGGGCCCACAGATCCCCTCAAATCTCGCCGGCGGAGATCCAGCGGTACGTGGCGAAAAGCGAGGCAAAAATCGAGGCGTCACGCCCCACTTTCCCCACTCACCGCGTCGTAACCGTTTGCGCGCGCTCATATCTGATTTCGAATCCCGTGAAATCCGGGATCCAGCAATCCGATTGCTCGTCCTTTAAAGACATTTCAAAAACGCTCGGATCTGTTCCGTCACCCGACGCGCGATGACTCATTTCACTCGGATGGAGACTTTCACTCGGACATCAGACGGTCCAGAATCCGTCAAGGTATCATGCGAAGACAAGGCCGTCTAATGCCCGGTAGGAGTTCTTGAGCACCCCCGTAGCACGCAACTCTCCTGGGAATTCGCCTTGACTCGACCCGCTTAACCTCGACCGATTCGGGGGTTAATGACGAGGGCATATATTAGGGATAGGGTAACAGGCCTGACCTACAGACCCTACCCTAGAGTGCCATACACCTTATACTGGGCCCAGGGCCGGACCAGTAGTTAGATATTCTGTAGCCTGACATTCACTCGGAAAGCAATGGATCACTCGGAAGGAATTCACTCGACCGGCCTATTTCACTCGGAGTACATGTCATCACTCGGTCAGAGAAGACCAGGGGACTTTCCAGGAGCGCAACGGTCTGGACGTGCGTCCATCCTCATCAAGTGTAGTTAGTGCGCCTGTTACCTGTAACCGGCGCCCTTAAACCCCCTCTTTAATCCTTGGTTATGGCGGCATTCATGGGGGCCTGGTGGACTCTATATAAGCCACCCCTCAGCTCCATGACAAGGGTTCGCATCTTTGTAACATATACACTCAATCAACAGCTCCAGAGCACCGAGACGTAGGGCTATTACCTCCGCCGCGAGGGGCCTGAACTCGTAAATCCGAGTGTAACAACTGCGCCGTAGCTAGGCTCTGCCCTCTAATTCGTACCCCCATACACTACTGTTAGACTTATACCCACGACACTAGATGCTCAAGAAATGGCCTCGTCAAGTATGATCTTTAATTTGCAACACCAGAAGGGGCTTGCAGTCAAGGCACTGGATGGGGCTTGGAAGCAACAAGGTCAGCCAAGTAGCCTTCGTTAAAATGATGTGTGGTTTGCGGACTTTGGAAATTTGTTCATGGAGTGGCTTCCTTCTCACGTGCTAGATAACCCATAGAGTAACTAAGATAGTCACAAATCTATATGCGGTATAGAATCCTTCAAGGAGAACATCCACCTTTTAGCATCTGGCTTATTGGTTTGGTGCATCAGTTCAACCAGATCTGAATCGTCAAGTGCTCAAACACAACGTGGCATGTTACACTCAAGTAAAGAATATCTCCATGAATCCTTCGAACTGCAAATGCCACAATTAATGGACGACAACATGTGCCTATGATGAAGGAGATTAGTCATAGTCATGGACTGTTGGGCAAGTCGCCATAAGAACATTTCCATCTTCGATGGTACATGTACTTTTCGCATCTTGGTCCACGTTCGCTGCTTCGCCCCAAAGTTCTATGTGTCTCCACGTTCCTCTAGCCACACCTCCCGTCAAAGCTTTGTGGCCACGAGCATTCAATAGATTGACCAAACGGAGAGCACACCCTTCCTTTCAAAATTTCAAGACTAAATCATCCACCTGGCAATGTCTAAGGTAATTGAGAGGACCACCTCGACCTTTGTTACAATGACGGTCTCTTGGATCTTTTCCCGGTTCCAGGCTGCAGAGTTTTGTAAGATGAGCTCACTAACCAGCCGTGGGGGGTTGTCAGATCGGGCACATGTTATAGTCTCGGGGTAACCAGTTGTGCCACCACATGTCATTAGTTTTCCTGTCCCCGATCCTTCAGATGAGCCCTTGAGCGAAAATGTCTCTCTCCTCTGGAATGGATCGCCAAATCTGGAATGGAGAACTTCCCACTTGTGCTTGCAGGAAATCATGTGTTGTTTGCTTGTCCCCTCTTTTGAACTCGGCTGCCTTTTCACTTTCGTGTAACTGTTCTTCCAACTAACTAGTACTAGTGTAACCAACAACTTTGCTCAGGTTCGAGGTTGTCTTTACCTCGCTTGTAGCAAGGTGTATGGGACGCTCGCCTACAATGCACGTTAAATGGGTTGGACTCAAGTTTCTACTCCCCTAGCTCTTGCCCGACCCACCGTAGAGCACAACATAGGCACATTTTTTTCTTCCTTTTTCACACCTTTATTTTTTGTTTATTTTTTCTCTATTTAAAAATTAATTTATTTTTGGAAAATAAATGCTTTTTTTACGTAATTTCTAAAAAATGTTTGTGTAGTTTAAACAAGTGTACATGTATTTTAAGAAAACAATATTCTTGAAATTTTCAAAATGTTCTCGCATCCGGGAAAAAATGTTCATAAACATTTTGTTCATGAAGTTTTAATACGATGTCCATACATTAAAAAATGTCAGTAACGTCTAAAAAAATGTTCATCCCATTTAAAAAAAAAATTCTAACATTTAGTTCATGATATGTTTAAAATAGTGTTATTGAAAGTGATAATTTTTTTCACGCTGTTTAAAGAAAATGTTCATAACATATATAAAAGTATTGGTGCCATTTAACAAATTTGATCACAACACATAAAATAAGTTTATACGTTTAACAAAGTGTCATGAAAATATAAACAAAAATTTGTGCAAATTTTAAAAAAGTTCATACCATTTAAAAAATACATAACAATTAAAAAATCTTCATGATAATGTACAAATTTGTTCATGCAATTTTTTTTAAAGTTCATGACATGTAAAAAGATGTTCGTACACTAAATCAGATGGGTTAAAATAATTCATAAATTTAAAAAATAAAGATATTAAAAAATAAATAGAAGACTGGAAATGACAAAAAAGAACAGAAAATGAAAAATTTGAAAAGAAATACAGAAAAACTGGCAGAGAAACAAGAAAAAGAAAAGGAAAACAAATCGAAGATGAGCTTCCGCAAACCGCCCAAAACCGAGTACAAGGTTATTTAAAACCAGAGCTACTGGGCTGACACAGACAGAACGCCCCTGTAGGAGATAGCTCCGCGCGAGAGCTATGTCTTGCTTGCTGCAGGACATAGCTCCGGCTCGCTCAGGCACGAGACTAGTGGCCCGGCTGGGTACTGTAGCTGTCTCTGCGTGAGTAGTTTTTCTCTCCGTGTTTTCCTTTTTCGATTTCGATTTGACTGTTTGCAGTGGTTTTCTTCGGATTTTTTATTTTTCGTTTTTTTCTTCGGGTTTCTTTTGGTTTTATTTGTTTCTTTCTTTTGTTTTCTTTGGGTTTTTTTCTTTTTATCGTCTTCTTCTATTTAATTATTTTTCTTCAATATATTTCTAATTTTTTTATACATATTGTATATTTTTTGTATACCTCAGAAACATGTTTTTATAGACGTTTAATATTTTTAAAATACATGATTAACATTTATTTCATGTTTTTTTATGTCTAATTTTTTCATACATATTTTACCTTTTTTGTATATATCTAAAACATTCTTATGCATGTTCAACATTTTTTCAAATATAGATGACTACTTTTTCTCATGCACATTGTACAATTTTCTTATACATTTGAAACATTATTTTTATACATGTTTAATATTTTTCAAATTCATGGTTAACATTTTTTTCAAATACAAGTTTTGACCATTTTTATAATATGTGTTAAACATTTTTCAAATAAATGTGGAAACATTTTTTGAATGATATGAAACTTTTTCTTAAACTAAGCATTTATTACATTATATAAAGATTTCCTAAAAATGCCCTGTTCATTGTTTTAAATGTGTGATTCTAATGTTAAATATATATTTAGGTAGATTTATTGTAGACCTAATGGTTATAATATGTTTAGGTCAAACACATGTGATTTGTTCAAGTGCAATGGTTATAATTTGCTTCGGTACAATTATGACGATTTGGCGGTTGTGATTTGTTACTTAATGTTGGTCCATGGTTTAAGGGTGAAGGTTTCATTTTTTGTGAGATTTCTAACATATATCTCTTTTTTAATGTATATTACGACTTTTGTATATAATAGATACTCCCTCCGATCCAAAATAAGGGCATCTCCAACGTCGGCCCCCAAATCACCCGCAACCATCCGGACCGCGCAGTTCGGATGTGTTGTGCCATCCAATGTGGTCCGGCATCGGTCAACAGGGCGGTCCGGACGCACTTTCTCCCGCAAACCGGAGAAAAACGTGGGGGCTTAGCAGGCGCCTGGACAGCACCCACGCCGCTTCTAAACACCCTGGCCCACCCAAAACCCCTCCCTCGCCCGCGCGCGATTCCCGCCCGGAACGGTCGTCACCGCTACAGAGCGTCAGTGCCGCATACATGCCCGGCCAGAGCAGACGCGACCTCTCACTGGCGCCGGCAAGCGGTGCGCTGGCCGAGAGATCGCCGCCCGCGCCGCTTCCCGGTGCACGCGACTGCTCCGCGTTCAAACGAAACCACGGTCGTCTGTCCGTCCGTCTGCCGCCCATATTAATGCCACACGGTTGCCATGGAACCTACTCTGGCGCCTCCTGTCCGTCCCTCTGCCGCCGACCATTGCCTCACGCCCCTATATAAACTGTGGCCCTGGCCATAGCCGCATTCATCCTCCTCTGGTCCCTTTCTGCTCTTCTGCACCACTCCCACCATGGCCCCTCGCGCGCCAAAGCTCTTTGGGACGGCCTATCACCGGAGCAGAAGAAGGAGATGGCCACCATTGCTACTAGCTGGCAGCCGGCAGGCAGCCGGAGGCCGATGACGTCCCAATGGAGGACGCGGCCGAAGACGAGCTGACGCCACCCTCCTCGCCGGCGCCACCCTCCTCGCCGGCGCCACCCTCGCCAGTGCATTGCACCATGACCATCAGCGAGGCCCGTGTCCATTATGTGGACATGGTGCGAGAGGAGCGGGAGGAGCAGTTACGTGAGGCGCAGGCCAACGCCGCCTACAACCTCGGCCTCCTCCAGGAGCACCAACAGTGGAGGAGCAGCTCAACGCCGGCAGGGAGATCGCGCTGGACGCGGATATGGCGGAGCAGGCGGCGCTGCTCGAGTCATACCGCTCCACCCGTGAGATCCACCTCGCCCGTTGGCGGTACCGCCAGCGGCAGGCGGAAGTGGAGGCCGCCTACAAGGAGTTCGATGAGGCGGCGGACGAGGTGTGGGGCAAGACTGGCGATGAGGCAGAGGACATCGCCGGCTCCGTCGAGGCCGCACCCCACTGCCACGTCCACGAAGCCAATACGTCCGCGGGCGCCGCCGACAGTGAGGAAGAGTAGTGCATGGTAGGTTGCCGCCGCCCGGGTCCCAAGAAGGCCACCGCTCCTCCCCTCCCGTTGAAGCCAAGCTTGGTGGGCTGAACATCGTCGGCCGATTAGCCGCTTGGCAGCGACGTGGAGGCGGACAGCTTCACTTCCCGGGGCTCCGGAGGCGGAGCTGGAGAGCGCCGAGGCGGAACTGGAGAAGGCGAAGCTTCAGTTCTCGGGGCTCATGGCCGGACACGGGGAACGGGCGCCGGCGATCATTTAGATTAGGTAAATTAATTATACCTCCAGAGCCGGACGAGCTTAGTTCAAGTATGTCCGAAATGTAATGAAATCCGTCATGTTTATATGAAAATCCGGCCATGTTTGCACGAATTTCGTCCGGTTATTTCGAATAGTAGTTGAAATGTATGCGGGCAGCGTTGGATGGCGGCCTCCGACATCATGTCCGCGGACGGATGCGGGAGAAAATTTGCGGGTCGCAGTTTTGAGATTAATTCAACCTTAGTTCAAAATTACGACACTTATTATGAATCGGAAGGAGTAGATTTTTAGAAACATAGTACAAACGCAGACGCTCATTACACACACGCACACTCACCTCTATAAACGCACCGACACACTTCCTACTCATATAAACACCTTCGAGAGACTGATTCGACAGATCTTGAGATTGACAAAATCGACACAGACGCCTTGTAGTTGACAGGCATGCCATACTGCTAAAAGAATAGCGTCGGAGAACCTGAAATAAATCGAAGAAATGTGCAAGCACCCGTACCAAATTTAGGACTTGAACCCGGATGGGATGGTTCCACCACAAAATACATAACAATCTTAGCTTATTAGTCATGTCCTAACTTTGAAACAATAAAATCCAGGGATCTCATGTCCAGCTTTATTTTTTCTTTTGAAAAAGAGAGTTTCCTCTCCGATCTCATGTCCAGCTACAGATTTAAAATTGAAAAAGTAAAGTAAAAGAACTGGAATATATTAGACCATGAAACTGTCGCTGCAATATACTGATAGGATGCACGATAGTTCAGAATTTTTTTGAAGGGGACACGGTAGTTCAAATGCTCACGAATATAGTATCAACTGAGACATAATAAGTCTGAGACTGCAATATACCTAGGGAGAACACACACATTCATCAAGCTCCGTAAACCATGCGATAGCCATCGAGCACGATTGACCACACGCAACTACGCAACGGCGAGATCAGATCCTGCGGCCGGCTTCGCCGGGAGTGTCTTCCTCCGTCTGCCCCGTTCACCTCCTCAGGCCGAGCAGCGCGAGGAACAGCGACACGTAGTCATAGCGGAAGACGTGCCGCAGCATCCCGAGTTTGCTGTCGTCGTTCCACGGCGGGTACCTGAACATGAACTCGACCAGGAAGCTTCGCCTGAACACCGCCTTCTTGTGGCTGAACATCTCGAAGGAGTACTTGCCGTGGTACTGCCCGAACCCACTCTGCCCGACGCCGCCGAACGGGATGCTCTCCAGCCCATACTGCACAATCGCGTCGTTGAAGGTGACGCTCCCGGACGATGTTTCCTTGACGATCCGCTGCTTCAGCGCCTCGCTCGTGGTGAAGGCGTAGATCGCGAGCGGTTTGGGCCTGGAGTTCACGAACTCGATGCTGTCCTCGATCTTCTTCACCTGCATGCAAGCAGAAGCACCACGTGTTTGTTAAGCTGTCGGTTTCAGTGAAAGGCTGCCACGGTCGTCGTTGATTGATGTACCGTGATGATCGGGAGGAGAGGGCCAAAAATCTCCTCTGTCATGACATCAGAGTCGAGCGGTGGGTTCAGCAGGATGGTGGGCTCGATGCTCCTGCGCCATTGGAATCATGGCATAAGACAGACAGAGGCACACAAGAAGAAAAGAGACACCGAGTACTGCAGCAGTGTACAGGGAGGGCCAATAATAAGGAGCTAACACTGAGGCTAGGTGCTGCTGAGGAACTTACAAGGTCTTTGGGTCCACGTCTCCACCATGTACAATGGAACGGCTCACCTTGTGATCCTCCAGGAGGCCACTTAACCTATTGAACTGTCTCTCGTTCAGAATGCGCGCCATGTCCTCTGGTTTCGTGAAGAATCTCTCCAGTGTTGATTTCAGCAGCTCAATCTTAATTCAGAGAATAACCATATTGTCAGAACGTAAAACAGCAGGTAATTTGGTCTCATGACACAAGAACAATTCAGCAGAAACCAGACCAGAATGGGTGCAAACTGTTCCTCCACAAGTATGTAATCGATGGCTATGCAAGCTTGACCGGCACAAGTAGACCATTTCGCGCCTATTATGCGATTTACAGCAACCTGCATATATTGAGATGCATGTGGTAAGGTTGTTTTATCGGCACCTTAGTAAAACCAAAAACAAGCGAAGACCAAAAGGTTTACCTGACTGTCTCTTTTGCTATCCAGCCAATCTACAATGCACGGGCATTTTGAGCCAAGTTCAAGCGCCACCGGGGTCAAGTGCTTTGCAGCCTTTGTCATGATAATGCGACCTACACGGGCACCCCCTAAACGCCAACAATAGAACCGTCAGGGGCCATGCTTTGCCAACA
Source organism: Elymus sibiricus (assembly GCA_039707655.1). Lineage (NCBI taxonomy): Eukaryota > Viridiplantae > Streptophyta > Magnoliopsida > Poales > Poaceae > Elymus > Elymus sibiricus. Next base: position 260,352,605 of record CM077674.1, read on the forward strand.
GCCGCTTTTCTTCAGAAATCAGGATCCAGATGAACTTGCAGGCTTGGAGAACCTACCGGTGAAGAGGACCTTGTCCCATCGGTGCTCCATTAGTTCCTGTCCAACTTCCGGTGCACCCACGACGACCTTCACAGCCTCGGCGTCAAGGTATCTCGGTATGTTGGCAGAGAGAAACGCTGCGGTGGACGGCGCGAGCTCGGACGGTTTCAAAACCACGGCGTTGCCAGCCGCTAAGACACCGGAGAGTGGCTCCAGAGCCAAGCCTGCATGCAGCATAAACGCGAGATTGTGGACATTTTGATCATGCAAACTAGGAGTACAACAGTTAAACACTAGGCTAAAAGCATGTTTGGCGTTTATCAGCAACAACAGAAAAAACATGTTTGGCGTGTACTCGCATATTGCCAATTTTTGCCGCAAGTGTGGCGGCTCTCCTGTCTCTTTGCAGGTCATTATTCTTGACACATTGGCTTCGTATATGGTCTACGCCACATCAAATAGAATATCAACCGCTATTCAAGATTCTTTGTCTGAGGTTGGAGCTGATGGCAACGAAGTATTTACCCAAAATAGATGACAGCATAATCTTTGGATCGTTCGATCTCCTCCTTTGGCATAGGCACAGTGTCGGTTTCATCGGACTTTCCTACTACCATTATGTCGTTTTATTTATTTATTTTTGTCGAACTTATTCCTATGGTTTTTTTGCGAGGGAACTTATTCCTATGGTTGTGTGCATATATGATTGTACCCGCTTGATGCTACATTTTGAGATAATAAAAGCGCCATTTATAAAAAAAAGGCGATTGCTACAAATCATCCGACTTATTTCCACAGGAAATAAGTCGGGTCCGTAGACGTCCGATCCATCCTCTCCAGAGTCAGTTGTTTCGCAGCGGGTGTTATAGCAGCAGCCACGTCGCCGACGGTAGCAACGCCGGCGAGGGCTGCATTGCGGCACAAGCGACCGACGACATCTGCTGCATCGCAACGGCGGCGACGGATGTTACAACGCAGCTCGCAGCGGCCACGGCGGATGGTTCACTGCAGCGCCAACACCGGCGCCGTTGTGCCCCATCGCAGCACCAGTTGCCCGTCGCAGCTCCGTCGGTCGCCGGCGACGCTTCACTGTAGCACCAACACCGGGCGCGGCGGTGCTCCAATGCAGCGCCGATTGTCGTCGCAGCTCCATTGGCCGCCAGCGATTCGTTGCATTGCAGCTCCCCGTCAGCGGCGAGATTCGGGTCGAAGCAGCGCCCGCAATTGCACTGCAACTTTGCCGGCGGCGAGATCCAGCTCGTAGAAGCACACGCCTTGAGTTGCAGCTCCGGCAGCGCACGAGACCCGGCTCAAAGCAACACCCATGTTGCGTTGCTGCTCCGCCGTGGAGATGGAGGTAGGTCGCCGCCAGGTGCTACAGACGAAGCCAATGTCGAAGGAGCTGCGATGGGCGGTGCGTGGAGATGGAGGCAGGAGACGAAGTGGATCTTGGCAGGGGAAAGGAAAATGAGTGGCTCGCGCGTTGGACCTGGAGATAAAATAGATGGGATGGCGCGTGGTCCCACCAAGACGTGGCAAGCGGGTGAGGCGGATGATTTCTTCAGCAAATCATCCGGCTGTTTTTAAAAGATTTCCAAAAAAAAAAGGATGCATCACCTATCCATGAAATCCACACTTTGTCAGAAAAAAAAACATGCAACCTCTGCTCAAATGAGTTCACGCCAAGCTTGACCTCATCTTTTGTGATTTCATGACTACCATGAAACGGCATGTGGAGGGCACTCTCTGGCCAACAAAACATTTTTCGTTAGAAAGCCTAGGGGGTCTTTTTTTAAAATTATCATCTATCGGATCTTGGTGTTTTACTTTTTTTGAGAATTAGATCTCAGTGCATCCTCAGTGCCTTGAGTAGGTTTTGATATTGTGTCGTTGTAGAAGTCAGATGTAATTGATATCATCTTGATATTAATATCTTTGGTCAAAGAACTTTTATTCGTAGTAGTGTTTTGCTCATATATTTTAAAGAAAAAATGCAGTTGGAAGAACAGAAAAGGAGGTACAGTACTGGAACAGCCTTGCCCACATCAATCTGGTATTCAAGTGATTAGCCAACCAGATGTATCGAGGAAACGGAAGGCACTTGTCACAATCGCAAGTGCATAAGACTGCACCTAGCTTGTTGCCATCGGAAAGGTTGTTTAAACTCAGACATCGTACAGTTCCTCTGGTCTTTGGACGTACGAGCATGTGAGGTACTTTGGCAGTAAACCATGTGAGCGTACAGCGAGACAACAAGACCTCGGAATCGTCTTCTTCAACATCTTCTTCTTTATAGATGCTACGCTGGTACTAGTGGTGAGATTCGTTTTGAACCTCCGTAGATCCCGAACGTTCGGATTTTAAACATGCCACCCCGAACGTTTTTTCATGACAACTTTAGTTGACGTGAGGTGGCAACTTTAGCTGTTAAAACATGGCACCTTTGTTCCAGTTCGTTTTTTTAACAGAAATTGCCATGTTTGTTAACCTCGCGTGAACTAAAGTTGCCATGAAAAACGTTCGGGTTGCGATGCTTAAAATCCGAACGTTCGGATTTATCATTTTCGTTCGTTTTTTTAGATGCTAGCGGTGAGAATTGATCTGTCAAGATCGATTTTTACCGAAAATAATGTTAGGACACAAGATGTATAACGTCTATTCATCCGACGTTCCAATATCCAAATCGTGCAGTTAATGGATGTTACATAAGATCGGCGTCTCTTGATACTGATTTCCGGTGAGCACCGATGGTCTCCATCAAGTAATTAATCACGCAATACAGATACGAGATTTGCCGCTCAATAAATAGATGGTAGAATTCGTATGATGGCCTGATATCTAACCAACATGGTGACTAGCAGTGATTCGAGGTCTCATTGCAAAGATAATAAAGAACTGAGAGAACAGGTATAATGAAACTGAAGGGATTGTGGAGCAAAGAGGGTGAGTTTCTTTCACCTAATGGGAGATTCCAGCAGGAGAAAATGAGCACCACCCCGAGCGGCTCCGGCAACACGTGCGCCGTCGCCGGAAAGGAAACCAACGGCGTAGGAGCCTACACCGACGAAAATAACAAGTCAGGCCTAGTCACAGCAGCAGTCTGATTTGGCCTACACTGACAAAAATACCAAGTCATGTCTTTGCCTAGCCAAAGCAGCAGCCCAATTAAGTTTTTAAGCCATGGCGATTGGAAGGGCTTGCCTTCTCAGGAGCCGCCCATTTCTCGAGGTTTTGCAGCGTGTGCTTGATGGACTTGACGACAACACCAACCTAGCGACGAGCAGCACAGATCAGGGAAGAACTTCGCCAAACGGAGCACAAACCGTCTATATATGGAGTACTACGTACCTCGTCCCTGAAGGATTCAGTCCGGTGCTTGCCGAGGTCGTCGCGGAGCACGTCGAAGATCTCCTCCTCCTTCTCCGTCAGGAGCCTGATGAGCCCCTTGAGCTGCGACCGCCTCCATGAGAGGTCCTTGGTCCTGCCGCTCTTGTACACCACTCGCAGGCTGCTCACGAGGCTTTCCAAGCCAAGGGCCGGCTTCTCCTGCATAGTTCCCATGGATGGATGGATGGATGGAAGGGGCGGGCACCGGCTTAGCTTGGCCAGAGCATGCGGGCGACCCAACGTGTGTTAAATAGGGAACTAGCCGGACTGCCGGAGCGTGGCAGACTGACCTTAGTATGTCGTGGTTCATGTGGAGTGAACCGGGCAATTTATTGACTATGGTTACGCAAATTCACATTTTCTTTTGCGGGAACCCAAATTCGCATTAACTGGAGGAGTTGGGGCCTTTTAAATACTGAGTTGTACAGTACAAGGACTGAAATCGTAGTCGCCCTTAATAACATTTTGACAGACGAGTGATCCCTTGCGTTTTACTCCCTCCGTTCCTTTATGTAAGGTGTATTATTTTTGGCACGGTGACCAAGACATATAAATATAGACATGTTAAGACTAAATTACCCTTGGCAAATTTGTTGGTTAGTGGAAAGTGAATCAATTAGTCCAGAAAAGTATGAGATACATGCAATCGACAAAGAGATAGTTTTCTTCTTTTACTATAAGGAGAGATACGGACAATCAAAAAAGAGATACTTTCCTTTTTTTAGGAGGGCTAACAAGGGAATTATGAGAAATCGGAAGAAATGCACCTTATATTCTGAAATTTTATTAAAAAACAAATACACCTTATATAGAGGAACGGATGGAGTATCAGACTAGTGATAGACCGTAGGATGGGATGCATGATAGCCATTGGATCTGGCAGCCCCCTCGCGTGATGAAGTGGTGTGTTTATTGCTTCCTTAAAATGTGCACCCCTTAATTATGTTGCATGCATGATTTTGTACTAATTACGATCAGTTTATTTCCTAACAACTACTCCTATAAATCATGGCATATCAAATTGATTAGGCGCCTTGCTATGTGTTTCCAACTTTCCATGCATGCAATTTGCTTCCATACAATTTGGTTTCAATCCTTATTTTGGATGTAACTTTACTTGTCTCGTACACAGATCTTATTTTTTTCGGCCAGCCTCGGAAATTGCTTCCATGGCAAATAGAGATTGCTTCCATCTGATTAGAATTTGTTTGCCAATGTATATTCCTTCCATCGGGATAGAATTTGTTTGCTTCGGTCAGCCGAAATATTAGCTTCCACAACAACCGACTATCGCTTCGATCTAGTTCGATCGTATTTGTGCCCAGTGTACACAAACAAAAATATGTTTCAAGCGACTAGTTTTTTTTTTTGAGTGTAACATAAAAGAGCTCTCGACAATATTGAAAATTGTTTCCATTAAACACTGCATTAAAAAGAATAGAATTTGCTTCCTAAGCAACGGGAGATTACTTCCATTTGGTTGAAATTTTTGCTTCGATTGATTGCACAAAGTGCTTCTATGGCAACCAACGATCACTTCGATGTGGTTAGAATTTGTTTATTCCAGTCATCCGTAAATATTGCTTCCATTGTAACTAGTGATTGCATCGTCTGACAGTTCGACAGGTCACATATATTGCTTCTATGGTCACAACAACCAAAATTGATCACAAAGGTATGTTATGTTCATCTAGGTCTCTAGGCACAATACATACAACAGAGACAGCGGCGCGGAGGACAAGCTGGCAACACCATGGAAGTTTGTACAGGAAAGTTCATAAGCAATCTGCAGAAACCGAAGAAGCACATGAAGTTTAATTTGGAAGCTCCATACAGTAAACATTATGAAAACATGTAGGCGTCGCCGGGAGCGACATGAACCCGAGGGTGAAGCATAAGAAAACCACCACGCAAATTATGTTTCCATCGATCAGAGAATTTGCTTCCACAGTGAATAAAATGTGCTTCAATTTAATAGATTTTTTATCACAAATTTAGTGGGAAACAAGTTCTACAAAACCAGATCATGATATTGTTTCCATCAACCAGACTGTTGCTTTCAACGTGATACAAATTTATTTCCATCAAAAACTTAATTATTACCATTTTTTGAGTGAAAAAACGGAATTAGTTTCATCATGATTATCCATATGCTTCAACCCAATTGGTAATGTGCATCTAAAGAAAAAAACATTTGCTCCCACTATAAGAATAATTTGCTTCCATGTAATCATAATATTTTTATGTTATAAAATCCGTAATCACAAATATTTTCATTGTTATGCAACATGCTTCCTCTTTGCTTCTGTAAACCTTGATGTTGTGGCCATGTCACCTCCAACACATGCTTCCAACTTGCTACCTATTTGCTTATGTGAAGCTATGTGCTTGACGATATGCAGCTATCTGGCTTGCTATTTCCGTGTGTTAGGAAGCAATGGGAAGCAAGCGGCACCCTCGTCTCGAGAAAGGTTCTTCCGACGCCACAGGTAACCACCAGGACTTCATGCCCCAAATTACCATTGTCGACTTTGGCTGTTGCCGTTGTGACTTGTACGCATGCCACCACTACTCCTATCCTGAACGTCATATCTCCTTCTCGGACAGCACGGCACCAGAGCATCGCCTGCTAGATCTGGTGACCTCCGCCAGAAAAGGTCCTGCATCTGAAGGCAAGCCACTGCCCGGCCATAGGAGGAGCATGAGTGTTCTGAAGCAATAATCTTGACATCTGTACACCTAAGAATCATGCAATAGAGTGAAGTTCCATCTGTACATAAGAAGCATGGATGATCTGAAGCAAAAAAAATTAGCTATCAGAACATAAGTGAGACGTATTGGATGCACACAAATTTGACTGGAAGGAACTAAATCTGAAAATGACAGATAGCATGCTTGCCGCTGATAGCCAGGGGCAGAAATTTATTATCTTCAAACAAATTTTATCTAACCTAATTGTGTGTTTTGTGAGCTTATATCAAATAAAAATGTGACAAAAAGGACGGAATCAAGGCATGACGTTTGGTATAAAATGCACTCTAACTAGGTCAAAATTCGCAGATGGCATAGCGATCCATTACACATCGGATAGAACATAGATACACTACACAAAATTCATCGAAGCAAGCATCCACAGTAACGCAAAGCAAATCAAGTGATTAAAATGAATTAAACATGAGCAATGGAACGGATCTGGGAGTCAGCAGGCAACAGGGGAACGGATCTGGAGAGCCTGATGAGTTTGATGTGCTGCTTGACGGCGAGGTGAGAAGGAGGCAGCAGGTGATCGCCGAGATCGGGGAGGCCGGGGTGATGCAGTTGACGGCGACGATGGGGGAGCTTCCATGAGAGGCGAGATGAGAAGGGGAGACGGGATACGAGCGAGTGATTAGGGAGGAGTTATTACGCGAGGATGGTGCAGGTAATTAGCCCCTCAGGCCTCAGCCGACGGGATAAGACGTATCTACACCGTAAGATTCTAATAGAATCCACGGTCACCAAGTGGTCTGTAGATGGTCTCCTATCAGACTATAGATAGAAAGTGTTTCCCGGAGATTTATTGGTTGCAGCAACATATGGAAGATGGTTGTTGAAAGGTGACCAAATCACCTCTTATCTTCACAAATTTGCTTATGACAAAAAAAAAACTATTCATTCCACTACTCGAAAATCCGTCTTTGCCGAGTGTTGACACCTTTCTTGTTTTCTTTTCTGCTGGCATTCGGCAAATAAGATATGTGCCGAATATAACACTCGGCAAACTCGGCAACGGAGGGCCTTTGCCGAGAGCGCATGCAAAAAGAAAAGAAAAACTCAACCTACTGAGCTTTTGTCGAGCTCCGCCAGAAAGGAACTCGGCAAAGGCGCTGACACGTGTCCCTCGCCCTCGTGGTTGACAGCTCCGTGGCGGCAGGGCTCTCTTTGTCGAATGTAGGCTAACGGACACTCGGCAACAGAGTCAACAAAATTATTTCAAAGTCAAAAGTAGACACTCTACAAAGGTTTTCTATTTTTTTACATGCGAAAATAGTCTGTCAAGTGCCTGAAAAGAAGCATTCGGCAAACATCTATAAAGTGCTCTTAGCTGCTGCTGCCACTTGGCACATTTTTTGAATCGGCGACACTCGACAAATAAATATGATGATGAGATCACTCAATGGTTTCACTTCTAGATGCTCAAGTTGTCCATAACCGGGGACATGGCTAATCGATTAGTTTTACACTCTGCAGAGGTTTGTGCACTCTTCCCCACAAGACTCGATCACCTCCTTTGTAGTTCTCGCACTTCCTGGTGTTTGAGAACCGGGGGACTGAGACATAGTCTTTCAGAGGTGTTTCCCCTTAACTCTGGATAGGCCGGTACACCTACATTCCCCTCACTAGTGGAGAAATGGCTAGCCACAACTTTTGTTGGTGGCGCTGTAGGGGAATGCGACAGAAAACAAAAAATTTCGTACGGCGAGCACGCCCAGGATCACTATGGAGACTGCATACAAGGTTTGATCTGATCCGTACCGACTCGTAGCGCAGCGGAAGAAGAGTCGGTGTAGATCGTCGGTGCAGATCCCTGCAGCTAGGATTTACAACCTCCCAACCGCAAGGATGTACTCCCTCGCCGGACAGCCCTTCGGGAGGCGGTCGGACAGTCCCTCGGACGATGTCACGGACAGCCCTTCGGGAGGACCCTCGAAACTTGAACCGACACTCGGACAGCCCTTCGGGAGGACACTCGAACAGCCCCTCGGGCAAAAGATCAGAACTATGACCTCTCTACGGGGTTGCACACATACGGTGTCAGCTATCCGGCAGGGCTTCGCCGTCCAGAGCTAGTTCCTGCCGGAACCCAGACAGCCTTTCGGCTCTACGAAACTATTTCGCTGGGAGGGAGAGAGAAGCCAGACAAGTCAAATGGCATGTGTATGAGAGCAAGGATGAGTTTTGGGGCAGCCCCTTCACCTCTATTTATAGGAAAGCCAAGGGGTAAAGTTGGCATTCAAAAATACCAAAAGTACTCCCACTTTATGCCTTTTCATAAAAGAATAAAGCAAAGAAGGATGGCAAGTGGAGCTCCAAGGAGCCCCACCTCCCTTGGCCAACCACTCTTGGGGGCCCCCATGAGGGGGCTTCCTTGGCTCCCAAGTCCTTCTAGAAGCCTTTTGGAAAATATCCCAAAAGGTGCTTTCCAAAAAATATCCATAAAGCACTTTCACTATTCACGAAGACATTTTTCTGCTTCCGTTAAATCCCAAATTATTTTTGTGTGCCTAGAATAATTCCAGTACCCACTAAAACAATTTTGAACGCATTCTGAAACAATTCCAGAACAATGTTTTTCTTCAGCGAAAAGCAACCAAAGCGGTTCCGGCTGCTCCGGAACATTTCCGGTTTTTCTCTCCGGAAAAATTCCAGAAGTTACCAGAACAATTCTGGCACCCTCCAAGAATTTCCAGGCATGTGCCGGAACCAATTTGACTTAATGGAATACCCTGAAACAACTTTTTAGTTTCACCGAAACTATTCCGGTGTTCTCTCCGGAACGTTTCCGTTTCGTCCGAAACCTTTTCGGTGATTTTCTCTCAGACTCCCCGTCTAGAATTCAGCAGATAGATGACCCTTAAGCGTGTGACCCTATAGGTTCGGTGATGTATAGACATGACCCGGAACACTTTCCGATCAATGATCAACATCGGAGACGTGGACACCCATATTGACCCCTATACCCACACGAATGAATATTCGAATGAACCTCCAGTTGCCGTGTGCTATTCCTGTTGCTTCACGATATATTACAAACACCCGATGTGAAATTTATTGCATCCCCATGGATCAACAACTTGTCCACCATGCAAGTTACCTCGTTACCGGTTTTGTTCTCTTTTCTTGTTTCCGTGTTCCGGCATCCCAGTGATCAAATCACAATGTGTCTGGCCAGACGATGATGGATACCGTAACACCGAGAGGGCCCGAGAATATCTCTCCATCGTCGGAGGAGCAAATCCCAATCTTGAGCTATCTCGTTTCTTGTCATACTTTTCCGTGAACCCGTAAGCCGCCGTAATAGCCACCCAGTTACGGATGACGTTTAACAAACCCCAAAGTTCACGAAGCAAGTACGAAGGAACTCGATACTCTCATGGTCTAAGGAATTATGCAAACATTAACTATCTCCGTGTTATTAACCATTAACTTGTGACGAATGTATCTCATAGCATAACATCAATTCGGGTCGATTCAACACAAGTGTTCTACTAACATTGTGCCCTCAAAATTGCCGGCATAGACATGCCCATGATCAGGAAAACATGATCATCATGCAATACTTGAGCCAGTCTTAGAGGCAAGACTAGGAATACATTTTACCGGTTATTATACCACACGTGCACATGAGTTTCCCTCCAAGCCTCGTGGTTATTGTAGACTCGAGAATCATTGCAGTTATAGCATGGAACATAAACATTCATTACAAACTCGGAGATACAAAATAACTGTTATTACTGCCTCTAGGGCATATCTCCTACATGCGCGCCATTTCCCACCAATGCTAGCACTATCTTTTTCAAATAGTGCTGGCGTGGGCATATTTGGTACGACAGTGATACGACCTTAGTGCTGGCATAGAATTTTGTTGTCACGCCATAGATATTTGCTGAGTTCTTTTTTCTGTTTGCTACAGTTTGTTATGGCGTAGCACATTAGGACCACGCCAGCACTAGTTCATCTTCTAACTACCCTATCCAGTAAAAAAACCTTAGTCCAATTCACCCCACATCGTTTTCACCTTCCTCCCCCCTCTCGACCAGCGCCGCCGCCATCTCCCAACCACGCTGCTTGTCGCCACCGGACCAGCGCGGTCGCCGCCACCTCCGGCTCAGGAGGTGAGATCTTCCCTCTCCCCTCGCGCATCTTCTTCCCCTCCCCTAGCATCTCCCTCCCATGGCGGATCCGAGCGAGAAAAATAAGATGATGCTTCTTCTCTGTACATGGATGGACTGATGAATGGATGGCATGGATGAATTTTGGTACTGTGAATGTATTTTTGTTTGGTAGAAGTAGATGATTTGCTTGATAGATGAATGGATGGTGCTAGTTTTTTGATAGATGGATGGATGAATTTTAGTACTGTGAATGCTCAATGCTACTGTGTAGGTAGATGATTTGCTAAATTCTTATTGCTAGTGTGATTGCTAATGGATAGACGTTGTAGATGAAGAAAGCCAAGGATTATACTTAGATTGGCGGTGTAGAATTTGTTTATTTGTGTCTCCCTCCGTGGATTTTCTTTATTTGTGTATACAATTAGTAGTGTAGAATTAGATTTAGCATTGTAGTATCCGATTATGTTTAGTAGAAATTGATTTATTAGTGTAGAAACCGATTATACTTAGTGTTGATTTACTAGTCTAGAATCTGATTATACTTAGTGTTCAATATGTTTTGTGTAGAATGGTGCAACCACCGCCATGTCGAGTGTGCAAGTCAAGGTGCACCAGCAGCCTTGCAACTGACACGCTATTCGGCATCTACTTTCAGCCGAGTTTTGTTCCTGCAGCGGTAACAAATTATATGAATCTTAGAAAAGTTAATTCTTTTGTTTTTGTTGCTATATCCATTAATGCATTGTGTGTGTTTTTGTTTTTTTCTTACACAGATCGTCCCATGCAATGTGAGATTGGATTTCAATGAGCTGACCGGAGACACTATGATGTTCGACGCTCCTGGGGTGGCCTACACTATGGAGATCGAGAACGGACGAAAGATGTCCCAGATTTCAGGAGATGAATGTGATCATTTCATCGCCCACATGCGTCTCACTGGGGGTGAATTGATCAGCTTCTCCTTCAGAGGACGAAGGCCCAGGCTGGCTGTTATCTATCTCAATACGGAGGAAGATTATGAGGACCCACTTGATGAAGCCCTCTATGCCCAAAGAATGAGGCTGAGCGAGGATGAAACGGACAACCTCTGGCAAAAACTTCCGCCACGTGATTGTTGGGAAACATAGTAGAAAACAAAAAAAATCGCACCTACGCACACCCAAGATGAATATGAAGATGCATTACGGGTTGGGATCACGATCGTTACCGTCACCGAGTTGCAGAGGAAGAAGAACGTGTCGGTGTAGATCGTACTTGGAGTCCCACGAACCATCGATGAACGATCCCGCGAACCGCCCATGAACAGTCCCTCGAACCGAAGACCGAAGGCACGACCTCTCTACTTGGTTGCAAGCGTGCAACTTTCGTGATCCGGCAGCGCTTCGCCGTCCAGAGCTAATCGTCAACGGAGAATTAGAGGGAGGAGATTAGAACCACACTGGGCTTCTAATTATGAGGATTAGAGGATCTAGGTCTAGCTCTAATTAGATCAACTAGAACCAGAACTAGAGGGAACTAGAGGAGGCTCAAAAACTTGTGTGTCTCCATAGAGCAAAAACCCCTAGTATATATAGGTTGGAGGGGAGGGAGAGGGCAGCCACCAAGGAGGGAAAATCCCTCCTAGGAGCGTGATACGTCTCCAACGTATCTATAATTTTTTTATTGTTCCATGCTATTATAGTATCAATCTTGGATGTTTTATATCCAATTATATGCAATTTTATATCATTTTTGGGACTAACCTATTAACCTAGTGCCCAGTGCCAGTTGTTGTTTTCTGCTTGTTTTTGGTTTTTCAGGAAATCAGTACCAAACGAAGTCCAAATGCCACGAAACTTTTTGACGATTTTTTTCTGGACAAAAGAGACCCTGGAAGCTTCGGGAGGAGGCCAGAAGCCTCATGAGGAGGTGACAAGGCAACAGGGCGCGGCCCCAGGGGGCGCGCCCTGATGCCTTGTGGGCCCCTCGTGGCTCCGTTTGACCTAATTCCACTTCTAGAAATTCTCAAATATTGGGAAACCAACAGAGAGCCACCTCGAATAACTTTTCCGCCGCCGCAAGCCTCTGTTCTTCCGTGATCCCATCTAGAGGCCTTTTCTGGTACTCTGTCAGAGGGGGAATCGATCACGGAGGGCTTCTACATCAACCTTGCTACCCTTTAGATGACGTGTGAGTAGTTTACCACAGACCTACGGGTCCATAGCTAGTAGCTAGATGGCTTCTTCTCTCTCTTTGATCTTCAATACAATGTTCTCGTCGATCTCCTTGGAGTTTTATTTGATGTAATCTTCTTTTGTGGTGTGATTGTTGGGATCCGATGAATTGTGGGTTTATGATCAGATTATTCATGAGAAATATTTGAGTCTTTTCTAAACTTATTTATGCATGATAGTTATAGCTTTGTATTTCTGTCTGATATATCCGTTTGGTTTGGCAACTAGATTGATTTATCTTGCAATGGGAGAGGTGCTTTGTGATGGGTTCAATCTTGCGGTGTTCTATATCCCAGTGACAGAAAGGGACAAGACATGTATTTGTATTGTTGCCATTAAGGATAAAATGATGGGGTTTATTCATATTGGTTGAGTTTACTTTGTCTACATCATGTCATCTTGCTTAAGGCGTTACTCCGTTTTTATTAACTTAATATCCTAGATGCATGCTGGATAGCGGTCGATGGGTGGAGTAATAGTAGTAGATGCAGGCAGGAGTCGGTCTACTTGTCTCGGACGTGATGCCTATATACATGATCATTGCCATGAATCCATCATAACTATGCGCTTTTCTATCAATTGCCCAACTGTAATTTGTTTACCCACCTTATGCTATGCGTTCGAGAGAGAAGCCTCTAGTGAAAACTATGGCCCCCGGGTCATTTATCCATCATATATAAAATTCAAAATACATTGCTGCAATTTTATTTTTTTATTTTGTTTTGCAATTTACTTTATCTATCTATCACTATCAGAATTAATCCTTGCAAGTAAACGCCAAGGGGATTGACAACCCTCTTGTTCGCGTTGGGTGCAAGTATTTGCTTTTGTGTGTGTAGGTGCTGCTAACGAGGTTCTGTGTGGTTCTCCTACTGGATTGATAACCTTGGTTCTTAACTGAGGGAAATACTTATTTCTACTGTACTGCATCATCCTCTCCTCTTTAGGGAAATCAAAACGCAGCTCACAAGTAGCAGGAATAATTTATGGCGCCGTTGTCAGGGAGACATCACCAAAACCTATCAAGTACCTTCGCATAAACTATCATCTACTTGCTCTTATTTTCATTTGCCTTTTTATTTGCATTTGCCTCTTGTTTCATCTCTCCCACTTCTAAAACAAATTTTACAAAAACACAAAAATATTTTATTTGCTTGTTTACTAGTTTGCTTGCTTTGTCGCTATGTCTCAAGAAAATACCAAATTGTGTGATTTTTCCAATACTAATAATAATGATTCTATTAGTACTCCAATTGCTCCTCCTGCCACTAGTGCGGAGTCTTGTGATATTAATACTGCTTTGCTGAATCTCATTATGAAAGAACAATTTTCTGGTAGTCCTAATGAAGATGCTGCATCCCATCTTAATACTTTTGTTGAACTTTGTGATATGCAAAAGAAGAAAGATGTGGATAATGATATTGTCAAATTGAAATTATTTCCGTTCTCACTACGAGATCGTGCTAAAATTGGTTTTCATCCTTGCCTCGAAATAGTATTGATTCTTGGGATAAGTGTACGGGTGCTTTTATTGCCAAATATTTTCCTCCCGCTAAGATTATTTCTCTAAGAAATCAAATAATGAATTTTAAGCAACTTGAGCATGAACATGTTGCACAATCTTGGGAGAGAATGAAATAAATGATTAGAAATTGTCCCACTCATGGTTTAAGTTTATGGATGATCATAGAATTTTTTTATGCGGGACTAAACTTTGTTTCTAGAGATCTTCTAGACTCTGCCGCATGTGGTACTTTTATGGAAATTACATTGGAAGAATCTACAAAACTCCTTGATAATATTATGACAAATTATTCCCAATGGCACACCAAGAGAACTCCAACTGGTAAGAAGGTAAATTCCGTCGAAGAAATTAATACTTTGAGTGATAAGATGGATGCTCTTGTGAAAATGGTTGCTAGTAAAAATGCTCATGTTGATCCTAACGATGTGCCATTATCTACCTTGATTGAGCAAATAATGATGCTATTGATGTGAATTTTGTCTCGAGAAATAATTTCAACAACAATGCTTATAGGGGTAATTTCAATCCTAGAACGTTTCCCGGAAATTCCTCTAATAATTATGGTAATTCAAATAATAATAATAGGATACCCTCTGATCTTTAAAGTAATATTAAAGAATTTATAAATTCTCAAAAGATTTTCAATGCTATGGTAGAAGAAAAATTGAATAAAGTTGATGATATGGCTAGAAACATGGATAGAATTGGTCATGATGTTGAAACTCTTAAAATTAAAATTTTGCCACCCAAGCATGATATAAAAATGTCTATTAAAGCTATCCATGTCTCCATTAATGAAAGTAAAGAAAGAACCGCTAGGTTGCGAGCTAAGCGAGAATTCTTAGAAAAAGCTATTCCACCCGGTTTTTATTAGTAATGATGAAGATATTAAATTGATTGGTGTCTCACCTATTGAGTCTTTATTTAGTAATATAAAACTTGATGAAAACGGGACTGAAGATGAGTCAACTTTAGCTAGAAGGCATCCCAATTGTTCCGAGGGTGATGATCTTATTGATAAAAATGATAAAAGTGGGTTTGGAGAGGTCAAAACTTTAAATAGTGATGTGCCCACCACTTTGGCTTGCAAGGACTTTAATTATGATAAGTGCTCTTTAGTTGAATGTATTTCCTTCTTGCAATCCATGATTAATTCACCTAATGCCTATGAACAAAATAAAGCTTTTACTAAACATATTGTGGAAGCTATGATAAAAGCTCATGAAGAAAAGCTTGAGTTGGAAATTTCAATACCTAGAAAATTACATGATGAATGGGAACCTACTATTAAAGTTGATTATGAATGCAATGCTTTGTGTGATCTAGGTGCTAGCGTCTCTACTATACCAAAATCTTTGTGTGACGTGCTAGGTCTCACCGATATGGATGCTTGTTCCCTTAATTTGCGTTTAGCAGATTCCACTATTAAAAAAACATTGGGTAGAATAAATGATGTTCTTATCCTTGCTAATAGGAATTATGTACCCGTGGATTTTATTGTGCTTGATATTGAATGCAATCCATCTTGTCCAATAATACTTGGTAGGCCTTTCCTACTAACCATAGGTGCTATTATTGATATGAAAGAAGGTAATATAAGATTCCAATTCCCATTAAAAAAAGGGATGGAACACTTTCCTAGGAAGAGAATTAAGCCACCATATGAATCTATTATGAGGGCCACCTATGGAATTAATTTAAAGGATGATAATACTTGAAACAATGCATTATGCCTAACTAGGGGCATAAAACAATAGCGCTTGTTGGGAGGCAACCCAATATTTATCTTTAGTGCAATTTATATTTTTCTTGTGTCACACAATTTTAACTTCTGTTATGATTGTGTTTTTATCTTTTAGTTAGTGTTTGTGCCAAGTAATGCCTTTGGGATGATTTGGATGATAGTACAATTGATGCTGTTTGAAAACAAAAAGTTTTGAGTCTAGTGCTGGATTGTTGTTTCTGTACTGGAGCATGATAAAATTCTGATTTTTTTACACAGTATTTTTATATGAATTTTTTACGTTTTCCTAATTTTTCAGATTTTTTGGAGTTACACAAGTATAGCTTTTAAATAGATCTTTACAGACTGTTCTGTTTTAGACAGATTCTGTTTTTGTTGCATAGTTTGCTTATTTCGATGAATCTATGGATTGTATTGGGGGGTATAAGCCATGGGGAAGTTGGAGTATTGTAGCATTATGACAATATTAAATATGAATCAATTTACAACAGTACCTAGATGTCGTGGGAAAACGACGATCTATGGGATCAAGAGGATCCCTTTGCGGTTCGGCTGTGGGATCAATATACTACAAAGAGCAGGGCTAATAGATGTGAGAACAAGCAATGATTTATCCAGGTTCGGGCTGCTCTTGAGCGTAAAACCCTACTCCTGCTTTGGTGGTTTGATTGAATATGAACTCAGGATTACAAGGAGCGGTGCTTGCCGGCAAGGTGCGCGGGAAGTGCAGCTACAGCGTGTAATTGAACGAGGAGTCGACCGTTCTAACTGTAGCCGTGGGCCTCCTTTTATAGGCCAAGGGGTTACCACAGTGGCTAATACGGTCATTTATAGGGTATGAATAGTGACTTGCACCGTCACCATGTCTATCTCCTGACGGGGTAGGACAAGCGCATTAAATTCACCATTAGGTGCTACATCGGGGACGCGAGGCTTTGGGTAAAATATCTGTACCACCGGTCCTGGCGCCCTCCTGGTATCTTGACACGTCCCAAGGACGGGTGTTATTAAAGTTAATCTCTGCGTGGCATGCCGACATGTGCCTTGGCCAGCTATGTTGACTGCCTGCCCGCTCGACACCTATCATACGTGCTTATCTAGCCGATGATGAGGTGGAGCGGTAACGGGACAGAACAAGTCTGCTGGCACGGGGCTTGTCAGGCCTTTGCTTGTTGGCAAGGAGCTTGCTGGCAACCAGAGTCTTGGCCTTCACCTTGCCGGTACGAAGCTTGCCGGCAAGGGCAATGCTGATCTTTAGTACTAGAATAGTACTTCTCAATGACCTGACTGGAGGTCTTCTTCACGGTCATGTTAATCTAAGTTTTGGGTCACAACAACCCTCCGGCAAGCCCTTGCTGTCGGGAAGGGTACAACTGCCTGTGCACAAGTCAGGGTACGAGGGCACCCATGCTTTAGTACACCGACAGGAGCCCCTGGGTCTGGGCCACACGTGCATGCGAGGCGTCATTGGGCTAGGCCCAAACAGTGCACAGGCACGCGTGGCAGAGGATAACTGTCATAATATTCTCTTTTACCACGCCCCAACGACGCGCATGAAATGCGGGCGTGGGAGAGGTGGAATGGAACGGGCGCGGGGACGTAGTGCGCCTGAAAAGTGCATCCATGTAGGACGGTAAAGAGCCAGCCCCCGCGCCTTCCCCATAAAAAGGAATCCGCAAGGGGCGCTGCTCATTTACCCCCTTCTCCCAATCTCGCCATCGCCGCCGTCTTCCTCCTCGCGCAAGAGCAGAGAGCGCCCTTTGCTTCCGCCGCCACCGCACCGCTAAACTTCCTCCCTCCAAATCTCGCCATGGCACCGAAGAGAAACACGAAAGTCTCCAGTTCGGCGACGGATGAAAGGAAAGCCGCCAAAGCCGCACGGAGGCGGGCCAATGCTGTCTTCCCGCCGGCACTTACAGAAGATGACCTGACGAAGAACTATTCATATGCGTATGCAAGCGAGACGCAGGATCACGAGGCCACAGTGGTGCTCCCAGGATCCCTTCCTCCTGCCGATGACCAATTTCATTTCTTCGCCGGGTACTTTTACTGCGGGCTATGCCCACCCTTCTCTAATTTTTTTGTTGAGGTGATGAACACTTTCGGATTCAGACTGCTAGACTTCACACCCAACGTGGTCACCTGCCTTTCAGTCTTTGCGCATCTGTGTGAGAACTTCGTTGGGGTGATGCCTAGTGCAGCCCTGTTCCGGCACTTCTTAATCCCTCGGGTTGAAGATGACGCCCTTTCCGGCAGCGTGACTTGGATCCCAAGGGGAAACCGCAAGAAGTACTACCTGGAGGGGAAGCTGCACATTAAGTGGAATGATTGGAGGGCCGATTGGTGCTGGGTCCAACAGAAGGACTTCCCGGAATTCTGCCATCTCAGGACGGACAAGATCGAGACGGCCAACAGCTGGAGCAATGTTGACCCCAATGATGCCAAGCTTGGGCTGGCTCTGTACCGGATCATTGCCCTTAAGGAGGCCGGCTTGATGGTCGAAATGGTGGGGGCGGACTTCACCCGCCGCCAGATTGATCCACTGCAGCACAGAGGAGGCCGGCAAGCGTGGGATTACCAGGGCCCTACCGATCCAATGCGTGTGCACCCAGGCCTGAATGACAACCTGTCGGTAATGGAACACTACCGGCACATCTGTCAGCTCTTCAACAGGGGCTGCACCTTCCATCTGCCGGCAAAGGTAATCCCACTATGCAACAACACCGCCAAGGCCTCCATATTGGCAATGATGCCGGCCTGTGACGCCAAGACGATACTGAGTACATGGAAAGTACCCGGCAAGAAGGCAGTGGACGACTGGCTTGCCGGCCTGAAAGAAGCAGCTGTCCGCATCGAGGATGACATGGTTCACCCTACGAGGGACGATGAAGAGGAGTTCCTTGCCGCAAGGGCCAATGAGCAAAAGAAGGTAACTCACCCCCGAACAGCAAGGGTGCCGGCAAGGGGGAGCGCACCGGAAGCCAAGCCAAAAAGCAGGCCATGGCTCCGGGAACTAGTGGAGGGGGCCGTACTCAGGAGCATGCCGAAGAGCATGCGAGCGAAGAGGACCAGGCCAGGGATTCTGAGGAGGAAGAGGAGCAATCCGAGGAATCTTCAGATGAGGAGGAAGAGGAGCAAGCACCTCGCCCTTCTCCCGTCAAGGTGAAAACCACCATCCCCTTTGGTTGCTTTATAATATAAAGCTGGGGGAAACCCTTTTTCGAAAAAAAGACCACCACCCCAAGAAGCCCGCCAAGAAGGCAGCGCGCACCGATCCGGCAAGTAGAGAACTTGCCGGCGTCAAGGCAGCGACTGCAGCTTCCCGGCCTCAGCCTTCTAGGTGCCAGCCTCCTCGCGGAGCCGCCTCCCGGCAGCCAGCCTCGCCAACCGCAGGGGGTGAGGGTGCGTCGCAGCCCCTGGCTCTGGCAAGAGCGAAGCGAGCTAGGAAGACGCCGCCAACACCTACGCCCTCCGACGTGGATGATACGGTGTTCTGGGATTTGTCCGTCCTCAGTGATCGCGAGGAGGAGGAGGAGTAAGTACACCATCTTCATCCATCTTTCTCGTAGTTATCTTGATGTCGTTGTTGAACTTAATCATCTTGATTGTTCTGATCTTGTAGGGATGACGTGCCCTTGGCGGAAAGGCAGAAGAAGAAAGCCAGAGGAGAGCGAGACGGCGACAGGCACAGAGCAACACGCCACCCCGCCAAAGGTTGCCGGCTCGAGCCCACCGCGCGAGGCTCACATTCAATTCCCACTGGCAAGCACTACCGTCGAGTCTTCAGCAATGGAGACCGACAAGGAGTTGGAAAGTGGCCAGCCGGAGGGAGAGCGCCAAGGGATGGAGTCCTTGACGGCACCCTCAACCTCTGAGCCGTTGCCAATACTTTCGCCGACGAGGAGCAGCCCTACCCCCAGAGGTGCCCCAAGAAGGGCTCCTTCGCATTGAGGTCTCTCCGGCAACAAACGTTGTCGGGGACCAAGCGACGGCAACCGAGGTCGCTGGAAGGAACGACATCCCCTCCATGGGCCCATCGAGGTAAATCCCTTGCCAATCCTTCTTTTTGTTTTCTTGAACTTGAACCGAGTCTTGAAGTTTTGATTTCATCTTGCTTTCGGCCTCTTCCCTGTCCTGCAGAACCAACCCCTCTAGAGGAGAGGAAGGTGCCTGTGGAGGAAATTGCGAAGAGCGCCACTGACGAGGCTGCCAGGATTCCTGCCATGGAGGCCGCCGCACCTGCTACTAAGGAGGCTATGAAAAACCCCGAAGAGCCTGCTATGCCCTCCGGCAACGCATCTGAGCTTGTCATAATAGACGCTGGGATGGGGGAAGCTGACAGTGACGAGCCAAGCATCGACGTTGGGGCCAACCGGTCAGCAGCGCAACTGAGACGCAGGCTCTGACGGGGCCATTGGGGCCAACCGGTCAGCAGCAGGGATCTGAAGCCCCCAACTCATCTGGTGCCAGGGAGCCTACTTTTGATGAAGCGATCGCGGAGATCTTAGTGCCCTTCACCAGCAGCGTCACAGTATCAGATGGCTCCAACGATGGTGCCGCAGACCTTGCCTTCTTGACGGTGATGGCCACCGGATTCAAGGATGTGCTGCAGCGCTACAGCCAACGTTGGGAGGAGCTCCATTCGCGGCGGCAGGCTATAGAGCTGGCCGAAGGGAAGCTGAAGGAGAAGGCAGAGGAACTCCACACTTGGTACAATGGTAAATTCCATAGCCTCAAGAGGCAGGAAGGGAAGCTTGACGCTGCCAAGGAGAAAGCAGCGGCCTTGGACGGCAAGTTGACAGAGCGCGAAGCGTAGCTCGTCGTCAAGGAAAAAGATCTTGCCGCCCGAGAGGAATCACTTGCCGCCAAGCTCCGCGGAAAGGACAAAGAGATCCAGACTCTGCTCGTGCAGCGGACCCAAGAGCTAGAGGAGGGCCACAAAAAGGCCATTGAGACTCAAGCTCAGGCTCACGCCGACAAGCTCTTGGAAGCCATCAAGGCCGCAGAGGGTGCTGAGGCCGCCAAGGTAAAGTTAGTGTCCAAGGTAGCAGAGCTTGAAGAAGACCTTGCCGGCAATAGAAAAGAGCCCTCGACTCTCCAAGCATCAGCACAGAAGGCAGCTCACACTCTGGGTGACCTGCAGACGCAGCTATCTGCCAAGAGCCAAGAACTTAGCCAAGCTGCCGACGCCAAGGAAGATTTGAAGCTGAAGCTACGTGGGCTGGAGGAGCATCTTGACAATGCCAAGGCCAGAGAATCCGCCTTGGCCAAAGATCTTGAGAAGGAGAAAGCTGCGTATGTCGACGCCGTCAATTCCTTCAACACGCTCAGTGGCAACTTGCAGCTGTGGACCGACCGCCTTGTGGAGGCCACCGAGCAGATCAGCGCCCAGCTTGCCGTCATGCGCTTGGCGGAGTACAACTATGCCCCCAACGACCAAGAAGCGGCAAGCGCCAGCCTAACTCTCTTCTTCGAGGGTCTCGTCAAGGCGTTGGAGAAGCATCACAGAGAACGGTCCGACTCCTTCGCCAAGGAATCCTACAAGCTTGCTCGAGATATTATTTACAAGGTACTCTTCAAAGTTGCGTACCATAATCCAGGCATCGACCTCTCTGGTGCCTTCACGAGCTTGCCGGAGGATGCTGATATCACAGTTGCCGACAAGATTGTTGCTCCAATAACCGACAGGGTCGGCCGGGTCTCCAGGACTCAGGGTGGGGTGCTACTTGTAGACTGCGTTGGTATTTCCCCGAAGAGGAGAGGATGATGCAATATAGTAGAGATAAGTATTTCCCTCAGTTAAGAACGAAGGTTATCAATCCAGTAGGAGAACCAAGCAAAATCATGTAAGCAGCACCTACACACACAAAAGCAAACACTTGCACCCAACGCAAATAAGAGGGTTGTCAATCCTCTTAGCGGTTATTTGCAAGGATTAATTCTGATAGTGATAGATAGATAAACTAAAATACTAAATAAAATAAAAGTAAATAAATTGCAGCAAAGAATTTTTGATTTTAATATAGGATAAAAGTAGACCCGGGGACCATAGTTTTCACTAGAGGCTTCTCTCTCGAACACATAGCATACAGTGGGTAAACAAATTACTATTGGGCAATTGATAGAAAAGCAAATAATTATGACGGATTCATGGCAATGATCATGTATATAGGCATCACGTCCGAGACAAGTAGACCGACTCCTGCCTGCATCTACTACTATTACTCCACCCATCGACAACTGTCCAGCATGCATCTTGGGTATTAAGTATGAAACAGAGTAACGCCTTAAGCAAGATGACATGATGTAGACAAAGTAAACTGTGACACCCTGGTTTTGGCAACTTTTTCTTTTCAAATATTTTCTGGTTTTATTTGCAATTTGTTGGTTTTTGGAATCAATTCATTGGACTCTGGACTTGAGCACACTTTCATTTCTTTCTCCAAGTGTGCCAAGGCTCTCATAATCTCTCCAAAACCCTGCTGGACCAAACCCTAATTTTTATTCTTTCAACAAAGTTCATTTTCTCCTTTGAAAATGCCTATTTTCACTATGGGTTGTGAAGCAACCTATAGCTCTGTTGATCAGAAAAATCTCAAATTAATACCACACCTTCTTGACATCATCTACTCCCACAATACCCAAAAATATTCCATTGTCCAGTACAATATTTTGTCCAGAAAATTCCTTTTATCTTCTGGACAGAATTGGCCTTTGTGAAGCAACCTATATCTCCATGACTTGGAAAATTCCCAAATTAATCCCTGAGATACTAGGGGCTATATCTTTCCACAATATCCAAAAATATGTCTTAGCCCAGTTCAATTTTTCAGCAAGAATATTCTGACAAGCTTCAGGCCATTTCAAACCTTTGTGAAGGAAGTACCAGCTAGAAGTGTCCATTGGTTCTGAAATTTTTATAGCATCTTGTCACCACCAAATAACTCTCAAATACCCAATTTCACTTCAAGGAAGCCATCTATGCGAGTGCAACATCTTCAACAACTTTTTGGGCCAGAAAATGGTTTGTACATGAACCATGTTCAAAACTTGTTGAAAATTTCTCAAATCTTGCCAGCAGGTAGTCCTTCCAACCTAGAATACCCTGGACAAACCCTTTGGCTCAGTCCACAACTCATCCTCTCTCTGGAACCCTCCCAAGTTCCTATCCAGAACCTGTTCTGGATGAACTCGAGCAGCCTGAGCTACTCCTAGCCCTACCCTTGCCCTAGACCTACTATTTGAGCTCAGGTCGACACTCTAGACAAGGTTTGACAGGCTTGCGTGGCCTCCAGGTGCCAGCACCCGTGGTGATCACGAGGCTAGCAGGGCCAAAGTCGCGCTCTGCGCGCCGAACGCCTCGGACACGACCACTCCGGCCACCTCGCGTCGCCGTACCTTGTCTGGTCATGCAGACATCGCTTCCTTCACCCACGTACCCCCTCCAGAACCATCTACCTCCTCCGGCGAAGCTCGCCGCCGCTCGCGGCCAAGTTCACCCATGGGCTGAATAGTGCGCCACGGTTGCCGCCGTTGTCCGCACGCCCTTCATGGCTCCGGACTCGTCCCGTCTTCCCTGCGAGCTTCCGTCACCTCCATACGCGCTCCGCAGGCCAGCTCAACGCCCAGCTCACCCCCCCGAGTTCGTCCGCATCTTCACGATGGCTCCCGGCCACGGCATCGCCGTTGGGCTATAAAAGCCACAGCCCGGAGCCCCAGCTCCTCACCACTCCACCTCCCCCCCTCTCAATCGACTCCAGAGCGCCCAGTCGAGGGCCGAGAGCTCGTCTCCCTCCGCTCCGGCCAAAGCTCTGCTACACAACCCCCACTCTGCTCCAGCTAGCTCCGCTCCACCCCAGCCTCACCAGAACCCACCCTCGAGCTCATCAAGCCTCCCTGGTACTCCTCGACCTCCCACCCAGCTGAAACGCTGCCAGAATCGCCGTTTTCGACGACCACCGTAACCAGCCGCCGCCGGAGAGGAAGGGGGTGACGCCATCCGGCCATCTCCGGTCGAGCTGCGGGTGCCTACGGGGCCGTCTCCGTGCGCCTGATCCATCCCCACCGTCTCCCGACTTCACCGCCGTCCCTACGTCAGAGAACCGCCGTCGGTGAGCCGCCTCGCCTCTGTTCCCTCTCCCCCTCTTTTAAATATGACAGGGAGGCCCCACCTGTCATAGGACCAGGCCTGCGCCCGAAGCGGTAACTGGAGGCGCCCCTCCACTTTACGCCTTCGACGTGGCCCGCTAGAAGATTTTCTATTTTCTGTTTTAATTTCAGGTTTGACCAGAAACTTTGACCAGCTCCAATTTTTAAACCACAAGTCCAAATCAATTGATTCTTTTTGCCGTGGTTTTGTCTTGAGCTCCTCTATTTTCTGGCAAAAGTTGGTATTTTTTCAATATGTACAGAATTTATGGCAACCAGAAATGCTTTATGTGACATTTTCTTTTGCCATTTAAAAATATTTTCAGAAGGAAATTGCTTTGGTGTTGAAGACCAGGAGTTTGTTGACACCCCACTTGAGCAAGGCAAGCCACATCATCCATTGCATAAGGCATTACAATAGTGTTGGCTCTATGTTGAATTCTTTTTTGCATTAATTTAATAAAGGATAAAAATGACTTAGCTCATATTGTTTAATGGCATGGCATACAGTAGCAAGTATGATAGGATAATTTTGTCTGATGCATATTCACTAAAATCTAAACTTGATGGTTGATCAAGTGCCACCGACCCGGACTTACCCGTGCAGCCACATCTGCCGGAGTGGGACGGCCTTGACTTGGTCTAACCTCGTGCTCTTTTACCGGTACCACCAAAGAGGGAAGGTTATGCATGCGTGCTGCCCTGATCAGGTAGACGACGATAACCTTGTGCGCCCAAGTTGAGTTATTTGCCGGCATCCCCGTTTGGGGACAGTTTAGTTTGGCCACGACGGTGGCAGGTGTCAGGAGTGACACAGGGGCCACCCAGGGCATGACCCGGAAGGGGAATGATTATCGGTGGTACGATAGAAGGGTCAATGGTAGGCAAGTTTCGTTGGACGAATGTCCATGGTGTGGGTAAAGTGCGCAACCTCTGCAGAGTGTAAGAATCTATTCGAATAGCTGCGTCCATGGTATTGGACACAGTCCGCACTAGGTCACACTGTATGGTCATCAGTAATATGATGGAAGGACTTGTCTTAAACTCAGATGTGATGTTTGAATCACGAGTATTCTGGGGGTCATATGGTGTGAACCTGGAGGAGAGTAGGTTGGCAACAGTAAGTGAGCATCTTAAAGCATGCCTGGTTCGTGAACATTTAATCTAGTCATTGCCATGCTATTGTTTGGTGCACTATTTTGGTTGCTGTGAGCTTGCGAGTACATTCCAAGTACTCACCTGGCGTATCATGCCAGATGCAGGAGAAGCTGAGGATGGAGATCCTGATGGTTCGTGCTATGCTAACTAGGTTGTGTCCCAGCAGTGTCCCTATGGGATGGAGTGCCTCACCCGATGTTCCGCTACGCCGTAGTATTTCCACTAGTATTGAGGCCCTTGAGATGTTTCATAAATAATGTAGATACTATCATAGCACGAGTAGTGCTCCTGGCCTCACTGTCCTTTGTAATATCCAGGCTTGTACTTGTACCATATTAATAAAGATCAGTTCTGTTCTGTTCCAAGTTGTTGTGCGTTTCCAGAAGACATGATCTCTGGGTTGGGAACACAGGGTAAACCGGTCCTCTGAGCCGGGGTGCCACAACGCTTGGTATCAGAGCCGTGCTGACTATAGGACACCCTAGTTAACCTTGCACTAGAATCCCGATTAGTCTAGAGTCTTGGCGTGTGCTTTGCTTGCTGCATTTGCCTGTTGCATAGCATGCATATAGATTCATTTGTTTCACTAACCGTTGGCCCTATGAGTGTAGATGGGACCTGTTCCGTACCACTACAACCATGAGCCGGCACCGTTCACGTTTCCAGTACTGCTTCGCAGCGTCTAGCTTCGACTCTACCCAAATGGCGAAGACCCAGTGTATCAGGTGTTCCGAGAGCAGCTTGCAGGTTCAGTGTACGAGTACCATGTTGAGGACTTCCTTACTACGAGTTTAGAGATTGGCAGCTACTGCCGCTCTTCCAAGGGCGGAACTGCTTCTACTCCCGATCTGGCGATTCAGTTTGCTACGATGGAGGCTCTCACTGACTTGCGCTTCCATGAGGTTGAGATGAAGACACATCCAGGTTTCTTTCACTACCCCACCCTGTCGCCTACGACAGGGCGAGTCTTTTTTGCGCCTGTTGATCCATCGAGTGATCGAACGACTGGTGTTTTATCCCGTTATCTGAACGCCAGTTATCGTATGATCACTTCCCTGTCTAAGGAGCTGTCCCGTGCCCGAGAGGCAATTGTAGATGCCACTGCAGCACAGTCTCCTCCTTCCCCTGTGTTTTCACCTATGCATACACCGCCTATTCCACCTTCGTCCGTGCCTGAGACTCCTTCTAGCTCATTCGGACCGCCAGGCACTTCGTCTGGTATCCGATGTGAGACCCCAGCTGAGTGGGCCTCGCTGCTAGCCACTCCAGCTGCTCCGAGGCTGAGGCATCGTGGTTCTTCTCCTTCAGAGGGAGAACCTTCCCGTCAGTGTCGCCGTGTCTCCTTTGTTCCGGAGGACGTGATCCACATCATCAGCTCCGATTCCGAGGCAGAGTCAGATGACGAGGAGTCTTCGTTCTGTCAGTGTCCGTGCCACCCGCGTCACTAGAGTGGAGGCTTGAGTTTTAGTACATGCATGCATCGTAGCATCTTTGCATATGTCAACTACCGTATGAGCAGTGCCAGCCATGATATTTCCCTACTAGTTTGCCATGTATGATGTTGGGTTGCCTTGTATAATTATATTGCTCCTTTTTTTTTCTTAATTTGTTTTCTTGGTGTCACATTGTTGTATTTCCCTTATGGATGTTGCTCATCAATTTGGTATTTTGCAATGGGAAAATATATAGGATGAAGAGGTGTAGTAACCAAGGCGGCGATGGAACTCCGGTTCGTCGATCCGCCAGACAAGCAGGACAACCACCCGAAGATTTGCCACCCCCACCACCACAACCACCGACCACTGATCAGATTATGAGGATGTTTGGGGAGAAAAGAAATCAGGATCTCATGGAATTTCTGAGAAGTATGCAAACCATGGTAGGACAGAATTAGAACAATGGGACACACTTTTTAGCTGTCTGATTTTCAGCGTACCAAGCCACCCAATTTTAGCCAAGCTGTTGATCCAATTGAAGCTGATGACTGGCTGAGGACCATGGAAAAGAAGCTAGAAATAGCTCGCTGTGATGAGTCAGACAAGGTTCCTTTTGTTACTCACTATCTGGAAGGGCCGGCAGCCATCTGGTGGGATAATGCAAAAATAGCATGGCCTCCTAGGGAAGACATTTCCTGGGGAAAATTTAAGGAGGTGTTCCGAAGGTACCACATTCCCACGGGCATAATGAAGGTGAAGCAGAGGGAATTCCTTGCTCTTACTCAAGGAAACATGATAGTTGGGGAGTACCTGAAAAAATTCAATAATCTGGCACGATACTCCACCCACGATGTATCCACAGAGGAAAGGAAGATAGACCGATTCCTAGGAGGACTCAATCATGCCCTCCGTTGTCAGTTCTGCATGCTGGATTTTCCGGACTTCCAGACTCTGGTAAACAAAGCTTTCATCGCTGAATGGGAGCATAAGTCCGGATATGATGACCGCAAGAGTAAGTTTGAACCTAAGAAGGACAACCGCGAGCAGTTCGTGCAGAAGCCACGTATCTGGCAACCGGTTCAGCCTGAGTACAAGCCTACCTGGAACAGTGGCAACAATAACAATAAGCCAGGTAACCAGGATAAGACCTATGGTAAACAGCCGGTGCTGGAAGACTGCCGACGCAACAACACCTGCTTCATTTGTGGTCAAGGCAGGCATTAGTCCAAGCAGTGCCCCACGAGAGCTGGGAAGCCACCATCTGACTTCAAGCCACAAGTCAACAATATTGGACGCCGCCCCAATAAAAACTTCTGTCGTGGCCAAGTCCATCATATCTCCGTTGAGGAAGCCTGCGAAGCACCAGACGTAGTTCTTGGTATGTTCTCTATTAACGACATACCTGCAGTAATCTTATTTGATTCTAGGGCTTCCCATTCGTTTATTTCGTGGAGTTTTGCCACCATACACAAATTTTTCTCTTCTCTTTTGGACAAAATCATGGTGGTACAATCCCCTGGTTCCATGCTCAGAACAAATGTCATATATAAGGACCTGGAAATCTCGATACATGGAGTTAAGTTTCCAGCTACCCTTATCGCCATTGAATCCCCTGGACTGGACATAATACTGGGGATGGATTGGTTGACACCGCACCAGGTCTGCATCAACTGCGCCACCAGGACAGTGACATTGGCTAACCCGGTAGGACAAACAGTTCAATTTACCGCTAGCAGAATGCTGTCAAAGAAAGGAATGGCATTCAAGACCACCGCTACAGATATGAACCTGATTCTGGTAGTCAGTGAATTTCCAGATGTATTCCCTGAGGAATTGCCAGGAATGCCACCCGACCGGGAACTGGAATTTGCTATCAGTGTTATTCCTGGAACCACACCAATATACAAGAAGTAGTACCGCATGCTATCCACAGAGCTGGTAGAATTGAAGAAACAGTTGGACGGATTGCTACAAAAAGGGTATATTCGCCCAAGCATCTCACCATGGGGATCACCCGTGCTGTTTGTTAAGAAGAAGGATGGCAGTCTTCGAATGTGCGTGGACTATCGCCCGCTGAATGAGGTCACTATCAAAAATAAGTATCCGCTTCCTCGCATTGATGATTTGTTCGACCAGTTAAACGGGGCCCGGGTATTTTCCAAGATTGACCTCCGAACGGGGTATCACCAGCTAAAAATCAAAAAAGAGGATATCCCCATGACAGCCTTCACCACTCGATATGGTCTGTATGAATTTACAGTCATGTCATTCGGGCTGACCAATGCTCCAGCTTACTTCATGAGCATGATGAACAAAGTCTTCATGGACTTCTTGGACAAGTTTGTGGTAGTGTTCATCGATGATATCCTTATATACTCCAAATATGAAGAGGAGCACAAGCAACACCTCCGTGCTGTCCTGGAAAGACTAAGGACCCATCGCTTGTATGCCAAGTTCAGCAAGTGTGAATTTTGGCTAAGAGAGGTGGGATTTCTGGGACATGTTCTGTCAGAACAGGGTGTGGCCGTCGACCCCAGCAAGGTGACTGCTGTATTAAATTGGAAGATGCCCGCTACGGTAACAGAAGTCCATAGTTTCCTGGGATTGGCAGGCTACTACCGCCGTTTCATTGAAGGCTTCTCGAAGATAGCCAAGCCACTGATAGAACTGTTGAAGAAGAATCACAAGTTTGTCTGGACGGAGGAATGTGATAGCAGCTTTATGGAGCTAAAGACGAGGCGTGGAATTGGCTACGTATTAATGTAGGAGGGAAAGGTTGTAGCATATGCATCCAGACAGCTACAACCCCATGAGGAGAACTACCCCACCCATGACCTGGAATTAGCAGCCGTGGTCCATGCTCTACAAATTTGGAGGCATTATCTCATTGGGCAACGCTGTGAGATATACACGGACCATAAGTGTCTCAAGTATATCTTCACACAACCCGATCTCAACCTCAGACAAAGAAGATGGCTCGAACTGGTCAAGGACTATGATCTCGGTATCAACTACCATCCGGGAAAAGCCAACGTGGTCACAGATGCCCTCAGTAGGAAACCAGGTACTGTGAATGCAATAATTGAAGGTATCCATCCGAGGTTACAAGAAGAGTTTGCCAAGCTCAACTTGGTACTTTGTGGCCCGATTAACCTAGATACGTTGGAAATTACTCCAACACTTATGGAAGAAATTAAGGAAGCTCAGAAAGCAGACAAGAGCGTACAGGAGATCAAGAGAAGCATGCAACAAGGAAAGGCCAAGTCATTCCGTGTTGACGATCAGGGAACATTATGGTTTGACAACTGAATATGCGTACCTGATCAAGAAAACCTGAGACAGCAAATATTATGAGAGTCCCATGAATCTGCATATTCCATTCACCCGGGAGGAACAAAAATGTACCAGGACCTAAGGGAAACTTTTTGGTGGCCAGGAATGTGAAGAGACATTGCTTACTATGTCGCATGTTGTGATGTGTGCAATAAGGTTAAGGCTGAGCACCAGAAACCGGCCGAATTGTTACAACCCTTACAGGTTCCCCAGTGGAAGTGGAATGACATATGTATGGACTTTATTGTTGGGTTATCCAAGTCAGTGAGAGGCCATGATGCCATCTGGGTTATTGTGGATATACTCACTAAGGTGGCTCAGTTTATTCCAGTAAAGACCACTTTCAGGGCTGACCAGCTTGCACAACTCTATATGTCCCGGATTGTCAGCCTTCATGGAGTACCCAAGTCCATCATGTCAGATAGAGGGTCCTTGTTTACTTCAGCATTCTGGCTATGTTTACATCAAGCTCTGGGAACCGGGTTAAAGCATAGCACAGCATATCACCCACAGACGGACGGGCAGACCGAACGAGTGAACCAAATATTGGAAGATATGCTTCGGTCTTGTGCCCTCTTCTATGGACCCAAGTGGGAGGATAGTCTACCCTATGCGGAGTTTTCCTACAATAACAGTTATCAGGCAAGTCTCAAAATGTCACCGTTTGAAGCATTGTATGGGCGTAAATGCCGCACCCCCTTGAACTGGTCACAGACAGGAGACAGCCGTATCTTTTGCATGGATTTGATGCTCGAGGCTGAGAAGCAAGTTAAGGAAATTCAAGAGCGTCTTCGAGCAGCTAAATCCCGTCAAAAGAGTTACTATGACCCAAAACATCGGGAAGTAACTTTTGAGCCCGGAGAGTATGCTTACCTCCAAGTAACTCCCATGAAAGGAATCAAAAGGTTTCATACCTGAGGAAAACTTGCACCCAAACATATCGGTCCCTTTCCAGTGATTGCTAGAAGAGGCAGAGTAGCCTACCAACTAGAGCTACCGCCAGAATTGCCCGAGGTTCACGATGTCCTTCACATATCACAGCTGAGAAAGTGCATTGCACCTCCGATCAAACAAGCAGATATGAGTGAACTAGAGTTAACCAGGGATCTGACCTATGAGGAAAAGCCTGTCAGAATCTTGGATGAGATGGAAAGAATCACCCGGAGTAAGGTGATCAGGTTCTACAAGGTATTGTGGGATCACCATACCGAAGAAGAGGCTACCTGGGAAAGAGAGGATTTTCTGAGATCAGCATATCCATATTTGTTCCCTGAGCAACCAAATCTCGAGGACGAGATTCATCCTAAGGGGGGTAGGTTTGTGACACCCTGGTTTTGGCAACTTTTTCTTTTCAAATATTTTCTGGTTTTATTTGCAATTTGTTGGTTTTTGGAATCAATTCATTGGACTCTAGACTTGAGCACACTTTCATTTCTTTCTCCAAGTGTGCCAAGGCTCTCATAATCTCTCCAAAACCCTGCTGGACCAAACCCTAATTTTTATTCTCTCAACAAAATTCTTTTTCTCATTTGAAAATGCCTATTTTCACTATGGGTTGTGAAGCAACCTATAGCTCTGTTGATCAGTAAAATCTGAAATTAATACCACACCTTCTTGACATCATCTACTCCCACAATACCCAAAAATATTCCATTGTCCAGTACAATATTTTGTCCAGAAAATTCCTTTTATCTTCTGGACAGAATTGGCCTTTGTGAAGCAACCTATATCTCCATGACTTAGAAAATTCCCAAATTAATCCCTGAGATACTAGGGGCTATATATTTCCACAATATCCAAAAATATGTCTTAGCCTAGTTCAATTTTTCAGCAAGAATATTCTGACAAGCTTCAGGCCATTTCAAACCTTTGTGAAGGAAGTACCAGCTAGAAGTGTCCATTGGTTCTGAAATTTTTATAGCATCTTGTCACCACCAAATAACTCTCAAATACCCAATTTCACTTCAAGGAACCCATCTATGCGAGTGCAACATCTTCAACAAGTTTTTGGGCCAGAAAATGGTTTGCACATGAACCATGTTCAAAACTTGTTGAAAATTTCTCAAATCTTGCCAGCAGGTAGTCCTTCCAACCTAGAATACCCTGGACAAACCCTTTGGCTCAGTCCACAACTCATCCTCTCTCTGGAACCCTCCCAAGTTCCTATCCAGAACCTGTTCTGGATGAACTCGAGCAGCCTGAGCTACTCCTAGCCCCACCCTTGCCCTAAACCTACTATTTGAGCTCAGGTCGACACTCTAGACAAGGTTTGACAAGCTTGCATGGCCTCTAGGTGCCAGCACCCATGGTGATCACGAGGCTAGCAGGGCCAAAGTCGCGCTCAGCGTGCCGAACGCCTCGGACACGACCACTCCGGCCACCTCGCATCGCCGTACCTTGTCTGGTTGTGCTGACATCGCTGCCGCCACCCACGTACCCCCTCCAGAACCCTCTACCTCCTCCGACGAAGCTCGCCGCCGCTCGCGGCCAAGTTCACCCACGAGCCGAATAGTGCGCTACGGTCACCGCCGTTGTCCGCACGCCCTTAATGGCTCCGGACCCGTCCCATCTTCCCTGCGAGCTTCCGTCACCTCCATACGCGCTCTGCAGGCCAGCTCAACGCCCAGCTCACCTCCCGAGTTCGTCTGCATCTTCATGGCGGCTCCTGGCCACGGCATCGCCGTTGGGCTATAAAAGCCGCAGCCCGGAGCCCCAGCTCCTCACCACTCCACCTCTCCCCCTCTCAATCGACTCCAGAGCACCCAGTCGAGGGCCGGGAGCTCGTCTCCCTCTGCTCTGGCCAAAGATCTGCCTCACAACCCCCACTCTACTCCAGCTAGCTCCGCTCCACCCCAGCCTCACCAGACCCCACCCTCAAGCTCATCAAGCCTCCCTGGTACTCCTCGACCTCATACCCAGCCGAAACGCTGCCGGAATC
Source organism: Elymus sibiricus (assembly GCA_039707655.1). Classification (NCBI taxonomy): domain Eukaryota; kingdom Viridiplantae; phylum Streptophyta; class Magnoliopsida; order Poales; family Poaceae; genus Elymus; species Elymus sibiricus. The sequence goes on from CM077674.1 coordinate 260,385,401, forward strand.
ACCGTTTCCGATGACCACCGTAACCAGCCGCCTCCGGAGAGGAAGGGGGCGACGCCGTTCGTCCATCTCCGGTCGAGCTGTGGGTACCTACGGGGCCGTCTCCGTGCGCCTGCTCCATCCCCGCTGTCTCCCGACCTCACCGCCATCCCTACGCCAGAGAACCGCCGTCGGTGAGCCGCCTCACCTCTGTTCCCTCTCCCCCTCTTTTAAATATGACAGGGAGGCCCCACCTGTCATAGGCCCAGGCCTGCGCCCGATGCGGTAAGTGGAGGCGCCCCTCCACTTTACGCCTTCGACGTGGCCCGCTAGAAGATATTCTATTTTCTGTTTTAATTTCAGATTTGACCAGAAACTTTGACCAGCTCTAATTTTTAAAGCACAAGTCCAAATCAATTGATTCTTTTTGCTGTGGTTTTGTCTTGAGCTCCTCTATTAGCTGGCAAATGTTGGTATTTTTTCAATATGTACAGAATTTATGGCAACCAGAAATGCTTTATGTGACATTTTCTTTTGCCATTTAAAAATATTTCCAGAAGGAAATTGCTTTGGTGTTGTAGACCAGGAGTTTGTTGACACCCCACTTGAGCAAGGCAAGCCACATCATCCATTGCATAAGGCATTACAATAGTGTTGGCTCTATCTTGAATTCTTTTCGCATTAGTTTAATAAAGGATAAAAATGACTTAGCTCATATTGTTTAATGGCATGGCATACACTAGCAAGTATGATAGGATAATTTTGTCTGATGCATATTCACTAAAATCTAAACTTGATGGTTGATCAAGTGCCACCGACCCAGACTTACCCGTGCAGCCACATCTGCCGGAGTGGGACGGCCTTGACTTGGTCTAACCTCGTGCTCTTTTACCGGTACCACCAAAGAGGGAAGGTTATGCATGCGTGCTGCCCTGATCAGGTAGACGACGATAACCTTGTGAGCCCAAGTTGAGTTATTTGCCGGCGTCCCCGTTTGGGACAGTTTAGTTTGGCCACGACGGTGGCAGGTGTCAGGAGTGACACAGGGGCCACCCAGGGCATGACCCGGAAGGGGAATGATTGTCGGTGGTATGATAGAAGGGTCACGGGTTAGGCAAGTTTCGTTGGACGAATGTCCATGGTGTGGGTAAAGTGCGCAACCTCTGCAGAGTGTAAGAATCTATTCGAATAGCCGCGTCCACAGTATTGGACACAGTCCGCACTAGGTCACACTGTATGGTCACCAGTAATAATGATGGAAGGACTTGTCTTAAGCTCAGATGTGATGTTTGAATCACGAGTATTCCGGGGGTCATATGTTGTGAACCCGGAGGAGAGTAGGTTGGCAACAGTAAGTGAGCATCTTAAAGCATGCCTGGTTCCTAAACATTTAATCTAGTCATTGCCATGCTGTTGTTTGCTGCACTGTTTTGGTTGCTGTGAGCTTGCGAGTACATTCCAAGTACTCACCTGGCATATCATGCCAGATGCAGGAGAAGCTGAGGATGGAGATCCCGATGGTTCGTGCTATGCTAACTAGGTTGTGTCCCAGTAGTGTCCCTATGGGATGGAGTGCCTCACCCGATTTTCCGCTATGCCGTAGTATTTTCACTAGTATTGAGGCCCTTGAGATGTTTCATAAATAATGTAGATACTGTCATAGCACGAGTAGTGCTCCTGGCCTCACTGTCCTTTGTAATATCCAAGCTTGTACTTGTACCATATTAATAAAGATCAGTTCTGTTCTGTTCCAAGTTGTTGTGTGTTTCCAGAAGACATGATCTCTGGGTTGGGAACACAGGGTAAACCGGTCCTCTGAGCCGGGGTGGGTTTTTCTCCTCATAATTTTTCTTAGATGGTTTAGGAGGAAAGGGCATGGGTTTTTGAACCCATGGTTCTCTTTCTTTACCTTGTTTTCTAGCAACGAAGTCTGTTTTATCATAATGTTTATTTTTAGAAGGTGGGTTATCAAGATCAACGGCAGGTTCTATTTCAACATCATTATCAGGTTCTTTATCATTATCTGGTTGGATGTCCACATGAGCATCATCATTATTATTATCATCAGGTGGTTGTTCATTACCAGATTGTGTTTCAGCATCAGAAATAGAAACATCATTACTATCTTCTAAGGGTTTTTCTACCTCAGGTTCACTAGAAGTATGCAAAGTCCTATCATTTTTCTTTTTCTTTTTCTTTTTAGATGGACTAGGTGCATCAACATTAATTCTTTGAGAATCTTGTTCAATTCTTTTTGGGTGACCTTCAGGATAAAGTGGCTCCTGCGTCATTCTACCTCCTCTAGTCATTACTCTAATAGCATGATCATTCATATTGTTATTCATTTCATTGAGCAATTTACTTTGAGATTTAGCAACTTGTTCTAATTGAGTTTGTACCATACACGCATGTTTACTCTCACCTTTAACATCATTAGCAATTCTAAATAACAAGTCACTCAAGTGATCGATCATGTAGGCATTTTGTTTCAATTGTTTCATGACATTTGCATTGAAGTGATCTTGTTTAATAATATAATTGTAAAATTCATACAAGCATTGACTAGGAGGTTTGTTATAAGGAATATCACTTTCATCAAACTTTATAAGAGAATTTACCTCTACTACCTGTGAAGGTGTGTCAAGACCATGTATTTCTTCAATAGGTGGTAGATTCTTAACATCCTCAGCTTTAATACCTTTTTCCTTCATACATTTCTTTGCTTCTTGCATATCCTCAGGACTGAGATATAAAATACCCCTCTTCTTCGGAGTGGGTTTGGGCGGTGGTTCAGGAAGTGTCCAATCATTATCATTCTTCAATATATTATTCAATAATCCCTCAGCTTGTTCAATAGTCCGTTCCCTGAAAACACAACTCGCACAACTATCTAGGTAGTCACTAGAAGCATCGGTTAGTCCATTATAGAAGATATCAAGTATTTCATTTTTCTTAAGAGGATGATCAGGCAAAGCATTAAGTAATTGGAGAAGCCTCCCCCAAGCTTGAGGGAGATTCTCTTCTTCAATTTGCACAAAGTTAAATATTTCCTATAAAGTAGCTTGTTTCTTATGGGCAGGAAAATATTTTTCAGAGAAGTAATAAATCATATCCTGGGGACTACGCACACATCTAGGAGCAAGCGTATTATACCATTCCTTAGCATCACCCTTTAATGAGAAAAGAAACAACTTAAGAATATAGTAATAGTGAATTTTTTCCTCATGAGCACATAGGGTGGCTATGTCTTTTAATTTAGTAAGATGTGCCACAACGGTTTCAGTTTCATAACCATGGAAAGGATCAGATTCAACCAAATTAATTAACTCAGGATCGATAGAGAATTTATAATCCTTATCAGTAACAAATATGGGAGAGGTAGCAAACTTAGGATCATATTTCATTCTCTCCCTCATAGATTTTTCTTTCATATCAGCAAGCAACTTTATAACTTCATGTCTATCATTACAAGCAAGAATAGCTCTAGCTGTCTCCCTATCAAAGCAGTGTTCATCAGGTGTTTCAACTCTAGTAGGGGAGCTAGGCATAATAGGTGAATCATAATTCTCAAGAGATTCAACATTTTCAATTTCTTTAGCTTTAGCAATTTGTTCAGTAAGAAATTCACCAAGTGGCACAACATTATCAAGCATAGTACTAGCATCATCATGAGTATCATTCATAGCAGAAGTGGTATCATCAATAACTTGCGACATATCAGAATTAATAGCATGTGGTGTTGTTGCAAGTTTACTCAAGACAGAGGGTGAATCAAGTGCAGAGCTAGATGGCAGTTCCTTACCTCCCCTCGTCTTAGAGGGAACGATCTTGGTCTTAGCGTCTTTCAGATTCTTCATAGTGATCAACAGATATAAATCCCAAGTGACTTAGCAAATAAAGCTATGCTCCCCGGCAACGGCGCCAGAAAAAGGTCTTGATAACCCACAAGTATAGGGGATCGCAACAGTTTGCGAGGGTAGAGTATTCAACCCAAATTTATTGATTCGACACAAGGGGAGCCAAAGAATATTTGCAAGTATTAGCAGTTGAGTTGTCAATTCAACCACACCTGGAAACTAAATATCTGCAGCAGAGTGATCAGTAGCACAATAGTATGATAGTTTGATAGCAGTAGTAATAATAGTAACAGTAGCAGTAACGGTAGCAACTTAGCAAGAACAATATGTGAAAAGCTCGTAGGAATTGGATCGGTGATATTGTTGGATAACATTCATCATGTAACAGTCATAACCTAGGTCGACACAGAACTAGCTCCAATTCATCAATGTAATGTAGGCATGTATTCCGTATATAGTCATACGTGCTTGCGATAAGAACTTGCATGACATCTTTTGTCCTACCCTCCCGTGGCAGCGGGGTCCATAAGGAAACTAAGGGATATTAAGGCCTCCTTTTAATAGAGAACCGGAACAAAGCATTAACACATAGTGAATACATGAACTCCTCAAACTATGGCAATCACCGGAAAGAATCCCAATTATTGTCACCTTGGGGTATGCGGATCATAACACATAGCAGGTGTGTATAAGTTGCAAGATCGGATCAAGAACACAAATATATTCATGAAAACATAAAGGGTTCAGATCTGGAATCATGGCACTCGGGCCCTAGTGACAAGCATTAAGCATAGCAAAGTCATAGCAACATCAATCTCAGAACATAGTGGATACTAGGGATCAAGCCCTAACAAAACTAACTCGATTACATGATAAATCTCATCCAACTCATCACCATCCAGCAAGCCTACGAAGGAATTACTCACTCCCAGCGGTGAGCATCATGAAATTGGTGATGAAGGATGGTTGATGATGACGATGCCGGAAGATCCCCCTCTCCGGAGCCCCAAACGGACTCCAGATCTGGCCTCCCGATGAAGAACAGGAGGTGGCGGCGGCTCCGTATCGTGAAACGCAATAAAACTTCCTCTCTTATTTTTTTTCTCTGGAATTGTGAATTTATAGCGTTGTAATTAGGTCAGACGGAGCCACGTGGGCCCCACGAGGTACCAGGGCGCGCCTGGGGGGGGGGGGGTGGCGCGCCCTGGTGCCTCGTGGGCACTGGGTGGCCCCCTTTCAGTGGGTCTTGGTTCCAGTATTTTTTATTTATTCCATAAAAAATATCCAAAAAGTTTTATCCAATTCCAAGAACTTTTATTTCTGCACAAAAAACAACACCATGGCAATTCTGCTGAAAACAACATCAGTCCGGGTTAGTTCCATTCAAATCATGCAAATTAGGGGCCAAAACAAGAGAAAAAGTTTTTGGAAAAGTAGATACGACGGAGACGTATCACATGCATCTAGGGTATTAAGTATGAAACAGAGTAACGCCTTAAGCAAGATGTCATGATGTAGACAAAGTAAACTCAAGCAATATGATTAAACCCCATCTTTTTATCCTTAATGGCAACAATACAAATACATGTCATGCCCCTTTCTGTCATTGGGATTGAGCACCGCAAGATTGAACCCATCACAAAGCACCTCTCCCATTGCAAGATAAACCAATCTAGTTGGCCAAACCAAATCGATAGATCGGAGAGAAATACAAAGCTATAATAATCATGCATAAAAGAGTTCAGAAAAAACTCCAATATTTCTCATGCCTCCAGATGGGATCGCGGAAGAACAGAGGCTAGAGGCGGCAGAAAGGTTTTCTCTTCTGTCTCTCTGGTATAATGGGAATATTTGGGAATTTATAGCGCTGGAATTAGGTCAGGAGGGGCTACAAGGGGCCCACAAGCCTGGGGGGCGCGCCCTACCCCCCAAGGCACGCCCTCCGAGCTTGTGGCTCCCTCGTGGCTCCTCTGGTCTTCTCCCGAAGCTTCGTGGGTCTCTTCTGGTCCAGAACAAATTATTCCAAAGTTTTTTTCTCGTTTGGACTCTTTTTGATAATGATTTCGTAAAAAGACAAAAATAAGCAAAAAATAGCAATTGGCACTGGGTTAATAGGTTAGTCCCAAAAAATGATATATAATGGCATATAATTGCATATAAAACATCCTAGATTGATACTATAGTAGCATGGAACAATCAAAAATTATAGATACATTGGAGACGTATCATGGGGTCACCCATTAACCTTGTAGCCACACCTTGCCACGTGTACGATCATGTAAAAGACAGATTTATCTTAAGTTAGATCTGCACTGCGTTTTGATGTAACATAACTTGCATTTTGAATGAATGTATGCATGCTATCCCTCTTGTCTTATTCTGTCTTTGCATGATTCCTGTACCCTACGCTTGCCGGAAACTTGCCGATGCGCGCAGTCTTGCCGCGAGCGCTTGCGGAACGGGTCCTTAGCAGCTTGCTGGAAGTGCCGTTGCCGGCAAGGTTATGCTTGACGACCACAACGCAGCCACTTAAGTTGTTGAGCGGACTCGAAACAAAGCAAGGGTGTAGCTGATCACGACAAGGTTCCTTAGCGTACAGGTTTCTCATACAAAGGCCAAAATCTTTCAAGGAGAAGTTGCAACTACAACAAAGAATTTGCTTCAAAGTTTTGCAACTTAGCTTTTTCTTTGTTGTGCTTCTTGTCGTAGGACGAGATCTTGAACGTCATTTGGTATCCATACTATCACTCCCCCCGGGAAACTTGTACGCGAGGAACCCTTCTGTCCTTTGAGAAAAAGAAAGAATAGAAAAGAGGAGGCTGGAACCTTGACGGTTTGTTAATCATCTTGTGCAAAGTAGAATGCAACACAACGCTGCCTGCAACACATAAACAAATATGTACTTTGACAAGAAGTTGTGAAACACTTATCTTTATTTATTGTGCACGGGATCTGCGCCCGGCTCTGTACAAAGGTTTACATGCCTTGCCGGCAAACTTGTACAAAAGAGGTTGCCGGGCAGCCCGGCAACCGCGCCTTATGGGTAAAACTTGCGAAGATGCTCAATATTCCATGAGTTGAGCACCGGAGTGCCATCTTCGGTCTCTAGGCGGACAGCGCCAGGCCTAGTGACTTGTACCACCCGGTAAGGGCCTTCCCACTTTGCCGTCAACTTGTTTTGACCCTTCATGGACTGAATCCGGCAAAGAACAAGGTCGCCTTCCTCAAGGTTCCAGGCGTTCACTCTATGACTATGGTAGCAGCGCAAAGCTTGCTGATACCGTGCAGCATGGACAGCAGCCCGGAAACGATCTTCCTCAAGGAGCGTGGCATCATCTTGCCGCAGCTCATCTTGATCCTCCTCATCGAAGGCCAAGACTCGAGGTGACCCGTATCTGAGTTCTGTGGGGAGCACCGCATCTGCACCATAAACAAGGGAGAAGGGTGTCTGGCAAGTGGCTCGATGATAACCCACAAGTATAGGGGATCGCAACAGTTTTCGCGGGTAGTATTTCACCCAGATTTATTGATTCGACACAAGGGGAGCCAAAGAATATTTGCGAGTATTAGCAGTTGAGTTGTCAATTCAACCACACCTGGAGAACTAAATATCTGCAGCAAAGTGTTTAGTAGCACAGTAGTATGATAGTTTCAAGAGCAATAGTAACAGTAGTAACAGTAACAAAAGCAGTTTTGTTGTGATTGTAATAGTACCAGCAGCAAAAGTAACTTAGCAAAGATCAATATGCGAAAAGCGTAGGCATTGGATCAGTGATGGATAATTATGTTGGATGACATTCATCATGTAACAGTCACAACCTAGGGCGATACACAATAGCTCCAATTCATCAATGTAATGTAGGCATGTATTCCGTATATAGTCATACGTGCTTATAGTAAGAACTTGCATGACATCTTTTGTCCTACCCTCCCGTGGCAGCGGGGTCCTTAAGGAAACTAAGGGATATTAAGGCCTCCTTTTAATAGAGAACCGGAACAAAGCATTAGCACATAGTGAATACATGAACTCCTCAAACTACGGCAATCACCGGAAAGAATCCCAATTATTGTCACCTTGGGGTATGCGGATCATGACACGTAACAGGTGCATATAACTTGCAAGATAGGATCAAGAACTCAAATATATTCATGAAAACATAGAGGGTTCAGATCTAAAATCATGGCACTCAGGCCCTAGTGACAAGCATTAAGCATAGCAAAGTCATAGCAACATCAATGTCAGAACATAGTGGATACTAGGGATCAAAGCCCTAACAAATTGACTCGATTACATGGTAAATCTCATCCAACGCATTACCGTCCAGCAAGCCTACAAAGAAATTACTCACACACGGAGGTGAGCATCATGAAATTGGTGATGGAGGATGGTTGATGATGATGACGGCATCGAATCCCCCTCTCCGGAGCCCCGAACGGACTCCAGATCAGCCCTCCCGATGAAGAATAGGAGGTGGCGGCGGCTCCGTCTCGTAAAACATGATGATTCTTTCTCCCTGATTTTTTCTCCACGAATAGGTACTTATAGCATTGGAGTTAGGTCAAACGGAGCTGCCAGGGGCCCACAAGCCTGCTACGCGCGCCCTGGGGGGGTGGCCGCGCCCCCCAGGCTTGTGGCGCCTGTGGGCCCCCCTCTGATGGATCTTTGCGCCAGTATTTTTTATATATTCTGAAATAATTCTCCGTAAATTTTTAGGTCCATTCGAGAACTTTTATTTCTGCACAAAAACAACACCATGGCAATTCTGCTGAAAACAACGTCAGTCCGGGTTAGTTCCATTCAAATCATGCAAATTAGAGTCCAAACTAGAGCAAAAGTGTTTGGAAAATTAGATACGTTTGAGACGTATCACTCGACTTGGTGTCGTTCTGATTTACCAAAGAACTGCCGTTAACTCTTCCACCCAGTGCTTTCCACACTTGTGCAGCCTGTCGAAAGTTCTGGTCTTGAGACCACGCAGCACTTCTGCATTTGCCCTCTCTACTTGTCCATTGCTCCTTGGGTGAGCAACAGAGGCATAATAGATCTTATTTCCATGTTCTTGGCAATATGCTGTGAAGGCGCGGCTCGTGAATTGGGTGCCGTTGTCGGTGATGATCCTGTTGGGGACACCAAAACGAGCAACCAATCCTCTAAGGAACTTGATGGCCGACTGTGCCATAACCATCCTCACTGGCTCCACCTCAGGCCACTTTGTAAATTTGTCGATTGCAACGTACAAGAATTTAAAGCCCTCGGTAGCACGGGGGAAGGAGCCGACGATGTCGAGCCCCCAGACCGAGAAAGGCCAGGAGAGAGGGATGGTTTGGAGGGCTTGAGCTGGCTGGTGGACGACCTTGGAGTGGAACTGGCATGCTTCGCATCTGATGACCACCGCCAAGGCGTCTTGAAGGGCTGCCGGCCAGTAGAATCCTTGACGGAACGCCTTTTCGACAAGCGCGCGCGACCCAATATGAGAGCCACACATCCCTTTATGCATCTCTTCCAACAGCCTCCGTCCATCTTCCCGGCAGATGCACTTCAATTTCACCCCATTTGGTCTTCTCTTGTACAAAATGTTGTCAACAAACTTGTACATCCTTGATTGACGGGCTACTCTTTCTGCGTCCTCTTGTTCATCGGGAAGATCTCCTATTTGAAGGTACTAAACAATTGGCTGTGCCCATGGCGGAGCTTGTGGCTCGACGACAAGGACTAAAGGCACGTCTTCCTCTGCGGGAGCACTTGCTTCGACGGCAAGGATCTGGCTTGCCAGAGGCTGCGGCTCACCGGCCAAGGGTATCTTGTCGGCAGTATCCACTTTCTTAGCGGCTGCCGGCAGCTCTGCCGGAAAGTAACCACCAACATCTTGCTTTCTCTTCTTTGCCAACCTTGATGGCGTAACGGATGGCTGAGTTAGATGGAGCACAAAAGTTCCTGGTTCCACAGGCATCTTTTGGGCGGCAAGCTTTGACAGGTCATCGGCAATCCAATTCTGGGCACGGGGAACGTGCTCCGCTTGCAGACCGTCAAAGTGCTCTTCTAACTTCCTCACCTCATCAACATAGGCCTCCATCAAAGGGCTCTGGTAATACTTGTTAACCTGCCTGACCACAAGCTGCGAGTCACCTCTGATAATCAACTTTCAAATACCAAGGTCGATTGCAATGCGCAGGCCGGCAAGCAATCCCTCGTACTCAGCAGTGTTGTTGGTGGCCTGCTCCCTGGGAAAGTGCATCTGAAGCATGTACTTGAGGTGCTCTCCGGTGGGTGCTATAAGAAGCACCCCGGCACCAGCGCCTTTGAGCGTGAAAGCACCGTCAAAGTACATAATCCAATCGTCAACAGTTTCCTTGCCGGGGAGAGAGATCTCTGGAACATCTTTGTCTGGCGTTGGAGTCCATTCCGCAATGAATTCTACCAAAGCCCTGCTCTGAATCGTTGAGGTACTCTCAAACTTCAAATCAAAGCTTGACAGCTCCAATGCCCACTCCACGATCCAGCTGGTTGCTTCTGCATTTCTCAAAATACGTTGCAAAGGAAAGCGAGTAACGACGGTGACTTGGTGTGCTTGAAAGTAGTGGCGCAACTTCCTTGAGCCCATGAGAAGGCCAAAAAGCAACTTCTGCACACCAGAATACCTCGATCTAGCCCCTTGCATGAGGGAGCTGACAAAGTAAACTGGGCGCTGCACGATCTTCCTCTTCACAACTAGCTGATCTGGCTTGCTGGCTTGCACAATCTCTGGCTTGTCGGCACCTGACCTTGCCGGAGAAGATTCTGGCTTGTCGGGTCGTGGCTCTGGGCTGCTACCTCTTCCTCATCTGCCTCTCTTTCAGCCACAAGTGCAGCACTAACCACTTGATTCGTTACCGTTAAGTATAGCAACAACGTCTCTTGCGGCCTAGGCGCAACTAGGACTGGCGGAGAGGATAGGTACTCCAAATCTTGGAGTGCGGCCTCCGCTTCCGGAGTCCAGTTCACTGGACCTGCCTTTTTCAATATCTTGAAAAAGGCAAGGCGCGCTCTGTCGATTTGGAGATGAACCCGCTGAGGGCGGCAATGCAGCCAGCAAGACGCCTGACGTACTTGATGCGTCTTGGTGCTTCAATCTGCTCAATTGCCTTGATCTTGTAGGGGTTGGCTTCAATCCCTCTCTGAGATACAAAGAACCCAAGAAGCTTGCCGGACGGAACACCGAACATTCACTTCTCAGGGTTGAGCTTCAAGGTGAGTTTGCGCAAGTTCGCAAATGTCTCTTCCAAATCTTGGACCAAAGTTGACTTGTCTCTGGTCTTGACCACAATATCATCCATGCAGGCTTCCACATTTCTGTGCAACTGTGGCTCAAAACCGATCTGAACTGCTCTGGCAAAGGTTGCCCTGGCACTCTTCAATCTGAAAGGCATACGCAAAAAGCAGTATGTGCCACATGGAGTGATAAATGCGGTTTTCTCCTCATCTTCCTTGGCCATAAAGATCTGATGATAACCAGAATAGGCATCAAGAAAAGAGAGTAACTCACAACCGGCAGTGGAGTCTACAATCTGGTTGATGCATGGCAAAGGGAAAGGGTCCTTTGGACAGGCTTTATTTATATCAGTGAAGTCTATACAAAGCCTCCACTTCCCATTCGCCTTGCGCACTACAAATAGATTGTCTAACCACGTGGGGTGTAGCACTCCTCTGACCAGGCCTGCTACTTCTAACTTCTTAATTTCTCCGGCAATGAACTCTTGCCGCTCCAAGGCTTGCTTCCTGGCCTTCTGCTTGACGGGCCTCGCATGAGGGCAGACTACAAGGTGGTGCTCAATTACCTCCCTAGGAACGCCGGGGATGTCAGATGCTTGCCAAGCAAAAACATTGGCATTCGCCCGTAGGAAGGCAACGAGATCGCTTTCCTATTTGTCACTGAGAGTGGCACTTACGGAGAAAGTGCCACTCGTCCCATCTTCCCTTGCGGAAACTTGCTTGGTCGCCGGTGCAGAGGCCTTGGCTTTCTTGCTCTTGCCGGTAGAGCTCTCTGGTATGTCCTCAACAGGCATGCTGCACTCTAAAGTGCGCTTCCTGGAGTCCGTACCTGAGGTCTTGCCGGACTTCTTCTTCTTCTTTCCTCCCTTGGGAGTTTTGCTGCAGGAGCAGGTGCCTTGACGGCAGGTGCTGCCACTGCCTCCCGGTAGAGCTTGTCGGCGCAGATGATTGCATCCTTCTGGTTGGACTTGATAGTGAGGACGCCCATCGGCCCTGGCATCTTGATGACGTTGTAGGCAAAGTGCGACACAACCATGAACTTGGCCAGCACCGGATGGCCCAAGATTCCATTGTATGGCAGCGGCATCTTGACGACGTCGAAGTCAATCTTCTCCGTCCGGTAGTTGAGGTCGCTGCCAAATGTGACCGGCAGCGTGATCTGGCCCTTCGGTTTGTTCCTTCCCGGACTGATCCCTTGGAAAGTGCCTGTTTCCTCGAGATCCTTGTCAGGGATCTGCAGCCTCTTGATCACATCGGGAGAGATCAAGTTCAAGCCGTCCCCACTGTCAACCAGCATCTTTGTCACCTTGAGGTTGCGGATTGTTGGTGAAACCAACAACGGCAAACACCTGACCGCAGTAGTGCGATCAGGATGATCCTCGGCGTCAAAGACGATGGGCGTGTGCAACCACTTGAGTGGCTTCTGTGCTCCCATCATGGGCTCCGCAGCATTCACCTCGCGGACCCATTGCTTCAGTTGCCGGTGTGAGGAGTGCAAAGATGCACCTCCGTCAACACACATGGCCTCCACTGTGTTCTGGAACTCATTCTCGGACCCATCTTTGTCCTCATCACCCTCATCTTCTTTCTGGCCCTGAGCGGCCTTCTCTTTCGGCTACTTGGCCTTGCCGCGGCGGCCCCCTCGGCCACCACGGTTCTGTTTGCCGGATCCATCGGCACCATCCCGGCCCTTCTCCTTGTCTCGCTTCTCATACTCTTGCTTCTGCTCCTCGGCAAGCTGCTCCACTTGCCGGCACTCTTGGAGATCGTGGCCCTTGGTAGGTGGATCTTGCAGTACGGCCCACCGGTCTTGCCACCCTTGTCACCTGCCGTAGCCTCCCGGTAGTCAGCGCATCTGGCAACCTCTTTGCTAGGGCTTTCTGCCTTAGACTTCTTGGCGGCATTGGCGTCACCGGGGCTCTCAACTGCCATCACTGACTTGCCTTTGCGCTTCCGGCTCTTCTTCTGCGGGGTCGATGCGTCGTCTGTGTCGTCGTCTTCGGAATCAACTTTGGCGCCGGCATCTTCCCCAGGGAGTCGCCTCCCTTCCTCAGCACATGCACACTTGTCCGCCAAGGCGTACAACTCGTTGATGGTCTTAATCTTCACGATATTCATCTCAGACCGCATTCTACAGTTGCGCACATTCATGTGGAATGCGGTGCAAACAGCTACGGGATGAACATCGGGGATGTTGTGGTGCACACGACTGAACCTCTGTATATACTTGTGGAGGGGCTTGCCATCTCTCTAGGGGATCACATGCAAATCGCTCTCCTGACCAGCGAGCTTGTGGCCACCCTGGTAGGCACCCACGAATTGATGGCATAGATCCGACCAAGAAGAAATGGATCCCTCTGGTAAGTTCATCAACCACGATCTGACGTTGGGCTTGAGCGCCAACGGAAAGTAGTTGGCCAAGATCTTGTCGTCGCGCCCCCCGGCAGCCTGCACCGCAATGGTGTAGATGCCAAGGAACTCTGCTGGACTGAGCGTGCCGTCGTATCTGTCGGGCAGCTCTGGCTTGAAGGGACGGGTGGACGGCCAGCAAACCTACCGCAGCTCACGAGTAAACACCGGGCAGCCCACCTCGTAAGGTAAGCACCCAGGGTACCCTAGCATTGGCACCTATGCTGCTTGCCCGGCACGATCATCTGATAGACGGTGTGCCTCCCGGTGCTGCTCAATCTTCGTACAGGCGTCTTCGTCGCGCCGTTCGTGGAGAACTTGGCGCTGGTCTTGGCGGCCCCGCGGATCCGACGATGCCATGGACATAGCGTCCTGGTCATCTGATCGGCGAGCTTGCCGCCGCTGTGGTAGTTGACATGGAGGCGACTGCACCGTTGGTGCACCGTCTCCAGCACGGCAGCCAGTTGGTCCTGCCGGCACTGTGGGTGGTCGTCTGGAGGGGCCCACATCTTGTGTTTTCTCGGGATCGGCAAAACTGATGATGCTCTGAATGGTGGCCCTCCATTCGTCCATCTTGTCAGGAGCTGGCGGGAGGTTCAAAAGCATTTGAACCCACGGCATGGCTTCTGCCGCAGTGGTTGGCATGGCGGGGAACACGGAACGGGACGGTGTTCGACTCCTGGCAGGGCCAGCATGAAGCTCGTCGCGTACCGGTTGCCGTAGCGCATGCTCACCAATGGGTTGGCGTGGTGGTGGTGCCTGAACATCGTGGGGACGATGATCAGGGCCGGCTTGACGCCATCCAGGACCACCAGCACCACGAGGAAGCGCGGCACGCCCATCCTGCGGTGGTCGCGGCACACGTCCCGCCGCAGCGCTGTTGGACGTCGCGGCAGCAGCGTCCTGGCTGGCACCGGTTCGAACTGTATGACTACGATGGCTAGGCTCACCAGCAGGTTGTTGGAGTTGGCCGTTGGCGCCATCTCCGGTGTGGTGACTGCGATCGCCGAAATGGTGGGGATGCTGGACACCCACACCGCCGGCGCCTCCTGCCCTGGCCACCCTAGCCGTAGCGCCCGCACCAACTGCGCCGCCTACGGACGCCTGGGAAGTCCGCTTGGAGGTGGTAGGAGCCATCGTGGCTCGGCTCTTCTTCTTCGGTGCCATCGATGAAGGTGATGGGGTTGAAGCTCACGCTACGAACACTGATTCGTAATACAAGACCCCCTGCCTGGTGCGCCAAAGATGTCGTGGGAAAGCGACGATCTATGGGATCAAGAAGATCCCTTTGTGGTTCGGTTGTGGGATCAATGTAGTACAAAGAGCAGGGCTAATAGATGTGAGAACAAGCAACGATTTCTCCAGGTTCGGGCCGCTCTTGAGCGTAAAACCCTACTCCTGCTTTGGTGGTTTGATTGAATATGAACTCAGGATTACAAGGACCGCAGCTTGCCAGCAAGGTGCGCGGGAAGTGCAGCTACAACGTGTAATTGAACTAGGAGTCGACCGTTCTAACTACAGCCGTGGACCTCCTTTTATAGGCCAAGGGGTTACCACAGTGGCTAATACGGTCATTTATAGGGTATGAATAGTGACTTGTACCGTCACCACGTCTATCTCCTGACGGGGTAGGACAAGCGCATTAAATGCACCATTAGGTGCTACGTCGAGGAGGCGAGGCTTTGGGTAAAAGATCTGTACCACCGGTCCTGGCGCCCTCCTGGTATCTTGACACGTCCCAAGGACGGGTGCCATTAAAGTTAATCTCTGCGTGACATGCCGACACGTGCCTTGGCCAGCTATGTTGACTTCTTGCCCGCTCAACACCTATCATACGTGTTTATCTAGCCGATGATGAGGTGGAGCGGTAACGGGACAGAACAAGTCTGCTGGCACGGGGCTTGCCGGGCCTTTGCTTGCCGGCAAGGAGCTTGCTGGCAACCAGAGTCTTGGGCTTCACCTTGCTGGTACGAAGCTTGCCGGCATGGGCAATGCTGATCTTTAGTAATGGAATAGTACTTCTCATTAAGATGGTAATATGTGGGAGGTACTAGTAGATAATTGTGGTTTAGTAAGAATATTGGTGTTAAAGTTTGTGATTCCCGAAGCATGCACGTATGGTCTGTCGTTATGCTAAGAACTTGGAGCATGATTTATTATTGCTTGTCTACCTTATGACTGGCAGTCAGGGACGAGAGATGATCTTTTCCTACCAATCTATCCCCCTAGGGGCATGCGTAGTAGTACTTTGCTTCGAGGGCTAATAAACTTTCACAATAAGTATGTGAGTTCTTTATGACTAATGTGCGTCCATGGATTATACGCACTCTCACCTTTCCGCAATTTGCTAGCCTCTTCAGTACCGTGCATTGCCCTCTCTCACCTCAAGAGTCGGTGCAAACTTCGCTGGTGCATCCAAACTCCGTGATATGATACGCTCTATCACACATAAGCCTGCTTATATCTTCCTCAAAACAGCCACCATACCTACCTATTATGGCATTTCCATAGTCATTCTGAGATATATTGCCATGCAACTTCCACCGTTCCGTTTATATGACACACATCATCATTGTCATATTGCTTTGCATGATCATATAGCTGACATAGTATTTGTGGCTCAGCCACCGTTCATCATTTTCATACATGTTACACTAGCATCATTGCACATCGTGGTACACCACCAGAGGCATTCATATAGAGTCATATTTGTTCTAGTATCGAGTTGTAATTTTGAGTTGTAAGTAAATAGAAGTATGATGATCATCATTATTAGAGCATTGTCCCAGTGAGGAAATAAATAAATACAAAAAAGAGAAAAAAAGAGAGGCCAAAAGGAGCACACCAAAAAAATGAGAGAAAAAGAGAGAAGGAGCAGTGTTACTATCCTTTGCCATGCTTGTGCTTCAAAGTAGCAGCATGTTTTTCATATAGAGAGTCTCCTATGTTGTCACTTTCATATACTAGTGGGAATTTTTCATTATAGAACTTGTCTTGTATATTCCGATGATGGGCTTCCTCAAATGCCCGAGGTGTTCATGAGCAAGCAAGTTAAATGCACACCCACTTAGTTTTTTATTTTGAGCTTTCATACACTTATAGCTCTTAGTGCATCTGTTGCATGGCAGTCCCTACTCCTCGCATTGACATCAATTGATGGGCATCTCCATAGCCCGTTGATTAGCCACGTCGATGTGAGACTATCTTCTTTTTTTGACTTCCCCTGATCAATCTCTATCATCATATTCTATTGCACCCATAGTTTTATATCCATGGCTTGCACTCATGTATTGCGTGGGGTTGAAAAAGCTGAAGCGCGTTAAAAAGTATGAACCAATTGCTCGGCTTGTCATCGTGGTAGTGCATGATAAATACTTTATGTTAAGAAGATGGAGCATGACAGGATTATATGATTTTGTAGGGATAACTTTCTTTAGCATTTTTATTTTGAAAGACATGATTGTTTGTTAGTACGCCTGAGTATTGATGTCTTTATATCAAATTATAGACTATTGCTTTGAATCATTCGGATCTTAATATTCATACCGTAAAAGAGATTACATGATAAACATGTTAGGTAGCATTCCACATCAAAAATTCTGTTTTTATCATTTACCTACTCGAGGACCAGCAGGAATTAAGCTTGGGGATGCTTGATACGTCTCCAACGTATCTATAATTTTTACTTGTTACATGCTATTATAGTATCAATCTTGGATGTTTTACATGCATTTGTATGCAATTTCAAATCATTTTTTGGGACTAACCTATTAACCTAGTGCCCAGTGCTAGTTGCTGTTTTCTGCTTGTTTTTGGTTTTTCAGGAAATCAGTACCAAACAAAGTCCAAATGCCATGAAACTTTTTGACGACTTTTTTCTGGACAAAAGAGACCCTGGAATCTTCGGGAGGAGGCTCGAAGCCTCACGAGGAGCTGACAAGGCAACAGGGTGCGGCACAGGGGGCGCGCCCTGATGCCTTGTGGGCCCCTCATGGCGCCGTTTGACCTAATTCCACTTCTATAAATTCTCAAATATTGGGAAACCAATAGAGAGCCACCTCGAATAACTTTTCCGCCATCGCAAGCCTCTGTTCTTCTGGGATCCCATCTGGAGGCCTTTTCCGGTCTGTCGGAGGGGACATCGATCACGGAGGGCTTCTACATCAACCTTGCTGCCCTTCCGATGATGTGTGAGTAGTTCACCACAGACCTAAGGCTCCACAGTTAGTAGCTAGATGGCTTCTTCTCTCTCTTTGATCTTCAATACAATGTTCTCCTCGATCTTCATGGAGTTCTATTCGATGTAATCTTCTTTTGCGGTGTGTTTGTCGAGATCCTTTGAATTGTGGGTTTATGATCAGATGATTCATGAGAAATATTTGAGTCTTTTCTAAACTTATTTATGCATGATTGTTATAGCTTTGTATTTCTCTCCGATCTATCCATTTGGTTTGTCCAACTAGATTGATTTATCTTGCAATGAGAGAGGTGCTTTGTGATGGGTTCAATCTTGCGGTGTACTATATCCCAGTGACAGAAAGGGACAAGACACGTATTTGTATTGTTGCCACTAAGGATAAAACGATGGGGTTTATTCATATTGCTTGAGTTTACTTTGTCTTCCACATGTCATCTTGCTTAAGGCGTTACTCCATTTTTATTAACTTAATACCCTAGATGCATGCTGGATAGCGGTCGATGGGTGGAGTAATAGTAGTAGATGCAGGCAGGAGTCGGTCTACTTGTCTCGAACATGATGCCTATATACATGATCATTGCCATGAATCCGTCATAACTATGCGCTTTTCTATCAATTGTCCAACAGTAATTTGTTTACCCACCGTATGCTATGCGTTCGAGAGAGAAGCCTCTAGTGAAAACTATGGCCCTCGGGTCATTTATCCATCATATACAAAATCATAAATACCTTGTTGCAATTTTATTTCTTTTATTTTGTTTTGCAATTTACTTTATCTATATATCACTATCAGAAATAATCCTTGCAAGTAACCGCCAAGGGGATTGACAACCCTCTTGTTCGCGTTGGGTGCAAGTATTTGCTTTTGTGTGTGTAGGTACTGCTAACGAGGTTGTGTGTGGTTCTCCTACTGGATTGATAACCTTGGTTCTTAACTGAGGGAAATACTTATCTCTACTGTACTGCATCATCCTCTCTTCTTCGGGGAAATCCCAATGCAGCTCACAAGTAGCAGAGCGCCGACCTTGGGAGGAGGAGTTGGACTCCTCCCCCACTGGCGCCATGATACGTCTCCAACGTATCTATAATTTATGAAGTATTCATGACATGTTTGCAATAATTTTATATGGTTTTGGTGCACTTTTATATGATTTTCATGGACTAACATATTAACCTAGTGCCCAGTGCCAGTTGCTATTTTCTGCTTGTTTTTGGTTTTCTAGAAAATCCATACCAAACGAAGTCCAAACACGACGAAACTTTTTGACGATTTTTTTGGAACATAAGAGACCCCCGAAGCTTCGAGGAAGTACCAGAAGACCCACTGGGGCCCCACAAGGAAACAGGGCGCGCCAAGGGGGGTGGTCGCGCCCTGATTCCAACGTTGAAAATTCTTATATATTCGGAATCCCATGAAGTTAACCTAGATGAGTTTTTCCACCGCCGCAAGCCTCTGTTCTGAAGCGATCCTATCTGGAGCTCCGTTCCGGCACCCTGTCGGAGGGGGGAAGTCATCACCGGAGGCCATCTTCATCATCACCGCTGCTTCCATGATGAGGCGGGAGTAGTTCACCCCCGAGGCTGAGGGTATTTACTAGTACCTATGTGTTTGATCTCTCTCTCTCTCTCTCTTGTTCTTGATTTGGCACGATCTTGATGTACCACGAGCTTTGTTAATGTAGTTGGATCATATGGTGTTTCTTCCCTCTCTATCTTCTTGTGATGAATTGAGTCTTTCCCTTTGAGGTTTCGTTATTGTCGGATTGAATACTTTGGATTTGAGAACACTTGATGTATGTCTTGCATGTGGATACCCGTGGTGACAATGGGGTATTCTATTGAGTCACTTGATGTATGTTTTGGTAATCAAATTGCGGATTCCCGTGACCTTGGGGTAATCCAGACATATGGGTTGGTACACGTTTTCATCCTTCTTTGTCCGATAGAAACTTTGGGGTAGTCTTTGAAGTTCTTTGTGTGGATTGAATATTATGAATCTGAAGTTGTTTGATGCATATCGAATAATCAACTCACGGATACTTGTGGTGACATTAGAGTATCTAGGTGACATTAGAGTTGGTTGATGCGTATCATATGGTGTTATGTTAGTACGAACTCTAGGGCTGTTTGTGACACTTATAGGGATGGCTCAATAGATTGATTGGAAAGGATAACTTTGAGGTGGTTTTGTACCCTACAACAATTTCTTCTTATGTTCTCCGCTAGATAAGAACATTGGAGTGATTCTTTGTCGCATGTTAAGGGATTATTATATGATTCAATTATGTTAGCACTGTTGAGAGATTGCACTAGTGAAAGTATGAACCCTAGGCCTTGTTGCTAAGCATTGAGACACCATTTTTACACACTTTTGCTACTTGCTACCTTGCTGTTTTTATTTATTCAGATTACAAAAACCTATTTCTACCATCCATACTACACTCGTATCACCATCTCTTCGCCGAACTAGTGCACCTATACAATTTACCATTGTATTGGTTGTGTTGGGGACACAAGAGATTTCTTGTATTTGATTGCAGGGTTGTTCGAGAGAGACCATCTTCATCCTACACCTCCCACGGATTGATAAACCTTAGGTCATCCACTTGAGGAAAATTTGTTGTTGTTCTACAAAACTCTGCGCTTGGAGGCCCAACAGAGTCTACACGAATAAAGTTGTGTAGTAGACATCAAGCTCTTTTCTGGCGTTGTTGCCGGGGAGGTGAGTGCTTGAAGGTATATCTTTAGATCTTGCAATTGAATCTTTTAGTTTCTTGTTTATTCACTATTTTGGTTTTATAAAAGAAAACTAAAAAATGGAATTGAGGTTGCCTCAAATGCTTCATCTTTATAATATCTTTCTTGAAAATGATGGATCAGAAAATTGTGCCTAAGTGTTAGAAGAAGAATTGAATAAAATGTTTGGCATAAAATCTTTGAATGATAAGCATGATTGCAATGTTGTTAGTATGAATTCTTTGAATATCCATGATGCTAATGATATGCAAAGCCATAAGCTTGGGGATGCTATGTTTGACGAAGATGATGTTTTTAGTCCCCCTAGTTTTGATGAGCAAATTTATGATGATGATTGCATGCCTCCTATTTATGATGATTACAATGATGAAAGTGGGTTTGGAAGAGTGTCAACTTTATGCAATAATGATCCCACTATTTTGGAGGGTGTTGAATCATATTGGAATAATGATAAAAGTGGATTTGGTGAGGTCATGACTTTATTTAGATATGAATCCACTATTTTGGAAGAGGTTTCAATTGATTATGACAATAAAGTTGCTGTCTATGATGATTATGGTGATGACATGTATGCTATAAAGAGTAATGATAACCATGAAACTTGTCATCATGATTTTAATGTTCAATTTGATTATGCCAATCAAGCATTACATGATAGTTATTTCATTGAGTTTGCTCCCACTATTATGAATAAGAAGAAATTTTCTTATGAGGAGAGTAATAAAAATTCTATGCTTGTGCATCATGAAAAGAATGATTTATGTGAAAGTTATATTGCTGAATTTTTTCATGATGCTACTGAAAATTATTATGAGAGAGGGAGATATGCTTATATATATTTCAACAACATCAAGTTTCCTCTCTTTATGTTGAAAGTTTTGAAGTCATGCTTGTTTTACCTTCCTATGCTAGTTGATTCTTGCTCCCATAAATTGTTTGCTCACAAAATCCCTATGCATAGGAAGTGAGTTAGGCTTAAATGTGCTAGTCATATGCTTCATGATGCTCCCGTTATTTTTCAATTCTTTACTTTTATGTGAGCATCATTGAAATCATCCACTACTGGAATCAGCTTCTTTGCCGTCTGCCATAGCAGACGGCAAAGGCATGCTTGGCGGACGGCAAAGGCTTTGCCGTCCGCCAGCAGACGGCGAACAGTCCGGCCGAACGGATGCTGGCAAAGGCCGCTTTGCCGTCTGCTGGCGGACGGCAAAGAAGCAAGCTCTTTGCCGTCCGCCTGTAGACGGCAAAGAGCTTGCTTCTTTGCCGTCCGCCAGCAGACGGCAAAGAAGCAAGCTCTTTGCCGTCTGCTAGCGGACGGCAAAGAAGCAAGCTCTTTGCCGTCTGCTGGCGGACGGCAAAGAGGCCAAATAGGCCAAAGTGGCTATATAGCCCCTGTTTTTTCTTATATCAATTCATTTTCACAGAAAATTATATATATGACCAATATAGCATATCCAACACATATTACCAATAGTCATGAACACATGTAAATTAAAAACTTTATTAATAATTGGAATAGGTAATACAAAGTCATATTATAAAGAATCAGAAATGATTAAGTAATTAAATTTACATTTCGGAAATTACAAGAAATGACCTAAAACTATATATCTATTTTCCTAAAAACTATCTTATTACTAAGATCTTATCTGGATCTTCTTCTTTTCTTCCAACCTGCATAACAAAAACACTAACAAAGAGAGAATGGGTTAGGAGTAGAAATGTAAAAGAAGAACTGGGACAAGGTTGTGTTGATCAGCGCCATGCCGTGTCTATAGATTAAATTGTACAATCAATGAATAGGAAAATATATCATAGTTGCGCACAAAAAAATTGGAGAAAGAACTTTGTATGGTGAGTATTTTTCCATCTAATTTTTTTGGGAAAAATACATGATGAGAGGGCTATTCCAAGAAATCCCCTTGAAGATCTCCCAGTCAGGATGCTTCTCCTAAGACAGACTTCCTATGATCTTAGTTGTAGATTTGCTTTTCCGAATTCCCATGTTTTAGAAAATTTCAATAAACGTCTCCCAAAACACACATTCATTTATTAATTCCTTGTGTGGTTTGTAACTATCGAGTCATTTCATAGACTGAGCAATTAAAGAATTCTGCTTAGCTTAGATTGAGAATGAAACCAGTCAGTCTCAGGCCCAGCGTTTAGATACACGGTGGAAACCTGCAAGGGCAAATATGCAGCTGAGGTCCTCGGTTCTTACAGAAAAAACTAAGGGGCCCCTCCCCCTTTGGCCTCTTTTTTAATACAAAGCTACAAAGACCTACTGTAATAAAACATCCTCTAATCCAAGGTTTATCAGGTTTGCAAAAGTCTTACCTCAGAAAGAAAGATCTAATAGTGATGTAGAGAAACTTGTTTATAGAAGAGGCTTAGACATGGGAATCATAACAATTGGTGATTGATAAACTGGCAATGGCTTAGATTTTAGGTAATGTACAATAGTATGTGCGACAAAATGAAACATTATAGTGCTGCTCAAAATAATTGGAGCATAGCTTAACTGAAGAATTTTAGAAAAAACAAAAACTGGACTTACCAATAATCTTGGCTCGGTTCTGATGATTTATCGTCTCCGGACAAAATAAAGTGAACAGAATCTTCATAGCACATTTTTCCTGTAACCTTGCATGTAAAAAATACAGTGAAAGTGCAGAAACTTGAATGATCTGAAAATGGCAGAACGAACAGAAAACCAACCTCCGAGAAAATTCTATCCACAATCCTATATATCAACACATGGTTTCCATACTTAATAAGACTTTTTTATCAATAAAGAAAGCATGGTCCATATCTAGTTCCCAGAACCTGTAGTATATGACATAGAAATGCTCGGACGAGAAATACCTACCAAAAATCAAAAATGTTTGGTGTCTCACAAGTTGCAGAGGAAATATATTTTTTCGTACAAAGAAACAACAAAAAGTGGTGTAAAATTTTGTGTTTAAATGTACCACCTTAAAACTTCATTGATATCCTCTTCATCATCAGCATGGCGCATCGAATCAAGCAGATTTCCATGCTTCAGCTCCCTCAGACTGAGAAGGCCACTTCCAGTTCTATGCCACTGATATTATGTATAGCATGCTTAGCTTACTATGCAAGAATGCAAGTATGACAGAATCTCTGTGATATCTACTAAAAAGAAATTGCATTGTACGCATATATTCATTTCAGTTAGTTTACTACTAACCACTACGACAGAGGGAAAATGTCAATAGCTAAACACAAAAGGAAAGAACGAAAATGGAATAACCTGATTGATACACAACTGGGCAACATGGGTTGGTCCTCTTGTAGCTTGTGCATCATCTGCCAAGGGAAGCTAAAAGAATGGGTTGACTGACCTAAAAGGAAACCTCTGTATAGATTAGACTTTCATAATTATAACCATAAACTACTTATGTAAATACTAAATTATACTGCAGGATATGGTAAATAATAAAATACTTCAGTTCACTAATGTCAGTTCGGTTAACATTTAACAACAACAAAACCAAGGTCCAAGGTTTAAGATTTCATCGGCCCCTAACAACTGAAAAACTAAATTCAGCTCAGAAACTTATCTGAAGCTCAGCTAAGCTGAAAGCTAACATGAGTTCCTCTTGTTTACTAATCCACTGGTCACAAATGGTGAAAGCTAACATGAGTTCCTCTTCTTTAGTAATCCACTGGCCATAAATTCATGAACACAAAGCTAGTCCCATCCTAGTGGTAGGCTGCTCATAATTGAGCAATAGCCAACAATTCATTTCATAAATTGAACCACTATTTGGCATAACAACCAGTAGTAGAAAGTCTAGAATTGTACTTGTAAGCAGTAAGTAACAGCCAAGAAAAACAAGCAGCCTTACATGGACCACCTCGACGATGGTGCTTGTGATGGCGGCGGCCGGCGCGCTCGCTGTAGTGCCCCCGGGCCACAATCCTGTCGAAGAGGTCGCCGCCCTCGCAGAGCCCCATGACAAGGTGCACGGCATCCTCATCCTCATAGGCGGCAGTGCGGCACAGAGGCTGACGATGTTGGGGTGCCGCAACATGTGTAATCACTTAAGCACGAGCCAAAACAGAACAAACGATGTGTCAAATCCAGAATATTAACACAGTTAGCAAAGAGGAAGCATCTCTCATATCCTTTGGTATATCAGCTTTTGAAGCTAGGACTGATTCTCCATGTTGCCACTGCCAATGCTGAAACATGTTTTTCAGCTATGAAGACAAAATTGGTCTGCACTCTCAACCATATCAAAATGTTTGGTCTGCACTCTCAACCACATATATAAAGTAACACATTTGGTCTGCACTACTCAGTGGAGAAAATTACAGTGCAAAACATTTGGTCTGCACTACTCTATAGAACACATTTGGTCTGCACTACTCTATAGAACACATTTGGTCTGCACTACATCCATATCAAAATTGTTTCTGCCATATATAAAGCAACACATCATAGCAAACCTAGATGACAATATCATACTTCACAGTAGCTTACAGCAAATCTACTGCAAAAAACATCACAGGAGCTGCTTACCTTGGTGGCTCACGGCCAGGAGGAAGGGATGGGGAACGGGGGTCCTCCTACCTCGGAGTAGCAGGTCCGCCGGAGTGGGGCTCCGCCGGCTGGACGGAGGGGACGCGGCCAAGGGAGAGGACGCGCCCGAGGGCCGGCGGCGGCGGACGGGAGTGGGGCTCCGCCGGCTGGACGGAGGGGACGCGCCGGAGGGCTGGCGGCGGACGGGAGGGCCGGCGGCGGCGGACAGGAGGGCCTGCGGCAGCGGATGGGAGGGCCGGCGGCGGCGGACGGGAGGAACCCTAGGGGAGCGACAGAGTGCGGGAGGGAGGGGATCGAGTGCGAGGCTGAGCATGGGCGGTTCTGTGCGGGACTGGGCGGTGGCAATTTGGACGTAATAAGTCTGACCCGCAAAAAAAAAGGATAGCCTACCTCTTTGCCGTCTGCCAGCAGACGGCAAAGAGGTGGGGCTGGTGGGCTGTTACAGCGCTGGCCTCCACTGGGTCCACCCCACCTCTTTGTCGTCTGCTAGCGGACGGCAAAGTTTCTTTGCCGTCCGCTGGCAGACGGCAAAGAGGTGGCTGATGGCAAAATGTGTCTTTGCCATCAGCCAGCTCTTTGATGTCTGCTTTTCCAAAGCAGACGGCAAAGAGCCTCTTTGCCGTCTGCCAGCAGACGGCAAAGAGCTGGCAGATGGCAAAGTCCCTGATTCCAGTAGTGATCATGCCTAGCTAAAAAGGCATTAAAGAGAAGCGCTTGTTGGGGGCAACCCAATACTTATACCTACTGTTTTTGTGTGTTCACATGATTAATATACTGTAGTAATCATGTTTTATAGCTTTTGTTTCAATAATGTGCCAAGTAAAGCCTTTGGGATGATTTGGATAATAGTTGAATTGATTCTGTGCAAAAATAGAAACTTTTGTGCCCAGTGCTGGAATTACTATAATTCACTGGGATGTGATAAAATTCTGAAATTTTTACACATGATTTATATACAAATTTACTACGTTGTCCTCATTTTTCAGAATTTTTGGAGTTACAAAAGTATGGTGTTTGTTCAGATCATTACAGACTATTCTGTTTTTGACAGATTCTGCTTTCGGTGCATAGTTTGCTTGTTTTATAGTTTCTATGTCTTATATTGGTCAGTATAAATTGATTTGCTCTTTATCATACTAACCTATCTCACGAGTTCCGTTAAGTTTTGTGTGATTTAAGTTTTCAAGTTTTGGGTGTGATATCGATATGAGGAGAATAAGGAGTGGCAAGACCCTAAGATTGGGATGCCCAAGTCACCCCAAGGTAATATTTAAGGAAGACTCAAGCGTCTAAGCTTGGGGATGCCCCGGATGGCATCCCCTCTTTCGTCTTCAATATTATCGGTACCCTCACTTGGAACTATATTTTTATTCGTCACATGATATGTGTTTTGCTTGGAGTGCCCTTTTATTTTTGTTTGCTGTTTGAATAAAATACTTGGTTCTGAAATTTAATTTGGAGAGAGTCTTCACATAGCTACTTATTTACTTAACTACTCTTTGTTCTTCACTTATATCTTTTGGAGTAATTGTCATTTACTCTCGTTCTTCACTTATATCCTAAGAGTAAATTGTTGAATGAATTGAATATCATAGAGTTGAAATTATATGTGCTTCATATGCTTGTCTCATGCCTAGTAGTAGTTTCACATTGGGTTTAGAAAGGAAAATCTATTGAAGTTTGACAATCACAATATTGGTCATACAAGCAATTCATGAAAGATAGTATATGGAAGAGAAATTTCACATACAAATATATTATCTTGGACATATTTTATGATTGTGAATACCCATTAATTATTTTCAAACTTGATCGAATAAGTTGAAGTTGGACAAGGAAGACAACGTAATGAGTTATGTTTGGGTATATTTGCATAGAAGTTATATTGTTATGGATCCTCCAACATGTGGTGCTTGTTTAAAATCTTTTGCTAGCCAAAATTTCTATACTAAGCGGGAATACTGCTTGTGCATCCAAAATCCTTGAGCCAAGTTTCTTCCATGAGTGTCCACCATACCTACATATATAAGGTATTACCTTGCCGTTCCAAGTAAATTTGCATGCGCCATCTCCAAAATCTTCAAATAAATATCTGTTTTGTGTGCCCGTACCTCTCATGGAGCGACGGGGCAGTCAGTATCTTCCATGCTAAGAGGGTTATTCTCATGATGGGTGTTTATTCACTTGTCCTTGCACGAGAGAGGCTGGTGATACGTCTCCAACGTATCTATAATTTTTTCTTGTTCCATGCTATTATAGTATCAATCTTGGATGTTTTATATGCAATTATATATCATTTTTTGGGACTAACCTATTAACCTAGTGCCCAGTGCTAGTTGCTGTTTTCTGCTTGTTTTTTAGTTTTTCAGGAAATCAGTACCAAACGAATTCCAAATGCCACGAAACTTTTTGATGATTTTTTTCTGGACAAAAGAGACCCTGGAAGCTTCAGGAGGAAGCCAGAAGCCTCACGAGGGCTTCACAAGGCAACAGGGCGCGGCCCCAGGGGGCGCCCTGATGCGTTGTTGGCCCCTCGTGGCTCCTTTTGACCTAATTCCACTTCTATAAATTCTCAAATATTCAGAAACCAACAGAGAGCCAGACAAGAAAACCCTACCACTGCCGCAAGCCACTATTCTTCCGCGATCCCATCGGGAGGCCTTTTCCCTTAATCTGCCGGAGGGGGAATCGATCACGGAGGGCTTCTACATCAACCTTGCTGCCCTTCCGATGATGTGTGAGTAGTTTACCACAGACCTACGGGTCCATAGCTAGTAGCTAGATGGCTTCTTCTCTCTCTTTGATCTTCAATACCATGTTCTCCTCGATGTTCTTGGAGTTCTATCCGATGTAATCTTCTTTTGCGGTGTGTTTAGTGGGATCCAATGAATTGTGGGTTTATGATCAGATTATTCATGAGAAATATTTGAGTCTTCTCTGAACTGTTTTATGCATGATTTTTATAGCTTTGTATTTCTCTCCGATCTATCCGTTTGGTTTGGCCAACTAGATTGGTTTATCTGGCAATGGGAGAGGTGCTTTGTGATGGGTTCAATCTTGCGGTGCTCAATCCCAGTGACAGAAAGGGACAAGACACATATTTGTATTGTTGGCACTAAGGATAAAAAGATGGGGTTTAATCATATTGCTTGAGTTTACTTTGTCTACGTCATGTCATCTTGCTTAAGGCGTTACTCTGTTTTATACTTAATACCCTAGATGCATGCTGGATAGCGGTCGATGGGTGGAGTAATAGTAGTAGATGCAGGCAGGAGTCGGTCTACTTGTCTCGGACGTGATGCCTATATACATGATCATTGCCATGAATCCGTCATAACTATGCACTTTTCTATCAATTGCCCAACAGTAATTTGTTTACCCATCGTATGTTCTACGCTCAAGAGAGAAGCCTCTAGTGAAAACTATGGCCCCCGGGTCTACTTTTATCATATATTAAAATCCAAAAATACCTTCCTGCAATTAATTTACTTTTATTTTATTTTGCAATTTACTTTTTATCTTTCACTATCAGAATTAATCCTTGCAAATAACCGCTAAGGGGATTGACTACCCTCTTATTTGCGTTGGGTGCAAGTGTTTGCTTTTGTGTGTGTAGGTGCTGCTAACAAGGTTCTGTGTGGTTCTCCTACTGGATTGATAAGCTTGGTTCTTAACTAAGGGAAATGCTTATCTCTACTATACTGCATCATCCTCTCCTCTTCAGGGAAACCCCAACGCAGTTCACAAGTAGCAAGAATAATTTCTGGCACCGTTGCCGGGGAGACATCACCAAAACCTATCAAGTACCTTCGCATAAACTATCATCCACTTGCATTTATTTTCATTTGCCTTTTATTTGCATTTGCCTCTCGTTTTCATCTCCCCCACTTCTAAAACAATTTTACAAAAACACAAAAATATTTTTATTTTCTTGTTTGCTTGGTTGCTTACTTTTATTGCCTTCATGTCAATACACATAAAAAAAATGAAAGCAAAAATTTAAGATGACTATGGATCCACTTAAAGTTTTCTACTTGGATCATCTTCGATCCATTTGTGCTCGTGCTGAAACCCCAACTAGTTTAGTTGAGGGAAAATCATTAGATGAGCATGCTCATTTTGTGCGTCACCGTTTGTCTCCAAAAGGGAGACTCTTATGGAATCAAATAAATTGTTTGCTATGCTATGCTTGGAATCTATGTGAAATTTGTGATTTTACTTGTTGCTCTAAGAACCCTAAAAAACACCTCCCCTACCTATGTGAGTTTAATGATAATGAAATCTTATCTTCTTATGCCAAGGGTGTTTATAGTTACTACGATATCAAACAAATTGAAGAATTTGTTGCTTTTAAGGGTGCTTTTGAAGTTGATTTTTTGATTGAAAAGTATGATTCTACTCTCTAGAAATCTGAAAATTTGACATACATAAATATTGCTATGAAAACTATGCTCATAATGCCTATGTTAATTAATTTATTGAGAGAATGTCTGCTGCATTGGAAGAGAATAAAGATATGCATGAATCTATAGATAATTATGATTCTGTTGATCCGCTTGAAATATCCTTTTTTGATGAATTTGATGCTTGCTATACTTGTGGCCATGATGCCAATATTAATTATGCTTATGGAGATGAACTTGCTATAGTTCCTTATGTTAAAAATGAAATCATTGCTATTGCACCCACACTTGATAGCTCCTTGAATGAAAAGCATGGTTGCAATAATGTTATTATAAATTCTATTAGTCTCAATTGCGCTAATGATACGCAAAGCTACAAGCTTGGGGATGATAATTTTGTCATGTGCGCGACTTATTGCAATGATCATGATTGGGGTGATAATGCTTCTTATGATCTTGAAAATTTATTTAAGCCTCATGATGAATATGTTATTGATAATAATATTTACAATAATATTGAAAGTGGGTTTGGAAGAGTGTTAACTTTAGGTAAAAATAATCCCACATATTTGGAGAGTGTTCAATCTTATGAAATTTTTGATAAAAGTTGGTTTGGAGAGGTCTTGACTTTAGTTGATGTTAATCCCACTATCTTGGAAGATTATAAAACTTTTATGTATGTGGATCATGAAGACAAAATTTTATATGATAGCTATATTGTTGAATTTGATTATGATCCTACATTTAATTATTATGAGAGAGGAAAATATGGTTGTAGAAACTTTCATGTCACTAAATTATCGCTCTTTGTGCTAAAATTATTAATGCTCCATTCTTCCTATTTGCATATGCTAGATATTGCTTGTCTTGATAATTTTTTTTCCTATAAAATTCCTATGCATAGGAAGTATGTTAGACTTAAATGTGTTTTTCACATGCTACATGATGCTCTCTTTGTGTTTCAATTATTATCTTTCATGAGAGCATCATTGAACTCTCAAGCCTATCTTAATGGCAATAAAGAAAGAGCTTGTTGGGAGACAACGCAATAAACTTTTTAGTTCTGTTTTTGTGTGTTTACAAAATTATAGCCTCTTTTATGAATGTGTTTTTTTCTTTTAATTAGTGTTTGTGCCAAGTAATGCCTTTGGGATGATTTGGAAGATAGTATAATTGATGTTGTTTGAAAACATAAACTTTTTCGTGCAGTGCTGGAATTTTGACTTTTTGCTGGTGGGTCAGAACCTTCTGACTTTTTTACAAGTTATTTATATATGAATTTCCCACGCTTTCCTAAATTTTCAGAATTTTTGGAGTTAAATAAGTATGACTTTAATTCAGATCTTTACAGACTGTTCTGTTTTAGACAGATTCTGTTTTTGTTGCATAGTTTGCTTATTTTGATGAATCTATGGATCGTATCGGGGGGTATGAGTCATGGAGAAGTTGGAGTACAGTAGCATTATGCTAATATTAAATATGAATCAATTTACAACAGTACCTAAAGTTTAAGATTTGTTTGTTATACTAACGGATCTCACGAGGTTTCTGTTGAGTTTTGTGTGCTGAAGTTTTCAAGTTTTGGGTGAGACTACGATGGATAAAGGAATAAGGAGTGGCAACAGCCTAAGCTTGGGGATGCCCAAGGCAACCCAAGATAATATTCAAGGAAGACTCAAGCATCTTAGCTTGGGGATGCCCCGGATGGCATCCCCTCTTTCGTCTACAATCTATCGGTAACTCACTTGGAGCTATATTTTTATTCATCACATGATATGTTTTACTTGGAGCTTCTTGTGCTATAGTTTGCTTGCTTTTGTTTGCTTTTTAGTTTGCCACAATCATCTTTGCTGAACACACCTTTTTGAGAGGGACACACATTATTCGTGATTTGTTAGAATACTCAATGTGCTTCACTTATATCTTTTGAGCTAGGCAGTTGCTCTAGTGCTTCACTTATATATTTTTAGGGCACGACGGTGGTTATATTTTAAAGAAATAGTTGCACTCTCATGCATCACTTATATCTTTTTGAGAGTCTAATAAATAGCAATGGTAATATGCACGGGTTATGAAATTGGTCCTAATATGATAGGTATTCAAGAGGGATATAATAAAAACTTTCATGTAGATCACTGAATATGATAAGTTTGATTCCTTGCAATAGTTTTGTGATATTAAGATGGTAATATGGGGGAGATACTAGTAGATAATTGTTGTTTAGTAAGAATATTGGTGTTAAGGTTTGTGATTCCCGAAGCATGCACGTATGATCTGTCGTTATGCTAAGAAGTTGGAGCATGATTTATTATTGATTGTCTACCTTATGAGTGGCGGTCGGGGACGAGCGATGGTCTTTTCCTACCAATCTACCCCCCTAGGGGCATGCGTAGTAGTACTTTGCTTCGATGGATAATAAAATTTCACAATAAGTATGTGAGTTCTTTATGAGTAATGTGAGTCCATGGATTATACGCCCTCTCACCTTTCCGCAATTTGCTAGCCTCTTCGGTACCGTGCATTACCCTTTCTCACCTCGAGAGTCGGTGCAAAGTTCGCCGGTGCAACCAAACCCCGTGATATGATATGCTCTATCACACATAAGTCTTCTTATATCTTCCTTAAAACAGCCACCATACCTACCTATTATGGCATTTCCATAGCCATTTCGAGATATATTGCCATGCAACTTCCACCGTTCTTTTTATATGACACACATCATCATTGTCATATTGCTTTGCATGATCATATAGCTGACATAGTATTTGTGGTCAGCCACCATTCATCATTTTTCATACATGTTACGCTAGTATCATTGCACATCCTGGTACACTGCCAGAGGCATTCATACAGAGTCATATTTGTTCTAGTTTTGAGTTGTAATTTTGAGTTGTAAGTAAATAGAAGTATGATGATCATCATTATTAGAGCATTGTCCCAGTGAGGAAAATTAAAAAAAAGGAAAAAAAAGAGGCCAAAAAGAGCCCACGAAAAAAGAGAAAGAAAAAAAGAAAAGAAAAAAAAGAGAAAAAAAATGAGAGAAAAAGGGAGAAGGGGCAGTGTTACTATCTTTTTCCATACTTGTGCTTCAAAGTACACCATGTTTTTCATATAGAGAGTCTCCTATTTTGTCACTTTCATATACTAGTGGGAAGTTTTCATTATAGAACTTGGCTTGTATATTCCGATGATGGGCTTCCTCAAATGCCCGAGGTCTTCATGAGCAAGCAAGTTGGATGCACACCCACTTAGTTTTCATGATAGAGCTTTCATACACTTATAGCTCTTAGTGCATCCATTGCATGGCAATCCCTACTCCTCACATTGACATCAATTGATGGGCATCTCCATAGCCCGTTGATTAGCCGCGTCGATGTGAGACTATCTTTTTTTTTGACTTCCCCTTATTAATCTCTACCACCACTCTCTATTCCACCCATAGTGCTATATCCATGGCTTGCGCTCATGTATTGCTGGGGGTTGAAAAAGCTGAAGCATGTTAAAAAGTATGAACCAATTGCTCGGCTTGTCATCGGGGTAGTGCATGATAAATACTTTGTGTTAAGAAGATGGAGCATGACATGATTATATGATTTTGTCGGGATAACTTTCTTTAGCATTTTTATTTTGAAAGGCATCACTACTGGAATCAGAGGATTTTCCATCAGCCACTTCTTTGCCATCTGCTAGCAGACGGCAAAGGAGGTCTTTGCCGTCTGCTTTCAAAAAACAGACGGCAAAGAACTGGCTGATGGCAAATATCATATTTGCCATCAGCCACTTCTTTGCCGTCTGCTAGCAGACGGCAAAGAAGTGGGTGGGGTCCAGTGGAGGCCAGCGCTGTAACGGCCCACCCCCACCTCTTTGCCATCTGCTAGCAGACGGCAAAGAGGTTAGTACCTAACGGCCGTCACCCCCACCCCTCCTCTCTCTCTTCTCTCTCTTCCTCGATCTCTCTCCCCCGACCCCCGCTCCGCAGCCGCCCCCGACCCCCACCGCCACCGCCGCCCCTGACCCCCCGCCGCCCCGGCCCGCCGCATGCCCAGGCCGCCCGCCACCTGCCCAAGCCGCCCGCCGCCTGCCGCGGCCGCCTTGCCCCACGCCGCACTGCCCCAGGCCGCCCCGCCCCCTCCCCTGCGGCGGCGCCGCCCCCCTCCCCTGTGGCGGCTCTCCTGCACCGGGCCCCTCCTCCACTGGCCCCCTCCACCGGCCGCCCCCCTCCCAAGGTGAGCTCTTCTCCTCTTTTTTTCTGTTTTTTTAGATTTAGTTTAGGTTTAGTTTAGTTTAGGTTTTTTTCTGTTTTTTTAGGTTTAGGTTTAGATTTAGTTTAGTTTAGGTTAAGAAGAAAGAAGAAAGATGAAAAAAAAAAGAAAATAATAAGAAGAAGAAGAAGAGGAAGAAGAAGAAGAAGAGGAAGAAGAAGAAGAAGAGGAGGAAGAGAAGAAAAGAAGAGGAGGAGGAGAAGAAAACAAGAAGAAGAAGAAGAAGAACCGGGTCGAGGATCGGGAACCGGGTCGAGGGGTGCGTCGGTGCCGACGGAACCGGGTCGAGGATCGCCGGTCGCCAAAACTAGGGTCGAGGGTCGGGAAGGAGGGTCGAGGATCGCCGGTCGCCAAGGGTCGAGGGTCAGGCCAGAGGGTCGAGGATCGCTGGTCGCCGAGGGGATAGATGGCGGAGCCAGTGGGTCCCGCCGGTCCCGGCGCCGTCGCCCAGGCCGAGAATCCCCCGGTCCGAGTGCTGACCCGTCGACCGTGCATCGCCATACCTGAGGGCGCCCGGGGACGAGTGGGTTAGGGGGTTCCTCGGCGTCGATGGAACCCTAAATGACGGCTATTTAGGTTAGGGGGTTCCTCGGCGTCGATGGAACCCTAAATGACAGCCCGACACGACACCTCGACACCCCGACACGACACCCTGACACCCCGACACCCCGACACCAAGACACGACACCCCGACACCCCGACCCGACACTCTGACACCCCGACCCGACACCCCGTCATATATTTGTGAATTATGATTTAGGTCATATATTTTCTGATTTTGTTATGAAAAACATCATATATATTTGTGTTGATCGGGTGGATTTAAATGTGCAGTTGTTTCGTCCCTGCGAGGGTCTGGTGTTCAACGACCTCCCCGTGCGTTCGACGAGCTCCGCCCCTGCGTTCGTGAGTGAGCACAAATGACATCTGCTCCTCCCCTCTTCATTTGTTCTGTTCCGGTCTTCGTGCAGATGAAACTTGCTAGCTATAGGTGTCTTCAATCATCAGTATGCGTGACCACTATGCGTCTCCCGTTCGAACGGGTTACATCTATAAATATGCATGCATTTGCATATTTATAACCGTGATTCTTTCGAATTGTCCAACGTTATCCATGGACAGCTCGAGTATGTGTAGATTGGGTTCGTTTTCCCATATGCTCTGCTCCGGATCCGATGCAGAATTTCATCAGTGCCTCCCTGTTGTTCTCCGGGTACACATCCTCTCTGCTTATTTCCTAGACGTGTATCAGGAGAACAGCGGGGAGGTGCTGCCAAAATTTTGCGTCGGATCCAGAGCAGAGCATGGGAAAACGAACCCAATCTACACATACTCGGGTGGGATTAGGACCTATCTTTACCTATTAGCGTCTAGGTTGCATGGACGTAATAAAACTGACAAACTCCATTAACTGATGAATATGGTTTGCTGAATTATGTATATAGTTCTTGTGTGTCCAGTAGCTAGGCAAGATGAGTGATCGTGCGTGGATGTACACCGGTCACACTAGTCAGAAAGACATGACCGATGAATGGTTAACAAAAACCAAGGGGTTTGTGAGAGCCGCATTTGCAAATGGCCAGAGAAAAACCTGGTGCCCCTGTGTCCGGTGCGACAACTATCATAAGAGGACAGAGCTTGAAATGAGTAAACACCTGCAGAAGTGGGGTTTTACGCCTGCTTATACGGTCTGGACATTTCATGGTGAGTCTGCCCAACGTGCCAGAGCTAAGGTGGGCCGTCGTCGCACCAACGAGCATGGTACCGGGATCGAAGACATGGTGGAAGACTTTGATGATGCTTGGGATTCGGACGATGAGATGGAGGAATCTGCAAAGGCCTTCAATGATATGTTGGAGTCTTCAAAACGTCCTCTCCACGAGCACACTGAGCTTTGTCAGCTGGATGCCATCGCACAAGTAATGGCTCTGAAGGCTCAATTCAACTTGGGCAGAGAATGCTACGACGCGATGATGACACTATTTGGACGCTTTCTACCCAAAGGCCATGTAATGCCTGCAAACCTGTACCAGTCGGACAAAATCCTCCGTGTACTTAAGATGCCCTATGAGAAGATAGATGCCTGTGAGAATGGATGTGCCTTATTTAGGCTTGAGTATGCGGACATGAACTATTGTCCCATTTGCAAGTCTTCCAGGTATGTTGTGGTAGACAACGGTATGGGTGAGAAGAGTCAGACAAAAATCCCACTTAATGTTCTTTGGTATATGCCAATCATACCAAGACTTCAACGTCTTTTCATGGTCGAAGAGACGGCCAGACAGATGACATGGCACAAATTGGGCAAAAGAACCGAACTAGATGCAGATGGGAATCAGATGTTGGTACACACATCGGACGCTTTTGCGTGGAAGCACTTCGATGCAATACATCATGATAAAGCGGCAGATCCAAGGCATCCTCGAGTCGCCATCAGCACGGATGGGTTCAATGTGTTTGGTATGATGGCAGCCCAATACAGTTGTTGGCCTGTAATTGTCATTCCACTCAATCTCCCCCCGGACAGATTATGCAAAGAAAGAACATTTTCCCGACGTTGATAATTCCAGGTCCCAACTATCCGGGGAAGAGTATGAATGTGTACATGCAGCCGCTTAAGGATGAATTGCAAGAAGCTTGGGATAATGGGATCAAGACATACGACGCCGCTACCAAAAAAACTTCCTAATGCATGTGTGGTACATGTACTCGATGCATGACTTGCCGGCGTATGCGCTATTCGTTGGCTGGTGTGTGCATGGAAGGTTACCGTGCCCCACATGCAAGGCAGCTCTTGAGTTTCGTTGGCTGGATGCGGGTCGCAAGTATTCTTGCTTCGACTTGCATAGACAGTTCCTGGATCCTCGCCATAAGTTCAGAAAAGACAAGAAGAAATTCATCAAAGGTAGAGTTGTCAAAAACTCTGCACCACCTGCGTTGATAGGCCAACAGACCCTGGATCAGTTAAACGCTCTCGAGCCGGATCCAGAGCGTCCAGGGTATTTCAAAGGGTATAATTCGGAACACGCCTGGACTCACAAGACATGCTTGTGGGATCTGCCTTACTTCACAGACCTCCTTTGCCCACACAACATCGACGTGATGCACACTGAAAAGAATGTCGCCGAGGCCCTCTTTGGTACATTGTTAAGCATAGATGGGAAGTCAAAGGATAATCCTAAGGCTAGAGTCGATCAGGAGGCTCTATGTGATAGACCGTTACAAAACATGCGACAACCGAAAGGAAAGCAGAACTGGATGAACCCAAAGGCATGGTTCAATCTTGGAAGGCCAGATATGAGGGAAATTATCCTGTGGGTGAAAAAGGAGTTGATGTTCCCCGATGGGTATGCAGCGAATCTAAAGAGGGGAGCGAGTCTTGAAAAATTGAAAATATTTGGTCTCAAGAGTCATGATTGGCACATATGGCTTGAGCGGGTAATGCCGGTGATGTTGCGTGGCTTTATCCCTGAGGATGAATGGCTAGTACTGGCAGAGCTAAGCTATTTCTTCCGTGTTCTTTGTGTGAAAGAACTATCGCCTGGCTTGCTAGATGAAATGGAAGAGTTCGCGCCGGAGTTGACCTGCAAGTTAGAGAAGATCTTCCCACCGGGCTTCTTTAATCCAATGCAACATTTGATTTTGCATCTCCCGACCGAGGCACAATTGGGGGGGCCCGTGCAAAATCGTTGGTGCTACGCAACTGAGAGGATGCAGAAGACGCTTCGAGCAAAATGTAAAAATAAACGTAGAATTGAAGCATCGATGGCCGAGGCATTCATTACTGAGGAGGCGGCAAACTTCATGACAGCACACTACGAAGCCAAAAATCGTCATTTGCATAATCCGAAGCCTCGGTACAATGCCGGCGACCCTAAAAAGGGTGGATCCAACCTCAGCCTATTCAAAGGGAAGCTCGCACCAGCCGATGCTTCTAATTCCTTATCGTTGGATGTCGAAGAATGGCGGACCATTTCATTGTATATCTTCAACAACCTAACAGAAGTGCGGCCGTACATCGAGTAAGTTCTCGGTACATTGTTTCGCAACTTCTAATTCCTTTGAACTGCTCTTATTCCCGGATATTTGATACAGTCGATACGTCGCCAAATTCTCGTATGGAGCGGTGATCCAAAAGGATTCCGTCGAAGAGTATGAGCTTCTGCAAAGCATGGAGGCGGCTATCCCGGTTTCATCTCTTGGTTCAAACAAACGGTAATTTCCATTAGACCATTTCATTTCTTCGTCTAAATTGCGGCTAATGCGACAATCCTTTCGTATTAAACTTGTAGGCTAATCCAGAGTCTATGGACGCCGAATTGAGACAAGTCGCTAATGGTTTTGACTATAAGGTCCGTTCATTTGACAAATACGACATCAACGGGTATCGCTTTCGTACCTATGGCAAAGAGTTATCTATGGCCGACCGAAAGTCTACAAATTGTGGTGTCTCTGCTATCGGCGAAGGAGATACCAAGTATTATGGAATAGTTGAAGCAATTTATGAACTTCTATTCTATGGTGGAAACCCAGCGAACATAGTAGTCTTCAAATGTTATTGGTTCCAGCCGAAGGAGACTAGAAGGACTCATGAACATATAGGGCTAGTCGAAATCAAACAAAGCA
Source organism: Elymus sibiricus (assembly GCA_039707655.1). Lineage (NCBI taxonomy): Eukaryota > Viridiplantae > Streptophyta > Magnoliopsida > Poales > Poaceae > Elymus > Elymus sibiricus. The sequence continues at coordinate 260,423,711 of CM077674.1, forward strand.
CCCATTTGGATGTTCCCGATGTCTATATTACGGCTCAACAGGCAACCCAAGTTTTCTATCTACCGTGGGCCTGTCAAAGTGATCCAAATCTCAATGGTTGGGATGTCGTTTATGAAGTGCCGCCACATGTTAGACCACCTCCCCCCAATGAAGAGGATTATGAACCTCACATTAACCCAGACACATATGAAGGAGAATTCTTCCAAGAAACACGTCTTTCCAAAAAACGTTTCAAGAACCGCTCTACTTCACCCCAGAACATTGAAGTAGACAGCGACAGTGAATCCGACTTCACCCCTGAGCCGGAACAAGAAGAGGTTACTGTTGCGGATGACCTGTCAATGCTTGACCGATTACGTAAAGGAGGCCTTCCACATGTTGATGCATTTATTGCTGATGATGATGAGCACATCATTACTGATAGTGATGATGATGATGCATTTATTGACCCCCGGAGCATATATAGACGATGAAGATTAATATTAGTTCATGTCAGGTATTCAATTATTATTATGTACATATATATTATTAATTAGTTCATGTTCGGTATTCCATTTTTTATTATGTTCATGATGATGATACACTTAAATTATATACATATTATTATTCATGTCAGGTATTCAATTTTTTTATGTTGTACTAATTTCGTTTACTCTTTGTCATTGCAGGTGTTGACAGATGGTGGGCGCGGGTCCAGAGCGCTCCGAGCCTCCTTCCTCGGCGCGTGGTTGGAGGGGTGCTTCCATTCCACCCCAGCACCTCCGGAGAGCGCTGTATCTCAGTATGCAGACACCACCGGCGGGCGCTTCTTCTTCGGCTGGGAGAGGTCGGGGGAAGAAGAGGGGTACTAGAGGTGGCCGTGGCGGCGGGAGAGGTAGGAAGGCCGCTACGCCTTCCTCGGCGCCACCCCCAGCTTATTCACCCGACCACAGGACTGCTCCGACTGAGGTGGACCCGTCTCAGACTCCGGTCCACGAGCCTCGGGCCGACGAGCCTCGGGTCGCCGAGCCTTCGCCCCACGAGACTCCGGTCCACGAGCCTCGGGCCGCCGAGCCTTCGCCCCAAGAGACTCCGGTCCCAGAGGCTTCGTCCCACGAGACTCCGGAGCAGAGCACGGATCAGGCTACGTCGCAGTCGACCCGATGGGGGGACTGGCCGCCGGAGGCGAGTGGCCATGCTGATGGTGGCGAGGATCGCTTTTCGGATGATAGCTATAGCGAGGGCGAGTTGGTTGAGGGGGGTAACGTCTACCAGCGTGGTGGTACAAAGCTCCCGCCCGTGCCGGTGACCCGCGAGCAGAGGTGGTTGATTGCGCCTAATGGGGAGAAGTAAGTGCATTTACTCTTTTTTAACCTTTTGCCTTCACGTTTCTTCAAAATCTAATGCATTGGCCTTGTCATACTGCAGGGGTTGGATACACGGCCCTGGTATCCGCAAGCCCAACTTCGTCCTTGGTGTGCTTTGCCGGCAGAACTTCCCGGAGTGGGTCACGTTGCCCGGTGAGGGTCAGGTTCGACAGCTCGGACTGAGCTGGGAGCTGTACTTGGCTGCCCCGGCCCCGCCGCAGGAGAGGATCGACGGTGTCTTGTGCCGCACGAGGGCCGAGATGGTGATCCAGACGTTTTGGGTAATTTCTCCTTTACAGAATTAAAAATCAACAATACCGAGTTATTGTACTAATCAGTGTTGTCTTGTTTGATTGCAGACCTTCTACAGGTGTCTTGAGGGAGAGGAGGAGGCCGCGGCTATGGTTATCGAAGCCGAGTGCAGGCGCCTACTTCAGAACTTACGGCACGAGGCTCGGGTGCAGGCTATTCGAGACTACTACCCCTCGGCTGGTATTAAGAGGTCCAAGAGGAAGTGCCGCGGCAAGTTTCTGAGTAAGGAGAAGTACATGAAGGTAAATACCTATTCTTAAGGCCTTGTACTTAGTTTCCTTGATTTGATTCGTAGGCGTAGCGCTAAAATTTCTCTTGACTAACTTAGGTGCCCCCGAGATGGTGTGCGGATAGGATGGACTGTTGGGAGGCGTTGGTGGATGAGTGGTGCTCTCCCCAATGGCTAGCCGTCCACAACAATGCCAAGGAGCGGCGTGCCAAAATGGTTGGTGTGCCACACCATCAAGGGAGCGCCAACCTATATGAGTTCGGGAATAACTGGGTATGTGGTTTGCTTCATGATTCATGCAATTTCATTCTTCATGCTAGCTTGAGCCCTTAACTAATACTTTGTTCCTCTCTTTTAGGCGCAACACAACAAGACGGAGGTGCCAGAGGTGTTCGACCTCTATGGCATGGCCCATACTGCAAAGTACAAGAAGGCCAAGGCATTCTCTGAGTCTGACGTCGATGATTACAATGCTAACGAGGAGTGGTGTTGCAGGCTGCTCTTGAGAAAGAGAGAGCGAAGACCCAGGAGCTTCTGGCGGAGGCAAAGAGGCAGGCGGCAGAGAGGGAGAGGGAGTTGGAGGAGAGGATTGCTACGCTGTTGGAGGAGGAGAGGAACCAGAACGACGCGTCTCACCAGGCCTTATACGAGCTCTTCGTGGTAAGTTTCTTCTGCATATTAGCCAAATCATGCACGTAATGTTCGTTTCATTACTAACTAATATGACTGACTCATGAAAACCAAATGTGCAGACCATGTGCCAGAGCAACGGTCAGACCCCTCCGCCGATGCCAGTCATTGCTCCGGCGGGCACGGTGAGTTTCATTTGAATGGTCATTAGTTACTAGTCTTCACATTTGAGTTGCATCATGCTAACGAGACATTGCAAATGATCTTTGGTGCAGCATAACTCCCGACAAGCATCGACCGATCCTTCTGCGTCTGCCACTGGCGCGACCGGTCCTTCACCTCCGTGATGACGGTACGTTTTCCCTAGTGTTTTGCTTAACAAATGCATACCTAGCATTTTTTCCTCCAAAATGACTTAATATGCTTAGTTAGCTAAAAAATGGCATAACTACCTAAGATAGCTCAATAATGACCTATACTTAGCTTAGCTAGTTCATTTATGACAAAATTAGCTTACTTAGGTAAAAAATGACATAATAACCTTGGTTTAGCTCCAAAATGACCTATTTACCTAGGTTAGCTCTAAAATGACCTACACTTAGCATTTTTTCCTCCAAAATGACTTAATATGCTTAGTTAGCTCAAAAATGGCATAATTACCTAGGTTAGCTCAATAATGACCTATACTTAGCTTATTTAGTTCATTTATGACATACTTAGCATACTTAGGTCAAAAATGGCATAATAACCTTGGTTACCTGCAAAATGTCATATACTTAGCTTATTTTCCTCGAAAATGACATAATAACCTTACTTAGCTCCAAAATGACCTATTTACCTAGTTTAGCTCTAAAATGACACAAGTAAGCAATACGAAGAAGAAAAAGAAGAGGATAAAAAGAAAGAGAAGAAAATTTCTTCTTCTTCTTCTTCTTCTTCTTCTTCTTCTTCTAGTCTTCTTCTTCTTCTTCTTCTTCTTCTTCTTCTTCTAGTCTTCTTCTTCTAACTTTCTTCTTTCCCACTTTGTAGATTTGCTTCAGATCACGGAAGCTTGCGTTGATGGAGTCTACTCTTCTCCTTGTCCTTCCTTTTTGTTTTGATTTTGTAGGATGAACAATGTGAAACTTGCTACCTATATATGTATGTATGGATGAAACCATTGTATATGGACTTTTTGCTTAATTGTTGGATATGTTGGTTATATATATGTTGGATATGGACTTTTGATTTGGTATATATATGTGTTGGATGATCATATCCATATGGCAGGGATATGTATGCTTGTTGAAAGTATTTTCAAATGAATATATATATATATATATATATATATATATATCTGTGAAATTGATTGAATTTAAGAAAAATCAGAATTAACAGGGGCAATACAGGAACTTTGCCATCTGCCAGCAGACGGCAAAGAGCTTTGCCGTTCGCCAGCAGACGGCAAAGAGCTTTGCCGTCCGCCAGCAGACGGCAAAGCTGCCACGTGGCAGCTACCTGTGCAACCTAGGGGGCACCTGGGCTGGCCTATTTGGGCACTTTGCCGTCTGCCAGTAGATGGCAAAGGCTGGTGTGCTTTGCCGTCTGCTCGCAGACGGCAACGGGCATGCATTGGCCCCAGCTGACGCCTGACGTCAGCTGGCAGACGACAAAGAACTTTGCGCCTTTGCCGTCTGCTGGCAGACGGCAAAGTACGCCGTTAGCCACCTAACGGGCCTAACCCTATCCCTCTACCGTCCAAGGCATTTGCCGTCTGGTTGCTTAGTATGGCTGACGCCAAACTTCTTTGCCGTCCGCTTTATTTAAGCAGACGGCAAAGCAGCCCTCTGCCGTAGTTCATTCAGCCGGACGTGGGGCCGTCTGCTGGCTGACGGCAAAGGGCTTTGCCGTCCGCCAGACATTCCTTTGCCGTCTGCCATGGCAGACGGCAAAGTGCCTGATTCCTGTAGTGCATGATTGTTTATTAGTATGCCTGAGTATTGATGTCTTTATGTCAAATTATAGACTATTGCTTTGAATCATTCGGATCTTAATATTCATACCAGATTACATGATGAAACATGTTAGGTAGCATTCCACATCAAAAATTCTGTTTTTATCATTTACCTACTCGAGGACGAGCAGGAATTAAGCTTGGGCATGATTGATACGTCTCCAATGTATCTATAATTTTTGATTGTTCCATGCTATTATAGTATCAATCTTGGATGTTTTATATGCAACTATATATCATTTTTTGGCACTAACCTATTAACCTAGTGTCCAGTGCCAGTTGCTGTTTTCTGCTTGTTTTTTTGTTTTTCAGGAAATCAGTACCAAACGAAGTCCAAATGCAATGAAAGTTTTTGACGATTTTTTTTCTGTACAAAAGAGACCCTAGAAGCTTCGGGAGGAAGCCAGAAGCCTCACGAGGGCTTCACAAGGCAATAGGGCGCGGCCCCAGGGGGCGCGCCCTGATGCCTTGTGAGCCCCTCGTGGCTCCTTTTGACCTAATTCCATTTCTATAAATTGTCAAATATTCGGAAACCAACAGAGAGCCAGACGAGAAAACCCTACCACTGCCACAAGCCTCTGTTCTTCCACGATCCCATCTAGAGGCCTATTCCGGTACTCTGCCGGAGGGGGAATCGATCACGGAGGGCTTCTACATCAACCTTGCTGCCCTTCCGATGATGTGTGAGTAGTTTACCACAGACCTATAGGTCCATAGCTAGTAGCTAGATGGCTTCTTCTCTCTCTCTCGATCTTCAATACCATGTTCTCCTCGATGTTCTTGGAGTTCTATCCGATGTAATCTTCTTTTGCAGTGTGTTTGTTGGGATCCGATGAATTGTGGGTTTATGATCAGATTATTCATGAGAAATATTTGAGTCTTCTCTGAACTCTTTTATGCATGATTGTTATAGCTTTGTATTTCTCTCCGATCTATCCGTTTGGTTTGGCCAACTAGATTGGTTTATCTTGCAATGGGAGAGGTGCTTTGTGATGGGATCAATCTTGCGGTGTTCTATATCCCAGTGACAGAAAGGGACAAAGACACGTATTAGTATTGTTGCCACGAAGGATAAAAATATGGGGTTTAATCATATTGCTTGAGTTTACTTTGTCTACATCATGTCATCTTGTTGAAGGCGTTACTCTGTTTTATACTTAATACCCTAGATGCATGCTGGATAGCGGTCGTTGAGTGGAGTAATAGTAGTAGATGCAGGCAGGAGTCGGTCTACTTGTCTCGGACATGATGCCTATATACATGATCATTGCCATGAATCCGTCATAACTATGTGCTTTTCTATCAATTGCCCAACAGTAATTTGTTTACCCACCGTATGTTCTGCGCTCGAGAGAGAAGCCTCTAGTGAAAACTATGGCCCCTGGGTCTACTTTTATCATATATTAAAATCCAAAAATACCTTGCTGAAATTTATTTACTTTTATTTTATTTTGCAATTTACTTTTTATCTTTCACTATCAGAATTAATCCTTGCAAATAACCGCTAAGGGGATTGACAACCCTCTTATTTGCATTGGGTGCAAGTGTTTGCTTTTGTGTGTGTAGGTGCTGCTAACGAGGTTTTGTGTGGTTCTCCTACTGGATTGATAACCTTGGTTCTTAATTGAGGGAAATACTTATCTCTACTATACTGCATCATCCTCTCCTCTTCGGGGAAATCCCAACGCAGTTTACAAGTAGCAGCTGGTAATTGGGATGCCCAGTCCCTTAAATAAAAAGAAAATTTTATATAATAAAAACAAAGGCTCCCCTCGGAAAGTTGAAAGTTTGGATGGCACCCGTGAATTCGTCTAGCCATAGCTTGTGTTTGAATGGTTGAGGGGGAGTTAAACTTTTCATTTCTGCATGGGAACCGCCAATAATGTGTTTAGCATGGAAGATATTGAAATCCTTTGTCATGACGTTGACAGGAAAGGCACACCACTCAAAATGTATTCATCTCTATATTAAGCAATGAGCTCTGGCACCTCTACAAATCCATGCTTCCCTCTGCGAAGGGCTTATATTTTACTTTTTTGTCAATTTTATTTTTGCTGAGTCAACTTCTCATTCCAACCTATTCTCTAGTTGGCAAGCATCATGTGGAGGGGACAGATCCAGACATATATATCCATTCAAATATATTTTATCATGAATTATTATTGTTGACAATTATCTCTATGATAAATGAGTTGGGAGGCGAAACATTAAGCCCTTATCTTTCTATGTGTTCGATGGATGCTATTTGTTCTAAAAATATGCTTTGAGTATTAGCAATCATAGAAGACTATATGATAATTGAGTATGTGGAGCTCTTACTTAGCCTTTGCTGAAAATAAGATGCATTGAAATTGTTTGGTGACTAAAGAACATAGGTTGTCAAGTTTCAAGAGAATGCATTGTTTGAACGATAACATGTGAATTGATTGCTACTTGATCATGAGAAGTTTTATGAGATGAGCTACTGTTTATGATATATAATGATGCTAGAAAAAGTGATTAGAATTATCATTGATCAAACTTATGCACTATGCTAGCATTCACACTTCATAAATTATTTCTTTTATCATTTACCTACTCGAGGACGAGCAGGACTTAAGCTTGGGGATGTTGATACGTCTCCAACGTATCTATAATTTATGAAGTATTCATGCCATGTTTGCAATAATTTTATATGGTTTTGGTGCACTTTTATATGAATTATATGATTTTCATGGACTAACATATTAACCTAGTGCCCAGTGCCAGTTGCTGTTTTCTGCTTGTTTTTGGTTTTCCAGAAAATCCATACCAAACAAAGTCCAAACGCGACGAAACTTTTTGACGATTTTTTTGGAACATAAGAGACCCCTGAAGCTTCGAGGAAGTACCAGAAGACCCACAAGGGCCCCACAAGGCAACAGGGCGCGCCCAGGGGGGTGGCCGCGCCCTGATGCCTTGTGGGCCCCCTGTGGCACCTCTTCGCGTGATTCCAACGCTGAAAATTCTTATATATTCAGAAACCCCTGCAAGTTAACCTAGATGAGTTTTCCATCGCTGCAAGCCTCTGTTCCGAAGCGATCCCATCTGGAGCTCCATTCCGTCACCCTGCCGGAGGGGGGAGGTCATCACCGGAGGCCATCTTCATCATCACCGCTGCTTCCATGATGAGGTGGGAGTAGTTCACCCCCGAGGCTGAGGGTATGTACTAGTAGCTATGTGTTTGATCTCTCTCTCTCTCTCGTGTTCTTGATTTGGCATGATCTTGATGTACCACGAGCTTTGTTAATATAGTTGGATCATATGGTGTTTCTTCCCTCTCTATCTTCTTGTGATGTATTGAGTCTTTCCCATTGAGGTTTCGTTATTGTCAGATTGAATACTTTGGATTTGAGAACACTTGATGTATGTCTTGCATGTGGATACCCGTGGTGACAATGGGGTATTCTATTGAGTCACTTGATGTATGTTTTGGTAATCAACTTGCGGATCCCCGTGACCTTCGGGTAATCTAGGCATATGGGTTGGTACACGTTTTCATCCTTCTTTCTCCAATAGAAACTTTGGGGTACTCTTTGAAGTTCTTTGTGTGGATTGAATATTATGAATCTGAAGTTGCTTGATGCATATCGAATAATAAACTCACGGATACTTGTGGTGACATTGGAGTATCTAGGTGACATTAGAGTTGGTTGATGCGTATCATATGGTGTTATGTTAGTACGAACTCTAGGGTTGTTTATGACACTTATAGGGATGTCTCAATAGATTAATCGGAAAGGATAACTTTGAGGTTGTTTCGTACCCTACAACAATTTCTTCTTATGTTCTCCGCTAGATAAGAACTTTGGAGTGATTCTTTGTCGCACGTTGAGGGATTGTTATATGATTCAATTATGTTAACACTGTTGAGAGATTGCACTAGTGAAAGTATGAACCCTATGCCTTGTTTCTAAGCATTGAGACACCGTTTTTATACACTTTTGCTACTTGCTACCTTGCTGTTTTTATTTATTTATATTACAAAAACCTATTTCTACCATCCATACTACACTTGTATCACCATCTCTTTGCCTAACTAGTGCACCTATACAATTTACCATTGTATTGGGTGTGTTGGGGACACAAGAGATTTCTTGTATTTGATTGCAGGGTTGTTCGAGAGAGACCATCTTCATCCTACACCTCCCACGGATTGATAAACCTTAGGTCATCCACTTGAGGGAAATTTGTTGTTGTCCTACAAAACTCTGCGCTTAGAGGCCCAACAGAGTCTACAAGAATAAAGTTGTGTAGTAGACATCACGCCACTTCCTATTGGGCCAAGTTGGCCCAATGCTCCTTCCATGACTTGGCCTTTTAAGGCCCGTTGGTATTAAATTTAATATAAAAGCCTTCTAATAAATATTAGACGCTTTTATATATAATTTAACAACCCCGGAAACATTTTCCACCTATATATTATTTATCGGTAATACCCGGTATTACCCGATACTCTCCAAAACCCTTCCGGTGACCCCGAAACTATTTTGAATATTTATGAAACAATTCCACAAATATATTCTCATCACTCCCGTCCTACTAACACTCAATAGATTGTGATTGCCTTAAGCCTTGTGACCCCGTAGGTTCGGTAACTCATAGACATGAACGAAACCGTTCGTTCAATGACCGACATCGGAACCATGTACGGCCATATCGATCCCTATGAGCACACGAATGATATTCAAGTGAACCTTTCATTATCATGTGATGTTCCCTTTGCTTCATGATACTTCACAAAACCCGGGATGTGTCGGTATCCTGCTGAGTCATCACATGCTCACTATATTGTTATCCTCGTTACCGGTCTTGTTCTTCTTTCTCGTTGTCGTGTTCCGGCATCCCCGTGACGTAGTAACCTATGTCTGGCCAAACGATGATGGATGCCGTCACAGTGAGAGGGCCCTAAGAATATCTCTCCATCGTCGGAGGAGCAAATCCCACTCGATCTATCTAGTCCCTTGTCAAACTTTCCGATGAACATGTAAGTTGTCGTTATGATCACCGTGTTACAGGTGACGTTTGAGCAACCCCAAAGCCTACCATACGGTAAGAAGTGACTACGATACTCTCATTGTCTAAGGAGCAAAATTGTTTACACTTAACGATATCCTAAGATCCGGAAAACATGATCACCAACAACACTTGAGCTAGTCCTAGAGGCAAGACTAGGAACCTTTTATTTAACGGTTTATTATGCCACACGTGCATATGAGTTTTCCACTGAATCGCATATTCCAGGATCATAGCAGTTATAACATAGAATATAAACACTTAATTATGAATACTGAAATATAATAATAATACAATAATATTGCCTCTTGGGCATTTTTCCAACAGTCTCCCACTTGCACTAGAGTTACTAATCTAGTTACATGCTTTCTAACACCCATGGCTATCTGGTGTTGCTCATGCTTTGCTAGTGGTAGAGCCTTCGTCACCGGATCTGATACTCTTCAAATCCTAATGTTTTTTTTGCTGGTAATATCTGGCTTTCCTGTGTAATTCTTATGTTACATTAATGGTAACACTATCTCTCTATATAGTCCATTTTATAGTAACACTATATCTCCATATAGTCCATTTACTATATCTTCATATAGTCAATTTTCATTTGGAACTACACCATAGTATATCAATGAACTTTTATTGATCGAGATTATATTCTATTGAAAACTTCTCAAGCCTCAATATATCATTTATAAAATCCACAATTATGTTCGTTTTGTGAAACTATTTAAAACTTATAGCCCGATAGTTTATTTATATCAGTCATGAAGTTGTCTTATGTAACCTTTACAACAAACAATTTGTGTAACTATTTACAACAATCTCTTCATCTCCCCATGGACAAGAAGCAAAACCTTCGTCCAACTAAGGTACTTAATCTTTAAGCAATCACCCTAGTGAACCTCTCTAGGATCACTATGGTACTTACTACTAACAATTAGTTTATACGAAACGTATGGCTTTGTACATTTGATAGCACACATGATGAGTTCAATCTCTGAAGCAAATTTAACTCTATTCATCCACACATGCTCAACAACTGTTTTTCAATATTGATTTCTGCACGGTATTATGCTATGTGACATTTTGAGAAAATATTTTCTCCTTTTAAACTCCTTTAAAACTTTGTCACAGTACATGTCTTAGCACAATCAAATGTTTCAATATATTTATATAGATTTTGATCCAATAATTCTAAGTCCTTTTAGAAACATGATTTTAATCTTTTGTGATAATATACTTTATATTATTTCTGATAAAGTGATATGCCATAGAGCTCCCACTAAACTTCTTGTATCCACAAGCTTCTTGATAAAGTTTAAATTCTCCAATTACTTCATCAAATTCCAGCTACTTGATACTTTATTTCAAATCATACACATGGCTTGAAATATTTATATCATTCTGGTATTCCTAAGAAAAACTTTTGGTTGTATCTTATATACATCATGTTTGAAATCTTTTTTAAAATAGTTTTGTTACTCATCTGCTATACATCAATAATAAACAACACTCACCATTGTAATCCATTTATACTTTTAGTATTGCTACTAACAAGAAGATTTGATAGGATCAACTCTTCCAATCCTAGAAAACTCTTTTGTAAAACTTTTTTTTTCAGGATCACTATCCATTAATATTCGAAGATCCATTTACATTTTTGTGCCTAACACACCTTCTCAAGGTTTCACCAAGTTGAAAACTTGTAACTTGTATATGGACTTCACTTTGGATTTCAATGGTTTAAGCCATACCTCTATAGCTGGGCGCCATCACTGCTTCCTCGTAGTGCGCAGGTTCATCTTCTTCTAAGATGAAGTATTCGGTAGATTCGATAATCTTTCCTAACCTTTGCATTTCGTTACAGTCTTAACTAAAGCTCCTACATCTAATGTAGTAGTTTCTTTGCTCAGTTTACGGACAAAAATACTCGAGAACATTTCCGGTTTAGTCTTGTTTTAACTTAAGCCGGAGATTCAATAATATCAATAAGCTGTATCATCCTCCCAGTTACTCCTTTAACGAGTAAACCTTTTCTTAAAAAATATTCATTCTCTGACAAACATTTCGTCCTTGAATTTTTTGTGGAAGGAACACAAAAACCTACAATCAAGCATTGGTCTAAAATATTCTATAACTCTTTATAGTTTTTATCAAACTTTTAGATGGTGCATCTGTTTAGTGAATATTTTGCTGTTTCATTTATAAATCCCCAAAATTTTAATAAGAGCAGATCAGTAATTGTAATAATTCCACTGTTATTCAATTGCTTGCTAAACTAATGACTTAGATATATTTCTTCATGAAAGAACAATCATGTTTATCTTTTGTCATAATGATATTATATCTGCATCCTGAATTTCTTTGAACTATCTGAAATATTTTAGTCCTTATGTTTTATCAAGTAAATCATATTTAGTCATAACTTTGATGAAGTATAAATATTCACCGTGCCCTATTAGATCCATCGGACTTCATACATCACAATATATTCTGTCAATTCAAATAAAAGACTCTTATACTTCATCTCTCTGAAGATTAATTATCCGATATAACCAAGCAGTGCCACACACAAGTGGTTTTATCAGTCTTCTCAAGACGTTTAGCTTTAATGTTATAGATCACAAACTTCAAGATTCATCATGAATAAACCATCATAAAATAGAGGTTTAATCAAAAACCATATTGATACATCTCCAACGTATCTATAATTTTTTATTGTTCCATGTTATTATAGTATCAATCTTGGATGTTTTATATGCAATAATATGCTATTTTATATCATTTTTGGGACTAACCTAGTGCCCAGTGCCAGTTGCTGTTTTCTGCTTGTTTTTGGTTTTTCAGGAAATCAGTACCAAACGAAGTCCAAATGCCACAAAAAAATTTGACAATTTTTTTCTGGACAAAAGAGACCCTGGAAGCTTCGGGAGGAGGCCAGAAGCCTCACGAGGAGGTGACAAGGCAACAGGGTGCGGCCCCAGGGGGGCCCTGATGCCTTGTGGGCCCCTCATGGCTCCATTTGACCTAATTCCACTTCTATAAATTCTCAAATATTGGTAAACCAACAGAGAGCCACCTCGAATAACTTTTCCGCCGCCACAAGCCTCTGTTCTTCCGTGATCCCATCTGGAGGCCTTTTCCGGTACTCTGCCAGAGGGGGAATCGATCATGGAGGGCTTCTACATCAACCTTACTGCCCTTCCGATGATGTGTGAGTACTTTACCACAGACCTACGGGTCCATAGCTAGTAGCTAGATGGCTTCTTCTCTCTCTTTGATCTTCAATACAATGTTCTCCTCGATCTCCTTGGAGTTCTATTCGATGTAATCTTCTTTTGCGGTGTGTTTTTTGGGATCCGATGAATTGTGGGTTTATGATCAGATTATTCATGAGAAATATTTGAGGCTTTTCTAAACTTATTTATGCATGATTGTTATAGCTTTGTATTTCTCTCCGATCTATCCGTTTGGTTTGGCCAATTAGATTGATTTATCTTGCAATGGGAGAGGTGCTTTGTGATGGGTTCAATCTTGCGGTGTTCTATATCCCAGTGACAGAAAGGGACAAGACACGTATTTGTATTGTTGCCATTAAGGATAAAACGATGGGGTTTATTCATATTGATTGAGCTTACTTTGTCTACATCATGTCATCTTGCTTAAGGCGTTACTCCATTTTATTAACTTAAGACCCTAGATGGATACTGGATAGCGGTCGATGGGTGGAGTAATAGTAGTAGATGGAGGAAGGAGTCGGTCTACTTGTCTCAAATGTGATGCCTATATACATGATCATTGCCTTGAATATCGTCATAACTATGCGCTTTTCTATCAATTGCCCAACAGTAATTTGTTTACCCACCGTATGCTATGCGTTCGAGAGAGAAGCCTCTTGTGAAAACTATGGCCCCCGGGTCATTTATCCATCATATATAAAATCAAAATACCTTGCTGCAATTTTATTTCTTTTATTTTGTTTTTCAATTTACTTTATCTATCTATCACTATCAGAATTAATCCTTGCATGTAACCGCCAAGGGGATTGACTTCCCTCTTGTTCGCGTTGGGTGCAAGTATTTGCTTTTGTGTTTGTAGGTGCTGCTAACGAGGTTCTATGTGGTTCTCCTACTGGATTGATAACCTTGGTTCTTAACCGAGGGAAATACTTATCTCTACTGTACTGCATCATCCTCTCCTTTTCGAGGAAATCCCAACGCAGCCCACAAGTAGCAGGAAGAATTTCTGGCGCCGTTGCCGGGGAGACATCACCAAAACTTATCAAGTACCTTCGCATAAACTATCATCTGCTTGCTCTTATTTTCATTTGCCTTTTTACTTGCATTTGCCTCTCATTTTCATCTCCCCCACTTCTAAAACAATTTTTAAAAAAACACAAAAATATTTTATTTGCTTGTTTGCTAGTTTGCTTGCTTTGTCGCTATGTCTCAAGAAAACATGAAATTGTGTGACTTTTCCAATACTAATAATAATGATTTTATTAGTACTCCAATTGCTCCTCCCGCCACTAGTGCGGAGTCTTGCGATATTAATGCTGCTTTGCTGAATCTCGTTATGAAAGAACAATTTTCTGGTAATCCTAATGAAGATGTTGCATCCCATCTTAGTACTTACGTTGAACTTTGTTATATGCAAAAGAAGAAAGATTTGGATAATGATATTGTCAAATTGAAATTATTTCCGTTCTCGCTACGAGATCGTGCTAAAACTTGGTTTTCATCCTTGCCTCGAAATAGTATTGATTCTTGGGATAAGTATAAGGATGCTTTTATTGCCAAGTCTTTTCCTCCTACTAAAATTATTTCTCTAAGAATTCAAATAATGAATTTTGAGCAACTTGATCATGAACATGTTGCACAATCTTGGGAAAGAATAAAATTATTTTCCTCCCACTCATGGTTTAAGTTTATGGATGATCATACAAAAAATTTATGCAGGACGAAACTTTGTTTCTAGAAATCTTCTAGACTCTTCCGCAGGTGGTACTTTTTGGAAATTGCATTGGGAGAAGCTACAAAACTCCTTGATAATATTATGACAAATTATTCTCAATGGCACACCGAAAGAACTCCAACTGGTAAGAAGGTAAATTATGTCGAAGAAATTAATACTTTGAGTGATAAGATGGATGCTCTTATGAAAATGGTTGCTAGTAAAAGTGCTCAGGTTTATCCTGATGATGTGCCATTATCTACTTTGATTGAGCAAAATAATGATGCTATCGATGTGAATTTTGTCTCTAGAAATAATTTCAACAACAATGCTTATAGGGGTAATTTCAATCCTAGACCGTTTCCCAGAAATTCCTCTAATAATTATGGTAATTCATATAATAATGATAGGATACCCTCTGATCTTGAAAGTAATATTAAAGAATTTATAAATTCTCAAAAGATTTTCAATGCTATGGTAGAAGAAAAATTGAATAAAGTTGATGATATGGCTAGAAACATGGATAGAATTGCTCATGATGTTGAAACTCTTAAAATTAAAATTTTTCCACCCAAGCATGATATAAATGAGACTATTAAAGCTATCTATGTCTACATTAATGAAAGTAAAGAAAGAACCGCTAGGTTGAGGGGTAAGCGAGAATTCTTAGAAAAAGCGATTCCACCCGGTTTTTATCATTGTAATGATGAAGATATTAAAATGATTGGTGTCTCACCTATTTAGTCTTTAATTATCATAATTGCTCTTTAGTTGAATGTATTTCCTTGTTGCAATCCATGATTAATTCACCTAATGCATATGAGCAAAATAAAGCTTTTACTAAACATATTGTAGAAGCTATGATAAAAGCTCATGAAGAAAAGCTTAATTAGGAAATTTCAATACCTAGAAAATTACATGATGAATGGGAACCTACTATTAAAGTTAAAATTAAAGATTATTAGTGTAATTCTTTGTGTGATCTAGGCGCTAGCGTCTCTACTATACCAAAATCTTTGTGTGATGCACTAGGTCTTGCCGATATAGATCCTTGTTCCCTTAATTCACATCTAGCGGATTCCACTAATAAAAAAACCATTGGGTAGAATAAATGATGTGCTTATCCTTGCTAATAGGAATTATGTACCCGTGGATTTTATTGTGCTTGATATTGAATGCAATCCGTCTTGTCCTGTAATACTTGGTAGGCCTTTCCTACAAACCATAGGTGCTATTATTGATATGAAAGAAGGTAATATAAGATTCCAATTCCATTAAATAAAGGGATGGAACACTTTCCTAGGAAGAGGATTAAGACACCATATGAATCTATTATGAGGGCCACCTATGGAATTAATTTGAAGGATGATAATACTTGAAACAATGCATTATGCCTGGCTAGGGGCATAAAACAATACGCTTGTTGGGAGGCAACCCAATATTTATATTTAGTGCAATTTATATTTTCCTTGTGTCACACAATTTTAGCTTCTGTTATGATTGTGTTTTTATCTTTTAATTAGTGTTTGTGCCTAGTAATGCCTTTGGGATGATTTGGATGATAGTATAATTGATGTTGTTTGAAAACAGAAAGTTTTGAGTCCAGTGCTGGATTTTTTTCTATACTGGAGCGTGATAATATTCTGAATTTTTTAGAAAGTATTGGTATATGAATTTTTTACGTTTTCCTAATTTTTCAGAATTTTTGGAGTTACAGAAGTATAGTTTTTAAATAGATCTTTACAGACTGTTCTGTTCTAGACAGATTCTGTTTTTGTTGCATAGTTTGCTCATTTTAATGAATCTATGGATTGTATCGGCGGGTATAAGCCATGGAGAAGTTGGAGTACAGAAGAATTATGCCAATATTAAATATGAATCAATTTACAACAATACCTAAAGTTTAAGATTTATTTGTTATACTAACGGATCTCACGAGGTTTCTGTTGAGTTTTGTGTGCTGAAGTTTTCAAGTTTTGGGTGAGACCACGATGGATGAAGGAATAAGGAGCGGCAAGACCCTAAGCTTGGGGATGCCCAAGGCACCCCAAGGTAATATTCAAGGAAGACCCAAGCGTCTAAGCTTGGGGATGCCCCGGATGGCATCCCCTCTTTCGTCTACAATCTATCGGGATATCACTTGGAGCTATATTGTTATTCATCACATGATATGTGTTTTACTTGGAGCATCTTGTGCCATAGTTTTCTTTTATTTGTTTGCTTTTTAGTTTGCCACAATCATCTTTGCTGAATACACCTTTTTGAGAGGGACACACATTTATCGTGATTTGTTAGAATACTCTAGGTGCTTCAATTATATCTTTTGAGCTAGGCAGTTGCTCCAGTGCTTCACTTATATCTTTTAGAGCACGGTGGTGATTATTTTAAAGAAATAGTTGCACTCTCATGCTTCACTTATATCTTGTAGAGAGTCTAATAAATAGTAGTGGTAATATGCACGGGTTATGAATTTGGTCCTAATATGATAGGTATTCAAGAGGGATGTAATTAAAACTTTCTTGTAGATCACTGAATATGATAAGTTTGATTCCTTGCAATAGTTTTGCGATATTAAGATGGTAATATGTGGGAGGTACTAGTAGATAATTGTGGTTTAGTAAGAATATTGGTGTTAAGGTTTGTGATTCCCGAAGCATGCACGCATGATCTGTCGTTATGCTAAGAAGTTGGAGCATGATTTATTATTGATTGTCTACTTTATGAGTGGCAGTCAGGGACGAGCGATGGTCTTTTCCTACCAATCTACCCCCCTAGGGGCATGCGTAGTAGTACTTTGCTTCGAGGGATAATGTGAGTCCATGGATTATACGCACTCTCACCTTTCCGCAATTTGCTAGCCTCTTCAGTACCGTGCATTGCCCTTTCTCACCTTGAGAGTCGGTGCAAACTTCGCCGGTGCATCCAAACCCCATGATATGATACGCTCTATCACACCTAAGCCTCCTTATACACACCTCAAACAGCCACCATACCTACCTATTATGGCATTTCCATAGCCATTCCGAGATATATTGCCATGCAACTTCCACCGTTCCGTTTATATGACACACATCATCATTGTCATATTGCTTTGCATGATCATATAGCTGACATAGTATTTGTAGCTTAGCCACCATTCATCATTTTCATACATGTTACGCTAGCATCATTGCACATCCTCGTACACTGCCAGAGGCATTCATATAGAGTCATATTTGTTCTAGTATTGAGTTGTAAGTAAATAGAAGTGTGATGATCATCATTATTAGAGCATTGTCCCAGTGAGGAAATAAAAAAAAGCAAAGAAACAAAAGAGGCCAAAAAGAGCCCACCAAAAAAAAGAGAAAAAGAAAAAAAAATGAGAGAAAAAGAGAGAAGGGCAGTGTTACTATCCTTTTCCATACTTGTGCTTTAAAGTAGCACCATGTTTTTCATATAGAGAGTCTCCTATGTTGTCACTTTCATATACTGGTGGGAATTTTTCATTATAGAACTTGGCTTGTATATTCTGATGATGGGCTTCCTCAAATGCCCGAGGTCTTCATGAGCAAGCAAGTTGGATGCGCACCCACTTAGTTTTTATTTTGAGCTTTCATACACTTATAGCTCTTAGTGCATCCGTTGCCTGGCAATCCCTACACCTCGCATTGACATCAATTGATGGGCATTTCCATAGCCCGTTGATTAGCCGCGTCGATGTGAGACTATCTTCTTTTTTGACTTCCCCTTATTAATCTCTATCATCATATTCTATTCCACCCATAGTGCTATATCCATGGCTTGCGCTCATGTATTGCGTGGGGGTTGAAAAAGCTGAAGCGCGTTAAAAAGTATGAACCAATTGCTCGGCTTGTCATCGGAGTAGTGCATGATAAATACTTTATGTTAAGAAGATGGAGCATGACATGATTATATGATTTTGTAGGGATAACTTTCTTTAGCATTTTTATTTTGAAAGACATGATTGTTTGTTAGTATACCTGAGTATTGATGTCTTTATATCAAATTATAGACTATTGCTGTGAATCATTCGGATCTTAATATTCATACCATAAAAGAGATTACATGATAAACTTGTTAGGTAGCATTCCTCATAAAAAATTCTGTTTTTATCATTTACCAACTCGAGGACGAGCAGGAATTAAGCTTGGGGATGCTTGATCCGTCTCCAACGTATCTATAATTTTTTATTGTTCCATGCTATTATAGTATCAATCTTGGATGTTTTATATGCAATAATATGCTATTTTATATCATTTTTGGACTAACCTATTAACCTAGTGCCCAGTGCCAGTTGCTATTTTCTGCTTGTTTTTGGTTTTTCAGGAAATCAAGAACAAACGAAGTCCAAATGCAACGAAATTTTTTGACGATTTTTTTCTCGACAAAAGAGACCCAGGAAGCTTTAGGAGGAGGCTAGAAGCCCCTGGGGCCGCGCCCTAATGCCTTGTGGGCCCCTCGTGGCTCCGTTTGACCTAATTCCACTTCTATAAATTCTCAAATATAGGGAAACCAATAGAGAGCCACCTCAAATAACGTTTCTGCTACTGCAAGCCTCTGTTCTTCCGAGATCCCATCTGGAGGCCTTTTCCGGTACTCTGCCGGAGGGGGAATCGATCACGGAGGGCTTCTACATCAACCTTGCTACCCTTTCGATGATGTGTGAGTACTTTACCACAGACCTACGGGTTCATAGCTAGTAGCTAGATGGCTTCTTCTCTCTCTTTGATATTCAATACAATGTCCTCCTCGATCTCCTTGGAGTTCTATTCGACGTAATCTTCTTTTGCGGTGTGTTTGTTGGGATCCGATGAATTGTGGGTTTATGATCAGATTATTCATGAGAAATATTTGAGTCTTTTTTGAACTTATTTATGCATGATTGTTATAGCTTTGTATTTCTCTCCGATCTATCCATTTGGTTTGGCCAACTAGATTGATTTATCTTCCAATGGGATAGGTGCTTCGTGATGGGTTCAATCTTGCGGTGTTCTATATCCCAGTGACAGAAAGGGACAAGACATGTATATGTATTCTTGCCATTAAGGATAAACGATGGGAAGAACAGAGGCTTGCGGTAGTGAAAAGGCCTCCAGTGCTGCTAACGAGGTTCTATGTGGTTCTCCTACTGGATTGATAACCTTGGTTCTCAACTGAGGGAAATGCTTATCTCTACTGTGTTGTATCATCCTCTCCTCTTCGAGGAAATCCCAACGCAGCTCACAAGTAGCACATATTATCGTAATAATCTGAACAACTATTGTTTAAAACGTATAAGAATATCCATCGCATAACCCATAGGATAATGCATTACATAACTTCGAAGCAAAATAACTATTATTTCAGTTATAAGATAAATCTTGAAGATAAACTAAAGACATGACTTTGACGGTCTCCGAGTAGCGATCCCATCACCATTCCTGACTTGTATCACGACTTCATTTCTTCTCTCCTTGTGAGCTCTCTGTAGTCCCTGTATCAGTTTGCAAAATGAGAGCAACCGATTAGTATCAAATACTCATGACATACAGAAATTTACAAGTAAACTAACATTAACTTTGTAAAATGATTATACTTTTACCGAAAGTACTGTTCTTTTTATCCGCCAAATACTTCTTGCAGTTACGCTTCCAGTGTCCCTTCTGCTTGCAGTACAAACATTCAATCTCTTTAGTGGCTCCGCCCTTGTTCCTCTTCTAAGAATCGGTCTTACCGGCTTCAGTAGATTTCTTCTTCTTGGACTTGCCCTTTTTTTCAAACTGGGGGGTCTTATTGACCATCAATACTATTTTGTTCTTCTGCATTCTAGCTTCCACAGTTTTGAGCATAGCAAACAACTCGTTTGCACTTTTCTCCACCATTCATGTTGTAATTCATGATAAAGCCATCGTATGATGGGGGGAGTGAAGCAAGCACGATATTTGTTACGAGTGTTGGAGGAATTCCAAATTCCAGAGAAGCTAGTCTATCAACATAGCCAGCAAGCTTTACTATATGCTCACTCATGGAGGAACCCTCTTTCATCTTGCATTCAATCAAGGCCTTGGTTAATTCAAAATGTTCGGTCCTTGCCTGCTTCTTCTACAGAACTTCCAGTGACCCAATTATAAATTGAGTAGTAGATCATTCAAAATGCTTCTGTAGTTCAGGATCCATGCTAGTTAACATGAGGCACTGGACTGAATCATAGTCATCACTACGAGCAGCGTAAGCAGCAACTTCTTCCGATGGTGCATCCTTTGCAGGAGCATCACTTCTACTTGTAGTTTGCGTTGGTATTTCCCCGAAGAGGAGAGGATGATGCAGTACAGTAGAGATAAGTATTTCCCTCAGTTAAGAGCCAACTTTATCAATCCAGTAGGAGAACCAAGCAAAATTCCGTTAAGCGCACCTGCACACACAAGAGCAAACACTTGCACCCAACGCAAATAAGAGGGTTGTCAATCCTATTAGCGGTTATTTGCAAGGATTAAATCTTATAGAGATAAATAGATAAACTAAAATACTAATTAAAATAAAAGTAAATAAATTGCAGCAAAGTATTTTTTGGTTTTTAATATATGATAAAGTAGACCGGGGGCCATAGTTTTCACTAGAGGCTTCTCTCTCGAACACATAGCATACGGTGGGTAAACAAATTACTGTTGGGCAATTGATAGAAAAGCAAATAATTATGACGGATTCATGGCAATGATCATGTATATAGGCATCACGTCCGAGACAAGTAGACCGACTCCTGCCTGCATCTACTACTATTACTCCACCCATCGACCGCTATCCAGCATGCATCTAGTGTATTAAGTATGAAACAGAGTAACGCTTAAGCAAGATGACATGATGTAGACAAAGAAAACTCAAGCAATATGATTAAAACTCATATTTTTATCCTTAATGGCAATAATACAAATACGTGTCATGTCCCCTTCTGTCACTGGGATTGAGCACCGCAAGATTGAACCAATCACAAAGCACCTCTCCCATTGCAAGATAAATCAATCTAGTAGGCCAAACCAAATCGATAGATCGGAGAGAAATACAAAGCTATAACAATCATGCATAAAAGAGTTCAGAGAAGACTCAAATATTTCTCATGAATAATCTGATCATAAACTCACAATTCATCGGATCCCAACAAACACACCGCAAAAGAAGATTACATCGGATAGAACTCCAAGAACATCGAGAACATGGTATTGAAGATCAAAGAGAGAGAAGAAGCCATCTAGCTACTAGCTATGGACCCGTAGGTCTGTGGTAAACTACTCAGACATCATCGGAAGGGCAGCAAGGTTGATGAAGAAGCCCTCCGTGATCGATTCCCCCTCCGGCAGAGTACCGGAAAAGGCCTCCAGATGGGATCGCGGAAGAACAGAGGCTTGCGGTAGTGGAAAGGTTTTCTCTTCTGTCTCCCTGTTGGTTTGGGAATATTTGTGAATTTATAGCGAAGGAATTAGGTCAAGAGGTGCCACGAGGGGCCCACAAGCCTGGGGGGCGCGCCTACCCCCCCTTGGCGCGCCCTCCAGGCTTGCCGCCTCCTAGTGGCTCTTCTGGTCTTCTCCCGAAGCTTCCTGGGTCTCTTCTGGTCCAGAAAAAAATTAATCCAAAGTTTTTTTCTCATTTGGACACTTTTTGATAATGATTTTCTGAAAAGGCAAAAACAAGCAGAAAACAGCAACTGGGACTGGGCACTGGGTTAATAGGTTAGTCCCAAAAAATGATATATAATGGCATACAATTGCATATAATACATCCAAGATTGATACTATAATAGCATGGAACAATCAAAAATTATAGATACATTGGAGACGTATCAAGCATCCCCAAGCTTAATTCCTGCTCGTCCTCGAGTAGGTAAATGATAAAAACATAATTTTTGATGTGGAATGCTACCTGTCATGTTTCATCATGTAATCTTTTTCTTACGGTATTGTCGGTGTAATGAGAATCAGGGTCTCATAAACCTTCTAGGCTTGGGGTTATGCTAATCTAAAGCTGTTGTGAAGCAGTCCCGGCTAGACGATACGACCTGCAAGTACTCCACCAGCAAGCAAGACCAAGAGCTCGCTGGGGAGAAGCTTCTTCCCGACAGCACATCTCATCCGGCAAGGTGAAGCCGGCAAGACAAGACTCCAGGCGGGTCATCCAGAAGATCAAGTCTACTGCTACCGGCAAGTAACGACCCGGCAAGCTCCCTTTGTCGTTACTTCATTGCTATACCTCGGCGGCCTGTCAGAGGCTCGCCGACAGGTGTCAAGCGGGCAGGTAGTTAGGTGAAGCTTGTCGGGGCATGTGGCAGCTTGCCGCCCTAGAAACACCTTTATTGACACCCGTCCTAGTGCGTGTCCAGATTATATTCACCCTATGTATTTACTACTTTGCCATTGTGGTAGCCCCTTTCATCTATAAAAGGAGGGCAAGGGCAACGTTTACAAGGATCGAACCTTTGCACAACTTGCATGCGTAGCTGCTCTTTCTGCACCTTGCCGGGAGAAGCGCTCCTTGTACTTGTGCTTATACACATCCAATACACAAAGCAGGAGTAGGGTTTTACACCTCACGGTGGCCCGAACCTGGGTAAACTCTTTGCGTCTCTGCTGGTTCTGCTCTTTGTGCTCGTTGATCTCCCTAGTCGAACCGCAAAAGGGGCTAGATGGCCCCATAGATGGTCGTACGCACGACATCTTTGGCGCTCCAGGTAGGGGGGCTCGCGTACGCGAATCTGCTCCAGCAGCGTCGGTTTTCATCTTCATCATCAACGGCGTCCCAGAGGAGCAAGGGCGTCGCCGCTGTGTCTACATCCGAGGCGCAGTTTTAACTGCTTGCGATAGTGAAGACAGCGGTGGCCAAACTTTCTGCCACATCGGCGACACCGGTGGCACAGCGTTCTTCATGGGCACTTTGAGCACCTTGCACGGCGCCCTGATGAATCGCAGTGTACTCACCGTGCTACAGAAAGAGCTAAGTTCTAACGCTCTAGTTACTTTCTATTATCTAGCCTTTTCCTCGAATGGCATTTTTTTGTGCATAACCTGTGCGCGGAGGAGCACTCTTGAAACATTATGCGCTCTGGGTTGTTCCGGGTCCGCCCAACAACGTCGTTGCGGCTGCGTTTGTCTCTAGAGAGTTAAGCTTCCGAGAAGGCGGCATTCTTGATAGGCTGCTAAACAGGACCTGATCCTAAGCGTCATCGACCAGATCGTGCACAATCGGAAGGCATTCTGGCGAGTGTAGGGATTAATTATGTGAAAATGCAATCATTTAAGGAAAAGGCTTAGCAAGTTTTTATTCTTTTAAGATTTCTGTGACCCATACGCTAAGGAGCCTTTTTGGGACTAGTTGCGCTCCACGTTGCCACAAGTCTGCTCGGCAACGTGAGCAGCTGTACTAGGACCGACAAGGTAAACCTTTTTGGGAGGTGGCATTCCCGGCAAGCTGCTAAGGGCCCGTTCCCTCAAGCGTTGCTGACTGGAGCGTACGCACTGGGAAGCATTCCGGCAAGCGAGGGGATTATTCGACAGAAATCAAGTTTTCACATGAGTTAAGTGCGACTAAGATGCTAATTAACTCATTATGCTAAAACACTGTTGCGGCGTTTTTATGCCCGAATCAGTGTTGCAGGTAAATGGGTGGAAGATAGCTTCGCGGTAGCACCAGCTTTGGTATTTGCGGAAACCGGTGTCGAGAACGTCAAAGTTCTCCGTTGAAACCGCAAGCCTTCCCGGCAAGCTCCTAGCTGGAAGCCGGTGTCGTGAATGTCAAAGTTATCCATTGAAACCTCAAGCCTTCCTGGCAAGCTCCTTGCCAGAAGCCGGCGTTCAGAACGTCAAAGTTCTCTGCTGAAACCGCAAGCCTTCCCGGCAAACTCCTTCCCGGAAGCCGACGTCGAGAACCCAGAGTTCTCCGCTGAAAAACAAAAAGCCTTCCCAGAAACGCCTTTCCGGAAGCCAGCATCGAGAACCTCAGAGTTCTCTGCTGAGGTCGAAACCTTTCTAGCGACGATCTTGCCGGCATCGAGAATTTTGAAGTCCTCTACCGGAGGCTAAAGCCTTCTTGGGAACTTTCTCCTCGGAATCCGACATCGAGAATCACGGATTTCTCTGTCGAAACCAAAAGCCCTCGTGGAAAGATTTTTCCGAAGGCAAAACCAGAGATTTGCTATTAAGCAGTAAGCTTCTAGCAAGAAAACCTTGTCGTTGAGCTGTGCGCTCTGACAAAGGGGGCTTTCGCCTTTGTCATTGAGCCAAATGCTCTGACGAGGGTGGAAGCATAGCAAACCTTGTCGTTGAGCTGTGCGCTCCGACAAGGGGGCTTTCACCCTTATCGTCGAGCCAAATGCTCTGACGAGGATGGGAGCATAGCAAACCTTGTCATTGAGCTGTGTGCTTCGACAAGGGGGCTTTCACTCTTTTCGTGGAGCCAGAGAAAGGCACCTTCGCGCGCAAGTTTCCAGGGGGCTCCGAAGCAGCAGATATGCCGAAAGGATTCTGGTAACAGCGGCTGCCTTGCCTTCCCGGTGGCTTCTATGATGGTCTTGCCGGGGATCAAGGGTAGCGACCGGACAAATCGCTTTCAGCATATGAGGGAGGCAAAGACGTTGGCGACTACCGAAAACACCTTCCTAGAAATTGGTATTGAGAACTTAGAGTTCTCTGCTGATGACAAAAGCCTTGCCGGGAATCCCCTTTCCAGCAAGCCAGCATCGAGAATTCAGAGTTCTCTGCTGAAATCAAAAACCGGCATCAAGAACCTTAAAGTTCTCTATCGGAAGCTAAAGCCTTCCCAGGAATAGCCTTCCCGGAAGCCAGCGTCGAGAACCATAGAATTCTCCGTTGAAAACAGAATTGGCATCGAGAAACCTAAAGTTCTCTACCATAAACAAGTCTTCTTTTAGCATCGAGATCTTTAAAGTTCTCTGCTAAACGGAAGTTTCAACATGAAGATCTCTCGAGCTCTCTGCAGATGAGCTCGGGGGCTGGCGGCCTTTTGGAATAACCTTTCCCGGGGGCTGCTTGCCGGATATTTTTCTTACCGGAAAAGACGTGATTATCATAACCCAAGCCAAGTTTTTGGTCCAACCTCCAGCATCGAGATCTTTCGAGTTCTCTATTGAAGGCAGTCCCGGGGGCTCCTGCCGGTGTAATGAGAATCAGGGTCTCATAAACCTTCTAGGCTTGGGGTTATGCTAATCTAAAGCTGTTGTGAAGCAGCCCCGGCAAGACGATACGACCGGCAAGTACTCCACCAGCAAGCAAGACCAAGAGCTCGATGGGGAGAAGCTTCTTCCCGGCAGCACATCTCATCCGGCAAGGCAGAGCCAGCAAGACAAGACTCCAGGCGGGTCATCCAGAAGATCAAGTCTATTGCTACCAGCAAGTAACGACCCGGCAAGCTCCCTTTGTCATTACTCCACCGCTCCACCTCGGCGGCCTGTCAGAGGCTCGCCAACAGGTGTCGAGCGGGCAGGTAGTTAGGTGAAGTTTGTCGGGGCACATGGCAGCTTGCCGCCCTAGAAACACCTTTATTGACACTCGTCCTAGTGTGTGTCCTGATTATATTCACCCTATGTATTTACTACTTTTCCATTGTGGTAGCCCCTTTCATCTATAAAAGAAGGGCCAGGGCAATGTTTACAAGGATCGAACCTTTGCACAACTTGCATGCGTAGCTGCTCTTTCTGCACCTTGCCGGGAGAAGCACTCCTTGTACTTGTGCTCATACACATCCAATACACAAAGCCGGAGTAGGGTTTTACACCTCACGGTGGCCCGAACCTGGGTAAACTCTTTGCGTCTCTGCTGGTTCTGCTCTTTGTGCTCGTTAATCTCCCTAGTCGAACCGCAAAAGGGGCTAGATGGCCCCATAGATGGTCGTACGCACGACAAGTATGAATAATAAGATCTGAATGATTCAAAGCAATAGTCTATAATTTGATATAAAGACATCAATACTCAAGCATACTAATAAACAATCATGTCTTTCAAAATAAAAATGCTAAAGAACGTTATCCATACAAAATCATATAATCTTGTCATGCTCCATCTTCTTAACACAAAGTATTTATCATGCACTACCCCAATGACAAGCCGAGCAATTGGTTCATACTTTTTAACGCGCTTCAGCTTTTTCAACTCCCACGCAATACATGAGCGCAAGCCATGGATATAGCACTATAGGTGGAATAGAGTGTGGTGGTAGAGATCAATAAGGGGAAGTCAAAAATAAGAAGATAGTCTCACATCAACGGGGCTAATCAACGGGCTATGGAGATGCCCTTCAATTGATGTCAATGTGAGGAGTAGGGATTGCCATTCAACGAATGCACTAAGAGCTATAAGTGTATGAAAGCTCAACATGAAAACTAAGTGGGTGTGCATCCAACTTGCTTGCTCATAAAGACCTCGGGCATTTGAGGAAGCCCATCATCGGAATATACAAGCCAAGTTCTATAATGAAAAATTCCCACTATTATATGAAAGTGACAAAATAGGAGACTCTCTATATGAAAAACATGGAGCTACTCTGAAAAACAAGTGTGGAAAAAGGATAGTAACATTGCCCCTTCTCTCTTTTTCTCTCATTTTTTTTCATGGCTCTTTTTCGCCTCTTTTTTTTCGTCCGGAGTCTCATCCCGACTTGTGGGGGAATCATGGTCTCCATCATCCTTTCCTCACTGGGACAATGCTCTAATAATGATGATCATCACACTTCTATTTACTTACAACTCAATATTACAACTCGATACTAGAACAAAAATATGACTCTATATGAATGCCTCTGGCAATGTACCAGGATGTGCAATGATGCTAGAGTAACATGTATAAAAAATGATGAACGGTGGCTGAGCCACAAATACTATGTCAGCTATATGATCATGCAAAGCAATATGACAATGATGATGTGTGTCATAAAAACGGAACGGTGGAAGTTGCATGGCAATATATCTCGGAATGGCTATGGAAATGCCATGATAGGTAGGTATGGTGGCTGTTTTGAGGAAGATATAAAGAGGCTTATGTGTGATAGAGCGTATCATATCACGGGGTTTGGATGCACCGGCGAAGTTTGCACCAACTCTCAATGTGAGAAAGGGCAATGCACGGTACCGAAGAGGCTAGCAAATTGCGGAAGGGTGAGAGTGTGTATAATCCATGGACTCAGATTAGTCATAAAGAACTCACATACTTATTGTGAAAGTTTATTAGCCCTCAAAGCAAAGTACTACTGCGCATGCCCCTAGGGGGATAGATTGGTTGGACAAGGTCCATCGCTCGTCCCCGACCTCCGCTCATAAGGTAGATAATCAACAATAAATCATGCTCCAACTTCTTACCATAACGATAGATCATACGTGCATGCTTCGGGAATCACAAACCTTAACACCAATATTCTTACTAATCCACAATTATCTACTAATACCTCCCACATATTAACATCTTAATATCGCAAAACTATTGCAAGGAATCAAACTTATCATATTCAGTGATCTACATGAAAGATTTTATTATATCCCTCTTGAATACTTAAAATATCAGGACCAAATTCATAACCCGTGCATATTACCATTGCTATTCATTAGACTCTCAAAAAGATATAAGTTAAGCATGAGAGTGCAACTATTTCTTTAAAATATAACCACCGCCGTGCTCTAAAAGATATAAGTGAAGCACTAGAGCAACTGCCTAGCTCAAAAGATATAAGTGAAGCAAATAGAGTATACTAACAAATCATGAATAATGTGTTTCCCTCTCAAAAAGGTGTGTTCAGCAAAGATGATTGTGACAAACTAAAAAGAAAACAAAATCAAACAAACTATATCACAAGACGCTCCAAGTAAAACACATATCATGTGATGAAAAAAAATATAGCTCCAAGTGAGTTACTGATAGATTGTAGATGAAAGAGGGGATGCCTTCCGGGGCATCCCCAAGCTTAGACGCTTGAGTCTTCCTTGAATATTACCTTGGGGTGCCTTGGGATTCCCCAAGCTTAGGCTCTTGCCACTCCTTACTCCTTTGTCCATCGTAGTCTCACCCAAAACTTGAAAACTTCAGCACACAAAACTCAACAGAAACATCGTGAGATCCGTTAGTATAACAAACAAATCTTAAACTTTAGGTACTGTTGTAAATTGATTCATATTTAATATTGGCATAATGCTACTGTACTCCAACTTATCCATGACTCATACCCCCTGATACGATCCATAGATTCATCAAAATAAGCAAACTACGCAACAAAAACAGAATCTGTCTAAAATAGAACAGTCTGTAAAGATCTATTTAAAAGACATACTTATGTAACTCCAAAAATTCTAAAAAAAAGGAAAAGGAAAAATTCATATACCAATACTTTTTTAAAATTTCAGATTTTTCTGACGCTCCAGTACAGAATTAAAATTCCAGTACTGGACGCAAAACTTTCTGTTTTTCCAAACAACATCAATTATACTATCATCCAAATCATCCCAATGGCATTACTTGGCACAAACACTAATTAAAACATAAAAATACAATCATAACAGAATCTATAATTATGTAAACTCTCAAAAACAAAAGGTAAAAGCAAAAAAATTATTTTATTCATTGGGTTGCCTCCCAACAAGCGCTATTGTTTTATGCCCCTCGCTAGGGATAATGCATAATTTCAAGTGTTGTCATCCTTCAAGTTAATTCCATACATGGCCCTCATAATAGATTCATATGGTGCTTTAATTATCTTTCTAGGGAAGTGTTCCATACCTTTCTTTAGTGGAAATTGAAATCGTATATTAGCTTTTTTTTCATGTCAATAATAGCACCAATTGTTCGTAGGAACGGCCTACCAAGTATTATGGGGCAAGAAGGATTACATTCAATATCAAGAGCAATAAAGTCCACGGGCACATAATTTCTATTTGCAAGAATAAGCACATCATTTATTCTACCCAATGGCTTTTTAATAGTGGAATCCACAAGATGCAAATTAAGGGAACAAGGATCCATGTCGGTGAGACCTAGCACATCATACAAAGATTTTGGTATAGTGGAAACGCTAGCACCAAGATCACAAAGAGCATTACATTCATAATCCTTAATTTTGACTTTAATAGTAGGTTCCCATTCATCTTGTAATTTTTTTGGAATTGAAACTTCCAACTCAAGTTTTTCTTCATGTGCTTTCATCATGGCTTCTACAATATGTTTAGTGAAAACTTTATTTTGTTCATATGCATTTGGTGAATTAATCATGGATTGCAACAAGGAAATACACTCGATTAAAGAACAACTATCATAATTAAAGTCCTTGTAATCCAAAGTAGTGGGTGCATTACTATTTAAAGTTTTGACATCTCCAAACCCACTTTTTTCATTTTTATCATCAAGATTATCACCCTCCAAGTAAGTGGGACTCCTTCTATCTAAAGATGACTCTTCTTCAGTCCCTTTTTCATCAAGTTTTATGTCACTAAATAATGATTCAATAGGAGTGACACCAATCATTTTAATATCTTCATCATTACTACGATAGAAACCGGATGGAATCGCTTTTTCTAGAAATTCTCGCTTAGCTCTCAACCAAGCGGTCCTTTGTTTACTTTCATTAATGGAGACATAGATAGCTTTAATAAACTCATTTATATCATGCCGCTACTTGTAGTCTGCGTTGGTATTTCCTCGAAGAGGAGAGGATGATGCAGTACAGTAGATATAAGTATTTCCCTCAGTTAAGAACCAATGTTATCAATCCAGTAGGAGAACCAAGCAAAATTCCGTTAAGCACACCTGCACACACAAGAGCAAACACTTGCACCCAACGCAAATAAGAGGGTTGTCAATCCTCTTAGCGGTTATTTGCAAGGATTAAATCTTATAGAGATAAATAGATAAACTAAAATACTAATTAAAATAAAGTAAATAAATTGCAGCAAGGTATTTTTAGGTTTTTAATATATGATAAAGTAGACCGGGGCCCATAGTTTTCACTAGAGGCTTCTCTCTCGAACACATAGCATACGGTGGGTGAACAAACTACTGTTGGGCAATTGATAGAAAAGCAAATAATTATGACGGATTCATGGCAATGATCATGTATATAGGCAGCACGTCCGAGACAAGTAGACCGACTCCTGCCTGCATCTACTACTATTAGTTCACCCATCGACCGCTATCCAGCATGCATCTAGGGTATTAAGTATGAAACAGAGTAACGACTTAAGCATGATGTAGAAAAGTAAACTCAAGCAATATGATTAAACCCCATCTTTTTATCCTTAATGGAAACAATACAAATACGTGTCATGTCCCCTTCTGTCACTGGGATTGAGCACCGCAAGATTGAACCCATCACAAAGCACCTCTCCCATTGCAAGATAAATCAATCTAGTAAGCCAAACCAAATCGATAGATCGGAGAGAAATAAAAAGCTATAATAATCATGCATAAAAGAGTTCAGAGAAGACTCAAATATTTCTCATGAATAATCTGATCATAAACTCACAATTCATCGGATCCCAACAAACACACCGCAAAAGAAGATTACATTGGATAGAACTCCAAGAACATCAAGGAGAACATGGTATTGAAGATCAAAGAGAGAGAAGAAGCCATCTAGCTACTAGCTATGGACCCATAGGTTTGTGGTAAACTACTCACACAACATCGGAAGGGCAGCAAGGTTGATGTAGAAGCCCTCCGTGATCGATTCCCCCTCCGGCAGAGTACCGGAAAAGGCCTCCAGATGGGATCGCAGAAGAACAGAGGCTTGCGGCAGCGGAAAGGTTTTCTCTTCTATCTCTCTGTTGGTTTGGGAATATTTGTGAATTTATAGCGAAGGAATTAGGTCAAGATGTGCCACGAGGGGCCCACAAGCCTGGGGGCGTACCTACCTCCCTGGGCACGCCCTCCAGGCTTGCCGCCTCCTCGTGGCTCTTCTGGTTTTCTCCCGAAGCTTCCTGGGTCTCTTCTGGTTCAGAAAAAATTAATCCAAAGTTTTTTTCTCGTTTGGACACTTTTTGATAATGATTTTCTGAAAAGGCAAAAACAAGCAAAAAACAGCAACTTGCACTGGGCACTGGGTTAATAGGTTAGTCCCAAAACTGATATATAATGGCATATAATTGCATATAAAACATCCAAGATTGAAACTATTATAGCATGGAACAATAAAAAATTATAGATACGTTGGAGACGTATCAAGCATCGCCAAGCATAATTCCTGCTCGTCCTAGAGTAGGTAAATGATAAAAACAGAATATTTTATGTGGAATGCTACCTATCATGTTTCATCATGTAATCTTTCTCTTACGGTTTGAATAATAAGATCTGAATGATTCAAAGCAATAGTCTATAATTTGATATAAAGACATCAATACTCAGGCATACTAATAAACAATCATGTCTTTCAAAATGAAAATGCTAAAGAACGTTATCCCTACAAAATCATACAATCCTGTCATGCTCCCTCTTCTTACCACAAAGTATTTATCATGCACTACCCCGATGACAAGCCGAGCAATTGGTTCATACTTTTTAACGCGCTTTAGCTTTTTCAACTCCCACGCAATACATGAGCTTAAGCCATGGATATGGCACTATAGGTGGAATAGAGTGTGGTGGTAGAGATCAATAAGGGGAAGTCAAAAATAAGAAGATAGTCTCACATCAACGAGGCTAATCAACGGTCTATGGAGATGCCCATCAATTGATGTCAATGCGAGGAGTAGGGATTGCCATGCAAAGGATGCACTAAGAGCTATAAGTGTATGAAAGCTCAACATGAAAACTAAGTGGGTGTGCATCCAACTTGCTTGCTCATGAAGACCTCGGGCATTTGAGGAAGCCCATCATTGGAATATACAAGCCAAGTTCTATAATGGAAAGTTCCCACTAGTATATGATAGTGACAAAATAGGAGACTCTCTATATGAAAAACATGGTGCTACTCTGAAGCACAACTGTGGAAAAAGGATAGTAATATTACCCCTTCTCTCTTTTTCTCTCATTTTTTTTTCATGGCTCTTTTTTGCCTCCTCTTTTTTTTCGTCCGGAGTCTCATCCCGACTTGTGGGCGAATCATGGTCTCCATCATCCTTTCCTCACTGGGACAATGCTCTAATAATGATGATCATCACACTTTTATTTACTTACAACTCAATATTACAACTCGATACTAGAACAAAAATATTACTCTATATGAATGCCTCTGGCAGTGTACCAGGATGTGCAATGATGCTAGTGTAACATGTATAAAATTGATGAACGGTGGCTGAGCCACAAATACTATGTCAACTATATGATCATGCAAAGCAATATGACAATGACGATGTGTGTCATAGAAACGGAACGGTGGAAGTTGCAAGGCAATATATCTCGGAATGGCTATGGAAATGCCATGATAGGTAGGTATGGTGGCTGTTTTGAGGAAGATATAAAGAGGCTTATGTGTGATAGAGCGTATCATATCACGGGGTTTGGATGCACCGGCGAAGTTTCCACCAACTCTCGATGTGAGAAAGGGCAATGAACGGTACCGAAGAGGCTAGCAAATTGCGGAAGGGTGAGAGTGCGTATAATCCATGTACTCACATTAGTCATAAAGAACTCACATACTTATTGCGAAAGTTTATTAGCCCTCGAAGAAAAGTACTACTACGCATGCCCCTAGGGGGATAGATTGGTAGGACAAGGTCCATCGCTCGTCCCCGACCGCCACTCATAAGGTAGACAATCAACAATAAATCATGCTCCAACTTCTTACCATAACGACAGATCATACGTGCATGCTTCGGGAATCACAAACCTTAACACCAATATTCTTACTAATCCACAATTATCTACTAATACCTCCCACATATTACCATCTTAATATCGTAAAACTATTGCAAGGAATCAAACTTATCATATTCAGTGATCTACATGAAAGTTTTTATTATATCCCTCTTGAGGACCTATCATATCAGGACCAAATTCATAACCCATGCATATTACCATTGCTTTTCATTAGACTCTCAAAAAGATATAAGTGAAGCATGAGAGTGCAACTATTTCTTTAAAATATAACCACCGCCGTGCTCTAAAAGATATAAGTGAAGTACTAGAGCAACTGCCTAGCTAAAAAGATATAAGTGAAGCACATAGAGTATTCTAACAAATCATGAATAATGTGTGTCCCTCTCAAAGAGGTGTGTTCAGCAAAGATGATTGTGACAAACTTAAAAGAAAACAAAAGCAAACAAACTATATCACAAGACGCTCCAAGTAAAACACATATCATGTGATGAATAAAAATATAGCTCCAAGTGAGTTACCGATAGATTGTAGACGAAAGAGGGGATGCCTTCCGAGGCATCCCCAAGCTTAGGATCTTGCCGCTCCTTATACCTTTATCCATCGTAGTCTCACCCAAAACTTGAAAACTTCAGCACAGAAAACTCAACAGAAACCTCATGAGATCCGTTAGTATAACAAACAAATCTTAAACTTTAGGTACTGTTGTAAATTGATTCATATTTAATATTGGCATAATTCTATTGTACACCAACTTATCCATGACTCATACCCCCCGATACGATCCATAGATTCATCAAAATAAGCAAACTATGCAACAAAAATAGAATATGTATAAAACAGAACAATCTGTAAAGATCTATTTAAAACTTATACTTCTGTAACTCCAAAAATTCTCAAAAATTAATACAACGTAAACAATTCATATAAAAATAATGTGTCAAAATTTCAGATTTTTTTGACACTCCAGTATAGAATTAAAATTCCAGCACTGGATGCAAAACTTTCTGTTTTCCAAACAGCATCAATTATACTATCATCCAAATCATCCCAAAGGCATTACTTGGCACAAACACTAACTAAAACATAAAAATACAATCATAACAGAGGCTATAATTGTGTAAACACTCAAGAACATAAAGTATTGGGTTGTCTCCCAACAAGCTCTTTCTTTATAGCCATTAAGTTAGGCTTGAGATTTCAATGATGCTCACGTCAAAGACAAGAATTGAAGCACAAGGAGAGCATCATAAAACATGTGACAAACATATTTAAGTCTAACATACTTCCTATTCATAGGCATTTTATAGGAAAACAAATTATCAAGACAAGCATTATCTAGCATATGCAAGGAAGAAGAATAAAACATTGACAATTTCAACACAACGAGAGGTAATTTAGTAACATGGAAATTTCCACAACCATATTTTCCTCTCTCATAATAATTACATGTAGGATCATAATCAAATTCAAAAATAGAGCTATCATATAAAATTTAATCTTCATGATCCACATGCATAAAAGTTTTATAATCTTCCAAGATAGTGGGATTAACATCAACTAAAGTCATGACCTCTCCAAACCCACTTTTATCAAAAATTTCATAAGATTGATAATTCTCCAAAGTACTGGGATCATTATTACCTAAAGTTGACGCTCTTCCAAACCCACTTTTAATAGTATTGCAAACATTATTATCAATAACATATTCATCATGAGGCTTAAATAAATTTTCAAGATCATAAGAAACATTATCACCCCAATCATGATCATTGCAATAAGTAGTGGACACAACAAAATTATTATCCCCAAGCTTGTAGTTTTGCATATTATTAGCACAATTCACATTAATAGAATTTATAGTAACATCATTGCAATCATGCTTTTCAATCAAGGAGCTATCATGAATCACTTTATAAATTTCTTCTTCTAACACTTCATCACAATTTTCAGATTCATGATTTTCAAGCAAAACTTCATAGAGAAAATCAAGAGCACTCAAATCACTAGCAATTGGTTCATTATAATTGGATCTTTTCAAAAGATTAGCAAGTGGATGAGGATCCATAGTGATCTTAAATTTTTGTTTTACTTTCTGTTCTTATGTGTTGACATGGCAATAAAAGCAAGCAAGCAAGCAAATAAAATATTTTTGTGTTTTTGTAAAAAAAAAATAGAAGTGGGGGAGATGAAAACGAGAGGCAAATGCAAATAAAGTAAATACAAGTGGATGATAGTTTGTGCGAAGGTACTTGGTAATTTTGATGATGTCTCCCCGGCAACGGCACCAGAAATTCTTCCTGCTACTTGTAGTCTGTGTTGGTATTTCCCCGAAGAGGAGAGGATGATGTAGTATAGTAGAGATAAGTATTTCCCTCAGTTAAGAACCAAGGTTATCAATCCAGTAGGAGAACCAAGCAAAATTCCGTTAAGCGCACCAGCACACACAAGAGCAAACACTTGCACCCGACGCAAATAAGAGGGTTGTCAATCCTATTAGCGGTTATTTGCAAGGATTAAATCTTATAGAGTTAAATAGATAAACTAAAATACTAATTAAAATAAAAGTAAATAAATTGCAGCAAGGTATTTTTAGGTTTTTAAGATATGATAAAGTAGACCGGGGGCCATAGTTTTCACTAGAGGCTTCTCTCTCGAACACATAGCATACGGTGGGTGAACAAATTACTATTGGGCAATTGATAGAAAAGCAAATAATTATGACAGATTCATGGCAATGATCATGTATATAGGCATCATGTCTGAGACAAGTAGACCGACTCCTGCCTGCATCTACTACTATTAGTCCACCCATCGACCGCTATCCAGCATGCATCTAGGGTATTAAGTATGAAACAGAGTAACGCCTTAAGCAAGATGACATGATGTAGACAAAGTAAACTCAAGCAATATGATTAAACCCCATCTTTTTATCCTTAATGGCAACAATACAAATACATGTCATGTCCCCTTCTGTCACTGGGATGGAGCACCACAAGATTGAACCCATCACAAAGCACCTCTCCCATTGCAAGATAAATCAATCTAGTAGGCCAAACCAAATCGATAGATTGGAGAGAAATACAAAGCTATAATAATCATGCATAAAAGAGTTCAGAGAAGACTCAAATATTTCTCATGAATAACCAGATCATAAACTCACAATTCATCGGATCCCAACAAACACACCGCAAAAGAAGATTATATCGGATAGAACTCCAAGAACATCGAGGAGAACATGGTATTGAAGATCAAAGAGAGAGAACAAGCCATCTAGCTACTAGCTATGGACCCGTAGGTCTGTGGTAAACTACTCACACATCATCAGAAGGGCAGCAAGGTTGATGTAGAAGCCCT
This sequence comes from Elymus sibiricus, assembly GCA_039707655.1. NCBI lineage: Eukaryota > Viridiplantae > Streptophyta > Magnoliopsida > Poales > Poaceae > Elymus > Elymus sibiricus. Next base: position 260,460,326 of record CM077674.1, read on the forward strand.
CCGTGATCGATTCCCCCTCCGACAGCGTACCAGAAAAGGCCTCCAAATGGGATCGCGGAAGAACAGAGGCTTGCGGCGGCGGAAAGGTTTTCTCTTCTAAATCTCTGTTGGTTTGGGAATATTTGTGAATTTATAGCGAACGAATTAGGTCAAGATGTGCCACGAGGGGCCCACAAGCCTGGGGGGCACGCCTACCCCCCTGTGCTCGCCCTCCAGGCTTGTCACCTCCTTGTGGCTCTTCTGGTCTTCTCCCGAAGCTTCCTGGGTCTCTTCTGGTCCAGAAAAAATTAATCCAAAGTTTTTTTCTCGTTTAGACACTTTTTGATAATGATTTTCTGAAAAGGCAAAAACTAGCAAAAAAACAGCTACTGGAACTGGGCACTGGGTTAATAGGTTAGTCACAAAAAATGATATATAATGGCATATAAAACATCCAAGATTGATACTATAATAGCATGGAACGATAAAAAATTATTGATACGTTGGAGACGTATCACATGCTTGGGTGGCAAAATTTTAGTTTTGAGATTTTCCACATCATGAGCAATTCTATTCTGTTTCCTAGCCAATTCATGAACTCTATTCAATTTTTCTTCTATCATAGCATTGAAATTCTTTTGCGAACTAATAAATTTTTTAATATTACTTTCAAGATCAGAGGGCATCCTATTATTATTATTTTATGAATTACAATAAGGATTGCCATAATTATTAGAGGAATTTCCAGGAAACGGTCTAGGATTGAAATTACCCCTATAAGCATTGTTGTTGAAATTATTTCTAGAGACAAAATTCACATCAATAGCATCATTATTTTGCTCAATCAAGGTAGACAATGGCACATCATTAGCGTCAATATGAGCATTTTTACTAGCAACCAATTTCAATAGAGCATCCATCTTATCACTCAAAGTATTAATTTCTTCAACAGAATTTACCTTCTTTCCAGTTGGAGTTCGTTCAGTGTGCCATTGAGAATAATTTGTGATGATATTATCAAGAAGTTTTGTAGCTTCTCCCAATGTAATTTCCATAAAAGTACCGCCTGCGGCAGAGTCTAGCAAATTTCTAGAGTGTAACATCCCCAGATCTTAACCCTATCATTAAGCTAATTAAATTGCCATGTCATCATGATCATCCTAAATAAATTGCATTTAGAGGATAATCCAACTTCAAGTTCAAATTTAAAATAAAGTCAAAATTAAAAGTTATCCAAACAGTAGAACAAAAGTGTTCATAATATTGCAAATATTCCCAAAGCAATTAAAAAAACCAACATTAATTGAATTCCAAATTTGACCCTAGTAACCAAAACAGTACCCAAAACAGCCTTATTAAATCCATTTTCATTTATGAAAAATTCAAATGGATTCAAATAATTCCCAAACTTTTTGTGGCAGTGCAGAATAATGCCATGTATTTATGTGGACAAGTTTCACATTTTACAAAATGCATTTAGCAGCTCAAATTATTTGCAAACTCTCTGTAAAATGAAAAACAGACAAAGAATTGGAAAAGGCCGAAGTCTCCTATGCATATGGGCTTAAGTTTGAATAGTACCAGGCCGGCCCATCTCTCTCTTCTCTCTCCTTCCCGCCTCGCTATCGGCCGCGCCATGGCCAGAGCGCGGTGGCTCCGGCCGCTGGCCGCCACCTGCCACCGCAGGCCAGCGGGGAGGATAAGGCCGAGCCCCATCCACTCCCCCTGGACACCTCGCCCACTCGCCTTCCCCTCCCCTCGCTCCGCTCGCTCTCCCCCTTTCTCTCCAGTACGTCGCCGTCGCCACCGTTCGTCTCCGTCGCGGCGACCGTCGCCCCCGCTTCCTTCCACCATGTCCGGGGTCCTCATCGTGCCCGACTCCGTCACCTGCGGCAAGCGGCCGCAGCCGGGGAGCTCCACATCGAGCGGATCGAGCCGCCCCCTTCTTTTCGGTCTCCGGCGATCTCCGGTGAGCTCTGCTGCTACTAAACACTCCAAGGGCCACCGTGAGCCGCGCCGTAAGCCCCTGCATCCCCTCCTTCCTCTGGTTCATTTCCACGCGCCGTAGCTAGCCGTGCGCGTCACGCCTCCATGGCCGAAGCTCCGCTCCGCTGTCGTGCTCGCCGCCGTTGTTCCCGTCGCTGTCGTGGCCGTCCGAGCACGCCATTGTGCTCGGGGCACTCTCATTGTGCGGCCGGGCCTCTCTAAATGCACGCGCGCACGCTAGGTGGCCGATTCCACGAAGCTCCCGAGAGCGCCACCGCCGTCGTCGTCGTAGCGCTCAACTCCGGCCACCCCAGTCGGCGGGACCACCACGGTTGGATGCGGCTCGACCTCTTCGTTCGAACGCGGGGTCGCACGCGTCAAATGGCGCACCATAGCCGGTTTCCGCCGCTGCCCCGTGCGCGCCATCACGTTTCAGCGTCGCCGGCCACTGCCGACGTGTCGCGGTTGGGGCCACCACTGGGTCGCTGACCAGTGGGTCCCCTGGCCCCAGTTGACTGGGTTGACCCAGTCAACGTGCTGACTGGGCAACCCCAGTCACTGATATGCGGGTCCCACCCGCTTAATTACTGTTTTAGATTAATTTAATTAATTAGTTAACTAATGTGTCATTGACAGTAGGCCCCACTAGCTAATTAACCTAATTAGTTAAAATTAAACTCTGTTTAATTAGCTGTGTCACTGACAAGTGGGTCCCAGTGGTCAGGTTTGACCTGGACCAGCTGGAGTTGACCACTGACGTCATGCTGACGTCATACTGATGTCATCAGCCACTGTTCTGGATAATGCAAATTTAGTAATTAAAAATAATTCCAGAAATTCTTTAAATCTTTGAAAATTCGTAGAAATTCAACCGTAGCTCGGATCGAAAAGTTTTCAACATGAAAGTTGATTAGAAAAATGAGACGAATCTGAATATGTGTTCAAAATGCTTGACCATCACTCCTAGCTATCTAAACATGGAACCTTCCCCTCCGGTTCAGTATACCGAAATCTGCCTAAGGCCGGGAAAATATCCCAGATATTTTCCCGCATCGTCTGCGACGTGTAGCATTGCATTAGGTCACCACCAGCACTGCATTTTGCCATGTCATGCACTGTGTTGCATTTGATTTCTTTTATTTATTGTTTCTTCTCCCTCTTATCTTCCGTTAGACCCCGAGACCGACGCTGCCACGGAGGACTACTACTCCGTCGACGACCTCTCTTTTGCCGCAGAGCTTCTAGGCAAGCAAACCCCCTTGAGCATGCCTATATCACCTATTCTTTCTCCCTCCTGCTTGCATTAGAATTTGCTACTGCTTTTGTTTGATCCTATTATGATGCATAGCCTGTTTTTGTAAACTACTATTGATACCTTACCTGCTATCCTAAATGCTTAGTATAGGTTGGTTGGTAAACCATCTGTGGCCCCTCTTTCTTGTCCTAGTTTCCCCGCTTAGTTACCAGTGCCCCGATCGAGGTGATCGATGGGCTAAGACCAGCACATAACCGCACAACCCCCTAAGTTGCCCGACTCTGCAGAGCTACCATCGAGTGCCGAGGGTGATACCTCTTATCTCACTACCGATGTGGACTCTGTACTACAGCTAGTCGGTGGTGGATTATCGAGGGTGATTCCTCTTTGACCACCTCCATTAAAGCTTCTATCGTGCAACTCCGCAAGGGTGAATCCAACGAGGGTGATTTCTCCGGGTTCACCTTGACGGATACATCGAGTAGGAATCCAACGAGGGTGATTCCTCGGATTCCATCTTGATGTTATGGACACACGGGTACCTTGGCCTTATTACAGATACTTGATAAAGTCGGGTCGACCCCGAGGGGTACCCGCGAGAGATGTGGAGTCGGGTTGACCATGAGGGTACCCGCGAGATAATTACGTGGCACGGCCGGGCATTCCTAGCCCTTGCCGTAAGTCCACGAGACGGGGTGACGGGGTCACATGTTCGTGAGTCTCTGCTCGTCTCCGCGAGCTCCTAATAAATCACTAACGGATTTGGGTATTTGATCTGAGTTGGCCACTGGCCTATATGCACTGCCACCACGCGGGATAATGATTTAATGGGGCCCTCGGCGCCGTATGTATCAGCCGAAAGCTCTGTCAGATGTCCAGTTCAGCATTGCGGCACGGCTGGGCCGGCGCCATCCAGGACAGAGGTGGTGCCTGGATTTGCCCTGCCCGCAATGACCCGGAGTGCAAAGGGCGATGGGCCCAAGACCCCTGAGCACTTAGGATGTAGACCGGCGGGGACCTCTCTGCTGAGCCTAGGTAGGGCTACGGTGTGTCGATCAGCCGAGGCCGGGCATGACCCAGGAAAGTGTGTCCGGCCAGAGTTAATCGAGCATGTTGGGTAACGGTAGTGCACCCCTGCAGGGAAGATTATCTATTCGAATAGCCATGTCCACGGTAACAGGACGCTCAGTGTAGTATCCTGATCTACTACAACTTGAACTGGATACATGTTAATTAATTGTTAGCTCCGGGATTGCTTTCTCGCAGGGAGTCGAGGAAGGATCTCTGTGCTTTGCTACTACAAACTTATTACTTTATGTTATGTACTAATCTGCACTCTTCTAATGCTGCAAGACGCTGAAGATGCTAGTCTTTGATAGGCTAGGCCTTCCCTCTACTCTGGCATTTCTGTAGTCCAGTCCACAGATACAGCCCCTTCATTTGATACTGATGCATTAATAGAATAGATCTGATGTAAGTCTTGCGAGTACTTTGGATGAGTACTCACGGTCGCTTTGCTTCCCTTTTTCCCCCATACCCGATTGCTGCGACCAGATGACGGAGCCCCGGAGCTAGCTGCCCCAGTCGACGACTACTACTACCCTATCGGTGGAGCCTATTGCTACATGGAGACCGATGGCCAGGAGTAGTTTAGGAGGCTCCCAGGCAGGAGGCCTTGCCTCTTTCGATCAGAGCCGTTGTTTGTTTTCGCCTTCTTAAGGCACTCTTGTCTAATTATGTCTGTTCCCAGACATTGCTGCTTTCGCTGACGCTTGTGTAACTCAAGCTTATGTATTCGAGCCCTCGAGGCCCCTGGCTTGTAATATTAAGCTTGTATTATTTTATTTTGTGTCTAGAGTTGTGTTGTGATATCTCCAAGTGAGTCCCAAGGCTTGATCGTGTGCATTTGCATGTATGATTAGCGCACGGTCGGGCCGGGGGCGTCACATAGAGACAAAGTTTAGTCCCGCATAATTTTTTTGTATGATCATCCATAAATTCAAGCCATGAGTTGGGCAATTTCTTATCATTAATTTCATTCTCTCCCAAGATTGTGCAACATGTTCATGCTCAAGTTGCTTAAAATTCATAATTTGATTTCTTAAAGAAATAATCTTAGCGGGAGGAAAATACTTGGTAATAAAAGCATCCTTACACTTATCCCAAGAATCAATACTATTTCTAGGCAAGGATGAAAACCAATTTTAGCACGGTCTCGTAGTGAGAACGGAAATCATTTTAATTTGACAATATCATTATCCACATCTTTTTCTTTTGCATATCACAAAGCTCAACGAAAGTATTTAGATGGGATGCAACATCTTCATTAGGACTACCAGAAAATTGTTCTTTCATAACAAGATTAAGCAAGGCAGCATTAATGTCACATGACTCCGCACTAGTGGCGGGAGGAGCAATAGGAGTACTAATAAAATCATTATTATTAGTATTGGAAAAGTCACACAATTTTGTATTTTCTTGAGACATCGCGACGAAGCAAGCAAACTAGCAAACAAGCAAATATTTTTTTTTGTGTTTTTGTAAAAAAAATTAGAAGTGGGGGAGATGAAAATGAGAGGCAAATGCAAATAAAAGGCAAATAAATGCAAGTGAATGATAGTTTGTGAGAAGGTACTTGGTAATTTTGATGATGTCTCCCCGGCAACGGCGCCAGAAATTATTCCTGCTACTTGTAGTCTGCGTTCATATTTCCCCGAAGAGGAGAGGATGATGCAGTACAGTAGAGATAAGTATTTCCCTTAGTTAAGAACCAAGGTTATCAATCCAGTAGGAGAACCAAGCAAAATTCCGTTAAGTGCACCTGCACACACAAGAGCAAACTCTTGCACCCAACGCAAATAAGAGGGTTGTCAATCCTCTTAGTGGTTATTAGCAAGGAATAAATCTTATAGAGATAAATAGATAAACTAAAATACTATTTAAAATAAAAGTAAATAAATTGCAGCAAGGTATTTTTAGGTTTTTAATATATGATAAAGTAGACCAGGGGCCATAGTTTTCACTAGAGGCTTCTCTCTCGAACACATAGCATACGGTGGGTAAACAAATTACTGTTGGGCAATTGATAGAAAAGCAAATAATTATGACGGATTCATGGCAATGATCATGTATATAGGCATCACGTCCGAGACAAGTAGACCGACTCCTCCCTGCATCTACTACTGTTACTCCACCCATCGATCGCTATCCAGCATGCATCTAGTGTATTAAGTATGAAACAGAGTAACGCCTTAAGCAAGATGACATGATGTAGACAAAGTAAACTCAAGCAATCTGATTAAACCCCATCTTTTTATCCTTAATGGCAACAATACAAATATGTGTCATGTCCCCTTCTGTCACTGGGATTGAGCACCGCAAGATTGAACCAATCACAAAGCACCTCTCCCATTGCAAGATAAATCAATCTAGTAGGCCAAACCAAATCGAGAGATCGGAGAGTAATACAAAGCTATAATAATCATGCATAAAAGAGTTCAGAGAAGACTCAAATATTTCTCATGAATAATCTGATCATAAACTCACAATTCATCGGATCCCAACAAACACACCGCAAAAGAAGATTACATCGGATAGAACTCCAAGAACAACGAGGAGAACATGGTATTGAAGATCAAAGAGAGAGAAGAAGCCATCTAGCTACTAGCTATGGACTCGTAGGTCTGTGTTAAACTACTCACACATCATCGGAAGGGCAGCAAGGTTGATGAAGAAGCCCTCCATGATCGATTCCCACTCCGGCAGAGTACCGGAAAAGGCCTCCAGATGGAATCGCGGAAGAACAGAGGCTTGCGGCGGCGGAAAGGTTTTCTCTTCTGTCTCCCTGTTGGTTTGGGAATATTTGTGAATTGCTAGCGAAGGAATTAGGTCAAGAGGTGCCACGAGGTGCCCACAAGCCTGGGGGGCGCTTACCCCCCTAGGGCGCGCCCTCAAGGCTTGCCGCCTCCTCGTGGCTCTTCTGGTCTTCTCTCGAAGCTTCCTGGGTCTCTTCTGGTCCAGAAAAAAATAATCCAATGTTTTTTTCTTGTTTGGACACTTTTTGAGAATGATTTTCTGAAAAGGCAAAAACAAGCAGAAAATAGCAATTGGCACTGGGCACTGGGTTAATAGGTTAGTCCCAAAAAATGATATATAATGGCATATAATTGCATATAAAACATCCAAGATTGATACTATAATAGCATGGAACAATCAAAAATTATAGATACATTGGAGACATATCAATCACCCAGGCGGTGATCCAGCACATACTCCTTAGCACTCCTGAGAACAAATCTCAGGTTCCGGATCCAATCCGCATAATTTCCACCAATAGCAGCCAAGTTTTCTTTCTCTAACATAGGGGCTAAGTTGAATATATTACGAGCCATTGATCTACAACGATAGATATAAAATTAATTTAGACATTTATTCATAATTAATAATGCACTAGTGTTTAAACAAATTTTAATATAAAGTGCACTCCCACTCAAATCAATATCTCTCATAATTGAAAGTGAGTGATTCAAGATCCTGATTTCATTCACACCCATGGATGGTAGCATCTCATATGATGTGAATTTCAACCGGTAGGCAATCTTTTGCCGATCATATCACCATATGCCTCTTGTTCATCTTTCAATGTTTTGCGCTCCGAACTCAGAACTTTTCTGCCAGGACTTCAAGACAACCGAGTGTTTCTGCTGTGAGGTCTTACCTCACCCACCTTACACTTAACTTCTTGTTTGTAATCATGGTAGAATGTAGTACTCCGAAAGGCCACATGTTATAGACGGTTGCTACACTAGGAAGAGCACCTTTTAACTTGATATTTTCTGTGAAAGATAACCCTAATAATTGACTACTGCGCAATCAAAGGGTTCAAACAACAAAGGGATAAACATCTCAGGCAATTCATAAAAGCATGATATGGTATAGCCCTGGGCGCCTGGAATCCTTCGTGACCATCTTCAATCTTCAGTTGAAGCGTCGTGACGGCCAATATTTCGTTTCCGTGGCAACCGTTTCAAAAATGCTGCCTTGGCGGCAATTTCAGAAAACGTTGCCGTGGCGACCGTTTCAAAAAAACTTTGCTGTGGCACCAAATTCATAAATTCCGCCGTGGCACGAAATTATAGCTCCTCGTCCCGCGCCTAGTTCACCTTCTCCACGTCGGGGTCCTCCGTGTATGCTTGCCATCGTCACCTGTAACTTGTAGGCTATTTCTACGATATTTACATTAACATGGCAATCTCGTGGCTCCAGCCATCATGCCGTGACGCACAGGCCACTTAACATTACAACATATAACCATCTCATACATAAACTCATTATCATGACGGAGGCTATACCACATCATATGCATACTATGCAAAACCAAGTTAGACATCCTCTAATCGATTTTAGCAAATTTTAGTTACGTGGTTAACCAGTTTTAACAAATAATACTAGCTACCTACATCCCCAACATAGGCGATAATTCTTGTTGCTAGATTAAGTTTTGGGGTGTGTGAGGGAAGATAATTAATTAAAAATCTCTAGCCCCACTCAAATACGCATGACCCCCTAGAAGATCGTCCATCTTCAACACCCTCAGTGTACGCAATGGTTCACTATTCTTGACTATGAAGAGGCCCAAGGAACTGTTAGCAGATTGTCGACAGCCAGAGCCGAGCGATTGTCATAACTTTGTATAAAGCCTCACCATGCCACCAATGAAGTGAACCAAAGCAACACTCGAGGGAAGCATAGCAAGAACATCAAACCCTCACATCCACATGTGATCTTGATTGCAACCTGCACCTACTCATATAACTGCTCTTGATGCCACTGTTGGAAAACGTAGTAGAAAAAAATCGCACCTACGCACACCCAAGATCAATATGAAGATGCATTATGGGTTGGGATCATGATCGTTGCCGTCACCGAGTTGCAGCGGAAGAAGAACGTGTCGGTGTAGATCGTACTTGAAGTCCCACGAATCGTCGATGAACGATCCCGCGAACCACCCACGAACAGTCCCTCGAACCAAAGACCGAAGGCACGACCTCTCTACGTGGTTGCAAGCGTACAACCTTCACGATGTGGCAGCACTTCGCCGTCCAGAGCTAATCGTCACCGGAGAATTAGAGGAAGGAGATTAGAACCACACCGGGCTTCTAATTATGAGGATTATAGGATCTAGGTCTAACTCTAATTAGATCAACTAGAACTAGAGGGAACTAGAGGTGGCTCAAAAACTTGTGTGTCTCCATAGAGCAATAACCCCTGGTAAATATAGGTTGGAGGGGAGGGAGAGGGCATCCACCAAGGAGGGAAAGTCCCTACTTGGGGCGCCGGCCTTCGGAGGAGGAGATGGACTCCTCCCCCACTCCAATTCACCCCCTGATACGTCTCCAACATATCTATATTTTTTTATTGTTTCATGCTATTATATTATCAATCTTGGATGCTTTATATGCAATTATATGCTATTTTATATCATTTTTTGGGACTAACCTATTAACCCAGTGCCCAGTGCCAGCTCCCGTTTTTGCTTGTTTTTGGCTTTTCAGAAAATCAATATCAAATAAAGTACAAATGGAAAAAAAATCTTTAGATTAATTTTTTCTGGACCAGAAGGGACCCTAGAAGCTTCGGGAGGTGGCCACAAGCTCTAGGGGCACGCCCTAGGGGGGTAGGCATGGCCCCTGAGCTTGTGGGCCCCACACAACTCCGTTTGACCTAATTCCAAGCCTATAAATTCCCATATATTCCCAAACCAACAGAACAAAAGACGAAATAACTTTTTCACTGCCGCAAGCTTCTGTTCTTCCACGATCCCATCTGGAGGCCTTTTTCGATAATCTGCCGGAGGGGGAATCGATCACGGAGGGCTTCTACATCAACCTTGCTGCCCTACCGATGATGTGTGAGTAGTTCACCACAGACCTACGGGTCCATAGCTAGTATCTAGATGGCTTCTTCTCTCTCTTTGATCTCCAATACCATGTTCTCCTCGATCTTCTTGGAGTTCTATCCGATGTAATCTTCTTTTGCGGTGTGTTTGTTGGGATCCGATGAATTGTGGGTTTATGATCAGATTGTTCATTGAAAGTAATTGAGTCTTTTCTGAACTTTATTATGCATGATTGTTATAGCTTTGTATTTCTCTCCGATCTATCCATTTGGTTTGGCCAACTAGATTGATTTATCTTCAGTGGGAGAGGTGCTTTGTAATGGGTTCAATCTTGCGGTGCTCTATATCCGAGTGACAAAGTAGGGGACAAGACACGTATTTCCAGTGTTGCCATTAAGGATAAAATGATGGGGTTTATTCATATTGATTTGAGTTTACTTTGTCTACATCATGTCATCTTGCTTAAGGCGTTACTCTGTTTGTTATGTACTTAATACCATAGATGGATGCTGGATAGCGGTCGATTGGTGGAGTAATAGTACTAGTTGCAGGCAGGAGTCGGTCTATTTATCTCGGACGTGATGCCTATATATATGATCATTGCCGTGAATAACATCATAACTATGCGCTTTTCTATCAATTGCCCAACATTAATTTGTTTACCCACCGTATGTTATGTGTTCGAGAGAGAAGCCTCTAGTGAAAACTATGGCCCCCGGGTCTATCTTAAACATAAAAATAAAACCTAAAAACCTTTGCTGCAATTTATTTTTGTTTCTATTATTTTACAATTTATACTTTTGCCTTTACAAGATTTAATCCTTGCAATTAACGAGTTCAAGGGGATTGACAACCCTCTTGCCCGTGCTGGGTGCATGTATTTGCTTTTGTGTGCGCAGGTGCTGCTCACGAGGGTTTGCGTGATTATCCTATTTGTTCGATAAACCATGGTTCTCACTGAGGGAAATACTTATCTCTACTGTACTGCATTTCCCCTCCTCTTCGGGGGAAATCCCAACGCAGCTCACAAGTAGCAGGAAGAATTTCTGGCGCCGTTGCCGGGGAGACATCATCAAATCCTATCAAGTACCTTCACTAAACTATCATCTACTTGCTCTACTTTTTATTTGCCTCTCTATTTGCCTTTTTATTTGCATCTCATTTTCATCTTCCCCATTTCTCTAAAAGTCAAAAAATACAAAAATATTTTACTTTGCTCGTTTGCTTGCTTTGTCGTTATGTCTCAAGAAAACACCAAGTTGTGTGACTTTTCAAATTCTAATAATAATGATTTTATTAGTAGTCCAATTGCTCCTCCTGCCACTAGTGCGGAGTCTTACGATATTAATGCCGCTTTGCTAAATCTTGTTATGAAAGAACAATTTTCTGGAAATCCTAATGAGGATGCTGCTTCCCATCTTAATACTTTCGTTGAATTATGTGATATGCAAAAGAAAAAAGATGTGGATAATGATATTATTAAGTTGAAATTATTTACGTTCTCATTAAGAGATCGTGCTAAAACTTGGTTTTCATCCTTGCCTTGCAATAGTATTGATTCATGGGATAAGTGTAAGGATGCTTTTATTGCCAAGTATTTTCCTCCTGCTAAGATTATTTCTCTTAGAAATCAAATAATGAATATTAAGAAACTTGAGCAAGAACATGTTACACAAGCTTGGGAGAGAATGAAATTAATGATTAAAAATAGTCCCACTCATGGTTTAAGCTTATGGATGATTATACAAAATTTCTATGCGAGGCTAAACTTTGTTTCTAGAAATCTTCTAGACTCTGCTGCAGGTGGTACCTTTATGGGAAATACATTGGGAGAGGCTACAAAGCTTCTCAATAATATGATGAGAAATTATTCTCAATGGCACACCGAACGAGCTCCAACTGGTAAGAAGGTAAATTCTGTCGAAGAAATTGCTACTTTGAGTGATAAGATGGATGCTCTTATGAATATGTTTACTAGCAAAAGTGCTCAAGTTGATCCTAATGATGTGCCACTATCTACTTTGATTGAGCAAAATAATGATGCCATTGATGTGAATTTTGTTGCTAGAAATAATTTCAACAACAATGCTAATAGAGGAAATTTTTATCCTAAGCCGTATCCCAGAAATTCCTCTAATAATTATGGTAATTCCAATGGTAATTCTTATAATAATAATAGGATACCTACTGATCTTGAGAACAACATTAAATAATTTATTAATTCTCAAAAGATTTTTAATGCTATGGTAGAAGAAAAACTACATAAAATTAATGATGTGGCTAGAAACATGGATAGGATTGCTCATGACGTGGAAACTCTTAAAATTAAAACTTTGCCACCTAAGCATGATATTAATGAGTCTATTAAATCTATCCAAGTCTCCATTAAGGAAAGTAAAGAGAGAACCGCTAGGTTGTATAACACCCCCAAAATTTAACCATATTTTATTGAGTAAAAATTGGTTAGAAATAAAATTTTGAATTATATTAGGTCTTTTATTAATTTCAGAGTATTTTCTGGTTTCTGTTTTCCAAAATTCTTCCCTCCATATAGAAACTTTTTGAAAAAAAATATTGTGGGCCTGGTAGTTTTCTTAAATCATTTCATTTATATTTTAAATAACAGTAGGAAATATTTCATAATAAAATTTGCCCCAAAGTAATTCTTTTAATAGCATTTTCAATCTTTGAAATGCTTCTGTTGCACTACAACTATTTTAAATAATTCTTTAAAAATTCTACAAAAATTATGAGGGGTCAAGGGATGCCTATAGATCACGTTTATGCAAAAAACCCAACTTGGTCTTTTGAAAATTTTGAGCACAACTTCCTCTTTTCAATTGTATCCCATTACTAGGTTATAACTGCAACCCTAATTTTCCTTCATCAAACAATTCTGAAATTATTCCCACTTATAGTTCTTCCAACCAAACCCTTAAGTCCAGAAGATCAGCTCTATTTGCATCTTGGAAGGCCTCAAAATAATTCCCTGGATTTTTGGGTCAGAACTGAATTCTCTCAAGACTTGCATTAGCAACTTGTTCCCTCTGTCAAACCAACCTTACCATCATATCTATCATCTAATGAGACACCATCCTATCAATTTTCACACTCTATAAAGTTACCTAGCTAGCCCTAGCATTTCCTCAAGCACCTCATGTCCATGACAGAAACTTGCAACTCCCTTGAACTTGTACTGGGGACTTGCTCTTCTGGCCAAACCACCATGTCCATTAGCTCTGCCATACCCAAGATCCTAACCCTGGATAGTGGCACTAGCATCAGAGCTCCCTAGGTAGCCATGGCATTTGATCGAGCACATGGTGAGCGTGCTCAGAGCGCGGCCGGAGCACGCTTATTGCAGCCACTGGCATCGAGCTGCTGCCGCGCTCCTGCTGCGGCCCTCGCTCGTCATGATCCTCCCCTGGATCACCAGACCACCCCTGAGCCCCGCCGACACCCTTCCTCGTCCGTTAGCACCGACCACCGCCGTCCACGATGACAGGAAACGCTGCCCGACGAGTCCCGCCCCGCCACGTCTCTGCCAGAGCTGCATCGCCTTAATTGCCAACGGCCCGACCTCATCTGCAGCTCGCCGATCGCGTAACGGTCACGCCGACCACGGCCACTGACCACAACCACCTTTCCGGCGCCGTAATGGCCACCCGCCGATGAGCCGTCCTCTGGAAGTCACGGAGCCGCCTCGCCCGTGCTATAAAAGCCACCTCGAGCTCGCCTCTCTACACGGCAGCCTCTCCTCACCCTCTGTAGACCTCCCCAAGTAGCTAGAACGACCAGAGATGGCCGTCTCCCTCGTCTCCGGCAGCTTCTGCTGCCGCCATCTTCCTGGTGATTCCGGCGCCACCCGAGCCTCCCCCTCTCAACTCTCTTCACCAACATCATTCTCTTGAGCTCAAGAATCCATCCCACTTATCAATTTCGCTCGGGATCGATCGGGGGCAAAATCCCTCTCCTGCCTCTGCCGGAGCTCCTCTGAAGACCTCGTCGCCGGCGACTCCGCCCACCTCGGCGACCATGGAGGGTACCCAGAGGACCGCCTCGGAGCCCTGGTCTCGCCCGTGTGCTCGGAATCCGGCGGGGAGCCGCCGTTCGCCGGTGAGGATCGCCGCAGCCCCCGCTCCGTTCGGCCAGAAGAGAAGACGCGCGCGGGCGACTGGTCAAACCTGACCAGTAGGCCCGCGGGCCACACTGTCAGCGACCCCCAGTCCACGCCGGCACGGATAAGTGGAGGCGTATTTCCGAGAATACGTCTTCATGTCTGGAAAGCGTATTTCCCCAAGTACACCTTCAACGTCATCAGCCCCCCCGTGCGGCCGAGCGACTGGGCCAGGCCCAGTGGCGCCAGGCGGCTAAACAGCGCCCAGGGCGCCCTCCTGCTTGGCCCATCAGTGATGCATTTTCTATTTTTTTTCTTTTCCAGCAGATTTCAAATAATCCTACAGTAACCATTTCAAAACCAAATTTGATGATTCAAATTTCTACATACTCCTAAATTCATGCTCTATTAATCCAGCTAGGGAGAACATTTTTCCTAAGCTTTGTCTCTGTTGGATCTATTAAATAGTCCATTTCTTCATTTATTCCAGCTTAGAAATTCCCTAGGAAAATCATATGAACTCCAAATAAATTGATTCTTTTTCTAAAATTCCTAATTTTTCATCTAGTTTATTTTAGAATTTATTTCAAAATTTTCCAAACAACTTTATTGTACTGTTCTAAAATTCTTGAACGATGCTTTGGGTGATTCCTGGCATCCAGAAAGTTAATCTGGTGTGTACTAGTCAGGTGTGTTTTCAACCCAAAGACCATGATGGGAATTAGTCAGCGTCTCGGTGTTGACTAAAGAAATCCTTTACTTGTGGGTAAAGAGTACACCCTCTGCAGAGTTATACCAATTCGAATAGCCGTGTCCGCGGTTAAGGACTACAGTCTGGGTTGGTCAAGTGTCGGTCTTAGTGTCGGTCTTCGGAGGAAATAATTAAAATTGAGCATGATTTATTTTTGCAGGATAATTATGGTCACCACGGATATTATTGTTATCATGAATATTATTGTGGACTAACTTTGTTCTTCTATGTGCAACATGGATATCACTTGGGATGGCTAGTCCACCTGGATACCCAGTTTTATTTTCTTTTCTGAGTATCACTTGGGATGGCTAGACCACCTGGATACTTGGTTTTATTTTCTTTTTTGAGTATCACTTGGGATGGCTAGACCACCTGGATACTTGGTTTTATTTTCTTTTCTGAGTATCACTTGGGATGGCTGGTCCACCTGGATACTCGGTTTTATTTTCTTTTCTAAGTATCACTTGGGATGGCTAGACCACCTGAATACTCGTTTCTTTTCAAGACCTCTCGAGGCGTCGCTTTCAGACACCCGTTTGGCATTTCTTTTCAAGACTTCTCGAGGCGTCGCTTTTAGACACCCGTTTGGCATTTCTTTTCAAGACCTCTCGAGGCGTCGCTTTTAGACACCCGTTTGGCATTTCTCTTCAAGACCTCTCGAGGCGTCGCATTCAGACACCCGTTTGGCATTTTTCCTTGGAATTCCTCAGGCGGTCCAGTGCCCGATGTTCCATTTTATTTTTTTGGTTTATTACTAAAGTAACATATTAATTCATCCGCACTGTATTAATATTTATCATGCCATGCTTTAATTTTGGTTAGCATATGCATATAATTTAATACATCACGAACATATGCATTCGGTATATCTTTTGTTCATAATGTTTGCGAGTACATTCCAACGTACTCACTGGCTTGTCCTAGGCTATTTAATTGGCCAGGTCAGGATTTCAGCGAGGAGTACTACAGTGACGTCCATGTGAACTAGGAGCCTAAGATAGCAGCCACGCGAGATAGGTGTTATCCCGGTCAGTCATTCATGTGGAAATGGAGCCCCACCAGAGATGGAGATCTGCTACCCGCTTCCGCCATCCGTGGTTAGAAATCATTGTTGTATCATTAGACCTTTATGGTCTTGTATCCAATTCTTGTAACTGCTTGGTAATCTGTAACAAGGACGTGTCCACCAGTATTAGTGATCCTGGGGCTGGTGACGACACGAGGGGTCATTTGCTGGGATGTTGTGTCCCAGAAATCCGGCCCCGACAGGTTGAGAGCTAAGCGAGAATTCCTAGAAAAGGCTATTCCGCCCGATTTTTATCGTAATCATGATGAAGATATTAAAATGATTGGTGCGACACCCATTGAAACCTTGTTTAGTAATATAAAACTTGATGAAAAGGGGACTGGAGATGAGTCAATTTTAGTTAGAAGGAGTCCCAATTGTTTGTGGGGTGATGATCTTAGTGATAAAAATGATAAAAGTGGGTTTGGAGAGGTCAAGACTTTAAATAGCGATGTGTCCACTACTTTGGATTACAAGGACTTTAATTATGATAATTGTTCTTTGATTGAATGTATTTCTTTGTTGCAATCCATGATAAATTCACTCAATGCTTACGAACAAAATAAAGCTTTTACTAAACATATTGTAGAAGCTCTGATAAAAGCTCATGAAGAAAAGCTTGAATTGGAAGTTTCTATACCTAGGAAGTTACATGATGAATGGGAACCTACTATTAAAGTTAAAATTAAAGATTATGAATGTAATGCTTTGTGTGATCTAGGTGCTAGCGTCTCCACTATACCAAAATCTTTATGTGACGTGCTAGGTCTCACCGATATGAATGAATGTTCCCTTAACTTGCACTTAGCGGATTCAACTATTAAGAAACCATTGGGTAGAATAAATGATGTGCTTATTCTTGCTAATAGAAATTATGTGCCCGTGGATTTCATTGTGCTTGATATTGAATGTAATCCGTCTTGTCCTATAATACTTGGTAGGCCTTTCCTACGAACCATAGGTGCTATTATTGATATGAAAGAAGGAAATATAAGGTTCCAATTTCCATTAAAGAAAGGGATGGAACACTTCCCTAGGAAGAGAATTAAACTACCATATGAATCCATTATGAGAACCTCCTATGGAATTAACCCGAAGGATGATAATACTTGAAACTATGCATTATGCCTAGCTAGGGGCATAAAACAATAGCGCTTGTTGGGAGGCAACCCAATATGTATCTTAATTTTTTTTTCTTTTATTTTCTGTTTTGTGTGTTTGCACAATTATAGCTACTGTTATGATTGTGTTTTTATCTTTTAATTAGTGTTTGTGCCAAGTAATGCCTTTGGGATGATTTGGATGATAGTATAATTGATGTTGTTTGAAAAACAGAAAGTTTTGCGCCCAGTAGTTGAATTTTAATTTATTTTGGAACATCAGAAAAATCTGAAATTTTTACACAGTATTGGGATACAAATTTTTTTACGTTGTCCTAATTTTTCAGAATTTTTGGAGTTACAGAAGTATGGATAATATTCTGTCATTACGTATTTTTCTGTTTTAGACAGATTCTGTTTTTATTGCATAGTGTGCTTGTTTTAATGAAACTATGGATTATATCGGGGGTTATAAGTCATGGAAGAGTTAGAATACAGTAGGTATTATGCAATAACAATTATGAATGAGTTTATAATAGTACCTAAAGTGGATGATTGATTTATTATACTAACGGATCTCACGAAGTTTTTGTTGAGTTTTTTGTGCTGAAGTTTTCAAGTCTTGGGTGAGATTACGATGGATGAAGGAATAAGGAGCGGAAAGACCCTAAGCTTGGTGTCGGCGTATAAAACATGGGTATTTTATACCCTGACTTATGCATAGACAGTGGCAGCTTCCTTGCCGGCCAAGGCTTGCCGGAAACTGCCAAACATCAAGATCCATGACCCAGTTACAGAAGCCACTTAAGAGAAGTTCAAGACGAAGCATCAAATCCTACACCAAAAATGACCTTCTCCGGTAAGGCCGAGCCGGCAAGGTGAAGGCCCGGCAAGCTCCGTGTCGGCAAGCTCTCGCTAGCTGTTAGCGCTCCACCTCATCGAGCAGCCAGTCGCTAATCGATGAGGTGTCGAGCCCGCAGGCAGTTAGGTGAGATTTGTCGGGCACGTGTCATCATGCTTGAAGGAGATTTGCCTTTAAAGACACCCATCCAGAAGGCGTGTCAAGCTAATAGGAGGTAGCTGGGCGAGCGGTGCAGAAACCTTGCCGGGACTCCTCCTCCACATGACACCTAACGGAGCATTTATTGCTTTTGTCCTAAACTGGCAGAGTTAGGTATGATAGCACTGTTTGCTATCTAATCACTATGTAATGACTGTTTTGCCACTGTGGTAACCCCTTGAGCTATAAAAGGAGGGACAGGGCAACATTTACATCGATCGATCGATCGCCCAATCGACCTTTTGCACAACCTGCATGCGTAGCTGCTCTCTCTGCGCCTTGCCGGGAGAAGCGCTCCTTGTACTTGTGCTCATACACATCCAATATACAAAGCAGGAGTAGGGTTTTACACCTCACGGTGGCCCGAACCTGGGTAAATCCCTTGCACACTTCTGCTGGTTCTGCTCTTTGTGCACGCCGATCTCCCTAGCTGAACCACAAAGGGGCTAGATGGCCCCATAGATGGTCGTACCCACGACATCTTTGGCGTGCCAGGTAGGGGGTCGCTTGCGCGAACCTGAATCAGCAGATTGCGCGTTTATTTCATCAGCTTCATCATTGTCTTCATCATCGTCGATGGCCCCCAAGAAGAAGGGCATCACGATGACGGCTCCTTCCACCTCCAAGGTTCCTTGCACGTATCCGCAGGCAGCGTAGGCGGCGCGGCCGACGCGGGCGGTGCAGACACCGCGGTTGGCACGACCAGCGCAGGTGGTGCGGTCTCCATGCCTACCGTGGTCAGAGCAGGAGGCAGAAGCGCTGGAGGAGGTCGACTTCCTCGACCCTCTGGCGAGCAAGGCCACAATGGCACGGGCGGAACGGATGGACGTCTTCTTCCTTCTCGCCGCGTCGACGAGCGCAGCCACCGGAGCAACAATGCCCGGGCCGGCGCGAGCCAAGATCCCGCCACAGTGACGTCTAGAGATGCTACATCAAGGCACACATCGCGCCCGTCGCATGATGGGCACAATGTGACTCCGAGCGGCCTCGACGACTCCGGGCGGCGGCGACCACATGGCAAGACCCCTGTTGATCAAGTTCCAGATCCTCAGGCACCACTTCCGCCACGGCGGCCCACTGCTGAGTATGTGCCGCGGCAGCAAGATCGCAATGGCGCTCCTGCTGGCTCTGCCAGGAGTAGAGCGACGTCGCGATCTTCGCTTCCGGCCATGCCAGCCACAGCAGCAGAGGCGATGGCACGAGCCCAGATGCTGCTGAACTTTCCTCCGGCGGCAGAGAAGATGGATGAGTGGAGAGCCACCATCCAGAGCCTGATTGGATTTGCTGAGACGAGCAAATCACAGCAAGCAGAGCCATCTCGGTGCCCGCGAACAGCACCAGTAGCTCCAACTGGTGGTCGTGTTGAAGGTGCTGCGCCAATGGTGCAGTCACCTCCGCGGCAACAGCAACAACGTCAACAGCAACCGCGACAAACTCAGCGATCTTTTGAGCCCGACGAGATGTCGATGGCCTCTTCAGATCCACGAGCGCGGCAAGATCAGTGGCAAGTGATGCAGGACAGGTGGGTAGAGGATGCCCGCACCACCATTGAACGGCGCCGGGAGGCGTGCCGTCAGTCCGACGCGCGCAACGGCCCAGTCGTTGATGAGCCTGCGCCCGAGGTTGGTGGATATCTACCTTACGAGGTTGGATGTCCAGCCTTCACTTGTGAGCTGCAGCAAGTCCGCTGGCCGTCCGTCCGGGCCTTCAAGCCAGAAGTACCAGAAAAGTACGATGGCAAGCTGAACCCGGCAGAGTTTCTGGGCATCTACACGATTGCCGTGCAGGCTGCCGGGGGAAGAGATGAGAAGATTCTCACCAACTACTTTTCGTTGGTGCTGAAGCCCAACGTGAGATCTTGGCTGATGAACTTGCCGGAGAACTCCATTTCTTCATGGTCAAATCTTTGCAATGAGTTTGTTGGTGCCTTTACCGGAGGGCACAAGGCCCCTGGACAGCCCAGCGACCTGCAAGTGATCCCGCAAAGAGATGGTGAATCTCTGCGCAAATACATCCAGAGATTCAGCCGCGTACACCGCAATATCCAAGATGTGCACCCCGCAGCCGTGATTGCCGCCTTCCACACGAACGTGCGCAATCGAAGGATGCGGGAGAAGATGAACTTCAAGTTGCTGAAGACCGTCAACGAACTCTACACGTTGGCGAATAAATGTGCGTGTGCTGAAGAAGGAAGGAGGCTTCCCGGGGAGGACGCTGGTGCCGAGGTGGACTCCGAGGACGATGATGCTGCCACCCCGAAGAAGAAGGGCCGAAAGCGCAACAGGAAGCGCAAAGGCAAAACAGTGATGGCTGTCGAAGGGTCCGGCAACTCCAATACTGCCAAGAAAGCCAAAATGGAAGACTCCGGCAAGGAGGCTGCTGTATGCGCCGCTTGTCAGGAGGCAGCGGCAAACGAGAAGGCCGGAAAATCTGATGGGCCATATTGCAAGATTCACCGCACCAAGGGCCATGATCTCCAAGAGTGCTGACAAGTCGAGCACCTCGCAGAAAAGCAGAAAGCTGAGTATGAAAGACGCAACAAGGAGAAGGGTCGGGATGGTGCTGGTGGATCCGACAAAAAGGGTCGTGGTGGTCAAGGAGGTCGCCGCGGCAAGGCCAAGCAGCAGAAAGAGAAACCTGCTAGAGGCCCAGAAAAGAAAGAGGAAGACGATGGAAGTGACGAAGAGGATGACGAAGAGTCCAGTGAGCAAGAAATCCAGAAGGCAACTGAAGCCATGTGCATTGACGGAGGTGCATCTCTGCACTCCTCTCACCGCCAACTCAAGCAGTGGGCGCGTGAGGTCAACGCAGCAGAACCGGCAAATAGGCGCCCAAAAGACACTCAAATGGTCACACACGCCTATCATTTTTTATGCCGAGGACCACCCTGATCGCACAACTGCGGTCGGGTGCTTGCCGTTGTTGGTTTCACCAACAATTCACAACCTCCAGGTCATGAAAATGTTAGTTGACGGTGGGGCCGGCTTAAATGTGATTTCTCCAGAAGTAATCAAGAGGCTGCAGATCCCCGACGAGGAACTCGAGAAAACTGGTACTTTTCAAGGAGTGAATCCGGGAAGGAGCCAGCCCAAAGGGAAGATCACATTGCCGGTGACGTTTGGCGGGGAATTGAACTATAGAACAGAGAAGATTGTGTTTGATGTTGTTAAGATTCCCATGCCGTATAATGGAATTCTTGGCCGCCCAGCTTTGGCTAACTTTATGGCAGCATCCCACTATGCCTATAACACGTTGAAGATGCCAGGGCCGATGGGTGTCAGTTCCATCAATTCAGACAAGAAAGATGCAGTCATATGCGTCGACAAACTATATGGAGATGTGGTTGCAGCAGAGGCCGCCAAGGCGCCAGCTCCCGCCAAGGAAAAGAAAAGCAAGAAGTCCAGCAAGACCTTTGACAAGAATTCTGGGAAGCGCACCTCTTCGGAGTGCTGCGCGCCTGCTGAAGACTTGTCGGAGTGCTCTACCGGCAAGAAATCCAAGGCTACTCCGCCAGCAACGAAGAAGGTGCCGGCAAGGGAGGATGGCACTGACGGTACTTTCACCATCAGCGCCACCCTTGACAGCAAATAGGAAAGCGCACTCGTTGCCTTCCTGCGTGCGAATGTTGATGTGTTTGCTTTGAAACCATCTGACATCCCCGGTGTTCCCGGGGAGGTAATTGAGCACCACCTTTGAAAGCACATTTGCTCCCTTGGTGGTTTTGGTAATTCATAACAACATATATCTCATTGAACTAATGTCCATTCAAGTGAAAGATTTCAGGATGTTCAATGATTGGCATAGCATGGACTAGAGACGTGAACCCCTCAAAATGCTAAGGACAAGGATTGGCAAAAGGTCAAGACTCTACATTTTTGGTTTAGTGATCCAAGATCACATTGAGTCCATAGGAAAGCCAATACTATTAAAAGGGGATGAGGTGTTGCTTAATGGTCTTTTTGCTCAAGTGCTTAGTGATAGTACTCCTAAACTCTCAACCACTCTCTCAATCCCAGACATGTCTATAACCTACATTCTAACTTGGCCCCACCGAAATTTCCTATCCGGCCCCACCGAGTTCATCCAAGACTTAGCCACTGCCAAAACCCTAACAAATCGGATCCACCGAAATGGATCTCGGTCTCGCCGAGATGGCCTTGCCATCTCTCTGTAATCGTTTGCACTTACTTCGGTCTCACCGAGTTTTGCAAATCGGTCTCACCGAGATGGCTTGCCAACTCTCTGTTGCCTTATTGCTTCACTTCGGTCCACTGAGTTGATGCAATCGGTGCACCGAGATGAGGATTGCCCTAGCCATTGCACTTTGGTCCATCCGAGATGTTCATATCGGTCCCACCGAGATTCCTAACGTTCATATCTTTTACACAGTTCGGTGCTACCGAGATGATTGTTTCGGTGCCACCGAGTTGGGTCAAAAGTGTGTAACGGTTGGATTTTGTGTGGAGGCTATATATACCCCTCCACCACCTCCTTCTCAGTAAGGAGAGCCATCAGAACGTGCCTACACTTCCACCATACATTTTCTGAGAGAGAACCACCTACTCATGTGTTGAGATCAAGCTATTCCATTCCTACCATTTGAAACTTGATTTCTAGCCTATCCCAAGTTGCTTTCCACTCAAATCCCTCTTCCACCATAGCCAAATCTGTGAGGAGTTGTTTGAGTGCTGGGAAGACTATCATTTGAAGCAAAAGAGCAAGGAGTTCATCAACAACACACCGTCTATTACCTTTTGGAGAGTGGTGTCTCCTAGATTGGTTAGGTGTCACTTGGGAGCCTCCAACCTGATGTGGAGTTGAACCAAGCAGTTTGTAAGGGCAAGGAGATCGCCTACTTCATGAAGATCTACCCCGAGTGAGGCTAGTCCTTCGTGGACGTAAGCCATGGTGGAATAGACAAGATTGCTTCTTCGTGGACCCTTCGTGGGTGGAGCCCTCCGTGGACTCGCGAAGTCGTTACCCTTCCTGGGTTGAAGTCTCCATCAACGTGGACGTACGATAGCACCACCTATCGGAACCACGCCAAAAACCACCGTGTCTTCATTGCGTTTGAAATCTCCAATCCTCTCTCTACTTACATATGCAATTGCTTATTTTCCGCTGCTATACTCTTAGAATTGCATGTGTAGGGTGATGCTTGACATGTACTATTGCTAAAATCTGCCCACAACTAAAATTGGGAAAAGGTTAGGTTTTATTTGGTCAAGTAGTCAAATCACCTCCCCTCTAGACATACTTTCGATCCTACAAGTGGTATCAGAGCTTTGGTCTCCTTAAGCCTTGATTTCCATTGCTTTGGTGATCATAGCCTTGGTTTCACAACCTAGGAGAGTATGGCCTCTAGTGAGGGTAACTATCACCGTAGAGGTCCGTATTTTGATCGTACAAACTTTGCTAGTTGGAAACATAAGATGAAAATGCATATTCTTGGTCATAACCCTGCCGTTTGGGCTGTTGTTCGTGTTGGCTTGCAAGGTGACTTCTTTGAGGATGGCAAGGAACCAGATCGTGAAGCAACCCCGGAAGAATTGAAGATGTTGCAATACAATGCTCAAGCTTGTGACATTCTATTCAATGGTTTATGTCCCCAAAAATTCAACAAAATCAGCCGCCTCGAGAATGCAAAGGAAATTTGGGATACTTTGGTTGATATGCATGAGGGTACCGAGTCCGTCAAGGAATCTAAGTTGGATGTGCTTCAAAGTCAATTTGACAAGTTCAAGATGAAGGATGGTGAAGGAGTCGCTGAGATGTACTCTAGGCTTGCTCTCATCACAAATGAGATTGCTGGCTTAGGAAGTGAAGAGATGACCGACAAATTCATCATCAAGAAGATACTTAGAGCTTTGGATGGAAAATATGATACCGTCTGCACATTGATCCAAATGATGCCAAATTACAAAGATCTCAAGCCCACAGAAGTCATTGGAAGGATCGTTGCTCATGAGATGTCACTCAAGGACAAAGAGGAGCTACACAACAATTCAAGTGGTGCTTACAAGGCCTCAACCGATGCTCCAACAACTTCAAGTGACAAGCTAGTATCAAATGAAGAGATAAGCCTAATGGAGAAAAGGTTCAACAAGTTCTACAAGAACAAAGGGAAAGAAAGAAGCTCTAGCTCAAGACACTATGAGAGAAGATCATCAAGTCATGACCGCAATTGCTACAATTGTGGGAAGCCCGGACACTACTCCAATGAGTGTACGGCTCCCTACAAGAAAAGAGACGAATCACCAAGAGGAAGACATAGAAGAGACGAATCACCTCATAAGGAGAGAAGGAGTAGAGATGATCGTTATGAACGAAGACACTCTCGAAGAAGCAAGGATTCGGAGAGGAAGGACAAGTCATCCAAGAGCTACACAAGAAGAAGACATCAAGCTCATGTTGGTGAATGGGTTTCCGGCTCCGACTCCGACAACCACTCTAAGAGAAGTTATCACTCCAACTCCGACTATAGTCAAGATGAAGGTGTTGCCGGACTTGCACTTGTGTCATCCAACTCCTATGATCTATTTGACTCACCCAATGAAGGAATTGGAAGATGCTTCATGGCAAAAGGCCCCAAGGTATCACACCCCGAGTATCTTGATTTCAATAGTGATGAAGATGATTTGCTTGGTGATGATGATTTACTTGTTGATAGGGCTAGTGATGTGAGCTATAATGAAAATGCTAGTAATCATGATAGTCAAGAGGAAACGAGTGACAATGCTATGAAGGAGATTGAGCATATAACTAAAGAACTAAATGCTCTTAAGTTAGCTCATGAAACAACTCAAGAGGATCATAGAGAACTTCTAAGAACTCATGAGAAGCTACGCTTCGAGAAGCTAAATTTACAGCAAGAGCCTGAGTTTCTTAAAGCTATCAATGACGATCTTCGAAAGAAGAGTTCTTCATATCTTGCCAAACATTTACTCTTGTCTACCTTTATGCCACAAGTTAAATCTAAGCAAACTAGCAACAAGGGTAAAAATGGTTCTACCTCTAGTAGTAACAATAACAATGCTAAATCCAATGTTGTTACTTCTAGTAGTTCTATAGATTCCACTAATAATTCTCTTAGCCAAGTTACACTTGAGCAAGAAAATATGCTATTGAAAGCAATTATAGAAAAAGGTGTCTACAAGAGTCTTGCCGGGAGTAAGCAATTTGAGGAAATTGTATGCAAGCAAGGAAGGAACCGGAAGAACCAAGGTGTTGGTTTTGAACGAAAGTTCAATGCCAATGGAGTTGAGTGGGAAGAAGATCAATACCCCAAGACGAAGTTTGTTCCTCAATAAGAGAAGTATGATCCTACTTCCTTCAAGGGAACACAAGATCAAGAAGATCTTCCACTACAAGACCACAAGCTAAAAGGCAAGGACAAGCTTCAAGAAGAGATTGATTCATTTGAAGAAGCTCCTCAAGCCATGGTCAAGTGGGTTCCCAAGACTTCATCAAGTTCTACTTCATCAAGTGCTACTACAACTCCAAGGATTCCCATCAAGTTGATGTGGGTCCAAAAGAAGAAGAACTAGAGAGTTCTTGAGGGTGACTCCGCCAACAAACTTCACTCATATTCTTTATGGCAAGAACTTGTGTAACCAACTTCCACATTTTGCACTAGTTCATGGAGTCACAAACCCTCTTGTTGGTAAGGCAAGGGACAAGGTAATTAATGCATTCATGGACATCATCATATGTGTATTTCACTCTATGTCTATGGATATCCTTGTATGTTCCTTGTGTGGGACTAACCCATGTAGGTATTGAAAGCACAAAACTCCAAAGGATTGCCCCCAACTCTTGATGGTCTACATCAACATTGAGCATCCACATCTTCAACATCTACATGAAGTCATCATCGACAAAACCCAAGGTTAGTTCATCCCTCTTAGGGGGAATATCACATCTAGGGGGAGCTTTGCTCTAAGCAATTGAGCTAAAGCAACTCTAATGGTGTGAACACATTAATGCTTTATGTGAAAGTGACAACCCCACTTGTGCTTAAACGATGAGTATGACCTATGATCAAATGTTCTCATTTGGCTCCTAAGTCAATATACTCATATATAGATGACCTAGTCATTGCCATTGCTTGATAGATGCTAGAATTGGTTGTGCATGTTTGACACATATTTCATTTGCTATCTTATTGTGTGAGCATGTTGGTTTGCATGTTTTCATCATTCGAGGACATCCATTTGTTGTTTTGATTGTCTTGGTTTTTCTGACCAAGTGGATGTACAAGAATGCCTAAGTACCTTCTCTAGCTATCTATGATTTCTTGTCTCAAATTCTATTCTTGCTGCACCACAAAAATTGAACAAGTCATTTTCGGACCCTCCGGGTGAGGAGCACTCGGAGCCACCGATCTGAATGGGCTGAACCTCCAAAACCTTCTAAATGATTTCGGCAGAACCAATTCACTCCAACTCGGTCCAACCGAAATCACTTAGATTGATCTAGGTTTTCCATCTCGGTGCTACCGAATTGAACCATTTCGGCGCCACCGATGTGCTATACTGCGTGCAGTTACACATATCGGTGCCACCGAGTTGTTCAACTCGGCGCCACCGACAGTGTACGGGTATATATATGGCGCGGACCGAACGGTTGAAATTTCTCGACCCCACTCGTTCCCGCTCCCCGTGGTTGCCGTCGCCCTCGTCTCCGGACATCGCCGTCGTCTCCAGCGAGCTCTCGCCGCCGGATTCCGTCGCCGTCAACGGGAATCTCCTCCGCCGTTGCCGCCATAGAGGATCTCCACCAAGTTAGGGTGAGATTCGATCCCTTTCATGCTTCCCTTTTCCGATTCAATGCACGATTGGATTGCCTGAATTCATGCCACGGATTGAGAACTCCTGTTACACTACAAAGTCCATAAATTAGATTCGAGCAAAAAATTTAGGTTTAAGTTTCCGCCGAATGCATCTCGGACCGACCGATTCGAAATTTTCGGTCCTACCGATTTGGTCTCTGACCATAGCACTAGTACGTCTCGGCGCCACCGAGTTGTACGAATCGGTGAGACCGAAAGTAAAGTCTCAGTGAAACCCTAGCATCTCGGAGCCACCGAACCCCATATCGGTCTGACCGAAGTGGCGTGTAAGGTTTCTGTAGTGTGCTTCGGTATCACCGAGATGATCAACTCGGTCCATCCGATATGCATCCTGTGAAAACTTGAAACTAAGAGTTGAACTCAAATTTTATGAAAATTATCTGCTTTTTGTGATGACTCATCTACTCTGCCCATACCTATCTATTCACAGGGTCAGCTCAGCAAGATGTCAGATCCCAGCAGTGACAGTCAGAAAAGGTCAGAGCAGAATGCAGAAATGAGTGAAGGGTCAAGCCCAGCTGAAAGTTTCTATGAGGGAGAGAGGAGCTCTCCAGATCTTCCTAAAGCTGCAACCAGAACAAGGAAGAAGAAAACCTCAGACAGTGAGGATGAGGATTTTGTTGCAAGTGAAGCTGCAACTAAGAAAAAGAGAGTTGTGCTTGCTAAGGAGTACAACACCAAACCTTCAACTACCAAAGAAAGGACTGTTGTGAGGAAAGTGCCTTAGCAGACTATGCAATTCACTCTTAAAGAGCCTAGTAACACAGAGGCAGCTGAAGGAACCAAGAAGAAGAGAGTAAGGAAAACTATTGCCCGTGTGATTGGCAGACCCTCCATGATGATTGATGAGGAGGAAGAAGAGGAAGAGTCAGCAACCACTGCACCCCCTGCAAAGGCTCAAAAGCTTATGTCAGATGCAATTAAGACTGCTGCCCCCAAGGCCAAGCCAAAGGTGTCGGCACCAAAGAAATCTACCAGGAACATATCAGCTGCAGAGAAGAACAAGGCCCTAGTGCCTGAGTCAAATGTTGGCGAAGAGCCTCTAGTGCTCAGAAAGTTGAAGCCAAAGATACCAGACCATGACAATGCACACCCAGTCGCAGAGAACATGATGCTGAGGAAGGATAAAGGGCTGCGTTAGTGGAGATTGACAGATCCTTATGCTATAAGGAGACGGACAGCATGTGACTATCGCTTTCACACTTGTGAACAACAAGATTTTTATGAGACAGTGTTGCTTGATAAGAAGCCCATAGTCAGTGACATGAAATGGGTGGATTGGGAATACATTGATGAGAATGAGGACTACTTCCCCCATGTCCATGAAAGCTTCAGGATTGCAGGAGTTGATGACTTTGTCGGTAAGAAGTTGACCAAGTGGAATGATGAGATGGTCATGCAGTTTTACTCTACTGAACACTTCTATCCAGATGGCCGCATTATATGGATGACTGAGGGTATCAGATACCAGTCTACCATCTCTGAGTGGGCAAGTCTTCTTGGAGCACCCAAGGAAGAGGATGATGACATTGATATCTATGCCAAGCTCAAGATGGATCACAATTCCATGGCCAACATGTACACTGCAATTCCTCAGAAAGATCTTGAGACTCACAAACTTGGATCAGTGAAGCATCTGCTCTCAGGATTAGCCACAACCAACACCATTTTGCGGTACACTCTGCTACCCAAGTCAGGAGATGACAAAGTGATTCGTGGCCACTCCATCAATTTGCTGCATTTGTTTGATACACCTCAGAAGTTCAAGGTGATGAGCCTGATAGTAGAGACTATCAAGAGGACTGCAGCAGATCAGAAGAGATCGTGCGGATATGCCCCCACATATTCAGATTTTGATCAATTCCAAGGTTGGAACCAGCACATACCTTCTTGATCGAGAGCACTTGCCACTCCATCCAGAGTTTGAGGACAATGTGATAGTGATGGATCCTTCGCATCCCACTTTAGCACAAGCCCAAGAGAAGATCCGCATAGCAAAGGAAGCAAAAGCAGCTCAGGAGGCATCAACTCCAAATGCTCCTATCGCAAATCTCAAGACACCCAAGGATCAAATGACATATCTGCTTGAAGCCACTCTGAGGATTGAGCGAAGTTTGGCCAACCTCACCCAGACCCAGGCTAGTTTTGAGCGGATTATTGAGACCAAATTTCATGATCTTGATGTGAAGGTGACAGAGATTCAGACTACCATAGAGCAACTGCAGAATGACATTGATGCTGTCAAGACAGCCCCATCAGATGATAGTGGAGATGACAGACCAACCACACAGCAATTTCAGACAGTGCCCAGAGCAGCCAGGTCTGCTGCGATACCCGTTGTGGATCCGAGGACCACAATGTCTGCACCAGCTGCTACTGCCTCAGTGCCCCTACCGGTCTCCACTCCACCAGCCCAGCAAACGTCTGCAGAAGCCTTCACGGATGCACTTCTTTCTACGCCGTCTACGCACACCGGAGCTGCCAGCAGGAGATCGCCTTCAGGAGCTTCGGAGGACCGTTCTTAGAGTGCCGACTAGTCCTATACAGTTTAATCTTTTTGGTACTTGTTGCCAAAGGGGGAGAATTTGTATAGATCATAGGCTTCGAGAGAGAGTGCTTTGGTCGTTGGTTTTTCTCTCGAGAGTTCTTTTGCTACTTATTTGCTTGTTGGCACTTTGTTATGTGTGTGCTTGCTACAGTTAATATGTCGCTCATACTTGTGGGCTACCTCATGTGATGATCATACTATGCTTATTGTGATGATCTATGTTTATCTTCTTCATTATCTTATATGATCACTCGCTTATGTTGGTGATGCGTGCTTTCTATTCCAATCATATCATTTTGCGCGCTCCACCAAGATGTATGTGACATGGAAGAGTGACCCATAAGCCTAATCGATTGTGCATTTGCATTCAAACGCAAATATTTAAATAATGCACAAATTTAGGGGGAGCTCTTGCTTATCACATACTTCTCAAAGTGACGATGTATTTCATTCATTTAATCATTTGTCGAAGCTTCGATCTATATGTTGTCATCAATTACCAAAAAGGGGGAGATTGAAAGCACATTTGCTCCCTTGGTGGTTTTGGTAATTCATAACAACATATATCTCATTGAACTAATGTCCATTCAAGTGAAAGATTTCAGGATGTTCAATGATTGGCATGGCATGGACTAGAGACGTGGACCCCTCAAAATGCTAAGGACAAGGATTGGCAAAATATCAAGACTTTACATTTTTGGTTTAGTGATCCAAGATCACATTGAGTCCATAGGAAAGCCAATACTATTAAAAGGGGATGAGGTGTTGCTTAATGGTCTTTTTGCTCAAGTGCTTAGTGACAGTACTCCTAAACTCTCAACCACTCTCTCAATCCCAAATATGTCCAGAACCTACATTCTAACTCGGCCCCACCGAAATTTCCTATCCGGCCCCACCGAGTTCATCCAAGACTTAGCCACTGCCAAACCCTAACAAATCGAATCCATCGAAATGGATCTCGGTCTCACCGAGATGGCCTTGCCAACTTTCTGTAATCGTTTGCACTTACTTCGGTCTCACCGAGTTTTGCAAATCGGTCTCACCAAGATGGCTTGCCAACTCTCTGTTGCCTTATTGCTTCACTTCGGTCCTACCGAGTTGATGCAATCGGTGCCACCGAGATGAGGATTGCCCTAGCCATTGCACTTCGGTCCATCCGAGATGTTCATATCGGTCCCACCGAGATTCCTAACGTTCATATCTTTTACACAGTTCGGTGCTACCGAGATGATTGTTTCGGTGCCACCGAGTTGGGTCAAAAGTGTGTAACGGTTGGATTTTGTGTGGAGGCTATATATACCCCTCCACCACCTCCTTCTCAATAAGGAGAGCCATCAGAACGTGCCTACACTTCCACCATACATTTTCTAAGAGAGAACCACCTACTCATGTGTTGAGATCAAGCTATTCCATTCCTACCATTTGAAACTTGATTTCTAGCCTATCCCAAGTTGCTTTCCACTCAAATCCCTCTTCCACCATAGCCAAATCTATGAGGAGTTGTTTGAGTGCTGGGAAGACTATCATTTGAAGCACAAGAGCAAGGAGTTCATCAACAACACACCGTCTATTACCTTTTGGAGAGTGGTGTCTCCTAGATTTGTTAGGTGTCACTTGGGAGCCTCCAACCTGATGTGGAGTTGAACCAAGCAGTTTGTAAGGGCAAGGAGATCGCCTACTTCGTGAAGATCTACCCCGAGTGAGGCTAGTCCTTCGTGGACGTAAGCCATGGTGGAATAGACAAGGTTGCTTCTTCGTGGACCCTTCGTGGGTGGAGCCCTCCGTGGACTCGCGAAGCCGTTACCCTTCGTGGGTTGAAGTCTCCATCAACGTGGACGTACGATAGCACCACCTATCGGAACCACGCCAAAAACTACCGTGTCTTCATTGCGTTTTAAATCTCCAATCCCCTCTCTACTTACATATGCAATTGCTTATTTTCTGCTGCTATACTCTTAGAATTGCATGTGTAGGGTGATGCTTGACATGTACTATTGCTAAAATCTGCCCACAACTAAAATTGGGAAAAGGTTAGGTTTTATTTGGTCAAGTAGTCTAATCACCCCCCCTCTAGTCATACTTTCGATCCTACAACCTTGCTGTCTGTGCCCACGCTCGGCCCGTCAAGCAAAAGGTTAGGAAGCAAGCTTTGGAGCGGCAACAATTCATTGCCGAAGAAATCAAAAAACTCTAAGCAGCAGGCTTGGTTAGAGGTGTAGTACATCCAACTTGGTTAGCAAATCCAGTTGTGGTGCGTAAAGCAAATGGAAGGTGGAGACTTTGTATCTACTACACTGATATTAACAAAGCATGTCCAAAGGATCATTTCCCTTTGCCGCGCATTGATCAAATTGTAGACTCTACTGCCGGCTGTGATTTACTCTCCTTCCTTGATGCATATTCTGGGTACCATCAGATATTCATGGCCAAGGAAGATGAGGAGAAAACCGCATTCATTACTCCATGTGGCACATACTGCTTCGTGTGTATGCCTTTCGGATTAAATAGTGTTGGTTCAACATTTGCAAGAGCAGTCCAGATTGGTTTTGAGCCCCAGCTGCACAGAAATGTGGAAGCATGTATGGATGATATAGTGGTTAAAACCAAGAACAAATCAACCCTCATTCAAGACTTAGAAGAGACATTTGCAAACTTGCGCAAGATCAATTTGAAGCTCAACCCCGAGAAGTGTGTGTTTGGCGTTCCATCCGGCAAACTTCTCGGGTTCTTTGTATCTCAATGTGGAATAGAACAAATCCCGACAAGATCAAAGCAAGAGAGCAGATTCAAGCACCAAAAAGCGTCAAGGATGTGCGGCATCTTGCAGGCTGTGTTGCTGCCTTGAGTAGGTTCATTTCAAAATCTGCTGAGCGCGCCTTGCCGTTTTTCAAGATTTTGAAAAAGGCAGGACCCATGAAATGGACTCCGGAAGCAGAGGCCGCGCTGCAGGATTTGAAAAGATACCTCTCCTCTGCGCCAACGCTTGTTGCGCCTCAACCACAAGAGCCGTTGCTACTGTATCTAGCGGCAACAAATCAAGTGGTCAGTGCTGCATTAGTGGCGCAGAGAGAAACTGAAGACGGAGAAGCAGCAGTGGCAAGCCCGTCCAGCGACAAACCAGAATTCTCTCCGGCAAGGTCTGGTGCCGATAAATCAGAAACAGCGTAAGAAAATGAAGCTGATCAGCAAGTGGTGCCGAAGAAGAAGGTGGTGCAGTGACCCGTCTATTTTGTTAGTTCCCTCTTGTAGGGGGCTAGGTCAAGATACTCTAGTGTGCAGAAGTTGCTCTTCGGTCTTCTTATGGCCTCGAGGAAGCTGCGTCACTACTTCCAAGCACATGAGATTACCATCGTCACTCGCTTTCCGTTGCAGCGCATTCTGAGAAATCCAGATGCAACCGGCAGGATAGTGGAGTGGTCGCTGGAACTATCAAGCTTTGCACTCAAGTTTGAAAGCACGTCAACTATTCAGAGTAGAACCTTGGTGGAGTTCATTGCAGAATGGACGCCAACGCAAGACGAGGAAATTCAAGAAACAGTTCTCCCCGGCAAAGAAACAGCTAAGGAATGCGTCATGTACTTTGATGGTGCCTTCTCGCTGCAAGGCGCCGGTGCCGGAGTGCTACTTGTCGCACCCACCGGAGAGCACCTCAAGTATGTAAGCCAAATTCACTTTCCCAGGGAGAAAGCAATACACAACACTGCTGAGTATGAAGGGCTCCTTGCCGGTCTCAGGATCACAGTGGACCTTGGAATTAGAAAGTTGATCGTCCGTGGTGACTCGCAGCTTGTTGTGAAGCAAGTAAACAAAGATTACCAGAGCCCGTTGATGGAAGCGTATGTGAAGGAAGTGAGGAAATTGGAAGAGCACTTTGACGGATTGCAAACAGAGCACATCCCTCGTGCGGAAAATAGCATTGCTGATCATCTGTCGAAGTGTGCCGCTCAAAAGCTACCCGTGGAACCGGGAACTTTTGTGCTCCAGTTGAATCAACCATCAGTCACCCCATCAACAAAGGCCAGTAAAAGAAGAAAGTTGAACACCGGCAAGTATTTTCCGGCAGAGCTCCCAGAAGCCGCCGGCAAGAAAGTTGCCGGGAGCAACGACGCGAACGCTGGTGAGCAGCGGCTTCGCGCAGAACCTCAAGTTCTTGCCGCTGAAACAAGCGCTCCCACGGCCGAAGAGATGCCTTTAGTCCTTGTCGTCGAGCCATAGGCTCCGGCATGGGCACAGCAAATAGTTCATTTCCTTCAAACAGGAGAACTTCCCGATAACCAAGAAGAAGCTGAGAAAGTAGCCCGTCAGTCAAGTATGTATCAGTTTGTGGATAACACACTATACAGAAAGAGACCAAACGGTGTGAAATTGAAGTGTATTTGCCGGGAAGATGGACTAAAGATGTTGGCAGAGATACATGGAGGCATATGTGGCTCTCACATAGGATCAAGAGCACTTGCCGGCAAAGCTTTCCGGCAAGGCTTCTATTGGCCCACTACCCTCCAGGATGCAATTGAGCTAGTAACCAAGTGTGAAGCATGCCAGTTCCATTCGAAGAACATAAATCAGCCAGCTCAAGCTCTTCAAACAATCCCTCTCTCCTGGCCTTTCTTGGTCTGGGGGCTTGATATTTTGGGCCCCTTCCCCCGCGCTACCGGGGGCTTTGAGTTCTTGTACGTTGCAATCGACAAGTTCACAAAGTGGCCTGAAGTGGAGCCAGTGAGGAAGGTGACAGCGCAATCAGCCGTCAAGTTTTTCAAAGGATTAGTTTGCCGTTTTGGTGTCCCTAACAGGATCATCACCGACAACGGCACACAATTCACGAGCTGCTCCTTCATGCAGTACACCCAAGACCTTGGCAGCAAAATCTGTTTTGCATCTGCTGCTCACCCGAGAAGCAACGGTCAAGCGGAAAGGGCAAATGCTGAAGTGCTGCGAGGCCTCAAGACAAGAACTTTTGACAGACTGCGCAAGTGTGGAAGACACTGGATTGATGAGTTGCCGGCGGTTCTTTGGTCACTCAGAACGACACCAAATCGAGCTACCGGCCAAACACCCTTCTCCCTAATCTATGGTGCAGAAGCGGTACTCCCCACGGAACTCATATACGGGTCACCTCGAGTACTTGCCTATGAAGAGGCAGAGCAAGAGCAGCTGCGGCAAGATGACGCAATGCTCCTTGAGGAAGATCGTCTTCGGGCGGCTGTGCGAGCTGCACGCTACCAGCAAGCCTTACGCCGCTATCATAGCCGCAAAGTGCATGCCCGAAGCCTTGAGGAAGGCGACCTTGTTCTTCGGCACGTTCAGTCCGCCAAGAAATCAAACAAGTTGACGCCGAAGTGGGAAGGCCCTTATCGGGTAGCGCGAGTCACCAGACCTAGCGCAGTCCGTCTGGAGACCGAAGATGGCATCCCAATGCAGAACTCATGGAACATTGAGCATCTTTGCAAGTTCTACCCATAAGGCGCAGTTGCCGGGCCTCCCGGCAACCCCTTTTGTACAAGCTTTGTCGGCAAGACATGTAACCCTTTGTACAAAGCCAGGCGCAGATCCTGTGCATAAAATAAAGCTAAGTGTTTCGCAACTTTTTGTACATATTCATTTGTGTATAAATGCATGTGGTGTTGTGATTGCACTTTGATTTGTATGAAATGGCTGACGAACCGTCAAGGTTCCCAAACCACTCTTTTCTCTTCTTTCTTTTTCTCAAAGGACAGAACGATCCCTCGCGTCCAAGTTTCCCGGGGGGAGTGACCATGGGGGTACCATTTAATGACGTTCAAGTTATCATTTCATGCGACAAGAGAGACAGTGTAAGGAAAAGCTAAGTTGAAAAACTTTGAAACAAATTCCTTGTTACATTTGCAATTTCCCTTGAATGTAGTCTTTGTATGAAAAACCTGCACGTGAAGGGACCTTGTCGCGATCAGGTTGCACTCTTGTCTTGCCTCAAGTCCGCTCGGCAAGATTTGCAGCTGCATTGTGACCGGCAAGTTACCTTGCCGGTGGCGACACTTCCAGCAGGCTGCTAAGGATCCATTCCTCAAAGCGCTCACGGCAAGTGTGCTCACCGGCAAGTTGCCGCACTGTGACCGACAAGTTACCTTGCCGGTGGCGGCACTTCCAGCAGGCTGCTAAGGACCTGTTCCTCAAGCGCTCGCGGCAAGTGTGCGCACCGACAAGTTTCCAAACAGCGTAGGGAACACAATCATACAAAGACAAAGAGAAACAAGGGGGACAACACGCATTCATCTGAGCATGACAAATAATAGATATTCATTAAAGAGTGCTCGATAACATTTTCTTAGCCCTTCCCCGCAGGGTTTACATCAAGTGCAATACAGGGGCAAAAGGGGCGCCTAGGCGGAGGTCGACTCGCTCCCGGAAGACCAGATGATGGTGTTGCCGGCATTCAGCTTGAGTCCGAGCCATCGTCCTCGATCTTGACGTTTGGAGATCCGTTATCGTCGTCCTCGGTCTCGCTGGAGGAAGCGGTGTCGCTGTCGCTCGAGCTCTCCATGCAGCACTCTAGGCGGGCGCTTGAAGCCCCGAAGAACTTCACGACAAGCGTGTCAGATCCAACCAACCTGAAGTGAAGGAGGTGTCCCTGCCCCAAGCAGCGAGCACGGACCAAGGATTTCCATCCACGCGTGAAGTACATGATGCCATTGGTGGAGGCCTCGATGGTCACCCAGACTGGGCCGTTGTAGCAGCCGTCCACACACAGCCACAAGCCGCGTAGATGACTGTCTTCCATCGCCCTAGTGAAAGGATGGGGAAGCCGCAGCCAGCTCCGCGGCCGATCACACAGTTCCACGACGAACTCGTGCACCATGTCCTCCATATGGCCTTCTGCCTAGGGTGGGATGGCCGGAGATGAAGCAACGGGCGTGCCGCCATGGCCGCCCTAACCCCGGGCACCGCGTCTTCCACGACCATAAGCCGCGGCCCTTCCTCGGGCGCTGGAGCCAGCTTCCGCAGCTGTGGCCGTGACATCGGCGTGGCGCCGAGGAGAAGCTCTTGTAGCAGCAACAGATGCGCGAGCTCGACCTTTTCCCCTCGCCATAATGGCGGCAGATGCGAGGGGGAGATAGAAGAAGGAGACGACGGTGGCTGAGGAATTAGAATGGGAAGAGGTGGATGAGCAATGCCCTCCGAGGCCCCCTCTTTATAGGGAGGGGGCAAGGGCTGGCTCTTCACTATTTTGGACGACCGCCCAACTTCACCAATCCCGTGCCCTGCATTCCTGGCCGGGCGCACTACTCCAACGACCGCCCCTCTTCGCCAATCCATTGCCTCGCATGTGAATACATGTGGTGGAAGGGCGTAGGAAAGGAAGAAGTAATGACATATACGGCAGTTATTTCTTGCCACGCGTGGCCATGCACCTGTTCGAGTCTAGGCCAATGGCGTCTCGCGTACGTGCGTACTCCTTGCTTGTGCGCGGGCAATAGCTACTCACCCGACGGCAAGGTTTGCCGGAGGATGGCCGAGAACAGAAGCAAAGAAGATCTCAGAAGACAAAAACCATCATGAGTAAAACTACAGCGGCAGTTTTCCCGCCGCGTGTCTGTGCATTGTTTGGGCCTAGCCCAACGATGCTTCGGACGCGCGTATGGCCCAGGCCCGGGGGCTCCTGTCGGTGTATAAAACATGGGTATTTTATACCCTGACTTATGCACAGACAGTGGCAGCTTCCTTGCCGGCCAAGGCTTGCCGGAAACTGCCAAACATCAAGATCCATGACCCAGTTACAGAAGCCACTGAAGAGAAGTTCAAGACAAAGCATCAAATCCCACACCAGAGATGACCTTTGCCGGCAAGGCCGAGCTGGCAAGGTGAAGGCCTGGCAAGCTCCATGCCGGCAACCTCTCGCTAGCTGTTAGCGCTCCACCTCATCGAGCAGCCAGTCGCTAATCGATGAGGTGTCGAGCCCGCAGGCAGTTAGGTGAGATTTGTCGGGCACGTGTCATCATGCTGGAAGGAGATTTGCCTTTAAAGACACCCGTCCAGAAGGCATGTCAAGCTAATAGGAGGTAGCTGGGCAAGCGGTGCAGAAACCTTGCTGGGACTCCTCCACATGACACCTAACGGAGCATTTATTGCTTTTGTCCTAAACTGGCAGAGTTAGGTATGATAGCACTGTTTGCTATCTAATCACTATGTACTGACTGTTTTGCCACTGTGGTAACCCCTTGAGCTATAAAAGGAGGGCCAGGGCAACATTTACATCGATCGATCAATCGCCCAATCGACCTTTTGCACAACCTGCATGCGTAGCTGCTCTCTCTGCGCCTTGCCGGGAGAAGCGCTCCTTGTACTTGTGCTCATACACATCCAATATACAAAGCAGGAGTAGGGTTTTACACCTCACGGTGGCCCGAACCTGGGTAAATCCCTTGCGCCCTTCTGCTGGTTCTGCTCTTTGTGCACGCCGATCTCCCTAGCTGAACCACAAAGGCGCTAGATGGCCCCATAGATGGTCGTACCCATGACACTTGGGGATGCCCAAGGCACCCCAAGGTAATATTCAAGGAAGACCCAAGCGTCTAAGCTTGGGGATGCCCCGGATGGCATCCCCTCTTTCATCTACAATCTATCGGTAACTTACTTGGAGCTATATTTTTATTCATCACATGATATGAGTTTTACTTGGAGCGCCTTGTGCCATAATTTTCCTTTCTTTGTTTGCTTTTTAGTTTGCCACAATCATTGTTTGCTGGACACACCTATTTGAGAGGGACACACATTTATCGTGATTTGGTAGAATACTCTATGTGAGGATTTGGAGCTCTCGGGTGCTCCGCACCCTTATACGAACAATTCGTTCAAAAAAATACCGAGAAATTTGAAAAAAAATCTAGGATTTTGGGATATCAAACGTGGGTTCCCGATCTACTCCCGTCTGAAATTTCGTGAAAAAATACCAGGAAACGTATTCGTGGCAAAAAAGACAAAAAATTCCTATGTCTAGAAAAACACTGTTTGGGTAGATTTTTGTTCGGACAGTATTTCCTTCGCCACGGATACGTTTTTTGGTATTTTTCCACGAAATTTCACACAGAAGTAGATTGGGAACCCAGGTTTGATATCCCCAAATTTCAGATTTTTTGATTTTTTGGGTATTTTTTACGATTATTTTTCGTATAGGGGTGCGGAGCACCCGAGAGCTCCTGTGTATTTTCCATGTGCTTCACTTATATCTTTTGAGCTAGGCAGTTGCTCTAGTGCTTCGCTTATATCTTTTAGAGCACGGCAGTGGTTATATTTTGTCGAAATAATTGCACTCACGAGGGTTTGCGTGATTCCCCTATTGGTTCGATAAACCTTGGTTCTCACTGAGGGAAATACTTATCTCCATTGTACTTCATCTTCCCTCCTCTTCGGGGAAATCACCCCCCCACACACACACACAAGGAAGGGGGGCGCCACTTCCTGTTGGGCCAGGTTGGCTCAATGCTCCTTCCCCGATTTGGCCTTTTAAGGCCCGTTGGTATTAAATTTAATATAAAAGCCTTCTCATAAATATTAGACCCTTTAATATATAATTTAACAGCGCCGGAAACTTTTTCCACCTATATATTATTTATCAATAATACCCGGTATTACCCGATACTCCCCGAAACCCTTCCGGTGACCCCGAAACGCTTCCGGATCCTCTCGAAACTATTTCGAATATTTATGAAACAATTCCACAAATATATTACCATCACTCTTGTCCTACTAACACTCAGCAGATCGTGATTGCCTTAAGCTTGTGACCCCGTAGGTTCGGTAACTCACAGACATGAACGAAACCGTTCGTTCATTGACCGATAGCGGAACCATGGACGTCCATATCGATCCCTGTGAGCACACAAATGATATTCGAGTGAACCTTTGGTTATCATGTGATGTTCCCTTTGCTTTGCGATACTTCACAAAACCCGGGATGCACTACTGCAGGCGACCGCTAATGCGACACATGAATCAGAGACCCCGCGACCAAACTGTGTGCGATGCATACATCGTAAACGGTGGAGTAATAAAACCGTCACCAATAAGACGAACCGTTTGCGATGCCGGAGACATAAAAAATGATTCAGATTAGAGACGCATGTGCGATACGTGGCATATAGTTGATCCATACGAACTATTTGCGATGAGCCAGAACAATAGAAACGGGCAGCCAGTTCGTGGTGTGTGCGATACACGGCATACAGTTCACTCGGATGAATTGTTTGTGATTACCCAACACAACAGAAACGGGCAGCCAGTTCGAGGTGTGTGCGATGCACGGCATGGGGTTCACTCGGATGAACTGTTTGCGATGATTTGCGATGATCCAACACAACAAAAATGGTTCAACTTAACAAGGTGTGTGTGATACGCGGCAAACAGGTCAGTAATCCGAAATGTGTGGGAAGACGGATAACAACATGGACGATTCCTGCGAATAAGCCGTCTGTGTTGTGGGCAAACGGTTGGTGGTAAATAATTGTCGGTGATTGATGAATTCATCACCGACGGGTTCTGTAGTTTAGTCCGTGTGTGATATGAACTCTATCTGCACAACATCTATGCTCTGTCTACAGAACAACATCATATATACTTATAAGAACATGATTGCATAACCAAATTAAACTTCCAATTACATAACTGACTACAGATAGCGTTTGCACATCTAAGTAAATGAGTACATGCATAATAAACTAGGAGAAATGATCATCA
This sequence comes from Elymus sibiricus, assembly GCA_039707655.1. Classification (NCBI taxonomy): domain Eukaryota; kingdom Viridiplantae; phylum Streptophyta; class Magnoliopsida; order Poales; family Poaceae; genus Elymus; species Elymus sibiricus. Next base: position 260,500,647 of record CM077674.1, read on the forward strand.
TATCAATTACTTCTTGTTGTGACGCTTGCCTCCAATGCTCTGCTTGTGGCTCGATCCCTCGTCGTCTATAGGAAGGAGGCACTTCCTCATGTCAACGATCCGCCTGTACATCTCGTAGCATGTGTATGCTTCCATGGCCGCGTACTTGAGGTGATCTTCATACAGTATCTGGCGGGGAAGGAGGGCAGGTCACCTCGCCTAGGATGCATGCCCAGCGCCGCCGCTGCAGCAGGTTGGGCGATTTGGCTTCTTCTACCGCCCATCTGAACAGCCACACCGGGTTCGTATACCATTCCGCAGGCATGCGCGTTCTCTCCTCCGCAGTCGACTCCGTGAATATGATCTCTGCCATTAGCGCCAGCTCCAAGTCGGTGTGACGCTGCCAGATGCTAACATCCCTCAGCATCTCTGCCCTGAGATCGACTTCCGCCTCCGCCTTGTGCCTCGCCATGCGCAGCTCCTTCGAACATGTCTCCAATCGATGCCTCGCTTCCTCGATACGATTTGCCCTTGCTGCCCACCACCTCCAACGCAGCCCCGACATGTCCTCCGACGGCACCGATCTGTGAGTCCAGAGCAATGGATCCCCTCTGATAGATACGTGGGTTTCGCTCAACGGCGGCAGTGCCGCGGGCCGCAGCGAGAGGGAAGCCCGCGGGATGCTGGGATCTAGGGGATTATCCATGGTGTAATCCGATGGGTGAGGCGGGGAGGCGAGCGCGGAAGGCCAGATTTTGGGGTTGCGAGAGGAAAGAGACGATAGAGAGCGAAGAGAGGATAGAGAGCGAAGGAGGAGGAGCACTGATGTCTACTACACAACTTATTCTTGTAGACTCATGTTGGGCCTCCAAGCGCAGAGTTTTGTAGGACAGTAGCAATTTTCCCTCAAGTGGATGACCTAAGGTTTATCAATCTGTGGGAGGCGTAGGTTGAAGATGGTATCTCTCAAACAACCCTGCAACCAAATACAAGAAATCTCTTGTGTCCCCAACACACCCAATACAATGGTAAATTGTATAGGTGCACTAGTTCGGCGAAGAGATGGTGATAAAAGTGTAGTATGGATAGTAGATATAGGTTTTTGTAATCTGAAAATATAAAAACAGCAAGGTAGCAAGTGATAAAACAGAGCACAAACAGTATTGCAATGCTTAAAAACAAGGCCTAGGGTTCATACTTTCACTAGTGCAATCTCTCAACAATGCTAACATAATTGGATCATACAATCATCTGAATCACTCCCAAGTTCCTATTAGCGGAGAACATAAGATAGAAATTGTTTGTAGGGTACGAAACCACCTCAAAGTTACCCTTTCCGATCGATCTATTGAGCTAATCCTATAAGTGTCACAAACAACCCTAGAGTTCGTACTAAAATAACACCATATGATACACATCAACCAACTCTAATGTCACCTAGAGACTCCAATGTCACCACAAGTATCCGTGAGTTGATTATACGATATGCATCAACCAACTTCATAATCATAATATTCAATCCACACAAAGAACTCCAAGGAGCACCCCAAAGTTTCTATCGAAGAAAAGATAATGAAAACATGCATCAACCCCTATGCATAGACTACCCCAATGTCACCGCGGGAATCCGCGAGTTGAGTGCCAAAACATATATCAAGTGAATCAATATAATACCCCATTGTCACCACGGGTATTCATATGCAAGACATACATCAAGTGTTCTCAAATCTGAAATATTCAATCCGACAATAACGAAACCTCAAAGGGAAAAGATTCGATTCATCACAACAAAGATAGAGAGGGAAGAAACACCATATGATCCAACTATATTAACAAAGCTCGCGGTACATCAAGATTGTGCCAAATCAAGAACGCGAGAAAGAGAGAGATAAAACACATAGCTACTAGTACAAACCCTCAGCCCCGAGGGTGAACTACTCCCTCCTCGTCATGGAGACCGCCGGGATGATGAAGATGGCCTCCGGTGATGATTCCCCCCTCCGGCACCCCTCCGGCAGGGTGCCGGAAAAGGGCTGTAGATTAGATCGTGGAGGTACAGAGGCTTGCGGTGGCGTAAAAACTCATCTAGGTTAACTTTCGGGGGTTTCTGAATATATATGATTTTTTGGCGTTGGAATCACGCGAAGAAGGGCCACAGGGGGCCCACGAGGCACCAGGGCGCGCCTGGGGGGGTGGCGTGCCCTGGTGGCTCGTGGGGCCCCTGTGGGTCTTCTGGCCACCTCCCGAAGCTTCTAGTGTCTCTTATGTTCCAGAAAAAATCGTCAAAAAGTTTCACTGCATTTGGACTTCATTTGATATAGATTTTCTGGAAAACCAAAAACAAGCAGAAAACAGCAACTGGCACTGGGCACTAGGTCAATATGTTAGTCCATGAAAATCATATAAAAGCAATATAAAAGTGCACCAAAATCATACAAAACTATAATAAACATGGCATGAATACTTCATAAATTATAGATACGTTGGAGAGATATCAGCATCCCCAAGCTTAATTCTTGCTCGTCCTCGAGTAGGTAAATGATAATAGAAATAATTTATGAAGTGTGAATGCTAGCATAGTGCATAAGTTTGATCAATTATAATTTCAATCACTTTTCCTAGCATCATAACAGCAACTTTTTCTCATAAAACTCAACATGATAAAGTAGCAATTAAAAACAAAAAATTTGATGTGGAATGCTACCTATCATAATCATCACACATTCTTTTCTTTTATAGCATGGACATTGGACTTGAACGATTCAAAGCAATAGTCTATAGTTTGACATGAAGATATAAATACTCAAGCATGCTAACAAGCAACCATGTCTTTCAAAATATCAACGCTAAAGAAAGTTATCCCTAGCCCATTATGCTCAATCATTGATCCATTCATGAAACACACTCAAATATTAGCTACACACAATGCACAAGTATGACAATAGTGCTCTCTAGTTGGTGCTTTATAAGAGAAGATGGAGACTCAAATAAAAATAAAAATTGCATAAAAGTAAATAGATAGGCCCTTCGCAGAGGGAAGCAGAGATTTGTCAAATGTGCCAGAGCTCAAAGCTGAAATGAAACAGATAAAATTATTTTGAGAGGCATGCTTTTCCTGTCAACGAAAACGACCGAGAATTCCCAATATTTTCCATGCTAGACACATCATAGGCGGTTCCCAAACAGAAAGTAAAGTTTATTTCCTTTCCACCATTCTTTCACAATCCATGGCTAGCCGTATCCACGGGTGCCCTCCAAACCAACACTTTCCAAGGAATTTTGTTGTTATTATTTTTGATTTCATTGTGGGACTGGGCATCCCTATTACCAGCCACTCTCTCGTGCAATGACAAGTGAATAAACACTCATCGTGAGAATAACACACCTAGCATGGAAAATAATGGCCACCCCCTGCCGCCTCATGAGCGGTACGGGCACACAAAACGGAAAAATTATTTTGAAAATTAGAGTTGGCACACGCAAATTTACTTGGAACGGCATTGAAATACCGCATATAGGTAGATATAGTGGACTCATTTGGCACAACTTGGGTTTAAGGAGTTTGGATGCACAAGCAGTATTTCCGCTTAGTACAAATGAAGGCTAGCAAATAGATTGAGAAGCAACCAACCAAAAAGCGAAAATGGTCATAAACATGCATTGAACATAACTAACACCGAATAATGCACCATAAGCAGGATATAATTTCGTTGCATAACTATTGACTTTATGTGCATGCATAGGGAATCGCAAACCTTAACACTAATAATCTTACTAAATCACAATTACTCACTAACATGACTCACATATTATCGTCTCCATATCGCAAAACTATTGCAAGGAATCAAACTTATCATATCCAATGATCTTTCATGAAAGTTTTTTATTATATCCCTTCTTGAATATTCATCACTTTGGGATCAATTTCATATCTTGTGCAAATTACCATTACTATTGTCAACTCTCAAAATAATATAAGTGAAGCATGAGAGTGTATGACAAACTACTCCAAAAAAGATACGAGTGAAGATCAAATGAGTAGTTAAGTAAATAGGTAGCTATGTGAGCACTCTCTCTCATTTAAAAATTTCAGATCTTAATTATTTTTATTCAAACAGCAAATAAAACAAACTAAAATGACATTCCAAGAATAGCACATATCATGTGAAGAAGTAAAAACTTAGGCTCAACCAAAACTGACTGATAGTTGTTGAAGAAGAAAGGTGGGATGCCTTGGGCATCCCCAAGCTTGAGCTCTTGTGTCTCCTTAATTCCTCTCATATCATGGCTTCTCCTAAATCTTTAAATACTTCACCCACACAAAACTCAACAAGAACTCATGAGATAAGTTAGTATAAATCAACTCAAAACCTTAACATTCTCTACTTTAGCAAATCACAAAAATTATAATTAAACATTGCATACTAAATGCCTCTTCATATTTAATACTCCTATCCACAAATAGAAACATTAAACATGCAAACATATGCAAACAATGCAACTATAACAGCAATCTGCCAAAATAGAACAGTCTGTAAAAGGGGAATAAGAATCCATACTTCCCTAACTCCAAAAATTCTGAAAAATTACCACGTGACATAGAACTCATGCATTCTTACTGTGTAAAAATTTCAGATTTTTATCATGTTCTGACTATTCAGGAATATTCTGGACATAACAGAAAACTTTATGTTTTCAAACAGCAACACATGAACTTGCAAACTGAGCATGGTAAAGGCTATAATTGGCATTTTATTGAACTAAAAGATATAAAACATGATTATTGATAACATCAAGCAAATATCAACAGAAGAAAATGGCGCTCCAAGCAAAACTCATATTATGTGACGAATAAAAATATAGCTCCAAGTGAGGTTACTGATAATGTTCAAGACGAAAGAGGGGATGCCTTCCGGGGCATCCCCAAGCTTAGTTGCTTGGGTCTTCCTTGAATATTACCTTGGTGTGCCTTGGGCATCCCCAAGCTTAGGGTCTTGCCGCTCCTTATTCTCCTCATATCGATATCTCACCCAAAACTTGAAAACTTCAATCACACAAAACTTAACGGAACTTCGTGAGATAGGTTAGTATGATAAAAATAAATCATCCACTTAGGTACTATCAAGACAAGATTCATAATTGTTCTCACATAATTCCTACTATATTCTATCATTTCCACAATTTATATTACTCAATATAAGCTATGGAAACACTAAAACAAGCAAACTATGCACCGAAAACAGAATCTGTCAAAAACAGAACAGCATGTAGTGAGCGATTTAAAAACCATACTTATGTACGTCCAAAAATTCTGAAAAATTAGGAAACGTAAAAAATTTGTAACCCAATACTGTGTAAAAATTTCAGAATTTTTTCACTCTCCAGTACAGAATAGAAATTCCAGCACTGGACGCAAAAGTTTCTGTTTTTGCACAGAATCAAATCAACAAGCATCCACACTATCCCAAAGGTTTTACTTGGCACATTATTGAAAAAAAACATATAAAACATGATTAATACAGTAGCTTAATCATGTGGACACATAAAAACAGTAGGTAAAAATATTGGGTTGTCTCCCAACAAGCGCTTTTCTTTAATGCCTTTTAGCTAGGCATGATGATTTCAATGATGCTCGCATAGAAGTAAAGAATTGAAACACGAAGAGAGCATCATGAATCAAATGGCAAGCTCATTTAAGTCTAACCCACTTCCTATGCATAGGGATTTTGTGATCAAACAATTTATGGGAGCAAGAATCAACTAGCATAGGAAGGCAAAACAAGCATAACTTCAAAACTTTCAACACAAAGAGAGGAAACTTGATATTATTGCAACACCTACAAGCATATGATCCTCTCTCATAATAATTTTCAGTAGCATCATGAATGAATTCAACAATATAACTATCACATAAAGCATTCTTTTCATGGTACATAAGCATAGAATTTTTATTACTCTCCACACGAGCAAATTTATTCTCATTCATAATAGTGGGAGCAAACTCAACAAAATAACTATCATGAGATACTTGATTGGCATAATCCAATTGAAAATTAAAATCATGATGACAAGTTTCATATTTATCATTATTCATTATAGCATACATGTCATCACGATAATCATCATAGATAGCAACTTTGTTTTCATAATCAATTGAAACCTCTTTCAAAATAGTGGAATCATCATTAAATAAAGTTGTGACCTCTCCAAATCCACTTTCATTAATATAATCATCATAAATAGGAGGCATACTTTCATCATAATAAATTTTCTCATCAAAATGTGGGGGGCTAAAAATATCATCTTCATCAAACATAGCATCCCCAAGCTTATGGCTTTGCATATCATTAGCATCATGGGTATTCATAGAATTCATACTAGCAACATTGCAATCATGCTCATCATTCAAAGATTTTATGCCAAACATTTTATTGAATTCTTCTTCTATCAATTGAGCACAATTTTCCTTTCCATCATTTTCACGAAAGACATTATAAAGATGAATAATATGAGGCAACCTCAATTCCATTTTTTTTGTAGTTTTATTTTATAAACCAAACTAGTGATAAAATAAGAAACTAAAAGATTTGATTGCAAGATCTAAAGATATACCTTCAAGCACTCACCTCCCCGGCAACGGCGCCAGAAAAGAGCTTGATGTCTACTACACAACTTATTCTTGTAGACTCGTGTTGGGCCTCCAAGCGCAGAGTTTTGTAGGACAGTAGCAATTTTCCCTCATGTGGATGACCTCAGGTTTATCAATCCATGTCAGGTGTAGGTTGAAGATGGTATCTCTCAAACAACCCTGCAACCAAATACAAGAAATCTCTTGTGTCCCCAACACACCCAATACAATGGTAAATTGTATAGGTGCACTAGTTCGGCGAAGAGATGGTGATAAAAGTGTAGTATGGATAGTAGATATAGGTTTTTGTAATCTGAAAATATAAAAACAGCAAGGTAGCAAGTGATAAAACGGAGCACAAACAGTATTGCAATGCTTAAAAACAAGGCCTAGGGTTCATGCTTTCACTAGTGCAATCTCTCAACAATGCTAACATAATTGGATCATACAATCATCCCTCAACGTGCGACAAAGAATCACTCCCAAGTTCCTATTAGCGGAGAACATAAGATAGAAATTGTTTGTAGGGTACGAAACCATCTCAAAGTTATCCTTTCCGATCAATCTATTGAGCTATTCCTATAAGTGTCACAAACAGCCCTAGAATTCGTACTAAAATAACACCATATGATACACATCAACCAACTCTAATGTCACCTAGATATTCCAATGTCACCACAAGTATCCGTGAGTTGATTATACGATATGCATCAAACAACTTCATAATCATAATATTCAATCCACACAAAGAACTCCAAGGAGCACCCCAAAGTTTCTATCGGAGAAAAGATAATGAAAACGTGCATCAACCCCTATGCATAGATTACCCCAATGTCACCGCGGGAATCCACGAGTTGAATGCCAAAACATATATCAAGTGAATCAATATAATACCCCATTGTCACCACGGGTATTCATATGCAAGACATACATCAAGTGTTCTCAAATCTGAAATATTCAATCCGACAATAACGAAACCTCAAAGGGAAAAGATTCAATTCATCACAACAAAGATAGAGAGGGATGAAACACCATATGATCCAACTATATTAACAAAGCTCGCGGTACATCAAGATCGTGCCAGCGAGAAAGAGAGAGATAAAACACATAGCTACTGGTACAAACCCTCAGCCCCGAGGGTGAACTACTCCCTCCTCGTCATAGAGACCGCCGGGATGATGAAGATGGCCTCCGGTGATGATTCCCCCTTCTGGCAGGGTGCCGGAAAAGGGCTGTAGATTAGATCGTGGAGGTACAGAGGCTTGCGGCGGCGTAAAAACTCATCTAGGTTAACTTTCGGGGGTTTCTGAATATATATGATTTTTTGGCGTTGGAATCACGCGAAGAAGGGCCACAGGGGGCCCACGAGGCACCAGGGCGCGCTTGGGGGGTGGCGCGCCCTGGTGGCTCGTGGGGCCCCTGTGGGTCTTCTGGCCACCTCCCGAAGCTTTTAGTGTCTCTTATGTTCCAGAAAAAATCGTCAAAAAGTTTCGCTGCATTTGGACTTCATTTGATATAGATTTACTAGAAAACCAAAAACAAGCAGAAAACAGCAACTGGCACTGGGCACTAGGTCAATATGTTAGTCCATGAAAATCATATAAAATCAATATAAAAGTGCACCAAAATCATACAAAACTATAATAAACATGGCATGAATACTTCATAAATTATAGATACGTTGGAGACGTATCAAGCACAACCAAGGTGAACAGGGAGTGGGCGAGGCGAAAAAATTGACTGCGCCAAATTGCCAATGAACACATCCCATTAATTAGGTTATTATAATTGCCAGTGTGGAATCACTGCCCACTTCCTTATCGTTTTTGTCTTCCACCACGCATGCATGCAAACATAGTTAAATTTTGGAGGTAGTTGGTTCGCTCATACGTGGGAGGGGAAAACTAAAAACTAAAAACACTTTTAATGATGAGAAAGACAGTCGGGCAATTGGTGCTAATTAAGAAAGTGTGACTAAAATTCTTGGAAAAATCTGAATTCTCTTAGGCGCCCTACAGACCTGGATGTTTCGTGTGCGATTATGTGTGTGTACAAAAACCTTTGAAAATGCAAACGAGTTGTTTACGATGGTAGGAGCATCGCACACGATGCGTGGTGCGAGTACTCATGAGTGATGATTTGTAAGTTACATATACGTTTCCTTATGTTAACACGTGTGTGATAACACGTGACACCGCATACGGTTGTGTGCTGGGAATTGTGTGCTCCACTTAGTCTTCCCGCGCTCCAGCGATGCCTTCCCGCGCAAGCGCCAGCCATAGGGGTAAATTGTAAATCCCCAACCCCCTAGCCAGCTGCTAGCTAGCTATAAATAACCACAACAATGGCCGGCGCGGCGACTCACTACTGATCCCCTTGCTAGCTAGTTACCCACACATACCGGCATGCCTGGCCCCAACGGCCGACGACTGGATGGAGTTGGGCAGTAGCGGAATCGAGGCTGCCGGCGTGATGGTCGGCTTTGCGGTCGACGGCCATGCCGCCGCCTCTCCCGACGACAGCCAGACGAGGTAGGAAACGCGGTACGAGCAAGCCACCAGGTTAGCCAGGCTCATCCTGAAAGCGGCTAGGGATCGCCAGCGGGTGATACCGCGGGCTCGGCGCAGAGTGCGGCGGATGGTGCGGGCGGCGGAGCAGGAACCGCGACGACGCAAGGACAACTTCGGCAGTGGCAGCCGCCGCACGAGGCGCAGACTTATGTCCGAGATGGAGGAGGGTGCAGCGCCGGGCGTCGCCAGTGCAGGCCTGGGGGCAGTGACGGCAGCCCTGGTGAGAGCCAACGTCTCGTTGGCTGCCGGGGCGATGTACACACAGCCGGCGGTCGCGGCAGGCCTGGTGAGAGCTGCGCCCGAGGCAGTACCGGCGATCACCGATGTCGAGGCTGCCCCAGCCTCGATCGATCAAGGTGGTTTGTTATATTGATGTAAATTAGGGAGCTAATAATGGTTTGTAAATTACTCCTCGAACTAGGCACTGGACCAATTTGAGCATATATATGCTCGATTGATTATTTGTTCATGCATGTCAAATATGTCAATTCTATGGGCTGGCAATTTGGAGTAATTTTTATCATTTCGCGTCCAAACTATTTACACGGTGTACAAGCACCATCAGCCCCAAAATTTGAATTTTTTGCGCATTTCAGGACTCGTTTGATGTACTTAAGCACTTTATAGCATTTACCTGACATTTAGCGCATATAAGTCAAATCTCAGCTACAGCTACACGGGTGTGATGGGAGGGATGTGGATTGTCGTTCGATCGCGGTGCATCCTACGGTGCACACGCGCGATCCGCGTGGCTGGGGTTTCGGCCAATCAAAACGCATCGCATAATAGAGTCATCCCACACGGCTTTCATAAGCAGCGAAAATGAACCGTGGGCGATAATAAATCACCAAGATTTCAAGGGAATCCAATTTTCCTTGGTCATCCGCCCTTGTTTTTTCCTACGATCTACATAGACCCTAGAACGCACCGTGTTCAAATTTGGCACTTTTCTGGGCTAATTTACCATATTTGGGCCATTATTTGCATTTTCTAGGCATTTATGCACATAATTCAAATTGGCACGATATATAGGTACATGAAAAGGTGCACAATAACAGTATGAAAAATGAAGCTTGTGGTATTACTAAATTTCCATGCCTTTTACAAGGAAATGGGGAGAGATTTCGATGATATGTGTCGCAAGAGTCAACCACAAACGTGTCGTTTATTGATTTTCGACTCTACAAAATTGAAAAACATGCTTGAAAAAGATGATACCTGGCATGGTGCCATGGTATGACCTCAACAAAGCATGGTAATTTTTTGAGAGGGTTCGGCTATTGTCGTTGTACACGCTCCTCATAAACCTAACCATCACAAAAGGAAGTTTTGTTGGTTTCGAGAGGGAAATCACCAAGTTTGAAGGGGAATCCAAAGTTCCTTCGTCGTTTGTCCTTGGTTTTTTTTCTACGATCAACATACACTATATAATGCACCGTGTTCAAATTTGGCACTTTTCCGGGCTAATTTGCTATATTTGGGCAGTTATGTGCATTTTCTAGGCATTAATGCACATAATTCAATTTCACACAATCGGTTCACGAAAAAGTGCACCAAAACGATTTGGAAAATCATGCTTCTGGTGTTTACTAAATTTGCATGCCTATTACGAGGAATGGGGAGAGATTTGAAGGACATGTGTGGCAAGAGTCAACCACAAACGTGTCGTTTATTGGTTTTTTGACTCTACAAAATTGAAAAACATGCCTGAAAAAGATGATATCTGGCATAGTGCCATGGTATGACCTCAACAAAGCGTGGTAATTTTTTGAGAGGGTTCGGCTAATGTCATTGTACACGCTCTTCGTAAACCAAACCATCACAAAAGGAAGTTTTGGTGGTTTCGAGAGGGAAATCACCAAGTTTGAAGGGGAATCCAAAGTTCCGTCGTCGTTTATCCTTGAGTTTTTTTTCTACGATCAACATACACCCTATAATGCACCGTGTTCATATTTGGCACTTTTCTGGGCTAATTTACTATATTTGGGCAGTTATGTGCATTTTCTAGGCATTAATGCACATAATTCAATTTCACACAATCGGTCCATGAAAAAGTGCACCAAAGCGGTTTGGAAAATCATGCTTCTGGTGTCTACTAAATTTGCATGCCTTTTACGAGGAATGGGGAGATATTTGAAGGACATGTGTGGCAAGAGTCAACCACAAACGTGTCGTTTATTGGTTTTTCGACTCTACAAAATTGAAAACTATGCCTGAAAAAGATGATACCTGGCATGGTGCCATGGTATGACCTCAACAAAGCGTGGTAATTTTTTGAGAAGGTTCGGCTAATGTCATTGTACACGCTCTTCATAAACCGAACCATCACAAAAGGCAGTTTTGTGGTTTCGAGAGGGAAATCACCAAGTTTGAAGGGGAATTCGAACTTCCTTCGTCGTTTTTCCTTGAGTTTTTTTGTACGATTAACAAACACCCTACAATGCACCGTGTTCAAATTTGGCAATTTTCCGGGCTAATTTAGTATATTTGGGCAGTTATGTGCATTTTCTAGGCATTAATGCACATAATTCAATTTCGCACAATCAGTCCATGGAAAAGTTCACAAATTCCTTTTGGAAAATCATGCTTGTGGTATTTACTAAATTTGCATGCCTTTTACGAGGAATGGTGGGAGATTTCAAGGACATGTGTCCCAAGAGTCAACCACAAACGTGTCGTTTATTGGTTTTTCAACTCTAGAAAATGGAAAAATATGCCTAAAAAAGATGATACCTGGCATGGTGCCATGGTATGACCTCAGTAAAGCGTGGTAATTTTTTGAGAAGGTTCGGCTAACCTAGTTGTACACGCTCTTCATAAACCGAACCATCACAAAAGGAAGTTTTGGTGGTTTGGAGAGGGAAATCACCAAGTTTGAAGGGGAATCCAAAGTTCCTTCGTCATTTGTCCTAGAATTTTTTTCTACGATCAACATAGACCCTATCATGCACCGTGTTCAAATTTGGCACTTTTCCGGTCTAATTTACTATATTTGGGCAGTTATGTGCATTTTCTAGGCATTAATGCACATAATTCAACTTCGCACAATCGGTCCATGAAAAAGTGCAAAAAAAAATGGTTTGCAAAATCATGCTTGTGGTGTTTAGTAAATTTGCATGCCTTTTACGAGGAATGGGGAGAGATTTCAAGGACATGTGTGGCAATTTGGACTTGAATTTACTGTGACTTTATCATTTCACGTCCAAACTATTTACACGGTGCGCAAGCACCATCAGCCACTAGATTTGAATTTTTTGCGCATTTCAGGACTTGTTTGATATACTAAAGCACTTTATAGCATTTACCTGACAATTAGCGCATATAAGTCAAATCCCAGCTACAGCTACACGGGTGTGTTGGGAGGGATGTGGATTGTCGTTCGATCGCGGTGCATCCTACGGTGCACATGCGCGATCCGCGTGGCTGGGGTTCCGGCCAATCAGAATGCAACGCACAATAGGGTTAGCGCACACGGTTCTCACAGGCAATCAGATCTCGAGTGCTCAAAAAAACCACCGCACTACATACGGTTGTCCGGCCACTCCGCTCCAGAGCTCTTTCCAAGCGTCGCTGTCCATGCCACCGCACCGCACACTAACTGGTAAGGAAGCGATGGCATCCCGGCGCGCCGAGTTCATCGCCGCCCATGACCGCACACTAACTGGTAAGGAAGCGATGTCATCCTGCCGCGCCGAGTTCATCGCCGCCCGCGACCGCACACCTACGTGGGCGGACTTTGAAGTTGCATGGCTGAATGGGCGGTGGAGCAAGAGGAGGCCAAAGCCGCACAGAAGGAGCGGAAAAGGCAGAAAGCACTCAAGAGAAGAGAGTCCCGCCGCTGCAAGAAAGAAGCGGACGCACGCGCTGCTGAGGAGAGCCGGGCAGAGATCCAAGCACAGTGGGCTACTACCGACAAGGCCGGGAAGGAGAACGACGGCGTCTGCGTCTGGCCAGCATGCGAGAAGTAGTTAGTGTGTGTGTGTCGCCCATACGTTTGTTTAATTAATTATGATTGTTCATCGAGTGTCAACTTCGCCTCGTTCATGTACGTTGATAGCCCTACTACAATGAAAGATATTTTTAAATTTGCAGGTTACGGACTACATGCTGATAGATATGTTAATTCTTAGAAGACCACAAAACACACGGTTGCTATGGCGTACCGTGTGCGTTACTGATCCATAAGTCAGTTAGAAAACATCGCACACGTACCATCACGACCGCCTGTGAGTGATTTAATTAACTCCACGTGTACAATTTTTTGAATACGGGATCCGCCAATTTTCTCCTTTCTCGCACACGAGTATATTATACGCTTCGTCTGCGTTGTGTGTTTCGCCCGCGTGAGTGATTTCAGAATTTACCCCCCCCCCCAAACCCATCCCCACCCATCACATTTCCGCAGTATCCCCCCCCTCTCCCGGCAACTCAAACCGCCGCCGCCGCAACAACAGCTTCAACCACATCCACGTTCTGTCCGAGCCTCGTCGATCCAGTCAGGTAACCCACCGATATCCATCACCGCCACGGCCTGATTGCTTAGATGGCGCCTGCGAAACATCCTCATGCCTCCAAATCCCCACCCCCTACTCCAGAGCATCACCGCGTAAGCGTAACGATGGAGGTCGAGGAGCTGAAGGCGGTCGATGGCGCGGTGTCCGCTGTGCGTGTCGACCCGGAGGAACACCTCGCCTCCGCCGCCGCCGACTTGGTGCGGGATCTGGCCCAGATGAAGTGCCCCAGTAACTACCCCTCGGGATTTACCAAGTACGAACTGCCCAGTTGAATTTTACCAATACCAGTTGCAATGGCTATGTTTTGTATGGTTGATGTATTAAGCCTGTTGTAGTAAACACGCCTAACCATTCTTAGCTATTTCCCCTGCCTTTTTATAGACAACTGGGCCATTCTCTGCTCTAGCAGCACTTGCCTTGCGATGTTTAACTCTGTCAATTTCAATTTCATCAATACCAGTTTCAGTGGATATATTAGGTTGTCTGTACTTAACACATGCCTTGTTTATTTCAGTAATGTACACTGTGATGTTCAAGTATGAACTGCCCAGTTCAATTTCACCAATACCAGCTAGAAACTTACAATGCCTAACTTAGGTTGCTTTAAGCCTGTTGTGGCAAACAGTTCTATCCATTTTTTAATCTGTCCCTTTACTACTGTGCTACTCTTCGCAATGAAGATATCACTACAGATGCTGTCGTTTTATTACCATTTTCTATTTTTGGTGGATGTCAACTCTGTTGTAGCTAACATGCCCTTCCATGTACTTACACAGGGCCACAATGGGAAATGTTGTTGTTTTCCGTCGAGGTTAGTTCCATCCCAATGTCTTATAGTACTTTACATCATTTCTGCAATTGTAGTTTAGCTTGTAGCATTTACTTGCTTCTTGTAGGTACACATGTTAGTGGCACTGATCCACGCTTCAACCCGGAGGAACACCTCGCCTCCACCGCCACCGACTTGGGGCGGGCTCTGGCCCAGATGAAGTGCCCCACCAACTACCCCTCGGGATTTACCAAGTAGGAACTGTCCAGTTCAATTTTACCAATACCAGTTGCAATGGCTATGTTTTATATGGTTGACGTATTAAGCCTGTTGTAGTAAACACGCCTAACCATTCTTAGCTATTTCCCCTACCTTTTTATAGACAACTGGGCCATTCTCTGCTCTAGCAGTACTTGCCTTGCGATGTTTAACTCTGTCAATTTCAATTTCATCAGTACCAGTTTCAATGGCTATATTAGGTTGTCTGTACTTAACACATGACTTGTTTATTTCAGTAATGTACACTGTCATGTTCAAGTATGAACTGTCCAATTCAATTTCACCAATACCAGCTAGAAACTTACAGTGCCTGACTTAGGTTGCTGTTAAGCCTGTTGTAGCAAACAGTTCTATCCATTTTTTAATCTGTCCCTTTACTACCGTGCTACTCTTCGCAATGGTGATATCACTAGAGATGTTGTCGTTTTATTACCATTTGCTATTTTTGGTGGATGTAGTTAACATGCCTTTCCATGTACTTACGCAGGGCCGCAACGGGCGATGCTGTTGTTTGCCGTCGAGGTTAGTTGCATCCCATGTCTTATAGTATTTTACATCATTTGTGCAATTGAAGTTTAGCTTCTAACATTTAGTGGTTGCTTGTAGGTACATATATCAGCGGTACTGATCCACGCTTCGACCCCTTTTGCGTATGGGGCAATGAGATATTCATGAACAAGCGTCAAGTGAGGAAACTAAGAAAGATTGTTAGGCGAAATAGACGGGTTATGGGAATTAAACTCTTTATTTACACTTTATCCAAGACAACAGTGAACTTTAGGATGGTAAGTAATCTATTGCCTTTTTCCCCTACCCACAACGAGTTACTCTATTAGACAAGAATTTCTGAAAGTTTTCTCTTTTCAGTGGATTCCAAAGCATTTTACTCATGATTACCTTGCAAACTACATGACCGGAGTGGAGGCAACTAAGGTTAAAGTATATAATTCATACAACCATGATAATGGTCTAGAAGTCTTCCTGAAGGCAGTGAAGGATGGGCGGGCGATCGTCACAAGGGGTTGGACAAAAGTTGTGCGCGCCTTTGCCATGGAGGAGGGCACATTATGGGCATTCCGCTTCTTCAACACTATCGGCAGCCAAAATGATTTACACTTCTCTCTTCACCTTTACCGCCTCTAAATATTGTGGTTCTTCATAGTTAATCTGTTGCCTAATTCTATAATTACTGAACACATTGTACTGAGATTTTGATTTATGGATTGGTTGTTGAACCATTGTGATGAGAATACAAAATATTTAAATTCCGCACTTCATAATTTAAAATTTGAAATATGCCAATTCGAATTATAAATTACAGGAAAAATAAAATTAAATAGCAGGGATTAAAACACCGTACACACGGTTAGAAAGAAAACAGCGTGTGCGATGGTAAAATAAAGAACACACGGTTCTTTCACGGAAAACGTATGCGATACTCAGCCCCCGAACGCACGGTTTATCCTTATACGCGTGTGGGATTGCCATAAGTATCGCACACGTTCCCGTAATATGCGTGTGTGTAATATCGGATAAAAAAAGACAGTTCACATTTGCAGACCGTGTGTGATAGGTATACCTATCGCACACACTTAAGAAAATGGACACGTTGGCGATAGCGGAGACACCACACACATTTTATGGTTTTGAACTGTGTGTGATAGTGTACGTATCGCAAACAGACCGGTAGAAATAAGTTTGTGATATCCACCTTTTACACACGTGGATATCTGTGAAATCGTTTCGGATGTCTCGCGGATCAGAAACATAGTGCCACGACTTCACATACGATTAGTTTACGAAAATTGTCAGCAGCGGGTCGCCCTATCGCGGACGGTTTCTGGGTCATGTGGGAAGGACCCCCCTATCACACACACAGGCAAGGCGACGGTTTAAAACTGTGTCGCAGAAAGGGGGTAAAAACCGTTTGTATAGCACGTAACGGTACCAGTGATGTGTCGGTATCCTCCTGAGTCATCACATGCTCACTATACCGTTATCCTCGTTACCGGTCTTGTTCTTCTTTCTCGTTGTCGTGTTCCGGCATCTCCGTGACATAGTCACCTGTGTCTGGCCAGACGATGATGGATGATGTCACACCGAGAGGGCCCTAAGAATATCTCTCCATCGTCGGAGGGGCAAATCCCACTCTCGAGCTATCTAGTCCCTTGTCAAACTTTTCGATGAACCTGTAAGTTGTCCTTATGATCACCGTGTTATAGGTGACGTTTGAGCAACCCCAAAGCCTACCATACGCTAAGAAGTGACTACGATACTCTCATGGTCTAAGGAGTAAAATCACACGTTAACACTCCATGTTATTACAATTGATTACAGACGATATAAAATCAATTCATAATGGACAAGTTTGGGTCGATTCAATATGATTGTTCTTCCAACGTCATAATCTCAATATTGCTTTAGGACTATCCTTTACACTTAACGATATCCTAAGATCCGGAAAACATGATCACCAACAACACTTAAGCTAGTCCTAGAGGCAAGACTAGGAACCTTTTATTTAACCGTTTATCATTCCACACATGCATATCAGTTTTCCACTGAATCGCATATTCTAGGATCATAGCAGTTATAGCATAGAATATAAACTCTTAATTATGAATATTGAAATATAATAATAATACAATATTATTGCCTCTAGGGCATATTTCCAACAGTGATGCCTACATCGGGATGCCATTCGTGACCCGTCTAACAAGGATGAATGTTATCCGCCATGTCATGGTATGTTACTTAGTGTAGTAATTTGATGATACTTAATTAGTGTAGTAATTTTTATGATATGCTTAGTGTAGAATTTGATGATATGCTTAGTGTAGTAATGTGATGATATGCTTAATGTAGTAATTTGATGACATGCTTAGTGTGTAGTTATGTGATGATATGCTTAGTGTTGAATCCGGTGATATATGTGAATAGAAGTGTATGCATGCTTTGTTGATAATTGAAGTGTAGTAGTATAGTAGTGTCATGATATGCTTAGTGTAGTATGTGATGATATGCTTTAGTGTAGTAGTGTGATGATATGCTTAGTGTAGTATGTGATGATATACTTAGTGTTGAATCCGATGCTATATATGTGTGAATTAAAGTGTATGCTTTGTTGATAATATATATGTGAATCCGATGATATTTATCATATATGTATGTGAATCCGATGATATATATATATGTGAATCCGATGATATTTATCATATATGTATTTTTTCCAGAAATTACCTAAGAGGCTATCTGTGAGCTGTGGCATCGAGCCGGATGAAACAGGCATTGCTGGACTAGCCTTACCACAAGGGGCTCCATCACCACCTGTGCGTACGCAGTGGACACGGACGGTCGCACTGCCTTAACCCTTAAGCGCGGTGGGGTGGAACAACTTCCTTGCTGGCAAGATTCTCCGGGTTTGACAGGTCGTCTTAGTCACTATCAGGAACACCCCGCGCGTTGACTTGAGGATGATGATCATCATCGACCTCATTTGAAAGTATGTGTGTGGCTGGGCCAACGATAAACTGCTTATTAACTACTCCCTCCGTAAAGAAATATAAGAGCGTTTAGATCACTAAAATAGTGATATAAACGCTCTTATATTTGTTTACAGAGGGAGTACTAGTTAGCTCGTGTTTGTGGAGATTGTCATTTATTAATTAGCTAGCTAGCTAGTGTGTACTGTTTGTGAGATTGTCACTTATTAACTGGTATATTATTTTATTAACTAGTATTGTTCTACTGTGTTATCTTTTATATGTGCTTAGTTTTATTGTGAAATGCTAAATGTTATATGCTGGGGAAAAATATATTTTTTGGCTGCACGAAACGTTCGTGGCGTGCAAAGCATAGCACACGTCGCTAGGTGAGTGATAATTGTGGTGGCGTTGTCCACGTGGCATGCCATCAACACATAGAATACTGTTGACATGGAGTCCAACGCCACCACTATTTTTTAACAATGGTGCCATATTGGTAGCGTTGAGTGTCCACGCTAGCAAGGCCGTTTTTGCCACGCCATAGCTAGGCTTTTCTGCACTAGTGCCTACATCTGCTAGCCTACCCGAAAAGGTTCACACAACCTACTCAACTAAGCCAGAGCCCATAATGGCTTGTGGCTGCACACATAAGGTTCTAGTCATGAAATATCGTTTGACCCCTTTGAACCTGAGTGGCTTTCCATACAAAGAGTGATCCCCTGGTTACTCCAGGACACTCGGGCAAATCCCTGGATACTCCAGGGTGACCCTCACCATGCAATCTTTCCACCCAGATATTGATTAAATTTATTAAGGTTGGACCTATTTACACCTTTCTCACAACTTGCATGAATTCAGACATACCACCCCGTCTATAAAAGCAAGGCTAAGAAGTTAACTTAGAAATAACATTTCCCGGGGTGTTTCAAGGATCATGGGTTCCTACCTCATTGAACTAGAAAGCATAACCAACCTCATATTTCCTACTCATGCATTGTATCAAGTCGGACTAAGTGCATAGTAAAACATTGGTATGTAGAAGAATGATCAAAGTGTGAACTTGCCTTGCTGATGATCGTTGAACTCTAAAGATTGGTAATACTCAGCCTCGCACTCCGGACAATTTATCGTAAGCAAACAATAACACATACATAAGCAATCACTAAAAAATCCAAAAGAATACAAAGAAAAGACTTATGAAAACTACAAAAGAACCAAATAAAACCCCTTGATAGAAACATATTTTTAACAGTAGGGAATTTTATATGTTTATGGTTCCAACAGAGAGTATATGTCGTGAGCTTCAATTTCAAAAAGAATCAACTAAATCGGAGTCAAGGATCAAAAGTTATGACCTAAACAAGTTTAAACTCTTAGATCTGATCTAATTCAAATTTTTAAGTTTCAAAAATATTATTAGTTGGGTCCACTGGATAGAGGGGATCAAATAGAACCAGTAGGAAAAAGAATCACCTAAATCGGATAAGTAGATCTAAAGATATACTAAAAGAAAATTTGAAGAAAATTTGAAATCTAAAAACGCTAGATTTCGGCCGATTGCGGTTAGGGCACCACGTGGCGCTTTGTGGTTGGCTGGGAGGTGTGCGCTGCGGGACTAAGCAGTGGACAGCCGAAGTTTATGTAAAACGGCTGTTGCGGCTTATAAAAAACAGAGCGGTCAGTTTTTAGTAAACCGCCGGTTTGGGTTAACTAAACCGGAGAAAAACCATTATTAACCACGGCGCCGCCCTGCCGTGTCCAAGGCGGACTTAAGCGCAGCATGGGGAAGAAGAAGCTTGTGAGGTCCGCCTGTCAGTGGCAGTGGGGAAAGGAGGGAGGCAGCGGGTGGCCGAAGCGTAACGCTTTGCACACGAGGCTGGGCCTTGGGCCGTTTTCGCTGGCTGGGTCGGCGGTTGGCGCTGGCCTGGCCGGCTAGATTCTTTTTTTTAATAAAACAGAGACAGTTTACAGCAAAAATAAAATATCAAACTAAAAGTATACATTCCAGAAAATTTCCCATAATTATATAGGATTATATAGTACCATGTGAACTATTTTTCTGGCCTAAAATAATTGTTTTTGCTAGGCTTTAAATTTGCAATAAAAATATCTTGCAAATAAAATTCCAATAAAAGAAATTTGTTTCAAATCCCTTTTCCATCCCTTTTATTTCTGATATGAAAAAGTCATATTTTCTTCTCTCTTTATTTTATTTGAATAAATGGAAATGAATATTTGAAACCTGACTTGGCAAATTTTCAAAATTGATTCAAATAACTTTCAACTCTCTTTTATAAACTTTAAAGTTGTCATGCTATCTTCTCTCATGGGGTCCTTGAGTTGTCAAAGTATTTGAATATCAAAATAAAAGTCAAATGAATATTTGGGAAAGTCCTTTTATTTCCTCTCATTAGAATAGAATATTTCATCACTCCAAAAATTTAAATATGCATAGAAACAATGATATGCCTAAATGATTATAGTAACATTCCAAATTTAAAAAATTTGGGATGTTAAAGCGCCACTCCCTTCTTGAAGAAGTTGTTGTTGAAGAATTTCGTTATCTATGTGGTGTCATGAGATGGTTGCTGCGGATATAGTCATTGTTGTATTTTGTCGATCGTGGGTCGGATCGCATTGAGTTTTTTTCTCTCTCTCGTCTACGCATAGCTTCGGTCTTATATGACTTTGCTATGTGTCGGCGTGTTTTGTGTGTTGTTTTCATGTTGGATGTGTGCATCTTAGCAATGTAAAGGCCGGGTGTGTACTTATTGTGTTTGTATTCTCTTGATGCTTTATTTTGAGACAATAAAAATCACCCTTTGTCAAAAAAAACTTATGAACACCCGCCGTTTTTTGGTTGTGTAGATTGCATATGTATGCATTTTTATTTGCTTATCAAATTGCTATTTGATCAATATTTGCACTTAAAATGTATTTGGATGGGGCCGGATCTGGGCGAACGTTTTGGGCACGGCGTTGGATAGTTGGCTTCCGTATCCGTGTGCGCGGACGCGACTGTGGACGGATAGTGTGTCCCTTTTGCGCCACGGGTTGGAGATGCCCTTGCTATGGAATAAAACTCACGTGTTAAAAAAAATGCTTCTAAGCGGTACTCATATTTCTTTTTGCATGTTAGTTTACTCATGTTTCTAGCGATTAATAATCCATCCCTGACTGTGTTTGTTGAGTCTTTTTTTGGGGAGCTTTCGATTTATTCATATTCAATCATGGCAGTACAGTGAACACAAAAAGTAATAAAAATTACATCCAGATTCATAGGCCACCTAGCGACGACTACAAGCACTGAAGCGAGCCGAAGGCGTGCCGCTGTCATCGCCCCTCCCTCGCCGGAGCCGGGCACAACATGCTGTAGTAGACAGTCGAAAAGTCGTCGTGCTAAGGCACCATAGGACCAACGCACCAGAACAACAACCGCCGCCGATGAAGAGAAGCTTAGATTCGGAAGGATCCAACCTGAAGACACATGAACAAAGACTAACAAAGACCGGATCCAAGTGGATCCACCAAAGACAACCACCGATCGAATCCCGCGAGATCCACCGGAGACACGCCTCCACACGCCCTCCGACGATGCTAGACGCACCATCGGGACGGGGGCTAGGCGGGAAGAACCTTATTCCATCTTTAAGAAGCCGTCGTCGTCTCGTTTTCCTGAGTAGGACACAAAACCTAACAAAACTTGAAGAAGCATGTAAAAATGGAGCCCTCCTGCCGGCAAGGGTCAGGATCCACCACGCGCCCATGGCCCTAAGGCCACAAAAGACGTGGCAGATTGGCGGCGCCGCCGACATAAGGCAGAAACCCTAGCCGCCTTTCAAGACAAAGGGATCTGCGTTCGTTGAGTCGATCCCATAAATCCGAGGGGTGGCATCGACAGAACAGCAGTACTCGTTTTCCTGTTTTTGACAGCACCTCTGCCAGGACTTGGTGATAGACACTGCCGCACTCTTGTGTCATCGCATGATGGGTACGCGCTGCAGTATTAGCAGGAGTGAACAGGGAAACGTACCAATTACCAATTAATTGGCAACTTAACAATTATTGTTCCGTGTCCAGGACGTACTTACGTGCTTGTTTCTTACACTCAACCGAGCTTGTAATTAGTATGAACTTCTTACTAATTTATTTGTAACGCCGCACGCTCAGCTAACGGAAGAAAGAGAGGTCCGCAATTAACATCGACGAGCATGTCTATGGAGCAGAAATTTGTTCACGAGCTTGGTTCGCATGCTTCCCATACAGTTGCACTTCTGAGTATGGTGATATCAAAACTTCTCTTTTTGTTAGCGGCCAGAGCAAAGACACGACAGGGTATGGTGCTGATCACTGACGTCCCGGATGAACTCCGTAGTACTCTGCTGAACGATTGTAATCAGATGTAACCTAGCACGGCATGTGCTAATCCTCAAAAAAGAAAAACTTCTCTTTTTGAAATCAGACAACTTTTTTTTTGCCATTTTCATTAATAATAATTTGAAAAAGATTGGTGAAAACCGAGATACAACACGCCTAACACCAACCGGACATGAGCGATGGTATCTCAGCCACACCGCCGGACCTCGCAACAACCAACCGTATGCGCTAGCGAATAGACATCACCGATTTCGACGAGGATCTTCGTTGGAGAGATGCACAAGGTACGGCGGAGCTGGTCCATCACAGCTTGCCACCCTTCACTTGTCCTCGTCGACGCCTGGTCCCTCGACGTAGCAACTCAAACTCCACAGCAAACGCGATGAGCAGTATGTAAACGAAAAACCCCACGCTAGAGAGCCAACTACCATACCTTGCCTCAGCCAACTGTTCACCCGTTGTCATCGTCGTCGCCAAGCAAGACGCATAGCACTGTTGAGTATTATTATGATTATTAGGAAAAAAAGATAGCGTAGGATCTTATTCTACCTTATCTTGTACTTCAAGTTGATCATTATACTTCTATATATGCTCACGAGGTTCAAGCAATAAATATCGATTCCACCAATCTCTCTTTATCCATTCTAACATGGTATCAGCCTAACCGATCCAAACTCTAGCCGCCGCCCGTCGCTTCCACTCCGCGTCGCCCCCGGGGCGGTCGATCAACACGACCGCCGCCGGGGGCCGCGCCGCCCGTACCTAGGGTTCGTCCGCCGGTCATGTTGACCGGTTGCCCTAGAGAGTCTTTTTCGCGAGCACTTGCTCCGGGTTTTTTTTCTCTCGCCGGTCGTCTTGATCGGTGTTTTCTTTTTGGTTTTCCGATCTAAAATCGGTTTGCGTCGCCTGCCGCCGCCGTCGACCCTCGCACGCCTCTACTCCGACATCGGCGTTGACTCTAAACCGGCCACTTCGTCATCAACCGCACGGCAAGGCTGGACGCGCCGCCCAAAGGGACGCCTTCGTGTGTCGCTGCCGGCCGCTCGTCCGCGTGGTCTCCATTGCCGGTCCGTCTTCGTCGTCATCGCCCGGGACATCACCGACAACGTCGCCATCGACTTCGATCTGCGCGTCGTCCCTGCCATAGCGCGTACAGTGCCACCGTCGGTCTAATCGACCGATCACGCGCCTGTCTTCCCCAAGCACGTCCCCGAGCACGCGCCTACTGCCGATCGAGCCATAGGTTGCCGTCGCATCGTCCCTTCGGACCGCTGCGTCGCCACCCCGAGGTCCTCCTACCGGCTGTCCCGACCCGTGCGACGCTACCGCCGACGCCCCTTCCGGCCGTCGCACTGCGACACGCGGTCCACGCCGCCGTCCCGAGATCCTTTCGCGGTTCACGCCGCCGCCCGTCGGGCCGTCGCCACCGGCCAGTGGTCCTTCCCGCGGCTACCCCAACCCACGAGCCGCCGCTACACCGCCCCTTCGGGCTGTAGCGTCGCGGCACGCGGTCCCCGCCGACGCCGAGGCCGTCCCCGTGGTTGCACCGACCCGCGCTCCGCCGCTACGCCGCCCCTTCGGGCCGTAGTGCCGCGGCCCGCGGTCCAAGCCGCCGCCCCGAGGTCTTCCCGCCGTCGCCCCGACCCGCCTGCTGTCGCTGCGTCGCCCCTTCGGGCCGTAGGGCCGCGGCCCGCGGTCCACTCCGCCGCACGTCGACTTCCCGTGGTATGCGCCGCGCCGCCTCCCTCGGCACGGGAACGCCACTGTCCGCGCCGGTCTTCGTCACGCTGTTGGGTTCTCCTCGCCTACTTCGAGCACCGTCGCCGCACTCCTAACCTAGCCGTCGCCGCCGCCTTCTCAGGCCGCTGCCGCCGCTCTGCTTCCTCGGCGCCGCTGCCGCTCGCTCACCCGAGCCGCGCCGCCCGTCCACCCCCTTCGTCTTTGTCCAGCACCAGCTCATCGCCAGCGTCGTCGTCATCTTCCCCGACCACTTCGTCTACTCCGACCACTATTGGCGACATCGGCCATACGCCGATTGGCGCCGCAACCATCATCGAGTCCTTCTCTGCTGGCCCCTCCAACTTCTCCGACATGGTGTCAGCTCATGCAGGTCCCCTTCTACGCATGCCCGGTGCTGGCACCACTGACGCGTGCCTTCGTCCCCGATGTGTTCCCAGACCTGGCAAGCCTGGAGCGGCGCATCGTCAACATCGACTTCGTTCGTCTATGCATGCCCGGTGCTGGCAACACCGATGCGTGCCTTCGTCCACGATGTGTCCCCGGGCTTGGCAAACCCGGCGCAACGCCTCGTCAACAATGTCTTCTTCCCGGCGCACCAATACTTCGACACCACTGCGCTCATGACTAACTCGGCGCCTCCTTGCGCCCGCGGCTCCACGGCGACTTCCTCGACACCGGCCACCCCAACTCGACATCGACCACAGCGTTCCTCGCACGGCTACCTCGACCACGGCTACACCACCCTACGCTCTCGGCTACATCGACATCGGCACAAAGGGGTACCACCTTGCTTCAGCAACCTCATCGGTTTCCACTCCAGCCACAACTTCTGCGATGCATCGACCGTTACGACTGTGGGGGGGATGTCCGTCGGCTTACCTTCGGATTCTTCTCCAGTCTCACCGTCTGCGTCGCTACCGTTGTGACTGCGGGGGGATGTTGAGTATTATGATTATTAGGAAAGATAGGATAGCGTAGGATCTTATTCTACCTTGTCTTGTACTCTAAGTTGATCATTATACTCCTATATATATGCCCACGAGGCTCAAGCAATAAACATCGATTCCACCAATCTCTCTCTATCCCTTCTAACAAGCACTGTTCCTAGGACAGCCGCCTCCCCGCAACTCTACAAGGAGAAGCCATCAATTCCATTTCCACCGTAAGATTTCATCTCCGCCTTCAAGAAGAGCAATGACGAGGCATCACCGCCGCTACATGACAATGTCTACAGAACAACGAGCGCCACACCGGACCGTTCACCACGGGAGGGTGACACTGAGGGCTAGTTGTCTGGCAGATGGATGGAACCATGGACAATTTTCCTAATCTCTTTGCAAATGGAGCATGCCACACTAACAACATGCATCTTCGTTTTTCCTTTGCTCGCCGCTCCTCCTCTGAAATCGTTTAGGTGCCACGTGAACATAGTAGATAACGTTCGACGATCAGTCAGGATTGCCATGAATGATTCAACATCAGTTTCGTCGAATTAGCTTAACCAGATATTAGCTTAACCAGAATTATTCTGGATGGTATTCTTTGTTTGCACGAGATTGTGCACGATCTAAGGACTAGAGAGTCTCGTGCCATCATCCTTAAGCTCGATTTTGAGAAAGCCTACGACTCGGTGAGCTGGGCCTTTCTGAGACAGGTTCTTCTTGCCAAGGGGTTTGATGCTGCGTATGTGCATCGGTTGATGCAGCTTGTCACAGGTGGACACACTACCGTTGCTGTGAATGGTACCATCAGCAACTACTTTGCCAATGGTCGGGGCATGAGGCAAGGTGATCCGGTTTCGCCCCTACTCTTTAATTTCGTGGCTGATGCCTTATCCTGTATGCAGGATCGGGCTGCGTCTGTTGGGCACATTTCTCCTGTTATCTCCCACCTTCTGCCGCAGGGTATTACTCATCTCCAATATGCTGATAACACCATTATTATGGTCGAACTGAATGATGCTTGTCTTGCCCATCTTAAGTTTATTTTATTGTGCTTCGAGGCCTTATCGGGGCTCAAAATCAATTTTTCCAAAAGTGAGGTGATCGTGACTGGTGTATCTGACACTAAGGCTCTGAGGGTCTCTCAGTTACTTAACTGTAGTCTTGACTCCTTCCCCTTTAAATATCTGGGCCTTCCTATCTCTCCGTTCCATCTGTGTGCGAAAGAATTTAAGCCTCTTGTCACTAAAGTGGGCAATAGGGTCATGTCGTGGAGTGGCAGGTACAACACTTCTGCTGGGAAGGTGTGCCTTATTAACGCGTGTCTCTCCTCTCTTCCAATGTTCACCATGGGCTTTTACAGGTTGTCTAAGGGTACCCATGAGGGTTTTGATAAGCATAGAGGTGCCTTTTATTGGAATGCTGTTGATAACAAGCGTAAGTATAGGTTTATTAAGTGGAATATTATCTGTAGACCCAAAAACCTTGGGGGGTTGGGCATCTTGAACACTGCAATAATGAATAAATGTCTTATTGCCAAGTGGTGGTGGAGGATTATGACTGCTGCTCCTGGCACCCTTTGGTTTGATCTACTTAAAGCTAAGTACTTCCCTTCTGGTAGCCCCATGTTTGCCTCGGCGGCACGGGGATCCCAGTTTTGGAAAGATCTAGTCAGAGTGCGGGACCTGTTTCGTGAGCATGCCAAGTTTGTGGTAGGGAATGGTTCTTCCACTCGTTTTTGGTTGGATTGGTGGTCTGGTGACTCTCCTTTAGCTTCTTCCATTCCTGTTTTATTTTCTTACTGTTCGAATCCGGAGATCTCAATCTCTGAGCTCTCCCGTAATAACTGGGACTTGGGCCTCAGGAGATCCCTCTCTCCTGAAGAGTTGGGAGACTGGCATCGCCTTGCTGCTCTGTTCCCTGTGCTCTCGGAGGAGGAGGATGCTCTGGTCTGGCCCCACGTGGCTTCTGGGAAATTCTCTGTCAAATCCCTCTATTCTAGGATTATCTCTGGGTCCCCTACGTCTAAGTTTAAGTTGATCTGAGCGGCCAAGATTCCTCCCAAGATTAAAATTTTTCTCTGGCAGGCCTTCAGGGGCCGGCTGCCTTCGGCTGATCAGATCCGTAAGAGGAATGGCCCTGGCTCTGTGCATTGTGCCCTGTGCTTTGAATTGGAAGACTCTAATCATATTTTCTTCGGGTGTGTGCTGGCCAAGGTGGTCTAGTGTTGTGTCCGTTCCTGGTTACAAGTCTCTTGGGCCCCCAATTCGTTTGCGGAACTCCGTTTGCTTGCTTCTACTCTTCAGGGTATCTCTAAGAGATTGTTTGGGGTTGGTCTTGGTGCCCTTTGTTGGGCCCTCTGGACGACTAGGAACAAGTTCACCATTGAGGGTGTTTTCACTAACAAACCTACTGATGTCTTGTTTAAAATGTCTATCATCTTGCAGCAGTGGAAATTATTGACTAAGCCGGCCGGTTGGGATGCTTTGGGGTGTTGATTACTAAAGTTCGGGCGTCTGCCAATCTGCTGTCACCTCCTACTGCCGAAGCTCCTCCCTAAAGCCGTCGTCTTTTGCTCACCTTAGTTGTAGGTTGTTGGCCTGCGTGCCTTAGTTCTCTCGGCCTGTGTTGTTTGTTGGTCTGGTGTGGTTCTGTGTTTGCGACTCTGCCTGGTGACTTTATTTATAAAGTCGGACGTATGCCTTTCCTCTAAAAAGCTTAACCAGATATTTCCAATCCCTTGACCTGTTAATTGAGCAATGCTTTCATGTTGTAGACCAATGTCAATTCCCATTAAGGAAGATGGTTGCTGCACGTGAAAAAGCCGAGTCTTGCTGCAAGGACAGCCAGATTGCTACACGCCATTAAGCCGGTCAGGCACGGTTGGGAAGTCACACCTCTTGCTTTTTAATTTGAAAGCGGACGATACACTCCCACTAACCAAAGTACATGCTCCTGACGCCTCAGTTCTGTCGCTCGCTCGTGGTTAACTGCTACTGTACATAGACCGGGAAGTATTGTAAATCTGTAATCATCAACTATGTTTGACATTGATATCTTATTAAACGCACCTCGCTCATTGTGCCAAATGTACCGAAATGTTATCCATTGCAAAGGTCCCTCACATCTTTTATTCTCTGGTGATGACAAGTGACGCATTATGACGATTGTCACGACCGGGAAGTATTGCATTTTTTTTGTACATTCGTTTTTCAAAACCTTTTATCTTTTGAATGTGCATCCAAATCGCGAACCGTTTTCATCTATGGGTTTCTTTTCTTGCATTGATATCTTCGAAAGTAGGTCACATGTTAATAAGTTCGGCAATTTTATTCAAAAAATAAAGAAATAAACGAAAATTATAAAACCAAAAATAGGAAGAAAAAAATCCAAAAACCAGAAAGCACAGTTGTGCTTTTCACTATTTTGGGAAGCACACTTGTGCTTTTCACTTTTCGGAAAGCACAGAAAGCACAGCTGTGCTTCACCATGAAGCACACATGTGCTTCACACGATAAAAAACAAAAAAATTCAAAAAATCATGAAAACCTAGAAAAAATCAAAGAAAAACCAAAAATCTGAAACAAATCAAAAAAAAAAACACAAAATGTGTGCAAAAATTAAAAAAATTAAGATCCCACTGGTGCGCCCAACGCATGACACATGGCGGCGCTGGGGCGCACCGCGTGGTGACTGAAGACGATCGCTGGGTACCCGTTAATTAGTCCATCCTCAAATGTACTTGCAGTTCGTTTGATACAGCGGACTTTATGGGCTGACTAATCATTTGACGGAGCTCGTGAAAAGCATATGGGCCTTTTGCCGACAAGATTTTCAAGTAAACAGAGCCAATACTGAGGCCACGGCCGAGTGAAAGGAAGTTTCACTAACCACCTCCACCAACACGGGCTTACCACTTTGGTCATTAGGAACGATTTTCTTTAAGGAGTTGACATTAAGGAAGAGGAATATCCAGATTTTCCTATCTTTTTGAAAACATGTCCAGATTTTCCTATTTAACGCTCACATCGTCAAAATGACACCCAGTCACACAGGGCGTACAAGCTGGACAAAGCCCAACATGGAGGCGAGGGGCGAGAGTGATTTTTTTCCTTGGGTTTGGTGGTGGGTTTTTTAGCGGTTTGTTCCGGTTCTTTTGTCACGCATTTATCTTACTGTTTTTTTCTCCATTGGTTTTATTCCATTTTACTATTATATTTTCCCTTTTTGTTTCCTTTTCTTTTTATTTTTTATTTCTTTTTCTTTTCTAGTTTATATCCTACTTTGAAAAAAGTTCATGAAACATATTCACCAATTTTAAAAAATTCTCACTTTTCTGAAAAATGGTCACATAATTCAAGCAATATTCAATTTTTTCAAAAAAATTGTTCAAAGAAAGTATTATTTTCCAAAGTGTTGATTTTTTTTTTATTTTAGAAAATATTCCCACATAAATAATGTCTACACCATTTTGTGTAAAATTGGCATCTAATTGAAGAATGTTCACAGACTTTTCCTACAACAATGATCCTGTTTTACAAAAAAAAACGAAAAAAATGGAGTAAACCGAGAAAATCAAGAGAAGAAAAGTTAAACCCAAAAGAAAACAATTCTCGGTACATAAACAGCGACAAACCGCTAACTGAGTCAGCTTCCCATAATGGCACCTTATGCGAGGCCCTATGACATATGAGGCAACGAGCGTCATATAGGAGGTCTCAGAATATCCTATTCTACGCTCACGGCATAAAACAGTACAAAACGTACACCTTCTATCGGTAATGGGCCGGCCCAGTACAATGCTCCCAGCGGATTTTTCCTATGTTTCTTGTAACACTGGTCTGATTTTCTTTTGCTTCATGGTTTTCCGCCACTTTTTCCTACTTTCTTTCCTTTTGTTTTGATTTTTTTTCTTGTTTCACTTTCTTCATCTATTCTATGGTTTTTACTGGCTGAAATTAGGTTTTATTTTAAAAACAATCACTGTTTTCTTTCTTCGCTCATTTTTCCATGGGTTTTAATTCATGCACGTTTTAAAAATTTAATATTATTTTTAAAAATCATGAAGATTTTTAAAAAATCATTAACATTTTTAGAATCCTGAATGTATTTTAAAAACTTAAATATTTTCTAAAAAATCGTGAACCTTTCTTAAAATCCATGATTATTTAATATCCGTGAGAATTTTCTTAAGTAACTAGTTTTTTCAGATTGGTCAAAAGAGGATAGCCAATTTGTTTAGACTGTCTATCTGATTATTTTGAACGGACAAGCGAGCGAATAAAAAAACATGTACAGTCGACAGACCGCTATTGCGCTATGGTCCACTGAGCGTTATAGAGACAATCTATCGCTTAAGGTGTGAAACCGAATCGATGTAAAAAAAAGGTGTGAAATTGAATCTCCCTAAGAAAGAGGGAGTTCTATTCAGTGCTTTCGTGGAATGGTCCAGGCACACAACTATCCCTTTTTTCGTTTGCAGCGAATGACCGATAAAAAATGGACGATTTTTGGCTAAAAAAGGAGTTACCCATTTTCAATAATTTGAAATCGTTCATTAATTCAAGAAGTGTTTGAGAATTTAAAATTTATTTCGTATTTAGATAAATATTCACATACATTAAAATATATTCTCATATTTTTAAAATGATCATAGATTAAATAGATGTTTATGAATTTAAAATATTTATGAATTTTAAAAAATGTTTCACAGTCTTCTAATAAATTCAAGAATTAAATAAATGTTCATAGATTAAAAAAATTATTTGCAAATCTATTTTTTTCCGATTTTGTATTAAAGTTCACAAATGTTTTCATGAATTCAAAAGAAATACTCCCTCCGTCCCAAAATAAGTATCTTAACTTTAGTACAACTTGATACTAAAGTTGTACTAAAGTTGACAAACTTATTTTTGGATGAAGGGAGTATTCATCATGTATTTTAGAATTTTATAAAATGTAAAGGGTTAAAAAGATGTGAATGATTAAAAACAAAAAAAAAATGTAAATCGATAAATGAAAAAAGAAAAATGAAAGAGAAAATTGTAGAAAACCAACTCTGTGTAGAAAACCAAAAAATATATATCAAGGAAAACCGCTCATATCATTTTCGTATGAGATGGGGACATGCTAGCTAGGGCCAATCCCGACATATGAAGGGGTTACTCATCTCTACTACTTAAAAAAGACAGATATTACACTAAAAAAAAGACAGATATTTCCCTTTCGTGCCGGCAGAATGTGTTCTCCCACTCTTAGTCCGCCCTCACGTAGTTTGCACTCTTTCACGTTTGACCCTCCTCCCATGTTAGGTTTTTCCCGTACCGATGACCCTCCCACCTCTGGTTTTTCCGCCCATGATTCGTTCCCGTTGCAGTATGGCCCGTCTCCCTCTCTTCTAGACTCCACTCCTAGCCCTACCCCTAGCACCAGAGGCACCACCCCTTCATCGTAACTGCAAAATTGATTTTGTCGTAGTTGTTGGTCCAACCCGTTGCCTCACATTCTCCTATGTTCCGCTTTTCCAAATTGCCTCTGCTACCCGCACTAGAGCCCACGCTGCCACCTACAACTCCCACCGCCAAGGATGTTATGACCATCGTCGTGCAGACAACCTCCGAAACAGCGCCATCCTACGCCAACCCAAGGAGTCAGGTGTCGAGGCAACGAACCTGACAATGAGTACTAGGGGGTACGAACAAAGGGCGGAGCCCAGCTATGGCGCAAGTGTATCACTCGGATTTAGCGAGTTCGGGCCCCACTCGGAGAGGTAACAACCCTACGTCTCGTGCCCGGGGGCTTGTGTTTTCTCTTGGGGTATATGATTACAATGGGTGCTGAACCCTTGCCATGGAGCTGGGGGCAGGCTTATATAGAGTGCGCATCAGCCCATCAATGCCACGTTACAAGGGAAATGAATGAGCATAACTACGGCAGTTACTGGTAACGGTAGCTATAATTACACTTAAAGTCCAACATTAAGCTACCCGACCGTTATGGCTCCCACGTCGCCTGTACGTCTTCTCTTGTCCGAGTGACTCCTGTCCAGCCGACTGGTGGGAGACGTCTGAGTGCTGTTGGTACATCCGAGTGGATAATCAGGAGTGCGCATCTAATTGCGCCTATGGTCCGGAGACCTTCCAATGTTGGTGTGGGGTCCTAGGTGGGTCCTAGATGTCAGGTCTATGACCCTACCCTTAGTAGGTGACCCCATCATTAGCCCCCGAATCGGTTGAGGTTTCGTGCGACGAGCGGGATGAACTCTTGTTTCGGGCCGAGTGCTTCAGAGGCATTCTAGGTCCGTCGTCAAGTGTTAACCTACCGTTGCCTGTACGAGACCACAACGGATTCCGGACTAAAAGGATTTCCGACTGATCGGATCGTAGTGACTGCTGGGTAAAATCTAGTGGCATTCGCGTGTCTCTCGGGAGAGATAGACTAGAGGTCCGGCTGAGGACATGCCATGTAACTCGGGTGACGACGCCGGCGCATGGTTTGATTCTCCAGAGAGATGCCACTCATTATCCCGGGGGAATGCCAGCGCGGGCCATCTCCGAGTCCAAATTCATGAGACCCGCGCCTTGGAGCCTAGAAGAAGAGCCAAGTCAACCCATGAAGGGCGTCGAGCTCATCCCGTAGCAATCCTGAAGGTGACTTCAGTCGGGCGTTTTTCATGTCCGAGTGCACGGTAACCCTCGGAGGGTGGTCGGTCGGACCGACGAGTGTACTTTAGGAAAGGAACAGAGAGAAATCAATCGGATAGATTCGCGGCTGAAATTCCGGGATTCAAAATCGCGCATGCGCGCGCGGAGGCGGTTACGTCGTGGTTAGTGGGGGAAGTGGGGCACGACGCCTCAATCTCCACCCCAAAAACAGCCATGTGCCCTGTTATTCCTGTGCGCACGACCGCCGCGGTTGCCGTCCGATCCAGGGATCTGCGGCTGTGAATCCGCGAAGTGATTTCACCCTTGGTATAAAAATTTGGGCGAGCTAGGGTAATTGCTCAGATCCCCTTTTCCCTTCGTCTTCTCTGCTTCCCTTCTCCGCCCGCTTCTTCACTCCGCGTGCCTGAGCACTCGAGACCATGGGGAAAGAAACCACGGCCAAGTTAGAGAGGGCGAAGAAGGTGGGGAAAGGCACGTCGTCGAGCGCAGGCCCGCCGACAGGCCGTATCTAGGGAGATTGGATCCCGTCGTGAGTGACAAAGGAACGGCTGACGGAGTTGGAGGCCGAGGTGCTGATTCTGCGAGTGGCTGGAGGTTGCCTGAGACGAATGAGCTGGAGCCCACGCCGCACGCCGACTAGCGAGTCCTCCTCGTCAGCCACGTCGAACGAGGTTTCTCGATGCCTCCGCACCCCTTCTTTCGTGCTTTTTTGGATTTCTTCGGGGCGCAACTCCACCACCTTCCGCCGAATGCGGTAGTATATCTGTCTGCAGTTATCTCGCTGTGTGAGAACTTCATCGGCTGCTACCCCCACTGGGGGTTGTTCAAGCATATTTTTACTTGCCGGTCGATGACCGTGAAGAAGGACTCGCCAGACGGGGCGAAGACCAACGTGACCCAGCAGTGCAACGGATTGGGTATTCAGCTTAGGGGGCACATCGCCTTTCCTAAGATGAGTTTTCCCGACTCCGTCAAGGGCTGGCAAGACAGTTGGTTTTACTGCAGGGATGTCCCGAGTGCAGGGTTGCCGACTAGGCTTCCGCCGTACTCGGCAGCGAGGGTCGCTGCTCCGGCATCCCTCACAGTGGCCAAGGAGGACAAGGTAGACATAGGGATCCTGGTGGATGCCCTGGTGGGGGTAGTGAGGGCTGGAGTTGATGGGATGGTCCTCCTGGAGGCATTCCTCAGTCGGCGGATCCAGCCACTGCAGGACCGGGCACATCCCATGTGGATGTACGAGGGGCCGAGTGACCCCACACGAGTGCACCCCGATAGCTTGTCCGAGAAGGACATTGAAGGGAAGATCATGGCAATCACCTCTGCGCGTGACAACCCGTGTGGGGCTAGGAAAGTGCCCGCGTGCGACTTGGAGCACCCGCCCGCTGATGTAAGTCCACAATTCAGCCGAGTATTTTCCTTATTGACTTTTCTATGCTTGATTCTGATCCTCGGTGTGGTTTTCTTTCAGCAGAGCTTCCAGAAGATGATTTCGCAGATCCCGGGTGTTGACCATGCCCCGGAGGACGTGACGAGTGACATCGAGCGACAACAACGCGAGGACGCCGAAGAGGAGGGGGAGGAAGACGACGACGATGACGACACGGAGACCGAGGAGGGCAAAGAGGCAGAATCTTCTCCATCCGAAGGAGGTCTCAAGGTGCCTCACACCAAGGCCCACCATGATCCGAGTGCCCGTGCAGGTGGCGCTCAGGCGCCGAGTGGTCCAAGGCCGACTGCTGCGGCTCCCATCATTAGTGGGTCGAAGCGCGGGCGAGCCGGGTCAGCGGAGCCGACCGAGAAGCAGCTCAAGCAGCCTAAGCTTACCACCACCAGACCTCGGAAGCCTGCTCTGCCCAAGATCAAGATGGTGGTGCCAGTGGCTTCAACGTAAGTTCTGGAAATTGAGCTCCCTTGTCGTGTAAATCTATGCCGACTAGCAGTCAAGTGACTTTGTGAGTGCAGCAACGAGACGTCGACCACTTCTCTGGACCCAAACGCCCCTGAGAAGGGACAACTTGAGGCCAAAGCTACGGGCGTCGCCACCTCCAAAGGTACCGACTGGTTCGTTTGAGCTTCACTCCAAGCATTTGTTTGACTCATGTGCTGACTTCTGGACGATTGTAGCTCCGAGTGAAGTTATTCATCTTGACGATGATGACAAGGCCGGCCCGCCAAACCCAGAGGCTAGCGAGAAGACCCCACTTGGAGGCGATATCATCATGCAAGAGGCCGCTGGTAGCCGAGTGAATTGGGTCTCACCAGCGAAAGTCTTCACCAGGACTGCTTCTCCGGCAAAAGGCACTGCAACGACAGCTCCCCTGCCTCCACCAGCACCGACTCCAAGCCTTGCTCCGGTCACCCTGTTCTACCTGCAAAGGGTTCCTGAGGACCAAGTGGGGGCGAGCAAGGAAGCCCTGATCCAGGTCGAGGTGATGAATAGCCGACTGAAGGAGGCATACGATGCCAGTGAGGCCTTGAAGACCAATGTTCGAGTAAGTGCCATAGTAAGTACTGTTTTCAGTCGGAGCTTTGAAGTTTTTTCTGTGGGTTTCTTCCAGTGGGTATGTGCGGAGCTCACCCGCTGGGTGTTTTTCGTTCCCGTGGGGGCACGCTGAGTGCACCCACTGGGTGTAGTCCCTGAGGCTACCGTCGACTGGTCGCAGTTGGCGGGAGTCTTAGGTTTATTTTTTAAATGGTTTCCACTCGAAGCCGTTCGGATCAGTCCGAGTCGATTTTTCCAGTGGGGGCACGCTGAGTGCACCCACTGGGTGTAGTCCCCAAGACTGCCGTCGACTGCTGGCAATCGGTGGGAGTCTTTATAGAACTAACACTTTTGCACTCGGAGTGCTATTCCCAACTTGGCAGACCGAGTGGGTGCCTTGGTAGGTTTAAGTGCGAAAAACTTCTGACTATGAACTACTCATGAATCAGAGTCTGGGTTTGAGCAGCATAGATAGCCGTGTGTTTCCTTCGTACTATATCCGACTGATTGTTTTGTCTTGTTGTCTTGTAATAGAGGGCCTGCGAGCTCGGAGCTCACTACGCCACTCTGGATAAGGAGGTGCTGCAGATCTGTCTGGACCTGGACACCGAGAAGCACAAGAGCGAACGTCTTGCTCAGGAGAAATGCACCTTGGGAGGTTAGTTTTGCTCTTCGACTGTCCATTGAAACTTGGTCACCTTTGATCCGAGTGAACTCGCTTTAGCAGATGTTCGTAGTGAGAATGCCCAACTTGTAAAGAGGCTCAGGACTTCTATTTCTTTGGAAACCATGAACCAGGCATTGGAGGACAAGGACACCAAGATGGCGGATGCTTGGAAGAATGCGACCGCGAAGACCAAGGCCGATGAGGACTAGCTGAAGACAGTCGAGAAGCTCAAGGAGGAGAATGAGACCCTCAAGGTTGCCGCTGAGGCGATGAGGAGTGAGATCTCCATGCTCAAGACCCATTACACCGAGTGGGAGACGAAGTGCAACGCCCAGGCGAGTACTTTCGAGGAGGAGAAGAAAACACTAAATGATCAGATCTCCAAGCTCCTCGAGAAGAAAGCAGAGCTCGAGCAGTACGTCCAAGAGTTCGGCGACGAGATGAACAAGAAGCTTGCAGGTATGGCGCTTTAGCCGAATGAATCCCACTTACTTCCACATCTTTACAAGCATTGACTCCCGAGTCATTTCTGTTGACAGAGTTCTGCCCCAACGTCGAGCTGGAGACTGACAGGGTCCAGAAGGATATGGACCCCTCCAAACAACTCCTCAAGGACAGTGCTACTATGGCCATCGTTCGGCTGGATGAGCGCCTTGATGGCGTCATGGGGTATATTACCCGCTTGAAGTTTGCGATGGCGAAGATCGACAAGGAGCTGCAGCTTGACGAGGAACTTCAGAGTGACTTGGAGGCCATGATGAGCCGACTGAATGAAATTCCCGATCGAGTGCAGTCTTGGAAGAAGTCCGCTGCCAGGTGCGGAGCCGATGTGGCGCTTTCGCTCGTCCGCGTCCATTGCAAGGACGTAGATGAGGAGAAGTTGAAGTCCCTCAAGGTCGTCAACAAGAAGAAGCTCAAGTCTGAGGACTTCATGGAGACGTTCATCGAAGCCGCCACTTGGATCGCAGATGATATTGACTTGGACACCTTTGTCGATCGGCCAGTCCTCCGTCCGACGCGTGAGCGAAAAAATTTTAATCCCGATTGAATTTGCCTTGGTATGCCGAGTGGTTGATGTAACCGATATACTTTATTGAGCCTGGGGCTCGCACACTTGATCTTTTGCTTCGTTAGCCTAAATAGACCGAAGTTTTAATCGGATGTTTGAATCCTTGTTTTTGTTTGTTGATGCATTTTTGACTTAGGCGAAGGCTGATTCGCAGCTAAGCCCCCGAGTGAGGAGGATGTCCTCTCTCGGATAAGTTTTCTAACTTAGGCGAATTCTTGATTCGCAGCTAAGCCCCCGGGTGAGGAGGATGTCCTCACTCGGATAATTTTTCTAACTTAGGCGAATTCTTGATTCGCAGCTAAGCCCCTGAGTGAGGAGGATGTCCACACTTGGATAATTTTTAACTTAGACGAATTCTGGTTCGCGGCTAAGCCCCCGAGCGAGGAGGATGTCCTCACTCGTATAATTTTTAATTTAGACGAATTCTGGATTCACGGGTAAGCCCCCGAGTGAGGAGTATGTCCTCACTCGGATGATTTTTAACTTAGGCGAATTCTGGATTCGCGACTAGGTTTACCCGCTGGGGGTGTTTTAGATTCCGAGTGCTGATGTCACCGGAGTGAATCATAGCATGTAGCCAAATTCGATGTTATACAGGAAAAGTAGGACTTTTATTCATCGAATGTCACTCGGATAGCTATTATAATGCTGAATTTATTCTAAGTGAAGAATTTGCGGAGCAGGTTCGCATTCCAAGCCCTGGGCTCTTCTATGCTCTTACTGAAGTTGTAGAGTTGATATGCTCCATTGTTCAGAACCTTTGACACCGCAAAGGGTCCCTCCCATGAAGGAGCTAGCTTCTGTGGCTTCTGCTGGTGCAGTTGGAGGTCCAGATCACCCTCCTGAAAGGCGCGCCCTCGGACATGCCTGTCATGGTTGCGGCGCAAATCCTGCTGGTAAGCAGTCCACCTGATAAGTGCCAGCTCGCGCTCTTCCTCAAGGAGGTCAAGACCATCTTGACGTGCTTCTTCAGCTTCCGCTTCCGAATATAATTCCACTCGGGGGGAATTGTGAAGTAAATCACTCGGAAGGACAGCTTCTGAGCCGTATACCATGAAGAAAGGAATGCGATTCGTGGAGCGATTCGGGGTTGTCCGCATGCCCCAGAGGATTGACGGCAACTCGGTGACCCAAGCTCCTGCAGCATGCTTTAGGTTGCGCATGAGGCGCGGCTTCAATCCTTGGAGTATCATCCCATTCGCCCGTTTGCCAGGCCATTCGACTGCAGATGAGCCACAGAGGCGTAATCCACCCGAGTGCCTTCTGAGAAGCAGAACTCACAGAATTTGTCCGAGTTGAAGTTCGACCCGTTGTCAGTGATGATGCTATGGGGGACTCCAAACCTAAAGACTATCTCTTTGATGAACTTGATCACCGTGGCCGAGTCTAGCTTCTTGATGGGCTTTGTTTCAATCCACTTGGTAAACTTGTCCACTGCCACCAACAAATGAGTGAACCTGCTGGCGCCAGTCCACAGGGGTCTGACCATATCCAGCCCCCAGACGGCGAATGGCCATGTGAGCGGAATTGTCTTCAGCGCGAACGCTGGTTTGTGCGACTGATTTGCATAGAAGTGGCATCCAACACACTGCTCCACGATGTCTCTGGCTGCCTCATCGGCGCGGGGCCAATAGAAGCCTGCCCGAAACGCATTAGCGACCAGCGTCCGAGAGGAAGCATGGTGCCCGCATGTTCCCGAGTGAATCTCTTGCAAGATCTGCAGTCCTTCTTCGGGTGATATGCAGCCCTGAGTGACGCCAGAGGTACTTTTCTTGTATAACTGGTCTCCCATGATGGTGAAAGCCTTCGATCGACGGACGATCTGACGAGCTTCTACCTCATCTTCGGGCAGCTCCTGCCTGAGCAGGTATGCGATGTATGGTTCACTCCACTCGGGAACGATCACCAGTATTTCCTGAACCAAATCGATCACCGTGGGGATGTCAACTTCAGTTGGATTGAACGGTCCAACTGGTTGTGGGGGCTCCTTCACGAATGGATCTTCTTTGATCGTCGGGGAGTGTAGGTGCTCAAGGAACACGTCTTTGGGTACTTCTTTCCGAGTGGAGCCGATCTTGACCAAATCATCGGCGGCCTGATTCTTGAGACGAGGCACGTGATGAAGCTCCAACCCTTTGAAGTTCTTCTCCAGTTTTTGACTGTGTTGCAGTATCCTGTCATGGCTGGGCTACGGATGTCCCATTCCTTCATCACTTGGTTCACCACAAGATCCGAGTCACCATAGACCATTAGTCGGCGGATGCCGAGTGAGATAGCCATTCGCAATCCGTATAGGACAGCCTCGTATTCGGCTTCGTTATTGGAGGAGTTGAAGTGAATCTGCAGCACATAGCTGAGTTGGTCTCCCTTAGGAGAGATTAGGATTATGCTACTTCTGAGCTGCGTTGGGATTTTCCCCGAAGAGGAGAGGAGATGCGGTACAGTAGAGATAAGTATTTCCCTTAGTGAGAACCAAGGTTATCGAACCAGTAGGAGAATCACACAAAGCCTCATGAACAGCACCTGCACACACAAAAGCAAATACTTGCACCAACACGGGCAAGAGGGTCGTCAATCCCCTTGAACTCGTTACTTGCAAGGATTAAATCTTGTAGTGGTAGATAGATAAATTGCAAAACAAAATAAAAGAAATAAAATGGCAGAAAATATATTTAGGTTTTCTTTTTATGTTTAAAGCAGACCCGGTGGCCATAGTTTTCACTAGAGGCTTCTCTCTCAAACACATAGCATACGGTGGGTAGACAAATTACTGTTGGGCAATTGATAGAAAAGCGCATAGTTATGACGATATTCAAGGCAATGATCATGTATATAGGCATCACGTCCGAGACAAGTAGACCGACTCCTGCCTGCATCTACTACTATTACTCCACCCATCGACCGCTATCCAGCATGCATCTAGGGTATTAAGTTAATGAAAACGGAGTAACGCCTTAAGCAAGATGACATGATGTAGACAAAGTAAACCCAATCAATATGAATAAACCCTGTTGTTTTACCCTTAATGGCAACAATACAAATACGTGTCTTGTCCCCTTGTGGGATCGAGGAGATAGGTCTAGAGGGGGGTGAATAGACACTTAACCAACCAAAGGTGCAGTTTTTAGTTTCTCTTGGAACTTAGGCAGATTTTGGCACAAGTTAAGATAACACCAATACTCCCTACACAAGCATATCTAGAGATTGAGCAGCGGAAATAGTAAAGCATGCAAGTGTACGGAAAGTAAAGGGGTAGAGTATGGAAGATCAAACACAATGAAGACACGGTGGTTTTTGGCGTGGTTCCGATAGGTGGTGCTATCGTACGTCCACATTGATGGGGGCTTCAACCCACGGAGGGTAACGGCTGCGCGAGTCCACGGAGGGCTCCACCCACGGAGGGTCCATGAAGAAGCAACCTTGCCTATTCCACCATGGCTTACGTCCACGAAGGACTAGCCTCACTCGAGGTAGATCTTCACGAAGTAGGCGATCTCCTTGCCCTTACAAACTTCTTGGTTCAACTCCACATCATGTCGGAGGCTCTCAAGTGACACCTAACCAATCTAGGAGACACAACTCTCCAAAAGGTAATAGACGGTGTGTTGATGATGAACTCCTTGCTCTTGTGCTTCAAATGATAGGCTACGGTGGAAGAAGAATTTGAGTGGAAAGCAACTTGGGGAAGGCTAGAAATCAAGGTTCAAATGGTAGGAATGGAATCTCTTGATCTCAACACATGAGTAGGTGGTTCTCTCTCAGAAAATGTATGGTGGAAGTGTAGGCACATTCTGATGGCTCTCTTCTCTGAGAAAGAAGGGGTGGAGGGGTATATATAGCCTCCACACAAAATCCAACCGTTACACACTTTTGACCCAACTCGGTGGCACCGATCGGAAATCTCGGTGGCACCGACCTGTGTAAAAGATATGAACGTTAGGAATCTCGGTGGGACCGACTGGAACAACTCGAATGGACCGATGTGCAATGGTTACGGCAAACCTCATCTCGGTGGCACCGATTGCATCAACTCGGTGGGACCGAAGTGAAGCAAAAAGGCAACATAGAGTTGGCAAGCCATCTCGGTGGTATCGATTGCAAATCTCGGTGGGACCGAAATAATTGTAACTAGTAACAGAGAGTTGGCAAGGCCATCTCGGTGGGACCAAGATCCATATCAGTGGATCCGATTTGTTAGGGTTTGGCAGTGGCTAAGTCCAGATGAACTCGGTGGCTCCAGATAGGAATGATTCCGTGGGGCCGAGTTGGAATGTAGGTTTTGGACATATTTGGATGGAGAAAGTGGTTGAGGGTTTTTGGAGCAATGTCAGTAAGCACTTGAGCAAAAAGATCATTAAGCAACACCTCATCCCCTTTTAATAGTATTGGCTTTCCTATGGACTCAATGTGATCTTGGATCACTTAACAAAAAATGTAGAGTCTTGAGCTTTTGGCAATCCATGTCCTTAGCATTTTGAAGGTTTCCACATCCTCTTGTCCTTGCCATGCCATTGTTGAACTTGTCTGAAATTCACTAGATAGAGGCATTAGTCCAACAACAAGTATGTTGGCATAAATTACCAAAAGCACCAAGGGAGCAAATGTGCTTTCACCCCTACTTTGTCATTGGGGTATAGAGCACCGCAAGATTGAACCCATTACAAAGCACCTCTCCCGCTGAAGATAAATCAATCTAGTTGGCCAAACCAAACGGATAGATCGAAGAGAAATACAAAGCTATAAAAATCATGCATAATAAAGTTCAGAAAAGACACAATTACTTCTCATGAATAATCTGAGCATAAACCCACAATTCATCGGATCCCAACAAACACACCGCAAAAGAAGATTACATGGAATAGAACTCCAAGAAGATCGAGGAGAACATTGTATTGAAGATCAAAGAGAGGGAACAAGCCATCTAGCTACTAGCTATCACTACAAAAAAAAAACACATCCATGACATTATGGCCCGAACGAAAGTTTTTTCTGTCATGGTTGTGACACTTCTATGACAATAATTGTGACAAAAACACGTATCATCATAGATGTGGTGGGCTCCTACTTCTATGACAAAAAATTATGATAGAAAATGGGCATTTCGTCCTTGGCGGGTCAGAGACGCACCCGCATGACTTTCTTTGGGCCGTCCATGTCGTAAAAAATCGTGGTAGAACTGAGGGCGAGGAAAATTTCGGGGAGTTCCCAGTTACGGTGGGTGGTCGGGGCCGAGCGATGCAGTGTGGTTTGCGCGTTTCTCTCGTAAGCGCGCGTGTGTGCGAGGCGTTTGCTAACTGAACCCGAGCGAGGCATTCGCTTACTGAACCCGAGCGATCGCACTAGCTACGTACTGAAGCCGATCGATCCCTTCGCTGCTAACTGAACCCGAGCGATCCCTTCGCTGCTAACTGAACCCAAGCGATTCCTTCGCTGCTAATTGAAGCCGGTCGAGCCCCCTACATGCAAGACGTAGCCGGTTGGGTTGCCTCTCGATGAACAGTGCCCGTTTCTGCCACGCGTCCGATACGTAGAACGAGTCGAGACGCATCGATCGAGCCCCTTGCGCGAAACGTGGTGAGTTGACCTTGCTGGTTGGTTGGATGTGGATGAACAGTTCCCGTTGCTGCCGCTCGCTCGTACGCCCCACCCCAGCCGGTGGGTTGGCTGTGGATGAACAGTACCCTAGCCGTGTGAAGGTGGTTGGCGCTGGATGAACAGGACCCCGAGGAGGCCACCACACCCCAGCCGGTTGGGGGTGGATGAATACGACCCCGTGGA
Source organism: Elymus sibiricus (assembly GCA_039707655.1). NCBI lineage: Eukaryota > Viridiplantae > Streptophyta > Magnoliopsida > Poales > Poaceae > Elymus > Elymus sibiricus. Next base: position 260,543,589 of record CM077674.1, read on the forward strand.
GGTTGGATGAGCAGTAGCCGATGGAGGCTGGAGGAAGTCGACGGTGGATGAACAGTAGCTGGTGGAGGCTGGAGGAGGTCGACCATGGATGAACAGTAGCCCGTGGAGTCCCGTTTTGCGGTACGCCACACCCCTCCCGATGAACATGACCCATGTTTCGACCGTAGGCAGTTGGGGAGAAGTCCGTTTCCTCCGTTTTGCGGTACGCCAGAGCCCTCCCGATCAACAGGACACCGTTTCGACCATAGGCGCTCGAACAGAAGTCCGTTTCCTCCATTTTGCGGTACGCCAGAGCCCTCCCGATCAACAGGACCCCGTTTCGACCATAGGCGCTCGAACAGAAGTCCGTTTCCTCCGTTTTGTGGTGCGCCAGACCCCCAGCCGATGAATAGGACCCCGTTTCGACCGTAGGCGGTCGAACAGAAGGCCGTTTCCTCCATTTTGCGGTACGCCAGACCCCGAGTCGATGAACAGGACCCCGTTTCGGCTGTTCCGTCCAAGCCGGTTGGCTCCCGATGAACAGGACGCATTCCGACCCAGTCGCTTGGCTCCCGATGAACACGACGTTGTTTCCTCCATTCCGACCCAGCCGGTTGGCTGCCGATGAACACGACGCCGTTGTTGCCGTCCTTTGCCTCTCCATGTACATGAGCGCTGGCCGTACGTATGCGCGAGTACGCGTTCGAGACCCCGCCCGTATGTATGTACGTGGCCGTATTCTTTGACGTGTGGCTGTACGTACGTGTACACGATTTAGACGGGATTGTCTGAACTGCCACGTCGGGGGCTCTACTACGACACGTGCCGCTACTTACTCGGCCACGGTTCAACCTTGCAGAGAGACCGATCGACCAGTATGTACGTACACGTTCGCGACCAGACAGACAACGTTACGTACGCTTCGACCTGGTGGGTCCCAGCTGTCAGTGGATAAGGAGGCACTTCCTTGCGTGTGAAGATATAGCTGGTGGGTCCCAGCTGTAAGGGGGAGGAATCATTTATTTTGCACGTAATAAGGAGGCACTTCCTTGCGTGCGAAGATGTAGCTGGTGGGTCCAGCTGTCAGCCTCACCGCGCACAGTCCTCTTCCGATGGCTGTCGTTCATTGACCACGTTGACTACGCCGCGCAGAGAGCACCAAGGCGGTGGACGACGGCGAGGCCTATGAAGGTAACGACGCGGAGCCGGGGAAGACGCGGCAGTGGATGCCCATGCGGATGGGAGTACGAGGGTTGACTGGTTCGGCTGCGGTGTGAGGCTGCCATCGCCGAAGAATAACAGGGGATGTGAGTGAGTAGAGGGAAGGCCTGGCCAGCGGTGGGAGTAGGGTAGGGCGGTGAGGCCTGCGCGGCCGCACAGCCGGCCACGGGAGGTAGGAGCGGGCGGTCCCGCCAGAGCTGGTTTGGGCAGCTGGAGCAAGAAGATCAGAGATTGAAGAAGCAGCACGGCCGTTGGATTAACATCCAATGGTCGCTGCTGCTAGAATCGTTTGTTGACTAAGTTGACAAAGCCCTGCGTACGCGTCAACTTAGTAGGCCCACAAGTCAGCCTCCAAATATGGTGGGTCCCAGTTGTCATGGGGAGGAATCTTTTTTTCACGTAATAAGGAGGCACTTGCTTGCGTGCGGCCATGGACCATGTGGATGCCTTCTGTCAGCCTGTCCACGTACATCCCTCTTCCGATAGTTGTCGTTTGTTGACCACGCTGACCACGCCGTGCCGAGAGCACCAACGCGGTGGACGACGGCGAGGCCCAGGAAGGGAACGACCCAGAGCCGGCGAAGCCACAGCAGTGTATGCCCACGCTGAGGGGAGTATGAGGGTTGACTAGTTCGGCTGCGGTGTGAGGCCTGTGTCGCCAGTGAATAACAGGAGGTGTGGGTGAGTAGAGGGATGGCCTGGCCAGCGGTGGGAGTAGGAGGGGGAGGTGAGGCCTGCGCGGCAGCACAACCGGCCACGGGAGGCGGGAGCAGGCGGTCCCGCCGACGCTGGTTTGGGTGGCTGGAGCAAGAAGGTCGGAGATTGAAGAAGCAGCACAGCCGTTGGATGTTATCCAACAGTCACTGCCGCTAGAATCGTTTGTTAACTAAGTTCACAAAGCCCTGCGTACGCGTCAACATAGTAGGCCCACAAGTCAGCCTCCAAATCTGTGGCAAACAGCATACAACCCATTTGCCATTATTTTAAATAATTTACAGCCCATTTGCTAATTCTTATGGATTTTTTTGAAGCCCATGCTTTTTGCTAGCATTACATCCCATATTCTGGCCACGGTTATAAAATTCAACGAAATTTTGCATGTTTCGGTGGGGTCCGAACTGTTTTTAATCCCAAAATTTCGAGTCAGATTCAAACTAATTTGAAAAATAAATATATATTAATTTAAAATCCAACGGAATTTTCCCGCAAAAAAATCAATGAAATTTAAAATCTGGAAATCATAAAAAAACCATAATTTGAAACTAATTGCTGGTTTGTTGTATTGTTTTTAAAATTTATAGCCCATTTTTGGGCAAGCCCCGAATACATCCCTCCTCGTCTTGAAAGATTTGCAGCCCAGCGGGGATGGTTTAAGCAAGGAGGCCTCGGTTGGGTATTCTGCAAAAAAAATAGAAGTGGGCTAGCCATTTTCAGAAAGAAAAAAACAACAACTGGGTTGGTCATGTGGTAAACAGAAAATAAAAGCCTGGGCTAGACGGGGTACAGCCCCCTCACAGCCCAGTTGATACCCTGCTCCGTCCTTCTCAAAAAACAGAAAACATCTGGGTGAGCTGCTGGGTCCCTGCTGTCTGCCGGTCGTTGTGCAATTCTCTCGTTTATTGACTATATGTTGACAATGGGGTGGGACCCAGATGTTAGGAAACCACTAGGAGGAAGCATTTATTTTGGCTTGTAACAAGGAGGCACTTGCTTGCGTACTGCCATGACCCTGGTGGGTCCCTACTGTCATCCTCCCCATGTACAATCATCTCCTGATTCCTCTTGGTTGATGACCATGTTGACAACGCCAGAGGGCGGTGCCGCGGTGAGCGAACCAGGGCAGATAACGATGGCGAGTCCTCGGACGGGAACGAACAGGTGCCGGGGAAGATGCGGCAGTGTAGTCGCAGGCGGAGGGGAGTACGAGGGTTGACTGGTTCGAGTGCGGGGTGGGGCTGACTTCGCCGGAGAATAACAGGAGGTGTGTGGGGTAGAGGGATGGCCTGGCCAGAGTTTTAGGGTGCGATGGGGCGGCGATGCGTGTGCGGCAGCACAACCAGTCGGGGGAGGCGGGAGCAGGCGGTCCCACCGGCACTGGTTTGGTTTTGGCGGCTGGAGGAAGAAAAGACTGAAGAAACACGACAGACGTTGGATGTCAATCCAACGGTCAACGTTGGTAGAATCATTTGTTGACTAAGCCAACACCACATTGCATATGTTTTTGGCAAGAAAAGAAAAACTGGGCTCGTTTGCCAGATAACATTCCCGAAACTGCCACCGTTTGATCTTGCATCGCAACTAAAACTGCCAGGAAAATGCGTTCGTTTGCCATCCTCCTCCCTGGGAACATTCGCCAGATAACATTCCCGAAAATCAAAGACTTGAGAAGGCGTACAGAACAAGCTAGTCTGGCAGTAAAGAGACGTTCCTGACTTTTAGAAAAAAGAGAGACGTGCTGTTGTAACTGGATCGAATCCAAACCTAAACTATATATAGTGTTATACTACTCTGCAAGTAATGAAACTGACATATCCAACGTTCGCTTATCCTCTTCTCTAGTTACTCTGCCTAGCTTCAGAAGCTCCGGCCGCAGCAACCATGTCCGCTGGCTCGTCGACCTGCTCTTCAGCAGGGAATTGAGCAAACAACTAGATGTGCGCGAAGTCGCCACCCGTACCACCGCCTATGGGTCTCATCACACCCCCACCGGCACACTCACCGCAGCCGGGTGCTCATCGCACCCCGCTGCCATTGGTGTGGTGCCACTGCTGCAAATCACGCAGAGTCATCCGTCGCGTCTCAACTACAACCCTCAACCCTGGCCGAGTCTTCTACAAATGCCCAAATCATGGGGTAATATGGTCAAGTTGTTCGCCTGCTTTCAGTTGCTGAATTTTATTTTTTAAGAGTTTGGTTGATGATCTTCGAATTTGATTCGTGCAGAGGATTCTTGTGATTTGTATTTCTGGGAAGTTGCAGATGTGGGGGAATGGAATACGCGGATTATTTGGTTAGCCAACGAATCCCAATACCAGCAGGCTGGGGTGTTGGACATGTAACTGAAGGAACGACAGCAAAGGAAGATGCAGAGCAGAAGGTTAAAGACGATGTAGTTCATCAGATCATGGCCAAGCAACAGCTGGTGAACAACCTTGGCAACAATGAGGAGATGAAAGAGCTTGTGAAGATAATGGGCAAGATCGTTGTGCTTTGTAGGATGATTGTCTCTTTATTTGCAGTGTATATAGCACTCGTGATGTATTCAGTGGCTCTGACATGAGCACTTTGCTGAAACTAGTAATGAATGAAACCTATTTAGCAGGCTGGGCGTCTAGTGTTGTGAACATCTAATGATTTCTATATTAACAGGAATCGGGGGGCATGCCCTTTTGCTAATAAATAAATAAGCAGAGGACCTGTCGGGTCAGCTTTGTTCCCATTGCAAGACATTCATCAAATTGCAGTCCAACTGCAAACTGCCATCAGCTACATTTGTGGTTGTACAATCATTAAATACAAGTTTCACAGCAAAATATGAGTACTACTAAACAACAATGTCATCATGTTTCAGTCGTCATACAATCACCAAACACAAATCAACATACATAATAAGTGATGTTCTCACTGAACAACTACTTCATCAGGTTTCAGTTGTCATAGCAAACACAATTTAACATAGTAGATAATAAGTCGTCTTCTCACAGGAAAATACGACAAAAGCAATCTAATCATCATCCGCAGTAGCAGTGTCAACATCTTCACCATGTGTGTCCGTCTGAATCGTAATTCCCCCCAGTGTCATCTTCTTCTTCAGCATCAATGTCCTCAAATGTTGGCTTCCTATTGATCAACTCATCTACTTCCACAGCCTGACAGGCAATCTTTTCTCTAGCCTTATTGATGTGATGGTCCGCAAACATATCATAAACATCTGTGGAATCCTCTACATCAGCAGCAGTGTAAGCATCATCTTGTTGTGCAACTTCATTAAATGAATTCCTCTGCTTAAACTTTTGCAATACTCTCCAGTCTTGGTTACGTGCATATGTGTCTTCCAAGAAAAATATCTGTGTTGCTTGATTTGCCAAAATATAAGGCTCGTCGGTGTGGTACGCCGCCTTGACATTGATGGATTTGAAATAATCATCAGCTTTGGGTTTTGAGATCCTGGTAAACTGGGTATACCAACGACAGCAAAACAGAACCACGCACCGATGAACCTCGAAACTGGAGATATACTGCAACTGAACAATGTCTGTTATGTTAGCATACATTTCAGTTGTCACTTTCTTGTGCGTATCCGTGCTCATGACGGCACTGTTTGTGTCTTCCTGCCTTCGTCGCGTGCAAGGGTGTTGTAGCGCACATCTCCAACAACACAAGGTGCATAATGTCTTACCTAAGTATCAGGACCCATTGCTAGTGCGTAAAGGGTATCACTAACTGCCTGCCCCTCCTCCCGCATCTGCTTAACCTATGGTTAGAAAATAGATAAGCTGACCATCTTATGTACTCTATATATTAAAAAAACTGACAGTGCAATTCAAAAGCTTACACGGCTCTTCAACCATTTCGCAAATTCTTCCCTAACCCGTTTGTCAATGTTTCTTGGATTTTGTGCCAGTAACTCCTCTTCGTAGATGCTGCAGAACATAGTGATCGCGTCAAACATCTAAATATATGATAATGTGCTGCGAGTTTAGTAGATTACGATGTATAAGCTGCAGTACTTAGCACTTACTCGATATAAGGTAGAATCTCAGGACAGTTATTCAACACATACCAAACCATTTTGTCCAAATCTTTAGGTTTGTCATCTTGTCGACTCTTCCCTGTTACTCAAACAGCCGGATCGAAAACATTGAGCTCAGGATTTTTTTCGCCCACCTTTTTGCTAGGCTGATCAGCTGTTTCAATGTATCTTGAGCAGAATGTCAACGCTTCTGTAGCAATGTAGGCCTTTGCAATGGAACCCCTGGGTCTAGCTCTGTTCCTAACCTAGCCCTTGAAAGTGCTTAGCCGCCTTTCAATAGGGTACATCCATCCATACTGTACTGGACCTCTAAGTAGTGCCTCATCAGGTATATGAACAGCCAAATGCACCATCACATCAAAGAAGGCTGGAGGATATATCTTCTCAAGGTCGCATAGGATAGTTGGTATCCTCTCTTTAAGACGCTTCACGGCATCTATCCTGATATTTCTACTGCAGAGTTCCCTGAAGAATTGTCCCAACTCTGCAACTGATCTGTATAAGTCAGGGCGGCCCAATCCTCTAAGGAGAACAGGTAAAACCCTTTGAAGTAGGACGTGGCAGTCATGAGTTTTCAACCCTTGTACCTTGGTTCCATCTACACTGATTCTCCTTTAAGGGTTGGAAGCAAATCCATGTGGGAATCTCACACGTGATAGGACCTTGCAAAATTCTTTTCTTTTTTGCTTGTCCAAGACGTACACAGCTGGTGCCATATCCCGTGATTCACCAGTGCTATCCACCTACAAATCAGATCTGATACCCAGGTGTGTCAAATCAATCCTAGATTTTTAAGGTATCTTTTGTCTTGCCTTCAATATTAAGAAGTGAGCCGATAATGCTGTCACATATATTTTTCTCGATGTGCATCACATCAAGATTATGCCTCAGATCCAAATCTTTCCAATACTCCAAGTCCCACAAAGTGGACCTGCGGGTAAACAATAATCTCTCTTCTGCCTTGCCACGCTTCCTTTTCCAGCTACCATTATCGGGATGGTTTCCTGGTGTAATATGCCTGACCTTCTGTAATTCCTCCTGTAACTCATCGCTGGTGAGCCTCTCTGGTGCATCACGGTTTTCATGACTTGCTATGAACGCAGGTTTTCGGTATTTTCTAAGACGCAACTTGTCCTTGTCAAGGAAACGGCGGTGTCCAATGTAACAGACCTTGCTAAGTATTGGGTATGACAGCGGATTCTTGTCAAAGCGAACACATGCATTGTAGCCATGTGTCGTTCGCCCTGACATAGTGCCCAAAGCCGGATAATCATGGATGCACCAAATTATAACAGCATGCAGAATGAAATTAGCTGGTGGGCTGCTATATAGGTCTCGAGTGAGAACACCCCTCCATAGCTTTTGAAGTTCCTCCACAACAGGCTCCATGAATAAATCAAAATCCTTTCCAGAACTTTTTGGACCTGGGATGAGCAAGGCCATGATGTAGTTTGATTCTTTGGTGCAGACATTTGGTGGCATGTTGTAAGGGATAACAAGCACTGGCCACATGCTATATGTCGCGCTCTGGTGGCCAAATGGGTTGAATCCATCTGTAGCTAAACCAAGTCTAATGTTTCTCGGCTCAGCAGCAAACTCTTTGTGTTTCAGATTGAAGCTTGTCCAATCACTACCATGAGATGGATGGCTCATTACATTCCGATCTCTGTGCTCCTGGTCCTTAGAATGCCACAGTACATCCTCTCTTGTTTGAGCATCATCAAACAACCTCTGCAATCTTGGTATAATTGGAAAATGTCTCAGAACCTTATGAGGAATCCTCTTCACAGCATCGCCATCTTTCCATCTTGATGATTTGCATTTTGGGCATTCACTTAAGTTGGCATAATCCTTCCGGAACAGAACACAATTATTCTCGCAAACATGGATCATATCATATCCAATTCCAACCGCACGGAGGAAATTCTTCATTTTACTGTAGGTGTGTGGCAGCTCCGACACAGCTGGGTAACAATCGCGAAAAGCAGCCATCATCGCATCGAATGATTTGTTGGTCATCCGCTGAGATGTCTTCACCTGAAGAAAGCTGACCATATCTAAGAATACTGACAGCTTACAACCTGCGGTGACTGCCACGTTGCATTGCTCCAACATGCGGGCCCACCGTTTTTCTTGTACAGGTGTAAGTTCTCGAAATACGCGAGCATTTTGTAGCATTGTTTCAATCTTGGTCAAAATCACTGGCTCCGTCGCCACCTCCTCCTCCTCCTCCTCCTCCTCCTCCTCCTCTTCCTCCTGAGCATCAGGAAGATCAAGATGGTGATCAGCTGTTTCCACATAGTCAGTGACATTGACATTCACAGCTTCACCATGATGAACCCACGTAGTATATGTGACTGACATCCATACAAGTGTAGATGATTTTGCACAGTTGACTGGGGTCTTGAAACTGAATTCATACAACTGCTACACAGGCAGCGCACATCTGCTTTCGGACCACCGTACTCAGCTCTGATAAAGTTCATGAAGTTTTGAACCACCTCGACATATGCAGGGGAGAATCGTCGAGTAGAAGTTATCCAAGTCATGTCCATCCGTCAGACATACAAATTAGTTCTTCTACTAGATATTACAGGAAAAATATATATGTTTCATTATAAAGTCCAAAAAAATACCTAAGTCGATTTCTAAAGCTATGGCAAGATATTTGGACAAGCAGATCTAAGTAATGAAATATATGTAAATCTAATTCAGCAAACAGATTGAGTGCTAAATTATGGCAGGCTATTTCAGCAATCAATGAGGCCGAGCACACAGCCATCGAAGGCCATCTCAGCAACAAAGATTGAGTGTAAAATGGTGACGAGCTATTTCACCTAACAGATTGGCTACTAGACCATGGCAATCTACTTCACAATACATATATGGTCCTAAAATATGGCAGGATATTTTAGCAACTAATCAGGCGTGCCATGCCATCTCAGCAAAGCAAATTGAGTGCAGAACAGGGCAAGGTAGCTTTTTAAGCAGAGCATATTGAGTGTAAACTATTTCGGCAAGCAGTGAGATTAAAAGCGTCTATCAGCTAACATCCAGCGCTACTCCGATATGCACGGGGTCTCAGTCTAGAATGCGCGTACCGTGGGAGAAGTTGACCACCGTGTGTCTCCACTAGAACATCGCCAGCAGTGGTGGCACAGCAGGAGGACGGCAGTTTATGAGAGTGTACTGTAGGATCGAGAGGATTGCCGTGCGTCCCCTCGAAGAACCGCGACGCTGATGTATCGGCGCGGCAGGGAGGGCTAGTTTGGCGGAGCGAATGGAGTGGAGGGGGCGGGGGGAGGGGGTTTGGGGAATATATTATTGGCTAGTTGGCCGAAGGGGAGTTGAATTTGGGATTTGGGGGTAATTTTTGCGCGGTGGGCGGGGGAGTTTGACGAATGGTCGGTTTCTCCAATTGCGGTCCCACGTGTCAGTGAAGAGGCAAGCCGAAGCGTGTTCCCTTTGGGTGAGCGATGTGCAGGACCGATCGTGTGAGGGGTGCAATGCGACCGCGACAGGCGTGTTGTAAGTGTACCGCCTTTTCCTTTTGAACTTGTAGAGCGTAATACTTGGTTTTGGTGCTTCGCGCGATCCATCGATACAAATCCCGACTAAAATGGCGCGGGCGGGTCTTTTCCCACACGCTATGCTGGGAGTTTGGCTTAGTTGGTTTGACAGACAGAGTGAGAGAAAGACGTGAAATGCGTGAATGTGTAGTGGACGTACTTTTGGAGGGCCTAAGAGAAATTGTGTATGTAAACCCTCGGTATTTATTTACTTCGCATATTAGCTTTGTCTCGGGTCAAACTTTCTAAACTTTGACCAAGTTTATACATACAAAAACAATGACAACCACAATACCAAGTAAATATGATTACAATCATCATTCAATCTATTTTCATACAACATATCTTTTTATTGTGAAGTTCATATAACCGGACGAGATTCATGCAAACATAGCAGATTTTCATTACATTTTGAACTTTTAGGACCAAAAAAGAAAACAAACCCGACCCTAAACCTATCCTACGACGACGGCGTACGTCCACTTTCCTTTGTATTCCGCATCGGTGACCACGTCCTCCATCTGCCATCTCCATGAACGGCGGCGGGGTTCAAGACCCGTGAAGGGAAGGTGCGGTCTCTGGCGAGAAAGAGTAGAACACGGGAGACGGACCGGCCCACTTGGGACACCATGCCCTGCCGCCTCCCATGCCCTACTCATCCTCGAAGGAGTCCGCGACCTCGGCGGTGCCGGTGGACGTGAGGTCGATGATGGACGTGGACGGTCCGTCGCTGTTCACGTGCCATATGCGCCCCCGAACGTTGGACAGCGGCGCGTAGAACGCGCGGCTGGCGGTGCTCTTATCCTCGGCCACCGGCGCGGCCGGCGCTTGTGCGGCCGTGTCCGCGTCCGTCTACGCCGGCATTGTGTTGCGATCGGCGAGTTGAGCAAGGGCGGCGACCTCGAGCTTCATCTCCGAAGACAAGCTCTCCCGCAGAGCGTTCCCGCCCGCGGTCATGGTGGATGTGGTGCCAGGGAGGAGGATGTGCTCTAGTGTGGAGTTTAGCTGGGTGTTGCCGCCTTTAAGTAGCGCATACCGGTGAGGCCAAGCGTTCGGGTGCGTCAATGAGTCACCGAAGTTCGTACCTCGGGCGGTGAGCCTGCTTAATGGTGGCATGCGGATGGACGGCATGATTGTGGGCAGCTGGCGCCAGAGGGGAACGCACGCGGGCGAGGGACGAGGGTTTTTTGTGGGCCAGGGTAGTCAGCTGCAGGCGTGGCAACGTCGCAGATGCCCTTTGCACACATGCGATGCCACATGTCAGTGACAAAGCAAGACGACCCGTGTTCCCTTGGGTCAGAAGCATGCCGGACCGACCGTCTGGGGGTGCGACGTGAACGCGATAGGGGTGCTGTCAGTGCACCGCCTTTTCATTTCGAACTTGTAAACCGTAACACTTGTAGAGCGTAAGACCGAAATCATATATGAAGTTCGCACCTCACCTATATCTACCCAAGTAGCCCACATGTACAATAGTTATTCATACTAGCATATGTAAAAGTATAATTAGTGCACCGCCCTTTCCTTTTCAACTCATGAAGCGTAACGCTTGATTAAGTAGCCGGACAATGTGTGTTGCCTGTCTTTCTATGTATTTGAGGTGTGCTGAATTGGGTGTCTGGCTGTTTGAAGGAATAATTGAGGTGTGCCCGGTCCGTGCCCGCATTTAGGTGTCCAACTTACCATTTTCCGGCTGTAGTAACTATACTATGTAAGTTGCTTGGAAAAATAGTTACCTAGGTCGGTTTTGTGAGCCGTCCACTACGTGTCGCTCCCCATCTTAGTAGTGACAAACCCCTTTGGTTCATGACCCGACACATCTTGACGAGATCGATAGATGTGGAGAGATCGAGTGTGTGTTGTGCAAATCAAGGTTTTGGTGTGTGTCTATGATAGAAATGATCGTGTGAGGTGGAGAGGGGGGGTGTTTGTGTGTACGCTAGTCGGTCATGTACCATCTAGCTGTAGATCGATTGAAAGAGGACTAGGGTGGGTCCGGAGATCGATCGATCGACCGATGTACATAGGGGTGTAGAGAAAGATGAATGTATGCTTAAAAAAAGATAGATGAAAGGCTTGGTTACAATTAATGCATGGTAGAGTGACCTAGGCGTGTGTCGAAGAGCGACCTGATGAGCGAGATACAATTCCGATACCTCAAGAGGTCGATCATGTGTGACATACACAAAGAGGAAGAGAGGTGCTATGCGTATGTGTGCGAGAGAGAGAGAGAGAGAGAGACCCTGAGATGAAACCGAGAGAGATCGAGTGGGTGTGCATTACAGAGAGAGCGTGCGTCAAAGAAAAAAAAACATGAAAACACTCTATGTTGGGTGTGTGAGACACATTATGCATAAGAAGACACTTAGTACTTGAATCAAACCTAAAAAAAGTTTCAAATATTTGAACCGGTGATCATAGCATTTGCAAATCATATGTAAAGGGCATTCAATCTTCGTTTCGCTTTTCAACTTACAACATACCATGTACAAGCACGTACATAAATTTGTATTCAAACAGAAAATGGTTTCCAATTTGTATTCAAACACGTGAATGTTTGTTCTCGCGCATGCGCTTGCTACGAGCAAGATTAATAGAAGAGCCAGCTATTGGCTATATACTAGTGCCACATCATCTTATAGTCTTCCTAAAAACATACTCATACAATAGGCTGCCTGTAGTTAATTACTAGGCTGGCTATAGCATTCAATGCTTGCATGTGGACATGATTCGTGGGTGCAAAGAAACGCTTGCTTTTAGCCTTCACACAAGCTGCATGCTGGCTATATGTGCTCGTACATTGTGTTGCAGCCGGGAGCTAGATGGAGCGCCGGCTCCCGTCTCTCTCCTACCCCCTCTCTCCTCCAGATGTGATTTTGCTGATGTGGAGCAGCTTATAGCCTGCTAGGATCTATTATACTTGCTCTACCAGGATTTCGCCACGTCTAGCCAGTCCAATAACAGTAGGAGTACTAGTAGTACTAGTACTACCTTTGTCTTTCGTGCCAAATTTTGACCATAATTTCAACTAAAAAAATATTAATGCATGTCATCAAAAATTATATCGTTCGATTCGTATTTGAACATAGTTTCCAATGATATTATTTTCGGTGACATGCATTAATATTATTTTAGTTAAATCTAAGGTCAAAAGTTGACACAAAATACGAAGGGGACCAATAAACCAGGACGGAGGCATCTGCACTAGAGTATGGAGTGCTTCAACAAATTTCTTGGGATCCATGCTACAATCTCTCCCTCGTCGTCTCTCTCTTCTAGTGTGTTTTTTTTTACATCAGTCGTCTCTCTCTTCTAAATTCAGCCGACGCGGGCGGGGGAGGGGGAGATGGAGGGGGAAAGTTTGCCTATCGTCGGCTTGCTCTCAACTGCGGTCCCGCAAGCGAGCGAAAATGCAAGAAGAAGCGCGTTCCATTCGGTGAGCGATGTGCCGGGCCGACCGTGTCGGGGTGCAATGCGAACACGACAAGTGTGATGTACACCGTCAGTTCCTTTTGAACTTCCATACTTCTTTTTTTGGAGGGAATGAACTTCTATACTTCAAGTACTCCTATTGCGTACGTAACACTTGGTTTTGCTGCTTCGAGCAATCCATTGATACAAATCCCACCTACAGCATCTCAAAAAAACAAATCCCACAGACCGGCCGGTGGGGAGGTCCGGACGTCTGCGACGTCAAACTCTGAAACTTTGGTCCCATCCCACCCCACAACTCTCCAGGCTCCAGCCGTCCGGCTTTGCAAACTCCGCACAGTTAAAACTGATTGATCCGTCGTCACAGGTACCACTATTGACACCAGAACCTTCGCTGCTCGGCCTATGCCAGCTACTTGCAGACCGGTCACCACTGCCCCAAAACCACACCTCCCTGCCCATTCTCCCACCTTTCGATCCCCTAGCCCGCATCAACCGTCCCCTAGTTCGTCGGATAGCCATGGTGCGCAGCAAGATCACGTACTACAAGATGTTGATGCCGGAGCGCCGCACAGAAATCGCGGCGGCGGTAGGCGCCACAGACTACCGTTCCCAAGCTCGCTTTGCGGCGGGTCAATCCCCGAGTCCTCTGGAGCCGAGCTCCGAGGAGGAAGGCGATCCAATGTTCATGGCAGAGGTCGCGGCGCAGAAGGCCCCCGCGGTGAAGGAGACGATGGACGTCGACTTCGTGCCGGCGTCCGGGTCCCCCATGGTGCAGGCAGACCAGCGGTTCAACCTGGCAATCCTAAAGAAGCGCCGGGCGGTGGAGGCTCAACTCGACGGAGAGCGCGCGGATGCCATTGCCATCGAGGCCCTCCTGCAAGCGGAACCGGATGTCGTGATCGTGAACCGGGCGGCGGAGTCTCAACTCGACGCGGAGCGCGTGGATGCCGCTGCCATCGAGGCCCTCCTGCAGGCGGAACCGGATGTCGTGGTCGTGAACTGGGCGGCGGAGGCTCAACTCGATGCAGAGCGCGCGGATGCCGCTGCCATCGAGGCCCTCCTGCAGGCGGAACCGAATGTCATGGTCATGAACCGGGCGGCGGAGGCTCAACTCGACACGGAGCGCGCGGATGCCGCTGCCATCGAGGCCCTCCTGCAGGCGGAACCGGACGTCGTGGACTTGAACCGGGTGGCGGAGTCTCAACTCGACGCAGAGCGCGTGGATGCCGCTACCATTGAGGCCCTCCTGCAGGTGGAACCGAACGTCGTGGATGTCCGGGCGGTGCTCGCGTCCGTGCAGAGCGCCATCATGCTCCGCATGAACGAGTAGCTAGAGGCCGAGGACAACCACGCCGCGGAGACACACGTCGGCAGCTCCGGCTGGTTCGCACCGGCAGCCAAAGACGATGAGGCCGGCTCGTTCCGTGAGCAGTGATAGATTTTCTTTATGTTGTTGTTTTCAGGTTTCATTTGCTGTGTAAAAACATATTTATATTTAATAAATCGGCCTTATAAACATACTGTATCGGCGAAAATTAGGTGTCAGCGGTTGGATGGCTGAGTTTGGTTTGATCACATGTGGTTTCTCCCTCCGTCCAGGTGTATAAGTCACCTTATAAAAATCAGATATTCCCAAAACGCTTAGGCGGAATGCATTAAATTCCGTCCTCGTTCCCTTCACTGCCTCGTTCATCAGCGAGCGAAAATTTTGGCCGAACCACGCGCGTGGAGGAAATGGCGACCTATGCATGCAGAGAAGGAACACGTTGATTAGGGGAGGGATTGACCCCAGTTTCCATGCACGGGTTGGCTGAAATGGCAGCCCTATTAATTAGGGATTCATTGCTAATTTTTTTTTGGTTTATGAGGAAAAAACTGCCGCGGTGATTGGAAGAATTCCCGGTCCGACTCTTTTGCCTCCTCCAATCCGCAGCCACCGGGTCGCGCTACTCCACCTTAGGTGACTTAAATACACCTGGACGGAGGGAGTACCACATGTCAATGATAAAGGCAAGCCGACACACGTTCCCTTGCGACCGCGACAGGCATGCGTAAGTGTACCGCCTTTTCATTTTGAACTTGTAAATCGTAACATTTGGTTTGTGAGTGAGCGACTTCGATTTTAGTACTGTGTCACTGTGACCGTTGGATGCGACGTGACCACGTCGTTCGAGCTCGAGCTGCCGCAAGGGGACTCGAACGTGACCGTATACCCTTACACGGGCACCGGTTTACTGTCGGAAAGGCTCTTCCGTGTCGGGGACCCGTCCAGCCTGTGCAACCAACGGAAATGCCGGCGTGCAGTTCGGGGCTGGCTCCGCTCATCGATCTATGTTCCAATGAAACAGAGTGGGAGACGGTCGTCCCCGATGATGTTGTGAGGAAGATAGTGCAGGAGGCGAATCACCTGCGGGTGCATCAACGAGGAGGGTGTGACTTCAACTTCGACATGAATGTGGACCGGCGTCATGTCGTTACCCTACCGGCGCTATGTTCGTGGAGAAGCTTCTTGGCGAGGAAGGTGCTGGGACGTGCCCGGCATGTCTCGCACACACCATCAAACAAGTAGTACAGTAGTACCGCTTATCTAGGCTTTCGCCGGCCTATTGATGCACATACGAGAATTTTTAAATCATATAATGCTCTATGTACGTTTGGTCTCGTCACTAATAAGTACTAGTACTATATTTGTACCCATTGAGTAACTGGTACTACTTGGTGAATGTTGCGTAGCCGTGGATGTCCGAGCTAAATTTGAAACACAGTCACGATCAAACGAGATGTTACCATTGGGCTCCACCACTCCACCAGCCGGAATCACCTTGGCCTATTTGATTTGCAGGATCCTCAAAATGCAGGAATCGCAAAAATTTAGGATTGTTCTCTTTGGATAGGAATGGCTAGGACTGGAGTATAGGATTAGGATTGTGTGTTTGATGTCATAGGAAAGACAGATGAATTTTGAAAATACTCCTAGGTTGGAGTAGATGCAGGATTTCCTATATTATTAAATGTAGCACAATAACTTCGTCCGTCCAGCTTACTGCGGGAAAGGTCATTTCTGGAAGAAGACAATGGAGAAGCGGATTCAGCGAAGAGTGAAATGATGGTTGCTTTGTCCGTGACTTTGTGATTTGACGCCTCATTGCTTTGTGATTTGTGATAGTAGAAGGGAGTAGATTTTGTGCTCTATGCATGCGTCCATGCAAGGGAGAAAGATGAGAGAGGTTGCATTTTTTTATTCCTTCAATCAATTTGGCATCGACGCACCACCGAGTTTCGGTTCCCTCATTTTTTGGCTTTCGCAGCACCCTCCACAATGGTTCCCATCGATGCCAAAAGCTATTTTACCATTTGGCTACACATTGTGGATGCCCTTAAGCATACCACTTGGTTTTGATTAATAAAGAGGAGGTGCTTTTGCCGCGCAGAAGGCGGGGGAGGTTGGCCTCACGGTTTGCTAACATGCGGTCCCACGTGTTAGTGATGTACCAAGCCGATCCGCGTCCTACATGACTACATGAGGCAGAATAACGACAGAAGCAACTTCAGCGAAGAGTGAAATGATGGTTGCTTCGTCCCTCCAACTTATACTGCAGGAAAGCTGCAGCTTTGTGATTTGACGCCTCATTGCTCATTACTACTGTGGCGCCACGACCGGGGTGCGTCCCCCCTGCCGCTCTGCACTGTTATTTGGTGCATGGCACGTCGACCCGGATGCTGGATGTCCCACATGTCGGCGAAAGGGAGTAGAACATTTATGAAAGCGAGCGCTCCACTCTTACGACGGAGGAGTACAAGACACGGTGGCCCAGTGAACTGTAACTTGTATTGTACTACTACTGTAGTAGTACTATGTGGTAGTCTTGTACTACTCTTGTACCACTTGGTTTTGCTGTTTCACGTGATCCATCAATACAAACCCGATTAAACAGGCGAGGGTGGGTCTTTTCCTGCACGGTAGGCAGGGTAGTTTGGCATAGTCGGTTTGACAGAGAGACCGAGAGAAAGATGTGAAATGCTTGAATGTGTAGTGGGCCCTTTTTTTGTGTCATGTGTGTGTGTAGTCGGACCTTTCAGATCACTAGATGATACTAGCCATATGTTTCAATGCAATTTTAATGTATGCAACATGAATAATTGATGTAACAATATGAGATCTAAAACTAAAAATACATATGATTTATTGTGTTAGAGTATAGTAGTACTGTATTGCATAGTTGTTAGATATAACATGCGAGAACGTGTAGGGGCGTACTTTTGAAGGGCCTACAGAGAGAAATTCGGCATAAAGTGGATTCAAATCTTTGTATTTGTCATCATAGCATTTGTAACTCATATCTGGAGTTTATACGGTAGACGTGAATGATTGTTCGCTCTTAAGAAACCAGTACAACAATATTGGGGTGGCGTGCGCCAATTTAGGCGTGGGAGGTTGGCCTAGTCGGCTCCATAGAGAGAGCGAGAGAAGAGATAAATACACTGGCGGTCACTGTATTTGAAGCGAAAGCATAATACGGTCACCGGACTTCAGAATACGCTCATTAGGGTCACTATATACGTTTGACGGTGATTATACGGTCACTTGCTCACCGTTCAACATCGTATTACACTCTGTTAACCGGCCAAATAGTCTACATGGCACTATGTTGACTGGTTAAATTTGCCACGTTCCTTGTGGGTCCCACCTGTCAGTTGGCAGAGAAAAGAGATAAGATAAACAGAAATTTACGCAGGCGCGACAAGACTCGAACCCTTGCACGCGAACCACCAGGCTGTGTATGTGTGTGTCAGGGCCTGATGTGTGTGCATGCACGTGTAGGTTGAGCACTTGAGCGTGAGCGTGTGTGTTGGTCATGTGGTGAGTGCATGCATGCGTGCGTGCGTGCGTGTCTGCGTGTGTGTGCATGCATGCGTGCGTGTGTGCATGTGAGTGTTGCATGCATGCAGTTCGTGTGCATGCGTGCGTGTGTGTATAATCACCACACTAGATCCTGTGTATTAAAAGAACCAGTCAACCAGAGCATACCAATACTGTTAGGGCATATTTCTCCCTTAGTGGTTTTGGTGATTGATGACAATGCTTTTGCGGACAAATCGTGTGCATTGAGCATTTCAGATACTCCATCATTTGGCACAAGACGATTGATGCCCCTCGATGTGTTAGAGTGAAGACGGTTTATTTTCCTTCGTTCCATTTTCGGTGGACTTGAGTCATAGGAAATACCGTACTATTAAGAGGGGGTCCGCTTCGGAAAGGTTTGGGTGGAATCAACATGTACACTCTTTCTTTTGCACCCTTCGTTTCTTTCCGCCTATTCGGGGTTTCGCTTTCCGGTACCCAGGAGTGCTCAGAGAGCTGCCAGCAGTAGTACCGCGGCTGGAAGCGGTAGTACCGCTTATAAGCGGTAGTGCCACTCCCAGTACCGCTCGTACTACCGCCTCGATTCGGGACACGATTTTTCGTGTCGGGTTCAGCGGTAGTCCAGCGGTGGTCCCACTGGCATACTACTGCTGACCCCTTTTTAACCCAACTGAGCAAGCGGCAGTAGCAGCGGCAGTAGGAGCGGTAGTACCGCTTGTAAGCGGTAGTACCGCGCCTACCACCGCTGCCACTTCCGCTCGCGGCGCTGCTCTCTGTGCTCTCCTCTGTTTGTCAGCGGTAGTAGAGCGGCAGTACCGCACGTAGGCGGTAGTACCGCTGTTCGCAGCGGTAGTACCGCTGGTGCGGCAGTACCACTCCTCCCCTATCCTGCTCTGCTCTCCGAGTGCTCTGTGCTGCAACCCCAGCGGTAGTACCGCTGGGGAGAGCAGTAGTACCACTCCGGCGGCACTACCGCGCTCTTTTGCACTGCACTTTGTGCACTACCACCAGAGCGGCAGTACCGCTCTTGTGAGCAGTAGTACCACTCTGTGCGGGCTGAAAACTGGGTAACGGTTGGTTTTGTCCCCCCCACTATATAAAGGGGTCTTCTTCCCCAAGAAGACCACCTCTTCCTCCTCAAGCTCCATTGTTGCTCCAAAAGCTCGTTTTCGCCCAATCTCTCTCCCTAGCCAATCAAACTTGTTGATTCTTTAGGGATTGGTTGAGAAGGCCCCGATCTACACTTCCACCAAGAGAAATTTGATTCCCCCCACTAATCCCTTGCGGATCTTGTTACTCTTGGGTGTTTGAGCACCCTAGACGGTTGAGGTCACCTCGGAGCCACATTCCATTGTGGTGAAGCTTCGTGGTGGTGTTGGGAGCCTCCAATTAAGTTGTGGAGATTGCCCCAACCTTGTTTGTAAAGGTTCGGTCACCGCCTTCAAGGGCACCACTAGTGGAATCACGGCACCTCGCATTGTGTGAGAGCGTGAGGAGAATACGGTGGCCCTAGTGGCTTCTTGGGGAGCATTGTGCCTCCACACCACTCCAACGGAGACGTACTTCCTCTCAAAGGGAAGGAACTTCGGAAACACATCCTCGTCTTCACCGGCTCCACTTGTGGTTATTTCTTACCTTTACTTTGTGCATGTTTTACTTGTATTGTATCTTGTGCTTGCTAGCTTGCTTGTGTTGTGATTGTTAGCATCATATAGGTTGCTCACCTAGTTGCACATCTAGACAACTTATTTTGTTGTTAACCCTAATTTGTTAAGAAAAGCTAAAAATTGGTAGTTGCCTATTCACCCCCCCTCTAGTCAACCATATCGATCCTTTCAATTGGTATCAGTGCCTCGTCTCTTTATTAAGGGTTTCACCACCCGAAGAGTATGGTTGACGACGGGGAACGGGATGAGGAAGTGCCCGAGGCCGTGGAGTTGAACTCGGTCACCCGAGACGACTTAAATGAAGCTATGGCTTCACTTAAGACGTCTATGACGGCCGAGGTCAAGTCCATGCTTAAAGAACTCCTTGAGGGGTTGAAGTCTACTCCCGATCATTTGCTTGTGGTTAATCCCACCGCATCGGAGTCGGAGGCCAATTCCGGCAAGGAAGCGGCTAAAGGCACTCAAACCTCTTCCCCTCATGGTAAGAATGGGACGGGAACCTATGCCTCGGTTCCCCCTCCCCCGGTCTATGGAGGACCGGTTCCTACACCGCATATTAACAACCTTGGTCCTCCTCCTAAGCTTGTGAAGGGTGATTTTGCTAATTGGGTTTTTCGTATCAAGTCTCATTTGAATCACAGCTCAACAAATCTTTGGAGAATCATCGAGCAAGGCTTCTACCCACATGACCCAAGCAACCTCACTCCAAGAGAAGAGGCGGACAATCAATACAATCACTCTGCATTGTTCATCCTCCAATCCGCAGTGCCTCCCAAAGATCTAGCTCACTTGCGCCCCTTCTCCCATGCAAAGGATTGTTGGGAACACATTATATCTTTGTACAAGGGGAGCTCAAGAATTCAACGGTCCAACTTTGAAGTGGTGCTTGATGAGGCCGATGAGTTTGTGATGAATGAAGATGAGGATCCTCGGGATCTCTACCGGAGATTGACAACTCTTGCGGTCGCTCTTCAAGATCATGGGAGCAAGGATACAGATGATAATTGGATCAAGCGCAAGTTTCTCAAGGCCATCATGCCATTCAACAAGGCAATGTCCTCCGTGATCCGTCAAAGACCTGACTTCCACACATTGTCTTCAAGTGAAGTGTTGGATGAGTTTATTGCCATGAATATTATGAACAAGACCGCCGACAATGCTCTAGCTCGTGTCTGGTCAAAGAAAGGCTCACCCAACCTTGCTTTGAAGGCCAAGGGTATTCCGGAAGAAGAAGATAGTTGTCCCGAAGACACCAAGTATGCTTACCACGAGCACATGGCTCTTGCGTCAAGGCAATTTTGGGGCAACAAGAGAAACACAAGGCCCAACTCCTCCAAGAACAACTCAAAGGGCAAGCAACGAGTAAGGACTTGCTACAATTGTGGCAATGTGAGTCACTTTGTGGTAGATTGTCCGTATGAGAAGAGGGAGGACAATGGTGGCAAGCTCATCCGCAAAGACAAGGCCAAGTCCTTTCCCAACAAGAACAATTTCAACAAGAAGGTGCCTCCAAAGGGCTTGGTGGCACAAGAAGAGTACAACTCCGATGATGATGATGATACAAGTGGTGAAGTGTTAGCAACGGCCACCGTGGCCATTGCCACCTCTTCCCCAACTTCGGTGTCCCTCTTCGATGCCCCCAATGAGAACATCATCGCCAAGTGCCTCATGGCCAAAGGTATCAACAAGGTAACCTCCAACATCAAAACCACTACCACTGCTACTCCGTCATTGTTGGATTGTGTGGATGATTGTGAGATGGTAAAGGTTGATGAGAACGAGTTTCATAAGTTCTTGAGTAAGCTCAAAGGTGAGACCAAGAAGCACTTTGTTGCTCTCTTGGAACAATTGGGTGAGGCCAATGATATCATTGAGTCCCACGAAGAGACTATCACTAATATGCAAGGCCATAGTCGTGATTATGCCGATGAGATTGCGGATCTTTCCAGCTCTTGAGGAAGAGCGAGGTCTTCGTTTGGCTCTTGAGGAGTCACACAACGTTGACCTTGCTCAACTAAAGAAAGATCTCGAACATGCTCAAGTTCTTACTCGTGTGCTCAAATCCGACAAGGTTGACCTTGGAGTTGGCCATGCTAGACTCAAGGAGGAGTTTGAGCTACTTGACAAAGCCCACAAGGTTTTGAAGAGTGCTCATGGCTCTCTCAAAGAGTCTCATGATCAACTCGAAGTGAAGCTAACAACGGAAATAGCCACTTGTCCTCCGTTCGTTTTAACTGATAATGCCATTGCTACTAACCCTTGTTGTGAGCATGAGCATCTTGTGGAGGAGAATGCCATGTTGAAAGAACAACTCGAGAAAGGTCTAGTGACTTGCATACAAGGTGAGAAGAACCTCAACGAACTTTTGAGCAATCAAAAGGAAGTTGTGGCAAAGGAGGGACTTGGATTTGTGCCCAAGTCAAAGAAGAAGAAGAACAACAAGACCAAGAAACCTCTCCCTCTCAAAGAGGTATTTGTCAAGAAGGAAGAGGGTGATCATAAGGAGAAGAAGAACAAGGTGGTGGGTGGAAATGTCAAGAAGGACAAACACACTCCATCGAACAAAGCCGGCGGCTTTAACCCTTCTTATGTTTTATGCCGTGCTAGTGATGGGCATGTTTATGCCAAATTTGTTGGTTCTTATTATGAGTACATTGAATGGTCGATTTGGGTTCCTAAGACTCTTGTTACTAACATCAAAGGACCCATTCAAAATGGGTACCTAAAACCAAGCATTGATCTCTTGTAGGAGTTTGCTTCCGGTGGAGGATCATGGTTGCTCGATAGTGGAGCAACAAATCATATGATCGGGAGCAAGCATTTGGTGGTGGACGTGCAGCCAAGCTCATCTATGCCCACCCATGTTCAATTCGGTGATGCATCAACATCTAAGGTATTGGGTCTTGGCAAGGTTGTGATTTCTCATGACTTATCAATTGAGAAAGTCATGCTTGTTGAGACCCTTGCATACAACTTGCTTTCCATTCGTCAACTTGCACTTATGGGCTTTGCCACATTCTTTGACCTTGATACCGTGGCCCTTTTGTGGAGCAAGACTCTTAAAGTAGCTTTTGTTGGGCATGTCGAGAACGGTCTCTATGTGGTTAACTTCTCGGAGCGACCCACTAAGACCGCGACTTGCCTAATGGTTAAAGTGGATGTGGGGTGGCTTTGGCATCGCCGACTAGCCCATGTCAATATGATATCTTTGCAAAGTCTCCTCAAGGGGGATCACGTTCGTGGACTAACAAATGTGAGTTTTGCCAAAGATCGTGCTTGCAGTGCCTGTATCGAAGGAAAGCTACATGAGACGGCTCACCGACCCATGACTATCATCTACTCAAAGAGGCCCTTGGAGCTCCTTCACATGGATCTCTTTGGACCTCCATCCTTTGATAGTCTTGGGGGAAGAAATTATTGCTTGGTGATTGTGGATGACTATTGCCAATGAAGCTCAATGTCAACATGAGGCAAAGATATTGATGATTAGAAGTGACAACGGTACCGAGTTCAAGAACTACACCTTGGATGAGTTTCTTAGTGATGAGGGGATCAAGCATCAATACGCCGCACCATATACCCCTCAACAAAATGGTGTAGCGGAGAGGAAGAACCGGACGTTGATGGACGCAGCAAGGACCATGATGGCGGAATTCAAGTCTCCGTACAACTTCTGGGCCGAAGCCATCAACACCGCATGTCATGCATCCAATCGGCTCTACCTCCGCAAAGGCTTGAACAAGACTCCATATGAAATACTTACCGGTAACAAGCCCAATCAAGTATTTCCGGGTGTTCGGATGTAAGTGTTTCATTCTCAAGAAAGGTACTCGGTTGTCTAAATTCGAATCTAGAGCTCAAGAGGGCATATTTGTTGGTTATGCTACAAACTCTCATGCTTACCGTGTCCTAAACAAGTCCAACGGACTTATTGAGGAGACGTGTAACATGGAGTTTGATGAAAATAATGGCTCCCAAGTGGAGCAAAGTGGTCTTCGTGATGTAGGTGATGAAATTCCTCCTCAAGCCATAAGAAGAATGGGGATTGGTCAAATACTCCCCATTGAGGAACCCCTTGTGGCCGAAGGAGAAGGACAATGCTCTACGCAAGTGGAGCCATCACCAACCATTGACCCACACGCTTCTGAAGAACAAACCAAAGGCCCTCAACCAAGTGATCAAGATCAAGGGCAAGATCAACCTCAAGATGATGGTGGTGCACCAAATGATGCCCAAGATCAAGATCACGACACCGAGCAAGCTCAAGATCAAGGGAAAGCTCATGATCAAGAGCAAGCTCAAGATGACGCTCAAGATGTTCAAAATGACCCTCCTCAAGTGACTTCGGAGGAGCTATTGGAGCGTCGTGCCGCCAAGATTGCTTCTACACTCAAGCATCAACAACATATCTTGGAGAATGTTTATGGTAGCTTGAAAAAAGGGGTAACCACTCGTAGACAATTAACAAACTTTTGTGAGCATCACGCGTTTGTTTCTTGTGTTGAACCCCAAAAGGTACATGAGGCGCTCGAGGACACGGATTGGCTTGAAGCCATGCATGATGAAATCAACAACTTCGAGCGCAACAAAGTGTGGACATTAGTGCCAAGGCCAACGGAGAATCATAATGTCATTGGAACCAAATGGATCTTCAAGAACAAGCAAGATACGAACGGTGTTGTCACTCGAAACAAGGCAAGATTGGTGGCACAAGGCTACTCCCAAGTCGAGGGTATCGACTACGGTGAAACCTTTGCTCCCGTTGCTCGTCTTGAATCTATTCGTATGTTGCTTGCATATGCTTCTCATCATGATTTTAAATTGCAACAAATGGATGTGAAGAGTGCATTTCTTAATGGTCCCCTTAATGAGTTGGTATATGTCAAACAACCCTCGGGGTTCGAGGATCCCAAGTTTCCCAATCATGTATACAAACTCGATAAGGCACTCTATGGCCTTAAACAAGCCCCACGTGCGTGGTATGAGCACCTTACCGAGTTGTTGCAAGACCGTGGGTTTGAAATTGGGAAAATCGATCCCACTCTTTTTACTAAGAGGGTTAAAGGGGATTTGTTCATATGCCAACTATATGTTGATGATATTATCTTTGGTTCTCCTAACAAAGCTTTCAATGATGAGTTTGCTGCACTCCTGACCGAGAAGTTTGAGATGTCTATGATGGGAGAGTTGAAGTTCTTTCTTGGGTTCGAAGTCAAGCAAAGAAGAGAAGGAACCTTCATCAACCAAGCCAAATACACCCAAGACATGCTCAAGAGATTCAAGCTAGAAGATGTCAAACCGGCCAAGACTCCAATGCCTACCAAGTGCCAACTCGACATTGATCCCAATGGTAAAGCCGTGGATCAAAAGGTATATCGTTCCATGATTGGCTCCTTGCTTTACCTTTGTGCATCTAGGCCGGATATCATGTTGAGTGTGGGAATGTGTGCATGGTTTCAAGCCGCGCCTAAGGAAAGTCACTTTGTGGCGGTCAAGCGAATCTTTCGATATTTGGCTCATACCCCAAACTTTGGCTTATGGTACCCCAAAGGAGCAAGCTTTGATCTCATGGGTTATTCGGACTCGGATTGGGCGGGAGACCGTGTGGATAGGAAGTCAACCTCCGGAGGGTGTCAATTCCTTGGTCGCTCTTTGGTGAGTTGGTCTTCGAAGAAGCAAAATTGTGTGTCTCTCTCCACCACCGAGGCCGATTATGTAGCTGACGCAAGTTGTTGTGCACAATTGCTATGGATGAGGCAAACTTTAAAGGATTACGGTGTCACTTGTGACAAAGTGCCTCTTTTCTGTGACAATGAAAGTGCAATCAAGATCTCCTACAATCCGATGCAACATAGCAAGACGAAGCACATTGAGATTCGTCATCATTTCATCCGGGATCACGTAAAGAGTGGAGAGATTGATATTATTCATGTTGGAACTCATGAGCAACTAGCGGATATTTTCACGAAGCCATTGGATGAAGCAAGATTTCGCGAGTTAAGGCATGAGCTAAATATCATTGATTCGAGCAACGTGTCTTGAATCTCGTCACACCCCACCACATTCATCATGATTACCTTGTTCTAGATGTAGGCATGGACATAGGGGGAGTGTTGTTCTCTCAATGAACTCTCCCTCCTCCATTATGCATAAATTGATCAAGTCTTTCACTTTAGCCATTTTTTGATGGTTCATGTGCTTCAAAGATGAGTTTTGGTCATGGGCCCAAGGTTAAAATCTTCGCGGTGCCATACCAATTGACTCAAACATAGGTGGCTTCGGCCACCGCCCTCTCTTTGAGAGTTTTCTTTCGTTAAGTCTTTGTTTTTGCTTTGAGTAGCTCCAAGTTTGCTCTCCTTTTTCTCTCTTTTTGAACTTGGAGTGTCTCTTCCCATTTGCTGGTGTTTCGAGTCTCCAACCCAAGCCATCTCATATACAACCTCTCTAAATTGCATAAGCCACCATCTTGACTTGATCTTGCTTGCTCTCGCCTGCGTGGTACTACCGCGGGGTCTGGGCGGTACTACCGCTTATAAGCGGTACTACCGTCCTATCTCCCCGGTACTACCGCTCGAGCGGTACTACCCGGCCTCCTGCCACGGAGTAGTATTGGGGCGGTACTACCGCTCCTCTGAGCGGTACTACCGCTCTGTGGTGGGCTGGGTGGGTTATGACTCGGGCAGGGGGAGTTCCAACTCCCCCATACCCATTCGTCTCTCCCACGCCCTCTCCTCTCACAGGCGACGAACAAGCCCCGGTGGGCCGCCGTCGGGCCGCCGATTCCGTGCCGTCTTCCGCGATTCCGTCCGGTGGGATCGTTCCCCACCTTCTCCTCTTGCCATGGATGCTGGTATTGCTCTCGTCTTCCTCTCCTATGGTTCTACTTTTTGAATCTAGGTTCTAGGGCAATGCGTGTGGCATTCGTCAATTTTTTGTTCAAATCGAGGCTTGAGTAGGATGTAGAAGACTGCTAGAATAGGTGGATTGAAGTTTGGTTGGAGGGAATTTGAATTTGGCATCCCCGGTAGTACCGGATCTAGCCGCGGTTGTGGTCAGCCTGTGACATTCGCCTCGGGCGGTACTACCGCTCCTCTGGAGCGGTACTACCACTTGTAGGCGGCACTACCACTGCTGATGGGCGGTACTAGCGCCCAGGGCTGTCAACTTCTACTTCCCTCATACCAACCTTCACTTGGCTTTGTTTCCTTTTCGATTGGCTTATGCAATGTTTTACACCTGCTTTTCCCTCGCTCTTTGTTGTGGGTTCCAGGTGATAGCAGTGCTGGGCATCAGGCCCGTCGCAAGAATCCAGATCGTCCAGGGGGGTCCAAGCGCTATCGCACTTCTGAGGATGCCGGTGAAACTTCAAGTGCTCAGCCAATGCAAAGAACCAAGCAAGTTGCCAGTAAGCCAAAGGAGAAGGTCAAGTCCGTGTCTGAGATGAATGCGAAGGAGTTTTGTGTGTTTCGCCGCCGTAACCCGTACCGTCACGAGCAAGATCCAGCTCTTGTCAATCGTCCCTTCTGGACCAAGCAGCAGCGCTCTATTTATCTGGATGTGCTCAAAGGCAAGAAGAATCTGTTTGTATCTGTCAGGTCCATTGATATCCATCATATGCAGAAGGACATGCAGTACTTTGGAGAGGCCCTTGAGCTGTGCAATCAGCTGGACATCGTCAAGGTTATGGAGTTCAACAAGGATTTTGATGCAGACATCGTGGCTCAGTTCTATGCCACGGTTCACCTAGGTACTGATGTGGAGAGGACTCTGACTTGGATGACCAACGGCAAGCTTCTCTCTGTCAAGTGGAAGGCGTTCATGGAACTTTTGGCTATGAGGATAAGGGGCTTGACAACCCAGTTGGATTCCGTCCTCACAAGGAGGTGGGTGCTATGCACAAGTCTGCTCTCTGGCCCTACAGCACTTTGAAGATTTCTCCATCAACCCAGAAGAAGACTTATGAGCTTAGCCCTTTTCTGGACATCCTGCATCGCATTTTCAGGCACACTCTCTTCCCTCAGATTGGGACCTTGGATCAGGTACACTCCTACCTAGTGGATTTGCTCCTATTCTGTCATAGTGAGAAGGAGGCAAACACGGGGCCATCTTTGGATGTTTCTCACATCATGTGGTCGGAGCTTCTTTTTGCCATCACTGAGCGCAAGTGCCCCATCTATGGCCCTTACCTGATGTTGCTCATTGAGAAGGCATGGGAATTCATTTATCCTGATGAGATGCTTGTGACTGGTGACTTGATCTCTCATGAGATCGTTCGACTAAGACAGAAGGAGAACTGGGGCACTCCTGTTCCGGAGACGGAGAATCCTATGGATGAGGACGTAGTTGATGATGATGACGAGCCTGCCTATGAGCCAGCTGGAGTGGAGCCATCTTGGGCTAAGAAGCTCAAGCTGAAGATGAAGAAGCTATTCTGTATGGAGGCTCACGGGCAGTACATGGCACATGTGGCAGAGAAGAAATCCCGAGGTCGTGACAAGCTAATCATGAGGCAGCTTGGGGTCGAGGTTGCCAGTGGGTCAGAGGATCGGATCACCGATGAGGAGGAGTGGACCACTCAGCACTGTCACTGGACGGACTCAGATGTTGATCAGACCACCACTGCGGCTGCTGCTGACGAGGACGCGAGCGACCACGGGGAGTATTGATGATGAGGATCTCCGGCGTTGCTATCACTTGTGATCGTTGTAGTACTCTTTACCCTTTTGGCGTCTCGATGCTAAAGGGGGAGAGAGTTTAGGGATTTGCCGAGTCACGAGTGTGTCGTATTTGCTTTGCTTTTCTCTCTCGTGAACTCTTTTATCGATCGTTTGCTTTGGTTTGTGTTTATGAGACCTGGAGTCTAAGTCATATGGTGTGAGACATATGCTACCTTATCCTTCTTTATGTCAAGTACTATGTTAGTTTGTGAGATATTATGCTTATCTTGTGCCCTACATTTATGCTCACATGTTATTCCTTGCATCCTTGTATTTCATATCTTATGTTATTGATGCAAGTTTTGCCGATCTATAAAATATAGGGGGAGTGTTGATCCTAGTGTGTGTGCTTTGCATTCCAAAAGCATACCTAAATAGTGCACACATCTAGGGGGAGCCCGTCTATATTTTGTAGATGTTGGGTTTGCTTATTATCTTGTTTTATCCCTTGTGCAAATCCCGTGTTGTTATCAATCCACCAAAAAGGGGGAGATTGTTAGGGCATATTTCTCCCTTAGTGGTTTTGGTGATTGATGACAATGCTTTTGCGGACTAATCGTGTGCATTGAGCATTTCAGATACTCCATCATTTGGCACAAGACGATTGATGCCCCTCGATGTGTTAGAGTGAAGACGGTTTATTTTCCTTCGTTTCATTTTCGGTGGACTTGAGTCGTAGGAAATACCGTACTATTAAGAGGGGGTCCGCTTCGGAAAGGTTTGGGTGGAATCAACACGTACACTCTTTCTTTTGCACCCTTCGTTTCTTTCCGCCTATTCGGGGTTTCGCTTTCCGGTACCCAGGAGTGCTCAGAGAGCTGCCAGTGGTAGTACCGCGGCTGGAAGCGGTAGTACCACTTATAAGCGGTAGTGCCGCTCCCAGTACCGCTCGTACTACCGCCTCGATTCAGGACATGATTTTTCGTGTCGGGCTCAGCGGTAGTCCAGTGGTGGTCCCACTGGCATACTACCGCTGACCCCTTTTTAACCCAACCGAGCAAGCGGCAGTAGCAGCGGCAGTAGGAGCGGTAGTACCGCTTATAAGCGGTAGTACCGCGCCTACCACCGCTGCCACTTTCGCTCGCGGCGCTGCTCTCCGTGCCCTCCTCTGTTTGTCAGCGGTAGTAGAGCGGCAGTGCTGAGCGGCAGTACCGCGCGTAGGCGGTAGTACCGCTGTTCGCAGCGGTAGTACCGCTGGTGCGGCAGTACCGCTCCTCCCCTGTCCTGCTCTGCTCTCCGAGTGCCCTGTGCTGCAACCCCAGCGGTAGTACCGCTAGGGAGAGCAGTAGTACCACTCCGGCGGCACTACCGCGCTCTTTTGCACTGCACTTTGTGCACTACCGCCAGAGCGGCAGTACCGCTCTCGTGAGCAGTAGTACCGCTTTGTGCGGGCTGAAAACTGGGTAACGGTTGGTTTTGCCCCCCCCCCCCACTATATAAAGGGGTCTTCTTCCCCAAGAAGACCACCTCTTCCTCCTCAAGCTCCATTGTTGCTCCAAAAGCTCATTTTCACCCGATCTCTCTCCCTAGCCAATCAAACTTGTTGATTCTTTAGGGATTGGTTGAGAAGGCCCCGATCTACACTTCCACCAAGAGAAATTTGATTCCCCCCACTAATCCCTTGCGGATCTTGTTACTCTTGGGTGTTTGAGCACCCTAGACGGTTGAGGTCACCTCGGAGCCACATTCCATTGTGGTGAAGCTTCGTGGTGGTGTTGGGAGCCTCCAATTAAGTTGTGGAGATTGCCCCAACCTTGTTTGTAAAGGTTCGGTCGCCGCCTTCAAGGGCACCACTAGTGGAATCACGGCACCTCGCATTGTGTGAGGGTGTGAGGAGAATACGGTGGCCCTAGTGGCTTCTTGGGGAGCATTGTGCCTCCACACCGCTCCAACGGAGACGTACTTCCTCTCAAAGGGAAGGAACTTCGGAAACACATCCTCGTCTTCACCGCCTCCACTTGTGGTTATTTCTTACCTTTACTTTGTGCATGTTTTACTTGTATTATATCTTGTGCTTGCTAGCTTGCTTGTGTTGTGATTGTTAGCATCATATAGGTTGCTCACCTAGTTGCACATCTAGACAACTTATTTTGTTGTTAACCCTAATTTGTTAAGAAAAGCTAAAAATTGGTAGTTGCCTATTCACCCCCCCCCTCTAGTCAACCATATCGATCCTTTCAAATACAAGGCCACCTTGTCCGCGCCACTTCGAATCCCTTCTACTAGTAATACCCACCGTGCAATATTTTATTTTCGTTTGTTTACATTCTTATACCCGCTGATAGGTGGGCCCTATGGTAGTGAGATAATGTGCGCTGATGATGCAACACTAGATGCGCCACGTGGACTGTTTAACTGGTCAACTAATCGTGTCTTCAACAAATACAAAGCTCTACGGTGAGCCTGTGACTGTATAACAACCACAAAACATATATGGTGACCATAATGAGTGTATTGTGAAGTCCAGTGATCGTATCGTGCCTTAGCTTCAAATATAGTGATCGTCGGTGTATATCTCGCGAGAGAAAGATGGAACATGTGTGAATGTGACAGGGCATACTTTTAGAGGGCCTAGAGATAGTTTGTGTGCGTACGTGAAAGAGGCGTAGAGAGAGGGGGCGATGGGGAGAGAGAGATGCTCTTTGTTTCTCTTTATTATGACTAACTTCATAGTATAAAAATATAAACATTCACAATGCGGAATAAATATCATTGGATGCACCATGAAATTTACTTTCGTACTCCATATAACTTTGTAATATTGTATAGATGTAGATTTTATAAAATAAATTTTGGCCACACTTTGCGTAGTTTTAATTCAAAAGGAATCTTGTATGCGAAATAAAAGTGAATAGAGGGCTTTTTAGATCAATGGAGCACATGATAAGATGCAACATGTGTGAATGTGTAGTTTACGTATTTGGCAGGGCCTAGAGAGGGTATGTGTATGTATTCGAGAGAGGCGCGGATAGAGGGGGTGTGTGTGCGATGAGAGATAGATAGCACGAGAAATGAGAGAGGTCTAGAGAGATAGAGACGAATAGGATGTCTCGACGAGAGATGGCCTTGAGTGTGTGTATGCAAGGGAGAAGGGGAGAGAGACATGAGCAGAAATAGTGTGTAGGGTGTGTGTCTGGTATGCATGTGTGGGTGTGAGAAGATACCGAGACCTAGGGGTAGGGGTGTGTGTGGTCTGGTGGGCCGAGGTGAGGCCCCCGATCGGTTCCGTCCTGCGCCACATTGGTCCGCCCGTGACACATTATACGGAGACCCCTGGAGGACTAGTCGCACAAGACAAAGAAACCAGATCCGCGAAGGACTTTGTGTCCATTGACAAAGTCAGCTAGGAATTGTAACCCTAGGCTCCGGGTATGTTATACAAGCCCGGGGCCTAGTTCGTCGATAGCATACACAGAATCCCTTGGTATTCACATAGTGTACTTTGTACACACCCTACTCACAAATATACATGACCGGGGGTAGGTTATTTCCTGGATCGCAAGGGCCCGAACTAATGTAAATCCTTGTCTCTTATTACCATGCATCCAACCTAGCTGTAAGGGATATCCTACTGAATGCTCTGCTGGAATCATATTCGTCAACTAGTAAGAGAGGTGGAGACAATGCGTGCGAGATAGGCCTAAGCGTCCGGGAGACACGTAGGTAGGTATATGTATAGAGAAAAGGGTCGATGGAGATCGTGCGTGCCTATGCGTGTGAAAGAGTTCTTGTGACAGAGATTAGTGAAATGAGTCGTAGATAGTTGTGAGAGAGAGGGAGGGAGGGTGATATATATAGACAGTGTGTGTGCGAGAGACACCTCAGGAGAGAGTGAGGATGTGTGAGAGAGAAGGCCGATGGATATACAGTGTGTGCGAGTATGTGTGAGAGAGAAAGGTAACACGTATGTGTGGAGGGGTCGAGGAGAGTGAATCTACGCGTAAAAGACTGATGTACACATCAATTTAAAATATAAATTGTATCCAAATATTTGGATGGGATCATGATATTTGCGATTCGCGTATGGAATGATCATTGGTGTATCAAACATCCATATTCTGTCGAATTTGAGCATGTGTATGGTATTATTCGACATAATTGATCCATAGAGTCAGTATTTTGAAATCCAGACAATCCATGGCTTTAGCAATTCAAATATAAACGTGATTACAGTTTATGTTGTGTGTGCAAAGCACATCATACATACAAAAGATACATAGTGAACATTCTAAATAGCTAGCTAGGAACTAGCATACGTTTGAATTCAACTTAAGGTGGTTTCAAATATTCGAATTCAACATGAAGTGCATTCATTTATTTGAATTCGAGATCATGGCATTTGTAAATAATACCTAAATTAAGGGTGCATCAACCTTTGCTTTGCTTTTGTACATAATAACATATAGTCGTGTACAAAATACATTCAAATTTACCACCTCCATTCCAAAATAATAGTAGTTATAGGATTTTCAAGAGTCAAAATTTCAAAAGAAGCGCATAATTTAATGAGGTTTTCAATCATACAAGGTCAAATTTAACGAGGTCTATTAAGGTCAATCATAATAGTTCAAGACTACTGTAAACGTGAATGCTTCTGGTTCAAAATTTTGAACGAAGTGCCAAAAGAGCCTTTCCTCGCCTGAAACCGCGCGAGACCAATGTTTGGTAGAAGGAAATTACCGTCCCAACTCTGACCCGTGAAGCCTGCCGGCCCGACGTCCAGAAGTCTAAACCAGGGTAGGATTGTAACTTCACCGAGACGCCACACAACCGCCTCCGAAAAACATTCATATATACCGTGGGCGCCTAAACGCCGATGCGCTCGGCCGAAATCACTCCCGCCCACTATTTTGGACACTTGAGATTATCGTCCTACCCCCGACCCGCGGCATGTCCGAAATTTTAGATGGGGGCAAAGTTTGTAACTTTCCCCAAATTTCAAACAAGCGCGTCCCAGAAACATGGTTCCCCCTTAGCTTCCCCCCTCCCCCGCCCGATTCCCCATTCATACTCCGTGGGCGCCAAAACTCCCTCTCCACCAGCCGCGAAACCCGAGCCTCCTCCGTCCGCCACCCCATTGCACCGATCCACCGCCGCCCTCCTCCATCACGCCGGAGCCGATACCCCGACATCGTCGTCCACCGCAACCTCAACCGCAGCGCCCTCTAGGACTTAGCAGTTGAAGCCGAGGTAGAGCTGCCTCCACGACGTGGACGTGCGTCGTACCCGAGCCACTTCAACCCCTCTTTCCTGCGCCTCACCACTGCTGCTCCAACATCGCAACCGTCCACCGCACCGGAGCTATTCCCGCTACGCCATCATTCGCCACCTCAGATCTGCTTCTCCGTCGCCAACAGAGGGCCACCGCACCACACTCAACAACTTGGCCATGGGTGCGTCCAAGGCTCCACCGTCCTCCACAACATCTGGTTTTCGGCGAAACACAAGAAGATCGTCGAAAAATCATAAGGAGGACACAACATGGCAAGCCGATATTGGTACTCCTCTTCCCTTATTATTGCAAATCTTACATGTCTGCTCGCACGATATTCATCGCACGAAGGAAACTAGTTGACCACTTCTTACTGCACATTCTTCCTGATACTAGATATTCCAAGTAACTCGCGATGCACAAGGTTTCCCCCCATTTACTATTTCACTTTAGCTAGAGGCCCGTCGCCTGCCTGGATTTCAATTCAGTGTCAGTTGATTCCCAATTAAAGGAAGCACAACCCGCGGAGGCGCGCGGAGCACCTAGTCCGCCTGTTCGTCGGGAAATCAGCGCCATAAACGAGAAACATATCCTTAGTCACCTCCATAAATGATAACCATTTCCTTAGTCCTCTTCAGGTACTTAAGGATATTTTTTGACCGTTGTCCAGTGATCTACTCCTGAATCACTTTGGTACCTCCCTGCCAGACTTATGGCAAGGCACACATCAGGTCTGGTACACAGCATGGCATACATTATAGAGCCTATGGCTGAGGCATAGGGGATGACTTTCATCCTTTCTATTTCTTCTGTCGTGGTCGGGCTTTGAGTCTTACTCAACTTCACACCTTGCAACACAGGAAAGAACCCCTTCTTTAACTGGTCCATTTTGAACTTCTTCAAAATCTTGTCAAGGTATGTGCTCTGTGAAAGTCCTATCAGGCATCTTGATCTATCTCTATAGATCTTGATGCCCAATATGTAAGCAGCTTCAGCCAGGTCTTTCATTGAAAAACTCTTGTTCAAATAACCTTTTATGATTTCTAGAAATCCTATATCATTTCCAATCAACAATAGGTCATCCACATATAATATTAGAAATGCTACAGAGCTCCCACTTACTTTCTTAAATACAAGCTTCTCCGTAAGTTTGTATAAAACCAAAAGCCTTGATCACCTCATCAAAGCATATATTCCAACTCCGAGATGCTTGCACCAGTCCATAGATGGATCGCTAGAGCTTGCATACTTTGTTAGCACCTTTAGGATCGACAAAACCTTTTGGTTGCATCATATACAACCCTTCCTTAAGAAACCCGTTAAGGAACGTTGTTTTGACGTCCATCTGCCAGATCTCATAATCATAAAATGCGGCAATTGCTAACATAATTCTAACAGACTTAAGCATCGCTACGGGTGAGAAAGTCTCATCGTAGTCAACTCCTTGAATTTGTCAAAAACCCTTTGCGACAAGTCGAGCTTTATATACAGTGATATTACCATCAGCGTCTGTCTTCTTCTTAAAGATCCATCTATTCTCAATGGCCTGCCGATCATCGGGCAAGTCCACCAAAGTCCATACTTTGTTCTTATACATGGATCCTATCTCGGATTTCATGGCTTCAAGCCATTTGTCGGAATCCGGGCTCATCATTGCTTCTTCATAGTTCGTAGGTTCGCCGTTGTCTAACAACATGACTTCCAGGACGGGATTACCGTACCACTCTGGTGCGGAACGTACCCTGGTCGACCTACGAAGTTCAGTAGTAACTTGATCCGAAGTTTCATGATCATCATCATTAGCTTCCTCTCAGGCTGGTGTAGACATCACGGGAACTTCTTTCTATGATGTGCTACCTTCCAATTCGAGAGAAGGTACAATTACCTCATCAAGTTCTACTTTCCTCCCACTCACTTCTTTCAAGAGAAACTCCTTCTCTAGAAAGGACCCATTCTTAGCAACAAAGATTTTGCCCTCGGATCTGTGATAGAAGGTATACCCAATGGTCTCTTTAGGGTATCCTATGAAGATGCACTTCTCCGCTTTGGGTTCGAGCTTATCAGGTTGAAGCCTCTTAACATAAGCGTCGCATCCCCAAACTTTAAGAAACGATGGCTTAGGTTTCTTGCCAAACCATAATTCATACGGTGTTGTCTCAATGGATTTAGACGGTGCCCTGTTTAAATTGAATGCGGCTGTCTCTAATGCATAACGCCAAAACGATAGTGGCAAATCGGTAAGAGACATCATAGAACGCACCATATCCAATAGAGTACGATTACGACGTTCAGACACACCATTACACTGTGGTGTTCCAGGTGGCGTGAGCTGTGAAACAATTCCACATTGTATTAAATGCATACCAAACTCGTAACTCAAATATTCACCTCCACGATCAGATCGTAGAAATTTAATTTTCTTATTACGATGATTCTCCACTTCAGTCTGAAACTCCTTGAACTTTTCAAATGTTTTAAACTTGTGTTTCATTAAGTAAATATACCCATATCTACTCAAATCATCTGTGAAGGTAAGAAAATAACGATATCCACCGTGTGCTTCAACACTCATCGGACCGCATACATCGGTATGTATTATTTCCAACAAGTCACTTGCCCGCTCCATTGTTCCGGAAAATGGGGTTTTAGTCATCTTGCCCATGAGGCATGGTTCACATGTCTCAAATGATTCATAATCAAGAGATTCCAAAAGTCCATCAGCATGGATTTTATTCATGCGCTTTACACCAATATGACCTAAGCGGCAGTGCCACAAGTATGTGGTACTATCATCATTAACTTTGCATCTTTTGGCATTGATATTATGAATATGTGTATCACTACGATCGAGATTCAACGGAAATAAACCATTCACCAAGGGTGCATGACCATAAAAGATATTATCCATATAAATAGAACAACCATTATTCTCTGACTTAAATGAATAACCGTCTCGCAATAAACAAGATCCAGATATAATGTTCATGCTTAACGCAGGCACCAAATAACAATTATTCAGGTTCAAAACTAATCCAGAAGGTAAACATAGAGGGAGCGTGCCTATGGCAATCACATCAACCTTGGAACCATTTTCGACGTGCATCGTCACCTCGTCCTTAGCTAGTCTTCATTTATTCTCCAGCTCCTGTTTCGAGTTACAAATATTAGCAACCGAACCAGTATCAAATACCCAGGCGCTACTACGAGCACTAGTAAGGTACACATCAATAACATGTATATCAAATATACCTTTGTTGACATTGCCAGCCTTCTTATCTGCCAAGTACTTGGGGCCGTTTCGCTTCCAGTGACCATTCCCCTTGCAATAGAAGTACTCAATCTCAGGTTTGGGTCCAGCCTTGGGTTTCTTCACGGGAGCGGCAACTGGCTTGCCATTCTTCTTGAAGTTCCCTTTCTTTCCCTTGCCTTTCTTATTGAAACTGGTGGTCTTATTGACCATCAACACTTGATGCTCTTTCTTGATTTCTACCTCCGCGGCCTTAAGCATTGCGAAGAGCTCAGGGATCGTTTTCTCCATCCCTTGCATATTATAGTTCATCACGAAGCCTTTGTAGCTCAGTGGCAGTGACTGGAGAACTATGTCAATCGCTACTTCATCCGGAAGATTAACTCCCAACTGATTCAAGCGATTATAGTACCCAGACATTTTGAGTACGTGCTCACTAACGGAGCTGTTCTCCTCCATCTTACAGCTAAAGAACTTGTCGGAGGTGTCATACCTCTCAACCCGGGCATGAGCCTGAAATATCAATTTCAGCTCTTGGAACATCTCATATGCTCCGTGGTGCTCAAAACGTCTTTGGAGCCCCGGTTCTAAGCCGTAAAGCATGGCGCACTGAACTATCGTGTAGTCATCATTCCTTGCTTGTCAGACGTTCATAGCGTCCAGATTTGTGGGAGGGGGTGGATCACCTAGCGGTGCATCAAGGACATAAACTTTCTGTGCAGCAGCGAGGCTAATCCTCAGATTACGGACCCAGTCCACATAGTTGCTTCCATCATCTTTCAACTTTTCTTTCTCTAGGAACGCAATAAAATTCAGGGGAGCTACAGCGTGAGCCATTGATCTACAACATTAATTTGCAAAGACAATTAGACTAAGTTCAGGATAATTAGTTCTGTTAATCAAATTACTAAAGAACTCCCACTTAAATCAACATCCCTCAAGTTGTCTAAGTGTTACATGATCCACATCAACAGACCCATGTCCGATCATCACGTGAGATGGGGCAGTCATCAATGGTGAACATCTCCATGTTGATCATATCTACTATATGACTCATGTTCAACCTTTCGGTCCTCCGTGTTTTGAGGCCATGTCTGTACATGCTAGGCTCGTCAAGTTTAACCCAAGTATTCTGCATGTGTAAAACTGGCTTTGAGAAGAGAAATGCCATGGTTAGCAAGCAAGGTAAGGATATCTGGTTTACCTAGGGGTTCAGGGCTCACGGGTCAATGCCTGGGCGGACATTTCGTACCGGAGGCAAAGGCCACGAGAGTTAAGGTTTGATGGAGCAAAAAGCCTATGGGGTTGCCTTATGATCAATAGTAGCCGTGCCTGTCTGGCAAAGATGGCTGAAATCCATCTGGGCTTTCTACTGATCAAGAGGCAATAAAATCTGGCTAGGGTAACCTACAGTCAGCCTGGCTCTGATACCATCCGTTGTGGCGCCCCGCCTGAATACCACTGTAGCCAGACGGTCGCCGCACATACCAGCCCAGGAAAATCACTCTGGCATGCGCTTTTACAACAAGTATCATGAACACAAGCTTTTCTATTAATGGATATACAAGTCTTACATGATATATTACAAGGGTGATGGCAGCGGAAAAGCTCTATCTAAGGCAGCAGGGTCCTAGTGCGGCTCCAATCCACAGGGATCTGACTGGGTTACTCTTCTAGCCCGCGAACACTCCGGCTCCTCGCTAGGGGTCGTCGAATCCTTAGGTGAACCTGGCCACATTGAAGGCCGCTGAGTACTTTTGAATGTACTTGCACGCAAACCAAACCAACATATACACCAAGCAATGCAATCCATGGCATTCAAGCGTGCACTTGTTATTAGAGCAACATTAATTATCATGGCAACATTAATTATCGGGATTATCTATCATGCTAACTATTGGAGTAAATACAGTAAGGTAAAGCATATCAAGTAAATAATTCATACTCCGAGTATCCTCATGATTCAAGTCTGATCCAAACTTTGCGGTCATCCAACCGCTCATCTCATAGCCATCGCATGGCTAACATCTCATATACCCGACATCATCCGATGTCCTGCATCAGCACTATAATTCTGATAAATCATACCTTTCTCTGGTTCATTATTAACGTCATATGGTTTGTTCCTCCAGACTCGACACAGACCAAATAGTGGCCTAGTACGAACTGTCCATGACCGAGGACGCGGCTATTCGAATAGATTTACACTCTGTAGAGGTTGCGCACTTTACCCACACCATGGAGCTCCTGGCCTCGTGCTCCCATTCGGGTGGACCGGTGCTGCTCCAACAAAACTTGTCTATTGCCTGGCACTCTTACGGCCCCACCGACAATCATACCCTCCCAGGGTCATGTCCTGGGTGGCCCCCTGTGTCACCCCATGACACCTGCCACCGTCGTGGCCAAACAAAACTGTCCCAAACGGGGACGTGCGCACATAAACCAAACTGGGCTCACAGGATTATCGCCGCCTACCGGGCCAGGGTAGCACGCACGCATAATCCTCCCTATTTTGGTGGTACCGACAAGAGGCAAGACAATAGACTAAGTCAGGGTCGTCCCATACCGGCAAATGTGGTTGCACTGATAAGTCTGGATAGGTGGCACTATGACTCGATCCAGCCGACGGAGGAGGTTGTCATTATTAAGTCACATTTCTTAATCGTTGCGATAACCACAATAATGCACGATGAAAACATAACAACCTATCTCCATATTGTTACATACGAGTCACTAGTGCAATAACAAGACGAGCATTAATGAGTAATGTAAATAGCAAGTTCAACCTAGCAGGAGTTTAATTACTTTACAAGTCTTGGTTGTAAGTGACAACCATCTGAACCCTTGCATGAAACCAGCAATTAAACCAGTAGCCACCAGAACGGTCTTTACAACTCAGATCTGGGACGTTACCGGAATAACTCAACCCCGGCTCAAGACGGCTGAAAAGCAGCCCAGAGCATGAGACGTTGTCGATAAAAATAGGGTAGCGGTTCCCTAATACAGCCAAAGAACAGCTCAGAGCATAGGGTCATCGCTACAGAAAGAAATTCAACAGCTGCCCCAGACGGCTGAAAAGCAGCTCAGAACACGGGCCAGTTGTTGAAAAGAGAAATATAAAGTCGGCATCCACCCCGAACGGCCGGAAGCAGCTCAGAACACAGGCGTGGTGCCGTCACCAAAGAAAGGCAAACAAGGGTTCACTGGCGTCACATACAGCTCACCACTACGCATACAAGCATATTAATTTAAACACACAAGAATAACACATAGCAATGCTTTAGGGCATATATCAGATGGTCGGCTTGCCTGGGGGTCGATGAATACTCGGGGAGAAGTGTGATCACCTCGCGGAAGAATTCGCCGGAAAGGATTCCCTCTCGGAGGGGCTGGATAGAGGGCAGGGGCAAAATGGGCATTTTCAGAAAGTGTCAACATGGTGGAAGTGATGTCATCGGAACAGGCTCGACGAACTGAAGAAGTGGGCGTTGGATTCACCTCGATCGGAGTCACGAGCAAAAAGTTACGAGCATTCGTTCGTTAAACGGTGAAATGAACAAATAGTGTCCACTTCAGCCGCTAACCGGTGAACGTCCACTAAGTAACTTTTTCGGCAGCCGGCTGGAGAGAGAAAGCGCCTTTGAGGAAATACGTTTTCAAGTGGGAGAAAACGCACTAACCGCCGGGCGCCTCCACTTAAATGACGTGGCCGGCTCCCTCCTACTGACGAGTGGGCCCGGGCCCCACACGTCAGGTCTCTCTCTCTCTCCTCCCTCCTTCTCTTCTTCCTCCTCCCCTCTTTCTCCCCGACGGCGCGGCTGGGGGCCTCGGCTCTGATTGAATCCGGCGCTCCGGCGGCCTCTAGGGGCCGGCGACGGCATGGCTGGGGTCGCCAGCGTGCGCCGCATCCATTGGTGGGAGACTCGGGCCGCGGGGAGGGCTGGAGATGCGGCGATGGGCGGTGGCAGAGAACGACTGCTCCGGTTGTCGGCGAGGCTCCGGTGAGCTATAGGGGAAAGTGAGGGCAGGGGCGAGCTCGCCGGAGAGTGGCGCGTCTCGCAGCGGGTAAGAGGCGGCGTGGGGTTGCTCAGATGCTGGGATTGGAGGCGGGACAGAGGGTGAGGCTCGCCGGCGATTCGAGCGCTCCGGCGAGGATTTTGGTCGGGCGCGGGCACGGGGTGGACTAGAGGAGAGAGGGAAGGAGGCTGGTGAGCTCGGAGATGGCCAGGGAGGCTCCGGGCCGCGGCTATTTATAGCCGTCCGCGACGTGCGGATAGGCACGGCCACGGTGGCGTGCTTATCGCCGTCCTGGAGCTCCGGCGAGGTGGCAAACGGGGAGAGGTGCCGACCTGACGTGGGCAGAGGGAGGGGACGGCTCGAGGAGGAAGGAGCCAACGGAAGAGAGAAAACGACGGCGGTTCACGAGCGGGCAGTATTGCGGCGGCGACCGCCGTGGCGTGGAGAAGAAGAAAGAGGAGTGGAGAAGCTGCGGGAGAGGGGTGCGTGGATGCAGGGGAGTCGCTGGACATGCCCAGACAAGCCAGAGTTGGCCGGAGCTAGCTGTCCGACGCGACGACCGCGTAGAGCACAGTTTCTACTCGCTATTCACGCGGTCACCACTGGCACAGCACGCTCTGCTGCCAGTCTGCCCGTCACACCTTGTCCAACAGGTGGTTCACTGGTCAAT
The DNA here is from genome assembly GCA_039707655.1 of Elymus sibiricus. NCBI lineage: Eukaryota > Viridiplantae > Streptophyta > Magnoliopsida > Poales > Poaceae > Elymus > Elymus sibiricus. The sequence continues at coordinate 260,584,940 of CM077674.1, forward strand.
TTGGCAGGATGCAACTCTGGAGGGACCTAGAAAAATTTAGATTGATCAAGATGATCCAGAATAACTTCTGGATAAGAACTTGGGGACCAAGCTAAAGTGAAATGGCTTAACACGTGAGATTGAAATGTTGTCAAAATAAAATGGGGTAGGAAGGAGTATGTGCTGGCAAAATTTCAAGTCATTTGGACCAAGTTTGATCATAGTTCCTTCACAACTGCCAAGTTGGTCCAGAAACTTGACTTTGAAGCTGCACTCATTTGGCTTGCTGAAATGAACTGAATTTTGGTGTAGGGTGATGATTTGGAAGTATGGAGGTACTGGAGAAATTTCAGCTCATTTGGAAATGCCAAAGTGGTACTTCCTTCACAGAGCTAGGATATGGACAGAAACTTGATGGAATTTTTGGGAGAAATTGGCTAGATGAAATGATGTGAATTTTTGCATAGTCACATCATATAGGGAATTTGAGGTTCTGGATTAATTTGAGAATTTTTGAAGCAATATAAAATATAGTTGCTTCACAACCTCAGAATAAGTACAGAAACAAGAATTGGAAGATGCTCTCAAAAGTTGAGCTATGGAACTTGGGATCTTGATGGAAATGGTGAATATATGGATAGGATAAGCTCCACAAATTATTTGGGATTTTTCCTGGCTACCAAAATAGTAGCTCCTTTGGAAAGTGCCCAAATTGCAATATTGGCTTTAAATAGGAAAAGGAAATTTCCCTTATTTAATTATTGCCAATATTTTTATGGGAGCTCAATATAATCACAAAGAATATCTCCACAAGTTTTCATGAACTTTGGAGATAGATAGATATTTTCCTGGATTTAATTCCTTTAACTGGCAGAAAAAGGAATTAATTCTAAATGAAAAATATTGCAAATGACTTGGCAATATTTTTGCATATCCAGAGCTTATGGATGTGGGATGATCACTGGGAAAAGTTTGGGAGTCAATAGATCAAAGGAGATTGGGGTTCCTTTGTAACGGAAGGAATTAGGGTTTCCCTTCCAGTAGATCGGAAGGTAGGGTTTCGGCGGAAAAATCCTGAGAATAATTCTTGGATGGCAAGGTTGGTCTGGAGAGAATCTCTGGTGGATAGAAAAGGCAAGGCTAAATGACCATCTTCATATACCCAAAGGCAAGAGAAAAATCCGATAACATCGAAAAAAAAGACGGGAGTCAAATCCCGCGAAGGAAAAAAACAAGGAGCGAAAACCAGGGTGTTACACGTGCCAGCCCTAGCCCCCCTCCCAAGGCAGGGGGGCGGCGGCCAAGGGGGGAGGAGTGCCCTCCAAGCCAAGTGGAGGGCCCTCCCCCTTAGGGTTTCCTTCCCCCAGGCGCATGGGCCAAGTAGGGGCTGGTGCGCCTGGCCCAATAAGGCCAGGGCACCCCCCTACAGCCCATGCTACTGCTTGGGGCATGGTGGATCCCTCCGAGGACTTCCGGACCCCTCCGGAACCTTCTGGAACCTTTCGATGACTTCCCGGTACAATACCGAAAAAACCAAACTTTTTTCGTAACCCTGAAAACAACTTTCCATATATAAATCTTTACCTCCGGACTATTCCATAGCTCCTCGTGATATCCAAGATCTCATCCGGGACTCCGAACAACCTTCGGACTTTCCACTATTAATATCTCAATACTACCCTAGCGCTATCGAACGTTAAGCGTGCGACCCTATGGGTTCGGAACATGCAGACATGACCGAGACTCCTCTCCGGTCAATAACCAATAGCGGGACCTGGATGCCCCATTGATTCCTACATATTCAACGAAGATCTTTATCAGTTGAACCACGATGTTGAGGATTCAATTAATCCCGTATGCAATTCCCTTTGTCCGGCGATATGTTACTTGCCCGAGATTCGATCGTCGGTATCTCCATACCTAGTTCAATCTCGTTACCGGCAAGTCTCTTTACTCATTCCGTAATACAAGATCCCGTGACTAACTCATTAGCCACATTGCTTGCAAGCTTGTTACGATGTTGTATTATCGAGAGGGCCCAGAGATATCTCTTCGTCATACGGAGCGACAAATCCCAGTCTCGATCCATGCAACCCAACAGACACCTTCGGAGATACCTGTAGAGCACCTTTATGATCACCCAGATATTACCTGTAGAGCACCTTTATGATCACCCAGTTACGAAGTGATGTTTGATAGCACACAAGGTATTCCTTCGGTATCTGGGAGTGACAAGATCTCATGGTCGAAGGAACAGATACTTGACATGAAGAAAGCTATAGCAAATAAACTAAACAATCTGATGCTAAGCTTACGATTGGGTCTTGTCCATCACATCATTCTCCTAATGATGTGATCCCATTATCAAATGAAAACTCATGTCTATGGTTAGGAAACCTTAACCATCTTTGATCAACGAGCTAGCCTCATAGAGGCTCACTAGGGACACGGTGTTGTTTATGTATTCACACATGTATTTAAGTTTCCGATCAATACAATTCTAGCATGAATAATAAACATTTATCATGAACAAGAAAATATGATAATAACCAATTTATTATTGCCTCTAGGGCATATTTCCAACATACACATCATAGGTGTGAATATGCAATGCTGTCATGTTTTCTTACATATTCAATCCTCCTATCATGCGGACGCCTTACATGAAAGTAGCGTTTGTCAGCATCATGCATCAATGAGTTCTGAAAAGCGAATTTTATTCATTTTTCTTGTGGGTTTGACTTGACAAGGCAAAAAAAATAAGAGAGAGCAAGGAAAAAAGTAAGGCAGGGGCTGATGGCAGTCATCTGGCGCCACCGGTAAGAAGGCGCTCTAGAGATTCTGCTACTACTTCTAGTGCAGTAGAAGTTCCAAGTAAATATGATGTGCCCAACAACCCTACTCCAGCATCCCAGGTGCTTTCTCTAGCTTGGCAGTGTGATATTTGCATGCATGTTGCATATGGTGTCTAGCTTGTATTGCTTCTAATTTGATTAAATTGCATCTGCTTAGTTTACACATTATACATGTTAACATGGCATGTCTTCCTTTTTTTGCATATACTACATCTGTCTATTACATGTTCTAACATCGAAGTACTGTTCGCGTCTATCCTGCATCAATCACTTATGACGAGACACCTTTAACTTGGTAGTGTGATATTGTTTGGATCTTGCATATGATTTATTGCTTGTACTGCTTGACATTTGTTTAAATGCCACTTATGACGAGACACTATTAACTTGGCAGAGTGATATTTGTAGCATCTTTCATATGGTGTCTAGCTTCCATTACATTGCTTCTAATTTATTGAAATGCCTTCTGCTTAGTTTACACATTATAGGTCTGGATATCTCATGTCATCCTGTTTTTTGTACATATTACATCCTCCTATCATGCGGTTGTCTAACATCAAAGTTCAGTTCGTCTATATCACACATCAATTAGTTCTGAAGAACTAAATTTTTATTCCTTTTTCTCGTGGGTTTGACTTGACAAGGAAAAAAGAGAGGAAGGTACATAGAATGGTAGGGGATGGTGTTACTACTCGGGAGGCACGGAAACGGAAGCGGAACAGCTCTGCAGATTCTGCTGGTACTGATAGTGCAAGAGAAGGTCGAAGTCCACCGGATAAATGTACAAACACAGTATCCCCTGCTACACCACCTGCAAAATGTACCAAAGACAAACGAACCAAACAAGCAATGATAGCCCTAGTGGTTGCAACACCTTCTTCCACAGTACCAACATGTGCACGACTTACTCGTTCATCAACTCTGCTAGCGGCAAGTTCCCAAGCTCCCTTGCCACTTGACACTACTTCCGAAGCACTCTTGGCACAAGAGGACTTGGCAAGATTAGATGAACCTTTTGAGCTTCAACACCAAGACGGTAGTTGATTGAGTCAAGTTACAGTTGCATGCTTCTTTATATGTAGTCTCACAGTTTGATGTACACTAACACTTCCCATGTTCGTTGTTGAACTAGCACCTAGGCACAAGAGGAAACAGACATCAGGGATAATGCTTGGCAGGTTAACTAAATCTAAAGGAGGAAGAATGGAGATCCATTTTGAGTCAGGTTTAAAAAGGCCATGTGATGCTACAGAGTCAGCCAAGTTAGTATCAGAGGCAGCCGTTGTTGTTAGGTGTCATGCACGTATCCTCCCAACATGGATTCAGTACAGGAATGACAAAGATGAAATCCAGTTTAACACCTTCCTTGACCATTTATCTGTAAGTATGGTTATTTATGGAACTTAGTAATATCGTCTTGCTCTGTCCCATACTTTCTAGGTTGTTGGTAATGAGACACCTATAATTTTGAACAGATGAGGTTCAAGTTGGATCGGCAAGATGAAGCAACCAGACAAGCATGCACTTATGTTTTCAAGTCTGCTCTGCGACAGTATCGGTATAATCTGAGGAAAACTCACTTTGAAGGCAAGGCTAACAATGAACTACCCAAACATCTCCAGTGGAAAAATATAACGGATGAAGACTGGACAACCCTTGTTAAACACTGGTCTGATCCAAAGTATCAAGTATGTTATATAGATGTGATCAAATCACATGTTGAACTCCTATTTACGCATGTCCCTCACAAATCTATCTTCTTCTAGGTGAACTGTTAAAAGAACAAGGCCAACCGTACGAAAGTGAAATTCCAACAGACGATAGGGATCTCATAGCTATATTGCACACTGCGAGGCTCTAGTAACTAGCTGCTGTTTCACTCTTTTGGCTGTGCCATATTATCAGATCTATATTGACTTGTTCCAAATGCAGAGGAAAGCCCGCAAGGACCAAAAAGAACCTGAACCAAATGCGGTGGAAATCTTCAAGGACTGTCACACCGGCAAGACAAAGGGCATGACTACACCAGTCAAAGCCGCTATAGTAAGTCCTTAATCCTCAGGCCCTTTGAACTACTGGTTACTCTGACTTGTGGTGCATTGAACTGCATGGTTTGCAGCCAATGTCTATTACTCTTTTCAATTTTATACACAGTTGTCTGAATGTATCATTGCACTTTACAAGGTTTAAAAGAGAGGAACGATGTTCCTTTGCTCTTGATCTGTAATCTAGTTCCGTGCTGCACACAATGTTACAATTGCCTGTTTGTCTGATCAGTAGTTTTGTGATATGAATGATGTCATACTATGCTCACTGTATTATAAACTTTGTCTCTTTATCTTAGCTGTTAATATAATGTGAAGAAATAGACAATACATTAGCCATGGAATATGGTCATATGTTTGGAACCTGGTTTTATTATGTACTTTGCAGTAAAATACAACTAATATTTTACACGGGTTCACCAAAATAAGTTCTGTATATAAACCAAAGATATTCTGTTTGGTTTTGCTGCCTCATTAATAACTTCTGTTTTGGTACTACTAATGTACAAACTCAACTTTTCAGCACGCAATGGAACAAATGGTGGAACAGCCACAATCTCCTGAAGGTGATGAGGCAACCATAACCACAATGTCACCTCTTGCTGCAGTGGGTCAGTATCTCTCCACTAACAGTGCCAAAAGCACCTTCATGCGTAATACTGGGTTGGTTGTTAAGGCAACCTCGTCCAAACTGCCTCATGAACAAGATCTGCAAGCTCGACAGAATGATATATCTGCGCTCCAGACAAAAGTCCAATCCCTAACATAGACCCTTTGTGAAACAAGAACAGCCATTGTTCGATGTCGTCAAGATATGCATGGTTTTGAAACCAGACTATCAGACATTTGCTATGTTGTTCAGGAGCCTAGGAGAAATGACAACGAAGTTTATGGTGCTCCATCAGACACTACAGCATGAAAACGTACCAGTCAGGTCAAATCATTCAAGCTTCTGAACTTCTGATGGTGCATTTACTTTTATGCCAACCCTCCTTTTGTTATATGGCTGTAATTTGTTTTGTTGCGATACAAAATTTGTTCTTATCGGGAAGCGACCGGCTAAAGAAAATAGCAAGCTATTTTTGTATAGTGTAGGGTGTTCCCTATATTTGCACGGGTGGCGAACTTTGATGCCCAGTGGATGTAATCTGTCCAATCGCCGTAATAGCCTAGCATTAGTTGCTTGCTTTTTTATTTCCTCATAGTCACCTTTTTCCTTGGTTTGTTAGTGTCCGCAATAACCATGGGCCACAAACGGCCCGTGGTAACCATGGGTCTGCTACCTGCTGTAGTGCCCAAGGGCCATCTACGGGCCGTAGGATCCGTGGGCCAAAAGCGGACCGCATTATGGGCCGTAAACGGGCCATAGTGGGAATGGTCTGTTTAAGGGCCCGTAGCATAACGGGTCATTAACAGGCCAAAATTCATCACAAGCTTAATTCTATCAACATGCATAATGGGTCGTTAATGGGCCGGAATACATGATGGGCTGAAAATGGCCCAATGGGTTAACACACCACAAACGGGCCGATTGTAACCACGGGCTGAATCTAGCTCATTAGCATAACAGGCCAGTAATGGACCATAAGTAAACAAGGGCCGGAAATGAGCCCAACATTTTATGGGCCCTTAGAAGGCCGAAAGAAAACATGGGCTGGAAATGGCCCAACTGAATCATGGGCCGTTAATGGGCTCAAAGCTGTTTACTTTTCATGATGGGCCAGAATCACCATGGGCCGTCAATGGGCCCAGAGAAACAAAAGGCCTAATATGGGCCGAAAGACGTCACGGGCCATAGATGGGCCGAAAGTGACAACGGGCTGAAATCATAAGGCACGGCCCACATGGTGCTACTGGGCCGAATTTTGAAAGGCCATAACGGGCCATGAGTACCCGGACCATAAATGGGCTGTATGCGAACATGCTGTTAACAGGCTTTCCATGGGCCGGCCCGCTTACTTTTGACAAGTCAAACAGGCCGGCCTTTTTAACATAAATGGGACACTATTGGGCCATGCCACGTGTCGACGTATCATAGGTGTCTCGCGTCCAATGAATGGATGACATCTGTCCCAACGCCGAGCTGACACGTGGTTCTGCCGGCGAATGAGAAATTTACACGTGGAAAATTGCCATTGGTCAGGGCTGCTAACAGGTTATCAGATCCAAACCGGAACCCGATAGCTTAACAGTGACCCGTTATAGTGGATGCCACGTGTCGGTTACCCTTGACGAAAACACTTCCATGACGCGACATTTATCATCATGGAAGTGGACACTTCCATGATGATAATTTCAGTATTGTCATGGAACACTTCTACAACAACACAGGTATGACTATCTTGATTATGTCATAAAATTGTCACAGATGTACATGCATGACAGAAAACTTGACCTACTGTGACAAAGACGTATCATCACGGAAGTCTTTTTTTGTAGTGTATGGACCCGTAAGTCTGTGGTAAACTATTCACACATCATCGGTAGGGCAGCAAGGTTGATGTAGAAGCCCTCCGTGATCGATTCCCCCTCTGGCAGGGTGCCGGAAAAGGCCTCTAGATGGGATCGCGGAAGAACAGAAGCTTGCGGTGGCGGAAAAGTTATTCGAGGTGGTTCCCTGTTGGTTTCCCAATATTTGAGAATTTATAGAAGTAGAATTAGGTCAAAAGGAGCCACGTGGGGCCCACAAGGTAACAGGGCGCGGCCACACCCCTGGGCGCGCCCTGTTGCCTTGTCACCTCCTCATGAGTCTTCTGGTCTTCTCCCGAAGTTTCTAGGGTCTCTTTTGTTCAGAAAAAAATTGTCAAAAAGTTTCGTAGCGTTTGGACTCCGTTTGGTACTGATTTTCTGAAAAACCAAAAAACAAGCAGAAAACATCAACTGGCACTAGGCACTAGGTTAGTTCCCAAAAATGATATAAAATGACATATAATTGCATATAAAACATCCAAGATTGATACTATAATATAGCATGGAACAATAAAAAATTATAGATACATTGGAGACGTATCAGACTACTCCAGCCCCCGAGCCGTGAAGCATCTTAGATCCATCGAAGAACATGGTCCAGTGCTCGGGGAGGCTCAGGGCTGGCTGCTATTGTTCCGTCCACTCGGATAGAAAATCCACCAATGCTTGAGACTTGATAGCTTTCTTGGCTTCGAACTTGATGTCCAGAGGCAGGAGTTCAATAGCCCACTTGGCCACTCGGCCAGTTGCATCTCTGTTGTTCATGATCTCAGACAACGGAGCGTCGCTGACCACAGTGACCGAGTGCTCCTGAAAATAATGCGCCACCTTCTTTGCAGTCAGATAAATGCCATAAACCAACTTCTGATAGTGTGGGTATCTCTGCTTGGAAGGGGTCAACACTTCTGAAATGTAATAGACTGGTCGCTAGATCTTGAAGGCTTTGCCTTGTTCCTCACGCTCCACAGTGAGCACATTGCTGACCACTTGATTCGTGGCTGCGATGTACAAGTGCAAGGGCTCTTGGTTGTTTGGAGCAGCAAGCATCGGCTGGGTGGAGAGCAGAGCTTTGAGTTCCTGGGAACACAACTTACACTTCATTTGTCCACTCGAACTTGTCTGACTTCTTCATGAGTCAGTAAAGCGACAGGGCTTTTTCACCGAGTCGTGAAATGAATCTACTCAGGGCTGCCAGACAGCCCGTGAGTCTCTGTACATCGTGGAGACATTCTGGTTGCTTCATTCAGACTATAGCGCCGAACTTCTCGGGGTTAGCATCGATCCCACGTTCGGAAACAAGGAAACCGAGTAACTTGCCGGCTGGAACCCCGAAAGTGCACTTGGCTGGGTTGAGCTTGATTCTGAATCTGCGCAGGTATGCGAAGGACTCAGCATGGCTTCAGGAAGCCCCACTGGAAGCGGAGTCGCTGCCCATCCGTGGCGCGGCGCACTTCCGCACAAGTTCATACGAAGTCCTTCTCCGACAGCCGTCCATTCCGTACCGAGCGGCACCTTGCTACTTGTGAGCTGCGTTGGGATTTTCCCCGAAGAGGAGGGGTGAAGCAGTACAGTAGAGATAAGTATTTCCCTCAGTGAGAACCAAGGTTTATCGAACCAATAGGAGAATCACACAAAGCCTCGTGAACAGCACCTACACACACAAAAGCAAATACTTGCACCCAACGCGGGCAAGAGGGTTGTCAATCCCCTTGAACTCGTTACTTGCAAGGATTAAATCTTGTATAGGCAAAAGTATAAATTGCAAAACAAAAGAAAAGTAAATAAACTGCAGAAAAATTCTCCCTACCTCGATTCTCGAGCGTTGGAGCCTATGTCACTTCCATGGTATGGGAAGAGTAGATCTAGGTATTTTTCTCAGATAGCGTCAACCGCATTGTGTGTCAAACTCATGCTACCCCGTTGCCTCCTCTCATTTTACTGTAAGCCCGCTCAAAGTTTGGAAGGAACTAGCATGTTGGGAGAGTGAGTGGTGATGAATTGGTGGAAACACAAGAACAAGTTAGGGTAACTTCATTTTCAAATTCACATTTAATAAATGTTGGATTCATTAGTCTTCTAACTACAACATCACAAATTTTTTTTGCATATCTCATCACCTATACGATAACGTGTGTGACTGTTACCTCCTTTTTGTGCTCAATAGCAGCACCATATGTAGGTCCTGACTAAGTTTTCCTATATTTGTTTAACTTTTATAATAAGCTTTATCGATCGATCGGTGAGCACCTACCTACACACTGCCAAGAAGACAAATAGAGAGCTTAGTTGGCATGTGCGTGCGTTCTTGGTAGCAAGATTGAAATTAATGAAAAGTTAAACCTTTTTCTTGTTGAAATAAATTGACAACTAAACCATTTCTTTTTGAGATGATGAACAAAGATCTAAACTTAATTATGAATTTGAGACGAGAAAACTTAATTTTCTTGCCTTATGTTATGTTGAATGCCTAACAATTTTCCAATGGTAACTCTTATTTTATTGCTCATGTGATTTTCCTAGCAATTTAAATTTAGGTTACTTCCTTTCTTTTGGTATTTGCGTGATTCATCAAAACTATATACATACCAATGCAAAGACACATATAAAATTATATTTTCAAGGTTACCACATAGAGCAGCAAATGAGAGGAGAGCAGCTGCCATGGTGGCCAGGTGACTCGAGGATGGAGGGGGAAGGGAATAGAATAAGCATCCACTCTACAAGATTATCACATGATGCTATTTCAGAAAAAAAAATACATAGGATGAGGCACAATAAAAATACAAGGAAATACAGAGACAAAATACTAGAGGGACAGTATTGCAAGTTGCTTTAGGACTCAAACATGAATGATGTTAGTCATTTTCAAAAGTAGGATTTAAGATTGGAGGCTCATGATTTATTAGTTTTGAATTTTTTGAAATTGTTTATCACCTATGTAATATATGAAACTATCTCTTCAATTAAAAAGAATAATATTATGGCAGATAGTTTATTCAACTTAAAGAATCTTCTATAGCTTCGATAATCCATCTCTGAGCCCGGGCTCAGATACTCCCGGTGAACAGTAAAATCATTAAAATAGCAAAAAAATAAAAAAATCCTTAATATTTTGTGGTGTAAGATGCTTGACTGCATGATGCCCGTACCAAATTCATGAAGTTTGGACATTCGAGGAGCTCGTGGCAAAAAAGACAAAATGACCTTCGAACAGTGCAGATTTTCAAACTTTCTCATAGGCCAAAATTTCATTTTTTCTGAGAGCTCCTCAAATGTCCAAACTTTGCCAAAATTGGCACACACATCACACACCCAAGCATCTTTCACCACAAGATTTTTTGAAATTTTCTGAATTTGTTTGATATTTTTAAAGAATTTATTGTTCACTCCCGGGCTCATCTGAGCCCGGGAGCCAAAGCGACGCTCTCCTATATCTCTTGTTACATGTGAGGCTAGATTTTACAAGATTAAATATTTGGATCTTTTTTGTCTATATTTAATCCAAAATGTATCATTTGAAACACTGTGTGCAAACAAAATTGAAAAACCCTATGATTTCAACGAGACTTTATCACTTATGCAAGTATACATTAGTACAACTCCAAGGCATAGTCTTTTTCTTTGTGATGCCCTTTGTAAAAATTAATAGTGACAACCAAAACACATGATTAAACTGTAACACTAAGTTGTCCCTATGATTTGTATATCCAATTTTGGAGTTCGATTATAATGAAATATTTGCTTAGATTTGTTGTATTTGTTTCATTATGCACTATCTATTGTTTTTCTAATTTGTTGGAAAGCGTTAGCTTGCATGTAGATTTAAGAATTTTTTTTACTCCTAGCCATCGTAGGAGTGATGCACAACGTCATCTACATGAGACGCTCAAAGATGCTTGACCACATGAGGATGTTTAAGCTAACATCGTTGTTGTCATACCAATACAGATATAGCTGAGGATTGTGATTGAGGAAAAAATTCTATGTTATTATCTGCGGTAGGGCGTACAATGTTACTTGGCCACCGATGTTTTAAAACCATCATGGAATGTTGTTGCTTAATAAATTTTCCAGTACCAAATGCGTGTTTCATTTGTATATAAACTTACATATTTATGATCGCACTATCATGCCAATGGGAAAAAGATGTGTGATATGTTGTATCTTTGTTGCACTGCTTGACCCATGGATGTAAAAGGTCAAGTATTTATTTATATGTATAATTATATGCCATTGGTAGCATTAAACACCTAGTTGAACTGCTTTGCAAATGAAAATAAATGGGTGCATATGTTGTTCTCCGTCTTTTCTTCTGTGTTGATAGATAAAGGCACTATAGTACCAGAAGAAATATAATACCACTGCTTCTTCATGTGCCTAATGCAGGAGAAAATGTTTCAATTGTTATATCTTCTACCTTGGATCCATGGTGGCTTTATTTTATTTTATTTTTTAGAAAAGGAGGATAAACCCGTGGCCTCTACATCAATCGATGCATACAGCCATCTTTATTAATTATTCCACGAAGGTCTGACAAGAACATACATCAAGCCACCCGAAGCCACCACTCACACCTATAAACTTGATAATGTGGAGTGCTCTCACTCCCCATATCTAAAACCGATGTCGTCGCCGATCCATCCATATAATGTATCGGAACCAACAACCGGTGCAGCAGACCTAAAGCGTACACCACATGCACACGTTTTAGAAGTCAAAAATCAAAATGATGGGCAGGGTCTGTAGAAATGTCAACATGGCAGAAATGACCTGGAGAGCGTGTAGTGGGTACGAAAGAGGAAGCGAGCTAGCCTTGTGAAAAATTGTTTGATGCATCTAAATGTATATTTTATATTCTATAAAGACAATCAAGCTAGAGGGTTGGCAAGAAACATATTCACCGTAATAAGCTAAATATAATCCATACGAAATTATAATGATAACTTTGTTTATTTTCCTTAGCATATTGTTGTGATATCAAATAAGAGATAATTGTTCGCTGGCTGGTGACTTATTTAGCCACATTGTCACGGGCAGCAACGCACCGGAGAGGAGTATCATGCATATGCAATGATTGAATGGTTTGAATTGTTTACTTCTGTTTTATTTTCTCATTTACTTTTAAAAACAATTTGTGGAAACTCAGAAGGGGAGGGGAGAGAGAGAAAGGAAGATTTTGAGCTGGATGCGCCATTGACAGATGTGCTGAGTTTTGGTTTGTACAATGAAGAGGTGGAGATAGTGGGTGGAGGAAGGACAAGAAGAGCAAGACGAAAATTGACTTGGCTATAAAAAATACTTGACAGTGTCACGGATGCGCACAAAGACCCCGAACATATATATGTGTGCCCCCGTTGCAATGCACGGGCAAATAACTAGTTTTATATGGAAAAACTACTATCCTACACAACAGATGTAAGATGTACAGTTATAACACTTTCCTCTTTTCTTTGCCAACATATTGTTACGAAAATTATGAACATGCATTATGGGACGGAGGGAGCACTATCTTGTTTTCTATGTTTAGCTTAATACTATCCTATGTTCTACGTCAACGAAAAGACTACTAGCGTTGTGAATATGTTATAAAATTGAAATCTAGTTCGATATCAACGGATGTAAGAACAAAGTTGGGGATTGCCGCTCGCATGGGCTGCACTGGGCCGTGCTGCTGGAATGCTGTCTGCTGGGTTGGTTCACAGTGCACAGTGTCGATTTCCCAGCAAGAACCATAAACGGGGAGCCGTCGTAGTTGTCATCGGAGATTTTTTTTTCGAAAAGGAAGAATTCCCCTGGCCTCTGCATCTCTTGATGCACATAGCCATATTATTAAAGATCCAGGTTCAGAAAAAGGTCTCAAAAAGCTGTACGAAACTCATACAAAAAAATGATATGCCATAACCAGCGAAAACAGGGTTAGATGACTAAATACCTATCCTATTGTTGGACCGCCATCCAAACCGGTTGTATGTATCCCGTGCAACCATCTCCCATCGGTTGCACCCAATATCCATAAGCTCCATGTGGTCCACATGGCTAAGTAAGGACTACGTACGGATCCAAGCCGACGCCCCGAAGATAACCTGCAATTTTTTTTGATGGTTTGTCTGTAATGACAACATGATTCCGACAATTCCATATGGCCCAAAGTAATGCACACACTCCTACTCGAATATGTGGCACAATTTTAGGCTCAATCCCAGTTAACAAAGTCCCAAATAAATGTGTAACCGAGACGGGTGAAGCAATGTTAAAGTATACGTGAATGGTCCGCCGCAGTAACTTAGCAAGTGGGCAAAGGAGAAACAGATGTTCTATTGTTTCGTCCTGATCACAAAAACAACAATGTTTACTACCTTCCTAGCTACGCTTTGCCAAGTTATCCTTTGTCAAAATGACTCCCTTATGCACAAACCACATAAACACCTTGATTTTCAACGCCACCTTAATTTTCCAAATGTGGATCGACCTCGGGATAGTCCCGGTGTTTATCAAGTCTGTATACATAGACTTAACTGGGAAGACTCTTCATACAGACAATTTCAAATGTAAGGAGTCTGCTCCGTTAGAAAGGTTAATCTACATTAACCTGCGCATGAGATGCATCCATCTATCCCATCGTTCACCTACTAGCGATCGTCTGAACTGAATGTTAAGAGGAACAGACCCCAACACTGTACACAAAAACCTCTTTCCGTTGTACAATGTTATAGAGGGAAGGGTACTTCAAGGCTAGTGGGGTATCACCCAACCAGGTATCTTCCCAAAACCTGGTACCCTGTCCATTCCCTACAATAAATTTGCTCCTGTTGAAGAAGGCAGTCTTTGTCCTCATAAGCCCCTTCCAAAAAGGAGAGTCAGATGGTTGTGCCGTAACTTGTGCCAGCGTTTTAGGATGTAAGTATTTATTACGCAGGAGCTGTATCCATAGCCCATCCCTCTCTACTGCCAGTCGACATAACCATTTGCTAAGTAGGCACTTATTTTTTACTTTGAGATTTTCAATGCCCAACCCACCTTGGTCCTTGGGCCTACAAATAATATCCTATTTGGCCAACCTATATTTGATTTTGTTCTCGTCAATTTGCCAGAAAAATCGAGATTGATAGAAATCCAATCTTTTCCGTACCCCTACGGGTACCTCAAAGAAGGAAAGGAGGAACATCGGCATGCTCATGAGTACCGAATTTATAAAGACCAAACGCCCCCCCCCCCATAAGATAAGAGTTTGCCCTTCCAGCAATTCAATTTCTTTTCAAATCAATCTTCAATACATTTCCACTCTTTATTAGTGAGTTTGCGATGGTGTATTGGGATTCCCAGGAATGTAAAAGGTAAAGAACCTAGCTCACAATCGAACAACTATTTATAGTTATCATGTTCTTCTTTGGCACATCCAAAACAGAATAATTCACTCTTGTTGAAATTAATTTTCAGCCCGGACAGTTGTTCGAGAAGGCATAAAACTAATTTCATGTTCCTTGCCTTAGCTAGATCATGTTCCATGAAAATAATGGTGTCATCTGCATATTGTAGAATGGATACCCCACCATCCACCAGATGTGGGATAAGACCACCTACCTGGCCGTCCTCTTTCGCTCTATTGATGAGAATGGCCAACATATCAACAACAACATTAAAAAGGATAGGAGACATCGGATCTCCCTGTCTCAATCTTTTTTGCATTTGGAAGTAATGACCTATATCATCATTAACCATGATTCCAACGCTACCTTCCTGTACAAAAGATTTGACCTGCTTTCACCAGGCCGCATCGAACCCTTTCATACGCAAGGCTTGCTATAAGAATGGCCACTTCACTTTATCATAAGTCTTTTTGAAATCCACTTTGAAGACCACTCCATCAAGTTTCTTCGAATGGATTTCATGTAAGGTTTCATGGAGGACGACGACTCCCTCGAGGATGTGGCGCCCAGGCATGAAGGCAATTTGAGTTGGCTGAACCACAAAATGAGCAATCTGTATCAGACGGTTTGTACCAACTTTTGTGAAAATATTGAAGCTAACATTAAGCAGACATATCGGTCTGAACTACTGAATGCGAACCGCTTCTTCCTTCTTTGGTAACAACGTGATTGTTCCAAAGTTCAATTTAAATAGTTGCAAGTGACCATTAAACAGATCTTGGAACATAGGCATCAAGTCGCCCTTAATAATATCCCAACACCTCTTATAGAACTCTACTGGGAAGCCATCTGGACCAGGTGCTTTATTATTTTCCATTTGCGAAATAGCCTCAAGCACTTCTTTCTCGGAAAACGGGGTTGTGAGAATCTCATTCTCATCATTTCCCAGTTGTGGTATATCCTCAACTACACTCTCGTTGAGTGAGACATAATTCTCAACTGGGGCCCCAAGCAATTTTTTATAAAAATTCTTAATATACATCTTAAGGTTCTCATGACCAACAATTGTGCCTTCATCCTATTCAAAGATAATGATAGCTTGAAGAAAGGGCTTGCAATGAGGCTCTGATTCTGTCTGAAGACGTAACTGCTCATAGGATTATTGTCGTGGCTGATTGCTAGCAAGTGGTGTGAAGTATGCAAGCTGGGGAAAAGAGTGCCTATGCCTATGCACATATTCCAGATGAAAGAACGAAGTGCCTATGCCTACGAGTACAGACCGACAAACCATGAAGCTCATTCTTTAGCTCGGTGTTCTTTATACAAGGCCGAGGGACGACATGTATGGTTAATCCATCCTCTAGAGGTGGTGAACATTCATATAATCCTTCAGCCATTTTTTTTAAATTGCCTGTAATCCTTCAGCTTATTTGATTAGCAAGCTAATCACTCAAAAAAGTGTTAGCAAAGCAGGCACCTTGTCCTTGAATCAGTACACGCAAATAACTCCAGCCACTGTTCCATGCCACATCCATTGGCAGATTGGTTAGCACTACATTTTGTCTAAAGGAAAAAGTCCAAAATAAACCTTGAACTTGTAGACAAAAACTAAATCAAACCCTGAACTTCAAATCCCTAAAATTAGCACACCAAACTCTCTGATCCCGGTCTATTTTAAACCTTGAGTGTATTCCCAAACAAGGATTCTTGATGTGGCAGCTTAAACCCGGGATCGTCGGCTGTGGCTGGATGCTACTAGGCCAGCCCACGCCAGCCCACCAGGCGCGAAGCATGTTTCTTGGGACCTGGCGTGGCTTACCTTGTCCTGCTAGCCACTCTAACAAATACCGGTTGTTGATATATTAGAAGTGCAAAAGTATATAACCACATGATGCAACGTCCAGATTTAAATTTTTTTGAAACATTTTCTAGATTTTTTTGGAATTATGAACCTTTTTGAAAATGTGAACCATTTTTGAAAATCCCCAAAGATTTTTTCAAGTGCAAATACTTTTTAAAAAAATGAACAAATTTGAAACCTGAACAAATTTTGAAAATTTCATTTTTTTTAAAGATAGAAAGTGTTCGCACTTTAAAACTTTGTTCAAGTTTCAAAAATTTGTTCATATTTTTCAAAAAGTGTTCGCGCTTTAAAAAATGTTCAGGGAGTTAAAAAATGGTTCATGTTTTCAAAATTTCTTTGTGTTTTTCAAAAAATGTTTGAAATTCTAAAATTGATTTTGCTTTTATGAATATTTGGATTTCAAATTTGTTGACAATTTTCAAGAAAATGTTTCGAAAAATTATAAAAGATTTTCAAATCTCAAAGTTGTGGTGTGTTGTTAAATTGTTTTGCGCTTCTCTTTAATCAGCAAAGGTCAACAGATAGAGTGGCTGGCTGCACGATCTCAGAATCATCAGGCCTGGTGGGCCGGCCCAGTTGCGTCCGGCCGCTACCTTACCGGCCACGATGATTGAAAGATCGTGGATGTCGCCTAGAGGGGGGTGAATAGGCGCTTTAAATAATTATGGTTTAGGCTTGAACAAATGCGGAATAAAACTAGCATTTAATTTGTCAAACACAAAACCTAAATCGACTAGGCTCACCTATGTGCACCAACAACTTATGCTAAGCAAGATAGACAACTAAGTGATAGCAAGATATATAACATGAAACACTATGGCTATCACAAAGTAAAGTGCATAAGTAAAGGGCTCGGGTAAGAGATAACCGAGGCACGCGGAGACGACGATGTATCCCGAAGTTCACACCCTCGCGGATGCTAATCTCCATTTGAAGCGGTGTGGAGGCACAATGCTCCCCAAGAAGCCACTAGGGCCACCGTAATCTCCTCACGCCCTCGCACAATGCAAGATGCCGTGATTCCACTAAGGGGCCCTTGAGGGCGGTCACCGAACCCATACAAATGGCAACCCTTGGGGGCGGTCACCGAACCCATACACTTTGGCAACCCTTGGGGGCGGTCACCGGAACCCGTACAAATTGCTCGGGGCAATTTCCACAACTTAATTGGAGACCCCGACGCTTGTCCCGGCGCTTTCCACCACAATGATTGAGCTCCGCGACACCAACCGTCTAGGGCACCAAAGCACCCAAGAGGAACAAGCTCTAGGGTGCCCAAACACCCAAGAGTAATAAGCTTCTCAACTTTTCACTTCCACGTATCACCGTGGAGAACTCAAATCGCTGTAATGCAATGGCAAGAACACACGAAGTGGTCAAGTCCCTCACTCCCAAATCCCACCACAACAACAAAAGCTATGGAGGAATATGAGAGGAAGAACAAGGAGAAAACCAAGAACTCCAAGATCTAGATCCAAGGGGTTCCACTAACTTAGAGGAGAAAGTGATTGAAGGAAATGTGGATCTAGATCTCCTCTCTCTTTTCCCTCAAAAACTAGCAAGAATCATTGGAGGGGTTGAGAGATAGCAAGCTCGAAGAAGGTCAACAATGGGGGGTAAACACGAGCTTCAAAGGTTAGGACCATTGGGGAAGAAGGCCCCCTTAAATAGCCCCCCCCCCCTCGAATCCAACCGTTATGCCCACAAGTCGTGCTCAAGCGGTACTACGGCTCGGGGGAGTGGTACTACCGCTTAATACAGTCAAAACAGCCCAATGAGACAGAAAAACACGAATGATAGTTCTACCGGAGCAGTACTACCGCTTGAGCAGTACTACCGCTCTCTACTACCGCTCTACTATGGCTCGAGCAGATTGGGTAACAGAAGCATAAAAATAAGCGGAAGTGGTTGCAGTAGAAGGAAGCGAAAGTACCGCGCAAGCGGTACTACCGCTCGGGGGAGCAGTACTACCTCTTAGAGCGGTACTACCGCTCTACTATCGCTTAAAACTGAAAAACTGCCCAAGCAAAACAGAAGGAAGTTCCAATACTGAAACTGCTATAACTACTGCAAACGGACTCCGAAATCAGAAAACTCAAGCTTGTTGGATAGAAGACGACAACTACTATCCAACATCGACTGGATATTAAGAACTAGCAATGGAGAAGAAATGCCAATAGTATAGGAAGAGGACCTTCCCCAAGTATGAACCGGCAAACTCTCCAACACCGAAAAACTCAAAGATGATGCATGCGAACTCCATTTTTGATGAGCTTGAGTTTGATAAAAACACGAACACAAACTCTAAAACCTCGCAAAGAGAAGATTCAAATAAGAACCAAGAAGATGATGCCAAGGATGCAATGGTTTGAGCTCTCTACAAACGATACGAACAAGTTACTCACTAGAGAGCCCCCTTGATAGTACGGCTATTGATCCTATAATCCGGTCTCCCAACTAACACCATGAGGCCGGTAAAATAGAAAACCTATCAAGGACAAACCTTTGCCTTGCGCATAGTCCACTTGAGCTAGATGATGACGATTTTGTCCTCCTCAAGATGGACCACCTTTCTCGATTGCGCTGGCTCGATGAAGACTAGTAGATTGCTCCCCCATACTCCACTGTGGGTGAGCCACTCTTCGTCACATCTTCACATGTCCATTGTCACCAGAATGGATGGCAAGCTTCAAGCATGTGATCTCTTCGTGATGCTCCACTTGAACTTGCACACCGCAAACTTGATGACGATCACCACTTGATGTCATCCTCCATGGGTCATAGGATATCTTCCTTTTGATGCACGCCCATGGAAACATACCTAACCCCACAAAGAACACTCACATAGACCATGGGTTAGTACACAAAGCATAATTAACAATGCTTATCATATCATGAGATCACTCGATCCCACTCGGTACACCTTCTACGCTTTGTGTGTTGATCAACTTGAATCACCCTTTGTACTTAGTCTTGATCAACAATGCATCATATCTCCTACTTATAGACTTGAAACCGACGGATGATCTTCAAGTAAAGCCTATGGACAAACCCTTCAAATGTAACTCAAGGCTACCATTAGTCCATAGAGATTGTCATTGATACGTCTCCAACGTATCTATAATTTTTTTATTGTTCCATGCTATTATATTATCAATCTTTGATGTTTTATATGTATTTATATGCTATTTTATATCATTTTTGGGAACTAACCTATTAACCCAGTGCCCAGTGCCAGTTGCTATTTTCTGCTTGTTTTTGGTTTTCCAAAAAATCAGTACCAAATAGAGTCCAAACGCTACAAAACATTTTAATGATTTTTTTCTGGACACAAGAGACCCTAGAAGCTTCGGGAGGAGACCAGACAGCAAACGAGGAGATCGCAAGGCAACAGGGCGCGCCCAGGGGGGTAGGCACGCCCTGTTACCTTGTGGGCCCCACATGGCTCCGTCTGACCTAATTCCACTTCTATAAATTCTCAAATATTGGGAAACCAACAGAGAGCCACCCGAAATAACTTTTCCTCCACCGCAAGCTTCTGTTCTTCCGTGATCCCAGTTGGAGGCCTTTTCCGGTACTCTGCCGGAGGGGGAATCGATCACGAAGGGCTTCTACATCAACCTTGCTGCCCTACCGATGATGCGTGAGTAGTTCACCACAGATCTACGGGTCCATAGCTAGTAGCTAGATGGTTATTCTCTCTCTTTGATCTTCAATACAATGTTATCCTCGGTGTTCTTGGAGTTCTATTCGATGTAATCTTCTTTTGCGGTGTGTTTGTTGGGATCCGATAAATTGTGGGTTTATGATCTGAATATTCATGAGAAGTAATTGAGTCTTTTATGAACTTTATTATGTGTGATTGTTATAGCTTTGTATTTCTCTCCGATCTATCTGTTTGGTTTGGCCAACTAGATTGATGTATCTTCAGTGGGAGAGGTGCTTTGTAATGGGTTCAATCTTGCGGTGCTTTATATCCCAGTGACAGAAAGGGACAAGCACGTATTTGTATTGTTGTCATTAAGGGTAAAACGATGGGGTTTATTCATATTAGTTGAGTTTACTTTGTCTACATCATGTCATCTTGCTTAAGGCGTTACTCTGTTTTTGTTAACTTAATACCCTAGATGCATGCTGGATAGCGGTTGATGGGTGGAGTAATAGTAGTAGATGCAGGCAGGAGTCGGTCTACTTGTCTCGGATGTGATGCCTCTATACATGATCATTGCCTTGAATATCGTCATGACTATGCGCTTTTCTATCAATTGCCCAACCGTAATTTGTTTACCCACCGTATGCTATGTGTTCGAGAGAGAAGCCTCTAGTGAAAACTATGGCCCCCGGGTCTACTTAAATCATATATAAAAAACCAAAATATATTTGCTGCAATTTTATTTCTTTCATTTTGTTTTGCAATTTATCTATCTACCACTACAAGTTTTAATCCTTGCAAGTAACTAGTTCAAGGGGATTGACAACCCTCTTGCCCGCGTTGGGTGCAAGTATTTGCTTTTGTGTGTGCAGGTGCTGTTCACGAGGCTTTGCATGATTCTCCTATTGGTTCGATAATCTTGGTTCTCACTGAGGGAAATACTTATCTCTATTGTACTTTTATAGGTCCAATTTGCATCATGATTTCCTACTGTTTTTATAATGTATTTGATCATTATTTCACTTTATGATGCAATTCGTATGCCTTTTCTCTCTTAATTTGCAAGATTTATATGAAGAGGGAGAATACCGGCAGCTGGAATTCTGGACCTGAAATAGCCACATCAGAGATACCTATCCTACAGAGGGAGCTCCAATTGACTTGAAATTTCATGGAGATTTTTTATTGAATATATAAAAAATACTGGAAAGAAGAAATAATGGAGGGGACCCACCAGTTGCCCACATGGCAACAGGGCACGACCCCCCTGGGCACGCCCTGATGCCTTGTGGGGCCCCTGGCTGGCGTCTGGCCCCCTACTTCTGCTATATAAGCTCATTTGCCCTAAAAAAATTATAGAGAAGACTTTCGGGACAAAGCGCCGCCGTCTTGAGGCGGAACCTGGGCAGGAGCTATTTTGCTCTCCGGCGGAGCGATTCCGCCGGGGATACTTCCCTCCGGGAGGGGGAAATCGAAGCCATCGACATCACCAACGATCCTCTCATCATGGGAGGACCAATCTTCATCAACATCTTCACCAGCACCATCTCATCTCAAACCATAGTTCATCTCTTGTATTCAATCTTTGTCTCAAAACCTCAGATTGGAACCTGTGGGTTGCTAGTAGTGTTGATTACATCTTGTAGTTGATGCTAGTTGGTTTATTTGGTGGAAGATTATATGTTCAGATCCTTAATGATATTCAATACCCCTCTGATCTTGAACATGAATATGATTTGTGAGTAGTTACTTTTGTTCTTGAGGACATGGGAGAAGTCTTGTCATAAGTAATCATGTGAATTTGGTATTCGTTCAATATTTTGATGATATGTATGTTGTTGCTTCCTTTAGTGGTGTCGTGTGGACGTCGACTACATGACACTTCACCATCTTTGGGCCTAAGGGAAGGCATTGTGGAGTAGTAATTATATGATGGGTTGCTAGAGTGATAGAAGCTTAAACCTTAGTTTATGCGCTATTCCGTAAGGGGCTGATTTGGATCCATATGTTTCATGCTATGGTTAGAGTTATCTTAATTCTTCTTTCGTAGTTGCGGATGCTTGCGAGAGGGGGTAATCATAAGTGGGAGGCTTGTTCAAGTAAGAACAGCACCCAAGCACCGGTCCACCCACATATCAAATTATCAAAGTAGCGAACGCGAATCAAACAAACATGATAAAAGTGACTAGATGAAATTCCCATGTGTCCTCTAGAACGATTTGCTTATTATACGAGATCGTTCTAGCTTGTCCTTTGCTATAAAAAGGATTGGGCCACCTTGCTGCACTTTCGTTACCGTTATAACTTGTTACTTGTTACACTTACCTAGCTACCAAACTATCGGTTACCTACAATTTCAGTGCTTGCAGAGAATACCTTGCTGAAAACCGCTTGTCATTTCCTTCTGCTCCTCGTTGGGTTCGACACTCTTACTTATCGAAAGGACTACGATTGATCCCCTATACTTGTGGGTCATCAAGACTCTTTTCTGGCGCCGTTGCCAGGGAGTGAAGCGCCTTTGGTGAGTGGAATTTCGTAAGGAAACATTTATATTACGTGCTGAAATTTACTGTCACTTGTCACTATGGAAAGTAATCCTTTGAGGGGCTTGTTCGGGGTATATTCACCTCGACTAGAAGCATTAAGAGTTGCTCCTCAACCTACTGAAAATATTTATTATGAAATTCCTTCGGGTATGGTAGAGAAACTGCTAGCTAATCCTTATGCAGGAGATGGAACGGTGCATCCTGATATGCACTTGATCTATGTGGATGAAATTTGTGGATTGTTTAAGCTTGCAGGTCTATCCGGAGATGGAGTTAAGAAGAAAGTATTCCCTTTATCTTTGGATGGAAAGGCATTGACATGGTATAGGCTATGTGATGATGCTGAAACATGGGATTGGAACCGGTTGAAGCTGGAATTTCACCAGAAATTTTATTCTATGCATTTGGTTCATCGTGATCGGAATTATATATATAATTTTTGGCCTCATGAAGGAGAAAGTATCGCTCAAGCTTGGGGGAGGCTTAAGTATATGTTGCATACATGCCCCAATCATGAGCTCTCAAGGGAAATAATTATTCAAAACTTTTATGCTCGGCTTTCTCATAATGATCAATCCATGCTCGATACTTCTTCTGCTTGTTCCTTTATGAAGAGAACTATTGAATTCAGATGGGATCTTTTGGAAAGAATTAAACGTAACTCTGAAGATTGGGAAATCGACAAAGGTAAAGTGTCAGGTATAAATCTTGAGTTTGATTGTGTTAAATCTTTTATGGAAACTAATGCTTTTCATAAGTTTAGTACTAAATATGGACTTGACTCTGAGATAGTAGCTACTTTTTATGAATCTTTTGCTGCTCATGTTGATCTCCCTAAAGAGAAATGGTTTAAATATCATCCACCTATTGAATTAAATGAAAAACATGTTAGTGTTAAGGAAGAAACAATTGTTTACAATGTTGATCCAGTTGTGCCTACTGCTTATATTGAGAAACCTCCTTTCCCTGTTAGGATTAAGGAACATGCTAAAGCTTCAACTGTGGTTAATAGAAGTAATATAAGAACACCTAGACCCTCGGAACAAATTAAAGTTGAGCCTAATATTGCAATGGATAAAGATCTTTTTGTTGATGATATTGATGGGTATGTTATTTACTTTTGTGATGAGGCTGCTAGAATTGCTAAACCTGCTAGAAATGAACGAGATAAGCTAGATAAGAATAAACCCGTAGTTGGCATGCCTGTTGTTTCTGTTAAGATTGGAGATCATTGTTATCATGGCTTATGTGATATGGGTGCTAGTGTGAGTGTTATTCCGTTTTCTTTATATCAAGAAGTAATGCATGATATTGCACCTGTTGAGATTGAAGATATTGATGTTACTATTAAGCTTGCAAATAGAGATACTATTACACCACTTGGGATTGTTAGAGATGTTGAAGTCTTGTGTGGTAAAATCAAATACCCTACTGATTTCCTTGTACTTGGTTCACAACAAGATAATTTTTGTCCCATTATATTTGGTAGACCTTTCTTGAATACCGTTAATGCTGAAATTGATTGTGTTAAAGAGATGGTTAGACTTAAGTTTGGTGATATATCTCATGAATTTAATTTCTCCAAGTTTAGTAGACAACCAAATGATAAACAATTACCCAATAAAGATGAAATTATTGGTCTTGCTTCTATTGTTGTGCCTCCTACTGATCCTTTAGAACAATATTTGCTAGACCATGAGAATGATATGCATATGAATGAAAGAAATGAAATAGATGAGTTGTTCTTTAAACAAGCACCTATCCTTAAACATAATTTGCCTGTGGAAACTTTGGGAGATCCACCTCCACCCAAGGGTGATCCTGTGTTTTAATTAAAGCAATTACCTGATACACTTAAATATGCTTACCTTGATGAAAAGAAGATATATCCTGTTATTATTAGTGCTAACCTTTCAGAGCATGAAGAAAAGAGATTACTTAAAACTCTAAAGAAGCACCGTGCCGCTATTGGATATACTCTCGATGATCTTAAGGGCATTAGTCCCACTTTATGTCAGCATAAAATTCATATGGAGCCAGACGCTAAACCCGTGTTGATCATCAAAGAAGGTTGAATCCTAAAATGAAGGATGTGGTAAGAACTGAAATATTAAAGCTTCTCGAGGCAGGTATAATTTATCCCATAGCTGATAGTAGATGGGTAAGTCATGTTCATTGTGTTCCTAAGAAAGGAGGTATTACCATTGTTCCTAATGATAAAAATGAACTTATTCCACAAAGAATTGTAACCGGTTATAGGATGGTAATCGATTTCAGGAAAGCTACTAGGAAAGATCATTACCCCTTACCTTTTATTGATCAAATGTTAGAAAGATTATCTAAGCATACACACTTTTGTTTCCTAGATGGTTATTCTAGTTTCTCTCAAATACCTGTTTCACCTGAAGATCAAGAGAAAACCACCTTTACTTGTCCTTTTGGAACTTATGCTTATCGTCGTATGCCTTTTGGTTTATGTAATGCACCTGCTACCTTTCAAAGATGTATGACTGCTATATTCTCTGACTTTTGTGAAAAGATTGTTGAGGTTTTCATGGATGATTTCTCCGTTTACGAAACTTCTTTTGATGATTCCTTGAGCAACCTTGATCGAGTTTTGCAGATATGTGAAGAAACTAATCTTGTCTTGAATTGGGAAAAGTGCCATTTTATGGTTAATGATGGTATAGTCCTTGGACATAAAATTTCTGAAAGAGGTATTGAAGTTGATAAAGCTAAAGTTGATGCTATTGAGAAAATGCCATGTCCTAAAGATATCAAAGGTATAAGAAGTTTCCTCAGTCATGCTGGTTTCTATAGAAGGTTTATAAAATACTTCTCTAAAATCTCTAGGCCTCTTACTAATCTCTTGCAAAAAAGATGTTCCTTTTGTTTTTGATGATGATTGTGTAGAAGCCTTTGAAATACTTAAGAAAGCCTTAATTTCTACACCTATTGTTCAACCACCTGATTAGAACCTACCCTTTGAAATTATGTGTGATGCTAGTGATTATGTTGTTGGTGCTGTTCTAGGACAAAGAGTTGATAAGAAATTGAATGTGATTCATTATGCTAGTAAAACTCTAGACAGTGCTCAAATAAATTATGCTACTACTGAGAAAGAATTTTTAGCAGTTGTGTTTGCATGTGATAAATTCATATCTTACATTGTTGATTCCAAAGTTACTATTCACACTGATCATGCTGCTATTAAATATCTTATGGAAAAGAGAGATGCTAAACCTAGCTTGATTAGGTGGGTTCTTTTGCTACAAGAATTTGATTTGCATATTATTGATAGAAAGGGAGCTGAGAATCCCGTAGCTGATAATTTGTCTAGAATGGAAAATGTTCTTGATGACCCACTTCCTATTAATGATGATTTCCCTGATGAACAATTAACTGTGATAAATGCTTCTCGTAATACTCCTTGGTATGTAGACTATGCTAATTACATTGTTGCTAAATATATATACCACCTAGTTTCACATACCAACAAAAGAAAAAGTTCTTCTTTGATTTAAGACATTACTTTTGGGATGACCCACACTTATATAAAGATGGAGTAGATGGTATTATTAGGCGTTGTGTACCTGAGCATGAATAGGAACAAATCCTATGAAAGTGTCACTCCGAGGCATATGGAGGACACCATGCGGGAGACAGAACTGCACTCAAGGTATTACAATCTGGTTTTTATTGGCCTACTCTTTTCAAGGATGCACGTAAGTTTGTCCTTTCTTGTGATGAATGTCAAGGAATTGGTAATGTTGGTAGACGTCAGCAAATGCCTATGAATTATTCACTTGTTATTGAACCATTTGATGTTTGGGGTTTTGATTATATGGGACCGTTTCCTAAATCCAATGGGTATACTCACATTTTAGTTGCTATTGATTACGTTACTAAGTGGGTAGAAGCTATTCCAACTAGTAGTGCTGATCATAACACTTCTATTAAAATGCTTAAAGAAGTTATATTCCCGAGGTTTGGAGTCCCTAGATATTTAATGACTGATGGTGGTTCACATTTTATTCATGGTGCTGTCCGTAAATGACTTGCTAAATATGATGTTAATCATAGGGTTGCATCTCCTTATCATCCTCAGTCTAGTGGTCAAGTTGAATTAACTAATAGAGAAATAAAATTAATCTCGCAAAAGACCGTTAATAGATCTAGAAAGAATTGGTCTAAGAAACTTGATGATGCATTATGGTCTTACAGAACTGCTTATAAAAATCCTATGGGCATGTCTCCCTATAAAATGGTCTATGGAAAAGCATGTCATTTACCTCTTGAGTTAGAACATAAAGCATATTGGGCAATTAAAGAACTTAACTATGATTTCAAACTTGCCGGTGAAAAGAGGTTATTTGATATTAGCTCTCTAGATGAATGGAGGACCCAAGCCTATGAAAATGCTAAGTTGTTTAAAGAAAAGGTCAAAATATGGCATGATAAAACAATCCAAAAATGGGAATTCAAAGTAGGTGATCATGTTCTATTATACAATTCTCGTTTAAGATTCTTTGCAGGAAAACTTCTCTCCAAATGGGAAGAACCGTATATCATCGAAGAAGTTTACCGCTCCGGAGCCATCAAAATAAATAACTCCGAAGGCAATAATCCGAGAGTGGTGAATGGACAAAGAATTAAGCACTATATCTCAGGTACTCCCATTGATGTTGAAACTAATATTATTCAGACAATGACACCGGAGGAACACATCAAAGAGTCCTTCCGGAACGCTCCAGAACCCTGAAAAGGGGTAGGTATGTTGTCGTGGTTTTAACAGGGCAGATGCCCTCATGAAAGGACTTAGTGATGAGGCCATCGCACAAAGGTGGCACCTTAACGGGGTTAATCGGGAACGAGAAGACACGGGATTACCCAGGTTCAGCCCCTCACGGTGGAGGTAAAAGCCTATGTCCTGCTTGATTGTATTGCTTTGGATCTCGATTATAGGGATGCGGATTCGCTAACCTAGCTCTCGAGAGATTGCAACTTAGTCTTTCTGCCTTAGGTGCTCCTCTTTATATAACAGGTTGTGCCCTAGGTATACATGAGAGTCCAGGTTGTAATCTTAACCCGTATCCTACTCTTACTCTAACTGACTTGTTCTTCCAGGTAATCTTTCTTACCTAGTCTTTCTTCTTAAGCCGGCCCACGCACTGAGCCGCCTCTTCCCGCCGGCCTCTGTCAAGCTGGCCCACTGGGAGTCTTCAAGGCCCAGTAGCGAGATAACTCGCTGAGCCTTATAGCTCTCTGGCCGGGTCATCCTCCTGCCGGATCTCTATGTCAGAAAAATATCCCCAACATTAGCCCTCAGTTTGACTTGGATTTATCCATGTTAAACTCCATCCTCAAAAATAAAATAAATCAAAAAAAATCTGCGTTGGATCTCTGAATCTGCCTCTCAAGCCGGTTTTTCAGCGTCCTTCATCTGCAGTCATATTTGCCGGCTCAACCATTTTGCCGGATCATCCACCCTCCATAGACTTGGTATTTGTTCTTAACTTTTCTTCATGACGTCACAATGCACTTCCGCAAAATCCGGGGTGACATCATAGCAAATCTTTGAGTGGGTTCGTATTGTCTTGTCAGGCGTGAAAATCGAGGAGTCCATTTAGTCGAATTTTACTGCGCTGCCTGGGGCTCCTCACCCGTCGTTTCGGGTTCTACCACGCCTATAAATAGGCCGGCGCTGTCGAGCCCGTGGAACCCAGGGTATCCCGGCCCGTCTGCCTTTGACCCAGGGCGCAACGCCTGGCGGAAGCCCATCATGTGGCCACCAGCGGACGCCTCAAGCAAGACCCCTCACGAGGCCCTGGCCTCCTGAGGGCCCCTCCTTAGGGAGCAAGCAAGACTCAGCCACTTCATCGAGAGCCTCGCGAGGTGGCCTCCCGAGGGCGTGCAAGACAAGTGATGTTTGGCTCGGTCACGTGGTCTCATGCCCATCACGTGGGTGACGCGCGCGGCGACGAACGGCGACAGAGGCTGTGCCAGTAGGCGCGGATGGAGAAGATTTCCTTTTTTGTGCTAAGGGAGCAAGGCCAGCAATCCACTTCCCAAAGCAACCCCAAAGGTTGCCCGATCGGTGAAACAAGACCAAGATGGTGGGCGCGCAGGGCGGAGGTCATTCCCGAGCCCACCGGCGCGTCATGGACGGTCGCTTTGCAGATGAAGACCACCTTTTGTCAGGATAGACTGCGCTCCTGTCCCCCTTCAAACTTGTCGTTGTGTGGCAACCCTTCCCGCCAATGTTTTCAGGGGAAGAGGACCAAGGCAGATATAAAAGGAGGGCAGGGTGCCGCTGTAGAAGGGATCCCATCATCTCCTACCTTGTACGCGAGAGCATCCTCTTGCCGAGAGCAATCCCAACCAAGCAGGAGTAGGGTTTTACACCGCCAGGTGGCCCGAACCTGGGTAAACCGCTGAGTCCGCGACCCGCTCCCGCTAGCACGCTCTCGCCGTAGCTCCGCCATAGTTCAGCCGTGGTAGGGGACAAGGAGGTAGGAACGAGCTCACCCCAGTGTTCGAACCTTTGGGTCCCCGGAGCCCCAACTCAGACATTTGGCGCGCCAGGTAGGGGTGCACTACTGTTTTTCCTCTCCGTCCTCCCCTCCACCAGCCGCATGGCCGACGCCCGCCGTGAGCACGCTGAGCGTAGGATGGGTCGCGTGGCCCAGACGGAGCCGGTGGCCCGCGGCAACCGCCGCCGCCCTGTCGAGGCCGCTGCCGCCACTGACCCTATCGCTCGGGAGCAGCAGGACTCCTCCCTACACACCTCAGTGCGGGCAGAGGGCCACACCGCCACGTCCTCCTCCTCCCTCGCCCATCGTGGGCCACCGAACGCGCAGGCCGCGCTACTCATGGCGTGCGAGCTACTCCGCTAACGTCCAGCTGACGCCAGCTACGACGCCTAGCTTGGTCGCATCACCGAGCTCGTCAACGCCGCCAGGGATGCTCCGGCGCCTTCCCACTCGCTCCGCCCTTCGCTATCTCGTGCTGGGGACGTAGCGCATGGCGCTCCCCCGCCACGTCCTCTGCGCGACGAGCTCGCCGGGCCCCAGCGCAATGCGCGGGCGCGTGAGCTGTCCCGTGGAGCTTCCTCGCCGGTCCGAGACGAGGCCAGCTGCCAGATCGTCCGCCGCGCGCTGCCTGATGCACGTGTGCTCCTCGAGCAGCAGCGCCGGCGCCAGGACCGGGCCGTCCAGGAGGTCGCGGCGGCTGGCCGCCAAAATCGCGCCGCCCTCGCCGGCGGTGTTCCCTCGAGCGGCGTGGGCTGTCGTGCCTTCACTCGCGAGCTGCGTCATGTGGTGTGGCCCGCGAAGTTCAAGCCGGAACTGCCTCCATGCTACGACGGCACCCCCAACCACACGGAGTTCCTTCAGCTCTATGCACTGGGTGTTGAAGCGGCAAATGGCGACGACAAGGTCATGGCGAACTGGTTCCCCATGCCCCTCAAGGACGGCCCGCGCTCCTGGCTCATGAATCTCCCTGAGGCGTCAATCTCGTCATGGGCCGAGCTCTGCAGCTAGTTCCTCGCCAACTTCAAGGGTACGCACGACCGGTCCCTCGCCATCAACGACCTGCGGCATGTGCGGCAGCGCCCAGACGAGACCCTCCGCAAGTACATCCAGCGCTTCAGCCAGGTGCGCAACAAGATCCCGCGTGCCTCCGACGCGGCCGTCATCTCTGCGTTCTCCACCGGCGTCACGGATGTCAAGATGCGCGAGAAGCTCGCCATCAACGACGAGCTGGCCTCGGTGCTTGAGCTGTTCGACCTCGCCGACAAGTGTGCCAAGGCTGAAGAAGGTCACCTCTTCGTCCACAACGACCCCGATGCGGCACCCGATGCTGCCAAGGCCAAGAACAAGGACATCAAGCGCAAGGGCCCTGCCGTGCTTGCAGCGGAACCTGAGCAGAAGCACGGCCGTGACCGCGACGAGCCCAGGAAGGACGGCCGGCCGCTCTGCGCCTACCACAACATGCGCTCCCACAGCACTGAAGACTGCCAGGAGCTCAAGTTGCTTCGCGACGAGCGCCAGGGCCACCGAGGTGACCGCAATGACCGCGGCGCCGGCCGCGGAGGTGGCCGCGGTGGCAACCGCTGGGACAACCGCAACGGCAATGGCAACTTCCGCCAGGGCTGGCGCGACCAGCCTCGTGAGGCCACCTGGCGCGATCAGCCACTTGAGGCAAACCCTCAGGCCAACGCCGCTCTCCCGCTGCTGCCGCCGCCACCCCGAAGGAACGACGTCAACCAGTCTGACGAGGGCGTTGGGGGCCACCAGGAGCCTCACGCGGTCGCCTGCATCCTTGGCGGGGCTCAAGCTCCCGTGTCCAACCGCCACTTCAAGCAGCTCTCTCGCGAGGTGAACGCCGCCCTCCCGAGGCCTGAGGCCGCACGGTGTCGTGGGAACAAGCCTGACAGTAGAAGGTAGGGGTACGAATGGAGAGGGCAGAGTCCTAGCTACGGCGAGGTTGTACACACAGATGTATGAGTTCAGGCCCCTCTCGTGGAGGTAACAGCCCTACGTCTCAGTGCTCCGGAGAGTTCTCTACTCTGTCGAGTGAAATATGTGTGTTGTGTTACAAAAGGTTGCGAACCCTTCTACCAGCGGGGAGGGGTGGCTTATATAGAGTGCGCTGCCCCTCATAACGCCCGGCATTAAGGGGTTTAATCGTGGTCATAAAGAGGTGTACGTTACTGATAACGTACACCATAAATGCTGTTAATGATCTTGATGAATGCTTGCCCGTTAGCCTCCCTGGGGTGACTCCTGGACTCCTGCGGTCGACTGTCTTCAGATTCTTCCGAGTGAAAGATAACCGTCGAGTGAAAGGCATCTCCGAGTGTATATTGTCGAGTGACTTATGCTTCTTCGCTAGTTCAGTCGGAGACTTCCTTGTGGCCCTTAAGCTTTCTGGGGCAGTGTCCTTAGGTAGGATATGCAGGTCAGGCCTATAACCCTACCCTAGGTACGTATCCCCATCATTAGCCCCCGAATGGATAGGGGTTCGAGGGTAAAAGGTGTCAATGCAGGTTCAAACGAGACACCAAAACTCCGAGTGTATTTTGAGGCTTCCTCGAAATCTGCGTCGATTGAAACCTTAACCGTTTGCCCTGATCAATTCCGTCTTGAAGTTATCCGAGTAAAACTGAGCTTGAAAACCGTTCCGAGTAAAACTGGTTCGAGAGTCCGAGTGATCTGGAAAACCTTCTGACGAACAGTTTGCTCCACCGGGTCCGAGCCTCGCGGGCTTCGAAATTTGGATAAGAGCGCGCGCGCAGCGGAGATGGCGTAACTGCTAAGGCAAGTGCGGGAACGACGCCTCGATTATCGCGCCGCCCAAATCGCCACGTACCGCTCCTCCTCTGATTTCGGGATATTCAGAGATCCGGCGGGCCCGCAGGTCAGTGGCTCACTTGAGTGCATATAAGAGGCGACGACGCCGGTGCTGGCACAGTATTTTTCTCCCAAATCCACTCCTCTCCTCTTCTTCCTCCGCCCTGCACTGCTTCGTTGACCGCCGCCGCCATGACGAAGGGCAAGACGGAGAAGCTCGAGCGCGCCCAGAGGGGAGGCGCCAAGGCGAAGAAGCCGTCGGGAGCCCGGTCGACGGTGCCGCCGGGGTGGATCCAGGGGGATTTTCTCCAATCGACGGTCACTGCGGAAGATGTGGACAAACTCGTCGTCGACGGGTTGATAGCTGCCGATTCCTGGCGGTTGCCGAAGGGGGAGATCGAGCCGGAGCCACGCGACGGCGAGCGAGTTCTGCTTCTCACCCACATCGAGCGAGGTTTCTCCATGCCTCCCCATCCGTTCATCCGCGCTTTCTTGAACTATTTTGGAGCGCAACTCCACCACCTTCCTCCGAATGCGATTGCATATCTTTCCTGCTTCGTAACTTTGTGCGAATGTTTCCTGGGCTGTCCCCCACATTGGGGTTTGTTCAAGCACATATTCTCTGTCCGATCCCAAGCTGTCAAGAAAGCCAATCCCAAAGATAGCAAAACCAATGTGATCCAACTGTGTGGTGGCTTAGCGATTCAGAAGAGAGGTAGGAGTGGGTTCCCCTCTATGACCTTTCCCGATTCTGTTCGGGGATGGCAGTCGACCTGGTTTTACTGCAAAGATGCCGCATCGCCAAATATGTCGACTGGGCTTCCTCCCTTCACCTTGGATCGACCTGTTACTCCCAAACCGCTGTACGTGACAAAGGTAGAGAAAATCCAGGTAGGGATCTTAGTGAACGCCATATCCGAACTGATCCGCGGTGGAGTGACTGGTCTGGACCTCCTTGAAACGTTTCTGAGTCGGCGAATTCAGCCTCTCCAAGCTCGGGATCACACCATGTGGCATTATTCGGGCCCTGAGGATACCACTCGGACTCATCCTGAGGAAGTTTCCGATCAGACTGTTTCTCAGTGGCTCAGGAGCATCACTGGAGCCTGTGATAACCCGGAAGGATCCAAACGAATTCCGCCTTTCTCCGCTTTGAACCCGCCAAAGAACTTGGTGAGTCATATACTTGTCGATTGTTTTAATACTTTGCCGAGTAACTGAATCTTCAGTCGACTGAATTTGAAGCTTGAACCTCGCAGGAATTTACGAACATGTACTCGCCCATACCCAATGGAGAACATCTTGATGAAGAGGAAGGAAGCGTCGACGGCAGCGCAGACGGTGACTATGCTGACGACACCGAGAGCAGTGATGACGACCTGGATGAGGATGAGGTGGAGGCCCCTGTCCCTTCGCGCACCGAGCGTCGAGCCAGGCAGCAGAACGACCCGGAGGTCACCCCGAGCAAAACAGTGGCGTCGAGCACAAGGAACCCGAAACGTGACCGTGTCGCGGCATCGGGGTCGACTGAAAAGGCTGCAAAACAGCTCAAGCCAGACGTGCCAAAGCCTCGGAAGGCCCTGCCTCGAATCAAGATAGCCGTGCCTGTTGCCTCCACGTGAGTGTTCGTTTTCCTTATTCTGCTGTTGAAGAACTTTATGTTGACGTTGACCGAGTGAAATATATTTGCCAGAGCCGCTACCTCCGTAACGTCGCCCCATCGGGATGATGGAGACCATATGGAAGTAGACACTCCTGATGCGGCCTCCTCCCTACGAGGTATGACAATCCCACACTTTACTCTGCTTGCTGAAGAATAATTGTCGAGTGTCGAATGCAGCTGACGAAGTCATCGAACTGGAAGATGATGAGGAGTCGCGGCGGGGAGCGGAGGATGAAGCTGTGCTTCCGGAGGCTCCGCGCGTGGACACTCGGGGACCACCGTCTGCCCAGACGCCCCGTGGGACGAGTGCTGCGACGCCTCCAAGCCTTGTAACTCCACTGTCGAGTGCTCCGCCGGCCACTTCTACTCTGGTGGCTTCGACGCAGATCGGACAATCCCAAGCACCTCCAGCTGCTCCATTGACTACACCAATACACTCGACGCCTGCATACCCTTTGTACCACGTCCCGGAGGACCAAACCGGAGCTGCCAAGGAAGCCATGATCCAGGCTGGGCAGATGATGCTACGAACAAAGGAGGCGTATGAAGCCAGCAAGTTAGCCTATGATGCCAGCTCAGCGCTTCAGGCCAACGTCCGAGTAAGTGGTATTGTAAGTTCATTTCCAATTGAATTTCTGTCCGTCTTGATTTTACACCCACTGGGGTGTTTTTCTTCGCCAGTAGACCAAATAGTTTCTGGTCCAGTGGGGGCACGCTGAGTGCACCCACTGGGTGTAGTCCCCGAGACCACTGTCGAATGACGAAGGCTTCGGCGGGGGTCTTAATATTGTTTCCATTCGACAGGGCAGACCTTGTCGAGTACAAATGGGTCCAGTGGGGGCACGCTGAGTGCACCCACTGGGTGTAGTCCCCGAGGCCGCCGTCGAGTGCTTGCTTCGGCGGTGGTCTGATAGAGACGATGTTCGGTTGCTTGCTTCTTTCTTTTATACTCGGACAGGCCAGACCTGGTCGAGTGTTTTCGTTTCCAGTGGGGGCACGCTGAGTGCACCCACTGGGTGTAGTCCCCGAGACTACTGTCGATCGTTGACGATGGGCAGTAGTCTTTAGAACTATTTTGCAGGTTTCATGGACATCATTTCCATCAACCATGGTATGGTGCTTGTATAGGGTTGTGGGGTGGGGTGGCGGGCCGTCTTTCAGTCGAGTGCAATTGAACCCCTTTTCCACTCGGGAGTAGAGAAATGGTTATGTCGACTGAACCCCTATTTCTGCTGATTTCAGAAAGCCTGTGGGCTCGGGACCAAGTACGTCGAGCTGGAGAAGGAAAAGAACCGACTTCTGCTGGATCTGGAACTGACGAACAACAACCTGGACCGTGCACAGACCGAACTGAAGACTTTGGGAGGTAATCTTTGTTGATCAATTGTATTATCACTTTCAATTTCCATCTTTTGAACCGAGTGAATCCACTCAAACAGACGTACGTGATGAAAACCGTCGTCTCCGAGTGCGCCTCAACAATGCTATTTCTTTAGATACCATGAAGAAAGCGCTCGAGGACAAGGACAAATCACTTGCTGATGCTCAGAAGGAAGCGAAGGAGAAGACTGTAGCTGCTGAGAAGAAACTTGCTGCAGCCAGTAAACTGGAAGAGGAGAACGCCAAGCTCAAGCAGGAACGATCCGAGTGGATCAAAAAACTCGAAGAGCAGACCAAGAGTAGGACCGCTCTGGAGAAACACATGGGCGACTTTGCGAAGAAAATGTTCAGCATGCTCGAAGGTAACCCTCATTTGTCGAATGAATTTCTCCGGTTTTTCCAGAATGGTATTATGATCACCCTTTCACTTTCTCTTCATGTAGAATTCTGTCGAGACTTCGAAAAAGAAACTGAAGAAATTGAACCCAATCTGGACCCCACAAAGTCTCTCGTCAAAGACGCCGTGGCCATGGATATGTTTCGTCTCGAAGCTCGTCTCAAGAGCGTCCAAGGATTCATCACTCGGCTGAGAGCTGCATTTGAGAAGGTCGACAAGGAACTGTGGCCTGAAGATCCTCTCCAGACTGACCTCGAGTCAATGATGACTCGGCTCAATGAGATTCCCAATCGAGTGCAATCGTGGAAGAAATCTGCTGCCCGCTGTGGAGCTGACGTGGCACTTTCACTCGTCAGGGTTCATTGCAAGGAAGCTAGAGAGGACAAACTGAAGGATCTCCGAGTGACCAACACGAAGAAACTCAAATTTGAAGATTTCATGGAGACTTTCATCGATGCTGCCACTCGGATCGCCGACGGAATCGACCTGGATACCTTTGTTGAGCCTTCAAGTCCTGCTGGAGCTTAAATTGGTATTTTGCTTATGGTAAAAACTTTATTTGCCTCGGTATGCCGAGTGTTGGTGTAACCGAGTAAACTTCGTTCAGGCTTAAGCCTGAGAACTTCCCTTTTGCGCGAACAAGTTTCTGCTGCGCTGGAGATTTTAGTCTTACTCGCATTTCGCTTTCTGACATTTAGCTTGGCCGAATTTATTTGATTCTTGAGTGAAACGGGTGTTCTGCACTCGAAAGAATTTGGGACTTAGACGAGGACTGGCTCGCAGCTAAGCTTCCGAGTGTATTGTATGTAATACACTCGGAAAGGTTTTAAACTTAGGCGAAACGGATTCGCGGCTAAGCCCCCGAGAGAGAGGATTGCTCTTCACTCGGAGTAATTTTTGAACTTAGACGAGGTCTGGCTCGCAGCTAAGTCTCCGAGTGTATTGAATGTAATACCCTCGGAAAAGTTTTAAACTTAGTCGAAACGGATTCGCAGCTAAGCCCCCGAGAGAGAGGACTGCTCTTCACTCGGAGTAATTTTTGAACTTAGACGAGGACTGGCTCGCAGCTAAGTCTCCGAGTGTATTGAATGTAATACACTCGGAAAAGTTTTGAACTTAGGCGAAACGGATTCGCAGCTAAGTCTCCGAGTGTATAGAATGTAATACACTCGGAAAAGTTTTGAACTTAGGCGAAACGGATTCGCAGCTAAGCCTCCGAGTGTATAGAATGTAATACACTCGGAAAAGTTTTGAACTTAGGCGAAACGGATTCGCAGCTAAGCCCCCGAGAGAGAGGATTGCTCTTCACTCGGAGTAATTTTTGAACTTAGACGAGACTGGCTCACAGCTAAGTCTCCGAGTGTATTGAATGTAATACACTCGGAAAAGTTTTGAACTTAAGCGAAACGGATTCGCAGCTAAGTCTCCGAGTGTATAGAATGTAATACACTCGGAAAAGTTTTGAACTTAGGCGAAACGGATTCGCAGCTAAGCCTCCGAGTGTATAGAATGTAATACACTCGGAAAAGTTTTGAACTTAGGCGAAACGGATTCGCAGCTAAGCCCCCGAGAGAGAGGATTGCTCTTCACTCGGAGTAATTTTTGAACTTAGACGAGACTGGCTCGCAGCTAAGTCTCCGAGTGTATTGAATGTAATAAACTCGGAAAAGTTTTGAACTTAGGCGAAATGGATTCGCAGCTAAGCCCCCGAGAGAGAGGATTGCTCTTCACTCGGAGTAATTTTTGAACTTAGACGAGGTCTGGCTCGCAGCTAAGTCTCCGAGTGTATAGAATGTAATACACTCGGAAAAGTTTTGAACTTAGGCGAAACGGATTCGCAGCTAAGCCCCCGAGAGAGAGGATTTATCTTTACTCGGAGTAATTTTTGAACTTAGACGAGGTCTGGCTCGCAGCTAAGTCTCCGAGTGTTTTGAATGTAATACACTCGGAAAAGTTTTGAACTTAGGCGAAACGGATTCGCAGCTAAGCCCCCGAGAGAGAGGATTGCTCTTCACTCGGAGTAATTTTTGAACTTAGACGAGGTCTGGCTCGCAGCTAAGTCTCCGAGTGTATTGAATGTAATACACTCGGAAAAGTTTTGAACTTAGGCGAAACGGATTCGCAGCTAAGCCCCCGAGAGAGAGGATTGCTCTTCACTCGGAGTAATTTTTGAACTTAGACGAGGTCTGGCTCGCAGCTAAGTCTCCGAGTGTATTGAATGTAATACACTCGGAAAAGTTTTGAACTTAGGCGAAACGGATTCGCAGCTAAGCCCCCGAGAGAGAGGATTGCTCTTTACTCGGAATAATTTTTGAACTTAGACGAGACTGGCTCGCAGCTAAGTCTCCGAGTGTATTGAATGTAATACACTCGGAAAAGTTTTGAACTTAGGCGAAACGGATTCGCAGCTAAGCCCCCGAGAGAGAGGATTGCTCTTCACTCGGAGTAATTTTTGAACTTAGACGAGGTCTGGCTCGCAGCTAAGTCTCCGAGTGTATTGAATGTAATACACTCGGAAAAGATTTGAACTTAGGCGAAACGGATTCGCAGCTAAGCCCCCGAGAGAGAGGATTGCTCTTCACTCGGAGTAATTTTGAATGTAAATCTGTGCGATCGGAATCGACAATAGACTGCGGGAGTCTTCATTCAATCCATAACATCGTCTGGGATACTCTTATTACATCAAAACAACTCTGTTATCAAGAATAAAAACGTCGAAGTAGGTCCGCATTCCAGGCGCGTGGCTCGTCAATATTCTTCTTCAAGTTGAAAAGATGGTACGCCCCGTTGTTAAGCACCTTGGTAATGACGAATGGGCCCTCCCAGGCTGGGGCCAATTTATGAGGTCGCTGCTGATCCACTCGGAGCACCAAATCCCCTTCGTGGAATGAACGGCTCTTGACATGTCTTGCATGGAAGCGGCGAAGGTCTTGTTGATATGCAGTTGATCGGATCAGGGCCATCTCACGCTCCTCATCCAGGAGATCCACTCCGTCCTGTCTTGCTTGTTCAGCCTCGTCTTCAGAGTAAAGATCCACTCGAGGAGAATTGTGAAGGATGTCACTTGGCAATACGGCTTCGGCCCCATATACAAGGAAGAAAGGAGTTCGTCCAGTCGACCGGTTGGGAGTTGTCCTCAAGCCCCACAGAACAGACGGTAACTCAGTGACCCAAGCTCCGGCAGCATGATCAAGATCTCGCATGAGCCGAGGCTTCAATCCTTGGAGGATAAGGCCATTCGCTCGCTCAGCTTGACCGTTTGACTGGGGGTGCGCAACAGATGCGTAATCCACCCGAGTGCCTTGAGAAGAGCAATAGTACCTGAACTCTTCCGAGTCAAAGTTAGAACCATTGTCTGTAATGATATTGTGAGGGACCCCATACCGGAACGTTATCTCTTTTATGAATTTGATAGCAGTGCGGGCGTTCAGCTTCCTGATGGGTTTAGCTTCGATCCACTTAGTGAACTTGTCGACTGCAACCAGTAAATGAGTAAACCCACTCTGACCTGTTCTAAGGGGTCCAACCATATCCAAGCCCCACACAGCAAACGGCCAGACGAGTGGAATGGTCTTCAAGGCAGACGCAGGTTTGTGTGACAGATTCGAGTAAAACTGACATCCTTCGCAGTGATCGACAATATCTTTAGCCATCTCATTGGCGCGTGGCCAGAAGAAACCAGCTCGATAAGCTTTGGCAACAATCGTC
This sequence comes from Elymus sibiricus, assembly GCA_039707655.1. Lineage (NCBI taxonomy): Eukaryota > Viridiplantae > Streptophyta > Magnoliopsida > Poales > Poaceae > Elymus > Elymus sibiricus. The sequence continues at coordinate 260,624,218 of CM077674.1, forward strand.
CTAGAGGACGCATGATGGCCACAAGTTCCCGAGTGAATCTCCTCCAGAATCAGTCGACCTTCTTCAGGAGAAATGCACCGCTGAGCTACGCCAGTCACACTTTCTCTGTAGAGTTGTTCATTGATCACAGTGAAAGCCTTGGACCTGCGGACTATCTGCCGAGCCTCATCTTCATCAACTGGGAGTTCTCTTCTGAGAATGTACGCAATATATGGTACAGTCCAGTCGGGCGTGATTACCAAAATCTCCATGACCAGATCAATGACAGCTGGGACATCAACTTCAGTCGGATCAGAAGCACTCTTTGCCTGCGGGGGCTCTTCAGTGAAAGGATCTTCTTGCACCGAAGGAGAATGAATGTGTTCGAGAAATACATTGCTGGGGACAGGTTTCCGAGTGGATCCAATCTTTGCCAACTCATCAGCTGCTTGATTCTTCACTCGGGGAACATGATGGAGTTCCAAACCTTCAAATTTCTTCTCAAGTTTTCTTACTGCATTGCAGTATCCAGTCATAGCGGGGTTCCTGACATCCCACTCTTTCATCACTTGATTAACCACCAAATCAGAATCGCCATATACCATCAGGCGACGGACGCCGAGTGAAATGGCCATACGCAATCCATACAAAAGTGCTTCATATTCAGCTTCATTGTTGGAGGAATCAAAGTGAATCTATAAGACATAACTGAGCTTATCACCTTTTGGGGATACCAGAACGACGCCAGCACCAGACCCATTCAACATCTTTGAACCATCAAAGAACATGGTCCAGTGTGCCGAGTGAAGTTGGATTGGCTGCTGTTGCTCAATCCACTCGGCGAGGAAATCAGCCAGCGCTTGAGATTTGATTGCTTTCTTCGCCTCAAACTTGATATCAAGATGAAGGAGCTCAATAGCCCATTTGGCCACTCGACCAGTCGCGTCTCGATTATTGAGAATTTCAGACAACGGAGCATCACTGACGACTGAAATGGAGTGATCCTGAAAATAGTGTGCTACCTTCTTTGCAGTCAGATATATACCATATACGAGCTTCTGGTAATGTGGATATCTTTGCTTCGACGGAGTCAACACTTCAGAAATATAATAGACCGGGCGTTGAACTTTGTAAGCCTTGCCTTCTTCTTCTCGCTCGACAGTTAGTACTGTACTGACGACCTGATTAGTGGCCGCAATGTACAATAACAATGGCTCTTTGCTGTGCGGAGCAGCAAGCACCGGCTGGGTGGTAAGCAGGGCTTTGAGCTCGACAAACGCTGCTTCAGCTTCTGGAGTCCACTCAAATGTATCAGACTTTTTCATCAGTCGGTATAAAGGCAGTGCCTTCTCACCGAGACGAGAAATGAATCGACTCAATGCTGCCAAGCAACCTGTAAGCTTCTGGACATCGTGCACACGCTCAGGGCTTTTCATTCGGACGATGGCGCCGATCTTTTCAGGGTTGACGTCGATTCCTTTCTCGGAAACGAGGAAACCGAGCAATTTGCCACCAGGAACGCCGAAAGTGCATTTAGTCGGATTTAACTTAATATCATATCTCCTCAAATTGGCGAATGTTTCAGCCAAGTCAGACAACAGGTCGGAACCTTTGCGAGACTTGACCACGATGTCATCCATATAAGCTTCGATGTTCCGAGGGATCTGATCGAGCAAACACTTCTGAATCATGCGCATGAAAGTAGCGCCAGCATTCTTCAAACCAAAAGGCATGGTGATATAACAGAAACACCCGAAAGGGGTGATGAAGGCTGTCTTTATTTCATCTGGACCAAACAGACGGATCTGATGGTAGCCAGAATAAGCATCAAGAAAAGATAAACGCTCGCATCCCGCAGTTGAGTCGACAATCTGATCAATGCGGGGGAGCGGGAAATGATCTTTCGGGCAGACCCGATTGATATGTTTGAAATCAATACACATGCGAAGAGACTTGTCTTTCTTAGGGACCATGACAACGTTTGATAACCACTCGGAGTGGTAAATCTCACGTATAAACTTGGCCGTCAAGAGACGAGCCACCTCTTCGCCGATTGCTTTTCGCTTCTCTGTTGCTGACCGACGCAAATGTTCCTTCACAGGCTTGGCCTTCGGATCAACTCTCAAACGGTGCTCAGCCAGTTCCCTGGGTACACCAGGCATGTCAACGGGCTTCCATGCGAAGATGTCCCAGTTCTCACGGAGGAACTGGATGAGCTCGGCTTCCTATTTGCTGTCGAGTGTTGTTGAGATGTTGGTCGGGGCAGCAGTCGGATCTGTCGGGTGAATGTGCACCTTCTTCACCTCTCCTGCCGACTGAAAAGCTGACTCAGAAGCGGGCTTCTTAGCACGCAACAGGTCGGCAGGATCAGCATTTTTCTTGTATTCCTCCAACTCAACCATAGCCATCTGCTGGTCGGCGATCTTGGAGCCCTGCTGGAGGCACTCCTCAGCCCTTTGTCGATTGCCAGTGACTGTGATCCCGCCTTTTGGTCCAGGCATCTTCAGCTTGAGATACACGTAACATGGTCGGGCCATGAAACGGGCATAAGCTGGTCGACCAAGGATGGCGTGGTAGGCACTCTGGAAATCTACCACTTCAAACGTCAGTTTTTCCTTGCGAAAGTGCTTGTCATCACCAAACACCACATCCAATGCTATCTGGCCGAGTGAACGGGCCTTCTTCCCAGGGATTACTCCATGAAACTGCATGTTGCTTTCACTGAGCCGGGACATCGGAATGCCCATTGCCTTAAGGGTATCAGCATACAGGATGTTCAGACCGCTCCCGCCATCCATCAAAACTTTGCGGAGTCGAGTGCCCCCCACAACTGGGTCTACCACCAGTGCTTGCCGCCCGGGGGTAGCAATGTGCGCAGGGTGATCTGACTGACTGAAAGTGATAGCAGTTTGAGACCACTTGAGATATGTGGGGGTAGAAGGAACCGCCATGTTAACCTCCCTGTTGATAACTTTCAGTCGACTCTTACTCTCAACATCAGCAAAAATCAACAAGGTGGCATTGACTTCAGGGAACTCTTCTTTTTCTTCTTCATCTTCTTTCTCAGGGTCTTTCTCACTCGACTGGTTCTCTTTGAATGACTGGATCAACAAACGGCACTGTCGAGTGGTATGCTTCGGCAATATCAAATTGCCCTCTTCATCTTTCCTCGTGTGGATTGCACACGGTAAATCCAAAACATCAGTACCCGACTGATTCTTTGACTTCTTTGGGGTGAACTTAGCCTTGGACTTTCCCTTATTCTTGCCTTGTGCCGCCAGGGCGGCCGCTTCTGCCTGAGCAGGGGGATCAGCTTTGCGCTTTTGTTTCCGACTGGAATTCCCACCTGCATCATTGTCGACTAATTTGGCTTTACCGCTTCGGAGGCGGTCTTCTTCTTCTCCATTGGCGTACCGAGTGGCAATCTCCATCATCTTGCTCATAGAAATGTCACCGGTGCGACCAAACTTCAGATAGAGCTCTCTGTATCTAACCCCAGCCTTGAAGGCACAAACAGCTTGATGCTCGGAAACATTCTCCACCGTGTGATGCAAGGTGGACCAACGCTGAATGTAATCTCGCAAGGTTTCATTGGGCTTCTGGACACAGTGCTGCAAATCAATCAAACCAGCTGGACGTTTACAAGTGCCTTCAAAAGTTCTGATAAACACTCGGGCTAAATCTTCCCAGCAATAAATGCTAGAGGGAGCCAAACGATTTAACCAAGCTCTGGCCGAACCATCCAACATCAAGGACAGATGCTTCATGGCTATGTTGTCGTTACCTCCACCAATCTGTACAGCCACTCGGTAATCATCCAACCAGGTTTCAGGCTTTGACTCGCCAGAAAACTTGCCAATCCCGGCCGCCAACCTGAAGTTGGGGGGAATCTCTGCAGAGCGAATGGCTCTGCTAAAACACTCGGGCCCAGAAACAACAGCACTGCTTCCACTCGGATAATCTCTGTTATGACCATCTCTGTGGGCTCTGCCTCTGTCGACCCTCCTTTGAGCAAGGACATCCCTTGCGTCAAATCCGGGATTCCGCTCATCACCGAACGGGCGCCTATCATCATTGAGCCGGGACACATAAGAACCATTCCGCGGAGGAGAAAACATTCGACGGCGGTCATCACGGTGATAACGGGGAGCAGACTGATCTCGCCCCTGATCTCTGTACCGGTCTTCACGGTATTCTCCGCCTCTGCGACGCGAAGGTGACCCAGGACTGTGAGCCGACTGAACTGTTTCTGCCCTGGTAGAATTGCCATGTAACCTGTTCTGCGACTGAGAAACAGCTGCGTTCTGGTGCTGCGCCGCCTCAAGCAATGTCTTGATCTGCTGCAGACCTCTACCAGCCTCTGATCGTGACGGTTGAATAGACTCTGCAATTCTAGCAGCTGCTGCAACATTTAAAACTGGAGTACGAAATACCTCGACGTTATTTCGAGATCTACTCGGAAACAACTGTCGCTGCTGTCGATTGGGACGTGGTGGACGCTGCCCAGCACGCTCGTCGAGTGCCTCCTGCATCTCTATGAGCCGAAGGCGTGTAGCCTCCATGGCCTGGGCCTCAGCGGTCGTACCGAAGATGGGAGTACGGAGAACATCCTCATCCCGGCGCTGCTGATCATTCGACGTTCCACCAATCTCACGCCTGGAGTGGTTGAAGCCGGGCGGCGGACTCTGATGAGAGCCAGCCATGAAAACTTCCGCCGCAGGGTCGCAGCTCTCGCACTCGGAAGGGATGTCGGACTGATCCGACGCCGAGTCCAACACGCCGTGAAGTGACTCGGCGGGCTCGATGGCCGCAATCTGCGGGGACGAAACCTGGCGTGCCACCGCGTGCCGCACCCAACGCTGTAGCCGCGAGCGACCGGATCGCTTGCGACGATGAACAGCAGGGAGGGCCGACACACACGGAGTCGACGACTGAAGGAGAAGAACGCCGCAGGAGCTTGCACAGAAGTGCGTCGCCCCGCGAATCGGGAGCGCTTCCACATCCAAAGGCGCTTCCTGGAGCCATGCCGAATCGTCGGCGGTGAAGGTGAGCACTCCGAGACGGATCTCGCGGCCCAGGAACAAATCACCACCGGAAGACATGACGAAGGAGAAAAAATGCAAACTCGCCGGAAGTCGCTTAGACGCCTGCCCCAAGGTGGGCGCCAACTGTCGTGGGAACAAGCCTGACAGTAGAAGGTAGGGGTACGAATGGAGAGGGCAGAGTCCTAGCTACGGCGAGGTTGTACACACAGATGTATGAGTTCAGGCCCCTCTCGTGGAGGTAACAGCCCTACGTCTCAGTGCTCCGGAGAGTTCTCTACTCTGTCGAGTGAAATATGTGTGTTGTGTTACAAAAGGTTGCGAACCCTTCTACCAGCGGGGAGGGGTGGCTTATATAGAGTGCGCTGCCCCTCATAACGCCCGGCATTAAGGGGTTTAATCGTGGTCATAAAGAGGTGTACGTTACTGATAACGTACACCATAAATGCTGTTAATGATCTTGATGAATGCTTGCCCGTTAGCCTCCCTGGGGTGACTCCTGGACTCCTGCGGTCGACTGTCTTCAGATTCTTCCGAGTGAAAGATAACCGTCGAGTGAAAGGCATCTCCGAGTGTATATTGTCGAGTGACTTATGCTTCTTCGCTAGTTCAGTCGGAGACTTCCTTGTGGCCCTTAAGCTTTCTGGGGCAGTGTCCTTAGGTAGGATATGCAGGTCAGGCCTATAACCCTACCCTAGGTACGTATCCCCATCACACGGCCCCTCAAGTGGTCGCAGTACGCCATCACCTTCGACTCCAAGGACCACCCCAAGTCCACGGCCGCCGCAGGCGCATTCCCCATGCTATGCACTCCCACCATCAGCAACGTCGTGGTCACCAAGACCCTCACCGACGGAGGCGCCGGCCTCAATGTGATCTCCATCGAGACCTTCGAGATGCTCCAAGTGCCCTATGACCAGCTGATGCCGACCAGGCCCTTCTCCGGAGTGACTAATGGCTCCACCATCCCTCCGGAGCAAGTGCGCCTTCCCGTCACCTTTGGCACCCGCAAGAACTACCACACCGAGCTCATCGACTTTGACGTGGCGCACATCGGCCTGCCGTACAACACCATCTTGGGCTACCCAGCTCTCGCCAAGTTCATGGCGGCGACCCACCACGCCTACAACGTCCTCAAGATGCCTGGCTGCAGCGGCATCATCACCGTCACCTGCGACGAAAAGGACGCGGTCTGCTCCCTTGAGCATGCCTACAAGGCTACCGCTGCCGCGCATTCGGCCGACGAGGACGCGATCGAGCCTCCTGAGGCCGCACCCACGAAGAAGAAGCAGATGTTCTCTCAGGACCACGCCGAGACGAAGAAGGTGTCGGTTGACGGCAGTGGCTCAGGCCCTGCCTTCACCATCGGCGCCTGCCTCCCTCCCGCATAGGAAAGCGTGCTCGTCGCCTTCCTTCGGGCAAACTCGGATGTCTTCGCCTGGAAAGCGTTTGACTTGTTCGGTGTACCGAGGGAGGTGATCGAGCACCACTTAGCGGTGTGCCCCAATGCATGCCCCATCAAGCAAAAAGCACGGCGCCGGGCGCTCGAGAAGCAAGAGTTCATTGTTCAAGAAGTACACAAGCTGCAAGAAGCTGGAGTAGTCCATGAGGTGCGCCATCCCGAGTGGCTCGCCAACCCGGTCATCGTCCCCAAGAAGGGTGGCAAGGAGCGAATGTGCGTCGACCTCACGAGCCTCAACAAGGCCTGCCCTCAAGACCCCTTTCTGCTGCCGCGCCTCGGCCAGGGCGTGGACTCCACCACCGGTTAGGCCCGCATGCCCTTCGGCCTGAGGAATGCCGGCGCCGCCTTCCAGCGGCTGACGCGCTTCGAGCCCCCTTGGCCTCAAGAGCCCCTCGGTCCCTGAGGAGCAAGCTTCCGCGGCAAACCTCGCTGGGCGACCCGCGCACTTCTCCAGCACAGTACTACCAGGTGATTTTTGGGTTGTTTAATTGAGGGCGCCTCACGGGCCGCACCAACCTCAAGCTGATCCGTGCCGGACACGGCAGCCTTCCCCCTCTTCCTTTTGGTCGTGTAATGAATCCTACTGGTTATGCTCTAATAAGTTTATGTTGCTTACATAATTGCGTATTTGGTACGATGCCGTCTCGAGAGCGCCGCGCGCTCGTGACCCTTCTCCTGACCGTTCCATGAGCGGGGGCTAGGCATGGCGCCTGTGCTCGGGTCCGTCCCTACAATGCCGCTAAATCCAAGTGACTGAGCTCTGAATCACGGGCCTGTTCCCATGCACGTCACCTCACCAAGGTCCTTGGTGCCTCATCTCCTCACGCAATGGCCACGAGCAAGCTAGCAAGCGCACGTCGCTCCCCCATTGTGAGATTTGTCGACATGCAGTTGTCTCAGGAGGCAAGCTGCTCGGAAGCCTCGCGGGCGGCGTCTCGCAACCTGACATACCAGCGACGGCTGCAGGCCCGCTCGGGGGCTGGGTCCTGATGGCGTAGAGCGTCGAGGCAAACGAGAAAGAGAAAAACAGGGCTCGCGAGAGGACTTCGGGGGGGAACACACACATTCCAAACCACAAAGCATTAAATTAAAACATAGAAGCCACTGTTTTCATACCCCCATGGGGATACATCGACGCAGTGCAGGAGAAAAAAGGAAAAGAAGAAAGAGGCCTAGGCGGGGTGCCGTCATCCCCAAGACTCCAACACAGACGCCACGCGCGCCTAGTCGGAGTCTTCATCTTCGCTCTTGACGCGGGGGGAGCTGCCGTAGCTCCCGTTCCCACCGGAGAAGGCGGCATCGTTGTCGCTGTCATCCTCGCTGGAGGAGCCGCTGTAGCTGTCAACCTCGCTCTCAGCGTAGCACTCCAGGCGGCTGCCGGAGATCCCGAAGATCTTCACGAAGAGCGTGGCGGACCCGTCGTACTTGAACTGAAGGACGTGGCCCCGCTTCGGGCCACGAGCGAGGGTGAACGACTTCCACCCCTGCTTCAAGAACATGAAGCCTGGGGGGGTGAACTCCGTCGCCACCCAGGAGGGGCCGTTGCAACAGCCATCCGCCTGCACCCACAGGCCCAAGGGCACGCGGTCCGCCATCGCCTCCGCGAAGGAGTCGGGAAGCCAGAGCCAGGTGCAAGGCCGGTGATGCATGTTCACTATGAACTCATGAGCCGCCTCCGCTGAGTGGCTCCCTGCCTGGGGTGGTAGGGCGGCTGCCCCGCCGCGGCCTGTCGTGGGTGCAAGTCTGACAGTAGTGTGTGGGGGTAGGAATGAGAGGGCAGAGCCTAGCTACGGCGCAGGTGTTACACTCGGATTTACGAGTTCAGGCCCCTCAGCGGTGGAGGTAATAGCCCTACGTCTTAGTGCTCTGGAGCTGCATTGCTTGAGTGTATGATTACAACAGGTTGCGAACCCTTGGAATGGAGCAGGGGGGCGGCTTATATAGTCTCGCCAGCCCTCCCATGAACGCCAGCCATTACAGTGGGTTAAGAGGGGTATAAGTGCGCCAGGTAACAGGCGTATTGATGACAATTAATACAGATGAACGTCCGTCCCGACCGTTGCGCTCCTGGAGTCTCCTGGTCTTCTCTGGTCGAGTGACTTTCAGGTACTCCGAGTGAAATAGCTGGTCGATTGGACTCCGGCTTCCGAGTGGTTTATTGGACTCCGGCTTCCGAGTGGTTTATTGGACTCCGAGTGAATGTCAGTCTGCGGAACTCTTGGTTGCTGATCTGGCCCTGGGGCCCAGTATAAGGCGTGCGGAGTCCTAGGGTAGGGTATGTAGGTCAGGCCTGTTACCCTATCCCTAGTACATGCCCTCGTCATTAGCCCCCGAATCGGTCGAGGTTAGGCGGGTCGAGTCAAGGCGGACTCCCAGGCGAGTTGAGCGCTACGGAGGCGCTCAAGAACTCTTACTGGTCGTTAGGCGCCCTTGTCTTCATGCGGCACCTTGACGGATTCTGGACCGTGTGTCGTCCGAGTGAAATGAGTAGTCTCCATCCGAATGAAATGAGTAGCCTCTATCCGAGTGGAATGAGTAGCCTCTATCCGAGTGAAATGAGTCATCACGCGTTGGGCGACGGATCAGCTCCGAGCGTTTATGGAATGTCTTCATCCGATTGAATTGTGAACTGCGACTGATTGTGTCAAGTGAACGTAGCGCTTGCAAATGTCATCCACGTCGGGGGCGACGATGAAGAGCCACCGCGGAAGGACGCCAAGAAGGGGACCGCAGCTCCGACTGCTTCTCAGTCTACCACACGAAAGACGCCGCCGAGCAAAATGCCTCAAGTTCCCCCTGCGCTTGCCGTGACCGTGCCTCTGGGGCAGGGTTCTTCTCAGGCTGGACCTGGTTCTGCTGCGACTCCGTCGACTACTCTGGCTTTGGTTCCGACTCCTCCCGTCGATATCTTCAGTCTGTACAAGGTGCCGGAGGACCAAACTAGAGCTAGCAAGGAGGCGATGATCCAGGCGGAACTGATGACCCAATGGCTCAAGGAGATGTGCGCAGCTGGGAAGCTGGCGTACGATGCCAGTGCCGCTCTCCAGGAGAACGTTCGAGTAAGTGCTCTTGTCAGTCGATCTCCAAGTCGTTTTTCTTCAGTTGGAATTTCAGTCGGAAAATATCCGGTACACCCACTAGGTGTTTTTTGTTTGGCCGTCACTCGGAATGGGCGGACCGTTCCGAGTGGATACCGCTCCAGTGGGGGCACGCTGAGTGCACCCACTGGGTGTAGTCCCCGAGACTGACGTAGGCCGCGGGTGGTCGGCGGGAGTCTTAGAACCTTTTGTCTCTTTTTTTTTGTTCGGCCATCACTCGGATCGGGCGGACCGTTCCGAGTGGATACCGTTCCAGTGGGGTCACGCTGAGTGCACCCACTGGGTGTAGTCCCCGAGACTGTCGTCGACTGCGGGCAGTCGGCGGGAGTCTTAGAACTTAGAATCTGATACTGGTCAAACTTGTTCCTCCCAGGAGAACTGGCCTTTGGAGTCTTAAACGGGTTTTAACTTAGGCGAAAGCTGGTTCGCAGCCAAGTCCCCGAGTGAGAGGGATGCTCGTCACTCGGAGTAGGTTTTTCACTTGGGCGAAAGCTGGTTCGCAACCAAGCCCCCTAGTGAGAGGGATGCTCGTCACTCGGAGTAGGTTTTTAACTTGGGCGAAAGCTGGTTCGCAGCCAAGCCCCCGAGTGAGAGGGATGCTCGTCACTCGGAGTAGGTTTTTCACTAGGGCGAAAGCTGGTTCGCAGCCAAGCCTCCGAGTGAGAGGGATGCTCGTCACTCGGAGTAGGTTTTAACTCGGGCAAAGCGGATTTGCAGCCAAGCCTCCGAGTGAGAGGGATGCTCTTCACTCGGAGTAGCGTTTTAACTCGGGCGAAGCGGATTCGTAGCCAAGCCTCCGAGTGAGAGGGATGCTCGTCACTCGGAGTAGGTTTTTAACTTGGGCGAAGCGGATTCGTAGCCAAGCCCCCGAGTGAGAGGGATGCTCTTCACTCGGAGTAGCGTTTTAACTTGGGTGAAGCTGATTCGTAGCCAAGCCCCCGAGTGAGAGGGATGCTCTTCACTCGGAGTAGCGTTTTAACTCGGGCGAAGCTGATTCGCAGCCAAGCCCCCGAGTGAGAGGGATGCCCTTCACTCGGAGTAGCGTTTTAACTCGGGCGAAGCGGATTCGCAGCCAAGCCCCCGAGTGAGAGGGATGCTCTTCACTCGGAGTAGCATTTTAACTCGGGCGAAGCGGATTCCCAGCCAAGCCCCCGAGTGAGAGGGATGCTCTTCACTCGGAGTAGCGTTTTAACTCGGGCGAAGCTGATTCGCAGCCAAACCCCCAAGTGAGAGGGATGCTCTTCACTTGGAGTAGCGTTTTAACTAGCGTGAAGCGGATTCGCAGCCAAGCCCCCGAGTGAGAGGGATGCTCTTCACTCGGAGTAGCGTTTTAACTCAGGCGAAGCGGATTCGCAGCCAAGCCCCCGAGTGAGAGGGATGCTCTTCACTCGGAGTAGCGTTTTAACTTGGGCGAAGCGGATTCGCAGCCAAGCCCCCGAGTGAGAGGGATGCTCTTCACTCGGAGTACGCTTTTTGACTTAGGCACACCCACTTGGGGGTTGTAAGCCAGAGAATGCGTGCGAGTGAACTTGATGTGGAACTGGAGAAGTCATGCTTTTATTCATCAATTAACACTCGAGTACTTTTATTACATCTCATCATCAAGTATAAAAACGTCGAAGCAAGTCTGCATTCCAAGCGCGGGGCTCGTCTGACGGTCTTCCTCTTCTCCGTTTGCATACCGAGTGGCAATCTCCATCATTCGGCTCATGGTCAAGGATCCTAACCGACCGAATTTCAGGATAAGCTCCCGATATCTGACTCCTGCTTTAAAGGCACAGACTGCTTGATGCTCCGTGACATTCTCCACCACATGATGCAAGGTTGTCCACCGCTGAATGTACTCCCTCAAAGTTTCATTCGGCTTCTGTACACAATGTTGTAGGTCTGTTAATCCAGCTGGGCGTTTGCACGTGCCCTCGAATGTTTTGATGAACACGCAGGCCAAATCTTCCCAGCAGTATATGCTGGCCAGAGTGAGCTGGTTGAGCCAGGCTCGGGCGGACCCTTCCAGCATCAAAGGCAAATGCTTCATAGCCACATAGTCATTTCCTCCACCAATCTGCACAGCCACTCGGTAATCCTCTAACCAAGTTTTTGGCTTGGACTCACCGGTGAACTTGCTTACTCCAGCTGCTAATCTGAAGTTAGGCGGGATCTCAGCGGCCCGGATGGCCCTACTGAAACACTCGGGCCCGAAGACGAATGCTCCACTTCCACTCGGACGATCTCTGTCCAAGTTCTCTCTCAGAGCTCTGTCTCTGTCGACCAGGTTCTGAGCGAGAACGGATCTCGCATTGAACTACGGGTCGCGATAGTCGACTGGCTCTCTCTGGCGATAACCGTCACCATGACGGGGAGGGCTGGCCCTCCGATCGTTGCCGTAAGGACGCCTGGCGTCGTACAGCCGGGGCGCGTACGAGCCATCCCGCGGAGGGGGCGACTGCATGCGGCGATGATCATCCTGACGCCGCGGAGGCGTATTCCGACTGCGACCCTGCCCCGAGTGCTGGTCTCGGTGGCGGTCTTGGTCGTTTCGCCGCGGAGGCGAGTGCCTGTTTCTCCTGGGAGACACTGGGTTGTGGGCCGACTGAACGGTGTCAGCCTGAATGGATCTGTTGTGTATCCTGTTGCGCGACTGGGAAACCGCCAAATTTTGCTCCTCTGCCGCCTTGAGCAGGGCCCGGATCTGCCGAAGACCTTCCCCCGCCTCGGATCGGGACAGCTCAATGGAATCTACTATCCGAGTGGCCGCCGCCAAATTCTGGATGGAAGTGAGGAATACCTAGAAATTCTGCTGCTGGTCATTCGAGAACACCTGCCGCTGCCGCCGACTGGAACTGGGCTGGTGCTGTCTGCGGGCGCGATCGTCGAGTGACTTCTGGAGCGCTTCCAGACGATTGCGCTCAGCCAAGTTGGCTTGGCGCACGGCCTCCAAAGCTTGAGCCTCGGGGGTCGTCCCAACGATGGGCGTCCGGAGGGCCTGCTCGGTCCTGCGCTGCAGTTCCTCTCTCTGCTCCCGAGTGAGAGTTTGGGGGATGTACTCGTCGTCGTGTGGGTCCCTGCCACCGCCGAGATCGGCGCGCGACGGGTCGCCGTTCTCCGTGCCGCCGTGGCCTTACCCAGGCGGGCTGAATGGGGAATCGGCCATCAGCACCTCTGCAGCGGGATCGCTGCTCTCGCACTCGAATAAACTTTCCGAGTGCTCGTGCACGGAGGCAAACAGATCGAAGACAGGTTCGTCGGGCTCGATTGCCGCAACTTGCGGGGCCGCAGCCTGAAGGGCCACCGCGTGCTTGACCCACCGCTGAAGCCGAGAGCGCCCGGAGCGCTTGCGACGACGGCTGGTGGAGAGTGAAGACGTCGACTGATAAGGAGCCGACGGTTGTCGAAGAAGGACGCCGAAGGAACTCGCGCGGAAGTGCGCCGCGCCGCGGACGGGCAACGCCTCGACATCCAGCGGGGCTTCCTGCAGCCACGCCGAATCATCGGCGATGAAGCTGAGGACGCCGAAACGGATCTCGCCGCCCAGAGTCAGTCCGCCGCCGGAAACCATGGTGATGATCAGAAAAATGCAACTACGCCGGAAGTCGCTAGATGCCCGCCCCACGGTGGGCGCCAACTGTCGTGGGTGCAAGTCTGACAGTAGTGTGTGGGGGTAGGAATGAGAGGGCAGAGCCTAGCTACGGCGCAGGTGTTACACTCGGATTTACGAGTTCGGGCCCCTCAGCGGTGGAGGTAATAGCCCTACGTCTCGGTGCTCTGGAGCTGTATTGCTTGAGTATATGATTACAACAGGTTGCGAACCCTTGGAATGGAGCAGGGGGGCGGCTTATATAGTCTCGCCAGCCCTCCCATGAACGCCAGCCATTACAGGGGGTTAAGAGGGGTATAAGTGCGCCAGGTAACGGGCGTATTGATGACAATTAATACAGGTGAACGTGCGTCCCGACCGTTGCGCTCCTGGGGTCTCCTGGTCTTCTCTGGTCGAGTGACTTTCAGGTACTCCGAGTGAAATAGCTGGTCGATTGGACTCCGGCTTCCGAGTGGTTTATTGGACTCCGAGTGAATGTCAGTCTGTGGAACTCTTGGTTGCTGATCTGGCCCTGGGGCCCAGTATAAGGTGTGCGGAGTCCTAGGGTAGGGTCTGTAGGTCAGGCCTGTTACCCTATCCCTAGTACATGCCCTCGTCAGGCCCCGTGCCCGCGGGTGGCACCCCTTCCACGGCCGCTGGGGCATGCGCCGGCAGCCGCCGGAGAGCGCCCGCACCCCCGGGGCGGAACCCTGGATGTGGCTGCAGAAGCACGAGCTCGGCCTCTTCCCCTCGCCATCGCCGCGGAGGCCCGCCTGGATTGAGGAGTAGGAGGGAGGAGCTGGTGAAGAAGATGGGCGGGGATTCCTTCCTCTTCGCCTTTATAGCGCTCGAGGGAGGCGCGCTCAGCGCTGTTCTGCCTTCGACGCACGCGGGGAGACGGAATGCGCGAAGGAAGGCAATGATGGTCTTGCACCACACGCGGGCAGGCTTTATGTCAGCGTGGGCGGTTATCGAGGCGTCGTGGGAGAAGTGGGGGTGTCCCCCGTCACGTCGTGCGCCACGCGGCGTGCCTGGCCCGCAGGCGGTTAGGGCCCGCGCCGTTTCACCCCCGAGTAGGCGGGAACATGCGCGCCATGGGCCCGAGAGCTACTGTCGGGCCCGTGGAACCCAGGGTATCCCGGCCCGTCTGCCTTTGGCTCAGGGCGCAACGCCTGGCGGAAGCCCAACATGCGGCCACCAGCGGACGCCTCAAGCAAGACCCCTCACGAGGCCCTGGCCTCCTGAGGGCCCCTCCTCAGGGAGCAAGCAAGACTCAGCCGCTTCATCGAGGGCCTCGCGAGGCCCTCTCGCGAGGTGGCCTCCTGAGGTTGCCTCCCGAGGCACCCTCCCGAGGGCGTGCAAGACAAGTGTTGTTCGGCTCGGTTGCGCGGTCTCATGCCCATCAATGGGTGACGCGCGCGGCGACAAACAGCGACTGAAGCCGTGCCAGCAGGTGTGGATAGAGAAGATTTCCCCTTTTGTGCTAAGGGAGCAAAGCCAGCAATCCATTTCCCAAAGCATCCCCCAAAGGTTGCCCGATCGGTGAAAGAAGACCAAGACGGCGGGCGCGCAGGGCGGAGGTCATTCCCGAGCCCACCGGCGCATCATGGACGGTCGCTTTGCAGATCAAGACCACCTTTTGTCAGGATAGACTGTGCTCCTGTCCCCCTTCAAACTTGTTGTTGTGTGACAACCCTTCCCGCCAATGTTTTCCGGGGAAGAGGACCAAGACAGATATAAAAGGAGGGCAGGGTGCCGCTGTAGAAGGGATCCCATCATCTCCTACCTTGTACGCGAGAGCATCCTCTTGCCCAGAGCAATCCCAACCAAGCAGGAGTAGGGTTTTACACCGCCAGGTGGCCCGAACCTGGGTAAACCGCTAAGTCCGCGACCCGCTCCCGCTAGCGCGCTCTCGCCGTAGCTCCGCTGTAGTTCAGTCGTGCTAGGGGACGAGGAGGTAGGAACGAGCTGACCCCAGTGTTCGAACCTTTGGGTCCCCGGAGCCCCAACTCCGACAGGCGCCTTCACAGAGCCACCTTTTACTGTTCTCACTCCTCATCTTCGTCCACCTCTGCTCCCGACGCCGCCGCGCTGTTCCAAGCTCATCATCATCGGAGACAGCACCCATCACGCCCTCTCATCATTGCCGGAGTCATCCAACACCGCGCGGCCGCGTCCACAACTCCTGAAGATCTCAAGCTTGGACCTCCAGATCTGTAAGTTCCCCTTCGCCATTGTTGCTAGTTCCTCCCTGTTCTTCGTAGTTCTTCGCCATGGCCGCCGTAGGTCACAAATATCTTTGATTTCTTTCCTGTCAGCCCATGAGATAGCTCCGCAGTATTTTTACATTTGGTAGATCTGCTATACTGCCTCTCTGAATCTCACCGGAACCTTTCCATATCCGCTAAGAATAGACCCAGATTTTTATTTTTCATTTAAAGCTAATTTCTAGATCTTCGCAACCTTGCAATCTGTTTGAAAAGTTGTTTTTCCAACTCGAGGTCCACACCGTTTCAACACTTGTGAAAATCCATGACCTTCAGGATTTACCAACTTACTTAACTCGGAAATTATGACCCGGGAATGTTCCGGCTCATCTTTCTATTTTTTCAATAACCGGGCAAACTTCTATATTCTGTCGCCTTATATCATTTCCCTACTTCCTCTGCAGCTGAAACCATGGCTCCGAAAGTTAAGATTGTCAATTGGGCAAAGTCTAACATGTCAGAGCTCAGGCTGCAAGCCCTAGTAGAATCCGGGTTACTTCCGCCCAAGGAAGAAATCGAGTGGCGAGCCCCTGAAGAAGAAATCCATCCACAGCCGGGTCAAAATGAAATCATTTTATTTGCCGACCATTTGGACAGAGGCTTTCGTCCCCCGGGTTCTAAGTTTTTCCGGGACATACTTCACTCTTTTGCTATCAGACCACAAGACTTGGGCCCCAACTCCATTCATAACTTGTGCCAATTCCAAGTTTTCTGTGAAGTTTATCTACAAATTGAGCCGTCTATCAGTTTGTTTCAAGAATTCTTCTACTTGAACCACCAGACCGAACACAAAGGTGGACCCAGCCTTGAACTTGGTGGAGTCACTATTCAAAGAAGGAAGAACTCCGCCTTCCTGGAAGCCAAGCCGGCAAGCCACCCCAAAGGATGGTACAGAACTTGGTTCTACTGCAAGGATACCTCCCCAGACCAACAGCACCCTCTGCCGGGTTATAGGGTGGACCGGCTCGACACCTCTATTGTCTTCCCAGGGTTTACCTCCAAGGAAGAAAGAGAAGCCTTAGAACCCTTATATTCCAAGATTAACGCTCTAACTGCCCATGGCCTCACCGGTGTTGATCTAACCCGGACTTGGGTGAGCTGGAGCATCCAACCCCTTGGCCTGAGAACCCGGCTCATGCACACCTACTCTGGTGAGCTTGAAGACCCGCTGCGATTCAGCCGGGTCAACCTCGAACAGAAGGATGTCATCAAGTTTGCTAAGAAGCTTCTTGGCGAAACAAAGGACTCCATTAAGCTCGTGGGACTTCCTCCCTTATATGGGCAACCCGGAACCAGTGGTAAGCCGCCCTTATAATTCTCCTTTGTCTTACGTGCACTGCCTTGCCTTTGTTGTAAACTTATTAATTTGTTGCTACACAGGAGGACGCTGACTGGTGGAAGGTCGAAACTCAAGACCCCACTCCTCCTCGAGACGATAGCGAGGAAGACCCGGAAGACTATGAAGACCAAGAGGTAGAACTCGACTCCCTTGGTCGTCTGTTTAACCAACTTGCTGACGCCACCTCCTCATAGGAACAGGTTGAAACTAGCCACGCTGGCGAGCAAGAGGTAACTTTGATCTCTTCAGACTCCGACTCACCAATACCCGTCCGAAAGAAATTCCGGGTTGCAGTCCGAAAAGTTCCATTTTCACACCGAGATGCTCATTTAGACCCACAATTTCTTTTGAAGAAAATGCAGCACATAGGAACCTCCAAACGGAAGACCCGGAGTAGTGAGGGAGAGCTGAGCGGCGGGTTAACCAATGAGCCGCCTGTATGGAGAGCGCGGACAGAAGTACCTCATAGTCCCACTCCTTCTCTTCCTCAAGCCGGCCGCTTCAAAGAGCCGCTACCTTTGAACGACTCGGCTTATCAAACATCCGCTTCCTCAGATGAATCCAGCGCCACCCAAGCGCCGACTTTTAACATCAATCCTGGGTACAAAATCTGACTATTTGCTTGTCATACTTTAAACTTCTGCCTTTATCCATTAACTGAATAACTTTTTACTCTATGCAGCGCGAAAGCCATCAAAAGGAAAATTGCCGCCGGGTCATCTGACCTTGTTGTTCAGAAGGACCTTCCTCAGGAAATCGCAACAAAGGACGCGAAGATTCCGGATGAGCCGGCCTTTCAAGATGATCCGCCGCACCAAAACACTACCGTGAGCCCGGCTCACGCCTCTCCTCCCCTTGACAATCTGGAGAAAGGAGATATGCATGAAGAGTAGCCTGCTGAAAAGGCTCAGGATGAGGTAATGGTGACGGGTGAAAATCAGAACCTTCCGCCAACAACCTCCACCGCCTTGACAAAGATTGCTGCTAAGGCTAAGTCACCAATGAGGAATAAAGGAAAGGCGGCTCTTGACTTTCATTCTTTTGAAGGCCAAGACATCCATTCACTGCACCAGTCTGTTTTGACCCGGCTGTCTGAGAGCCGGGACACAGAAATTGCCATGGTGACTACCCTCAAACAGAAGTATGAGGTAACACCTATCTCCTGGCTTGATACATATATATATGTAGCCCCCAAGGGCCGGGTTATTATTATATGATGACCCAGGTCTTCCAAAAATGCATCTGGATTCAGAACAACAAATGGTAGTCCCCGAGGGCCGGCTCATCATTGTATGATGAGCCGGGTCTCTGCTTGTATTGATGAAAAACATATGCATTAGCCCCCAAGTACCATGTTGAATGCCTGCATCTTCATGGAACTTGTTTTACTTGGAGAAAACAGATGTAGCCCCCAAGTACCGGGTCAATCTTATGGCGGCTCAAAACTTCTTTATATCTTATGTATCCTTGTGAAAACTGCCATACAGGACATGCTGAATCAAGTTGAATCCCAAGCATCCCGTTTCCAGAAGGAGGCAAAAAAAGAAAATAAATTGCGGGAAAGGGCTGAAAGAATGTCTTCAGAGTTCCACAAGTCGTTGCTCCTAATGAAAGAGACCCGGAAAGAGGCCGAGGCAACTTTTGAAAAAGAGAAGGCCATCTTGGTCAAGCGCGCAGAAGAGGCCGAGGCCAAACTGAAGCCGGTGACCCAGGAGCTAGCCACATTGAAAGGCCATATCACCGCTCTGTGCCATGCCATCTTTGGTAAGACCTCTTAAACCGCCAACTATGCCGGCTTAATATACTTAGCCGGGTTGCTGACATATTTGCACTTTTTATTTCAGGCTGAAGGAGCCATAACCTCGTGGAACAGCCCTTGGTAAAGCTGAAAACCGTCTATACCTTTGCAGAGCGGCTGTACATAGGCGGTTCACGCTGTATCAGGGCAGCAAAAAACATGAAGGCGCCGCCTTAACTGATTGCAGATATGCTGAAAGAGCTGTTGGTGGTGCCTCAATGGTTCCAAGAGTGGAAGAAGGCGGCTTGCCATCATGGAGCACTGACCGCCCTTGCACGTGCCAAGGCATATGCACCGGAGCTCGATCCGGCTCAACTTGTCCCTGGATATCCTGAATTCAATGTCGACGACTCATCCTTCACCAAGAAAGATTTTCAGCGGTGCGTCAAGGAAACCCGGGTTGCCGCCACAGCAATGACGGAAGAGATTGATCTTTCCAAATATCAAGCCGGGTATTCTAAATCAAACGAGCGGATTGAGCCGCCTAACCCTCAGCCTGTTGCCCTCACCCATCCTTGTAAGCAAACCTTTGCCCCTGACATCAACCCTTCCTCTGTGATAACAGCCAATGCAGTATTTGAGGCTTTGCACTCGATCCAGTGGGTAGTCCGCAAATCGGCAAATCAGGAAGAAGCGGCGGATGACGATGAACGTGAAGAGCCGGCTCATGGCGCTCCATCAACCTCCGGCGCAAGTATTAACCTGGAAGAGTAGATCACCGGCTCATGATTCAGTGTGATGTAAATATAATGGAACATCTGGTTTGACCACAGCCCGGTGGCGGCTTGTAATAGAAATAGGGGAAAACTTTGCTGGTGCAAGTGCCATCGAGCACTTGTGTTATTTTGCCTGTACAACTTGTTATTGAAACCTTGTCGTTTGTCAGCCATGAAATTTTGTTGCTGCTTTCAAAGTGTTTGTTTGACCACTCGGCCTCTGAGGCTATACCTTTTGACGAAGGCCAGCTGTGGAACAGATCTTTAACAACTTCTGGGTTAATGATCTGAAACCCGGTAATATGAATGGTGGCTTATCTCCAAGACTAGTAGTCAGGATTGCCAAATGAGTGTGATGGTATAATAACCCGCCAAATAAGAAAGAACTTTAATAAAACATATGCCGTGTATGAATGTATGCATGCATGCAAAAGATAGCAATAATGCAAAACATAAATGTAAGAGCCGGCTTTGAAGGCACGACTTAAAGACCGGCTTTCGAGGCTTGAGTCTGATTCGCTTTCATGAAGCAGGCTTATTGCCTCTTTTGGTTTATCCTAGCTTTCTGAAACCGGCTCTCACGTGACCAATCGGTGTTTTAACTCAGACAAG
The DNA here is from genome assembly GCA_039707655.1 of Elymus sibiricus. Taxonomy (NCBI): domain Eukaryota; kingdom Viridiplantae; phylum Streptophyta; class Magnoliopsida; order Poales; family Poaceae; genus Elymus; species Elymus sibiricus. The sequence continues at coordinate 260,644,105 of CM077674.1, forward strand.
TTTAGGGCCACTCTGTGATTGACTCGGCAGGCGTACACCGGGTCACCTTTTCAGAGTAGCATCGTGCTAACAGGCAGGTTTAACCAAGAAAATGTTTTAGCATGTTGCCGGGTTAAAGGGATGTTAAAGATAAACTCGATGAGTTGGAAGCCCCCAAGTAACCGCTGATCAAAGAGTAAAGACTCAACACACAATTTGAGGCGAAATGACAATCTCTCTTATACAGAGACGCCGGCTTTATTTCATTGATCAGAATATGTATATACATGATGAAGGTATGTACAAAAGATACTCCCCAGTCTGTGACTTAGGTATAATACAGCCAGAGTTGTGCAATGTTCCAGGGCCGGCTTCCCTCTTCCTCAGAGGTACGTGACTTGTCTACTTCACGTATATCAACTAAGTAATATGACCCGTTGTTGAGATTGTTGCTGATGATGAAGGGTCCTTCCCAAGGAGGCGAAAGCTTATGCATGCCTGTCTGATCTTGTATCAGACGGAGCACTAAGTCACCTTCCTGAAAGGTATGGCTTCGAACCCTATGGTTGTGATAGCGGCGTAGATCTTGCTGATAAATTGCTGATCTAGACGCGGCAAGTTCACGTTCTTCTTCCAGAGAATCAAGAGCATCTTGGCGAGCTTGTTCGTTATCAGCCTCCACATAGGCTACAACTCGGGGAGAATCATGATGTATGTCACTTGGAAGCACAACCTCTGCACCATAGACCAAGAAAAATGGCGTGTAACCCGTTGACCTGTTGGGAGTGGTCCGTATGCTCCAAAGTATTGCAGGCAACTCTTCTTCCCAGCAACCCAGCATGCATTGTAAAGGCACCATAAGCCGGGGTTTGATGCCTCGTAGCAGCTCTTAATTAGCTTGTTCCGCCTGTCCATTAGACTGAGGATGCGCCACAGATGCTAAGTCCAACCTGATGTGCTCCTGTTGACAGAACTGTTTCATGACTCCTTTGGAAAGATTAGTACCATTGTATGTAATGATACTATGTGGATAGCCAAAACGATAATTCAGCTTTTTGAGGAATTTTACTGCTGTAGCAGCATCACAATGACTGACTGGCTCTGCTTCAACCCACTTGGTAAACTTGTCCACAGCAACCAGTAAATGAGTATGTTTATTTTTGGATCTCTTGAAGGGCTCAACCATATCAAGCCCCCAGACTGCAAAAGGCCAGGTTATTGGAATCATCCTCAACTCTTGAGCCGACACATGTGCTTGACGAGCATACTTCTGGCAACCATCGCACTTGCGTACAATATCCTCTGCATCCGCATGAGCTGTGAGCCAGTAAAACCCATGACGAAAAGCTTTGGCGACCAATGACCTTGAGCCGGCATGATGACCGCAATCACCAGAGTGGATCTCATTGAGAATTGTGCGGCCCTCCTCAGGTGAAATACAACGCTGAAAAACACCCATGACACTCTGTCTATGCAACTCGCCATTGACAATAGTCATAGACTTGGACCGCCTGATAATCTGTCGAGCGATGATTTCCTCCGCCGGGAGCTCACCACGGCTTAGATAAGCTAGATAAGGAACTGTCCAATCAGGTATAGCATGAACAACGGCCACTAGAGCCGCCTCCGGATCAGGAACAGCAAGACCTTCCTCCGTCGGTAATTTGACTGACGGGTTGTGCAACACATCCAGAAAAACATTGGGTGGAACAGGCTTCCGTTGAGACCCCAAACGAGACAATGCGTCCGCCGCCTCGTTAAGCCGGCGATCAATGTGATCCACCTGATATCCTGTGAAATAGCCAGCAATGTTTGTCACTTCACGTCGATAAGCCTCCATGAGAGGATCCTTGGAATCCCAGGTGCCAGAAACTTGCTGAGCCACCAAATCTGAGTCGCCCAGGCACCTGACCCGGCTCAAATTCATCTCCTTTGCCATACGGAGCCCATGAAGCAAGGCCTCATATTCAGCTGCATTGTTAGTACAAGGAAACATAAGCCGCAAGACATAACAAAATTTGTCACCTCGTGGGGAAGTTATCACAACTCCAACCGCCGAGCCTTCCAATTGCATGGAACCATCAAAGTGAATAGACCAATACGTGGTATCCGGCTTCTCCTATAGAGCCTGTAATTCAGTCCAGTCATTGATGAAGTCCACCAAAGCTTGAGATTTAATAGCAGTTCGCGGCATATATTTGAGATGATGCGGCCCTAGCTCAATCGCCCACTTGGCAACCCAGCCAGTGGCTTCTCTGTTCTGAATGATGTCGCCAAGGGGTGCTGAACTGACCATAGTAATTGGGTGCTCATGCAAATAGTGTTTCAACTTCCGGCTTGCCATGAACACACCATATACCAGCTTCTGCCAATGCGGATACTGCTACTTGGATTCTGTTAAAACCTCACTGATATAATACACCGGGCGCTGAACTGGATACTCTTTGCCTGCTTCCTTTCGCTCTACAACAACTGCAACACTGACAGCTTTACTGTTAGCTGCAATATATAGCAGCATGGGCTCCTTCTCCTGAGGGGCAGCAAGGATGGGCGGCTCAGATAACTGCTTCTTAAGAGATTCAAAATCCTGATCTACAGCATCGCTCCAAACAAAATGATCTGACTTCCGGAGCATTTGGTAAAGTGGGATTGCCTTTTCCCCAAGCCGGCTTATGAACCGGCTCAACGCCACAACCCGCCCAGCTAGCCTCTGGATTGCATTGAGATTGGCCGGCTTGGCCAGGGATGTGATTGCTTTGATTTTTTCCGGGTTGGCCTCAATCCCATGCTCAGAAACGAGGAATCCTAGTAACTTCCCTGCAGGAATACCGAAGACACACTTCTCCGGGTTAAGCTTCATCTGATAAACTGGGAGGTTGTCAAACGTTTCCTTGAGATCGTCCAACAAGGTCTCCTTCTTTTGAGATTTAACCATAATATCATCAACATATGCATGAACATTACGCCCAATCTGCTTGTGGAAACAATTCTGAACGCAACGCTGATAAGTCGCCTGTGCACATTTCAGACCAAACGGCATGGACGTGTAGCAGAAAGCTCCAAACGGTGTAATGAAAGCCGTGTTTTCCTGGTCCTCCTGCTTCATCTTGATTTGATGATAATCAAAATAGGCATCCAGAAAGCATAAGGACTCACAACCCGCCGTAGCATCAATGATCTGGTCAATATGGGGCAGCGCGAAAGGATCACTAGGACAAGCCTTATTCAGATCCGTGTAATCCACACACATTCACCAAGTCCCATTTTTCTTCAGAACAAGAACCGGGTTAGCCAGCTATTCAGGATGAAACACCTCCATAATGAACCCGACAGCAAGGAGCCGAGCCACTTCTTCACCAATAGCCTTCCGCCTTTCTTCATTGAATCGACGGAGGTACTGTCGAACAGGTTTAAACTTAGGATCCACATTAAGGGAGTGCTCAGCGAGTTCTCTCGGTACACCTAGCATGTCAGAAGGTTTCCATGCAAAGATGTCCCGATTCTCATGGATGAACTCGATGAGCGCGCTTTCCTATATAGGGTCCATGTTTGCCCCAACAGTGAACTGCTCAGATGAATCACCCGGACAAAGTCAACTTGCTTTGTAACTCTGGCCGACTTAAATTTGAGCAAAGGATCAGACTCGGTCGTCGGCTTCTTGAGGGAGGTCCTGTCAGCTGGGTTGACGTTATCCTTGTAGTACTTCAACTCCTCGGCAGCACAAGCCGTCTCTGCATGAGCTGCATCTCCTTCTTTGCACTCCAGCGCAACCCGCCGGTTGCCCTCAACAGTAATCGTTCCTCCTGGACCCGGCATTTTTAACTTCAGATAGACATAGCACGGCCACGCCATGAACCGCGCGTAAGCCGGTCTTCCGAAGAGGGCATGATAAGGGCTTTTAAGCTTCACCACTTCGAAGGATAAAAACTCCGAGCGGTAATTAAGTTTGTCGCCAAAGGCTACTTCCAGAGAAATTCTGCCAATGGGATAAGCTGACTTGCCACGGACGATGCCATGAAAAACTGTGGTGGAAGGGGTGAGCTGTTTCTCAGCTAAATTCATCCGTCTGAAAGTATCATAGTAAAGTATATTGATGCTGCTGCCGCCATCCATAAGCACCTTTGTCAATGTATACCGCCGACCTGTGGCGCCACCACCAAGGCCAGATGACCCGGGTGATCAACAAACTCTGGATGATCTGCCCGACTCCAAGTAACTGGTGCTCCGACCAGTTGAGGTAATATGGGACTGCCGGCTCAACCAGGTTGGCGGCTCTCCACTGAACTTTCTGATCCCGTTTGCAGGTACTGGTGGTAAAGACATGATACTGACAACTATTCAGTTGCTTCGGATTACTCTGGAATCCGGACTGGCCACCTTGATTCTGATTGCTCTGGTTGTGTTGATTACTGCCTCCCATATTACCAGCCCCCTGAAACCCGACATTATGACCTTGGTTCCCCTGGAACCCAGGGCCTGCGAAGGGCCCTTGTGAGTCGGCTCCCTAAAAGTCGGCTCCCTGATTGCCGGGTCCGAGGTTACCGGGGTGTCCGCCATTGCCGCCTCCATTGTGATGATTCTGAAACACCCTCTTGGAGAATTCTTGCATAATATAACAGTTCTCCCAGGAGTGGGCAGACAGCTTGCCATTAACACTGTGTTTAGGACATGGACCTTGGAGGGCCTCTTCAAAACTGCGGGGGTGGTTACCTGGAAAGGGCCTCCTAGAACCGTTGTTCTGACGTTGGTTATTTCCACCGGTATTGGTATTTGCTACCAGATCGCAGCCGGCTTCATAACTCTTGTGCTTGCTGCTGCCATTGTTCTGCTGGTGACCCTTGCCACCGTTTTTCTTGCCCTTGCCAGATTTGTCATCATCAGACGTAGGGTCCTTCGTATTATCTGACTCGGCATACCGGGTTAAGATGTCCATAAGATCGCCCATGTCCTGGACCTTCCGCTTGAGCCGCCCTAACTTCTGAACCAGGGGTTGAAATTTACAAGTCCGCTCCAGAACAAGAACCGCCTGTGCCGCTGTGATGCTATCCGAAGAATGGATGACTTTCGCAACTCGTCGAGACCAGTGGTGTGCTGACGCATCCTCACACTGAACACAATGTTCAAGATCGACGATTGTGGTAGGCCGTTTGCAGGTTCCCTGAATTTTTTTGATGAAGCGCTCCTTCAACTCCTGCCAGGTGTTAATCGAATTCACTGGCAAGTTTTTCAACCAGGTACGTGCTGGACCTTCCAACATGAGAGGTAGATAGCGTGCTGAAAGCACATTTGCTCCCTTGATGGTTTTGGTAATTCATGCCAACATACATGTTGTTGGACTAATGCTTTTATCTAGTGAATTTCAGACAAGTTCAACAATGGCGTGGCAGGGACAAGAGGACGTGGACCCTTCAAAATGCTAAGGACAAGAATTGGCAAAGATCAAGACTCTACATTTTTTGTTTAGTGATCCAAGATCACATTGAGTCCATAGGAAAGCCAATACTATTAAAAGGGGATGAGGTGTTGCTTAATGGTCTTTTTGCTCAAGTGCTTAGTGACAGCATTCCTAATCCCTCAACCACTCTCTCAATCCCAAATATGTCCAAAACCCAAAGTCCAACTCGGCCCCAGCGAAATTTCCAATCCGGCCCCACCGAGTTCATCCAAGACTTAGCCACTGCCAAACCCTAACAAATCGGATCCACCGAAATGGATCTCGGTCTCACTGAGATGGCCTTGCTAACTCTCTGTAATCGTTTGCATTTACTTCGGTCTCACCGAGTTTGCAAATCGGTCTCACCGAAATGGCTTGCCAACTCTCTGTTACCTTATTGCTTCACTTCGGTCCTACCGAGTTGATGCAATCGGTGCCACCGAGATGAGGATTGCCCTAAGGCATTGCACTTCGGTCCATCCGAGTTGTTCGTATCGGTCCCACCGAGATTCCTAATGTTCATATCTTTTGCACAGTTCGGTGCTACCGAGATGATTGTTTCGGTGCCACCGAGTTGGGTCAAAAGTGTGTAACGGTTGGATTTTGTGTGGAGGCTATATATACCCCTCCACCCCATCCTTCTCAGTAAGGAGAGCCATCAGAACGTGCCTACACTTCCACCATTCATTTTCTGAGAGAGAACCACCTACTCATGTGTTGAGATCAAGATATTCCATTCCTACCATTTGAACCTTGATCTCTAGCCTTTCCCAAGTTGCTTTCCACTCAAATCCTTCTTCCACCATAGCCAAATCTGTGAGGAGTGTTTGAGTGCTGGGAAGACTATCATTTGAAGCACAAGAGCAAGGAGTTCATCAACAACACACCGTCTATTACCTTTTGGAGAGTGGTGTCTCCTAGATTAGTTAGGTGTCGCTTGGGAGCCTCCAACCAGATGTGGAGTTGAACCAAGAAGTTTGTAAGGGCAAGGAGATCGCCTACTTCGTGAAGATCTACCCCGAGTGAGGCTAGTCCTTCGTGGACGTAAGCCATGGTGGAATAGGAAAGGTTGCTTCTTCGTGGACCCTTCGTGGACTCGCGCAGCCGTTACCCTTCGTGCGTTGAAGCCTCCATCAACGTGGACGTACGATAGCACCACCTATCGGAACCACGCTAAAAATTCACCGTGTCTTCATTGCGTTTGATCTTCCATACTCTACCCCTTTACTTTCCGTACTATTGCATGCCTTACTATTTCCGCTGCTCAATCTCTAGATATGCATGTGTAGAAGGTATTGGAGTGATCTTAACTTGTGCCAAAATCTGCCTAAGTTCCAAGAGAAATTAAAAACTGCTAATTTGGCTGGTTAGGAGTCTATTCACCCCCCCTCTAGACCTATCTCCTCGATCCTACAATTGGTATCAGAGCTTTGGTCTCCATTGCTTTGGTTTCATCACCATTGGAGGGAGATGGATATGTCTACGTTCGGGAGTATTAGACGTAGAGTGCCTATTCTCAATGGGGAGTATTACAACTTTTGGAGGGATGAAATGCTTGATATCTTTGATGAGTCTAACTTGAGCAAGTATATTCATAATCCTTATGTGCCCCTGGTGATCCCTTGCATCCTACTCATGAAGAGGAAATTGACATGCTTCGTAATCTTAGAACCGTCAATCTTATCATTAGAGGATTACCTAAGATTGTGCTTGGTTGTATGCGAAACTTTGCATGTGCTTATACTCTATGGCATGATTTAGAAAAGCGATATCCCGATTATTCTCTAAAGAGTCTTGATAAGATCCTTCATAAGGCTGTTGCTTTTCACAAGATGAGTCCTAATGATCCCAAGTTTGATGATTGCTTGTTTGAGCTTCGTGATCTCATGCGTGCCAAAGGAGATGTTAGAACTATTAGCAATATTATCATGGAAACTGTTAGAATTCATAAACTTGAACATTGTCATGATCATGAAACTAATGAATCTGTTAATCACATGCATGATGATGATGATGTTGAGCACGGCTATTATGATGAAGACGAAGACTTTGATATTGAATTTGAGAAGACCATGAGGAATCTCAGTCTTATGGCAAATCTTCGAGATTATATGGCCGGAGGAAAAGAGTGGATTCTCGATAGTGGATGTACCGATCATATGACCGGAGATAGAGACATGTTTCGTGAGCTTACTAAAAATGATGGTCCACGCAAGTATGTGACTTTTGGAGACAACTCCAAGGGTAAGGTACTTGGCCTTGGTAAGGTAGCCATATCCAATGATAGCTCCATACAAAATGTTATGCTTGTTGAATCTCTTGGTTACAATCTTCTTTCCGTATCTAGACTAGCCGATTTTGGTTTTAATGTTCTATTTACCAAAGTAGATTGCCAAGTGTTTCGCCAAGATAATCATAATATAGTCTTTACCGGCATTCGTAGAGGTGATCTTTACATTGTTGATTTCACTAAGAGAGCCCAACCTCGTACTTGTTTAATTGCTAAATCTTCTAAAGGTTGGTTATGGCATAGAAGACTTGGACATGTTGGTATGCGTAACCTTGATAAACTTGTTAAAGGAGATCACATTCTTGGAGTAAAAGATGTTATATTTGACAAAGATCGACTTTGTAGTGCTTGCCAAGCAGGAAAACAAGTTGGAGGAAGCCATCCCGTAAAGAACATTATGACCACGAAGAGACCACTCGAGCTACTTCATATGGATCTGTTTGGTCCCAACGCCTATAAGAGTCTTGGTGGTAACTCTTTCGGTTTAGTCATTGTTGATGATTTTTCCAGATTTACGTGGGTCTTCTTTCTTGATGACAAATCGCAGGTACAAAAGATCTTCAAGAACTTCGCAAGAAAGGCTCAAAATCAATTTGAAGTAAAGATCAAGAAGGTTCGGAGTGACAACGGAACGGAGTTCAAGAACGCCAATGTGGACACCTTTCTTGATGAGGAGGGTATTTCACATGAGTTCTCGGCTACGTACACGCCTCAACAAAATGGAGTTGTTGAGAGGAAGAACCATACACTTATTGAGATGGCAAGAACAATGCTTGATGAATACAAGACGCCAAGACACTTTTGGGCAGAAGCGGTTGAAACAGCTTGTCATGCAACAAACCGACTCTATCTTCACAAGCTTATTGGTAAAACGGCGTATGAACTGCTCACCGGTAACAAACCACAAGTTGGATACTTTCGAGTATTTGGCTCAAAATGTTACATTCTTGATAAGCATCGTCGTTCAAAATTTGCTCCTAAATCTCATGAAGGTTTCCTACTTGGTTATGGATCGAACTCTCACACTTACCATGTCTACAACAACTTCACTCGAAAAGTTGAAGAGACGGTAGATGTGAAGTTTGATGAGACTAACGGCTCGCAAGTCGAGCAATTGCCACTTGATGTAGGAGATAAAGAACCATCGGAAGCAATCCAAGACTTTCCCATTGGCAAGATTCGCCCCGTGGAAGTAAAGGAGAGTACCTCGTCTATTCAAGTGGAAGCCCCAACCTCACATCAAGGTGAATGACAAGCTGATATGGAGGCATCCACAAGTGGAACACGTCAAGACAATGGGAATGAGGAAGTGCAACAAGATGATCCACCTCAACCTCCTTCTCCACCTCCACAAACAAACAACGACAACATCAACGAAGAAGAAGAAGATTATGATGATGAGGAAGCCTCACCACAACCCAAGAAAAAGCTACCTCGAGTTACAGCAAGAATCGACAAGGATCATCCCGTCGAATAAATACTTGGAGATATCCAAACCGGGAGAATTACTCGCTCTAAATCTCGTTTAGCTAACTTTTGTGAGCATTACTCATTTATCTCTAGTGTTGAACCCTTGAAGGTAGAAGATGCTCTCAAGGACCCCGATTGGGTGAATGCAATGCACGAAGAGCTACACAACTTTGAGAGGAACCAAGTGTGGACATTGGTTGAGAAGCCTAAGGAAGAGCAAAACATCATTGGAACCAAATGGGTGTTTCGGAACAAGCAAGATGAAGATGGACAAGTTGTACGCAACAAGGCTCGTCTCGTAGCACAAGGTTACACACAAGTCGAAGGTATGGACTATGGTGAGACCTATGCCCCCGGTGCAAGACTTGAATCCATTCGCATTTTACTTGCTTATGCCAATCACCATGATATCACTCTTTACCAAATGGATATTAAAAGTGCCTTCTTAAATGGTGAAATTGAGGAGGAAGTATATGTTAAACAACCTCCCGGCTTTGAGAATCCCAAGAAACCTAATCATGTGTACAAACTTCGTAAAGCTCTTTATGGTCTCAAGCAAGCCCCTAGAGCTTGGTACAAATGCTTGACAAAGTTTCTTCTTGAAAAAGGTTTTGAAATTGGGAAGATTGATTCAACTTTGTTCACTAAGAGGGTTAATGGAGAATTATTTGTATGCCAAATTTATGTTGATGATATTATCTTTGGATCTACTAACCCCTCTTTCAGTGAAAAGTTTGGAAGGCTGATGTCGGAAAAGTTTGAGATGTCTATGATGAGTGAACTCAAATTCTTTCTTGGTTTGCAAATCAAGCAAACTAGGGAAGGTACCTTTGTCTCTCAAACAAAGTATACTAAGGACTTATTCAAAAAGTTCAACATGCAAGAGAGTAAGGGTATGAAAACTCCCATGCCCACGAGTGGACATCTTGACCTGACCAAGGATGGCAAACCGGTTGATCAAAAGGTTTATCGATCTATGATTGGTTCATTATTATATCTATGTGCCTCTCGACCCGACATTATGCTAAGTGTGTGCATGTGTGCACGATACCAAGCGGCACCAAAAGAGTGTCACCTTAAGGCGGTGAAAAGAATCGTGAGATACTTGATACATACACCGAACTTTGGCATATGGTATCCCAAAGGATCTTCTTTCAATCTTGTTGGCTACTCCGATTCGGACTATGCCGGAGACAAGGTTGACAGAAAATCCACTTCGGGTACATGTCAATTTCTTGGTAGATCTCTTGTGTCTTGGTCCTCCAAGAAACAAAATTCCGTATCTCTATCTACTGCCGAAGCGGAATACATTGCCGCGGGATCATGTTGTGCTCAATTACTATGGATGACACAGACTCTTAAAGATTATGGTGTGCATGTGAGACATGTACCATTACTTTGTGACAATGAGAGTGCTATTAAGATAGCACACAATCCCATGCAACATTCTCGAACTAAGCATATTGAGGTTCGTCACCATTTCATTCGAGATCATGTTGAGAAAGGTGATATTGACCTTAAACATGTTCGTACTGACAAACAATTGGCGGACATCTTTACCAAACCCCTTGATGAGAAAGTGTTTTGCCACTTGAGAAGTGAATTGAACATCATTGATGCTTCAAACGTGAACTAGAGGTTCATGTGGATGCATACAAGGGCATGAGCATTCTTGACTAATCCAAGATATCCTTCATGATCATTTTATATCTTGGACATTTTGCTCCCTTGTATGGTATCTAACTTTTTGTAGGTACTTGGACAAGCTTCATGTCACAAGATTGCATCACACTCTTATCTTGAGCAATCTTGTATAACCCGAGTATCAACAATTGATGGAGTAACAAGGAACAAGACAACCTAAACATATCCTTTGACAACATTTGAGTTATGCTTCATTCTTGTCATTTTGGATACACATGTTGTTCCTTGCAAATCTAACCCATGTAGGAAGATGAACTACAAATGATAGGATAGCCCCAAACGTCAATTCACGAGCATCCATTTCAAGTTCAACTACATGATGGACTTCACCAAATACCAATGTAAGTTCTCACATCTTAGAGAAGCTTTACTCAAAGACATGAGCTAAAGCAACTCAACAAGATGTGAATACATCAAAAGCTTAAAGGAAAAATGGCAACCCCATTTTGAGCTTAACGTCGAGTATGACCTATGATCAAGTGTTTTCACTTGACTCCTAAGTCAAAATACTCTAACATAGGTGACCTAGTCGCCGACCCATCTAGATGAAGTTCTCTAGTGTCTCTTCTGCTTGTTCTCTTCTTGCTAGAGTGTTTCTTTTCAAAAAAAAACTTCATCTAGACGTTTCTTTGCTTCTTTTCTGTTTCTTCTCTTTTAGCTTGATTCGCAGTTAATTCTTTGCAAATCCTTGTGAGATTTCCTTGCCTAGTGAGCTGAGTTGACAAAATATTCCATTGCATCAAACTCGGTTCCACCGAATTGTCTCAACTCGGTGTCACCGATTTTGACTGCTCTAAGGAATTTTCTGTCACATTTTCCCTGAGTTTTTCTGCTCCAGCTCCACTCAATGACTCTTATCCTATACTTGCATCTAGATGTGTTTCTCAAGGACCAAACCCACTTAATCAATAACCTTGAAGACCCTTCTTGGAAATTTATGTCAAAGGGGGAGAGAGGAATACATCAAAGCTTAAGCTTATCTATTCAAAACAAAAGATGCACCTTACAAGAGGAGAGAATGTTACATGTTTCTTTTAGGGGGAGAGAAACATGATAAGTTTGTTCTTTGGTTGTTCTAGTTTTCTCACCCTACCTACTCCCAATATCCATGTCAGATTCAGGGGGAGAGGAAGTTCTTTAAGGGGAGACAGCTATTTCTTTTGGGGACATGTCTGCTTCAAAGAAGTATTCACCTAGTGATACTCTCTTCTACATGTCAACCCAATCTTAGTTTCTTGTTGATCTTGTATCCATTTCTTGAAGAAATTATCTTGTGTTATCTAACCCTGTTTTCTCAAGTGTATTTCTTCAGGTACTTGATCAAGAACTTCAAGGTAAGTATATGCATCACACTCATGTACATGGTTGACCTCTTGCTAAGTATATATTGTTCGCAAGGAGAAAATCATGGACATATGGATATCTAAATGTCATATATATTGCTCTGATGCATATAGCCAAGATACATGTTGCATGTATATTTCCCATGAGATATCATCGTGTTATATGCACCTCTTCAGGGGGAGTTCAGGGGAGTTCATACATGTTACATGTTTCCTTCAAAGCTTTCATACATACCTCTGCTAAATCTTCATTTAAAGCTTTGATGTATGTTGTCATCAATTACCAAAAAGGGGGAGATTGAAAGCACATTTGCTCCCTTGGTGGTTTTGGTAATTCATGCCAACATACATGTTGTTGGACTAATGCTTTTATCTAGTGAATTTCAGACAGGTTCAACAATGGCGTGGCAGGGACAAGAGGACGTGGACCCTTCAAAATGCTAAGGACAAGAATTGGCAAAGATCAAGACTCTACATTTTTGGTTTAGTGATCCAAGATCACATTGAGTCCATAGGAAAGCCAATACTATTAAAAGGGGATGAGGTGTTGCTTAATGGTCTTTTTGCTCAAGTGCTTAGTGACAGCATTCCTAAACCCTCAACCACTCTCTCAATCCCAAATATGTCCAAAACCCAAAGTCCAACTCGGCCCCACCGAAATTTCCAATCCAGCCCCACCGAGTTCATCCAAGACTTAGCCACTGCCAAACCCTAACAAATTGGATCCACCGAAATGGATCTCGGTCTCACCGAGATGGCCTTGCCAACTCTCTGTAATCGTTTGCATTTACTTTGGTCTCACCGAGTTTGCAAATCGGTCTCACCGAGATGGCTTGCCAACTCTCTGTTGCCTTATTGCTTCACTTCGGTCCTACCGAGTTGATGCAATCGGTGCCACCGAGATGAGGATTGCCCTAAGCCATTGCACTTCGGTCCATCCGAGTTGTTCGTATCGGTCCCACCGAGATTCCTAATGTTCATATCTTTTGCACAGTTCGGTGCTACCGAGATGATTGTTTCGGTGCCACCGAGTTGGGTCAAAAGTGTGTAACGGTTGGATTTTGTGTGGAGGCTATATATACCCCTCCACCCCATCCTTCTCAGTAAGGAGAGCCATCAGAACGTGCCTACACTTCCACCATTCATTTTCTGAGAGAGAACCACCTACTCATGTGTTGAGATCAAGATATTCCATTCCTACCATTTGAACCTTGATCTCTAGCCTTTCCCAAGTTGCTTTCCACTCAAATCCTTCTTCCACCATAGCCAAATCTGTGAGGAGTGTTTGAGTGCTAGGAAGACTATCATTTGAAGCACAAGAGCAAGGAGTTCATCAACAACACACCGTCTATTACCTTTTGGAGAGTGGTGTCTCCTAGATTGGTTAGGTGTCGCTTGGGAGCCTCCAACCAGATGTGGAGTTGAACCAAGAAGTTTGTAAGGGCAAGGAGATCGCCTATTTCATGAAGATCTACCCCGAGTGAGGCTAGTCCTTCGTGGACATAAGCCATGGTGGAATAGGCAAGGTTGCTTCTTCGTGGACCCTTCGTGGGTGGAGCCCTCCATGGACTCGCGCAGCCATTACCCTTCGTGGGTTGAAGCCTCCATCAACGTGGACGTACGATAGCACCACCTATCGGAATCACGCCAAAAATTCACCGTGTCTTCATTGCGTTTGATCTTCCATACTCTACCCCTTTACTTTCCGTACTATTGCATGCCTTACTATTTCCGCTGCTCAATCTCTAGATATGCATGTGTAGAAGGTATTGGAGTGATCTTAACTTGTGCCAAAATCTGCCTAAGTTCCAAGAGAAATTAAAAACTGCTAATTTGGCTGGTTAGGAGTCTATTCACCCCCCCCCCCTCTAGACCTATCTCCTCGATCCTACATGTGCGCACATAGCTTCACTAGCTCCCAATAGATCCATTGCTAACTCATAACTGTCAATCCACTAGGCCGGCTCTATATCTGCTGTGTAATTAGGAACCTTGCGAGGACCCTTAAAGTCTGGCGGCATGCGTGCATCTCGCAGTGCTGGGACTAGACACGGAGTTCCAATCAAGCGAGTTGATAAGCCGCCAAGGCGACCAGCCGCCTAGACTGTGGTAGGATGGTCCTGCGCCGTGGGCTGATTATACACTGCCCGCGCGTTTTCCTCTTTTAATGCTCGTAGAGTTGAGCGGTGTCCACGATCTCCTGTGCATTTGGGATCCTGGGGGCGGCTGATCCTCAAGTGGTTGTGCGGCCCTCCTACACCGCACGCTACTGGAAACTGCTGGCGACTCAGGGCGTTGGATCCTGGTGCGGCTCTGGTGCGGAGTGAAGTGAAGCCGGTGCTGGCTATGAGAATAGTTTGCCTGCTGCGTTACTGCTATCTTGAGCATCTCAATGGCGTTCCTAGCCTCCACCTGAGCCGGACCATCCCCTTCAATCGGAATTGCTGCCAAGTTGTGAGTCACCGCCAGGACATTGTCCACCGGGTTGGAATAGTGTCCAATTGGGGTCTGGAACCGGCGAGGCGGCATTTGCTGCTGTGGAACCGGCGTCTGATGTTGAGCCGTCTCTCTCTGCTGAGTCGGCTGTCGCGGTGGTGGACCTCCAGGGGACATAACACCAGCCCCCGGGTTCACCGGAGCCCGCGAATCATTCGGCGTGGTAAACAGATGCGTTGGCACGATCTGGGCCGGAAGCTGGCTTTGATGTCGCCTCCGGTGAACGAATTCTGACTCCGCCTGCCGGCGGCTCAGATAGAGGGCTTCCTCTTCCAAGCGCTTTGTCTCCTCGACAAGCCGGGCTTGTGCTTCCGCCATGCGGGTATTTTCAGCATTGATATCCTCCTGGATCTTGGTCATCTGCTCGCGGCACTTCGTGATAACTGCGTTGCATGCCATCGCGTTCTCTACTGTCACCGGCTCGGCCAGGAGAGTCGCCAGAGTGTTCATCAGCTCCGCGAGCGCCTGCGCCCCGGTTTTTTGTGAGCCGGCGGCGGCTGCGCCGGCCCCTCCTGAGACGGCGATGGTAAGATTCTGCTTGGCTGCTGGATCCACTGGGTCGCGAAGGGGAGGCGGGTCTTGCCTACCTGCCATGTAAACCGCAGCGAACCGAGGCGGCTCGAGGGTTTCAGGGAAAACTTCCTCAGTGCATCCTCCGAGCCTCCCGTCATACAGGGGACGGATTGACTCGCTTTCCCCTATCGATGATTCACCATCAGATTGCACGAGCATCTCGTCTCCGGATAGTCAATTTTCAGACAGAGTCACCCCCTGGGTGAAGCCGACAAAGGCATGCGTCCGGCCGGCTCTCGACGGGCCGGGCTTCGCCCGTGGGGGTCTGGCGCGGCGGGCTGATTCGGTGCTGGTAACGTCCTCCAACCCGGCGGCCGGCTCACCGACAATGCCGATGAAAACATGGATCTTGTCGAAGAGGACCCGGTACCCGTACTCGATCGAGTCGGCCTCGGGGCCCCAGTATGAGTCGTCGATGTAGAGCTTTCCACGGCGGCTCTTCATCTGGCCGATCGCATACTTCCCGAACCCTGGGAGGGCTCCCGCCAAGAACTCAACTCCACCGTGCGTAGGCCCCACGGTGGGCGCCAACTGTCGTGGTTTTAACACGGCAGATGCCCTCATGAAAGGACTTAGTGATGAGGCCATCGCACAAAGGTGGAAGCTTAATGGGGTTAATCGGGAACGAGAAGACACGGGATTACCCAGGTTCAGCCCCTCACGGTGGAGGTAAAAGCCTACGTCCTGCTTGATTGTATTGCTTTGGATCTCGATTACAGGGATGCGGATTCGCTAACCTAGCTCTCGAGAAATTGCAACTTAGTCTTTCTGCCTTATGTGCTCCCCTTTATATAACAGGTTGAGCCCTAGGTATACATGAGAGTCCGAGTTGTAATCTTAACCCGTATCCTACTCTAACTCTAACTGACTTGTTCTTCAAGGTAATCTTTCTTATCTAGTCTTTCTTCTTACGCTGGCCCACGCACTGAGCCGCCTGTTCCCGCCGGGCCTCTGTCAAGCCGGCCCACTGGGAGTCTTCAAGGCCCAGTAGCGAGATAACCCGCTGAGCCTTATAACTCTCTGGTCGGTTCATCCTCCTGTCGGGTCTCTATGTTAGGGAAATATCCCCAACATATGTGATACGGTAAGTAAACCGACTCCAAAAGTTCCTTAAAAATTATTTCTGTCCATTTTGGAATATTAGAAAAATTACAAAAATAAGAAACAGCCAAGGGGACCCACGAGTCGCCCACAAGGCAACAGGGCGCGACCCCCCCCCCCCGGAGTGCGCTGTGATGCCTTGTGGGCCCCTCGTGTGCCCTCCCGACTCCGTTTTCCTCTCATATGCTTGTTTTGCAAGATAAAATTTCTTTATATATACTCACGGGTGTTTTGACCACCGCATCGCAAGTTTCTCCTATGTTCTTGTTTTGGGCTGTTTTCTATCAGATTTTAAAGCCAGGCATCATGTCTTCCTCCTCCTCCAACAACGTGGGAGACAATGCTTGGCTGCTGCAGATGGAACTCAGGAGAGAAGGGGAGGAAGAGGTTACCATGGAAGAAGATGATGGAGATTCGCTGGAGGTGCAGCCCCCTGCTTTGGAGAGGGGTACCCTTGCCGGCATCTCCACAATGTCAAATCCTCATCAAGCTATGAGAAGCACTACCAGCCATGGGAGCCCAGAGGTACAAGATGGGCTTCCTCCTAGGAGGCCCTTACACAGGTTACATCGGAACAACTTTCATAACTTGGTCCACAATTATGGGGTCGAGAACACTCCTCGTATGCACATACCTTCCAATTGGGATATCTCCCGTCCAAGTGAGAATGATGCAGGAAAGAGCTCATGGGGGCCGGAAAATAAACATATTATGGTTGAAGTGCAAAAGAATGCCACCGTGATTCAGCAGTTGCTTCGGGAGGTCCAGAGCTTGAAGGATATCTTACTAAATATTTTAAAGAACAAGCCTATCACTTCATCACCACCATCACCGAAGAAGGAGATTTGAGTACATGGGTATGGGCACAACCCTTGGCTTGTGCCAAGCTTGGGGGGTGTGCCCCGGTATCGTATCACCATCCCTTTTTATCATCATTATCTATCTTAGTTCGATCCTTAGTTATTTCGTGATTTAGAAGAATAAAGTTTTAGTATGATCTAGTTTTCGAGTGCTTGCTTTTTGGTCTATCTATCTATGTAATCATGTGTGGAAGTTATATAATAAAGAGTAGTTTGAGTTGAGTGTTTTGCTTTTGTTGATCCAATCTTGGAAATAAAATGAAGAGAATAAAAAGTAAGATCATATGCTAATCCCATGGGGAGTGATGACTTCACATAAAAGAAGTATAATTGATAAAACTTGTTGGAAGTTGACAAACATAGTATTGGTCATTGTTGCAATTCATGAAAAAGTAATAAAGAAAGAGAGGTCTCACATATAAATATACTATCTTGGACATCTTTTATGATTGTGAGCCCCCATTAAATATTCTATGTCAATTAGTCGACGTTGGACAAGGAAGACAACGTAATGAGTTATGTTTGCTTATATTCACATAGAAGTTATATTGTTTTGGATGCTCTAACATGTGGTGCTTGCCCCCTATCTTTTGCTAGCCAAAATTCTGTACTAAGTAGAGATACTACTTGTGCATCCAAAAACCCTTAAACCTAGTTTCATGCCATGAGAGTCCACTATATCTACCTATGGATTGAATAAGATCCTTCAAGTAAGTTGTCATCGGTGCAAGGCAATAAAAATTGCTCCTAAATATGTATGATCTTTTATTGTAAGGGAAAATAAGCTTTGTACGATCTTGTGATGGTGAAGGAATAAAAGCGACAGACTGCATAATAAAGGTCGCTATCACAAGGGGTAATATAAAGTGACGTTCCTTTACATTAAGAGCTTGCACATCCAAAAACAAAAAGCACATGACAACCTCTGCTTCCCTCTGCGAAGGGCCTATCTTTTACTTTATGTATTTACTTTCATGCAAGAGTCAATAGTATTCTCCTCTATTCCGTTTTTATTTTCTCTCTTGGCAAGCATCATGTGGTGGGGATTGATCCAGACATATATATCCAGTTGGATGTAGGTGATCATGATTTATTATTGTTGGCATTACCCTTGAGGTAAATACGTTGGGAGGCAAAATTATAAGCCCCTATCTTTCTATGTGTCCGACTGAAACTTTTGCTCCATAAGTATGTCGTGAGTGTCAGCAATCATAGAAGACTAAATGATAGTTGAGTATGTGAACTTGCTAAATAAAGCTCTTACATAGACTCTTTCTGATAATATGATGAATTGCAATTGCTTCAGTGACTGAGATCATAGTTTGTCAGTTTTCAATTTGGTTTATGGTTCATACTTTAACTTGTGGATGAATTGTCACTTTTTCATGAGAAGTTTTATGATGGTATATTGCTGTTATAATAAAGATCATGATGCTCCATGTCCGTATTTTATTTTTATCGACACCTCTCTCTCTAAACATGTGGTCATGATTATCGATTTCGGTTTTTTCTTGAGGACAAGCGAGGTCTAAGCTTGGGGGAGTTGATACGTCCAATTTGCATCATGATTTCCTACTGTTATTTATAATGTATTTGATCATTATTTCACTTTATGATGCAATTCTTATGCCTTTTCTCTCTTAATTTGCAAGATTTATATGAAGAGGGAGAATACCGACAGCTGGAATTCTGGACCTGAAATAGCCACATCAGAGATACCTATCCTGCAGAGCTTCAATTGACTTGAAATTTCACGGAGATTTTTTATTGAATATATAAAAAATACTGGAAAGAAGAAATAATGGAGGGGACCCACCAGTTGCCCACAAGGCAACAGGGCGCCCCCCCTGGGGGGCGCCCTGTTGCCTTGTGGGGCCCCTGGCTGGCGTCTGGCCCCCTCCTTTTGCTATA
Organism: Elymus sibiricus; assembly: GCA_039707655.1. Taxonomy (NCBI): domain Eukaryota; kingdom Viridiplantae; phylum Streptophyta; class Magnoliopsida; order Poales; family Poaceae; genus Elymus; species Elymus sibiricus. The sequence continues at coordinate 260,663,266 of CM077674.1, forward strand.
TAAGCTCATTTGCCCTAAAAGAATTATAGAGAAGACTTTCGGGACGAAGCGCCGCCGTCTCGAGGCGGAACCTGGGCAGGAACTATTTTGCTCTCCGGCGGAGTGATTCCGCCGGGGATACTTCCCTCTGGGAGGGGGAAATCGAAGCCATCGACATCACCAACGATCCTCTCATCGTGGGAGGACCAATCTTCATCAACATCTTCACCAGCACCATCTCATCTCAAACCCTAGTTCATCTCTTGTATTCAATCTTTGTCTCAAAACCTCAGATTGGTACCTGTGGGTTGCTAGTAGTGTTGATTACATCTTGTAGTTGATGCTAGTTGGTTTATTTGGTGGAAGATTATATGTTCAGATCCTTAATGATATTCAATACCCCTCTGATCTTGAACATGAATATGATTTGTGAGTAGCTACTTTTGTTCTTGAGCACATGGGAGAAGTCTTGTCATAAGTAATCATGTGAATTTCGTATTCGTTCGATATTTTGATGATATGTATGTTGTTGCTTCCATTAGTGGTGTCGTGTGAACGTCGACTACATGACACTTCACCATCTTTGGGCCTAAGGGAAGGCATTGTGGAGTAGTAATTAGATGATGGGTTGCTAGAGTGACAGAAGCTTAAACCCTAGTTTATGCGCTATTCCGTATGGGGCTGATTTGGATCCATATGTTTCATGCTATGGTTCGAGTTATCTTAATTCTTCTTTCGTAGTTGCGAATGCTTGCGAGAGGGGGTAATCATAAGTGGGAGGCTTGTTCAAGTAAGAACATCACCCAAGCACCGGTCCACCCACATTTCAAATTATCAAAGTAGCGAACGTGAATCAAACAAACATGATGAAAGTGACTAGATGAAATTCCCATGTGTCCTCTAGAAAGATTTGCTTATTATACGAGATCGTTCCGGCTTGTCCTTTGATATAAAAAGGATTGGGCCACCTTGCTGCACTTTCGTTACCATTATTACTTGTTACTTGTTACGAATTACCTTGCTACCAAACTATCTGTTACCTACAATTTCAGTGCTTGCAGAGAATACCTTGCTGAAAACCGCTTGTCATTTCCTTCTGCTCCTCATTGGGTTCGACACTCTTACTTATCGAAAGGACTACAATTGATCCCCAATACTTGTGGGTCATCATACTGCATCTCCTCTCCTCTTCGAGGAAAATCCCAACGCAGCTCACAAGTAGCAGGAAGAATTTCTAGCGCTGTTGCCGGGGAGACATCATCAAAACCTATCAAGTACCTTCACACAAACTATCATCTACTTGCTCTACTTTTTATTTGCCTTTGCCTCTCTTTTTCATCTCCCCCCACTTCTCTAAAAATCAAATAATGCAAAAATATTTTATTTTGCTTGCTTGCAATACTTGTGTGACTCAATAAAAATAAAAATATAGACATATGGATCCTCATCCAATTGCTAATATTTTCAAACAATCCAATTATGATGAACCAATTGCTAGTGAGTTGAGTGCACTTGATTATCTTTATGAAGTTTTGCTTGAAAATCGTGAATCTGATGAAGTGCTAAAAGAAGAAGTTTATAAAGTGATTCATGATAGCTCCTTGCATGAAAAGCATGATTGCAATGATGTTATTATAAATTCTGTTAATGTCAATTGTGCTAATGATATGCAAAACTACAAGCTCCGGGATCCTAATTTTGTCATGTCCACTACTTATTGCAATGATCATGATTGGGGTGATAATGCTTCTTATGATCTTGAAAACTTATTTAAGCCTCATGATGAATATGTTATTGATAATAAAATTTGCAATACTATTAAAATTGGGTTTGTAAGAGTGTCAACTTTAGGTAATAATGATCCCACTACTTTGGATAATTATCAATCTTATGAATTTTTGGATAAAAGTGGGTTTGTAGAGGTCATGACTTTAGTTGACGTTAATCCCACTATCTTGGAAGATTATAAAACTTTTATGCATAAGGATCATGAAGAGAATATTTTATATGATGGCTATATTGTTGAATTTGAATATGATCCTACATGTAATTATTATGAGAGGGAAAAACATGATTGTAGAAATTTTCATGTCACTAAATTATCTCTCTTTGTGTTGAAATTATTAATGCTTCATTCTTCCTATTTGCATATGCTAGATATTGCTTGCCTTGATAATTTGTTTGCTTATAAAATGCCTATGAATAGGAAGTATGTTAGACTTAAATGTGTTTTTCACATGCTTCATAATGCTCTCTTTGTGTTTCAATTATTATCTTTCATGTGAGCATCGATAAAATCTCGAAGCCTATCTTAATGGCTATAAAGAAAGAGCTTGTTGGGAGACAACCCAATAGTTATCTTTATTTTTGTTTTTTGCTTTTTGTGTGCAAACACAATTTTAGCTACTGTTATGATTGTGTTTTTATCTTTTAATTAGTGTTTGTGCCAAGTAATGCCTTTGGGATGATTTGGATGATAGTATAATTGATGCTGTTTGAAAACATAAAGTTTTGCGTCCAGTTCTGGAATTTTCATTCTGTACTGGAGCGTCAGAAAAATCTGAAATTTTTACACAGTATTGGGATACAAATTGTTTACGTTTTCCTAATTCTTAAGAATTTTCAGAGTTACAGAAGTATAGATAATATTATGTCATTACGTACTGTTCTGTTTTAGACAGATTCTGTTTCTATTGCATAGTGTGCTTGTTCTAATGAAACTATGGATTATATCAAGGGGTATAAGTCATGGAAGAGTTAGCATACAGTATCTATTATGCAAGAACAATTATGAATGAGTTTATAACAATACCTAAAGTGGATGATTGATTTATTGTACTAACGGATCTCACGAAATTTCTGTTGAGTTTTGTGTGCTGAAGTTTTCAAGTTTTGGGTGAGATAACGATGGATGAAGGAATAAGGAGCGGCAAGACCCTAAGCTTGGGTATGCCTAAGGCACCCCAAAGTAATATTCAAGGAATACCCAAGCGTCTAAGCTTGGGGATGCCTCGGATGGCATCCCCTTTTTCGTCTACAATATATCGGTAACTTGCTTAGAGCTATATTTTTATTCATCACATGATATGGGTTTTACTTGGAGCGTCTTGTGCCATAGTTCTCTTTTTATTTGATTTTAGTTTGCCACAATCATCTTTTGCTGGACACACCTTTTGAGAGGTACACACATTTGTTCGTGATTTGTTAGAATACTCTGTGTGCTTCACTTATATCTTTTGAGCTTGGCAGTTGCTCTAGTGCTTCACTTATATCTTTTAGAGCACGGCGGTGGTTATATTTTAAAGAAATAGTTGCACTCCCATGATTCACTTAAATCTTTTTTAGAGTCTAATAAATAGTAATGGTAATTTGGACTAGTCCATAAAGGATAGGTATTCAAGAGGGATATAATAAAAACTTTCATGTAGATCACTAAATATGAAACGTATGGTTTAATGATATTGATGTCGTAATATGAAGGGATATTGGTTCATAATCATTGGCTAGTAGAAAGATCGGTATTAAAGCTTGTTATTAACTTCTCATCTAAGTGTTGGTCATGGCATGGTGGGGAGGTCTGAGCATTCTTAGGTCTGAAATGAAATCCTTGAGTGCTGTTATAATCGGGGGTGCGCGATGGTTAACTCCTACCAACCTCCTACCTAGAGGCATGCGGGTAGAACTTTGCTTCGAGGGCTAATAGGCTTTGCAATAAGTATGTGAGTTCTTTATGACTACTATGGGTCCATGGATTATACACACTCTCACCCTTCCACAATTTGCTAGCCTCTTCGGTATCGTGCATTGCCCGATCTCACCTCGAGAGTTGGTGCAAACTTTCCGGTGCATCCAAACCCTGTGATATGATATGCTCTATCACACATAAGCCTCCTTATATCTTCCTAAAAACATTCACCATATCTACCTATTATGGCATTTCCATAGGCATTCCGAGATATATTGCCATGCAACTTCCACCGTTCCGTTTTTATGACATACATCTTCATTGTCATATTGCTTTGCATGATCATATAGCTGACATAGTATTTGTGGCTCAGTCACCGTTCATCATTATCATACATGTTACACTAGATCATTGCGCATCCTGGTACACTGCCAGAGGCATTCATATAGAGTCATATTGTTCTAGTTATCGAGTTGTAATATCGAGTTGTAAGTAAATAAAAGTGTGATGATCATTATAATTAGAGCATTGTCCCAGTGAGGAAAGGATGATGGAGACTATGATTCCCCCATAGGTCGGGATGAGACTCCGGACGAAAAAAAGAGAGGCCAAAAAGAGCCCAACAAAAAAATGAGAGAAAAAGAGAGAAGGGGTAATGTTACTATCCTTTTCCACACTTGTGCTTTAGAGTAGCACCATATTCTTCATATAGAGAGTCTCCTGAGTTGTCACTTTCATATACTAGTGGGAATTTAACGTTATAGAACTTGGCTTGTATATTCCGATGACGGGCTTCCTCAAATGCCCGAGGTCTTCATGAGCAAGCAAGTTGGATGCACACCCACTTAGTTTCAGTTGAGCTTTCATACACTTATAGCTCTTAGTGCATCTGTTGCATGGCAATCCCTACTCCTCGCATCGATATTGATTGATGGACATCTCCATAGTCCGTTGATCCGCCTAGTTGATGCGATACTTTCTTCCTTTTTGACTTCTCCTATTGATCCCTATCACCGCATTCTATTCCACCTATAGTGCTATGTCCATGGCTCACGATCATGTATTGCGTGAAGTTGAAAATGCTGAAGCGCGTTAGAAGTATGATCCAATTGCCTGGTTTAACACCGGGATGCTCATGATTTATATTTATGCAGTGAAGGCGGAGTCATGCCATGCTAACATGATAAAATGAGTAGGGAATAACATTCGTTAAGGATCGTATATTTTGAAAGTTTAATGATTATGCTTCTTATATCCATGGATATTATTATGTTAATGTTGTTAATTCATCGTTTCTCAATATTTATACCATGAAGAAATTACATGATAAACATGTTAGGTAGCATTCCACATCAAAAATTCTGTTTTTATCATTTAACTACTCGAGAACGAGCAGGAATTAAGCTTGGGGATGCTGATACGTCTCCAATGCATCTATAATTTTTGATTGTCCCATGCTATTATATTATCAATCTTGGATGTTTTATATGCATTTATATGCTATTTTATATCATTTTTAGGAACTAACCTATTAACCCAGTGCCCAATGCCAGTTGCTGTTTTTTGCTTGTTTTTGGTTTTCCAAAAAATCAGTAGCAAACGGAGTCCAAACGCTACGAAACTTTTTGATGATTTTTTTCTGGACATAAGAGACCCTAGAAGCTTCGGGAGGAGACCAAATAGCAAACGAGGAGATGACAAGGCTACGGGGCGCGCCCTGTTACCTTGTGGGCCCCACGTGGCTCCGTCTGACCTAATTCCACTTCTATAAATTCTTAAATATTGGGAAACCAACAGAGAGCCACCCGAAATAACTTTTCCGCCGCCACAAGCTTCTGCTCTTCCGCGATCCCATCTGGAGGCCTTTTCCGATACTCTGCCGGAGGGCGAATCGATCACGGAGGGCTTCTACATCTGTGACGCCCCCGGCCCGACCGTGCACTAATCATAAACGCAAATGCGCACGATCAAGCCCAGGGACTCACGGGAAGATATCACAACACAACTCTAGACACAAAATAAAATAATGCAAGCTTTATATTACAAGCCAGGGGCCTCGAGGGCTCGAATACATAAGCTCGAGTTACACAAGAGTCAGCGAAAGCAACAATATCTGAGTACAGATATAACTAAACAAGGTTTCCTTAAGAAGGCTGAGCAAAACAACGACTCTAGATCGAAAAGGCGCATGCCTCCTGCCTGGAAGCCTCCTAAACTACTCCTGGTCGCCGATCTCCACGTAGTAGTAGGTTCCGCCGGGGTAGTAGTAGTTGTCGACGGGATCAACTATCTTCGGGACTCCGTCATCTGATCGCAGCAATCGGGTATGGGGAAAAAGGGGAAGCAAAGCAACCGTGAGTAATCATCCAAAGTACTCGCAAGACTTACATCAGATCTATTCTATTTATGAATCGGTATCAAATGAAGGGGCTGTATCTGTGGACTAGACTGCAGAAATGCCAGAATAGAAGGAAAGGCCTAGCCTATCAAAGACTAGCATCTTTAGTGTCTTGCAGCATTAGAAGAGTGCAGATTAGTAGCATAACATAAAGTAACAAGCATGTAATAGCAAAGCCCAGAGATCTTTCCTCGACTCCCTGCGAGAAAGCGATCCCGGAGCTTACAATTAAAGTAACATGTATCCAGTTCAAGTTGTAGTAGATCGGGATACAACACTGAGCGTCATGTTATCGTGGACACGGCTATTCGAATAGATAACTTCCCTGCAGGGGTGCACTACTGTTACCCAACACGCTCGATTAACTCCGGCCGGACACACTTTTCTCGGTCATGCCTGGCCTCGGCTGATCGACACGACGTAGTCCTACCTAGGCTTCGCAGAGAGGTCCCCGCCGGTCTACATCCTAAGTGCTCAGGGGTCTTGGGCCCATCGCCCTTTGCACTCCGGGTCATTGTGAGGACAGTGGATACCAGCGCCACCCCTCTCCTAGATGGCACGATCCGACCGTGCCACAATGCTGAACTGGACGTCTGACAGAGCTTTCGGCTGATACATACGGTGCCGAGGGCCCCATTAAACCATTATCCCGCGTGGTGGTAGTGCGTATAGGCCAGTGGCCAACTCAGATCAATACCCAAATCCGTTAGTGCATTATTAATTTTAGTGACGGCTGTCGGGACAAGTCTGGAGCTACCACCACAACCTGGGTGGTACCGCTAAACAGCCAGCCGCCACAGTAACTCTCGCGGGTGCTCTCCGGGCCCGCCCGACTTTCTAATGTATCTCTCACGGGTACCCCTCGGGGTCAACCCGACTTCAACAAAGGACTGATGTAAAGGTCAAAGTACCCGTGTGTCCGTAACATCAAGGAGGAATCCGAGGAATCACCCTCGTTGGATCCCCACTAGATGTAACCGTCAAGGTGAACTTGGAGGAATCACCCTCGATGGGTTCACACTTGCGGGGTTGCACGACAGAGGCATCATAGGAGGTGGTGATAGAGGAATCACCCTCGGTAACCCACAACCGACTAGCTACGCTACAGAGATATCATCAGGAGTGAGGTAGGAGGTATCACCCTCGGCACTCGATGGTAGCCCTGCAGAGTCGTACAACTAAGGGGGTGTGCGGTGCTGTGTAGGTCTCTGCACATCGATCACGTTGATCGGGTCATCCGGTAGCAAAGCAGGGCAACACGGACAAGGGTGTGGGGCCACTGATGGATCACTAACCAGCCTATACTAAGCATTTAGGATAGCAGGTAAGGTATCACCAGCAGTTATAAAAACAAGTTATGCATCAGAATAGGGGCAATCAAATACAGTAGCAAAATCTAATGCAAGCAGGGGGAAGAAGGAATAGGTGATATAGGAATGATCAAGGGGGTTTGCTTGCCTGGTTGCTCTGCAGGCGAAAAGGAATCTTCAACGTTGTAGTTGATCCCCGGTTCGTCAGCGGTCTCGGAGTCTACCGGAGAAGAAGAGGGGGAAGAAACAGATAAATACAAGCATACAAATGCAATCACTATGCATGACATGCCTAAATGATATGCAGGGGTGATATACTGCATCTCTGAATATCTTAGATGTTTTAGGAATTTATTTGGAATTATTTTACCGAAGCCATGCACTATTCATCTATCAGAAACAGGCCAAAAGTTACAGGTTCACCTACTTAGAGGGTTCTAACATGAGTGCAGATGACATATTCGGATTCTTTAGATTTTTCTGATCATTTTTCATATATAAATTATTTTCATCCGATTTACGGTTTATTTTATACGATTTTTCAAAGTTTTAATCATTTTTTGGAATTTCTGGAATTTAATTTAAATTTGAAATTAAAATAGGAAATGCTATGGGTACACAGAGAGTGTACCCAGAGATGTGCATCTGTGGCTGACAGTGGGCCCCGTTGACTACCCAGTCAGCAGTCAACAGTCAACTGTTGACTGGTCAAACTGACCAGTGGGACCCACCTGTCATAGACAGAGTAGTATAACAGGGGCTTAAGTTTAACTAATTAAGTTAATTATGTGCGGGACCCACCTGTCATAGATACATTAGTTAGACTAATTATTATTTAAAATTAATCGGCTAATTAAGTTAGTAATTTAGTTAACTAATTAGGTGGGGCCTACCGGTCAGTGACTGGACCCTGTCGAGTTAGCAGCGTTGACCCAGTCAACAAGGTCAACAGGGCCCACGGGACCCACCTACAGTGACACAGGGTGGGCCCCGAACGGTGCCACGTCGGCGCCGGCGCCAGAGTAACTCCGGCGACCGCAAAACGCGCTGGCGCGCGACGGCCAGCGGCGGAAATCGGCTACAGGGGGTCCCCAGACCCGTGGCTAGGCTCTACGGGAGCGGCTCGACGTCGCGCACACAATGGTGTCGACGGTTGGCGTCGGGGACGACCGGAACGGCGCCGGCGACGAGCAGAAGTGGCGCCGGCGACGAGCAGAAGCGGCGCCGGAGTTCTGGCTCTAGCGGGCGCACGGCTACAGCTCGTTTTCGAGTGCACTAAGCGGCTGGGCGGCACCTACGGCTCACCAGGAGCACGCCTGGGCCACTGGTTTGACCGGAGCGGCACTGGGAGCTCGAAGCTCGCTTGCATGGCAGCGGCCATAGCTCGGACGCACGGGCGAGCGCGCTAGGGGAAATGGACAACGGCTAGGAGGGGGGAAACGTCGAGTGCTCACCGAGAGGGCTCAAGGAAGGCCCGGCGAGGGGTTTAGTAGCTGCAGAGCAGGGGATCGACTGCGGCGAGGCTCGGTAATGCCGAGGAAGAAGAGGTCACGGGCGGCGTCGATGCCGCCCCTCAGCCTCGATCCAGCGGTGAAGAAGAAGCAGCAGTCCATGGCGGACCTCCCGGACACCAGCATGCCGTGCGGGGAGGCCGGTGGCCACGGCGGTGATGCTGCGCGACGACGGCAGCGCTCGGACAGAGAGAACCGAGAGGGGGAGAGACGAGCGAGGGGAGCAGTGGGGGTCTAGGGTTAGCGGGGAGAGAGTGAGGGGGCTCGGGGACGTGCTTATCCTCGCCGGGGCGGCTCGGATGGCCGGTGCGTAGCGATCGGCGGCCACGGGCGCGCGCCAGCCGACAGTTGCCGAGGAAGGAGACGACCCGACTGGGCTGGGCCGCGGTGCACTATGGCCACTAAGGCCCAGTTGCACAGTAGCTTTAGGCCTTTTCCTTTTTATTTTTCTGTTTTCTTTTATTCTTTTCTGTTGCATTTTATTTTAGCTAGCAAATGTATTTTGTAAAATATGGGACTTGGCCCCATAATTACATTGCATTATATAGCACTGCCACAAAAAGTTTGGGGGTGATTTGAATTCATTTGAATTTTTCAAAATGAAAATGGATTTAATAATGTTGTTTTGGGTAGTTCACCACAGATCTACGGGTCCATAGCTAGTAGCTAGATTGCTTCTTCTCCCTCTTTGATCTTCAATACAATGTTCTCCTCGGTGTTCTTGGAGTTCTATTCGATGTAATCTTCTTTTGCGGTGTGTTTGTTGGGATCCAATGAATTGTGGGTTTATGATCTGAATACTCATGAGAAGTAATTGAGTCTTTTCTGAACTTTATTATGCGTGATTGTTATAGCTTTGTATTTCTCTCCGATCTATCCATTTGGTTTGGCCAACTAGATTGATTTATCTTCAGTGGGACAGGTGCTTTGTAATGGGTTCAATCTTGCAGTGCTCTATATCCCAGTGACAGAAAGGGACAAGACACGTATTTGTATTGTTACCATTAAGGATAAAACGATGGAGTTTATTCATATTAGTTGAGTTTACTTTGTCTACATCATGTCATCTTGCTTAAGGCGTTACTCTGTTTTTATTAACTTAATACCCTAGATGCATGCTGGATAGCAGTCAATGGGTGGAGTAATAGTAGTAGATGCAGGCAGGAGTCGGTCTACTTGTCTCAGACGTGATGCCTATATACATGATCATTGCCTTGAATATCGTCATAACTATGCGCTTTTTTATCAATTGCCCAACAGTAATTTGTTTACCCACCGTATGCTATGTGTTCGAGGGAGAGGCCTCTAGTGAAAACTATACCCCCCGGGTCTACTTAAATCATATATAAAAAACCAAAATATATTTGCTGCAATTTTATTTCTTTTATTTTGTTTTGCAATTTATTTATCTACCACTACAAGATTTAATCCTTACAAGTAACGAGTTCAAGGGGATTGACAACCCTCTTGCCCGAGTTGGGTGCAAGTATTTGATTTTGTGTGTGCAGGTGCTGTTCACGAGGCTTTGCGTGATTCTCCTATTGGTTCGATAACCTTAGTTCTCACTGAGGGAAATACTTATCTCTATTGTACTGCATCTCCTCTCCTCTTCGAGGAAAATCCCAACGCAACTCACAAGTAGCAGTCATCAATTACCAAAACCAAACATGGGGGCACCATACTCTTTCAATGATAATCCCGTTGAGAACACGCTCAAGGTTCAAAATAGACCGGGATTAGATAGTTCGGTGTGCTGATTTCAGGGATTGGAAGTTTAGGGTTTGAAAGAGTATGGATATGATCATTTTGTCTAACGAGGGATATAAGCATTTTCTCTATACTTTGTTTTAAGACGCCCAGTCTTACTTTTTTTTTTGCGAGATCCAGTCTTACCTTGTTAGAGGTAAGAGAAGAATTTGATCCTAACGGTTTGGTTAATGATATATTTGTCTATATAAAAGGTTGAATAGAAATGTTGTTGGCATATGTAATGTTCATTTCTTGCAGGCGCGCTACGACGCCATGGACAGGCAGTTCGAGCTGATGTCCAAGATCCTCGTGGGCGTCTCGACCCCGTATCCGGCGTATCCCATGGGCACGATGGAGGATGGCGGCCTCACCCATGACACCCTTGTCCCCGAGGTCGTCCCCGACGCCTTCTGCTTCACCACCCAGGCCTAGGAGATCCCCACGGTCGCCCATGCTGCTACCCCGGTGTGCATCGACATGGTGCCCGTCACCTGTTCGACAGAATGCCCGGGCCAGGTCAACGCCATCGTCAGCGTCGATGAGGTCCACGACGCCACCCCAACCGTGTGCCCCGAGCCCCTATTTGACATCAACGACAAGGAAGTCGAGCAGCTCACACCCACGAGGGCACCGCCCACCATCAGCACCGGCATCTCCTCTCTCAACAAGGAGGCCGCCCCTTCCGTGATGACCACCGTCGACATCGACCCCAAGGCTGGTGTGCAGGAGCTCGATGCCCTCTCTGCCAACACCTTTTCCCCAGCACCAAGCGAGTTAGACCACGGCGTCATCCTCGCCTCCCCCAGCAACCTCACTACACCGGCACTGGCCAGGTGCTCGACAGAATGCCCCGTCCTTGCAGGCGACTGGTTGAAGCCTCCGTCCGCCCTGAACTATGGTGCTCACCATGTTGCTAAAAGCACAACCAGGTGCCAACCACCAGGACGACACGGAATCGAGCAACAAGGTCAGCTGCTATGCCCAACACCATGGACATCGTTTGTGTATCATTCAGAATCAACCTATTTACAAGCTACAGTGGGAAGCTTCTGGTTTCTGTTCTGTCCCACTGGGAAACTTTGGTGTTGTTGGCAGTATGAGCATCTACAACAGTGGCGCCCACCTGATCGAGCAAGCGTTTGGGAGTGCATGGCTGGCCAAAGTTTTCCTCGAGACCGAACCCTGCTAGTGATTTATCATCCGAGGCCTTCATCCATGTACGTGGAACAGTTCAGTTCACTCGGGTTTCATGATTGTACTGAATGCATCAAGAATTCAATGAATTGTTCAAAGTCTAATACTCGTGCAAGTGAAAAATCTTGTGCAAATGTTCAGTCAGAATTGCAAAAATGGATGTTTCTCCCTGTGCATATCTGGGTCCAGTTCATGGAGTTACAATTATTTGGTTGTGAGAGGAGCAAAATTCAAGTATCTAGGTTCTCTGTGAACTCTAGGAATTCTTTGCTGAGAAATTTGTGGTCGCCAATATTCGAGGAGGTATGCACAATCTTACCTGGTCTGAGGCACCACTTGATGGGACTGAACAATTTGCAAGCGATACACAGTCTGACCATTCCATTGGTTTTCTCGTGTATGATAGACCGAAGAGCTGTCATGATATATCTGAATCTGTGGCCTCAGTGGGTGAATTTCAGAATTTATCTGGTTACAATTTATAGTACCGTGGAGCGTCTGGAATTCAAGAGTACCATGCGCTGCTTGGGCATCTTGTGGGTGGACAATGAGCTAATTGGTAATGAGCTGCAGCTGCCGAGTACACATCACCAGCCACATGAAGTTTCAGGGTTCATTGTTGAGCTAGTACCATTAGCATTCGGCAACGTGAGTTCTCCTTGAGTTCTTTATCGTCAGTCGCATTCCATGGAAGAGTCTTTCTGTCATTTGTCGGATGCAAAGATGTAGTCTGGGTGCCCTCCGGATCGTGCCACAACAGGGAATATCATCCAAATGCCGCCTGTACGAGTGAGGATCAGTCACATGGGACACTGGTTCAGGCCTAGACCGTGGCCCTCTTTCAAATATGATTCAAATGCCAGCTATCCTGAGCAGTCATGTTCAGGTATATGTAGTCAGCCGCATGATATTTCAGGGTTCAGTTCTGGGCTCATTCTGTTGTCGTTCAGAGATGAAGATTTTATTCCAGTTTGTTGTTGTGGGTTGATTCCCAGGGAGGAACCTTTCTTATGTTTGCCGAGTCCAGAGCTTCTGTCTGTGCATCCACCAGTTTGGGCGACGTCCGATGCTACACTGTCCAGCCGAGCAGAAGAAATACATTGGGAGAAAGATAACTACAAGCACCTGCAGTTTTCTCCATGCTGTTTAATGCAGCCACTAGAAGGTGGTAAACTTTTTATCCATTGCGAGACTGCCTATGGATTCTATTTAACGATGCTAGTGCTAGTAAGTAAGATGTGAAAGTCAGACCAGTGCTGGGTATCTTACTTGTGCCTTGTACAGGGGCACCACTTACTTCTTGGTGGTTTGTGTAGTACTCCTAGCTACACATTTCACGTGAGCATCAAGTGTTGGTTTGAGCAACAAAATGGAAGGACCTATAGCTTGCTTGTAGCTGTTGAACTACCACTTCACCCCATGCATATGAGGATGCTCTAGACCATGGAAATGTTCAGGGAGCTACTAAGTGCAGTTACCATTGAGAATAATAGTTCGGATAGTTCAGTTGTGTGTCCAGGCGATGAGCAATGGAATTCAGAGGGTTCTTGGTTGGGGGAGCAATAATTGTCATTCCCTGTTTCAGCCACGTCCACTTATGAGCTCCTATTTCATATGAAAACTCTTACTGAATTTGAGACTATGTCCACTTATGAGCCCTTCTGATTGGCAGTGAGTCAACTAGAGCTTGTCACCTTGAGCAGCTCTGGGATCCAGGCGACAAAAGTTTCTCATTTTGGATTTCTCACTCATCGAGTGGTGGCCATAATTCGGTGGATGCCGTGGAATTCTCTTCTGGCTACGAACAAGCTCGTTTTCAAGGAGGGAGTGGTCATGATTGTCTGTTCTACTCTACAATCATCGAAGATTCTAATGGTGGTAGTAATCCTTTTTTGTCTAGAATTAATGGGTACAATTGTTTTTGGCTACAATTAGGAGCATGCTTGTGCGCATCAATGAACAACTTCATGCATTGTGCCAGCTTGTGATTGAAATAATTTTGTATCTGAGGCAAAATCCATTAATTAATATTATTACAACTTTCCTTCTTTACTTGCAGGTTTTTATGAAGCTATATATTTTGGGACGGAAGGGGTAATTTACTTCCTTGCTCGGACTATAAAGTGTATCTCTCACGAATGCTAGGTGATATTAGCCTGCTAGCCATTGGACCGTCACAAATTAATGAGGTCAATGTGGTAGCACCTTTTCTGTAATAAGATGATATTTGGATTATCGATAGTTTCCACTTTCATTCACGGCGTCACGCGGCACCGCGTGTCTAAACCGGAGATGAGTGAAGGGCACTCCACCGCTGGCTCTCCACTCTAATCATGTGGAATCATGGAACGCACCCAAGAGACAAAAGCTGTCATCACCATGACCTTCCAGCGTTAAACAAAGTCCAAAACATAACAAAAGCTTAACCTGTTCTGTTTTGCCCTTTCGTCGTCCCTCGTTTTCCGGGAGCATACAGACACGCCGCCCAATTTATTACTACTCCTGGAGTCGTAGCACTCCGACGTACTCCTGGCGAACAGCTCACGCTCCACACTGATCCCACTCACTCGAACAGCCGCCGTCTTCAAAAGCCACCCGCAGTCCCTCACATCCTCTCTGTCCTCCTAGATCGATCCGAAGATGGCTTCTGCTGCCCGCGTGCTGACGCCAATGGCGCTGCTGCTCTCGCTCGTGCTCCAGCTCGCGGCGGCCGCGCTGTCGCCTGCCGGTCCCAGCCCCACCTTCCCGGGCGACAAGGCCGCGTTGGCGTCGCTGAAATCCGCCGTGGACGCGGCCACCGTCCCGTCCTACTCCTGCCTCGCCGCCTGGGACTTCGCCCGCGACCCCTGCACCGCCTTCCCCTGCGGCGTCCACTGCAACACGCCCCCCAACTCGTCTCACCAGCGCGTCGCCGGCGTCTCCCTCGATCCCGCGGGGTACTCCGGCACGCTCCCGGCGCCCATCTTCGCCTCGCTCCCTTTCCTCGAGACCCTCTCCCTCCGTGGCAACAGCTTCCACGGCTCGCTACCGGCGGGAGTGGCGCTGCCTCCGAGCCTCCGCGTCCTCGACCTCTCCGGCAACGCCTTCTCCGGCGAGATACCGGCGTCCCTCTTCACCCCTGCCTCGTCGCTCGACGAGCTCGACCTCTCCCGCAACGCGTTCACCGGCGGGATACCGCCTCAGATCGCGTCCTTGGGCGCCCTGACGCGGATGGAGCTGCAGCACAACCGCCTCACCGGGAGCCTGCCGTCGATGGGCAAGATGCGCTCCCTCGTCCACCTCGACGTGAGCGACAACAAGCTGTCCGGCCCGCTGCTGGACGCGCCCGGGCGGCTGCCTCCGACGGTCGTGGCCGTGGTGGTGCGTGACAACAGGCTCTCTGGGCCGTTGCAAGCTGCGGCCTTCCATGCTCTCCCTGAGATGCAGGTGCTGGACCTCACCAACAATGCGGTCACCGGCGCGGTCCCCGGCGCCGCGTTCGAGCACCCGGCGCTGGGGCAGCTGCGGCTGGGATCCAACCAGCTCGGGACGGTGGAGGAGGCGTCCGACGGCGTCGCGTCGAGCCAGCTCCTGGAGGTGGACCTCAGCGGCAACAGAATCACGGGGCGGCTGCCCAGGTGCCTCGGGGCGATCCCGCGTCTCAGGACGGTGGGGCTCGACCGGAACCGGTTCGTTGGAGGCGTGCTGAAGCAGTACGCCGTTCGGGCCGCGGCGGTGGAGGTCGTCGACGGGAAGGCACCGTTTGCGAAGCTGATGCTGCAAGGGAACTACCTCTGCGGAGGTCTGCCGAGTGAGCTGAGGCAGATGAAGGAGGGAGGTGCCATGGTGAGCCTGGCGGACAATTGCTTGCTGAAGTGTCCGCACAAGTTCTTCTTCTGCCAGGGGCCGCCGCAGAAGAATCATGCCGCATGTCCCAAGTGCGAACCATGAGAGGTTCCATACTGTAGATAAAGCATTCATATCTATACCTTAATTTCATCGGGTACTATCCGGATGATGAACTTTAATGATCGAATAACACATAACTTTGCTTGAACGAGGTGAGCACCCAACGCGTCGGTGGCATATAAGATTCAAACAGGCTATGCATGTGAATCAAGTTAACATGCCAAAAGTGGATTGTTGGACTACTGCACTAGTTCAGATGATAAAAAATCTCGTGGGGCACCAAAACTTTCGGTTACCGTGGTAATCGAAAGATATCGGGCAGTTACCGAACGAATTTTTTGAATGAATTTTGAATCCAAATAAAGTTCATCTAAAATTCATTCAAATTAAAGAATTCAAGATTTTTTGCTCGGTCAGGTGATTTCGTGGGGTGCTGCGATTTGCGGTTACCGCCCGGTAACCAATTTTTTCGCTCAATGCCCAAACCTTGGTTCAAAGACAGGTAATCGTTAGCTATAAGTTTGGAAATTGGGTCTGATTCCTCGCCTAATAGCGTCTAAAATTCAGTGTCATTGTTTTGTTCAGTTCACTTGGCCTAGCAATCCGGAAGGGAGCTCCTCCCCAGGCCCCAGCGCCTTAAGCGTCAGGGAGAGTAGCCGGCGCTGACGTCCCACTGCTCATGGGCTGGCCCAACAAGGAGCGACCGATTCGCACGCTCGCCAGTTTTCCCTGGTCGCGGTTGACCAGTTGACCGTTGAGCGTTTACTTTTTGAGAAAATCTGTATTAAAAAAAGAAAATTTAAAAAGTTCACAAAAGACAAAAAAGTTCATGGAATTCGAAGGAAGTTTGAAATTTTAAGAAATAATCACAAATTTGAAAAAAGTTCATGGGTTTAAAAAAAATCATCGATTATGAAAAGAATCACCGATTTAAAAAAAAGTTCACGGATTTTGAAACAAAAATCATGGATTTGAAAAAAGTTAATCAAGTTTAAAAAAAACTCATGAACGTGGGGGGAAACACAGATTAGAAAAACACGGATTTGGAGAAAGTTCACCGAATTCGAAAAAAAGTTCTCGACTTTAGAAAAAGTTTGCAGATTCGAAAAATAATTCACGAATTCAGAAACATCAGGAAAAAAATGAAAAAGAAAAAAAGAAAAGAAAAAATGAATAAAACTAAACAAAACCAGTCCAGAAAGCAAAGAAAGAATCCAGACCGGAAACTTCCAGAATCATCCCAAAACTGTCCTGGGAAGCTTCTGGAATCGGGGGAGTAATAATCCCCCTCGTTGCTCGGTGGGCCGGACCATTAGAATCGTACGAAGGGGAAGGGGTGTGCGATCGTTATCGCAGATGCCTTTATCGGGTGTTGAAGGCGCCAAATAGGCATCGGAATCCGGAGCTCCTATTCTACGCGTTAGGCAACGTTGTTATAAACGTGTACCGGGTCGGCCCAATAATTTCCTGTCTCGATCTAGGAAAAAAATTCTACTCTTGTTGCTCCCAATAAAAAGCGCCAGCAGGTTCAAAGCCCGGATGCTTCTTGCTCCGAAGAAAAAAGAACCCCGTTTTCTCTATGGATTAAAAATATTAATAAAACCACTAAAAATGTACATAAAAATACTATAAGAGATTTTCATTTATTTATTTGAAATTATGGTTTTTTAAAGATTAAAAAAATGTTGATGAATTTTAAAAATGTTTGTGAAACTAAAAAAATAGAAATTAAAAAATGTTCATAACCATCAAGGTGTTAGTGAATTGTAAAAGTATTCACAAAATTAAAACCGTTTCCAATTTTAGAAAATGTTCATGAACTTAGAAATTTCCATGAATTTATAAAATATTCAGGATTTATAAAAGTTTCAAGCATTTGAAAATGGTCAGAATTTTTCTAAAATTATGTCGATTGTAAAATAATAATAATATCTTAAAAATATTTCATGAATGAAAAAATGAAAACAAAAACGAAAAAAAAGGACATTAAACGGACAAAATCAAGTTGAAAAAAAATCTAAAGATGAGAAACGGAACAGAAAAGAAAAAAATCAACAAAACCACAAGAAACGAGAGATAAAAAATGCTACATAGGCCGGTTCATGTGGCGCTACCTCTGTGTGATTCCTACCATTTACTTCGAATTGGGAGCTCCTATGTGGCGCGCGTTGCGTCAAACAAGCAACACATTGCACTGGCGCACTCCCTATTGGGTCGTAAACAACCGTATACGGTAGCGACTGAAACACTGTAACCATTCAAGTAAGGTCTTAGGGATCAACTATTTAATTATATAGGATATGTCAATGTAGATTCCAGCAGACCCTTCGGTAGGGTACACGACTAGCCGGAAAGTCGAGAGGGGAAACATGAAGCAAAAACACCCAAATTCATGTTGGGAAACGTAGTAGAAAACTAAAAAAATCGCCCTACGATCACCCAGGAACAATATGAAGATGCATATAGGGTTTGGATCAACGATTGTTACCGACTCCGGAGTGCAGCGGATGTAGACGAGTCGGTGTAGATCGTACTTGGAGTCCCTCGAACCGTTGATGACGATCCCGCGAACCGCCCTCGAACGAAAGACCGAAAGCACGGCCTCTCTACTTGGTTGCAAGCGTACGGTCTTCACGATCCGGCAGCGCTTCGCCGTCCAGAGCTAATCGTCGCCGGAGAATTAGAGGGACGAGATTAGAGCCACACTGGACTTCTAATTATGAGGATTAGAGAAACTAGGTCTAGCTCTAATTAGTCAATTAAGACCAACTAGAACTAGAACTAGATGAACTAGATGAGGCTCCAAAACTAGTGTATCAATTGTGACCAAATCCTCAAGTAATTATAGGTTAGAGCGGGAGAAGAGGGCAGCCACCAAGGAGGGGAAATCCCTCCTTGGGGCGCCGGCCAAGGGGGAGGACTTGGACTCCTCCCCTAGTCCAATTCAGCCTCCCATTATGGAAACGGGGGGCGCCACCTCCACTTGGGCCCTTGTGGCCCAAGTTACCTTCCACCACTTGGCCTTTTAAGGCCCGTTAATATTAAATTAAATATAAAAAGCCCTCTAACAATTACTAGAGCATATTATATATAATTTAACACCTCCGGAAACATTTTCCACCTATATATCATTTATCGGTAATACCCGGTATTGCCCGATAAACTCTGAAACCTTTCCGGTGACCCCGAAACGCTACCGGTTCCTCTCGAAACTATTCCGAATATTAATGAAACAATTCCACAAATAAATCCTCGATACTCTCGTCCTACTAATACTCAGCAGATCGTGATTACCTTAAGCTTGTGACCCCGTAGGTTCGGTAAACCATAGACATGAACGAAACCCCTTCGTTCAATGACCGATAGCGGAACCGTGGACGTCCATATCGATCCCTATGATTACACGAATGACATTCGAGTGAACCTTTGGTTATCATGTGATGTTCCCTTTGCTTCGCGATACTTTACAAAACCCGGGATGCATTGGTATACTCCTGAGACATACACATGCTCACTATACCGTTGATCTCGTTATCGGTTTTGTTCTTCTTTCTCGTTGAAGTGTTCCGGCATCCCCGTAGTCACCTATGTCTGGCCCGACGATGATGGATGTTGTCACACCGAGAGGGCCCTACGAATATCTCTCCATTGTCGGAGGAGAAAATCCCACTCTCGATCTATCTAGTCCCTTGTCAATCTTTCCGATGAACCTGTAAGTTGTTGTTATGATCACCTAGTTACGGATGACGTTTGAGCAACCCCAAAGTCCACCGTACGGTAGGAAGTGACCACGATACTCTCATGGTCTGAAGAACTAAAACACATGCTAACACTCCGTGTTATAACAATTGATTTCATACGATATTATCTCAATGCATAACAAACAAGTTTTGGGTCGATTCAATATGATCATTCTTCTAACGTCATACTCTCAATGTTGTTTTAGAACTATCGTTACACTTCACGATATTCTAAGATCTGGAAAACATGATCACCAACAACACTTGAGCCAGTCTTATAGGCAAGACTAGGAACCTATTATTTTACCGTTTATCATTCTACACGTGCATATGAGTTTTCCACTGCATCGCTCATTCCAGAATCATAGGCATGAAATATAAACTCTTAATTATGAATATGGAATTATAATAATACAATATTATTGCCTCTAGGGCATATTTCCAACAGTCTCCCACTTGCACTAGAGTCAATAATCTAGTTGCATAGTTTCTTTTAACACCTACGGCTTATTCAGTGTTTGCTCATGCTTTGCTTGTGGTGAAGCCTTCGTCATATGTTTTGACATATTCAAAACCATGTAATATTTGTGTTAGTTATGTCTAATTTTGTAGGATCTCAATTCTTTTGCTTTTAGTAACGGCACTATTATTCATAATACAGTGTCATTGGTTTCATCGCACTTGGGATGACATCAACTATATCAAGACGCTTCTTGATAATGTCATTGGTTTTATCACACTTTGGGATCACACCAACTATATCAAGACACTTCTTGATTCAGACAACTTTGAAAACATCTAATGCTTTTAACATATTCTTCTTACGTTATAGAATCCACAAT
This sequence comes from Elymus sibiricus, assembly GCA_039707655.1. Lineage (NCBI taxonomy): Eukaryota > Viridiplantae > Streptophyta > Magnoliopsida > Poales > Poaceae > Elymus > Elymus sibiricus. Next base: position 260,683,562 of record CM077674.1, read on the forward strand.
ATTGTTCATGCTAGAAAACTATTCTAAATAATCATAGCCCAATATAATTTATATCAGTCATGAAGTTGGTGTTCATGTAACCATTTACAACGAACTTCTTCATCTCCTCCATAGACAAGTCTTTTGTCCTTCTGAGGTACTTAACATTTATCTGGTGAACCAATCCAGGATCACTTTGGTATCTGCTACTAATAAAACATTTGGCTTTATACATATCATAACATTCATGATGGATTCAATAATCCACTCATCTGTACATGCTTATCAACTGTCATAGGACATTGATTTCTCCTAAGCATCATGTTATATGACATTGAGAGAAAGCATATTCTCCATTTTAAATCCTTTTAAAACCTTGTCAATGTATCCAATTCAGCTTAGTGCAATAATCAGAGTCTTGATCTATCTCCATAGATCTTTATGTCTGACAGTTTGCTTTGCTTCATTCTTTCATTGGAAACATATTCTTCAAAAAAATTGTAGTGCATAGAAACTTTATATTATTTCCAATATGCAATATGTCATTTACATATAAGATTAGAAATGCTATAGAGCTCCCACTAAACTTCATAAGTTTCTTCATCATTTCAAACAAAGTCAAACTTTTTAACTCTTTTATTAAAATGTTGATTCAGCTCCTTTATATTTGCTTCAAAGCATAAAAAACTTTTGAAGCTAGCACACTCATTCAGTATTCTGAGGATTTGCAAAACCTTCCGGTTGTATCATTCATACATCCTTTCCATTTAGGAAACTAGTTTTTTCATCTATCCCATTTACTTCATACCTTCTGAAGGATCAACCAAGTTTCAAACTTAATTGTATATAAATTCCATTTTGGTGTGCATGCCTATAAGCCATTCCTTTGAGCTGGGCGCCACCATCGCTTCCTTGTAGTGCGCAAGTTCATCTTCTTCTAAGATGAACATCTCACTATGAGATTATTCAGTAGCAAACTTTGATTAGAGTTTCTACATCTGGTGTAGTGACTCATGGCTTAAGTTGTATGGACAACTATCGGAACAACTTCCAGTTTGTTAATCCCTTTTACTTCCGCCAGTGATTCAATAATCTTGTCTAGCTGCACTACCCCCCCCCCCCCCCCACTTACTTCTTTAGCGAGAAAACTCCTCGGAAAGTGTTCATACTTTATGACAAACACTTTGTCTTTGAACTTTTCATAGAAGGAATACCCCATTTATGTTTTTGGGATTACCTACAAATTAGCATTTGTCTTGATTAGGGCATCTTCAAGGCTGACCCGCAAACCACCCGCATCCGTCCGGACCACGCTGTCCAGACCGAGGAAGCCATCCAACGCGGGCCTGTATCGGTCCGCGGCGCGGTCCGAACGCGTTTTCTCCCGCAAACCGGAGACAAACATGGGGGAGGTTTGTGGGAGTCCGGACACCAGACACATAGGACTCCGACACCCCTGGCCCACCCAAAACCCTTCCCGGACCCCGCACCTCCATCCTCCCCATTTTCTCTCCTTCCTTCTTTCTCTCTTGCCTTCGTCGTCGCTCCACCACCCCGGCCGCCACGCCACACCCCTGCCGAAACTCTACGTCTCCGTCACCTCCAGCGTTACAGTCGGGCTCCACCCCGCTTCTCCTCCATCGCCGTTCAACCCATGTCCTCCGACTGCCCCGCCAGGTACCTTTGAACTAGTGCTATACTCACCATGCCCGGCAACTGTTCGATGAATTGCCGAAGCTAAAAACAATTTTCTCTTCTTATTTCTAGTAATGGATTCCAATTTGGAGTACATATACGAGCACTATGTTGAGTCGTCTGATGGCTCGTCCGACGAGGAGGAGTACTCGGATGAGACGGCGATGATGCAGGCGGTCCTTGAAGATGCGGAGCGTGCGGAGGAGCATGTTCTCAATTTCAAGGGCTCGATCAAGGGTCATCGAGTGCTCAACCGCAACAGGGCACGCGGCTGTTTGACACTGATGGCCGACTACTTTGCCTCAGATGCCCTCTTCACTGACCATTTTCACCGGCGTTTTCGGATGTGCAAGACTATCTTCAATCGTTTGTACCATGGCGTCCAGTCCTATGATGACTACTTCGTCTTGAAGAAGGACGCTGTGGGAACGATTGGCTTCTCTGGTTACCAGAAGTGCACGGCCGCACTCCGGATGCTAGCATATGGCATGGCCGCTGATTCGTGGGACGAGTACCTACGGATGTCTGAGAGCATGTGCGGAGATTCCATGGTCAGGTTTGCAGCTACCGTGGTCGAGGTGTTTGGACCTCAGTACCTGAGAGAACCAACTGTGGCAGACACCGAGAGGCTCTTGGCAATCTCATAAGCAAGAGGGTGGCCAGGTTTGCTTGGATCTCTTGACTGCATGCATTGGAAATGGAAGAACTGCCTGAAGGCTTTACAAGGGCAATATCAGGGTCATGTTAAGAAGCCAACCATCATTCTTGAAGCAGTTGCATCACATGATCTTTGGATTTGGCATGCTTTCTTTGGCATGCCCGGGTCTCACAATGGCATCAATGTGCTGCAACGATCATCGTTGTTTGCGAGGCTGACTGGAGGAAAAGCTCCTCCTTGCCACTATACTGTTAATGGACATGAGTACAACATGGGCTACTATCTGGTTGACGGTATCTATCCTCTGTGGGCTACCTTTGTCAGCACCATCTCTAATCCAGTTGGCCAGAAAAATACTGACTTTGCCCAAAGACAAGAAGTAGCTAGAAAGGATGTCGAGACGGCATTTGGAGTTCTGCAGGCCCGTTTTGCAGTTGTTCATGGACCTGCTAAACAATGGGATCCGGAGACCTTGTGGGACGTGATGACATGTTGTGTGATCATGCACAACATGATCGTCGAGGATGAGGGTGACGATGCTGCCGTAGCTCAAGAATTTGAGAACATGGGTGATCCTACCCAGCTTCCATACCAAAATCCAGCCACATTTGAAGAGTTTATTCAAATGCATAAACAAATTCGGCATCAACCAACTCACGAGCAGCTGAAGGAGGCTCTGATTGAGCATTAGTGGGCGGTTAAAGGTGACAACAATGTTGGGATGTAATATTTGAACTTTTTAAAATTTGAACTAGTGTTGCATGCGGCTATTTAAACGTCTGCAATCTATGTATGCGGCCATTTGAATGTCTGCAATCTATGTATGCGTCTATTTGATCGTGCAGACTTTAAAAAAAGGGAGGCCGGATGTATGCAGCTACGGTTGGATGGCGTTCTCCCGCATCCGTGTCCGCGGACTGGTTCCCCCCCCTGTCCGCGGACGGATGCGGGAGGAAATTTGCGGGTTGCCGTTGGACATGCCCTTATGTACTCCATAACTCATATGGTGTTATCTTGCCAGACTATAAGACGGTGCTCTGTTCTGTGTATTTGTTGCTATTTCAAGTGTATATCCCCAAATTTAATAAAAACAGATCGGTAAGAAATAATTCCACAATTATCTATGTGTTTTGCTAAACTCATGACTTAGATAATTTTCTTCAGGAATGAAGATTCTTTTATCTTTGTCATAATGATTCTTATCTTCGTTATAAATTTTATTTGAACTTTTCAAATATTTAATTTTGAATTTCTTTTCAACCTTTCAAAAAAAAAATCAGATTTATATCAAGTAAATCATATTTACTCAAATTATTAATGAAGTATTATAATTTACCGCGCCCTGGTCTGTTCATCGGACCCCATACATCACTATGTACTTTCTCAATTGATTCAAAATCAAAAATATTTTAATGCTTCATCTATATGAAGATTATTTTTCCGATATAACCAAGCAGTGCCACATTTAAGTGATATTTATCAATCTTCTCAAGATGTTTAGCAATTAATGTTATAAATTTCTCAATTCAAGATTTCATGAATAAACCATCAATAATAGAGGTAAATCCAAAATACATTTTCTTATAATAACTTGAACAACCTTTGTTTAAAACTTATAAGAATATCCGTCGCATAACCCAAAACATATTGTTTTACACAACTCCAGAACGAAATAACTTTTATTCGGTCCTAATATAAATCTTGAAGATAAACTAAAGGCATGACTTCAACGGTCTTGAGTAGCGATCCCCGTCACCATTCCCGATTTGCATAACATCTTTATTCTTTCTCAACATGCGAGCTTTCTGTAGTCCCTGCATCGGTTCACAAATGAGAGCAACCGATCAGTATCAACTACTCATGACATACATAAATCAATCAAGTAGAATAACATTAACTTTGTATAACTTTTATACCTTTACCGGAAGAACCGTTCTTCTTCTTATCCGCCAAGTACTTCTTGCAGTTGCGTTTCCAGTCTCCCTTCTGTTTGTAGTAGAAACATTCAGTCTCCTTAGTGGCTCCACCCTTGTTCTTCTTCTGAGAGACGGTCTTACTAGCACCAGTAGACTTCTTCTTGGACTTGCCCTTCTTCTTGAAACTGGTGGTCTAGTTGACCATCAACACTTGTTTGTTCTTGTGCATCCCAGCTTCCGCAGTTTTGAGCATAGCGAACAACTCGTTTGCACTTTTCTCCATCCCGTTCATGTTATAATTCATGATAAAACCATCGTAAGATGGGGGGAGTGAAGCAAGCACAATATCTGTACCGAGTGTCAGAGGAATTCCAAATTCCAGAGAAGCCAGTCTATCAACTTAGCCAACGAGCTTCACTATATGCTCACTCATTGAGGAACCCTCTGCCATCCTGCATTCAATCAAGGCCTTAGTTATTTCAAAACATTCGGTCCTTGCCTGTTTCTTGTACAGAACTTTGATGTCTACTACACAACTTATTCTTGTAGACTCGTGTTGGGCCTCCAAGTGCAGAGTTTTGTAGGACAATAGCAATTTTCCCTCAAGTGAATGACCTAAGGTTTATCAATCCATGGGAGGCGTAGGTTGAAGATGGTATCTCTCAAACAACCCTGCAACCAAATACAAGAAATCTCTTGTGTCCCCAACACACCCAATACAATGGTAAATTGTATAGGTGCACTAGTTCGGCGAAGAGATGGTGATAAAAGTGTAGTATGGATAGTAGATATAGGTTTTTATAATCTGAAAATATAAAAACAGCAAGGTAGCAAGTAACAAAAGTGAGCACAAACGGTATTGCAATGCTTAGAAACAAGGCCTAGGGTTCATACTTTCGCTAGTGCAATCTCTCAACAATGCTAACATAATTGGATCATATAACCATCCCTCAACGTGCGATAAAGAATCACTCCCAGATTCCTATTAGCGGAGAACATAAGATAGAAATTGTTTGTAGGGTACGAAACCACCTCAAAGTTATCCTTTCCGATCGATCTATTGAGCTATTCCTATAAGTGTCACAAACAGCCCTAGAGTTCGTACTAAAATAACACCATATGATACACATCAGCCAACTCTAATGTCACCTAGATACTCCAATGCCACCACAAGTATCCGTGAGTTGATTATACGATATGCATCAAACAACTTCATAATCATAATATTCAATCCACACAAAGAACTCCAAGGAGCACCCCAAAGTTTCTATCGGAGAAAAGATAATGAAAACGTGCATCAACCCCTATGCATAGATTACCCCAATGTTACCGCGGGAATCCGCGAGTTGAATGCCAAAACATATATCAAGTGAATCAATATAATACCCCATTGTCACCACGGGTATTCATATGCAAGACATACATCAAGTGTTCTCAAATCTGAAATATTCAATCCGACAATAACGACACCTCAAAGGGAAAAGATTCGATGCATCACAACAAAGATAGAGAGGGAAGAAACACCATATGATCCAACTATATTAACAAAGCTCGTGATTCATCAAGATCGTGACAAATCAAGAACACAAGAGAGAGAGAGAGAGAGATAAAACACATAGCTACTGGTACAAACCCTCAGCCCCGAGGGTGAACTACTCCCTCCTCGTCATGGAGACCGCCGGGATGATGAAGATGGCCTCCGGTGATGCTTTCCCCCCTCCGGCAGGGTGCCGGAAAAGGGCTGTAGATGAGATCGTGGAGGTACAGAGGCTTGCGGCGGCGTAAAAACTCATCTAGGTTAACTTTCGGGGGTTTCTGAATATATGTGATTTTTTGGCGTTGGAATAACGCGAAGAAGGGCCACAGGGGGCCCACGAGGCACCAGGGCGCGCCTGGGGGGGGGGCAGGCGCGCCCAGGTGGCTCGTGGGGCCCCTATGGCTCTTCTGCTGCTCCTCCGAAGCTTCTTGGGTCTGTTTCCTTCCAGAAAAAATCATCAAAAAGTTTCGCTGCATTTGGACTTCATTTGATATGGATTTTCTGTAAAACCAAAAACAAGCAGAAAACAGCAACTAGCACTGGGTACTAGGTCAATATGTTAGTACATAAAAATCATATAAAAGTCATATAAAAGTGCACCAAAATCATACAAAACTATAATAAACATGGCATGAATACTTCATAAATTATAGATACGTTGGAGACGTATCAAACTTCTAGAGACCCAATTATGAATTGAGTGGTAGAACGTTCAAAACGTTTCTGTAGTTCAGGATCCATACAAGTTAACATGAGGCACTGGACTGACTCATAGTCATCACTACAAGCAGTGAAAGCATCTACAACTTCTTTTGGTGCATCCTTTGAAGGAGTATCACCTAGGGGCTGATCCAGCACATACTCCTTCTTTGCACTTCTGAGAACAAATCTCAGGTTCCGGATCCAATCCGCATAGTTTCCACCATTAGCAGCCAACTTTTCTTTCTCTAACATAGGGGCTAAGTTGAACATATTGCGAGCCATTGATCTATAACGATAAACACAAATATATTTAGACACAATTTCATAATTAATGTTGCACCAGTGTTTAGACAAATTTTAATTTAAAGTGCACTCCCACTCAAACCAATATCTCTCATAATTGATAGTAAGTAATTCAAGATGCTGATCTTATTCTCAGTCATTGATGTGGACATCACTGATGATGAGAATTTTGATCTGTGGGGAATCCTTTGCCGGTCATATCTCCATATGACTCTTGTTCATCTTTCGATGCTTCGTGCTCCGAGCTCAGAACGATTCTGCCAGAACTTCAAGACAATCAAGTGCTATCTGCTCACATGGTCTGACCATCCACCCGTCTTACACCTCACATCCTGTTTGTACTCATGTGGACATGATGCACTCCGGAACGCTATGTGTTATAGACGGTAGCAACACTGGGAAGAGCACCTTTTAACTTGATATTTACTGTGAGAGATCACCCTAATAATTGACTACTGCGCAATCAAAGAGTGCAAACAACAAAGGGATAAACATCTCAGGCAACTCATAATAGCATGACATGGTATAGCCCTAGGCGCCGGGAACGTCTCCATGGTCCTCCGAGATCTTCATGAAGTTTTCTCCGAAAGTGTTGCCGTGGCGACAATTTTGAAAACTGCCGCCGTGGCACCGATTTTGTTCTCCTGCGCCTGCTAAAGCTCCGGGTCCTCCATGTAACCTGTAGGCTATCTCTACGTCTATTACATTAAGGTGGCAATCATGTGGCTCCAGCCATCATGCCGTGACGCGCAAGCCACTTAACATTACAACATATAACCATCCCATACATAAACTCATTATCATGACTAAGGCTATACCACATCATATGCAACCTTGCAAAACCAAGTTAGACGTCCTCTAATCGGTTTGGAAAATTTTAATTACATGGCTTCTAGGTGAAAGAAGAGACTTAATTAAAAATCTCGTCCCCCACACTAAACTTCGTCAAATGCGTGTGACCCCCTAGAAGATCGTTCATCTTCATCGCCCTCTTGCGTACGCGATGGTTTACTATTCTTTACTATAATGAAACCCAAGGAACTGGCAGCAGATCATCGACAGCCAGAGCCGATCGATTGTCAAAACCTTGTGAAAAGCGACATCATGCCGTCAATGAACTGAACTGAAGCAACACTCGAGGGAAGCATAGCAAAAACATCAAAACCCTCACATCCACATGTGATTTAGATCGAAACCTGCATCTACTCATAGAACCACTCATGATGCCACTGTTGGGAAACGTAGTAGAAAACAAAAAAAATCGCCCTACGATCACCCAGGAACAATATGAACATGCATATAGGGTTTGGATCAACGATCGTTACCGACTCCGGAGTGCAGCGGAACTAGACGAGTCAGTGCAGATCATACTTGGAGTCCCTCGAACCGTTGATGACGATCCCGCAAATCGCCCTCGAACGACCCCTCGAATGAAAGACCGAAAGCACGACCTCTCTACTTGGTTGCAAGCGTACGGTCTTCATGATCCAGTAGCGCTTCGCCGTCCAGAGCTAATCGTCGCCGGAGACTTAGAGGGAGGAGATTAGAACCACACTGGACTTCTAATTATGAGGATTAGAGGAACTAGGTCTAGCTCTAATTAGTCAACTAGGACCAACTAGAACTAGAACTAGATGAACTAGAGGAGGCTCCAAAACTTGTGTATCAATTGTGGCCAAATCCTCAAGCATATATAGTTTAGAGGGGGAGAAGAGGTGTGACGCCCCCGACTTAATCGTGCACTAATCATACACGCAAATGCACACGATCAAGCCTAGGGACTCACTTGAAGATATCACAACACAACTCTAGACACAAATAAAATAATACAAGCTTATTATTACAAGCCAGAGGCCTCGAGGGCTCGAATACATAAGCTTGCGCATACAAGCGTCAGCGAAAGCATTAGATATCTGAGTACAGATATAAAAGTAAAACAGGTATGCCCTAACAGGCGGGGCAAAATAACAACACAGATCGAAAAGGCGCAGGCCTCCTGCCTGGGAACCTCCTAACTACTCCTCGTCGGCTGGCTCGATCCAGTAATAGGTACCATCGGGACCCTCCTGGTAGTAAGCTCCAGCGGTGGCATCTGGCTCCTGGGCTCCATCGGCTGATGCATCATCAATTGGGTATGGGGAAAAAGAAATAGCAGAGCAACCGTGAGTACTCATCCAAAGTACTCGCAAGACTGACATCAGAACTATACTAATTATGCATTGGTATCAAGTGAAAAGGCTGTATCTGTGGACTGTATAGCAGCAAAGCCAGAATAGAGAGAAAGGCCTAGCCTATCGAAGACTAGCATCTTCAGCGGTCTTGCAGCATTAGAAGAGAGCAGATTAGCATATTATAAATATCAAGCATGTTGAAGCAAAGCCCAGAGATCCTTCCTCGACTCCCTGCGAGAAAGCGATCCCGGAGCTCCCAATTAATCACAAGTCTCCAGTTCAAGTAGTAATAGATCCGGATACAACACTGAGCGTCCTGTTACCGTGGACACGGCTATTCGAATAGATAACTTCCCTGCAGGGGTGCACTACTGTTACCCAACACGCTCGATTAACTCCGGCCGGACACACTTTTCCGGGTCATGCCCGGCCTCGGCTGATCGACACACCGCAGCCCTACCTAGAGCTAAGCAGAGAGGTCCCCGCCGGTCTACATCCTAAGCGCTCAGGGATCTTGGGCCCGTCCCCCTTTGCACTCCGGGTCGTTGCGCGCAGGGCGATCCAGGCACCACCTCTGTCATGGATGGCGCCGACCCGGCCCGGCCGCAATGCTGAACTGGACGTCTGTCAGAGCTTTCGGCTGATACATACGGTGTAGAGGGCCCCATTAAACCATTATCCCACGTGGTGGTAGTGCGAAATGGGCACGACGACCCACTCAGATCAATACCCAAATCCGTTAAGCTCGATTAGTATTGCTCGCTCGCCCAACACGCTCGATTAACTCCGGCCGCACACCCTTGTTCCTGGTGATGTCCGGCCTCGGGTGATCGACACGTTGCGGGCGAGCCCGACTATACATTTCACCGCGGGTACCTCTCGAGGTAGACCCGCCTGTAACAAAGGCCAAAGTAACTGTGTGTCCAAGTATCGAGGAGGAGTCCGAGGAATCACCCTCGATGGATTCCACTCGATGTCATCCGTCAAGGAGAACCAGGAGGAATCACCCTCGATAGCTTCCACTCGGGGAGTTGCACGACGCCAGCTTTATGGGAAGTGATGAAAGAGGAATCACCCTCGATAACACACGTCCATATAGCTATTCCACAGAGACACCATCGGAAGTGAGCTAAGAGGTATCACCCTCGGCACTCGATGCCAGCTCTGCAGTGTCGAGCAATTTAGGGGGTGTGCTGTGATGTGCTGTTCTCAGCCCGTCGATCATTCGAACGGGGCACGGGTACTAAAGCGGAGCAACTACAGCAAGGGAGAGGGGCCACAGATGGTTTTCCATCCAACCTATACTAAGCAGTTTGGATAATAAGGCAGGTATCAATAGCAGTTATCAAAACAGGCTATGCATCAGAAATAGGATAAAACAAAATGCAGTAATTTCTAATGCAAGCAGGAGGGAGAAGGAATGGATGATATAGGCATGCGTCAAGGGGGTTTGCTTGCCTGGTTGTTCTGCGGCAAAGGCGGGGTCGTCAGACGTAGTCGTACACAGCAGTTTCATCGGTAGTCTCAGCGTCTATCGCAGTATCAGGGTCTACCGAAAAAGAAGCAACGAGGGGAAACAAATAAATAACAGCGCAAACAATAGCATCACAAAGCATGACATGGCAATACGCGGTGACAGAGGGGATCTAACGCAGTGTTACACGACACCGAGAAAGGGGGATCCTATCCGGGAAAGTATTCCCGGTTCCGGACATGTGTCAGACAGATGACCGGAGGGGGCAATGTTCCAGGCTGCGATGTTGTAAGCATGGGACAGCTAGTATGCATCGCAGGGTTGATATACTGCCTATCTAAGTGCTCTAGTCAATTTAGGAATTTAACCGGATTTTTTTTATTAAAGTCATGCACTATTCACCTATCCGAAACAGGCAAAAAGTTACAGGTGTGCTATGCTAGGGGCATCTGACAGACTAACGGACAGCGTAACCGGATTCGTCTCGTCGTTCTGAGCAACTTTCATGTTCAAAGTTTTTCGATCCGGACTACGGTTTATTTTATATTAATTATTAAAGATTTAATCATTTTCTAAATTTCTTTTAATTAATATATCCTAATTATCCGAAACAGTATTTACTGTTTATTTAAATCAATTAATTAACAGATTAATTAATCACCCTAATTAACCTTAATCAGTTAATTAATTAACTAATTACCTAATTAATTAAATCACTAATTAATTAATCTAATTAATTAATTATTAATATTAATATTTATTATTTTCATTTATTTTCTAAATACTTTTATTTTTATCCTTTGCATACGTATATACATGTGTATACATACGTACGTATGCACGTATGTATACACACATACATACACACACTACACACGCACACAATGCACACACACACACGGGCGGGACCGGGGCCGAGTCAGGCCGGCCGGACGGCGCGGCGGGAGCGCCGGGGGGGGGGAGAGGGGCTCACCGGGGAGGCAGGGCCGCGGCCGGCGGTGGTGGCCGGCGGTGGTCGCCGGCAGGCGACGGGAGGCGCCGGCGGCGGGGGTCGGCACGGCGACGCGGGCGGAGGAGGCCGACGGGCGGCGGTGGTCGGCGGCGCGCGGGAGCGCGGCGCAGGCGGCGCCCGGCGGCGGCGGACGGCGGGGCCGGCCGCGGTGCGGCAACGGCGGCGAGAGCGGGGCCGGCCGAGGAGGCGACGCGGCGATGGCCGCGCAGGCGGCGGCGGGGCTCGGGGCGACGCGGATCCGGCCGGCGCGGAGGGGCCGGCGGCGGCGGCGCGCGCCGCGGGCGACGGGGACGGGCCGACGGCGCGGGGGCTCGGGCGCGGGGCCGGCGGCGCGTGCGCGCGGGGGGGGGGAATCGGGGCACGGGGGCGGCTGGGGTGCTGCGGGGCTAGGGTTTGACCCGGTTCGGTCTTTTATATGGGTCCGGCTGGGCCAGTCGATTTTGACCCCGTTAGGTCCAATTTTCCACCGTTTCAAAATTCGTTTTAAATACTTTTGGGGCTCCAATTAAATTCCAAAATTACCGATTTCAATTTTATAAAATATTACGAGATATTTCCAACCCATCCAACATTTTTAATCTTAGTTTCGCACAACTTTATAATCCACTTTTTCGGACGGATTAAATTTGCGACGGAACCGAACGGGGTTCGCACAGGCGCGAATTCAACAACAGCGATCGCGGCAACAGTGAACGCGGTGACGTGGCAACATTAGCGTGGGATTACTGTAGCTTAATACCGAAATTACTGTAGCATAATTATCCGGGCGTCACAATTCTCCTCGTCTAACAAGAATTCTCGTCCCGAGAATTTAGAGGTAGAGCAAGGGGGAAAAGGTTCGGCCACGTAATTCTAACGAGTCTTCTTGTTCTTGTTGATCTCATCGAAGAGGTTGATCCCTTTCGTTGATGTCTTCAATTCTTTGTTCCGGATCATCCTGATGAAGCCGTTATCCTCTCTTCGAGATTTTCATCGTCCTACGAATGCGATGGGAGGGAAAACTCTAGAAGAACGCATCTCCACCAAGTTGGGCGTTTGACGATGAACCCAGGGAAAGTCATGATTCATCTCTCGAGTTGCAATTCGGATAATTCATCGAGAGCAATAAGCGATGGTTCAAAGTTTCAAACGGGTAGGCAATCATTCGATGCCCAAACAAAAGGTGGAAGGGTTCAGAGCCACAAATTAAATATTGCGTCTGATACAACAATAGATCATCCCTTGGGCGATGGCTCGGAAATTACGTACGAAGCCAAGCGCAAAGGATACTTTGGAATCAAAGTGATACAGGAGAGTCAGGTTTCGATCCTGTGGAACTATGGGTTATGGGCCGAACATGTGGCAAGAGCAGATGAGCGGTGACATCTTGTACGGCCACGGTAACAAGACATGTCAGAGGATAGTCTGTCAACTATGTCGGCAACAGCATCGGTAACGAGGGCGGGGGACGAAGAGAACCATCTTCCTGCTCGTTGAAACGAGGCGGACCAATAGGCAAAGTTCTCGTCCACCGGCGGTTACCGGAATGTTAACAATAATAGTAACAGGGTCTTACTGACAGGGTTGTACACCGAGGTGCTTACCTAAGCAGAGAATTATTACTGCTTAGATCATATAATCTCAAGAAAGGTTAAACAGACCAATGGAAAGGAAAATGTGTATACACGAACATTAGGTGTAAATCCTTTCCAAGAGCAAGCAGAGCGAGACAATCATGATAAGGCTCCAGGTAGGTAACCATTTAGTCAAGGGGCAAGGAATTTATGATGTTTATCCATACAACGATGTTTGGATAATTGATCAAGAAACAATGTGCATCGAGCTTACATTATTCCTTTTGATGATCGATGTACCACATCCATGCTTCGGGATAGCCATGATATGGTGTTTCGAATAAAGGATGGAGTTGGATATACAAGGATCCAGTAGGGACAACTTATAAGATAAATCTTACAATTCCCCCATGGAAGAATGGCAACCCTGCTGAGCAAGATACTGTAACATTAGTTGCTCCGGACATGTGTGCTAACCATAACATCACCTTATCGAGTAACGGGGATCAATGTTATATTTCCTGATAATGTTACAACCATCATATCTGATTGAGATTCAGATCTGGCTGAGTTTACAGGTACTTCAGATGCTTGGTTCTACAACAACGGGGATGCGAGATCCACGGAGATGTGGATGTGGATGCGGTTACTTTTTATTGCGAGGAGGTGGGGTGTGGAGGTACTTGATCCTTATCTGCGTGAGGACGAGACGGTAAACTCTATCCATCCACCGACCCACGAGTTAGGTAAAGAGTTTCACTATGCGCGCCATTGTTGCATGCATGGCACGGAAGGTCCATGCGTAGCTGGCTTCTCACGTGGAGGGACACGCGTGACACGTACCGTACCGGCGCATGTATGGACAGACTGACCTGACTGTGTTTAACAGTGGCGCCTCTCCACTTTGGACAAGAACAGCTGGGAGGTCACCGTGGACGATAGACCTGGGATTGATCACCGATCGACCAGAACATATGGCACGTGGCCATGGATGGAGGTCTCTGCAAGACGGGACACTGTTACGCGCGAAAGAGGTCAAGATCTCAGCGTCGGCTACAGCACCAAATCCAGCAGGGACCTACGGGATGTATCTGTATGCCGTCTCCAGTATAAGATGAAGATGTTCATCATGCTCTTCTTTATTCATGGAGTAAACCAGGATATCGTCTAGATAAAACACGACGAATTTATCGAGGTAACCCATGAATATATAGTTCATCATTAAACCAAGGAGAGGATGAGAAGGTGGCTAATGGACTCAGCGACAATTCATCGAGAATTCGATACGGATGGATTTCCACAATTATGTGAACAAGGAGATGACATTTGTCAGCTCAAATGATATAATGTTGTATGATCGAGGAAACATACGTCACTAATCATTGATTGAAAAGTGCGCCCGAAATATGACCTTAGGCAACAAGATCAATGTTAGAGCGGCGACTCAATAACCAACAGTCAAAGAACGAACTGTCGATCATTATCTTCAAGGCAATAGGGTTGATAGAATTACAGAATCCAAGCAGCATCGCTTGTTGATGGTATCCCGGTTAGAATCAACACGGGGACCAAGAAAGAATGGTGATGGTGAGAAGTATCACTATGCCAAGAATTTCTGAAAGGTGGAGCAATCCTCACAACATACTCAGCATAAAAGACAGTAATACTTCAAGGCAGAACACAATGCAAGCTGGAGAGCAAGTTGCATTCATAACGTGGACAAGTTCATGATGAAAGGAAGTCAAGGATGTTGTCGATGATATCAAAAATCGTCGAGGGCAAGGAGGGTATTTATCATCATGAATCAGCTGACGTCTCGGAAGAAGTCAAATTGTGGACGATGATCACGACTCCATTTGTCGAGAGTATTCAAGAGAATGCAACCGAACAGCGGTGGCATCAAGTAGGGGAATGACAGCGTGGAAAGTTATAGGAAACAACAGACAAGATGCAAGCTCAATATCGGGGTTGCTTTTCAAGACAAACAACATGATGTTGAAAACTCGACGTAAGTCGTGCTCATACTCTGAAGAATTGGTGCACCAGAGTAGGACGAGGTGGCACAGTCAAAGATAGCTAGACAAAGGATGCAACCGATAGTCTAGGAATGACATGATTGAATTTAAAATTTCCCAGTAACAATTACTAGGCGTATTGAATTGCAGTGTGGCATAAATTTTCCTATCGGTGTTCTCGGTTGACAACAATCCCAGAACCCGTGAAGTGATTAAGACAAGGAAAAATTTATTACCTCATCAAAGTTATTAAGATGCCATGCAAAGGCATGATATCCTCGAGATACCAGAGGGTAAAACTCGAGGGCAGAACATGATAGAAGTAGAGCTGGGGCGTTGACCGACGACAGCAGATATTTTAATCTTGTCAAAAATTTGACGAGGCACGGGAATGAATTTCTTTCAAACATTTTGAATAAGGACAGCATGGTCGGAACCATAACTACAAGGGATCAATTTAGTGACACTGAAAGAATCATACAGCTGGATAATTATTTTGCAAGAAGCTTCCGAGACGGTCTACATCGTTTCCATGGGCATGAACACAAAGTTCAAGGTCGACTCCCACTTCTCCAATGCATAACATTTCATTCACCTCTCGCTCTGATAAAGCTGTAGTGTTGGAATTTTATCTGGTAGAACACCAGAAGGGTATGACTTGTGAAAACTTTCGGGTTCTCACGGATTAGGGGAAGGCATAGGTTCAACCCATCGGGGCATCTTAGGAACATATACCACAAGCTTCAAGAGTAATTAACACAAGCTCGAAGGTGGAGCAGGGTTGACAACAGCAGAGGATACAATTCTACCAAAGGCATTTCAAGTATCAGGGAGAGAACTCACAAGATTCGAATGCGAAGGATACTATCGGATAACAACCCAGCAATGGGTCTGACGGTTCACAACAGAGCTGATGTGAGTATTGGTACTCAATCACAGGAAGAGAGAATGCAAGGCATCGGGGTATAGAACTCCCGAACAATTCGATGCTTAAATAACAAAGGAGTTATGACTTCCAAAATGAAGGATCAGCAGCAGACGCTCTGATCAAGGATGGATAAGTTGAACAGACTCAAAGGCACAATCGGTCAAGGTTTGATTTGCCGAGAACCATCTCATGTCCGGAAGGACGTCTGAGTCAGAAAGATAATTTAAAAGGATAAGCTGATGACTGCGTGCATTTGCACACAGGCTGAATCAATATGATCAGGATGACAATCATAAGGGATTTTAACGAACATTGCTAGACATATGTAATTAACCATAATGCAAGCAGACAAGAATTTCAATAGCAACAAGCTGCAGAGGATCTTCGGAAGATCGAAAAGCATTCCGAAGAATTTTGTGAAACACATGAACAACTGAGAAGAACGGATCCTCGATAAATGTGAGGAATTAACCGTAAGGATTTTTATGCGGAACAAAACTGCAAGGCCGTAAACTCAAAGGATTCTCGGGTCAACGGAGAGTAAACCGGGGCATCTTGTAACAAGAAGAGCCACGAGAAATTATTGTATGAATGACAATCGCGAGTAGTCATCCATAGGGATATATCGGTGGTAGGGAATTGCAAAGCCGATAAGTTCAAAGTCTCGGAAAATATCAAAAGGGTATTGTCAGAACCTTCTGACGAAACAGGTGATCTTCTGGTATGAGGGCTCTCCGGGAGAAGTAGTTACGAGAACCTAGAGTCAGAGCTTAGTAAAATCTTTAATCCGAAAAGAAGAGAGATCAGAGTCCCAGAGTATAGAAGAGGAATAAAAGATCCTAATACCACCCAATGGCGACGTGGGCCCGTAAGCCACACAGCCAAGTTAGTAAAACAGTTTTCTTTGTCTAGACTCAACTTCGGCCAAGGAGTTGGAAGGGGGGCTACCTACAGGCAGTCGGCTCTGATACCAACTTGTGACGCCCCCGACTTAATCGTGCACTAATCATACACGCAAATGCACACGATCAAGCCTAGGGACTCACTTGAAGATATCACAACACAACTCTAGACACAAATAAAATAATACAAGCTTATTATTACAAGCCAGAGGCCTCGAGGGCTCGAATACATAAGCTTGCGCATACAAGCGTCAGCGAAAGCATTAGATATCTGAGTACAGATATAAAAGTAAAACAGGTATGCCCTAACAGGCGGGGCAAAACAACAACACAGATCGAAAAGGCGCAGGCCTCCTGCCTGGGAACCTCCTAACTACTCCTCGTCGGCTGGCTCGATCCAGTAATAGGTACCATCGGGACCCTCCTGGTAGTAAGCTCCAGCGGTGGCATCTGGCTCCTGGGCTCCATCGGCTGATGCATCATCAATTGGGTATGGGGAAAAAGAAATAGCAGAGCAACCGTGAGTACTCATCCAAAGTACTTGCAAGACTGACATCAGAACTATACTAATTATGCATTGGTATCAAGTGAAAAGGCTGTATCTGTGGACTGTATAGCAGCAAAGCCAGAATAGAGAGAAAGGCCTAGCCTATCGAAGACTAGCATCTTCAGCGGTCTTGCAGCATTAGAAGAGAGCAGATTAGCATATTATAAATATCAAGCATGTTGAAGCAAAGCCCAGAGATCCTTCCTCGACTCCCTGCGAGAAAGCGATCCCGGAGCTCCCAATTAATCACAAGTCTCCAGTTCAAGTAGTAATAGATCCGGATACAACACTGAGCGTCCTGTTACCGTGGACACGGCTATTCGAATAGATAACTTCCCTGCAGGGGTGCACTACTGTTACCCAACACGCTCGATTAACTCCGGCCGGACACACTTTTCCGGGTCATGCCCGGCCTCGGCTGATCGACACACCGCAGCCCTACCTAGAGCTAAGCAGAGAGGTCCCCGCCGGTCTACATCCTAAGCGCTCAGGGATCTTGGGCCCGTCCCCCTTTGCACTCCGGGTCGTTGCACGCAGGGCGATCCAGGCACCACCTCTGTCATGGATGGCGCCGACCCGGCCCGGCCGCAATGCTGAACTGGACGTCTGTCAGAGCTTTCGGCTGATACATACGGTGTAGAGGGCCCCATTAAACCATTATCCCACGTGGTGGTAGTGCGAAATGGGCACGACGACCCACTCAGATCAATACCCAAATCCGTTAAGCTCGATTAGTATTGCTCGCTCGCCCAACACGCTCGATTAACTCCGGCCGCACACCCTTGTTCCTGGTGATGTCCGGCCTCGGGTGATCGACACGTTGCGGGCGAGCCCGACTATACATTTCACCGCGGGTACCTCTCGAGGTAGACCCGCCTGTAACAAAGGCCAAAGTAACTGTGTGTCCAAGTATCGAGGAGGAGTCCGAGGAATCACCCTCGATGGATTCCACTCGATGTCATCCGTCAAGGAGAACCAGGAGGAATCACCCTCGATAGCTTCCACTCGGGGAGTTGCACGACGCCAGCTTTATGGGAAGTGATGAAAGAGGAATCACCCTCGATAACACACGTCCATATAGCTATTCCACAGAGACACCATCGGAAGTGAGCTAAGAGGTATCACCCTCGGCACTCGATGCCAGCTCTGCAGTGTCGAGCAATTTAGGGGGTGTGCTGTGATGTGCTGTTCTCAGCCCGTCGATCATTCGAACGGGGCACAGGTACTAAAGCGGAGCAACTACAGCAAGGGAGAGGGGCCACAGATGGTTTTCCATCCAACCTATACTAAGCAGTTTGGATAATAAGGCAGGTATCAATAGCAGTTATCAAAACAGGCTATGCATCAGAAATAGGATAAAACAAAATGCAGTAATTTCTAATGCAAGCAGGAGGGAGAAGGAATGGATGATATAGGCATGCGTCAAGGGGGTTTGCTTGCCTGGTTGTTCTGCGGCAAAGGCGGGGTCGTCAGACGTAGTCGTACACAGCAGTTTCATCGGTAGTCTCAACGTCTATCGCAGTATCAGGGTCTACCGAAAAAGAAGCAACGAGGGAAACAAATAAATAACAGCGCAAACAATAGCATCACAAAGCATGACATGGCAATACGCGGTGACAGAGGGGATCTAACGCAGTGTTACACGACACCGAGAAAGGGGGATCCTATCCGGGAAAGTATTCCCGGTTCCGGACATGTGTCAGACAGATGACCGGAGGGGGCAATGTTCCAGGCTGCGATGTTGTAAGCATGGGACAGCTAGTATGCATCGCAGGGTTGATATACTGCCTATCTAAGTGCTCTAGTCAATTTAGGAATTTAACCGGAATTTTTTTATTAAAGTCATGCACTATTCACCTATCCGAAACAGGCAAAAAGTTACAGGTGTGCTATGCTAGGGGCATCTGACAGACTAACGGACAGCGTAACCGGATTCGTCTCGTCGTTCTGAGCAACTTTCATGTTCAAAGTTTTTCGATCCGGGCTACGGTTTATTTTATATTAATTATTAAAGATTTAATCATTTTCTAAATTTCTTTTAATTAATATATCCTAATTATCCGAAACAGTATTTACTGTTTATTTAAATCAATTAATTAACAGATTAATTAATCACCCTAATTAACCTTAATCAGTTAATTAATTAACTAATTACCTAATTAATTAAATCACTAATTAATTAATCTAATTAATTAATTATTAATATTAATATTTATTATTTTCATTTATTTTCTAAATACTTTTATTTTTATCCTTTGCATACGTATATACATGTGTATACATACGTACGTATGCACGTATGTATACACACATACATACACACACTACACACGCACACAATGCACACACACACACGGGCGGGACCGGGGCCGAGTCAGGCCGGCCGGACGGCGCGGCGGGAGCGCCGGGGGGGGGGGGAGAGGGGCTCACCGGGGAGGCAGGGCCGCGGCCGGCGGTGGTGGCCGGCGGTGGTCGCCGGCAGGCGACGGGAGGCGCCGGCGGCGGGGGTCGGCACGGCGACGCGGGCGGAGGAGGCCGACGGGCGGCGGTGGTCGGCGGCGCGCGGGAGCGCGGCGCAGGCGGCGCCCGGCGGCGGCGGACGGCGGGGCCGGCCGCGGTGCGGCAACGGCGGCGAGAGCGGGGCCGGCCGAGGAGGCGACGCGGCGATGGCCGCGCAGGCGGCGGCGGGGCTCGGGGCGACGCGGATGCGGCCGGCACGGAGGGGCCGGCGGCGGCGGCGCGCGCCGCGGGCGACGGGGACGGGCCGACGGCGCGGGGGCTCGGGCGCGGGGCCGGCGGCGCGTGCGCGCGGGGGGGGGGGGGGGAATCGGGGCACGGGGGCGGCTGGGGTGCTGCGGGGCTAGGGTTTGACCCGGTTCGGTCTTTTATATGGGTCCGGCTGGGCCAGTCGATTTTGACCCCGTTAGGTCCAATTTTCCACCGTTTCAAAATTCGTTTTAAATACTTTTGGGGCTCCAATTAAATTCCAAAATTACCGATTTCAATTTTATAAAATATTACGAGATATTTCCAACCCATCCAACATTTTTAATCTTAGTTTCGCACAACTTTATAATCCACTTTTTCGGACGGATTAAATTTGCGACGGAACCGAACGGGGTTCGCACAGGCGCGAATTCAACAACAGCGATCGCGGCAACAGTGAACGCGGTGACGTGGCAACATTAGCGTGGGATTACTGTAGCTTAATACCGAAATTACTGTAGCATAATTATCCGGGCGTCACAAGAGGGCAGCCACCAAGGAGGGAAAGACTCTCCTTGGGGCGCTAGCCAAGGGGGAGGAGTTGTCTCCTAGTCCAATTCGGCCTCCCCTTATGGAAAGGGGGGCACCACCTCCACTTGGGCCCTTGTGGCCCAAGTTGCCTTCCACCACTTGGCCTTTTAAGGCCCGTTGATATTAAATTAAATATAAAAAGCCCTCTAACATTTACTAGAACATATTATATATAATTTAACACCTCCAGAAACATTTTCCACCTATATATCATTTATCGGTAATACCCGGTATTGCCCGATAAACTTCGAAACCCTTCCGGTGACCCCGAAACGCTTCCGGTTCCTCTTGAAACTATTCTGAATATTAATGAAACAATTCCACAAATAAATCCTCGATACTCTCGTCCTACTAATAGTCAGCAGATTGTGATTACCTTAAGCTTGTGACCCCGTAGGTTCGGTAAACCATAGACATGAACGAAACCCCTTCGTTCAATGACCGATGGCGGAACCGTGGATGTCCATATCGATCCCTATGATTACACGAATGACATTCGAGTGAACCTTTGGTTATCATGTGATGTTCCCTTTGCTTCACAATACTTTACAAAACCCGGGATGCGTTGGTATCCTCCTGAGACATACACATGCTCACTATACTGTTGATCTCGTTACCGATTTTGTTCTTCTTTCTCGTTGAAGTGTTCCGGCATCCCCGTGACGAATTCACCTGTGTCTGGCCAGACGATGATGGATGCCGTCACACCGAGAGGGCCCTAAGAATATCTCTCCATCGTCGGAGGAGTAAATCCCACTCTTGAGCTATCTAGTCCCTTGTCAAACTTTCTGATGAACCTGTAAGTTGTCGTTATGATCACCTCGTTACAGATGACGTTTGAGCAGCCCCAAAGTCCATCGTACGGTAGGAAGTGACCACGATACTCTCATGGTCTGGGGAACTAAAACACATGCTAACACTCCGTGTTATAACAATTGATTTCAGAAGATATTATCTCAATGCATAACAAACAAGTTTTGGGTCGATTCAATATGATCGTTTTTCTAACGTCATACTCGCAATGTTGTTTTAGAACTATTTTATACTTAACGATGTTCTAAGATCTGGAAAACATGATCACCAACAACACTTGAGCCAGTCTTAGAGGCAAGACTAGGAACATATTCTTTTACCGTTTATCATTCCACACGTGCATATGAGTTTTCCACTAAATCGCACATTCCAGAATCATAGGCATGGAATATAAACTCTTAATTATGAAAATGGAAATATAATAATACAATATTATTGCCTCTAGGGCATATTTACAATAGTTCAGGCCATCGCTCTGGAGGTAAAACCCTACTCCTGCTCTTATTGTATTGATTCAGTGGGGCGTAGAGAGTACAATGATGATTGTAGGTATATTGAAGTGTTAAGAATAATGTGTCTATTGACTAGCCCAACCCTGGCTTATAAAGAATGCCAGGGGGTAGGGTTACAATGTTCTAGTCAATATCTAAAGCGGTTTCGTGGTGTCCATGATGATCTGGCCTCCTTTTCTTGCACAACAAGGATGTCGGTTCTTTCCTTCTGGAGGGTCGAGTGACCGAGCTGGAGACCGGGGCCGCATATTGTCCTGGGGGTCCTGGGTCGGCCTGATGGGCTATCTTCTAGTGTTTTGTTGTACCTCTGAGCCATGGCACCATCAATAGCCCCTGAATGAGCCCATGAACTTGGCAGCTTCCGGTCTAGGATCGAGCTGAGTGCGTCGTCTTCCGGTAGCTTGATGAGGTCCTGGTCGGTTCATGAATCCCCCTGAAAAATGGGGTGCAAGCGTCCTCGTCAGTGGGCGGCGCATGATATGATCCACCGGTGTCCAAACATTGCAGAACATCCCAGGCCAACATTGTTGAACTAGCACCGGCCGAGCCCCGGTCTTTCTTTGTTGAAGCAGATTTTCGGTCTCTATAGGATCCTTCTCTAAGAAGCCGGCCTCTATGAGCCGATTTCCTATGATGCACTTTGAATTTTGATAATGTAAGCATGGGTCAAGGGCCACACGAAGCCTTGCCATGGGTCGAGCCGGACCACTCCCTCTGACCGTGGGTCAAAGCGGGAGATGTGACGGGTCATGGGACCCACCCAGGCCACGTCCAATCGCTCAGAGGGATGCGACGCGACGGGACGATGATATTTTGCTTTGTCATTTCTCGCGACACCTATTATAGTATCGAACCGAAGACCTCAATAGTACGAGCACTGGCGGAGCATCGGCGGGACCAAGAGGGGTCCCCCCCCCTTCCATGAGAAATTGCAATGATAAGGTCTTCCTAAGCCTAAACTGCCTGCTAATTATTTGGCCTCTCTAATCTCCTAGCTCTTTTGCCCCTCCCCCCTTGGATTTAGTTCACACTCCGCCACTGAGTACCAGCCCACTATATTAACGAGAATAGCTACGATTTGCGGATCACATGTATTTATAGAGTGCTATTGTGTTGTTCCAGTTGACTCAAGGAGGTCATCTTAATTACCTTTAGTGTCCAATGGGACCCCGATACATGGGAGGTTGGACAATAGATGCAGGACAAGTTCCTAGAAATAAGCATGTTCAACTACACATGCAATAAATTCCTAAAATAATTCGAGAACATGAGCTAGAGATTTCACCCTTGTTAATTCCTCTATTACACAATCAATATCATTCAGCTAACATCCCAATATCCATCCACATGCCTACGTTGTCCACTACTGCTTGCTCTCTTTAAGTCACTTGTACTTGGCAACCGCTGGGTATTTACGGCTACATACATCACTCCATTCACTATATTGCCATTGCTACTAATAATTTCTTCGAGTAAGTACTTATTTCAGGTGTCGTTGAATTGGCAACTCAACTGTTAAAGCTTATATGTATCCTCTGGCTCTCATCATTTAGAATATAAATTAGGCTTGTAATACTTTTCAACAAAGACTATTGTGATCCCCTATACTTATGGGCTATCAATACACTCCCTAAATCACCCCTATTTAAGAAGCTCCAAACCATGTAAAATACATTGCCAGGCTAGAGATCCATTCCGCAGGAAGGCGGTTCAAACAAATGACCATTAGGACAATGTTTCACTTTCAGGAGGCATGCACACAAACATTCTCACTTCTCTAGTAAACGTCAAGCCTACCTAGCCACAAGAACTTGATTAAATAAACACAAGTCATGAAAAATCATACCTCCATGCCCCTTAGGCCTTGTAGTTTTATCCCTAGCTAACAATGAACTCCCATGCATTCCTCCATTCGATGTAGCGGATCGGGTGGCGGTGGATGGCTCCGTCGAGGGCATGTAGACCTTGGTGGAGGAGAAGACATGACGACAACACAAGGGCGTCTTTGAGCGACACAACATGTGATTGTGTGTGCTTGATGGCGGCGCAAGGGTGTGCTGTCTATGGATGTGATGGTCGCGGAGGCACTAGTCATGGAACCGCTGGCCATGGAGGCGCTCTCCATGGAGCCGTTGGCTGCGGAGACACTGGTCATGGAACTGCTGGCCGTGGAGGTGCTCGCCGCGGCTCCGTGTGCCATTGAGGTGCTGGCCACCAAGATCCAGCAATTACAAGCGATAATGCTGGTGGTCTTGTCGGTGGTGGCGTACGCACTCCTGCCGACGGCCGGGGAAGCATAGGAGCAATGGCAGCCTCTGTAAGATGCGCTGTCACTAACAGCGATGACGGCCTCCGATCGTCGCAATGGCATGGGCGGCGATGGCCGGATCTTGTGCCATCTAGTGATGAAGGCAGCGGTGGCCTCTGTTGGTCATTGCGGCGGGGGCGGGGGCCCTCGACAACAGTGATAAGAAGATCATGGGGTGCGACATCGTTACCTTGTTGATGGCGTTCTCTACTTGCTGATATGTTGGTTTTCATTAACCAACTTTTGCAACTAGGATGAAGATCCTTGTCTTCGCCATCTAGGGGTGGGGGGAAGGGGATTGTGTCTCGAGGGACGTTCTATGTTTTCGAAATCATTGTAGCGAAAGAAGTTGAATTAGTCGTAGTCATTGTAGCGAAAGAAGTCGAATTAGTCGTAGGTGTTATTTCCATATTTTGTAATGGTCCGACCGTGATTGCCTATATTTTGTACTCTGGTAATTAAAAGATTTTTTTTGCGGGGTCTGCTAATTAAAAGATTGACTGTGTTGATAATAATGATGTGGAGACAGAGGGTTTTAACCTCTTTTTCAAAAAAAAAATGCTAAGTCATCACACGTATATGCAGGAATATAGACTCCCATCACATGAGTGCATCTCTAACGCTGACCCGCAAATGGACACAGTAAATGTCAGTTTTTATGTTCGGACGTGGTCTGCGGACATGATGCCGGAGAGAGCCATCCAATGCTATTCATAAATTAATCCTTATTTGTCCGGTTCGGAGGAGAGAGAGTAGAGGGGACCATGCATGTAGAGGAGAGAGAGTAGAGGAGGACCACGTGGGGGCTTTTGGTTGGTCAGTTGCATGTTTGGACTCCGGCATAGCTCCCTCAAGTTTGTCTCGAATTTACCGAAAAACGGATGTCTGGACCACTTCGCGGACCGACGAAGGTTTTCATTAAATAACAAAAATTGACACAAATGGTTCGGACACCACAATACGAACATATACCAGAGCTTTGAGTTTCGCCTTTGAAGATGTCCTAAGTAGGCAATGCTTGAAGGACATACTTGGGCAAAATTTCCTTAGCCCACGAGGAAAGAAATTTTTTTCAGTCCAGTCTCCCATCCGCTTGAAAAACTACTTTAGAAGTCATCGTTGCATACTTCGGTGTCAGCAATCAATAAGTGTTAGAGACAGAGCATGCCGATATTGAAAATAACTTGCATTTTTCCCATGAAAAAAAAGGAAGCAACCTACACATCTCATGGCAAAAAACAAAGAAAACAACCAACATCTAAATTTTTGAATGAGTGGCTAGCAATTACTCGTACCACCCAAATTAAGTGGTGCAACATCCTAACAGTTGGTTTAATGCATAGCAGATGGATAGAAAACGATCAAGTGATGCTACCACGAGTCTGCGATGTAGTAATACGGCCCATGCTAGAGCCCGCACATTAGCGTTGGGTTGAGTTCGTTTGAACCACGATTATGATCTGCTTATGGATGTGCATGCGTGAAGGAAGAACCTTGCATGTCGTCGTATACTCGTATTTTTCTATAGAAGATTACTATCATATATACGTGGCATTGCTCCGTCGGGCCTGTCGGGCCTTCGCCCATTGCGGAAAATATCCCATTCTGTAGTGAACACAAACAACCATTCGGCGTGGATGGTGAGCTATCTCAAAAACAATGTAGTGAACACAAACAGGGGGCAAATATCGGAGACGTGCTCTTTGGCGTGTGTGGCCACTAATTCATGAGGATTAATAACTTCCTGTGGGACAAGGCACTCGACTGCTGATGTTACTATGGCGAGAGAGGCATTGCCGAGGGCTCCACATATCGAAGTCCCCGTGTACGCGTCAACCGCAGGTGTGTTGTCGGATGAGACGGGGAAGAAGTTCCCGCAAAAAAAAAAAAAAGAGACGGGGAAGAAGCCGATCGACGATCGTTTTTTTTTTCTGCCCGTAGCTCGTCCTAGCTAAGCCATGTTGGATTGTTGGTTCTGGACTTGCGGGTGATAAATTGTTGCTCGTCCTAGCCATGTTGGTTGCGGCTTTAGGCCTTGTACAATGCTAGATGTTTAGGGAGGTGCTTACAAAAATAAACCCAGTTTTTCTGAAGCACCAGTGCCTATTTTTATTAAAGAGACGTCTAATTAAACGCCTACCCAGTACAAATAAGCACCGGTGCTTAAGAAAAGCCTGGTTTATTTCTCTAAGCACCTTCCCTAAGCACCTTGCATTGTACAAGGCCTTAAAAGGCCACCAACGCAATGGGACACAGAGAGGATGCACGGTAACAAAGAGCAACGCGTTAGAACGAGCTATACTCGAAAGTCATGTCTTGTCATCTCGTTCTATTTTGTCAAGCCACTTTCTGGCGTAGATTCCTGTCGTCTTCATAGGACCGCCAGGCTAGAATTTCTCGTCATGTGGCGAAATTTGATGTCAGGTGTTTTAGATCTATGCAAGGTTTCAACAGCGACGACTACGGCTCCAGGACATTGGTTCTTAGGGGCACGTGCACAAAGACTTCCCGGCTGTCGTCGAGAAGGTCAAGTCAGCTTCGGTAGGGGAGCGGCGACAGCGGCTCGTTCCGGCGGTGGTAGTGGTCCTTGGTGATCTCAGAACCTTGATGTAATTTTTATAACGTTTGAGATGTTTTGTACTTTCAATGATCTGATTCTTTCTGGAAAAAAAATGCCTTTATAGAAGCACTACTAGGTCAGGCGGTCATAGCGCTTTGCCTGAGGTTGTGCAAGAAAAAATTCAGTATTGAAAGTTAACTGTCCAACGTTTGTTCGTGATTGGATCGAAAGTAAGATTGCATTGCAATAGTTCGATAAAAAAAAAAGGTTGATCAAAGTTGACTGACCAAATTAGACAAAAGCGGCTAGCCAAACACTATACTGCAGCCATGATGCCATATGAAATTAGCGTAATCGCAGCACTGGAAGTGGCCAAAGGAACCCCCGGGAGATCACGATTTGTAGGAAGAATGCATGCAACGAGAAACGCGAGTGAGGTTACCTTTGACCCTCTTGACAACTGAGACATGCTAATGGAGTAATGGTCACCATCGGGCGTTTCCGTGGCTGCGGAGCTTCAAGCATATTAAAGCTGTGCTACAGACTACGGTCTTGGAGAGTGTTTCGACGTCAGTAAACCAGCGATCACCACAACAATCTGAATCTAGTACAGTAGTAATGCATACGTTATGTTTAATTTGGACAGGCAAGCTAACCGCCACCTTGTCACGCACAGTCGTCGCAATCCAACTGTGCATACGGTGACAATAAACCACCGCATTGATGAACGGCCCGCTATATTTCAACCACACGGTCCGGCGTACACGCATTTTTTTTCTTCAGTTGGAGCGTACTACACGCTATTTAACACAACGTTCGGGGCGCGCTTCATTCCGCAAGCTAGAGCTCCACACCGCGGCCATCAACCAGCGAGCGTGCACTTCGTGAGCCAGCCCCTCTGCCTCTGTTGACATGGGAAGCCTGCATGAGGAGCCCGAGCATGGCTTCGGCGACCTGCTGAGCAGCCTGCGAGAGGCGTACGAGAGCGGCAGGACCAAGGACCTCGCCTGGAGGCGGGCGCAGCTCAAGGGGCTCCTCAGGCTCCTGACGGAGAGGGAGGAGGAGATCTTCGACGCGCTCCACGACGACCTCGGCAAGCACCGCGCCGAAACCTACAGGGACGAGGTACGTATACGTACGTACAGCACTCGCGTCAAATCTGTCTGCATCCATGGCATGCTTGAGTCGGTTAGCTGGTCATGGATTTCAGTTTCAGTGTATCCATGGTAAACCTGTTTTTGTTTTGGTGGCCCGTCTTCAGCTCGGGGCTCTTGTCAAGTCCGTCAACCACACCCTGAAAAACCTCGAGAGATGGGCGGCTCCCGAGAAGGCAAGCTCCCGCCACAGCTGCTGAAAAACTTGATTAAGCAGGCTGCTGCTTTTGATTGTAGAGGCCATGACTTGTTGTTTTGGTGCGTGTATGCAGGCTCAAGCGCCGTTGGTTTCTTTCCCGGCGACCGCGCTGGTGGTGCCGGAGCCGCTCGGCGTTGTGCTCGTATTCTCCTGCTGGAATTTGCCACTAGGTGACGCTAACTTCTTTGCTCTAGCCACATAAGTGTTGTTTTTTCTTTTTCGTTTTCTAATTGCGACGTACTGTATGCACTATGAATATTACTCGTTATTAAACCCAAAGTTGGGGATTTAACTGCAATACACATCTAGCTACATCTACATGGGTAGTATTCTCTGACTGCCTACGAATCTCATTTATGTTCAGTTAAATTTAGTCTATACTGGCGCAAATTAAGAAAATACCGTTGGATTACAACTAATTTTTTTTTTGAGGTACGTTGGATTACAACTAAATGTGTAGCCAGTCTCTCCTCAAGAACGCTCTAAATGGGCCGGCCCATAATCACGTAGGTACACGTACAGTTCTTGTTTGCTTTTCACATCGGTTTTTTTGCTT
Source organism: Elymus sibiricus (assembly GCA_039707655.1). Classification (NCBI taxonomy): domain Eukaryota; kingdom Viridiplantae; phylum Streptophyta; class Magnoliopsida; order Poales; family Poaceae; genus Elymus; species Elymus sibiricus. Next base: position 260,712,353 of record CM077674.1, read on the forward strand.
TTCTAGTTTTGTTTATACTTTCAAAAAATATATTTTCGAAAACTTAATGTACTTAAACTTTATAGAAATTTTGACCGCGAATAAGAAAAATGGTAATTTCTGTTAGTGTAATTCTCAAAAAATGGTGATAGCATTAAATAAAAGTTTGTAATATTTAAAAAATGTTCACATGTTTCAAAAAAATTGTACGTGATATTTTTGGAAAAATATTATACAATGTAAAAAATATGTTCGTGTAATTCAGGAATTTTTTTACCATTCAAAAAAATTGTACGTTACACTTAAAAAATATTCACGCGTTTCAAAAAAATGTTTGAGACATTTAAATAAATTTATACAATGTAAAAAAATGTTCGCATCGTTCGGAAAAATGTTTTCAACATCTATTTGAAAAATGTTTATCATGTATTTGATTTTTTTCAAAAATCAATTAGTTGAAAAATGTTAAATGTCTATAGAAAATGTTTTATATGTGTACCAAAAATGTACAGCATGTATGAAAATATAGACATCAAAAGATATATTTAAAAAAAATTAAGCATGTATTTAAAAATGTTAACCGTGTATAACAAAATGTTCCTAATGTATACAAAAATTGTACAATGTGCACGAAAAAATGTAAACATGCATTACAATGTATTTTGTGGTTTCCTCTTTAACTATGGCCCACATGATCATTTATTTCACAACCTGACTACTACTCAAGATGTGTATAGACCCTCGGGCTGCGTGGAGGGGGAGGGAGGGGGTCCAATTTTTGCTAAACAAACCTCACACCATGCATTACATCTAACCTGAAAGTCACATTTTTCTAGAGAACTTTCTTCAGATAACCTAAAACTTACATTAATATAGTAATAGAACTACTCAAATACAAAGCGTAGTTATGCAACTCTTTAGTAAGCCATTCGTATTCCTAGGGTGTGTTTGGTTCGGAAACAAAGTGTGTTCCGTTCCACTTTTGAACCAAACACGAGAATCATTCCTGGGTGCAGGTCCCACCCGTTACGTTCCACTACATTCTTTGAACCAAACACACCCCTAAAGAATGTACGATAGTGCCAAATCTAAAAATATGGCATGCATGTTGTCATAACACCAATTGATGACATGAAAATGCAACGTTCGAGCACTACTTCGTGATACCCCCCATATTCTACTTGTGTCTCAATTTCTTTTATCTTGATATTTTTAGTTTATTTACTTATCTATTTTTTATTTTACAAAATACTAGATTTTGAACTATATTTGGAACTGTGATATGTTTAAAATTTATATATTGACTACTATTTTAAAATTCCTATTCTCCAACTCTTCTGGTGTTTGTAACTTTTTTGTATTTGCAAGAACTTATGTTTTTGTTACCATTATCTTTCCAACCATTTCTTTCCTAGTTTCAAATTGTCTAACCTTTTCGCGTGTTGATTGAAAAAAAAACCGATAGCACCACAAGCACCGGTGCACCAGATACATTCCCAGGCTATCATTTATGCAAGACTCTTGCTAGTCTGTGAGATCTTGCAGAATTGTCGTGTAAGCGTCTAAGTGATAAGGTCAATTGTAAAATATGTCTAGTTTTACGATTAGCTGGTTTAGGGTTTAGTACTCCTTAGAAATTCTAGGCTCGAATCTGATAGGAATTTTTTGCCCTGGTCATTCAACGAGAAACACATTGTCAATTTAATGGAGAACAATTTTCATCATATGGCTACACGGTACACCTATGATGCGCCTTACCAAACAAAACTCCTAGAGATTAATAATGATGCTAGAAGCACGACCCGCCTCACCATGAAGGTCTAATCCATGTGTGCCATCAACAACAAGCAATAACTATAAAATAAGAATCTATTTATTGCAAATGTAGATACGATATTGATGAAAATTAAGGTTACGATGGCACTTTGCTAGCGGTCATTAGACACGAGGGTTTGCATGTACTTACATCGATGGCAAACTTTTAACTAAGTAAAGTCTAAGTATAAAGGACACCCTAGAGGGAGTATTTGATGAGGTGAAGAGGGGAATTTGACCATCAAAGGAGAAGTGGCTGAATCTTACTCTTTAGTTCTTTCCTCCATGGACAAACTCTAATAACCATACGAATGGTGGTAATCTCTATGCTTGATCATGCTCCAATGCTTGTCCATGTTGTTATCCATGCTAGGTCCTTTATTAGTGAACAATACAAACACATCTTATTTAGGTAGCATCATATTGTCATGAAAAATATGAATAATTCCCAAATATCCAATTCGGCCCCCGAGCTCATCTACACTCTATGAACAGTAAATTCAAAAAAATACTAGAAAAATTCAAAACAATTAGAATTTTTTTGTGTTGAAAGATGCTTGAGTGCGTGATGTTCGTGTCAAGTTTCAGCGCATTCAGACATCTGAGTAGCTCCCAGCAGATAAACAAATTCAGGTCCGAACAGTGCACAAACAGTAAACTTTTTCACATATCTTAAATTTGTCTTTTTTGCTGAAGATGTTGAAATGCTCTAAAATTCTGCACGGACATCACACACTCAAGCATCTTTCACCACAAAAAAAATCATTTTTTAAATAAAATTTCTAGTATTTCAAACGAATTTACTGTAAACGCTGCCTCCGAATAATTCCTAGAAATGAAAGTACATAGTAGATGAGTTGTCTTCAAGTTATGTTATGTGGTTTTTGTATTTAGGAGGACGTATCTGGTGCAACTGAGGTTCTTGTGTTACCGGTGCACCAATGTTAAAAACTCAAGCAAAAAGTTTCCAAAAAAATATGAAAATAAATGAGTACACGGACACAATATATGTCTATCATGTCATAGAATTTTAGCTAAATATTCAACTCACACCTCGAGAAACAAAAAAGACAAATCGTGACATGAATGTTCTTAATTTAAACTGGGCCATGCATTTGGCCCGTTTGCATTTCCACAACTGAATTTGTTGTTTTTGTTTGTCTTGTTGTGAGTTGACTTTAGGACTGAAATTTTGTAACGTGTTAGATGTATGCTATCTCTTTACACTCAATTATTTTTGGAATATTTTAGAACTAATAGTACAAGTTTTCGATGTTCGGTGCACCGGTAGCACAAAAACTTCGGGTGCATAGGATACACTCTCTTGTATTTAGGTACTCCAACAAGCATAGTTATAGGAAAGTGGGTGTAACCATAGTATGGATGTCCTTACCACAAAGGAAATCCTCCTTCCACACAAATCTTTTGGAAAGAATCCATTTTCTCATGGTGCAATCAAACACAATTGGGCATAAATCCAATCATATATGACTTGAGTGGGCACGACAAACATGCATTTTTTTTTTGTTTCAATGTTTTTATGAATTCTTTAAGCGGTGATGTGTTCCTAGCAGTATTCATTAAATAAAAGAGGTGTCGATTTTTTTCAATGTTGAGGATATCGCTTATCGTTAGCGTCTCGCTCGGCTGGGGATTAGAGATTAATCGAAAATCGGACGATTAACCGATTTTATCGGTTGACTAGTAATCGACCATTTTTATATAAATCACAGGTTCCAGCACTAATATATGCTATATTCAACACACAATATTGGATAGAAGTGTTACCTTGATTCCTTGCCTTTGAATCCTTGTACAATGACAAACAAAATAGGACAACAGTACATATTACATAACAAGGTCCACAACACAGAAATAAACATAATTCTTGCACACATAGTGTTAGAAATATGCCCGATTTATCGGTAGATTCCCGATAAATCGTTTGTCATAGCGATAAATCGGCCCAAACGATAAACGGTGATGATATGGCATAATCTTATCGGTCACCCACTGATTAGCGATAAATCGTTGAATCGGTCGATTTTCTGAACAGTGATTTTTTTACTAACAATAGTCGTGGGAAGCAAAATAGTTTTTCCATGGGAATGTATGTGGAATTCAAGTCCATGTCATCAACAAATGTGCCCGAAGTCTAACACCGCATTGATGTTTACTCGTGGAGAATCTAACTATATTCATGCTATGTTAATGATCACGGTTGAAACTTGAAGTGTGTATGTCACACTCTTGGGTACATGTTTTGCACAATTAGTCCTTACCTTGTCTCCCTTTTGAGGAAAAGGATAGTTACCTAATATGGGTATGGTGATGTGTTGTAATGCAGGTTTGGCGTTGGAGCCAGTCTCTGGCGCACTAGCAGCTGGCAATGCTGTGGTTGTAAAGCCCTCCGAGCTTGCTCCATCCACCGCCACGTTCCTTGCTGCCAATATACCAAGGTACCTCGATCCTAAGGCTATGAAGGTCGTCTTAGGTGGACCTGAAGTTGGAGAACAACTCATGGAGCACAGATGGGACAAAGTTCTTTTCACCGGTAACAACAAACTTGAAAATTCACCTTGCTTCTTCACAAAAGAAATCATTACAAACAACATCCCATCAAATTATTGTTCTTGCATGTATGTATATGATGGTCGTTTCTTCGTGTTGTTCAGGAAGCGCCAATGTTGGGCGTCTTATTTTGACGAAAGCAGCAAAGCACTTGACCCCTGTCGCGCTTGAACTTGGGTCGAAATGTCCGTGCATTGTTGATCAGCTCGACAGTAAGAGAGATAGGCAGGTAGGGTCTTGTCATGTTTTTAATTGCAACAAGTCACAATGAATGAAGAACTAACTATATACCCCATGTGCGGGTTATACAGATTGCAGTGAATCGAATAGCAGGGGCGAAATGGTCAGTTTGTGCCGGCCAAGCTTGTGTTGCCATCGACTACATCCTGGTAGAGGAGAAATTTGCTCCTATTCTGGTATGGTCCACTCTGATATCCGGTTAACTATGATACTATACAAGCTCATGGCATATACACTACATATATCTTCCGACTGCTTCTTGAGCATGCAGTAATTTTTGTCTCTCTGAAGATTGAGCTACTGAAATCAACGGTCAAGAGATTTACCGCTACACCAGAGTGCATGGCCCGGATCTTGAACGCAAAGCACTTCAAGAGGTTAATCAACTTTCTGGACGATGATAGGGTGGCACGTTCAGTGGTGCACGGGGGATCAGTAAACCAGAAGACCTTGTAAGTTCTGAGAATTTTACCTTCATGTGTCCATATCCTTCTTATGTAGCATCCTTCTTATGGATATATCATGTACAAAATAAATGGACAAAATTGGTGCCTCATGCCACTATGCCTATGGCGCAGCACTATTGAACCCACCATACTGTTAAACCCCCCACTCGATTCTGCCATCATGACCGAGGAGATATTCGGCCCACTGCTCCCTATCATCACGGTATGTCAAATGGATAATATTATGTGACAGATTATAATACTAAGGTGATGGTGTACGTACATGTCGGCTTTCAGATAAAGAAGATCGAAGATAGCATTAAGTTTGTCACATCGATGCCGAAACCATTGGCAATTTATGCTTTCACCAAAAACGAGAAGCTAAAACAGCGGATTATAAATGAAACGTCATCCGGAAGCATCACGTTCAACGACGCAATTGTGCAGGTATGCAAACTTACCTGCCTCATTCCTCTGAACCACACGCATTTCGTAGCATAAAACTTTGAAGTGTTCTCATTCTTTTTACTACTCCCTCCATTCCACAATATAGTGCGCCCGCGCTTCGAATTCAGTGGTATAATTTTTGCTCCCGCCGCAGTCGGTCTCGTTGGTTAAATTTATGGTCAAATTTAGATCTCGGGAAGCGTGGGCGCACTACATTGTGGAATGAAGGGAGTATTGAGATTGACCTAATCATGACTACTATGTTGTTGCAGTACGTAGTAGAAGGCCTCCCTTTCGGTGGCGTCGGGCAAAGCGGGTTCGGACAGTACCATGGCAAATACAGCTTCGAGCTTTTCAGCAACAAAAAGGCAGTGTTTAAGAGAAACTTCCTAATCGAGTTCATGTTCAGATACCCGCCATGGGACGACAGTAAAATCGGGATGTTGAGACATGTATTCAACACGAACTACATACTTCTACTCCTTGGACTGCTCGGCCTGAGGAGATGATGGAAGAAACAACCCGGAGAAAGAGACCAGGGGAAAATAGCCGAGAGAAGCTACGCAAGATGAACAAAAGCATATGGACTGCAAACGACATAAATGTTATACACTTTTGTTCGATTGCAAAATTGGATTGTGTAAGTGTGTAACCTATTTGTGTTGAGTGTCGTGATTCCTCAAAGGTTTGACAATTACTCCCCTAGTGTTTACCTAGAAGAATCACTACTGGAATTAGGGACTTTGCCATCTGCCAGCTCTTTGCCGTCTGCCAGCGGGGTGGCAGACGGCAAAGAGATGGGTGGGTCCAGTGGACGCCAGCGCTGTAACGACCCACCAGCCCCACCTCTTTGCCGTCTGCTGGCAGACGGCAAAGAGGTGCCCAGTAGACGGCAAAGAGATGCCCCATCGTAGCCACCCCCTCTCTCTCTCCCCAGCCCCATCACACCGGCCCGATCCACTCCCACCCCACCTCTCTCTCTCTCTCTCTCATCCCTAAACTCTCACGAACTCACCCCCACCCCTCGGTTCACCCCACCCCGGCTCCTCTCCCCACGATCTCCTCGCCGCCGCCGCCACCACCCATGCCGGCCGGTTCCGGCCAGCACCGGCCGCGCGCAACACTCCCCCAAGCTCCGCCCCTCTCTCTCTCTCCCGCTCGTCTCTCCCTCTCCCCCGCGCGAGCAGCTACGGCGGCCGATTCCGGCGAGCTCCGGCGGGATTCAACGGCGCCCATCACACCCACGTGACCCCCTCGCCCCGCTCCTCCATCCCCTCCGACCAGATCCGACGCGCGCGTCCTCCTGCGACCACGCGCGACCCTCCCCTGCGGCTAGGGTTTCGGCCACCACGTAGCTGGCGTGGCTCCGGCGTTGCTCCGGTGACTCAGGTGAGTCCCTTCACTCCTCCTCGTCACATCCATCCCTCTCTTTCTCACCGCGTCGCGTCGCGTCTCCTCTCCCTCCCAGATCCAGCACGCCGGGACGCCATGGACGGGAAGGACGCCATGGACGGGAAGGACGCGTGGAGGACGCAGCTCCACCACTGCCCCGACGCCATCCAGGTCCGCCCCCTTCTCCTCTCCTCCCCTCACGTCGTTTGCTGAAACTCAAATTATTGGAGAAATTTTGTTGTCTCCATTAGAAATTATTATTTATTCCCAAATGATAAATTATCAGTACTATTCAAAACTGTACATCCTCAAATTGTGCATCCATGCTGAACAAAAATCAAGTACCTCATAAGTGTTTCTGAACCTGTTAAAACTTTCTTTCTGCATCAGCATCGCCTTTATTTGTATCTGGATGTAATTATCAAAGTGTTATAGAAAGCTGAGAGTACAGAGAGAAGCAAATATCTCTACAAATAAAATGGTAGAAATCTAACCGCATAAGCTGAAGGCAGATAAGAAAGAACATTCTCTGTTAGGTCTAGTAATAATCAAAATGCTGTAGAAAGCTGAGGGTACAGAGAGAAGCAAATATCTTTACAAATAAAATGGTTAACGGTTAAGACAAAAGTTGCCATGATTATAAATCATCCATCAATGACAGGGTTCTTGCTCACAAAATGCTCCCCTTGCTCACATGCCCTTGAGTCTTAAAACAGATTCTAAACATTACCATCTAGCGAACATGTGACAAGGTTTCCTAATATATCTCTATAATAGATACCATTCTCAGATCATCCGAGCAAACATGGGTAATACAGAATATAATAATATTAGTAAAGAAAAGAAACCACACATATGTATTTTCCCTTGAAACTGTATGAACCGCAACACCAGCCCAAAACCAGCGCACAAATATGTGCTTTAAACGGAAGACTTTGAATTTTCCCTTGAAACTGAATGAACCGCAACACCAGCCCACAAATATGTGCTTTAAACGGAAGACTTTGAATTTTTTTTGTCCACAGTTTTTTGTATTCTGGTGTACATCAGTATAATAGCGACGCTGTTCTCATATCAATTCACTACACTCATTATGGCTAATTTAATTTTCTTTTGGCAGCTGTGTACCAGATGAAAGGCATATCATTGACCCATTCCTGACATGCTGAGTAAAGCAAAAGCGGCAGTTGGTAAGGCAACTTGAATTTTTGCAAACGTACACATTCAGTATACTAGAACCTCAACACTAATAGCAGTGTACTTTCTGTCGTTCTGCCAATAATGATCGGCTGCCAATGACTAATCTTTCTAGATCATATTCTCAGTTTCTAAACGATTTTTGCTACCTAAACTGATTTTGGATAGTCAAAAGGATCAACATACAGTTAATCAGACGGATGGGCTTTAGGTTCACAAATATAGCACAAATGTCTATTTTGAAAAGATCACAAATATTCTCAGTTAAGAAAAGTTGAGTCATACCATTTCTCTTTGAAGGGTTCTTTATTGTTTTTCCTATGCCAATTATTGTTTTTTTCTTTCAAAAAACCCGGTTCAAACGTTTACCCTTCTCGGCTCAAAAAATTGTACCTAATATTGGATCTGAATATAAATAGGGCCAGCCGAGCTCTCAGACATGTCTGGACGTGAGGTTCGTGAGTACACTAACCTCAGCGACCCTAAAGGTTAGTGATTTCATCATTCTCCAGTCCCAGTGTGGACAAGTGGTTCTTCTCCTTTTTGGTTTATTGGACATTTTCTTAAATCAAATCATCACCTTTGGGGTTATGCATTTGCAGATAGAAAGTATGGGAAGGGGAAGGACAAGCTCGACGATGAGGATGTCACCTTCCAGCGCATGGTGGCAAAGGTTAACCGGAATGCTCTTGCAAAAATAACTCTGATTAAATTGTGAATAAATTGAGTTATAATTAGTTACTAGCACTGTCCTGGTAGGTATCTTATTTTTAGGAAATTAGTTTAGCTGCCAAAATCTAAGTTACATTATCGAATCTCACATTCGAATATTGGATAGTTTTGATATTTGAAATGAGGGTCATGGAAAGAAAGAGGTCTATTTTTGAGTTTTGACACGGTATTGTGCTTGGTACAGATATAGATAAGTACAGAAGGCCTTTGATATGTTTGTACCAATGAGCTTAAATTCAGGAAATTTACTTTGCATTGTGAGAAATCATTCAATGTGATCAGGAAAAAGATCAAGGCTGTGTTAGGTTTAGGTAGCATACATTATCTGCTCTGATCAGTGTTGTGTTCGGAACAGTATTTAACTTGATGGCAGTTGTGGGCTTGTGGCCATGAGATTACCCGCTCTTCTTAAAAAATTGATCCCATTACTCAGTGTACTGTAGTAGAATTAATGTAGATGAATATATATGCCTTGCAGTTTTATCGTGCATGCCATTCAACTAACTTGCTCTTGTCCATGCAGATGGAGTACGAGGACGAGCAGCAGCAACAGCAAATTAGCCTGATGATGACGGGGTGCGGGAGGCAATGGTGATCATGCTGATGGCATGAAGAAGGCTGATGACCACAACCTGGACCTTGTGGCATTTAGAGATGGCAAACACAGGCGGCGCGGAGACAGCAATATATATGTATTGGATGTTTGATGTTTGCCTTATTATGGATGAACATGGTGAAACTATGTTTGATGTTTACCCTATGCAATATATATGTGGTGGATAAGACATAATGTTTGCCTTATTATGTGATTCTGAATATATATATATATATGTGTGTGTGTGTTTGAATTTCTGTGAATCTGCCAGGAGACGGCAAAGTGGCCACGTGGCAGCAGCCTGTGCAACCTGGGCTGGCCTATTTGGCCTCTTTGCCGTCTGCTGGCAGACGGCAAAGAAGCAAAGGTCTTTGCCGTCTGTCAGCAGACGGCAAAGAGCGCCGTTAGCCCCCTAACGGGGCTGGTACCTTTTCTCTGCCGTCCAAAGTCTTTGCCGTCCGCTAGCAGACGGCAAAGAAGCAAAGTTCTTTGCCGTCTGCTAGCAGACGGCAAAGTGGCCTTTGCCGGCAGCTGTTCAGCCGGAGTGTTTGCCGTCTGCTGGCTGACGGCAAAGCCTTTGCCGTCCGCCAAGCGTGCCTTTGCCGTCTGCTATGGCAGACGGCAAAGCAGCTGATTCCTGTAGTGAATGAGAAGCCTTCGAAATTAAACTAGAACTTCTTACTAAGTAAGGCTCAGTTTGTTGTTGCTAAATTATGCTTAGTTAAGATTATTTAACAATCTGGTGCCGAATAATACTCCATATGGCTACCAGAAAATTTTGATTAGCGAAAATGTGAAACTGGTGGAGCAAACAGAACTAGTATCACATTCCACCACAATACCAATGCCGGCTAAACCACGTTTAACAGCGGATTTCTGATCTGGCATTTTTTTTATGGGTACAAATAAACAAGTTCAGACTGGATCCGGGCAGCCCCCTTGAACATTACACAACATTTCCATAGTTTTATTCTAAGACTGAAGAACGAGCAATAATGCAGCACGCTAGCAGTTGATCGTTAAACTGACCAATACGAGACCAAGAACACGACCGATCGAGAGCTCCCAAATCTCACATGTGGCATGAACAGGGGCCAACCGTATAGAAATGAGGGTTTCAGACCGCACCACGCAAGAACAGCTAGCCTAAATGCCAGTGCCAAGCATAATGCCTGCTCCCAAATCACGTTGCGAGCATTTGTTTTGGCGCTAACTAAGCACGGACGAACAGCAAGAAGGGGGACTTTTGTGCGCGAAGCGATCTGGTCTGCATGTGGCTGTGACTTGTGAGCGAGAAACATGCTCAATTTCAACAGCTTTGCCGTCAGAAACCCAGCTGTCGTTGAGTACCCTATACAAGTTCTTCTCTGGCTGGCCTCGCACAAGGCAGGATTTATAAACGCGCCACGCGGTGTACTATACGGCACATGTCGGTGCACAGTGTATACCCAACTGCTGCGCTGTAATGTCCATGGCTCTTTCAGTTTAGACAGACAAAAATTAATTTCTTAGAGATCTTTTTCTCTCTTATAAAAAACCGCTACCGGGCGCGACCTGCGTGACGTCTGTGTAAATGCATGGACGCATCACCATTAGCAGCGCTCCCGCTGTGAATCGTAGGGTGCACAACACGCCAGCCACGCGTTCGCTTCGCTCGGTATATCTCTCATGCTTCGAATTGTAAAATGCTACGAATACGTTCACAAACTACACATTGAAAACAAACAGCAGAATCGATCTTTCGTATCGCAAAGCAGACTGATTAGCCAAGAGTTAGTTGCACATACCCTCGCATTGAACTCCGAAGTTGATGCAACGCATTCCATCATGCGTTGCAACCAGCACTTTAAGTATGAATGCGACCTAACTCACCTCTCCAGTGGGTGACTTATCGACCAGGGCAGTTTGTGAACTGTTACGCACGGCACATTTAATAGGCCTTCCCGTAGTGTTCTCGAAGGCTTCAATCGTGGATAACTTGTGCTAAAAATGTTGTTAATTCCAATCCAGGCCGTCATTAGGCTGTCGGTTAGGGTGTCAACCGCAGCAACCGATCAACGAATTTTCGTGCGACTCCTTCCCGTTACTTGGTCATTTTCGTGCCTCGATCAGCGCTTTACACGCCTCTCCCCTTTTATAATCCACACATCCATGGCACGAGCCCCGTGCCCTGCATTGCTCATTTGCTCTCCTGCTTGAAACCATCCAAGCAGAAAAGAGGGAGGATAAGAAACTGAACCACTGTGTGGAAACTGATGAATTTCGCCGACGCGGCAATGACATCAAGAAATGGCTCTGCTGCCACCACGAATGAAGTGGTGACATGGCGGCAAACAGCGAGATGGATATGTGTCCATTAGATCGGCGAGGGAGGAGGGAGTGCATGGATGGGATGGACGTGCATCCAAGCCGAGTAAACAACATTTCTAACCATGGTGGATCACATGCATTCGCTGAACGCAGCGAATGGCGGGATCCGTTGAAGATCGACTTTGATTTCCTGAGCAGTAAACTCGTCTCAAAGTACCCGGAAGATCACATGCGTGTTTGTATTAGCTTAAGCGCGTACTCCATGTATTTATCTCAAAAACAACTGTGTAAGATCTACAAGCGGAATTGATTAATGAGCCACCACAGGCCTGCAACCCCATCCATGACATCACAAAAATTGTACGGAAATCGAAAGTTCAACTACTAACTGATCCACTAATGACAAAGTGAGAAAATGTTTCTGCCCTACCTAAGCATTTACACCCTACGTACGTATACACCTTACGGAACCATCTTGCTGGCCGGCTTAGGTCCAACGGCGGAGATCAACGCCGACGTCTTCTCCTGGAGAACGCGCACCACGTCCGTCATGGACGGCCGGAGCCCGGAGCTGACGTTGATGCACTGCAGTGCGAGCGCCGCCACGGTCACGGCCTCCTCGCGATCATACGCGTCTCCCAACCTCCGGTCCACCACGTCGGCCACTTTGCCCTCGCTGACCACGGGCGCCACGGTGACCGTGAGCCGGCAACCCGTGTCTGCGCAGATGGCCTCCCGCCCGGTCACGAGCTCCAGCAGCAGCACCCCGAAGCTGTACACGTCGCTCTTCTTGGTGGCCACGCCGGAGCGGAGGAAGTGCGGGTCCACGTACCCCGGGGAGCCCATGACATGGCGCGCCGACGCCCTGGCCGCGGCAGGGAGGACCGCGGCGGAGAAGCCGACGTGGGCGAAGCCGAAGTCACAGAGCTTGACGTCCATGTTGGCGTCGAGCAGGACGTTGGACGCCTTGACGTCGCCGTGGATGACCGCGGGGTCTTGGCTCTCGTGGAGGTACTCCAGCGCCATCGCCACTTGGAACGCGACGGCCATCCGCCGCGCCCACGGCAGCACCGCCCGCTTCTGGCCGCTCCGGTGGAGCCTCTCGTGCAGGTCGCCGTTGGGAGCGTACTCGAACACCAAGACGCCTTCCTCTGCGCGCGGGAAAGAAACAAGATCAGCTACAGAGACACTCTAGCGAGAACGTAATGTGGATGAGTTGACCAAGAAACGAATACTTTTTTTTTTAAGGAAAAGAAACGAATACTGATCGTGGGGATTTTATTTACCTCGTTCATCGCAGTAGCCGAGCAGGCGGACGATGTGGGGATGGCGCACGGACATGAGCACGTCGAGCTCCTGGCGGAAGACGCGGTGGAGGCGCTCGCTGCTCCGCTGCACCTTGACGGCGCCGAGGCGGGAGGAGGTGAGCGACGCCAGGTACACGGTGCTGAACCCGCCCTGGCCGATCACGCGGGACGAGAAGCCGCCCGTGACCGACTCGACCTCGGCCCACTCGAGCCGCCTCGCCCGCCCGCTCTTGCCGGCCGCCGACGCCGACGCGCCGCTGGGCTCGGCCGAGACGCGGGAGTCCGTCCGGCCCGCGTCATGCGCGTCGGGCTCGCCGCGGCGGAGGCAATAGTCCCACAGGCCGCACCCGTGCCACATTGCGCGCAGCACACCGCGGCTACACACACCGTGCGTGCCGAGGAGCGAGGAGCGCTGATGGAGATAGATAGCTACCGGAATACTAGATCGAGAAGGCTCCCCTCCCGTCGCTGTTGTTGCTAGGTAGGAGCGCGTATTTTTCTCTCTGGTTGCGCTCGGGAGATGCCTGCGCGAGAGGGCCCGGTCAAAGAATGGGCACTGGAGTCCGTTGTTATATACGCGAGCTGTCAGTTGAGTGGGGCTCCACTAATCATTGTGCGTAAAGAAAGGTTCAGGCTGCTTTGAGATGTGCGATGCCTCTGCAGTCCTGCGCACTCCTATCCTCATACCGTACTCCTCCTCCCCTGCATTTATCGGCATGTGTGTTTTTCACAAATAATTTAAGAAAACATTCTCGAATTCCTGATTGGACTGTTGGGAGGTGCGGCAAGGTCGGACGCTTAATTTCGACAGGTATTTCCATCTGTCAACAGTGGGCACGCACGCACTACTAGATCGGATGCACGGAGCGTGACGTCCTACCGGCAGTCCGGCACCAAGTGGCGGGACCTTTTCCTCGTGTAGTGTAATGGCCTGTTTCATTAACAAAATATTTCCGATGGGATCCCAGGGCAAGTGCGCTTATGGTACTGTATAAAATCCCAAACGGAGATGTCCCAGTTGTGGAGCAGACAAGAGCAACGGCCAATGGGAATTCGACTTTCAACGGACGTGCTTGCTTACTGCGCTGCAAAAGGTAACTACATACCGTTGTGCGGCCACATGGCACTGTGAACCCACTAGCCAGATCCTATCCTACTTGCTGTGCCCATTACTGCTAGTTTACAGCGCTTCAGTATGGCTGTCGATGGATTTACTGCGTGCCAGAGGGTCAGCCCATAGAGTAATGCAGATCCTGCCACTGCGGCACTGCCCATGGATTTCTACCTTTTCACAGTGGAGCGCAGCAGTATGCATTGCATCTTATCCTACCCAAGTACTACTGTGTTAATTAAAAATATACTGTGCATTTCAGTTTTCAGAATAGATAGGCATACGCGTGTATGTGTGAACAGGACAGGGATCCAGTGCCATGCCCGTTGGATCAAGGATGGACAGCCCAGACTAGTACTGTAGCAACAAACACTGTAGCCGCAATGTGCAGAGATCCCCGGTTGACCGGACATTGTAGACGCGTCACTGTAGCATGGTACTGTTCATACTGATCTGTCCATCGACTCTCAGTCGGACGGTCTAGAGATTGGGGCATGTTACCGGACTGTTCAATGGTGACATGTCCACAGCATGTCACTAGATCTCAATCCGTATGAACACCGCTAGGCCAAGCACATGCGGGCCCGAGCACGCGCTTCAGATGTTGATTATCCAAGGCACAGATCCATGACTTGTAGTAGAAGAACTCGGAGCCTAGGGCGCCCAACTACTGTGGCGCTTGACTTCAGAGCATATTCTACATTAAACCTGGGCATTCGCCTGGTCAGGCTTTGAAAAGCCCGACCTCAAAATCCCAAGCACGAGCCCGTCTTGGCTCAGCCCGAAACACATGAACAGTGTGTTTTTATTAAAATAATATTTTTTTGGGTATTTAAAATATATAGTGTACCTATATTTCTTATAAAACAATGATTTATACCTTGTTCGGGCTTATTTTTGGTCTTTTCGGCGGGCTTCGGGCGGAAAAGCTGAGCCTGAGCCCGATCTGGATGTCGGGATTTTGGGCCGGGCTGTCCATGCCCGGGACTATTCTACATCCCAAACGCGTGACGCCTTCGTAGCTTAGTACCGAGTAAAGAGGCTAGTTCTTAATGATGTTTCCTCATAAGATGAAATATATACTACCGACACTATTGCTATGTGAAAGAAACAAATTTTCCAAATTTAAAAAACACGTTCAGGAATTTTGAAATGGTCTTGGATTTCAGAAATTGTTTTTTTTAAAAGGGCAAAAAATTTCGAATTTCAAAAACTTTGCAGTATATACCTAAAAAAAGTCCATTATATATATTTAAAAAGTTCACTATATATTAGAAAAAGTCAGTCTGTAATAAAAAAATGTCCAACATATGTTAGAAAAATGTTTACTGTGTATTTAAAAATACTCATTGTATATTAAAGAATTGTTCAATGTGTATTAAAAAAGGATTTTTTTTAAAAAAAATACCAAATACTTATCAAAATTGGGACCAGCTTTTTAAAATTTCTGATCTTTTTTTTAAAACAGGATCATTTTCGGTAATTATTTGAAATTCTGAAAAAAAATTGACCGCAATTTCTTTTTCGAATTTGTGAGGAATTTATGAAAACAAATATTGCTTTTGAAATTCTGTACAAAATTTGAAAACACGAACAATATTTATATATTTGAAGTTTATTGAAACTCCAAATTTTTTTAAAATTTCAAAATGCAGTTTTTTAGAAGTTATTTTCTTGAAAAATAAAAAAGGAAAAAAACTGAAGATAAAACCAGGAGAGAAAACAAAAAAGAAGAAGTTGCATTGTCGGAACTAGATTGGAATGGCAAAGACCTCTATTTGAGGGTTTCCTTTATAGCCGAACCGAAGAAAGAAGAAAGGAGAAAGAAAAAAAAACAATAGAAAAAAAAACTGAAAAAGGGAATAAACGAACAACAGAAAACTTGCAATAGTGAACGGTAGATTGGGCCAGCCCAAGTTGCTCGCATGGGGATGTAGCATTCGCGCACGGCCGCGATACCTATTGGCGCGAATGCTATTTATCGCGTTAAGCGATCGCGCGGGAATGTCTCGCTGAAGGTTGTAGAGTAGTTGCGCCGGCCCATTTTCGCGCAGCGATCGAATGAAAAAGGGAATGGGAAATTGGGAGAAGCGGGGAGAGAGCTCGCAACGCTAGCCACTGCGGCAGTGTCTTTGCACACAATAAGTGGTTGGCGCGTTTTCTACTTGAGGCGAACGAAGACGATTTTTTCAATTGTTTTTCATGGTTTTTTTTTTCTTTTTGTTTTTTGATAGGGTTTTCTTCGTTTTCATTTGGTTTCTTTTTTTTTCTTTTCCATTTTTTTGTTTGGTTTTCTTTCTTCTTCTCCATTTTTTCTTCTGATGTTTGTTTTTGTTTTCACTCTACATTTTCGTATATGTCAAAAGCATATTTTTTATAAGTGATCAACATTTTTTGTATACATGTTCAACATTGTCCGAACGCTTATTCAACATTTTTTAAAAACTTGTTCAACATTTTAATACTTATTCAACAATTTTCAAATACATGTTCAACATTTTTCAAATACTCGTTCAATATTTTTTAATATTTTATTCAACATTTTCAAATACTTGTTCATTGTTTCAAATGCTTATTCAACATTTTCAAATACTTGTTCAACATTTTTCAAATACTCATTCAACAATTTTTAATACTTATTCAAAAATTTCAAATACTTGTTCAACATTTTTAATACTTATTCAAAAATTTCAAATACTTGTTCAACATTTTTTAATACTTATTCAATATTTTTCAAATACTTGTTCAACATTTTTTTTAAATTTGTTTTTGAAGAGTGTTTTTTGTATATATATATGTAGAATATTTTAAAATATAAATAAAAGTACAAAAATAAAGCAAAAACTGAGAACAGAAAACAGAAGAAAAAAACAGGCCTTTACCTCCCGCGCGGTTGGGCGGGCCCATCTGGGCTCCCCCCGACGCGAGGCGTCCCCATGTGCTCGCTTAAAGCGAGAAATAGGGGTGCCCACCTATTGGCGCCAAACAACGGAGGCTACACGGAAAAACAAAGTCAAATGGGTCGGCCTAATCTGGCGCGAGCAGTTTCTTTCTTTTTTGCCTCTTCATTTTAGTCGGCTTATCTAAACAAAAGACTGATTTAATGGAGCTTAATATTTAAAACCCAATTAAAAATAAATACAAATCCAATTTTTTTCCAAATATGATTTTATAAAAAATTAAGTGTATACCAAAAAATAGGTTCACCATATATTTAAAATTTTCACGATATATTAGAAAAAGTTCAGTGTGTATTAAAAATGTTCAAGGTATATCACAAAAAAACTTAGTGTGTATTAAAAAATGTTTATCGTATATTGAAAATTTGTTCAGCATGTATAAAAAAAATTGTTCGTTCTAAATTGAAAAAGGAATAATAAAAAAATAAAAAATGAGAAAGCCAGAAAGAACCATAAAGGAAAAAAACAAACAAGAAATGGAATTGAGAATGCGCGGTGAATTGGGTCAGCCCACCTCACTCGCCTACGGGTGTTTTTTCCCCTAGTTGACGCGTACGGGCGTCAACTTTTTTTTTTAGGGAAACACATGGTCTATTTATTGCATGATAATATATGGTACAACTATAGTGTCATTCGATAGTAACTGCCAATTATAGTGACCATGAGCTAATGCTAAAACGCTTTTTACAAAATTGGGAGCCTCCATATTGGACATTCTGCCTTCGTGAATGATTCGGACCTCCTCGAACTCTTGGATATTGATCTCTTGCAAAACATGGTTGTAGATGCCCTTGCTTCCTTCAATGATCTGCTTGACAACTGTTTATGCGTCGCATGCAATGATGAGCCTTCAAACATGCCATTGCTTCAAGCGTTCCAGGATCATCACAATTATCAATGATGCGAGCGGATGAGCCAAGGTAAATTCCCTGGGCGTCGCGGCACACGGCCACCGCCGCCCCCTTGCACCTATTCTTGGCTATCCCTCCATCAACATTAATTTTTACCATACCTTCCGCCGGAGAGGATCCACTTCGGCACCTGCAGTGCCCGCTGTGTAGTTCTACCTTGCTTCTGTGGCGAACATGCAATAATGTTCAAGTCCGCTAGGTATTTCAAGATGAAGCCATGGGTTGCCTCCGGGCTCTGGAAGATCGATTCATGAATTAATTTCCTTCTTGCGCTCCAAATTGCCCAGAAAGTAATGATAAGCTTTGTGAAATCCGCATGTGGTACCGTTTCAAGCATGTGGAAGAGCCATTCCTTGGCTTCATGGCAGCTCGTCATACTCATATGTTCTGTCAGTGAGTCGTCGATGAGCGCCCACCCGCATCTAGCCATGGTGCAATCTAGTAGAGAGTGCCGCCATGTGTCGTTCTCTGCACCGCATAGTTCACATTCCCTGACGTAGCCATGTTCCGATGGTGTAGCTCGGCTCCCGACGGCATGGAGCGTTGGGCCAGCCGCTACACAAACACACACACTTTAGACGGAACTTTAATCTTCCATAATGTTGTCCAAGCCTTCTCCGAGAGATTCGAACTTGAACTTGGCCTACCCTCTAACCAATCCTCTCGCACTTTCTTCGTGGTAACCAGCATAAGATAGCATGATCTTACTGAATATAATCTTCTAGGTGGCGAGTTGCGGGGCGAGCAACCACGCACAATGTTAGCAACGTGGGCAGGTAGGTTGTGGACCGATTTTGTAATTCTCAATTATTGGGTTGCTCCTTTCCGTACCAACTCTCTAGACGCCTATTTTTATGTTCATCTTTGAGTTGTTTTTTTAATAAAACTGCTAATGTGGGACTAAAAACATATTTGTAAATTAAAAGATATTACAATTTTATAAAAAATGATTTGAGATTTTAAAGCAATACCTAGACTTTAATTTTTTTACTGAACTTGAAAGTTTTTCTCGAATTTACTTATTTTTATCCATTTTAGAATGTTCAGGAATTTCAATACCGTTCACAAAATTTAGAAACTTCGTAGATTTAAAAAAAGTCGGTGAATCTGAAAAATGCTTGCAAATTTGAAAAATGTTCATGAATTTGAAAAATATTCATGTATTCAGTAACTGTTCAAGAATTTTAATGAGTGTTTGATTTTTTTTGTGAATTATAAAAATACCCATTGATTTAAAAATATTTATGAATTGAAATACTTTTCCCTTTTTATAGAAAACACGAATTATAAAAATATTCATGAATTTGAAAATGTTCTTGAATTGGAAAACTATTCTCAAATTTTAAAAAGAAAAAAAAATCACATGCTCCACTCACATCGATAGCTTATCTCGCTTTGCTTTTTTTTTCCATGGCGCTACCTTCTTAAAAATATTGCAGCTACTGTCCAAAAATAAAATCAGCTCTTGTTCTTTTGACAAATTTTAAAATAAATTCAGGAAATTGCCAAAAAATCAAGAATATGAAAATTGTTCGTGAATTTGGAAAAAAATGTTTGCGAATTTTAAAAATTATCCACTAAATTTTATAAATTGGGAAGTTTATAAAATGTTTGCAATTTTAAAACATATTCATGAATTTAATAAATGTTCGAGAATTTTAGGAAATGTTCATAAAATTTTAATAATATTCATGAAATTAAGATATGTTGACCAATTGGAAAAATTGTTCATCAATTTGAAAAAATATTCATGAATTTGAAAAATGTTGACAAATGTGCAGTTTTTTGTGAATGTAAGAAATCTTCACAAAGTTAAAAAGATATTCATAAATTATAAAAGGTTCATGAAAGTGATAAAAAAGAAACAAACAATAAAAGGAAAATCTAGGACAGAAAACCGGTAAACCGGGAGATAAAAAATAGGAAAAGAAAGAAAAATATAGCGCAGGAACATTCTAGAATGTTCCAAAACTAGCATAACCCACACTGTTTCTTTTTTTTCGAATGTGGGCCGGCCCTTTAGGAAAAGGCACCAAACGGGGGTGTGTGCTGTCCCAATTTCTTCCCGAAACTTCCCAAGAAAAATCCCGAATTGGATGGTTATTGAAGTATCCGGCGCTATACGCGTTGAATAAGATATTCCTGGCCGAACATAGGCCTAACTTCTGATGATGTTGGAGGTTGTTGGGCCTGACTTTGAGTAAATATCCAATGTCTTTTTTTGCGGTGACAGTGTAAACTATGTTACTGCAAAGATACATCAAAGCTTTGTTTCAGAGTTTTCGAGAATTGTAAAGCTGATATAGTATGTTGAGAAAGTGATGTTCTAAAGATATATAAAGTTTTAAATTAAAATCAAATTCTTTTCAGAGGTATGAAAAATAAAAATTAAGCAACTAATAGTGGTAAACAGTACTCCTCCATCACGAAATATTAAGACGTTTTTGCAGTTTAACATTTCGTTACAGAGGTAGCACATCATTACTGTTCATGCACAGTTTTTTTCTTACCTGTCAAATAAGTGTGGGTTTAGACTTCCAATTTCATATGTTCATAGAACTCACCTCCGTGACATACATATTTTATGAGCTTTTGTAAAGACTTTTAAATGCGGTTTCCACCGACTTTTCATCGTAATTCAGTTTCCACAGGATACTTTATTCAGACTCTGATCTTATAGGATTGACCAGTCTTGTAACATCTGGCCATTAAACTTGGGCATAGGTAAAACTTCCCTCAATGCTTCAAGTTTCAGATCAAATTGCAACTCATAGGCAAAACAGAGGCTCCGATTTTCAGAATGCTATATCAATGTACATAAATGGTAAAATTTAGGCTATAATAAGCCTCCTATAAAAAAGACTTGTTGTTTGGGAGTTCTATTGCTCTAGCACCTCCCCTGTTCTTCTGTCCAATTACCATATCACAGAGGGGGAGCCACTTATTTCGGTTTGGATTTTTCTGTCTTTTGACCACTGAAGTTGCTATTACAGAAACAAATCAACAAATGGTATATGATGTTGCCAGGGACTGCTGGTGCTCATGAACCGAAGAGGAAGCCGATGCCTTGTTTTCTTTCGGCACGGGGGTCTACTGAACGGCGAGGAAGGTGCTGCTTGTCGGGGCCGAAGCCGAAGTCGTCACCGCCGTCGCAGCTGTTGCTGGGGGAGGAGCGCTACTGCTTCCGCTCTCTTTGTGCTTCTGGAACTCAATGGTGTACTTCATCTTGTCATCCTCGTCGCCGTCGTCGTCGTCGCCATCATCGGTGTAGTTGCCTTCGATGTCGTCGCTGTCCGTCTCGTCCGTCGCCGTCACCTCCTTCTGCTGGGACTGAATGTTTGGCTCCATTGCCATCACGTTGTCTTCAGACTTCTGTGCGACGAAAATTCCGATTAAGTTGCGTGCAATCGACTTCCAAGTATGAAAACTTCTTGCATGGAGAGAGATTCGAAAGTTTGAGTCATTACCTTGTTTGTAGCGCTGGCATCAAGCACGGCACTGGCCGCGGCCGTCTCGCCGTCGCCGGGCAGGGCATCTGAGCTTCCCCTTGCAACGCTGTGCCTTCTGTCAATGTCGTTGCTGGTCTTACCCTCGAGCTCGCGCCAGGGGTTATGCTGCTCGGAGGCGGAGGCGTTGACCGCGGCCAGAGTGTTCCCGGAGGCAGTGCTAGAGCAGCCGCCGCCGGCGTTGCTCACGGCGAATTGCTTCTTGCGGTAGATAGCGTCCAGCTGGTGGAAGTAGGGGCACGTCTTGGAGTCCTCGGGGCGCCTCTTGTTGCTCTCCTTCACCTTCTTGAAGTACTTGTTGATGTTCTCCCACTTCTCCTTGCACCGCTTGGAGCTCCGGTTGTAGCCGATCCTCCGCATGCCGGCGGAGATGTCCTCCCACAGCGGCCCTTTGGCCCCCATGTCCTGGCAGTGCTCGTCCTTCTCCATACGCAGCTGGATCAGCGCGTGGACCTCCTCCTTGGGCCACCGTGACATGCCCGCGCTGCTCTCCCCTCCTCCTCGCCGGCCGCCCTCCTCCGACGCCGCGACCACCAGCTGGAGCGAGGAGGCGGGCGCGTCGGGATGAGGCGCCGTGTGGGCCGGCATTGGTGTGGGCAGCACGGAGTTCCCGCCGACGCGCTGGAGGAACGCGATCAGGGCGGCGTCGCGGGCGGCCGCGGCGGCTCGCTCCCGCGCGTGCTGCTCCCTTTCGCGGCTTCTGCGGGCCAGCTCCTGCCGCCGCCACGCCTCCTCTCGCGCGGTGCGGTCGGCCTCCCACTTCTCAAGCGTCTCCAGGAACAGTCGCTGCGTCGCGTCTTGCTTCTCCGTGATCTGCTTTATCATCCCCTCGAAGAGCGCCATCATGCCCTCGTTGCTCCTGCCGCCGCCGCCCGCCTGGTCTTCCTCCTCGTCTGACTCGTCGTCCGACTCCGACTCCGAATTCGACGACAAGCTGAGGTCCGGCAGGCCAGCGCCAGGATAGGCAGGCGCCATTGCCAGCGGCCGAGGATCTGGCAAGATTGTCGCGGCGGTTGGCATTGGCTGGTTCTGCTGCGGGGCCGCGGCGTGCAGCGCCTCGAGCTCCTCGAAGAAGCGGTAGTTCTTGCCGTCCTGACGCCCGGCGCGGCCCTCCTTGGTGCGGCGGTAGTACTTGTCCACGTTCTCGAACTTCTCCTTGCACTTCTTGGCGCTCCTGCGGTAGCCCAGCTCCGCAAGCTTCCTGCAAAATCTTGTTGCTGTCAGAGGTCGTCCCTTGCTTTCACGTCTCAACCAAACTGGCACGGCAATGAAGATGGCATGAGTGGTAATCTTCATTGACACAACGCCATCAGTACTAGGATGAGTCAAAACTTATGACATTCTTTATCTTTCTTTCTCTGAGAGAGACTGAAGACGGAAGGAATTGGAAAGAGGTGTGCGATGATGTCAAGATGATGGCACTGTCAGTGGGAGGGAGATGCAGATTAATTCACCAGAGCAGCATCGGGATGGGAGCAAAAGACTTCCTGTACACCTTCTTTTCCCAGAGACCAGAGTGCATCAATGGCTAGAAAAGTAGAGCAGAGAAAACAATGCAGCAGCCTGCGCTGCAGCGCCTGCCTGCGTGGCCTGCTCCTGGGCTGAGCAGCACGCCACACCCCCCGTGGCAGTGGCGCACCTGCTCCCGGGCGCCGAGGTTCTAGCCGAGACGACACAGAAATCGAGGAGCGTAGCATTACGCCAAAACGAGATGGGGAATGGGGCGAGGATGGCAGGATAACTCGCCATCATTTCAACGCAGGACAGGTCTGACGGACGGCGAGTTCTCTGAAACCGTTAGCCGCATTGCGCAGGGGAGAGGAGATTTTTACCAGTACCGCTGGCTTCTTTCTCACCTGGAGACCTCCTCCCAGACGGGGGCCTTGAGGGCGGCGTTCCGGAAGGCGCCGTCCATCTCCGACCGGATCCTGATGAGCGCCACCGTCTCCTCGCGCGGCCACCGGCTGCCGGACCCTCCCGCCCCCGCGTCGCCGCCGCTTCTGCCGCTTCCGCCGTCGACCAGCGTGTTGTCGTCGTCGTGGAAGCTGACGGTGCCGCCGCCGCTGCCGGGGCCAGCGGTTGGCAATTGCTCGAAATTCGTCCCCGCTGGCTGCGGCTGCGGCTGCATCGGCGGCGGCGACGGAGACGGGATGCTGCTGACAGGCACGGTCGCGGATGCCGGCTGCGGCAAGCACGGGGCCATCCCTGTAAGCGGCGGCCCGTAGGGGTACCCGGCGCCACCCTGCTCGGGATGCTGCATGGCCGCCACCACCACCACACCACCACCTTCCTTCCAATTCCCTGCCCAAAACACAAAATTCAGTTTGATCTACCTTACGGGACTGAGTGCAGGTGGCGGAAAACTCCAGTACACTACTACCCACCACTAGTCTCTCCCTCTTCTCCTACACTACAAGTATATATGTACCACCAGCAAGTACTCTACAAGAGCAATTTAGGGGCTAGATTGGAGAATTCTTGCTTGCACGCCCATCTCTCTCGGTGCAAGCTCCTCTCCCGTCTCTTTCTCACACAGATACAATGAGTGTCGCAAGGAAGGACATGACTTACGGCTTCCGAGTTGTGACTGCGGAGACGGGGGAAATTGGGAACAAGGAGCTGTACAGTGGGCGGCTAGGGGAGGAAGAAGAGAGACGGTGGTGAAAAAGATGGGGTCGTAGACAACTGGAAAGGGCAAAGAGAGTGGGAAGGCAGGCAGAGAAAGCCAAGAGCCCTACAAAAGAGAGGGTGTCTTCACTGATATATCTCAGAGAAAAGGAGAAGGCGTGTGTGTTATATACCTGGCTGGACTCAGGTTTCGTAAATGTATCAAAGATATCTTGATCGGCCATTTAATGTCACAAGATATATCATAGAACAAAGTGAGTAAATAGAGAGAGATTTATATGTTGTTCTCCCAACAGAAAGCGTATCCATACAAAATGTTGGTCATTACTCTCGCATATTGGTATATGTAGGCTGTTTCTTCCATGTTAATAAAGTTTTTGTTGGTCTCGCAACAAAAAAAGTTTTTGTTGTTACACCGAAGAAATGCTATATTTATTTTGGTCCATTAGATTACTCTCGCATATTTGTCCTTAAATGTATGATGGAAATCGGTCCTTCGGGACGAGAAGATATGGCCGGATCTATAATAACTTCAATAACATAAGTAAACATAGTTACAGTTTTGCAGAAAGATACCATATCATACAAATAATGATAACATTGATAAACGTATTTGATGATAACATATATATTCAAGAAGGCAAAGAAATCGTTTTTTTTGTATGGGAAGTAAAGAACTATCCATTGCGAAGCACTAATGTAGGAGTAGAAGATATGCGAATAAAAAACATGGAGTTTGATGGCGCTAAAAAATACGACGTGTAATATTTAGGTGGGATCCCCCCTCCCTCGGAAATGATATATCATGAAATAGGGGAAGTAATTAGAGAATCGTTTATATCTATCTCCCAACAGAAAATAAATCCATAAAAATGATAAAATATTTATGTGTTAGTCATTATGTAGTGATAGATTACATGTTAAGAATAAGAGGTGAGAAATGTGATATACCTATCTTCAAGTAATAATAATAAAGAAATTGTTATACGAAGAAAATGCTACTTGTATTGTAGTCCTTTAATTACTCTCGTGTATATTGTACTTACATGCACCGTGAAAACCGATCCTTCTAGATGAAGATATGCCAAGATCTACAATAACTCTGATAACATAAATACAGTCATGAGTTTGCGGGGATATACCATATCATACATAAAAGATCTACGATAACATCAATAAGTGTATTCAATATAAACTTGAACCGTCCTAAAAAAATGTACGCTTGAATCAATAGAAGATATGGAAATAAAAGCATGGGGTTATATCTATCTCCCAACAGAAAGCACATCCATACGAAATGATAAGATATTTATGTGTCTGTGGTTGCGTAGGGTTGGTTTTATTTATTATAAGGGGGAAGAATGAGATATACCTATCTCCAAACAATAAGAAATATTTTTTGTTGCACTACGAAAATGTTACTTCTATTCTAGTCCATTAGATTCCCCATATATTGTTCTTACATATGCACCATGGTCATATTTCCTTTGAGAGGAGAAGATAGGAATAGATCTACAATAACTTCGATAACATTAATAGATGAAGTTGCGATCTCGCAGGGAGATTTTATTACATAAACATGTTGTATTTCATATCATAAATAAATGTATTCATTGTTTACACTTGCATGAGTAGAGATATGGAAATAAAAGAATGGATTTGATGATGCTAAGAAGAGTGTGTATTATGTAAGTGCATGTAGTGCCTCTGAGGGTTTTGGATGATCAATGACAAACCAATTAAGGGACTAATGTGTTTGTGAGTATACACAGGTGAATGTCCTGAAGGATTTGGTTTAACATGAGAATTATGACCCATAAAAATTGTGGTGACAATGATATCTTTCGGAATGCCTCTTGGAGGAACAATCAGCTCACATAGAGGATTATGAGGCGTAGTGAAGACTTATGTTTTCTAGTTTCATTTCTTTCTTTTTGTGTCACAGGACAAATTAACCATACTATTAGGGGGGGGGGGTCTATGTAACTGTCGAGATTTAGGTTTTCAATGATGCTCAATCAAAACCTACTCTTCGAGTGCAGACTTGGAAATCTCTTCATGCACTGTGATTTTTCTCTCTGAGTCTGAGATGATGTTCTTCAGGGCTCCGAGGAAGAATCAAGTGTTGTTGAGTCAACTTGACTTGTTCCGCAAGCAAGTCATAGTCCACGTTTGAACTCCAATCGTTGCACCATGTGTCTGTTGTCCATTAGGTGGCCAGTGCCCGTATTGGGCATTTCACACCTCGGGATTGCTTCGGCTGTAAATAGCCACTGCACTTCAACCTTAGATGGTTGCCTGCTCTAAAGATAATTGACAAGAGTTGTCAGAGCAACCCATCCTCCTGAAAGAGATTGAGAGAAATCCTAAGAGAGGAAAACCCCAGAGCCTAAAGCTACTAAGTGATTGAGCATCACTGAAGATCTAGTCGAAACTTAACTTAACATGTCACTCTTGAGGATTGTGCATCCACTAGACGGTTAGGTGTTGAATCTGAGCCTCTGAGAGTAATTGTGGATGACCGAAGAACAAGTCCGTGAAGGTCCTAGAGATCTACCATGAGTGATTGTGCGAAGTCTTAGTGACTTTAGCTCAAGGAGAATAGGTTGAGGACATTGTCCTCAAATCTTGAACCCTCCAACTAGACGTAGAATTGTGCCAGCAACTTGATGTCATGCAAGTGCACAGGGCTATGTAGTAATTTCGTGATAAGTAAGGTTTGTCGATCCCACAGGGAGCGAATAGGATGGCACCACAATCCCCGCGGCTGTGTTGTCACTAAAACAACCACACTCACACCCAAACCGGAGTTTGAAAATAGTTCACTTAAGTAGGTTGCTAGGGAACGGTAAAAAGGAGAATTAAACTAAAGTGCTAGAGAGAACGAAAAGTAAATACTAAATTAGACGAAGGAAATAAACTAAGAGAGGTATGTGATGTTTTAGATGAGATTGCTGGCATCTAGGTACGGCCTCGTTCGGTACGGGGGCAGAATGGAGTTAAGCTTTATGACTATGCCACATGGTGGCTAAGTCTGTACCTGCATCATGGGATATGATAATCTACGGATGGTGGGCGGTCCCTCACATAATGTTATCCCTCAAGACACGCTGTATTGAGATAACTCATTCATCCTATTTCTTGTCCCATACCTGAGGCGGCTAACACAAAGATATTAAGGTCCTCGTGGTTTGAGGACCGGACGAAGGCATTAGGTTCTATGGACAACCGTGATTCCTAGAGTAATTGTGTTCCCCTCAAGATATCTGCACCTGTCACGTCACAGGTCTATCGGTTTGCACAATCCTCTATCTACTTCATGTGTGGCCTAAGAGTTGAATGTCTCCAACTACGCCAATGGATTGAACGTCTCCAATCACTAAATTACCGCATAGATAAATAAGCAACACGAAGCAACACACATAAATAGACTAAACATATCAAACAACCACTTACTAATCGACCGACCCATATCCAACAATTACTCAAATAACATCACATAAAGAGGGGTTCAAGAGTTATTACAACCCATCACGGAGACCGTGATGGGGGAGGAAGAAGGGGTGATGATGGAGGCGGCACGGCGGCGGCTGATGGTGGTGATGGAGGCGTGGCGGCGGCGGCCCATGGCCGTGCCTTGCCGGCGGCGGTCCCTTCCGGTCTCCGTCTTGGTTGCCCCAATAGTGTTCTTGATGTGGACGACAGGTGGACGTGGAGATGGATGATGAATGACGAACCATGGCGACGGCTAGGGTTGAGGGTGTTTATATAAGAGCTCTCCCCATGCCTCCTCCCTTGATGTGGCTTCTCTCCTTTGATCCAAGGGCTCTAGATGAGCCCAATCCTCTCCCAAATCATCTCTTGAAGGCCAAGGAAGTCGTGGGAACAAACGGGGACGTATCCACAAAGAATCCCATCACGAGAGGCAACTTTCGGTGCTGTCTGGACTCCATACGAGCGCCCAAATGACCAGTAGCGGTCGTATGAAACGCCGTCTTTTGTACTGCTGCCCCCCTTCGGTAAATCGGCCGCCATTTCTTCATACGAACTCGGAATTTGACGTTCTTGGGCTTGTTGTATTCGCATGAATGACGCTGATCTATTTATGGTTTTAGATCTTGATTTAGAGCACTTTGGAAAAATGACTTTTTTCACCTTCGAAATGGCCAAGTCTGGGTCCTGGGTGTCCACCGTTTGAACTCCTTTCATCCTGCTAAGTGCTTGGGAAGTCTGCATCACCTACAAGGCACACAAAGACAAAGAAAACTAATAAAAACTAACAATGAATAAAGATTCTGTAATGCTCGCGGTGAAAAGGATAAAAACTAGAAATCATGCATATGGACATGTAATTGGCTCAATGGGACATGATATAACTTGATATACGGAGATAATGTGCAACCAATGAGCTATAAAGATGCGTAAAATATGGAGCCTTCAACCTCCCCAAGCTTAAACTTTGCTCGTCCTCGAGTAAGAAGGTTGACTATCTAAGCTCATTGTTGCTAAATCTAAGAGCATCTCCAATAGAAGATGCAAATTTGGAGATGTAAAAAGTTACATATCCAAAAAGTGCCTTTTGCATCTCCAAAAAAGAGGCAACTCCAACAGAAGATGTATATTGGAGATGTAAAACAACAACTCAAATAGATGATGCAAATGGAGATGTAAAATTGTACTTCAACTAGTACTCAGGCAGCGGCAGGGTGGCGGCGGTGGGCGAGGAGGCGGTGTGGGGCTGCGGGCGGGGCTGCAGCCGGATCGAGCGGCGACGGGAGTGCGGGGTCGCGGGGCGGCAGCGGTGCGGTGATGCGGCCGGTGATGCGGCCGGTGATGCGGGCGGGGCGGCGGTGCGGGGATGCGGCCGGTGATGCGGGCGGGGTGGCGGCGGTGTGGGGATGCGGCTGGTGATGCAGGCGGGGCGGCAGCAGTGCGGGGATGCGGCCGGTGATGCGAGCGGGGTGACGACGATGGTGGAATCGAGCGGCGGCGGAAAAACACCCAATTCGCCGTGTGCGGCGGCGGCGGACGGTCGAAACCGGCAGCGGGGTGCCGGAGGGGTCGGGCGGGCGGCGGCGGCGGCGAATTTTGGCGAATTCGGCCGGCGGCGGAGTTGGGCGGGTGGCGGGCGGTCGCGCGGAAGTGAAGTGGACGACAGTTGGTGGGTTGGCGGGTGGTTGCGTTTTTACATCTTCATATGGTGGAGATGCAAATTTGCACCGCGAGGTGTTGTATTTTACATCTCCGGGAGGTGGAGATGTAATTTTTTTTGCATCTACATCATCTATTGGGGAGGTGTTTTTGGGCCTCGGAGATGCAAAAGTTAGTTATTTTTGCATCTACATCTTCTATTGGAGATGCTCTAAGCACACATTGAAAACCAAAGTCCAAAAGTGTTATCCATGTTTATCGTGCAAGCTTGCAAAAGTTAGCTAGCATGGCAGTAATACCTGCAATCCTCTTAGTTCCATTGCCATGGAGGTCGAGAAAGAGGAAATATTTTTGTGGAGTCCACATTCTGCCAAACGTTTAGAGAGAAGGTCAAAATTATGTTGGAAACATAGCAATGACTATCATAGACAAAGAAATCATGCATCAGCGATCGCTTCAAAAACACCAACCCAAGGCATACCAGCTACAATAGCAAGATCGTTTGTCTGCGTTATTAAACCACCCAACTACCTATGCAGAGTTGAGCGCAAGCCTATGCCTCGCACATAAAGGGAAAAATAGAATAATGATTGAGGTTTGAGAAGTCAAAAACAAAGAAAGTCTTGCATCAACGCAGCTGACGACTAGGCAATGGAGAAGGCCTTATGATCGATGTCAACACAAGGAGTAGGGATCACCATGCAACGGGTGCACTAGAGCTATAAGTGTATGAAAGCTCTCCTAATGCAGCTAAGTGGGTGTGCATCCAACTTGCTTGCTCATGAAGACCTCGAGTATTTGAGGAAGCTCGTCATCAGAATATACAAGCCAAGTTCTATAATGTAAAGATCCCACTAGCATAGTCATGAACTATATGATCGAAAACTCTCTATATGAAGTACATGGTGCTACTCTGAAGCACAAGTGTGGTAAAAGGATAGTAGCATGCCCCTTATCTCTTTTTCTCTCATTTTTTTGTTTTCTCTCATTTTTTTCTTTTTTTAGAACAGTCTCATGGACCTCATCCCCACTTTTTCGAGGACTCATAAGTCTCCACCATTCATTTCCTCACTGGGGCAATGCTCTAATAATGATGATCATCACACTTTTATTTACTTACAACTCGATAAACTAAAAAAGATGACTGCATATGAATGCCTCTGGCGGTGTACCAGGATGTGCAATGATCTAGCGTAACATGTATAACAATGATGAACGGTGGCTGCGCCACAAATATCATGTCAGCTCTACATGATCATGCAAAGCAATATGACAATGAATGCTCAAGTCATGTGAATAGTAACGGTGGAAGTTGCATGGCAATATATCTCGAAATGGCTACGGAAATGCCATAATAGGTAGGTATGGTGGCTGTTTTGAGGAGATGGGGTGTTTTATGTGTAGGAGAACAAGAGAAAGTCCTCCCACGGGTTTGGATGTACTTGCGAAGTATGCGCCAAGTCTCAATGTGAGAGTGGGCAATGCACGGTACCGTAGAGGCTAGCAAAATAGGATGAAACGAAAGTGCAAAGGCTTCGAACTCGCATTAGTCATAAATAACTCAAACACTACACAAGAACATCACGGTGTAATATTGCATAAGACTCAAAAGCTAAGTACCCTGAGGGGATATTTTGGCGGGGATAAACCCCGTTGCGCGTCCCGGATCAAGCAAAGATGTTGGGTTCATCAGCAAAAAGCCTGTACAATTATTCAATCGCTAATCAAGCCACCACTAGAGTCCCCAACTTAAGTTATTAGGTGAAAGAAAGGCAATAGTTCAAAGGACTCCTTTATTGGTTTTTGATAAAAAGAACATGGCAATGTATTTCAGAGGGTCACAAGATTTCATCATGCTAGGTGAAACTAAAGCAAAGCAAGCACGTCAAAACAGTGGGACACACGATTGCACGAAAACCCTATGATAATGAACATTGCATAAGACCCTACGCATGCAAACATAACCTCCCCAAGCTTAGAACTTTGCAATACCAAACTCGATAAAATTACAAAAGTAAAGAGAAAATGCAGTTTTAGAAGGAGAGTGCGAGAAGTGGTTACCTCCCCAAGCTTAGTTAAAGCAAGGGTTAGACACTTTTACCGTTGAGGTTCAAATAACCTCTCCTTTATTGGACATGGACCTTGCTTCTACGATTTTCTTGTTGTGGTCTGGTGGCTGCCCTCCGATAGAACCTGCTGAAAACTAACTAAAAGGGAAACAAAATAATTTTGTGTTTTTTTGGGGTTTTATATATTTTTTGTAGCACAAAGGATTATTAACACAGGTGATAAAAACATCTGCTTCAATATGATCTGTTCATCTACCTAAGCACCTCGCTCAAGCTGATAAACTAAGTCTAGGGGTGCCCTCCCCTAGATTATAAGTGAAGTGCATGAGAGACAAAGTATAAAGCGAGTGTGCTGCACCTAAGTGCCTAATTTAAAAGAGAGTTCTCACTTAAGGTGAGAAATTTACTACTAAGAAACTTTTATTGAGCAAGGTTCAAATTGGAAAACATTACTGGACACTTGAAGTTGAAACTTATTGAATGGAAGCAACCAAGTGGCTTGTGCGGATCTTCATACGGTTGGCACCATACCGTACACATCACCACATAAGGTTCATGTCCCTGCGAAAATAACACACAAAATAAAAGCATCGATTCGGTATACGAACGACCGGAAAAGAGAATAAATGAAAACATAGGTTGCTAAAAATTTATTGGTCACGAAGCTTCGAAGGTAATTTAAATGAAAGTACAAAGCAAATAACCGGTTAGAAAATACCCCATCGACCTCAGACGTCGAAAATGATTCAAATGGGGGTATTATTGCCTTCATACGAGCGCACATACGACCGGCTGTGGTCGTTCGGTACGTCATCTTTCGCTCTGGAAGTCCATGCCCATCGTCAACCTCTCATCCGAGCGCACATACGAGCGCGATCGCTCGTATGGAACACCGTCTTTTATTCTGGTAATTTCTTTGTCGGGGTGGACTTTGGGAACGAGTGCCCGTACGAGCGTGAGTGCTCGCACGAAACGCCGTCTTGAGCTTTGTAGGGTTGCTCTTCGTGGCCAGCAGGTCATACGACTGCTCATACGAGTGCGAGTGCTCATACGGTAGGCCGTCTTTCATTCTGGTCCTCTTCTGCTCGCGGCCACGAGCTCATACGGGCGTGGATACGACCGGGAGCGGTCGTATGGTACGCCGTCTTTTTCCCTAGAGCTGTAGAACTTCGTGATTTTTGTGTGCTTCCTCCTCACGTTAGTCACATAGCATTTTTGCTCAAAAATAAGAGGAGGTGTGCAGCAAAACATTGAGCTACCGATACGCTAGATTTTTACCAACAAAGATTATTCCAAGACCAATTCTAATAGCAACTATGCAAAAACAAAAGTGCCAATGCAAACATGAATGCAACTAGACTCAAAGACACAAATCTAAGAAAGACACCTACTTACTTCCAGGTTGCCTAAGCAGCGCTTTCTTTATAGCCATGTAGCTGGGCTTCGATGCTCCGATAGGTCATCTACCGGGATCCCAAGGGATATCAACCCCGAGCGTGAGACCTGACTCCAATCGGGGTTTGGAGCACCTCATAGCAGAGTGCGGTTGGAGTCATACATGCTTACGGTGCATCGGCATCATGTAGGAAAAGAGGTTCTCGCTCTCAAGCGAGAACCGATGCATCGAGCGAGATAGGCATGTCTTCTTATAATTCTGCAAGGAGAGGGTTAGAGACTTATATATAAACTTTAATAGCTTACCTTGGCTACCTTTGTAGGGGAACACTTCATAAAATTCTTTGTTTGGAGTGGGTTGATCAACACTCCCTAATGGTTTCCCCTGCATAAGAAGATCGTCCAACGAAGCATAGTTGGACATTAGCACAGGTAAATCAAAAGTATTTTCCTCCTCTAGTTCATCACTATCGCTAACACTCGACGTCTCGACCAGAGGGTGACAATCCTGCAAGTCAAGTTCATTAGCTTCAAGTTCATCCAAACTAGAGTCATCACCATACTCTTGTTCCTGCACGTTAGTATCTTTTTCATTTGAAAGATATTATCGACAATAATAACTGATGGAATCCACCAGAGAATGCATCCAGTCAAGAATTTCATCTTTCCTACGAGCTTCAACAGCTTCGATCTCCACAGATAATTTCCATGCACTTGTGCTTAACACATACCGCATGATTTCCTCGGTGACATTTTTACTACTGTTGTAGTGTGCTACCACCTCGTCATAGGTGTTTGTGCATTGGAAGTCAAGATGTTACGGAGACTGGCAACACCTACAAGAAACTTCATACATAGAACATAGCATATATGCGCATGTATTTAAAAATTCTAGCAGTTCTAATGTATTCATGCATTTTATGCTCTTCTTGAGAGTTGCACCATCAAAGAACTCACTGAGTGTGTGCAAAAGATTACTCTTGGGAGTGGGAGATGGGCTTTCATCCACTTCTTCTTCCACGAGGCTTTCTTCTTCTAGGCACACTTGTTCATCCATCATAATTTGTTCTTCGTGATCCCTTTTTGTTGGCTGGAAGTTATTTTGATATATATATAATAAATGTTCTCTTACCATTTCTTGCAACCATGAATCTAGGGGTGCTATTGGATCTTTTTGTGCATCCTTTCCTTTATTCTTCCATAGATCCTGCAAAAGGCTCATTTCTTTCGAGGTGGCTAACCTCTCCGGAATAGTCATAACCAAAGCATTATCATGGAAATTATCTCTACAAGCACGGTGAATAGGATGCAATTTCCGATAAGCACTACCAAGCACCATAATAAAGTACCAACTAAAGAACTTCAATACTAGCATTGCATTTATCACTCTTATTATAATTTGCTAGTATAGGATCAACATTGTACTTACATTGATAAGAGTAGTGCCCTTCCATTTTACAATCTTTGCACGTTACAAAGTACTCATCGCATGTAATTGGTGCCCATTCTTCCAGTAGTGCTATCCATTCTTTTATATTATCATCGTTGATAGCCAAAGGTGGAATCTTGTTGCTCTCCTCCTCCATTGCAGATTTTTTCAGTTCCTGAGTAGACATTTCAGAAGACATGAGAAGTAGATTTTGCAACCAACAAAAATAAACTACGTGTGAACGGGAAAGTAATAGCCAAGCGCTATGCTCCCCGGCAATGTGCCAGAAAAAGCTTGATGTCCTGCAAGTGCACAAGGCCATGTAGCAATTTCGTGATAAGTACGGTTTGTTGATCCCACAGGGAGCGAATAGGATGGCACCGCAATCCCCGCGGCTGTGTTGTCACTAACACAACCACGCTCACACCCAAACCGGAGTTTGGAAATAGTTCACTTAAGTAGGTTGCTAGGGAACGGTAAAAAAGAGAATTAATATAAAGTGCTAGAGAGAACGAAAAGTAAATACTAAACTAGATGAAGGAAATAAACTAAGAGAGGTATGTGATGTTTTAGATGAGATTGCTGGCATCTAGGTACGGTCGCGTTCGGTACGGGCGCAGAATGGAGTTAAGCTTTACGACTATGCCACGTGGTGGCTAAGTCTGTACCGTTCGGTTGGCTGCAAGTTATTTTGATATATATAAAATAAATGTTCGCTTACCATTTCTTGCAACCATGAATCTAGGGGTGCTATTGGCTCTTTTTGTGCATCCTTTCCTTTATTCTTCCATAGATCCTGCAAAAAGCTCATTTCTTTCGAGGTGGCTAACCTCTCCGGAATAGTCATAACCAAAGCATTATCATGGAAATTATCTCTACAAGCACGGTGAATAGGATGCAATTTCCGATAAGCACTACCAAGCACCATAATAAAGTACCAACTAAAGAACTTCAATACTAGCATTGCATTTATCACTCCTATTATAATTTGCTAGTATAGGATCAACATTGTACTTACATTGATAAGAGTAGTGCCCTTCCATTTTACAATCTTTGCACGTTACAAAGTACTCATCGCATGTAATTGGTGCCCATTCTTCCAGTAGTGCTATCCATTCTTTTATATTCTCATCGTTGATAGCCAAAGGTGGAATCTTGTTGCTCTCCTCCTCCATTGCAGATTTTTTCAGTTCCTGAGTAGACATTTCAGAAGACATGATAAGCAGATTTTGCAACCAACAAAAATAAACTACGTGTGAACGGGAAAGTAATAGCCAAGCGCTATGCTCCCCGGCAATGCACCAGAAAAAACTTGATGTCCTGCAAGTTCACAAGGCCATGTAGCAATTTCGTGATAAGTAAGGTTTGTCGATCCCACAGGGAGAGAATAGGATGGCACCGCAATCCCTGCGGCTGTGTTGTCACTAACACAACCACGCTCACACCCAAACCGGAGTTTGGAAATAGTTCACTTAAGTAGGTTGCTAGGGAACGGTAAAAAAGAGAATTAAACTAAAGTGCTAGAGAGAACGAAAAGTAAATACTAAACTAGACGAAGGAAATAAACTAAGAGAGGTATGTGATGTTTTAGATGAGATTGCTGGCATCTAGGTACGGTCTCGTTCGGTACGGGCGCAGAATGGAGTTAAGCTTTACGACTATGCCACGTGGTGGCTAAGTCAGTACCTGCATCATAGGATACGATAATCTATGGATGGTGGGTGGTCCCTCACATAATGTTATCCCTCAAGACACGCTGTATTGAGATAACTCATTCATCCTACTTCTTGTCCCATACCCAAGGCGGCTAACACAAAGATATTAAGGTCCTCGTGGTTTGAGGACCGGACGAAGGCATTAGGTTCTATGGACAACCGTGATTCCTAGAGTAATTGTGCTCCCCTCAAGATATCTGCACCTGTCACGTCACAGTTCTATCGATTTGCAGAATCCTCTATCTACTTCATGTGTGGCCTAAGAGTTGAACGTCTCCAACTACGCCAATGGATTGAACGTCACCAATCACTAAATTACCGCATAGGTAAGTAAGCAACACAAAGCAACACACATAAATAGACTAAACATATCAAACAACCACTTACTAATCGACCAACCTATATCCAACAATTACTCAAATAACATCATATAAAGAGGGGTTAAAGAGTTATTACAACCCATCACGGAGACTGTGATGGGGGAGGAAGAAGGGGTGATGGTGGTGGTGATGGAGGCGGCATGGCGGCGAGTGATGGTGGTGATGGAGGCGTGGTGACGGCGGCCCATGGCCGCGCCCCACCGGTGGCGGTCCCTTCCGGTCTCCCTCTTGGTTGCCCCAATGGTGTTCTTAATGCGGCTGGACGTGGAGATGGATGATGAATGACAAACCATGGCGGCGGCTAGGGCTGAGAGGGTGTTTATATAAGAGCTCTCCCCATGCCTCCTCCCTTGATGTGGCTTCTCTCCTTTGATCCAAGGGCTTTAGATGAGCCCAATCCTCTCCCAAACCATCCCTTGAAGGCCAAGGAAGTCGTGGGAACAAATGAGGACGAATCCACGAAGAATCCCATCATGAGAGGCAACTTTTGGTGCTGTCTAGACTCCATACGGGCGCCCAAATGACCAACAGCGGTCGTATGAAACGCCGTCTTTTGTACTGCAGCCCCCCTTCTGTAAATCGGCCGCCATTTCTTCATACAAACTCAGAATTTGACGTCCTTGGGCTCGTTGGATTCGTATGAACGACGCCGATCCATTTCTGGTTTTAGATCTTGATTTGGAGTATGATACGTCTCCAACGTATCTATAATTTTTGATTGTTTCATGCTATTATATTATCAATGTTGGATACTTTATATGCTTTATAGGCAATTTTATATCATTTTTGGGAACTAAACTATTAACTCAGTGCCCGGTGCCAGTTGCTGTTTTTTGCTTGTTTTTTGATTTTTAGGAAATCAGTACCAAACAAAGTCCAAACGGAATAACACTTTATGATGATTTTTTCTGGACCAGAAGGGACCCTAGAAGGATCGGGAGGAGGCCAGAAGCCCTATAGGAGAGCCACGAGCTCACCTGGCGCGCCCCTGGGGGGCGCGCTACCTGAGCTCGTGGGTCCCACGTAGCTCCGTTTGACCTAATCCAACTTCTATAAATTCCCCTAAATCCCAAAATCAATAGAGAGCCACCCAAAATAACTTTTCCGCCGCTGCAAGCTTCTGTTCTTCCATGATCCCATCTGCAGGCATTTTCCGGTGATCTGCCGGAGGGGGAATCGATCACGGAGGGCTTCTACATCAACCTTGCTTCCCTTCCGATGATGTGTGAGTAGTTTACCACAGAACTACGGGTCCATAGCTAGTAGCTAGATGGCTTCTTCTCTGTGGCACCCCGGCTCAGAGGAACCGGAACACCCCGTATTCTAGCCCAGAGATCAAGTCTTCTAGAATACGACACTTTTTGGCATAGAACAAATCAACTCTTTATTACAAATAATCGGGGAACAAGGGTTCTGAAGGCATGAAGGTTACAAAGGCACGACGATACTACGCCTGCTCAGATAGCTCTATGCTAGCAGCGGAACAACTCGAAGCGGAATAAATTCTAGCAGCGGAACAACGGCGACGGTGATGAACTCCACTCCGCAGGGACTCTGGCTGGGACGTATTCTAGAGCGCAACCTCGGGATCCTCGTCAAACAATCAATCACGGCATCACCTGCAATTTGGCATGACACGCCAGGTGAGTACTTTGAATGTATTCACAAGCTCACAGCAACCAAAGCAATCAAGACAAACAACAGCATGGCATTTACAGGTTAATTACCAATGATGAACACGGTACTACTAGAACAACATGAGCATGGCATGTACATATACTTCATGATATGAACATGATGATACTAGCACTAGCATGCAAGGGGGTCGACATTTAAGGTCTCACGGACCCACTTACTATGCTCGGAGGTTATCTCGTAACCCCCATAGGTATCAATCTTTCTTACTGTCGTGATCATCACACGATCACCTCAGGATCAACCAAGCTCGGTATCAACTATACCATCATGATCGTCACATGACCACAAGGAGCTTGATCTCTACCTGTGATCATCACATGACCACATAAAGATCAACCAGCTTCTTTTCTCATGGAACTGGGGTTGTTTATTGTCCAGGTTATTATTTCTGTTGACCTATAGTGTGACCTACTACGAACTGTGTCCATGACCGAGGACGCGGCTATCGATAGATTGTACACTCTGCAGAGGTTAGTACACTGTACCCACACTACGGAATTCATGGCCTCGTGCTCCCATTCGGGTGGACCAACGACATTCTGACAAAATCAATCTATTCAATGAGACTCTCCCGGCCACTCCGACAAACTCCCCTTTGGGCTATGTCCTGGGTTACCCCGATGCCAACTCGTGACATCCGCCACCTCTGTGGCCGCCACCGTCGTGGCCAAACATAAACATCGTCCCAAACGGGGACCTCAGTACCATAAAACTCGGGTACTCAAGGCTTATGGTCGCCTACCTGATCAGGGTAGCGCGCACCCATAACCTTCCCTAGTAGGAGGCACCGGCGAGAGGCATGACAATAGACCGCATTAGGGCCTCCCCATCTAGGCAAGTGTGGTTGCCCTGGTGAGCTCGATTCGGTGGCACCATGACTCAGCCAACAGATTTATTCAAGTTCGATTAATGTCAGGTTCAACTTGAATGGTGATGAGCTGAGTCATAACGACATAATGAAATAACAATGCACATGAGCATGATATCAGTGTACCCATGGATGGGCAACATAACCATTTAACAACATAACCTCAACAATGATAAATCGTTTAGTCTACGGGATGCAAATGAGCATGGCATAATGACGATCATGAATATAACAAGTATTTTCATAACAAACCCTAACTATTCAAATGAGCATATCGTTGTCACTAGCATCGGAAAATAGATCCGAGAACTAACATGATAATAATAATACTAGCAAACAATCATTTAACTTACTAGATGCAAAAGAACAAGGCATAAGAACGAGCATGGATTCACATACATATATTATTCACAAAATAATTAAATGAGCAAACAATTATTAAATTATTCAAGTGAAAACCATGGCTACTACAAGGCCATCATGCAAGTGGCTGTTGTGGCTTGCCTGGGGTGGAGGATTCACCGGGGAGAAGTGCGATGAGCTCGCGGAAAGAATCGCCGGAAAAGTTTCCCTCTCGGCGGAGCTGTTTTAAGGGCAAGGGTAAAATGGTCATTTTCACAGTGTGACAACCTCATGAAAATGATACCATCGGAACGGGCTCGACGAACTGAGATCGTTGGCTTTGGAATCACCTGAATCGGAGTTACGGTCGCGGAGATACGGCTGTTCGTTTGTTAGGCATAAATTTAAATAAAAATATTCATTTCTGTGCTTAACAGGCGAACGTCCGCTAATTAACAGTTTCGGCCGGCGGCTGAAAAACAGAAAGCGCACTTTAGAAAATACGTTTTCGGTATATGGAAAACGTATTCTCTGCCAAAGCAAAAGAAAAATACGCTTTCTCCAAGGGAAAACGTACTTTCCTGAGTACGCTTCCACTTAAAACGACACGGGCCCGCTTGTCAGCTTCACACGCGCGCTGCTGCTGCCGCTTACAGAGGGGGCCCACCGGTCGGGACGAACGGGTCGTCTTCAACCTCCCGCGCTCGGGGCACGGCCGGCGTCGGGCGGCGCTTGCCGGCACCACAGGAGGTCTCCGGCGACGCTCCGCCTATGGAGGAGCTCAGAATTGAGCGGCACATCCAACGGTGTACTCCACGGCCGCGGCGGACGGCGGCCATGGGCAAGTTTGGGCACGACGCTCTGGGGTACTGGAGGAGGAGGGGAAGAGGTGGGGGAGCTCCAGGGAGCTCGAGAGGGCCTCTGGTGAGGAGAGGAGGAGGGGAGGGGCTCGGACTTGCTCGTATTTGAGCAGAGTCCGGCGGCGGCGATGGCGACCGTGGCGAGCGAAGAGTGACTTCGCCGACGAATGGATGGGTCGGGGAGGGAGCTAGGAGGGTGGAGAGGCTGTTGGAGTGCTCGGGAGGCCTCGGGGCACACTATATATAGCCGGGCGACGATGCCATAGCCGGAAGCCGCCGCGGACGCGCGGACGATACCTTTGGCACGACCGCGTGCGCGTGCGCACGCGCGGAGGGGGAGAGAGGCCAGGGGGGCTTCATGCGGTGCTGAGATGCTATGGGGAGGGAAGAGGACAAGGGCAAGGCGACGACGGCCACGGGCATCCCGGGGCGGCGTGGCCCGCCGGAGAGGAAAGAGAAGGGGGAGAGGGGTCCAGAGGGGACGCGTGGACGCAGGGGAGTGAGTGCAACGCAGTGGACATGGCGCGGTGTCGAAACATCGGCGTTTGGGCGGCGGCAGAGGGGTCCCGGTGGCCAGAGCACGCGCTTGGCCTGCTAGACCGCGTGGTCACCACGTGCAAAGGCGCACGCGGTGCATTCTAGCCAACCACAAGATGTCTAGTGTGTAGTCCCTCCTAAGTAGAACCTCCCTGAGGTGATGGATCGAAGAAAACCACTGTGTGTTGATGGGAGTGATCGACTGAAGTTTGCTGTTGCAAACTTAGGCTTGAAATAGTGATCAAATTAGAGGGGATAAGAGCTAACCAGGATGTCTCAGGGGTTTAGGGTAGGAAGGACAATGATACTGTGGATTTTGAAGAGATTTGGACCAGAATTTAACATAGTTGCTTTACAACTGCCAAATCTGGTCCAGAAGCTAGATTAGGAATTAGCACTCACATGGTTGCTTGGGTTGAGCTGAAAATTTGTGGAGTATGATCATTTGGGCATATGAAGGTACCATAAAAATTTCATCCCATTTGAATAAGTATAAATGGTACTTCCTTCACAATGATCCACACTGGACAGAAACTTGGGGGAATTTTGTGGAAAAAATTACTTGGCAAAATGATGTGAATTTTGGCATGCTCAAATTATATAGGAATATATAGGTCCTGGATTAATTTCATAATTTTTGAAGCAATATAAAATATAGTTGCTTCACAAACTGAAATTGTGACAAGAAATCAAGATTTGAAGGTGTGCTCACATAGATAGTTGGATCGAGCTCAAATTTTGTGGAGAGTAATTATTTGTTCATATGGATGATCTCCCAAAATTTCAACTCATTTGGATAAGCCTAGATAGTACTTCCTTCACAAAGCTTCTTTCTTGATAGAAACTTTGGAAATTTTCTGAGGAAGATTTACTAGGCAAATGAGGCTGAATTTTGGCATGTGGCAATTATTTGGTTATTAAAGAATGCCCAAAATTTTTGAGGCCAATCAAGAAAAGATAAATAACACTTCCTTCACAAAGTGCCCTGCTGGACAGAAAAGGAAATGAATATTCCTGAATTATTTTTGAACTAGGCAATGATGGGTTTTGACATATTGGTGGAAGATATGATCCAAATAATTTATGGGAATTTTTTGGGAATTTTTGGAATGGCAGAAATATAGGTTGCCTCACAACCTAAAGCAAACAGGGTTATTCCTTTAATAGAAAAAGGATTATTCCCAAGAAATAAATATTGAGGTTGGGCTAGGGTGGAAATTACATGGCCTTGGGATAGATTTGGGAGTGACAAACCACTAGGAAGTGGCAGGAGAGAAGATCTTCCCAGGTTTCAAGACCACATAGCCACGGAAAAAGAACTCCAAATAAAAAGTCGAAGAAATCCAAAAGAAAAAGAAAGGGCCAAAAATCGGGGTGTTACATTCTCTCTCTTTGGTCTTCAATACAAAGTTCTCCATGATCTCCATGGAGTTCTATCCGATGTGATCTTATTTTGCGGTGTGTTTGTTGGGATCCGATGAATTGTGGGTTTATGATCAGATTATTCATTGAAATTAATTGAGTCTTTTCTGAACTTTATTATGCATGATTGTTATAGCTTTGTATTTCTCTCTGATCTATCCGTTTGGTTTGGCCAACTAGATTGATTTATCTTCAGTGGGAGAGGTGCTTTGTGATGGGTTCAATCTTGTGGTGTCCTCACCTAGTGACAGTAGGGGTAGCGAGGCACGTATTTGTATTGTTGCCATTAAGGGTAAAACGATGGGGTTTATTCATATTGCTTGAGTTTATTCTGTCTACATCATGTCATCTCGCTTAAAGCGTTACTTTGTTTGTTGTGAACTTAGTACCATAGATGCATGCTGGATAGCGGTCGATTGGTGGAGTAATAGTAGTAGATGCAGGCATGAGTCGGTCTACCTGTCACAGACGCGTGATGCCTATATACATGATCATTGCCATGAATAACATCATAACTATGCTGTGGCGCCCCGCCTGAATACCACTGTAGCCAGACGGTCGCCGCACACACCAGCCCAGGAAATCACAATGGCGCGTGCCTTTACAACAAGTATCACGAACACAGGCTTTTCTATTAATGGATATATAAGTCTTACATGATATTTTGCAAGGGTGATGGCAGCGGAAAACCCTATCTAAGGCAGCATGGTCTTGGTGCGGCTCCAATCCACAGGTATCTGTCTGGGTTACTCTTCTAGCCCGCGAACACTCCGGCTCCTCGCTAGTGGACGTCGGATCCTTAGGTGAACCTGGCCACATTGAAGGCCGCTGAGTACTTTTGAATGTACTCGCAAGCAAACCAAACCAACATATACACGAAGCAAAGCAATCCATGGCATTCAAGCATGCACTTGTTATTAGAGCAACATTAATTATCATGGCATAGTATACTTATCTAGCAATATTAATTATCATGTCATAACAGGATTATCTAGCATGATAACTATTGGAGTAAATACAGTAAGGTAAAAAAGATCAAGTAAATAATCCATACTCCAAATATTCTCACGATCCAAATCCGTTCCAAACTTTGCGGTCCTCCGACCGCTCATCTCATAGCCATCACATGGCTAGCATTCATACTCCTGACATCATCTGATGTCCATGCATCTGTACGACAAATCTGACAAACCTTACCTTACCCTGGTTCATTCTTGGTAGCAACATTATGTAGTTTATTCCTCCAGACTCGACACAGACCAAATAGTGTGACCTAGTACGAACCGTGTCCCATGACCGAGGACGCGGTTATTCGAATAGATTTACACTCTGCAGAGGTTGCGCACTTTTCCCACACTATGGAGCTCCTGGCCTCATGTTCCCATTCGGGTGGACCGGTGGTGCTCCAACAAGACTTGTCTATTGCCCGGCACTCTTACGGCTCCACTAACAATCATACCCTTCCCGGGTCAAGTCCTGGGTGGCCCCTGTGTCACTCCTGACACCTGCCACCGTCGTGGCCAAACAAACTGTCCCAAACGGGGACGCCGGCAAATAACTTAACTGGGCTCACAAGGTTATCGCCGCCT
This sequence comes from Elymus sibiricus, assembly GCA_039707655.1. NCBI lineage: Eukaryota > Viridiplantae > Streptophyta > Magnoliopsida > Poales > Poaceae > Elymus > Elymus sibiricus. Next base: position 260,755,955 of record CM077674.1, read on the forward strand.
ACCGGGCCAGGGTAGCACACACGCATAACCTTCCCTCTTTGGTGGTGTCAATAAGAGGCAAGACAACAGACCAAGTCAGGGCCTTCCCATAAAGGCAAATGTGGCTGCACTGGGGAGCTCGGTTCGGTGGCACTATGACTCGATCCAGCCGACGGAGGAGGTTGCCATTATTAAGTCACATTCTTATTATTGCAATAACAGCAGTAATACGCACTGAAAACATAACAACCTATCCCCATAATGTCACCTACGAGTCACTAGTGCGATAATATGATGAGCATTAGCAAGTATTGCAAACAGTAATACAAACTATCAGGAGTTTAATTATTTCTAACATAGGCATGTTTATTAACTATGTTGGAAATATGCCCTAGAGGCAAAAATAAATTGGTTATTATTATATTTCCTTGTTCATGATAATCGTTTATTATCCATGCTATAATTGTATTGATTGGAAACTCAAATACATGTGTGGGTACATAGACAACACTGTGTCCCTAGTAAGCCTCTAGTTGACTAGCTCGTTGATCAAAGATGGTTAAGGTTTCCTAGCCATTGACATGAGATGTCATTTGATAACGGGATCACATCATTAGGAGAATGATGTGATGGACAAGACCCAAACTACGAACGTAGCATATGATCGTGTCAGTTTATTGCTATTGTTTTCTGCATGTCAAGTATCTGTTCCTATGACCATGAGATCATGCAACTCCCTGACATCGGAGGAGTACCTTGTGTGTATCAAACGTCGCAACGTAACTGGGCGACTATAAAGGTGCTCTACAGGTATCTCCGAGGATGTCTGTTGGGTTGGCATGGATCAAGACTGGGATTTGTTACTCCGTATGACGGAGAGGTATCTCAGGGCCCACTCGGTAATACAACATCACAATGAGCCTTGCAAGCAATGTGACTAAAGTGTTAGCCACGAGATCTTGTATTACGGAACGAGTAAAGAGACTTGCCGGTAACGAGATTGAACTAGGTATAGAGATACCGACGATCGAATCTCGGGCAAGTAACATACCGAAGAACAAAGGGAACAGCATACGGGATTAACTGAATCCTTGACATAGAGGTTCGACCGATAAAAGATCTTCGTAGAATATGTAGGAGCCAATATGGGCATCCAGGTCCCGCTATTGGTTATTGGCCGTAGAGGTGTCTCGGTCATGTCTACATAGTTCTCGAACCCGCAGGGTCTACACACTTAACGTTTGGTGACGATTAGTATAATTGAGTTATTATGTTGGTGACCGAAAGTTGTTCGGAGTCCCGGATAAGATCCCGGACATGACGAGGATCTCCGGAATAGTCCGGAGGTAAAGATTGATATATGTGATAATAGTGTTTTGATCTCCGGAAGGGTTCCGGAGTTCACCGGAAGGGGTTCCGGATGTTTACCGAAGTGTTCGGGTGCGAGAACACTTTATATGGGCCAAGGGATAAAAACCCACGAGGTATTGGAAAGTGCAAAAATAGTTTTGCTGCCGCGTAAGCGGTACTACCGCTTGGTGAAGCGGTACTACCGCCCGAGCGGTACTACCGCTTGTGTGAAGCGGTACTACCGCCCAAGCGGTACTACCGCTTGTGAGCGGTACTACCGCTTGTGCGCGGCTGTGCACGGTTCGGCAGGGATCCGAGTTGGACTCTTTTCCTGCGGGCCAAACCGACCTTGTGCGGGCAAAACCGACCTGGAGGAGGCTTTTACTCCAAGTTTAGACCCCAAGGCTCAACATATAAATAGAGGGGCAGGGCTAGCACACGGGACACATCAAGATTTCCCCAAGCCGTGTGCGGCAACCCTAACCCTCTAGTTCCTCCGTCATAATCTCCGTAGCGCTTGGCGAAGCCCTGCAGAGATTGTTCCTCACCACCATCACCACGCCATCGTGCTGCTGGAACTCAACCACTACTTCACCATCGCTCGCTGGATCGAGGAGGTGAAGGCGTCATCAAGCCGTACGTGTGTTGAACGCGGAGGTGCCGTCCGTTCGGCGCTAGTTCGTGATCGGATCGAGGGACGACTTGCGATTTGGATCGCGGAGACGTTCGACTACATCAACCGCGTTTCTTAAACGCTTCCGCTTAGCGATCTACAAGGGTATGTAGATTCACTCTCCCTCTCGTAGATGCTCATCACCATGGATAGATCTTGTGTGTGTGTAGGAAAATTTTTGTTTCCCATGCAACGTTCCCCAACAGTGGTATCAGAGCCAGGTCTATGCGTAGATGAGATCTCGAGTAGAACACAAACGAGTTGTGGGCGTGGGTGTATACATATTGCTTGCCGTTACTAGTTGATATTTGATTCGGCGGTACTGTGAGATGAAGCGGCCCGGACCGACATTACGCGTACACTTACGCGAGACAGGTTCCTTCAACTGACATGTAACTTCGTTGCATAAAGATGGCTAGCGGGTGTCTGTCTCTCTCACTTTAGTTGAATCGATTTCAATGAAGAGGGTTCTTTTAGAAGATCAAAAAGCAATCACTACACCACGTTGTGGTTTTGCGTAGGTAAGAACGGTTCTTGCAAACCCGTAGCAGCCACGTAAAATTTGCAACAACAATTAGAGGACGTCTAACTTGTTTTTGCAGGGTATGTTGTGATGTGATATGGCCAATTACATGATGAGATATATGTGATGTATGAGATGATCATGTGTTGTATAGAATATCACGACTTGCATGTCGATGAGTATGGCAACTGGCAGGAGCCATAGAGTTGTCTTTAATTATTGTATGACCTGCGTGTCAATCATTAAGCGCTATGTAATGCTTTACTTTATCGCTAAACGTTAGCAATAGTCGTGGAAGCAACAGTCGGCGCGACAACCTTATGGCGACACGTTGATGGAGATCAAGATGATGGAGATCATGGTGTCATGCCGGTGACGATGGAGATCATGCCGGTGCTTTGGAGATGGAGATCAAAAGCACAAGTTCATGGCCATATCATGTCACTTATGATTTGCATGTGATGTTAATCCTTTTATGCATCTTATTTTGCTTAGGACGACGGTAGCATTATAAGGTGATCCCTCACTTAAATTTCAAGATAAATTGTGTTCTCCCCGAGTGTGCACCGTTGCGAAAGTTCGTCGTTTCGAGACACGCCGTGATGATCGGGTGTGATAGACTCCACGTTCACATACAACGGGTGCAAGCCATGTTGCACACGCGGAACACTCGGGTTAAACTTGACGAGCCTAGCATGTACAGACATGGCCTCGGAACACAAGAGACCGAAAGGTCGAACATGAGTCATATAGTAGATATGATCAACATGAAGATGTTCACCATTGAAACCACCTCAACTCACGTGATGATCGGACTTGAGTTGGTGGATTTGGATCATGTTACACTCGAATGACCGGAGGGATGTCAATTTGAGTGGGAGTTTTTAAGTAATATGATTAATTAAACTCATTATCTAGAACAATAGTCTATGTTGTCTTTGCTATATTTATGTTGTAGATCATGGCTCGCGCAGTAGCACCCCTGAATTTTAATGCGTTCCTAGAGAAAGCTAAGTTGAAAGATGATGGAAGTAACTTTGTGGACTGGGCCCGTAATCTAAGGATTATCCTTACGGCTTCCCAGAAGGCTTATGTCCTTGATGCACCGCTTGGTGATCCACCCGCTCCAGTTGAGTCTCTAGACGTTGTGAACGCCTGGCAGGCTCGTTCTGATGATTACTCAATAGTTCAATGTGCAATGTTGTATGGCTTAGAACCGGGACTTCAAAGACGTTTTGAACGTCATGGAGCATATGAGATGTTCCAGGAGTTGAAGTTTATCTTTCAGAAGAATGCCCGGATCGAGAGATATGAGATCTCCGATAAGTTCTATGCTTGCAAGATGGAGGAGAACGGGTCTATCAGTGATCACGTGCTCAGAATGTCTGGGTACTCCACCCGTCTGGCTGAGTTAGGGATGCCCCTTCCGCCAGAGGCTATCACTGACAGAGTTCTTCAATCATTGCCACCTAGCTACAAGAGCTTCGTGTTGAACTATAACATGCACGGGATGAACAAGTCAGTCGCCGAGCTGTTTGCGATGCTGAAAGCCGCTGAGTCTGAAATTCAGAAGGAGCATCAAGTGTTGATGGTCAATAAAACCACTAGTTTCAAGAAAAATGGCAAGGGTAAGAAGGGTAACTCCAAGAAGAGTGGCAAAGCAGTTGCTCCTCTCGTGAAGAAACCCAAGGCTGGACCCAAACCAGAAACTGTGTGTTTTCATTGCAAGGGAACTGGACACTGGAAGCGGAACTGCCCCAAGTATTTGGCTGACAAGAAGGCGGCCAACAACAAACAAGGTATATATGATATACATGTTATTGATGTGTACCTTACCAACCCTCGTTGTAGTGCCTGGGTATTTGATACCGGTGCGGTTGCTCATATTTGCAACTCTAAACAGGAACTGCGGAATAGACGGAGGCTGGCAAAGGACGAAGTGACGATGCACGTGGGAAATGGTTCCAAGGTTGATGTGATCGCCGTCGGCACGCTCGCTCTTCGATTACCGTCGGGATTAGTGATGAACCTGAATAAGTGTTATTTGGTGCCTGCGTTAAGCATGAACATTATATCTGGATCTTGTTTATTGCGAGACGGTTACTCATTTAAATCAGAGAATAATGGTTGTTCTATTTATATGAGTAATATCTTTTATGGTCATGCACCCAATGTGAGGGGTTTATTCTTATTGAATCTCGACAGTAATGATACACATGTTCATAACATTGATGCCAAAAGATGTAGAATTGATAATGATAATACCACTTTCTTGTGGCACTGCCGTTTAGGTCATATTGGCGTAAAACGCATGAGGAAGCTCCATGCTGATGGACTTTTGGAGTCACTTGATTTTGAATCACTTGACACATGTGAGCCATGCCTCATGGGCAAGATGACTAAAACTCCGTTCTCTGGTACAATGGAACGGGCAAGTGACTTATTGGAAATCATACATACTGATGTGTGCGGTCCGATGAGTATTGAGGAGCGCGGTGGTTATCGTTACTTTCTCACCTTCACTGATGACTTAAGTAGATATGGGTATATTTACTTAATGAAACACAAGTCTGAAACATTTGAAAAGTTCAAACAATTTCAGAGTGAAGTTGAGAATCATCGTAACAAGAAGATTAAATTCCTACGATCTGATCGAGGAGGAGAATATCTGAGTTATGAGTTTGGCAGTCACTTAAGACAGTGTGGAATTGTTTCACAATTGACACCGCCTGGAACACCACAGCGTAATGGTGTGTCCGAACGTCGTAATCGAACCTTATTGGATATGGTGCGATCTATGATGTCTCTTGCCGATTTGCCACTATCGTTTTGGGGTTATGCATTAGAGACAGCTGCATTCACTTTAAATAGGGCACCATCGAAATCCGTTGAGACGACGCCATATGAACTTTGGTTTGGCAAGAAGCCAAAACTGTCGTTTCTTAAAGTTTGGGGATGTGATGCTTATGTCAAAAAGCTTCAGCCTGAAAAGCTGGAACCCAAAGCGGAGAAATGCGTCTTCATAGGATACCCAAAAGAGACAATTGGGTATACCTTCTACCTCAGATCCGAGGGCAAAGTGTTTGTCGCTAAAAACAGAACATTTCTTGAGAAAGAGTTTCTCTTGAAAGAATTGAGTGGGAGGAAGATAGAACTTGATGAGGTTGTTGAACCTTTACTTCAACCTGAGAGTAGCGCAGCGCAGAAAGTTGTTTCTGTGGAGCCTACATTAGCTGAAGAGGAAGTTAATGATGATGATCATGAAACTTTGGATCAAGTTGCTATCGAACCTCGTAGGTCGACAAGGACGCGTACTGCTCCCGAGTGGTACGGCAACCCTGTCTTAGAGGTCATGTTGTTAGACAACGATGAACCTACGAGCTATGGAGAAGCGATGATGGGCCCGGATTCCGAGAAGTGGTTAGAGGCCATGAAATCCGAGATGGGATCCATGTATGAAAACAAAGTATGGACTTTGGAAGTATTACCTGAAGGGCGTAAGGCCATTCAGAACAAATGGATCTTTAAGAGGAAGACGAACGCGGACGGTAATGTCACCGTCTATAAAGCTCGACTTGTGGCAAAGGGTTTTTCACAAGTTCAAGGAGTTGACTACGATGAGACCTTCTCACCCGTAGCGATGCTTAAGTCCGTCAGAATCATGTTAGCAATAGCTGCCTTTTTCGATTATGAAATTTGGCAGATGGATGTCAAAACAGCGTTCCTTAACGGTTACCTTAAGGAAGAGTTGTATATGATGCAACCAGAAGGTTTTGTCGATCCAGAGAATGCTGACAAAGTTTGCAAACTCCAGCGATCCATTTATGGACTGGTGCAAGCATCTCGGAGTTGGAATCTTCGCTTTGATGAAGTGATCAAAGCGTTCGAGTTTATACAAGTTTACGGAGAAGCTTGTATTTACAAGAAAGTGAGTGGGAGCTCTATAGCGTTTCTAATATTATATGTGGATGACATATTGCTGATTGGAAACAATATAGAAATGTTGGAAAGCGTGAAGGAATATTTGAACAAGAGTTTTTCAATGAAGGACCTAGGAGAAGCTGCTTTCATATTAGGCATCAAGATCTATAGAGATAGATCAAGACGCTTAATAGGACTTTCACAAAGCACATACCTTGATAAGATTTTGAAGAAGTTCAAAATGGATCAGTCCAAGAAGGGGTTCTTGCCTGTTTTGCAAGGTGTGAAGTTGAGTAAGACTCAATGCCCAGTGACTGCAGAAGATAGAGAAAAGATGAGTGTCATCCCCTATGCTTCGGCCATAGGCTCTATCATGTATGCAATGCTGTGCACAAGACCCGATGTCAGCCTTGCCATAAGTATGGTCAGAAGGTTTCAAAGTGATCCAGGAATGGAACACTGGACGGCGGTCAAGAATATCCTGAAGTACCTGAAAAGGACTAAGGACATGTTTCTCGTTTATGGAGGTGATCAAGAGCTCGTCGTAAAGGGTTACGTCGATGCAAGCTTTGACACTGATCCGGATGACTCTAAGTCGCAAACCGGATACGTATTTATTCTTAATGGGGGTGCGGTTAGCTGGTGCAGTTCCAAGCAAAGCGTGGTAGCAGATTCTACATGCGAAGCGGAGTACATCGCTGCCTCGGAGGCAGCGAAGGAAGGTGTCTGGATGAAGGAGTTCATGACAGATCTTGGAGTAGTGCCTAGTGCGCTTAACCCAATGACTCTGTTTTGTGATAATACTGGTGCCATTGCTCTAGCCAAGGAACCAAGATTTCACAAGAGGACCAGACACATAAAGCGACGTTTCAATTCCATCCGCGATTACATCAAGGAGGACGACATAAATATTTGCAAAGTACACACGGATCTAAATGTTGCAGATCCGATGACTAAACCTCTTCCAAGGGCTAAACATGAACAACACCAGAACTGCATGGGTGTTCGATTCATTACAATGTAAATCACATAGTGATGTGAACTAGATTATTGACTCTAGTGCAAGTGGGAGACTGTTGGAAATATGCCCTAGAGGCAAAAATAAATTGGTTATTATTATATTTCCTTGTTCATGATAATCGTTTATTATCCATGCTATAATTGTATTGATTGGAAACTCAAATACATGTGTGGGTACATAGACAACACTGTGTCCCTAGTAAGCCTCTAGTTGACTAGCTCGTTGATCAAAGATGGTTAAGGTTTCCTAGCCATTGACATGAGATGTCATTTGATAACGGGATCACATCATTAGGAGAATGATGTGATGGACAAGACCCAAACTACGAACGTAGCATATGATCGTGTCAGTTTATTGCTATTTTTTTCTGCATGTCAAGTATCTGTTCCTATGACCATGAGATCATGCAACTCCCTGACATCGGAGGAGTACCTTGTGTGTATCAAACGTCGCAACGTAACTGGGCGACTATAAAGGTGCTCTACAGGTATCTCCGAGGATGTCTGTTGGGTTGGCATGGATCAAGACTGGGATTTGTTACTCCGTATGACGGAGAGGTATCTCAGGCCCACTCGGTAATACAACATCACAATGAGCCTTGCAAGCAATGTGACTAAAGTGTTAGCCACGAGATCTTGTATTACGGAACGAGTAAAGAGACTTGCCGGTAACGAGATTGAACTAGGTATAGAGATACCGACGATCGAATCTCGGGCAAGTAACATACCGAAGAACAAAGGGAACAACATACGGGATTAACTGAATCCTTGACATAGAGGTTCGACCGATAAAAGATCTTCGTAGAATATGTAGGAGCCAATATGGGCATCCAGGTCCCGCTATTGGTTATTGGCCGTAGAGGTGTCTCGGTCATGTCTACATAGTTCTCGAACCCGCAGGGTCTACACACTTAACGTTTGGTGACGATTAGTATAATTGAGTTATTATGTTGGTGACCGAAAGTTGTTCGGAGTCCCGGATAAGATCCCGGACATGACGAGGATCTCCGGAATAGTCCGGAGGTAAAGATTGATATATGTGATAATAGTGTTTTGATCTCCGGAAGGGTTCCGGAGTTCACCGGAAGGGGTTCCGGATGTTTACCGAAGTGTTCGGGTGCGAGAACACTTTATATGGGCCAAGGGATAAAAACCCACGAGGTATTGGAAAGTGCAAAAATAGTTTTGCTGCCGCGTAAGCGGTACTACCGCTTGGTGAAGCGGTACTACCGCCCGAGCGGTACTACCGCTTGTGTGAAGCGGTACTACCGCCCAAGCGGTACTACCGCTTGTGAGCGGTACTACCGCTTGTGCGCGGCTGTGCACGGTTCGGCAGGGATCCGAGTTGGACTCTTTTCCTGCGGGCCAAACCGACCTTGTGCGGGCAAAACCGACCTGGAGGAGGCTTTTACTCCAAGTTTAGACCCCAAGGCTCAACATATAAATAGAGGGGCAGGGCTAGCACACGGGACACATCAAGATTTCCCCAAGCCGTGTGCGGCAACCCTAACCCTCTAGTTCCTCCGTCATAATCTCCGTAGCGCTTGGCGAAGCCCTGCAGAGATTGTTCCTCACCACCATCACCACGCCATCGTGCTGCTGGAACTCAACCACTACTTCACCATCGCTCGCTGGATCGAGGAGGTGAAGGCGTCATCAAGCCGTACGTGTGTTGAACGCGGAGGTGCCGTCCGTTCGGCGCTAGTTCGTGATCGGATCGAGGGACGACTTGCGATTTGGATCGCGGAGACGTTCGACTACATCAACCACGTTTCTTAAACGCTTCCGCTTAGCGATCTACAAGGGTATGTAGATTCACTCTCCCTCTCGTAGATGCTCATCACCATGGATAGATCTTGTGTGTGCGTAGGAAAATTTTTGTTTCCCATGCAACGTTCCCCAACAGTGGTATCAGAGCCAGGTCTATGCGTAGATGAGATCTCGAGTAGAACACAAACGAGTTGTGGGCGTGGGTGTATACATATTGCTTGCCGTTACTAGTTGATATTTGATTCGGCGGTACTGTGAGATGAAGCGGCCCGGACCGACATTACGCGTACACTTACGCGAGACAGGTTCCTTCAACTGACATGTAACTTCGTTGCATAAAGATGGCTAGCGGGTGTCTGTCTCTCTCACTTTAGTTGAATCGATTTCAATGAAGAGGGTTCTTTTAGAAGATCAAAAAGCAATCACTACACCACGTTGTGGTTTTGCGTAGGTAAGAACGGTTCTTGCAAACCCGTAGCAGCCACGTAAAATTTGCAACAACAATTAGAGGACGTCTAACTTGTTTTTGCAGGGTATGTTGTGATGTGATATGGCCAATTACATGATGAGATATATGTGATGTATGAGATGATCATGTGTTGTATAGAATATCACGACTTGCATGTCGATGAGTATGGCAACTGGCAGGAGCCATAGAGTTGTCTTTAATTATTGTATGACCTGCGTGTCAATCATTAAGCGCTATGTAATGCTTTACTTTATCGCTAAACGTTAGCAATAGTCGTGGAAGCAACAGTCGGCGCGACAACCTTATGGCGACACGTTGATGGAGATCAAGATGATGGAGATCATGGTGTCATGCCGGTGACGATGGAGATCATGCCGGTGCTTTGGAGATGGAGATCAAAAGCACAAGTTCATGGCCATATCATGTCACTTATGATTTGCATGTGATGTTAATCCTTTTATGCATCTTATTTTGCTTAGGACGACGGTAGCATTATAAGGTGATCCCTCACTTAAATTTCAAGATAAATTGTGTTCTCCCCGAGTGTGCACCGTTGCGAAAGTTCGTCGTTTCGAGACACGCCGTGATGATCGGGTGTGATAGACTCCACGTTCACATACAACGGGTGCAAGCCATGTTGCACACGCGGAACACTCGGGTTAAACTTGACGAGCCTAGCATGTACAGACATGGCCTCGGAACACAAGAGACCGAAAGGTCGAACATGAGTCATATAGTAGATATGATCAACATGAAGATGTTCACCATTGAAACCACCTCAACTCACGTGATGATCGGACTTGAGTTGGTGGATTTGGATCATGTTACACTCGAATGACCGGAGGGATGTCAATTTGAGTGGGAGTTTTTAAGTAATATGATTAATTAAACTCATTATCTAGAACAATAGTCTATGTTGTCTTTGCTATATTTATGTTGTAGATCATGGCTCGCGCAGTAGCACCCCTGAATTTTAATGCGTTCCTAGAGAAAGCTAAGTTGAAAGATGATGGAAGTAACTTTGTGGACTGGGCCCGTAATCTAAGGATTATCCTTACGGCTTCCCAGAAGGCTTATGTCCTTGATGCACCGCTTGGTGATCCACCCGCTCCAGTTGAGTCTCTAGACGTTGTGAACGCCTGGCAGGCTCGTTCTGATGATTACTCAATAGTTCAATGTGCAATGTTGTATGGCTTAGAACCGGGACTTCAAAGACGTTTTGAACGTCATGGAGCATATGAGATGTTCCAGGAGTTGAAGTTTATCTTTCAGAAGAATGCCCGGATCGAGAGATATGAGATCTCCGATAAGTTCTATGCTTGCAAGATGGAGGAGAACGGGTCTATCAGTGATCACGTGCTCAGAATGTCTGGGTACTCCACCCGTCTGGCTGAGTTAGGGATGCCCCTTCCGCCAGAGGCTATCACTGACAGAGTTCTTCAATCATTGCCACCTAGCTACAAGAGCTTCGTGTTGAACTATAACATGCACGGGATGAACAAGTCAGTCGCCGAGCTGTTTGCGATGCTGAAAGCCGCTGAGTCTGAAATTCAGAAGGAGCATCAAGTGTTGATGGTCAATAAAACCACTAGTTTCAAGAAAAATGGCAAGGGTAAGAAGGGTAACTCCAAGAAGAGTGGCAAAGCAGTTGCTCCTCTCGTGAAGAAACCCAAGGCTGGACCCAAACCAGAAACTGTGTGTTTTCATTGCAAGGGAACTGGACACTGGAAGCGGAACTGCCCCAAGTATTTGGCTGACAAGAAGGCGGCCAACAACAAACAAGGTATATATGATATACATGTTATTGATGTGTACCTTACCAACCCTCGTTGTAGTGCCTGGGTATTTGATACCGGTGCGGTTGCTCATATTTGCAACTCTAAACAGGAACTGCGGAATAGACGGAGGCTGGCAAAGGACGAAGTGACGATGCACGTGGGAAATGGTTCCAAGGTTGATGTGATCGCCGTCGGCACGCTCGCTCTTCGATTACCGTCGGGATTAGTGATGAACCTGAATAAGTGTTATTTGGTGCCTGCGTTAAGCATGAACATTATATCTGGATCTTGTTTATTGCGAGACGGTTACTCATTTAAATCAGAGAATAATGGTTGTTCTATTTATATGAGTAATATCTTTTATGGTCATGCACCCAATGTGAGGGGTTTATTCTTATTGAATCTCGACAGTAATGATACACATGTTCATAACATTGATGCCAAAAGATGTAGAATTGATAATGATAATACCACTTTCTTGTGGCACTGCCGTTTAGGTCATATTGGCGTAAAACGCATGAGGAAGCTCCATGCTGATGGACTTTTGGAGTCACTTGATTTTGAATCACTTGACACATGTGAGCCATGCCTCATGGGCAAGATGACTAAAACTCCGTTCTCTGGTACAATGGAACGGGCAAGTGACTTATTGGAAATCATACATACTGATGTGTGCGGTCCGATGAGTATTGAGGAGCGCGGTGGTTATCGTTACTTTCTCACCTTCACTGATGACTTAAGTAGATATGGGTATATTTACTTAATGAAACACAAGTCTGAAACATTTGAAAAGTTCAAACAATTTCAGAGTGAAGTTGAGAATCATCGTATCTGCTGAAGTACGCCTCCATTTAAACCGTGCGGGCCCGATGGCTGAGTCACTTACAGCCGGGTCCCACACCATCTCTCTCTCCTCCCGCCTCCTTCTTCTTCCCCTCGACGGACGCCCATGGAACAGAGGAAGGCCGTGCGCCGGCGGCGATTCCCGGCGGCACGGGTCACCGTTTCCGGCGTTTCGGGTACCGACGAGCTCGGGAGGATGCGGCGCATCCATCCATTCCATCCACGGACCCTGGGGATGACACGAGGGACGGCAGCGTCGGGCCGGGCGGACGGCGGCTTCGGGCATGTTGGGGAGCTCGGCCCAGCCGAGGATAGGAGGAGTGAGGTGTCGGGGAGGTTTCGGGGTGGTGGTGGAGATCTCCAGTAGTGGTGGGGTGGAGAGGGAGAGCTCAGGAGGCTCGGATTTCAGACGGGGCCGGCGGCAAGGCTTCGACCATGGAAGGGGCCAGAGAGTTCTTCGAGCTCGATTGAGAAGGCAGAGAGGGAGCTGGGAGGTAGGGGAGGAGGTCGTGGGTGTGGGTGCTGCTCGGGGAGGCTCCAGGCCATGGCTTTTATAGCCGGCCGGCCGGAAGGATAAGCACGGGCGCCGCGGTGAGCTGGCCCGCGTGCGGAGGGGACGGCTCGGCCGGCCCGCGTTGCCGACCTGACCGCAACTGTTGCGACGCGGTGGTGAGGAAGAGGACAGCGGGAAAGGGGACGACGGCCGTCGACACATGCACGTACGGGCTAGTACGGCCGCGCTTGTCGCCGTCCAGCGAGGGCGCAAACGGAGGGGGAAGCTACGGGAGGAGGGGTGCGTGGACGCCGCGGAGCCGCTAGACACGTTTGGACAAGCCGGGGCTGCTCGAGCTGTCCTGCCCGACGTGACGACCGCGTAGAGCACAGTCTCTGCTTGCTGTTCACGCAGTCACCACGGGCATAGCATGCTCTGCTGCCAGTCTGGCCGTCACACCTTGTCCAACAGGTGTATCACTGCTCAAATGGACAAGATTGGTCATTGAAGAAGCCAGGAAGGGTCTAGGTTGGTCGGGGCGGGGGGGGGGGATCCAGAACAGTTTCTGGACAGAAACTTGGGCAGGAAGTTGTGGTCCAAAAAATGTGCCAATGAGCTGGGCAAGATGCCACAGAGAAATGTAGTAGGAAGGAGTAGATTTTGGAAAAATTTGAAGCCATTTGGACCTATTTTGCATATACTTCCTTTGTAATGCAAATTTTGGTCCAGAAACTGAACTATGATGTTGTGCTCAAATGGCTGAATAGATTGGGTTGAAATTTGGTGGAGGGAAGTGATTTGGGTGTATGGAGATACTGGAAAAATTTCAGCTCATTTGGATTCCCTATGAAAGTACTTCCTTCACAGAGATTCATGCTGGACAAAAACTTGGGAAAATTGCTGGGGAAGAATGGGCAACTGGATTGAGCTGATTTTTGGCTTCCATGAGTGATTTATCAATGTTAACCACCATGAAAAATTTTCAGCTCAAATGGATCAAGGGTTCAAGCACTTCCTTTGCAAACTGGAAATCTGGACAGAATTTGCAAATGGAAGATGTGCTCAAGCTTTGAACTGTGGAACTTGGGCTCTTGATGGAAATGGTGAATATATGGATAGGAGAAGCTCCACAAATTATTTGAGATTTTTCCTGACTACCAAAATGGTAGTTCCTTTGGAAAGTGCCCAAGTTGCAATATTGGCTTTAAATAGGAAAATGCAATTTCCCCTATTTAATTATGGCCAATATTTTAATGAGAGCTCAATATGATCACAAAGAATATCTCCACAAGTTTTCATGTACTTTGGAGATGGATAGATATTTTTCTGGATTTAATTCCTTTAAATAGCAGAAAAAGGAATTAATTTTAAATGAAAAATATTGCAAATGACTTAGCAATATTTTTGCATATCCAGGGTTTATAGAGGTAGGATGATCACTGGGAAAAGTTTGGGATGCACAAGATCAAAGGAAATTGGGGTTCCTTTGTAACGGAAGGAATTAGGGTTTTCCTTCCGGTAGATCGGAGAGTAGGGTTTCGGCGGCAAAATCCTGAGAATATAGTTTGGGTGGCCAAGTTGGGTTGGAGAGAATCTCTGGTCTGATAGAGAAAGGCAAGGCTATAGGACCATCTTCATATACCCAAGAGCGAGAGAAAATCCAATAACACCGAAAAAAACAGGAGTCAAATCCCGCGAAGGAAAAATCGGGGAGCGAAAACCAGGGTGTTACATATGCGCTTTTCTATCAATTGCCCAACAGTAATTCGTTTACCCACCATATGCTATGTTTCGAGAGAGAAGCCTCTAGTGAAAACTATGGCCCCCGGGTCTACTTTAATTATATTAGAAAATCCTAAATTACTTTGCTACAATTATTTTGCTTTTTATTTACTTTTCAATTTATATATCTATCACTATCAGATTTAATCCTTGCAAGTAACGAATTCAAGGGGATTGATAACCCTCTTGCCTGCGTTGGGTGCAAGTATTTGCTCTCTTGTGTGTAGGTACTGCTTGACTAGGATTTGCTTGGTTCTCCTATTGGTTTGATAACCTTGGTTCTCACTGAGGGAAATACTATCTGCTACTATATTTCTTCACCCTTCCTTTTCGGGGAAAATCCCAACGCAGCTCACAAGTAGCAGAAAGAGTTTCTGGCGCCGTTGCCGGGGAGACATCATCAAATACCTACTGGTCCCTTCACACAAATTATCATTTACTTTTTCTACTTTTTATTTGCTTTTATTAGTCTCGATAAAAAAAATCAAAAACACAAAAATATTTTATTTTACTTGCTTGAAGTTGCTATCATGTCCGAGTTCGAGAAAGTTATTGTTGAAAGCGCTAGTGAAGATAGTACTAGTGAGCCTCTTGAGGAAAAGCCTAAATTATTTGATCTTAATCTTGATCCTCCCGGAAATAAAGCTCCCACAATGTTTAAAACTAAAACCTATCGTGTGGGAAGCGGGAATATAATTGGAAAGAATGTCATTCAAGAATTCTTTAATTGCACGGGAGTCATACCGATAATTAAAAGATCTATTCTTGATAAAACAAATTGCTATGTGGATGCTATTGCTATTCTTGTGGTTAAACTAGAAAGAAAATTCTTGCATATCCATCCTGCCTTACAAAAGATATTCTTTGAACTCCCAACATCCATAATCCTAGGGCTAAAAAGATTGCCACCATCAGCCTTATGCATGAATTTGACTATATAATCTGAGAAGCTAGGGACATTTTTTCCTTCTACAAAATTGATTTCGAGCACCCTCCAATAGAAGAGATCCTCCTTGATAAGGACACCATACGTAGGTTTGAATCTAATGATTATTTTGCTTATGGTGAAAATATTAGGAGGAAAGTTCCTTGTGCTGAACTAATCAAAACTTTGTACCACAACACTTCTGATAAATTTGAATGGATAACTAAGGTAATTGATGAGGGATTTAGTGAAGAATGGTTTGAGAATACTGCTAGAGATCCTATTGATGATGAAATCCATGTTTTATATGAAGATCTCTATGGTGATGATTCTGAGTTTGAAGTGATGAATGTTAAAACCACCAAGCAAAGTCCCTTCAATTATTTAAGTTCCCCTACCATAAAAGTAGAGTATGAAAGTAGGGAATTAATGAGAAAGGTTTTTGAAGATTTGATTCAAAAGGATTTAGAAACGAAGGATGACAATACTTGAAAGAAGGCATTATGCCTAGCTAGGGGCATAAAACAATAGCGCTTGTTGGGAGGCAACCAAATATTTATCTTTATTGCAATTTTTATTTTCTTGAGTCACATAATTATTGCTACTGCAATGATTGTGTTTTTATCTGTTAATTAGTGTTTGTGCCAAGTAATGCCTTTGGGATGATTTAAATGATAGTATAATTGATGCTGTTTGAAAACAGAAAGTTTTGCACCCAGTATTTGATTTTTAATTTATTACTTCAAAGTCAGAAAAATCTGAAATTTTTACACAGTATTGGGGTACAAATTGTTTACGTTTTACCAATTTTTCAGAATTTTTGAAGCTACAGAAGTGCGTATAAATATTTTGTCATTGCGTACTGTTCTGTTTTAGACAGATTCTGTTTTATTGCATAGTGTGTTTGTTTTAATGAAACTATGGATTATATCAGGGGGTATAAGTCATGGAGAAGTTAGAATATAGTAGGTATTATGCAAGAACAATTATGAATGAGTTTATAACAGTACCTAAAGTGAATGATTGATTTATTATACTAACGGATCTCACGAAGTTTCTATTGAGTTTTGTGTGCTGAAGTTTTCAAGTTTTTGGTGAGATCACGATGGATGAAGGAATAAGGAGCAGCAAGATCCTAGGCTTGGGGATGCCCAAGGAACTCCAAGGTAATATTCAAGGAAGACCCAAGCGTCTAAGCTTGGGGATGCCCCGGATGGCATCCCCTCTTTTGTCTACAATCTATCAGTAATTTACTTGGAGCTATATTTTTATTCATCACATGATATGAGTTTTACTTGGAGCGTCTTGTGCCATAGTTTTGTTTTGCTTTTAGTTTGCCACAATCATTGTTTGCTGGACACACCTATTGAGAGGGACACACATTTATCGTGATTTGTTAGAATACTCTATATGCTTCACTTATATCTTTTGAGCTAGGCAGTTGCTCTTGTGCTTCACTTATACTTGTTAGAGCACGGCGGTGGTTATATTTTATAGAAATGATTGCACTCTCATGCTTCACTTAAATATTTTTGAGAGTCTTAAATAGGAAGTGGTAATGTGCACGAGTTATGAGATTAGACCAAAAAGGATAGGTATTCGAGATTGGTATAATAAAAACTTTCATGCAGATCACTAAATATGAAATGTATGTTTTAATTATATTGATGTCATAATATGAAAGGGTATTAGTTCATGATCATTGGTTAGTAGAAATACGAGATTAAAGCTTGTTATGCACTACTCATTTAAGTGTCCGTTATGGCATGATGGGGATGTTTGAGCATTTTTATTTCTGATTGAAATCCTTGAGTGCTGTCATAATCCGGGGTGCGCGATGGTTAACTCCTACCAACCTCCTCCCTAGGGGCATGCGAGTAGTACTTTGCTTCGAGGGCTAATAAAACTTTCATGATAAGTATACAAGTTCTTTATGACTAATGTGAGTTCATGGACAATTACGCACTCCCATCTTTCCGCAATTTGCTAGCCTCTTCGGTACTGTGCATTGCCCTTTCTCACCTCGAGAATCGGTGCAAACTTCGCCCGTGCATCCAAACCCCGTGATATGATACGCTCTATCACACATAAGCCTCCTTATATCTTCCTCAAAACAGCCACCATACCTACCTATCATGGCATTTCCATAGCCATTCCGAGATATATTGCCATGCAACTTCCACTGTTCCGTCTTATGACATGTGTGTTCATCATCATATTGCTTTGCATGATCATATAAAGCTGACATGATATTTGTGGCAAAGTCACCGTTCATCATCATTATACATGTCACACTAGATCATTGCACATCCTGGTACACTGCCAGAGGTAATCATATCGAGTCATTGCGTATCAGTTTATCGAGTTGTAAGTAAATAAAAGTGTGATGATCATCATTATTAGAGCATTGTCCCAGTGAGGAAAAGAATGATGGAGACTGATGAGTCCTCCAAAATAAGGGGATGAGGTCCATGAGATTGTTCTAAAAAAAGAGAGAAAAGAAAAAAAAATTATAGAAAAAGAGAGAAGGGACAATGCTACTATCCTTTTACCACACTTGTACTTCAAAGTAGCACCATGTTCTTCATATAGAGAGTCCTGAGATATCACTTTCATATACTAGTGGGAATTTTCCATTATAGAACATGGCTTGTATATTCCGATGATGGGCTTCCTCAAATGCCCGAGGTCTTCATGTGTAGCGACCCAACCCAATACGGTCCAGTCTTTGTGCTTTCTGTGCCATCCCTGGATCAGTATGCTGGCACACACAGTAGTTCGATGAAATACCATAACATCACATGTAAAATAAATACCATAGATCCAGAGTATACCTTATATCACAGCGGAAACAAATCATTAAGGGTGTGGAGTCCCATCAACACCAACGGCAAGTTGAGTGTAGACTGTAACCCTATATCGTACTCTTACTCGTCGTAGAAATCCTGCAACATTATACGTTGCAGCCGTGTAGGTCAGTACATTGAATGTACCGGCAAGATCACAATAAGAAGCAGATGATAAAGACTATTCTATATGCAATATGGCTTTGTGGCTCTGTGTCTGAGTTTTTGCGTAAAAGCTGGTTTTATTTTCCCTACATCAAAGGAATATCACGAGTCTGTACTACAGAGGTATCTACTATGACATAGTTCCGCCAACCGATGTCTCATAGCCCATAAGTATCATAAGTTGCCCACAATTAGTTATCAGTCTGGTGTTGAGAGTTCAGAGATAGATCCAAGTCCAGAGGCTCAAATTGTCCGTAACCGAGGACATGGCTAATCGATTAGGTTTTAACTCTGCAGAGTGTTGTGCACTTTACCCACAAGATTCGATCCCTCTTTTTACGTTCTCGCACTTCAGAGTGTTTGAGAACAAGACGACCGAAACATGATCTTCCGAAGAGTTCCTCTGACCACTGTCCGGTGCTCATCCAATCCTACCGTAGTTCTACATCTGCTAGCACTGTCCCAGCCAGAGTCACAACTAAGGTCAACCAAGCCAGAGACCATAATGACTTGCGGTTGCACAGGTAAGCTTCCGGGCATGAAGTATTCTTCCGTCTCTTTGAGTCTGGGTGGAGCTTTCCTCATGATATCACGGAGCTTCTCCGGAATCACTGAGTACTGGACGCACCATATGTACCATTCTTAACCATTCTCCACCCAGAGGTATATTGAATTCTTGTCTCGAGTCTTGAAGTCTTGAGGTCTTGTAGATGCAGGCCTTGAAGATGCCATCTTGAAGTTGTCGTCATTGACGTAGAGTCCCCCTTCTTACACCACTTACGAACTCTCATACCAATCCCCGTCTACTAAAGCGTAGCATTAAAATAAATGACGTTCCCGGGTTTGGTAACAGGGGTGTGGGTTCCTACCTCACGCTTCTACTCAACTACAAGATTTCAATATACTACTGGAGGAAATGGTGAAATGGTGACACTAAATGCATTAAAAACATAGGCATGATAAAATGGTCAAAGTGAACTTGCCTGGTAAGTTGATGAAGATATTATCGCTGTCAGAAAATGAACTTGATAGAACTATTCGTCACTCCGAGAAAATCTATATAATCAAACATAGTATTCACATAAGCAAACACTCTAGCAATCAATTCTATCAATCATATTAACACTAAATCAAAATAAAAGCAACAAATAAATCAAAAAGAAATCAATAAGAAAAACAAATAAAGTCCAAAGAGAAAATCCAAAAATAAAATCACTAATAATAAATCTCTATGACTTAGTCACAATCAACAAGAATAGATTTGTCCTAAATAAAACTTAACAGCAAATAAAAACACTAAACTAATAAATTAACAGAAAAGAAAAGGTAAAACAACTAATTTTAACAGAAAGTATTTTTCATAAAATTTTATCTGCAAAAAGAAACAAATAAAAAGCTACTATATAACTCTATTTATGACCTAATCAAGTTTTCATACAAAACTAAAGAAAATATTTTTTTAAAATAAAAATAAAATCTTCTACTGCTCACTAACAAAAACAAAACTAAACTTGTCAAAAATGACAAAAGAAAATAATTAAAATCTATTAAAATTTAAAAGAAAAAGAATTAACTTAAAACAAATCAAAACAATACTGTTTTTGGTCTAATCTAATTTTAAATAAAACAAAAATAAATTTGTAACTTCTACTGGATAGGCAAAGGTCCTAGTGACCAGGAGCAAAAAGAATCAACTGAAAATATATTTTCAAACTCAAGATATGGCCAAAATAATGATTTGAGAAAATTCATGTGAATTCAAATTTAAACTATTCAAATTTGAAAACTAAAGGCACAAACAGAAACTACATAACATTTGTGACACAGTGCAATTGGAATCACTCAAAAAATTAAAAATCCTAAAAGATTTTAAAGATCTAAGATCAGAACTATTTCTGAGAAACTAAAATAGAACTGAAAAAAAATAAAAGTCTACGGATCGGACAGTGTACACGTGGCTGCTCCTGATTGGCTAGGAGATGTGGGCGCCCTAAGTAAACTAGCGGACGGCCGAGCCCTAACAAAACCGCTTCGGTTCACTAAATAAAAACAACAAAGCCGGCGGTTCACTTAAAATAAACCGAAGGGGTACGCGGGGCCTAATCTAACGCGTCTATTTTTTATCGAACGGCGGAGATTTGAAGAGGAGCTCACCTCGGCGGCGGTGGAGCTCCGGCGAGGTCGGCGGCTTCGGGCATCGTCGGGGGGGGGGGGGGGGGGGGGGCGCTCCGGTGGTTGTCGGCGTCGGCGAAGTAGACGAGGAGGTGTAGCGGACGTCGGTGAGTCCGGTGGTAGTCGTGGCAACGGCGGAGGCGGTCGGAGTCGATCGGCGGCGAGCTCGGGGTGGAGGTGGCGCTCGGTGGTGGTCGTCGACGGTGCTCCGGTGGGTGTTGGGCTCGGGCCATCGGGCAAGAGCACGGGGAGGTGTGGGCGAGGGTGGTGAGCTTGTTGTTGGTGGTGGCGGGGCTCGGGGAGGGTACGGTGGTGAGTGGGGGCGGCAATGGCGAGTGGCGGCTCGGCGTAGCTCCGGCGAGCGATTCCGGCGTCGAGATGGGGTCGGGGTTAGGGCTTTAGGGCAGAATCGAGTGGGGAGGGCAAAGGCTTTATAGGGAGGCTGCCGTGGGCGAGGGGGCGAGGCCAGACGGCAAGAAAATCACGAGGGGATCGGATCCGCGGCGGATCTCCGGCGGGAAGGAAAGTGGAGGAGGAAGAAGAGGAAGGCGAGCGTCGGCTGATGCGGGCGGACGATGGGGTCCACTGTCAGCGAGTGAGAGGGAAAGGAAACGGATCGGGCAGCCGATCCGTAAGAGATTCGGTGGGCGTAGGGCTGAGCTGGGCCTGTTGGCGCTGTGGGCCGCGGGGGCAGATGGGCTTCGGCCAACTTTTCTTTTTCTCTTTTTTTATAAAACAGAGAAGAAAACTAAAACAAAAGAAATAAATAAAAACTATACATAGACATATTATATATCAAAATGATCAGAAAAAAGATTTCCTAAAACATGAACTATTTTTAAGAGGCAAAATAAATATTTTATAAAATTAAATATTTTTTTAAATTCAAATAAATCCAAATTTGACTTTCAAATATTTTGGCATTTATTTTCTTCTGACTTTTTGGAGAGTCATGTTACATCCTCTCATACTTTTGATCAAAGTATTTTTGTCAGGGAATTTTGAATATAATTCAAATGCCAATTTTGAAATGAAGTCAAATGAAATCTTTCAAATTCAAATGCCAGTTTGAGAATGGCTTTCTACTTCCCACTCTATTTCCAATAAATGAAGAAGTCATATTATCTTCCCTCATGAAAATCCTTGAGTGGTATAAAGTCTCTGGTTTGAAAATATTTCAAATGGAATTTCAAATCATTTTCAAATCCCTTTTTATTTCTTTAAATGGAAGATGTCATATCATCTTCACTCTAGGGTTTTGTGATGAAATGAATTTGAATTCCCTGGGATCAAAATGCAAAGTGAAAGTTTTGGGAAAGTCCTTTTATTCCCTCTCATTAAAATTTCAAAAAGTTTCAAATTTCACTCACTTTCAATCAATCAATCAAACAAACAATCAAAGTTATTTCATTAATATAACATTCCAAAATTTAGAATTTTGGGATGTTACAAACCTACCACACTTAAAATGAATCTCGTCCTCGAGATTCGGAGAGGCTAGCAAGAAAAGGTTAGGGTTTGGGGGTATTCCAGCAAATCCATTGTTCGGGAAGGTCTGGGGTGCTACCACACTTAAAATCAGAGTCACGGTTCCTTCAAACTCTGGTATTCCACCTTTTGGGTTGACAATGTCAGTCTTCTCATATCTTCGGGATAATTCCTTCTTTGATGCTTTTCCTATAAGGGCATAACCTCTTTTCTCAAAATCCCGGGCCCTTTCATCAAATTAAGACTTTTCCCGAGACTGGGTCTTCTAGCTGACAGGTCCGTCGCCAATTCTAAGGAACTATCGGAAATCTCATGGTGGTCAACAATTACGGGTTTCTGCAGGAATTGGGTCTGGGCTAAATCTCACCGTTTAACCTACGATGTGGCTACAACTGCCTTGTACAAGGGCTTCTTATCATACCATCCTAAGGCTTAAGCAAGTTTTCAATGATCGTCGTCTCTCTACTATAGGTAAGTCACTCCAGATTTACCATTCCAAATAGCAAGAGCGAATGATAAGAGTAAGTCGGTATGGTGATCAATCCATTCCGCACCCAAATCATTACGCTGTATGTGGTTTAGCGAATCTCGCATTCTAACACTCGGGCATTCTCACAAGCATTGCAGAATTGTTCTTGTCCTCGAAATGGGTTCGGGTAAATCCATTTGTTCTGCAAGCCAAACAAAACATCTATCGTTTCTTCACAACTCTTGGGTTTTTGCGTAACCTCCTCTGAAACGTTTGCTGATGAAATCATAGCTTCTTCCAGTTTTCTTCCTTCAACAAGGGAGTGCTTGCTCATTAACTCCTGGGCCTTTGGGGTAGGGCCCACTTCAATGCTTGTACAACTTTAACTCATTCTTGGAGTTACTATTGTTCCATATTCCAACATTACACCTTCTTTAAATCCATTGGTACTTCATTCATTCATACTCTTGGGATAACCAACATACCAAAATAAACTTCAAACTTATTTTTGCCCAAACTCCTTGGTATGAACAGTACATTCTTCTCCTTTGTTCCTGTGGTTTTATCGAGTACTACCACACTTAAAATGAATTGTACTAGTTCATCTATAGATCATATTCCTCATATCTCCGAACATAACATACTATTCAGCAATTAAAACCAGGGCACATAAATTTTATTGATTCATGATCCATTACAATCTCTGAGAATTCCATTACATAACTCAACATAAATATAAGAGTGCTTCCGGCTACACTTATTACCAATATCAAAATCTCAACCACTCAGCTCCAGCTTTCTTCTTGTCGGGACAGTTACTGGCAAAATGTCCTGCTTCCTTGCAGCAAAAACAAATGATTTCTGACAAGTCTCAGGGCTTCTTGGTGATTATGTAATCTCCTTGGGTTCTTGGCTTCTTTTCTGGACAATCATTGGCATAATGTCCTGTGTTCTTACACTCAAAACAGGTAATATGACTCTTGTCCTTCTTTGCAGAGATTGGGTTGTTCTGAGGATGTCTTTGGTTTCTCTTCCTGGATTTCTTCGTTCCGATCAAACCTTCTATTTCCTGTGGATCAAACTCCACTTCTTCTGTCGGGAAGCATCCCAGATACTCTTTTCTTTCCTTGGTGCAATACTGTGAAAAATGTCCTTCTTCTCCACATGAATAGCAGGCATTGGAGTAAAATCTGACTAGGCCTTATTCATGTGTGTCTTCAACGTCTTCCTTCATCATACGTACTTCTGGTTGATTACAGAGAGCTTTTTTCATTCCTTGTTTCTGTTGCCGGATGATTTGCTGCACCTTGGGGTAAATGTGGCACTGAGCAGGGTAGTGCGTAGTTCCTTCACACAGGAAACAAGTAATCTGCCCAGTCGGGCATTCCTCAGCTGGGTGATTTCCTTCACAATGAGGGCATCCATCCTTGTGTTCTTCCTAGGTATGTCCTATTTCTCCACAAATCTTGCAGGCACAAGGTTTCTTCATCGGGCTATCACAGTGCTTCCGGATAAGACGGGATCTTAACAGAGTCTCCTTGAATTCCTCCCAAGTTCTTGCTCCATTCCATCCTTGAATAGCTTGATCCATTTTCCACCATGTTAAAGCACCTTGTGTGAAGTACCGTAGGGAGTAGGGAACCATATACGCGCTTCCAACACCTTATTCCTTCATGTGATCTTCCATGTTCTATACCCACTGTTGTACCTCCAGCTGAATCATCAGTCCAAAGAATACAAGTCCATCTTCATTCATCATCTATTGGGTCCAAGGGTTTTGGGATGAGTTAAGAGAGATAGAGAGAGATACACACAATACAAACAATAGTTTTGAAAATAGGTTTTATTTGCGGCTGTCGGAAAAACATCACACAATGACAGCTCATAAATCATCGTATCTAATGTAAGTATATTACAGGGGTTTGGTCTTCTAAAGGTCAAATAAATCTTCAGAGTCATCAAATTCTTCAAGTCTTTGGAGTCTTCAACAGTTGTAGTTTCAATTCTTCTAATGCATGGTGAAATCCTCTTTACTCTGAAGTGGCCATCAGTTGTCCGATATCTCGTCCTTCTTGGAGTGGCTTCAGTTGATCCTCCGTGTGGTCAAAAGGGGAAGGGATATATTCTAACTAATTGAGGTAAGAGGGACCATTTGATAAAATCAGAAAAGATGAGAAGTAAGGGTCTTTTTTGAAAATAAAGTTTTAGAGATATCCTGTCCTAGGGCTTTCCAGTTTCTAGGGTCACGTCCTACAGTCAACATGTGCTTTGATACCATCTCTGTAGCGACCCGACCCAATACGGTCAAGTCTCTGTGCTTTCTTTGCCATCCCTGGATCAGTATGCTGGCACACACAGTACTTCGATGAAATACCATAACATCACATGTAAAATACATACCGTAGATCCAGAGTATAGCTTATATCACAGCGGAAACAAATCATTAAGGGTGTGGAGTCCCATCAACGCCAACGGCAAGTTGAGTGTAGACCGTAACCCTATATCGTACTCTTACTCATCGTAGAAATCCTGCAACATGATACGTTGCAGCTGTGTAGGTCAGTACATTGAATGTATCGGCAATATCACAATAAGAAGCAGATGATAAAGACTATTCTATATGCAATATGGCTTTGTGGCTCTGTGTCTGAGTTTTTGCGTAAAAGCTGGTTTTATTTTCCCTACATCAAAGGAATATCAGGAGTCTGTACTACAGAGGTATCTACTATGACATGGTTCCGCCAACCGATGTCTCATAGCCCATAAGTATCATAAGTTGCCCACAATTAGTTATCAGTCCGGTGTTGAGAGTTCAGAGATAGATCCAAGTCCAGAGGCTCAAATTGTCCGTAACCGAGGACATGGCTAATCAATTAGGTTTTAACTCTGCAGAGTGTTGTGCACTTTACCCACAAGATTCGATCCCTCTTTTTACGTTCTCGCACTTCAGAGTGTTTGAGAACAAGACGACCGAAACATGATCTTCCGAAGAGTTCCTCTGACCACTGTCCGGTGCTCATCCAATCCTACCGTAGTTCTACATCTGCTAGCACCCAGCCAGAGTCACAACTAAGGTCAACCAAGCCAGAGCCCATAATGACTTGCGGTTGCACAGGTAAGCTTCCTGGCATGAAGTATTCTTCCGTCTCTTTGAGTCTGGGTGGAGCTTTCCGCATGATATCACGGCGCTTCTCCGGAATCACTGAGTACTGGACGCACCATATGTACCCTTCTTAACCATTCTCCACCCAGAGGTATATTGAATTCTTGTCTCGAGTCTTGAAGTCTTGAGGTCTTGTAGATGCAGGCCTTGAAGATGCCATCTTGAAGTTGTCGTCATTGTTATAGAGTCCCCCTTCTTACACCACTCACGAACTCTCATACCAATCCCCGTTTACTAAAGCGTAGCATTAAAATAAATGACGTTCCCGGGCTTGGTAACAGGGGTGTGGGTTCCTACCTAACGCTTCTACTCAACTACAAGATTTCAATATACTACTGGAGGAAATGGTGAAATGGTGACACTAAATGCATTAAAAACATAGGCATGATAAAATGGTCAAAGTGAACTTGCCTGGTAAGTTGATGAAGATATTATCGCTGTGAGAAAATGAACTTGATAGAACTATTCATCACTCCGAGAAAATCTATATAATCAAACATAGTATTCACATAAGCAAACACTCTAGCAATCAATTCTATCAGTCATATTAACACTCAATCAAAATAAAAGCAACAAATAAATCAAAAATAAATCAATAAGAAAAACAAATAAAGTCCAAAGAGAAAATCCAAAAATAAAATCACTAATAATAAATCTCTATGACTTAGTCACAATCAACAGGAATAGATTTGTCCTAAATAAAACTTAACAGAAAATAAAAACACTAAACTAATAAATTAACAGAAAAGAAAAGGTAAAACAACTAATTTTAACAGAAAGTATTTTTCATAAAATTTTATCTGCAAAAAGAAACAAATAAAAAGCTACTATATAACTCTATTTATGACCTAATCAAGTTTTCATACAAAACTAAAGAAAATAATTTTTTTAAAATAAAAATAAAATCTTCTACTGTTCACTAACAGAAACAAAACTAAACTTGTCAGAAATGACAAAAGAAAATAATTAAAATCTATTAAAAATTAAAAGAAAAAGAATTAACTTAAAACAAATCAAAACAGTACTGTTTTTGGTCTAATCTAATTTTAAATAAAACAAAAACAAATTTGTAACTTCTACTGGATAGGCAAAGGTCCTAGTGACCAGGAGCAAAAAGAATCAACTGAAAATATATTTTCAAACTCAAGATATGGCCAAAATAATGATTTGATCAAATTCATGTAAATTCAAATTTAAACTATTCAAATTTGAAAACTAAAGGCACAAACAGAAACTACATAAAATTTGTGACACAGTGCAATTGGAATCACTCAAAGACATTAAAAATCCTAAAAGATTTTAAAGATCTAAGATCAGAACTATTTCTGAAAAACTAAAACAGAACTGAAAAAAAATAAAAGTCTACGGATCGGACAGGGTACACGTGGCTGCTCCTGATTGGCTAGGAGATGTGGGCTCCCTAAGTAAACTAGCGGACGGCCGAGCCCTAACAAAACTGCTTCGGTCAACTAAATAAAAACAACCAAGCCGGTGGTTCACTTAAAATAAACCGAAGGGGTGCGCGGGGCCTAATCTAACGCGTCTTTTTTTTATCGAATGGCGGAGATTTGAAGAGGAGCTCACCTCAGCGGCGGTGGAGCTCCGGCGAGGTCGGCGGCTTCGGGCGTCGTCGACAGGGGCGCTCCGGTGGTCGTTGGTGTCGGCAAAGTAGATGAGGAGGTGTAGCGGACGTCGGCGAGTCCGGTGGTAGTCGTGGCGACGGCGGAGGCGGTCGGAGTCGATCGGCGGCGAGCTCGGGGCGGAGGTGGCGCTCGGTGGTCGTCGTCGACGGCGCTCCGGTGGGTGTTGGGCTCGGGCCGTCGGGCGAGAGCACGAGGAGGTGTGGGCGAGGGTGGTGAGCTTGTTGGTGGTGGTGGCGGGGCTCGGGGAGGGTACGGTGGTGAGTGGGGGCGGCAATGGCGAGTGGCGGCTCGGGGTAGCTCCGGCGAGCGATTCCGGCATCGAGATGGGGTCGGGGTTAGGGCTTTAGGGTGGAATCAAGAGGGGAGGGCAAAGGCTTTATAGGGAGGCTGCCGTGGGCGAGGGGGCGAGGCCAGACGACAAGAAAATCATGAGGGGATCGGATCCGCGGCGGATCTCCGACGGGAAGGAAAGTGGAGGAGGAAGAAGAGGAAGGCGAGCGTCAGCTGATGCGGGCGGACGATGGGGTCCACTGTCAGCGAGTGAGAGGGAAAGGAAACGGATTGGGCAGCCGATCCATAGGAGATTCGGTGCGCGCGGGGCTGAGCTGGGCCTGTTGGCGCTGTGGGCCGCGGGGGCAGATCGGCTTAGGCCAACTTTTCTTTTTCTGTTGTTTTTTATAAAACAGAGAAGAAAACTAAAACAAAGGAAATAAATAAAAACTATACATAGACATATTATATATCAAAATGATCAGAAAAAAGATTTCCTAAAACATGAACTATTTTTAAGAGGCAAAATAAATATTTTATAAAATCATTTTTTTAAAATTCAAATAAATCCAAATTTGACTTTCAAATATTTTGGCATTTATTTTCTTCTGACTTTTTGGAGAGTCATGTTACCTCCTCTCATACTTTTGATCAAAGTATTTTTGTTAGGGAATTTTGAATATAATTCAAATGCCAATTTTGAAATGAAGTCAAATGAAATCTTTCAAATTCAAATGCCAGTTTGAGAATGGCTTTCTACTTCCCACTCTATTTCCAATAAATGAAGAAGTCATATTATCTCCCCTCATGAAAATCCTTGAGTGGCATAAAGTCTCTGGTTTGAAAATATTTGAAATGGAATTTCAAATCATTTTCAAATCCCTTTTTATTTCTTTAAATCAAAGATGTCATATCATCTTCACTCTAAGGTTTTGTGATGAAATGAATTTGAATTCCCTGGGATCAAAATGCAAAGTGAAAGTTTTGGGAAAGTCCTTTTATTCCCTCTCATTAAAATTTCAAAAAGTTTCAAATTTCACTCACTTTCAATCAATCAATCAAACAAACAATCAAAGTTATTTAATTAATATAATATTCCAAAATTTAGAATTTTGGGATGTTATATCATGAGCAAGCAAGTTGGATGCACACCCACTTAGTTTCCATTGAGCTTTCATACACTTATAGCTCTTAGTGCATCGGTTGCATGCCAATCCCTACTCCTCGCATTGATATCGATTGATGGGCTTCTCCATTGCCTATTGATCCGCCGAGTTGATGCGAGCCTTTCTTCCTTTTTGACTTCTCCTATATATATTTACCACCGCATTCTATTCCACCTATAGTGCTAGTGTCCATGTCTCACGCTCATGTATTGAGTGGAGTTGAAAATGCTAAAGCGCGTTAAAAAGTATGATACAATTGCCTGGTTTGACACAGGGGTGCTCGTGATTTATATTTATGCAGTGAAGGCGGAGTCATGCCATGCTTACATAATTCAATGAGTACGGATAACATTCGTTGAGCATCATATATTTTGAAATTTTAATGATTATGTTCTTGTATTCATGGATATTATTATGTTGACATCAATTACTTCATCGTTTCTCAATATTCACACCATAAGAGAGATTACATGATAAACATGCTAGGTAGCATTGAACATAAAAAAAATCTGTTTTTATCATTTACCTACTCATCTGAATTAAGCTTGGGGATGCTGATACGTCTCCAACGAATCTATAATTTTTGATTGTTTCATGCTATTATATTATCAATCTTGGATACATTATATGCTTTATATGCAATTTTATATCATTTTTGGGAGCTAACCTATTAACTCAGTGCCTAGTGCCAGTTGCTGTTTTTTGCTTGTTTTTTGGTTTTTTAGGAAATCAGTACCAAACGAAGTCCAAACGGAATAAAACTTTACGATGATTTTTTCTGGACCAGAAGGGACCCTAGAAGGTTCGGGAGGAGGCCAGAAGCCCTACGGGAGAGCCAGGGGCTCACCTGGCGCGCCCCTGGGGGGCACCACCTGAGCTCGTGGGTCCCATGCAGCTCCGTTTGACCTAATTCCACTTCTATAAATTCCCATAAATCCCAAAACCAACAGAGAGCCACCCGAAATAACTTTTCTGCTGGCGCAAGCTTCTGTTCTTCCGCGATCCCATCTGGAGGCCTTTTTTGATGATCTGCCGGAGGGGGAATCGATCATGGAGGGCTTCTATATCAACCTTGCTGCCCTTCCGATGATGTGTGAGTAGTTTACCACAGACCTACAGGTCCATAGCTAGTAGCTAGATGGCTTCTTCTCTCTCTTTGATCTTCAATACAAAGTTCTCCATGATCTCCATGGAGTTCTATCCGATGTAATCTCCTTTTGCGGTGTGTTTGTTGGGATCCGATGAATTGTGGGTTTATGATCAGATTATTCATTGAGAGTAATTGAATCTTTTCTGAATTTTATTATGCATGATTGTTATAGCTTTGTATTTCTCTCCGATCTATCCATTTAGTTTGGCCAACTAAATTGATTTATCTTCATTGGGAGATGTGCTTTGTGATGGGTTAAATCTTGCGGTGTCCTCACCCAGTGACAGTAGGGGTAGCGAGGCACGTATTTGTATTGTTGCCATTAAGGGTAAAACGAGGGGATTTATTCATATTGCTTGAGTTTATTCTGTCTACATCATGTCATCTTGCTTAAAGTGTTACTCTGTTTGTTATGAACTTAATACCATAGATGCATGCTGGATAGCGGTCGATTGGTGGAGTAATAGTAGTAGATGCAGGCAAGATTCGGTCTACTTGTCACGGACGTGATGCCTATATACATGATCATTGCCATGAATAGCATCATAATTATGTGCTTTTCTATCAATTGCCCAATAGTAATTCGTTTACCCACCGTATGCTATGTTTCGAGAGAGAAGCCTCTAGTGAAAACTATGGCCCCCAGGTCTACTTTAATTATATTAGAAAACCCTAAATTACTTTGCTGCAATTCTTTTACTTTTTATTTACTTTTCAATTTATATATATCTATCACTGTCAGATTTAATCCTTGCAAGTAACGAGTTCAAGGGGATTGACAACCCTCTTGCCCGCGTTGGGTGCAAGTATTTGCTCTCTTCTTTGTAGGCACTGCTTGACTAGGATTTTCTTGGTTCTCCTATTGGTTCGATAACCTTGGTTCTCAGTGAGGAAAATACTATCCGCTACTATATTGCTTCAGCCTTCCTCTTCGCGGAAAATCCCAACGTAGCTCACAAGTAGCAGAGCACTTTGAAAAACGAATTTTTCCACCTTCGAAATGGCTAAGTCTGGGTCCTGGGTGTCCACCGTTTGAACTCCTTTCATCATGCTAAGTGCTTGGGAAGTCTGCATCACCTACAAGACACACAAAGACAAAGAAAACTAATAAAAACTAACAAAGAATAAAGATTATGCAATACTCACGGTGAAAAGGATAAAAACTGGAAATCATGCACATGGACATGTAATTGGCTCAATGGGACATGATATAACTTTATATACGGAGATAATGTGCAACAAATGAGCTATAAAGATGCGTAAAATATGGAGCCATCACAACTCGAACTGGTCAAACAAATCTTTGTCTTCATCAAGCTATGGGTTTTCCTTTCTCAAACTCATTTACCTCTGTAACTTGCATGTGTTCATTAATCCTCTACCGTCTTCTTTCTCAGTGATTGATGCGAAGACTATTATGAGAACTTAGTTATTCCGCTGCCTATGCTATATTTCCTTTCGAATGCACTGCTACTTAGATTTACCTATGTTGATATAGTTATTTCTCTATTCAATTTAGTTTACTCTATATTCTGTTCAGTATTTGTTCTACATATGTTATTTTACTTCCGAAATCCTACATTTTTGAAGTATTGGTTGAATCTCCCATTCGACCCCCCTTGTGGTCGATATCTGGTCCTACAATTGGTATCACAACAAGGTGCTCCCTTGTCTCTTTGTGATTCCGTTTAAACGCCTGGAGTTTAGTGATGTTGACCACAGTTAATTATCAAGGATCAACTCACAAGCCTATCTTTGATGGGAAGGCCTATACTTACTGGAAGCACCAAATGAGATGCCGCAAAAGAGGAATTGATCCTGAGCTATGTAGAGTTGTCAGCGAGGGTTTTATCCGTGAAGACCCTACAAATCTCACCTGTGAAGGCCAAAGGAATATCAATCTGGACGCTCAAGCCTAAGACATTCTCTGCGATTGCTTCACCAGAAAAGAATTCAACTTGTATCAGTGAACTGGAAACTGCTAAGGAAGTTTGGGATGTCTTTTCCGAGGTCAATGAAGGCGTTTCCTCTCGGCGTGAAATCAAGATGGATGTTCTTTGCAATAGGTTAAAACAATTTCAGGAGAAAAGGCTCATAGAGTGTTCAAGACACCTACTCGAGACTTGTCACTATCAACAATGAGTTGAAAGGTCTCAGAGCTAAGGATGTTGAAAATCATGGTGTTGTGAATAAGCTGTTAAGGTCCCTCAATGATTCATTCAACACTCTGGTCATGTTGATTATGAATGATCCGTACTACAAAATTCTTGATGTCACAAATATTCTAGAGAGATCAATACTCATGAACTGCAAATAGAGAAGAAATCTGATCTCTATGGGTCGAGCTAAAAACATAATTATGCTTTGAAGGTCAAGGTTGATTCTGCCTCTGAAGAAGAACCATGTGGGTGTGACTCTGACGATCCTGAGTTGTTTGACCAAGACCTCACTCTGTGGTAAAGAAGTTCAACTAATTTCAGAAAGGAAATAAATCGCTTTCCGAGGAAGAAGTCAAAGAATGACTCCAAGAAAATTTCTGGCTCAAGTTCATCATCAGATGCAAATAAAATCACTTGCTTCAAATGCAAAAAAATCTGGACAATATATTGCTAATTGTCATCTGTGGGAAAGTTGAAGCTAAGAAGAAGAGCAAGAGCAAAGATGACAGTTTTGAGAAGAAGAAGAAGAAGAAGAAAAATTCATCATCAAAGTACTAGTCCTTCAAGACAGAGAATTGGACAAGGGAGAAAGCTATCTACCAATGGAAATGGACTCCAAGGAAGAAGCCTCTAGATCCGAGGCATATGAAGCAGCAACTTTTGTCGAGGATTCAGACTCCGGCTTAGCTGGCATCACATGAGCCTCATCACTAAGACATCGATTCTTCTTCGATGATGATGGAAGCGATGATGAAGCTCGTGCCTTCTGCTTCATGGCTAAGGCCTCTAAGGTATCTTACGAGAAGTCCCACTATGATTCTAGTGATGATGATTTACTCTTTGAAGAATTAGATAGCATGAAACCTACCTATTCTAAAATTTCTTCAATTGCTAAAGAGCAACAAAACTCCCAGGATATGTGAAAAAACTCTCGATAAACAAGAAGATCTTTTGATCGATGAAATGGAGAAAAAACAAACTTTGACTAATGAGCATGAGCTTTTGAAGTCTAAGTTTGAGGAACTATCCTCTCGTCATGATGCACTTTTAGCTGATCATGAGAAACTTACCTTTGAGTTTCTGAAACAGAATCAAGAGCTTAAGAAGTTGAAAGCATATCATGATGACTTGAGGATGGAAAATGATTGTTTCCTCTCGCTCAGCAGATATGTGCTTCTCAAGAGGAGTTTGTTCATCCTTGCTTAAAATGCATGGAATGTGATTCTGCTAATTCTTCAGCTGAGTAATCAACTATCTCTGAGATTATTTTCTCAAATTCTTATACTACTGCTGTGGACGCTAACCCCTCATATGAGGAAACCACAAATATTATGAATGAAAATGATAGGATGAAGAATTTACTTGAGACAGGAATGTTCAAAAGTTTCAAAGGGCACCAAGGCCTTTGTGATGTTCTCAAGAAGCATATCCTCAACAAGAATCAAAGGAAAGAGGGACATTGTTTTACGAGAAACATCAATGCTAATGGTTCCTACTGGACTCCTGAATAATATCCCAGACTCAATGGGTGCTCTCAAAATGAAAACCCCTTGATCCTTTACTCTTGTCTGAGTATGACCTTGTAGTAGAAACACTCAGTCTCCTTGGTGGCTCTGCACTTAGACTTTTTCTGGGACGCCCTTGCCTTTCTTGGACTTGCTTTTCTTCTTGAAACTTGCGATCTTGTTCACCATCATCACATGCTTGGTGTTCTTCTGCATTCCAGATTCCATAATTTTTAGCGTAGCAAATAACTTGTCTGCCACTCTTGTCCATCAAATTCATGTTGTAATATATGACAAACCCATCGTAAGACAAGGGGAGTGAAGCAAGAACGATATCAATCCCGAGTGTCGCTAGAATTCCAAATTCCAAGTCAGCAAGCCTATCACAATAGCTAGCTAACTTAACCACATGTTCACTAACTGAAGAAACTTCAGCCATCTTGCATTCAATCAAGGCCTTAGTTCTTTCAAAACATTCGGTCCTTGCCTGTGATACGTCTCTGACGTATCTATAATTTTTTATTGTTTCATGCTATTATATTATCATTCTTAGATACTTTATATGCAATTTAATATCATTTTTGGGGACTAACCTATTAACTCAGTGCCTAGTGCCAGTTGCTGTTTTCTGCTTGTTTTTGGTTTTAAAGAAAATCTGTACCAAACGGAGTCCAAACGCTAAGAAACTTTTTGATGATTTTTTCTGGACAAAAGAGACCCTAGAAGATTTGGGGGAGGACTAGAAGACATATGAGG
The DNA here is from genome assembly GCA_039707655.1 of Elymus sibiricus. NCBI lineage: Eukaryota > Viridiplantae > Streptophyta > Magnoliopsida > Poales > Poaceae > Elymus > Elymus sibiricus. The sequence goes on from CM077674.1 coordinate 260,790,433, forward strand.
AGACGGCAAGGCAACAGGGCGCACCCTGGGGGGGTAAGCGCGCCTTGATGCCTTGTGGTCCCCTCATGGCTCTGTCTGACCTAATTCTAGCGCTATAAATTCTAAAATATTCCAAAACCCCCAGAGAGCCACCCGAAACAATTTTTCCGCTGCCGCAAGTCTTTGTTCTTCCGCGATCCCATCTAGAGGCCTTTTCCAATACTCTGCTGTATGGGGAATCGATCACGGAGGGCTTCTACATCAACCTTGCTGACCTTCCGATGATGTGTGAGTAGTCCACCACAGACCTACGGGTCCATAGTGATTAGCTAGATGGTTTTCTCTCTCTCTTTGATCTTCAATACAATGTTCTCTTCGGAGATCGATTCAATGTAATGTTCTTTTGCGGTGTGTTTGTTGGGATCCGATGAATTGTGGGTCTATGATCAGATTATTCATTGAAAGTAATTGAGTCCTTTCTGAACTTTATTATGTATGATTGTTATAGGTATGTAATGCTTTCTGATCTATGGGTTTTCTTTGGCCAAGTTGATTCATTGATCTTCAGTGGAAGTGGTGCATAGTAGTAGGTTGGAGCCGTCCCTTTTGAAAAGTGGATCTTTAGTCCATTCATTCTAAGTACTTTATTATTTATTCTATAGAATCAGAAGGTTTCGCAGGCATGTGCTTCATGGCGACAAGTCGTAAAGCATGGATAGGTGGAAATGCGCTATAAAGATTCGGCATCGCTCGATCAAACAAAGGGAAAAATCATGAAGAATCTGATCTTGCTCTGAAACATCTACCAAGGGTTCGCTGTCAATGCAATTTGAGTTGGCCAACTCCGGTGCCTCTAAGTCAGAAGTATCTCTATTGGCAAGCTCTCATTGACATAATCCGGTGTTCTTGCGGTGTCCTCACCCAGTGACAGCACGGGTAGCGAGGTACTTATTGTATTGTTGCTACAAAGGAGAAAACGACGTGGTTTAATCATATTGATTGGTTTTATTCTATCTACATTATGTCATTGATGACCCACAAGTATAGGGGATCAATCGTAGTCCTTTCGATAAGTAAGAGTGTCGAACCCAACGAGGAGCAGAAGGAAATGACAAGCGGTTTTCAGTAAGGTATTCTCTGCAAGTACTGAAAGTAGCGGTAACAGATAGTTTCGGTAGCAAGATAATTCGTAACAAGTAACAAGTATAATAAAGTCCAGCAAGGTGGCCCAATCCTTTTTATAGCAAAGGACAAGCCGGAACGAACTCGTATAATAAGCAAAGCGTTCTCGAGGACACATGGGAATTTCATCTAGTCACTTTCATCATGTTTGTTTGATTCGCGTTCGCTACTTTGATAACTTGATATGTGGGTGGACCGGTGCTTGGGCGCTGTTCCCACTTATGATTACCCCCTCTTGCAAGCATCCGCAACTACGAAAGAAGAATTAAGATAACTCTAACCATATCATGAAGCATATGGATCCAAATCAGCCCCTTACAGAATAGCGCATAAACTAGGGTTTAAGCTTCTGTCACTCTAGCAACCCATCATCTAATTACTACTCCACAATGCCTTCCCTTAGGCCCAAAGATGGTGAAGTGTCATGTAGTCGACGTTCACACGACACCACTAAAGGAAGCACAACATACATAGCATCAAAATATCAAACGAATACCAAATTCACATGATTACTTATGACAAGACTTCTCCCATGTCCTCAAGAACAAAAGCAACTACTCACAAATCATATTCGTGTTCAAGATCAGAGGGGTATTGAATAGCATTGAGGATCTGAACATATAATCTTCCACCAAATAAACCAACTAGCATCAACTACAAGATGTAATCAACACTACTAGCAACCCACAGGTACCAATATGAGGTTTTGAGACAAAGATTGAATACAAGAGATGAACTAGGGTTTGAGATGAGATGGTGCTGGTGAAGATGTTGATGAATATTGGTCCTCCCACGATGAGAGGATCGTTGGTGATGTCGATGGCTTCGATTTCCCCCTCCCGGAGGGAAGTTCCCCGGCGGAATCGCTCCGCCGGAGAGCAAAATAGCTCCTGCCCAGGTTCCGTCTCGAGATGGCGGCGCTTCATCCCGAAAGTTTTCTTCTATTTTTTTCAAGGGCAAATGGCTTCATATAGCAAAAGGAGGGGGCCGGAGGCCTGCCAGGGGCCCCACAAGCTTGGGGGGCGCGCCCCCAGGCTTGTGGCTGCCTGGTGGGTCCCCTCATGTTGATTCTTTCGCCAGTATTTTTTATATATTCCAAAATAATTCTCCATAAATTTTCAGGTCATGTGGAATTGTGCAAAATAGCTATCTCTGTTTCACCCCTTTCCGGTCCAGAATTCCAGCTGCCGGCATTCTCCCTCTTCATGTGAATCTTGCAAAATAAGAGAGAAAAGGCATAAGAATTGTACCATAAAGTGAAATAATGATCAAAAACATAATAATTATTAGTAGGAAATCATGATGCAAATTGGACGTATCAACTCCCCCAAGCTTAGACCTCGCTTGTCCTCAAGCGAAAACCGAAATCGATAATCATGTCCAGATGTTTATAGAGATGTGTCGATAAAAATAAAATACGGACATGGAGCATCATGATCTTTATTATAACAACAATATATCATCATAAAAGTTCTCATGAAAAACTGATAATTCATCCACAAGTTAAAGTATGAACCATAAACCAAATTGAAAACTAACAAACTATGATCTTAGTTACTGAAGCAATTGCAATTCATCATATTATCAGAAAGAGTCTATGTAAGAGCTTTGTGTAGCAAGTTCACATACTCAACTATCATTTAGTCTTCTATGGTTGCTCACACTCACGGCATACTTGTGGAGCAAAAGTTTCAGTCGGACACATAGAAAGATAGGGGCTTATAATTTCGCCTCCCAACATATTTACCTCAAGGGTAATGTCAACAATAATAACTCATGATCACCTACATCCAACTAGATATATATGCCTAGATCAATCCCCACCACATGATGCTTGCCAAGAGAGAAAATAAAAACGGAATAGAGGAGAATACTATTGACTCTTGCATGAAAGTAAATACATAAAGTAAAAGATAGGCCCTTCGCAGAGGGAAGCAGAGGTTGTCATGCACTTTTTGTTTTTGTATGTGCAAGCTCTTAATGTAAAGGAACATCACTTTATATTGCCCCTTGTGATGGCGACCTTTATTATGCAGTCTTTCACTTTTATTACTCCACCATCACAAGATCGTACAAAGCTTATTTTCCCTTACAATAAAAGTTCATACATATTTAGGAGCAATTTTTATTGCTTTGCACCGATGACAACTTACTTGAAGTATCTTATTCAATCCATAGGTAGATATAGTGGATCTCATGGCATGAAACTGGGTTTAAGGGTTTTTGGATGCACAAGTAGTATCTCTACTTAGTACAGAATTTTGGCTAGCAAAAGATAGGGGGCAAACACCACATGTTAGAGGATGCAACACAATATAACTTCTATGTGAATATAAGCAAACATAACTCATTATGTTGTCTTCCTTGTCCAACATCGACTAATTGACATAGAATATTTAATGGGGGCTCACAATCATAAAAGATGTCCAAGATAGTGTATTTATATGTGAGACCTCTCTTCCTTCATTACTTTTTCATGAATTGCAACAATGACCAATGCTATGCTTGTCAACTTCCAACAAGTTTTATCAATTATACTTCTTTTATGTGAAGTCATCACTCCCCATGGAATTAGCATATGATCTTACATTCTTATTCTCTTTATTTTATTTCTAAGATTAGATTAACAAAAGCAAAACACTCAACTCAAACTACTCTTTATTATATAACTTTCACACACGATTACATAGATAGATAGATCACAAAGCAAGCACTCAAAATTAAATCATACTAAAACTTTATTCTTCTAAATCACGAAATAACTAAGGATCGAACTAAGATAGATAATGATGATAAAAAGTGATGATGATACGATACCGGGGCAAATCCCCCAAGCTTGGCACAAGCCAAGGGTGGTGCCCATACCCATGTACTCAAATCTCCTTCTTCGGTGATGGTGGTGATGAAGTGGTGGGCTTGTCCTCCGTCTTCCAAGGCGTAGGTTCTCCATCATAAAAGGACGAACGTGTTTCCGGAGTCCTAAAATTTGCAGCTAAACTCATACCTTTGAACTTGGCCTCATACTCAAAATTTTGATTTTGTAGATCATATATTTGGGCCTGAAGATAATCAATCCGGTCATTGAGCTTGAAGATGACGTCCCCAATATTCTTGCCGTCCATCTTGTGCTCACGGATGAACTCCGTGATCATGGAGTGGTTAGCACAAAGTCCGTGCTCCACCATCCCCTGGCACTTGAAGATCTCCTGTTCCACCGCTTCCAGCCTGGCCTTCTCGCTCCCGGTCTTCTTAAGTCCTTGAACGTCCCGGATGTGGAGCACCCCCTCACGCATCTCAATGGCTTGAGGGTGCTTCATCACCTCCGGTAGGTACGGGTTGATGACCTTCTCGTAGAACTTGTCCTTGGACGAGCTTGGAGACGCCATGGCGATCTAGATCTGTCAAAAAAACAGCCCAAAACAAGAACAGAGGAGAAACTTGCGATGCGGTGGTCAAAACACCCGTGAGTATATATAATTAATTTTTCCTGTGCATGACAAGTAACATGGAAGAAAAACGGAGTCGGGAAAGTCCACGAGGGAGCCACAAGCCTGGTAGGCGCGCCCTGGGGGTAGGGCGCGCCCCCTGGCTTGTCGCCTCCTCATGCACTTTTCGGACTGTTTATTATTTTCCTAATTTTCTATATATTCCAAAACGAACAGAAAGTACTTTTATGGAAGTTTTGGAGTCGGTTTACTTACCGTACCACATACCTACTCCTTTCCAGGCTTCTGGAGCGTTCTTGAAGGTTTCCTTTATGTGTTCCTCCAGTGTCATTGTTTGAATAATATTAGTTTCAACATTAATAGGCGTACCTGAGATATAATGTTTAATTCTTTGCCCATTAACCACCCTCGGATTATTGCCTTCGGAGTTGTTTGTTTTGATGGCTCCGGAGCGATAAACTTCTTCGATGATATACGACCCTTCCCATTTAGAGAGAAGTTTTCCTGCAAAAAATCTTAAACGAGAATTGTATAATAGAACATGATCACCTATTTTGAATTCCCACTTTTGAATTTTTTTATCATGCCATCTTTTAAATTTTTCTTTAAACAACTTGGCATTTTCATAAGCTTGGGTTCTCCATTCATCTAAAGAACTAATATCAAATAACCTCTTTTCACCGGCAAGTTTAAAATCATAGTTAAGTTCCTTAATTGCCCAATATGCTTTATGTTCTGACTGAAGAGGTAAATGACATGCTTTCCCATAAACCATTTTATATGGAGACATACCCATAGGATTTTTATAAGCAGTTCTATAAGCCCATATGTCGGTGTATAAAACATGGGTATTTTATACCCTGACTTATGCATAGACAGTAGCGGCTTCCTTGCCAGCCAAGGCTTGCCAAAAATCGCCAAGACCAAGATTCAAGACCCAGATGCAGAGGCTACTGGGGAGAAGTTCAAGACACAGCACCAACAAGCACTCAACTAATAACGAAGACGAAGACATTCTTTGCCGGCAAGGCTTAACCGGCAAGACGAAGGCCCGGCAAGCTCCGTGCCGGCAAGCTCTCGCCAGCACATCAGCGATCCACCTCACCGGGCAGCTAGTCGCTAATCGGTGAGGTGTCGACCGCGCAGGCTGGTTGGTGAGGTTTGTCAGGCACGTGTCAGCACGTGGGGAGAAGATTTACCTTTAATGACACCCGTCCAGGAGGCGTGTCAGAATAATACGAGGTAGCTGGGTGAGCGGTGCAGGAACCTTGCCGGGGCTGCCTCTCCACATGACACCTGACGGTGCATTTAATGCCTTTGTCCTAAACTGGCAGAGTTAGGTATGATAGCACTGTTTGCTATCCAGTCACTATGTAATTACTGTTTTGCCATTGTGGTAACCCCTTGAGCTATAAAAGGAGGGCCGAGGCAACAGTTAGGGGGATTCAGACCCTTTTTCAAACACCTGCATGTCTCGTGTAGCTGCTCTCCCCGCACCTTGCCGGGAGAAGCGCTCCTTGTATTTGTGCTCTCATACAACCAATACACCAAAAACAGGAGTAGGGTTTTACGATTCTCAGTGGTCCGAACCTGGGTAAATCCCTCACGCCTTCCATTGGTTCTGCTCTTTGTGCACGTCGATCTTCTCTGCCGAACCACAAAGGGGCTGGATGGCCCCATAGATGGTCGTACCCACGACATCTTTGGTGCGCCAGGTAGGGGAGCTCGCTTGCCCGAACCTGAATTAGTGGATTGCGCGTCGTCTTCATCAACTTCATCGTCATCTTCCTCGTCGTCAATGGCCCCCAAGAAAAAGGGCATCACGATGACGGCCCCTTCGCACGGGTCCACAGGCGGTGCGGCCAATGCGGGCGGTACGGAGACCGTGGTTGGCACGACCAGCGCAGGCGACGCGGTCGCCATGCCCACCATGGTCGGCGCAGGAGGCGAGCACGCTGGGGGTAGTCAGCTTCCTCGATCCTCTGGCGAACGAAGCCGAGACGGTGCGAGCGGGGCAGACGGACGTCTTCCTCCTCCTCCTCGCCGCGCCGACGAATGCAGCCACCGGAGAGGTAACGCCCGGGCCGGCGCGAGCCAAGATCCTGTCACGACGGTGTCCAAGGATGCAGCTTCGGGATAGACGCCGCGCCCCTCGCACAACGGGCGCGGTATAGCTCCAAGCGGCACCCACGACTCCGGGCAGCGGCGACCTGACGGCAAAACTCCTGTTGATCAAATCCTAGATCCTCAGGCACCACCTCCGCCACGGCGACCTGCTGCTGATCATGCGCCATGGCAGCAAGACCATGATGGCGCTCCTGCTGGCTCTACCTGGAGTAGAGTGACGTCGTGCCCTTCGCTTTCGGCCATGCTAGCCACGGCAGCAGAAGCAATGGCGCGAGCCCAGATGCTGCTAAATTTCCCTCCAGCGGCAGAGAAGATGGATGAGTGGAGAGCCACCATCCAAAGCTTGATTGGGTTTGCTGAGGCCAGCAAATCGCAGCAAGCGGAGCCCTCGCGGCGTCCGCAAACAGCACCAGTAGCTCCAACTGGTGGCCGTGTTGATGGTGTTGTGCTAACGGTGCAATCACCTCAGCGGCAACAGTCTCAACAGCAGCAACGCCAACAGACGCGGCAAGCTCAACGATCTTTGGAGCCCGACGAGATGTCGATGGCCTCTTCGGACCCGTGAGCACGGCAAGACCAGCGGCAAGTGCTGCGAGACAGGCATGCAGAAGACGCCCGCACCACCATCGAACGGCGCCCGGAGGTGCGCCGCCAATCTGACGCGTGCAACGGCCCCATCATTGATGATCCTGCGCCAGGGGTTGGCGGATATATACCTTACGAGGTCGGGTGTCCTGCCTTCTCCCGAGAGCTGTGGCAAGTCCGATGGCCGTCCGTCCGGGCCTTCAAGCCAGTGGTACCAGAAAAGTACGATGGCAAGCTGAACCCGACAGAATTTCTGGGCATCTACACGATTGCCGCGCAAGCTGCCGGAGGAAGAGATGAGAAAATCCTCGCCAACTACTTTCCATTGGTACTGAAGCCCAACGTGAGATCCTGGTTGATGAACTTGCCAGAGAACTCCATTTTTCTTCGTAGGAAGATCTCTGTAACGAGTTTGTTGGTGCCTTTACTGGTGGCCACAAGGCCCCTGGGCAGCCCAACGACCTGCAGGTGATCCCGCAAAGAGATGGAGAAACTTTGCGCAAATACATTCAGAGGTTCAGCCGTGTGCACCGTAACATTCCAGATGTACACCCCGCAACCGTCATTGCCGCCTTTCACACGAATGTGCGCAATCGGAGGATGCGGGAGAATATGAACGTCAAGTTGCCCAAAACCGTCAACGAGCTCTATACGTTGGCGGATAAATGCGCGTGTGCTGAGGAAGGAAGAAGGCTTCCCAGGGAAGACGCTGGTGTCAAGGTGGATTCTGAGGACGACGACGCAGCCACCCCGAGGAAGAAAGGCCGAAAGCGCAACAGGAAGTGCAAAGGAAAAACTGTTATGGCTGTCGAGGGCTCCGGCAACTCTGAGTCCGCCAAGAAGGCCAAGACTGAGAACTCCGTCAAGGAGGCAGCTGTATGCGCCGCTTGCCAGGAGGCGGCGGCAAACGAGAAGGCCGGAAAATCTGATGGGCCGTACTGCAAGATTCATCGCACCAAGGGCCATGATCTCCAAGAGTGCCGACAAGTCAAGCACCTTGTTGATAAACAGAAGGCTGAATATGAGAAACATGACAAAGAGAAGGGCCAAGATGGTGCCGGTGGGTCTGGCAAAAAGGGCCGTGGCGGTCGAGGAGGCCGTCGCGGCAAGGCCAAGCAACAGAAAGAGAAACCTGCTAGAGACCGCGAAAAGAAAGAGCAAGATGATGGAAGTGCGGAAGAAGAGGATGACGGAGAGTCCAGTGAACAGGAATTCCAGAAGGCAACCGAGGCCATGTGCGTTGACGGAGGCGCATCTTTGCACTCCTCTCACCGCCAACTTAAGCAGTGGGCACGTGAAGTCAATGCGGCAGAACCGGCAATGGGCTCTCAAAAGCCACTCAAGTGGCCGCACATGCCTATCATTTTCGATGCTAAGGACCACCCTGACCTCACAACTGCGGTCGGGTGTTTGCCGTTGTTGGTGTCGCCAACAATTCGCAACCTCCAGGTCACGAAAATGTTAGTTGATGGTGGGGCCGGCCTAAACTTGATTTCTCCAGAAGTAATCAAGAGGCTGCAGATCCCCGACGAGGAACTCGAGAAAAAGGCACATTTCAAGGAGTAAACCCGGGAAGAAGCCAGCCTAAGGGAAAGATCACGTTGCCGTTAACGTTTGGCGGGGAATTGAACTACAGGACGGAGAAGATTGTGTTTGACGTTATCAAGATCCCCTTGCCGTATAATGGAATTCTTGGCCGCCCAGCCTTGGCAAAATTCATGGCAGCATCTCACTATGCCTACAACACGTTGAAGATGCCAGGGCCGATGAGTGTCATTTCCATCAACTCCGACAAGAAAGATGCAGTCATTTGCATCGATAAGATGTACAGAGACGCGGTTGCAGCAGAGGCTGCCAAGGCACCCGCTCCCGCCAAGAAGAAAGAAAACAAGAAGTCCGGCAAGACCTCTAGCAAGGATTCCGGGAAGCGCACCTCTTCGGAGTGCTGCGCACCTGTTGAAGACTTGCCGGAGTGCTCTACCAGTAAAAAATCCAAAGCTACTTCACCAGCGACCAAAAAGGTGCTGGCGAGGGAGGACGGCATTGATGGTACCTTCACCATCAGTGCCACCCTTGACAACAAATAGGAAAGCGCGCTCATTGCCTTTCTACGGGCGAATGTCGATGTGTTTGCATGGCGACTATCTGACATCCCCGGTGTTCCCAGGGAGGTAATTGAGCACCACCTTGCCGTATGCCCCCACGCTCGGCCCGTCAAGCAAAAAGTCCGGAAGCAAGCTTAGGAACGGCAACAATTTATTGCCGAAGAAATCAAGAAACTTGAAGCGGTAGGCTTGGTCAGAGGTGTACTACATCCCACTTGGCTGGCGAATCCGGTAGTGGTGCGCAAATCAAATGGAAAGTGGAGACTTTGTATTGATTACACTGATATTAACAAAGCTTGTCCAAAGGATCCTTTCCCCTTGCCGCACATCGATCAAATTGTGGACTCCACTTCCAGCTGTGATTTAGTCTCCTTCCTTGATGCATACTCTGGGTACCATCAAATATTCATGGCCAAGGAGGATGAGGAGAAAACCGCATTCATTACTCCATGTGGCACAAACTGCTTCGTGCGTATGCCTTTCGGATTAAAGAGTGCTGGTTCGACATTCGCAAGAGCAATCCAAATTGGTTTTGAGCCCAGCTGCACAGGAATGTGGAAGCGTACATGGATGATATAGTGGTCAAGAACAAGGCAAATCTACCCTTATTCAGGATTTGGAAGAAACATTTGCGAACTTTTGCAAAATCAATCTAAAGCTCAATCCCAAGAAGTGTGTGTTTGGCATTCCATCCGGCAAGCTTCTCGGATTCTTTGTATCTCAACGAGGAATTGAAGCAAATCCCAACAAGATCAAGGCAATTGAGCAGATTCAAGCACCAAAAAGTGTCAAAGATGTGCGGCATCTTGCCGGCTGTGTTGCTGCCTTGAGTAGGTTCATTTCAAGATCCGCCAAGCGCGCCCTGCCATTTTTCAAGATTTTGAAAAAGGCAGGTCCGATGAAATGGACTCCGGAAGCGGAGGCCACGCTGCAGGACTTGAAAAGATACCTCTCCTCCGTGCCAACGCTAGTTGCACCTAGACCGCAAGAGCCGTTGCTGCTATACGTGGTGGCAACGAATCAAGTGGCTAGTGCTGCATTAGTGGCGCAGAGGGAAGTCGATGGCAAGGAAACACCCCCGGCAAGCCCATCTAGCGACAAACCGGAATCTTTTCCAGCGATGCCTGGTGCTGACAAGCCAGAAACAACGCAAGCAAATGAAGATAATCAACAAACAGTGCCAAAGAAGAAAATGGTGCAACGGCCCATCTATTTTGTTAGTTCCCTTCTATAGGGGGTTGATCAAGATACTCTGGGCTGCAGAAATTGCTTTTCGGCCTTCTTATGGCCTCGAGAAAGCTGCGTCACTACTTCCAAGCACACGAGATCACCGTCGTCACTCGCTTTCTATTGCAACGCATCTTGAGAAATCCAGAGGCAACCGGCAGGATAGTGGAGTGGGCGTTGGAATTGTCGAGCTTTGCGCTTAAATTTGAAAGTACTTCAACCATACAGAGTAGAGCCTTGGTGGAGTTCATTGCAGAATGGACGCCAACGCAAGACGAAGAAATACAAGAAACAGCTCTCCCTGGCAAAGAGATAGCAAAAGAATGGATCATGTACTTTGACGGTGCCTTCTCGCTGCAAGGCGCCGGTGCCGGAGTGCTGCTTGTCGCACCCACCGGAGAGCACCTCAAGTATGTGGTTCAAATGTACTTTCCCAGGGAGCAAGCTACAAACAACACTGCTGAGTACGAAGGACTCCTTGCCGGTCTTAGGATCGCAGTGGACCCTGGAATCAAAAAATTGATCATCCGCGGTGACTCACAGCTTGTTGTGAAGCAAGTAAACGAGGATTACTAGAGCCCGTTGATGGAAGCATACGTGGAAGAAGTGAGGAAATTGGAAGAACACTTTGACGGGTTGCAAACAGAGCACATCCCTCATGCGGAAAACAGTGTTGCTGATCACCTGTCAAAGTGTGCCGCCCAAAAGCTACCTGTGGAACCAGGAACTTTTGTGCTCCATTTAAATCAACCAACCATCACTCCAACAGCACAGGCCAGTAAGAGGAGGAAGTTGAATACCGGCAAGCACTTTCCGGCAGAGCTCCCAGGAGCCGCGAGCGAAAAGGTTACCGGGGACAACGACACGGTTGTCGGTGAGCAGCACCTTAGCGCAAAACCTCAGGTTCTTGCCGCAGAGGCAAGCGCTCCCGCAGCCGAAGAAGCGCCTTTAGTCCTTGTCGTCGAGCCACAGGCTCCGGCATGGGCACAACAGATAGTCCGTTTCCTTCAAACAGGGGAACTTCCCGATAAGCAAGAAGAAGCTAAGAAAGTAGCCCGTCAGTCAAGTATGTATCAGTCGGTGGATAGCATCCTGTACAGAAAGCGACCAAATGGTGTGAAATTGAAGTGTATTTGCTGGGAAGACGGACTGAAGCTGTTGGCAGAGATACATGGAGGCATATGTGGCTCTCACATAGGATCAAGGGCACTTGCCGGCAAAGCTTTCCGGCAAGGCTTCTACTAGCCGACTGCCCTCCAGGATGCGACTGAGCTAGTAACCAAGTGTGAAGCATGCCAGTTCCATTCAAAGGACATACATCAACCAGCTCAAGCTCTCCAAACAATCCCTCTCTCCTGGCCCTTTTCGGTCTGGGGGCTCGATATCTTGGGCCCCTTCCCCCGTGCTGCCAGGGGCTTTGAGTTCTTGTACGTCGCCATCGAGAAGTTCACAAAGTGGCCTGAAGTGGAGCCGGTGAGGAAGGTGACAGCACAATCAGCCGTCAAGTTCTTCAAAGGATTAGTTTGCCGTTTCGGGGTTGCTATCAGAATCATCACCGACAACGGCAAACAATTCACGAGCCGCACCTTCATGCAGTATATCCAAGACCTTGGCAGCAAAATCTGTTTTGCATCTGTCGCTCACCCGAGAAGTACCGGCCAAGCGGAAAGGATGAATGCTGAAGTGCTGCGTGGCCTCAAGACAAGAACCTTTGACAGGCTACGCAAATATGGAAAGCGCTGGATTGATGAGTTGCCGATGGTTCTTTGGTCACTCAGGACGACACCAAATTGAGCTACCGGCCAAACACCCTTCTCCCTAATTTATGGTGCAGAAGCGGTGCTCCCCACAGAACTCATATACGGGTCACCTCGAGTGCTCGCTTACGATGAAGCTGAGCAAGAGCAGCTGCGGCAAGATGACGCAACGCTCCTTGAGGAAGATCGTCTTCGGGCAGCTGTGCGAGCTGCACTCTACCAGCAAGCCTTGCACCGCTATCATAGCCGCAAAGTGCACGCCCGAAGCCTTGAGGAAGGCGACCTTGTTCTTCGGCGCGTTCAGTCCGCCAAGAAATCAAACAAGTTGACGCTGAAGTGGGAAGGCCCTTATCGGGTAGTACGAGTCACCAGACCTGGCGCAGTCCGTCTGGAGACCGAAGATGGCACCCCAGTGCAGAACTCATGGAATATTGAGCATCTTCGCAAGTTCTACCCATAAGGCGCGGTTACTGGGCACTCCCGGCAACCCCTTTTGTACAAGCTTTGTCGGCAAGACTTGTAACCCTTTGTACAAAGCCAGGCGCAGAACCTGTGCATAATAAAGCTAAGTGTTTCGCAACTCTTCGTACATATTTATTTATATATGGATGCATGTGATGTTGTGTTTACACTTTAGTTTGTATGGAATGGCTAATGAACCGTCAAGGTTCCCAAACCGCTCTTTTCTCTTTTTTTTAAAGGACAAGAGAATCCCTCGCGCGCAAGTTTCCTGGGGGGGGAGTGGAGAAAGGGTACCGTTTTAATGACGTTCAAGTGATCATTTCGTATGATGAGGAAAACGGCGCAAGGAAAAGCTAAGTTGAAAAACTTTGAAATTTTTTCCTTGTTACATTTGCGTTTTCCCTTGAACGATTCTGCGTTTGTATGAAAAACCTGCACGCGGGGGAATCTTGTCGCGGTCAGTCCGCGCTCTAGTTTGCCTCGAGTCCGCTCGGCAAGTTCAGCAGCTGCATTCCGGCCCGTCAAGTTACCTTGCCGGCAGCGGCACTTCCAGCAGGCTGCTAAGGACCTGTCCTCGAAGCGCTCGCGACAAGTGTGCGCACCGGCAAGTTTCCTAACAGCGTAGGGAGCGCGATCATACAAAAGCAAAATAAAACGAAGGGAAACAGCACGCATTCACTTAAGCCCGTCAAACACTAGATATTCATTAAATAGGTACTCGATTACATCTTATTGGCACTTTCCCAGGGTTTACATCGAGTGCAAGGAGGGCAAAAGGGGCGCCTAGGCGAAGTCCGGCTTGTTCCCGGAAGGCCAGATGATGGTGCTGCCGGCGATCAGCCAGACTCTTCGTCATTGTCTTCGATCTTCATGTCGGGAACACCGTCGTCATCGCCGTCATCATTGTCACCCTCAGCATCGCTGGAGGAAGCGGTGTCGCTGTCGCTGGAACTTTCCGCGCAGCACTCCAGACGAGCGCCCGAAGCCCCGAAGAACTTCACGATGAGCGTATCTGGCCCATCCAACCTGAAGAGAAGAAGATGCCCATGCCCTAGGCAACGAGCATGAACGAAGGACTTCCACCCGCGTGTGAGATACATGAGGCCGTTGTCAGAGGTCTCAACGGTAACCCAGACTGGGCCGTTGCAGCAACCGTCCACGCGCAGCCCCAAGCCGCGCAAGTGGCGGCCTTCCATCTCCCTGGCAAAAGGATGGGGAAGCCGCAGCCAGCTCTGCTGCCGATCACGCAGTTCCATGACGAATTCCTATGCCGTGTCCTCCGTATGGCCTTCTGACGGAGAAGGAAGAGCCGAAGTCGAAGCAGCGAGCACTCCGCCATGGCCGCCTCGACCACGAGCACCACGCCTTCCGCGACCACGAGCCGCGGCTCTCCCTTGAGCGCTGGAGCTAGCCTCCGCAGCCGCGGCCGAGGCGTGGGCGTGGAGTCGAGGGGAAGCTCTTCCCGCGATGGTAGAGGCACGGCCACGTCCTCTTCACCTCGCCATGACCGTCGTCGGATGCGGAAGAAGAAAATGAGAGAAAGGAGCGGCGGTTGCTGAAGATTGAGGCAGAAGGAGGTGGATGAGCATCGCACCCCACGGCCCCCTCTTTATACGGGGAGTGCGGGGAGCTGGCTCTTCACCGTCTTCGGGCGGCCGCCCACATTCGCCAATCCCACGCCCTGCGCTTCTGACGGGCGCATTACTCTAGCAACCTCCCACGTTCGCCAATCCCACGCAGGCCGTCCTGCTCCACCAATCCATTGCCTTGCATGCATGCAAATGCGCGTGATGGGGGGGGGGGGGGGGCGCAGAAGAAGGAGGAATCATTGCATGAATGGCAGTTATCCCTTGCCACGCGTTGCCATGCACCTATTCAAGTCCGTTTAATGGCAAGGGTTGCCGGAAAGTGACCAAGAGCATACTCAAGGCCAGATTAATGAAGAAGCAAAGAAGATCTCAGAGGAGGCGATAACCATCATGACTGAAAAATTACAGCGGCAGTTTTCCCGCCGCGTGTCTGTGCATTGTTTGGGCCTTGCCCAACGATGCTTCGGACGCGCGTATGGCCCAGGCCCGGGGGCTCCTGTCGGTGTATAAAACATGGGTATTTTATACCCTAACTTATGCACAGACAGTAGCGGCCTCCTTGCCGGCCAGGGCTTGCTGGAAATCGCCAAGACCAAGATTCAAGACCCAGCTGCAGAGGCTACTGGGGAGAAGTTCAAGACACAACACCAACAAGCACTCAACTAATAATGAAGACGAAGACATTCTTTGCCGGCAAGGCTGAACCGGCAAGACGAAGGCCCGGCAAGCTCTCGCCAGCACATCAGAGCTCCACCTCACCGGGCAGCTAGTCGCTAATCGGTGAGGTGTCGACCGC
The DNA here is from genome assembly GCA_039707655.1 of Elymus sibiricus. NCBI lineage: Eukaryota > Viridiplantae > Streptophyta > Magnoliopsida > Poales > Poaceae > Elymus > Elymus sibiricus. Next base: position 260,805,688 of record CM077674.1, read on the forward strand.
GCAGGCTGGTTGGTGAGGTTTGTCGGGCACGTGTCAGCACGCAGGGAGAAGATTTACCTTTAATGACACCCGTCCAGGAGGCGTGTCAGAATAATATGAGGTAGCTGGGCGAGCAGTGCAGGAACCTTGCCGGGGCTGCCTCTCCACATGACACCTGACGGTGCATTTAATGCCTTTGTCCTAAACTGGCAGAGTTAGGTATGATAGCACTGTTTGCTATCCAGTCACTATGTAATTACTGTTTTGCCATTGTGGTAACCCCTTGAGCTATAAAAGGAGGGCCGAGGCAACAGTTAGGGGGATTCGGACCCTTTTTCAAACACCTGCACGTCTCGTGTAGCTGCTCTCCGCACACCTTGCCGGGAGAAGCGCTCCTTGTATTTGTGCTCTCATACAACCAATACACCAAAAGCAGGAGTAGGGTTTTATGCTTCTCAGCGGCCCGAACCTGGGTAAATCGCTCGTGCCTTCCATTGGTTCTACTCTTTGTGCACATCGATCTCCCCTGCCGAACCACAAAGGGGCTGGATGGCCCCATAGATGGTCATACCCACGACACCATAGTGCATCATCAAGTTTCTTAGACCAATTCGTTCTAGATCTATTAACGGTCTTTTGCAAAATTAATTTTATTTCTCTATTAGTTAATTCAACTTGACCACTAGACTGAGGATGATAAGGAGATGCAATTCTATGATTAACATCATATTTAGCAAGCAATTTACGGAAAGCACCATGAATAAAATGTGAACACCATCAGTCATTAAATATATAGGGACTCCAAACCTCAGGAATATAACTTCTTTAAGCATTTTAATGGAAGTGTTATGATCAGCACTACTAGTTGGAATAGCTTCTACCCACTTAGTAACGTAATCAACAACAACTAAAATATGAGTATACCCATTGGATTTAGGAAAAGGTCCCATATAATCAAAACCCCAAACATCAAATGGTTCAATAACAAGTGAATAATTCATAGGCATTTCATAACGTCTACCAACATTACCAATTGTTTGACATTCATCACAAGAGAGGACAAACTTATGTGCATCCTTGAAAAGAGTAGGCCAATAAAAACCGGATTGTAATACCTTGTGTGCAGTTCGGTCCCTCGCATGGTGCCCTCCATATGCCTTAGAGTGACACTTACGTAGGATTTGTTTCTGTTCATGCTCAGGTACACAACGTCTAATAATACCATCTACACCTTCTTTATATAAGTGTGGGTCATCCCAAAAGTAATGTCTTAAATCAAAGAAGAACTTTTTCTTTTGTTGGTATGTGAAACTAGGTGGTATATATTTAGCAACAATGTAATTAGCATAGTCTGCATACCAAGGAGTATTACGAGAAGCATTTATGACAACTAATTGTTCATCAGGGAAATCATCATTAATAGGAAGTGGGTCATCAAGAACATTTTCCATTCTAGACAAATTATCAGCTACGGGATTCTCAGCTCCCTTTCTATCAACAATATGCAAATCAAATTCTTGTAGCAAAAGAACCCACCTAATAAGTCTAGGTTTAGCATCTTTCTTTTCCATAAGATATTTAATAGCAGCATGATCAGTATGAATAGTAACTTTGGAATCAACAATGTAAGATCTGAATTTATCACATGCAAACACATTTGCTAAAAATTCTTTCTCAGTAGTAGCATAATTTCTTTGAGCACTGTCTAGAGTTTTACTAGCATAATGAATAACATTCAATTTCTTATCAACTCTTTGTCCTAGAACAGCACCAACAACATAGTCACTAGCATCACACATAATTTCAAAGGGTAGGTTCCAATCAGGTGGTTGAACAATAGGTGCAGAAATTAAGGCTTTCTTAAGTATTTCAAAGGCTTCTACACAATCATCATCAAAAATGAATGGAACATCTTTTTGCAAAAGATTAGTAAGAGGCCTAGAAATTTTAGAGAAGTCTTTTATAAACCTTCTATAGAAACCAGCATGACTAAGGAAACTTCTTATACCTTTGATATCTTTAGGACATGGCATTTTCTCAATTGCATCAATTTTAGCTTTATCAACCTCAATACCTCTTTCAGAAATTTTATGCCCAAGGACTATACTGTGGCACCCCGGCTCAGAGTCACCGGAGCACCCCATATTCCAGCCCAGAGATCAAGTCTTGTGGAATATGGCACTGCTTGGCATAGAACAAATCATCTCTTTATTACTATAGTTGGAATACAAGGGTTACAAAGAGTTTACAAAAGGTTACATCGACACGGCGATACCACGCCTGCTAAGGTTGCTCTATACCAGTAGCAAAACAACTGGCAGCAGTGAAATAACTATGACGGTGATGAACTCCACTCCGCAGGGACTCTGGCTGGACACGTCCTAGCTCGCAACTCAAAAATCCATGGGCTATGCAAACATGGCAGCACATGCAAACTGGCATGACACGCCAGGTGAGTACTTTGAATGTACTCACAAGCTCACAACAGACAAGAGCATCAAGACATAACAACATCATAGCAAGTATGATTATATCAGATTCAAATGTTATTAAAAAGGGTGGAAGAAAATAATAACATGCTATTGCTAAACTATCCACAAAAGTCACCCTTGCTAAAGTCACAGGAACCACTATGCTCTTGGCTACTCGGTTGAACCACTTACTCTTGTGACCAACTCATGGTCACCTCGAGAACACCCGACGATCATTCTCGAGATCATCTATAAATATCACCAACGGCCTTCTGCCAAGCGGTCACCTCACCACACTGAGACGAGTTCTTCCATCATTATCAAGTCATTCCATCATTGGTGTTGATCAGACAGTGTGACTTAATACGAACAGTGTCCAATACCATGGACGCGGCTATTCGAATAGATTCTTACACTCTGCAGAGGTTGCGCACATTACCCACACCATGGACATTCGTCCAACGAAACTTGTCTAACCTGTGACTCTTCTACTATACCACCGACACGTCCTCTCTGAGGTCATGCCCTGGGTGGCCCCTGTGTCACTTCTGACACCTGCCACCATCATGGCCATACAACCTATCCCAAACGGGGACCTGAGCTCAATATCCAAACTGGGCTCACAAGATTATCGTCGTCTACCTGATCAGGGTAGCACGCACGTATAACCTCCCCTCTTTGGTGGTACCGATAAAAGAGCACAAGGTTAAACCAAGTCAAGGCCGTCCCATTCCGGCAGATGTGGCTGCACTGGAAAGCTCGGTTCAGTGGCACTTGATCAACAATGAAGGAATTTATCCCCCAAGTAATCTTTTCGTCATAACTAATACTCCAGTATAAAAGTGATCCAAGTTATAACAGTAGCCAACTAATGATCCAATGAGTATCACGATCAAACTACTGCTACTGATCCCATAAACAAAATGCCGGACGGAATCACAAAATTAATCATAGATGGTAATCTTTTAATCCTACTGTATCATGACATCGTCCATGAAAACTTCCAACTACTAACACCCTAGTCATCACTATGACAGCAACATATCCAAGAATTTCCCCAAGTGTTGCATGAACTAACTCACTTATCAATAATTCAAATTTTAGCATGAAAACAATTATTTAAACCATGATATTGCAATGCAATTATGCAAATGAGAGTTGTGGCTTGCCTTGCTCCAAAGGAGTGGGGGAATACTCCTAGTCTTCACCAACTAGTCAAAACCACTCTGAAAAATATTTTTGAAACCAGTTGTAAATACCACATAAAGCATTTTCCTCTGTCCAGAAATTCTAGACAGCAAAGAAAAATACCAAACTTTTTAGCAAATAGAGGAGATCATAAGAAAAATAATGCAAAAAGAATGAACTCATTTGGACTTATGGTTTAAAAGATATAGCTGGTCAAAGTTTAGTCAAATTTCTAGATTTATTTGAAATTAACAGAAAAATCAGAAAACCCTGAAGTGGCCACGTCGAAGGCGTAAAACCAGAGTACGCCTCCACTAGCGTACTGCTTCAGGCGCGCACAGGGTCGCTGACAGGTGGGGGCCTCTCGCCAGATTTAAACAGAGAGAGAGGGAGAACAGAGGACGGCGGCTCACCGGTGATGGTTGGCCGGCGTAGAGGCTGCGGCGGCGCCGGGAAATGGTCGGGATGGATCAGGCAGACGACGGCGAGCACTCCCGTACCAGTGGCTCCTCGAATGGTGGCCGGACGGGGTCGCTCCCTTCATCTTAGGCGGCGGTGAGCTTCGGGTGTTGGCTGATCCGGCGACTCTGGCGAGCTCTCGAGCAGCGGAGCGGCTGGGGATGACCAGTGGAGTGCCACGAGCTCGGGGGTGGGCTTGGTTGGAGCTAGGGTGGATGGGGTCGAGCGGGAGACGCAAGGGCAGTGTGGCGGGGCACCTCGCCGGAGACGGAGAAGAAGGGCCTCCTGGCTGGCTCTGGCGCTGCTAGGTGATGATTGGGAGAGGGGGAGCTCGAGTGATGAGGAGAGGGAGGGCTCGGGGGCAGCTTTTATAGCCGAACAGGAGGTGCCCGAGCCGGTCAGCGCCGTGGGGATGCGGTCGAGCTCTGGGGTGAGCTGGCCGTCGTGCTGGCCTGTGGAGCGCGTGGGGAGGTGACGGGAGAGGCCAGGAGCGACGTGATAGGTCCTGGGCCATTAAGGGCGTGCGGACAATGGCGGCGACCGCAGCGCCCTGTTCTGCCTGTGGGCGAACTTGGCCGTGTGCGGCGGCGAGCCTTGCCGGAGAAGGTAGAGGGTTCTGGAGGGGGTACGTGGGTGGAGGCGACGACGTCGGCATGACAGGACAAGAAGGGGCAACGTGGGGCGGCCGGAGTGGTCATGTCCGAGGCGCTCGGCGCGCATAGCACCACTTTGGCCCTGGCAGACGCATGGTCACCGCGTGCATTGGTGCACGCGGTGCGCTCTGGCCCATCCGGTCGTGTCTACGCGATAGTCCTCCCATCCAGTGACCTCCCTGTGCAACTGGTTCGGCAAGAGGTGGCTTGGACAGTTGGCCAGCTTCCAGGCAAGTTTCTGGATAGAAACTTGGGCAAGAAGCTGGGGAAAAATAGCTAGGGTTTTGAGTGGGAAAATTTTTCACACTGAAATGTAGTAGGAAGGTGCCCATACTGGGAAAATTTCAAACCAAACGGTCAAGCTTTGGATGTAGTTGCTTCACAACTGCTTCTCTGGTCCAGAAACTAGTTAAAGAAGATGCACTCACATGGATGGGCTCCTGGAGCTGAAATTTGATATTTGTGGGTCATTGGGTGGTATCAAAATGCTATAAAAATTTCATACCATTTGGACAAGTATAAATGGTACTTCCTTCACAATGCTTTCTACTGGATAGAAGCTTGGAGGAATTTTATGGAGAAAATGGCTAAATGAAATGGGCCCAAAATTTGGTGGAGTGTGTAAATATGGATAGGAGAATGCCCTGGATTAATTTCAGAATTTTTGGAGCAATATAAAATATAGTTGCTTCACAAACTGAAATTGTGACCAGAAACAGAGATTGGATGGTGTGCTCACCATGAGCATGGAATCTTGAATACTTTCACATACCCAAGGTTCATATGGTCCAAAGATTTTATGAGAATTTTCCTGGAATTTTTGGGAAGACAGGAATATAGGTTGCTTCACAACCTAGAGCAAAAAGGTAATACCTCCTTTCTTCCTACTACATTTAGAATTGGGCAAGAATGGAAGTAACATGACTAGAGAGAGGTTTTTGGAGGCTTGAGTCACTTGGGAAAAAGGAGAGTTGAAATATTCCCAAGTTTTAAGTCCATAGAGCCATTCAAAATAAAATCCAAAGCAAATTCCAAATAAAATTCAAATGGGTTTTTGAAAAGAAAAGTTGGTAAAAACCAGGGTGTCACATATACCTTCATTCACCATAAAGTGGCACTTCTCCCAATTCAAGACAAGATTAGTTTCTTCACATATCTACAAAACTCGATCAAGGTTGCTCAAGCAATCATCAAAAGAAGTTCCGTAAACGGAGAAATCATCCATGAAAACCTCAACAATTTTTTCACAAAAGTCAGAGAATATAGCTGTCATACATCTTTGAAAGGTAGCAGGTGCATTACATAAACCAAAAGGCATACAACGATAAGCATAAGTTCCAAAAGGACAAGTAATTGTGGTTTTCTCTTGATCTTCAGGTGAAACAAGTATTTGAGAGAAATCAGAATAACCATCAAGGAAACAAAAGTGTGTATGCTTAGATAATCTTTCTAACATTTGATCAATAAATGGCAAGGGGTAATGATCTTTCCTAGTGGCTTTATTTAATTTCCTAAAATCAATTACCATCCTATAACCAGTTACAATTCTTTGTGGAATAAGTTCATTTTTATCATTAGGAACAACGGTAATACCTCCTTTCTTAGGAACACAATGAACAGGACTTACCCATCTACTATCAGCTATGGGATAAATTATAACTGCCTCGAGAAGCTTTAATATATCAGTTCTTACCACATCCTTCATTCTAGGATTCAGCCTTCTTTGATGATCAACAACGGGTTTAGCGTCTGGATCCATATGTATTTTATGCTAACATAAAGTAGGACTAATGCCCATAAGATCATCGAGAGTATATCCAATAGCAGCCCGGTGCTTCTTCAGAGTTTTAAGTAATCTCTTTTCTTCATGCTCTGAAAGGTTAGGACTAATAATAACAGGATATATCTTCTTTTCATCAAGATAAGCATATTTAAGTCTATGAGGTAATTGCTTTATTCAAACACAGGATCACCCTTGGGTGGAGGAGGATCTCCCAAGGTTTCCACAGGCAAATTATGTTTAAGGATAGGTGCTTGTTTAAAGAACAACTCATCTATTTCATTTCTTTCATTCATATGCATATCATTCTCATGATCTAGCAAATATTATTCTAAAGGATCAGTAGGAGGCACAACAATAGAAGGAAGACCAATAATTTCATCCTTATTAGGTAATTCTTTATCATGAGGTTGTCTACGAAACTTAGAGAAATTAAACTCATGAGACACCTCACCAAAATTAACACTGATAGTTTCTTTACTGCAATCAATCTTGGCATTAACTGTATTCAAGAAAGGTCTACCAAATATAATGGGACAAAAATCATCTTGTGGTGATCCAAGAACAAGAAAATCAGTAGGATATTTGATCTTACCACACAAGACTTCAACATCTCTAACAATCCCAAGTGGTGAAATAGTATCTCTATTTGCAAGCTTAATAGTGACATCAATATCTTCAATATCAACAAGTGCAATATCATTCATGACTTCTTGATAGAGAGTAAATGGAATAGCACTCACACTAGCACCAATATCACATAAACCATGATAGCAATGATCTCCAATTTTAACAGAAATAACAGGCATGCCAATTATAGGTTTGTTTTTATCTTTAGTGTCTGGCTTAGCAATTCTAGTTGCTTCATCACACAAATATATGACATGTCCATCAATATTATCAACCAAAAGATCTTTAACCATTGCAATATTAGGTTCAACTCTAATTTGTTCAGAAGGTCTAGGTGCTCTAATATTACTTTTATTAACCACAGTTGAAGCTTTAGCATGTTCCTTAATCCTAACAGGGAAAGGAGGTTTCTCAAAATAAGCAGTAGGCACAACTGGATCAACATTGTAAACAATTGTTTCTTCTTTAACACTGACAAGTTCTTCATTCAATTCAATAGGTGGATGATATTTAAACTATTTCTCCTTAGGGAGGTTAGCATGAGAAGCAAAAGATTCACAAAAGGTAGCTACTATCTCAGAGTCAAGTCCATATTTAGCACTAAACTTATGAAAAGCATCAGTTTCCATAAAAGATTTAACACAATCGAACTCAAGATTTATACCTGACTCATTACCTTTATCCATTTCTCAATCTTCAGAGTTACGTTTAATTCTTTCCAGAAGATCCCATCTGAATTCAATAGTTCTCTTCATAAAGGAATCAGCAGAAGAAGTATCGAGCATGGATTGATCATTATGAGAAAGCCGAGCATAAAAGTTTTGAAGAATAATTTCTCTTGAGAGCTCATGATTGGGGCATGTGTGCAACATATACTTAAGCCTCCCCCAAGCTTGAGCGATACTTTCTCCTTCACGAGGCCAAAAATTATATATATTATTCCGATCATGATGAACCAAATGCATAGGATAAAATTTCTGGTGAAATTCCAGCTTCAACCGGTTCGAGTCCCATGTTTCAGTATCATCACATAGCCTATACCATGTCAACGCCTTTCCCTCCAAAGATAAAGGGAATACCTTCTACTTAACTCCATCTCCGGATAGACCTGCAAGCTTAAACAATCCACAAATTTCATCCACATATATCAAGTGCATATCAGGATGTACCGTTCCATCTCCTGCATAAGGATTAGCTAGCAGTTTCTCTACCATACCCGAAGGAATTTCATAATAAATATTTTCAGTAGGTTCAGTAGGTTGCGGAGCAACTCTCAATTCTTTCGGTTGAGGTGAAGATGCCCCGAACAAGCCCCTCAAACGATTACTTTCGAGAGTGACAAGTGACAGTAAATTTCAGCACGTAATATAAATGTTTCCTTACCAAATTCCACTCACCAAAGGCGCTTCACTCCCCGGAAACGGTGCCAGAAAAGAGTCTTGATGACCCACAAGTATAGGGGATCAATCGTAGTCCTTTCAATAAGTAAGAGTGTCGAACCCAACGAGGAGCAGAAGGAAATGACAAGCGGTTTTCAGCAAGGTATTCTCTGCAAGTACTGAAAGTAGCGGTAACAGATAGTTTCGGTAGCAAGATAATTCATAACAAGCAACAAGTAACAAGTATAATAAAGTGCAGCAAGGTGGCCCAATCCTTTTTATAGCAAAGGACAAGCCGGAACGAACTCCTATAATAAGCAAAGCGTTCTCGAGGACACATGGGAATTTCATCTAGTCACTTTCATCATGTTTGTTTGATTCGCGTTCGCTACTTTGATAATTTGATATGTGGATGGACCGGTGCTTGGGTGCTGTTCCCAATTATGATTACCCCCTCTTGCAAGCATCCGCAACTACGAAAGAAGAATTAAGATAACTCTAACTATAGCATGAAACATATGGATCCAAATCAGCCCCTTACGGAATAGTGCATAAACTAGGGTTTAAGCTTCTGTCACTCTAGCAACCCATCATCTAATTACTACTCCACAATGTCTTCCCTTAGGCCCAAAGATGGTGAAGTGTCATGTAGTCGACGTTCACATGACACCACTAAAGGAAGCACAACATACATAGCATCAAAATATCGAACGAATATCAAATTCACATGATTACTTATAACAAGACTTCTCCCATGTCGTCAAGAACAAAAGTAACTACTCACAAATCATATTCATGTTCAAGATCAGAGGGGTATTGAATAGCATTAAGGATCTGAACATATAATCTTCCACCAAATAAACCAACTAGCATCAACTACAAGATGTAATCAACACTACTAGCAACCCACAGGTACCAATCTGAGGTTTTGAGACAAAGATTGAATACAAGAGATGAACTCGGGTTTGAGATGAGATGGTGCTGGTGAAGATGTTGATGAAGATTGCTCCTCCCACGATGTGTTGGGTACAACCATCTATGGGGCCATCCAGCCCTTTTGTGGTTCGGCAGGGGAGATCGACTTCCACAAAGAGCAGAATCAGTAGATGGCGTGAGGGATTTACCCAGGTTCGGGCCGCTGAGAAGCGTAAAACCCTACTCCTGCTTTTGGTGTATTGGTTGTATGAGAGCACAAGTACAAGGAGAGCTTCTCCCGGCAAGGTGTGGAGAGAGCAGCTACACGAGGCGTGCTAGTGTTTGAAAAGGGGGTCCAAATCCCTCTAACTGTTGCCTTGGCCCTCCTTTTAGAGCTCAAGGGGTTACCACAGTGGCAAAATAGTAATTACATAGCGATTAGATAGCAAACAGTGCTATCATACCTAACTCTGCTAGTTTAGGACAAAGGCATTAAATGCACCGTCAGGTGTCATGTGGAGAGGCAGCCCCGACAAGGTTCCTGCACCCCTCGCCCAGCTACCTCGTATTATTCTGACACGCCTCCTGGACGGGTGTCATTAAAGGTAAATCTTCTCCTCGCGTGCTGACACGTGCCCGACAAACCTCACCAACCAGCCTGCGCGGTCGACACCTCACTGATTAGCGACTAGCTGCCCGGTGAGGTGGAGCGCTGACGAGCTGGCGGAAGGTTGCCGGTACGGAGCTTGCCAGGCCTCCGTCTTGCCGGTCCGGAGCTTGCCGGCGAGGAATGTCTTCATCTTCATTACTAGTTGTGCATTTATTGGTACTGTGTCTTGAACTCCTCCCCAGTAGCTTCTACACTGGGCCTTGAATCCAATTATTGGTGGTTTCCTGCAAGCCCTGGCCGGCAAGGAGACTGCTACTGTCTGTGCATAAGTCAGGGTATAAAATACCCATGTTTTATACACCGACAGGAGCCCCCAGGCCTGGGCCATACGCGCATCCGAAGCGTCGTTGGGCTAGGCCCTAACAATGCAGTGACACGCGGTGGGAAAACTGCCGCTGTAATTTTTGTTATGATGATTATCCTGATGCACGTCCAATCCGCGCATTAAATGTGGGTTGTGGGAACGTGGACTGTTGCGGTTATTTGGCGATAGTGCGCCTGTAAAAAGCGCCGCGGGGGTAAACAGTGAAGAGCGAGCCCCCCCGCACCTTCCCCATAAAAAGGCAACCGCGAGGAGGCGCTGCTCATTCGCCCCTGCCTTTCCCCTGCTTCATCTACCTCCTCTCGCCAGAACCACATCCGCCGCTGCCACCATCGCCAACTCGCATCCGAGCTCAATCTCTTTTCTTCTCCCCGAGCCCCGATGGCGCACAAGAGAGCTGACGCAGCTAGGAAGAAGCCCGCCAAGCCGCTCGACCCCAAGGCGGAGGAGAAGAAGAAGGCGTTGGAAGAGCTGGAAAAGCGGCGGAGGGAAAATGCAATCTTCTCGCCGTGCTCCTTGGATGGCAACGAGCTGATCAGGAGTTACGCGTACATGTGGGGAAGGGACACCAAGGATTACAAGGCCCCAGTGGTGCTCCCCGAAGGCGACAAGGACCCCGCAGATTCACATCCGTTCTTCTGCGCTTACTTCTACTGCGCGTTGGTCCCTCCATTCTCAGATTTCTTCAGCGCGATGATGTTCAGCTACGGGTTCAGATTGCTGGATTTCACTCCAAACGCGATGACTTGCATGGCTGTTTTCGCCCACTTGTGCGAGAACTTTGTCGGAGTTGCCCCCAATGTGGATCTGTTCCGCCACTTCTTCGTTCCCCGCATAGAAGACAAGTCGCTCTCCAGCAGCATGACCTGGATCCCCAGGGCAAAAACCAAGGGCCAATATCTTCCCAGGCAACTTCACCTCAAGTGGGATGAGTGGAGGGCAGACTGGTGCTGGATCCAGGAAAAAGATTTTCCTCTATTTTGCATACCGCGCACAGTGAGAGTCGAGCGCGGCAAGAATTGGAGCCATATGGGCGCTACTGACGCAAAACTTCACCCGGCACTGAACATAATCGCCCGCCTCAAGGCCGCCAGGCTGACCATAGAAATGGTTGGCGCCGATTTCCTCCGGCGACGCATCGCGCCATTGCAGAAGAGGGAGAGATTCACTTGGCAGTACCAGAACGCTGCTGACATTATGAGGTTGTATCCTGGGACCGGCAACAACTTGACGGTCATGGAGCATGCCTGCCTCTGCGAACAGCTGTTCCGGAAAACTGGAGTATTCCATTTGCCAGATGGAATTATCCCGCTGCACATCAACTCCGCCAAGGACTCCATCTTGTCGGTAATGCCAAACTGTGACGCTCATGGAGTAAAAGCGGACTGGGACCTGCCCACCTTGGAAAACGAGATGGATTGGGCCTCCAACCTGACGAAGAAAGCTTCCCGATAGGAAAAGGATCTAATCCGGGCCACCAAGGACGAAGAACTGGCGTACATCGCACGCAAGGCTACAGAGATCGCGAGGATTAATGCGGCAGGCGGCTTTGGTGCCGCGGTAGCTGAGGACGATGACGAGGAGCAATCGGAGGAAGAAGTTGCCGAAGAGCAACAAGAGGAACCTGCCGGGGATGATACTGCGGAAGCTGAGGTTGCCGGGACTAAGATTGCTGGGACTGTAGCTGCCGGAGAGCCCGAAGAAGAAGAAGGCCCTTGAGCCCCGAAGAAGAGGCGCCGTCTTCGGAGGGCGGTTAGTCAAGAGCCACTGCGTGTCTCTTCGCCAAGAGCTGGCCCCACGGTGAAGAAGACGACCACGAAGACCGGCCGCCAAGAAGAAGTACGCCGGCAATCGACCCGGCGTCCCCGAACTCAGCCTTCATCCCCTCGGCAAGAGGTTGTCAAGGAAATCGAGTCCACTCATCCGACGGGTTCACGTCCTCCTACTCTTAAGAGAGCAAGAGAGTCGCCCCCGCCAGTGATGTATGATTTCGACGTCCTTGGTGAGTCCGAGGAGGAGGAGTAAGTGATTTAGCTTATCTCCGTCAAGTCTTGATTCCATCTGTTTGCCGTTCTAACTTGATTTCTTCTGTCTTGACAGGGACCCAGAACCATTTGTGCACCGGTCGAAACGGGCCAGGTCTGTAACAGCACAAGACCCCACGGCGAGTGCTGGGCAGGGGTTTGTGACGGCTGAAACTGTTGTTACCTGTCCCCAACCCAGCCCCCAGCGTGAAGATGTGGCGCAGATCCTGCCCACCGGCACCGGTGCTGAAGTTCCTCCTCTTGAGCCTGATAAAGAGGTGGAGGAGGCCCGCCAAGAAAAAGATCGCCAAAAGGTGGACCCTGCTATGGTCCCCCCGTTAATCGGCATTCCGGAGAGTGCTTCCTCGACAAGGGCCTCCACCGATGAGCCTGCCTGCACGGAGGTCACCCCGACAAGCGGGGCCGAAGACGACCGCACGCCGGCAACGCAAGTTGCCGGGGGAGGAGATGCCCCTCCTCAGCAGACACCAACGGTAATCCTCTAGTCTTCAGGCATCTTCCATGGAACATTTCTTTTTTGTCTTCTTGAACTTGACTCGTGATTTCGAATCCTATTTCACCCTTGTTTCTGCCTCGATCCACAGCTCCAACCTCCCCTGACGAAGGCGAAGTCCTTGTGGAGGTTGCCAATATTGCAAGGGATGCCGCTGAGGAAGCCGCCAAGATTGCCGCTGAAGAGGGCCCCGTGCAAGTTGCCAAGGAGACCAGAACACTCCCCGACGAATCCGAGAGGTCCTCCAGCAACACGTCTGACCCCGCAAGCATGGATGTGGGGAAGGCGCTTGTCAATACCGACGCGCCGAACCCCGGCAACCAACTAGCGGCGCCAACCTTGCAGGTCCCGTCAAGCAGCTTAGTTTTGACCACCTCTCAGCATGGGTCTGGAGCCCCCAGTTCCTCTGGTACTGCGGGGCCAAACTTTGATGAAGAAATAGCCCGGATCCTGCTCCCTTTGGCTCAAAGGAACGACGAAGCAACCGATGCAACTGACAGCGCCGAGGATCTCGCCTTTATGGAATTCATGGCCATTGGTTTTAAAGGCGTCCAGGAACGGTACAATCGGAGGTGGGATAAGGTCCAGGAAGAGCGCAAAGCCACGGATCTGGCTGACCAGAAACTGAGAGAGAAGGCGGACGAGCTGCGTACATGGTACAACCAGCAGGCCCGCAATCTTAATGCTGCCAATGAAAAAGCGGCCATCCATGACGGCCAGCTGACAGAGCGCGAAACGCTGCTCAACGCCAGAGAGAAACATCTTGCCGCATGGGAAGGAGCCCTTGCCGCCATCCTCCACGGCAAGAATGAAGAGATTGAGAAGCTCCTCGAGCAGAGGACGCAAGAGCTGGAGAAGAACCACAAGGATACAATTGCAACCCAAGCTCGAGATAGCGCCACCAAGCTCAAGGAGGCTTCCGACAAGGTTGCTGCTGCTGCCCTCGCCAAAACAGAACTGGAGTCCCAGGTGGCCAAATTGAAGGAAGACCTTCTCGGCAGCGTTAAAGAAATCAAGGCTCTCAAGGACGAAGCGCTGAAGGCAGCTCGCACTCTAGGGAATTGCAAACTCAGCTGTCGTCCAAGAACCAAGATCTTGACGCCGCCGCCACGACAATTGGAGATCTGAGATCCCAACTGGCTACCGTGGTAACAGTCACAGAATCTGCCAAGGAGAGGGAGAGGGTCTTGACGGAGAAACTAGAGAGGGAAGAGGCCTTGAAGAAGGACGCCAAGAACAATTATGCCCAATTGCATGAGAACCTCTCCCTCTGGACCGGCAGGCTTGTCAACGCCGCTGAGCGCATCTCCTCCCAGATTGCCATCATGGATATGAAGAGCTGGGGCTTCACTCTCAACAACAAGGAAGCAACTAGCATTAGACTGACCAAGTTCTTCGAGGGCCTTATTGACGCCTTGAAGACGTATCACGAGGACAGGTCTACTTCATTCGCTGACGAATCCCGAAAGTTTGCGCGCGAAGTCGTGTACAGGGTGCTGCTCAAAATTGCTCATCGCAATCCCGGCATTGACCTCTCCAGGGTCTTCAGGAAGCTGGCAGAGAACACCGACGTGACTGCCGCCAACAAGATTGCTGCCCCTCTTGCCGACAAGGTTCTCCAAATTCCCAGGATCCAGGGTGATCGTCGGTATTGGGCTTGTCGTTATATCCATCATCGCGCTATATGCGAAAGATACATTTAATCTTATGTTAAATCCACACTTCTTCTGTAATATAACTTGTGCTGATGGATGATTGTATGCTATTTCCCCTCGTTTTATTTTTCCTTTGTATGATCGTGCTCCCTACGCTGTTAGGAAACTTGCCGATGCATGCACTTGCTGTGAGCGCTTCGAGGACAGGTCCTTAGCAGCTTGCTGGAAGTGCCGCTGCCGGCAAGGTAACTTGCTGGGCCAGAACGCAGCTGCTGAGCTTTGCCGAGTGGACTCGAGGCAAACTAGAGCGTGAACTGATCGCGACAAGATTCCCCCACGTGCAGGTTTTTCATACAAACGTAGAACCATTCAAGGGGAGTCGCAAAATGTAACCAGGAAGTTTTTTCAAAGTTTTCCAACTTAGCTTTTCCTTGCGCCGTTATCGTACGAAATGATCACTTGAACGTCATTAGAACGGTCCCCTATCTCCATTCCCCCTGGGAAACTTGCACGCGAGGGATTCTTCTGTCCTTTTAATAAAAAGAAAGAAGAAAAAAGAGCGGTCTGGGAACCTTGACGGTTCATTAGCCATTCCATACAAACTAAAGTGTAAACACAACATCACATGCATTCATATATAAATAAATATGTACGAAGAGTTGCAAAACACTTAGCTTTATTATGCACAGGTTCTGCGCCTGGCTTTGTACAAAGGGTTACAAGTCTTGCCGACAAAGCTTGTACAAAAGGAGTTGCCGGGGGCGCCCGGTAACTGCACCTTACGGGTAGAACTTGCGAAGATGCACAATATTCCATGAGTTTTGACCTGGGGTGCCATCTTCGGTTTCCAGATGGACTGCGCCAGGTCTGGTGACTCGTACTACCCGATAAGGGCCTTCCCACTTCGGCGTCAACTTGTTTGATTTCTTGGCGGACTGAACGCGCCGAAGAACAAGGTCGCCTTCCTCAAGGCTTCAGGCGTGCACTTTGCGGCTATGATAGCGGCGTAAGGCTTGCTGGTAGTGTGCAGCTCGCACAGCCGCCCGAAGACGATCTTCCTCAAGGAGCGTTGCATCATCTAGACACAGCAGCTCTTGCTCAGCTTCATCATAAGCGAGCACTCGAGGTGACCCATATATGAGTTCTGTGGGGAGTACCGCTTCTGCACCATAAATTAGGGAGAAGGGCGTTTGGCCGGTAGCTCGATTTGGTGTCGTCCTGAGTGACCAAAGAACCGCTGGCAACTCATCAATCCATCGCTTTCCATATTTGCGTAGCTTGTCAAAGGTTCTTGTCTTGAGGCCACTCAACACTTCAGCATTCATCCTTTCCGCTTGGCCGTTGCTTCTCGGGTGAGCGACAGATGCAAAACAGATTTTGCTGCCAAGGTCTTGGATATACTGCATGAAGGTGCAGCTCATGAATTGTGTGTCGTTGTCGGTGATGATTCTGTTAGGAACCCCGAAATGGCAAACTAATCCTTTGAAGAACTTGACGGCTGATTGCGCTGTCACCTTCCTCACCGGCTCCACTTCAGGCCACTTTGTGAACTTGTCGATGTTGACGTACAAGAACTCAAAGCCCCCGGTAGCGCGGGGGAAGGGGCCCAAGATATCGAGCCCCCAGACCGAACAGGGCCAGGAGAGAGGAATTGTTTGAAGAGCTTGAGCTGGCTGATGTATGTTCTTTGAATGGAACTGGCATGCTTCACACTTGGTTACAAGCTCAGTTGCTTCCTGGAGGGCAGTGGGCCAATAGAAGCCTTGTCGGAAAGCTTTGCCGGCAAGTGCCCTTGATCCTATGTGAGAGCCACATATGCCTCCATGTATCTCTGCCAACAGCTCCAGTCCGTCTTCCCAGCAAATACACTTCCATTTCACACCGTTTGGTCGCTTTCTATACAGAATGCTATCCACAAACTGATACATACTTGACTGGCGGGCTACTTTCTCAGCTTCTTCTTGCTCATTGGGAAATTCTCCTGTTTGAAGAAAACGAACTATCTGCTGTGCCCACACCGGAGCCTGCGGCTCGACGACAAGGACTAAAGGCACTTCTTTGGCTACGGGAGCGCTTGCCTCTGCGGCAAGAACCCGAGGTTCTGCGCTAAGGCGCTGCTCACCGACGACCGTGTTGTTGTTCCCGGTAACCTTTTTGCTACTGGCTCCTAGGAGCTCTGCCGGAAAGTGTTTGCCGGTGTTCAACTTCCTCCTCTTACCGGCCTGTATTGATGGACTGACTGTGGGTTGATTTAAATGGAGCACAAAAGTTCCTGGTTCCACAGGTAGCTTTTGGGCGGCACACTTTGACAGGTGATCAGCAATGCTGTTCCCCGCACGAGGGATGTGCTCTGTTTGCAACCCGTCAAAGTGTTCTTCCAATTTCCCCACTTCTTCCACGTATGCTTCCATCAACGGGCTCTGGTAATCCTTGTTTACTTGCTTCACAACAAGCTGTGAGTCACCACGGATGATCAATTTTTTGATTCCAAGGTCCACTGCGATCCTAAGACCGGCAAGGAGTCCTTCATACTCAGCAGTGTTGTTTGTAGCTTGCTCCCTGGGAAAGTGCATTTGAACCACATACTTGAGGTGCTCTCCGGTGGGTGCGACAAGCAGCACTCCGGCACCGGCACCTTGCAGCGAGAAGGCACCGTCAAAGTACATGATCCATTCTTTTGCTGTCTCTTTGCCGGGGAGAGCTGTTTCTTGTATTTCTTCGTCTTGCGTTGGCGTCCATTCCGCAATGAACTCCGCCAAGGCTCTGCTCTGGATGGTTGAAGTGCTTTCAAACTTTAGTGCAAAGCTCAACAATTCCAATGCCCACTCCACTATCCTGCCGGTCGCCTCTGGATTTCTCAAAATGTGTTGCAACGAAAGCGAGTGACGATGGTGATCTCGTGTGCTTGGAAGTAGTGACGCAACTTTCTCGAGGCCATAAGAAGGCTGAAAAGCAATTTCTGCACCCCAGAGTATCTTGATCTAGCCCCCTGTAGAAGGGAACTAACAAAATAGACGGGCCACTGCACCATTTTCTTCTTCGACACTGTTTGTTGATTATCTTCATTTGCTTGCACTGTTTCTGGCTTGTCAGCATCGGGTTTTGCCGGAGAAGATTCTGGGTCATCGCTAGATGGGCTTGCCGGGGCTGTTTCTTCATCATCGACTTCCCTCTGCGCCACTAATGCAGCACTAGCCACTTGATTTTTTGCCACTACGTATAGCAGCAACGGCTCTTGCGGTCTAGGTGCAACTAGCGTTGGCGCGGAGGAGAGGTATCTTTTCAAGTCCTGCAGCGCGGCCTCCGCTTTCGGAGTCCATTTCAATGGGCCTGCCTTTTTCAAAATCTTGAAAAACGGCAGGGCGCGCTCGGCGGATCTGGAAATGAACCTACTCAAGGCAGCAACACAGCCGGCAAGACGCCGCACATCTTTGACACTTTTTGGTGCTTGAATCTGCTCAATCACTTTGATCTTGTCGGGATTTGCTTCAATTCCTCGTTGAGATACAAAGAATCTGAGAAGCTTGCCGGATGGAACGCCAAACACACACTTCTCGGGATTGAGCTTTAGATTGATTTTGCGCAAGGTTGCAAATGTCTCTTCTAAATCTTGAATGAGGGTAGACTTGTCCTTGGTCTTGACCACTATATCATCCATGTATGCTTCCACATTCCTGTGCAGCTGGGGCTCAAAACCAATCTGAACTGCTCTTGCGAATGTCGAACCAGCACTCTTTAATCCGAAAGGCATACGCACGAAGCAGTATGTGCCACGTGGAGTAATGAATGCGGTTTTCTCCTCATCCTCCTTGGCCATGAATATTTGATGGTACCCAGAATATGCATCAAGGAAGGAGAGTAAATCACAGCCAGAAGTGGAGTCCACAATTTGATCGATGCGCGGCAAGGGGAAAGGATCCTTTGGACAAGCTTTGTTAATATCAGTGTAATCAATACAAAGTCTCCACTTTCCATTTCCTTTGCGCACCACTACTGGATTTGCCAACCAAGTGGGATGTAGTACACCTCTGACCAAGCCTGCCGCTTCAAGTTTCTTGATTTCTTCGGCAATGAATTGTTGCCGTTCCAAAGCTTGCTTCCGGACTTTTTGCTTGACGGGCCGAGCGTGGGGACAGATGGCAAGGTGGTGCTCAATTACCTCCCTCGGAACACCGGGGATGTCAGATGGTCGCCATGCAAACACATCGACATTCGCTCGCACGAAGGCAATGAGCACGCTTTCCTATTTGCTGTCAAGGGTGGCACTGATGGTGAAGGTACCGTCAGTGCCATCCTCCCTCGCCGGTACCTTCGTGGTTGCCGGTGCAGTGGCTCTGGGCTTCTTACCGGTAGAGCACTCCGGCAAGTCTTCGATGGGCACGCAGCACTCCGAAGAGGTGCGCTTCCCGGAATCCTTGCTTGAGGTTTTGCCGGACTTCTTGCTTTCCTTCTTCTTGGCGGGAGCTGGTGCCTTGGTGGCCTCTGCTGCAACCGCGTCTCCGTACATCTTATCGACGCAAATGACCGCATCTTTCTTGTCGGAGTTGATGGAAATGACACCCATCGGCCCTGGCATCTTCAACGTGTTGTAAGCATAGTGAGATGTTGCCATGAATTTTGCCAAGGCCGGGTGGCCAAGAATTCCATTATACGGCAAGGGGATTTTGATGACGTCGAACACAATCTTTTCCGTCCTGTAGTTCAACTCTCCGCCAAACGTCACCGGCAACGTGATCTTTCCCTTGGGCTGGCTTCTTCCCTGGTTTACTCCTTGAAAAGTATATGTATTCTTGAGCTCTTCATTGGGAATTTGCAGCCCCTTGATTACCTCTGGAGAAATCAAGTTCAGGCCAGCCCCATCGTCAACTAACATTTTCATGACCTGGAGGTTGCGTATTGTCGGTGAAACCAACAACGGCAAACACCCGACCGCGGTTGTGCGATCAGGGTGGTCCTCGGCTTCGAAAATGATAGGCGTGTGTGACCATTTGAGTGGCTTTTGAGATCCCATTGCCGGTTCTGCCGCATTGACTTCACATGCCCACTGCTTAAGTTGGCGGTGACAGGAGTGCAAAGATGCGCCTCCGTCAACGCACATGGCCTCGGTTGCCTTCTGGAATTCCTGTTCACTGGACTCTCCGTCGTCCTCTTCCTCTTCACTTCCATCATCTCCTTCTTTCTTTTCGCGGCCTCAAGCAGGTTTCTCTTTCTGCTGCTTGGCCTTGCCGCGACGGCCTCCTCGACCACCACGACCCTTTTTGCTGGATCCACCGGCACCATCTTGACCCTTTTCTTTGTCGCGTGTTTCGTACTCAGCCTTTTGCCTCTCAACAAGGTGCTCGACTTGTCGGCACTCTTGGAGTTCATGGCCCTTGGTGCGGTGAATCTTGTAGTATGGCCCATCAGATTTGCCGGCCTTCTCATTTGCCACCGCCTCCTAGCAAGCGGTGCATACAGCGGCCTCCTTGCCGGAGTTCTCAGTTTTGGCTTTCTTGGCGGACTCAGAGTTGCCGGAGCCCTCGACGGCCATAACAGTTTTTCTTTGCGCTTCCTGTTGCGCTTTCGGCCCTTCTTCCTCGGGGTGGCCGCGTCGTCCTCCTCGGAATCCACCACGGCACCAGCGTCTTCCCCGGGAAGCCTTCTTCCTTCCTCAGCGCGCACGCACTTATCCGCCAACATATAGAGTTCGTTGACGGTTTTGGGCAGCTTGGCGTTCATCTTCTCCCGCATCCTCCGATTGCGCACATTCGTGTGAAAGGCGGCAATGACGGCTGCGGGGTGCACATCTGGAATGTTACGGTGCACGCGGCTGAACCTCTGGATGTACTTGCGCAAGGTTTCTCCATCTCTTTGCGGGGTCACCTGCAGGTCGCTGGGCTGTCCAGGGGCCTTGTGGCCACCGGTAAAGGTTCCGACAAACTCATTACAGAGATCTGACCACGAAGAAATGGAGTTCTCTAGCAAGTTCATCAACCAAGATCTCACGTTGGGTTTCAGCACCAACGGAAAGTAGTCGGCGAGGATTTTCTCATCTCTTCCTCCGGCAGCTTGCACGGCAATCATGTACATGCCCAGGAATTCTGCCGGGTTCAGCTTGCCGTCGTACTTCTCTGGTACTTCTGGCTTGAAGGCTTGAACGGATGGCCATCGGACTTGCCGCAGCTCTCGGGTGAAGGTAGGACACCCGACCTCGTAAGGTAGATATCCGCCAACCCCTGGCGCAGGCTCATTAACGATGGGGCCGTTACGCGCGTCAGATTGGCGGCGCGCCTCCCGGCACCGTTCGATGGTGGTGCGGGCGTCTTCTGCCCGCCTGTCTCGCAGCACCTGCCGCTGATCCCGCCGCGCCCGTCGATCCGAAGAGGCATCGACATCTCGTCGGGCTCAAAAGAATGTTGCGCTTGCCGCGGCTGCTGGCGTTGCTGCTGTTGAGACTGTTGCCGCTGCGGTGATTGCACCGTTAGAGCAGCGCCATCAACGTGGCCACTAGCTAGAGTTACTGGTGCCGTTTGCGGACGCCGCGAGGGTTCCTCTTGCTGTGATTTGCTGGCCTCGGCAAACCCAATCAAGCTTTGGATGGTGGCTCTCCACTCATCCATCTTCTCTGCCGCTGGAGGGAAATTTAGCAGCATCTGGGCTCGCGCCATTGCTTCTGCTGCCGTGGCTGGCATGGCCGGAAGCGAAGAGCGCGACGTCGCTCTACTCCTGGCAGAGCCAGTAGGAGCGCCATCGTGGTCTTGCTGCCGTGGCGCATGATCAGCAGCAGGTCGCCGTGGCGGAGGTGGTGCCTGAGGATCTGGGATTTGATCAACACGAGTCTTGCCATGGAGTCACCGCTGCCCGGAGTCGTTGGCGCCACTCGGAGCCGTACCACGCCCGTTGTGGGAGGGGCGCGGCATCTGTCCTGAAGCAGCATCCTTGGATGTCGCCACAGCGGGATCTTGGCTCGCGCCGGTCCGGGCATTGCTGCTCCGGTGGCTGCGTTCGTTGACGCGGCGAGGAGGAGGAGGATGAAGTCGTCTGTCTGCTCCGCCCGCGTCGTCTCGGCTTCGCTCGCCAGAGGGTCGAGGAAGTCGACCGCCTCCAGCGCGCTCGTCTCCAGAGCCGACCACGGTGGGCCTGGCGACCGCGCCGCCTACGCTGGTCGTGCCAACCGCGGTATCCACACTGCCCGCATTGGCCGCGCCGCCTGCGCCACCCGCGGACGCATGCGAAGGGGCCATCATCGTGATGCCCTTCTTCTTGGGGGCCATCGACGACAAGGAGGACGGTGGTGAAGTTGATGAAGATGACGCGCAATCTACTGACTCAGGTTCGCGCAAGTGATCTGATACGTCTCCAACGTATCTCTAATTTTTGATTGTTCCATGCTGTTATATTATCAATCTTGGATGTTTTTATAATCATTTACAACAATTATATATCATTTTTGGAGACTAACCTATTAACTTAGTGCCCAGTGCCAGTTGCTGTTTTCTGCCCTGTTTTTGTTTTACAGAAAATCAATACCAAACGAAGTCCAAATGCCACGAAATTTTTTGGAGATTTTTTTTCTGGACAAGATAAACACTAGAAGCTTCGGGAAAGGGCCAGAAGACCCAGGAGGTGGCCACGAGCCACCAGGACGCACCTGGGGAGGGGGGCAGGCGCACCCTGGTGCCTCGTGGGCCCCCTTTGCTCCGTTTGACCTAAT
Source organism: Elymus sibiricus (assembly GCA_039707655.1). NCBI lineage: Eukaryota > Viridiplantae > Streptophyta > Magnoliopsida > Poales > Poaceae > Elymus > Elymus sibiricus. The sequence goes on from CM077674.1 coordinate 260,828,020, forward strand.
TCCACCACTATAAATTCAAGAAAAATCAGAAACCCTCAGGAGAGTCCGCGAAATACTTTTTCTGCCACCGCAAGTTTCTGTTCCAGAGAGATCCCATCTGGAGGCCTTCTCCGGTACTCCGCCGGAGGGGGAATCGATCACGGAGGGGTTCTACATCAACCTTGCCGCCCTTCCGATGATGCGTGAGTAGTTTACCACAGACCTTCGGGTCCGTAGGCAGTAGCTAGATGGCTTCTTCTCTCTTTTTGATATTCAATACAATTTTCTCCTCGATGTTCTTGGAGTTCTATCCGATGTAATCACTTTTTGCGGTGTGTTTGTTGGGATCCGATGAATTGTGAGTTTATGATCAGATTATCCATGAATATTATTTGAGTCTTTGTTGCACTCTTTTTTGCATGATTATTCTAGCTTCGTATTTATTCTTCGATCTATTGATTTGGTTTGGCCAACTAGATTGATTTATCTTGGCATGGGAAGAGGTGCTTTGTAAAGGGTTCGATCTTGCGGTGCTCAATCCCAGTGACAGAAAGGGACATGACACGTATGTATCGTTGCTATTAAGGGTAAAAAGATGGGGTTTATTCATACGTGAGTTTATCTTGTCTACATCATGTCATCGTTCTTAAGGCGTTACTCCGTTCTTTATGGACTTAATACACTAGATGCATGCTGGATAGCGGTCGATGTGTGGAGTAATAGTAGTAGATGCAGGCAGGAGTCGGTCTACTTGTATTGGACGTGATGCCTATATACATGATCATTGCCTTGGATATCGTCATGATTATTTGCTTTTCTATCAATTGCCCAACAGTAATTTGTTTACCCACCGTATGCTATTTTCTCGAGAGAAGCCTCTAGTGAAACCTATGGCCCCTGGGTCTATCTAAATCATATTACTAAAACCCTAAAAATATTGCTGCCATTTTCTTTTTATTTTGTATTTTTGTTTCAATCTATCTATCTATCACATACAATTTAATCGTGCAATTGACCGCCGAGAGATTGACAACCTCTCGTTTGCGTTGGGTGCAAGGATTTCTTGTTTGTGTGCAGGTGCTGCTAACGAGGTGTTGTGTGATTCTCCTACTGGTTCGATAACCTTGGTTTCATAACTGAGGGAAATACTTATCTCTACCGTGCTGCATCATCCCTTCCTCTTCAGGGAAATACCAACGCAAGCTACAAAGAGCAGAATCAGTAGATGGCGCGAGGGATTTACCCAGGTTCGGGCCGCTAAGAAGCGTAAAACCCTACTCCTGCTTTTGGTGTATTGGTTGTATGAGAGCACAAGTACAAGGAGCGCTTCTCCCGGCAAGGTGTGGAGAGAGCAGCTACACGAGGCATGCTAGTGTTTGAAAAGGGGGTCCGAATCGCTCTAACTGTTGCCTTGGCCCTCGTTTTATAGCTCAAGGGGTTACCACAGTGGCAAAATAGTAATTACATAGCGATTAGATAGCAAACAGTGCTATCATACCTAACTATCCTAGTTTAGGACAAAGGCATTAAATGCACTGTCAGGTGTCATGTGGAGAGGCAGCCCCGGCAAGGTTCCTGCACCGCTCGCCCAGCTACCTCGTATTATTCTGACACACCTCCTGGACGGGTGTCATTAAAGGTAAATCTTCTCCTCGTGTGCTGACACGTGCCCGACAAACCTCACCAACCAGCCTGCGCGATCGACACCTCACTGATTAGCGACTAGCTGCCCAGTGAGGTGGAGCGCTGACGAGCTGGCGGAAGCTTGCCGGGCCTCCGTCTTGCTGGTCCGGAGCTTGCCGGCGAGGAATGTCTTCAACTTCGTTACTAGTTGTGCATTTGTTGGTACTATGTCTTGAACTCCTCCCCAGTAGCTTCTGCACTGGGCCTTGAATCCGATTATTGGTGGTTTCCGGCGAGCCCTGGCCGGCAAGGAGACTGCTACTGTCTATGCATAAGTCAGGGTATAAAATACCCATGTTTTATACACCGACACACGATGAGAGGATCGTTGGTGATGTCGATGGCTTCGATTTCCCCCTCCCGGAGGGAAGTTTCCCCAGCGGAATAGCTCCGTCGGGGAGCAAAATAGCTCCTGCCCAGGTTCCGCCTCGAGACGGCGACGCTTCGTCCCGAAAGTTTTCTTCTAATTTTTTCTAGGGCAAATGGCTTCATATAGCAGAAGGAGGGGGCTGGAGGCCTGCCAGGGGCCCCACAAGCTCGGGGGAAGCGCCCAGGGGGGTAGGGCGCGCCCCCCAGGCTTGTGGCTGCCTGGTGGGTCCCCTCCTGTTGATTCTTTCGCCAGTATTTTTTATATATTCCAAAAAAATTCTCTGTAAATTTTCAGGTCATTTGGAGTTGTGCAGAATACCTATCTCTGTTTCACCCCTTTCCGGTCCAGAATTCCAGCTACCGGCATTCTCCCTCTTCATGTGAATCTTGCAAAATAAGAGAGAAAAGGCATAACAATTGTACCATAAAGTGAAATACTGAACAAAAACATAATAATTATTAGTAGGAAATCATGATGCAAATTGGACGTACCAGTCATCTTGCTCAAAGTGTTGCTCTGTTTGTCATGAACTTAATACCATAGATATAGACAGGAGTCAGTCGATTGGTGGAGTAATAGTAGTAGATGCCAAATTGTTTTGGTCTACTTGTCATGGACGTAATGCCTATATACATGATCATGCCATGAATAACGTCATAACTATGCGCTTTTCTATCAATTGCCCAACAGTAATTTGTCAACCCACCATTTGCTATTCTTATGAGAGGGAGATGCCTCTAGTGAAAACTATGGCCCTCGGGTCTACTTTAATCCAATTACTAAAACCAAAATCACCTCCTACAATTTTAATTCTTTTATTTTACTTTGCAATTTAACTATCTACCACTATCAGATTTAATCCTTGCAATTAAGGAGTTCAAGGGGATTGACAACCCTCTTCCCCGCATTGGGTGCAAGTATTTGCTCTTGTGTGTGCAGGTACTGTTGACCGGTGTTTGCGTGGTTCTCCTATTGGTTCGATAACCTTGGTTCTCTACTGAGGGAAATACTTATCCGCTACTATATTGCTTCACCCTTCCTCTTCGGGGAAAATCCCAACGCAACTCACAAGTAGCAGAAAGAATTTCTGGCGCCGTTGCCGGGGACACATCATCAAACACTTACAGGTACCTATACACAGATGCCCTATTTTCTTGCAATAATTATGTGACTCAGTAAAAATAAAAAAAAGACATATGGATCCTCATCCACTTGCTAATCTTTTCAAACTTGCTACTTATTGTAAACCGGTAGCTAATAATGAAGAAGTGATAAAAGAAAATGCTATTGTGATACATCTATTGAATGAAAAGCATGATTGCAAGGTTGTTACTATAAATTCTATGAATGTAAATTGTGTTAATGATCGTGATTGGGGTGATAAGCATGATGTTTCTTGTGATGAGAATTCTGAGCCTCATAATGAATCTATTATTGATGATAAAATTTGCAATACTATTAAAAGTGGGTTTGGAAGAGTGTCAACTTTAGGTAATAATGATCCCACTACTTTGGAGAATTATCAATCTTATGAATTTTTGATAAAAGTGGGTTTGGAGAGGTCATGACTTTAGTTGATGTTAATCCCACTATCTTGGAAGATTATAAAACTTTTATCCATAAGGATCGTGAAGAGAATATTTTATATGATAGCTATATTATTGAATTTGATTATCATACTACATGTAATTATTATGAGAGAGGAAAATATGGTTGTAGGAAATTTCATGTTACTCAATTACCTCTCTTGATGATCAAATTGTCAATGTTTTATTCTTCTTCCTTGCATATGCTAAATATTTCTTGCCTTGATAATTTGTTTGCTTACAAAATGCCTATGCATAGGAAGTATGTTTGACTTAAATGTGTTTGTCACATGTTTTATGATGCTCTCTTTGTGCTTCAATTCTTGTCTTTGACGTGGGCATCATTGAAATCTCAAAGCCTATCTTAATGGCTATAAAGTAAGAGCTTGTTGGGAGACAACCCAATAGTTATCTTTATTTTTCCTTTTTCCTCTTTGTGTGATCACATGATTATTGCTACTGTAATCACTACTGGAATCAGCAACTTTGCCGTCTGCCATGGCTGACGGCAAAGGCATGAATTGCGGACGGCAAAGGTCTTTGCCGTCAGCCAGCAGACGGCACCACATCCGGCTGAACAAGGTCCGGTAAAGGCCACTTTGCCGTCTGTTGGCCGACGGCAAAGAGGCAAAGGTGCACCCCAGGTTGCACAGGTAGCTGCCACGTGGCATTTTTGCCGTCTGCTGGCTGATGGCAAAGCTCTTTGCCGTCTGCCAGCAGACGGCAAAGAGCCTGTACAACCCCTATTTTTTCTATTTTTTCTTAAATTCATTCAATTTCACAGAATTTCACATATATATATATACACACATTTGAAAATACTTTCAACAAGCATAACAACACATATACATACCAAATCATATCCCTGCCATATGGATATGATCATCCAACACATATACATACCAAATGAAAAGTCCATACGCAACATATATAGCTAGCCAACATATCCAACAACAAGCATACAATGGTTTCATCCATACATACATATATAGGTAGCAAGTTTCACATTGTTCATCCTACAAAATCAAAACAAAAAGGAAGCACAAGAAGAAGAGTAGACTCCATCAACGCAAGATTCGTCATCGAAAGCAAATCTGCAAATTGGGAAAGAAGAAAGTTAGAAGAAGAAGAAGAAGAAGAAGAAGAAGAAGAAGAAGAAGAAGACTAGAAGAAGAAGACTAGCTAGAAGAAGAAGAAGAAGAAGACTAGAAGAAGAAGAAGAATTTTTCTTCTCTTTCTTTTTCTCCTCTCCTCTTCTTTATCTTCTTATTCTTCTAACTAAGGTAGGTAAAAATGCCATTTTTTAGCTAAGCTAGGAAAAAATGCTAACTGTAGGTCATTTTAGAGCTAAGCTAGGTAAATAGGTCATTTTGGAGCTTAGTAAGGTTATTATGTCATTTTCGAGGATGATGCCATTTTTGAGCCAACTTACGTAAGTATAGCTCATTTTTTATCGAACTTAGGTAATTATGCCATTTAGGAGGAAAATAAGCTAAGTATGCATTTGTTAAGCAAAACACTAGATAAAACGTACCCTCATCACAACAAATGCGATGAAGATCGCAACTAAGGTAACAATTGATCCAACGGCATAATGATACCAAGCCTCATTATCAATGGCATATTTTCTAATCTTCTTAATCTTCAAGCGCATTGCATCCATCTTCAAGCGCATTGCATTCATCTTCATCTTGTGATCATCGACGACATCGGCAACATACAACTCCAATGTCATCTTCTCTTTTTCAATTCTTTTAATTTTTTCTTTCAAATACTCATTTTCTTTTTCAACTAAATTTAACTTCTTGACAAGAGGGTCGGTTGCAAATTCCGGTTCACATACCTCCTAGATTAAAATATCTCTATGTCAACTTGATGGCCATAATTGTCATAAATGCGAAATGCAACAAATAGTTATAAAAGATAATTTACCACATCCGAATCATAAAGCGGGCGAGGGCCGACGGGGACGGATATGAAGACCATGGCACTATGTATAAGAAACAATCATACAAAGTAAGAAAATTATACAAGTAACTATATAAATCATACAATCATACAAGAAAATGGCAAGTGTAGGTCATTTTAGAGCTATCCTAGTTAAAATCGGTCATTTTGGAGGTAGGTAAGGTTATTTTGTCATTTTGGAGGAAAATAAGCTAAGTCAATGTCATTTTGGAGCTAAACCAAGGTTATCATGCCATTTTTTACCTAAGTATGCTAAGTATGTCATAAATGAACTAAAGAAGCTAAGTATAGGTCATTTTGGAGCTATCCTAGGTAGTTATGCCATTTTTTAGCTAACTAAGCATATTAAGTCATTTAGGAGGAAAAATGCTAAGTATAGCTAGGTCATTTTATAGCTATCCTAGGTAAAGTATGTCAGTTTGGAGCTAAGTAAGGTTATTATGTCATTTTCGAGGAAAATAAGCTAAGTCAATGTCATTTTGTTGAATACCTAATAACATGAACTAATTAATAATATATATGTACATAATAATAATTGAATACCTGACATTACTAATATTAATCTTCATCGTCTATATATGCTCCGGGATCAATAAATGCAGAATCATCATCACTATCAGTAATGACGTGCTCATCAGCATCATCAATAAATGCATCAACATGTGGAAGGCCTCCTTTATGTAATCGGTCAAGCATTAACCTCTTCTTCTTCCGTCTCTTCTTGTTCCGGCTCAGGGGTGAAGTCGGATTCACTGTCGCTGTCTACCTCAATGTTCTGGGGTGAAGTAGAGCGGTTCTAGAAACGTTTTTTGGAAACATGTGTTTCTTGGAAGAATTCTCCTTCATATGTGTCTGGGTTAATGTGAGGGTGATAATCATCTTCATTGAGGGGAGGTGGTCTAAAATGTGGCGGCACATCATAAACGACATCCCAACCATTCAGATTTGGATCAGTTTGGCAGGCCCACGGTAGATAGAAAACTTGGGTCGCCTGTTGAGCTGTAATATAGACATCGGGAACATCTAAATGGGTGCTTTGTTTGATTTCGACTAGCCCTATATGTTCATGAGTCCTTCTAGTCTCCTTCGGCTGGAACCAATAACATTTGAAGACTACGACGTTTGGTGGGTTTTCACCAAAGAATGTAAGTTCATAAATTACTTCAACTCTTCCATAATACTCGACCCCTCCTTCACCGACAGCGGAGACACAACAATTTGTAGACTTTCGGTCGGCCATAGATAGCTCTTTGCCAAAAGGACGAAAGCGATACCCGTTGATGTCGTATTTGTCAAATGAACGGACCTTATAGTCAAAACCATTAGCGACTTGTCTCAATTCGGAGTCCATAGACTCTGCATTAGCCTACAACTTTAATACGAAAGGATTGTTGCATTAGCCGCAAACTAGACGAAGAAATGAAATGGTCTAATGGAAATTACCGTTTGTTTGAACCAAGAGATGAAACCGGGATAGCCTCCTCCATGCTTTGCCAAAAGCTCATACTCTTCGATGGAATCCTTTTGGATCACCGCTCCATCCGAGAATTTGGCGACGTATCGACTGTATCACATATCCGGGAATAAGAGCATTTCAAAGGAATTAGAAGTTGCGAAACAATGTACCGAGAACTTACTCGATGTACGGCCGCACTTCTGTTAGGTTGTTGAAGATATACAACGAAATGGTCCGCCATTCTTCGACATCCAACGGTAAGGAATTAGAAGCACCGGCTGGTGCGAGCTTCCCTTTGAATAGGCTGAGGTTGGATCCACCCTTTTTAGGGTCGCCATCATTGTACCAAGGCTTCGGATTATGCAAATGACGATTTTTGGCTTCGTAGTGTGCTGTCACGAAGTTTGCCGCCTCCTCAGTAATGAATGTCTCGGCCATCGATGCTTCAATTCTACGTTTATTTTTACATTTTGCTCGAAGCGTCTTCTGCATCCTCTCAGTTGCGTAGCACCAACGATTCTGCACGGGCCCCCCCAATCGTGCCTCGGTCGGGAGATGCAAAATCAAATGACGCATTGGATTAAATAAGCCCGGTGGGAAGATCTTCTCTAACTTGCAGATCAACTCCGGTGCCAACTCTTCCATTTCATCTAGCAAGCCAGGCGATAGTTCTTTCGCACAAAGAACACGGAAGAAATAGCTCAGCTCTGCCAGTACTAGCCATTCATCATCAGGGATAAAGCCACGCAACATCACCGGCATTACCCGCTCAAGCCATATGTGCCAATCATGACTCTTGAGACCAAATATTTTCAATTTTTCAAGACTCGCTCCCCTCTTTAGATTCGCTGCATACCCATCGGGGAACATCAACTCCTTTTTCACCCACAGGATAATTTCCTTCATATCTGGCCTTCCAAGATTGAACCATGCCTTTGGCTTCGTCCAGTTCTGCTTTCCTTTCGGTTGTCGCATGTTTTGTAACGGTCTATCACATAGAGCCTCCTGATCGACTCTAGCCTTAGGATTCTCCTTTGACTTCCCCTCTATGCCGAACAATGTACCAAAGAGGGCCTCGGCGACATTCTTTTCAGTGTGCATCACGTCGATGTTGTGTGGGCAAAGGAGGTCTGTGAAGTAAGGCAGATCCCACAAGCATGTCTTGTGAGTCCAGGCGTGTTCCGAATTATACCCCTTGAAATACCCTGGATGCTCTGGATCCGGCTCAAGAGCGTTTAACTGATCCAGGGTCTGTTGGCCTGTCAACGCAGGTGGTGCAGAGTTTTTGACAACTCTACCTTTGATGAATTTCTTCTTGTCTTTTCTGAACTTATGGCGAGGATCCAGGAATTGTCTATGCAAGTCGAAGCAAGAATACTTGCGACCCGCATCCAGCCAACAAAACTCAAGAGCTGCCTTGCATGTGGGGCACGGGAACCTTCCATGCACACACCAGCCAACGAATAGCGCATACGCCGGCAAGTCATGCATCGAGTACATGTACCACACATGCATTAGGAAGTTTTTTTTTGTAGCGGTGTCGTATGTCTTGATCCCATTATCCCAAGCTTCTTGCAATTCATCCTTAAGCGGCTGCATGTACACATTCATACTCTTCCCCGGATAGTTGGGCCCCGGAATTATCAACGTCAGGAAAATGTTCTTTCTTTGCATAATCTGTCCGGGGGGGGGGGAGATTGAGTGGAATGACAAATACAGGCCAACAACTGTATTGGGCTGCCATCATACCAAACACATTGAACCCATCCGTGCTGATGGCGACTCGAGGATGCCTTGGATCTGCCGCTTTGTCCTTATGTCAAGCATCGAAGTGCTTCCACGCAAAAGCGTCCGATGTGTGTACCAACATCGGATTCCCATCTGCATCTACCTCGGTTCTTTTGCCCAATTTATGCCACGTCATTTGTCTGGCCGTCTCTTCGACCATGAAAAGACGTTGAAGTCTTGGTATGATTGGCATATACCGAAGAACATTAACTGGGATTTTTGTCTGACTCTTCTCACCCATACCGTTGTCTACCACAACATACCTGGAAGACTTGCAAATGGGACAATAGTTGAAGCCCGCATACTCAAGCCTAAATAAGGCACATCCATTCTCACAGGCATCTATCTTCTCATAGGGCATCTTAAGCGCACGGAGGATTTTGTCCGACTGGTACAGGTTTGCTGGCAATACATGGCCTTTGGGTAGAAAGCGTCCAAATATCGTCATCATCGCGTCGTAGCATTCTTTCCCCAGGTTGAATTGAGCCTTCAGAGCCATTACTTGTGCGATGGCATCCAGCTGACAAAGCTCAGTGTGCTCGTGGAGAGGACGTTTTGAAGACTCCAACATATCATTGAAGGCCTTTGCAGATTCCTCCATCTCATCGTCCGAATCCCGAGCATCATCAAAGTCTTGCACCATGTCTTCGATCCCGGTACCATGCTCGTCGGTGCGACGACGAACCACCTTAGCTCTGGCACGTTGGGCAGACTTACCATGAAATGTCCAGACCGTATAATTAGGCGTAAAACCCCACTTCTGCAGGTGTTTGATCATTTCAAACTCTGACCTCTTATGATAGTTGTCGCAATCGGCACAGGGGCACCAGGTTATTTCTGTCCATTTGCAAATGCGGCTGTCACAAACCCCTTGGTTTTTGTTATCCATTCATGGGTCATGTAATTCTGACTAGTGTGACCGGTGTACATCCACGCACGATCACTCATCTTACCTAGGTACTGGACACACAAGAAATATATACATAATTCAGCAAACCATATTCATCAGTTAATAGAGTTTGTCAGTTTTATTACGTCCATGCAACCTAGATGCTAGTAGGTAAAGATAGGTCCTAATCCCACCCGAGTATGTGTAGATTGGGTTTGTTTTCCCATGCTCTGCTCCGGATCCGACGCAAAATTTCGGCAGCACCTCCCCGTTGTTCTCCTGATACACGTCTCGGCAATAAGCAGAGAGGATGTGTACCCGGAGAACAACAGGGAGGCACTGACGAAATTCTGCATCGGATCCGGAGCAGAGCATATGGGAAAACGAACCCAATCTACACATACTCGGGCTGTCCATGGATAACGTTGGACAATTCGAAAGAATCACGGTTATAAATATGCTAATGCATGCATATTTATAGATGTAACCCTTTCGAACGGGAGATGCATAGTGGTCACGCATACTGATGATTGAAGACACCTATAGCTAGCAAGTTTCATCGGCACGAAGACCGGAACAGAGCAAATGAAGGGGAGAGGAGGAGATGTCATTTGTGCTCACCCACAAACGCAGGGGCGGAGCTCGTCGAACACTAGACCCTCGCACCGACGAAAAAACTGCACATTTTAATCGAAAGATGAGTAACATAGCAATATTGTTTTTTCCGTCAACCTAACTAAATATTTATAACAGGACGAGCGGGTTAGGGGGTTCCTCGACGTCGATGAAACCCTAAATAGCAAGTATCATCGGTCCGAGATACATGTGGCGCTCGGCGGTGATACTTGCTATTTAGGGTTCCCTCGACGTCGAGGAACCCCCTAACCCGCTCGTCCCCGGGCGCCCTCTGGTATGGCGACGCACGGTCGACGGGTCAGCACTCGGACCGGGGGATTCTCGGCATGGGCGACGGCGTCGGGACCGGCGGGACCCACTGGCTCCACCATCTCTCCCCTCGGCGACCGGCGATCCACGACCCTCTTCCTTTTTTCCTTTTTCCTCTTCTTCTACTTATTCTTCTTTTTTTCAACTTTCTTCTTCTTCTAATTATCTAAACCTAAACCTAGCACTAACCTAATCCTACCACTAACCTAAACCTATTAATAACACCTAAACCTAAACAGCAAATAACAGGAGAAAAAAACAAAAAAAAGTTCACCTCGGCTCCGGCGGTGGTGGAGGAGGCGGCGGGGCGGCGCCGGGGCGGCAGGGGCGGGGCGCTGGGGGCGGGGCATTGCCAGGGCAGCGGGGCAGGGCGTCGCCGGGGGTCGGGGCGGGGGCAGCTCGGCCCCGGGGGCGGCGGCGCGGGTGAGGTGAGGGCCGGGAGAGAGAGAGAGAGGGGAGAGAGAGAGGGGTAGGGCGCGGGTGAGGTGAGGGCCGGGAGAGAGAGAGGGGCGGCGGCGCGGGTGAGGTGAGGGCAGGGAGAGAGAGAGATCTAGAGGGGAGAGAGAGAGGGGTGGGGCGCGGGCGCCGGCCCCTTTTCAGTTAGGTCACAGCTCTTTGCCGTCTGCTTGCAGACGGCAAAGAGCCTAGCTAGTGGGGTGGGGCCGGGGGGAAACGGCCGTTAAAAGGGCCACTTTCTTTGCCGTCTGCTGGCGGACGGCAAAGAAGCTTTGCCGTCCGCCAGTAGACGGCAAAGAAAGTGGCCCTTAGGTCGTTCTCGTTAGTGGGCCACTCACCCTCTTTGCCGTCTGCTAGCAGACGGCAAAGCTTCGATGCCGTCAGCTAGCTGACGGCAAAGCGAAGGCTGAAGGTAAACTCCTTCTTTGCCGTCAGCTAGTTCTTTGCCGTGTGTTTTCTGGAAACGGATGGCAAAGAGCTTCTTTGCCGTCCGCCAGCTGACGACAAAGAACTGGCAGACGGCAAATTTGCTGATTCCAGTAGTGAATGATTGTGTTTTATCTTTTAGTTAGTGTTTATGCCAAGTAATGCCTTTGGTATGATTTAAATGATAGTATAATTGATGCTATTTGAAAACAGAAAGTTTTGTGCCCAGTATTTGATTTACATTTCTTACTGGAACGTCAGAAAAATCTGAAATTTTTAAAAAGTATTGGGATACAAATTGTTTACGTTCTCTTAAGTTTTCAGAATTTTCGGAGTTACAGAAGTATGGATAAATATTCTGTCATTACGTACTGTTATGTTTTAGACAGATTCTGTTTTTATTGCATAGTGTGCTTGTTTTAATGATGCCATGGATTATATCGGGGGATATAGTCATGGAGAAGTTAGAATATAGTAGGTATTATGCAAGAACAATTATGAATGAGTTTATAACAGTACTTAAAGTGGATGATTTGATTTATTATACTAACGGATCTCACGAAGTTTCTGTTGAGTTTTGTGTGCTGAAGTTTTCAAGTTTTGGGTGAGATCACGATGAGTAAAGGAATAAGGAGTGGCAAGACCCTAAGCTTGGGGATGCCCAAGGCACCCCAAGGTAATATTCAAGGAAGACCCAAGCGTCTAAGCTTGGGGATACTTTTTCGTCCATAATTCATCGGTATGTTACTTGGAGCTATATTATTATTCATCACATGATATGAGTTTTACTTAGAGCGTCTTGTGCCATAGTTTTGTTTTGCTTTTTAGTTTGCCACAATCATTGTTTTCTAGACACACCTTTTGAGAGAGACACACATTCATCATAATTTGTTAGAATACTCTATGAGCTTCACTTATATGTTTTGCTCTTGTGCTTCACTTATATCCTTAGAGCACGGCTGTGGTTATATATTTTATAGAAATTATTGCACTTTCATGCTTCACTTAAATCTTTTTGAGAGTCCTAAATAGGAAGTGGTAATATGCACAGGTTATAAGACTAGTCTAAAAATGATAGGTATATAAGAGTGGTGTCATATAAACTTTCATGTAGATCACTAAATATGAGGCGTATGATTTAATTATATTGATGTAGTAATATGAAAGGGTATTAGTTCATGATCATTGGTTAGTAGAAATATTGATATTAAAGCTTGTTATGTACTACTCATTTAAGTGTCCGTCATGGCATGGTGGGGAAGTTTGAGCATTTTTATGTCTGATTGAAATCCTTGAGTGCTGTCTAAATCGGGGGTGCGTTTGATGGGGAACGAAGCATGAAAATCAAAATAATTCCTACGAACACCCAAGATCTATCTAGGAGAAGCATAGCAACGAGAGAGGAGAGTGTGTCTACGTACCCTCGTAGACCAAAAGCGGAAGCGTATATAACACGGTTGATGTAGTCGTACTCTTCGCGATCCGATCACGATCCAACCGATCTAGTGCCGAACGGACGGCACCTCTGAGTTTAGCACACGTGCAGCTCGATGACATCTCCTCCTCCTTGATCCAGCAAGAGAAGGCGGAGAAGTAGATGGGATCACAACCAGCATGACGGCGTGGTGGTGGTGGAGCACCGACAGCGCTTCGCTAAGCGTCGTCGGGACGAGGCGGTGGTGTAACGGGAGAGAGAGGGGCGCCCAGGGGCTGGTGTGTTGTTTGGGGCACCCCCTCCTCTATATATATTGGTGGAGGGGCGTGGGGAACAGCCCCTCCAAGCCTTAGGGCGCAGCCAAGGGGGGGGGAGGACTTGGACTCCAAGTCCAAGCCTATTCCTACTAGGACTCCCCTTTTTTTCCCTTCCCTAGCCACATGGGCTTTTGAGGACTTGGTGCGCCTAGCCCAATAAGGCCAGGGCGCCTCCCCTCAGCCCATGCCAGCCCTTGGGACGTGGTGGACCCACTTGAGGACTTCCGGACCCCTCCGGAATCCTACGGAACCTTCTGAAAGCTTCCCGGTACAATACCGAAAAAAGTGCACCTTTTTACGGAACCCAAAATATGAATTCCCATATATAAATGTTTACCTCTCGACCATTCCGAGACTCCTCGTGACATCCGGGATCTCATTCGGGACTCCAAACAACATTCGGTTACCAATCATCAAATATCCCAATACTACTCTAGCGTCAACGAACGTTAAGCGTGCGACCCGGCGGGTTCTGGAATCATGTAGTCATGACCGAGACACCTCTCCGGTCAATAACCAATAGCGGGATCTGGATGCCCATATTGATTCCTACATATTCCACGAAGATCTTTTATCGGTTGAACCACGATGTCAAGGATCTGGATGCCCATATTGATTCCTACATATCCCGTATGCAATTCCCTTTGTCCGGCGATATATTACTTGCCCGAGATTTGATCGTCGGTATCTCCATACCTAGTTCAATCTCGTTACCGGCAAGTCTCTTTACTCGTTTTGTAATACAAGATCCCATGACTAACCCATTAGCCACATTGCTTGCAAGCTCTTTACGATGTTGTATTACCGAGAGGGCCCAGAGATATCTCTCCGTCATACGGAGTGACAAATCCCAGTCTCGATTCGTGCCAACCCAACAAACACCTTTGGAGATACCTGTAGAGCACCTTTATGATCACCCAGTTACAAAGTGATGTTTGGATACACACTAAGTTTTCCTCCGGTGTCAGGGAGTTGCACGATCTCATGGTCTAAGGAACAGATACTTGACATGAAGAAAGCTGTAGCAAATAAGCTAAACGATCTGGTGCTAAGCTTACAGTTGGGTCTTGTCCATCACATCATTCTCCTAATGATGTGATCCCGTTATCAAATGACAACTCATGTCTATGGTTAGGAAACCTTAACCATCTTTGATCAACGAGCTAGTCTAGTAGAGGCTCACTAGGGACACGGTATTTGTTTATGTATCCACACATGTATTTAAGTTTCCGGTCAATACAATTCAAGCATGAATAATAAACCTTTATCATGAACAAGGAAATATGATAATAACCAATTTATTATTGCCTCTAGGGCATATTTCCAACAGCGTTAACTCCTACCAACCTCCTCCCTAGGGGCATGTGAGTAGTACTTTGCTTGAGGGCTAATAAAAATTTCACAATAAGTATATGAGTTCTTTATGACTAATGTGAGTTCATGGACAAATATAGCACTCCCACCTTTCCGCATATTGCTAGCCTCTTCGGTACCGTGCATTTCCCTTTCTCACCTCAAGAGTCGGTGCTAACTTTGCCGGTGCATCAAAACCCCGTGATATGATACGCTCTATCACACATAAGCCTCCTTATATCTTCCTCAAAACAGCCACCATACCTACCTATCATGGCATTTCCATAGCCATTCCGAGATATATTGCCATGCAACTTCCACTGTTCCGTCTTATGACTTGTGTGTTCATCATCATATTGCTTTGCATGATCATATAGAGCTGACATGATATGTGTGGCAAAGCCACCATTCATCATTGTAATACATGTTACGCTAGATCATTGCACATCCTGGTACACTGCCATAGGCATTCATATAGAGTCATAGTGTTTCAGTTTTATCGAGTTGTAAGTAAATAAAAGTGTGATGATCATCATTATTAGAGCATTGTCCCAGTGAGGAAAAGAATGATGGAGACTAATGAGTCCTGCAAAATGAGGGGATGAGGTCCATGAGATTGTTCTAAAAAATGAGAGAAAAAGAGAGAAGGGACAATGCTACTATCCTTTTACCACACTTGTGCTTTAGAGTTGCACCATGTTCTTCATAGAGAGAGTCTCCTGAGTTATCACTTTCATATACTAGTGGAAAATTTTCATTATAGAACTTGGCTTGTATAATCCGATGATGGGCTTCCTCAAATGCCTGAGGTCTTCATTAGCAAGCAAGTTGGATGCACACTTGTGACGCCCCTGACTCGATCGTGCACTAATCATACACGCAAATGCGCACGATCAAGATCAGGGACTCACGAGAAGATATCACAACACAACTCTAGACACAAAATAAAATAATACAAGCTTTATATTACAAGCCAGGGGCCTCGAGGGCTCGAATACATAAGCTCGAGTACAAGCGGTAGCGGAAGCAACATCATCTGAGTACAGACATAACTAAACAAGTTTGCCTTAAGAAGGCTGAGCAAAACAACGACATCTAGATCGAAAAGGCGCAGGCCTCCTGCCTGGGAGCCTCCGAACTACTCATGGTCGTCGGTCTCCACGTAGTAGTAGGTTCTGTCGGGGTAGTAGTAGTCATCGACAGGATCAGCTGGCTCCCGGGCTCCGTCTTCTGATCGTAGCAATCAGGTAGGGGGAAAAAGAGGTAGCAAAGCAACCGTGAGTACTCATCCAAAGTACTCGCAAGACTTACATCAGATCTATGCTAAGTATGCATCAGAATCAAATGGAAGGGGCTGTATCTGTGGACTATACTGTAGAAATGCCAGAATAGAGGGGAAGGCCTAGCCTATCGAAGACTAGCATCTTGCAGTGTCTTGCAGCATTAGAAGAGTGCAGATTAGCATCATAACATAAAGTAATAAGTAATAGTAGTAGTGCCCAGAGATCCTTCCTCGACTCCCCGCGAGAAAGCAATCCCGGGGCTATCAAATTATTAAGTAACACAAGTATCCAGTTCTAATTGTAGTAGATCGGGATACTCTCTGAGCGTCCGTTACCGTGGACACGGCTATTCGAATAGATATACTTCCCCGCAGGGGTGCACCAACTTACCCAACACGCTCGATTAACTCTGGCCGGACACACTTTTATCGGGTCATGACCGGCCTCAGCTGATCGACACGCCATAGCCCTACCTAGGCCCAACAGAGAGGCCAGCACGCCGGTCTACATCCTAAGCGCTCAGGGGTCTTGGGCCATCGCCCTTTGCACTCCTGCATGTTGCGTGGGCGGCCGGGACCAAACCTAGCCCCTGTATACACAAGCAGGCTGTCGCGGTCCACTCGGGCGTGCACCGCTCAGTTGCTGACGTATGATGAACTTCGGCTGAAACATACGACGCCGAGTGCCCACACTTTTCCCGCGTGGTGGTTAGTGTGAAAAGGCCAGAGGCCTACTCAGATCACATATCCAAACCCGTTAGTGTGTTGGGAGCTCGCGGTGATGATCAGCGATCCTGTCGCCCCGTCTCGCGGACTTACGGCAAGGGCCAGGCCCATCCCTCTCCTGGGGCGGTCTGCCTGCCCGGCCGTGCCGCGTAATTATCTCGCGGGTACCCTCACGGTCAACCCGACTTCACATCTCTCGCGGGTACCCCTCGGGGTCGACCCGACTTCAACAAGGGACTGAGGTAAAAACATGGTATCCGTGTGTCCATAACATCAAGGGGAAATATGAGGAATCACCCTCGTTGGATTCCTACTCGATGTAAAATGTCAAGGTGAACCTGGAGGAATCACCCTCGATGGGTTCACACTTGAGGGGCTGGACGACAGAGGCATCATCGGAGGTGGTGAAAGAGGAATCACCCTCGGTAACCCACAACTGACTAGCTACGCTACAGAGATATCATCAGGAGTGAGGTAGGACGTATCACCCTCGGCACTCGATAGTAGCTCTGCAGAGTCGTACAACTAAGGGGGTGTGCGGTGATGTGTCGGTCTCTGCACGTTGATGATACTGATCGAGCATCCGGAAGCAAAGCAAGGCAACACGGACAAGGGTGCGGGGCCACTGATGGATCACTAACCAACCTATTCTAAGTATATAGGATAGCAGGTAAGGTATCAACATCAGTTACAAAAACAAGCTATGCATTAGAATAGGAGCTATCAAACACAGTAGCAAAATCTAATGCAAGCACGAGAGAGAAATAATGGGCGATATAGGAATGATCAAGGGGGTTTTGCTTGCCTGAAAGCTCTGCTGAAAGGGGCTAGACGTCAGGAGTGTAGTCGTACTCGGGAGCAGCGTCAGTGTCGGGGTCTACCGGAGAGAAGAGGCGGAAGAAACAATAAATACAAAGCAAACATATGCAACACAATGCATGACATGGCAATATGCTGTGCTAGGGGTGACCTGACGCAGTGCTACACAGTGCAGACGGAGCGGGAAAATATCTGGGGATATTTTCCCGGTTTTAGGCATCTGTCAGACAGATGAACCGAAGGGGAAGGTTCCATGTTTGCAGTGTTGGAGGCATGTGACAGGTATGTGGATGGCATATTCAGATTCGTCTTATTTTTCTGATCATTTTTCATATATAAATTATTTTCATTCGAGTTACGTTTTATTTTATATGATTTTTCAAAGTTTTAATCATTTTCTGGAATTTCCGGAAATTAAATCAATTTCGAAAATAAATGAATAAATGCTATGGGTACATAGAGAGTGTACCCAGAGAAGTGTATGTGTGGTTGGCAGTGGGCCCTAGTTGACTGGGTCAACTGCCCAGTCAACAGAGGCTGACGTGTGGGCCAGCCTGCTGACTCTGCAGGGCCTTATCCAAAAGAATAGTGGGCTGGCCCCACATGTCATACACAACAATGCTAAACAGTGCTTAGTTGTTAAACTTAATCTAGTTAGTGGGTGGGCCCCAGGTGTCAGTGAGCCACTAGGCTAACTAAATCAAATTAATTAGTGTTAAGCCTAATGCTACAGGAAACGGGCCCACCAGTCAGTGACTAGCTGCGGTGTGATTAGCGCCTAAACGGGCTGGCGGGTGGGTCCCGCCGGTGTTTAAACGCCGGCGCGCGCTCCGGCGACCACCAGAGATGGTGGCGTCGCGCGGCAATGGCGCACATGTGGCCATTTAGCCTGGGGTTTGGCCATACAGGACGCCCATGACGCGCCGCATCGGATGGGGGCAGTGGCAGGAGCGGAGGCGGCTGGAGTGGAGCGCCACGACGATGGCAGGCGGCACCGAAGTTCGGGCCTCATCGGTTTCGATTCCACGGTCGCGCATTCGACAAAATAAGCACGCAAGTAGCACCTACACAGCACCACTAGCACGACGACGTGTTCGGATGAGCCAGAGGGGCACTAGGGGAACGGCATGGAGCGTTGCGGCGGTGGTAGAGCTACGGCAACAGCAGCAGCTCAACCGAAGCTCGAAAACGAGCGGCAAACAGAAGGGGGTCGATGGGTAAACTCACCAAGAGGCACAAGAAAGGCCGGCGTTGGGTTAGGAGCAGCAGAGGAGTAGATCGAAGAGGAGGAACGGCGGCGTCCCGAGGTTGAAGACGGTGCCGATCCGGCACTGTGGCGGCGCTGAGCTCGAACAGGTCGATGTAGACAACGTAGGCGAGGACGAGGGTGCTCCTGGACGCACCGGTGAGACGAGAGGCGGTCTGTGGCCGCGTGATCTAGGGAGGGGCGGCCATGGCAGCGTCGGCCTCTAACAAAAAGGAAGGGGGTGAGTGAGAGAGGGGAGTTGTGGTGTCCAGGGTTTGTCCCAGGGGTCGCGGACGAGGTCATCTAGCCCTCCGCGGCCCTGTAGCGGCGCGTTGTCGAGCAAGGGGGAAGGGGGGCCTAGCGCGGCGAGCGCGCGCGCTCTGCCAGTGCGGCGAAAGGTGGGAGACGGCACTGGTTGGGCTAGGCCGGCTCCTGTAGCGACTAGAAGCCCACATGCACAGTAACTGCTAGCCATTTTCCATTTTCCTTTTCTGCTTATTCAAAACCGCCATTGCTTGCATTTAATTCAGCCACCAAAACATTTTGCAAAAATGTGGAGCTTGGCCAATAAAATGTATTGCAATATTTGGCACCGTCTCAAAAAGTTTGGGGGCCCAAAGATTCCATTTGAATTTTTCACAAGTGGAAAAGCATTTAAATATGCTGTTTTAGCACTGTTTTAATTGCTATAGCCCATTTTAACTTAAGGGTCATGTTGTTTTCCTTAACAAACATTTGTTATGGAATTTTTGCTAAATGATGAACTATTTTGCAGCAACTTTTGTACAACTTCATTTTCCACTTGCAAATTGAATTTGAATTCAGTGAAGGAGTTTCAAATGAGATATGATTCCACTGTGATCAAGCATTGCAAATCAAGGTGACTTAGCATAATCATTAAGGATCACTGTAGCTCATTACACAGGGGTATTACAACACCCACTTAGTTTCCATTGAGCTTTCATACACTTATTGTCGTGGTTTTGTCACGGCAGATGTTCTCGTGAAAGGACTTAGTCGTGAGGCCATCACAGTTGCGTGGAAGCTTGAATAGGGTTGGACGGAAAGGGAGACTCGAGTTTACCTAGGTTCGGCCCCTCACGGTGGAGGTAAAAGCCTACTCCTGCTTGATTGATATTGCTCTGGATCTCGATTACAAGGGTGCGGATTCGCTAACCCAGCTCTCGAGAGATTGTAACTTAGTCTTTTTGGTGCTAGGGGCTCCCCTTTATATAACATATCAAGTCCCTAGCTTTACAGAAGATTCTGGGTCATATTGTCAACCCGTATCCTACTCTAACTCTTATCCATCTTGTCTCCCAAGTTAAGGAACCTTCTCCACCTGGGCCTTCTACGTGAGTCGGCCCATAAGGTCCATGAGAGCCGGACCTTCTGCTGGGTCTTGCTCTAGGCAACCATCTGTCTTGAAAAGCCCGGTAACGATGTGACCCACTGACCCTCAAAGCTCAGGGCCGGGTCACAATCCTGTCGGGTCTCAACCGTGGGGAACATCCCCAACACTTATAGCTCTAGTGCATCCATTGCATGGCAATCCCTACTCCTCGCATTGATATCGATTGACAGGTCTCTCCATTGCCTATTGATCCGCCGAGTTGATGCGAGACTTCCTTCCTTTTAACTTCCCTTGTACATCTCTACCACCGCATTCTATTCCATCGTAGTGCTTTGTCCATGACTCACACTCATGTATTGAGTGGAGTTGAAAATGCTGAAGCGCGTGAAAAAGTATGATACAATTGCTTGGTTTGACACCGGGGTGCTCATGATTTATATTAATGCAGTGAAGCCAGAGTCATGCCATGCTTACAGAATTCAATGAGTAGGGATAACATTCGTTGAGCATCGTATATTTTGAAGATATAATGATTATGTTCTTGTATTCATGGATATTATTATGATGATATCAATTACTTCATCATTTCTAAATATTTATACCGTAAGAAGATTACATGATAAACATGCTAGGTAGCATTCAACATCAAAAAATATTTTGTTTTATCATTTACCTACTCGAGGATGAGCAGGAATTAAGGTTGGGGATGCTGATACGTCTCCGACGTATCTATAATTTTTGATTGTTTCATGCCATTATATTATCATTCTTAGATACTTTATATGCAATTTTATATCATTTTTGGGGACTAACCTATTAACTCAGTGCAGCGACAGTTGCCGTTTTTTGCTTGTTTTTGGTTTTATAGAAAATTTGTACCAAACGGAGTCCAAACGCTACGAAACTTTTTGATGATTTTTTTCTGGACAAAAAAGACCCTACAAGCTTCGGGGGAGGACCAGAAGACCTACGAGGAGACGGCAAGGCAACAGGGTGCGCCATGGGGGGGTAGGCGCCCCTGATGCCTTGTGGGCCCCTTGTGTCTCCGTCTGACCTAATTCCGGCGCTATAGATTCTACAATATTTCAAAACCCCAAAAGAGCTACCCGAAACAATTTTTCCGCCGCCGCAAGTCTCTGTTCTTACACGATCCCATCTGGAGGCCTTTTCCGGTACTCTGCCGGAGTGGGAATCGATCATGGAGGGCTTCTACATCAACCTTGCTGCCCTTCCGATGATGTGTGAGTAGTCCACCACAGACCTACAGGTCCATAGTGATTAGCTAGATGGCTTTCACTCTCTCTTTGATCTTCAATACAATGTTCTCTTGGGAGATCGATTCGATGTAATCTTCTTTTGCGGTGTGTTTGTTGGGATCCGATGAATTGTGGGTTTATGATCAGATTATTCATTGAAAGTAATTGAGTCTTTTCTGAACTTTCTTATGTATGATTGTTATAGCTATTAATGCTTTCCGATCTATGGGTTTTCTTTGGCCAAGTTGATTCATTGATCTTCAGTGGAAGTGGTGCATAGTAGTAGGTTCAATCTTGCGGTGTCCTCACCCAGTGACAGCAGGGGTAGTGAGGCACGTATTGTATATTGCTACTAAGGAGAAAACGACATGGTTTAATCATATTGATTGGTTTTATTCTATGTACATTATGTCATCTTGCTTAAAGCGTTGCTCTGTTTGTCATGAACTTAATACCATAGATGCAGGAAGGAGTCGGTCGATTGGTGGAGTAATAGTAGTATATGCAGAATCGTTTCGGTCTACTTGTCATAGACGTAATGCCTATATACATGATCATGCCATGAATAACGTCATAACTATGCGCTTTTCTATCAATTGCCCAACAGTAATTTGTCTACCCACCGTATGCTATTCTTATGAGAGAGATGCCTCTAGTGAAAACTATGCCCCCCGGGTCTACTTTAATCATATTACTAAAACCAAAATCACCTTGCTGCAATTTTACTTCTTTTATTTTACTTTGCAATTTACCTATCTACCACTATCAGATTTGATCCTTGGAATTAACAAGTTCAAGGGGATTGACAACTCTCTTGCCCGCGTTGGGTCCATGTATTTGCTCTTGTGTGTGCACGTACTATTGATGAGTGTTTGCATGGTTCTCCTATTGGTTCGATAACCTTGGTTCTCTACTGAGGGAAATACTTATCCGCTACTATATTGGTTCACCCTTCCTCTTCGAGGAACATCCAGTGATCTGATTATATCGAAAGCACTAAGCCATTCAATACGTTTCTGCAACTCAAGATTCATGCAAGTCAACATGAGGCACTGCACCATAGTAATATTATCTTTCTTAGTGGACCAGATATTTCTTTCATCTTCCGGGGCATGAGCCGCCAGTTCAGCTAGAAGAGCCGCATCTAGCACATACTCCTTCTTAGCACCCTGAGAACAAGCCTCGGGGTTCGGACCCAGTCTGCATAGTTTCCACCATTAGCAGCTAACTTATCTCTCTCTCTATAAAATAGGGGCTAAGTTTAAAGTAGTGTTGCGAGCCATTGATCTACAACGATAAACACAAGATTCATTTAGAAATAGTTTATAAATAATTGCCCTAGTGTTTAAATAATTTAATTTAAAGTGCACTCCCACTCAAATCAACATCTCACATAATTGATATTGAGTGATTCAAGACCCATATTTTATTCACCGCCATTGATGTGTGCATCACTGATGATGGGAATTTCAATCGGTAGGCCAACTTGCCGATCACATCGCTATGTGACCCTTGTTCATCTTTCGATGGGAGTGTTAAGAGCACAAGACGTTCCTTCCATGAACGTCAAGACAACCAAGTGATCTTGCTGTGAGGTCCGGCCTTCACCCGCCTCATACCTCTCTAATCGTTCATACCCATGTGTGTACATGGCGCACCCCAAAAAGACGTATTGCAGATGGCCCAACACTTGGGAGAACAATAACTACTTGATATTTTAATGTGAGATATCACCCTAATAAAAATGACTAACGTGCAATCAAAAGGGTGCATTAATAAGGGATAAATATGTCAAGCAATTCAAAATAGCAAGATATTGTATAGCCCCTTCCGTCTAAGAAGTTCTCTTCGTCTTCGCGAAACTTTAGCCAAAAGTGTCGCCATGCAAGCAAAAAATGCTGCTATGGCAGGAGTTTTGACAAAAACAGATTTCTGCCAAAACTGCTTGTCGTGGCAGCCTGAAAACGCTGTCGTTGCAACAATTGTGAAAATCACTATCGTGGCAGTAGTTTCTTTAGCTTCTCTTCTTCGTCTTCTTGTACGGCCTTTTGCGTTAGGGTCCTCCTTCACAAACTTGTCAATACCATATGTAATCACCTTTTTAGCGCTGCTATTTCTATAGCTACTATATGAAAATTGCATTACATAAAAGTTGACGCGCAGGTCATTAAAGTGACAATCATATGGCTCTAGCCATCATGTCGACCATGACACTCATGTCACGTTAAACATTACAACATAAAGACATCACATACAAAATCTCATCAATATATCGATGGCTATACCACATAACATGCAACCTGTAAAACCAAGTTAGACGCCTCTAATCAGTTTGTGCAAAATTTTATTTTACGTGACTTCTAGGGGTTCGGATCAAACTCTAGCTACCTACGTTCATCATCAAGTATAATTATTCTTATTGCTGGATTAACTTTGCGAGGTGCGTGAAAGGAGAGACTTTCTTAAAAATATCTAGCCCCATACTTAACTTCGCCATACGCCCGTGTAGATCAAATCTACATGCCCTCTAGTTTTGTGAAAATTCATCTTTCTAGACTAAAGTGAAACCCAAAGAACTGAAGCACTTCTTTGATCTGATCAACCAGCATACTAAGAGCAGAATAGAAGGATTGCATATTGCCATAAATTTGTAACAAAGTTTACCTGATGCTGCTAAGATCAGAAGACTGCAAATTCAAGGGAAGCAAAAAAAGCGTCGAGTAAAAGATTGCATCTACTAACAATAGATCTTATCTGCTACTTGGACAAATTTTAATAAGCAAGAACTCATCTGCTACTTAATTTGTTTAGCAATAGATCTAATCTACCACAATTTTTTTGTGTGTAATACCTACACAAATCTGTGTTCTAGATCGTAACCTGCACATCTACTCATATATTGGTCTGATGCCACTATTGGGAATCATAGTAGAAAACAAAAAAATCCACCCTACAAATCAAGCACCAGGATCACTATGAAGATGCATAGGAGGTTTGATGTGATCGTTACTAACTTTGAGTTGCAGCGGAAGAAGAGTTGGTAATGGTCATACTTGAAGTCCCTCAAACCGTCCCATGAATAGGCCCTCGAACGAATATTGAAATAATGATCTCTCTACCTTTAGCACGCATACGAGATCAACGATCCGACTAGACTTCACCATCCAGAGCTAGGCGTCATCGAAAACTAAAGGAGGGAGCAGCAGCCTTACGGCGAAATTCCTTTTCTGGAGAACTAGAGGGAGAGAGGGGGCATCTAAATTGCGCAGGAATTTTCTGTGCAAAAGGGAGAGCGCCCGTTGGGTACACATAAGTGTAAGGGGAGGGGGCCGACTTGGAGGAGGGTCCTCCCCCTTGTGCCATGCTACTTGTAGTCTACGTTGGTATTTCCCCGAAGAGGAGAGGATGATGCAGTACAGTAGAGATAAGTATTTCCCTCAGTTAAGAACCAAGGTTATCAATCCAGTAGGAGAACCAAGCAAAATTCCGTTAAGCGCTCCTGCACACAAAAGAGCAAACACTTGCACCCAACGCAAATAAGAGGGTTGTCAATCCTCTTAGCGGTTATTTGCAAGGATTAAATCTTATAGAGGTAAATAGATAAACTAAAATACTAATTAAAATAAAAGTAAATAAATTGCAGCAAGGTATTTTTAGGTTTTTAATATATGATAAAGTAGACCGGGGGCCATAGTTTTCACTAGAGGCTTCTCTCTCGAACACATAGCATACGGTGGGTAAACAAATTGATGTTGGGCAATTGATAGAGAAGCAAATAATTATGACGGATTCATGGAAATGATCATGTATATAGGCATCACGTCCGAGACAAGTAGACCGACTCCTGCCTGCATCTACTACTATTACTCCACCCATCGACCGCTATCCAGCATGCATCTAGGGTATTAAGTTTGAAACAGAGTAACGCCTTAAGCAAGATGACATGATGTAGACAAAGTAAACTCAAGCAATATGATTAAACCCCATCTTTTTATTCTTAATGGCAACAATACAAATACATGTCATGTCCCCTTCTGTCACTGGGATTGAGCACCGCAAGATTGAACCCATCACAAAGCACCTCTCCCATTGCAAGATAAATCAATCTAGTAGGCCAAACCAAATTGATAGATCGGAGAGACATACAAAGCTATAATAATCATGCAATAAAGAGTTCAGAGAAGACTCAAATATTTCTCATGAATAATCTGATTATAAACTCACAATTCATTGGATCCCAACAAACACACCGCCAAAGAAGATTACATCGGATAGAACTCCAAGAACATCAAGGAGAACATGGTATTGATAATCAAAGAGAGAGAAGAAGCCATCTAGCTACTAGCTATGGACCCGTAGGTCTGTGCTAAACTACTCACACATCATTGGAAGGGCAGCAAGGTTGATGAAGAAGCCCTCCGTGATCGATTCCCCCTCCGGCAGATTATCGGAGAAGGCCTCCAGATGGGATCGCGGAAGAACAGAGGCTTGCGGCGGCAGAAAGGTTTTGTCTTCTGGCTCTCTATTGGTTTTGGAATATTTGTGAATTTATAGCGTTGGAATTAGGTCAAGAGGTGCCACGAGGGGCCCACAAGCCTGGGGGCGCGCTTACCCCCCTAGGCGCGCCCTCCGGGCTTGCCGCCTCCTCGTGGCTCTTCTGGTCTTCTCCCGAAGCTTCCTGGGTCTCTTCTAGTCCAGAAAAAATTAATCCAAAGTTTTTTTCTCGTTTGGACACTTTTTGATAATGATTTTCTTAAAAGGCAAAAACAAGCAGAAAACAGCAACTGGCATTGGGCACTGGGTTAATAGGTTAGTCCCAAAAAATAATATATAATGGCATATAATTGCATATAAAACATCCAAGATTGATACTATAATAGCATGGAACAATCAAAAATTATAGATACGTTGGAGACGTATCAAGCATCCCCAAGCTTAATTCCTGCTCGTCCTCGACTAGGTAAATGATAAAAACAGAATTTTTGATGTGGAATGCTACCTATCATGTTTCATCATGTAATCTCTCTTACGGTATGAATAATAAGATCCGAATGATTCAAAGCAATAGTCTATAATTTTATATAAAGACATCAATACTCAGGCATACTAATAAACAATCATGTCTTTCAAAATAAAAATGCTAAAGAATGTTATCCCTACAAAATCATATAATCCTGTCATGCTCCATCTTCTTAACACAAAGTATTTATCACGAACTACCCCGATGACAAGCTGAGCAATTGGTTCATACTTTTTAACGCGCTTCAGCTTTTTCAACTCCCACGCAATACATGAGCGCAAGCCATGGATATAGCACTATGGGTAGAATAGAGTGTGGTGGTAGAGATAAATAAGAGAAGTCAAAAATAATAAGATAGTCTCACATCGACGAGGCTAATCAACGGGCTATGGAGATGCCCATCAAGTGATGTCAATGCAAGGAGTAGGGATTGCCATGCAACGGATGCACTAAGAGCTATAAGTGTATGAAAGCTCAACATGAAAACTAAGTGGGTGTGCATCCAACTTGCTTGCTCATGAAGACCTCGGGCATTTGAGGAAGCCCATCATCAGAATATACAAGCCAAGTTCTATAATGAAAAATTCCCACTAGTATATGAAAGTGACAAAATAGGAGACTCTCTATATGAAAAACATGGTGCTACTCTGAAACACAAGTGTGGAAAAAGGATAGTAACATTGCCCCTTCTCTCTTCTTCTCTCGTTTTTTTTCGTGGGCTCTTTTGGCCTCTTTATTTATTTATTTATTTTCGTCCGGAGTCTCATCCCGACTTGTGGGGGAATCATGGTCTCCATCATCCTTTCCTCACTAGGATAATGCTCTAATAATGATGATCATCACACTTTTATTTACTTACAACTCAATATTACAACTCGATACTAGAAAAAAAATATGACTCTATATGAATGCCTCTGGTAGTGTACCAGGATGTGCAATGATGCTAGCGTAACATGTATAAAAATGATGAACGGTGGCTGAGCCACAAATACTATGTCAGCTATATGATCATGCATATCAATATGACAATGATGATGTGTGTCATAAAAACGGAACGGTGGAAGTTGCATGGCAATATATCTCGGAATGGCTATGGAAATGCCATGATAGGTAGGTATGGTGGCTGTTTTGAGGAAGATATAAAGAGGCTTATGTGTGATAGAGCGTATCATATCATGGGGTTTGGATGCACTGGCGAAGTTTGCACCAACTCTCGATGTGAGAAAGGGCAATGCACAGTACCGAAGAGACTAGCAAATTGCGGAAAGGTGAGAGTGCGTATAATCCATGGACTCACATTAGTCATAAAGAACTCACATACTTATTGCGAAACTTTATTAGCCCTCGAAGCAAAGTACTACTACGCATGCCCCTAGAGGGATAGATTGGTAGGACAAGGTCCATCGCTCGTCCCCGACTGCCACTCATAAGGTAGACAATCAACAATAAATCATGCTCCAACTTCATAGCATAACGACAGATCATACGTGCATGCTTCGGGAATCACAAACCTTAACACCAATATTCTTACTAAATCACAATCATCTACTAATACCTCCCACATATTACCATCTTAATATCGCAAAACTATTGCAAGGAATCAAACTTATCATATTCAGTGATCTACATGAAAGTTTTTATTATATCCCTCTTGAATACCTATAATATCAGGACCAAATTCATAACCCATGCATATTACCATTGCTATTCGTTAGACTCTCAAAAAGATATAAGTGAAGCATGAGAGTGCAACTATTTCTTTAAAATATAACCACCGTCGTGCTCTTAAAGATATAAGTGAAGCACAAGAGCAACTGCCTAGCTCAAAAGATATAAGTGAAGCACATAGAGTATTCTAACAAATCGCGAATAATGTGTGTCCCTGTCAAAAAGGTATGTTCAGCAAAGATGAATGTGACAAACTAAAAATCAAACAAACTATATCACAAGACGCTCCAAGTAAAACACATATCATGTGATGAATAAAAATATAGCTCCAAGTGAGTTACCGATAGATTATAGACGAAAGAGGGGATGCCTTCTGGGGCATCCCCAAGCTTAGACGCTTGAGTCTTCCTTGAATATTACCTTGGGGTGCCTTGGGCATCCCCAAGCTTAGGCTCTTTCCGCTCCTTATTCCTTTATCCATCATAGTCTCACCCAAAACTTAAAAACTTCAGCACACAAAACTCAACAGAAACCTCGTGAGATCCGTTAGTATAACAAACAAATCTCAAACTTTAGGTACTATTGTAAATTGATTCATATTTAATATTGGCATAATGATAATGTACTCCAACTTCTCCATGACTCATACCCCCCGATACGATCCATAGATTCATCAAAATAAGCAAACTATGCAACAAAAACAGAATCTGTCTAAAACAGAACAGTCTGTAAATATCTGAATTAACGTCATACTTCTGTAACTACAAATATTCTGAAAAATTAGGACAACATGGAAAATTCATATATCAATATTGTGTAAAACATTCAGAAGGTTATTACACTCCAGCGAAAAAACAAAATTCCAGCACTGGACGCAAAAGTTTCTGTTTTCAAACACCATCTATCATACTATCTTCCAAATCATCCCAAAGGCATTACTTGGCACAAACACTAATTAAAACATAAAAATACAATCATAAAAGAAGCTATAATTGTGTAAACACTCAAGAACAGAAGGTAAAAGCAAAAATTTATTTTATTCATTGGGTTGCCTCCCAACAAGCGCTATTGTTTTATGCCCCTAGCTAGGCATAATGCATAGTTTCAAGTGTTGTCATCCTTCAAGTTAATTCCATAAGTGGCCCTCATAATAGATTCATAAGGTGCTTTAATTATTTTTCAAGGTAAGTGTTCCATCCCTTTATTTAATGGAAATTGAAATCTTATATTACCTTCTTTCATATCAATAATAGCACCAATTGTTCGTAGAAAAGGCCTACCAAGTATTATGGGGAAAGAAGGATTGCATTCAATATCAAGAACAAAAAAGTCCACGGGCACATAATTTCTATTTGAAAGAATAAGCACATCATTTATTCTACTCAATGGCTTTTTAATAGTGGAATCCGCAATATGCAAATTAAGGAAACAAGGATCCATGTCGGTGAGACCTAGCACATCACACAAAGACTTTGGTATAGTGGAAACGCTAGCAGCAAGATCACAAAGAACATTACATTCATAATATTTAATTTTGACTTTAATAGTAGGTTCCCATTCATCTTGTAATTTTCTAGGAATTGAAACTTCTAACTCAAGTTTTTCTTCATGTGCTTTCATCATGGCTTCTACAATGTGTTTAGTGAAAGCTTTATTTTGTTCATATGCATTTGGTGAATTAATCATGGATTGCAACAAGGAAATACACTCAATTAGAGAACAACTATCATAATTAAAGTCCTTGTAATCCAAATTAGTTGGTGCATTACTATTTAAAGTTTTGACCTCTCCAAACCCACCTTTTCATTTTTATCATCAAGATTATCACCCTCCAAGCAAGTGGGACTCGTTCTATCTAAAGTTGACTCTTCTTTAGTCTCTTTTTTGTCAAGTTTTGTGTTACTAAATAATGATTCAATAGGAGTGACACCAATCATTTGAATATCTTCATCATTACTAGATAGTGACTCTGGTTTGGCAGCCATCCTATTCACTAGAATTGTTTGTTTATCCGAGATTTTTGTTAGTAAATTTTCAGTATTAGCAAGTTGAGCCTGAAGGTGGGATACTTCTAGATTAACATCTTCTAGTTGTTTATTGATAGCATCCAACAAGCTAGAATGTTCCATAAGTTCTTCGGAAAAGAATTTATTTTGCTCAAATTGTGAAGTCATAAAACTCTTAGTGACATTTTCAATTTCAGACAATCTTCTGGTATAGAAACTGTCGCGAAATTCCTCTAGAGACATAGTGACAGAACAAGTGAACTAGCAAACAAGCAAATAAAAATATTTTTGTGTTTTTGTAAAAAAAATTAGAAGTGGGGGAGATGAAAACGAGAGGCAAATGCAAATAAAAGGAAAATAAAATAAATGCAAGTGGATGATAGTTTGTGCGAAGGTACTTGGTAATTTTGATGATGTCTCCCCGGCAACGGCGCCAGAAATTCTTCCTGCTACTTGTAGTCTGCGTTGGTACTTCCCCGAAGAGGAGAGGATGATGCCGTACAGTAGAATTAAGTATTTCCCTCAGTTAAGAACCAAGGTTATCAATCCAGTAGGAGAACCAAGCAAAATTCTATTAAGCGCACCCGCACACAAAAGAGCAAACACTCGCACCCAACGCAAATAAGAGGGTTGTCAATCCTCTTAGCGGTTATTTGCAAGGATTAAATCTTATAGAGGTAAATAGATAAACTAAAATACTAATTAAAATAAAAGTAAATAAATTGCAGCAAGGTATTTTTAGGTTTTTAATATATGATAAAGTAGACCGGGGGCCATAGTTTTCACTAGAGGCTTCTCTCTCGAACACATAGCATACGGTGGGTAAACAAATTACTGTTGGGCAATTGATAGAAAAGCAAATAATTATGACGGATTCATGGCAATGATCATGTATATAGGCATCACGTCCGAGACAAGTAGACCGACTCCTGCCTGCATCTACTACTATTACTCCACCCATCGACCGCTATCCAGGATGCATCTAGGGTATTAAGTATGAAACAGAGTAACGCCTTAAGCAAGATGACATGATGTAGACAAAGTAAACTCAAGCAATATGATTAAACCCCATCTTTTTATCCTTAATGGCAACAATACAAATACGTGTCATGTCCCCTTCTATCACTGGGATTGAGCACCGCAAGATTGAACCCATCACAAAGCACCTCTCCCATTGCAAGATAAATCAATCTAGTAGGCCAAACCAAATCGATAGATCGGAGAGAAATACAAAACTATAGTAATCATGCATAAAAGAGTTCAGAGAAGACTCAAATATTTCTCATGAATAATCTGATCATAAACTCACAATTCATTGGATCCCAACAAACACACCGCAAAAGAGGATTACATCGGATAGAACTCCAAGAACATCAAGGAGAACATGGTATTGAAGATCAAAGAGAGAGAAGAAGCCATCTAGCTTCTAGCTATGGACCCGTAGATCTATGGTAAACTACTCACACATCATCGGAAGGGCAGCAAGTTTGATGAAGAAGCCCTCCGTGATCGATTCCCCTCCGGCAGATTACCGGAGAAGGCCTCTAGATGGGATCATGGAAGAACAGAGGCTTGCGGTGGCGGAAAGGTTTTCTCTTCTGGCTCTCTGTTTGTTTTGGAATATTTGTGAATTTATAACATTGGAATTAGGTCAAGAGGTGCCACGAGGGGCCCACAAGCCTGGGGGCGCCCCTACCCCCCTGGGTGCGCCCTCGGGGCTTGCCGCCTCCTCGTGGCTCTTCTGGTCTTCTCCCGAAGCTTCCTGGGTCTCTTCTGGGCCAGAAAAAATTAATCCAAAGTTTTTTTCTCGTTTGGACACTTTTTGATAATGATTTTCTGAAAAGGCAAAAACAAGCAGAAAACAGCAACTGGCTCTAGGCACTGGGTTAATAGGTTAGTCCCAAAAAATGATATATAATGACATATAATTGCATATAAAACATCCAAGATTGATACTATAATAGCATGGAACAATAAAAAATTATAGATACGTTGGAGACGTATCATGCCAGCACCACAAGTGGTGGGCCCCACCCCAAGCCCTAGACGCCCAAGCTAGCTTGGGCACCAAGGCTAAAGGGGGCATCCTATTGGGCCTTAAGGCCCGCGGCTGGCCCCCTATAGGCCTTACCTATAGTGGTAGGCCCAGGGCACCTCTTTTAATCCTAGGGGGCTCCGAGAATTTTGGTGCCCAACTACATAATTAAACACCTTCCCGGTTTTATCTAGGTTTCTCCGAAATGCTTCTGTTTTCTCTGAATTAATTCCGGTTCTCTCTCAAAACAATTTATGTTTCCTCTGAATCTTTTCCTGTATATTCTCCTAAGCTCCTAACTCTACGCATGTGACCCTACAGGTTCGGTGAAATTTAGACATGAACGGAACACCTTCTGTTCAATGATCTACAATGAAACTGTGGACATCCATATTGGCCAATATAATTACACGAATGATTATCGAGTGAACCTGTAGCTACCTCATGCTATTCCTTTTGCTTCATGATACTTTACAAAATCCGAGGTGAGATATGTCTACATCCCCGTGATTCAACTCATGATCACTATGCTAGTCTTCTCGCTACTGGTT
The DNA here is from genome assembly GCA_039707655.1 of Elymus sibiricus. Classification (NCBI taxonomy): domain Eukaryota; kingdom Viridiplantae; phylum Streptophyta; class Magnoliopsida; order Poales; family Poaceae; genus Elymus; species Elymus sibiricus. The sequence goes on from CM077674.1 coordinate 260,860,634, forward strand.
TTGTTCTCCTTGCTCGTTCTCGTGTTTCGGCATACTCGTGAGCAAGTCACGCTGTGTCTGGTCAAACAATGATGGATACTGTTACACCGAGAGGGACCTAAGAATATCTCTCCATCATCGGAGGAGCAAATCCCAGTCTCAAGCTATCAAGTCCCTTGTCATACGTTTTCGATGAACCTGTAAGTTGCCTCTATGATCATCTTATTACGGTTGACATTAGAACAACCCTAAAGTGCATCATCCAGTATGAAGTGACTCGATACTCTCATGGTCTAAGGAATTATGCATACGTTAACTTTCTCGTGTTATGGACTATAGACTTGTGACGAAATCATCTCCTAGTATAACATACAATTTGGGTCAATTCAACGCAAATGTTCTGCTAACATTGTGCCCTCAATATTGTCGGCATCATCGTTACTCTTAACTATGCCGATGATCAAGAAAACAGAACCATCACGCAACACTTGAGCTAGTCCTAGAGGCAAGACTAGGAATCAATTTTACCATTTATAACTTTACACATGCACATGAGTTTTCCTCTGAGCTTCTTGGTTTTTGCAGACTCGAGAACCAAAGCAGTTATAGCATAGAATATAAGCATTAATCATAAACTTGAAAATAAATGATACTTTTATTACTGCCTTTAGGGCATATTCCCAACAAGTTTCAATAGACGTTATGCCCCACGGTGGGCGCCATTGATGTCTACAACGCAACTTTATTCTTGTAGACTCTGTTGGGCCTCCAAGCGCAGAGTTTTGTAGGACAATAGCAAATTTCCCTCAAGTGGATGACCTAAGGTTTATCAATCCGTGGGAGGCGTAGGATGAAAATGGTCTCTCTCAAACAACCTTGCAATCAAATACAAGCAATCTCTTGTGTCCCCAACACACCCAATACAATGGTAAATTGTATAGGTGCACTAGTTCAGCGAAGAGATGGTGATACAAGTGTAGTATGGATAGTAGATATAGGTTTTTATAATCTGAAAAATAACAAACAGCAAGGTAGCAAGTAACAAAAGTGAGCACAAACGGTATTGCAATGCTTGGAAACATGGCCTAGGGTTCATACTTTCACTAGTGCAATCTCTCAACAATGCTAACATAATTGAATCATATAACAATCCCTCAACGTGCGACAAAGAATCACTCCAAAGTTTCTATTGGAGAACGTAGGACGAAAGCGTCTATCAACCTATGTGCCTAGATTACCCCAATGGCACCACGGGAATCCGCAAGTTGAATACCAAAACATACATCAAGTAACTCAATAGAATACCCCATTGTCACCACGGGTATCCACATGCAAGACATACATCAAGTGATCTCAAATCCAATATTCAATCCAACATAACGGAACCTCAAAGAGCAAGACTCAATTCATCACAACAAGATAGAGAGAGGGAAGAAACACCATATGATCCAACTATATTAACAAAGCTCGCAGTACATCAAGATCGTGCCAAATCAAGAACACGAGAGAGAGAGATCAAACACATAGCTATTGGTACATACCCTCAGCCCCGAGGGTGAACTACTCCCTCCTCGTCATGGAGACTGTCGGGATGATGAAGATGGCCTCCGGTGATGATTTCCCCCTCCGGCAGGGTGCCGGAGCAGGGCTCCGGATGAGATCACTTCGATACAGAGGCTTGTGGCGGCGATGTGCAAGTTCTAGGTTTCTTTCTAGGGTTTTTGGTATTTATAGGAATTTTTGGCGTTGGTTTCACGTCAAGGGGGCCCACGAGGGAGCAACAAGCTCGCTAGGCCCTCCCTACCCCCAGGGCGTGCCTAGCAGGCTTGTCGCTTCCTCGTGACTCTTCTGGTCCTCCCACGAAGCTTCGGGGGTCTCTTATGTTCCAAACAAAAATCACCAAAAAGTTTCAGCTTATTCCGAGAACTTCTATTTCTGCACAAAAAACAACAGCACGGTAGTTCTGCTGAAAACATCGTCAGTCCGGCTTAGTTCCATTCAAATCATACCAAAACCATATAAAATTGTTGTAAACATGGAATGAATACTTCATAAATTATAGATACGTTGGAGACGTATCAGCATCCCCAAGCTTAATTCCTGCTCGTCCTCGGGTAGGTAAATGATAAAAGAAATAATTTATGAAGTGTGAATGCTAGCATAGTGCACAAGTTTGATCAATGATAATTTCAGTAATTTTTCTAGCATTATTATATATCATAAATAGTAGCTCATCTCATAAAACTTCTCATGATAAAGTAGCAAGCTATTCACATGTTAAAGTATAGATCATAAACTCTCTTGAAAACTAACAAACTATGTTCTCAGTCATCAAACAATTGGAATTCATCTTTTTTTCAGGAAGGGTCTATGTAAGAGCTTTGATTTAGAAAATTCCACATACTCAACTATCATATAGTCTTCCATGATTGCTGACACTCAAAGCATATTTTTAGAACAAACCGTTTCAGTCAAACACATAGGAAGATAGGGGCTTAATGTTTTGCCTCCCAACTTATTTATCTCAGGGATAATGTCAACAATAATAACTCATGATCACCTATATTCAACTGGATATATGTGCCTGGATCTTTCCCCACCACATGATGCTTGCCCAGAGAGAAAATAAAAACGGAATATAGAAGAACACTATTGACTCTTGCATAAAAGTAAATACATAAAGTAAAAGATATGCCCTTCATAGAGGGAAGCAGAGGTTATCATGCGCTTTTTATTTTTGGATGTGCAAGATCTTAATGCAAAGGAACGTCACTTTATATTGTCCCTTGTGATAGCAACCTTTATTATGCAGTCCATCGCTTTTATTTCTTCACCATCACAAGTTCGTACAAAGCTTATTTTCCCTTACAATAAAAGATCATACATATTTAGGAGCAATTTTTATTGCTTTTGCACCGACGACAACATACTTGAAGGATCTTATTCAATCCATAGATAGATATGGTGGACTCTCATGGCAAGAAACTGGGTTCAGGGTTTTTGGATGCACAAGTAGTATCTCTACTTAGTGCAGATTTTTTGCTAGCAAAGGATAGGGGGCAAGCACCACATGTTAGAGGATCCAAGAACATATAACTTCTATGTGAATATAAACAAATATAACCCATTACGTTATCTTCCTTGTCCAACATCAACTACTTGATCAAGGTTGAAAATAATTAATGGGGTCTCACAATCATAGAAGATGTCCAAGATAGTATATATATATGTGTGAAATCTCTCTTCCTTCAATATTCTTTCATGAATTGTTCAAGTGACCAATGATGTGTTTGCTAACTTTCAATAAATTTTACCACTTATACTTCTTATTTGTGACGTCACTACTCCCCATGGGACAAGCATATGAAGCACATATAATTTCAACTTTATGATATGCAATTCATTCAACAATTTACTCTTAGGATATAAGTGAAGCATGAGAGTAAATGACAAACTACTCCAAAAGATATAAGTGAAGAACAAAGAGTAGTTAAGCAATTAAGTAGCTATGTGAAGACTCTCTCCAAATAAAGATTTCAGATCTTGAAAATTTTATTCAAACAGCAAATAAAATGAAAATAAAAGGACACTCCAAGAATAGCACATATCATGTGAAAAAGTAAAAACTTAGGCTAACCGATAGGTGTTGATGAAGAAAGGTGGGATGCCCACCGGGGCATCCCCAAGCTTAGTTGCTTGAGACTTCTTGGAATGTTATCTTGAGGTGCCTTGGGCATCCCCAAGCTTGAGCACTTGTGTCTCCTAAATTCCTCTCATACATGGCTTCTCCTAAATCTTAAAAACTTCATCCACACAAAACTCAACAAGAACTCGTGAGATAAGTTAGTATAAATCCACTCAAAACCTTAACATTCTCTACTATAACAAATCACTAAAATTATAATTAAACATTGCATACTAAATGCCTCTGCATATTTAATACTCATATCCACAAATAGAAACATTAAACAAGCAACATATGCAAACAATGCAACTATAACCGAAATCTGTCTAAATAGAATAGTCTGTAAAGGGTGAATAAGAATTCATACTTCCCTAACTCCAAAAATTCTGAAAAATTACTACATGACAGGGAACTCATGCATGCTTACTGTGTAAAAATTTCTGATTTTTATCATGATCTGACTATTCAGGAATATTCTGGACATAACAGAAAACTTTCTGTTTTCAAACAGCAACACATAAACTTGCAAACTGAGCATGGTAAAGGCTATAATTGGCATTTTATTGAACTAAATGATACAAAACATGATTATTGATAACACCAAGAAAATGTCAACAGAAGAAAATGACGCTCCAAGCAAAACTCATATTATGTGACGAATAAAAATATAGCTCCAAGTGAAGTTACCGATAATGTTGAGGACGAAAGAGGGGATGCCTTCCGGGGCATCCCCAAGCTTAGACGCTTGAGTCTTCCTTGAGTATTAGCTTGGGATGCCTTGAGCATCCCCAAGCTTAGGGTCTTGCCACTCCTTATTCTCCTCATATCGATATCTCACCCAAAACTTGAAAACTTCAATCACACAAAACTTAACGGAACTTGTGAGATAGGTTAGTATGATAAAAATAAATCATCCACTTAGGTAATGTCAAGACAAGATTCATAATTGTTCTCATATAACGCCTACTGTATTCCATAATTTCCACAATTTATATTACTCAATATAAGCTATGGAAACACTAAAACAAGCAAACTATACACTGAAAATAGAATCTGTCAAAAACAGAACAGTCTGTAATGATCTGAATAAACACCATACTTCTGCAACTCCAAAAATTCTGACAAATTAGGAAAACGTAGGCAATTTGTATATCAATCATTTGTAGCAATTTCATAAGATTTTGACGCTCCAGTAAATTATAGGAATTTCTGCACTAGACGCAAAAGTTTCTGTTTTTGCACAAAATCAAGTCAACTATCATCCACACTATCCCAAAGGTCTTACTTGGCAATTTATTGAAATAAAACATATAAAACATGATTACGACAGTAGCTTAATCATGTGAACACACAAAAACAGTAGGTTGAAATATTGGGTTGCCTCCCAACAAGCGCTTTTCTTTAATGCCTTTTTAGCTAGGCATGATGATTTCAATGATGCTCGCATAAAAGTAAAGAATTGAAACACAAAGAGAGCATCATGAATCATATGACAAGCACATTTAAGCCTAACCCACTTCCTATGCATAGGTATTTTGTGAGCAAACAATTTATGGGAGTAAGAATCAACTAGCACAGGAAGTCAAAACAAGCATGACTTCAAAATTTTCATCACATAGAGAGGAAACTGGATATTATTGCAACACCTACAAGCATATGATCCTCTCTCATAATAATTTTCAGTAGCATCATGAATGAATTCAACAATATAACTATCACATAAAGCATTCTTTTCATGATCTACAAGCATAGAAATTTTATTACTCTCCACATAAGCAATTTTCTTCTCATTCATAATAGTGGGAGCAAACTCAACAAAATAACTATCATGAGATACTTGATTGGCATAATCCAATTGAAAATTAAAATCATGATGACAAGTTTCATAGTTATCATTATTCTTTATAGCATACATGTCATCACAATAATCATCATAGATAGCAACTTTCTTGTCACAATCAATTGAAACCTCTTCCAAAATAGTGGAATCATCATTAAATAAAGTCATGACCTCTCCAAATCCACTTTTATGAATATTGTAAAAAGATTCAACAGCCTCCAAAATAGTGGGATCATTACCTAGATTTGACACTCTTCCAAACCCACTTTCATCAATATAATCATCATAAATAAGAGGCATGCTATCATCATAATAAATTTGCTCTTCAAAACTTGGGGGGTTAAAAATATCATATTCATCAAACATAGCATCCCCAAGCTTATGGCTTTGCATATCATTAGCATCATGGGTATTCATAGAAAGCATACTAACAACATTGCAATCATGCTCATCATTCAAAGGACTCACATTAAACATTTTATTAAAATCTTCCTCTAACAATTGAGCATCATTATCGGAATCCATATTTTCAAGAAAGACATCATATAGATGAAGCATTTGAGGCAACCTCAATTCCATTTTTTTGTAGTTTTCTTTTCTAAACCAAACTAGTGATAAAACAAGAAACTAAAAGATTCAATTGCAAGATCTAAAGATATACCTTCAAGCACTCACCTCCTCGGCAACGGCGCCAGAAAAGAGCTTGATGTCTACTACACAACTTTATTCTCGTAGACTCCGTTAGGCCTCCAAGCGCAGAGTTTTGTAGGACAGTAGCAAATTTCCCTCAAGTGGATGACCTAAGGTTTATCAATCTATGGGAGGCGTAGGATGAAGATGGTCTCTCTCAAACAACCCTGCAATCAAATACAAGCAATCTCTTGTGTCCCCAACACACCCAATACAATGGTAAATTGTATAGGTGCACTAGTTCAGCGAAGAGATGGTGATACAAGTATAGTATGGATAGTAGATATAGGTTTTCATAATCTGAAAAATAAAAAACAACAAGGTAGCAAGTAACAAAAGTGAGCACAAACGGTATTGCAATGCTTGGAAACAAGGCCTAGGGTTCATACTTTCACTAGTGCAATCTCTCAACAATGCTAACATAATTGAATTATATAAGAATCCCTCAACGTGCGACAAAGAATCACTCCAAAGTTTCTATCGGAGAACGTAGGACGAAAACGTGTATCAACCTATGTGCCTAGATTACCCCAATGTTACCACGGGAATCCGCAAGTTGAATACCAAAACATACATCAAGTAACTCAATAGAATACCCCATTGTCACCACGGGTATCCACATGCAAGACATACATCAAGTGATCTCAAATCCAATATTCAATCCAACATAACGGAACCTCAAAGAGCAAGACTCAATTCATCACAACAAGATAGAGAGAGGGAAGAAACACCATATGATCCAACTATATTAACAAAGCTCGCGGTATATCAAGATCGTGCCAAATCAAGAACACGAGAGAGAGGTCAAACAGATAGCTACTGGTAAATACCCTCAGCCCCGAGGGTGAACTACTCCCTCCTCATCATGGAGACCGCCGGGATGATGAAGATGGCCTCCGGTGATGATTTCCCCCTCCGGCAGGGTGCCGGAACAGGGCTCCGGATGAGATCGCTTTGGTACAGAGGCTTGCGACGGCGGTGTGGACGTTCTAGGTTTCTTTCTTGGGTTTTTGGTATTTATAGGAGTTTTTGGCGTTGGTTTCACGTCAAGGGGGCCCACGAGGGAGCGACAAGCTCGCTGGGCCCTCCCTACCCCCCAGGACGTGCCTAGCAGGCTTGTTGCTTCCTCGTGACTCTTCTGGTCCTTCTACGAAGCTTCGGGGGTCTCTTATGTTCCAAATAAAATCACCAAAAAGTTTCAGCCAATTCCGAGAACTTTTATTTCTGCACAAAAAACAACACCACGGTAGTTCTGCTAAAAACATCGTCAGTCCGGGTTAGTTCCATTCAAATCATACCAAAACCATATAAAATTGTTGTAAACATGGCATGAATACTTCATAAATTATAGATACGTTGGAGACATATCAGCCACTGTCGTGGATATTTTCCTGACAATACGTAGGGGATGTGTATACAAAAGCGTAGAGACTATCAGATGCATAGATGGGAACACACATGGATTTTTTTTACCCAGGTTCATGTCCTCAAAGAGGAGGTAATACCCAACTCCTGTTGTGTTGTTTTATTCTTGTGTATAGGGATTACAAAGAATGTCGACCACTGGGCCCAATGCCCCTGACATGGCTCATATAGAGTCCACCATGGTGGAGAGCTAAAACGGTTGTTATAGTTGCTATATGTAGTGGAACATTGACGACCTATTGATTTAATGCCACAAGTAATGGCATGATGAGTGCTAACTGTTACTAGTGCTACTTATTACATAGACTAACGCCTTAATTAAAGCTTAGTGGACACCATGGTAACACCTGCCTTTATTGCGTGTCCTTTGACATGCTGAATGACCCTGATCCAACTGACTACTCCTGATCTGACAAAGTGATGTATCCTAACCTTACTGAGTGGCTTCTCCTATTCCAACTGGACTCGCATCCCGACTGAGTGCTCCACACTGAGTGGCCCATGACTGGTGGCACCATTGCACTGGGCCTGAGTGTCTTTAGGCTTGGGCCCTTAGTTGGATTGACTTTCATCATGGGCCCACCCGGTTGGGATTCCCTCGTCACTGCCACTACATCACAAATTTTAAATTCATGTATGTGTAAAATAACTATATTTTTAATATAATGGATGTTTGAATTTTTTTTTGCAGATTATTTTCAAGGCCACCGCCTGGATTCATATGTGATCCTGCCTTCAGCTTATGGAGGCGCGGTAGTCCACAACTTATGAGTGCAGCTAATGGGAGACTATCGCTTGGGCTATGTTCAACCATCTTGGAAGGTGGTATGATAATAGGCTTGCTGAAGCATGAGTGCCTTTTGTAATCTTATGTTGTCTTCATTGTTCTAGCCCATTTTTCTTCTGCCTTGTATGTGCCTTTTGATCTCAAACTTGGGATGTTGAATACATTGAAATAATAGGATGGCTGCTACTTGTGAGTTGAACATAGCCCAATTGCAAGGATTAATTCTGATAGTGATAGATATATAAATTGCAAAGTAAAATAAAAGAATGCAAATTGCAGCAAGCTTTTTAGGGTTTTAGTAAATATGGTGAATGGGCCCGGGGGCCATAGTTTTCACTAGAGGCATATCAAGAACATAGCATACGGTGGGTAAACAAATTACCGATGGGCAATTGATAGAAAAGCGCATAGTTATGATGTTATTCATTGCATGATCAGTACATAGGCATTACGTCCATGACAAGTAGACCGAAACGATTCTGCATCTACTACTATTACTCCACCCTTCAACCGCTATCCAGCATGCATCTCGTGGTATTAAGTTCATAACAAACAGAGTAATGCTTGAAGCATGATGACATAATGTATACAAAATAAGACCAATCAATATGATCGAACCCCGTCGTTTTACCCTTAGTAGCAAAAATACAAACACGTGCCTCGCTACTCCTCCTGTCACAGAGTGTGGACACCGCAAGATTAAACCTACTACTATGCACCACTTCCACTTAAGATCTAATCATCAACTTGGCCAAAGAAAACTCATAGATCGGAAAGCATTACATAGCTATAACAATCACACATAATAAAGTTCAGAATATAACTCAATTACTTTCAATGAACAATCTGATCATAAACCCACAATTCATCGGATCCCAACAAACACACCGCAAAAGAAGATTACATCGAATATAACTCCGAGGAGAACATTGTATTGAAGATCAAAGTGAGAGAGAGAGAGAGAGAGAGAGAGAGAGAGAGAGAGAGAGAGAGAAAGCCATCTAGCTAATCACTATGGACCCGTAAGTCCTGTGGGAACTACTCACACATCATTAGAGAGGCCGCAAGGTTGATGTAGAAGCCCTCTGTGATCGATTCCCCCTCCGACAGAGTACTTGCGGAGGCCTCCAGATGGGATCGCGGAAGAACAGAGGCTTGCGGCGGCGGAATAATTGTTTCGGGTCTCGATCTGGGGGTTTTGGAATATTTGGGAATTTATAGCGCTGGAATTAGGTCAGACGGAGCCACGAGGGGCCCACAAGACATCAGGGCGCGCCTACCCCCCAAGGCGCATGATGACCCACAAGTATAGGGGATCAATCGTACTGCTTTCGATAAGTAAGAGTGTCGAACCCAACGAGGAGCAGAAGGAAATGACAAGTGGTTTTCAGCAAGGTATTCTCTGCAAGTACTGAAAGTAGCGGTAATAGATAGTTTTGATAGCAAGATAATTCGTAACAAGTGACAAGTAACAAGTGTAACAAAGTGCAGCAAGGTGGCCCAATCCTTTTTATAGCAAAGGACAAGCCGGAACGGTCTCTTATATAAAGCAAAGCATTCTCCAAGACACATGGGAATTCTCATCTAGTCACTTTCATCATGTTTGTTTGATTCGCGTTCGCTACTTTGATAATTTGATATGTGGGTGGACCGGTGCTTGGGTGCTGTTCTTACTTGAACAAGCCTCCCACTTATGATTACCCCCTCTCGCAAGCATCCGCAACTACGAAAGAAGAATTAAGATAAATCTCACCATAGCATGAATCATATGGATCCAAATCAGCCCCTTACGGAATAGCGCATAAACTAGGGTTTGAGCTTCTATCACTCTAGCAACCCATCATCTAATTACTACTCCACAATGCCTTCCCTTAGGCCCAAAGATGGTGAAGTGTCATGTAGTCGACGTTCACACAACACCACTAAAGGAAGCAACAACATACATATCATCAAAATATCGAACGAATACCAAATTCACATGATTACTTATGACAAGACTTCTCCCATGTCCTCAAGAACAAAAGTAACTACTCACAAATCATATTCATGTTCAAGATCAGCGGGATATTGCATAGCATTAAGGATCTAAACATATAATCTTCCACCAAATAAACCAACTAGCATCAACTACGAGATGTAATCAACACTACTAGCAACCCATAGGTACCAATCTGAGGTTTTGTGACAAAGATTGAATACAAGAGATGAACTAGGGTTTGAGATGAGATGGTGCTGGTGAAGATGTTGATGAAGATTGGTCCTCCCATGATGAGAGGATCATTGGTGATGTCGATGGCTTCGATTTCCCCCTCCCGGAGGGAAGTATCCCCGGCGGAATCGCTCTGCCGAAGAGCAAAAGTGCTCCTGCCCAGGTTCCACCTCGAGACGGCGGCGCTTCATCCCGAAAGTCTTCCTCTGATTTTATCTTGGGAAAATAGCATCTTATAGGAGAAGACGGGCCCCGGAGGCCTGCCAGGGGCCCCACAAGCTCGGGTGGCGCTCCCAAGGGGCAGGGCGCGCCCCCAGGCTTGTGGCTTCCTGGTGGGTCCCCTTCTGGTATTTCTTCCGCCAATATTTTTTATATATTCCAAAATAATTCTCCGTAAATTTTCAGGTCATTTGGAGATGTGCAGAATAGCTATCTCTGTTGTAGCCCTTTTCGGTCCAGAGTTCCAGCTGCCGGCAATCTCCCTCTTCATGTGAAACTTGCAAAATAAGAGAGAAAAGGCATAAAAATTGTATCATAAAGTGAAATAATGACCCAAAACATAATAAATAACAGTAGGAAAACATGATGCAAAATGGTCGTATCAACTCCCCCAAGCTTAGACCTCGCTTGTCCTCAAGCGAAAAATCGAAATCGATAATCATGACCACATGTTTAGAGGGAGAGGTGTCGATAAAACAAAATACGGACATGAAGGCATCATGATCTTTATTATAACAACAATATATCATCATAAAACTTCTCATGAAAAAGTGACAATTCATCCACAAGACAAAGTATAAACCACAAACCGTGGTGAAAACTAACAAACTATGATCTCGGTCACTGATGCAATTGCAATTAATCATATTATCAGAAAGAGTCTATGTAAGAGCTTTGTTTAGCAAGTTCACATACTCAACTATCATTTAGTCTTCTATGCTTGCTGACACTCACGGCATACTTATGGAGCAAAAGTTTCAGTTAGACACATAGAAAGATATGGGCTTATAATTTCGCCTCCCAACGTATTTACCTCAAGGGTAATGTCAAAAATTATAACTCATGATCACCTACATTCAAATGGATATATATGCCTGGATCTTTCCCCACCACATGATGCTTGCCAAGAGAGAAAATAAAAACAGAATAGAGGAGAATACTATTGACTCTTGCATAAAAGTAAATACATAAAAGTAAAAGATAGGCCATTTGCAGAGGGAAGCAGAGGTTGTCATGCGCTTTTTATTTTTGGATGTGCAAGCTCTTGATGTAAAGCAACGTCACTTTAGATTGCCCCTTGTGATAGCAACCTTTATTATGCTGTCTGTAGCTTTTATTTCTTTACCATCACAAGATCATACAAAGCTTATTTTCCCTTACAATAAAAGATCATACATATTTAGGAGCAATTTTTATTGCTTTTGCACCGATGACAACTTACTTGAAGGATCTTATTCAATCCATAGGTAGATATGGAGGATTCTCATGACATGAAACTGGGTTCAAGGGTTTTTGGATGCACAAGTAGTATCTCTACTTAGTACGGAATTTTGGCTAGCAAAAGATAGGGGGCAAGCACCACATGTTAGAGGATCCACAACAATATAGCTTCTATGTGAATATAAGCAAACATAACTCATTACGTTGTCTTCCTTGTCCAACGTCGACTATTTGACATAGAATATTTAATGGGGGCTCACAATTATAAAAGATGTCCAAGATAGTATATTTATACGTGAGACCTCTCTTCCTTTATTACTTTTTTCATGAATTGCAACAATGACCAATGCTATGTTTGTCAACTTTCGACAAATTTTATCAATTATACTTCTTTTATGTGAAGTCATCACTCCCCATGGGATTAGCATATGATCTCTCTTTTCTTTATTCTCTTTATTTTATTTGTAAGATTGGATCAACAAAAGTAAAACAACTCAACTCAAACTACTCTTTATTATATAACTCTCACACTCGATTACATAGATAGATAGATCACAAAGCAAACACTCGAAACTAAATCATACTAAAACTTTATTCTTCTAAATCACGAAATAACTAAGGATCGAACTAAGATAGATAATTATGATAAAAGTGATGGTGATACGATACCGGGGCACCTCCCCCAAGCTTGGCACAAGCCAAGGGTGGTGCCCATACCCGTGTACTCAAGTCTCCTTCTTCGGTGATGGTGGTGATGATGTGATAGGCTTGTCCTCCGTCTTCCAAGGCATAGGCTCCCCATCATAAAAGGATGAACGTGTTTCCGGCGTCCTGAAATTTGCAGCTAAACTCATACCTTTGAACTTGGCCTCATACTCAAAATTTTGATTATGTAAATCATAAATTTGGGCCTGAAGATGATCCATCCAGTGATTGAGCTTGAAGATGACGTCCCCAATATCCTTGCTGTCCACCTTGTGCTCACGGATAAATTCCGTGATCATGGAGTGGTTAGCATTAAGTTCTCGCTCCACCATCCCTTGGCACTTGAAGATCTCCTGTTCCATCGCTTCCAGCCTGGCCTTCTCGCTCCCGATCTACTTGGCCACTTGAACGTCCCGGATGTGAAGCACCCCCTCACGCATCTCGATAGCTTGAGGGTGTTTCATCACCTCCGGGAGGTATGGGTTGATGACCTTCTTGTAAAACTTGTCCTTGGACGAGCTTGCAGGCGCCATGGTGATCTAGATGTGTCAGGAAAACAGCACGAAACAAGAACAGAGGAGAAAGTTGCTATATGGTGCTCAAAACACCGAGAGTATATATAATGAATTTTTTTCTTGTAGAACAAGTAATATGGAAGAAAACGGAGTCAAGAAAGTCCACGGGGGAGCCACAAGCTCGGTAGGCGCGCCCTGGGGGTAGGGCGCGTCCCCCAGGCTTATCGCTCCCTCGTGCATTTTGGACTGTTTATTATTTTCCTAATTTTTTATATATTCCAAAACGAACAGAAAGTGCTTTTATGGAATTTTTGGAGTCGGTTTACTTTCAGGGTGCTGGAGCGTTCCGGAAGGTTTCTTCTATGTGCTCTTCCGGTGTCATTGTTTGAATAATATTAGTTTCAACATTGATGGGCATACCTGAGATATAATGTTTAATTCTTTGCCCATCAACCACTCTCGGATTAGTGCCCTCGGAGTTATTTATGTTGATGGCTCTAGAGCGATAAACTTCTTCGATGATGTATGGTCCTTCACATTTAGAGAGAAGTTTTCCTGCAAAGAATCTTAAACAAGAATTGTATAATAGAACATGATCACTGATGACCCACAGGTATAGGGGATCAATCGTAGTCCTTTCGATAAGTAAGAGTGTCGAACCCAACGAGGAGCAGAAGGAAATGACAAGCGGTTTTCAGCAAGGTGTTTTCTGCAAGCACTGAAATTATCGGTAACGAGTAGTTTGATAGCAAGATAATTTGTAACAAGTGACAAGTAGCAATAGTAACTAAAGTGCAGCAAGGTAGCCCAATCCTTTTTGTTGCAAAGGACAAGCCAGAACAATCTTTTACTTTTGATGAAATTCCAATTTCAATTGATTCCAATCCCACGTTCCAATATCATCACATAGCCAATACCATGTCAATGCCTTTCCCTTCAAAGATAAAGGGAAAATCTTCGTCTTAACTTCATCTCCGGGTAAACCAGGAAGCTTAAATAATCCACAAACTTTATCCACATAGATTAGGTGCATATCAGGATGTAGTGTTCCATCTCCTGCATAAGGATTAGCTAGCAGTTTCTCTATCATACCCGAAGGAATCTCATAATAAATATTTTCAGTAGGTGAAGTGAGTTGAGCAGCAACTCTTTGTGCTTTCGGTCGAGATGAAGATACCCCGAACAAACCCCTCAAAGGATTACTTTCCATAGTGACAAGTGACAACAAATTTCAGCACGTAATATAAATGTTTCCTTACCAAATTCCACTCACCAAAGGCGCTTCACTCCCCGGCAACGGTGCCAGAAAAGATTCTTGATGACCCGTAGTCCTTTCGATAAGTAAGAGTGTCGAACCCAATGAGGAGCAGAAGGAAATGACAAACAATTTTCAGCAAGGTGTTTTCGGCAAGCACTGAAATTATCGGTACCGAGTAGTTTGATAGCAAGATAATTTGTAACAAGTGACAAGTAGCAATTGTAACTAAAGTGCAGCAAGGTAGCCCAATCCATTTGTTGCAAAGGACAGGCCAGAACAATCTCTTATAATGAGCTAAGCGTTCTCGAGGACACATGGGAATTTCATCTAGTCACTTTCATCATGTTTGTTTGATTCGCGTTCGCTACTTTGATAATTTGATATGTGGGTGGACCGGTGCTTGGGTGCTATTCTTACTTAAACAAGCCTCCCACTTATGATTAACCCCTCTCGCAAGCATCCGCAACTATGAAAGAAGAATTAAGATAAATCTAACCATAGCATTAAACATATGGATCCAAATCAGCCCCTTACGGAATAGCGCATAAACTAGGGTTTAAGCTTCTGTCACTCTAGCAACCCATCATCTAATTACTACTCCACAATGCATTCCCTTAGGGCCAAATATGGTGAAGTGTCATGTAGTCGACGTTCACATGACACCACTAAGAGAATCAACAACATACATATGATCAAAATATCGAACGAATACCAAATTCACATGATTACTTATGACAAGACTTCTCCCATGTCCTCAAGAACAAAAGTAACTACTCACACATCAAATTCATGTCCAAGATCAAAGGGGTATTGAATAGCATAATGGATCTAAACATATAATCTTCCACCAAATAAACCAACTAGCATCAACTACAAGATGTAATCAACACTACTAGCAACCCACAGGTACCAATCTGAGGTTTTGAGACAAAGATTGAATACGAGAGATGAACTAGGGTTTGAGATGAGATGGTGCTGGTGAAGATGTTGATAAAGATTGGTCCTCCCACGATGAGAGGATCGTTGGTGATGTCGATGGCTTTGATTTCCCCCTCCAGGAGGGAAGTATCCCCGGCGGAATCGCTCCGCCGGAGAGCAAAAGTGCTCGTGCCCAAGTTCTGCCTCGAGACGGCGGTGCTCTGTCCCAAAAGTCTTATCCTTATTTTTTCTAGGGAAAATGGGCTTATATACCAGAAAATGGGCACCGGAGGCTGGCCAGGGGCCCCACGAGCTACCAGGGCGCGCCTGGGGGGGTGGCGCGCCCTGGTGCCTCGTGGGCACCTGGGTGGCCCCCTCTGGTACTTCTTTTCTCCAGTATTTTTTATTTATTCCAAAATAAATCTCCGTGAAATTTCAGCCCATTTGGAGATGTGCAGAATAGGTATCTCTGACATAGCTTTTTCAGGTCCAGAATTCCAGCTGCCGGCAATCTCCCTCCTTATGTAAATCTTGCATATTAAGAGAGAAAAGGCATTATAATTACTTCACAAAGTGTTATATTGATTAAAAACACAATAAATAACAGTAGGAAAACATGATGCAAAATGGATGTTTCAATCACCTACTTTGAATTCCCGTTTTTTAATTCTCTTATCATACCATCTTTTAACTTTTTCTTTAAACAACTTGGCACTTTCATAGGCTTGGGTTCTCCATTCATCTAGATAGCTAATATCAAACAACCTCTTTTCACCAGCAAGTTTAAAATCATAATTAAGTTCTTTAATTGCCCAATATGCCTTATGTTCTAGTTCAAGAGGTAAATGACATGCTTTTCCATAGACCATTTTATATGGAGACATACCCATAGGATTTTTATAAGCTGTGCTGTAAGCCCATAATGCATCATCAAGTTTCTTAGACCAATTCTTTCTAGATCTATTAACGGTCTTTTGCAAGATTAACTTTATTTCTCTATTAGTCAATTCAACTTGACCACTAGACTGAGGATGATATGGAGATGCAATTCTATCATTAACATCATATTTAGCAAGCAATTTACGGAAAGCACCATGAATAAAATGTGAACCACCATCGGTCATCAAATATCTAGGGAGTCCAAACCTAGGGAATATAACTTCTTTAAGCATTTTAATAGAAGTGTTATGATCAGCACTACTAGTTGAAATAGCTTCTACCCACTTAGTAACGTAATCAACAGCAACTAAGATATGTGTATACCCATTAGAGGAAGGAAAAGGTCCCATATAATCAAAACCCCAAACATCAAATGGTTCAATAACAAGTGAATAATTCATAGGCATTTCCTAACGTCTACCAACATTACCAATTCTTTGACATTGATCACAAGAGAGGAAAAACTTACGTGCATCTTTGAAAAGAGTAGGCCAACAGAAACCAGATTGCGGTACCTTATGTGTGGTTCTGTCTCCCACATGGTGTCCTCCATATGCCTCGGAATGATACATCTGTAGGATTTGTTCATGTTCATGCTCAGGTACACAACGTCTAATAATACCATCTACCCCTTCTTTATATAAATGTGGGTCATCCCAAAACTAATGTCTTCAATCAAAGAAGATTTTTTTTCTTTTGTTGGTATGTGAAACAAGGCGGTATATATTTAGCAACAATATAATTAGCATAGTATGCATACCAAGGAGTATTACGAGAATCATTTATAACAGCTAATTGTTCATCAGGAAAACTATCATCAATAGGCAGTGGGTCATCAAGAACATTTTACATTGTAGACAAATTATCAGCTATGGGATTCTCAGCTCCCTTTCTATCAATAATATGCAAATCAAATTCTTGTAGCAAAAGAACACACCTAATAAGTCTAGGTTTAGCATCCTTCTTTTCCATAAGGTATTTAATAGCAGCATGATCAGTGTGAATAGTTACTTTAGAATCAACAATGTAAGATCTGAATTTATCACCTGCAAAAACAACTGCTAAAAATTCTTTCTCAGTAGTAGCATAGTTTCTTTGAGCACTGTCTAGAGTTTTACTAGCATAATAAATAACATTCAATTTCTTATCAACTCTTTGTCCTAGAATAGGACCAACAACATAATCACTAGCATCACACATAATTTCAAAGGGTAAATTCCAATCAGGTGGTTGAACAACAGGTGCAGATATTAAGGCTTTCTTAAGTATTTCAAAGGCTTCTACGCAATCATCATCAAAAACAAATGGAACATCTTTTTGTAAGAGATTCGTAAGAGGCCTAGAAATTTTAGAGAAATCTTTTATAAACCTTCTATAGAAACCAGCATGACCAAGGAAGCTTCTTATACCTTTGATATCTTTAGGACATGGCATTTTCTCAATTGCATCAACTTTAGCTTTATCAACTCCAATACCTCTTTCAGAAATTTTATGCCCCAAGGACTATACCTTCATTTACCATAAAGTGGCACTTCTCCCAATTCAAGACAAGATTAGTTTCTTCACATCTCTGCAAAACTCGATCAAGGTTGCTTAAGCAATCATCAAAAGAAGTTCCGTAAACGAAGAAATCATCCATGAAAACCTCAACAATCTTTTCACAAAAGTCAGAGAATATAGCAGTCATGCATCTTTGAAAGGTAGCAGGTGCATTACATAAACCAAAAGGCATGCGACGATAAGCGTAAGTTCCAAAAGGACAAGTAAATGTGGTTTTCTCTTGATCTTCTTGTGATACAGCTATTTGGGAAAAACCAGAATATCCATCTAGGAAGCAAAAGTGTGTATGTTTAGATAATCTTTCTAACATTTGATCAATGAAAGGCAAGGGGTAATGATCTTTCCTCGTAGCTTTATTTAATTTCCTGAAATCAATTACCATCCTACAACCAGTTATAATTCTTTGTGGAATAAGTTCATTTTTATCATTAGGGACAACAGTAATACCTCCTTTCTTAGGAACACAATGAACATGACTTACCCATCTACTATCAACTATAGGATAAATTATACCTGCCTCCAGAAGCTTTAATATTTTAGTTCTTACCACATCCTTCATTTTAGGATTTAATCTTCTTTGATGATCAACAACGGGTTTAGCATCTGGCTCCATATTAATCTTGTGCTGACATAAGGTGGGACTAATGCCCTTAAGATCATCAAGACTATATCCAATAGCAGCACGGTGATTCCTCAGAGTTTTGAGTAATCTTTTTTCTTCATCTTCTGAAAGGTTAGCACTAATAATAACAGGATATATCTTCTTTTCATCAAGATAAGCATATTTAAGTGTATCAAGTAATTTCTTTAATTCAAAAACAGGATCACTCTCAGTTGGAAGAGGATCTCCCAAAGTTTCAACAGGCAAGTTATGTTTAAGAATAGGTGCTTGTTTAAAGAAAATCTCATCTATTTCGTTTCTTTCATTCATGTGCATATCATTTTCATGGTCTAACAAGTATTGTTCTAAAGCATCAATAGGAGGCACAACAATAGAAGCAAGACCAATAATTTCATCCTTATTAGGTAATTCTTTATCATGAGGTTGTCTACGAAACTCAGAGAAATTAAAATCATGAGACACATCACCAAAATTAGCACTGATAGTTTCTTTATTGCAATCAATCTTAGCATTAACTGTATTCAAGAAAGGTCTACCAAATATAATGGGACAAAAATCATCTTGTGGTGATCCAAGAATAAGAAAATCAGTAGTGTATTTGATCTTACCACACAAGACTTCAACATCTCTAACAATCCCAAGTGGTGTAATAGTATCTCTATTTGCAAGCTTAATAGTGACATCAATATCTTCAATCTCAATAGGTGCAATATCATTCATGACTTCTTGATAGAGAGTAAAAGGAATATCTCTCACACTAGCACCAATATCACATAAACCATGATAGCAATGATCTCCAATTTTAACAGAAATAACAGGCATGCCAATTACAGGTTTGTTTTTATCTTTAGTGTCTGGCTTAGCAATTCTAGTTGCTTCATCATAGAAATATATGACATGTCCATCAATATTATCAACCAAAAGATCTTTAACCATTCCAATGTTAGGTTCAACTTTAATTTGTTCAGAAGGTCTAGGTGTTCTAATATTACTTTTATTAACCACAGTTGAAGCTTTAGCATGTTCCTTAATCCTAACAGGGAAAGGCGGTATCTCAAAATAAGCAGTAGGCACAACTGGATCAACATTGTAAACAATTGTTTCTTCTTTAACATTAACAGGTTCTTCATTTAATTCAGCAGGTGGATGAAACTTAAATCATTTCTCCTTAGGAGATCAACATGAGCAGCAAATGATTCCCAAAAAGTAGCCACTATCTCAGAGTCAAGTCCATATTTAGTACTAAACTTATGAAAAGCATCAGTTTCCATAAAAGATTTAACACAATCAAACTTAAGATTTATACCTGACTCTTTACCTTTGTCAATTTCCCAATATTCAGAGTTGAGTTTAATTCTTTCCAGAAGATCCCATTTGAATTCAATAGTTCTCTTCATAAAGGAACCAGTAGAAGAAGTATCGAGCATTGATTGATCATTATGAGAAAGCTGAGCATAAAAGTTTTGAATGATTATTTCTCTTGAGAGCTCATGATTGGGGCATGTATGCAACATATAATTAAGCCTCCCCCAAGCTTGAGCGATACTTTCTCCTTCATGAGGCCAAAAATTATATATATAATTCCGATCACGATGAACCAAATGCATAGGATAAAATTTCTGGTGAAATTTCAGCTTCAAACGGTTCCAATCCCATGTTCCAGTATCATCCAATAGCCTATACCATGTCAATGCCTTTCCCTCCAAAGATAAAGGGAATACCTTCCTCTTAACTCCATCCTCAGATAAACCTGCAAGCTTAAATAATCCACAAATTTCATCAATATATATCAAGTGCATATCAGGATGTACCTTTCCATCTCCTGCATAAGGATTAGCCAGCAGTTTCTCTATCATACCCGAAGGAATTTCATAATAAATATTTTTGGTAGGTTCAGTAGGTTGAGGGGCAACTCTCAATGCTTCCGGTCGAGGTGAAGATACCCCGAACAAACCCCTCAAAGGATTACTTTCCATAGTGACAAGTGACAGTAAATTTCAACATGTAATATAAATGTTTCCTTACCAAATTCCACTCACCAAAGGCGCTTCACTCCCCGACAATGGCGCCAGAAAATAGTCTTGATGACCCACAAGTATAGGTGATCAATCGTAGTCCTTTCGATAAGTAAGAGTGTTGAACCCAACGAGGAGCAGAAGGAAATGACAAGCGGTTTTCAGCAAGGTATTCTCTGCAAGTACTGAAAGTAGCAGTAACAGAGAGTTTTGATATCAAGATAATTCATAACAAGTGACAAGTAACAAGTGTAACAAAGTGTAGCAAGGTGGCCCAATCCTTTTTATAGCAAAGGACATGCCAGAACAGTCTCTTATATAAAGCATAGCGTTCTCGAGGACACATGGGAATTCTCATCTAATCACTTTCATCATGTTTGTTTGATTCGCGTTCGCTACTTTGATAATTTGATATGTGGGTGGCCGCTGCTTGGGTGTTGTTCTTACTTGAACAAGCCTCCCACTTATGATTACCCCCGCTCGCAAGCATCCGCAACTACGAAAGAAGAATTAAGATAAATCTAACCGTAGCATGAAACATATGGATCCAAATCAGCCCCTTACGGAATAGCGCATAAACTAGGGTTTAAGCATCTGTCACTCTAGCAACCCATCATCTACTTACTACTCCACAATGACTTCCCTTAGGCCCAAAGATGGTGAAGTGTCATGTAGTCGACGTTCACACGATACCACTAAAGGAAGCAACAACATACATATCATCAAAATAACGAACGAATACCAAATTCACATTTTTACTTATGACAAGACTTCTCCCATGTCCTCAAGAACAAAAGTAACTACTCAAAAATCATATTCATGTTCAAGATCAGAGGGGTATTGAATAGCATTAAGGATCTGAACATATAATCTTCCACCAAATAAACCAACTAGCATCAACTACGAGATGTAATCAACACTACTAGCAACCCACAGGTACCAATCTGAGGTTTTGAGACAAAGATTGAATACAAGAGATGAACTAGGGTTTGAGATGAGATGGTGCTGGTGAAGATGTTGATGAAGATTGGTCCTCCCACGATGAGAGGATCATTGGTGATGTCAATGTCTTCAATTTCCCCCTCCCGGAGGGAAGTATCCCGGCGGAATCGCTCCGCCGGAGAGCAAAAGTGCTCCTGCCCAGGTTCCGCCTCGAGACGACGGTGCTTCATCCCGAAAGTCTTCTCTTGAATTTTTCTAGGGAAAATGGCTTCAGATAGCAGAAGATGGGCCTCGGAGGCCGGCCAGGGGCCCCATAAGCTTGGGGGGCGCGCCCCCCAGGCTTGTGGCTTCCTGGTGGGTCCCCTCCTGGTATTTCTTCCGCCAATATTTTTTATATATTCCAAAATAATTCTTCATATATTTTCAGGTCATTTGGAGTTGTGTAGAATAGCTATCTCTGTTGTAGGCCTTTCCGGTCCAGAATTCTAGCTGCCGGCAATCTCCCTCTTCATGTGAAACTTGCAAAATAAGAGAGAAAAGGCATAAGAATTGTATCATAAAGTGAAATAATGACGCAAAACATAATAAATAACAGTAGGAAAACATGATGCAAAATGGACGTATCAGCGCGCCCTGTTGTCTTGTCGTCTCCTTGTCTGGCTTCTGGTCCTCCCTCGAAGCTTCTAGTGTCCCTCCTGGTCCAGAAAAATCATCAAAAAAAATTGTAGCATTTGGACTCCGTTTGGTAGGGATTTTCTGCAAAACCAAAAACAAGCAGAAAACAGCAACTCGCACTTGGCACTGGGATAATAGGTTAGTTCCCAAAAATGATATAAAATGATGTATAAAGCATATAGGATTGGTAATATAATAGCATGAAACAATAAAAAATTATAGATATGTTGGAGACGTATCAATGGCTATATGCATCGACCGATGCAGAGGTCGGGGTTCTTCCCTCTTTCATAAAAAATGTGTTGTTCTGGCTCTTGTCTCATAGAATGTTGATACACTCGAGACAACCTGAGAAAGAGGCAGAACATTGCTGATATATCTTGTCTGATGTGTGCTGAATCTGAAGCTATTGTTCATCACCTCTTTTTCAAATGTGTGGCAGCTCAAGATTTGTAGAGAAATCTTTCAGGTATGATACATATAGATATACATAGTTGATTGTTATGAGAGAGTGTGTGGCCTGCTTATGGGTTAGCAATATTAGAATGATGTTGTAAGAGCATCTACAACCGGAAGTAGCTAATCCGAGCCCCCATACACCCGCAAATAGTGACCGGACGGTCAAAATGGCAATTTTCCCCGTGGGGCCGGGTATCCGTGGGGATTTACCCACTAAGAAGCGTTGATGGGGGTCAAAATCCCCCCCATGTGTATAACGGGGTGGGTACCTGAGAAGCAAGCGGGGCGGGGATGGGGGGCAAACTGGCTCCATGGAGCCTCCATGGATACCAGGGACCCCACCTGTCAGTCAAACTAACCACTAAATATATACACAAGCAAACCCTAAACCCGCTCCACCTCTCCACTCTGCTCCCAACTCGCAGCCGCCTCCTCTGTCCTCTCCCCATTCCCCAAATCCACCGGCGGCGGGCGGCACCGGCCGGCGCCTCATCCGGCCCCCCCTTCCCGTCTGGTCCCGGTGCCCTCTCCTGCTCGTCACCTTCTTGCGACCTCGCCTCCTCCTCCTTCACCTCAAGGTCGGGCAAGGTGACCGCGAGTCCACGGCGGTGACGATGGCGAGCGACGTCCGGGCAAGAAGCTGACCGCGACTCAAGAACTGCGACGGTGATAGTGGTGACGACGACGACCGGCGCCTCCTCTTCCTCCACCTCAAGGGCAAGCAGGTGACCGGCGGCAGCATCGACCAGAGGCCAAGGCCATCAAGGTAAGCAGCTGACCGGTGGCATCGACCCGAGACCATCAAGTTCTTGTTGTTGTTTGTTTCATTTCGTGCTTCTGCAATCTGTTGAATGTGTATGCATCTTGTAGTTGTTAGTTCTTGTAGTTGTTTTCCCATTTAATTGATGTTGTAGTATGGTATCCTGGTAGGATTTGCAATGGCATCAGGTTCGGGTGAATATGTTGAGCAGGATAAGCCACCTCGTGTGAAGAGAAAGACCACATCTGTGGTTTGGAATGAGTTCAATAGGGTTCTTGCTGATGAAAAATGGAAGGCTGAATGTGTATGGTGTCATGGGCTATTTTGTGGAGATCCAAAGTATGGAACCTCACATCTGCATGCTCATTTAGCAAGATGTGCTTCTAGACAGGTCAATGGTAACTTGCCATCCTCAACCATCATCTTTATTCTTTAATCTTAAGCAATATTTCCACTTGCCAATGGTAACTTACTAGTGTTTCCACTTGACTAATGTTCAGGTTGAGGAACTGTCACTTACTGCATGCCTGCACGGAGTAGTGAAGAATGAAGAATAGAAGTCTTAGAGATTTGATGTTGTGGGATGTGTGTGCTTTGTTAAGGATAGGAACTTTCAGTTTTGTAATCCATTTGCTAAACTTATTATGTTATTTGGTCAGCCATGAGTGGCTGAATTGCTGAAACTTGATGTTTATCAATTAGATGTCAAACTTATCTAAATATTGTAATGCTTCCTGATTATTGTGATTATTGTGATGCTTTCATATTTATTCCAGCAGTCCACATATCCTTTTTATTCCTGATTATAGTGTTGCTTATCTATGTCAAACTTCTCTAAATATTTTGTTGTGTGCCTTTGTTTTAGGACTGCTTGTTTGGATCAACAATGGCATCAAGTCCAACACAATCAGATGCAAGTGTAGCGGCTGCGAATGGAGATACACCAGCCTCAAGTGCAGCTCCCACTCAAACACCAACCTCTAGTGCCAATACAACGCCAGCTGAATCTGTTGACTTGGAGGTGCCATCTCAAACAACAAGAGCAACTGAACCGCAGGATGCACACAAGTTGGCTGGTGTGAAGAGAAAGCTCAAGTCTAAGGTGTGGGATGAATTTGAGAGGGTTTTTTTCAACGGAAAATGGAAGGCTGGATGTCAGTGGTGCCATAACAAGCTTGGAGGAGAAACAAAAGATAGAACATCACATCTTCACGCGCATTTGGCAATATGTGCTGCTAGGCAGACCACAACAGCCTGGAAGCAAGCCAAGCTGAAACTGACCAAGGAGGAAGATGGGAAAGTGAATGTGGAGAATTACATATTTGATCAAGAACTATGTAGGAAAGAACTTGCTTTGATGATATGTTGTCATGAGTACCCACTTGCTCTGGTAGAACATGTAGGTTTTAGAAAGTTTTATGCTATGTTGCAGCCTATGTTCAAGGTTGTGTGTAGGAATACCATCTGGAAAGACATTCTAGAAATGCATGAAGGACAAAGAGATAAGTTGATCAAGTACTTTGCAAACTTCAAGAACAGAGTTGTTGTGACTTCGGATATGTGGACTGCTGGACATTGATGACCCACAAGTATAGGGGATCAATCGTAGTCCTTTCAATAAGTAAGAGTGTCGAACCCAACGAGGAGTAGAAGGAAATGAGAAGCGGTTTTCAGCAAGGTGTTTTCTGCAAGCACTGAAAGTAGTGGTAACTGATAGTTTTGTAGCAAGATAATTCGTAACGAGTAGCAAGTAACAAGTGTAACAAAAGTGCAGCAAGATGGCCCAATCCTTTTTATAGCAAAGGACAGGCCGGAACGGTCTCTTATATAAAGCAAAGTGTTCTCCAGGACACATGGGAATTCTCATCTAGTCATTTTCATCATGTTTATTTGATTCGCGTTCGCTACATTGATAATGTGATATGTGGGTGGACCAGTGCTAGGGTGCTGTTCTTACTTGAACAAGCAACCCTCTTATGATTACCCCCTCTCGCAACAATCCGCAACTACGAAAGAAGAATTAAGATAAATCTAACCATAGCATGAAACATATGGATCCAAATCAGCCCCTTACGAAATAGTGCATAAACTAGGGTTTAAGCTTCTGTCACTCTAGCAACCCAACATCTACTTACTACTCCATAATGCCTTCCCTTAGGCCCAAAGATGGTGAAGTGTCATGTAGTCGACGTTCACACGATACCACTAAAGGAAGCAACAACATACATATCATCAAAATAACGAACGAATACCAAATTCACATGATTACTTATGACAAGACTTCTCCCATGTCCTCAAGAACAAAAGTAACTACTCACAAATCATATTCATGTTCAAGATCAGAGGGGTATTGAATACCATTAAGGATCTGAACATATAATCTTCCACCAAATAAACCAACTAGCATCAACTACTAGATGTAATCAACACTACTAGCAACCCACAGGTACCAATCTGAGGTTTTGGGACAAAGATTGAATACAAGAGATGAACTACGGTTTGAGTTGAGATGGTGTTGGTGAAGATGTTGAGGAAGATTGGTCCTCCCACGATGAGAGGATCATTGGTGATGTCTATGGCTTCGATTTCCCCCTTCCGAAGGGAAGTTTCCCCTGCGGAATCGCTCCGCCGGAGAGCAAAAGTGCTCCTGCCCAGGTTCTGCCTCGAGACGGCGGTGCTTCATCTCGAAAGTCTTCTCTTGATTTTTTCTAGTGCAAATGGCTTCATATAGCAGAAGATGGGCCTCGGAGGCCAGCCAGGGGCCCCACAAGCTCGGGGGGCGCGCCTAGGGGGTAGGGCGCGCCCCCAGGCTTGTGGCTTCCTGGTGGGTCCCCTCCTGGTATTTCTTACGCCAATATTTTTTATATATTCCAAAATAATTCTCTGTAAATTTTCAGGTCATTTGGAGTTGTGCCGAATAGCTATCTCTGATGTAGCCCTTTCCGGTCCAGAATTCCAGCTGCCGCCAATCTCCCTCTTCATGTGAAACTTGCAAAATAAGAGAGAAAAGGCATAAGAATTGTATCATAAAGTGAAATAATGACCCAAAACATACTAAATAACAGTAGGAAACACATGATGCAAAATGGACGTATCAACTCCCCCAAGCTTAGACCTCGCTTGTCCTCAAGCGAAAACCGAAATCGATAATCATGACCACATGTTTAGAGAGAGAGGTGTCGATAAAACAAAATGCGGACATGGAAGCATCATGATCATTATCATACAACAATATATCATCATAAAACTTCTCATGAATAAGTGAAAATTCATCCATAAGATAAAGTATGAACCATAAACCGTATTGAAAACTAACAAACTATGATCTCGGTCACTGATGCAATTGCAATTCATCATATTATCAGAAAGAATCTACGTAACAGATTTTTTTAGCAAGTTCACATACTCAAGTATCATTTAGTCTTCTAGTATTGCTGACACTCACGGCATACTTATGGAGCAAAAGTTTCAGTCAGACACATAGAATGATATGGGCTTATAATTTCGCCTCCCAACTTTTTTACCTCAAGGGTAATGTCAATAATAATAACTCATGATCACATACATCCAACTGGATATATGTGCCTGGATCTTTCCCCACCACATGATGCTTGCCAAGAGAGAAAAATAAAAACGGAATAGAGGAGAATACTATTGACCCTTGCATAAAAGTAAATACATAAAGTAAAGGATAGGCCCTTCGCAGAGGGAAGCAGAGGTTGTCATGTGCTTTTTATTTTTGAATGTGCAAACTCTTAATGTAAAGGAACGTCACTTTATATTGTCAATTGTGATAGAAACCTTTATTATGCAGTCTGTCGCTTTTATTTCTTCACCATCATAAGTTCATACAAAGCTTATTTTCCCTTACAATAAAAGATCATACATATTTAGGAGCAATTTTTATTGCTTTTGCACCGATGACAACTTACTTGAAGGATCTTATTCAATCCATAGGTAGATATGGTGGACTCTCATGACATGAAACTGGGTTCAAGGGTTTTTGGATGCACAAGTAGTATCTCTACTTAGTACGAAATTTTGGCTAGCAAAAGATTATGGGCAAGCACCACATGTTAGAGGATCCATGAGAATATAACTTCTATGTGAATATAAGCAAACATAACCCATTACGTTGTCTTCCTCATCCAACGTCGACTATTTGACATAGAATATTTAATGGGGGCTCACAATCATAAATGATGTCCAAGATAGTATATTTATATGTGAGACCTCTCTTTCTTTATTACTTTTTCATGGATTGCAACAATGACCAATGCTATGTTTGTTAACTTCCAACAAGTTTTGTCAATTATACTTCTTTTATGTGAAGTCATCACTCCCCATGGGATTAGAATATGATCTCCTTTTTATTTATTCTCTTTATTTTATTTCTAAGATTGAATCAACAAAAGTAAAACAACTCAACTCAAACTACTCTTTATTATATAACTCTCACACTCGATTACATAGATAGATAAATCACAAAGCAAGCACTTGAAAAAAATCATACTAAAACTTTATTCTTCTAAATCATGAAATAACTAAGGATCGAACTAGGATAGATAATTATGATAAAAGTGATGGTGATACGATACCGGGGCACCTCCCCCAAGCTTGGCAGAAGCCAAGGGTGGTGCCCATACCCGTATACTCAAGTGTCCTTCTTCGGTGATGGTGGTGCAATATTCTTAGCAATGATGCCACTGAGGATGCGATTCTTTTCTTCGAGCTTATTGACTTGACGCTTAAGATCCATGATTTCTTTTCGGAGCTTTCCGGTGACAGTTAATGCACCATCCACCCAAGGATGCATCCTGGCTGAAGGAGACTAAGCAACACTCTTTTTCAAGTTACGGTAAGAAATAAATCGGGTACTGGGAGGTTTAACCGTATTTGGCAAGCTTGATTTCTTGAATTCCACATGCATATCTCCAGGTTGGGGTAGTGAGGTTTCTTCTTCTTCCGCGTCCGTGGAATGCATCCTCTTCAAGTCAGCCTCCAACTCCTCATCGGTCGACCACCCATAGGGGTCGACATCATCGTAGATTCTCGGGTTCGCTGTGGTGTGGGAAACATGGCTCTCCCCATCCGATTCTTGTGATGACATAGCGCTCCAAATCAGCCTAAAAAATAGCCCGAAAGAAGAACAGAGTGAAAACTTGCGATACGGTGGTCAAAACATCCGAGAGTATATATAATGAATTTTTTTTGTGCAGAACAAGTAATATGGAAGAAAAACGGAGTCTGGAAAGTCCACGGGGGAGCCACAAGCTCAGTAGGCGCGCCCTGGGGGGTAGGGCGCGCCTCCCAGGCTTGTCGCTCCCTCATGCACTTTTCGAACTGTTTATTATTTTCCTAAGTTTTTATGTATTCCAAAATGAACAAAAGTGCTTTTATGGAATTTTTGGAGTCGGTTTACTTACCGTACCACATACCTACTCCTTTTCAGGGTTCTTGGGCATTCCCGAAGGTTTCCTCTATGTGCTCCTCCGGTGTCATTGTTTGAATAATATTAGTTTCAACATTAATGGGTGTACCTGAGATATAATGTTTAATTCTTTTCCCATTAACCACTCTTGGATTAGTTCCTTCAGAGTTGTTTATCTTGATAGCTCCGAAGCGGAAAACTTCTTCGATGATGTATGGTCCTTCCCATTTAGAGAGAAGTTTTCCTGCAAAGAATCTTAAACGAGAATGGTATAATAGAACTTGATCACCTACTTTGAATTCCCGTTTTTGAATTCTTTAATCATGCCTCTCTTAACCTTTTCTTTAAACAACTTGGCATTTTCATAGGCTTGTGTTCTCCATTCATCTAGAGAGCTAATATCAAATAACCTCTTTTCACCGGGAAGTTTAAAATCATAGTTGAGTTCTTTAATTGCCCAATTAGCTTTATGTTCTAGCTCAAGAGGTAAATGACATGCTTTTCCATAGACCATTTTATATGGAGACATACCCATAGGATTTTTATAAGTAATTCTGTATGCCCATAATGCATCATCGAGTTTCTTAGACCAATTCTTTCTGGATCTATTAACGGTCTTTTGCAAGATTAACTTTATTTCTCTATTACTCAATTCAACTTGACCACTAGATTGAGGATGATAAGGCGATGCAATTCTATGGTTAACATCATAGTTAGCAAGAAGTTTACGGAAAGCATCATGAATAAAATGCGAACCACCATCAGTCATCAAATATCTAGGGACTCCAAACCTAGGGAATATAACTTCTTTAAGCATTTTTAATAGAAGTGTTATGATCAACACTACTAGTTGGAATAGCTTCTACCCACTTAGTAACGTAATCAACAGCAACTAAGATATGTGTGTACCCATTAGAGGAAGGAAAAGGTCCCATATAATCAAATCCCCAAACATCAAAATGTTCAATAACAAGTGAATAATTCATAGGCATTTCCTGTAGTCTACCAACATTACCAATTCTTTGACATTCATCACAAGAGAGGACAAACTTACGTGCATCTTTGAAAAGAGTAGGCCAATAAAAACCAGATTGTAATACCTTATGTGCAGTTCTGTCTCCCGCATGGTGTCCTCCGTATGCCTCAGAGTGACACTTCCGTAGGATTTGTTCATGTTTATGCTTATGTACACAACATTTAATAATACCATCTACTCCTTTATATATGTGTGGGTCATCCCAAAAGTAATGTCTTAAATCAAGAAGAATTTTTCTTTTGTTGGTAGGTAAAACTAGGTGGTATATATTTAGCAACAATGTAATTAGCATAGTCTGCATACCAAGGAGTATTGCGAGAAGCATTTATAACAGCTAATTGTTCATCAGGAAAACTATTATCAATAGGCAGTGGGTCATCAAAAACATTTTCCATTCTAGACAAATTATCAGCTACGGGATTCTCAGCTCCCTTTCTATCAATAATATGCAAATCAAATTCTTGTAGCAAAAGAACCCACCGAATAAGTCTAGGTTTAGCATCCTTCTTTTCCATAAGGTATTTAATAGCAGCATGATCAGTGCGAATAGTTACTTTAGAATCAACAATTTAAGATCTGAATTTATCACATGCAAACACAACTGCTAAAAATTCTTTCTCGGTAGTAGCATAATTTCTTTGAGCACTATCTAGAGTTTTACTAGCATAATGAATAATATTTAATTTTTATCAACTCTTTGCCCTAGAACAGCACCAACAGCAGAATCACTAGCATCACACATAATTTCAAAAGGTAAGTTCCAATCAGGTGGTTCAACAATAGGTGCTGATATTAAGGCTTTCTTAAGTATTTCAAAGGCTTCTACGCAATCATCATCAAACACAAATGGAACATCTTTTTGCAAGAGATTAGTAAGAGGCCTAGAAATTTTAGAGAAGTCTTTTATAAACCTTCTATAGAAACCAGCATGACCCAGGAGACTTCTTATACCTTTGATATCTTTAGGACATGGCATTTTCTCAATTGCATCAACTTTAGCTTTATAAACATCAATACCTCTTTCAGAAATTTTATACCCAAGGACTATACCTTCGTTCACCATAAAGTGGCACTTCTCCCAATTCAAGACAAGATTAGTTTCCTCACATCTCTGCAAAACTCGATCAAGGTTGCTTAAGCAATCATCAAAAGAGGTTCCGTAAGCGGAAAAATCATCCATGAAAACCTCGACAATCTTTTCACAAAAGTCAGAGAATGTAGCAGTCATACATCTTTGAAAGGTAGCAGGTGCATTACATAAACCAAAAGGCATACGACGATAAGCATAAGTTCCAAAAAGACAAGTAAAAGTAGTTTTCTCGTGATCTTCTTGTGATACAGGTATTTGAGAGAAACCAAAATATCCATCTAGGAAGCAAAAGTGTGTATGTTTATATATTCATTGTAACATTTGATCAATAAAAGGCAAGGGGTAATGATCTTTCCTAGTAACTTTATTTAATTTCCTAAAATCAATTACCATCCTATAACCAGTTACAATTCTTTATGGGATAAGTTCATTTTTATCATTAGGGACAACGGTAATACCTCCTTTCTTAGAGACACAATGAACAGGACTTACCCATCTACTATCAGCTATAGGGTAAATTATACCTGCCTCCAGAAGCTTTAATATTTCAGTTCTTAGCACATCCTTCATTTTAGGATTTAATTTTCTTTGATGATCAACAACTGGTTTAGCATCTGGCTCCATTTGAATTTTGTGCTGACATAGAGTGGGACTAATGCCCTTAAGATCATCAAGAGTATACCCAATAGCTGCACGGTGCTTCCTCAGAGTTTTAAGTAATCTCTTTTCTTCATGCTCTGTAAGGTTAGCACTGATAATAACAGGATATATCTTCTTTTCATCAAGATAAGCATATTTAAGTGTATCAGGTAGTTTCTTTAATTCAAACACAGGGTCACTCTTAGGTGGAAGAGGATCTCCCAAAGTTTCAATAGGCAAATTATGTTTAAGAATAGGTGCTTGTTTGAAGAATATTTCATCTATTTCATTTCTTTCATTCATATGCATATCATTTTCATGATCTATCAAATATTGTTCTAAAGGATCAGTAGGAGGAACAACAATGGAAGCAAGACCAATAATTTCATCTTTATTAGATAATTCTTTCTCATGTGGTTGTCTACGAAACTTAGAGAAATTAAATTCAGGGGATACATCGCCAAACTTAACTCTAACCTTTTCTTTAACACAATCAATTTCAGCATTAACAGTATTCAACAAAGGTCTACCAAATATAATGGGACAAAAATTATCTTGTTGTGAACCAAGTACTAAGAAATCAGTAGGGTATTTGATCTTACCACACAAGACTTCAACATCTCGAACAATCCCAAGTGGTGTAATAGTATCTCTATTTGCAAGCTTAATAGTGACATCAATATCCTCAATCTCAACAGGTGCAATATCATTCATGACTTCTTGATAAAGAGTAAATGGGATAGCACTCACACTAGCACCCATATCACATAAACCATGATAGCAATGGTCTCCAATTTTAACAGAAACAACCGGCGTGCCAACTACGGGCTTGTTCTTATCTAACATGTCTCGTTCATTTCTAACAGGTTTAGCGATTCTAGCAACCTCTTAGCAAAAGTAAATAACATGCCCATCAATACTATCAACTAATAAATCTTTTACCATCGCAATATTATGTTCAACTTTAATTTGTTCCGAAGGTCTAGGTGTTCTAATATTACTTTTATTAACAACAGTCGTAGCATTAGCATGTTCCTTAATCCTAACAGGGAAAGGAGGTTTCTCAATATAAGAAGTAGGCACAACTGGATCAACATTATAAATGAGTGTTTCCTCTTTAACACTAATAGGCTCTTCATTTAATTCAATAGGTGGATGAAACTTAAACCATTTCTCCTTAGGGAGATCAACATGAGCAGCAAATGGTTCACAAAAAGTGGCTACTATCTCAGAGTCAAGTCCATATTTGGTACTAAACTTATGAAAGGCATCTGTTTCCATAAAAGATTTAACACAATCAAACTTAAGATTTATACCTGACTCTTTACCTTTGTCGATTTCCCAATCTTCAGAGTTGCATTTAATTCTTTCCAGAAGATCCCATTTGAATTCAATAGTCCTCTTCATAAAGGAACCAGTAGAAGAAGTATCGAGCATGGATTGATCATTACAAGAAAGCCGAGCATAAAAGTTTTGTATAATTATTTCTCTTGAGAGCTCATGATTGGGGCATGTGTGCATCATATACTTAAGCTTCCCCCAAGCTTGAGTGATACTTTTTCCTTTACGAGGCCAAAAATTATATATATAATTCCGATCACGATGAACCAAATGCATAGGATAAAATTTCTGGTGAAATTCCAGCTTCAACCGGTTCCAATCCCATGTTCTAGTATCATCCAATAGCCTATATCATGTCAATGCCTTTCCCTCCAAAGATAAAGGGAATACCTTCTTCTTAACTCCATCCTCGGATAATCCTGCACGCTTAAACAATCCACAAATTTCATCTATATATATCAAGTGCATATCAGGATATACCTTTCCATCTCCTGCAAAAGGATTAGCCAGCAGTTTCTCTATCATACCCGAAGAAATTTCATAATAAATATTTTTAGTAGGTTCAATAGGTTGAGGGGCAACTCTTAATTCTTCCGATCGAGGTGAAGATACCCCAAAGAAACCCCTCAAAGGATTACTTTCCATAGTGACAAGTGACAGTAAATTTCAGCACGTAATAAAAGTGTTTCCTTACCAAATTCCACTTACCAAAGGCGCTTCACTCCCCGGCAACGGCGCCAGAAAAGAGTCTTGATGACCCACAATTATAGGGATCAATCATAGTCCTTTCGATAAGTAAAAGTGTTGAACCCAACGAGGAGCAGAAGGAAATGACAAGCGGTTTTCAGAAAGGTGTTTTCAGCAAGCACTGAAAGTAGTGGTAACTAATAGTTTTGTAGCAAGATAATTCATGATGAGTAGCATGTAACAAGTGTAACAAAAGTACAACAAGGTGGCGCAATCCTTTTTATAGCAAAGGACAAGCCGGAACGGTCTCTTATATAAAGCAAAGCGTTCTCCAGGACACATGGGAATTCTCATCTAGTCACTTTCATCATGTTTATTTGATTCGCGTTCGCTACTTTGATAATTTGATATGTGGGTGGACCGGTGCTAGGGTGCTGTTCTTACTTGAACAAGCAACCCTCTTATGATTACCCCCTCTCGCAAGCATCCGCAACTATGAAAGAAGAATTAAGATAAATCTAACCATACAATGAAACATATGGATCCAAATCAGCCCCTTACGGAATAGCGCATAAACTAGGGTTTAAGCTTCTGTCACACTAGCAACCCATCATCTACTTACTGATCCACAATGCCTTGCCATAGGCCCAAATATGGTGAAGTGTCATGTAGTCGACATTCACATGACACCACTAAAGGTAGCAACAACATACATATCATTAAAATATCGAACGAATACCAAATTCACATGATTACTTATAACAAGACTTCTCCCATGTCGTCAAGAACAAAAGTAACTACTCACAAATCATATTCATGTTCAAGATCAGAGGGGTATTGAATATCATTAAGGATCTGAACATATAATCTTCCACCAAATAAACCAACTAGCATCAACTACTAGATGTAATCAACACTACTAGCAACCCACAGGTGCCAATATGAGGTTTTGGGACAAAGATTGAATACAAGTGATGAACTAGGGTTTGAGATGAGATGGGGCTGGTGAAGATGTTGATGAAGATTGGTCCTCCCACGATGAGAGGATCGTTGGTGATGTCGATGGCTTCGATTTCCCCCTCCCGGATGGAAGTTTCCCCGGCGGAATCGCTCCGCCGGAGAGCAAAAGTGCTCCTGCCCAGGTTCCGCTTTGAGACGGCGGCGCTTCTTCCCGAAAGTCTTCTCTTGATTTTTTCTAGGGAAAATGGCTTCATATAGCAGAAGATGGGCCTCAGAGGCCGGCCAGGGGCCCCACGAGCTCAGGGGCACGCCCAAGGGGGTAGGGCGCGCCCCCGAGGCTTGTGGCTTCCAGGTGGGTCCCCTCCTGGTATTTCTTCCACCAATATTTTTTAGGGATAATTGGTTTTATGCCCTTAGTTGTGTCCCCCTCGACATGATTGCCCCTAGTTTCTGAAAACACGCGGTCTTGCCCAACCCACTTTGGTCGTCTTGTGCTTTTGCCCTTTGACCGTTTGACCGTCACTTTGAAAACTTCATAACTAATTCATACTAAATCAGAAAAATGCAAATAAGATACCAAAATGTTCGGAAAAACATCGCCTATATGTCAATGTCACTTGCATTCATGACAAAAGTGTTGGTAAGTGCCCAATCGAGTTTTAGCTCTTATGATACCACCATGAACAGTAAAATCTAGAAAAATTCAAAAAATTCAAAAAAAAGTTGGTAGCAATGAATGACAAATGTTTTAAGTGCTTGCCAAGTTTCATCAGGGAATAACATTCATAGAAGTCGTGGCAAAAGAAACAATCTATTTTGGGGTGTTGATTGTTTTTTTTTTGCCACGACTTCCACGAATGTCATTCCCTGATGAAACTTGGCAAGCACTTAAAACATTTGTCATTCTTTGCCACCAACTTTTTTTTGAATTTTTTGATTTTTTTAGATTTTACTGTTCATGGTGGTATCATAAGAGCTAAAACTCGGATGGGCACTTACCAACACTTTTGTCATGAATGCAAGTGACATTCATATATAGGCGATGTTTTTTCGAACATTTTGGTATCTTATTTGCATTTTTCTGATTTAGTATGAATTAGTTATGAAGTTTTCAAAGTGACGGTCAAACGGTCAATGGGCAAAAGCACAAGACGACCAAAGTGGGTTGGGCAAGATCACGTGTTTTCAGAAACTAGGGGCAATCCCGCCTTCGGGGGACACAACTAAGGGCATAAAACCAATTATCCCTATTTTTTATATATTCCAAAATAATTCTTTATAAATTTTTAGGTCATTTGGAGTTGTGCAGAATAGCTATAACTGCTGTAGCCCTTTCCGGTCCAGAATTCCAGCTGCCGGCAATCTCCCTTTCATGTGAAACTTGCAAAATAAGAGAGAAAAGGCATAAGAATTGTATCATAAAGTGAAATAATGACCCATAACATACTAAATAATAGTAGGAAAACATGATGCAAAATGGACGTATCATACATCAAAAGAGAGGATACATGGATGTAACAGCTCACTACATTGATGGTTCTTGGAATCTAAAGTCATTCCTTCTGAGGTACAGTATCATTGCTCCTCTCTTACAACATGGCTGGATAAGGGTTTATTATTCATGCTTACTAACCCTAGAGTTTATAATTTTGCAGGTTTGTATATGTACCAGCACCACATACATCTGAAGTGCTTTGTAATGTTCTACATGAAGTTCTGGTAGATAATCATCTTGAGAGAAAGATATCAACCATTACTCTTGACAACTGCACAACCAACGACAAGGCAGTGGAAGATCTCCTAGATAAGTTAGACTCCTCCTCTCTCATGCTAGGTGGTAAACTGTTGCATATGCGGTGTTGTGCTCACATATTAAATCTGATTGTGAAAGATGGTGTTGGGGATATTTCCCAGTGTTGTAGACCCGGCAAGAGGATGACCCGGCCATAGAGCTGTAGGGATCTACGGGTTATCTCGCTGCTGGGCCTTGAAGATTCCCTTTGGGCTGGCTTGACAGAGGCCTGGTGGGAAGAGGCGGTTCGATGCGTGGGCCAGCTTGAGGTGAAAGACACGACAAGGAAGATGGCCTTGGAGAATAAGTAGAATAAGAGAAGGGAACGGGTTAAGTTTACAACCCGGACTCTCATGTAACCTAGGGCTCGACCTGTTATATAAAGGGGAGCACCTAAGGCAGAAGGACTAAGTTGCAATCTCTTGAGAGCTTGGTTAGCGATTCCGCATCCCTGTAATCGAGATCCAAAACAATATAATCAAGCAGGACGTAGGCTTTTACCTCCACCGTGAGGGGCCGAACCTGGGTAACCCCGTGTCTTCTTGTTCCCGATCAACCCCGTCAAGCTTCCACCTTCGTGCGATGGCCTCATCTCTAAGTCCTTTCACAAGGGCATCTGGCGCCCACCGTGGGGCCTACGCACGGTGGAGTTGAGTTCTTGGCGGGAGCCCTCTAAAGTTTTGGGAAGTATGCGGTCGGCCAGATGACGAGGAGCCGCCGCGGAAAACTCTACATCAACGATTCGTACTAGGGCCCCAAGGCCGACTCGATCGAGTACGGGTACCGGGTCCCCTTCGGCCAGATCCATACCTTCATCGGTGTTGTCGGCGAGTCGGCCACCGGGTTGGAGGCTATCACCGGCACCGAATCAGCCCGCCGCGCCCGATCTCCTCAAGCGAAGCCCAGCCCGCCGCAAGCCAGCCGGAAGCATGTCTTCGTAGGGTTCACCCAAGGGGTGGCCTTGTCGTAGAATTCCCTGTCCCAAGACGATACGCTTGTTCAATCGGACGGCGAGTCCTCAATGGGAGAAACCGAGTCGATCCGTCCCTTGTACGACGGGAGACTAGGGGGATGCACTGATGAAGTCTTTCCTGAAACCCTCGAGCCACCTCGGTTCGCTACGGTGTACATGGCAGGCATGCAGGACCCCCCCCCCCCTCGCGACCCAGCAGATCCAGCGGCCAGGCAGACCTCACCATCGCCGGCTCAGGAGGGGCCAGTGCGGCCGCCGCAAGCTCACAAAAGACCGGGGCGCAAGTGCTTGCGGAACTGATGAGCACTCTGGTGAATCTTCTAGCCGAGCCGGTGACAGTAGAGAACGTGGCGGCACGCAATGCGGATATCACGAAGTGCCGCGAGCAGATGACCAAGATCCAGGAGGATATCAATGCTGAAAATACTCTCATGGCAGAGGCCCAAGTCTGGCTTGTCAAAGAGACAAAGCGTTTGGAAGAGGAAGCCCTCTATCTAAGCCGCCGGTAGGCTGAGTCTGAGTTTGTTCACCGGAGGCGGCATCAGAGCCGGCTTTCGGCCCAGATCGAGCCAACTCAGTTGTTCACTACGCCAAATGATTCGCGGGCCCCGGTGAACCCGGGGGCTGGTGTTGTGTCCCCTGGAGGGCCGGCACCGCGGCAGCCGGCTCAGCACAGAGAGATGGTTCAGCATCAGACGCTGATTCCGGAGCAGCAACTGCCGCCTCGACGGTTCCAGACCCCAATTGAACACTATTACAACCCGATAGACAATGTTCTGGCGGCGACTCACAACTTGGCAGAATTCTGATTGAAGGGGATGGTCCAGCTCAGGTGGAGGCCAGGAACGCCATTGAGATGCTCAAGGTAGCAGTAACGCAGCAGGCAAACTACTCCCATAGTCAGCACCGGCTTCACTCGATCCCTCATCAGAGCCGCACCAGAAGCCAACGCCCTGAGTCGCCGGCTGTTTCTAGTAGCGCACAGCGCCAGAGAGCCGCACAGCCTTTGATGGATCAGCCGCCTCCCAGGATCCCAAACGCGCAAGAGATTGTGGATACCGCTCGAGCTCTACGAGCGCTGGAAGAGGAAAAACGCGCGGGCAGTGTATAACCAGCCTACAGCGCAGGACCATCCCACCATAGCCCAGGCAGCTGGTCGCCTAGGCGGCTTACCGAGTCACGGGATTGGAACTCCCTGTCTAGTCCCGGCGCTGCGAGATGCACGCATGCCACCAGATTTCAAGGGTCCTCGCAAGGTTCCTAATTACATAGCAGATCTGTAGCCGGCCCAGTGGATTGAAAGTTATGAGTTAGCAATGGACCTGTTAGGCGCTAGTGAAGCTGTGTGCGCGCGTTATCTACCTCTCATGTTGGAGGGCCCGGCGCGTACCTGGTTGAAAATTTTACCGGCGAATTCCATTAACAGCTGGCGAGAATTGAAGGAGCGCTTTATCAAAAAATTTCAGGGGACCTGCAAATGGCCAACCACGATTGTTGACCTAGAACACTGTGTTCAGCGGGAGGATGAGTCGGCACACCACTGGTCTCGCCGGGTTGCAGAAGTCATTCATTCTTCAGATAGCATCACGGCGGCTCAGGCAGTTCTTGTTCTGGAGCGGACTTGTAAATTTTAACCCCTGGTTCAGAAGTTAGGGCGGCTTAAGAGGAAGGTCCAGGATATGGGCGATCTTATGGACGTCTTAACCCGATATGCCGAGTCAGATAATACGAAGGACCCCACATCTGATGATGACAAATCTGGCAAGGGCAAGAAAAATGGTGGCAATGTCCCTAGCAGAGCAATGGCAATGGGCAGGTCAATGGCAGCAACAAGCGCAAGGGTTATGAAGCCGGTTCTGATTTGGTAGCAAATACCAACACCGGCGGAGGTAACAAACGGCAGAACAATGGTGTCAGGAAGCCTTTCGCCCGCACTTTTGAAGAGGCCCTCAAAGGCCCATGTCCTAAACACAGCATTGATGGCAAGCCGTCTGCCCACTCCTGGGAGAACTGTTACATTATGCAAGAATTCTCCAAGAGGGTGTTTCAGAATCATCACAATGGAGGCAGCAACGGCGGACACCCCGGTAACCTCGGACCCGGCAATCAGGGAGCCGGATTCCAGGGAGCCGGCTCATAAGAACCCTTCATAGGCCTGGGGTTCCAGGGGAACCAAGTTCATAATGCCGGGTTTCAGGGGGCTGGCAATGCTGGAGGCAATAATCAACGCAACCAGAGCATTCAGAATCAAGGCGGCCAGTCTGGTTTCAGAGTAATCCAAAGCAATTGAATAACGGTCAGTATCATGTTTTTACCACCAGTACCTGCAAAAGGGACAGGAAGGTTCAGTGAAGAGCCGCCAACTTGGTTGAGCCGGGGGTCCCATATTACCTCAACTGGTCAGAGCCGCCGGTCACCTGGAGTCGGGCGGATCATCCGGAGTTCATTCATCATCCGGGTCATCTAGCCTTAGTGGTGGTGCCACAGGTTGGCTGGTATACATTGACCAAGGTGCTTATGGATGGAGGCAGTATCATCAATATACTTTACTATGATACTTTCCGACGGATGAATTTATCTGAGAAACAGCTCACCCCTTCCACCACAGTTTTTCATGGCATCGTCCCTGGCAAGTTAGCTTATCCCATTGGCAGAATTTCTTTGGAGGTAGCCTTTGGTGATGAATATAATTACCGCTTAGAGTTCCTGTCTTTTGAAGTGGTAAAACTTAAGAGCCCCTATCATGCCCTCTTCGGTAGGCCGGCTTACGCGCGTTTCATGGCACGCCCATGTTATATTTATCTGAAGTTAAAAATGTCGGGTCCAGAAGGAACGATTACGGTGGAAGCCAACCGGTGCGTTGCGCTAGAATGTGAAGAAGGAGATACGGCATACGCAGAGACGGCTTGTGCTGCTGAGGAGTTAAAGTACTACAAGGACAACGTCGACCCTGCTGACAGGACTTCCCTCAAGAAGCCGATGACAGAGTCTGATCCCTTGCTCAAATTTCAGTCGGCCAGAGATACAAAACAAGTGGATTTTGTCCCGGGTGATTCATCTGAGCAGTTAACTGTTGGGGCAAACAAGGACCCTAAATAGGAAAGCGCGCTCATCGAGTTCATCCATGAGAATCGGGACATCTTTGCATGGAAACCTTCTGACATGCCAGGTGTACCGAGAGAACTCGCTGAGCACTCCCTTAATGTGGATCCTAAGTTTAAACATGTCAGACAATACCTTCGTCGATTCAATGAAGAAAGGCGGAAGGCTATTGGCGAAGAAGTGGCTCGGCTCCTAGCTGCCGGGTTCATTGTGGAGGTGTTTCATCCTGAATGGTTGGCTAACCAGGTTCTTGTTCTAAAGAAAAACGGGACTTGGCGAATGTGTGTGGATTACACGGATCTGAATAAGGCTTGTCCTAGTGATCCTTTTGCACTGCCCCGTATTGACCAGATCATTGATGCTACGGCGGGTTGTGGGTCCTTATGCTTTCTAGACGCTTATTCTGGTTATCATCAAATCAAGATGAAGCAGGAGGACCAGGAAAAGACGGTTTTCATTACACCATTTGGTGCCTTCTGTTACACATCCATGCCGTTTGGTCTAAAATGTGCACAGGCGACTTATCAACATTGTGTTCAGAATTGTTTCCACAAGCAGATTGGGCGTAATGTTCATGCATATGTTGATGACATTGTGGTTAAATCTCGAAAGAAGGAGTCCTTGTTGGATGACCTTAAGGAAACATTTGACAACCTCCGTGTTTATCAGATGAAGCTTAACCCGGAAAAGTGTGCTTTCGGTGTTCCTGCAGGGAAGTTATTGGGATTCCTCGTTTCTGAGCATGGGATTGAAGCCAACCCAAAAAAAATCAAAGCGATCACATCCCTGGGCAAGCTGGCTGTTGGTACCAAAACCGGCAGATCTCGGGTAGGGGGTCCGAACTGTGGATCTAGGAATCAATGAGTAACAGGGAATGTAGAGACATCGATTTACCCAGGTTCGGGCCCTCTCGAAGAGGTAAAACCCTACGTCCTGCTGGATTGTATGGATGTGATTGTATGAAGGTTACAGAGTTGATCTACCTCTAGATTGGATGGGCTAAACCCTGGGTGGTTATGATGATTCTCTACCTCTACGGACTAAACCCTCTGGTTTATATAGACACTAGAGGGACCTAGGGTTACACATGGTCGGTCGCCATCAGGGGATAAACATGCCGGTTATGCTAAATATTTCTTGGAGGAGACGCCAAGTCTTCAGAGGTTTCCTTCTGGTGCATGGGGTCGCCCACTCTCCGGCCTTCCTTTGATGAGTAACAGGCGGCCCACTAGTCCGGTCTACGAAAGATAGGCCGGCAGCCCGAGTACCCCCTAGTCCGGGACACCCTCAGTAGCCCCCGAACTAGCCTCCAATGCCGAGGTTGACAGTCTTCGGCAGCTCCATGCTCCAAGGGTCTTTGGCTTGGGCGGAGAATTCCTTCCATCACCTGTGTTTGGTTTGACAACAGTTCGGCCACCAATAGCTCGGTCGCCGAAGAATCCTTCGATTGGCGAGGCATCGTGGGGCCCGCCATACCGCTTTTTTCGCCTAGAATTAAATGACGACCCTCGATTCCTGTGCATCCAGGGAATGCGAGTGGCCCGATGGGTTTTTACAAAAAATGCCCCTCTTTGGGGGAGACAATGCCCTTTTAATAGGCCAAGGGCATGGAGGCTAACGCACCCCACCCCGTGCCATTCTTCCTCACATCCCCGAGAGATCACAGCCAGCAAACAATGGCGAGCGTTCCAGGCTCTTCCTCACGCCCTCACGGCCCCCGTCAAGGCGACTGGGCGAGCTGCTCCGTATCCCGCATGCGATTGTGCAGGCTTGAGACGCAGGGGTATCTCCCTGCTTTAGATCTCGTGTCCACCCGCCCCGGATTAACTTCCGCAGACGGGGAGGCCCTCGCAGAGAACTTTCCTTCCCCCCACGGGGAGGATAGGGTGTGCTTTGTGCCCTTCCTCTTGCGAGGCCTGGGTTTCCCCATTCATCCCTTCTTGAGGGGTCTACTAGAGTTTTACGGGATCCAACTCCACCACCTTACCCCAGGATCGATTCTTCATATGTCGGGCTTCGTCACTCTTTGCGAGATGTTCCTGGGCTGTGAGGCTCATTTCGAGTTGTGGAGGAAATTCGTCTGTCTCGTCCCCCGCACCCGCGGAGGGATAACTTAAGAGGTTGGCGGCGCCGAGGTATGGCGCATCGCCGGAATGGGATACCCCGTAGGGACTCCCAAGAAAGATGCCGAGGAGTGGACTTCGGAATGGTTTTATATCGAAGACGTCCCCCTATTCGATCTAGTTCGGAGGGGGTTGCCCGAATTCTCATCGGCTTCCCCAAAGAAGCGGTTCAACTGGCGCCCGAAGAGTTCTTCCCAAGAGGAAAGCGCCGAAGTAACTCGGCTGGCCGCTCAAGTGAGGTGACTAGCCCACAACGGGCTAACCGTCATCGACGTGATGGCCGCAGCCATTGCTCGGTGCGTCCAACCTCTTCAACAGAGAATACACCCGCTATGGTGCTACAACGGGGAGGATGATGCAACCCGATACACACGGATGGGACCTGCCGATCAGGCGGTGATGGCAGCCATACTGACCGATCTTTTCAAGGGAGAAGAGCAAGAATTTGCTCGGTTAAGGCCCAAGGAAGGCTTCTCGAGCTATAAACCCATCGAAATGGTGAGTCCAACCACGCTTTATAGCTCGGAGGGCACCCCAATTTTTTCTTAATCAGATTTTTATCCTGTCCGAACAGAACTGGAGGCGCTGGATCGAGACAGTGAGCTGCCCTGCTCCTCAACCGAAGAATCACTCTCGTGACGACGATCCTAGGTTCCACGATGACCCCGAAATATCGATCGATTTCGAGGAGGGGGTCTTCTACCAGGAGAGCCTCGATGGCTCTAAGGTGGCCGTTTTGGCCGATCACCCCGGGGTGCTTTCCTCCTCCGCTGTAAGTAACCAACGGGCTTCTTCTCGAAAGAGACACTCAGCTGCTGTTGCTCCGAATACACTGACTCCTACTCCCAAGGGCGGCCGTACGACGCACCGGACAGCCGCAAGAGCGGCCCCAGCGGCAAGTGGTCGTGGGGTGACTAAACGCGCGGCCCCAACAGGAGTTACATCATCCGCGCCCCGCCCGAAGAGGTAACGCATCCTCCGTACCGTCATAGCCTTTATCTTCGACATCCACCGAGAATGCCAATAATTTTCTCCGCGGTGTCCTGTAGGCGATATGTAGAACCGCCTTCAGCCGAGGATGTTGAAGAGGCGCCGAGGGGTGACTCGAACCCGAGGTCGCTATGTGTAGCCGGAGTTATCCGGAGGTCCCTGCCGAGGACCAACCTCCCGAGGACTCATGGGGCGTCTCGGTCACCAACTCCGAGGTCGAAAGTGTGATGAATCACCGGCGGCGCAAGGCATCGCTTCGGCACTCCGCGTTTTCCGATCAGGAGTTTAATGCTCTTAGTTCGGTAGACGCATACCTCGGAGCTGCCCGAATGGGACTCAAGGGGGCAGTGAAGCTCATGTCTACTAATGTGCAGGTATACCATTGGTTTTGACAACTAGTACCTAACCCAGTAGCCCCCGAGCCTTAATTTAGGCGGAACGGCTGAGTTAAGGGTCTGATGTTTATAATGCCATGCTATTGTGCAGACTGTTCGGGAGCGAAACAAAAAGCTGTCCGAGGACCTCAGGCTGGCGCAAACACAGTTAGAATCTGTGAAAGCCGAGTTAGAGGGGGTGAAGAAATTTACCAGAGAGGCACATGGTAAGTGCCGAACTTAAATTTGTGTAAGAAAAATTTGATGGAACACCTATTCTAATGAAAGATGATTCCATAGCAGCCGAGTCTATAAATCAGCTGCAGAAGGATCTGGATACTGCCAGAGAAGCTCAAAGGTATGCGGAGTCACAGTAAGAGGCTGGCTACCGCGTGCTTACCCGAAGTCATGAGGAGAGGGATAAGCTTAAGGTGGAAGGTCAACAACAGGCCCAAGAAATCAAAAGCTTGAAAGCTCAACTGGCCCTATCCCAAGAGGAGAACCAGAGACTGAAAGCTAGCATGTTCGGTGAGTGCGACCTAGTTTTTCAGTTCATAAACTGTATGTATTAGACAGCAATATGAACAACGCCATGTCTCATTGTAGTTCTTCTGACCGGACGCCCCGAAGAGGAGGCCGGCTCTTTCGGACGGGACCTGCTGAAGGAGCTATCCGCCGTACATGAGCGGGCCCGAAAAGCCATGAAGAGCATGTTCAAAGCACTGTGGCCTGGCAAGGTGGCTCCGGAAGGGATGGCCAAACTCACGAATCGATTCAAAGGAGCT
Organism: Elymus sibiricus; assembly: GCA_039707655.1. Classification (NCBI taxonomy): domain Eukaryota; kingdom Viridiplantae; phylum Streptophyta; class Magnoliopsida; order Poales; family Poaceae; genus Elymus; species Elymus sibiricus. The sequence continues at coordinate 260,905,380 of CM077674.1, forward strand.
CGGCGCCTCTTTGAGTTATGGAAGATGTCATCTTGTCGAGAGGGAGCACGGGAAGCTTGGGCGATGATCAAGACCCGTTTCACCAAGCTGGAACCGAAGCATTTAGCTAGGGTTGGGCCAGTAGGGCCAGATGGGCAGGAAGTGCCCGTGCATCTGGTATATGACCAGGTTATGCCCGCAGCTCAGCTGTCCTAAGCAGATTGTGCTCTGGAGACCATAATAGATGGTTATGATCAAGATTGACATTTTGATTCTATGTATCTATGTACTTGACATCAAATAGTCTCCAAACCGTGCTTGAAACATTGTCTTAACTGGCCATCGGCTTCCGCCCCCTCAGCCAGGGGCCAAGGGGTGTTTCCTACTATGCGGTCCGAGAACAATGGAAAAACACTTTGGAGAACCAGGCAATCCGGCCATATGGTGCAAATAGACAAAAACGCGCTCGGGGAGTTATGTTATATTACTGTTTAACGTAAGAAACATCTTTCGACGAAAATAGTCCCTCTATGGGTTCCTTTCTTCAGGTTGCCATGTTGACCATGGCGTATAACCGAATATCCAAAATAGACGGGTGATCGTTACTTCGGGAAAATAGCCCAGGGATCTTGGCAATAACTACCGATTATTTTCACTTCCCCCGTGGCCGACCAATTGTGTTCTTAAGAATGCTAGCTTTTGGCTTCACCCGTCTAAGGTACGCACCCGGGAAATCCAGACGTAACAATCGCAGAGGTGCTCCCTTTACTCCCTAGCTGAACAATCGGGAACGTAGGGGGTAAACACAGGAGCGAGGCAACCCAGCTTGGCCAAATCTTAAGTCAAATTGATGCATATGATGGCTTTAGAACGATACAGGAAGGTTGCAAACATGTAAAAACTGATGGTTGCACAAATAATATATGACCGGCTCAGTAAAAGAAGCCCCCAGGTAACAGCGTGTGGTACATTCGAAGATGTTTGCCGAAGAAAAACTTAACGTAGTTCGGCCTAACCGAACACAACCTGGGGAAGACTAGTCACTGGAAAAAGGAATGATATAAATCCGAGAAGGATAGACCGAAAAAGAGGGGGGAGGGCGCTGGTTTAGCCATAGAAGCGTCGGAGCTGAGCTGCGTTCCATGGGTTTGGTTCGAGGCGGTCGTCCTTTGGGTCGTGGAGACGATATGCTCCGCCCGCGAGTACCTGATCGATTATGACGGGTCCCTCCCATTTGGGCGATAGCTTATGCTTCTGCTTCTCCGGGAGGCGCGGGACGAGGTCACCTACGTTGTAGGCTTTTGCCCGTACTTCCCTGCTCTAATAGCGTCTGGCCTGCTGCTGATAAAAGGCAGAACGAGCCCGAGCTATGTCGCGCTCGCCCTCCAGGGTGTCCAGGTCATCTTGTCGATCCAGCTCGGCCTCCTTTTCTTCATACATACGTACTCGAGGTGCATCGTGAATAAGATCGCTGGGGAGGACGGCTTCTGCCCCATACACCATGAAGAACGGTGTGTAGCCCGTGGATCGATTGGGAGTGGTGCGCAGGCCCCACAATACGGAGTCGAGCTCCTCAACCCAGTGGCAGTCAGATTCTTTTAAAGAGCGGACCAAACGGGGCTTAATGCCGCTCAAAATCAGTCCATTAGCTCGCTCGACCTGTCCATTGGACTGTGGGTGGTACACCGAGGCATAGTCGAGCTTGATACCTAAATTGGCGCACCAGTCTTTGACTTCCTGGGCAGTAAAATTGGATCCATTGTCCGTTATTATTCTATATGGGACACCGTAACGGTGCATGACGCCGGATATAAAATCAATAACCGGTTTGGACTTGGCTGAGGTCACTGGTTTTGCCTCAATCCATTTAGTGAATTTGTCTACCATGACGAGTAGATATTTCTTTTTCTTGGTCCCCCCTTTAAGTGGTCCGACCATGTCCACCCCCCAGACCGCGAAAGGCCAAGTAATCGGTATCGTCCGAAGAGCCGTGGGAGGCATATGACTCTGATTTGCAAAGAGCTGGCATCCAACACAATGTTGGACCAATGTTTGGGCGTCTGTTCGGGCAGTGGGCCAGAAGAACCCGGCTCGGAAGGCCTTGCTGACCAGGGCCCGAGCTGCTGCGTGGTGACTGCCCATGCCAGCGTGGATCTCGGCCAAGAGTTGTCTTCCCTCCTCTTCGGATATACATATTTGGAGGACGCCGGTAGTGCTTTTCTTATATAGTTCGCCCTCGTGGACTTTATAGGCTTTAGATCGCCGAATAATGCGCCTTGCCTCAGTCTGGTCATCAGGTAGCTCTTGGCGGAGGAGATAGGCGAGGAAGGGCTCGGTCCATGGCGTGATTACCGCCATGACTTCGTGAGCCGAAGACGTCGTTTCGACGGCCGAGCCCCCGATAATTCCTTCGTCTGGTTCGATAGGCGGAGGGACGAGCTTTGCTGAGGTCTTGGTTTCCGAGTCCTTGTCATCCTCCAGCCACACCACGGACGGCTTGAAGAGTCGTTCCAAAAAGGTGTTCTCAGGAACACGGTCGCGCTTGGCGCCCATTCGAGCAAGAATATCGGCAGCTTGATTGCTGTCTCTAGGTACATGGTGAAACTCCAGTCCTTCAAAACGGGCGGAGATTTTTAGGACGGCGTTGCGATATGCTGTCGTTTTTGGGTCTTTTGCGTCGAATTCACCATTGACTTGAGAGATGGCGAGATTAGAATCTCCCCGTACCTCGAGCCGCAGTACGCCCATTGACACCGCAATCCGAAGTCCATGCAACAAAGCTTCGTATTTGGCCGCGTTGTTGGAGTCGGTGTACATGATCTGGAGTATGTACCGAATATTGTCGCCAGTGGGGGATGTGAGGACCACTCCAGCCCCCAGCCCGGCGAGCATTTTGGAGCCGTCGAAGTACATCGTCCAATGCGATTATGTACTATACTCCCTAGGGATTTCGGCTTCCGTCCATTCCGCTACGAAATCTGCCAACACCTGAGATTTAATAGCTCGGCGCGGTCGATATATGATTTTGAAGGGAAGGAGTTCTATAGCCCATTTGGCTATACGGCCAGTGGCGTCTCGATTGTTGATTATGTCGTTCAGTGGTACTTCGGATGCCACCGTGACCGAGCACTCTTGAAAATAGTGGCGGAGTTTTCGAGACACCATGAAAACTGCGTAGGCGATCTTCTGATAATGCGGGTACCTCGTTTTACATGTGGTGAGCACTTCGGATACGTAGTACACTGGTTTCTGCACCTGGAGCTTGTGACCCTCTGCCTCTCGTTCGACGACGAGAACCGCGCTGACCACCTGATTCGTGGCCAAAATGTATAGCAGCATTGGCTCGCCCAGGCTGGGTGCTGTCAAGATCGGGTTGCTAGCTAGTAGAGTTTTAATTTCCTCAAGTGCGGCCGCCGCTTCACTGGTCCACTCCAAGTTCTTCGTCCGTTTGAGCAATTTATAAAGCGGTAAGGCCTTTTCTCCGAGGCGTGAGATGAAGCGGCTTAAGGCTGCAACGCAGTCGGCCAGTTTCTGGACGTGATTTAGCTCAGTGGGAACCGCCAGCTGGGACAGTGCCCGTATTTTCGCTGGGTTAGCCTCTATTCCTCTATGGTAAACAATGAATCCTAGCAGCTTACCTGTAGGATCGAAAGTATGTCTAGAGGGGGGGTGATTAGACTACTTGACCAAATAAAACCTAACCTTTTCCCAATTTTAGTTGTGGGCAGATTTTAGCAATAGTACATGTCAAGCATCACCCTACACATGCAATTCTAAGAGTATAGCAGCGGAATGTAAGCAATTGCATATGTAAGTAAAGGAGGGATTGGAGATTTCAAACGCAATGAAGACACGGTGGTTTTTGGCATGGTTCCGATAGGTGGTGCTATCGTACATCCACGTTGATGGAGACTTCAACCCACGAAGGGTAACGGCTGCGCGAGTCCATGGAGGGCTCCACCCACGAAGGGTCCACGAAGAAGCAACTTTGTCTATTCCACCATGGCTTACGTCCACGAAGGACTAGCCTCACTCGGGGTAGATCTTCACGAAGTAGGCGATCTCCTTGCCCTTACAAACTCTTGGTTCAACTCCACATCATGTCGGAGGCTCCCAAGTGACACCTAACCAATCTAGGAGACACCACTCTCCAAAAGGTAATAGACGGTGTGTTGTTGATGAACTCCTTGCTCTTGTGCTTCAAATGATAGTCTTCCCAGCACTCAAACACTCCTCACAGATTTTGGCTATGGTGGAAGAAGGATTTGAGTGGAAAGCAACTTGGGAAAGGCTAGAGATCAAGGTTCAAATGGTAGGAATGGAATATCTTGATCTCAACACATGAGTAGGTGGTTCTCTCTCAGAAAATGTATGGTGGAAGTGTAGGCACGTTCTGATGGCTCTCCTTACTGAGAAGGATGTGGTGGAGGGGAATATATAGCCTCCACACAAAATCCAACCATTACACACTTTTGACCCAACTCGGTGGCACCGATTCAGAAGACTCGGTGGCACCGAACTGTGTAAAAGATATGAACTTTAGGAATCTCGGTGGGACCGATACGAACAACTCGGATGGACCGAAGTGCAATGGCTTAGGGCAATCCTCATCTCGGTGGCACCGATTGCATCAACTCGGTTGGACCGAAGTGAAGCAATAAGGCAACAGAGACTTGGCAAGCCATCTCGGTAAGACCGATTTGCATAACTCGGTGAGACCGAAGTGAACGCAACCAATTACAGAGAGTTGGCAAGGCCATCTCAGTGGGACCGAGATCCATTTCGGTGGATCCGATTTGTTAGGGTTTTGGCAGTGGCTAAGTCTTGGATGAACTCGGTGGGGCCGGATTGGAAATATCGGTGGGGCCGAGTTGGAATGTAGGTTTAGGACATATTTGGGATTGAGAGAGTGGTTGAGGGTTTAGGAGTACTGTCACTAAGCACTTGGGCAAAAAGACCATTAAGCAACACCTCATCCCCTTTTAATAGTATTGGCTTTCCTATGGACTCAATGTGATCTTGGATCACTAAACCAAAAATGTAGAGTCTTGATCTTTTGCCAATCATTGTCCTTAGCATTTTGAGGGGTCCACATCTCTAGTCCATGCCATGCCAATCATTGAACATCCTGAAATCTTAATCTTGAATGGACATTAGTTCAATGAGATATATGTTGTTATGAATTACCAAAACCACCAAGGGAGCAAATATGCTTTCAATCTCCCCCTTTTTGGTAATTGATGACAACATATAGATCAAAGCTTCGACAAATGATTAAATGAATGAAATACATCGTCGCTTTGAGAAGTATGTGATAAGCAAGAGCTCCCCCTAAATTTGTGCATTATTAAAAATTTGCGTTTGAATGCAAATGCACAATCGATTAGGCTCATGGGTCACTCTTCCATGTCACATACATCTTGGTGGAGCGCGCAAAATGATATGATTAGAAAGGTAAGCACGCATCACCAACATAAGTAATTGATCATACAAGATAATGATAGAGAGATAAACATAGATCATCACAATAAGCATAGTATGATCAATCACAAGCATGCATCAAGGTACTGTAGCAAGCACACACATAAAGAGGTAGCAACATCAAACAAATTGTAGCAAAAGAACTCGAAGCAAATCAAAAGCAAGAACTCTCTCTCTCTCTCGAAGACTATGATCTATACATATTCTCCCCCTTTGGCAACAAGTACCAAAAAGTTCAAATAAGTATAGCACTAGTCGGCTCTCTAGGCACGGTCCTCCGAAGCTCCTGAAGGCGATCTTCTGTTGGCTGCTCCGTTGTGCGTAGACGGCGTGGACAGGAGAGCATCCGCGAAGGCTTCTGCAGATGTTTGCTAGGCTGGTGGAGTAGACACTGGCGGTGGCACTGTGGCAGTAGCGGCTGGTGCAGATACTATGGTCCTCGGATCCACAACTGGTATTGCAGCAGACCTGGCTGCCCTAGGCACTGTCTGAAAGCGCTCTGTGGTCGGTCTGTCATCTCCACTGTCATCTGATCTGGCTAGCTTGACAGCATCAACATCACCCTGCAGCTGCTCCACTGAAGTCTGAATCTCTATCACCTTGACATCCAAATCATGAAATTTAGTCTCAATGATCCGCTCAAAACTAGCCTGGGTCTGGGTGAGGTTGGCCAAACTTCGCTCAATCCTCAGAGTGGCTTCAAGCAGATATGTCATTTGATCCTTGGGTGTCTTGAGATTGGCAATTGGTGCATTTGGAGCTGATGCCTCCTGAGCTGCTTTTGCTTCTGCGGCTTTGCGGATCTCCTCTTGGGCTTGTGCTGAAGTGGGATGCAAAGGATCCATCACTATGACATTGTCCTCAAAATCTGGACGGAGTGGCAAGTGCTCTCGATCAAGAAGATATGTGTTGGTTCCAACCTTGGAATTGATCAATAGCTGAATATGTGGAGCATACCCGCACGAACTCTTCTGATCTGCTGCAGTCCTCTTGATAGTCTCTACTATCAGGCTCATCACCTTGAATTTCTGAGGTGTATCAAATAAATGCAGCAAATTGATGGAGTGGCCACGAATCATCTTATCATCTCCTGACTTGGGTAGCAGAGTGTACCGCAATATGGTGTTCATGGTGGCCAGTCCAGGTAGCAAATGCTTCACTGATCCAAGTTTGTGAGTCTCAAGGTCCTTCTGAGTAATTGCAGTGTACATGTTGGCCATGGAGTTGTGATCTATCTTGAGCTTGGCATAAATGTCAATGTCATCGTCCTCTTCCTTGGGTGCACCAAGAAGATTTGCCCACTCAGAGATGGTAGACTGGTATCTTATACCCTCAGTCATCCACACTATTCTGCCATCTAGATAGAAATGAGCAGTAGAGTAAAATTGCATGACCATCTCATCATTCCACTTGGTCAATTTCTGTCCAACAAACTCGTCAACTCCTGTAATCCTGAAGCTTTCATGGACATGGGGAAAGTAATCCTCATTCTCATCGATGTATTCCCAGTCCACCCACTTCATGTCACTGACTATGGGCTTCTTATCAAGCAAAACTGTCTCATAAAAGTCCTATTGCTCTCGAGTGTGAAAGCGATAATCACATGCTGTCCTTCTCCTTATAGCATAAGGATCTGACTATCTCCACTGACGCAGTACTTTATCCTTCCTTAGCATCATGTTTTCTGCGACTGGGTGTGCATTGTCGTGGTCTAGAATCTTAGGCTTCAACTTTCTGAGCACTAGAGGCTCTTCATCAACAGTTGTCTCAGGCACTGGGGCCGTGTTCTTCTCTGCAGCTGATATGTTCCTAGTTGATCTCTTTGGTGCTGACACCTTAGGCTTGGACTTGGATGGTGCAGCAGTCTTGATTGCATCAGACATGAGCTTTTGAGCTTTTGCAGGGGGTGCACTAGCTGGCTCATCCTCCTCCTCTTCCTCCTCAATCATCATGGAGGGTCTGCCAATCACACGGGCAGTAGTTTTCCTTATCCTCTTCTTCTTGGCAGCTGGTTCATTTTCACTAGGCTCTTCAAGAGTGTATTGCACAATCTGCTTGGGGACTTTCCTCACATCAGTCTTATCTTTGGTGGATGATGGTTTGGTGTTGTACTCCTTAGCAATCACCATTCTCTTTTTCTTAGTTGCAGTTGCACTTGCAACAAAATCTTCATCCTCACTGTCAGAATTTTTCTTCTTCCTTGTTCTGGTTGCAGCTTTAGGAAGATCTGGAGAGCCCCTCTCTCCCTCATAGAAACTCTCATTAGGGCTTGACCCTTCACTCATTTCTGCCTGCTGTTCAGACCTGTTCTGACTGTCACTGCCACTTGACATCTTACTGAGCTGATCCTGTGAATAGATGGGTATGGGTAGAGTAGATGAGTCATCACAAAAAGCAGGTTGTTTTTCATAAAAATGAGTTCAAACTTTAGTTCTAGGTTTGCACAGAATGCAGTTCGGATGGACCGAGTTGATAATCTCGGTGATACCGAAGCACACTACAGAAACCTTGCACACCACTTCGGTCAGACCGAGATGGGTCTCGGTGGCTCCGAGATGCTAGGGTTTCACTGAGATTTACTTTCGGTCTCACCGATTTGCACAACTCAGTGGCACCGAGATGTACTAGTGCTATGGCCAGGGCCAAATCGGTAGGACCGAAAATTTCGAATCGGTCGGTTCGAGATGCATTCGGCGGAAACCTAACCCTAAATTTTTTGCTCGAATCTTGTTCTTACGAACTAATCTGGTGGAAAGAGTATTGCATTCGTGGCAAGATATATGGCATTCCTATCGTGCATTGAATCAGGAATTGGAAGCACGAAAGGGATCGAATCTCACCCTAACTTGGTGGAGATTCTCTACGGCGGCAACGGCGGGGCAGATTTCCGTTGACGGCGGCGGAGTCCTGCGGCGAAGGCGCACAGGAGACGACGGCGACGATCCGGAGACCAAAGGAGCGGCAGCAATGGGGCGCAGGCGCGTGACGATTGAAGTAATTTTCAACTGCACGGGCCGCTGGATATATATACCCATGTGCTGTCGGTGGCACCGAGTGGAACAAATCGGTAGCACCAAGACGTGCAACTGCTTGCAGTTATAGCAACTCGGTGGCACCGAGTTGGTCTAATCAGTAGCACCGAGATGAAAACCTAGATCAATCTAAATGATTTCGGTTTGACCGAGTTTGAGTGAGTTGGTTCAGCCGAAATCAATTAGAAGGTTTTGGAGGTTCAGCCCTTTCAGATCGGTGGCTCCGAGTGCTCCTCACCCGGAGGGTCCGAAAGACTTGTTCAATTTTTGTGATGCAGCAAGAATAGAATTTGAGACAAGAAAGCATAGATAGCTAGAGAAAGTTCTTAGGCATTCTTGTACATCCACTTGGCCAGAAAAACCAAGACAATCAAAACAACAAATGGATGTCCTCGAATGATGAAAACATGCAAACCAACATGCTCACACAATAAGATTGCAAATGAAATATGTGTCAAACATGCACAACCAATTCTAGCATCTATCAAGCAATGAAGATGACTAGGTCATCTATATATGAGTATATTGACTTAGGAGCCAAATGAGAACATTTGATCATAGGTCATACTCATCGTTTAAGCACAAGTGGGGTTACCACTTTTACATAAAGCATTAATGTGTTCACACCATTAGAGTTGCTTTAGCTCAATTGTTTAGAGCAAAGCTCCCCCTAGATGTGATATCCCCCCTAAGAGGGATGAACTAACCTTGGGTTTTGTCGATGATGACTTCATGTAGATGTTGAAGATGTGGATGCTCAATGTTGATGTAGACCATCAAAAGTTGGGAGCAATCCTTTGGAGTTTTGTGCTTTCAATACCTTGTCCCTTGTATTACCAACAAGAGGGTTTGTGACTCCATGAACTAGTGCAAAATGTGGAAGTTGGTTGCACAAGTTCTTGCCATAAAGAATATGAGTGAAGTTTGTTGGCGGAGTCACCCTCAAGAACTCTCTAGTTCTTCTTCTTTTGGACCCACATCAACTTGATGGGAATCCTTGGAGTTGTAGTAGCACTTGATGAAGTAGAACTTGATGAAGTCTTGGGAACCCGCTTGACCATGGCTTGAGGAGCTTCTTCAAATGAATCAATCTCTTCTTGAAGCTTGTGCTTGCCTTTTAGCTTGTGGTCTTGTGGTGGAAGATCTTCTTGAGCTTGTGTTCCCTTGAAGGAAGTAGGATCATACTTCTCTTGTTGAGGAACAAACTTCATCTTGCGGTATTGACCTTCTTCCCACTCAACTCCATCGGCATTGAACTTTCGTTCAAAACCAACACCTTGGTTCTTCCGGTGCCTTCCTTGCTTGTGTACAATTTCCTCAAATTGCTTACTCCCGGCAAGGCTCTTGTAGACACCTTTTTCTATAATTCCTTTCAATAGCATATTTTCTTGCTCAAGTGTAACTTGGCTAAGAGAATCGTTAGTGGAATCAATAGAACTACTAGAGGCAACAATATTGGATTTAGCATTTTTATTGTTACTACTAGAGGTAGAACCATTTTTACCCTTGTTGCTAGTTTGCTTAGATTTAACTTGTGGCATAAAGGTAGACAAGAGTAAACGCTTGGCAAGATATGAAGAACTCTTCTTTCGAAGATCGTCATTGATAGCTTTAAGAAACTCATGCTCTTGCTCTAAATTTAGCTTCTCGAAGCATAGCTTCTCATGAGTTCTTAGAAGTTCTCTATGATCCTCTTGAGTTGTTTCATGAGCTAACTTAAGAGCATTTAGTTCCTTAGTTAGACGCTCAATCTCCTTCATAGCATTGTCACTCATTTCCTCTTGACTATCATGATTACTAACATTTTCATTATAGATCACATCACTAGCCCTATCAACAAGTAAATCATCATCACCAACAAATCATCTTCATCACTATTGAAATCAAGATACACGGGGTGTGATACCTTGGGGCCTTTTGCCATGAAGCATCTTCCAATTCCTTCATTTGGTGAGTCAAATAGATCATAGGAGTTGGATGACACTAGTGCAAGTCCGGCAACACCTTCATCTTGACTATAGTCGGAGTTGGAGTGATAACTTCTCTCGGAGTGGTTGTCGGAGTCGGAGCTGGAAACCCATTCACCAACATGAGATTGATGTCTTCTTCTTGTGTAGCTCCTTGATGACTTGTCCTTCCTCTCCGAATCCTTGCTTCTTCGAGAGTGTCTTCGTTCATAACGATCATCTCTACTCCTTCTCTCCTTATGAGGTGATTCATCTCTTCTATATCTTCCTCTTGGTGATTCGTCTCTTTTCTTGTAGGGAGCCGTACACTCATTGGAGTAGTGTCCGGGCTTCCCACAATTGTAACAATTACGGTCACGACTTGATGATCTTCTCTCATAGTGTCTTGAGCTAGAGCTTCTTTCTTTTCCTTTGTTCTTGTAGAACTTGTTGAACCTTTTCACCATTAGGCTAATCTCTTCATTTGATACTAGGTTGTCACTTAGAGTTGTTGGAGCATCGGTTGAGGCTTTGTAAGCACCACTTGATTTGTTGTGTAGCTCCTCTTTGTCTTTGAGTGACATTTCATGAGCGACAATCCTTCCAATGACTTCCATGGGCTTGAGATCTTTGTAATTTGGCATCATTTGGATCAATGTGCAGACGGTATCATATTTTCCATCCAAAGCTCTAAGTATCTTCTTGATGATGAATTTGTCGGTCATCTCTTCACTTCCTAAGCCGGCAATCTCATTTGTGATGAGAGCAAGCCTAGAGTACATCTCAGCGACTCCTTCACCATCCTTCATCTTGAACTTGTCAAGTTGACTTTGAAGCACATCCAACTTAGATTCCTTGACGGACTCGGTACCCTCATGCATATCAACCAAAGTAACCCAGATTTCCTTTGCATTCTCGAGGCGGCTGATTTTGTTGAATTCTTCGGGACATAGACCGTTGAATAGAATGTCACAAGCTTGAGCATTGTATTGCAACATCTTCAATTCTTCTGGGGTTGCTTCACGATCTGGTTCCTTGCCATCCTCAAAGAAGTCACCTTGCAAGCCAACACGAACAACAGCCCAAACGGCGGGGTTATGACCAAGAATATGCATTTTCATCTTATGTTTCCAACTAGCAAAGTTTGTACCATCAAAATATCGACCTCTACGGAGATAGTTACCCTCTATAGACGCCATACTCTCCTAGGTTGTGAAACCAAGGCTATGATCACCAAAGCTATGGAAATCAAGGCTTACGGAGACCAAGGCTCTGATACCACTTGTAGGATCGAAACTATGTCTAGAGGGGGGTGATTAGACTACTTGACCAAATAAAACCTAAGCTTTTCCCAATTTTAGTTGTGAGCAGATTTTAGCAATAGTACATGTCAAGCATCACCCTACACATGCAATTCTAAGAGTATAGCAGCGGAATGTAAGCAATTGCATATGTAAGTAAAGGAGGGATTGGAGATTTCAAACGCAATGAAGACACGGTGGTTTTTGGCGTGGTTCCGATAGGTGGTGCTATCGTACGTCCACGTTGATGGAGACTTCAACCCACGAAGGGTAACGGCTGCGTGAGTCCACGGAGGGCTCCACCATGAAGGGTCCACGAAGAAGTAACCTTGTCTATTCCACCATGGCTTACGTCCACGAAGGACTAGCCTCACTTGGGGTAGATCTTCACGAAGTAGGCGATCTCCTTGCCCTTACAAACTCTTGGTTCAACTCCACATCATGTCGGAGGCTCCCAAGTGACACCTAACCAATCTAGGAGACACCACTCTCCAAAAGGTAATAGACGGTGTGTTGTTCATGAACTCCTTGCTCTTGTGCTTCAAATGATAATCTTCCCAGCACTCAAACACTCCTCACAGATTTTGGCTATGGTGGAAGAAGGATTTGAGTGGAAAGCAACTTGGGAAAGGCTAGAGATCAAGGTTCAAATGGTAGGAATGGAATATCTTAATCTCAACACATGAGTAGGTGGTTCTCTCTCAGAAAATGTATGGTGGAAGTGTAGGCATGTTCTGATGGCTCTCCTTACTGAGAAGGATGTGGTGGAGGGGAATATATAGCCTCCACACAAAATCCAACCGTTACACACTTTTGACCCAACTCGGTGGCACCGATTCAGAAGACTCGGTGGCACCGAACTGTGTAAAAGATATGAACTTTAGGAATCTCGGTGGGACCGATACGAACAACTCGGATGGACCGAAGTGCAACGGCTTAGGGCAATCCTCATCTCTGTGGCACCGATTGCATCAACTCGGTTGGACCGAAGTGAAGCAATAAGGCAACAGAGACTTGGCAAGCCATCTCGGTGAGACCGATTTGCATAACTCGGTGAGACTGAAGTGAATGCAACCGATTACAGAGAGTTGGCAAGGCCATCTCGGTGGGACCGAGATCCATTTCGGTGGATCCGATTTGTTAGGGTTTTGGCAGTGGCTAAGTCTTGGATGATCTCGGTGGGGCCGGATTGGAAATATCGGTGGGGCCGAGTTGGAATGTAGGTTTAGGACATATTTGGGATTGAGAGAGTGGTTGAGGGTTTAGGAGTACTGTCACTAAGCACTTGAGCAAAAAGACCATTAAGCAACACCTCATCCCCTTTTAATAGTATTGGCTTTCCTATGGACTCAATGTGATCTTGGATCACTAAACCAAAAATGTAGAGTCTTGATCTTTTGCCAATCCTTGTCCTTAGCATTTTGAGGGGTCCACATCTCTAGTCCATGCCATGCCAATCATTGAACATCCTGAAATCTGAATCTTGAATGGACATTAGTTCAATGAGATATATGTTGTTATGAATTACCAAAACCACCAAGGGAGCAAATGTGCTTTCATTACCGGCCAGCACTCCGAAGACGCACTTTTCCGGATTGAGCCGTATATCAAAAGTCCATAGACTGTCAAAGGTTTGCCGGAGGTCGTCCACGAGCTGACTGACGTGTTTGGTTTTGACAACCACGTCGTCCACATATGCCTCGATCGTTTTGCCGATCTGCTTTTCCAAGCATGTTTGGATCATGCGCTGGTATGTAGCCCCTGCGTTCTTTAATCTGAAGGGCATTGTGTTGAAACAGAATGGTCCATAGGGGGTGATGAATGATGTGGCCGCTTGGTCGGACTCCTTCATTTTAATTTGATGGTATCCGGAGTAAGCGTCGAGGAAACACAGTGAGTCATGCCCGACAGTGGCGTCTATGATCTGGTCTATGCGGGGCAAGGGGAAAGGATCCTTGGGGCAGGCCTTGTTTAATTCCTTGAAATCGACACACAACCGCCAGGATTTATCCTTCTTGGGTACCATGACCAGATTGGCCAACCACTCCAGATGTTTGATGTCTCGGATGAATCCGGCTTTGAGCAACTTTGCCAGTTCCTCGCCCATAGCTTGACACTTGGGTTCAGAAAACCGGCGTAGAGCCTGTTTGACTGGCTTGAAACCTTTAATTATGTTCATGTTGTGCTCGGCTAATCTACGTGGGATCCCTAGCATGTCTGATGGGTGCTAGGCGAAGATATCCCAGTTCTTGCGCAAAAATTTGCGCAACTCTTCATCGACCGCGGGGTCCAGCTGAGCTCCAATGGATGCCGTCTTATTGGGATCTATTGGGTGCACATGGAATTTGACGATTTCATCCGCTGGTTTGAAGGACGTAGATTTGGGCCTTTTGTCAAGGATTACGTCGTCCTTATCCACCGTTGAGCGGAGCGCGGTTAGTTCTTCAGCTGCGAGGGCTTCGGACAACGCTTCGAGGGCGAGCGATGCTATTTTATTCTTGGCACGAAGAGCTCTGTTCGGATCACTTATTACTGTGATCACGCCGTTTGGCCCTGGCATCTTAAGTTTCATGTACCCATAATGTGGGATAGCATGGAATCATGCGAAAGCGTCGCGCCCTAATAAGGCGTGGTAGCCACTGCGAAAGGGTACTATGTCGAAAAGCAATTCCTCGGATCGGTAGTTCTTGGGGGTTCCGAAGACCACATCGAGAGCAACTCGGCCACTACAACGTGCCTCCTTTCCGGGGATGATCCCTCGAAAGGTGGTGTGACTTTGCTCGATGCGAGATATGTCAAACTGCATTTTGTCCAAGGTGTCCTCGTAAATGAGGTTTAGCCCGCTACCGCCGTCCATTAGCACTTTTTGGAGTCGAAATCCATCCACTATGGGATCAAGGACAAGGGCGACAACAGCTCGGGTAGGGCGGGACCTCGGCTGATCTTGTTTGCTGAAAGTGATAGGTGTGTCTGTCCATGAGTCTATCGCTGCCACATGGTGAATTTGAGCGAGCTCTCGAAGGGCTCTCTTCGTCTGATTCTTTGAGGAATACGTCTCATTGATTGTTAGGATCTCGGCGTCATCATCAATGGGCGTTGCTGGACATTTATTTGAGTACGGGCCTCCGAGGATGACTTCGCCGCTCTTGGCGACTTGCCTGACCACCTAGCAAGCTCGAAGGCTGTGGGTTGGGTTTGTGTTGAGAAGGACGGAGTGTATGGGGCATGGTTTGTCCAGTAGTTCGTCAAGGACCGTTTTGGATCTTGTCAGGGGTTTCATCCTTCTCTCGGACGGCTCGTTTTGAGGTGTCCGGCGAGGGTGTGAGCGTTTTGCCCGAGCTCGGTTTGATCCCTCTGTACGGATTGACTCTGTTTGCTTGAGCAGAGCCTGCCAATCATACTCCATGGCGCAGTATTTGGACACCAGGTCTGATAACTCAGAGAAGTTTTGGATGTGGCGGCAGGCGAGGGCATTTAAGATGCCTTCGTCTCGGCAGTTCTGTCGGAAGACCTCCAGATTTTCCTTGCTGCAACCGTCCGTCATCTTGTTTTTGACGAGAAGGAATCTGGCCCAGAAGTGCAGAACTGTCTCTCCGGGCTATTGCTTTACGTACATTAGGTCCCATATGTCGGGCCGTCCTGAGATACTTGGACAGTACTTGATGTGGGGGTGGGTGGGATAAAATATTTGATCCCAGCGGGGTGTGAGTCCGGGGTTTTGGCGGCTGCGTCCTGGATTGACATGGAATCCGACGTGCCGACCTCTGGATCCGGATAGTTGGCCAGGCGCGGATGTGTAAACTCGAGGTTGCGTGCTGAATCAGACTTCGGCTCTGAACCCTCTCCAGAGCGGAGTTTGGCTGTCGAGCTGGAGGATGAAGCTTGCTGATTGGAAACTTGCACCCCATGCGCTTTCGGTTCCGAGGGGAGGGGTGAGCCCTCGGTTTGAGCCGTAGATAGTGGCGACCAAGTGGGCGGCCGGAGGGGTATGAATTTCCCTGTCATCGGTTTTAAGCCCGATCTGATTGTAGACCGAGGACTGGCCATCGGTGATTACCATGGCTTGGATCCGATCTAGTATCCCATTTAGTAGTGAGAGATCCGTCGAATCCAAGTTCTGGCAGTTTACGGGGTCAACCCGCAGTATGGCCGTGATGGGAGCGTTTGACTTTGCCCCGTAGTCATGTTCGGCCGAGGCCGATTTTCGGCAGACGAGCGCGGGGATTAGATCCGGGCTCGAGGCTGGATCTGGAGTGGTGGCCGTCCCGATAGTGGGGCTGGCCGTACCCGAAGTCAAAGCTTCAGGATTTGCGGGTCCTCCAGGTGAGGCTGAGGACCCCGCAAGGATAAGATCTCCCCGGGAGTCGGCGACGAACTCTAAGTTTCCGAACCTGATCTCCTGATCGGGGGTAAATCTGTCGACCCGGTTGAGGCGACCGGCCAGATCGGCGTGTAGAATGACGCTGTCGAACGCAAAGAGCTGGCCGGGAACGAAGGTGTCCCCGCAGCTAGCACTGTTGCTAATGACTAAGCGAGCCATTGATCCTTGATGACCCTACAGCGGAACTCTCAATGAAAGCACCAATGTCGGTACCAAAACTGGCAGATCTCGGGTAGGGGGTCCGAACTGTGGATCTAGGAATCAATGAGTAACAGGGAACGTAGAGACAGCGATTTACCCAGGTTCGGCCCCTCTCGAAGAGGTAAAACCCTACGTCCTGCTGGATTGTATGGATGTGATTGTATGAAGGTTACAGAGTTGATCTACCTCGAGATCGGATGGGCTAAACCCTGGGTGGTTATTATGATTCTCTACCTCTACGGACTAAACCCTCTGGTTTATATAGACACCAGAGGGACCTAGGGTTACACATGGTCGGTCGCCATCAGGGGATAAACATGCCGGTTATGCTAAATATTTCTTGGAGGAGACGCCAAGTCTTCGGAGGTTTCCTTCTAGTGCACAGGGTCGCCCACTATTCGGCCTTCCTTTGATGAGTAACAGGCGGCCCACTAGTCCGGTCTACGAAAGATAGGCCGGCAGCCCGAGTACCCCCTAGTCCGGGACACCCTCACCGGCCAATATCAATGCCATCCAGAAGCTGGCTGGGCGGGTTGCGGCGTTGAGCCGGTTCATAAGCCGACTTGGGGAAAAGGCTATCCCACTATACCAAATGCTCCGGAAATCGGATAATTTTGTTTGGAACGATGCTGCGGACCAGGCTTTTGAGTCTCTTAAGAAGCAGTTATCTGAGCCTCCCATCCTCGCTGCCCCTCAGGAGAAAGAGCCCATGCTGTTATATATTGTGGCTAACAATAAGGCTATCAGTGTTGCAGTTGTTGTAGAACGAAAGGAAGCAGGCAAGGAGTATCCAGTTCAGCGCCCGGTGTATTATATTAGCGAGGTGTTAACAGAATCCAAGCAGCGGTATCCGCATTGGCAGAAGCTGGTATACGGTGTGTTCATGGCAAGCCGTAAGTTGAAACACTACTTTCATGAGCACCCGATCACTGTGGTCAGTTCAGAACCCCTTGGCGACATCATTCAGAACAGAGAAGCCACTGGCCAGGTTGCAAAATGGGCGATTGAGCTGGGGCCGCATCATCTCAAATATATGCCGCAAACTGCCATTAAATCTCAAGCTTTGGTGGATTTTATAATGACTGGACTGAATTGCAGGCTCCGGAGGAGAAGCCTGATACCACTTATTGGTCTACTCACTTTGATGGTTCCAGGTAGTTGGAAGGCTCGGGGGCTGGAGTTGTGATAACTTCCCCATGAGGTGACAAATTGTGTTATGTCTTGTGGCTTATGTTTCCTTGTAGTAACAATGCAGCTGAATATGAGGCTTTGCTTCATGGACTCCGTATGGCCAAGGAGATGAATTTGAGCCGGGTCAGATGCTTGGGCGACTCAGATTTGGTGGCTCAGCAAGTTTCTGGCACGTGGGATTCCAAGGATCCTCTCATGGCGACTTACCGACGTGAAGTGACAAATATTGCTGACTACTTTACAGGATATCAGGTAGATCACATTGATCGCCGGCTTAACGAGGCGGCAGACGCATTGTCTCGTTTGGGGTCTCAACGGAAGCCTGTTTCGTCCAATGTTTTCCTGGATGTGTTGTACAACCCGTCAGTCAAATTGCCGACGGAGGAAGATCTTGTTGTACCTGATCTGGAGGCGGCTCTAGTGGCCGATGTTCATGCTATACCTGATTGGACTGTTCCTTATCTGGCTTATCTAAGCCGCGGTGAGCTCCCAGCAGAGGAAATCATCGCTCGACAGATCATCAGGCGGTCTAAGTCCATGACTATTGTCAATGGCGAGTTGCATAAAAGGAGTGTTACGGGTGTTTTTCAGCATTGTGTTTCACCTGAGGAGGGCCGCGCAATTCTTAATGAGATCCACTCTAGTGAGTGTGGTCATCATGCTGGCTCAAGGTCATTGGTCGCCAAAGCTTTTTGTCATGGGTTTTACTGGCTCACAGCTCATGCGAATGCAGAGGATATTGTATGCAAGTGCGATGGTTGCCAGAAGTATGCTCGTCAAGCACATGTACCGGCTCAAGAGTTGAGGATGATTCCAATAACTTGGACCTTTGTAGTCTGGGGGCTTGATATGCTTGGACCCTTCAAACGATCCAAGAATAAACATACTCATTTGTTGGTCGTTGTGGACAAGTTCACCAAGTGGGTTGAAGCAGAGCCGGTCAGTCGTTGTGATGCTGCTACAGTGGTTAAATTCCTCAAAAAGCTGATCTATCATTTTGGTTATCCACACAGCATTATTACAGATAATGGTACTAATCTTCCCAAAGGAGTCATGAAGCAGTTCTGCCAACAGGAGCACATCAGGTTGGACTTAGCATTTGTGGTGCATCCTCAGTCTAATGACAGGCGGAACAAGCTAATCAGGAGTTGCTGTGTGGCATCAAACCCCGGCTCATGGTGCCTTTACAACGCACGCCGGGTTGCTGGGAAGAAGAGTTACCGGCGGTACTTTGGAGCATACAGACTACTCCCAATAGGTCAATAGGTTATACGCCGTTTTTCCTGGTCTATGGTGCAGAGGCTGTGCTGCCAAGTGATATACGTCATGATTCTCCCCGGGTTGCAGCTTATGTTGAGGCTGACAATGAACAAGCTCGCCAAGATGCTCTTGATGCTCTGGAAGAAGAATGCGAACTTGCCGCGTCCAGATCAGCAATTTATCAACAAGATCGTCGCTATCATAGCCGTAGAGTTCGAAGCCGTACCTTTCAGGAAGGTGACTTAGTGCTCCGTCTGATACAAGACCAGACAGGCATGCATAAGCTTTCACCCCCTTGGGAAGGACCCTTCGTCATCAGCAAGAATCTCAACAACGGGTCATATTACCTGGTTGATATACATGAAGCAGATAAGTCACGTACCTCTGAGGAGGAGGGAAGCCGGCCTTGGAATATTGCGCATCTCCGGCCATATTATACTTAAAGTCGCAGATTGAGTAGTATCTTTTGTACATACCTTCATCATGTATATACATATTCTGATCAATGAAATAAAGCCGGTGTCTCTGTATAAGAGAGATTGTCGTTTCACCTCAAAATTGTGTGTTGAGCCTTTATTCTTTGATCAGCGGTTACTTGGGGGCTTCCAACTCATCGAGTTTAGCTTTAACATCCCTTTAACTCGGCAACATGCCAAAGCATTTTCTTGGTTAGACCTGCCTGTTAGCACGATGCTACTCCGCAAAGGTGACCCGGTGTACGCCCGACGAGTCAATCATAGAAGTGACCCTAAACTTGTCCGAGTTAAAACCCGATTGGTCATGTGAGAGCCGGCTTTCAGAAAGCTAGGATAAACCAAAGGAGGCAATAAAGCGTGCTTCATGAAAGCGAATCAGACTTGGGCTTCGAAAGCCGATCTTTAAGTCGTGCCTTATAAGTCGGTTCTTAAATTTATGTTTTGCATTATTATTATATTTGGCGTCCATATATACATTCATACATAGCATATACTTTATTAACGTTGTTTTCTGCTTATCACACTGGCAACATGATTGTCGGGTTATCATATCACTAATACTGGCGGCCTAGACTACTGGTTTTGGCCGTAAGCCGCCATCACAAACCGGGTTTCCAGATTACGGCCTTAGATGTTACTCAAGGACTATTATACAACTGGCCTTCATACTAAGATAGGTTCTTGCGGTTGAGTTATTGATTCAACACCTTAATAGAAGCAAATGATGTCATGGCTAATGATCAAGCAAGGTTACAATCAGAAGTGCAATCATAAAAGTGCGCGATGGCACTTACATCACCAAAGAGAGTTTCTAAAAACATTTATTACAAGCCACAACAGGGCCAAAATTACGATCAAGTGTTTTCTGTTTTGTCGCCCAACCAAGTTTCAAGGCTGTGAGCCGGCAAGATGGCCTTCTGACTCACGAGTCGCACCACTGGATGTCGGGTCAGCCTGCGCCGTCGAACTTGTTTCTGCAGTCTGGAGGCCGACCTGCAGCCATTGGATGGATCGTAATGCTTCAAAAACTGAGTCTTCCATCATCACAGGTGAAGGGTTGACCTCAGGGGCGAAGGAGTTCTTACGAGGGCGAGTTAGGTCCACTGGTTCTGGATTGGGTGGCTCCAAACGCTCGTTAGCTTCAGAATAGCCGGCTTGGTACTTGGAGAGATCTGCCTCCTCAGTCAGAACGGTGGCAGCAACCCAAATTTCTCTTATATACCGTAGGAAATCCTTCTTGGTAAAAGGTGTGTCATTTGTGTTATATTCTGGATATCCGCCCACAATATGTGTTGGGTCTATTTCAGGTACATATGCTTTGGCGTGGGCAAGTACGGCCAGAGCTCCGTGCCAACAAGCCACCTTTTCCCACTCTTCAAACCAGTGTGGCACCACAGACAACTCCTTGAGCATATCCATAATACGCGGAGGCGGTGTGTTTAATTTTTTGGCTGCCATAATGCAGCATGAGCCGCCTATGTACAGCTGCTCTAGGAAGGTGTACACAGCTTTGAGCTTCACAACAGGGGGGGCGACGGCTTGTGTTGTTCTCCGGCCTGGTTACAGAAGAAGCATAAAGTCACCCGGCTGTTTCCCTGGCAATTATAAAGGTTGATGACAAAGGAAGTTGGGACTTACCGAAAATAGCTACACACATGGCGGTAATATGATTCTTAAGTGTGTAAATTCTTGAGATACCGGCTCCAACTTTGCTTCTGCATCCTCAGCACGCTTTAGAAGGCCAGCTTTGTTCTGTTTCAAATTTTGCCTTGGTTTGCTCCAAGGCGCTGGATGCATTGAGCAAGGAGTGCTGCAGATCAATGGATATCTGTTCTGTTTGTTCCCGCTGCTTCTTTTCCTTTTTCATGGCTTTCTGGAAGTCAGCCGCCTTGGCCTCAGCATCATTCAGCATGTCCTGCATATCAGTTTTACAACGGTTACAGAATACTGTCATAGTCCCAAACCGCCATACTGGACGACTCCGCACTTAGGGGCTACATATATCAGGGCTATCTTGGATACAACAAGTCCCATGACGATACAAGTATTCCACATGGCACTTGGGGGCTAATGCATAAATTGTTTTATGTATACACACAGAGACCCGGCTCATCATATCATGATGAGTCGGCCCTTGGGGGCTACAGGTTGATCACAAATCATGAAGGTGCATATGAGTCCCTGGTCATCATGATATAATAACCCGGTACTTGGGGGCTGCATGTATATGTAGGGATAGGAGAAAGAAATTACCTCATATTGTCGCTTCAGAGATGGTACCATCGCAATTTCAGTATCCCGGCTTTCAGATAGCCGGGTCAAGATAGCTTGATGCAAGGAACTGATGTCTTGGTCTTCAAATGAGTTGTAATGAAGAGTCGCCTTCCCTTTTTCTTTCCTTGGAGATTCATCCTTGGCAGGAATTTTGGTCAAGGCAGTAGAAGCTTCTAGTGGAAGGTTTTGATTTTTTCCAGTGATGGCAATCTCATCTTGAGCCAGATCAGTGGGTTGTTCTTCTATTATATTCTCCCTCTCCTGATCAGCCAGGGGAGGAGATGTGTGAGCCGGGCTTATGGCAGAGTCTTGGTGGGGTGGTGCATCTTGGATAGTCGGCTCGTCTGGAATGACCGGGTTGGTTGTGGCAGCTTCATGAGACGAATCCTCTGTCCCAAGGATAGGGTTGAAGGACCTGGCAGTGGTCTTCTTGATGGCTTTAGCGCTATACAATAGAGGAATAGTTAATGGATGGAACAAAGTAATAGACTTGAGAGGCAAGTGATGTATTTTTACCCCGGATTGATGTTAAAGGCCGGCGCTTGAGTAGTGCTGGATTCATCTGAGGAGGGGGAGGTGATATACGCTGAGTCATCACGAGGGAGTGGAGCCTTGAAAAGGCCGGCTTGCGGAAGTGAAGCAGTGGGGCTGTGAGGGACTTCTGAGCGAGCTCTTCGGGCTGGCGGCTCATCTGGTAAACCGCCGCTCAGCTCTCCTTCACTGCTCCGGGTCTTCCGTTTGGAAGTTCCTGCATGCTGCGTTTTCTTCAAAAGAAATTGTGGGTCTAAATGAGCATCTCGATGTGAAAATGGGACTTTCTGAACTGCAACCCAGTTTTTCTTTCGGATGGGTATTGGTGAGTCGGAGTATGAAGAGATCAAAGTTACCTCTTGCTCGCCGGCGTGGCTAGTTTCAGCCTGTTCCTGAGAAGAGGTGGAGTCAGCAAGTTGGTTAAATAAACGACCAAGGGAGTCGAGTTCTACCTCTTGATCTTCATCATCTTTTGGGTCTTCATCGTTATCTTCTCGAGGAGGAGTGGGGTCTTGAAGTTCGACCTTCCACCAATCAGAGTTTTCCTACATAATGGCGGGTTGATAAAAAAAACTGTGACAAAGGAAACGCAGTATGAACAAGATGAAGGGCAACAATATGGACGGCTTACCGTGGGTGCCGGGTTGTTTGCATAAAAGGGAGAAAGCCCCACGAGCTTAATGTCGTCTTTTGTTTCACCAAGTAGCTTCTTGGCGAATTTTAAGACATCTTTCTCCTGGAGGTTTACCCGGCTGAATCACAGCGAGTCTTCCGGTTCGCCGGAGTAGGTGTGTAAGAGCCGGTTCCTCAGGCTCAGTGGTTGGATGCGCCATTCTACCCAAGTCTGGGTCAGATCCACACTGGTGAGGACATGGGCAGTTAAGGCATTTATCCTGGTGTATAAGGATTCCAGAGCTTTCCTTTCTTCTTTGGAGGCAAAACCCGGGAAGACGATGGTGGCATCAAGCCGTCTTGCCCGATAACCCGGGAGTGGGCGCTGCCCGTCGGGGGAGGTATCCTTGCAGTAAAACCAAGTTTTATACCATCCCTTAGGGTGGCTTGCCGGCTTGGCATCGGGGAAGGCTGTGTTCTTCCTTCGCTGGATGGTGACTCCGCCAAGTTCTAGGCTAGGTCCAGCCTTGTGTTCTGTTTGGTGGTTCAGATAGAAAAATTCCTGGAACAAGCTGATGGGCAGCTGAAGTTGCAGATAAATTTCACAGAATACTTGGAACTGGCATAGATTGTGAATGGAGTTGGGACCCACGTCTTGAGGTCTGATGTTGAAAAAATGAAGCACATCCCGGAAAAATTTCGAGCCGGGAGGACGGAAACCTCTGTCCAAATGATCAGCAAATAGGATAATCTCGTTTTGCTCTGGCTAAGGGTGAATTTCTTCTTCAGGGGCACACCATCCAATTTCCTCCTTAGATGGTAGTAACCCGGATTCTACTAAGGCCTGTAACTTGAGCTCCAACATATTGGACTTTGCCTAGTTGACAATCTTAACCTTTGGGGCCATGGATTCAGCTGCAAGAGAAATAAAAGAATACCATAAGCCGGCAGTTCAAAAATTTGCTGGGTCATCATAAAGCAGAAAGATAAGCCGGTATGTTCCTAGGCTGCTACTTATAGGGCAAGATAAGCCGGCAAAGTTGAAATCATGGATTTTTACATGTACTGGAAGTGGTTTCGGCTATGAGTTAGTAAACAGGTTTCAAATGGATTGAGGAATTTTGCGGATCTAAAAAATGGCTAAAAATGAAGAGTAAGACCTAGGTATGTGTCGGTACTAAAACCGGCAGATCTCGGGTAGGGGGTCCCGAACTGTGGATCTTGGAGTCAATGGGTAACAAGGAACGTAGAGACAGCGATTACCCAGGTTCGGGCCCTCTTGAAGAGGTAAAACCCTACGTCCTGCTTGGTTGTATTGATGTGTTGGTATGACAATTACAGAGTTGATCTACCTTGAGATCATTCTAATGAATATCAGATGATCTATTGACTAGCCTAGCCTCGGTTTATATAATGCACCGGAGGCCTAGGGTTTAGGAGAGTCCTAGTCTTGGGCGCCAAGTCTTGTGGAATCTTCCTTGTATTCGTCATGGGCTACCTGAAGTGGCCCATTAGTGAACCGCCATGGGGGTCCTCGGCCCGACCCACTGGTCAGGAGACGACGTGGTGAGTACCCCCTAGTCCAGGACACCGTCAGTAGCCCCCTGAACTGGTCTTCAAGTTGGGGACGCTCCTCGGTTCTTCCGAACAGTTCTTCGTCTTCGGTCGTCGGTCTTGAAAGCTGGTTCAACAAATCTTCCCATCTCTGATCTTGAGGATCACTTAGGTGTATCTGAAGAGCTCACACGTCGGGCATCCGAGGAGCCCCTTTAAGTTCCTGGCTTTTTATCAATGCCGTGTTATTTTTACGCCGTACCTCGGGTTCGAAGTTTTTTCCCGGGTGGCGGTGTCCTCTTGCGTCTGAGCTCCATCGCCGGACTGCATCCGAGGTGTCTTTTTGCAGCCGATCTCCAACGCCGGTCTGCATCCGAGGTGTTACCTCAGTATTGAAAAAGTTGAAGGAGGTTATCCGAGCTTAACGCCGAAAAAGTTCTCTATGGAGCTAGCCACTCGCAGCCGAGCTTTATGCTGGACTGCTTCCGAGGTGGTGCACCACCTCGGCCTGGGGATAAAATACTTTTTCGATTGGTGCAATTTATTCTTTGCCGAGATGTATAACCAGTAGCCCTCAAGGTGTGTGCCGGCCTAAAATCCGGGATGCACCTGAAGGATAAAATAATACCGCTGATCCCAGTAGCCCCTGAGACTCAGGTCGATTCACAAAATCGGCCTGAGGATTGATTCCTTGCTCGGCAGCATACTTACGAACGAAAACGCGGTGCACAATAGCTCTCGAGACTCAGGTTGGGTGCGGCCGACCAACCTGAGGATCAAAATCTCGTCGGAAACGGTTTTGCACTTAAATTTTCTGCATTGAATCGTCAATGCAGTAGCCCCCGAGACTTGGGTTGGGCCACAAGGCCGACCCTAGGATCGTAACTCCTCGGGAACTAGTTTAACTGTCATGTACGTTTTGACAACGCTGAGGTGCAGCTCGGCAGGAAAGATGCCGAACTACAGGTCGGAAAAGATTTCCCACGCAGAACACCTCGATCAAGAGGATGTCCCGCCTCCTGAAAAAAAACATAAAAATAGGTTAAAGGTGCCATAAGCTTGGAAAACCAAAAAACTTTAGGAAAAACTTTACATCAGAACTAAATCAAGTTTTTTGGTGCCAATCCGAAAATTGGTCTTAAAATTAGTTTGTGCTTCCATCGAGCTTTAACATGATACATCCGATCTCCAGACTTCAAAAGGGTCAGCCTTCGGCTTCAACCTCCTATCCCGAAGGCGGAGTGCTTCCCAGGCCAGTTTAGCGAACTAAACTAGAGCGGCTTTAAAGAGAAACCAGGCTATCCGGCTATTGACCACACACTCGCGTCGAAAAAAGGAGTAGTAGAAAAAGACTTTGCAATGACTAAGAAGAGAACACTTATTATAAAGCGGCACCTATAAATTTAAGAGCCCCCAGTTAACCTGGTTAAAGGAAGTTATTTTTAACAAACATCGTTTTTTACAAACAATGTTTATTTAACATAAACATAATGCTTGGTTGAACCGAGCAAAAATAAAAAATTTAAGAGGAAATTGAGCATGAAAGCGACTTAGCTGGTTAATGTGCTCGGTGTTGATGACGCGATCCGGGCTTGAGGAGGGACGAGGACGCCCAGCGAACTTTTGACAGATCTGACATGGTACGTAGTCCTCAATTTGACCGAGGTCCCAGCCCCCAAGCCCGAGGTGACCGAGCGAGGAGCTCGGCTTGACGAAGTGGTGACGCAGCATGGTCGATATGGCGAGGGAAGCCCCCGGTCCAGCTAACATGACGAAGCTGGTCGGCTGATGACGCCGAAGTCCCCGGAGTAGGTTGATGAAGAGATGGCGAAGCCCCCGGTCTAGCCGAGGTGACGGAGCAGGTCGGTAAAGTGACGTCAGAGCCGCCATGCCAGCCGAGGTGTCGAAGCAGGTCGGCGTGGTGGTCATCGGCTTGAAGAAGCGACGGCGCGGCAATGCCGATGCAGGTCAGAATTTGTGACGCGGTCAATGCCGACTTGATGAAGTGACCGCGCGGCGATGCTGGCGCGCCCGACCCGTGCAATCCGTAGGGCGGCGATGTGGTTTTGGCGATTACTTGGCCTTCGCGATGCTGAGCTCTTGGTCGTCTCGCCGAGGAGATGATCCGGTGAGGTTGACCTCGGCTCGATGAAGCGATGACCTGTCTAGCGTAGGTCGGCAGCCGTGGAGCAACGTTGTTGGGCTGGTTTGACACCAACGCGATGGTGAAGATTACCTCAAAAAAGGCTTTAAAATTTTTGGGCATGTGTTCGAGAACAACACAAAATACCCTAAGAAAAATTCCTCCAAAAAGGATGTCCAATACCCCGTTCACGAAGAAAGATGATCTCGGGTCGGATTCGTTTTCGCGCAGAAAATAGATCCAAAAATTGATACACTCATCGGACATTTCTCGGAGTTTGAACGGTCGGATCGAGC
Source organism: Elymus sibiricus (assembly GCA_039707655.1). Lineage (NCBI taxonomy): Eukaryota > Viridiplantae > Streptophyta > Magnoliopsida > Poales > Poaceae > Elymus > Elymus sibiricus. The sequence goes on from CM077674.1 coordinate 260,932,038, forward strand.
TGAAATTTTGAGGGGTGATCGATATGGGAATTCCGCAGCCGATGAACGGTGGGATCTTCCAAACGATGTCCGAGCTGGATGCTGGACTCCTCGCCCTAAACTCGTCCAGATTCCCGTCCAGATTCGACAGGGCTCCGGTAGATCGGAGTTTGCCGGAGATTCCTCCATCGGAACGTGATGAAATTTTACAGGGTTGTTCTAGACTCAATTCTGCACAATTCCACTGAAGCAATCGTCAAAGCAATGTTCGAGGAGGCGGGGACGGCGAACACAAATCCGCTGTCCAGAAAAAACTGTTGTCAATCTGCAGATGAGCCATCGACCCTTTGCGATCACAGAGCGGAACTCTCAATGAAAGCACCAATGTCGGTACTAAAACCGGCAGATCTCGGGTAGGGGTTCCCGAACTGTGGATCTTAGAGTCAATGGGTAACAAGGAACGTAGAGACATCGATTACCTAGGTTCGGGCCCTCTTGAAGAGGTAAAACCCTACGTCCTGCTTGGTTGTATTGATGTGTTGGTATGACAATTACAGAGTTGATCTACCTCGAGATCATTCTAATGAATATCAGATGATCTATTGACTAGCCTAGCCTCGATTTATATAATGCACCGGAGGCCTAGGGTTTAGGAGAGTCCTCGTCTTGGGCGCCAAGTCTTGTGGAATCTTCCTTGTATTCGTCATGGGCTGCCCGAACTGGCCCATTAGTGAACCGCCATGGGGGTCCATGGCCCGACCCACTGGTCGGGAGACGACGTGGTGAGTACCCCCTAGTCCAGGACACTGTCAGTATGTTCTTCACGGTATGAGTTGAACTACAATGGGATCCATTTGGAGTCGAGCAGAAGATTGCTACTTGTAGTCTGCGTTGGTATTTCCCCGAAGAGGAGAGGATGATGCAGTATAGTAGAGATAAGTATTTCCCTCAGTTAAAAACCAAGGTTATCAATCCAGTAGGAGAACCAAGCAAAATTCCGTTAAGCGCACCTGCACACACAAGAGCAAACACTTGCACCCAACGCAAATAAGAGGGTTGTCAATCCTCTTACCGGTTATTTGCAAGGATTAAATCTTATCGGGATAAATAGACAAACTAAACTACTAATTAAAATAAAAGTAAATAAATTGCAGCAAGGAGTTTTTAGGTTTTTTATATAATAAAGATAGACCCGGGGACCATAGTTTTCACTAGAGGCTTCTCTCTTGAGCACATAAACATACGGTGGGTAAAAAATTTACTGTTGGGCAATTGATAGAAAAGCGAATAATTATGACGGATTCATGGCAATGATTATGTATATAGGCATCACGTCCGAGACAAGTAGACCGACTCCTGCCTGCATCTACTACTATTACTCCACCCATCGACCGCTATCCAGCATGCATCTAGGGTATTAAGTATGAAACAGAGTAACGCCTTAAGCAAGATGACATGATGTAGAGAAGCAAATTCAAGCAATATGAATAAACCCCATCTTTTTATCCTTAATGGCAACAATACAAATACATGTCATGTCCCTTTCTATCACTGGGATTGAGCACCGCAAGATTGAACCCATCACAAAGCACCTCTCCCACTGCAGGATAAATCAATCTAGTAGGCCAAACTAAACCGATAGATCGGAGAGAAATACAAAGCTATAACAATCATGCATAAAAGAGTTCAGAGAAGACTCAAATATTTATCATGAATAATCTGATCATAAACTCACAATTCATCGGATCCCAACAAACACACCGCAAAAGAAGATTACATCGAATGGAACTCCAAGAACATCGAGGAGAACATTGTATTGAAGATCAAAGAGAGAGAAGAAGCCATCTAGCTACTAGCTATGGACCCGTAGGTCTGTGGTAAACTACTCACACATCATCGGAAGGGCAACAAGGTTGATGTAGAAGCCCTCCGTGATCGATTCCCCCTCCGGCAGAATACCGGAAAAGGCCTCCAGATGGGATCTTGGAAAAGCATAGTCTTGCGGCGGTGGAAAGGTTTTCTCTTCTGGCTCTCTGGGGGTTTCCCAATATTTGTGAATTTATAGAAGTGGAATTAGGTCAAACAGAGTCACGTGAGCCCCACAAGGTACCACGGCGTTTCAGAGAAACAGTACCAAATGAAGTCCAAATGCCACGAAACTTTTTGGAGATTTTTTTCTGGACAAAAGAAACCTGGGAAGCTTCGGGAGGAGGCCAGAAGCCTCACGGAGGCTTCACAAGGCACCACGGCGCCCCACAGAAAAAAATCTCCAAAAAGTTTCGTGGCATTTGGACTTCATTTGGTACTGTTTCTCTGAAAAGCCAAAAACAAGCAGAAAACAGCAACTGGCACTAGGCACTGGGTTAATAGGTTAGTCCCAAAAAATGATATATAATTGCATACAATTGCATATAAAAACATCCAAGATTGATACTATAATAGCATGGAATAATCAAAAATTATACATACGTTGGAGACAAATCAAAGATCTACAAACACGGGAAAACAGCGGGCTAGTTCTACGAATTACAATGGCAGAAATATGTGGGCATTTGTGGATCTATCGACTGCTAAAATGAAGAATGGCAGCAGTGAAGAAGCCGCAATAATGGTGGAAGAACAACTTACAGATCTGAAGCGAGGGTCTTTTGGTTGTTGGGGCATTGCAGATGCGACCGAGCAAGACCGGTGGGGTTTTGGTCGGCAACTCCAAAAAGACATGAGAAGTTCGAAAAAACTTGTCGCTTGATGAACATTGAGTACTCTAAGAGGTTGAACCTTGATTGCAAAACCAGGTGGAACTCCACATACATAATGCTTAGTATTGTTGTGCTGTATAGGGATGTTTTTGATCGTCTTAGTCTGCGTGAAAGGCTTTTTAATTGCTGTCCAACAACTGTTGATTGGGATTTTGCCAAAGAGATGATTGATAGGCTCAAATTATTCTATGATGTCACTATAGTCAGGAACTAGTTATGTTACAGCAAATATGTTCTTCCCTAAGGTTTGTGGTATTCAGTTGGCAATTCGCAAGTGGACTACACCTGAGTATGGGCTGTTGCAAGATATGTCCGATGAGATGAAAAAGAAGTATAAGCTGATGCAACAAATGTCTAAGGAGATAAAAAGAAGTTTCAGAAGTACTGGGACAGATATCCATGGTCTGATGGCTATTGCCATTGTTCTTGACCCAAGATACAAACTCCATATGGTGCAGGATTTGTACGGTCCTCTCTGTGGACCTGAGGCTGCAATTCAGGAGGTTGCGCGCGTGAAGCAATTGCTCCGAGAATTGTTGGTTCAGTACCAAGATGCCTCTTCTGCGGGAACATCAAATGCTGCTAGTGCTTCACAGCCCACTGCTTCAGCTTCACAGGATGAAGTTTTTGACATATTTGAACGGTACATGTCTTCACAACCTACTACTTCATCTTTGTTGGTTCATACAAAGCTAGTCATGTATTTAGAAGAGCCAACTTTGCCAAGAACACCTGATTTTGATATCATCAATTGGTGGAAGTTTGGAGGGATAAAATATCCCACTCTACAGCTTATTGCTCATGACATCTTGCCTATTCCGGTCACAACGGTAGCATCAGAATTTGCATTCTCCACAAGTGGTAGAATCTTCAGCCCTCACCGTAGTAGTCTTTCACCAAAGATGGTTGAAGCTATAATGTGTATGCAGGCTTGGTCTAATGCTGACATGCTAGGTAAGACAATTCAAATGCTGCTCTTTTGCTCCTATTTTACTGCTGGTTTGTTGTTGCTACACTACTTCTTTTTGCTTAGATAATTTACTAGAATATATACCTAAATTAGTTACACTACTGCCATCTAAATTTACATTGTTTGCAATTTTAGGTGAGAATAATTCATCACTCTCTACTGAGTTTCAAACTTGTCTTGACGGTGAGGACGAACCAATGGTAACTTGACATTCTCAACTCTCATCTTATGTCTTGATTTCATTTGCAACTTTCTAATTTATCTTGTACTATTTCCATGATCAAGATGAGGAACTCTCCACTTGCAATAACTATTAGGCTTGCTGCTTGTCTCCATGGAGTCAAGAATGAAGAAAATGGAGGACCGAGAAGCTAGTGGGATGGGATCTTCAAGTCTTCATTTCATTTATTGTGCTTACCATGCTTGTGCTAAGAATTAGAACTTTTGGCTTGTAATCGTACTAAGTATTGTCATTTATGCCAATTGTACTTTCAGTTTATCAATTATGTGGTCAGACTTGACTTGAGATGATTGAATCTGTCAAACTTATTGTGGTCAGACTTGAGATGATTGAATCTGTCAAAATTATTGTGGTTTGTGCTGCTAATTTATTGCTGTTTTGCTTCTGTAATGGATGATTGCTGTCAAAATTATTGTCGTTTGTGCTGCCAATGTACTGCAGTTTTGCTGTTGTAATGCATAACTGTTATGTCAAAATATATTTGTGGTTTGTGCTGCTAACTTACTGTTGTTTTGCTGTTGTTGGTCTCCATGGAGATCCCCATGGGGAACGGGTACCCGTTGTTTGCGGGGATGGGGATTGTCCCCCCCCCCCGAAGGTTGGCGGGGCTAGCGGGGACGGTGGCATGCCCCCCCGGTGATCCCCGTCCCCGTTGCCATCTTGACCGGACAAGCATCAAAACTTGGATTTGCAACCACGGTCCCTATTTTGAAAACACCAAATCCATGCAAACATATGCACGTCGATCATTTTGGATAAACATAGCTTTGGTGCACACAAATACAGATAGTTCATACTTAATAGTACATGATCCAAACTTAGTTCAAACGTAAATATTGTTCATAGTGCATAATTGATAAATAAAGTTCACTTATTTCCAGTGTGGACCCACATATGCTCCACAAGATCATCCAAAAGTTGCATAAGAACTTGTTGATCTCGCATTTACCGATGCATCTCCAGAAAGTTGGCAATGCTCTCCGCCTCTTGTTTCGGGAGGCGGACCTGAACACCGGGCTTCTCGAAATCATGCGTGCGCGCTGCCCCTTCACCCTCATCCTTGACAATTATGGTGTGCAAGATTACACAACATGTCATGAGCTGCCAAAGTGTCTCCGGTTCCCACATCATCGCGGCTCCACGAACAATACCACAATGAGCTCGAAGCACTCCAAACGCCCTCTCCACATCCTTCCTAGTTGCCTCTTGCATTGTTGCAAAGCGGGTATGTTTGTTGCCTTGGGGATCAGATATGGTCTTCACAAACGCCGCCCACTGAGGATAGATACCATCGGCAAGGTAGTAGCCCATGGTGTAGTTGTGTCTGTTGACGCTGTACTTGCACGATGGAGCTTCCCCATCACAGAGTCACTTGAACAAAGGAGATCGTTGGAGCACATTGATGTCATTGCACGAACCTGACATGCCAAAGAAAGCATGCCAAATCCACAAGTCGTGCGATGCCACTGCTTCAAGTATGATGGTGGCTTCTTGGACGTGACCTTGGTATTGCCCACGCAAACCTTTGGGTAGTTCTTCTACTGCCAGTGCATGCAATCAACTGAACCTAGCATACCGGGGAATCCTCTTGCTGCGCCAATTGCCAACAATTTTTCTGTGTCCTCAACAGTTGGCTCTCTCAGGTACTCTGGTCTGAACACCTACACCACAGTGTGTGCAAATTGCACTGTGGTGTTCAACACCGTGGTCTCCCTCATCCGGATTTCTACATCTGCTGCTTTACCATAAGCAAGCATCCCGAGAGTAGCAATGCACTTCTGTAGAGGACAGAAAGAAAGTTTTCCGCAACAATCCTTCCTCAGCTTGAAGTTGTCATCAGCCTTCTCCACGCCTTCCACTAACCGCAAGAACAAGTTTCTGCTCATCCAGTAGCGACGACGAAAGAAAGTTTCATGGAATGTTGGGACAACTGCGAAGTAGTCCGTGAACAGAAGCCGTGCACCGGCAATCATATCACGTGGAATCACTCTCCGGCCCTTGATGGAACCCTTGAAGTTTTGGACGTTCTCCTCTGCCTTCTCGAACTCCTCTTGAATGCTCATCGTCATCATCATTTTGGCATCCTCATCGTCCGAATTGGACGACGCGATTAACTCGTTGAATATGAATTCGTCAAGATCATCGTTTCCATAACTATCATTCCACGACGAATTCATTGGTGACCTAGAAGTAATGGCTGAAAGAATCAAAATCCGCTCGGACATTTCATCGAACACGTAGAGCGTGGGGTGAAAATATGGGGGAGTTTGACATACCGGGGCGGCGTCCGATGGCGGCAACCTTGTCTGGTAGCGGCCTGGTCGGCGGCGGTGTGCGTTGGGGCGTCCGGTGGCGAAGCCCTGAGTTGGGATGGCGGTGGAGCACCGACACCGGCGGAAGTCCGGTGGCGGCAGTGCGGAGGAGGCGAACAGAGAAGAGGAGAGTGATGCTCGGGCAAGGAGAGGGGAGGCGGATATGACCGAATTGACGCGGACCCCAGCGGTCAGTCCTACGTGGCGGGCATGCCCGGGGCTCCCCATATCCGCCCCAGATTTGGGCTGGGGGAGTGCCGGTCAGTCCGGACGTTTGGGTTGGCTATGGGGAGGTCGGTTGGGTGGCGTTTTTGGGTCCGGACAGTGATCGGGCAGCCCGTCCGTGTGTTTGGGGCGGGTAGGGGGCTCCGGTTGTAGATGCTCTAATTTGTCAAATATTATAAGTGTATTATGTGGAAAACATGAAATGATGTTTGTGACATGGACTGGTATGCATGTGATTTAAATTGGATGAAGCTGTATCCCTTACTAAGTGGCCGGACCCCTCTATTTTCGTCCCTCTCTGGACAAAAAATGCTGCTGGAGAGACGTTTGCAGATGATCGAAAGGAGGATGTGAGAAGTTCCCCTCATAAAATGGTGCTGAAGAAACGAAGGATCTCCTTGGAGCTGGAGGGACCAGCTGGCACTCCGGGGGCGCGTGACTACAAGGTCTCGTGAAGAAGCAACGAAGTTAGAGCATCTACAGCTGGGCATCCCAAACCCCCCTCAAACGCCCGGGCGGGCCGCCCGGTCACTGACCGGTCACGAAATTTCGATCCAACCGGGCGCCTCAAACGGGCCTCAAACGCCCGGGCTGACCGGCACCCCTCATATCCAGCCCAAATATGGGGCGGATATGGGGCGTCCTGGCGCGCCCGCCACGTCGGACTGACGGAGAGGTCCCATGCGGAATCGCCCGGAAACCCGGCGGTCCGACGGACGCCTCCTCAGTCGCCGCGGTGTGAACGCCGCGTGGCGCCGCTCCGGCTCGCCGCCCGAGGCCAAATCCGGCCATTTAAGCCGGCTGGCGTCCCCCAACCCTAGCCCATCCACCTCCTCCCTCTTTGCGCCGCCACCCGAGCCCGTCCGCCTCCTCTCCCCCGCTCTCCCACGCTCTCCGGCATCGCCATGGTCCGGCGCAAGATCACGACGTACGCTATGCTGACGCCAGACCGCCGAAGGCCGATCGCGGAGGAGATCCTCCCGAGGCGCGCCGCCCGCATCGCTGCCGGGCTGCCTCCGGACTCGCCGGAGCCGGAGGAGGAGGAGAAGCAGCAGCAGCAGCCGGAGGAGGAGGGAGGGCAGCTACCGAGCCGATGGAGCTGGCGGATCCGGAGGAGGAGGAGGCGGAGCAGCCTGCTCCGGGGTTCTACATGGCGGAGGCGGAGGCGGAGTTCGCCGTCGCCCAAGCCGCGGAGATGGCGGAGCAGCAGGCCATCCTGGAGTCCATCCAGGATGAGGCCTATGTGGAGGCTAACCGGAACTTCCTCCGGCAGGAGCAAGCGGCGTCCGACGCGCTCTTCGCCGAACTCGACGCGGAGACAGAGGAGGAGAAGGCCGGAGCGGAGCAGCCGGAGGCGCCCGAGCTGCAGCTGCCGCCCATGTACCCGGAGCCGGGCACGGAGATTGTCGACATCTCCGACGAGGAGTAGCTAGATCATCCACGTAGTACGTAGGTTTTTAGTTTGCATGCTTTTGTATGGATTAGAGAATCTAGTATGAGATGTCCGGATGCAGTTGTGTTAATTTGAAGAGTGTCCGGTCAGTGTCCGCGGACGTGCCCGCGGCGTTTGAGGGCCGGATTTGTCCATGGCGGCTGTAGATGCTCTTATATGCGAGGACGCTGGCATGCAGCCGGTGCTGGTTTCGATTTTCGAAGGCATTGGCGCGCAATGGGTACGTACGGGTCCGGAGGAAGGGAAAGGGAATCCGAGACTGGCAATCGGATGGGCGGATCGATGGGGTGTGTCTGTCTGGTAAAGGTCGCGTGATCCAAGGGAACGGCGCCCCCGCCCCCTTCATCAGGCAGGCTGCGGCAGTCTGCTCTCTGCTGTACTACGGGCAGACGAGGGACACGGCTACGGAAGTTACCTGCTGCCCGTCCTGTCCGCCGCTAGGGACAGCGTGGGGGCACAAGCAAGCCCAGGGCCGAGGCTGGGTGCAGTACTGCATTGCACTGCACTGCACTGCATTAACGCGCGCACAAGTACGGAAGTGCTACTGCTCGGCCTAGCTTTCTCGGACTCGCCACTGCTCAGGGCTGCTCCTCTGTCTCTTCTCTTCTCTTCTCCTGCCGTGGTCATCTTCCTTCCCCGACGGACGTCGTCGTCGTGCATTTCAAACGAAGATCCAGATGTGCTCTCCTTCTCAGCTAGGAAATTATGCATGGGTTCCATAATATGGTGACAAGGGCAGAGAGCGTCGAGACATATACTACCACGGTGGTGCACCATGAGTCATGACCCCATCCATGGAGGACCACCTCATTTTCTCTCCAAAGAATTCCATTTCTCCATGCCAAGCTGGATTTTGCATCAAGCAGAGAATTCAACTGCCCATATTCACTTTTACAGTTCTACTGAACATTTGCATTCTCACGTGTCTTAAAGTAGTAGATCCATAGTACCTAAGTGCGTCTGAAGTCTGGTGCCCTCACTGGGCCCGCCGTACGCGTGACTTGCAGTGCAGGGGCAGAATTCCAGCAACGCACGGTATCCCCCTGAATTTATCGGAAAACTCTGAGCACGTTCTTCAGTGATGGGCCCGAACCCAATCATTCAAACCAGACAGCGAGTTAATACGTGACATAAATTTGGAGCACGCGATGAGCGTGATTCTTTCTTTCTTACAGTAAAACGAAGGGTAAACGGGTCGCATACCGTCACATGCTGCTCCATCGTCGTTGGTCCCCTGGCCATGCATGTGCCGTCAGATTCCTGGATAGCGAGATCCCGTGAAAAAGGCTCTCCTCGAGAAGACACGAAACTGTGGCAGTGCGACGCCTGCCGCATTGCACTGTTAGGCAGGGCATCTCCAATCGTTTTAGAGCAACTCCAACGCGCTGACCCAAACAGACGCGTGTTTTGTTCGTTTTTTATTTGTTTGGGTCGACCGTCCGCTGGTCGTCCGCCTCCTTTTGCGTTTGGGTCGGTCGTGCACTCAACGCGACGACTCATGCCGTGTTTTTGCAAACATATGGAAATTTGATCCTAGCGTACATAATTCAAACAAAATACAAACATCTTATATAGTTTCACAATCAAACAAATATATCATACTACATTAAAAAAAGATACATCTATTGATTGCCAACATGAGCCCACATATGCTCAACCAAATCATTTTGCAGCTGCATGTGAGTTTCTCAATCACGCATTTGATGATGAAATTCGGTGAACTGTGCAAACGTTGTCGCTCCTCCATGCTCATGCACAACATTTTCACCCTGAAACTGAAACACTTGGTCATAAATACGCTCCGGGCGCTCATCCTCTACGATCATGTTGTGCATGATCATGCAAACAGTCATCACCTCCCACAATTTTTTGGTGCTCCAAGTTCTATCAGGATACCGAACGATGCCACATCGAGAATGAAGAACACCAAAGGCACGCTCCACATCCTTCCTAGCACTCTTTTGCTCTTGGGCAAATCTCTTCCTCTTCTCTCCTACAGGGTTGGGGATTGTCTTCACAAGAGTAGTCTATTGAGGATAGATACCGTCAGCTAGGTAGTATCCTTTGTTGTAGTTGTGGCCATTGATGTCTACATTGACCTCCGGGCAGTTACCTTTTGCCATCCTTGCAAACACCGGAGAGCGTTGAAACACGTTGATATCGTTGTGAGATCCGGCCATGCCGAAGAAAGAGTGCCAAATCCAGAGATCTTGTGAAGCCACGACCTCGAGTATGACGGTGCACGCTTTGACATGGCCCCTATACTGCCCCTGCCAAGCAGAAGGGCAGTTCTTCCACTCCCAGTGCACACAATCTATGCTACCAAGCATCCCCGGAAAGCCCCTGCTGGCATTCATTGCCAACAAGCGTGCTGTATCTGCAACATTTGGCTCTCTCAAGTACTCAGGGCCAAACACTGTTATCACGGCCTTGCAGAACTTATACATGGACTCTAGGCACGTGGTCTCGCTCATACGGACATACTCATCAATGAGATCACCGGGAACTCCGTATGCAAGCATCCGAATAGCGGCATTGCATTTCTAATAAGAGGAGATACCAATCTTTCCCAGGGCATCCTCCTTGCACTCGAAATACTTATCGTATGCCACCACCCCCTCCCGGATACGGTTGAACACATGCCTAGCCATACGGAAATGGCGCAGGAATAGATGATGTTTGAAGAGCGGGTTGGGTCTCTCGAAGTAGTCCTTCCAGAGTAGGAAATGGCCGCTCTCTCGGTTGAGATTCAACGCCGGAGTGTGCCCTGGGATCGAGCCCCGGAACAACGGCCGCTGCCTACTAAGGTGGTCATGGACGACCAACACAGCAGCCACAAGCTCCTCATCGTCGGATGAAGAATCATCCGAGTCGCAAATGAAATTGTGGAAAAAGAACTCGTCGGCGGAGTCCATTTGTACCTTGCGGGCAAACCGTCGAATAGCTTGCTGGCGTCGTCGAAGAAGCTGGCCGGTGAAGGGCCACTGCCTCCCCTGGACCTGGTAGCAGGCCTTGTCGGCGGCCGGCGAGCGTGGCGGCGTCAGACGAGCGAGGTCGCCGCGCTTTGGTCCGCTCGAGGACGGGGTGCGGGGCGAGGTGGTGCTGGCGGCGACGTTGGGGAAGCTGCGGCGGCGGTGCGGCGAAGCGGTGCTGCCGGCGACGTTGGAAGGCGGCGTGCTACGTGCGGTATGTGGGTGCGGACGGTTGGCCTGGACACCGGACCAGTGGCAACGGCAGCGATGGGGTGGGGCGGCCGGGTGTGCTGGCTGTCGATGGGAGGAAGAGAATGGCCTATGTGCCACCGACTGGCCGGCTAGGGGGGAGTAGGCGGGCATCGTGCGCGTCCGTTTCGTGTCCGCGTCGACGCAAACGTGGCCCAAATTTGGGCCGGGAATGGGTCACTTGGCGGACAAAAAGCGGACGCGCGTTCATTTGGGTCGGCGCGTTGGGCCGACTTTTGTGTCCGTTTCGACCCAAACGGACACGCGCGAACGAAATGGGTCGGCGCGTTGGAGTTTCTCTTATACCTCAAAATTAAACACCTCAACTGTCCGCGAGCAAGTGTGGAGATGTCCGCGGATAGATTTGGAGAAGCCGCCATCCAACCAAGTGCACCAAATAAAAGTAAACACGACATTTTCATTATTTTTTAGGATTTTTTGACATAGTAAAAGTTAGCTGACCCTAGTCTATTTCTTTGTCAGATGTGGACACGTGTCCCACGTCCTACTCCTTGATGGAGTCCGCCGCTTGGCCGTGGACGTCGTCGGTGGAGGTGAGGTTGACATCGACGTGGATGGTCCGGCCTCGTGGTCATCGTGGCCCAGCCCGAACGACGCGAAGTTGTCGGCGTGGGCAACATTCCCGTCCACGGTCACCATGCCGCTTCTGTGTCTGCCTCCGCCGCGATCTCCTGGAATAGGTGGCTGCGCTCTGCCTCATTGACATGGCCAACACCACTCGCGGCGGATGGCGCGGGTGCTGAGCATGGACTCGTACAACATTGGCTGCTCATCCACGATGCCCGGATTCTCCACGTGCATGGTCGTGACGGCCTGCTCGCCGGTGATGTGACCCTTCATGAGCCTTTCTGCTCTAGGAGTTGCCGGTTGTACCGCTGCCCCGCCTGCAGCATCCGAAACGCGGAGACCGGCGCCGCCTGCTCCTTCGGTTGTGCCTCGGGAATGACAACGTTGTAGTGCGCCTTCGCCTTCTGAAGGGTGAACCTGAAAGCCGGTGCCTCCTCCTCCTCCAAGGCCTCGTCCATAGTCGCGTCCTCCTATCGGAGATCTCCTCTGGAGAGCTCTGAGCCCCACCCCCACCCCCACCCCCTGTCGGAGCTAAATCCGGCAGATCTCGGGTAGGGGACCCCGAGCTGGTGATCTTGGCTTGATGGTAACATGAAGTAGAGAGACACAATATTTACCCAGGTTCGGGCCCTCTCGAATAGGTAAAACTCTACGTCCTGCTTGTATTGTATTGATTGTGGATAGGGTACAAAGTATAGGATGATCTACCTCGAGATCGTATGAATGGATCTAACGTGCCTCTACGGACTAAAACCCTTGGCTTATATAGGGACCGAGGGGTACCTAGGGTTACACATGGTCGATTGCATCTAGAGATAAACATGCCAAATATTTGAATATGTCTTGAAGTATACTCCAAGTCTTCGGAGGATTCCATCTTGAGTACGCCGAGGGCCATAGCTTATGTGGCCCATTCTTTGGTTGTCGGTGGTCTTCGGTCCAGCCCATGAATGATAGGCGGACGTGGTGAGTACCACCTAATCTAGGACACCGTCAGTAGCCCCTAAACTAGTCTTCAAGCCGAGGACCATGGATCACTCCTCGGGACAGCTTCGTCTTCTGGGTCTTCGGCTTCGTAGGTGATTTCGATCTTCCAATTAGACACCATATCCGAGGACTCCTCGGGATCCAAAGCCCTCATTAACCTTTCATGTTCGGCTCCTTCTTTTACTGCATCCATGTGTATACCTGGGCAATGATATGCTCTAGGTAATCGAGGCGTCTTTTAACAAGGCCCTATCGGCGTACGACACCTATGGGATTGCGTGGATCCCTTTTACGGTTCGGCTAGGGAAAAGATGTACACAAAGAGCGGATCCAACGATCAACGCGGGGATCTTTACCCAGGTTCGGGCCGCTGAGAAGTGTAAAACCCTACTCCTGCTTTTGTTTATTGTGGGTGTTTGAGCTCAGGTACACGGAGCGCTTCTGGGTGAACAGTACGCAAGAAGAGCGGCTACGCATGCAACTGGGCCAAAAAGCTTCTCCTTTTTTCCCTGTAGCTTCGCCTTGGGCCTCCTTTTATATGTCCAAGGGGTCACCAACAGTGGCGAATAGCTCGTACAAGAGGTGTAAAGTTGCTATAGTGTTTACATGATTATCACTGACGACTTAGGACAAACGCATTTAATGCTCTACTTAGGTGTCCCTTACTTTCTTGGGGACGGAAAAAGAACCCGTCCCATCAGCGCCGCTTAACTCCATCCGTCGCTAGTGCCATGACACGCATCCAGGAGGACAAACCCTAAACGACAGGCTGGTCGCTGCGCTGGAGCGGTGGCAGGGCGGTGGGATCCTGCCGGGTGCGAGGCCTTGCCGGGCCTTCTTGAGTCTTCCCGGCAAGTATCTTGCCGGGAATCCAGCCTTCGGTCTTCTGTCTTCTGATCATTAGCTTGAATGCCTTCTTGATAATCTTGTATTTGTTTCCAGCTATTCTGCGGCAGCCTTGCCGGGTCTTGTCTTGCTAGAAGATCATGCCGTTGGGAAGAAGCTTCTCCCCAACGAGCTCTTGTTCTTGCTTGTTAATATAATGCTTGCCAGATATGGTATTCGCCAGGAAGCTTGGCCTTGCCGGGGTTGCCAGGCAACAATCCTGGACGGGAATGACCCATGCTAAGAAGGTTGATGAGACCCTGGTTCTTATTACACCGACAGGCCCTTTATGAAAATAATGTATTCTTTTTATTGGATCCGAAGACCCCTTTAGCTTAATAGCGAAGGGTTGTCATGTGGGAGTAGTGGACTGATTGGGTCATGTCCTGACAGCTTTCGCCCGAAAACTGAACCGCCACCACTTACTGCAGAACCTAGAGGTCCCATCAATAGTCATTAAACCGAATTTACCGCGGCTCGAGGCCGTTTCCATTGGCACGTCCCATCGATAAAGGGATCGTGCTCTGGATTTTTGGCAACATCATCAATGAAATCCCTTGAAGCGCGCTTGCATATACTGCATGTCATATTGGGAACTGGCAGATTTACTACGCGGCGTGGCGTCTCTTGACATTTTTACTTGGCCATAAGAGGGATGGGTGAATCTAATTCATCTCACACTTCCATTCCCGCTCCATCGCCCAGAACTCTCCCAAGCTCAAGCGCCCAGAGATCTGCATCACGCTCCACCTTCGGACCTCTTCATATCTTTCCATCGCAAAGGGATGGCCGGCAAGGGGAAGGGCACCGCCGCTCAGGCGTCCAAAGAGAAGGTCGCCAGCAAGAGAGGGCAATGGATGCCCTCCGTCATTACCGCCGGTACTATCGCCGAGCTCCAGGCCGACGGCTACCTCCCGCCCCAAGGGGTGGTTAAATGTCGATCCCCCGTGGGCAAGGACGAGGTCTGCTCGGCCTCCGCCATTCCAACACCTCGGGAGGGTGAGCGTGTGGTTTTCATCCCCCACCTCATTCGAGGACTCAGTTTTCCTCTTCAGCCTTTTCTTTGGGGCCCGCTGTTTTTCTATGGGCTCCAGTTCCACCACCTGGGCCCAAACTCCATTCTTTACATCGCCACCTACATCACCTTTTGTGAGGCATTCCTCCACATAGATCCCCATTTCAGGTTCTGGCTGAAGTTGTTCTACGTTAAGCCGCACAGCAACGGCCCCAATCTCACAGAGTGCGGAGGGGCTATGATCAGCAAGATCAACAAGGTCTCCTGGCCAAAGCGCACGTTCATCGAGATCGTGAAGCAGTGACAGGAAGAATGGTTCTACATGGCCGATGCCATCAGGGAACCAGGAGGGGGTCCCTACTTTCTCGGCCGCGCCTTTGAGGAGGCTGCACTCCTCGACCGCCAAAAATTTCGTCCGGGGGAACTAGGAAGAGGTGGCGGAGCTCCAACATAAAGTGAAGGCCGTCGTCAATACGGGCAAAACTCTGGTGGATGTAGTCAATGTGATGCTTCATCCTCGGATCCAACCACTACAAGCCCGAGCTACTCTAATCTGGAGGTACGTGCCGGAGAACGAGGAGGCGGTGATCCATAGGTTTTTCCGAGAAAAATACCTCGACGGGATGTGGAAGATCATGTTCAAGCTCAAAGGCAACACATTCCCATCTAGGGGAAACGACGTCGGCTTATGTCGAGCACATCCTGTCGCCGAGGTAACATTTTTTCTTAATGCATTATCAAACTCTCCACCACCTCTCTTTAACTAATTGGTCAGCCTGATGTGTTTTGTACAGGCTTGGCACACGCGTGCCAAGGCGATCAAGTCCTCGGCACCACAGCGGGAAGAGCCCATGCGCCCCGAGCTTGAGAAGCTACTGACCGAGGACCCCTACAAGGTCTCGATCAAGACAAAAAAGAAGAAGGGGACGAGGAAGATGATACGTCTCCAACGTATCTATAATTTTTGATTGTTCCATGCTAATATAGTATCAATCTTGGATGTTTTTATATGCAATTATATATCATTTTTTGGGACTAACCTATTGATACGTCTTCAATGTATCTATAATTTTTGATTGTTCCATGCTATTATAGTATCAATCTTGGATGTTTTATATGCAATTATATGCCATTATATATCATTTTTTTGGGACTAACCTATTAACCCAGTGCCTAGTGCCAGTTGCTGTTTTTTTGCTTGTTTTTGCCTTTTCAGAAAATCATTATCAAAAAGAGTCCAAACAAGAAAAAAACTATGGATTAATTTTTTCTGGACCAGAAGAGACCCACGAAGCTTCAGGAGAAGGCCAGAAGAGCCACGAGGAGGCAACAAGCCTGGAGGGCGCGCCCCCAAGCTTGTGGGCCCCTCGTAGCCCCTCCTGACCTAATTCCAGCGCTATAAATTCCCAAATATTCCCAATATACCAAAAAGACAGAATAGAAAACCTTTCCGCCGCCGCAAGCCTCTGTTCTTCCGCGATCCCATCTGGAGGCCTTTTCCGGTACTCTGCCGGAGGGGGAATCGATCACGGAGGGCTTCTTCATCAACCTTGTTGCCCTTCCGATGATGTGTGAGTAGTTTACCACAGACCTACGGGTCCATAGCTAGTAGCTAGATGGCTTCTTCTCTCTCATTGATCTTCAATACCATGTTCTCCTCGATGTTCTTGGAGTTCTATCCGATGTAATCTTCTTTTGCGGTGTGTTTGTTGGGATCCGATGAATTGTGAGTTTATGATCAGATTATTCATGAGAAATATTTGAGTCTTCTCTGAACTCTTTTATGCATGATTATTACAGCTTTGTATTTCTCTCCGATCTATCGATTTGGTTTGGCCTACTATATTGATTTATCTTGCAATGGGAGAGGTGCTTTGTGATGGGTTCAATCTTGCAGTGCTCAATCCCAGTGACAGAAGGGGACATGACATGTATTTGTATTGTTTCCATTAAGGATAAAAAGATAGGGTTTAATCATATTGCTTGAGTTTACTTTGTCTACATCATGTTATCTTGCTTAAGGCGTTACTCTGTTTAATATTTAATACCCTAGATGCATGCTGGATAGCGGTCGGTGGGTGGAGTAATAGTAGTAGATGCATGCAGGAGTCGGTCTACTTGTCTCGGAAGTTATGCCTATATACATGATCATTGCCATGAATTCGTCATAATTATTTGCTTTTCTATCAATTGCCCAACAGTAATTTGTTTACCCACCGTATGCTATGTGTTCGGGAGAGAAGCCTCTACTGAAAACTATGGCCCCCGGGTCTACTTTATCATATATAAAAAACCTAAAAATACCTTGCTGCAATTTATTTACTTTTATTTTATTTAGTATTTTAGTTTATCTATCTATCACTATCAGAATTAATCCTTGCAAATAACCGCTAAGAGGATTGACAACCCTCTTATTTGCGTGGTGCACTTAACGGGATTTTGCTTAGTTCTCCTACTAGATTGATAACCTGGGTTCTTAAATGAGGGAAATACTTATCTCTACTATACTGCATCATCCTCTCCTCTTCGGGGAAATACCAACGCAGTCTACAAGTAGCAGGAAGAACTTCTGGCGCCGTTGCCGGGGAGACATCATCAAAATTACCAAGTACCTTCGCACAAACTATCATCCACTTGCATTTATTTTGTTTGCCTTTTTATTTGCATTTGCCTCTCGTTTTCATCTCCCCCACTTCTAATTTTTTTTACAAAAACACAAAAATATTTTTATTTGCTTGTTTGCTAGTTTGCTTGCTTCGTCGCGATGTCTCAAGAAAATACAAAATTGTCTGACTTTTCCAATACTAATAATAATGAATTTATTAGTACGCCTATTGCTCCTCCCGCCACTAGTGCGGAGTCGTGTGACATTAATGCTGCTTTGCTTAATCTTGTTATGAAAGAACAATTGTCTGGTAGTCCTAATGAAGATGCTGCATCCCATCTAAATACTTTCGTTGAGCTTTGTGATATGCAAAAGAAAAAAGATATGGATAATGATATTGTCAAATTAAAATTATTTCCGTTCTCACTAGGAGATCGTGCTAAAACTTGGTTTTCATCCTTGCCAAGAAATAATATTAATTCTTGGGATAAGTGTAAGGATGCTTTTATTACCAAGTATTTTTCTCCCGCTAAGATTATTTCTTTAAGAAATCAAATTGTGAATTTTAAGCAACTTGAGCAAGAACATGTTGCACAAACTTGGGAGAGAATGAAATTAATGATAAGAAATTGCCCAACACATGGCTTAAATTTATGGATGATCATACAAAAATTTTATACGGGGCTAAACTTTGTTTCTAGAAATTTGCTAGACTCTGCCGTAGGTGGTACTTTTATGGAAATTACATTGGGAGAAGCTGCAAAACTTCTCGACAATATTGTGACAAATTATTCTCAATGGCACACTGAATGAACTCCAAGTGGTAAGAAGGTAAATTCTGTTGAAGAAATTAATACTTTGAGTGATAAGATGGATTCTTTATTGAAATTGGTTGCTAGTAAAAATGCTCAAATTGATCCTAATGATGTGCCATTGTCTACTTTGATTGAGCAAAATAATGATGCTATTTATGTGAATTTTGTCTCTAGAAATAATCTCAACAACAATGCTTATAGGGGTAATTTCAATCCTAGACCGTTTCCTGGAAATTCCTCTAATAATTATGGCAATCCCTATGGTAATTCTTATAATAATAATAATAATAATAATAGGATACCCTCTGATCATGAAAGTAATATTAATGAATTTATTAATTCGCAAAAGAATTTCAATGCTATGATAGAAGAAAAATTGAATAGAGTTGATGAATTAGCTAGGAACATGGATAGAATTGCTCATGATGTGGAAAATCTTAAAACTAAAATTTTGCCACCCAAGCATGATATAAATGAGTCTATTAAAGCTATCTATGTCTCCATTAATGAAAGTAAAGAAAGGACCGCTAGGTTGAGAGCTAAGCGAGAATTCCTAGAAAAAGCGATTCCACCCGGTTTCTATCGAAGTAATGATGAAGATATTAAAATGATTGGTGTCACTCCTATTGAATCATTATTTAGTAACATAAAACTTGACGAAAATGGGACTGAAGAAGAGTCAACTTTAGTTAGAGGGAGTCCCAATTGCTTGGAGGGTGATAATCTTAAAGATAAAAATGAAAGAAGTGGGTTTGGAGAGGTCAAAACTTTAAATAGTAATGCACCCACTACTTTGGATTACAAGGACTTTAATTATGATAGTTGTTCTTTAATTGAGTGTATTTCCTTGTTGCAATCCATGATTAATTCACCAAATGCATATGAACAAAATAAAGCTTTCACTAAACATATCGTAGAAGCCATGATGAAAGCGCATGAAGAAAAACTTGAGTTGGAAGTATCAATTCCTAGAAAATTACAAGATGAATGGGAAACTACTATTAAAGTCAAAATTAAAGATTATGAATGTAATGCCCTATGTGATCTTGGTTCTAGCGTTTCCACTATACCATAGTCTTTGTGTGATGTGCTAGGTCTCACCGACATGGATCCTTGTTCCCTTAATTTGTATTTTGCGGATTCTACTATAAAAAACCATTGGGTAGAATAAATGATGTGCTTATTCTTGCAAATAGAAATTATGTGCATGTGGATTTTATTGTTCTTGATATTGAATGCAATCCTTCTTGCCCCATAATATTTGGTAGGCCTTTGCTACGAACAATAGGTGCTATTATTGATATGAAAGAAGGTAATATAAGATTTCAATTTCCATTAAATAAAGGGATGGAACGCTTCCCTAGAAAGAGAAATAAGGCACCTTATGAATCTATTATGAGAGCCACCTATGGAATTAACTTGAAGGATGGCAACAGTTGAAACTATGCATTATGCCTAGCTAGGGGCATAAAACAATAGCGCTTGTTGGGAGGCAACCCAATGAATAAAATAAGTTTTTGTTTTTAATTTATGTTCTTGTGTGTTTACACAATTATATCCTCCGTTATGATTGTGTTTTTATCTTTGAATTAGTATTTGTGCCAAGTAATGCCTTTGGGGTGATTTGGATGATAGTATAATTGATGATGTGTGGCACCCCGGCTCAGAGAGACCGGAACACCCCGTATTCCAGCCCAGAGATCAAGTCTTCTGAATACGGCACTGCTTAGCATAGAACAAATCATCCCTTGATTACAAATGATACAAGTACAAGGGACTGATATTACAAAGGGTTACATCGGCACGGCGACACTACGCCTGCTAAGGTAGCTCTATGCTAGCAGCGGAACATCACATAGCGGAATAACTTCTAGCAGCGAAACAATGACGACGGTGATGGACTCCACTCCGCAGGGACTCTGGCTGGGACGCATCCTAGAGCACAAACTCGGGATCCTCGACAAACAATCAATCACGGCATCACCTGCAATCTGGCATGACACGCCAGGTGAGTACTTTGAATGTACTCGCAAGCTCACAGCAATCAAAGCAATCAAGACAAACAACAGCATGGCATTAACAGGTTACTTATCAATGATGACCATGGTACTACTAGAACAACATGAGCATGGCAGGTACATATAATTCATGATATGAACATGATGATACTAGCACTAGCATGAGGAGGGGGGTCGATGTTTAAGGTCCCTTGGACCAACTTACTCTTCTCGGAGGTTATCTCATAACCACCATAGGTATCAATCTTTCTTACCGTCGTGATCATCACACGACCACCTCATGATCAACCATCATCAAGAATACCATCGTGATCATCTCGTGACCACATAAAGATCAACCAACTTCTTTCCTCATCGAACCGGGGTTGTTATTATTCAGATTATTATTACTGTTGACCCATAGTGTGACCTACTACGAACTATGTCCATGACCAAGGATGCGGCTATCGATAGATTATACACTCTGCAGAGGTTAGTACACTGTACCCACACCACGGAATTCATGGCCTCGTGTTCCCATTCGGGTGGACCAACGACATTCCGACAAAACCAATCTATTGCATGACACTCTCCCGGCCACTCCGACAAACTCCCCTTTGGGCTATGTCATGGGTGGTCCCGATGTCAACTCGTGACATCCTGCCACCTCATGGGCGCCACCGTCGTGGCCAAACAACAACCAGTCCCAAACGGGGACAACTGCGCGCAAACAACTCGGGCACACAAGGCTTATGGCCGCCTACCTGATCAGGGCAGCACGCGCACATAACCTTCCCTAGTTGGAGGCACCGACGAGAGGCATGACAATAGACTGAATTAGGGCCTCCCCATCTAGGCAAGTGTGGTTGCACTGGTGAGCTCGATTCGGTGGCACCATGACTCAGCCAACAGATTTGTTCAAGTTCGATTAATGTCAGGTTTAACTTGAATGGTGATGAGCTGAGTCACAACAATGCATATGATCATGATATCAGTGTAACCATGGATGGGCAACATAACCATTTAACAACATAACATCAACAATGATAACTCTTTTATTCTACAGGATGCAAATGAGCATAGCATAACGATGATCATGAATATCACAAGTATTTGCATAACGAACTGTAACTACTCATGTGAGCATATCATTATCACTAGCATCGGAAATGATAACAAGAATGAAACATGATAATAATAACACTAGCAATTAATCATATCACTTACTAGAAGAAAATGAACATGGCATAAGCATGGACATGGATTCACAAGCATATTCGAAGCATTAACAAAATCATTAAATGAACAAGCAATTATTTAAATATTCCAGTGGAAACCATGGCTACTGCAATGCCATCATGCAAGTGGCTGTTGTGGCTTGCCTGGGGATGAAGGATTCATCGGGAAGAAGTGCGAGGCACTCACGGAAAAATTTGCCGGAAACATTTCCCTCTCGAAGGGGGCTATTAAAGGGCAAGGGCAAAATGGTCATTTTCAGAATGTTACAACATGGTGAAAATAATACCATCGGAACGGGCTCGACGAACAGAGAACGTGGGCTTTTGAATCACCTGAATCGGAGTTACGGTTGCGGAGATACGGCCGTTCGTTCGTTAGGTAGAAAATTAAACAAAAATATTCATTTCTGCGCTTAACGGGCGAACGCCCGCAATTTAACAGATTCGGCCGGCGGGGTTGGGCTGAAAGCGTATTCTGAGAAATACGCTTTCCACGAAGGAAAGCGCATTCCCACCTGTAGACGTGGGAGATTACACTTTCAGGTGACGAAAGCGTATTCTCGGAGACTGCGCCTCCACTTATCCAGCTGGACCGGGGCTAGGTGGATGACGGGTGGGGTCCGCGGGGAGGTGGGGCCCGCCTGGCCAGGCCTTCTTCTTCCTCCCGCGCCTGCGCGCTCCTGGCCGAGGGAGGAGCTCACCCCGACGAGGTTTGCCGGCGACTCCGGCCGTCCCCCGTGCCGCTCGACGTACTGGCGTGCTCGGGGAGACGAGGCGCACCCATCTAGCTGCCTCACGCCCGCCGGGACGCGCAGGACCAAGCGAGTCCATGGCCGCGGCGGACAGCGGCTTCGGCCGGAGATGGGCACGGCGCTCTGGCCGGGGAGAAAATGCTGCGGGGCTGGGGAGGTTTGCTGCGGCTATGGGAGCTCCCTGGTGAGGAAAGGAGGGGGAAAGGGGCGCTGCCTTGCTCGAATTCGAGCGGGCAGAGGTGGCGACCAAGGTGGCAATGCAAGGCTAGGAGAGCTCCAGAGGCTCGAGGGAGAGGTCGGGGCGAGCGCTGGGAGGGTGGTGAGGAGGTTTGTAAGGTCGGGAGCCTCGGGGCTGGCTTAAATAGCCGGGGCAAGATGCCCGAGCCGAATGCCGCCATGGGCACTCGGGGGATGCACTGGAGAGGGCAGGGCACGCGTAGGGGAGGGGGAGAGGGGCCAGGGGGTTCACGCGGTGCAGAGAGGCCACGGGGGTGCGAGAGAGAGTTCGAGGAAGAAGAGGATAGGAGGAAGACGCCGACGGCCGTGGGCACGCGGTGCGCCGTGGCGCGCCAGGGAGGAATGAGGGAGAAAGAGGAGGGGTCCAGGGCACGTGTGGATGCAGGAGAGATCAGGCATCGTCGTAGATAAGGTGGGACGCGCAGGAGTGGCCGGAAGGGCAGTGCCCGGAGCTAGCTGACGCGCAGAGCGCGCCAAACGCATGCCAGCCCGTGTGGTCACCACGTGCATTGGCGAGAGGAGGGCACGTATGCCTGGCAAAAGGTGTCTAGAGTGTAGTCCTTTCAACATGGGGCCTCTCTGAAGTGATGGCTTGAAGAAATCAACTGTGGGCTGATGGGAGTGATCATCTGAAGTTTACTGTAGCAAACTTGGGCATGAAGATGTGGTCAAATAGGACAGGATAAAGGCTAACCAGGATGTCACAGGGGTTTAGGGTAGGAAGGACTACAATCCTGTGAAATATGAAAGAAGTTGGACCAGGATTTATCATAGTTGCTTTACAACTGCAAAATCTGGTCCAGAAACTAGATCATGAAGTGGCACTCACATGGATGATTGGATTTAGCTGAAATTTGGTGTAGGATGATGATTTGGTCATATGAAGATACTGCAAAAATTTCATACCATTTGGATACACCAACATGGTACTTCCTTCACAATGCTTTCTACTGGCCAGAAACTTGGGGGAATTTTGTGGAGAAAATGGCTTGGCCAAATGATGTGAATTTTGGCATGCTCAATGGATATAGGGATATTTAGGTCCTAGACTAATTTCAGATTTTATGAAGCAATACAAAATATAGTTGCTTCACAAACTGAAATTATGACCGGAAACAAAGATTGGATGATGTGCTCACCTAGATTGTTGGATGGAGATGAAATTTGCTGTAGAGTAATGATTTGATCATATGTATGACGTGCCAAAATTTCAACTCATTTGGATTAGCCTAGCTAGTACTTCCTTCACAAAGCTTCTCTCTGGACAAAAACTTTGGAAATTTGCTGAGGAAGATTTACTAGGCAAATGAAGCTGAATTTTGGCATGTGGCAATAATTTGGGTATGAAAGAGTGCTCAAAAAGTTAGAGGGCAGTTAGGAATAGATAAATAGCACTTCCTTCACAAAGTGCCATTCTGGCCAGAATGGAAAATGAATATTCCTGAATTATTTTCGAACTAGGCAAAGATGGGTTTTAACATATTTGTGGAAGATATGATCCCAAGAATTTATGAGAATTTTGTGGGAATTTTAGGAAAGACAGAAATATAGGTTGCTTCACAACCTAGGGCAAACAGGGTTATTCCTTTAATAGAAAAAGGAATATTCCCAAGAAATGAAAATTGGAGTTGGGCTAAGATGGAAATGACATGGTCTTGAGAAAGAGTTGAGAGTGACAAGCCACTAGGGAGATGAAGAAGAGATGACCTTCCCAGGTTTCAAGACCACAGAGCCACGGAAAAAGAACTCCAATTTTTTTTTTTTGAAGAAATCCAAAAGAAAAAGAAAGGGCCAAAAATCGGGGTGTCACAAACCTACCCCCCTTACAAAAATCTCGTCCTCGAGATTTGGTTACTCAGGGAACAAGGATGAATATTCTGACTTAAGGAAACCGTTTCCAACTCGGGTATCCTTTTCCTTTATATGATGTTCCCACTAAATTTCATATGATCTGCTTTCCTTGCTCGGAGGTGGTTTGCTTTACCGTATCCCACATTCTGACAGGTCTTACTTCATAGGTTCATCCTTACTCTGACTCCAATTCCTTTATGTCTGCTGGCTCATCTGTTATTATCATGACTGGAATTTCTGTAAGTCCGGGAGTGATTTCCAATTGACGTGACATTCTTATATCCAGCACCAATAGTATTCAATGGAGTTGTGAACAAATTCCCTCGGTGGGCACGGAACCTTTCAATCCTTGCATCGGGTTATTCAAATAGATGCACATCTTCCGGGTTCAAAATAGTGCTGGGAACCATAACCGTTCTCTTGGCGGGATCTGACTGCTAGCAGGGATTTCTTAATCATCTTGGCTGACTTCTTTGTCTCAAATCCGTACCGATGGTTCGACTGTCACCTGTCATGACCAGTACAAAGGAGTACGGCCTTATAACAGTAGCGTCCAAAGACTTGACTGACGATGGTTTTGGCGGAAGAATCTTGTCCATGACAGGCTATCATCTCACTGGGTACCATATGTGAGAGCACATGATCCGAGAATGTTGTTCAGCATTCTGATTACTCATTATGTCAGTATAGCCACATGTGGTTAGTAGGCCGTGCGATGATTTAATTCGGTCGTTGAAGTCAAGCTGCTGAGCTGGCCTTTGGTCTGACATGGCAGACTTGAATATTCCATACAGACATTTCTGAGCATATACAGTTGGACAAGAGAGTTGCATTGATATGAGATCCCTGTATTGTCGGTCTTGCGCCTTTATTAATTTTGCCTAAATCCTTTGCCGAAAGAGCTTGGCCATATATATCCTTAATTCTTCGTGCGACCATAGGTGCTGTCAGGTGCAATATTTCAGCAAGCATACCTTATCCTTATCCTATGACCGTGCAACAATGCTTAACTGGCAAGTTCATCATCTCCCGAGCTTTAACTGTAGGGCAATGATCATCCGAACCTTTGCATGAAATCGGCAAATAAATCAGTAGCCACCAGAACGGTTTTTACAACTCAGATCTGGGACATTACTGAAATAACTCAACCATGGCTCACGACGGCTGAAAAGTAGCTCAGAGCATGAGGCAGTGTTGATAAGAAGAAGGTAGCAGTTCCCTAAGATGGCCGAAGAACAGCTCAGAGCATAGGGTCACTGCTACAAAAAGAAACTCAACAGCTGCCCGAGACGGCCGAAAAGCAACTCAGAACACGGGCCAGTTGTTGAAAAGAGAAATATAAAGTTGGCATCCACCCTGGACAGCCGAAAGCAGCTCAGAACACAGGCGTGGTGCCTTTACTAGGAATAGGTAGGGAAGGGTTCATCAGGATCATATACCAGGTTCACAGTTACTTGTATAAAGCTCAGGGTTGTTGGCAATCATACAAGCTGGTGATGAAGGTTAGCGATATCGCCTTGTTGGGCGTGAGGAAGCTGGCCTTGATATCCACTATCAAGATTTGTTGTCCCAAAGTTGTCTTGCTTCATAGCTTGTCAGTCATTGCATCACACTGAGGTGTATACTGGCTTTCTTGCTCTTACATGATTCATGTGGTTGTCGGATTCTCACCATGCTTGCATCATCGTTCGAGTGACTTGCATGACCTTGGCAGCATGTTCACAATATATATGGAAACATGTGTAACTGAGCATTTGATTTCCGAGGCAGACTTGTGTCCTGACTAGCTCGTGCTTCTGACCCAACTGTTGCAGATCTAATTCTTGAGATGCACTGCCATATACTACCATCTCACTGGGTAACATCTTGTACCAATGCCGATGACTATTTGTAGTGCTGTACTGACAAAGACTGGATAGCTTGTGTTGGAAGCTATCTGAGAGTAGTGTGCTGAAGAATGCTAGATAGCTTATGCTTGAAGCTTTTGCCGGGATAGCGTGCTGAAGAAGACTGGGTACCGTACTTCAGAAGCTTTTCCCCTGGTTGCTTACTAAGGAAGATTTGGTGACTTATGCCAGAAGCTTTCTGCGGTGGCTTACCGAAGAAGACTGAGTATCTTACACTGGAAGTTATCCACATATTGTACTGAGGAAGATTGAGGAGCCTTGCATGATAAGCTTCCCTGGTAGCGTGCGGAGGAAGACTGGGTTGCTTATACCAGAAGCTTCTCCTTGTGATATGTAGACTAAATGCCATATATATATATATACCCTTGATATTCCTTTGACTGGAAATGTACTGTTATCTTGCACACAAATTGTCTTCCAGCTGGTTCATTACGATTGTGATGGTTGCACACTGATGTAAACTTGATGCTAATAGTCACTCTAGGATATCATTTGCATTCAGATCAGATATTCCCAATACAATGCAGTCGGCTGAGAATTCCATAATGTGTAGCTGAGCTTCCAAATAATTGAATTCCTTACTGATTCTTTGGTTCCGGTGGTGGTTGATGAGCAATTTTCATAAGGGGAAGTAAGGCAACACCGAAGGCCCAAAGAAAGAAGCAAAAGAAACGACTGAACAAAAGCACACACGGCATCAAGATTACACAGAAGCAACATCACATTGTACTACTATCCACAACAATATGCATGCCTACTTAAGCACACAAATCTTGCGGAAACTCCGGTACTACGGTCTAAAATGCTGTGGCGGTGTGCACGAACGGGAATCAACGTGTGGAGAGGTTGGTGTAAACAGAGCTACACCAAGTGCTGGCTCGGCACCGGTTGCATCTGGACCGGCTTAGGGATGAGGACGGACTCGGTGATCATGTAGCGAGATACGGATGTCACGACCACATCATCATCAAGCGGACGGAAGGGAACCGTACTCATCTAGGGAATGGGTGATAGGGTAGGATAGCGGTGGAAAGAAAGGTCTGCTGGCATTGCCCTTTTCTGGTAACAAAGACCAGTAAGGGTTGCCAAAGCGGCGGGTTGGATGGCAAGATCCGGGGTAGAAATATGTCTACCACCGGAATGATAGGTGGCTGGCGGAAAGATCTTTGCGCGATACCTGCAAGTGGTGTCTGGAACACTGGGTACCTCGGCATCATTCCGCTGGGACGGAGATGACATCCAACACCAAAAAGCAGGTATGCAAACTAGAGGGTGCAGGTAGTGGATCGAAACCGATGCCACCTACACTCACAAGATAAGATAGTTAGCGACAAGATAATAAGTCTATATGCATGCTATGCAGCAAACAAATGCAGCAACCAAATATAGCAAACCGACTAGACTCTATACTACCGGTTTCTAACGCTCGCGCTGACTAGGGCGTCCTACAGCCAGACCTGGCTCTGATACCAAGCGCTGTGGCACCCCGGCTCAGACAGACCGGAACACCCCGTATTCCAGCCTAGAGATCAAGTCTTGTGGAATACGGCACTGCTTAGCATAGAACAAATCAGCTCTTTATTACAAATGATACGAGTACAAGGGCCTGATATT
This sequence comes from Elymus sibiricus, assembly GCA_039707655.1. Taxonomy (NCBI): domain Eukaryota; kingdom Viridiplantae; phylum Streptophyta; class Magnoliopsida; order Poales; family Poaceae; genus Elymus; species Elymus sibiricus. The sequence continues at coordinate 260,959,689 of CM077674.1, forward strand.
ACAAAGGGTTACATCGGCACAGTGACACTACGCCTGCTAAGGTAGCTCTATGCTAGCAGCGGAACATCTCATGGTGGAATAACTTCTAGCAGCGAAACAATGATGACGGTGATGGACTCCACTCCGCAGGGACTCTGGCTGGGACGCATCCTAGAGCACAAACTCGGGATCCTCGACAAACAATCAATCACGGCATCACCTGCAATCTGGCATGACATGCCAGGTGAGTACTTTGAATGTACTTGCAAGCTCACAGCAACCAAAGCAATCAAGACAAACAACAGCATGGCATTAACAGGTTACTTATCAATGATGACCATGGTACTACTAGAACAACATGAGCATGGCAGGTACATATAATTCATGATATGAACATGATGATACTAGCACTAGCATGAGAGGGGGGGGGTCGATGTTTAAGGTCCCTTGGACCAACTTACTCTTCTCGGAGGTTATCTCATAACCACCATAGGTATCAATCTATCTTACCGTCGTGATCGTCACACGACCACCTCATGATCAACCATCATCAAGAATACCATCGTGATCATCTCGTGACCACATAAAGATCAACCAACTTCTTTCCTCATCGAACCGGGGTTGTTATTATTCAGATTATTATTACTGTTGACCCATAGTGTGACCTACTACGAACTATGTCCATGACCGAGGACGCGGCTATCGATAGATTATACACTCTGCAGAGGTTAGTACACTGTACCCACACCACGGAATTCATGGCCTCGTGTTCCCATTCGGGTGGACTAACGACATTCCGACAAAACCAATCTATTGCATGACACTCTCCCGGCCACTCCGACAAACTACCCTTTGGGCTATGTCATGGGTGGCCCCGATGTCAACTCGGACATCCTGCCACCTCGTGGCCGCCACCGTCGTGGCCAAACAACAACCAGTCCCAAACGGGGACAACTGCGTGCAAACAACTCGGGAACACAAGGCTTATGGTCGCCTACCTGATCAGGGCAGCGCGCGCACATAACCTTCCCTAGTTGGAGGCACCGGCGAGAGGCATGACAATAGACCGAAATAGGGCCTCCCCATCAAGGCAAGTCTGGTTGTACTGGTGAGCTCGATTCGGTGGCACCATGACGCAGCCAACAGATTTGTTCAAGTTTGATTAATGTCAGGTTTAACTTGAATGGTGATGAGCTGAGTCACAACAATGCATATGATCATGATATTAGTGTAACCATGGATGGGCAACATAACCATTTAACAACATAACATCAACAATGATAACTCTTTTATTCTACAGGATGCAAATGAGCATAGCATAACGATGATCATGAATATCACAAGTATTTGCACAACGAACTGTAACTACTCATGTGAGCATATCATTATCACTAGCATCGGAAATGATAACAAGAATGAAACATGATAATAATAACACTAGCAATTAATCATATCACTTACTAGATGAAAATGAACATGGCATAAGCATGGACATGGATTCACAAGCATATTCGAAGCATTAAAAAAATCATTAAATGAACAAGCAATTATTTAAATATTCCAGTGGAAACCATGGCTACTGCAATGCCATCATGCAAGTGGCTGTTGTGGCTTGCCTGGGGATGAAGGATTCATCGGGAAGAAGTGCGAGGCACTCGCGGAAAAAATTGCCGGAAACGTTTCCCTCTCGAAGGGGGCTATTTAAGGGCAAGGGCAAAATGGTCATTTTCAGAATGTTACAACATGGTGAAAATGATACCATCGGAACGGGCTCGACGAACAGAGAACATGGGCATTTGAATCACCTGAATCAGAGTTACGGTTGCGGAGATACGGCCGTTCGTTCGTTACGCAGAAAATTAAATAAAAATATTCATTTCTGCGCTTAACAGGCGAACGCCCGCAATTTAACAGATTCGGCCGGCGGGGCTGGGCTGAAAGCGTATTCTGAGAAATACGCTTTCCATGAAGGAAAGCGCATTCCCACCTGTAGACGCGGGAGATTACACTTTCAGGAGACGAAAGCATATTTTTGGAGACTGCGCCTCCACTTATCCAGCTGGACCGAGGCTAGGTGGATGACGGGTGGGGTCTGCGGGGAGGTGGGGCCAGCCTAGCTAGGCCTTCTTCTTCCTCCCGCACATGCGCGCTCCTGGCCGAGGGAGGAGCTCACCCCGACAAGGTTTGCCGACGACTCCGGCCGTCCCCCGTGGCGCTCGACCTACTGGCGTGCTCAGGGAGATGAGGCGCACCCATCTGGCCGCCTCACACCCGCCGAGAAGCGCAAGACCAAGCGAGTCCATGGCCGCGGCGGACAGCGTCTTCGGCCGGAGATGGGCATGGCGCTCCGGTAGGGGAGAAGATGCTGCGGGGCTGGGGAGGTTTGCTGCGGCTATGGGAGCTCCCTGGTGAGGAAAGGAAGGGGAGAGGGGCGCTGCCTTGCTCGAATTCAAGCGGGCAGAGGCGGCAGCCTAGGTGGCAATGCGAGGCGAGGAGAGCTCTAGAGGCTCGAGGGAGAGGTCGGGGCGAGCGCTGGGAGGGTGGTGAGGAGGTTTGTGAGGTCGGGAGACCTCGGAGACGGCTTAAATAGCCGGGGCAAGATGCCCGAGCCGAATGCCGCCATGGGCACTCGGGGGATGCACTGGTGAGGGCAAGGCACGCGTAGGGGAGGGGGGAGGGGCCAGGGGGTTCACGTGGTGCGGAGAGGCCACGGGGGTGCTCGAGAGAGTTCGAGGAAGAAGAGGACAGGAGGAAGACGCCGGTGGCCGCGGGCATGCGGTGCGGCGTGGCGCGCCGGGGAGGAACGAGGGAGAAAGAGGAGGGGGCCAGGGCACGCGTGGATGCAGGAGAGATCAGGCATCGCCGTAGACAAGGTGGGACACGCGGGAGCGGTCGGAAGGGCAGTGCCCAGAGCTAGCCGACGCGCAGAGCACGCCAAACGTATGCCAGCCCGCATGGTCACCGCGTGCATTGGCGAGAGGAGGGCACGTATGCCTGGCAAAAGGTGTCTAGAGTGTAGTCCTTTCAACATGGGGCCTCTCTGAAGTGATGGCTCGAAGAAATCAACTGTGGGCTGATGGGAGTGATCATCTGAAGTTTGCTGTAGCAAACTTGGGCATGAAGATGTGTTCAAATAGGATGGGATAAAGGCTAACCAAGATGTCACAGGGGTTTAGGGTAGGAAGGACTACATTCCTGTGAAATATGAAAGAAGTTGGACCAGGATTTATCATAGTTGCTTTACAACTGCAAAATCTGGTCCAGAAACTAGATCATGAAGTGGCACTCACATGGATGATTGGATTTATCTGAAATTTGGTGTAGGATGATGATTTGGTCATATGAAGATACTGCAAAAATTTCATACCATTTGGATACACCAACATGGTACTTCCTTCACAATGCTTTCTACTGGCCAGAAACTTGGGGGAATTTTGTGGAGAAAATGGCTTGGCAAAATGATGTGAATTTTGGCATGCTTAATGGATATAGGGATATTTAGGTCCTGGATTAATTTCAGATTTTATGAAGCAATACAAAATATAGTTGCTTCACAAACTGAAATTATGACCGGAAACAAAGATTGGATGATGTGCTCACCTAGATTGTTGTATGGAGATGAAATTTTGTGGAGAGTAATGATTTGATCATATGGATGACCTGACAAAATTTAAACTCATTTGGATTATCCTAGCTAGTACTTCCTTCACAAAGTTTCTCTCTGGACAGAAAGTTTGGAAATTTGCTGAGGAAGATTTACTAGGCAAATGAAGCTGAATTTTGGCATGTGGCAATAATTTGGATATGAAAGAGTGCTCAAAAAGTTTGAGGGCAGTCAAGAACAGATAAATAGCACTTCCTTCACAAAGTGCCATTCTGGACATAATGGAAAATGAGTATTCCTGAATTATTTTCGAACTAGGAAAGGATGGGTTTTGACATATTTGTGGAAGATATGATCCCAAGAATTTATGAGAATTTTGTGGGAATTTCAGGAAAGACAGAAATATAGGTTGCTTCACAACCTAGGGCAAACAGGGTTATTCCTTTAATAGAAAAAGGAATATTCCCAAGAAATGAAAATTGGGGTTGGGCTAAGATGGAAATGACATGGTCTTGAGAAAGAGTTGAGAGTGACAAGCCACTAGGGAGAAGAAGAAGAGATGACCTTCCCAGGTTTCAAGACCACATAGCCACAGAAAAAAAAACTCCAAATAAAAATTTCGAAGAAATCCAAAAGAAAAAGAAAGGGCCAAAAATCGGGGTGTCACATGCTGTTTGAAAACAGAAACTTTGCGTCCAGTGCTGGAATTTTGATTTTTCCTTGGAGCGTCAGAACCTTCTGAATATTTTACACAATATTGATATATGAATTGCCCATGTTTTCCTAAGTTTTCAGAATTTTTGGAGTTACAGAAGTTTCTGACGCTTATTTTGATGAATCTATGGATCGTAAGTTTCCTTGGAGCGTCAGAACGTTAATTCAGGTCTTTACAAACTGTTCTGTTTTAGACATATTCTATTTTTGTTGCATAGTTTGCTTATTTTGATGAATCTATGGATCGTATCGGGGGGTATGAGTCATGGAGAAGTTGGAGTACAGTAGCATTATGCCAATATTAAATATGAATCAATTTACAACAATACCTAAAGTTTAATTTGATATACTAACGGATCTCACGAGGTTTCTGTTGAGTTTTGTGTGCTGAAGTTTTCAAGTTTTGGGTGAGACTACGATGGATGAAGGAATAAGGAGCGGCAAGAGCCTAAGCTTGGGGATGCCCAAGGCACCCCAAGATAATATTCAAGGAAGAGTCAAGTGTCTAAGCTTGGGGATGCCTCGGAAGGCATCCCCTCTTTGGTCTACAATCTATCGGTAACTCACTTGGAGCTATATTTTATTCATCACATGATATGTGTTTTACTTGGAGCGTCTTGTGATATAGTTTGTTTGCTTTTTAGTTTGTCACAATCATCTTTGCTGAACACACCTTTTTGAGAGGGACACGCATTATTCGTGATTTGTTAGAATACTCTATGTGCTTCACTTATATCTTTTGAGCTAGGCAGTTGCTCTAGTGCTTCACTTATATCTTTTTGAGCACGGCGGTGGTTATATTTTGAAGAAATAGTTGCACTCTCATGCTTCACTTATATCTTTTTGAGAGTCTAATGAATAGCAATGGTAATATGCACGGGTTATGAATTTGGTCCTGATATAGGTATTCCGGAGGGATATAATAAAAACTTTCATGTAGATCACTGAATATGATAAGTTTGATTCCTTGCAATAGTTTTGCGATATTAAGATGGTAATATGTGGGAGGTTCTAGTAGATAATTGTGGTTTAGTAAGAATATCGGTGTTAAGGTTTGTGATTCCCGAAGCATGCATGTATGATCTGTCGTTATGCTAGGAAGTTGGAGCATGATTTATTCTTGATTGTCTGCCTTATGATTGGCGGTCGGGGATGAGCGATGGATTTTTCCTACCAATCTATCCCCCTAGGGGCATGCGTAGTAGTACTTTGCTTCGAGGGCTAATAAACTTTCGCAATAAGTATATGAGTTCTTTATGACTAATGTGAGTCCATGGATTATACGCACTCTCACCTTTCCGCAATTTGCTAGCCTCTTCGGTACCGTGCATTGCCCTTTCTCACATCGAGAGTTGGTGCAAACTTCGCCGGTGCATCCAAACCCTGTGATATGATACGCTCTATCACACATAAGCCTCCTTATATCTTCCTCAAAACAGCCACCATACCTACCTATCATGGCATTTCCATAACCATTCCGAGATATATTGCCATGCAACTTCCACCGTTCGTTTTTATGACACACATCGTCATTGTCATATTGCTTTTCATGATCATATAGCTGACATAGTATTTGTTGCTTAGCCACCGTTCATCATTTTTAGACATGTTACGCTAGTATCATTGCACATCCTGGTACACTGCCAGAGCCATTCATATAGAGTCATATATTTGTTCTAGCATCGAGTTGTAATTTCGAGTTGTAAGTAAATAAATGTGTGATGATCATCATTATTAGAGCATTGTCCCAGTGAGGAAAGGATGATGGAGACCATGATTCCCCCACAAGTCGGGATGAGACTCTGGACGAAAAAAAGAGGCCAAAAAGAGCCCACGAAAAAAAATGAGAGAAAAAGAGAGAAGGGGCAATGTTACTATCCTTTTTCCACACTTGTGCTTCACAGTAGCACCATGTTTTTCATATAGAGAGTCTCATATTTTGTTACTTTCATATACTAGTGGGAATTTTTCATTATAGAACTTGGCTTGTATATTCCGATGATGGGCTTCCTCCAATGCTCGAGGTCTTCATGAGCAAGCAAGTTGGATGCACACCCACTTAGTTTTCATGTTGAGCTTTCATACACATATAGCTCTTAGTGCATCTGTTGCATGGCAATCCCTACTCCTCGCATTGACATCAATTGATGGGCATCTCCATAGATCGTTGATTAGCCTCGTTGATATGAGACTATCTTCTTATTTTTGACTACTCCTTATTAATCTCTACCACCATACTCTATTCCCCCCATAGTGCTATATCCATGGCTTGCGCTCATGTATTGCGTGGGGGTTGAAAAAGCTGAAGCGCGTTAAAAAGTATGAACCAATTGCTCGGCTTGTCATCGGGGTAGTGCATGATAAATATTTTGTGTTAAGAAGATGGAGCATGATAGGATTATATGATTTTGTAGGGATAACGTTCTTTAGCATTTTTATTTTGAAAGACATGATTGTTTACTAGTATGCCTGAGTATTGATGTCTTTATATCAAATTATGGACTATTGCTTTGAATCATTTGGATCTTATTATTCATACCGTAAGAGAGAGATTACATGATAGGTAGCATTCCACATCAAAAATTCTATTTTTATCATTTACCTACTCGAGAACGAGCAGGAATTAAGCTTGGGGATGCTTGATACGTCTCCAACGTATCTATAATTTTTGATTGTTCCATGCTATTATAGTATCAATCTTGGATGTTTTATATGCAATTATATGCCATTATATATCATTTTTTTAGGACTAAACTATTAACCCAGTGCCCAGTGCCAGTTGCTGTTTTTTGCTTGTTTTTGCCTTTTCAGAAAATCATTATCAAAAAGAGTCCAAACGAGAAAAAAACTTTGGATTAATTTTTTTTGGACCAGAAGAGACCCATGAAGCTTTGGGAGAAGACCAGAAGAGCCACGAGGAGGCGACAAGCCTAGAGGGTGTGCCCCCCAGGTTTGTGGGCCCCTCGTAGCCCCTCCTGACCTAATTACAATGCTATAAATTCCCAAATATTCCCAATATACCAAAAAGACAGAAGAGAAAACCTTTCCGCTGCCGCAAGCCTCTGTTCTTCCACGATCCCATCTGGAGGCCTTTTCCGGTACTCTGCCGGAGGGGGAATCGATCATGGAGGGCTTCTTCATCAACCTTGCTGCCCTTCCGATGATGTGTGAGTAGTTTAGCACAAACCTACGGGTCCATAGCTAGTAGCTAGATGGCTTCTTCTCTCTCTTTGATCTTCAATACCATGTTCTCCTCGATGTTCTTGGAGTTCTATCCGATGTAATCTTCTTTTGCGGTGTGTTTCTTGGGATCCGATAAATTGTGAGTTTATGATCAGATTATTCATGAGAAATATTTGAGTCCTCTCTGAACTCTTTTATGCATGATTATTATAGCTTTGTATTTCTCTCCGATCTATCGATTTGGTTTGGTCTACTAGATTGATTTATCTTGCAATGGGAGAGGTGCTTTGTGATGGGTTCAATCTTGCGGTGCTCAATCCCAGTGACAGAAGGGGACATGACATGTATTTGTATTGTTGCCATTAAGGATAAAAAGATGGGGTTTATTCATATTGCTTGAATTTACTTTGTCTACATCATGTTATCTTGCTTAAGGCGTTACTCTGTTTCATATTTAATACCCTAGATGCATGCTGGATAGCGGTCGATGGGTGGAGTAATAGTAGTAGATGCAGGCAGGAGTCGGTCTACTTGTCTCAGACGTGATGCCTATATACATGATCATTGCTGTGAATCCGTCATAATTATTTGCTTTTCTATCAATTGCCTAACAGTAATTTGTTTACCCACCGTATGCTATGTGTTCGAGAGAGAAGCCTCTAATGAAAACTATGGCCCCCAGGTCTAGTTTATCATATATATATATATAAATCTAAAAATACCTTGCTGCAATTTAATTACTTTTATTTTATTTAGTATTTTAGTTTATCTATCTATCAATATCATAATTAACCCTTGCAAATAACCGCTAAGAGGATTGACAACCCTCTTATTTGCGTTGGGTGCAAGTGTTTGCTTTTGTGTGTGCAGGTGCACTTAACGGGATTTTGCTTGGTTCTTCTACTGGATTGATAACCTTGGTTCTTAACTGAGGCAAATACTTATCTCTACTATACTGCATCATCCTCTCCTCTTCGGGGAAATACCAACGCAGTCTACAAGTAGCACCTATTAACCTAGTGCCCAGTGCCAGTTGCTGTTTTCTGCTTGTTTTTGGTTTTTTAGGAAATCAGTACCAAATGAAGTGGACATGCCACGGAACTTTTTGGAGATTTTTTCTGGACAAAAGAGACACTGGAGACTTGGAGAGGAGGCCAGAAGGTTCACGAAGCCTCCACAAGGCAACAGGGCGCGACCCAAGGGGGCGCGCCTTGATGCCTTGTGGGGCCCTTGTGGCTCCTTTTGACCTAATTCCACTTCTATAAATTCTCAAATATTGGGAAACCAACAGAGAGCCACCCCGAATAACTTCTACACTGCCGCAAGCCTCTGTTCTTCCGCGATCCCATCTGGAGGCCTTTTCTGGTACTCTGCCGGAGGTGGAATAGATCACGGAGGGCCTCTACATCAACCTAGCTGCCCTTCCGATGATGTGTGAGTAGTTTACCACAGACCTACGGGTTCATAGCTAGTAGCTAGATGGCTTCTTCTCTCTCTTTGATCTTCAATACCATGTTCTCCTCGATGTTCTTGGAGTTCTCTCCGATGTAATCTTCTTTTACGGTGTGTTTGTTGGGATCCGATGAATTGTGAGTTTATGATCAGATTATTCATGAGAAATATTTGAGTCTTCTCTGAACTCTTTTATGCATGATTATTATAGCTTTGTATTTCTCTTAGATCTATCGATTTGGTTTGGCCAACTAGATTGGTTTATCTTGCAATGGGAGAGGTGCTTTGTGATGGGTTCAATCTTGCGGTGCTCAATCCCAGTGACAGAAAGGGACATGACACGTATTTGTATTGTTTCCATTAAGGATAAAAAGATGGGGTTTAATCATATTGCTTGATTTTACTTTGTCTACATCATGTCATCTTGCTTAAGGCGTTACTCTATTTCATACTTAATACCCTAGATGCATGCTGGATAGCGGTCGATGGGTGGAGTAATAGTAGTAGATGCAGGCAGGAGTCAGTCTACTTGTCTCGGATGTGATGCCTATATACATGATCATTGCCATGAATCCGTCATAATTATTTGCTTTTCTATCAATTGCCCAACAGTAATTTGTTTACCCACCGTATGCTATCTGTACGCGAGAGAAGCCTCTAGTGAAAACTATGGCCCCTGGGTCTACTTTTATCATATATTAAAATCAAAAATACCTTGCTGCAATTTATTTACTTTTATTTTATTTAGTATTTTAGTTTATCTATCTACCACTATCAGAATTAATCCTTGCTAATAACCGCTAGGAGGATTGACAACCCTCTTATTTGCGTTGGGTGCAAGTGTTTGCTTTTGTGTGTGCAGTTGCGCTTAATGGAATTTTTCTTGGTTCTCCTACTGGATTGATAACCTTGGTTCTTAACTAAGGGAAATACATATCTCTACTATACTCCATCATCCTCTCCTCTTCGGGGAAATACCAACGCAGTCTACAAGTAGCAGGAAGAATTTCTGGCGCCAATGCCGGGGAAACATCATCAAAATTACCAAGTACCTTCGCACAAACTATCATCCACTTGCATTTATTTTCTTTACATTTTTATTTGCATTTGCCTCTCGTTTTCATCTCCCCCACTTCTATTTTTTTTTTACAAAAACACAAAAATATTTTTGTTTGCTAGTTTGCTTGCTCCGTCGTGATGTCTCAAGAAAATACAAAATTGTGTGATTTTTCCAATACTAATAATAATGATTTTATTAGTACTCCTATTGCTCCTCCCGCCACTACTGCGGAGTCGTGTGATATTAATGCTGCTTTGCTTAATCTTGTTATGAAAGAACAATTTTGTGGTAGTCCTAATGAAGATGTTGCATCCCATCTAAATACTTTCGTTGAACTTTGTGATATGCAAAAGAAGAAAGATGTGGATAATGATATTGTCAAATTGAAATTATTTCCATTCTCACTACGAGATCGTGCTAAAACTTGGTTTTCATCCTTGCCTAGAAATAGTATTGATTCTTGGGATAAGTGTAAGGATGCTTTTATTACCAAGTATTTTCCTCCCGCTAAGATTATTTCTTTAAGAAATCAAATTATGAATTTTAAGCAACTTGAGCATCAACATGTTGCACGATCTTGGGAGAGAATGAAATTAATGATAAGAAATTGCCCAACACATGGCTTGAATTTATGGATGATCATACAAAAAATTTATGCGGGGCTAAACTTTGTTTCTAGAAATTTGCTAGACTCTGCCGCAGATGGTACTTTTATGGAAATCACATTGGGAGAAGCTACAAAACTTCTTGACAATATTATGACAAATTATTCTCAATGGCACACCGAACGAACTCCAATTGGTAAGAATGTAAATTTTGTTGAAGAAATTAATACTTTGAGTGATAAGATGGATGCCCTTATGAAATTGGTTGCTAGTAAAAGTGCTCATATTGATCCTAATGATGTGCCATTGTCTACTTTGATTGAGCAAAATAATGATGCTATTGATGTGAATTTTGTCTCTAGAAATAATTTCAATAACAATGCTTATAGGGGTAATTTCAATCCTAGACTGTTTCCTGGAAATTCCTCTAATAATTATGGTAATTCCTATGGCAATCCATATAATAATAATAATAGGATACCCTCTGATCTTGAAACTAATATTAAAAAATTTATTAATTTGCAAAAGAATTTCAATGCTATGATAGAAGAAAAATTGAATAGAGTTGATGAATTGGCTAGGAACATGGATAGAATTGCTCATGATGTGGAAAATCTCAAAATTAAAATTTTGCCACCCAAGCATGACATAAATGAGTCTATTAAAGCTATTTATGTCTCCATTAATGAAAGTAAAGAAAGGACCGCTAGGTTGAGAGCTAAGCGAGAATTTCTAGAAAAAGCTATTCCACCCGGTTTCTTTCATAGTAATGATGAAGATATTAAAATGATTGGTGTCACTCCTATTGAATCATTATTTAGTAACATAAAATTGATGAAAAGGGGACTGAAGAAGAGTCAACTTTAGATAGAAGGAGTCCCAATTGCTTGGAGGGTGATAATCTTAATGATAAAAGTGAAAAAAGTGGGTTTGGAGAGGTCAAAACTTTAAATAGTAATGCGCCCACTACTTTGGATTACAAGGATTTTAATTATGATAGTTGTTCTGTAATTGAGTGTATTTACTTGTTGCAATCCATGATTAATTCACCAAATGCATATGAACAAAATAAAGCTTTCACTAAACATATTGTAGAAGCTATGATGAAAGCTCATGAAGAAAAACTTGAGTTGGAAATTTCAATTCCTAGAAAATTACAAGATGAATGGGAACCCACTATTAAAGTCAAAATTTAAGATTATGAATGTAATGCTCTTTGTGATCTTGGTGCTAGCGTTTCCACTATACAAAAATGTTTGTGTGATGTGCTAGGTCTCACCGATATGGATCCTTGTTCCCTTAATTTGCATCTTGCGGATTCCACAATTAAAAAGCCATTGGGTAGAATAAATGATGTGCTTATTCTTGCAAATAGAAATTATGTGCCCATGGATTTAATTGTTCTTGATATTGAATGCAATCCTTCTTGCCCCATAATACTTGGTAGGCGCTATTATTGACATGAAAGAAGGTAATGTAAGATTTCAATTTCCATTAAAGAAAGGGATGGAACACTTCCATAGAAAGAGAACTAAGGCACCTTATGAATCTATTATGAGGGCTACCTATGGAATTAACTTGAAGGATGACAACACTTGAAACTATGCATTATGCCTAGCTAGGGGCATAAAATAATAGCCCTTGTTGGGAGGCAACCCAATGAATAAAATAAATTTTTAGTTTTACCTTCTGTTTTTGTGTGTTTACACAATTATAGCCTCTGTTATGATTGTGTTTTTATCTTTTAATTAGTGTTTGTGCCAAGTAATGCCTTTGGGATGATTTGGATGATAGTATAATTGATGCTGTATGAAAACAGAAACTTTTGTGTCCAGTTCTGGAATTTTAACTTTTTGCTGGAATGTCAGAACCTTCTGAATGTTTTACACAATATTGACATACGAATTGCCCACGTTGTCCTAATTTTTCATAATTTGTGGAGTTACATAAGTTTGTTGCATAGTTTGCTTATTTTGATGAATATATGGATCGTATCGGGGGGTATGAGTCATGGAGAAGTTGGAGTACAGTAGAATTATGCCAATATTTAATATGAATCAATTTACAATAGTACCTAAAGTTTAAGATTTGTTTGTTATACTAACGGATCTCACGAGGTTTCTGTTGAGTTTTGTGTGCTGAAGTTTTCAAGTTTTGGGTGAGACTACGATGGATTAAGGAATAAGGAGCGGCAAGAGCCTAAGCATGGGGATGCCCAAGGCACCCCAAGGTAATATTCAAGGAAGACTCAAGCGTCTAAGCTTGGGGATGCCCCGGAAGGCATCCCCTCTTTCGTCTACAATCTATCGGTAACTCACTTGGAGCTATATTTTTATTCATCACGTGATATGTGTTTTACTTGGAGCGTCTTGTGATATAGTTTATTTGCTTTTGTTTGCTTTTTAGTTTTTCACAATCATCTTTGCTGAACACACCTTTTTTAGAGCGACACACATTATTCGTGATTTGTTAGAATACTCTATGTGCTTCACTTATATCTTTTGAGCTAGGCAGTTGCTCTAGTGCTTCACTTATATCTTTTAGAGCACGACGGTGGTTATATTTTAAAGAAATAGTTGTACTCTAATGCTTCACTTATATCTTTTTGAGAGTCTAATGAATAGCAATGGTAATATCCACGGGTTATGAATTTGGTCCTAATATGATAGGTATTCAAGAGGGATATAATAAAAACTTTCATGTAGATCACTGAATATGATAAGTTTGATTCCTTGCAATAGTTTTGCGATATTAAGATGGTAATATGTGGGAGGTGCTAGTAGATAATTGTGGTTTAGTAAGAATATTGGTGTTAAGGTTTGTGATTCCCGAAGCATGCATGTATGGTCTGCCGTTATGCTAAGAAGTTGGAGCATGATTTATTCTTGATTGTCTTCCTTTGTGTGGCGGTCGGGGGCGCGCGATGGTTAACTCCTACCAACCTCCCCCCTAGGGGCATGCGTAGTAGTACTTTGCTTCGAGGGCTAATAATGTTTCACAATAAGTATATGAGTTCTTTATGACTAATGTGAGTCCATGGATTATACGCACTCTCACCTTTCCGCAATTTGCTAGCCTCTTCGGTACTGTGCATTGCCCTTTCTCACATCGAGAGTTGGTGCAAACTTCGCCGATGCATCCAAACCCCGTGATATGATACACTCTATCACACATAAGCCTCTTTATATTTTCCTCAAAACAGCCACCATACCTACCGAATATGGCATTTCCATAGCCATTCCAAGATATATTGCCATGCAACTTCCACCATTCCGTTTCTATGACACACATCATCATTGTCATATTGCTTTTCATGATCATATAGCTGACATAGTATTTGTGGCTCAACCACCGTTCATTATTTTTATACATGTTACGCTAGTATCATTGCACATCCTGGTACACTGCCAGAGGCATTCATATAGAGTCATATTGTTCTAGTATCGAGTTGTAATATTGAGTTGTAAGTAAATAAATGTGTGATGATCATCACTATTAGAGCATTGTCCCAGTGAGGAAAGAAGGTGAAGACTAATGTGTCCTCGAAAAAGTGGGGATGAGGTCCATGAGACTGTTCTAAATAAAAAATAAAATAAAGAGGCCAAAAAGAGCCCACAAAAAAATGATGAGAGAAAAAGAGATAAGGGGCAATGTTACTATCCTTTTTCCACACTTGTGCTTCAGAGTAGCACCATGTTTTTCATATAGAGAGTCTCTTGTTTAGTCACTTTCATATAGTAGTGGGAATTTTTCATTATAGAACTTGGCTTGTATATTCCAATCATGGGCTTCCTCAAATGCCCGAGGTCTTCATGTGCAAGCAAGTTGGATGCACACCCACTTAGTTTTCATGTTGAGCTTTCATACACTTATAGCTCTTAGTGCATCCGTTGCATGGCAATCCCTGATACCTCTCCGTCGTATCTATAATTTTTGATTGTTTCATGCCAATATTCTACAACTTTCATATAATTTTGGCAACATTTTATATTATTTTTGGGACTACCATATTGATCCAGTGCCAAGTGCCAGTTCCTGTTTTCTGCTTGTTTTTTGTTTCACAGAAAATCCATATCAAACGAAGTCCAAATGCAATAAAATTTTACGAAGAATTATTTTGGAATATATGTGATTTTTGGGAGGTGGAATCAATGCAAACGGAGGCCCACGGCCTCCACAAGCCACATGGGCGCGGGCCCCCCAGGCGCGCGGTGGTGCCTCGTGGGCACACCGTAAGTCGGTTGGGGATCTTCTTCGGCCGCAAGGAAGCTAATATCCGGAAAACAATTGTGTTAAAATTTCAGCGCAATCGGAGTTACGAATCTCCGGGAATTTAAGAAACAGTGATGGGCCAGAAAACGGGAGCGCGAAAGAAAAGAGAACAGAGAGAGAGATCCAATCTCGGAGGGGCTCCCGCCCCTCCGGGTGCCATGGAGGCCAAGGACCAGAGGGTAAAACCTCTTCCCATCTAGGGGGAGGCCAAGCAAGAAGAAGAAGGAGCGGGGGCTCTCTCCCCCTCTCTCCCGGTGGAGCCGGAACGCCGCCGGGGCAATCATCGTGACGGCGATCTACACCAACAACTTCGGCGCCGTCAACACCAACTCTCTCCCCCTCTATGCTTCAGTGTAACACCTCTTCTCCCCGCTGTAATATCTACTTAAACATGGTGCTTAATGCTACATATTATTATCAAATGATTTGTGGCCATCCTATGATGTTTGAGTAGATTCGTTTTGTCCAATGGGTTGATTGATGATCGTGATTGGTTTGAGTTGTATGTTTTATTTTGGTGCTGTCCTATGGTGCCCTTCGTGTCGCGCAAGCATGAGGGATTCCCGCTGTAGGTTTTGCAATACGTTCATAATTCTCTTATAGTGGGCGGCTAGAGTGACAGAAGCTTACGCCCAAGTAAGGGGGTTGTTGCGTATGGGAGTAAAGAGGACTTGATACTTAATGCTATGGTTGGGTTTTACCTTAATGATCTTTGGTAGTTGCGGATGCTTGCTAGAGTTCCAATCATAAGTGCATATGATCCAAGTACGGAAAGTATATTAGCTCATGCCTCTCCCTCATATAAAATTGCAATAATGATTACCGGTCTAGTTATCGATTGCCTATGGACAAATCTTTCTCTTGTGTTACAAAAGCTCTCTACTAAACAACTAACTTTTATTATCTTGCAAATTACTCGTAGTTTTATTTCCTCTAAGTACTTCTAGTTTTATTCTTGCAAGCCTATCCTATCACCTACAAAATAGTTTCATACTTGTTCTAGGTAAAGCAAACGTTAAGTGTGCGTAGAGTTGTATCGGTGGTCGATAGAACTTGAAGGGAATATTAATTCTACCTTTAGCTCCTCGTTGGGTTCGACACTCTTATTTATCGAAAATGCTACAATTGATCCCCTATACTTGTGGGTTATCAAGACCTTTTTCTGGCGCCGTTGCCGTGGAGCAATAGCGTGGGGTTGATATTCTCGTGTGTGCTTGTTTGCTTTATCACTAAGTAGTTTTTTATTTTGTGCTCTTGTTTTCTATCTTTAGTTATGGGTAGAAAACGTAAAATACCAAAAAAATTAGTTGTACCTGCTAGACCAATGGTTGAAGAACCACCCAAAATCTATCATACTGCTGAAGCTTTCTACTTGGATTATCTTCGATCCCTATGTGCTCGTGCTAAAAACCCAATTAGCTTAGTTGAAGGAAAATCATTAGATGAGCATGCTCATTTTGTGCGACACCGCTTATCTCAAAAAGGGAAACTTTTATGGCATCAAATTAATACTATGCATTGCTATGCTTGGAATTTATGCGAAAGACATGATTTTACTTGTTGTTCTGAAGACCCTAAGAAACACCTTCCCTACCAATGTGAGTTTGGTGATAATGGAATCGTATCTTCTTATGCTAAAGGTGTTTATAGTTACTATGATATTGAACAAATGGAAGAATTTGTTGCTTTTAAGGGTGCTTATGAAATTTCTTCTTTGATTGAAAAGTATGATGCTACTCTTTACAAATCTGAAAATTTTGACATACTTAAATATTTCCATGAAAACTGTGCTTCTAATGCTTATGTGAAAGAATATATTGAGGACACCTCCGCTGAAGAAACTGTGCTTCTATGGAAGAAGAAATTGATGACACTGTGAGCTCATTAGATGAAAAAGATGACGAGGAGAGCGAAGAACAAAAGGAGGAAGAGCGGATTAGCTACCCGTGTGCACCTTCTAATGAGAGTAACTCTTCAACTCATACGTTGTTTAATTTCCCTTCGTGCTTACTGCTACTTGTAGCTTGCATTGGTATTTTCCCCGAAGAGGAAGGGATGATGCAGCACATTAGAGGTAAGTATTTCCCTCAGTTATGAAACCAAGGTTATCAATCCAGTAGGAGAATCATGCAACACCTCGTTAGCAGTACTTGCACACAAAAAACAAATCCTTGCACCCAACGCAAACGAGGGGTTGTCAATCCCTCGGCGGTTAATTGCAAGATTAAATTGTATGGTGATAGATAGATAGATTGAAACAAAAATAAAAAATAAAATAAAGAAAGAAAAAGCTCAGCAAGTATTTTTAGGGTTTTAGTAATTTGATAGAGGTAGACCCGGGGGCCATAGTTTTCACTAGAGGCTTCTCTCAAGAAAATAGCATACGGTGTGTAGACAAATTACTATTGGGCAATTGATAGAAAAGCAAATAATCATGACGATATCCAAGGCAATGATCATGTATATCGGCATCACGTCTGAGACAAGTAGACCGACTCCTGCCTGCATCTACTACTATTACTCCACACATCGACCGCTATCCAGCATGCATCTAGTGTATTAAGTCCATAAGAACGGAGTAACGCCTTAAGAACGATGACATGATGTAGACAAGATAAACTCACGTATGAATAAACCCCATCTTTTTACCCTTAATAGCAACGATACATACGTGTCATGTCCCTTTCTGTCACTGGGATTGAGCACCGCAAGATCGAACCCATTACAAAGCACCACTTTCCATGGCAAGATAAATCAATCTAGTTGGCCAAACCAAATCAATAGATCGAAGAACAAATACGAAGCTAGAATAATCATGCATAAAATAGTGCAACAAAGACTCAAATAATATTCATGGATAATCTGATCATAAACTCACAATTCATCGGATCCCAACAAACACACCGCAAAAAGTGATTACATCGGATAGAACTCCAAGAACATCGAGGAGAAAATTGTATTGAAGATCAAAAAGAGAGAAGAAGCCATCTAGCTACTAACTATGGACCCGAAGGTCTGTGGTAAACTACTCACGCATCATCGGAAGGGCAGCAAGGTTGATGGAGAACCCCTCCGTGATTGATTCCCCCTCCGGCGGAGCACCGGAAAAGGCCTCCAGATGGGATCTCTCGAGAACAGAAACTTGCGGCGGCAGAAAAAGTATTTCGTGGACTCCCTGGTTGGTTTCCCGATTTTTGGGAATTTATAGTGGTGGAATTAGGTCAAAATAGTCAGAGGTGGGCCCACGAGGCACCAGGGCGCGCCTGCCCCCCCCCCCCAGGCACGCCCTGGTGGCTCGTGGCCACCTCCATGGTCTTCTGGCCTCCTCCCAAACCTTCTAGTGTTTATCCTGTCTAGAAAAAAATCTCCAAAAAGTTTCGTTGCATTTGGACTTCGTTTGGTATTGATTTTTTGTAAAACCAAAAACAGGCAGAAAACAACAACTGGCACTGGGCAATAAGTTAATAGGTTAGCCCCAAAAATGATATATAATTGCTGTAAATGTATATAAAAACATCCAATATTGATAATATAACAGCATGGAACAATCAAAAATTATAGATACGTTGGAGACGTATCACTTACCGAAGGATGAATGCTATGATGATTGCTATGATCCCTTTGATTCGTTCCAAATATCCCTTTTTGATGAAATTGATGCTTGTTATGCTTGTGGCCATGATGCCAATTTGAATTATGCTTATGCAGATGAACTTGCTATAGTTCCTTATGTTAAAAAAGAAATTGTTGCTATTGCACCCACACATGATAGTCCTATTATCTTTTTGAATTCTCCCAACTACACTAAATCGGAGAAGTTTGCACTTATTAAGGATTATATTGATGTGTTGCGTTTTACTACTACACATGATGATTTGGATGAATATAATATGCATGTGCTTGCTGCTCCTACTTGCAATTATTATGAGAGAGGAACTACATCTCCGCCTCTCTATGTTTCCAATACGATAAAATTGCAAGAAACTGTTTATACTATGCATTGGCCTTTACTTGATGTGCATGAATTGTTCTTTTATGACGTGCCGATGCATAGGAAGAGAGTTATACTTTGTCATTGCATGATATATGTTTCTTTGTGCTCACTACTAAATTACAAATCATTGTTAATTAAAATTGGCTTTGATATACCTTGGGATCCGGGTGGATCGATTACTTGAGCACTTTATGCCTAGCTTAATGGCTTTAAAGAAAGCGCTGCCAGGGAGACAACCCGGAAGTTTTAGAGATTCATCTATTTCTGTTGTGTGCTTTTAAAAAGTTCTAAAACAAAAAAAAATAGAGGGGAACCTTAAAACTTTACAAAAAGAAAAGTGAAAGTGAGACAGATGAGCAATGTGGAACTGGGGGCTAGCCTTGAACTTTGTTCATGCCCATGGAAACTTTGTGAACATTGATTACAGAAAATTTTCAACAAAAATAATTATTGCCTTGTACAAATCCATTGTATTATAAAAATAATGTGCCAAGATTTACCTTTAGGATGTTTAAATTGCTTGTTTGGTGTGTGCGGTGCAAAAACAAAAACTTTTGCTGTAGTGTGTGAATTTACATTTTTCACTGGAGCGTGAAAAAATTCTGAAATTTTTACACAGTACTGCTATGGAATTTTTTTATTTTTTCCTAAGTTTGCAGAATTTTTTGAGTTACAGAGGTATATGTACCATCTGCATCTTTACAGACTGTCCTCTTTTCACAGATTGCTGTTATAGTTTCGTTATTTGCTTATGTTTGAAATCTTGTTGAGCCCCGTTGACTTGGGAGCCATAGAATTGTGATAGCATACAGTGGGTAATGTTTGATTATAATTATACAACAATGTTAGAGCAGGACATGATGGGATTTGATGTTATATGTACTAACCCTTCTAATAAAAAGTTCGGTTAAGTTTTGTGTGGATGAAGTGTTCGAAGATCGAGGAGGTATTGATATGAGAAGAATGAGGAGAGGCAAGAGCTCAAGCTTGGGGATGCCCAAGGTATCCCAAGTAAATATTCAAGGAGACTCAAGCGTCTAAGCTTGGGGATGCCCCGGAATGCATCCCATCTTTATTCGACAATTATCGGTATGTCTCGGTTTTTGTTTTGTTCACATGATATGCGTAAATTCTTGGAGCGTCTTTTGTGTTTATTTTTCCCTTTTCTTTTGTGCACCATTCTGGTATGAGATAGTCCTTGGTTGATTTATAGAATGCTCTATGCACTTCACTTATATCTTTTGAGTATGGCTTTATAGAATGCTTCATGTGCTTCACTTATATCATTTGAAGTTTGGATGCCTGTTTCTCTTCATATAGAAAACCGTTATTTGTAGAATGCTCTTTTGCTTCACTTATATTTTTTAGAGTGTGGTCTTTTGTAGAAAGAATTAAACTCTCATGCTTCACTTATATCTGTTTAGAGAGTCAACAGGAATTGGCCATTCACATGGTAAGTCATAAAATCCTACATAAAACTTGTAGATTATTGAATATGAAATGTTTGATTCCTTGCAATAGTTTTGCGATATAGAGATGGTAATATGTGGGAGGTACTAGTGAATGATTGTGGTTTAGTAGGAATATTGGTGTTAAGGTTTGTGATTCCCGAAGCATGCACGTATAGTCTCCCGTTATGCTAAGAAGTTGGAGCATGATTTATTATTGATTGTCTTCCTTTGCGTGGAGGTCGGGGGAGCGCGATGGTTAACTCCTACCAACCTCCCCCCTAGGGGCATGCGTAGTAGTACTTTGCTTCGAGGGCTAATAAACTTTCGCCATAAGTATGTGAATTGTTTATGACTAATGTGAGTCCATGGATTATACGCACTCTCACCCTTCCGCAATTTGCTAGGCTCTTCGGTACCGTGCATTGCCCTTTCTCACCTCGAGAGTCGGTGCAAACTTCGCCGGTGCATCCAAACCCCATGATATGATACACTCTATCACACATAAGCCTCCTTATATCTTCCTCAAAACAACCACCATACCTACCTATTATGGCATTTCCATAGCCATTCCGAGATATATTTCCACGCAACTTCCATCATCATCATATACATGACTTGAGCATTCATTGTCATATTGCTTTGCATGATCGTAAGATAGCTAGCATGATATTTTCATGGCTTGTCCATTTTTTGATATCTTTGCTATGCTAGATCATTGCACATCCTGGTACACTGCCAGAGGCATTCATATAGAGTCATACTTTGTTCTAGTATCGAGTTGTAATTTTTTGAGTTGTAAGTAAATAGAAGTGTGATGATCATCATTATTCATTATTAGAGCATTGTCCCAGTGAGGAAAGGATGATGGAGACTATGATTCCCCCACAAGTCGGGATGAGACTTCGGACAGAATAAAGAAAAAAGAAAAAAAAAGTGAGGCCAAAAAGAGCCCAAGAGAAAAAAAGAGAAAAAAAAGAAGAAGAAAAAAGAAAAAAACTGAAATGAGAGAAAAAGAGAGAAGGGGAAATGTTACTATCCTTTCCACACTTGTGCTTCAAAGTAGCACCATGTTTTTCATATAGAGAGTCTCCTATGTTGTCACTTTCATATACTAGTGGGAATTTTTCATTATAGAACTTGGCTTGTATATTCCGATGAAGGGCTTCCTCAAATGCCCGAGGTCTTCGAGCAAGCAAGTTGGATGCACGCCCACTTAGTTTCACGTTGAGCTTTCATACACTTATAGCTCTTAGTGCATCTATTGCATGGCAATCCCTACTCCTCGCATTGATATCAATTGAAGGGCATCTCCATAGCCCGTTGATTAGCCGCGTCGATGTGAGACTTTCTTCTTTTTTTGTCTTCTCCATATTATCTCTACCACCATATTCTATTCTACCAATAGTGCTATATCCATGGCTTGCGCTCATGTATTGCATGGGGGTTGAAAAAGCTGAAGCGCGTTAAAAAGTATGAACCAATTGCTTGGCTGACACCGGGGTAGTACATGATTTATATTTTGTGTTAAGAAGATGGAGCATGACAAGGCTATATGATTTTGTAGGGATAGCGTTCTTTAGCATTTTTATTCTGAAAGGCATGATTGTTTGTTGGGATGCCTGAGTATTGATGTCTTTATATCAAATTATAGACTATTGCTTTGAATCGCTCATATCTTAATATTCATTCCATGATTAGATTATATGATCAAGATTATGCTAGGTAGCATTCCACATCAAAAATAATCTTTTTTATCATTTACCTACTCGAGGACGAGCAGGAATTAAGCTTGGGAATGCTGATACGTCTCCGTCGTATCTATAATTTTTGATTGTTTCATGCCAATATTCTACAACTTTCATATAATTTTGGCAACATTTTATATTATTTTTGGGACTAACATATTGATCCAGTGCCCAGTGCCAGTTCCTGTTTTCTGCTTGTTTTTGTTTCATAGAAAATCCATATCAAACGAAGTCCAAATGCAATAAAATTTTACAGAGAATTATTTTGGAATATATGTGATTTTTGGGAGGTGGAATCAACGCAAACAGAGGCCCACAACCTCCACAAGCCACATGGGCGCGGCCCCCCCAGGCGCGCGGTGGTGCCTCGTGGGCACACCGTAAGTCGGTTGGGGCTCTTCGTCGGCCGCAAGGAAGCTAATATATTGAAAAAAATCATCTTAAAATTTCAGCGCAATCGGAGTTACGGATCTCCGGGAATTTAAGAAACGGTGAAGGGCCAGAAAACGGGAGCGCGAAACAGAAGAGAACAGAGAGAGAGAGATCCAATCTCGGAGGGGCTCCCACCCCTCCGGGTGCCATGGAGGCCAAGGACCAGACGGGAAAACCTCTTCCCATCTAGGGGGCGGCCAAGCAAGAAGAAGAAGGAGGGGGGCTCTCTCCCTCTCTCTCCCGGTGGCGCCGGAACGCCGCCGGGGCAATCATCGTGACGGCGATCTACACCAACAACTTCGCCGCCGTCAACACCAACTCTCTCCCCCTCTACGCAGCGGTGTAACACCTCTTATCCCCGCTATAATCTCTACTTAAACATGGTGCTTAATCCTACATATTATTATCCAATGATTTGTGTCCATCCTATGATGTTTGAGTAGATTCGTTTTGTCCTATGGGTTGATTGATGATCGTGATTGGTTTGAGTTGTATGTTTTATTTTGGTGCTGTCCTATGGTGCCCTCCGTGCGCGCAAGCGTGAGGGATTCCTGCTGTAGGGTTTGTAATACGTTCATAATTCTCTTATAGTGGGCGGCTAGAGTGACAGAAGCTTACACCCGAGTAAGGGGGTTGTTGCGTATGGGAGTAAAGAGGACTTGATACTTAATGCTATGGTTGGGTTTTACCTTAATGATCTTTGGTAGTTGCGGATGCTTGCTAGAGTTCCAATCATAAGTGCATATGATCCAAGTACGGAAAGTATGTTAGCTCATGCCTCTCCCTCATATAAAATTGCAATAATGATTACCGGTCTAGTTATCGATTGCCTATGGACAAATGTTTCTCTTGTGTTACAAATGCTCTCTACTAAACAACTAACTTTTATTATCTTGCAAATTACTCGTAGTTTTATTTCCTCCAAGTACTTCTAGTTTTATTCTTGCAAGCCTATCCTATCACCTACAAAATAGTTTCATACTTGTTCTAGGTAAAGCGAACGTTAAGTGTGCGTAGAGTTGTATCGGTGGTCGATTGAACTTGAAGGGAATATTAATTCTACCTTTAGCTCCTCGTTGGGTTCGACACTCTTATTTATCGAAAAAGCTACAATTGATCCCCTATACTTGTGGGTTATCAATCCCTACTCCTCGCTTTGATATCTATTGGTGGGCATCTCCATAGCCCGTTGATTAGCCTCGTTGATGTGAGACTATCTTCTTATTTTTGACTTCCCCTATTGGTCCCTACCACCACACTCTATTCCACCCATAGTGCTATATCCATGGCTTGCTTTCATGTATTGCGTGGGGGTTGAAAAAGCTAAAGCGCGTTAAAAAGTATGAACCAATTGCTTGGCTAAAACCGAGGTTGTTCATGATAAATATTTTGTCTTAAGAAGATGGAGCATGACAGGATTATATGATTTTGTAGGGATAACTTTCTTTAGCATTTTTATATTGAAAGACATGATTGTTTATTAGTATGCCTGAGTATTGATGTCTTTATGTCAAACTATAGACTATTGCTTTGAATCATTCAGATCTTATTATTCATACCGTAAGAGAAAGATTACCTAATGAAACATGTTAGGTAGCATTCCACATCAAAAATTCTGTTTTGATCATTTACCTACTCGAGGACAAGCAGGAATTAAGCTTGGGGATGCTTGATATGTCTCCAACGTATCTATAATTTTGATAGTTCCATGCTATTATAGTATCAATCTGGAATGTTTTTATATGCAATTATATATCATTTTTTGGGACTAACCTATTAACCTAGTGCCCAGTGCCAGTTGCTATTTTTTGCTTGTTTTTGGTTTTTCAGGAAATCAGTACCAGACGAAGTCCAAATGCCACGAAACTTTTTGGAGATTTTTTTCTGGACAAAAGAGACCCTGGAGACTTGGAGAGGAGGCTGGAAGGTTCACGAAGCCTCCACAAGGCAACAGGGCGCGGCCCCAGGGGGCACGCCCTGATGCCATGTGGGGCCCTCGTGGCTCCGTTTGACCTAATTTCACTTCCATAAATTCTCAAATATTGGGAAACCAACAGAGAGCCACCCCGAATAACTTTTACACTGCCGCAAGCCTTTGTTCTTCCGCGATCCCATCTGGAGGCCTTTTCTGGTACTCTGCCGGAGGTGGAATCGATCACGGAGGGCCTCTACATCAACCTTGCTGCCCTTCCGATGATGTGCGAGTAGTTTACCAGAGACCTACGGGTTCATAGCTATTAGCTAGATGGCTTCTTCTCTCTCTTTGATCTTCAATACCATGTTCTCCTCGATGTTCTTGGAGTTCTATCCGATGTAATCTTCTTTTACGGTGTGTTTGTTGGGATCCGATGAAATGTGAGTTTATGATCAGATTATTCATGAGAAATATTTGAGTCTTCTCCGAACTCTTTTTTGCATGATTATTATAGCTTTGTATTTCTCTCTGATCTATCGATTTGGTTTGGCCAACTAGATTGGTTTATCTTGCAATGGGAGAGGTGCTTTGTGATGGGTTCAATCTTGCGGTGCTCAATCCCAGTGACAGAAAGGGACATGACACGTATTTGTATTGTTTCCATTAAGTATAAAAAGATGGGGTTTAATCATATTGCTTGAGTTTACTTTGTCTACATCATGTCATCTTGCTTAAGGCGTTACTCTGTTTCATACTTAATACCCTAGATGCATGCTGGATAGCGGTCGATGGGTGGAGTAATAGTAGTAGATGCAGGCAGGAGTCGGTCTACTTGTCTCGGACATGATGCCTATATACATGATCATTGCCATGAATCCGTCATAATTATTTGCTTTTATATCAATTGCCCAACAGTAATTTGTTTACCCACCGTATGCTATGTGTTCGGGAGAGAAGCCTCTAGTGAAAACTATGGCCCCCGGGTCTACTTTTATCATATATTAAAATCAAAAATTCCTTGCTACAATTTATTTACTTTTATTTTATTTAGTATTTTAGTTTATCTATCTACCACTATCAGAATTAATCCTTGCGAGGATTGACAACCCTCTTATTTGCGTTGGGTGCAAGTGTTTGCTTTTGTGTGTGCAGGTGTGCTTAAACGGAATTTTGCTTGGTTCTCCTACTGGATTGATAACCTTGGTTCTTAACTAAGGGAAATACTTATCTCTACTATACTGCATAATCCTCTCCTCTTCGGGGAAATACCAACGCAGTGTACAAGTAGTAGAAGACCAGGGAAAAGAACCTGTCTATCCGAGATAGCGCCTCGGATGCCCTTGAAGAGAGCCAGCAGGGCTCAGTATCCGAATCCAGCTCCGACCAGCCAGATGGATCCAGCGGGGTCCTCTCCTCCCAAGGTGGGAAGAGGGAGATGGCAGCGTCGGAGGGCGTCGAAGAGGTGCATCCTCCTCAGACTCTCAAGCGTCTGAGGAGGGGTCCGACAACTGTGATGGGCCAATCTTCGGCACCCGATGAGCAAATTAGCTTAGGCTCATTCGAGGACACCCGTCATCCTCGCAAGCACCCGGCGTCGAAAGGTGAGTGTCCAAGCTCACGCATTCCGGTTAGTGAAATGATCTACATGGAAATTTCACTTTTACCTTTTCTTTCTTTTACATGGAGCAATGCGATCTGCCGATCGAGGAGGACTCTGATGAGGGAGTTCCAAGGCCTTCACTAGCCTTGAGCTCCTCAGAGACGGCGCCCATTCCTCCCTCCACTTGAGCGGGGGTTGAGGAGGTTACGTCACACCCTCCTCCTCCAACGTCTAGTGCCGGGGGAGAGATTGATATCCCTATGGCCGAGGTTCATACCTCGGTTGTAGGGCAAAGTACTGAGGATCAGGGGGGAAAATCTCCCTCTGGTCAGGAAGAACTGGTGGTTAGTTGGCCAGCTTCCCCGGCCCACATAGCTCCAGAGCCACGGGGCCAACCAGGGACACCCCCTCCTCTGTTAACCGAGGATGGGGCGCCGAGGACAACACCTCCGATGCTCGGCCAAGAAAAGGCCGAGCTGTTGGAGTGCCAGTAGGCGATGGAGGCCACTTTAAATAGCGCATCCCTCCTTCCCGACCACCGTGCCATGTTGGGCACGGCCTTTACCCAGTTTCGGTCCGCCGAGGTTGGGATCCTGGTGGCATTCCTCGGCCTTGCCAAAGGCTTCGAGGTATCAATTTTTTTATGTTAAGTAATTTTATAGTTTATTTATGGTTCGAATAATACGCTAGGTATAACCAGTAGCCCTCAAGGAGGATGCCGAGACATCATCCGAAGACTTCAAAAATTGCATGGTTTAAAATGTTTTTACAAGCTTTGCTCAAGAGCGCAAATACAGTAGCCCCCGAACGTTAAGTCAGTTTAACAAACAGGCTTGAGGGTCAGAGTAGCCAAACGCCTTTTAATTATAAGTAGACGCGAGTATGCAGTAGCCCCCGAGACAGTTGTTGTCTTGAAAGAGCCGACAAGAGGATCGAATCTAATTTGAATCGGGTAACATTTTTTCTTATCTGCTTTCGCGTATGATTCTTGTAGGTCTCCACCTCTCATTCTGCTTCCAACTTATCAGAGTTGGAGGAGTTGAAGCACCGGTTTGCGCAATCTGAGGAGGAGGCTTGTCAGCTTCAGCAAGGGACGGAGAAAGCGCAAGGTAAGAATACACAGTTTCACGAGTTCATCTGCTCAAGAGCTATTATATCTAATTTAAGTTCGCATTTTGAACTTTGTAGCAACCGAGAAGGATCTGGCCGACTTGCGGGTCGAGCTTGAAAGGGCTCGGGCACAGGCTAAGCAGCAGAAGGCTGCGGCACAGAAGAGCGCCGAGGCCCTTGCCAAGGAGCAAAGGACTCGACAAGCTTCCCAATCTCGGATCTCCGAGGTGGAGGAAGATTTGGAGGTCATCATCACTGAACGTGATGCTTTGAAGGCCTATAAGGAGAAAGACGCCGCCGAGCTCAAGAACCTCGCGGCAGAGCGTCAAGATGCCACCCCCCAAGAAAATGCTGTGAAGGAGGAACAGCGGAAGGCGACCGAGATAGCCGCCGGTAAACCATACTTACTATAGTGTGTCTTCAGCCAACAAACCTTCCCCGAGCTGACGCAAAATTGGCGTTTGTTAGGCGCCTTCTCGGACCTCCCGCAAAGTGTGGACGATGCATGCTAGTACTTTGGCTCGCGCGAAGATGCAGCCGAGCAAAAGTCCTTCTGGCTGCAATTCAAGGAGCCGGCGGGCATTCCTATCCTCGGCAACCAACTGAAGTAGTTGGTAGAGCTGCAGCGGCCAGCCAAGCCGGCCATGGAGGACCTCTGCAAGGCGCTATGGCCGAGCGATCCTCTATCGAGCAGCTTCTTTGGTTTGGTGCACCGCCTCCAAGGAGTTGGTGCCCAGGTCGATCTATGGAAGCGCTAGCGTGCCTTGAAGGCGCAGGTAGGCGTTTGCGGCCATCCAGGCCCACTATCCCAAGCTGAAGCTGGAGCCGCTTGCCTTGGAGGGCCTTGAGAGGAACAACCGGAGGGTTCACCAGGAGGAGTACTTTGGCAAGGTTATGCCGGCTGCTCGGATATCCTAGGAGAAGTGCAAGAGGCAGTCAATTCTAGAAGATCTTGATTAGACTCTGCATTTTTATCTCCTCGGCATGCCGAGTTGTATGTGTAAAAAGACAAGCTCCCTTTTTAATTATAAGGAATGGCTTTGCTACTTTATGCTTATGCTTTTATTTTGACTCTATCGTGACCATTGAGATGTGTGGTTGGCTAGTCGTCGGCTTCCGCCCCTTAGTAGAAACTACTTAGGGTGTTTCCTTTTTTGATTGCAACCCTTAGCCGATGTCTCGGTGCCCGGAGGTGGTTATATCAGTGGAAACAAGGAAATTAGACCTTTAGGGCTAAAACATACACTTAGTCATAGGAGCTTTAGGTGGGGGCAAGCTAATAGCCCCCGGTGTATGTCGAGTCCTTGGATCATCCGAGGTCGAGCCACCAACACTTTAGCCTTTTCAAAAAAGAAGGCCCTTTGTTTTACACGGTTAGCCACTATCGGCTATTTTGTTTAACACTGCCTATGGTTCGCCGACCAATTTACGCGTGTTGTGACAGACAGCTTTCGGGTTTCTCCATCTGAGGTACTTGACCGATAAAATCAGAAGTAACAATCACAGTGGTTCTCCCTTTACACCCTTAGCTGAACAAAGCAGAAATGTAAGGGGTAAGCACAGGAGCCGGACAACCCATCTATTGCTCAAAGACACAAGTCGAAATCGATGCATACATACGCGAAATACCAAGGATGTTTTGCCAAGGACCCCGCAGAGTACATTGGCGTCTTGTGGGTTCGGCTCTAGTCGCAGCCCCCCGTTCAATATTGTCGATGCTTTAAAGGCGTTTGGCGTTGTACCGTAAGATGTATGCTTGGCGCTTTTTTGAAAGGAGTGAAAGGATGCACCATGAGTGTATGCGCTGCCTGAAGATTCGGGCGTCTCTTTATTCAAAATAGAAAAGGTTGAACCTAACAGTCTGAGCTATAACTTAAGGATACATAAATTAGAGGGTATTACAAAGGCCTATTTGAAGAGTAGACACATTTAAACTTCGATCCTCCGGCTTCATGTTCCATGTCGCATCGTTGTAGCGTAGCATCCATGCGTCTCTGCCGAACAGAGACAACAACCATTGTTGTTCCTCTATAGTCTATACTGTCCAACCAGAGATTCTTTGGTTAATCCGAGGATGGCAACCTCCACTTGTTTTGTAGCCACCCTTTCTGCCCTAAGGCATTTTAATGGCGATTGGATGCTTTTAAGAGCATGCTTCGGTGGAGGGTCCCGTCGTTAGCTCTAGGCTGTTTGCTAGCCCCCGGTAGAGCTATCTATGTAGCTTGATGGCCGAGGTAGTGTACGGTTTGGCCTCCATCGGTCATTGGTTGTACTTTAAGCCCGTGCCCTTTATGGTACGAGCGAGCTTTGGGTGCACATCATGACATGTTGCCCTGAGTTTGGAATATCGAGCTTGACGCTTGATTCTGAGGATTTTGAGATGTTCGTCAGTTTTTCCGACGAGGCATCTCTAGTGTGTTTTGTGCTCCGCTGCGCCCCATGGAATTTTCAACGCGAAGTTATGTATCCGAGGAATGTAGGCCTCGGTCATGTAGCGGGGGCAGTGGAGCATGCATCCCTATTTAGGGCCACCAACTGCGTGCCCCGAGGAGTTGTTCATGCCTTTTGGGTGTTTTATATGATCATGGCTACTTGACAAAGCCCGAGCCTTTGATGCCTCCTCGGTGGCTTGCACCTTAGCCGCAAAGGTCGCGGTTTGCTCTTCTATTCGGAGAGAGCGTTCCTTGTTCCCATTGACTATGATGACACCATTGGTGACGGTGTCATGTATTAGGGGGTGCTAACCGGGCCGACCCGTCTCCTCGGATGGGCCGGTGTACCCCCGTGCATGACCAAGATGGACACCAGAGGCTGTACGAGGGAGGCGTGATCAATGCTGTCTCTGCCGAAGACTTGTAGTACACTTCAAGATTTGTCCAGCCGCCTTATTCCTAGATATCGACACTGTAACCCTAGATACCCTCCCTGGCGTGTATATAATCCATAGGGTTTAGCCCGTAGGGGGGACATCAACGCAACATTGCTTACCTAGACTTAGAAGTTAGACTCACATTACGATCTCGAGGTAGATCAACTCTGTACTCGATACATCTTCATCAATATAACAGAAGCAGGACGTAGGGTTTTACCTCCATCAAGAGGGCCCGAACCTGGGTAAACACCGTCTCCATTGTCTCTGTTACCATCGATCCTAGATCCACAGCTCGGGACCCCCTACCCCGAGGTCTGCCGGTTTTTACACCGACACTGGTGCTTTCATTGAGAGTTCCGCTGCGCGATCACCGGAAGGATCGATGGCTCACCTGCGGATCAATCACACCAACGGCTGTGGGGACGTCTATGTCCCCGGACAGCTCTTCGTTTTCGGCAGCATGATGTTCTGCGCCGATTCGACGGGGCACTTAACTTCCGTCGAGAACTACACGCCAGGACGGGTCATAACCTTCGGTGGCCTCGAGTACACTGCCGATTCCCGCGGCGAACTCGTCCTATCGCGATGGACGCCCGGCCTGATCGAAGGCTTGACCAGCTCTGGAGGCTCGACCCCGGAGCCGAACTCTGTCATGACGTCTTTTGAGACTAACGACGCTGCCACTCCGGCTGATCTCCCCTCGACCACTAGTTCGGAGAAAGATCTTGCTCCCACTCTCGAAGCGGCGCCAGAGATGATTTCGAATCAAAACACCGAATTACGTTCAGACTCCCTTCGCTCCGAAGACACGCCTGGTCACATACCGGATGTGCTTCGAATCGGCCCTGCCTACGGCGCATCCATGGATCCCGAAGAGTTATCTCACCTTGATGAGATGCTTTGCCGCATCCAGAGCATGTCCATCTCGGACGGCAAGACTTCGGTTTACGACCAGATCGGACTTAAAGCCGACGACAGGGAAATTTACATCCCACCCACCACCCACCTAGTCGCCACGATCGACGATTTAACCGACGTGTTGGACTACGGCGAACCCTCAGATATGGAGGAGGACGCCGACGGCCCCATCGAGAACACCCTGCCCTCGGTCAACACGGGCAGGTGGACCGCCACATCCACCTGCGATGTCTATATGGTGGACACCCCCAAATCCCCTCCCAGACGCCGGCGACGGCGCCGAAGGGGCAATAATGGGGAACCTAGTGGCAACGACGCAACAGCCAATGACGGCAATGAGGAGGACGGCGACGCCGGTAACCCTGAGGAGGACATTCAAGCCTCCCCAGTAAGGAACGGCACACCAGACCGACCTCTTGTGGACTCTGATCCCGATGACCTCTTCGAAGGGACCGGCGATAATTACATGCCGGAGTCCGAGGAGGACGACAACCTCGGTACCGAGGACTTCATCGTCCCCGAGGACCCCTTCGAACAAGAACGCTTCCGACGACGCCTCGTTGCGACGGCCCGGAGCTTAAAACGCAAGCAGCAGCAGCTGCAGGAAAATACCGACGCGCTAAATGACAAGTGGGTTGAAGTGCTCTCTACAGAGCAGGATATGGAGAACCGACGCCATAGTGCACCGAAGTCTTACCCACGCAGGCGCCTCCTACCAAAATTTGATGAAGAACTCGCTGACGACCTTGATCGGCCCCCTAGAGGCCGGGACAGGCCAGGACGAGAAGAACACGGTGAAAGGCCACCTCCACGCCGTCATGGTAAAGACCCCGTGGACTACCTGGATCCTCGCGACGCTAGACGTCGTATCGAAGAAAATAGGCCCCCCCCCTCGATCCATCTACGGATCAAGGGGACGTGCCCCCGCTGGGCCCAACGGCTACGACACCTAGATGGACAGGAACAGCCGTGCCCGAGATCAAGCCTACTCAGGGCTCTCTCCCGAGACCCGACGAGATCCTCCTCGGTCCCGAGGTCCAGCTCACCCAATCTGCTTTACAGACCGGGTGATGGAACATTAGTTCCCGGAAGGGTTTAAACCCATTAACATAGAACCATACGACGGTACCACAGACCCAGCAGTCTGGATCGAGGATTTCCTCTTACATATACATATGGCCAATGGAGATGATCTCCATGCCATCAAATATCTGCCACTCAAGTTAAAGGGGCCGGCGAGACACTGGCTCAATAGCCTCCCCCCTCACTCTATCGGCAGCTGGGAGGCCCTGGAAGACGCTTTTCGGGCAAACTTCCAGGACACGTATGTCCGACCTCCGGACGCTGATGACCTCAGCCGTGTTACCCAGCAGCCAGGCGAATCAGCCCAGAAATTCTGGAACAGGTTCCTCACCAAGAAGAACCAGATTATAGACTGTTCCGATGCCGAGGCCATCGCCGCCTTCATAAATAATATTCGGGACGAATGGCTAGCCCGACAGCTCGGCCAGGATAAGCCGAGGACTATGGCCGCCCTGACGTCTCTAATGACCCGCTTTTGCACGGGAGAGGATAGCTGGCTCGCCCGAAGTACTCATAACGGCGAGGCAGGCACCTCGGAAACCCGTGACGCCAATGGAAAACCGAAGCGCAGGTATAAAAACGGCGGAAGTGACACCGAAGACGCCGCGGTCAATGCTGGATTCACCGGACCTAAATCCGGGCAGAAAAGGAAACCCTATAAGGGGAACAAAGACGGACCTAGACAGCTTGACAGGCTCCTGGACCGCCCATGTGGGATTCATGGTACTCAGGAAAAACCAGCAACACACACTAATAGGAATTGTTGGGTCTTCAAACAAGCTGGCAAGATAGCGGCGGAGGGTCAGAATAAAACCCAACACCGCAGCGATGATGAGGATGAACCTCGACAGCCCAATAAGTGAGGGCAAAAGAAATTTCCAAATGAGGTAACAGAGTTTAATATGATCTATGTCACCCACATCCCTAAACGGGAGAGAAAGCGTGTGCTTTGGGACATATACGCGTTGGAGCCAGTCGCCCCGAAGTATAACCCATGGTCGGCCTACCCGATCACCTTCGACAAGCACGATCATCCGACCAGCATCAGGCATGGCGGATCTGCGGCGCTCGTTCTGGACCCTATTGTTGATGGTTATCATCTAACATGCGTCCTGATGGACGGGGGAAGCAGTCTTAACCTCATCTACGAGGACATGGTTCGGAAGATGGGCATTGACTCATCTCGGATCAAACCGAGCTCTACCACCTTTAAAGGTGTCATTCTGGGCATCGAAGCCCGTTGTACCGGGACAGTCACCCTCGAGGTAGTCTTCGGTTCGCCCGAGAACTTCAGAAGCAAGGAGTTAATATTTGACATCGTACCCTTCCGGAGTGGATACCATGCGCTCTTAGGACGCACGGCCTTCGCACGTTTCAACGCAGTCCCCCATTACGCCTACCTCAAGCTCCAAATGCCGGGACCCAACGGTGTCATCACAGTCAATGGTAACACCGAGCGTTCACTCCAGACAGAGGAACAGACCGCGGCTTTTGTAGCCGAGGTCCAAACGTCCGAGGAGGCAGCCCGTAGCGATAAACGCGCCGCTCGCTCTTTGAAGCGAGTCTGGGCTACACAAGTCGACCTCGGCCAGCTACCCCCGCACCCGAAATAGGGATGCGGGCTCCTCGCGTGCCCTAGCTGCGGGCACTACGTCCCCAGGGTGCACAACTTCGCACTCAAAATTCCCTGGGACGCCGAGGAGCCAATACAACTACCCACGCGTCACGCGCGGATCAACCATGCGAGGACAAGGCTTAGCGCCCATGCATAGACAGGCATCTGTAAAAGAAGCAGCCGAGCGTCACTACGTCTCTGTGGCCTTAACCATAGAACGATGCCGGCAAACACCTCCCTTTGGGGAACTCGGTTATTAAACACTTCGAGTGTATAAAGGGCCGGTCAGGCATTAGCCTTCACCAACCAGCCATCATCAATCAAGAGCGATCTGTTTAACAGTTCGGAAACGCAGACGTGCGACAGGCTTCGGTCCGGATCTTTTCAAATCCGTCAGTAATTATCCGACCTTTTTTCCTTCCTCCCTTACTATTCACGTTGTACTCTTTCAATTACTCTCGTCACAACTGGGCTTGTACATGCTTGACCCTATGATATAAAGAAACCGTGCCCTTTCAAGGTCTTTATTGTATTTATTTATCAGCATAGCTCCGGGACGATGAAGTATCTAAAAAAGATGCAATTGTATATAAAAGTCCGATGTATTCGGCGTCCCAGATTTTTGGCCTTATATGCATCAGTTTCGAACCTAGATTTCGGTCAATAGTTGGGTTGCCCGGCTCCTATGTGTACCCCTTACGTTCCCGATGTATTCGGCTAAGGGTGTAACGGGAGAACCACTGCGATTGCGCCGCCAGGTTAATTGGCACGACGCCTCAGTGGAGAAAGCCGAAAACTGACTATCTGGGTACGCGCAAACTGGTCTGCCATCCGGTGACCGCGTCAAGCGATGTGACGATAGAGATCACCCATGTCAAACGAAGGGCTTTTATTTCTAGCCAAAGTGTGTCACGGCCTAGACCTCGGCCGCGTTGCCGCACACTCCCTACGCCGGGGGCTGGTCCTCAGCCCCCACAGTCAAACTCCTACGACTAAATGAAAGATATCAAGCCACTATAGTCCGATTGCCTAGTTCCTCTAAGTCATTGACCGCCTCCGGGTACCGAGACGTCGGCCAAGGATCATATATGCCTTAAGGAACACCCTCTGTATAACCTACACTGGGGCTGAAGCTAACGACTGGCCACTCTCATTTTTGAACAGTCATATTGGAGGCATAATTGAATTATAAAATAAAATCATATGGAATCTCAAGTCATCTTCATTCAAACACGGGATAGAGTCTTTACATTATACACTCCGGCATTCCGGAGCGTCACCTAAAAATACAGCGTGTCCTGGGGGAACATGGCCTCGGTTGCCCGAGCTCCGGCCTCGACCTCGGCGAAGAACTGCTCGGCGGTCCGCGGCTTGTCGGCAGGAGGGCCAGCGGCACACGTCTCCACGTCAACCTTGCGGAAGTGAGTCTTCACGCAAGCGTATGCCCTCCGTGCCCCTTCGAAGCATGCGGACCTCTTCCAGCGCTCAACGCAGGGCACGGCGTTTTGGAGCCGGGCCGTCAGGCCGAAGAGACTCTTCGGCATGGCTTCAGCAGGCCACAAAGCGACGCAGAGGTCCTGGAGTGCAGGCCTTGTCATGCGGAACAGCTTGACTAGCTGCTTCACTCGATGATTCAGCAGCTGTGCAGACGGTGACCCCGGGAATTGACCCCAGAAGACCTTCTCCGCCTCATGGCCCGCCAGTTGGCCGAAATATGCCACCGCATCCTCCGTGCTCTGCGGAAGATCCTCGAAGACCTCGGCGGAACGCCATAATCGGGTGAGCTTGACACACCCTTTGCTGCCAAATGCACATTGCAGCAAGAATTTCTTACCCGAGGCGATTTGCTCCACTTGCTGGAGCACCTCGCGATCCGCTCGGGACGAGGTCTTGAGCTCGGCGTGGGCGTGCTGCAGCTTCTCGAGCTCTTCCTTCGTCTGCTGCCCCTCCTCCTGAAGTTTGTCGCGTGCTTCGAACACGCCCTTCAAGGTCTCCTCTACTTCCAGCACCCGTGCCTGGTGCTTCTCTCCGGCCGCCTTTTCGGCAGCCTGGGCCTTCTCGGCCGCGGCGGCAGCATTCTCCTGCTGCCGCACCTCTTCTCGAGCTCTATCAAGCTCGGCCTTGAGCATCTCCAGCTCCGCTGTCAACATAGTTCGGCCTTAGTTATTTCGCTTCACACACATTACACATATATAGCAAATATGCAAAGCCAGTTTCCACTTGCTTACCTTGAGACTGCTCAAGTTTCCGGTTCATCTCCGCTATCTCTTCGGAGATGGAGTCCGGAGTCGAGGTCGCAACCTGGAACAAAACGGATCCTTATTGTCAAGGGAACAATTCAGATCACTCATCGGCTCCTACTACGTCAAGCGACCCCGATGCCGGTTTCTTGAAACTGACTTCGGGCTCGGGGGCTACTCACTCACTATGCCGTTTAGAAGGCTATACCCTTATGTCCTCGGACAAAACTCGCAAAAACAAAAAGCTTAATGCACAGAAATCGTACCTCGAAACCTGCTGCGAGGTTCTTAAAAACCTCGTGCAGGACGGCCCCTACGGACTGGTAGCTCTCCAGCGCCGTGCCCATCAAGGCACGGAGCTCCTCCTTGATGGAAGCACCCCTCAGGGTCTCCTCCACCTCCTAGGTCCACCCCACGCCAGCCCGTCCCTGGGCAGTAGGCTGGGGCGACGGAATGACCTCGGGTGTCTCCATCCGAGTGGCCTCCGCCCGTTGTGGGGGAGCCAAGGTAGACTCCGGCTGGGCCAACGGCTGGCCCGGCAGTTCTTTGATGACCTCGGGGTGCTCCGTCCCCGGGTCTTGTCTGGCCGAGGTGTCGTCCTCGGCCGCGGTCACCACCTCGTCGGCCCCCGTCAAGTTGACCTCGGGGACCATGGTGGACGTCGCCTCCCCCAGACCGTCAGGCTTTGGGGGAGAAGCAGCGGGCTCTGGAGTCCCGCTGGTTGATGGCAGCCCGTCTGAAGAGCCGCTGGGGATTACCCTCGGCGGACTATGCATGAAAAACTACTTGTGTAAGATTCCCCCTTACTGAAAAAAGTCACTTAAGGAAAGACGATAGAGATAAGGGCTTACCCTCGAGGTGCCGGTTTCTTCCTCCCCGTTGCGAGGGGGTCTTCCTCTGAGTCACCGGAGAGTTCGGCCCTCTCCGATGACTTGTTGGTGGCCTCGGATGAGGCTCGCCTCGGCCTCTTTGAGCCTTTCGGCGGCATGGCCACATCGGCGTCTTCTATCGCCAACCTCTTCCCCTTCGGGGGGGGGGGGATTTCCTCCTCGCCCTCCTCGGCGCCGCCATCTTGAGCGGCGGAGGTGTGGGTCTCTTCTGACCGGGTGACCGAGGTCCCCCTGGTCCGAGCACTGGACTTCCCCGTCTGGGGCTTCGTCCCTTTGGAGGCCACCACATGTGGCTCCTCGGTCAGAAGTGCTGAGAGCAGGGGAGTTGGGGGTTGCTCCGGCAGTGGGGCTGGGCATCGTACCTCTTTTACCCAAGCCGACCACTTCTGCAAAATGTCAAAACACGACGATTCGGGTAAGAACTTTGATCCTCGACACAATCAACAAAGTACGGAGATTAAGGGGCAAAATTACTTACCGGGGGGGCCTCATAGCCGTGCTCGAGGCCGCGGTCCTCTCCCACCTGGGGGATCTTATCCTTGGCCAGCTTGATGAGCTTCGTCCACATGGTGGCCAAGGTGGAGCGGAAGAAGGTGTTGATGGTGTCCATGTCTTCGGGCTTTTGTGCCCACATCGGCTTAGCCCGAAACTGGAGGGGAAGTGTACGGCGATTGAGCATGACATTGATGACGTCGGCCAGCTCAACCTTCCCCGTCATGGACCACCACAGGACCTTGTCGATCAGGGTCTCCACCTCTTCTGGCTTCCCCCAAACAACGCCCTTCTCCTTCCAGGACTTGAGTTTCTTGGGTGGCCCGGCCGAGAAGGCCGGGACTTCAGTTTGACCAGGGACAAGAGGTTCAGTGATATAAAACCACTCCCTCTGCCATTCCTTCACCGTTTCGATGAAGGTTCCTTTGAACCAGATGGCCCCCTGGTTCTTGCTGACCATGGCACCCCCACACTCCGCGAGATCCTGACCACTGGATTTCAGTTTGATCCCAAAGAGCTTCAGCCATAGGCCGAAGTGTGGCTCGCAGAGGAGGAAAGCCTCACAAACTGTGATGAAAGCGGCGAGGTGGAGAATAGAGTTGGGGGGCATGTGGTGGAAGTCTAACCCATAATAGAACATTACCCCGCGCACAAAGGGATGCAGCGGGAACCCCAGGCCTCGGATGAGGTGGGGGACAAACACTACCCGCTCCCCGGCGTTGGGAGCGGGCACCAGTTGGTCGGCCGATGGAGCGCGGGCAGCGATGGTAGGGGCTAGGTACCCCGCGTCGCGCAGCTCGGCGATGGTCGCCGCTGTCACCGTGGAGCTGCCCCAGTGCCCCTTGAGGGTGTCGGCCATGGTTGGTTGAGAAGACTGAGCTCGCGAACAGGGCGGGCGTGCTGGTTGGATCTGGGCGTTGGAGCTAGACGGTGTTGTAGTAGGGAAGGAATGGGAGCGTGCGTCGTTGCGCTGTTCTCCCTTTGGTTCTTATAGACCTATAAAAGGCCAAGAGTCCCCTGCTGCGCCGATAAATTCGCGGCCGCTATCAAAAATGCCATTGAAACATATGGGGGGAAACAAAATCTTGATGATATCCCTGAGAAAGCAGGCACGATCTCTGTTTCAAACGGACGTGCCAGTAAACAAGTTGCCTCGAACCGCGATTTGAGGATGAGGCAGTAACTGCTCAACTCGTCATGAAGCGAGCCTCTCCGTTAAAGTTGTCAGGATTGGATTGTTCATACCTGTACGACCAGCCTTCGAGGCTAAGATACTTACACCCCTCGGGCAAGGGTGCCAGCTCGGTTGGACCACGGATATCGATGCCTGTTAAAGAGAATCCGAAATATAAAGTGGAACTCGTCTGTCAAGCCAAAGACTCCGGATCCGAAGTAACATCTGTCAACCATCGTCCTCGGCGTAGAAGACCAGTTCGAGGGCTACTAACGGTGTCCTGGATTAGGGGGTGCTAACCGGGCCGACCCGTCTCCTCGGATGGGCCGGTGTACCCCCGTGCGTGGCTAAGATGGACTCCGGAGGCTGTACGAGGGAGGCGTGATCAATGCTGTCTCTGCCGAAGACTTGTAGTACACTTCAAGATTTGTCCAGCTGCCTTATTCCTAGATATCGACACTGTAACCCTAGATACCCTCCCTGGCGTGTATATAAGCCATAGGGTTTAGCCCGTAGGGGGGACATCAACGCAACATTGCTTACCTAGCCTTATAAGTTAGACTCACATTACGATCTCGAGGTAGATCAACTCCGTACTCGATACATCTTCATCAATATAACAGAAGCAGGACGTAGGGTTTTACCTCCATCAAGAGGGCCCGAACCTGGGTAAACACCGTCTCCATTGTCTCTGTTACCATCGATCCTAGATCCACAGCTCGAGACCCCCTACCCCGAGGTCTACCGGTTTTTACACCGACAATTGGGCCCCGACATCTTTAGCTTTAGATAAGCGAAGTGCGGGACGACATGGAATCGCGCGAAGGAGGTTCGTCCGAGGAGGGCGTGATTACCAGTCCAGAAGGGGACGATATCAAAGATTAATTCCTTGCTCCAAAGATTTTCGGGCATGCCAAAGACTATGTCTAAGGTCAAGCTCCCCGCGCACCGCGCTTCAATTCCCGGTATAATACCCTTGAAGGTGGTATTACTGGGTCAGATCAGTGCTCGGTCGATATGCATTTTCTTGGATGTGTCTGCATATATCAGGTTAAGGCTGCTCTCGGCGTCCATAAGCTCTCGGGTCATATGAAAACCGTCCACTATGGGTCGAGTACCAGCGCGGCCATGCCTCCATGCGGATGCTCGTCGGGTGGTCTCTTCGGTTGAATATGATCGCGATCTTCGACCATGGGTTATGTTTTGGCCCGGTGATACGTCTCCAACGTATCTATAATTTTTGATTGTTCCATGCTGTTATATTATCAATCTTGGATGTTTTTATATAAATTTAAAGCAATTATATATCATTTTTTGGGACTAACCTATTAACTTAGTGCCCAGTGCCAGTTGTTGTTTTCTGCCTGTTTTTGGTTTTACAGAAAATCAATACCAAACGAAGTCCAAATGCATGAAACTTTTTGGAGATCTTTTTCTGGACAAGATAAACACTAGAAGCTTTGGGAGAAGACCAGAC
The DNA here is from genome assembly GCA_039707655.1 of Elymus sibiricus. NCBI lineage: Eukaryota > Viridiplantae > Streptophyta > Magnoliopsida > Poales > Poaceae > Elymus > Elymus sibiricus. Next base: position 260,999,566 of record CM077674.1, read on the forward strand.
GCCAGAGGAGGTGGCCACGAGCCACCAGGGCGCGCCTGGGGGAGCAGGCGCGCCCTGGTGCCTCGTGGGCCCACCTCAGCTCCGTTTGACCTAATTCCACCACTATAAATTCCCAAAAATCTGGAAACCACCAGGGGAGTCCACGAAATACTTTTTCCGCCGCTGTCAGTTTCTGTTTTCGAGAGATCCCATCTGGAGGTCTTCTCCGGTACTACGCCGGAGGCGGAATCGATCACGGAGGGGCTCTACATCAACCTTGCTGCCCTTCCGATGATGCGTGAGTAGTTTACCACAGACCTTCGGGTCCATAGTTAGTAGCTAGATGGCTTCTTCTCTCTTTTTGATCTTCAATACAATGTTCTCCTCGATGTTCTTGGAGTTCTATCCGATGTAATCACTTTTTGCGGTGTGTTTGTTGGGATCCGATGAATTGTGAGTTTATGATCAGATTATCCATGAATATTATTTGAGTCTTCTCTGATCTCTTTTATGCATGATTATTATAGCTTTGTATTTCTTCTCCGATCTATTGATTTGGTTTGGCCAACTAGATTGATTTATCTTGCCATGGGAAGAGGTGCTTTGTAATGGGTTCGATCTTGCGGTGGTCAATCCCAGTGACAGAAAGGGACATAACACATATGTATCGTTGCTATTAAGGGTAAAAATATGGGGTTTATTCATGCGTGAGTTTATCTTGTCTACATCATGTCATCTTGCTTAAGGTGTTACTCCGTTCTTTTATGGACTTAATACACTAGATGCATGCTGGATAGCGGTCGATGTGTGGAGTAATAGTAGTAGATGCAGGCAGGAGTCGGTCTACTTGTCTCGGACATGATGCCTATATACATGATCATTGCCTTGGATATCGTCATGATTATTTGCTTTTCTATCAATTGCCCAACAGTAATTTTTCTACCCACCGTATGCTATTTTCTTGAGAGAAGCCTCTAGTGAAAACTATGGCCCCCGGGTCTATCTAAATCATATTACTCCTAAAAATACTTGCTGCAATTTTATTTTATTTTGTATTTTTGTTTCAATCTATCTATCTATCACATACAATTTAATCTTGCAATTGACCGTCGAGGGATTGACAACCCCTCGTTTGCGTTAGGTGCAAGGATTTGTTGTCTATGTGCAGGTACTGCTAAAGAGGTGTTGCGTGATTCTCCTACTGGATTGATAACCTTGGTTTCATAACTGAGGAAAATACTTACCTCTACTATGCTGCATCATCCCTTCCTCTTCGGGGAAAATACCAACGCAAGCTACAAGTAGCACCCGGCTGGATCCACAGCATACACCTCACGGAGTGCACGCTTCCTCTCCTTCTTGGTTACGTGAGTTACATATATCATGTTCACATCTTTGACCTAGGGAGGGAATTGCTTATGGCCACCATTACTTGATCCAGGCTGGTCGTCGTCCTTGTTACGAGACTGGCCTTTGCCTTGGTTCTCGGTCGCTACCTTGTCGGCTTGCTTGATAACCCAGCAATTCCGGTTGCTTTGAGTAGCGAGCTTGTCGGGGGTGTCATGAATGGATCATGGTTTATCCAAGATTTTGTCCAAGGTTGACGGTCCATCCCTGTTCCCTTGAAAGGGCTTCCTTTTATTGCCACCACGCTGGTTACTAAAGCCGGCATTGACCGTGGCATCCTCGGCGTCGTTGTTGCTCCCTCTATTGCGGCACTTATTATTCTTATTCCGCTGAGGCTTCCCATTTCCATCGCGCACTTCGGAGGTGCCTGGGTCGCCATGACGGGTGCTCTTTCGAGCTAACCAGGTGTCTTCTCCAACGTAGAATCGGGTCATTAAATGTGTAAGGGACGCCATTGTCCGAGACTTTTCCTGTTCGAGCTCTCTAGCGAGCCATTCACCTCAGATACTGTGCTTGAAGGAAGTGATCGCCTCGGCATCCGGACAATCCACTATTTGGTTTTTCTTCGTCAGGAACCGATTCCAGAATTTCCTAGCGGACTCCCCTAGTTTCTGTATGATGTGGCCGAGGTCATCGGCATCCGGGGGTCGGATATAAGTGCCCTAGAAGTTTGCTCGGAATGCATCCTTGAGCTCCTCCCAACCGCCAATGGAGTTCTCTGGTTTCAAGGGTAGATATTTGATGGCGTGAAGCTCATCACCTTGGGCCATGTGTATATGCATTAGGAAATCCTCAATCCACACGGCGGGGTCCGTAGTTCCATTGTACTGCTCCATGTTTATGGGTATAAACCCTTCCGGGAACTCGTGCTCCATAACCTCATCTGTGAAACACAGAGGATGGGCGGCTCCTCAGACGTTGGCTATGGCACGACGGGCGTCGGATGTTGTCAGGGTTTGATTGCGTGTGTAATCGCGCGGGTCCCCATTCTTGGCTACCCAAGCCAGGTATCCCACCTGTCCAGCTGTTGGGCGCTCCCTGGGTTTGTAGATCGACCGTGATGGAGCAGCTTGAAGTTTGCCTCGTAGGTCATTTTCATGAGTCAGCTGGGGTGGATTTACTCCTACCCGGCGTCGGGGGACCTCGGGTGGGTCCTTGTATCCGCCAGCTGTCCTATCTCGGCCCCGAGGAGGGCGGTCGGGCTTCTCGGCCCAACCGTGCTTTGATAGCACGCTACCGTCAGCTTCCTCGTCTAACTCTGGGAGTAAATTTCTCCGGGGGTAGAATGCGTTAGCCCTGTTCTTTGCAAGATTGTCCTCAAGATCCTGCTCAGCCTTGAAGAGTTTGACCCATCTATCATTTAGTTGACCCTGCTCGGACTGCAACTTTTGGGTCTTCTGCTGAATGCTCTTGGTCGTACTGGCAATCGCTTGCGGTAGGCTTCGAGCTGAGGTTGCTTGAGAGGCTCCTCAAAAATGTCAAATTCATCGGGGCCGAGGCTTCTATCCTCCCCAGACTCAAGGTAGTAGTCGGCATCCTCGGGGTCATCATCGTCCCCATTGCTGCTGACGTTGTCCCTGTTGCCGATGTTGTCGCCATTGTCGGTATTATCACCGTTATCGGCGTTGTCGGCGCTGTTTAGAGCGGCTTTATCGTCAATGGTGTCACCATTTCCAGTGTCGTCGTTGCTTCCCTCGTTGTCGCCAGTGCCACTTTTACGTCGGCCCTTGCGTCGGCGTCTTGGGTTTTTTTCGCTCCCTCCTCCGTCTTTGGGGGTATCCACCATATAGACGTCATAAGTGGAGATAGCGGCCCACTTGCCGGTGTTACCGGTGACAGGTGGTGAGTCAGTGCCCGACATCTCATCGACATCTTCATCCATGTTGGCATACTCGTCAAAAGCATACGCTAAAACGTCGGTTAAATCCTCGACGGCAGCGGCTATATGGGTGGAGGGCAGGCTTAAAATTCCAACCTCTCCGGGTTTCCCCCGATCCAATCGTAGATTGATACTTGATCGTCCAAGATTGACAGGATGTGAATCCGATCTAACATCTCTTTAGCAGCGTGATATCGGCCCCGCGCATCTCTTGACAGTAGGCGGGGTTTAGTTGAAGTTTGCCCGAGGTTCCACCTGACGTGTCCTCGGGGGTTTCGGTGGTCGGATATGAAGTTTGATCGGACAGGGTAATGCACGGGTCCGAGCTCGAGGCCGGATCCAAGATTGAATCTGGTGCTACGGCAGCGTTGGCAGGAGCCTCAGTCTGGTCTGATACCCAGCTCAAAAAACCAAGCTCACCACGGGAATCCATGGCATATTCCAGATTGCCAAACCTGAAAGTCTGGCCTGGAGCGAGATTCTCAACCTGGTCGAGGTGGCCAGTCGAGTCGGCGTGCAGCACGATGCTGCCGAAGGCAAAAAGCTGTCCGGGGAACAACGTCTTCCCACAACCAATGTTCCCGTTGATCCGAAGATGAGCCATCGCGCCTTTGTGACCACACAGTGGGACCTGCATGGGCCACCAATGTTAGAGCTAAATCCGGCAGATCTCAGGTAGGGGGTCCCAAGCTGGTGATCCTGGCTTGATGGTAACAGGAAGTAGAGATACATAGTATTTACCCAGGTTTAGGCCCTCTCGAAGAGGTAAAACCCTACGTCCTGCTTGTATTGTATTGGTCATGGATGGGGTACAAAGTACAGGATGATCTACCTCGAGGTCGTATGAATGAATATAACCTGCCTCTACGGACTAAAACCCTCAGCTTATATAGGGACCGAGGGGTACCTAGGGTTACACATGATCGGTTGCATCTAGAGATAAACATGCCGTATATTTGAATATGTCTTGAATTATACGCCAAGTCTTCGGAGGATTCCATCTTGATTACGCCGAGCGCTGATAACCCACAAGTATAGGGGATTAGTTGTAGCCATTCTCGATAAATAAGAGTGTCGAACCCAACGAGGAGCTAAAGGTAGAATCAATATTCCCTTCAAGTTATATCGACCACCGATACAACTCCACGCACACTTAACATTCACTTTACCTAGAACAAGTATGAAACTAGAAGTACTTTGTAGGTGTAATGCTAGAACTACTTTGCAAGAATAAAACTAGGAGTACTTTGCAAGAATAAAACTACGAGTAATTTGCAAGATAATAAAAGATAGTTGTTTAGTAGAAAGCTTTTGTAACACCAGAAAAGGATTTTTCCCTAGGCAATTGATGTCTACTACACAACTTATTCTTGTAGACTCGTGTTGGGCCTCCAAGCGCAGAGTTTTGTAGGACAGTAGCAATTTTCCCTCAAGTGGTTGACCTAAGGTTTATCAATCCGTGGGAGGCATAGGATGAAGATGGTATCTCTCAAACAACCCTGCAACCAAATACAAGAAATCTCTTGTGTCCCCAACACACCAAATACAATGGTAAATTGTATAGGTGCACTAGTTCGGCGAAGAGATGGTGATACAAGTGTAGTATGGATAGTAGATATAGGTTTTTAGAATCTGAAAATTAAAAAACAGCAAGGTAGCAAGTAACAAAAGTGAGCACAAACGGTATTGCAATGCTTAGAAACAAGGCCTAGGGTTCATACTTTCACTAGTGCAATATCTCCACAATGCTAACATAATTGGATCATATAACAGTCACTCAACGTGCGATAAAGAATCACTCCAAAGTTCCTATTCGCGGAGAACATAAGATAGAAATTGTTGTAGGGTACGAAACCACCTCAAAGTTATCTTTTCCGATCAATCTATCGAGCCATCCCTATAAGTGTCACGAACAGCCCTAGAGTTCGTACTAAAATAACACCATATGATACGCATCAACCAACTCTAATGTCACCTAGATACTCCAATGTCACCACAAGTATCCGTGAGTTGATTATTCGATATGCATCAAACAACTTCAGATTCATAATATTCAATCCAACACAAAGAACTTCAAAGAGTGCACCAAGATTTCTACCGGAGAAAGTAGGATGAAAACGTGCATCAACCCCTATGCATAGATTACCCCAATGTCACCTCGGTAATCCGCGAGTTGAGTGCCAAAACATATATCAAGTGAATCAATATAATACCCCATTGTCACCACGGGTATTCGTATGCAAGACATACATCAAGTGTTCTCAAATCCATAAAAATATTCAATCCGATAATAGTGAAACCTCAAAGGTAAAACTCAATTCATCACAACAAGACAGAGAGGGAGAAACACCATATGATTCAACTATACTAACAAAGCTCACGGTACATCAAGATCATGCCAAATCAAGAACACAAGAGAGAGAGAGAGATCAAACATATAGCTACTAGTACATACCCTCAGCCCCGAGGGTGAACTACTCCCTCCTCATCATGGAGACCGCCGAGATGATGAAGATGGCCTCCAGTGATGATTCCCCCCTCCGGCAGGGTGCCGGAACGGAGCTCCAGATGAGATCGCTTCAAAACAGAGGCTTACGACGGCGTAAAAACTCATCTAGGTTAACTTTCGGGGGTTTCTGAATATATATGATTTTTCAGCATTGGAATCATGCGAAGAGGTGCCACAGGGGGCCCACGAGGCACCAGGGCGCGCCTGGGGGGTGGCGCGCCCTGGTGGCTTGTGGGGCCCGTGTGGGTCCTCTGCTGCTCCCCAAAGCTTCCTGGGTCTGTTTCCTTCCAGAAAAATTTTTCAAAAAGTTTCGCTGCATTTGGACTTCATTTGATATGGATTTTCTGGAAAACCAAAAACAAGCAGAAAACAGCAACTGGCACTGGGCACTAGGTCAATATGTTAGTCCATAAAAATCATATAAATCCATATAAAAGTGCACCAAAATCATACAAAACTATAATAAACATGGCATGAATACTTCATAAATTATAGATACGTTGGAGACGTATCAGCATCCCCAGGCTTAATTCCTGCTCGTCCTCGAGTAGGTAAATGGTAAAAGAAATAATTTATGAAGTGTGAATGCTAGCATAGTGCATAAGTTTGATCAATGATAATTCCAATCACTTTTTCTAGCATCATAACAGCAACTTTTTCTCATAAAACTCACCATGATAAATTAGCAATTAAAAACAGAAATTTTGATGTAGAATGCTACCTATCATAATCATCATATAATCTTTTCTTTTATTGCATGGACACTTGGACTTGAATGATTCAAAGCAATAGTCTATAATTTGACATGAAGACATAAATACTCAAGCATACTAACAAGCAATCATGTCTTTCAAAATATCAATGCTAAAGAAAGTTATCCCTAGCCCATTATGCTCAATCATTGATCCATTCATGAAACACACTCAATATTAGCTACACACAATGCACAAGTATGACAATAGTGCTCTCTAGTTGGTGCTTTGTAAGAGAAGATGGAGACTCAAAACAAAAATAAAAATTGCATAAAAGTAAATAGATAGGCCCTTCGCAGAGGGAAGCTGAGATTTGCAAATGTGCCAGAGCTCAAAGCTTAAATTAGAGAGATAAAAGTATTTTTGAGAGTCATGCTTTTCCTGTCAACGAAAACGACCGAGAATTCCCAATATTTTCCATGCTAGACACATCATAGGCGGTTCCCAAACAGAAAGTAAAGTTTATTTCCTTTCCACCATTCTTTCACATTCCATGGCTAGCCTTATCCACGGGTGCCCTCCATACCAACACTTTCCAAGGAATTTTGTTATTATTAATTTTTAATTCATTGTGGGACTGGGCATCCCTATTACCAGCCACTCTCTTGTGCAATGACAAGTGAATAAACACTCATCGTGAGAATAACACACCTAGCATGGAAAATAATGGCCACCCCCTGCCGCTTCATGAGCAGTACGGGCACACAAAACGGAAAATTACTTTGAAAATTAGAGTTGGCACACGCAAATTTACTTCGAACGGCATGGAAATACCGCATATAGGTAGATATGGTGGACTCATTTGGCACAACTTGGGTTTAAGGAGTTTGGATGCACAAGCAGTATTTCCGCTTAGTAGAAATGAAGGCTAGCAAATAGATTGAGAAGCAACCAACCAAAAAGCGAAAACGGTCATAAACATGCATTGAACATAACTAACACCGAATAAGGCACCATAAGTAGGATATAATTTCGTTGCTTAACTATTGACTTTACGTGCATGCATAGGGAATCACAAACCTTAACACCAATATTCTTACTAAATCACAATTACTCACTAACATGACTCACATATTATCACCTTCATATCGCAAAACTATTGCAAGGAATCAATTTTATCATATTCAGTGGTCTACATAAAAGGTTTTATTATATCCTTCTTAAATATCCATCACATTAGGACCAAATTCGTATCTTAAGCATATTGCCATTACTATTGTCAACTCTCAAAATAATATAAGTGAAGCATGAGAGTGTATGACAAACTACTCCAAAAGATATAAGTGAAGATCAATGAGTAGTTAAACAATTAAGTAGCTATGTGAAGACTCTCTCCAAATAAAGATTTCAGATCTTGATAATTTTATTAAAACAGCAAACAAAATGAAAATAAAAGGACACTCCAAGAATAGCACATATCATGTGAAGAAGTAAAAACTTAGGCTAACCGATAGGTGTTGATGAAGAAAGGTGGGATGCCAACCGGGGCATCCCCAAGCTTAGTTGCTTGAGATTTCTTGGAACATTATCTTGGGGTGCCTTGGGCATCCCCAAGCTTGAGCTCTCGTGTCTCCTTAGATCCTCTCATATCGTGGCTTCTCATAAATCTTTAAAAACTTCATCCACACAAAACTCAACAAGAACTCGTGAGATAAGTTAGTATAAATCAACTCAAAACCTTAACATTCTCTACTGTAACAAATCACTAAAATTATAATTGAACATTGCATACTAAATGCCTCTGCATATTTAATACTCCTATCCACAAATAGAAACATTAAACAAGCAACATATGCAAACAATGCAACTATAACCGAAATCTGTCTAAACAGAACAGTCTGTAATGGGTGAAAAAGAATTCATACTTCCCTAACTCCAAAAATTCTGAAAAATTACCACGAGACAGAGAACTCATGCATGCTTACTGTGTAAAAATTTCAGATTTTTATCATGTTCTGACTATTCAGGAATATTCTGTACATAACAGAAAACTTTCTGTTTTCAAACAGCAACACATGAACTTGCAAACTGAGCATGGTAAAGGCTATAATTGGCATTTTATTGAACTAAAAGATACAAAACATGATTATTGATAACAGAAATCAAATATCAACAAAAATAAAATGACACTCCAAGCAAAACACATATCATGTGACGAATACAAATAGAGCTCCGAGTGAGGTTACCGATAGTGTTGAAGACGAAAGAGGGGATGCCTTCCGGGGCATCCCCAAGCTTAGACGCTTGAGTCTTCCTTGAATATTACCTTGGGGTGCCTTGGGCATCCCCAAGCTTAGGGTCTTGTCGCTCCTTATTCTCCTCATATCGATATCTCACCCAAAACTTGAAAACTTCAATCACACAAAACTTAACGGAACTTGTGAGATAGGTTAGTATGATAAAAATAAATCATCCACTTAGGTACTGTCAAGACAAGATTCATAATTGTTCTCACATAATTCCTACTGTATTATATGATTTCCACAATTTATATTACTCAATATAAGCTATGAAAAACTAAAACAAGCAAACTGTGCATCGAAAACAGAATCTGTCAAAAACAGAACAGCATGTAGTGAGGGATTTAAAAACCATATTTAGGTACCTCCAAAAATTCTGAAAAATTAGGAAAACGTAAAAATTTTGAAACCCAATTCTCTGTAAAAATTTCAGAATTTTCTCACGCTCCAGTACAGAATAGAAATTCCAGCACTGGACGCAAAAGTTTCTGTTTTTGCACAGAATCGAATCAACAAGTATCCACACTATACCAAAGGCTTTACTTGGCACATTATTGAAAGGAAACATATAAAACATGATTACTACAGTAGCTTAATCATGTGGACACATAAAAACAGTAGGTACAAATATTGGGTTGTCTCCCAACAAGCGCTTTTCTTTAATGCCTTTTAGCTAGGCATGATGATTTCAATGATGCTCTCATAAAAGTAAAGAATTGAAACACAAAGTGAGCATCATGAAGCATATGACTAGCACATTTAAGCCTAACCCACTTCCTATGCATAGGGATTTTGTGAGCAAATAATTTATGGCAGCAAGAATCAACTATCATAGGAAGGCAAAACAAGTATAACTTCAAAACTTTCAACACATAGAAAGGAAACTTGATATTTTTGAGATATGTAAAAGCATATGCTCCTCTCTCAAAATAATTTTCAGTAGCATCATGAAGAAATTCAACAATATAACTATCACATTAATCATTCTTTTCATGACCTACAAGCATAGAAATTTTATTACTCTCCACATAAGCAAATTTATTCTCAACAATAGTAGTGGGAGCAAACTCAACAAAATAACTATCATGTGATACTTGATTGGCATAATCCAACTGAAAATTAAAATCATGATGACAAGTTTCATGGTTATCATTATTCTTTATAGCATACATATCATCACAATAATCCTCATAGATAGCAACTTTGTTGTCATAATCAATTGAAACCTCTTCCAAAATAGTGGAATCATCATTAAATAAAGTTGTGACCTCTCCAAATCCACTTTCATCAATATAATCATCATAAATAGGAGGCATGCAATCATCATAATAAATTTGCACCTCAAAACTTGGGGGACTAAAAATATCATCTTCATCAAACATAGCATCCCCAAGCTTATGGCTTTGCATATCATTAGCATCATGGATATTCAAAGAATTCATACTAGCAACATTGCAATCAAGCTCATCATTCATGGATTTTATGCCAAACATTTTATTGAATTCTTCTTCTATCAATTGAGCACAATTTTCCGATCCATCATTTTCAAGAAAGACATTATAAAGATGAATAATATGAGGCAACCTCAATTCCATTTTTTTCTAGTTTTCCTTTATAAACCAAACTAGTGATAAAACAAGAAACTAAAAGATTCAATTGCAAGATCTAAAGATATACCTTCAAGCTCTCACCTCCCTGGCAACAGCGCCAGAAAAGAGTTTGATGTCTACTACACAACTTATTCTTGTAGACTCGTGTTGGGCCTCCAAGCGCAGAGTTTTGTAGGACAGTAGCAATTTTCCCTAAAGTGGATGACCTAAGGTTTATCAATCCGTGGGAGGTGTAGGATGAAGATAGTATCTCTCAAACAACCTTGTAACCAAATACAAGAAATCTCTTGTGTCCCCAACACACCAAATACAATGGTAAATTGTATAGGTGCACTAGTTCGGCGAAGAGATGGTGATACACGTGTAGTATGGATAGTAGATATAGGTTTTTATAATCTGAAAATAAAAAAATAGCAAGGTAGCAAGTAACAAAAGTGAGCACAAACGGTATTGCAATGCTTAGAAACAAGGCCTAGGGTTCATACTTTCACTAGTGCAATCTCTCCACAATGCTAACATAATTGGATCATATAACAGTCCCTCAACGTGCGATAAAGAATCACTCCAAAGTTCCTATTCGCGGAGAACATAAGATAGAAAGTGTTGTAGGGTACGAAACCACCTCAAAGTTATCTTTTCCGATCAATCTATCGAGCCATCCCTATAAGTGTCACGAACAGCCCTAGAGTTCGTACTAAAATAACACCATATGATACGCAGCAACCAACTCTAATGTCACCTAGATACTCCAATGTCACCACAAGTATCCATGAGTTGATTATTCGATATGCATCAAACAACTTCAGATTCATAATATTCAATCCAACATAAAGAACTTCAAAGAGTGCCCCAAGATTTCTACCGGAGAAAGTAGGATGAAAATATGCATCAACCCCTATGCATAGATTACCCCAATGTCACCTCGGGAATCCGCGAGTTGAGTGCCAAAACATATATCAAGTGAATCAATATAATACCCCATTGTCACCATGGATATTCATATGCAAGACATACATCAAGTGTTCTCAAATCCATAAAAATATTCAATCCGATAATAGTGAAACCTCAAAGGTAAAACTCAATTCATCACAACAAGATAGAGAGGGAGAAACACCATATGATCCAACTATATTAACAAAGCTCGCGGTACATCAAGATCGTGCCAAATCAAGAACACGAGAGAGAGAGAGAGAGAGAGAGAGAGATCAAACACATAGCTACTAGTACATACCCTCAGCCCCGAGGGTGAACTACTCCCTCCTCGTCATGGAGACCGCCGAGATGATGAAGATGGCCTCCGGTGATGATTCCCCCCTCCGGCAGGGTGCCGAAACGGAGCTCCAGATGAGATCGCTTCGAAACAGAGGCTTGCAGCGGCGTAAAAACTCATCCAGGTTAACTTTCGGGGGTTTCTGAATATATATGATTTTTCAGCGTTGGAATCACGCGAAGACGTGCCACAGGGGGCCCACGAGGCACCAGGGCGCGCCTAGGGGGTGGCGCTCCCTGGTGGCTTGTGGGGCCCCTGTGGGTCTTCTGATGCTCCCCCGAAGCTTCCTGGGTCTGTTTCCTTCCAGAAAAAATCGTCAAAAAGTTTCGCTGCATTTGGACTTCATTTGATATGGAATTTCTGGAAAACCAAAACCAAGCAGAAAACTGCAACTGGAACTGGGCACTAGGTCAATATGTTAGTCCATAAAAATCATATAAAATCCATATAAAAGTGCACCAAAATCATACAAAACAATAATAAACATGGCATGAATACTTCATAAATCAACGTATCAGCAATCGATAACTAGACCGGTAATCATTATTGCAATTTTTTATGAGGGAGAGGCATGAGCGAACATACTTTCCGTACTTGGATCATATGCACTTATGATTGGAACTCTAGGAAGCATCCGCAACTACCAAAGATCATTAAGGTAAAACCCAACCATAGCATTAAGTAACAAGTCCTCTTTACTCCCATACGCAACAACCCCCTTACTCGGGTGTAAGCTTCTGTCACTCTAGCCGCCCACTATAAGAGAATTATGAATGTATTGCAAACCCTACAGCGGGAATCCTTCACGCTTGCGCGACACAGAGGGCACCATAGTACAGCACCAAAATAAAACATACAACTCAAACCAATCACGATCATCAATCAACCCATAGGACAAAATAAATCTACTCAAACATCATAGGATTGCCATACATCATTGGATAATAATATATAGCGTTAAGCACCATGTTTAAGTAGAGGTTACAGCGGGGAGAAGAGGTGTTACACTGCTGCATAGAGGGGGAGAGAGTTGGTGTTGACGGTGGCGAAGTTGTTGGTGTAGATCGCCGTCACGATGGTTGCCCCGGCGGCGTTCCGGCGCCACCGGGAGAGAGGGGGAGAGAGCCCCCCTCCTTCTTCTTCTTCCTTGGCCTCCCCCCTAGATGGGAGGAGAGTTTCCCATCTGGTCCATGGCCACCATGGCTCCCGAAGGGCAGGAGCCTCTCCGAGATTGGGTCTCTCTCTCTCTGTTCTCTTCTGTTTCGCGTTCCTGTTTTCTGGCCGAAAACCGTTTCTTATATTCCTGGAGATCCGTAACTCCGATTGGGCTGAAATTTTGAGGGGGTTTTTATCCGGATATTAGCTTCCTTGTGGCCAAAGGATACCTCCAACCGACCTACATGGGACCTACAAGCCTGCCAGGCGCGCCCAGGGTAGGGGGCACGCCCTCTGGGCTTGTGGCCCCCTCGGTCATCGTCTCGCGTTAATTCTTCTTCCCAAAAATCACATATATTCCAAAATAAATCTTCGTAAATTTTTATCGTGTTTGGAGTTCGTTTGATATGGATTTTCTGTGAAACAAAAAACATGCAACAAATAGGAACTGGCACTGGGCACTGGATCAATATGTTAGTCCAAGAAAATCATATAAAATGTTGCCAAAAGTATATAAAAGTTGTAAAATATTGGCATGAAACAATCAAAAATTATAGATACGACGGAGACGTATCAAGCGCCATAACTTACATGGCCCATTCTTCGGCTGTCGGTGGTCCTCGGCCCGGCCCATGAATGATAGGCCGACGTTGTGAGTACCCCCTAATCCAGGACACCGTCACCCCCTCACCACGCCATAATGCGAGCCACAAGTGGGGCACACCATGCATCCACCTCAGCCATGATTTCATGGCGGCACCGCGGTGTGATGGTCTTCCACCACCAACGGCGGGGCCCGCCATTGCTCGTGGAGGTTGAAGGAAGAAGGGTGCGTCGATTGATGGGGTCACCTACCACCGGTAGGGACAAGGACCTGACATCAAGGGCTCACCTAAGGCCCACACCATTATTCAGAGACCCCAGGGTCACAAGTGCAATCGGATGCACACCATGAAGGATTCACTTGGACCTTACACGGACAGCACTCGGACCTTTGTCATCGTCACTCAGACAAAGGAGACGTAAGGACGGCGTGGAGCTGCAATGGTCGAGTAGTCTTCAATTAGACTTTAAGCATAGTCATGGCCACTGTTACCAGTAACTGCCATAGTCATAGCTGTGTTAAATAGTGTTAAACGCCATTAACTGCTGTACTTATTGTCATTAATGCCCAGCGACGTGGTGGCTGAGAGGCTGCGGCGCACTCCTATATAAGCCGCCCTCTCCCTCCGTCGCAGGGTTAAGCACTCATTGTAATCAAACACCCCCAGAGAAAACAAGCCTCGGGGCACGAGACGTAGGGCTTTTACCTCCTCCGAGAGGGACCTGAACTCGCTAAATCCGAGTGTCACACTTGTGCTGTAGCTAGGCTCTGCTCCTCATTCGTACCCCCAGTACTTACTGTCAGACTAGTAACCACGACAGTTGGCACCCACCTTGGGGTAGAGCGTCTAGCGACTTTTAGCAGTGTAGGTGGAATCCCATCATCACCATGTTAGTCGGCGGCGAGATCCGTTTCGGAGCCCTCAGCTTCATCGCCGACGACTCAGCGTGGCTCCCGAAGGCCCCGCTGGACGTGGAGTTGCTGCCCATCCGTGGCTCGGAGCACTTACGCGCATCTTCATTCGGAGTTCTCCTTCGGCAGCCATCGGTTCCGTACCGAGCGGCTTCCGTCCTTCCTGCTGGACGTCGTCGCAAGTGCTACGGGCGCTCACGGCTCTATCGTTGGATCAAGCACGCGGTGGCCGTTCAGGCCGCGGCAGAGCATGTGGCGGCTCTTGATCCCGACGAGCCCGCTTTAGACCTCTTCGCTGAGCTCCACTAGGACTCTGTCAGCGAGTTCGAGTGCGAGAGCTGAGTCCACCGTCGAGGTTCTCATGGCTGGCACAGAGCCGCGCGGCCCTCCGGGTTATTCCGGTACCCGCGACGGGCACGTGGGCACTTCGCGTGGGAACAACAACGACAATCACGGGAGTGACCATTCGCCCCATCACGCCTTACATCCCGCAAGCTCTCACTCGGGAGCAAAGTGACAAACTCCGGCGGGCGAACGAGCAAGCTTTGCACACTCCTATCATCGGGACGACTCTTGAGGCCCTAGCCATGGAGTCGGCGCATTTGGCCACTCTGGCCGAACAAGACCGCCTAGAGTGGCTGCAGAGGGAGTTAGACGACCGCACTCGCCAACAACCCAATTCCAGTCGGCACAAGCGCCAGCTGTTCCCGAGTAATCAACCTCGGAAGTACCAGGTGCTGAACACTCCTTTGCAGAACCTGGCGGCGGCTACCAGGATCGCTGATTCCATTCAGCCCTCCGATTCCGCAGCCGGAGAAGGGATCCGTCAGATCCAAGCGCTCCTGAAGACAGCCTTGTCGCAGAATGCGCCAATGTCGCAGTCCCGCGATCACATCCACAGCGCATCAGTGCACGCCAAGACTGTCCAGTCGGCTCATAGCCCGCTGGGTTCAGGAAGACACCGGGCTTCACCTTCCTCCAGGGATCACCACGGGGAGCGGAGGCGCGACCGAGTCGCTTCGCCCCGGCGATACGATGATTACGATCGGACCCGGATGCCCCCTCCGCGGGACGTCCCATACGGGCGCCAGCCTTATGGTGACAGGCGCTCTCCCGGGAATGATCGCAGGCCGAGCCCCTCGTACCGTCCGGGTAACCTCCGGGACCACCAGTTCAATGCGAGATCCGTCCTCGCTCAGAACTTGGTCGATAGAGGGCGGGCCCTGAGGGAAGGTCTTGACGCTGGTGCTTGATACGTCTCCAACATATCTATAATTTATGAAGTATTCATGCCATGTTTATTATAGTTTTGTATGATTTTGGTGCACTTTTATATGGCTTTTATATGATTTTTATGGACTAACATATTGACCTAGTGCCTAGTGCGAGTTGCTGTTTTCTGCTTGTTTTTGGTTTTCCAGAAAATCCATATCAAACGAAGTCCAAATGCAGCGAAACTTTTTGACGATTTTTTCTGAAAGGAAACAGACCCAGGAAGCGTCGGGGGAGCAGCAGAAGACCCACAGGGGCCCCACAAGCCACCAGGGCGCGCCACCCCCCCAGGCACGCCCTGGTGCCTCATGGGCCCCCTGTGGCACCTCTTTGCGTGATTCCAACGCTGAAAAATCAGATATATTCAGGAACCCCTGAAAGTTAACCTAGATGAGTTTTTACGCCGCAGCAAGCGTCTGTTCCGAAGTGATCTCATCTAGAGCTCCGTTCCGGCACCCTGCCGGAGGGGGGAATCATCACCGGAGGCCATCTTCATCATCCCGGTGGTCTCCATGATGAGGAGGGAGTAGTTCACCCTCGGGGCTGAGGTTATGTACTAGTAGCTATGTGTTTGATCTCTCTCTCTCGTGTTCTTGATTTGGCACGATCTTGATGTACCGCGAGCTTTGTTAATATAGTTGGATCATATGGTGTTTCTCCCTCTCTATCTTGTTGTGATGAATTGCGTTTTTACCTTTGAGGTTTCACTATTATCGGATTGAATACTTTTATGGATTTGAGAACACTTGATGTATGTCTTGCATGTGAATACCCGTGGTGACAATGGGGTATTATATTGATTCACTTGATATATGTTTTGGCACTCAACTCGTGGATTCCCGAGGTGACATTGGGGTAATCTATGAATAGGGGTTGATGCACATTTTCGTCCTACTTTCTCCGGTAGAAATCTTGGGACACTCTTTGAAGTTCTTTGTGTTGGATTGAATATTATGAATCTAAAGTTGTTTGATGCATATCGTATAATCAACTCACGGATACTTGTGGTGACATTGGAGTATCTAGGTGACATTAGAGTTGGTTGATGTGTATCATATGGTGTTATTTTAGTACGAACTCTAGGGCTGTTTGTGACACTTATAGGGATGGCTCAATAGATTGATCGGAAAGGATAACTTTGAGGTGGTTTCGTACCCTGCAACAATTTCTATCTTATGTTCTCCGCTAATAGGAACTTTGGAGTGATTCTTTATCACACGTTGAGGGATTGTTATATGATCCATTTATGTTAGCATTGTTGAGAGATTGCACTAGTGAAAGTATGAACCCTAGGCCTGGTTTCTAAGCATTGCAATACCATTTGTGCTCCATTTTATCACTTGCTACCTTGCTGTTTTCTTATTTTCAGATTACAAAAACCTATTTCTACTATCCATACTACACATGTATCACCATCTCTTCGCCGAACTAGTGCACCTATACAATTTGCCATTGTATTGGGTGTGTTGGGGACACAAGAGATTTCTTGTATTTGATTGCAGGGTTGTTTGAGAGAGAACATCTTCATCCTATGCCTCCCACGGATTGATAAACCTTAGGTCATCCACTTGAGGGAAAATTGCTACTGTCCTACAAAACTCTGCGCTTGGAGGCCCAACACGAGTCTACAAGAATAAGTTGTGTAGTAGACATCAAGCTCTTTTCTGGCGCCGTTGCCAGGGAGGTGAGTGCTTGAAGGTATATCTTTAGATCTTGGAATCGAATCTTTTAGTTTCTTGTTTTATCACTAGTTTGGTTTATAAAATAAAACTACAAAAAATATGGAATTGAGGTTGCCTCATATTATTCGTCTTTATAATGTTTTTCTTCAAAATGATGAAGCGGAAAATTGTGCTCAATTGATTGAAGAAGAATTCAATAAATGTTTGGCATAAAATCTTTGAATGATGAGCATGATTGCAATGTTGCTAGTATGAATTCCTTGAATATCCATGATGCTAATGGTATGCCAAGCCATAAGCTTGGGGATGCTATGTTTAATGAAGATGATATTTTTAGTCCCCCAAGTTTTGATGAGCAAATTTATTATGATGATAGCATGCCTCCTATTTATGATGATTATATTGATGAAAGTGGGTTTGGAAGAGTGTCAACTCTAGGTACTAATGATCCCACTATTTTGGAGGGTGTTGAATCTTATTGTAATAATTATGAAAGTGGATTTGGAGAGGTCATGACTTTATTTAACGATGATTCCACTATTTTGGAAGAGGTTACAATTGATTATGATAACAAAGTTGCTATCTATGATGATTATTGTGATGACATGTATGCTATAAAGAATAATGATAACTATGAAACTTGTCATCATGATTTTAATTTTCAATTGGATTATGTCAATCAAGTATCTCATGATAGTTATTTCATTGAGTTTGCTCCCACTATTGATGAGAAGAAATTTGCTTATGTGGAGAGTAATAAAATTTCTATGCTTGTGAATCATGAAAAGAATGCTTTATGTGATAGTTATATTATTGAATTCATTCATGATGCTACTGAAAATTATT
Organism: Elymus sibiricus; assembly: GCA_039707655.1. Lineage (NCBI taxonomy): Eukaryota > Viridiplantae > Streptophyta > Magnoliopsida > Poales > Poaceae > Elymus > Elymus sibiricus. The sequence goes on from CM077674.1 coordinate 261,017,683, forward strand.
ATGAGAGAGGATCATATTCTTGTAGGTGTTGCAATAATATCAAGTTTCCTCTCTATGTGTTGAAAGTTTTGAAGTTATGCTTGCTTTGCCTTCCTATGCTAGTTGATTCTTGCTACCATAAATTGTTTGCTCACAAAATCCCTATGCATAGAAAGTGGGTTAGACTTAAATGAGCTTGCCATGTGATTCATGATGCTCTCTTCGTGTTTCAATTCTTTACTTTTATGCGAGCATCATTGAAATCATCATGCCTAACTAAAAGGCATTAAAGAAAAGCGCTTGTTGGGAGACAACCCAACATTTACCCCTACTATTTTTTTTGTGTTCACATGATTAATCTACTGTGGTAATCATGTTTTATATGTTTTCTTTCAAAAATGTGCCAAGTAAAGCCTTTGGGACAGTCTGGATGCTTGTTGATTTGATTCTGTGCAAAAACAGAAACTTTTGCGTCCAGTGCTGAAATTTCTATTCTGTACTGGAGCGTAAAAAAATTCTAATTTTTTTACACAGTATTGGGTTACAATTTTTTTACGTTGTCCTAATTTTTCAGAATTTTTGGAGGTATAGAAGAATGGTTTTTAAATCGCTCACTACATGCTATTCTGTTTTTGACAGATTCTGTTTTCGATGCATAGTTTGCTTGTTTTAGTGTTTCCATAGCTTATATCGAGCAATAGAAATTGTGGAAATGATAGAATACAGTAGGAATTATGTGAGAACAATTATGAATCTTGTCTTGACAGTACCTAAGTGGATGATTTATTTTTATCATACTAACCTATCTCACAAGTTCCGTTAAGTTTTGTGTGATTGAAGTTTTCAAGTTTTGGGTGAGATATCGATAAGAGGAGAATAAGGAGCGGCAAGACCCTAAGCTTGGGGATGACCAAGGCACCGCAAGGTAATACTCAAGGAAGACTCATGCGTCTAAGCTTGGGGATGCCCCGGAAGGCATCCCCTCTTCCGTCTTCAACACTATCGGTATATCTTAATTGGAGCTATATTTTTATTCATCACATAATATGAGTTTTGCTTGGAGAGTCATTTCCTTTTGTTTATATTTGCATTCCGTTATCAATAATCATGTTTTTGTATCTTTTAGTTCAATAAAATGCCAATTCTAGCCTTTACCATGCTCAGTTTGCAAGTTCATGTGTTGCTGTTTGAAAACAGAAAGTTTTCTGTTATGTCCAGAATATTCCTGAATAGTCAGAACATGATAAAACTTTGAAATTTTTACATAGTAAGAATGCATGAGTTCTCTGTCACATGGTAATTTTTCAGAATTTTTGGAGTTAGGGAAGTATGAATTCTTAGTCACCCTTTAAAGATTGTTCTTTTTAGACAGATTTCGGTTATAGTTGAATTGTTTGCATATGTTGCTTGTTTAATGTTTCTATTTGTGGATAGGAGTATTAAATATGCAGAGGCATTTAGTATGCAATGTTCAATTATAATTTTAGTAATTTGTTATAGTAGAGAATGTTAAGGTTTTGAGTGGATTTATACTAACTTATCTCACGAGTTCTTGTTGAGTTTTGTGTGGATGAAATTTTTAAGATTTAGGAGAAACCGTGATATGAGAGGAATTAAGGAGACACAAAAGCTCAAGCTTGGGGATGCCCCGGTTGTCATCCCACCTTTCTTCATCAACACCTATCGGTTAGCCTAAGTTTTTACTTGTTCACATGTTATGTGCTATTCTTGGAGTGTCCTTTTATTTTCGTTTTGTTTGTTGTTTGAATAAAATTATCAAGATCTGAAATCTTAAATGAGAGAGAATCCTCACATAGCTACCTATTTACTTAACTACTCATTTGATCTTCACTTATATCTTTTTGGAGTAGTTTGTCATTTGCTCTAGTACTTCACTTATATCTTTTTGAGCACGGTGGTGATTATATTTTGAAGAAATACATACACTCTCATGCTTCACTTATATTATTTTGAGAGTTGACAATAGTAATGGCAATATGCTTAAGATATGATTTTGGTCCCAAAGTGATGAATATTCAAGAGGGATATAATAAAAAACTTTCATGAAAGATCATTGGATATGATAAGTTTGATTCCTTGCAATAGTTTTGCGATATGGAGATGATAATATGTGAGTCATGTTAGTGAGTAATTGTGATTTAGTAAGAATATTAGTGTTAAGGTTTGTGATTCCCTATGCATGCACATAAAGTCAATAGTTATGCAACGAAATTATATCCTACTTATGGTGCATTATTCGGTGTTAGTTATGTTCAATGCATGTTTATGACCGTTTTCGCTTTTTGGTTGGTTGCTTCTCAATCTATTTGCTAGCCTTCATTTGTAATAAGCGGGAATACTGCTTGTGCATCCAATTCCTTAAACCCAAAGTTGTGCCAAATGAGTCCACCATGCCTACCTATATGTGGTATTTCCATGCCGTTCCAAGTAAATTTGCATGTGCCAACTCTAATTTTTCAAAATAATTTTTCCGTTTTGTGTGCCCGTACCATTCATGAAGTGGCAGGGGGTGGCCAATATTTTCCATGCTAGGTGTGTTATTCTCACGATGAGTGTTTATTCACTTGTCATTGCACGAGAGAGTGGCTGGTAATAGGGATGCCCAGTCCCAAAATGAATGAAAAATAATAATAACAAAATTCCTTGGAAAGTGTTGGTATGGAGGGCACCCGTGGATACGGCTAGCCATGGATTGTGAAATAATGGTGGAAATGAAATAAACTTTATTTTCTGTTTGGGAACCGCCTATGATGTGTCTAGCATGGAAAATATTGGGAATTCTCGGTCGTTTTCGTTGACAGGAAAAGCATGCCTCTCAAAAATACTTTTATCTCTCTAACTTAAGCTTTGAGCTCTGGCACATTTGCAAATCTCTGCTTCCCTCTGCGAAGGGCCGATCTATTTACTTTTATGCAATTTTTATTTTTATTTTGAGTCTCCATCTTCTCTTACAAAGCACCAACTAGAGAGCACTATTGTCATACTTGTGCATTGTGTGTTGCTAATATTGAGTGTGTTTCATGAATGGATCAATGATTGAGCATAATGGGCTAGGGATAACTTTCTTTAGCATTGATATTTTGAAAGACATGGTTGCTTGTTAGTATGCTTGAGTATTTATGTCTTCATGTCAAATTATAGACTATTGCTTTGAATCATTCAAGTCCAAGTGTCCATGCAACAAAAGAAAAGATTATATGATGATTATGATAGGTAGCATTCCACATCAAAATTTCTGTTTTTAATTGCTACTTTATCATGATGAGTTTTATGAAATGAGCTACTGTTTATGATATATAATGATGCTTGGAAAAGTGATTGAAATTATCATTGATCAAACTTATGCACTATGTTAGCATTCACACTTCATAAATTATTTCTTTTATCATTTGCCTACTCGAGGGCGAGCGGGAATTAAGCTTGGGGATGCTGATACGTCTCCAACGTATCTATAATTTATGAAGTATTCATGCCATGTTTATTATAGTTTTGTATGATTTTGGTGCACTTTTATATGGCTTTTATATGATTTTTATGGACCAACATATTGACCTAGTGCCCAGTGCTAGTTGTTGTTTAATGCTTGTTTTCGGTTTTCCAGAAAATCCATATCAAACGAAGTCCAAATGCAGCGAAACTTTTTGACAATTTTTTCTGAAAGGAAATAGACCCAGGAAGCTTCGAGGGAGCAGCAGAAGACCCACAGGGGCCCCACAAGCCACCAGGGCGCGCCAAGCCCCCCAGGCGCGCCCTGGTGCCTCATGGGCCCCCTGTGGCACCTCTTTGCGTGATTCCAACGCTGAAAAATCATATATATTCAGGAACCCCCGAAAGTTAACCTAGATGAGTTTTTACGCCGCCGCAAGCCTCTGTTCTGAAGCGATCTCATCTGGAGCTCCGTTCCGGCACCCTGCCGGAGGGGGGAATCATCACCGGAGGCCATCTTCATCATCCCGGCGGTCTCCATGACGAGGAGGGAGTAGTTCACCCTCGGGGCTGAGGATATGTACTAGTAGCTATGTGTTTGATCTCTCTCTCTCTCTCGTGTTCTTGATTTGGCACGATCTTGATGTATCGCGAGCTTTGTTAATATAGTTGGATCATATGGTGTTTCTCCCTCTCTATCTTGTTGTGATGAATTGAGTTTTTACCTTTGAGGTTTCACTATTATCGGATTGAATACTTTTATGGATTTGAGAACACTTGATGTATGTCTTGCATATAAATACCCGTGGTGACAATGGGGTATTTTATTGATTCACTTGATATATGTTTTGGCACTCAACTCGCGGATTCCCGAGGTGACTTTGGGGTAATCTATGCATAGGGGTTGATGCATGTTTTCATCCTACTTTCTCCGGTAGAAATCTTGGGGCACTCTTTGAAGTTCTTTGTGTTGGATTGAATATTATGAATCTAAAGTTGTTTGATGCATATCGTATAACCAACTCATGGATACTTGTGGTGACATTGGAGTTTCTAGGTGACATTAGAGTTGGTTGATGTGTATCATATGGTGTTATTTTAGTACGAACTCTAGGGCTGTTTGTGACACTTATAGGGATGGCTCAATAGATTGATCGGAAAGGATAACTTTGAGGTGGTTTCGTACCCTACAACAATTTCTATCTTATGTTCTCCGCTAATAGGAACTTTGGAGTGATTCTTTATCGCACGTTGAGGGATTGTTATATGATCCAATTATGTTAGCATTGTTGAGAGATTGCACTAGTGAAAGTATGAACCCTAGGCCTTGTTTTTAAGCATTGCAATACCGTTTGTGCTCCATTTTATCACTTGCCACCTTGCTGTTTTTTATTTTCAGATTACAAAAACCTATTTCTACTATCCATACTACACTTGTATCACCATCTCTTCGCCGAACTAGTGCACCTATACAATTTGCCATTGTATTGGGTGTGTTGGGGACACAAGAGATTTCTTGTATTTGATTGCAGGGTTGTTTGAGAGAGACCATCTTCATCCTACGCCTCCCACGGATTGATAAACCTTAGGTCATCCACTTGAGGGAAAATTGCTACTGTCCTACAAAACTCTGCGCTTGGAGGCCCAACACGAGTCTACAAGAATAAGTTGTGTAGTAGACATCAGTGCTCCGAGTGGTTCAGCACCCTCCAGACCCGAGTGTTTCAGTCGGTACATTCATGCAGCAAATATCCCGCACAACTTCAGGTTGGCGGCCGACATCAGCAAGTTTATTGGTGAGTTAAAGCCGGAGATTTGGTTGGAGGACTACCGAGTGGCTGTCCAGATCGGCGGTGGCAACGACAGTGTGGCTATGAAACATTTGCCACTGATGCTCGAGGGATCAGCCAGAGCGTGGCTCAATCAGTTAGCACCCGGCAGCATATACTGTTGGGATGATCTGGCCCGAGTCTTCATCAAGACTTTCGAGGGCACGTACAAGCACCTGGGTGGGTTGTCAGAGCTGCAGCATTGCGTCTAGAAGCAGAATGAAACTCTCCGAGAGTACATCCAGCGGTGGACCACCCTTCATAACACAGTGGAAAACGTCACCGAGCACCAGGCGATCTGCGCCTTCAAGGCTGGTGTCAAGTATCGGGAGTTGGCCCTAAAGTTCGGCCGCACTGATATCCCGACTCTCAGTCGGGCGATGGAAATAGCCAATCGGTATGCCAATGGCGAAGAGGAAGACCGACTGAGGAGCGGCAAAGACCGAGCCGGAGATGCAAATCAGTCGGATAGCAACAAGAACAAGAAGCAGAAGCGCAAGGCTGAGGCAGCCAACAATGTGGAAGCCATGGCTCTTGCCAGCCAAAGCAAAGGCAAGGGCCCGCCGAAGCAGAAGAAGGAGTGGGCTGGCAAGAAGAAGGCCACCCCGAAAAATGACATCCTTGATCAGCCCTGTCAGATTCACACGAAGAAAGATGAAGAGGGAACTTGATTCTGCCGAAGCATACCACTCGGGAATGTCGGCTGCTCAAGTAAGAGATGCGGCAAGACCCCTCCGAGGGGAAAGATGAGGACGAGGACGACGATGGGGATAAAGGCACCTCCGGGTACCCCCACGTCGAGAAGGTTCTGAAGATTTTTCCTGACGTTGAAAGCAAGAGTCACCTCAAGGTGATTAACCGAGAGGTCAACATGGCAGTTCCGACTGTCAGCAAGCTCCTAGATTGGGCTCAGACCCCAGTCATCTTCGATCAGTCGGATCACCCAGCTAACATACCGACCCCCGGGCGGCAAGCGCTGGTAGTCGATCTCGCTATTGGAGGAGTCCGATTGCGTAAAGTCCTCATGGACGGCGGCAGCGAGCTCAACATCATTTACGCTGATACTCTAGAGGCGATGGGCATCCCAATGTCCCGACTGAGTAAGAGCAATATGCAGTTCTACGGGGTTATTCCCAGGAAAAAAGCAAAGTCACTCGGGCAAATTGCCCTCGATGTCGTATTCGGTGGAGAAAAGAATTTTAGAAAAGAGAGGTTAACCTTTGAGGTGGTGGACTTCAAGAGTGCCTATCATGCCATCCTGGGTAGGCCCGCCTACGCACGGTTCATGGCCAGACCATGTTACGTGTATCTTAAGCTTAAGATGCCAGGTCCGAAGGGCGTGATCACCATCACAGGGAATCGGAAGATAGCTGAAGAGTGCTTGCAGAAAGGCTCTTAGATCGCTGACGAGCAGATGGCGTTGGCAGAGTTAGACGAGTACAAGAAGACGGTTGATTTGAGTGATCTGCTCAAGAGCAAGAAGCCGACTGTGGAATCCACTTTCCAGTCAGCTGGCGATTCGAAGCAGGTTCACATTCACCCGGAGGACCCGAACGCTGCCCCAACCAACATATCAACAACGCTCAACAGCAAATAGGAAAGCGAGCTCATCCAGTTCCTCCGTGAGAACTGGGACATCTTCGCATGCCAGGTGTTCCCAGGGGACTGGCTGAGCATCGTCTTATAGTTGACCCGAAAGCGAAGCCTGTCAAAGAGCATCTCCGACGCTCCACTACGGAGAAACACAAGGCGATTGGCGAGGAGATCGCGCGGCTCTTGGCCGCTGACTTCATCCGTGAAATATACCACTCCGAGTGGCTCGCCAATGCCATGTTAGTCCCCAAGAAAGATAAATCTCTCCGAATGTGTATTGACTTCAAACACATCAATCGGGCCTGCCCGAAGGACCACTTCCCTCTCCCCCGCATAGATCAGATCGTAGACTCTACCGCAGGGTGTGAGCATTTATCGTTTCTGGATGCGTACTCCGGGTACCACCAGATCCGAATGTATGGTCCGGATGAAATAAAGACTGCATTCATCACCCCATTCGGGTGTTTCTGTTATACCACAATGCCTTTCGAATTGAAGAATGTCGGAGCAACTTTCATGCGCATGATACAGAAATGCTTACAGAAGCAGATCAGTCGGAACGTGGAGGCTTATATGGATGACATCGTGGTCAAGTCACGGAAGAGTTCCGACCTCCTGACTGACCTCGCCGAAACCTTCGCGAGCTTGCACCAATACGGCATCAAACTCAATCCGGCCAAGTGTACTTTCGAAGTGCCCGCAGGCAAGTTACTCGGCCTCCTTGTTTCTGAACGAGGGATCGATGCAAACCCCGAGAAGATTGGCGCCATAATCCTAATGAAGCAGCCACAGCGTTTGCATGATGTTCAAAAGCTCACGGGTTGTCTGGCAGCCCTGAGCAGATTCATTTCATGACTCGGTGAGAAGACCCAGCCGCTCTACCGACTCATGAAGAAATCAGAGAAGTTTGAGTGGACGACAGAAGCGCAGGCCGCGTTCCAAGAACTCATAGCCCTGCTTTCCACCCAGCCGGTGCTTGCTGCTCCGGGCAGCCAAGAGCCATTGCTCTTGTACATCGCGGCCACAGGCCAAGTTGTTAGCACTATGCTCACCATGGCGCGTGAGGAACAAGGCAAAGCTTACAAGGTCCAGAGGCCAGTTTATTACATCTCTGAAGTTCTGACCCCTTCCAAGCAAAGATATCCACACTACCAGAAGCTGGTGTACGGGATTTACCTGACTGCGAAGAAGGTGGCTCATTACTTTCAAGAGCACTCGGTCACAGTGATAAGCGACGCTCCCCTGTCGGAGATCCTGAACAACAGAGATGCCATGGGCCGAGTAGCCAAGTGGGCCATCGAACTCCTCCCTTTGGACATCAAGTTTGAGGCCAAGAAAGCTATCAAATCACAGTCTCTGGTGGATTTTTTTAGCCGAATGGATTGAACAGGAACAGCCGGCCCCGAGTGTTCCTGAGCACTGGACTATGTTCTTCGATGGCTCTAAAATGCTGAATGGCATATGAGCTGGTGTGTTCCTAGTGTCTCCCAAGGGCGACATGCTCAGCTATGTTCTTGCTACTTGTAGTCTGCGTTGGTATTTCCCCGAAGAGGAGAGGATGATGCAGTACAGTAGGGATAAGTATTTCCCTCAGTTAAGAACCAAGGTTATCAATCCAGTAGGAGAACCAAGCAAAATTCCGTTAAGCGCACCTGCACACACAAGAGCAAACACTTGCACCCAACACAAATAAGAGGGTTGTCAATCCTCTTAGCGGTTATTTGCAAGGATTAAATCTTATCGAGGTAAATAGATAAACTAAATTACTAATTAAAATAAAAGTAAATAAATTGCAGCAAGGTATTTTTAGGTTTTTTATATAATAAAGATAGACCCGGGGACCATAGTTTTCACTAGAGGCTTCTCTCTTGAGCACATAAACATACGGTGGGTAAACAAATTACTGTTGGGCAATTGATAGAAAAGCAAATAATTATGATGGATTCATGGCAATGATCATGTATATAGGCATCACGTCCGAGACAAGTAGACCGACTCCTGCCTGCATCTACTACTATTACTCCACCCATCGACCGCTATCCAGCATGCATCTAGGGTATTAAGTATGAAACAGAGTAACGCCTTAAGCAAGATGACATGATGTAGAGAAGCAAATTCAAGCAATATGAATAAACCCCATCTTTTAATCATTAATGGCAACAATACAAGTATGTGTCATGTCCCTTTCTGTCACTGGGATTGAGCACCGCAAGATTGAACCCATCACAAAGCACCTCTCCCATTGCAAGATAAATCAATCTAGTAGGCCAAACTAAACCGATAGATCGGAGAGAAATACAAAGCTATAACAATCATACATAAAAGAGTTCAGAGACGACTCAAATATTTCTCATGAATAATCTGATCATAAACTCACAATTCATCGGATCTGAACAAACACACCGCAAAAGAAGATTACATCGGATAGAACTCCAAGAACATCTAGGAGAACATTGTATTGAAGATCAAAGAGAGAGAAGAAGCCATCTAGCTACTAGATATGGACCCGTAGGTCTGTGGTAAACTAATCACACATCATCAGAAGGGCAGCAAGGTTGATGTAGAAGCCCTCCGTGATCGATTCCTCCTCCGGCAGTGTACCCAAAAAGGCCTCCAGATGGGATCGCGGAAGAACAGAGGCTTGCAGCGGCGGAAAGGTTTTATCTTCTAGCTCTCTGGGGGTTTCCCAATATTTGTGAATTTATAGAAGTGGAATTAGGTCAAACGGAGTCACGTGGGCCCCACAAGGTAGCACGGCGCGCCCCCCTGGGGCGCGCCCTAGTGCCTTGTGAAGCCTCCGTGAGGCTTCTGGCCTCCTCCCGAAGCTTCCCAGGTTTCGTTTGTCCAGAAAAAAATCCCCAAAAATTTTCATGGCATTTGCACTTCATTTGGTACTGTTTCTCTGAAAAGCCAAAAACAAGCAGAAAACAACAACTGGCACTAGGCACAGGGTTAATAGGTTAGTCCCAAAAAATGATATATAATTGCATATAAAAACATCCAAGATTGATACTATAATAGCATGGAACAATAAAAAATTATAGATACGTTGGAGACGTATCAAGCATCCCCAAGCTTAATTCCTGCTCGTCCTCGAGTAGGTAAACGATAAAAATAGAATTTTTGATGTGGAATGCTACCTATCATGTAATCTCTCTCTTACAGTATGAATAATAAGATCCAAATGATTCAAAGCAATAGTCCATAATTTGACATAAAGACTTCAATACTCAGGCATACTAGTAAACAATCATGTCTTTCAAAATAAAAATGCTAAAGAACGTTATCCCTACAAAATCATATAATCCTATCATGCTCCATCTTCTTCACACAAAGTATTTATCATGAACAACCCCGGTTTTAGCCAAGCAATTGGTTCATACTTTTTAACGCGCTTTAGCTTTTTCAACTCCCACTCAATACATGAGCGCAAGCCATGGATATAGCACTATGGGTGGAATAGAGTATGGTGATAGAGATAAATAGGAGAAGTCAAAAAATGGAGAAAGTCTCACATCAACGAGGCTAATCAACGGGCTATGGAGATGCCCATCAATTGATGTCAATGCGAGGAGTAGGGATTGCCATGCAACGGATGCACTAAGAGCTATAAGTGTATGAAAGCTCAACATGAAAACTAAGTGGGTGTGCATCCAACTTGCTTGCTCATGAAGACCTCGGGCATTTGAGGAAGCCCGTCATCGGAATATACAAGCCAAGTTCTATAATGAAAAATTCCCACTAGTATATGAAAGTGACAAAATAGGAGACTATCTATATGAAAAACATGGTGCTACACTGAAGCACAAGTGTGGAAAAAGATAGTAACATTGTCCCTTCTCTCTTTTTCTCTCATTTATTTTATATATTATTTTCCTTTTTTCATGGCTCTTTTTCGCCCTTTTTTCTATTTTTTCTCCTTTTTTCGTCCGGAGTCTCATCCCGACTTGTGGGGGAATCATAGCCACCATCATCCTTTCCTCACTGGGACAATGCTCTAATAATGATGATCATCACACCTCTATTTACGTACAACTCAAAATTACAACTCGACACTAGAAAAAAAATATGACTCTATATGAATGCCTCTGGCAGTGTACCGGTATGTGCAATGATGCTAGCGTAACATGTATGAAAATGATGAATGGTGGCTGAGCCACAAATACTATGTCAGCTATATGATCATGCAAAGCAATATGACAATGACGATGTGTGTCATAAAAACGGAACGGTGGAAGTTGCATGGCAATATATCTCGGAATGGCTATGGAAATGCCATGATAGGTAGGTATGGTGGCTGTTTTGAGGAAGATATAAAGGGGCTTATGTGTGATAGAGCGTATCATATCACGGGGTTTGGATGCACCGGTGAAGTTTGCACCAACTCTCGATGTGAGAAAGGCCAATGCACGGTACCGAAGAGGCTAGCAAATTGTGGAAGGGTGAGAGTGCGTATAATCCATGGACTCACATTAGTCATAAAGAACTCACATACTTATTGCGAAAGTTTGTTAGCCCTCGAAGCAAAGTACTACTACACATGCCCCTGGGGGAAGGTTGGTAGGAGTTAACCATCGCGCGCCCCCGACCGCCACACAAAGGAAGACAATCAAGAATAAATCATGCTCCAACTTCTTAGCATAATGACAGATCATACGTGCATGCTTCGGGAATCACAAACCTTAACACAATTATTCTTACTAAACCATAATTATCTACTAATACCTCCCCATATTACCATCTTAATATCGCAAAACTATTGCAAGGAATCAAATTTATCATATTCAGTGATCTACATGAAAGTTTTTATTATATCCCTCTTGAATACCTATCATATCAGGACCAAATTCATAACCCGTGCATATTACCATTGCTATCATGAGACTCTCAAAAAGATGAGAGTGCAACTATTTCTTTAAAATATCATCACCGTTGTGCTCTAAAAGATATAAGTGAAGCACTAGAGCAACTGCCTAGCTCAAAAGATATAAGTGAAGCACATAGAGTATTCTAACAAATCACGAATAATGTGTGTCCCTCTCAAAAAGGTGTGTTCAGCAAAGATGATTGTGACAAACTAAAAATCAAACAAAGGCAAACAAACTATTTCACAAGACGCTCCAAGTAAAACACATATCATGTGATGAATAAAAATATATCTCCAAGTGAGTTACCGATAGATTGTAGACGAAAGAGGGGATGCCTTCCGGGGCATCCCCAAGCTTAGACGCTTGAGTCTTCCTTGAATATTACCTTGGGGTGCCTTGGGCATCCCCAAGTTTAGGTTCTTGCCACTCCTTATTCTTTGTCCATCATAGTCTCACTCAAAACTTGAAAATTTCAGCACACAAAACTCAACAGAAAGTTCGTGAGATCCGTTAGTATAACAAACAAATATTTAACTTTAGGTACTGTAGTAAATTGATTCATATTTAATATTATCATAATGCTACTGTAATCCAACTTCTCCATGACTCATACCCCCCGATACGATCCATAGATTCATCAAAATAAGCAAACTATGCAACAAAAACAGACTCTGTCTAAAACAGAACAGTCTGTAAATATCTATTTAAAATCCATACTTATGTAACTCCAAAAATTCTGAAAAATCAGGAAAACGTGGGAAATTCATATACCAAGACTGTGTAAAAATTTCAGATTTTTCTGATGCTCAAGTACAGAATTAAAATTCCAGCACTGGACGAAAAACTTTCTGTTTTCCAAACAGTATCAATTATACTATCTTCCAAATCATCCCAAAGGAATTACTTGGCACAAACACTAATAAAAACATAAAAACATAATCATAACAGAAGCTATAATCATGCAAATACTCAAGAACAGTAGGGAAAAGTATTGGGTTGTCTCCCAACAAGCTCTTTCTTTATAGCCATTAAGATAGGCTTGAAATATTAATGATGCTCACATAAAAGATAAGAATTGAAACACAAAGAGAGCATCATAAAACATGTGACAAACACATTTCAGTCTAACATACTTCCTATGCATAGGAATTTTATAGGATAACAAATTATCAAGACAAGCAATCTCTAGCATATGCAAGGAAGAAGAACGGAGCATTAACAATTTGAACTTCAAGAGAGGTAATTGAGTAACATGAAAATTTCTACAACCTCTCTCATAATAATTACATGTAGGATCATAGTCAAATTCAACAATATATCTATCATATAAAATATTCTCTTCACGATCCACATGCATAAGAGTTTTATAATCTTCCAAGATAGTGGGATTAACATCAACTAAAGTCATGACCTCTCCAAGCCTACTTTTATAAAAAAATTCATAAGATTGATAATTCTCCAAAGTAGTGGGATCATTATTACCTAAAGTTGACGCTCTTCCAAACCCACTTTTAAAAGTATTGCAAATATTATTATCGGTAATATATTCATCATGAGGCTTAAATAAATTTTCAAGATCATAAGAAGCATTATCACCCCAATCATGATCATTGCAATAAGTAGTGGACATAACAAAATTATCACCCCCAAGCTTCTAGTTTTGCATATTATTAGCACAATTCACATTAATAGAATTTATAGTAATATCATTGCAATCATGCTTTTCAATCAAGGAGCTATCATGAATCACTTTATAAATTTCTTCTTCTAACACTTCATCACAATTTTCAGATTCATGATTTTCAAGCAAAACTTCATAGAGAAAATCAAGAGCACTCAAATCACTAGCAATTGGTTCATTATAATTGGATATTTTGAAAAGATTAGCAAGTGGATGAGGATCCATAGTGATCTTAAATTTTTGTTTTACTTACTGTTCTTGAGTGTTGTCATGGCAATAAAAGCAAGCAAGCAAATAAAATATTTTTGGGTTTTTGTAAAAAAAATTTGAAGTGAGGGAGATGAAAACGAGAGGCAAATGCAAATAAAGTAAATGCAAGTGAATGATAATTTGCGCGAAGGTACTTGGTAATTTTGATGATGTCTCCCCGGCAACGGCGCCAGAAATTCTTCCTGCCACTTGTAGTCTGCGTTGGTATTTCCCCGAAGAGGAGAGGATGATGCAGTACAGTAGAGATAAGTATTTCCCTCAGTTAAGAACCAAGGTTATCAATCCAGTAGGAGAACCAAGCAAAATTCCGTTAAGCACACCTGCACACACAAGAGCAAACACTTGCACCCAACGCAAATAAGAGGGATGTCAATCCTCTTAGCGGTTATTTGCAAGGATTAAATCTTATCGAGGTAAATAGATAAACTAAATTACTAATTAAAATAAAAGTAAATAAATTGCTGCAAGGTATTTTTAGGTTTTTTATATAATAAAGATAGACCCGGGGACCATAGTTTTCACTAGAGGCTTCTCTCTTGAGCACATAAACATACGGTGGGTAAACAAATTACTGTTGGGCAATTGATAGAAAAGCAAATAATTATGACAGATTCATGGCAATGATCATGTATATAGGCATCACGTCTGAGACAAGTAGACCGACTCCTGCCTGCATCTACTACTATTACTCCACCCATCGACTGCTATCCAGCATGCATCTAGTTTATTAAGTATGAAACAGAGTAACACCTTAAGCAAGATGACATGATGTAGAGAAGCAAATTCAAGCAATATGAATAAACCCCATCTTTTTATCCTTAATGGCAACAATACAAGTACGTGTCATGTCCCTTTCTATCACTGGGATTGAGCACCGCAAGATTGAACCCATCACAAAGCACCTCTCCCCTTGCAAGATAAATCAATCTAGTAGGCCAAACTAAACCGATAGATCGGAGAGAAATACAAAGCTATAACAATCATGCATAAAAGAGTTTAGAGAAGACTCAAATATTTCTCATGAATAATCTGATCATAAACTCACAATTCATCGGATCTGAACAAACACACCGCAAAAGAAGATTACATCGGATAGAACTCCAAGAACATCGAGGAGAACATTGTATTGAATATCAAAGAGAGAGAAGAAGCCATCTAGCTACTAGCTATGGACACGTAGGTCTGTGGTAAACTACTCACACATCATCGGAAGGGCAGCAAGGTTGATGTAGAAGCCCTCCGTGATCGATTCCTCCTCCGGCAGAGTACCGGAAAAGGCCTCCAGATGGGATCGCGGAAGAACAGAGGCTTGCGGCGGCGGAAAGGTTTTATCTTCTGGCTCTCTGGGGGTTTCCCAATATTTGTGAATTTATAGAAGTGGAATTAGGTCAAACGAAGTCACGTGGGCCCCACAAGGTAGCACGGCGCGCCCCCCTGGGGCGCGCCCTAGTGCCTTATGAAGCCTCCGTGAGGCTTCTGGCCTCCTCCCGAAGCTTCCCAGGTTTCTTTTTTCCAGAAAAAAATCTCCACAAAGTTTTGTGGCATTTGGACTTCATTTGGTACTGTTTCTCTGAAAAGCCAAAAACAAGCAGAAAACAGCAACTGGCACTAGGCACTGGGTTAATAGGTTAGTCCTAAAAAATGATATATAATTGCATATAAAAACATCAAAGATTGATACTATAATAGCATGGAATAATCAAAAATTGTAGATATGTTGGAGATGTATCAGTTCTTCAGATCCACTTTGACTCCTCGAACAATGAGGCAGAGTACGAAGCCCTCTTGCACGGTTTGCGTATGGCGATCTCGCTGGGAATCTGCCGATTGATGGTCTACGGCGACTTGGACCTAGTGGTGAACCAGGTGATGAAGAAGTGGGATATTCGGAGACCACCTATGACAGGCTACTGCAATGCCATCCGAAAGCTGGAGAAGAACATCAAAGGACTAGAGCTCCACCACATCCCGCGAATAAAAAACCAGGCGGCTGATGACTTGGCCAAGATTGGTTCTACTCAAAAAGCAGTCCCGAAGAATGTGTTCCTAGAGCACTTGCACTCGCCCACAATCAAGGAAGACCCTTTTATGGAGGAGCCCCCACAACCAGTCGGACCGTCGAATCCAACTGAAGTTGACATTCCAGCGGTGTTGGATCTGGTCCAAGAGGTGCTCGTCATCACTCCCGAGTGGACCAAGCCATACCTCGCATATCTGCTCAGGCAGGAGCTCCCTGAAGACGAAGAAGAGTCTCGTCAGATCGTCCGCCGATCAAAAGCCTTTACCGTCATGGGAGATCAACTTTATAAGAAGAGCGCCACTAGCGTCACTCAGCGTTGCATCACGGCGTAGGAAGGGCAGCAGATCCTACAGGAGATTTATTTGGGAACCACCATGCTTTCTCTCAGACCTTGGTCGCCAAAGTGTTCCGGGCAGGTGTCTATTGGCCCAGAGCCAACGAAGCCGCTCGTGATATCGTTGACCAGTGCGTCGGGTGTCAGTTCTACGCTAATCAATCACACAAGCCAGCGTCCGTGCTGAAGACAATCCCGCTCGCATGGCCGTTCGCAGTCTGGGGACTCGACATGGTTGATCCACTCCAGACCAGCGCCAGCGGGTTTACACATCTGTTGGTCGTAGTGGATAAGTTCACCAAGTGGATCGAAGCGAAGCCCATAAAGAAGCTAGACTCCTTGACTGCGATCAAGTTCATCAAGGAAATAACTTCCGGTTTGGAGTCCCTCACAGCATCATCAAGGATAATGGGTCGAACTTCGACTCAGATAAATTCTGCGAATTCTGTTATTCCCAGGGCACTCGGGTCGATTACGCCTCCGTGGCTCACCCGCAGTCGAATAGACAAGTGGAGCGGGCGAATGGATTGATACTCTAGGGGCTCAAGCCGCGTCTCATGCGTGACCTGAATCATGCAGTAGGAGCCTGGGTCACCGAGCTGCCATCGGTCCTCTGGGGCTTGCGGACGACCCCGAACTGGTCCACAAAGCGCACTCCGTTCTTCTTGGTGTGTGGCTCGGAGGCCGTTCTGCCGAGTGATCTGCTCCACAACTCCCCCTGAGTGGATCTATACTCAGAGGTGGAGGCAGAGGAAGCACGTCAAGATGGCCTCGACCTATTAGAGGAAGCGCGTGAGTTGGCTCTTATCAGGACGACTGCATATCAGCAAGACCTGCGCCGCTATCATGATAGACACGTCAGGGGGCGCGCTTTCCAGGAAGGCGACCTGGTCCTCCGACTAGACCAGCAGAAGCCTCACAAGCTGTCGCCTCCATGGCAAGGGCCCTTTGCGATATCAAAGGTACTGAATAATGGAGCCTACCGGCTCTACAACTTCACCAAGAGTGAGGAAGAGCCCCGAGCCTGGAACGCGGATCTGCTCTGCAAGTTCTTCACTTAGAATAAATTTTTCCCCATTGTAATAATGTTCTAAATGAAATTAGATGAATAAAAGCCTTACTTTTCCTGTATTTCGTCTAATTTGGACCAACACCATGTTTTCACTCCGGTGACTAACAGGATTCGGAAACTAACAACTCACCCCCAGTGGGTGTACGGCTTAGCCACGAACCAGATTTCGCCTAAGTTAAACACTATCCAAGTGCGGACACGCTCCACACTCGGGGGCTTAGCTGCGAACCAGATTTCGCCTAAGTTAAAAACTATCCGAGTGCGGACACGCTCCACACTCGGGGGCTTAGCCGCGAACCAGATTTCCCCTAAGTTAAAAACTATCCGAGTGCGGACACGCTCCACACTCGGGGGCTTAGCCGCGAACCAGATTTCGCCTAAGTTAAAAACTATCCGAGTGCGGACACGCTCCACAATCGGGGGCTTAGCCGCGGACCAGATTTCGCCTAAGTTAAAAACTATCCAAGTGCGGACATGCTCCACACTCGGGGGCTTAGCCGCGAACCAGATTTCACCTAAGTTAAAAACTATCCGAATGCGGACACGCTCCACACTCGGGGGCTTAGCCTCGAACCAGATTTCACCTAAGTTAAAAACTATCCGAGTGCGGACGCGCACCACACTCAGGGGCTTAGCTACGAACCAAATTTCGCCTAAGTTAAAAACTATCCGAGTGCGGACACGCGCCACACTTGGGGGCTTAGCTACGAACTAGATTTCACCTAAGTTAAAAACTATCGGAGTGCGGACACGCGCCACACTCGGGGGCTTAGCTACGAAGCAGATTTTGCCTAAGTTAAAAACTATCGGAGTGCGGACACGCGCCACACTCGGGGGCTTAGCTGCGAAGCAGATTTCGCCTAAGTTAAAAACTATCCGAGTGCGGACACGCGCCACACTCGGGGGCTTAGCTGCGAACCAGATTTTGCCTAAGTTAAAAAATATCCGTGTGCGGACACGCGCCACACTCAGGGGCTTAGCTGCGAACCAGATTTCGCCTAAGTTAAAAACTATCCGAGTGCGAACACGCGCCACACTCAGGGGCTTAGCTGTGAACCAGATTTCACCTAAGTTAAAAACTATCTGAGTGCGGACACGCGCCACACTCGGGGGCTTAGCCGTGAACCGGATTTCGCCTAAGTCAAAAAACAACATTGGCAAACAGAACGAAGGCTCAAATATCCGAATAAACTTCGATCCACTCAAGTTCTCCCATTAAAAGCAAAGTATGTGAGCCATCTGACGAGGGCATATACTAGGGATAGGGTAATAGGCCTGACCTATAGACCCTACCCTAGGATGCCACACGTCTTATACTGGGCCTCAGGGCCAGATCAGCAACCAAGAGTTCTACAAACTGACATTCACTCGGAGTTCGACGAACCACTCGGGAGGCAAGAGTTCACTCGACCAGCTTGTTTCACTCGGAGCACCCGAAAGTCACTCGACCAGAGAAGACCAGGAGACTCCGGGAGCGCAACGGTCGGGACGCATGTTTGCCTGTATTAATTGTAATCAATGCGCCCGTTACCTGGTGCCCTTAAACCCCCTCTTAACCCCTAGTAATGGCGGCATTCATGGGAGGGCTGGCGAAGACTATATAAGCCACCCCCCAGCTCCATTCCAAGGGTTCGCAATCCATTTGTAACTCATACACTCAAGCAATCAAGCTCCAGAGCACCGAGACGTAGGGCTGTTACCTCTACCGCTGAGGGGCCTGAACTCGTAAATCCGAGTGTAACACCTGCGCCGTAGCTAGGCTCTGCCCTCTCATCCGTACCCCTACACACTACTGTCATACTTGCACCCCACGACAGTTGGCGCCCACCGTGGGGCAGGCGTCTAGCGACCTCCGGCGTAGTTGCATTTTTTCTACCATCACCATGGTTTCCGGCGGCGGACTGACTCTGGGCGGCGAGATCCGTTTCGGTGTCCTCAGCTTCATTGCTGACGATTCGGCGTGGCTCCAGGAAGCCCCGCTGGATGTCGAGGCGTTGCCCGTCCGTGGTGCGGTGCACTTCCGCGCGAGTACCTTCGGCGTCCTTTTTCGGCAACCGTCGACTCCTTATCAGTCGACCTCTTCGCTCTCCACCAGCCGTCATCGCAGGTGCTCCTGACGCTCGCGGCTTCAGCGGTGGATCAGGCACACGGTGGCCCTTCAGGCTGTAGCCCCGCTGATCGCGGCAATCGAGCCTGACGAACCTGTCTTCGATCTGTTCGCCTCCGTGCATGAGCACTCGGAAAGCTTATCCGGGTGCGAGAGTAGCGATCCCGCTGCAGAGGTGCTGATGGCCGATTCCCCGCCCAGTCCGCCTGGGTACGGCCGCGGCGGCGCGGAGAATGGTGACCCGCCGCGCCCTGAACTTGGCGGCGGCAGGGACCGACATGACGACGAGTACGTCCCCCGACCTCTCACTCGGTAGCAGAGGGAGGAACAGCAGCGCAGGACCGAGCAGGCCCTCCAGACGCCCATCGTTGGGATGACCCCCGAGGCTCAGGCTTTGGAGGCCGTGCGCCAGGCCAACTTGGCTGAGCGCAATCGTCTGGAAGCGCTCTAGAAGTCACTCGACGATCGCGCCCGTAGGCAGCATCAGCCCAATTCCAGTCGGCGACAGCGGCAGTTGTTCTCGAATGACCAGCAGTAGAGTTTCCAGGTATTCCGCACTCCCGTCCAGAATCTGGCGGCGACCACACGGATAGCAGATTCCATTGAGCCGTCCCGATCCGAGGTGGGGGAGGGTCTTCGGCAGATCCGGGCCCTGCTCAAGGCGACAGAGGAGCAAAATTCGGCAGTATCCCAGTCGCGCAACCGGATTCATAGCAGATCCGTTAGGGCTGACACCGTTCAATCGGCCCACGGCCCAGTGTCTCCTAGGAGAAACAGACACTCGCCTCCACGGTGAAACGACCAAGACCACCACCGAGACCAGTACTCGGGGCAGGGTCGCAGTCGGAATACGCCCCCGCGGCGTCAGGATGATCGTCACCGCATGCAGTCGCCCCCTCCGCGGGATGGCTCGTACGCGCCCCGGCCGTACGACACCAGGCGTCCTTACGGCAACGATCGAAGGGCCAGCCCTCCCCGTCATGGTGACGGTTATCGCCAGAGAGAGCCAGTCGACCACCGTGACCCGCAGTTCAACGCGAGATCCATTCTCGCTCAGAACCTGGTCGACAGAGGCAGAGCTCTGAGAGAGAACTTGGACAGAGATCGTCCGAGTGGAAGTGGAGCATTCATCTCCGGGCCCGAGTGTTTCAGCAGGGCCATCCGGGCTGCTGAGATCCCGCCTAACTTCAGATTGGCGGCTGGAGTAAGCAAGTTCACCGGTGAGTCCAAGCCAGAAACTTGGTTAGAGGATTACCGAGTGGCTGTGCACATTGGAGGAGGAAACAACTATGTGGCTATGAAGCATTTGCCATTGATGCTGGAAGGGTCCGCCCGCACCTGGCTCAATCAGCTCACTCCGGCCAGCATATACTGCTAGGAAGATTTGGCCCGAGTGTTCATCAAAACATTCGAGGGCACGTGCAAACGCCCGGCTGGATTGTCTGAGTTGCAGCACTGTGTGCAGAAACCGGATGAAACATTGAGGGAGTACATCCAGTGGTGGACAACCTTGCATCACGTGGTGGAGAACATCACAGAGCATCAAGCCGTCTGCGCCTTCAAGGCAGGAGTCAGATATCGGGAGCTCATCCTGAAATTCGGTCGGTCAGGATCTTTGACCATGAGCCGAATGATGGAGATCGCCACTCGGTACGCAAACGGAGAAGAGGAAACCAGTGAGCCCAACCCCGGAAACAGTAATCCCAGTCGGAAGCCGAAGCGCAAAGCTGATGGTTCGGTTCAGGCCGAGGCTGCCGCACTGGCTGGCCAAGCCAAGAACAAGGGGAAGGCTAAGGAAAAGTGGATCCCGAAAAAAAAGAGAGATCAGTCGGGCCAAGATGTCCTCGATTTGCCGTGTCACATCCACACCAGAAAGGATGAAGAGGGCAATCTGATATTGCCCAAGCATACTACTCGACAGTGCAGACTGTTGATTCAGCAGTTCCGAGAGGGCCCGTCGAGTGATAAGAGCCCAGAAGACGCTGATGATGGAGACAAAGATGAACCTTTTCCCAGTGTCAACGCAACCCTGATGATCTTTGCAGATGTAGAGAGAAGGAGTCGGTTGAAAGTTATCAACCGAGAAGTGAACATGGCCATGCCGGCGACGACAAAGTTTCTGAACTGGTCGAAGATTCCGATCACCTTTGATCAGTCGGACCACCCAGCCTACATTGCCACCCCTGGGTGGCAGGCGCTGATGGTCGATCCAGTCATGGGAGGCGTCCGATTGCGCAAGGTCCTCATGGACTGTGGAAGCGGACTGAACATACTGTATGCAGATACTCTGCAAGCAATGGGCATTCCTATGTCCCGACTCAATGAGAGCAGCATGCAGTTCCACGGAGTGATCCCCGGCAAGAAAGGAAAGTCACTCGGGCAGATCGCCCTGGATGTGGTCTTTGGAGACAACAAGAACTTCCGGAAGGAAAGGCTGACCTTCGAAGTGGTCGACTTCCGCAGCGCCTACCATGCCATCCTTGGTCATCCGGCTTACGCACGTTTCATGGCCCGTCCATGTTATGTGTATCTCAAGCTAAAGATGCCCGGCCCCAAAGGTGTGATCACAGTCACTGGCAGTCGACAGCGCGCGGAGGAGTGTTTGCAACAAGGGTCCAAGATAGCTGATGAGCAGATGACCATGGTGGAACTGGAGGAGTACAAGAAAAATGCCGATCCGAGTGATCTGCTACGCTCCAAGAAGCCGGCTGCAGAATCTGCGTTTCAGTCGGCCGGCGACACGAAGCCTGTGCACGTCCACCCGGAAGATCCCAATGCTGCTCCCACCAACATATCAACAACACTCGACAGCAAATAGGAAGAAGCGCTCATCCAGTTCCTCCGTGAGAACTGGGACATCTTCGCATGGAAACCATCCGACATGCCGGGGGTACCCAGGGAGCTGGCTGAGCACCGTTTGCGAGTCGACCCAAAGGCGAAACCTGTGAAGGAGCATCTCCGTCGCTCTGCTACACAGAAGAGGAAGGCCATTGGCGAAGAAGTTGCTCGGCTCCTGGCAGCCGAGTTCATCCGTGAGGTGTACCACTCCAAGTGGATCGGCAACATCGTCATTGTCCCTAAGAAGGACAAGTCTCTCCGAATGTGCATTGATTTCAAGCACATCAATCGGGTCTGCCCCAAGGATCATTTCCCGCTCCCCCGCATAGATCAAATCGTAGATTCCACCGCGGGTTGTGAGCGACTGTCTTTTCTGGATGCGTACTCCGGGTACCACCAGATCCGACTGTATGGGCCAGATGAAATAAAAACAGCTTTTATCACCCCATTCGGGTGTTTCTGCTATATCACCATGCCATTCGGTCTTAAAAATGTTGGTGCCACTTTCATGCGCATGGTGCAGAAGTGTTTGCATAAACAGATCAGTCGGAACATCGAGGCATACATGGATGGCATAGTGGTTAAGTCCAGAAAAGGTTCCGACCTGCTCGCTGACCTAGCCGAAACTTTCGCAAATCTGCGGAAGTATGATATCAAGCTGAATCCGGCGAAGTGCACTTTCGGGGTTCCTGGGGGCAAGTTACTTGGTTTCCTCATTTCCGAACGAGGGATAGATGCCAATCCTGAGAAGATCGGGGCGATTGTACGAATGAAACATCCTGGACGTCTTCATGATGTGCATAACCTCACGGGCTGCCTCGCAGCTCTGAGCCGATTCATCTACCGTCTCGGTGAGAAGGCACTGCCCCTGTACCGATTGATGAAGAAATCTGATTCGTTCTAGTGGATTGCTGAAGCACAAGCAGCGTTTGTTGAGCTCAAAGCCCTGCTTTCCATCCAGCCGGTGCTCGCCGTTCCAAACAGCAATGAGCCGTTGCTCCTGTACATTGCGGCCACTGGTCAAGTTGTCAGCACTGTCCTCACAGTCGAGCGAGAAGAACAGGGCAAAACTTACAAAGTCCAGCGCTTAGTCTATTACATTTCTGAATTTCTGACTCCGTCCAAGCAGAGGTATCCTCATTACCAGAAGATCGTCTACGGCATCTACCTGACTGCGAAGAAAGTAGCCCATTACTTCCAAGAGCACACCGTGTCAGTCGTCAGCGACGCCCCGCTGTCTGAGATCATGAACAATCGGGATGCGACTGGCCGAGTGGCGAAGTGGGCTATCGAGCTCTTGCCCCTGGACATCAAGTTCGAGGCGAAAAAGGCGATCAAGTCCCAAGCTTTAGCCGATTTCCTAGCCGAGTGGACTGAACAGCAGCAACCGACTTAGAGTCACCCGGAACACTGGACCATGTTCTTTGACGGTTCCAAGATGCTAAATGGTTCAGGGGCTGGAGTTGTGTTAGTATCTCCGAAGGGCGATCGTCTCAGATATGTTCTGCAGATTCACTTCGATTCCTCCAACAACGAAGCCGAGTACGAGGCGCTCCTTTATGGTCTTCGTATGGCCATCTCACTCGGCGTCCGGCGCTTGATGGTCTACGGGGACTCGGACCTAGTTGTGAACCAAGTGATGAAGGAGTGGGATATCAGAAGCCCCGCTATGACAGGATACTGCAACGCAGTGAGAAAGTTGGAGAAGAAATTTGAAGGTCTGGAGCTGCATCACGTTCCCCGAGCCAAGAATCAGGAGGCAGACGATCTGGCAAAGATCGGGTCCACTCGGAAACCCATACCCAGCAATGTGTGCCTCGAGCATTTATGTTCTCGGACGGTAAAAGAAGATCCCTTCACAGAAGAGCCCCCGCAAGCGGTCAGTCCTTCTGATCCGACTGAAGTCGAGGTTCCGGCAGTCATTGATTTGGTCATGGAGGTGCTAGCAATCACACCCGAGAGGACAGTGCCTTACATTGCATACCTGGTCAGGCAGGAACTTCCAGAAGATGAAGCTGAGGCCCGCCAGATTGTTCGCAGGTCCAAAGCCTTTACAGTGATGGGCGATCAGTTATACAGGAAGAGCGTCACCGGTGTGACTCAGCGCTGCATTTCTCCGGAAGAAGGTCGATTGATCCTGGAGGAGATTCACTCGGGAACTTGTGGACACCACGCGTCCTCTCGGACAATCGTGGCTAAAGCTTACCGAGCCGGTTTTTTCTGGCCACGTGTCAATGAAGCTGCGCAGGAGATAGTCCAACACTGCGCCGGATGCCAGTTCTATGCAAACTTATCGCATAAGCCTGCGTCTGCTCTGAAGACAATTCCTCTCGTCTGGCCGTTTGCAGTCTGGGGACTCGACATGGTGGGACCCCTCCGGACAGGGGCAAGTGGATTCACCCACCTGCTGGTTGCAGTCGACAAGTTCACTAAGTGGATTGAAGCCAAACCCATCAAGAAGCTAGACTCCCGCACGGCGATCAAGTTTATGAAGGAGATAGTCTTCAGATATGGCGTACCCCACAGCATTATCACTGACAACGACTCAAACTTCGACTCGGAAGAGTTCAGGACGTTCTGTGCCGCTCAAGGCACCCGAGTCGACTACGCATCTGTGGCGCACCCGCAGTCGAATGGACAGGCTGAGAGAGCAAACAGACTGATCCTTCAGGGGTTAAAGCCGCGACTCATGCGCGATTTAGAGCACGCAGCTGGAGCCTGGGTCACCGAGTTGCCGTCAGTTCTTTGGGGCTTGAGGACGACCCCCAATCGGTCCACCAATCGCACTCCCTTCTTCATGGTGTACGGAGCTGAAGCCGTCTTGCCGAGTGACTTGCTCCACAATTCGCCCCGAGTGGAACTATACTCCGAAGCTGAAGCAGAGCAGGCGCGGCAAGACGCGGTTGATCTCCTGGAAGAGGAGAGAGAGATGGCTCTTATCCGTTCGACCATTTATCAGCAAGATCTACGACGTTTTCACAGCAGGCACGTCAGAAGTCAAACCTTTCAGGAAGGAGATCTTGTGCTCCGAGTGGATCAGCAGTGACCTCATAAGCCCGCTCCTGCGTGGGAAGGTCCTTTCGTCATTTCAAAGGTTCTGCACAACGGAGTGTACCACCTGTACAACCTTCAGAAGCAAGCAGACGAGCCCCGTGCTTGGAATGCGGATTTGCCGCGACGATTTTATACTTGATGATGAGATGTAATAAAAGTACTCGAGTGATATTTCATGAATAAAAGCATGAATTTTCCAGTTCCACATTGAAGTTCACTCGTACACATTCTTTGGCTTACAACCCCCAGTGGGTGTACGCCGTTCAACTTAGCTGGAAACCAGTTTTTGCCTAAGTCAAAAATCTACTCCGAGTGAAGAGCGTCCCTCTCACTCGAGGGCTTGGCTGCGAACCAGCTTTCGCCCAAGTTAAAAACGCTACTCCGAGTGAAGAGCGTCCCTCTCACTTGGAGGCTTGGCTGCGGACCAGCTTTCGCCCAAGTTAAAAATGCTACTCCGAGTGAAGAGCGTCCCTCTCACTCGGGGGCTTGGCTGCGAACCAGCTTTCGCCCAAGTTAAAATCCTACTCCGAGTGAAGAGCGACCCTCTCACTCGGGGGCTTGGCTGCGAACCAGCTTTCGCCCAAATTAAAAATGCTACTTCAAGTGAAGAGCATCCCTCTCACTCGGGGGCTTGGCTGCGAACCAGCTTTCGCCCAAGTTAAAACGCTACTCCGAGTGAAGAGCGTCCCTCTCACTCGGGGGCTTGGCTGCGAACCAGCTTTCACCCAAGTTAAAACGCTACTCCGAGTGAAGAGCGCCCCTCTCACTCGGGGGCTTGGCTGCGAACCACCTTTCGCCCAAGTTAAAATCCTACTCCGAGTGAAGAGCGTCCCTCTCACTCGGGGGCTTGGCTGCGAACCAGCTTTCGCCCAAGTTAAAATCCTACTCCGAGTGAAGAGCGACTCTCTCACTCGGGGGCTTGGCTGCGAACCAGCTTTCGCCCAAGTTAAAAACGCTACTCGGAGTGAAGAGCATCCCTCTCACTCGGGGGCTTGGCTGCGAACCAGCTTTCGCCCAAGTTAAAACGCTACTCCGAGTGAAGAGCATCCCTCTCACTCGGGGGCTTGGCGCGAACCAGCTTTCGCCCAAGTTAAAACGCTACTCCAAGTAAAGAGCGCCCCTCTCACTCGGGGGCTTGGCTGCGGACCAGCTTTCGCCCAAGTTAAAATCCTACTCCGAGTGAAGAGCGACCCTCTCACTCGGGGGCTTGGCTTCGAACCAGCTTTCGCCCAAGTTAAAAACGCTACTCCGAGTGAAGAGCATCCCTCTCACTCGGGGGCTTGGCTGCGAACTAGCTTTCGCCCAAGTTAAAACGCTACTCCGAGTGAAGAGTGTCCCTTTCACTCGGGGGCTTGGCTGCGAACCAGCTTTCGCCCAAGTTAAAATCCTACTCCGAGTGAAGATCGACCCTCTCACTCGGGGGCTTGGCTACGAACCAGCTTTCGCCCAAGTCAAAACGTCGCTCCGAGTGAAGAGCTTCCCCCCCACTCGGAGGCTTAGCTGTGAACCAGCTTTCGCCTAAGTTGAAACATGTTTCAAAGAAAGACTAGAAGGAAAGCATTCGAATAACTCTAGAAGTTCAAAAGCGAATACGAGTACGCGGGCCCGAAGCCCGAAAGAGTTTAACGAATACAATTTCACTCGACATACTGAGGCTAATAGGTAGGACTTAAAGTTTTCTCACGCTCCTGAGGGGCTGGCTGGCTCAACGAAGGAATCCAAGTCGATGCCGTCTGCGATCCGAGTTGCCGCTTCGATGAATGTCTCCATGAAGTCCTCAAACTGGAGTTTCTTCGTGTTGGCAACTTGGAGAGTCTTCAGTTTCTCCTCCTTGGCGTCCTTGCAATGCACTCGGACCAGGGAGAGCGCCACGTCGGCCCCGCAGCGAGCAGCCTACTTCTTCTATGCTTGCACTCGGCTGGGAATGTCATTGAGACGAGCCATCATGGCCTCCAAGTCGGTGTCGAGGGTATCTTCTGGCCACAGCTCCTTGTCGATTCTGCCGAGTGCCCCCCGCAGACGAATGATGTAACCTTGGACGTCCTCGATGCGAGATTCCACCCGCAAGACACCTAGAGCAGCCTTGTCACCAACGAGCGGCCTGGAAGGATCCAGATCCCTCTCGATTCTGTCAGTTTCCAGCTCGAAGTCTCGGCAGTACTCTGCGGACAAGAAAAGAGAAGAGTTGAAGGTCAGCATGCATGAAGTTCACTCGGATAAAAGTTCACTCGGATGTTACAGGTTACCTGCAAGCTTGGTGTACATTTCCTCGGTGAACTCTTCTATGTACCTCTCCAGAGCGTTCTTCTTCTCGATCAGCTGGGTGATCTTCTCATTCAGAGTCTTCTTCTCTTGCTCGTAGACTTCTGCCTGGGCCTTGAGCTTGCTCTCCCACTCGGTCCGCTGCTTCTTGAGCTCGAGCACCTCCTTCTTCAGCGAGGTGTTCTCTATTTCAAGCTTCCCGAGTGAGGCCAGCTTCTCTTCGGCGGCCTTGGTCTTTTCCTTCGCTACTTGTTGCGCTCCCGCTAGCTCGTTGTCCTTATTCTCGAGTGCCTGCTTCATAGTTTCTAAAGAGACAGAGGTTCTGAGCCTCACTTGGAGTCGATGGTTTTCACTACGCACATCTGTTCGAGTGAAGTCACTCGGTTCAAAGAATGGAAAAAGGTGAAAGCAGACTGCTCAGTGATTGAAGCTTACCTCCCATGGTCTTGAGCTCTGCCTAAGCGCGCGCTGTGTTCCTCCTCTCCACCTCCAAATCCAGTCAGAGCTGGGCCGTTTCCTTCTCCAGTGCCACGTACTGAGTCCCAAGCTCGCAAGTTTTCTGAAACACAAGAAAGAGCAGATCAGTTAACGTTAAGAAATATTCCAAGTGCCCAAAGACTGACGCTCCCGGAAGAAACAAGCTTGACCAGTATCAGATCCTGAAGTACCCTTTGATAGGGAGGAGCAAGCTTGACCAGTATCAGATTCTAAGTTCTAAGACTCCCGCCGACTGCCCGCAGTCGACGGCAGTCTCGGGGACTACACCCAGTGGGTGCACTCAGCGTGCCCCCACTGGAATGGTATCCATTCGAACCGGTCCGCCCGATCCGAGTGATGGCCAAACACAAAAAAAAGGAGAGAAAAAGCTCTAAGACTCCCGCCGACTGCCCGCAGTTGACGGCAGTCTCGGGGACTACACCAAGTGGGTGCACTCAGCGTGCCCCCACTGGAATGGTATCCACTCAGAACGGTCTGCCCGCTCCGAGTGATGGCCAAACAAAAAATATATATATAAAATAATAGCAACAACAACAGAACAGATTTTAAGTTCTAAGACTCCCGCCGACTGCCTGCAGTCGATGGCAGTCTCGGGGACTACACCCAGTGGGTGCACTCAGCGTGCCCCCACTGGAACGGTATCCACTCGGAGCGGTCCGCCCGATCCGAGTGATGGCCAAACACACAAAAAAAGCACCCAATGGGTGTACCGGATATATTCCGACTGAAATTCCTACTAAAGAAAAATGACTTGGAGATCAACTTACAAGGGCACTTACTCGAACGTTCTCCTGGAGAGCAGCACTGGCATCATATGCCAGCTTCCCAGCTGCGCACATCTCCTTGAGTCGTTGGGTCATCAGCTCCGCCTGGATCATCGCCTCCTTGCTGGCCCCAGTCTGGTCCTCCGGCACCTTTTACAGACTGAAGATGTTGACGGGAGGAGTCGGAGCCAAAGTCAGAGCAGTCGACGGAGCCGCGGCAGAACCAGCCCCAGCCTGCCCCAGAGGCACAGTCACGGCGGGTGCAGGGGGAGCTTGAGACGCTTTGCTCGGCGGCGTTTTCCGCGTGGTAGTCTGAAGAGCAGTCGGAGCTGCGGTCCCCTTCACGGTGTCCTTCCGCGGTGGCTCTTCATCGTCGTCCCCGACGTGGATGACCTCTGCAAGTGCTACGATCACTCGACGCGATCAGTCGCATTACACAATTCAATCGGATGAAGGCATTTCAGCCGAATGACAGGTCGAAGTAAAAATGAAGTCATTGTTACCTTTTCGAGAAGTGGTCGCGTCTGCCGACTCGGCCTCGGTGCGGTCCCCATCAATCTGTCTGGGAGACGTCGTCGAGGTTGCAGCACTGGTTCATAAGATGCACTCGGTCAGAAGAATCACGAAAGTTGACAAAGACAGAAAAGAAAAGCTGAGAAGGATACTCATGTTGAGGCGACAGGCACAGTGACCTTGATCCGGGGCAGAGCCTTCCGAGGCTTGGGGGAAGCGACCTTGGGCTGCTTGGCGGCCTTCTCAGTCGGCGCAGGCGACGACGTCCGAGTGCGCTTCGGAGCCTTAGCACTCGGAACCGCATCCTTCTCCGGGCCAGCACTCAGATCATGAGTTCGTTTGGAGCGGTGCTCGGAGCGCAGCTCCGGAGACAGAGAAGACTCAACCTCGTCGCTCCCTTCCGAGTCCTCACTTTCCTCCTCGCTGTCCTCCGCGTAGCTGCCCCCGGCGCTGCCATGTTCGCTCTCCACGCCTCCGGCAAGTTGTTCTACATTCGGCATAGGCAATAACATCTTCTGGAACTCCTGCAAGACATGAAGGGTAAACACAGACAGTTCAGTCAGTTCACTCGGATCGTTCAGTTCACTCGGATAATTTGTGCATCGATAATTCACTCAGAAATTCGTGCCTCACCTCCAGCAGTTGGTTGTTGGCGTCGTAGGGCGGGATCCGTCTTGACCCTCGCGGATTCTCACGTGCACCAGTGATGCACCTGATCCACTGTTCCACCGTTTTCTCCTCGACGTCTTCCGGATGCACTCGGGTCGGATCACCGGCTCCAGTGTAGAGACACATGGGGTGAGCCCGCTCCTGCAGCGGCTGGATCCTCCAACTGAGGAAGACCTCCAGAAGGTCCAGGCCAGTCAATCCACCATGAATCAGACTAACCATGGCGGTCACCAAGATCCCTACATCCGTCTTCTCCTCTTTATCAACCGTCAGCGAGGGAGGAGTCTGACCTCTCCCAGTCGTGTAAGGAGGAAGGCCAGTCGACGAGCCAGAGCACGGCAGGTCATTGCAGTAGAACCAGGTCGACTGCCAACCCCTCACCGAATCGGGAAAGGACATAGATGGGAATGCACTCTTACCCCTCATCTGGATACCTAAGCCACCGCACATCTGAATCATGTGCGTCCTCTGTGACACCCTGGTTTTTGCCCCTTGTTTTTTTTCCCTTCGTGGGATTGGACTCCCGTTTTTTTCCGATGTTATTGGATTTTCTCTCGTTCCTGGGTATATGAAGATGGTCATTTAGCCTTGCCTTTCCTATCCAACCAGAGACTCTCTCCAACCCAACCTTGCCACCCAAAATTTATTCTCAGGATTTTGCCACCGAAACCCTACCTTCCGAGTTACCGGAAGGGAAACCCTAATTCCGACAGTTACAAAGGAACCCCAATTTCCTTTGATCTGTTGCCTCCCAAACTTTTCCCAGTGATCATCCCACATCTATAAACCCTGGATATGCAAAAATATTGCCAAGTCATTTGCAATATTTTTCATTTAAAATTAATTCCTTTTTCTGCCAGTTAAAGGAATTAAATCCAGGAAAATATCTATCCATCTCCAAAGTTCATTAAAACTTGTGGAGATATTCTTTGTGATCATATTGAGCTCTCATAAAAATATTGGCCATAATTAAATAAGGGAAATTGCCTTTTCCTATTTAAAGCCAATATTGCAATTTGGGCACTTTCCAAAGGAACTACCATTTTGGTAGCCAGGAAAAATCCCAACAAATTTGTGGAGCTTCTCCTATCCATATCTTAACCATTTCCATCAGGAACCCAAGTCCCATAGTTCAAAGTTTGAGTGCAACATCCAGTTCTTGTTTCTGCACCTATTTTGAGGTTGTGAAGTAACTATATTTTATATTGCTTCAAAAATCCTCAAATTAATCCAGGACCTCACATTCCCTATATGATGTGAGCATGCAAAAATTCACATCATTTTATCTAGCCAATTTCTCTAAAAAATTCCATCTGATTTCTATCCAGATTCTAACTCTGTGAAGGAAGTACCATTTTGGTATATCCAAATGAGCTGAAATTTTACCAGTATCTCCATAATCCCAAGTCACCGCTCTACACCAAAATTCAGCTCATTTCACCAAGCCAGTTGAGCACCACATCAAGACCTAGATTCTGGACCAGAAATTGCATTGCAAAGGAAGTATATGCAAAATAGGTCCAAATGTCTTCAAATTTTTCCAGCATCTACTCCTTCCTACCCTATATTAGTTTGACAACATTTCAATTTCACTTACTAAGCCACTTCACCTCAGCTTGGTCCCCAAGTTTCTGTCCAGAAGATGCTCTGGACCCTCTTGATCAATCTAGAGCTCTCCCAGTCCCTCTAGTGACTAACCTAATCTATTTGAGGAGTGAGGGAGTTGTTTGACAAGATTGGATAGGCAGGAGAGTGCCAGAGCTTGTAGTGCGTGTGGTGACCACGTAGCCACCATGCAGAAACGGTGCTCTGCGGCACTGTCCTCGTCGGCCAGCTCGCTCCGGCCAACCTTTGCTCGTCCGGGCATGTCCCACGGCTCCGCACCGTCCGCGTGTCCCCTCTCCCGCAGCTTCCCCCTCTCCTTTCTCTCTCGTTGCGCCACGGCGAGTGCCGCCACCGCACTATCCCGCCCGTGAGCCGCCGTGTCCTCTCCTCTCCGTTGGCCTCTTCTTCCTCGAGCTGTCGCCTCCCTCTGCCCCTCGTCAGGTCGGTCGCTCCCCGACGCCAGGAACCAGCCAGCCACGCCTCCCGCAAGCTCTAGAACTCCGGCCAGCTCACCGAGCGGCCGAGCTTATCCCCTCGTCTCGGCCGGCTATAAATAGCCATGGCCCGAGCCCCCTCCCCCCCCCCGAGCAACATCACCACCCGCAGCAGCCTCCTCTCTCCCCTAGATGCCTCCCCGACCCCTCACTACCTTGCCGGAGTCCTCCCTGCCACCACATCGCCGCCATGGCCGCCGACGGCCTCTACTCGAATTAGGGCAAGCCAGGGCCCCTCTTCCACCCCTTTCCCCACCCGAGAGCTCCCCTGACCTAGGCGGAACCCTGCCCGACCTCCTCCTCACCTCTCCACCACCGCAGCCCAAGCCCCGAGCTCCACCACTGCCGCCATTCGCCTCCACCAGCGCCCGACCGCCACAGAGCCTCCCCGCCGCCGCCACGGGTACCCACGGGTGCGGCTTGGAGCACCGCATCCATCCCGACCCACGGCCGGCCCCCTCGAGCACCCCCGACGCCGGAGCAAGCGTCGGGGTACGCCCAGCCGCGCTTCCCCTCTTTTTCGCGAGGAGGAAGAAAGCCCTGCAGGCGGGCCCCGTTTGTAAGCGGCTCAGCCAGCCGGGCCCACGGTCATAAGTGAAGACGTATTCCTGTGGGTTACGCTTCCTTCTATCGAAAGCGTAACCAGCCTCAGGCGCGTGCGGAAGTGCGCTTTCATTTGCCCGAAAGCGTATTTTCTGTAATACGTTTTCCTTTTCCAGCCCAGCTGCGGCCGAATTCGGCCCAGGACGGCCCAGTGCAATGGTGCACTTTAATCTTTTCGGCCGAATTCCAGCCAGGGACCTGTTTGTGAATACTTCTTCTACAGATTAGTCCCTGACATTCAACTGCCTATATCTTTTTGACCGTGACTCCGATTCAGGTGAATCCAACGCCCACGTCTTCAGTTCGTCGAGCCCGTTCCGATGGTATCATTTTAATAATGTTTCCACACTGTGAAAATGACCATTCTGCCCTTGCCCTTCTATCAGCCCATCCGAGAGAGAATCCTTTCCGGCAAATTTTCCGCGAGGAGATCGCACTTCTTTCCGGAGTATTCCTTCACCCCCAGGCAAGATGACCATCTGATATATGCCCTAAAGCATTGCTCTGTGTTATTCTTGTGTGTTTAAATTAATATGCTTATGCTTGTATGCGTAGTGGTGAGCTGTATGTGACGCCAATGAACCCTTGCTTGCCTTTCTTTGGTGACGGCACCACGCCTGTGTTCTGTGCTGCTTCCGGCCGTCCGGGGTGGATGCCGACTTTATGTTATGTTTTCAACAACTGGCCCGTGTTCTGAGCTGCTTTTCGGCCGTTGCGGGCAGCTGTTAAATTTCTCTCTGTAGGGGTGACCCCATGCTCTGAGCTGTTTCTCGGCCATCTTAGGGAACCACTACACTCTTTTTATCAACACCGTCTCATGCTCTGAGCTGCTTTTCAGCCGTCTTGAGCCGGGGTTGAGTTATTCCAGTCACGTCCCAGATCTGAGTTGTAAAGACCGTTCTGGTGGCTACTGGTTTATTTTGCCGGTTTCATACAAGGGTTCAGATGGTCGTAACTTACAGCTAGAACTTGTAAAGTGATAACTTGCCATTTAAATATTGCTTCACTAATGACTCGTTGTGATACTGTATGGAGATAGGTTGTTATGTTTTCATAGTTGTTACAGTATGCATTATTACTGTTATTGCAATGATAAAGAATATGATATAATGACAACAACCTCCTCCGTCGGCTGGACGAGTCATAGTGCCACTGAACCGAACTCATCAGTGCAGCCACATTTGCCGGTATGGGACGGCCCTAACTTGGTCTATTGTCTTGCCTCTTGTCGGTACCTCCAAAGAGGGAGGGTTATGCGTGCGTGCTACCCTGGCCCGGTAGGCGTCGATAATCTTGTGAGCCCAGTTTAGTTATATGGATCCAGGGTCCCCGTTTGGGACAGTTTGTTTGGCCACGACGGTGGCAGGTGTCACGGGGTGACACAGGGGCCACCCAGGACATGAACCTGGGAGGGTATGATTGCCGGTGGGACCGTAAGAGTGTCAGGCAATAGACAAGTTTTGTTGGAGCAGCACCAGTCCACCCGAATGGGAGCATGAGGCCAGGAGCTCCATAGTGTGGGTAAAGTGCGCAACCTCTGCAGAGTGTAAATCTATTCGAATAGCCGTGTCCTCGGTCATGGGACACAGTTCGTACTAGGTCACACTATTTGGTCTGTGTCGAGTCTGGAGGAACAAACTATATGATGTTAATAATGAACCAGAGAAAGGTATGATTTGTCAGACTTGCAGTACGGATGCCTGGACATCAGATGATGTCAGGGGTATGAATGTTAGCCATGCGATGGCTATGAGATGAGCGGTTGGATGACCGCAAAGTTGGGATCGGACTAGAATCGTGACATATTCGGAGTATGGATTATTTCCTGGATATGTTTTACTTTAGTAGTTATCATGTTGAATAATCCTGTTATAACATGGTAATTAATATTGCTAGATAGATATGCTATGTAATGATAATTAATGTTGCCATGATAATTAATGTTGCTCTAATAACTAGTGCATGCTTGAATGCCATGGATTGCTTTGCTTGGTGTATATGTTGGTTTGGTTTGCTTGCGAGTACATTCAAAAGTACTCAGCGGCCTTCAATGTGGCCAGGTTCACCTAAGGATTCGACGTCCATTAGCGAGGAGCCGGAGCGTTCGCAGGCTAGAAGAGTAACCCAGTCAGATCCCTGTGGATTGGAGCCGCACCAATACCATGCTGCCTTAGATAGAGCTTTTCCGCTGCCATCACCCTTGTAAAATATCATGTAAGACTTATACATCCATTAATAGAAATGTTTGTGTTCGTGATACTTGTTGTAAAAGCGCATGCCAGTGTGATTTCCTGGGCTGGCGTGTGCGGCAACCGTCTGGCTACAGTGGTATTCAGGCGGGGCGCCACAATGGATGGTATCAGAGCCAGGCTGACTGTAGGTTACCCTAGCCAGATTTCATTGCCTCTTGGTCAGTAGAAAGCCCAGATAGATTTCAGCCATCTTTGCGAGACAGGCATGGCTACTATTGATCATAAGGCAACCCCATAGGTTTTTGGCTCCATCAGACCCCAACTCTCGTGGCCTTTGCCTTCGGTGTGAAATGTCCGCACCAGGCAACGACCCGTGAGCCCTTAACCCCTAGGTGAACCAGATATCCCCATCTTGCTTGCTGACCATGGCATTTCTCTCCTCAAATCCAGTTTCCTATGGGAAACGCTTATAAATTCCATCTTTTCCCTGACAACCCTAGGATCGTTGACTAAGCCACCCTGGCTATGGTCGTGCGCCGAGGTTAATGTTCCCTAAGGAAGTAGTAGGAGCTTGACACCAATAGCTACCAGGAGCGTTGTGTGGTTTTGCTTCTAAATCCTTAGAGGTACATCGAGTGCGCTAGGTTAGTTATACTAGTGAATCGTTGGCCACGTGTGTAAGGTCCGCAAAATTTGAGCTTTATTTGCTTTTTAGTTTTTCGCGGTTTTGCTTCTTTTGTCGATTCCATTCTGTCGCTCCGACTGGATCCATCCGCAAGAGCTACCGAAGAAGACCAACACACAACTCGGATAATACCCAATAATCCAAAATTTAGAAGAGTCAATCCAAGCTAACTGCTCGATACTCAGAATATTATTATCGGATCAGCCAAATGAAGAACGGGTCAGAAGGAGAATCTGAGTGCAACCGACAAGGCCAAAATATACCTAAGAGAGTTTGCCTCAGAATTGATCACACCAAAGGAACAGTCAGATGAGCCATCGGGAATAGACACCAGCAAGAGCAAATTATTCCGTCCTCGACACAAGGATTATTTCAGTCAATGTGGTAGAACCTTGAGTCTTTGCTCAATGGACTCAAGAATCATGTATTACCCACAGAAGACATGTTCCAAGAATGTGAAGATGCCGAGAACAACAACAAAACTTTGGTATGTTGATGCAAATTTCAAAGCATATTTTGGAAATCCTTAGTGCATATACAAATTTTCTGGGCATGAGGAACAAGGTCTGCGAGAAATATGGATGAGTTCATGGCTGCCCAGAATCAATGAGAATTCCAAATACCTGGAAGCTCAGCTAAATCGAGTGGAATTATCCGTCCACTGCTTACTACCGGCAACATCTGGTATCCCGGATTAAGTATAACACGAAGTCAGCAATTGTGGCAATGATCAGGCCAGTAGAAGGACAAGTGGCATGCATGACCAATGGAATGTATTCTGTCAAGACCGCATACCACAGTGAAAGATTTCTGGCATAAGAAACTCAGCCTTCCTCTGCAAGCTATCGAGAAGAGCTTATGACACAAGACTCCCAATCTTCCTTGCTATGCTACTAGGGGAAAATCTTCTGAAGTACGGCACCCCAACCTTCCTCGTCATGCTACCGCGGAAAGCTTCTAGCATAAGGCACCTGACCTTCCTCCGTAAGCAACATGAGGGAAAGCTTCTGAGGTACGATACCCAGCCTTCTTCGGCACGCTATCTTGGCAAAAGCTTCGAGCATAAGGTATTCAGCCTTCTTCAGCATGCCATCATGGCCACAATAATGCAGCCAGCATGTCATACTCATCGTGAATACGGGCCATCAACTAAGATAAGAGGCTGTGTTCCGAAAGGTGCACTAGATGCTAGCCATACTATGTTCAGCTCAATGGTCATAACAAGGACTACAGAGGCTATATATGGCAGAGCCACCTCAGTAATTGACAAGTTTGACAGTCTGAATTCACATGGAGACAAGACATTCAGATAGAATAGCTAAAAGCACAGACACGTCAGCATCGACAGGTTGTGGACGCCATGAGGTCATTGGAATAAGAGATTACCGTCTATGATTACTTTGTGATCATGCCTGACGTATCAGTTAGGGATCCCCTGAGGACAAAGTCCGCATGCATGAGATAGAAGAAAACACCTTGTACGGAATCCAGAGCCAGACTGAACATTCTGACAAGGCAGAAAGAAAGTTACCTCTAGTCACTTAAGGCCATACAAGCACGTGAGCCCTATACCCAGAAAGGATGTCTTGCCCTGGGCAATCAGTGTACGGAGTAGCGCGGCAAAATCCGAAGCAACTAGCTCTAAGCCTTGAAAATGAGCTATTCTGTGAATACTACTCCTACCAACCAACCTCAGGCTACAAACTACCAGGATAAAAGGTCCACCTGTCAGGAAAGAGAAGGATTCAATGTAGCTGTGTGGAAAGACAACACCTGAGCCACCAAAGGAGGCAGTCAAAAGGTCAGTGAACCGACGAAGACAAGACAGCTGATGGATCCAAGTCACACACAGGTATGTCCCCCTTCGCCGGGAGGTAAGCCCAGAAATCTCGAGGACGAGATTTTCTTAAGGGGGGTAGGTTTGTGACACCCTGGTTTTTGCCCCTTGTTTTTTTTCCTTCGTGGGATTGGACTCCTGTTTTTTTCGATGTTATTGGATTTTCTCTCGTTCCTGGGTATATGAAGATGGTCATTTAGCCTTGCCTTTCCTATCCAACCAGAGACTCTCTCCAACCCAACCTTGCCACCCAAAATTTATTCTCAGGATTTTGCCGCCGAAACCCTACCTTCTGAGTTACCGGAAGGGAAACCCTAATTCCGACAGTTACAAAGGAACCCCAATTTCCTTTGATCTGTTGCCTCCCAAACTTTTCCCAGTGATCATCCCAGATCTATAAACCCTGGATATGAAAAAAAATATTGCCAAGTCATTTGCAATATTTTTCATTTAAAATTAATTCCTTTTTCTGCCAGTTAAAGGAATTAAATCCAGGAAAATATCTATCCATCTCCAAAGTTCATGAAAACTTGTGGAGATATTCTTTGTGATCATATTGAGCTCTCATAAAAATATTGGCCATAATTAAATAAGGGAAATTGCCTTTTCCAATTTAAAGCCAATATTGCAATTTGGGCACTTTCCAAAGGAACTACCATTTTGGTCGCCAGGAAAAATCCCAAATAATTTGTGGAGCTTCTCCTATCTATATCTTAACCATTTCCATTAAGAACCCAAGTCCCACAGTTCAAAGTTTGAGTGCAACATCCAGTTCTTGTTTCTGGACCTATTTTGAGGTTGTGAAGCAACTATATTTTATATTGCTTCAAAAATCCTCAAATTAATCCAGGACCTCACATTCCCTATATGATGTGAGCATGTAAAAATTCACATCACTTTATCTAGCCAATTTCTCTCAAAAATTCCATCTGATTTCTGTCCGGATTCTAACTCTGTGAAGGAAGTACCATTTTGGTATATCCAAATGAGCTGAAATTTTACCAGTATCTCCATAATCCCAAGTCACCTCTCTACACCAAAATTCAGCTCATTTCACCAAGCCAGTTGAGCACCACATCAAGACCTAGATTCTGGACCAGAAATTGCATTGCAAAGGAAGTATATGCAAAATAGGTCCAAATGTCTTCAAATTTTTCCAGCATCTACTCCTTCCTACCCTATATTAGTTTGACAACATTTCAATTTCACTTACTAAGCCACTTCACCTCAGCTTGGTCCCCAAGTTTCTGTCCAGAAGATGCTCTGGACCCTCTTGATCAATCTAGAGCTCTCCCAGTCCCTCCAGTGACTAACCTAATCTATTTGAGCAGTGAGGGAGTTGTTTGACAAGATTGGACAGGCAGGAGAGTGCCAGAGCTTGTAGTGCGTGTGGTGACCACGTAGCCACCGTGCAGAAACGGTGCTCTGCTGCACTGTCCTCGTCGGCCAGCTCGCTCCGGCCAACCTTCGTTCATCCGGGCATGTCCCACGGCTCCGCACCGTCCGCGTGTCCCCTCTCCCGCAGCTTCCCCTCTCCTTTCTCTCTCGTTGCGCCACGGCGAGTGCCGCCACCGCATTGTCCCGCCCATGATCCGCCGTGTCCTCTCCTCTCCGTTGGCCTCTTCTTCCTCGAGCTGTCGCCTCCCTCTGCCCCTCATCAGTTCGGCCACTCCCCGACGCCAGGAACCAGCCAGCCACGCCTCCCGCAAGCTCTAGAACTCTGGCCAGCTCACCGAGCGGCCGAGCTTATCCCCTCGTCTCGGCAGGCTATAAATAGCCACGGCCCGAGCCCCCCGAGCAACATCACCACCCGCAGCGGCCTCCTCTCTCCCCTAGATGCCTCCCCGACCACTCACTATCTTGCCGGAGTCCTCCCTGCCACCACATCGCCGCCATGGCCGCCGACGGCCTCTGCTCGAATTCGGGCAAGCCAGGGCCCCTCTTCCACCCCTTTCCCCACCCGAGAGCTCCCCTGACCTAGGCGGAGCCCTTCCCGACCTCCTCCTCACCTCTCCACCACCGCAGCCCAAGCCCCGAGCTCCACCACTGCCGCCATTCGCCTCCACCAGCGCCCGACCGCGACAGAGCCTCTCCGCCGCCGCCACGGGTACCCACGGGTGCGGCTTGGAGCACCGCATCCATCCCGACCCACGGCCGGCCCCCTCGAGCACCCCCGACGTCGGAGCAAGCGCCGGGGTACGCCAGCCGCGCTTCCCCTCAGTTTCGCAAGGAGGAAGAAAGCCCTGCAGGCGGGCCCCGTTTGTAAGCGGCTCAGCCAGCCGGGCCCGCGGTCATAAGTGAAGATGTATTCCTGTGGGATACGCTTCCTTCTATCGAAAGCATAACCAGCCTCAGGCGCGTGCGGAAGTGCGCTTTCATTTGCCCGAAAGCGTATTTTCTGTAATACATTTTCAGTTTCCAGCCCAGCTGCGGCCGAATTCGGCCCAGGACGGCCCAGTGCAACAGTGCTTTAATCTTTTCGGCCGAATTCCAGTCAGGGACCTGTTTGTGAATACTTCTTCTACAGATTAGTCCCTGACATTCAACTACCTATATCTTTTTGACCGTGACTCCGATTCAGGTGAATCCAACGCCCATGTCTTCAGTTCGTCGAGCCCGTTCCGATGGTATCATTTTCATAATGTTTCCACACTATGAAAATGACCATTCTGCCCTTTCCCTTCTATCAGCCCATCCGAGAGAGAATCCTTTCCGGCAAATTTTCCGCGAGGAGATCGCACTTCTTTCCGGAGTATTCCTTCACCCCCAGGCAAGCCGACCATCTGATATATGCCCTAAAGCATTGCTCTGTGTTATTCTTGTGTGTTTAAATTAATATGCTTATGCTTGTATGCGTAGTGGTGAGTTGTATGTGATGCCAATGAACCCTTGCTTGCCTTTCTTTGGTGACGGCACCACGCCTGTGTTCTGTGCTGCTTCCGGCCGTCCGGGGTGGATGCTGACTTTATGTTCTCTTTTCAACAACTGGCCCGTGTTCTGAGCTGCTTTTCGGCCGTCGCGGGCAGCTGTTGAATTTCTCTCTATAGGGGTGACCCTATGCTCTGAGTTGTTTCTCGGCCGTCTTAGGGAACCACTACACTCTTTTTATCAACACCGTCTCATGCTCTGAGCTGCTTTTCAGCCGTCTTGAGCCGGGGTTGAGTTATTCCAATCACGTCCCAGATCTGAGTTGTAAAGACCGTTCTGGTGGCTACTGGTTTATTTGCCGGTTTCATACAAGGGTTCAGATGGTCGTAACTTACAGCTAGAACTTGTAAAGTGATAACTTGCCATTTAAATATTGCTTCACTAATGACTCGTTGTGATACTGTATGGAGATAGGTTGTTATGTTTTCATAGTTGTTACAGTATGCATTATTACTGTTATTGCAATGATAAAGAATATGATATAATGACAACAACCTCCTCCGTCGAATGGATCGAGTCATAGTACCACTGAACCGAACTCATCAGTGCAGCCACATTTGCCGGTATGGGACGGCCCTAACTTGGTCTATTGTCTTGCCTCTTGTCGGTACCTCCAAAGAGGGAGGGTTATGCGTGCGTGCTACCCTGGCCCGGTAGGCGGCGATAATCCTGTGAGCCCAGTTTAGTTATATGGATCCAGGGTCCCCGTTTGGGACAGTTTGTTTGGCCACGACGGTGGCAGGTGTCACGGGGTGACACAGAGGCCACCCAGGACATGACCCTGGGAGGGTATGATTGCCGGTGGGACCGTAAGAGTGTCAGGCAATATACAAGTTTTGTTGGAGCAGCACCGGTCCACCCGAATGGGAGCATGAGGCCAGGAGCTCCATAGTGTGGGTAAAGTGCGCAACCTCTGTAGAGTGTAAATCTATTCGAATAGCCGCGTCCTCGGTCATGGGACACAGTTCGTACTAGGTCACACTATTTGGTATGTGTCGAGTCTGGAGGAACAAACTATATGATGTTAATAATGAACCAGAGAAAGGTATGATTTGTCAGACTTGCAGTACGGATGCCTGGACATCAGATGATGTCAGGGGTAGGAATGTTAGCCATGCGATGGCTATGAGATGAGCAGTTGGATGACCGCAAAGTTGGGATCGAACTGGAATCGTGACATATTCGGAGTATGGATTATTTCCTGGATATGTTTTACTTTAGTAGTTATCATGCTGAATAATCCTGTTATAACATGGTAATTAATATTGCTAGATAGATATGCTATGCCATGATAATTAATGTTGCCATGATAATTAATGTTGCTCTAATAACTAGTGCATGCTTGAATGCCATGGATTGCTTTGCTTGGTGTATATGTTGGTTTGGTTTGCTTGCGAGTACATTCAAAAGTACTCAGCGGCCTTCAATGTGGCCAGGTTCACCTAAGGATTCGATGTCCATTAGCGAGGAGTCGGAGCGTTCGCAGGCTAGAAGAGTAACCCAGTCAGATCCCTGTGGATTGGAGCCGCATCAAGACCATGCTGCCTTAGATAGAGCTTTTCCGCTGCCATCACCCTTGTAAAATATCATGTAGGACTTATACATCCATTAATAGAAATGTCTGTGTTCATGATACTTGTTGTAAAAGCGCATGCCAATGTGATTTCCTGGGCTGGCGTATGCGGCGACTGTCTGGCTACAGTGGTATTCAGGCGGGGCGCCACATCCTCTCTCCGTCTGGGTCAACCTTCTTAACCGATTGATATCGACACGTGAAAATGTGTTTGAATAAACCCCAGTGCGGCGGACAACCCAGAAAATTTTCACACAAAGAAACGAATGCGGCAAGGTACATTATGGCATTTGGAGGTAGGTGATGGAGCTGAGCACCGAAGAAGTTCAAAAATCCGCGGAAAACTGGGTGGGGTGGCATGGAGAAACCTCGCTCCACGTGTGTGGTGAGGAGCACTCGCTCCCCGGGGCGCGGCGTGGGCTCGGTCTCCCCTTCTTTCGGCAGCCTCCACGTCCCGTCGCGGATCAGCCCATCCACGACGAGCCCGCTGACGTCGTCGACCGTGGTGGTCGGCGGAAGCCAGTCGCCCTGGATCCACCCGCGCGGGAGCACAGCTCGGGAGCTCGATGCCTTCCTCCCCTTCGCCGCCTTCTTCGCTTTCTCGAGATTCGCCGTCTTGTCCTTCGCCATCGCCGCCGAGCTCTCCAACGACCAAATGGGATTCGTGCGGAGTGGATCGCTGGAGAGAAGATTGAGCGGGCTGGGAGAATAAGGGAAAAGGGGATCTGTCCTCTCTCCCTCTCCGACGCAGCGGCCTCTTATGGCGTCGCCCGTTTCGCTCCCCAATCCTCTTCCGCATGTCCCGGGCCCGCAGATCTCCTCGAATCTCGCTGGCGGAGTTGCAGCTGTGCGTGGCGAAAAGTGGGGCGAAAATCGAGGCGTCACGCCCCACTTTCCCCACTCACCGTGCCGCAACCGTTCACGCGCGCTCGTCGCCAATTTCAAATCCCGCAAGATCCGGATTCCAGCGATCCGATGACTCGCCTTTAAAGACATTCCATAAACACGCGGATCTGTTCCGCCACTCGGATGAAGACTACTCGTTTCACTCGGTTGAAGACAACTCACTTCACTCAGTTGACAGCCACCGTCCCATTCGGATGGGGACTTCCATTCTGACGTCATATGGTCCAGAATCCACCAAGGTGCCGCACGAAGACAAGGCCGACTAGTGACCGACGGGAGTCCTCGAGCGCCCCTGTAGCACTCGACTCGCCTGGGAATTCGCCTTGACTCGACCCGCTAAACCTCGACCGATTCTGGGGCTAATGACGAGGGCATATACTAGGGATAGGGTAATAGGCCTGACCTATAGACCCTACCCTAGGATGCCACACGTCTTATACTGGGCCTCAGGGCCAGATCAGCAACCAAGAGTTCTGCAAACTGACATTCACTCGGAGTTCAACTAACCACTCGGGAGGCAAGAGTTCACTCGACCAGCTTGTTTCACTCGGAGCACCC
Organism: Elymus sibiricus; assembly: GCA_039707655.1. Taxonomy (NCBI): domain Eukaryota; kingdom Viridiplantae; phylum Streptophyta; class Magnoliopsida; order Poales; family Poaceae; genus Elymus; species Elymus sibiricus. The sequence goes on from CM077674.1 coordinate 261,060,862, forward strand.
GAAAGTCACTCAACCAGAGAAGACCAGGAGACTCCGGGAGCGCAACGGTCGGGACGCACGTTCGCCTATATTAATTGTAATCAATGCGCCCGTTACCTGGCGCCCTTAAACCCCCTCTTAACCCCTGGTAATGGCGGCATTCATGGGAGGGCTGGCGAAGACTATATAAGCCACCCCAGCTCCATTCCAAGGGTTCGCAATCCATTTGTAACTCATACACTCAAGCAATCAAGCTCCAGAGCACCGAGACGTAGGGATGTTACCTCCACCGCTGAGGGGCCTGAACTCGTAAATCCGAGTGTAACACCTGCACCGTAGCTAGGCTCTGCCCTCTCATCCGTACCCCTACACACTACTGTCAGACTTGCACCCACGACACCATCGGCCCGATAAAATATCACGGTTACATCAACCACTCGGCATTCCGAGGCAAATCAGGACTTAAATGTTTTTTACTCCGCTGCGGGAGGATTGGCCGGGTTGACAAAGGTGTCCAGGTCGATGTCGTCTGCGATCCGGGTCGCGGCCTCGATGAACGTCTCCATGAAGTCCTCAAACTTGAGCTTCTTCTTGTTGGCGACCTTCAGTGACTTCAACTTCTCCTCGTCCACGTCCTTGCAGTGGACGCGGACGAGTGCGAGAGTCACGTCAGCACCGCAGCGAGCAGCGGACTTCTTCTAGGCTTGCACACGGCTTGGGATTTCCTTCAACCGAGTCATCATGCACTCCACATCAGTCTGAAGCTCTTCACCGGGGAGTAGTTCTTGATCGATCTTGGACAGGGCAGACCTCAGTCGGATAATGTACCCCATGGCACTTTCGAGGCGCTCCTCCAGAAGGAGAATGGCCATGGCGGCACTGTCCTTGAGGAGTTTTCTTGAAGGATCCAGGTCCTTCTCCACTCGGTCCGTCTCCAGCTCAAAGTTATAGCAGAATTCTGTCAAAGAAAAATGGCTTGGGTCAGAGAAGGCGGAAAATTCTAGAGCAAACGGGTGAAATCCACTCGGCGGTGCAGCTTACCTTCAAGTTTCTTGCCCATGTCCTCACCAAACTCTTGGATGTACTGCTCCAGCTCACCCTTCTTCTCAAGAAGCTTCGTGATCTGGTCATTCAAGCTCTTCTTCTCCTCTTCAAAGATGCTTGCCTGGGTGCTGTGCTTCACTTCCCACTAGGCGCTGGCCTTCCTGAGCTCGGAAACTTCATTTTTGGCCGTTTCAGCAGCATCCTTCAGAGTCTCGATCTCCTCTTTGAGCTTACTGACTGAAGCCAATTTCTCTTCAGCAGCCTTGGTCTTGCTCCTAGCTTCCTTCTGCGCCAGTGCTAGCTCCTTGTCCTTGTCCTTTAGGGCCTGCTTCATGGTGTCTAAAGAAATAGAAGTCCTCAGCCTCATTACAAGTTGAGCATTCTCACCATGGACATCTGAAGAAGCGAATTGACTCGGATCAAAAGAAAAACACGACTCAGCTAATGGTCAAACAACGGGGTTTACCTCCAAGGGTGTTCTTCTCCTTCTCAAGGCGACTGCTCATGTGCTTCTCCGAGTCCAGGTCCACTCTGAGCTGCACCACCTCCTTCTCCAAGTCGGCATAGTGGGTTCCCAGCTCGCAAGCCCTCTGTCGCAAAACAAGGAAGTTGCCAGTTGGGTGAAGGAACAAGCTTGACTAGTATCAAACCCTGAAGTACCCTCTTATAACCAAGTCGGCAATGAAGAAGATCGAGGACAACAACACACTGGTCTTCATCGTCGACCTCAAGACAGACAAGCTCAATCAGCTCGAAGCTTTCTAGTTTGTCAAGCCTCCCACTCGGCCAGCCGAGTGAGGAGTGACACTCCGAGTGTTATAAAGAAAAAAAAACTCTAAGACTATCGCCGACTGCTTCCAGTCGACGGTAGTCTCGGGGACTACACCCAGTGGATGCACTCAGCGTGCCCCCACTGGAAAGTGACTTGTGTTGAGCTAAAAAAAAGCCTATGTTTGAGTTCTATCAGACTCCCACCGATTGCCCGCAATCGATAGCGGTCTCGGGGACTACACCCAGTGGGTGCACTCAGCGTGCCCCCACCGGAAAAAACACACTCAGTAAAGACTCCGGTCGACCCGAGTGGAAATAACGACAGTATGGAGTTCTAAGACTCCCGCCGACTGTTTCCAGTCAACGGGAGCCTCGGGGACTACACCCAGTGGGTGCACTCAGCGTGCCCCCACTGGAGAAAAACGAACACCCTGTGGGTGTGCCCCGCGCAAACCCACTGACGGAAGTTCAGTTTCAAATTCAAAACAAAAAACTTCGAACAACACTTACAATGGTACTTACTCGGACGTTGGTCCTCAGAGCCTCGCTGGCATCGTACGCTTCCCGTAGCCGACTGTTCATCACCTCGACTTGGACCAAAGCTTCCTTGCTCGCCCCCACTTGGTCCTCTGGGACCCGATGCAGAGTGAAGGTAGTGGCCGGAGCCGAGGGTGGCGCGGGTGTAGGCTTGGCAGGCGGCGCGGTGAGCACCAATGAAGAGCTAGCCCGAGCCAAAGGACTTGGGCCGACTGGTTCCTTGGCAGTCTTCGCAGGAGAAACACGAGTCTTCTGGCCGGGCAAAGCCTCCTGCATGACGATGTCAGTTCCAGTCGGCGCCCCCTTGTCAGCCTCCGGGTTCGGCGAGTTGGCCCTGTCATCTTCGTCCAGATGGATGATTTCAGCCGGAGCTGCATAGACATTCGGGAGATAACATCAGGCTACAAACCACTCAGACAAGATTCAAGATGAACAAGCAGTCAGATTTAAACTCAAACAGGCCGGACAGTACCTTTGGAAGTCGCAACATCTGTGGCTTGGGCCTCAGGGCGCGCCTTCTCAGGGGCATCTGGGTCCGGCGAAGTGGTAGACGTATCGTTCCTGCACTCACGGAGCTGCTCAGTTCCGACCAGCTAAGACTTACTCGGCAAAGCAGATTAACACTCGTCACTTACGTTGAGGCCACGGGCACCATCATCTTGATCCTGGGAAGAGCGGCCTTCCGAGGCTTGGTGGTGGTAAGCTTGGGCTGCTTGAGCTGCTTCTCAGGCATCCCCGACGACCCGGCTTGTTCGCGCTTCACTCCACGAGTTACGGGGGCCGCGGTGGCCGGCTTGGAACCACTCAGTGCCTGTGTACCACCCCCCTCGGATGCCCGGGTCATGCTGCGCCTTGGTGCGGGGTTCCTTGGGACCTCCCCCGGACGGGGGGGATTCCGCTTCCTCGCTGTCTTCGGTCTCGGTGTCCTCGTCGTTGTCCTCCTCCTCTCCATCGTCGTCGTCTTCGCGGTACTGTTGTTCGATATCACTCGTCACGTCCTCCGGGTCGCGGTTAACACTTGGGATCTGCGAGATCATCTTTTGAAAGCTCTGCTGAAAGAAAGACACACGTTGAAACCGGAGTCAATCATACTGAAGAACCTCTATTGAAATCACTCGGATGGAGGGCAAACTTACATCTGCAGGCGGGTGCTCCAGGTCATACGGAGGCACTTTTCTGGACCCACGCGGATTGTCACACACGGAGGTGATTGCCTTGATCTTCCCCTCGACGGCCTCCTCGGTCAGGTTCCCGGGAAGTACTCGGCTAGGATCACTCGACCCTTCATACCTCCACATTGGATGCTCTCTGTTCTGCAGCGGCTGGATGCGCCGACTGAGGAACGCTTCCAACAAGTCCATCCCGTCAACTCCAGCACGCACCACTCCTACCAGGGCATCCACCAGGATCTCAACCTCCACCTTCTCCTTCTTGGCCACGGTGAGGGATGGCGAGGCAGCAACCCTTGCTGCCGAGTACAGCGGGAGTCCAGTCGGGTTCCCTTCACTCGGCAAGTCCTTGCAGTAGAACCAACTGTCCTGCCAGCCCTTGACGGAGTCGGGGAAGCTCATCTTGGCGAAGGCCGAGTGCCCCCTGAGCTGGATGCCCAACCCCCCGCACTGCTGGGTCATGTTGGTCTTCTCCCCTCTCAGTGAATCCTTCTTCACCGTCATCGATCGACAAGTGAAGATGTGCTTGAACAACCCCCAATGGGGGTAGCAGCCAATGAAGTTCTCGCACAGCGAGACAAACGCCGCCAAATAAACCATCGCATTCGGTGGGAAGTGGTGGAGCTGCGCTCTGAAGAAATCTAAGAAGGCACAGAAGAAAGGGTGCGGAGGCATCGAAAAATAAAAAACCTCGCTCGACGTGGGTGACGAGGAGGACTCGCTCGTCGGCGTTCGGCGCGGGCTCGACTTCATCGGCCTCAGGCAACCTCCAGCCGCCCGAGAGGATCAGCCCCTCGTCTTCCAGCTCCTTCAGCCGGCCCTTCGTCACCCGCGAGGGGACCCAGTCCCCCTGGATGCAGCCCGCCGCCGCGCCGCTGCTCGAGGACGCGCCCTTCCCAACCTTCTTCGCCCTCTCTAACCTGGCTGTCGTCTCCTTCACCATGGTTTCAGCCTCTCGGGAGCTCGGAACGTAGGAGCAAGAGGAAGAGGAGAGTGAAGGACTGATAACCCACAAGTATAGGGGATCAATTGTAGCTTTTTCGATAAATAAGAGTGTCGAACCCAACGAGAAGCTAAAGGTAGAATCAATATTCCCTTCAAGTTCTATCGACCACCGATACAACTCTACGCACACTTAACGTTCGCTTTACCTAGAACAAGTATGAAACTAGAAGTACTTTGTAGGTGTAATGCTAGAACTACTTTACAAGAATAAAACTAGGAGTAATTTGCGAGATAATAAAAGTTAGTTGTTTAGTAGAAAGTTTTTATAACACAAGAGAATGATTTGTCCATAGGCAATCGATAACTAGACCGGTAATCATTATTGCAATTTTATATGAGGGAGAGGCATGAGATAACATACTTTCCGTACTTGGATCATATGCACTTATGATTGGAACTCTAGCAAGCATCCGCAACTACCAAAGATCATTAAGGTAAAACCCAACCATAGCATTAAGTATCAAGTCCCCTTTACTCCCATACGCAAAAACCCCCTTACTCGGGTGTAAGCTTCTGTCACTCTAGCCGCCCACCATAAGAGAATTATGAACGTATTGCAAACCCTACAACGGGAATCCCTCATGCTTGCGTGACACGGAGGGCACCATAGGACAACACCAAAATAAAACATACAACTCAAACCAATCACGATCATCAATCAACCCATAGGACAAAACGAATCTACTCAAACATCATAGAATTGCCACATATCATTGGATAATAATATATAGCATTAAGCACCATGTTTAAGTAGAGATTACAGCGGGGAGAAGAGGTGTTACACCGCTCCATAGAGGGGGAGAGAGTTGGTGTTGATGGCAGCTAAGTTGTTGGTGTAGATCACCATCACGATGATTGCCCCGGCGGCGTTCTGGCGCCACCGGGAGAGAGGGGGAGAGAGCCCCCCTCCTTCTTCTTTCTTGGCCTCCCCCTAGATGGGAAGAGGTTTTCCCCTCTGGTCCTTGGCCTCCATGGCACCCGGAGGGGCGGGAGCCCCTCCGAGATTGGATCTCTCCCTCTGTTCTCTTCTGTTTCGCGTTCCTGTTTTCTGGCCTTTCACCGTTTCTTTAATTCCTGGAGATCCGTAACTCCGATTACGCTGAAATTTTAACACGATTTGTTTCCGGATATTAGCTTCCTTGCGGCCGAAGAAGAGTCCCAACCGACTTATGGTGTGCCCACGAGGCACCACCACGTGCCAGGGGGGGCCGCGCCATGGTGGCTTGTGGAGGCTGTGGGCCTCCGTTTGCGTTGATTCCACCTCCAAAAAATCACATATATTCCAAAATAATTCTCCGTAAAATTTTATTGCATTTGGACTTCGTTTGATATGGATTTTCTATGAAATAAAAAAACAAGCAGAAAACAGGAACTGGCACTGGGCACTGGATCAATATGTTAGTCCCAAAAATAATATAAAATGTTGCCAAAAGTATATGAAAGTGTAGAATATTGGCATGAAACAATCAAAAATTATAGATACGATGGAGATGTATAAGCATCCTCAAGCTTAATTCCTGCTCGTCCTCGAGTAGGTAAATGATAAAAAAGATAATTTTTGATGTGGAATGCTACCTAACATAATCTTGATCATGTAATCTAATCATGGCATGAATATTAAGACACAAGTGATTCAAAGCAATAGTCTATAATTTGACATAAAGACATCAATACTCAGGCATCCCAACAAACAATCATGCCTTTCAGAATAAAAATGCTAAAGAACGCTATCCCTACAAAATCATATAGCCTTGTCATGCTCCATCTTCTTAACACAAAATATAAATCATGTACTACCCCGGTGTCAGCCAAGCAATTGCTTCATACTTTTTAACGCGCTTCAGCTTTTTCAACCCCCACGCAATACATGAGCGCAAGCCATGGATATAGCACTATAGGTGGAATAGAATGATGATAGAGATTAATAATAAGAAGTCAAAAAGAAAGATAGTCTCACATCGACGAGGCTGATCAACGGGCTATGGAGATGCCCATCAATCGATATCAATGCGAGGAGTAGGGATTGCCATGCAACGGATGCACTAAGAGCTATAAGTGTATGAAAGCTCAACATGAAACTAAGTGGGTCTGCATCCAACTTGCTTGCTCGAAGACCTCGGGCATTTGAGGAAGCCCATCATCGGAATATACAAGCCAAGTTCTATAATGAAAAATTCCCACTAGTATATGAAAGTGACAACATAGGAGACTCTCTATATGAAAAACATGGTGCTACTCTGAAGCACAAGTGTGGTAAAGGATAGTAACATTGCCCCTTCTCTCTTTTTCTCTCATTTCATTTTTTTTCTTTTTTCTTTTTTTTTCTTCCCTTTTTTTGGGCTCTTTTTGGCCTCACTTTTTTTTCTCCTTTTTTTATTTTGTCCGAAGTCTCATCCCGACTTGTGGGGGAATCATAGTCTCCATCATCCTTTCCTCACTGGTACAATGCTCTAATAATGAATAATGATGATCATCACACTTCTATTTACTTATAACTCAAAAAATTACAACTCGATACTAGAACAAAGTATGACTCTATATGAATGCCTCTGGCAGTGTACCAGGATGTGCAATGATCTAGCATAGCAAAGATATCAAAAAATGGGCAAGCCATGAAAATATCATGCTAGCTATCTTACGATCATGCAAAGCAATATGACAATGAATGCTCAAGTCATGTATATGATGATGATGGAAGTTGCATGGAAATATATCTCAGAATGGCTATGGAAATGCCATAATAGGTAGGTATGGTGGCTGTTTTGAGGAAGATATAATGAGGCTTATGTGTGATAGAGCGTATCATATCACGGGATTTGCATGCACCGGTGAAGTTTGCACCGACTCTCGAGGTGAGAAAGGGCAATGCACGGTACCGAAGAGGCTAGAAAATTGCGGAAGGGTGAGAGTGCGTATAATCCATGGACTCACATTAGTCATAAAGAACTCACATACTTATTGCGAAAGTTTATTAGCCCTCGAAGCAAGGTACTACTACGCATGCCCCTAGGGCTGAGGTTGGTAGGAGTTAACCATCGCGCGCCCCCGACCTCCACGCAAAGGAAGACAATCAATAATAAATCTTGCTCCAACTTCTTAGCATAACGAGAGACTATACGTGCATGCTTCGGGAATCAAAAACCTTAACACCAATATTCCTACTAAACCACAATCATTCACTAGTATCTCCCACATATTACCATCTCTATATCGCAAAACTATTGCAAGGAATCAAACATATCATATTCAGTGATCTACAAGTTTTATGTAGGATTTTATGACTAACCATGTGAATGGCCAATTCCTGTTGACTCTCTAAATAAATATAAGTGAAGCATGAGAGTTTAATTATTTCTACAAAAGACTTGCCCACGCTCTAACAAATATAAGTGAAGCAAAAGAGCATTCTACAAATAACGGTTTTCTATATGAAGAGAAACAGGCATCCAAACTTCAAACGATATAAGTGAAGCACATGAAGCATTCTATAAAGCCATACTCAAAAGATATAAGTGAAGTGCATGAAACATTCTATAAATCAACCAAGGACTATCTCATACCAGCATGGTGCATTTATTAAAAGAAAAATAAAAGTCACACGACGCTCCAAGAATTTACGCATATCATGTGAACAAAACAAAAACCGAAACATACCGATACTTGTTGAAGAAAGATGGGATGCTTTCCGGGGCATCCCCAAGCTTAGACGCTTGAGTCTCCTTGAATATTTACTTGGGGTGCCTTGGGCATCCCCAAGCTTGAACTCTTGCCTCTCCTTATTCTCCTCATATCGATACCACCACGATCTTCGAACACTTCATCCACACAAAACTCAACCGAACTTTTTATTAGCGGGGTTAGTACATATAACATCAAATCCCATCATGTCCTGCTGTAACATTATTGTATAATTATAATCAAACATTACCCACTGTATTCTATCACAATTCTATGGCTCTCAAGTCAACGGGGCTCAACAAGATTTCAAACATAAGCAAATAACGAAACTATAACAGCAATCTGTGAAAACAGGACAGTCTATAAAGATCCAGATGGTACATATACTTCTGTAACTCAAAAAATTCTGAAAAATTAGGAAAAAATAAAGAATTTGCATATAAGTACTGTGTAAAAATTTCAGAATTTTTTCATGTTCCAGTAAAATAACAAAATTCAAGCACTACAGAAAAAGTTTCTGTTTTTGCACTGCACACACCAAACAAGCAATTTAAACATCCTAAAGGTAAATCTTGGCACATTATTTTTATAATACAATGGATTTGTACAAAGGGGGTAATTATTTTTGTTGAAAAGTTTTTGTAATTCAAGATTCACAAAGTTTCCATGGGCATGAACAAAGTTCAAGGACGTCCCCCACTTCAACGCTGTTCGTCTTTCTCACTTTCACTTTTCTTTTTGAAAAGTTTTAGGTTCCCCTCTATGTTTTTTTTGTTTTTAAACTTTATAAAAGCACTCAACAGAAATAAATGACTCTCTAAAACTTTCGGGTTGTCTCCCTGGCAGCGCTTTCTTTAAAGCCATTAAGCTAGACATATAGTGCTCAACTAATTGATCCACCCGGATCCCAAGGTATATCAAAGCCAATTTTAATTAACAACGATTTGAAATTTAGTAGTGACCACAAAGCAACATATATCATGCAATGACGAAGTCTAACTCTCTTCCTAAGCATCGGCATGTCATAAAATAACAATTCATGCACATCAAGTGAAGGCCAATGCATAGCATAAACAGTTTCTTGCAATTTTATCATATTGGAAACATAGAGAGGTGGAGATGTAGTTCCTCTCTCATAATAATTGCAAGTAGGAGCAGAAAGCACATGCATATTATATTCATCAAAATCATCATGTGCAATGGTAAAACGCAACCCATCAATATAATCCTTAATAAGCACAAACTTCTTCGATATAGTGTAGTTGGGAGAATTCAAAAAGATAATAGGACTATCATGTGTGGGTGCAATAGAAACAATTCCATGTTTAACATATGGAACTATAGCAAGTTCATCTCTATAAGCATCATTCATATTGGCATCATGGCCACAAGCATAGCAAGCATCAATTTCATCAAAAAGGGATATTTCAGACGCATCAAAGGGATCATAGCATTCATCATAGCATTCATCCTTCGGTAAGCACGAAGGGAAATTAAACAATGTATGAGATAAAGAGTTACTCTCATCAGAAGGTGGGCACGGGTGATCAATCCGCTCTTCCTCCTTTTGTTCTTCGCTCTCCTGCTCAATTTTTTCATCTAATGAGCTCACAGTGTCATCATTTTCTTCTTCCATAGATTCCTGCAAAATATTAGTCTCTTCTTGGACAGCGGAGGTGTCCTCAATATATTCTTTCACATAAGCATTAGAAGCATAGTTTTCATGGCAATATTTAAGTATGGCAAGATTTTCAAATTTGTAAAGAGTAGCATCATACTTTTCAATCAAAGAAGCAATTTCATAAGCACCCTTAAAAGCAACAAATTCTTCTATTTGTTCAATATCATAGTAACTATAAACACCTTTAGCATAAGAAGATATGATTCCATTATCACTAAACTCACATTGGTAGGGAAGGTGTTTCTTAGGGTCTTCAGAACAACAAGTAAAATCATGTATTTCGCATAAATTCCAAGCATAGCAATGCATAGTATTAATTTGATGCCATAAAAGTTTCCCTTTTTGAGATAAGTGGTGTCGCACAAAATGAGCATGCTCATCTAATGATTTTCCCTCAACTAAGCTAGTTGGGTTTTCAGCACGAGCACATAGGGATCGAAGATGATCCAAGTAGAAAGCTTCAGCAGTATGATAGATTTTGGGTGGTTCTTCAACCATTGGTTTAGCGGGTACAACTAATTTTTTTGGTGTTTCGTGTTCCATATCCATAACTAAAGATATAAAACAACTTAGAACAGAAAATAAAATCTACTTAGTGATAAAGCAAAACAAGCACACATGAGAATATCAACCCCACACTATTGCTCCCCGGCAACGGCGCCAGAAAAAGGTCTTGATAACCCACAAGTATAGGGGTTCAATTGTAGCTTTTTCGATAAATAAGAGTGTCGAACCCAACGAGGAGCTAAAGGTAGAATCAATATTCCCTTCAAGTTCTATCGACCACCGATACAACTCTACGCACACTTAACGTTCGCTTTACCTAGAACAAGTATGAAACTAGAAGTACTTTGTAGGTGTAATGCTAGAACTACTTTACAAGAATAAAACTAGGAGTAATTTGCGAGATAATAAAAGTTAGTTGTTTAGTAGAAAGTTTTTGTAACACAAGAGAATGATTTGTCCATAGGCAATCGATAACTAGACTGGTAATCATTATTGCAATTTTATATGAGGGGGAGGCATGAGCTAACATACTTTCCGTACTTGGATCATATGCACTTATGATTGGAACTCTAGCAAGCATCCGCAACTACCAAAGATCATTAAGGTAAAACCCAACCATAGCATTAAGTATTAAGTCCCCTTTACTCCCATACGCAACAACCCCCTTACTCGGGTGTAAGCTTCTGTCACTCTAGCCGCCCACCATAAGAGAATTATGAATGTATTGCAAACCCTACAGCGGGAATCCCTCACGCTTGCGCGACACGGAGGGCACCATAGGACAGCACCAAAATAAAACATACAACTCAAACCAATCACGATCATCAATCAACCCATAGGACAAAACGAATCTACTCAAACATCATAGGATTGCCACATATCATTGGATAATAATATATAGCATTAAGCACCATGTTTAAGTAGAGATTACAGCGGGGAGAAGAGGTGTTACACCGCTGCATAGAGAGGGAGAGAGTTGGTGTTGACGGCGGCGAAGTTGTTGGTGTAGATCGCTGTCACGATGATTGCCCTGGCGGCGTTTCGGCGCCACCGGGAGAGAGGGGGAGAGAGCCCCCCTCCTTCTTCTTCTTCTTGCTTGGCCTCCCCCCTAGATGGGAAGAGGTTTTCCCCTCTGGTCCTTGGCCTCCATGGCACCCGGAGGGGCGGGAGCCCCTCCGAGATTGGATCTCTCCCTCTGTTTTCTTCTGTTTCGCGTTCCTGTTTTCTAGCCTTTCACGGTTTCTTAAATTCCCGGAGATCCGTAACTCCGATTGCGCTGAAATTTTAACACGATTTTTTTCCGGATATTAGCTTCCTTGCGGACGAAGAAGAGCCCCAACCGACTTACGGTGTGCCCACGAGGCACCACCACGCGCCAGGGGGGGCCCGCGCCATGGTGTCTTGTGGAGGCTGTGGGCCTCTGTTTGCGTTGATTCCCCCTCCCAAAAATCACATATATTCCAAAATAATTCTCCGTAAAATTTTATTGCATTTGGACTTCGTTTGATATGGATTTTCTGTGAAACAAAAAAACAAGCAGAAAACAGGAACTGGCACCGGGCACTGGATCAATATGTTAGTCCCAAAAATAATATAAAATGTTGCCAAAAGTATATGAAAGTTGTAGAATATTGGCATGAAACAATCAAAAATTATAGATACGATGGAGACGTATCAAGGACGCGAGGGGAAAAAGGGATCTGGGATTCACCCTAGCCCACCCAGGCTTTATACCGCGGGTAAAAATTCGTTGGGCGGAATCTCGGCCGCAGACTCTGGATCAGACGGAGGTCGCGGCAGGAGCGCGTGAAGACATGACAGAGCACATGGCAGTTGTCAGGGCGAAAATCGAGGCACCACGCCCCACTTTCCCCACTAGCCGCGGCGTAGCCGCTTCTGCGCGCGCACGCACAATTTCGAATCCTAGAAATCCCGCAGCGAATTGGCCTGAGAGATTGCACCCGCATCGTTTCCTAAGAAACACCCATCGGCCCGACCGACCGCCTTCCGCAGGCCTCTGTGCACTCGGACACGTTAAACACCCGACTGGAGTCACCTCCAGGATTGCGAAAGGACGAGCTCGACGCCCCTCCACGGGTTAACTTGGCCCTTTCACTAGGCTCCAAGGCGCGTGTCTCGTAAATTTGGACTCGGAGCTGACCCGCGCGGGCATTCCCCCGGGATATGGTGTGGCATCTCTCCGGAGATTCAGTCCACGCGCCGGCGTCGTCACTCGAGTTTCATGGCATGCCTTCACTCGGCCTCAAGTCCATCTCTCCCGAGAGACATGCGAATGCCACCAAGTTTTACCTAGCAATCAACATCATTCGATCAATCGGAAAACATCTAGTCTAGAATCCATTGCGGTTTCTCCTAAGGATAGTCGCGGGTAGAGCAGGGACCGAGTGCCTCGGAGGCACGCGGATCACTCTGAAAGCTCAACTCGCCCATCTTGTTAAGCCTCAACTGATCCGGGGGCTAATGATGAGGTCACCTATCACCGGTAGGGACAAGGACTTGACATCTAGGGCCCACCTAAGGCCCACACCATTATTCAGAGACCCCAGGGTCACAAGTGCAATCGGATGCACACCATGAAGGATTCACTCGAACCTTGCACGGACAGCACTCGGACAGACGTCTACCTTCCAGTCGGCCAGTCATCGTCACTCGGACAAAGGAGACGTAAGGACGGCGTGGAGCTGCAACGATCGAGTAGTCTTCAATTAGACTTTAAGCATAGTCATGGCCACCGTTACCGGTAACTGCCATAGTCATAGTTGTGTTAAACAGTGTTAAACGTCATTAATCGTTGTACTTATTGTCACTAATGCCCGGCGACGTGGCGGCTGAGAGGCTGCGACGCACTCCTATATAAGCCGCCCTCTCCCTTCGTCGCAGGGTTAAGCACTCATTGTAATCAGACACCCCCAGAGAAAACAAGCCTCAGGGCACGAGACGTAGGGCTTTTACCTCCTCCGAGAGGGGCCTGAACTCGCTAAATCTGAGTGTCACACTTGTGCTATAGCTAGGCTCTGCTCCTCATTCGTACCCCTAGTACTTACTGTCAGACTAGTAACCACGACATCGATGGCTTGGACGGAGGGAGATGAGGCCCGGAGGTGGTGCGGTTTATGTAGTGGCCGACCGTCTTTAAATAATAGTGGGTGCAACGGCGGGCGGAGCTAAGGCTTGGATGCATTCACCGGGGTTGGCTTCTCGTTCACAGTGCTGCATGAATGTCGGGCAAGCAGAAGGACAGTCAGACCGCTTGAATACGGTAGGAAGCCATCCCTTCGGTTGTCGGTGGTCCTCCGCCAGGTCATGTTCGTTGAACCGCATTAACGCGGGACGGAGGGCGAGCGCACGCAGCGTGAGCGTCGGGCAGGAACAGGTTTCTCGACCACCACACCGGTGTGAGTGTCGTGCCATTCGGCCGACATGCGGTAATGACCGGTTATGTCGGCTCTGGACCGGCATGAAGCAGCGCGGAGAGCAGAGTGCCGTTTGGAGTGGAACAAGAGAGGGGATTATGTGGAGAACCTTGGTGTCGGTGTTCGACGTGGCGGACGTCTGGACGCCTGCAAACCACCTACCAATTTGCTTCCGGTTTGTGGCATTTTGGACGTTCGGATTGGTCCATGGATGTTTGATGCACCACATTGGAAGGCAAAAAGTGTCTGGACCACACGGTTGGAATATTTAGGGACGGTTTGATGCACGTCATTGGAGATGCCCTTAGTGTAACACTCTAGTTGCTAAATCAGATATAGAGAAAAGAATTGAGTCGGTGAAGATCAAGCATGAGGTGGGAGAGGACGAATTGGGGATCGGGAATTAGGGTTCTTGTCTGTTCAACGCATCTCTCATTCTCTCAGTTATTTAATCAGTTACATCGGCTTGCCCCTCTAAATATTCACTCTCGTGAGAATTCCTTCGCTCGAGGGGAGGGGAGGCTTTCGAGAGAGCAAGTAATCGGGGAGTGCCTTCGAAGGCTTTCGCAGCAGTGGGCGGTTTGGTGGGTTGGAACAGTATGCGAGCGTGCCAAGTGGTGCGTCCAGCCGTGAGAACATTTTTTTTGTTTTTTGCGTGTGTTTTGTTTTTTGGGGTGTTTTATGCTTTTTGTGTTTTTGGATTTTTCTTTGGTTTTTCTAGGTTTTCTTTTGTTCTTTATTTTGTTCTTTTTATTCTTCGAGTTTTTTCGGTTTACGTCTGGCAGGAGAGTGTACTTTCGCGTGAAGCATATTTATACTTTTGGAGTGAAGCGTAATTGTGCTTTTGTGCTTTCCCATAAGTGAAGTGCAGTTGTGTCTCTGTCCCCAAAAGTGAAGCACACATGCGCTTCCGCATGAAGGACCATTGTGCTTCCACATGATGCACAAATTTACTTTCCAAAAAGTGAAGTGCTTCCGAGTGAAGCTCAGTTGTGCATCCCAAGAAATGAAGCGCAGGTGGGGTTCACCATGAAGCATAGTTGTGTTTCTCGTGTGAAAAGCACACTTGTGCTTTCACAAAAATGAAGTATAGTCGATACAGCTTTTGAAGCACGGGAAAGTACATTTTTTCAAGAATGGGTTAGTACAATTTTAAAGCAGGAGTTAGTACGGTTTTGGAGCATAGATTTTATCCAAATAAAAAGTTTTTCAAAACCTATCCACATGGGATTTAGTTTTAAGGACGCGAGAAACTCAACGGTGAAAACGGTTCGTAATTTGGACGCATGGTTCAAAAGATAAAATATTTTGAAAGAAAACAAATTTATGATAAAAACACAAACAAACAAACCTACCATGCCTAACATACGTGGCAAGAAATCCCACCAAAACTCCACCACTAGAGAGGGTGGAAATGACCTTTTGCAAGGAGTACGTATTAACTAGTGATTTTGGGCTTTCGGGTGTGGTGTGTCTAAAAAAAAGTTTGCTGGTGCAGGTGCTGGGCCGGCGATTATGTCTCACTGTATCGACAAAACAAATAGAATAGAGAGTGCACTAGGCGGCCACATTGTCGATCGTGTCCGGGCGTGCCTATGTGTCGCTTGACGCGAGATGTAGGGCAGCCTTGCATGAGGGAGAGCGAGATTGGGCCGGCAGTTCGCGGGAGGCCATAACCTCGTTTTTTCTTTATTTTTACATTTTATATTTTTGTTTTTTGTTTCCTTTTTTTACTTTTGTTTATAACTTTAAATATTCTATTATACATATTACATAAAACAATCAACATAAAACATTTAAAAAAATGTTAATCCAACATTTGTAAATGTTAAATGTGTATAAAAAAAATCATGTATACACAAAATATACAACTTGTATGAAAAGGTTAATCAAGTATTTAAAAAATATTAATCAAGCATTTGAAAAAAATATCATGATTTAATAAAAATTTAAACGTGTAAAAAAATGTTCCCCATGTATTAAAAAAACGTAGAACATGAATTTAAAAAAATGAACATAAAAACATAATTTGTTTTAAAAATGATCATCTATCAAAGAAATGTTAATCATATATTCCAAAATATTAACCATGTATAAAATATGTTCTTGATATATACTGAAAATGTATAAGTGTATGAGAAAAGCAGTCATCAAACACAAATATTTGGAAAAAAATAGTAATCAAACGTGTACAAAAAATGTCCCTGATATATACGAAAAATGTAGAACGTATCTCAAAAAATTTGAACATAAAAACATAAATTTTAAAAAACATTGGTCATCTTTAAAATATGTTCACTGTATATTTACAATTCTCCTAATATTCACCAAAAATATACAATGTGTATGAAAAAATAGTCATCAAACATAAATTTTTAAAATGTTAATCATTTATTTTAAAAATGTTAAACATGTATAAAATATGTCCCTGGTGTATACGTAAAATGACAATTGTGGATGAAAAAATTTAGACATTTGTTGAAGAAAAAAAAAACAACAGTGAAAATTGCAGAAGGGAAGCAAGAAACACCTCAGAAACGAAGAAAACGGAAAACCATAAGGAAACCGTGAAAATACATGAGGGAACACAGAAAAACCAAGAAAAACATAAAAGAAAATAGGAAAACCAAATAATTCCGGTGTAAAAAGTTAAAAGGAAAGAAAAAAAACAAGAAATCGAGGAAAACCAAGAAAGAAACAACAAAATAAAGAAAAGAAGAAGAAACAACAATGAAACCCGAGAGATAAATGAAGAAAACCGATAAAAAAACAAAGAACAAAACCAATAAAATAGTGAAGAAACAGAGAAAACCGATAAGAACTGCAAAAATGAAGAAAACCGATGAGAAAACAAAGAAAAACATATAACCTAAAAGAAAAACAAAAGAAAACGAAAAATACCAAGACTGAACCAGTTCAGCGAGCGAGCGAAGAGCGAGAGATCGATCGATCCCGAGTGAACTAGGGAGGAGAAGAAACTGGCCGGTCTAATACCTACGCCCGAGAGAAAACCCTTCATGCGAGAGAAGCTACCGTCTCGCAATAAGTAAGACATAGCTCTCGCAATCGTGTCCCAGTAGTTTTTCCCAATTTCTCTGTTTCATTCGTTATGAGTTGATTTTATTTGTCCTCCTTTTGGATGGTTTTTATGTACATCAGATTTTTTTTCTGATTTTTTTCAGCTTTTCATTTCCTTTTTATTCCTATTTATTTTATACTTTCTATTATTTTTCATTTCTGTAAGACATTTACAACTTTTGAAATTACATTTTCTAAAAAATACTACATAGTTTTTAAAAAATTATTAAAATAAATTGAACATTAATAAAATACGTAGGAAAAAATCATTTCACAAACCTTTTTTATGAATACATTTTTGAAATCACACTGAAACATTTGTAAACCTCTTAATAAATTTTCAAAATTTATGAAAATTATTTTAAAATATGTTAAAAATGATTACTAGAACACCTTTTCAAAATGCATACATAGTTTATTTTAATTGAATAAACATTTTTAAAGATTGAAAAATAAACATGGAAAAATAAAAGAAATTCAACAAGAAATCGAAAATAGAAAAAACACTGGAAATCAGAGCATAGTGACGCACGCGCGACACAATGGTTGGGCCGGTCGACGATGACCATGTTGTACGTCACGCACACATTGTTCTCTTGTGGGCATGACTACAGGCCGTCCGAGGAAAGCCCGTGCACTCTAGAAAGAAGAAGAAGAAGAGCAAACCGTACCTAAAAGCATCTCTCTAGTTAGGGTTTCTCTGTTTCTCCCGGGGCGATCTCGCCGCCGTCGAGTTGGTTCGCTCCCCTACCGCCGATCTTCTCCCTGCTCTCGTCCGTGTGGTGTTGGGGGCGGCCATCTTGGTTGTTTCCCCGCTCGTGGCGAGGGGCGGGGCCGGTGGAAGCTAGGGTTACCCCAAAAAACCCGATCTGTTCTTCGGGTTAGAGTTCTAATGGCGTCGGAAGGGGCTTTGAGCTCCTCAGGAATCTGTGATGTCGAGCAGATGATGAAGGAGTTGGGCCTGAGAGAGAAGGACTTGGATGATGTGCTTTTCGATCAGCAAGCTGCGCCGCCGGAGGGGCCAAGATGGATAGCTCTGGCTAGGGTTAACACCACAAAGACCTACAGCCAAACATGGTTTTACAGGAACATGCGCGCGGCCTGGGATATTGCGCAGGAGGCAAGGTTTAAACCCTTGGAAGAAAACTTATACACTGTCCAATTCTCTTGTCTAGGAGATTGGGAGAGAGTCATGAACGATGGTCCCTGGAACTTCAGAGGAGATGCGGTTATTCTGTTGCCATATGATGGGATCTTGAAGCCTTCCACTGTTAAGCTCGAGACGATCGACATATGGATCCAAATCCATGACATACCAGACTTGTATGCCCATCTGGTGACTCCGCTTGCTGCTAAGGTGGGGAAAGTTCTTTTCTCTGAACCTAATTCACATGATTTTGTCAGCAATTTTCATCGAGTTTGGGTCAGAATCAATGTTTTCAAACCATTCAAGAACGCGGTGTCCATGATCAGAGATGGGAAAAGACAGATATATAGAGTCATGTATGAAAAGCTCCCTGATTGGTGTGCGGTTTGTGGCATGCTTAGGCATCAATTTAAGGAACACGGCAATGGTGTTCATCCTCCTTCTGCCTTGGTGTTCAAGGATCTACGCGCAAACTAGTTTATGCGTACTGGTCGAGGCCCAGGAGAAGGCCGCGGCCAACACGGTGGTCGCAGGGGCGGCAGGTCCGGAGGTCGTTCAAGTGGGCGTTCAGATGGAGGCAGAGGCAACATGACAAAGAACTATACACAGGAAGCAACACAGAAAGTTGACAACCCTGCCATGGTGGCTAGCGACGTTGACATGGAGGATTTGAGCAGGAAGAGGAATGCAGGAGCAGAGCTTGGGGCCAAACTGCATACCCTCCCCCACCCCAATTCTGCACCTGCAGTGGATAAGGTGAACCCACTAGCGATTGTGCCGGTGGGAGCTACAGTGGTGAGTCCTCCTCCACAGAGAGACCCGAAGAGGACCAGGACGACAGACGAAGGCACGGAGGGATCGACCTCAGCAGTGAAGAATTTGGCGGGCTCCTTCAAGGAGTGTCGCCGGGCCCAATGAATGTGTTATGTTGGAACTGTCGTGGTGTGGGCAAAGCCGCGACAGTTCGAGAGATTCACGAGTTCGTGAATAAATTTACCCCTACCCTTTTATGTATTGTGGAAACTCAGATAGAAGGTTCAAGGGTAGAAGCATTAGCAGGCACTTTTGGGTATGATAATAGTTTTGCAATTGACAGTCGTGGTAGAAGTGGTGGCATTGGCATTTTCTGGAACAATGAAATAAAATTAGAAGTTCTTGGTTATTCAGATTATCATATTGATTTCTCTATGTCTGAAGCAGGGCATGATCCTTGGAGAGCAACAGTAGTATATGGCGAAGCTCAAACTCATCTGCGATATAAAACGTGGGACACCTTGAAGAACATTAGCACTTTGAGTAGTCTCCCATGGCTTTGCCTTGGCGATTTCAACGAGGTATTACGTCTCGACGAGCACGAAGGAGTGGGACAGAGGAGTAATGCACAGATACACTCTTTCCGCGATGCGGTAGACGTCTGCATGCTGCTAGATATAGGCTACAATGGTCGTTTCTGGACTTTCAAAAAGAAGGTGACGGGGGGATCCTTCACTAGAGTCCGTTTGGACCGAGCGCTGGTAAATGCTGATTGGCGCACAAGATTTCCCTTGGCGGATCTGACACACTTAACGGCAGCGACATCTGACCACTGTCCCATATTGTTGAGCCTGAACAGAGAGCAGCCGCGGAGTCGGTAGCCAAAACCTTTTCGTTATGAGATCATGTGGGAGGGACACGAAGCATGGCGTGATACTATCAGTTCGGTATGGACGGACAGGGGAATCAACAACAGAGTGGAGGAGTTAAGGGCCAAATTGCAAGCAATATCTCACGACTTGGGACGATGGAACAATCAAACTTTTGGAAACGTACGCAAAGAAATTAAGCGTCTGAAGACGGAGCTGGAGAAGCTTCGGGCCAATCCAAACCAAACTGCACCTTCACATGCTGAGCTCAAGATAAATGAGAAATTAGTAGAACTCTACCATCGGTAGGAAATTTTATGGAGGCAACGGTCCAGGGCTGAGTGGCTTAAGGCGGGTGACAAAAACACCAAGTTCTTCCACTTGAGAGCGAGTATCAGGAGGAAGAAAAACATGATAAAAGCTCTCCAAAATTCTCTAGGTGTCTTGTCTGATGATCCCGAGGAACTGAAAGCAATGGTACATGATTTTTACAAAACTTTGTATACCTCCGAGGGGGTGAGTAACATGGAATCAGTCCTCAATTGTGTACCGACTAAGGTCTCGGTAGAGATGAATGAGCTATTGGTAGCGCCGTACACGGGCGAAGAAGTTAAGGCAGCCCTCTTTCAGATGTTCCCCACCAAAGCGCCCAGCCCCGACGGTTTTCCAGCTCACTTTTACCAGCATCATTGGGACATATGCGGGTCCGAGGTGACGGAGGCGGTCCTGAGAATAGTAAGGGGAGAGGACAGTCCGGAGAGCATTAATGACACATTCTTGGTCCTTATTCCCAAGGTAATGAACCCGTCCATGCTAACCCAATTCAGGTCTATCAGTTTATGTAATGTTTTATATAAGATTGCGTCCAAGGTTATTGCAAACAGACTGAAGCAGATTCTACCAGAGATTATTTCGGAGGAGCAGTCGGCGTTCGTGCCATGTAGACACATCACAGATAATATTATAAGTGCTTACGAGTGTCTCCACTTCATGAAACGCAGCAAGGCAAAGGTTAATAGTTTCTGTGCTCTAAAGCTCGATATGATGAAGGCGTATGATAGGCTTGAGTGGAATTATTTACAAGCAATGATGTTGAAGCTAGGCTTTGCTCCATCCTGGGTACATATTGTCATGAACATGGTGCGTTCAGTATCTTTGTCAATGCTTTTTAATGGTGAGAGATTAGACACCTTTTCTCCAACCAGAGGTATTCGACAGGGAGATCCGATATCCTGCTATCTCTTTTTAATCGCGGCAGAGGGCCTTTCGTGCCTACTGAAATCCAGTTCCTCGTCGTCTCAGCTTGAAGGAATCAAGGTGGCTCCCACGGCCCCAGTCGTGAACCACCTCCTTTTCGCCGATGACAGCCTGCTGTTGTTTAAATCAAGTGTTGAAGGGGCTATTGCAGTATCAAACTTGCTAGAGCGCTACTGTTTGGCTTCGGGACTACGTATAAATCATGATAAGTCTTCTATTTTCTTCAGCCGGGGGTGCCCACAGGGAATGAGGAACAATATCAAGAATACCTTGAATGTCCAAAATGAATCCCTCAGCGACAGGTACCTGGGTATGCCTGCTGATGTGGGACATTCAAAGAATAGCACTTTCAGATATCTTAGAGACCGGGTTTGGGAGAAAGTCCGAGGATGGATGGAAAAACTTTTATCTGCTGCAGGAAAGGAAGTCCTTATCAAGTCAGTAGCGCAAGCAATACCGGTGTATTCCATGTCATGTTTTCGCCTCCCAAGGGGCTTATGTGAGAGTGTCACCTCACTGATCAGGCAATTTTGGTGGGGCAGCAAGCGAAGGAAGCGCAAACCGAGTTGGGTGGCCTGGGATGAAATGACCAAGCCAAAACATTTGGGAGGGCTCGGCTTTCGGGATTTGGAAATTTTTAACCTTGCTCTTTTGTCCAGGCAGGCATGGCGGATGCTACAGAACCCCACATCTTTGAGTGCTCGCATTCTCAAAGGGGTCTATTTTCCAGATAATTCTCTATTTGATGCAACCCTTGGCACACATCCGTCTCAGATTTGGCGGGCTATCTTGGATGGACGAGACATAATGGTGCAGGGCCTTGTGAGGAGGATAGGAAACGGTGAAAGTACTGATATATGGCAAGATAACTGGATACCAAGACCACATATGAGGAGACCGGTAACATCTCTTTCTCCACATCCACCTCACAAAGTTTCTGAGCTCATCAACCATGCCACTTCTTCATAGAACGAACAGTTAGTCCGTTCAACTTTTATTCCAATTGACGCGGAAGCAATATTGCAAATTCCTCTCTGCACTAGACAGATTGAGGATTTTTGGGCTTGGAGTGAGGATAGGCGGGGAATCTTCTCGGTGAGAACAGCTTACAGAATGATTCAGCAGACGAAGTTAAGCCGAGAATCTTGGTTGTATGAACAAGGTGGACTGTCTCATTCAGATGCAGACAGCCAAGGATGGACTAAATTGTGGGGAATTAGGGTACCCTCGAAGCTCAAAATTTTCCTGTGGAGATTGGCCAAGAACTCCACTCCGACGGCGGCACTGTTGCATCATTGTAACATGGCGGAGACAGACGCATGTTGTCTTTGTGGCGCCGAAGATACTTGGAGGCATGCATTGCTTAATTGTACAGTATCTAGGAGCACCTGGGCGATGTCCTCCGAGCACATCGTTGACGTTCTGAGCAGGAATGAAGAAGCTGGTGTGAAGAGATGGCTATTCTCCATGCATGAGGCATTATCGCATGATGAGTTTACCACTTTTGCGGTCACACTTTGGGCGCTGTGGGGAGCTCGTCGAAAAGCTATCCATGAACAAATATACCAGAGCCCTTTCTCAGTCCAGGCATTTGTGCAGTCTTACATTGGCGAACTCAACGCCATACCATCTACGACTCCAAGGCAGACCAATGCCACGGTGACGCGTCCAACTGGGTGGATCGCCCCTCCAGCAGGGTTGGCGAAGATTAATGTAGACGCTGCGGTTGGAAGGGGAGGACGACATGGAGCTGTTGCGGCTATATCCCGAGACCCATCTGGCATTTTTTTGGGAGCTTCGGCTGTTTTTTTCTGAGGCATATCGGATCCGGCCACCCTCGAATGCATGGCAATCAGGGAAGCTTTGGCACTTGCTGATGATCTGTACGTGGGGAACATCCAAGTGGCATCGGACTCGAAGGTGGTGGTCGAGGACATTCGAGACAAAAACCCCACGGCCTATGGAGCGATCATACATGAGATAATAGAGCATAGGTCAAATTTTCATACTTGTAATATTAGCCATGAATTTAGGAGCTCGAATGTCGAGGCTCACAAGCTCGCGAAGCATGCTCTATCCCTACCGGCTGGCCGACATGTTTGGTTGGGACAGCCGGAGGGACTTTCTTTCGTCCATGTAAACATTGTGACGACGTAATAAAGCTTCGGAGTTTGTCTAAAAAAAACCTAAAAGCATCTACAGCCGGATACCCCTAAAAAAATCTACAGCCGGATACATCAAAATCCGGCCCCACAAACGCTTGCGGATGTGCCTGGGTGCATCCGCGGGCAGTGACCGGGCACCCCTCATTTGACTGCTCCCACATCCATTTCCCTCATATCCGGATCCCCAAATCCATGCAACCCATGCGACGCTACGTAGATGAACACGACAAACACGCTTAATAGCAACAAACGGACTAAATTCATCCGATACAAAAGGA
Organism: Elymus sibiricus; assembly: GCA_039707655.1. NCBI lineage: Eukaryota > Viridiplantae > Streptophyta > Magnoliopsida > Poales > Poaceae > Elymus > Elymus sibiricus. The sequence goes on from CM077674.1 coordinate 261,084,214, forward strand.
TCATAGTTCATCACCGGACAAAAAGATCAAAATTCATCGACGGACAGTGCAAATTCATACCGAAAACAACTAAAAACATAGATCAAACAGAGAAGGGCGGAGGAAATCACCATTTTCTCGCCGGACCCTTCCCCTTGCGGTCGCTGGTGTGCCTATGCCCCTCAGTGTGGGCGTCGGCGGCTGGATGGGCGTCGGCGTCGGAGCTCGAGCCGTCTGTGACGTACGAGTCATCGTCAGAGCAAGTTTGGTCCGTCAGCCTCCGGAGCAGGCGGTCCTATTCCTTCGCATGCCGGGCTGCCTTCGCTTTGGCCACCGCATCCGTCAATGTCTCGCGCTCCGACATCTCGATGGCGAGCCGGAGCGTTTTTGCGTTCTTGCGGCGAAGCCGCCGCACATCCGTCTCCGCCGTTGTCAGGGAGCGGCGGAGGACTGACGCGAGGAGCGCGTCCTCGGGATCCACCGACGCGCGCATGTGTGCCCGGCGCGCGGCTAGTGCCTCCCCCGCCGTCGCCCTCTCCCTCGCCCACTGCAGCTCACGGCGGGATGCCCGAGCCTCAAATTTGGGCGTCCTCGTCTGCGCCGCCGCTGGGGCGAGCACGAGGACCCAACGATGCCCGGGTATCCCATCGGAGCAGATTGAGCTTGCGGTGATGGGCGGCGTACCTGGACGAGTGCGGAGCGGCCGGAGCCGCGCAACAGGCGGGAGGGCCCAACGACGCCATCGGCGCTGCGGCGCCGGGCGACGGGCGCTGTCGTTGCCGCCCTGGTCCAGCCGTGACTGCCCCGAATCGATGCGGAGGGCGATCTCCTCCACATCGTCTGGCTCCGCATCGCGCAGCAGGTTCGCCCGCTCTTCGGAGCCGCCAGATCCGCCATTGGAGCCGTCGCTACTGCCGTTGCTGGCCATCGATCAGAAGCGGAGGGGACTGGGAGTGGAGGAGAGGGATAAAGAGGGAGCGGAGTGGACTGATTGACTTCGGTCTAGAGTTCATCCGAAGGGGGCTATTTGTGGGGCCAGAATGGGCCAGACCGACGTGGCGGACGTGCCCGGTCCTCCCCACCTCCCCATATTCGCCGTAGATTTGGGCTGGATATGAAGGGTGCCGGTCAGCCCGGGTGTGTGTATAGAGTCAATATGACGAGTCCATTTAGGTCACGGTTTAGTGACCGGGCACTGACCAAGGCCATCCGCCCGGTCAATTTGGGCCGCATGCTCTAAAGAAGTGGATGGAAGAGGGAATATCTCAGTGACTTAGCTCTGCCCTTCATCATCCCTCAAAGCACATCCAACGGCACAGAGTACTCCAAGGCAAAAACAGGTACAGCAGACGAGAGACCCAGGGACGCGAGCGAGGCTGGGAAATCCGAGGGTTTTCGCGGTCATCTTGTGCTCTCCCGCGCCACGCCACGCCACGGAGGAGCAGGTGGACGGCGATCGGTGCGCGGAGAAGAGGAAGGAGGCCGTCGTGGAAGAGAGGAACGAGTGCGGCAAGAGCAGCCGCAAAGGAGACGGCGGCGAGACAGCACCGCCATAGAGGACCGCCGCGCCGCGGAGAAGAGGGAGGAGGGCCAGCGCCGCCGGGATCCTGTCCCGACATCCTTCCGGGCCGCCCGATTCCGCCGTGAGGTATTTGCTTGTGTGCTCAACTGTTTGCGCCATCCGCCTGCAATTCGCATGACCTGCAATAGCAAAGTCATTCAGCTTATTCACTTGTGAAATATCAAGATGCTTGCAGTCATTATTTGCATCAACTACATTTCTGTGGGTTTTCTCTCTCGGGTTCTGCAAAGAAAGGATCACTACGTACCATTTACTTTGTTTGATATGGCAAGTAATGTTATTGTAATAAGATCCATGTCTGTCCCCAGTCCTTAAAACAAACTGCAGGGTGGTTTCGTAATGGATATGGGTGTGCACTTCATTGCAGGACTAAGAATCTGTTTTGCTCTTGTGCACTTGAATACCTGTACCTAGTTGTAATTGGTATGCGTTACTGTTTTTTTTTGGGGGGGGGGGGGGGGGGGGGGGGGTGGCACTAACTATGATATTCTGAATTTCAACTGTCATTCCTTTCATTGGCTTGTTACTATGTGCTGGCATTCAGATCAATTTGTATGTGCGGAAACCTACTTATGTGTTATGTTCATGTCATATGCAGCAATTTTATCATGCTCGGCTGCTTGAAGAAAATAATAATAATTTTATTACTGTCAGCGCATTGATACAATATTGATGATTCATACTCCCTTCACTTTTGAATATGAGGCCACATCTTGTCGTCGTGATCTTCGACATTAACGACAATTGCTTTTATAGTATAGTATGGTATCTACTTGTCTAAGTATTTTAGATTGAATCAATTTATACTATCTTTAGGGGAAAAGGCATTATAAAGTTAAAGCAGTCTTTTGAAATGAAGCGAGCATCATATATAAATATATTAATACCATCTTGCAATAATTTAAGTCTTATGTGAATCATATATTATTTCTGCCAGCTGACGGAAAATTTTAAAATGCCACAGCCACACTTATATGAAGTCTTGAGTCGTTTTTTGTTTGTTTGAAAAAATATAGATTACAGAATATTGCTTAGCACAAATGCTCTAACAGATTTAAAATCAAACAAGATTGTGAAATTGACTTGGAGTGGAATTCCTTGTTAAACTTTCATGTTTCCGCTACTGGAACTGCAATTCCAGCCCAATTCAGCACCAATGGAGACACTGCACAAAGAGGCGGCCATGAAAACTGCCCCTCATGAAGATAAGGTTAAAGATGGAACAACCATGGATGAAGGGGGTCCATGGAATCCTCCCTATCCTCCACGTGCTCCTGCTCCTCCTGTTGATGACTTGATGGTCCGCATAAATTTAGTCCAGGAGGTGCAGTAACTAATCACCTTTATGATATTTCTCTCATAGTTCTGTTTTCTCCATCATAGCTCTTCATGGTGACACATTTTCTCTCTCTCTCAGTGGATGGCACAGACACGGGCAATAGTTGCTATCTCCAGAGCAACCAAAATGATCGCCCCAGACCGTACTCCTCACGTTCTTGTGATTGACAAACGATTTAGTTCACTTTTGTCCTCCAGTATGTAATAGCATATAACTGTTGTATTGCAATTTTTTTTGTTTTTTGGCCCTATGCTGCATTGCCGCAATACTTTGTTTATTTCATTGCTCTTTGTTCATTGGAAAATTGATTTCCTTTCACCCTTTTCAATTGCCAATGAATTAATCCAGTGGGTGAATGCTGCCCTCTATGATATATTGCCCCGTTTGATGCCCATCCTGAAAAAGGATAGCTACCGGCGCTTCCTCAGATTGTTCGATCAAGATGGGCGGGACATGGGATGGGGCTACGTCATCACGCTTGAAACTTTCGATCAGATTATCGTGCAAAATGCCCTACGATGTGCCAAAGTTGCCTTGAAGGGCCAGGCACCTGAGCTTGACAGGTTCTGTGCCAATCCCAACTACGTGAACTAATATGGGTACTTCCCCCTCCATCGAGCTGCTGAAATATTCTCCGTTGAGATGGTAGAGTTGCTCTTACGCAATGGCGCGTCGACCACCGTACGCACAACCAGCCCTGTAGTCATTGAGGGTCTACTCCCGCTCCATGTTGCAGTTGAGAACACTTGCCTGCATAAGTATCTGGAGGATGGTCTATTTCGTGACCAAAAGCACGATTGCAGTCTGGCAGATGTGAACTATATCTGCAAGCTTATCCATCTTCTGTGCCTGCCGGAACTGGTTTGTCTCACATCCATCCCTTAAAAAGTTACTCCTTTTGCAGCATAACGAAAAGAAGTTGTCATACATTCTCGAAAAAAAGTTGTCATATATCCCAAAACACTGACATAGCAATCCTTAAGTACCTAACATTCTTCTTCACTTGCTGAAGACGCTTTAGATCCCTGTGTTACGTTTTATGTGTCAATTTGTCACAACATGTTGTTGGTTTTTAATTAAGAGAGAACAATTTTCTTGTTTCTGGTGTCAAATGTAAAAAAAAACGAATTTCTTTTGATTATAGGTGATGACACAGTTTTAAGTTAACCAGCACTGCTTCATTGCCTTGTAAATGCTAAAAGCACTCAGTTTTGTGTTCTATTTTGGTGGTCTTTTGAAGAAGATCTTCATGGATACAACCAGACTGCTTGCAAAACACACAGATAATTTACTTGATGAGCTCTGGAATTACATAAAAGATGGAAAGCTTGCCCAGACAGCTGTTTTGCTGCTGGCAGCTCAAGAGCAGATCCGCATGCGAACTTCCTACAAAAGAACTGTCAAAAGTAAACTAGACGGGTTTGCTATTATCACTGATCGTATTGCGGATGACATTGTTTCTTTACAATTTGAGGCATGCCAAAACATAATAGATCAGAGGAAGATTAATTTCAATCTTGTGACATTGTCGCTTGTTAAAATAATTTCCCGAGCTGGTGAAGCTCTTAATTCATACATCCGGGCACACCCAAAGGTATCAAATTGTTGGTACTTGCAGTGACACTACTTCTGTTTTCTTCTTTAAACTAAATATTCATTAATCTGACCAAATGAAAATGCTAGAGGTAGTCACATCAATTGAGAGAAAAAGGTCTAATCTATCTAATACTCACTATAGGTTGATTAGTATATAAGATTTGTGTGGCAGCCAGTATTGATCTTGTTTGTGTGGGTTTGATTTACCAGCATAAATTGATTTATGTATGCTCTGTTAGGCGAGAAGTTTCAGATTTATCTTAGAGCCAGAAGAATATTAAGATCCACTGAAAGGACCTCTCTGCTTCTCTGGCTTTCTTTGAAATTCAACCCACCTTTAGTTTAGTTGTAAGACGTTCAGGCTCTTCGCGCGCTTCATTGAGAATTCAGCTTCTCTAGGAAGCCCAGAAAAAGGTGGAACTTAGTACCTGCACCTACATGATTTGTGTTCCAAGTTAGTAAGCAAACAGTTGCTATGGATATGGAGTTAAAACACCGAATAGAAGTTCAGAAATATTTAGTAATTGATTTTCCATAAAGACAATGCCCATTATTTGCAGATCCGATGTGTGCTAAAACTTGACAGCTTCAAGTATGCAAGATAATTTTATTTTACATGATTTCAACTATATTTTCCCCTTAAGACCCATAAATTATCTCATAAATTCAGGGAATATCAAATAACCAATATGTCTATGAGACTACAATACCTGTTCTAACATGCTAATGACCAATCTTAACTTGAGCATGTGGGCTTGACTGTAATATTTAACTGCTTAGATTTGATAAACCGTGAGACGTATGGTCAGTTCCAATGTTATAACCAATTTTATTTTATTTTGAGGGGGATGTTATACCCAAATATTGCGAAGGATGAAAGCCGATGTGGCGAAACATGACAAAATAATAGAACGGGAATAACACCAGTAATTCACAATGCAATAGAAAAGAAGCTGTTACCATGTATCGCAATGATTTCACCAATTTCAGCATCACCTTTTTCTGAGAACAATTGTTAGTGTCATTACACCTGATGTACTATGGGAGAAATAAATGATTGTATACTAATCTTGAGACATGAAAGGGTTCTATTCAATTGGTTATGTGCAATAGTTATCTCTCTCAAACAGATATTGTTTTAGACGAAATTCACACAAAGAATTGAAATTGTCATGCAGGTGCCCCATTCGGAAGTTGTTGAACGTGTTTCATTGATTCTGAAGGAACATGGTTTTTGTCCTACTGGAGAACGTATAGACATTGGAAACCTGTACTTTCTGACATGCCTTTTCCATTTCTTCAGTTATTATAATTGTGCATACAAAACATAAGCGATCCGCTGTTGGTTTAATTTTTCTTCTACTTGTTCTTGAAGCTGCCGGTATGAAAACATGATGTCAGATAAAGAGCTGGCTTCTGAACTTGGTATGTATTTCTGTTGATTGAAATATGTCCCTAAAACTTTGAGAAAATGAACCCTAGTTATTTCGTGATGGAAAACATGGGAGATGGTTGCAATCAAGTCAGCTACAGAAGTGGGTTGTCATGGTGCGAAGGAAAATAAGGTAAAGATATTCAAGTGTATCATAAGTTGGTTACATTTTTTTTTCATATTTGTTTTACATTATGCGATAATTTGGGTTGTGCATATGATGTTTTATTGGATTGTTTTGATTTTTTTTGGTAGTGTACATGTTATTTGCATTTTCCAAGCTGAATTGATCTGAAGTTCTAGAATTAGTTCTTCTATGATCAAGTTCTGTACAACATATCATACTGTGTAGCTGGGAAAAAACTGGAGAGTAGAACAGTAAGCATGCACGTCTTGCAACAAAAGTGAAGAGAGAACAATAGACAGATTACAGATACTCGAAGTATGTCTTATTGATAGCTACCAGAAATGTAGGTGTAACTTCTCGATGAATGATAATAGTGATGTTTGTCAGTAATTCTACATCAGAATAATATAAAATGAGGAATATAAGGATTTTATGAATCGATGAACACTATTTTGTACTTGCTTTGCGGCGTGCTTGAGTCGCCCATAAAGTCAGATAGTTTACTTGCTATCTATTTCAACTATCATGCATATTTGTCCAGAGTTTTCAAGACTGGTATTTCACGTCAGAATGTTATTGTAGCTCAAGTGTAATCACACTTTCCATTATAGTCTAAATAACATTTTGATCTCATGTTCTCATCTCGTGTGAGCTGAAATATCTGATGTCTCGGGATTTCTAACATTTTGTTAACCTGCGAGACAGGGTCGAAAAAAGAAAATCACTAGAGGATGGGAGCTCAAATATGCAAGAAGTTTCTTTCCGTACCAGAGATCAGTGTTGGAATACAAGCCTTTTCCGAAGGAGTTTTACATGAAACCGATGCACTATGTTGACCAGATCAATCATGATAAAGGTTCGAGTAAATCAACCGGCATAGAATCTACTTTTGGTCCGCTGATGGGCAGAGTTCCGCAGCCAATAGCTATTAATCCTCAACCCAGAAGGCTGCTTGGTACAGCGGCATTGGCGCTCTTGAAAATGTTGGAGAGTGCATGAGTAGAAAGGTATGCAATGACGCTCGAGGCAAGCTTGTTCTCAAAATGGCTATGTCAGTCTCTCGGTGACATAGTGATAGTGGGTCACTAGCTTGCTTTCAGAGGAAGCTCACTGTTCTGTGGGTGAAGGACAGGAATTGCTGTTTTTTTTAGATCGACAGGGAGGCAAATTGCTATTTTTTTGTGTGGTAAAAATACTTCTGATAGTAATACTCCATACAAGTCTCAAGAACCACCCCACTTAAACATTGATTTATTTTTTCGGTTGTGCTAGAATATATAAGTTGGCACTAGGAATTGCGTCTCATGGGATTACTCGGTGCCACCCAACGTATTTTCTGCACCTGATTCTGAAATGCTTCTATATGCTACGGCAGCATCCTTGTGGAGGGAGATTTGGACATGCTCTGAATTGTAGTCTTCAGTCAGTGTTACACTTACTCCTGAGTCAGTATTGACAGAGTTTTTGTTTACACCATGCATTATTGGTATTGGCTTTATGCGCAAATTGAATGATCGAGGAGTTTAAACAATGAATAACAAGAGTGTGGCAGTTAAGGGACTCGAAACAAGTTTTGAAGAGCAATATCGAATCACTTAGTAGCGATGCCACGAGTTCAAGCATGTGCTGTCGATTTAAACTTGTGATGTCAAATACATATGTGTTTACAAAATTTATACTGTACTATCTTCTGCATAATTTTTACTCGTATTCAAGAATTTTGCCTAAATGGACTCACTATCAGTTCACACTATTTGGCACTTCCATATATGTACTCTGCTACTGTTATATAACCATAAGGAATGTGCAGCGTGCAGTATAAACATGATCATTATGAATCGTCACTGCATGCCTTGAGCTCTTCATAATGTATGCATTATGTTTCCCATTTAAGTCAGCAGCCTCAACATGCCAGCAATCTAATGGCAAATATTTTCTTTTAGCAAGAATCTCTTTGCGTTTTCTCGAAGAAAGTCATCACTGGCAGAACCACACAGATCATTGCACAGCAGAAAATCAAGCCGAGAATGCAACTACTAGTACAACAAGTGTTGTTTCCACATACACGCGATGACGCGAGTACATTTTGAAGCATTCAGGCATGCCCACGTGCGTAGCAGAAAAATCTGATATTGGACACAACAAATTCAGAAACTAATAATTACACTCAATCCTATTGACCGCGTCCGCCCCAAACTTGTAGCAATTCGGTCCAAGAAGCCTCTCATCGACGTCCAAAGTTGACCACATCACCTTCACGTTTACAGTGGCGAAACCAAACTCCACACTGAAGACACATAATCGACGAGTAACAAGGGGACGAGAACCACCAGTCGGACTGAGCTTCAATGTTACACCCAGCTTAGTACCCGATGACACGGCAACCAAGACCTCTTCACCTCAGGTTTCTCGGCAGCAATAGCACCATCGAACAATTGGATGACTTCATCGATATCTGAATAAGATGCTGTCACTCACAAGCTTAAGCAACAGCCGTGCTCTAGCTTCGATATCCCAACATGTATTGTGGCCTCCGCAGCATTGTGCATTTCGGCAAAAGCTATGTCCACCATGCCGCAATCGCCACGGATTCGTTGCGTGTTTGCGATGGCGTGTCGAAAAGCTAAGTTGTTGAAGCAGGCAGCACCATCAATGAGCTGTAGATCGTCTCCTTCCTCTTCTCCTCTCTTGATCTTCATGTCATACTCGATAAGCACATAACCACTCATTCTTATGCCTCTCTTAGGACCAGTCATTTGTATAAAGCCATCTTGCCCCACAGAGAAAGGATCATCCCTGGTACGGTAGAAGAAGTAATTACGCCATGGATTCAAGAGATCCCGTACAGCCATGTAGTATCATACAACTGAATTGGACCGTCCACTGAACAAGTCAACTTAAGCGAGAATATCTGCATCATGGGACAGGAATTGTGCTTTTCACAGACCTTCCAGAAAGGCAAGCAAGACTTTAACGGATGCGTCATCATCATTGGCTCCAGACAAGCTGAACGAGCAGCAATAGGAACATTGTACATGCTGTAGATCATTAAAATTATTAACACCAAATTCTAATATAAATGAGAGGATAAATACAAGCAATTTGTTAAATAATGATTTTTGGGCTCATAGCAAGGTCCTGGCTGTTGAGGCGGCAATCCTACATAGCAATATTTACGTAATTGCTTACCCAGAGTTATCTAAAAATAGAAAATATGATCAAAACACAAGTATGGCCCATCTTAAGCTTAAAAAATGTTGTATAATAAAATCAAAGTACTAATTTTGAGTAAAAGCCCTGTATTTTAAGCATGGTTTACACTGAGCACCAACAAATTCCTGTGGTTACTCTTGCACATTAAATTAATGACAAGAAATAATCTGAAGAAAGGAAATATCATTGAACATTTGCATTGTATTATGTGTTCTGTGTGATAGCAAAAGACAGTTTAAGCATTTGCTGTGTAACTGTAAACACTGGTGATGAGATTATGTGGCTCGTTTCAGGATAAAGAGTAGAATGTGTAAGCACTTGTGGAGGTGCTGTCCTTACGAGGATTGGTACTAAACGAATATCAAAAAAGTTTCTGATTGACAAAAAAAGAGCATGTAAGTGGGACATCCACCTAATAATCATCTAAGAGACTAAGAGGATAACCCTAATGTAACTTTTAGTAATTTACGAAGTAAAACAATCAAGGGAACTGCAATCCAACAAAACAAAAGGATTCATGGATTTTTACAGTGGTTGGCAATTTTAGGAACCGTCCATTCACCCAAATCTGAAGGTGGTGAAATAAGAGATACCAGACTGAAAGAACCTGAAAGTACCAGTAACTATGAGACCGGTACCAAAATTATATGGGTCCAGTACCTGTATTTTTTTTTTAAAGGGTAGATCCATCATTTTACCACCGGCCAGGATGACCTTGTCTCCCCCAATCGTTCTCTCTCGTCCCACTCTCTCCTCCCATCGACACGCCGCCGGCGTTCACTCCCCCCACCCCCCCCCCCCCACTCCTCCCATCGACATTTGGCTTGAAGGGATGAGCTATTAGGACAATGTCTCCGAGGTCAACTACATCAGCAGGGCCGTGACTCTATCGGCTGAAAATTGCCACCTCGAAGTCTTCATCTGTCAACTTGTAATCGTTGTCAAATATAGGCTTCCACGGTGGGATGAGTTGGTCCAACTGCTTGTTTTGCACTGGTTATTCTAGCAGAAGTCCCTACCGTTGATGCATCAAACCGAGGAGTTGGTGGTAAGTTGTCGTCTGGATTGACTTGTTCCTAGAAAAAGACACTTGAAAGTATGCATTCTTGACGTTGATTCTGTTGGTTTGACCTAGATATCTTAATTCATGTACCACGAAATACATATAATGAATATGTAGGAAGATATGCGATGCAGCAATATCAAATACCTAGAGTTCCCTTTTGACGTCTCTAAGTTCGTCTTCCACCTTTGACAACCTAGGTTGAGCTGCAATTGTACTCCTAATGTCTATCAATTGCTTGTTCAGGGTGATTAATCTGGTATCAAATTTGAGCTCTACTTCCATTAGCTGTCTGCCTAACTTTTTCTCATGTTCTGAAAATTGTTGTTGATGGTTTGAAGTATCATGTCCATCTATGTAAAAATATAGCAACCCATTGTGTACGAAGCTAGATGAGTAAGGTTTGATGCGACCTTTTGTGGTATTGAAGACGATGTGTATTCAAAGGAGTTTCTTGTTGGCTACTCATAGTTTGACCTCGTGGTGTACTCGATAGCTAACATATTAATTCACACATCTATCTTTGTTGGTAGGATGATCATTCCTAATGTTGGTCGGTCCATTCGAAGCACAAATGTTCATGATAACCTTGCAAAAGGTACAATGATGAAATAAGCTAAAATAAAAATGTCAAGTCTAGAAAGGTATCACTCATCTATCTAGTCCTCCGGAATCATAAGCCTCGCTTCTTAGTTTTGCTTTGGCTTCATCCCATCATGCCATCAGCGGAGGGGGTATAGTAGAATTGATAATCGAGCCAGCACGGGCGTGCTCCCAGTACCAAAACTACACGAAACGTTAGTTCATCAATGATAAAAGAGAGATGCATCATATGAATAATTGTAGAATGTTAACTGTAGTTGTAGCACTTAGTTGCAACAAAGGTAGATTTCATTGAAGAGTGACTTTATCTAGTTGGTTAAAATTGTGGACCCTAGTTAACTAGGAATGTTTGCCACATTCTCAAGAAGGGTCAAATATTTGACGTCGGCGTTATCTTTTGATGTGGGTGGTAGAATAGTGTCAACAGCGAGCAAAACAAATTGCCTGATAAAATGATCATCCAGAGTTTTGGAGGTTTTAATCAACTCAAGGTTATCTGGCTGAAGTTTCCCGTCGGTTTAATAAGCACTTAACATGTTTTTGTCATATGGTTTTTCCCTATGGATATTTATCATCCCTTTGTATCGGAAGGTCGATTATATGGTATACTTCCGTTGGAGTGATAGGAATGTCGTTACCACCGATGGGAAAAGATTGCTTGTCGCTGATGTAACGCTTGGCTAGCCTCACCAACATTATACGTCAGAGACACACTGGCTTCATATGTGTGAGCCCTCCAAGACCGATTTTATAGAGATGGCCTCTTTGAGGTCTGGTGATAAACCTTTGGCGGTGTTCGTGAACCTAATTCATGTAGTGTTGCAAGCACTCTGTGCGAAACATGCAAATATGAAGATAGTGTGCTCGCGAACAAGGTTTGTGAACACCATCAAAGGTTTATCACCAGACCACAAAGAGGCCATCTCAATAAAAATGGCCTCTGGAGGGCTCACACATATGAAGCTGGTGTGTCCCCGACGTATAATGTTGGTGAGGCTACCTAAGCGCTACATCAGCGACGAGCAGTCTTTTCCCATTGGTGGTAACGACATTATTATCACTCCAACGGACGTGTGCCATATAATGAACCTCTGATACAAAGGGACGATATAAACATCCATATGAAAAAATCATACGAGAAAAACTTGTTAAGTGCTTACTAAACCGACAGGACACTTATGCGTAATAACCTTGAGGAGCTGATTAAAACCTCAAAACTCCTGATGATCATTTCAACATGCAATTTGTTTTGTTCGCTATTGGCACTATTCTAGCACCCACATCAAAAGATTACATCGACCTCAAATATTTGACCCTTGTTGAGAATGTGACAAACATTCCCAGTTTTAACTGAGGATGTTTGACATTGACTCACTTGTTGAGTTCCATCCACAATTTTAACCAACTAGATCAAGTCACTCTTCACGGAAATCTACATTTGTTGCAAGTGCTATAACATTATAACAGTAGTTCAGATTCTACAATTATTCACATGATGCATATCTCTCTATCATTGATGAACTAATGTTTCATATAGTTTTGGTACTATGAGCACGTCCGTGTTGGCTCGGTTTTCTATTATACAATATCCCCTCCGCTGATGGCACGGTGGACGAAGCCAAAGCAAAACTAAGAAGCGAGGCTTATGATTTCGGAGGACTATATAGAGAAGTGGTGTCTTTCTAGACTTGACTTTTTATTTTAGCTTATTTATTTTTTAGGACTCATTCATTCTACCTTTTGCAAGGTTATAATGAACATTTGTGCTCCGAATGGACCGACCAACATTAGAAATGATCATCCAGCAACAAAGATAGACATGCGAATTAAGATGTTAGCTATCGAGTACAACCACAAGGTCAGACTATGAGTAGCCAACAAGCAAGTCTTTTGAAGACACATCATTTTCAATGCCACAAAAAGGTCCCATCGAACCTTACTCATTTAACTTCACACACAACGGGTTGCTATTTTTTTACATAGATGGACATGATAATTCAAACCATCAACAGGCGATTGTCTGAACATGAGAGGAAGAGCCAAACAACTAATGAAAGTAGACCACAAATTTGATACAAGATTAATCACCCTGAACGAGGACTTGATAAACATTAGGAGTAAAATTGCCACTCAACCTAGGTTGTCAAAGATGGAGGACGAACTTAGAGACGTCAAAGTGGGTACTTGATATTGCAGCATCGATTTTACACATATCTTCCTACATATTCACCATATGTATTTCATGGTACAAGGATTAAGATCCCTGGTTCAAATCAACACACAATCAATGTTAAATAATGCATATTATGGCCCAACACCTTGCCCACACGAACAAAGTTTCTGATCAATGGCCAACTTTTTCTTGTAGGAACAAGTCAATCCAGACAATGGCCACTTACCACCAACTCCTCGGTTTGACTGATTGACTATAGGGACTTCAGATGGAACACCCAGTGCAAAACATGTGGTGCAAAACGAGCAGTTGGACCAAGTCATCCCACCATGGAAGCCTATATTCGACAACGATTACAAGCTGATAGATGAAGACTTCGAGGTGGTACTTTTCATTCGACAGAGTCACGACCCTGCTAATGCAGTTGACCTCGGAAACATTGTCCTAATAACTCATCCACTCAAGCCAAATGTCAAGAAAATATTATTTTTGATGAGGTAAGCCTCTTATACTACAATCTACATTAAGTATTCCAACTTGTGGCATATTACATGATTGCAACTTGTGTAGGTTATTATGGCATATGCACACATTAGCAATGTTGAGACTAATACTTCATTAGTCATATCCACCAAAGAAACCAGAAAGATGTTAGGTGGCTGTGGGGGTGTTCCACGGGGATGCAAAAGCCCATGGGTTGCTCATATAGCAAAGAAATTTGTAGGATGCCGAATAGTAAGCATGTTTCTTTACTTTTCTTATTTCGTAATCAGAAACTAGATGAAACATTTCATCAGTCCTATCAACCTTTATTTTATTGTATATCTTAATTCTTGCCTATATTGAGTCCACTTTAATTTTATGGCAGATACATATCCCATTGCAAGTATGTGAAATCCACTAACTTCTACTGGTCTTTAATTTCGACAAGGAAGATATTCAGGTCCTCAACTCCAACCAAGCATATCGTGACGAGGCCAAGGAAACTGCACTGGTATGTGTGCTCTTGCTGCTTCTTAGCATCACATGGCACATAAACTCCCAAACTACTAACACAACCCTTTGTATTACTCGCCGTACACAAGATGGAGTCCATTCAGGTGTGTATCAACGAAGCATTCAAGGATGGCTTGGTAACACCACCTAAGCCCATCAACATTACGCAGGGGAAAACCAGATGATATACTATTATACCACAACAGATGGACGATTACGTATAGCCACCTAAATTATTCCTCGCCTACACAAGATTACCAAACTTCAACTTTACATTGCAGCCATTCCTGAAGGGCACACACACTGAAATACATGTTTTCATGGGACGGTGATCAAATGACCGAGGATTTCACAGTCAGTGAAACACCGAATTTCATTTGCACTCATCAACTTCCTATGGCTTCAACGCTATGCTAACATATGTTTCACTGTCAAATTTAGGCACAAATAGATATTTTCAGCTGGAAAATATGTTCAAACCTGCTGCGTTCAAATTGCAACCGGCCTCGAATTGAATCATACAAGAATCCTATAACACAACTGACATTTCATTTCATCTATTTCCTGCCTTTCACGATTGCAGCTAACGCACCGCGTTCTGCTCTACATAAGGAGGAGCACGAGCCCGCATTGCAAAGGAACCTAATGGTGCAGAAGACGAAACCATGGAAATAAGCAATCCTCATGTTGCCAAGAAACCCGAGACATCCGGGGGCAAAAGGCGGAAACGTGGATGCACGAGGAAGACTGATGCTGCTATTAATCCAGTCAAAGAACAATTTGACACCGGGACTATAGTTGGACGTGTGGAGGGCACAACACGCAAACGCAGACCATCACGGCAAAAGTTGAGCCCATACAAGTCACCATGAAGTTTACACGGAGTGGCAGTTCAAGGGCAGTTCGAGATGAATGATCTTCATAGCATGTTCTTCAATTTATGACTATTTGTTTTCTCATATTAATTGTATGCTTAGTCCTTTAGGAGGCTCCAGATGGTTGCTATAAATTTCATTTGGTTGACAATACAACTGTGAAGGGGAAGATCAGACAGAACATGAACTCCGCTCCTGAGGCGATGCACGAGAAGGATGAGACGAGCGCTCCTGCTCTCCAATCCCCAGCCCTAATCCCGATGGCACGAGATGAGCACACGATGAAGGTCTGGTGGACCACCCCTCCCATTCTTCTCAATCGGCCCCTCCTCTACTCTGGGCACAACAATTAGGTTGGGGGGCGTGGTGGGAGAGCGTCGACGGCGTGTCGATGGGAGGAGAGAGTGGTGGAAGAGAGTGGGATGTGAGAGAACGATTGGAAGAGACAAGGTCCTGGACGATGGTAAATAACAGATCTACCCTTTAAAAAATAAAAAATAAATTTTACAAGTACTGGTCCCACATAATTTTGGTACCAGTCCCACATGTATTGGTTCTTCCACGTACTTTCAGTCTGTTACCTCCTATTTTACCACCGTCGGATCAGGGTAGATGGATGGTTCCTAAAATTGGCAACTACCGTAAAACTCATATTATTATGGGAAGTGATTATAATCAGCCGACAATCTCGCTCTCGATCGGTCACGCACGCAACGCGTCCTCCTGGTGGGCCCGCACTGCCCCTGCGTCCTTACCCCTTTGCCATCATTTGCTGTCCACACACGAGTCTTCTTCCTCCTGCCTTAACCCTTTTCTCGCTATCCATCAGCGCTAGCTCCATAGACCAAATAATCAGTGCTCGCTCCGCCGCAATCATACACCACTGTGCTGGTCTGTCCGACGAATCTCTCCACCACAGCGCACCAGGATGTTTTCCGCGGGTCCGTGCGCTGCTACTGGGGCACTGCTCGCCTTGCTACTACAGGCCGTGGGAGGGTGCCGGTGCAGCGAGACAGGACGCCGTGCACTCCTGCAGGCGTGGGGCATGGTGCTGCAGGCCAGCACCCCGGGGTGGTCAACGTTGTGTTGGAAAGGGCCACCGGCGATGTTGCATGCGGCAGCGATGGTTGCTACAACGGACAATTGTGAGTGCTGGTAGCTCACGACGACGACCATGTGTGCCCCGGACCACCGTTTGCTACAAGCCCACGGCACAGATGTTGCGTGCGGCCGCGGCAGTTGCTCTGGCCAATGACAACAGGGGTGCTAGTAATTTTGCGACGACAACATGACCACGTTGTTGCAAGCCCATGTCACGGATGCCACAACCAGCGACGACGATTGCTATAACCAGCAATGGCAGGAGCTGCAACCGGTACGACGAGAGCTGCATCCGGCGAGGGAGCGGAGCTACAACCAGCAAGGTGCGGAGCTGCAATCGGCTACGGCGTTTGCTACGACCAGCAATGGCGGGAGCTACAACCAGCAAGGTGTGGAGCTGCAACCAGCAATGGCGGGAGCTGCAACCGTCTACGACGAGAGTTGCATCCGGCAATGGAGCGAAGTTGCAACCAGCGAGGTGCGGAGCTGCAATTGGTTATGGCAGTTGTTACAGCCAACAATGGCAGGAGTTGCAAATGGCGATGGATGGGGCTGCAAACCGGTCGGGCCGGTGGCCGGCCGTGCTACATCCGCGGTGAACATGCGCTAGAACCGATTGGCCCGCGTGCTGGAACTAGTTGGCCACAATGCTGCGGGCGGCACGACGTCATGCTATGAGCGTCTCATTGTCAAGTGACACGGCGGGAAGCAGCACGACAGCACCGGAGACGGTGCTGCGAATGGAGGGACAGCGAGTTTCGAGTGGGGTGCAGCGACAGTTGGGGGGTCAAACCGTCTACACCTGGTGCATGCGATGCGTAAACAAGGACAGACAAGGGAAGGCCAGTTGCGAGGGGATGAGAGGAGCATGTTCAAGCAGACGGCTAGGAGGGCCAGATCATGTGGCTGGCGAGGCCACGGATCCCACGCGGGATCGGTCGATGCCTAGTGCTGCCCTGTTATTATTATTATTAGTATTTTCAGGATCACAGAACCAAGTGCAAGTAAATGCTCAGAAGCGACTAAATCTTGAGGTTAAATAGCACCGTACTATCATAATATAAAAGAAAGTCTTTTTTGGATGATTTTGATATGAATATTAACAGCTACATTAACTTAGCTACTTCAGACAACCTAATATTGATATCGCAAGTAGTTCAACAATAAAGAATGGAAAGGCTTACATACTTTCATTGGCTTCGTTGAGACAAGAAAAACTTTGCTCCAAAAGTCGGTACTTGTGTTGATGGATCCATCACCATGCTTGCAATCGGGAATGATGTCTGCGCTCATTACCTGGTCGGGGGAACGCCCGTCGTCGTCCAAGGACACGACCGCTTCTCCACAGCCACTCTCCAACTTTCATCTCTTCTCTCCGATCGGATCGTCATCGCCCAAGGTTATCCTGCCCTGCGGAGGCGTCGACGATGCGGCCTCTTGTCCGCCGCCACTCTCCATCCGTCGTCTTCCTTCCTTCGATTGGATCCTCACTTTAGGTTATTCTGCCCCGGGAGAGCCGGCGCCGCTCTCGGTCCGCCTTCTCTTCGCCCCAATTGGATTTAGATTTGGTTAGGGTTTGCTTTTCCATGCTTGATTTGAGGGCGCGCGGCGCGGAACATAGGCGGTAACGCGTACAGCGCCGGTGGCCGGCCATTGCACGGGTTTCGGCCGCTTTTTACTCCACGCGCCTGGAGCGGATCCATGTGCAGTTTTTCCGGGGTTTTACTTTTCCTTTTTCTAGTTTTTCTTTACCTTTTCTTTTGTTCATTTAAAAAATTATTACCTCCGTATCAAAATTTAAGAACTTTTTTAGACTAGTTTAGCATACAAAAACGTCTTATATTTTGATATGGAGGTAGTACATGATTTCTTTTAAACTACATGATTTTTCAAAAATAGAGCACTATTTTTATAAATGCACAGACATTTTCAAAATTGCTCGAACATATTATAAAGTCACAACGACTTTACAAAATTACAAGATTTTTTTTTTAAAAATCGAACAAATTTTCAAATTACATGAACATTTTTCTAAATTTCTTGAGCACTTATTAAAATCACATGAAAAAACTAAAATATGTGAAAGAAAATATATTAGATAAACATATTCAAAAGACATTAAATTTTAAAAAATATTGAATATTTTTCAATTACATAATCTTTTAAATACATGACCACTTATTAAATGCATTAACATTTTTTAGATCAAGCAAAATAAATAAATTAATAAGGACATTTAAAAAATACACTAACACTTTTTAACTAAATGAATTCTTGAAAATACAGACACTTTTTCAATTCCATAATAGAATCATGTATTTTACAAAAAAAACAAATGCATCGTGTATGTATAAGCAAAAGTGTTATCCATGGGGAAAAGAAAACAAAACAAAATGAATAGAAAAAATGAAAGAAAAGCAGAAGGCAACTAAACTAAAGAATGATAAACAAAAAATAGAAAAGAAACAAAAACAGAAAGAGAAACGAAAAAGCCAATGAATCTTGGAAATGCGTGGAAAACAGAGTAACCCGAATGAAATCTTGAAAACCATACCACACACAAAAAACTAGAGGTAAACCGAAAAGAAACGAGGAAGAAATAAAGCTCACCCCGGGGGAGTGGATCGGCCCACAGAACTAAACGGGGTGTATTGTGTCGAATGGGAATAACCGCTTGATTTGGTCGTCTCTTGATCTAGATCGTTCCACATTGGCTTGTTTTTCGTGGCAAAGTTATACTAAAAAATATTGATCTACTAGTAGAACGCCCGTGCATTGCTACGGGCTACAATGCATATAAATGAATCAAACAAATGATTAAGGTTATTTTCAAGGTCGAAGCTCATATCTCCCTTATACGTCTGGGCGTGTTTGGACATCCCGAGCGCCCAGCGGGCTCCGTAAAATTCAACTGTCTGGACAGTCTGAGCTCCTAAAACATATATAAGTAGCTTTGCACAAATTAC
Organism: Elymus sibiricus; assembly: GCA_039707655.1. NCBI lineage: Eukaryota > Viridiplantae > Streptophyta > Magnoliopsida > Poales > Poaceae > Elymus > Elymus sibiricus. The sequence goes on from CM077674.1 coordinate 261,103,259, forward strand.
CCAGAAGTGATGCTTCCAAAATAATTCACTTTTATGGATACAATAACCAAAGAATAAATTTAGCAATAGAGCAGTTCAATGTACCTGATCATAGTACTTGTCTTGCACATGTGGAAATAGTCCTAACAACTTGTACTTTAGCAATACAAAGCTTTTCGATAATGTAACTCTGAACCTGTGGAAGAATTGGGAGATATAAACATAACTTAATCAAATCATCTCTCACATCACAACATGAAAAAAAAAATGTTCTGATAAATTGTAAAGGAGATGCCCCTCTGAAGTAGCTATTCAACAAACATGTGATGTGCAAGTGAATTGCACAATGCAACCCCCACAGTTACTGAGGATGCAGTGGAAACAAAAGAGAGAAATAGCACATATCAATCATAGACAGAACAACACACTCAGCGCTTGCTTGTGGAGGAAGCCATTGAAGTGCAAATTTTACTGCGAGGGAGCGTACTTGTTTGGCCAGTGCTATCCCACAAGTTCAAGTGATCAACATTACACATACTCGATTTCTCGAATGATCATGTCTCACTCTTCAACTTCGCCTATAAAATGGAACAAAAATAATAATGCTAAAACACTTCAGTGTCATTTTCTCAAAATTACATACACGAGTTTCGGTGGTTGACATCTGGCTTCAAATCTAAACTCAAATCAACCACAAGCGGGTTTCTAGCAAGTTATTAAAGGAGAGTTCGTTCTATGGCTTCCACCTCCCATCACCCCATCCACGTTGGTTTTTTCCTTCAACCCACAAAAACCAAACTACCCACGCCGACTTTTTTCATATGTTTTTCCCCTCTTACTTAAACGCATCGAGCAACTCCTCCTCCCCCAAGGCGCAGAGGAGCGGCTGGTTTACACTGATTTTTTTATATTCCCCAGTCCAGCCTGCGCGGCATGAGCCGCTCCTCTCCTCTTCTCCCTCTCTTTCGTGCTCGATTCAATGCCCCTCACACAAGGTTCCTCCACAGAGAGAGGATGTGCCACCACCGCTCGACTCAACCCCCCCCCCCCACCCCCAAGGATATGCGCCTACCAGTGGCTGGCCCTTCTTCCGCCATGGCGAGCGACCTCGGCAGCGGCCCATGCCTGCTCTGCAGCAGCGTGGAGAAATAGGCGACGGTGACGACTGGCCCCGCGCTTGTCACGCTCCACAAGCGGATCCTGTCCGCAGAGGCGATGGCGCGGGTGGGGGCCGGTAATGAAAAGACCTCGGTGCGTGACGAGGTCAAGTCTGAGGCCGGGAGCCATACATCCACGGACGCCACCATCGACTACTTCTTTCCTTTCTTAACCAAATAAGGGCGAATGAGTAACACTATTTTTTTTCGATCTACGCGTTGGTCGGGTGCGTGGAGACGCGACGTCACAGGGTAGGCGGTCTGGGGCGATACAAACATTTTTTTTAATACGTGATAGGCGGCCGAGGGCAATACGAACACTTTTTTCAAATTATATGAATATTTTTTAGGGTGATACTTACATTTACATGAAAACTATTTTAAAAACTATACAAACATTTAAAATGCATGATCTAAAATTATATAAACAATTTTGAAAAAATAAATCAAAGTGGGGAAATATTAGCAATTTACTAAAGACCAATAAACGATCAATCAATACCATAGCAAGAATCTAGCACGTGCCCCCGCTGGAAAGCCTCTGCATTCTGCAAGCATGAAGCATCATAGAATTAAAACACACACACACACACACACACACACACACACACACACACACACACACACTAATGCATCTTAGAACTCTCTCACAATTTTCTGCATACCCAGCCTACAGCAGCTTGAATCACAAAAAAACATGCTTCAGCTTCAACTTCAGCCTGGAGCGCATTCTTAACATGCGTGAGGTGTCCGTCCTGCACAAGGAAACCCCAGCCGCCAGAACAGGTACCTGGGAAAAAAGCTCTGTCCGTATTTATCTTCAGTATGACCCCCCCCCCCCTGGTTTCTCCATACTGCATGTTTTTCGACGAATTCTTCAGAAAGAATTGCTTACAGCCGCTTACCCAGAGGCCGACCAGCATGCAAACATGTTCCACACACCGATGCTTCTCCCCCACAGTAGCCTTATTCCGCGCATTCCACAATTGCCAGCATAGAATAGTGGCTCAAACCATTTCATTCGCATCCCTGCACTACCACTAACATCATTCTGCATATAGTTCATCAAGCCCCATATGCTTCCAACAGAGTTTAGTCCCCTTCACGATATTTTAAGTGGTAATGATTATCTTTAACTGCTGTATAGTAACCACCTCATCATCAAGCTTCTTGAAAAGGTTAACAATTTTTGGCATTCATCGCATCAGAGAGTCCAAATAACATTACCTTTCTATCCCTTCTCACTGTTGCATTAGTTACATGCCATTATTTTGCCCTTCCAACTCCATTCAATATGACTTTCTTGGAAAACAAAATGCCATACCAACTGCATAGTCAATCTGATAAAAAAACTGTAGAAGTTTTGTGAGAGGCTTGGTTCTCCAACGTGCAACAAGAGTGGTATCAGGCCAATAATATTTCTGTTGTTCTGCAATTTGTTTACAACAGTCAAGGGCGACATTTTCGGCAATCAGCAGGACTACATAGCTTGTGAAGTCGTTCGCACCATAAGGTAGTGATTCATGTGTAAGCATGATTGAATTTTTACTTAAAAATAGCTTAATTCTGGAATGATAGGACTTAACAAATCTGACTAAATTGATGGTAGCCTGGTAGGAAATGGGATCAGTGCTCCACATTTGATTAGATGCCAAGTCATATATCATGATAAAAACTTATCTCTATTCTGATAAGGGTCAAGCAATAATGACAATTATATGAAGACAGAGTAGGTTGTGGGTGAAAGAAGCAACATAAACTCCACATGCCATAAATATGTAAGTGATACGTCTCCAACGTATCTATAATTTATGAAGTATTCATGCCATGTTTATAATATTTTTTATGGTTTTGGTATGATTTGAATGGAACTAACCCGGACTGACGCTGTTTTCAGCAGAACTACCGTGGTGTTGTTTTTTGTGCAGAAATAAAAATTCTCGGAATGGGCTGAAAATTTACGGTGATTTTTTTTGGACCAAAAGAGACCCCCGAACCTTGGAAGAAGGACCAGAAGCCTCACGAGGAAGCGACAAGCCTGGGGGGCGCGCCCTCCCCCCAGGGCGGGCGGAGCAGGCTTGTCGCTCCCTCGTGGGCCCCCTTGACGTGAATCCAACGCTGAAAATTCTTATAAATACCAAAACCCCCAGAATTAAACCTAGAACTTCCACGCCACCGCCACAAGCCTCTGTACCGAAGCAATCTCATCCGGAGCCCTGTTCCGGCACTCTGCCGGAGAGGGAAATCATCGCCGGAGGCCATCTTCATCATCCCGGCGGTCTCCATGACGAGGAGGGAGTAGTTCACCCTCGGGGCTGAGGGTATGTACCAGTAGCTATGTGTTTGATCTCTTTCTCTCATGTTCTTGATTTGGCACGATCTTGATGTATCGCGAGCTTTGTTAATATAGTTGGATCATATGGTGTTTCTTCCCTCTCTCTATCTTGTTGTGATGAATTGAGTCTTGCTCTTTGAGGTTTCGTTATGTTGGATTGAATATTGGATTTGAGATCACTTGATGTATGTCTTGCATGTGGATACCCGTGGTGACAATGGGGTATTCTATTGAGTTACTTGATGTATGTTTTGGTATTCAACTTGCGGATTCCCGTGGTGACATTGGGGTAATCTAAGCACATAGGTTGATACACGTTTTCGTCCTACGTTCTCCGATAGAAATTTGGAGTGATTCTTTGTCGCATGTTGAGGGATTGTTATATGATCCAATTATGTTAGCATTGTTGAGAGATTGCACTAGTGAAAGTATGAACCCTAGGCCTTGTTTCCAAGCATTGCAATACCGTTTTTGCTCACTTTTATCACTTGCTACCTTGCTGTTTTTATTTATTCAGATTACAAAAACCTATATCTACTATCCATACTACACTTGTCTCACCATCTCTTCGCCGAACTAGTGCACCTATACAATTTACCATTGTATTGGGTGTGTTGGGGACACAAGAGATTCTTTGTATTTGATTGCAGGGTTGTTTGAGAGAGACCATCTTCATCCTACGCTTCCCACGGATTGATAAACCTTAGGTCATCCACTTAAGGGAAATTTGCTACTGTCCTACAAAACTCTGCACTTGGAGGCCCAACAACGTCTACAAGAATAAAAATTGCGTAGTAGACATCAAGCTCTTTTCTGGCGCCGTTGCCGGGGAGGTGAGTGCTTGAAGGTATATCTTTAGATCTTGCAATTGAATCATTTAGTTTTTTGTTTTATCACTAGTTTGGTTTATAAAAAGAAAAGTACAAAAAAATGGAATTGAGATTGCCTCACATGCTTTACCTTTATGATGTCTTTCTTGAAAATAAGGATTCCGATAATTGTGCTAAATTGTTAGAGGGAGAATTTAATAAAATGTTTAATATGAGTCCTTTGAATGATGAGCATGATTGCAATATTGTTAGTATGCTTTCTATGAATATCCATGATGCTAATGATATGCAAAGCCATAAGCTTGGGGATGCTATATTTGATGAATATGATATTTTTAGCCCCCCAAGTTTCGATGAGAAAATTTATTATGATGATAGCATGCCTCCTATTTATGATGATTATATTGATGAAAGTGGATTTGGAAGAGTGTCAACTCTAGGTACTAATGATCGCACTATTTTGAAGGGTGTTGAATCTTATGGCAATAATTATGAAAGTGGATTTGGAGAGGTCACAACTTTATTTAATGATGATTCAACTATTTCGGAAGAGGTTTCAATTGATTATGACAACAAAGTTGCTATCTATGATGATTATTGTGATGACATGTATGCTATAAAGAATAATGATAACTATGAAACTTGTCATCATGATTTTAATTTTCAATTGGATTATGCCAATCAAGTATCACATGATAGTTATTTCATTGAATTTGCTCCCACTATTATGAATGAGAAGAAAATTGCTTATGTGGAGAGTAGTAAAAATTCTATGCTTGTAGATCATGGAAAGAATGCTTTGTGTGATAGTTATATTGTTGAATTTATTCGTGATGCTACTGAAAATTATTATGAGAGAGGAACATATGCTTGTAGGTATTGCAATAATATCAAGTTTCCTCTGTATGTGTTGAAAGTTTTGAAGTCATGCTTGTTTTGCCTTCCTATGCTATGTAGCGACCCGACCTCAGACGGTCAAGCCTGTGTGTATCTGTGCCATCCCTGGATCAGTATGCTGGCACACACAGTACATCAATGTATATATCAAAGTGCAATCACATGTATAAATAACATAAAACTGATGTATACCTCATAAGTCTCAGCGGAAACAGTCAATCGGGTGTGGAGTCCCATCAACGCCATCGGCAAGTTGAGTGTAGACCGTAACCCTACAACGAAACTCACTTGTCATAGAAAATCCTGCAACATGATACGTTGCAGCCGTGTAGGTTAGTACATTGAATGTACCGGCAAGATCACAATAAGAAAAACAGATGATGGAACTATTCTATATGCAATATGGCTTTGAGGCTCTGTGTCTGAGTTTTTGCGTAAAAGCTGGTTTTATTTTCCCTACATCAAAGGAATAATCAGGAGTTTTCACTACAGAGTTATCTACTATGACATGGTTCCACCAACCGATGTCTCATAGCCCAAATCATTATAAGTGGCCCACAATTAGTTATCAATCCAGTGTTGAGAGTTCCGAGATAGATCCAAGTCCAGAGGCTCAAATTGTCCGTAACCGGGGACACGGCTAATCGATTAGGTTTTAACTCTGCAGAGTGTTGTGCACTTTACCCACAAGATTCGATCCCTCTTTTTATGTTCTCGCACTTCAGGGTGTTTGAGAACAAGACGACCGAAACATGGTCTTCCGAAGAGTTCCTCTGACCACTGTCCGGTGCTCATCCAATCCTACCGTAGTTCTACATCTGCTAGCACCGTCCCAGCCAGAGTCACAGCTAAGGTCAACCAAGCCAGAGCCCATAATGACTTGTGGCTGCACAGGTAAGCTTCCGGGCATGAAGTATTCTTCCGTCTCTTTGAGTCTGGGTGGAACTTTCCTCATGAGTACTGGCCTACTCCAGCTCACTAGGCATCCACTGGGTACTCCAGGGTGCCTCACAACCAGTCCACCCAGTAGTGTGTATTGAAGTCTTGTCTCGAGTCTTGAAATCTTGAAGTCTTGACGTCTTGAAGATGCAGGCCTTGAAGATGCCATCATGAAATTGTCATCATTGACGTAGAGTCCTCCTTCTCACACCACTCTCGGGCACTCATACCAAACCCCATCTACTATAGCGTAGCATTCAAACTATATAACATCCCGGGGCTTGATAACAGGGAGATGGGTTCCTACCTCATGCATTCTACTCAACTACAAGAAGTCAATAACACTACTGGAAGAAAATGTTGAAAGGGTGATACTACATGCAAATAAAACTTAGGTATGAAAAGCATGATCAAAGTGAACTTGCCTGGTATGTTGATGAAGATATTATCGCTCTCAGAAAATGAACTTGATAGAACTATTCGTCACTCCGAGAAAATCTATATAGTCAAACATGACATTCACATAAGCATACATTCTAGCAAACAATTCTAACAATCAAAATAACAACCGACAAGTAAAATCAATAAAGAAATCAATAAGAAAAACCACATAAGAGTCTAAAGAGAACTTCAAAGGAAACTATAGGGAAAACCCTAAAGAAAACCCTGGACTTATCTTTTCAACAACAACAAAATAATTTTGTCCTAAGTAACACTTAACAGTAAAGAAAATACTAAACTAATAATTTAACAGAAAAGAAACTACAAAATAACTTGGTTAAAATAAAGAATTTAACTAGAGTTTTAACTAGCAAAAAGAAACAAATAAAAAAACTTTTATAAAACCCTATTTATGACCTAACAAAGTTTTACAACAAAACTAAAGAAAATAAATTTTAAAATAAAAATAAAATTGTCTACTGTTAACTAATAGAAACAAAACTAAATTTGTTAAAAAAAACAAAAGGTTTTAGTTAAAAACAATTAAATACTAAGGGAAAAGAAAATAGCACTAAACTATGTAAAACAGTACTGTTTCGCCTAAAACCCTAATTTAAATAAACAAAAACTAATTTACAAAATCCTACTGTTTAGACAAAAGATCAAGTGATCACTAGCAAAAAGAATTAACTAAATAGCTATTTTTAAACTCAAGATATGGCCAAAGTAGTGATTTGAACAAATTTCATGCAAATTCAAATTTAAACTATTCAAACATGACCAAACTTTGCATCTACAGAAACTAAATAAAATTTTGAAACTATAGCTAAAAGAATCACTCAATTTGGATCTGAAACATAAAAGATATTAACAATCTAAAAACAGAACTTTTTCTGTAAATTAAAAACAAAACAGAAAAAAAAACTAAGCTACGGGTCAGCTACGGGACACGCGGCAATAAATGAGTGGCCGGAGGGTGGGCGCTACGGAGCTAAGCGGCGGACGGCCGGTAGTTAACAGAAAACGGTTCGAGGAAAAAACAAATCTACCGTGACGGTCAGATCTAGATCGGACGGCTATGGAGGTGTCCGCTGCGTAGCTTAACTAGAGGACGGCCGGTGCGTAACGAAAAACGTTTAGGCAAAAAAAATAAAAATAAACGGTGGATCTAATCTGGACCATTGCTTCGAGATCTAACGGAGGGGAGTGGGGCTGGCTTAGAGCGGTGGTGGTCGGGGACGTCGCCGGAGAAGAAGATGACCGCGGCGTCTGGAGGTGGACGTACTGCTCGTCCTGGTGATCGCCGGACTCGGGGAAGGGTCGGATGGGGCGCGTCGTGTGAAGGCTAGCTCGGGGGTGACCTCTTCAGCGTCGGGGGCGTCCTCTTGCAACGGTGACGAGCGGCTGGAGCAGAGGGCGGCGCCGACGAGATGCGGAAGTCGTCGGGAAGCCCTTTCCCGTGCGGAGCTGTGTGAGAAAAAGGGTCAGAGAGATGCAGCGGATCGAGGGAGAAATAATCAAAGGGCCAGGGTGCTCGGGAACCTTCGGTGGCGTCGGAATCATCCAGCGAAAGCTTCAGGCGACGGTAAACTCCGGTGAGATCGGATCAGGGTGAAACGGACACGGGAGATCGAGATTTTTCCGAAAATCGGACGAGGCGGAGTAGGGGAGTATTTATAGGGGACAAAACTTGCGAAAGGGGCTGCGGAGATCGATCGAATCGATCGATTCGATCTGATTCTGGTGTCGTGTGCATGCAGGATTCGGCTTTGCGTGCGAGAGGAGGAAGAAGGGCACGGGCCCCAGCGGTCAGCGGCAGAGGCGAGCGAGGGAGGGAATCGGGCGACCGAGGTGAAGGAGGTTTTCGGCGCGGGGCTGCGCTGCTGGGCCGAAAGGCGAGGGGTGAGGGGAGAGAGAGAGAGAGAACAGCGCTAGGCTTCGGCCTGGCACTATTCGAAAGGCTCTTTTTTTTAAATAGACAGAAACAAAAAGAAAAGAAACTAAAATGAAATAAAAATATTATATAGGCATATAATATATTAAAATGCTCAGGAAAATAAATCCTAAAACATGGACTATTTTTCAAAGTCAAATAAAATTCACACAAATTCAAATAATGCAAACAGTGATACTGTTGCAATAAAAATTCAAATAAAATTATTTTAAAATATCAAAATAACTTCAAATTTACTTTTCTCAATTTTTATGTTGAAGGGAATCATTTTACCCTTATTTCCATATATTTTTTTAGGAGAAAAATAATTTGAATAAAACCAAATAACTCCATATTGGGTTTGAATTTGAATTTCAAACCATTTTCAAATCCTTCTTTCAAATTTCCAACTCATATTTCATATAATTTGAAGAAGTCATTTTATCCTCTCCCATGAAAATCATTGAGTTGCATAAAGTTTCTGAATTTGAAATATTTTCAAATGGAATTCAAATTCTTTCAAAACCCTCTTCATTTAAATGGAAGAAGTCATGTCATCTTCACTCCAGGGTTTTGTATTGAAATGAATTTAAATTCACTGAGTTCAAAAATGCAAAGTGAAAGTTTTGGGAAAGTCATTTCATTCCTTCTCATTAAAGTTTCAAAAAAATTCAAATTTCACTCAATTTCAATCAATCAATCAAACAAACAATCAAACAATCAATCGTATTTTTTTAATTAATATAACATTCCAAAATTTGGAATTTTGGGATGTTACATGCTAGTTGATTCTTGCTCACATAAATTATTTGCTCGCAAAATCCCTATGCATAGGAAGTGGGTTAGGCTTAAATTTGCTTGTCATATGATTCATGATGCTCTTTTTATGTTTCAATTCATTATTCTTATGCGAGCATCATTGAAATCATTATGCCTAGCTAAAAGGCATTAAAGAAAAGCGCTTGTTGGGAGACAACCCAACATTTGCCCCTACTTTTTTGTGTTCACATGATTAAGCTACTGTAGTAATCATGTTTTATATGTTTTCTTTCAATAATGTGCCAAGTAAATCCTTTGGGATAGTGTGGAAGATAGTTGACTTGATTCTGTGCAAAAACAAAAACTTTTGCATCCAGTGCAGAAATTACTATAATTTACTGGTGAGTCAAAACCTTCTGAAATTTGTACACATGATTGATATACAAATTTACTACGTTGTCCTAATTTTTGAGCATTTTTTGACTTGCATAAGTATAATGTTTATTCAGATCATTAGAGACTGTTCTGTTTTTGACAGATTCTGTTTTCAATGCATAGTTTGCTTGTTTTATAGTTTCTATGGCTTATATTGTTCAATATAAATTTTGGAAATGATGGAATACAGTAGGCATTATGTGAGAACAATTATGAATCTTGTCTTGACAGTACCTAAGTGGATGATTTATTTTTATCATACTAACCTATCTCACAAAGTTCCGTTAAGTTTTGTGTGATTGAAGTTTTCAAGTTTTGGGTGAGATATCGATATGAGGAGAATAAGGAGTGGCAAGACCCTAAGCTTGGGGATGCCCAAGGCACCCCAAGGTAATATTCAAGGAATACTCAAGCTTCTAAGCTTGGGGATGCCCTGGAAGGTCTTTCGTTTTCAAAACTATCTTTATATCTTACTTGGAGCTATATTTTTATTCATCACATAATATGAGTTTTGCTTGGAGCATCATTTTATTTTGTTGAGATTTGCTTTATGTTGTTAATAATCAAGTTTTATATCTTTTAGTTCAATAAAATGCCAATTATAGCCTTTACCATGCTCAGTTTGCAAGTTCATGTGTTGCTGTTTGAAAACGGAAAGTTTTCTGTTATGTCCAGAATATTTCTGAATAGTCAGAACATGATAAAAATATGAAATTTTTACACAGTAAGAATGCATGAGTTCTCTGTCACTTGCTAATTTTTCAGAATTTTGAGTACAGAAGTATGAATTCTTATTCCCCCTTTACAGACTGTTCTGTTTTGGCAGATTTCGGTTATAGTTGCATTGTTTGCATATGTTTGCTTGTTTAATGTTTCTATTTGTGGATAGGAGTATTAAATATGCAGAGGCAATTAGTATTCAATTTTTAATTATAATTTTAGTGATTTGCTACAGTAGAGAATGTTAAGGTTTTGAGTTGATTTATACTAACTTATCTCACGAGTTCTTGTTGAGTTTTGTGTGGATGAAGTTTTTAAGATTTAGGGAAACCATGATACGAGAGGAATTAAGGAGACACAAGAGCTCAAGAATGGGGATGCCCAAGGCACCTGAAGATAACATTCCAAGAAGTCTCAAGCAACTAAGCTTGGGGATGCCCCGGTGGGCATCCCACCTTTCTTCGTCGACACCTATCGGTTAGCCTAAGTTTTTACTTGTTCACATGATATGTGCTATTCTTGGAATGTCCATTTATTTTTCATTTTGTTTGCTGTTTGAATAAAATTATCAAGATCTGAAATATTTATTGAGAGAGAGTCTTGACATAGCTACTTAATTGTTTAACTACTCACTAATCTTCACTTATATCTTTTGGAGTAGTTTCTCGTTTACTCTCGTGCTTTACTTATATCCCAAGAGTAAATTGTTGAATGAATTAAACATCATAAAGTTGAAATTATATGTGTTTCATATGCTTGTCCCATGGGGAGTAGTGACTTCACAAATAAGAAGTATAAGTGGTAAAATTTATTGAAAGTTAACAAACAAAGCATTGGTCACTTGAACAATTCATGAAAGAATATTGAAGGAAGAGAGATTTCACATATAAATATACTATCTTGGACATCTTCTATGATTGTGATTCCCCATTAATTATTTTCAACCTTGATCAAGTAGTTGATGTTGGACAAGGAAGACAACGTAATAGGTTATGTTTGTTTATATTCACATAGAAGTTATATGTTCTTGGATCCTCTAACATGTGGTGCTTGCCCCCTATCCTTTGCTAGCCAAAAATGTCATGAGAGTCCACTATATCTACCTATGGATTGAATAAGATCCTTCAAGTAAGTTGTCATCGGTGCAAAAAGCAATAAAAATTGCTCCTAAATATGTATGATCTTTTATTGTAAGGGAAAATAAGCTTTGTACGAACTTGTGATGGTGGAGAAATAAAAGAGACGGACTGCATAATAAAGGTTGCTATCACAAGGGGCAATATAAAGTGACGTTCCTTTGCATTAAGAGCTTGCACATCCAAAAATAAAAGGCGCATGACAACCTCTGCTTCCCTCTGCGAAGGGCCTATCTTTTACTTTATGTATTTACTTTTATGCAAGAGTCAATAGTGTTCTTCTCTATTCCGTTTTTATTTTCTCTCTTGGCAAGCATCATGTGGTGGGGAAAGATCCAGGCACATATATCCTGTTGAATATAGGTGATCATGAGTTATTATTGTTGACATTATCCATGAGATAAATAAGTTGGGAGGCAAAACATTAAGCCCCTATCTTCCTATGTGTTTGACTGAAACGGTTTGTTTTAAAAATATGCTTTGAGTGTCAGCAATCATGGAAGACTATATGATAGTTGAGTATGTGGAATTTGCTAAATCAAAGCTCTTACATAGACCCTTCCTAAAAATAAGATGAATTGCAATTGTTTGATGACTGAGAACATAGTTTGTTAGTTTTCAAGAGAGTTTATGATCTATACTTTAACATGTGAATAGCTTGCTACTAGATCCTAAGAAGTTTTATGAGATGAGCTACTGTTTATGATATATAATGATGCTAGAAAAAGTGATTGAAATTATCATTGATCAAACTTATGCACTATACTAGCATTCACACTTCATAAATTATTTCTTTTATCATTTACCTACTCGAGGACGAGCAGGAATTAAGCTTGGGGATGCTGATATGTCTCCAACGTATCTATAATTTATGAAGTATTCATGCCATGTTTATAATATTTTTTTATGGTTTTGGTATGATTTGAATGGAACTAACCCGGACAGACGTTGTTTTCAGCAGAACTACTGTGGTGTTATTTTTTGTGCAGAATTAAAAGTTCTCGGAATGGGCTGAAAATTTACGGCGATTTTTTTGGACCAAAAGAGACCCCCAAAGCTTGGAGGAAGGACCAGAAGCCTCACGAGGAAGCGACAAGCCTGGGGGGCGCGCCCTCCCCCCAGGGCGTGCGAAGCAGGCTTGTCGCTCCCTCGTGGGCCCACTTGACGTGAATCCAACGCTGAAAATTCCTATAAATACCAGAACCCCCAGAATTAAACCTAGAACTTCCACGCCGCCGCTGCAAGCCTCTGTGCCGAAGCGATCTCATCTGGAGCCCTGTTCCGACACTCTGCCGGAGGGGGAAATCATCGCCGGAGGCCATCTTCATCATCCCGGCGGTTTCCATGACGAGGAGGGAGTAGTTCACCCTCAGGGCTGGGGGTATGTACCAGTAGCTATGTGTTTGATCTCTCTCTCGTGTTCTTGATTTGGCACGATCTTGATGTATCGCGACCTTTGTTAATATAGTTGGATCATATGGTGTTTCTTCCCTCTCTCTATCTTGTTGTGATGAATTGAGTCTTGCTCTTTGAGGTTTCGTTATGTTGGATTGAATATTGGATTTGAGATCACTTGATGTATGTCTTGCATGTGGATACCCGTGGTGACAGTGGGGTATTCTATTGAATTACTTGATGTACGTTTTGGTATTCAACTTGCGGATTCCCGTGGTGACATTGGGGTAATCTAAGCACATAGGTTGATACACGCTTTCATCCTACGTTCTCCGATAGAAACTTTGGAGTGATTCTTTGTCGCACGTTGAGGGATTGTTATATGATCCAGTTATGTAGCACTGTTGAGAGATTGCACTAGTGAAAGTATGAACCCTAGGCCTTGTTTCCAAGCATTGCAATACCGTTTTTGCTCACTTTTATCACTTGCTACCTTGCTGTTTTTATTTATTCAGATTACAAAAACCTATATCTACTATCCATACTACACTTGTATCACCATCTCTTCGCCGAACTAGTGCACCTATACAATTTACCATTGTATTGGGTGCGTTGGGGACACAAGACATTCTTTGTATTTGATTGCAGGGTTGTTTGAGAGAGACCATCTTCATCCTACGCCGCCCACGGATTGATAAACCTTAGGTCATCCACTTGAGGGAAATTTGCCACTGTCCTACAAAACTCTGCACTTGGAGGCCCAACAACGTCTACAAGAATAAAAGTTGCATAGTAGACATCAGTAAGCCACCCTCCAAACTAATGCATTATGCAGTTTTGCACTGCCCAGAAGTTTGTGAAGCATACTGATACTGCATGAGAGGGCTAAAAATTAGTAAACTGAAAATATGTAGAACATAACTAAGTAGATAATTTAGTGACACAACATGGTGCAATGCCTAAAGGAGAGGTTAATGATTGTGAACTTTTTGCATTGATGTGCACGTAGAAACTCACCATTTCCGGAATCGTCATACTTGTGATGTTCTGTCCAATTTAAACACAAGATGATAGCCTGGAATCAGTAACCGGAGCCCCTGTATTTGACTATATTTGTAGAGAAACTCAATATGAAAACCAAGGCATGAAAATTACAAACAAAAGATTTACATGCAAAGATCATTAATCTAAAGTTCTTTCAAGTATGACAACCGAAGCATGAGGCACGAATGCTTCTGCTCTCCTTACAATTTTCATATACATATAAACAAAATATTGGAATCATACTGACCAAGTACCATCGAACATTATTATGACAGAACAAAATATAGGAACAAAATGATTTCCATATATTCATGACTCAGTGACATTGAATCATATGATAAATAAGCAAATACAAGGGTATCATCTCATATGCATGCCTCTGCAACTTAGTACATACCTCGAAATAGATGGCTTGTAAAATGGTATAATTAACTTCACTCGCTGTCTTCAAGCGTTGTGAAACATCCAATAGTTCCCCGTACAGGCAGATTTATACATCTTCACAAAGACAAAGAAATATACCAAGTGCTACAGGCTTATCGAGAATGGCTTGCTGCAAAATTACCAAAAATTTATATACAAATCAAAAGTAACATCACAGCATGTTATTAAACACAATGGTATTACCAGAAAAAAATGCAGCTAACAGCAGGAACTACATTCTGACTAAACACATGGATCCCAATTATTAACTATAAACCTAAAGATCGAGTGAAAGAAAAATTAAAATAGAAACTTCTCATCATCAAGTAAAAGTTTGGGAAGCCGCTGGAACATGGAGAGCTGACCAGAAATTCAAATATATGAGGCCCATGTGAAATTGGAGTTTAATATCTTGGCACTCTATAGTTAACTCTTAACTGCAACACTTCATTGATCTAACAAAAACTGCAGCACTTCATACGTTGAAAGCTTTAGAATTGCTGTAGTCCAGCAATACATTTACTAACACTTGGAAACATGTTATCTCTTATATCTCTACTCTTCATAGTATTGATAGCATAGTCTGAATGCTCTTCTACATAACATGGACTCATATACAACCAGGTACATTGACTCCACATTTTCCATATAAATTAACATAAGCGAAATTGCAGTTTTGTGTTCAAATGTGAGAAGTATACCTGAGTATTCCGAGAGAATGTATTACTTCGTTGCAGCTCAGAGTTATCCAGAGAAACATATTGGTTGCATATATGCACGCAGATGCTGCACACAGAATAGAGAAGTAGACAGTGAGGCAAGGAGCTTCAGAATAGAAGCACATAGAAAACAATTCGAAACATCAGTGAACCACGCCAACCAAATCGAAACAAACAAAGGGAGAGAGCGGCGAGAAACTGATGTTGAGCACCTTCATGGTGGGCATCCTCACGGGCCCTTGAACTCACAGCAGTTTCTCCTTGCATCCCCGTCGCCAGATCTTAGCAAACTCGACACATGCCCGAATCAGATGCGGAGATGGACCAAACTAGAAGAAGTGGAGGAGGGATTCATACCTAGTCGAGGCCTTGGACCAGAGGGTGATCTGTGGCGCCAACGCCAGCTCGGTCACCATGGCCACGGGCTAGGGTTTCGGGTGCGAGGAGGGAGTGAGGGGGAGAAGTAGCGGCCCTGTGGAGGTTCGACCAGCAGCAGGAGACCTTCACGGCAGCTGGATGTGGAAGGTAGAGGCCCCCTCCTCTGCCGGTGGGTGGCTGTGGGGCTCAAGGACAACGCGGAGGTGGAAGCACCAAGGTGCTGATTGTGGACCTCGGCGTGTGTCCCAACGGTGACCTTGAGGTCCGTAATGACGGCGGCGGCGGCTCCTCTCGTACCTCAGCGGCGGCGGCTCCTCTTGGATCTCGGTGGTGGCGAAGGGCTCCGCTATGGCGGCGCGGGCGGAGTGCAGAGGAGTCGCCGGCGTCGGATGCGACGGCGCGGGCGGAGTACCGAGGATTCGCTGGCGTCGACCAGGGCCTGGGGCACAGAGGAGTCGCCCTGGTCGAGGAGATCGTAGAGAGGAAGAGGATGGCGGCGCGAGGACACAATCAAGGCAGGCGTCGGGAGGATCGCGCGTGCAGGCTCACGAGGAGGGCAGGCGATGGGAGGATCGCTTGAACGTAGGCGTTAATGGGCCGGCCCAAGTACGCCGCTGATGTGAAAGGTGGGTGAAAGATAGGCGTGGTGGGATGAGGTGGGAGTGAGGCGAGACTACCAACTGAGACATTAGGAGTAGAGATATTAAGGTAATTAAGGTAAACTAGTAGAATGCCCGTGCGTTGCTACGGGCGATAATACATATCAAATTTCATGCTAAGGTGGTAATGCATGTAAATGAATTAAATAGATGATTACGTGACATGAATAAGTTGGTGATAAAAGTGAATGGAGTCTTGCTATCCACCCAAATAGATCTCTAACATGGTTGCACATATTTTTTCTATTTCAACGATTGTTCAGGATGAATTATTCAAACGAAATGTTGTAGCATGTAGTTGCAATTAGAGCGTGATGTCTACTACACAACTTGTTCTTGTAGACTCGTGTTGGGCCTCCAAGCGCAGAGGTTTGTAGGACAGTAGCAATTTTCCCTCAAGTGGATGACCTAAGGTTTATCAATCCGTGGGAGGCGTAGGTTGAACATGGTATCTCTCAAACAACCCTGCAACCAAATACAAGAAATCTCTTTTGTCCCCAACACACCCAATATAATGGTAAATTTTATAGGTGCACTAGTTCGGCGAAGAGATGGTGATAAAAGTGTAGTATGGATAGTAGATATAGGTTTTTGTAATCTGAAAATATAAAAACAGCAAGGTAGCAAGTAACAAAAGTGAGTACAAACTGACGAGGGCATGTACTATGGATAGGGTAACAGGCTTGACCTACAGACCCTACCTTAGGACTCCACACGTCTTATACTGGGCCCCAGGGCCAGATCAGCGACCAAGAATTCCGCAGACTGACATTCACTCGGAGTTCAACGAACCACTCGGGAGGCAAGAGTTCACTCGACCAGCTTGTTTCACTCGGAGCACCCGAAAGTCACTCGACCAGAGAAGACCAGGAGACTCCAGGAGCGCAACGGTCCGGACGCACGTTCGCCTGTATTAATTGTAATCAATGCGCCCGTTACCTGGCGCCCTTAAACCCCCTCTTAACCCCTGGTAATGGCGGCATTCATGGGAGGGCTGGCGAAGACTATATAAGCCACCCCCCAACTCCATTCCAGGGGTTCGCAATCTATTGTAACACATACACTCAAGTCAATCAAGCTCCAGAGCACCGAGATGTAGGGCTATTACCTCCACCGTTGAGGGGACTGAACTCGTAAATCCGAGTGTAACACCTGCGCCGTAGCTAGGCTCTGCCCTCTCATCCGTACCCCTACACACTACTTTCAGACTTGCACCCACGACAGTTGGCGCCCACCGTGGGGCAGGCGTCTAGCGACTTCCGGCGTAGTTGCATTTTTTCCACCATCACCATGGTTTCCGGCGGCGGACTGACTCGGGGCAGCGAGATCCGTTTCGGCGTCCTCAGCTTCATCGCCGACGATTCGGCGTGGCTCCAGGAAGCCCCGCTGGATGTCGAGGCGTTGCCCATCCGCGGCACGGCGCACTTCCGCGCGAGTACCTTTGGCGTCCTTCTTCGGCAACTGTCGACTCCTTATCAGTCGACCTCTTTGCTCTCCACCAGTCGTCGTCGCAAGCGCTCCGGACGCTCACGACTTCAGCGGTGGATCCGGCACGTGGTGGCCCTTTAGGCTGCAGCCCCGCAGATCGCGGCAATCGAGCCCGATGAACCTGTCTTCGATCTGTTCGCCTCCGTGCATGAGCACTCGGAAAGCTTATCCGAGTGCGAGAGCAGCGATCCCGCTGCGGAGGTGCTGATGGCCGATTCCCCGCCCAGTCCGCCTGGGTACGGCCGTGGCGGCGCGGAGAATGGTGACCCGTCGCGCGCTGATCTTGGCGGCGGCAGGGACTGACATGACGACGAGTACGACGAGTACATCCCCCGGCCTCTCACTCGGCAGCAGAGGGAGGAACAGCAGCGCAGGACTGAGCAGGCCCTCCAGACGCCCATCGTTGGGATGACCCCCGAGGCTCAGGCTTTGGAGGCCGTGCGCCAGGCCAACTTGGCTGAGCGCAATCGTCTGGAAGCGCTCCAGAAGTCACTCGACGATCACGCCCGCAGGCAGCATCAACCCAGTTTCAGTCGGCGGCAGCGACAGTGGTTCTCGAATGACCAGCAGCAGAGTTTCCAGGTATTCCACACCCCCGTCCAGAATCTGGCAGCGGCCACTTGGATAGCAGATTCCATTGAGCCATCCCGATCCGAGGCGGGGGAGGGTCTTCGGCAGATCCGGGCCCTGCTCAAGGCGGCAGAGGAGCAAAATTCGGCAGTATCCCAGTCGCGCAACTGGATTCACAGCAGATCCGTTAGGGCTGACACCGTTCAGTCGGCCCACAGCCCAGTGTCTCCAAGGAGAAACAGACACTCGCCTCCGCGGCGAAACGACCAAGACCGCCACCGAGACCAGTACTCGGGGCAGGGTCACAGTCGGAATACACCCCCGCGGCGTCAGGATGATCGTCATCGCATGCAGTCGCCCCCTCCGCGGGATGGCTCGTACGCGCCCCGGCCGTACGACGCCAGGCGTCCTTACGGCAACGATCGGAGGGCCAGCCCTCCCCGTCATGGTGACGGTTATCGCCAGAGAGAGCCGGTCGACCACCGTGACCCGCAGTTCAACGCAAGATCCGTTCTCGCTTAGAACCTGGTCGACAGAGGCAGAGCTCTGAGAGAGAACTTGGACAGAGATCGTCCGAGTGGACGTGGAGCATTCATCTCCGGGCCCAAGTGTTTCAGCAGAGCCATCAGGGCCGCCGAGATTCTGCCAAACTTCAGATTGGCAGCTGGAGTAAGCAAGTTCACCGGTGAGTCCAAGCCAGAAACTTGGTTAGAGGATTACCGAGTGGCTGTGCAGATTGGAGGAGGAAATGACTATGTGGCTATGAAGCATTTGCCATTGATGCTTGAAGGGTCCGCCCGCGCCTGGCTCAATCAGCTCGCTCCGGCCAGCATATACAGCTGGGAAGATTTGGCCCGAGTGTTCATCAAAACATTCGAGGGCACGTGCAAACGCCCGGCTGGATTGTCTGAGCTACAACATTGTGTGCAGAAGCCGAATAAAACCTTGAGGGAGTACATTCAGCGGTGGACAACCTTGCATCATGTGGTGGAGAATGTCACGGAGCATCAAGCAGTCTGTGCCTTCAAAGCAGGAGTCGGATATCGGGAGCTCATCCTGAAATTCGGTTGGTTAGGATCTTTGACCATGAGCCGAATGATGGAGATCGCCACTCGGTACGCAAACGGAGAAGAGGAAGACCATCTAGATGTAATAAAAGTACTTGAGTGATATTTGATGAATAAAAGCATGACTTTTCCAGTTCCACATTGAAGTTCACTCGTACGCATTCTCTGGCCTACAACCCCCGGTGGGTGTACGCCGTTCAACCTAGCTGCGAACCAGCTTTCGCCCAAGTTAAAACGCTACTCCGAGTGAAGAGCGTCCCTATCACTCGGGGGCTTGGCTGCGAACCAGCTTTCACCCAAGTTAAAAATGCTACTCCGAGTGAAGAGCAACCCTCTCACTCGGGGGCTTGGCTGAGAACCAGCTTTCGCCCAAGTCAAAACGTTACTCCGAGTGAAGAGCATCCCTCACACTCGGGGGCTTGGCTGCGAACCAGCTTTCGCCCAAGTTAAAAACGCTACTCCGAGTGAAGAGCATCCCTCTCACTCGGGGACTTGGCTGCGAACCTGCTTTCGCCCAAGTCAAAAACACTACTCCGAGTAAAGAGCATCCCTCTCACTCGGGGGCTTGGCTGCGAACCAGCTTTCGCCCAAGTTAAAACGCTACTCCGAGTGAAGAGCGTCCCTCTCACTCGGGGGCTTGGCTGCGAACCAGCTTTCGCCCAAGTTAAAAACGCTACTCCGAGTTAAGAGCGTCCCTCTCACTCGGGAGCTTGGCTGCGAACCAGCTTTCGCCCAAGTTAAAACGCTACTCCGAGTGTAGTGCGTCCCTCTCACTCGGGGGCTTGGCTGCGAACCAGCTTTCGCCCAAGTTAAAAACGCTACTCCGAGTGAAGAGCAACCCTCTCACTCGGGGGCTTGGCTGCGAACCAGCTTTCGCCCAAGTCAAAACGTTACTCCGAGTGAAGAGCATCCCTCACACTCGGGGGCTTGGCTGCGAAGCAGCTTTCGCCCAAGTTAAAAACGCTACTCCGAGTGAAGAGCATCCCTCTCACTCGGGGGCTTGGCTGCGAACCAGCTTTCGCCCAAGTTAAAAACGCTACTCCGAGTGAAGAGCATCCCTCTCACTCGGGGGCTTGGCTGCGAACCAGCTTCCGCCCAAGTTAAAATGCTACTCCGAGTGAAGAGCGTCCCTCTCACTCAGGGGCTTGGCTGCGAACCAACTTTCGCCCAAGTTAAAACACTACTCCGAGTGAAGAGCGACCCTCTCACTCAGAGGCTTGGCTGCGAACCAGCTTTCGCCCAAGTTAAAAACGCTACTCCGAGTGAAGAGCATCCCTCTCACTCGGGGGCTTTGCTGTGAACCAGCTTTCGCCCAAGTTAAAATGCTACTCCGAGTGAAGAGCGTCCCTGTCACTTGGGGGCCTGGCTGCGAACCAGCTTTCGCCCAAGTTAAAAACGCTACTCCGAGTGAAGAGCGTCCCTCTCACTCGGGGGCTTGGCTGCGAACCAGCTTTTGCCCAAGTGAAAAACGCTACTCCGAGTGAAGAGCAACCCTCTCACTCGGGGGCTTGGCTGCGAACCAGCTTTCGCCCAAGTCAAAACGTTACTCCGAGTGAAGAGCATCCCTCTCACTCGGGGGCTTGGCTGCGAACCAGCTTTCGCCCAAGTTAAAACGCTACTCCGAGTGAAGAGCATCCCTCTCACTCGAGGGCTTGGCAGCGAACCAGCTTTCGCCCAAGTTAAAACGCTACTCCGAGTGAAGAGCGACCCTCTCACTCGGGGGCTTGGCTGCGAAACAGCTTTCGCCCAAGTTAAATATCCTACTGCGAGTGAAGAGCATCCCTCTCACTCGCGGGCTTGGCTGCGCACCAGCTTTCGTCCAAGTTAAAAATGCTACTCCGAGTGAAGAGCATCCCTCCCACTCTGGGGCTTGGCTGCGAACCAGCTTTCGCCCAAGTTAAAACGCTACTCGAGTGAAGAGCGTCCCTCCCACTCGGGGGCTTGGCTGCGAACCAGCTTTCGCCCAAGTCAAAACGTTACTCCGAGTGAAGAGCATCCCTCTCACTCGGGGGCTTGGCTGCGAACCAGCTTTCGCCCAAGTTAAAAACGCTACTCCGAGTGAAGAGCGACCCTCTCACTCGGGGGCTTGGCTGCGAACCAGCTTTCGCCCAAGTTAAAAACGTCGCTCCGAGTGAAAAGCTTCCGTTTCACTCGGGGGCTTGGCTGTGAACCAGCTTTCGTCCAAGTAAAAATGCTACTCCGAGTGAAGAGCGTCCCTCCCACTCGGGGGCTTGGCTGCGAACCAGCTTTCGCCCAAGTTAAAATCCTACTCCGAGTGAAGAGCGACCCTCTCACTCGGGGGCTTGGCTGCGGACCAGCTTTCGCCCAAGTTAAAAACGCTACTCCGAGTGAAGAGCATCCCTCTCACTCGGAGGCTTGGCTGCGAACCAGCTTTCGCCCAAGTCAAAATGCTACTTCGAGTGAAAAGCGTCCCTCTCACTCGGAGGCTTGGCTGCGAACCAGCTTTCGCCCAAGTCAAAACGTCACTCCGAGTGAAAAGCTTCCATCTCACTCGGAGGCTTAGCTGCGAACCAGCTTTCACCTAAGTTGAAACACACAAAAAAGAGAAGACAAAAGGTTCTAAGACTCCCGCCGACCGCCCGCGGCCGACGACAGTCTCGGGGACTACACCCAGTGGGTGCACTCAGCGTGCCCCCACTGGAATGGTATCCACTTGAACTGGTTCGCCGGATCCGAGTGATGGCCAAACACAAAAAAAGAGAAGACAAAAGGTTCTAACACTCCCGCCGACCACCCGCGGTCGACGGCAGTCTCGGGGACTACACCCAGTGGGTGCACTCAGCGTGCCCCCACTGGAATGGTATATCTCGAACCGGTCCGCCCGATCCGAGTGGATGGCAGTCTCGGGGACTACACCAAGTGGGTGCACTCAGCGTGCCCCCACTGGAATGGTATCCACTTGAACCGGTCCGCCCGGTCCGAGTGATGGCCAAACACAAAAAAAACACCCAGTGGGTGTACTGGATATTTCCCGAATGAAATTCCTACTGAAGAAAAACGACTTGGAGATCAACTTACAAGGGCACTTACTCGAACGTTCTCCTGGAGAGAAGCACTGGCATTGTATGCCAGCTTCCCAGCTGCGCACATCTCCTTGAGCCATTGGGTCATCAGCTCCGTCTGGATCATCGCCTCCTTGCTGGCTCCAGTCTGGGCCTCCGGCACCTTGTACAAACTGAAGATATTGACGGGAGGAGTCGGAACCGAAACCAGAGCAGTCGACGGAGCCGCAGCAGAACTAGCTCCAGCCTAAGAAGAACCCTGCCCCAGAGGCACGGTCACGGCAGGTGCAGGGGGAACTTGAGGCGCTTTGCTCGGCGGCGTCTTCCGCGTGGTAGTCTGAGAAGCAGTCGGAGCTGCAGTCCCTTTTTGACGTCCTTCCGCGGCGGCTCTTCATCGTCGTCCCCGACGTGGATGACCTCTGCAAGATCTACGATCACTCGACACAATTAGTCGCAGTTCACAATTCATTCGGATGGAGACTATTCTTTTCACTCGGACGTCATATGGTCCAGAATCCGTCAAGGTGCCGCACGAAGCCAAGGGCGTTTAACGACCAGTAAGAGTTCTTGAGCGCCTCTGTAGCGCTCAACTCGCCTGGGAATTCGCCTTGACTCGACCCGCCTAACCTCGACCGATTCGGGGGCTAATGACGAGGGCATGTACTATGGATAGGGTAATAGGCCTGACCTACAAACCCTACCTTAGGACTCCACACGTCTTATACTGGGCCCCAGGGCCAGATCAGCGACCAAGAATTCCGCAGACTGACATTCACTCGGAGTTCAACGAACCACTCAGGAGGCAAGATTTCACTCGACCAGCTTGTTTCACTCGGAGCATCCGAAAGTCACTCGACCAGAGAAGACCAGGAGACTCCAGGAGCGCAACGGTCGGGACGCACGTTCGCCTGTATTAATTGTAATCAATGCGCCCGTTACCTGGCGCCCTTAAACCCCCTCTTAACCCCTGGTAATGGCGGCATTCAAGGGAGGGCTGGCGAAGACTATATAAGCAACCCCCAGCTCCATTCCAGGGGTTCACAATCTATTGTAACACATACACTCAAGTCAATCAAGCTCCAGAGCACCGAGACGTAGGGCTATTACCTCCACCGTTGAGGGGCCTGAACTCGTAAATCCGAGTGTAACATCTGCGCCGTAGCTAGGCTCTGCCCTCTCATCCGTACCCCTACACACTACTGTCAGACTTGCACCCACGACACAAACGGTATTGCAATGCTTAACAACAAGGCCTAGTGTTCATACTTTCACTAGTGCGATCTCCCAACATTGTTGACATAGTTGAATCATATGTAAATCCCTCACGTGTGACAAAGAGTTCACTCCAAAGTCACAAATAGCGGAGAACAAACGAAGAAATTGTTGTAGGGTACGAAACCACCTCAAAGTTATCCTTCCCGATCAATCTTATGAGCCATCCCCATTAATTGTCACGAAAAGCCCTAGAGTTCGTACTAGAATAACACCTTAAGATACACATCAACCAAAACCCTAATGTCACCTAGGCACTCCAATGTCACCATGAGTACCCACGGGTTTGATTATACAATATGCATCACACAATCTCAGATTCATCTATTCAAACCAACACAAAGAACTTCAAAGAGTGCCCCAAAGTTTCTACCGGAAAGTCAAGACGAAAACGTGTGCCAACCCTTATGCATAAATCCCCAAGGTCACGGAACCCGCAAGTTGATCACCAAAACATACATCAAGTGACTCAAGTGAATATCCCATTGTCACCACAGATATCCATATGCAAGACATACATCAAGTGTTCTCAAATCCTTAAAGACTCAATCCGATAAGAAAACTTCAAAGGGAAAACTCAATTCATCACAAGAAGATAGAGAGGGCAAAACTCCATATGATTCATCTGTATCAACAAAGCTCGCGATACATCAAGATCATGCCATCTCAAGAACACGAGAGAGAGAGATCAAACACATAGCTACTGGTACAAACCCTCAGCCCCGAGGGTGAACTACTCCCTCCTCGTCATGGAGACCGCCGGGATGATGAAGATGGCCTCCGGTGATGCCTTCCCCCCTCCGGCAGGGTGCCGGAAAAGGGCTGTAGATGAGATCGTGGAGGTACAGAAACTTGCGGCGGCGTAAAAACTCATCTAGGTTAACTTTCGGGGGTTTCTGAATATATATGATTTTTTGGCGTTGGAATCACGCGAAGAAGGGCCACAGGGGGCCCACGAGGCACCAAGGCGCGCCTGGGGGGTGGCATGCCCTGGTGGCTCGTGGGGCCCCTGTGGGTCTTCTGGCCACCTCCCGAAGCTTCTAGTGTCTCTTATGTTCCAGAAAAAATCGTCAAAAAGTTTCGCTGCATTTGAACTTCATTTGATATAGATTTTCTGGAAAACCAAAAACAAAAGAGAAAAATAAAAAGGAAGTAGAGGAGAACACTATTGACTCTTGCATAAAAAGTAAATACATAAAAGTAAAGGATAGGCCCTTCGCAGAGGTAAGCCGAGGTTGTCATGTGCTTTTTGTTGTTGGATGCACAAGCCCTTAATGTAAAGGAACGTCACGTTATATTGCCCCTTGTGATAGCAACCTTTATTATGCAGTCCGTCGCTTTTATTTCTTTACCATCACAAGTTCGTACAACGCTTATTTCCCTTACAATAAAAGTTCAGACATATTTAGAGGCAATTTTTATTGCTTTTTGCATCGATGACAACTTACTTGAAGGATCTTATTCAATCCATAGGTAGATATGGGGGACACTCATGGGAAGAAACTGGGTTTAAGGGTTTTGGATGCACAAGTAGTATCTCTACTTGGTGCGGATTTTTGGCTAGCAAAGATATTGGGCAAGCACCACATGTTGGAGGATCTATAACAATATAACTTCTATGTGAATATGAACAAACATAATTCATTACGTTATCTTCCTTGTCCAACGTCAACACTTTGACATAAAATACTTAATGGGGGCTCACAATCATAAAAGATGTCCAAGATAGTATATTTGCATGTGAATCTTCTCTTCCCTTATTAACTTTTTCATGAATTGCATTATTGACTAATGCTATGCTTGTTAACCTCCAATAAATTTTACCACTTATACTTTTCTTTATGTAATGTCATTACTTTCCATAAGATTAGCATATGATCTCTTTCATTATTTTCATTGCAAGGAATCACACTTATCATATCCAATGATCTATATGAAAGTTTTTGTTATATCCCTCTCGAATATTCATCATCTTGGGACCAAATTCATATCTTGTGCAAATTACCATTACTATTATTAACTCTCAAAAAGATATAAGTGAAGCATGAGAATTAATGACAAACTACTCCAAAATATATAAGCGAAGATCAATGAGTACTGAAACAATTAAGTAGCTATGTGAGGACTCTCTCTCATTTAAAAAGTTTCAGATCTTGATATTTTATTCAAACAGCAAGCAAAACAAAGACACAACCAAGTATAGCACACATTATGTGAATGAGTAAAAACTTGGGTTCAATCGAGACTAACCGATAGTTGATGAAGAAAAGTGATGGGATGCCTACCGGGGCATCCCCAAGCTTGAATGCTTGATACTTCTTGGAATATTAACTTGGGGAGCCTTGGGCATCCCCAAGCTTGAACTCTTGTGTCTCGTTAATTCTTCTCATATAATAGTTTCCCTAAGTTTCAAAAACTTCATCCACACAAAACTTGACAAGAACTTGTGAGATATGTTAGTATAAATCCACTCAAAACCTCGACATTCTCTACTGTAGAACATCACTAAAATTATAATTAAAAATTGAATACTAAATGCCTCTGCATATTTAATACTCCTATCCTCAAATAGAATCATTAAACAAGTCAACATATGCAAACAATGCAAGCATAACAGCAATCTGCCTAAACATGACAGTCTGTAAAGGATAATTAAGAATCCATACTTAGATAACTCAAAAAATTCTGAAAATTTACCACACTGGAAATAATTTATCAAAGTTGACTGTGTCAAAATTTCAAGATTTTATCACATTCTGATATTTCTGGGCAATTTAATCAATAGCAGCAAACTTTCTGTTTTGAAACAGCAACTCATGAACTTGCAAAATAAGCATGGCAAAGGCTATACTTGACATTTTTATTGAAATAAAAGATACAAAACTTGATTATTTATAGCAGCAAGCAAATATCAACATAATAAAATGACGTCCAAGCAAAACTCATATTATATGATGAATAAAAATATAGCTCCAAGTGAGGTTACCGATAGTGTTGAAGACGAAAGTGGGGATGCCTTCCGGGGCATCCCCAAGCTTAGACGCTTGAGTGTTCCTTGAATTTTACCTTGGGGTGCCTTGGGCATCCCCAAGCTTAGGGTCTTGCCACTCCTTATTCTCCTCATATCGATATCTCACCCAAAAGTTGAAAACTTCAATCACACAAAACTTAACGGAACTTCGTGAGATAGATTAGTATGATAAAGATAAATCATCCACTTAGGTACTGTCAAGACAAGATTCATAATTGTTCTCAAATAATGCCTACTGTATTATATCATTTCCACAATTTGTATTACTCAATATAAGCTATGGAAACACTAAAACAAGCAAACTATGCACCGAAAACAGAATCTGTCAAAAACAGAATAGCGTGTAGTGAGCGATTTAAAAACCATACTTATGTACATCCAAAAATTCTGAAAAATTAGGAAAACGTAAAAAATTTGTAAGCAAATACTGTGTAAAAATTTCAGAATTTTTTAACGCTCCAGTACGGAATAGAAATTCCAGCACTGGACGCAAAAGTTTCTGTTTTTACACAGAATCAAATCAACAAGCATCCACACTATCCCAAAGGCTTTACTTGGCACATTATTGAAATAAAACATATAAAACATGATTAATACAGTAGCTTAATCATGTGAACACATAAAAACAGTAGGTATAAGTATTGGGTTGTCTCCCAACAAGCGTTTTTCTTTATTGCCTTTTAGCTAGGCATGATGACTTCAATGATGCTCGCATAAAAGTAAAGAATTGAAACACAAAGAGAGCATCATGAAGCATATGACTAGCACATTTAAGCCTAACCCACTTCCTATGCATAGGGATTTTGTGAGCAAATAGTTTATGGGAGCAAGAATCAACTAGCATAGGAAGGCAAAACAAGCATAACTTCAAAACTTTCAACACATAGAAAGGAAACTTGATATTATTGCAACACTTACAAGCATATGATCCTCTCTCATAATAATTTTCAGTAGCATCATGAATGAATTCAACAATATATCTTTTCATGATCCATAAGCATAGAATTTTTATTACTCTCCACATAAGCAATTTTCTTCTCATTCATAATAGTGGGAGCAAACTCAACAAAATAACTATCATGAGATACTTGATTGGCATAATCCAATTGAAAATTAAAATCATGACGACAAGTTTCATAGTTATCATTATTTTTATAGCATACAAATCATCACAATAATCATCATAGATAGCAACTTTGTTGTCATAATCAATTGAAACCTCTTCCAAAATAGTGGATTCATTATTAAATAAAGTCATTACCTCTCCAAATCCACTTTCATCAATATAATCATCATAAATAGGAGGCATGCTTTCATCATAATAAATTTGCTCATCAAAACTTGGGGGACTAAAAATATCATCTCTATCAAACATAGCATCCCCAAGCTTGTGGCTTTGCATATCATTAGCATCATGGATATTCATAGAAAGCATACTAACAACATTGCAATCATGCTCATCATTCAAATATTTTATGCCAAACATTTTATTGAATTCTTCTTCCATCAATTGAGCACAATTTTCTGATCCATCATTTTCAAGAAAGACATGATAAAGACGAATAATATGAGGCAACCTCAATTCCATTTTTTTGTAGTTTTCTTTTATAAGCCAAACTAGTGATAAACAAGAAACTAAAAGATTCGATTGCAAGATCTAAAGATATACCTTCAAGCAGTCACCTCCCCGGCAACAGCGCCAGAAAAGAGCTTGATGTCTACTACACAACTTGTTCTTGTAGACTCGTGTTGGGCCTCCAAGCGCAGAGGTTTGTAGGACAGTAGCAATTTTCCCTCAAGTGGATGACCTAAGGTTTATCAATCCGTGGGAGGCGTAGGTTGAAGATGGTATCTCTCAAACAACCCTGCAACCAAATAAAAGAAATCTCTTGTGTCCCCAACACATCCAATACAATGGTAAATTGTATAGGTGCACTAGTTCGGCGAAGAGATGGTGATAAAAGTGTAGTATGGATAGTAGATATAGGTTTTTGTAATATGAAAAATATAAAAACAGCAAGGTAGCAAATAACAAAAGTGAGTACAAACGGTATTGCAATGCTTAACAAGGCCTAGGGTTCATAGTTTCACTAGTGCGATCTCCCAACATTGTTGACATAGTTGAATCATATATAAATCCCTCACGTGCGACAAAGAGTTCACTCCAAATTCACAAATAGCGGAGAACAAACGAAGAAATTGTTGTAGGGTACGAAACCACCTCAATGTTATCCTTCCCGATCAATCTTATGAGCCATCCCCATTAATTGTCACGAACAGCCCTAGAGTTCATACTAGAATAACACCTTAAGATACACATCAACCAAAACCCTAATGTCACCTAGGCACTCCAATGTCACCACGAGTACCCACGGGTTTGATTATAAGATATGCATCACACAATCTCAGATTCATCTATTCAAACCAACACAAAGAACTTCAAAGAGTGCCCCAAAGTTTCTACCGGAAAGTCAAGACGAAAACGTGTGCCAACCCTTATGCATAAATCCCCAAGGTCACGGAACCCGCAAGTTGATCACCAAAATATACATCAAGTGACTCAAATGAATATCCCATTGTCACCACAGATATCCATATGCAAGACATACATCAAGTGTTCTCAAATCCTTAAAGACTCAATCCGATAAGAAAACTTCAAAGGGAAAACTCAATTCATCACAAGAAGATAGAGAGGGGAAAATTCCATATGATTCATCTATATCAACAAAGCTCGTGATACATCAAGATCATGCCATCTCAAGAACACGAGAGAGAGAGAGATCAAACACATAGCTACTGGTACAAACCCTCAGCCCCGAGGGTGAACTACTCCCTCCTCATCATGGATACCGCCGGGATGATGAAGATGGCCTCCAGTGATGCCTTCCCGCCTCCGGCAGGGTGCCGGAAAAGGGCTGTAGATGAGATCGTGGAGGTATAGAAACTTGCGGCGGCATAAAAACTCATCTAGGTTAACTTTCGGGGGTTTCTGAATATATATGATTTTTTGGCGTTGGAATCACGCGAAGAAGGGCCACAAGGGGGCCCACGAGGCACCAAGGCGCGCCTGGGGGGTGGCGCGTCCTGGTGGCTCGTGGGGCCCCTGTGGGTCTTCTGGCCACCTCCCGAAGCTTCTAGTGTCACTTATGTTCCAGAAAAAATCGTCAAAAAGTTTCGCTGCATTTGGACTTCATTTGATATAGATTTTCTGGAAAACCAAAAACAAGCAGAAAACAGCAACTGGCACTGGGCACTAGGTCAATATGTTAGTCCATAAAAATCATATAAAAGCCATATAAAAGTGCACCAAAATCATACAAAACTATAATAAACATGGCATGAATACTTCATAAATTATAGATACGTTGGAGACGTATCAAAGCGTAGCACTAATGTCTTGCTCCCAACGTTGCCTTCTTCCTCCATCTCATCGACCCGACCACCTCTATCTGCCTAATCACCCGCCACTGCCGCCCCACCCAAGGCACTGCAACCCCCCGACCATCCCTCTAAACTCATCTTGATAAACGTCAATGGCTTCAAGCCTACTAAGCTCCAACCAGATATCCATAAATCATGTTAATCATCAACAGTTTTATTTAGACACCTAAAGATGCAAAACTGAGACACACTTTTACTTTAGAAGTCTTGAACCGAGCATCGAGCATTCATGTAGCTTGATGAATGTATTGTATATGTATGTTATATAACAATGCCAAAATCTTCCTTGTTAACATTTAGAAGAACAAAATACATATTTGATTATCTTACAGTAGATATTTAATAAGATTGCGAAAGTATATGTGTCTCATGCTCTATAGATTGTCAACCAGCTTATGTTTGTACTCATCTTCGACTACTATATGTTATAAGCCGCAATAAATAAATGTCCTCCATCACCTCTTGCAAATCTCACAACCTCCCATCCTTGATGCACTAAACCAACTTTCACCACGACCAGTTCTTTTCTCATGACCCTTGCTCCAATGAAGAGGTGACTGAAAAGAAAATGATATGCATACATCAAGCAACCAGATCAGGGCTATTGAGAATCCATAAATGCCATGAGTCATACTGGTATACGTGATTAACCAAATGCCATTTACAATTATCCTGAAGGGGGTAAATAGAAAGTTTAACCAAAGTAAATCTTACAACCTCATATTAGACCTGATAAGTAATACTCTATATTAGTTGTAGCCTGGAACCCGCATCACCAACCATAAAGATAATAAACATGACGACTCAACTTGTTTCATGCAGATAAAAAGGTGTATTTAAATGGGTGAATCTAAATGATAAATGAAAGAAGTTCTAATGGATCTATTAACAATGTAGCACTTTGGTGCCATATCAAGGGATTTGCAAAACAAAGGAAAGTGTGCTGAAAATGTTTTCATTATATGGTGAGGCTTGCATGGAATATATGAATCGCTATCGCTACTACTTAAAAAATACATAAGGTTCCTTTTCCTGACAGTTGACCGCGTTCCGCCCTCCCTTCGTCCACCCACCCAACAATCAGTCTCCTGACCCCTCACACCAACGCCGATTTTCCCTTGTCAAAAAAACCCCTCAAAGAAAATAGGAGCCCTCCCCATCCAACTCTCTCTCACTCACCTAACCCTATCCCCAACCGGCTCTGGCCGCCACCACGATTGTCCACACTGCGTACCCACCTCTTTGTTCTCGCGAGCTGCGGATGAGATCGGTGTCCTCCGGCAACGTGCCGCCCACCCACCGACACCATGCGCCTACGAATCGACGTCCCGCCTGCGACCCAGCAATTCGATGTCGAGCTATATCTCCAATGGCGTCGCCTTACGCTAACTCTGTCCTGGTCTAGAAGCTCCTCTCATATCTCGCATGGCAAAGACCTTTGATCGAGGGCAACAGCGGACGAACCTAGGCCAGCACCGGCGGCGAGCCAGGTTTTTTATATTTACAGAAGGAAAAGAAAACATATATCTATGTATAGAAAATAATCTATGCAAGGCTAAACAAAATTGTCTACCCAGGACTGGATGCAACAAAGCTAGGATTGTGCCTTGTAGGATGCAAATAAGAATATATGTTGGCCATGGCACAAGATTAAGACCAAATGAGCCTCCTACCAGGTTTTGATTTTGGTTAGATAGAACTCTGTCTCCAGTGTTGTTTCAGAAAAACCATGAAGCAGCAGGTCTACCCCCCCTTAAAGTCCTTCCTGCATTTGTAAACACTTGGCCTGATGTGTTCATCATGCTAATCACAGTAGTATATGTTCCCTTGTAATATAAGTTTGGAGTTTTTTGGGGGATAAGTACATGAGCGCACAGTATTCCCTTTCCTTATTGCTTTGCTTTGGTTGCTCGAGTTGGCCAAGGTTCCAAGGAGAAGAAGCGCGACAGAGTAGCAGTAGCAATGATGGTGTAGGCGGTGGTCCTGACGATGCAGTGCCAGGTAGGGGTACGTGGCAAGTCGGCCATTCGGGCAAGGCCCCGGTGGCAGCGATTGGGGGTGGAAGGGCGGGTGTGGGGCCTTTTGCCTTTTGAGTTCTCACCAGTTCTTATGATGTACACATTCATGATGATTGTTTTCCTCTTGCTGAGTTGTTTTTGCACAGTAGCAGACTTTAATCAATAACCATAGCTATTATCACTCAAACATGTGTAAGGAGTTCAATTATGCGGTGAACTAAATTATATTACTTGGCCACTGAGTTGGATAATTATCATGGTCCCAATTTCTCACTCAAACATGCGTAAGGAGTTCAAGAATAATTTTTCTGATCCATATATTTTTGCAAGAATTAGATTTTTTTTACCATATATAAGTAGACATATAGAAGTATTTATGAGTAATTCAATGCCTCTTGACTATAACCGTAAAGTAGGTTTAAGTTGGTACTTGGGTGGCACCAGAGTTAAGTGTGGAATAAGGATATTTTTAAAATTGTCTCCATACAAATGCATGGGTGTTCAACTATGTACAATTTATATATCATTTAAATAAACACAATGCATGTATGATGTTGTAACAAAAGGCAAGTAAAGCTTAATGAAGTTTTTGGTTGAGTTGATTCTGGATAGCATCATCCAGATATATCACACATGCATATATGTGCGTTCTCCCGTTGCAACGCACGGGCATTTTCCTAGTAAAAATAAATATTCCTACAATATCATCAAAGAAACACCAAATCCAAATATGTTTATATTGATATACATGTAAGTTCCACTTAGGTAATATGAGCATGGTTTAGGGTGTCCTATTTAACATAAGCATGGATGTGTGTGTAAATATGAACGAAAAGGTTGCATTATCTACCCACTACTCAAATCAGATCACACATGAGGACACAAGTTTCAATTTCATAGGTTCTACCTGACTACGCAAAATCACTCTTATGTTCAATAGGACACACTAAACCATGTCATGAGCCCCCCAAAAACTAAAATAAAGAATAATGACTCCCGCTTGCGCCCACAAAAAAAAGCACCTAAGATGTACAATGGAACAAAGATTCTGTGAGAAATGTTTATAACTCTCAGTTCCAATTCTCGAGTCAGCAAGTGCATTTTGTTCCCGTTTTCAGAATTTACAGTTGTTTTACATACATGAGTACACGGTATAGTCCTTGGCTTGAAATTATTAGGTCAGTTTGGCAAGATACACCCAAAAAGAACTTCTACTGAATTGTCTGTTCAAAAGAGGGGAATGAGTGACAACATAAAGTATTGGTTCTAAATTAGATGGACCAACTAATACAGTTGCTGTACCTTACTAATTCAAACAGTGGGTAACAAGTAAGAACAAGTTCATGCATAGAAGTGGAAGGTTTTGGAATTCGGAAAGGGAAAAACAACCTCATTCATTTTATCCCATGATGGAGCAGCCGCCGCTGCATCTGCTCGACCAACAAGATGAGATGACGGTCATGTCATGGGACATTGTGTAGGGTTTGGCCACGACTCTATGGCTGTGCATCACCACCGTTCCTTTCCTCGCGTCTCAAATGGGCAGCTAATACAGGAACAGACAAAAGTACTCAATACATTGCAAAAGGACCAATCACGTACGGAATCACCAAGAAGCACGTCACAAAATCTTTACCATTGGCAGAGAGGACACGTCACAACATCTCCAACCTGTCGTTGCCTGAGGGCCGAGTTGTGTTGCTGAAAAAAGTACTCATAGTGGCCGACTCCTCTGAGCTTGTCGTCACCACCGCAATTTCCCATGCTCTCAGTACTTAGTTCACCGAGTTGTGACGTCAAGCATTACTTAGTTCACGAAAATAGCAACAATATTATGAATTGGATATAGTAAATTTGTAGGTTAATGTAATACAAAGGTAACATGAGATCACCTCACTATATCTTAATTATGTTTTCATCAAAAGATCTACATGCTTTAATTTCTGCATTCTGATCAAGAAAAACTAAAGGCTCTTTCTTCAAGTATTGACACCTGATCACACGCCTCAATTTTTTATCTTCAAACTTCCAGCTTGGCATTAAAGCCTTGCAATATAATTATCCTTATTGATCAAATTAGGCACTGTAGAAATCTACAAAATAAAATCACTACCTTAACTGTGTAATAACTGAAGAAAATTTTGCTTAATTGTTATGATAATCTTGCTAGTACAACTATGAAAATTAGGAAATCACCTTGGTGTCTTCATTTAAAAGAAAGAAACACCAAGAATCATGAGGCCCTTAAGGAATAATGACATGATCTTGAATCTGAATTGCCATAAGATATCTATCCTTCCTCATATTTAGATCAAGTGGGCAAAATTCCCAGCCAAACGATGTACACATGAAAGAAACACCATTTTTTTGCATTTGGTAAATAATCATGGGAATACATACAAAACAGAAGATGATTTGGGGCTTCAGGTCTAGTAGTATATATATTGCCTTTTGCTTACATGTTCGATGTGACAATGCCGGTGAAGAACACTGCGATGGTTCTGAAGTAGGATTTGTCGGGATTGTAAGGGAGCTTCGCGTGCCTCACTCATAAATTGAAAACCCCGATGATCAAAATGGGAAATTTCATCCAAAATATTCAAGTAGTGAGAGCTAAAGTACTAGGGTAATATTGTGGACCTTTGAGAAGCTCGGTAGAAACAAAGGTGAAAAGATGGAGATGTAGTCAGTTCATTCTCAGACTCATTATTAACAATAACAAAGATGGGTAAAAAAGAGAGGCTACCTATAGTCTCCATGTCTTGGTCTGATTTACCTGAACAAAGGCTACATAAGGAAATATACCAGCACAACACCTATGTGCAGCAGCTTCCTGCGGAGTTTCTGAAAACGCATAGCAGAAGGACGAACAGATTGTCAGATACCAAGCAACCTTTCATTCCTAATTTGCATGGCAGTTCATTTTTTTTTTGCGTGGGATCTCCATTGTCTGTGTAACTAAATCACGAGGTTAATATTCCAAACTTCTCTATCAAGCTAGATCATTTTGGTGGGCGGTGTCTGACCGTCGCGACATCCAAAATTGTAACTCAGAACTAAACCACGAGGTTAATTGTTATGATTTAAAAATAGATGAAGTGACCCCGTGTTTATCCAGACCATGTATCATTCGAAAAAGAACTTCAAGAATGTTAAATAAATCTATATGCATGCCTGAAAATACTTAGTGACTATTCTCTGCAGAAAAGAAAAGTAGGAATTATATGATACACCGATATCTATAGCACGTTCCTTCATTTGTTTGCACTACTTAAGCCTTCGGTGATTTCAAGAAGTAGGGCATTCTACTCGAAAATATGGTAATTAAGATTGTTAACCTGCTCATTTTTTTTCAACCTGTAATGTACTTGATGGATATAAGAGATACTTCTTTGTGTTCTCCTTGGTTATTAGTTGTTGCATCAACCCACCTCCAGTCATGCCTGATGGTAACACAAGCAACAATTTTCTCTTCAAGGCGATTATCACACACGAAAAACTACAGCTTTAGCTGCTGCTGAGTGTTGTGAAAGCACTAATTCTACCTGCAAAGATTTGAGATATTTATCATTAGATAGTGTTGATTTTAGGGGTGAAGAAACCAACACCTAATATATCAGCTTGAGAAGATTGAATAGCACACTTCGTGAAACAAGACATGAAATTACCGGATATTCGTGGAAACATAATCAAATTATCCTGAAGGGCACTTCCTATAAGAGGTCAACCGTATCAAAGACAAACAAAATTCCTTTAGCTAGCAGCTGGCTTGTATCTTTATATAATATGCTTGCATCGAAGCAAACAAATAAATTCATAATATTAGGCATGAGCACAATAAACCGACAAATATATGTATGCATACATGAAGTTTGATCTCCTGAAAAACAAAGGGCTGTAAGTTGAATTATTCCTAATTGACACCATCAGATCTTGGTCAATGAGTGCTATAATTGCAACCTGAGCCAGAACTTATCCTGACACACTTAAAGGCCCCAGTTATATCAACCTTGCGCTCATCTTCGGGGGGTTGAGTTCCGCACTGACCACAATCGTGGATCGAGAAGGTCGAGCCCTCGGGGTGGGACTCGATCTGGCTACCTCGTAGCATCTGCCGTTTGAATCCAGCAGGCGGAATTCTGATCTGCGGCCACCGCGCCGCAACGGCGGCAACATCATCAGACGGTGGAGAAGCTGTAGATATCATGGGTGGAAATGACACAGGAGAACTAATAGCTGCTGCGACCGTCGATTACGGGGCGGACATGGCACTCTGACCACAATATGATGCGAACTGATCTACAAAACTGAAGGATCCAACAATATTGCCACAATTTGCATGTGCGCGGCAGGACGCAGCAAGGGGATAAGAATCACATACCTTGTGGGGGAGAGAAGCAGACTGGCGGGCTTGGAGGAGGAGCAAAGCGTGTTGTCTTCTCTCCTTCATGCGTATGAGCACTCCCCAATCACCCTCACCACTGTCGTGGATGCCGAATTGTGTAGTTCAATCAGGAGTCAGGAGAGGACGAACCATCTTGACCGGTGCCCCTCACCGTAGTTCACCGACTTGTGCAGCACCCTGATACGTATCAAACTTATCCACTTTTCCAAACACTTTTTCTCTAGTTTGAACTCTAATTTGCATGATTTGAATGGAACTAACCCGAACTGACGCTGTTTTCAGCAGAATTGCAGTGTTGTTTTTGTGCAAAAATAGAAGTTCTCGGATGGACCTGAAAATTTACGGAGAATTATTTTGGAATATATAAAAAATACTGGCGCAAAGATCCACCAGAGGGGGGACACCAGGTGCCACAAGCCTGGGGGGCGTGCCCACCCCCAGGGCGCTCCTGGCAGGCTTGTGGGCCCCTGGCAGCTCCGTTTGACCTAACTCCAATGCTATAAGTACCTATTCATGGAGAAAAAAATCAGAGAAAAAGAATCATCGCGTTTTACGATACGGAGCCGCCGCCACCTCCTGTTCTTCATCAGGAGGGCTGATCTGGAGTCCGTTCGGGGCTCCGGAGAGGGGGATTCGACGTCGTCGTCATCATCAACCATCCTCCATCACCAATTTCATGATGCTCACCGCTGTGCATGAGTAATTTCTTCGTAGGTTTACTGGACGGTGATGGGTTGGATGAGATTTACCATGTAATCGAGTCAATTTGTTAGGGCTTTGATTCCTAGTATCCACTATGTTCTGATATTGATGTTGTTATGACTTTGCTATGCTTAATGCTTGTCACTAGGGCCCGAGTGCCACGATTTCAGATCTGAACCCTTTATGTTTTCATGAATATATTTGAGTTCTTGATCCTATCTTGCAAGTTATATGCACCTGTTACGTGTCATGATCCGCATACCCCAAGGTGACAATAATTGGGATTCTTTTTGGTGATTGTCGTAGTTTGAGGAGTTCATGTATTCACTATGTGCTAATGCTTTGTTCCGATTCTTTATTAAAAGGAGACCTTAATATCCATTAGTTTCCTTAAGGACCCCGCTGCAACGGGAGGGTAGGACAAAAGATGTCATGCAAGTTCTTACTATAAGCACGTATGACTATATACGGAATACATGCCTACATTACATTATGAATTGGAGCTATTGTGTATCGCCCTAGGTTGTGATTGTTACATGATGAATGTCATCCAACATAATTATCCATCACTGATCTAATGGCTACGCTTTTTGCATATTGATCTTTGCTAAGTTACTTTCGTTGCTGCTGCTGTTACAATGTGACGCCCCCGACTCGACCGTGCACTAATCATACACGCAAATGTACACGATCGAGATCAGAGACTCACGGGAAGATATCACAACATAACTCTAAACACAAATAAAATAATACAAGCTTATTATTACAAGCCAGGGGCCTCGAGGGCTCGAATACATAAGCTCGCTGTCATACAAGCATCAGCGGAAGCATTAGATATCTGAGTACAGATATAAAAGTAAAATAGACATGCCCTAATAGGCGGCGCAAAACAACAACACAGATCGAAAAGGCGCAGGCCTCCTGCCTGGGAGCCTCCGAACTACTCCTGGTCGGCTGGCTCAACCCAGTAGTACGTGCCTCCGGGACTCTCCTGGTAGTAAGCATCTGCGGTGGCGTCTGGCTCCTGGGCTCCGTCATCTGGTCGCAATTATCGGGTATGGGGGAAAAGAATAGCAAAGCAACCGTGAGTACTAATCCAAAGTACTCGCAAGACTGACATCAGATCTATGCTAAGTATGCATCGGTATCAAAGGAATGGGGCTAAATCTTTGGACTGAACTGCAGAATGCCAGAATAGATGGGGAGAAGCCTAGCCTATCGAAGACTAGCATCTTGAAGCAATCTTGCAGCATCAGAAGAGAGTAGATTAGCATATTATAAATTAACAAGCATGTTGAAGCAAGCCCAGAGATCCTTCCTCGACTCCCTGCGAGAAAGCGATCCCGGAGCTTATTATTATTTAACAGGTATCCAGTTCAAGTAGTAGTAGATCGGGATACAACACTGAGCGTCCTGTTACCGTGGACACGGCTATTCAAATAGATAACTTCCCTGCAAGGGTGCACTACGGTTACCCAGCACGCTCGATTACATCTGGCCGGACACACTTGTTGGGTAATGCCCGGCCTTGGGTAATCGACACGACGCAGTCCTACCTAGGCTCAGCAGAGAGGTCAACACGCCGGTCCAAATCCTAAGTGCGAAGAGATCTTGGGCCCATCACCCTTTGCACTCCTGCACGTTGCGTGGCTGGTCGGGGCCCAGGCACGGCACTGTATACACAATGACGTATCCAGCCCACCCCAACAATCAGGCCGCATCTCTGAACTGTGACATCTGAAGAG
Source organism: Elymus sibiricus (assembly GCA_039707655.1). Classification (NCBI taxonomy): domain Eukaryota; kingdom Viridiplantae; phylum Streptophyta; class Magnoliopsida; order Poales; family Poaceae; genus Elymus; species Elymus sibiricus. The sequence continues at coordinate 261,142,200 of CM077674.1, forward strand.
CTTTCGGGAGAAACAACGACGTAGAGGGTCCCATAAACCATTATCCCACGTGGTGGTAGTGCGTATAGGGCCAACGACCCACTCAGATCAAATACCCAAATCCGTTAGGCGTATTTAGTAACTCGCAGAGACGATCAGACTACCTGTCGCTCCGACTTAGTAACACACGGATCACGATCAAGGTGGTCTCCGCCTGCCCTGTCGTTCCGCCACAATAATCTCTCGCGGGTGCCCTCCTGGCAAGCCCGACTTCATATTTCCCCGCGGGTACCCCTCGGGGTCGTCCCGCCTGTAACAAAGGTCAAAGTAACCGTGTGCCCAAGTATCGAGAAGGAATCCGAGGAATCACCCTCGATGGATTCCCACTCGAGGAGTTACACGACGGAAGCTTTATCGGAAGTGATGAAAGAGGAATCACCCTCGATAACTCACAACCGGATAGCTATTCTACAGAGGCATCATCGGAAGTGAGATAAGAGGTATCACCCTCGGCACTTGGTGTCAGCTCTGTAGCGACGAGCAACTTAGGGGGTGTGCGGTGATGTGCTGTTATCAGCCCGTTCGATCACATCGAACGGGGCACCAGTACTAAAGCGGGGCAACTATAGCAAGGGAGAGGAGCCACAGATGGTTTACCATCCAACCTATACTAAGCATCTCGGATAACAGGCAGGTATCAATAACAGTTACAAGGACAGGCTATGCATCAGAATAGGATAAAACAATAGCAGCAGCAAATTCTAATGCAAGCAGGAGGAAGAGAGAATAGGTGATATAGGCATGCGTCAAGGGGGGTTGCTTGCCTGGTTGCTCTGCTGAAAAGGACGGATCGTCGGGGACGTAGTCGATCACAGGGGCAGCGTCGGTCTCGGGGTCTATCGAAGAGAAGAGGGGGAAGAAATAATAAATACAAGCAACAAAAGCAAACACAGGTGCATTGTATGGTAACGCAGTAGAAAACAAAAAATTTCCGACCTACGTACCAGCCCAGGATCACTATGGAGACTGCATACAAGGTTTGATCTTTTTCGTTACCGACTCGTAGCGCAGCAGAAGTAGAGTCGATGACGATCGGCGGTGCAGATCCCCGCAGCTAGGATTTTACAACCTCCCAACCGCGAGGATGTACTCCCTCGTCAGCTCACCGGACGGATCTCCGGGCAGCCCTTCGAGAGGCCTCGGGACAGTCCCTCGGATAGTCCCACCGGACGGATCCTCAGACAGCCCTCCGGGAGGCCTCTGGACAGTCTTTCGGATAGTCCCACCGGACGGATCCTTGGACAGCCCTCCGGGAGGCCTCTGGACAGTCTTTCGGATAGTCCCACCGGACGGATCCTCGGACAGCCCTCCGGGCGGCCTCACGGACAGCCCTTCAGGAGGACCCCCGAAACTCGGATAGAAACTCGGACAGCCCTTCGGGAGGACCCTCGAACAGCCCCTCGGGCAAAAAGATCGAACCTACGACCTCTCTACGGGGTTGCACACATACGGTGTCATCTATCCGGCAGGGCTTCGCCGTCTAGAACTAGTTCCCACCGGAACCCAGACAGCCTTTCGGCTCTACGAAACTATTTCGCTGGGAGGGAGAGAGAAGCCAGAAATGTCATGGCACTTGTATGTGAGCAGGAGTGAGTTTTGGGCTGCCCCCTCCACCTCTATTTATAGGAGAAGGAGGGGTGGAGGGGCTGAAATTTCAGCCACATCCATCCATGTCATCTCCAAGATATTTTGGAGCAAAAGCCCAAAAAGGTGGCTTTCCAAAAAGTAATCCAAAAAGCACTTTCACTATTCACGACGACATATTTCAGCGTCCGTTCGAACTGAAAATATTCATGTGGGCTTAGAACATTTCCAGTACCCACTAAAATAATTTTCAACGCGATCCGAAATAATTCCGGTTTAGTGATTTTCATCTGCGAAAAGCATCTGAAGCGGTTCCGGCAGCTCCGGAACATTTCCGGTTTTCATCCCGGAAAATTCCAGAAAGTTTCCAGAACAATTCTAGCACCCTCCAAGAATTATCAGGCATGTGCCGAAACCATTTTGACTTTATGGTGTACTGCGAAACAACTTTTCGGTTTCACCGGAACTATTCCGATATCCTCTCCGGAACGTTTCCGTTTCGTCCGAAACTTTTTCGGTGATTTTCTCTCAGACTCCCCGTCTAGTATTCAGCAGATAGATGACCCTTAAGCGTGTGACCCTATAGGTTCGGTGAAGTATAGACATGACCCGGAACCCCTTTCGATCAATGATCAACATCGGAGCCGTGGACACCCATATTGACCCCTATACCCACACGAATGAATATTCGAGTGAACCTCCAGTTGCCGTGTGCTATTCCTGTTGCTTCGCGATATGTTACAAATACCCGAGGTGAGACATGTTGGCATCCCCGCGGATCAACAACTTGTCCACTATGCCAGTTACCTCGTTACCGGTATTGTTCTCTTTTCTCGTTCCCGTGTTCCGGCATCCCCGTCATCAAATCACAAAGTGTCTGGCCAGACGATGATGGATACCGTAACACCGAGAGGGCCCAGAGATATCTCTCCATCGTCGGAGGAGCAAATCCCAATCTTGAGCTATCAAGTTACTTGACATACTTTTCCATGAACCCGTAAGCCGCCGTAATAGCCACCCATTTACGGATGACGTTTAACAAACCCCAAAGTTCATGAAGCAAGCATGAAGTAACTCGATACTCTCATGGTCTAAGGAATTATGCAAACGTTAACCATCTCTGTGTTATTAACCATTAACTTATGACGAATGAATCTCATAGCATAACATCAATTCGGGTCGATTCAACACAAATGTTCTTCTAACATTGTGCCCTCAAAATTGCCGGCATAGCCATGCCCATGATCAGGAAAACAGGATCATCATGCAATACTTGAGCCAGTCTTAGAGGCCAGACTAGGAATACATTTTACCGTTTATTATTCCACACGTGCATATGAGTCTTCCTCCGAGCCTCGTGGTTATTGTAGACTCGAGAACCATAGCAGTTATAGCATGGAACATAAACCTAATTATGAACAGGGAGATAATCAATAACATATATTATTGCCTCTAGGGCATATCTCCTACAGACTCCCACTTGAACTAGAGTCAATAATCTAGTCAATGCTAATGCACTTTACACCTATGGCATACTGGTGTAAAATATGCTTCGCTTGTGGTATAGCCTGATGTCCAACGGATCTGACAACTTCAGCTCCGTGTGTAACTTTGCATATCCTCTCGTTTTCACGCTTTCACAAAATTCATATTTTGTGTGGACTTGGCTTTGCATATGTGTGAATCATTGGTCGAAACCTGATTCCTCAGACTGAGCTATGGAGCAACTATCTGCAATAGTGTCCCATAGACCAAAGCCATCTTGGAACCATACTAAGTTCATGAATGAACTATATGATTCAACAACTTCTTTGTCGCTTCTTAAGCGTCAACATACTCAGCCTTTGTTATAGAATTCGCCACAGTATCTTGTTTGGAACAATTTCCAACTACCGTGCCACCATATTGTGTATTACACAAAACCCTTAACTTAAATCGAAAATCGCATGGAGCATTGATGAAGACTGTATCGATGTAATTACTTACAACGAGCGCTTCATAATCTCTGCTTGCGAGAAAACATGTCATCACTACTACTCTAGTACTCAATGACATCTTTCACTGTTGTCCTATGATCAGTACTTTGATCACTATGGTATCTATAATCGCAACAACTTTGGAGTATTGGACATATCTGGTTGACTTACATACCATGGAATACATGATTAATCCAAACACAAGAGTGTGTGGAATCTCCATCATGTATTTTGCTCATCAGTGTTTTGAGACACCGAGTCTTGCAAAACTCTTTCCATGTGACTTCGGCAAGAATCACTCCTTGGCGTTTTTAAATGCTAAAAAGTTTTAGCATCATGTCAATATGTATTCATAGCTTAGCCCTATTAGGTAAATCTATCTCCATAGATCATCATGCCTAATATTGAGGCTATTTAGCCTAAGCACTTCATCGAAAAACTATTTTCAAATGAAGTCCTAATTCGTGTCAAGAAATTTATTTCCAATTAACAATGTGTCAAGTACACAAGGTTTTTAGAAATATTATCATGCTCCCACTTACTTTCTTGAATCACAAGCATCTTCGATACCCATTTGATGAAGTCAAACCCTTTTGACCATTCCATCAAAAACGAAGATTCCAACTCCACTTTGCTCTCTTCTATCCATTGCTGGAACTCTGAAGTTTGCATACTTACTAGCATCCTCTGGATCGACAAATTACTTTGGACTGTATCACATACAAGTCCTAGGTTTCATTTCCATCATATGGAAATCCTTTTGTCATCCATGTTTCATATCTCATGATTGAAATATGTATTAATTGCTAGTTCAACCCGAACCGACTTTAAGCATTGCTACGGTGAGACAATCTCATCGTAGTCAACTCCTTGAACTTGTTATTGCAACAAGTCGAGCTTTATGGATAAAACATTTTATCTGTATCAGTTTTTAGTTCCATAAATATTCGTTAGACTCTAAGTCTTCCGAAAGGTGTATCAAGATTTTAATCTTGAATCACTTATATGGAAACTATCTCGTATTGTATTGGCATTTAGCCAATTCTGGAGTCAGGGCCCATCAACGCTTCCTTGTGTATTGTAGGTATATTGTTGTCTAACAACAATATCTCGTTTGCGCACCTGATAGGTTTGCACGAGCTTTGCCTACGTGGTTCAGCTGCAAGTTCGACCGAAGTCCATACATTTTATTGTAGAGACTTCCGTATCAGTCGCAGTAGGAAACTCCGGAATCACTTCCAAGGTTCCTTTCCTTTGATCTGATGACGAAGATACTGTTTATCTCGTCGAGTTGCACAGTCCTCCCACTCACCTTTTGTAAGAACTATTCTCTTTAAAAGCATACCATTTTGCGGCAAAATCCTTTGCCCCGGTATAGTGGTGGGGGAATACCCAATGACTTGGGATAACCTTACAAAGTAGCACTTGTCTGATTTGGAATAGGTTTGTAACCTTTTACACAAGCCCCATATTCCAAATGTTAAGAAAAGATATAACATGGTTGGGCGTACCATACCATGGCGTCATTTCAACAGACCCGATGGAGCTCTTTTCAGTGTAAAAGCCGCAGTCTCTAAAGCATTACTCTTTAAAAGGGATAATGGCAAATCTATTTATGTCATCTTTGATCTTACCATGTCATAAATGGTTCGATTACATCTTCACGGACTTTCCATTTGCAGTGGTGTTCCGGGAGGTGCAAGTTATGAAACCCCTTTCACAACTCATCAGACATTCGCTAAACTTGTAACTCAAATATTCCTTTCTGCAATCGAATTGTAGAAACATAATTTTCTTGTTACAATATTTTCTTTTCATTTTGAAAACCTTTCGAATGATTTCAAAAGATCCAGACTTACATCTCATCAAGTAAATATCCATATATCTACTTGAGTCATTTCTGAAGATAGATAAATCCACTACTTGCAATAACATTTATTGGACTACACACATCATAATGTATGACCACCAACATGTTCTATGCTCGTTCCTTATGGCCTGTGAACAGTATTTCAGTCACTTCACTTTCCAGAGGAAAGTTGCAAGTGTCAGATGATTCAAAATCAAACGACTTCAAAATCCATCATAATGGAATTTTCCATGCGGGTTTCTCCAATGTGACCAAATGCAGTGCCACACTTGTGTGGTATTCTTTTAGTCTTGCGACATTTAGCGTCAGTGTTATGGATGTATCATATTTCCATCAATATTCATAACATACATCCCATCTAGGATGGAAGCATGGCCCTTCATGTTATTCATAATACTGAACAACAATTGTTGTTTTATGAACAACTCTTTTGCAACAAACATTGTGCAATGGGCTAGAGTGTATGAAACTCTAAAATGAATTATGAAAGTAAACCCAGAGGTAATGTATTAATATCAACATTCATAACATACGTCTCATTCATAATGAAAGTATGGCCCTTATGTTATTCATAACACCGAACATCAAAAGTTCTCTTATGAACAACCTTCTTGCAAGATACCTTATGCAAAGGGCTAGAGTGTGAAACTCTAAAATGAATTATGAAAGTAAATACATAGGGAATACACCTATGGAAGGCATAGTAACATTTACTATGTTCCCTGCATGTATCTAAACCTCATTCCTGGCTAGTCTTTCAGGCCATAGTAGTTCTTATATCGAGTTGCAACAGAATGCAATCGAGCGGGTATCTTTGTGATTAATTCACAATACCCAAGAATTAGTGATTAACATGTTTAACCATAATTCCCAAGAACTATATCTTTGACCAGCCTTCTATACATCAAAAACCTGTATAACATTCATACATGAGCTGGATATTCCAGTCTTCTTTCCTTTTGCCTTTATACTTCAACAGTTTAACTTTTAGTATTTCTCCTACTCTCAGAAGAAGCATCCAACTTAAGAGTGGCATTAGCCCTGGACTTCCTAGGCGTGAAAGTCTTACTAACACCCTTCGGACACTTCCTTTCTCTTTAAGTTGTTGTTTTATTCACCTTTCATCATATGACAGGCGTTCTTCTGGATCCCTCTCTTATCAGTCTAATGCATAGTAAACTCCTTTACTAATAGTTTGCAAACAAACATTGCTTTGGATATCTTATATCTTTTAGCCTTTGTCTGTCTCTGAAAATGATTTTCAGATTCCATGAATATCACATAACTATCCAAACTTTCGAAGTTCGGGTCTCATGGAAGCAAACGTATTGCACTTGACTGAAAACGGAATTCTAGCTTTTGGATCGAAGGACGAGAGTCACATGATCCATAGCATTAGCGGGAGAATACCGAAAGCATGCGATAGGACAAAGTCCTTCTTGGCACACTTGAGGACAATCCTCACATTACGTTACCAACCGTAAAGATTTAACCAGATATTTAACAGCTATTCAATTTTAACAGGGAAGGTGGAAACGCGAGCCATTATTCTACAACTATTATGCAAATCACACTTAGACAGTGTTCAAAATTAATTGCACTAAGAATTAAAAGAATTAATTCTAAAGTGCGCTCCCACTCAAATCAATATCTCTCATAATTGATTGTGAGTGATTCAAGACCCACATTTCCATTCAACGCCATTGTTCGAGATGAACACTGATGGCGCGAACTTCAATTGGTAGGCAAACTTGCCGATCACATCTCTATGTATTCTAGATTGCAACCTGCATCTACGCATAACCTGGCTCTTGATGCCACTGTATGGTAATGCAGCAGAAAACAAAAAAATTCCGACCTACGTACCAGCCCAGGATCACTATGGAGACTGCATACAAGGTTTGATCTTTTTCGTTACCGACTCGTAGCGCAGCAGAAGTAGAGTCGATGACGATCGGCGGTGCAGATCCCCGCAGCTAGGATTTTACAACCTCCCAACCGCGAGGATGTACTCCCTCGTCAGCTCACCGGACGGATCTCCGGGCAGCCCTTCGAGAGGCCTCGGGACAGTCCCTCGGATAGTCCCACCGGACGGATCCTCGGACAGCCCTCCGGGAGGCCTCTGGACAGTCTTTCGGATAGTCCCACCGGACGGATCCTTGGACAGCCCTCCGGGAGGCCTCTGGACAGTCTTTCGGATAGTCCCACCGGACGGATCCTTGGACAGCCCTCCGGGAGGCCTCTGGACAGTCTTTCGGATAGTCCCACCGGACGGATCCTCGGACAGCCCTCCGGGAGGCCTCACGGACAGCCCTTCGGGAGGACCCCCGAAACTCGGATAGAAACTCGGACAGCCCTTCGGGAGGACCCTCGAACAGCCCCTCGGGCAAAAAGATCAAACCTACGACCTCTCTACGGGGTTGCACACATACGGTGTCATCTATCCGGCAGGGCTTCGCCGTCCAGAACTAGTTCCCACCAGAACCCAGACAGCCTTTCGGCTCTACGAAACTATTTCGCTGGGAGGGAGAGAGAAGCCAGAAATGTCATGGCACTTGTATGTGAGCAGGAGTGAGTTTTGGGCTGCCCCCTCCACCTCTATTTATAGGAGAAGGAGGGGTGGAGGGGCTGAAATTTCTGCCACATCCATCCATGTCATCTCCAAGATATTTTGGAGCAAAAGCCCAAAAAGGTGGCTTTCCAAAAAGTAATCCAAAAAGCACTTTCACTATTCACGACGACATATTTCAGCGTCCGTTCGAACTGAAAATATTCATGTGGGCTTAGAACATTTGCAGTACCCACTAAAATAATTTTCAATGCGATCCGAAATAATTCCGGTTTAGTGATTTTCATCTGCGAAAAGCATCTGAAGCGGTTCCGGCAGCTCCGGAACATTTCCGGTTTTCATCCCGGAAAATTCCAGAAAGTTTCCAGAACGATTCTAGCACCCTCCAAGAATTATCAGGCATGTGCCGAAACCATTTTGACTTTATGGTGTACTCCAAAACAACTTTTCGGTTTCACCGGAACTATTCCGATATCCTCTCCGGAACGTTTCCGTTTCGTCCGAAACTTTTTCGGTGATTTTCTCTCAGACTCCCCGTCTAGTATTCAGCAGATAGATGACCCTTAAGCGTGTGACCCTATAGGTTCGGTGAAGTATAGACATGACCCGGAACCCCTTCCGATCAATGATCAACATCGGAGCCGTGGACACCCATATTGACCCCTATACCCACACGAATGAATATTCGAGTGAACCTCCAGTTGCCGTGTGCTATTCCTGTTGCTTCGCGATATGTTACAAATACCCGAGGTGAGACATGTTGGCATCCCCGCGGATCAACAACTTGTCCACTATGCCAGTTACCTCGTTACCGGTATTGTTCTCTTTTCTCATTCCCGTGTTCCGGCATCCCCGTGATCAAATCACAAAGTGTCTGGCCAGACGATGATGGATACCGTAACACCGAGAGGGCCCAGAGATATCTCTCCATCGTTGGAGGAGCAAATCCCAATCTTGAGCTATCAAGTTACTTGACATACTTTTCCATGAACCCGTAAGCCGCCGTAATAGCCACCCATTTACGGATGACGTTTAACAAACCCCAAAGTTCATGAAGCAAGCATGAAGTAACTCGATACTCTCATGGTCTAAGGAATTATGCAAACGTTAACCATCTCTGTGTTATTAACCATTAACTTATGACGAATGAATCTCATAGCATAACATCAATTCGGGTCGATTCAACACAAATGTTCTTCTAACATTGTGCCCTCAAAATTGCCGGCATAGCCATGCCCATGATCAGGAAAACAGGATCATCATGCAATACTTGAGCCAGTCTTAGAGGCCAGACTAGGAATACATTTTACCGTTTATTATTCCACACGTGCATATGAGTCTTCCTCCGAGCCTCGTGGTTATTGTAGACTCGAGAACCATAGCAGTTATAGCATGGAACATAAACCTAATTATGAACAGGGAGATAATCAATAACATATATTATTGCCTCTAGGGCATATCTCCTACATGCATGGCATAGCAGCACGTTATTCGAGGACTGCCCTATTGCAGTACTACGCAAGTTAGTCGGAGCGGGAAACATCTGGAGGTGTTTTACCAGCTCCGGGCATTTATCGGACAGATGAACTGGAGGGGAAAGTTCCATGTGCAGTATGTTAGAGGGGTGTGGCAGGTATGTGGGTGGCATATTCAGATTCTTCATATTTTTTTGATCATTTTTCATATATAAATTATTTTCATCCGAGTTACGGTTTAAAAGATATGATTTTTCAAAGTTTTAATCATTTTCTAGAATTTCTGAAATTATTTAATTAAAATTATCCGAAACATTAAAAGGTGACGTCAGCATGACGTAGGAGTGACGTCAGCAGTCAACTCTGGTTGACCAGAGTCAAATCTGACCAGTGGGTCCCACTTGTCAATGACTGGACTAATTAAACAGAGTTTAAATTAACTAATTAACCAATTTAACTGGTGGGCCCGCACTGTCAGTGACTGATTAGTAACTAATTTAATTAACTGATTAATTAACGTTTTATTTATTTATAAAAATCAGTTTATTTAGGCGGGACCCACATGTCAGTGACACGGGGCCAGCCTAGTCAGCGTTGACCGGGTCAATGGGCCCAGTGGGACCCAGGGTCAGTGGCTGAGCGGTGGGGCCCGCGGCGCCACGTCGGACGCTGAGTCAGCGCCGGTCACCGGAGCTCTCCGGCGAGGCCGAGCTCGGCGGCAACTCCGGCGAGCCCGGATTCGTTCTGTGGTGCACCGTTTTGGTCGTTCTTTGGCTTGCTCGAACGAGCACTTCGAGCCGCAGCCGGTGGTGGCCACGGCCGGAGCTGGGGAGGCCGGGATGGTCGCCGGCGACGATGTCGGGCGGCGGCGGTTTCGGGTGGCGTTTGGGTACGGTGACATAACGCGCTAGCGAGCAAACAAAGTGGCCGGGAGGCTCTATGCGAGGCAGCGATGCTAACGGGCACGAGCCCGAGACCATTTGGTCGCCGGAACAGTGACAGGGAGGAGCCATGCAGCGGCGAGCTCGGGCAAGTCGAGGACGGCGGCTAGAGGCAGTAAACGGCGATGGGAGAGAGAGAGGAGGAAGCGGAGGCTCACGTTGAGCCTGTAGATGTGCGAGAGTGAGCTCGGGGAAGGCTGGAGGCGGCGAATCGGGGCGGTGAACGTCGGCAGCCGTGCGGGGAAGACGAGCTCGAGCAACTCGATGTAGGGGCGTCCGGCTTCGGCTAGCCGGTGCAGTCGACGTGATCGAGGGCGGTGAGGACGTCAGACATGTCGGGGAGGCAATCGGGAGGCGGTGGCCGCGGGATCGAGAGGAGGACGGCGGCGAGCTTTCGGGCGCTCGCGCGAGAGGACGAAGACGAGCGACGGAGGGGGATTTGGTGGGCTAGGGTTTCGCGGGGGAGAGAGAGCAGCTCGGGGGAGCCCTTAACCTCGCCGGGGAGCCGCTGGATGGGCGACAGCGCGACGGCTGTCGCCGTGTCGGTGCGCGCGCACGACAGCGCGGGAGGAGGACGAAGGCGCGGTTGGGCTGGGCCGCGCTACACTGTGCACTCGAGGCCCACTGGCACAGTGCACTGCTTCCTTTTTCTTTTTCTATTTTCTGTTTTTCTGTTTTATTTCTGTTTTGCAAATAGATAGGCCACTAAATGACTTTTATAAAATGTGTGACTTGGTTCAAATATTACAGTGCATTATTACCTAACACCAGAAATTGGTTTGGATAAAATATAATTTCATTTGTAATTCTATTAATTAAAATGGTATTAAAATGTTGCTGTTTGCTACTGTTTTAGGTTAATACAGTCACTTAGGCATTTTTAGTGATGTTGTTTTCCTGAACATAATTAGTTATGGATTATTTGCTATTTAATGAACATTTTTATTTCCAAATTGGAACAACTTTTATTTTCACTTTGAATTTGAATTATAATTTGAATTGGAATTTGAAATGAGGTATGATGCTAATGATGATTAAGCATTGTTAAGCAGGGTGACATGGCATTATCAAGAGGTGATCACTCTAGCTATTACATGGGGATGTTACATACAATCACTACAAAACTGCTACTCCTACTATTACTGTTACTATTGCTACTATTACTACTGCTCTTGAAACCATCATACTACTGTGCTACTAAACACTTTGCTGTAGATATTTAGTTCTCCGGGTGTGGTTGAATTGACAACTCAACTGCTAATACTCGCAAATATTCTTTGGCTCCCCTTGTGTTGAATCAATAAATCTGGGTGAAATACTACCCGCGAAAACTGTTGTGATCCCCTATACTTGTGGGTTATCAAGACCTTTTTTCTGGCGCCGTTGCCGGGGAGCATAGCTCCATCTGTTGAGTCACTTGGGATTTATACCTGTTGATCACTATGAAGAATCTGAAAGATGCTAAGACTAAGATTGTCCCCCCTATGACTAGAGGAGGTAAGGAACTGCCATCACACTCTACACTTGATTCACCTTCTTTTTTGAGTAGGCTTGCGACACCGCCACCTGTTATTCACTCTGATATGTCGCGAGTTATTGATGATACTGCTGCTGCTATGAATGATACTTATGATGATGCTAGTACTACGCTTGATAATACTGTGCCACTTGGTGAATTTCTTGATGAACAAATTGCTAAAGCTAAAGAAACTGAAAATGTTGAAACTCTTGAAAATTATGATTCACCTATTATGCCTAGCTCTCCTACTAGAGTTGAAATGCCTGAAACATCTGATGGTTATGTTTTTGATAGAGAGACAGCTAGGGCAATTCTTGCTTGTAATGATAGAGAGGAGGTTATAAAATTGCTTGCTGAGTTGAAAGAAAAATCTATGAGGGAGAGAATGAAATATGATCCTAAGTTTGCTACGTCTCCCATATTTGTCACCGATAAGGATTATGAATTCTCTGTCGATCCTGAGTTAATTACTTTGGTTGAATCTGATCCTTTTCATGGTTATGAAACTCAAACTGTTGTGGCACACCTTACTAAATTGAATGATATTGCCACCCTATTTGCTCATGAGGAAAAGATTCGTTATTACTATATTCTTAAATTGTTTCCTTTCTCATTAAAGGGTGATGCTAAGAAATGGTTTAATACTCTTGCTCCTACTTGTGTGCATAGTCCCCAGGATATGATATATTACTTCTCTGAGAAATATTTTCCTCCTCATAAGAAACAAGCTACCTTACAGGAAATATTTAACTTTGTGCAAATTGAAGAAGAGCATCTCCCTCAAGCTTGGGGGAGGCTTCTCCAACTACTTAATGCTTTGACTGATCATCCTCTTAAGAAAAATGAAATACTTGATATCTTTTATAATGGACTAACCGATGCTTCTAGTAACTACCTTGATAGTTGTGCTGGTTGTGTTTTCAGGGAACGAACTGTTGGACAGGCTGAAGTACTATTGAATAATATATTGAGAAATTTCGATGATTGGACACTTCCTGAACCACCACCTAAGCCAACTCCGAAGAAGAGAGGTATTCTATTCCTCAGTCCAGAAGATATGCAAGAAGCTAAGAAATCTATGAAGGAAAAAGGTATAAAAGTTGAAGATGTTAAGAATTTACCACCTATTGAAGAAATACATGGGCTCGACATCCCGACACAAGTAGTGGAGGTAAATTCTCTCACTAGATTTGGTGAAGGTGATACTCCATATAATAAATCTGCTAGTCAATGCCTGTATGAGTTTGATAATTACATCATTAAATAGGAACACTTTAATATGTATGTTAGCAATCAACTAAAACGAAATGCCACCATGATTGAATGCTTGAGCGATTTGATGTTTAGAACGGCTAATGATGTTAAATGCATGAGTAAACATGCTTCTATGGTTCAGACTCAGTTAGAACAAATTGTTAAGTCACAAAATGATTTGCTTGATGAAGTAAATAATAAAAAGAATGACCATGTTGTTAGAGTTGTTATTAGAGGAGGTAGCATGACTCAGGATCCTCTATATCCTAAAGGTCATCCAAAAAGAATTGAACAAGACTCTCAAAGAAATAATATTGATGCACCTAGTCCATCTAAGAAGAAAAAGAAAAGGAAAAATGATAAAACTTTGCCTGCTTCTAGTGAACATGAGATAGAAAAACCTCCTGAGAATCATAATGATGCTTCTATTTCAGATGCTGAGACACAATCTGGTAATGAACATACACCTAGTGATAATGATAATGAAGATGTTCATGTTGATGCTCAACCAGATAATGATGTAGAAATAGAACCTGTTGTTGATCTTGATAACCCACCTCCTAAGAATAAAAGATATGATAAAAGAGACTTTGTTGCTAGAAAACATGGAAAGGAGAGAGAACCATGGGTTCAAAAACCTATGCCTTTCCCTACTAAACCATCTAAAAACAAGGATGATGAAGATTTTGAGCGCTTTGTTGAAATGCTTAGACCTGTCTTTTTGCGCACTCGCTTGATTGATATGTTGAAAATGTCTCCCTATGCTAAATACATGAAAGCTATTGTCACAAATAAAAGGAAAATACCGGAAGCTGAAATTTCCACCATGCTTGCAAATTATTCTTTTAAGGGTGGAATACCTAAGAAGTTAGGAGATCCAGGAATACCTACTATACCATGCTCCATTAAAAGAAGTTATGCTAAAACTGCTCTATGTGATTTGGGAGCCGGTGTTAGTGTTATGCCTTTCTCTCTATATAGAAGACTTGATTTGAATAAGCTCACACCTACTGAAATATCTTTGCAAATGGCTGATAAATCCACTGCTATACCTATTGGAATTTGCAAGGATGTTCCCGTTGTAGTTGCAAATGTTACTATCTTGACAGACTTTGTTATACTTGATATGCCCGAGGATGACAACATGTCGATTATCCTTGGTAGACCCTTTTTGAATACTGTAGGGGCTGTTATTGATTGCAACAAAAGCAAGGTCACTTTTCATGTCAATGGTAATGAGCATACGGTTTATTTCCCGAAGAAACAAACTTCAGTGAATAGTATAAATTGTATTCAAAAGGTTTCGACAATCACTATTAGGGGATTCAAATTTCCTCTTCCTACTGTCAAAAAGAATATGAAATTCTTATTGTTGGGGAGATGCATATCTCCATTGAGGTAACTTAGTGTTATACGAAAATTCTTCGGTTTCATGCCATTCAGAAATAGTTTGTTAATAAGACTTGATCAACCTTATTAATGGATTCTTTTTGAGGGGCATGTGGTTGATGAATTTAGTAAGCACAACTTTCTGTACCCACCTTTTACCCTCTGTTATTTTTAGTAGAATAAAATAAAATGCCATGATTATCCTGTTTTCTGATTTTTCCGTGCAATAAAAAAATGGCCCAAAAATAAAAGTTCTCAGAATGCCATGAAAATTTAGTATGATTTTTTCCAGAATATTTAAGAATTTTTGGCACTGAACACACCCCAGGGGGATGCACCTGTGAGCCACAAGCCCACATGGCGCGCCCACCCCCCTGGGCGCGCCCAGCAGGCTTATGGGTCCCACGGGGACCCACTCACTTATGCCAACCACCCATCTCCTTCTTCTTCCTCCAGAAAAAATCAAACTTGCTCCCAAGCCCGTGTTCTTGCTCATTTTGCTGTGATTTTCGATCTCCTTGCTCGGAACTCCATTTCCAAAACTGTTTTGAGGAATTACTCCTTGGTATCTGACTCCTCCAATGCTCCAATTAGTTTTTGTTCTAGTGCTTTATACTTTGCAAATTTTTGTTGCTGTGGTGACCATGTTTATGAGCTTGCATGTTGAATTTGTATGGTCCAAAGTAGTTTTCATGCATGATATAGCTTCTAGATACATGTGGGAGTAGTTGGTATCAATTTTGTTGAGTTTTGTTCACTTTTATTTTGAGTCACTAAAAATTTCAGAAAATTTCAGAAAAAAAATGCTCAAATGGAGGTTGAGGGGTTCTTCGAGCCGGAACCCCAAGGAGGCTCCTAAGCCCAAGTATACACTTCCTTGTGCAGCCGAGGTGCGGCCGTGCGAATGGCCATGCAACACGTTCTTGAGGGATGCGGGGATTTTCGACGATTTCTATCATTTGGCGAACAATGCCGGCATTATCCCGTTCCTCGAAGATAAGTGTGACCAGTATCTTCTCCTCACTAATACTTTCGTGCAAAGCAGTCATTTACATGCTAGGAGAGATACACCCACAGTGACATTTAATTTATATGATGTTCCCAAAGAGATGACACTTGAGGATTTTTGCGAGGTATGCAAACTTCCCAACGAGGGCAGCCCATTAGAGCCACACCCGAGGGATGTCTCGGAGTTCATCTCTGAGGTTACCGTGGGGGAGTCGAGGGGAGTTTCTGAGGCTAGGGTTGCTAGTTTACATTTCCCCGTTTTGCGCTATTATTCATTATTTGCTGGGAGGTGTTTGACTGGTCGGTGGGAGAGTGGCACACTCAGTTCGCCTGACCTTGCTATTTTGCGCCACGCACTTTTTGCTGATAGGACCTTTAGTTTGGGTGCTATGGTTGCTGCTACTTGTAGTCTGCGTTGGTATTTCCCGGAAGAGGAGAGGATCATGCAGTACAGTAGAGATAAGTATTTCCCTCAGTTAAGAACCAAGGTTATCAATCCAGTAGGAGAACCAAGCAAAATTCCGTTAAGCGCACCTGCACACACAAGAGCAAACACTTGCACCCAACGCAAATAAGAGGGTTGTCAATCCTCCTAGCGGTTATTTGCAAGGATTAAATCTTATCGAGATAAATAGATAAACTAAATTACTAATTAAATTAAAAGTAAATAAATTGCAGCAAGGTATTTTTAGGTTTTTTATATAATAAAGATAGACCCGAGGACCATAGTTTTCACTAGAGGCTTCTCTCTTGAGCACATAAACATACGGTGGGTAAACAAATTACTGTTGGGCAATTGATAGAAAAGCAAATAATTATGACAGATTCATGGCAATGATCATGTATATAGGCATCACGTCCAAGACAAGTAGACCGACTCCTGCCTGCATCTACTACTATTACTCCACCCATCGACCGCTATCCAGCATGCATCTAGGGTATTAAGTATGAAACAGAGTAACGCCTTAGGCAAGATGACATGATGTAGAGAAGCAAATTCAAGCAATATGAATAAACCCCATCTTTTTATCCTTAATGGCAACAATACAAATACGTGTCATGTCCCTTTCTGTCACTTGGATTGAGCACCGCAAGATTGAACCCATCACAAAGCACCTCGCCCATTGCAAGATAAATCAATCTAGTAGGCCAAACTAAACCGATAGATCGGAGAGAAATACAAAGCTATAACAATCATGCATAAAAGAGTTCAGAGAAGACTCAAATATTTCTCATGAATAATCTGATCATAAACTCACAACAAACACACCGCAAAAGAAGATTACATCGGATAGAACTCCAAGAACATCGAGGAGAACATTGTATTGAAGATCAAAGAGAGAGAAGAAGCCATCTAGCTACTAGCTATGGACCCGTAGGTCTGTGGTAAACTACTCACACATCATCAGAAGGGCAGCAAGGTTGATGTAGAAGCCCTCCATGATCGATTCCCCCTCCGGCAGAGTACCGGAAAAGGCCTCCAGATGGGATCGTGGAAGAACAGAGGCTTGCAGCAGCGAAAAGGTTTTCTCTTCTGGCTCTCTGGGGGTTTCCCAATATTTGTGAATTTATAGAAGTGGAATTAGGTCAAAAGGAGTCACGTGGGCCCCACAAGGTACCACGGCACCCCCCCTTGGGCGCGCCCTAGTGCCTTGTGAAGCCCCCGTGGGGCTTCTGGCCTCGTCCCGAAGCTTCCCAGGTTTCTTTTGTCCAGAAAAAAAATCTCGAAAAAGTTTCGTGGAATTTCGACTTCATTTGGTACTGTTTCTCTGAAAAGCCAAAAACAAGCAGAAAACAGCAACTGACACTAGGCACTGGGTTAATAGGTTAGTCCCAAAAAATGATATATAATTGCATACAATTGCATATAAAAACATCCAAGATTGATACTATAATAGCATGGAACAATCAAAAATTATAGATACGTTGGAGACGTATCAAGCATCCCCAAGCTTAATTCCTGCTCGTCCTCGAGTAGGTAAATGATAAAAACAGAATTTTTGATGTGGAATGCTACCTATCATGTTTCATCATGTAATATCTCTCTTACGGTATGAATAATAAGATCCAAATGATTCAAAGCAATGGTCTATAATTTGATATAAAGACATCAATACTCAGGCATACTAGCAAACAATCATGTCTTTCAAAATAAAAATGCTAAAGAACGTTATCCCTACCTAATCGTATAATCCTGTCATGCTCCATCTTCTTCACACAAAGTATTTATCATGAACAACCCCGGTTTTAGCCAAGCAATTGGTTCATACTTTTGAACGCGCTTCAGCTTTTTCAACTCCCACGCAATACATGAGCGCAAGCCATGGATATAGCACTATGGGTGGAATAGAGTATGGTGATAGAGATAAATAGGAGAAGTAAAAAATGGAGAAAGTCTCACATCAACGAGGCTAATCAACGGGCTATGGAGATGCCCATCAATTGATGTCAATGCGAGGAGTAGGGATTGCCATGCAACGGATGCACTAAGAGCTATAAGTGTATGAAAGATCAACATGAAAACTAAGTGGGTGTGCATCCAACTTGCTTGCTCATGAAGACCTCGGGCATTTGAGGAAGCCCATCATCGGAATATACAAGCCAAGTTCTATAATGAAAAATTCCCAATAGTATATGAAAGTGACAAAATAGGAGACTCTCTATATGAAAAACATGGTGCTACTCTGAAGCACAAGTGTGGAAAAAGATAGTAACATTGCCCCTTCTCTCTTTTTCTCTCATTTATTTTTTCTTTTTCTTTTCTTTTTTTTCTCTTATATATATATTTATATTTATATTTCATGGCTCTTTTTCGCCTCTTTTTTCTATTTTTTTATTTTCGTCCGGAGTCTCATCCCGACTTGTGGGGGAATCATAGCCACCATCATCCTTTCCTCACTGGGACAATGCTCTAATAATGATGATCATCACACCTCTATTTACTTACAACTCAAAATTACAACTCGAAACTAGAACAAAAATAAGACACTATATGAATGCCTCTGGCAGTGTACCAAGATGTGCAATGATGCTAGCGTAATATGTATGAAAATGATGAACGGTGGCTGAGCCACAAATACTATGTCAGCTATATGATCATGCAAAGCAATATGACAATGATGATGTGTGTCATAAAAAACGGAACACTGGAAGTTGCATGGCAATATATCTCGGAATGGCTATGGAAATGCCATGATAGGTAGGTATGGTGGCTGTTTTGAGGAAGATATAAAGAGGCTTATGTGTGATAGAGCGTATCATATCATGGGGTTTGGATGCACCGGCGAAGTTTGCACCAACTCTCGATGTGAGAAAGGGCAATGCACGGTACCGAAGAGGCTAGCAAATTGCGGCAGGGTGAGAGTGCATATAATCCATGGACTCACATTAGTCATAAAGAACTCACATACTTATTGCGAAAGTTTATTAGCCCTCGAAGCAAAATACTACTACGCATGCCCCTAGGGGGGAGGTTGGTAGGAGTTAACCATCGCGCGCCCCCGACCGCCACACAAAGGAAGTCAATCAATAATAATTCATGCTCCAACTTCTTAGCATAATGACAGACCATACATGCATGCTTCGGGAATCACAAACCTTAACACAATTATTCTTACTAAACCACAATTATGTACTAATACCTCCCACATATTACCATCTTAATATCGCAAAACTATTGCAAGGAATCAAATTTATCATATTCAGTGATCTACATGAAAGTTTTTATTATATCCCTCTTGAATACCTATCATATCAGGACCAAATTCATAACCCGTGCATACTACCATTGCTATCATGAGACTCTCAAAAAGATATATGTGAAGCATGAGAGTGCAACTATTTCTTTAAAATATCATCACCGCCGTGCTCTAAAAGATATAAGTGAAGCACTAGAGAAACTGCCTAGCTCAAAAGATATAAGTGAAGCACATAGAGTATTCTAACAAATCAGAAATAATGTGTGTCCCTCTCAAAAAGGTGTGTTCAGCAAAGATGATTGTGACAAACTAAAAAGCAAACAACCTATTTCACAAGACGCTCCAAGTAAAACACATATCATGTGATGAATAAAAATATAGCTCCAAGTGAATTACCGACAGATTGTAGACGAAAGAGGGGATACCTTCCGGGGCATCCCCAAGCTTAGATGCTTGAGTCTTCCTTGAATATTACCTTGGGGTGCCTTGGTCATCCCCAAGCTTAGTCTCTAGCCACTCCTTATTCCTTTGTCCATCGTAGTGTCACCCAAAACTTGAAAACTTCAGCACACAAAACTCAACAGAAACCTCGTGAGATCCGTTAGTATAACAAACAAATCTTTAACTTTAGGTACTGTAGTAAATTGATTCATATTTAATATTGGCATAATGCTACTGTACTCCAACTTCTCCATGACTCATACCCCCCGATGCGATCCATAGATTCATCAAAATAAGCAAACTACGCAACAAAAACAGAATCTGTCTAAAACAGAACAGTCTGTCAAGATATATTTAAAAGTCATACTTCTATAACTCTAAACATTCTGAAAAATTAGGAAAACGTGGTAAATTCATATACCAATACTGTGTAAAAATTTCAGATTTTTCTGATGCTCTAGTACAGAATTAAAATTCCAGCACTGGACGCAAAACTTTCTGTTTTCCAAACAGCATCAATTATACTATCTTCCAAATCATCCCAAAGGCATTACTTGGCACAAACACTAATTAAAACATAAAAACATAGTCATAACAGAAGCTATAATCATGCAAACACTCAAAAAACAGAATAAAAAAATTATTGGGTTGTCTCCCAACAAGCTCTTTCTTTAAAGCCATTAAGATAGGCTCGAGATTTTAATGATGCTCACATAAAAGATAGTAATTGAAACATGAAGAGAGCATCATGAAACATGTGAAAAACACATTTAAGTCTAACATACTTCCTATGCATAGGCATTTTATAGGAAAATAAATTATCAAGACAAGCAATATCTAGCATATGAAAGGAAGAAGAACGAAGCATTAACAATTTGAACTTCAAGAGAGGTAATTGAGTAACACGAAAATTTCTACAACCATATTTTCCTCTCTCATAATAATTACATGTAGGATCATAGTCAAATTCAACAATATAGCTAACATATAAAATATTCTCTTCACGATCCACATGCATAAAAGTGTTATAATCTTCCAAGGTAGTGGGATTATCATCAACTAAAGTCATGACCTCTCCAAATCCACTTTTATCAAAAAATTCATAAGATTGATAATTCTCCAAAGTAGTGGGCTCATTATTACCTAAAGTTGGTGCTTTTCCAAACTCACTTTTAATAGTATTTCAAACAATATTATCAATAACATATTCATCATGGGGCTTAAATAAATTTTCAATATCATAAGAAGCATTATCACCCCAATCATGATCATTGCAATAAGTAGTGGACATAACAAAATTATCATCCCCAAGCTTATAGTTTTGCATATTATTAACACAATTGACATTAATAGAATTTATGATAACATCATTGCAATCATGCTTTTCAATCAAAGAGTTATCATGAATCACTTTATAAATTTCTTCTAACACTTCATCACAATTTTCAGATTCATGATTTTCAAGCAAAACTTCATAGAGAAAATCAAGAGCACTCAAATCACTAGCAATTGGTTCATTATAATTGGATATTTTGAAAAGATTAGCAAGTGGATGGGGATCCATAGTGATCTTAAATTTTTATTTTACTTACTGTTCTTGAGTGTTGTCATGGCAATAAAAGCAAGCAAGCAAATAAATAAAATATTTTTGTGTTTTTGTAAAAAAAAATATAAGTGGGGAAGATGAAAACGAGAGGCAAATGCAAATAAAAGGCAAATAAAGTAAATGCAAGTGAATGATAATTTGTAAGAAGGTACTTGGTAATTTTGATGATGTTTCCCCGGTAACGGCGCCAGAAATTCTTCCTGCTACTTGTAGTCTGCGTTGGTATTTTCCCGAAGAGGAAAGGATGATGCAGTACAGTAGAGATAAGTATTTCCCTCAGTTAAGAACCAATTATCAATCCAGTAGGAGAACCAAGCAAAATTCCGTTAAGTGCACCTGCACACACAAGAGCAAACACTTGCACCCAACGCAAATAAGAGGGTTGTCAATCCTCCTAGCGGTTATTTGCAAGGATTAAATCTTATCGAGATAAATAGATAAACTAAATTACTAATTAAATTAAAAGTAAATAAATTGCAGCAAGGTATTTTTAGGTTTTTTATATAATAAAGATAGACCCGGGGACCATAGTTTTCACTAGAGGCTTCTCTCTTGAGCACATAAACATACGGTGGGTAAACAAATTACTGTTGGGCAATTGATAGAAAAGCAAATAATTATGACGGATTCATGGCAATGATCATGTATATAGGCATCACGTCCGAGACAAGTAGACCGACTCATGCCTGCATCTACTACTATTACTCCACCCATCGACCGCTATCCAGCATGCATCTAGGGTATTAAGTATGAAACAGAGTAACACCTTAAGCAAGATGACATGATGTAGAGAAGAAAATTCAAGCAATATGAATAAACCCCATCTTTTTATCCTTAATGGCAACAATACAAATACGTGTCATGTCCGTTTCTGTCACTGGGATTGAGCACCGCAAGATTGAACCCATCACAAAGCACCTCTCCCATTGCAAGATAAATCAATCTAGTAGGCCAAACTAAACCGATAGATCGGAGAGAAATACAAAGCTATAACAATCATGCATAAAAGAGTTCAGAGAACACTCAAATATTTCTCATGAATAATCTGATCATGAACTCACAATTCATCGGATCCCAACAAACACACCGCAAAAGAAGATTACATCGGATAGAACAACAAGAACATCGAGGAGAAAATTGTATTGAAGATCAAAGAGAGAGAAGAAGCCATCTAGCTACTAGCTATGGACCCGTAGGTCTGTGGTAAACTACTCACACATCATCGAAAGGGCAGCAAGGTTGATGTAGAAGCCCTCCGTGATCGATTCCCCCTCCGGCAGAGTACCGGAAAAGGCCTCCAGATGGGATCATGGAAGAACAGAGGCTTGCGGCGGCGAAAATGTTTTCTCTTCTGGCTCTCTGGGGGTTTCCCAATATTTTTGAATTTATAGAAGTGGAATTAGGTCAAAAGGAGTCACGTGGGCCCCACAAGGTACCACGGCGCGCCGCCCTAGTGCCTTGTGAAGCCCCCGTGGGGCTTCTGGCCTCCTCCCGAAGCTTCCCAAGTTTCTTTTGTCCAGAAAAAAAATCTCCAAAAAGTTTCATGGCATTTGAACTTCATTTGGTATTGTTTCTCTGAAAAGCCAAAAACAAGCAGAAAACAGCAACTGGCACTAGGCACTGGGTTAATAGGTTAGCCCCAAAAAATGATATATAATTGCATACAATTGCATATAAAAACATCAAAGATTGATACTATAATAGCATGGAACAATCAAAAATTATAGATACGTTGGAGACGTATTAGTTGCCCGGCGGTTGCACACCAACCGTTCGAGGGGCGCTATTTATGGTGGTATTTATGCTTCCCGTCTCGCTAAACATTTTGAGATTCTTATTAGGCACGATGAGAGGGAAGAGAGGCTTTTACCCATTATGCATCTTGATTACGACAGTATGGTTGGGCATGACTTCATTGATGAAAGCCCCGTTCGTTTTAGATATAACTTGGTGTTCAGTCAGGGCACTCGTGAGGTTATTATTCTGCCTGCACCTACTTTGTTTGATATTAATAAGGGCAGATACACCATCATGCCTGACGACATTTATGCTTATTGGGGCTTGGACCAGCCCCAAGCACCTGAGCCAGCACCAGCACCAGAGCCGTATCAGGAGCCCATCTATCAGTGGGAGCCTCAGGAGGCCATTTACCAGTGGGATCCTCAGCAGCCTCAACACTATCCAGGAGGTACTAATTTCGACCCGTGGATGTAGACCAACTTAGGCCAAAAGCCTAAGCTTGGGGGAGTACGTATTTCTCGCCGACATTACATTCATGTTCACACACTCATTCCAGTTGTCGGTGTTCATCCTTTTTCATTGTATATCCATGATAGTTTTAATTTTTTGCTTTCTTCTTGTGTGTTTGAAAAACTTTTGAAAATCCAAAAAAATTAGTTGTAGTTTCTTTCTTGTCTAGTTAATTCGTAGTAGTAAAAGAAAACCCAAAAATATTTCTCGTTTCTTCTTTTACTTGTTGGGAGCTTTCCCGTGTAAATAGTTTTTCTCATTTTTGTTTTTCCTTTGTTAATTTGCTTTCTTCAGAAAAACCAAAAACTTCAAAAATATTTCAGTGTGTTTCTCTGAATTTCTTTTCTTTTCGTTGAGTTGTTGCAAGGAGAAGACCACGATGAAAATGTTGAGTGGCTCCCATATGCTTTATTGTTGATCTAACAACGAGCCACTATTACTTTGTCTTCTCCTTTGAATAAATGTTTGCAGATTCCAGCTTAGTCCGCGGCACACTTGCACTATTATTATTATTATTATCACATCATTCGATCATGCAAGTGAAAGGCAATAATGACGATATTTGATGAAGTGATTGTGGTGAAGAAAAGTTGGTATGAACTCTTCTTGTTTTTTTCTTCGTAAATATGTTTAGCTCAGTATTCATGATTCAACATTATTATGAATAAACGTATTTGTGATGACAATTAGAGATTATAGTTACTCATGCCATGCTTAAATAGCTAGGAGTGATAATGATTTATCTTGTGTGTCAACTGCTACTTGTAGTCTGCGTTGGTATTTCCCCGAAGAGGAGAGGTGTAACACCCCTGTGTAATGAGCAACAGTGATCCATAATGATTATGCTAAGCCACTGTGATTTGCAATGCTTGATCATATTGGGTTAATGTTGGAAATAAGCCCTAGAGGCAATTAATAAAGTGTTTATTATCATATTTCTCCGTTCATGATAATGGTTTATTATTCATGCTAGAATTGTATTGACCGGAAACTTAATACATGTGTGGATAATAGACAAATACTGAGTCCCTAGTAAGCCTCTACTAGACTAGCTCGTTGATCAAAAGATGGTCAAGATTTCCTGACCATGGACATGAGTTGTCATTTGATAACGGGATCACATCATTAGGAGAATGATGTGATGGACATGACCCAACCGTTAGCATAGCAAATGATCGTTCAGTTTATTGCTATTGCTTTCACTATGTCAAATACACGTTCCTTTGACCATGAGATCAAGCAACTCCCGGATACCGTAGGAATACTTTGGGTGTATCAAACGTCACAACGTTACTGGGTGATTATAAAGGTGCACTACAGGTATCTCCGAAAGTGTTTGTTGAGTTGGCATGGATCGAGATTGGGATTTGTCACTCCGACTATCGGAGAGGTATCTCTGGGCCCTCTCGGTAATACAGCATCACAGAAGCCTTGCAAGCACCGTGACTAAAGAGTTAGTTGCAAGATGATGTATTACGGAACGAGTAAAGAGACTTGCCGGTAACGAGATTGAACTAGGTATTGGATACCGACGATCGAATCTCGGGCAAGTAACATACCGCCAGACAAAGGGAACAACGTATGTTGACATATGAGGTTCATCGATAAAGATCTTCGTGGAATATGTAGGAACCAATATGAGCATCCAGGTTCCGCTGTTGGTTATTGACCGGAGAGTCGTCTCGGTCATGTCTACATCATTCCCGAACCCGTAGGGTCCGCACACTTAAGGTTCGATGACGATTTAGTATTATATGAGTTATGTGATTGGTGGCCGAAGTTTGTTCGAGTCCCGGATGAGATCACAGACATGACGAGGAGTCTCGAAATGGTCGAGAGTTAAAGATTCATATATTGGAAGGCTATATTCGGACGTCGGAAAGGTTCCGAGTGATTCGGGTATTTTTCGGAGTACCGGGGAGTTACGGGAATTCACCGGGAGAAGTAATGGGCCTTATTGGGCCATACTGGAAAAGGAGAGGCAGGCCATGTGAGGAGGCGCGCGCTCCCCCTTGCCCAAACCGAATTGGACTAGGGGAGGGGGCGCAGCCCCCTCTTTCCTTTCCCTCTCCCTTCCCCCTTTCCTACTCCGTATGGGAGGTGGAATCCTACTAGGACTAAGGAGTCCTAGTAGGACTCCCCACACTTGGCGCACCCCTAGGGGGCCGGCCTCCTCCCTCCCTCCTTTATATACGGAGGAGGGGCACCCCTTGGAGACACACAATTGTCCCATAGCCGTGTGCGGTGCCCCGATCTCCGTTTTCCACCTCGGTCATATTTTCGGAGAGCTTAGGCGAAGCCCTGCCGGAATCACTTCACCGTCACCGTCGCCACGCCGTCGTGCTGACGGAACTCATCTACTTCCTCGACGTCTTGCTGGATCAAGAAGGCGAGGATCGTCACCGAGCTGCACGTGTGTAGAACTCGGAGGTGCCGTACGTTCGGTACTCGATCGGTGGAGCTCGAAGGATTGTTCGACTACATCAACCGCGTTGTGAGACGCTTCCGCTAACGGTCTACGAGGGTACATAGACACACTCTCCCCTCTCGTAGCGATGCATCTCCATGGATAGATCTTGCGTGAGCGTAGGAATTTTTTTGAAATTCATGCTCCGTTCCCCAACAGTGGCATCCGAGCCAGGTCTATGCGTAGATGTGTTTTGCACGAGTAGAACACAAGTGAGTTGTGGGCGTGGGTGTATACATATTGCTTGCCATTACTAGTTGTTACTTGATTCGGCGGTATTGTGAGATGAAGCGGCCCGGACCGACATTACGCGTACGCTTACGCGAGACAGGTTGCACCGCTACGTGTACTCGTTGCATAAAGGTGACTGGCGGGTGTCTGTCTCTCTCACTTTAGTTGAATCGGTTTCAATGAAGAGGGTTCTTTTAGAAGATCAAAAAGCAATCACTACACCACGTTGTGATTTTGCGTAGGTAAGAACGGTTCTTGCAAACCCGTAGCAGCCACGTAAAACTTGCAACAACAAAGTAGAGGACGTCTAACTTGTTTTTGCAGGGTATGCTGGTGATGTGATATGGTCAAGACATGATTTGATATAAGTTGTTGTATGAGATGATCATGTTTTGTAAGTTATCAGGCAACCGGCAGGAGCCTTATGGTTGTCTCTTTATTGTATGCAATGCCAACGCTATGTAATTGCTTTTCTTTACCGCTATGAGTTAGCAGTAGTAGTAGTAGCAATAGCCGGCGAGACGACCACGACGCTGCGATGGAGATCAAGGTGTCACGATGCTACGATGGAGATCAAGGTGTCATGACGCTACGATGGTGATCAAGGTGTCAACCCGGTGACGATGGAGATCATGACAGTGCTATGCTAATGGAGATCAAAAGCACAAGACGTTGATGGCCATATCATGTCACATATATATTGAATTGCATGTGATGTTAATCCTTTTATGCATCTTATTTTGCTTAGGACGACGGTAGCATTATAAGATGATCCCTTCACTAAATTTCAAGATAAGTGTTCTCCCCTAGTATGCACCGTTGCGAAGGTTCGACGCTTCTAAACACCACGTGATGATCGGGTGTGATGGATTCTTTCGTACGCATACAACGGGTGTAAGCCAGTTTTACACACGCAGAATACTTGGGTTAAACTTGACGAGCCTAGCATATACAGATATGGCCTCGGAACACAAGAGACCGAAAGGTCGAACATGAGTCATATAGTAGATATGATCAACATGAAAGATGTTCACCATTGATAACTAATCCACCTCACGTGATGATCGGACGTGGTTTAGTTGATGTGGATCATGTTACACTTAGACAACTTGAGGGATGTTAATCTAAGTGGGAGTTCTTAAGTAATTTGATTAATTGAACTTCAATTGTCATGAACATAGTCTTACTTGTCTTAGCAAATTTATGTTGTAGATCAATAGACCGCGCTGTAGTTCCCCTGTTTTATTCCTAGAGAAAACGAAGTTGAAAGTTGATGGAAGCAACTATGCGGACTAGGTCCATGATCTGAGGATTGTCCTCACTGCTGCACAGAAGGCTTATGTCCTTAATGCACCGCTCAGTGAAATACCCCTACGGCTTCGTCTGAGGACGTTATGAACGTCTGGCAGACAAGAAAAGATGACTACTCGATAGTTCAGTGCGCCATACTTTACGGCTTAGAACCGGAGCTCCAAATATGTTTTGAGCAACACGGAGCATATGAGATGTTCCAAGAGCTGAAAATTTGTTTTTCAAGCTCACACCCGGGTCGAGAGGTATGACACCTTCGACAAGTTCTATAGCTACAAGATGGAGGAGAACAGCTCCGTTAGTGAGCATGTACTCAGAATGTCTGAGTACTTCAAACACTTGAATCAAGTGGGAGTTAGACTTCCGAATAAAGTGGTGATTGATAGAGTTATCTAGTCACTATCACTAAGCTATTGGATCTTCGTGATGAACTATAAACATGCAAGGGATAGAAGATCCTTAAGCTATTCGCGATGCTACAATCTGCGGATGTAGAAATCAAAAAAAAAGGGAGCATCAAGTGTTGATGGTTAATAAGACCACTAGTTTCAAGAAGGGCAAGGGAAAGAAAAGGGAACTTCAAGAAGAACGGTAAAACAGTTGCCGCTCACGCGAAGAAACCCAAGGCTGAACCAAACCCGAGACTTAGTGCTCCCATTGCAAAGGGAAATGTCACAGGGAGCGGAACTTCCCCAAAGTAATTGGCAGATAATAAGACTGGCAATGTCAACAAAGATATTTGATATACATGTTATTGATATGTACCTTACTAGTACTCGTAGGAGCACCTGGGTATTTGATACTTGTTCAGTTGCTTACAACTTGAAACATGGAGCTTCGGAATAAATGAGGACTAGCTAAGAATGAGGTGACGATGTGCATTGGAAGTGTCTCCAAGGTTGATGTGATCACCATCGCCACGCTCTCTCTACCTTCAGGATTAGTGATGAACCTAAATAATTGTTATTTGGTGCTTGCGTTAAGCATGAACATTATATCTGATAGTGTTTATTGCAAGACGGTTATTCAATTTCAGAGAATAATTGTTATTCTATTTATTTGGATAATATCATTGATGATCATGCACTTAAGATGAAAGGTTTATTGAATCTTGATCGTAGTAAATACATATGTTCATAACACGAATGCCAAAAGATAATGATAGTACCACATATTTGTGGCACTGCCGCTTAGGTCATATCAGTGTTAAACACATGAAGAAACTCCATGCAGATGGGTTTTTGGAATCTCTTGATTATGAATCATTTGAGACATGTGAACCGTGCCTTATTGGCAAGATGACTAAAACTCCGTTCTCCGGAACAATGGAGCGAGCAACCAACTTATTGGAAAAAATACATACCGATGTATGCGGTCCGATGAGTGTTGAGGCGCGCGGTGGATATCGTTATGTTCTCACATTCACTGATGATTTGAGTAGATATGGTTATGTCTACTTGATGAAGCATAAATCTGAAACATTTGAAAAGTTCAAAGAATTTCAGAGTGAAGTAGAGAACCATCGTAACAAGAAAATAAAGTTCTTACGATCTGATCGTGGAGGAGAATATTTGAGTTACGAGTTTGGCAATCACTTAAGACAATGTGGAATTGTTTCATAGCTCACGCCACCTGGAACACCACAGCGTAATGGTGTGTCCGAACGTCGTAATCGTACTCTATTATATATGGTGCGTTCTATGATGTCTCTTACCAATTTGCCACTATCATTTTGGGGTTATGCATTAGAGACAGCTGCATTCACTTTAAACAGGGCACCATCTAAATCCGTTGAGACGACACCATATGAACTGTGGTTTGGTAAGAAACCTAAGCTGTCGTTTCTGAAAGTTTGGGGAAGCGATGCTTATGTCAAAAGGCTTCAGCCAGATAAGCTCGAACCCAAAGCGGATAAGTGCGTCTTCATAGGATACCCAAAGGAAACCGTTGGGTACACCTTCTACCACAGATCCGAAGGCAAAGTATTCGTTGCTAAGAATGGATCCTTTCTAGAGAAGGAGTTTCTCTCGAAAGAAGTGAGTGGGAGGAAAGTAGAACTTGATGAGGTAATTGTACCTCCTCTGGATAGTAGTACGTCACAGGAAGAAATTTCTATGACACCGACATAGACCAGAGAGGAAGTAGATGATGATGATCATGAAGCTTCGGATCAAGTTGCTACAGAACCTCGTAGGTCAACCAGGACACGCTCCACACCAGATTGGTATGGCAATCCTGTCTTGGAGGTCATGTTGTTAGACAACGGTGAACCTACGAACTATGAAGAAGCGATGGCAAGCCCAGATTCCGACAAATGGCTTGAGGCCATGAAATCTGAGATTAGATCCATGTATGAGAACAAAGTGTGGACTTTGGTAGACTTGCCCGATGAACGGCGAGCTATTAAAAATAAATGGATCTTTAAGAAGAAGACGGACGCTGATGGTAATGTCACCGTCTATAAAGCACGACTTGTTGCTAAAGGTTATCGACAAGTTCAAGGAGTTGACTACGATGAGACTTTCTCACCCGTAGCGATGCTAAAGTCTGTCAGAATTATGTTAGCAATTGCCGCATTTATGATTATGAAATCTGGCAAATGGACGTCAAAACGGCATTCCTTAATGGATTCCTTAAGGAAGAATTGTATATGATGCAACCGAAAGGTTTTGTCGATCCTAAAGGTGCTAACAAAGTATGCAAGCTCCAGCGATCCATCTATGGACTGGTGCAAGCATCTCGGAGCTGGAATACTCGCTTTGATGAAGTGATCAAAGCGTTTGGGTTTATGCAAGTTTATGGAGAAACTTGTATTTACAACAAAGTGAGTGGGAGCTCTATAACATTTCTAATAAGTATATGTGATTGGAAATGATGTAGAATTTCTGGAAAGCATAAAGAATTAATTGAAAGGAGTTTTTCAATAAAAACCTGTTTTTGAGTTATCCACGGTTTGGGCATCGAGATCTATAGAGATAGATCAAGACACCTGATAAAAGATTTTCACACACCTTGATGAGATTTTGAAGAAGTTCAAAATGGATCAAGTCAAAAGAAATAAGTTCTTGGCTGGTGTGAAGTGGAGTAAGACTTGAAGATCTAGGTAAAGGTTGTTTACATGTTAGGCATCAAAATCTATAGAGATAGATTGAGACGCCTCATATGACTTTCACAAAACATATACCTTGACAAGATTTTGAATAAGTTCAAAATGGATCAGTCAAAGAAGGAGTTCTTGATTGTGGTGAAAGGTGTGAAGTTGAGTAAGACTCAAATCTCGACCACGGCAAAATAAATAGAATGGATGAAGGTTATCCCCTATGCCTCGGCCATAGGTTCTATAAAGTATGCCAAGTTGTGTGCCTTGCCATGTGTCTGGCAAAAGAGGTACCAAAGTGATCCAGGAGTAGATCACTGGACAGCGGTCAAGAATATCCTGAAGTACCTGAAAAGGACTAAGGAAGAATTTCTCGGGAATAGAGGTGATAAAGAGTTTGTCGTAAAGGGTTACGTCGATGCAAGCTTTAAACACCGATCCGGAAGACTATGAGTCTCATACCGGATACGTAAAGTGGGACAGTCGGTTTGGAGTAGCTCCAAGCAGAGTGTGGTAGCAGCATCTACATATGACATAGAGATTTGCCAAGAACACACGGATCTGATTATTGCAGACCCGTTGACTAAAACCTCTCTCACAAGCAAAACATGATCAGCCCTAGAACTGATTGGATGTTAATTACATGGAGATGTAAACTAGATTATTGACTCTAGTGCAAGTGGGAGACTGTTGGAAATATGCCCTAGAGGCAATTAATAAAGTGTTTATTATCATATTTCTCCGTTCATGATAATGGTTTATTATTCATGCTAGAATTGTATTGACCGGAAACTTAATACATGTGTGGATAATAGACAAATACTGAGTCCCTAGTAAGCCTCTACTAGACTAGCTCGTTGATCAAAAGATGGTCAAGATTTCCTGACCATGGACATGAGTTGTCATTTGATAACGGGATCACATCATTAGGAGAATGATGTGATGGACATGACCCAACCGTTAGCATAGCAAATGATCGTTCAGTTTATTGCTATTGCTTTCACTATGTCAAATACACGTTCCTTTGACCATGAGATCAAGCAACTCCCGGATACCGTAGGAATACTTTGGGTGTATCAAACGTCACAACGTTACTGGGTGATTATAAAGGTGCACTACAGGTATCTCCGAAAGTGTTTGTTGAGTTGGCATGGATCGAGATTGGGATTTGTCACTCCGACTATCGGAGAGGTATCTCTGGGCCCTCTCGGTAATACAGCATCACAGAAGCCTTGCAAGCACCGTGACTAAAGAGTTAGTTGCAAGATGATGTATTACGGAACGAGTAAAGAGACTTGCCGGTAACGAGATTGAACTAGGTATTGGATACCGACGATCGAATCTCGGGCAAGTAACATACCGCCAGACAAAGGGAACAACGTATGTTGACATATGAGGTTCATCGATAAAGATCTTCGTGGAATATGTAGGAACCAATATGAGCATCCAGGTTCCGCTGTTGGTTATTGACCGGAGAGTCGTCTCGGTCATGTCTACATCATTCCCGAACCCGTAGGGTCCGCACACTTAAGGTTCGATGACGATTTAGTATTATATGAGTTATGTGATTGGTGGCCGAAGTTTGTTCGAGTCCCGGATGAGATCACAGACATGACGAGGAGTCTCGAAATGGTCGAGAGTTAAAGATTCATATATTGGAAGGCTATATTCGGACGTCGGAAAGGTTCCGAGTGATTCGGGTATTTTTCGGAGTACCGGGGAGTTACGGGAATTCACCGGGAGAAGTAATGGGCCTTATTGGGCCATACTGGAAAAGGAGAGGCAGGCCATGTGAGGAGGCGCGCGCTCCCCCTTGCCCAAACCGAATTGGACTAGGGGAGGGGGCGCAGCCCCCTCTTTCCTTTCCCTCTCCCTTCCCCCTTTCCTACTCCGTATGGGAGGTGGAATCCTACTAGGACTAAGGAGTCCTAGTAGGACTCCCCACACTTGGCGCACCCCTAGGGGGCCGGCCTCCTCCCTCCCTCCTTTATATACGGAGGAGGGGCACCCCTTGGAGACACACAATTGTCCCATAGCCGTGTGCGGTGCCCCGATCTCCGTTTTCCACCTCGGTCATATTTTCGGAGAGCTTAGGCGAAGCCCTGCCGGAATCACTTCACCGTCACCGTCGCCACGCCGTCGTGCTGACGGAACTCATCTACTTCCTTGACGTCTTGCTGGATCAAGAAGGCGAGGATCGTCACCGAGCTGCACGTGTGTAGAACTCGGAGGTGCCGTACGTTCGGTACTCGATCGGTGGAGCTCGAAGGATTGTTCGACTACATCAACCGCGTTGTGAGACGCTTCCGCTAACGGTCTACGAGGGTACGTAGACACACTCTCCCCTCTCGTAGCGATGCATCTCCATGGATAGATCTTGCGTGAGCGTAGGAATTTTTTTGAAATTCATGCTCCGTTCCCCAACAGTTAATATCTCATTTCAAATTCCACCACTAAATCCAATTCAAATTGCAAGTGAAATTTGAAGTTGCACAAAAATTGTGGCAAAATAGTTCATAATTTAGCAAATATTCCATAACAATTATTTGTTAAGGAAAGCAACATCACTTGTTTGATTAAATGAACTATAGCAATTTAATCAGTGCTATTTCAGCATTTTAAAATGCTATTTCATTGTGAAAAATTCATTTGGATTCATCTTGCCTTCAAAATAATTGTGGCAGTGCCTGAAAATGCAAAGTATTTAATGGGCCAAGTTCCACATTTTTCTAAAATGGTTGGGTAGCCTAAATAAATCCATATCTGTCTCTGTTTAAATAAATAAAAGAGAAAAACAGAAAATGGGAAAAGGTTAAGAGCTTACCTGGCCTCATGGCGCTGGCCCAGCCGGCCCAACCCGCGGGAACAGGGTCTTCTACCTGCTCCCGCCGCCGTGTCGCCCGCGCCATGGCCGCCGCGCGCTCCTCCGGCCACTCCTCGACACCTGCCACCACAGGGCCTCCGGGAGGATAAGGCCGGGCCTCATCCCGTCCCCCTGGACGCCTCGCCACTCCCTCTCTCCCTCTCCAGCGCTCGCTCGCTCCTCCCCTCTCTCTACCGAGCGCAGCCGTCGCCACCGTCCGTCTCCGCCGCGGCGACCGTCATCCCCGCTTCCCTCCGCCGTGTCCAGAGGCCTCGCCGCGCTCGACCTCGTCACCTGCGGCAAGCTGCTGCTACTAGGGTGCGCTGCAGCCCCGGGATCGAGTCGCCCCCTTTCGCCTCGGCCACCGGCATCTGCGACCTCCCTTGCTGCTACTAACCTGTCGCCGGGCCACCTTGCGCCTCCTCGGTGAGCACCGCACGTCCTCCCTCCGTTTCCTCCTCGTTTCGCTGCCTCTAGCCGTCGTTCTCGACGTGGCCGAGCTCGTCGCCGCCAAGCTCGTCGCCGGCAACGTTCCGGTGCCCTAACGCCCGCGCGTCGTTGTCCTCTGAGCTTGCACGCGCGCGTAGACCTTCCCCGGCCCTTTGTTTTGCTCGGAACCGCACCGGGTCGCCGTTTCTATCGTAGGCCGTAGCAGCGCCGCCGGTGGCCTCGTCGCCGGCGTCGTTTCTGGCAGCCCCAGCTCCGGCCAGTGCCTCCGTTTGACGTGGCGTCGTTCCCTAGTCCGAACGCGCCTGGCCGCATCGCAAATGGGCCACCACAGCAAGATTCCGGCATAAATCGAGCCGCTTCGCAGCGTCCACGGCTCGCCGGAGCCGGCAGCCGACGTGGCAAGGCCTGGGGCCCACCTGGGTCCCTGCCAAAGGGCCCCCTGACCCCATTTGACCGCGTTGACTTTGGTCAACGCGCTGACCGGGCACCGTTCACTCTGTCAGGTGGGTCCCATGTGTCAGATGGTTTAATTAGTGTTAAACTACTGCTAATCACACTAACACAGTGGCCCCACCGCTAGTTTAATTAGCCTAACAAATTTATTAGCCTCTGTGTCACTAATACGTCTCCAACGTATCTATAATTTTTTATTGTTCCATGCTGTTATATTATCAATCTTAGATGTTTTTATATGCATTTATAGCAATTATATATCATTTTTGGAGACTAACCTATTAACTTAGTGCCCAGTGCCAGTTGATGTTTTCTGCCCTATTTTTGTTTTACCGAAAATCAATACCAAACGAAGTCCAAATGCCACGAAACTTTTTGGTGATTTTTTATTGGACAAGATAAACACTAGAAGCTTTGGGAGAGGACCAGATGCCAGAAGGGGTGGCCATGAGCCACAAGGGCGCGCCTGGGGGGGGGGGGCAGGCGCGCCTTGATGTGTACCTAAGGCCATTAGTTGAAGAACTTTTACAGCTGTGGAATAAGCTCCATTTGACCTAATTCCACCACTATAAATTCAGAAAAAATCAGAAACCCTTAGGAGAGTCCACGAAATACTTTTTCCGCTGCCGCAAGTTTCTGTTCTCGAGAGATCCCATCTGGAGGCCTTCTCCGGTACTCCGCCGGAGGGGGAATCGATCACGGAGGGGCTCTACATCAACCTTGCTGCCCTTCCGATGATGCGTGAGTAGTTTACCACAGACCTTCGGGTCCATAGTTAGTAGCTAGATGGCTTCTTCTCTCTTTTTGATCTTCAATACAATGTTCTCCTCGATGTTCTTGGAGTTCTATCAGATGTAATCACTTTTTACGGTGTGTTTGTTGGGATCCGATGAATTGTGAGTTTATGATCAGATTATCCATGAATATTATTTGAGTCTTCTCTGGTCTCTTTTATGCATGATTATTATAGCTTCGTATTTCTTCTCCGATCTATTGATTTGGTTTGGCCAACTAGATTGATTTATCTTGCCATGGGAAGAGGTGCTTTGTAATGGGTTCGATCTTGCGGTGCTCAATCCCAGTGACAGAAAGGGACATGACACGTATGTATCATTGCTATTAAGGGTAAAAAGATGGGGTTTATTCATGCGTGAGTTTATCTTATCTACATCATGTCATCGTTCTTAAGGCATTACTCCGTTCTTTATGGACTTAATACACGAGATGCATGCTGGATAGCGGTCGATGTGTGGAGTAATAGTAGTAGATGCAGGCAGGAGTCGGTCTAGTTATCTTGGACGTGATGCCTATATACATGATCATTGCCTTGGATATCATCGTGATTATTTGCTTTTCTATCAATTGCCCAACAGTAATTTGTCTACCCACCGTATGCTATTTCTCGAGAGAAGCCTCTAGTGAAAACTATCGCCCCCGGGTCTATCAAAATCATATTACTAAAACCCTAAAAATATTGCTGTCATTTTGTTTTATTTATTTTATTTTGTATTTTTGTTTCAATCTATCTATTTATCACATACAATTTAATCTTGCAATTGACCGCCGAGGGATTGACAACCCCTCAATTGCGTTGGGTGCAAGGATTTGTTGTTTGTGTGCAGGTGCCGCTAACGAGGTGTTGCATGATTCTCCTACTGGTTCGATAACCTTGGTTTCGTAACTAAGGGAAATACTTATCTCTACTGTGCTGCATCATCCCTTCCTCTTCGGGGATAATACCAACGCTAGCTACAAGTAGCAGACAGCTCGTATGCCACACCATGGCTGTTGATGCGACTGGGTTCCTTACTATCTTGGTCGATCTTTTGACCAGGCTGGGATATCGCTGGTACCCCGAGTACATAGTTTACGAGGACTACCGCGAGTTCAACCAGGAGCAGTACCACGCTGTGGTTCGTATCTTTGATCGGCAGAACAACTCCATCACTGAGTTGCACACCTTTCATGGTGTTGGAGTGACTGTTGATATGGCCGTCCATGATGCTGCCTATACTGCTATTGCCCGTCTCCGTGGAGAGCACAGTCGCTTGGAGGAGACTGCTTTCAGATATATCCCGCATGCCCTCGATGGGGACGAGACTGGATACTACACTGTTGTCTATACTCCTTATGTGATGTGTCGCTATGACCCGCAGGTTTTGGTACAGTACACTGAGGCTCTAGATCGCACTACCCGAGCTCTTGCTGTTGAGTTGTACGCCACTCGTGCTTGTCTTTACGACGCTCTGACACAGTTGCTGCCAGCAGTCAGTGCATGGATGCATCCAGAGTACATCCTTTACCCGTGCAGGACAGAGTTGCCACCAGGTCTTGAGTGGCCTGCTGTTGGAGGTTGTACTCCTCCACGTGGTCCTCTTCTTCCAGTTCGGGACCAGGTTCTGCACCAGAGTATTCACGGAGCGCAGGATCCTTACATCGAGGGTACCCTGGGTCCTCACCTACAGCTGCCTGGCTTCAGTGGTTTTCCCCAACGTTGATGTAGCTATCGCTATGTCCCGTTGTTGTATCCCTCCACCGCGTGCCTGCGTGCCGCCTAGATGTCTAGCTTTCCTTTCCATTGTTGTAACGCTGGCTTGTAACCGAACTTATGTATGGATCTGTATGTCATGCTTGACTATGTGGTATCTAATGCACTTCCTTTGATTGTGCGTGTTACTTCATGAATGATTCCATACATCTGCATTACTCGTTTCTAAACTACCCCCTGTTGAATTTTAGCAGGATGGTTAGACCCGCAGGTCGAGGCCGTGGTGCCAACAATCCACCACCGCCCGACTATATGGCTGGAATGATGCAGCAGTGTGAACTGATCCACCAATTCATCCAAGGGTTTATGGATCAGTTTCCCCGTCCGAATGCCAACCAGCAGCTAGCCTCAATAACCTTGCAAGAGTTTGTGCGCCTCAATCCAACTGTCTTCCGCAACTCAGTGTAGCCACTTGATGCTGATGACTGGCTCCATGACATCACATACGAGATGGAGTCAGCCAATGTTGCCCCTGCCAGCTATGTTACTTTCGCATCCTACTTTCTGAAGGGACCTGCAGCTCAATGGTGGGACAGTCACAGGCGTACCCTAGCTGTTGGAGCTATCATCACCTGGGTGGAGTTCCAAGCTGCCTTCCGTGCCCGTTACATTCCGCAAGGAGTCATGGACCGGAAGAAGCGTGAGTTCCGCAACCTTACCCAGGGCAACAAGACTGTGGAAGTCTATCAGCGGGAGTTTCTTGAACTATCTCGATATGCTGAAGAGGATATTGGTACTGATGCCCGCAGATAGGAGAAGTTTCGTGAAGGGCTCAACCCAGATATCAAGCTCGCACTCTTAGTCCAAGACTTTGCTGACTTCGCCACCCTGGTGAACAAGGCTATTCAGGTTGAGACTGGTCTGAAGGATCACAAGGACGCGCTCAAGCGCACCCATGAAGTGGGCTCATCTTCGAGCTCGTCTTCCCAGAAGCGCCGTATCTAGATTCCTCACAGCATGTACCATCCAACGGTACCTGCTCCAAGGTCTTCGTATGTTGCACCTCGTCTGCCTCCTCCACCTTCGAGGTAGCTGAGACCTCAAGCTCCAATGCTTTGAGCTCCTGCTCCCCATCCCGATAATGGGCTCTGCTTCAAGTGTGGCCGTCCAGGTCACCGTGCCAGAGACTGCTCTCAGGATCAGCATCAACTTGTACTTCCGTCAGCTGGCCGTGGTAATGGCCGTGGTAACAATCAGCCTCGCAACATCAATGCCAGGTCTTCTTATGGTCGTGGTCAGGCTTATCATGTCAACATGGCTGAAGCTCAAGACCAACCAGATACTGTGATGGGTACTCTTCTTGTTAACTCAGTACCAGCTTCTGTTTTGTTTGATTTAGGAGCATCGCATTCTTTCATATCAGAAGAGTTCGCAATCATGCATGGCATTAAATATGAAAAATTGCACCATCCGTTAGTGGTAAACACTCCCGCGGGCCAATGCCAAGCCTCCATGTTCAGCCCCGATGTTACCATTGAAATTGAAGGGTTGGACTTCCATGCATTTCCCATTATTTTGAAGTCTTCCAAAGGTGACCTCATTCTGGGAATGGATTGGTTGAAGGCTCACTCCGCCTTAATCAATTGTGCCACTAAGGCCGTCCAACTTCTGCATCCTTCGGATGAGATAGTAAACTACCATGTTCATCTCGTTCAAACTGCCGAGGCTCAGATTTATGCCCTGAATGCGTTAAACGCTTCTCCTCTTGAGGGGATAGAAAACGTTCCAGTCGTTCTTGACTTCCAAGATGTTTTCCCAGAAGAACTTCCAGGAGTACCCCCTGTTAGAGCTGTCGAGTTTGTTATCGACTTAAAACCAGGCACCACTCCTATTGCGAAGCGTCCTTATAAGATGCCGCCGCATGAACTCCTTGAGCTTAAGGAGGAAATCGACAAATCACTCCGCAAGGGTCTCATTCGTCCAAGTTCCTCTGCCTGGGGAGCACCTTCTCTCTTTGTCAAGGAGAAAGATGGTACGAACCGGTTAGTCCAAGATTACCGACCTATTAACCAGGCCACTATTTAGAACAAGTATCTGCTACTTGTAGCTTGCGTTGGTATTTTCCCCGAAGAGGAAGGGATGATGCAGCACAGTAGAGGTAAGTATTTCCCTCAGTTATGAAACCAAGGTTATCAATCTAGTAGGAGAATCACGCAACACCTCGTTAGCAGTACCTGCACACAAACAACAAATCCTTGCACCCAACGCAAATGAGGGGTTGTTAATACCTCGGCGGTTAATTGCAAGATTAAATTGTATGTGATAGATAGATAGATAGATTGAAACAAAAATACAAAATAAAATAAATAAAGAAAAAGTGCAGCAAGTATTTTTAGGGTTTTAGTAATTTGATTTAGATAGACCCGGGGGCCATAGTTTTCACTAGAGGCTTCTCTCAAGAAAATAGCATACGGTGGGTAGACAAATTACTGTTGGGCAATTGATAGAAAAGCAAATAATCATGACGATATCCAAGGCAATGATCATGTATATATGCATCATGTCCGAGACAAGTAGACCGACTCCTGCCTGCATCTACTACTATTACTCCACACATCGACTGCTATCCAGCATGCATCTCGTGTATTAAGTCCATAAGAACGGAGTAATGCCTTAAGCAAGATGACATGATGTAGACAAAGTAAACTCACGCATGAATAAACCCCATCTTTTTACCCTTAATAGCAACGATACATACGCGTCATGTCCCTTTCTATCACTGGGATTGAGCACCGCAAGATCGAACCCATTACAAAGCACCTCCTCCCATGGCAAGATAAATAAATCTAGTTGGCCAAACCAAATCAATAGATCGGAGAAGAAATATGAAGCTATAATAATCATGCATAAAAGATATCAGAGAAGACTCAAATAATATTCATGGCTAATCTGATCATAAACTCACAATTCATCGGATCCCAACAAACACACCGCAAAAAGTGATTACATCGGATAGAACTCCAAGAACATCAAGGAGAACATTGTATTGAAGATCAAAAAGAGAGAAGAAGCCATCTAGCTACTAGCTATGGACCTGAAGGTCTGTGGTAAACTACTCACGCATCATCGGAAGGGCAGCAAGGATGATGTAGAGCCCCTCCGTGATCGATTCCCCCTCCGGCGGAGCGCCGGAAAAGGCCTCCAGATGGGATCTCTCGAGAACAGAAACTTGCGGCGGGGAAAAAGTATTTCGTGGACTCCCCTGTTGGTTTCCTGATTTTTGGGAATTTATAGTGGTGGAATTAGGTCAAACGGAGCTGAGGTGGGCCCACGAGGCACCAGGGCGCGCCTGCCCCCCCAGACGCGCCCTGGTGGCTCGTGGCCACCTCCTCTGGCGTCTGGTCTTCTCCCGAAGCTTCTAGTGTTTATCTTGTCCAGAAAAAAATCTCCAAAAAGTTTCATGGCATTTGGACTTCGTTTGGTATTGATTTTCTGTAGAACCAAAAATAGGCAGAAAACAGCAACTGGCACTGGGCACTAAGTTAGTAGGTTAGTCCCAAAAAATGATATATAATTGCTGTAAATGTATATAAAAACATCCAAGATTGATAATATAACAGCATGGAACAATCAAAAATTATAGATACATTGCAGACGTATCAGCATCCCCAAGCTTAATTCCTGCTCGTCCTCGAGTAGGTAAATGATAAAAACAGATTTTTTTTATGTGGAATGCTGCCTATCATATTCATCATATATTCTTTTCCTTTATAGCATGGACATTGGACTTGAATGATTCAATAGTGTATAGTTTGACATGAAGATATAAATACTCAAGCATACTAACAAGCAATCATGTCTTTCAAAATATCAATGCTAAAGAAAGTTATCCCTAGCCCATTATGCTCAATCATTGATCCATTCATGAAACACACTCAAATATTAGCTACACACAATGCACAAGTATGACAATAGTGCTCTCTAGTTGGTGCTTTTGTAAGAGAAGATGGAGACTCAAGTAAAAATAAAAATTGCATAAAAGTAAATAGATAGGCCCTTCGCAAAGGGAAGTAGAGATTTGCTAATGTGTCAGAGCTCAAGGCTGAAATTAAAGAGATAAAATATTTTGAGAGGCATGCTTTTCCCGTCAACGAAAACGACCGAGAATTCCCAATAATTTCCATGCTAGACACGTCATAGGCGGTTCCCAAACAGAAAGTAAAGTTTATTTCCTTTCCACCATTCTTTCACAATCCAAGGCTAGTCGTATCCACGGGTGCCCTCCAAACCAACACTTTCCAAGGAATTTTGTTGTTATTATTTTTGATTTCATTGTGGGACTGGGCATCCCTATTACTAGCCACTCTCTCGTGCAATGACAAGTGAATAAACACTCATCGTGAGAATAACACACCTAGCATGGAAAATAATGGCCACCCCCTGCCGCTTCATGAGCGGTACGGGCACACAAAACGGAAAAATTATTTTGAAAATTAGAGTTGGCACACGCAAATTTACTTGGAACGGCATGGCTATACCGCATATAGGTAGATATAGTGGACTCATTTGGCACAACTTGGGTTTAAGGATTTTGGATGCACAAGCAGTATTTCTGCTTAGTACAAATGAAGGCTAGCAAATAGATTGAGAAGCAACCAACCAAAAAGCAAAAACGGTCATAAACATGCATTAAACATAACTAACACCGAATAATGCACCATAAGTAGGATATAATTTCGTTGCATAACTATTGACTTAACGTGCATGCATAGGGAATCACAAACCTTAACACTAATATTCTTACTAAATCACAATTACTCACTAACATGACTCACATATTATCATATCCATATCGCAAAACTATTGCAAGGAATCATCCTTATCATATCCAATGATCTATATGAAAGTTTTTATTATATCCCTCTTGAATATTCATCACTTTGGGACCAAATTCATATCTTGTGCATTATTATCAAATCTCAAAAAGATTTAAGTGAAGCATGTGAGTGCAAATATTTCTTCAAAATTTCAATCTTATCAATTCTCAAAATAATATAAGTGAAGCATGAGAATTCATTTCTTCAAAATTTCAATCTTATCAAATCTCAAAATAATTTAAGTGAAGCATGAGAATTCATTTCTTCAAAATTTCAATCTTATCAACTCTCAAAATAATATAAGTGAAGCATGAGAGTTCATTTCTTCAAAATATAGCCACCACCGCGCTCAAAAAGATTTAAGTGAAGCACTAGAGCAACTGCCTAGCTCAAAAAATTTAAGTGAAGCACATAGAGTATTCTAACAAATTATGATGAATGTGTGGCTCTCTCAAGATAGGTGTGTTCAGCAAGGATAATTGTGACAAACTAAACAGCAAACAAAGCAAAGACTCATATAATACAAGATGCTCCAAGTAAAACACATATCATGTGACGAATAAAAATATCGCTCCAAGTAAAATTACCGATGGTTGGTAGAAGAAAGAGGGGATGCCTTCCGGGGCATCCCCAAGCTTAGACGCTTGAGTCTTCCTTGAATATTACCTTGGGGTGCCTCGGGCATCCCCGTAGGCTCTTGCCACTCCTTATTCCTTCATCCATCGTGATCTCACCCAAAACTTGAAAAGTTCAACAAAACCTTCGTGAGATCCGTTAGTATAACAAAATAAATCACTGCTTTAAGTACTGTTTCAAACCCATTCATATTTTATTTTTGCATTATACCTACTTTAATATAACTTCACCATGGCTTATACCCCCCGATACCGTCCATAGATTCATCAAAACAAGCAAGTAGTGCATCAAAAACAGAACAGTCTGTAGCAATCTATTTAAAAGCCATACTTCTGTAACTTCAAAAATTCTGAAAAATTAGGACAACGTGGGAAATTCATATACAAATACTTTGTAAAAATTTCAGATTTTTCTGACTCTCCAGTACAGAAACAAAATTCCAGCACTGGATGCAAAACTTTCTGTTTTCCAAACAGCGTCAATTATACTATCTTCCAAATCATCCTAAAGGCTTTACTTGGCACAAACACTAATTAAAGCACAAAAAACACAATCATACCAGTAGCATAATTGTGAAAACACACAATAACAGAAACAAAAGGCAAAAATGTATTTTATTCATTGGGTTGCCTCCCAACAAGCGCTATTGTTTTATGCCC
Source organism: Elymus sibiricus (assembly GCA_039707655.1). Lineage (NCBI taxonomy): Eukaryota > Viridiplantae > Streptophyta > Magnoliopsida > Poales > Poaceae > Elymus > Elymus sibiricus. The sequence goes on from CM077674.1 coordinate 261,185,351, forward strand.
CTAGCTAGGCATAATGTATAGTTTCAAGTATTGTCATCTTTAGTTTTAATAATCTTTATAGGAGTTTTCTCAAACCCGGGAGGTTCTTTACGCTTCCCATTATTCTCAGAAAAAGAGGCAATTTTAAGATCTAAAATATCCAATCGCTTATTACATAAAGAAATCAAAGTGTTCGTGCGATTGAGATTTCCACAAATATTTTTAAGAGGCTCGTTAGACTTTTGCAACTCAACCAAATTTTTCTGCATATCACCCAATTTGTCTAATATTTGAGCCCCCTCTTGACCAAAAGCAAAACCCTTTTGTGGTGGTGGAATCCCCAATATGCCTTCTATTATTTCATAGGCAATATTGGCCTCACTCTCAATAAAATTCCCCTTTGCGGCAAAATCCAAAAGTTGTCTATGATGCATGGTTAAACCTATATAGAAATATCGAAGCAAAAATTTTAAATCCCCTTTTATAGAGCAAACACGGTAGGATTCCATTAACCTATACCAAGCATCTTTAAGATTCTCTCCTTGTTTCTGTTTGAAGTAAAGCACTTCAAAATCCGGTGACAAAGGAGGGATAGTTACGCTAGTCATGATGACAAGATGAGCAAATCAAAGAGGCAAACAAGAAAAAGGCAAACGGAAAATATTTTTGTATTTTTGTAAAAAAAATTAGAAGTGGGTGAGATGAAAATGAGAGGCAAATAAAATAAATGCAAGGAGATGAGAGTTTATGCAAAGGTACTTGATAGATGTTGATGATGTCTCCCCGGCAACGGCGCCAGAAATTCTTCCTCCTACTTGTAGCTTGCGTTGGTATTATCCCCGAAGAGAAAGGGATGATGCAGCAAAGTAGAGATAAGTATTTCCCTCAGTTATGAAACCAAGGTGATCGAACCAGTAGGAGAATCACGCAACACCTCGTTAGCAGCACCTGCACACAAACAACAAATCCTTGCACCCAACGCAAACGAGGGGTTGTCAATCCCTCGGCGGTCAATTGCAAGATTAAATTGTATGTGATAGATAGATAGATTGAAACAAAAATACAAAATAAAATAAATAAAAGAAAATGGCAGCAATATTTTTAGGGTTTTAGTAATATGATTTAGATAGACCCGGGGGCCACAGTTTTCACTAGAGGCTTCTCTCATAGAAAATAGCATACGGTGGGTAGACAAATTACTGTTGGGCAATTGATAGAAAAGCAAATAATCATGACGATATCCAAGGCAATGATCATGTATATAGGCATCACGTCCAAGACAAGTAGACCGACTCCTGCCTGCATCTACTACTATTACTCCACACATCGACCGCTATCCAGCATGCATCTAGTGTATTAAGTCCATAAGAACGGAGTAACGCCTTAAGCAAGATGACATGATGTAAACAAAGTAAACTCACGCATGAATAAACCCCATATTTTTACCCTTAATAGCAACGATACATACGTGTCATGTCCCTTTCTGTCACTGGGATTGAGCACCGCAAGATCGAACCCATTACAAAGCACCTCTTCCCATGGCAAGATAAATCAATCTAGTTGGCCAAACCAAATCAATAGATCGGAGAAGAAATACGAAGCTATAATAATCATGCATAAAAGATATCAGAGAAGACTCAAATAATATTCATGGATAATCCGATCATAAACTCACAATTCATCGGATCCCAACAAACACACCGCAAAAAGTGATTACATCGGATAGAAGTCCAAGAACATCAAGGAGAACATTGTATTGAAAATCAAAAAGAGAGAAGAAGCCATCTAGCTACTAACTATGGACCCGAAGGTCTGTGGTAAACTACTCACGCATCATCGGAAGGGCAGCAAGGATGATGTAGAGCCCCTCCGTGATCGATTCCCCCTCCGGTGGAGTGCCGGAAAAGGCCTCCAGATGGGATCTCTCGAGAACAGAAACTTGCGGCGGCGGAAAAAGTATTTCGTGGACTCCCCTGTTGGTTTCCCGATTTTTGGGAATTTATAGTGGTGGAATTAGATCAAACGGAGCTGAGGTGGGCCCACGAGGCACCAGGGCACGTCTGCCCCCCCCCCCCCCCAGGCGCGCCCTGGTGGCTCGTGGCCACCTCCTCTGGCGTCTGGTCTTCTCCCGAAGCTTTTAGTGTTATCTTGTCCAGAAAAAAATCTCCAAAAAGTTTCGTGGCATTTGGACTTCGTTTGGTATTGATTTTCTGTAGAATCAAAAACAGGCAAAAAACAGCAACTCGCACTGGGCACTAAGTTAATAGGTTAATCCCAAAAAATAATATATAATTGTTGTAAATGTATATAAAAACATCCAAGATTGATAATATAACAGCATCGAACAATCAAAAATTATAGATACGTTGGAGACGTATCAGTATCCGCTTCCTCGAATCAACGATCTGTATGATCAACTTGCTGGATCATCAGTATTCTCTAAACTCGACTTGAACGTTTTATCTATTGGGATCGAAATCAAACGATGAGCAAAAATGATGAAAATAAACCAATTAGAACGTTTTATCTATTGGGATCGAAATCAAACGATGAGCAAAAATGATGGAAATAAACCAACGACCTACGGTTCATTCGACGGATAGCATCGCCGCACCCAACAACAAAAATAGGAGGAACTATGATGTTTAGGAGATAACTTGAGTGATGTTTGGAAGGCACGCAAAAGGAATTGGATAGTTGCTCACCGAGCATGAAGATACGATGCGATGAACTCGACGAACAGTGTTGACGGACATGCGGAATTCTTCGCGTGTGGTCGACGGATTGCGTTCTTTCTTCTCTGAATGGAATCATGGCGTGGAGGGGAACCTTTTGGCGCAAGGGTTCGTGCTGAAGTGGTCCGAATCACCGGGATCGAGCATCGGTGTCCATGGAGCACCATTCTTTGGAGAGAGTTTCTGGAGACAAAGAGGAAGAGGAAGGGAGAGGGCAAGGGTGTTACGGTACGGGAAGAGGAGGTCGGGGTGCACGTATATATACTCACGGATTATGAAGTGGTGGAGAATTAAAGGAATTAGAGGAGGGGTGCAAGTGCCTGTACGTTTTCTGCTGTGCGTCTCAACCTGTACGTGAGTGGAGGAAGGAGATGAAGCGCTTGGAGAGAAATAAATCAAGGGAGAGGGAGAGAGAATAATAGGAAGGGCAACAGTCTAGCATACATGCCTTTCTTCGCCTGTAAGTTTTTCCTTCTGTGCAAGGATGGGATGAGTACGTGAGGAAGACCACCACGTGATCTAAATGGGCTAAGGCCCAAGTGGAAATAAAATATAGAATGGAGGAAGAGAAAGAAAAACAGATTGGGTGTAGTTTGGAAAAATATCTGAGGTGGGTCGTACTAAGAGAAGATATAAAAGAAATGTTGTGAAAATTCGGCCCACAACTTGAGAACAATAAAATGGATTTTTGAGAGAGGAAAATGAGTTAGTCCTTCCTAAAGGAAAATCTAAAAAAAGGAATAGAAGCTCACAAGAATCAAACGAAGATCCAAAAATACAAATGCGCATAATTTAATATGCCGAAGACAAGGAAAAAATACTCGACGAAAAGAGAAGAATACAACTCAAATTTTAATTTAAGTTGGCATTAGTTCAAATTAAATCCATGATTTTGTGAAACTTTTACTAGTAGAAAACAATGAAATTTTCTGGCCCTACTTTTTGAAAACTTTTTCCTAACATTCCGAGAATCGGGATGTTACAAATCTACCCCCTTAAAGAAATCTCGTCCCCGAGATTCAGACTGACTAAAGAGAATGGGTTTTGTTTAACTTCGTCTTCGACACAATTCTTCTCAGGAACTTGTGGAATCACGGTTGATTCTGAACTTGGTGACAAGCGGCTTTGTGGTCTTGGTTGGAGATACTTCTCTGGCTGAAATTCGTTGTAGCTTGTTCAATGCTTGGAAATAGTCCTTCAGTCTTAGCGATGGTAATTTGATAACATCTTTGAGTGGTCGAACATTCTTCGGTCTTGCCCTTCTTCTTTGGGTCAAGGTTTGGTGCGGTTGGTCTCATTGATCCTTCTTTTTGGCCGAACCTTTATGGTAGTTGTATTGAAGGTATTCATATCTTCGTCTTCTTTGTTAATGAAGGTCTTCAAATCTTCAATCTCGCCCCAAATCACCGTCTACTACCCCCCTTAAAAGAGGTTTTCCATAGGGTTCACTTTGATAATAGATCTCCAAGCAGGTTGTTGCAACTTCGTTCATCTCAAGGTGACCTCCAGGGTTTATAGAGAAGAGGGAAAGAGCATAAGAGGAGTAAAAGAGTCCTACACAAGGTGGAGATACCCCAAAAGACAAACAAAAGATAACATTGAAATAGTCATGAAGATATCCAAATAAACCTCAAAAGCAACCCATTTTGGCAAATAAAGTTTTAGTATGACTGCATAGGAAAAACACGAGAAGAAAAATATGCAGCCGATACTCACACAAAAAAAAATTGTGTCTACAAGATACGAGTTCTACCACTACAAGGGTGTTAACCAACCTAATCCTATATGGCAGGTCACATCATAACTTGGTGCAGATCTTCAACGTTGATGATTGAAGTATGACCGATTGTTGTTGACTTTTTGACTTCTCGAGGTGTCTTCTCTTGGGACAATGTTGCTACTCGAAGCTTCAGTGGTTGAAGTTATCTTGAAATTCTTGGCACATCGTGTGAAGATTCTGACTTTTTAACACTAGGGGTGGGGAAATGGGTTTCACAAACTACGAAGAAGCTGGTAGAGAAGTAGAGTTTAAATTTTTGTTTGAATAAGATAAGGTAAGAAGAGCAATAGTGAAGAAGACTACGAGATATATTTTTTTCTAAAAATATTTTTCTTTAAAAAAATAGTCCTAAGGCTTTCCATTTCTAACTAAGGCCACGTGACTAGGTCGACATCGGCTCTGATACCACTTCTGGTAGAACCTGGAATTAACTTCCAGACCCTCCTGTGTATATTTGTCAACCCCAGGATCATTGTTGACAACACAGCGAAATGGTATCATTGCACAATACATATAAGTATTAAAAGTTTAATAAATATTACCTCAAGGCATACATAGGGAAATGTCTCATGACATTTTACATTCAGAAAACAGCGGAAAGTAAAATGCGTAGCGACTCCATCTCAGCCACAGGCAGTCGATGTAGTCCACGTGACCTCACTCCTACGGATCGCCATAGTAGTCGTAGTCGGCGCCCTCATCTTCATAGATCTCTGTTGTTCAACAAAATTATTGCCATGAGTACATTACGTACTCAACATGCCTCCCTCGGGGAAGGACCTAATAGCTACATGTGGCTTCAAAGGAAGGCAGTATGACTCATTTGCATAAAAGCTAATTTTCTTTGAAATAACATAGTACTTGGATAATAGCAGTTTTAGATGAAAACATGTTTTATCCCTAGAATAACTTTCATCAAAGTGAGGATCCTCAATCAACTCACACTCTTCATAGGTTCCAAGAATAGGGGCAAAGAGGGAATAAGCAAGACAGATCCTGTATGTCAAGAAAGATTCATGTGTCGTCCATGACCGTGGACACGGCTATTCGAATAGTTTTACACTCTGCAGAGGTTGTACACTTTACCCACACGACACAATCCCGACTTGTTGCCACCAGTGGCCGCTGGCGTAGTACACCATTTGGTATACCGGCAGGGAGATTGTGACGAGGTCTTTCATTAGACCACACTTACTGTGCCAAGCCCACTAGGTTTCAACACGGAAGTAACCGCAGCTCACAGTCCAGGCCCCCCTTTTGTGCCTAGGATACTCCTCGCAAGGCAGCTATCCCATCTGCGGTACGGCGATGACGACAATAAGGGTGAACTAACTAATCAACCAAGCCAGTGCCCATATAGCATGTGGCTGTACTGTTATCACAATCTTCAAATTCAAGACTTATTAGGCCTCATGCGGCACGGACGACTGATTGCCCCCTTCAGCTCATGAAGGGCAGCCAATCGCTCCTTCAATCCTTGATTCAGCTGTCGCCCGCGCCAGTATTCAGATGGTAAGTTTCACCCAGAGTAGAAGAGAATAGAGGAGATCAACAAGGGCCAACCGGCCTAGCTCAGCGAGCTCAACAATACGTTTCAAGTGTCAATGACTCAAAGGTCATTCAACAAAGCACCTATAGGGTAATAAGCATGGCTAAGCATTTCTACTCTACCAAAATACTATAATTCTACTCAGGTGTCAAGTGAATAGGCGACAAGCGGATCAAGGTAATGTGTCAATCGACACGCTAGCTACGAGATTAAAAAGCATGCATATAGTAACCATAAAACTCAATGCAATTTTGTAAAACGTAGGATAAGTATGATCAAAGGAGGAGGCATGCCTTCGTTGTTGAGTCCTTCAGTAACCTGATTCTGTCCATGTCCAACATCGTCGTCACTCCCTACTCGTCGTAACGATAGCAAATGAAAATCAAATGAATACCAGAGCAAAAATAAATCCAAATAACATCCAAAACAAATTAAGAGTGGATGGATAGCAAGATATTGATCAAGATGGAGATTCCAAAATGAGATAACACGATTGGAAGGTAATTAAGTAGAGGAGTCAATAGATAGGCAGGGTTTAGGTTGATGATGGATAGGCAAGGCTTGCCAACAAGACTAACGTTCTGATATGAACTATGCTACTAACACTATTAGTTCCCACTACAAAACTCGGTTAATTATATAGAAACTACTATATGACAAACACAATGAGATCAACACACACGGAATGGAACCATCCTATGCATTTTAACTACACAATCACATCATGGCATGATGAATGTAAAAGTTAACCACAAATAAATATTTAGATAGAATCTAAATATTTATAATGGTCAATGGCAACCAAACATATACATTAACTATATAATAATTCAAAAGCAAGTGTTCCACAAGATAACCAAACCAACATTATAAACCATACTAGTTAAACAATGAAACACCATACAACAACATGGATTGAGGTGGATCTAGGTTCGTTCCAAAAGCAATACCAAACCATGTAGATCCAATATCACAAACCCAACATATGTCAACTAATATAAACAAGTTAAACAACACAAGAAGTAAATGAATAACAATTGTCCTAAACATGACATGATAATACAAGCTAATGTAAACTCATCCTACCACAAGCAAGAACATGGCATGTCTAAGAGTAACCATTAACCACAAATAAATATTTAGATGCTTCTAAATATTTACAACGGTTAACATCAAGCAGAATCAAACATCAATCATAAAAACTATTAGCAAACATTTCTATAACAAGAGCCAGCACAATACTATGGAGGAAGCTAATTAAACAACTAAATTATAAGACACATATCATACAAGGCATGTGAATAGAAAATCATAAGGATGTCTTAACTATTAACACAAACATCAAACATACAAGTGATCATGAGAAGATACTAAACTAGGACATGCTCTTAATAATAATAAAAACATATACCTAAATAATGACTAGCAACAATATTACCACCACACGGTTGAAATAACACATCAAACTATATACGCTAGGTATATGATCAAAGCACAAGTCTACTAACATGGAAAATAACTACCCCAGGCATGAGATGAACTATTGCAACATGTATAGAACACTCATAGTACCAACATGTGACAAGGTAATCATCTATAAGAAACACGAGGGACTAAGTACTCAACTATAACACATAGAACATAACAAGACATGTAAGATCACTTGCATGAACGACAACTAGACATACAACAATACAATAGCTAGATAAACTAGAAATAGCGACTAAGAATGAATGATCATCACACAACATCCACACTAGGCTACCAATAGAATACAACACATAGCTATAACATAACTTAGTTATGAGAACTAACATAAATACCAAGCATGTCATTAGCACCCTACTATCATGCTAGTTGCAATAAATAAGCACATGGAGAAAGCATACTAAGCATGTAGGCAAGTAAACAGCTAGATCATGGCATCAACAATATCAAGCAATATACTATACTAGAATGAGTACCAGGATGGCATGCATTCCTATGTAGTACAACCTACACTTGCAAATACATAGAAGACAACTTAGGCATGATCCAACACATGAATTGGTACACACATGTGCTATACAATCTAGTTACACAATCCAACAACATGCGATGGTATTAATAAAGCAAGAATGAATCATGCCTATTAAAAATGTATGAGATCATACATTACTAACATGTATCTACTAACAAGCAAGGCTAACCATATGCATGCATTTACAATACAAACTAGCAATGACATGGTAGGCATACCATCAAACATGCATTCGACTTTGATCAAGTGCTACATGGCATGGTTAAAGGTAACAATCAAACAAAAATAAATATCTAGATAACTCTAAATATTTAATAATTAAACAACAACTAAGTATATACAATAACCATAGCAACTGATGACAAACATTTTATTCGAAAGAGCTAATCCAATACTATAACAAAACTACGTAAGCAATGCAATACTAACATGCGACAAATATGAAATAACATTGGGCTTAGTTCACCTTAAAACAATACTAGAACAAGATAGACTCTATTCTCAAGTATAATGTGACATGTCGTGACAACAAGTAATCACAATTAGTATAAAGAAAACTAGATAACAAATATAATGTAGATAAACAATAAGCTACCACATGTCATAACCTCAAATAAATAAAACACGTATGTAGCATGGATGAAAAGATTACGTACAACAACTCTAATATATCTCCATGACACTGAATAAAATACTTAAAACATCAAGTAAACAATAATTCACTAATAAAAAAAACTAGAGAAAACATATATCATTCTATGCATGGAATAAATAACTAAATTGTACACACACGTATCTTACAACTACATAGTGCACCAACAATTGTCTACATGAAACGACATGTAGAACTATTGTTGATAATTAAAATATACATTCAAACAAATATAGTAAATCGCTTGCAACTACTACGATTTATTAGATAAGTTATCTGACCCCACATCACACAAGTGAAAAATAAAGTGTCAAGAAACATGCACGTAATTCAATTTCCATTTAACTAAACGAACGCCTAATATGATCAAAAATAGATATATACCTCTATGATATATATAAAAAAAATCTAAAACAACGAGCAGGTTCCCATAACCACTTAGAACGTTTTATCTATTGGGATCGAAATCAAACGATGAGCAAAAATGATGGAAATAAACCAACGACCTACGGTTCATTCGACGGATAGCATCGCCGCGCCCAACAACAAAAATAGGAGGAACTATGATGTTTAGGAGATAACTTGAGTGATGTTTGGAAGGCACGCAAAAGGAATTGGATAGTTGCTCACCGAGCATGAAGATACGATGCGATGAACTCGACGAACAGTGTTGACGGACATGCGGAATTCTTCGCGTGTGGTCGACGGATTGCGTTCTTTCTTCTCTGAATGGAATCATGGCGTGGAGGGGAACCTTTTGGCGCAAGGGTTCGTGCTGAAGTGGTCCGAATCACCGGGATCGAGCATCGGTGTCCATGGAGCACCATTCTTTGGAGAGAGTTTCTGGAGACAAAGAGGAAGAGGAAGGGAGAGGGCAAGGGTGTTACGGTACGGGAAGAGGAGGTCGGGGTGCACGTATATATACTCACGGATTATGAAGTGGTGGAGAATTAAAGGAATTAGAGGAGGGGTGCAAGTGCCTGTACGTTTTCTGCTGTGCGTCTCAACCTGTACGTGAGTGGAGGAAGGAGATGAAGCGCTTGGAGAGAAATAAATCAAGGGAGAGGGAGAGAGAATAATAGGAAGGGCAACAGTCTAGCATACATGCCTTTCTTCGCCTGTAAGTTTTTCCTTCTGTGCAAGGATGGGATGAGTACGTGAGGAAGACCACCACGTGATCTAAATGGGCTAAGGCCCAAGTGGAAATAAAATATAGAATGGAGGAAGAGAAAGAAAAACAGATTGGGTGTAGTTTGGAAAAATATCTGAGGTGGGTCGTACTAAGAGAAGATATAAAAGAAATGTTGTGAAAATTCGGCCCACAACTTGAGAACAATAAAATGGATTTTTGAGAGAGGAAAATGAGTTAGTCCTTCCTAAAGGAAAATCTAAAAAAAGGAATAGAAGCTCACAAGAATCAAACGAAGATCCAAAAATACAAATGCGCATAATTTAATATGCCGAAGACAAGGAAAAAATACTCGACGAAAAGAGAAGAATACAACTCAAATTTTAATTTAAGTTGGCATTAGTTCAAATTAAATCCATGATTTTGTGAAAACACAATTAAGCTTTTATTAGCAGAAAACAATGAAATCTTCTGGCCCTACTTTTTGAAAACTTTTTCCTAACATTCCGAGAATCGGGATGTTACAACAACATCACTTGTTTTCTTAAATGAACTATAGCAATTTAATCAGTGCTATTTCAGCATTTTAAAATGCTATTTCATTGTGAAAAAATCATTTGGATTCATCTTGCCTTCAAAATAATTGTGGCAGTGCCTGAAAATGCAAAGTATTTAATGGGCCAAGTTCCACATTTTTCTAAAATAGTTGGGTAGCCTAAATAAATCCATATATATCATGTTTAAATAAATAAAAGAGAAAAACAGAAAATGGGAAAAGGTTAAGAGCTTACCTGGCCTCCTGGCGCTAGCCCAGCCGGCCCAACCCGCGGGAACAGGGTCTTCTACCTGCTCCCGCCGCCGTGTCGCCCGCGCCATGTTTGCCGCGCGCTCCTCGACACCTGCCGCCACAGGGCCTCCGGGAGGATAAGACCGGGCCTCGTTCTTTCCCCCTGGACGCCTCGCCACTCCCTCTCTCCCTCTCCAGCGCTCGCTCGCTCCTCCCCTCTCTTTACCGAGCGCAGCCGTCGCCACCGTCCGTCTCCGCCGCGGCGACCGTCGTCCCCGCTTCCCTCCGCCGTGTCCAGAGGCCTCGCCGCGCTCGACCTCGTCACCTGCGGCAAGCTGCTGCAGCTGGGGCGCGATGCAGCCACGGGATCGAGCCGCCCCCTTTCGCCTCGGCCACCGGCGATCACCGGCGTCTGCGACCTCCCATGCTGCTACTAACCTGTCGCCAGGCCACCTTGCGCCTCCTCGGCGAGCACCGCACGTCCTCCCTCCGTTTCCTCCTCGTTTCGCTGCCTCTAGCCGTCGTTCTCGACGTGGCCGAGCTCGTCGCCGCCAAGCTCGTCGCCGGCAACGTTTCGGTGCCCTAACGCCCGCGCATCGTTGTCCTCAGAGCTCGCACACGCGCGTAGACCTTCCCCGACCCTTTGTTTTGCTCGGAACCGCACCGCGTCACCGTTTCCGTCGTAGGCCGTAGCAGCGCCGCCGCTGGCCTCGTCGCCGGCGTCGTTTCCGGCAGCCCCAGCTCCGGCCAGTGCCTCCGTTCGACGCGGTGTCGTTTCCTAGTCCGAACGCGCCTGGCCGCATCGCAAATGGGCCACCACAGCGAGATTCCGGCGTAAACCGAGCCGCTCCTCCGCGTCCATGGCTCGCCGGAGCAACTCCGGCGCCGGCAGCCGACGTGGCAAGGCCTGGGCCCCACCTGGGTCCCTGCCAGTGGGCCCCCTGACCCCATTTGACCGCGTTGACTTTGGTCAACGCGCTAACTGGGCACTGTTGACTCTGTCAGGTAGGTCCCGCGTGTCAGATGGTTTAATTAGTGTTAAACTACTGCTAATCACACTGACACGGTGGCCCCACCGCTAGTTTAATTAGCCTAACTAATTTACTTAGCCTCTGTGTCACTGACAACCTGGCCCCGCCTGCCAGTTTGACCCTGACTGGGCTGTTGACTGTGGTCAACTGGGCCCCCCTGGCCCCACCTGTCATCCACTGTGGCTAGCCCACAGTGGGTACAAAAGGTTTCTGCACTATGCATATTCGGATTTAATTAATTCCAGGATTTTTCAGAAATTGGTTAAAACTTCGGAAATTCGTAGAAATTCAACCGTAGCTCGGATGAAAAAGTTTTCTACATGAAAGTTGTTCAGAAAAATCCAACGAATCCGAATATGCCCTCCTTGTAGCTGTCACATGCCCACAACACTGCAACATGGAACCTTCCCCTCCGGTTCATCTGTCTGAAAGATACCTAATACCGGGAAAATATTCCCAGATATTTTCCCGCACCGTCTCTAACGTGTAGTGCTGCATTAGGTCATCTCTAGCACAGCATACTGCCATGCCATGCATCTGTGTTGCATTTGTTGCTTGTATTTATTTGTTTCTTCCCCCCTCTTCTCTCCGGTAGACCCCGAGACCGACGCAGCTCCGGAGTACGACTACAACGTCGACGACCCCTCTTTCCCCGCAGAGCTTCCAGGCAAGCAAACCCCCTTGAACATGCCTATATCACCTATTCTTTCTCCCTCATGCTTGCATTAGAATTGCTACAGTTGTTGTTCCGAAATACCTATTCTGATGCATAGCCTAATTTTGTAACTGCTGTTGATACCACTCATGTTATCCTATATGCTTAGTATAGGTTGGTTAGTAAACCATTTGTGGCCCTCATCCTTGACCTAGTTGCCCCGCTTAGCTACTAGTGCCCCGATCAGAGTGATCGATGGGCAGAGACCAACACATCACCGCACACCCCTAAGTTGTACGACTCTGCAGAGCTAATATCGAGTGCCGAGGGTGATACCTCATACATCACTTCTGATGATATCTCTGTAGCCTAGCTAGTCGGTTGTGGGTTACCGAGGGTGATTCCTCTTTCACCACCTCCGATGAAGCCTCTGTTGTGCAACTCCTCAAGTGTGAACCCATCGAGGGTGATTCCTCCGGGTTCACCTTGACGGATACATTGAGAGGGAATCCAACGAGGGTGATTCCTCAGATTCCTCCTTGATGTTTTGGACACACGGTTACTACAACTTTACCTCAGAAACTTGTGAAAGTCGGGTCGACCCCGAGGGGTACCCGCGAGAGATGTGGAGACGGGTTGACCGTGAGGGTACCCGCGAGATAATTACGAGGCACGGCCGGGCATTCCTGGCCCTTGCCGTAAGTCCTTGAGACGGGGCGACGGGACCACAGATCGTGGATCACTGATTGTCACCGCGAGCTCCCAACACACTAATGGGTTAGGATATGTGATCTGAGTAGGCCTTTGGCCTTTTCGCACTAACCACCACGCGGGAATAGTATGGGCACTCGGCGTCGTATGTATCAGCCGAAGCTCTTCAGACGTCAGCAGTTGAGCGGCGCGCGCTGGGTTGGACTGGGAAAGCCTGCGCTTGTATTAAGGGGGCTAGGTCTGCTCACCGACCGCGTTCGCAACGGGCAGGAGTGCAAAGGGCGATGGGCCCAAGACCCCTGAGCGCTTAGGATGTAGACCGATGTGCTGGCCTCTCTGTTGAGTCTAGGTAGGGCTACGACGTGTCGATCAGCCGAGGCCGGGCATGGACCAAGTAAGTGTGTCCGGCAAGAGTTAATCGAGCGTGTTGGGTAAGTTGGTGCACCCCTGCAGGGAAGTATATCTATTCGAATAGCCGTGTCCATAGTAACGGACGCTCAGAGAGTATCCCGATCTACTATAACTAGAACTGGATACTTGTGATGCTTAATAATATGTTGGCTCCGGGATCGCTTTCTCGCAGGGAGTCGAGGAAGGATCTCTAGGCATTGCTATTATATAATTATTACTTTATTATGTGCTAGTCTACACTCTTCTAATGCTGCAAGACGCTGAAGATGCTAGTCTTCGATAGTCTAGGCCTTCCCCCTATTCTGGCATTTCTGCAGTCCAGTCCACTGATACAGCCCCTCTTTGATACCGATGCATAAGTAGAATAGTTCTGATGTAAGTCTTGCGAGTACTTTGGATGAGTACTCACGGTTGCTTTGCTTCCCCTTTTTCCCATACCCGATTGTTGCGACCAGATGACGGAGCCCCGGAGCCAGCTGCCCCAGTCGACGACTACTACTACCACGGTGGAGCCTACTACTATGTGGAGACCGACGACCAGGAGTAGATAGGAGGCACCCAGGCAGGAGGCCTGCGCCTTTTCGATCTAGTGTCGTTGTTTTGCTCAGCCTTCTTAAGGCAGTCTTGTTTATTTGTGTTTGTACTCAGATATTGATGTTGCTTCCGCTAACGCTTGTTCGCGAGCTTATGTATTCGAGCCCTCGAGGCCCCTGGCTTGTAATATAAAGTTTGTATGACTTTTATTTGTGTTTAGAGTTGTGTTGTGATATCTTCCCGTGAGTCCTTAGGCTTGATCGTGTGCATTTGCGTGTATGATTAGTGCACGATTGAGTCGGAGGCGTCACAAGAGGATGATGCAGTACAGTAGAGATACGTATTTCCCTCAGTTAAGAACCAAGGTTATCAATCCAGTAGGAGAACCAAGCAAAATTCCGTTAAGCGCACCCGCACACAAAAGAGCAAACACTTGCACCCAACGCAAATAAGAGGGTTGTCATTCCTCTTAGCGGTTATTTGCAAGGATTAAATCTTATCGAGGTAAATAGATAAACTAAAATACTAATTAAAATAAAAGTAAATAAAATGCAACAAGGCATTTTTAGGTTTTTAATATATGATAAAGTAGACCGGGGGCCATAGTTTTCACTAGAGGCTTTTCTCTCGAACACATAGCATACGGTGGGTAAACAAATTACTGTTGGGCAATTAATAGAAAAGCAAATAATTATGACGAATTCATGGCAATGATCATGTATATAGGCATCACGTCCGAGACAAGTAGACCGACTCCTGCCTGCATCTACTACTATTACTCCACCCATCGACCGCTATCCAGCATGCATCTAGGGTATTAAGTATGAAACAGAGTAACGCCTTAAGCAAGATGACATGATGTAGACAAAGTAAACTCAAGCAATATGATTAAACCCCATCTTTTTATCCTTAATGGCAACAATACAAATACGTGTCATGTCCCCTTCTGTCACTGGGATTGAGCACCGCAAGATTGAACCCATCACAAAGCACCTCTCCCATTACAAGATAAATCAATCTAGTAGGCCAAACCAAATCGATAGATCGGAGAGAAATACAAAGCTATAATGTTCATGCATAAAAGAGTTCAGAGATGACTCAAATATTTCTCATGAATAATCTGATCATAAACTCACAATTCATCGGATCCCAATAAACACACCGCAAAAGAAGATTACATCGGATAGAACTCCAAGAACATCGAGGAGAACATGGTATTGAAGATCAAAGAGAGAGAAGAAGCCATCTAGCTACTAGCTATGGACCCGTAGGTCTGTGATAAACTACTCACACATCATCGGAAGGGCAGCAAGGTTGATGTAGAAGCCCTCCGTGATCGATTCCCCCTCCGGCAGAGTACCGGAAAAGGCCTCCAGATGGGATCACGGAAGAACAGAGGCTTGCGGCGGTGGAAATGTTTTCTCTTCTGTCTCTTTGTTGATTTGGGAATATTTGTGAATTTATAGCGAATGAATTTGGTCAAGAGGTGCCACGAGGGGCCCACAAGCCTGGGGGGCGCGGCCACCCCCCTGGGGCGCGCCCTCCAGGCTTGCCGCCTCCTCGTGGCTCTTCTGGTCTTCTCCCGAAGCTTCCTGGGTCTCTTCTGGTCCGAAAAAAATTAATCCAAAGTTTTTTTTTCTCGTTTGGACACTTTTTGATAATGATTTTCTGAAAAGGCAAAAACAAGCAGAAAACAGCAACTGGCACTGGGCACTGGGTTAATAGGTTAGTCCCAAAAAATGATATAAATGGCATATAATTGCATATAAAACATCCAAGATTGATAATATAATAGCATGGAACAATCAAAAATTATAGATACGTTGGAGACGTATCGTCAACATGCATTAAAATGGTTGTGATGTAGTATGTTAGCATGGTATCCTCCTCTGAGTAATTCGAGTGGCTTGACTTGGCACATGTTCATACATGTAGTTGAATCAAAACCAACATAGCCTCCATGATATTTATGTTCAGGGTGTTGATATCCTACTCATGCTCGTATTCAATGTTAATTATTCGCAATGCATGTCTATGGCCGTTTTCGCTCTCTAGCTGGTCGCTTCTCAATCTATTTGCTAGCCTTCACCTGTACTAAGCGGGGATACTGCTTGTGCATCCAAATCCCTAAACCAAAGTTGTTCCAGTTGAGTCCACTATATCTACCTATATGCGGTATTACTCTGCCGTTCCAAGTAAATTTGCAAGTGCCACCTCTAAATATTCAAACGAACATCTGTTTTGTGTGCCCGTACCGCTCATGGAGCGACAAGGGGCAGTCAGTATCTTCCATGCTAAGCGGGTTACTCTCAGATGAGTGTTTATTCACTTGTCATTACACGAGAAAGGCTGGTAATCGGGATGCCCAGTCCTATGCTCAAATCGTTATATAATGCAAACAAACTCCCCCGAAAAGTTGTTGGTATGGAGGGCACCCGAGGATTCGGCTAGCGATGGCTTGTGTTGGTATGGTGGAGGGGGAGTAAACTTTACTTTTCCGCTTGGAAACCGCCTATAATTTGTTTAGCATGCAAGATATTGAAAACTCTCGGTCGTGACGTTGACAGGAAAAGCATACCTCCCAAAATTATTTTCATCTCTAATTTAAGCTTCGAGCTCTGGCACCGCTGCAAATCCATGCTTCCCTCTGCGAAGAGCCTATCCATTTACTTTTATGATATTTTATTTTTTATTGAGTCATCACCCTCTCGTTTAAGCACTAGTTGGAGAACACTATTGTCATTTTTATGCATTGAGTATAGTTAATGTTGGGTGTGACCGTGACTGGATATCCTCTACCCTGAATTACAATGTTTAGTCGTTGCTTGAATCTCAGAGGTGCTATGCATTTATGTTTTGCGATCTCAAAAAGGGCTAGCAAGATACCATGTTATCATATTATATCATGATTGTTTTGACAAAGTGTTGGCATCCGAGATATCTTATTATTGCTCGCTAGTTGGTTATATTATTGTCATGAGTAAATGTGAGACCTAAGTGTTATCATCAATATGGTTAGTTCATAATCTTTGCTGAAAACTTGAATGCTAGTTAAGTATATATACAGACAGCAAGAACAAAAGAGTTTGTAAAAGTTTTTCTTTATCACTTTCAGTTTGTCAACTGAATTGGTTGAGGACAAACAATGAGTTAAGCTTGAGGGAGTTGATATGTCCCAAACGTATCTACTTTTCCAAACACTTTTGCTCTAGTTTGGACTCTAATTTGCATGATTTGAATGGAACTAACCCGGACTGACGCTGTTTTCAGCATAATTGCCATGGCGTTGTTTTTGTGCAGAAATAAAAGTTCTCGGATGGACCTGAAAATTTACGGAGAATTATTTCAGAATATATAAAAAATACTGGCGCAAAGATCCACCAGAGGGGGGGCACCAGGCGCCACAAGCCTGGGGGCGCGCCTGGCAGGCTTGTGGGCCCCTGGCAGCTCCGTTGGACCTAACTCCAACGCTATAAGTACCTATTCGTGGAGAGAAAAATCAGAGAAAAAGAATCATCATGTTTTATGATACGGAGCCGCCGCCACCTCCTGTTCTTCATCGGGAGGGCTGACCTGGAGTCCGTTTGGGGCACCGGAGAGGGGGATTCGACGCCGTCGTCATCATCAACCATCCTTCATCACCAATTTCATGATGCTCACCACCGTGCGTGAGTAATTTCTTCGTAGGCTTGCTGGAGTGGGTTGGATGAGATTTACCATGTAATCGAGTCAATTTGTTAGGGCTTTGATCCCTAGTATCCACTATGTTCTGAGATTGATGTTGCTATGACTTTGCTATGCTTAATGCTTGTCACTAGGGCCTGAGTGCCATGATTTCAGATCTGAACCCTTTATGTTTTCATGAATATATTTGAGTTCTTGATCCTATCTTGAAAGTTATATGCACCTGTTACATGTCATGATCCGCATACCCCAAGGTGACAATAATTGAGATTCTTTCCGGTGATTGCCGTAGTTTGAGGAGTTCATGTATTCACTATGTGATAATGCTTTATTCCGGTTCTCTATTAAAAGGAGGCATTAATATCCCTTAGTTTCCTTAAGGACCCCGCTGCCACGGGAGGGTAGGACAAAAGATGTCATGCAAGTTCTTACTATAAGCACGTATGACTATATACGGAATACATGCCTACATTACATTGATGAATTGGAGCTATTATGTATCGCCCTAGGTTGTGACTGTTACATGATGAATGTCATCCAACATAATTATCCATCACTGATCCAATGCCTACGCTTTTTGCATATTGATCTTTGCTAAGTTACTTTCGTTGCTGCTGCTGTTACAATCACTACAAAACTGCTACTGCTACTGTTACTGTTACTATTGCTACTGTTACTACTGCTCTTAAAACCATCATACTACTGTGCTACTAAACACTTTGCTGCAGATATTTAGTTCTCCAGGTGTGGTTGAATTGACAACTCAACTGCTAATACTCGCAAATATTCTTTGGCTCCCCTTGTGTCGAATCAATAAATCTGGGTGAAATACTATCCGCGAAAACTGTTGCGATCCCCTATACTTGTGGGTTATCACACCCCACAATGACCACATGCCCAGATTGAGGTGGGGCTGCCGCTGGCTGTGGCGAACGTGTCGTGAGCCACAGGCATGTGGGATTCATGCTGGCCGCCGTCCATGATGTGGTCGAGCAATATGGGCACATCTCCTGCCGGCGGCTAGGGTTTCAGAGATAGGAAACCAAACTGGGCGGGGACGGCCGTCGGCGACCCATGCGACGACGATCTCAAATTCACGGATCCGAGACAGTGACCCTTCATCTACACGGATCCGGCTATGGCGACCTCGATCTGGAACAACGCTACCCACCAGGAACAGCCATGCCCTGGGGTTTGGCGCAGACCTCCAGGTCCCGAATGAAGGCAGTGGCGGCTCCTCTCGGAACTCGACGGCGGTGATTGCGGACCTCGGCGGTGTGTCCCGACGGCGACCTGGAGGTCCGCAACGAAGGCGGCAGCGGATCCTCTCACCTCAGCGGCTGAGAAGGGCTCCGCGATGGCGGCTAGTGCATAGCAAGGGCGATCGTGGGGAGCGTCGTTTGCTGATTTTTTTTCGCTATGTGCGAGGGGGCCCTTCGCCTGGGTTTTTTCGTTACGTGCGAGGGGAGCCTCTTTCGTTTGGTTTTCTTCTCGTTATGTGCAAGGGGACTGTCGTTGCATTGTTTTATTTGTATGGTGCGGGGTAAAACCGAGAGGTAGACTTTGGTGGGGTAGGGGACGAAAAAAAACCAGACGAAGGTGTGAGGTTGAGATGAAAAAACGGACGAAACAGAGACTACCAAGTCGTCCCTTAGGAGTAGAGATGTTTCAAAATACCAACTACTCTAAGCGTTTCTTCAGTAGACCTCAAATGATCGAGTATACTAGGTCGTTTTTTTTTTTAGAGCAACCGATAGTATAAGCTCCGACTTTTCAATAAGAAAAAGAGAACTGACCAAATTATAGATAACAAATAAACTAGCCAAAAATTGATATATCCACCGAATGGGCACACGCCATCCTCATAGTTGCACACTTTTATGAGAAGAGCCATCTATCCCCAGATGGGCGGGAAGTTGGTGAGATTATACCAGATCTCGTAAAGAAAAATCGAGTTTACGAGAACTGTTGAAACATTTTCTTTTTTGGCCAGCTTCTCCTAAATCTGGATTTATTTTTTGACGGATACTACGAAACTGTTGGAGATGCTCTAAATGACTCTTTGCCCTTCTATCTTTTCACACACCACGACACTACTTAACAAAGGCCGATGCAAATTTTAATTAGAAGCACTAAAATAGCTCGGGTCGAAAAAATTAGAAAGCACTCGCTAAGCAAAGGGCAACAATGGTCGAGCGGAACCAAAGTAGTTGGCGCGCGCGGCCACGCGCCGGAGCGCGCGGGCTCCTGGCCGCCGTCCCCCGCGCCGCCGATGCATCGACGGCCGCACCACCCGCACGAGGAGCACGCGCGCGACGTAGACCCTCCGCCGCGCCACCCGCTCTCCGCCACGTACGCACGTTCCCACGCCAAAGCCGCCGCACGACGCGTCGCGCGCGTGAGCCTCCCCTTCCTCCCTCCCTCTTCGAGCCCCAATCGACTTTGACTCGGTAGCTATTTGTCGCCATTAACTATTCGTTCTATCCGCGACAGGTCATCCTTAATCGCTGTTCGTGAGCTATGGAGGACGCGGACGTGTCGGCGCCGATCGAAGCCCTCGGAGCCGCAGGCCCGGTCTTACACGCCATATCTACCGTGCAAAGTGTGTTGGTCACACACGGGGGTTGCGTTTTGCCTGCGTATTCCTGCACTCTACGGTGAAAGTTATATCACAGATGCTCACAGTCGCTAGTACGGAGTTAACTGTAGCGAGTTAAGACAGGGTTTGGTTTGGACCTGTAGCTGCCTGCAGAAGGCGCCGGAGGGATCGAGCCTCCCGTTACGTACGTATTGAACTGACATAGGTGAGCCGCGATGACTCAACGTGCTACTAGTACTACTTAATCTCAGCCTGCCTCACCTCGGCATCTCTTTCGGGAGAAGCCGTGCGACCCCTGGGCCGACTGACATGGACGCTGTCGACCTAGCTACACCGATTGGCCTCCCGAGAACCGTGGCATCGTCGAACCTTTCCTTTTTTTTTGGACAGAACTTCTCCTCCTTTATTCAGATACGAGAACAGTGGTATCATTTACAAGTAATGAGAACACCTCAGGAGGCGCTGAATCCAACCAACAACTAAGAGGGGAAAACTTAACTAGCCTAGCAAGTTCATGGGCTACTTTATTACTCTCTCTATTACAATGATCATAAATAATATGGTTGAAATCAGAGGACATGAAGAAACAATTGTCAATAATTGCAGATGCAACTGAAGAAGAATTGCCATCTTTTAGGGCTTCTACTATCTCCAAACTGTCCGAGTTTACCACGATCCTGCTGCATCCGACAGTTCTTGCAAGGTTCAACCCAAACCTGACGGGCAGAGCCTCTGCTGTGAGAGAATCAAAGCAAATGCCTATTTTTTCGTTCGCCGCCGCAATGAATTGTCCACTCTGATCGCGAATGATTGCCCCCACGGATCCTTCAAGTAGATCTTGATCAAACCCCGCATCAACATTTAATTTCATGTATCCCTTTGGTGGCTTTTCCCAAACTCCAGACCGAAGTTTGGCGTTTGGTGAACATGCGATACTGAAATTTGCCGCTAGTCCGCGTACAGCTAGGGCGATCCGAGTGGATGTTTGAATTTCTTCACCATGGTATACTTTACGATGTTCGAACCACAAGTACCAAGCTGCGGTGACTACCATCTCTCTCATTTTTGGAAATCCCAAGATATAGAATTCTGTATCTTCCACATGCAACAGCTCGTGCACCACTTCCTATCCAGACTTGTATTTTGTGCACTTTTTCTTTACTATCTCATACAGCCCCAATTGTCTCCAAACCTCTACTGATCTTGGACATTCAAACAAGAAGTGGTGTATACTGTCAGGTCCCAACCTGCATTCTGGGCATTGGATTTTAACCTTCATGTGCTTAGAAGCTAGGACTGCCCGACATGGAAGAGCAGCATGTAGTACCCGCCATATGAAGATTTTAATTTTTGCTGGGCATTCTAAGCTCCATATCAAATTCCATTTCTCATCAGGTGATGAAGGGCCCGCATTAACATGAGTCAGAGCACCAAACTGAAAATTCCATTCAATTTGATAGGCTGATCGCACTGAGAAAATCCCGTTCTTGGTAGGGCTCCATGCAATAAAATCAGACATTTCATGTAAAGGTAAGGGTATAGCCAGAATCCTTTGAACATCCACATTCCAGAACGTTTGGTTCACCAACTGTACATCCCAATCTCCAGTCACCGGATCAATGAGGTCACAAACTCGGGATATAAGTTACTACCTCTGATAGTTAACACTTTTTTCGTTGGCGATTGAGGAATCCACGAATCCTCCCATATGTTCACCTTTTGACCATCTCCAATCCTCCAAATATATCCACGTCTCAACGTGTCTACCCCAGCCATAATGCTCTGCCACGTAAAGGATGATTTTGGCTTTAAGGTGGCGTCCAATAGGTCTCTTTCTGGGTAATACTTAGCTTTCAGAATAGTTGCACATAAAGAATCTAGGCTATCAATAAGACGCCAGGCTTGTTTTGCTAGAAGTGCAAGATTGAAGCAGTGGATGTCCCTAAATCCCATACCTCCATATTTCTTTGGTATGCACATCTTCCGCCACGCGAACCAATGCATCTTTCTATTCGTTGCATCATCACCCCACCAAAACCGAGACATCGCATCTGTGATTCCTTTACAATTTTTTTTAGAATTTTGAAGACGGACATCGCGTAGGTTGGTATGGCTTGAGCCACTGATTTCAAGAGCACTTCTTTTCCTCCAGAAGATAGGCATCTCTCCTTCCATCCCATTAATCTGTGAACCAATCGATCAATCAGGTATTGGAAATCATCACTTTTATCAACACCCAGAGTGGATGGAAGACCCAAGTATCTATCATTCAAGGCCTCGGTCATGATATCCAGAATTGAGCAAACTTCGGCCTTAACATTAGTTTCCGTACTTGGACTGAAAAAGATACTCGATTTCTGCACACTGACAAGTTGGCCCGAAGCAGAACAATAGAGATCCAGGATTGATTTTAAGCAAGTTGCATTAGCTGCATTGGCCTTCATCAAAATAAGTGAATCGTCCGCAAACAAGAGATTTGTTACTGCCGGTGCATCACGGCAGACTTTGACTCCCACAAGATCACCCTCCTGTTCAGCTCTTGATAGTAAGGCAGTCAGTCCTTCTGTACAGAGAAGGAAAAGGTACGGCGATAGTGGGTCCCCCTGACGGAGGCCTCTAGTTGGTCTGAATGCTTCTGTCTCCGTCGAGTTATACCTCACCCTGTATTCAACCGAGGAGACACACAACATAATCATCTTCACCCAGTTTGCATGGAACCCGAGTTTTAGAAGAATAGATTCCAAGAACACCCACTCAACTCGGTCGTATGCTTTATGCATGTCAAGTTTGACAGCGCACCACCCATCCTTGCCTGTCTTCTTATGCTTTATTGTGTGCAAGCTCTCATAAGCAATAAGAACATTGTCCGTAATCAATCTCCCTGGGATGAAGGCACTTTGGGTTGGGCTAATTATTTCCGGCAAGAGAGATTTCAGTCTCGTGGCAATCATCTTAGATATGACCTTATAGACAACATTGCATAAGCTTATCGGCCTAAATTGCGAAACTTTTTCTGGATCATTTACCTTGGGGATCATAACAATTGTGGTGTCATTCCAACCTTGAGGCATGATCTGAGAGTTTACTGCATTCAACACCTCTGCAACAAGATCATCTCCTAGCATGGACCAAAATCGTTTGTAAAATATTGCATGTAACCCGTCTGGCCCTGGGGCCTTAAGGTCACCAATGGAAAATAACGCTTTCTTCACCTCTTCCTCTGTGTACGGGGACATCAGCACATCATTCATAGCTGAGGTTACCTTAGATTGCACCTGGTTCAAGACATTAGCATTCGGTATTGCAACCTGAGATGTGAACAACTCAGTGAAGTATCCTGAAATAATAGAGTTTATGTCATTCATATCCTCTCTCCACACACCTGTATCGTCAAGTAATCTCTTAATACAATTCCTTTTCTTACGTGCCGAGGCAGCTTTATGGAAGAACGAAGTGTTCCGATCACCATGCAGCAACCAGTTTACCCGTGCTCGCTGTAGCCAAACAATCTCCTCCTGATCCAGTAAGTTTTCTATCAGGGTTTGAATCTCCTTCATTCTGTGTCTGGCTTCACTTGTGGGTTGTCCCCTCCTCAACTTTTCTAATTCTTTTTCCAGTTTATGAATTCTTCGCTTCGGGCCTTTTAATGTTTCTCGATCCCATTGAAATAGATCCTCTTTTACTGCTCGTGTGCGTTCCGACAGTGATGGCCCAACTCCGGACAGATGGGCGCGCTGCCAGGCTGTTGTGACAATCTCATTTACTGTCTCTTCGTTCAGCCACCTTGCTTCGAATCTCCTCTCGCCCTTTGGCTGCTGTGAAAGCACATTGGCAAAATAGTTTGTATCCAAGACTAGGGGTCGATGATCTGAGTGGGTATGGTGTTCATGAACAACAGCTGCAAAGGGAAATTCTTCAGCCCACTTTTCAGTACAAAGAGCTCTATCAAGGCGTTCCCTTATCACTCCTCGACTCCACGTAAATTGGTCCCCGATATACATAATTTCCTGCAATCCACATTCCTCTATACAATCTATGAAACTTTGCATAAATTGTAAGGGCCTGATATTTCCACCATCCTTTTCACTTGCTACTAAAATCTCATTGAAATCTCCTATGATCATCCACGGTCCCTCCGTGTTGCTATGCAACGTCCTCAGATAAGTCCAGGATAGGTGCGTCAAATCCCAACTGGATTCTCCATAAAACCCCGTCAAGCGCCAAGCCACAACATTGCCATCCATCACAAAACCATCAATAAAGTTAGGCGACGAATAATTCAAAACCACTTCATTTGAGTTATTATAAAAGAGTACAAGCCCTCCAGACCGACCATCACTTTCTACGACATGTAATTGATCAAAACCTAACTTCTTCCTAATCTCATTTGCCTTATCTTTGTTCAGATGTGATTCAGACAAGAAAACCACATCCGCTTTCACACGCCCTTGCAGGTGCAAGAGCTCGCGAACTGCCGTGGGCGAAAGCATCCCGCGGCAGTTCCATGCAAGGGTTTTCATTGCTCCCGGCGGTCCTCCGCCGAGGAGGCCGCCGATACAACATTGGGGTCATTTGCAATCGCTTCACCATCCACTCCTTTCAGCTTTTTCTTACTGGCATTTTTCTGTGGGGTCCCCATCGGATCAGTGCTAACAGAACCTCCCCCATCAAAGTTATCCACCTTGTTTGCTGTGTTGCCCACTGGTACAATAGCTCCAGCGCTCACTTGTGGTATCGCTTCGCTGCTACAAATCACAGTAGCACCCGAATCCTCTGCAGTACGTTTCCTTAGGACATTTACATGATCTGCCACCACAATCTGCCCTATGGTCTCATCCAGACCTGGATTTTCAGATTTCTTAGTCATCAGGGCTTCCTTGTTAGCAAATTCAGGTCCATGTGTACTAGTTTTTTCTCCCAGATTATTGGCAGCTTGCTGGTTGTAGGCGCTATTATAGCGCCAATTTGCGAACTCATGCATCCCACGTCCTCTTCCTCTTCCAAACTCGCCTGCCGAGTCATCCTCCTCATCACCATTCCATCTACCATTGGAAGGGCCGAAGGAACGGGTGTTTCTCCCTCGGCCACCATTACTTCGACCTCCACGACCACCTCCTCTTCCCCGTCTCGGAGCAAGGAGAAAATTCCCCCATTCAAATTTGCTTACATCGTGCTCTCCCGTGCCGCACTCCTCATACTAGTGCCCCATCAAGCCGCAAGCATGGCAGAAGGTGGGTAGCTTTTCAAATTTCACCAAATATTTCTCTGTTTCTCCACCCTTTGTGATACCGACCACCCGGGTGAGTTTTTTGTTCACATCTAACTTGACTCTGATGCGAATAAATTCACCTGCAAAGCCATTAGGGAGTGTAACCTGAACCTCCTGAACCTCACCAATCCTTTGAGCTAGGTTTTCAAGTGCCTTCTCACTTCTAAGCACACCATCAGGTAATTTATGGATTTGGCACCACGTCTCAAGCTTATCTAGTTTGACCTTCTCTGGATTGGTGAACCCATCGTATTCTGCCAGAATCACAGTGTGGCCTTTGAAGTCCCACGGCCCCTGATGTATAGCCTTATTCCAATCTCCAAGGCAGTTAAACTGAACCGAGAACAAATTTGCATCAATCCTTCTCCAAACCACCTTCAGGGCAGGATTCCATGCAGCCCTCGTATCTGCAATCAAAGCACTATGGCTGTAAGTTTTCGTTGTGAGCAAGCCCTCATATCGTCGAACATTTCCTTCTTGAACAAAGTGTGCAGAACGAGAGAGAGAGGATCTCGCACTCCAGCCATGCGCGCGCACCACGTGTCCAGCCCGCGCGAGGCCCAAGTCGATCTCGAGACGGATAACCATTCCGTGCATAGGCCCGCGGGCCACCGGCCCGATGCGCGACACCTGTACGGCGCGATAAAGCGACGGCGGGGCCTGCGGGTTTCGATCGGCGCCACGTGTGTGCGTCGACCCGTATAAAACCGGGCAGGCGCACCACGTTCCAAACGCCACAGATGCACGCGCTAGCCAGCTTGATTCAGTGGAGTTCTGTCTCTGACGATTCGATTCCGATACCGCGACGGCCCCGAAATGGAGAGCGACTGCCAGTTCCTGCTGGCGCCGCCGCGCATGTACGCCGCGGCGGGGGACGACGGCCAGTTCCTTCAGCAGCAGCAGCAGCTGAGCGGCGGCGGCGCCGGTGAGAGGAAGCGGCGGTTCACGGAGGAGCAGGTGCGGTCGCTGGAGAGCACCTTCCACACGCGGCGCGCCAAGCTGGAGCCCCAGGAGAAGGCGGAGCTCGCGCTTGAGCTGGGGCTGCAGCCGCGCCAGGTGGCCATCTGGTTCCAGAACAAGCGCGCCCGGTGGCGCTCCAAGCAGCTGGAGCAGGACTTCGCGGAGCTGCGCGACCATTACGACGCCCTCCACGCTCGCGTCGAGTCGCTCAAGCAGGAAAAACTTACTCTCGCCGCGCAGGTAATCAACACACGCATGCCATATCCTCCATGGTCGATCGTCCATCATTACAAATACGTGAGTCGCATGCATGCTAATGGTGTCTGATCCATCTGCAGCTGGAAGAGCTGAAGAAGAAGCTGAACGAGCGGCAAGACCAGAGCGCTAGCTGCGACGGCCCTGGCGCCGCCGCCGAGGTGGACGACAAGAGGAATAACGTTAGCAGCTGCGCCGCGGAGAAGGATGAGAGCGCGGCGCCGGTGGCGGACGTCTCCGACGGCTCAACTCCAGGCTGGTACGAGTATGACCACCTAGCGTATGGGGTTGACCTGCAGGAGCCGTTCTGCGCCACCCCGGAGCTGTGGGAGACGTCATGGCCGCTGGTGGAGTGGAACGCAGTGGCATGAACCAACGTTGCATATGCATACATCTGTGTACGCGTTCCTGTATACGTCGATGTTGTTGCTGGCTTGTCTAGCTGGTTGATCCGGACCATGTAGATCAGGTCGATCGGGCCGTCAGGTAGAATTGTAGAACAGATAGGTAGGGATCCCACATGCAAGCAGCCATGAAATCTACATGCGAGAAATCCTCCGCCGGCCGGCCGACGATCTGCTTCGTCGACTCTGGGATTCATGTCCATGAAAGTGGCTTAAGAATCACGTGCAGCGTGTCTGGCGGCTGTCACTCATGTGGTTCCTGTCGCGCCGTTGCCGACGAAAAAAAAAAAACTGTTGCCCAAAGTCAATGTCGATCGCTCTAGAAATCCATGCATCCGTTCCTGTGTTCTCCACTCGCGCGCGTGTGATTACCGTGGCCTGTAGGCGATCGATCGATCCAGAATGCGCCTGCACCGGAGACGGCGAGAGGAAGGTCGCTGTCGCGGCACCACAGGGGGATGATTCGTATCGTCTGTTGCTGCTTTGGACGCCACCCGGCGTGTCGACCGTTCGTTCGTCCGGCACTGTCGCGCGCGGGGGCCAAAGACGAGAAAGAAGCAGCGGGAAAATGACGCGGGAGGCGCGGCTGTCGCCGGGGGAGAGGACGGTTCGGCGAGAAAAGGAAGTTGTGGATGCGTGGCCCGGCGGCCGAATGGGTGGTGCAAACGACCCGCTCACCCAGAAAGCGACCGCCCGCCACATCAAATGAGACTAGAGGCTAACGCGCGCTTTGCTGCGCCATTTTTAAACTTGTCGATTTTTTTGTCTAGCTGGTTATTCTGGTTGATTATTTTTTGGTTTTATCTGCATTTGCTTGGAATTTAAATATGTTCTGATGGTTTTTAAATTTGTATATAGTGCAGGTGCCCATAAAGATGATATTTGTTTTGAGAGGAAACTGGAGTTGTTTGGTGCATGATTGTGATATCCTTACATATTTTGGCCTTCATGTCAGCCAGTGGTCATTGTGTGAGCCCGTTGGGAGCTTATATTCCATGGTGAAATTGTATAATTGTTGATACAATGTTCACATGGGTCAGTCCACGAATCTCCCACACGCTCAGCTCGACTCTCTGATCGACTCGCTTGCTTAGTAATATATTAATATATTTTTGCGCCCACTCTACTGCAATCTTATAAAAAGCCGCTTTTTTGTTAAATCAAAAGATTTTTTTAAAACCATGATTTTTTAAATGCACAGGAATTTAGAAAATATACATAGATTTAAAAACATTTGCAAATTAAAAATAAATTTCAGATATTTAAAAAGGTTCACAGATAACTCTCAGCGATTTAATTCACAACATTTTTAAATCGACCCGCCGCCGCGGCATGCGACCTCTCCTGGAGCCGCAAGCTCTATCCTCCACACTAAACGGAGAAGACGTTCCAAAGAAAAAAATGAACACGCAAGGAACCAGCTGCCCACACAAAACGTCTAACCCACTGTCACCGGGGGCCCACACACTCTCCACACCCCACGATTCACCAGGAGAGCAGCTGTCAAGGGAGCTTAGAGTTTTAGGTGATGCGCGCCGATGTTCTAATTAATTAAAGATTATTTTTTATTACTAAAAAAGATTGGATTTTTTTACTCCTGGTGTAACCACACCGTGAACAGTATAAATTAAAAAACAAAAAAAATGGAATTTTGTGACGTCAAATATACTCAAACATTTTAAGTGATTTGAGGAGGTTTACACACAAAAAATCACTGCTCAAAGTTTTCATCATCATTTTGTTTTTTTGTTGCGAAAATATCAGATCTATTATAAAGATTCACCGGAAGTACAAAGCATCCCAAACATAATAAAAATTACATCGAGATCCATACACTAGTAGAAAAAGGGCCTTATGTGAGACACATTAGTCCCGGTTTGTAACTGAACCGGCACTAACGTGACCATTAGTGCCGGTTCCAACAGCTAGGCGGGCGGCGCTCATTAGTACCGGTTCGTGGCGAACCTATAGTACCGGTTCGTGCCACGAACCGGTACTAAATAGGTGGTGGCAGGCTGTTGTCAGGCTGGGGCCTAACAGGACCTTTAGTCCCGGTTCGTATAACCAACCGGTACAAAAGATCATCCTATATAAACCCTTCGTCCAGCCCAAGCCGAAGCGCTCTGTTTTTCCCCCTCTCTGTTTTCTTCCCCTCTTGCTCGAGCTCACCTCCATTTTTGCCAAAATTTGTCCAAGATTTGAAGGCACCCCATCCATCCAAGTGATCACAAAGGTTAGCAACTTTGTCCTTTCATCTCTCATTGCTAGATTAGCTCTTGCAATGCTCTATAAGTATAGTGATTTGTGGGTTTTATTTTGGGAGGAATTATATGTGGTAGTATTTGATTTATATGCAATTTGAGGTCAATATAACTCTTAGTTTGCATATGTAGGTGTGGTTTACTTAGTGCCTTCCCGTCTCCGTCGTAAGCACCGTCGATCGCCCGCACCGTCCCGTCGCCGGCACCACCTTGTGGTGAGCCTCTTGTTCTTATCTTTTTTATATAAAAAAAATCATGTTTGTGTGATTTAGATATATAGTTACTTGTATAATTATCTTACCCGTACGTTGTTTGTTATTCATAGTGCCATGGCTTTGATATCCGTCCCCGTCGGCCCTCGTCCGGGTTATGATTCGGATGTGGTATATTCTCTTTTATAATTATTTGTTGCATTTCGTGTTTATGACAAATTATGCCCATCAAGTTGACATAGATATTTTTATCTAGGAGGTATGTGAACCGGAAA
Organism: Elymus sibiricus; assembly: GCA_039707655.1. NCBI lineage: Eukaryota > Viridiplantae > Streptophyta > Magnoliopsida > Poales > Poaceae > Elymus > Elymus sibiricus. The sequence goes on from CM077674.1 coordinate 261,215,243, forward strand.
TTCCAACCGACCCTATTGTCGAGAGGTTAAATTTAGTTGAAAAAGAAAACGAGTATTTGAAAGAAAAATTGAAAAGAATTGAGGGGGAGAAGATGGAATTGGAGTTGCATGTTGCCGAAGTCGTCGATGATCACAAGATCAAGATGGAGAAAATGCGCTTGAAGATTAGAAAGATTAGAAAATATGCCATCGATAGTGAGGCTTGGTATCATTATGCTGTTGGATCAATTGTTACCTTAGTTGCGATCTTGATCGCATTTGTTGTTGCATTTAAATGCTTTAGCTAGAGAGTTATTTGTATGTTGTTTTATGATAATAAGTGTTGTATGAACTTTATGTATGAACTTGTATTAATTTGGTCTTTTCGGTGCTGTGTAATGAAGATGAGCCGGCAATGGATGTACGATGATCGATGCTCTGCCCAGTTCATTAATGGCGTGCAGACTTTTCTGCTTGCGGCTGAGGCGAACAAGCGGGCGGATGGTTTTATGCCTTGTCCATGTGCTGGATGTAAGAATGATCGGAATTACTCTAAGTCAAGAACCATTCACGTCCACCTGTTTGAGTCCGGTTTCATGCTCCACTATAATGTTTGGACCAAGCACGGAGAAAGAGGGGTTATGATGGAAGACAATGAAGAAGAAGAGGACGACGACAGCTATCCTGGCCATGGGTTCCATGAATACGATGGTACAACAATGGGGGAAGAAGCTGAGCCGGCAATGCGGGAAGAAGCTGAAGAACAGGCATCAGATGAGCCCGCTGATGATCTTGGTCGGGCCATTGCGGATGCAAAGAGAAAGTGTGCAAGTGAAAAGGAGAAGCTGAAGTTGCAGAGCATGTTAGAGGATCACAAGAAACCGTTGTACCCAAATTGCGAAGATGACAAGAAAAAGCTGGGTACCACACTGGAATTGCTGCAATGGAAGGCAGAGAATGGTGTACCTGACAAGGCATTTGAAAAGCTGCTGAAAATAATGAAGAAGAAGCTTCCAAAAGATAACGAATTGCCTGACAGTACGTACGAAGCAAAGAAGGCTGTCTGCCCTCTAGGATTAGAGGTGCAGAAGATACATGCATGCCCTAATGACTGCATCCTCTACCGCGGTGAGTACGAGGATTTGAATGCATGCCCAGTATGTTGTGCATTGCGCTATAAGATCTGCCACGATGACCCTGGTGATGTTGAGGGCGAGCGCCCCAGGAAGAAGATTCCTGCCAAGGTGATGTGGTATGCTCCTATAATACCACGGTTGAAACGTTTGTTCCAAAACAAAGAGCATGCCAAGTTGATGCGATGGCACAAAGAAGACCGTAAGAAAGACGGGAAGTTGAGAGTACCCGCTGACGGATCGCAGTGGAGAAAAATCGAGAGAAGGTGGAAGAACTTTGCAGCTGACGCAAGGAACGTATGGTTTGGTTTAAGTGCAGATGGCATTAATCCTTTTGGGGAGCAGAACAGCAATCCAATGTGGAAGAAGAAATCTATATTTTGGGACCTACCCTATTGGAAAGACCTAGAGGTCCGCTCTGCAATCGACGTGATGCACGTGACTAAGAATCTTTGCGTGAACCTGCTAGGCTTCTTGGGCGTGTATGGCAAGACAAAAGATACACCGGAGGCACGGGAGGACCAGCAACGTATGCACGGAAAAGACGGCATGGATCCAAAGCAGTTCCAGGGTCATGCCAGCTACGCTCTTACCAAAGAAGAGAAGGAAATCTTCTTCGAATGCCTGCTCGGTATGAAGGTCCCGTCTGGCTTCTCGTCGAATATAAAGGGAATAATAAATATGGCAGAGAAAAAGTTTCAGAACCTAAAGTCTCATGACTGCCACGTGATTATGACACAACTGCTTCCGGTTGCATTGAGGGGCCTTCTACCGGAAAACGTTCGATTAGCCATTGTGAAGCTATGTGCATTCCTCAATGCAATCTCTCAGAAGGTAATCGATCCAGAAATCCTACCAAGGTTAGAGAGTGATTTGGTGCAATGCCTTGTCAGTTTCGAGTTGGTGTTCCCACCATCCTTCTTCAATATCATGACGCACGTTCTAGTTCACCTAGTCGAAGAGATTGCCATTCTGGGTCCTGTATTTCTACACAATATGTTCCCCTTTGAGAGGTTCATGGGAGTCTTAAAGAAATATGTTCATAATCGTGCTAGGCCAGAAGGAAGCATCTCCAAGGGCCATGAAAATGAGGAGGTCATTGAGTTTTGTATTGACTTTATTCCTGACCTTAAGCCGATTGGTGTTCCTGAATCGCGGCATAAGGGCAGACTGGGTGGAAATGGCACGCTAGGACCGGAACAAATAATATGTATGGACGGGCATTCTCTCACTCAAGCACACTACACAGTTCTACAAAATTCCGCCTTGGTGGCTCCGTATATGGAGGAACACAAGAATTTTCTATGCTCCAAACACCCGGAGCAGTCTGACGACTGGATTACACGTGAACAAACGGGGACTTTCGCCGGTTGGTTGCAGACACGTGCCATGCATGACGCCGCTGTTGAAGATGACCTGTACTTGCTGTCCCAGTTACCATCTTCGAATATAATGACTTTCAAAGGGTACGAGATAAATGGGAATACATTTTACACGATCGCCCAAGATAAGAAGAGCACCAACCAAAACAGTGGTGTCCGCTTTGATGCAGCAACCAAGAGTGGAAAGGACACATATTATGGTTACATAGAGGACATATGGGAACTTGACTATGGACGTGGTTTGAAGGTCCCTTTGTTTCGGTGCAAATGGGTCAATATGACACGAGGCGGGGTAACGAAAGACCCGCAGTACGGAATGACAACAGTGGATCTCAACAATCTTGCGTACGCAGACGAACCATTCGTCCTAGCCAATGATGTGGCGCAGGTTTTCTATGTGAAGGACATGTCTACCAAGCCGAGAAAAAGAAAAGATAAGGAAGCGAATACATCATACGATGAGCCAAAGCGCCACATAGTTCTTTCAGGGAAAAGAAACATCGTGGGAGTGGATGACAAGACAGACATGTCAGAAGATTATGAAAAGTTTGATGAAATTGCTCCCTTCACAGTGAATATTGACCCGAGCATCCAGTTAAATGATGAAGATTGTCCATGGTTACGGTGCAAAGGGACACACGCGAAGAAAAAGTTTCACACCCAAAGATCCCACTCTGGGATGTGACCGACTTCACTGTCATCACTTTCTTCTCTAGTGAGTTTCCGGACTAATATATCTGGAAAGTCCCACTTCGGACAAACCGGAGGGAATCTTTGTAATAGTTAATTAGGGTACTTATGTGTTTTGGCATTTGAAACGCGAAGAAATATTACGGCAAAAACTGGATGCACTTCGTGTACAAAATGGACAATCTCTTTCGAAGTATCAGGGTTTCGGACGAAAACTCGTCTGTTACAAAGGCATTTCATTTTTTTAAACTTATTACAACTCCAGACTTTTTGTGCGTTCAGTATGCATCATTCAAAGCCACGTCATCAACTTTCAACCCTTTCTGACTTCATTTGCTATTTTTCATGCATTTACTGATTTTTTTTGAGCTAAATGACCCTGAAATTGAAAAGCACTACAAATGAACTCTGAAAAGGTTGAAAGTTGGCATGGTATCATTATTTCACCCACATAGCATGTGCAAAAAAGTAGAAAGGGTTACGGCAAAAACTGGATGCACTTCGTGTACAAAATGGACAATCTCTTTCGAAGTATCAGGGTTTCGGACGAAAACTCGTCTGTTACAAAGGCATTTCATTTTTTAAATAACCTAAGTATTACCAAATTGAATATAATGATAAAACACACTAATATTAAACATAAGAAAAAAGAATCACTGAAAAATCTATTTTTAAAGTAAAGTTATTCACAAACTAGTGATTCACACAAATTTCAAATAATTCAAATTTAAACTATTAAAATTTGAAAACTACTGGCACTAACAGAAAGTTTGTAATTTTTTGTACCTAAAGCAAAAATATTCAGAAAGAAACTCTAAATACAGCAAAAAACAACTCAGAAATAAATACAAGAAAATAAATAAAGCAGAAAAGAAAAAAGAGAAAAAATATAAATAAAAAAAAGCCCGCCTACTGGGCCACAGCGGCCTGCATACGACTAGACACCCAACTTGTAGTTGGGCCAGGATGCAAGCCCGCAGGCCCAGTAGGCCCAACAAGGCATAGCAGCAGAGGTAGGCACAGAAGGCCTGCAATACAGAGGAGCTCGAGACAGCAGCCGCGGCGGGGCTTATAACCTGGTGCGGGCGCCCTTCGGCAAGCGAGGTGGGACTAAACTTGCCCGCACCGCACCTGCGGCAGCGCACCACCTTTAGTACCGGTTGGTAGATCCAACCGGTACCAAAGGGATGTCTTTAGTACCGGTTGGAGCCACGACCCGGTACTAAAGGGGGTCGCTTCCCGCCGCTTGGCCTGGCCAAATTTGACCTTTAGTACCGGTTGGTGGCTCCAACCGGTACTAAAGGTCCATCCTATATAAACAACCCTTATGAAAATTTTCACTTCTTCTCTGTTCGCTCGTCTCCTCTGCTTCTTCGATCGACAGCGCCGCCGCCCCCCGTCGCCGCCCCCGTCGCGCGCCGTCGCCGTCGCCGTCGCCGTCCCTGTCGCCGTCGCCGTCCCCGTCCACGTCGCCGCCCCGGCCCGTCCCTGTCGCCGTCCCCGTCGCGCGTCGCCGTCTCGCCGCCGCCCCGTCGCCGCGCCCGTCGCCGCCCCCCGTCGCCGCCCCGGTCGCCCCGCTGTGAGCCCCCTGCGCCATGGCCGCGCCCTTGATCATCCGATCGAGCCCGCCCGCACACACACACACACACAGAGTACACACACACACGTACACACACACACACACACATTTTTCTTAATTATTTTCTGTTTTCTCTGTTTTGTAGTTATATAAATGTTAGATTAATGTTAAAGTTTTAGCTAGATGAATTAGATTAATGTCAATTTGTTAGATGATCGAATTAGATATATTAATGTCAAATGTTAGATGAATTACATAGAAATGTTAGATTAATGTCAAATGTTAGATGAATTAGATATATTAATGTCAAATGTTAGATGAATTAGATATATTAATGTCAAATGTTAGATGAATTAGATTAATGTCCGTTATGTTAAATTTGCATATAGAATTTGCATATAGAATTTGTATATAAGAAAAAATGTTACATTTGCATATAGAATTTGTTATCGACGTCAACGATGCCCGGCCCGCATCCTCGCCGTCGACCCGTTCGCGACGACGTCCTGCTTCAGAGGAGCCATGTCCGGGACTGGGCTCCGCCGGGCTGGCACTGGGAGGTGCTACCTTCAGGGGGGCGCCGCTTGGTGAGGAACCCGGCCCCGGGTCCCGTCGACGACCCGGAGCTCCTTTGGTGGCTCCGGGCGCCACTTTCGATAATATTCGAGACGATGTATTCGAGATTATATTCGATGATGCATATTATCTACTATGATTCAGTTTTATCTTTCGAGATGCATATATATTATCTACTATTATTCGAGATGCATATCAATTATCTACTATTATTTGAGATGCGTACTAAATTGTTTTATATTTCTTCTGGATTAGTTAAATAAAAGCTATGGCGGACAATACCGGCAGAGAAGGAGAAGAGGCCGTGTTCGAGATCATACGCTCCCCTCGCGGGCCACATGATCAGAATGAAGAAGATGACGGCTCCCAATATCTGAACAATACCGGGGAGGGTGATATGATATTCGATCAAGACGACCGAATTGATGAAGTCCAGAACTATGATGATCTTGAAATAGCAAATACCGGCGAGGTACATTATAGAAGCAGGCATCTGGTGATCATCACGTGTTTTAAATGATTTTGTATATATATATATATATATATATATATATATATATATATATATATATATATATATATTAACGAATCGATCTTTCTTCTTTCAGCCCTCCGGATCGAGTAAATCGTCTGCAGGCAGCAGAAAGCGAGGCCCGGCCAAAAAGTTGAAGGATGGCGTAAAGTACAACATCGATGCCATCAAACCTAATGGCGAACCAAGCGAGCCTAAGAAGAATGCGGACAAGTGGATTCGTCAGTGCGGAGTTATTGTGAAGGACCAAATCCCGATCTCCATTCAAGAATGGAAAAAGCCAGCAACGGAACGTCCAGATCTTACTTATGTTGACCAAAGAGCAAAAGATCGGCTTTGGGAATCTCTCATGTCACATTTCACCCTACCAGATCATTTCACACATGCAGATGTGCAGAAAGTCAAGGACGCTGCTCTTAGGAAGATGGCGCGTGCATTCAACAACCACAAGAAAAATATATGGGCCAAGTACGGAGGAAAGAAGACTCCAGAATTCACGGGAACACTGGAGAAGCAAAGAGATCACTGGCCCGCTTTCGTGAAATTCAAGGAATCGGAATTAGCTAAGGAACGGTCGAGAATAAACAAGCTCAATGCCGCGAAAAAGGAGCATTACCATAGGCTGGGGCCAGGTGGCTACGCGGTGGCCCGGCCTAAGTGGGATAAGGCTGAGCAAGAGATGATAGATGCAGAGGTCATTCCAGTTACATTGAGCTGGCCCCCCAGGTGCAGGACTTGGTTCTATGCGCATGGGGGGGCGTTGGACCCAAAGACAGGCCAGGTTTTGAAGAAGGCAAGTCTTAAAGGAGCCGACGACAAACTACTTGTTGCAATAGAAGAGGCTCGAACGGGGGTGTTCACGCCCAACAGAGAGAACGACGAGCTTACACGCGCCCTGGGAAATCCTGAACACCCGGGAAGAACACGAGGCAAAGGCATTGTTCCGTGGTATCAGGGGTTTGCGGACTGGAACGCCGACTACAGAAGCCGTGCGAGAAAGAAGATGGAGGAGGAGAAGAAGAGGAAGCTGGAGGAGGAGCAGAGGAAGCAGGAAGCAGAACGCGTTAGAGGCCTAGAATCAGCGCACGCGGAGTTGGCACTCCAATTAGAGCGGCAGCAGCAGCAGATCAACTCACTTAGCCAGGAAAGGGGGTCTCAGCAGCGGCAGCAGCTAGCGGATCCATCATTGGATAGCACCGAGCCATCCATGCCGAGAAGCAGCGTGGGTTCCGCCCTGGGCGATGAGTCACTACTGCTGGATAGATACCCTGTGGATGACATCATGGATAACACTAATTGTGAGCTACACTTTAAAATGAAGAACATATCCATGAAGGTGGCGGACGGCATTGCTTATACAAATCCCCCTGAAGCAACCTTCCATTGCAATCCGATTCCAGCTGACTATGCTCGTGTCACGGTTGATGAAGTTGTGGCACAATATTCGGGGCTACAGCTTGACATTCCTGGAGGTGACGACGAGCGCACACTGGGAGAGGCCATACATTGTATCATTCTATGGAGAAAGGATTGCATTGTCTTTCCAAGGCCACCGACACCGCGTCAGCCGACTCCTTCTCCAAGTCCGCCACCGCGTCAGGACACTCCTACTCCTCCAAGTCCGGCAACGCGTCAGGCCAGTCCTCCTCCTCCAAGTTCGGCACCGCGTCAGGCCACTCCTCCTCCTCCAAGTCCGGCACCGCGTCAGCCCAGTGCTCCTGCACCGCGTCAGTCGTCTCCGCCGCCTAGGCAACAACGGAAGAGAGCCGCCGCAGCTATGGCGTCTAGCGGTACAAGTACAGGAGGCAAGAGACGAGGATACCAATTTGGTCCAAGCCTCGCGCCTCTTCCGAAGAGGCCTTACGACATGACGGATGAGGAAATCAAAGCCAAATGCAGGGCGGACTTGGACGCCCATTTTGCACCGAAACCGCCACCGCCGCCAAAGGAGAAAGTGCCTGAGGTTGTCGTTGAGCACTTTATTCGTATGGCTAAAGAACCAGCTCCCAAGCCTGTTGACTCAGACTATGAGCGCCAACTCAGGAAGGCACATCTAGCAAAAAAAAAGAAGGAGTCGAGCTCGAGCTCGAGCCAAGGCGCAGCTGCCAAAAAAAGCGGGAAAACTGTTCCCCAGCTGGGAGAACAGGCGGTGCAATCGATCCCCCCGCTCATTGTACCAACACATGTGAGTACCGACGCGGCCGATGAGCTGGTAATAACCGACGATCATAGAAGGATGGCTGCCGAGGCCGGTGTCACTGTTTATCAACTCCTAGGCATTGAGCCCATGGATAAGATTAGAGAGGAGGACGTAAAACGGAAATATGCCCGCGGCGAACCTCTGGTAAAGCCTGAGGAGGTCAAGAAGCTCCCAACGAGAATGTATGAATTGCATGAATGGTACATGAAAATTGCCAAGACTACCAATCGAGAGTCCCTCATGGTGAAAGTCAAGGCAGAGCATTACTACCATGAGAATGCTCTGTATGTTGAGTTTACAGAACTGTTTCAGTTATTCAATCAAGACGCACTCGACAAATCTATCGTCAGTTGCTATTGTCTGTAAGTGATTTCTTTCTGTAATTTAAGTCTCAAGCTAGCTGTAGTGCTCGTTGATCATTACCTGTAATTATCCTCACTATATTCTTTTCTGTGGTATTATGCAGGATGAAGATCTATGAAATGAATAAAAAGGGACGCTATGGCATTGGGTTCATTGACCCAAATACCATTAATCAAGAGATATGGACGGATGAATGTTATCGAGAAGACACAGAGAAAAGCATGCTAGAGTTCTTCAAGCGCCTAAACACCAATCGAGATATACTACTTCCTTACAACTTCAAGTGAGTCACACTGTCTTGTACTACAAATTCTGTTTTTGCTTACTAGCTAGATGTTAATAAGTGTATAGGGTTTAGGGTAGTTGATGAGTGTTATGCACATGCCCGCTTAATTTATACATGCAAACGTGTGCGCATGCAGATTCCACTGGATCTTGTTAGACATTCAAGTTGAAGAAGGAAAAGTTGAAGTACTGGACTCACTAATTAAACCAGTTGAGGAGTACGAAACCGTCAAGGGGATAGTCAACAGGTAATTTCAATCATTATTGAACTATATGTCGGCCTATTTAGTTCGTCATTTCCTGATATCAACTAATTAATAACTCCTTTATTCATTTTCTTTGCCGGCGGGCAGGGCTTGGGCAAAGTTCATCAAAACGGTTCCAGGCCAATGGAAACAAAAGCTGTATTGGTATCGACCCAGGGTAATTAATTAATTAGTACTAGCTAGCTACCATCTCTTTAATTCTAGTTTCAATACCATTAATTATCATGCTTGATTAATTATTATCTGATTGAATTCTATTCTCGTAAAGTGCATGAGGCAGAAGCCGGGGAATGATTTATGTGCATACTACGTTTGCGAGAACATTCGCATGATGACGATCGAAAGTAGCACATCTGCTAGACAGCAATGGGTACGTTTGCTAGAACACTATTCACAATTTTTACATCATTATCGATATCTAATCACACAACTAATACATGCATATTGATCTCCTTCTTAAAAGTTCGATATGGTGCGGGATCAGCTCCTACCAACGGATCGCGTACGAGCAATTCAAGAGGAAATAGCGGGATTTTTGCTCGACCAGGTCATAGATCCCAAAGGAGTATACCATTACCCGCTACCGCAGTAATGCCTCCATGTAGGAGAAATTGTATATACCAAATTGTATATATACATGTGTATGTGTGAATGGTGGTGCGAGACATTCGATGATATATATATATATGATCGGTTCTACGAGAAATTCTATTTATATATATGCATAACGTGTACAATATGTAGTATCGTAAAATACCAGCAAATGAAAAAGAATTAAATGGAAAACACAAAATTAAAGGAAAAAGAAATCATAAACCCAAAACCCCCTAAACCTTTTAGTACCGGTTGGTGTTACCAACCGGTACTAAAGGTCTTCCACCCCCCGGCGCTGGCTCGTGCCACGTGGTGGCCTTTAGTGGCGGTTCGTGTTGAACCGGTACTAAAGGGGGGGGACCTTTAGTCCCCACCCTTTAGTGCCGGTTACAGAACCGGCACTAAAGGGCCTTACGAACCGGTGCTATAGCCCGAATCTGCACTAGTGATAGACAACCGAACGACCATTGCCGCCGCCAGAACGAGCCGTCGACGCGCCGCTGTCGCCGCTCCCATACTGGAGCCGGCCTGACCTTGTCGATGACAGCCCGGAAGTCTTCATGCACGTGCCTCTAAGGACCAGCGTTCCGGAGCCGCAGTCGTCGCCATTGAATCCTTAAATCGATCTGAAGAATCTGACATCAAATCTCGCCGTTGCATACGCACGACGAGAAACCCTAACCTCGCCGCTCCGAGAAGCTGGCAGGAGTCTACACCGGAGCTCCGTCTAATCCGTCCCGACGAACGAACTTGAGGAGGATCGGAGCCCGGAAGACTGACTCGAAGAAGAAGCGCCGCCATCCGTCTGAGCGCCGCCCTTGCGAGAACCAACACCCTACCTATCTAAGCCGAGGCACCAGGAATACCCTCCCCGCCACCGGCCGCCGGAGCGGCAAGCGGAGGGAAGGCGAATCCACAGGCTCGTCGGCGGAGATCGAGGGAAGAAGGCTTTCCATAGTCGCCTTGCGAGAGGAGAAAGAAAAAGATGTAATTCTTCATCATCATCATTTTGTTTCTCTTGTGTATAATCACCTAGATACATTTGGGCCTATTTGTTGACAAAAAAGTTTGGATTTTTTAGAATTTACATTTTTGCGTTTTTTTTATTTACTCTTCACCCCGGATGTTGGTGCACCCGGGTGTAGTGACACCTTTGCCCTCTAGATATACGGGAGCACCAATTCGCTCAGTCTGACAATGCTTTCTTTCTTGTAAGAAGAAGCAACAACTGCAAGGAGAAGAAACTTGGCGCTCCTTTGATTCAAAGGAATTTTATAGGATTTTTACCCGCAAAAAAAAAAGGAATTTTATAGGATTTTGATTCGTAGAATTGGATCTTATAGAAAATTTACCAAGAGATCATCCATATTATATTTGACAGGAAATTTAGCATCCACTTTAATCTCTTTTTACAGTTCATTTATTTTTTTTCTGTGGTATCAAACACTCTGTGGTTCAGATTCATTTGGTTTGCTAATCCTATAGGATTCAAGTAAACACACCACTCCAATCATGTATTTTGGGTATTCCTGCGTTTTGAAATTCATGCAAATCAAAGAAGCCCTCAATGTTGATATGACAACGAGCTGGGCGCTTGATTCTAAATTATCATGGCATGGTAGACTGGTCAGTTGAAAAAATTTAGTTATCAGTTGTCAGTGTCATGCAACTCCTGTTCAACCAAAACATAACGACACGTCACACCTACTGACTGTGATGTTATGACCATGGAAGTGGAAGGCCATGTCTATTGATTGTGAAGTTATTAGGATAGAGAGAGGGGGCAACTCTTGTTTACCATCTGATAATCTGCTCGGTCAGCTAAAGTTCCTTTACAAATTGAGATGACTGAAGCTGTCGCTGAAAACCACGACTCCAAACTCGGTGCTCTGGTTTTGGCACATTCTAGCATTCTGCAGTTAAAAGTGTTCAGCCTTTGTGTGGGCGTGATGGATTGAATGAAGCGACTGCCTTTAAATTACCATGGGATTAGTGTGAGGACACATACAAGAGGGGGTGATGGACTGATGGGTACATGGATGAATGCGGTTGAAATACTCTATACGACATGGTGCAGTTTGATACAGCAAGCCTTCCAAATGGCAAATAAATACTTCATGTCGAAATGTCAGTAAAATGGGGAGCCAGCGATGGATTACCGACGCCAATAAATTTTTAAGATGTGCAGAACCTGTGCCAAGTAAAGTATGCAGGGGTAAGCAAATTAGAAAATACTGTAGTAGCCAACGGATAAAAAATGTATGCCAGGTAAAAAATGAAACTGCATAATGAGGAACCAAGCAGAGGGTATACCTTTGTGTTGGTGGAGCAAGTGTAGCACATTTCAGCTGCAGAACAGCAACTGAAGCCTAACTATGCGTATAAAACGTGCGCATCGAATGGAAACGCAATGTTACTATCTCTACACATGTTCGGACAGGTGTGGTACTGATGTCTGTGGAACACCCTGCGGCTCATTGGCCACGCTATTCTTGCTGGTTGAGCCCGTTTCATTCTGAACATGTTCTAGAAACTCCATGACAATAGGGTCAGTCCAAGGACATCCAAATGGAGCTTCGTCGCCTGCTACCCATCCAAGATGACCACCCTCTGGTGTTACTATCAGTAGGCAGTTCGGATTTGCCTGAAATGATAAAAGAACCAAGACTAGTAACTCACTTAGGATACTAGAGAAGAACCAAACCAAATGAAGAGTAGATTCATGAATTAGAGTGGATACCAGCAGGTGAATAACAGGTGTGTGCTAAATAAAAATACCTTGATATCTTCTCTGGGAATTCCCCTGGATGGTGCAATTGGATCGTTATCCGCCTGCACATAATTAAGCTAGCATTAGAATTATAATAGAAAAGAGCAAACCATACAGTACCAACATATCCATGTGTGACATTATTTTCTTGCTGACTTAATATGAATAGGTAGTGGCACTTCAAAACAAGCTATTGAAATCAGCATGTTTATGGAAGTACAAAATAGATATCCTTTTGGGAGATCGTTTTGTTTTATCTCATGCGGAAACTCGGGTAAACATGTGCCCCTCATTATAAATTACTGCCTCTAGTTTCTTCTTAATAGAGGACTAAGAGTCAGTCAGTTGGCTAGTGGTCTCTGCACTTGCACAGCCCACCCAGGTTCAACCGTTGCCTGGACTTCCCTATGGTGCTCGGTTGTTTCTTCTAAATAAAAATGCCACGGCTACTAGTGCCTGCTGATGAATTCTTTTTCATCTTAATGAATTGTAAACGCTCCTGCTGATTACTCAGAAGAAAAGGGAGTGCACAGCAGATGGTAGTAATTCAAATTTACTGTGCAGTTCATGAATCTCAGCCTGGCCTCCCCCTGTGGTGCTCAGTTGTTTCTTCTAAGTAAAAATGCCACAGGCGCTAGTGCCTGTTGATTGAGTTTTTTTCGTCTTAATGAATCGGCAGCACTCCTGCCAGTTACTCGGGAAAAAAGAGTACAAAACAGATGGTAGCAATTAAAAATTACTGTGCAGTCCATGAATGTGAATTGAGTCTTCCTGTTTTCCTTGTTTGCTTATTGCATGACTAATATGCATTTACAAATATCGACTTGAAGGAACATATGCAATTTGAGCCATCTAGAATTATCGTTGCAGCTCCCCACACAACTGAAGTATGAACTCTGATCAATTTAAGCTTCCATTTCAAGACATTGGCAAGCATTCAAATGTCTCCAGCTTTTATTTCGATTTTAAGACCCGACATGAATTATCGTGCATTGTAATATTCCTATTTCACCATTTTAAAAACTTCAAGTAAATCATAGTTCTAAGTATGACATAATGGCGTAATCTTAAACTAAGTAATCAGATAGCTGTTGTTTCCAAATCCGCTAACGCAGCATAAAGAACTGGTAGCTTCACCTGTATGCACAATAAGGGTATGGAAACATTCTTGATAGAATCTGAGCTGCTTGAGTTGCTGTAGTAATCATCTACTGACCTGAAACCAAATGAAACTGCACACAATCGAAGTATCTTTAAGTGTGGGGTCAAATGGAAATAGGTAAACAAAATCAATTCAGCTTGAGTTCAATGCAAACCTCGGGTTAGGCCTTCATCAAAATCTCTAACAGTTTTTGCATTGGCTGCCTTTGGTATGTCATATTCACCATCCAATCCTTCAAAAAGAAGTGCATGCCTAAAAGTTGATGAAGTTCCTAAAAATCAGCTGTTAGAAAAGGAGCGTGAATATTACTTAGATTGCAGGAAAGGTGAACAAAACGTTTACTTCTTAAATATAGCCCTCAGAGAGTTAGCAAGTGCTCTATCATAGACGTTGTTGAACCCTTTGTGGAAATCTTCATCTGCTATTACCAAATTAAACGGATTGCACATGGACACTGCTCCAGAAAGAGAGCATTTATCAGTCTCCTGGAAAAAAAATATTGAGTTAAGTTATGGACAGTCAAAGGAAACAGACCTCTGAAAGCAATTTTATATAGGGATAAAAAGGAGCCAGTACAATGCTAAGCACTTTGATTAACATTGATGGCCACAAAGAAAAGTGGCACACATTGTCATAGGTGGATTAATTAAGCATCATTTGCTACTTAAGGACTTTTAAGTAAAGCATATAACTTTAATGAATATGACAATGTGGGAGGTAAAAAATGGTCTGACATTGTGTAAAACTGTAAAGTTCTTAATAACTGAATACAGAGCTCACCTCACCAAGGTAGCGCACAAGAATATTTGCTCCAAGAGACCAGCCAGCAGCATAGATATTAGATTGAGGATAACGGGATAAAACATGATCGACTACTTGACGGAGATCTCCAGTAAATGAAGCAGAATAGAACTGTGCATGACAGAAGATAAGAGTCAATAGATTTAGAAAGTAAGATGTTCTTGTATAGTTTCTGCTAATTTGTTTTTGGAGCAGCTATCTTCTTCAATCTTTATATTTCTCTGCTTGGTTATGTTATGGACACTCTGTTGCTTCCTAGGTCTCCGTCACAAGATTCATACACTGATAACTGAGTACCAAGACCTATGCTGATGATCAGAAAAAATGGTGTCCACACTCAACAGACAATATTTTAATATGCCTATACTAAAGATTAGGTCAGCTATCCTAAGAGATGCTAATAAGTTTAAGGATACAAGATATACTATTTCTAAGGGTAAAGAGATAAGAGGAAAAACATATGCATGCAAACCTAATAGCCTATTTTCCTTAAGCCATTGTCTGAGTACCAAGTATAGCCTCGAGAACTGGACATTATTTGTCATGAGATTCATGCCAATCAGCAGGTTTGTGGGCCATATAGTACCGCAATGGCCCATATCACACTGCTAAGAAAAGCTCAAACAACCAAGTACTGAAGTGCAAGCTGCATTATCACACTGGATGCAAATTAACATAAAATTTATTTCCATACGACTTGCGACTAGCTCTATTTCTGGTCTTTGTTGCAGGAAAGAAAATGGAGAAAACAAAGGTGCACTGCAGGCAGTGAGAGAATAGCAGCTACCAGCAAAAGGAATAGTAGGACTGGTGTATTGTTTTCTTTTGAGCGGCACATTTACATGTTTTTTCTGCTTCCTTGGCTTATGTGAATTGTCTGGATGATAGTCGAGAGGCTTGATATATTGATGCAAAGTAACTTTTCTTGTACAATTTATCTTTTGCTTGCAAATGCTAGTTAATTGATTAGGAGCTATGTTGTGTACTAGGGCTAGGGAAAGGCTCTCGCCCCTGTGGGCAAGATAGAAGAACTATTCTTCTAATTCTTGTTTGCTTTATTCCACATACGGGGGTCCTATTTAAGGTTCAAGCTAAAAGATACTCCCTCCGTTCCGAAATACTTGTCGTGGTTTTAACAGAGGGAGTATAATCCTAATTCAAATGATAAACTTCCTAACGGAGAGATCACGGAGATCCTCTCCCTAACTTGGTGCTGGGTGTGCCATGTACTATACGTAGATAACAAGCTATAACTAACTTTGCCGCATATCAGGAATGCGATTCAAGTACCTTCGCTGTGGTCACAGGACTATTTGCACATCCACGGCTATTGAATACCGCAACACGCCATCCTTTGCTTCTAGCTCTCAAAAGCATATGCCGTACATATGTATCCTGACTCCCCCCTGTCAGACCAGGCTGCCAATAACAAACCTCCACCATCAAGCATTAGCCATAAGCTAGTTAAAAACTGTACGTGCATGAAAATACAAGTAGAACAGTACACATAGTACTGCAGATAGCTAGATAAGATGTACAGAAAGACAACATGTTAATGTCAATAGTCATCTATGCTGGAAGCAAAATTGAATTTGACATGATAGATGCAAAACATGAATTTAGCACGAGAAAGTGTTCGTTATGTGTTATGTTCGAAACTGTATTAAAACTGCCTATACTTTGTTGGCAGCATTTAGTTTTCTTTTTAACCGATTAGTAGCAAAATGCTTGGCTCTTCAGACCTTTTGCTGAGCAGTCAGTCGAGTGCTTAATAAAAATGCAAACTTATAATGTCCACGGCATCCTTTTGCTTTTCTTCAGTTGAAAGTTATGCAGGAATATTTTTCCTTATTTAATTTGCACAACACTCGAATAGTTAGTGCTGTTATACTAAAAATTACATCGGTCTAATATGGTCATGATGAATAACGTCACTGGCAGATTAAGAAATAGAACTAGCACATCAGATACAGGCAAACTTCGCACACAAGATTTACAAAAAATTCCAGCAGAGATTTCCAAGGTGACAAGTTCCCCCCCCCCCCCCCCCCCCCCCTAATTAGACCATTGTGAGGAACAAAGGTCAAACGTTTCCAATCATGATATTCATGTGTTGCATGGTTCATCAGGTATTTGTCGCCTGACCTGTCATCTTTGTAAGTATATATGCCCACTGCTAATGTTTAGCCCTGGTGCTACTTGAAATATCATATGCAGTTGGAATCAAACTATATTTCATTCTCCATGTGCTCCGGTAGATACCCCTATATTTCACCTAAGATCTCTTCACCCGACGACATGAATCTATTTACAAACTGAACTTCCGGATATAAAATCTCAGGAATGCACTGCTCAACAGCACAATTAAATCCTCCTACACGGAGATGAGAAATCATCTCAGAACTAATCAAAATTGGCATCACATCCTCTCATTTCAACACAGCCAAATTACACACGGTTCTCGACCACAAGGCATAATCTTAGCTACTCTTATTCACTCAAATACGTCTACAGCACCGCACATAACTCTAGAAAGATTTCTACAACTGATCCGAAAACGAACCAAATCCAACCTCACTGGCATTTTTTATTTTTATTTTGAGAAACGTCACTGGCATCGATGACACTAACAAAATGTCACACTTTCGTTGTGTCCTCTTTGCAACACCAGGAGAAGGAAAGCGACGCCATACCAGAAGGATTAGCACAGGTGCGTCTCCCGGCAACGTGCGGTCGTCGCCGGAGACCCAGTCGAGGGCGACGGCTCCGTCGTCAGGTGTGCGCAGGCATTCGCGCCGGAACGCCACAGTGGGGAGCGAGCGCGTGAAGGCCGCGAAGATGGTCTCGACGTGGCGGTTCGACGCGAAGACGGGGAAGGCGCGGTACGGGCGGCGGAGGCTGTCGAAGCCGGCGAGGAGGCCGCGCCGTGCGCCGGCGATCTCGAGGCTCGAGTGCGGGAGGAGAGGCTGCTCCCCGTCGGCGCAGTCCGGGTCGCGGCTTCGAGAGGAGACGACGGAGGAAGAGAGCGACATGGTGGTTGGTAGGAGTAGGTAGCGGAGGCGAGGGGCGAAGCGGCGGGCGGTGCCGGCGAATGGGGATGGCGTTTGTAGTGCGGCCATCAGATTCGCGCCTGCAGTGTGCACTCGGGTTTGGAATACACTTCTCGCTTCTTTGGACAGCTAGGAACCCAGGAGCCAGTAGGAATTGTGGTTGGGTCGTTGACACGTGGGGAAAAGGACGATCAGGAATTTCAAAAAAAAAAAAAGGACGATCAGGAAAATTACGTTGTTCATACTTTTTTTTTCTTATACTCCCTTCGTTTCGAATTATTTGTTTTAGATTTATCTAGAATACCCATATTTATTTTTTAGAGTAGATACCGATATATCTAAGACAAGTAATTCGAGATGAAGATAATATAAAATAAGAAAAGAAAATCCTATGAAGACATTTTAGATCTGATAAAGTAGTAAAACTAGTAGATCGCCCGTGCGTTGCCACGGGCTTTAGAAAAAATTAAGATGCTATTCACAAAGCTAAAATAACATAGAACAATGTCATCTCAATTAATACACATCTTTTTTTAATAATCAGCATGATAGCATTCCCTAACAAAAACATAATAATACGTTATTGGCAAATAAAAAAATGTTATTGAAACCAACCAGTAGTTAAATGGTTAGGATAGCAGTGGTACCCATCCATGCAGGGGCAAAGCCAACCCAGCGGGCCGCCTTCGTATAATGTAGCTCACATGTATAGTAATTGCTATAGTATATAAAGGATTTGGGCCTCACCCCCAGGCGTGGGCCCTATCTCCACCACTGCATCCATGTGTGAGTGCATGTGTGTATCAGCGGTGTGCCGACACTGTTATCCGTATTTTTTTTAAAAATTATCAAGACATAGAACAATTTTAATTATCTCATCCTTTTCTTAATTTAAATACAAACACATCACAAAAATCTGGAGTTCATGTCGCTATTCTCATTCTCTGACCACTCGATTTTCGTGGGCAGCGTTCCAACCTTCTAGACATGGAGACTACCCAAAGAAATTAAATTTTGTTACCATTATCACTTCTTCATATGGTAGAAGATGCCATCTTTTTACAGAATTATGTCATAAATTTTAAAACACATACAATAATATTGTTTTCATTGTGAATAATGCATTTGTACGTCAAATCATACAAGTTTGATTGCACACTCGCGAAACATCCAATGAATTCTCAAAATTCAGTTACAAACCAAGCACGACATGACATGACATGGTTTTTATTGTGCATCTTTCACCATGTAGTGACTCCTAAAAGAATCAAACAAATGTCATGCTTATTTTACATAAGCTAACCTGCTGTTTGACCCACCTAAACTGGCAACTTTCAAATACACCGGACGACGTTCCATTATGGAAATCCTTGTGTTGCCACGGAACAACACAATATCGCTCAAGTTGTATTTATCATGCTTTGACCCTCCTTAACTGGTTGTACTTTTTTCTGAATATGCACCTATTTCGCACCCCCACCAAACAAATGTTGCTCTTCGTTCTTCATTATTTATCTCAGCACACACTTTGACATGATAAGTTAGTGTTGAAAATATGCCCTAGAGGCAATAATAAATTGGTTATTATCATATTTTCTTGTTCATGATAAATGTTTATTATTCATGCTAGAATTGTATTGACCGGAAACTTAAATACATGTGTGGATACATAAACAACACCGTGTCCCTAGTGAGCCTCTACTAGACTAGCTCGTTGATCAAAGATGGTAAGGTTTCCTAACCATAGACATGAGTTGTCATTTGATAACGGGATCACATCATTAGGAGAATAATGTGATGGACAAGACCCAACCGTAAGCTTAGCATATGATCGTATCACTTAAGTTTATTGCTACAGCTTTCTTCATGTCAAGTATATATTCCTAAGACCATGAGATCATGCAACTCCCGGATACCGGAGGAATACCTTGTGTGCTATCAAACGTCACTGCGTAACTGGGTGATCATAAAGATGCTCTACAAGTATCTCCGAAGGTGTCTGTTGGGTTGGCATGGATCGAGACTGGAATTTGTCAGTCTGTATGGCGGAGATATATCTCTGGGCCCTCTCCGTAATACAACATCGTAAAGAGCTTGCAAGCAATGTGGCTAATGAGTTAGTCACGGGATCTTGTATTACGGAATGAGTAAAGAGACTTGCCGGTAACGAGATTGAACTAGGTACCGACGATCGAATCTCGGGCAAGTAACATATCGCTGGACAAAGGGAATTGCAGGGATTAACTGAATCCTCGACATCGTGGTTCAACCGATAAAGAACTTCATGGAATATGTAGGAACCAATATGGGCATCCAGGTCCCGCTATTGGTTATTGACCGAAGAGGTGTCTCGGTCATGTCTACATGATTCTCGAACCCGTAGGGTCACACACTTAACGTTCGGTAACGCTAGGGTAGTATTGAGATATTAATGGCAATGGACCGAATGTTGTTCGGAGTCCCGGATGAGATCCCGGATGTCACGAGGAGCTCTAGAATGGTCCAGAGGTAAAGATTTATATATGGAAAGTTGTTGTCGGAGTTCCGGAAAAATCTGTTTTTTTTTGTATTGTACCGGGAAGCTTCCGGAAGGTTCCGGAGGGGTCCGGAAGTCCACAAGTGGATTCCACCAGCCCCTAGGGCATGCATGGGCTGTAGGGAGGTGCCCTGGCCTTATTGGGCTTGGCGCACCAGCCCCACAAGGCCCATGCGCCTGGTAAGGAGAAACCCTAAGTGGGAGGGAGTCCACTTGCCTTGGGAAGCAAGTTTCCTCCCTTGGACGCCTCCCCTCCTTGGAGGAGGGGCTAGGGCTGCGCCCCCAGCCCTCCCACACCCCTATATATAGTGGGGAGGGGGCACAAGGGCTGGACACACCAAACCCAAGCCTCCTCTCTCTCCCGATAAGCCTCCACCTCGATCCGTCAGCGCTTGGCGAAGCCCTATCGGTGTTCCGCTGCCATTACCACCACCACGCCGTCGTGTTGGTTTAGATCTCATCTACCTATTCTCCCTCTCTTACTGGATCAAGAAGGAGGATACGTCACCGAGCAGGACGTGTGCTAAACTCAGAGGTACCGCACATGCGGTGCTTGGATCGGATTGGATCACGACGCGAGTACGACTACGCCAACCACGATCTCTAGATCGTTAACGCTTTCGGTCTACAAGGGTATGTAGACACACTCTCCCCTCTCATTTCTATGCTTCTCATAGATAGATCTTGGGTGATTCGTAGGAATTTTTTTGATTTTCATGCAACGTTCCCCTTCAGTTAGTGCTTATAATACTTTTCATTGTTTATCCATGGATTGGTAACACTCATGTTTAGGTGTATCTTTCTCCAAACAATCTAGATTTTGTACTAACGGATATTCAAATAAATGATTACTGTGATTTGCCCTATTCATTTACTATGCTCACTTGTGCTCCTCGTTGGCTTTAACCTGAACTCATTGCCATCGTTTCTGATCAAATCACCTAGCAAAAGCATACTAAGTTGTTAAGATAAAAATAAAAAATGGACAGTCTTTACTAAATTAGAAATAGAATACAATTCGATCAGTACATGCTTGCTCACTTAACATAATTTGAACCACAGAGACATGTGAAAATAATTCAAGTGCATGGTGGATGTTAACTTATTTGAATTACTTAATTTGAGGGCTGATATCAATGGATTAATTACTACTTAAACCTGCAAAACATATCACACTACAAAAGTATGTATCATATTTATTTCATAACCACAATTATGCACATGAACACCAAAGAGGTATGGGAATATCTATAATCAATGTGTTTGCTAGACAGTGTCACCGCTTCAACCTAAAATAATGAAAAGGCACCAGCCTGGTCCTGGCTAGATTATTTAACAGGTACTATCAACTGTGGTATGATACTAAAGCATTGCCACTGAAAACTGAAAATAAAATATTAGCATGAGTACTCAAGGCTAACCTGAAAACTATCCACCAGTCAGCTTCGACGGGGCTGGAATTGCACCAATCGTGCCTGCAAAAGCCATCGTTGTAGCCTGCATTACCTATCATAGTTTAGCCTTAAGTTAGTACGAAAACTTGGAACTGTGCCCAGGCTCGCCTGGTATAGGAATCTAAATAGCATAAGTCCATTGATTAAAGCTAATGTCATTGTATTCATATAGTATGCAAATTTAAATGGAATTCAAAAAAATTCATAGTAAATGGCACGTGACTCCGGTCGAAGTTTTACCGCCACCGTTTTTTTGTACCTCCTTTTGGTAACATGGTAAATTCATTCTGAACTTGGAGCAATCGGTCTCACACATGCATTCAATTATTGTCAACCAACTGCCATTTACATATGCATATCTATCGCCACTCCTAACTCTCTCCCCAGATCCTTGGTAACGATCCTGTGCCCGCGAAGTAACATATGCTATGTTCTTAATTATTCATTTTCACTAATCGGCCTTCATTTGAGCCTAACATCCCAGAAAACCAGACCATGCTGCCACGGAGCCACCGAGAGTCACCCCACTACCCCTGTAACTTGCCATGTTGCCCTCGCCGTCCCTCTGGTCCAGCCTGCTACTTGTGAGCTGCGTTGGGATTTCCTCGAAGAGGAGAGGATGATGCAGTACAGTAGAGATAAGTATTTCCCTCAGTTAAGAACCAAGGTTATCAATCCAGTAGGAGAACCACACAGAACCTCGTTAGCAGCACCTACACACACACACAAAAGCAAATACTTGCACCCAACGCGAACAAGAGGGTTGTCAATCCCCTTGGCGGTTACTTGCAAGGATTAGTTCTGATAGTGATGATAGATAAATAAATTGCAGAACAAAATAAAGGAAATAAAATTGCAGCAAGGTATTTTTGGATTTTATATATGATAGATAAATGACCCGGAGGCCATAGTTTTCACTAGAGGCTTCTCTCTCGAACACATAGCATACGGTGGGTAAACAAATTACTGTTGGGCAATTGATAGAAAAGCACATAATTATGACGGATTCATGGCAATGATCATGTATATAGGCATCATGTCCGAGACAAGTAGACCGACTCATGCCTGCATCTACTACTATTACTCCACCCATCTGATACGTCTCCAACGTATCTATAATTTTTGATTGTTCCATGCTATTATAGTATCAATCTTGGATGTTTTTATATGCAATTATATGCAATTATATATCATTTTTTTGGAACTAACCTATTAAACTAGTGCCCAATGCCAGTTGCTGTTTTCTGCTTGTTTTTGGTTTTTCAAGAAATCAGTACCAAACCAAGTCCAAATGCCACGAAACTTTTTAGAGATTTTTTTCTGGACAAAAGAGACCCTGGAGACTTGGAGAGGAGGCCAGAAGGTTCACGAAGCCTCCACAAGGCAACAGGGCGCGGCCCCAGGGGGGCGCCCTGATGCCTTGTGGGCCCCTCGTGGCTCCGTCTGACCTAATTCCACTTCTATAAATTCTCAAATATTAGGAAACCAATAGAGAGCCATGATAACCCACAAGTATAGGGGATCGCAACAGTTTTCGCGGGTAGTATTTCACCCTGATTTATTGATTCAACACAAGGGAAGCCAAAGAATATTTGCAAGTATTAGCAATTGAGTTGTCAATTCAACCACACCTGGAGATAAAATATCTGCAGCAAAGTATTCAGTAGCACAGTAATATGATAGTTTTGGTAGCAGTAGCAACAGTAACACTAGCAACGGTAACAGTAACAGTAGCAGTTTTGTAACAAGTGTAAAGCAGTAGCAACAAAGTAACTTAGCAAAAACCAATATGAGAAAATCGTAGGCATTGGATCGGTGATGATAATTATGTGGATGATATTCATCATGTAACAGTCACAACCTAGGGCAATACACAATAGCTCCAATTCATCAATGTAATGTAGGCATGTATTCCGTATATAGTCATACGTGCTTATAATAAGAACTTGCATGACATCTTTTGTCCTACCCTCCCGTGACAGCGGGGTCATTAAGGAAACTAAGGGATATTAAGGCCTCCTTTTAATAGAGAACCGGAACAAAGCATTAGCACTTAGTGAATACATGAACTCCTCAAACTATGGCAATCACCGAAAAGAATCCCAATTATTGTCACCTTGGGGTATGCGGATCATGACACGTAATAGGTGCATATAACTTGCAAGATAGGATCAAGAACACAAATATATTTATGAAAACATGAAGGGTTCAGATCTGAAATCATGGCACTCGGGCCCTAGTGACAAGCATTAAGCATAGCAAAGTCATAGCAACATCAATCTCAGAACATAGTGGATACTAGGGATCAAAGCCCTAACAAATTGACTCGATTACATGATAAATCTCATCCAACACATCACTGTCCAGCAAACCTACGAAGGAATTACTCACGCCCGGTGGTGAGCATCATGAAATTGTTGATGGAGGATGGTTGATGATGACGACGGCGTCAAACCCCCCTCTCCGGAGCCCCAAACGGACTCCAGATCAGCCCTCCCGATGAAGAACAGGAGGTGGCGGCGGCTCCGTATCGTAAAACGCGATGAAACTTCTTCTCTTATTTTTTCTCAGGGAAAGAGAATTTATAGCGTTGGAATTAGGTCAGACGGCCGCCTGTGGGCCCCACAAGGCACCACGGCACGCCCTAGGTGGGGGTCACGCCCTACTGCCTTGTGGGCAGCAGGTGGCCCCCCTTCTGTTGATTCTTGCGCCAATTTTTTTTATATATTCCATAAAAATTCTCCAAAAAGTTTCATCCAAATCTGAGAACTTTGATTTCTGCACAAAACAACACCATGGCAATTCTGCTGAAAATAGCGTCAGTCCGGGTTAGTTTCATTCAAATCATGCAAATTAGAGTCCAAAATTGGAGCAAAAGTGTTTGGAAAAGTAGATACGACGGAGACGTATCAACTCCCTCAAGCTTAACTCATTGCTTGTCCTCAAGCAATTCAGTTGACAAACTGAAAGTGATAAAGAAAAACTTTTACGAACTCTTTTGTTCTTGTATCCGTATATAAGCTTAAATAGTACCCAGGTTTTCAGCAAAGATCATTAACTAACCATGCTCATAATAACACTTAAAAACTACATTTACTCATATCAATGGCATAATCAACTAGAGAGCAATAATAACATATCTCAAATGCCAACAATTTGTCAAAACAATCATGATATAATATGATAACATGGTATCTCGCTAGCCCTTTCCGAGACCGCAAAACATAAATGCAGAGCACCTCCAAAGTTCAAGCAGCGACTAAACATTGTAATTCAGGGTAGAAGAGATACAGTCATGATGCACACAACATTAACTATACTCAATGCATAAGGATGACAATAGTGCTCTCAGGATTGGCGCTTAGTGCAAGAAGGTGAGACTCAACAATAAAAGCAAAATAACATAAAGTAAATAACATAGAAGTAAATCGATAGTCCCTTCGCAGAGGGAAGCAGGGATTTGCAGCGGTGCCAGAGCTCGAAGCTTAAATCATAGATGAAAAATAATTTTGAGAGGTGTACTTTTCCTGTCAACGTCACGACCGAGAGTTTTCAATATCTTCCATGCTAAACACATTATAGGCGGTTCCCAAGCGGAAAGGTAAAGTTTACTCCCCCTCCACCATACCAACACAAGCCATGGCTAGCCGAATCCTTGGGTGCCCTTCATACCAACAACTTTCCGGGGGAGTTTGTTTGCATTATGTATTTTCGATTTTGAGCATTGGACTGGGCATCCCAAATACCAGCCTCTCTCATGCAATGACAAGTGAATAAACACTCATCTCGAGAGTAACCCACTTAGCATGGAAGATACCGACCGCCCCCTGTCGCTCCATGAGCGGTACGGGCACACAAAACGGATGTTTATTTGAATGATTAGAGGTGGCACTTGCAAATTTACTTGGAGCAGCAGAGTAATACCACATATAGGTAGATATAGTGGACTCATCTGGAACAACTTTGGTTGAAGGATTGTGGATGCACAAGCAGAATTCCCGCTTAGTACACGTGAATGCTAGCAAATAGGTTGAGAAGCGACCAACTAGAGAGCGAAAATGGTCATGATCGTGCATTGAGAATAATTAACATTGAATACTAGCATGGGTAGGATATAGTCACCCTGAACATAAATATCATAGAGGCTATGTTGGTTTTGAATCAACTGATGGAAATATGCCCTAGAGGCAATAATAAAGTTGTTATTATTTTATATTTCCTTGTTCATGATAAAAGTTTATTATTCATGCTAGAATTGTATTGACCGGAAACTTAAATACATGTGTGAATACATAAACAAATACCGTGTCCCTAGTGAGCCTCTACTAGACTAGCTCGTTGATCAAAGATGGTTAAGGTTTCCTAACCATAGACATGATTTGTCATTTGATAACGGTATCACATCATTAGGAGAATGATGTGATGGACAAGACCCATCCGATAGCTTAGCATATGATCGTTCTGTTTATTGCTACTGCTTTCTTGAATGTCAAATACATGTTCCTCAGACCATGAGATCATGCAACTCCCGGATACCGGAGGAATACCTTGTGTGCTATCAAACGTCACAACGTAACTGGGTGATCATAAAGATGCTCTACAGGTATCTCCGAAGGTGTCCGTTGAGTTGGCATGGATCGAGACTGGGATTTGTCACTCCGTGTTTCGGAGAGGTATCTCTGGGCCCTCTCGGTAATGCACATCATAAGAATCTTGCAAGCAAAGTGACTAAGGAGTTAGTTACGGTATGATGTATTACGGAACGAGTAAAGAGACTTGCCGGTAACGAGATTGAACTAGGTATGGAGATACCGACGATCGAATCTCGGGCAAGTAACATACCGACGGACAAAGGGAATTACGTATGTTGTCATTGCGGTTCGACCGATAAGATCTTCGTGGAATATGTAGGAACCAATATGGGCATCCAGGTTCCGCTATTGGTTATTGACCGGAGAGGCGTCTCGGTCATGTCTACATCATTCCCGAACCCGTAGGGTCCGCACGCTTAACGTTCGTTGACGATATAGTGTTATATGAGTTATGTGAATTGGTAACCGAATATTGTTCGGAGTCCCGGATGAGATCCCGGATGAGGAGTCTCGGAATGGTCGAGAGGTAAAGATTTATATATGGGAAGTCATATTTTGGGTTCCGGAAAAAAGTGTAGTTTTTTCGGTATTGTACCGGGAAGCTTCCAGAAGGTTCCAGAGGATTCCGGAGGGGTCCGGAAGTCCACAAGTGGGTCCACCACGTCCCAAGGGCTAGCATGGGCTAAGGGGAGGCGCCCTGGCCTTATTGGGCCAGGCGCACCAAGTCCTCAAAAGCCCACGTAGCTAGGGAAGGAAAAAAGGGAGAGTCCTAGTAGGAATAGGATTGGACTTTGAAGTCCAAGTCCACGTGTGTACTATTCACGGTTACTGTTCACGTGGCACTATTCCTTCTACTCCAAGCCCCTACACATATATAAATAGAGGAGAGGGGGTGCCCCAAAGAAGAAACAACATTGTCTTAGCCGTGTGCGGCGCCCCCCTCCACAGTTCCGTCCCTCGGTCATATTTTCGCAGTGCTTGGGCGAAGCCCTGCGGAGATAGCATTACCATCACCGTCACCACGCCGTCGTGCTGCCGGAACTCATCCACTACCTCGCCATCTTGTTGGATCAATAAGTCGAGGACGTCACCGAGCTGAATGTGTGCTGAACGCGGAGGTGCCGTACGTTCGGTACTCGGTCGGTTGGATCGTGAAGTTGTTCGAGGACATCAACCGCGTTGTTCTAACGCTTCCGCTTACGTTCTACGAGGGTACGTAGACACACTCCCACTCTCGTAGCTATGCATCTCCATGGATAGATCTTGCGTGTGCGTAGAATTTTTTTTGTTTTCCATGCAACGTTCCCCAACAGTGGCATCATGAGCCAGGTCTATGCGTAGATGATATGCATGAGTAGAACACAAAGAGTTGTGGGCGGTGATCGTCATACTGCTTACCACCAACGTCTTATTTTGATTCGGCGGTATTGTAAGATGAAGCGGCCCGGACCAACCTTACATGTCCACGTACATGAGACCGGTTCCACCGACAGACATGCAACTTGTTTTGCATAAAGGTGGCTGGCGGGTGTCTGTTTCTCCTACTTTAGTTGAATCGAATTTGACTGCGGCCGGTCCTTGTTGAAGGTTAAAACAGCAAACTTGATAAATCACCGTTGTGGTTTTGTGCCGTAGGTAAGAACGGTTCTTGCTAGAAGCCCGTAGCAGCCACGTAAAACTTGCAACAACAAAGTAGAGGACGTCTAACTTGTTTTTGCAGGGGTATGCTGTGATGTGATATGGTCAAGACATGATGTGATATACATTATTGTATGAGATGATCATGTTTTGTAATTTATCGGCAACCGGCAGGAGCCTTATGGTTGTCTCTTTATTGTATGAAATGCAAGCGCCATGTAATTGCTTTACTTTATCGCTATGCGTTAGCAATAGTTGTAGAAGCAATAGTTGGCGAGACGACCACGACGCAACGATGGAGATCAAGGTGTCGAGCCGGTGACGATGGAGATCATGATGATGCTTTGGAGATGGAGATCAAAAGCACAAGATGATGGCCATATCATGTCACATATTTTGATTGCATGTGATGTTTATCCTTTATGCATCTTATTTTGCTTAGAATGACGGTAGCATTATAAGATGATCCCTTCACTAAATTTCAAGATAAAAGTGTTCTCCCCGAGTATGCACCGTTGCTAAAGTTCATCGTTTCGAAGCACCTCGTGATGATTGGGTGTGATAGATTCTACGTTCACATACAACGGGTGTAAGCCAGTTTTACACAAGCAGAATACTTGGGTTAAACTTGACGAGCCTAGCATGTACAGACATGGTCTCGGAACACTGGAGACCGAAAGGTCGAACATGAGTCATATAGTAGATATGATCAACATGGAGATGTTCACCATTGATGACTATCCCATCTCACGTGATGATCGGACATGGGCTAGTTGATTTGGATCATGTATCACTTAGTTAACTTGAGGGATGTTAATTTAAGTGGGAGTTCATTAGTAATTTGATTAATTGAACTTAATTTATCATGAACTTAGTCTTGATAGTTTTTGCATATCTATGTTGTAGATAAATGGCCCGTGCTACTGTTCCGTTGAATTTTAATGCGTTCCTAGAGAAAGCTAAGTTGAAAGATGATGGTAGCAACTACACGGACTGGGTCCGTAACTTGAGGATTATCCTCATTTCTGCACAGAAGAATTATGTCCTTGATGCACTGCTAGGTGATGGACCTGCTGCAGGAGCTGCTGCAGACGTTGTGAACGCCTGGCAGGCTCGATCTGATGACTACTCGATAGTTCAGTGTGCCATGCTCTACGGCTTAGAACCGGGACTACAAAAACGTTTTGAACGCCACGGAGCATATGAGATGTTCCAAGAGCTGAAATTGATATTTCAAGCTAATGCCCGGGTTGAGAGATATGAAGTCTCCAACAAGTTCTTTAGCTGTAAGATGGAGGAGAACAGTTCTGTCAGTGAACACATACTCAGAATGTCTGGGTACCACAACCACTTGACTCAGCTGGGAATTGATCTTCCGGTTGAGAGTGTTATTGACAGTGTTCTTCAGTCACTGCCACCAAGCTATAAAGCTTTGTGATGAACTATAATATGCAAGGGATGGAGAAGACAATTCCCGAGCTCTTCGCGATGCTGAAATCAGCGGAGGTAGAAATCAAGAAGGAGCATCAAGTGTTGATGGTTAACAAAACCACTAGTTTCAAGAAAAAGGGCAAGGGAAAGAAGGGGAACTTCAAGAAGAACGGCAAGCAAGTTGCCGCTCCCACGAAGAAACCCAAAGCTGGACCTAGGCCTAAAACAGAGTGCTTCTACTGCAAAGGGACTGGTCACTGGAAGCGGAACTGCCCCAAGTATTTGGCGGATAAGAAGGATGGCAAAGTGAGCAAAGGTATATTTGATATACATGTTATTGATGTGTTCCTCACTAATGCTCGCAGTAGCGCTTGGGTATTTGATACTGGTTCGGTTGCTCATATTTGTAACTCGAAACATGAGCTACGGAATAAGCGAAGATTGGCTAAGGACGAGGTGACGATGCGCGTTGGGAATGGTTCCAAGGTTGATGTGATCGCCGTCGGCACGCTACCTCTACATCTACCTTCGGGATTAGTTTTAGACCTCAATAATTGTTATTTGGTGCCAGCGTTGAGCATGAACATTATATCTGGATCTTGTTTATTGCGAGACGGTTATTCATTTAAGTCAGAGAATAATGGTTGTTCTATTTATATGAGTAACATCTTTTATGGTCACGCACCTTTTGTGAATGGTCTATTCTTGTTGAATCTCGATCGTAGTGATACACATATTCATAATATTGATGCCAAAAGATGCAAAGTTGATAATGATAGTGCAACATACTTGTGGCACTGCCGTTTAGGTCATATTGGTGTAAAGCGCATGAAGAAACTCCATGCGGATGGACTTTTGGAATCTCTTGATTATGAATCATTTGATACTTGCGAACCATGCCTCATGGGCAAGATGACTAAAACTCCATTCCCTGGAACAATGGAACGAGCTACTGATTTGTTGGAAATAATACATACCGATGTATGCGGTCTGATGAATGTTGAAGCACGCGGCGGGTATCGTTATTTTCTAACCTTCACAGATGATTTGAGTAGATATGGGTATATCTACTTGATGAAACACAAATCTGAAACATTTGAAAAGTTCAAAGAATTTCAGAGTGAAGTAGAGAATCATCGTAACATGAAAACAAAGTTTCTACGATCTGATCGCGGAGGCGAATATTTGAGTTACGAGTTTGGCCTTTGAAAGATCGTGGATGTCACCTAGAGGGGGGGGGGTGAATAGGCGCTTTAAAATAATTACGGTTTAGGCTTGAACAAATGCGGAATAAAACTAGCGTTTAATTTGTCAAGCACAAAACCTAAATCGACTAGGCTCACCTATGTGCACCAACAACTTATGCTAAGCAAGATAAACAACTAAGTGATAGCAAGATATATAACAAGAAACAATATGGCTATCACAAAGTAAAGTGCATAAGTAAAGGGCTCGGGTAAGAGATAACCGAGGCACGCGGAGACGACGATGTATCCCGAAGTTCACACCCTTGCGGATGCTAATCTCCGTTAGAGCGGTGTGGAGGAACAATGCTCCCCAACAATGCCACTAGGGCCACCGTATTCTCCTCACGCCCTCGCACAATGCAAGGTGCCGTGATTCCACTAAGGGACCCTTGAGGGCGGTCACCGAACCCGTACAAATGGCAACCCTTGAGGGCGGTCACCGAACCCGTACACTTTGGCAACCCTTGGGGGCGGTCACCGAACCCGTACACTTTGGCAACCCTTGGGGGCGGTCACCGAAACCCGTCAAATTGCTCGGGGCGATCTCCACAACCTAATTGGAGACCCCGACGCTTGCCCGGAGCTTTACACCACAATGATTGAGCTCCGAGGCACCACCAAGCCGTCTAGGGCGCCAAGGCACCCAAGAGGAACAAGCTCTAGGGTGCACAAACACCCAAGAGTAATAAGCTTCTCAACTTCTCACTTCCACGTAACACCGTGGAGAACTCAAACCGATGCAACTAATGCAATGGCAAGAACACACGAAGTGCTCAAGTCCCTCTCTCTCAAATCCCACCAAAGCAACAAAAGCTATGGAGGAAAGTGAGAGGAAGAACAAGGAGAACACCAAGAACTCCAAGATCTAGATCCAAGGGGTTCCCCTCACTTAGAGGAGAAAGTGATTGGTGGAAATGTGGATCTAGATCTCCTCTCTCTTTTCCCTCAAGAAGGAGCAAGAATCATTGGAGGGATTGAGAGATAGGCAAGCTCAAGAAGGTCAACAATGGGGGAGAAATGAGCTCAAAGGGTAAGATAACCGTTGGGGAAGAAGACCCCTTTTATAGGGCCACCCCAAATCCAACCGTTACCCGTGCTGGACGCGTACAAGCGGTACTACCGCTCTTGCGAGCGGTACTACCGCTTAAGCGGTAGTAATTCAAAAACAGCAGGCGAGAACACGGGACTGGAGCGGTAGTGCCGCACCAAGCGGTACTACCGTCCACCCAAGCGGTACTACCGCTAAACCGAAACGAGCAACAGAAACTTGCACACTCTGCGAAACACAAGCGGTAGAGCAGCGGTAGTGCAGGGCGGAAGTACCGCACCAAGCGGTACTACTGCCCAGCAGAGCGGTACTACCGCTCTGAGCGGTACTACAGCACTACAGCCGCACTACTACCGTTTAACAGAAAACGGCAACAGAGACGTGCACAGAAGGAAACCCCGCAAGCGGTAGTGGCGGCGGTAGTAAGGGCGGTAGTACCGCCAGAGCGGTACTACCGTGCTACTACCGCTCTACTACCGTGAACGGCAAACTGGCAACAGAGAGTTGCACGCTCGGGGAAACCCCAAGCGGTAGTGCCACGGAAGTACCAGCGGTACTACCGTGGTCACCAGCGGTACTACCGCTTGCAAGCTACTGAAAATCCACAGAAAACAGAGGATACAAATAAAACCAGAACTGCCATAACTTCTGCAAATGAGCTCCGAATTGAGCAAACTCAAGCTTGTTGGATAGAAGACAACGAGTACTATCCAAACAGCGACTGGTTATAATAAGAAGTGGCAGGGGAGATATGCCTAACATATAGAGATGAGAAACCTCTATGAATGAAGAACCGGCATAAACTCCAACATCGAAAACATCATAGAAGATGCATATATGAACTCCGTTTTCGATGAACTCGAGCTTGTCATGAAGATGACCAAAAGCTCAAAGACTCACAAAGAGAAACACCAAACACAAACCAAGAAAGATGATGCAAGGATGCAATGGTTTGAGCTCTCTATGAATGATACGATAAAGCTACTCACTTGAGAGCCCCCCTTGATAGTACGGCTATCGATCCTAAAACCCGGTCTCCCAACTACCACCATGAGACCGGTAAAATAGAAAACCTATCAAGGGCAAACCTTTGCCTTGCGCATAGTCCACTTGAGCTGGATGATGACGATCTTGACCTCCTCAAGTTGGACCACCTTTCTTGATTGCGCCGGCTCGATGAAGACTAGTTGATTGCTCCCCCATACTCCACTATGGGTGAGCCACTCTTTGGCACATCTTCACAAGTCCATTGTCACCACAATGGACGGCAAGCTTCAAGCATGTGATCTCTTCGTGATGCTCCACTTGAACTTGCACACCGCAATGTTGATGACGATCACCACTTGATGTCATCCTCCATGGGTTGAATGAGATCTTCCTCTTGACGCAAGCCCATGGAAACATACCTAACCCCACATAAAACTCTCGCATAGAACATGGGTTAGTACACAAAGCGTAATGGACAATGCTTACCATACCGTGAGATCACTTGATCCCACTCGGTACATCTTCTACGCTTTGTGTGTTGATCAACATGACCAATCTTTGGATAACTCCATGAATAACCTTGGTCAACACATATTCTTCTTCTAATAACCTTGAAACCAACAAATGGTCTTCAAGCAATGCCTATGGACAAACCCTTCAAATATAACTCAAGGCAACCATTAGTCCATAGAGATTGTCATCAATTACCAAAACCAAACATGGGGGCAGCACATGTTCTTTCAGCCTTCATTTAAGAAAATGTGGAATTGTTTCACAACTCACGCCACCTGGAACACCACAGTGTAATGGTGTGTCCGAATGTCGTAACTGTACTTTATTGGATATGGTGCATTCTATGATGTCTCTTACCGATTTGCCACTATCGTTTTGGGGTTATGCATTAGAGACAGCTGCATTCACGTTAAATAGGGCACCGTGTAAATCCGTTGAGACGACACCATATGAACTATGGTTTGGCAAGAAACCTAAGCTGTCGTTTCTTAAAGTTTGGGGATGCGATGCTTATGTGAAAAAGCTTCAACCTGATAAGCTCGAACCCAAAGCGGAGAAGTGCGTCTTCATAGGATACCCTAAAGAAACAATTGGGTACACTTTCTACCACAGATCCGAAGGCAAGGTCTTTGTTGCCAAGAATGGGTCCTTTCTAGAGAAGGAGTTTCTCTCGAAAGAAGTGAGTGGGAGGAAAGTAGAACTTGATGAGGTAATTGTACCTTCTCTCGAATTGGAAAGTAGCTCATCAGAGAAAACCGTTCCCGTGATGCCTACACCAATAAGAGAGGAAGATAATGATAAAGATCATGAAACTTCAGATCAAGTTACTACTGAACTTCGTAGGTCGACCAGAGTACGTTCCGCACCAGAGTGGTACGGTAATCCTGTTCTGGAAGTTATGTTGTTAGACAACGGCGAACCTACGAACTATGAAGATGCTATGATAAGCCCGGATTCCGACAAATGGCTTGAGGCCATGAAATCTGAGATAGGATCCATGTATGAGAACAAAGTGTTGACTTTGGTGGACTTGCCCGATGATCGGCAAGCCATTGAGAATAAATGGATTTTTTAAGAGGAAGACGGATGCTGATGGTAATATCACTATCTACAAAGCTCGACTTGTCGCGAAAGGTTTTCGACAAGTTCAAGGGGTTGACTACGATGAGACTTTCTCACCCGTAGCGATGCTTAAGTCTGTCCAAATCATGTTAGCAATTGCCGCATTTTATGATTATGAAATCTGGCAAATGGATGTCAAAACTGCATTCCTTAATGGTTTTCTCAAAGAAGAGTTGTATATGATGCAACCAGAAGGTTTTCTCGATCCTAAGGGTGCTAACAAAGTGTGCAAGCTCTAGCGATCCATCTATGGACTGGTGCAAGCATCTCGGAGTTGGAATATACGCTTTGATGAGGTGATCAAAGCATATGGTTTTGTACAGACTTACGGTGAAGCCTGTATTTACAAGAAAGTGAGTGGGAGCTCTGTAGCATTTCTAATATTATATGTGGATGACATATTGTTGATTGGAAATGATATAGAATTTCTGGATGGCATAAAGGGATACTTGAATAAGAATTTTTCAATGAAAGACCTCGGTGAAGCTGCTTATATATTGGGCATCAAGATCTATAGGGATAGATCAAGACGCTTGATAGGACTTTCACAAAGCACATACCTTGACAAAGTTTTGAAGAAGTTCAAAATGGATCAGTCAAAGAAAGGGTTCTTGCCTGTCTTGCAAGGTGTGAAGTTGAGTCAGACTCAATGCCCGACCACGGCAGAAGATATAGAGAAAATGAAAGTCATTCCCTATGCCTCAGCCATAGGTTCTATTATGTATGCCATGCTGTGTACCAGACTTGATGTGTGCCTTGCCATAAGTTTGGCAGGGAGGTACCAAAGTAATCTAGGAGTGGATCACTAGACAGCGGTCAAGAATATCCTGAAGTACCTAAAAAGGACCAAGGACATGTTTCTCGTTTATGGAGGTGACGAAGAGCTCGTCGTAAAGGGTTACGTCGATGCAAGCTTCGACACTGATCCGGATGACTCTAAGTCACAAACCGAATACGTATTTATATTAAATGGTGGAGCTGTCAGTTGGTGCAGTTCCAAGCAGAGCGTCGTGGCGGGATCTACGTGTGAAGCGGAATACATAGCTGCTTCGGAAGCAGCACATGAAGGAGTCTGGATGAAGGAGTTCATATCCGATCTAGGTGTAATACCTAGTGCATCGGGTCCAATGACAATCTTTTGTGAGAACACTGGAGCAATTGCCATAGCCAAGGAGCCCAGGTTTCACAAGAAGACCAAACTCATGAAGAGACGCTTCAACTCCATTCGTGAATATGTCAAGGATGGAGACATAGAAATTTGCAAAGTACACACGGATCTGAATGTGGCAGACCCGTTGACTAAGCCTCTTCCACGAGCAAAACATGATCAGCACCAAGACTCCATGGGTGTTAGATTCATTACTATGTAATCTAGATTATTGACTCTAGTGCAAGTGGGAGACTGATGGAAAATATGCCCTAGAGGCAATAATAAAGTTGTTATTATTTTATATTTCCTTGTTCATGATAAAAGTTTATTATTCATGCTAGAATTGTATTGACCGGAAACTTAAATACATGTGTGAATACATAAACAAATACCGTGTCCCTAGTGAGCCTCTACTAGACTAGCTCGTTGATCAAAGATGGTTAAGGTTTCCTAACCATAGACATGAGTTGTCATTTGATAATGGGATCACATCATTAGGAGAATGATGTGATGGACAAGACCCATCCGATAGCTTAGCATATGATCGTTCTGTTTATTGCTACTGCTTTCTTGAATGTCAAATACATGTTCCTCAGACCATGAGATCATGCAACTCCCGGATACCGGAGGAATACCTTGTGTGCTATCAAACGTCACAACGTAACTGGCTGATCATAAAGATGCTCTACAGGTATCTCTGAACGTGTCCGTTGAGTTGGCATGGATCGAGACTGGGATTTGTCACTCCGTGTTTCGGAGAGGTATCTCTGGGCCCTCTCGGTAATGCACATCATAAGAAGCTTGCAAGCAAAGTGACTAAGGAGTTAGTTACGGGATGATGTATTACGGAACGAGTAAAGGGAATTACGTATGTTGTCATTGCGGTTCGACCGATAAGATCTTCGTGGAATATGTAGGAACCAATATGGGCATCCAGGTTCCGCTATTGGTTATTGACCGGAGAGGCGTCTCGGTCATGTCTACATCATTCCCAAACCCGTAGGGTCCGCACGCTTAACGTTCGTTGACGATATAGTGTTATATGAGTTATGTGAATTGGTAACCGAATATTGTTCGGAGTCCCAGATGAGATCCCGGACGTCACGAGGAGTCTCGGAATGGTCGAGAGGTAAAGATTTATATATGGGAAGTCATATTTTGGGTTCCGGAAAAAAGTGCAGTTTTTTCGGTATTGTACCGGGAGGCTTCCAGAAGGTTCCGGAGGATTCCGGAGGGGTCCGGAAGTCCACAAGTGGGTCCACCACGTCCCAAGGGCTAGCATGGGCTAAGGGGAGGCGCCCTGGCCTTATTGGGCCAGGCGCACCAAGTCCTCAAAAGCCCACGCAGCTAGGGAAGGAAAAAAGGGAGAGTCCTAGTAGGAATAGGATTGGACTTTGAAGTCCAAGTCCACGTGTGTAGTATTCACGGTTACTGTTCACGTGGCACTATTCCTTTTACTCCAAGCCCCTACACATATATAAATAGAGGAGAGGGGGCGCCCCAAAGAAGAAACAACAATGTCTTAGCCGTGTGCGGCGCCCCCCTCCACAGTTCCGTCCCTCGGTCATATTTTCGCAGTGCTTGGGCAAAGCCCTGCGGAGATAGCATTACCATCACCGTCACCACGCCATCGTGCTGCCGGAACTCATCCACTACCTCGCCGTCTTGCTGGATCAAGAAGTCGAGGACGTCACCGAGCTGAACGTGTGCTGAACGCGGAGGTGTCGTACGTTCGGTACTTGGTCGGTTGGATCGTGAAGTTGTTCGACGACATCAACCGCGTTGTTCTAACGCTTCCGCTTACGGTCTACGAGGGTACGTAGACACACTCCCCCTCTCGTAGCTATGCATCTCCATGGATAGATCTTGCGTGTGCGTAGAATTTTTTTTGTTTTCCATGCAACGTTCCCCAACATCAACAACATGCATGAACATGTGCCAAGTCAAGCCACTTGAAACATTCAGAGGAGGATACCATATTAACATACTACATCATAACCATTTTAATGCATGTTGACATCCAAGATAAATCATTATCCACTCCTAGTTACTTAAGCATGGCATGAGCAACTATAATCTCTAATTGTCATCACAAACATGTTTACTCATAATATGCTGAATCATGGATACTGAGTTAAACATATTTACAAAAATAAAAACAAGAAGAGTTCATACCAGCTTTTCCTTGCCACAGTCACTTCATCAAATCATCGTCATTATTGCCTTTCACTTGCACGACCGAATGATGTGAAAATAATAATAGTGCAAGTGTGCCGTGGACTAAGCTGGGATCTGCAAACATTTTATTCAAGAGAGAAGACAAGGTAATACTGGCTCTTCGTTAGATCAACAATAAAGCATATGAGAACCACTCATCATTTTCATCGTGGTCTTCTCCCTATGACAACTCAACGAAAAGAAAAGGAATTCAGAGAAACACACTGAAATGTTTTTGGAGTTTTTGGTTTTCCTCAAGGAAGCAAACTAAGGAAGGAAAACGAAAAGCGAGAAAACTATTTACACGGGAGGACTCCCAACAAGCAAAAGAAGAAACGAGAAATATTTTTGGGTTTTCTTTTAATACTACGAACTAACAAACAAGAAAGGAAAACCGAAAAGAAGCGAGAAATATTTTTGGGTTTTTGAAGTTTTTCAAACACACAAGAAGAAATCGAAAAATAAAACTAACATGGATATACAATGAAAAAGTATGAACACTGACAACTGAAATGAATGTGTGAACATGAATGTAATGTCAGTGAGAGATACGTACTCCCCCAAGCTTAGGCTTTTGGCCTAGCTTGGTGATCACCACCCGTAGTATCCATCAGGACCGGGCGGATAGTACTGGGGCGGAGGCACCTGAGGGTCCCACTGCTGGGCCTCGTCCTCTGCTACTGCCAGTTTGTTCCTGTAAGATGTGATGTCTGCCGGCATGATGGTGTATCCGTTCCTGGCATGAGAGTCAAACAAAGAGGGTGCAGGCAACGGAATAATATCACGAGTTGTCTTGCTAAAAACTAGATTATAACGAATATATTGAGGAGGTTCAGGTTCATCAATAAAGTGGTGATCGGTCATGCACTGTTGGTCTAAATAAGCATTGGGCAATAAGTGGTCATTTGGGCGGATAGCAACATTAAAACGTTTCGCAAGACGCAAAGCATAAATACCGCCATGGATTTTACCCTTAGTTCTGTTGGTGTGTAAGCGGCATGCAATGATAGCTCCCAAGCTAAAAGTGTTATCGCCGTAAATAGCACGACCCAAGATGGCGAGGTCAGGGGCACTAAGCGTACCACCTTCCTCCCTGGTGGTCAAACATTTCCCTATGAATAAAGCAAAGTAGTGCACAGCAGGAAAATGCAAGCTAGTAACACGGGCTTTTGAAACGCCCCTAAATTCCCCCACAGTCAAAGTGCGAAGGAAGTCCTCAAACTCCTCAGGCCGAGGCTCCCTCAAGTCCCCATCAGAAGGGATCAAGCATATTTCACAAAACTCATCTAGCATTAACTCATGATGTTCAGCATATAAATCAAAACGCACCATGGGGATATCGAGCCTAGGCATAAAATAAAAAAAATTGCACAAAGGAATTTGTTAGGATGTGGTGCTGGTCACACTCATCTGCGAGGAAGTTGGTCAGCCCGGCGTTCGCAACAAATTGTGCGAACTCTTGACGAAACCCGGCTTCGTTCATGAAGGTATTATGTGGCCACTCGCACGGTCGGACCTCCACCCTGCGCGGGATGTTGAGGTCGTGCTCATGGGCATCCTCAAGGGCACCCTTGGAGGTCCAACGCAATGAACTCCTCCAAAGAAAGTTCATTTTTCCTAAGAACAAATTTCTGAAAAATTTTGGACCACAAAAATATGTCAACAAAACTTCACAAGATTGATAGCAACTACTCATACAAGTGCCTAGAGGCTATATCAAGCATTCAAACTACTTAGAACTCAAGGAATTTAACATGCAAGCTCATTTTCAGTAGCACCAATAGTAGCAATTTATGCAAAATATAATCCACTAAAGCAAAAACTAATTAGAGCAATGGGAGAGTCACATACCAAGGAGCAATCCCTCAAAACAGTTTCGGAAATGGAGCTCCGAGCAAAGAGATCGAAAATCTCAGGTTTGGGAGCAAGAACACGAGAGAGAGAGAGCTACAAAGATTTTTTTTTCTGGACGTAGGAGATGAAGTGGGCTGAATGGATAAGTGAGTGGGTCCCTGTGGGACCCACAAGGCACTTTGGCGTGCCCTGCTGCCTTGTGGGCAACAGGTGCACCCCCATGGGTTGTTCTTAGTACCAAAAATTATTATATATTCCAGAAAAAATCATGTCAAAATTTTATTGCATTCTGAGCACTTTTATTTTTGGGCCATTTTTTATTGTACGGATAATTCAGAAAACAGGATAATCATGGCATTTTATTTTATTAAACTTTAATTAAAAAAGAGCAAAAGGTAGATACAGAAAGTTGTGCTTACTAAATTCATCAACCACATGCCCTTCAAAAAGAATTCATTAATAAGGTTGATCAAGTCTTATTAACAAACTATTTCCGAGTGACATGGAACCGAAGAATTTTCGTATAACACTAAGTTACCTCAATGGGGATATGCATTTCTCCAACAATAAGAATTTCATATTTCTTTTTGATAGTAGGAAGAGGAAATTTGAAATCCCCAATAGCGATTGTCGAAACCTTTTCAATACAGTTGATACCTGACGGTGTCCTGGATTAGGGGGTGCTAACCTAGCCCACCCGTCTCTTCGGTTGGGCCGATGGGCCCTCGTGCGTGATCAAGATGGACTCCGGAGGCCATGTATAGGAAGCGTGATCAAGACTGTCTCCACCGATGACTTGACGTATACTCCAAGATCTCTCCTACCACCCTGTTCCTGGATACCGACCTTGTAACCCTAGATCCCCTCCCCGGCGTGTATATAAGCCAAAGGGTTTAGCCTGTAGAGGGGACATCAACGCAATATCATTCACCTAGCACTAGAGTTAGACATACATTACGATCTCGAGGTAGATCAACTCTGTACTCGATACATCTCCATCAATATAAACAAGAGCAGGACGTAGGGTTTTACCTCCATCAAGAGGGCCCGAACCTGGGTAAACATCGTCTCCCTTGTCTCTGTTACCATTGATCCACAATCCACAGCTCGGGACCCCCTACCCTGAGGTATGCCAGTTTTGACACCGACACTGGTGCTTTCATTGAGAGTTCCACTGTGCGATCATCGGAAGGATCGATGGCTCACCTGCAGATCAACTGCGCCAACGGCCATGGGAGCATTTACGCCCCCGGCCAGCTTTTTGTTTTCGGCAGCATGGTGTTTTGCGCCGACTCGACGGGTCATCTGGCCTCTGTTGAGAACTACGCCCCAGGTCAGATCGTGACCTTCGGTGGCCTCGAATACACCGCGGATTCCCGTGGCGAGCTCGTCCTATCGGGATTGACTCCCGGCTGAATTGAGAGTTTGTCCGGATCCGAGGGCTCGACTCTGGAACCGATCTCCGTCGTGGTGCCCTTAGAGACACCCAACGCAACCACTCCGGCCAGTCTCCTTCCGATCGTCAGTCCGGACATAAATCTGGCTCCCACCTCCGAAATTACGTCAGTATTAGAACTGACTTCGGCACAGAACCCGGAATTGCGTTTAGATTCCCTTCGCGCCGAAGACGCGTCAAGTTACACGCCGGTCATACTTCGAGTCAGCCCTGCTTATAGCGCAGCAATGAATCCCGAAGAGCTATCTCGCCTCGATGAGATGCTTGACCGCATCCAGAGTATGTCCATCTCGGACGGCAAGACTTCGGTTTACAATCAGATCAGACTTAAAGCCGACGATCGGGAAATTTACATCCCACCCACCACCCACCTAGTCGCCACGGTCGACGACTTAACCGACGTGCTGGACTATGGTGAGGCCACAGACATGGATGAAGATGTTGATGGCCCCATCGGGAACACCTCGCCCCCGGTAAACGTGGGCAGGTGGACCGCCACGTCCACCTATGATGTTTACATGGTGGACACCCCCAAATCCCCCCCCAAGACGTCGGCGAAGACGCCGAAGAGGCAATAATGGGGAACCCAGCAATAATAATGTGACGGCCAATAACGGCAACACGGAAGACGGCAACGCCAATAACCCCGAGGAGGACCTTCAAGCCTCCCCAGGGAGGAACGGCACACCCGACGGACATCTCAGGGACTCAGATCCCGACGACCTCTTTGAAGGGGCCGACGATAACTACATGCCGGAATCCGAGGAGGACGAGAGCCTCGGTACCGAGGACTACATCGTTCCCGAAGACCCTTTTGAACAAGAGCGCTTCCGGCGGCGCCTCATTGCGACGGCTCGGAGCATGAAACGCAAGCAGCAGCAGCTGCAGTCCAATACCGACGCACTGAATGAAAAGTGGGTCGAATTGCTCTCCGCCGAGCAAGACATGGAAAACCGGCACCATAGCGTGCCAAAATCATACCCACGCAGGCGTCTCTTGCCGGAGTTTGATGAGGAGCTCGCTGACGACCACGACCAACCCCCTAGAGGCCGGGACAGGCCAAGACGAGAAAACCTTGACGACCGGCCACCTCCACGCCATTATGGCAAAGACCCCATGGATTACCTAGATCCTCACGACGCTAGACGTCGCATCGAGGTAAACAAGGCACCTTCTTGGTCCATCTACGGATCAAGAGGACGCGCGCCCGCCGGGCTTGACGGCTATGATGCCTGGAGGGACAGGAACAGCCGTGCCTGAGATCAGGCCTAGTCGTGACTCTCACCCGACCTCCGACGAGAGGCTCCTCGGTTCCGAGGTCTGGCTCATTTGATCTGCTTTACAGACAGGGTGATGGAACATCAATTCCCGGAAGGATTCAAGCCCGTCAATATAGAATCATACGATGGCACCACCGACCCAGTAGTATGGATCGAGGATTTCCTTCTCCACATACACATGGCCAACGGAGATGATCTCCACGCCATTAAATACCTGCCGCTCAAGCTAAAGGGACCGGCAAGGCATTGGCTTAACAGCCTCCCTCCTCACTCTATTGGCAGCTGGGAGGCCCTAGAGGACGCTTTTCGAGCAAACTTCCAGG
This sequence comes from Elymus sibiricus, assembly GCA_039707655.1. NCBI lineage: Eukaryota > Viridiplantae > Streptophyta > Magnoliopsida > Poales > Poaceae > Elymus > Elymus sibiricus. The sequence continues at coordinate 261,257,453 of CM077674.1, forward strand.
GCACGTACGTCCGACCTCCGGACGCAGATGACCTCAGCCGTGTGACCCAGCAGCCAGGCGAATCAGCCCGGAAATTCTGGAACAGGTTCCTTATCAAGAAGAACCAGATCATAGACTGCTCCGAAGCCAAGGCCATCTCCGCATTCAAGAACAATATCCGAGATGAATGGTTGGCCCATCAACTCGGCCAGGATAAGCCGAGGACTATGGCGGCCCTCACCTCACTGATGACTCGCTTTTGCGCGGGGGAGGACAGTTGGCTCGCCCGCAGTACTCACAATGGCGAGGCAGGCACCTCGGAAATACGCGACGCCAATGGAAAACCCAAGCGCAACAAAAATAAGCGCTGGTATAAAAATGGTGGAAGCGATACGGAAGACGCTGCGGTCAACGTGGGGTTCACCGGACCTAAGTCCGGACAGAAAAGAAAACCCTTTAAAGGGAACAAGGACAGACCTAGCCAGCTTGATAGACTCCTGGACCACCCATGTGGAATCCACGACACTCAGGACAAACCGGCAACCCACACTAACAGGAATTGCTGGGTCTTTAAACAAGCCGGCAAGGTAGCGATAGAGGGTCAAAATAAAACCCAAATCGCAGCGAAGACGAGGAAGAACCTCGACGGCCCAATAATGGAGGCCAAAAGAAGTTTCCTGACGAGGTAACAGAGGTCAATATGATCTATGTCACCCACATCCCTAAAAGGGAGAGGAAGCGTGTGCTTCGGGATGCATACGCGCTAGAGCCAGTCGCCTCGAAGTATAACCCATGGTCGGCTTACCCGATCACATTTGACAAGCATGATCATCCGACCAGCATCAGGCATGGCGGATCGGCGGCACTCGTCCTGGACCCTATTGTTGATGATTATCACCTGACACGTGTCTTGATGGACGGAGGAAGCAGCCTCAACCTCATTTACGAGGACACGGTTCGAAAGATGGGCATTGACTCATCTTGGATCAAGCCAAGCACCACCACCTTTAAAGGTGTCATCCCTGGCGTCGAAGCCCGCTGTACCGGAACGTTCACCCTGGAGGTAATCTTTGGCTCGCCCGAGAACTTCAGAAGTGAGGAGTTAATCTTCGATATCGTGCCTTTCAGAAGTGGATACCATGCGCTCTTAGGGCGCACGGCCTTTGCACGCTTTAATGTAGTCCCGCATTATGCCTACCTCAAGCTCAAAATGCCAGGACCCAACGGCGTTATCACATCAATGGTAACACCAAACGCTCACTCTGGACGGAGGAACAGACCGCGGCTTTCACAGCCGAGGTACATGCGTCCGAGGAGGCAGCCCGCAGTGATAAACACACCGCTCGCTCTTCGAAGCGCGCCCGGGCCGCACTAATCGACCTCGGCCATATACCCCCGCACCCAAAATAGGGATACGGGCTCCTTGCGTGCCCTCTCTGGAGTGGGCACTACGTCCCCAGAGTGCATAATTTCGCACTCAAGATTCCCTGGGTCGTCGAGGAGCCAACAATTTCCCAAACGTCGGCACGGTTCGACCAAGCAACGACGTGGCTTTGAGCCCCCGCACAGGCAAGTCTCTGTCAAAGAAATAGCCAAACATGACTACGTCAATGTGGTTTTAACCATAGAACAGACTTCGGCAATGTCTCCTTTAAGGAGCTCGGTCAATCAAATGCTTGGAGTGTATAAAGGGCCGGAAAGGCATCAACCTCCGCAAAGTCCTCACCATCAATGGTGAATATCTGGTCAACAGCTCAGAAGCACAGACGTGCGGCAGGTAGCGGCCCGGATTCTTAAAAATCCAATGACACATATCTGCCCTGTTTCTTCCTCCTTTTTTACTTTTTACGTTGTATTCTTTCAGTTCCTCTTGTTGCAGCTGGGCATGTACACGCTTGAAATTATGAAATAAAGAAACAGTGCCCCTTAAAGGACCTTATCGTATTTCTTTATAAGCATGGCCCCTACGCTACGACGAAGTCCTCTGAAAAGATACAATTGTACCACAAGTCTGAAGTATTCGGCGTCTCAGATTTTGGCTTTATATGCATCAGTTTTGAACCTAGATTTTGGTCAATAGTTGGGTTGCCCGGCTCCTATGTGTACCCCTTACGTTCCTGATGAATTCGGCTAAGGGTGTAACGGGAGAACCACTGCGATTGCGCCGCCAGGTCAATTGGCATGGCGCCTCAGTGGAGAAAGCCGAAAACTGACTATCTAGGTAGGCGCAAACTGGTCCGCTATCCGCAGACCGCGTTAAGCGATGTGACGATAGATATCACCCGTGTTAAACGAAGGGCTTTAATTTCTAGCCGAAGTGTGCTATGGCCTAGACCTCGACCGACCAGGCCGACCACTTCCCACACCGGGGGCTCATCACCAGCCCCCACAGTCAAACTCCTACGACTAAGTGAAAGTCATAAAGCCACTATAGTCTGATTGCCCAGTTCCTATAAGCACCGACCACCTCCGGGTACCGAGGCGTCGGCTAAGGGTCAAAAGTGCCTCAAGGAACACCCTTTGTATGATCTACGCTGGGGCTGAAGCCGACGACTGGCCACTTTCAGTTTAAAACAGTCATCTAGGAGGTAAAACTAATTGAAAAACACACATGGAATTTAAAGCCATATTCATTCAAGTAAAAGATAAAGTTTTGTACACCACACACTTCGGCATTCCGAAGTACTATTTAGAAATACATAGTGTCCTTTGGACACATGTCTTCGGTGATACAGGCTCCCTCCTCCACCTCGGCGAAGAATTGTTCGGTGGTGCGCGGCTTGTCGGCAGGAGGGCCCGTGGCACATGTCACCGCATCAACCTTTCGGAAGTGCATCTTCACGCAGGCATATGCCCTCCGCACTCCTTCAAAGCACGCGGACCTCCTCCAACGGTTCACGCAGGGCACGACATCTCGAAGACGGGCCATCAGGCTGAAGAGGCTATTGGGCATGGCTTCGGCAGGCCACAATGTGACGCAGAGGTCCTGGAGCGTCGGTCTCGTCATGCGAAACAACTCCACCAGCTGCTTCATTCGATGATTTAGCAACCGTGCTGACGGCGACCCCGGAAACTGCCCCCAAAAGGCCTTCTCCGCCTCGTGGCCCACTAGCTGGCCGAAGTACGCCACCGCATCCGCCGCGCTCTGCGGAAGATCCGCGAAGACCTCTATGGAACGCCATAATTGGGTGAGCTCGATACACCCTTTGCTGCCAAACGAACACTGCAGCAGAAATAGCTTACCCGAGGCGATTTGCTCCACTTGCTGGAGCGCCTCGTGGTCAGCCCGGGCCGTGGTCTTGAGCTCGGAGTGGGCAAGTTGGAGCTTCTCGAGCTCCTCCTTCGTTTGCTTTCCATTCGCCTGAAGCTTGTGGCGCTCCTCAAACAAGCCCTTCAGCGTCTCCTCAACCTCCGCGACCCATGCCCGGTCCTTCTCCCCGGCTACCTTCTCGGCGGCTCGGGCCTTCTCCGCTTCCGCGGTCGTAGCTTCATGCTGCTTCACCTCCTGCCGAGCCTTTTCGAGCTCGGCCTTGAGCGTCTCAAGCTCCGCTAACGCTGTTGTCATTGAAAACAGTTCGGCCTTAGTTTTTCATTGAGCAAAACCTCTCATAACTCTTTCGTACAAAGTATAATACAAGTTTCACTTGCTTACCATGAGACTGCTTGAGTTTTTGGTTTACCAGGGTAAGTTCCCCCTGGGACCTCTCGAGCTTCCGGTTTATCTTCGCAATCTCCTCGGAGACGGAGTCCGGAACCGAAGTCGAAACCTGCCAGCAAAAATCCTTATTACAAAGGCAACGGTCAACTCATTAGAATTCCAGGACGGTTGCCTTGAGCAACGCCCTGGGGGCTACTTGACAAGCTCCTACTCAATTAAAATGACCCCAATGCCGGTTTCTTGAAACCGACTTCGGGCTCGGGGGCTACTCATTCACTAAGCCATTTAGCAGGCTGTGATACTATGTCCTCGGACAAATACATAAATCAATAAAGCTCAAATGAACAAGTTAAAACTTGGTGCGAGAATAGAAGCATACCTCAAAACTCGCTACGAGGCTCTTAAAAACCTCGTGCAGGCCGGCCCCTGCGGACCGGAAGCCCTACAGCATCGCACCTATCAAGGCACGGTGCTCTTCCTTGATGGAGGAGCCCTTCAGGGTGTCCTCCATCTCCTCGGTCCACCCCGCGCCAGCCTGTCCTTGGGCAGTTGGCGGGGGTGGAGGGACGACCTCGGATGTACCGATCCGGGTAGCCTCCACCTGCGGTGGCGGAGCCCAAGCCAATATCGGCTGGACCGATGACCGGCCCAGCTCCTCTCCGATGACCTCGGGGTGCTTCTCCCCCGGGTCTTGTTGGGCCGAGGTGTCAACCTCGGCCGTGACGGCCACCTCCCCGACCCTCGTCATGTCGACGTCGGGGGCAAGGGTGGATGTCACCTCCCCTTGCCCATCATGCGCCGGGGGAGGAACAGCGGGCTCTGGAGTCCCGCTGGCGGATGGCAACCCGCTCGAGGAACCGCTGGGGATTACCCTCGGCGGACTGCGTGAGAAAAGATGCTCTATGAGTTTTCCCTTGCTAAAAAGAACTTATCAAATTGAAAAACGGGATATAAAGACGACGGCTTACCCTCGAGGCGCCGGTTTCTTCCTCCCCATCGCGAGGAGGTCTTCTTCTGTGTCGCCGGAGAGCTCGACTCCCCCCGACAACTTGCTGGTAGCCCCGGATGAGGTTCCCCTCAGCCTCTTCGGGCCCTTGGGCGGCATACCAGCCTCGACATCCTCTAAAGCCGACCTCTTCCCCTTTGGGAGAGGGATCTCCTCGACCTCACCCTCCTCTGCGTCGCCATCTTGGGCAGTGGAGGTGTCGGTCTCTTTGGACCGGGTGACCGAGGTCTCCCGAGTCCGAGCACTTAACCTACCCCTCTGGGACCTCGTCCCTTTGGGGGCCACCACGTGCGGCTCCTCAGTCAGGAGCGCCGAGAGCAGGGGAGTCGGGGGCTCCTCTGGTAGTGGAGCCGGGCATCGCACTCCTTGTACCCAGGCCAGCCACTTCTGCAAAACGTCAAGCATAACGATTCATCAAGACTCTACTCCTTGATACGGAGGACAAAAATGATAGTTGGTGGGCAGGGTCACTTACCGGGGGGGCTTCATAGCCGTCCTCGAGGCCGCGATCCTCCCCTTCCTTGGGGATCTTGTCCTTGGCCAGCTTCATGAGCTTCGTCCACATGGCAGCCAAGGTGGAGCGGAAGAAGGTGGTGATGGAGTCCATGTCCTCGGGCTTTTGTGCCCACATCGGGGTAGCCCGAAGCTGGAGAGGGAGTATGCGGCGGTTGAGCATGACGTTGATGACGTCAGCAAGCTCGACCTTCCCCGTGGTGGACCACCATTTGATCCTCTCGACCAGGACCTCCACCTCTTTTAGGTTCCCCCAGGCGATGCCCTTCTCCCTCCAGGACTTGAGCTTCTTGGGAGGCCCGGCCGAGAAAGCTAGGACCTCGGCCTGACCAGGAGCAAGCGGTTCGGTGATATAAAACCACTCCCACTGCCACTCCTTCACCGTTTCGATGGAGGTACCCTTGAACCATGTGCCCCCCTGGTTCTTGCTGATCATGGCCCCTCCGCACTCCGCGAGGTCGGAGCCACTGGACTTCAGCTTGATCCCGAAGAGCTTCAGCCATAGGCCGAAGTGCGGCTTGCAGCGGAGGAAGGCCTCGCAGACCGTGATGAAGGAGGCGAGGTGAAAAATGGAGTTTGGGGCCATATGGTGGAAATCGAGCCCATAGTAGTACATCACCCCATGCACAAAGGGGTGCAGCGGGAACCCCAGGTCTCGGACGAGGTGGGGGATGAAGACTACCCGCTCTCCAGCGTTGGGAGCGGGCACTTGCTGGCCAGCCGCTGGAGCACGGGAAGTGACGGCGGGGGTCAGATACCCCGCGCCGCGCAGCTCTAGGATGGTGCCATCCGTCACGGTGGAACCACCCCAGTGCCCCTTGAGGGTGTCGGCCATGGCTGGTGGTGGAGGTTGGACTCGCAGAAGGAAAAGGGAGCAGGATGGGATCTGGGCGCTGGAGCTAGACGAAGCAGTAGAAAGGGAGAATGGGAGCGTAGTAGGTTGCGCTGTCCACCCTTTTGCTCTTATAGGCCAGTGAAAGGCTAAGAGTCCCCTTTACTGCGCCGATAAAAACGCCACTCCCATAAAAAATGTCGTTAAGCATATAGGGGGAAACAAAATCGTAATGATATCCCTGAGAAAACGGGCATGATCTCCACCTCGATGGGATGTGCCAGTAAAAAGGCTGCCTCGAACCGCGATTTAAGGGAAGTAGTAACTGCCCGACCTGTCGTGGGGCGTGCCGCTTCGATAAAGTTGTCAGATCGGATTGAACCGTTCATACCTGGACGGCGGGCCTTCGAGGCTTAGATATCTATCCTCTTCGGGCAGGGTACAAGCTCGGTTGGTCCTCGGATAACGTCGTTCCACTAAAAAGAGTAAATCGTAAAGGGGAACTCGTCTGTCAAGCCAAGGACTCCGGATCTGAGGTGGCGTCTGTTAAGAAAATCGTCCTCGGCGTAGAAGACCATTTCGGGGGCTACTGACGGTATCCTAGATTAGGGGGTGCTAACCTAGCCCACCCGTCTCTTCGGTTGGGCCGATGGGCCCTCGTGCGTGATCAAGATGGACTCCGGAGGCCATGTACAGGAGGCGTGATCAAGACTGTCTCCTTCGAAGACTTGACGTATACTCCAAGATCTCTCCTACCGCCCTGTTCCTGGATACGGACCTTGTAACCCTAGATCCCCTCCCTGGCGTGTATATAAGCCAAAGGGTTTAGCCTGTAGAGGAGACATCAACGCAACATCATTCACCTAGCCCTAGAGTTAGACATACATTACGATCTCGAGATAGATCAACTCTGTACTCGATACATCCCCATCAATATAAACAAGAGCAGGATGTAGGGTTTTACCTCCATCAAGAGGGCCCGAACCTGGGTAAACATCGTCTCCCTTGTCTCTGTTACCATTGATCCACGATCCACAGCTCAGGACCCCCTTCCCCGAGGTCTGCCAGTTTCGACAATACCATTCACTGAAGTTTGTTTCTTCGGGAAATAAACCGTATGCTCATTACCATTGACATGAAAAGTGACCTTGCTTTTGTTGCAGTCAATAACAACCCCTGCAGTATTCAAAAAGGGTCTTCCAAGGATAATTGACATATTGTCATCCTCGGGCATATCAAGTATAACAAAGTCCATTAAAATAGTAACATTTGCAACAACAACAGGCACATCCTCGCAAATTCCAATATGTATAGCAGTAGATTTATCAGCCATTTGCAAAGATATTTCAGTAGGTGTGAGTTTATTCAAATCAAGTCTTCTATATAAAGAGAAAGGCATAACACTAACGCCGGCTCCCAAATCACATAAGGCAGTTTTAACATAACTTCTTTTAATGGAGCATGGTATAGTAGGTATTCCCGGATCTCCTAACTTTTTAGGTACTCCACCCTTAAAAGAATAATTTGCAAGCATGGTGGAAATTTCAGCTTCAGGTATCTTCCTTTTATTAGTGACAATATCTTTCATATATTTAGCATAAGGAGACATTTTCAACATATCAATCAAGCGAGTGTGCAAAAAGACAGGTCTAAGCATTTCAACAAAGTGCTCAAAGTCTTCATCATCCTTATTTTTAGATGGTTTAGTAGGAAAAGGCATAGGTTTTTGAACCCATGGTTCTCTTTCCTTTCCATGTTTTCTAGCAACAAAGTCTCTTTTATCATATCTTTTATTCTTAGGAGGTGGGTTATCAAGATCAATAGCAGGTTCTATTTCTACATCATTATCTGGTTGAGCATCAACATGAACACCATCATTTTCATTATCATTATCATTATCATTATCACTAGGTGCATGTTCATTACCAGATTGTGTCTCAGCATCAGAAATAGAAACATCATTATGATTCTCCAGAGGCTTTTCCCCCTCAGGTTCACTAGAAGCATGCAAAGTCCTATCATTTTTCCTTTTCTTTTTCTTCTTAGATGGATTAGGTACATCAATATTATTTCTTTGAGAATCTTGTTCAATTCTTTTAGGATGACCTTCAGGATACAAGGGTTCCTGAGTCATTCTACCTCCTCTAGTAACAACTCTAACAGCATGATCATTCTTCTTATTATTCATCTCATCAAGCAAATCATTTTGTGACTTAGCAATTTGTTCTAACTGAGTCTGAACCATAGAAGCATGTTTACTCAAGCATTTAACATCATTAGCAGTTCTAAACATCAAATCACTCAAGCGTTCAATCATGACGGCATTCCGTTTTAGCTGATTGCTAACATACATATTAAAGTGTTCCTGTTTAATGATGAAATTATCAAATTCATACAGGCATTGACTAGCAGATTTATTATATGGAATATCACCTTCATCAAATCTAGTGAGAGAATTTACCTCCACTACGTGTGTCGGGATGTCGAGCCCATGTATTTCTTCAATAGGTGGTAAATTCTTAACATCTTCAGCTTTAATACCTTTTTCCTTCATAGATTTCTTAGCTTCTTGCATATCTTCTGGACTGAGGAATAGAATACCTCTCTTCTTCGGAGTTGGCTTAGGTGGTGGTTCAGGAAGTGTCCACTCATTATCATTCTTCAATATATTATTCAATAGTTCTTCAGGCTGCCCAACAGTTCGTTCCCTGAAAACACAACCAGCACAACTATCTAGGTAGTCCCTAGAAGCATCGGTTAGTCCATTATAAAAGATATCAAGTATTTCATTCTTCTTAAGAGGATGATCAGGCAAAGCATTAAGTAATTGGAGAAGCCTCCCCCAAGCTTGAGGGAGATTCTCTTCTTCGATTTGCATAAAGTTAAATATTTCCTGTAAAGCAGCTTGTTTCTTATGAGTAGGAAAATATTTTTCAGAGAAGTAATATATCATATCCTGGGGACTACGCACACAACCAGGAGCAAGAGTGTTAAACCATTTCTTAGCATCACCCTTTAATGAGAAAGGAAACAACTTAAGAATATAGTAATAGCGAATTTTTTCCTCATGAGCAAATAGGGTGGCAATATCATTCAACTTAGTAAGATGTGCCACAACAGTTTCAGTTTCATAACCATGAAAAGGATCAGATTCAACCAAAGTAATTAACTCAGGATCGACAAAGAATTCATAATCCTTATCAGTAACGAATATGGGAGAGGTGGCAAACTTAGGATCATATTTCATTCTCTCCCTCATAGATTTTTCTTTCATTTCAGCAAGCAATTTTATAACCTCATCTCTATCATTACAAGCAAGAATGGCTCTAGCCGTCTCCCTATCAAAGACATGTTCATCAGGTGATTCAAATCTAGTAGGAGAGCTAGGCATAATAGGTGAATCATAATTCTCAAGAGTTTCAACATTTTTAGCATTCTCAATTTCTTTAGCTTTAGCAAGTTGTTCATCAAGAAAATCACCAAGTGGCACAGTATTATCAAGCATAGTACTAGCATCATCATAAGTATCATTCATAGCATAAGTAGTATCATCAATAACTTGTGACATATCAGAATGCATAACAGGTGGTGGTGTCACAAGCCTACTCAAAACACAAGGTGAATCAAGTGCGGAGCTAGATGGCAGTTCCTTACCTCCCCTCGTCTTAGAGGGAACGATCTTGGTCTTAGCGTCTTTCAAATTCTTCATAGTGATCAACAGATATAAATCCCAAGTGACTCAACAAATAGAGCTATGCTCCCCGGCAACGGCGCCATAAAAAGGTCTTGATAACCCACAAGTATAGGGGATCGCAACAGTTTTCGCGGGTAGTATTTCACCCTGATTTATTGATTCAGCACAAGGGGAGCCAAAGAATATTTGCAAGTATTAGCAGTTGAGTTGTCAATTCAACCACACCTAGAGATAAAATATCTGTAGCAAAGTATTCAGTAGCACAATAATATGATAGTTTTGGTTGCAGTAGCAACAGTAACACTAGTAAAGGTAACAGTAACAGTAGCAGTTTTGTAGCAAGTGTAAAGCAGTAGCAACAAAGTAACTTAGCAAAAACCAATATGAGAAAATCGTAGGCATTGGATCGGTGATGATAATTATGTGGATGATATTCATCATGTAACAGTCACAACCTAGGGCGATACACAATAGCTCCAATGCATCAATGTAATGTAGGCATGTATTTCGTATATAGTCATACGTGCTTATAATAAGAACTTGCATGACATCTTTTGTCCTACCCTCCCGTGGCAGCGGGGTCCTTAAGGAAACTAAGGGATATTAAGGCCTCCTTTTAATAGAGAACCGGAACAAAGCATTAGCACTTAGTGAATACATGAACTCCTCAAACTACATCAATCACCGGAAAGAATCCCAATTATTGTCACCTTGGGGTATGCGGATCATGACACGTAATAGGTGCATATAACTTGCAAGATAGGATCAAGAACACAAATATATTCATGAAAACATGAAGGGTTCAGGTCTGAAATCATGGCACTCGGGCCCTAGTGAGAAGCATTAAGCATAGCAAAGTCATAGCAACATCAATCTCAGAACATAGTGGATACAAGGGATCAAAGCCCTAACAAAGTGACTTGATTACATGATAAATCTCATCTAACACATCACCGTCCTGCAAGCCTACGAAGGAATTACTCACGCCCGACGGTGAGCATCATGAAATTGTTGATGGAGGATGGTTGATGATGACGACGGCGTCGAATCCCCCTCTTCGGAGCCCCAAACGGACTCCAGATCAGCCCTCCCGATGAAGAACAGGAGATGGCGGCGGCTTTATATCATAAAATGCGATGAAACTTCTTCTCTTATTTTTTTCTCAAGGAAAGAGAATTTATAGCGTTGGAATTAGGTCAAACGGCCGCCTGTGGGCCCCACAATGCACCACGGCGCGCCCTAGGGGGTCGCACCCTACTGTCTTGTGGGCAGCAGGTGGCCCCCCTTCTGTTGATTCTTGCGCCAATAATTTTTATATATTTCATAAAAATTCTCCAAAAAGTTTCGTTCAAATCCGAGAACTTTGATTTCTACACAAAAACAACACCATGGCAATTCTGCTGAAAACAGCGTCAGTCCGGGTTAGTTTCATTCAAATCATGCAAATTAGAGTCCAAAACAAGAGCAAAAGTGTTTGGAAAAGTAGATACAACGGAGACGTATCAAGCCACCCCGAATAACTTTTACGCCGCCGCAAGCCTCTGTTCTTTCGCGATCCCATCCGGAGGCCTTTTCTAGTACTCTGCCGGAGGGGGAATCGATCATGGAGGGCCTCTACATAAACCTTGGTGCCCTTCCGATGATGTGTGAGTAGTTTACCACAGACCTACGGGTCCATAGCTAGTAGCTAGATGGCTTCTTCTCTCTCTTTGATCTTCAATACCATGTTCTCCTCGATGTTCTTGGAGTTATATACGATGTAATCTTCTTTTATGGTGTGTTTGTTGGGATCCGATGAATTGTGAGTTTATGATCAGATTATTCATGAGAAATATTTGAGTCTTCTCTGAACTCTTTTATGCATGATTATTATAGCTTTGTATTTCTCTCCGATCTATCGATTTGGTTTGGCCTACTAGATTGATTTATCTTGCAATGGGAGAGGTGCTTTGTGATGGGTTCAATCTTGCGGTGCTCAATCCCAGTGACAGAAAGGGACATGACACGTATTTGTATTGTTGCCATTAAGGATAAAAATTTGGGGTTTAATCATATTGCTTGAGTTTGCTTTGTCTACATCATGTCATCTTGCTTAAGGCGTTACTCTATTTCATACTTAATACCCTAGATGCATGCTGGATAGAGGTCGATGGGTGGAGTAATAGTAGTAGATGCAGGCAGGAGGCGGTCTACTGGTCTCGGACGTGATGCCTATATACATGATTATTGCCATGAATCCATCATAATTATTTGCTTTTCTATCAATTGCCCAACAATAATTTGTTTACCCACCGTATGCTATGTGTTCGAGAGAGAAGCCTCTAGTGAAAACTATGGCCCCCGGGTCTACTTTATCATATCTAAAAAACCTAAAAATACCTTGCTGCAATTTATTTACTTTTATTTTATTTAGTATTTTAGTTTATCTATCTACCACTATCAGAATTAATCCATGTAAATAACCGCTAAGAGGATTGACAACCCTCTTATTTGCATTGGGTGCAAGTGTTTGCTTTTGTGTGTGCAGGTGCGCTTAACGGGATTTTGCTTGGTTCTCCTACTAGATTGATAACCTTGGTTCTTAACTGAGGGAAATACTTATCTCTACTATACTGCATCATCCTCTCCTCTTCGGGGAAATACCAACGTAGTCTACAAGTAGCAGGAAGAATTTCTGGCACCGTTGCCGGGGAGACATCATCAAAATTACCAAGTACCTTCGCACAAACTATCATCCACTTGCATTTATTTTATTTGCTTTTTTTTTGCATTTGCCTCTCGTTTTCATCTCCCCAACTTCTAATTTTTTTTCAAAAACAAAAATATATTTTTATTTGCTTGTTTGCTAGTTTGCTTGCTTCGTCGCGATGTCTCAAGAAAATACAAAATTGTGTGACTTTTCCAATACTAATAATAATGATTTTATTAGTACTCCTATTGCTCCTCCCGCCACTAGTGCGGAGTCATGTGACATTAATGCTGCTTTGCTTAATCTTGTTATGAAAGAACAATTTTCTGGTAGTCCTAATGAAGATGCTGCATCCCATCTAAATACTTTCGTTGAGCTTTGTGATATGCAAAAGAAAAAAAGATGTAGATAATGATATTGTCAAATTAAAATTATTTACGTTCTCACTACGAGATCGCGCTAAAACTTGGTTTTCATCCTTGCCTAGAAATAGTATTGACTCTTGGGATAAGTGTAAGGATGCTTTTATTACCAAGTATTTTCCTCCCGCTAAGATTATTTCTTTAAGAAATCAAATTATGAATTTTAAGCAACTTGAGCATGAACATGTTGCACAATCTTGGGAGAGAATGAAATTAATGATAAGAAATGGCCCAACACATGGCTTAAATTTATGGATGATCATACTAAAAAATAATGCGGGGCTAAACTTTGTTTCTAGAAATTTGCTAGACTCTGCCGCAGGTGGTACTTTTATGGAAATTACATTGGGAGAAGCTACAAAACTTCTTGACAATATCATGACAAATTATTCTCAATGGCACACTGAACGAACTCCAACTGGTAAGAAGGTAAATTCTGTCGAAGAAATTAATACTTTGAGTGATAAGATAAGATGGATGCTTTGTTGAAATTGGTTGCTAGTAAAAATGCTCATATTGATCCTAATGATGTGCCATTGTCTACTTTGATTGAGAAAACTAATGATGCTATTGATGTGAATTTTGTCTCTAGAAATAATTTCAACAACAATGCTTATAGGGGTAATTTCAATCCTAGACCGTTTCCTGGAAATCCCTCTAATAATTATGGCAATCCCTATGGTAATTATTATAATAATAATAGGATGCCCTCTGATCTTGAAAGTAATATTAAAGAATTTATTAATTCTCAAAAGAATTTCAATGCTATGATAGAAGAAAAATTGAATAGAGTCGATGAGTTGGCTAGGAACATGGATAGAATTGCTCATGATGTGGATAATCTCAACACTAAAATTTTGCCACCCAAGCATGATATAAATGAGTCTATTAAAGCTATCTATGTCTCCATTAATGAAAGTAAAGAAAGGACCGCTAGGTTGAGAGCTAAGCGAGAATTTCTAGAAAAAGCGATTCCACCCGGTTTCTATCGTATAATGATGAAGATATTAAAATGATTGGTGTCACTCCTATTGAATCATTATTTAGTAACATAAAACTTGATGAAAAAGGAACTGAAGAAGAGTCAACTTTAGATAGAAGGAGTCCCAATTGCTTGGAGGGTGATAATCTTAATAATAAAAATGAGAAAAGTGGGTTTGGATAGGTCAAAACTTTAAATAGTAATGCACCCACTACTTTCGATTACAAGGACTATAATTATGATAGTTGTTCTTTAATTGAGTGTATTTCCTTGTTGCAATCCATGATTAATTCACCAAATGCATATGAACAAAATAAAGCTTTCACTAAACATATTGTAGAAGCCATGATGAAAGCGCATGAAGAAGAACTTGAGTTAGAAGTTTCAATTCCTAGAAAATTACAAGATGAATGGGAACCTACTATTAAAGTCAAAATTAAAGATTATGAATGTAATGCTCTATGTGATCTTGGTGCTAGCGTTTCCACTATACCAAAGTCTTTGTGTGATGTGCTAGGTCTCACCGATATGGATCCCTGTTCCCTTAATTTGCATCTTGCGGATTCCACTATTAAAAAACCATTGGGTACAATAAATGATGTGTGATATGTCTCCAACGTATCTATAATTTTTTATTGTTCCATGCTATTATATTATCAATCTTGGATGTTTTTATATACATTTACAGCAATTATATATCATTTTTTGGGACTAACCTATTAACTTAGTGCCGAGTGCCAGTTGCTGTTTTTTGCCTGTTTTTGGTTTTCTAGAATATCAGTACTAAAAGAAGTCCAAATGCCACAAAACTTTTTGGAGATTTTTTTCTGGACATAACAAACACTAGAAGCTTCGGGAGGAGACGAGAAGATGAAGAAGTGGCCCACGAGGCACCACGACGCGCCCCAGGGGGGGCGCGCCCTGGTGGCTCGTGGGGCCCACACAGCTCCGTTTGACCTAATTCCACCACTATAAATTCTCTAAAATCAGGAAACCAACAGAGGAGTCCACGAAATACTTTTTCCACCGCTGCAAGCTTCTGTTCTCGAGAGATCCCATCTGGAGGCCTTTTCCGGTACTCCGCCGGAGGGGGAATCGATCACGGACGGGCTCTACATCAACCTTGTTGCCCTTCCGATGATGCGTGAGTAGTTTACCACAGACCTTCGGGTCCATAGTTAGTAGCTAGATGGCTTCTTCTCTCTTTTTGATATTCAATACAATGTTCTCCTCGATGTTCTTGGAGTTCTATCCGATGTAATCACTTTTTGCGGTGTGTTTGTTGGGATCCGATGAATTGTGAGTTTATGATCAGATTATCCATGAATATTATTTGAGTCTTCTCTAAACTGTTTTATGCATGATTATTATAGCTTCGTATTTCTCTCCGATCTATTGATTTGGTTTGGCCAACTAGATTGACTTATCTTGCAATGGGAGAGGTGCTTTGTAATGGGTTCGATCTTGCGATGCTCAATCCCAGTGACAGAAAGGGACATGACACGTATGTATCATTGCTATTAAGGGTAAAAAGATGGGGTTTATTCATACGTGAGTTTACTTTGTCTACATCATGTCATCTTGCTTAAGGCGTTACTCCGTTCTTTATGGACTTAATACACTAGATGCATGCTGGATAGCGGTCGATGTGTGGAGTAATAGTAGTAGATGCAGGCAGGAGTCGGTCTACTTGTCTCGGACGTGATGCCTATATACATGATCATTGCCTTGGATATCGTCATGATTATTTGCTTTTCTATCAATTGCCCAACAGTAATTTGTTCACCCACAGTATGCTATTTTCATGAGAAGCCTTTAGTGAAAACTATGCCCCCCGGGTCTACTTCTATCATATAATAAAAATCATAAAAATACCTTGCTGCACTTTTACTTTATTTACTTTATTTTGTATTTTTGTTCGATCTATTTATCAATCACCATACAATTTAATCTTGCAATTAACCGCCAAGGGATTGACAACCCCTTGTTTGTGTTGGGTGCAAGGATTTGTTGTTTTGTGTGCAGGTACTGCTAACGAGGTGTTGCGTGATTCTCCTACTAGATTGATAACCTTGGTTTCATAACTGAGGGAAATACTTATCTCTACGGTATTGCATCTCCCTTCCTCTTCAAGGAATTACCAACGCAGCTCACAAGTAGCAGGAAGAATTTCTGGCGCCGTTGCCGGGGAGACATCATCAACATCTATCAAGTACCTATGCATAAACTTTCATCTCCTTGCACTTATTTTATTTGCCTTTGCCTCTCGTTTTCATCTCCCCCACTTCTAAAAAGTTTTTACAAAAACACAAAAATATTTTATTTGCTTGCTTGCTTTTATTGCCTTCATGAAAACACACAAGAACAGAAAGTAAAAACAAAAAAAAAATTTAAGACCACTGTGGATCCGCACCCACTTGCTAATATTTTCAAAAGATCCAATTATAATGAACCAATTGCTAGTGATTTGAGTGCTCTTGATTTTCTCTATGAAGTTTTGCTTGAAAATCATGAATCTGAAAATTGTGATGAAGTGTTAGAAGAAGAAATTTATAAAGTGATTCATGATAGCTCCTTGATTGAAAAGCATGATTACAATTATGTTATTATAAATTCTATTAATGTCAATTGTGTTAATAATATGCAAAACTACAAGCTTGGGATGATAATTTTGTCATGTCCACTGCTTATTGCAATGATCATGATTGGCGTGATAATGCTTCTTATGATCTTGAAAATATATTTAACCCTCATGAGGAATATGTCATTGATAATAATGTTTTCAATAATATTGAAAGTGGGTTTGGAAGAGTGTCAACTTTAAATAAAAAGAATCCCACTATTTTGGAAGAGTGTTAACTTTGCATGCATGTGGATCATGTAGAGAATATTTTATGTGATGGCTATATTGTTGAATTTGAATATGATCCTACATTTAATTATTATGAGAGAGGAAAATATGGTTGTAGAAATTTTCATGTCACTAAATTACCTCTCTTTGTGTTAAAATTTTTAATGCTTCATTCTTCGTACTTGCATATGCTAGATATTGCTTGTCTTGATAATTTGTTTTCTTACAAAATGCCTATGCATAGGAAGTACGTTAGACTTAAATGTGTTTCTCACATGTTATTTGATGCTCTCTTTATGTTTCGATTACTATCTTTCATGTGAGCATCATTGAAATCTCAAGCCTATCTTAATGGCTATAAAGAAAGAGCTTGTTGGGAAACAACCCAATGGATAAAATAAGTTCTTGTGTGTTTACACAATTATGCTACTGTTATGATTGTGTTTTTATGTTTTAATTAGTGTTTGTGCCAAGTAAAGCCTTTGGGATGATTTGGAAGATAGTATAATTGATGCTGTTTGGAAAACAGAAAATTTTGCGTCCAGTGCCGGAAGATTAGTTCTGTACTGGAGCGTCAGAAAAATCTGAAATTTTTACACAGTATTGGTATATGAATTGCCCACGTCATCTTCATTTTTCAGAATTTTTGGAGTTCCAGAAGTATGGCTTTTAAATAGATCTCTGCAGACTGTTCTGTTTTTAACAGATTCTGTTTTTGATGCATTGCTTGCTAGTTTTGATGAAACTATGGATTGTATCGGGGGGTATAAGCCATGGAGAAGTTGGAATACAATAGGTATAATGCAAAAATAAAATATGAATGGGTTTGCAACAATACTTAAAGTAGTGATTTATTTTGTTATACTAACGGATCTCACGAAGGTTTTGTTGAGTTTTGTGTGATTGAGGTTTTCAAGTTTTGGGTGAGATCACGATGGATGAAGGAATAAGGAGTGGCAAGAGCCTAAGCTTGGGGATGACCAAGGCACCCCAAGGTAATATTCAAGGAAGACTCAAGCGTCTAAGCTTGGGGATGCCCCGGAAGGCATCCCCTCTTTCTTCTACTAACCATCGGTAATTTTACTTGGAGCTATATTTTTATTCGTCACATGATATGTGTTTTACTTGGAGTGTCGTGTATTATATGAGTCTTTGCTTTGTTTGATTTTTAGTTTGTCACAATCATCTTTGCTGGACACACCTATTTGAGAGAGCCACACGTTTATCATGATTTGTTAGAATACTCTATGTGCTTCACTTAAATTTTTTGAGCTAGGCAGTTGCTCTAGTGCTTCACTTAAATCTTCTTGAGCACGGCGGTGGCTATATTTTGAAGAAATATTTGCACTCTCATGATTCACTTATATTATTTTGAGAGTTGATAAGATTAAATTTTGAAGAAATATTTGCACTCTCATGCTTCACTTATATCTTTTTAAGAGTTGATAATAGTAATGGTAATTTGCACAAGATATGAATTTGGTCCCAAAGTGATGAATATTCAAGAGGAATATAATAAAAACTTTCATATAGATCATTGGATATGATAAGTGTGATTCCTTGCAATAGTTTTGCGATATGAAGATGATGATATGTGAGTCATGTTAGTGAGTAATTGTGATTTAGTAAGAATATTAGTGTTAAGGTTTGTGATTCCCTATGCATGCACATTAAGTCAATAGTTATGCAACGAAATTATATCCTTCTTATGGTGCATTATTCGGTGTTAGTTATGTTCAATGCATGTTTATGACCGTTTTCGCTTTTTGGTTGGTTGCTTCTCAATCTATTTGCTAGCCTTCATTTGTACTAAGCGGGAATACTGCTTGTGCATCCAAATTCCTTAAACCCAAGTTGTGCCAAATGAGTCCACCATATCTACCTATATGCGGTATTTCCATGCCGTTCCAAGTAAATTTGCATGTGCCAACTCTAAATTTTCAAAATAATTTTCCGTTTTGTGTGCCCGTACCGCTCATGAAGCGGCAGGGGGTGGCCAATATTTTCCATGCTAGGTGTGTTATTCTCACGATGAGTGTTTATTCACTTGTCATTGCACGAGAGAGTGGCAGGTAATAGGGATGCCCAGTCCCACAATGAATCAAAATTAATAATAACAAAATTCCTTGGAAAGTGTTGGTATGGAGGGCACCCGTGGATACGGCTAGCCATGGATTGTGAAAGAATGGTGGAAAGGAAATAAACTTTATTTTCTGTTTGGGAACCGCCTATGATGTGTCTAGCATGGAAGATATTGGGAATTCTTGGTCGTTTTCATTGACAGGAAAAGCATGCCTCTCAAAATAATTTTATCTCTCTAATTTAAGCATTGAGCTCTGGCACATTTGCAAATCTCTGCTTCCCTCTGCGAAGGGCCTATCTGTTTACTTTTAAGCAATTTTTATTTTTATTTTGAGTCTCCATCTTCTCTTAAAAAGCACCAACTAGAGAGCACTATTGTCATACTTGTGCATTGTGTGTAGCTAATATTGAGTGTCTTTCATGAATGGATCAATGATTGAGCATAATGGGCTAGGGATAAACTTTCTTTAGCGTTGATATTTTGAAAGACATGGTTGCTTGTTAGTATGCTTGAGTATTTATATCTTCATGTCAAACTATAGACTATTGCTTTGAATCATTCAAGTCCAAATTTCCATGCTACAAAGAAAAGAATATATGATGAATATGATAGGTAGCATTCCACATCAAAAAATCTGTTTTTATCATTTACCTACTTGAGGACGAGCAGGAATTAAGCTTGGGGATGCTTGATACGTCTCCAACGTATCTATAATTTTTGATTGTTCCATGCTATTATATTATCAATCTTGGATGTTTTTATATACATTTACAGCAATTATATATCATTTTTTGGGACTAACCTATTAACTTAGTGCCCAGTGCCAGTTGCTGTTTTTTGCCTGTTTTTGGTTTTCTAGAATATCAGTACTAAACGAAGTCCAAATGCCACAAAACTTTTTGGAGATTTTTTTCTGGACATAACAAACACTAGAAGCTTCGGGAGGAGACGAGAAGATGAAGTAGTGGCCCACGAGGCACCACGGCGCTCCCCAGGGGGGCGCCCTGGTGGCTCATGGGGCCCACACAGCTCCGTTTGACCTAATTCCACCACTATAAATTCTCTAAAATCGGGAAACCAACAGAGGAGTCCACGAAATACTTTTTCCGCCGCCGCAAGCTTCTGTTCTCGAGAGATCCCATCTGGAGGCCTTTTTCGGTACTCCACCGGAGGGGGAATCGATCACGGAGGGGCTCTACATCAACCTTGCTGCCCTTCCGATGATGCGTGAGTAGTTTACCACAGACCTTCGGGTCCATAGTTAGTAGCTAGATGGCTTCTTCTCTCTTTTTGATCTTCAATACAATGTTCTCCTCGATGTTCTTGGAGTTCTATCCGATGTAATCACTTTTTGCGGTGTGTTTGTTGAGATCCGATGAATTGTGAGTTTATGATCAGATTATCCATGAATATTATTTGAGTCTTCTCTGAACTCTTTTATGCATGATTATTATAGCTTCGTATTTCTCTCTGATCTATTAATTTGGTTTGGCCAACTAGATTGATTTATCTTGCAATGGGAGAGGTGCTTTGTAATGGGTTCGATCTTGCGTTGCTCAATCCCAGTGACAGAAAGGGACATGACACGTATGTATCATTGCTATTAAGGGTAAAAAGATGGGGTTTATTCATACGTGAGTTTACTTTGTCTACATCATGTCATCTTGCTTAAGGTGTTACTCCATTCTTTATGGACTTAATACACTAGATGCATGCTGGATAGCGGTCGATGTGTGGAGTAATAGTGGTAGATGCAGGCAGGAGTCGGTCTACTTGTCTCGGACGTGATGCCTATATACATGATCATTGCCTTGGATATCATCATGATTATTTGCTTTTCTATCAATTGCCCAACAGTAATTTGTTCACCCACCGTATGCTATTTTCATGAGAGAAGCCTCTAGTAAAAACTATGGCCCCCGGGTCTACTTCTATCATATATTAAAAATCATAAAAATTCCTTGCTGCACTTTTACTTTATTTATTTTATTTTGTATTTTTGTTCGATCTATTTATCTATCACCATACAATTTAATCTTGCAATTAACCGCCAAGGGATTGACAACCCCTTATTTGCGTTGGGTGCAAGGATTTGTTGTTTTGTGTGCAGGTACTGCTAACGAGGTGTTGCATGATTCTCCTACTGGATTGATAACCTTGGTTTCATAACTGAGGGAAATACTTATCTCTACTGTACAGCATCTCCCTTCCTCTTCATGGAATTACCAACGCAGCTCACAAGTAGCAATGTGCTTATTCTTGCAAATAGAAATTATGTGCCCGTGGATTTTATTGTTCTTGATATTGAATGCAATCCTTCTTGCCCCATAATACTTGGTAGGCCTTTTCTACGAACAATAGGTGCTATTATTTATTTGAAAGAAGGTAATATAAGATTTCAATTTCCATTAAAGAAAGGGATGGAACACTTCCCTAGAAAGATAATTAAAGCACCCTATGAATCTATTGTGAGGGCCACTTATGGAATTAACTTGAAGGATGACAACACTTGAAACTATGCATTATGCCTAGCTAGGGGCATAAAACAATAGCGCTTGTTGGGAGGCAACCCAATGAATAAAATAAATTTTTGTTTTTACTTTCTGTTCTTGTGAGTTTACACAATTATAGTGTCGGTGTATAAAATATGGGTATTTTATACCCTGACTTATGCATAGACAGTAGCAGCCTCCTTGCCGGCCAAGCCTTGCCGGGAACCGTCAAGACCAAGATTCAGAGCCCAGTCGCGGAAGCTACCAGAAAGAAGCTCAAGACACAACACTCAACCAGTACCGAAGATGAAGACATTCCTTACCGGCAAGGCTAAGCCGACAAGGTGAGGACCCGGCAAGCTCCGTACCGGCGAGCTCTTGCCAGCCCTCCAGCGCTCCACCTCACCGCACAGGTGTTCGCTAGTGGGCGAGGTGTCGACCGCGCGGGCTGGTTGGTAAGGCTTATCGGGCACGTGTCAGCACACTGGGACATGATTTGCTTCTAATGACACACGTCCGGGAGGCGTGTCAGGATAATACGAGGTAGCTGGGCAAGCGGTGCAGAAACCTTGCCGGGACTACCTCTCCACACGACACCTAACGGCGCATTTAATGCCTTTGTCCTAAACTAGCAGAATTAGGTATGATAGCACTGTTCGCTATCTAATCGCTATGTAATTACTGTTTTGCCACTGTGGTAACCCCTTTGAGCTATAAAAGGAGGGCCAAGGCAACAGTTAGGGGGATTCGGACCCCTTTTCAAACACAAGCACGTCTCGTGTAGCTGCTCCTCCCACCTTGCCGGGAGAAGCGCTCCTTGTACTGTGCTCCCACACCATTAATACACCAAAAGCAGGAGTAGGGTTTTACGCTTCTCTACGGCCCGAACCTGGGTAAAATCCCTTGCGCCCTCCATTGTTCATGCTCTTTGTGCACGTCGATCTCTGATACGTCTCCAACGTATCTATAATTTTTGATTGTTCCATGCTGTTATAATATCAATCTTGGATGTTTTTATAATCATTTACAGCAATTTTATATCATTTTTGGAGACTAACCTATTAACCTAGTGCCCAGTGCCAGTTGCTGTTTTCTGCCCTGTTTTTGTTTCACAGAAAATCAATATCAAACGAAGTCCAAATACAGTGAAACTTTTTGGAGATTTTTTCTTGGGCAAGAAGAATACCAGAAGCTTCGAGGGGAGGCCAGAAGGCCTTGGTGGGCCCCACGAGCAACCAGGGCGCGCCTGGGGGGGGGCAGGCGCGCCCTGATGCCTCGTGGGCCCCACCAAGCTCCGTTTGACCTAATTCCAGCACTATAAATTCTAGAAAAATCAGAAACCCTTAGGAGAGTCCACAAAATACTTTTTACGCCGCCGCAAGCCTCTATTCCAGAGAGATCCCATGTGGGGTCTTTCTCCGGTAATATGCCGGAGGGGGAATCGATCACGGAGGGGCTCTACATCAACCTTGCCGCTTCTCCGATGATGCGTGAGTAGTTTACCACAGACCTTCGGGTCCATAGGTAGTAGCTAGATGGCTTCTTCTCTCTTTTTGATGTTCAATATAATGTTCTCCTTGATGTTCTTGGAGATCTATCCGATATAATCTTTCTTTGCGGTGTGTTTGTTGGGATCCGATGAATTGTGAGTTTATGATCAGATTATCCATGAATATTAATTGAGTCTTCTCTGATATCTTTTATGCATGATTATTATAGCCTCGTATTTCTTCTCCGATCTATTGATTTGGTTTGGACAACTAAGTTGATTTATCTTGCCATGGGAAGAGGTGCTTTGTAGTGGGTTCGATCTTGCGGTGTTCAATCCCAGTGACAGAAAGGGACATGACACGTATGTATCATTGCTACTAAGGGTAAAAAGATGGGATCTATTCATTGGGTTTATTAATTCGTGAGTTTGTCTTGTCTACATCATGTCATCGTTCTTAAAGCATTACTCCGTTCTTATGGACTTAATTCACTAGATGCATGCTGGATAGCCCATCGATGTGTGGAGTAATAGTAGTAGATGCAGGCAGGAGTCGGTCTACTAATCTTGGACGTGATGCCTATATACATGATCATTGCCTTGGATATCGTCATGATTATTTGCTTTTCTATCAATTGCCCAACAGTAATTTGTCTACCCACCGTATGCTATTTTCTCGAGAGAAGCCTCTAGTGAAATCTATGCCCCCCGGGTCTATCAAAATCATATTACTAAAACCCTAAAAATATTGCTGCCATTTTCTTTTATTTATTTTATTTAGTATTTTTTCTGCAATCTATCAATCTATCAAATACAATTTAATCTTGCAATCTTACCGCCAAGGGATTGACAACCCCTTGTTTGCGTTGGGTGCAAGGATTTCTTGTTTGTGTGCAGGTACTGCTTACTAGGTGTTGTGTGATTCTCCTACTGGTTCGATAACCTTGGTTTCATAATTGAGGGAAATACTTATCTCTACTGTGCTGTTATCCCTTCCTCTTCGGGGAAATACCAACGCAAGCTACAAGTAGCAATCTCCCCCGCCGAACCACAAGGGGCTACATGGCCCCATAGATGGTCGTCCCACCACGACATCTTTGGCGCGCTAGGTAGGGGCGGCGTCGCTTGCGCGAACCTTGATCAGTGGATTGCGCGTCTTCTTCGTCATCTTCATCAACTTCCTCATCGTGCTCCTCGTCGTCGATGGCGCCCAAGAAGAAGGGCATCACGATGACGGCCACCCCGCACGCATCCGCAGGCGGCACAGGCGGCGAGGCCAATGCGGGCGGCGCGGGTACTGCGGTTGGCACGACCAGCGCAGGCGGCGCAGTCGTCATGCCCACCGCGGTCGGCGCAGGAGACGAGTGTGCTGGAGGTAGTTGACCTCCTCGATCCTCTGGCGAACGGAGCCGCAACGGCGCGGGCGAAACGGACGGACGACCTCTTCCTCCTCCACCTCCTCGCCGCGCCTACGAACGCAGCCACCGGAGCGGCAACGCCCAGACCGACGCAAGCAAAGATCCCGCTACGGCAGCGTCCAAGAATGCAGCTTCAGGACAGACACCGCGCCCCTCACACAACGGGCGCGGCACAGCTCCGAGCGGCGCCAGCGACTCTGGGCAGCGGTGACCTCATGGCAAGACTCCTGTTGATCAAATCCTAGATCCTCAGGCACCACCTCCGCCACGACGGCCTGCTGCTGATCATGTGCCGCACCAGCAAGATTGCGTTCTTCGCTTCCGGCCATGCCAGCCACAGCAGCAGAAGCAATGGCGCGAGCCCAGATGCTGCTAAACTTCCCTCCAGCGGCAGAAAAGATGGATGAGTGGAGAGCCACCATCCAAAGCTTGATTGGATTCGCCGAGGCCAGTAAATCGCAGCAAGCGGAGCCCTCACGGCATCCGCAAATGGCACCGGCAAGCCCGGTTGATGGCCGCACTGATGGTGCCGCGCTAACGGTGCAATCACCTCGGCGGCAACAATCCCAGCGGCAACAACGCCAATGACTGCAGCAAGCTCAGCGATCCTTCGAGCCCGACGAGGTGTCGATGGCCTCTTCGGATCCGCGAGCACGGCAAGATCAGCGGCAAGTGCTGCGAGACAGGCGGGCAGAAGACGCCCGCACCACCATCGAACGGCGCCGGGAGGCGCGTCGTCAATCCGACGCACGCAACGGCCCCATCGTTGATAAGCCTGCGCCAAGGGTTGGCGGATATCTACCCTACGAGATTGGATGTCCCGCCTTCACCCGTGAGCTGCGGCAAGTCCGATGGCCGTCCGTTCGAGCCTTCAAGCCAGAAGTGCCGGAAAAGTACGACGGCAAGCTGAATCCGGCAGAGTTTCTAGGCATCTACACGATCGCCGTGCAAGCTGCCGGGGGAAAAGATGAGAAAATCCTCGCCAACTACTTCCCGTTGGTACCAACGTGAGGTCTTGGCTGATGAATTTGCCGGAGAACTCCATTTCTTCATGGTCAGATCTCTACAACGAGTTCGTTGGTGCCTTTACCGGGGGGCACAAAGCCCCTGGACAGCCCAACGACTTGCAGGTGATCCCGCAAAGAGATGGTGAAACTTTACGCAAGTACATCCAGAAGTTCAGCCGTGTGCACCGTAACATTCCAGATGTGCACCCCGCAGCCATGATTGCCGCCTTTCACACAAATGTGCGCAATCGGAGGATGCGGGACAAAATGAACGTCAAGTTGCCCAAGACCGTCAACGAGCTCTACACACTGGCGGATAAGTGTGCACGTGCTGAGGAAGGAAGAAGGCTTCTCGGGGAGGACGCTGGTGCCGAAGTAGATTCTGAGGACGATGATGCTATCACCCCGGGGAAGAAAGGCCGGAAGCGCAAGGGCAAAACTGTTATGGCTGTCGAAGGCTCCGGCAACTCTGAGTCCGCCAAGAAAGCCAAGACTAAGAACTCCGGCAGGGAGACTGCTGCATGCGCTGCTTGCCAGGAGGCGGCGGCAAACGAGAAGGCCGGCAAGTCAGATGGGCCGTACTGCAAGATTCACCATACCAAAGGCCACGATCTCCAAGAATGCCGGCAAGTCGAGCACCTTGTTGAGAAGCAGAAAGCTGAATATGAAAAGCGCGACAAGGAAAAGGGTCAAGATGGTACTGGTGGATCCGGAAAAAAGGGCCGTGGCGGTCGAGGGGGCCGCCGCGGCAAGGCTAAGCAGCAGAAAGAGAAGCCTGCCAGAGGCCGAGACAAGAAAGAAGAGGATGATGGAAGTGAAGAAGAGGACGATGATGAGCCCAGCGAACAAGAATTCCAGAAGGCAACTGACGCCATGTGCATTGACGGAGGGGCATCCTTACACTCCTCTCACCGCCAACTTAAGCAGTGGGCGCGTGAGGTTAATGCGGCGGAACCGGCGATGGGCTCTCAGAAGCCACTCAAATGGTCACACACGCCAATCATTTTTGATGCTGAGGATCACCCCGATCGCATAACTGCGGTCGGGTGTTTGCCGTTGTTGGTTTCACCAACAATTCACAACCTTCAGGTAACAAAGATGTTAGTTGACGGTGGGGCCGGTCTGAACTTGATCTCTCCAGAAGTTATCAAGAGGCTGCAGATCCCCGATGAGGAACTCGAGAAAACGGGCACGTTCCAAGGAGTAAACCCGGGAAGAAGCCAACCCAAGGGAAAGATCACATTGCCGGTGACATTTGGCGGAGAACTAAACTACAGGACGGAAAAGATTATCTTTGACGTTGTCAAGATCCCCTTGCCGTACAATGGAATTCTTGGCCGCTCAGCCTTGGCAAAATTTATGGCAGCATCTCACTATGCTTACAACACGTTGAAGATGCCAGAGCCGATGGGTGTCATTTCCATCAACTCCGACAAGAAAGATGCAGTCATTTGCGTTGACAAGATGTACAGAGATGCGGTTGCAGCAGAGGCCGCCGAGGAGCCAACTCCCGCCAAGAAAAAGGAAAAGAAGAAGTCCGGCAAGACCTCTAGCAAGGAATTCGGGAAGCGCACCTCTTCGGAGTGCTGCGCGCCTGTTGAAGACTTACCGGAGTGCTTTGCCGGTAAGAAATCCAAAGCCACTGCACCAGCAACCAAGAAGGCACCGGCGAGGGAGGACGGCACAGACGGTACCTTCACCATCAGTGCCACCCTTGACAGCAAATAGGAAAGCGCGCTCGTTGCCTTCCTGCGGGCGAATGTCGATGTGTTTGCATGGCGACCATCTGACATCCCCGGCGTTCCCAGGGAGGTAATTGAGCACCACCTTGATGTATGTCCCCACGCCCGGCCCGTCAAGCAAAAAGTCCGGAAGCAAGCATTGGAACGGCAACAGTTTATTGCCGAAGAGATCAAGAAGCTTGAAGCAGCAGGCCTGGTTAGAGGAGTGCTACATCCCACTTGGCTGGTAAATCCAGTGGTGGTGCGCAAAGCAAACGGAAAATGGAGACTTTGTATCGACTACACTGATATTAACAAAGCATGTCTGAAGGATCCTTTCCCTTTACCACGCATTGATCAAATTGTAGACTCTAGTTCCGGCTGTGATTTGCTCTCCTTCCTTGATGCCTACTCTGGGTACCATCAGATATTCATGGCCAAGGAGGATGAGGAGAAAACCGCATTCATTACTCCCTGTGGCACGTACTGCTTTGTGCGTATGCCTTTCGGGTTAAAGAGTGCCGGTTCAACATTTGCAAGAGCAGTCCAGATTGGTTTTGAGCCCCAGCTGCACAGGAATGTGGAAGCATACATGGATGACATTGTGGTTAAGACCAAGGACAAGTCTACCCTCACTCAAGATTTGGAAGAAACGTTTGCTAACTTGCGCAAAATCAACTTGAAGCTCAACCCCGAGAAGTGCGTGTTTGGCGTTCTGTCCGGCAAGCTTCTCGGGTTCTTTGTATCTCAACGAGGAATTGAAGCACATCCCGACAAGATCAAAGCGATTGAGCAAATTCGAGCATCGAAAAGCGTCAAAGATGTGTGGCGTCTTGCCGGTTGTGTTGCGTCCTTGAGTAGGTTCATTTCAAGATCCGCTGAGCACGCCCTGCCGTTTTTCAAGGTTTTGAAAAAGGTAGGTCCGATGAAATGGACTCCGGAAGCGGAGGCCGCGCTGCAGGACTTGAAAAGATACCTCTCCTCCACGCCAACACTAGTTGCGCCAAGACCACGAGAGCCGTTACTGCTATACGTAGCGGCAACGAATCAAGTGGCTAGTGCTGCATTAGTGGCGCAGAGGGAACCCGATGACGAGGAAGTAACCGCAGCAAACCTATCCAACGACAAACCGGAATCTTCTCTGGCAAATCATGGTGCCGACAAGTCGGGAACAGCGCAGACAAATGGAGATAATCAACAAACAGTGCCGAAGAAGAAAGTGGTGCAGCAACCAGTATACTTCGTCAGCTCCCTTCTGCAGGGGGCTAGATCGAGATACTCTGGGGTGCAGAAGTTGCTTTTCGGTTTTCTTATGGCCTCGAGAAAGCTGCATCACTACTTCCAAGCGCACGAAATCACCGTCGTCACCCGCTTTCCATTGCAACGCATCTTGAGGAATCCAGAGGCAACTGGCAGGATAGTGGAGTGGGCATTGGAATTGTCAAGCTTTGCACTCAAGTTTGAAAGCACTTCAACTATTCAGAGCAGAGCCTTGGCGGAATTCGTTGTAGAATGGACACCAACGCAAGACAAAGAAATTCAAGAAACAGCTCTCCCCGGCAAGGAAACGGCGAAGGAATGGATCATGTACTTTGATGGTGCCTTCTCGCTGCAAGGCGCCGGTGCCGGAGTGTTGCTTGTCGCACCCACCGGAGAGCACCTCAAGTATGTGGTTCAAATGCACTTCCCCAGGGAGCAAGCTATGAACAACACTGCTGAGTACGAAGGACTCCTTGCCGGTCTTAGGATCGCAATGGACCTTGGTATCAAAAAATTGATCGTCCGCGGTGACTCGCAGCTTGTTGTGAAGCAAGTCAACAAAGATTACCAGAGCCCGTTGATGGAAGCGTACATGGAAGAAGTGAGGAAATTGGAAGAACACTTTGACGGGTTACAAACAGAACACATTACTCGTGCGGAAAACAGCATCGCTGACAGCCTGTCAAAATGTGCCGCTCAGAAGCTTCCCGTGGAACCGGGAACTTTTGTGCTCCATTTGAATCAACCGACAGTCACCCCATCAACACAGGCCAGTAAGAGAAGAAAGTTGAATACCGGCATGTATTTTCCGGCAGAGCTCCCGGAAGCCGCCGACAAGGATGCTGCCGGGAACAACGACACAGTTGCCGGTGAGCAGCCGCTTAGCGCAGAACCCCAGGTTCTTGCAGCAGAAGCAAGCTCTCCCGCAGCCGAAGAGATGCCTTTAGTCCTTGTCGTCGAGCCGCAGGCTTCGGCATGGGCACAGCAAATAGTTCGATTCCTTCAAACATGAGAACTTCCCAATGAGCAAGAAGAAGCGGAGAAAGTAGCCCGTCAGTCAAGTATGTACCAGTTTGTGGATAACATCCTGTACAGAAAACGGCCAAACGGCGTGAAATTGAAGTGTATTTGCCGGGAAGACGGACTAAAGCTGTTGGCGGAGGTACACGGAGGCATATGTGGCTCTCACATAGGATCAAGGGCACTTTCCAGAAAAGCATTCCGGCAAGGCTTCTATTGGCCCACTGCACTCCAGGATGCGACTGAGCTAGTAACCAAGTGTGAAGCATGCCAGTTCTATTCAAAGAACATACATCAGACAGCTCAAGCTCTCCAAACAATCCCTCTCTCCTGGCCCTTTTCAGTCTGGGGGCTCGATATCTTGGGCCCCTTCCCCCGTGCTGCCGGGGGCTTTGAGTTCTTGTATGTCGCAATAGACAAGTTCACAAAGTGGCCTGAAGTGGAGCCGGTGAGGAAGGTGACAGCGCAATCAGCCGTCAAGTTCTTCAAAGGATTAGTTTGCCGTTTCGGGGTTCCTAACAGAATCATCACCGACAACGGCACACAATTCACGAGCCGCACCTTCATGCAGTACATCCAAGACCTTAGCAGCAAGATCTGTTTTGCGTTCGTTGCTCACCCGAGAAGCAACGGCCAGGCGGAAAGGATTAATGCGGAAGTGTTGCGTGGCCTCAAGACGAGAACCTTTGACAAGCTGCGCAAGTGTGGAAGGCACTGGATTGATGAGTTGCCGGCGGTTCTTTGGTCACTCAGAACAACACCAAATCGAGCTACCAGCCAAACACCCTTCTCCCGAATTTATGGTGCAGAAGCGGTACTCCCCACGAAACTCATATACGGGTCACCTCGAGTGCTCGCTTACGATGAAGTTGAGCAAGAGCAGCTGTGGCAAGACGACGCATTGCTCCTTGAGGAAGATCATCTTCGGGCGGCTGTGCGAGCTGCACGCTACCAGCAAGCCTTGCGTCGCTACCATAGCCGCAAAGTGCATGCCCGAAGCCTTGAGGAAGGCGACCTTGTTCTTTGGCGCGTTCAGTCCGCCAAGGGATCAAACAAGTTGACGCCGAAGTGGGAAGGCCCTTATCGGGTAGCACGAGTCACCAGACCTGGCGCAGTCCGTCTGGAGACCAAAGATGGCACCCCAGCGCAAAACTCATGGAATATTGAACATCTTCGCAAGTTCTACTCGTAAGGCGCAGTTGCCAGGCCTCCCGGCAACCCCTTTTGTACGAGCTTTGTCAGCAAGACATGTAACCCTTTGTACAAAGCCAGGCATAGATCCTGTGTATAATAAAGCTAAGTATTTCACAACTCCTTGTACATATTCGTTCTATATGTGATACACGTGATGATTGTGACTTACACCTTAGTTTGTGTGGAGCGACTGTTGGACCGTCAAGGTTCCCAACCCACTCTTTTTCTCTTCTTTCTTCTTAAAAGGACAGAAGGATCCCTCACGCGCAAGTTTCCCGGGTGGGGTGGAGATGGGTACCATTTCTAATGACATTCAAGAGATCATTTCATACAACAAGAGAAGCAACGCAAGGAAAAGCTAAGTTAAAAAAAAACTTTTCCTTGTTACATTCGCAATTTCCCTTGAACAATTCTGTGCTATGTATGAGAAACCTGCACGCGAGAGGAACCTTGTCGCGATCGGTCTGCACTCTAGCTTGCCTCGAGTCCGCTCGGCAAGCCTAGCAGCTGCATTCTGACCCGGCGAGTTACCTTGCCGGTGGTGGCACTTCCAGCAGGCTGCTAAGGACCCGTTCCTCGAAGCGCTCGCGGCAAGTGTGCGCACCGGCAAGCTTCCAATGAGCGTAGGGAACACAATCATACAAAGGCAAAATAAAACAAGGGAAACCGCCTGCATTTATTTAAACCCGACAAACACTAGATATTCATTGGAAAGGTACTCGATTACATTTTCATCGGCCCTTTGCCAGGGTTTATCTTGAGTGTGAAGAGGGCAAAAGGGGTGCCTAGGCGGAGTCCGGCTTGTTCCCGGAAGGCCAGATGATGGTGCTGCCGGTGATCAGCCAGACTCTTCGCCGTCGTCTTCAATCTTCACGCCCGGAGAGCCATCGTCATCGCCGTCATCATCGTCATCCTCAGCATCGCCGAAGGAAGCGGTGTCGCTGTCGCTTGAGCTCTCCGCGCAGCACTCCAGACGAGCGCCTGAAGCCCCGAAGAACTTCACGACGAGCGTGTCTGGTCCATCCAGCCTGAAGTGAAGGAGGTGCACCTGCCCCAGACAATGGGCACGGGCAAAGGATTTCCACCCGCGCATGAGGTACATGATGCCGTTGTTGGAAGTCTCAACGGTCACCCGGACCGGGCCGTTGCAGCAACCGTCCACTCGTAGCCATAAGCCGTGCCGGTGGCGGCCTTCCATCTCCCTAGCAAAAGGGCGAGGGAGCCGCAGCCAGCTCCGCGGCTGGTCGCGCAGCTCCAAGACGAACTCTTCTGCCGTATCCACTGTGTGGCCTTCTGCCGGTGGAGGAAGGGCCAAAGACGGAGCGGCAAGCGCCCCGATGTGGCCGCCCCGACCACGGGCACCGCGTCGCCCATGGCCGCGGCCCGCGGCCCTCCCTTGAGCACTGGAGCCAGCCTCCGCAGCTGCAGCCGAAGCATGAGCTTGGAGCCGAGAAGAAGCTCTCGCCGCGGTGGCGGAAGCACGACCGCGACCCCTTCCCCTTGCCAAGCCGTCGTCGGATGCGGAGGAAGATGATACAAGAAAGAGGCAACAGTCGCTGGAGATTGAGGCAGAAAGAGATGAGTGAGCATCGCATCCCGCAGTCCCCTCTTTATAGGGGGAGTACGGGAGGCTGGCTCCTCACCGTCTTCGGGCGGCCACCCACGTTCGCCAATCCCATGACCTGCGCTCTGGCCGGGCGCATTACTCCAGCAACCGCCCACGATCGCCAATACCGCGCCATGCGCCCCCTGGCCCAGCGCGTCACTCCAACCTATCCAGCATGCATCTAGGGTATTAAGTATGAAACAGAGTAATGCCTTAAGCAAGATGACATGATGTAGACAAAGTAAACTCAAGCAATATGATTAAACCCCATCTTTTTATCCTTAATGGAAAGAATAAAAATACATGTCATGTCCCTTTCCGTCACTGGGATTGAGCACCGCAAGATTGAACCCATCACAAAGCACCTCTCTCATTGCAAGATAAATCAATCTAGTTGGCCAAACCAAACGGATAGATCGGAGAGAAATACAAAGCTATAACAATCATGCATAAAAGAGTTCAGAGAAGACTCAAATATTATTCATGAATAATCTGATCATAAACCCACAATTCATCGGATTCCAACAAACACACCGCAAAATAAGATTACATCGGATAGAACTCTAAGAACATCGAGGAGAACATGGTATTGAAGATCGAAGAGAGAGAAGAAGCCATCTAGCTACTAGCTATGGACCCGTAGGTCTGTGGTAAACTACTCACACATCATCGGAAGGGCGGCAAGGTTGATGTAGAAGCCCTCCGTCATCGATTTCCCCTCCGGCAGAGTACCGGAAAAGGCCTCCAGATGGGATCGCGAAAGAACAGAGGCTTGCGGCGGCGGTAGGGTTTTCTCGTCTGGCTCTCTGTTAGTTTCTGAATATTTGAGAATTTATAGAAGTGGAATTAGGTCAAAAGGAGCCACGAGGGGCCCACAAGGCATCAGGGCGCCACCCTGGGGCCGCGCCCTGTTGCCTTGTGGCCTCCTCGTGAGGCCTCTGGCTTCCTCCCGAAGCTTCCATGGTCTCTTTTGTCCAGAAAAATTTTGCCAAAAAGTTTCGTGGCATTTGGACTTCGTTTGGTACTGATTTCCTGAAAAACCAAAAACAGGCAGAAAACAACAACTAGCACTGGGCACTAGGTTAATAGGTCAGTCGCAAAAAATGATATATATAAATGCATATAAAACATCCAAGATTGATACTATAATAGCATGGAACAATCAAAAATTATAGATACGTTGGAGACAAGAAAACTATAGCAAAAGATGCTCCAAGTAAAACACATATCATGTGATGAATAAAAATATAGCTCCAGGTGATATACCGATAGATTGTAGACGAAATAGGGGATGCCATCCGGGGCATCCCCAAGCTTAGACGCATGAGTCTTCCTTGAATATTACCTTGGGGTGCATTGGGCATCCCCAAGCTTAGGCTCTTGCCGCTCCTTATTCCTTTATACATCATAGTCTCACCCAAAACTTGAAAACTTCAGCACACAAAACTCAACAGAAACCTCGTGAGATCCGTTAGTATAACAAATAAATCTTAAACTTTAGGTACTGTTGTAAATTGATTCATATTTAATATTGGCATAATGCTACTGTACTCCAACTTCTCCACGACTCATACCCCCCGATACGATCTATAGATTCATCAAAATAAGCAAACTATGCAACAAAAACAGAATCTGTCTAAAACAGAACAGTCTATAAAGATTTGAATTAATGTAATACTTCTGTAACACCCAAAATTCTGAAAAAAATAGTAAAATGTGGGAAATTAATATATCAATAATGTGTAAAAAAAATCAGAATTTTATCACGCTCCAGTACAGAATGAAAATTCCAGAACTAAGTGTAAAAGTTTTTTTTTTCAAACAGCATCAATTATACTATCTTCCAAATCATCCCAAAGGCATTAGTTGGCACAAACACTAATTAAAAGATAAAAATACAATCATAACAGAGGCTATAATTGTGTAAACACACAAAAACAGAAAGTAAAGCAAAAATTTAAGATACATATTGGGTTGCCTCCCAACAAACGCTATTGTTTATGCCCCTAGCTAGGCATAATGCATAGTTTCAAGTGTTGTCATCCTTGGTTTCCATATCCTCAATTACACACCCACTCTTTCTAGAACATTTAACATGGGGGTTTCTTATCATGGCGCTCCTAGGCACAAAATTAAGAATTTTGCTTTCGTAGATAGGTTTCCTTTATTATATCAATGAAATTGGGGTGCACACTAATCATTTTAAGATCCTCATTTCCCTTGCTAGAAGTGGCACTCTTAGTCTTAGGAACATACATGAACTTGCAATTTTTATTGGGAGGAGTCCTATCAATAGTTTTAACGGAGGAAAAAGCGAAACCCAAATTATTAATAATTTCCTCTATCTTATCGATTCTAGCGGGACCTTGTTCTATCCTTTCATTGATTATCGGCTCCTTTTCCTTTAAGGTTTTCAATGTAATTCCCACCTTAGAACCAAATTGAGTAATGTGATTATGGACCTTTTTGTCTAAATTCTCAAGATGTTCAATAGCGGACATTTTATTTTCAATAGCATCTAACCTTTCCATAACATGTTCCAAAGCCAATGTTGTTTCATTAGTAGTGATAGGTGGTGATCCCACTAGATTTCCCATAGCATTAAAAGCATCCATAGAGGAACACATCAAGAAATTCCCTCCGGTAATAGTATCAAGCACAAATCTATACCAAGTAGTAATTTGCACATAAAAATTGCGAAGAAGAACGATAGTGGATTGCTTACGAGTTGATCTATTTTGAGCATCGCAAATCCTATACGAAGCATCTTTTAAATTCTCTCCTCCCCTTTGTTTAAAGTTAAGCACTTAATTTTCAGGGGCATAAGTAATTAGCGAAGAACTAGCCATAGTGGTGAAGCAAAATAACGAGCGAGCAAACTAGCAAATAAAAATGTTTTTGTAAAATTGTAAAATTGTTTTAGAAGTGGGGGAGATGAAAACAAGAGGCAAATGCAAATAAAAAGGCAAATGAAAATAAATGCAAGTGGATGATAGTTTATGCGAAGGTACTTGATATGTTTTGGTGATGTCTCCCTGGCAACGGCACCAGAAATTCTTCCTGCTACTTGTCAACTGCGTTGGGATTTCCCCGAAGAGGAGATGATGATGCAGTACAGTAGAGATAAGTATTTCCCTCAGTTAAGAACCAAGGTTATCAATCCAGTAGGAGAACCACACAGAACCTCGTTAGTAGCACCCAAACACACAAAAGCAAACACTTGCACCCAACGCAAATAAGAGGGTTGTCAATCCCCTTAGCGGTTATTTGCAAGGATTAATTCTGATAGTGATAGATGAAAAGTAAATTGCAAAATAAAATAAAAGTAAATAAATTGCAGCAAGGTATTTTTGGTTTTTAATATATGATAAAAGTAGACCCGGGGGCCATAGTTTTCAATAGAGGCTTCTCTCTCGAGAGCAGAACATACGGTGGGTAAACAAATTACTGTTGGGCAATTGATAGAAAAGCGCATAGTTATGACGATATTCAAGGCAATGATCATGTATATAGGCATCACGTCCGAGACAAGTAGACCAACTCCTGCCTGCATATACTACTATTACTCCACCCATCAACCGCTATCTAGCATGCATCTAGGGTATTAAGTATAAAACAGAGTAACGCCTTAAGCAAGATGACATGATGTAGACAAAGTAAACTCAAGCAATATGATTAAACCCCATCTTTTTATCCTTAATGGCAACAATACAAATACGTGTCATGTCCCTTTCTATCACTGGGATTGAGCACCGCAAGATTGAACCCATCACAAAGCACCTCTAACATTGCAAGATAAATCAATCTAGTTGGCCAAACCAAACAGATAGATCGGAGAGAAATACAGAGCTATAACAATCATGCATAAAAGAGTTCAGAGAAGACTCAAATAATATTCATGAATAATCTGATCATAAACCCACAATTCATCGGATCCCAACAAACACACCGCAAAATAAGATTACATCGGATAGAACTCCAAGAACATCGAGGAGAACATGGTATTGAAGATCAAAGAGAGAGAAGAAGCCATCTAGCTACTAGCTATCGACCCATAGGTCTGTGGTAAACTACTCACACATCATCGGAAGGGCAGCAAGGTTGATGTAGAAGCCCTCCATGATCGATTCCCCCTCCGACAAAGTACCGAAAAAGGCCTCCAGATGGGATTGCGGAAGAACAGAGGCTTGCAACGACGCTAGGGTTTTCTCGTCTGGCTCTCTATTGGATTCCGAATATTTGAGAATTTATAGAAGTGGAATTAGGTCAAAAGGAGCCACGAGGGGCCCACAATGCATCAGGGCGCGCCCCCCTGGGGTCGCGCCTTGTTGCCTTGTGGCCTCCTCGTGAGGCTTCTGGCTTCCTCCCGAAGCTTCCAGGGTCTCTTTTGTCCAGAAAAAAAATCGTCAAAAAGTTTCGTGGCATTTGGACTTCGTTTGGTACTGATTTCCTGAAAAACCAAAAACAAGCAAAAAACAGCAACTAGCACTGGGCACTAGGTTAATAGGTTAGTCCCAAAAAATGATATATAAATGCATATAATTGCATATAAAACATCCAAGATTGATACTATAATAGCATGGAACAATCAAAAATTATAGATACGTTGGAGACGTATCAGCCTCTAGATGGGATCGTGGAAGAACAGAAGCTTGCGGCGCCAGAAAAGTTATTCGAGGTGGCTCTCTCGTATATGGGGAATATTTGAGAATTTATAGCGGCGGAATTAGGTCAAGATGTGCCACGAGGGGCCCACAAGCCTGGGGGCGCGCCTACCCCCCCTGGGCGCGCCTCCCGAGCTTGTCGCTCCCTCGTGGCTCGTCTGGTCTTCTCCCGAACCTTCTAGGGTCTCTCTTGGTTCAGAAAAAATTAATCCAAAGTTTTTTCTTCGTTTGGACTCCGTTTGATATTGATTTTCTGAAATGCCAAAAACAAGCAAAAAATAGCATCTGGCACTGGGCACTAGGTTAATAGGTTAGTCCCAAAAAATGATGTACAATTGCATATAAAACATCCAAGATTGATACTATAATAGCATGGAACAATCAAAATTATAGATACGTTGGAGATGTATCAAGCATCCCCAAGCTTAATTCCTGCTCGTCCTCAAGTAGGTAAATGATAAAAACAGAATTTTTGATGTGGAATGCTACGTAACATGTCTATCATGTAATCTCTTTTATGGCATATAAATTGTGAAGCGATGAATTAACAATATCAACATAATAATATCCATGAACATAAGAAGCATAATCATTAAACTTTCAAAATATACGATCCTTAACGAGTGTTATCCCTACTCACTTTCTCATATTGGCAATGGCATGACTCTATCTTCACTGCAAATATATAAATCATGAGCCCCCCGGTGTTAAACCAAGCAATTGGATCGTACTTCTAACGCGCTTCAGCATTTTCAACTCTCACACAATACATGAGCGTGAGCCATGGACATAGCACTAGGTGGAATAGAATGCGGTGATAGGGATCAAATAATGGAAAGGAGAAGAAGAAAGTCTCACATCAACTCGGCGGATCAATGGGCTATGGAGATGCCCATCAATCGATATCAATGCAACGAATAGGGATTGCCATGCAACGGATGCACTAAGAGCTATAAGTGTATGAAAGCTCAAACTGAAAACTAAGTGGGTGTGCATCCAACTTGCTTGCTCATGAAGACCTTGGGCATTTGAGGAAGCCCATCATCGGAATATACAAGCCAAGTTCAATAATGAAAAATTCCCACTAGTAAATGAAAGTGACAACTCAGCAGACTCTCTATATGGAAAACATGGTGCTACTCTGAAGAACAAGTGTGGAAAAGGATAGTAGCATTGCCCCTTCTCTCTTTTTCTCTCATTTTTTTTGCTGGGCTCTTTTTGGCCTCTTTTTTTTGTCCAGAGCCTCATCCCGACTTGTGGGGGAATCACAGTCTCCATCATCCTTTCCTCACTGGGACAATGCTCTAATAATTATGATCACCACACTTTTATTTACTTACAACTCAATATTACAACTCGATACTAGAACAATATGACTCTATATGAATGCCTCTGGCAATGTACCAGGATGTGCAATGATCAAGCGTAACATGTATAAAAAAGGTTGAACGGTGGCTGTGCCACAAATACTATGTCAGCTATATGATCATGCAAAGCAATATGACAATGATGATGTGTGTCATATAAACGGAACGGTGGAAGTTGCATGGCAATATATCTCGGAATGGCTATGGAAATGCCATAATAGGTAGGTATGGTGGCTGTTTTGAGGAAGATATAAAGAGGCTTATTTGTGAAAGAGCGTGATACGTCTCCAACGTATCTATAATTTATGAAGTATTCATGCCATGCTTATAACAATTTTATATGGTTTTGGTATGATTTGGATAGAACTAACCCAGACTGATGCTGTTTTCAGCAGAACTACCGTGGTGTTGTTTTTTGTGCAGAAATAAAAGTTCTCGGAATTGGACGAAACTTTTTGACGATTTTTTTGGACCAAAAGAGACCCCCGAAGCTTCGTGGAAGGACCAGAAGCCTCACAAAGAGGTCACAAGGTATCGCGGCGTGGCCTGGGGGGGGTCGCGTGCTATTGCCTTGTGGGCCCCTCGTAACTCCTTTTCGCGTGATTCCAACGCTGAAAAATCCTATAAATAGAGAAACCCAAAGAAATAAACCTAGAACTTCGCCGCCGCCGCCGCAAGCCTCTGTACCAAAGAAATACCATCTGGAGCCCTGTTCCGGCACCCTGCCAGAGGGAGAAATCATCATTGGAGGCCATCTTCATCATCCCGGGGGTCTCCATGATGAGGAGGGAGTAGTTCACCCTCGGGACTGAGGGTATGTACCAGTAGCTATGTGTTTGATGTCTCTCTCTCGTGTTCTTGATTTGGCACGATCTTGATGTATCGTGAGCTTTGTTAATAAAGTTGGATCATATGGCGTTTCTTCCCTCTCTATCTTCTTGTGATGAATTGAGTCTTTCCCTTTGAGGTTTCGTTATTGTCGGATGGAATATTTCAGATTTGAGACCACTTGATGTATGTCTTGCATGTAGACCGTGGTGACAATGGGGTATTCTATTGAGTCACTTATGTTTTGGTGATCAACTCGCGGATTCCCGTGAACTTGGGGTAATCTAGGCATAGGGGTTGATTGCACGTTTTCATCTTCTTTTCTCTGATAGAAACTTTGGGGTACTCTTTGAAGTTCTTTGTGTGGATTGAATATTATGAATCTGAAGTTGTTTGATGCATATCGAATAATCAACTCACGGATACTTGTGGTGACATTGGAGTATCTAGGTGACATTAGAGTTGGTTGATGCGTATCATATGGTGTTATTTTAGTACGAACTCTAGGGCTGTTTGTGACACTTATAAAGATGGCTCAATAGATCGATCGGAAAGGATAACTTTGAGGTGGTTTCGTACCCTACAATAATTTCATCTTATGTTATCCGCTAATAGGAACTTTGGAGTGATTCTTTGTCACACGTTGAGGGATTGTTATATGATTCAATTATGTTAGCATTGTTGAGAGATTGCACTAGTGAAAGTATGAACCCTAGGCCTTGTTTCGAAGCATTGCAATACCGTTTGTGCTCACTTTTGTTACTTACTACCTTGCTGTTTTTATTATTTTAGATTACAAAAACCTATATCTACTATCCATACTACACTTGTATCACCATCTCTTCACCAAACTAGTGCACCTATACAATTTACCATTGTATTGGGTGTGTTGGGGACACAAGAGATTTCGTGTATTTGATTGCAGGGTTGTTTGAGAGAGACCATATTCATCCTACACCTCCCACAGATTGATAAACCTTAGGTCATCCACTTGAGGGAAATTTGCTGCTGTCCTATAAAACTCTGCACTTGGAGGCCCAACAACGTCTACAGGAATAAAGTTGCGTAGTAGACATCAAGCTCTTTTCTGGCGCCGTTGCCGGGGAGGTGAGTGCTTGAAGGTATATCTTTAGATCTTGCAATTGAATCTTTTAGTTTCTTGTTTTTCACTAGTTTGGCTTATAAAATAAAACTACAAAAAAAATGGAATTGAGGTTTCCTCAAATGCTTCATCTTTATATTATCTTTCTTGAAAATGATGGATCGGAAAATTGTGCTCATTTGCTAGAGGAAGAATTTAATAGAAATGAATGTGAGTCCTTTGAATGATGAGCTTGATTGCAATGTTGTTAGTATGATTTCTATGAATATCCATGATGCTAATGATATGCAAAGCTACAAGCTTGGGGATGCTATGTTTGATGAAGATGATATTTTTAGTCCCCCAAGTTTCGATGAGCAAATTTATTATGATGATTGCATGCCTCCTATTTATGATGGTTACAATGATGAAAGTGGGTTTGTAAGAGTGTCAACTTTATGTAATAATGATCCCACTATTTTGGAGGGTGTTGAATCTTTTTACAATATTGATAAAAGTGGATTTGGAGAGGTCATGACTTTATTTAATGATTATTCCACTATTTTGGAAGAGGTTTCAATTGATTATGACAACAAAGTTGCTATCTATGGTGATTATGGTGATGACATGTATGCTATAAAGAGTAATGATAACCATGAAACTTGTCATCGTGATTTTAATGTTCAATCGATTATGTCAATCAAGTATCTCAGATAGTTATTTTGTTGAGTGTGCTCCCACTATTATGAATGAGAAGAAATTTGCTTATGTGGAGAGTAATAAAAATCCTATGCTTGTAGGTCATAAAAAGAATGCTTTATGTGATAGCTATACTGTTGAATTCATTCATGATGCTACTGAAAATTATTATGAGAGAGGATCATATGTTTGTAGGTGTTGCAATAATATCAATTTTCCTCTCTATGTGTTGAGAGTTTTGAAGTTATACTTGTTTTGCCTTCCTATGCTAGTTGATTCTTGCTCCCATAAGTTGTTTGCTCACAAAATTCATATGCATAGGAAGTGGGTTAGGCTTAAATGTGCTTGTCATATGTTTCATGATGCTCTCTTTGTGTTTCAATTCTTTATTTTTATGTGAGCATCATTGAAATCATCATGCCTAGCTAAAAAGGCTTTAAAGAGAAGCGCTTGTTGGGAGGCAACCCAATATTTATCCCTACTATTTTTGTGTGTTAACATGATTAAGCTATTGTAGTAATCATGTTTTATACTCCCTCCGTTTCTAAATATAAGTCTTTTTAGAGATTTCAATATGGACTACATACGGATGTATATAGACATACTTTAGAGTGTAGATTCACTCATTTTGCTCCGTATGTAGTCCATATTGGAATATCTAAAAAGACTTATATTTAGGAATGGAGGGAGTATGTTTTCTTTCAATAATGTGCCAAGTGAAGCCTTTGGATAGTGTGGATGCTTGTTGATTAGATTCTGTGCAAAAACAGATCCTTTTGCATCCAGTGCTAGAATTTCTATTCTGTACTGGAGTGTGAAAAATTCTGAAATTTTTACAAAGTATTGGGTTACAAATTTTTTACGTTTCCCTAATTTTTCAGAATTTTTGGAGGTACAGAAGTATGATTTTTAATTCGCTCACTATACACTGTTCTGTGTTTGACAGATTCTGTTTTTATTGCATTGTTTGCTTGTTTTAGTGTTTCCATAGCTTATATTTAGTAATATAAATTGTGGAAATGATGGAATACAGTAGGTATTATGTGAGAACAATTATGAATCTTATCTTGACAGTACCTAAGTGGATGATTTATATTTATCATACTAACCTATCTCACGGAGTTCCGTTAAGTTTTCTGTGATTGAAGTTTTCATGTTTTGGGTGAGATATCGATATGAGGAGAATAAGGAGCAGCAAGACCCTAAGATTGGGGATGCCCAAGGCACCCCAAGGTAATATTCAAGGAAGACTCAAGCGTCTAAGCTTGGGGATGCCCCGGAAGGCATCCCCTCTTTCGTCTTCAATATTATCGGTAACCATACTCGGAGCTATATTTTTATTCGTCACATAATATGAGTTTTACTTGGAGCATCATTTTATTTTGTTGATATTTGCTTGCTGTTATCAATAATCATGTTTTGTATCTTTTAGTTCAATAAAATGCCAATTATAGCCTTTACCATGCTCAGTTTGCAAGTTTATGTGTTGCTGTTTGAAAACAGAAAGTTTTATGTTATGTCCAGAATATTCCTGAATATTAAGAACATGATAAAAATCTGAAATTTTTACACAGTAAGCATGCTTGAGTTCTCTGTCAATTGGTAATTTTTCAGAATTTTTGGAGTTAGGGAAGTATGAATTTTTATTCCTCATTTACAGACTGTTCTGTTTTGGCAAATTGTTGTTATAATTGCATATGTTTGCTTGTTTAATGTTTCTATTTGTGGATAGGAGTATTAAATATGCAGAGGCATTTAGAATGCAATGTTTAATTATAATTTTAGTGATTTGCCACAGTAGAGAATGTTAAGGTTTTGAGTTGATTTATACTAA
This sequence comes from Elymus sibiricus, assembly GCA_039707655.1. Taxonomy (NCBI): domain Eukaryota; kingdom Viridiplantae; phylum Streptophyta; class Magnoliopsida; order Poales; family Poaceae; genus Elymus; species Elymus sibiricus. The sequence continues at coordinate 261,299,842 of CM077674.1, forward strand.
CTTATCTCACAAGTTCTTGTTGAGTTTTGTGTGGATGAAATTTTTAAGGTTTAGGAGAAGCCATGATATGAGAGGAACTAAGAAGACACAAGAGCTCAAGCTTGGGGATGCCCAAGGCTCCCCAAGATAACATTCCAAGAAGTCTCAAGTAACTAAGCTTGGGGATGCCTGCTACTTGTAGTCTGCGTTGGTATTTCCCCGAAGAGGAGAGGATGATGCAGTATAGTAGAGATAAGTATTTCCCTCAGTTAAGAACCAAGGTTATCAATCCAGTAGGAGAACCAAGCAAAATTCCGTTAAGCGCACCTGCACACACAAGAGCAAACACTTGCACCCAACGCAAATAAGAGGGTTGTCAATCCTCTTAGCGGTTATTTGCTAGGATTAAATCTTATAGAGGTAAATAGATAAACTAAAATACTAATTAAAATAAAAGTAAATAAATTGCAGCAAGGTATTTTTAGGGTTTTTTATATATGATAAAGTAGACCCGGGGGCCATAGTTTTCACTAGAGGCTTCTCTCTCGAACACATAGCTTACGGTGGCACTGGTACATCGAGCTGCTATACAAACGGTTTTTACCCTCTTTCCGCGACGGAGTTTTAAACCGTCGCCTTGCCTATGTGTGCGATAGGGGGGTCCTTCCCACACGACCCAGAAACTGTCGGCGATAGGGAGCACGCAAGCATACGTTTCACAGAACTAAGTGTATGCGATGACTGATCTATCCCAGACGCGACTCGTCACACAACTGTTTGTGATCTATCGAATATCCCAAACGCTCCATCCTTGCTACTCGTTTGTGCTCGCATTACCATCGCACTCGGTATCTTGTGGTGAAACGTTTACGATGCGTGCCCCATCACAAACAGTTCACGATTGTAAAACGTGTAAGATAAGGAGACTATCACACACATTCACTTTTCCCGAACCATATGCAATATATAATTAAGCAGATTAGTTAATCATCGTACGAGTGTCGGATGAGATTACGAAACGTCCGACTGTCGTACATATGTCGGACGGGATAACTATCGCACACGATATTCTGTGGTGCAATGTTTACGATGCGTACGACATCAGAAACAGATCATGGTTGTAAAGAGTGTACGATAAGGCGACTATCACAAACATTTAGTTCGCTCGCACCGTTTGTGATATTGTCTGACATCACACAAGCTTCGCAAACGGCAACTGTGTGCATGGTCGCACACGTTTCCTCTCTGTGAACCGTGTCGGATTATGATGTATATCACACACGTTGTGCTATACAGACCGTGTGCGCCGTAATGACCTGCAGAGCGTATTTTCACCCTAATTTAATTGCTACTATTTAAAATTGTACCGAATTTGAATTCGAATGTAGGCTATAACTTTATTCATATGGATCAGGTTCAACAACCAATGCATTATTCGATTCACAGGTACATATGTTCAAGAGTTACATCCAAAAAAACAAGAATTACATATGCACCAAATAAAGAATGATGAACCAGGGTTGTATACTTGTACTATTAAAGACGGTAAAGAAAGAGGCGAAAGACATTCTGGTTGCTGAACAAGGTGAAGCGGAATGCCCATATTGTGCCCTCCTCCATGCAGAAGGCACGCACGACTCTAGTCCAACCCCTTGTGATGGCCGACCGCCCACCCTTCACTGTCTTCATGAGGACATCTCGATAGTCATTGTGTTCTGGTAGAAATACTTTAACCTTTGCATGCCCACCAATCATGTAGTTTGAGAGGTAATCTTGAGTAAACTGCTTTGGGAACCACTGCAAAGGAAAAAGGATTCAGACATTGTCATCTAACACAACTCATTATGGGCAGTAAAAAGAAGGTTGCAGAGTTCTTACTTACCATCCTGCAGTTCAGTGTTGTCTTGGATAAAGTGTAAACAAATAGTTTAATTGCCATCTTTTGACCCATTTTACTAACAATCTTTATCAGTTTCCTCACTTGATGCTGGTTCATGAATATCTCATTGCCCCATACGCAAAAAGGGTCGAAGCGCGGATCTTTACCAATGACATATGTACCTAAAAGCACCAAGTTAATATTAGAAGCTAAACAATAATTGCACAATGATGTAGTACAACACTCCCTTTGTCCCATTATATAAGATCTTATTACATACAATATACTCACATATTGGATGAATTAACATCTTATATTATGGGGTGGAGGGAGTTTTTTACATTGTTACAAATATCGTCCGATTAACTGCAGTTAACTGCTACTGTGTTGTTGTTGTTGTTGTTGCTGCTCTTCTATGTATATCTAGACATCATCAGAACATTAAGGTAACACTCTTCCTTGTTGCTATGTAGCCTAGGATTGCATATTTAGACATTCAGTACAATGCATGTTGCTATGTAGCCTCAGATATATTAGATATGGCCCTAGTTAACCTACCGATAAATGGGTTACAGATATATTCAGTTAAATGTACGATTCACCGATTAATCCCTTATCAGCCCCCGGCCTATATGGTACCCGCTACCGATATCCTGAATAGTGAGTATATATAAGCCATGGGATGAAACTAACCTCGATGGAAAACAACAGTCGTTCCCAATATTGTCCTATGTAAGTACATCGAAAGGCATGTTAAGCACAACAGGCTAAACATCAACCAAATATATCCATGCTAGACAACATAATCTCCAAATGATAGCTTCAGTGTGCTGGTTTAAGCACGCTAGTTAAGCAAAACAAGAAGTGGAAAGGTGTGTTAACTACACAGTTCACACTTGCACATATAGAACATCACATTGTGAATAACTGAAATAAACAAGGCATACTACATACAACCAAAGATAGCAATTGAAACTGGACATATGCTAACTACAAACAACCGAACAACCAAAAACCGTTAAAAGAGGCATATGGTCGCTACAACAGGCTTAACAGCAAGCAAATATAGTCATTCATATTGGTATTGTTGAAACTGGTATTGATGAAATTGAACTGCAAAGTTCATACTTGCACATATAGAACATCACTTTGTGAATAACTGAAATAAACAAGGCATACTACATACAACCAAATATAGCAATTGAAACTGGACATATACTAACTACAAACAACCGAACAACCAAAAACCGTTAAAAGAGGCATATGGTCGCTACAACAGGCTTAACAGCAAGCAAATATAGTCATTCATATTGGTATTGTTGAAACTGGTATTGATGAAATTGAACTGCAAAGTTCATACTTGCACATATAGAACATCACTTTGGGAATAACTGAAATAAACAAGGCATACTACGAACAACCAAAAACAAATCATGGGATTCCCCCGATGAAGAGGCACGGCAAAACAAATCATGGGTTTCCTCACTTGTCACAGATGGGCTCCTTCCCATTGGAAGAGCACGAACTCTGGGTGCGCTCCATGTTGTCGCAGATGGGCTCCTTCACCTTGGAAGAGCACGGCTGTAGGGTGCCCTCCCTGATGTTGCAGATGGGCTCTTTCCCCTTGGAGGAGCCGGAGAGGGTGCCCTCCTCATGGTCGCCATCGATGAGGTCTGACTTGGCAGCTGAGGATCCCAAGCCAGCGTCGCAGAACGTGTCCTTCAAAAATGACAAAAGGGGCTCCATGGCAATGAAGGATGGCAAATTGTTGACAACGAGCCAGAGGAGATCAGCGACAGGGCCATCGAGGAGATCGACGGTGGTTGAACCCGAGGGGTTGGGGGTGGGCAACTTAAACTGTGACATAGCCCGCGTCAAGCCGTTGCTGTCGACGATCTCGATGTCGCTGATTGAAAGCCTCCGGCTAGTCATCGTCGTCAGCTTCGTCGGCGGCCACCATGACGACGTCGGGCGAAGCGGCCGCGATAAACCTCTTTTGGGCCATTCGCTCCTCGAGCTCCCCGGGAAGCGTAGCCGAGCTTAGGTTGCGACGCTCTGGAGTGGGGGAGGGGATGGGGATCTATGGGAAAGGGGGTGTATCGCAAGCGTCATCTAAGAAACTCAGGGCGGCGAGGGTATGTTGATCGGTGGGTAACCTGCACGGGCAGACCGGCAGAGGTTGACGATGGAGGCGGCGTGGCGACGGCGGTGGCGGTGGCGGTGACCTAGCTAGGTTTTTAGCGAGGGCTGGGGGTGTGTGAAGTGTGAACGGAGGTTTTGGGCTCTGTGTGTGGAGGGGGGCCAAGGTGGTGTTTGAGGAAATGTCGCGGCTACTGAAAATTTTACTAGGCGGGAGTAAAATGCCGGGGCTACTGAAAATTTGGATCAAGAGGTTGAAGCAGAGTGGGAGTAACAAACATCGCACACGGTCCAAACATAATAATCGTGTGCTATCAAATAGAAAAACCCTCCAGGCGAGCAGATATTTTTTAGATTGCGAGGGATGTAGGCAGTAGTAAAATGCCGGGGCTACTGAAAATTTGGATCAAGGGATTGAAGCAGAGCGGGAGTAACAGACATCGCACACGGTCCAAACATAATAATCGTGTGCTATCAAACATAGAAACCCTCCAGGCGAGCAGATATTTTAGAGATTGCGAGGGATGCAGGCGGGAGTAAAATGCTAGGGCTATTGAAAATTTGGATCAAGGGATTGAAGCAGAGCGGGAGTAACAGACATCGCACACGGTCGAAACATAATAATCGTGTGCTATCAAACAGAAAAACCCTCCAGGCGGGTAGATATTTTCGAGAGCGGGAGCAACGACCATCGCACACGGTCGAAACATAGTAATCGTGTGCTATCAAACAGAAAAACCCTCCAGGTGGGTAGATATTTTTGTGATTGGGAGGGAAGTCTCATGGACCCCAATCTACTGTGCTGATGTGAGTGACAGGCGCACGGGGTTGGCACACGGGTAGTCTGAGGGAACCGTGTCTGTTACGTCCCCAATCGCATCCGTCTCGTCTGCTGTTTATAAATTTGGCAAAAAAATGCAGGAAAGGGTCAGAACACGAACACACTTGCATGTGGACCAAATATATGTATGAAAAGGGTGGTTTGATGTTCAAATACCCAATGCACAACTTTGATGTGGCACGTGTAACAAAGCGCCCATTATTGCTATAGTCCGCCACCCCCCCCCACACACACACTTCGTGTCGGCGGGAGGGGAATCCTAGCTATGAACGCATGCCCCCAAATAGCTAGGTCTGACATCTGACCCTACCGTAACACACAACATATACATATATATAGGTAGCTACCCCACATGTCCCATATGCTGCCATGTGGTAGTATATATACTACTTTATCATTTTACGCATGCTCATATACTATATATAAGATACTCCAAAGTAAGTTACATGAAAAAATTGCAAGTTGGCCATGATTTTTATTATGTTTATGAAATCCGTACATATTTGTACCTAAAAAGGAGCATACTCAAATTACGATACATACTACCAAAAAGTAGTATATATACTACCTAAACATTGTTATATACTACATACTACGTGTAGATACTCTCCGATTTGATAGATACTACATATAACATACAAAACACAAGTGGTGGTAACTACCACCGGGTGGTAGGAAACATTGTCATATATATATATATATATATATATATATATAGGGTGGGTCTATTCTACCAACACCCTTAAGACCTTATTCTACCAACCCTGGAGCTTATTCTGCCAACACTTCGGCCTCCCTCCCCACCTTCTATTCCCGCATGACCCACACCCTGTACCACTTTCTTCCCCCACACCCTCCCCCCGGCAGCCACTTTCGTCGCCACCCCCATCCCGGCGCACAGACCCACCTACCACCGCCGGCAGTAGGCCGGCCACCAGCGCCATGGCAGCTCACGGCCGGCGCAGCTCCACCCACTCCTCCAGCTTCCTCTTCCTCCTCGGCCCCCACCCGCTCCGGCCACACCTCCCCTGACCCCGCCGCCGGGCACTGACCTCACCACTGCCACGGCGAGCTACAGACGCCCCGTGCTCACGGGGCCTCTCCATCTTCCTACCATGCCTCCCCACCACCATCCCTGCCTCCGTGGCCACACCGGGTCAAGCCTGTCCCCATCCCCTGCCGGATCCGAGTAGCCCCTTTCGATGGCGCTATCGCATTCGCTGCCGAGGGTTCTCGCGCGCATGCGGTGGGGGTTCTAAATCAGCCCTGCGCTGCTCATGCGGCGGGGATTAATTCAACGACGGCGGAGGCCTCTGGTGGCGGAGTAGGAGGAGGGGGGATGGTGGTGGCGGAGCCGTGCACCTCATGGAGGTCGTTCAGGGACCCGCTCAAGATGATGGAGGCCGACATCCAGCACACCAACACCCTGTGAATCCTCCCTCCCCTTCCGCTATTCCCCTTCCTCAATTTCTTCCAGGTTTGGGGTGTGTGTTGTTTACGCCGTCGCTGTCGGGGATGATGGATTCGTCTGTCTCTGGTGCTGTGGTGCAGGGCGTCGGAGTGCTCTAGGGATACAACGCCTTCCTCTCTCTGTCGCCTTCCTCTCCCATGGCGCTACAACACCGAAGAACACCCAGATCCGCACCCAACCCCCTGTTCTCTGCAGCACGCTTGCATGGGATACAGCGCGTCTCCAACGACGCGTCTACCGCATCCTCGGTGTGCAGTTCGCCCCGGATCTCCACATGGTTAGGTCGCCCGGGGTGTTGCAGTGCGGTTCCTCGGTGGGGGCATGGTGCAACTTGAACCACAACATGCAGTTTGCATCGGCGCACTGACGTGCAGTTCGCTGGAGCCGACGTTTGCAGTGCTCTGTGAGCTCGCAGTTCGCGCATCGCTGGTGTGGTACTAGCCCCGTGCCCCCATGTCGTCGCTGCTCGCCATGGTTCAAGCAGCACACCCACCCCTCGGCCTCTCCTCCCCACTCCGCCGAATCGGGCTGGAGCACTGCATCCGTGCCACCCAGCTCCCCACCCGTCGTCGTGCCTCCGTCGTCAGATCAGGAGCCCAGCCACCCGCGCCGTCAACGCCGTACTGCCTCCTCCCGCGCGTGCAGTGCACATCCTGCCGTGCAGCAGTCAGCGACGGCGGCACTGGTCCCGCATCCCCCTGGTCCCGATGCCGGCGACGCTGTCTTCGGCGGGGACAAAGCCCGTGCAGTTCAAAAAAACATTTTTTGCTGTTTTTTGGGATTTTGGATGTGCAGGAAACTGTTGCAGTGCGGAGTGTGTTTTGGTGCAGGTTTGGGTGTTGTTGACGCAGTGCGGAGTCCTCTCGACGCAGTCCCTAAGCATTTTTTTGGTTTTTTTTCAGGTGTGGCCTTGTGTTTTATCTGCAGTTCATTGAAGTGGAGTTCCTGGCAGATCAGTTCAGTGCAGTTTTGGTCACAATAATGACCAGCCTCAGATTCCCAACCGCGCTCCAGATCGCCAGGAGCGAGCTGTCCCTCCTCCCCTTGCAGTCCGGGCGTTCGCAGACTTGAAGTGCGCCTGGGTGCGCGATGCGGTTCGGCGGCGCGTGGCCGTGCAGTTCGCCATGGACCACTGATTTTCTGGTTTCGTCCAGTTCAGCCACCTCCAAAAATCGGGTGTGTTTTGGTGCAGTATGCCGCGTGGGAGTACCCTGCTGCAGTTCGCTAGTCTCCCATCTGTAGTACCGATGTCTTAAATAAATTTGTTTGAAGAAAAAAAAGTAGTTCACTCCAATTTGTGTAGCAGCTCATTACCCCTCTGTATGAAGTGCAATTTGTTTCGTGTGTTTTAAAATTCAGTCGACTACATCAACACTTGCAGTGCGTTTCGTCCTCGGATGTGGTTCGCTTTTGAGAGTGATGTTGTTCACTTGCGCCCAACATGAAAGTGCGAAAAAATAGCGAAACAACAAGATAGTATTGCGGTTCACTTCGATACATGTCGCGGTTCACTTGCCCTCCTCTCCGCGGTCCACTCGTTCATCAAAAAAGTTGAAAAAAAGACCAAAAAAACACACAAAAACTCGTCTGAGAAAATTTACGTCCGACAAAAGAAATCATGAAGTTCACCTGACTGTCTGATGCAGTGCCGTTTTCCGTTTGAAGCAGTGCACTTTTCTGTCTGATGCAGTTCCTTCGTCGATTTTGGTGTCGCGAAAAACAGAGTGTCCGCATTTCGGTAATTTCAAAACTGCTCTTAAACCGTAAGGAATTAGAGAGGGTGTTCTACATGAAAAAGTTGCGTATTGTCGATATATTTCCAACGGCGTATCATTTGAATCATTCCGACCAGCGATTTGTAAAAATTCGCGGAAAAACGTCCGCTGCCACCCGTCGTCCGCCGCACCATTTTCAAAATTAATTTAAAACCATAAAGAATCTCAAAAACATTTCTACATATGAAAGTTGCGCCTCGTCCGTAGCTTTCCAACGGCGTATCACACGCCTCATTTCGACGAACGGTTAAAAAACTGGAGCGAAAACAGTACCAAAAAATTGCAAAAATTTGAAAAAACAGAATTCCGCGATTTAGTAAATTGAAAACTGCTCTTAAACCGTAATATATTAGAAAAAATAATATATATGAAAAAGTCGCGCCTCGACAATATCTTTCCAATGGCGTATCATTTGCTTCATTCCGACAAGCGGTTTGCAAAAAAACGCGAAAATACGCTCGCTGCCACTCGTCGGGCGCCCACCGTTTTCGAAACTGCTCTTAAACCGCGAGGAATCTCGAAAAAATTTCAACATGGCGAAGTTTTGCCTAATCCATAGCTTTCCAACGGTATATTACATGCCTCATTCCGACAAACGGTTTAAAAACTGGAGCGAAAACAGTACCGAAAAACACCGCATACAGTTTTTTCGACGAGAAGTTCACTCGTCTCGGTACTGCAGTGCGCTTGCTTCAGAAAGGGCAGTGTACTCGCGTTCGGCGTGCAGTTCTGAAGTGTTGGCAGAATAACTATTCTGTCAATATTGGCAGAATAGACGGGCTGTATATATATATATATACAGTGGGTGGTAGTGCCACCCCATGTGATCTCCGTTCAATGCATGCCTCGTGATCTGTGCAAACACTATGCTACCGTCATTCCTCCATCAGGATTCAGTTAATGAAGCATGGTAATGATCACACTAATACGGTTCCAACAGAGTATGTGTCAGACTAGGGGTATTAAAATGTTAGATGATGAATACTTAGCCAAAACGATTCTCTAATAGTATAAAAATACAATAACTTACTAACTTTCTATAATAGTACAAAAAAGTTGGTTTGTGATTAAAACTTATGTTACCAAAAAGAAGTTCTCCATGAACTCAAAAAAGATTCCTCAAAAATAGATCCATGCGTATACACAGTATCAACATTTAATCTTGTTACAACTTAGTGCTAATGGATTCGTCTCAATGCAATTTGACAAATGGAGGACTAATCATAAAAGATGCTACACGGATCTCAAAGCTAGATCAGACGGAAGCCAGAGGGGTGGCAATGCCCCCATGTGGCAAAGACATAATACTCATATATATATATATAACGCTTATTCTGCCAACACCCAGTCCACTTCTCCCCTGACCGAACACAACCACCGCCCACCTCCCGCACGACCCCAATCCGCCTCCACCTTCTTCCACTGCCCACCCCTCACCCCACCCCATCCAAATGCGCCGCCCTCCCACCCACCTCCACCTTCTTCCACCCACAACCCAACCCCCTCCACCTTCTTCACCCACGGCCCAACCCCCCTCCACCTTCCTTTGGCCAGGAACCACCGCCCACACGGTCGGGATCCCCTCTCCCCTCCGTCTCCACCTTTTACCTCCGGCGACGACCTCCCTCCGTCGCCGGCCGATGCGGCCTCGGCTCCCAGTGCCACCAGCCCAACTCCCCGCGCCGCCTCCTCTCCATGCGCCTGCCTAGCTCCCCGCGCCACACACCGACGTGCCTCATCGGCCTCCGCGCGCCTCCCCGGCGAAGCAATAGAGTTGATTCAGCCCCGCAACGCCGCTCGGCGACGAAATCAACCGGTGACAGCCAGGCGTGAACCCGCAGCAAGATCTGGCTCCACCTTCTCCCCTTCTCTGTTCCAGGCCTCCTCTCCTGTTGAGATCTGTAGAGACCGATTCGTCTCGCCAGTGCAGCCTCCCGGCGGCGGATCCGGGCCTGCAACCGTCCCTAGCGCGCCTCCCGCGACGGATCCAAGCCGGCAACCGCCTCCCCAGTGCAGCTCGATTGCTGCCATCTCCTTTCCCCTTGCCCACGCCGCTTGGGAAGCGAGGAGCGCGCTTATGGCGGGGGGAGCTCGGTTGCCGAGAGCGCCTCCCCTCCTGACACACATAGTGCGAGCTCACCTCCGGCGAGTCCACATCGCGTCCGCACCAGTCCTTGCGTGCAGTTCGTTGGCGTGTGTGTGCGGTTCAGTAGGAGGTGCTTTGCAGACCAGCCGTGGACGACATGTTTTGCGGTGCAGTCCGGCCGAGTTGAAGTACGCGAGTGCACGTCTTGCAGTTCTCTAGCACAGTACTAAAAATGCAAGAGCAAAAAAATGTTTGCTTTTGTGGTATTGCCGTGTAGTTTCAGTTCAGAAAAAAAATTGTTCAAATTTTGCCGATGCATATTGGTTTGTGTGTGTAGTGCAGTTTGCTGCTACGGTGGCTGGCGTCAACGAGCCTCCAGAAGCAGCTCTCTCCTCAATTCGTTGCTGTTCCCCAACGACGGGAGAGAAGTGCTGATGAGGACATCCCTACTATGGTTCCATCCCTTGAAGATGAACAACCTGTTGCTGCAAAGAAGACGTCCAATGATGAAATCAGGATTGGACCAACTACAAGAGCTCGTGCTAAGTTACTAGAACAACAGGTGAATTCTCTCTTAGTTGATAATGCTATTTCTTTTAATGAGAGCTTTATACTGCCTAAATCCTTGTGTGTATGTGTCATTAGATACAATGGAGAGGAAGGCATGGCACAAGGGAGCAAGGAGGAAGGCATGGCACAAGGGAGCAAGAGGATTCTGCAGTTCCCAGGCGGCAGTACCGCCTGCCCGAGCGATAGTACCGCTTAGGCGGTACTACCGGCCGAGCACTACCGCCCAAGTACCGCTTAACAATTTTCTTCTGGAATCAAAGCGACCCAAGCGGTACTAAAGCGGCAGTTAGAATTCTCAGAGCGGTAATACCGCTTCTAGCGGTAGTACCGCTTGCTGTGAGCGGTACTACCGTGCTGCCTGCGCGCAGACTTTGGGGCTGACGACCCGTGTACCCCTTCGATCTATCTTAGGATATAAATACTCTTCCTTAGGGTTAGTTAGAGGAGACCACATTGAAGATAAACCCTAGTTCATGAGATTGCTTGTAAGCATTCATCTTGAATCCTCATCACCAATTCGTATCGATCTGGTGATTATATACTGCAAGTCAAGTGTGATCTGCTGTTCCATTGGGAATTAGTATATTGCAATTATACCGTTCGTGGTCGACGGCTGCGTGCGCAAGTGTGTGACGTTGTGAATATCCAAAGGGTTGAGACCTTTTGCATTGGCATCAGGGATCAAGCGAGGGACAGTTCATCGGCGACCTACAAGTTATCCTACACCATCATCATCACCACCGCCGCTTACTGAGAAGATCGGGACACCCCATATCAAGTGCACTGCACTAGGTGGCCGGCGTCACTGCACTCTACTGCATTTTTTTAGTTCAAAAATTTGTGGTTTCTTGTGTTGTGCTGTTCACAGGTCCTGCTGGAGACATTCGATGCACCGTTGGTGGCAGTTTTTACTTTGTAATTGAGAGGTGCGTATGTAAAAATCCCAGGGTAGTTTGTAAAACACGTTGAAAACGTTATGACACCCCCAGGTGGTTCACTCCTGAAAAACGACTATGCAGTTTTCTACATCCACACGGTGATTGATAAAATACAGAAAAGAAAACAAGCAAAAATAGTGCAGTTCACTCGTCTCGTCCTTGTAGTGCGCAGAAAAGAAAACAAAACAGTGTCCTTGTAGTGCACAGAAAAGAAAACAAAACAGCAAACATTGTGGTTCACTCGCCTTGTCCTCGCAGCGTGGATGAATTTCCAAAATGGAAAAAACAGAAAACAGAAAATGTGTGCAGTTCACTTTGTAAAAATAAAAAAACATGCAGTTCAGTACTCTTGAACGTTGTAGTACAAAGCGCCACAACACCTCCGACCAAAAATTTACGCCTGACAAAAGGAAATCATGCAGTTCGCTTGCCCCATCTGATGCAGTGCCGTTTTCAGAAAACCGCACTGCTTCACACTGATGTTAGGGAAAACAGTACCAAAAAATGTTAGGGAAAACAACAAAAATAATAATGTGGTTCACTTTTCGATAGTGTTGTGGTTCACTTGTCTTCGTCTCCGCGGTCCACTCTCATTCATTAAAAAAATGTTAGAAAAAGTACAAAAAGAAATCATGCAGTTTGCTTGCTTGTCTGATGCAGTGCGGTTTTCAGTCTGAAGCAGTGCGGTTTTCTGTTCGATGCGGTTCACTCGTCGATTTTGGTGTCGCGAAAAACAGAGTGGCCGCATTTCGGTAATTTCCAAACTGCTCTTAAACCGTAAGGAATTAGAGAGGGTGTTCTACATGAAAAAGTTGTGTCTCGTCGATATCTTTCCAACGGCATATCATTTGAATCATTCCGACCTGCGGTTTGTAAAAATCCGCGAAAAAACGGCCGCTGCCACCCGTCGTCCGCCGCACCATTTTCAAAATTAATTTAAAACCGTAAGGAATCTCAAAAACATTTCTACATATGAAAGTTGCGCATCGTCCGTAGCTTTCCAACGGCGTATCACATGCCTCATTTTGACAAATGGTTAAAAAACTGGAGCGAAAACAGTACCAAAAAATTTCAAAAATTTGAAAAACAGAATTCTGTGATTTAGTAAATTTGAAACTGATCTTAAACCGTAAGGAATTATAGAAAGTAATATATATGAAAAAGTTGCGCCTCGACGATATGTTTCCAACGGCGTATCATTTGCGTCATTCCGACAAGGGGTTTAGAAAAAATCGTGAAAATACGCTCGCTGCCGCTCGTCAGGCGCCCACCGTTTTTGAAACTGCTCTTGAACCGCGAGGAATCTAGAAAAAATTTCAACATGGAGAAGTTGCGCTTAATCCATAGCTTTCCAACGGTATATTACACGCCTCATTCCGACAAACGGTTTAAAAACTGGAGCAAAAATAGTACCGAAAAAGTCGCGTACAGTTTTTTCGACGAGAAGTTTACTCGTCTCAGTACTGCAGTGCGCTTGCTTCAGAAAGTGCAGTGCCCTCGCGTTGAGCGTGCAGTTCGGAAATGTGGGCAGAATAACTATTCTACCAATATTGGCAGAATAGACCGGCTGTATATATATATATATATATGCTGCCCCCCCCCTCTTCGACGCGTACTATATACTCCTACCGTAACACAACCCGAAAAGAAATCCTCCTTTGGTCATCAAATTAACCTCTCTCATTGGGTCAAAGTGGTGGATTACGACCTCGCGGGCCCATGGAGAGGCAAGCGTTTTGCACGCGAGTGAGTGTCCTATAGGGCACTCATTGCACCGTCTGCATGTGGCCTAAAGAGGCCGGTGTTTGTGTGATGTTTGAATACATACCCAATGCACACCTGCCTCGAAAACCGAAAAGTCCCCACACGCAGCGAGGTTCATGACGCGTAGTATGTGATGGTCGTCCCCTAGCTCCCCCGACCCTCTTCGACACGTACTATATACTCCTACTGTAACTCTAACCAAAAAGAATCCTCCTCGTTGGTCAAATTAATTAACCTCTCTCTCGTTGGGTCAGAGTGCTGGAGACGACCTCGTGGGCCCATGGATGGAAGCGTCACACGCGAGTGAGTGTCCTATAGGGCAACCACCGGCTGCATGTGCCCAAAGAGGTGTTGTGTGATGTTTGAATAACCAATGAACAACTTTGATGTGTCACCTGGCTCGGAAACCGGAAAGTCCCCACAGTGAGCGGGGTTCATGATGCGTAGTATATATGTTGCCCCGCCTCTTCGACGCATACTATATATATACTCCTACCGTACGTAACACAAACCAAAAAAGAACCATCCTTGTTGGTCAAATTAATTAACCTCTCCCTCGCTGTAGGTCAAAGTGATATGGTGGACGATGACCTCGCGGGCACACAGAGAGCGTCACACGCGAGTGAGTGCCCTAGAACAACCACCGCGTGCATGTGGCCCAAAGAGGTGTTGTGTGATGTTTGAATACCCAATGCACAACTTTGATGTGGCACATGCTTCGCAAACCGGAAACACACACAGAGGTTCACGACGTGTATGGTCCCCCTCACTTTGAGCCGGTGGTGAAAGGGACTCATGTGTCCGCACGCGCTCGAACTTTGATCTGGAATCTCACCATGATCCACACCGTATACACAGGCCAAGATGAATATAATCCACCTTATGGAAGGGTTGTGTAATGTTTTAAATAACCAATTCACGACTTTGATGTGGCATGCCTCACAAAATGGTCAATCCCACACGGAGGATCACGACCTGTAGTGTACTGTCGGAACCCCCCCCCCCACCCACACACTGAACCACCACCGCCACTACGAGGCATGTCAAACTTTTTCTGCACTGAACATGTGACCAAAGGAGTGTCGTGTTAAAATTTGAAAAAAAAAATCAGAGGTCATTCGGCCGTTTTTATACATTGATTGATTTCCTAGGGATTTAATGTGCATAAATCAAAATTGAGCTACATGCACACATGATAGTGCACCAAAATGGATTGGAAAATCATATGTGTGTCCCTGGGTGCATGTTTATTCCCCGTGAAATTTCAAACATTGAGAATCTTGATTTTTAAAATCCAGTAAATCCAAAACTTAGTTGAAATTCATGAAACTTATCGTGGTGTCATATGGACACCAATAGACTGTGATATTGTATTTTTTTCAAATTTGAGACAAGTTTTGATATAATCTTCTTACAAACAGGAGATTATTAAAAATTGGCAACCAATATCGCAAACGGATTATTTATTTGAACCGTGGGCGTTAGACCAACAATGTACATGACATGCTTCGGTTAAGCAATAAAGCGGCAGAATTAATCATCAAAAAAGAAAAACAATATACATGCCGCCACGCATCCCGTGTGGCGTGCGAGCAGGCGTGAGTTCACGGGATGCATGCGAGCAGTCCGCCGCGCAGGCAGACCGGGAGGCAGGCGGGCAGGTGTGTGAATTGATGGGAGGCGTGTTCGCTGCGCAGTGTCATCGGGAGGCGTGCTATTAGCTGTGTGAAATGACGGTAGGCATGCCAGCAGTCCGCTGCGCAGGCTCATCGGGAGGCGAGCTAGCCCTTTGACCGCCGCCCGCCTCGCTCCCACTGCTCCATATTAATGGCGCGCCCGAGCCGCTGGTCGTAATAGGCGGCCGCACCCCCCATCCACAGTGGTCACTGCCGTCTGGAGTGTATGAGGATGCCGCCGAAGCGCACCATCAGAGGGAGTGGCGACGCCGGGGCTGGTGAAGCACCCGCGCAACGCATGAAGCTGGGCACAGAGGTTGCCGTCACCGCCGCCAAGGTCTCGCGTGGGCAACGGCGCGACCTTGACGTCGTCGCTGCCGTCATGCCTCGCCAGCCGGAGCCGGAGGTCCACATCAACTCCGGCAACGACTCCGACTCCGACTCCGACGGAAAACCGATTAGTCATCTATACCCATTTTTGCAGCAAATATATCATGTGTTTTCTCTAGTTACTCCTGCCCCCCTCCCTCCCCCCTTCATTTTTTTGGAATAGAAATCCTATGGTTATGTTCTCTCAGTTCATGAAATTAGAGTAAGATTCGTTAGATCCATGTAGTGTACTGTATTGATTGTTTAAATGGTATCCGTTTAGGGTTATTGATTAATTGTTTGTTCTGTACAAATGATTTTTGCTAATAAT
The DNA here is from genome assembly GCA_039707655.1 of Elymus sibiricus. Lineage (NCBI taxonomy): Eukaryota > Viridiplantae > Streptophyta > Magnoliopsida > Poales > Poaceae > Elymus > Elymus sibiricus. The sequence goes on from CM077674.1 coordinate 261,315,660, forward strand.
CCGACAAGGGTTAGCATTCGTGCTAATAATTCATAGTCAGATATTGAGAATTGATTTTGAATGTCCTACATATATGTTTGTGCCATTTATTTTGTTCCAGATCTTGAGAATTGATATTGGATGTCCTACATATATGTTTGTGCCAATTTTTTCCCCAGATTGGTATGTATACTGATGAGGCTCCGGCCAGCGCAGCCGCCGGTTGTAGATCCTGCACCCGGCAGCGAGGGTAGAAGCGACCATGCCCCCCCTGGATCTGAGGAACCCATAGAATATCGGGCGGACAGCATAAGCGATCTCCTGGACGCCATCCTTGGGGAGATCATATCCCTTCTCCCCACCAAGGATGGCTGCCACACACAGGTCCTCGCATCTTGGTGGCGCCCTCTGTGGCGCGCCGCACCTTTTAATCTCGACTGTCGTCAGCTATCTGTCGTTCATGATTTTGAACTCCCAGGATCCATCATCTCCTCCCACCAGGGCTCCGTTCAACGCCTCTGCATCCCGGCATGCTGCCTGCTGCACATACCCTTCACGGTGGACGACTGGCTGGCATCCCGTAAATTCGAAAAACTTTTTCAGCAGCTTGAGTTCTACCATTACTACGAAAATAGCTTACCACCAACCGTTGTATCTGTGCCCTCACCACCGATGTCCATCTCATGGTTTTCCTCCTCTCTCCACACCGCCACCTTGGCCCGGTGCCATCTAGCAGACAATCTGGTACAAATGCTTTGACTCCCACTGCTAAAAAAACTTGCACTTGTGGTGGTTGATCTGCCCGAGGCCTCACTGCACAGCATCATCCACTCCAGCTGCCCTGCCCTGGAGAGCTTGCTGCTTGTTTTTGGATAAGAAATCCGTATCCGTTATCTCCAAATAAAGTCGCCTCACCTTGTAAGCATTGGAATTTGTTTTAAAGGACAGGAGCTCATCATCGAAGATGCCCCTTCACTTCAAAGGTTGCTCCTTGATTATTGTTATGCACCTTCGCAAATAATTGTGGTCTCTGCGCCTAAACTGGAGACCTTGGGTGTAATTCGTGATCCGTTTAAAGGTTACAAGATGGTGTTTGGCTCCACAATTATTCAGGTACTGTATATTATCATCAACACTTTTGTAATCATAAGCTGCATTTTTCATTTGTGTGCATAAGTTTTATATCATCTTGGAGTACACTTTTGGTACTAATTTTATGTTCTATGCTCAATGAAGAGTTTGTCCATGGATAGCCTATCAATGGTGCTGGATTCTGTCAAGACCTTACATATCAGTATGTGGTGTTTAGATCTGAACACGATTATTGGCTTGCTGCGATGCTTTCCATGCCTGGAGAATTTGTATATAGAGGTGATGATTTCACGCACATTGAAAGCCCATATATAATGTACTAGAATTAACCGTTCAGCTGTCGCTCTTTCGACATACTCTTTTTTTAGACATTAACTGTTTTCAATCTCCATGTCTATTTAGGAAATAACACATGGACAAAAAGGTATAAGCAATCGATGGTGTAAGAAGCATAGGGAATTTCTCAGTTCTCATGACATTCGAGGACAATAACAATGGAAGGATATGCATCCAACCATGCAAACACTAGCTTTGTCACATTCTTCCTGTTGAATGCGAGGGTACTATTGTCCATGAGGATTAAGTTTTTTAACAAAAAGTTTCTCATGGATGGACACGTTGAACAGCACAAAAAGAAGTTTCAGGTGGACAAAAGGGCTTCTGAACGTGCTCGGCTTCTATTTACAACAACTTGTGATCATGTACCAGTAAATTTTCTGGCCCAGGATCTTGATTTTATGGATCAGACCGATCCATTTGATTGTGACTGCCGAAAACTTTGGTTGAGTTAGATGCTATTGCCATGTTCAATCTGGGTTTTGTCTAAACTTGATGAACTGATCCTCGTGCTTTTGTACCGTTTGTAAGCTGGAGTTAGATGTTGTGGCCCTTTTCAACTCATCTGTAACTCATATTTTCTTTCAAACAGGGCCAATGGCTTGCCATTTCTTTAATTAAATGCCTAGAAATCATAAATGTGTCCTTGGGTGAATGTTTAGGTCCCATTTCTTTAGTTGAATACCTAGAAATCATAAATGCTATATGCAATAATTATGCATGTGGTTGCTCGCCGTTAAGGCGGCCGCGGCGCGCTCTGCTCGCATCCCTTCGCGCGCTCTGCTCGACGTTGAGGCGGCCGCGGCGCGCTCTGCCCGCGTCCCTCCGCGCACGCTCTTTCAGCGGTTGGGGCCGGCGCATGGTCACGTTCTGGGCGCCATATGCATGCGGTTGCATCCGCGCGCGTCGCCACGATGCAGTTAATATGTGCGGCACGATGCAGTTATGCACTGCAACAACTGCCATCCGCGCGCACCGATACTCCAGGCCGTTCGGCCTCCCCATTTATTCCCACGGCCATTATAACCTTAGTCTCTTCAACCTTTCGATCGCGCCCCACAACACAACAAGCACACCCACGACGACACATAGTGAGAGAGGATATCCAGCGGCGCTCCAATGGAGTATGGCATGCATCGTGTGGACACCCACGTGCGGGAAAAGGAACTCACGGTGGTGTACACCATCGACTCGGCCGTGGTGGAGGACTCCATCAACACCATGGAACAGTTGCTTGCTAAGGACGACAAGTACAAAGTGGTCGGCTTCGACCTTGAGTTCACCGGCGGTCGTGCCGGGTATGATCAGAAGGTTGCCGTCGCCCAGTTGTGCATGCGCCATCACATCCTCGTCTACCACTACTCCATGGCCAGAAGGCCTTGCGAGCATTTCGCCAGGTTTATCAACAGCCCCGACTACAGGTTCGCTATGGTGGACATCGTGAACGATCTAATGGTGCTCGAGACTACGGGCTTGGCCTGCCAGAATCTTGTCGACATCCAAGGCCAATACAGGGTCTGGGGCAGAAAGAAGAATGACTCCCTGGTTGAACTAGCCATGGTCATCATCGACCCCTACTACAGAAGCATGAAAGATGAGTGCAAAAAGAACAAGGATGCCTGGCACGAGGCCTGGGTGCGGAGACTAGATGAAGAACATGTCAAGTACACGGCCAAGGACGCGTACACAAGCTACGAGATGTACAGGCGGATCGGTGACATGAGGGAGTGCCTCCTTCCTGTGGACGACGAGGGATCGAGCCACAATTAGAGTTGTGGCGGCAGCGTCACAAGAAGTAGATGATTAGATGATCGTTTCTCCTAGTTTAGAATGCATGTAATTGTTTATTGAGGTGTGTGTGAATGTTTTGTATAGTCACCTATGTAATTGGATGTTTAATTTGGTTATATATGTTGTTCTTCTGTAGACTGAGCAAATTACAATGCAGACGGACTAAACTAGGGAGCCCGTCGGTGATGATTCCATCAATCGCTGACAATTGTATACCAGCAAGCGTTTGCCCACAACACACACGGGTTATTAGCAGGAATCGTCCGTGTTGTTATCCGTCTTCCCACACATTTCAGATTACTGACCTGTTTGCCGCGTATCACACACATCTTGTTAAGTTGAACCGTTTCTGTTGTGTTGGGTAATCGCAAACAGTTCATCCGAGTGAATCGCATGCCGTATATCGCACACACCATGATCTGCCTGACCGTTTCTGTTGTGTTGCGTAATCACAAACAGTTCATCCGAGTGAACTGTATGCCGTGTACCGCACACACCACGAACTGGTTGACCATTGATACGTCTCCAACGTATCTATAATTTATGAAGTATTCATGCCATGTTTATTATAGTTTTGTATGATTTTGGTGCAGTTTTATATGGCTTTTATATGATTTTTATGGACTAACATATTGACCTAGTGCCCAGTGCCAGTTGCTGTTTTCTGCTTGTTTTTGGTTTTCCAGAAAATCCATATCAAATGAAGTCCAAATGGAGCGAAACTTTTTGACGATTTTTTCTGGAAGGAAACAGACCCAGGAAGATTCGGAGGAGCAGCAGAAGAGCCACAGGAGCCCCACGAGCCACCTGGGCGCGCCTGCCCCCCCCCCCCAGGCGCGCCCTGGTGCCTCGTGGGCCCCCTGTGGCACCTCTTCGCGTGATTCCAACGCCAAAAAATCATATATATTCAGAAACCCCCGAAAGTTAACCTAGATGGGTTTTTACGCCGCCGCAAGCCTCTGTACCTCTATGATCTAATCTACAGCCCTTTTTCGGCACCCTGCCGGAGGGGGGGAATCATCACCGGAGGCCATCTTCATCATCCCGACGGTCTCCATGACGAGGAGGGAGTAGTTCACCCTCGGGGCTGAGGGTTTGTACCAGTAGCTATGTGTTTTATCTCTCTCTCTCTCTCTCTCGTGTTCTTGATTTGGCACGATCTTGATGTATCGCGAGCTTTGTTAATATAGTTGGATCATATGGTGTTTCTTCCCTCTCTATCCTTGTTGTGATGAATCAAACCTTTTCCTTTTGAGGTTTCGTTATTGTTGGATTGAATATTTCAGATTTGAGAACACTTGATGTATGTCTTGCATATGAATAACCGTGGTGATAACGGAGTATTATATTAATTCACTTGATATATGTTTTGGCACTCAACTCGCGGATTCCCGTGGTGACATTGGGGTAATCTATGCATAGGGGTTGATGCACGTTTTCATTATCTTTTCTTCGATAGAAACTTTGGGGTGCTCCTTGGAGTTCTTTGTGTGGATTGAATATTATGATTATGAAGTTGTTTGATGCATATCGTATAATCAACTCATGGATACTTGTGGTGACATTGGAGTATCTAGGTGACATTAGAGTTGGTTGATGTGTATCATATGGTGTTATTTTAGTACGAACTCTAGGGTTGTTTGTGACACTTATAGGAATAGCTCAATAGATCGATCGGAAAGGATAACTTTGAGGTGGTTTCGTACCCTACAAACAATTTCTATCTTATGTTCTCCGGTAATAGGAACTTGGGAGTGATTCTTTATCGCACGTTGAGGGATGATTATATGATCCAATTATATTAGCATTGTTGAGAGATTGCACTAGCGAAAGTATGAACCCTAGGCCTTGTTTCTAAGCATTGCAATACCGTTTATGCTCACTTTTGTTACTTGCTACCTTGCTGTTTTTTATTGTTCGCACTACAAAAACCTATATCTACTATCCATACTACACTTGTATCACCATCTCTTCGCCGAACTAGTGCACCTATACAATTTACCATTGTATTGGGTGTGTTGGGGACACAAGAGACTCTTTGTTATTTGGTTGCAGGGTTGTTTGAGAGAGACCATCTTCATCCTATGCCTCCCACGGATTGATAAACCTTAGGTCATCCACTTGAGGAAAAATTGCTACTGTCCTACAAACCTCTGCGCTTGGAGGCCCAACACGAGTCTACAAGAACAAGTTGTGTAGTAGACATCAACCATGTTTGCTGTTCTGGTTTATCGCAAACAGTTCGTATGGATCAACTGTATGCCACGTATCGTACACGCATCTCTAATCTGAATCATTTTTATGTCTCCGGCATCGCAAACAGTTCGTCTTATTGGGGACGGTTTTTTTACGACACCGTTTGCGATTCATGCATCGCACACAGTTTGGTCGCGGGGTCTCTGATTCATGTGTCGCGTTAGTGGTCGCCGGCAGTAGTGTGAGTAGACAAATTACTGTTGGGCAATTGATAGAAAAGCAAATAATTATGACGGATTCATGGCAATGATCATGTATATAGGCATCACGTCCTAGACAAGTAGACCGACTCCTGCCTGCATCTACTATTATTACTCCACCCATCGATCGCTATCCAGCATGCATCTAGGGTATTAAGTATGAAACAGAGTAACACCTTAAGCAAGATGACATGATGTAGACAAAGTAAACTCAAGCAATATGATTAAACCCCATCTTTTTATCCTTAATGGCAACAATACAAATACGTGTCATGTCCCCTTCTGTCACTGTGATTGAGCACCGCAAGATTGAACCCATCACAAAGCACCTCTCCCATTGCAAGACAAATCAATCTAGTAGGCCAAACCAAATCGATAGATCGGAGAGAAATACAAAGCTATAATAATCATGCATAAAAGAGTTCAGAGAAGACTCAAATATTTCTCATAAATAATCTGATCATACTCACAATTCATCGGATCCCAACAAACACACCGCAAAAGAAGATTACATCGGATAGAACTCCAATAACATCGAGGAGAACATGGTATTGAAGATCAAAGATAGAGAAGAAGCCATCTAGCTACTAGCTATGGACCTGTCGGTCTGTGGTAAACTACTCACACATCATCGGAAGAGCAGCAAGGTTGATGAAGAAGCCCATCGATTCCCCCTCCGGCAGAGTACCGGAAAAGGCCTCCAGATGGGATCGTAGAAGAACAGAGGCTTGCGGCGGCAGAAAGGTTTTCTTTTCTGTCTCTCTGGTATATTGAGAATATTTTAGAATTTATAGCGCTGGAATTAGCTCAGGAGGGGCAACGAGGGGCCCACAAGCCTGGGTGCGCGCCCTCCAGGCTTGCCGCCTCCTCTTGGCTCTTCTGGTCTTCTCTCAAAGCTTCGTGGGTCTCTTTTGGTCCAGAAAAATTTATCCAAAGTTTTTTTCTCCTTTGAACACTTTTTGATAATGATTTTCTGAAAAGGCAAAAACAAGCAAAAAACAGCAACTGGCACTGGGCACTGGGTTAATAGGTTAGTCCCAAAAAATGATATATAATGGCATATAATTGCATATAAAACATCCAAGATTAATACTATAATAGCATGGAACAATAAAAAATTATAGATACGTTGGAGACGTATCAAACATCCCCAAGCTTAATTCCTGCTCGTCCTTGAGTAGGTAAATGATAAAAAATAGAATTTTTGATGTGGAATGATACCTATCATGTTGTATCATGTAATCTCTCTCTTACGGTATGAATAATAAGATCCGAATGATTCAAAGCAATAGTCTATAATTTGATATAAAGACATCAATACTCAAGCATACTAATAAACAATCATGTCTTTTAAAATAAAAATGCTAAAGAACGTTATCCCTACAAAATCATATAATCCTGTCATGGTCCATCTTCTTAACACAAAGTATTTATCATGCACTACCCCGATGACAAGCCGAGCAATTGGTTCATACTTTTTAACGCGCTTCAGCTTTTTCAACCACCACGCAATACATGAGCGCAAGCCATGGATATAGCACTATGGATGGAATAGAGTGTGGTGGTAGAGATAAATAAGAGAGGTCAAAAATAAGAAGATAGTCTCACATCAACGAGGCTAATCAACGGGCTATGGAGATGCCCATCAATTGATGTCAATGCAAGGAGTAGGGATTGCCATGCAACGGCTGCACTAAGAGCTATTAAGAACAGTAAAACTGCACATAATCCCTGCCCTCTCACGAATTAGGCATTTTCGACCGTTTGATTTCGTTTGTTAAGCGTTACTGATCGTCTGATCTAAAGTAAACGTGATGTTTACCGTGAGCTGGGCCTGAAGTCGCGAGGGCAGCTACTCCCGTGGCTATTTTGGTGCCATGTGGTTAATTGGGCCAGTTTCCTGCTCGTCCCAAGGCAGCGAAGCCCGCTTCAGCCTTGTAGAAAATAAAAACCAGTGAACGAGCTCCTCTCGTCGCTGCTCACGCTACCCCCTCCTCTCCCCGCCGCCACCCATGACGGCATCCTCCCTCCTCGCTTCCCTGCACGCCGCTCTCGCCGCCTATACCTCCGCATCCCTTGCCCGCCTCATGGCAGGCCCCCGCGACCGCCTACTGGATCCCGGCAGCGCCCCAATCCTGGCAGTCGCTGCCGTATTACCAACTTTGCGCCTGGATCCCGGCGCGTCAAGGCCATCCACTGTCCTGCCGTCAACGCCTTCCCTCTCCATGCGCCTCCACGTCCCTCTGCATTCTTGGCACCACAAGCCGGCCCCTCGAAATTCGTCGCTGGCTCTCTTTGAACAGATCGGGTACATGTGTGGTGGTTTCTGCGTGAGCGATCTGGAATTCTGTTGCCTTTTTGAAATGGAATCCGGCAACTAGACGGCAAGAATCAGGCAGCAGCTCACCTCCATAGCCTACAGCGGCGGCAAGGTCCGTATGCTCATCCCAACCGCGGCGTTTTCTCTACATTTTATTTATCGGTTTTGCTATTTCAACATCTAGATGTGAAATAGCTACCTCACATTGGATCCTTATTGTCTTTAAGATTCGCGCCATTGTTCTGTTCGCTCGCGCGCTGGCTCGCGCCTCGTTGTCGCGCGCGGCGGGCCGTGTACAGCTCCTTACGAGTTGGGGCGGGCTGTTGTGTTTTTTATTTTTCGCGTTATTGGGCTGGCGGGCCATTTTTTGTTTGTCCACAGCAAGCGTTTTCACCGCCCAGCTAAGTGAGTGTATCATCCAGGAACTGTTCCATCCCCTCATCCACTCGCATTTCGTCACCCCGCTCGCTTTTTCCTCTCCGGGGCAGTGATTCCTCCAGGCGGCGGCGATTCTCGTGATCGGAGACGGAGAGGAGAGAGCCACAGCAGGTTTTTGCCCGTTCCCTTTCCCCCCATTCTTGTTTGATTCATTGCTTCGCGCGGTGTTTGTGTGTACTGTCATCGATCTAGGGTTTGCCCAAACGAGAGTTTTCTGTGTACAAATGCGAGGGGGATTTTCAAGATGGTAGTGGTGGGTGGGGAGGGGGTAGATTTCGTGTCTAGATGTTCAGTTAGATGGTAGGATTCCATTCCTTTTTTCAGCAATAAGTTGATTTTGATCTAGTGTTTTTCTGTCCAAATCGAACAGAGATTCATGGGGTTGGCAATTTTTGGGTCGCTAGGTTCAGCAGTGTGCAGAAGTGGGGTTTCTTTTTCAGTGGTTTTTGTCAGTTACTTTGTATGTCTGAATATCAGTTACTAGTTACTAGTTACTAGTTTCGACAGTTTCATCAGTGTTAGCATCTGTTTCAGACTAAATTTCATTTGTGCTAGATGTCAGTCAGTGTAACGGCTTATCTGCTACATATATCAGCGTCAATGGTTATATGTGATACCTTTTTTTCTAATGCTATCTATGTGAGTGTGTGAACAATATAGTTTCTGGATGCTTTTTATGGGCTAAATGATACGTACTATATATGTTGTTGCCTGAACTATCTATGTTGCCATATGCAAAATATGACTACAAAATGCTATACTATGTAGTTACTAGTTTGTATGTCTGATATTCCAGTTACTAGTTATATAGCATTTTTTTCAAGCACGCATGTGTTTTATGTTCTGATTTGTTCTGCTAAAAAAGCATGGGTTGTTTGATGTAGTTCTTATAAGGTTGTATAAGGATGTTATCATTTCCCAACATGAGTGGGACATTTTTCTATGTTTTATTCTTCGCAAAGTTCTATTAGGATCCCACCTTATATTTTTTTTCTTTTTTCTTTTTTTGCTCTGGAACCAGGATGTTGTGCCTAGTTTGCTTTGCGCATTGTGAGATGGACAATGGTCGGAGCTTCGGCATGTATTTTCGTGATGTGGACGAAACCTTTGCGGTAATGTTCCTGCCATCTTTATTTTTTATGCCCACGGTGTGTTTTGTAATCCAAGTATGCCCATCTTTATTTTTTTATGCCAGGATCTTATGCCCATCTTCGGCATGTATTTTAGTAGTTGTTTGTTTTTTAGATTCAAGTACAATTTTCTACTAGAATGGGAAATGGTAGAAAACTGGTCTGTATCTCCATTTTTCGTGTTTTGGCGCGCAGAGCGATGGATGCTCCTATGCAGTTGTATTATGCATGCCTGGTGCTTTTTGCTCATCCAAATGGGGACCCAACAGGCTTATGTCCTTTCTAAATATGTCCTATGTAGTGTTTATTATTTACATGTATTTTGTTTTTTTGTAACAAAAACTAAGTTTTTATTGTAGTCTCTTTGACAGCAATCATCTTAATAACTTCAGTGAAAAGCACTAGTTTCTAGATAGATGCATAGCCAGGAGTGATATCATTTTGTAATAGAAACTAAGTTTTTTGGGATGATCTGAATTATATACATTTTGTTATTCCTATGCTGCAGTATATTGTGTTATATATGCATCTGAATAATATATATTATTTTTTATATATGTGAAGTATATAGATATTACTTCTTTTCTTTTTGTCAATTCATTTTTTTTCCTTTGCTGCAGAATATGGTGTTTCGGGTTTGTTTGAACCACTTCCACAATGACATAGGCGAGAAGTTCAGTGTCTATGTATGGGATGAGTTTAAGACTTAAGTGGTAACTCAACAGCACACTTCTTGTTATTCCAGCATTTTCTGTTTGTTTTTTTACTTCAGCATTTTCTGATGGGATGAGTCCTATCTTGAGTTTTCTTCTCTTCTTTTTTATTTCAGATTCCCTCTTTGATTTATTCAGTTTGTTTAGGCATAAAATTTCTTTATCTTTTATGCTTATCATTCTTAGTTCTAGTCAATCTTGATTTATCATCCATTATAGTCTGCTTTAGTCAGAATTAAGTTTTACCTATTTCTAGCCATACTAGATCTGCTATCGCTATCTAAGATTGTCTAGATTTGTTTTTTACCTATTTCGTAGTTGTTTTGTCGTCCCAATTGTGACTCAACCCCTGAATCACAAGGGCATCGTAGTTTGTTCTCCTCCTAGTGAGAGTCCACCCTCGATATGCAACTGGGTCTCATAGTTTTGTTTATTTGTCCCAATTGCAAGTCCACCTCGACTCGCAACTAGGATTGTAATTGTTGGTGCGCTAGTTGCAATTCCACCCTGAACTCACAATTGGGCTGGGAGTTATAGTTGCCCCAGTTGCAAGTCCACTCTAAACTCGCAACTAGGGCTTGTGGTTGTAGTTATCCAGTTGCAAGTCCACCCTTGACTAGTAACTAGGCCCGTAGTTTGTTTTCATCCTAGTTGCAAGCCCACCATCGACTTACAACTGTGCATGTAGTGTTGTTGTCGTCCCAGTTGCAACTCCACCCTCAACTCAGAACAGGAACCGTAGTCTGTTCTCATCCCAATTGCAAGCCAACCCTCGACTCGCGGTTGGGCCCATATTTTGTAGTTGTTTCAGTTGCAAGTCCACGTTCGACTTGCAACTGGCCCGCAGTTGTCTTGTCGTCCCAGTTGCAACTCAATCCCTGACTCTTAACTGGGCCCCATAGTTGTTTGTCGTCATAGTTGCAAGTCCAACCTCGACTCGCAAGTGGGGACCGTAGTTGTTCTCCTTCCAGTTGCGAGTTCACCTCGACTCGCAACTAGGGCCACTTATTTTTCTTATTTGTCCCAGTTGCAAGTCCACAGTCGACTCGCAACTGGGCCAGTACATGTTTGTCATCCCAGTTGCAAGTCCACCCTCGACTCGCAACTGGGCTTGTAGTTGTAGTTACCCCAGTTGCAAGTCTAGCCTCGACTTGCAACTGGGCTTGCAGTTGTAGTTGCCCAAGTTGCAAGTCCACCTTCAACTCGCAACTGGGCCCGTAGTTGTAGTTGTCCCAGTTGCAAGTCCACGGTCGACTCACAACTGGCCCCGTAGGTGTTTTGTCGTCACAGTTGCCACTCAAACCCCCGACTCGCAACTGGGGCCCGTAGTTGTTTGTCGTCATAGTTGCACGTCAACCCTCAACTCGCAACGACGACTGTAGTTGTTCTCCTCCCAGTTGCAAGTCCACCCTCGACTCGCAACTGAAATTGTAGTTGTAGGTGCCCAAGTTGCAAGTCCACCCTCAACTCACAACTAGGCTTGTAGTTGCAGGCGCCCCAGTTTCAAGTTCACGCTCAACTTGCAACTAGGGCTTTTGTAGTTATAGTTGCCCCAATTGCAGGTTAACTCTTTGACTTGCAACTAGTTCCGTAGTTTGTTCTCATCCCAGTTGCAAGTCCACCATCGACTCGCAGCTCGGGTTGTTTTTTGTTGTTGCCTCAGTTGTAGGTTCACCCTCGATTCGCAACTGGCCCCGTAGTTGTAGGTGTCCCAGTTGCAAGTCCACGTTCGACTCGCAACTGGCCTCGTAGTTGTTTTGTTGGCCCAGTTGTAACTCAACCCCTAACTGGCAACTGGGCCCCGTAGTTGTTTGCTGTCATAGTTGCGAGTCCACCCTCTACTCGCAATCGGAACCATAGTTTTTTCTCCACCCAGTTGCGAGTCCACCCTCGACTCGCGACTGGGATCCCATAGTATTTGTCCCAGTTGCAAGTCCACCCTCGACCTGCAATTGGGGTTCCATAGTATTTGTCCTAGTTGCAAGTCCACCCTCGACTCGCAACCGGGTTTGTAGTTGTAGGTGTCCCAGCTGCAAGCCCACCCTTGACTCGCAATTGGGCCCCATAGTTGTTTGTTGTCATAGTTGCGAGTCCACCCTCGACTCGCAACTGGAACCGTAGTTTTTTGCTCCTTCCAGTTGCGAGTCCACTTTCAACACGCAATTGGGGTCCCATAGTATTTGTCCCAATTGCAAGTCCACCCTCGACTCGCAACTGGGTTTGTAGTTGTAGTTTCCCTAGTTGCAAGCCTATCCTTGACTCGCAACTGGGCTTGTAGTTGTAGTTGCCCAAGTTGCAAGTCCACCTTCAACTCGCAACTGGGCCCATAGTTGTAGTTGTCCCAGTTGCAAGTCCACGATCGACTCGCAACTGGCCCCGTAGTTTTTTTGTCGCCATAGTTGCCTCTCAACCCTCGTCTCGCAACTGGGGCCCATAGTTGTTTGTCGTCATAGTTGCAAGTCCACCCTCTACTCACAGCTGGGACCTTAGTTTGTTCTCCCTCCAGTTGCAAGTCCACTCTCGATTCGCAACTGGAACCGTAGTTTTTTCTCCTCCCTGTTGCGAGTCCACCCTCGACTCAGAACTAGGGTCCCATAGTATTTGTCCCACTTGCAAGTTCATCCTCGACTCGCAACTGAGATTCTAGTTGTAGGTGCCCCAGTTGCGAATCCACCCTCGACTCGCAAATGAGCCCATAGTTTGTTTTCATCTCGGTTGCAAGCCCAGTGTGCTCTTGTTCTATAAATTGTTGCATACGAGTCCCAACAATGGCGGCTGTCTTGTGGAGAGGGTGGGGGAAGAGAGATCGTGTCCCATGCAACGATGGAATTGATGCACCTGATGCACCAACATTTTATGGGCCATTAGATTGTCAATGAATGGACAAGATCTAGGTATAAGTTGGACGGCTGAAAAAACTTGCAAAATGAGCCTTGCGTTATCTCTAACTTGAATAAAAGCTCAAATGGAAAGCTGTTTTTTTTACAATATTCTTCTATTTTTGAAGGAACTAGCTGAAAGCATCACTACTTGTTCTTGTCTCTGTTCCTTATTCTATCACAACATTCTATTTCGTCTGTCATTTTGTATTTTCATGATTCCAAAATTTTCTGTTACAGAATAGTGAAGTATCTCTATGATATGCACGCAGTCTCAAAGGCCATGTTTACTACAAGTATTCCCATGTGTGTGGTGAGAGGAAGTAATTATTTGAAGACCCTTTCTGCTCTCTTTTTTAATCATTTTCTGCACTTGATTCTTCCTGTACAGTATGTCAAGTTGTACATATATCCAATCAATTGATGATGCAATTTCCACGGCATGAATTGGATCGTTAATGTTTTGTTGCTGCCCAATCCGTTGATACTAGTGCAATGTTTTTCTATCCTATAAGAAATGTACAAAGCATATGTAGTGATGCATTCGAAATGTACAAGGAAATTTCAATTTTTTTTAGGGCTTACAAGGAAATTTCATGTGTTAAGCTTTTCTTTTCAGAAGCATTTCCAACAAGCCCAGATCTGGCCCATCAAACAACAACAACCACAATTAGGCCAAAACTTCTTTAGGCTTTTGTCTGGTTTTTTTGTCCACAGCCTCAATAACAACTATAACTACCACAAGACCCATGCCATGTCTGAGAGGTGGGTTATTTGTCACCTGGAGCAAGTCGTGGTGGGCTGGAGCGGAGAGTCGCACAAAAAAATAAGACACGTGAAAACAGGATCGATAACAACAGAGACAAACAAACAAAGGGGCCACAAACAGTTGATGACATCATCTTAGATGTGACATAATACCTCACATCTAGATGTGATATAGTCACACCCTTTATTTATACCTGCAGCGCCAACCATTTATGTCTAAAACTGAATTTTTGAGACTGAAATACATTGAACTCGAGACAAGTGCTACTTTCTGTTCAGGATCTGTCGTGACTAATTCTATCGCCCTGGATGTGCTTTGGCAAAGAGTTTTACATAAAAGATTAATATCAATGACGGTTGCATTGGATATAGGTTTGTTGATTCACTAATAGATGGACAGTACCCACAGATAATGCAAGACCTTGTGAAACAGAGGTTCCCAAGTTCACTCCTAATCAAGCTAAAGTGGTCAAGGGCTCAGCGGATTGTATCGGAGTCAATCAATACAGAACTAACTTCGCAAAGGGGTAGAAATTGATGTAGCAGACGCTGACAAGCTACTCAGTCGATTTGCAGATTACTTATGCATGTGAGTTTCTTGTCTTAAGCTACATGTTTTACATCAATATATATATTGCGCTACATCCTCAATTTATAGCAGAAACTTTGCAGTTGAGCGAAATGGCAAACCGATTGGACCAAGGGTATGAAGCTCTTAGCTGAAACCTTTCTCAGTTTTATTTTCTCTGACCATAAGTTCAAAATTAACATGATAAATCTTTTTCGGTGCGTGACTTGTTACAGGCAAATTCTAAATAGCTTTATATCATCCTGAGGGGGATGTATTGATGTGTGCACTACATTAGGCAAAAGTATGGAAACCCAGCGATTCTCATAACTGAAAACGGTACTGGAGCTCCATATCTCTTTGTTCTGTTTCACGCCTCTCAATCACCTTGTCATGCATATATACTAATGTCATCGTCATGTTGCCAGGGATGGATCAACTAGGGAACCTCACCCGCAATCACTACTTGTGGGATGCCACAAGGGTTCGCTACTACCGGAGTTACTTCAGCGAGCTAAAGAAAGCCATGAATGGTGGTGCCAATGTTCTTGGCTACTTTGCATGGTCTCTCCTAGACAACGAGTGGATGTCTGGCTACACATCCAAGTTTGGCATCGTGTACGTCGACTTTAACAGCCCCACCCTAGAACGGCACCCCTCACATTCCTCTATATGACCTCACGCAAAAAAAACCCTACAATGGTTGGTCGCTGGTGAGCTCTCTACGTACCTCTTCAGTTATCAGATTCTTCAATCTGCATATGGCTTGATCTAAAACATCTGTTATCGTTGCTTGTTGCATGCCTTTGTTTGGTTATGTGTAATGTTAACTGCAATAACTTATGAATCACATGGCAAGTCAATGGTTTATTACAATTTTTCTTTTTTGAAAACAAGATTATTTGCGTGAAATGAGGTTGCTTCTGTGCTTGCAGGACTTGAGCGAAAATGTCAAGTTACCTCTTTCCGCATGAGATGACACGAAATCACAAATGAATATAAGTACATTGCATGCAATGTACTTATGTCTTTGAGAATTCTGAAACGGCAAGGAGTCTATTAGTCTGTACAATGCTGAGTAGCTTATTAGTTTATATGTACTAAAGCTAACGGGTGTCACCAATGAAAGAGTGACTGGACTTTGATCATGTTGTTGTTAGATAATGTTTCCAGACTATATGCCAGCTCAACTATGCGAGTTTCAGAGAATGTTAAAACATCCACTTGTTTAGTTCCATTGAGCTTGAAACAACCACTTTGGTTTTATTTTCTTGTTTCGGTTGTAACTTCAATCTCTGTGGTTTCATTAATGAAAGTGGGGAGGAATCCGTTACAAAAGTACTAGAACTAGCGTCTATGACATCATATTTACCCGAATGATAATAATATCGATTAGCTTGGAATGTGTACATGGTATGTTAGTTTTTTTTTGAAAGGGTACATGCTATGTCAGTTGTCCTTGAATTCACAACATTTTTCTTTGTATGGTGGAATTGGCCCTCCAACTAGAAGATTAAAAGGAACAGAGGAACAGTTAGAGATTAAAAGGCTCGGGATCAATACATGTTAAGCCATGGAAACACACTAATCGTGTTGTAGTGATTTTCCTGCTTGTGATCTGCAGTTTATGTTTCTGTTGTATTTGGCATTACTGTCCTCCTTGCTGGTTCCGGATGAGGTTAGTAATTAGTGCTTTCCCAATAGGCCGTCTTTTCTCGGTATACATCACTATCGAAGTTAAACTTGATTTCCATCAAAGTAGCGGTGAGTTTTACTTTTGCAAATTGATTTCCTTAACACTAAAGGATGACATGAACTAGAGTTGCAAACAAAGAGACTAATGACACAATTTGTCATTTGCATGCATTGTCTCATTTACATTACAAATTTAACAAAATATTATATCCATCGTCTAGACCCTTTTCCATGGAAACTCCTATCATTTCATTGCAAACATAGACGGGCGCAGTAACGTGCGCCAATCATGATCTAGTAAGTGTATGAAAGCTCAACATGAAAACTAAGTGGGTGTGCATCCAACTTGCTTGCTCATGAAGACCTCGGGCATTTGAGGAAGCCCATCATCGGAATACACAAGCCAAGTTCTATAATGAAAAATTCCCACTAGTATATGAAAGTGACAAAATAGGAGACTCTCTATATGAACAACATGGTGCTACTCTGAAGCACAAGTGTGGAAAAAGGATAGTAACATTGCCCCTTCTCTCTTTTTCTCTCATTTTTTTTCATGGCTCTTTTTGGCCTCTTTTTTTTCTATCTCTTTTATTTATTTATTTTCGTCCGGAGTCTCATCATGGTCTCCATCATCCTTTCCTCACTGGGACAATGCTCTAATAATGATGATCATCACACTTTTATTTACTTATAACTCAATATTACAACTCGATACTAGAACAAAAATATGACTCTATATGAATGCCTCTGGCAGTGTACCAGGATGTGCAATGATGCTAGCATAACATGTATAAAATTGATGAACGGTGGCTGAGCCACAAATACTATGTCAGCTATATGATCATGCAAAGCAAAATGACAATGACGATGTGTGTCATAAAAATGGAACGGTGAAAGTTGCATGGCAATATATCTCGGAATGGCTATGGAAATGCCATGATAGGTAGGTATGGTGGCTGTTTTGAGGAAGATATAAAGAGGCTTATGTGCGATAGAGCGTATCATATCACGGGGTTTGGATGCACTGGCGAAGTTTGCACCAACTCTCGATGTGAGAAAGGGCAATGCACGGTACCGAAGAGGCTAGCAAATTGTGGAAGGGTGAGAGTGCGCATAATCCATGGACTCACATTAGTCATAAAGAACTCACATACTTATTGCGAAAGTTTATTAGCCCTCGAAGCAAAGTACTACTACGCATGCCCCTAGGAGGATATATTGGTAGGACAAGTCCATCGCTCGTCCCCGACCGCCACTCATAAGGTAGACAATCAAGAATAAATCATGCTCCAACTTCTTAGCATAACGACAGATCATACGTGCATGCTTCGGGAATCACAAACCTTAACACCAATATTCTTACTAAACCACAATTATCTACTAATACCTCCCACATATTACCATCTTAATATCGCAAAACTATTGCAAGGAATCAAACTTATCATATTCAGTGATCTACATGAAAGTTTTTATTATATCCCTCTTGAATTCCTATCTTATCAAGACCAAATTCATAACCCGTGCATATTACCATTGCTATTCATTAGACTCTCAAAAAGATATAAGTGAAGCATGAGAGTGCAACTATTTCTTTAAAATATAACCACCGCCGTGCTCTAAAATATATAAGTGAAGCACTAGAGGAACTGCCTAGCTCAAAAGATATAAGTGAAGCACATAGAGTATTCT
The DNA here is from genome assembly GCA_039707655.1 of Elymus sibiricus. Lineage (NCBI taxonomy): Eukaryota > Viridiplantae > Streptophyta > Magnoliopsida > Poales > Poaceae > Elymus > Elymus sibiricus. Next base: position 261,333,514 of record CM077674.1, read on the forward strand.
AACAAATCACGAATAATGTGTGTCTCTCCCAAAAAGGTGTGTTCAGCAAAGATGATTGTGACAAACTAAAAAGCAAACAAACTATATCACAAGACGCTCCAAGTAAAACACATATCATGTGATGAATAAAAATATAGCTCCAAGTGAGTTACCGATAGATTGTAGACGAAAGAGGGGATGCCTTCCGGGGCATCCCCAAGCTTAGGCTCTTGCCGCTCCTTATTCCTTTATCCATCGTAGTCTCACCCAAAACTTGAAAACTTCAGCACACAAAACTCAAGAGAAACCTCGTGAGATCCGTTAGTATAACAAAGAAATCTTAAACTTTAGGTACTGTTGTAAATTGATTCATATTTAATATTGGCATAATGCTACTGTACTCCAACTTCTCCATGACTCATACCCCCCGATACGATCCATAGATTCATCAAAACTATGCAACAAAAACAGAATCTGTCTAAAACAGAACAGTCTGTAAAGATCTATTTAAAATAAATACTTCTGTATCTCCAAAAATTCTGAAAAATTAGGAAAAAGTAAAAATTCATATAGCAATCCTGTGTAAAAATTTCAGATTTTTTTGATGCTCTAGTACATAAATAAAATTCCAGCACTGGACGCAAAACTTTCTGTTTTCCAAACAGCATCAATTATACTATCATCAACATCATCCCAAAGGCATTACTTGGCACAAACACTAATCAAAACATAAAAAATACAATCATAACGGAGCCTATAATTGTGTAAACACTCAAGAACAGAAAGTAAAAGCAAAAATTTATTTTATTCATTGGGTTGCCTCCCAACAAGCGCTATTGTTTTATGCCCCTAGCTAGGCATAATGCATAGTATCAAGTGTTGTCATCCTTCAAGTTAATTCCATAGGTTGCCCTCATAATAGATTCATAGGGTGCTTTAATTCTCTTTCTAGGGAAGTGTTCCATCCCTTTCTTTAATGGAAATTGAAATCTTATATTACCTTCTTTCATATCAATAATAGCACCAATTGTTCGTAGAAAAGGCCTACCAAGTATTATGGGGCAAGAAGGATTGCATTCAATATCAAGAACAATAAAGTCCACAGGCACATTATTTCTATTGTCAAGAATAAGCACATCATTTATTCTACCCAATGGCCTTTTAATAGTGGAATCCGCATGTGACGCCCCCGACTCGACCGTGCGCTAATCATACACGCAAATGCGCACGATCAAGCCCAGGGACTCACGGGAAGATATCACAACACAACTCTAGACACAAAATAAAATAATACAAGCTTTATATTACAAGCCAGGGGCCTCGAGGGCTCGAATACAAAAGCTCGAGTTACACAAGAGTCAGCGGAAGCATCAATATCTGAGTACAGACATAGTTAGACAAGGTGCCTGAAGAAGGCAGAACAAAAACAAACGACAACTAGATCGAAAAGGTGCAGGTCTCATGCCTGGGAGCCTCCTATCTACTCTTGGTCGTTGGTCTCCATGTAGTAGTAGTCACCATCGGGGTGGTAGCAGTCATCGGCAGAATCAGCTGGCTCCGGGGCTCCGTCATCTGGTCGCAGCAATAGGGTATGGGAAAAAAAGAGGAAGCAAAACAACCGTGAGTACTCATCCAAAGTACTCGCAAGACTTGCATCAGATCTATGCTACTTATGCAACGGTATCAAAGGGGAGGCTGTATCTGTGGACTATACTACAGAAATGCCAGAATAGAGGGGAAGGCCTAGCCTATCGAAGACTAGCATCTTGCAGCGTCTTGCAGCATTAGAAGAGTGCAATTTAGTAGCATAACGTAAAGGAACAAGCATGTAGTAGCAAAGCCTAGAGATCCTTCCTCTACTCCCTGCGAGAAAACGATCCCGGAGCTCACAATTAATTAACATGTATCCAGTTCAAGTTGTAGTAGATCGGGATACAACACTGAGCGTCCTGTTACCGTGGGCACGGCTATTCGAATAGATAACTTCCCTGCAGGGGTGCACTACTGTTACCCAACACGCTCGATTAACTCTGGCCGGACACACTTTTCTGGGTCATGCCCGGCCTCGGTTGATCGACACGACGTAGTCCTAACTAGGCTCCGCAGAGAGGTCCCCGCCGGTCTACATCCTAAGTGCTCAGGAGTCTTGGGTCCATCGCCCTTTGCACTCCGGGTCGTTGCGCGTAGTGCTCAGGTGGGCTGGGCCGACTGGGCTAGTCACTGTGGCCTAGAGCCTAGTGTACAGGGCCCCTTTTCTTTTTTCTTTTATTTCTTTCTCTGTTTTCATTTTCAGCCATTGTTTTGTCTTTTGTTTTGACTCCAAAGTACTTTTGTAAAATGTGAGACTTGTCCCAATAAATGTTATGCAATATTCCTCACTGCCACAAAAAGTTTGATGAGTGTTTGATTTTATTTGAATTTTTATTTAAATGAAATGGTTTAAATAGGGCTCTTTAGGTACTATTTTTGGATGTTAGGGTCAATTTGGGAATTCAATTAATGTTGAGTTTATTTTTATAATTGCTTTGGGATTATTTGCAACATTATGAACTATTTTGTCTGCACGTTTGAAAATGTAAATATTTGACTTGCAATTCAAATTGGATTTTGAGTTTGAATTTTGGAACAAGTGGCAATTGCTATTAGAAAAAGGAGATGACTTGGCATTAATCAAGAGGGATTACTGTAGCTTATTACATAGGGGTGTTACAATTCTCCTCCTCTAAAAGAAATTCTCGTCCCGAGAATTAAGAGGTAGAAGGGAAAAGATCGGGGTATTCTTCACGAAGACGATCCTCGCGTTCCCAAGTGGCTTCATCTTCAGAATGATTCGACCACTGAACTTTAAGGAACTTGATTGACTTCTGACGGGTTCGACGTTCAGCTTGATCAAGAATACGGATTGGACGTTCCTTATAAGACAGGTCATCCTGTAATTCAAGCACTTCATTATCCACTGCTCGGATCGAATCCTTGAAACAGCGGCGGAGTTGCGACACATGGAAAACATCGTGAACCTGAGAAAGGTTCGGCGGTAATTCCAATTGATAAGCCACTTCTCCACATCTTGCGAGAATACGGAATGGGCCAATGTAGCGAGGAGCTAACTTGCCCTTGATTCCGAAGCGGTGAGTGCCCTTCATTGGGGTGACACGAAGATAAGCCTGTTCGCCAGGTTGATAGACCATTACCTTGTGTTTACGGTCATAATTGCTCTTCTGATGAGACTGAGCAGTCTTCAGATGCTCATGAACGATACGGACTTGCTCTTCAGCGTGTTGGATAATATCTAGACCGAAGAGTGGCCATTCCCCAGTTTCTAACCAATTCAGAGGAGTTCGGTATTTACGTCCATAAAGAACTTCAAATGGTGCCATCTTCAGACTAGCTTGATAGCTATTGTTGTAAGAGAATTCAGCATACGGGAGAGATTCCTCCCATTTCTTGCCAAATGAGATGACACATGCGCGAAGCATATCTTCAAGCACTTGGTTGACTCGTTCAACTTGACCCTGGGACTGGGGGTGAAAAGCAGTGCTAAAGGACAGATGAGTTCCCATAGCTTCTTGGAAACTTTCCCAGAACCTTGAGGTAAAGAGGCTGCCACGGTCTAAACTGATCTCTAACGGAACACCGTGGAGTGACACAATTCTGGAAACATACAAGTCTGCTAACTGACTAGCAGTGATTGTCTCCTTGACTCGCAGGAAATGAGCAACTTTCGAGAATCGGTCATGACGACAAGAATAGCATCATGACCCTTCTGCGATCTGGGAAATCCAGTAATGAAATCCATTTCAACTTTGTCCCATTTCCATTCGGGAATAGCAAGTGGTTGCAGAGTTCCAGCAGGTCTTTGGTGTTCTCCTTTGATGCGACGGCAAACGTCACATTCAACAACATAACGAGCAATGTCTCGCTTCATATCAGGCCACCAGTAATGCTGACGAATGTCTTGGTACATCTTGGTACTACCCGGATGGATAGACAAAGGCGTGTCATGTGCTTCTTTCATGACATCCGAGCGCGAGTCCAGATTGTGCTTTCTGGGGACCACTAGGCGACCTCTGAAGAACAAGGTACCATCATCATCAACAGTGAAGAGCGATGAATTTCCTTTGGAGAGATAGCTCTTGATCTTCTCGACTTCGGAATCATACTTCTGCCTTGTCTTGATGTTGTGCTCAAGATCTGGTTCAACAACCAAGGTATTTAGATATCCTTGAGGAACTATCTCGAGGTTCAGCTTTCGAAGCTCTTCATACAGGAGTGGTTGCTGTAGCTGAACCTCAAGTTCACAACAGTAGGATTTACGGCTCAAAGCATTAGCCATTACATTAGCCTTGCCAGGGGTATAAGAAATACCCAAGTCATAGTCCGTAATGGCCTCCATCCATCTTTGCTGACGGAGGTTCAGAGACGGCTGAGTGAACAAGTACTTCAGACTTTGATGATCCGTGTAGATCTCGCAACGATTACCAAGTAGGTAATGTCGCCATAACTTCAATGCATAAATAACTGCTGCAAGTTTGAGATCATGCGTTGGATAGTTCTCTTCATGAGGACGCAACTGTCGAGAGCCATGATACGTCTCCAACGTATCTATAATTTTTGATTGTTCCATGCTGTTATATTATCAATCTTGGATGTTTTTATAATCATTTACAACAATTATATATCATTTTTGGAGACTAACCTATTAACTTAGTGCCCAATGCCAGTTGCTGTTTTCTGCCCTGTTTTTGTTTTATAGAAAATCAATACCAAACGAAGTCCAAATGCCACAAAACTTTTTTGTGATTTTTTTCTAGACAAGATAAACACTAGAAGCTTCGGGAGAGGGCCAGAAGACCCAGGAGGTGGCCACGAGCCACCAGGGCCGCCTGGGGGGGCAGGCGCACCCTGGTGCCTCGTGGGCCCCCCTTTGCTCCGTTTGACCTAATTCCACCACTATAAATTCAGGAAAAATCAGAAACCCTCAGGGGAGTCCACGAAATACTTTTTCCGCGGCCGCAAGTTTCTGTTCCAGAGAGATCCCATCTGGAGGCCTTCTCCGGTACTCCGCCGGAGGGGGGATCGATCACGGAGGGGTTCTACATCAACCTTGCTACCCTTCCGATGATGCATGAGTAGTTTACCACAGACCTTCGGGTCCATAGGCAGTAGCTAGATGGCTTCTTCTCTCTTTTTGATCTTCAATATAATGTTCTCCTTGATGTTCTTGGAGTTCTATCCGATGTAATCACTTTTTGCGGTGTGTTTGTTGGGATCCGATGAATTGTGAGTTTATGATCAGATTATCCATGAATATTATTTGAGTCCTTGCTGCACTCTTTTATGCATGATTTTTATAGCTTCGTATTTCTTCTCTGATCTATTGATTTGTTTGGCCAAATGAGTTGATTTGTCTTGCCATGGGAAGAGGTGCTTTGTTATGGGTTCGATCTTTCGTCCCAGTGACAGAAAGGGACATGACACGTATGTATCGTTGCTATTAAGGGTAAAAAGATGGGGTTTATTCATGCGTGAGTTTATCTTGTCTACATCACGTCATCGTTCTTAAGGCGTTACTCCGTTCTTTATGGACTTAATACACTAGATGCATGCTGGATAGCGGTCGATGTGTGGAGTAATAGTAGTAGATGCAGGCAGGAGTCGGTCTACTTGTCTCGGACGTGATGCTTCTATACATGATCATTGCCTTGGATATCGTCATGATTATTTGCTTTTCTATCAATTGCCCAACAGTAATTTGTCTACCCACCGTATGCTATTTTCTTGAGAGAAGCCTCTAGTGAAACCTATGGCCCCCGGGTCTATCTAAATCATATTACTAAAACCCTAAAAATATTGCTGCCATTTTCTTTTATTTATTTTATTTTGTATTTTTGTTTCTATCTATCTATCTATCACATACAATTTAATCTTGCAATTGACCGCCGAGAGATTGACAACCTCTCGTTTGCGTTGGGTGCAAGGATTTGTTGTTTGTGTGCAGGTGCTGCTAACGAGGTGTTGCGTGATTCTCCTACTAGTTCGATAACCTTGGTTTCATAACTGAGGGAAATACTTATCTCTACTGTGCTGCATCATCCCTTCCTCTTCGGGGATAATACCAACGCAAGCTACAAGTAGCAAGCCATAGGCAATCACCTTGCGTTCTTGCATTAGGACACAGCCTAAGCCTTGACGGGATGCGTCGCAATAAATCACGAAGTCCTTGCGGGAATCTGGAGGAGCAAGCACTGGTGCAGATGTTAGCTTGTCCTTGAGTGTCTGAAAACTTTCCTGACATTTTTCTGTCCACTCAAACTTAATGCCTTTGTGAAGCAGATCAGTCAGGGGCTTGGCAATCTTAGAGAAGTTCTCGACAAAACGGCGGCAATAACTGGCGAGTCCGAGAAAACTTCTAACTTGCTTGACATTCTTCAGGGGAGTCCACTCAAGAATAGCCTGAACTCATTCTGGGTTAACAGCAATGCCATCTTTGGAAATCACGTGGCCGAGATATGTCACTTCAGATAGCCAGAACTCGCACTTGGAATACTTGGCATACAGTTGATGTTCACGCAGCTTCTCCAGTACAAGCCGAAGATGTTCGGCATGTTCTTCTTCATTCTTTGAATATACAAGGATATCATCCAGATAAACCACGACGAATTTGTCGAGGTAATCCATGAAGATGTAGTTCATTAGTCGGGAGAAGGTTGCTGGAGCATTGGTTAAGCCGAAAGACATGACGGTGTACTCGTAAGAACCATAGCGAGTAACGAAGGCTGTCTTCGGAATGTCCTCTTCACGAACTCGGATCTGGTGGTATCCCAACCTCAAATCAAGTTTAGAGAATATTGAGGAACCAGCAAGTTGATCATATAGATCGTTGATTCTGGGAAGCGGATACTTGTTCTAAATTGTTGCTTGGTTGATAGGTCGATAATCTTGAACCAACCGATTCGTTCCATCCTTCTTCTTAACAAAGAGAGAAGGTGCTCCCCAAGCAGAAGAACTGGGGTGAATAAAGCCCTTACGAAGTGACTTGTCAATTTCCTCCTTAAGTTCAAGGAGTTCATGAGGCGGCATCTTGTATGGGCGCTTGGCAATAGGAGTAGTGCCCGGTTTCAAGTCTATGACGAATTCGACAGCCCTAGCAGGGGGTACTTGATACGGCTCCAACGTATCTATAATTTTTGATTGTTCCATGCTGTTATAATATCAATCTTGGATGTTTTTATAATCATTTACAGCAATTTTATATCATTTTTGGAGACTAACCTATTAACCTAGTGCCCAGTGCCAGTTGCTGTTTTCTGCCCTGTTTTTGTTTCACAGAAAATCAATATCAAACGAAGTCCAAATACAGTGAAAAATTTTCGAGATTTTTTCTTGGGCAAGAAGAATACCAGAAGCTTTGAGGGGAGGCCAGAAGACCTTGGTGGGCCCCACGAGCCACCAGGGCGTGCCTGGGGGGGCAGGCGCGCCCTGATGCCTCGTGGGCCCCACCAAGCTCCGTTTGACCTAATTCCAGCACTATAAATTCCAGAAAAATCAGAAACCCTCAGGAGAGTCCACGAAATACTTTTTACGCCGCCGCAAGCCTCTGTTCCAGAGAGATCCCATCTGGGGTCCTTCTCCGGTAATCTGCCGGAGGGGGAATCGATCACGGAGGGGCTCTACATCAACCTTGCTGCTTCTCCGATGATGCGTGAGTAGTTTATCACAGACCTACGGGTCCATAGGCAGTAGCTAGATGGCTTCTTCTCTCTTTTTGATGTTCAATACAATGTTCTCCTTGATGTTCTTGGAGATCTATCCGATGTAATCTTTCTTTGCGGTGTGTTTGTTGGGATCCGATGAATTGTGAGTTTATGATCAAATTATCCATGAATATTATTTGAGTCTTCTCTGATCTCTTTTATGCATGATTATTATAGCCTCGTATTTCTTCTCCGATCTATTGATTTGGTTTGGCCAACTAAGTTGATTTATCTTGCCATGGGAAGAGGTGCTTTGTAGTGGGTTCGATCTTGCGGTGCTCAATCCCAGTGACAGAAAGGGACATGACACGTATGTATCATTGCTACTAAGGGTAAAAAGATGGGATCTATTCATTGGGTTTATTAATTTGTGAGTTTGTCTTGTCTACATCATGTCATCGTTCTTAAGGCATTACTCCGTTCTTATGGACTTAATTCACTAGATGCATGCTGGATAGCCCATCGATGTGTGGAGTAATAGTAGTAGATGCAGGCACGAGGCGGTCTACTAATCTTGGACGTGATGTTTATATACATGATCATTACCTTGGATATCGTCATGATTATTTGCTTTTCTATCAATTGCCCAACAGTAATTTGTCTACCCACCGTATGCTATTTTCTCGAGAGAAGCCTCTAGTGAAATCTATGGCCCCCGGGTCTATCAAAATCATATTACTAAAACCCTAAAAATATTGCTGCCATTTTCTTTTATTTATTTTATTTAGTATTTTTGCTGCAATCTATCAAATACAATTTAATCTTGCAATCTTACCGCCAAGGGATTGACAACCCCTTGTTTGCGTTGGGTGCAAAGATTTGTTGTTTGTGTGCAGGTACTGCTTACTAGGTGTTGTGTGATTCTCCTACTGGTTCGATAACCTTGGTTTCATAATTGAGGGAAATACTTATCTCTACTGTGTTGCATCATCCCTTCCTCTTCGGGGAAATACCAGCGCAAGCTACAAGTAGCAGTACTCCTAGAAGTTCTTCTGGGAAGACATCTTGAAAATCACGAACAACTGGAACATTCTCGATGCCTTCAAGAGGTGAAGCATTCAAGGCATTCAGTGCATAAATCTGGCTCTCGGCATTTTGGATTAACTGGGCTGAGTAGTTGATCACCTGGCCAGAAGGGTGTGTGAGCTGGACTGTCTTGTCGGCACAGTCGATCAAAGCTTTATAGGCTGTCAACCATTCCATACCAAGAATGATGTCTATGTTGGAAGGTCTGAGCACACTGAGAGAAGCCGGAAAAAGCAGACCTCCAATTTCGATTTGGTTGCGAGGGCTTACCATTGTGGTTTGCCACTTGGCTCCCAAAGATTGAACTGCTAAAGGAGTGGGCAAATTTTCCATATCTAACCCGTGCAACCGAGCAAACTGTTGGGACACAAAGGCATGCGAGGCTCCTGAATAAAAAAGAATAGAGGTTGTCACTGAATTAACGGGGAGGGTACCCATCACAATTTTCGAGGCCTCACGAGCTTCTTCAATCTTGACATGGGTGACTTGACCACAACTCAGAGCAGGCGGCCTGGCACTACAACTTCTGTTATGATGGTTCTGACGGCCCTTCTTACGGCCAACAGTAGGACGTGATGCATTCTGTGGCTGATCCGGGCGACAGTTGGTAGTAAGGTGCCCTGGCTGCCCACACTTGCGGCATAAACCATCATTATGGGGAGGAGCCATAGCATTGTGCTGTCCACCCTGAATCGCTAGGTGTCTCGGCGGTGGAGGCAGACGAGGTGTGACATAAGACGTCCTTGGTGTTGGAGCAGGTCGGTGATAAACATTGTGCGGAATCCAGACTTGACATTTCTGAGCAGGCTGACCCGAGGATGAGCCAATATCTCGAGTACGGTTGAGCGATTCCTGGTACTCAGTCAGACCAGTTTCAACTCGGAAAGCTTGGCTGACAAGCGTCACAAAGTCCGCGCAATCATGGACAACAAGTGCAAGCTTTATATCAGGACACAATCCTTCACGGAATTTCTCCTGCCTGCGAGCGTCAGTGCATACGTCATCTTCACCATAGCGGGATAAATCAAGAAATCTCCTCTGATATTCATCCACAGTCATTTTGCCCTGTGTGAGTTTGCGGAACTCCTTCTTCTTCTGGTCCATCAGACCTTGAGGAATGTGTCGTGCACGGAAGGCGGACTGAAATTCCTGCCAAGTGGTTACAGTTCCTGTAGGCAGCATACGCCTATGGCTTTCCCACCATTGAGCAGCTGGCCCCTTCAGGTGAAATGCCGCAAAGGTGACGTAACTGTCAGGGGCAACATTAGCTGACTCCATCTCAAACAGGATGTCACGAAGCCAATCATCAGCATCCATAGGATTGGTGGAGTTGCGGAAAATAGAAGGGTTGAGGCGCACAAATTCTTGCAGTGTTATTGGGGCGGGCTGTTGATGAGCATTTTGGTTCGGAAACTGGGCCATTACCCCAGTCATAAACTGACGATTCAGCTCAAACTGCTGCATCATTACGGCAATTTAAGGTGGAGGTGGAGGATCGTCAGCCATCCTGCCAAATCAACAGGGGCAGTTTAGCAAGAACAACTGCATGTGTAAGAGGTCATTCATGATGTAACATGAGCAATGAACAAGAAGGGCATTAGATACATATCAGTAGTCATTAAAGACATACAGATCCATGCACAGAGTTGGATACAAACGGACAGCACGAGTTCGGAAACACTCGCAACTAGACAAACTAGGCGGCACGCAACACGCGATGGAGAGATACAATAATGAGACATAGTAAAGGCTACATCACATCGGAGAAAACTACTGGAGCGAGGAATCTACAAGTGACAATGCAGGGTGCCCTCGATAAAAGGATCCTGCGGTCTGTGAACACTGTGAAGCAGAACCTGGCCCACAATTCAAAGGAGGGTTGATTCAAATCTCCGGATGGATGTGATCACGAGAACCTAGAGTTAGAGTTAGTAAAATCTTTAACCCGAAAAGAAGAGTGAGCAGAATCCCAGAGTAAAGGAGATGAATAAAAGATCCTAATACCACCCATTGGCGACATGGGCCCATAAGCCACACAGCCATGTTAGTAAAATAGTTTTTCAAAGACTAGACTCAACTTCGGCCAAGGAGTTGGAAAGGGGATTCCTACAGGCAGTCGACTCTGATACCAACTTGTGATGCCCCTGACTCGACCGTGCGCTAATCATACACGCAAATGCGCACGATCAAGCCCAGGGACTCACGGGAAGATATCACAACACAACTCTAGACACAAAATAAAATAATGCAAGCTTTATATTACAAGCCAGGGGCCTCGAGGGCTCGAATACAAAAGCTCAAGTTACACAAGAGTCAGCGGAAGCATCAGTATCTGAGTACAGACATAGTTAGACAAGGTGCCTTAAGAAGGCAGAACAAAAACAAACGACAACTAGATCAAAAAGGCACAGGCCTCCTGCCTGGGAGCCTCCTATCTACTCCTGGTCGTCGGTCTCCATGTAGTAGTAGTCACCATCGGGGTGGTAGCAGTCGTTGGCAGAATCAGCTGGCTCCGGGGCTCCGTCATCTGGTCGCAGCAATCGGGTATGGGAAAAAGAGAGGAAGCAAAGCAACCGTGAGTACACATCCAAAGTACTCGCAAGACTTACATCAGATCTATGCTACTTATTCAACAGTATCAAAGGGGAGGCTGTATCTATGGACTATACTACAGAAATGCCAGAATAGAGGGGAAGGCCTAGCCTATCGAAGACTAGCATCTTGCAGCGTCTTGCAGCATTAGAAGAGTGCAGTTTAGTAGCATAACATAAAGGAACAAGCATGTAGTAGCAAAGCCTAGAGATCCTTCCTCGACTCCCTGCGAGAAAACGATCCCGGAGCTTACAATTAATTAACATGTATCCAGTTCAAGTTGTAGTAGATCGGGATACAACACTGAGCATCCTGTTACCGTGGACACGGCTATTCAAATAGATAACTTCCCTGCAGGGGTGCACTACTGTTACCCAACACGCTCGATTAACTCTGGCCGGACACACTTTTCTGGGTCATGCCCGGCCTCGGTTGATCGACACGACGTAGTCCTACCTAGGCTTCGCAGAGAGGTCCCCGCCGGTCTACATCCTAAGTGCTCAGGGGTCTTGGGCCCATCGCCCTTTGCACTCCGGGTCGTTGTGCGCAGGGCGAATCCAGGCGCCACCTCTCTCCTGGATGGCGCCGGCCCAACCGTGCCGCAATGCTGAACTGGACGTCTAACAGAGCTTTCGGATGATACATACGGCGCCGAGGGCCCCATTAAACCATTATCCCGCGTGGTGGTAGTGCGTATAGGCCAGTGGCCAACTCAGAGCAATACCCAAATCCGTTAGTGCATTATTAATTTTAGTGACGGCTGTCGGGACAAGTCCGGAGCTACCACCACAACCTGGGTGGTACCGCTAAACAGCCAGCCGCCACAGTAACTCTCGCGGGTGCTCTCCAGGCCCGCCCGACTTTCATATGTATCTCTCACGGGTACCCCTCGGGGTCGACCCGACTTCAACAAAGGACTGAGGTAAAGGTCAAAGTACCCGTGTGTCCGTAACATCAAGGAGGAATCCGAGGAATCACCCTCGTTGGATTCCCACTCGATGTAACCGTCAAGGTGAACCTAGAGGAATCACCCTCGATGGGTCCACACTTGAGGGGCTGCACGACAGAGACATCATCGGAGGTGGTGAAAGAGGAATCACCCTCGGTAACCCACAACCGACTAGCTACGCTACAGAGGTATCATCAGGAGTGAGGTAGGAGGTATCACCCTCGGCACTTGATAGTAACTCTGCAGAGTCGTACAACCTAGGGGTGTGTGGTGCGGTGTTCGGTCTCTGCACATCGTTCCCGTTGATCAAAGCATCCGGAAGCAAAGCATGACAACACGGACAAGGGTGCGGGGCCACTGATGGATCACTAACCAACCTATACTAAGCTTTTAGGATAGCAGGTAAGGTATCAACAACAGTTACAAAAACAGGCTATGCATCAGAATAGGAGCAATCAAATACAGTAGCAATATCTAATGCAAGCATGGGAGAGAAAGAATGGGCGATATAGGAATGATCAAGGAGGTTTTGCTTGCCTGGTTGCTCTGCAGACAGAAACGGATCCTCGATGGTGAAGTAGTCGATCACCGGATCAACAACGGTCTCGGGGTCTACCGGAAAGAAGAGGGGGAGGAAACAGATAAATACAAGCATTCAAATGCAATCACTATGCATGACATGCCTAAATGATATGCAGGGGTGATATATTGCATCTCTGAATATTTTAGATGTTTTAGGAATTTATTTGGAATTATTTATCTGAGGTCATGCACTATTCATCTATCGAAAACGGGCAAAAAGTTCCATGTTCATCTACTTAGAGGGCTCTAACATGAGTGTAGATGACATATTCGGATTCGCCTCATTTTTCTGATCATTTTTCCTTTATTAATTTTTTTCATCCGAGTTACGAATTATTTTATATGATTTTTCAAAGTTTAAATGATATTCTGGATTTTCTGGAATTAATTTAAATTCAAAAATTAAATAGCTAAATTGCTACGGGTACACATAAGTGTACCCAGCAAAGTGCTTATTAGGCTGACAGGTGGGTCCCAGTTGACTGCCCAGTCATCAGTCAACGTGGACCAGTTGACTGGTCAATCTGACTAGTGGGTCCCACCTGTCATTGACTGATTAAATTTAACAGAGGCTTAATTTAACTAATTAAGTTAATTAGCTAGCGGGTCCCACATGTCAGTGTAAGACTAATTAATAGATTAAATTATTTTTATAAAATCAATTTAATTAAACGCGGCCCCACATGTCATTGATTGGGATGCCCAGTCAGCACGTTGACTGGGTCAACGGGGCCGTGGGGCCCAGTGGCAGCGACACAAGGGTGGGGCCCAGAGGTGGCCACGTCAGCGCCGGCGACCGGAGGAGCTCCGACAACCACTCCCGCGGTGGAACTTAGCCGGAGATGTTCGGAAACGCGGCACAGAGCTCCGTTCGCCGCGTGCTTGGTCGCGCTCGAAAGCTGGAGATGCCGCGCGTCGCGTGGGGCTACTGGCTGGTCTCGGGGAGGCCCTAAACGACGACGGCGACCACTACAGCGGGCGCCGGAGCTCGAGCAAACGCGGGGTCAGCGCCAGAGGCCACGGGGAATAGATCTAGCGGTACATGCGACCCCAGGGAGGTGCCCTGAGCTCGCTCACGTGCTCAGCTAGGCATGGCAGCGACGACATTGACGGCAGCGAGCTGCGCGGTGGAGCTGGGTTCGGGTAGCAATGGCGACGGCGATTTGGGTCAGCGAAAAGAGCGGCAGAGAGAGGGCTTCAGCGCGGAGCTCACCTAGGGGCACAAGAAAGGTCGTCGAGGGCTTAGTAGCTGCAGGGGCGGAGCAGATCGACGGGGACGAGCTCGGAGGCCGAAGGTTGACGACGACCACGATCCAGTCACTGTGGGGGCCCCAGGCATCGAGCGAGTAGCGCAGACGACGTAGACAAGGGCAGCGGTTCTTCTGGACACGACGGAGCGGCGAGGGAAGTACGGTGGCCGCGTCTACGGAGAGGCCATGGCGTCTGTGGCGCTCGGGACCGACGAGATCGAGGGGAAGAGGGCGAGGAAGAGCGAGGAGAAGGAGCGAATGGCTAGGGTTCGATCCACGGCGTCGCCGGCTTCGTTCTTATCCCCTCAGCTTCGCTGTAGCATCGCCGTGTCGCCTGCGCGCCGGCGTCGCGCGCGCGCAGCCACGGGCGCGGCGACAGCGCGACAAAGAAGATGACGGAGAGGTGGGTTGGGCCGACTGGGCTAGTCACTGTGGCCTAGAGCCCAGTGTACAGGGCCCCTTTTCCTTTTTCTTTTATTTCTTTCTCTGTTTTCATTTTCAGCCACTATTTTGTCTTTTGTTTTGCCTCCAAAGTACTTTTGTAAAATGTGAGACTTGTCCCAATAAATGTTATGCAATATTCCTCACTACCACAAAAAGTTTGATGAGTGTTTGATTTTATTTGAATTTTTATTTAAATGAAATGGTTTAAATAGGGCTGTTTAGGTACTGTTTTTGGATGTTAGGGTCAATTTGGGAATTCAATTAATGTTGGGTTTATTTTTATAATTGCTTTGGGATTATTTGCAACATTATGAACTATTTTGTCTGCATGTTTGAAAATGTAAATATTTGACTTGCAATTCAAATTGGATTTTGAGTTTGAATTTAGGAACAAGTGGCAATTGCTATTATAAAAAGGAGATGACTTGGCATTAATCAAGAGGGATTACTGTAGCTTATTACATAGGGGTGTTACACCGCAAGATGCAAATTAAGGGAACAAGGATCCATGTCGGTGAGACCTAGCACATCACACAAAGACATTGGTATAGTGGAAATGCTAGCACCAAGATCACAAAGGGCATTACATTCATAATCCTTAATTTTGACTTTAATAGTAGGTTCCCATTCATCTTGTAATTTTCTAGGAATTGATACTTCCAACTCAAGTTTTTCTTCATGCGCTTTTATCATGGCTTCTACAATATGTTTAGTGAAAGCTTTATTTTGTTCATATGCATTTGGTGAATTAATCATGGATTGCAACAAGGAAATACACTCAATTAAAGAACAACTATCATAATTAAAGTCCTTGTAATCCAAAGTAGTGGGTGCATTACTATTTAAAGTTTTGACCTCTTCAAACCCACTTTTTTCATTTTTATCATTAAGATTATCACCCTCCAAGCAATTGGGACTCCTTCTATCTAAAGTTGACTCTTCTTCAGTCCCTTTTTCATCAAGTTTTATGTTACTAAATAATGATTCAATAGGAGTGACACCAACCATTTTAATATCTTCATCATTACTACGATAGAAACCGGGTGGAATCATTTTTTCTAGAAATTTTCGCTTAGCTCTCAACCTAGCGGTCCTTTCTTTACTTTCATTAATAGAGACATAGATAGCTTTAATAGACTCATTTTATATCATGCTTGGGTGGCAAAATTTTAGTTTTGAGATTTTCCACATCATGAGCAATTCCATCCATGTTCTTAGCCAATTCATCAACTCCATTCAATTTTTCTTCTATCATAGCATTGAAATTCTTTTGCGAATTAATAAATTCTTTAATATTACTTTCAAGATCAGAGGGCATCCTGTTATTATTATTATTATTATAAGAATTACCATAAGGATTGCCATAATTATTAGAGGAATTTCCAGGAAACGGTTTAGGATTGAAATTACCCCTATAAGCATTGTTGTTGAAATTATTTCTAGAGACAAAATTCACATTAATAGCATCATTATTTTGCTCAATAAAGGTAGACAATGGCACATCATTAGGATCAATATGAGCACTTTTACTAGCAACCAATTTCAATAAAGCATCCATCTTATCACTCAAAGTATTAATTTCTTCAACAGAATTTACCTTCTTACCAGTTGGAGTTCGTTCAGTGTGCCATTGAGAATAAGTTGTCATGATATTATCAAGAAGTTTTGTAGCTTCTCCCAATGTAATTTCCATAAAAGTACCACCTGCGGTAGAGTCTAGCAAATTTCTAGAGACAAAGTTTAGTCCCGCATAAATTTTTTGTATGATCATCCATAAATTCATGCCATGAGTTGGGCAATTTCTTATCATTAATTTCATTCTCTCCCAAGATTGTGCAACATGTTCATGCTCAAGTTGCTTAAAATTCATAATTTGATTTCTTAAAGAAATAATCTTAGCGGGAGAAAAATACTTGGTAATAAAAGCATCCTTACACTTATCCCAAGAATCAATACTATTTCTAGGCAAGGATGAAAACCAAGTTTTAGCACGGTCTCGTAGTGAGAATGGAAATAATTTCAATTTGACAATATCATTATCCACATCTTTTTTCTTTTGCATATCACAAAGCTCAACGAAAGTATTTAGATGGGATGCGGCATCTTCATTAGGACTACCAGAAAATTGTTCTTTCATAACAAGATTAAGCAAAGTAGCATTAATGTCACACGACTCTGCACGAGTGGCGGGAGGAGCAATAGGAGTACTAATAAAATCATTATTATTAGTATTGGAAAAGTCAAACAATTTTCTATTTTCTTGAGACATCATGACGAAGCAAGCAAACTAGCAAACAAGCAAATAAAAATAATTTTGTGTTTTTGTAAAAAAAATAAATTAGAAGTGGGGGAGATGAAAACGAGAGGCAAATGGAAATAAAAGGCAAAAAAATGCAAGTGGATGATAGTTTGTGTGAAGGTACTTGCTAATTTTGATGATGTCTCCACGACAACGGCGCCAGAAATTCTTCCTGCTACTTGTAGTCTGCGTTGGTATTTCCCCAAAGAGGAGAGGATGATGCAATATAGTAGAGATAAGTATTTCCCTCAGTTAAGAACCAAGGTTATCAATCCAGTATGAGAACCCAGCAAAATTAATCCAAAGTTTTTTTCTCGTTTGGACACTTTTTGATAATGATTTTCTGAAAAGGCAAAAACAAGCAAAAAACAGCAACTGGCACTGGGCACTGGGTTAATAGGTTAGTCCCAAAAAATGATATATAATGGCATATAATTGCATATAAAACATCCAAGATTGATACTATAATAGCATGGAACAATCAAAAATTATAGATACGTTGGAGACGTATCAATGCCCCGGTAGGCATCCCACCTTTCTTCATCAACACCTATCCGTCAGCCTAAGTTTTTACTTCTTCACATGATATGTGCTATTCTTGGAGTGTCCTTTTATATTTATTTTGCTGTTTGAATAAAATACTTGGATCTGAAATCTTTATTTGGAGAGAGTCTTCACATAGCTACCCATTCACTAAACTACTCTTTGTTCTTCACTTATATCTTTTTGGAGTAGTTTGTAATTTGCTCTTGTGCTTCACTTATATCCTTTGAGTAAATTGTTGAATGAATTGAATATCATAAATCTGAAATTATCCATGTTCCATATGCTTAGTAGTAGTTTCACATTGGGTTTGGAAAGTAAAATCTATTGAAATTTGACAATCATAACATTGGTCATACAAGCAATTCATTAATGATTAGTATATGGAAGAGAAATTTCACATACAAATATATTATCTTGGACATCTTTTATGATTGTGAATACCCATTAATTATTTTCAAACTTGAGCATATTAGTCGAAGTTGGACAAGGAAGACAACGTAATGAGTAATGTTTGGGTATATTTGCATTGAAGTTATATTGTTATGGATCCTCCAACATGTGGTGCTAGTTTAGAATCTTTTGCTAGCCAAAAATTTTGTACTAAGCGGGAATACTGCTTGTGCATCCAAAATCTTGAGCCAAGTTTCTTCCATGAGTGTCCACCATACCTACCTATATACGGTATTACCCTGTCGTTCCAAGTAAATTTGCATGTGCCATCTCTAAAACTGTCGGTGTATAAAATATGGGTATTTTGTACCCTGACTTATGCACAGACAGTAGCAGCCTCCTTGCCGGCCAAGGCCTTGCCGGGAACTACCAAGGCCAAGACTCCAAGACCAGCCGAAGAAGCTACCAGGGTCCAGGGAGAAGCTTAAGGCTCGACACTCACCCAGCACCAAAGGTGAAGACGTTCCTCGCCGGCAAGCATAAACCGGCAAGGCGAAGACCCGGCAAGCTCCATGCCGGCAAGCTTATGTCAGCCCTCCAGCGCTCCACCTCGCCGCACAGGTGTTCGCTGATGCGTTAGGTGTCGACCGCGCAGGTTGGTTGGTAAGGCTTGTCGAGCACGTGTCAGCTCGCTGGGACAAGATTTGCCTCTAATGACACCCGTCCAGGAGGCGTGTCAAGATAATACGAGGTGGCTGGGAAAACGGTGCAGAAACCTTGCCGGGACTACCTCTCCGCATGACACCTAACGGCGCATTAAATGCCTTTGTCCTTAACTGGCAGAGTTAGGTATGATAACACTGTTTACTATCTAGTCACGCTGTAATTACTATTTTGCCACTGTGGTAACCCCTTGAGCTATAAAAGGAGGGCCAAGGCAACAATTTAGGGGATTGGGACTTCTTTTCAAATACAGGCACCTCTCGTGTAGCTGCTCTCTCCGCACCTTGCCGGGAGAAGCGCTCCTTGTGCGGTGCTTCCACACCACTAATACACCAAAAGCAGGAGTAGGGTTTTACGCTTCTCAGCGGCCCGAACCTGGGTAAAATCCCTCGCGTTCCATCGTTCATGCTCTTTGCGCACGGCAATCCTCCCCGCCGAACCACAAAGGGGCTGCATGGCCCCATAGATGGTCGTACCCCGACATCTTTGGCGCGCCAGGTAGGGGCGGAGAGGCGTCTGTGCGAACCTTGATCGGCGGACCGCGCGTCTTCTTGATCTTCATCATCAACTTCATCACCGTACTCCTCATCATCGATGGCGCCCAAGAAGAAGGGCATCACGATGACGGCCACCCCGCACGCGTCCGTGGGCGGCGCGGGCACTGCGGTCGGCACGACCAGTGCGGGCGGCGCGGTCATTGCGCCCACCGCGACCGGCACGAGGGACGGGCACGACGGAGCCGGTCGACCTCCTCGGTCCTCTGGCGAACGAAGCCGCAACGGCGCAGGCGGAGCGGGCGGGCCCCTCCTTCCTCCTCCTCCACGCCGCGACGACGAACACAGCCGCCGGGGCGACAACGCCCGGGCTGGCGCGAGCCGAGACCCCGCTGCAGCGACGTCCAGGGATGCTGCTTCAGGACGAACGTCGCGCCCCTCACACGATGGGCGCGGTACGACCCCGAGCGGCGCCTACGACTCCGGGCAGCGGCGACCTCACGGCAAGACGCCCGTGGACCAAGCCCCAGACCCTCAGCCACCGCCTCCGCCATGGTGACCCGCTGCTTATCATGGGCCGCGGCAGCAGAGCCGCGATGGCGCTCCTACTGGCTCTGCCAGGAGTAGAGCGACGTCGCGCTCTTCGCTCCCGGCCATGCCGGCCACAGCGGCAGAAGCAATGGCGCGGGCTCAGATGTTGCTGAACTTCCCTCCAGCAGCAGAAAAGATGGACGAGTGGAGAGCCACCATCCAGAGCTTGATTGGATTTGCCGAAGCCAGTAAATCACAGCAAGCGGAACCCTCACGGCGTCCGCGACCGGCGCCGGCATCTCCAGCTGATGGCCGCGCTGACGGGACCACACTAACGATGCAGTCTCCGCCCCAGCAACAGCCCCAACAGCAACAACGTCAACATCCGCGACAAACCCAGCAATCTTTTGGGCCCGACGAGATGTCGATCGCGTCTTCGGATCCACGAGCGCGGCAAGATCAACGACAAGTACTGCAAGACAGGCGAGCTGAAGACGCTCGCACCACCATCGAACGGCGCCGCGAGGCACGGCGTCAATCCGACGCACCTAACGGCCCCGTTGCTGATGAGCCTGCGCTGGGGGTCGGCGGATACCTACCATATGAGGTCGGGTGTCCCGCCTTCACTCGTGAGCTGCGGCAAGTCCGGTGGCCGTCCGTTCGGGCATTCAAGCCAGAAGTGCCGGAAAAATACGACGGCAAGCTAAACCCGGCAGAGTTTCTGGGCATCTATACGATTGTCGTACAAGCTGCCGGGGGAAGAGATGAGAAAATCCTCGCCAACTACTTTCCGTTGGCACTGAAACCCAACGTGAGATCTTGGCTGATGAACTTGCCGGAGAACTCCATCTCTTCGTGGTCAGACCTCTGCAACGAGTTCGTTGGTGCCTTTACCGGGGGCTACAAGACTCCTGGATAGCCCAGTGATCTGCAGGTGATCCCACAAAGAGACGGTGAAACCTTGCGCAAGTACATCCAGAGATTCAGCTGTGTACACCGCAACATTGCAGACGTCCACCCTGTAGCCGTGATTGCCGCCTTTCACACGAATGTGCGCAATCGGAGGATGCAGGAGAAAATGAACGTCAAGTTGCCCAAGACCGTCAACGAACTCTACACGCTGGCGGACAAGTGTGCACGCGCCGAGGAAGGAAGAAGGCTTCCCGGGGAGGACGCTGGCGCCGAAGTGGATTCTGAGGACGATGATGCTGCCACCCCGGGGAAGAAGGGCCGAAAGCGCAACAGAAAGTGCAAGGGCAAGACTGTGATGGCCGTCGAAGGTTTCGGCAACTCTGAGCCCACCAAGAAAGCCAAAACAGAGAGTCCTGGCAAGGAGGCAGCTGCATGCGCCGCTTGCAGGGAGGCGGCGGCGAATGAGAAGGCCGGCAAATCCGATGGGCCGTACTGCAAGATTCACCGCACCAAGGGCCATGATCTCCAAGAGTGCCGGCAGGTCGAGCACCTTGTCGAGAAGCAGAAGGCTGAATACGAGAAGCGCGACAAAGAAAAGGGTCAAGATGGTGCTGGTGGGTCCGGCAAGAAAGGCCGCGGTGGTCGAGGGGGCCGCCGCGGCAAGGCCAAGCAACAAAGGGAGAAGCCTACTAGGGGCCGTGAAAAGAAAGAGGGAGATGGTGGAAGTGAAGAAGAAGAAGATGACGATGAGACCAGCGAGCAAGAATTCCAGAAGGCGACTGACGCCATGTGCGTTGACGGAGGCGCATCTTTGCACTCATCCCACCGCCAACTTAAGCAGTGGGCTCGTGAAGTTAACGCGGCAGAACCGGCGATGGGCTCTCAAAAACCACTCAAATGGTCGCACACGCCTATCATCTTTGATGCTGAGGACCACCCTGATCGCATAACCGCGGTCGGGTGCTTGCCGTTGTTGGTCTCGCCAACGATTCGCAACCTCCAAGTAACAAAGATGTTACTCGACGGTGGGGCCGGCCTGAACCTGATCTCTCCGGAAGTTATCAAGAGGCTGCAGATCCCCGATGAGGAACTCGAGAAAACGGGCACGTTTCAGGGAGTGAACCCGGGAAGAAGCCAGCCCAAGGGAAAGATCACGTTGCTGGTGACATTTGGCGGGGAACTGAATTACAGGACGGAAAAGATTGTCTTTGACGTCGTCAAGACCCCCCTGCCATATAATGGAATTCTTGGCCGCCCAGCCTTGGCAAAATTCATGGCGGCATCTCACTATGCTTATAACTCATTGAAGATGCCGGGGCCGATGGGCGTCATTTCCATCAACTCCGACAAGAAATATGCAGTCATTTGCGTCGACAAGATGTACAGGGACGCGGTTGCAGCAGAGGCGGCCAAGGCGCCAGCTCCCGCCAAGAAGAAGGAAAAGAAGAACTCCGGCAAGACCTCCAACAAGGATTCCGGGAAGCGCACCTCTTCGGAGTGCTGCGCACCCGTTGAAGACTTGCCGGAATGCTCTGCCGGTAAGAGATCCAAGGCCACTGCACCGGCAACCAAGAAGGTGCCGGCGAAGAAGGACGGCGCTGACAGTACCTTCACCATCAGCGCCACCCTTGACAGCAAATAGGAAAGTGCGCTCGTTACCTTCCTGCGGGTGAATGTCGATGTGTTCGCGTGGCGACCGTCTGACATCCCCGGCGTTCCCAGGGAAGTAATTGAGCACCACCTTGTCGTCTGTCCCCACGCTCGGCCCGTCAAACAGAAAGTCCGGAAGCAAGCTTTGGAGCGGCAGCAGTTCATTGCCGAAGAAATCAAGAAACTCGGAGCAGCAGGCCTGGTCAGAGGAGTGTTACATCCCACGTGGTTGGCAAATCCGGTGGTGGTGCGCAAGGCAACGGGAAGTGGAAATTTTGTATAGACTACACTGATGTCAACAAAGCTTGTCCA
Organism: Elymus sibiricus; assembly: GCA_039707655.1. NCBI lineage: Eukaryota > Viridiplantae > Streptophyta > Magnoliopsida > Poales > Poaceae > Elymus > Elymus sibiricus. The sequence goes on from CM077674.1 coordinate 261,355,947, forward strand.
AAAGATCCTTTCACATTGCCGCGCATCGATCAAATTGTGGACTCCACCTCTGGCTACGATTTGCTCTCCTTCCTTGATGCATATTCAGGATACCATCAAATATTCATGGCCAAGGAGGACGAAGAGAAAACCGCATTCTTTACTCCATGTGGCACGTACTGCTTCGTGCGTATGCCTTTCGGATTAAAGAGTGTCGGTTCCACGTTTGCAAGGGCAGTCCAGATTAGTTTCGAGCCCCAGCTGCATAGGAATGTAGAAGCCTACATGGATGATATAGTGGTCAAGACCAAGGACAAATCAACCCTCATTCAGGACTTGGAAGAGACATTTGCAAACCTGCACAAGATTAATCTGAAGCTCAACCCCGAGAAGTGTGTATTTGGCGTCCCGTCCAGCAAGCTTCTCGGATTCTTTGTGTCTCAGCGGGGAATTGAGGCAAATCCCGACAAGATCAAGGCAATTGAGCAGATTCAAGCACCGAAAAGCGTCAAGGATGTGCGGCGTCTTGCCGGTTGTGTTGCTGCTTTGAGTAGGTTCATTTCGAGATCTGCCGAGCGCGCCCTGCCGTTCTTCAAAATTTTGAAAAAGGCAGGTCCAATGAAATGGACTCCGAAAGCGGAGGCCGCGCTGCAAGACTTGAAAAGATACCTCTCCTCTACGCCAACGCTAGTTGCGCCTAGACCACAAGAGCCGTTGCTGCTATACATAGCGGCAACAAACCAAGTGGCCAGTGTTGCATTAGTGGCACAGAGGGAAATCAATGACGAAGAAGCAACCACGGCAAGCCCATCCGGCGACAAACCGGAATCTTCACCAGCAAGGTCTGGCGACGACAAGACAGATACAGCGCAAGCAAATGAAGCTGGTCAGCAAGTGCTGCCGAAGAAGAAAATGGTGCAGCGACCGGTGTATTTCGTTAGTTCCCTTCTGCAGGGGGCTAGATCGAGATACTCTGGAGTGCAGAAATTGCTTTTCAGCCTCCTTATGGCCTCAAGGAAGCTGCGTCACTACTTCCAAGCACACGAGATCACCGTTGTCACTCGCTTCCCGCTGCAACGCATCTTGAGAACTCCGGAGGCAACCGGCAGGGTAGTGGAGTGGGCGTTGGAATTGTCAAGCTTTGCACTCAAGTTTGAGAGCACCTCAACAATCCAGAGCAGAGCCTTGGCAGAGTTCATTGCTGAATGGACGCCAACACAAGACGAAGAGATTCAAGAAACAGCTCTCGCCGGCAAGGAAACAACAAAAGAATGGGTTATGTACTTCGATGGTGCCTTTTTGCTGCAAGGCGCCGGTGCTGGAGTGCTACTTGTCGCACCCACCGGGGAGCACCTCAAGTACGTGGTCCAAATGCACTTTCCCAGGGAGCAAGCTACAAACAACACTGCTGAGTATGAAGGGCTCCTTGCCGGTCTTCGGATCGCAGTGGACCTTGGAATCAAGAAATTGATCATCCGCGGTGACAAGCAGCTTGTTGTGAAGCAAGTGAACAAAGATTACCAGAGCCCATTGATGAGAGCATATGTGGAAGAAGTGAGGAAATTGGAGGAACACTTTGACGGACTGCTAACAGAACACGTCCCTCGTGCGGAAAACAGCATTGCTGATAGCCTGTCAAAGTGTGCCGCGCAAAAGCTTCCCGTGGAACCGGGAACCTTTGTGCTCCATTTGAATCAACCCACAATTACTCCATCAACGCAGGCCAGTAAGAAAACAAAGTTAAGTACCGGCAAGTACTTTCCGGCAGAGCTCCCAGGAGCCACCGGCAAGGACGCTGCCGGGAACGACGACGCGGTTGGCGATGAGCAGCGGCTTAGCGCAGAACCACAGGTTCTTGCCACGGAAGCAAGCGCTCCCATGGCCGAAGAGGAGCCTTTAGTCCTTGTCGTCGAGCCACAGGCTCCGGCATGGGCACAGCAGATAGTCCGTTTCCTTCAAACAGGAGAACTCCCCGATGAGCAAGAGGAAGCTGAGAAAGTAGCCCGCCAGTCAAGTATGTATCAGTTTGTGGATAGCATCCTGTACAGAAAACGACCGAACGGTGTGAAATTGAAGTGTATTTGCCGGGAAGACGGACTAGAACTGTTGGCAGAGATACATGGAGGCATATGTGGTTCTCACATAGGATCAAGAGCTAGTAACCAAGTGTGAAGTGTGCCAGTTCCATTCAAAGAATGTACATCAACCAGCTCAGGCTCTCCAAACGATCCCTCTCTCCTCGCCCTTTTTGGTCTAGGGGCTCGATATCTTGGGCCCCTTCCTCCGCGCTATCGGGGGCGTCGAGTACTTGTACGTCGCCATCGACAAGTTCACGAAGTGGCCAGAAGTGGAGCCAGTGAGGAAGGTGACAGCGCAATCAGCCGTCAAGTTCTTCAAAGGATTAGCTTGCCGTTTCGGGGTTCCTAACAGGATCATCACCGACAACGGCACGCAATTCACGAGCGGCACCTTCATGCAGTACATTCAAGACCTTGGCAGCAAAATCTGTTTTGCGTCTGTCACTCACCCGAGAAGCAACGGCCAAGCGGAAAGGATGAATGCTGAAGTGCTGCGTGGTCTCAGGACAAGAACTTTCTACAAGCTGCACAAGTACGGAAAGCGCTGGGTTGATGAGTTGCCGGCGGTTCTTTCGTCACTCAGGACGACACCAAATCGAGCTACCGGCCAGACACCCTTCTCCCTAATCTATGGTGCAGAGGCGGTGCTCCCCACGGAACTCAAATACGGGTCACCTCGAGTACTCGCTTATGATGAAGCTTAGCAAGGGCAACTGCGGCAAGCCGATGCATTGCTCCTTGAGGATGATCGTCTTCGGGCGGCTGTGCGAGCTGCACGCTACCAGCAAGCCTTGCGCCGCTATCATAGCCGCAAAGTGCACGCCCGAAGCCTTGAGGAAGGCAACCTTGCTCTTCGGCGTGTTCAGTCCGCCAAGGGATCAAACAAGTTGACGCCGAAGTGGGAAGGCCCTTACCGGGTAGTACGAGTCACCAGGCCTGGCGCAGTCCGGCTGGAGACCGAAGATGGCACCCCGGTGCAAAACTCATGGAATATTGAGCATCTTCGCAAGTTCTACCCGTGAGGCGCGGTTGCCGGGACATCTCCCGGCAACCCCTTTTGTACGAGCCTTGTCGGCCAGACATGTAACCCTTTGTACAAAGCCAGGCGCAGATCCTGCGCATCATAAAGCTAAGTGTTTCGCAACTCCTCATACATATTCATTTATATGCCAATGCATGTGATGTTGTGATAAACGCTTTTGATTGTATGAAATGACTAATGAACCGTCAAGGTTCCCAATACTCTCTTTTCTCTTCTTTCTTTTTCTTAAAAAGGACAAGGGAATCCCTCGCGCGCAAATTTCTCGGGGGGAGTGGAGACGGGTACCATTTCCAAAAGACGTTCAAGTGATCATTTCATGCAACAAGAAAAACGACGCAGAGAAAAGCTAAGTTGGAAGATTTCAAAAAAATTCCTTAGTTACATTCGCGTTCTCCCTTGAACGATTTTGCACTTTGTATGAGAAACCTGCACGCGAGAGGAACCTTGTCGCGAACGGTCTGCGCTCTAGCTTGCCTCGAGTCCGCTCGGCAAGCCTAGCAGTTGCGTTCTGTCCCGGCAAGTTGCCTTGCCGGCAGCAGCACTTCCAGCAGGCTGCTAAGGACCCGTTCCACAAAAGCGCTCGCGGCAAGTGTACGCACCGGCAAGTTTCAAAACAAGCGTAGGGAACACGATCATGCAAAGACAAATGAGACAAGGGAAAATGACGCGCATTTATTTAAACCCGGCAAACACCAGATGTTCATTAAGGAAGTGCTCGATTACATGTTCATCGGCCCTTTGCCAGGGTTTATCTCAGGTGCAATACAAGGGCAAAAGGGGCGCCTAGGCGGATCGATCCCGGGAAGCCAGATGATGGTGCTGCCGGCCATCAATACGAGACGAAGGAGCCGGAGCCGTCGTCCTCGACCTTCACGCCTGGAGCGCCGCCGTCGTCATCGCCGTCATCGTCATCGTCCTCGGTCTTGCTAGAGGAAGCGGTGTCGGAGTCGCTCGAGCTTTCCGCGCAGCACTCCAGACGAGCGCCTGAAGCCCCGAAGAACTTCACGACGAGCGTGTCGTCCCCGTCCAGCCTGAAGTGGAGGAGATGCCCCTGCCCTAGGCAGCGAGCATGGACGAAGGACTTCCACCCTCGCGTGAAGTACAAGATGCCGCCGGCGGAAGCTTCGACGGCCACCCGGACCGAGCCATGGCAGCAGCCGTCAACACGCAGCCACAAGCCACGCAAGTCAACGCCCTCCATCTCCCTGGCGAAAGGTCGAGGAAGCCGCAACCGACTCCGTGGCCGATCGCGCAGCTCCACGACGAACTCGCGCGCCGTATCCTCCGTGTGGCCTTCTGCCAAGGGCTGGTTGGCTGGAGGCGGAGTAACGAGCGCGCCACCACGGCCACCTCGTCCCTGGGCGACGCGTCTTCCACGACCCGCGGTTCCGCCCCGAGCGCTGGGGCTGGCCTCCGCGGCCGCTGCAGAAGCGCCAGCACGATCCCGAAGAGAAGCCCGCGTGGCGGTGGCAGACCCACGAGCCCGGCCTTTCCCCCTCACCATGGTGGCCACGGAAGGAAGAGGAAGGAGGCAAGGATAGCAGCCGCTGGAAGGATGGGCCGAAGGAAGTGGATGAGCATCGCATCCCGCAGCCCCCTCTTTATAGGGAGGATGCGGGGGCTGGCTCTTCACCGTCCTCGGGCGGCCGCCCAATCTCCCCAATCCTGCGCCTTGCATTCATGGGCAGGCGCACTACTCCGGCGGCCGTCCAAGTTCACCAATCCCGCGTTCTGCGCCCATTACCAGGCGCACTACTCCAACGACCGCCCCTCTTCGCCAATTCGCTACCTTGCATGTATGCAGACGCTTGTGATGGAAGGGCGCAGAAAAAGGAGGAGTAAAGATAGGTATGGCAGTTACTCCTCGCCACGCGTGGCGCGCGCCGGCCCGTGACTAGCCTGACGGCAAGAGTTGCCGGAAGACGGCCGAGGACACACCCAAGTCCAGATTAGTGAGGAAGCAAAGAAGATCTCAAAGAATGAAGACCATCATGACCAAAAATTATAACGACGGTTTCCCGCCGCATGTCTGTGCATTACTTGGGCCTAGCCCAACGACGCTTCGGACGCGCGTATGGCCCAGGCCCGGGGGCTCCTGTCGGTGTATAAAATATGGGTATTTTGTACCCTGACTTATGCACAGACAGTAGCAGCCTCCTTGTCGGCCAAGGCCTTGCCGGGAACTACCAAGGCCAAGACTCCAAGACCAGCCGAAGAAGCTACCAGGGAGAAGCTCAAGGCTCGACACTCACCCAGCACCAAAGGTGAAGACGTTCCTCGCCGGCAAGCATAAACCGGCAAGGCGAAGACCCGGGAAGCTCCATGCCGGCAAGCTTATGCTAGCCCTCCAGCGCTCCACCTCGCCGCACAGGTGTTCCCTGATGCGTGAGGTGTCGACCACGCAGGTTGGTTGGTAAGGCTTGTCGAGCACGTGTCAGCTCGTTGGGACAAGATTTGCCTCTAATGACACCCGTCCAGGAGGCGTGTCAAGATAATACGAGGTGGCTGGGCAAGCGGTGCAGAAACCTTGCCGGGACTACCTCTCCGCATGACACCTAACGGCGCATTAAATGCCTTTGTCCTTAACTGGAAGAGTTAGGTATGATAACACTGTTTACTATCTAGTCACGCTGTAATTACTGTTTTGCCACTATGGTAACCCCTTGAGCTATAAAAGGAGGGCCAGGGCAACAGTTTAGGGGATTGGGACTCCTTTTCAAATACAGGCACCTCTCGTGTAGCTGCTCTCTCCGCACCTTGCTGGGAGGAGCGCTCCTTGTACTGTGCTTCCACACCACTAATACACCAAAAGCAGGAGTAGGGTTTTACGCTTCTCAGCGGCCCGAACCTGGGTAAAATCCCTCGCGTTCCATCGTTCATGCTCTTTGCGCACGCCGATCCTCCCCGCCGAACCACAAAGGGGCAGCATGGCCCCATAGATGGTTGTACCCCGACATCTTTGGTGCGCCAGGTAGGGGCGGAGAGGCGTTTGTGCGAACCTTGATCGGCGGACCGCGCGTCTTCTTCATCTTCATCATCAACTTCATCACCGTCCTCCTCGTCATCGATGGCGCCCAAGAAGAAGGGCATCGCGATGACGGCCACCCCGCACGCGTCCGCGGGCGGCGCGGGCGATGCAGCCAATGCGGGCGGCGTGGGCACTGCGGTCGGCATGACCAGTGCGGGCGGCGCGGTCATTGCGCCCACCGCGACCGGCACGAGGGACGGGCACGACGGAGCCGGTCGACCTCCTCGGTCCTCTGGCGAATGGAGCCGCGACGGCGCAGGCGGAGCGGGCGGGCCCCTTCTTCCTCCTTCTCCTCGCCACGACGATGAACACAGCCGCCGGGGCGACAACGCCCGGGCTGGCGCGAGCCGAGACCCCGCTGCAGCGACGTCCAGGGATGCTGCTTCAGGACGAACGCCGCGCCCCCCACACGATGGGCGCGGTACGACCCCGAGCGGCGCCAGCGACTCCGGGCAGCGGCGACCTCACGGCAAGACGCCCGTGGACCAAGCCCCAGGCCCTCAGCCACCGCCTCCGCCACGGCGACCCGCTGCTGATCATGGGCCGCGGCAGCAGAGCCGCGATGGCGCTCCTACTGGCTCTGCCAGGAGTAGAGCGACGTCGCGCTCTTCGCTCCCGGCCATGCCGGCCACAGCGGCAGAAGCAATGGCGCGGGCTCAGATGTTGCTGAACTTCCCTCCAGCAGCAGAAAAGATGGACGAGTGGAGAGCCACCATCCAGAGCTTGATTGGATTTGCCGAAGCCAGTAAATCACAGCAAGCGGAACCCTCACGGTGTCCGCGACCGGCGCTGGCATCTCCAGCTGATGGCCGCGCTGACGGGACCACACTAACGGTGAAGTCTCCTCCGCGGCAACATCCCCAACAGCAACAACGTCAACAGCCGCGACAAACCCAGCAATCTTTTGGGCCCGACGAGATGTCGATCGCGTCTTCGGATCCGCGAGCGCGGCAAGATCAACGACAAGTACTGCAAGACAGGCGAGCTGAAGACGCACGCACCACCATCAAACGGCGCCGTGATGCATGGCGTCAATCCGACGCACGTAACGGCCCCGTCGCTGATGAGCCTACGCCTGGGGTCCGCGGATACCTACCAAACGAGGTCGGGTGTCCTGCCTTCACTTGTGAGCTGCGGCAAGTCTGGTGGCCGTCCGTTCGGGCATTCAAGCCAGAAGTGCCGGAAAAATACGACAGCAAGCTAAACCCGGTAGAGTTTCTGGGCATCTATACGATTGTCGTACAAGCTGCCGGGGGAAGAGATGAGAAAATCCTCGCCAACTACTTTCCGTTGGCACTGAAACCCAACGTGAGATCTTGGCTGATGAACTTGCTGGAGAACTCCATCTCTTCGTGGTCAGACCTCTGCAACGAGTTCGTTGGTGCCTTTACTGGGGGCCACAAGACTCCTGGACAGCCCAGTGATCTGCAGGTGATCCCACAAAGAGACGGTGAAACCTTGCGCAAGTACATCCAGAGATTCAGCCGTGTACACCGCAACATTCCAGACGTCCACCCTACAGCCGTGATTGCCGCCTTTCACACGAATGTGCGCAATCAGAGGATGCGGGAGAAAATGAACGTCAAGTTGCCCAAGACCGTCAACGAACTTTACACACTGGCGGACAAGTGTGCACGCGCCGAGGAAGGAAGAAGGCTTCCCGGGGAGGACGTTGGCGCCGAAGAGGATTCTGAGGACGATGATGCTGCCACCCCGGGGTAGAAGGGCCGAAAGCGCAACAGAAAGCGCAAGGGCAAGACTGTGATGGCCGTCGAAGGTTCCGGCAACTCTGAGCCCACCAAGAAAGCCAAAACAAAGAGTCCCGGCAAGGAGGCAGTTGCATGCGCCGCTTGTAGGGAGGCGGCGGCGAATGAGAAGGCCGGCAAATCCGATGGGCCATACTGCAAGATTCACCGCACCAAGGGCCATGATCTCCAAGAGTGCCGGCAGGTCGAGCACCTTGTCGAGAAGCAGAAGGCTAAATACGAGAAGCGCGACAAAGAAAAGGGTCAAGATGGTGCTGGTGGGTCCGGCAAGAAAGGCCGCGGTGGTCGAGGGGGCCGCGGCGGCAAGGCCAAGCAACAAAGGGAGAAGCCTGCTAGGGGCCATGAAAAGAAAGAGGGAGATGGTGGAAGTGAAGAAGAAGAAGACGACGATGAGACCAGCGATCAAGAATTCCAGAAGGCGACTGACGCCATGTGCGTTGACGGAGGCGCATCTTTGCACTCATCCCACCGCCAACTTAAGCAGTGGGCTCGTGAAGTTAACGCGGCAGAACCGGCGATGGGCTCTCAAAAACCACTCAAATGGTCGCACACGCCTATCATCTTTGATGCTGAGGACCACCCTGATCGCATAACCGCGGTCGGGTGCTTGCCGTTTTTGGTCTCGCCAATGATTCACAACCTCCAAGTAACAAAGATGTTAGTCGACGGTGGGGCCGGCCTGAACCTGATCTCTCCGGAAGTTATCAAGAGGCTGCAGATCCCCGATGAGGAACTCGAGAAAACAGGCACATTTCAGGGAGTGAACCCGGGAAGAAGCCAGCCCAAGGGAAAGATCACGTTGCCGAGGACGTTTGGCGGGGAACTGAATTACAGGACGGAAAATATTGTCTTTGATGTCGTCAATACCCCCCTGCCGTATAATGGAATTCTTGGCCGCCCAGCCTTGGCAAAATTCATGGCGGCATCTCACTACGCTTATAACTGATTGAAGATGCCGGGGCCGATGGGCATCATTTCCATCAACTCCGACAAGAAAGATGCAGTCATTTGCGTCGACAAGATGTACAGGGACACGGTTGCAGCAGAGGCGGCCAAGGCGCCAGCTCCCGCCAAGAAGAAGGAAAAGAAGAACTCCGGCAAGACCTCCAGCAAGGATTCCGTGAAGCGCACCTCTTCGGAGTGCTGCGCACCCGTTGAAGACTTGCCGGAATGCTCTGCCGGTAAGAGATCCAAGGCCACTGCACCGGCAACCAAGAAGGTGCTGGCGAAGGAGGACGGCGCTGACGGTACCTTCACAATCAGTGCCACCCTTGACAGCAAATAGGAAAGCGCGCTCGTTACCTTCCTGCGAGCGAATGTCGATGTGTTCGCGTGGCGACCGTCTAACATCCCCGGTGTTCCCAGGGAAGTAATTGAGCACCACCTTGCCGTTTGTCCCCACGCTCGGCCTGTCAAACAGAAAGTCCGGAAGCAAGCTTTGGAGCGGTAGCAGTTCATTGCCGAAGAAATCAAGAAACTCGAAGCAGCAGGCCTGGTCAGAGGAGTGTTACATCCCACGTGGTTGGCGAATCCGGTGGTGGTGCGCAAGGTAACGGGAAGTGGAGACTTTGTATAGACTACACTGATGTCAACAAAGCTTGTCCAAAAGATCCTTTCCCATTGCCGCGCATCGATCAAATTGTGGACTCCACCTCTGGCTACGATCTGCTCTCCTTCCTTGATGCATATTCAGGATACCATCAGATATTCATGGCCAAGGAGGACGAAGAGAAAACCGCATTCATTACTCCATGTGGCACATACTGCTTCGTGCGTATGCCTTTCGGATTAAAGAGTGCCGGTTCCACGTTTGCAAGGGCAGTCCAGATTGGTTTTGAGCCCCAGCTGCATAGGAATGTAGAAGCCAACATGGATGATATAGTGGTCAAGACCAAGGACAAATCAACCCTCATTCAGGACTTGGAAGAGACATTTGCAAACCTGCACAAGATTAATCTGAAGCTCAACCCCAAGAAGTGTGTATTTGGCGTCCCGTCCGGCAAGCTTCTCGGATTCTTTGTATCTCAGCGGGGAATTGAGGCAAATCCCGACAAGATCAAGGCAATTGAGCAGATTCAAGCACCGAAAAGCGTAAAGGATGTGCGGCGTCTTGTCGGTTGTGTTGCTGCTTGGAGTAGGTTCATTTCGAGATCTGCCGAGCGCGCCCTACCGTTCTTCAAAATTTTGAAAAAGGCAGGTCCAATGAAATGGACTCCGGAAGCGGAGGCCGCGCTGCAAGACTTGAAAAGATACCTCTCCTCTACGCCAACGCTAGTTGCGCCTAGACCACAAGAGCCGTTGCTGCTATACATAGCGGCAACGAACCAAGTGGCCAGTGTTGCATTAGTGGCACAGAGGGAAATCAATGACGAAGAAGCAACCACGGCAAGCCCATCCGGCGACAAACCGGAATCTTCGCCGGCAAGGTCTGGCGCCGACAAGACAGATACAGCGCAAGCAAATGAAGCTGGTTAGCAAGTGCTGCCGAAGAAAAAAATGGTGCAGCGACCGGTGTATTTCGTTAGTTCCCTTCTGCAGGGGCTAGATCGAGATACTCTGGAGTGCAGAAATTGCTTTTCAGCCTCCTTATGGCCTCGAGGAAGCTGCGTCACTACTTCCAAGCACACAAGATCACCATTGTCACTCGCTTCCCGCCGCAACGCATCTTGAGAAATCCGGAGGCAACCGGCAGGGTAGTGGAGTGGGCGTTGGAATTGTCAAGCTTTCCACTCAAGTTTGAGAGCACCTCAACAATCCAGAGCAGAGCCTTGGCAGAGTTCATTGCAGAATGGACGCCAACACAAGACGAAGAGATTCAAGAAACGGCTCTCGCCGGCAAGGAAACAGCAAAAGAATGGGTTATGTACTTCGATGGTGCCTTTTTGCTGCAAGGCGCCGGTGCTGGAGTGTTGCTTGTCGCACCCACCGGGGAGCACCTCAAGTACGTGGTCCAACTGCACTTTCCCAGGGAGCAAGCTACAAACAACACTGCTGAGTACGAAGGGCTCCTTGCCGGTCTTCGGATCGCAGTGGACCTTGGAATCAAGAAATTGATCATCCGCGGTGACTCGCAGCTTGTTGTGAAGCAAGTGAACAAAGATTACCAGAGCCCATTGATGAGAGCATATGTGGAAGAAGTGAGGAAATTGGAGGAACACTTTGACGGACTGCTAACAGAACACGTCTCTCGTGCGGAAAACAGCATTGCTGATAGCCTGTCAAAGTGTGCCGCGCAAAAGCTTCCCGTGGAACCGGGAACCTTTGTGCTCCATTTGAATCAACCCACAATTACTCCATCAACGCAGGCCAGTAAGAAAACAAAGTTAAGTACCGGCAAGTACTTTCCGGCAGAGCTCCCAGGAGCCACCGGCAAGGACGCTGCCGGGAACGACGACGCGGTTGGCGATGAGCAGCGGCTTAGCGCAGAACCACAGGTTCTTGCCGCGGAAGCAAGCGCTCCCATGGCCGAAGAGGAGCCTTTAGTCCTTGTCGTCGAGCCACAGGCTCCGGCATGGGCACAGCAGATAGTCCGTTTCCTTCAAACAGGAGAACTCCTCGATGAGCAAGAGGAAGCTGAGAAAGTAGCCCGCCAGTCAAGTATGTATCAGTTTGTGGATAGCATCCTGTACAGAAAACGACCGAACGGTGTGAAATTGAAGTGTATTTGCCGGGAAGACGGACTAGAACTGTTGGCAGAGATACATGGAGGCATATGTGGTTCTCACATAGGATCAAGAGCACTTGCCGGCAAGGCTTCTATTGGCCCACCGCCCTCCAGGATGCGACTGAGCTAGTAACCAAGTGTGAAGCGTGCCAGTTCCATTCAAAGAATGTACATCAACCAGCTCAGGCTCTCCAAACGATCCCTCTCTCCTGGCCCTTTTCGGTCTAGGGGCTCGATATCTTGGGGCCCTTCCCCCGCGCTGTCGGGGGCTTCGAGTACTTGTACATCACCATCGACAAGTTCACGAAGTGGCCAGAAGTGGAGCCAGTAAGGAAGGTGATAGCGCAATCAGCCGTCAAGTTCTTCAAAGGATTAGCTTGCCGTTTCGGGGTTCCTAACAGGATCATCACCGACAACGGCACGCAATTCACGAGCGGCACCTTCATGCGGTACATTCAAGACCTTGGCAGCAAAATCTGTTTTGCGTCTGTCACTCACCCGAGAAGCAACGGCCAAGCGGAAAGGATGAATGCTGAAGTGCTGCGTGGTCTCAGGACAAGAACTTTCGACAAGCTGCGCAAGTGCGGAAAGCGCTGGGTTGATGAGTTGCCGGCGGTTCTTTGGTCACTCAGGACGACACCAAATCGAGCTACCGGCCAGACACCCTTCTCCCTAATCTATGGTGCAGAGGCGGTGCTCCCCACGGAACTCAAATACGGGTCACCTCGAGTACTCACTTATGATGAAGCTGAGCAAGGGCAACTGCGGAAAGCCGATGCATTGCTCCTTGAGGAAGATCGTCTTTGGGCGGCTGTGCGAGCTGCACGCTACCAGCAAGCCTTGCGCCGCTATCATAGCCGCAAAGTGCACGCCCAAAGCCTTGAGGAAGGCGACCTTGCTCTTCAGCGTGTTCAGTCCGCCAAGGGATCAAACAAGTTGACGCCGAAGTGGGAAGGCCCTTACCGGGTAGTACGAGTCACCAGGCCTGGCGCAGTCCGGCTGGAGACCGAAGATGGCACCTCGGTGCAAAACTCATGGAATATTGAGCATCTTCGCAAGTTCTACCCGTGAGGCGCGGTTGCCGGGACATCTCCCGGCAACCCCTTTTGTACGAGCCTTGTCGGCCAGACATGTAACCCTTTGTACAAAGCCAGGCGCAGATCCTGCGCATAATAAAGCTAAGTGTTTCACAACTCCTCATACATATTCATTTATATGCCAATACATGTGATGTTGTGATAAATGCTTTTGATTGTATGAAATGACTAATGAACCGTCAAGGTTCCCAATTGTCTCTTTTCTCTTCTTTCTTTTTCTTAAAAAGGACAAGGGAATCCCTCGCGCGCAAATTTCCCGGGGGGAGTGGAGACGGGTACCATTTCCAAAAGACGTTCAAGTGATCATTTCATGCAACAAGAAAAACGACGCAGAGAAAAGCTAAGTTGGAAGATTTCAAAAAAATTCCTTAGTTACATTTGCATTCTCCCTTGAGCGATTTTGCACTTTGTATGAGAAACCTGCACGCGAGAGGAACCTTGTCGCGAACGGTCTGCGCTCTAGCTTGCCTCGAGTCCGCTCGGCAAGCCTAGCAGCTGCGTTCTGTCCCGGCAAGTTGCCTTACCGGCAGCAGCACTTCCAGCAGGCTGCGAAGGACCCGTTCCTCAAAAGCGCTCGCGGCAAGTGTACGCACCGGCAAGTTTCCAAACAAGCGTAGGGAACACGATCATGCAAAGACAAATGAGACAAGGGAAAACGACGCGCATTTATTTAAACCCGGCAAACACCAGATGTTCATTAAGGAAGTGCTCGATTAAATCTTCATCGGCCCTTTGCCAGGGTTTATCTCAGGTGCAATACAAGGGCAAAAGGAGCGCCTAGGCGGATCGATCCCGGGAAGCCAGATGTTGGTGCTGCCGGCCATCAATACGAGACGAAGGAGTCGGAGCCGTCGTCCTCGACCTTCATGCCTGGAGCGCCGCCGTCGTCATCGCCGTCATCGTCGTCGTCCTCGGTCTCGCTGGAGGAAGCGGTGTCGGAGTCGCTCGAGCTTTCCGCGCAGCACTCCAGACGAGCGCCTGAAGTCCCGAAGAACTTCACGACGAGCGTGTCGTCCCCGTCCAGCCTGAAGTGGAGGAGATGCCCCTGCCCTAGGCAGCGAGCACGGACGAAGGACTTCCACCCTCGCGTGAAGTACAAGATACCGCCGGCGGAAGCTTCGACGGCCACCCGGACCGAGCCATGGCAACAGCCGTCAACACGCAGCCACAAGCCACACAAGTCAACGCCCTCCATCTCCCTGGCGAAAGGTCGAGGAAGCCGCAGCCGACTCCGTGGCCGGTCGCGCAGCTCCACGACGAACTCGCGCGCCGTATCCTCCGTGTGGCCTTCTGCCAAGGGCTGGTTGGCTGGAGGCGGAGTAACGAGCGCGCCGCCACGGCCACCTCGTCCCCGGGCGACGCGTCTTCCATGACCCGCGGTTCCGCCCCGAGCGCTGGGGCTGGCCTCCGCGGCCGCTGCAGAAGCGCCAGCACGATCCCGAAGAGAAGCTCGCGTGGCGGTGGCAGACCCACGAGCCCGGCCTTTCCCCCTCACCATGGTGGCCACGGAAGGAAGAGGAAGAAGGCAAGGATAGCAGCCGCTGGAAGGACGGGCCGAAGGAAGTGGATGAGCATCGCATCCCGCAGCCCCCTCTTTATAGGGAGGATGCGGGGGCTGGCTCTTCACCGTCCTCGGGCGACCGCCCAATCTCCCCAATCCTGCGCCTTACATTCATGGGCAGGCGCACTACTCCGGCGGCCGTCCAAGTTCACCAATCCCGCGTTCTGCGCCCATTACCAGGCACACCACTCCAACGACCGCCCCTCTTCGCCAATTCGCTGCCTTGCATGTATGCAGATGCTTGTGATGGAAGGGCGCAGAAAAAGGAGGAGTAAAGACAGGTATGGCAGTTACTCCTCGCCACGCGTGGCACGCGCCAGCCCGTGACTAGCCCGACGGCAAGAGTTGCCGGAAGACGGCCGAGGACACACCCAAGTCCAGATTAGTGAGGAAGCAAAGAAGATCTCAAAGAATGAAGACCATCATGACCAAAAATTATAACGACGGTTTCCCGCCGCGTGTCTGTGCATTACTTGGGCCTAGCCCAACGACGCTTCGGACGCGCGTATGGCCCAGGCCCGGGGGCTCCTGTCGGTGTATAAAATATGGGTATTTTGTACCCTGACTTATGCACAGACAGTAGCAGCCTCCTTGTCGGCCAAGGCCTTGCCGGGAACTACCAAGGCCAAGACTCCAAGACCAGCCGAAGAAGCTACCAGGGAGAAGCTCAAGGCTCGACACTCACCCAGCACGAAAGGTGAAGACGTTCCTCGCCGGCAAGCATAAACCGGCAAGGCGAAGACCCGGCAAGCTCCATGCCGGCAAGCTTATGCCAACCCTCCAGCGCTCCACCTCGCCGCACAGGTGTTCGCTGATGCGTGAGGTGTCGGCCATGCAGGTTGGTTGGTAAGGCTTGTCGAGCACGTGTCAGCTCATTGGGACAAGATTTGCCTCTAATGACACCCGTCCAGGAGGCGTGTCAAGATAATACGAGGTGGCTGGGCAAGCGGTGCAGAAACCTTGCCGGGACTACCTCTCCGCATGACACCTAACGGCGCATTAAATGCCTTTCTCCTTAACTGGCAGAGTTAGGTATGATAACACTATTTACTATCTCGTCACGCTGTAATTACTGTTTTGCCACTGTGGTAACCCCTTGAGCTATAAAAGGAGGGCCAGGGCAACAGTTTAGGGGATTGAGACTCCTTTTCAAATACAGGCACCTCTCGTGTAGCTGCTCTCTCCGCACCTTGCTGGGAGGAGCGCTCCTTGTACTGTGCTTCCACACCATCTCTTCCCTCTCTATCTTTCTTGTGATGAATTGAGTCTTTCCCTTTGAGGTTTTGTTGTTATCGGATTGAATACTTTGGATTTGAGAACACTTGATGTATGTCTTGCATGTGGATACCCGTGGTGACAATGGGGTATTCTATTGGTTCACTTGATGTATGTTTTGGTGATCAACTCGCGGATTCCTGTGACCTTGGGGTAATCTAGACATAGGGGTTGATTGCACGTTTTCATCTTCTTTTCTCCGATAGAAACTTTGGGGTACTCTTTGAAGTTCTTTGTGTGGATTGAATATTATGAATCTGAAGTTGTTTGATGCATATCGAAAAATCAACTCACGGATACTTGTGGTGATATTGGAGTATCTAGGTGACATTAGAGTTGGTTGATGCGTATCATATGGTGTTATTTTAGTACGAACTCTAGGGCTGTTTGTGACACTTATAGGGATGGCTCAATAGATTGATCGGAAAAGATAACTTTGAGGTGGTTTCGTACCCTACAACAATTTCATCTTATGTTCTCCACTAATAGGAACTTTGGAGTGACTCTTTGTCGCACGTTGAGGGATTTTTATATGATTCAATTATGTTAGCATTGTTGATAGATTGCACTAGTGAAAGTATGAACCCTAGGCCTTGTTTCCAAGCATTGCAATACCGTTTGTGCTCACTTTTGTTACTTGCTACCTTGCTGTTTTTATTATTTCAGATTACAAAAACCTATATCTACTATCCATACTACACTTGTATCACCATCTCTTCGCCGAACTAGTACACCTATACAATTTACCATTGTATTGGGTGTGTTGGGGACACAAGAGATTTCCTGTATTTGATTGCAGGGTTGTTTGAGAGGGACCATCTTCATCCTATGCCTCCCACGGATTGATAAACCTTATGTCATCCACTTGAGGGAAATTTGTTGTTGTCCTACAAAACTCTACACTTGGAGGCTCAACAATGTCTACAAGAATAAAGTTGCGTAGTAGACATCAAAGCGTATCACATCACGGGGTTTGGATGCACCAACCAAGTTTGCGCCAACTCTCGAGGTGGGAAAGGGCAAGGCACGGTACCGAAGAGGCTAGCAAATTGCAGAAAGATAGGAGTGCGTATGATCCATGGACTCACAGTAGTCATAAAGAACTCACATACTTATTGCAAAAGTCTATTAGCCCTCGGAGCAAAGCACTAACCGCATGCCCCTAGGAGGGAGGTTGGTTGGAGTTAACCATCGCGCGCCCCCGATTGTAACAGCACTCAAGGATTTCATTTCAGACCTATAAATGCTCAAACTTCCTCACCATGCCACGACCAATACTTAGATGAGTAGTCATAACAAACTTTAATACCGATATTTATACTAACCAATGATCATGAACCTATATCCTTTCATATTACGGCATTAATACAATTAACCACACACTTCATATTTAGTGATCTACATGAAAGTTTTTATTATATCCCTCTTGAATACCTATCATATTAGGACCAAATTCATAACCCATGCATATTACCATTACAATTTATTAGACTCTCAAAAAGATATAAGTGAAGCATGAGAGTGCAACTATTTATTTAAAATATAACCACCGCCGTGCTCTAAAACATATAAGTGAAGCACTAGAGCAACTGCCTAGCTCAAAAAATATAAGTGAAGCACATAGAGTATTCTAACAAATCACGAATAATGTGTGTCCCTCTCAAAAGTTGTGTTCAGCAAAGATGATTGTGGCAAACTAAAAAGCAAACAAAGAAAAGAAAACTATGGCACTTGACGCTCCAAGTAAAACACATATCATGTGATGAATAAAAATATAGTTCCAAGTGATATACCGATAGATTGTAGACGAAAGAGGGGATGCCATCCGGGGCATTCCCAAGCTTAGACACTTGGGTATTCCTTGAATATTACCTTGGGGTGCCTTGGGCATCCCCAACCTTAGGGTCTTGCCGCTCCTTATTCCTTCATCCATCGTGGTCTCACCCAAACTTGAAAACTTCAGCACACAAAACTCAACAGAAACCTCGTGAGATCCGTTTGTATAACAAACAAATCTTAAACTTTAGGTACTATTATAAATTGATTCATATTTAATATTGTCATAATGCTACTGTACTCCAACTTCCCCATGGCTTATACCCCCCGACACAATCCATAGATTCATCGAAATAAGCAAACTATGCAACAAAAATAGAATCTGTATAAAACAGAACAGTCTGTAAAGATCTACTTAAAAGCTATACTTATTTAACTCCAAAAATTATGAAAAATTAGGACAACGTAAAAAAATCATATACCAATATTTTTAAAAAAAATCAGATTTTTCTGACATTCCAGTATAGAACCAAAAATCCAGCACTGAGCGCAAAACTTTCTGTTTTCAAACAGCATCAATTATACTATCATCCAAATCATCCTAAAGGCATTACTTGGCACAAACACTAATTAAAAGATAAAAACACAATCATAACAGAAGCTAAAATTGTGTGACACAAGAAAAATGAAAATTGCAATAAAAATAAATATTGGGTTGCCTCCCAACAAGAGCTATTGTTTTATGCCCCTAGTTAGGCATAATGCATTGTTTCAATTATTATCATACTTAGTTTCCGCATCCTGAGATGTATGTTTATCAGGAGGCTTTTCAAAAAAATGGGGAAAACATCATCTATCAAAATCTTAGCATTATCAAGGCAACTTTCTTCAAACCCTTGTTGGTTTCCTTTTACTATCCAAGAATATTGTCGATTAAAGCCATTGAAACTTGTTGGATAATATGCAAAGGGGGAACTTCCTTTTTAGTGTTTTGATCAAAAGCATGGTGATCACGAAATATGTGTCTCCTAATAAAATCATCATCATATAAAATTTCGTCAATCACAGGATGTCCATGGCTCATATTATAGAAATCAAAAATTTCTCTAGCCTCTTGCACTATATAATCAAATTCATTCATAAGGATAAGAGTGGCTATCTTTTTGGCTCTAAGGTTGTTTATAATGGGTAACTAATAAAACAACCTTTGCAAAGTAGGATGAGTACGCATAAATCTTCTTTCAAGTTTAAGAACAAGTGCAGAAATAGCTTCGGAATAACTATTGGTTCTTTTAAGGATAGGGGCATCATTGCAAACCAAAGTTCCCGTGCAAGTAAAGAATTCCTAGATAATGTTTTTTCCTATGATGTTCTCACTTCCCGTCACAAAAATTTTAGAATCCAAGTTTGCGGGAATTTCTATCTTAGAGATTTTGCCATCCTCACTTTTTTCAATAACAAACTCAGACAAGATAGCAACTTCAAGCAAGCAAACTAGCAAACAAGCAAATAAAATATTTTTGTGTTTTTGTAATTTTTATGAGAAGTGGGGGAGATGAAAATGAGAGGCAAATGAAAATAAGAGCAAGTAGATGATAGTTTATGCGAAGGTACTTGATAGGTTTTGGTGATGTCTCCCCGGCAACGGCGCTAGAAATTCTTCCTGCTACTTGTGAGTGATACGTCTCCAATGTATCTATAATTTATGAAGCATTCATGCCATGTTTATAACAATTTTATATGGTTTTGGTATGATTTGATTAGAACTAACCCGGACTAACGCTGTTTTCAGCAGAACTACCGTGGTGTTTTTTTTGTGCAGAAATAAAAGTTCTCGGATTGGGCTGAAAATTTACGGTGATTTTTTATGGACCAAAAGAGACCCCCGAATCTTCGAGGAAGGACCAAAAGCCTCACGAGGAAGCGACAAGCCTGGGGGGCACGCCTCCCCCCAAGGCACTCCTACCGACCTTGTCGCTCCCTCGTGGGCCCCCCTAGCGTGAATCCAACGCTGAAAAATCCTATAAATATAGAAAAACCCCAAAAGAAACCTAGAACTCCCACGCCGCCGCCGCAAGCCTCTGTATCGAAGCGATCTCATCCAGAGCCCTGTTCTGGCACTCTGCCGAAGGGGGAAATCATCACCGGAGGCCATCTTCATCATCCCGGCGGTCTCCATGACGAGGAGGGAGTAGTTCACCCTCGGGGCTGAGGGTATGTACCAGTATCTATGTGTTTGATCTCTCTCTCTCTCTCTCATGTTCTTGATTTGGCACGATCTTGATGTACCGCAAGCTTTGTTAATATAGTCGGATCGTATGGTATTTCTTCCCTCTCTATCTTTCTTGTGATGAATTGAGTCTTTCCCTTTGAGGTTTCGTTGTTATCGGATTGAATACTTTGGATTTGAGAACACTTGATGTATGTCTTGCATGTGGATACCCATGGTGACAATGGGGTATTCTATTGGTTCACTTGATGTATGTTTTGGTGATCAACTCGCGGATTCCTGTGACCTTGGGGTAATCTAGACATAGGGGTTGATTGCACGTTTTCATCTTCTTTTCTCCGATAGAAACTTTGGGGTACTCTTTGAAGTTCTTTGTGTGGATTGAATATTATGAATCTGAAGTTGTTTGATGCATATCGAAAAATCAACTCACGGATACTTGTGGTGATATTGGACTATCTAGGTGACATTAGAGTTGGTTGATGCGTATCATATGGTGTTATTTTAGTACGAACTCTAGGGCTGTTTGTGACACTTATAGGGATGGCTCAATAGATTGATCGGAAAAGATAACTTTGAGGTGGTTTCGTACCCTACAACAATTTCATCTTATGTTCTCCACTAATAGGAACTTTGGAGTGACTCTTTGTCGCACGTTGAGGGATTTTTATATGATTCAATTATGTTAGCATTGTTGATAGATTGCACTAGTGAAAGTATGAACCCTAGGCCTTGTTTCCAAGCATTGCAATACCGTTTGTGCTCACTTTTGTTACTTGCTACCTTGCTGTTTTTATTATTTCAGATTACAAAAACCTATATCTACTATCCATACTACACTTGTATCACCATCTCTTCGCCGAACTAGTACACCTATACAATTTACCATTGTATTGGGTGTGTTGGGGACACAAGAGATTTCCTGTATTTGATTGCAGGGTTGTTTGAGAGGGACCATCTTCATCCTATGCCTCCCACGGATTGATAAACCTTATGTCATCCACTTGAGGGAAATTTGTTGTTGTCCTACAAAACTCTACACTTGGAGGCTCAACAATGTCTACAAGAATAAAGTTGCGTAGTAGACATCAAAGCGTATCACATCACGGGGTTTGGATGCACCAACCAAGTTTGCGCCAACTCTCGAGGTGGGAAAGGGCAAGGCACGGTACCGAAGAGGCTAGCAAATTGCAGAAAGATAGGAGTGCGTATGATCCATGGACTCACAGTAGTCATAAAGAACTCACATACTTATTGCAAAAGTCTATTAGCCCTCGGAGCAAAGCACTAACCGCATGCCCCTAGGAGGGAGGTTGGTTGGAGTTAACCATCGCGCGCCCCCGATTGTAACAGCACTCAAGGATTTCATTTCAGACCTATAAATGCTCAAACTTCCTCACCATGCCACGACCAATACTTAGATGAGTAGTCATAACAAACTTTAATACCGATATTTATACTAACCAATGATCATGAACCTATATCCTTTCATATTACGGCATTAATACAATTAACCACACACTTCATATTTAGTGATCTACATGAAAGTTTTTATTATATCCCTCTTGAATACCTATCATATTAGGACCAAATTCATAACCCATGCATATTACCATTACAATTTATTAGACTCTCAAAAAGATATAAGTGAAGCATGAGAGTGCAACTATTTATTTAAAATATAACCACCGCCGTGCTCTAAAACATATAAGTGAAGCACTAGAGCAACTGCCTAGCTCAAAAAATATAAGTGAAGCACATAGAGTATTCTAACAAATCACGAATAATGTGTGTCCCTCTCAAAAGTTGTGTTCAGAAAAGATGATTGTGGCAAACTAAAAAGCAAACAAAGAAAAGAAAACTATGGCACTTGACGCTCCAAGTAAAACACATATCATGTGATGAATAAAAATATAGTTCCAAGTGATATACCGATAGATTGTAGACGAAAGAGGGGATGCCATCCGGGGCATTCCCAAGCTTAGACACTTGGGTATTCCTTGAATATTACCTTGGGGTGCCTTGGGCATCCCCAACCTTAGGGTCTTGCCGCTCCTTATTCCTTCATCCATCGTGGTCTCACCCAAACTTGAAAACTTCAGCACACAAAACTCAACAGAAACCTCGTGAGATCCGTTTGTATAACAAACAAATCTTAAACTTTAGGTACTATTATAAATTGATTCATATTTAATATTGTCATAATGCTACTGTACTCCAACTTCCCCATGGCTTATACCCCCCGACACAATCCATAGATTCATCGAAATAAGCAAACTATGCAACAAAAATAGAATCTGTATAAAACAGAACAGTCTGTAAAGATCTACTTAAAAGCTATACTTATTTAACTCCAAAAATTATGAAAAATTAGGAAAACGTAAAAAAATCATATACCAATATTTTTAAAAAAAATCAGATTTTTCTGACATTCCAGTATAGAACCAAAAATCCAGCACTGAGCGCAAAACTTTCTGTTTTCAAACAGCATCAATTATACTATCATCCAAATCATCCTAAAGGCATTACTTGGCACAAACACTAATTAAAAGATAAAAACACAATCATAACAGAAGCTAAAATTGTGTGACACAAGAAAAATGAAAATTGCAATAAAAATAAATATTGGGTTGCCTCCCAACAAGAGCTATTGTTTTATGCCCCTAGTTAGGCATAATGCATTGTTTCAATTATTATCATACTTAGTTTCCGCATCCTGAGATGTATGTTTATCAGGAGGCTTTTCAAAAAAATGGGGAAAACATCATCTATCAAAATCTTAGCATTATCAAGGCAACTTTCTTCAAACCCTTGTTGGTTTCCTTTTACTATCCAAGAATATTGTCGATTAAAGCCATTGAAACTTGTTGGATAATATGCAAAGGGGGAACTTCCTTTTTAGTGTTTTGATCAAAAGCATGGTGATCACGAAATATGTGTCTCCTAATAAAATCATCATCATATAAAATTTCGTCAATCACAGGATGTCCATGGCTCATATTATAGAAATCAAAAATTTCTCTAGCCTCTTGCACTATATAATCAAATTCATTCATAAGGATAAGAGTGGCTATCTTTTTGGCTCTAAGGTTGTTTATAATGGGTAACTAATAAAACAACCTTTGCAAAGTAGGATGAGTACGCATAAATCTTCTTTCAAGTTTAAGAACAAGTGCAGAAATAGCTTCGGAATAACTATTGGTTCTTTTAAGGATAGGGGCATCATTGCAAACCAAAGTTCCCGTGCAAGTAAAGAATTCCTAGATAATGTTTTTTCCTATGATGTTCTCACTTCCCGTCACAAAAATTTTAGAATCCAAGTTTGCGGGAATTTCTATCTTAGAGATTTTGCCATCCTCACTTTTTTCAATAACAAACTCAGACAAGATAGCAACTTCAAGCAAGCAAACTAGCAAACAAGCAAATAAAATATTTTTGTGTTTTTGTAATTTTTATGAGAAGTGGGGGAGATGAAAATGAGAGGCAAATGAAAATAAGAGCAAGTAGATGATAGTTTATGCGAAGGTACTTGATAGGTTTTGGTGATGTCTCCCCGGCAACGGCGCTAGAAATTCTTCCTGCTACTTGTGAGTGATACGTCTCCAATGTATCTATAATTTATGAAGCATTCATGCCATGTTTATAACAATTTTATATGGTTTTGGTATGATTTGATTAGAACTAACCCGGACTAACGCTGTTTTCAGCAGAACTACCGTGGTGTTTTTTTTGTGCAGAAATAAAAGTTCTCGGATTGGGCTAAAAATTTACGGTGATTTTTTATGGACCAAAAGAGACCCCCGAATCTTCGAGGAAGGACCAAAAGCCTCACGAGGAAGCGACAAGCCTGGGGGGCACGCCTCCCCCCAAGGCACTCCTACCGACCTTGTCGCTCCCTCGTGGGCCCCCCTAGCGTGAATCCAACGCTGAAAAATCCTATAAATATAGAAAAACCCCAAAAGAAACCTAGAACTCCCACGCCGCCGCCGCAAGCCTCTGTATCGAAGCGATCTCATCCAGAGCCCTGTTCTGGCACTCTGCCGAAGGGGGAAATCATCACCGGAGGCCATCTTCATCATCCCGGCGGTCTCCATGACGAGGAGGGAGTAGTTCACCCTCGGGGCTGAGGGTATGTACCAGTATCTATGTGTTTGATCTCTCTCTCTCTCTCTCATGTTCTTGATTTGGCACGATCTTGATGTACCGCAAGCTTTGTTAATATAGTCGGATCGTATGGTATTTCTTCCCTCTCTATCTTTCTTGTGATGAATTGAGTCTTTCCCTTTGAGGTTTCGTTGTTATCGGATTGAATACTTTGGATTTGAGAACACTTGATGTATGTCTTGCATGTGGATACCCATGGTGACAATGGGGTATTCTATTGGTTCACTTGATGTATGTTTTGGTGATCAACTCGCGGATTCCTGTGACCTTGGGGTAATCTAGACATAGGGGTTGATTGCACGTTTTCATCTTCTTTTCTCCGATAGAAACTTTGGGGTACTCTTTGAAGTTCTTTGTGTGGATTGAATATTATGAATCTGAAGTTGTTTGATGCATATCGAAAAATCAACTCACGGATACTTGTGGTGATATTGGACTATCTAGGTGACATTAGAGTTGGTTGATGCGTATCATATGGTGTTATTTTAGTACGAACTCTAGGGCTGTTTGTGACACTTATAGGGATGGCTCAATAGATTGATCGGAAAAGATAACTTTGAGGTGGTTTCGTACCCTACAACAATTTCATCTTATGTTCTCCACTAATAGGAACTTTGGAGTGACTCTTTGTCGCACGTTGAGGGATTTTTATATGATTCAATTATGTTAGCATTGTTGATAGATTGCACTAGTGAAAGTATGAACCCTAGGCCTTGTTTCCAAGCATTGCAATACCGTTTGTGCTCACTTTTGTTACTTGCTACCTTGCTGTTTTTATTATTTCAGATTACAAAAACCTATATCTACTATCCATACTACACTTGTATCACCATCTCTTCGCCGAACTAGTACACCTATACAATTTACCATTGTATTGGGTGTGTTGGGGACACAAGAGATTTCCTGTATTTGATTGCAGGGTTGTTTGAGAGGGACCATCTTCATCCTATGCCTCCCACGGATTGATAAACCTTATGTCATCCACTTGAGGGAAATTTGTTGTTGTCCTACAAAACTCTACACTTGGAGGCTCAACAATGTCTACAAGAATAAAGTTGCGTAGTAGACATCAAAGCGTATCACATCACGGGGTTTGGATGCACCAACCAAGTTTGCGCCAACTCTCGAGGTGGGAAAGGGCAAGGCACGGTACCGAAGAGGCTAGCAAATTGCAGAAAGATAGGAGTGCGTATGATCCATGGACTCACAGTAGTCATAAAGAACTCACATACTTATTGCAAAAGTCTATTAGCCCTCGGAGCAAAGCACTAACCGCATGCCCCTAGGAGGGAGGTTGGTTGGAGTTAACCATCGCGCGCCCCCGATTGTAACAGCACTCAAGGATTTCATTTCAGACCTATAAATGCTCAAACTTCCTCACCATGCCACGACCAATACTTAGATGAGTAGTCATAACAAACTTTAATACCGATATTTATACTAACCAATGATCATGAACCTATATCCTTTCATATTACGGCATTAATACAATTAACCACACACTTCATATTTAGTGATCTACATGAAAGTTTTTATTATATCCCTCTTGAATACCTATCATATTAGGACCAAATTCATAACCCATGCATATTACCATTACAATTTATTAGACTCTCAAAAAGATATAAGTGAAGCATGAGAGTGCAACTATTTATTTAAAATATAACCACCGCCGTGCTCTAAAACATATAAGTGAAGCACTAGAGCAACTGCCTAGCTCAAAAAATATAAGTGAAGCACATAGAGTATTCTAACAAATCACGAATAATGTGTGTCCCTCTCAAAAGTTGTGTTCAGCAAAGATGATTGTGGCAAACTAAAAAGCAAACAAAGAAAAGAAAACTATGGCACTTGACGCTCCAAGTAAAACACATATCATGTGATGAATAAAAATATAGTTCCAAGTGATATACCGATAGATTGTAGACGAAAGAGGGGATGCCATCCGGGGCATTCCCAAGCTTAGACACTTGGGTATTCCTTGAATATTACCTTGGGGTGCCTTGGGCATCCCCAACCTTAGGGTCTTGCCGCTCCTTATTCCTTCATCCATCGTGGTCTCACCCAAACTTGAAAACTTCAGCACACAAAACTCAACAGAAACCTCGTGAGATCCGTTTGTATAACAAACAAATCTTAAACTTTAGGTACTGTTATAAATTGATTCATATTTAATATTGGCATAATGCTACTGTACTCCAACTTCCCCATGGCTTATACCCCCCGACACAATCCATAGATTCATCGAAATAAGCAAACTATGCAACAAAAATAGAATCTGTATAAAACAGAACAGTCTGTAAAGATCTACTTAAAAGCTATACTTATTTAACTCCAAAAATTATGAAAAATTAGGACAACGTAAAAAAATCATATACCAATATTTTTAAAAAAATTCAGATTTTTCTGACATTCCAGTATAGAACCAAAAATCCAGCACTGAGCGCAAAACTTTCTGTTTTCAAACAGCATCAATTATACTATCATCCAAATCATCCTAAAGGCATTACTTGGCACAAACACTAATTAAAAGATAAAAACACAATCATAACAGAAGCTAAAATTGTGTGACACAAGAAAAATGAAAATTGCAATAAAAATAAATATTGAGTTGCCTCCCAATAAGCGCTATTGTTTTATGCCCCTAGTTAGGCATAATGCATTGTTTCAATTATTATCATACTTAGTTTCCGCATCCTGAGATGTATGTTTATCAGGAGGCTTTTCAAAAAAATGGGGAAAACATCATCTATCAAAATCTTAGCATTATCAAGGCAACTTTCTTCAAACCCTTGTTGGTTTCCTTTTACTATCCAAGAATATTGTCGATTAAAGCCATTGAAACTTGTTGGATAATATGCAAAGGGGGAACTTCCTTTTTAGTGTTTTGATCAAAAGCATGGTGATCACGAAATATGTGTCTCCTAATAAAATCATCATCATATAAAATTTCGTCAATCACAGGATGTCCATGGCTCATATTATAGAAATCAAAAATTTCTCTAGCCTCTTGCACTATATAATCAAATTCATTCATAAGGATAAGAGTGGCTATCTTTTTGGCTCTAAGGTTGTTTATAATGGGTAACTAATAAAACAACCTTTGCAAAGTAGGATGAGTACGCATAAATCTTCTTTCAAGTTTAAGAACAAGTGCAGAAATAGCTTCGGAATAACTATTGGTTCTTTTAAGGATAGGGGCATCATTGCAAACCAAAGTTCCCGTGCAAGTAAAGAATTCCTAGATAATGTTTTTTCCTATGATGTTCTCACTTCCCGTCACAAAAATTTTA
Source organism: Elymus sibiricus (assembly GCA_039707655.1). Lineage (NCBI taxonomy): Eukaryota > Viridiplantae > Streptophyta > Magnoliopsida > Poales > Poaceae > Elymus > Elymus sibiricus. The sequence goes on from CM077674.1 coordinate 261,382,900, forward strand.
GAATCCAAGTTTGCGGGAATTTCTATCTTAGAGATTTTGCCATCCTCACTTTTTTCAATAACAAACTCAGACAAGATAGCAACTTCAAGCAAGCAAACTAGCAAACAAGCAAATAAAATATTTTTGTGTTTTTGTAATTTTTATGAGAAGTGGGGGAGATGAAAATGAGAGGCAAATGAAAATAAGAGCAAGTAGATGATAGTTTATGCGAAGGTACTTGATAGGTTTTGGTGATGTCTCCCCGGCAACGGCGCTAGAAATTCTTCCTGCTACTTGTGAGTGATACGTCTCCAATGTATCTATAATTTATGAAGCATTCATGCCATGTTTATAACAATTTTATATGGTTTTGGTATGATTTGATTAGAACTAACCCGGACTAACGCTGTTTTCAGCAGAACTACCGTGGTGTTTTTTTTGTGCAGAAATAAAAGTTCTCGGATTGGGCTGAAAATTTACGGTGATTTTTTATGGACCAAAAGAGACCCCCGAATCTTCGAGGAAGGACCAAAAGCCTCACGAGGAAGCGACAAGCCTGGGGGGCACGCCTCCCCCCAAGGCACTCCTACCGACCTTGTCGCTCCCTCGTGGGCCCCCCTAGCGTGAATCCAACGCTGAAAAATCCTATAAATATAGAAAAACCCCAAAAGAAACCTAGAACTCCCACGCCGCCGCCGCAAGCCTCTGTATCGAAGCGATCTCATCCAGAGCCCTGTTCTGGCACTCTGCCGAAGGGGGAAATCATCACCGGAGGCCATCTTCATCATCCCGGCGGTCTCCATGACGAGGAGGGAGTAGTTCACCCTCGGGGCTGAGGGTATGTACCAGTAGCTATGTGTTTGATCTCTCTCTCTCTCTCTCTCATGTTCTTGATTTGGCACGATCTTGATGTACCGCAAGCTTTGTTAATATAGTCGGATCATATGGTATTTCTTCCCTCTCTATCTTTCTTGTGATGAATTGAGTCTTTCCCTTTGAGGTTTCGTTGTTATCGGATTGAATACTTTGGATTTGAGAACACTTGATGTATGTCTTGCATGTGGATACCCATGGTGACAATGGGGTATTCTATTGGTTCACTTGATGTGTGTTTTGGTGATCAACTCGCGGATTCCTGTGACCTTGGGGTAATCTAGACATAGGGGTTGATTGCACGTTTTCATCTTCTTTTCTCCGATAGAAACTTTGGGGTACTCTTTGAAGTTCTTTGTGTGGATTGAATATTATGAATCTGAAGTTGTTTGATGCATATCGAAAAATCAACTCACGGATACTTGTGGTGATATTGGACTATCTAGGTGACATTAGAGTTGGTTGATGCGTATCATATGGTGTTATTTTAGTACGAACTCTAGGGCTGTTTGTGACACTTATAGGGATGGCTCAATAGATTGATCGGAAAAGATAACTTTGAGGTGGTTTCGTACCCTACAACAATTTCATCTTATGTTCTCCACTAATAGGAACTTTGGAGTGACTCTTTGTCGCACGTTGAGGGATTTTTATATGATTCAATTATGTTAGCATTGTTGATAGATTGCACTAGTGAAAGTATGAACCCTAGGCCTTGTTTCCAAGCATTGCAATACCGTTTGTGCTCACTTTTGTTACTTGCTACCTTGCTGTTTTTATTATTTCAGATTACAAAAACCTATATCTACTATCCATACTACACTTGTATCACCATCTCTTCGCCGAACTAGTACACCTATACAATTTACCATTGTATTGGGTGTGTTGGGGACACAAGAGATTTCCTGTATTTGATTGCAGGGTTGTTTGAGAGGGACCATCTTCATCCTATGCCTCCCACGGATTGATAAACCTTATGTCATCCACTTGAGGGAAATTTGTTGTTGTCCTACAAAACTCTACACTTGGAGGCTCAACAATGTCTACAAGAATAAAGTTGCGTAGTAGACATCAAAGCGTATCACATCACGGGGTTTGGATGCACCAACCAAGTTTGCGCCAACTCTCGAGGTGGGAAAGGGCAAGGCACGGTACCGAAGAGGCTAGCAAATTGCAGAAAGATAGGAGTGCGTATGATCCATGGACTCACAGTAGTCATAAAGAACTCACATACTTATTGCAAAAGTCTATTAGCCCTCGGAGCAAAGCACTAACCGCATGCCCCTAGGAGGGAGGTTGGTTGGAGTTAACCATCGCGCGCCCCCGATTGTAACAGCACTCAAGGATTTCATTTCAGACCTATAAATGCTCAAACTTCCTCACCATGCCACGACCAATACTTAGATGAGTAGTCATAACAAACTTTAATACCGATATTTATACTAACCAATGATCATGAACCTATATCCTTTCATATTACGGCATTAATACAATTAACCACACACTTCATATTTAGTGATCTACATGAAAGTTTTTATTATATCCCTCTTGAATACCTATCATATTAGGACCAAATTCATAACCCATGCATATTACCATTACAATTTATTAGACTCTCAAAAAGATATAAGTGAAGCATGAGAGTGCAACTATTTATTTAAAATATAACCACCGCCGTGCTCTAAAACATATAAGTGAAGCACTAGAGCAACTGCCTAGCTCAAAAAATATAAGTGAAGCACATAGAGTATTCTAACAAATCACGAATAATGTGTGTCCCTCTCAAAAGTTGTGTTCAGCAAATATGATTGTGGCAAACTAAAAAGCAAACAAAGAAAAGAAAACTATGGCACTTGACGCTCCAAGTAAAACACATATCATGTGATGAATAAAAATATAGTTCCAAGTGATATACCGATAGATTGTAGACGAAAGAGGGGATGCCATCCGGGGCATTCCCAAGCTTAGACACTTGGGTATTCCTTGAATATTACCTTGGGGTGCCTTGGGCATCCCCAACCTTAGGGTCTTGCCGCTCCTTATTCCTTCATCCATCGTGGTCTCACCCAAACTTGAAAACTTCAGCACACAAAACTCAACAGAAACCTCGTGAGATCCGTTTGTATAACAAACAAATCTTAAACTTTAGGTACTGTTATAAATTGATTCATATTTAATATTGGCATAATGCTACTGTACTCCAACTTCCCCATGGCTTATACCCCCCGACACAATCCATAGATTCATCGAAATAAGCAAACTATGCAACAAAAATAGAATCTGTATAAAACAGAACAGTCTGTAAAGATCTACTTAAAAGCTATACTTATTTAACTCCAAAAATTATGAAAAATTAGGACAACGTAAAAAAATCATATACCAATATTTTTAAAAAAATTCAGATTTTTCTGACATTCCAGTATAGAACCAAAAATCCAGCACTGAGCGCAAAACTTTCTGTTTTCAAACAGCATCAATTATACTATCATCCAAATCATCCTAAAGGCATTACTTGGCACAAACACTAATTAAAAGATAAAAACACAATCATAACAGAAGCTAAAATTGTGTGACACAAGAAAAATGAAAATTGCAATAAAAATAAATATTGGGTTGCCTCCCAACAAGCGCTATTGTTTTATGCCCCTAGTTAGGCATAATGCATTGTTTCAATTATTATCATACTTAGTTTCCGCATCCTGAGATGTATGTTTATCAGGAGGCTTTTCAAAAAAATGGGGAAAACATCATCTATCAAAATCTTAGCATTATCAAGGCAACTTTCTTCAAACCCTTGTTGGTTTCCTTTTACTATCCAAGAATATTGTCGATTAAAGCCATTGAAACTTGTTGGATAATATGCAAAGGGGGAACTTCCTTTTTAGTGTTTTGATCAAAAGCATGGTGATCACGAAATATGTGTCTCCTAATAAAATCATCATCATATAAAATTTCGTCAATCACAGGATGTCCATGGCTCATATTATAGAAATCAAAAATTTCTCTAGCCTCTTGCACTATATAATCAAATTCATTCATAAGGATAAGAGTGGCTATCTTTTTGGCTCTAAGGTTGTTTATAATGGGTAACTAATAAAACAACCTTTGCAAAGTAGGATGAGTACGCATAAATCTTCTTTCAAGTTTAAGAACAAGTGCAGAAATAGCTTCGGAATAACTATTGGTTCTTTTAAGGATAGGGGCATCATTGCAAACCAAAGTTCCCGTGCAAGTAAAGAATTCCTAGATAATGTTTTTTCCTATGATGTTCTCACTTCCCGTCACAAAAATTTTAGAATCCAAGTTTGCGGGAATTTCTATCTTAGAGATTTTGCCATCCTCACTTTTTTCAATAACAAACTCAGACAAGATAGCAACTTCAAGCAAGCAAACTAGCAAACAAGCAAATAAAATATTTTTGTGTTTTTGTAATTTTTATGAGAAGTGGGGGAGATGAAAATGAGAGGCAAATGAAAATAAGAGCAAGTAGATGATAGTTTATGCGAAGGTACTTGATAGGTTTTGGTGATGTCTCCCCGGCAACGGCGCTAGAAATTCTTCCTGCTACTTGTGAGTGATACGTCTCCAATGTATCTATAATTTATGAAGCATTCATGCCATGTTTATAACAATTTTATATGGTTTTGGTATGATTTGATTAGAACTAACCCGGACTAACGCTGTTTTCAGCAGAACTACCGTGGTGTTTTTTTTGTGCAGAAATAAAAGTTCTCGGATTGGGCTGAAAATTTACGGTGATTTTTTATGGACCAAAAGAGACCCCCGAATCTTCGAGGAAGGACCAAAAGCCTCACGAGGAAGCGACAAGCCTGGGGGGCACGCCTCCCCCCAAGGCACTCCTACCGACCTTGTCGCTCCCTCGTGGGCCCCCCTAGCGTGAATCCAACGCTGAAAAATCCTATAAATATAGAAAAACCCCAAAAGAAACCTATAACTCCCACGCCGCCGCCGCAAGCCTCTGTATCGAAGCGATCTCATCCAGAGCCCTGTTCTGGCACTCTGCCGAAGGGGGAAATCATCACCGGAGGCCATCTTCATCATCCCGGCGGTCTCCATGACGAGGAGGGAGTAGTTCACCCTCGGGGCTGAGGGTATGTACCAGTAGCTATGTGTTTGATCTCTCTCTCTCTCTCTCATGTTCTTGATTTGGCACGATCTTGATGTACCGCAAGCTTTGTTAATATAGTCGGATCATATGGTATTTCTTCCCTCTCTATCTTTCTTGTGATGAATTGAGTCTTTCCCTTTGAGGTTTCGTTGTTATCGGATTGAATACTTTGGATTTGAGAACACTTGATGTATGTCTTGCATGTGGATACCCATGGTGACAATGGGGTATTCTATTGGTTCACTTGATGTGTGTTTTGGTGATCAACTCGCGGATTCCTGTGACCTTGGGGTAATCTAGACATAGGGGTTGATTGCACGTTTTCATCTTCTTTTCTCCGATAGAAACTTTGGGGTACTCTTTGAAGTTCTTTGTGTGGATTGAATATTATGAATCTGAAGTTGTTTGATGCATATCGAAAAATCAACTCACGGATACTTGTGGTGATATTGGACTATCTAGGTGACATTAGAGTTGGTTGATGCGTATCATATGGTGTTATTTTAGTACGAACTCTAGGGCTGTTTGTGACACTTATAGGGATGGCTCAATAGATTGATCGGAAAAGATAACTTTGAGGTGGTTTCGTACCCTACAACAATTTCATCTTATGTTCTCCACTAATAGGAACTTTGGAGTGACTCTTTGTCGCACGTTGAGGGATTTTTATATGATTCAATTATGTTAGCATTGTTGATAGATTGCACTAGTGAAAGTATGAACCCTAGGCCTTGTTTCCAAGCATTGCAATACCGTTTGTGCTCACTTTTGTTACTTGCTACCTTGCTGTTTTTATTATTTCAGATTACAAAAACCTATATCTACTATCCATACTACACTTGTATCACCATCTCTTCGCCGAACTAGTACACCTATACAATTTACCATTGTATTGGGTGTGTTGGGGACACAAGAGATTTCCTGTATTTGATTGCAGGGTTGTTTGAGAGGGACCATCTTCATCCTATGCCTCCCACGGATTGATAAACCTTATGTCATCCACTTGAGGGAAATTTGTTGTTGTCCTACAAAACTCTACACTTGGAGGCTCAACAATGTCTACAAGAATAAAGTTGCGTAGTAGACATCAAAGCGTATCACATCACGGGGTTTGGATGCACCAACCAAGTTTGCGCCAACTCTCGAGGTGGGAAAGGGCAAGGCACGGTACCGAAGAGGCTAGCAAATTGCAGAAAGATAGGAGTGCGTATGATCCATGGACTCACAGTAGTCATAAAGAACTCACATACTTATTGCAAAAGTCTATTAGCCCTCGGAGCAAAGCACTAACCGCATGCCCCTAGGAGGGAGGTTGGTTGGAGTTAACCATCGCGCGCCCCCGATTGTAACAGCACTCAAGGATTTCATTTCAGACCTATAAATGCTCAAACTTCCTCACCATGCCACGACCAATACTTAGATGAGTAGTCATAACAAACTTTAATACCGATATTTATACTAACCAATGATCATGAACCTATATCCTTTCATATTACGGCATTAATACAATTAACCACACACTTCATATTTAGTGATCTACATGAAAGTTTTTATTATATCCCTCTTGAATACCTATCATATTAGGACCAAATTCATAACCCATGCATATTACCATTACAATTTATTAGACTCTCAAAAAGATATAAGTGAAGCATGAGAGTGCAACTATTTATTTAAAATATAACCACCGCCGTGCTCTAAAACATATAAGTGAAGCACTAGAGCAACTGCCTAGCTCAAAAAATATAAGTGAAGCACATAGAGTATTCTAACAAATCACGAATAATGTGTGTCCCTCTCAAAAGTTGTGTTCAGCAAAGATGATTGTGGCAAACTAAAAAGCAAACAAAGAAAAGAAAACTATGGCACTTGACGCTCCAAGTAAAACACATATCATGTGATGAATAAAAATATAGTTCCAAGTGATATACCGATAGATTGTAGACGAAAGAGGGGATGCCATCCGGGGCATTCCCAAGCTTAGACACTTGGGTATTCCTTGAATATTACCTTGGGGTGCCTTGGGCATCCCCAACCTTAGGGTCTTGCCGCTCCTTATTCCTTCATCCATCGTGGTCTCACCCAAACTTGAAAACTTCAGCACACAAAACTCAACAGAAACCTCGTGAGATCCGTTTGTATAACAAACAAATCTTAAACTTTAGGTACTGTTATAAATTGATTCATATTTAATATTGGCATAATGCTACTGTACTCCAACTTCCCCATGGCTTATACCCCCCGACACAATCCATAGATTCATCGAAATAAGCAAACTATGCAACAAAAATAGAATCTGTATAAAACAGAACAGTCTGTAAAGATCTACTTAAAAGCTATACTTATTTAACTCCAAAAATTATGAAAAATTAGGACAACGTAAAAAAATCATATACCAATATTTTTAAAAAAATTCAGATTTTTCTGACATTCCAGTATAGAACCAAAAATCCAGCACTGAGCGCAAAACTTTCTGTTTTCAAACAGCATCAATTATACTATCATCCAAATCATCCTAAAGGCATTACTTGGCACAAACACTAATTAAAAGATAAAAACACAATCATAACAGAAGCTAAAATTGTGTGACACAAGAAAAATGAAAATTGCAATAAAAATAAATATTGGGTTGCCTCCCAACAAGCGCTATTGTTTTATGCCCCTAGTTAGGCATAATGCATTGTTTCAATTATTATCATACTTAGTTTCCGCATCCTGAGATGTATGTTTATCAGGAGGCTTTTCAAAAAAATGGGGAAAACATCATCTATCAAAATCTTAGCATTATCAAGGCAACTTTCTTCAAACCCTTGTTGGTTTCCTTTTACTATCCAAGAATATTGTCGATTAAAGCCATTGAAACTTGTTGGATAATATGCAAAGGGGGAACTTCCTTTTTAGTGTTTTGATCAAAAGCATGGTGATCACGAAATATGTGTCTCCTAATAAAATCATCATCATATAAAATTTCGTCAATCACAGGATGTCCATGGCTCATATTATAGAAATCAAAAATTTCTCTAGCCTCTTGCACTATATAATCAAATTCATTCATAAGGATAAGAGTGGCTATCTTTTTGGCTCTAAGGTTGTTTATAATGGGTAACTAATAAAACAACCTTTGCAAAGTAGGATGAGTACGCATAAATCTTCTTTCAAGTTTAAGAACAAGTGCAGAAATAGCTTCGGAATAACTATTGGTTCTTTTAAGGATAGGGGCATCATTGCAAACCAAAGTTCCCGTGCAAGTAAAGAATTCCTAGATAATGTTTTTTCCTATGATGTTCTCACTTCCCGTCACAAAAATTTTAGAATCCAAGTTTGCGGGAATTTCTATCTTAGAGATTTTGCCATCCTCACTTTTTTCAATAACAAACTCAGACAAGATAGCAACTTCAAGCAAGCAAACTAGCAAACAAGCAAATAAAATATTTTTGTGTTTTTGTAATTTTTATGAGAAGTGGGGGAGATGAAAATGAGAGGCAAATGAAAATAAGAGCAAGTAGATGATAGTTTATGCGAAGGTACTTGATAGGTTTTGGTGATGTCTCCCCGGCAACGGCGCTAGAAATTCTTCCTGCTACTTGTGAGTGATACGTATCCAATGTATCTATAATTTATGAAGCATTCATGCCATGTTTATAACAATTTTATATGGTTTTGGTATGATTTGATTAGAACTAACCCGGACTAACGCTGTTTTCAGCAGAACTACCGTGGTGTTTTTTTTGTGCAGAAATAAAAGTTCTCGGATTGGGCTGAAAATTTACGGTGATTTTTTATGGACCAAAAGAGACCCCCGAATCTTCGAGGAAGGACCAAAAGCCTCACGAGGAAGCGACAAGCCTGGGGGGCACGCCTCCCCCCAAGGCACTCCTACCGACCTTGTCGCTCCCTCGTGGGCCCCCTAGCGTGAATCCAACGCTGAAAAATCCTATAAATATAGAAAAACCCCAAAAGAAACCTAGAACTCCCACGCCGCCGCCGCAAGCCTCTGTATCGAAGCGATCTCATCCAGAGCCCTGTTCTGGCACTCTGCCGAAGGGGGAAATCATCACCGGAGGCCATCTTCATCATCCCGGCGGTCTCCATGACGAGGAGGGAGTAGTTCACCCTCGGGGCTGAGGGTATGTACCAGTAGCTATGTGTTTGATCTCTCTCTCTCTCTCTCTCATGTTCTTGATTTGGCACGATCTTGATGTACCGCAAGCTTTGTTAATATAGTCGGATCATATGGTATTTCTTCCCTCTCTATCTTTCTTGTGATGAATTGAGTCTTTCCCTTTGAGGTTTCGTTGTTATCGGATTGAATACTTTGGATTTGAGAACACTTGATGTATGTCTTGCATGTGGATACCCATGGTGACAATGGGGTATTCTATTGGTTCACTTGATGTATGTTTTGGTGATCAACTCGCGGATTCCTGTGACCTTGGGGTAATCTAGACATAGGGGTTGATTGCACGTTTTCATCTTCTTTTCTCCGATAGAAACTTTGGGGTACTCTTTGAAGTTCTTTGTGTGGATTGAATATTATGAATCTGAAGTTGTTTGATGCATATCGAAAAATCAACTCACGGATACTTGTGGTGATATTGGACTATCTAGGTGACATTAGAGTTGGTTGATGCGTATCATATGGTGTTATTTTAGTACGAACTCTAGGGCTGTTTGTGACACTTATAGGGATGGCTCAATAGATTGATCGGAAAAGATAACTTTGAGGTGGTTTCGTACCCTACAACAATTTCATCTTATGTTCTCCGCTAATAGGAACTTTGGAGTGACTCTTTGTCGCACGTTGAGGGATTTTTATATGATTCAATTATGTTAGCATTGTTGATAGATTGCACTAGTGAAAGTATGAACCCTAGGCCTTGTTTCCAAGCATTGCAATACCGTTTGTGCTCACTTTTGTTACTTGCTACCTTGCTGTTTTTATTATTTCAGATTACAAAAACCTATATCTACTATCCATACTACACTTGTATCACCATCTCTTCGCCGAACTAGTACACCTATACAATTTACCATTGTATTGGGTGTGTTGGGGACACAAGAGATTACTTGTATTTGATTGCAGGGTTGTTTGAGAGAGACCATCTTAATCCTACGCCTCCCACGGATTGATAAACCTTAGGTCATCCACTTGAGGGAAATTTGTTGTTGTCCTACAAAACTCTGCATTTGGAGGCCCAACAATGTCTACAAGAATAAAGTTGCATAGTAGACATGAAAGTGTATCACATCACGGGGTTTGGATGCACCAACCAAGTTTGCGCCAACTCTCGAGATGGGAAAGGGCAAGGCACGGTACCGAAGAGTCTAGCAAATTGCGGAAAGATAGGAGTGCGTACAATCCATGGACTCACAGTAGTCATAAAGAACTCACATACTTATTGCAAAAGTCTATTAGCCCTCGGAGCAAAGCACTAACCGCATGACCCTAGGAGGGAGGTTGGTTGGAGTTAACCATCGCCCCCCCCCCCCCCGATTGTAACAGCACTCAAGGATTTCATTTCAGACCTATAAATGCTCGAACTTCCTCACCATGCCACGACCAATACTTAGATGAGTAGTCATAACAAACTTTAATACCGATATTTATACTAACCAATGATCATGAACCTATATCCTTTCATATTACGACATTAATACAATTAACCACACACTTCATATTTAGTGATCTACATGAAAGTTTTTATTATATCCCTCTTGAATACCTATCATATTAGGACCAAATTCATAAACCATGCATATTACCATTACTATTTATTAGACTCTCAAAAAGATATAAGTGAAGCATGAGAGTGCAACTATTTATTTAAAATATAACCACCGCCGTGCTCTAAAAGATATAAGTGAAGCTCTAGAGCAACTGCCTAGCTCAAAAAATATAAGTGAAGCACATAGAGTATTCTAACAAATCACGAATAATGTGTGTCCCTCTCAAAAGTTGTGTTCAGCAAAGATGATTGTGGCAAACTAAAAAGCAAACAAAGAAAATAAAACAATGGCACTTGACCCTCCAAGTAAAACACATATCATGTGATGAATAAAAATATAGCTCCAAGTGATATACCGATAGATTGTAGACGAAAGAGGGGATGCCATCCGGGGCATCCCCAAGCTTAGACGCTTGGGTATTCCTTGAATATTACCTTGGGGTGCCTTGGGCATCCCCAAGCTTAGGGTCTTGCCGCTCCTTATTCCTTCATCCACCGTGGTCTCACCCAAAACTTGAAAACTTCAGCACACAAAACTCAACAGAAACCTCGTGAGATCCGTTTGTATAACAAACAAATCTTAAACTTTAGGTACTGTTATAAATTGATTCATAGTTAATATTGGCATAATGCTACTGTACTCCAACTTCCCCATGGCTTATACCCCCCCGATACAATCCATAGATTCATCGAAATAAGAAAACTATGCAACAAAAACAGAATCTATATAAAACAGAACAGTCTGTAAAGATCTACTTAAAAGCTATACTTATTTAACTCCAAAAATTATGAAAAATTAGGACAACGTAAAAAAATCATATACCAATATTTTTTAAAAATTTCAGATTTTTCTGACATTCCAGTACAGAACCAAAAATCCAGAACTGGGCGCAAAACTTTCTGTTTTCAAACAGCATCAATTATACTATCATCCAAATCATCCTAAAGGCATTACTTGGCACAAACACTAATTAAAAGATAAAAACACAATCATAACAGAAGCTAAAATTTTGTGACACAAGAAAAATGAAAATTGCAATAAAAATAAATATTGGGTTGCCTCTCAACAAGCGCTATTGTTTTATGCCCCTAGTTAGGCATAATGCATTATTTCAAGTATTATCATATTTAGTTTCCGCATCCTGAGATGTGTGTTTATCAGGAGGCTTTTCAAAAAAATGGGGAAAACATCATCTATCAAAATCTTAGCATTATCAAGGCAACTTTCTTCAAACCCTTGTTGGTTTCCTTTTACTATCCAAGAATATTGTCGATTAATGCCATTGAAACTTGTTGGATAATATGCAAAGGGGGAACTTCCTTTTTAGTGTTTTGATCAAAAGCATGGTGATCACGAAATATGTGTCTCCTAATAAAATCATCATCATATAAAATTTCGTCAATCACAGGATGTCCATGGCTCATATTATAGAAATCAAAAATTTCTCTAGCCTCTTGCACTATATAATCAAAATCATTCATAAGGATAAGAGTTGCTATCTTTTTGGCTCTAATGTTGTTTATAATGGGTAACTCATAAAACAACCTTTGCAAAGTAGGATGAGTACGCATAAATCTTCTTTCAAGTTTAAGAACAAGTGTAGAAATAGCTTCGGAATAACTATTGGTTCTTTTAAGGATAGGGGCATCATTGCAAACCAAATTTCCCGTGCAAGTAAAGAATTCCTAGATAATGTTTTTTCCTATGATGTTCTCACTTCCCGTCACAAAAAATTTAGAATCCAAGTTTGCGGGAATTTCTATCTTAGAGATTTTGCCATCCTCACTTTTTTCAATAACAAACTCAAACATGATAGCAACTTCAAGCAAACAAACTAGAAAACAAGCAAATAAAACATTTTTGTGTTTTTGTAATTTTTATGAGAAGTGGGGGAGATGAAAATGAGAGGCAAATGAAAATAAGCGCAAGTAGATGATAGTTTATGCGAAGGTACTTGATAGGTTTTAGTGATGTCTCCCCGGCAACGACGCTAGAAATTCTTCGTGCTACTTGTGAGTGATACGTCTCCAATGTATCTATAATTTATGAAGCATTCATGCCATGTTTATAACAATTTTATATGGTTTTGGTATGATTTGATTAGAACAAACCCGGACTGACGCTGTTTTCAGCAGAACTACCGTGGTGTTTTTTTTTGTGCAGAAATAAAAGTTCTCGGATTGGGCTGAAAATTTACGGTGATTTTTTATGGACCAAAAGAGACCCCCGAAGCTTCGAGGAAGGACCAGAAGCCTCACGAGGAAGCGACAAGCCTGGGGGCGCCCCCCCCCCCCCAGGGCACGCCTACCGACCTTGTCGCTCCCTCGTGGGCCCCCCCTGGCATGAATCCAACGCTGAAAAATCCTATAAATATAGAAAACCCCAAAAAGAAACCTAGAACTCCAATGCCGCCGCCGCAAGCCTCTGTATCGAAGCGATCTCATCCGGAGCCCTGTTCCGGCACTCTGCCGAAGGGGGAAATCATCACCGGAGGCCATCTTCATCATCCCGGCGGTCTCCATGACGAGGAGGGAGTAGTTCACCCTCGGGGCTGAGGGTATGTACCAGTAGCTATGTGTTTGATCTCTCTCTCTCTCTCGTGTTCTTGATTTTGCACGATCTTGATGTACCGCAAGCTTTGTTAATATAGTCGGATCATATGGTGTTTCTTCCCTCTCTATCTTTCTTGTCATGAATTGAGTCTTTCCCTTTGAGGTTTCGTTGTTATCGGATTGAATACTTTGGATTTGAGAACACTTGATGTATGTCTTGCATGTGGATACCCGTGGTGACAATGGGGTATTCTATTGGTTCACTTGATGTATGTTTTGGTGATCAACTCGCGGATTCTCGTGACCTTGGGGTAATCTAGGCATAGGGGTTGATTGCACGTTTTCATCTTCTTTTCTCTGATAGAAACTTTGGGGTACTCTTTGAAGTTCTTTGTGTGGATTGAATATTATGAATCTAAAGATGTTTGATGCATATCGAATAATCAACTCACGGATACTTGTGGTGACATTAGAGTTGGTTGATGCGTATCATCTGGTGTTATTTTAGTACGAACTCTAGGGCTGTTTGTGACACTTATAGGGATGGCTCATTAGATTGATCGGAAAAGATAACTTTGAGGTGGTTTCGTACCCTACAACAATTTCATCTTATGTTCTCCGCTAATAGGAACTTTGGAGTGACTCTTTGTCGCACGTTGAGGGATTTTTATACGATTCAATTATATTAGCACTGTTGATAGATTGCACTAGTGAAAGTATGAACCCTAGGCCTTGTTTCCAAGCATTGCAATACCGTTTTTACTCACTTTTGTTACTTGCTACCTTGATGTTTTTATTATTTCAGATTACAAAAACCTATATCTACTATCCATACTACACTTGTATCACCATCTCTTCGCTGAACTAGTGCACCTATACAATTTACCATTGTATTGGGTGTGTTGGGGACACAAGAGATTTCTTGTATTTGATTGCAGGGTTGTTTGAGAGAGACCATCTTCATCCTACGCCTCCCACGGATTGATAAACCTTAGGTCATCCACTTGAGGGAAATTTGCTACTGTCCTACAAAACTCTGCACTTGGAGGCCCAACAACGTCTACAAGAATAAAAGTTGCGTAGTAAACATCAGGCTCTTTTTTGGCGCCGTTGCCGGGGAGGTGAGTGCTTGAAGGTATATCTTTAGATCTTGCAATTGAATCTTTTAGTTTCTTGTTTTATCACTAGTTTGTTTATAAAACAAAACTACAAAAAAACGGAATTGAGGTTGCCTCAATTACTTCATCTCTATAATGTCTTTCTTGAAAATAAGGATTCCGATAATTGTGCTCAATTGTTAGAGGAAGAATTTAATAAAATGTTTAATGTGAGTGCTTTGAATGATGAGCATGATTTTAATATTGTTAGGATGCTTTCTTTGAATATCCATGATACTAATGATATGCAAAGACATAAGCTTGGGGAGGCTATGTTTGATGAAGATGATATTTTTAGCCCCCCCCCCCCCCCGAGTTTTGATGAGAAAATATATTATGATGAAAGCATGCCTCCTATTTATGATTATTATATTAATAAAAGTGGGTTTGGAAGAGTGTCAACTCTAGGTACTAATGATCCCACTATTTTGTAGGGTGTTGAATCTTATTGTAATAATTATGAAAGTAGATTTGGAGAGGTCATGACTTTATTTAATGATGATTCCACTATTTTGGAAGAGGTTTCAATTGATTATGACAACAAAGTTGCTATCTATGATGATTATTGTGATGACACATATAATATAAATAATAATGATAACCATGAAACTTGTCATCATAATTTTAATGTTCAATTTGGTTATGTCAATCAAGTATCTCATGATAGTTATTTTGTTGAGTTTGCTCCCACTATTATGAATGAGAAGAAATTTGCTTATGTGGAGAGTAATAAATTTTCTATGATTGTAGATCATGAAAAGAATGTTTTGTGTGATAGCTATATTGTTGAATTCATTCATGATGCTACTGAAAATTATTATGAGAGAGGAATATATGGTTCTACATATCTCAACAACATCAAGTTTCCTCTCTTTATGTTGAAAGTTTTGAAGTCATGCTTGTTTTGCCTTCCTATGCTAGTTGATTCTTGCTCCCATAAATTATTTGCTCACAAAATCACATGCATAGGAAGTGGGTTAGGCTTAAATGTCCTAGTCATATGCTTCATGATGCTCTCTTTGTGTTTCAATTCTTTACTTTTATGCGAGCATCATTGAAATCATCATGCCTAGCTAAAAGGCATTAAAGAAAAGCGCTTGTTGGGAGACAACCAAATATTTACCCCTAATGTTTTTGTGTGTCCACATTATTAAGATACTTTATTAATCATGTTTTATATGTTTTCTTTCAATAAAGTGCCAAGTGAGACCTTTGGGATAGTGTAGATGATAGTTGAATTGATTCTGTGCAAAAACAGAAAGTTTTGCGTCCAGTTCTGGATTTTTCATTTATTACTGGAGCGTCAGAAAAATCTGAAATTTTTACACATTATTAATATACAAATATTTTACGTTTTTATAATTTTTCAGAATTTTTGAGGTTACAGAAGTATGGCTTTTAATTCTCTCAATACATGATGTTCTGTTTTTGACAGATTCTGTTTTTTTTTTTGCATAGTTCGCTTGTTTTAGCATTTCCATAGCTTATATTGAGTAATATAAATTGTGAAAATGATATAATAGAGTAGGAATTATGTTAGAACAATTATGAATCTTGCCTTGACAGTACCAAAGTGAATGATTTATTTTCATACTAACCCATCTCACGAAGTTCCGTTAAGTTTTGTGTGATTGAAGTTTTCAAGTTTTGGGTGAGATAACGATATGAGGAGAATAAGGAGTGGCAATACCCTAAGCTTGGGGATGCCCAAGGCACCCGAAGGTAATATTTAAGAAAGACTCAAGCGTCTAAGCTTGGGGATGCCCCGGAAGGCATCCCCTCTTTCGTCTTCAACACTATCGGTAACCTCACTTGGAGCTATATTTTTATTCGTCACGTAATTTGAGTTTTGCTTGGAGCATCATTTTATTTTGTTGATATTTGCTTTATGTCATTAATAATCATGTTTTTTATCTTTTAGTTTAATAAATTGCCAATTATAGCCTTTACCATGCGCAGTTTGCAAGTTTATGTGTTGTTGTTTGAAAACAGAAAATTTTCTGTTATGTCCTGAATATTTGTGAATTGCCAGAACATGATAAAAATCTGAAATTTTTACACAGTAAGAATGCATGAGTTCTATGTCACCTGGTAATTTTACAGAATTTTTGGAGTTAGGTAAGTATGAATTTTTATTCCCCCTTTACAGACTATTCTGTTTAGACAGATTTCGGTTATAGTTGCATTGTTTGCATATGTTGCTTGTTTAATGTTTCTATTTGTGGATAGGAGTATTAAATAGGCAGAGGCATTTAGTATGAAATGTTTAATTATAATTTTAGTGATTTTTTACAGTAGAGAATGTTAAGGTTTTGAGTTGATTTATACTAACTTATCTAACGAGTTCTTGTTGAGTTGTGTGTGGATGAAGTTTTTAAGATTTAGGAGAAACCGTGATATGATATGATATGAATTAAGGAGACACAAGATCTCAAGCTTGGGGATGCCCAAGGTACCCCAAGATACCATTCCAAGAAGTCTCAAGCAACTAAGCTTGGGGATGCCCCGGTAGGCATCCCACCTTTCTTCATCAACACCTATCGGTTAGCCTAAGTTTTTACTTGTTCACATGATATGTGCTATTCTTGGAGTGCCCTTTTATTTTTATTTTGTTTGCTATTTGAATAAAATACTTGGATCTGAAATCTTTATTTGGAGAGAGTCTTCACATAGCTACTTAATTGTTTAACTACTCATTGATCTTCACTTATATCTTTTGGAGTAGTTTGTCATTCACTCGTGTGCTTCACTTATATTCTAAGAGTGAATTGTTGAATGAATTGAATGTCATAAATCTGAAATTATATATGCTTCATATGCTTGTCCCATGGGGAGTAATGACTTCACACATAAGAAGTATAAGTGGTAAAATTTATTGAAAGTTAGCAAACATAGCATTGGTCACTTGAACAATTCATGAAAGAATTTTGAAGGAAGAGAAATTTCACATATAAATATACTATCTTGGACATCTTCTATGATTTTGAGCCCCCATTAATTATTTTCAAGCTTGATCAAGTAGTTGATGTTGGACAAGGAAGACAACGCAATGGGTTATGTTTGTTTATATTCACATAGATGTTATATTGTCATGGATCCTCTAACATGTGGTGCTTGCTTAGGATCTTTTGCTAGCCAAAAATTCATACTAAGTAGAGATACTACTTCTGCATCCAAAAAACCCTTAAACCCAGTTTCTTATCATGAGAGTCAACCATATCTACCTATGGATTGAATAAGATCCTTCAAGTAAGTTGTCATCGGTGCAAAAGCAATAAAAATTGCCCGTAAATATGTATGATCTTTTATTGGAAGGGAAAATAAGCTTTGTACGAACTTGTGATGGTGAAGAAATAAAAGCGACAGACTGCATAATAAAGGTTGCTATCACAAGGGGCAATATAAAGTGACGTTCCTTTCAATTAAGAGCTTGCACATCCAAAAATAAAAAGCGCATGACAACCTCTGCTTCCCTCTGCGAAGGGCCTATCTTTTACTTTATGTATTTACTTTTATGCAAGAGTCAATAGTGTTCTTCTCTATTCCGTTTTTATTTTCTCTCTTGGCAAGCATCATGTGGTGGGGAAAGATCCAGGCACATGTATCCAGTTGAATATAGGTGATCATGACTTATTATTGTTGACATTATCTCTATGATAAGCAAGTTGGGAGGTGAAACATTAAGCCCCTATCTTCCAATGTGTTTGACTGAAACGTTTTGTTCTAAAAATATGCTTTGAGTGTCAGCAATCATGGAAGACTATATGATAGTTGAGTATATGGAATTTGCCAAATCAAAGCTCTTACATAGACCCTTCCTAAAAATGTTTGATGACTGAGAACATAGTTTGATGACTGAGAACATAGTTTGTTAGTTTTCAAGAAAGTTTATGATCTATACTTTAACATGTGAATAGCTTGCTACTTGATTATGAGAAGTTTTATGAGATGAGCTACTGTTTATGATATATAATGATGCTAGGAAAAGTGATTGAAATTATCATTGATCAAACTTATGCACTATGCTAACATTCACACTTCATAAATTATTTCTTTTATCATTTACCTACTCGAGGACGAGCAGGAATTAAGCTTGGGGATGCTGATACGCAACGTATCTATAATTTATGAAGTATTCATGCCATGTTTATAACAATTTTATATGGTTTTGGTATGATTTTATTAGAACCCGGACTGACGCTGTTTTCAGCAGAACTACCATGGTGTTATTTTTTGTGCAGAAATAAAAGTTTTCGGATTGGGCTGAAAATTTACGGTGATTTTTTATGGACCAAAAGAGACCCCCGAAGCTTCGGGGAAGGACCAGAAGCCTCACGAGGAAGCGACAAGCCTGGGGGCGCGCCCTCCCCCCAGGACGCGCCTACCGAGCTTGTCGCTCCCTCGTGGGCCTCCCTGGCGTGAATCCAACGCTGAAAAATCCTATAAATATAGAAAACCTCGAAAAGAAACCTAGAACTCCCATGCCGCCGCCGCAAGCCTCTGTACCAAAGCGATCTCATCCGCAGCCCTGTTCCGGCACTCTGTCGGAGGGGGAAATCATCACCAGAGGCCATCTTCATCATCCCGGTGGTCTCCATGACGAGGAGGGAGTAGTTCACCCTCGGGGCTGAGGGTATGTACCAGTAGCTATGTGTTTGATCTCTCTCTCTCTCTCTCTCTCTCTCTCTCTCTCTCTCTCGTGTTCTTGATTTGGCACGATCTTGATGTACCGCGAGCTTTGTTAATATAGTTGGATCATATGGTGTTCTTCCTCTCTATCTTCTTATGATGAATTGAGTCTTTCCCTTTGAGGTTTCGTTGTTATCGGATTGAATACTTTGGATTTGAGAACACTTGATGTATGTCTTGCATGTGGATACCCGTGGTGACAATGGGGTATTCTATTGGTTCACTTGATGTATGTTTTGGTGATCAACTCGCGGATTCTCGTGACCTTGGGGTAATCTAGGCATAGGGGTTGATTGCACGTTTTCATCTTCTTTTCTCTGATAGAAACTTTGGGGTACTCTTTGAAGTTCTTTGTGTGGATTGAATATTATGAATCTGAAGATGTTTGATGCATATCGAATAATCAACTCACGGATACTTGTGGTGACATTAGAGTTGGTTGATGCGTATCATCTGGTGTTATTTTAGTACGAACTCTAGGGCTATTTGTGACACTTATAGGGATGGCTCAATAGATTGATCGGAAAAGATAACTTTGAGGTGGTTTCATACCCTACAACAATTTCATCTTATGTTCTCCGCTAATAGGAACTTCGGAGTGACTCTTTGTTGCACGTTGAGGGATTGTTATATGATTCAATTATGTTAGCACTGCTGAGAGATTGCACTAGTGAAAGTATGAACCTTAGGCCTTGTTTTCAAGCATTGCAATACCGTTTTTACTCACTTTTGTTACTTGCTACCTTGATGTTTTTATTATTTCAGATTACAAAGACCTATATCTACTATCCATACTACACTTGTATCGCCATCTCTTCGCCGAACTAGTGCACCTATACAATTTACCATTGTATTGGGTGTGTTTGGGACACAAGAGATTTCTTGTATTTGATTGCAGGGTTGTTTGAGAGAGACCATCTTCATCCTACACCTCCCACGGATTGATAAACCTTAGGTCATCCACTTGAGGGAAATTTGCTACAGTCCTACAAAACTCTGCACTTGGAGGCCCAACAACGTCTACAAGAATAAAAGTTGCGTAGTAGACATCAGTGAGCTGCGTTGGGATTTTCTCGAAGAGGAGAGGATGATGTAGTGCATTAGAGATAAGTATTTCCCTCAATTAAGAACCAAGGTTATCAATCCAGTAGGAGAACCACACAGAACCTCGTTAGTAGCTCCTACACACACAAAAGCAAATACTTGCACCCAACGCGAACAAGAGGGTTGTCAATCCCCTTGGCGGTTACTTGCAAGGATTAATTCTGATAGTGATAGATAGATAAATAAATTGCAGAACAAAATAAAGGAACTAAAATTGCAGCAAGGTATTTTTGAATTTTATATATGATAGATAAATGACCCGGGGGCCATAGTTTTCACTAGAGGCTTCTCTGTCGAACACATAGCATACTGTGGGTAAACAAATTACTTGGGAAATTGATAGAAAAGCGCATAGTTATGACGGATTCATGGCAATGATCATGTATATAGGCATCACGTCCGAGACAAGTAGACCGACTCCTGCCTGCATGTACTACTATTATTCCACCCATCGACTGCTATCCAGCATGAATCTAGGGTATTAAGCTAATGAAAACAGAGTAACGCCTTAAGCAAGATGACATGATGTAGACAAAGTAAACTCAAGCAATATGAATAAACCCCATAGCTTTATCCTTAATGGCGAAAATTCAAATATGTGTCTTGTCCCCTAATTTGTCACTGGGATATAGAACACCGCAAGATTGAACCCATCACAAAGCACCGCTCCCATTGCAAGATAAATCAATCTAGTTGGCCAAACCAAATGGATAGATCGGAGAGAAATAGAAAGCTATAACAATCATGCATAAATAAGTTTAGAAAATACTCAAATATTTCTCATGAATAGTCTGATCATAAACCCACAATTCATCGGATCCCAACAAACACACCGCAAAAGAAGATTACATCGGATAGAACTCCAAGAAGATCGAGGAGAACATGGTATTGAAGATCAAAGAGAGAGAAGAAGCCATCTAGATACTAGCTATGGACCCGTAGGTCTATGGTAAACTACTCACACATCATCGGAAGGGCTGCAAGGTTGATGTAGAAGCCCTCCGTGATAGACCCCCCCTCCGGTAGAGTACCGAAAAAGGCCTCCAGATGGGATCACGGAAGAACAGAAGCTTGCGGCGGCGAAAAAGTTATTTGAGGTGGCTCTCTGTTATATGGGGAATATTTGAGAATTTATTGCGGCGGAATTAGGTCAAGATGTGCCACGAGGGGCCCACAAGCCTGGGGCGCGCCTACCCCCCTGGGCGCGCCTCCCAAGCTTGTCGCTCCCTCGTGGCTCGTCTGGTCTTCTCCCGAACCTTCTAGGGTCTCCCTTGGTCGAGAAAAAATTAATTCAATTTTTTTCTTCGTTTGGACTCCGTTTGATATTGATTTTCTGAAAAGCCAAAAACAAGCAAAAAACAGCAACTGGCACTGAGCACTAGGTTAATAGGTTAGTCCCAAAAATGATATACAATCAGTGGCGGAGCCAGGAAAAATCAATTAGGGGGGCCAAATGTGTGTTAGTGTTGATAGGAGGGGCCAAGTATTAGTAATCTTCAGAAAATTTCTTGAAATCTGAAGGAAAATATGGGTATTATACTACACTTCCTGGGTCATGGGGGGAGCCATGGCTCCTGCCAGTACCCCCCTAGCTCCGCCACTATATACAATTGCATATAAAATATCTAAGATTGATACAATAATAGCATGGAACAATAAAAAATTATAGATACGTTGGAGACGTATCACAGCCCGCCTCCGCAACATGGCCTCGATCCTACCAAGCTCCGCAACATCCCGCTATCGCCCCATTGATACGTCTCCAACGTATCTATAATTTATGAAGTATTCATGCCATGTTTATTATAGTTTTGTATGATTTTGGTGCAATTTTATATGGCTTTTATATGATTTTTATGGACTAACATATTGACCTAGTGCCCAGTGCCAGTTGTTGTTTTCTGCTTGTTTTTGGTTTTCCAGAAAATCCATATCAAATGAAGTCCAAATGCAGCGAAACTTTTTGACGATTTTTTCTGGAAGGAAACATACTCAGGAAGCTTCGGGGGAGCAGCAGAAGACCCACAGGGGCCCCACAAGCCACCAGGGCGCGCCACCCCCCCCCCCCCAGGCGCGCCCTGGTGCCTCGTGGGCCCCATGTGGCACCTCTTTGCGTGATTCCAACGCTGAAAAATCATATATATTCAGAAACCCCCGAAAGTTAACCTAGATGAGTTTTTACGCCGCCGCAAGCCTCTGTTCCGAAGCGATCTCATCTGGAGCTCCGTTCCGGCACCCTGCCGGAGGGGGGAATCATCACCGGAGGCCATCTTCATCATCCCGGCGGTCTCCATGACAAGGAGGGAGTAGTTCACCCTCAGAGCTGAGGGTATGTACTAGTAGCTATGTGTTTGATCTCTCTCTCTCTCTCATGTTCTTGATATGCCATGATCTTGATGTACCGCGAGCTTTGTTAATATAGTTAGATCATATGGTGTTTCTCCCTCTCTATCTTGTTGTGATGAATTGAGTTTTTACCTTTGAGGTTTCACTATTATCAGATTGAATACTTTTATGGACTTGAGAACACTTGATGTATGTCTTGCATATGAATACCCATGGTGACAATGGGGTATTATATTGATTCACTTGATGTATGTTTTGGCACTCAACTCGCGGATTCCCTAGGTGACATTGGGGTAATCTATGCATAGGGGTTGATGCACGTTTTCCTCCTACTTTCTCCGGTAGAAATCTTGGGGAACTCTTTGAAATTCTTTGTGTTGGATTGAATATTATGAATCTGAAGTTGTTTGATGCATATCGAATAATCAACTCACGGATACTTGTGGTGACATTGGAGTATCTAGGTGACATTAGAGTTGGTTGATGCGTATCATATGGTGTTATTTTAGTACGAACTCTAGGGCTGTTCGTGACACTTATAGGGATGGCTCGATAGATTGATCGGAAAAGATAACTTTGAGGTGGTTTCGTACCCTACAACAATTTCTATCTTATGTTCTCCGCTAATAGGAACTTTGGAGTGATTCTTTATCGCACGTTGAGGGACTGTTATATGATCCAATTATGTTAGCATTGTTGAGAGATTGCACTAGTGAAAGTATGAACCCTAGGCCTTGTTTCTAAGCATTGCAATACCGTTTGTGCTCCGTTTTATCACTTGCTACCTTGCTGTTTTTTTTATTTTCATATTACAAAAACCTATATCTACTACCCATACTACACTTGTATCACTATCTCTTCGCCAAACTAGTGCACCTATACAATTTACCATTGTATTGGGTGTGTTGGGGACACAAGAGATTTCTTGTATTTGATTGCAGGGTTGTTTGAGAGAGACCATCTTCATCCTACGCCTCCCATGGATTGATAAACCTTAGGTCATCCACTTGAGGGAAAATTGCCGCTGTCATACATAACTCTGCGCTTGGAGGCCCAACACGAGTCTACAAGAATAAAGTTGTGTAGTAGACATCACCCGTCTTGAAGCTCTGCATCATCCTGCAGTCGATGCACATGAGAGGGTCCACACTCGACACCCAGGCCGAACCGAGTTCCCGCTATCTTGCTCAATGTTACGCTCACCCCAAAGTTCCACTACTTCAACCCTGCCATGGCAAGCTGCAGTCTACACAAATATAGTCAAATGCGCACCATATAGTCAAATTGTCAAATCAAGAATAGAAAATGCATGTTAAAGCGACTGTAGTCTACAAAAATCATGGAAAAGTTTCCTTCATTTTGCTAGTAGCTTAGGCATGGTGATATGTACTAATACAAGCTGCAAAGCATGTACATAATAATTGGAAATGTGAAACAGCAGACACATGAGTGTTAATGCAGAATAGCAGAAGATAAAAGAGCAGACCAGAAGGTGAAAATTCTTGTCACCTTTTTACTGAAATGCTTGTCATGTCAGTAGCTGAACATATGTGATCTCCTTCAAGGCCTTGGAAGCCAATAGTATGCACTAGCTGAATCCAAGAGGCCGCTTCAAAATCTTTGTGGATCTTTCTATAGAAGATATGCCCTAGAAGCAATAATAAATGTTATTATTTATCTCCATGTTTATAGTTATGTTTATATTCCATGCTATAACTGCTATGGTTCTCGAGTCTGCAATAACCACGAGGCACAGAGGAAAACTCATATGCACGTGTGGAATAATAAATGGTAAAATGTATTCCTAGTCTGGCCTCTAAGACTAGCTCGAGTGTTGCATGATGGTTCTGTTTTCCTGATCATGGGCATGACTATGCCAGCAATTTTGAGGACACGATGTTACAAGAACACTTGTGTTGAATCGACCCGATTGATGTTCTGCTATGAGATACATTCGTCACAACTTAATGGTTAATAACACAGAGAAAGTTAACGTTTGCATAATTCCTTAGACCATGAGAGTGTCGAGTTTCTTCATGTTTGCTTCATGAACTTTGGGGTTTGTTAAACATCATCCGTAAATGGGTGGCTATTACGGTGGCTTACGGGTTCATGGGAAAGTATGACAAGGGACTTGATAGCTCCAGATTGGGATTTGCTCCTCCGACAATGGAGAGATATTCTTTGGGCCCTCTCGGTGTTACGGTATCCATCATCGTGTGGCCAGACCCCTTGTGATTTGATCACAGGGATGTCGGAACACGTGAACGAGAAAAGGGAACAAAACCGGTAACGAGGTAACTGGCATAGCGAACAAGTTGTTGATCCACGGGGATGCCGATAAATCTCACCTCGGGTGTTTGTAACATATCGCGAAGCAACAGGAATAGCACACGGCAACTGGAGGTTCACTCGAATATTTATTCGTGTGGGTATAGGGGTCAATATGGGTGTCCACGGCTCCGATGTTGATCATTGATCGGAAAGTGTTCCGGTCATGTCTATACTTCACCGAACCTATATGGTCACACGCTTAAGGGTCATCTATCTGTTGAATACTAGACAGGGAGTCTGAGAGAAAGTCACCGGACAAGTTTCGGAGACAACGGAAAAGTTTCGGAGAGAGAACGCCAGAATAGTTTCGGTAAAACCGAAAGGTTGTTTCGGAGTATACCATTAAGTCAAAATGGTTTCGGCACACACCTGGAAATTCTTAGAGGGTGCCAGAATTGTTCTGGGAACTTCTGGGATTTTTCCGGAGAAAAAACTTCTAGGATAGAAACCTCGGAAGCAATTCCAGAGTTTCCTCCTGCGACTGATACGGAAGCCTCTACAATAAAATGTATGGACTTCGGTCGAACTTGCAGCTGAACCACGTAGGCAAAACTCGTGCAAACCTCTCAGGTGCGTAGACAAGATATTGTTGCAAGACAACAGTATACCTACGATACACAAGGAAGCGTTGATGGGCCCTGACTCCGAAATTGGCTAAATGCCAATACAATCCGAGATAGTTTCCATATAAATGATTCAAGATTAAATCTTGATGAACCCTTCGGAAGACTTAGAGTCTAACGAATATTATTGGAACTATAAACTGATACGGATAAAAATGTTTTATCCATAAAGCTCGACTTGTTGCAATAACAAATTCAAGGAATTGACTATGATGAGATTGTCTCACCGTAGCAATGCTTAAAGTCGGTTCGGGTTAAACTAGCAATTAATACATATTTCAATCATGAGATATGATACATGGCTGCCAAAAGGATTTCCATGAGATGGAAATGCAACCTAGGACTTGCATGTGATATAGTCCAAGGTATTTTGTCAATCCAGAGGATGCTGGTGAGTATGCAAACTTCAGATTTCCAGCAATGGACAGAAGAGAGCAAAATGGAGTTGGAATCTTTATTTTTGATGAAATAGCCAAAAGAGTTTGATTTCATCAATGGGTAATAAAGATGCTTGTGGTTACAAGAAAGTAAGTGGGAGCATAATATTATTTCTAAAAACCTTGTGTGCTTGACACATTGTTGATTGGAAATAATATAAATTTCTTGACACGAATTAGGACTTCATTGAAAATAGTTTTTTGATGAAGTGCTTGGGCTAAGTAGCCTTGATGTTAGGCATAATTATCTACGGAGATAGAATTGAATAATAGGCTAAAGCCAAAAATACATATTGACAACATGCTAAAACCGTTTAGCATAAGAACGCCAAGGAGTGATTCTTGCCGAAGTCACATGGAAAGAGTTTTGCAAGACTCGGTGTCCTAAAACACTGATGAGCAAAATACATGATGGAGATTCCACACACTTTTGTGTTTGGATTAATCATGTATTCCATGGTATGTAAGACAACCAGATATGTCCAATACTCCCAAGTTGTTGCGAGTATAGATACCAAAGTGATCAAAGTGATGATCATGGGACAATAGTGAAAAATGTCATTGTGTACTAGAGTAGCACTGATGACATGTTTTCTCGCAAGCAGAGATTATGAAGTGCTCATTGTAATTAATTACATCGGCACAGTCTTCATCAATGCTCCATGTGATTTTGGATTTAACTTAAGGGTCTTTGTGTGATACACGATATGGTGGCACGGTAGTTGGAAATTGTTCCAAACAGGTTACTGTGGCGAATTCTATAACAAAGGCTAAGTATGTTGACGCTTTGGAAGCGACAAAGAATATGTTGAATCATATAGTTCATTCATGAACTTAGTATGGTTCCAAGATGGCTTTGGTCAATGGGACACTATTGCAGATAGTTGCTCCATAGCTCAGTCTGAGGAATCAAGGTTTGATCTGTGATTCACAAATATACAAAGCCAAGTCCACACAAAATATGTATTTTGTGAAAGCGTGAAAACACGAGGATATGCAAAGATACACACGGAGCTGAAGTTGTCAGATCCGTTGGACATCAGGCTATACCACATGCGAAGCATATTTTACACCAGTATGCCATAGGTGTAAAGTGCATTAGCATTGACTAGATTATTGACTCTAGTGCAAGTGGGAGTCTGTAGGAGATATGCGCTAGAGGCAATAATAAATGTTATTATTTATCTCCATGTTTATAGTTATGTTTATATTCCGTGCTATAACTGCGATGGTTCTCGAGTCTGCAATAACCACGAGGCTCGGAGGAAAACTCATATGCACGTGTGGAATAATAAACGGTAAAATGTATTCCTAGTCTGGCCTCTAAGACTAGCTCAACTGTTGCATGATGGTTCTGTTTTCCTGATCATGGGCATGACTATGCCGGCAATTTTTAGGACACGATGTTAGAAGAACACTTGTGTTGAATCGACCCGATTGATGTTATGCTATGAGATACATTCGTCACAAGTTAATGGTTAACAACACAGAGAAAGTTAATGTTTGCATAATTCCTTAGACCATGAGAGTGTCGAGTTTCTTCATGCTTGCTTCATGAACTTTGGGGTTTGTTAAACGTCATCCGTAAATGGGTGGCAATTACGGCGGCTTACGGGTTTATGGGAAAGTATGACAAGGGACTTGATAGCTCAAGATTGGGATTTGCTCCTCCGACGATGGAGAGATATTCTTTGGGCCCTCTCAGTGTTAATGTATCCATCATCGTCTGGCCAGACACATTGTGATTTGATCACAGGGATGCCGGAACACGGGAACGAGAAAAGAGAGCAAAATCGGTAACGAGTTAACTGGCATAGTGGACAAGTTGTTGATCCATGGGGATGCCAATAAATCTCACCTCGGGTGTTTGTAACATATCGCGAAGCAACAGGAATAGCACACGGCAACTCGAGATTCACTCGAATATTTATTCGTGTGGGTATAGGGGTCAATATGGGTGTCCACGGCTCCGATGTTGATCATTGATCGGAAATTGTTCCGGTCATGTCTATACTTAATTGAACCTATAGGGTCACACGCGTAAGGGTCATCTATCTACTGAGTACTAGACAGGGAGTCGAAGAGAAAGTCACCGGAAAAGTTTCGGAGACAACGGAAAAGTTTCGGAGAGAGAACACCGGAATAGTTTCGGTAAAACCGAAAGGTTGTTTCGAAGTATACCATTAAGTCAAAATGGTTTCGGCACACGCCTGGAAATTCTTAGAGGGTTCCAGAATTGTTCTGGGAACTTCTGGGATTTTTCCGGAGAAAAAACCCGGAAATGTTCCGTAGCTGCCGGAACCGCTTTGGTTGCTTTTCGCAGATGAAAATCACTAATCTGGAATTGTTTCGGAACGCGTCCAAAATTATTTTAGTGGGTACTGGTAATGTTCTAAGACCTACAGAAATATTTTCGGATCTAACGGTCGCGGAAAAATGTTTCTGTGAATAGTGAAAAGCACTTTTTGGTTGTTTTTTGGAAAGCCACTTTTTGGGGCTTTTACCAAAAGATCTTGGAGAAGGCTTGAGAGGGAAGGAACCCCTTTTTGTGGCTGAAATTTCAGCCCCTCCACCCCTCCTTCTCCTATAAATAGTGGTGGAGAGGAGCTCTCCACACTCACTCCAACTCTCTCACCAAATGGCATGCATGATCTGCCTTTCTTCTCTCCCTCACACGAAACAGTTTCGTAGAGCCGAAAGGCTGTCTGGGTTCCGGTGGGAACTAGTTCTGGACGGCGAAGCCCTACCGGATAGATGACACCATATGTGTGCAACCCCGTGAAGAGGTCGTAGGTTCGATCTTTTTGCCCGAGGGGTTGTTCGAGAGTGCCTCCCGAAGGGCTGTCCGAGTTACTGTCCGAGTTTCGAGGGTCCTCCCGAAGGGCTGTCCATGACATCGTCCGAGGACTATCCGATCGCCTCCCGGAGGGCTGTCCAAGGGACTGTCCAAGGGGCAGACGAGGGAGTACATCCTCGCGGTTGGGAGGTTGTAAATCCTAGCTTCGGGGATCTGCACCAACGATCTACATCGGCTCTACTTCCGCTGCGCTACGAGTCGGTAACGATCAGATCCAAACCTTGTATGCATCTCCATAGTGATCCTGGGCGTGCTCGTTGTACCAATTTTTTTTTCTGTCACGTTCCCCTACAGTGGCATCATGAGCCGTGCTATGCGTAGATGCAGGTTACGATCTGGAATACATAGAGATGTATGAGTGTTGCACAATATAATTTGTAGTAGATGAGTTCTATTACTGAAAATTATTTGTGCGGGTAGCAAATGAAATCTGTTACTCGATGTTCTTGTTGCTTTCCTGAAATTTGCGTATTTCTGATCTTGATAATGGTATGGTGGAGTTTTAAAGTTCTGGCAATCCGCGATCCTGATTGATCAACGAAGTGCTAACAGTTCGTTGAATTCCACCATAGTTAAAAGAAAGATGAAATTTCACAGACGAAAGGGCAATGCAGATATGATCTGCACGGGGGTCATGCGTATGACGAAGTTCAGTATGGGGCTCGAGATTTTATTATCTCGTGTTTCATACACCCCGCAAAGTTAATCTAGCTACTTGAATAATCATACTTGATGATAAACGTTGGTAGATGCGGTTTAAGTCAAAACCTTACAAGCCACGGAAAATAAAATTTTGCATAAACCGATTAGAGGTGTCTAACTTGGTTTTGTAGGTGTGCATGAGATGTGGTATAGCAATGCTCATGTTCAATTTGATTATGTATGAGATGACTATATGATGTAAATTTACTAACATGACCTGCGTGTCATGATTCGGCATGATGGCTGGAGCCATATGATTGTCACTTTAATGACCTGCGTGTCAACCTTAAGTAATGCACTTAATTTTATTAGCTATAGAGATAGCAATATTATCTGGTGCATCAACAAGGTGGTGGCAATCTTCGCGAAGGTGAAAACCGACGCAAATGCCGAAGACGAAGAAATTAAAGACTTCTCCGTCAGAAAGGGCTATACCATATCATGCTATTATGAATTGCCTGAGATGTTTGTCCCTTATGATGCACCCTTTTGATTGCGCGGTAGTCACTTTTTATTAGGGTGATCTCTCACAAAAATATCAAGTAGTTAGTGTTCTCCCAAGTGTAGCACCGTCACGGCACCTATCTCTTCAGGGTATCACATGGATGCATGGGTACGAACGATTACAGAAGTGTGAGGCGGGTGAGTTGAGACCTCGCAGCGAGATCACTTGGTTGTCTTAACGTTCTAGCTTGATCGTCCTGAGCTCGGAACACGCCCATCAAAAGATGAACAAGAGTCACATAGAGATGTGATTGGCAAGTTGGCCTACCGATTGCAATTCTCGTCACTTGAGATGGATGCATCCTTGGCATTGAATTGTAATATGGGTCTTGTATCACTCACAATCAATTATGAGAGATATTGATTTGAGTGGGAGTGCATTGTAGAATTAACTTGTTTAATTCTCAGTGCATATTAATTATGGACACTGTCTAAGTGTTATATGCATAATAGTTATAGAAGAATGGCTCGTGTTTCCACCTTCCCTGTTAAAATTGAACAAGCTGTTAAATATCTGGTTAAAACTTTACGGTTGGTAACGTAATGTGAGGATTGTCCTCAAGAGTGCCGAGAAGGACTTTGTCCTATCACATGCTTTCGGTATTCTCCAGCTGAAGCTATGGATGATGTGACTCTCGTCTTTCGATCCAAAAGCTAGAATTCCATTACGGTCAAGTGCAATATGTTTGTTTCCATGAGACCCGAACTTCGCAAGTTTGGGATAGTTATGTGATATTCATGGAACTGAAAATTGTTTTCAGATGCAGACAAAGGCTAAAAGATATGAGATATCCAAAGCAATGTTTGTTTGCAAACTATTAGTAAAAGTGTTTACTATGCATTAGACTAATACAAGAGGGATCCAGAAGAACGCCTGTCATGAAATGAAGGTGAATAAAACAACAACTTAAAGAGAAGGAAGTGTCAGAAGGGTGTTAGTGAAACTTACACGCCTAGGAAGTCCGAGGCTGACGCCACTCTCAAAGTTGGGTGCTTCTTCTAAGAGTAGGAGAAATATTGGAAGTAAAACTGTTAGAAGTATAAAGGCAAAAAGAGAGAAGACTGGATATCCAGCTCATGTATGAAAGTCATACAAGCTATTGATGTATAGAAGGTTGGTCAAGGAAATAGTTCTTGGGAATTATGATTAAACATGTTAACCACTGATTCTTGGGTATTGTGAGTTGATCACAGAGATACCCGCTCGATTGCATTCTGTTGCGACTCGATGCAAGAACTATTATGGCCTAAAAAAACTTGTCGGGAATGAGGTTTAGATACGCGCTGGGAACATAGTAAATATTACTATACCTTCCATCGGTGTATTCCCTATGTATTTATTTTCATAATTCATTTTAGAGTTTTATACTCTCTAGCCCATTGCATAAGGTATCTTGCAAGAAGGTTGTTCATAAGAGAACTTTTGATGTTCGGTGTTATGAATAACATAAGGGCCATACTTTCATTATGAATGAGATGTATGTTATGAATATTGATAATAATACATTACCTCTGTATTTACTTTCATAATTCATTTTAGAGTTTTATACACTCTAGCCCATTTGCATAATGTTTGTTGCAAGAGTATTGTTCATAAAAGAACAATTGTTGTTCAGTATTATGAATAACATAAGGGCCATACTTCCATCATAGATGGGATGTATGTTATGAATATTGATGGTAATATGATACATCCATAACACTGACGCTAAATGTCGCAAGACTAAAAGAATACCACACATGTGTGGCACTGCATTTGGTCATATTGGAGAAACCCGCATGGAGAAATTCTATAATGATGGATTTTGAAGTCATTTGATTATGAATCATCTGACACTTGCAACTTTCGTCCAGAAGTGAAGTGACTGAAATACCGTTCATAGGCCATAAGGAACGAGCAACGAACTTATTGGTGATCATACATTTTGATGTATGCAGTCCGATAAATGTTGTTGCTAGCAGTGGATTTATCTATCTTCTGAAATGACTCAAGTAGATATATGGATATTTACTTGATGAGACGTAAGTCTAGATCTTTTGAAATCTTTCAAAAGGTTTTCAAAAATGAAGTAGAAATTATTGTAACAAGAAAAATTATGTTTCTGCAAACTAGATTGCAGAAAGGAATATTTGAGTTACAAGTTTAGCGAATGTCTGATGAGTTATGAAAAGAGTTTCATAACTTACACCTCCCGGAACACCACTGTGAGTGGAATGTCCGTGAAGATGTAATCAAACCATTTATGACATGGTAAGATCAAAGATGACATAAATCAATTTGCCATTATCCCTTTTAAAGTAATGCTTTAGAGACTGTGGCTTTTACACTGAATAGAGCGCCATCAGATCTGTTGAAATGACACCATGGTATGGTACGCCCAACCATGTTTTGTCTTTTCTTAACATTTGGAATACGGGACTTGTGTAAAATATTTACAAACCTATTCCAAATCATACAAGTGCTACTTTGTAGGTTATCCCAAGTAATTGGGAATTCCTCCACCACTATACCGAGGCAAAAGGTTTGCCACAAAGAACGGTATGATTTTGTAGAAAATGGTTCTTACAAAAGGGTGAGTGGGAGGACAGTGCAACTCAACGAGATAATAGTATCTTCGTTATCATGACAAGGGATAGAAACCTCGGAAGTAATTCCAGAGTTTCCTCCTGCGACTGATACGGAAGCCTCTACAATAAAATGTATGGACTTTGGTCGAACTTGCAGCTGAACCACGTAGGCAAAACTCGTGCAAACCTCTCAGGTGCACAGACAAGATATTGTTACTAGACAACAGTATACCTACGATACACAAGGAAGCGTTGATGGGCTCTGACTCTGGAATTGGCTAAATGCCAATACAATCCGAGATAGTTTCCATATAAATGATTCAAGATTAAATCTTGATGAACCCTTCGGAAGACTTAGAGTCTAACGAATATTATTGGAACTATAAACTGATACGGATAAAAATGTTTTATCCATAAAGCTCGACTTGTTGCAATAACAAATTCAAGGAATTGACTACGATGAGATTGTCTCACCGTAGCGATGCTTAAAATCGGTTCGGGTTAAACTAGCAATTAATACATATTTCAATCATGAGATATGATACATGGATGCCAAAAGGATTTCAATGAGATGGAAATGCAACCTAGGACTTGCATGTGATACAGTCCAAGGTATTTTGTCAATCCAGAGGATGCTGGTGAGTATGCAAACTTCAGATTTCCAGCAATGGACAGAAGAGAGCAAAATGGAGTTGGAATCTTTGTTTTTGATGAAATAGTCAAAAGAGTTTGATTTCATCAATGGATAATAAATATGCTTGTGGTTACAAGAAAGTAAGTGGGAGCATAATATTATTTCTAAAAACCTTGTGTGCTTGACACATTGTTGATTGGAAATAATATAAATTTCTTGACACGAATTAGGACTTCATTGAAAATAGTTTTTCGATGAAGTGCTTGGGCTAAGTAGCCTTGATGTTAGGCATAATTATCTACGGAGATAGAATTGCCTAATAGGCTAAAGCCAAAAATACATATTGACAAGATGCTAAAACCGTTTAGCATAAGAACGCCAAGGAGTGATTCTTGCCGAAGTCACATGGAAAGAGTTTTGCAAGACTCGGTGTCCTAAAACACTGATGAGCAAAATACATGATGGAGATTCCACACACTTTTGTGTTTGGATTAATCATGTATTCCATGGTATGTAAGACAACCACATATGTCCAATACTCCCAAGTTGTTGCGAGTATAGATACCAAAGTGATCAAAGTGGTGATCATGGGACAACAGTGAAAAATGTCATTGTGTACTAGAGTAGCATTGATGACATGTTTTCTCACAAGCAGAGATTATGAAGTACTCATTGTAAGTAATTACATGGACACAGTCTTCATCAGTGCTCCATGCGATTTTTGATTTAACTTAAGGGTCTTTGTGTGATACACGATATGGTGGCACGGTAGTTGGAAATTGTTCCAAATAGGTTACTGTGGTGAATTCTATAACAAAGGCTAAGTATGTTGACGCTTTGGAAGCGACAAAGAATATGTTGAATCATATAGTTCATTCATGAACTTAGTATGGTTACAAGATGGCTTTGGTCAATGGGACACTATTGCAGATAGTTGCTCCATAGCTCAGTCTGAGGAATCAAGGTTTGACCTGTGATTCACATATATACAAAGTCAAGTGCACACAAAATATGTATTTTGTGAAAGCGTGAAAACACGAGGATATGCAAAGATACACACGGAGCTGAAGTTGTCAGATCCGTTGGACATCAGGCTATACCACATGCGAAGCATATTTTACACCAGTATGCCATAGGTGTAAAGTGCATTAGCATTGACTAGATTATTGACTCTAGTGCAAGTGGGAGTCTGTAGAAGATATGCCCTAGAGGCAATAATAAATGTTATTATTTATCTCCATGTTTATAGTTATGTTTATATTCCGTGCTATAACTGCTATGGTTCTCGAGTCTGCAATAACCACGAGGCTTGGAGGAAAACTCATATGCACGTGTGGAATAATAAACGGTAAAATGTATTCCTAGTCTGGCCTCTAAGACTAGCTCAAGTGTTGCATGATGGTTCTGTTTTCCTGATCATGGGCATGACTATGCCAGCAATTTGAGGACACGATGTTAGAAGAACACTTGTGTTGAATTGACCCGATTGATGTTATGCTATGAGATACATTCATCACAAGTTAATGGTTAATAACACAAAGAAAGTTAACATTTGCATAATTCCTTAGACCATGAGAGTGTCGAGTTTCTTCATGCTTGCTTCATGAACTTTGGGGTTTGTTAAACGTCATCCGTAAATGGGTGGCTATTACGGCGGCTTACGGGTTCATGGGAAAGTATGACAAGGGACTTGATAGCTCAAGATTGGGATTTGCTCCTCCGACGATGGAGAGATATTCTTTGGGCCCTCTCGGTGTTACATTATCCATCATCGTCTGGCCAGACACATTGTGATTTGATCACAGGGATGCTGGAACACGGGAACGAGAAAAGAGAACAAAACCGGTAACGAGGTAACTGGCATAGTGGATAAGTTGTTGATCCACTGGGATGCTGATAAATCTCACCTCGGGTGTTTGTAACATATCGCGAAGCAACAGGAATAGCACACGGCAACTGGAGGTTCACTCGAATATTTATTCGTGTGGGTATAGGGGTCAATATGGGTGTCCACGGCTCCGATGTTGATCATTGATCGGAAAGTGTTCCGGTCATGTCTATACTTCACCGAACCTATAGGGTCACATGCTTAAGGGTCATCTATCTGCTGAATACTAGACAGGGAGTCTAAGAGAAAGTCACCGGAAAAGTTTCGGAGACAACGGAAAAGTTTCGGAGAGAGAACACCGGAATAGTTTCGGTAAAACCGAAAGGTTCTTTCGGAGTATACCATTAAGTCAAAATGGTTTCGGCACACGCCTGGAAATTCTTAGAGGGTGCCAGAATTGTTTTGGGAACTTCTGGGATGTTTCCGGAGAAAAAACCCGGAAATGTTCCGGAGCTGCCGGAACCGCTTTGGTTGCTTTTCGCAAATGAAAATCACTAATCTGGAATTGTTTCGGAACACGTCCAAAATTATTTTAGTGGGTACTGGAAATGTTCTAAGACCTACAGAAATATTTTCGGATCTAACGGTCGCGGAAAAATGTTTCCGTGAATAGTGAAAAGCACTTTTTGTTTGCTATTTGGAAAGCAACTTTTTGGGGCTTTTACCAAAAGATCTTGGAGAAGGCTTGGGAGGGAAGGAACCCCTTTTTGTGGCTGAAATTTCAGCCCCTCCACCCCTCCTTCTCCTATAAATAGAGGTGGAGAGGAGCTCTCCACACTCACTCCAACTCTCTCACCAAATGGCATGCATGATCTGCCTTTCTTCTCTCCCTCACACGAAACAGTTTCGTAGAGCCGAAAGGCTGTCTGGGTTCCGGTAGGAACTAGTTCTGGATGGCGAAGCCCTGCCGGATAGATGACACCGTATGTGTGCAACCCCGTAGAGAGGTCATAGGTTCGATCTTTTTGCCCGAGGGGTTGTTCGAGAGTGCCTCCCGAAGGGCTGTCCGAGTTACTGTCCGAGTTTCGTGGGTCCACCCGAAGGGCTGTGCATGACATCGTCCGGGGGACTGTCCGAGGGAATGTCCAAGGGGTAGACGAGGGAGTACATCCTCGCGGTTGGGAGGTTGTAAATCCTAGCTGCAGGGATCTGCACCAACGATCTACATCGGCTCTACTTCCGCTGCGCTACGAGTCGGTAACGATCAGATCCAAACCTTGTATGCATCTCCATAGTGATCCTGGGCGTGCTCGCTGTACCGAATTTTTTTGTTTTCTATCACGTTCCCCTACACTTTCATGTGTTACCCCGTTGGCACAAAAAAATTGTAGCTACAACCTAGAGACCGTCTACAAAGTTCAGGCTACAAACAAAGATAAAAAAGATGATGTATTCAGATAACCTTAGACCATAGAAAGGATGCAAACAACTGGCTCTACATCTGTGGTATGCGAACGAGCACTACAACACCTCCTAGCGTCGCCACATGCCTTATCAACTCTTGCGCTGAAGTGAATTTCCTTGCTGGCACAACCTTTTTTGTTCCAAAATTCTTCAGGTTTTGTCAAACACCATACCAGATTGTGATATATGAAGCGAGATTTAGGTCATTTAACACCACAATATCCCAAAGTAGCACGCATATTCTTAAGCTTCCGTACAAGCTTGCAAATAAATTTTGCTAACATATCTAGATTGTCTGAGCAACAATATTGATGTCAGATTGCCGATTGAATATCTCAAACTGAAATCAAGATTTTAATACTTGCAACAAACTACCCAGAAAGTCTATCTCAAGAAGAACTGCTTACAATCAATTCCACTCTTTTTTTAGCCTTGTGTTAACAGATAGTATAGTTTCACTCGAAACTTACACAGTTTCAAAAATGATACAAACACATTAAGGAAACGCTAGATATCTTACTGGCCTATCTTTGGAAAAGTGAACGATACCAGAACCGCAATTAAAGAAAACACTATAATAGCCTCCACAACCAAATAATATACGTTGGTGATACGTCTCCAACATATCTATAATTTTTTATTGTTCCATGCTATTATAGTATCAATCTTGGATGTTTTATACGCAATTATATGCCATTATATATCATTTTCTGGGACTAACCTATTAACCCAATGCCCAGTGCCAGTTGCTGTTTTTTGCTTATTTTTGTCTTTTCAGAAAATCATTATCAAAAAGAGTCCAAACGAGAAAAAAACTTTGAATTAATTTTTTCTGGACCAGAAGAGACCCACGAAGCTTCGGGAGAAGACCAGAGGAGCCACGAGGAGGCGGCAAGCCTGGAGAGAGCACCCAGGGGGGTAGGCGCGCCCCCAGGCTTGTGGGCCCCTCGTAGCCCCTCCTGACCTAATTCCAGCGCTATAAATTCCCAAATATTCCCAATATACCAGAGGGACAGAAGAGAAAACCTTTCTGCCGCCGCAAGCCTCTGTTCTTCCGCGATCCCATCTGGAGGCCTTTTCCGGTACTTTGCCGGAGGGGGAATCGATCACAGAGGGCTTCTTCATCAACCTTGCTGCCCCTCCGATGATGTGTGAGTAGTTTACCACAGACCTACGGGTCCATAGCTAGTAGCTAGATGGCTTCTTCTCTTTCTTTGATCTTCAATACCATGTTCTCCTCGATGTTCTTGGAGTTCTATCCGATGTAATCTTCTTTTGCGGTGTGTTTGTTGGGATCCGATGAATTGTGAGTTTATGATCAGATTATTCATGAGAAATATTTGAGTCTTCTCTGAACTCTTTTATGCATGATTATTATAGCTTTGTATTTCTCTCTGATCTATCGATTTGGTTTGGCCAACTAGATTGGTTTATCTTGCAATGGGAGAGGTGCTTTGTGATGGGTTCAATCTTGCAGTGCTCAATCCCAGTGACAGAAAGGGACATGGCACGTATTTGTATTGTTGCCATTAAGGATAAAAAGATGGGGTTTAATCATATTGCTTGAGTTTACTTTGTCTACATTATGTCATCTTGCTTAAGGCGTTACTCTGTTTCATACTTAATACCCTAGATGCATGCTGGATAGCGACCGATGGGTGGAGTAATAGTAGTAGATGCAGGCAGGAGTCGGTCTACTTGTCTCGGACGTGATGCCTATATACATGATCATTGTCATGAATCCGTCATAATTATTTGCTTTTCTATCAATTTCCCAACAGTAATTTGTTTACCCACCGTATGCTATGTGTTCGAGAGAGAAGCCTCTAGTGAAAACTATGGCCCCCGGGTCTACTTTTATCATATATTAAAACAAAAAATACCTTGCTGCAATTTATTTATTTTTATTTTATTTAATATTTTAGTTTATCTATCTATCACTATCAGAATTAATCCTTGCAAATAACCGCTAAGAGGATTGACAACCCTCTTATTTGCGTTGGGTGCGAGTGTTTGCTTTTGTGTGTGCAGGTGCGTTTAACGGGATTTTGCTTGGTTCTCCTACTGGATTGATAACCTTGGTTCTTAATTGAGGGAAATACTTATCTCTACTATACTGCATCATCCTCTCCTCTTCGGGGAAATACCAACGCAGTCTACAAGTAGCAGGAAGAATTTCTGGCGCCGTTGCCGGGGAGACATCATCAAAATTACCAAGTACCTTCGCACAAACTATCATCCACTTGTATTTATTTTATTTGCCTTTTTATTTGCATTTGCCTCTCGTTTTCATCTCCCCCACTTCTAATTTTGTTTTACAAAAACACAAAAATATTTTTATTTGCTTGTTTGCTTGCTTTGCTTGAAATCGTTATCATGTCTGAACTTGAGAAAGTTGTGGTTGAAAGTGCTAGTGAGGATAGTGGTAGTGAATCTCTTGGGGAGAAAACTCACCCTTTTGATCTTAATCATGACCCTCCTGAGATTGATCCCCCCACTAAATTTAAGACTAAAGTTTATCATGTGGGAAGTGGTAGTATTATCGGGAAGAACATTATTCAGGAATTCTTTAATTGCGCGGGAGTTATACCAATAATTAGTGGATCTATTCTTGATAAAACAAATTTGTATGTGGATACTATTGCCATGCTTGTGGTTAAATTAGAAAGAATTTTTTTACATATCCACCCCGCCTTACAAAAGATATTTTATGAGCTTCCCAACATCCATGATCCTAGGGCTAAGAAAATTGCCACTATAATCCTTATACATGAATTTGATTATATAATCCGTGAAGCTAGGGATATTTTTTTCCTTTTATAAAATTGATTTTGAGCATCCTCCTATAGAGGAAATTCTTCATGATAAAGATACTATTCGTAGGTTGGAATCTAAAGATTACTTTGCTTATGGTGAGAATATTAGAAGGAGAGTTCCATATGCCGAAATAATTAAAACTATGTACCACCATGCTTGTGATAAATTTGAGTGGGTTACTAAAGGAATTGATGAGGGATTTAGTGAAGAATGGTTTGAGGGTACGGCTAGAGATTCTATTGATGATGAGATACATGTTTTGTATGAGGATGTTTATGGCGATGATCCTGAGTTTGAAGTTATGAATGTTAAAGTTACCAATCAAAGCCCCTTCAATTACCTAAGCTCACCTACTAGAAAATAACAGCATGAGAGTAGAGAATTAAGGCACCTTATGAATGTAATTAACTTGAAGGATGACAACACTTGAAACTATGCATTATGCCTAGCTAGGGGCATAAAACAATAGCGCTTGTTGGGACGCAACCCAATGAATAAAATAATTTTTTGTTTTACCTTCTGTTTTTGTATGTTTACACAATTATAGCCTCTGTTATGATTGTGTTTTTATCTTTTAATTAGTGTTTGTGCCAAGTAATGCCTTTGGGATGATTTGGAAGATAGCATGATTTGATGCTGTTGGAAAACAGGAACTTTTGCGTCCAGTGCTAGAATTTTGATTCTGTACTGGAGAATCAAAAAAATCTGAAATTTTTACACAGTATTGTTATATTAATTATATACTTTCTCCTAAGTTTTCAGAATTTTTGGAGTTACAGAAGTATGGATTTTAAATAGATCTTCACAGACTGTTCTGTTTAGACAGATTATGTTTTTGTTGCATAGTTTGCTTATTTTGATGAATCTATGGATCGTATCGGGGGGTATGAGTCATGGAGAAGTTGGATTACAGTAGCACTATGCCAATATTAAATATGAATCAATTTACAACAGTACCTAAAGTTTAAGATTTGTTTGTTATACTAACGGATCTCACGAGGTTTCTGTTGAGTTTTGTGTGTTGAAGTTTTCAAGTTTTGGGTGAGACTACGATGGATAAAGGAATAAGGAGCGGCAAGAGCCTAAGCTTGGGGATGCCCAAGGCACCCCAAGGTAATATTCAAGGAATACTCAAGCGTCTAAGCTTGGGGATGCCCCGGAAGGCATCCCCTCTTTCGTCTACAATCTATCGGTAAATCACTTGGAGCTATATTTTTATTCATCACATGATATGTGT
This sequence comes from Elymus sibiricus, assembly GCA_039707655.1. NCBI lineage: Eukaryota > Viridiplantae > Streptophyta > Magnoliopsida > Poales > Poaceae > Elymus > Elymus sibiricus. The sequence continues at coordinate 261,423,461 of CM077674.1, forward strand.
TTTACTTGGTGCGTCTTGTGATATAGTTTGTTTGCTTTTGTTTGCCTTTTAGTTTGTCACAATCATATTTTTTGAACACACCTTTTTGAGAGGGACACACATTATTCGTGATTTGTTAGAATACTCTATGTGCTTCACTTATATCTTTTGAGCTAGGCAGTTGCTCTAGTGCTTCACTTATATCTTTTAGAGCACGGCGATGGTTATATTTTAAAGAAATAGTTGCACTCTCATGCTTCACTTATATATTTTTGAGAGTCTAATGAATAGCAATGGTAATATGCACGGGTTATGAATTTTGTCCTAATATGATAGGTATTCAAGAGGGATATAATAAAAACTTTCATGTAGATCACTGAATATGATAAGTTTGATTCCTTGCAATAGTTTTGCGGTATTAAGATGGTAATATGTGGGAGATGCTAGTAGATAATTGTGGTTTAGTAAGAATATTGGTGTTAAGGTTTGTGATTCCCGAAGCATGCACGTATGATCTGTCGTTATGCTAAGAAGTTGGAGCATGATTTATTCTTGATTGTCTACCTTATGAGTAGCGATCGGGGACGAGCGATGGTCTTTTCCTACCAATCTATCCCCCTAGGGGCATGCGTAGTAGTACTTTGCTTCGAGGGCTAATAAAATTTCGCAATAAGTATGTGAGTTCTTTATGACTAATGTGAGTCCATGGATTATACGCACTCTCACCTTTCCGCAATTTGCTAGCCTCTTCGGTACCGTGCATTGCCCTTTCTCACATCGAGAGTTGGCGCAAACTTCGCCGGTGCATCCAAACCCCGTGATATGGTACGCCTATCACACATAAGCCTCTTTATATATTCCTCAAAATAGCCACCATACCTACCTATCATGGCATTTTCATAGCCATTCCGAGATATATTGCCATGCAACTTCCATCATTCTGTTTTTATGACACACATCATCATTGTCATATTGCTTTGCATGATCATATAGCTGACATAGTATTTGTGGCTCAGCCTCCGTTCATCATTTTTTATACATGTTATGCTAGTATCATTGCACATCCTGATACACCGCCAGAGGCATTCATATAGAGTCATATTTTTATTCTAGTTTCGAGTTGTAATTTTTGAGTTGTAAGTAAATAGAAGTATGATGATCATCATTATTAGAGTATTGTCCCAGTGAGGAAATAAAAAAAAGAGGCCAAAAAGAGCCCATGAAAAAAAATGAGAGAAAAAGAGAGAAGGGGCAGTGTTACTATCCTTTTCCATACTTGTGCTTCAAAGTAGCACTATGTTTTTCATATAGAGAGCCTCCTAATGTGTCACTTTCATATACTAGTGGGAATTTTTTTATTATAGAACTTGGCTTCTATATTCTGATGATGGGCTTCCTCAAATGCCCGAGGTCTTCATGATCAAGCAAGTTGGATGCACACCCACTTAGTTTTCATGTTGAGCTTTCATACACTTATAGCTCTTAGTGCATCTGTTGCATGGCAATCCCTACTCCTCGCATTGACATCAATTGATGGGCATCTCCATAGCCCGTTGATTAGCCTCGTCGATGTGAGACTATCTTCTTATTTTTGACTTCCCCTTATAATTAAATCTCTACCACCATACTCTATTCCACCCATAGTGCTATATCCATGGCTTGCGCTCATGTATTGCGTGGGGGTTGAAAAAGCCGAAGCGCGTTAAAAAGTATGAACCAATTGCTCGACTTGTCATCGGGGTAGTGCATGATAAATATTTTTTGTTAAGAAGATGGAGCATGACAGGATTATATGATTTTGTAGGGATAACTTTCTTTATCATTTTTATTTTGAAAGGCATGATTGTTTGTTAGTACGCCTGAGTATTGATGTCTTTATATCAAACTATAGACTATTGCTTTGAATCATTCGGATCTTATTATTCATACCGTAAGAGAGATTACATGATGAAACATGATAGGTAGCATTCCACATCAAAAATTCTGTTATTATCATTTACCTACTCGAGGACGAGCAAGAATTAAGCTTGGGGAAGCTTGATACGTCTCCAACGTATCTATAATTTTTGATTGTTCCATGCTATTATAGTATTAATCTTGGATGTTTTATATGCCATTATATATCATTTTTTGGGACTAACCTATTAACCCAGTGCCCAGTGCCAGTTGCTGTTTTTTTGCTTGTTTTTGTCTTTTCAGAAAATCATTATCAAAAAGAGTCCAAACGAGAAAAAAACTTTGGATTAATTTTTTCTGGACTAGAAGAGACCCACGAAGCTTTGGGAGAAGACCAGAGGAGCCATGAGGAGGCGGCAAGCTTGGAGGGCGCGCCCAGGGGGGTAGACGCGCCTCCCAGGCTTGTGGGCCCCTCGTAGCCCCTCCTGATCTAATTCCAGCGCTATAAATTCCCAAATATTCCCAATATACCAGAGGGACAGAAGAGAAAACCTTTCCGCCGCCACAAGCCTCTGTTCTTCTGCGATCCCATCTGGAGGCCCTTTTCGGTACTCTGCCGGAAGGGGAATCGATCACACAGGGCTTCTTCATCAACCTTGCTGCCCCTCCGATGATGTGTGAGTAGTTTACCACAGACCTACGGGTCCATAGCTAGTAGCTAGATGGCTTCTTCTCTCTCTTTGATCTTCAATACCATGTTCTCCTCAATGTTCTTGGAGTTCTATCCGATGTAATCTTCTTTTGCGGTGTGTTTGTTGGGATCCGATGAATTGTGAGTTTATGATCAGATTATTCATGAGAAATATTTGAGTCTTCTCTGAACTCTTTTATGCATGATTATTATAGCTTTGTATTTCTCTCTGATCTATCGATTTGGTTTGGCCAACTAGATTGGTTTATCTTGCAATGGGAGAGGTGCTTTGTGATGGGTTCAATCTTGTGGTGCTCAATCCCAGTGACAGAAAGGGACATGACATGTATTTGTATTGTTGCTATTAAGGATAAAAAGATGGGGTTTAATCATATTGCTTGAGTTTACTTTGTCTACATCATGTCATCTTGCTTAAGGCGTTACTCTGTTTCATACTTAATACCCTAGATGCATGCTGGATAGCGGTCGATGGGTGGAGTAATAGTAGTAGATGCAGGCAGGAGTCGGTCTACTTGTCTCGGACGTGATGCCTATATACATGATCATTGGCATGAATCCGTCATAATTATTTGCTTTTCTATCAATTTCCCAACAGTAATTTGTTTACCCACCGTATGCTATGTGTTCGAGAAAGAAGCCTCTAGTGAAAACTATGGCCCCGGGTCTACTTTTATCATATATTAAAACCAAAAATACCTTGCTGCAATTTATTTACTTTTATTTTATTTAGTATTTTAGTTTACTATCAGAATTAATCCTTGCAAATAACCGCTAAGAGGATTGACAACCCTCTTATTTGCGTTGGGTGCGAGTGTTTGCTTCTGTGTGTGCAGGTGCGTTTAACGGGATTTTTCTTGGTTCTCCTATTGGATTGATAACCTTGGTTCTTAACTGAGGGAAATACTTATCTCTACTATACTGCATCATCCTCTCCTCTTTGGGGAAATACCAACGCAGTCTACAAGTAGCAGTTGGCAATCTATTTTCATATACAAAAACAAAGTCTATGTCTGCATGACTGAATATTACTTCTGTATTTCCAGTTGACATGAGCAACTTTTGATATGTCGACAACAAATCCTTCATTGTCACCTTGTGTTAAATTGCAATTATTCATGCCGTTAAATTGCAATTATTCATGCCAATCCCCCTCCCCCAATCATTTTGGTCCGAACACGAGAACTAAAAAGGAGAATATGATAGCACTGATCACCGAGCAAATTTGGGGAAAGCAAGTTGACGGTAGACTCACCTCATCTAATGCCCTGCTTAGGCACCTTGTCGAGCACCAGGAGCCGTTCGTTCTCCACACGCTGGCAGGGTCGCTCCGCCCAACAGCCTAGAAGAAGAGCATAACTCACATTTTTTGGAAGCCTGTTGCAACGCACAAAAAGTAGGGCGATGAGATGTCTATGGTACCTACAATTTACGGCACAATTGTTTGCGAGCACTTTGAAATGATAAACAACACCCTATGGCTATGATTCATCAATAACTGAATACGAACAGACATGCCATCCTCATCGTTGAAAGCATCAATCCCAATTCAGAGGAAAGTGAATGGTTGGTTGTGTACGTGGCTCCATCACTGTTGAGGTCATGGGGCCAGATGCTAGTTGACTTGTTCTCACCCTTAAGCCTCAGCGCACCACATATGTTATCGATCCTCCTATACTCAAATGGATGCTTCACACCTGCACCGACAAACCATCTCATTTCATCACCAACTCAAACACATCAAAGCTGGCAATTCACCGACAAATCCACATAGCCACAGAGTCACTACTCAAAGTGGATACAATTAAACAGCAAGCGGTGAGATGTAGAATTCAAATTAGCTCGTCTTCTTGTTTGAGAGAGATCGGCGAACACAGCAAGCCGCAACCACATACCTGATGCCTTCTACTTCACTCCTGTTCCAGAGATGCACGCCCAATCTTGACGCAACCTATCAATTGGGAACTTTAGCAACCTTTTGAATGGTCCTCACATACAACGAGAGATGATGGTGCATATTACATGTGAGGGATGATGGCGCATTAATTTGATATTTACATATAATGGAATAAGCACATAATGTAGTGACAATGTTTGTCTGTCCTTATTATCTTGCCACAACAAAGATAATGTTTTTGTGATAGCAGGAAACATAAATAAGAACACCTACAATGTATATATATATGAGAAAATCACACTAAAACAAACACATGATTAACCACCCTCTTCCTTAAACTTCTCCCATTTCATTCTGCTACAGATGTAACTATAGCACATGGTTGACAAACACACAATCATGGTCACTTCTCTAGACGATGTCCCTTCACTGAACGCCTCACACGCTGTTCACATTTCTTTTCCCCTTTCAGATCCAAGAACATAGTTTTTTTTAATAAAATTACATAATTAACTATCACTAAACCTTCCTAGCTGGATTGCTTCAGTAATATAAATGATCAAGTTATTTATCATATGCATACTGCTCATCAGGCGTTTGCTAAACAAACCTATGCATTGCCTTCTCCAATAATTATAAATATAGAGATGCCCACATTTCAACTGGCAAGATTGACGTGCACACGCAGCTTCTGAACCAATCAGTTATTTCACACACAAAACCACACATCACCAGCTTATAACTACAAAAAGTATACATCACCACCATGTCTAGAATTACCAATGGGTTGGGGGAGGTGTGGGGATTGGAGAAAGAAGGGAGAGAAGAGAAGACCTACTGATTTGGGCCCCACGGGGTCCTCCTTCAACGGCCCCGACGAGCTCATCACAGATCGAGATAGAGATCAGATGAGGCACACAGGTGGTGGGTGATGGAGTGATCCAGTGGAAGAATGGCCACGTTGTCACCAGAACAGGGGCACACGGAGGCTCCCATCCCTCGGGGCGGTTGTGGAGAAGGATCCAACCTCAAGCATCTTCTCGCGGCCAGAACTGATCCCCAAGGGTCGCCGTCGTCGGATCCCGTGGGGCGGCGGCATGGACGGAAGCATGTGGAGGGTCGGAGCCAGAGCGGGGGAGTGGCGGTATGTGACACCCTAGTTTTTGGCAACTTTTTCTTTTCAAAATCTTTCTGGCTTTATTTGCAATTTGGTTGGACTTTGAACCTTTTTAGTTGACTTTGGACTTATGAATTTCTCTCATTGATCCAAAGCCCTCAGCATCTTGCCAAAATCCTGTCACTCACCTTCTGGATCAATTTCCAATTCTCCATAATTCCCAATTATCCATTTTCTTCCTTTGGGAAAATCTGTCATCACTATGGGTTACAAAGCAACCTATAGTTCTGGTGACCAGAAAAATCCCAAATTAATCCCACACCTTCTTGTCATCATCTACTCCCACAATCTTCAAAAACATTTCATGGTCCAGTATAAAATTTTGTCCAGAAAACTCCCTTTGCTCTCTGGACAGCACTGGCCATTTGTGAAGCAACTCATATTTTCCCAACTCAGTAAATTCCCAGAAAATTCCCTGAGCTTCTAAGGAACCTATCTTTCCACAATATCCAAAAATATCATCTGTTCCAGTACAAATTTTCACCAGCAATATTCTGCCAAGTTTCTGTTCAATTGGAACCTCTGTGAAGGAAGTGCCAGCTAGAGGTATCCAATTGAGCTGAAATTTTTATGACATCTTCTTCTCACCAAATAACCCTGCCACACCAAAATTCAGCTCCAGAAGATCACCCAGATGAGTGCTACAAGCTCATCTAGGTTTCTGGTTCAGTACAGCACTTGTACATGAACCATATCCAAATCTTGATGAAATCTTCTCAAACTTGGCCAGCTTGGAGTCCTTCCAAAGCAGAACACCCCAGACATCTCCATTGGCTCCATCTCTAGCTCACCTCTTCTCTAGATCACTCTCAAGTTTTCTGTCAGAGACTGTAGCTGAAGCTACACTTCGAACCAGTTTGTATCTAGTCGAACCAGAGGCACAAGTGGACTAAGGGATCGAGGGTCGACGTGCTAGACAAGAAACGCCAAGCTCTCGTGGCCTCTAGACATCAGTACCTGTGGTGAGCACGACATTGGCATGCCAATGCACGCGCTCTGCACCGTGCCCGTGTCTGTGGCGTCGCGTCCGACTGCCTCGCGTCGCAGTAGCTTGTCTCCGTGCGCCGACATCCTCTCCTTCCTCCACCTGGTCGTTCTGGACTCCTCCCCTCGCCGGAGAAGCCCTCGCCGGCCGCCACGCGCGCGGGCACTGTGGCGCCCGTGCGGCCACAGTGGCTCTGCCGCTCGTCTTCTTCCTCCGCTAGCAGCCACTGTCCGCCATAACTCCTCTGCTCTCTCCCATCGCGTCGCCCGCGTCGAGCCAGCCAGCGCCGCGTACCCTTGCCGGCAACGTGTCCCGAATCCCGCCGCTTCCAGAGAGCTCCCCTCCTCCTATAAAAAGCCCTCCCCGGCCTCTCCCGAGCTCCTCACCCCACTCCTCCTAGTCCTAATCGAGCTCCCAGGCATCGAGCCACGGCCGAGAGGCCCTCTGGCCTCGCCGCTCATCGGAGATCCGCCGCCACCCGAGCCCAGCCTCCTCACCGTTCCACTTCCCCTCGGACTCTCCTGACTCCGCCATCGAGCTCGGCTCACTCCACTGACCTCGCTTGAGCTCTTCCCGAGTAGAATCGCTGCCGAAACCGCCGTCTCCGACGACCCCCGAAACCCGCCGCCGCCGGAGAAGAAGGGGACGACGCCGTCCGGCCACCTCTCGTCACCCTACTGGTACGTGCGTGTTCGTCTCCAAGCGCTCGTTCCATCCCTGCTCTCTCCCGACCTCGCCGTCGACTGCATCGCCGGCGGCCATCGTCGGAGAGCCGCATCTCTCTGTTCCCTCCCCTCCCCCTTTTAAACCTGACCGCGGGGCCCGCACATCAGCGACTCGCTCACGCGCGCCGAAGCGGTAAGTGGAGGCGCCCGGGCGAAATACGCCTTCGACGTGGCCCGCTGCTGGATTTTCTATTTTCTATTTTAATTCCAGATTTTGACCAGAACTTTGACCATCCATAACTTTTTATCCATAAGTCCAAATCAATTGATTCTTTTTGCTCTGAGTTTGTCTTGAGCTCCTCTATTTGTTGGAAAATTTTGGTATTTTTCCCATGCTCACAGAATTTCTGGTGCACAAAACAGTAGTATGTGACATTTTCAATTGCATTTTAAAAATATTTTTAGAGGGGAATTCTTTTGGATTTGAAGCCCATGAGTTTGTGGACAACCCAACCGAGCAAGGCAAGCCATGTCATCCATTGCATGAAGCATTTCAATAGTGTTGGTTATTTAATTGAATTATATGCATTATTTTACTATGTGATAATTCATAGTAAATTATTTTGATACCTAGCTACTGCCATGTTAAATTATTCCTGATAAATACCCATACTGGTTAAATGCTTGTCAACACTAAACCTAATTGGTTGATCTAGTGTCACCTGTCCAGACTTATCCGTGCAGCCACATTTGCCGGTATGGGACGGCCTTGACTTGGTCTGGCTTTGTCCTCTTTTATCGGTACCACCAAACTAGGGAGGGTTATGCGTGTGTGCTGCCCTGATCAGGTAGACGACGATAATCCTGTGAGCCCAGTTGAGTTATTTTGCCGGCGCCCCCGTTTGGGACAGTTAGTGGCCACGACGGTGGCAGGTGTCACGGGGTGACACAGGGGCCACCCAGGACATGACCCTGGGAGGGTATGATTGTCGGTGGTACGATAGAGGGGTCACGGGTCAGGCAGGTTTCGTTGGAGCACCACCGGTCCACCCGAATGGGATCACGAGGCCAGGTACTCCATAGTGTGGGTAAAGTGCGCAACCTCTGTAGAGTGTAAGAATCTATTTGAATAGCCGCGTCCACGGTATTGGACAGTCCGTACTAGGCCACTGTATGGTCAACCACCCTAAAGATAATAATGATGGAAGAACTTGTCTTATGTTCGGAAGTGCTCAGTGGATTGTGAGCATTCCTAGGGTTGTGGGACAACCCAGATGTCAGTAAGTTGGTAGTGGATACCAGTAAGTGAGCAATCCAAGCACTTAATCTGTTATTGCCATGCTATTGTTTGCTGCATTGTTTTGGTTGCCATGAGCTTGCGAGTATATTCCAAGTACTCACCTGGCGTATCATGCCAGATGCAGGAGAAGCCGAGGACGGAGGTCCCGAAGGTTCGTGCTGCGCTAACTAGGCCGTGTCCACAGCAGTGTCCCTGTGGATAGAGTTTCCCGCGCTATGTTCCGCTACGCCGTAGTCTACCCAGTAGTATCGAGGCCCTACTATGTTCCATAAATAATGTATATATTGTCATAGCACGTGCAGTGCTTCTGGCCTCGCTATCGATGTAAATTATGAGCTTGTACTCGAGATATTTCAATAAAGTTCAGTTCAGTTCTGCTCCAAGTTGTTGTGTGTTTCCAGAAGACATGATCTCTGGGTTGGAAACACCGGTAAACCGGTTCTCTGAGCCGGGGTGCCACATGGTAGGGGAGTGGTAGGGGAGGAGGTGGGGAGAGCGAGAAGGAAAGGGGTGGGGTGCGGGCGTGCGGCAGCGGCAGGCGGCTGCGGCTGTGGCTAGAGAAGGGGATGAGCGATGGCGATAGGGATTGAGGGAGGGAGAGCATGTGCCTGTTTTTTTCTGCTTTTTTCCACCGGTTTGATGTGTTCGACATGAAAAAATCGGTGGAGAAGGATGGAGACGTGGGAGGGGTGATGGGAAGAAAAAAACCCGGACGAAAATAAACCGGTGTATCAGGCTACCAACTCCTCCATTAGGAGTAAAGATAGTACAAGCACCAAACATACTCCAACTGCCTCATGACTTTTGAAGGCCACAATTGATTACTCATATCAATAGTGCACCTTCATTTCCGGAAGCCTATCCTCACAGAACCTTTTGTTTGCAAAGAAAACTTCAGATTTATTCATTAACTATTAAGATATTACAAAGAACACCAGAAGTAAAAAATACATCCACGTTCGTAGACCACCTAGCGATGACAAACGCCGACCGAATCCCACGAGATCCGCCGGAGACAAACCTCCACACGCCCTCTGACGATGCAAGAAACACCACCGAAACGGGGGCTAGGCGGGAGGACCTTATTCCATCTATAGAGAGCCATCGTTGCCTCGCATCTCTGAGCAAGACAAAAAGCCTAACAAAACTCAAAAAACATCAAACAACGGAGCCCTCCCACCGGCAAGGGTCGGGATACACCACGCCTTGACACGTCTCCAACGTATCTATAATTTTTGATTGTTCCATGCTGTTATATTATCAATCTTGGATGTTTTATATGCATTTATAGCAATTATATATCATTTTTGGAGACTAACCTATTAACTTAGTGCCCAGTGCCAGTTGCTGTTTTCTGCCCTGTTTTTGTTTTACAGAAAATCAATACCAAACGAAGTCCAAATGCCACGAAACTTTTTGGAGATTTTTTATTGGACAAGATAAACACTAGAAGCTTCGGGAGAGGACCAGACGCCAGAAGGGGTGGCCAGGAGCCACCAGGGCGCGCCTGGGGGGGCAGGCGCGCCCTGGTGCCTCGTGGGCCCACCCCAGCTCCGTTTGACCTAATTCCACCACTATAAATTCAGAAAAAATCAGAAACCCTTAGGGGAGTCCACGAAATACTTTTTCCGCCGCCGCAAGTTTCTGTTCTCGAGAGATCCCATCTGGAGGCCTTCTCCGGTACTCCGCCGGAGGGGGAATCGATCACGGAGGGGCTCTACATCAACCTTGCTGCCCTTCCGATGATGCGTGAGTAGTTTACCACAGACCTTTGGGTCCATAGTTAGTAGCTAGATGGCTTCTTCTCTCTTTTTGATCTTCAATACAATGTTCTCCTCGATGTTCTTGGAGTTCTATCCGATGTAATTACTTTTTGCGGTGTGTTTGTTGGGATCCGATGAATTGTGAGTTTATGATCAGATTATCCATGAATATTATTTGAGTCTTATCTGATCTCTTTTATGCATGATTATTATAGCTTCCTATTTCTTCTCCGATCTATTGATTTGGTTTGGCCAACTAGATTGATTTTATCTTGCCATGGGAAGAGGTGCTTTGTAATGGGTTCGATCTTGCGGTGCTCAATCCCAGTGACAGAAAGGGACATGACACGTATGTATCATTGCTATTAAGGGTAAAAAGATGGGGTTTATTCATGCGTGAGTTTATCTTGTCTACATCATGTCATCGTTCTTAAGGCATTACTCCGTTCTTTATGGACTTAATACACTAGATGCATGTTGGATAGCGGTCGATGTGTGGAGTAATAGTAGTAGATGCAGGCAGGAGTTGGTCTACTTGTCTTGGACGTGATGCCTATATACATGATCATTGCCTTGGATATCGTCATGATTATTTGCTTTTCTATCAATTGCCCAACAGTAATTTGTCTACCCACCGTATGCTATTTTCTATGAGAGAAGCCTCTAGTGAAAACTATGGCCCCCGGGTCTATCTAAATCATATTACTAAAACCCTAAAAATATTGCTGCCATTTTCTTTTATTTATTTTATTTTGTATTTTTGTTTCAATCTATCTATCTATCACATACAATTTAATCTTGCAATTGACCGCCGAGGGATTGACAACCCCTCGTTTGCGTTGGGTGCAAGGATTTGTTGTTTGTGTGCAGGTGCTGCTAACGAGGTGTTGCGTGATTCTCCTACTGGTTCGATCACCTTGGTTTCATAACTGAGGGAAATACTTATCTCTACTGTGCTGCATCATCCCTTCCTCTTCGGGGATAATACCAACGCAAGCTACAAGTAGCAGGAAGAATTTCTGGCGCCGTTGCCGGGGAGACATCATCAACATCTATCAAGTACCTTTGCATAAACTCTCATCTTCTTGCATTTACTTTATTTGCCATTTACCTCTCGTTTTCATCTCCCACACTTCTAAAACGTTTTTACAAAAATACAAAAATATTTTCCGTTTGCCTTTTTCTTGTTTGCTTGTTTGCTTGCTTGTTATCTTGTTTGCGTAGTCATGATGTCTCAAGAAAATACAAATTTGTGTGATTTTTCCAATACTAATAATAATGATTTTATTAGTACTCCGATTGCTCCTCCCGCCGCTAGTGCGGAGACTTGTGATATTAATGCCGCTTTGCTAAATCTTGTTATGAAAGAACAATTTTCCGGTAGTCCTAATGAAGATGCTGCATCCCATCTTAACACTTTCGTAGAATTGTGTGACATGCAAAAGAAAAAAGATGTGGATAATGATATTGTGAAATTAAAATTATTCCCATTCTCATTACGGGATCGTGCAAAAATTTGGTTTTCATCTTTACCACGAAATAGTATCGATTCTTGGGATAGGTGTAAAGATGCTTTTATTACTAAGTATTTTCCTCCCGCGAAAATTATTTCTCTTAGAAATCAAATTATGAATTTCAAGCAACTTGATCATGAAAATGTTGCCCAATCTTGGGAGAGGATGAAATTAATGATAAGAAATTACCCTACTCATGGTTTAAATTTATGGATGATCATACAAAAAAATTATGCGGGATTGAATTTTGTTTCTAGAAATCTTTTAGATTCCGCCGCGGGTGGTACTTTTATGGAAATTACTTTGGGGGAAGCGACTAAATTGCTTGATAATATTATGGTAAATTATTCACAATGGCATACTGAAAGAACTCCTACTAGTAAAAAAGTGAATTCTATTGAAGAAATTAGTACTTTGAGTGATAAAGTTGATGCGCTTATGAAATTGGTTGCTAGTAAAAATACTCATATTGATCCTAATGATGTGCCATTATCCACTTTGATTGAGCAAAATAATGACCCCGTAGATGTGAATTTTGTCTCGCGAAGCAATTTTAATAATAATGCTTATAGAGGTAATTTCAATGCTAGACCGTTTCCTGGAAATTCCTCTAATAATTATGGCAATCCTTATGGTAATTCTTATAATAATAATAGGATGCCCTCTGATCTCGAAAGTAATATTAAAGAATTTATTAATGCTCAAAAAGTTTTTAACACTACGATAGAAGAAAAAATGAGTAAACTTGATGATATGTCTAGGAGCATTGATAGAATTATTCATGATGTGGAAAATCTTAAGACTAAATTTTTTCCACCCAAAATTGATATTAGTGAATCAATTAAAGCTTTATATGTCCCCATGGATGAGAGTAAGAAAAGAACCGCCATGCTAAAAGATAAACGAGAATTTTTAGAAAAAGCGATTCCTCCCGGTTTTTATCGTAGTAATGATGAGGATATTAAAATGATTGGTGTTTCATCTATTGAATCTTTGTTTAGCAATATAAAACTTGATGAGAAGGGGACTGAAGAAGAGTCAACTTTAACTAGTAGGCGTTCCCATAATTCGGAGGGTGAAAATCTTAACGAAAAATTTGCTAAAAGTGGGTTTGGAGAGGTAAAACTTTAAATAGCGATGTGCCCACTCTCTTGGATTACAAAGATTTTAATTATGATAATTGTTCTTTGATTGAGTGCATTTCTTTGTTACAATCCATGCTAAATTCACCCAACGCTTATGAGCAAAACAAGGCTTTTACTAAACACATCGTAGAAGCAATGATGAAGGCGCTAGAAGAAAAGTTAGAACTAGAAATTTCAATTCCTAGAAAATTATATGATGAATGGGAACCCACCATTAAAGTTAAAATTAAAAATTATGAGTGCAATGCTTTATGTGATTTGGGTGCTAGCGTTTCCACAATTCCAAAATCTTTATGTGATGTGCTAGGTTTCACCAATATAGATGAATGTTCTCTTAATTTGCCCTTGGCGGATTCTACTATTAAAAAACCAATGGGTAGAATTAATGATGTTCTTATTCTTGCAAATAGGAACTATGTGCCCGTTGATTTTATTGTACTTGACATTGAATGCAATTCTTCTTGCCAAATAATACTTGGTAGACCGTTCTTACGAACCATAGGTGCCGTTATTGACATGAAGGAAGGGAATATAAAATTTCAATTTCCATTAAAAAGGGTATGGAACATTTCCCTAGGAATAAAATTAAAGCACCATATGAATCAATTATGAGGGCCTCTTATGGAATCAACTTAAAAGATGACAATACTTAAAAACTATGCATTATGCCTAGCTAGGGGCGTAAAACAATAGCGCTTGTTGGGAGGCAACCCAATGAATAAAATAATTTTTTTCTGTTATTGTGTGTTTTCACAATTATTCTACTGGTATGATTGTGTTTTTGTGTTTTTAATTAGTGTTTGTGCCAAGTAAAGCCTTTAGGATGATTTGGAAGATAGTATAATTGATGCTGTTTGGAAAACAGAAAGTTTTGCGTCCAGTGCCCAAATTTTGTTTCTGTACTGGAGCGTCAGAAAAATCTGAAATTTTTCCACAGTATTGGTACATGAATTTCCCACGTTGTACTAATTTTTCAGAATTTTTGGAGTTACATAAGTATGGATTTTAAATAGATTGCTACAGACTGTTCTGTTTTTGACAGATTTTATTTTTGATGCACTACTTGCTTGTTTTGATGAATCTATGGATTGTATCGGGGGGTATAAGCCATGGTGATGTTAGAGTACAGTAGTTAGAATGAAAAAAATAAAATATGAATGGGTTTGCAACAGTACTTAAAGTAGTGATTTATTTTGTTATCGTAACGGATCTCACAAAGGTTTTGTTGAGTTTTGTGTGATTGGAGTTTTCAAGTTTTGGGTGAGATCACGATGGATGAAGGAATAAGGAGTAGCAAAAGCCTAAGCTTGGGGATGCCCAAGGCACCCCAAGGTAATATTCAAGGAAGACTCAAGCGTCTAAGCTTGGGGATGCCCCGGAAGGCATCCCCTCTTTCTTCTACCAACCATCGGTAATTTTACTTGGAGCTATATTTTTATTCGTCACATGATATGTGTTTTGCTTGGAGCATCTTGTATTATATGAGTCTTTGCTTTGTTTGCTTTTTAGTTTGTCACAATCATCTTTTCTGAACACACCTATCTTGAGAGAGCCACACGTTTATCATCATTTGTTAGAATACTCTATGTGCTTCACTTAAATTTTTTGAGCTAGGCAGTTGCTCTAGTGCTTCACTTAAATATTTTTGAGCACGGTGGTGGCTATATTTTGAAGAAATAAACTCTCATGCTTCACTTATATTATTTTGAGAGTTGATTAAAATTTTGAAGAAATGAATTCTCATACTTCACTTATATCATTTTGAGATTTGATAAGATTGAAATTTTGAAGAAATATTTGCACTCTCATGCTTCACTTAAATCTTTTTGAGAGTTGATGATAGTAACGGTAATTTGCACAAGATATGAATTTGGTCCCAAAGTGATGAATATTCAAGAGGGATATAATAAAAACTTTCATATAGATCATTGGATATGATAAGTGTGATTCCTTGCAATAGTTTTGCGATATGGAAATGATAATATGTGAGTCATGTTAGTGAGTAATTGTGATTTAGTAAGAATATTAGTGTTAAAGTTTGTGATTCCCTATGCATGCACATCAAGTCAATAGTTATGCAAAGAAATTAAATCCTACTTATGGTGCATTATTCGGTGTTAGTTATGTTCAATGCATGTTTATGACCGTTTTTTGCTTTTTGGTTGGTTGCTTCTCAATCTATTTGCTAGCCTTCATTTGTACTAAGCGGAAATACTGCTTGTGCATCCAAAATCCTTAAACCCAAGTTGTGCCAAATGAGTCCACTATATCTACCTATATGCGGTATTTCAATGCCGTTCCAAGTAAATTTGCGTGTGCCAACTCTAATTTTCAAAATAATTTTTCCGTTTTGTGTGCCCGTACCGCTCATGAAGCGGCAGGGGGTGGCCATTATTTTCCATGCTAGGTGTGTTATTCTCACGATGAGTGTTTATTCACTTGTCATTGCACGAGAGAATGGTTGGTAATAGGGATGTCCAGTCTCACAATGAAATAAAAAATTAATAACAACAAAATTCCTTGGAAAGTGTTGGTTTGGAGGGCACCCGTGGATATGGCTAGCCATGGATTGTGAAAGAATGGTGTAAAGGAAATAAACTTTACTTTCTGTTTGGGAACCGCCTATGATGTGTCTAGCATGGAAAATATTGGGAATTCTCGGTCGTTTTCGTTGACAGGAAAAGCATGCCTCTCAAAATATTTTATCTCTTTAATTTCAGCCTTGAGCTCTGGCACATTTGACAAATCTCTGCTTCCCTCTGCGAAGGGCCTATCTATTTACTTTTATGTAATTTTTATTTTTACTTTGAGTCTCCATCTTCTCTTATAAAGCACCAACTAGAGAGCACTATTGTCATACTTGTGCATTGGATGTAGCTAATATTTGAGTGTGTTTCATGAATGGATCAATGATTGAGCATAATGGGCTAGGGATAACTTTCTTTAACGTTGATATTTTGAAAGACATGGTTGCTTGTTAGCATGCTTGAGTATTTATATCTTCATGTCAAATTATAGACTATTGCTTTGAATCATTCAAGTCCAATGTCCATGCTATAAAAGAAAAGAATATGTGATGAATATGATAGGCAGCATTCCACATCAAAAATTCTGTTTTTATCATTTACCTACTCGAGGACGAGCAGGAATTAAGCTTGTGGATGCTGATACGTCTCCAACGTATCTATAATTTTTGATTGTTTCATGCTATTATATTATCAATCTTGGATGTTTTTATATGCATTTACAGCAATTATATATCATTTTTGGAGACCAACCTATTAACTTAGTACCCAGTGCCAGTTGCTGTTTTCTGCCCTGTTTTTGTTTTACAGAAAATCAATACCAAACGAAGTCTAAATGCCACGAAACTTTTTGGAGATTTTTTATTGGACAAGATAAACACTAGAAGCTTCGGGAGAGGACCAGACGCCAGAAGGGGTGGCCACGAGCCACCAGGGCGCGCCTGGGGGGGGGGGGCAGGCGCGCCCTGGTGCCTCGTGGGCCCACCCCAGCTCCGTTTGACCTAATTCCACCACTATAAATTCAGAAAAAAAATCAAAAACCCTTAGGGGAGTCCATGAAATACTTTTTCCGCCGCCGCAAGTTTCTGTTCTCGAGAGATCCCATCTGGAGGCCTTCTTCGGTACTCCGCCGGAGGGGGAATCGATCACGGAGGGGCTCTACATCAACTTTGCTGCCCTTCCGATGATGCGTGAGTAGTTTACCACAGACCTTCGGGTCCATAGTTAGTAGCTAGATGGCTTCTTCTCTCTTTTTGATCTTCAATACAATGTTCTCCTCGATGTTCTTGGAGTTCTATCTGATGTAATCACTTTTTGCGGTGTGTTTGTTGGGATCCGATGAATTGTGAGTTTATGATTAGATTATCCATGAATATTATTTGAGTCTTCTCTGATCTCTTTTATGCATGATTATTATAGCTTCGTATTTCTTCTCCGATCTATTGATTTGGTTTGGCCAACTAGATTGATTTTATCTTGCCATGGGAAGAGGTGCTTTGTAATGGGTTCAATCTTGCGGTGCTCAATCCCAGTGACAGAAAGGGACATGACACGTATGTATCATTGCTATTAAGGGTAAAAATATGGGGTTTATTCATGCGTGAGTTTATCTTGTCTACATCATGTCATCGTTCTTAAGGCATTACTCCGTTCTTTATGGACTTAATACACTAGATGCATGATGGATAGCGGTCAATGTGTGGAGTAATAGTAGTAGATGCAGGCAGGAGTCGGTCTACTTGTCTTGGACGTGATGCCTATATACATGATCATTGCCTTGGATATCGTCATGATCATTTGCTTTTCTATCAATTGCCCAACAGTAATTTGTCTACCCACCGTATGCTATTTTCTATGAGAGAAGGCTCTAGTGAAAACTATGGCCCCTGGGTCTATCTAAATCATATTACTAAAACCCTAAAAATATTGCTGCCATTTTCTTTTATTTATTTTATTTTGTATTTTTGTTTCAATCAATCTATCTATCACATACAATTTAATCTTGCAATTGACCGCCGAGGGATTGACAACCCCTCGTTTGCGTTGGGTGCAAGGATTTGTTGTTTGTGTGCAGGTGCTGCTAACGAGGTGTTGCGTGATTCTCCTACTGGTTCGATAACCTTGGTTTCATAACTGAGGGAAATACTTATCTCTACTGTGCTGCATCATCCCTTCCTCTTCGGGGATAATACCAACGCAAGCTACAAGTAGCACGCCTCTATGGCCCTAAGACCACAGGAGACGAGGTAGACTGGCGGCGACGCCGGTGGGAGGCATGAGAAACCCTAGCACGCTGGGTGTAGGGTACGAGCGGCCGCATCCTCGAAGAACCGTAAAGCAAAGCGTGCTTGGCTTGGAGAAATTTAAGGATGGATGACCAACTGAGAAGTTTTTCCCAGGTGCGTAGGAAAAACTAGTGTTGGTATGTGGGGGAACCAATGGGTTTGGCTAGGGCATTACAGTTACACCCCCACCCCACCCCCACACACAAAAACATCTTTTTTAGGAAAATACTATTGACACTTTATTCCAAGATAGACAGAGTTACATCTTTGAGTACACGCGGTAAAACGAAATAAGGAGGTTCATCCTCCCATTAAACAAACAACTTCGAATCATAAGCATGTCTGGCTAAGAAGTGTGTCAAACTATTAGCTTCCCTAGGGCGGTGTTGGAAACTTAAAATGTGTTATTTCATGTGCTAGCTGGAAACAGTCCGTCATGATCGCTGAGTAGGGTGCTCGAATATCTGTTTCTCCCTTGCAAGCTTCGATGATCTCTAGGCAATCATATTCCATTACCACCCTTGAGCATCCAATATCATGGGCCAACCGAAGACCACATTGTAGAACAAGAGCTTCCGTAGAGGTAGCATCCTGAACTTGCACAATTTTTTCTGCTACCCCGCCACAGCTTGACCTCTTGAAGCGCGGACGATCGCTGCCATCGCACCCGAACCGTTCTCAAGAAGGAAGCATCAGTATTAACTTTGTACATGCCAACCGACGGTTTCGCCCATCTCACAATCTACATCGAGTCCCTGGGGATCTTTCCAGCATAAGTTCCTGTTATCACATGTATTGAAAAAGATGAACTTGGGGGGGAGGGGGGTTGATGCTGACTTCTTTCTTCGCTTCTCATTGCTCCCACCATATGTACCAGGCTCCGACGGACATTATCTCCTGAAGGCCAAATTGTCCGAGCACGGGGGACTTCTACTTTGGCCATCATGGTATTTCTTCTAACACCACCAAACCCAAATGATCAACAGCCAGCACCTGATTGATAAGGTGCACTATCCTGAGCGTCGTCCAAACTCTCTGTGCTCGAGTGCATGTAAACAGCAAACGCTGAATATGTTCACAACCTTACTGACAAATGGGGCATTGGGATGGCACTTTGATATGTCGGTGCACCAGGACTCCCATACCTAGGATCACGCCACGAATAGCCCGCTACATGTAGATTTTGATCTTACTACAAACTTAAGATTCCAAATAGCCCACCATGCCGAATTTACATTTGAAGATTCTGTACCAGCCACACGAGAACCGAATTGATGTTCCCACTCCGTTTAGTATGTTGAGCGAACCGTGAACACAAATATTTGGTCCTATGCCAAGCCACAAAAATCCTCATTCAACTGCTCTGTCAGTGGAATTCTCTCACTATCCACATGAAGGAATAGACTTCTGATCAACTCCTGTCCCATGTTCTCGTATAGGGGTCAATGAGCTCATCTACTGTTCTTAACAAGATGTTGCCTTTCCTCGTGTATACCGTTCATGTGGGGCTACCAGGCACCCAATGATCCTCCCAAATATTTAGTTTTTCTCCCGTTCCCACTCTCCAAATATGGCCCCTTCTGAAAGTTTGTAACCCAACAACAATGATTTGCCATGTATAGGAATATCCATTCTTTGGTCCTACTCTCAGCAAATTGCCATCTCGGAAGTACTTAGGTATCAGAACCTGTTCACACAGTGTATCTGGATGAGTAATCATTCTCCAACTCTGCTTTGCCAGCATTGCTAAATTGAAAGATGCAAGTCCCTAAAGCCCATACCACCTTTGTCCTTTTAAAGACACAGTTGCCGCCATGCTACCCAATGCATCTTCTCCTCCTCCTCAGAATCACCCCACCAAAATTCTTCCATGACATTTGTTATTTCCTTACATACCTTTTTAGGGATTTTAAACACAACCATCGCAAAAAAACAGAATAGTTTGGATGACAACTTTCAGTAGGATTTCCTTGCCCCCTCCCCCCCAAGACAAAAGCTTCTCCTTCCATCCCTTTAGTTTTTTTTTGATTAAAAGGGATTCCTCCCCTGATTTCATTAAAGAAACCAAGTTGTTTTACAACCAAAACGCAACCAACCCCAACGCTACAACCGCACTAAGCGCAAAGAAAACGAAGCTCTAGACGATCAACATACTAGGAGGAAAGGCCAACAATCTAAGATAATGTTTACAGGGACACACCAATCCTTGCCACTCAACACACCATGCGCAAGCACAACAAATCCAGCCCTTTAGGTTGTTTACAATTCTTTCAGCCAAGTGAGCGAAACTATCACTTCTGTCCAGACCCACCATAGATGGGAGACCGAGGTAAGTATTTGAAACTGCTTTGGTCTACACACATATCAGCTTTAACATCAACACTGACATTAGGACTGAAAAAATACTGATCTTTCCTACACTCACCAACTGCACAGAACTAGCACAATATTCATCTAGCACCCGTCTCAATGAGGTTGCATTGATCATATCCGTCTTCATGAGGACAAGGAAACCATCAACATGTAATAAAGTGTGATGCCACAAACCTCCTCTTTACGAGTCAAAACACTAGATAATCCTTCTTCACACATTAGGAACAAGTCCCGTAACAGAGGCCCCTAGTCGGAATAAAACCTTTTATTTCTTGATCATCATATCTAACCTTGTATTTAACAGACCTTACACATGTCAACAAGAGCTCCACAAATCTCTCTATGGAAACTTAGTTCCAGCATCATTTTCTCCAAAAACAAAATCCACTCCACACGATCGTAAGCTTTATGCATGTCCAATTCAACCGCACAAGACCCCACTCTCCTCTTCTTATTTTTGATCATGTGTAGGCATTCATAAGCTAAAAGGATATTATATGCACGCGGTTTTTTCTTTGCAGGGATTTTATACATGGAAATTCAACGTCCACATTATTTATTTATTTTCTTGACGATTTATCACATTATGAATGTTTACACTTTCAAATTGGGTGATGCTAAGTAGGTAGAAGTGGGATGTGGAATACTCGATACTCGACAATGGTCTAATAGTGTCAATCCTATCCAATGTTGCTTATACAGAAAACTGGGATTGATAAATTAATATGAATGCTTGTGAGTGTAATGTCAAACTAAGATTAAGCAGTAAATGGTTCAAGATATTCTCAATCACCCACACGAGGAGCCACCGGTTATATGATAAGCAATGTATAGCTAGTGCCACTTTCATCTTTTAGTCCTATTAAGTTTTAAAGTTCACAACATATCGTTGTCAACATTCTTGTTTACTTTGCAATCTTCTATAGCCGAGGTGTATGTCCACTTAGGGCATCTCCAACACCGACCCTCAAACCGCCCGCATACGTCCGGACCGCGCTGTCCGAACGTGTTGTGTCATCCAACGCAGGCATGTATCGGTCCACAGGGCGGTCTGGACGCACATTCTCCCGCAAACCGGAGACAAACGTGTGTGTGTGGGGGGGGGGGAGGGGGGCTTTGCGGACGTCCGGACTGCTCCCAAGGCCGCGTCTGACCGCCCTGGCCCACCCAAACCCCCACCCGCCCCTCCCGCGCTTTCCATCCCACATGCCGCGCCGCAGCACCGCATTCATGCCGGTCCAGAGCATACAGCGGCCGACGTTGATGCCCACGATTTGACTAGACGGGAAGGCGGCGCAGATGGACGCGACCTCTCGTGTGTCGCTGCTTCAATGCGGACGCCGCGTCCCAAGAAACCAACTCCGGCCGCTGCGCCGCATTAAAGCGGGCTGACCGCCCCTCCGCCTGGCCTGGCCGCGGCTATTTAAGCCCTGCGCCGGCAACGCACAAATCTGCACTCCCCCTCCCTGAGCACCACATCGTACTCCTCCCCCTCGCCGTCACCTTGTCGAGCCCTTCCTCCTCTCTGAGCCCAGCGGCGATGCCGAAGTCTTGGTTCTCCGCGCTGGTAGGCGGCGCCGGTGGAAGTTCCTCTTTAGGCGGATCGTGGCGCCGCCGCCCTCGCTCTCCGGGACCATCTGCAGCCATGGCGGCGGGCTCCTCCGGCGACGAGGAGGACCAACCGCAGCAACGGCCCCGTCTCCTGTCGGAGGCGGCTCTGACGGACAAAGAATTCGTCCGTCAGATGGAGATCATGACGGAGCGTTCGCTCCGTCACATGGGCCCGCCGCCTCCATCGCCGGCGCGCGTGAAGGAGGAGCCACCGTCCCCGCCGCGCGTCTGAGTTAAGCGGGAGTCGGCATCCCCACTCCGACAGGTGAAGGATGAGCCGGCGTCTCCGCCGCGCAACCGCGGCCTCCACATCGGTGGCCACGTGAAGCAGGAGCCGGCGTCCCCCTAGCACCTCCGCCGCGTGAAGGACGTGCCGGCGTCGCCCCCGCCGCACAGCCGCTACGTGCGGATCGACGAGCCCTCCTCACCACCGCGACGCCACCGCCACCTGATAAAGGAGGAGTTGCCGCCCGCGATCGCCAAGGCGCGTGGCCGCATCCTCCACTACCTCGCAGGAGGCGGTCATGGCGGTGCCTCCAGCTCTCGGGCCGTGGTATCCTAGGTAGAGCGCGCGGAGCGCGCGGCGTGGCAGCAGGCGAGGTACGACTGGCGCAATGCCGGTCGCGGCTTCGCGTTCGCCAAGACGGACGTGGTGCCGGAATGGGTTCGCAACGACCCGGACCTCGCTGCGGCGTGGGCGCTCGACCGCTCCGTCACCACCGCGGAGACGGCCGCCAGGCGCCGCCGCTGCCTTGACGGCGAGCTCGCCAAGATCGACGAGGAGTGGTCGCTTAGTGACTGCTCCGCCAACGCTGGCAAGGGCAAGGCCGCCGCCGAGGCGCCGCCGGCGCCTTCGACGTGGCCAAGGCGGCCCTTCGCACAGCGCAACAGGAGGCGGAGCGGCTCCTCCGCGAGCGTCACACAACCGCTGCCCTCCGGCATCCTTGCGCCGCTGGAGGGACGTCGGCGGTGCGGCAGGACAGGGTGGCCACACTTACGAGGTGGTTGTCCGATATAGGTTTAGTTTTCTAGTAAAACGGTCGAAATATCGTCCGTTTATGTAAATTATATCCGAACTTGAATGAAATCTGCCCGGTTTGAACGAATTTCTTCCGTTTCGTTTCAATAGTTGTTGAAATGTATGCGGGCAACGTTGATGGCGGCCTCCCGCATCCATGTCCGCGGACTGGTCCCCCTGTCCGCGGACAGATGCGGGAGGAAATTTACGGGTCGCCGTTGGAGATGCCCTTAGTAAATCATATGGAACATCACCTGTTTAGTTTTCAGCCTTCGGTTAATATGTCCCCCGCATAAAAAAATGGGACCAGTCCGCGGACACGGATGCGGGAGGAAATTTACGGGTCGCCGTTGGAGATGCCCTTAGTAAATCATCTGGAACATCACCTGTTTAGTTTTCAGCCTTGGTTAATATGTCCCGCGCATAAAAAAAAGTCTGCGGTTGGATGTTGCTTAGCTGAACTCAACATATACGGTGTCCTAGACACCAAATAAGGCTAAAATAGCAAGTGCAAGTAGATTGCAAATTACTCACGGTTACTATTTGCACATGTTTGTTTGCCTTCTTACAAATTCAAGCATCTTATAAACCCTTCCATTGTATACTATAGGTAATACTACTTATTTAGCTCAGTGACAAAGAAGGTGTAGGTTTGCTCAGAATCCACACAAAATTAGCAAACCCATTGTTTTTCTTCTCTGCCGTGGAAGATATGCTCCCAAATTCGGCAGTCGTTCATCGTTTCTGTGGACACGGGCAGCTCGCCGCCCTGCACCATCCGACGCGCCAAATATCTCGAGTGACCCCACCTTCTGACTCTCCCACTGACAACGAAGAGCTCGTCCCCACCAATCCCGTTAACCCCCCTCTCCGCCGGCTCCGTGCCATATCTCCACGGAACGGATAAGCCACTGAAATCCAAGAAATGTCGCAGCTTTCCATTGAGAGTGGGCCCATAAAAACGCGGCCCACGAATGGGACCCTTGCATCAGTGAACAATGCGCGTACCTCTTGGTGACCGTTTGTCTCAAAAAAAAAAAAAACCTCTTGGTGACCGTAGGTTATTTACCCGAGGCGGATTAACAACCCGGCGTGACGGCGAGATACGCAGGCAACGGCGACACCCTTCCCTCCCCGTCTCGGTTCGTCTCGTCCTCTGCCTTCCTCTGTTCCTCATCTCCCCACCTCACTCCGCCCCCTCCCCACCGATTCCTCCACGCGAGGCCCTCGAGCTGCTCCCGTCCTCCCGGTCGCGAATCTAGGGTTCGGGGCCCGCCCCCTCCCTCTCCCATGGCCTCCGCCGCCGCCGAAACCCTCGTCTCGCTCCCCATCGTGCCCCCCTCCCGGTCGCTCCTCCGCCCCCTCCGCAGGCGACCTGCTTACAGAGGCAGCGCCGCGTCGGTCCGCCTATCTGCCGTGCCGCCCCGGGGCCTCGGGTTCGCCCTCATCCATCGTCGCATTCGCAGCCCGCTGGCGGCGCGCGCCAACGTCGAGCACGACGGCGACGGCGCCTCCGGGTCAGGAGAGGCCTCGTCCACCGGGGACGGCGACCGCGACGCGGCGGCGGAGCAAGGAAGTGATAGCGCGGGCACGAGTACCACCAGCGCGGCTGCAACGCCGCCGTCACCGCCCTCTTCCTCGAAGAGGGGGGAAAACAAGTGGCGCCGGCGGGTGGTTAAGGGTGGCGGTGTTGGCCGATGGATTTGGGAGCCCATAGTGCAGGGCCGGGAGATGGGGTTCCTCCTGCTACAGCTCGGGTTTGCCATATTCGCTCTCCGCATGCTGCGGCCGGAGATCACGTTGCCTGGCTCAGAGCCCCGGCCACAGACCACTTACATCAGCGTCCCGTACAGCGACTTCCTGGCGAGCATTGATAAGGACCAGGTTAAAAAGGTTGAGGTGGATGGGGTGCACGTTATGTTCCGGCTCCGGCCCGAGGTTGAGGCCAGTGTGGTGGAGCAGCCACAAACACAAACAGATGGCGTTGCTGATAATGCTGCCATTTCGAGGAGAATCGTCTTCACAACGACACGGCCAGTGGACATTAAGACTCCATATGAGAAGATGGTGGAGAATAGTGTTGAGTTTGGGTCGCCAGATAGGAGGTCCGGCGGCATGCTCAATTCAGCCTTGGTAAGGCACTTCAGCTGAAAGTTATCTGTGTTACACGTTTGATTATTATGGCTCGAAATTGTTGCAGTAATAGCATTTTAGACCATTAGTGACATGTCAATAGGGAACAGGGGAAATATGATTTACTACATATGGTGACAGAGATTGTAGAATTCGAGATGGTGTTTAGTTTAGAAAAGGAAGAACAATTTGGAATGTTATTTCCCTTAGGATGGTTTGTTTCAGCAATCTAGATTTTATATGCGTTAACTAGCTAGATGTGACGTACTGGCAATGAAGGAGAAAAAAAAAAGATCAGTGTTTGTTACGTGTCAACACTTAGAGATGCTCGCAAGAGACTAGAATCCAATATTTTTATTGTTCTGCGTGAAACAAAAGCATAACATTTGCTCAATTCTCCCAGCGGCTGCTTTTTTATAGCAAGCAAACAAAAGTACTCCCTCTGGTCCTTTTTAGTCTGCATATAAATTTTGTCCAAAGTCAAAGTATCTCTACTTTGACCAAACTTCTAGAAAAAAGTATCGACATTCACAATGCCAAATCAATATTTTTGGATTCATTATGAAATTTTGTTTCATAGTATATATATTTGGTATTGTAGAAGTTGATACTTTTTAATATAAATTTGGTCAAACTTTGCAAAGTTTGACTTGACAAAAATCTAATACGCGGAGTAAAAAGGACCGGAGGGAGTACTTGTTGCTAAATTTTGTTAGTATGTACTCCATAACTACATATTTAATTGACCCTACAATCGTTGTAGATGCTTAAGCAATCTAGCATCCTTGGTTGTTTTGGTTATCCCTAAACCAAGATTTATAAGAATGTAAAGTTGAATCCTGGTGCATCTATTTCCTTGCTTTCACGTGCAAAAGGAAGGGTTAAACTATTGTCAAGAGTAATGTAGAAGTAGATGCTTCTTTTTTGAATTAATTCTTTCGTTCTCCCAATCCTATGCAGAAAATTAAGTTCCACCATTCCGCGATGATATCAAATACGCAAATACAAATTAACAATACTGAGGCTTAGAATCGCAACTCACATGCATTTTGCTCGCTTTTTTTTCTGCCCTTGCTGGGCCACCACACTTGCATGCTATTGTGCTCAGTAATCATGTGTCAACTGTAGCACAGCGGAAGTCTAGGTAAGAAAAACTGTAATATAGCTTCCTAGTAACTGTACACTCAAGATTTTACAGAACTACATATGAATGAGTTAATAAGCAGGATGGAACTAGTGATGGATTTCTTCACATGAAAAAACGATAAATTGAACCCCAGTTTGATATGTCAACTTATGTACCCAGCCTAATACAGGAATATGTAATCCTTAATTTGATCCACCAAATAGAAATTTCAGACTGGAAATATTACCGATGTGTGTTGATAGTGCAAGGGGTAATCTAGTATGTTTGTGTATGTTTACATTGTTCAGTGTTCATGTCCACGTGTACAAGTTTTTCTTCAACCTGTGCTTTTGGCCCTAACTACACTCTTATATTGTGCAGGTGGCACTTATTTATGTTGTATTAATTGCAGTAGTTCTTCAGCGACTGCCAATAAGCTTTTCTCAGGTACTGATGTGTGTATATATTTTTCTACCCCAGTCAACTGGCGAATATGCTCTTTAAATTCGATTTTTATAGACATTGTTTCTTGTGTACTATCAGCAATCAACAGGCCAGCTGAGGAATCGGAAGAATTTGAACTCTGGTGGGGCAAAAGTTTCAGAAACTGCCGATATCGTTACATTCGCTGATGTGGCTGGAGTAGACGAGGCCAAAGAAGAGTTGGAAGAAATTGTGGTATGGGTTTTATGATGACTTGTTACTGGTAATCTTGTATTCTAGTATGTGCAGTGATGTTCTGGTCTATCTATTGATTGGAGGAAAATAAGCTGGTTTTATCTTTTCATTATGTTCAGGAGTTCCTAAGGAACCCAGAAAAATATATTCGTCTTGGTGCACGTCCTCCTCGAGGTGTCTTGTTGGTTAGTTCTGCATTTATTTATAGTAGTTAGTGTTGCTTGGTTATTGCGTTTGTTACTTACAGTGCAATTCTTTGTACAGGTGGGCCTTCCAGGAACTGGAAAGACACTCCTTGCTAAAGCTGTAGCAGGGGAAGCGGAAGTTCCATTCATAAGTTGTTCTGCAAGTGAATTTGTGGAGCTATATGTAGGCATGGGAGCAGCTCGAGTACGTGAACTATTTGCTAGGGCCAAAAAGGAATCGCCGTCAATTATTTTTATTGATGAGGTAATCTAGCATTAATGGATATAATTACTTTTGTCTATTCAGATGCATGCTAACCCTTTGCATTCGGCTGCTCTTTGTAGATTGATGCCGTGGCAAAAAGTCGTGATGGCCGGTACCGTATCGTCAGTAACGATGAGCGTGAGCAAACACTAAATCAACTGCTCACGGTAGGATAATAACAATAGTTTCTTACTCTTGAGTCTTTACTTCCATGATATCCCTATTCTTGGTTTAGCCATTGTTAATTTTCTCTTTTTTTTTAGGAAATGGATGGTTTTGATACCAACTCAGCTGTCATTGTACTTGGAGCAACAAACAGGGCAGATGTTTTGGATCCTGCCCTTCGGCGCCCAGGGAGATTTGACCGTGTAGTCACGGTTAGCTTCTGTTCTCAACACAAGTGTATCACTTGCATCTTAGTTTTCAGACGTGACGGACATTTTCGTGACAGGTTGAAGCTCCCGATAAATTTGGAAGAGAATCTATTCTGAAAGTTCATGCGAACAGAAAAGAGCTTCCGCTTGGTAAAGATGTAGATCTCAGTGGCATTGCTGCAATGACAACTGGTTTTACAGGGTAACAATTTCTCTTCTAGTTAATCTTTTTTAACCATGTAACACTTTCCATTTGACTTTTGTGTACCCTATGCAGGGCAGACCTTGCTAATTTAGTGAATGAAGCTGCTTTGTTGGCTGGAAGATCAAATAAAGAAATAGTGGAAAAGATCGACTTCATCAGCGCAGTTGAGCGCTCTATAGCTGTATGTTTTTCTGTTATCTCAAGTCTCGTTCTATTACTTTTCCTTATTAAAGTAGAATCTGATGAGTATGCAGTCCAACTATATTGTATTCAGCTTCAAGTTATATCTATCTTAGTCCTTAATTAACTGTGCAATGCGCAGATGATTACTTGATAAAGTGCAATTGCCCAACATACATAATATGGATATCTAAACAGCCGCCATCTGTAAAACTGTGCTTGTTTTGTGGGGTGTTCCGTACGAATGTCGGACTAAACCAAAATCTGATTAGAATAATAGAATCAACTTAGGACCAAGTTGTATTTTACTTCCCTTGTGTTAAAATTGGTTATCTCCTATATAAGCAGCAGTAGCGTGTACTAGGACTTCAGGAAATAATTCAGTAGTTCTGGAATCCCTAATCTCCTTCTCTCCTCCCGAATCCCCCTACCCTTCTGTACCAGCGCCGGCCACGGAGCCAAAGCAGCAGCCGGTAGGGCCGTGCTCCCCCTGGCCATGGAAATTGTACTAAGGACCCTTTTGGTTCTGTTTTGGTTAAAAACGGCACTCAATGTGATGGCGAACACTAGATGAAAAAAAAAAATTGTATGTCAGATTTGTTTGGCTACTTCTAGATGCTTCCACTCTAGTGTAGTATTTCTTTTCTTTTCTACCCTACCTACTGTTTTCTAGAGTCTTCTAGTTGTGAGTAGCTATGAGTAGAATGGTGAAACTTAAATAATGTTTTCTAGAGTATTCCAGCTATAAGTAGAAGTATGTGAAGGCTTTCCAAAGCCCTATAAATAGAGGTCCTCACCTCTACTTTGTACCCAGACTATGTACCCACTACCTATAATAGAACTTGTTGTTCTTATCTAAGATCTTGGAGCAAGATCTTGTGTTCTAGTAGTTTTGGATTGAACTCCTGCTGCCCTATCGGCCTACATTCGCCTCTAGAGCGATATCTAGCACAGCACGTTGAAGCTGTTCCTTCAACACTTGTGCTGTACACATTGTATCAGCAAGGTAGAGTTGCTCCTCCACAACCTTGTGCTGCTTCAGGTGGTATCAGAGCCCCGTTGATCCATACAAGTTCTTGCTGTTCTCTTTGAGAGCAAGCTGCAGCAAACAATGGAGCAATTGGAGAAGAGGATGGATGCTGCAGAACAACAAATCAAAGAGCTGCGTGAAGATCTTAATCGGAGATTTGACCAGCTGGTTGAGATGATAAGAAAGGGTGTCCCCCCTGCTGCCAATGAAGGAGATTCATCTAAAGAAGATGTTCAACAAAGAAGAAGGAGAGGTAATCTTGGAGCAAGACCGCCACAACAACGTGCTTCAAGAAGGCCAATTTATGTTGAAGCTTCTGAAGGTGAAGAATATGATGATGCCCTTGAAGAACCTGATCTCTATGCATATCGGAGAGTACCCAACCCTACATATGCTAGAGATACATACAAGGTGAAAGCTGAGATCCCAACTTTTAATGGAAATGTTACATTGAAGGGTGCCTAGATTGGTTATATGAAGTGGAGACCTTTGTTGAGGTCATGGAGGTTTCGGAAGATCGTAGAGTTCCTTTGGTCGCATACAAGCTGAAAGGAGGAGCCGGTGCATGGTGGCACCGCGTTCAAGAAGAGCGCAGGCTGAGAGGAGAACCCCGTGTGAGAACTTGGCGGCAAATGAAAAGCCTTTTGAAAGGGAGATTTTTACCCGCTGATTATGACCAGATCCTATCTATGCAATTCCAAAATTGTGTTCAAGGAAATAGGACTGTTTCAGATTACTCAGAGGAGTTTCTAAGGCTACAAGTGAGGTGCAACCTTATCGAAACCGAAGATCAACAAGTTGCAAGGTACGTCAATGGTCTCAATGATGCTATTCAAGATCGATTGATGATGCAACAAATCTGGTCCATTGATCAAGCACAAGCTCTAGCTTTAAAGGCCGAGAGGTTTGTGAGGACAAGAAAGACAACTAAGGCTCCATATCCTCATATCGAAGGCTCGTCTAGGGATCACACTAATAGAGTGGAAGAAAAGACCGCTCCACCAAAGGCAAAACGACCCATCCCGAAGCAAACTAGAGGCAAGGGTAAGACAAATGAAGGCCCAAAGTGCTATAAATGTGGTAAAGAGGGACACATATCCAGCGGTTGCCCACTAAGTTTGTTAACACAACTATCCATGATGGTGAAGACGACGAGGAAGAATACGATTCTGAAGATGTAGAGGAATAAGAGGTTTGTCAAGAAGAAGGTGAAGAGGTGGTATGTGTGATTCAGCGTCTATTATGTTCCACACCACAACCTGACGACACACAACGGAAGAAAATATTTGAGAGCAAATGCACGGTGAATGGCAAGGTATGCAAATTAGTGATTGATAGTTGCAGTTGCGAGAATCTTATCTCCCAGAAGTTGGTGAACCACTTAAAGCTTGATACTCATGATCATCAAACCCCTACACTATTGGGTGGGTCAAGAAAGGAGTGAATATGAGGATCACCAAACAATGCAACCTGCCACTTTCTTTGGGCAAGCATTATCGCTCAAATGTGTTGTGTGATGTGGTTGACATGGATGCCAGCCATGTTCTTCTTGGGAGACCTTGGCAATTTGATGTGGATACTACACACAAGGGCAAGGAAAATTCTTACTCTTTCATTTGGAACATGAGAAAGATCATTATTCTACCAAACAAAACTGAAGGCAATACCTCTAAGGAGGAGGGGAAAACTATGTTAACTATCTCCCATACCTCTCATGAGTTTATGGAAGACTTGAAGGAGGCAGATTTGTGTGCTGCACTTGTTGTAAAAGGAGAAGAGCATCTGACTGTTGAAATTCCAGCAAAGGTACGTGGTTTATTGGCAGAATTTCAGAACATACTTGGAGAGCCACGAGGCCTGCCGCCGATGAGAGGAATTCAACATAGAATTGACTTAATTCCAGGAGAAAGTCTTCCTAATCTTCCACACTATTGAATGAGCCCAAAAGAGCATGATATATTGAAGGAGAAAGTGGAGGAATTGTTGCAAAAGGGGCACATTCGAGAAAGTATTAGCCCATGTGCTGTACCGGCCCTGCTCGCGCCAAAGAAAGATGGATCTTGGCGCATGTGTACGGACAGTAGAGCCATTAACAAAATCAGTGTAAGGTATAGATTCCCTATTCCCCGTCTGGATGATATGTTGGATCAGCTTAGTGGAGCAAGAGTGTTCACAAGGCTGGGTTTAAGAAGTGGATATCATCAAATCCGTATCAGACCCGGGGATGAATGGAAAACCGCCTTCAAGACAAAGGAAGGGTTGTTTGAATGGCTAGTCATGCCATTTGGACTCTCAAATGCACCAAGTACCTTTATGCACTTGATGAACCAAGTCCTTCGACCCTTCTTATCCCACTTTGTTGTGGTCTATTTCGATGACATCTTGATCTATAGCAAGGATGAGGATGAACACTTTGATCACATTCGGAAGGTGCTAGAAGTACTAAGGGAAAATGAGCTCTACATCAACTTGAAGAAATGTGTTTTCCTGCAAACACAACTTCTTTTCCTAGGATTCGTCATAACATGTGACGGTATTCGTGTTGATGATTCCAAGGTTGAAGCAATCCGAGAATGGCCAACTCCGAAGACCATTTCCGAGGTAAGAAGTTTTCATGGCCTTGCAACTTTCTATAGGCGATTTGTGAAGAATTTCAGCACTATCATGGCACCAATTACCGAGTGCCTGAAGAAAGGAAAGTTCTAATGGACAGAAGCGGCTGAAGCTAGTTTCAATGAGATCAAGCAAAAACTCTCACAAGCTCCTGTCTTGGTGCTACCTAGATCAAGCAAAAACTCTCACAAGCTCCTGTCTTGGTGCTACCTGATTTCAACAAGACTTTTGAATTGGAGTGTGATGCAAGTGGAGTAGGCATTGGAGCTGTCCTATCTCAAGAAAGGAAGCCCATTGCTTTCTTTAGTGAGAAGTTAAGCGAAGCTAGACAGAAATGGAGTACCTATCAGCAAGAATTGTATGCCGTTTTCAGAGCTTTGAAAACTTGGGAAGTCTACTTGCTGCCTAAAGAGTTCATTGTTTATAGTGACCATCAATCCTTGAAGCATTTTAGAAATCAAAAGCATGTTGACCGCATGCTAGCGAGATGGGCAGCATATCTAGAGAGGTTTAACTATCTCATCGTGCATAAATCTGGAACAAACTAACCGAGTGGCCGATGCTTTGAGTCGTTGTGCATGCCTCTTGACTTCTTTTGAAGCTGAACTTCCCGGCATGGATCAAATAAAGGAGTTGTATGAGGATGACGAAGACTTTGGCCATGTTTGGGCAAAGCACACAAGGGGCCAACCGTTAGGTGATGACTATTTGGTGCAAGATGGCTATCTCTTCAAAAATGATCGTTTGTGCATTCCAAGAAGTTCTCTACATGACAAAATGGTTAGAGAGCTCCATTCAAGTGATCTTAGTGGCCATGTTGGGCGCGACAAAACTATCGCTAACCTGGAAGCTCGTTACTTTTGGCCACAACTAAAGAGAGATGCTGGAAAGTTTGTTCAGCGATGCCCCATATGTCAAACCTGCAAAGGCCAAGTCCAGAACACAGGGTTATACATGCCTTTGCCTGTTCCTGTTGCTCCATGGGAGGACATCTCTATGGACTTCATCTTGGGTTTGCTGAGAACAAGACGAGGGAGTGATGCCGTGTTTGTGGTCGTGGATAGATTCTCTAAGATGGCTCATTTCATCCCATGCCGCAAGACAACGGATGCTCATCATGTGGCAAACCTATTCTTTCGGGAAGTGGTCAGACTTCATGGAGTTCCAAGGTCCATCGTCTCAGACCGTGATAGCAAGTTTCTTGCTGCATTTTGGCTCACCTTGTGGAAGCAATTCAACACCGAATTGAAATTTTCTAGCACTGCTCATCCACAAACAGATGGACAAACGAAAGTGGTGAACAAGTTTTTAGGTAATCTGATCCGTTGCATTTGTGGAGAAAGAAAGGGACAATGGGATTTGGCTTTATCTCTTGCAGAGTTCTCCTACAATAACTCCAAGCATAGATCCACAGGAAGGAGCCCTTTTTCCATTGTCTACACTAAAGTTCCAACACATATGGTGGACCTGGTGAAGCTACCATCAAGGGGAAACTCAAAATCAGCATTGTCCTTTGCTGATAATTACACTGAGTTATTTGAAGAGATTCGTGGTGTTTTGGAAGCACAAAATCAGAAATATAAACAACTTGCTGACCGCAAAAGGAGGCCGAAATCATTCCAAGTTGGTGACAAGGTGATGGTATACCTCCGGAAAGAGAGGCTACCTTTAGGTGTTAAAGGGAAACTTAGGCTGCGAAGGTATGGGCCCTTCTCTATCGTGAGGAAGATAAATGATAATGCTTATGTGATAGATCTTCCAAGCGACATGGGTATATCCAACACTTTCAATGTTGCGGATTTGACTCTCTACCATCCAGAAGAAGCGCTCTATGAAGATAACTCGAGGGCGAGTTCCAAACATTCAGGGGAGAATGATGAGGAACACTAGATGAAAAAAAAAATTGTATGTCAGATTTGTTTGGCTACTTCTAGATGCTTCCACTCTAGTGTAGCATTTCTTTTCTTTTCTACCCTACCTACTGTTTTCTAGAGTCTTCTAGTTATGAGTAGCTCTGAGTTGAATGGTGAAACTTAAATAATGTTTTCTAGAGTATTCCAGCTATAAGTAGAAGTATGTGAAGGCTTTCCAAAGCCCTATAAATAGAGGTCCTCACCTCTACTTTGTACCCAGACTATGTACCCACTACCTATAATAGAACTTGTTGTTCTTATCTAAGATCTTGGAGCAAGATCTTGTGTTCTAGGAGTTTTGGATTGAACTCCTGCTGCCCTATCGGCCTACATTCGCCTCTAGAGCGATATCTAGCACAACACGTTGAAGCTGTTCCTTCAACACTTGTGCTGTACACATTGTATCAGCAAGGTGGAGTTGCTCCTCCACAACCTTGTGCTGCTTCACAATGATAACACACATAAAGAATATTCAAAATTGTGTTCAGAAGTGATTTTTATATGCAAACTGCCCTCTTTAGAGTATGCAATCGAGCAAACAGTGCGTTTTGTCTGTTAAATGCTTGACTCCTGTATGGTGAATTTGTATCTATTCATATCCATGCTGGTTCCGTGATAGAATTATTTTTGGAGAAAAATATATTTGGTGGCACTCGAATATCACTTGGGTGGGGGAGTGGATGTAATCCCACCACCTGGGTTCAAGTCTCCGTGGACTCAGTTTAAGGGTCTCTGCAGTTTCCTTAAAGGAAGGTATTAGTTTAGTTGTTCGCACTAAACTTCTCTAGTCAAAACATGTACGACATACGGGTCCTTTATATAGGACAACCAACTTGATCCACAAGTCAGATCTGAATACAAACTCAGCATGTACCGAAGATAATTAAGATTTAAGACACATGCACATATCCTGCTGCAACTACTGCTAGTCGTATCCTTATTCCTTAAGGGATACTAGCTGTACAAAACTAATCATCTCTATTCTAATGCCATTCGGTGATGGGCATACCTATTGCTGCCTTGGGCATGCTGGCCGGCCAAAGAGTCCAACCCATGACCATAACAGCACCCCAGTCCTTTTCTAGGAATGGTGTACGAGTTTTGCCCTCAGGGCATGGCCTTGCTGTTGTTCCTTGCTCTATTTTGATATTGCCGTGAGAGATAGATGTTCATACTTCTCTATGCTACTGTGAAGTTAACTCTGAAGCCTATTTCTTAGGGCATAGAGAAAAAACATGTAAAGCTGAAGGGCAATGAAAAAGCTGTTGTTGCACGGCATGAAGTTGGTCATGCAGTTGTGGGAACTGCTGTAGCAAATCTGTTGCCAGGCCAGCCACGTGTGGAGGTTTGAATGGAAACAACTATTGATAACAACAGTTGGGATAATTCTAAACTGGTCTTACTTTCTTTTGCTGTTTATTTTCCCAGAAATTGAGTATACTGCCGAGGTCAGGAGGTGCATTAGGCTTTACATACACTCCTCCCATGACAGAAGATAGATATTTGCTCTTTGTTGATGAACTGCGTGGACGTCTGGTAACGCTTCTGGGTGGGCGGGCAGCAGAGGAAATAGTTCTAGCAGGACGGGTTTCTACTGGGGCACTTGATGACATCAGGCGTGCAACTGACATGGCTTACAAAGCCGTAGCAGAGTATGGTCTTAATCAGCGCATAGGTCCAATATCACTAGCTACATTGTCAAATGGTGGGCTAGATGATTCTGGAGGCTCTCCATTTGGAAGGGACCAGGTCTGTCTCAAAGTTCCATACAATTGCAGATCAAACTATTAAGCTGCCTACTAAGCTCACATTGGAAAACAGGGTCATCTGGTTGATCTTGTCCAAGGGGAAGTAAAAGCACTTCTACAATCAGCACTTGAAGTTGCTCTTTCAGTTATCCGGGCTAATCCAGCAGTTTTGGAAGGACTTGGAGCATATTTAGAAGGTAATTTGACATATTATCCGCCTATGTTTTTATGGTGCACTTCTCTTCATGAGCTATGCATCAGAAAGGCTGACATGGAAATTGTTTGATGTGTGGTATGTCTAACTGCTCATCTCCATGCTCCTTCCAGAGAATGAAAAGGTTGAAGGCGAGGAGCTACAAGAGTGGCTTAAGTCTGTCGTTGCCCCAGAAGAATTGACCTCTTTTATTACAGGAAAGCAAGAACATGTTCTTCAGCTGGAAGTAGGCCCCTAGCATCAGGAGTATAAATTGGAGTCTTAGACTTAATTAATTTAACCTAGTGTCAACCGCTAAAACTCTGTAAATCCAGAGGGATTCAATGAAAGTCCACATGCCCAAGTGATGCTGTATATATATGCAGTCACGGTTGTCCTTGACTCGAGGAATTCCAGAAGTGATTATCGAGTTCTAACCTCCACAATATTGTAAGTCCATCTGTTTGCTCCTTCACTCTACAATGTTGTTATAGGGATTAGGCGGGTGGTGCACATGTAAAAGAACATTCTTTTTTCTTCATACATTCTTTTCTTTCAGCCCTCCCAGTGAAAGATTCATGTTACATTATCATCTCATCAAATATTAATAGAATAATTTATATACGGTTTGCATACAATGTTCCTTGCCTCGGTATACTCAAGTATCCATCTGCATTTCTTGGTTCAGCTACCTGCGTAGGCTGTTATTTTGCTGAGCAGAATTGTTCACTTCTCAGCATCTACGAGGTGCACTAAAGCGAAATGATATTTCCATTGGCACTTTCTGAACTTTTTGAAGTGCTTTGTTTCTTCTCATAGAAAGAAGTCCCTTGGTTGTAAAGCAAGATGTGCATCTGAAATTTTTATAGGAGATTCTCTAGTTTCTGTCTAGTAGTCCATGCAGAATTGGTCATGGAACTGGGAGATATATACTACTTCCTCCGTCTCACGTCTAGCACAATTATTATGGGACGGAGGGAATACAAAAACAAATTGCGATTGCTGGACGTGGATTTTTGTCTCCTGGGTGCTCCACCCTTCTATATGAACACTGAATTTAAAAAAATACCAGGATTTTCTTTTTGGGATTTTAGAATATCAAACATGGGTGCCAGATCTACTCCCGCGTGAAATTCCGTGAAAAAATGACATTCGTGGTACCCTCGGTAAAAAGACAAAAGTTTCCTATGTACAAAAAAATAATATTTGGGTGGATCGTATGTCGGACTGTATTTTTTCTTCATGGATATATTTTTTGGTATTTTTCACGAAACTTCATACGGGTGTAGATTGAGCACCCAGTTTTGATATCCTAAGATTCCAGTTTTTTTGAATTTTCCTGGTATTTTTGAATTTGATATTCATATAGGGGGCAATGGCGGAGCTTGTCCCAAATAGATGGGCGGGATCAACAATTTTCCTGGTATTTTTGAATTTGATATTCATATATGGGGCAATGGCGGAGCTTGTCCCAAATAGATGGGCGGGCCGGTTGATCGAAAAAGCTATTGGACCTGTGTATTTTTGGCCCCAAAATAGGTATACCTTGAAGAAAATCTCATAGGCTGGGCGGGCCAGGGCCCTTTGGGCCTTGCTGTAGCTCCGCCACTGATAGGGGGGGTGGAGCACCCAGGAGCTCCTGTGCATTTTCCGTCAAAACACTCGCATTATGTAGCCCCCAAAAGGTGATACGTAGTGAAAGCAGATTAGCAAACGACCAAATGTAATGTTGTCAATGTCATGCATCATTTGTATTGCTCGCACCTGCCGTTATGGGCGAGCAGAGACATTGAGTTAGATTTATGACTTAGGAGGGAGATAAAAGGCTTTAGGAGGAATGGGAAATGTCTGGAATATGAATATATGATTGCTAGCTGCATGGATGCCGAACTTCACGTGCACAATTTAGTGCAACAAACAGGGAAGCAATCCAACGGTTAGAAGTGTAACGATTTGGCAACTTTCCACAATCCGATTGAGTCTCACGTTTTAAGTTACACAATCCATCCAGCAGCTCACGTTTTAAGTTATTCCCACTCTATATAGAACGTTTTAAATTATTCTCACACTCTATAGAACTAGTATAAGTTATAGGGCTAGCACGGGAATTTAGATAACCAAAGTACGACCGAATATTGATATTATATAATATTATTATAGGCTAACATGTATATTCAGAGTCACATTTGCATTTAATATAAGATATGGATTTGATTCCTAACATTCCTTATTGAAAATTGAATTATAACTACAGAATATTCTATGACTGTGATATACATAAAATTTATGTTAAATGTATAATACTCCTTCCATAAACTAATATAAGACCGTTTAAATCACTAAAGTAGTGATCTAAACGGTCTTATATTACTTTACAGAGGGGGTAATAGCTAAGTGCTCAATCTGGAAAGAAAAATGGACTTTAAGGAGGTGTTGCCTTAGCCATGAACCAAAAATATATATAAAAAAGTATGTTTTTCATCCCTCAAGTTCCCCAAAAGTATAGCTTGGTCCCTTAAGAATTTTTAGTACACATTTGATCCTTCAAGTCTCAAAACCGGGTTAGTTTCATCCTAATCCTGGTTTGTGTGGAAAACTGGTCACGTGGCAGCAATATTCTCTCTCCTCACTTGCCACATCAAACAGGCCCTGGGTCAAAACTAACATCCGTTATCTCTCTCTTCCACACATCTCCCTCTCTGCCGAAGAGTTCTTCTGTCGCCATCGCCGCCTTGGATCAAATCAGCAGCCCTGGATGATGCCTCCAGCTGATTGCGCTTTGGATCGAAGTTGTAGGAAAATCGCAGCACACGGGATGCTCCACTCCCATGCTGGATCGAAGCAGGGAGTCCCCTTGCTAGTTGCCTGACGCCTTGATCGCAATCACATCCGCATCTTGAGGCCGCCACCATCCAGAACCTTGTGCCACCTCCAGTAGATGCTCATCGCTGCCGCCCCTCTTCCAGGCCACCGCCGTCGCTGCGAAATAGACTGCAGCCGCCGCTACAGGAAGTAGGGTTAGAGAGAGAAGGGAGAGATGTCACGAGACAAGGAGAGAGGTCACAAGACAGGGAGAGAGAGGGAGAGAGAGAGAGGACGTATGTTTGTCCCTCGGGCCGTCCTAGGTGGCAAGTGGGGGAGAGAGAAAACCACTCCACGTGGCGTTTTTCACCGAAAACGGAATTAGGACTAAACTAGCTTGGTTTTGAGACTTAAAGAACCAAATGTGTATCAAAAATTATTGAGGGACTAAGTCTATACTTTTGGGGAATTTGAGGGACGAAAAACATTTTTTTCTAAAAAAAAAATCATAAAGTAAAAAAGGGACAATTCTTTTGGAAGAGTTTTTTTTGTAGAAGTTAAATATGAAAAAGTTTAGAACAAATGAGAAGTGTTTGTGTTTTGTGCATATTCTGCATCGTCGATAATAAAATTAAAGAATGGCAAGTCTTTTGGTAGAGAAAAAAATGAAGAATTAAACTATAGAAGAGTCTAGAACAAAGACAAAGTCTCTTTGTTTTGAGGTGTGTGCATATTATGCACGGTGTTTATGACCAAGCATGGAATCTTCTAGACAATACACGTGGCAGAATCCGGTGTGACGAAGAGAATATTTAACGGCCAACATTACTCGGATTTGCCAGCTCACAACCATTGAAGCCACTTCGGACAATATTGAAAGTTATTCGTACTCTATATAGTGGTATATATAGAATTATAAATACTGTACATATGAATTCCACCAACAATTTCGTCAGCGCACGTCCACTCCCGTACAGGCGTGTAGGAGGTGGAACTACAGTTCAGCGGTAACTAGAGACGACACATGTGATGCCCCTGCTCGATCGTGCACTAATCATACACGCAAACGTGCATGCTCGAGATCAGAGACTCACGGGAAGATATCACAACACAACTCTAAACACAAATTTAAACATAAATCTTCATATTACAAACCAGGGGTCGCGAGGACCCGAATACATAAGTCATACAAACAACAATATCTGGGTACAGACATAGTTAGTCAAGTTTGCCTTAAGAAGGCTAGCACAAACAACGACACTGATCGAAAAGGCAAAGGCCTCCTGCCTAGGGCCTCCGAACTACTCCTGGTCGTCGGGGATCTCCACGTCGTAGTAGGCTCCTCCGGGGATCTCCTGCTCCTGGGCTCCGTCGTCTGATCGCAGCAACCGGGTATGGGGAAAAGAAGTAGCAAAGCAACCGTGAGTACTCATCCAAAGTACTCGCAAGACTGACATCAGAACTATACTAAGTATGCATCGGTATCAAAGGAATGGGGATATATCTTTGGACTAACCTGCAGAAATGCTGGAATAGAGGGGGAAAGGCCTAGCCTATCGAAGACTAGCATCTTGAAGCAATCTTGCAGCATCAGAAGAGAGTAGAGCAAGATAATATATAATCAAACATATTTTAGTAATGCCCTGGGATCCTTCCTCGACTATCGTGCGAGAAAGTGATCCCGAGAGCAGTAGTAACAATTTAGTATTCACTTGGTATCCATTTGTAGTTGTAGCAGATCAAGATACAACTCTAAGCGTCCTGTTACCGTGGACACGGCTATTCGAATAGATGACTTCCCTGCAGGGGTGCACTACTGTTACCCAACACGCTCGATCACATCTGGCCGGACACACTTGCTGGGTAATACCTGGCCTCGGGTGATCGACACGACGCAGTCCTACCTAGGCTCAGCAGAGAGGTCAACACGCCGGTCTAAATCCTAAGTACGAAGGGGTCTTGGGCCATCGCCCTTCGCACTCCTGCACGTTGCGAGACTGGCCAGGGCCCAGGCGCGACACTGTATACACAAGTGACGTAACCAGCCCACCCCAGCAATCAGCCCGCATCTCTGAGCTGTGACATCTGAAGAACTTTCGGCTGATACATACGACGTAGAGGGCCCCATTAAACCATTATCCCACGTGGTGGTAGTGCGTATAAGGCCAGCGGCCTACTCAGATCAAATACCCAAATCCGTTAGGCATATTTAGTAACCCGCAGAGACGATCAGGGTTCCTGTCGTTCCGACTTGGTAATTCACGGCTCGCGGGTGCTCTTGGAGCCGACCCGTCTTTAATATTATTCACTTGCGGGCACCCTTGGGGCCAGCCCGACTTTAACAGTTTAAAGTATTGCAATATGTAAACATTTCCGCGATCATCACCCAGAGTGATCACGACCCGGTAACAAGCATGGCAAACGGACAAGGGTGAAGGGCCACAGATGGAACAACAGCATAGCTATCTAAGCATCATGGGACAACAGGTAGGTATCAACAGCAGGCGACTAAAACAGGCTATGCATCAGATTAGGAGCTATCGGAGCAACAACAGAAGCAATACTAATGCAAGGATAAGAGAGAAAGAGCGGGCGATATCTGGATGGTCAAGGGGGTTTTGCTTGCCTGGAAGCTCTGCTGAAGGGGTCTGGTCGTCGACGACGTCGTCGTACACTGCAGTGTCGTCGGCAGTCTCGGGGTCTATCGAGAGAGAAGGAGGGGAAAGAAACAATAAATACACGGCAACAATGCAACATGGATGCATGACATGCCTAAATGAAATGCAGGGGGTGATATAATGCATCTCAAATTATTTTAGATGATTTAGGGATTTATCTGGAATTATTTTACCAAGGCCATGCACTATTCATTTATTGGAAACAGGCAAAAAGTTCCATGTTCAGTATGTTATAGGGGTGTGGCAGGCATGTGGATAGGTTATTCGGATTCTTCATATTTTTCTGATCATTTTTTATATATAAATTATTTTCATCCGAGTTACGGTTTATTTTATATGATTTTTCAAAGTTTTATTAATTTCTGGAATTATTTTAATTATTAAATTTGAATTATCCAAAACAGTGTTAGATGACGTCAGCAGATCGTCATGATGACGTCAGCAGTCAACTCTGGCTGACCAGAGTCAAACCTGACCAGTGGGTCCCACTGGTCAGTGACTGTTTAGACTTAACAGTAGTTAATTTAATTAATTAAGTTAATTAACAGGTGGGACCCATTAGTCAGTGACTAATTAACTAATTAATTTAATTAACAAATTATTTAATGTTTTATTTATTTACAAAATCATTGTAATTTGGCGGGACCCACATGTCAGTGACACGGGGCCATCCCAGTCAGTGGTTGACCAGGTCAACAGGTCAACCGGGCCCAGTGGCAGTGGCTCAACGGTGGGGCCCGCGACTGCCACGTTGGCACCGAGTCAGCACCGGCCATCGGAGTCGCGCCGGCGAGCCCGAGCGCGGTGACGAACTCCGGCGAGCCCGGATTTGCTCTACGGGGCACCAAATCGGGCGCGGCCGGGCTCTCTGGAACGAGCACTTCACGCCGCGTCCGATGGTGGGGGTCACGGTGGCTGGGGTGGCCGGAACAGGGCAGCGCGACGACGGCGGGCGGCGGCGGCTTCGGGTCCGAACGGGAAACGCGGCTGCGGGGTTCTCTCGGGCGCGCGAAGTAGCTAGGAAGGGTCTACGCGTGCGGGCGAGCACGAAGGGCAGCAGCGCGCGACCAAGCGGCCACCGGAACGACGCCGGCGACGTGCTCCGCGGCGGAGAGCTCGGGTGCGATGGGGGCGGCAGCTACGGCTACGGAGAGAGCGGGGAGAGGGGGGATCGACGCTGCGGCTTACAACGGTCTTGTAGAGGTGCAATAGTGGGCTCGGGGAGGGCTCGAGGCGGCAGAACGGCGACGGCGATCACCGGACAGAGGCGGAGAAGAAGGCGGCGATGTCGACGGAGGAGGGCCTCCCGGCTTGTTCTAGTCGGCGTAGCCGACGTAGGTCGACGACGGGGAGGAAGCCGGACACAGTGCAGCGACGAGAGGGAGGCGGTGGCCACGAGTTCTAGCGATGGCCGATCATGGTGGCGCTCAGGTGCGGGTGGAGAGAGCGAGGGAGGAAGGGGAGAGGTGCTAGGGTTCGTCCTCGGGGACGAGGAGGGGTCCTTATCCCCTCCAGAGGCGCAGCCGTGGCTCGCTGTCGACAGGAGGAGAGGGGGGGCCGAGCGCGGCGAGCGCGGGCACGGCGACAGCGCGCGCGCGTGAGCAGTGGGAGGTAGGAGGTGACAGGCGGGGTGGGCTGGGCCGCGTTTGACTTAGGCCCAGTTCAGTGGGCCTTTTTCTTTTAATCTTTTCTGTTTTCTGTTTTCTCCTTTTCTTTCCTGCTTTGCAAAATGTGTGGTCACCATTTGACTTTTGAAAAATATGTGACTTAGCTTATTAAATATGGTGCAATATTTGCCACTGCCAGAAAATGGTTTGGAGACCAGATGATTTCATTTAAATTTTTGTTAAATAAAATGGGATTAAATATTGCTGTTTGGCACTGTTTTTGGATGATAGAGTCATCTAGTGATTTTTAGTGATGTTGTTTTTCTTAACACAATTAGTTATGGATTATTTCCTATCCAATGAACATTTTAGTTTTCAAATTTGAACAACTTTTATTTTTATTTTTACTTTAAATTTGAATTTCATTTTGAACTGGAATTTGAAATGAGATATGATTCAAATGATGATCAAG
Source organism: Elymus sibiricus (assembly GCA_039707655.1). NCBI lineage: Eukaryota > Viridiplantae > Streptophyta > Magnoliopsida > Poales > Poaceae > Elymus > Elymus sibiricus. The sequence continues at coordinate 261,466,505 of CM077674.1, forward strand.
CACTGTTAATCATGATGACTTGGCATTATCAAAAGGTGATCACTGTAGCTTAATACATGGGGATGTTACAATTCTCCTCCTCTAAAAGAAATTCTCGTCCCGGGAATTAAGAGGTAGGCTGAAAGAGAGCGCGATACTCTTCACGAAGACGATCCTAGCGTTCCCAAGTGGCTTCATCCTCAGAATGATTCGACCACTGAACTTTAAGGAACTTGATTGCCTTCTGACGGGTTCGACGTTCTACTTGATCAAGGATGCGGATCGGATACTTTTGATAAGAGAGATCCTCTTGCAGCTCAAGCATTTCATGATCCACTGCTCGGATAGGATCCTTGAAGCAGCGACGGAGTTGCGACACATGAAAGACGTCGTGAACTTGAGAAAGGTTCAGCGGCAATTCCAATTGATATGCCACTTCTCCACGTCGGGCGAGGATACGGAACGGGCCAATGTAGCGAGGAGCTAACTTGCCCTTGATCCCAAATCGATGAGTGCCCTTCATCGGAGTGACGCGAAGGTAAGCTTGCTCGCCAGGTTGGTAGACCATCACCTGGTGTTTGCGGTCATAATTGCTCTTCTGACGAGACTGAGCGGTTTTCAAATGTTCACGGACAATGCGGACTTGTTCTTCAGCTTGTTGAATAATGTCCGGACCAACGAGTGACCGTTCCCCAGTTTCTGACCAATTCAGAGGGGTTCGGCACTTACGTCCATAGAGAACTTCAAAGGGTGCCATCTTCAAACTAGCCTGATAGCTATTGTTGTAAGAGAATTCGGCATACGGGAGAGATTCCTCCCATTTCTTACCGAATGAGATGACACAAGCTCGAAGCATATCTTCAAGCACTTGATTGACTCATTCAACTTGTCCCTGGGACTGGGGGTGAAAAGCGGTGCTGAAGGACAGATGAGTTCCCATAGCTTCTTGGAAACTGTTCCAAAACTTTGAGGTAAAAAGGCTGCCACGGTCTGAACTGATCTCCAACGGAACACCGTGGAGTGACACGATTCTGGAAACATACAAGTCTGCCAACTGGCTAGCAGTGATTGTCTCCTTGACTGGCAGAAAGTGAGCAACCTTTGAGAATCGCTCAATGACGACAAAAATAGCATCATGACCCTTCTACGATCTGGGAAAACCAGTAATGAAATCCATTTCGACTTTATCCCATTTCCATTCAGGAATAGCAAGTGGTTGCAGAGTTCCAGCAGGCCTTTGATGTTCTGCCTTGATGCGACGGCAAACGTCACACTCAGCAACATAGCGAGCAATGTCGTGCTTCATATCAGGCCACCAGTATCGTTGACGAATGTCTTGGTACATCTTAGTACTACCAGGATGAATAGACAAAGGTGTGTCATGTGCTTCTTTCATGACATCCGAACGAGAGTCCAAATTGTGCTTTCTGGGAACCACTATGCGGCCTTTGAAGAACAAGACACCATCATCATCAACATGGAAGAACGAAGAATTTCCCTTGGAGAGGTACTTCTTAATCTTCTCGACTTCAGAGTCATATTTCTCCCTTGTCTTGATGTTGCGCTCGAGGTCTGGTTGAACAACCAGGGTATTGAGATAACCCTGAGGAACAATGTGAAGGTTCAACTTGCGAAGTTCTTCATAAAGAAGAGGTTGTGCTTGCTGAACCGTGAGGTTGTTGCAATAAGACTTGCGGCTCAAAGCATCGGCCATTACATTAGCCTTGCCAGGGGTATAAGAAATATCCATGTCATAGTCAACTATTGTCTCGAGCCATCTTTGTTGACGGAGGTTCAAATCTGGTTGGGTATACAGATACTTCAGACTTTGGTGGTCCGTGTATATCTCGCAACGATTACCAAGAAGGTAATGTCGCCACAGCTTCAGAGCATAAATAACTGCTGCTAACTCGAGATCATGTGTTGGATACTTATCTTCGTGAGGACGCAATTGACGAGAGCCATAAGCAATCACCTTGCGCTCTTGCATTAGGACACAACCTAATCCTTGACGGGATGCGTCGCAATATATCACAAAGTCCTTGCGAGTATCTGGAGGAGCAAGCACTGGGGCAGATGTCAGCTTGTCCTTGAGTGTCTGAAAACTCTCCTGACATTTTTCTGTCCACTCGAACTTAACGCCTTTGTGAAGCAAATCAGTCAGTGGCTTAGCAATCTTGGAGAAGTTCTCGACGAAACGGCGGCAATAGCTAGCAAGACCGAGAAAACTTCTGACTTGCTTGACATTCTTCGGGGGAGTCCAGTCAAGAATAGCCTGAACTCGTTCTAGGTTAACAGCAATGCCATCTTTGGAAATCACATGACCAAGATAGGTCACCTCAGATAACCAGAATTCACATTTGGAAAATTTGGCATACAGTTGATGTTCTCGAAGTTTTTCCAATACAAGCCGAAGATGTTCGGCGTGTTCTTCTTCATTCTTGGAAAATATAAGGATATCATCCAAATAAACCACGACGAATTTGTCGAGGTAGTCCATGAAGATATAGTTCATCAATCGAGAGAAGGTTGCTGGAGCATTGGTTAAGCCGAAGGACATAACGGTGTACTCGTATGATCCATAACGAGTAACGAAAGCGGTCTTCGGAATGTCCTCTTTACGAACTCGGATCTGATGGTAACCCAACCTTAAGTCGAGTTTAGAGAACACAGAGGATCCAGCAAGTTGATCATAAAGATCGTTGATGCGGGGAAGTGGATATTTGTTCTGGATTGTTGCTTGGTTAATAGGCCGATAGTCCTGGACCAATCGGTTAGTTCCATCCTTCTTCTTAACAAAGAGAGAAGGCGCTCCCCAAGCAGAAGAACTTGGACGAATGAAACCCTTTTTAAGTGACTTGTCGATTTCCTCCTTAAGCTCAAGGAGTTCATGCGGCGGCATCTTGTAGGGACGTTTAGCAATAGGGGTGGTGCCTGGTTTCAAGTCGATGACGAATTCAACGACTCTAACAGGGGGTATTCCTGGTAGTTCTTCTGGAAAGACGTCCAGAAAATTGCGAACGACTCGAACGTTCTCGATTCCCTCAAGAGGTGAAGCGTTCAAAGCATTCAGAGCATATATCTGAGCTTCGGCATTCCAGGTAATTCGGGCGGTGTAGTTTACTATCTCGTCGGAGGGGTGAAGGAGTTGGACGACTTTGGTGGCACAATTGATCGAAGCAATGTGAGCTTTCAACCAATCCATTCCCAGAATGAGGTCTATGGTGGAAGTCTTCAGAACAATGGGGGAGGCAAGGAATTCCAATCCTCCAATTTCGACGGTGACGTTAGGTGCCATCATGTCAGCATGACAATGGCCCCCGGGAGTTTTAACGACTAATGGAATATGCATCTTTTCATATTGTATGCCATGCATGAATGCAAATGCGCCAGAGACGAATGAATGTGATGCTCCTGAATCAAATAAAACAGAAGCGGGTACTGAGTTAACGAGAAGGGTACCCATCACAGTAGCAGGTTGATCTTGAACTTCTTCAATGTCAATGTTGTAAGCCTGTCCACGACCATAAGCAGAAGGCCCGATATTATAGTTGCGGGTCTGGTTGTTACCACGACCATTGCCACGGCCAGCATAAGGGAGTGCCAACTGATTCTGATTCTGGCGGCAGTCCTTGGCAAGGTGACCTGGGCGGCGACACTTGAAACACAAACCATCTTCAGGATGAAGAGGAGCAGCTTGAGCTCTTGGCTGCCTCGGTGGTGGAGGAGGCAGACGGGGTGCAGCATAAGATGGCCTTAGCGCAGGAGCAGCTGGACGATACACGTTGTGAGGAATCCAGACTCGACGCTTCTGCGCTGAGCTCGAGGATGAGCCAACGTCACGATAGCGCTTCTGCGACTCTTTGTGCTCCATCTGAGCAGTCTCAACCAGGATAGCCTTGTTCACGAGGGTGGCAAAGTCAGTGAAGTCTTGAGCAGCAAGTGCAAGCTTGAGGTCTGGGTGGAGTCCATTACGGAACTTCTCCTGTCTACGAGCATCAGTGGCTATGTCTTCTTCAGCATAGCGGGACAGGTTAAGGAATTCACGCTGATAAGCTTCGACAGTCCTATTGCCCTGAGTGAGGTTGCGAAACTCTGTTTTCTTCCGGTCCATGATTCCCTGAGGAATGTAACGGGCATGGAAAGCAGTCTGGAACTCGATCCAGGTAATGACTATCCCAGCAGGTAGTGAACGCCTGTGGGTGGACCACCATTGAGCAGCGGGGCCCTTCAGGAAGTAGGATGCGAAGGTGACAAGGTTGTCAGGGGCGACATTGGCAGACTCCATCTCGAAGGCGATGTCGCGAAGCCAGTCATCAGCATCCAGTGGCTGTTCAGAGTTGCGGTAAATAGTTGGGTTGAGACGCACAAACTCCTGCAGAGTTATTGGGGCAGGTTCCTGGTTCTGGGCATTCTGGTTCTGTTGTGGAAACTGAGCCATGATTCCAACCATGAACTGGCGGTTCAGCTCGAATTGCTGCATCATAGCTGCCATATACTCTGGCGGTGGTGGATCGTTGGCACCACGGCCACGACCACCTGGTCTAACCATCCTGCTAAAATTTAACAGGGGGTAGTTTAGTAAAACAACTGCAAGTGTTTAGAGACAAACACGATGTAACACGACAATGAATAAGTAGTGCAATAGATACATAACAGTAGTCAATTAAGACATACAGATCCATACACAGAGTCGGTTACACGCGGACAACATAAGTTCGCAAAATTAAACAGCTAGACTTACTAGGCGGCGCGCAGGCACACGGTGAGGAATACACAATGAGACATAGCAAAGGCTACATCAACGTCGGGGAAAACCACTGAAACGGGGTAACTGCAAGTGTGGACGATGAGTGCTCATGGCAGAAAAGTCCTGCTCTCTGTGTGCACTCTGATGCAGAACCCGGTCTCGAACTGGGAGAAGAGGTCCACGTGCAGGTGTATGACCTCCAACAGCAGGCCAATCAATACCTGCCGGCATCTGAGTCCTGCGCGGGTAAAGGATGTACTCTGGATGTATCTCTGCACGAACAGCTGGCAGCAACTGTGTCATAGCATCGTAGAGACGTGCTCAAGTGGCAAACAACTCGACGGTAAGAGCCCGGGCAGTGCGATCCAGAGCCTGAGTGCACTGAATCAAAACCCGCGGGTCGTATCGACGTCGCTCGAAAGGGGCACAGACAACTGTGTAGTATCCGGTAGCATCTCCAGCAGGCACATACGGGATGTATCGGAACTCGGAGTCATCCAAGCGACTATGCTCTCCACGGAGACGTGCGACATCAGAATGTGCAGCATCATGGACTGCCATATCAATCCTCACGCCGATACCGTGAAAAGTGTGCAACTCAGTGGCGGAGTCATTCTGCTGATCGAAGATACGAACATCAGCATGGTACTGTTCCTGGTTGAACTCGCGGTAATCCTCATAAACCATGTACTCGGGGTACCAGCGGTAGCCCAATCTGGTCAGGAGGGCGATCAGGACAGCTGGAAAACCAGGGGGATCACGAGCCCAAGTCCGAAGTACAAGCTGCGCCGCAGGGCGCGGCGGAAACAAGCGATCCATCTGAAACAGAGGAAATTCAAGATTGTCAAATGACAGTAAGTGAATTCTTGCATCGTGCATTCAAGGAAGTAATATTACAGATAATCAAAGCTCCGGGTGGATGTGATCACGAGAACCTAGAGTCAGAGTTAGTAAAATTTTAACCCGAATAGAAGAGAGAGTAGAATCCCAGAGTAAGGAAGAGGAATAAAAGATCCTAATCCCATCCATGTGCAACGTGGGCCCGTAAGCCACACAACACTATTAGTAAAATAGTTTTTTCAACGACTAGACTCAACTTCGACCAAGGAATCGGAAGGGGGCTTCCTACATGCAGTCGGCTCTGATACCAACTTGTGACGCCCCTGCTCGACCGTGCACTAATCATACACGCAAACATGCACGCTCGAGATCAGAGACTCACGGGAAGATATCACAACACAACTCTAAACACAAATTTAAACATAAATCTTCATATTACAAACCAGGGGTCGCGAGGACCCGAATACATAAGTCATACAAACAACAATATCTGGGTACAGACATAGTTAGTCAAGTTTGCCTTAAGAAGGCTAGCACAAACAACGACACTAATCGAAAAGGCAAAGGCCTCCTGCCTAGGGCCTCCGAACTACTCCTGGTCGTCGGGGATCTCCACGTCGTAGTAGGCTCCTCCGGGGATCTCCTGCTCCTGGGCTTCGTCGTTTGATCGCAGCAACCGGGTATGGGGAAAAGAAGTAGCAAAGCAACCATGAGTACTCATCCAAAGTACTCGCAAGACTGACATCAGAACTATACTAAGTATGCATCGGTATCAAAGGAATGGGGATATATCTTTGGACTAAACTGCAGAAATGCTGGAACAGAGGGGGAAAGGCCTAGCCTATCGAAGACTAGCATCTTGAAGCAATTTTGCAGCATCAGAAGAGAGTAGAGCAAGATAATATATAATCAAACATATTTTAGTAATGCCCTGGGATCCTTCCTCGACTATCGTGCGAGAAAGTGATCCCGAGAGCAGTAGTAAAAGTTTAGTATTCACTTGGCATCCATTTGTAGTTGTAGCATATCAAGATACAACTCTGAGCGTCCTGTTACCGTGGACACGGCTATTCGAATAGATGACTTCCCTGCAGGGGTGCACTACTGTTACCCAACACGCTCGATCACATCTGGCCGGACACACTTGCTGGGTAATACCCGGCCTCGGGTGATCGACACGACGCAGTCCTACCTAGGTTCAGCAGAGAGGTCAACACGCCGGTCTAAATCCTAAGTACGAAGGGGTCTTGGGCCATCGCCCTTCGCACTCCTGCACGTTGCGAAACTGGCCGGGGCCCAGGCGCGACACTGTATACACAAGTGACGTAACCAGCCCACCCCAGCAATCAGCCCGCATCTCTGAGCTGTGACATCTGAAGAACTTTCGGCTGATACATACGACGTAGAGGGCCCCATTAAACCATTATCCCACGTGGTGGTAGTGCGTATAAGGCCAGCGGCTTACTCAGATCAAATATCCAAATCCGTTAGGCATATTTAGTAACTCGCAGAGACGATCAGGGTTCCTGTCGTTCCGACTTGGTAATTCACGGCTCGCGGGTGCTCTTGGAGCCGACCCGTCTTTAATATTATTCACTCGCGGGCACCCTTGGGGCCAGCCCGACTTTAACAGTTTAAAGTATTGCAATATGTAAACATTTCCGCGATCATCACCCAGAGTGATCACGGCCCGGTAACAACCATGACAAACGGACAAGGGTGAAGGGCCACAGATGGAACAACAGCATAGCTAGCTAAGCATCATGGGACAACAGGTAGGTATCAACAGCAGGCGACGAAAACAGGCTATGTATCAGATTAGGAGCTATCGGAGCAACAACAGAAGCAATACTAATGCAAGCATAAGAGAGAAAGAGTGGGCGATATCTGGATGGTCAAGGGGGTTTTGCTTGCCTGGAAGCTCTGCTGAAGGGGTCTGGTCGTCGACGACGTCGTCGTACACTGCAGTGTCGTCGGCAGTCTCAGGGTCTATCGAGAGAGAATGAGGGGGAAGAAACAGTAAATACACGGCAACAATGCAACAGGGATGCATGACATGCCTAAATGATATGCAGGGGGTGATATAATGCATCTCAAATTATTTTAGATGATTTAGGGATTTATCTGGAATTATTTTACCAAGGCCATGCACTATTCATTTATTGAAAACAGGCAAAAAGTTCCATGTTCAGTATGTTAGAGTGGTGTGGCACACATGTGGGTAGGTTATTCGGATTCTTCATATTTTTCTGATCATTTTTCATATATAAATTATTTTCATCCGAGTTACGGTTTATTTTATATGATTTTTCAAAGTTTTATTAATTTCTGGAATTATTTTAATTATTAAATTCGAATTATCCAAAACAGTGTTAGATGACGTCAGCAGATCGTCATGATGACGTCAGCAGTCAACTCTGGTTGACCAGAGTCAAACCTGACCAGTGGGTCCCACTGGTCAGTGACTGTTTAGACTTAACAGAAGTTAATTTAATTAATTAATCTAATTAACAGGTGGGACCCATTAGTTAGTGACTAATTAACTAATCAATTTAATTAACAAATGAATTAACGTTTTATTTATTTACAAAATCATTTTAATTTGGCAGGACCCACATGTCAGTGACACGGGGCCAGCCCAGTCAGCGGTTGACCAGGTCAACAGGTCAACCGGGCCCAGTGGCAGTGGCTCAGCGGTGGGGCCCGCGGGTGACACGTCGGTGCCGAGTCAGCACCGGCCACCGGAGTCGCGCCGGCGAGCCCGAGCGCGGTGGCGAACTCCGGCGAGCCCGGATTTGCTCTACGGGGCACCAAATCGGGCGCGGCCGGGCTCTCTGGAACGAGCACTTCACGCCGCGTCCGATGGTGGGGGTCACGGCGGCTGGGGTGGCCGGAACAGGGCAGCGCGACGACGGCGGGCGGCGGCGGCTTCGGGTCCGAACGGGAAACGCGGCTGCGGGGTTCTCTCGGGCACCCGAAGTAGCTAGGAAGGGTCTACGCGTGCGGGCGAGCACGAAGGGCAGCAGCGCGCGACCAAGTGGCCGCCGGAACGACGCCGGCGACGTGCTCCGCGGCGGAGAGCTCGGGCGCGATGGGGGCGGCAGCTACGGCTACGAAAAGAGAGCGGGGAGAGGGGGGATCAACGCTGCGGCTTACAGCGGTCCTGCAGAGGTGCAATACTGGGCTCGGGGAGGGCTCGAGGTGGCAGAACGGCGACGGCGATCACCGGACAGAGGCGGAGAAGAAGGCGGCGATGTCGACGGAGGAGGGCCTCCCGGCTTGTTCCAGTCGGCGTAGCCGACGTATTCGACGACGGGGAGGAAGCCGGACACGGTGCGGCGACGAGAGGGAGGCGGTGGCCGCGAGTTCTAGCGATGGCCGATCATGGCGGCGCTCGGGTGCGGGTGGAGAGAGCGAGGGAGGAAGGGGAGAGGTGCTAGGGTTCGTCCTCGGGGACGAGGAGGGGTCCTTATCCCCTCCAGAGGTGCAGCCGTGGCTCGCTGTCGACAAGAGGAGAGGGGGGGCCGAGCGCGGGCACGGCGACAGCGCGCGCGCGTGAGCAGTGGGAGGTAGGAGGTGACAGGCGGGGTGGGCTGGGCCGCGTTTGACTTAGGCCCAGTTCAGTGGGCCTTTTTCTTTTAATCTGTTCTGTTTTCTCCTTTTCTTTCCTGCTTTGCAAAATGTGTGGTCACCATTTGACTTTTGAAAAATATGTGACTTAGCTTATTAAATATGGTGCAATATTTACCACTGCCAGAAAATGGTTTGGAGACCAGATGATTTCATTTAAATATTTGTTAAATAAAATGGGATTAAATATTGCTGTTTGGCACTGTTTTTGGATGATAGAGTCATCTAGTGATTTTTAGTGATGTTGTTTTTCTTAACACAATTAGTTATGGATTATTTCCTATCCAATGAACATTTTAGTTTTCAAATTTGAACAACTTTTATTTTTACTTTAAATTTGAATTTCATTTTGAACTGGAATTTGAAATGTGATATGATTCAAATGATGATCAAGCACTGTTAATCATGATGACTTGGCATTATCAAAAGGTGATCACTGTAGCTTAATACATGGGATGTTACAACACAGTCGTAACGTTGACAACAGCTGGTTGGACGTGCAGATACTTCCAAGAGGCCGCAGGCCGGCATCCGCGACGGCATCTGTCTCTTCTTTTCTACTCTGTTTTGGTTTTGGCGAAGTTCTGAAGCGCGAAGGCCATGGCCACCAGCAGGAGAGGCAGGGCGAGCTGCAGCACCGTGAGCCAGACGCCCGGGCTCGTGCTCGCGCGTGGCGCAGGAGCCGCCGCCCCCTTGGCGGGGAGGACGGCGTGGGCGAGCTTGGCCGGGATGGTGGCGGCGTCGACCTCCCCGATGCAGTACTGCGGCATCAGCTCCTTGGCGGCGTCCGAGTGGCCGATGTCCTCGAAGTCGGCCGTCGCGTCCTTGCCTGCACACCCAGGACATGCCAAATCATTCCCGGCCACAACAAGGAGAACGATCCGTGAAAGCACGCGAAAGAAGGCGAAAGGAGGGCTCACCGGTGCACGCCAGCAGGACCTCGTCGCCGCCCGGGTGCTCCTCCATGAACGGCGTCACGTCGTACACCTGAGGCAGCGAGCAGAGGTAAAGTAAAACATGGCCAGATAACCCAGATCATGTGCGTCTACACAAAATTCATTTGAAGCCGAGTGAAGTAGTGATAGATAGATGCAACAAGGGTTTATGACAAACCAACCTTGCCGGAGATGAGGAGCCAGCAATCCTTGCGTCCGCTGTGCTTCCGCACCTCTTCAAACGAGTACACCTTCCCTCCCGCCATCGCAGCCACCTGCGGAAGCCGAGTCTTCAGGATTAACAGAACCGGATCAAGAAACTAGATACTGTTTGCTGTTGATTTCTGGACCTCTGGAAGATGAGGAGGGTAGGGCTAGGCACAGGGCGGTGTATATATATCGTGCGTGCTGGACCGCACTGCCGGCTGGTCTCCAAAGACGTGCGATGGACGGAGCAGTGCGGTCGCGTCACGTGTGGATGATAGGCGAATTGGTTTTGACCTGGCGCCACGGCGAGTCTCTAGCGGAGGCTCGCATCACATGCCAAGACATTTGGCTCCGGCGCACGAGACTGGCGAATGGCGATCGATCGAAGTCAACAAAGGCCATCTGCGCTGTGATGGGAAAATCTCTCGGTAATTCCCTGGCTCGTCACCGGTAACTCCACTGCGCGCGCACGGTCAAACTTTTTCATTATCTTAATCCCTTATTAAGGACTAGACAGAAATCGCACATGGGTTACGCGGCAAGAGCAGATCAATCCTCGCTTCAAAAGCGAAGGTGAAGACCGACCGACCGACCGATCGATCTCGGTCTGCCTTGATATGGTCAGGGGTGTTTTCACGGGCAATCGAACAAAGTAGTAGTATGATGGTGCGGGCACCCGTCAAAAAAGAAGTGCGATGCAGGCAGCAGATGGGCGCGTAGATACAATGTTTGGACGTAAACGTGCCAAATGTAGTATATCTGGCAAGATGGCTGCAACTACCGCGGGCCTGCAGCTCCGCAAACGACACAGCCGCACACGGTCGCATTCCAATGCGATGGCTCGGAGCAGGGCAACGCAAAAAACATGCGGCCTTTCCCTTTCCGTGCAGGAATCGAACTGCGCTGCTGCCAGCTGAAGTTCAGTGGCTGCTTGCCTGCTTCGAGAGGTCTGTGCGGTTCGGACTCTTGCCCAGAGTTTCTCAATATGTTTTCCTTTTTGATGAAACAGAGGCGAAGACGCAGTAAGAAGCCGGGGGTATGCATCGATTGATGCAGAGGCCGGAGTTTTAACCTCCTTTTTTTTAAAAAAAAAGACGCAGTAAGAAGCGCACCGCTGAGGTGAAGGAACACGAATGACAAGTCTCTCCTCGGCTCTCAAGACTAAGCTTAAGATTGTGAATCCTCTCTCTTCCACTAATCAAAACACTACTATCTGTACCTGATAATCGATGTCACCGTCATCTTTATAAGCTCTGCTTTGTCTGACACGGACGTGAGACTAAACCAGCGACTAAAATCAATTCTAAGCAGCGCGGTGTGATCCGATTGGTAAATGCCGTGCGAAGTATATCAACCAGCGACTAAACAAGACACGTGGCAGATCGGTGACGCGACGGAACCGTGATGAGTACCACTACCGGAGTGTTGGTAACGGCCATTAATCCAAAGACTATCTTCTCTGTTTTTCTAGGGGAGCTGAAATATTATAGTTTCTAAACCAAGAAACTGATAAAACACGGACAGAGTGCTGTTCAAGGTTTAGGAGACTGACCAACTATCTTCAGTGACTTCTCAGTTCTCACACACACATTACTTTTCACAATACTGTCCACGGTATGATTCATATATACACAGTATAATGTCAAGTACAATCAAACCATGTTTTGTCTAGTAACAAACATAACTTTAGTTTTTATAAACAAACAAAGCACCTAGAAAAAGTACCCCATCAATCATGAAAGCACAGTGAAAAAGAAAAGAACATGAAAAACATATGCACAAATATCAAATTTAGTGTCTCAGTGATCATCCTAAATCCATCCATGAAATGCTCACTTCTCTAGCTTCCCGGTGTGAACTTCATGCAGATGGGCGGGTTAACCTTGGCGGAAGAAGGGAACATCCATATACCATCTCCACAGATAAAACCAGAGGCAACTGCAGGCACCAGCAGCTTAGCCTCCTTCCTGCTCATCTTGTGCCAGGCCAAGACGACCAAGCTTCCCACACACATGTCGATGGCAAAGTTGGCACCAACTAGGAACGGCACAGCCATCGCCATCGGTAGAGGAACATACTTCCGGTACTTTTGTGGCGAGAAGTCCCTGAAAAGGTTGACGAGCACAGAAAATGCGAAGCAAGCAGCAGACAGCTCGAGGCAACGCTTTGGCAGTGCAGAGAAGCCCTCGACGCCGAGAATGGCCATGTTTCGGTATATCAGCGCGTACGGAGCCTTCCAGTATCCGTCTGGGTTTCCAATATCAAATGCTTTGTAGAAGAGCAAGAATGTAGATGGCGTGATGATGCAGCCCATGACTGTACCAATGGCCTGCCCGACAAGCATTGATCTCGGTGATGTGAAAGTCAGATGGCCCGTCTTGTAGTCATGCATCAGATCTGCAGAGACTTGCACTAGCTGCTTCACTATCGCACAACCAACAAGGCCAGCAATGACACCATCATCCTTCCCTCCCCAGGCTGCAAAGATGAAGAGAGCAACCTTGCCATAATTATAGCTCATGCTCATGTCAGTGAGCCCAGTTCCATAGGCATTGGAGAACCCCAGCACGGGAGCAAGCACGTAAGCTACAACGACATAGTACCACTTCGCCTGTCAGAACATTATCGGTATGACAATTACAGCAATGATGCTTAATGAGGCATATCCGGCATACGCTAGCCAGTTTGGAATGTATTCCCTGGTGAAGACCTCATTGCGCTGCAAATCATCAAATGAAACTGTATCCTCATTTGCTGCTGCAATTCACTCAGCATTAGCTAAGCTTTGATAACAAAATATGGAGGAAATAGATTTTGCAGTACATATTTACCTCTCTTATCAAGTTTGCGGTTGGATTGTTTATGCAGACTCTTAGCAGTGATGCCTGTGAGCTTGATGAAGTGATAGAGGCCATCCCCCATGATCAGAGCTATACACATGAAGGACTGCACATAAAAGCACATTAAAGGTCGTATACAAGTACAGGGTGTCATGTAGATTCATTTGAAATGACCAAGTGAGTTATCAAGCAAACCTTGTAACCAAACAAGCTTGTCATGCTGCTTTCTGGTACATTTGCCGGGTACCAAATGCCCTTTTGTTTGCTGATGAGTGGCCACATTATTCCCCAAGAAAGTACCGCACCGAAAAGTGTGGATAGGTTTACAAGGTGTGAGCAGATCATCCCCGCGCCGACATATGTGAGACTAAAATCAAAGAAGAACCTGATAGTTGAAAGAGTCAAGAGTTAGGAGAATTAGGCATGACTAACAAATTAGCATGAAAACAGAACTATGAGCAATGGGCAACCCAAAGGGTATACGTTTGTTTCCAAGCCTTTAGACCAAAAGTAGGGAATTGTAGAAACCCACAACTCTGGCCACCTGCGTAGAACCACTGGAAGAAGCTCCACAGGAGGCTGATCACGAAGCTCCTCAGAAATCCACGGACCTGCATTCTGACATGAGAGATGAAGTCAGGCCATGAATTCACCATGTATCGTCAAGACTATGATGATTTTTTCAGCATATGTGGGACAAGAGGCTTGTACTTTGCATTCTTTTCTCCTTGAGGGGTATGGAATCCGTTTATGAGTACAGCAGTTGCAGTCCCACTTGGATAAGTCAATTTGTAATCTATGACCAAAGCCTGAAATGGGATGCAAATCATCAGAGGGGACAAAATATAGGGTCATAACTCATAAATGGTGTTTTACATGTATGTCTTCATTGGAACTATTAAAATTATTGCTTTATCTTACAAAAACATGTATGCCTTCAAACCTGTAACAGCATATTTTTTGTGCGAGTATAAGATGATAAATTGAGAAGGGTGTGTAAGGCTGTCACATTTTACCTATGAGTTTCCTCTTTTCATTTCTACAAATTTAGTTCAGTTTACCACTTAGTCAATGTCGTTCGTCAATGCTAAAGAAAATATGACATGGAGTACTAAATTAGAGCAGTAGTATGTAGAACCCCCAATCGAAAACTACCACTCCAACTCTAAACACATGGTACTGTGAACCCGGGGAAAGAAAATCCTGAATTTGCAGAGACAGAGCTGATGATACATTGAACGATTCTAGCACACCTTTCTGAGCGGAAGCAAGTTGAGGAGCCCCACGAAGCTAATGGCTAATAGGAATCCGGTCATCCACCCGACCACGGGCTCCTTGTAGCTCCCCGGCGCGTTGCCCGGCGTGCTCACCCCGGCAAGCTCGTACGTCTTCTTGTTCAGAGCCAGCAACGACGACCCGAACCCACCTGCGCGCATGCAATATTCCACATGTACTTATGTTCTAGATGCAGCCATGGACTAATTAAGAAAGACTCGGCTGGGAGCCTGGGATGTTAAATGGAGTGGTGCCGGGAGGAGAGGCGCGGGCGCGCACCACCGAACCCCATGGTGTAGCAGGCGACGGCGCAGGTCTGGACGACGGTGTTCTCCTGGCGGGTGAAGGGGCGGGAGGGGACGCCTAGGCGCCCGAGCGCGCGCGTCCATCCGCGGAGCGCGAGGAAGGCGAGCAGCGCGGCGGAGACGTTGAGCGTGGGGATGATGCCCGTGGAGAGCGCGAGCTTGAGGATGATGACGGTGAAGACGAAGCCGATGAGCAGCGCCGCCACCAGCCCCCGCGCCGTTATCTGCTCGCGCCACGGCGGCACGCGCTCCTCGTGCTGCGCGGACGCGACCGGCACCGGCTCCGACTCCACGCCGCCGTCGGCCTCGCACTGCTCAATCTCGGTCGCCACGCCCCGCGCGGGAGTGACTTCCATGGAGGCTGTCCGGCGGCGGCACCAGCCTGGCAGAAGGCTCTCACCACAGGCAGGTGAGTAGCAAACACCACTCCAACCCGAATGTCAAAATACAAACTCAGACGTAAAAGGGCTTGTCCTATGCTAACCGACAAAACCACGTCTTGACTAACCCCGATCACCTTCCAAGAGCAATAACTCTAAAAAAAAAACTCTCCTTGCCGACGCACCAACCACTCTTAATTGCCTGAAAGAGTTGGCAGGTGGGTGGGGGACTCAGAGAACCTTGAAAAGGTTATCATCTTGGACTCACCGACATGGCGTAAATAGCGCCACAGGCGAACAATCTAGAACCGCTGCGAGCATCGAAGAAACACCAACTAGGACCTCCAAGCCATCTCTCCCAAAGCAATGCTCTCAACAGAGGAACGGCGTCAAGGATGCCGACATCGCTAATCCGGATCCGTACTTAGGCTTTCGCCCGGAGACATCCAATCAAGTTGTTTGTTTGGATAGGCGGCGGAATATGCACAAGTACAACAGACCGATCTCTGTAAACCAGAAAAACAGTCCAACAGTAAGTGGACTACCACCATGTTCCAAATCGCGCGTCCAAGGAATATTTCGACCATGGATTAGTGCTGAAGAGGAGTGCACTGAGTGAGGCCGTGAGAAACAGCTTGTCACAACTGTGCACCTACCAGAGGCGATCAAGGTCAAGAGGCGAACCGACGAGAGGCAGAGACAACGTGAAGTCCAGGTGGATAGCGAGGCCCAGCCCAGAGTGTAAGCGCTCCAACGGTACAAGAAGGTGCGACTGGCGTGTGAGAGGGCAATCAAGAATAGTGTATCGAGACTCAGTCTATCCTTCCCCTACCTTTCTTCCTCCTCAAGCTGCCGCGTCAGCATTTCTTTCCCAATTCCGGCTTGACGCCGCGAACCCTGTATCGAATCTGGTGTATAATCGAGTGAGGGTTGTGACATTTGGTATCAGAGCCATCTCGATTCGCAACATCCTCCGAATCAACCGGGTAAATCCCTGCGTGAAGCCGGATTGGGGGAATTTTTTCTCCGATCCATCAGTCTGAGCAACGGGTCGGTAGATTTCGAGGCGCAGGATCCGAGCGGAGGCGTCCAGGGTGATCATGGAGAAGGTGGCGGCGGAGATCGCGCAGATGCGCAAGGAAAGTAAGGCGACAGCCGCATCCATGCAGTTGCTGCTCACTACGGCCCAGAACCTGGGAGTCTGGATGCTGACGGTGGATTCGACCATGGAGGCACTTCGCATCTCCATCGATGCGGTGGGGGAGAGTCACGTCACGGTGCTGGAATCTGGCACCTCGCCGACGGCTCCACCACAGCCGCATGGGCAGCGACCCACGGGCGACAGCGACCCACGAGCGCTCTTGGCCCCAGCGCCCGCCCTGGTCAGGCGTAAGAAAAACTTTCCCCAAACTCCGGTTCGATTCGAGTTGGGGGATTACTCTGACATGGAGGAGGGTGAGGGATCCAGTAGCAGGAGTTGATTTGGATCGTCTCGCATGCCAAAGACAAATTTTCCTCGCTTTGATGGGGGAAATCCTCGATGGTGGAAAGGAGTGTGTGAAAAATATTTTTCCATGTATCATGTGCCTAGAGACACTTGGCCAGCATTTGCCACCGTGCATTTAATATGCAATGCAGCTTTGTGGTTGCAAACTTATGAGGAAGATCATGAAGTAGAAAGTTGGGAAGAGTTAGTGGTAGCCATACATACGAAGTTTGGCAAGGATAAACACTTAAAAGTACTTAGAGGCATTAGAAAGGTGTAAACAAATTGACTCAGTGGAAATTATCACCACAAGTTCGAAGAGCTGAGACACAAAGTGTTAGTGCATAACCGTCATTATGACGAGGCATTTTTTGTTACTAAATTTGTAGGGGGGTTGCATATGAACATTCAAAAGCAATTAGGTTGCATAATCCTAGAACAATCGATGATGTGTTATCCATTGCTTTGACACATGAAGAACTGTTGGAAGAAGCTCGGCGGTATTCCAGTGCTAAGTACAAGCACGACTACAAGAGTTTGTCAAAACACACTTATGGGGCAAAGGCATCATGCCCACACCAGTGGTGGAGGAAGCCAAGCCGGCAGCCGGCAAACCACCTTGGGAGGATAGATTTTCCTCGCTCAAGGCTCAGAGAAGGGCACAGGGGGAGTGCTTCAAATGTGGAGACAAATACCACCAGCCTGGACACAAATGTGCTAAATCAGTGCCCATACACAAAGTGGAAGAACTATTGGACATATTGATGTTGCAATCAGGATCAGAAGCAGAAGAGGACCAACCTAAATCTGACAGTGATGAAGAGGCATCTGTCATGCAAATATCTCATTGTGCAACTGTGGGAGGCACTGGCAAGAAAACAATCAAACTACAAGGGTGGTTAAATGGCAAACAAGTGCTTATTCTGGTGGACTCTAGGAGCTCTGCCAGTTTCATCAGCACCAATGTTGTAGAAGAGTTGGGGCTGACAACTTTTGAAGTGACCCCAATCACTGTTACTATGGCTGATGGGGGCAAGACCACATGCAATCAAATGGTGGAAAACTCAGTTTGGAAATGCTAGAAACACATATTCCAGACACATCTCAAGGTTTCAACTTGAGTGGTTATGGCATAATTCTAGGCATGGATTGGTTATCTGAATTCAGCCCAATGTAGATAGACTAGAGACAGAAAATAATCAGGTTCAAACATGGGATGAAGAGGATTACCTTGAAAGGAATTAAAGACAACATGCAGCAGTGTGATCAAATTTCTGCAGTGGAATTACAACAGCAAATCAAACAAAGAGCAGTGGCCCAGCTAGTGCAACTCTGTCCTGTGACAAGTGCAGAAACTTCTACAATACTACCCCTAAAATAGAGCAAGTGTTGGAAAAACATAAAGCATGCTTCCAATAGCCAAAAGGGCTACCCCCTCAAAGAGTCTTTGACCACAAGATAGATCTAATCCCAGGGCCCAACTAGTGAATGTTAAACCTTATAGGTACACACCACATAAAAAAGATGAGATAGAAAGACAGGTCAAAGAAATACTTCCTCAGAGTATAATCAAAGTGAGCCACAACCCTTTTGCTTCCCCGGTGCTCTTAGTGAAGAAAAAAGATGGAACATGGAGACTGTGTGTAGGATCGAAAGTATGTCTAGAGGGGGGTGATTAGACTACTTGACCAAATAAAAACCTAACCTTTTTCCACTTTTAGTTGTAGGCAAATTTTAGCAAATATGACAAGTCAAGTAACACCCTACACATGCAAGTCTAAGAGTGTAGCAGCGGAAAGTAAGACATAGCACATGTAAGTAAAGGGAAGAGTTTGGAGAAGGCAAACGCAATGGGGACACGAAGATTTTTGGCGTGGTTCCTATAGGTGGTGCTATCGTACTTCCACGTTGATGGAGACTTCAACCCACGAAGGGTAATGGCTGCGCGAGTCCACAGAGGGCTCCACCCACGAAGGGTCCACGAAGAAGCAACCTTGTCTATTCCACCATGGCTTACGTCCACGAAGGACTAGCCTCACTCGGGGTAGATCTTCACGAAGTAGGCGATCTCCTTGTCCTTATAAACTTCTTGGTTCAACTCCACATCATGTCGGAGGCTCCCAAGCGACACCTAACCAATCTAGGAGACACCACTCTCCAAAAGGTAATAGACGGTGTGTTGATGATGAACTCCTTGCTCTTGTGCTTCAAGTGATAGTCTCCCCAACACTCAACTCTCTCTCACAGATTTGGCTATGGTGGAAGAAGGATTTGAGTGGAAAGCAACTTGGGGAAGGCTAGAAATCAAGGTTCAAATGGTAGGAATGGAATCTCTTGATCTCAACACATGAGTAGGTGGTTCTCTCTCAGAAAATGAATGGTGGAAGTGTAGGCACGTTCTGATGGCTCTCTTACTTGGTAAGAGGGTGGTGGAAGGGTATATATAGCCTCCACACGAAATCCAACCGTTACACACTTTTGACCCAACTCGGTGGCACCGATCAGAAATCTCGGTGGCACCGACCTGTGTAAAAGATATGAACGTTAGGAATCTCGGTGGGACCGAACTGGAACAACTCGGAGGGACCGATGTGCAATGGCTAGGGCAAACCTCATCTCGGTGGCACCGACTGCATCAACTCGGTGGGACCGAAGTGAAGCAATAAGGCAACAGAGAGTTGGCAAGCCATCTCGGTGGTACCGATTGCAAATATCGGTGGGACTGAAATAATTGCAACTAGTAACAGAGAGTTGGCAAGGCCATCTCGGTGGGACCGAGATCCATATCGGTGGATCCGATTTGTTAGGGTTTGGCAGTGGCTAAGTCCAGATGAACTCGGTGGCTCCGGATAGGAATGATTCGGTGGGACCGAGTTGGAATGTAGGTTTTGGACATATTTGGATGGAGAAAGTGGTTGAGGGTTTTGGAGCAATGTCACTAAGCATTTGAGCAAAAAGATCATTAAGCAACACCTCATCCCCTTTTAATAGTATTGGCTTTCCTATGGACTCAATGTGATCTTGGATCACTTAACAAAAATGTAGAGTATTGAGCTTTTGCCAATCCATGTCCTTAGCATTTTGAGGGGTCCACAATCACTAGTCCTTGCCATGCCAATCATTGAACATCCTGAAATATTTAACTTGAATGGACATTAGTTCAATGAGATATATGTTGTTATGAATTACCAAAACCACCCGGGGATTAGTTGCACTTTCAATCTCCCCCTTTTTGGTAATTGATGACAACATATAGATCAAAGTTTCGACAAATGATTAAATGAATGAAATACATCGTCGCTTTGAGAAGTATGTGATAAGCAAGAGCTCCCCCTAAATTTGTGCATTATTAAAAATTTGCGTTTGAATGCAAATGCACACTTGATTAGGATCATGGGTCACTCTTCCATGTCACATACAACTTGGTGGAGCGCACAAAATGATATGAATGGAATAGTAAGCACGCATCACCAAAAACACAAGTGAATGATCATACAAGAATAATGATAAGGATAAGCATTAAGCATCACATGAAGCATAGTATGATCAATCACACATAACCATAGTAGCTCACACGCATAACAGGTAATGTAGCACAAACCACGTAGAACAAGTAGCAACACAGAAAACTCAAAAGAACCAAACAACGAGCAAAAGCAAGAAGAAACACTCTCTCGAAGCCTAATGATCTATACAAATTCTCCCCCTTTGGCAACAAGTACCAAAAAGCTCGAATAGGTATAGTGCTATGCATCTCTCTAGGCACGATCCTTGGCAGCTCCTGAAGGTGATCTCTGGCTGGCAGCTCCGGTGTGCGTAGATGGCGTTGAGAGAAGTGCATCTGCAAAGGCTTTAGCTGACGTCTGCGGTGCTGGTGGAGTAGAAACTGTAGGTGGCACTGTAGAAACAGCAGCAGGTGCAGAAACTGTAGTCCTCGTGTCTGCAACAGGTACAACAGCAGACCTGGATGCTCTACGCACTGTCTGGAATCTATCAGTGGTAGGTCTTTCATCTCCACTGTCCTCTGCATCAATTCTAGCAGAATCAACATCATCCTTTAGCTTCTCCACAATGGTCTGTACATCTGTGATCTTCACATCAAGATCATGTATCTTAGTCTCAACTATCCGCTCTAAGCTCTCCTGATTCTTGGCAAGGTTGGCCAGACTCTGTTCAATCCTCAGGGTTGCTTCCAGCAGATATGTCATTTGATCATTCTTTGTCTTGAGGTGAGCAAATGGATTACTGGGACCAGATGCCTCCTTGGTTGCTTTAGCTGCCTCAGCTGCCCAGATCCTTTCCTGTGCCTCAACTGAAGTAGGATGAGAAGAATCCATCACCACTACATTGTCTTCAAACTCTGGCAACATTGGGAGATGCTCACGGTCTAGAAGATAAGTGCTCGTTCCAACCTTGGAGTTGATGAGCATCTGAATGTGTCGAGCATATCCACAAGATCTCTTCTGATCAGCAGCTGTCCTCTTGATGGTTTCAACAATCAAGCTCATCACCTTGAACTTATGAGGTGTATCAAAGAGGAGCAAGTTGATGGAGTGGCCACGTATCATCTTGTCATCTCCAGACTTGGGCAAAAGAGTGTACCTCGAGATTGTATTGGTGATGGCCAAACCAGGTAGCAAATGCTTCACGGATCCAAGTTTGTGTGTCTCAATGTCTTTCTCTAGAATTTCCTTGTACATGTTAGCCATGGAATTGTGGTCCATCTTGAGCTTGGCATATACATCAATATCTCTCTCGTCTTCCTTGGGAGCACCAAGAAGAGCAGCCCACTCAGAGATGGTTGACTGGTACCTCGACCCCTCAGTCATCCACACAATTCTACCATCTGGATAAAAATGAGCTGTAGAATAGAATTGCATGATCATCTCATCATTCCATTTGGCAAGCTTCTGTCCAATGAAAGCATCAACACCAGCTAATCTGAAGCTCTCATGAACATGTGGGAAGTAGTCAGCATTGTTGTCAATGTATTTCCAGTCCACCCATCTCATGTCACTGACAATTGGGTTCTTATCTAGCAGCACAGTCTCATAGAAATCCTGTTGCTCTCTGGTGTGGAAACGGTAATCACAGGCTGTCCTCCTCCTAATAGCACAGGGATCTGTCAATCTCCACTGACGTAGTTCTTTGTCCTTTCTGAGCATCATGTTCTCGGCTACTGGGTGTGCATTGTCATGATCTGGAATCTTGGGTTTCAATCTCCCGAGCACTAGTGGCTCATCATCTATCTCAGCTTCAGGCACTGGGGCCTTGTTCTTCTCACTAGCAGATATGTTTCTTGTGGACCTCTTAGGTGCTGGAGCTTTGGGCTTTGACTTGGTGGGGGCAACAGACTTCAAAGCATCAGCCATGAGCTTCCGAGTCTTGGCAGGAGGTGCATCAGCTGCTGGTTCCTCCTCCTCCTCCTCCTCCTCCTCATCATCAACCATCATGGAGGGTTTGCCAATAACATAAGCAGTTGTCTTCCTTGCCCTCTTCTTCTTCTTTCCTGCAGCTGCTGTCTCTGAGTCACTTGGCTCCTCAAGTGTAAATGTTATTCCTTTCTTGGGGACCTTCTTCACTGCTGTCTTCTCTTTGGTGCTAGCAGTGGCCTTGGACCTTGCACCAGTTCCATACTCTTTAGCAAGAACAACTTTCTTCTTCTTTGAGGTCACTTCCTCAGGCTGGAAGTCCTCATCTTCTGTGTCCGAGCCCTTGTTTTGCCTTGTTCTTCTGACAGCCTTTGGCAAATTACTGGGAGTGCTCCTGCTGCCCTCATCATAGCTTTCAGCTGGGCTTGACCCTGCACTAAGGTCAACATTCTCCTCTGAGGCATTCTGACTGTCACTAGCATCTGACATCTTGAAGACTGACCCTGTGAATAGATGGGTATGGGCAGAGTAGATGAGTTATCACAAAAAGCAAATTGTTTTGGAGCAATGTCACTAAGCATTTGAGCAAAAAGATCATTAAGCAACACCTCATCCCCTTTTAATAGTATTGCCTTTCCTATGGACTCAATGTGATCTTGGATCACTTAACAAAAATGTAGAGTCTTGAGCTTTTGCCAATCCATGTCCTTAGCATTTTGAGGGGTCCACAATCACTAGTCCTTGCCATGCCAATCATTGAACATCCTGAAATATTTAACTTGAATGGACATTAGTTCAATGAGATATATGTTGTTATGAATTACCAAAACCACCCAGGGATTAGTTGCACTTTCACTGTGTGTGGATTATAGACATCTCAATGCCATAACTGTCAAGGACAGATTTCCCATGCTTGTTGTGGAAGAGATATTAGATGAGCTAGCTGGAGCTACCTATTTCACAAAGCTTGATCTCAGATCTGGATACCACCAAATTAGGATGGCCCCAGAAGATGAATACAAAACAGCATTCAGAACACACCATGGAAAATTTGAATTCAAGGTGGTTCCTTTTGGACTGTGCTGTGCACCTGCCACCTTCCAATTTGCCATGAACACCATGATGGGGAACGTTGCATGAAAATCAAATTTTTTCCTACGAACACCCAAGATCTAATCTAGGAGATGCATAGCAACGAGAGGGGAGCGTGTCTACGTACCCTCGTATACCGAAAGTGGAAGCGTATATTGCGCGGTTGATGTAGTCGTACTCGTCACGATCCAATCGCGATCCAATCCGATGAAGTACCGAATGGACGGCACCTCCGCGTTTAGCACACGTATGGCTCAATGACGTCTCCTCCTCCTTGATCCAGCAAGCAAGGGAGGAGAAGTAGATGGGATCACCGGCAGCACGACGGCGTGACGGCGATGGTGGTGGAGTAGTTTCGGCAGGGCTACGCCGAGCGCTACCGAAACAACGAAGACGGAGGAGTTACGAAGTAACGGGAGAGAGAGGGGGGCCAAGGGCTTGTGTGTCCTCTTGGGGGCGCCCCTTACCCTCTATATATAGGTGGAGGGGCATGGTGAGCAGCCCTCCAAGCCCTAGGGCTGGCGCTCCAAGGGGGAGGAGTTGGACTCCTAGTCCAATTCCCTCCTTTCCATACACAGGTGGACTTTCCACCTTTCCCAGCCACATGGGCCTTGAGGGACTTGTGCGCCTGGCCCAATAAGGCCAGGGCGCCTCCCCTTAGCCCATGCTGACCCTTGGGACATGGTGGAACCCTTGGTGGACTTTCGGACTCCTCCAGAAGTTTCCGGAACCTTCTGGAAGCTTCCCGGTACAATACCGAAAAAACTGAAACTTTTTCCAGAACCCTGAAAGCAACTTTCCATATATAAATCTTTACCTCCGGACCATTCCGGAACTCCTCATGACGTACGGGATCTCATCCGGGACTCCGAACAACATTCGGTCACCAACATACACATCCCAATATTACTCTAGCGTCACCGAACGTTAAGCGTGCGGACCCTACGGGTTCGAGAATAATGTAGACATGACCGAGACACCTCTCCGATCAATAACCAATAGCGGAACCTGGATGCCCATATTGGTTCCTACATATTCCACGAAGATCTTTTATCGGTTGAACCACGATGTCGAGGATTCGGTTAATCCCGTATGCAATTCCCTTTGTCCGGCGATATGTTACTTGCCCTAGATTCAATCGTCGGTATCTCCATACCTAGTTCAATCTCGTTACCGGCAAGTCTTTTTACTCGTTCTGTAATACAAGATCCCGTGTGTTGGGGATATTTACCAGCGTGAAGACCCGGCAGGATGATAACCCGGCCGTAGAGCAGACTCAGCGGGTCATCTCACTGCGAGGCTAAAGGATACTTGGTGGGCCGGCTTGATGAAGGCCTAGAAGGAAAGGCCGGCTCAGGTTGTGGGTCGGCTCAAGAAGAAGATGGACGGCTTAAGCATCATCTTGGAGAACAAGTAGACTTAGAGTAGGAGACGGGTCAGGTTTACGACCCGGACTCTCATGTAAATCTAGGGTTCCACCTGTGTATATAAAGGGGAGCGCCTAGGCCAAAAAGACTAAGTTGCAAATTCTCGAAAGCTAGGTTAGCGAATCCACATCCTTGTAATCGAGATCCATAGCAATATAATCAAGCAGGACGTAGGCTTTTACCTCCACCATGAGGGGCCGAACCTGGGTAATCCGGCGTTTTCCCGTTCCCGATCAACCCCGTTGAGCTTCCACACTTGTGCGATGGCCTCATCTCCATGTCCTTTCACAAGGGCATCTGCCGTGTCAAAACCATGACAGTTGGCGCCCACCGTGGGGCCTACGCACGGTGGAGTTGAGTTCTTAGCGGGATCTCTCCCAGGGTTCGGGAAGTACGCGGTTGGCATGATGACAAAGAGCCGCCGCGGGAAGTTCTACATCGACGATTCATTCTGGGGCTCCGACGCCGACTCGATCGAGTATGGGTACCGGGTCCCCTTCGGCAAGATCCACACCTTCATCGGCGTGGTCGGTGAGTCGGCCGCCGGGTTGGAGAACATCGCCGGCGTCGAGTCGGCGCGCCACGCTGGTCCGAGCCAGGCGAGACCCGCCCGCCTCAAGCCGGCCGGAACCATGTCTTCATAGGGTTCACCCAAGGGGTGGCCTTGTCGGAGAACTCCCTGTCTGGAGATGATACACTCATCCAATCTGACGGCGAATCCTCGACGGGAGAAACCGAGTCGATCCGTCCTCTGCATGATGGAAGGCTCGGACACACTGACGTCGTCTTTCCAGAAGTCCCTGAGCTGCCTCGTTTTGCGGCGGTATACATGGCGGGTAGGCAAGATCCGGTGCGGGATCCGTCTGATCCGGCGGCTGGACAGAACCTCACCCTTGCCGGCTCAGGAGGAGCCGGCGCGTCGGCCGCCGGCTCTCAGAGAACCGGGGTGCAGGCGCTTGTGGACTTGATGTACTAGATGAAACCCCGCGCGTTGCTGCGGGACATTTTGAATTTTCCCTAAAGTCAACATTGGGCTGTGACTGCAATAAAATAGCCAACGTGCTCCTATATTAGTGGAAGCATGGGAGACATAAGAACTCAAACAACGTATGTATGAAATCACACACGTGAATTGTTTTCGTGTGGAAACTATAATATCCAACAAATGACTCGGAAAGAAACACTAATTAGGTTGTCGGTCCAACCCATACCTCCAGAGAAACTACTCAAGGGTCATTTGACTTACCTCAAGATAACTCAAAAGTTTCATTTTGTATGTTGAATTGCACATTGTGAATACTTGTGAACTTTATTTCCTACAACAGAATAGTAATTTTCTGCAAATCAATGTTGACAGAACGATGCAAGGAGTGAATACCTTATATTGCAACTTAGGTTATCCTCCATATCAAAAGTAAGATTCAATCTAAGAGAGACTGGAAAGAAACATAATTTCTCAAGTGAAACATCATTGGATATTACTGGGCACTGGAAATAAAACTTACAACATAATAGAAGATGATCTCTCAAAACAATTTAAATAATGTAAGCCCGGGCATCTCAGTTCTCATGTGAATTCAGTGCAACACTGCCACCATACTAATTTCTCTCATTTAAAATGTTGATCTCTCCAAATGGTGATGCTTTGTTGCACAAAGTGATAAAAAAAATCAGCTAGGGGTGAAAATTCCATACCAGAGTAACAATGGACTTAGAAACCCAATATCTTGGCTTCAGTTAAATGAGATATCTCCAACTGGTGCAGAGCATGAGAACTTCCATCTTCACTTATAACCTTGAATAAAGAATGAAAAAACAGAGGCTATTTTGATGCATACAGAATCATGGAGATGCATTTTCCTATTTGACCTTCCATCTCAGCAGGCATGAAAGAATCACAACTCAAAATAGTTACACAACGCAGAAAGAAATTACGATGCAAAAACCGAACAAATCTGTGGACTCCAGAGTAGACACACATCAGGGCACGTGTAACGCAACAGGTCCCGCGCATGCGGTGAACATCGACAACAGCAGGGCACGGCGCTACGGGCAGCACAGCCAGCAGCAGCAACAGGGCATGGGCGGCAGCAGCAGCGCACGGCCAACACGGCCACGTGCACGTACATGGCCAGCAGCAGCAAGAAACGGCCAGCCGCATCCGCATGCACGGCCAGCAGCAGCAGTAGGGCACGCCCATCTCGCCGTCGGCACCCGCGCAAGCCGCCCACCTCGTCGCAGCATCCGCGCCGCTGGCGCTCGCGCATGTCGCCGCCGGTAATGGTTGGCCCGGTCCTCTCGGTCGTCTAAAATCCATTCACCGGCGGACATCCACCCTTAGGCGGAAGAACGGAGCCATGTCGAGGCAGTTACACTCCCAGCATAGACATCGACTACCATGTGGATGGTAGCGTTGGACTATTAGATAAGTTGTACCTCCAGAGCCTCGGATAACAGATCCGATGAGGAAATAAGAGAAAAATCTTATTGAAGATCAAATGCTCTCTATCGAATAGAACAACATAAATTGATGAAGAAAACTTACAGTTGCATGATGAACCTCGGATGAACGACATGAATACGAATATGCTCCTCCTACTCCTCATAAACCTCGAACATAGAGCAAGTGACGGATCTGTTCATTCTCCTTCTCAGAGATCTCGAAAAACTGAAAGCAATCAGGCAACAAAATCTCTCTCAGAATTTTGTACGAACATACTGGAATATTTAGGAATGAGGAGAGAGAGGGAGAGAGAGAGAGAGAGAGAGAGGAAGAAGAATCAATATGAGGAAGAAGAGAAGATTGAAGATGAAGGGGCAGCCCGAGAAAATGTTTGTTCATGTGCAATGAGGAGATATAATGGGAGGGCTGGCCATGGACGGATGTCTGTAGGTAGCGGAAAAGCTGATTTTTTATGTGGAAAGAGAAAGGCTGTTCGGCTCTTACTGTTGGAAACGGAACCACTAATGGCTGTTACTCTTTGGCTGACCATTGAGGCTGTTCGTTTCTGCTTGCGCATGCATTCAAGGAAGTTGCTAACGTGGCATGTATGCTGAGTTGGAGTAGCTGCATGTTGATATAAATCAAAGTAGTGGGGATCATCTACTATGAATAATGACGTGGCACATTGATGATGTGGATAGTGTGCATGGTGGGAGAGTAGAGAGTAGTGGGGAGCAACTTCTTAAGAATGGTAGATACGCTGACAGGCCTGATGGCCAAGCCGGTTACTGTGGAGAATGCAGCGGCATGCAACGCGGAGATCACGAAGTGTCACGAGCAGATGGCCAAGATCCAGGAGGACATCAACGCGGAGAACACACGCATGGCTCAAGTGCAAGCCCGGCTTGCCGAGGAGAGGCAGCGCTTGGACAAAGAGGCACATTACTTAAGCCGCCGACAGGCCGAATCAGAACTTGTCCACCGAAGGCGTCATCAAAGCCGGCTTCCGGTTGATCTTGAACCGACTCATCTGTTCACCACACCGCCGGCTCCGGCGAACCCGGGGCCTGGAGTTGTTCCCCCGGGAGGACCGCCTCTGCAGCAGCCGGTTCAGCAGAGGGAGCCGGCCCAGCATCGCATGCCAGATCAGCAACAGTAGCCGCCGTCTCACCGGTTCCAGACCCCAATTGGACACTACTCCAACCCGGTCGATAACGTGTTGGCAGCAACCCACAACTTGGCAGCTATTCCGATTGAGGGAGACGGTCCGATTCAGGCAGAGGCCAGGAACGCTATTGCGATGCTCAAGACAGCAGTAGTGCAGCAGGCCAACTACTCGCATAGCCAGCACCGGCTTCATTCAACTCCTCACCAGAGCCGTACCAGGAGCAAGCATCTAGAGTCGCCAGTGGTTTCCAGCAGCGCGCATCGCAGAAGAGCCGCCCAACCGTTGGCGGAGTAGCACCAACCCAGAATCCCGAATGCACAGGACATTGTGGACGCCGCTCGGGCTCTCCGAGTGTTGGAGGAAAATGCGCGCGCAGTGTATAACCCGCCGCCGAACGTCAACCTGCCGACGGCTCACGACCCGCCCACCGCAACCCAGACAGCCGGCCAGCTTGGGGGCTTATCGAGCCACATGATCGGAACTCCTTGTTTGGTAGCAGCACTGCGAGAAGCGCGCATACCCCCAGATTTCAAAGGTCCTCGCAAGGTTCCTAACTACACAGCGAATCTGGAGCCCACCGAGTGGATCGAGAGTTACGAACTGGCAATGGACTTATTAGGCGCAAGCGAGGCAGTCTGTGCACGTTACCTGCCTCTCATGTTGGAAGACCCCGCTCGCACTTGGTTGAAAAACCTTCCAGTGAATTCTATCAACACTTGGCAGGAGCTGAAGGAGCGCTTCATCAAGAATTTTCAGGGAACCTGCAAAAGGCCAACCACCATTGTTGATCTGGAGGATTGCGTTCAGCGCGAGGATGAGTCGGCGCACCATTGGGCTCGTCGGGTTGCAGAGGTTATACACAGTTCTGACAGTATCTCGGCGGCTCAGGCGGTGCTTGTTCTGGAACGAACATGCAAGTTTCAGCCACTGGTCCAAAAACTAGGGCGACTCAAGAGAAAAGCCCAGGACATGGGTGATCTGATGGATGTCTTAACCCGGTACGCGGAGTCTGACAATACTAAAGACCTGCCATCTGATGAGGAGAAAGCCGATAAAGACAAGAAAGGTGGTGGCAAGGGCCACCAGCAGAACAACAGTAATGGGAAGAACAACAACGGCGGTAAACGCAAGGGTTATGATGGTAGCTCCGATCTGGTGGCGAACACAAATACAGGGAACAAAAGTCAGCGTCAGAACGATGGTTCTAGGAGGCAGTCCTCTGGTAATCGCCCTCTCAGCTACGAGGAAGCTCTCAAGGCTCTATGTCCAAAACATAGTTATAATGGTAAGCCGTCTAGCCACTCCTGGGAAAATTGCTATATCATGCAAGAATTTTCCAAACGGGTCTGCCAGAACCATCATAACGGGGGCGGCGGCGGCGGACAACCCGGCAACCAGGGACCTGGCTTCTCGGGAGCCGGCTTGCAAGGGCCCTTCACAGGTCCTGGTTTCCACGGGAATAGTAGCCAGAGCAGCGAGTTTCAGGGGGCTGGTCATACTGGAGGCGGCAATCAGCAGAACCAGGGAAATCAGCACCAAGCCGGTGCAACAGGGTTTCAGAGTAATCCGAAACAGTTAAATATTGGACAGTATCATGTTTTCACCATCAGCACCTGCAAATGGGATCAGAAGGTGCAATGACAAGCCGCCCACACGGTTGAGCCGGCAACCCCTTATTATCTCAATTGGTCCGAACAGCCAGTCATCTGGAGCAGGGCGGATCACCCAGTCCTCCTAGATTACCCCGGCCACTTGGCGCTGGTAGTGGCACCTCAAGTTGGCAGTTACACATTAACAAAAGTACTCATGGACGGAGGCAACAGCATCAATATTCTGTATTATGACACGTTCAGGCGGATGAATCTGTCTGATAAGCAGTTGACTCCATCCTCTATAGTTTTTCATGGCATCGTTCCCGGCAAGTCAGCTTATCCCATGGGAAGAATATCCCTCGAGGTGGCCTTCGGCTCAGAGGATAATTGGCGTTCTGAATTTCTGTCCTTTGAAGTGGTTAAGCTTAAAAGCCTGTACCACGCCTTATTCGGCCGGCCGGCTTATGCGCGATTCATGGCACGGCCGTGCTATGTTTACCTGAAAATGAAGATGCCAGGACCAAGAGGAACCATCACTGTTGAAGGCAACCGGAAGATTGCACTCGAGTGCGAGGAAGGAGATGCAGCATATGCCGAGACGGCCTGCGCTGCAGAAGAATTGCGGTATTATAAGGACAACGTTGACCCGTCCAACAGGACCTCCCTGAAGAAGCCCACGACGGAGTCTGACCCTTTGCTCAAGTTTAAGTCGGCCAGAGACACAAAGCAAGTTGATTTCACCCCGGGCAATTCTTC
This sequence comes from Elymus sibiricus, assembly GCA_039707655.1. NCBI lineage: Eukaryota > Viridiplantae > Streptophyta > Magnoliopsida > Poales > Poaceae > Elymus > Elymus sibiricus. The sequence continues at coordinate 261,496,982 of CM077674.1, forward strand.
TGAGCAGTTCACCATAGGGGCAAACATGGATCCTAAATAGGAAAGCGCGCTCATCGAGTTCAATCATGAGAACCGGGACATCTTTGCATGGAAACCTTCTGACATGCCAGGTGTACCGAGAGAACTCGCCGAGCACTCCCTCAATGTGGACCCCAAGTTTAAGCCAGTCCGCCAGTATCTTCGTCGCTTTAATGAAGAAAGGCGGAAAGCTATTGGCGAAGAAGTGACCCGGCTCCTAGCTGCCGGGTTCATCGTGGAAGTCTTCCATCCCGAATGGCTAGCTAACCCAGTGCTTGTTCTGAAGAAAAACGGGACTTGGCGGATGTGTGTTGATTACACAGATCTAAATAAGGCTTGTCCTAGTGACCCCTTTGCCTTGCCCCGTATTGACCAGATCATCGACGCTACGGCGGGTTGTGAGTGTTTATGCTTCCTGGATGCTTACTCTGGTTATCATCAGATCAAAATGAAGCGGGAGGACCAGGAAAAGACGGCTTTCATCACACCCTTTGGAGCCTTCTGTTATACAACCATGCCGTTCGGTCTGAAGTGTGCACAGGCGACTTACCAGCGCTGTGTCCAAAGCTGTTTCCACAAGCAGATCAGGCGGAATGTTCATGCTTATGTTGATGATATTATGGTTAAGTCTCGAAAGAAAGAAACCCTGTTGGAGGATCTCAAGGAAACATTTGACAATCTCCGTGTCTATCAGATGAAGCTCAACCCGGAGAAGTGTGTTTTTGGTGTCCCTGCAGGAAAGCTCCTGGGATTTCTCGTTTCCGAGTTTGGCATTGAAGCTAACCCGTAAAAGATCAAAGCAATCACGACCCTAGCTAAGCCGGCCAATCTGAATGCCGTGTAGAAGCTGGCTGGGTGGGTTGCGGCACTGAGCCGGTTCATAAGTCGGCTTGGAGAGAAGGCAATTCCGTTGTATCAATTGCTTAAGAAATCGGATAACTTCGTCTGGAGTGATGCTGCAGATCAGGCTTTTGAGGCCCTCAAGAAGCAGTTGTCTGAGCTGCCGGTCCTTGCTACCCCTCATGAGAAGGAACCAATGTTGCTATATATTGCCGCAAATAACAAGGCTGTAAGCGTGGCCGTCGTTGTAGAGCGCAAGGAGGACGGCAAGGAATATCCAGTTCAGCACCCCGTGTATTATATCAGTGAAGTGTTAACCGAGTCCAAGCAGCGATATCCACATTGGTAGAAACTGGTCTACGGAGTATTTATGGTAGCCGAAAGCTGAAGCACTACTTCCACGAACATCCAATCACTGTGATCAGCTCAGCACCTCTTGGGGATATAATCCAGAACCGAGAGGCCACATGCCGGGTTGCCAAGTGGGCCATCGAGCTCGGTCCGCATCATCTCAAATATGTGCCCCACACAGCAATCAAATCTTAGGCATTGGTGGATTTCATTAATGATTGGACAGAGTTACAGGGTCCCGAAGAGAAGCCCGACACAACATACTAGTCCATACACTTTGACGGCTCAAGGCAGCTTGAAGGCTCGGGGGCTAGAGTTGTGATTACTTCCCCATGAGGAGATAAGTTCTGTTATGTTTTAAGACTTATGTTCCCCTGTACTAACAATGCAGCAGAATATGAGGCTTTGCTTCATGGGCTTCGGATGACCAAGGAGATGAACCTGAGCCGGGTCAGGTGTTTGGGCGACTCAGATTTGGTGGCCCAACAGGTTTCTGGCACATGGGATTCCAAGGATCCCCTTATGGCGGCTTATCGGCAGGCGGTCACCAACATTGCTGGACACTTCAAAGGTTATCAAGTTGATCATATTGATCGCCGGCAGAACGAGGCGGCAGACGCACTCTCTCGCTTGGGTTCTCAACGCAAGCTGGTGCCACCCAATGTTTCCTGGACGTTTTGCACAACCCGTCTGTCAAGTTACCAACAGAGGAGGACTTGGCTATTCCTGACCTGGAGGCGGCTCTAGTGGCTGCTGTCCACGCCATACCTGATTGGATAGTCCCCTACTTGGCTTATCTCAGCCGGGGAGAATTTCCAACAGAGGAAATCCCTGCACGATAGATCATTAGACGATCTAAGTCTATGACTATCGTCAACGGCGAGTTGCATCGGCGCAGTGTCACTGGTGTTTTTCAACGTTGTGTTTCACCAGAGGAGGGCCGCGCTATGCTCAATGAGATTCACTCTGGCGATTGTGGTCACCATGCCGGCTCACGATCACTAGTGGCGAAAGCTTTTCGGCACGGGTTTTACTGGCTCACAGCGCATGCTGACGCAGAGGATATTGTACGCAAGTGTGATGGTTGCCAGAAATATGCTCGCCAGGCTCATGTGCCGGCTCAAGAGTTGAGGATGATCCCGATAACTTGGCCTTTTGTGGTCTGGGGGCTTGACATGGTTGGACCCTTCAAACGTTCTAAGAACAAGCATACACACCTATTGGTGGCTGTGGATAAATTTACCAAGTGGGTAGAAGCGGAGCCAGTCAGCCGTTGTGATGCTGCTACAGCCGTCAAGTTTCTGAAAAAGTTGATATTTCGATTTGGCTATCCGCACAGTATCATCACAGACAATGGCACCAATCTTTCCAAGGGAGTCATGAAGGAGTTCTGTCAACAGGAGCATATCCGGCTTGATTTAACATCGGTGGCGCATCCTCAGTCCAATGGGCAGGAGAAAGAGCCAATCGGGAATTGCTGCGTGGTATCAAACCCCGGCTCATGGTGCCTTTAGAGCGCACGCCGGGTTGCTGGGAAGAAGAATTACCCGCGGTGCTTTGAAGCATACGGACTACTCCCAACAGGTCAACAGGCTATACGCCGTTTTTCCTGGTCTATGGTGCAGAAGCCGTACTTCCAAGCGATATTCGTCATGACTCCCCTCGAGTGGCGGCTTATGTGGAATCTGATAATGAGCAAGCTCGACAAGACGCTCTTGATGCCCTGGAAGAAGAACGCGAGCTTGCTGCGTCCAGGTCAACAATTTATTAACAAGACCTACGTCGCTATCACAGCCGTAGAGTTCGAAGCCGCACTTTACAGGAAGGTGACTTAGTGCTCCGTCTGATACAAGACCAGACAGGCATGCATAAGCTTTCACCACCTTGGGAAGGGCCCTTTGTGGTCAGCAAAAATCTTAACAATGAGTCATATTACCTGGTTGACATACATGAGGCAGACAAATCACGGACCTCTGAGGAGGAAACAAGCCAGCCTTGGAACATTGCCCAGCTCCGGCCATACTACACCTAAGTCATCGACTGGGTCACATCTTTGTACATACCTTCTATCATGTATATACATATTATTGATCAATGAAATAAAGACCGGCAGCTCTGTATAAGAGAGTTTTGTCGTTTCGCCTCAAAATTGTGTGTGGAGTCTTTATTTGTTGATCCTTGGTTATTTGGGGGCTTCCAACTCATTGAGTTTAGCTTACAAAACCCTTTAACCCAGCGAGATACCACAAGTTGGTTAAACCTTCCTGTTAGCAAGATGCTACTCCCTAAAGGCGACCCAGCGTACGCCTGATGAGTCAATCACACTGGTGACCTTGAATTCATCAGAGTTAAAACGCTCGATTGGTTGCGTGAGAGCCGGCTTTCAGAAAGCAAGGATAAACCGATAGGCCAAAGTGCCAGCTTCATGAAAGCAATTCAGACTTGAGCTTTATAAGCCGGTCTTTCAAGTTGTGTTTTACAAAAACCGGCTTGTTGCAGTTACGTTCTTTTTTCTGCATTCATCTCATCTCTGCATACATGCATACATTCATACGTAGCATCTACCTTAGTCAAATTTGGTATTCTTGATTCATTGCAAACAGTAACAAGTTACTAGTTATTTATGTGATTTCACCAATTACCATTATTATTATATGCCATTGTTATTGTTTTCAGCAGAATCAATCTCATTGCAAAAACCGGCTCTCGAGGCCCAAAAGAGGATTCACATAAGCAAGGCATCCACAACAGTATTTGTATAGGCAATAGCAGCACAGTACACGATGGCACTGGCATCAGCAACAAGTGTTTGACGCTAAGCTATTACAAGTCGCCCATCGGGCTGTAGGCAAAAATGTTATTTCTCCTAAACAATCACAGAAGAGCCGGTATGTGCCAGATGGAGGACACGGGATGATCAAGGAGCGCTTTGACCCGGCTCTTCGCGGTTGTCGTCATCCTCCGCCCCTTCTTGACTTGTGGACTCGCCGGTCGACCACCGAATGGAGCGTAATGCTTCAAACATCGTGTCAGCGGAAATCACGAAAGAAGGATCAACTTCAGGGGCAAAAGATTGCTTACACGCACGAGTAAGGGCCACCGGCTCAAAGTTTGGCGGCTCAATCTGCTCGTTATCTTTTGTATAGCCGGCGTGCTACCTGGACAAGTCCGCCTCTTCGGCGATGGCAGTGGCAGCGACCCGGGTTTCTTTTATGCAGCGTCTGAAGTCCTTCTCAGAAAAGGGGGTGTCATCCACGTTGAACTCCGGATACCCGCCCACAATCTGAGCCGGATCCAGTTCTGGCACGTAGGCTTTAGCACGAGCGAGAACTGGCAGAGCACCAGTGCGAGAAGCCACCTTCTTCTGTTCTTCAAACCACTTGGGCACGACTGTTAGTTCTTTCAACATGTCAGGAATCAACTGTGGCGGTGTCTTGGTATTTTTCGCGGCCATTACGCAACGGGAGCCCCCTATGTATAGCTGCTCCACGAAGGTATAAACCGCCTTCAACTTCACCAGTGGCTGCTGCACAAGGGTTTGATTCTTCTGGCCTTCAGAAATTAGTACACGCGATCAGTAAAGGTGGGCTTAGCATATTCAAGTCGGGATAATTGACTCATGGTGGTTTTTTTTACTTACCAAAGATGGCCCTGCATATGGCCGTGATCTGGCCCTTTAGAGTGGCTAGCTCCTGGGTTACCGGCTCCAATTTTGCCTCGGCCTCTTGAGCATGCTCAGCTAAGGCGGCTCTTGCTGCCTCGGTTTCTTGCAAGGTGCTCCTCACAAGGAGCAGAGACTTGGCAGCTTCTGCAGATAATGTTTCAGCCTCCTTACGCAGTTTTTTCTCCTTTCTTGCTTCCTTTCGGAAGAAGGAAGCCTGCTCTTCCACTTGATTCAGCATGTCCTGCAAGGCAGTTTCAGTTATACATCTAAGCATGTCCCGAGCCACCCTTCTGGTTGACCTAGCACATGGGGGCTACATGTTTCAGCTCTTCAACAAAAACAACAAGTTCCATGCAGATGCAGGCATTCCACATGGCACTTGGGGGCTAATGCATAATTTGATCAGTCTTACTACATATGGAGACCAGCCCATCATAATATGATGACCCGGCCTTTGGGTTCCACCGTTTGAGGTTATGCATGCAATGAAATATTTTAAAGTCCCGGGTCATCATTTTATAATGGCCCGACCCTTGGGGGCTACATATATATATGGTTCATGACGGAAGGCGCAAGTTACCTCGTATTTCTGCTTCAATGAAGATATCATTGCAATTTCCGTGTCCCGGCTTTCAGACAGCCGGGTCAGCACAGCTTGATGAAGGGCATTGGCGTCTTGATCTTCAAAGGTGGAGAAGTCAAGAGCCGCCTTCCCTTTGTTCTTCACGGATGGCTCAGCCCTGGCAGGGACCTTGGTGAGAGCAGTAGAGGTCTCAGGTGGAGCAGTTTGCCGCTCACTCATCACCACCACTTCCTCTTGAGCCGGGGCTGTGGGCTGCTGTTCGGGTTGATCTTTAGTTAAATTCTGCTGCTCCTGAATAACAAGAGAGGAGGGACGAGCCGGGCTTGCAATAAAATCTTGAAGCGGTGGGCTGTTCTGGGTCGCCGACTCGTCCTGGGTAACCAAGGTGGCCTCCGTTTCTTCCTGAGGGCCCGTTTGAATAACCGGGTCAGTTGACCCGGTGGGGGCCGTCTTCTTGATGTCCTTGGCACTATACAAGGAGCAAAAAGTTAATTCAGTTAAAGGTTACAAGGTAAAGAGCCGGTGTGCGATAAAGGAATAATCAATGTGCTTACCCCGGGTTGATGTTGAAAGCCGGCGCCTGAGTAGCGCTTGATTCATCCGAAGAGGGGGACGTCTGATAGGCCGAGTCATTTAATTGTAAGGGTTCCTTGAAACGACCAGCTAGAGGAAAAGAGGGAGTTGGACTAAGAAGCACCTCTGTCCGCGCTCTACGGGATGGCGGCTCATATGGAAGCCCGCCACTCAACTCTCCGTTGCTACTCCGGGTCTTCCTTTTGGAGGTGCCGGCTTGTTGTGTTTTCTTCAAAAGAAATTGGGGATCCAAGTGAGCGTCTTGATGTGAAAAAGGGACTTTAGGGATGGCAACCCAGGGTTTTCTTCGAATTTTGCGGACTACAGCCCGGGTTTTCTTACGAACAGGTTTTGGGGAGTCAGAGTCTGAAGAAATCAAAGTTACCTCTGGCTCGACGGTGTGGCTGATCTCAGCTTCTTCCTGTGAAGAGTCGGCATCAGCAAGCTGATTAAAAAGGCAGCCAAGGGAGTCAAGTTCTACCTCATTGTCTTCTTCATTATCCGACTCTTCTTCGTCGTCCTCTCAAGGAGGGGTAGGATCTTGAACCTCAACCCGCCACCAGTCATCATTCTCCTGTATCACGGCGAGTGGATGGAGTTATGACAAGGATAAAGCAATATTGGAAAAATGAAAGGTGACAAAGGCGGCTTACCTTAGGAGCCAAGTTGTTGACATAGAATGGGGCGAGTCCCACGAGCTTAATGTCGTCCTTTGTCTCGCCAAGAAGCTTCTTGGCAAATTTGAGGACGCCCTTTTCCTTGAGGTTAACCCGGCTGAACCGAAGTGGGTCATCGTGATGGCCAGTGTAGGTGTGCATCAGCCGGGTCCTGGAGCTGAGTGGCGGAATCCTCCACTCGACCCAAGTCCGGGTCAATTCGACACCGGTGAGGCCGTGGGCAATCAACGCGTTCATCTTCGTATATAGAGGCTCCAAGTTCTCCCTCTCTTCCCTGGGAGCAAGACCCGGGAAGGCTGCACTGATGGCAAGCCGGTTTGCCCGGTAACCCGGCAGAGGGTTTTACCCTTCGGGGGATGTGTCCTTGCAATAAAACTAGGTGCGGTGCCACCCTTTCGGGTGGCTGGCCGGCTTGGCGTTGGGGAAGACTATGTTTTTCCTTCTTTGGATAGAAATTCCACCAAGTTCAATACTTGGACCCTCCTTGTGCTCTGTTTGGCGGTTCAAATAAAAGAATTCCCGGAACAGGCTAAGAGACGGCTCAAGCTACAGATAAACTTCGCAGAATTCTTGGAATTGGCACAAATTGAAGATGGAGTTGGGGGCCAAGTCTTGAGTCTTGATGTTGAAGAAATGCAATACATCCCTGAAAAACTTCAAGCCGGGAGGACGAAAACCCCTTGAAACATGATCAGCAAAAATGACGATCTCGTTTTGGCCGGGTTGGGGGTAAATTTCCTCTTCTAGAGCCCGCCATGAAATTTCCTCCTTAGCCGGCAACAACCCGGAATCTACCAGGGTTTGCAGACTCATCTCGGACATGCTGGACTTGGCCCAGTTGACGATCTTGGGCTTGGGAGGCATTGCTTCAGCTGCTATGAAAGAGAAGATGTCATAAGCCGGCAATATGAGCTTTTTGATGAAGTATGAATGATACAAATGAGCCGGCAACTGAGATGTTTGGCCGGGTTGTGAAGGAGGATACAGATAAATTCCGGGTCAAGATTTTTACGAAGGTAAGCCGGTACAATACTTGGCGAGAATCTTTGCAAGTGTTAACATGGCCTATGCTACGGGTCAGCAAACAAGTTCCAATTGGGTAAGGAAATCTTACGGATCTAAGAAATGGATAAAAATGAAAAGATAAAAACTAGGTATGCTCTTCGCGTTACGAGATGGAATGCGAGGGGGTCTATCTAAAGCAATACAACAGATCTGCTAGTAAAGGAACTGCTGCAGAGCGACTGTCTGAACTAAAAGCATAAGGGACCAAAAGTGTTTGGGATCTACAACAGTTGTGGCAAAGAACATGAAGAACAGCCAGGGAACCGCGGCAATGGCGGAAGGTACTTACAGATCTGGCCGAAAGAAACTTTGCAGACGATGAAGCGCGGCGGTGCGGCCTGGTCAGATTGGGTGAACTCCAGCGAAGATGGGATGATTCGAGGTGGCGCTATGCGAGTGTTGGCGACGAGCTCGAGGAGGCCGGTGGCGTCGGATGTTCAAAGGAAGAAGAAGAGTAGAAGGGAAGGAAGTGAAAAGGGCGCAGTCTATTTATGGGCACCACGGGACCCCCAAACGGCGTGCACGAAATCCTAGGCGATACAGTAAACAGTGGCTAAAAAGGCTCCTCGGTTTTCACGCCCAACGAAGCGATACAAATCTGGTCAAAGATTCCCAGTGACGTCATTCCAGATTTTGTGGAGGTGGAGTGTGACGTCATAAAGAGCAAGAGATGAAAAGTGCCAAGTCTGAAAACAGAAGAATGACCCGGCGTTCCAGAGAACCGGCTTGAGAAGCAATTGAATAAAGTCTTATTAATAATTTTGTCTTTCAGGGTGGAGTTTAACATGAATGAATTGAAGTCAAACTGAGGGCTAATGTTGGGGATATTTACCAGCGTGAAGACCCGGCAGGATGATAACCCGGCCGTAGAGCAGACTCAGCGGGTCATCTCACTGCGAGGCTAAAGGATACTTGGTGGGCCGGCTTGATGGAGGCCTAGCAGGAAAGGCCGGCTCAGGTTGTGGGCCGGCTCAAGAAGAAGATGGACCGCTTAAGCATCATCTTGGAGAACAAGTAGACTTAGAGTAGGAGACGGGTCAGGTTTATGACCCGGACTCTCATGTAAATCTAGGGTTCCACCTGTGTATATAAAGGGGAGCGCCTAGGCCAAAAAGAGTAAGTTGCAAACTCTCGAAAGCTAGGTTAGTGAATCCGCATCCTTGTAATCGAGATCCACAGCAATATAATCAAGCAGGACGTAGGATTTTACCTCCACCGTGAGGGGCCGAACCTGGGTAACCCGGCGTTTTCCCGTTCCCGATCAACCCCGTTGAGCTTCCACACTTGTGCGATGGCCTCATCTCCAAGTCCTTTCACAAGGGCATCTGCCATGTCAAAACCATGACACCGTGACTAACTCATTAGGCACATTGCTTGCAAGCTCTTTACGATGTTGTATTACCGAGAGGGCCCAGAGATATCTCTCCATCATACGGAGTGACAAATCCCAGTCTCGATCCATGCCAACCCAACAGACACCTTCGGAGATACCTGTAGAGCATCTTTATGATCACCCAGTTATGAAGTGACGTTCGATAGCACACAAAGTATTCCTCCGGTATCCGGGAGTTGCATGATCTCATGGTCTTAGGAATAGATACTTGACATGAAGAAAGCTATAGCAATAAACTCAGTGATACGATCAAATGCTAAGCTTACGGTTGGGTCTTGTCCATCACATCATTCTCCTAATGATGTGATCCCGTTATCAAATGACAACTCACGTCTATGGTTAGGAAACCTTAACCATCTTTGATCAACGAGCTAGTCTAGTAGAGGCTTACTAGGGACATTGTATTTGTTTATGTATTCACACATGTATTTAAGTTTCCGGTCAATGCAATTATAGCATGAATAATAAACCTTTATCATGAACAAAGAAATATGATAATAACCAATTTATTATTGCCTCTAGGGCATATTTCCAACAGTCTCCCACTTGCACTAGAGTCAATAATCTAGTTTACATAGTTATGAATCTAACACCCATGGAGTCTTGGTGCTGATCATGTTTTGCCCGTGGAAGAGGTTTAGTCAACGGGTCTGCCACATTCAGATCCGTATGTACTTTGCAAAGTTCTATGTCTCCATCCTTAACATAATTACTAATGGAGTTGAAGCGGCGCTTGATGTGCTTGGTTCTCTTGTGAAACCTGGGCTCCTTGGCAATGGCAATAGCTCCAGTGTTGTCACAAAAGATAGTCATTGGATCCGATGCACTAGGTATTACACCCAGATCGGATATGAACTCCTTCATCCAGACTCCTTCTTGAGCTGCTTCTGAAGCAGCTATATACTCCGCTTCACATTCCGCTTCACATGTAGATCCCACCACGATGCTCTACTTGGAACTGCACCAACTGACCGCTCCACCATTTAATATAAATACGTATCCGGTTTGAGACTTAGAGTCATTCGGATCTGTGTCGAAGCTAGCATCGATGTAACCCTTTACGACGAGCTCTTTGTCACCTCCATAAACGAGAAACATGTCCTTAGTCCTTTTCAGGTACTTCATGATATTCTTGACCGCTGTCCAGTGATCTACTCCTGGATCACTTTGGTACCTCCCTGCCAGACTTAGGGCAAGGCACACATCAGGTCTGGTACACAGCATGGCATACATTATAGAGCCTATGGCTGAGGCATAGGGAATGACTTTCATCCTTTCTCTTTCTTCTGCCATGGTCGGGCTTTGAGTCTTACTGAACTTCACACCTTGCAATATAGGCAAGAACCCTTTCTTTGACTGATCCATTTTGAACTTCTTCAAAACTTTGTCAAGGTATGTGCTTTGTGAAAGTCCTATTAGGCATCTTGATCTATATCTATAGATTTTGATGCCCAATATGTAAGCAGCTTCACCGAGGTCTTTCATTGAAAAACTATTATTCAAATATCCTTTTATGCTTTCCAGAAATTCTATATCATTTCCAATCAACAATATGCCATCCACATATAATATTAGAAATGCTACAGAGCTCCCACTCACTTTCTTGTAAATACAAGCTTCTCCGTAAGTTTGTATAAAACCAAAAGCTTTGATCACCTCATCAAAGCGAATATTCCAACTCTGAGATGCTTGCACCAGTCCATAGATGGATCGCTGGAGCTTGCATACTTTGTTAGCATCCTTAGGATCGACAAAACCTTCTGGTTGCATCATATACAACTCTTCCTTAAGAAACCCATTAAGGAATGCCGTTTTGACGTCCATTTGCCAGATCTCATAATCATAAAATGCGGCAATAGCTAACATAATTCTAACAGACTTAAACATCACTACGGGTGAGAAAGTCTAATCGTAGTCAACCCCTTGAACTTGTCAGAAACCCTTTGCGACAAGTTGAGCTTTACAGACGGTGACATTACCATCAGCGTTTGTTTTCTTCTTAAAGATCCATTTATTCTCAATGGCTTGCCGATCATCGGGCAAGTCCACCAAAGTCCATACTTTGTTCTCATACATGGATCCTATCTCGGATTTCATGGCCTCAAGCCATTTGTCGGAATCCGGGCTCATCATAGCTTCTTCATAGTTCGTAGGTTCGCCGTTGTCTAATGTGACGCCCCCGACTTAATCATGCACTAATCATACACGCAAATGCACACGATCAAGCCTAGAGACTCACTTGAAGATATCACATCACAACTCTAGACACAAAATAAAATAATACAAGCTTTATATTACAAGCCAGGGGCCTCGAGGGCTCGAATACATAAGCTCGATGTCATACAAGCATCAGCGGAAGCAAAAGTATCTGAGTACAGACACAAGATTAAACAAGATGCCTTAAGAAGGCGAAAACAAACAACAACTCTGATCGAAAGAGGCAAGGCCTCCTACCTGGGAGCCTCCTAACTACTCCTGGTCGTCGATGATCTCCACGTCGTAGCAGGCTCCTCCGGGGATCTCCTGCTTCTGGGCTTCAACGTCTGGTCGCAGCAATCGGGTATGGGGAAAAGAGTAGCAAAGCAACCATGAGTACTCATCCAAAGTACTCGCAAGACTTACATCAGATCTATTCTAGATATGCAACATTATCAAAGGAAGGCTGTATATGTGGACTGATCTGCAGAAATGCCAGAATAGAAGGGAAAAGCCTAGCCTAACGAAGACTAGCATCTTCAGGGTCTTGCAGCATTAGAATAGTGCAGATTAGTACATTAATATAATAGTAGCATCACATAGCAACAACGCCCAGAGATCCTTCCTCGACTCCCTGCGAGAAAGCGATCCCGGAGCCAATACAATTTACCCATTTCTAGTTGTAGAAGATCGGGATATTTTCCGAGCGTCCTGTTACCGTGGACACGGCTATTCGAATAGATACACTTCCCTGCAGGGGTGCACTACTGTTACCCAACACGCTCGATTAACTCCGGCCGGACACACTTTTATCGGGTCATGCCCGGCCTCGGCTGATCGACACACCGCAGCCCCACCTAGAGCTCAGCAGAGAGGTCCCCGCCGGTCTACATCCTAAGTGCGCAGGGTTCTTGGGCCCATCCTCCTTTGCACTCCGGGTCGTTGCACACATGGTTAGATCCAGGCACCACCTCTGTCATGGATGGCGCCGATCCTGCCGTGCCACACTGCTGAACTGGACGTCTGACAAAGCTTTCGGCTGATACATACGGCGCCGAGTACCCATTTTATTCCCACCTGCTGGTTAGCGCAAAAAGGCCAGAGGCCTACTCAGATTACATATCCTAACCCTTAGTGCATTAGGAGCGCGTGGAAACGAGCAGAGACTCACGGTCCTGTGACCCCGACGCCCCGTCTCGTGGACTTACGGCAAGGGCTAAGAATGCCCGGCCGTGCCATGTATTCATCTCGCGGGTACCCTCATGGTCAACCCGACTCCACATCACTCGCGGGTACCCCTCGGGGTCGACCCGACTTTATCCAGTAACTGTAGTAATAAAATGCAAGTAACCGTGTGTCCAAAACATCAAGCAGGAATCTGAGGAATCACCCTCGATGGATTCCCACTAGATGTAACTGACAAGGTGAACCCGGAGGAATCACCCTCGATGGTATTCACACTTGCGGGGTTGCACGACAGAAGCTTTATCGGAGGTGGGGGAAGAGGAATCACCCTTGGTAACCCACAACCGACTAGCTGAACTACAGAGGCATCATCGGGAGTGAGATAAGAGGTATCACCCTCGGCACTCAGTGGTAGCTCTGCAGAGTCGAGCATCTTAGGGGGGGGGTGTGGTAATAAACTGGTCACGGCCCGACGATCACATTGATCGGGGCACAGCTACCAAAGCGGGGCAACTACAGCAAGGAAGAGGGGCCACAGATGGTTACTACCATCCAACCTATTCTAAGCAGTTTGGATAACAGGCAGGTATCAATAACAACTACAAGGACAGGCTATGCATAAGAAATAGGATAAAACATAGCAGTAGCAATTTTCTAATGCAAGCAGGAGGGAGAGAGAGAATAGGTGATATAGGCATGCGTCAAGGGGTTTTGCTTGCCTGGTTGCTCTGCTGAAAAGGACGGGTCATCGACGGAGTAGCATTCCTGCGGGGCGGCGTCGGTCTCGATGTCTAACGGAAGAGCAGGGGGAAGAAACAATAAATACAAAGCAAACATATGCATCACGATGCATGATATGGCAATAAGCGGTGCTAGGTGTGACCTCCCGAAGTCTGGCGTTTTTCGGTCAGATGAAACAGAGGGGACGGTTCCATGTTCGCTATGATAGAGGCACGTGACAGCTGAACGGAGTGCGTATTCGGAATCGTCATATTTTTTTGATCGTTTTTCATATATAAATTATTTTAATCCGAGTTACGGTTTAAAAGATATGATTTCTAAAGTTTTTATTAATTTCTGGAATTATTTAAATTAATAGAAATACCAGAAAAGGAATATGACGTCATGGGGACGCAGGCATGACGTCAGCGGTCGGCTGACCAGCTGACTGGTCAAATGGGCAGGTGGGACCCACCTGTCAGCCTCTGTGGGGTTAAAACAGATTTAAATTTAAACTTAACAGAGGATTGGTCAGTGGGCCCCGCCTGTCACCGTCTGATCTAATTAACAAAATTAACCTAATTAATCGTTAGCAGTTAATTAACCACGCGGGCCCACACGTCAGTGGCTTAAGGTGAACAGTAACCCGCGTTGACCGAGGTTAACACGGTCAACGAAGGCGCAGGGGCCCACTGTCAGTGACACTGGGCGGGCCCCACACCTTGCTATCTCAGCGCCGACGCCGGAAAGAGCTCCGACGAGCTCTCCACGGCGGCCGAACGCCGGCGAGTCTCGGAACTCGGCTGTGGTGGTCCGTTTGGGCCGCGGTTAGTCGCGTTCGACGCGGCTCAACGTCGCGCGCGCGGTGGAGCTACCGGTTGGACTCGGGAGTGGCCGGAACGTCACCGGTGAGCTCTCCAGCGGCGAGCTCGGGTCTCGCGTGTAGTGGCTCAAAACGCGCACGGCTGGTCGCTCTCGAACGGCCGCAGCAGCGCGCGTCTAACAGTGACAGCGCCGGACCAAGTGGTCGCCGGAAACGGAGCCGGCGACGCGTCCAGCGGTGGCAGCACTACGGGCTATGACGGGAATGGCGGCGCAACGCGTCCTAGGGCTAATCGAGGGGCCCGAGGGGGAGCTGGAGCTTATAGCGCGGCACACGAAGGCCCTCGGGTGATCGGGAGCGCAGGGGGAGGCCGTAGTCGCCGGAGATCGCCGGCGACAGAGAGCTCGAGGCCGAGCTCGATCCCGTCCGTGTGGTCCTCCCCGAGCAAAATGGCGAGCGGCAGATGACGTATTCGAACGGGGCGGAGACGACGGGCACGGCGGGGCTGCGCGGGAGGCACGGAGGCCACGGCGTTGCAGCGGTGCGGCGTCGGTGGTGCTCTGTTGCGCGGGCAGAGGAGAGGGAGGAGCGAGAGGATGCGCAAGAGAGAGGGAGGAGAAGACTGCGGGCGTCCAGGAGGAAAGGCTCGGGGCTCGGGCTTATCCGGCTCAACTGCCCCATCGCGGTGGCGGCTGGAGACGGCGTGGCGAGCCCCTGTCCACGGTGGCGGCAACACGCAGCGTGGGAGGACGACGGGCAGGTGAGAGTGGTTGGTGGTGGGCTGGGCTGTCGCGGCCCAGAGCCAGGTAAGCTTCTGTCCTTTCTCTTTTTTTTTCTATTTTCTCCATTTTATTTATTAAATAGAGAGAGAAAGAAGAATAGTTGGGCATCCAAATGACTTAGGAAAAATGTGGAGCTGGCCCACAAAATCCACTGCATTTTTGGGCAGTGCCACAAATATTTTGGGAGGCAGAAGAATTCAAATGCATTTTTCACAAATGAAATAGCACTTAAAAATGCTGGAATTCCATTGAAATAATTGCTACTGTCCATCTTTTCATATGAGTGATGTTGATTATCTTAACAATAAATTGTTTTGGAATTTATGCTAAATGATGAACATTTTTCCAGTAACTTTTGAGCAACTCCAAATTTCAATTGCATTTGAATTTGAATTGTGTTTGAACCAAAGTGGCAATTAGCAAGGTTAATCAGATGACATGGCAAATTAATTAACTTAATGACAGGGTTGAGATCTGGGGATGTTACAAATCTCCCCCACTACAAGAAATCTCGTCCCGAGATTTAAGAGGCGGAGGTAAGGGGTATCTTCGGGATAACGGACTTTTGCAGGGCTGGTTATCCGAGGGACAACTCAGGGGATGTGGCTCGTGATAACATACGGAGCCCTAAGCAAAGGATACTTCGGAATCAAGGTTTCACAGGAGAGTCAGGTTTCGATCCTGTGGAACTACGGAGAGTATCGATTAAGAGTAGGAAGGGCGGTGACATCTTGTACGGCCATGACAGTAAGGCACGTCAGAAGAGAGTTTGTCAGCTATGTCGGCAACACGTCGGTACCATGGGCGGGGAATGAAGAGAACCATTTTCCTGCTCGTTAAAACGAGGCGGACCAATAGGCAAGGTTCTCGTCCATTGGCGGTTACCGGAATGTCATCAACAATAGTGACAAGGTTTTATTTGGGGGTGTTGACTTAAGCAGGGAGTTATCACTGCCAAGTTAAAGTCAATTTACAAGAAAGGTTAAATAGACCAATGGAAAAGAAAATGTGATGATCAGATTAAACAGACCAATGGAAAGGAATGATTGCAGACAATCCAGCTCTCCGGGTGAATGTGAATACGAGAATCTAGTGTCTGAGTTAGCAAAATCATTTAACCCGAAAGGATAAGAAATTCAGAGTCCCAGAGTAAAGATGAGGAATAAAAGATCCTAATACCAACCATTGGCGACGTGGTCCCGTAAGCCACACAGCCATGTTAGTAAAATCATTTTGCAAACTCTAGACTCAACTTCGGCCAAGGAGTTGGAAAGGGGCTTCCTACAGGCAGTCGGCTCTGATACCAACTTGTGACGCCCCCGACTTAATCGTGCACTAATCATACACGCAAATGCACATGATCAAGCCTAGGGACTCACTTGAAGATATCACAACACAACTCTAGACACAAAATAAAATAATACAAGCTTTATATTACAAGCCAGGGGCCTCGAGGGCTCGAATACATAAGCTCGATGTCATACAAGCATTAGCGGAAGCAAAAGTATCTGAGTACAGACACAAGGTTAAACAAGATGCCTTAAGAAGGAGAAAACAAACAACAGCTCTGATCGAAAGAGGCAAGGCCTCCTGCCTGGGAGCCTCCTAACTACTCCTGGTCGTCGATGATCTCCACGTCGTAGCAGGCTCCTCCGGGGATCTCCTGCTTCTGGGCTTCAACGTCTGGTCGCAGCAATCGGGTATGGGGAAAAGAGTAGCAAAGCAACCGTGAGTACTCATCCAAAGTACTCGCAAGACTTACATCAGATCCATTCTAGATATGCAACATTATCAAAGGAAGGCTGTATATGTGGACTGATCTGCAGAAATGCCAGAATAGAAGGGAAAAGCCTAGCCTAACGAAGACTAGCATCTTCAGGGTCTTGCAGCATTAGAAGAGTGCAGATTAGTACATTAATATAATAGTAGCATCACATAGCAACAACGCCCAGAGATCCTTCCTCGACAACCTGCGAGAAAGCGATCCCGGAGCCAATACAATTTACCCATTTCTAGTTGTAGAAGATCGGGATATTTTCCGAGCGTCCTGTTACCGTGGACACGACTATTCGAATAGATATACTTCCCTGCAGGGGTGCACTACTGTTACCCAACACGCTCGATTAACTCCGGCCGGACACACTTTTATCGGGTCATGCCCGGCCTCGGCTGATCGACACACCGCAGCCCCACCTAGAGCTCAGCAGAGAGGTCTCCTCCGGTCTACATCCTAAGCGCGCAGGGTTCTTGGGCCCATCCCCCTTTGCACTCCGGGTCGTTGCGCACATGGTTAGATCCAGGCACCACCTCTGTCATGGATGGCGCCGATCCTGCCGTGCCGCACTGCTGAACTGGACGTCTGACAAAGCTTTCGGCTGATACATACGGCGCCGAGTACCCATTTTATTCCCACGTGCTGGTTAGCGCGAAAAGGCCAGAGGCCTACTCAGATTACATATCCTAACCCTTAGTGCATTAGGAGCGCGCGGAAACGAGCAGAGACTCACGATCCTGTGACCCCGTCGCCCCGTCTCGTGGACTTACGACAAGGGCTAAGACTGCCCGGCCGTGCCACGTATTCATCTCGCGGGTACCCTCATGGTCAACCCGACTCCACATCACTCGCGGGTACCCCTCGGGGTCGACACGGCTTTATCCAGCAACTGTAGTAATAAAGTGCAAGTAACCGTGTGTCCATAACATCAAGCAGGAATCCGAGGAATCACCCTCGATGGATTCCCACTAGATGTAACCGACAAGGTGAACCCGGAGGAATCACCCTCGATGGTATTCACACTTGCGGGGTTGCACGACAGAATCTTTATCGGAGGTGGGGGAAGAGGAATCACCCTCGGTTACCCACAACCGACTAGCTGAACTACAAAGGCATCATCGGGAGTGAGATAAGAGGTATCACCCTCGGCACTCGGTGGCAGCTCTGCAGAGTCGAGCATCTTAGGGGGGGGCGGTGTGTGGTAATAAACTGGTCACAGCCCGACGATCACATTGATCGGGGCACAGCTACCAAAGCGGGGCAACTACAGCAAGGAAGAGGGGCCATAGATGGTTACTACCATCCAACCTATTCTAAGCAGTTTGGACAACAGGCAGGTATCAATAACAGCTACAAGGACAGGCTATGCATCAGAAATAGGATAAAACATAGCAGTAGCAATTTTCTAATGCAAGCAGGAGGGAGAGAGAGAATAGGTGATATAGGCATGCGTCAAGGGGTTTTGCTTGCCTGGTTGCTCTGCTGAAAAGGACGGGTCGTCGACAGAGTAGCAGTCATGCGGGGCGGCGTCGGTCTCGATGTCTAACGGAAGAGCAGGGGGAAGAAACAATAAATACAAAGCAAACAGATGCATCACGATGCATGATATGGCAATAAGCGGTGCTAGGTGTGACCTAAAGCAGTACTACACGTTACAGGCGAAGGGGGAAAACATCCGGGAATGTTTTCCCGAAGTCTGGCGTTTTTCGGTCAGATGAAACGGAGGGGACGGTTCCATGTTCGCTATGATAGAGGCACGTGACAGCTGAACGGAGTGCGTATTCGGAATCGTCATATTTTTCTGATCGTTTTTCATATATAAATTATTTTAATCCGAGTTACGGTTTAAAAGATATGATTTTCTAAAGTTTCTATTAATTTATGGAATTATTTAAATTAACAGAAATACCAGAAAAGGAATATGACGTCATGGGGACGCATGCATGACGTCAGCGGTCGACTGACCAGCTGACTAGTCACATGGGCAGGTGGGACCCACCTGTCAGCCTCTGTGGGGTTAAAACAGATTTAAATTTAAACTTAACAGAGGATTAGTCAGTGGGCCCAGCCTGTCAGCGTCTGATCTAATTAACATAATTAACCTAATTAATCATTAGTAGTTAATTATTCATGCGGGCCCACACGTCAGTGGCTTAAGGTGAATAGTAACCCGCATTGACCGAGGTCAACGCGGTCAACGAAGGCGCAGGGGCCCACTATCAGCGACACTGGGCGGGCCCCACACCTTGCCAGCTCCGCGCCGGCGCCGGAAAGAGCTCCGACGAGCTCTCTACGGCGGCCGAACGCCGGCGAGACTCGGAACTCGGCTGTGGTGGTCCGTTTGGGCCGCGGTTAGTCGCGTTCGACGCGGCTCGACGTCGCGCGCGCGGTGGAGCTACCGGTTGGACTCGGGAGTGGCCGGAACGTCGCCGGCGAGCTCTCCAGCGGCGAGCAAACACCGGCGAGCTCGGGTCTCGCGTGTAGGGGCTCAAAACGCGCGCGGTTGGTCGCACTAGAACGGCCGCAGCAGCGCGCGTCTAACAGTGACAGCGCCGGACCAAGTGGTCACCGGAAACGGAGCCGGCGACGCGTCTAGCGGCGGCGGCACTACGGGCTATGACGGGAATGGCGGCACAGCGCGTCCTAGGGCTAATCGAGGGGCCAGAGGGGGAGCTGGAGCTTACAGCGCGGCACACGAAGGCCCTCGGGTGATCGGGAGCGCAGGGGGAGGCCGCAGTCGCCGGAGATCGCCGGCGACAGAGAGCTCGAGGCTGAGCTCGATCCCGTCCGTGTGGTCCTCCCCGAGCAAAATGGCGAGCGGCAGATGACGTATTCGAACGGGGCGGAGACGACGGGCACGGCGGGGTTGCGCGGGAGGCACGGAGGCCACGGCGTTGCAGCGGTGCGGTGTTAGTGGTGCTCTGTTGCGCGGGCAGAGGAGAGGGAGGAGCGAGAGGATGCGCGAGAGAGAGGGAGGAGAAGACTGCGGGCGTCCAGGGGGAAAGGCTCAGGGCTCGGGCTTATCCGGCTCAACTGCCCCGTCGCGGTGGCGGCTGGAGACGGCTCGGCGAGCCCCTGTCCATGGCGGCGGCGACACACAACGCGGGAGGACGACGGGCAGGTGAGAGTGGTTGGTCGTGGGCTGGGCTGTCGCGGCCCAGAGCCAGGTAAGCTTCTGTCCTTTTTTTTTTCTTTTCTGTTTTCTCTTTTTTATTTATTAAACAGAGAGAGAAAGAAGAATAGTTGGGCATCCAAATGACTTAGGAAAAATGTGGAGCTGGCCCACAAAATCCACTGCATTTTTGGGCAGTGCCACAAATATTTTGGGAGGCAGAAGAATTCAAATGCATTTTTCACAAATGAAATAGCACTTAAAAATGCTGGAATTGCATTGAAATAATTGCTACTGTCCAACTTTGCATATGAGTGATGTTGATTATCTTAACAATAAATTGTTTTGGAATTTATGCTAAATGATGAACATTTTTCCAGTAACTTTTGAGCAACTCCAAATTTCAATTGCATTTGAATTTGAATTGTGTTTGAACCAAAGTGGCAATTAGCAAGGTTAATCAGATGACATGGCAAATTAATTAACTTAATGACAGGGTTGAGATCTGGGGATGTTACAAATCACCCCCACTACAAGAAATCTCATCCCGAGATTTAAGAGGCGGAGGTAAGGGGTATCTTCGGGAGAACGGACTTTTGCAGGGCTGGTTATCCGAGGGACAACTCAGGGGATGTGGCTCGTGATAACATACGAAGCCCTAAGCAAAGGATACTTTGGAATCAAGGTTTCACAGGAGAGTCAGGTTTCGATCCTGTGGAACTACGGTGAGTATCGATGAAGAGTAGGAAGGGCGGAGACATCTTGTACGGCCATGACAGTAAGGCACGTCAGAGGAGAGTTTGTCAGCTATGTCGGCAACACGTCGGTACCATGGGCGGGGAACGAAGAGAACCATTTTCCTGCTCATTAAAACGAGGCGGACCAATAGGCAAGGTTCTCGTCCATTGGCGGTTACCGGAATGTCATCAACAATAGTGACAAGGTTTTATTTGGGGGTGTTGACTTAAGCAGGGAGTTATCACTGCCAAGTTAAAGTCAGTTTACAAGAAAGGTTAAATAGACCAATGGAAAAGAAAATGTGATGATCAGATTAAACAGACCAATGGAAAGGAATGATTGCAGACAATCCAGCTCTCCGGGTGAATGTGAATACGAGAACCTAGTGTCAGAGTTAGCAAAATCATTTAACCCGAAAGGATAAGAAATTCAGAGTCCCAGAGTAAAGATGAGGAATAAAAGATCCTAATACCACCCATTGGCGACGTGGGCCCGTAAGCCACACAGCCATGTTAGTAAAATCATTTTGCAAACTCTAGACTCAACTTCGGCCAAGGAGTTGGAAAGGGGCTTCCTACAGGCAGTCGGCTCTGATACCAACTTGTGACGCCCCCGACTTAATCGTGCACTAATCATACACGCAAATGCACATGATCAAGCCTAGGGACTCACTTGAAGATATCACAACACAACTCTAGACACAAAATAAAATAATACAAGCTTTATATTACAAGCCAGGGGCCTCGAGGGCTCGAATACATAAGCTCGATGTCATACAAGCATCAGCGGAAGCAAAAGTATCTGAGTACAGACACAAGGTTAAACAAGATGCCTTAAGAAGGCGAAAACAAACAACAGCTCTGATCGAAAGAGGCAAGGCCTCCTGCCTGGGAGCCTCCTAACTACTCCTGGTCGTCGATGATCTCCACGTCGTAGCAGGCTCCTCCGGGGATCTCCTGCTTCTGGGCTTCAACGTCTGGTCGCAACAATCGGGTATGGGGAAAAGAGTAGCAAAGCAACCGTGAGTACTCAACCAAAGTACTCACAAGACTTACATCAGATCTATTCTAGATATGCAACATTATCAAAGGAAGGCTGTATATGTGGACTGATCTACAGAAATGCCAGAATAGAAGGGAAAAGCCTAGCCTAACGAAGACTAGCATCTTCAGGGTCTTGCAGCATTAGAAGAGTGCAGATTAGTACATTAATATAATAGTAGCATCACAAAGCCAGATAAGCTTCTGTCCTTTCTCTTTTTTTTCTGTTTTCTCTTTTTTATTTATTAAACAGAGAGAGAAAGAAGAATAGTTGGGCATCCAAATGACTTAGGAAAAATGTGGAGCTGGCCCACAAAATCCACTGCATTTTTGGGCAGTGCCACAAATATTTTGGGAGGCAGAAGAATTCAAATGCATTTTTCACAAATGAAATAGCACTTAAAAATGCTGGAATTGCATTGAAATAATTGCTACTGTCCATCTTTGCATATGAGTGATGTTGATTATCTTAACAATAAATTGTTTTGGAATTTATGCTAAATGATGAACATTTTTCCAGTAACTTTTGAGCAACTCCAAATTTCAATTGCATTTGAATTTGAATTGTGTTTGAACCAAAGTGGCAATTAGCAAGGTTAATCAGATGACATGGCAAATTAATTAACTTAATGACAGGGTTGAGATCTGGGGATGTTACATCTAACAACATGATTTCCAGGACAGGATTACCGTACCACTCTGGTGCAGAACGTACCCTGGTCGACCTACGAAGTTCAGTAGTAACTTGACCCGAAGTTTCATGATCATCATCATTAGCTTCCTCTTTGTTGGTGTAGGCATCACGGGAACTGCTTTCTGTGATGTGCTACCTTCCAATTCGAGAGAAGGTACAATTACCTCATCAAGTTCTACTTTCCTCCCACTCACTTCTTTCGAGAGAAACTCCTTCACTAGAAAAGACCTATTCTTGGCAACAAAGATCTTGCCCTCGGATCTGTGGTAGAAGGTATACCCAATGGTCTCTTTAGGGTATCCTATGAAGACACACTTCTCCGCTTTGGGTTCGAGCTTATCAGGCTGAAGCCTCTTGACATAAGCATCGCATCCCCAAACTTTAAGAAACGACCGCTTAGGTTTCTTGCCAAACCACAACTCATACGGTGTCGTCTCAACGGATTTATACGATGCCCTATTTAAAGTGAATGAGGCTGTCTCTAATGCATAACCCCAAAACGATAGTGGCAAATCGGTAAGAGACATCATAGAACGCACCATATCCAATAGAGTACGATTACGACGTTCGGACACACCATTACGCTGTGGTGTTCCAGGTGGCGTGAGATGTGAAACAATTCCACATTGTCGTATATGCATACCAAACTCGTAACTCAAATATTCACCTCCATGATCAGATCGTAGAAACTTTATTTTCTTGTTACGATGATTCTCCACTTCACTCTGATATTCCTTGAACTTTTCAAATGTTTCAGACTTGTGTTTCATTAAGTAAATATACCCATATCTACTCAAATCATATGTGAAGGTAAGAAAATAACGATATCCACCGCGTGCTTCAACACTCATCGGACCGCATACATCGGTATGTATTATTTCCAACAAGTCACTAGCCCGCTCCATTGATCCGGAGAACGGGGTTTTAGTCATCTTGCCCATGAGGCATGGTTCACATGTCTCAAATGATTCATAATCAAGAGATTCCAAAAGTCCATCAGCATGGAGTTTCTTCATGCGCTTTATACCAATATGACCTAAGCGGTAGTGCCACAAGTATGTGGTACTATCATCATTAATTTTGCATCTTTTGGCATCAATATTATGAACATGTGTATCACTACGATCGAGATTCAACAAGAATAAACCATTCAACAAGGGTGCATGACCATAAAAGATATTATTCATATAAATAGAACAACCATTATTCTCTGACTTAAATGAATAACCGTCTCGCAATAAACAAGATCCAGATATAATGTTCATGCTTAACGCAGGCACCAAATAACAATTATTTAGGTTTAAAACTAATCCCGAAGGTAGACGTAGAGGGAGCATGCTGACAGCGATCACATCAACCTTGGAGCCATTTCCAACGCGCATCGTCACCTCGTCCTTAGCTAGTCTCCGTTTATTCCGCAGCTCCTCTTTCGAGTTACAAATATTAGCAACCGAACCAGTATCAAATACCCAGGCGCTACTACGAGCACTAGTAAGGTACACATCAATAACATGTATATCAAATATACCTTTGTTGACGTTGCCAGCCTTCTTATCTGCCAAGTACTTGGGGTAGTTCCGCTTCCAGTGACCATTCCCCTTGCAGTAGAAGCACTCAGTCTCAGGTTTGGGTCCAGCCTTGGGTTTCTTCACGGGAGCGGCAACTGTCTTGCCGTTCTTCTTGAAGTTCCCTTTCTTTCCCTTGCCTTTCTTGAAACTAGTGGTCTTTTTAACCATCAACACTTGATGCTCCTTCTTGATTTCTACCTCCGCGGCCTTAAGCACCGCGAAGAGCTCGGGAATCGTTTGCTCCATCCCTTGCATATTATAGTTCATCACAAAGCCCTTATAGCTTGGTGGCAGTGACTGGAGAACTCTGTCAATGACCGTGTCATCTGGAAGATTAACTCCCAACTGAGTCAAGCGGTTGTGAAACCCAGACATTCTGAGTAAATGCTCACTAACAGAACTGTTCTCCTCCATCTTGCAGCTAAAGAACTTGTCGGAGGTGTCATGCCTCTCAACCCGGGCATGAGCTTGAAATACCAATTTCAGCTCCTGGGACATCTTATATGCTCCGTGGTGCTCAAAACGTCTTTGGAGCCCCGGTTCTAAGCCGTAAAGCATGGCGCACTGAACTATTGAGTAGTTATCAGAACGTGCCTGCCAGATGTTCACAACATCCATAGACGACGCTGGAGGGGGTGCAACACCTAGCGGTGCATCAAGGACACAAGCCTTCTGTGCAGCAATGAGGATAATCCTCAAGTTACGGACCCAGTCCGCATAGTTGCTTCCATCATCTTTCAACTTAGCTTTCTCTAGGAATGCATTAAAATTCAGGGGAACTACAGCACGGGCCATTGATCTACAACACAAATTTTGCAAAGACAATTAAGACTAAGTTCATGATAATTAGTTCAGTTAATCAAATTACTAATGAACTCCCACTTAAATCAACATCCCTCAAGTTGTCTAAGTGATACATGATCCAAATCAACTAACCCATGTCCGATCATCACGTGAAATGGGGTAGTTATCAATGGTGAACATCTCCATGTTGATCATATCTACTATATGATTCATGTCCGACCTTTCGGTCTCCTGTGTTCCGAGGCCATGTCTGTACATGCTAGGCTCGTCAAGTTTAACCCAAGTATTCTGCATGTGTAAAACTGGCTTACACCCGTTGTATGCGAACGTAGAGTCTATCACACCCGATCATCACGAGGTGCTTCGAAATGACAAACTTTTGCAACGGTGCATACTTAGGGAGAACACAATTTCTTGAAATTAAGTGAAGGGATCATCTTATAATGCTACCGTCGTCCTAAGCAAAATAAGATGCATAAAAAGATAAACATCACATGCAATCAATATGTGACATGATATGGCCATTATCATCTCGTGCCTTTGATCTCCATCTCCAAAGCACCGACATGATCTCCATCGTCACTGGCATGACACCATGATCTCCATCACCGTGTCGTCACGTGGTCGTCTCCGCCAACTATTGCTTCTACAACTATTGCTAACGCATAGCGATAAAGTAAAGCAATTACATGGCGATTAATAAATTAAAGACAACCCTATGGCTCCTGCCGGTTGCCGTACTCATCGACATGCAAGTCGTGAACCTATTACAAAACATGATCATCTCATACATCAACATATATCACGTCACGTTTTGGCCATACCACATCACAACATGCCCTGCAAAAACAAGTTAGACGTCCTCTACATTGTTGTTGCAAATTTTACGTGGCTGCTATAGGCAACTAGCAAGAACCGTTCTTACCTACGTAAAGCCACAACGGTGATAATCAAGTTGTCTTTTAACCTTCTACAAGGACCGCCTTTGTCAAATAAGATTCAACTAAAGTAGGAGAGACAGACACCCGCCAGCCACCTTATGCAAAACAAGTTGCATGTCAGTCGGTGGAACCGGTCTCATGTGCGAGGACATGTAAGGTTGGTCCGAGCCGCTTCATCCCACAATACCGCCGAATCCAAATAAGACAAGAGAGGTAAGCAATTTGAGCATCAATGCCCACAACTTCTTTGTGTTCTACTCGTGCATATACATCTACGCATAGACCTAGCTCATGATGCCACTGATGGGGAACGTTGCATGAAAATCAAAAAATTTCCTACGAACACCCAAGATCTAATCTAGGAGATGCATAGAAATGAGAGGGGAGTGTGTCTACGTACCCTCGTAGAACAAAACCGGAAGCGTATATTACGCGGTTGATGTAGTCGTACTCGTCACGATCCAATCGCGATCCAATCCGATGAAGTACCGAACGGACGACACCTCCGCGTTCAGCACATGTATGGCTCAATGACGTCTCCTCCTCCTTGATCCAGCAAGCGAAGGAGGAGAAGTAGATGGGATCGCCGACAGCACGACGGCGTGACAGCGATGGTGGTGGAGTAGTTCCGGCAGGGCTACGCTGAGCGCTACCGAAACAACGAAGACGGAGGAGTTATGAAGTAACGGGAGAGAGAGGGGGGCCAAGGGCTTGTGTGTCCTCTTGGGGGCGCCCCTTCCCCTCTATATATAGGTGGAGGGGCGTGGTGTCCAGCCCTCCAAGCCCTAGGGCTGGCGCACCAAGGGGGAGGAGTTGGACTCCTAGTCCAATTCCCTCCTTTCCATACACAGGTGGACTTTCCACCTTTCCCAGCCACATGGGCCTTGAGGGACTTGTAAGCCTGGCCCAATAAGTCCAGGGCGCCTCCCCTGAGCCCATGTTGACCCTTGGGACATGGTGGAACCCTTGGTGGACTTACGGACTCCTCCGGAAGTTTCCGGAACCTTCTGGAAGCTTCCCGGTACAATACCGAAAAAACTGAAACTTTTTTCGGAACCCAGAAAGCAACTTTCCATATATAAATCTTTACCTCCGGACCATTCCGGAACTCCTCGTGATGTCCAAAATCTCATCTGGGACTCCGAACAACATTCGGTCACCAACATACACATCCCAATATTACTCTAGCGTCACCGAACGTTAAGCGTGCGGACCCTACGGGTTCAAGAATAATGTAGACATGACTGAGATACCTCTCCGGTCAATAAACAATAGCGGAACCTGGATGCCCATATTGGTTCCTACATATTCCACGAAGATCTTTTATCGGTTGAACCACGATGTCGAGGATTCGGTTAATCTCGCATGCAATTCCCTTTGTCCGGCGATATGTTACTTGCCTGAGATTCGATCGTCGGTATCTCCATACCTAGTTCAATCTCGTTACCGGCAAGTCTCTTTACTCGTTCCATAATACAAGATCCCGTGACTAACTCATTAGGCACATTGCTTGCAAGCTCTTTACGATGTTGTATTACCGAGAGGGCCTAGAGATATCTCTCCGTCATACGGAGTGACAAATCCCAGTCTCGATCCATGCCAACCCAACAGACACCTTCGGAGATACCTGTAGAGCATCTTTATGATCACCCAGTTAAGAAGTGATGTTTGATAGCACACAAAGTATTCCTCCGGTATCCGGGAGTTGCATGATCTCATGGTCTTAGGAATAGATACTTGACATGAAGAAAGCTATAGCAATAAAGTCAGTGATACGATCAAATGCTAAGCTTACGGTTGGGTCTTGTCCATCACATCATTCTCCTAATGATGTGATCCCGTTATCAAATGACAACTCATATCTATGGTTAGGAAACCTTAACCATTTTTTATCAACGAGCTAGTCTAGTAGAGGCTTACTAGGGACATTGTATTTGTTTATGTATTCACACATGTATTTAAGTTTCCAGTCAATATAATTATAGCATGAATAATAAACCTTTATCATGAACAAAGAAATATGATAATAACCTATTTATTATTGCCTCTAGGGCATATTTCCAACACACCATACACTGACATGCCATTAGGAAGTATGTCCTTGTGTTTGTAGATGACATTTTGGTGTTCAGCACAAGTTTAGAAGAGCATGTGCAACATCTGGATCAAGTGTTTCAAGTGCTTGAACAAAACCAACTTTATGTCAAAAGAAGTAACTGTTCCTTTGCCCAGCCTACTCTGGAGTATCTAGGGCACATCATCAGTGCCCAAGGAGTGGAAACTTATCCCAACAAAATCATTGCTGTCACTCAGTGGCCACAACCAACATCTGTCAAACAGCTAAGAGGGTTCCTGGGACTGGCTGGCTACTACAGAAAATTCATCAGAAATTTTAGCATCATTAGCAGGCCACTAACCAACTTGCTCAAGAAAAATGTGCTATACATCTAGACTTCCATTGAAGAGGAAACATTCCAAACTCTGAAACATGCACTGGTGCAAGCACCTGTATTGGCACTGCCTGATTTCTCTCAAGAGTTCATATTGGAAACTGATGCCAGTGTACTGGGAGTAGGTGTTGTATTGATGCAGAAAGGCCATCCTCTTGCCTTTTTCAGCAAGGCCTTGGGTCCAAAAAACCAAACACTATCCACATATGATAAGGAATGTTTGGCAATAATCCTGGCAATTGACAAATGGAAAACCTACTTGCAACACAGACCTTTCACTATACACACTAATCAACAGAGCCTAGTGCATTTGGGAGACCACAAATTCAACACTGCCATCCATCAAAAGGCTTTCTTCAAGCTGATGGGATTGCAATACAAAATTCTATATAAGAAAGGGGCTCACAACAAAGCTATCCATGCCTTATCTAGGAGAGAGCATACAGAGGAGGTGCAAGCCATATGTGTTGTGCAGCCAAAATGGTTGGGAACAATTGTGGAAGGGTATCAGCAGGATGCCAAAGCACTACAACTATTGACAGAACTCAGTGTCCACAATTCCAATGATTAAGGGTTTGAGTTGGTAGCTGGAGTGATCAAACACAAAGGCAACGTCTGGCTGGGAAATCATGGTAAAGCCCACCAGGCTGTTCTGCTGGCACTTCATAGTAGTGCCCTGGGAGGACACTCAAGGTTTTTGGCCACATATCGAAGAATTAAATCTCTGTTTTCTTGGCCCAACATGAAAAGTGACATTCAGAAATATGTCCAGCAGTGTGCAATCTGTCAGCAGGCGAAAAGTCAGCACACCAAAACTCCATGACTGCTACAACCACACAAAATTCCTCCTGAAGCTTGGCATAATGTTAGTTTGGATTTCATCGAGGGGCTTGCCAAGTCAGGCAAGTATGACACCATCATGGTCGTGGTGGACAAATTTTCCAAGGTGGGACATTTCATTCCACTGAAACACCCCTTCACTCCTGCGTTCGTACCTCAGTTGTTCATTGACCAAGTGTACAGGCTGCATGGTCTACCAGAAGTGTTGATCTCTGACAGAGAGAAAGTATTCATCAGTGGATTCTGGCAACACCTGTTCACCTTGGCAGACACAACCCTGAATCTCAGTTCATCTTATCACCCCCAAATAGATGGGCAAACCTAGCGGCCTAATCAGTGCCTGGAAACATACTTAAGGTGCATGGTGCACGCCAAACCACAGCAATGGGAAAAATGGTGCCGCAAGCGAAGCATGGTACAACTCGACATTTCACTCAGCTCTGGGCAGATCGCCATTTGAGGTATTGTACGGGCGCCGCCTGAGGAAATTGGGCATCCCAACTCCATCGACCGACACCACACCGGAGTTAACTCAGTGGCTCTAGGAGCGCGCCATCCTACTTCCATTGTTCAAGCAACATCTGGAGCGAGCACAACAACGCATGACCAGCCAAGCGAACAAGAAATGTCTGGAGAGAAGCTTTGAGGTGGGTGACTACGTCTGTTTGAGACTACAACCATATGTGCAGCAGTCACCGAAGCCGCGCAGCTGCTAGAAACTCTCCTTCCGGTATTTTGGGCCGTACAAAATCCTGAAGCGTGTGGGGAACGTTGCCTATAAACTGTGCTTGCCGGAATCCTCCAGAATCCACCTAGTGCTGCATGTTTCACTGCTGAAAAAAGCACTGCATCCTACGGATCAGGTATTTGAAACACTGCATGTGCACGTTCTGACAGATCAAGTGTTGGTTCAACCAAGCGTGGTGTGCACAAAACACCTCATACAACAAGGGGGGCAAGCTGAAACACCAAGTGCAGGTCAAATGGGGGGGGGGGGGGAGGACTGCCAGAAGAATGCAAGACCCGAGAAGAAGTGTTCGCTGTTGTAGCCGCCTTTCCACACATACCAGCTTGGGGGCAAGCGGTGTCTCGAGGAGGGGGCATTGTCACGACTGTGCACCTACCAGAGGCGATCAAGGTCAAGAGGCGAACCGACGAGAGGCTGAGATAACGTGAAGCCCAGGTGGATAGGGAGGCCCATCAGCGTCATAAGGCCAAGCCCAGAGAGTAAGCGCTCCAACGACACAAGTAGGTGCGACTGGCGTGTGGAGAGGGCAATCAAGAATAGTGTATCCTTCCCCTACCTTTCTTCCTCCTCAAGCTGCTGCGTCGGCATTTCTTCCCCAATTCCGGCGTGACACCGCGAACCCTGTATCGAATCTGGTGTATAATCGAGTGAGGGTCGTGACACATCTAATCGACAGCGTGATTGGCGCGGGGGATACTCTTTATTTTCAACTGAATTTGTTGGGAATAACATGAAAACGACGTAGTATTATGCAAAAATTGGTATGTTTGTGTTCCACAAACACGAAATTCTTTATTTCTTCGAAATATGCTTTCATCCCGCTTTATAAATAAAGCAGGTCCTTACAAGTAGTTCAAACATGAAATTCTCTCCAAGGAAAAAAAGCCATAGACATTTTTTTGACTCTTGGGTTTTGCGATAAGACGAAACAAATACAAGTTGTGTTCTTAACATGTTTGTTTATAGTGTCTGAACATAAAAGCCGTCGAGAAAAGAATGAAAGTGTCGCCGAAATAAGCATGTACGCCAAATTTTGCGGGCGTCATTTCGTCTTCATTTCATACGAGACAAAATAAAAGAGAAACCCTTGTGGATCACTTCGTCCGCCGTTGAGCTAAGCTAATCTAAGAACAAAACAAAGGTACCACACAAACTACGAGTAGCAATTCTGGTGCAAAATTTGTTGCTCTGGTATTATGAAAATACAGTGAATGTGAAAACCAGCTTTCAGCTAAAACTTGCAAACTTTTATTGCAGGCAATTGAATCGGATCACTTATATCTCATTCGTCTACCTACTCTCTTGTCGTGTATCCCAAACTATAGAATTCCAATTATCTATACCTATACCTATGCCTTACTAATAAAGCAAAGTGCATTTCTCCGATTTTTTTTCTTCCGTTCACCCACATTAATATTTTTGTTTTTCTAAGATTTTTTACTATCCGAGGTGGTACTAATTTTAATAATGCCTTTGTTTTTGTTATTGGGCTCTCAAAAAAAAAAATGTTCGGTGCTGTTATTGGACCACGTTGATGTTATTGGGCTCAAGGTGTGTTATATATAAGGAAATTTTCCCCCTGCGCGTAGGTTTCACTTTTTTAGGCCTGTTACCCACATGGGCCGTGCACATGTTTTGATTTTTATTTATTGTCTGATGCCCGCGTGGGCCTGATCTGCATATGGGGCTGAAGCCCAACGAGAGGAAGGCTTGTGTGAGGATTTGAACTCGCGATCTCCAATGCAATAGGCAATCCCTATTTGGCGCTAGCCATTTTGCTAGCGGGCGCCTGAAGCGCATCCCCACCCTGCCGTTTATATTTATTTTTCCTGCTAAAACAACAAAAACGCAGGCGCGAGGTGGGTTGGCCGTGACTCGAACCTGCGATCTCCCAGTAATAATAAATTGGAGTAACCACCCGAGTCACGTCACCTCTTATGATTACTTCTCCCTTTCTCTCTTTTTCTTCTTTCTTTTCTTTTTTCTTTTTTTCCTATTCTTAATTTCGTGAACTTTCCAAATCCGTGAATTTTTTCAAATCGATGTTTTTTAGGAATTTATGAACTTTTTTTGAAAATTGATGAACTTTTTTGGAATTTGTGAACTTTGTTTGAAAACCGATGAACTTTTTTTCAAATCGACGAACTTTTTTGAAAACCAACAAACTTTTTTTATGAATTTTTGAACTTTTTTTCAAACCGATAATTTTTTTTCAAATTTGTGAACTTTTCTTGAATATCGATAATTTTTTTTCCGTATTTGTGACCTTTTTTTTAAATCCATGAACTTTTTTTAAATCGATGAACATTTTTTGAAAATCAATGGACTTTTTTCAAATTTGTGAACTTTTCTTTAAAATCGATGAACTTTTTTTTGAATGTGTGAACTTTTTTTCAACATTGATGAACTTTTTTTCAGAATTGATGAACTTTTTTCAAATTTATGAACATTTTTGAAAATTAATGAACTTTTTTCAAAATCATGAACTTTTTTGAATACATGAACTTTTATCTAATTCGTGATTTTTTTCTTAAAATTTTGTTCACATTTTCCCCCAAAAAGATAATGTTTTTTCTAAAATATATGTGTAAGAAATAGCGCTGGTAGTTCTTAAACATTTTCATGCTGTAATCAATCACTAGCTCTCATCAGGTGCTTCGTATCTAACCGACGCGAGCTCGAATCCTCACAGGAGTAAATATTTTTGGAAAGTATTTCGTGCTATAACGCTGCGTGTTCCTGGGCCGGCCCACCAGGTGCGCCAGTTCCCTGAACCGGCGCATAAAGCGCCGTATAGGAGCTCCCAATGCAATACCTTACAAGATGACCAATTGAGCTAGATGGGCCTATGTTTGGATCAAAATGATTGTTCTTCCTATAAATAGTTCCCGTTTTTTATGTCCCTTACATGGGCTGACTGGGCCTGTCCGCACCACAGCTAAAAATATTGGCTAACGTCTTCACATAATTAAATAGTCCCACTTTAGACTTTTACATCAAATTTCCCTAATTTATATATGTATGTGAGTTACCTTTAGCAAGCCACCTTGAGAAGCAAGAAAGAGAGGGTAAAGTGTGGGTCTCAATATCCTAAAGAAATATGCTACCAATCGCATCTGTCCCTGACCTCTCTCAGGCGGCGGTGACCCATACTTTGCCCCCTACCTCTGCCAGTGAGACCGCTGGTCCCTGCCTCCTCCGTCCGCCGTTACGACGGCGGCAGGTTGCGGGGACCTCGGCGTTTCGACCTTGGTGAGTAGTTGGGGTTGGGCTAGGTTTTTCCAGGGCCGTCACATTGGTGGCGGGGACGGCGCCGCGTCGGAATAAGGTGCCCCTGCTTCTTCCCCATCTTGGCGGTGCTCTAACAGCGGCGCCATGAAACAGGTGGCTTGGTCCTCTCGCCATTCTTCAGATCTGGTGAGATTAGTCTCTCGGTGTGTCGCTGGCATTTGTCGCTATTCGCGGCGGCGCTGGCGGCCAGGGCGAGAAGGATGCTCTGGAGTGAAGAGGTTGGTCTGATGGTGGTGGATCTATCGCTCTTCCCTGACCTCATCGATGGGATGCGGCTGATCTGGGTCCAAGGTAGCACGAGGACGTCCCCCGGTCGATGTGCCACAACGACATGTGCCTCGTTGCTTGCAGCGGGCCTGTTCATCGACTGACAAAGTCTCGTTACCGATGGTGCTTCTTTGGATCTGGCAATGGTGGAGGCTCGGCGTGTCTTCTTGTGTGCGCTTTGGCGGCGCTGGATTTGGGCGGCGGCCGCTGGCTTCAGCGAGTGCAGGAAACCCTAGGGATAGTTTTGTACTTTTCTATCTTTTAGGGTTCTATCTGCAAAGTTTCTAGGACAATCGTGTTTTCCTGGTCAGCCTTTTAGTTTCCACGTGTGTTTGGCTATGTAACTTGATTTTCTATCAGTGAAATGAATTACATGGTTGCTCTAACAAAAGAAATATGCCAAGGAGCGAGGGGCTGGTTGACTGGAATTAAATGAGATCTTCTTGAGATTGAGAAGTGAGGGGAAAGTGAGAGGCCAAATTACATGAGACTAGCTGAAATTAAAAGGAAAGAATCTAGGCGCCACGAGAAAAGCAAGCAACAAATCATGTCAAATAATATGCCTGATATGAATCAATCTGTGGTTGGATGGTTAGGAGAATAGTGGTATCCCCAGCCCATCAGAGTCAAGTCCTAGATTTAACACCGGTGCTCGCATTTTCCTAGATTTATTTCAGGCCTTCCAGCGATGTGTGTTCAGTGGGAGGAGACGTTCCCCTCGACTACAAAGACGTCTGTGCCGACTTCGTCAATCTCAAGATGACGCGCCGGAGTTTCTCGGAGGTGCTCAAGGGTGCGCGTGCGTGCGTTCATAGAGATGAGTGTGTGCGTATGTATGAGCACCTATGTGTGTACTGCGTTCAAAAATAATAATAATATGCCTGATTGTACGTGTGACCTGCTAAAAAGAAGAAGGTACAGACCCAGGTGTCTAGGACTTTGGACTCTTGTTTTCGAGGAAAGAAAAGCTTGGATTTCGTGTAGACATATTTCAAAAGAAGAAGCATAGTAAGAAGAACATGTATTGAAATCCTCGCGGTACAGAAAGGACTATAATAATCCTCGCGTACATAAAATAGACCCAGATACATCTCAGATCATACATGAGCCAACATGTACATAATTTAATTTTTTATTAGGGACACGTGTCCATTTTTTTAACACCACCTCATATATTAATTAATCAAAAGAGATATTACAATAGTTCGTTACAAAATTCACCACACAAGGCGGTATATTATTAACAAGAATCCCAT
Organism: Elymus sibiricus; assembly: GCA_039707655.1. Classification (NCBI taxonomy): domain Eukaryota; kingdom Viridiplantae; phylum Streptophyta; class Magnoliopsida; order Poales; family Poaceae; genus Elymus; species Elymus sibiricus. The sequence goes on from CM077674.1 coordinate 261,531,375, forward strand.
CCGCTCTGTTATCAAAACTATACTTAGCAATTAAATGAGCCACCACATTGGCCGAGCGGCTAACCTTAGAAATCTTGAAACTATTAATTAGCTTAGACATACTCTTTGCTTCCTTCTTTCAAATCGTGCAGTGTAGACCTGTCAACAAATTCATTTGCAAGATTCGCAACAACAAACGCACAGTTAGTCTCTAAAAGTACAGGCTTGTGTAGAGTTATACCTATATAGAGACAGGCAATGCAGGCCCGGAGTTGCGCTTTCTCCACGCTTTTGCAAAGCCCAATGAAATCCAAAGAAGAGGTAATGACTTTCCCAGAAGAGTCCCTGACCACCACACTTGCCGCATTGATGCTCTCCACAAAGCTAGCGTCAACATTAATCTTGATATAACCCGAAGGTGGGGGCTTCCAAGCCATCCGAGCTTCCGAAGTATTAGGAGCCATTCTTAATGCAATCATCGGACCTTTTTCCTTTATTCCTCGGGTCCACCATTGGCAATGAATGACACGCGACAAAGGACGACCAATAACAAAACTAGCAGAGGCTGAGACGGATTCCTTGCCCTTACCAAAAATCAAATCATTTTTCAAATGCCAGGCTCTCCAGAAAATGAATATAATTTTTCACGCATAGTAGGCCCCAATTGATTTAGAAGAACAAGGAAACAATAAATCCCAGTATATCTGAACACCTCCTCCGCAGGTAATTCCCAAATGTCCCTCATGGCCATACGGAACGCAAATGCCTTCGGACGCATAACAAGTGCATGAAAAGTACTCTCATCCTCCACTCCACAAATAGAGCACGTACTAACAATGGCTTGGTGATGCACCACTTTGTTTACCTGGACATCGAAACTATTGGAGGCAACCCGCCACGCAAAAATACGGATCTTTTGAGGAACATTGGCCTTCCAGATAATATCCCATATTTTCCTCTCCCCCAACACAGCAACACTATATTGCCCCTCATCTTCTTTATTATCCTTTAGGGTAAGTGCAAGCTTGTACGCGCTTTTAACCAAGAACAACCCCGTCTTCTGAAAATGCCAAGCAACAAAATCACCATCCCCTGTTGACGAGATACGCAACCTAAGGATCTCCTCCGCATCATATGGGTAAAACATGCCTAACCAAATTCTCATCCCATCTCCTTGGTCCACTCAGGATCAAGTCAGACACCCATTTGATGCTGGTCCTATTCTTCCTTGCAGTAATTTTAAGGCCAGAAGATCTTGGAAGCCAGTTATCTCTCCAAATATTAATATTAGACCCATCACACACTCTCCAAATAACTCCCTATTTAAGCAGATCCAAGCCATGCAAAATACCTTGCCAAGTGAGTGAGGCCGATTGTGGAAAAACAATATCAAGGATATGCCCCTGGGGATAATATTCTGCCTTGATCACTTTGGCGCACAATGATTCAGGGTTAACCACCAATCTCCAAGCCTTCTTAGCTAGGAGAGCTTGATTAAATAATCTGAGGTCGTGGAATCCCATACCTCCCTCACCTTTAGGCCTAGTCAATTTATCCCAAGCCAGCCAATGAGTCTTCCTCCTATCCTCCTCATCACCCCACCAAAACTTCCTTATAATCTGCGATAACTCCTCACAGAGCGATGCCGGGAATTTAAAGATACCCATAGCATACATCGGAAGAGCCTACAGAACAGATTTAATCAAGGAAATAATATTTTTAATTGTCAACGCTTGATCAATGGACCACTTGAAAAATAAAAGGCAATCGTCGGAAAACAAAAGATCTGAAATACCCGGAGCATGCCTATTGACCTTGAAGTCCAGAAGAGATCCTCTAGTACATGCATCCTGTAGCACCAAAGAAAGAGCCTCGACCACAAATAGGAATAAATACAGAGATAAAGGACCTCCGTGCCTGATACCACAAGACGGGGAGAATGACTCCAAGAGCTGGCCATTGAAGCGCACTGAATTTTTTTACTGAAGTAACACAAGCCATAATCCAATTTATCCACCCCGCTGCGAAGCCCAATGCCCTCAACATGCTCTTCAAAAAGTGCCAATCAACCCTATCATACGCCTTTGCTAAGTCCAATTTATAAGCACAGAATTCACCCCGACCATCCTTAAGTGTACTCAAAGAATGTATACATTCAAAAGCTATAAGAGCGTTATCAGAGATTAGTCTCCCAGGAATGAAAGCACTTTGCACTACTGCAGGATGGTCCTAACGCGACACATGTATAGGAGACCAATCGACCAAACTGTGTGCGATGCATTAATCGCAAACGATATCATAATAAAACCGTCACCAATAAAATGAATTGTGTGCGATGGTGGAGACATTAAATACGATTCAGAAAAGAGTTGTGTATGCGATGCATGGCATATAGTTGATCCATACAAACTATTTGGGACGAGCGAAACAACAGAAACGCTTAGCCAGATCAAGGTGTGCGCGATAGACGGCATACATGTCACTCGGATGAACTGTTTGCGATGAGCCAAAACAACATAAAATGGTTAGACAGATCAAGGTGTGTGCGATAGACGACATACAGGTCACTCGGGTGAACTGTTTGTGATGAGCCAAAACAACAGAAACGGTTAGACAGATCAAGGTGTATGCGATAGACGACATACATGTCACTCTCGGATGAGTTGTTTGCGATGAGCCAAAACAATAGAAACGGTTAGCCAGATCAATGTGTGTGCGACAGGCGGCATACATGTCACTCGGATGAATTGTTTGTGAGGAGCTAAAACAACAGAAATGATTTGGCTTAACTAGATGTGTGTGATACCCAGCAAACAGGCCAGTAATCAGAATTGTGTGGGAAGACCGATAATAACATAGACGATTCCTCCTAATAAGCTGTGTGTGTTGTGCGCAAATGGTTAGTAGTAAACAATTGTCAGCGATTGATGAATTCATCACCGACGGGTTCCATAGTTTAATCCGTATGCGATGTGATTTGCCCAGTCTGCACAACATCTATGCTCTGTCTTGTCTACAGAACAACAACATGTATACTTATAAGAACATGATTGCATAACCAAATTAAACATCCAATTACATAAGTGACTACACACATAACATTTGCACACACCAAAGTAAACAATTACATGCATAATAAACTAGGAGAAACGATCATCTAATCATCATCTACTTCTTCTTGTGACGCTTGCCGCCACTGCTCTGCTTGTGGCTCGATCCCTCGTCGTCTATAGGAAGGAGGCACTTCCTCATGTCAAGGATCCACCAGTACATCTCATAGCATGTGTACGCGTTCTTGCCCACGAACTTGAGGTGATCTTCATCCAACCTCCGCACCCAGGCCCTGTGCCAGACTACAAGATTGATCTTGGAGGCATCCTTCATGTTACTGTAGTAGGGGTCGATGATGGCCTCGGCGAGGTCAACCAAGGATGCCTTCTGCTTAATGCTGCCCCAGACCCTGTAGTGGCCATGGATGTCGACAAGGTTCTGGCAGGCCAAGCCCAAAGTCTCGAGCACTTTTACATCATTGATAGTGTCAACCATAGCGAACTTGTAGTCGGGGCTGTTGACAAACCTGGGGAAACCCTCGCATGGCCAGGCAGTAGTGGTAGACGAGGACGTGATGGTGCACGCACAACTGGGCAATGGCAACCTTCTGATCATACCCGGGACGACCGCCGGTGTACTGGAGGTCGAAGCCGACCACTTTGTACTTGTCATCCTCAGTAAGCAATTGCTCCATGGTGTTGATGGAGTCCTCCACCACGACCGGGTCGTTAGTGTACACCACTGAGAGGTCATTCTCCCTCACGTGGGTGTGCACAGGATACACACCGAACTCCATTGGAGCGCCGCTAGATATCCTCTCTATATGTGTCGTCGTGGGTGTGCTTGTTGTGTTGTGGGGCGCGGTCGAAAGGTTGAAGAGACTAAGGTTATAATGGCCGCATGAATAAATGGGGAGGCCGAACGGCCTGGAGTATCGGCATGTTCGGATGGCAGTTGTTACAACGCGTAACTCCATCATGCCGCACGTATTAACTGCATCGTGGCGACGCGCGCGGCGCAACCGCATGCATATGGCGCCCCAAACGTGATCGTGTGCCGGCCCCAACCACTGGCAGAGTACGCGGAGGGACGCAAGAGTAGAGCGCGCGTGGAGGGACGCGAGAGCAGAGCGCGCCGCGGCCGCCTCAACGGTGAGCAGAGCATGCAAAGGGACGTGAGCAGAGCGCGCTGCGGCCGCCTCAACGGCGAGCAATCACATGCGTATAGTAGTTCTGGTCAACCGTCTGGCACCCGTGGGAGGCGCGACGGCCCATCCATCAGAGACGATGATGATATCTGGACCGTGTGTGATAGTGGGCAGACACATACACAACCGAGAACGCGGGCCCACGTACGCCATCCGGGAACCGTTTCAGGCTTCGAACCCAAAACCATCAATGAATTTTGAGCTTGTTTCCCGTCACATTCCAAATTACCACGCAATAATTAATTGCAAGCCTGTTCACACCGATCAAACCTAAACGTGTTCCCACTTAGCACTAGGCTATAAAAACTACCCACTCGAAAATTACTGCACATTCCTCTCCTCATCACCAAAATACTTTCTTGTTAAGTCGTTCCTTGCGTCTGCCATGGACGGTAAGCGGAGTTCTGGGTCGAGATATAACCAGGGAGCAAAGACCAAGGCTGCGGAAGGAACAGAGAGGTCTCGCCGCGCCGCGGCAACCACAACAGAGATGTCCTTCCACGCCGCGGAGGCCTCTAACGACCTCTCACGGGCAGGCGAGGTCTCTCGCAAGCATAGTCACCGCGTCGGTGAAGTCCATGAGCTGGCGGTGCTGAAGTCCTTAGCCAGCGACAACGACATTCTCGTTGGGCTAATTAAGCAGCATGAGCTGATCGCCGGCTTGGTGAAGCTGCTGGAGGAGAGCGATGCCTCGGTTGAGAAGGCGCCGGCCTCATCGTGCAGCTTATGGGTGACAGGGCGAAGCTCCGCAACGAGCTCAACAAGCAGAAGGAGGAGGCCGTGATACGTCCATTTTGCATCATGTTTTCCTACTATTATTTATTGTGTTTTTGGTTATTATTTCACTTTATGATACAATTCTTATGCCTTTTCTCTCTTATTTTGCAAGTTTCACATGAAGAGGGAGATTGCCGGCAGCTGGAATTCTGGACCGGAAAGGGGTGAAACAGAGATAGCTATTCTGCACACCTTCAAATGACCTGAAAATTTACGGAGAATTATTTTGGAATATATAAAAAATATTGGCTGAAGAAATACCAAAGGGGGACCCACCAGGAAGCGACAAGCCTGGGGGGCGCGCCCTACCCCCTGGGCACGCGCCCCGAGCTTGTGGCGCCCCTGGCAGGCCTCCAGGGCCCATCTTGTCCTATATGAAGCCATTTGCCCTAGAAAAAAATAAGAAGACGACTTTCGGGATGAAGCACTGCCGTCTTGAGGCGGAACCTGAGCAAGAGCAATTTTGCTCTCCGGCGAAGCGATTCCACCGGGGATACTTCCCTCCGGGAGGGGGAAATCGAAGCCATCGACATCACCAACGATCCTCTCATCGTGGGAGGACCAATCTTCATCAACATCTTCACCAGCACCATCTCATCTCAAACCCTAGTTCATCTCTTGTATTCAATCTTTGTCCCAAAACCTCAGATTGGTACCTATGGGATGCAAGTAGTGTTGATTACATCTTGTAGTTGATGCTTGTTGGTTTATTTGGTGGAAGATCATATGTTCAGATCTTTAATGGTATTCAATACCCCTCTGATCTTGAACATGAATATGATTTGTGAGTAATTACTTTTGTTCTTGAGGACATGGGAGAAGTCTTGTCATAAGTAATCATGTGAATTTGGTATTCGTACGATATTTTGATGTTACGTATGTTGTTCCTTCCTTTAGTGGTGTCGTGTGAACGTCGACTACATGACACTTCACCATATTTGGGCCTAAGGGAAGGCATTGTGGAGTAGTAATTAGATGATGGGTTGCTAGAGTGACAGAAGCTTAAACCCTAGTTTATACGCTATTCCGTAAGGGGCTGATTTGGATCCATATGTTTCATGCTATGGTTAGATTTATCTTAATTCTTCTTTCGTAGTTGCGGATGCTTGTGAGAGCGGGTAATCATAAGTGGGAGGCTTGTTCAAGTAAGAACAACACCCAAGCACCGGTCCACCCACATATCAAATTATCAAAGTAGCGAACGCGAATCAAATAAACATGATGAAAGTGACTAGATGATAATTCCCATGTGTCCTCGAGAACTCTTGCTTTATATAAGAGATCGTTCCGGCTTGTCATTTGCTACAAAAAGGATTGGGCCACCTTGCTGCACTTTATTATACTTGTTACTTGTTACTTGATACGGATTATCCTGCTATCAAAACTATCTGTTACCGCTACTTTCAATACTTGCGGAGAATACCTTGCTGAAAACCGCTTGTCATTTCCTTCTGCTCCTCGTTGGGTTCGACACTCTTACTTATTGATCCCCTATACTTGTGGGTCATCAAGACTCTTTTCTGGCGCTGTTGCCGGGGAGTGAAGCGCCTTTGGTGAGTGGAATTTGGCAAGGAAACATTTATATTACGTGCTGAAATTTACTGTCACTTGCCACTATGGAAAGTAATCCTTTGAGGGGTTTGTTCGGGGTATCTTCACCTCGACCGGAAGCATTGAGAGTTGCCCCTCAACCTACTCAACCTACTGAAAATATTTATTATGAAATTCCTTCGGGTATGATAGAGAAACTGCTGGCTAATCCTTATGCAGTAGATGGAAAGGTACATCCTGATATGCACTTGATATATATAGATGAAATTTGTGGATTGTTTAAGCTTGCAGGTTTATCCGAGGATGGAGTTAAGAGGAAGGTATTCCCTTTATCTTTGGAGGGAAAGGCATTGACATGGTATAGGCTATGTGATGATACTGGAACATGGGATTGGAACCGGTTGAAGCTGGAATTTCACCAGAAGTTTTATCCTATGCATTTGGTTCATCGTGATCAGAATTATATATATAATTTTTGGCCTCGTGAAGGAGAAAGTATCGCTCAAGCTTGGGGGAGTCTTAAGTATATGTTGCATACATGCCCCAATCATGAGCTCTCAAGAGAAATAATTATTCAAAACTTTTATGCTCGGCTTTCTCATAATGATCAATCCATGCTCGATACTTCTTCTACTGGTTCCTTTATGAAGAGGACTATTGAATTCAAATGGGATCTTCTGGAATGAATTAAACGCAACTCTGAAGATCGGGAAATTTACAAAGGTAAATAGTCAGGTATAAATCTCAAGTTTGATTGTGTTAAATCTTTTATGGAAACTGATGCTTTTCATAAGTTTAGTACTAAATATGGCCTTGACTCTGAGATAGTAGCTACTTTTTGTGAATCTTTTGCTGCTCATGTTGATCTCCCTAAGGAGAAATGGTTTAAGTTTCATCCACCTATTTAATTAAATGAAGAACCCATTAGCGTTAAAGAAGAAACAATTATCTACAATGTTGATCCAGTTGTGCCTACTGCTTATATTGAGAAACCTCCTTTCCCTGTTAGAATTAAGGAACATGCTAAAGCTTCAACTATGGTTAATAAAAGTAATATTAGAGCACCTAGACCTTCTGAAGAAATTAAAGTTGAGTCTAATATTGCAATGGTTAAAGATCTTTTGGTTGATAACATTGATGGACATATCATAAATTTCTATGATAAAGCAAATAGAATTGCTAAGCCAGACACTAAAGATAAAAACAAACCTGTAATTGGCATGACTGTCATTTCTGTTAAAATTGGAGATCATTGCTATCATGGTTTGTGTGATATTGGTGCTAGTGTGAGTGCTATTCCATTTACTCTTTATCAAGAAGTCATGAATGATATTGCACCTGTTGAGATTGAAGATATTGATGTCACTATTAAGCTTCCAAATAGAAATACTATTACTCCACTTGGGATTGTTAGAGATGTTGAAGTCTTGTGTGGTAAGATCAAATACCCTACTGATTTTCTTGTTCTTGGATCACCACAAGATGATTTTTGTCCCATTATATTTGGTAGACCCTTCTTGAATACAGTTAATGCTAAGATTGATTGCAACAAAGAAACTGTCAGTGTTAATTTTGGTGATGTGTCTCATGAATTTAATTTCTCCAAGTTTAGTAGACAACCTCATAATAAAGAATTACCCAATAAATATGAAATTATTGGTCTTGCTTCTATTGCTGTGCCTCCTACTGATCCTTTAGAACAATATTTGCTAGACCATGAAAATGATATGCATATGAATGAAAGAAATGAAATAGATGAGTTGTTCTTTAAGCAAGGACCTATTCTTAAACATAACTTGCCTGTTGAAACTTTGGGAGATCCTCTTCCACCAAAGAGTGATCCTGTGTTTGATTTGAAGCAATTACCTGATACACTTAAATATGCTTATCTTGATGAAAAGAAGATATATCCTGTTATTATTAGTGCTAACCTTTCAGAGCATGAAGAAAAGAGATTACTTAAAACTTTGAAGAAGCACCATGCAGCTATTGGATATACTCTTGATGATCTTAAGGGCATGAGTCCCACTCTATGTCAGCATAAAGTTCATATGGTTCCAGATGCTAAACCAGTTGTTGATCATCAAAGAAGGCTAAATCCTAAAATGAAGGATGTGGTAAGAACTAAAATATTAAAGCTTCTAGAGGCAGGTATAATTTATCCCATAGCTGATAGTAGATGGGTAAGTCCTATTCATTGTGTTCCTAAGAAAGGAGGTATTACTGTTGTTCCTAATGATAAAAATGAACTTATCCCACAAAAAATTGTAATCGGTTATAGAATGGTAATTGATTTCAAAAAATTAAATAAAGCTACTTGGAAAGATCATTACCCCTTGCCTTTTATTGATCAAATGTTAGAAAGCTTATCTAAGCATACACACTTTTGTTTCCTAGATGGTTATTCTGGTTTCTCTCAAATACCTGTATCACCAGAAGATCAAGAGAAAACCACATTTACTTGTCCTTTTGGAACTTATGCTTATCGTCGTATGCCTTTTGGTTTATGTAATGCACCTGCTACCTTTCAAAGATGTATGACTGCTATATTCTCTGACTTTTGTGAAAAGATTGTTGAGGTTTTCATGGATGATTTCTTCGTTTACGGAACTTCTTTTGATGATTACTTGAGCAACCTTGATCGATTTTTGCAGAGATGTGAAGAAACTAATCTTGTCTTGAATTAGGAGAAGTGCCACTTTATGGTAAATGTAGGTATAGTCCTTGGGCATAAAATTTCTGAAAGAGATATTGAAGTTGATAAAGCTAAAGTTGACGCTATTGAGAAAATGCCATGTCCTAAAGATATCAAAGGTATAAGAAGTTTCCTTGGTCATGCTAGTTTCTATAGAAGGTTTATAAAAGACTTCTCTAAAATTGCTAGGCCTCTTACTAATCTCTTGCAAAAATACGTGCCATTTGTTTTTGATGATGATTGCGTAGAAGCCTTTGAAATACTTAAGAAAGCCTTAATTTCTGCATCTATCGTTCAACCACCAGATTGGAATCTACCCTTTGAAATTATGTGTGATGCTAGTGATTATGCGGTTGGTGCTGTTCTAGGACAAAGAGTTGATAAGAAATTGAATATTATTCATTATGCTAGTAAAACTCTAGACAGTGCTCAAAGAAACTATTCTACTACTGAGAAATAATTTTTAGTAGCTGTGTTTGCATGTGATAAATTCAAATCTTACATTGTTGATTCTAAAGTAACTATTCACACAGATCATGCTGCTATTAAATACCTTATGGAAAAGAAAGACGCTAAACCTAGACTTATTAGGTGGGTTATTTTGTTGCAAGAATTTGATTTGTATATTATTGATAGAAAGGGGGCTGAGAATCCCGTAGCTGATAATTTGTCTAGAATGGAAAATGTTCTTGATGACCCACTGCCTATTGATGATAGTTTTCCTGATGAACAATTGGCTGTTATAAATGCTTCTCGTAACACTCCTTGGTATGCAGACTATGCTAATTATATTGTTGCTAAATATATACCACCTAGTTTCACATACCAACAAAAGAAAAAAATTCTTCTTTGATTTAAGACATTACTTTTGGGATGACCCACATTTATATAAAGGAGTAGATGGTATTATTAGATGTTATGTACCTGAGCATGAACAGGAACAAATCCTACGGAAGTGTCACTCCGAGGCATACGGAGGACACCATGCGGGAGACAGAACTGCACATAAGGTATTACAATCTGGTTTTTATTGGCCTACACTTTTCAAAGATGCACTTAAGTTTGTCCTCTCTTGTGATGAATGTCTAAGAATTGGTAATGTTGGTGGACATCAGGAAATGCCTATGAATTATTCACTTGTTATTGAACCATTTGATGTATGGGGATTTGATTATATGGGACCTTTTCCTTCCTCTAATGGGTATTGATACGTCTCCAACATATCTATAATTTTTTATTGTTCCATACTATTATAGTATCAATCTTGGATGTTTTATATGCAATTATATGCCATTATATACCATTTTTTGGGACTACCCTATTAACCCAGTGCCAGTTGCTGTTTTCTGCTTGTTTTTGCCTTTTTAGAAAATCATTATCAAAAAGTGTCCAAATGAGAAAAAAACTTTGGATTAATTTTTTCTGGACCAGAAGAGACCCACGAAGCTTTGGGAGAAGACCAGAAGAGCCACGAGGAGGCGACAAGCCTGGAGGGCGCTCCTAGGGGGGTAGGGCGCGCCCCCAGGCTTGTGGGCCCCTCGTTGCCCCTCCTGACCTAATTCCAGCGCTATAAATTCTAAAATATTCCCAATATATCAGAAAGACAGAAGAGAAAACCTTTCCGCCACCGCAAGCCTCTGTTCTTCCGCGATCCCATCTGGAGGCCTTTTCCGGTACTCTGCCGGAGGGGGAATCGATCACGGAGGGCTTCTTCATCAACCTTGCTGTCCTTTCGATGATGTGTGAGTAGTTTACCACAGATCTATGGGTCCATAGCTAGTAGCTAGATGGCTTCTTCTCTCTCTTTGATCTTCAATACCATGTTCTCCTCGATGTTCTTGGAGTTCTATCTGATGTAATCTTCTTTTGCGGTGTGTTTGTTGGGATCCGATGAATTGTGAGTTTATGATCAGATTATTCATGAGAAATATTTGAGTCTTCTCTGAACTCTTTTATGCATGATTATTATAGCTTTGTATTTCTCTCCGATCTATCGATTTAGTTTGGCCTACTAGATTGATTTGTCTTGCAATGGGAGAGGTGCTTTGTGATGGGTTCAATCTTGCGGTGCTCAATCCCAGTGACAGAAGGGGACATGACACATATTTGTATTGTTGCCATTAAGGATAAAAAGATGGGGTTTAATCATATTGCTTGAGTTTACTTTGTCTACATCATGTCATCTTGCTTAAGGCGTTACTCTGTTTCATACTTAATACGCTAGATGCATGCTGGATAGCGGTCGATGGGTGGAGTAATAGTAGTATATGTAGGCAGGAGTCGGTCTACTTGTCTCGGACGTGATGCCTATATACATGATCATTGCCATGAATCCATCATAATTATTTGCTTTTCTATAAATTGCCCAATAGTAATTTGTTTACCCACCGCATGCTATGCGTTCGAGAGAGAAGCCTCTAGTGAAAACTATGGCCCCCGGGTCTACTTTATCATTTATAAAAAACCCAAAAATACCTTGCTGCAATTTATTTACTTTTATTTTAATTAGTATTTTAGTTTATCTATTTATCTCTATATGATTTAATCCTTGCAAATAACCGCTAAGAGGATTGACAGCCCTCTTATTTGCGTTGGGTGCAAGTGTTTGCTCTTGTGTGTGCAGGTGCGCTTAAAGGAATTTTGCTTGGTTCTCCAACTGGATTGATAACCTTGGTTCTTAACTGAGGGAAATACTTATCTCTACTGTACTGCATCATCCTCTCCTCTTCGGGGAAATACCAACGCAGACTACAAGTAGCAGGTATACACATATCTTAGTTGCTGTTGATTACGTTACTAAGTGGGTAAAAGCTATTCCAACTAGTAGTGCTGATCATAACACTTCTATTAAAATGCTTAAAGAAGTTATATTTCCGAGGTTTGGAGTCCCTAGATATTTGATGACTGATGGTGGTTCACATTTTATTCATGGTGCTTTCCGTAAATTGCTTGCTAAATATGATGTTAATCATAGAATTGCATCTCCATATCATCCTCAGTCTAGTGGTCAAGTTGAATTAACTAATAGAGAAATAAAATTAATTTTACAAAAGACCATTAATAGATCTAGAAAGAATTGGTCTAAGAAACTTGATGATGCACTATGGGCTTACAGAACTGCTTATAAAAATCCTATGGGTATGTCTCCATATAAAATGGTCTATGGAAAAGCATGTCATTTACCTCTTGAACTAGAACATAAGGCATATTGGGCAATTAAAGAACTTAATTATGATTTTAAACTTGCCGGTGAGGAGAGATTATTTGATATTAGCTCTCTAGATGAATGGAGAACACAAGCTTATGAAAATGCCAAGCTGTTTAAAGAAAAAGTTAAAAGATGGCATGATAAGAGAATTCAAAAACGGGAATTCAAAGTAGATGATCATGTTCTATTATACAATTCTCATTTAAGATTCTTTGCAGGAAAGCTTGTCTCTAAATGGGAAGGCCCATATATCATTGAAGAAGTTTATCGCTCCGGAGCCATCAAAATAAACAACTCCGAAGGCACTAATACGAGAGTGGTTAATGGGCAAAGAATTAAACATTATATCTCAGGCACTCCCATTAATGTTGAAACCAATATTATTCAAACAATGACACCGGAAGAGCATAGAAGAAACCTTCCGGAATGCTCCAGAATCCTGAAAAAGAGTAGGTATGTAGTACGGTAAGTAAACTGACTCCAAAACTTCCATAAAAGTACTTTCTGTTTGTTTTGGAATATATAAAAAATTAGGAAAATAATAAACAATCTGAAAAGTGCACGAGGGAGCAACAAGCCTGGGGGGCATGCCTACCGAGCTTGTGGCTCCCCTGTGGACTTTCCTAACTCCGTTTTTCTTCCATATTACTTGTCCTGCACGAAAAAAATTCATTATATGTACTCCCGGATGTTTTGACCACCGTATCACAAGTTTCTCCTCTGTTCTTGTTTCGTGCTGTTTTCTGTCAGATTTTCGAGGCCAGGCATCATGTCTTCCTCTTCCTCCAACAACGTGGGTGACGACGCTTGGGTGCTGTAGATGGAACTCATGAGAGAAGAAGAGGAAGAGGTTACCATGGAAGAAGATGACGGAGATTCGCTAGAGGTGCACCCTCCTGCTTCCGAGAGGGGTACCCTTGTCGGCATCTCCACAACTCCAAATTCCCATCAAGCCATGAGAAGCACAACAAGCCATGGGAGTCCAGAGGTACAAGAAGGGCTTTCCCCTAGGAGGCCCTTGCACAGGTTACATCGAAACAATTTTCATAACTTGGTTCACAATTATGGATTCGAGAATACTCCCCGCATGCACATACCTTCCAATTGGGACATCTCTCGTCCAAGTGAAAGTGATGCAGGGAAGAAAGTGTGGGGGCCAGAGAATAAACATATTATGGCTAAAGTCTAGAAGAACACAGAGATGATCCAGCATGTACTCCGGGAAATTCAGAGCTTAAGGGAGATCCTAATTGATGTAATAAAAAAGCAAGCCCACCTCATCATCACCACCATCACCGAAAAAGGAGACTTGAGTACACGGGTATGGGCACCACCCTTGGCTTGTGCCAAGCTTGGAGGAGGTGCCCCGGTATCGTATCACCGTCACTTTTATCATAATTATCTATCTTAGTTCGATCCTTAGCTATTTCGTGATTTAGAAGAATAAAATCTTAGTATGATTTAGTTTTGAGTGTTTGCTTTGTGATCTATCTATCTATGTAATCGAGTGTGAGAGTTATAATAAAGAGTAGTTTGAGTTGAGTTGTTTTACTTTTCTTGATCCAATCTTGGAAATAAAAATAAAAATAATAAACGAAAGAGAGATCATATGCTAGTCCCATGGGGAGTGATGACTTCACATAAAAAAGGTATAATTGATAAAACTTGTTGGAAGTTGACAAACATAGCATTGGTAATTGTTGCAATTCATGAAAAAGTAATAAAGGAAGGGAGGTCTCACATATAAATATACTATCTTGGACATCTTTTATGATTGTGAGCCCCCATTAAATATTCTATGTCAAATAGTTGACGTTGGACAAGGAAGACAACGTAACGAGTTATGTTTGCTTATATTCACATAGAAGTTATTTTGTTTTGGATCCTCTAACATGTGGTGCTTGCCTCCTATCTTTTGCTAGCCAAAATTCCGTACTAAGTAGAGATACTACTTGTGCATCCAAAAACCCTTAAACCTAGTTTCATGTCATGAGAGCCCACCATATCTACCTATGGATTGAATAAGATCCTTCAAGTAAGTTGTCATCGGTGCAAAAGCAATAAAAAATGCTCCTAAATATATATGATCTTTTATTGTAAGGGAAAATAAGCTTTGTACGATCTTGTGATGGTGAAGAAATAAAAGTGACAGACTACATAATAAAGGTTGCTATCACAAGGGGCAATATAAATTGACATTCCTTTACATTAAGAGCTTGCACATCCAAAAATAAAAAGCACATGACAACCTCTGCTTCCCTCTGCATTGGGCCTATCTTTTAATCTTATGTATTTACTTTCATGCAAGAGTCAATAGTATCCTCCTTTATTCCGTTTTTGTTTTTCTCTCTTGGCATATATATATATATATATATATATATATATATAGGACAAATTTTTCCTACTACCGGGTGTAGTTACTCCCACTTTGGTTTCGTATGTTGTAGGTAGTATCTATTATATTGGAGAGTACGTACGTGTAGTATGTAGTATGTAAGAATGTTTGGGTAGTATATATACTATTTTATAGGTAGTATGTACCATATTTTGAGCATACTCCTTTTTACGTACAAATATGTACGTATTTCACAAATATGATAAAAACATGGGCTTACATGCAATTTTTTCACATAACTCGTTTTGGAGTATCTTAGATATAGTATATGAACATACTAAAAATGATAAAGTAGTATATATACTACCACATGGTAGTATATGAGATATGGGTGTAACTACACCCGGTAGTAGGATGCATTTTCCCTATATATATATATATATATATATATATATATATATATATATATATATATATCCAGTTGAATGTAGGTGATCATGAGTTATTATTGTTGACATTACCCTTGAGGTAAATACGTTGGGAGGCAAAATTATAAGCCCCTATCTTTCTATGTGTCTGACTAAAACAGAGATAGCTATTCTGCACACCTCCAAATGACCTAAAAATTTACGGAGAATTATTTTGGAATATATAAAAAATATTGGCTGAAGAAATTCTAGAGGGGGACCCACCAGGAAGCGACAGGCCTGGGGGGTGCGCCCTACCCCCTAGGCGCGCGCCCCGAGCTTGTGGCGCCCCAGGCAGGTCTCCAGGGCCCATCTTCTCCTATATGAAGCCATTTGCCCTAGAAAAAATAAGAAGAAGACTTTCGGGATGAAGCACCGCCGTCTCGAGGCGGAACCTGGGCAGGAGCAATTTTGCTCTCCGGCGGAGCGATTCCGCCGGGGATACTTCCCTCCGGGAGGGGGAAATCGAAGCCATTGACATCACCAATGATCCTCTCATCATGGGAGGACCAATCTTCATCAACATCTTCACCAGCACCATCTCATCTCAAACCCTAGTTCATCTCTTGTATTCAATCTTTGTCCCAAAACCTTAGATTAGTACCTGTGGGTTGCTAGTAGTGTTGATTTCATCTTGTAGTTGATGCTTGTTGGTTTATTTGGTGGAAGATCATATGTTCAGATCCTTAATGCTATTCAATACCCCTCTGATCTTGAACATGAATATGATTTGTGAGTAATTACTTTTGTTCTTGAGGACATGGGAGAAGTCTTGTCATAAGTAATCATGTGAATTTGGTATTAGTACGATATTTTGATGATATGTTTGTTGTTGCTTCCTTTAGTGGTGTCGTGTGAACGTCGACTACATGACACTTCACCATCTTTGGGCCTAAGGGAAGGCATTGTGGAGCAGTAATTAGATGATGGGATGCTAGAGTGATAGAAGCTTAAACCCTAGTTTATGCGCTATTCCGTAAGGGGTTGATTTGGATCCATATGTTTCATGCTATGGTTAGATTTATCTTAATTCTTCTTTCGTAGTTGCAGATGCTTGCGAGAGGGGGTAATCATAAGCGGGAGGCTTGTTCAAGTAAGAACAGCACGCAAGCACCTGTCCACCCACATATCAAATTATCAAAGTAGCGAACGCGAATCAAATAAACATGATGAAAGTGACTAGATGATAATTCCCATCCATCCTCGAGAACTCTTGCTTTATATAAGAGATCGTTCCGGCTTGTCCTTTGCTACAAAAAGGATTGGGCCACCTTGCTGCACTTTATTATACTTGTTACTTGTTACTTGTTACGGATTATCCTGCTATCAAAACTATCTGTTACCGCTACTTTCAATACTTGCAGAGAATACCTTGCTGAAAACCGCTTGTCATTTCCTTCTGCTCCTCGTTGGGTTCGACACTCTTACTTATCGAAAGGACTACGATTGATCCCCTATACTTGTGGGTCATTAGGCCGCCGGCTAGAAGAAGTTTCATGATAAGAGCAGTGCCTTGAGGAATAAGCTGAAAATCCGTCGTCGAGGTACTTATGGATGACTTGGCGAAGCTCCGCATCGAGCGCGAGTTGCCGGTGGAGGAATCCATGGTTGTTGTCAAGCAAAGTCATGAGGATGTGAAGAAGGAGATGGAGGAACTCTGCGCCCAGCGACCCATCAAGAAGTAGAGAGCAGCGACCTAGATCGTTATCTGCGTCTTCCTTCTTCTCTTGCCCCTGTGTCTTTCGGGCGTTGCCGCATGTGGCATTTTAAATTATCCTGAATGTGTAAGACAATTATTATCCATTGCCATTGTAAATTTGTCATCGTATTATTTCGTTCGTAGGTACATGTATTAACCGCATGTTAAATAGCGGCTCGGCCGCCATTAATGGAGAAGTTGGGAGCGAGGCGGCCGGTGGGTGGAGGTCAAAGGGCTCGCTTCCCGATGAGCCTACGCGGTGGACTACTTGCGCATGACCCATTGAGCTTGCGCGGCAGAGTTCTCGCACTCGTCCCATCTAATCAAACAGCTGTCCGCATGGCACCACCTTTCCAATAAAAAGTGGGATGCCTGGCGGCACACAAATGGTTAGTGGAACACCCACGGTTCAAATAACACAACCGTGTGCAATAATATCGTGGTACTATTTGTGTCAAAATGCCTACATTGGCTGTTAATGTGTGTGCCTTGTCTCACATTGGACAATTTTTTTACCACGACATATATGTGCCATGTCATAACACCATGCCAAGTTTCATGAATTTTAGTCGAGTTTTGGATTTACGGGGATTTTAAAACCAATTTCTCACTGTTTGCGGCCGAGCCACGATGCCGAGATGTTTGTAATTCATTCCCATTTCATGCATGGGACCTAAACATGCACCCAAGGACACAAAAATGATTTTTCAACCCATTTTTGTGCACTTGAGCATGTGCTTGTACTTAAAATTTGAATTATGCACATTAAATGCCTAGAAAACTCAATTAATGTATAAAAAAGGTCAAACAAACCCTGAATAATTCCATATTTCGGCACGACACTCCTATTGGTCTATGTTGCCTCTAGAAAAAATCCAAGGCGAGAAGATGCAGGGAATGTCGTTTCGCCCAGAAGGGTGACCCGTTCCTTATCGAAACCACGAGGCTTCTTGTGAGAAGCTCCGGTTTGTAAGAGACCTGTACCAAAACTTTCCCCAAATTGGACAATTTTTTTACCACGGCATATACGTGCCATGTCATGACACCATGCCAAGTTTCATGAATTTCAGGCGAGTTTTGGATTTACGGGTTTTAAAAACCAAGTTTCTCAATGTTTGTGGCCGAGCCACGACGCCGAGATGTTTGTAATTAATTCCCATTTCATGCATGGGACCTAAACATGCACCCAATGACACAAAAATGATTTTTCAACCCATTTTGGTGCACTGGAGCATGTGCTTGTAGTTCAAATTTGAATTATGCACAGTAAATTCCTAGAAAACACAATTAATCTACAAAAAAGGCCAAACAAACCCTGAATAATTCCATATTTCAGCAGGACACTCCTATTGGTCTATGTTGCCTCTAGAAAAAAAAATCAAAGGTGAGAAGATGCAGGGAATGTTGTTTCGCCTACAAGGGTGGCACGTTCCCTATCGAAACCACGAGGCTTCTTGTGAGAAGCTCCGGTTTGTAAGAGGCCTGTACAAAAACTTGCCCCAAATTGGACAATTTTTTTACCACGGCATATACATGCCATGTCATGACACCATGCCAAGTTTCATGAATTTCAGATGAGTTTGGGATTTACGGGGATTTAAAAACCAAGTTTCTCAATGTTTGCGACCGAGCCACGACGCCGAGATGTTTGTAATTCATTCCCATTTCTTGCATCGGACCTAAACATGCACCCAAGGACACAAAAATGATTATTCAACCCATTTTGGTGCACTGGAGCATGTGCTTGTAGTTCAAATTTGAATTATGCACATTAAATGCCTAGAAAACTCAATTCATCTATAAAAAAGGCCAAACGAACCCTGAATAATTCCATATTTTATCACGACACTCCTATTGGTCTATGTTGCCTCTAGAAAAAAAATCCAAGGCGAGAAGATACAGCGAATGTCATTTCGCCCACAAGGGTGACATGTTCCCTATCGGAACCACGAAACTTCTTGTGAGAAGCTCCGGTTTGTAAGAGGCTTGTACCAAAACTTGCCCCAAATTGGATTTTTTTTACCATGGCATATACATGCCATGTCATGACACCACACCAAGTTTCATGAATTTCAGGCGAGTTTTGGATTTACGGGGATTTAAAAACCAAGATTCTCAATGTTTGCGGCCGAGCCACGACGCCGAGATGTTTGTAATTCATTCCCATTTCTTGCATGGGACCTAAACATGCACCCAAGGGCACAAAAATGATTTTTCAACCCATTTTGGTGCACTGGAGCATGTGCTTGTAGTTCAAGTTTGAATTTTGCACAATAAATTCCTAGAAAACTCAATTAGTCTATAAAAAAGGCCAAACGAACCATGAATAATTTAAAGCAGTTCTTGTCAACCGTCTGGCACCCGTGGGTAAGCACCGTGTGCACACGCGTCGTGCTGAGCTCGCGTTTCCTTCTTTCTTAAGTTTTACATATTAATGGTATTACATATCCAAAAACGCTACCGTTTCCCACCACTCCCACCAATCAGTTTCCCGCCACTCCCCCCGTCGGTTTCCCGCCACCACTGTCAGTGGGCTTAAAAGGCTAGGCGGCGACACACCGGCCATACCGCTGTATACCATTCCAAGCATGCCAATCCAGCGAAGCGCCGCCCTCGTCATCAACTTTCTCGATGAGGAGAACGAGTCGGAGCAGGCCAGAGAGCAAGAACGGCCGCGCGCCGCCGAGCGTGAGCGGTATCATCGCGCCCTAGTGCTTGAGCGGGCCGATGTCTACACATGTGTTCGTCGCCGCCCATGGAGCGGAGGAGAGCAAGAGTGGCAAAGTGCTGCCACGCAAGAGCAGGAGAGCGCCACCGCGCATCAGGTGCGGTGTGCCACACTATTTGAGCAGAGCCGTGTCAGCATCCTGTTGACTCAACCACTTGAGAGGCCGTTTCCAGGGCCGGTAAGCATCCCGGTTCTCCACCAAGGAATGGGCAGCCGCCGTCAGTGCCATAATTGCCCCCGACGGCGTACACACTGCCAGAATCCGCTGCCACGATGCCAATGGGCTCGTCGATTGGCTCTTCGACCTCCTTGGCCCCCAGGTGCCGCCAACGATGAAGCAGAGCAAATTGCTCGTCGTGGCTTGGAATCGACCGTTGCTACTTGT
Organism: Elymus sibiricus; assembly: GCA_039707655.1. Taxonomy (NCBI): domain Eukaryota; kingdom Viridiplantae; phylum Streptophyta; class Magnoliopsida; order Poales; family Poaceae; genus Elymus; species Elymus sibiricus. The sequence goes on from CM077674.1 coordinate 261,551,457, forward strand.
GAGCTGCGTTGGTAATTCCCTGAAGAGGAAGGGAGATGCAGTACAGTAGAGATAAGTATTTCCCTCAGTTATGAAACCAATGTTATCAATCCAGTAGGAGAATCACGCAACACCTTGTTAGCAGCACCTGCACACAAAACAACAAATCCTTGCACCCAACGCAAACAAGGGGTTGTCAATCCCTCGGCGGTTAATTGCAAGATTAAATTGTATGTGATAGATAAATAGATTGAACAAAAATACAAAATAAAATAAATAAAGAAAAAGTGCAGCAAGGTATTTTTAGGGTTTTTAATATATTATTTAGATAGACCCGGGGGCCATAGTTTTCACTAGAGGCTTCTCTCAAGAAAATAGCATACGGTGGGTAAACAAATTACTGTTGGGCAATTGATAGAAAAACAAATAATCATGATGATATCCAAGGCAATGATCATGTATATAGGCATCACGTCCAAGACAAGTAGACTGACTCCTGCCTGCATCTACTACTATTACTCCACACATCGACCGCTATCCAGCATGCATCTAGTGTATTAAGTCCATAAAGAACAGAGTAACGCCTTAAGCAAGATGACATGATGTAGACAAAGTAAACTCACGCATGAATAAACCCCATCTTTTTACCCTTAATAGCAATGATACATACGTGTCATGTCCCTTTCTGTCACTGGGATTGAGCATCGCAAGATCGAACCCATTACAAAGCACCTCTTCCCATGGCAAGATAAATCAATCTAGTTGGCCAAACCAAATCAATAGATCGGAGAAGAAATACGAAGCTATAGTAATCATGCATACAAGAGTTCAGAGAAAACTCAAATAATATTCATGGATAATATGATCATAAACTCACAATTCATCAGATCCCAACAAACACACCGCAAAAAGTGATTACATCGGATAGAACTCCAAGAACATCGAGGAGAACATTGTATTGAAGATCAAAAAGAGAGAAGAAGCCATCTAGCTACTAACTATGGACCCGAAGGTCTATGTTAAACGCAGCAAGGTTGATGGAGAGCCCCTCCGTGATCGATTCCCCCTCCGGTGGAGTACCGGAAAAGGCCTCCAGATGGGATCTCTCGAGAACAGAAACTTGCGACGGCGGAAAAAGTATTTCGTGGACTCCTATGTTGGTTTCCCGATTTTAGAGAATTTTTAGTGGTGGAATTAGGTCAAACGGAGCTGTGTGGGCCCCACAAGCCACCAGGGTGCGCCCCCTGGGGGCGCCCTGGTGCCTCGTGGGCCACTGCTTCATCTTCTGGCCCTCTCCCGAAGCTTCCAGTACTTGTTATGTCCAGAAAAAAATCTCCAAAAAGTTTTGTGGCATTTGGACTTCGTTTGGTACTGATATTCTGGAAAACCAAAAACAGGCAAAAAAAATAGCAACTGGCACTGGGCACTAAGTTAATAGGTTAGTCCCAAAAAATGATATATAATTGCTGTAAATGTATATAAAAACATCCAAGATTGATAATATAATAGCATGGAACAATAAAAAATTATAGATACGCTGGAGACGTATCAACCGTCGCCGAGAAAATATCCTGGGCGGAGATCGATATCGTGGTACAACAGTTCCGCGAGCGTATCAGACGCGTGGACGATGGCCTGTACCAGTTCATGCTCAGCCAAGAGTTCCCATAGGCAAGGGTCATGTACTCCGGTCGGTTTAGGCCCTGTTTGTATCGGTTTTCTCCCAGTTTTCCGCAATTAACTGGGCAACCATCTTCTTCTTAATTAATGAAAAGTCAAAGCTTTTGCTTGTTTCGACCACTTTTATGTAAAAAAATATGTAAGTTTGAATGGAAGTGGTCCATTATGTAAAGATTGCACACAGTTTCTAAAAGCACAAACGTGTGTGATAGGTAGTAGGTCCCACACAGTGACTATCGGGATACGCCTTAAACGCGAGGAGGCAACTCTTATCAGCAAGGTGCAGCTTCCCTTCCGCTAGCTGATTCGGATATAACACATAGGTTAAGCATGCTGTGGCTGGAACAGTCTAAGGATGGGTGACCGGGTGGGAAGTTGCTATATCTCAAGCTTCATTTAAGCGATGTGATATGGTCATTACAGACATTAAGCATCTGATTGTGTTTGTAGTGACCTGTCATGTCGATTAAATAAACCTTGAGATCCTTGTTTTGAAATTTTGGAGAATGGTTTTTTTATTTCGACATATAATGTGCTTTTTAATTGATTTCAATAAGGTTTGTTATTTGTTGTTTTGAAAAATTTGAGAATGAAATTTAGTTATTTCAACATATTTTGGCACCATGCGTCCTTAACCATAGCTTTCCCCGGGGTCTGTTTTTGTGAGGTAGTGCCACATCAAATTACTATTTAAACATCACACCACCCTATCATATACTTACGTGTGTATATATATTTTGTTCACACGCAGGTGGCATTAGCACGTGGTCTTCTAATCCACCCTCATCGTGCGGCTTTCCACGGCACGAGATCTATGGGCCATCGCGGTTTAACGATCCCTTTGACCCACAACGTACGAGAAGGGTTTGACCAGGACGGGTTCCTCTTGGTCTGTGTTATGATAGGTCATGGTGGAATGTCGGACCAAATTAAGTTTGAGCACATGCATTGGATTCCCTCCCGCCGGCTCAAAGTTGGGGAACCGACACCCTATGTCTTGAACCTGGCTTACTAGGGGGGAGGGGGTACGGTGTTCAGTTTGTGAGGCAGCTGGCGCCACATCAAAGTTGTGCATTGGGGATTTGAACACATCACATCACCCATACATATATTTGGGCCGCATGCAGGGTATAGGTCTTCTGATCGACCCCGTCTCCCTTGTGCGGTTTTCGATGACACGCCTATCTATGGGCCCCTTGGGTCTATATATCATTACTTTGACCGACAATGAGAGGGGGTTTGACCATGAATGGATTCCTCCTGGTTCGTGTTACGGTGGGTCATGGTGACATGTCCGAGCAAAGTTCGAGCTCATGCGTTCTCAGGATTCCCTCCCACGTGCTTGAATTGGTGGGTGGACCGACACCCTACGTACGTCGTGCTTAATTACCTAGCTTTCATGGGGGTTTGTCCAGTTCGTGAGGCAGGTGCCACATCAAAATTGTACATTGGGTATTTAAAACACATCACCCCTTCCTACATACATTAATTTGGGCTGCATGCAGGTGGTGTTGCTCTTCTGGCCCCTCTCGTGCGGTTTTCGATGATGGTTGTCCCATCACTGGGCCCGCGCGGTCTATTATATCCCTTTTTGACCTACAACAACAGTGGTCATTTGACCAAGAGATAGATTCACTTGGTCCATGTAATGGTATGTCATGCATGGTGACATGTATGTCCGACCAAAGTATGAGTGCATGCATCCGACCGACACGAAGTGGGGGCTTTCCGGTTTGCGAGGCAGGTGCCACATCAAAGTTGTCCATTGTGTATTTAAACATCACACCACCCTTTTCCTACATATATTTGGCCACTTCCAGGTGGTGGTGGTCTTCTGGCACCTCTCACCTGATCTTTGACGACGCGCCCACCCATGGGCCCACGCGATCTATCCCTCATGACCGGAATCAAGAGGGTCCGGTTTGACCAAAAGATAGATTCTCTTGGTTGTGTTACAACAGATCATGGCTAAATGCCACACTAAGTTTGAGCTAGGTCATGCATTCATAGGATTCCCTCCTCTGGCATGAAGTGGAGGGGCCAGCACCCTACGTTCATGTCATGAACCCTTTCCTGTCACACTGGACGCTTTTATGCATGCATATATATGCATCATGTGCCACATCAAAGTTGTGCATTAGGAATTTGAACATCACACACCACCCTTTATATACATACATATTTGGGCCACGTTTTTTGGCGTTTTTTTGTTGCCATGGTGCTATATAAAATAGCAGACGACTCGGATGAAAAAACGGTTTGCGAATGTATACGCAATGGACACGAGTGCACCGGACTAACCGTGTGCGATGCTCATGCCCCGTAAAATCAGCACAATGCACTCGTGGCAACTGGCCACGACCTTGCAAGCGCCAGCTAGGGTAAAGGGGTAATGTGCACTGAAAATTTAGGATGAATTCCACGTATGCGTCTGAAAATTAGGATGAACTGTGTGGGATGAACCAGCTAGCTAGAAATCCCAAAAAAAGCTACCTGCCTTGAGCGATGCAAAAATTGGTGGTTCCGCGACTTTTCCTTATTATCGTACACAATTATTATGTTTAGACCATGTGCGATCTTGGTTGCTCCCGCCCCGCTTCAATTCCTTTACCTAAATTTTAGTAGCCGTGGTATTTCAACCGCCGCCCTCACTCCTCCACCGCCGACCTTATAGTAAAATTTTCAGCAGCCGAGGCATTTCAACCGTCGCCCTCCGTTGTCCACCACCATCTCCACCCACCATTACTAAAACTTTTAGCAGCCGCGACATATCCTCAAACACCACCCTACCCCACTCCACAATCCACACACACCCACCCCTCCCCCTGCTCGAACCCTAGCTTGCCGCCGCCCTCCACCACCAACCTCTGTCGGTCTGGCCGTGCCTCCTAGCTTAGATAAGTTCAGGTTACCCATCAATCCCCATACCCTCGTCACCCTGAGTTTTTAGATGAGGCCTGCGGTGTCCCTTCCCCCCAGATCCCCATCCCCTACTCCAGATAGTCGTAGCCTAAGCCCGACCAGATATCCCAGGGAGCCCGAGGAGCGTACGGCCAAAAAGAGGTCTATCATGGCCTCTCCGCCGGATGATGGTGAGGTGGCCGCTATTCATGCCAACCTGTCGATCCCAGAGGAACACCTCGCCACGAAAGCCGGCAAGGACGTTGACTACGTTGCCATGCCGAAGGCTTCAAGTCTGTGGGCTTGCGTATTCCTGTATCTCAGGACAGCCAGCTATGACATCAAGCTCATCGACAGCGACGGCTTCACGCGGACCATGTCATTGGTTAAGTGGTCCATCCCCAATGCCTCTAGTTCAACCGCCGTCAATCTCTTCGAAGGCCCCGCCGTTGATCTCCTCCACCTCGCGGTCAAGGATTTGTGATCCTTGTACGCCATCGAGCCCATTTTTTCATTTCTGAAGGACACATTCTATGGCGGTGGCTTGGGATCCTCAGCAGCCAAGTCAGATCTCATTGACCATGACCACGAGAAGGGCACCCACTACGGCTGTTCCAAGGTGAAATAGTCCATCTGCGACATCAGGGAGCGCACCCTGGGTCTGTGCTCTTCCAAGTGGAAGGAGCCCATCCATGACAAGTGAGGCAATATCCTACCAGCAAATCTTACTTTTTCTAGCTAGCCAACTCATACCTATTGTTGTAGTAGCTTTTGCCATGCGATGTTTTAACTATGCCATGTTTAATTATTTCAGTTATGCAAAAATGTAATGTTCAATAGGGCTATCTGATGTTTAAGTATGCATTGTCCAGTTCAATTTCACGAATGGCCATATTTGGTTGTTTATAGTGAGTAGATGCCTTGTTTATCTGTATTTGCTTGTTAGGTTGGTTGCAGTGAGCCTTTGTCCAATTTTCAATGGCTATATTTGGTTGTTATAGTGAGCATATATGCCTTGTTTATTTCAGTTATTCACCATGTGATGTTCATTATGTGCAAGTATGAACTGTGCAGTTCGATTTCATCAATACCAGTTTGAACGGCTATATTTTGTTCTTGTTATGCCTGGTGTAGTTAACAGATGCCCTTTATTTTATTTTTACACATTTATCCAGTGTGATGTTTAAACATGAGCTACGTTCTATTCATTTTCAACAATACCGGTTTGAATTACAATATTTGGTCGCTGTTAAGCCTGTTGTAGTTAACATTCCCTTCCATTTTTTATCTGCTTTAACAGCATGCTGAAACCAACACATTCAAGCTATCATTTGGAGATGATGTTGATTACCATGACTATATTTGGTTGATGTTAAGCCTGTTGTACTTATCATGCATTTCCATGTACTTACACAGGACAACAACTGGAGTGGCCGACGTTTTCCACCGAGGTTAGTTTCATCCCTCGGCTTATACTCCCTCCGTTCCATAATGTAGAGCATATAGATCCATGCCTAGACACTTTTTAGTTTCTAATATTGACTTGTTGCTTGTAGGTAGATATGTCCTGGGCAAAGATCCACGCCTCGATCCTTTTTGCGTATGGGGTAATGAGATATTCATGAACCAACATCACGTGAGGAAACTGATAAGGATTGTTGGCAAAAAGATACGAATGATGGCAAGTAAACTATTTGTTTACGCTCTATCCAACACAACAGTGAGCTGTAGGATGGTAACTACAAACTCTGTAGCCTTCTCTTTTTACTGCCCATAATGAGTTGTTAGACAACAATGTCTGAATCTTTTTCATTTGCAGTGGTTCCCAAAGCAGTTTACTCAAGATTACCTCGCAAAGTACATGATTGGTGGACATGCAATGAAGGTTAAAGTATTTCATCGAGACCACAATGAGCATCGAGAAGTCCTAATGAAGACAGTGAAGGATGGGCGGGCGGCCATCACAAGGGGTTGGCCTACAGACGTGCGCGCATTAGGCATGGAGGAGGGCACAATATGGGCATTCCACTTCACCTTCTCCAGCAACCATAATATCTTTCGCCTCTCTCTTTACCGTCTTTAGTACAACTATGGTTCATCATTCTTTACTTGGTGCTTCTGTAGTTCTTCAGTATATGTACCTGTGCATCGAATTATGCATTCGTTCTTGAACCTATATTTGTAATAAACATGATTCGTTATGAAATAAGTGATTGCCTACTTTCAAATTCAAATTCTCTGAATTTTAAATGCAGGGATTAAATTAGGGATAAATTATGCTCTGCAGGCCATTACACTGCACATAGTTTGCGAAAGCAAAACATCTATGATAATCATCAAGATCAGACACGTTTCTCAGATCAGTACGTGTGCGATGAATCTCTATTGCACACACGACCAGCCAAGAAAAAAGTGTGAGATTAACAACAGCAGCGCACATAGTTCCTTCTTATTAAATGTTTGTGATAGTCTCCTTATCACACACGCTTTGCTCATAGAAGAAGACGTGCGATATGCCTTCATCCGACACGGGTACTACGTATGAATCGCTTGGGACATTTTATATATCGCAAACGTTTACGAGCAGGGCAACGTGGGATATTTTCAAGCTTCACATACATTTTTATAGGGAGAACTATATGCACTCTTACATCCAATCGCATACAGTACAGGAAAAGTTAATGTGTGTGATAGTCTCCTTATCATACATGCTTTACAATCGTTAACTGTTTGTGATGGGGAGCGCATCGCAAACGTTGCACCATATAATAGTGCGTGCGATGGTAATGCCATCCCACATGACTAGCAAGGACAGAGCGTTTGGGAAAGATGCGGGCATCGCATATGCTTAGTTTTGCGAAATGTATATGCTTGTGTGCTCCCTATCGCCGACAGTTTCTGGGTCATGTGGGATGGACCCCCTATCGCACACACAAGCAAGGCGATGGTTTAAAACTCTATCACGGAAAGGGGTTAAAAACTGTTTGTATAGCACGTCGCTGCACCAGTGTTGGGTTGGAGAAATCATACCATCAAGATGCGGTCTCAATCTGTTCACTAGGCACTTTGAAATAATTCTATAAATATCGTTGCACAGACTGATAGGATGGAAATCCTTAATCGATTGGGGATTCTTCACCTTAGCGATAAGAACAATAACCGTATCATTTACACCCTCCAGCATTATACCAGTGTCAAAGAACTTTTTTACTACACGAATAATATCCTCTTTGAGCACTCCCCAATTCCACTGAAAGAATCTTGCAGGAAAGCCATCTGGACCTGGAGCTTTAAGAGGTCCAATTTGAAAGAGAGCATCACTAATTTCTTGATCCGTAAACGGCTTGCATAAATCAACATTCATATCATCATCTACAAGCGGCTTGACAAGTGGAATAATCAAAGAAGGATCAACCCTACCATCGCAGGTGTACAAATGCTTATAAAATGAATTAGTGATATCATGAATCTCTTCCACATTCTCAGTAACCGTACCATCATTCCTCTTCAGACTAGAAATATTATTTTTGTTTGCTCTCCAGGTAGCCTTTGATCTAATTTTTTTTATTCTGATCCCCCCATTTTATTTTATCAATCCACGGTCTTTGCTTCCACAATATTTCTTCTTTATAAAGTAGCCTCATCCATGTCCTTAAGAATTCTTTTTCTTTCCACCAGAGCATCTTGATCATTTCTTTTATAAAGAACATTAAGTCTCCTCCTAGCCAGATCAAGTTTCTTGGGAATATTGCCAATATAATTTCTACTCCAGGCATGCAATTTTCCTAGAACTCTATTCAGATTATTGGCCACATCCTTCAAATCCTCAACATGCGTACCTTCATTCCAACAAGATTTAATCTGATCCTGTAAAACCACACTCTCCCTCTCCCAATAGGTCTCATATTTGAGCCATTTAACCATTTTCCCCAAGCGAGGAGAACCCAATAATTGAATGAGTAGAGGACAATGATCTGACCTTGAACTGATTATATGAGAAACCTTGCACTCCGGAAATAAGGAAGACCATTGGGGGCATGAAAGTCCAAATAAAAAAGATTACAGTCAGAAAGAACATTCCTGAAATTGGCCATTAGTGTAGGAGAACTCTTATGCCAAGAAAAATGTTCATTCTGCCACATTGCTTCATTAAAATCCCCAACCATAAACCACGACCCAACACCGAGGGGTTTAATTCTTCGCAAAAGATCCCACATAACATACCTTTGACTTGCCTTAGGCTCCCCATAAATGAATGTACTCCTCCATTGTGCACCATTGCCAGAACAGATATACATGTCAATGAAATGCTCACCATACTTGTTCAATTTCAGTGTATAAAGATCATCCCAGAACACAGCGAGACCTCCACCTTTACCTTGAGCTAAAACAGTAAACACATTTTTCATACCCAAACGATAACGCAAACATTCAACATATTCTTTATTTTTCCTTGTCTCAGAAAGAAAGATAACATTGGGTTGGTGCGTCTTAGAGAGACACACAAGATCTTGAACTATACGGGGTTGACCCAGCCCCCGACAGTTCCAGCTTATAATTTTCATGACTCCTGATGGGCGCTCACGTCTGGACCCGTCAATTGACCGACAACCCCAGGGTCGGTAGCTTCCTTAGTAGGATCACCTACAACTCTCCCGTCACCTATAGATTCCCTCTTTTTTTCTGATTCACTTCCTCTCCCCCATCCACTTCCTTAGTTACATGAGTGACTAACCCATCTACCCCTACCACAGCCTCAACTTTCTCAACACAAACTCTCTTACAAGAAGAAATCTCAATGCTCTCAGAACTAGTAATGTTCATGTTGATATGTATGAATGATCTAAATCCATTAGAGAAACATATCTCATACTCATGAAAACATCGATCATAGTGAGGCGACGTTTATATGTTCAATTTCGTTTTGAGAAACAAGCTTCCGGTTGAAACATAATGTGAGCGGACTTGGAAAATAAAATAAAGATTGAGAACAAATTATGCAATAGTTAAGAGCATCATTAACATGTCATTTATAGTTTCAGCTATCGATTGAAATATGTATGATTTTCGCAAAAGGTATTGATAAGGACCGACAAAAATGAATGGAGAGAAAAGGAAGAACTAGAAATAGCCTATCCCATTATTTGGTGCACATACTATTGTATTCACCAATAATTAAATATATATAACAAAAAAAATCTCCCAAGTCCAATAGTGATTTCTCGAGATATATGTGCATATTGGCTAATCATATTTTATATTTGAATTATATGTCAATTCCAATGTGAAGGAGAGATACTGCATGAGTTCCCGAACTTTGAACTTAGATCGACCGAGAGAGGAAAAACAATGCACAAGTGGCCAGTCTTTGGAAAATATTATGGGTCATAGAAGAATGAAATTCTCGGAAGCTAGCATGGCAAGAATTTTGATGCAGAACTGACACTTCAGAAGAGAAGGCCCGACAATGGATAACATCCATCGCAAGGCAAAGATGCAGACCTATCAAACATTACGTTTGCAAAGATTCAACAAAGAAGAAACAAGCAGGAACAAGCACAGTATTGCATTCTCTCTACTAAGCTTTGCAAGAAGGTAAATTCCTGATTTGGGGCACCTTTTGTTTCAACTTGACACAGTGAAGCAGCAAAGTGGGGATGCAATGGGTCACCGTGTTAAAATAGAGAACGTGGCTCCGCATGGAAGGGATCTGAGGCATGCTGATGAGTGATATTTTTGCACTCATTAACCCTTAGTTTAAACTGAGATATTTGCTTTGATATTGCTACTAATGACTAATGAATGCAAAGGATTCCACAAATCCTCTCTTTGATGTGTTTCCATAGGAAATTGGCTAAAAAGGGAAGAAATCACGTGTGGACATGAAAAGGAATGGAAAGAAAGAAGGAATCAAAAGGAGTCGCGCCAGAAGAAACAACACGAAAGACGACATTCCATACGACTGCACGCACTCGTATGAGCGGTCGTATGGCATGGTTTTCGAGGCGTCTCGTCCACCTGAACAACTTTTATAAAGGGGACCCAATCGAAATGAAGCCAGATCAGAACCATTGTCATCCCCTCTCATCAACCCTAGCCGCCACCATTTCCTTCTCCATAGCCGCCATCACCACCATAGTCCAACTCCCTCTAGTTCATACTTGTAATCATGCATCGCACAAGGCATCCATTGTAAGACATATTTGCAATCAATCGATCTTCAAGATGTGTTCTTCAATGCTTTCTTCTTGCGATTTGATCTCCATGTGTGAGTAGTTCGGCAAGGAATGGGTTGAGGCATAGGCCTTGCAATCCTCTGTATTTGTTGTGGGGATCAATGGAAGGGCTTTGAATTAACATCCCGTATGTGTGAAATAAAATTGTTCCGTAGATGTCTCTTGTCTTGTCCGCGATCTTCATCCCTGCAGGTACCCAGGATCATGGAGATCTAGAAACAGTGAGGCTAAATGCAGGGAGAACGTGAAGTGTTATTCTGAACACCGGTGACAGAAAGTTTTAGTACGATAACGCGGATCCAATCCTTGGGGATTCAAGAGATGTAGTCATTAAACGCCCAAAGCTCTTGTCTGATTATTATTATCTTAATTATCGAGGCAACCCTGCGTGATGGATAGGGCCTGTGGTAGGACAACTGATTCTTGATGCAGGAATCGTGCCGGTCAAGATGTTATTTGGACACATCCCCCACTTTGGTTCGTAAAAAGCATATCTCGATGAGTGACTTCCAGCGCACAAATTAAGATCATATCTGGTCCCAACACAAATCCGTGGTTGTAAGCATTTAGACCTCATACCCGTACCTCTTTTTATTATAGTGTTTGAATCATCATTTGCTTGATTGATCCGGTCAAAAGCTGGAATTGATCCTTTAACAAAAGCTTGCTAGAGACCATCGCTTCAAGGGGACCTTCCTCTCGTGGGTTCGATAACTCAGGGTCACCTCTGGGGAAATAGGTGCGGGATACTTTTCTGTTCCTTTACCGGATCACTAAAAGGAGGTATCAAGCCCTTTTTCTGGCACCGTTGCCGGGGAGGAGTTTAGTGTTCCTAGTCTTTGTGTTTAGAGTTTTTGTTAAAGTTTAGTTTCAGTTTTTACTTTTTGTTTTAGTTTCAGTTTTATTCTTGTTCCAAGTCTTGTCAGTTGAAAACCCCATAATGCTTACTATGGCTCGTAATCTTGGGAGTTTTGCTACTCCTAGCAATAACTTTATGCATGAACCCATAGCACAACCTGAGGTTGCAGCCGCTGAATATGAGATTAAACTGAACTTAGTTTCCATGGTTTAACATGACCAATTTCGAGGCTTTGCTTCTGAAGATGCCGGTATGCACTTGCATAATTTTACTGAATTGTGCAACATGACACCCATTAGAGATTATGACCCAGACGCTTTGAAGTTGCGTCTATTTCCTTTATCTTCAAGAGAAAAAGCAAAAGAATGCTTCTAGCTTTACCTAGAGGCAATATAACTTCTTGGACTGATTGTCGCAGCAGATTTTTATCTAAGTTTTGTCCACCTGCGAAAATTATGCAACTACATTCTTAGATTACAGGTTTCAAGCAGGAAGAACGTGAGCCACTAGAGCTTGTGTGGGATAGAATGAAATAAGCCATAAGGAACTATTCTAATCATGCAATGGAGGAATGGTTAATCCTTCATATGTTTTATAATGGTTTAAATCATATGTCAAAAACTATGCTTGATACAGCTGCAGGAGGAACAATCATGGGAAAGCCCATAGATGATGTCAAGAAACTACTTGATGATATGCAAGAGAACCATGCCCAATGGTATGTTGAAAGAGCTACCACCAAAAGGATGGATACAATTGAAGAAAGTAGCACGGAGTTAACAGCCAAACTTGATAACTCATCTCCGTCATGAAAGGTAAAGAAGAGGTAAACGTGAATGCCATCACTAATGAAGACACTAGTGATGTGAATTTTATTGCTCGCAATAGCTATAATCCAAACTGGAAAAATAATGGTTATGCTCCTATACTTCCTGATCCTAATAATAATGGAGCATCAAACAATTTTAATGGAGCTAGTATCAGTAGAAATACTCTTGAAGATACTCTTAAAAGTTTCATTGCTAGTCAAACTGAGCAGAATGAAAACTTCAAAAATATTTTGAACAATCATGATAACTTACTTGGTAAATTGACCAGTAAGATTGTTGGACTAACAAATGATGTGCAGATACTTGAAGGAAGATCCAAGAATATGGAAGCACAAGTGGCTAAAATTGCAGAGAGCCAAACATTGATCCTAGCTAAGTTTGCAAGTAAACCGGAACCTAACCCGGTTGAAGATGTCAAGATGGTAAGAAGCAACAAAGAGAAGACCGAAGAACTGGACACAAGCCATGTGCCAGAATATAATTATACCGTTGCAGACTTCGTAAAGATGATATCAATGAAGTACCCACTACCTGAGGTATCTAATAACGAGGCATGTAATGTCTTTGTTGAGCAAGTTGCAGCCAAGGTATGTGAACTTGATGATGAAAGAAAGAAGCTTTGCAGTAAGTTACCAGCTAATCAAGCAGATGCTTTTGAGCCTACTATAGAGATTGATGTTGGTTTGAATAAGTTTAATGCTTTATGCGATCTTGGGGCTAGTGTTTCCACTATCCCTAAGTCTGTTTATGATAGTCTCAATGTAGGTCCTTATGCTACTACTGAGATTATATTAAATATGACTAATTCTACTTTTACTCAGGCAGTAGGCATTAAGAATGGAGTTATAGTTCAAATAAATGATTGCCCTGTCATGATTGATCTTGTGATAGTAGACATGTCTGAAGATCCTACTTCTCCTATAATTCTCGGTAGACCTTTTGGAAGGACTATCAAAGCTGTGATAAATGTGTTTGAGGGAAATGTAAGATTTGACTTACCAGCTAAAGATCCTGTTGTAAGACATTTCCCCAGGAAAAAGAAAATGAAGACCTATACCGGAGAAGGCATCGTTGTGAATGCCAGAAGCTATGGTCTCGGTGTGTTTGCACCACCTTGACCACCACTACGGTCGAGCTAACCGATCGAAAACAAGTGCTTCATGGGAGGCAACCCACAGGAATAAAGTAGACAAGTAAGTTTTTATTTTTGTTTCAATAAAAGAGTGATTGAAGTTCTAGATAAAGAAGTAAGTTTGGATGAGTTGTTCAAATGAAGGCTATTCTATGCGCAAATTAAATTATATGCTGTATTGATGTTTGGATGCCTGGAAATATGTCTATGTATTGTGTTGGAACTAACCCCACAGGAAAACAAATAAAAGAAAAAGTTTTGGAAGAAACAGATCAAAAGACGGCCTTTCAGGCGACCACTACAGTCGTCTGGGCGGTTGCATGACTTCCTGGAGGTTCCAGCGCAAAACAACCAGAGGTAACAGAGCAAACGACGACGTTCCATACGGTTGCTCGCGCCCATTCGAGCGGTCATACCACATCCTTGACCAGAAGGAGAAAATAACCAGAGCATTCGGCGGTGTTTCATACGGGCGCTGTCGCCCAATTCAACGGTCGTTTGAGGTATGCACAGACGCAGGTAAGCTATCAGGGTAAACGACGGCCTTTCATACGAGCGCTTGCGCTCGTATGGGCGGTCGTATGGATCCCTGGCGGCCACAAAGAGCCCGAGGAAGGAGGTAAATCACCCCATCTCTCTCTTTTCTTCTTCTTCTTCCTCCAAACCTCTCCAAACCCTAGCAATATTTCGCCCGATCTCCCTACTCATTCGATTTCAGTTCAAATCCTTCCGTGTGATCGATCTAATGTATGTTTCTCCTCCGATCCCCAATGTATTTTTCATGAATCCGTGTTCTACATGCCTAGCATTACCATGACTAGGAAATGCATATTTTTGATCGAAATTTGAGTTTGGCTTGGATTTGTTGATGTTTTTAGAGGTGTACGATGTTATGACTACCGTAGGATCAATATTGTTTAATTGTATTGGACTGAAAAATTGTTTTGTAGATGTTTACGAGGAGGACCAATCGCGTACGCGGTGCTTCGAGTTCATCCACCGCACCACCACAACAAGTTTTCACTCAGGGGATCTTCTTCACCAACTGTGAAGCAAGATGTTTTTTCCAGAAGCTCAGTACAAGGAAGATCAAAGCATCCAAGTGGGCTTGCGAGTCAACACTCTCTAAGCTAGGTACTACTAATGATTTCAATTTGCTTTGTGATAATGTCGGGTTGCATCATTTTATTTATCAGGGATGTGAGACATATGAACGCATGGCGCTTGAGTTTCTTAGTACTCTCTCGCATAATGTTGGTTTGATGCCAAATACATATGAGGAGGAGCGAATCATTTTCCGTCTCTTGGACCAAGACTTTGACATCACTCTTGATGAGTGGTGTAATCACTTTGGCTTCCCCAACAACCATGATGACATCCGCTATGTTTATGAGTTTACTGACCCGCACCCGAGGCAATCCTTCAACCAAATGAGCATTCGTGGCTCAAGAGCCAGTAGTATTGAAAGTCCTGCTATACGTTATTTCAATTATGTTATCACTAACTCATTGCAGGCACGAGGAGAAGTTTCTAAGGTGAATGAAGAGAACATGCTAGTTCTCAGGAAAGCAGCAAACCTTGATGTCGGTTATTCGCCCAACCTAGGGGCAATACTTTTGCTACACCTCGTGCATCAAGCAAATCATGCACAAGGAGATATCGTGTGTGGAGGAGTGATCACCAAGTTGGCCAACTCCCTTGGTCTCAACTACAATCACCTTCGCCCCATTGTCGGTAACAACCTTGTTAATATTTGTGTTCTTACTAGCGCTGGAATGGAGTAGTTAGCCATGGCCGTCATTGCATCAAAATTCTTGGAGTGGCATACTTGTTGCCCACTCCTATGCCTAACCGTTTCTCCATACAACATGGGCAATTGCATTATGTTCCACAGGAAGGAGATGAAGCTTTTGACCAAGAAGGCCCAGAACCAGAACAAGTGGATGAAGAAGAACTCGCCACTGACGAAGAGGAGGAGTAGCCCCAAGAGCAGCCATAACAAGGAGCCTACACCACCTACATAGACCTATGCAGTTTGCAGGGCTCTATCGATGATATGAGCAACCTTGCCACGTCCCTTCGAGGCACTGATACGTCTCCAACGTATCTATAATTTTTGATTGTTCCATGCTATTATAGTATCAATCTTGGATGTTTTATATGCAATAATATGCTATTTTATATCATTTTTTGGGACTAACCTATTAACCTAGTGCCCAGTGCCAGTTGTTGTTTTTTGCTTGTTTTTGGTTTTTCAGGAAATCAATACCAAACGAAGTCCAAATGCCACGAAACTTTTTGACAATTTTTTTCTAGACAAAAGAGACCCTGGAAGCTTTGGGAGGAGGCCAGAAGCCTCACGAGGAGATGACAAGGCAACATGGCGCGACCCCGGGGGGCGCGCCCTGATGCCTTGTGGGCCCCTCGTGGCTCCGTTTGACCTAATTCCACTTCTATAAATTCTCAAATGTTGGGAAACCATCAGAGAGCCACCCCGAATAACTTTTCTGCCGCCGCAAGCCTGTGTTCTTCCGCGATCCCATCTGGAGTCCTTTTCCGGTACTCTGCTGGAGGGGGAATCGATCACGGAGGGCTTCTACATCAACCTTGCTGCCCTTCCAATGATGTGTGAGTAGTTTACCATAGACCTATGGGTCCATAGCTAGTAGCTAGATGGTTTCTTCTCTCTCTTTGATCTTCAATACAATGTTCTCCTTGATCTCCTTGGAGTTCTATTCGATGTAATCTTCTTTTGCGGTGTGTTTGTTGGGATCCGATGAATTGTGGGTTTATGATCAGATTATTCATGAGAAATATTTGAGTCTTTTCTGAACTTATTTATGCATGATTGTTATAGCTTTGTATTTCTCTCTGATCTATCCGTTTGGTGTAGCCAACTAGATATTTTTATCTTGCAATGGGAGAGGTGCTTTGTGATGGGTTCAATCTTGCGGTGTTCTATATCCCAGTGATAGAAAGGGACAAGACACATATTTGTATTGTTGCCATTAAGGATAAAATGATGGGGTTTATTCATATTTCTTGAGTTTACTTTGTCTACATCATGTCATCTTGCTTAAGGCGTTACTTTGTTTTCATTAACTTAATACCCTAGATGCATGCTGGATAGCGGTCGATGGGTGGAGTAATAGTAGTAGATGTAGGCAGGAGTCGGTCTACTTGTCTCGGACGTGATGCCTATATACATGATCATTGCCTTGAATATCGTCATAACTATGTGCTTTTCTATCAATTGCCCAACAGTAATTTGTTTACCCACCGTATGCTATGCGTTCGAGAGAGAAGCCTCTAGTGAAAACTATGGCCCCGGGGTCATTTATCCATCATATATAAAATCCAAAAATACCTTGCTGCAATTTTATTTCTTTTATTTTATTTTGCAATTTACTATCTATGTATCACTATCAGAATTAATCCTTGCAAGTAACCGCCAAGGGGATTGACAACCCTCTTGTTCGCGTTGGGTGCAAGTATTTGCTTTTGTGTGTGTAGGTGTTGCTAACGAGGTTCTGTGTGGTTCTCCTACTGGATTGATAACCTTGGTTCTTAACTGAGGGAAATACTTATCTCTACTGTACTGCATCATCCTCTCCTCTTCGAGGAAATCCCAACGCAGCTCACAAGTAGCAGGCACGTCCGCCTACTTGAACATGAACTTCTCCAATTGGAGCCAAGGATGGGCTCCTGACCAACCGCCATAATGATCCCGCTGGTTTGGGCTTGCAAAAGCTTAAGCTTGGCAGAGGTCATCACCACTTCTACATCAAGATGTGACTGTGTTATTTAAATAAATTGTAATGAGGTTGCACTAAAGCTTGTGGAGCTTCAAAACACTCGTGTTGGTTTGTTCCAACACTTTGCTTTTATTTGCTTTCGTTTTTGTTTTGCCTTTGCGATTTTTCGTTTGCAAGTTAGTTTTCAAAACCCGAAAAAATAAAAAATAGAATAAGATTTAATTTGCTCTTGCCCTTTTTACCCCTTGGAGTTCATTTGCATTTTTGTTTTCAGAGGAGCTGATCTACGCCGGACAACGAGGAATGCAAGAATAAGTAAGAGAAGTGTCACTACAAAAAAAGACAAATCCGTGACATTATGGCCCGAACAAAAACTTTTTCTGTCATGGTTGTGACACTTTTATGACAATAATTGAGACAAAAACACGTATCATCATAGATGTGGTGGGCTCCTACTTCTATGACAATAAATTATGACAGAAAATGCGCTTTTCGTCCTGGGCGGGCCGGAGACGCACCCGCATGAAGTGAGGGCGAGGAAATTTTCGGGGAGTTCCCGGTTACGGTGGGTGGTCGGGGCAGAGCGATGCAGTGTGGTTTGCACGTTTCCCTCGTACGCGCGTGTGTGTGTGAGGCGTTCGCTAACTGAACCCGAGCGATCGAGGCGTTTGCTTACTGAACCCGAGCGATCGCACGAGCTACGTACTGAAGCCGATTGATCCCTTCGCTGCTAACTAAACCCGAGCGATTCCTTCACTGCTAACTGAACCCGAGCGATTCCTTCGCTGCTAACTGAAGCCGGTCGAGCCCCCGTACGTGCGAGACGTAGCCGGTTGGGTTGCCTCTCGATGAACAGTGCCCGTTGCTCCCGCGCGCGCGATACGTAGAACAAGTCGAGATGCATCGATTGAGCCCCTTGCATGAGAGATGTGGTGAGTTGACCTAGCCGGCTGGTTGGCTATGGATGAACAGTTCCCTTTGCTGCCGCCCGCTCGTATGCCCCACCCCAGCCGGTGGGTTGGCTGTGGATGAACAGTACCCTGGCCGTGTGAAGGTGGTTGGCGCTGGATGAACAGGACCCCGAGGAGGCCACCACACCCCAGTTGGTTGGGGGTGGATGAACAGGACCCCATAGAGGCTGGATGAACAGTAGCCGGTGGAGGCTGGAGGAAGTCGACGGTGGATGAACAGTAGCTGGTGGAGGCTGGAGGAGGTCGACCGTGGATGAACAGTAGCCCGTGGAGTCCCATTTTGCGGTACGCCACACCCCTTCCGATGAACAGGACCCCGTTTCGACCGTAGGCAGTTGGGGAGAAGTCCGTTTCCTCCGTTTTGCGGTACGCCAGACCCGTCCCGATGAACAGGACCCCGTTTCGACTGTAGGTGGTTGGAGAGAAGTCCGTTTCCTCCGTTTTGCGGTACGCTAGACTCCCAGCCGATGAACAGGACCCTGTTTTGACCGTAGGCGGTCGAACAGAAGGCCCTTTCCTCCGTTTTGCGGTACGCCAGACACCCAGCCGGTGGTGGGTAAATGAACAACACCCCGTTTGGGCTGTTCCATCAAAGCCGGTTGGCTCCTGATGAACAGGATGCATTCCGACCCAGTCGGTTGCCTCCCGATGAACACGATGCTGTTTCTTCGTTCTGACCCAGCCGGTTGGCTGCCGATGAACAGGACGCCGTTGCTGCCATCCGTTGCCTCTCCATGTACACAAGCCCTGGCTGTACGTATGCGCGAGTACGCGTTCCAGACCCCGCCCGTATGTACGTATGTGGCAGTATTCTTTGCCGTGTGGTTGTACGTACGTATACATGATTTAGACGGGACTGACTGAACTGCTACGCCGGGGGCTCTACTACGACACGTGCTGCTCCTTACACACCCACGGTTCATCGTTGCAGAGAGACCGATCGACTAGTACGTACGTACACGTTCGTGACCAGACAGACAACGCTACGTACGCTTCGACCGAGTGGGTCCCAGCTGTCAGGGAGGATAAGGAGGCACTTCCTTGCGTGCGAAGATATAGCTGCTAGGTCCCAACTGTCAGGGGGAGGAATCATTTTTTTCTGCATAATAAGGAGGCACTTCCTTGCGTGCGAAATGTAGCTGGTGGGTCCAGCTGTCAGCCTCACCACGTACAGTCCTCTTCCGATGGCTGTCGTTCATAGACCATGTTGACCACGCCGCGCCGAGAGCACCAAGGCGGTGGACGACGGCAAGTCCGAGGAAGGGAACTACGCGGAGCCGGCGAAGACGCCGCAGTGGATGCCCACGCAGAGGGGAGTACGAGGGTTGACTGGTTCGGCTGCGGTGTGAAGCTGCCATCGCCTGAGAATAACAGGGGATGTGGGTGAGTAGAAGGAAGGCCTGTCCAGCGGTGGGAGTAGGGTGGGGCAGTGTGGCCTACGCGGCAACACAGCCGGCCACGGGAGGCAGGATCAGGCGGTCCTGTCGGAGCTGGTTTGGGCGGCTGGAGCAAGAAGATGAGAGATTGAAGAAGCAGCATGTCAGTTTGACCTGGCCAGGAGGTATGACCCGGCCCATCCCTTGGCGGCTCATGGGTCACCTCGCTTACCGGGTCGACCTGGACGACAAGGCCTAAGGCCCAATGCGCAACCCGGCAGAAGGCCGGCTCATGGAGGAACCACGAAGGGCCGGCTCATGGAGAAGGCACAAGAGGGATTGTCTTAACTCGGAAGAAAAGACCCGGACTGGGATCCGACTTGTAATAGAAAATAGACTAGTTGTAGTCCTACTAAGACTCTTCATGTAAACCAGCCGCTTCAACTTATATAAGGAGGGGCAAGGCACCCCAAGAGGGAAAAGTTAGAGGTAGCGAAACCGCACCCTTGTAATCGAGATCATCATCATCAATAGCAATCAAGCAGGATGTAGGCTTTTACCTCCACCGCGAGGGGCCGAACCTGGGTAAAACTCGTGTCTCTCGATTCCGCTCAACGCCATCCAAGCTTCCGCCTAATTACGATGGCCTCACCACTAAGTCCTTTCGCGAGGACATCTCGCCGTGACAAAACCACGACAGTTGGCGCCCACCGTGGGGCCGCGCACAGTGGTGTTGTGTTTTTGGAGGGAGCTCTTCTAGGGATCGAGAAGCTTACAACCGGCCGGATCAGGAAAAACCAGCGCGGAGGAATCTACATCAACTCCGACCTCATCAATCGAGATTGAAGAAAGAATTTTTTTCGTCATGACACCGCAGACGATCTCTACGATCTGGTCCAATCTACGTTGGCCGTCATACGAAGATGCAACGACAATTCATCAATGAATCAAGCAATGAAGCGTGCTGGATCCAATATGCATGTGATTCTACCAACGTATATCTGTTGAAGAAAACTAGAAGTCGCCGACCACGTCTAGCCAAATGACAGGAGGTTGGATCGGCCTCTGCAGGTGCGATCCGATCTAGTGCCAAGACTGCTTCTTATGGATGTTGATTAGAAAAAAAAGGAAAAGAGAGCAAGTCCCAAGGCGATAAAAGCATCGGCGCTGCCGCTGGCTACAAACTCAGTTGATGCAAGCTGTGTCCTCAGCCACCCAGAATTGAAGCCATGGGCACTTGCGTGTTAGGAAGGAGCAGAGTCAGTAAGCTCCAACTACCAAGGCAAACAACGTCAAAGTACAGGAGGCAATATTCTCACAACAATAAAAAAAATATAGCAGCAGGCCGATCATGAAGGGCTGCGACCGGTTTCCTGCATAACTCCAAATCGGTAGGGACCAGCATTACCCAAAGCCAGAAGATAATTGTAGTACTATTTTACAAAGTACTACTTAGTACGTGCATGGGACGAATTCCAAGGAAAAGCAATCATCAACAATTAGTGCTGCTTGTGGCGACCAACAACTCGGATACAACCATCACGTGAGGAACAAGACCACAAAATTGTACTCCCTCCGTTCCATAACGTAGTGCGTCCTCGATTTTCGAGCTTGAACTTTGACCATGAATTTAACCAACGAGACCGATTGCGGCGGGGGTAAAAACTATACCACTGAATTCATATCAAAAATATGAATTCAGTGATATAGTTTTTGCTCCCGCCGCAATCGGTGTCGTTGGTCAAATTCATGGTCAAACTTAGATTTGGGGAAGCACGGGCGCACTACATTATGGAACGGAGGGAGTATGAGACCAAAAAGGAATACACTTTTGCGGCGCCGTTCGTCTACGGATCTGGCCTCTGGAGATTGGAACACGAAAAATTCCCAGACGACCTGGTAAGCAGTGTTACTCGCACGCGTAAAAAAGAGAGGAACAGTTTCTCAACTCGGATACAACTCAGGCATTGAAAACAAAAGAGAAAAGAGTAAAAAAAAAGAGAAGAGCGCAGGCAGGCGGCCAACGCAGGGCCAGACAGTCCAAATTCCAAGGCAACAACCTGGGGAGTCACGACCCATGAGCAGGCTGCGTGTGCATGCGCTGAAGCATTGGCAGTTTAAAAAAAAGAAAAAAACTAGCAGCGCGGTGCAGCGGCACGATCAGAGGTTCGAAGTGTTTGGGCGCTCCAGGTCCCGAGGCCGGGGCTTGCACGCCGTTGTCAAGGAGCGGTGCGTGCACACGCAGCCTCGATGGCACTTTAATCAAGGCGCTCCACGTACAGGTTCACCTCATGTGAGACCAGAAAAAGACAAAGAAGGAGAAGGTCACGTGGAGGACTAGTACTACAACTACTAGGACATATATAGAGCAGTACTACATCAGATTAGAACGTACATCTGCGTCTGACTATGTCCACCATTATCCAGCATCAGTGTCCGTATTTCATCCGATAAAAATACCAGGTGCTATCCGTTTCATCTATTTTATTAGCACATATTAATTTCTTTGAGAACAATTACTTTGGCCTGTAATATTGTTACGCAGGACAATTGTTTATTACAAAAGTGGCGTGACGTTATACCGCGAATACGGAGCTCGCGCCAATATCATCATGCGCCAGCGTCAGTCCATGCCGCACTGTCCGACGGACACGCGTGCAGACCGCCGCCCCCGCGGCCTGGTCTACATCAACACACCAAGGCCGCGCCGCTCGCCCGAGCTGCCCAATGGACGCACGCAAGCCGCCGCCCCCGTGGCCCGGTCTACATCAACACACCAGGACCGCGCCGCTCGCCCGAGCTGCCCAATGGATGCGCGCAAGCCGCCGTCCCCGCGGTCCTATCTACATTAACACACCGGATCCGCGCCCGCCTATATAAGCTGCCCAACGGATGTGTGCAAGCCACCGCCCCTGCAGCCCGGTCTACTCCAACAACGCTGGAGCAAAAAGAAAAAATATATAATATTATCAGTCTTGCGCGACGTCGCCGGAGCCGGTGCCAGCCTGCACCCGCGCCGGGTTGCCCAATGGATAGGCGCATTGGCTGACCATCCCCACGGTTTGGTCTGCTTCAGCACATCGAGGAAACAGGAGAGTCGGCATGGAGGAACCGTCCCTAGCGAGGCTAGGTGAGCCGACCACCGTTGAGCTGGCAATTCAAAGCCAGCAAAAAAAATGGCCCTGGAGAAAACAGGAGAGCCGAACAAAGAGAGAATAGCAAGGAATGGGATGACATACGACGAGCATCGCAAAGATCATCAACTCACCACATTGCTTACGGCTTCAATAAATTCCAGCTCACAGCTGTCGACTATACGTCGGTTTGTGCTACAACCAAGTATAAAGAATCTCAAGCCGGCTCCTCGAGTCGACTTAAGACTCGGGGGCTACACAGACATGACTCGGCAGATTTGGCCGGGTTCAACAAATACAAGAACCCCAGGTCATTGCAGGGAAGACAACCCGGTGCCCGCGGGCTGCTGCCTCATTGGCGAAAAAGTAAAGGTTGCCAAAGAGGACTAGCTGCCATGATGCGCAGTTCAAACATAGGTATCCTGCCTCATTGGTGAAAAAGTAAAGGTTGCCAAAGAGGACTAGCTGCCACGATGCGCAGTTCAAACATGGGCATCCTGCCGTATTGGCGAAAAGAAAGGTTACCAGAGAAGACTAGTCGCCATGATGCACAGTCTAAACATGGGTATCCTACTCAATTATGATCAATGGAATAAGGCCGGTTTATCTGGACCCCAGATGTTTTGCAGTAGTAGCATTGTCTCCTGTATATCCTATGCTGAGCTTTTCCATGATCATATGGTTACTTGGGGGCTTCCAACTCATCGAGTTTAGCTTACAAAACCCTTTTAACCCGACGAAAGGCCAAAATATACTTGGTTAAACCTGCCTGTTAGCAAGATGCTACTCCGAAAAGGTGACCCGGCGTATGCCTGATGAGTCAATCACAGAGGTGACCCTGAATTCATCAGAGTTAAAATGTCAGTTGGTCACGTGAGAGCCGGCTTTCAAAGAGCTAGGACAAACCAAAAGAGGCCAAAAAGCCTGCTTCCACAGGAAGCGACACCAAGACTCGAGCCTCGAAAGCCGGTCTTATGTCGAGCCTCGAAAGCCGGCATTTTTATACTCTGTTACCATACACATACATTGCATCATCATACAATGCATTATATATACATGTCTATATTTGTTTATGTCACAGGAGCCGATTTTCAAACCGGGTTACATTGTAACTCTGCAGGAACAAACAAATCTTTGATAGCCAAAATGGTCGGGTCTTCATCATGGTTTATCATAACCAGTATTAAATGATTGAGGTTTTCAAAGCTAGCTTAGATAGATGGCTATTCTTTCTAAATCCAAACTGCCAGCTTACAATAAGGAGCATGGTGTAATAAATTACCAGTGCCAATTTGCAAATTGGATTATTGTGATGCTACAAAGAAGAACAAAAATTCAAGCAAGGATATCATGGCAAGGATCATGGCAACTGGCTTTATCAAAGGCAATGAAATATGAAGTGTTATGCAAGGCAGCACTCTTGATGGATTTAGCAACAAATTCAGCATTGATGTGCAAAGTACCTAGCAACATCATCCAGATAAGGACATTAAGTTTCCTAGTTTATCACAAGATCATTGGGCCGAATATCAATGATTTTGCAGAAATGTGACTATTCTACTGCAGACTGTGGAAGGGAAAGTCCCGAGTCACTGCAGGCACACAACCCGGCACTTGGGGGCTACATTATTCAAATCAAGATTACATTAAGTATGAAAGTCCCATGTCGCTGCAAGCAGGCACCACGGCACTTGGGGGCTAATGCATTGTCATTTTAAAACTTTCATCGAAGACCCGGCTCACTATTAATAGTGACCCGGCCCTTGGGGGCTACAGTCATTGATTCTACAGATAGTTCAAGTTCCAGATTGATGAGGACGGCTAACCCGACCCTTGGGGGCTATACTATTTGCAACTATACATCTACAAGCATCAAAAGCTAAGTTCAAGTCCCAGGTTGCCGCAAGCAAGACAACCTGGCACTTGGAGGCTACAGTGTTCAGTTGTTTAAACAGATCATAAGGTCCAAACTGAAGACCCGGCCCATCACATACTGATGAGCCGGCCTTAGGGGGCTAGAAATGTGAAATGCAAAACATTCAGTTTATGACTGGTGACTCAGATGAACAACCCGGATTTCTCCAAAGTTGCAACAATTATATTTAAGCAAGTCTTAAGCTATCGCTAGGTTCTACTCTTAAGACTTGCAGGCTACATGTAATATGGATATAAGGGAGGAACACCTTCAAGTTTTCAGTTCTGAGTGAGCCGGGTCTCATATCATACGGATTTCTTATTCCTAATATCTTCATCAAATCTGAAGCATTGAAAGTTGGCTCAAACATCAGACTAGTTTTTTATTCCCGAAATTTTTATCAAGTTGAAGCACTGAAAATCAGTTCAACATCAGATGGATTATTTTTCTCAATATTTTTCTGCGAGGATTCAGTGTCAGCAAGTTGATTGTGAAGCCAGAATGTTGATATGATGAAGAAACCTGGATTTTTCAGAAGCTGGTTCATTGAATAAAGACGTCCTTTTGAGCGAGCCGTTTTCTCTTGACGTATTAATTATCCTTGTTTTCAGGAGCTTAGCATGAATAAATTCAAGCTAACCTGGGGGCTAATGTTGGGGATATTCCCCACGGTTTGACCTGGCCAGGAGGTATGACCCGGCCCAGCCCTTGGCGGCTCATGGGTCACCTCGCTTACCGGGTCGACCTGGACGACAAGGCCTAAGGCCCAATGCGCAACCCGGTAGAAGGCCGGCTCATGGAGGAACCACGAAGGGCCGGCTCATGGAGAAGACACAAGAGGGATTGTCTTAACTCGGAAGAAAAGATCCGGACTGGGATCCGACTTGTAATAGAAAATAGACTAGTTGTAGTCCTACTAGGACTCTTCATGTAAGCCGACCCCTTCAACTTATATAAGGAGGGGCAAGGCACCCTAAGAGGGACAAGTTAGAGGTAGCGAAACCGCACCCTTGTAATTGAGATCATCATCATCAATAGCAATCAAGCAGGATGTAGGCTTTTACCTCCACTGCAAGGGACCGAACCTGGGTAAAACTCGCGTCTCTCGATTCCGCTCAACCCCATCCAAGCTTCCGCCTAGTTGCGATGGCCTCACCACTAAGTCCTTTCACGAGGACATCTTGCCGTGACAAAACCACGACAGTCACAACTGCTAGAATCGTTTGTAGACTAAGTTAACAAAGCCCTGCATACGCGTCAACTTCGTAGGCCCACAAGTCAGCCTCCAAATCTGGTGGGTCCCAGTTGTCATGGGGAGGAATCATTTTTTCGCGTAATAAGGAGGCACTTTCTTCCGTGCGAAGATATAGCTGGTGGGTCCTAGCTGTCAGGGGGAGGAATCATTTTTTCGCGTAATAAGGAGGCACTTGCTTGTGTGCGGCCATGGACCATGTGGGTCCC
Organism: Elymus sibiricus; assembly: GCA_039707655.1. Taxonomy (NCBI): domain Eukaryota; kingdom Viridiplantae; phylum Streptophyta; class Magnoliopsida; order Poales; family Poaceae; genus Elymus; species Elymus sibiricus. Next base: position 261,577,686 of record CM077674.1, read on the forward strand.
TACTGTTAGCCTCTCCACGTACATCCCTCTTCCGATGGCTATCGTTTGTTGACCACGCCGCGCCAAGAGCACCAACACGATGGATGACGGCGAGGCCCAGGAATGGAATGACCCGGAGCCGGCGAAGCCACAACAGTGGATGCCCACACTGAGGGGAGTACGAGGGTTGACTGGTTCGGTTGCGGTGTGAGGCCTGTGTCGCCGGAGAATAACAGGAGGTGTGGGTGAGTAGAGGGATGGACTGGCCAACGGTGCGAGTAGGAGGGGGCAGTGAGGCCTGTGCGGCAGCACATCCGGCCACGGGAGGCGGGAGCAGGCGGTCCCGCCGGTGCTGGATTGTGCGGTGGAGCAAGAAGATCAGAGATTGAAGAAGCACGACGGCCGTTGGATTGACATCCAACGGTCACTTCTACTAGAATCGTTTGTTAACTAATATATATTAAGTAAAGAATTCTTGCATACGCATCAACTTAATAGGCCCACAAGTCAGCCTCCCAATCTGTGGCAGATAGCATACAACCCATTTGTTATTTTTTTTAAATAATTACAGCTCATTTGCAAATTCTTATGCAATTTATTGCAGTCCATTTTCTTTTTGTTGGCCAGGACTAGGGCTAAAAATTTAAATGAAATTTTGCATATTTCGGTGGGGTCCAAACTATTTTTATTCCCGAAATGTCGAGCGTGATTTAAAGTAATTTCAAAATATATTTAAATTAGGTTAAAAACCAATGAAATTTGAAATCTGAAACTGTAAAAAAAATTAGAAATTTGAAAGTAATTGCCAATTTGTTGTGTGTTTTTTATATTTATAGCCCATTTCATATTACTTTTAAGATTTGCAGCCGTCTTGAAAGATTTGCAGCCCAGCAGGGCGGAGAAAAACAAGTTGGCCTGGGTTGGCCTGGATTGGGTATTCATCAGAAGAAAAAATACTGGGCTAGCCATTTTCACAAAGAAAAAAAATAGCTGGGCTGGTCATGTGGTAAATGTAAAATAGAAGCCTGGGCTAGACGGGCCACAACCCAGTTGATACCCTGCTCCGTCTGAACAATAACAAAAAAAACTGCTCGAGCTGCTAGGTCCCAGGTGTTAGCCGCTCTTGTGCAGTTCTCTTGTCTATTGACTATACGCTGACAATGTCGTGGGTCCCAGATGTCAGCAAACCACTAGGAGGAAGCATTTTCTTTTTTGCTTGTAACAATGAGACACTTGCTTGCGTACGGCCATGGACATGGTGGGTCCCTACTGTCATCCCCTACACGTAAAGTCCTCTCCCGATTCCTCTTGTTTGTTGACCATGTTGACAATGCCAGACGGCGGCGCTGTGGGGAGCGCACCAAGGCGCGCGGAGGACGATGGCGAGGCCTCGGACGGGAACGGACAGGAGTCGAGGAAGCTACAGAAGTGAAGTCGTGGGCAAAGGGGAGTACAAGGGTTGACTGGTTCGGGTGCGGGGTGGGGCTGACGTCGCCGTTAACAATTTAGGAGACGGTAGGGCAGCGATGCGCGCGTGGAGGCGCAGCCAGCCGTGGGAGGCGGGAGCAGGCGGCCCCGCCGGCGCTGGTTTGGTTTTGGCGTCTGGAGGAAGAAGCGACTGAAGAAACACGACAGATTGTACAAGTAGCAGGAGTACTTAACAACATTAACTGAAAGCAGCAGGAGCACTTAACAACTAAAGTTGAAAGCAGTATGAGTACTTATACAGTTCAACCTTACAAGGCATGCCTCGAACATTGCTACTTTGCCTATAGTTAATGAAGGATGAGGCCACCAAGCCCCAGGACAAGGCCCAGGCGCCACCCCGCGCATCCACAACTTTCTGAAAGCGGCTTCATCTCGCAATGTGGTCAATAAACAGGATATTTGCTTCAGAGCCATGGAAAAGCATGAACATAACCTTCTGTCCTATTCTCCAAGATCGACGAGCCTTCATGATTTGAGACCACCCATGAATAAGTATCTTTCACCTCTAAGGGAAATGGAGTAGGTCGACATAAACATCATGTTTTGACCAAGCGCAAGTCTGACTCGACCATGGCCAAGCATCTGTATAGGAACAATAAAACTGGGTAGTTTCTATTTCAAGAAGAAGAACACAGCTGTAAAACTGTGTATAAGCAAGAGTTTATGAACAACATATATAACAGAAAACAACTCGTACCATTAGTTTCTTGACATAGTTGGACCTGTTCAATGTGTGCACCAGTGGCACACATATCCCACGTGGCCTTCCACCATTGAAATGCCCCACAAGGTCCTCAAGACGATCAATAAAGTGTAGGAATTGGTGGATGTCGTCCCAGTCGACTTCGGTGCGATCAGTAACCGTCGTGTTCTTATCAAATAACAGACGAGTAGTGTCCTGCACTTTGTAATAACCTACGCGTGTCACCAATTATAAGAAATGTTAGTTAGAAATAGCATCATTGTGAGAGAAGGGAATCACAAATTGTTGCTACTTCTAAAGTCAAATTGTAATCAGTTAGACAGAATAGGTGGATTACAAAGTAAGAGAGGCAACATGAAAGAACTAGATACAAAACTAACATGGATGAACCACTAGAACGACATCGGGGTGGAAGTTTGTGGCGCCCCACCTGATTACCACTGTAGCCAGACGGTCGCCGCACACACTAGCCTAGGAAATCACACTGGCGCGTGCCTTTACAACAAGTATCATGAACACAGGCATTCCTATTAATGGATATATAAGTCTTGCATGATATTTTACAAGGGTGATGGCAGCGGAAAAGCTCTATCTAAGGCAGCATGGTCTTGGTGTGGCTCCAATCCACAGGGATCTGACTGGGTTACTCTTCTAGCCCGCGAACACTCTGGCTCCTCGCTAGTGGATGCCGGATCCTTAGGTGAACCTGGCCACATTAAAGGCCGCTGAGTACTTTTGAATGTACTCGCAAGCAAACCAAATAACATATACACCAAGCAAAGCAATCCATGGCATTCAAGCGTGCACTTATTATTATCATGGCATAGCACATCTATTTAGCAATAGCAATTACCATGTCATAACAGGGTTATCTAGCAAGATAATTACTGAAGTAAAGATAGCAATGCAAAGCATAACAGTAAAGGTATCTGATCAGGTTTGTTCTCGCGATCCCTCCGGATCGCATCCAGGTTCTGACGGTCATCCGACCATCACTTTCATAGCCATTCCATGGCTAGCATCTCATACTCCTGACATCAACCGATCTCCATGCATCTGTGATGTAAATCTGCCAAAGCTTACCTTTCTCTGGTTCATTATTAGCAATGATATTACATGGTTTATTCCTCCAGACCCGACACAGACCAAATAGTGTAACCTAGTATGAACTGTGTCCAATACCGTGGACTCGGCTATTCGAATAGATTCTTACACTCTGTAGAGGTTGTCCACTTTACCCACACCATGGAGCTCCTGGCCTCGTACATCAGTACATGCTTCCATTCGGGTGGACCGGTGCTGCTCTTACAAAACCTGTCTATTGCCTGGCACTCTTACGGTCCCACCGACAATCATCCCCCTTCCGGGTCAAGTCCTGGGTGGCCCCTGTGTCACTCCTGAGACCTGCCATCATCGTGGCCAAACAAAACTGTCCCAAACGGGGATCCACGCGCAAATAACCTGGGCTCACAAGGTTAGCGCCGCCTACCGGCCCAGGGTAGCACGTACGCATAACCTTCCCTCTTTGGAGGTACTGACAAGAGGCAAGGCAATAGACCAAGTTAGGGCCTCCCCATAAAGGCAAATGTGGCTGCACTGATGAGCTCGGTTCGGTGGCACTATGACTCGATCCAGCCGACGGAGGAGGTTGTCATTATTAAGTCACATTCTTTATCATTGCAATAACAGTAACAATGCATGATGTAACAACTATGGAAATGTAACAAACTATCTCCATATAATATCACAATGAGTCATTAGTGAAACAATATTTAAATGGCAAGTCTATCATTTCACAAGTCTTAGCTGTAGGTTACGATCGTCCGAACCCTTGCATGAAACCGGCAAATAAACCAGTAGCCACCAGAACGGTCTTTACAACTCAGATCTGGGACATTACTGGAATAACTCAACCCCGTCTCAAGACGGCTGAAAAGTAGCTCAAAGCATGACACGGTGTTGATAAAAAGAAAGTAGCAGTTCCCTAAGACGGCTGGAAAGCAGCTCAGAGCATGGGGTCACTGCTACAAAAAGAAATTCAACAACTGCACGAGATGGCCGAAAGCAGCTCAGAACTCGAGACAGTTATTGAAAAGAGAAATGTAAAGTCGGCATCCACTCCGGACGGCCGGAAGCAGCACAGAACACAGGCGTGGTGCCGTTACCAGAGAAAAGTAAGCAAGGGTTCATCAGAATCATATACCGCCTACTACTATGCACTTGAACATAAACATATTCTTTAATTAAACACACAAGAATAACACAAACGCAATGCTTTAGGGCATATATCAGATGGTCGGCTTGCCTGGGGGTTGAGGAATGCACCGGAAAGGAGTGCGATCACTTCGTGGAAGAATTCGTCGGAAAGGTTTCTCTCTCGGAGAGGCTGGATATAAGGCAGGGGCAAAATGGGTATTTTTAGAATGTGTCAACATGGTGAAAGTGATATCATCGGAACGGGCTCGACGAACAGAGAACGTGGGCTTTGGAATCACCTGATTCGGAGTCACGGTTGAAAACAAACAGTAACTGTGCTTTTCTGCTCTTAACTAGTGAACGCCCGCGGCTTAAAGGTTTCGGCCGGCGGCTGAGGGAGAAAGCATAGTTCCAGGAATACGCTTTTGGTTAAGTGAAGGCGTATTTCTTCCTGAAGCTGTGGCTGGTTACGCTTTCAGAAATGGAAAGCGTATTTCTCCGAAGGCGCCTCCACTTAAACCACACGGGCCTGGGGCTGGGTCACTTACACGTGGGACCCACCCCGCCCTTCCTCTCTCCAACCTCCTTTCTTCTTCTTCCTCTGCTTTGCCCCGACACCGTGACAGGGGCTCTGGCTCCGGCGTGGCCTTCGCACTCCGGTGGGCTTCCAGGGCGGGCGAGGCCACGGACGGGTGCGCCGACGAGCACCGCGTCCAAGGGAGGTTTCAGCCATGGTTGGGGACGGCCAGAAGTGGGACTTTACAGTGCGGCCGAGGATGGCGGCTCTAGCCAATGAAGGGGCTCCGGTGGGTATTGGGGTAGGGCGAGGGTGCGGGCGTGGTCGCCGTAGGACGGCGTGTCCATGGACGGGTAGCAAGGCCGCTGGGGATGACCGAAGGCGCGGCGGCGTGCTGAGGTAGTAGGCAGCTGCCATGGGCAAATTCCGGTGCTGCAGAGGGGGATTCGGCCGGGCGGGGGTGCTGGAGTGGACTAGAGGGAGAGGAGAGCAAGTTGGTGAGTTCGAGGGGCCTCTGGCGGGGCTATTTATAGCCGGCCGCGGTGGGGAGATAAGCACGGCCGCCGTGGCGGCCCTATCACTGCACCGGAGCTTGCAGGCAAGCTGGCTTGGCCGCGCGTGGTGCCGACCTGACGGAGCACAGCACGACGCGACGTGACGGCGAGGAAGAGGCCAAGGAAGGGAGGAAACAGGAGGAAGACGTCGGGGTTCACGAGCGGGACAGTGGCCATGGCGGAGCTTGCTGTGGCGTGAGAAGGAAGAAAGAGGAGGGGGAAGGTGTGGGAGAGGGGGTACGTGGACTCCGTGAAGCCGTTGGACATGCTCGGACAAGCGGAGGCCGGCCGGAGCTAGCTGGCCGAGGTGGACAATGCGCAGAGCGTCGTTTTGGCATGCTCTCTGCGCGGTCACCATGGGTACTGCGTGTCCAGGGCACCTTGGAGAGGTCAAACCATGTCAGCTCGATGAGAGCAACTACATGGATTGAATTTATGCAGGTTTGGATGGAAGAGGAGGCAGGAAATGACTGATGTGAGCTGACCTAGGTTTTGAACAGAAGGTGTTTGTAGTGGTTTCTGGATAGATCACTGGGTGAAATGAGCTGGAATTTGGTGTGGAGCAATGATTCACTAAGGTGCATCCCTTGGCAAATTTTCAGGCCAAATGAATCACCCTAGCTAGCACTACCTTCACACATTGGCAATCAGGACAGAAATGAGGTTGAATTTGCTGGGATCAAATGGCTAACTTCCATGAGCTGAATTTTTGTTTGTAGCAATGATATTGGCATGAGAGTAACCTGGTGAAATTTTAGCTCATTTGGATAAGTATTGGAGGTACTTCCTTCACCATGCTTTCTGCTGGACAGAAACTTGGGAAAAAGGTTGAGAGAGATTGAATAGATAGATTGAGCTGATTTTTGGTTTCCATGGGTGATTTATCAAGATTAACCACCCTGAAAAATTTCAGCTCAAAGGGATCAAGGGTTCAAGCACTTCCTTTGCAAATTGCCCAACTGGACAGAATTTGCAAATGGATGCTTTGCTCAAACTTTGCACTGTGGAACTTGAGATCTTGATGGAAATGGTGAAGATGTGGATAGGAGAAGCTCCACAAATTATTTGGGATTTTCCCTGGCTACCAAAATGGTAGCTCCTTTGGAAAGTGCCCAAAGTGCAATATTTGCTTTAAATAGGTAAATGCAATTTCCCTTATTTAATTATGGCCAATATTTTTATGAGAGCTCAATATGATCACAAAGAATATCTCCATACGTTTTTATGAACTTTGGAGATGGATAGATATTTTCCTGGATTTAATTCCTTTAACTGGCAGAAAAAGGAATTAATTTTAAATGAAAAATATTGCAAATGACTTGGCAATATTTTTACATATCCAGGGTTTATAGATGTGGGATGATCACTGGGAAAAGTTTGGGAGGCAACATATCAAAGGAAATTGGGGTTCCTTTGTAACTGCAGGAATTAGGGTTTCCCTTCCGATAACTCGGAAGGTAGGGTTTCGGCGGCAAAACCCTGGGAATATAGTTTGGGTGGCCAAGTTGGGTTGGAGAGAATATCTGGTCTGATAGGAAAGGCAAGGCTATATAACCATCTTCATATGCCCAAAGGCGAGAGAAAATCCAATAACACCAGAAAAAAAGACGGGAGTCAAATCCCGCGAAGGAAGAAATCGAGGAGCGAAAACCAGGGTGTCACAAAGGTCACAGGGAAGATAAGACCAGGTTCTGCTATTTCCATGAACATTGGTGTGCCAACTTTCAGTCCGTAACACTTGACAAAGTTTATCCAAGTTTGGCCATAAAAAAGGAGTGATCTTCTTGGTTAATGAACCCAACTGTGTACTTATATCCATGGCATGTCTCCAATGTGACCATTATACTGGTGTATTCAGTAATGGCAAGGCTGACCTTCCTGAGTACATGTGTTCTGGTAGAGCAAGGGATACACTGCAGGAAAAATAATATGAGAACAGAATTTATTCGCTATCCAAATCTAGAAATAATTTCCTCTTTCACGTCAGTGTTGAGCATGGTACTAGTAACTTTTATTCAAATATAGCAATCCAAATTTCCAAATTAGTCGACAGCATGTTCAAAACCCCCAACCCTACCGGATAGAAAAGAGGATTCTAGGAACATACTGTGCGCTTTTTGAAATCCTGTTAGGATGAGAAGGAACAAGTCTGTTGTCTTGCCAAGGGCGCAGAAACCTGTAGGGTCCTTGCACTTTGGGCACTGCAAATGAAACACACTAGATTCAGTACGAAGAAAAATGCATCAACGGCGGCGGTTGCCATCCTAGGATTACCGGCGACAAAGGGACAAGGATTTATCTGGGATGGATGATGATTTCATACCTGGTTCGCCACGAGAAAACCCTAAGCAATTGCCGAGAGGTGGTTTTCTCTGAACAAGCAGATGAGGGAGAAGGGGATCAGATCGAGTGAAATATTGCTGCTTCGTCCGTCCAGCTTACTGCTACTGCTGCAAAGGTGGGGTTTTGTGATTTGATGGCTCATTGAGCATTACTACGGCGCTACAACCGGGGTGAGTCTACCGTGCAGTTGTGCGCTCTAATTTGGTGCATGGCACATGGACCTGGTTGCTGGATGTCCCGCATATCGGCAAAATGAAGTAGAAAGGCAGGAGTAACTAGTTACACATAAATATTTTTTTGATAGAGAGCTACTCCCTCTGTAAAGAAATATAAAAAATCTTTGATATCACAACTTTATACATAAGAAAAATAAAGTGGAATATATATACATAAATATGGGGTTCGGATATATATATATATATATATATATATATATATATATATATATATATATATATATATATATATATGTTTTTGAGAATAAAATACTCAGATAGGCTTACGACTCTTGACTTTGGGCCACAGGCCGGTGGGCCTGCATGTTTGGGGGCCCATGTGTTCTAAGTCAGCGCATTTGATACGTCCATTTTGCATCATGTTTTGTTACTTTTATTTATAGTGTTTTAATCAATATAACACTTTGTGGAGCAATTCTAATGCCTTTTCTCTCTTAATATGCAAGATTTACACAAGGAGGGAGATTGCCGGCAGCTGGAATTCTGGACCTGAAAAAGCTATGTCAGAGATACCTATTCTGCACATCTCCAAATGAGCTGAAATTTTATAGAGATTTATTTTGGAATAAATAAAAAATACTAGAAGCAAGAAGTACAAGAGGGGGCCACCCAGGTGCCCACGAGGCACCAAGGCGCGCCACCCCCCCAAGCGCGCCCTGGTACCTCGTGGGGCCCCTGGCCAGCCTCTGGCCCCCATTTTCTGGTATATAAGTCCATTTGCCCTATAAAAAGTATAGAGAAGACTTTTCGGACGGTGCACCACTGTCTCGAGGCGGAACTTGGGCAGGAGCACTTTTGCTCTCCGGCGGAGAGATTCTGCCGGGGATACTTCCCTTCGGGAGGAGGAAATCGTCGCCATCGACATCACCAGTGATCCTCTCATCATGGGAGGACTAATCTTCATCAACATCTTCACCAGCACCATCTCATCTCAAACCCTAGTTCATCTCTTGTATTCAATCTTTGTCTCAAAACCTCAGATTGGTACCTGTGGGTTGCAAGTAGTGTTGATTACACCTTGTAGTTGATGCTAGTTGGTTTATTTGGTGGAAGATTATATGTTCAGATCTATTATGCTATTCAACACCTCTCTGATCTTGGACATGAATATGATTTTTGAGTAGTTACTTTTGTTCTTGAGGACATGGGAGAAGTCTTGTCATAAGTAATCATGTGAATTTGGTATTCGTTCGATATTTTGATGATATGTATGTTGTTGATTCCCTTAGTGGTGTCGTGTGAACGTCGACTGCATGACACTCCACCATCTTTGGGCCTAAGGGAATGCATTGTGGAGTAGTAATTAGATGATGGGTTGCTAGAGTGACAGAAGCTTAAACCCTAGTTTATGCGCTATTCCGTAAGGGGCTGATTTGGATCCATATGTTTAATGCTATGGTTAGAGAAATCTTAATTCTTCTTTCATAGTTGCGGATGCTTGCGAGAGGGGGTAATCATAAGTGGGAGGTTTGTTCAAGTAAGAACAGCACCCAAGCACCGGTCCACCCACATATCAAATTATCAAAGTAGCGAACGCGAATCAAACAAACATGATGAAAGTGACTAGATGAAATTCCCATGTGTCCTCGAGAACGCTTTACTTACTATAAGAGATTGTTCCGGCTTGTCCTTTGCTATAAAAAGGATTGGGCTACCTTGCTGCACTCATTGTTACTATTGCTACTTGTCACTTGTTACAAATTATCTTGCTATCAAACTACTCGTTACCGATAATTTCAGTGCTTGCAGAAAATACCTTGCTGAAAACCGCTTGTCATTTCCTTCTGCTCCTCGTTGGGTTTGACACTCTTACTTATCGAAAGGACTATGATTGATCCCCTATACTTGTGGGTCATCAAGACTCTTTTCTGGCGCCGTTGCCGGGGAGTGAAGCGCCTTTGGTGAGTGGAATTTGATAAGGAAACATTTTTATTACGTGCTGAAATTTACTGTCACTTGTCACTATGGAAAGTAATCCTTTGTGGGGTTTGTTCAGGGTATCTTCACCTCGACCGGAAACACAAATAGTTGCTCCTCAACCTACTACACCTACTGAAAATATTTATTATGAGATTCCTCTGGGTATGATAGAGAAACTGCTAGCTAATCCTTATGCACGAGATGGAACGGTACATCCTGATATGCACTTGATCTATGTGGATGAAATTTGTGGATTGTTTAAGCTTGCAGGTTTATCCGGAGATGGAGTTAAGAAGAAAGTATTCCCTTTATCTTTGGAGGGAAAGGCATTAATGTGGTATAGGCTATGTGATGATACTGATACATGGGACTGAAACCGATTGAAACTGGAATTCCATCAAAAAAATTATCCTATGCATTTGGTTCATCGTGATAGGAATTATATATATAATTTTTGGCCTCGTGAAGGAGAAAGCATCGCTCAAGCTTGGGGGAGGCTTAAGTACATGATGTACACATGCCCCAATCATGAGCTCTCAAAAGAAATTATCTTACATAATTTTTATGCTCGGCTTTCTCATGATAATCAAACTACGCTCGATTCTTCTTCGACTGGCTCCTTTATGAAGAAAACTATTGAATTCAGATGGGATCTTCTGGAAAGAATTAAATGCAACTCTGAAGATTGGGAAGTCGACAAAGGTAATGAGTCAGGTATAATACTTAAGTTCGATTGTGTTAAATCTTTTATGGCCACCGATGCTTTTCATAAGTTTAGCACTAAATATGGACTTGACTCTGAGATAGTAGCTTCCTTTTGTGAATCATTTGCTACTCATGTTGATCTCCCTAAGGAGAAGTGGTTTAAATATCATCCCCCTGTTAAACAAAAGATTGAGGAACCCATTAGTGTTAAAGAAGAAACAATTGTTTACCATGTTGATCCAGTAGTGCCTACTGCTTATATTGAGAAACCACCTTTTCCTGTTAGGATTAAGGAGCATGCTAAAGCTTCAACTGTGGTTAACAAATGTAATATTAGAGCACCTAGACCCTCTGAACAAATTAAAGTTGAACCTGATGTTGCTATGGTTAAAGATCTCTTAGTCGATAATATAGATGGGCATGTTATTTACTTTTGTGATGAGGCGGCTAGAATTGCTAAACCTGTTAGAAATGAACGAGATATGTTAGACAAGAACAAGCCCGTAGTTGGCATGCCTGTTATTTCTGTTAAGATTGGAGATCATTGCTATCATGGTTTGTGTGATATGGGTGCTAGTGTGAGTGCTATTCCATTTTTCTTTATATCAAGAAGTAATGCATGAAATTGCACCCGTTGAGATTGAAGATATTTATGTTACTATTAAGCTTGCGAATAGGGATACTATTACACCACTTGGGATTGTTAGAGATGTTGAAGTCTTGTGTGGAAAAATCAAATACCCTACTGATTTCTTAGTACTTGGTTCACAACAAGATAATTTTTGTCCCATTATATTTGGTAGACCTTTCTTGAATACCGTTAATGATGAAATTGATTGTGTTAAAGAAAAGGTTTGAGTTAAGTTTGGTGATATATCTCATGAGTCTGATTTCTCCAAGTTTCGTAGACAACCTCATGATAAAGAATTGCCTAGTAAAGATGAAATTATTGGTCTTGCTTCTATTGCCGTACCACCTACTGATCCGTTAGAACAATATTTGCTAGACCACGAAAACGATATACATATGAATGAAAGAAATGAAATAGATAAGATGTTCTTCGATCAACCACCTATCCTTAAACATAATTTGCCTATTGAAACTCTTGGAGGCCCTCCTCCACCTAAGGGTGATCCTGTATTTGAATTGAAGCAATTGCCTGATACATTGAAATATGCTTATCTTGATGAAAAGAAGATATATCCTATTGTTATTAGTGCTAACCTTTCAGCGCATGAAGAAAAGAGATTACTAAAAACTATGAGGAAGCACCGTGCTGCTATTGGATATACTCTTGATGATCTTAAGGGCATTAGTCCCACTCTATGTCAGCACAAAATTAATATGGAGCCTGATGCTAAACCAGTTGTCGACCACCAACGACGATTAAATCCTAAGATGAAAGAGGTGCTAAGAACTGAAATATTAAAGCTTCTGGAAGCAGGTATAATCTATCCCATAGCTGATAGTAGATGGGTAAGTCCTGTTCATTGTGTCCCTAAGAAAGGAGGTATTACCGTTGTTCCTAATGATAAAAATGAACTCATTCCACAAAGAATTGTAACTGGTTATAGGATGGTAATTGATTTTAGAAAATTAAACAAAGCTACTAGAAAAGATCATTACCCCTTACCTTTTATTGTTCAAATGTTAGAAATACTGTCTAAGCATACACACTTTTGCTTCCTAGATGGTTATTCTGTTTTTTCTCAAATACCTGTATCACAACCCGATCAAGAGAAAACCACCTTTACTTGTCCTTTTGGAACTTATGCCTATTGACATATGCCTTTTGGTTTATGCAATGCACCTGCTACCTTTCAAAGATGTATGACTGCTATATTCTCTGACTTTTGTGAAAAGATTGTTGAGGTATTCATGGATGATTTCTCCGTTTACGGAACTTCTTTTGATGATTTCTTGAGCAACCTTGATCGAGTTTTGCAGAGATGTGAAGAAACTAATCTTGTCTTGAATTGGGAGAAGTGCCACTTTATGGTGAATGAAGGCATTGTCTTGGGGCATAAAATTTCTAAAAGAGGTATTGAAGTTGATAAAGCTAAGGTTGATGCTATTGAGAAAATGCCATGTCCTAAAGATATTAAAGGTATAAGAAGTTTCCTAGGTCATGCTGGTTTCTATAGGAGATTTATTAAAGACTTTTCTAAAATTTCTTGGCCTCTTACCAATCTTTTGCAAAAAGATGTTCCATTTGTTTTTGATGATGATTGTCTAGAAGCCTTTGAAACACTTAAGAAAGCCTTAACCACTGCACCTATTCTCCACCCACCTGATTGGAACTTGCCTTTTGAAATTATGTGTGATGCTAGTGACTATGCTGTTGGTGTTGTTCTAGGATAGAGAGTTGATAAGAAATTAAATGTTATCCATTATGCTAGTAAAACTCTAGACAGTGCCCAAAGAAATTATGCTACTACTGAAAAAGAATTTCTAGCAGTTGTGTTTGCATGTGATAAATTCAGATCTTACATAGTTGATTCTAAAGTAACTGTTCACACCGATCATGCTGCTATTAAATATCTTATGGAAAAGAAAGATGCTAAACCTAGACTCATTAGGTGGGTTTTATTGCTACAAGAATCTGACTTGCATATTACTGATAGGAAGGGTGCTGAGAATCCCGTAGCAGATAATTTGTCTAGAATGGAAAATGTTCTTGATGACCCACTGCCTATTAATGATGATTTTCCTGATGAACAATTAGCTGTCATAAATGCTTCTCGTAATACTCCTTGGTATGCAGACTATGCTAATTACATTGTTGCTAAATACATACCACCTAGTTTGACATACCAACAAAAGAAAAAGTTCTTCTTTGATTTAAGACATTACTTCTGGGATGACCCACATCTTTATAAAGAAGGAGTAGATGGTATTATTAGACGTTGTGTACCTGAGCATGAACAGGAAGAAATCCTACGGAAGTGTCATTCCGAGGCTTACGGAGGACACCATGTGTCAGGGCCGGTTTTCCAACAAAACCTTTATTGAAAAACCGTCCTGATAGTCCGGCCAGTACAGAAAATCCTTCTTACTGGTAGACAAATCCTTGATACAAAAGTCCAGTAGTACTGAATATATTACAGGGTTGAGCTGAGGCTTGCTCAACAATTTATTACAAGCACGCCAATATTACACATAATGGCGGATATGTCACAATGGATGTGGTGGCATAACTATTGACTCGTAAAAATAAAAAGAGTGGTGGGTATGTCACAGCGGAGTGGGTGACATAACTCTCATATCTTACAGCTCATCAAGCATCGGGGTGAGGCTTGATGATTTATTTGGGTAGCGGAAGCGTATATAATACAAGTGACAAACTCCAGGATCGCAAGAGACTGACTGGGACTCCTCTAGGCGTCAGACTCGCTATCGTACTCTCATCCATAAGATCGCCTTCGTCAACATCTGGCCGAAACAGTAGCCAGGGACAAGCCAGTGAGTACTTTGAATGTACTCGCAAACAGTTTGGACATAAGATATAACAAATGCAAGCATGATGCACATGAGCAGGATTTATAATGCACACACAGGTATTTAAAATTTGCACAGTAAAAATAAAGAAAGGAAGTCGGGCGGTAGTCCTCCCGAAATCCCAATAAAATAAGAAGAAGACCGATCGGGTGTCTGAAGCGACGCCTCGAAAGGTAAAAAAAATAGAAGACGTGCCTCAGTCGGGCGTCGGTGCGACACCACATAAAGGGCTTATGTCAAAATAAAAATAACTGCGAGCATGCCGCAGTCGGACGTCTGAGCGACATCACATAAAGGGCTTATATTGAAAAGTAAATGACAAGCATGCCACAGTCGGACGTCTGAGCGACATCACAGAAAGGGCTTATATTGAAAAGTAAATGACAAGCATGCCACAGTCGGACGTCTGAGCGACATCACAGAAAGGGCTTATATTGAAAAGTAAATGACAAGCATGCCACAGTCGGATGTCTGAGCGACATCACAGAAAGGGCTTATATTGAAAAGTAAATGACAAGCATGCCACAGTCAGACGTCTGAGCGACATCACAGAAAGGGCTTATATCAGTATCATTAAAAATACGAGTAATCCAGGAGGTAACACCATCCCTAGGAATACTCGGCATATCATAATAATAAACAGGTTAGTCCATCCACAAGAATAACATTCAGCCAAATTCACTTCTGTTGTTTAACATATTAGTTCTCCAGAGACTGACACTGAGACCGACACTTGACCTGTCAACCAACGTCCTTGACCGTGGACACGGCTACTCGAATAGTTTTGACTCTGCAGAGGTTGTACTCTTTACCCACAGCCAACGGATTTCAGTAGTCACAAAGGACTAGTTCCGTCTACGGTATTTTAGAAGAAAACACATCTGACCAGTACACACCCATTTTTCATCCCGCTGCCAGGAATCACCCTAGGCAACGTTCCAGAAAAACCTTAAGACGGGGAGGCCACTACCTCGAATAGCATGGGATCAAATTTATATCGCGCGCTCTAAGGGGTGCCCCCCTCTCGGTCCAACCGGAAACACCCATGCCCCCTGACCGGATGACTGGCTTTATCCAGGGCCATGGTACCTTCATCACGGCCCCTCTATTTGGTGTGTACATGGAAAGAGGTTTGCAACTTACTAAACCGTATTCTTTGCAGAAAACATGTGGTAGCACGAAAAGAAGGTGAACGGGGACAAGACTCGATCTATGTCAACACTGGAGTTTAAACAGTTTTCTTTGTTAATACCGGCATGCTCCAACAATACCGGTGTACAACCTATCATGCCACAACATGACTAGGTTGCCTCATATCTCATCAAGTTTTGTGGCTCACTTGTAACCCATCATGTATGAAATAAAACATATTTCAAATACTTCCATAACCATGTCATGCAAAACATCATGCAAGCAAACATGCAAAACACTCGTCATATCAAAGGTTCAAACATGCTTGCCTGGTTCGGAGTAGTCGGAGTCTAACTCGGTCAAGTTGACGGCACCGTCTCCTTCCTCGGTATCTACGAAATCACATATACGAATTCTAACGTAAATACCGCGCGTGACAAAAAGTTGTTCCAAATATTTTTCAAATAAATACTATAAAAAACTAGACAGAAAAATAAAGGTGACAGAAAAAGAATCAACTCAAAATCAGTTTTAGTTTAAAAGTTATAAAGAAAACAAATCCATGGACTAATCTGTTATAAACAGAAAGTTTCCCAGGGGCTAGATTGAAAAGAACAGAAAACGTTTCGGGGAAACTACGCCAGCTCAAAGAGAAAATGTACTCTGCCCGAATACGCCAACAGAAAACGGTTCGAAAAAAAGAAGAGAGGCTGACAGGGGGGGGTCCACCTGTCAGGTTTGAAAACGGCTCGCCGGCGCCAGAGAGCTTACGGCGATCGTCGGCGACGAACCACGGCGAGCTAGAGGGAAAGAAGGGTACCGGCGTGCTCAGGGGAATGGACTGCGTCGGTGAGAAGTGGAAGGAGTCGACGGGAAGCACCACGGCGACGACCTGCTCCTCTCCGGCGGACGGCGGCGTCGGGTGAAGTTGGATCTCGACGGAGAGGTCTGCTTTCACCGAATTGACGCGCGGGTTAGAACGGGTGGTGGAAAATCTTACTACTGGCAAGTTTTGGGCGGCGGGGATGCACTGACCAGAGCGAATCGACCGGGAGCCCGAGGCGGATCGGGGCGGCCGGAGTCGGAGAAGAAGACTTCCCCGAGTCCCTCTGGTGAGCTTGGCGGGGCTATGGGAGTAGGAGGAGGTGTGCTGGAGCGAGTGGAGGGGCTAGGGCTCTATTTATAGCCGGAATCGAGGGGGTGCCCGAGAACGGGATAAGTCCGGCGAGCGATTACGGCGAGGCAGTGGGTTAGCAGGCGGTTTGCAGATGTCGGCAGCTTCGGATTCGACCCCAGGTTCCATTTAATGCATTAGCTCGGCCTAATTTGGCCTGGTGCTCGGGAATTGAACGGAGCGGCCTCACAGGCTCGTCGGTGGCAGGGAGCGTGCTCTATGCCTCCCAGGCCACGGCGAGTGTCCCTTAGCGCTCTCTGAAGATAAGATGGCCACGCGGAAGCTCCTGGAGGTTTGGGCGGTGCTGGATTGCGGTGATCTTCGCTGCACCTCTCTGGCGGCCGCAGCGGGAGGTTCTGTCGCCGCGGTAATCTCCGGAGACGATGGGACGGCTCACTACCGACGCTCACATCCGGCCAACCGACCGTGCGGCGCTCAGGATAAGAAGGAGGAGCAGTGAGCAAGGTGCCAACGAAGCTACTGGCGAGATGGACGACGAACTCTGTCAGAAACGACACTGCCTCCTCTCTGAACCTACTGAACTTTTCTGAGACTGATAGGAACAGTGCACTGCACCTGCTCGATGAAATGATTTTGGCACGAGGGAAATTTATCTGGAGCTGAAACTTGGTGAGGGGGTCTCTTGATGCATCTAGAGGCTCCCTTATGTTTGTCAGAATTTTTGGAAGAAAGAAAATATGAATTCCATCCAAATTTGCAAATCTGGTCCAAACTTGCAGCAACCAGATTTTGAAAATTTTGAACTGTGGACCCGGAGATTTTTGGTGATCTAGGTTGAGGGTTCTAAGGAGAAGCTGGGGAAAATTTTCTTGGGGTCAAAGATCAAAGAAATCTGGTACTTCCTTTGTAAATCAAAGGAGTCCAGGAAAAAGACAGAAAAGAATTGAGAAAGAATTAAATAGAATAAAAATCAAAAATAGGTTGAAACTTGCTGGAATTGGATGCTTGACTTGATCCAAAGTGGATAGGATAGATTTTGGAAGAAAGATCTTTAGGAAAGATTATGGCAAAGGAGTGACATAGGATTCTTTTTAAAAAGAAAAGGAATAAATCCAAATAAAAGAATTCTTTTAATAAAAGAAAAAGTAAAAGAATCCAAGAGTAATTGTGTTGACACAATCACAAGATTAAAAACCCTTAAGACCAGAACCAAATTTGAGAAAGGTCTCAAAAAGAATTGCCATCAAAATTTATTTAGAAGGAGGTTCTCTTGGGAAAAAAAATTCAAATGACCTCCTCCAAAACCAAAATAAGAATTTGCTGGCAGAAACCAAATTAAATTTTTTGGGGTGTTACAACACCTACCCCCTTAGGAAAATCCCGTCCCCGAGATTTCAGCTGATCCTTAAACAGGTGTGGGTGCTCTGCCTGAAGGAAATCCTCTCTTTCCCATGTTGCTTCATCCTCAGTGTGATTGCTCCATTGAACCTTGAAAAACTTGATTATATTCTGACGGGTCCTTCTTTCAGACTCTTCCAATATTTTTATTGGACGTTCCCGGTATGTGAGATCTGGTTGAACGTCAATACTCTCATGAGATACACGCTTCGCTGGATTGCTCACACATTTCCTTAATTGTGAGATGTGAAATACGTCATGTACGTCTGACAGTTCTGCTGGTAGGCTACTGTGCCTCTTTGTGCAAGTATGCGGAAAGGTCCAATAAATCGTGGTGCCAGTTTTCCTTTGACCTTGAATCTTTGCAGACCCCTCATCGGGGATACTCGTAGGTACACGTAATCACCAGGTTCAAAACTGACTTCACGATGTTTTTGATCATAATAACTCTTTTGTCGGCTCTGTGCTGTCTTGAGTCGATCCCGAATTTGCTTGACTTTCTCCTCGGCCTCCTTGAGCATGTCTGGACCGAAGATACGGCTGTCTCCTGTCTCTGACCAATTTAATGGGGTACGGCATCTTCGTCCGTACATGGCTTCAAAAGGTGCCATTTTTAGACTGGCTTGGTAACTGTTGTTGTACGCGAATTCGGCGTATGGCAAGCTTTCTTCCCAACTGGTTCCATAGGTGAGAACACATGCTCTTAGCATGTCCTCTAGAATTTGGTTCACACGTTCAGTCTGTCCTCCAGTCTGGGGGTGGTATGATGTACTGAATACTAGTTGAGTTCCCAGAGCTTGTTGTAAATGATCCCAAAATCTAGAGACGAATTGAGTGCCTCTGTCGGATATTATAGTCTTTGGAACTCCATGTAAACAGACAATACGGTTGAGATAAAGTCTGGCAAGCTTCTGTGTGGTGTGGGTTGTTTTCACTGGAATAAAATGTGCCACTTTGGTTAACCTGTCGGTGATGACCCATATGGCATCATTTCCGTGTCGTGACCGGGGTAGCCTGACAATAAAATCCATTCCAATCTCGTCCCACTTCCATTCAGGTATCCTGTTTGGCTGTAATAAACCTGCTGGTTTTTGGTGCTCGGCTTTAATGCGTTGGCATGAATCACAACATGCAATGAACGTGGCTATATCCCTTTTCATACCGTGCCACCAAAAATTTTCCTGTATGTCTTTGTACATTTTAGTTCCTCCTGGGTGGATTGAATATGGAGCGGTGTGGGCTTCAACTAAAATTTGTTGTTTGAGGTCCTCTATATTTGGTACGCATAGCCTGTCTCTGTACCATAATATTTCCTTGTCATCCACGACAAATTCTGAGGCCTTGCCCATACTTACTTTTCTTTTTATGCCTTCGATGCTAGGATGTCCATGCTGAGCTTCTTTGATTTGCTCCATCAAGGTGGGCTGAATTTCTAAATTTGCCACAGTACCTTCGGTGACTAAAATCATGTTGAGCTTGGCAAACTCCCGCTGAAATTCAGGTCTCAAATTTTGCAGACTGCCGTTGCTTGAGCTTGGGTTTCGGCTGAGAGCATCTGCTACGACATTCGCCTTGCCTGGATGGTAGTGAATACCAACATCATAGTCCTTCACTAATTCCAACCAGCGTCGTTGTCGCAAATTGAGTTCCGGCCGTGTGAAAATATATTTGAGACTTTTATGGTCCGTATATATTTCACAATGATTTCCAAGCAGAAAATGACGCCACTCCTTGAGTGCATGTATAACTGCTGCCAATTCCAAGTCATGGGTAGGATAATTTTCTTCATGTCGTCGGAGCTGTCTTGAAGCATAAGCGACTACTTTACCTCCTTGCATCAGTACACATCCAAGACCTTTCCTGGACGCATCGCAATATACTTCAAAATTTTTGTGTATGTCTGGTATGACCAATACTGGTGCGGTTATTAATTTCTTCTTTAACTCTTGAAAACTTTTCTCACAGGCATCGGTCCATTCAAATTTCTTATCCTTCTTGAGTAGTTGGGTCATAGGTTTTGCTATGGTGGAAAATCCCTCAATAAATCTTCGATAATATCCAGCCATTCCCAGAAAACTTCGAACGTCTGTTACGTTGGCTGGTTGTTTCCACTCAAGCACAGCCTTGACTTTTTCTGGGTCCACGGCAACACCTTCTTGGTTTAGTACGTGGCCTAGAAAACCAACTTGTTTTAACCAAAATTCACATTTGCTGAATTTGGCGTACAATTGATGTTTTCTTAATTCTCCCAGTACAATTCTGAGATGTTCAGCATGTTCTTCTGGTGTCTTGGAATATACCAAAATGTCATCAATGAACACCACAACAAATTTGTCCATATATTTCATAAACACCTTATTCATGAGATGTACGAAATATGCAGGGGCATTTGTCAGTCCGAACGGCATTACCGTAAATTCATATAAACCGTATCGGGAGGTGAATGCTGTCTTGGGAATATCTTATGTCCGTATTTTTAATTGATGATATCCTGACCTCAAATCAATTTTTGAGAAAACCTTGGCTTGTGCGAGCTGGTCAAATAAATCATTTATTCGCGGCAGTGGATATTTATTTTTGATGGTGACCATGTTCAGGGCTCGATAGTCCACACATAGTCTCAGAGTTCCATCTCTTTTCTTGGCAAATAATACTGGTGATCCCCAAGGTGAGGAGCTGGGCCTGATATAACCTTTGTCCAGTAATTCTTTTATTTGCTTCTTTAATTCTACCAACTCAGATGGTGCCATTCTGTATGGTTTCTTGTAGATAGGTTCGGTGCCAGGTGCTAGTTCAATGATGAACTCTATTTCATGGTCTGGTGGCATACCTGGTAGCTCTTCTGGAAATACATCTGGAAATTCACAGACCACCGGAACTTTACTTAGTTCAGAAATATCTATCTTGTTCAATCTTGGTTGAAGTGATATTGGTCTTTCTTGAGCTGCAATTCTTATGGTCTTTCCGTGATGATGAGTGAGAGTCACTGTCCGATTGAAGCAGTCAATAAAACCTTTATTTGTTGCTAGCCAATCCATTCCAAGAATAACATCCAGTCCCTTATTTTCTAGTACAATGAGGTTTGCCCAAAATTTCAATCCTTCAATCTCAATAACCACACCTTGGCAGTAACTTTGAGTAATTTGCTTAATCCCGGGGGACTTTATAGTCATAGAATTTTCCAAGGGGAGAATCGGAAAATCATGTTGCAAAGCAAATTTCTTGGAAATGAATGAATGAGAAGCTCCAGAATCAAACAAAACCGTGGCAGGTATTGTGTTGACAGGAAACGTACCGAGTACGATATCTGGGGCATTCTGTGCTCCTTCCTTGGTCACATGGTTCACATGACCCTTTCTGTGGTTGTTATTGGGGTTGAAATTGATGCGCTTGGGAGCTGAATTATTTCCATTGTTGTTCGGCTTGGGAGCCGAGTTTCTTGGCTTTGGACACTGCCTGGCATAATGTCCTTCTTCTCCACAGGCGAAACAGGTAACGCCTGGGCGGTATGAAAAATCCTTGTCCCTTGCATGGAAATTTTTATTTGGGCGAGGAACATTGGTTGAGGATTTGTTCGCCCCATTTTTCTGGAAATCATTCTTGTTCTTGAGGTTGCGAGAATGAGCAGTCTTGTCCCTCTTGCGCTTGCGAAAATCATCCAAGCTGCGACGCTCATTTTCAAGTGTAATGGCCTTGTCCACAAGTGTCTTGAAATCTGGGAAGGTGTGAACGACCAGTTGGCACTTTAATGCTGGTGTCAGACCATCCAGAAAATTTTCCATCTTTTTATCTTCAGTCATATGTTCTTCATTGGCATAGCGAGATAATTGCGTAAACTGACTGTTGTACTCAGTCACTGTCATGGTTCTCTGCTTGAGGTCATCAAACTCCCTTTTCTTGATCTTCATAACACTTTTAGGAATATGCGCCCCACGAAATTTTTCCTTAAATTCCTCCCAGGTGATGTTGTTTTCATTGGGGTGCATGTGTAGGAAATTTTCCCACCATGATGCAGCTACTCCAGTAAGGCAGTGAGGTGCATAAAGTACCTTCTCACGGTCTGAACATTGTGCAATAATTAATTTCCTCTCAATGTCTCGAAGCCAATCATCGGCCTCAAGAGGTTTATCAGTGTGAGAGAAAGTCGGGGGACGTGTCTTCTGTAGTTCAGATAATTTGGAATGCTGCTGGTATGGTTCGCGGTGATTTCCCATATTGATAATATGATTCATCATTTCTTGATGCTGCTGCTGGCTTTGCTCATAAAGGCGGCACACTTGAGAAAATGCTGCTTCACTGTCTTGCTGACTTGACTGTCCCTGTGTGAAATTGTTACCTGTCTGCGTACCATGATTTTCTTCTGGCGGACTTGGCATAGAACGAGTCCAGGGACGATGTATTTTCCACTCTGGGGGTATATTTTGCAAAACCCAAGAGAAAACAAATCTGAGAGGCAAATAAATAATTTGCAAAGGCAGAAATTTCAAATACTCCAAGATTTTTCAAGAAAATATTTGATTGCGCATGGAGAAGGACCGCTCAGTACATATCTTACAAGCAAGCATAATTATACAATACTCCACTCAGGATGCGCGTACACACTCCTGACATGTTATTTAGGCTAGTGCACTTCTCCACATTCCTACATGATGCGCAAACAAACTACTTCTCTCCAAGCCTATATACATATAAACATATCATACAAACTGCTACACAACACAACACTGCTTGGCGCACTCCGTCGGAGATGGTGAAAATCTCCCTCGACCTGCCGAGGGTAAGTCCCAGAGGTGCTGGAGACTCAACCTCCTCCTCAAGAATAGGCTCTAGGCGCGGAGTGCTGGGCTGCGGAGCTGGTGCGGGCGTAGCAGGTGGTGCAGCGCTAACTGGGGTAGGAGCAATGACTTGGTCAAACTCCTCAGTGGTAGGCAGACGGCGTGCGGTGGCTAAGATGGCAGGCATATAAGATGCTGCAGACGAGATGTACGACAGAGGTGGGGCTGTATGGAGGAGCTCCCTCCTGTTGGCAACACAGCCCTGAACTGAGTCCATACGAGCAGCCACATAGTCGTCCACGAGGTTATCAAAAGCTGCCTCGAGAGCTTTGAGATACTCAACAAGCATCTCAATGGCTTCATCTCGCTCGCCCCTAGCGCAGGCAAATGCATAGTGACATGTGTAGGGCACGTGGCATGGAAGGTAGCGGTAGCGACGAGCTTTCATTGAAGGAAGAGCATCCCGGAGACGTGCAATTGCCTCACGGGCAGCCATCTGCATAGCATGCCTCTCCGTAGGCATGGCCCTCCCAACAAATCGGAAGTGGCGTGTTTCAGAACGCCCTCCCTTAAACTGCACTGCGGCCTGGTGCATAGACACGCTGTCGCTGAGCTTGTGCTGGTAGAGTGTGAACTCCGGACGAGTCGATGGCCCGATCGCGATTTTGGCGATGGAGACGAGGAGCTTAATAAACCCCTCGGGCACATTGGCGAACACCTGTGACTCACAGTCGCCGCCAGCCATCTACAAAAGTAGACAAAAAATCCAGATAGTCAAATCATAAATTTATGATGACTAACAGAAAAATTGCTACAATTTGCAAACTGCTAAAATAAATTACGCTAATAACCGATTAGCGATCGCACCTAGTGGCTTCCTACAGTCAGCCTGGCTCTGGTACCAAGGTTGTCAGGGCCGGTTTTCCAACAAAACATTTATTGAAAAACCGTCCTGATAGTCCGGCCAGTACAGAAAATCCTTCTTACTGGTAGACAAATCCTTGATACAAAAGTCCAGTAGTACTGAATATATTACAGGGTTGAGCTGAGGCTTGCTCAACAATTTATTACAAGCACGCCAATATTACACATAATGGCGGATATGTCACAATGGATGTGGTGGCATAACTATTGACTCGTAAAAATAAAAAGAGTGGTGGGTATGTCACAGCGGAGTGGGTGACATAACTCTCATATCTTACAGCTCATCAAGCATTGGGGTGAGGCTTGATGATTTATTTGGGTAGCGGAAGCGTATATAATACAAGTGACAAACTCCAGGATCACAAGAGACTGACTGGGACTCCTCTAGGCGTCGGACTCGCTATCGTACTCTCATCCATAAGATCGCCTTCGTCAACATCTGGCCAAAACAATAGCCAGGGACAAGCCAGTGAGTACTTTGAATGTACTCGCAAACAGTTTGGACATAAGATATAACAAATGCAAGCATGATGCACATGAGCAGGATTTATAATACACACACAGGTATTTAAAATTTGCACAGTAAAAATAAAGAAAGGAAGTCGGGCGGTAGTCCTCCCGAAATCCCAATAAAATAAGAAGAAGACCGATCGGGTGTCTGAAGGGACGCCTCGAAAGGTAAAAAAAAATAGAAGACGTGCCTCAGTCGGGCGTCGGTGTGACACCACATAAAGGGCTTATGTCAAAATAAAAATAACTGACGAGCATGCCGCAGTCGGACGTCTGAGCGACATCACATAAAGGGCTTATATTGAAAAGTAAATGACAAGCATGCCACAGTCGGACGTCTGAGCGACATCACAGAAAGGGCTTATATTGAAAAGTAAATGACAAGCATGCCACAGTCGGACGTCTGAGCGACATCACAGAAAGGGCTTATATTGAAAAGTTAATGACAAGCATGCCACAGTCGGATGTCTGAGCGACATCACAGAAAGGGCTTATATTGAAAAGTAAATGACAAGCATGCCACAGTCGGACGTCTGAGCGACATCACAGAAAGGGCTTATATCAGTATCATTAAAAATACGAGTAATCCAGGAGGTAACACCATCCCAAGGAATACTCGGCATATCATAATAATAAACAGGTTAGTCCATCCACAAGAATAACATTCAGCCAAATTCACTTCTGTTGTTTAACATATTAGTTCTCCAGAGACTGACACTGAGACCGACACTTGACCTGTCAACCAACGTCCTTGACCGTGGACACGGCTACTCGAATATTTTTGACTCTGCAGAGGTTGTACTCTTTACCCACAGCCAACGGATTTCAGTAGTCACAAAGGACTAGTTCCGTCTACGGTATTTTAGAAGAAAACACATCTGACCAGTACACACCCATTTTTCATCCCGCTGCCAGGAATCACCCTAGGCAACGTTCCAGAAAAACCTTAAGACGGGGAGGCCACTACCTCGAATAGCATGGGATCAAATTTATATCGCGCGCTCTAAGGGGTGCCCGCCTCTCGGTCCAACCGGAAACACCCATGCCCCCTGACCGGATGACTGGCTTTATCCAGGGCCATGGTACCTTCATCACGGCCCCTCTATTTGGTGTGTACATGGAAAGAGGTTTGCAACTTACTAAACCGTATTCTTTGCAGAAAACATGTGGTAGCACGAAAAGAAGGTGAACGGGGACAAGACTCGATCTATGTCAACACTGGAGTTTAAACAGTTTTCTTTGTTAATACCGGCATGCTCCAACAATACCGGCGTACAACCTATCATGCCACAACATGACTAGGTTGCCTCATATCTCATCAAGTTTTGTGGCTCACTTGTAACCCATCATGTATGAAATAAAACATATTTCAAATACTTCCATAACCATGTCATGCAAAACATCATGCAAGCAAACATGCAAAACACTCGTCATATCAAAGGTTCAAACATGCTTGCCTGGTTCGGAGTAGTCGGAGTCTAACTCGGTGAAGTTGATGGCACCGTCTCCTTCCTCGGTATCTACGAAATCACATATACGAATTCTAACGTAAATACCGTGCGTGACAAAAAGTTGTTCCAAATATTTTTCAAATAAATACTATAAAAAACTAGACAGAAAAATAAAGGTGACAGAAAAAGAATCAACTCAAAATCAGTTTTAGTTTAAAAGTTATAAAGAAAACAAATCCATGGACTAATCTGTTATAAACAGAAAGTTTCCCAGGGGCTAGATTGAAAAGAACAGAAAACGTTTCGGGGAAACTACGCCAGCTCAAAGAGAAAATGTACTCTGCCCGAATACGCCAACAGAAAACGGTTCGAAAAAAAAGAAGAGAGGCTGACAGGGGGGGGTCCACCTGTCAGGTTTGAAAACGGCTCGCCGGCGCCAGAGAGCTTACGGCGATCGCCGGCGACGAACCACGGCGAGCTAGAGGGAAAGAAGGGTACCGGCGTGCTCAGGGGAATGGACCGCGTCGGTGAGAAGTGGAAGGAGTCGACGGGAAGCACCACGGCGACGACCTGCTCCTCTCCGGCGGACGGCGGCGTCGGGTGAAGTTGGATCTCGACGGAGAGGTCTGCTTTCACCGAATTGACGCGCGGGTTAGAACGGGCGGTGGAAAATATTACTACTGGCAAGTTTTGGGCGGCGGGGATGCACTGACCAGAGCGAATCGACCGGGAGCCCGAGGCGGATCGGGGCGGCCGGAGTCGGAGAAGAAGACTTCCCCGAGTCCCTCTGGTGAGCTTGGCGGGGCTATGGGAGTAGGAGGAGGTGTGCTGGAGCGAGTGGAGGGGCTAGGGCTCTATTTATAGCCGGAATCGAGGGGGTGCCCGAGAACGGGATAAGTCCGGCGAGCGATTACGGCGAGGCAGTGGGTTAGCAGGCGGTTTGCAGATGTCGGCAGCTTCGGATTCGACCCCAAGTTCCATTTAATGCATTAGCTCGGCCTAATTTGGCCTGGTGCTCGGGAATTGAACGGAGCGGCCTCACAGGCTCGTCGGTGGCAGGGAGCGTGCTCTGTGCCTCCCAGGCCACGGCGAGTGTCCCTTAGCGCTCTCTGAAGATAAGATGGCCACGCGGAAGCTCCTGGAGGTTTGGGCGGTGCTGGATTGCGGTGATCTTCGCTGCACCTCTCTGGCGGCCGCAGCGGGAGGTTCTGTCGCCGCGGTACTCGCCGGAGACGATGGGACGGCTCACCACCGATGCTCACATCCGGCCAACCGACCGTGCGGCGCTCAGGATAAGAAGGAGGAGCAGTGAGCAAGGTGCCAACGAAGCTACTGGCGAGATGGACGACGAACTCTGTCAGAAACGACACTGCCTCCTCTCTGAACCTACTGAACTTTTCTGAGACTGATAGGAACAGTGCACTGCACCTGCTCGATGAAATGATTTTGGCACGAGGGAAATTTATCTGGAGCTGAAACTTGGTGAGGGGGTCTCTTGATGCATCTAGAGGCTCCCTGATGTTTGTCAGAATTTTTGGAAGAAAGAAAATATGAATTCCATCCAAATTTGCAAATCTGGTCCAAACTTGCAGCAACCAGATTTTGAAATTTTTGAACTGTGGACCAGGAGATTTTTGGTGATCTAGGTTGAGGGTTCTAAGGAGAAGCTGGGGAAAATTTTCTTGGGGTCAAAGATCAAAGAAATCTGGTACTTCCTTTGTAAATCAAAGGAGTCCAGGAAAAAGACAGAAAAGAATTGAGAAAGAATTAAATAGAATAAAAATCAAAAATAGGTTGAAACTTTCTGGAATTGGATGCTTGACTTGATCCAAAGTGGATAGGATAGATTTTGGAAGAAAGATCTTTAGGAAAGATTATGGCAAAGGAGTGACATAGGATTCTTTTTAAAAAGAAAAGGAATAAATCCAAATAAAAGAATTCTTTTAATAAAAGAAAAAGTAAAAGAATCCAAGAGTAATTGTGTTGACACAATCACAAGATTACAAACCCTTAAGACCAGAACCAAATTTGAGAAAGGTCTCAAAAAGAATTGCCATCAGAATTTATTTAGAAGGAGGTTCTCTTGGGGAAAAAAAATTCAAATGACCTCCTCCAAAACCAAAATAAGAATTTGCTGGCAAAAACCAAATTATTATTTTTGGGGTGTTACACCTTGCGGGAGACAGAACTGCACACAAGGTATTACAATCTGGTTTTTATTGGCCTACTCTTTTCAAGGATGCTCGTAAGTTTGTCCTATCATGTGATGAATGTCAAAGAATTGGTAATGTTGGTAGACGTCAGGAAATGCTTATGAGTTATTCACTTGCTGTTGAACCATTTGATGTTTGGGGATTTGATTATATGGGACCTTTTCCTAAATCCAATGGGTATACACATATTTTGGTTGCTGTTGATTACGTTACTAAGTGGGTAGAAGCTATTCCAACTAGTAGTGCTGATCATAACACTTCTATTAAAATGCTTAAAGAAGTTATTTTCCCAAGGTTCGGAGTCCCTAGATATTTAATGACTGATGGTGGTTCACATTTTATTCATGGTGCATTCCGTAAATTGCTTGCTAAATATGATGTCAACCATAGAATTGCATCTCCCTATGACCCTCAAACTAGTGGTCAAGTTGAATTGAGCAATAGAGAAATAAAATTAATTTTGCAAAAAACCGTCAATAGATCTAGAAAGAATTGGTCTAAGAAACTTGACGATGCATTATGGGCTTATAGAACTGCTTATAAAAATCCTATGGGTATGTCTCCTTATAAAATGGTTTATGGAAAAGCATGTCATTTACCTCTTGAGTCAGAACATAAAGCATATTGGGCAATTAAAGAACTAAATTATGATTTTAAACTTGCCGGTGAAAAGAGGTTATTTGATATTAGCTCATTAGATGAATGGAGAACCCAAGCTTATGAAAATGCCAAATTGTTTAAAGAGAAAGTTAAAAGACGGCATGATAGAAGAATTCAAAAATGGGAATTTAAAGTAGGTGAGCAAGTTCTATTGTACAATTCTCGTTTGAGATTCTTTGCAGGAAAACTTCTCTCTAAATGGGAAGGAACGTATATCATCGAAGAAGTTTATCGCTCCGGAGCCATCAAAATAAACAACTCCGAAGGCACTAATCTGAGAGTGGTGAATGGGAAAAGAATCAAGCACTATATTTCAGGTACTCCCATTAATGTTGAAACTAATATTATTGAAACAATTACACCGGAGGAATACATAAGAGAGACCTTCCGGAACACTCCAGAACCCTGAAAAGAAAGAGGTATGTGATACGGTAAGTAAACCGACTCCAAAAATTCCATAAAAATATTTTCTGTCAGTTTTGGAATATTAGAAAAAATACAAAAATAAGAAACCGCCGAGGGGACCCACCTGGTGCCCACGAGGCACCAGGGCGCGCCACCCCCCAGGCGCGCCCTGGTGGCTCGTGGGCCCCACGTGAGCCTTCCCGACTCCGTTTTCTTCTGGATTACTTGTTTTGCAAGATAACAAATCTTTATATATACTCACGGACATTTTAACCACCGCATCGCAGAAATTTCTTCTGTTCTTGTTTCGTGCTATTTTTCTGACAGATCTAGATCGCCATGGCTCCCCAAAAGCTCCGTGCCAAGCACCACATTGTGGAACCATCGCCGGGCAAATGCCCCTACAGTGAGGTTTACTACAAGTTGTCGTCGGGAGAAGAAGACAGTGGCAAGGAGGACAAGGTCAAGGAAGTTGCAGGAGCCCAGGCTCTGGGAGAAGGGCAAGCGGTTCCCATGGAGGAGACCGCGGAGAAGGAAGATATACTTCAACCCCTATATGATCATCTCTCCCCATCTGTAATTGAAGCCTTAAGAATCTTTGAAATAGTTTCTGTTCAGAATACATCTCTCACTCGTGAAGTTATTTTGCTGGAAGAGCAAAACATCGCCCTTCGGAGCATCAACCGTAGATTGATGTACCTGTTACAGCTGAAGGACAAGCTTGCTACTTCATCATCACCACCATCACCGAAGAAGGAGACTTGAGCACATGGGTATGGGCACTCCCCTTGGCTTGTGCCAAGCTTGGGGGAGGTGCCCCGGTATCGTATCACCATCACTTTCATTATCTTTACCTATTTTAGTTCGATCCTTAGTTATTTCATGATCTAGTTGAATAAAAGTTTAGTATGATCTATTTTCTAGTGTTAGCTTCGTGATCTATCTATCTATGTAATCGAGTTGAGAGTTATATAATAAAGAGAAGTTTGAGTTTTTGCTTCTTTACTTTCATGTTCCAATTCTAGCAATGAAAATAATGAAAAAGATCATATGCTAATTATATGGAAAGTAATGACATTACATAAAGAAAAGTATAAGTAGTAAAATTTATTGGAAGTTAACAAACATAGCATTAGTCAATGATGCAATTCATGAAAAAGTTAATAAGGGAAGAGAAGATTCACATGCAATTATACTATCTTGGACATCTTTTATGATTGTGAGCCCCCATTAAGTATTTTATGTCAAATTGTGGACGTTGGACAAGGAAGACAACGTAATGAATTATGTTTGTTCATATTCACATAGAAGTTATATTGTTATGGATCCTCCAACATGTGGTGCTTGCCCAATATCTTTGCTAGCCAAAAATCTGCACCAAGTAGAGATACTACTTGTGCATCCAAAACCCTTAAACCCAGTTTCATGTCATGAGAGTCCACTATATCTACCTATGGATTGAATAAGATCCTTCAAGTAAGTTGTCATCGGTGCAAAAAGCAATAAAAATTGCCTCTAAATATGTCTGAATTTTTATTGTAAGGGAAATAAGCTTTGTACGAACTTGTGATGGTAAAGAAATAAAAGCGATAGACTGCATAATAAAGGTTGCTATCACAAGGGGCAGTATATAGTGATGTTTCTTTGCATTAAGAGCTCTTGCATCCAACAACAAAAAGCGCATGACAACCTCTGCTTCCCTCTGCGAAGGGCCTATCCTTTACTTTTATGTATTTACTTTTTATGCAAGAGTCAATAGTGTTCTCCTCTACTTCCTTTTATTTTTTTTCTTTTGTAAGCATCATGTGGTGGGGAAAGATCTCGGCATATATATCCAGTTGGATATGAGTGATCATGAGTTATTATTGTTAACATCACCCTTGAGGTTAATAAGTTGGGAGGCGAACTCACAAGCCCCTATCTTTCTATGTGTCTGGCTGAAACTTTTTGCTCCATATATATGTCGTGAGTGTTAGCAATCATAGAAGACTAAATGATGGTTGAGTATGTGGACTTGCTAAATAGCTCTTACATGAGACCCTTCCTGAAAATATGATGAATTGCAATTGCATTGTTGACTGAGAACATAGTTTGTTTGTTTTCAAGAAAGTTTATGCCTTATACTCCATTGTTGTGATGAATTGTTACTTGCTCATGAGAAGTTTATGATAATAAATATTGCTGTTATAATAATGATCATGATGCTACTATGTCCGTATTTTGTTTTTGTCGACACCTCTCTCTCTAAACATGTGGACATGATTATCGATATCGGCTTTTGCTTGAGGACAAGTGAGGTCTAAGCTTGGGGGAGTTGATACGTCCATTTTGCATCATGTTTTGCTACTGTTATTTATAGTGTTTTTAATCAATATAACACTTTGTGGAGCAATTCTAATGCCTTTTCTCTCTTAATATGCAAGATTTACACAAGGAGGGAGATTGCCGGCAGCTGGAATTCTGGACCTGAAAAAGCTATGTCAGAGATACCTATTCTGCACATCTCCAAATGAGCTGAAATTTTACGGAGATTTATTTTGGAATTTGATACTTGATTTGAGAATTTTGACTCCGCAAAGAAAAAGGGTGGGAGGGTGGAGAAAAGAAAGACAACTTTGGATGGATGAAATGAACTCCGTTGAGAAAACTAAGAATTGATCTTGCAAATGTTGAAAGGATTGGATTAACTTGAAGAGAAGCACATCGGGTGAAAAGAATTGTCAAGACAATCTCAATGATCAAAAGGATTGGCCTTCACATCAAAATATGGGAACACCGCTTAGGAAAGATTTAGAATCCACACTTGACTTCGAAGCAACTCGAATACCACAACAAAAAACAACACAAGGATTTGGCTTGTAGAATAAGCCGGAACAAACATATGATAGACCCCATATCATATCATGTGTCTATTGGAAAAGATATTCTAGGTAATACTTGAATTCCCCCCTAAGAACTCCCGAAACTTCTTGGTTATAAGATCAGGTTGCGGATATGGGAACCTACTCAGCACACAACAACAATAATATCCTAATCAGCTGCAACCAATCCGCAACCTTCACACACGACCAAGAAACTTCACCAATCCGTCTACCTCAGACCTTCGAAAGCACAGTGATACTAGTCATAGTGGATCATCCGCGCTATCTCCACCAGTACTGGGGAAAAGTCACGGCACTATTTGCCACCACAAAAAGTATAGAAGCGTTTCGATGTCGGCGTCCTCTGGTATTCAGGAACTGGAACGATAGCGAGTGTGACAAGAACACCTTGGAGCTCAACTCCCCGGGTCCAATCCATATGGTCAGGAGGCACCAAGACAGAATTCCTGTCACAACGATATCATAACGATTCCAAAATACCCGCGTGACCCTAAAAAAAATTTGAGTGAGAAGAGTAGTAGAATCAAAACACTTACGTCACAATTCCTCACCAGAGCGACGAAGGGGATATGGAGTAAAAAGAATTCCTACTCTCCGATATATAACTAGACTCAAAATAGTTTTCCTTCTAGATTCGCCAACGGTTCGATCAATCAAGGGGGCTCCTATGGTCGGTCGAGGCTCTGATACCAACTTGTCACGCCCAATATGCGATCCTATCCTCGAGGGACTCGGAGGCCCCACCAGGGATAGAAGCGCATATCGAAGACACTTGCAAGGTGCATATTATTACATCGTACCATGTACGTAATAGATGGGGATGCATACAAATACATACAGTCATCGCAGGAATACATCAATACATAGCAAACACCATACATAAGAGCAGAATCCGACTACGGATGAAACACAAACGAAAAACACGAACGACATCCACCCTGCTAGACCAGGCTGCCAACCAGGAACCTATCCCAAGATCGACGAAGAGGAAGAAGCAGAAGAAGAACTCCGAAAGCAAATGCGCATCACTCTCGCATCAGATCATCGCATTACCTGTACCTGCAGCTGTTGTTGTAGTAAACTGTGAGCCACGAGGACTCAGCAATCCCATAACCATGGGTAGCAAGACTATCAAAGCTTAATGGGTATGGAAGGGTAAGGTGGTGAGGTGGCAGCAAGCACTAAGCATTATATGGTGGCTAACTTACGAGTACAAGAATAAGAAGAGCATCTACGCAAACGGTCGCAAACTACAAATGATCACTAAGTGATCCTGAACACCTACTTATGAGTCAAACATAACCCCACCATGTTCTCTTCTCGAACTTCCTCGGAAAGAGACGGTCACGGTTACGCACACGGTTGGTGTATTTTAATTAGGATTTAGTGTCAAGTTCTCTACAACCGGAGGTTATAAAAATCGAAGTGCCACATAACCGCGGGCGCGGCTTCGCGTAAGATTTAACCCTGCAGGGGTGTTCCAACCTGGCCCATCATAAGCCTACACAAGCTGCGGTGGAAATACCTCAACCTCGAGATAGCCCAAAGTATCCTCGGAATCCCGGTGCACAAGACATTTCGACAATGGTAACACAATTCCAGCAAGACCTCCCGGCGTGCCGACACCCTGATAGTAGCCGCGCGTATCTCGTCTCAGGCCACGACCGGATGAGCACAACGTACAGCAACTGAGACCCGAGTTGCCCCGGGGGAAGCCGCAAACGACTCTATTTTGGACCAACACCATCGGCACTGGCCCACCTGTATTATGTGGAATTAAAAGAATCCTCGGGTTCATGACGCCCTATACCAATTAATTATTTAGTTCAGTATTATTATGTTGGCAAATGTTAAAACTAATGTTGGGCCTTGCTGGAAGCGGTTAATCAAAGCGAACTGTCAAGAGGGCCCCATTCCCCTGAGCATGTTAGGAACGCTAAACATGGATCATAACACCAGCATTATGGAAACTAGGGCGGCTTGAGTGGAACAAAACACTAGGCAAAAGGCCGAGCCTTCCACCCAATACCAAGTATATAGATGCATTAATTAAATAAGAGATATTGTGATATCCCAACATATCCATGTCCCAACATGGAACAACCTGCAAGAGCACCTGCAACTAGCATTGCTATAAGAAAGGGGCTGAGCTAAGCGGTAACATTGCCAAACAACGGCTTGCTAGGTAATGGTGGTTAGAGGCTGTATCATGGCATATGGGAGGCTGACATATATGTGGTAGGAAGCGCGACATAGCGATAGCAACGAGACAACTAGCAAGCAAAGATAGTAAAGATATCCAAGGTCATGATCATCTTGCCTGAAATCCCGCTCGGAAGAAGATCGAGTCCGTGAAGAAGACGAACACGCGTAGTCGAACGAATCCTCACAATCGCAACGAAACCGGAACTATCGAGAAGAAGCACAACCGGAAAGAAAGAAACAACATGGTAAACACACAAGCATAATGATGGCATAATGCACAACCAAATATGATGCATGTCAAGTTTAAAGATGCATGGCATGGCAAAGATGCATCAAACAACTACTACACATTAAGTGAAGCTCAAAGTGCAACGAGTTGCATATTGACGAAACTCCACAATCAATTACTTAATTCACTCCCGTTTATGTACAATGACAAGATTAAATGTTGTTAAACATGACAAGAGGTGAAGCATAATTAATCTACCTATCTAGGCAATTTAAATGAGGCCGGAAACAACAAACAACAATTCCGGAAAAATCCCCATATGTAATTTTCGAAATTGGTACTGTTCCGCCTAAAACCATATTTTAATGTTGTTAAACAGCAAAAGTAAATGCATCATGTTAATCTACACATTTTTCTAGACCAATTACATATAAAGTTCATTTAATTCAGAGCTACGGTTATTTAGTTATGAAATAAACAAGTTTAGCATGTTATTTATGCAAATTTTAATGCAAACAACAATTTAAATGTGGTTAACAAGCATGAGGATGACATATTCAAGCTATGTGCAATTTTATGAAAAAGTTGGCACATAATATGATATGAAGCATTTGTCGCCATGACTGAAGAAAGGGGTGCCACGGCGGCGAAAACGGAAATGGTGCCACGGCAACATTCCGGTTCCGGTAACTCGATTGAGATACCGGTGCAAAGGAACAAGTGTGGGTGTGAGCGTGTCATGCGAAAGTGCCGAGTGGGGTGATCCCGGATACCGGGTGTCCCACATGTCGATGGCTTGGCAAACGAGAAACGTGCAAGGAACAATTGCATACGGTGCAAACGCGAGCATCACATACAAAACATGCATTCATCCATGGTGGTCGTCTCGGCGTTATACCTTTGAAGCGTGCATTTTGGGGCGGATCGAGTTCGATGCGGCGTAGATGTTCATGAATCGTAGTGGAAGTAGTGGTTCCTGTTTGTTTCGGAGAGGAACTTGATGAATCCAAGCCTTTCAGGGTCGACGGTAGTGGTACTCGAGACGGTAGTCGAACTTGACGCTTATGGTCCACGGGTCTTCCCATCGGTAGTCGTACACGGGTCGTAGATGGTCATCGGTAGATGTATTTGACGCATCGTTTGTATTTGACGCATCGTTTTGGTGTCCTTGGACGTGGCGATCCATGTGGTACTCATGGTACTTGGCAAAACGAACGGTGGTGGTAGAGGTACACTTGTCATAGTGGTACTTGGCGAAAACCCCGGAGACAACACTTGACGATCCGGGCACGTGTCTTGGCGGTGTTGGCAACGGCGACAGTCATGTGCAGCGAGGCTACAGGACATGCGAGACTTGGTTTGAACCAAAAGAAGCAACACCAGGCCTCGGTGCGGTGGTCTTGCCAACGACGGAAAAGGGGCAGCGGGAACTTGAAGGGCGACGAGGGAGACCAGCGGGGATGGGACACGACGTCTGGGCTCCCTCCAGATCGGGCGCGAGGGTGACGCGGAGGCAACCGGCGACGGAGATCGAACGGCGGGGGCGTCCTCGAATGGGACGGAGCTGCTACTAAGGCGGCGTCGAGGTGGCGCAAGGGAGGAGGCGCGCGGAGGATGAGCTCGAGCACGGGAGCTCCCCTGGACGTGGACGAGCGAGGAGGCAAGAGGCCTCGGGCTGGCTGCTGTGGGTGAGCGAACGCAGGCGATGCAGGGGGTGAGGGAGGCGCGGGAGCCTCTCTGTGGGGTGGAGCTCGGGTGCTCCAGCGAGCTGCTACCCGTCGCCGGCAGCGGCAGGGAACGGGAGGAGAGGTGCTGCTTGGGGCAGAGGAGGACTTGGGCGAGGGTGCGCTGGATCGAGGGGTTGCGGGGCTCTGCTTGCGGGAGGCTGGAAGAGAGGCTGCGGTGCTCGGGTTCTCTCCCGCTCGGGATCGAGCGAGGAGGGTAGCGGCGCGGAGGAGGTGGTGGCTTGCCGGAGAAGTGGGCCAGGGCCGCAGAGGTGCGGCCATGGGGATCGGGGCGAGGAGCTCCTCTCCTGTGTTACGTGTGCGGGTGTGGTGTGGTGGCGGCGGCCAGAGGGAACGAGGGAGAGAGATGGAGGATCAAGTAGGCTAGTGTTAAGAGGAGGCTACGGCTGGGCCTTGGGCTCCAGCTGCTGGCTGGGCTCTCTCTCTCTCTCTCCACCTAATTTCTTAACAAAAACTTGCAAAGAAAGAAAACAAAGGGTAGAGCTGGGATTCCAACAAGTGACATATTTTTCTGGAGACAGACAAATATGGAGGATTTAACAAAAATGGTTGGCAAGTGTTTAGAAGATAGAAATTCAAATAAGTTTGAATAAAATTCAAACTGTTTGAATCTGGAAGCACATTTAGATGGAGACCAAATGAGATGAGATTTTAACTGGTAACCCTACATGAATAGCATGATTTATGGGCAGAAGTTGAAAATTTAAGTAGAAAGTAAAATTGCAACTCAATTTTACCCAAAGGCTTTAAAGGAAGATTAGGAAGTTGAGTTGGATAAAAAAGGAGAGTTGAAAAATAGTGCAAATGTGTTATGGGTGATTCCAAGTTAATGGAATGGTTTAATATAGCGCCCTAATAATATCGGGAGACTTTTATATGTTGTAAAGAGAAATCACCATGTGAATTCCCTCGATTTAAATGGATCGAAGATCCATGCAATTTATTTATTTGAGTTGCAAAATTTAATGACATGATGGCATGATGCAAAGCAAAATAAAATAAAATAGCTCAAACAATAGAATAATAATAATTACGGAAGGCATCAGGAGCATCGATCTCGGGGCGTCACAACTCTTCCCCACTAACAGAAGATCTCGACCCGAGATCTTAGGAGGAAACGAAAGGGGAAGAGGAAGAGGTAAAAGAAAGTTGCTTCTATGACAAATGAGCGAAACCAAAGAACCTTGAGAGGTTGAACAACTCGAAAGAAAGGGTGCAACGGAGATGAACGAAGTTGAGAGCACTCCGGTAGAAAGGAGGAACAGGGAATATGACGAGAATCAAGAGCTCAAGAGACAAGATAGACTATGAAACCACTCCGGTTAGAACAAGATAGAAAAGGAATAAGAACGAAAGAATTCAGATAGCACCCCGGCAGAAAAGAAAAGCTGAGGTTGACAAGATGAAAGACTTGAAAAGAGGACACAACACTCCGGATGAGACGAGATAGACAAAGAATGAGAAAGAAAAAATTCGGGCAGCACTCCGGTAAAATGGATAAGCAAGAAAAAAAAACATGATCTTGACAAAACGAGATGATGGTTGAAGAGAGCAACATCACAACGCCTCCGGAACAAAAGAATAGAAGCTAAATCGTTGGAAACAAAAGAACGGAGAAGCAAATGACAACTTCTACCACAATTGAATTTGAAAAGCATCCTCACAAACAAGGATTGAACGGAGTTGTTGGAAAATCAACAATGAAAAGAATAATCTTGTCGTGGGCTTATGGAAAACATCTCAAAACTTGAGGTGAAATTCTGCCACTACGGAAAGAATTGATTGCTTGAGAGCAACATAGAGATGAAAAACTTCTTTCACCGAAAGGATTTAAGAGAGAACTTGGATCATTGATAATCACCACAATAGCAACAATCCATCGGAAAGGCTTTAGGTGAAATCTATACCAAGATAATTCCAACGAAGAGATTGATGGGTTCAAAAGATCTCCTGGGCGAAGAGAAAATGATGGGTTTAACATATCTCATTTCTGACAACTTGTGAATCATGAACCACGAAGGGAAATTGTCAAAAACGACATAGCACCACCTCAAAGACAAGGTAGAAAGGATTTGCACTTTGAAATGCAAGACGAGGAATACTTGAGCTCCAACAAGAATCTTGAAGAACACTTCGAGAATGAATTAAATCCTTAACGAACCACGAAGAAGAAACTCTCGAAGAACTCCGGATAGAAAGGATGCTAGAAAAGAAGTGAAGGCTGGAGAACATGATGAAGCCTTGCAATGATTTTAGATGGAGCTTCGTGACGAGATAACCGAGAAAACTTGGAACACCGGAAAGAAAAGATGAAGCAAATTGAACCGAGACTTGATATCATGAACGAACTCCAGAAGAAGGAATTAAATCACCTCGATGGAATAAGAATAAGAATTATGATATGTCTATCCTTCATCAAATTAAATTGATGACAAGCAATGGATTTGGCATACTACTTATTCTTCTTGAAAAGATTGACGAGAGATATAGCGCAAACTTGGGAAAACCTTCAACGAACCACCGGTAAGATTTTGAAAAGAACAAATGAATTGATATGATAACAAAGGAAAAGGAATCTTGAACGAAGCATCATAAGAATTGAAAACGAAGGCAGAAAAGAGAATGACTCGCCGGGAAGAATTAGAAAACGAACGAAGATACTTGCGAAGAGATCACGAGCTAATTAAATAATACTTGAACGGAGCACCGGAAGAAATTAGGGAAAGAGAGTTGAACGTTCAAAACGAATATATCTTCGGAAATGATGGCCTTCGGAGAATCTAAATGAAAACAACTCCTCAAATCATCCGGATGGGTATGAATTTTTTTTTTGACAATCTGAACGATTTGAGAGGATAGCAACAAGCTTGAACCATGAATCTTCAAAAGAACGGAAAAAGATTTAAGAGGAACTCTTCTTCGGTCTTCAAATGCTGAGAATGACGACGAGAAACACCACCATGGATTGTTTAGATACTCCGGAACAATGAGGCATAGAAAGGTGGAACCAAAATGAAAAGAATTTGAAAGTGAACTTGGAGCAGACATTTGACCGATGAGAATTCATTCTTACGTCAAGCTTTGAAAGAATTTGCGAATAACTCCGGGAAAAATTAGAAGAGTCAGGTAAGATCTTGTGAAAAGACCTGTGGGTTATGGGCCCACTCAAAAGAAACACTGTTGGAACGAATGCTTGAAATAGAGATTGCACCGGTTGAATGTAAATGGCTTGAAAGAAATAACAACCTTGAAATATGTCAAACGGATGTTGAATGGAAAGATGAATCTTCTGAGATAATTCTGCACTCCGGATATGAATAGAGAGAGGTGAATAAACAAGAGAGGCTTGGGTAAGAATTTCCAACATGGGAAAATATTTGAATCAATGAAAGGGAAATGATCAACACCGAAAGCTTGAATTAAATCCACCGGAGAAGAAATGAGAACGAAGAATGATGAACTTGTAGCTCCTGAGCATCTTCACGAGAAATCACCGGTTAAGAACATTGGAGGAAAAGAATGGAGAGACTTCACATGAATAAAATGGATACTTGATTTGAGAATTTTGACTCCGCAAAGAAAAAGGGTGGGAGGGTGGGGAAAAGAAAGACAACTTCGGATGGATGAAATGAACTCCATTGAGAAAACTAATAATTGATCTTGCAAATGTTGAAAGGATTGGATTAACTTGAAGAGAAGCACATCGGGTGAAAAGAATTGTCATGACAATCTCAATGATCAAAAGGATTGGCCTTCACATCAAAATATGGGAACACCGCTTAGGAAAGATTTAGAATCCACACTTGACTTCGAAGCAACTCGAATACCACAACAAAAAACAACACAAGGATTTGGCTTGTAGAATAAGCCGGAACAAACATATGATAGACCCCATATCGTATCATGTGTCTATTGGAAAAGATATTCTAGGTAATACTTGAATTCCCCGCTAAGAACTCCCGAAACTTCTTGGTTATAAGATCAGGTTGCGGATATGGGAACCTACTCAGCACACAACAACAATAATATCCTAATCAGCTGCAACCAATCCGCAACCTTCACACACGACCAAGAAACTTCGCAAATCCGTCTACCTCAGACCTTCGAAAGCACAGCGATACTAGTCATAGTGGATCATCCGCGCTATCTCCACCAGTACTGGGGAAAAGTCGCGGAACTATTTGCCACCACAAAAAGTATAGAAGCGTTTCGATGTCGGCGTCCTCTGGTATTCAGGAACTGGAACGATAGCGAGTGTGACAAGAACACCTTGGAGCTCAACTCCCCGGGTCCAATCCATACGGTCAGGAGGCACCAAGACAGAATTCCCGTCACAACGATATCATAACGATTCCAAAATACCCGCGTGACCCTAAATTTTTTTTGAGTGAGAATAGTAGTAGAATCAAAACACTTACGTCACAATTCCTCACCAGAGC
Organism: Elymus sibiricus; assembly: GCA_039707655.1. Lineage (NCBI taxonomy): Eukaryota > Viridiplantae > Streptophyta > Magnoliopsida > Poales > Poaceae > Elymus > Elymus sibiricus. The sequence continues at coordinate 261,617,927 of CM077674.1, forward strand.
GACGAAGGGGATAAGGAGTAAAAAGAATTCCTACTCTCCGATATATAACTAGACTCAAAATAGTTTTCCTTCTAGATTCGCCAACGGTTCGATCAATCAAGGGGGCTCCTATGGTCGGTCGAGGCTCTAATACCAACTTGTCACACCCAATATGCGATCCTATCCTCGAGGGACTCGGAGGCCCCACCAGGGATAGAAGCGCATATCGAAGACGCTTGCAAGGTGGATATCATTACATCGTACCATGTACGTAATAGATGGGGATGCATACAAATACATACAGTCATCGCAGGAATACATCAATACATAGCAAACACATACATAAGAGCAGAATCCGACTACGGATGAAACACAAACGAAAAACACGAACGACATCCACCCTGCTAGCCTAGGCTGCCGACCAGGAACCTATCCCAAGATCGACGAAGAGGAAGAAGTAGAAGAAGAACATCGCTCTCGCATCAGATCATCGCATTACCTGTACCTGCAGCTGTTGTTGTAGTAAACTGTGAGCCACGAGGACTCAGCAATCCCATCACCTTGGGTAGCAAGACTATCAAAGCTTAATGGGTATGGAAGGGTAAGGTGGTGAGGTGGCAGCAAGCACTAAGCATTATATGGTGGCTAACTTACGAGTACAAGAATAAGAAGAGCATCTACGCAAACGGTCGCAAACTACAAATGATCACTAAGTGATCCTGAACACCTACTTACGAGTCAAACATAACCCCACCGTGTTCTCTTCTTGAACTTCCTCGGAAAGAGACGGTCACGGTTACGCACACGGTTGGTGTATTTTAATTAGGATTTAGTGTCAAGTTCTCTACAACCGGAGGTTATAAATATCCAAGTGCCACATAACCGCGGGCGCGGCTTCGCGTAAGATTTAACCCTGCAGGGGTGTTCCAACCTGGTCCATCATAAGCCTACACAAGCTGCGGTGGAAATACCTCAACCTCGAGATAGCCCAAAGTATCCTCGGAATCCCGGTGCACAAGACATTTCGACAATGGTAACACAATTCCAGCAAGACCTCCCGGCGTGCCGACACCCTGATAGTAGCCGCGCGTATCTCGTCTCAGGCCACGACCGGATGAGCACAGCGTACAACAACTGAGACCCGAGTTGCCCCGGGGGAAGCAACAAACGACTCTGTTTTGGACCAACACCATCGGCACTGGCCCACCTGTATTATGTGGAATTAAAAGAATCCTTGGGTTCATGACGCCCTATACCAATTAATTATTTAGTTCAGTATTATTATGTTGGCAAATGTTAAAACTAATGTTGGGCCTTGCTGGAAGCGGTTATTCAAAGCGAACTGTCAAGAGGGTCCCATTCCCCTGAGCATGTTAGGAACGCTAAACATGGATCATAACACCAGCATTACGGAAACTAGGGCGGCTTGAGTGGAACAAAACACTAGGCAAAAGGCCGAGCCTTCCACCCAATACCAAGTATATAGATGCATTAATTAAATAAGAGATATTGTGATATCCCAACATATCCATGTCCCAACATGGAACAACCTGCAAGAGCACCTGCAACTAGCATTGCTATAAGAAAGGGGCTGAGCTAAGCGGTAACATAGCCAAACAACGACTTGCTAGGTAATGGTGGTTAGAGGCTGTATCATGGCATATGGGAGGCTGACATATATGTGGTAGGAAGCGCGACATAGCGATAGCAACGAGACAACTAGCAAGCAAAGATAGTAAAGATATCCAAGGTCATGATCATCTTGCCTGAAATCCTGCTCGGAAGAAGATCGAGTCCATGAAGAAGACGAACACGCGTAGTCGAACGAATCCTCACAATCGCAACGAAACCGGAACTATCGAGAAGAAGCACAACCGGAAAGAAAGAAACAACATGGTAAACACACAAGCATAATCATGGCATAATGCACAACCAAATATGATGCATGTCAAGTTTAAAGATGCATGGCATGACAAAGATGCATCAAACAACTACTACACATTAAGTGAAGCTCAATGTGCAACGAGTTGCATATTGACGAAACTCCACAATCAATTACTTAATTCACTCCCGTTTATGTACAATGACAAGATTAAATGTTGTTAAACATGGCAAGAGGTGAAGCATAATTAATCTACCTATCTAGGCAATTTAAATGAGGCCGGAAACAAAAAACAACAATTCCGGAAAAATCCCCATATGTAATTTTCGAAATTGGTACTGTTCTGCCTAAAACCATATTTTAATGTTGTTAAACAGCAAAAGTAAATGCATCATGTTAATCTACACATTTTTCTAGACCAATTACATATAAAGTTCATTTAATTCAGAGCTACGGTTATTTAGTTATGAAATAAACAAGTTTAGCATGTTATTTATGCAAATTTTAATGCAAACAACAATTTAAATGTGGTTAACAAGCATGAGGATGACATATTCAAGCTATGTTCAATTTTATGAAAAATTTGGCATATAATATGATATGAAGCATTTGTCGCCATGACGGAAGAAAGGGGTGCCACGGCGGCGAAAACGGAAATGGTGCCACGGCAACATTCCGGTTCCGGTAACTCGATTGAGATACCGGTGCAAAGGAACAAGTGTGGGTGTGAGCGTGTCATGCGAAAGTGCTAAGTGGGGTGATCCCGGATACCGGGTGTCCCACATGTCGATGGCATGGCAAACGAGAAACGTACAAGGAACAATCGCATACGGTGCAAACGCGAGCATCACATACAAAACATGCATTCATCCATGGTGGTCGTCTCGGCGTTATACCTTTGAAGCGTGCATTTTGGGGCGGATCGAGTTCGATGCGGTGTAGATGTTCACGGATCGTAGTGTAAGTAGTGGTTCTCGTTTGTTTCGGAGAGGAACTTGATGAATCCAAGCCTTTCAGGGTCGACGGTAGTGGTACTCGAGATGGTAGTCGAACTTGACGCTTATGGTCCACGGGTCTTCCCGTGGGTAGTCGTACATGGGTCGTAGATGGTCATCGGTAGAGGTACTTGACGCATCGTTTTGGTGTCCTTGGACTTGGCGATCCATGTGGTACTCGTGGTACTTGGCGAAACGCACGGCGGCGGTAGAGGTACACTTGTCATAGTGGTACTTGGCGAAAACCCCGGAGACAACACTTGACGATCCGGGCACGTGTCTTGGCGGTGTTGGCAAATGCGACAGTCATGTGCAACGAGGCTACAGGACATGCGAGACTTGGTTTGAACCAAAAGAAGAAGCACCAGGCCTCGGTGCGGTGGTCTTTCCAACGACGGAAAAGGGGCAGCGGGAACTTGAAGAGCAACGAGGGAGACCAGCGGGGATGGGACGCGACGTCTGGGCTCCCTCTAGATCGGGCGCGAGGGCGACGCGGAGGCGACCGGCGACTTAGATCGAACGGCGGGGGCGTCCTCGAATGGGACGGAGCTGCTACTACGGCGGCATCGAGGTGGCGCAGGGGAGGAGGCGCGCGAAGGATGAGTTCGAGCACGGGAGCTCCCCTGGACGTGGACGAGCGAGGAGGCAAGAGGCCTCGGGCTGGCTGCTATGGGCGAGCGAACGCAGGCGATGCAGGGGGTGAGGGAGGCGCGGGAGCCTCTCTGTGGGGTGGAGCTCGGGTGCTCCGGCGAGCTGCTACCCGTCGCCGGCAGCGGCAGGGAACGGGAGGAGAGGTGCTGCTTGGGGCAGAGGAGGACTTGGGCGAGGGTGCGCTGGATCGAGCGGTTGCGGGGCTCCGCTTGCGGGAGGCTGGAAGCGAGGCTGCGGTGCTCGGGTTCTCTCCCGCTCGGGATCGAGCGAGGAGGGTAGCGGCGCGGAGGAGGTGGTGGCTTGCCGGAGAAGTGGGCCAGGGCCGCGGAGGTGCGGCCATGGGGATCGGGGCGAGGAGCTCCTCTCCTATGTTATGTGTGCGGGTGTTGTGTGGTGGCGGCGGCCAGAGGGAACGAGGGAGAGAGATGGGGGATCGAGCAGGCTAGGGTTAAGAGGAGGCTACGGCTGGGCCTTGGGCTCCAGCTGCTGGCTGGGCTCTCTCTCTCTCTCTCTCCACCTAATTTCTTAACAAAAACTTGCAAAGAAAGAAAACAAAGGGTAGAGCTGGGATTCCAACAAGTGACATATTTTTCTGGAGACAGACAAATATGGAGGATTTAACAAAAATGGTTGGCAAGTGTTTAGAAGATAGAAATTCAAATAAGTTTGAATAAAATTCAAACTGTTTGAATCTGGAAGCAAATTTAGATGGAGACCAAATGAGATGAGATTTTAACTGGTAACCCTACATGAATAGCATGATTTATGGGCAGAAGTTGAACATTTAAGGAGAAAGTAAAATTGCAACTCAATTTTACCCAAAGGCTTTAAAGGAAGATTAGGAAGTTGAGTTGGATAAAAAAGGAGAGTTGAAAAATAGTGCAAATGTGTTATGGGTGATTCCAAGTTAATGGAATGGTTTAATATAGCTCCCTAATAATATCGGGAGACTTTTATATGTTGTAAAGAGAAATCACCATGTGAATTCCCTCGATTTAAATAGATCAAAGATCCATGCAATTTATTTATTTGAGTTGCAAAATTTAATGACATGATGGCATGATGGAAAGCAAAATAAAATAAAATAGCTCAAACAATAGAATAATAATAATTACGGAAGGCATCAGGAGCATCGATCTCGGGGCGTCACATGAACGTGAATTAAACAAACATGATGAAAGTGACTAGATGAAATTTCCATGTGTCCTCGAGAACGCTTTACTTACTATAAGAGATCGTTCCGGCTTGTCCTTTGCTATAAAAAGGATTGGGCTACCTTGCTGCACTCATTGTTACTATTGCTACTTGTCACTTTTTACAAATTATCTTGCTATCAAACTACTCGTTACCGATAATTTCAGTGCTTGCAGAAAATACCTTGCTGAAAACCGCTTGTCATTTTCTTCTGCTCCTCGTTGGGGTCGACACTCTTACTTATCGAAAGGACTACGATTGATCCCCTATACTTGTGGGTCATCAGCATTTCATCCTATAAATATTGCATGCAATCGGGACAGCGCTGGTTTTAGATGCTGTCGCAAGGAAAAGACAAAAAAATGAATAAAGCACGGCAACTGTTAGACTGAAATCGAACGACAGTTCCTAACCAACAATCAGAGTTGCAATTCTTTCAGGATGTCCTACGTGATATACGCGAGTACTACTTATATGCACATGACACTTGTTTCACCATGGCATATGTTACATCAAAATCTCTCGGAGGATAGATCAGTTCGGCAGTTGCGTGCTGCTACTGAAGAATTTCAAAGTTGATTAGGACCAGCTCTCCTTGCAGAGAAACTTCGATTCTGACATCATCCCCAACCGCAAGATATGATTGAGTTTTGAACCTTGACCATCCTTTAGCATCAATCATCATGCGACCATCCTTTCTACTTATGGTATATTGCGCAGGTTCATTCACACCAAGGCTGCACATGGTAAGAGAAACTTGGCCCCGGTCGCCCGGATTATTGAACAACTCCCTCATTGCTCTAGGAATTTTCTGTTTGCAAACAAGAAGACGTACGCAAACAGTTAGATCACCACGGTGAATCATGTGAAACAACATGGAAAGACAAAAGAACGATGCACTTGGGCTGCCAATGCTTACCAAAAAGGTGGAGATGTCGGTTTTTGTAAGGACTTTGGTATATGCAGTGCGAACTGCAGCCCAGTCTGTTACCGGTGCAAGTGCTGGTTCCGTTGCCGCTGCACGGGCCGTAACAGATGCAAGTGCAAGTTCAAGTGTTGGTACAGGTGTCAGAGCCGTTGCTGGTGCCCGTGGCGGTGTGACTGGTAATGTCGCTGGTGCTGCCAGAGACGGTGCTCCTTCTGGAGCTGGTGCCGGTGTCGGTGCCCGATCCTCTGGTAGATCAGCCTGATCCGCTGACGCGGTCGGTACCCAATCCTCTGCTGGATCAGACTGAGAAGCTACTGCTATCAGGGCTAGAGCCAGTGCCGGTGTCGGAGCAGGTGTTGGTGCTCGATCCGCTGTACCTGCCGATGCTGGAGGTGGTACCGATGTGCGAGACATCAGCGCTCGTCTCTGGTCTTCTTTGATTTCAGACTACAGCTTTGTAACTGTGCTACACATCCTTCTTAAGCGAGAGTGCACATGAGCAATTCAAACTTCCTCCGGCTCTGTGACCCGGATCCAGTCTTTTTCTTTCCTTCTTTTATAGGCGACAAGGACTAATTCTGGCGTGTTTGTTAAACTAAAATGCAGTTGATTAGAGGGCTTCAGATTGTACTCAGACAACAGATCGATCCAATTGAGTCCACTAATATAACTGATGGACAGTGCCTTCATTATTGACACATCATAAGAAGTGAAACCTGCTAAAATAACCATCATAGAGCAAACCGAACAGTTTATTCTATAACGAATGTGACATGGCAAAGCCTGCATCGTAAAATTGCAGCAAACGTAAGAAAACATGACAATCAATCAATGAGATTTACTTTATGTGACACGACTTAATCCTTACCAGGAAATCACTATCTTCAAGTTCTAAATTGAAGGTTGTTCATCCAATTACGGGTGGCATGCAGGGCCCCTCCTTACTCCCACAAGCATGACAGTCCAAAGGTCGTGACAACTCGTATGGAGCGAACATCCGCGGGAATGGAAATCCTGGTGGGTGCGATAAACCCTGCAATGCATACATATATTGGAGTGTGACCATAACTAATATATATACTCCCGCCGTCCACAAAAATAAGATGATCTAGATATTTCAAATTATACGGACTAAATTGAGTGGACAAACACACCAAAACGTGTCTAACTCTATATACATCTGATTCAAAAAAAATGTAAACATCTTATGTCTTTGAACAGAGAGAGTACCGTGCTGGCATGAAAAAACACGGATATCAGACAACCAAAATTGGGATTATAGGTTCACCATTTCTAAAACATTAACATAGAGTGTTCTCAGGATTCACCACAAAACAAAAGCGGTAGTACTAACCCATACAGGGTTCACACACACAAATCAAGTACTGAACAATATTACATAGTACAGACAAGCAAAGTTGCACTAATTAAACTCTGCAGACTATTTCTTGCCACCGACCTACGGGATGTGCCCCACAAAACTGACCAGGCCATGGACATCGTGAGAGATGTCTATCGGTACATTCACCATCCCGTCAACCTTGGAGAACCTAACAGTGTCGTCTTTCCACTCATAAACATGACGATGAAGACAGGCCGCATCAGATTTGTTGGGAAGCTTTACAAGAACCACACCCTTCGTAATCGCAGGCACAACTACGAAATTGTTGTGGTGAAGTACACCCTCGAGAACACGCCCGACAACAATGCTACAGGAAAACACTTGTTCATGACATGTGGCTACAAGGACACGGCAGTTGGATAGTTTAGTAGTGCACATCCTCAGGTCTTCCTGTTCACACGGCATGACTTTGAGAACTTCATCTCCACAGCCGACCTGGTTCTAATTCAAACAGAAACCAATATTTTATAACTACCTCCGTTCACAAATATAAGATGATTTTCTATATTTTACTCGATATAAGAGTACATATAAGCACAGAAATGAGTGAACAAAGACACTAAAACATGTCTACATCAGATACACAAAAAGGTTAGAAAATCTTATATTTGTAAACAGATGGATTACTTACAATACCAATAACACAAGTTACTGAGGCTACTAGGGGCTAATTGGTTTGATGACAACATTTGGCATTGCCAATACTTGGCAAGCCAACAATTGGCAATATCAGAAGTTTGAAAGTAAAATTGGTAACCAACCAAATACTACCCAATATTTGGCATTTGGCGAATGTTTGCATGCCAATTTTTGGCATCAAACCAATCATGCTCTATATTCTCTTCCTACAGCTAGCATTGATGTTCATAAAGTAGTTGAAAGTAATCTATAAGAAATCTGTGTTATGTGCAAAAATCATATGCATTTCAACCTTTCGCATGTTTTGGTCAAAAGAGACATTTAGAACCGTCATTTGGCACACAAAAATCACATGCAAGATCTCCCAGAAAGTTATACTACTAGTACTACATGTACATTACACAAACGTCGCATATTAGCAAGCATTTTGCAAGTTAGATCAAAAACATGATCAAAATCGCCAAAAAGATCATCAACAAGAGATATTACCTCGACCGGCTTAACGAGGGATCCCGGAGAGGTGGCCTTGGCCAAGGCGATGGCCTTGAGCTTGTCTGTGGTCATCTCGGCGGGGTGCTTGCGCTTCTTCAGATTCTGAGCCTCAACGGTTTTCGCCAGAGCCATAGACATCACTTTGGCCGGTCCTTTAGGGTCCATCAAGAAACTGTCAAATAGAAATAAAAGGAAAGAAAAAAATAATCAGAAACCCAAAAGAAGAACAGAGAGGGAGTTAGGATCGGTCGTAGGGTTGCAAAAGATGACTGGAACGGAAGTGTAGCACCACCATTGATGCGCTCACCTTTCCTTCTCTGGGAGAGAAGAACAATGGCAGAAGCGAGTTGGGGTTTTCTTGAAGAAACGAGGAACAAGATGAGGGAGAAGCGAGTTGGGGTTTTCTTGAAGAGAGGAAGAAGAGTGAAATGATGGTTGCTTCGTCCGTCCAACTTACTGTTGGAAAGGTGGGGTTTTGTGATTTGATGCCTCATTGGGCATTACTGTGGCGCTACGACCGGGGTAAGTCCACCGTGCAGTTGTGCACTCTAGTGCGGAGTAATTTGGTGTATGGAAAGTGGACCCCGATGCTGGCTGTCCCACACTTCGGCGAAAGTGAGTAGCAAGGTTCCCGACGACCGTGGAGGAGGATCCACGCGGTAGAGCGTCTCCACAATTTTTTTTAAAAAATTGATTACAGAAAGCGTTTCCACTCTTACGACGAAGGAGTGCAAAACACGACAGCCACTTGAACTTACACTACTAGTACTCCTACTACTAGGCATGTGCAGTGGTTCATACAACAGTCTTATCTTGTTGCCAGTGTAGTAAGATATGATGATAAAAAATGATGTATAGTAAACTGATTATACCACCGAAAGAAAAGTACTGATTATAAATAAATCTGTGATGAGGGATATTGTTGCGAGTGTTTCAACATATTTTTGGTTTACATCGCGGCTAGTATTCATGAATACAGTCCTAGGTGGGTCTCCTGCGTGTACGTGCCTTCCATCCCGTGCTACCTCGGCGTATAGGCGACTAGTGGTGTCCTATTATTTTTAGCAGACAAGGCAACCGGAGAGGTAGAAAGAAGGGATGGAGGCGGCAACCGCTCTGGAAGGGTGTCTCCGGAGGATTGACATCCAGTGGCATGCTATGCGCATGTCATCTATGAACAGTTGTGTAACATGCCCATTTTTTTAACGCACGATCGAGAGTGAACGGTGAGATCATTGTCAACAGTACTCGGACTACAGTGCACGGAGAGTATGCTGCTACAGTACTTGACCGAACATCCCCTAAAAAAAGTACTTGACCGAACAGGAACCATATGAAGCACGCCTCTATAGTGCTCTGTGCTACAGTGACTGATCTGGACCGTCTGAGTTTGATCCAACGATCATGTTACGCCGTGGCATGCCCATGCACAGGACGCCTAAACAGCATCGAAGTCCCTCTACTTCTCCAGGCGCACGACGGTGGTGATGCAGGGTGCCACCGCCCGCAGAGCCCGCTCCCGGTCGACTTGAGCCAGCTCGTCAAAGACAACGTCCAGTGGCACAAATGGATTCCGGTGACGAAGGCTGGAGCGGATTCGCCCGGCAACGGCGACGGCTGCCCGCACCCCCTCCTTGTCCAGCGCTGCCCCCACCACCGTGCGGAGACGGTTTAGCTCCTCAGAGATATAGGTGAAGAAGGAGACCAGGTCAGGAAGCCGCATCTCGTTGAAGTCGATGGGGTGGTCGAACGGGTTTAGCTCGATGGCCCGCATGGTCGTGCTGGCATGACGTAGGCATCGCGCAGCTGCAACACTTGAGTGGCAACATGGTCCAGCAAGTGGTTGAGGCGATCCTGGACCTCGTCGTGATCGGCCCGCTCGCGCTCCAGCCGGCTCGCCATCAGGGCAACCTGGCCGCCTAGGGTATCTCCCGCTTTCTGCAACAACGCCGCCGATGCCTCAAGCATCTTTGTGGTGGACTTCTGCCACTTTTGAAGCTCCATGAACTCCCGCTCATAACAGAGGAGCATGGCACTCTTCTCCTCCCTGAGCTCACGGATCTCCACGTCCTTGGCCCTGAGCTCTGCATCCTTGGCCTGGAGCTGCTCTGTCAGGCGCCTCACCTCAGACTCCGTGATCTGGTGCGCCACCATGGAACCCGGTAGAAGCAATGGGGAAAGGAAGCAAAGGGTGGGGGGAACAGCTGGAAGGCAATGCAATCTATGGGAAGGCAGAGGGAGCGGGGTAAATCTTTTGGTTTTCACCATGGGAAACCCCAGTCGATGCCTTTTCACATCAGGGAGCAGTGGGTTTTACTGGCGGAGTCATCATGACTAATTCCTGCCGCGCCTGCTCCAGTCAAACAAAAAAAATCCTGCCACGCCTGCCGCACCCAAAGACCAAAGCAACGCAGCGGTGGACAGTATTATAATTTACCTAGCGGCAAGGAGGGAAAAAATGCTTGAAAAAACAAATGTGGCGGCGGCCTAGCTGATCGGTCGCACTAGCCCAACTAGCTAGCCACCGTGCTTCGCTCATGTACTTGGTAGGAAAGGTGGGGTTTTGTGATTTGACGACTCTTTGATGACTCATTACTTTGGCGCTACAACCGAGGAGGACCCAGAAACCGCGCGGTAGGGCATCCCACATCTCGGTAAGGAAGAAAATTGCGTGCACCACCGGGGAGGACCCAGAAACCACACCGTAGGGTGTGCCACGTCTCAGCACGGAGGAAAATGTGCGTGTAAAAATATATGAGACGTAGCTATGGTTCAAACTCGGGACCCAGCCAGTCGGTCGAAAACACCCCACTAGCCACACAGCTTCAGCATGCTAACGTGGCACGGAGGACAGGTCGACTAGCCACGAGGTCTCTTGTTCCTAGGCGATTCATCTATTTTCCAAGCATTTTTTTAGTTATAATAACATCACGGCCAGCTCGCGCCGCTCTTCGTGTTTGCTCGTGCATCTAAAGGTTGTAGATGGAGAGAAGAGAGAGATCGCAGACATGGGACCACCCAGTAAGTGAGTCAACGTTCATGCACGTGCTGACGAGCCACTCCCTCTACTCTACTGAACGTGATACAATATAAAATCAAGTTATGCGACAAAAGCCAACAACCGTTGCTATTTCTGGCTATCGACATACGCTTTGTAGTCCAGGTTGCCGGCTCAAATCTCGTCCTTCTGATTTTTTATTTTTAGGTCCAAATTTGTTCCATGACGAGTGGGACCCCCGTGTGTTGTTCCGATATTTTTGTGTACGAGAGATTTTTTGCACAAACACTTTGCGTGGTTAGACAAGTTACGACACCATTTACATGTATTTTACAAGTTTAGGAACAAAAGTGACAGCGGCGGAGAATATCACGTGCTCCCCGCAGCTTAGATGCTACAGTGATACGAGATTCTACGTCGTTGGATCTGAGATCCAATGGCCTGTGAGTAGTCTTTGTACTTTTGCGCAATTCCCAAACTCTTTGAGGGCTTTTTTGCAAAAAAACATTCAGACCTCCTGTGGGCCGCTGGATCTTGGATCGAACGGCTCCTAGGAGCTCGTATCAAGGTAGCATCTAAGGTGTGGGAGCACCCGATATTCTCACGTACGAGAGAATATAAGGTGCTCCCCGCAGCTTAGCCACTACGGTGATACGAGCTTCTAGTAGCCGTTGGATCTGAGATCCAATGCCATGTGTGTAGTATTTGTACTTCTGCGCAATTCCCAAACTCTTTGAGGCCTATATTGCAAAAACATCCAGACCTCCTAATGGGAGCCGTTAGATGTCCCGGGAGCTCGTATCACCGTAGTATCTACGGTGTGGGAGCACCTCATATTCTCCCGCACGAGAGAACATCAGCTGCTCTTGCAGTTTGGATGGTACGGTGATACGAGCTTCGAGGTGGTTCGATCTGAGATCCCATATGGCATCTGAGTAGTCTTTGTACTTGTGAGCAGTTCCCAAACTCTTTGAGGTTTTTTTTTGCAAAAACCATTCGGACCTACTAAGAGCTGTTGGATCTCAGATCCAACGGCTCCGAGGATCTCGTATCACTACAACATCTAAGGGTAGGAGCACCTGATATTCTCAGGGGGGGCACAACCCATCGATGTTTGGGAGGGTGGGGCCGAATGTATAAAAAATATAGTCTAAACCCTCCTAAAAAAGACCTTCACAATTTTATCTAAGGTTGGGGGATTACCCATCGACAATCTACATAGCTCCGTCTATGCAAGAGGCGTAGAGCGAGCGTCTATGTGTGAGAGAGATGACACGAGAAAAGTGAGGTCAATCGAGTCATATATAGAGGGAGAGATCGAGTGAGTGTGGGCTAGCATACACTCGAATGTGAAAGATGATACAGAGAGATATTGTGCGATGAAGCTATAGTGAGGGCTGGAGGGGGATAGTTACCGAGAGTGGCCTAGATAGACTTTGTGTTTGTGCGCGCGGCGTGCATGGAGGTTTTTTTACAGAGGCAACGTATGTGTCTAGAGGGAGAGAGGGAGAGAGAGCTCGTCATGGAGCGCAAGACGAGGTTTGTGTGTGAGAAATACATTTGTTGAGAGTGTGAGGGCGGGTGTGAGATAAATGGAGATCGAAACATGAAGATAAATAATGAGCGTGTGTCGGATACCAATAGTTCTATTAACAAAGAGATGAAAATCGATCGATACAGGAAGTATGGCTGAAGGGGGGGTGGGTCGATGGAGAGACATAAACACAACATTTGAGTGTACATAGTAGTACACTTAATATTCACGTTTCAGTTTAGTGTACATTGTAAACATTGAATTGAGGACCATGCATGGCTTACATTTTATTTTTGAATTCGTGCCATGCATGCATGGTTTGGAAAAGTAGATGCACTATACTGACTCGGTTGTTGTTGTATTTGTGTGTGTGTGGTCATATGCTTGAATACATACAAAGTTTTCTCACCATCATACTGTTCATCTTTTAAATTTGAATTTGCATTAAAAAACTTAGTGTGGATACCATGAAATGTGAAATCCACGTTGAGATCACTATATCACAAACTCACTCTAATTCAAGAACTCGTCATAAATCAATTACCGTCCCTTTTAGAATGACCAATTATCTGCAAGGAAAATACGGGCATTGTAATACATATAGATTCGTTCACCAATTTTAAAAAATATTCCTGTCGCATTCTCGAATGGTAGCACCCGACGGCGTACCAGCCAGACTGGGCTCGTGTAGTGGTGGTGGCATGAGTGGTACGCACATTAGCCAACCCCAACCAAAAGAACCAGGTTAAAAACTTCGCACCTCCACTCCAGCCTCCGCATTTCGAATCAAAAAACCAGGCGGCCAGAATTCTGGCCCTGTGAAATTCCCCTTATGTCCCCGGTCCATAATGACTACCACCGATGAACAATGGAGGGATGCTTTAGTAACTAGACCACATTACCTACCATGCCAAGCACGTTCCAAGTCCCTCGGTCGCCGCTACCCAAGGTCACTCGTCAACTCCATTGCCTACTACACTAGGATGAGTATAGAATGGAGCTTTGTTTGTTCGTGCCTACTAGAGTATCACTTAATGCACTGGTATGGATGGAGTATCTTTTTACTCTGCATATATAATTTGTTTGAAGTCTAACTAAGCAATGTTTGACGAAATTCTATCTTAAAAAATATGAACATCTACTACAACACAAAAGATGTATCGCTTGAAATTTTATTTCATGATGCATGTAATGATATTGTTTCGAATCCTGGTTTTAAATTCCAGAAAATCCAAAACTCACCTGAAATTCATGAAACTGCGCATGGTCTCATGATATGGCAAAAATAGGTTGTGGTAATTATTTTGTTCAATTTGAGACAAGCTGCTTATGAAAAGATGCACACATGAACAACCAAGGTATTTTCGAACAAAGAGCTGTCACATTAACTCGAATGGTTTCCCTATTCAAACCGTGGGCGTTAGACCAACGTGCCGCCACGCGTCCCGCTTCTCATAGGAAGGTGCGATCCGAGCAAGCGTGTGAGTCGACGGGAGGTGTGCGAGCAGGCCGCTGCGCAGGCTCTCACCGGGAGGCGAGCCCTTTAAATTACCAGCCTCCGCCGCCCACCTTCATCCCAACTGTCCTCACTTTTAATGGCGCCCACACCGCAGTTTAAATCACCGCCGCACTCCCCGGTCTCGCTACAATCTTCTTTCTGCCTCTCTGATTCTCCTGTCGTCTGCCTCTAATCAGCCTGACCTTGCCGTACACCATGGCGCATCACGATGGGCTGCGCCTAGTCTTCCAGTTTCCTAAGGAAGACCCTAAGGAGCTTTCGGACGAGCTTGACATGTCCGTGCGGGAAGTCGCCACGTCTGTCCCCGTGCCCGTTCCAGCTCCCGTCATCGCACCTACGCCAACGCCCATCCCTATGGCATTGATGGGCTTGGAGCCGCACATTGCCCCCTTGCTTGAAGCCGCGGGGATCCACGAGGTCCCCGCTGACTTGCATGTGCCCGTGCACCTGCCAGCGCATGCGCCTGCACGTGCACTGAAGCAAGCGCCCATGCCGGTGCCCGTGCACACGAATGTCTCCGCCGCGCTTGTCCCTACATCGGTGCTAGTGCCCCCCTCAGCGGCATGGGTCGCCGCCGTCGACCGATTCCTTGCACCGCCACTAGTCGCCGCCTCCCGCCGGTTGACTAGCTCCTGGAGACCGAAGTCTAGAACATTCTGGCCTTCCTTGAAGCTTGGGCCAACGTCCAGGAGTATGCCAACGCCGGCGCAAGATGCCGCCGTCGCCGCCGGTCAGTGGCCCAACGGCACACAGGGCACGACAGAGGAGCCGCTTCCCGCCGCTGCTGCAATTAGTTTTATTCATTTATTTATTTTAGTTCGATCGTGGTATGAATGTAAAGTCACAGTCAGACTGAATGAAATCGATGGTTTGATTGATTGAGTGTTTTGCTAGAGCCCTATCAAATTAAATAAAAAAAGTCATCAAGCGACATGTATTCCTTCTCATAGCAAACATTTCATATTAAATACCTGCGTCAATTCCAAATACTTGTAGGGCGCGAGTAGGTCCCTTGTTCTAGCACTAGGCGATACATCTATTTATCCACGCATTTAATTATCACTAGTTAAATACACCACGGGTGCCTGAACTTGTCCGTCATGGTCACTTTTTTTCCTATACTTGTAAAATACTACTACTCGTAGTAGGTGAAACTGGTGCCGCCACTTGTGAACGCGTCCAGATACAGTCGACGGCATGGGGCATCTGCCCCGGGTGGCGCGCCATGTTTACTGGCTCGCGCCTTCTTCGTGTTTGCCCGTGCGTCTAAACGTAGAAGGGGAGGAGAGAGAGAGAGAGAGAGCAGACATGGGACCCACCAGTAAGTGGCTCAACGAAGGGGAGTAGTACGTGCTGACGAGCCGGTCCAACTAATCTACTGAAATAATATAAAAATATGTTATCCATTAAAAATACAACAAACAAACGTTGCTACTATGTTGGCTATTGACGTGCGCCTGGAAGGACCTGGTCGCCTATTCAATCCTCGTCCTTTTAATTTTTAATTTTTATGGGTCCAAATTTGTTCCATGACAGGTGGGTCCCCCGTTGTCTAGTTTGTAGCATTTTAATTTATGGGTCAAAATTTGTTCCATTACAGGTGGACCCCCGGTGTGTAATTTGTAGCTTGTTTGTAATAATTAAAGAAAACACAAGAGTTTTTTTTGCAAAAATACCATGGTGCGACGAGAAATGTGAGAAAGACCGTGCGTGAGAGCAGTCACAGAGCTAGATGGAAATAATTGGGGGGGGGGGGCAGGGGGCAACGGTGTTTGGAGTAGTTGTGGGCCAAATGCTAGGAAAAAAATCTAACCTAAACCCTCCGAAATAAATGCCTTCACAAATTAATCCAAGGTTGGAGGCATAGTCCCCCTGGCAATGTAAATAGCTCCGGCCCTGCGAGAGATGGAGAGGTAGCGTCTATGTGTGGGAGAGACGGCGCGAGAAAGCGAGGTCAATCAAGACATAGATAGATAGAGAGATAGGGTGAGTGTGGACCAACATTCGGTCAATAGAGAGATATGCTCTGGAGAGATATCGTGCAATCGAGCTTTTGGGGAGGGTGAGGGCTGCAAGAGAGATCTTGAGAGATTGACCTACATAGACAATGTGCGTGACAGAGTATACAGAGTGTGGATCGAGGCCCAGACAGGGAGATATATCGTTTGTGTGTGAGAGAAAGCAAGGTCAATCGAGACATAGATAAAGAGAGAGAGATTGAGCGAGTGTGGGCTGCCATGCAGTCGAAAGAGTGAGAAGTACGGGTTGGAGAGAGTGACCTAGATAGATAATGTGCGTGAGAGAGTATATACAATATGTCGAACTAGGCCCAAACAGGAGATATATCATTTGTGTGTGAGAGAAAGCGAGGTCAATCGAGACATACCTAAAGAGAGAGAGAGACATTGAGCGAGTGTGGGCCGTCAAATGGTCGAAAGAGTGAGACAGTTTGGTGAGAGTGACCTAGATAGATAATCAGTGTGACAGAGTATGGAGTGTGTCGATTGAGGCCCAAACAGGGAGATATATCGTTTGTGTGTGAGAGAAAGTGAGGTTAATAGAGACTTAGATAAAGAGAGAGAGAGAGGGGGGGAGAGATAGTGAGAGAGAGATTGAGAGAGTGTGGGCCGCCAAGCGGTCGAAAGAGTGAGACGGTGTGGAGAGAGTGACCTAGATAGACAATGTGTGTGCGTGTGCGTGAGGGGGGGGTTAGAGAGGCAATGTATGTATCTAGCAAGAGATGGTGGGAGGGAGAGAGAGAGAGCTTGGCATGGAGTGCAATGGCGGGTGTGTGAGAGAGAAATACGTTTGTTGAGAGAGTGGGGGAAAGGGGGTTGTGTATTTGAGAGAATTAGAGATCGAAACATGGAGAGAAATAATGAGTGGGTGTCGGAAACCAATAGCTCTATAAGGTGGTTAAGAGGGGAAGATTGATCGATAGAGGAAGTATGTAGCGTGTGTGCCCGGGGGGGTGGGGGCTAAACAAAACATTTGAATGTTGATAGTAATAGATGATACGTCTCCAACGTATCTATAATTTTTGATTGTTCCATTCTATTATAGTATCAATCTTGGATATTTTATATGCAATTATATGCCATTATATATCATTTTTTAGGACTAACCTATTAACCTAGTGCCCAGTGCCAGTTGCTGGTTTTTTGCCTGTTTTTGCATTTTCAGAAAATCATTATGAAACGGAGTCAAAACAAAGAAAAAACTTTGGATTAATTTTTTCTGGACCAGAAGGGACCCTCGAAGCTTCGGGAGAAGACCAGAAGAGCCACGAGGGAGCGACAAGCTTGGGAGGCGCGCCCATGGGGGTAGGCGCGCCCCCAGGCTTGTGGGCCCCTCGTGGCACCTCTTGACCTAATTCCAATGCTATAAATTTCCAAAATATTCCCCGTATACCAGAAGGACAGAAGAGAAAACCTTTCCGCCGCTGCAAGCCTCTGTTCTTCCGTGATCCCATCTGGAGGCCTTTTCTGGTACTCTGCCGGAGGGGGAATCGATCACGGAGGACTTCTTCATCAACCTTGCTGCCCTTCCGATGATGTGTGAGTAGTTTACCACGGACCTACGGGTCCATAGCTAGTAGCTAGATGGCTTCTTTTCTCTCTTTGATCTTCAATACCATGTTCTCCTCGATGTTCTTGGAGTTCTATCTGATGTAATATTCTTTTGTGGTGTGTTTGTTGGGATCCGATGAATTGTGGGTTTATGATCAGATTATTCATGAGAAATATTTGAGTCTTCTCTGAACTCTTTTATGCATGATTGTTATAGCTTTGTATTTCTCTCTGATCTATCCGTTTGGTTTGGCCAACTATAGATTTATCTTGCAATGGCAGAGGTGCTTTGTGATGGGTTCAATCTTGCGGTGCTCAATCCCAGTGACAGAAAGGGACATGACACGTATTTGTATTGTTGCCATTAAGGATAAAAAGATGGGGTTTAATCATATAGCTTGAGTTTACTTTGTCTACATCATGTCATCTTGCTTAAGGCGTTACTCTGTTTTATACTTAATACCCTAGATGCATGCTGGATAGCGGTCGATGGGTGGAGTAATAGTAGTAGATGCAGGCAGGAGTTGGTCTACTTGTCTTGGACATGATGCCTATATACATGATCATTGCCATGAATCCGTCATAACTATGCGCTTTTTTATCAATTGCCCAACCGTAATTTGTTTACCCACCGTCTGCTATGTGTTCGAGAGAGAAGCCTCTAGTGAAAACTATGGCCCCCGGGTCTACCGTTATCATATATTAAAATCCAAAAATACCTTGCTGCAATTTGTTTACTTTTATTTTATTTGCAATTTACTTTTCTATCTATCACTATCAGAATTAATCCTTGCAAATAACCGCTAAGAGGATTGACAACCCTCTTATTTGCGTTGGGTGCAAGTGTTTGCTTTTGTGTGTGTAGGTGCTGCTAACGAGGTTCTGTGTGGTTACTTGGTTCTTAACTGAGGGGAATACTTATCTCTATTGTACTGCTTCAACCTCTCCTCTTCGAGGAAATCCCAACGCAGCTCACAAGTAGCAGGAAGAATTTCTGGCGCCGTTGCTGGGGAGACATCACCAAAACCTATCAAGTACCTTCGCATAAACTATCATCCACTTGCATTTATTTTATTTGCCTTTTTATTTGCATTTGCCTCTCGTTTTCATCTCCCCACTTCTAAAACAATTTTACAAAAAACACAAAAATATTTTATTTGCTTGCTTGCTTTTATGGCCTTCATGTCAACACACAAAAACAGAAAATGAAAGCAAAAATTTAAGATCACTATGGATCCACTTAAAGTTTTCTACTTGGATCATCTTTGATCCATTTGTGCTCGTGCTGAAACCCCAATTAGCTTAGTTGAGGGAAAATCATTAGATGAGCATGCTCATTTTGTGTGTTACCATTTCTCTCAAAAGGGAGACTTTTATGGAATCAAATAAATTGTTTGCTATGCTATGCTTGGAATCTATGCGAAATTCATGATTTTACTTGTTTCTCTGAGAACCCTAAAAAACACCTTCCCTACCTATGTGAATTTAATGATAATGAAATCTTATCTTCTTATGCCAAGGGTGTTTATAGCTACTATGATATCGAACAAATTGAAGAGTTTGTTGCTTTTAAGGGTGCCCATGAAGTTGCCTCTTTGATTGAAAAGTATGATGTTACTCTCTACAAATCTGAAAATTTTGCCATACTTCAATATTGTGATGAAAACTATGCTTCCAATACCTATGTTAGTGAATTCATTGGGAGAATGTCTACTGCTTTGGAAGAGAATAATGATATGCATGGATCTATAGATAATTGTGATTCTGTTGATCCACTTGAAATATCCCTTTTTGATGAATTTGATGCTTGATATGCTTGTGGCCAGGATGCCAATATTAATTATGCTTATGGAGATGAACTTGCTATAGTTCCTTATGTTAAAAATGAAATCATTGCTATTGCACCCACACTTGATAGCTCCTTGAATGAAAAGCATGGTTGCAATAATGTTATTCTAAATTCTATTAGTGTCAATTGTGCTAATGATACACAAAGCTACATGCTTGGGGATGATAATTTTGTCATGTCCACTACTTATTGCATTGATCATGATTGGGGTGATAATGCTTCTTATGATTTTGAAAATTTATTTAAGCCTCATGATGAATATGTTATTGATAATAATATTTACAATAATACTGAAAGTGGGTTTGGAAGAGTGACAACTTTAGGTAAAAATAATCCCACATATTTGGAGAGTGTTCAATCTTATGAAATTTTTGATAAAAGTGGGTTTGGAGAGGTCATGACTTTAGTTGATGGTAATCCCACTATCTTGGAAGATTATAAAATTTTATGTATGTGGATCATGAAGATATTTTTTTTATGATAGCTATATTGTTGAATTTGACTATGATCCTACATGTAATTATTATGAGAGAGGAAAATATGGTTGTAGAAATTTTCATGTTACTCAATTACCTCTCTTGAAGTTCAAATTGTTAGTGTTTTGTTCTTCTTCCTTGCATATGCTAGATATTGCTTGTCTTGATAATTTGTTTTCCTATAAAATGCTTATGCATAGGAAGTATGTTAGACTTAAATGTGTTTGTCACATGTTTTATGATGCTCTCTTTGTGCTTCAATTCTTGTCTTTGATGTGAGCATCATTAAAATCTCGAAGCCTGTCTTAATGGCTATAAAGAAAGAGCTTGTTGGGAGACAACCCAATACTTTTTGTTTTTGTGTGTTTACACAATTTTAGCCTCTGTTATGATTGTGTTTTTATCTTTTAATTAGTGTTTGTGCCAAGTAATGCCTTTGGGATGATTTGGATGATAGTATAATTGATGCTGTTTGAAAACAGAAACTTTTGCGTCCACTGCTGGAATTTTGATTTTTTTTTCTGGAGCATCAGAACCTTCTGAATTTTTTACGCATTATTGATATATGAATTTCCCACGTTGTCCTAATTTTTCAGAATTTTTTGGAGTTACATAAGTATGACTTTAACTCAGAACTTTACAGACTGTTCTGTTTTAGACAGATTCTGTTTTTGTTGCATAGTTTGCTTATTTTGATGAATCTATGGATCGTATCGGGGGTATGAGCCATGGGGAAGTTAGAGTACAGTAGCATTATGCCAATATTAAATATTAATCAATTTACAACAGTACCTAAATTTTAAGATTTGTTTGTTATACTAACGGATCTCACGAGGTTTCTGTTGAGTTTTGTGTGCTGAAGTTTTCAAGTTTTGGGTGAGACTACGATGGATAAAGGAATAAGGAGCGGCAAGAGCCTAAGCTTGGGGATGCCCAAGTCACCCCAAGGTAATATTCAAGGAATACTCAAGCGTCTAAGCTTGGGGATGCCCCGGATGGCATCCCCTCTTTCATCTACAATCTATCGGTAACTCACTTGGAGCTATATTTTTATTTATCACATGATATGTGTTTTACTTGGAGCGTCTTGTGCTATAGTTTGTTTGCTTTTTAGTTTGCCACAATCATCTTTGCTGAACACACCTTTTTGAGAGGGACACACATTATTCATGATTTGTTAGAATACTCTATGTGCTTCACTTATATCTTTTGAGCTAGATAGTTGCACTCTCATGCTTCACTTATATCTTTTGAGCTAGATAGTTGCACTCTCATGCTTCACTTATATCTTTTTTGAGAGTCTAGTGAATAGCAATGGTAATATGCACGGGTTATGAATTTGGTCCTAATATGATAGGTATTCAAGAGGGATATAATTAAACTTTCATGTAGATCTCTGAATATGATAAGTTTGATTCCTTGCAATAGTTTTGTGATATTAAGATGGTAATATGTGGGAGGTGCTAGTAGATAATTTTGGTTTAGTAAGAATATTGGTGTTAAGGTTTGTGATTCCCGAAGCATGCACGTATGATCTGTCGTTATGTTAAGAAGTTGGAGCATGATTTATTTTTGATTGACTTCCTTTGTGTGGCGGTCGGGGGCGCGCGATGGTTAACTCCTACCAACCTCCCCCCTAGGGGCATGCGTAGTAGTACTTTGCTTCGAGGGCTAATCAAGTTTCGCAATAAGTATGTGAGTTCTTTATGACCAATGTGAGTCCATGGATTATACGCACTCTCACCTTTCTGCAATTTGCTAGCCTCTTCGGTACCGTGCATTGCCCTTTCTCACATCGAGAGTTGGTGCAAACTTCGCCGGTGCATCCAAACCCCGTGATATGATACGCTCTATCACACATAAGCCTCCTTATATCTTCCTCAAAACAGCCACCATACCTACCTATTATGGCATTTCCATAGCCATTCCAAGATATATTGCCATGCAACTTCCACCGTTCTTTTTATATGACACACATCATCATTGTCATATTGCTTTCCATGATCATATAGCTAACATAGTATTTGTTGCTCAACCACTGTTCATCATCTTTCATACATGTTACGCTAGTATCATTGCACATCCCGGTACACTGCCAGAGGCACTCATATAGAGTCAAATTTGTTCTAGTTTTGAGTTGTAATTTTGAGTTGTAAGTAAATAGAAGTATGATGATCATCATTATTAGAGCATTGTTCCAATGAGGGAAAAAAGTGAGGCCAAAAAGAGCCCATGAAAAAAAAGAAAAGAAAAAAAGAAAAGAAAAAAATGAGAAAAAATGAGAGAAAAAGAGAGAAGGGGCAGTGCTACTATCTTTTCCACGCTTGTGCTTCAAAGTAGCACCATGTTTTTGATACGTCTCCGTCGTATCTATAATTTTTGATTGTTTCATGCTTTTACCCTACAATTTCCACATACTTTTGGAAACATTTTATATTATTTTTGGGACTAACATATTGATCCAGTGCCTAGTGCTAGTTCCTGTTTGTTGGATGTTTTTTGTTTCGCAAAAAATCCATATCAAACGAAGTCCAAACATGATAAAAATTTACGAAGATTTATTTTGGAATATATGTGATTTTTGGGAAGAAGAATCAACGCGAGACGATGATCGAGGGGGCCACAAGCCCAGAGGGCGCGCCCCCTACCCAGGGCGCGCCTGGCAGGCTTGTGGGTCCCCTGTTGATCGGTTGGGGGTGTCCTTCTGCCGCAAGGAAGCTAATATCCGGATGAAAATCCCCTCAAAATTTCAGCCCAATCGGAGTTACGGATCTCCGGGAATTTAAGAAACGGTTTTCGGCCAGAAAACAGGAACGCGAAACAGAAGAGAAACAGAGAGAGAGATCCAATCTCGGAGGGGCTCCTCCCCTCCAGGAGCCATGGCGGCCATGGACCAGAGGGAAAACTCTCCTCCCATCTAGGGGGGAGGCCAAGGAAGAAGAAGAAGGAGGGGGGCTCTCTCACCCTCTCTCCCGGTGGCGCCGGAACACTGCCGGGGTAATCATCGTGACGGCGATCTACACCAACAACTTCGCCGCCGTCAATACCAACTCTCCCCGCTCTATGCAGCGGTGTAACACCTCTTCTCCCCACTGTAATTCTCTACTTGAACATGGTGCTTAACATTATATATTATTATCCAATTATATGTGTGTAACACCCCCAGTGTCAAGCTACAATGACCTCATGCTAATGATGCCATGTCATCATGCTTTACTAAGTCAAATTGCCTCTTGTCCCAAAATCAAGTCCAATTCAAATTCAAATTGCATGTCAAATATTTACTTCTTTTGTCATGCAAACAAAATAGTTCACATTATGGCAAATAATCCCTAAGTAATTATCATGTTGAAACTAACCTCTTTTGAATTCCCAAATTGCCCCTGGGAATTAATTTAGTGGTCCAGCAGCAATTTAATTGGCCATTTCAATTTCTAAAAATGATTAGACAACTCCTTTAATTTTGGCCCCAAACTTTTTGTGCAGCTTCATAATGATGCCAAATATTTATGTGCCAGATCTCATGTGCAACTAAATTATTTTGGTGCCCCTTATAAATGCAAACATGAGCTATTTCCTTTTACAGAAAAAGAAAAAGGGAAAACAAGAAAGCCCACTGTGCTGCCGGGCCTAAGTCCACAGTGTCGTGGCCCAGCCCAAGTCTTGAATTCTCCCACCTCCGTCTCTCTCTCCTCCCATGGCAGATTGCGTGCGCACGCCGCGCCGGCCCCCCCTCTCCTCCGTTCGATAGCAAGGCTCGGCAGGGCTCGAGGAGGGGATAAAGACCCCGCGCGCCCTCTCGGGCGAACCCTAGACCCCTCACATCTCTCTCTCGCCCTTTTTTCCTCATCGTTTGGAGCTCGCCCGAGCTCGGTCGTCGTCGTTGGTGTTGCCACCGGCCTCCTCACGCCGCTCCACCTTGTCCAGCGGTTGCGCCGTCCTCGTCAACGTCAGCTGCGGGCGCTCGTTCATCCGGGGACGCGCTGCATCGTCGCCATCGAGCCGTTCCCCTCATCGGGATCCGCCTCAGCCGCTGCCTCATCTCCGGTAATGCCCGGCTCCCCTGAGTCCACACTGCCCTCGCTGTGAGCCCACGTCTCCCCTAGACACCCTCTCTCTCCCTTCCGAACGCCGTTGCTAGCTTGGGCCGAGCGCCGCCCGTAGCCGCCGTCGGACATCGCCGTCACCGTCATTTTCGGCCAATCTTAGCTCGCTCCAAGCCACCATCGGGTGCGGCTCGACGCGCGCATCCCGTAGGACTAGGCCCCGTGTCAAATGGCCGCCCGAATCGTCGATTCCGTGCCCGCCGCCGTGCGCTGTGGTCACCGGCGGCTAACCGCCGGCGGTGGTGATGTGGCCAGTTAGTTAGGGCTAATTACGCGCTTAAGTACCCCCCTGTGTGTATGACAGGCGGGCCCCGCTATTTAATTAAAACGTGAATTAGTCTCTGGTTAAAATTAAATAAACCACCGGGGCCCACGCGTCAGATTTGACCCTGCCCAGTCAGCGTTGATTGGGCCCACCAGTCAGTGACTGTGGCCCGCAGACAGGTGGCCCCCACTTAATTAAAATGTTTTTAATAATTAATTAATCTGTTAATTAATCTAATTACTAATTAGCCACTGACAGATGGGGCCCACCCTCTAATTAATCTTTAATTTGTTTAATTAATCTCTAATTAACTTACTGTGTATGCCATGTGGGTCCCAGTGGTTAGGTTTGACCTGGACCAGCTAGAGTTGACTGCTGACGTCACCCTGACATCATGCTGACGTCATATTTCCTTTTCTGTCGAATTTATTAACTAAAACAATTTCAGAAAATGTTTAAAACTTCAGAAAATCATAGAAAATAAACCATAGCTCCGATCGAAAAGTTTTCTACATGAAAGTTGATCAGAAAAATGAGACGAATCCGTTGGTGCCCTTCGGGTAGATGTTAGATGCCTTTAACACTGCAAACATGGAACCTACCCCTCCGGATCCATATACCGATAACCGTCCGGAGCTGGGAAAACATCCCCAGATATTTTTCCCGCTCCGCCTGCAACGTGTAACATTGCATTAGGTCACCCCCAGCACTGCATATTGCCATGCCATGCATCTGTGTTGCATTATTTGCTTTTATTTATTGATTCTTCCCCCTCTTCTCTCCGGTAGACCCCGAGACCGACGCTGCTACCGAGTACGACTACGCCCCTGACGACCAGTCCCTTTCAGCAGAGCTTCCAGGCAAGCAAACCCCCCTTGAACATTCCAATATCGCCTATTCTTTCTCTCCCATGCTTGCATTATAATTTGCTACGGTAATTGATTGCACCTATTCTGATGCATAGCCTGTTTTTGTAACCTGCTGTTGTTACTTTACCTATCATCCTAAATTGCTTAGAATAGGTTGGTTAGAGATCCATCAGTGACCCCTCACCCTTGTCCCTGTTGTCTCGCTTTGGTACCAATGCCTCGATCATAGTGATCGATGTGCAGAGACCGACACACTACCGCACACCCCCTTAGTTGCATGACTCTGCAGAGCTACTATCGAGTGCCGAGGGTGATACCTCGTACTGCACTCCTGATGATATCTCTGTAATATAGCACATCGGTGGTGATTGCAGAGGGTGATTCCTCGCTTTCCCCTTCCCGATGATGACTCTGTCGTGCAACCCCTCAAGTGTGGACCGTCGAGGGTGATTACTCCTGGTTCTCTTGGATGGATTACATCAAGTAGGAATCCATCGAGGGTGATTCCTCGGGTTCCCCTTGATGTTATGGACACACGGTTACCATGACTTTTACCTCAGACCTTTATTGCAGGCGGGTCGGCCCCGAGGGGTACCCGTGAGAAATGTGGAGTCGGGTTGACCATGACGGTACCCGCGAGATAATTACGTGGCACGGCCGGGCATTCCTGGCCATTGCCGTAAGTCAATGAGATGGGGCGACGGGACCATAGATCATGGATCACTGATTGTCACTGCGAGCTCCCAGAGCACTAACGGGTTAGGATATGTGATCTGAGTAGGCATCTGGCCTTTTTGCACTAACCACCACGCGGGAATAAGTATGGGCACTCGGTGTTGTACGATTCTTCCGAAAGCTTTCAGACGTCAGCAATTGAGTGGCGCACGCCGGGTTGGACTGGGACAGTCTGCGCTTGTATTAAGGGGGCTAGGTATGCTCCCGGCCGCGTTCGCAACGCGCAGGATTGCAAAGGATGATTGGCACATGACACCTTCGCATTTAGGAGTTAGACCGGCGTGCTCGCCTCTCTGTTGAGCCTAGGTAGGACTACGGTGTCTCGATCAGCTGAGGCCGGGCACGACCCGATAAAAGTGTGTCCGGCCAGAGTTAATTGAGCGTGTTGGGTAAGTTGGTGCACCCCACCAGGGAAGTATATCTATTCGAATAGCCGTGTCCACGGTAACGGACGCTCAGAGAGTATCCCGATCTACTACAACTAGAACTGGATTCTTGTGTTACTAAACTGATATGTTGGCTCCAGGATCGCTTTCTCGCAGGGAGTCGGGGAAGGATCTCTGGGCGTTGTTACTACTTGCTCACTACTTTACTATGTGCTAATCTACACTCTTCTAATGCTGCAAGTTGCTAGTCTTCGATAGGCTAGGCCTTCCCCCCTATTCTGGCATTTCTGCAGTCTAGTCCACAGATACAGCCTTCCCATTGATACCGATGTATATTTAGAATAGTTCTGATGTAAGTCTTGCGAGTACTTTGGATGAGTACTCACAGTTGATTTGCTCCCATTTTTCCCCATACCCGATTACTGCGATCAGATGACGGAGCCCAGGAGCCAGCTGCTTCCGCCGACGACTACTACTACCCTACCGGTGGAGCCTACTACTACATGGAGACCGACGACCAGGAGTAGTTTCGGAGGCTCCCAGGCAGGAGGCCTGCGCCTTTCGATCTAGTTATCGTTGTTTTGCTCAGCCTTCTTAAGGTAGACTTGTTTAACTTTATGTTTGTACTCTGATATTATTGTTGCTTCCGCTAACGCTTGATCGCGAGCTTATGTATTCGAGCCCTCGAGGCCCCTGTCTTGTAATATAAAGCTTGTATGACTTTTATTTGTGTTTAGAGTTGTGTTGTGATATCTTCCCGTGAGTCCTTAGGCTTGATCGTGTGCATTTGCGTGTATGATTAGTGCACGATTAAGTCGGGGGCTTCACAAGTTGGTATCAGAGCCAACTGCCTGTAGGTAGCCCCCTTTCCAACTCCTTGGCCGAAGTCGAGTCTAGTCTTTGAAAAACTGTTTTACTAACATGGCTGTGTGGCTTACGGTCCCACGTCTCCAATGGTTGGGTTTAGGATCTTTTAATCCTCTTCTTTACTCTGGGACTCTGATCTCTCTTCTATTTGGGTTAAATTTTTTGCTAACTCTAACTTTAGGTTCTCGTAACCACTTCCTCCCAGAGAGCCCCCCCATTCCAGATGCTGGCTTGATTCACTAGAAGATTCCGAAGATACTCCTCAATGTTCCCGAGACCCTTGTGCCCACTGTTTTTGCAGCTTCCTACCACTGATAAATTCCTATGGATAACCACACATCCTTGCCGTTTGTATCTTTATTTCCAGTTGCTCTTGTTATTACAAGATACCCCGAAATACCCTCCGTTGTTCCCAGAATCCCTTGAGCCTACTGCCTTATAGCTTCTTCCCGCACTACGGATAATTCCTCACACTTATCAGAGATCCATTCATCCCCAGTTGTTCATGTGATTCCCAAAATACCTTGAAATGCTATCTGATCTCCCGAGAATCCACTGCAACCTATTGCTTTGGAAAGTCTTGCCTGCTTGCACTATGGTTAAATCCATATGTCTAGCAATATTCATTAACATCCTTTGCCATTGTCATTCTGAGCTTATCGATTCAATATGTATGAGAATGCTTCCTATCATCAGTTAAATCCTAGAATTCGTCCTCCCGGCTCAGACGTCATTTTGGACATGAGTTGGTTCTCGGCCAATTAAGTTGCAATTGATTGTCCATCTAGTTCTATTCAACTTACTCATCTTTTGATCAGAGCGTTTGCTTTTGATCCTCCGATTTGGAAATTGTAATTCCTTTGTAGTTAAGCATTGAATTACTTATATAATCCGATGCCTTTGCATCCTTTCTCCTTCTGGTTGAGTACTGATACTCACATCAGATCCCTTGTGAACCGCCGAATCCTTTGTTGGATTATTATCCGACAGTGTCCTTCATATTCAATAACTCTTACTACATCCTTGTTGCTTATGAGTCTATACTCAACAATGTCATTCCTCGCCTGATCGGCTACATAATTATCGTGGTAATCTTAACCATGCTACCTAGTCCTTCTTTGGTGCACGAATTCTTCAGACCGTGAGCAAGGCTTACGTCAAGTTTTCAACATCATTTTGTTGTCTTGAAAAGCAGCTCCGATTCCGAGCTTGCATCTTATCTGTTGATCCCATAATTTTCCACTTCGTCATTCCCATGCTTGATGCCATCGCTGTTCAATTGCATCCTTTGAAACTTCTCAACAAAATGTGTCGTGATCATCGCCAACATTTTGACTTCTTCCAAGTTATGAATCGAATTCACGGTGAAAAATACCATCCTTGCCCCTCGATGATTTGTGTTGACATGGACAACCTCCTTACATTCCTTCCAACACAGACTTGGTCATATTTAGATCATACCTTGAATTCCTTGCTATACTGGAAGTTGTTCCTTATGCATTTCTTGTGATCTTCAGACCCAACCCTTACTTGAAACACCATATCATTGCTACCTCGAAGCATGACTGTGGAACTCCGAATCTCAACAAGAACATTGGAAGCGCAATGCTAAATGTTTCTTGATCAATTATCCAAACACCATTGTATGGGTAAATGTCATGATTCTCCTTGCCCCTTTACCTAAATGGTTATCTACTTGCTGTCCTGGCAGGGATATCACACTCTGCCGTCCCTTGGGAAGGATATACTCCTAATGTTTATGTATAAACACATTTTCCTTTCCATTCGTCTGTTTACTCTGATAAACACATTTTCCTTTCCATTCGTCTGTTTAACCTTTCAAATAATTCTTATGATCTAAGCAGTAATAATTCTCTGCTTATGAAAACACCTCGGTGTATAACTCTGTCAGGAAGACCTTGTTACTATTGTTGATGACATTCCGGTAATCACAGATGGACGAGAACTTTGCCTATTGGTCTGCCTCGTCTTATCGAGCAGGAAAATGGTTCTCTTCGTCCCCCGCCCTTGGTACCGACGTTGTTGCCGACATAGCTGGCAAACTATCCTGTGACAAACCTTGTATCGTGATCGTGCAAGATGTCACCACTCCTTTCTATGTTTAATCCACCCTCACCATAGTTCCACAGGATCGTAACCTGACTCTCCTGTACATCCTTGATTCCGAAGTCTCCATTGCACCTGGCTTCGTATGTAATTCATGAACCACCTTGCTAGAGACGATCTATTCTGGTATCAGACGCAATACTTATTCCCGTTGCTCTGAAACCCTTTCACACTCTGTTTCAGTCATAGAATGGTTGCTTACCCGCTTGAAACTTCTTACTGTATCTTCTTACCTTGCTCTCGATGTTTGTCTTAAGTTTCAATTCAAGAGATACTTCCTATCACCTTCCCTGAGTTATCCACCAGATAATCGACCCTGCAAAGGTCCATCCTCCTGAAGATACCCCTTACCCCACCTCTTAAATCTCGGGACGAGATTTCTTGTAGTGGAGGAGATTTGTAACACCCCTAGTGTCAAGCTACAGTGACCTCATGCTAATGATGCCATGTCATCATGTTTTACTAAGTCAAATTGCCTGTTGTCCCAAAATCAAGTCCAATTCAAATTCAAATTGCATGTCAAATATTTACTTCTTTTGTCATGCAAACAAAATAGTTCACATTATGGCAAATAATCCCTAAGTAATTGTCATGTTGAAACTAACCTATTTTAAATTCCCAAATTGCCCCTAGAAATTAATTTAGTGGTCCAACAGCAATTTAATTGGCATTTCAATTTCTAAAAATGGTTAGACAACTCCTTTTGGCCCCAAACTTTTTGTGCAGCTTCATAATGATGCCAAATATTTATGTGCCAGACCTCATGTGCAACTAAATTATTTTGGTACCCCTAATAAATGCAAACAGGAGCTATTTCCTTTTACAGAAAAAGAAAAAGGGAAAAGAAGAAAGCCCACTGTGCTGTCGGGCCTAAGTCCACAGTGTCGCAGCCCAGCCCAACTCCTGCCTTCTCCCACCTCCGTCTCTCTCTCTCCTCCCGTGGAAGAACGTGCGTGCACGCCGCGCCGCCCCCCCCTCTCCTCCGTTCGATAGCAAGGCTCGGCAGGGCTCAAGGAGGGGATAAAGACCCCGCGCGCCCTCTCAGGCGAACCCTAGACCCCTCACATCTCTCTCTATCGCCCTTTTTTCCTCATCATTTGGAGCTCGCCCAAGATCGGTCGTCATCGTTGGTGTGGCCACCGGCCTCCTCACGCCGCTCCACCTTGTCCAGCGGTTGCGCCGTCGTCGTCTATGTCGGCTGCGGGCGCTCGTTCATCCGGGGACGCGCTGCATCATTGCCATCGAGCTGTTCCCCTCGCTGGGATCCGCCTCGGCCGCCGCCTCATCTCGTTCGTCTCCGGCAATGCCCGGCTCCCCTGAGTCCCCCACTGCCCTCGCTGTGAGCCCACGCCTCCCCTAGACACCCCATCTCTCCCTTCCGAACGCCGTTGCCAGCTTGGACCGAGCGCCGCCCGTAGCCGCCGTCGGACATCGCCGTCATCGTCGTTTCCTGCCAGTCTTAGCTCGCTCCCGTGCCACCATCGGGTGCGGCTCGACGTGCGCGTCCCGTAGGACTAGGCCCCGTGTCAAATGGCCACCGGAATCATCGATTCCGTGACCGCCTCCGTGCGCTGTGGTCACCCGCGGCTAACCGCCGGCGGTGGTGACGTGGCCCGTTAGTTAGGGCTAATTACGCACTTAAGTACCGCCCTGTGTGTATGACAGGTGGGCCCCGCTGTTTAATTAAAATGTGAATTAGTCTCTGGTTAAAATTAAATAAACCATCGGGGCCCACGCGTCAGATTTGACCCTACCCAGTCAGCGTTGACTGGGCCCACCAGTCAGTGACCGTGGCCCGCTGACAGGTGGCCCCCACTTAATTAAAACATTTTAATAATTAATTAATCTGTTAATTAATCTATTAATTAATCTAATTACTAATTAGCCACTGACAGATGGGGCCCACCCTCTAATTAATCTTTAATTACTTTAATTAATCTCTAATTAGCTCACTGTGTATGACATGTGAGTCCCAGTGGTCAGGTTTGACCTGGACCAGCTGGAGTTGACTGCTGACGTCACCCTGACATCATGCTGACGTCATATTTCCTTTTCTGTCGAATTTATTAATTAAAACAATTTCAAAAAATGTTTAAAACTTCGAAAAATCATAGAAAATAAACCGTAGCTCGGATCAAAAAGTTTTCTACATGAAAGTTGATCAGAAAAACGAGACGAATCGGTTGGTGCCCTCCGTGTAGCTAGTAGATGCCTCTAACACTGCAAACATTTAACCTTCCCCTCCGGATCCATATACCGATAACCGTCCGGAGCTGGGAAACATCCCCAGATCTTTTCCCGCTCCGCCTGCAACGTGTAGCATTGCATTAGGTCACCCCCAGCACTGCATATTGCCACGCCATGCATCTGTGTTGCATTGTTTGCTTTTATTTATTGTTTCTTCCCCCTCTTCTCTCCGGTAGACCCCGAGACCGACGCTGCTGCCGAGTATGACTACGCCCCTGATGACCAGTCCCTTTCAGCAGAGCTTCCAGGCAAGCAAACCCCCCTTGAACATTCCAATATCGCCTATTCTTTCTCTCCGATGCTTGCATTAGAATTTGCTACTGTAATTGATTGCTCCTATTCTGATGCATAGCCTGTTTTTGTAACCTACTATTGTTACTTTACCTGTCATCCTAAACTGCTTAGAATAGGTTGGTTAGAGATCCATCAGTGACCCCTCACCCTTGTCCCTGCTGCCCCGCTTTGTTACCAGTGTCTCGATCATTTTGATCGATGTGCAGAGATCGACATACTACCGCACACCCCCCTTAGTTGTACGACTCTGCAGGGCTACTATCGAGTGCCGAGGGTGATACCTCGTACTGCACTCCTGATGATATCTCTGTAGTATAGCACATCGGTGGTGATTGCAGAGGGTGATTCCTCGCTTTCCCCTTCCCGATGATGACTCTGTCGTGCAACCCCTCAAGTGTGGACCATCGAGGGTGATTCCTCCTGGTTCTCCTTGACGGATTACATCGAGTAGGAATCCATCAAGGGTGATTCCTCGGGTTCCCCTTGATGTTATGGACACACGGTTACCATGACTTTTACCTTAGACCTTTATTGCAGGCGGGTCGGCCCCGAGGGGTACCCGTGAGAAATGTGGAGTCGGGTTGACCGTGAGGGTACCCGCGAGATAATTACGTGGCACGGCCGGGCATTCCTGGCCCTTGCCATAAGTCCACGAGACGGGGCGATGGGACCATAGATCGTGGATCGCTGATTGTCACCACGAGCTCCCAGAGCACTAACGAGTTAGGATATGTGATCTGAGTAGGCCTCTGGCCTTTTCGCACTAACCACCACGCGGGAATAAGTATGGGCACTCGGGGTTGTACGATTCTTCCGAAAGCTCTCAGACGTCAGCAATTGAGTGGCGCGCGCCTGGTTGGACTGGGAAAGCCTGCGCTTGTATTAAGGGGGCTAGGTCTGCTCCCGGCCGCATTCACAATGAGGAGAATTGCAAAGGATGATTGGCCCATGACACCATCGCATTTTGGAGTTAGACCGGCGTGCTGGCCTCTCTGTTGAGCCTAGGTAGGACTACGGTGTTTCGATCGGCCGAGGCCGGGCATGACCCGATAAAAGTGTGTCCGGCCAGAGTTAATCGAGCGTGTTGGGTAAGTTGGTGCACCCCTGCAGGGAAGTATATCTATTAGAATAGCCTTGTCCACGGTAACGGACGCACATAGAGTATCCCGATCTACTACAACTAGAACTGGATACTTGTGTTACTAAACTGATATGTTGGCTCCGGGATCGCTTTCTCGCAGGGAGTCGAGGAAGGATCTCTGGGCGTTATTACTACTTGCTCACTACTTTACTATCTGCTAATCTAC
Organism: Elymus sibiricus; assembly: GCA_039707655.1. NCBI lineage: Eukaryota > Viridiplantae > Streptophyta > Magnoliopsida > Poales > Poaceae > Elymus > Elymus sibiricus. The sequence goes on from CM077674.1 coordinate 261,651,237, forward strand.
ACTCTTCTAATGCTGCAAGATGCTGCAAGTTGCTAGTCTTTGATAGGCTAGGCCTTCCCCCCTATTCTGGTATTTCTGCAGTGTAGTCCACAGATACAGCCTTCCCATTGATACCGATGCATATTTAGAATAGTTCTGATGTAAGTCTTGCGAGTACTTTGGATGAGTACTCACGGTTGCTTTGCTCCCCTTTTTCCCCATACCCGATTACTGCGATCAGATGACGGAGCCCAGGAGCCAGCTGCTCCCGCTGACGACTACTACTACCCTACCGGTGGAGCCTACTACTACGTGGAGACCGACGACCAGGAGTAGTTTCGGAGGCTCCCAGGTAGGAGGCCTGCGCCTTTCGATCTAGTTATTGTTGTTTTGCTCAGCCTTCTTAAGGCAGACTTGTTTAACTTTATGTATGTACTCAGATATTATTGTTGCCTCCCCTAACGCTTGATCGCGAGCTTATGTATTCGAGCCCTCGAGGCCCCTGGCTTGTAATATAAAGCTTGTATGACTTTTATTTGTGTTTAGAGTTGTGTTGTGATATCTTCCCGTGAGTCCTTAGGCTTGATCGTGTGCATTTGCGTGTATGATTAGTGCACGATTAAGTCAGGGGCGTCACAATGTGGCAATCCTATGATGTTTGAGTAGATTCGTTTTGTCCTATGGGTTGATTGATGACCGTGATTGGTTTGAGTTGTATGTTTTATTTTGGTGCTGTCCTATGGTGCCCGCCGTGTCGCGCAAGCGTGTGGGATTCCCGCTATAGGGTTTGCAATACATTCATAATTCCCTTATAGTGGGCGGCTAGAGTGACAGAAGCTTACACCCGAGTAAGGGGGTTGTTGCGTATGGGAGTAAAAGGAACTTGTTACTTAATGCTATGGTTGGGTTTTACCTTAATGATCTTTGGTAGTTGCAGATACTTGCTAGAGTTCCAATCATAAGTGCATATGATCCAAGTACGAAAAGTATGTTAGCTCATGCCTCTCCCTCATATAAAATTGCAATAATGATTACCGATCTAGTTATCGATTGCCTAGGGACAAATCTTTCTCTTGTGTTACAAAAGCCCTCTACTAAACAACTAACTTTTATTATCTTGCAAAGTAATCTTAGCTTTATTATCTTGCTAAGTACTTCTAGTTTTATTCTTGCAAACTTATCCTTACACCTACCAAGTAGTTTTATTCTTGTTCTAGGTAAAGTGAACGTTAAGTGTGCGTAGAGTTGTATCGATGGTCGATAGAACTTGAAGGGAATATTAATTCTACCTTTAGCTCCTCGTTGGGTTCGACACTCTTATTTATCGAAAAAGCTACAATTGATCCCCTATACTTGTGGGTTATCAAGACCTTTTTCTGGCGCCGTTGCCGGGGAGCAATAGCGTGGGGTTGATATTCTCGTGTGTGCTTGTTTGCTTTATCACTAAGTAGTTTTTATTTTGTGCTCTTGTTTTCTATCTTTAGTTATGGGTAGGAAACATAAAATACCAAAAAAAAAATAGTTGTACTTGCTACACCAATGGTTGAAGAACCATCCAAAATCTTTCATACTGCTGAAGCTTTCTACTTGGATCATCTTCGATCACTTTGTGCTCGTGCTGAAAACCCAACTAGCTTAGTTGAGGGAAAATCATTTGATGAGCATGCTTGTTTTGTGTGACACCGCTTGTCTCAAAAAGGGAAACTCTTAAGGCATCAAATTAATTGTTTGCAATGCTATGCTTTGAATTTATGCGAAATATATGATTTTACTTGTTGTTCTGAAGACCCTAAAAAACACCTTCAATACCAATGTGAGTTTAAGGATAATGGAATCTTATCTTCTTATGCCAAGGGTGTTTATTGTTACTATGATATTGAACAAATAGAAGAATTTGTTGCTTTTAAGGGTGCATATGAAATTGCTTCTTTGATTGAAAAGTGTGATGCAACTCTTTACAAATCTGAAAATTTTGCCATCCTTAAATATTGCTTTGAAAATTATGCTTCTAATGCTTATGTTAAAGAATATATTGAGGACACCACCGCTGTCCAAGAAGAAACTAATGTTTTGCAGGAATCTATGGAAGAAGAAATTGATGACACTGTGAGCCCATTAGATGAAAAAGATGACGAGGAGAGCGAAGAACAAAAGGAGGAAGAGCGGAATAGCTACCCGTGCCCACCTTCTAATGAGAGTAACTCTTCAACTCATACATTGTTTAATTTCCCTTCGTGCTTACCAAAGAATGAATGCTATGATCCCTTGGTTTCGTTTGAAATATCCCTTTTTGATGAAATTGATGCTTGCTATGCTTGTGGCCATGATGCCAATATGAATGGTGCTTATGGAGATGAACTTGCTATAGTTACTTATGTTAAACATGAAATTGTTACTATTGCACCTACACATGATAGTCCTATTATCTTTTTGAATTCTCCAAACTACACTATATCGGAGAAGTTTGTGCTTATTAAGGATTATATTGATGGGTTGCGTTTTACCGTTGCACATGATGATTTTGATGAATATAATATGCATGTGCTTGCTGCTCCTAATTGGAATTATTATGAGAGAGGAACTACATCTCTACCTCTCTATGTTTCCAATATGATAAAATTGCAAGAAACTGTTTATGCTATGTATCGGCCTTTATTATGTGTGCATGAATTGTTCTTTTATGACATGCCGATGCATAGGAAGAGAGTTAGACTTCGTCATTGCTTGATATATGTTGCTTTGTGCTCACTACTAAATTTCAAATAATTGTTAATTAAAATTGGCTTTGATATACCTTGGTATCCGGGTGGATCGATTACTTGATCACTTTATGCCTAGCTTAATGGCTTTAAAGAAAGCGCTGCCTGGGAGACAACCCGAAAGTTTTAGAGTGTCATTTTATTCTGTTGTGTGATTTTAAAAATTTTAAAAACAAAAAAATATAGAGGGGAACCTAAAACTTTTTCAAAAAGAAAAGTGAAAGTGAGACAGATGAGCAATGTGGAAGTGGGGGCTAGCCTTCAACTTTGTTCATGCCCATGGAAACTTTGTGAACCTTGATTAAAGAAACTTTTCAACAAAAAATAATTATCCCCTTGTACAAATCCATTGTATTATGTAAATATTGTGCCAAGATTTAGCTTTAGGATGTTTAAATTGCTTGTTTGGTGTGTGCTGTGAAAAAACAGAAACTTCTGCTGTAGTGCTTGAATTTTGATAATTTACTAGAATGTGCAAAAATTCTGAAATTTTTACACAGTACTGCTATGCAATTTTTTTTATTTTTTCCTAATTTTTCAGAGTTTTTGGAGTTACAGAAGTATATGTTTCATTTGCATCTTTACAGACTGTCCTGTTTCCAAGCGCAAGAGAAGATTCGGGCAGCTGCAGCAGCAAAAGAATCCCAGAAGGCCTCTGCTCCCAATGCACCTATTGCTAACATCAAGTCAAAGAATGATCAAATGACTTATCTGCTGGAAGCCACCCTGAGGATTGAGCGAAGTTTGGCCAACCTCACCAAGAACCAGGCGAGCCTAGAGCGGATAGTCGAGACAAAGATTCATGATCTTGATGTGAAGATCACTAAGGTACAGACTATTGTGGAGAAGCTGAAAGATGATGTTGACACAGCCAGAGCTGCTATTGATGACAGTGGAGATGACAGACCGACGACTGACAGGTTCCAGACAGTGCCTAGGGCATCCAGGTCTGCTGCAATGTCTGTTGTAGATACGAGGACTACAGTTTCTGCACCTGCTGCTGTTGCTACAGTGCCACCGCCAGTCCCTACTCCACCAGCCCAGCAGACGTCAGCTGAAGTCTTCGCAGATGCACTTCTCTCAATGCCATCTACGCACACCGGAGCTGCCAGCCAGAGATCACCTTCAGGAGCTGCCGAGGATCATCCCTAGAGAGACGTATAGCTCTATACCCATTCGAACTTTTCGGTACTTGTTGCCAAATGGGGAGAATTTGTATAGATCATTAGGCTTCGAGAGAGAGTGTCTTGCTTTTGCTCGTTGGTTTTTTCTTGAGTTTCTGCTACTATTTGGTCTTTGCTACTTTGATTTGATGTTTGATGTGCTTGTGAGATACTATGTGCTATGTGCCTGTGAGATACTATGTGTGTGATTGATCATACTATGCTTCATGTGATGCTTAATGCTTATCCTTATCATTATGTTTGTATGATCATTCACTTGAGTTTTTGGTGATGAGTGCTAACTATTACATTCATATCATTTTGCGCGCTCCACCAAGTCGTATGTGACATGGAAGAGTGATCCATGATCCTAATCGATCGTGCATTTGCATTCAAACGCAAATCTTTAATAATGCACAAATTTAGGGGGAGCTCTTGCTTATCACATACTTCTCAAAGTGACGATGTACTTCATTCTTTCAATCATTTGTCAAAGCTTTGATCTATATGTTGTCATCAATTACCAAAAAGTTGGAGATTGAAAGTGCAACTAATCCCCGGGAGGTTTTGGTAATTCATAACAACATATATCTCATTGAACTAATGTCCATTCAAGTTAAATATTTTAGGATGTTCAATGATTGGCATGGCAAGGACTAGAGATGTGGACCCCTCAAAATGCTAAGGACATGGATTGGCAAAAGCTCAAGACTCTACATTTTTGTTAAGTGATCCAAGATCACATTGAGTCCATAGGAAAGCCAATACTATTAAAAGGGGATGAGGTGTTGCTTAATGATCTATTTGCTCAAGTGCTTAGTGACATTGCTCCAAAACCATCAACCACTTTCTCCATCCAAATATGTCTAAAACCTACATTCCAACTCGGCCCCACCGATTTGTTCCTATCCGGAGCCACCGAGTTCATTTGGACTTAGCCACTGCCAAAACCCTAACAAATCGGATCCACCGATATGGATCTCGGTCCCACCGAGATGGCCTTGCCAACTCTCTGTTACTTGTTGCAATTATTTCGGTCCCACCGAGAATTGCAATCGGTACCACCGAGATGGCTTGCCAACTTTCTGTTGCCTTATTTCTTCACTTCGGTCCCACCGAGTTGATGCAATCGGTGCCACCGAGACGAGGTTTGCCCTAACCATTGCACATCGGTGCATCCGTGTTGTTCCAGTAGGTCCCACTGAGATTTCTAACATTCATATCTTTTACACAGGTCGGTGCCACCGAGATTTCTGATCGGTGCCACCGAGTTGGGTCAAAAGTGTGTAACGGTTGGATTTTGTGTGGAGGCTATATATACCCCTCCACCCTCTCTTCCTCAGCAAGGAGAGCCATCAGAACGTGCCTACACTTCCACCATACATTTTCTGAGAGAGAACCACATACTCAAGTGTTGAGATCAAGAGATTCCATTCCTACCATTTGAACCTTGATTTCTAGCCTTCCCCAAGTTGTTTTCCACTCAAATCCTTCTTCCACCATAGCCAAATCTGTGAGAGAGAGTTGAGTGTTGGGGAGACTATCATTTGAAGCACAAGAGCAAGGATTTCATCAACAACACACCGTCTATTACCTTTTGGAGAGTGGTGTCTCCTAGATTGGTTAGGTGTCACTTGGGAGCCTCCAACATGATGTGGAGTTGAACCAAGGAGTTTGTAAGGGCAAGGAGATCGCCTACTTCGTGAAGATCTGCCCGAGTGAGGCTAGTCCTTCGTCGACGTAAGCCATGGTGGAATAGAAAAGGTTGCTTCTTCGTGGACCCTTCGTGGGTGGGGCCCTCTGTGGACTCGCGCAGCCGTTACCCTTCGTGGGTTGAAGTCTCCATCAACGTGGACGTACGATAGCACCACCTATCGGAACCATGCCAAAAATCATTGTGTCTTCATTGCGTTTGAAATCTCTGGTCCCCTCCTTTACTTACATGTACAATTGCTTACTTTCCACAGCCACACTCTTAGAATTGCATGTGTAGGGTGTTACTTGACTTGTGTACTTGCTAAAATCTGCCTACAACAAAAATTGGGAAAATGTTAGGTTTTTATTTTTGGTCAAGTAATCTAATCACCCCCCCCTTAGACATACTTTCGATCCTACAAGTGGTATCAGAGCTTTGGTCTCCGTAAGCCTTGATTTCCATTGCTTTGGTGATCATAGCCTTGGTTTCACAACCTAGGAGAGTATGGCGTCTAGTGAGGGTAATTATCACCGTAGAGGTCCATATATTGATGGTACAAACTTTGCTAGTTGGAAACATAAGATGAAAATGCATATTCTTGGTCATAACCCCGCCGTTTGGGCTGTTGTTCGTGTTGGCTTGCAAGGTGAATTCTTTGAGGATGGCAAGGAATCGGATCGTGAAGCAACCGCGGAAGAATTGAAGATGTTGCAATACAATGCTCAAGCTTGTTACATTCTCTTCAACGGTTTGTTCCCCGAGGAATTCAACAAAATCAGCCGTCTCGAGAATGCAAAGGAAATTTGGGATACTTTGGTTGATATGCATGAAGGTATCCAGTCCGTCAAGGAATCTATGTTGGATGTGCTTCAAAGTCGACAAGTTCAAGATGAAGGATGGTGAAGGAGTCGTTGAAATGTACTCTAGGCTTGCTCTCATCACAAATGAGATTGCCGGCTTAGGAAGTGAAGAGATGACCGACAAATTCATCATCAAGAAGATCCTTAGAGCTTTGGATGGAAAATATGATACCGTTTGCACATTGATCCAAATGATGCCCAATTACAAAGATCTCAAGCCCACGAAAGTCATTGGAAGGATTGTTGCTCATGAAATGTCACTCGAGGACAAAGAGGAGTTACACAACAGATCAAGTGGTGCTTACAAAGCCTCAACCGATGCTCCAACAACTTCAAGTGACAAGCTAGTATCCAATGAAGAGATAAGCCTAATGGTGAAAAGATTCAACAAGTTTTACAAGAACAAAGGGAAAGAAAGAAGCTCTAGCTCAAGACACTATGAGAGAAGATCATCAAGTCATGACCAAAATTGTTACAATTGTGGAAAACCCGGACACTACTCCAATGAGTGTACGGCTCCCTACAGGAAAAGAGACGAATCACCAAGAGGAAGATAAAAAAGAGATGAATCACCTCACAGGGAGAGAAGGAGTAGAGATGATCCTAATGAACGAAGACCCTCTCGAAGAAATAAGGATTCGGAAAGGAAGGACAAGTCATCCAAGAGCTACACAAGAAGAAGACATCAAGATCATGTTGGTGAATGGATTTCCGGCTCCGACTCCGACAACCACTCCGAGAGAAGTTATCACTCCAACTCCGAGTATAGTCAAGACGATGGTGTTGCCGGACTTTCTCTTGTGTCATCCAACTCCTATGATCTCTTTGATTCACCAAATGAAGGAATTGGAAAATGCTTCATGTCAAAAGGCCCCAAGGTATCACACCCCGAGTATCTTGATTTCAATAGTGATGAAGATGATTTGCTTTGTGATGATGATTTACTTATTGATAAGGCTAGTGATGTGAGCTATAATGAAAATGCTAGTAATCATGATAGTCAAGAGGAAACGAATGACAATGCTATGAAGGAGATTGAGCGTCTAACTAAAGAACTAAATGCTCTTAAGTTAGCTCATGAAACAACTCAAGAAGATCATAGAGAACTTCTAAGAACTCATGAGAAGCTACACTTCGAGAAGCTAAATTTAGAGCAAGAGCATGAGTTTCTTAAAGCTATCAATGATGATCTTCGAAAGAAGAGTTCTTCATATCTTGCCAAATGTTTACTCTTGTCTACCTTTATGCCACAAGTTAAACCTAAGCAAACTAGTAACAAGGGTAAAAAGGGTTCTACCTCTAGTAGTAACAATAACAATGCTATATCCAATGTTGTTGCTTCTAGTAGTTCTATTGATTTCACTAATGATTCTCTTAGCCAAGTTACACTTGAGCAAGAAAACAATATATTGAAAGAAATTATAGAAAAAGGTGTCTACAAGAGCCTTGCCGGGAGTAAGCAATTTGAGGAAATTGTACGCAAGCAAGGAAGGCACCGGAAGAACCAAGGTGTTGGTTTTGAACGAAAGTTCAATGCCAATGGAGTTGAGTTGGAAGAAGATAAATACCCCAAGACGAAGTTTGTTCCTCAACAAGAGAAGTATGATCCTACTTCCTTCAAGGGAGCACAAGCTCAAGATGATCTTCCACCACAAGACCACAAGCTAAAAGGCAAGGACAAGCTTCAAGAAGAGATTGATACATTTGAAGAAGCACCTCAAGCCTTGGTCAAGTGGGTTCCCAAGACTTCATCAAGTGCTACTACAACTCCAAGGATTCCCATCAAGTCGATGTGGGTCCAAAAGAAGAAGAACTAGAGAGTTCTTGAGGGTGACTCCGCCAACAAACTTCACTCACATTCATTTATGGCAAGAACTTGTGCAACGAACTTCAACATCTTGCACTAGTTCATGGAGTCACAAACCCTATTGTTGGTAAGGCAAGGGACAAGGTATTCAACGCATTCATGGACATCATCATATGAGTATTTCACTCTATGTCTATGGATATTCTTGTATGTTCCTTGTGTGGGACTAACCCATGTAGGTATTGAAAGTGCAAAACTCCAAATGATTGCTCCGAACTCTTGATGGACTACATCAACATTGATCATCCACATCTTCAACATCTACATGAAGTCATCATCGACAAAACCCAAGGTTAGTTCATCCCTCTTTGGGGGGATATCACATCTAGGGGGAGCTTTGCTCTAAAAATTGAGCTAAAGCAACTCTAATGGTGTGAACACATTAATGCTTTATGTAAAAGTGGCAACCCCACTTGTGCTTAAACGATGAGTATGACCTATGATCAAATGTTCTCATTTGACTCCTAAGTCAATATACTCATATATAGATGACCTAGTCATCGCCAATTGCTTGATAGATGCTAGAATTGGTTGTGCATGTTTGACACATATTTCATTTGCTATGTTATTGTGTGAGCATGTTGGTTTGTATGTTTTCTTCATTCGAGGACATCCATTTGTTGTTTTGATTGTCTTGGTTTTTCTGGCCAAGTGGATGTACAAGAATGCCTAAGTACCTTCTCTAGCTATCTATGCTTTCTTGTCTCAAATTCTATTCTTGCTACATCACAAAAATTGAACAAGTCATTTCCAGACCCTCCGGGTGAGGAGCACTCGGAGCCACCGATCTGAAAGGGCTGAACCTCCAAAACCTTCAAATTTGTTTCAGCGTGACCAATCCACTCCTATTCGGACTCACCAAAACAGTTTGGTTGATCTAGGTATCCATCTCTGTGTCACCAAGTTGAACCGTTTCGGCGCCACCGATGTGCTATACTGCTTGCAGTTACACATATTGGTGCCACCGAGTTGTTCAACACGGAGCCACCGACAACACATGGGTATATATACTCCGCGGGCCCGAACGATTGAAATTTCTCAAACCTCTTCATTCCCGCACCCCGTTGCTGCTGTCGCCATGGTCTTCGGATCGTCGCCCTTGTCTCCTGCGTGCCCTCGCCACCGGAATCCGTTGCCGTCAACAGGAATCTTCCCCGCCGTTGCCGCCGTAGAGGATCTCTACCAAGTTAGGGTGAGATTTGACCCCCTCTGTGCTCAAATTCTGATTCAATGCATGGATGGATTGCCATTATTCTTGCCACGGATTGAAACCTTCCTTTACACTGCAAATTCCTTATATTAGATTCGAGCAAAAAAATTAGGTTTAAGTTTCCACCGAAAGCATCTCGGACCGACCGATTTGAAATTTTTGGAGTCACCGATTTGGCCCTGGCCATTGCACTAGTACGTCTTGGTGCCACCGAGTTGTACGAATCAGTGGGACCGAAAGTAACATTTCAGTGAAACCCTAGCATCTCGGAGACACCGAACCACATCTCGGTCTGACCGAAATGGTGTGTTTAGTTTCTGTTGAGTGCTTCATTATCACCGAGATTATCAACTCGGTGGATCCGAAATGCCTTCTGTGAAAACTTGAAACTAAGATTTGAACTCAATTTTCTTCGAAAATATCTACTTTTTGTGATGACTCATCTACTCTGCCCATACCTATCTATTCACAGGGTCAGCTTTGCAAGATGTCAGATGCCAGTGATAGTCAGAATGTCTCAGAAGCACATACTGATCTCAGTTCAGGATCAAGTCCCGAGGAAAGTTTTTATGAAGGAGAGAGAAGTTCTCCTGATCTTCCAAAAGCAGCCACCAAAACTAGGAAGAAGAGACCCTCAGATGACGAGGATGAGGATTTTGTTTGCTAGTGAGGCCACATCACAGAAGAAGAAAGTGATTGCCAAGGAATATGGCAGACCTGCTAGTACAAGACCTGCTGCCAAGGATAAATCTGCTGTGAAGAAAGTTACAAAGAAGAGCATGACATTTACACTTGAGGAGTCAAGTGACTCAGAGACAGCAGCTGCAGGAAAGCAGAAGAAGAGGGCAAGGAAGACAACTGCTCATGTTGTAGGCAAACCCTCCATGAATGTTGAGGAGGAGGAGGAGGAGGAACCAGCAGCTGATGCACCTCCTGCCAAGACGCAGAAGCTCATGTATGATGCTATAAGGTCTGCTGCCCCCATCAAGTCCAAGCCCAAAGCTCTAGCACCTAAGAGGTCCACAAGAAACATACCTACTGCTGAGAAGAACAAGGCCCAGTGCCTGAAGTTGATGCTGATGAGGAGCCACTAGTGCTCAGGAAGTTGTAGCCAAAGATTCCAGATCATGATAATGCTCATCCAGTTGCAGAGAACATGATGCTTAGAAAGGACAAAGGATTGCGTCAGTGGAGATTGACTAATCCATATGCTGCAAGGAGGAGGACTGCTTGTGATTATCGCTTCCACACCAGAGAGTAACAGGATTTCTATGAAACTGTGCTACTTGACAAGAAGCCTATTGTCAGTGATATGCAATGGGTGGATTGGAAGTATATTGATGAAAATAAAGACTACATCCCCCATGTTCATGAGAGCTTCAGAATTGCAGGTGTTGATGATTTTGTTGGAAAGAAGCTTACCAAGTGGAATGATGAGATGATCATGCAATTCTACTCCACTGCACACTTCTATCCATATCACTGCGATGTGCACTGTTCCGACGATGCTTGGATATCCTTTTACTGCTCTCTTAGCTTATACGCCTATGCAACTCTGACTTCAACTCTTATTTCTTCTGGAGCTATCATCTGAAACAAGCAAAACCATTTTTCAGGGAAGCATGATGGCGCTACGGGATCTGGTACACATCTTGCATGCTCGTATAACCTTGTAAGTACCTGTCCTCCGGTACAACAGCAAAGTCGATTCCTCTCATTAGATCAACCATTTGCCGTGCCAAAAATGCAGAGGGGGAAGGAAGGAGTACAGGGCCTGCACATCCAACCAAGTGGTAACATGGACTTCTTCATGGAACATCCCAAGCGCAAGCAGAGCTGCAGTGAGCCTATACTATGAGCTAGCGTAAGTCCCTGCATTTCATTTAATTCATACTGGCCTGTGTGTATGATTTGTGTGTATTATTGGGGTAGTGAAATGTATTCCAGTGGCGCTTTTGATTTACCCACATAATGGTTGAATTGCTCGTTTCTATGAACTGAGTTGGCCAATAATGAGAAGGATGTCAGTCTTTTCATCCTATTGGAGATTGCTTAGATCTCGATATGCCAAATATAATCGCATTAATTATACAGTAAAAGCCAGTGTGGTGTGTATTGCTACAACTAGTCTGACAACTTGTCCTCATATACTATAACAAGGTCGCACCATCTTATCAGATTAACCATTGGACTTACTAAAATGCAGTGTGGGAAGAAAGGAGTATTGGGACTGCGTATCCAAGCAAGCGATCTCATGGACTCCTTCATAGAACCTCGTAAGCGAAAAAGAAGTTGTAGTGTGCCTGTACAAAGAGCTAGCGTAAGTTCAGTTATCTGCTTCTCGGAATTTTAGTTAGCCACTGATTACAAAATTGTTCAATTACCTTGCTTGCCTTAATTTAGTTTGCTACTGATTACATAATGCCATAGCCTGTTAATCCTATTATAGACTGCGCCTATCTATGTGTTTGTTACTTACTGTTTATAGAATTACCTGTTTGCCGGAACTTCAATAGCTAATTAAGCACGTAGATAGCTGGTCATATCTACTTCTAGGGTGCAACAAATTCATGTGTAATTTACCTTCTGATACCCTATTTGTTTATCTGGTTTGCTGCTATGACTTCTAGCACTAGTAATGTTTGCATGTTCATGGAGAGACAACTGTCAGGTTTATATGAGGGACACCGTCTTTTTAACTTATATATATGTGTCAGAATCATCTTGCTTACATGAAACAAATTTAGAGATGTATGTGTTGCTGGTAAACTCTACCAACTTGTTACTTTAATATGTTGCCAAAAATTTGTTAGTTTTACTAGTTCATGTGTAATTAAATACGTTGCCAAAACTGGTTAGTTTTACTAGTTTGATGTTAGTTTTTTATGGCTCTTGCAACACTTTATTTATGCTTGCTAACTATCAAGTTTTCAGGATCCAATTGAAACTCCGATGGCACAACAGGTATGTTTTGAAAAACTTCCTTGTTTAACTGGTTTGCTGCTGTAACTTGTTGCTCTAATCATGTTACCAACTTCGACTTCTCAGGATCCAATTGCAACTCCAATTGCACAGCAGGTACATTTTCGAAAACTTATTTGTGTAACAGGTTTGTTGCTGTAACTTGTGTGGCACCCCGGCTCAGGGAACCGGTTTACCAGTGTTTCCAACCCAGAGATCATGTCTTCTAGAAACACACAACAACTTGGAACAGAACTGAACTGATCTTTATTGACATATCTCGAGTACAAGCTCATAATTTACATCGATAGCGAGGCCAGAAGCACATCATGTGCTATGACAATATCTACATTATTTATGGAACATAGCAAGGCCTCGGAACTACTGGGTAGAACTACGGCGTAGCGGAACATAGCGTGGGAAATCCATTCACAAGGACACTGCTGGAACACGGCCTAGTTAGCGTAGCATGAATCATTAGGACCTCCGTCCTCGGCTTCTCCTGCATCTGGCATGATACGCCAGGTGAGTACTTGGAATGTACTCGCAAGCTCACAGCAACCATAACAATGCAGCAAACAACAGCATGGCAATTATCATGTTAAGTGCTTAAGTTGCTTACTTACTGTTACCAAATACCAACTTACTCTCTTCTGGGTTGTCCCACAACCCTCGAAATACTCATGATCCACTGAGTACTTCCGAACATAAGACAAGTTCTTCCATCATTATTATTATTACGGTTGACCACTTAGTGTGACCTAGTGCGGACTGTGTCCAGTACCGTGGACGCGGCTATTCGAATAGATTCTTACACTCTGCAGAGGTTGCACACTTTACCCACACCATGGAGCTCCTTGTCCCGTACCTCGGTACACTTCCCTCTTGGGTGGACCGGTGCTGCTCCAACGAAACCTGCCTAACTCGTGACTCTTCCATCGTACCACCGACAACCATACCCTCCCAGGGTCCTGTCCTGGGTGGCCCCTGTGTCACCCCGTGACACCTGCCACCGTCGTGGCTATCTAAACTATCCCAAACGGGGACGCCGGCAAAATAACTCAACTGGGCTCACAGGATTATCGTCGCCTATCTGATCAGGGTAGCACGCACGCATAACCCTCCCTCTTTGGTGGTACCGACAAAAGAGCACGCAGTCAGACCAAGTCAAGGCCGTCCCATACCGGCAGATGTGGCTGCACGGATAAGTCCGGGTCGGTGGCACTTGATCAACCAATTAGTTTAAGTTTTGACAAGTACTTAACAAGCATGGTTATTTATCATGAATAACTTAACATGGCAGTAGCTATGCATCAAAGTAATTTACTATGAATTACCACATATTAAAATAATGCAAAATTTTAATTAAATAACCAACACTATTGAAATGCCTTATGTAATGGATGATGTGGCTTGCCTTGCTCTGTTGGGTTGTCCACAAACTCATGGGCTTCAAACCCACAAAGATTTCCTTCTGGAAATATTTTAAAATAGCAAAAGAAAATGTCACATAACACATTTCTGTTCACCAGAAATTCTGTGAGCATGAGAAAAATATCAAAATTCACCAGGAAATAGAGGGTCTCAAGACAAACCCAATGCAAAAAGAATCAATTGATTTGGACTTATGGATAAAAAGTTAGGAGTGGTCAAAGTATCTGGTCAAATCTAGTTTAAAAACAGAAAATAGAAAAATCCACAGAGGGCCACGTCGCGAGGCGGGCCACTAACGTGCGAGCCCTGCTATCAGATTTAAAAGGGGAGAGAGAGAGAACAGAGCACCGCGGAGCTCCGGCGATGGTCGCCGGCGATGCAGACGGCGGCGAGGTCCGGCGACTACGGGGATGGAACGAGCACAAGGAGACGAAGCCGTACGTACCCATGGATTGGCGAGAGATGGCCGGACGACGTCGTCCCCGTCCTCTCTGGCGGCGGCGATTTTCGGGTGTCGTCGGAGATGGCGATTCCGGCGAAGAGAAGGTTCGGGAGTCAGTTGAGGCTGGGGTGGAGCGAGACGGCTGGGTGGCAGAGCTCGGGTGGCGGTGGAATGCCGGCGAGATGCGAGGCTAGACGGCCTCTCGGCCTTGGCTCGTAGCTCGGGAGCTCGATTGGGAGTGGGCGGAGGGCGATGAGGAGCTGGGAGGGCTAGGTGCAGCCTTTTATAGGCGGAGGTGAGGCTTCTGGAGCGGGTGGAGCTACGGCCACGTCGCCGGTGCAAGGACGCCGCGCTGGCTGACTTGGCACTGGCGACGGGATGGGAGAGGGCAGGAGAGTAAATGCGGGCAGTGGCGGCTTGCGGAGGAAGACGACGGCCAGCAGGGCCACAGTGCCAGCACGGGTGCCACAGTGGCCGCGTGCGGTGGCGGCCGCCGGGAGCAATTCCGGCGAAGAGAAGGTTCGGGAGTGGGGTACGTGGACGGAAGCGGTGACGTCGGCACCACCGGACACCGATTGGCAACGCGGGACGGCCGGAACGATCACATCAGACGCGGGCGGGGTGCAGAGCGCGCTCACTGGCATGCCAGTGCCGTGCTCACCACGGTGGCTTGCATCTGGAGGCCACGTACGTCTGGCGCACCGTGTCCAGCACGTCGACCTTCGACCACCTAGTCCCCATGTGCCCCTGGTTTGGCTAGATACTCTCTGGTCCGAAGTGTAGCTTCAACTACAGTTTCTGACAGAAACATTGGGAGGGATCTGGAGAAGTGATGAGCTGGAGATGAAGCCAGTAGAGATGTCTAGGATGATCTACTTTGGAAGGACTACAAACTGGCCAAATTTGAGAGGTTTTCAGCAAGGTTTGAATGCAGTTCATGAATAACTGTCATACTGGTCTAGAAACCTAGATGAGCTTGTTGCACTCACCTGGTTGATCTGCTGGAGCTGAAATCAGGTGTGTGGGAGTTATTTGGAGGATAGAAGATGTCATAAAAATTTCAGCTCAATTGGATACCTCTAGCTGGTACTTCCTTCACAGAGGTTGCAAATGAGCAGAAACTTGGCAGAATATTGCTGCTGAAAATTTGTACTGGACAAGGTGATATTTTTGAATGTTGTGGCAAGATAGGTTTCCTAGTATCTCAGGGAATTATTTGAGAGTTTTCTGAGTTGTGGAAATATAGGTTGCTTCACAAATGGCCAGTGCTGTCCAGAAGGTAAATGGAATTTTTTGGACAAAATTTTATACTGGACCATGAAATGTTTTGGAAGATTGTGGGAGTAGATGATAACAAGAAGATGTGGTATTAATTTGGGATTTTTCTAATCATCATAACTATAGGTTGCTTCACAACCCATAGTGAAGACAGAGTTTCCCAAAGAAGAAAATGAATTATTGGGAAGAGATTGAGAATTGGAATTTGATCCAGAAGATGTGTGGCAAGATTTTGGCAAGATGATGAGGGCTTTCGATCACTTAGAGAAAGATTCAAAAGTTTCCTAAGTCCAAAGTCAACTGAAAAGATTCAAAAACCATCCAAATTGCAAATAAAGCCAGAAAGATTTTGAAAAGAAAAGTTGCCGAAAACCAGGGTGTCACAAACCTACCCCCCTTAGAATGAATCTCGTCCTCGAGATTCGGTTGCTCAGGGAACAAGTGTGGGTATACTGATCTCAGAAAATCCTCTCTTTCCCAAGTAACTTCTTCCTCAGTGTGATGATCCCACAATACTTTGTAAAATTTAATTATCTTGCTCCTGGTAGTCCTTTCCATCTCATCCAAGATTCTGACAGGTTTTTCCTCATAGGTCAAATCCTTAGTCAGCTCTAGCTCACTCATATCTGCCTGCTTGATCGGTGGTGCAATGGACTTTCTCAGTTGTGAAATGTGAAAGACATCGTGAACGTCAGACAACTCTGGTGGTAACTCCAACTGATATGCCACTCTGCCTCTTCTAGCCATTACTGGAAAGGGACCGATATATCTCAGTGCAAGCTTTCCTTGTGTATGAAACCTCTTTATTCCTTTCATGGGGGTGACTCGGAGATAAGCGTACTCTCCGGGCTCAAAAGTTACTTCTCTATGTTTAGGGTCATAGTAACTCTTTTGACGGGACTTGGCTGCTCGAAGACGTTCCTGAATGTCCTTAACTTGCTTCTCAGCCTCGAGCATAAAATCCGTGCCGAAGATATGGCTGTCTCCTGTCTGGGACAAATTTAAAGGAGTGCGACACTTTCGTCCATACAGAGCTTCAAATGGTGACATCTTGAGACTCGACTGATAATTGTTATTGTAAGAGAATTCTGCATAGGGTAGACTATCCTCCCATTTGGGTCCATAGGTAAGAGCACAAGACCGAAGCATATCTTCCAATATCTGGTTCACACGTTCGGTCTGTCCATCTGTCTGTGGATGATATGCCATACTATGCTTTAGCACGGTTCCCAGGGCTTGGTGCAATCGTAGCCAGAATGCTGAAGTGAACAAGGAGCCTCTATCCGATGTGATAGACTTCGGTACTCCATGAAGGCTGACTATCCGGGACATGTAGAGCTGTGCAAGCTGATTAGCTTTGAAAGTGGTCTTTACCGGAATAAAGTGAGCCACTTTCGTAAGTATATCCACGATGACCCAGATAGCATCATGGCCTCTTGTTGACTTGGGTAGTCCAACAATGAAGTCCATGCATATGTCATCCCATTTCCACTGGGGAACTGGTAAAGGTTGCAGTAGTCCAGCGGGTTTCTGGTGTTCAGCCTTGACTCGGTTCCAGATGTCACAATAGGTGACATAATATGCAATGTCTCTTCGCATTCCTGGCCACCAAAAGGTTTCTCGCAAGTCCTGGTACATTTTTGTTCCTCCCGGATGGATAGAGTATGCGGATTCATGTGCCTCTCTGAGTATTTGCTGTCTCAAATTTTCTTGGTCAGGCACGCATATTCGGTCCTCAAACCATAAAGTGCCCTGGTCATCAATTCAGAAGGTCTTGGCCTTCCCTTGCTGAATATGTTCCTTGATTTCTTGTATACCTTTATCTGCTTTTTGAGCTGCCTTAATTTCTTCCATAAGTGTTGGAATGATTTCCATTGTATCCGGGCTAATTGGGCCGCATAGCACCATATTCAGCTTAGCAAATTCTTCTGTAGCCTGGGATGGATACCCTCCATTATTGCATTTATGGTGCCTGGTTTTCTACTGAGAGCATCGGCGACCACATTGGCTTTTCCCAAATGACAATTAATCCCAATGTCATAGTCCTTGACCAGATCAAGCCATCTTCTCTGTCTGAGATTAAGATCGGGTTGAGTGAAAATATACTTGAGACTCTTGTGGTCTGTGTATATTTCACATCGCTGTCCAATGAGATAATGCCTCCAAATCTTTAATGCATGAACCACGGCTGCCAATTCCAAATCATGAGTGGGATAATTCTCTTCATGGGGTCGTAGCTGTCTGTACGCGTATGCTACAACCTTTCCCTCTTGCATTAGAACGCAGTCGATTCCACGCCTGGAAGCATCGCAGTATATATCAAAGCTCTTGTGGATGTCTGGAAGAACTAAGACAGGGGCCGTAGTTAGCCTCGTCTTTAACTCCATGAAACATTCTTCCGTCCAGGCAAATTTGTGGTTCTTTTTCAATAGCTCTGTCAATGGCTTGGCTATCTTTGAGAAGCCTTCAATGAAACGACGATAATAGCCTGCCAATACCAGAAAACTGCGGACTTCTGTTACCATGGCTGGTGTCTTCCAGTTTAATACCGCGGTCACTTTGCTGGGGTCGACGTCCACACCTTGTTCTGACAGAACATGTCCCAGAAACCCCACCTCTCTTAGCCAAAATTCACATTTACTGAATTTGGCATACAAGCGATGGGTCCTTAGTCTTTCCAGGACAGTACGGAGGTGTTGCGTGTGCTCTTCTTCATCTTTGGAGTAGATAAGAATATCATCGATGAATACTACCATGAATTTGTCCAAAAAGTCCATGAAGACCTTATTCATCATACTCATGAAATAGGCTGGAGCATTTGTCAGCCCAAATGACATGACTGTAAATTCATACAGACCATATCTAGTAGTGAAGGCTGTCTTGGGGATATCCTCTTTCCTGATTTTTAACTGATGATACCCCGTTCGAAGATCAATCTTGTAAAATACCCGGGCCCCGTTCAACTGGTCGAACAGATCATCAATGCGGGGAAGCGGATATTTATTTTTGATGGTGACCTCATTCAATTGGCGATAATCCACGCACATCCATAGGCTGCCATCCTTCTTCTTAACAAACAACACATGTGATCCCCATGGCAAAGTGCTTGGACGAATATACCCTTTTTGTAGTAGTTCATCCAACTGTTTCTTTAGTCCCACCAGCTCTGGGGAAGGCATGCGGTAGTACTTCTTATAAATTGGAGCGGTTCCGGGAACAACATCAATAGAAAATTCTAGTTCCCGATCAGGTGGCATTCCTGGCAATTCTTCCGGAAATATGTTCGGAATTTCACTGACTACTGGAATCAGATTTATGTCTGTAGATGTGGCTTTGAATGCCATTTCCTTCTTTGACATCATTCTGCTACCAGTGAATTGCACTGTTTGGCCTGCCGGGTTAACCAGTGTCACCGTCCTGGTGGCACAGTTGATACACACCTGATGTGGTGTCAACCAATCCATTCCCAGTATTATATCCAGTCCAGGAGATTCGATGGCAACAAGAGTAGCTGGAAACTTAACTCCATGTATCATGATTTCCAGATCCTTGTATATCACATTTGTTCTGAGCATGGAGCCAGGGGATTGTACCACCATGATTTTGTCCAAAAGAAAAGGAGAAAATTTGTGCAAGGTGGCAAAACTCTGCAAAATAAACGAATGAGAAGCCCCAAAATCAAATAAAATTATTGCAGGTATGTCATTAACAGAAAACATACCAAGAACCACGTCTGGTGCTTCGCGGGCTTCCTCAGCAGAGATATGATGGACTTGGCCGCGGTAGAAGTTTGGATTGGGGCGGCGTCCAACATTGTTGACTTGTGGCTTGAAGTCAGATGGTGGCTTCCCATTTCTTGCGGGGCACTGCTTGGAGTAATGCCCGCCCTGGCCACAATTAAAGCAAGTGTTGTTGCGGCGGCAATCCTCCAGCACTGGCTATTTGCCGAAGGTCTTATCCTGGCTGACGGGCTTAGTATTGTTGTTGCCGTTGCTCCAGGCAGGCTTGTACTCGGACGGACCTGGTTGCCAGATGCGTGGCTTCTGCACAAACTGCTCACGATTGTCCTTCTTGGGTTCAAACTTCCGCTTGCGATCGTCATATCCCGACTTATGCTCTCGTTCAGCTATGAAAGCCTTGTTCACCAAAGTCTGGAAGTCAGGAAAATCCAGCATACAAAGCTGACAGCGGAGGGTATGATTAAGTCCTCCTAGGAACCGATCTATCTTTCTTTCTTCTGTGGACACATCATGGGTGGAGTACCGTGACAGATTATTAAATTTGTTCAGATACTCACCCACTGACATATTCCCTTGAGTAAGGGCCAAAAATACCCTCTGCTTCACCTTCATTATGCCGGTAGGAATATGATACTTGCGGAATGCCTCTTTGAACTTCTCCCAAGAAATATCTTCCCCAGGGGACCACATTATTTTGTTATTGTTCCACCATATAGCTGCCCGTCCTTCCAGGTAGTGAGTGACAAAAGGAACCTTGTCTGACTCATCACAGCGGGCTATGTCCAGCTTCTTTTCCATGGTCCTTAGCCAATCATCAGCTTCCATGGGATCCACAGCTTGACCAAAACTGGATGGCTTGGTACGCTGGAAATCGGACAATTTAGAGTGTGTCCCATTGTTTTGTTCTGACCCACCATAGTCTGCATACTTTTCAGAAATTCCATGAGATCTTGATTTCTTTTCTCTTCTAACATTCTCATGATCTGATCAGTGGTCGGTGACTGTGGTGGCGGAGGTGGCAAATCCTCTGGTGACTGTCCTGCTTTCCTGGCGGATCAACGAACGGGAGTTCCATCACCGCCTTGATTACTACACCTCTTCATCCTAAATTTGTTCCCATTGCAAAATGCCGAATCGATGAGAAACATCCATAAGGGAAACACGGAAAAATGACACCGGAAAAAGAAACCAAATAAAAAGAAGAGTAAAGCGAACAACATAATTATACAAGGCAACCCAACATCATACATGACAAGCAAGTAGGGGGATTATCATGGCTGGAACTGCTCATACGGCAGTTGACATATGCATAGATGCTATGATGCATGCATTGAAACTTAGACCTCCACTCTAGTAGCGCGGGTGGCACGGACACTGGCAAACTGAAGACTCCTCGTCGTCTGATCCTGTCTCAGAATCTGAGCTGATGATGTGAATCTCGGTCTCCGGATCAAAGGTAACATGGCGACGCTGAAGGGAAGGTTCCCCCTCCGAAGGAGAAGAAGCGTGACGCCGCAGCATCGGAGCAGCTGGAGTAGCTAGGAGTGAGGCCCATTCTGCCGGGGTCTCACGTCGGTTACCAGACGAAAAGCCTGGCGGTCCGAATGAACTGGAAAGAGTCTCAGAAGGTGGAACGGGTGGAGTATACACGGGTGAAAACGGAGGTGGAAGAGGAGACTGTGCTACCGCAACAGCTGCAAGTGCCTCACGGGCATGAGTCAGCTCCTCAGCTAGTGAAGTGATCATACGGTAACTGGCGTTCAGATAATGAGATAAAACACCAGTAGCACAATCACTCGCCGGGTCAACATGTGCGAAAAGGACTCGCCCTGTCGTGGGCGACAGGGTGGGGTAGTGAAAGAAACCCGGATGAGTCTGCATCTCGACCTCGTGGAAGCGCAAGTCAGTGAGAGCCTCCATCGCAGCAAACTGGATCGCCAGCTCTGGAGTAGAAGCAGTTCCGCCCTTGGAAGAACGGGAGTAGCTACCAATATCTGAACTCGCAGTAAGAAAGGCCTCCGCGTGATACTCGTACACTGAACCAGCAAGCTTCTCTCGGAACACCTGGTACACTGGGTCTTCGCCGTTGGGATACAGCCGAAGCCAGACACTACGGAGCAGAACTGGAAAAGTGACGGTGCCGGCTCATGATTGTAGTGGTACGGAACTGGTGCCATCTACACTCACAAGGCCAACGGTTAGCACAACAATAAACTATATGCATGCCATGCAGCAACCAGATGCAACAAGCAAAGCACATACCAAGACTCTAAACTAATCGTGGGTCTAGCGCGGGGTTAACTAGGGTGTCCTATAGTCAACCTGGCTCTGATACCAAGCATTGTGGCACCCCGGCTCAGGGAACCGGTTTACCAGTGTTTCCAACCCAGAGATCATGTCTTCTGGAAACACACAACTTGGAACAGAACTGAACTGATCTTTATTAACATATCTCGAGTACAAGCTCATAATTTACATCGATAGCGAGGCCAGAAGCACATCATGTGCTATGACAATATCTACATTATTTATGGAACATAGCAAGGCCTCGGAACTATTGGGTAGAACTACGGCGTAACGGAACATAGCGTGGGAACTACATTCACAGGGACACTGCTGGAACACGGCCTAGTTAACGTAGCATGAACCATCAGGACCTCCGTCCTCGGCTTCTCCTGCATCTGGCATGACACGCCAGGTGAGTACTTGGAATGTACTCGCAAGCTCACAGCAACCATAACAATGCAGCAAACAACAGCATGGCAATTATCATGTTAAGTGCTTAAGTTGTTTACTTACTGTTACCAAATACCAACTTACTCTCTTCTGGGTTGTCCCACAACCCTCGAAATACTCATGATCCACTGAGTACTTCCGAACATAAGACAAGTTCTTCCATCATTATTATTATTACGGTTGACCACTCAGTGTGACCTAGTGCGGACTGTGTCCAGTACCGTGGACGCGGCTATTCGAATAGATTCTTACACTCTGCAGAGGTTGCGCACTTTACCCACACCATGGAGCTCCTTGTCCCGTACCTTGGTACACTTTCCTCTTGGGTGGACCGGTGCTGCTCCAACGAAACCTGCCTAACTCGTGACTCTTCCATCGTACCACCGACAATCATACCCTCCCAGGGTCCTGTCCTGGGTGGCCCCTGTGTCACCCCGTGACACCTGCCACCGTCGTGGCTATCTAAACTGTCCCAAACGGGGATGCCGGCAAAATAACTCAACTGGGCTCACAGGATTATCGTCGCCTACCTGATCAGGGTAGCACGCACGCATAACCCTCCCTCTTTGGTGGTACCGACAAAAGAGCACGCGGTCAGACCAAGTCAAGGCCGTCCCATACCGGCAGATGTGGCTGCACGGATAAGTCCGGGTCGGTGGCACTTGATCAACCAATTAGTTTTAATTTTGACAAGTACTTAACAAGCATGGTTATTTATCATGAATAAATTAACATGGCAGTAGCTATGCATCAAAGTAATTTACTATGAATTACCACATATTAAAATAATGCAAAAATTTAATTAAATAACCAACACTATTGAAATGCCTTATGTAATGGATGATGTGGCTTGCCTTGTTCTGTTGGGTTGTCCACAAACTCCTGGGCTTCAAAACCACAAAGATTTCCTTCTGGAAATATTTTAAAATAGCAAAAAAAATGTCACATAACACATTTCTGTTCACCAGAAATTCTGTGAGCATGAGAAAAATATCAAAATTTACCAGGAAATAGAGGGTCTCAAGACAAACCCAATGCAAAAAAGAATCAATTGATTTGGACTTATGGATAAAAAGTTAGGAGTGGTCAAAGTTTCTGGTCAAATCTAGTTTAAAAACAGAAAATAGAAAAATCCACAGAGGGCCACGTCGATGGCGTAAAGTGGAGGGGCGTCTCCACTTACCGCTTCGTCGCGCGAGGCGGGGCACTGACGTGCGGGCCCCGCTGATTTAAAAGGGGAGAGAGAGAGAACAGAGCACCGCGGAGCTCCGGCGATGGTCGCCGGCGATGCAGACGGCGGCGAGGTCCGGCGACTACGGGGATGGAACGAGCACACGGAGACGAAGCCGTACATACCCATGGATTGGCGAGAGATGGCCGGACGATGTCGTCCCCTTCCTCTCCGGCGGCGGCGATTTTCGGGTGTCGTCGGAGATGGCGATTCCGGCGAAGAGAAGGTTCGGGAGTCAGTTGAGGCTGGGGTGGAGCGAGACGGCTGGGTGGCAGAGCTGGGGTGGCGGCGGAATGCCGGCGAGATGCGAGGCCAGACGGCCTCTCGGCCTTGGCTCGTTGCTCGGGAGCTCGATTGGGAGTGGGCGGAGGGTGATGAGGAGCTGGGAGGGCTGGGCGCAGCCTTTTATAGGTGGAGGCGAGGCTTCTAGAGCGGGTGGAGCTACAGCCACATCGCTGGCGCAAGGACGCCGCGTTGGCTGGCTTGGCGCGGGCGACGGGATGGGAGAGGGCAGGAGAGTAAATGCGGGCAGTGGCGGCTTGCGGAGGAAGACGACGGCCAGCAGGGCCACAGTGCCAGCACGGGTGCCACAGTGGCCGCGTGCTGTGGCGGCCGCTGGGAGCGATTCCGGCGAAGAGAAGGTTCGGGAGTGGGGTACGTGGACGGTAGCGGCGATGTCGGCACCACCGGACACCGATTGGCAACGCGGGACGGCCAGAACGATCACATCAGACACGGGCGAGGTGCAGAGCGCGCTCACTGGCATGCCAGTGCCGTGCTCACCATGGTGGCTGGCATCTAGAGGCCACGTACGTCTGGCGCACCGTGTCTAGCATGTCGACCTTCGACCACCTAGTCCCCCTGTGCCCCTGGTTTGGCTAGATACACTCTGGTCCGAAGTGTAGCTTCAACTACAGTTTCTGACAGAAACTTTGGGAGGGATCTGGAGAAGTGATGAGCTGGAGATGAAGCCAGTAGAGATGTCTAGGATGATCTACTTTGGAAGGACTACAAACTGGCCAAATTTGAGAGGTTTTCAACAAGGTTTGAATGCAGTTCATGAATAACTGTCATACTGGTCCAGAAACCTAGATGAGCTTGTTGCACTCACCTGGTTGATCTGCTGGAGCTGAAATCTGGTGTGTGGGAGTTATTTGGTGGATAGAAGATGTCATAAAAATTTCAGCTCAATTGGATACCTCTAGCTGGTATTTCCTTCACAGAGGTTGCAAATGAGCAGAAACTTGCCAGGATATTTCTGCTGAAAATTCGTACTGGACAAGGTGATATTTTTGAATGTTGTGGCAAGATAGGTTCCCTAGTATCTCAGGGAATTATTTGAGAGTTTTCTGAGTTGAGGAAATATAGGTTGCTTCACAAATGGCCAGTGCTGTTCAGAAGGTAAATGGAATTTTCTGGACAAAATTTTATACTGGACCATGAAATGTTTTTGAAGATTGTGGGAGTAGATGATAACAAGAAGATGTGGTATTAATTTGGGATTTTTTTGATCATCAGAACTATAGGTTGCTTCACAACCCATAGTGAAGATAGAGTTTCCCAAAGAAGAAAATGAATTATTGGGAAGAGACTGAGAATTGGAATTTGATCCAGAAGATGTGTGGCAAGATTTTGGCAAGATGATGAGGGCTTTGGATCACTTAGAGAAAGATTCAAAAGTTTCCTAAGTCCAAAGTCAACTGAAAAGATTCAAAACCCATCCAAACTGCAAATAAAGCCAGAAAGATTTTGAAAAGAAAAGTTGCCAAAAACCAGGGTGTCACAACTTGTTGCTCTAATCAAGTTACTGACTACTCAACTGTTCAGGATCCAAGAGAAACTCCAATGGCACAACAGGTCCCTTTTGTAAAACTTGTTTGTTTAACTGCTTTGCTGCTGCAACCGGTTGCTCTAATGATGTTAATAACTTTACTTTTCAGCATCCAATCAAAACTCTTTAATTCCTTGTTTGTTTAACTGGGTTGCTGTTCTAACTCCCAGTTGAGATGTTTTGCTAACTTCAACTTTTCCGAATCCAAATGGAACTATAATGGCAAAACAGGTTAGCCCAAGATCAAAGAGCGAGGTCGCCATAGACGTTGGATCATCCCAAAGCAGTGGCACCGGCCTAACCGTGCATCATGAATTGCCAACTGCTGATGCTCTAGAGGCTAAACTATTGGTAGAAAGAGAGTCTGCTTCTGCACTTAGAGATGAAGTTGACATGTTGCGGAAGCAAACAGCACAATCAGAAGCAATACTCACGAAAACCATTAAATATTTGGTGGATTTCACAACGAAGCAAGCTAAGACTGACTGCATTGTTAAAGTCCTGGAGGAAAAAAGGAAATTAAAATCCCCCTTGGTAAATCATAGGTGAAATGTTTTTTCCATCGTTGAATGACCTTTGTGTTGTTTGTTCATGTAATGGATTGGAACCATTTGTTTTAGAGATCATGTAATAATTGTTTTTTGGTATGTATTTTTTTTGAGCACGAGTATGTAATAATTGATAAGAACATGAGACAATTCATTTTTTTTGTTGAGGCAAAGACATTTCATTTTGTTTGCTATGCCAGTCCTAAAAAATATGCCAATCGGGCTGATTCTGCATTCAGCAAAAATAGTAGTATAGATGGGCCTTAAGTGGCACGCATCTGAAAGGGCCAAGATGTTGTACTAGCTTTGGTACAAAAAAAGATGCCCTTCTAGCCAAAAACAGTACAACGGCCTGGCTTATGTATGTTAGTTCATATTATTGATCCATATACTCTATATGTGGTCATATGTCTGTTAGTATTCTATATTAATTGTTGGTTGGCTCAGTATTTTGAATTTTGAGACATCGCTTGGCTTCTGAAATTCATATATAAATGGGAGTACACTATATGCTACTTGTGTCATACATGTTACACTTGAGTTGAACATAAAGTGGTTTCAAATATTCGTATTCACCTTAAACTGGATTCAACCTTTTGAATTCGAGTATCATGGCATTTGTAAATCATATTCATATATAAAGGTGGGCTACATCTTTTTTGTGCTTTCGAAAATATATAAAAAGACATAGAATGATTTATAAAGATTCGTATAAGAATACAAAATGGATTCGAATTTAGTTGCCAGGGTAAACGTGAATGCTTATTCTCCCAAAATTCGAAAGAAATGGCAAAACACCCACTCCCACATAGGCTGCCCGAAACCAGTGTTTGGGAGATGGACATTACTGTCTACCCCTGACACACACAACCTATAGGCCCGATTTCCATCGCTCTAAATAGGGGTAGGTTTGTAACTTCACTCAGACGTGACACGACCGCCTCTCACCCCATTCAGAAATGGTGGGCGCCAAACGTGGGCGGCAAAACACATTTGATTCAAGCTCGTCCCAAAGACCTCTCTCTCCCACTTCATTTCCCCATTCATACACGGTGGGCGTCAAAACAAACTCTCCTCGGCCGAAATCGATCTAGGCAAATATTTTAAGTAGGGGCAGGTTTGTAACTTCACTCATACGTGACACAACCGCCTTACCTGTCAGCCCCGTTCATACACCGTGGGAGCCAACCGTGGGCACCAAAACACCCTCTCCTCGCCCGACGAGACGTCCAAAATTTTAAACGGGGGCTAAGTTCATAACTTCCCCACATTTCAGACAAGCGCGTCCCAAAGACATGGTTCCCCCTACCCCTCTCCCTCCATTTTCCCATTCATACACCATCGGCGCCAGAACACCATCTCCACACCAGCCTCCTCCGTCCGCCCTCCTCCACCATGCCAGAGTGCCTACCTAGAACGCGTCGTCCACTACAAGAGATCGACGTTCCTCATCCATGGCATCGGACCAGGAGCCTTGCATCACGCCCTCTCGCTTCATCCGCGCCGTCGTCCACCTTGCCGGGGCCGCTCCCACGACGTTCTCGTCCACCGCAACGGGACTTATCCCCCGATGCCTTCGTCTACCATTGCAGATCTGCTTCCACGTCATCAACAGCCATCGCACCCCCGATGCCTACACGGCGCTGTAAGAGAGGTGGTACTCTTTCATATCTGCTCAACTTTTTGATCTCAACCAGAAAATAGTTCGTCACTTGTTTACTGTACTTTCTTTTCAGCTCTTAGAATCTTAGTTGTTAGTTCAACGCAAACATTAGTTGCTAAGTAGCCTTTGTGTGGTTTGCAGCTTTAGATCTGCCATGGCACAATCATAATACGGTTTAATTGATCATGCTTAGGGTTTCCCCCCTTTTATGATCAATATACGATCAGCCTACGTGCTTCGTGTCATAATAGCACTGCTCCACCCATCAAGCCAAACAAGCTTAGTTTTTCAAATACGAATCTGATATGATGCTGATATTAGTAAAACAGAGTCATTTAATTGGTCAGCTAAGTGTTCCTAATTTAGTTTCAAAATGCATGTGCGCCGCTGGGGCGGATCTACAGGGTGGCCAGCGTGGGCCGCGGCCTACCCTGGGATTTTGGGTCGGCTTGTATACCATAAGAGATTAGAACATGGTCAGACAGCCAATGTGAAAGTGCAACTATTCCCCGGTTGGTTTTGGTAATCAATAACAACATATACATCATTGATCTATTTCTTATTGCTAGTATATTTCAGAGAAGATCAATGATTGGCATGGCAAGGATTAATGGATGTTGACCCCTCAAAATGCAAATGACAAAGATTGGGAAAGCTTCAAGATTCTATATTTTTGGTTAAGTGATCCGAGATCACATTGAGTCCATAGGAAAAGCCAATACTATTAAAAGGGATGAGGTTTTGGTCATGACGCAATTTCTCAAATGCTTAGTGATATTGCTCCAAAACTCTCAAATATTTCTCCACTTCCATCCTATCCAAAACCCTAAAAGTTGATTTCGGTCCCACCGAAACTTTCCTATCCGGACCCACCGAGACTACTATACACTATGCCACACGCCAAACCCTAACTTATCGGTCTCACCGAGAAGGCTTGACCAACTTGCTGTAACGTTGTTAATTCACTTCGGAATTTCCGAGATGAAATTTTCGGTCTCATCGAGACCTGGTCTTGCCCTAGCCATTGCACTTCGGTCTCACCGAGAAGGTTATATCGGTCCCACCGAAAAGCCTAACGTTCATGTCTTTTACACTAGTCGGTCTCACCGAGATTTCATGTCGGTGTCACCGAGTTGGGTCAAAGACTTGTAACGGTTGGATTTTAGGTGAAGGCTATATATGCCCCTCCACCACCCTCTTACCAAGTAAGAGAGTCATCAGAACGTGCCTACATTTCCACCATACATTTTCTGGGAGAGAACCACCTACTCATGTGTTGAGATCAAGATATTCCAATCCAACCATTTGAACCTTGATTTCTAGCCTTTCCCAAGTTGCTTTCCACTCAAATTCTTCTTCCACCAAATCCAAATCTGTGAGGAACTATTTGAGTGTTGGGGAGACTATCATTTGAAGCACAAGAGCAAGGAGTTCATCATCAACACACTGTCTATTACCTTTTGGAGAGTGGTGTCTCCTAGATTGGTTAGGTGTCACTTGGGAGCCTCCAAGATCATGTGGAGTGGAGTTGAACCAAGGAGTTTGTAAGGGAAAGGAGATTGCCTACTTCATGAAGATCTACCCCGAATGAGGCTAGTCCTTCGTGGACGGAAGCCATGGTGGAATAGACAAGGTTGCTTCTTCGTGGACCCTTTGTGGGTGGAGCCCTCCGTGGACTCGCGCAGCCGTTACCCTCCATGGGTTGAAGTCTCCATCAACGTGGACGTACGATAGCACACCTATCAGAACCACACCAAAAATCATCGTGTCTTCATTGCGTTTGAAATCTCCAATCCCCTCCTTTACTTACATGTGCAATGTTTTACTTTCCGCTGCTACACTCTTAGAATTGCATGTGTAGGGTGTTACTTGACTTGGTATACTTGCTAAAATCTGCCCACAACTAAAATTGGGAAAATGATAGATTTTTATTTGGTCAAGTAGTCTAATCACCCCCCCTGTAGACATACTTTCGATCCTACAAGCGGTATCAGAGCTTTGGTCTCCATTGCATTGGTTTCACAACCTAGGAGAGGATGGCATCTAGTGAGGGTAACTATCACCTTAGAGGTCCATACTTCGATGGTACAAACTTTGCTAGTTGGAAACATAAGATGAAAATGCATATTCTTGGTCATAACCCCGCCGTTTGGGCTGTTGTTCGTGTTGGCTTGCAAGGTGAATTCTTTGAGGATGGTAAGGAACAGGATCGTGAAGCAACCGCGGAAGAATTGAGGATGTTGCAACACAATGCTCAAGCTTGTGACATTCTCTTCAACGGTTTGTGCCCCGAGGAGTTTAACAAGATCAGCCACCTCGAGAATGCAAAGGAAATTTGGGATACTTTGGTTGATATGCACGAGGGTACCGAGTCCGTCAAGGAATCCAAATTGGATGTGCTTCAAAGTCAACTTGGCAAGTTCAAGATGAAGGATGGTGAAGGAGTCGCTGAAATGTACTCTAGGCTTGCTCTCATCAGAAATGAGATTGCAGGCTTTGGAAGTGAAGAGATGACCGACAAATTCATCATCAAGAAGATCCTTAGAGCTTTGGATGGAAAAAACGATACCGTGTGCACATTGATCCAAATGATGCCAAATTACAAAGATCTCAAGCCTACGGAAGTCATTAGAAGGCTTGTTGCTCATGAGATGTCACTCAAGGACAAAGAGGAGCTACACAACAAATCAAGTGGTGCTTACAAAGCCTCAACCGATGCTCCCACAACTTCAAGCGACAAGCTAGTATCCAATGAAGAGATAAGCCTAATGGTGAAAAGGTTCAACAAGTTTTACAAGAACAAAGGAAAAGAAAGAAGCTCAAGCTCAAGACACTATGAGATAAAATCATCAAGTCATGACCGAAATTGCTATAATTGTGGAAGATCCAGACACTATTCCAATGAGTGTACGGCACCTCACAAGAAAAGAGACGAATCACCAAAAGGAAGACAAAGAAGACATGAATCACCTCACAAGGAGAGAAGGAGTAGAGATGATCGTTATGAATGAAGATCTTCTCGAAGAAGCAAGGATTTGGAAAGGAAGGACAAGTCATCCAAGAGCTACACAAGAAGAAGACATCAAGCTCATGTTGGTGAATGGATTTCCGGCTCCGTCACCGACAAACACTCCGAAAGAAGTTATCACTCCAACTCCGACTATAGTCAAGATGAAGGTGTTGCCATACTTATTCTTGTATCCTCCAACTCCAATGATATATTTGATTCACCAAATGAAGGAATTGGAAGATGCTTCATGGCAAAAGGCCCCAAGGTATCTGATAACCCACAAGTATAGGGGATCAATTGTAGCTTTTTCGATAAAAAGAGTGTCGAACCCAATGAGGAGCTAAAGGTAGAATTAATATTCCCTTCAAGTTCTATCGACCACCGATACAACTCTACGCACACTTACGTTCGCTTTACCTAGAACAAGTATGAAACTAGAAGTACTTTGTAGGTGTAATGCTAGAACTACTTTGCAAGAATAAAACTAGGAGTACTTTGTGAGAATAAAACTATGAGTAATTTGCAAGATAATAAAAGCTAGTTGATTAGTAGAAAGATTTGTCCATAGGCAATCGATAACTAGACCGGTAATCATTATTGCAATTTTATATGAGGGAGAGGCATGAGCTAACATACTTTCCGTACTTGGATCATATGCACTTATGATTGGAACTCTAGCAAGCATCCGCAACTACCAAAGATCATTAAGGTAAAACCCAACCATAGCATTAAGTATCAAGTCCCCTTTACTCCCATACGCAACAACCCCCTTACTTGGGTGTAAGCTTCTATCACTCTAGCCGCCCACTATAAGAGAATTATGAACGTATTGCAAACCCTACAGCGGGAAAAAAGGTGTTACACCACTGCATAGAGGGGGAGAGAGTTGGTGTTGACGGCGGCGAGGTTGTTGATGTAGATCGCCGTCACGATGATTGCCCCGGCGGCGTTCTGGCGCCACCGGGAGAGACGGGGAGAGAGCCCCCCTCCTTCTTCTTCTGGCTTGGCCTCCCCCCTAGATGGGAGGAGGTTTTCCCCTCTGGTACTTGGCCTCCATGGCACCCAGAGGGGCGGGAGCCCCTCTGAGATTGGATCTCTCTCTCTGTTCTCTTCTGTTTCGCGTTCCTGTTTTTTAGCCTTTCACCGTTTCTTAAATTCCCGGAGATCCATAACTCCGATTGCGCTGAAATTTTAACACGATTTTTCCCCCGATATTAGCTTCCTTGCGGCTGAAGAAGAGCCCCCACCGACTTACGGTGTGCCCACGAGGCACCACCGCGTGACAGGGGGGCCCGCACCCAGGTGGCTTGTGGAGGCTGTGGGCCTCCGTTTGCGTTGATTCCACCTCCCAAAAATCACATATATTCCAAAATATTTCTCCATAAAATTTTGTTGCATTTGCACTTCGTTTGATATGGATTTTCTATGAAACAAAAAACAAGCAGAAAACAGGAACTGGCGCTGGGCACTGGATCAATATGTTAGTCCCAAAAATAATATAAAATGTTGCCAAAAATATGTGAAAGTTGTAGAATATTGTCATGAAACAATCAAAAATTATAGATACGACGGAGACGTATCAGCATCCCCAAGCTTAATTCCTGCTCGTCCTCGAGTAGGTAAATGATAAAAAAGATAATTTTTGATGTGGAATGCTACCTAGCATAACCTTGATCATATAATCTAATCATGGCATGAATATTAAGTCACGAGTGATACAAAGCAATAGTCTATAATTTGATATAAAGACATCAATACTCAGGCATCCCAACAAACAATCATGCCTTTCAGAATAAAAATGCTAAAGAAAGTTATCCCTACAAAATCATATGATCCTGTCATGCTCCATCTTCTTAACACAAAATATTTATCATGAACAACCCCGGTTTTACCCAAGCAATTGGTTCATACTTTTTAACGCGCTTCAGCTTTTTCAACCCCCACGCAATACATGAGCGCGAGCCATGGACATAGCATTATGGGTGGAATAGAATGCGGTGGTAGGGATCAATAAGGAGAAGTCGAAAAGGGAGAAATTCTCGCATTAACTAGGCGGATCAACGGGCTATGGAGATGCCCATCAATCGATATCAATGTGAGGAGTAGGGATTGCCATGCAACGGATGCACTAAGAACTATAAGTGTATGAAAGCTCAAACTGAAAACTAAGTGGGTGTGCATCCAACTTGCTTGCTCATGAAGACCTCGGGCATTTGAGGAAGCCCATCATCGGAATATACAAGCCAAGTTCTATAATGAAAAATTCCCACTAGTGTGAAAGTGACAACATAGGAGACTCTCTATATGAAAAACATGGTGCTACTCTAAAGCACAAGTGTGGAAAAGGATAGTAACATTGCCCCTTCTCTCTTTTTCTCTCATTTCATTTTTTTGTTTTCTCCTTTTTTTTCTTTTTTTTCTCTTCTTTTTTTCTTTTTTTATGGGCTCTTTTTGGCCTCTCTTTTTTTCTTTTCTTTCCCCTTTTTTTTATTTTTTGTCCGGAGTTTCATCCCGACTTGTGGGGGAATCATAGTCTCCATCATCCTTTCCTCACTGGGACAATGCTCTAATAATGATGATCATCACACTTTTATTTACTTACAACTCGATATTACAACTCGATAAAAACTACACAAGATGACTCTATATGAATGCCTCTGGCAGTGTACCAGGATGTGCAATGATCTAGCGTACCAAAGATATCAAAAAATGGACAAGCCATGAAAAATATCATGCTAGCTATCTTACGATCATGCAAAGCAATATGACAATGAATGCTCAAGTCATGTATATGATGATGACGGAAGTTGCATGGCAATATATCTCGTAATGGCTATGGAAATGCAATGATAGGTAGGTATGTTGGATGTTTTGAGGAAGATATAAGGAG
This sequence comes from Elymus sibiricus, assembly GCA_039707655.1. Lineage (NCBI taxonomy): Eukaryota > Viridiplantae > Streptophyta > Magnoliopsida > Poales > Poaceae > Elymus > Elymus sibiricus. The sequence continues at coordinate 261,684,535 of CM077674.1, forward strand.
GCTTAAGTGTGATAGAGTGTATCATATCATGGGGTTTGGATGCACTGGCGAAGTTTGCACTAACTCTCAAGGTGAGAAAGGGCAATGCACGGTATCGAAGAGGATAGCAAATTGCGGAAAGGTGAGAGTGCGTATAATCCATGGACTCACATTAGTCATAAAGAACTCATATACTTATTGCGAAAGTCTATTAGCCCTCGAAGCAAAGTACTACTACGCATGCCCCTAGGGGGGAGGTTGGTAGGAGTTAACCATCGCGCGCCCCCGACCGCCACACAAAGGAAGACAATCAAGAATAAATCATGCTCCAACTTCTTAGCATAACGACAGACCATACGTGCATGCTTCGGGAATCACAAACCTTAACACCAATATTCTTACTAAACCACAATTATTCACTAGTACCTCCCACATATCACCATCTTAATATCGCAAAACTATTGCAAGGAATCAAACTTATCATATTCAGCGATCTACAAGTTTTATGTAGGATTTTATGACTAACCATGTGAATGACCAATTTCGGTTGACTCTCTAAATAGATATAAGTGAAGCATGAGAGTTTAATTCTTTCTACAAAAGACCACACTCTAATGAATATAAGTGAAGCAAAAGAGCATTCTACAAATAACGGTTTTCCTATATGTAGAGAAACATGCAATCCAAACTTCAAATGATATAAGTGAAGCACATGAAGCATTTTATAAAGCCATACTCAAAAGATATAAGTGAAGTGCATGAAGCATTCTATAAATCAACCAAGGACTATCTCATACCAGCATGGTGCATTATTAAAAGAAAAATAAAAAGCACACGACGCTCCAAGAATTTACGCGTATCATGTGAACAAAACAAAAACCGAGACATACCGATAATTGTCGAAGAAAGATGGGATGCCTTCTGGGGCATCCCCAAGCTTAGACGGTTGAGTCTCCTTGAATATTTACTTGGGGTGCCTTGGGCATACCCAAGCTTGAGCTCTTGCCTCTCCTTATTCTCCTCATATCGTTACCTCCTCGATCTTCGAACACTTCATCCACACAAAACTTAACCGAACTTTTTATTAGAGGGGTTAGTACATATAACATCAAATCCCATCATGTCCTGCTGTAAAATTATTGTATAATTATAATCAAACATTACCCACTGTATGCTATCATAATTCTATGACTCCCAAGTCAATGGGGCTCAACAAGATTTCAAACATACGCAAATAAAGAAACTATAACAGCAATCTGTGAAAACAGGACAGTCTGTAAAGATGCAGATGGTACATACACTTCTGTAACTCAAAAAATTCTGAAAAATTAGGACAAAATAAAAAAATTTCATATAAGTACTGTGTAAAAATTTTAGAATTTTTTCACATCCCAGTAAAATAAAAAAATTCAAGCACTACAGCAAAAGTTTCTGTTTTTTCACAGCACACACCAAACAAGCAATTTAATCATCCTAAAGGTAAATCTTGGCACATTATTTTTATAATACAATGGATTTATACAAGGGGATAATTACTTTTGCGAGAAACTTCCATGAAAAATTCTACATTGTTTCCATGAGCATGAACACAAGTGTTCAAGGTCGACCCTCACTTCTCCAATGCATAACCTTCCAATCGCTTCTCTTTTTGAAAAAGTTTTTAGGTTCCCCTCTATATTTTTTGTTTTTAAACTTTTTAAAAGCACACTAGAGAAATAAATGACTCTCTAAAACTTCCAGGTTGTCTCCCAGGCAGCGCTTTCTTTAAAGCCATTAAGCTAGGCATAAAGTGCTCAAGTAATCGATCCACCCGGCTCCCAAGGTATATCAAAGCCAATTTTAATTAACAATGATTTGTAATTTAGTAGTGAGCACAAAGCAATATATATCATGCAATGACGAAGTCTAACTCTCTTCCTATGCATCGGCATGTCATAAGAGAACAATTCATGCACATCAAGTAAAGGCCAATGCATGGTATTAACAGTTTCTTGCAATTTTATCGTATTGGAAACATAGAGAGGTGGAGATGTAGTTCCTCTCTCATAATAATTGCAATTAGGAGCAGCAAGCACATGCATATCATATTCATCAAAATCATCATGTGTAACGGTAAAATGCAACCCATCAATATAATCCTTAATAAGCACAAACTTCTCTGATATAGTGTAGTTTGGAGAATTCAAAAAGATAATAGGACTATCATGTGTGGGTGCAATAGCAACGATTTCATGTTTAACATAAGGAACTATAGCAAGTTCATCTCCATAAGCATCATTCATATTGGCATCATGGCCACAAGCATAATTCAAATTGGCATCATGGCCACAAGCATAGCAAGCATCAATTTCATCAAAAAGGGATATTTCAAACGAATCAAAGGGATCATAGCAATCATCATAGCATTCATCCTTCGGTAAGCACGAAGGGAAATTAAACAATGTATGAGTTGAAGAGTTACTCTCATTAGAAGGTGGGCACGGGTAGCTAATGCGCTCTTCCTCCTTTTGTTCTTCGCTCTCCTCATCATCTTTTTCATCCAATGAGCTCACAGTGTCATCAATTTCTTCTTCCATAGATTCCTGCAAAATATTAGACTCTTCTTGGACAGCGGAGACTTTCTCAATAAATTCATCAATATCGGCATTGTATTTATAATTCTCATAGCAATATTTAAGTATAGCAAAATTTTCAGATCTGTAAACGGCATCATCACAATCTTCATACTTTTCAAACTAAGATTCAATTTCATAAGCACCCTTAAAAGCAACAAATTCTTCTATTCGTTCCACATCATAGTAATCATATATACCATTAGAATAAGAAGCCAAGGTTTCATTATCATTAAATTCACATGAAAAGGGAAGGTGTGGAGCCTTCATCCTAGAGCAACAAGTATAATCATATCTCAAGCATAAATTCCAAGCATACCATTGCAAATAAACAATTTGATCCCATAAGAGTTTCCCTTTTTGAGACAAGTGATAATCCCTATAGTATTCACGTTGATCCAACGTGTCTCCCATTATCAAGTTGAATGGCGTTTTCTCAGGATTATCAAAGTAGTGTTTAATATTTTTCACATAACGAGCATCGAGGGTTTTAGGAGGTTCCCCATCTCCATGAGTAGCAAGTACAACTAATTTTTTTGGTATTTCGTGTTCCATATCCATAACTAAAGATAGAGAACAACCTAGAACAGAAAATAAATCTACTTAGTGATAAAGCAAACAAGGGCACACGAGAATATCAACCCCACGCTATTGCTCCCCACAACGGCGCCAGAAAAAGGTCTTGATAACCCACAAGTATAGGGGATAAATAAGAGTGTTGAACCCAACGAGGAGATAAAGGTAGAATTAATATTCCCTTCAAGTTCTATCAACCACCGATACAACTCTACGCACACTTACGTTCGCTTTACCTAGAACAAGTATGAAACTACAAGTACTTTGTAGGTGTAATGCTAGAACTACTTTGCAAGAAAAAACTTGGAGTACTTTGCGAGAATAAAACTACGAGTAATTTGCAAGATAATAAAAGCTAGTTGATTAGTAGAAAGCTTTTGTAACACAAGAGAAAGATTTGTCCATAGGCAATCGATAACTAGAACGGTAATCATTATTGCAATTTTATATGAGGGAGAGGCATGAGCTAACATACTTTCCGTAGTTGGATCATATGCACTTATGATTGGAACTCTAGCAAGCATCCGCAACTTCCAAAGATCATTAAGGTAAAACCCAACCATAGCATTAAGTATCAAGTCCCCTTTACTCCGATACGCAACAACCCCCTTACTCGGGTGTAAGCTTCTGTCACTCTAGCCACCCACTATAAGAGAATTATGAATGTATTGCAAACCCTACAGCGGAAAAAGAGGTGTTACACCACTGCATAGAGGGGGAGAGAGTTGGTGTTGACGGTGGCGAGGTTGTTGGTGTAGATCGCCGTCACGATGATTGCCCCGGCGGCATTCCGGCGCCACCGGGAGAGAGGGGGAGAGAGCCCCCCTCCTTCTTCTTCTGGCTTGGCCTCCCCCTAGATGGGAGGAGGTTTTCCCCTCTGGTCCTTGGCCTCCATGGCACCCGGAGGGGCAGGAGCCCCTCTGAGATTGGATCTCTCTCTCTCTGTTCTCTTCTGTTTCGCGTTCCTATTTTCTGGCCTTTCACCTTTTCTTAAATTCCTGGAGATCCGTAACTCCGATTGCGCTGAAATTTTAACACGATTTTTTTCCCGGATATTAGCTTCCTTGCGGCTGAAGAAGAGCCCCAACCGACTTACGGTGTGCCCACGAGGCACCACCACGCGCCAGGGGGGGCCCGCGCCCAGGTGGCTTGTGGAGGATGTGGGCCTCCGTTTGCATTGATTCCACCTCCCAAAAATCATATATATTCCAAAATAATTCTCCGTAAAATTTTATTGCATTTGGAATTTATTTGATATGGATTTTCTGTGCAACAAAAAACAAGCAGAAAACAGGAACTGGCACTGGATCAATATGTTAGTCCCAAAAATAATATAAAATGTTGCCAAAAATATGTGAAAGTTGTAGAATATTGGCATGAAACAATCAAAAATTATAGATACGACGGAGACGTGTCAGTATCACACCCCGAATACTTTGACTTCAATAGTGATGATGATGATTTAATTGTTGATAAGACTAGTGATATGAGCTACAATGAAAATGCTTGTAATCATAGTCAAGAGGAAATTAATGACAATGCTATGAAGGAGATTGAACGTCTAACTAAAGAACTAAACACTCTTAAGTTAGCTCATGAAACAACTCAAGAGGATCATACAGAGCTTTTAAGATCTCATGAGAAGCTACGCTTCGAGAAGCTAAATTTAGAGCAAGAGCATGAGTTTCTTAAAGCTATCAATGATGATCTTCGAAAGAAGAGTTCTTCATATCTTGCCAAACGTTTACTCTTGTCTACATTCATGCCCCAAGTTAAATCTATGCAAACTAGTAACAAGGGTAAAAAGGGTTCTACCTCTAGTAGTAACAATAACAATGCTAAATCCAATGTTGTTACTTCTAGTAGTTCTATTGATTCCACTAATGATTCTCTTAGCCAAGTTACACTTGAGCAAGAAAACGATTTATTGAAAGGAATTATAGAAAAGGGTGTCTACAAGAGCCTTGCCAGGAGGAAGCAATTTGAGGAAATTGTGCGCAAGCAAGGAAGGCACCGGAAGAACCAAGGTATTGGTTTTGAACAAAAGTTCAATGCCAATGGATTTGAGTGGGAGGAAGATCAATACCCCCAGACGAAGTTTGTTCCTCAACAAGAGAAGTATGATCCTACTTCTTTCAAGGGGACACAAGCTCAAGATGATCTTCCATCTCAAGACGACAAGCTAAAAGTCAAGGACAAGCTTCTAGAAGAGATTGGCTCATTTGAAGGACCACCTCAAGCTTTGGTCAAGTGGGTTCCCAAGACTTCATCAAGTGCTACCACAACTCCAAGGATTCCCATCAAGTTGATGTGGATCCCAAAGAAGAAGAACTAGATAGTTCTTGAGGGTGACTCCGCCAACACACTTCACTCACATTCATTTATGGCAAGAACTTGTGCAACCAACTTCAACATCTTGCACTAGTTCATGGAGTCACAAACCCTCTTGTTGGTAAGGCAAGGGACAAGGTATTCAATGCATTCATGGACATCATCATATGTGTATTTCACTCTATGTCTATGGATATCCTTGTATGTTCCTTGTGTTGAAAGTGCAAAACTCCAAGGATTGCTCCCAACTCTTGATGGTCTACATCAACATTGAGCATCCACATCTTCAACATCTACATGAAGTCATCATCGACAAAACCCAAGGTTAGTTCATCCTTCCTTGGGGGGATATCACATCTAGGGGGAGCTTTGCTCTAAGACTTGAGCTAAAGCAACTCTAATGGTGTGAACACATCAATGCTTTATGTAAAAGTGGTAACCCCACTTGTGCTTAAACGATGAGTATGACCTATGATCAAATGTTCTCATTTGGCTCCTAAGTCAATATACTCATATATAGATGACTATGTCATCGCCCATTGCTTGATAGATACTAGAATTGGGTGTGCATGTTTTACACATATTTTAATTGCTATCTTATTGTGTGAGCATGTTGCAATGCATTTTTCTTCATTCGAGGACATCCATTTGTTGTTTTGATTGTCTTGGTTTTTCTAGCCAAGTGGATGTACAAGAATGCCTAAGCTCCTTCTCTAGCTATCTATTCTTTCTTGTCTCAAATTCTATTCTTGCTATATCACAAAAACTTGAACAAGTCTCTATCGGACCCTCCGGGTGAGGAGCACTCGGAGCCACCGATCCGCTTAGGGCTGAACTCCAAAACCTTCTAGATGTCTTTCGGTTAGACCAACCCATTCTCATTCGGTCTCACCGAAACCATTTAGACTGATCAGATTTTTAATCTCGGTGCAACCGACATGAATCATCTCGGAGCCACCGATACGCCAAACTGCAAGCAGTTGCACGTCTCGGTGCCACCGATTCGCTTCAATCGGAGCCACCGACAGCCAGTGGGTATATATATCCAGCGGGTTCGTTCGATTGAAATTTCTCAAAACCCTTCGAACTCGCACCCCACTGCTGCCGTCGCACTAGTACACGGATCGTCGCCTTTGTCTCCAGCGTGCCCTCGCAGCCGGATTCTGTCACCGTCAACGACATTCGTCACCACCGTTGCCGCCGTAGAGGATCTCCACCAAGTTGGGGTGAGATTCGATCCTCTAGTGCTTCAAATTTTTGATTTCATGCACTAGAGCTGTTGCGCCCGCAATTATCACAAGGATTGAAATTTCTATTCTAGCAAACTCTGTAGAGATTGATTTTGAACTTTAGGGTTAGGGTTGCTCAGATTTTATCTCGGTTTGACCGAATTGAAAGACTCGAGCTCACCGATTTGGCCTTTGGCCATTGCACTCAGTACACATCGGTGCCGCCGAGATGTACTGGTCGGTGAAACCGAATCTATAGTTTTTGTAGAACCCTAGCGCTTCAGAGAGACCGGGATACACATCGGTCTGACCGAAACAGTGTGGCCAAGTCTCTGTTGCTGCTATCGGTGCTACCAAGACTATCAAATCGGTGACTCCGAAATACTCTCTGTGAAAACCTAAAACATTTGGATTCAAATTGTTTTCAAAATGCTGTTGTAGCCAAAGAGTATGGCACCAGGAAAGAAAGAGGTGTCACAAGAAAGGTTTCTGCCTCTACTGCAGCCAAGAGAGGCATAACACTCACACTTGAGCAGCCAAGTGGTTCAGAAGCAAAAGCTCCCAAGAAAAAGAGAGAAAGGAAGCAGACAGCACATGTGATCTTCAGGCCTACATCCATGAGAAGGGATGATGCTACAGATGAGGAAGCTGATAATCCACCTCCTCCCAAGCAGCAGAAGCTTATGGGAGATGCCATCAAGACAGCTGCCCCTTCCAAGGCCAAGCCTGCAGCAACTAAAACAAAGAGAACAACCAGAGATGTTCCAGCAAGTGAAAAGAACAAGGCCCCAATGCCTGAGAGAGAAGAAGAGGAATAGGAAGAAGCCCAAGTGCTTATGAAGTTAAGGCCCAAGTTGCCGGAACACAATGATGATCACCCAATAGCTGAGAATATGAAGAAGAGGAAAGATGCTGGTCTCAGGAAATGGAGGGAATCAGACCCCTATTCAGTCAGGAGGAGAACTGCAGTTGACTACAGATTCCGCACCAAGGAGCAACAAGATTTCTATGAAACAATGTTGCTTGACAAGAAGCCAATTGTCAGTGATATGAAATGGGTGGACTGGAAGTATATTGATGCAAATGAAGACTACTTCCCCCATGTTCATGAGGACTTCAGATCTATTGATCTTGATGAGTTCATTGGAAAGAAGTTGACTAGCTGGAATGATGAGATGATCATGCAGTTTTACTCTACAGCTCATTTCTATCCCAATGGGAGGATTGTCTGGATGACAGAGGGTGTTAGATATCAGTCCAGTGTACAAGAGTGGGCCACATTGCTTGGTGTGCCAGAAGCTGAAGAAAATGACATTAACGTGTATGCTAAGTCCAAGATGGGACATAATGCCATGGCAAACCTGTACATAGAGATTCCAGAGAAAGAGAAAGAGAACCACAAGATTGGTTCAGTATACTATCTGCTTGCAGGGCTTACTACATCCAACACAATCATGAGGCATACCTTGATGCCCAAATCAGGAGATGATAGGATGATCAGAGGACACTCCATCAACATGCTGCATCACATAGACCAACATGAGAGAATTAAAGTGATGGATCTCATAGTTGAAACTATCAAGAGGACAGCTGCTGATCAGAAAAGGTCTTGTGGATTTGCCCCTCATATCCAGATACTCATCAACTCCAAGGGGACAAACAAGTCTTTTCAGCTGGATCGTGAACATTTGCCACTTCGTCCAGAATTTGAGGACAACACAGTCACTATGGATGCATCACATCCTACCTCAGCTGAAGCACAGGCTAGTGCAGAAGCTGCAAGATCTTCTAGGCCAAGTGTTCCTCCTGCTCCAGTGTTGAAAACCAAGGATCAGATGCAACATCTTCTACAAGCCACTCTGAGAATTGAGAAGAGTTTGGCTGACATGGCTGCAAATCAGAAGAGCCTTGAGAGGATTGTTGAGACAAAGTTTCATGACCTAGATGTTAAGGTCACAGAGATCCAGACAGTGGTTGAGACACTGAAATCTCAAGTGGATGAAGTTAGGAAGGGCACCGGCAGTGATGATGAAGAGCATCAGGGCACAGGTCTACCTATGACAACTCAGTTCCAAAGGATGCCTAGATCTGCTGCTCTGCCAGTCACTTCCAGAGCCACAGACTCTGCCCCTGCTGCTACTACCACAGTTCCACTTTCAGCACCTCCAGTATCAACACCTCCAGCTCCTCAGACATCCATAGAGATCTTCGTAGATGCACTTATCTCCACTCCAACAACGTCTATGCACACCGGCGCTGCAAGTGAGAAGACTTCATCACCAGGAGCTACCGGAGATCGAGCCTAGAGCAACGATTAGCTCTATACATATTTGAACTTTTTGGTACTTGTTGCCAAAGGGGGAGAATTTGTATAGATCATTAGGCTTCGAGAGAGAGTGCTTTGCTTTTGTTTGTTTGTCTTTTTGAGATTTTTGCTACTTGGTTTACTGCTTTGTTTGATGCTTGTATGAGATACTACTTTATTGTGTGCTTGGTCATACCGTACATTATTGCTATGCTTGCTTGAATATCCATTTGCATGCTCTTGTATGATCATTCAGTTGTTTGGTTGGTGATGAGTTCTAATTGCTATGCAATATTATCATTTTGAGCACTCCACCAAGATGTATGTGACATGGAAGAGTGACCCACTATCCTAATCGATTGTGCATTTGCACTCAAACGCAAATTTTTAAATAATGCACAAATTTAGGAGGAGCTCTTACTTATCACATACTTCTCGAAGCGACGATATATTTCATTGATTATATCATTTGTTGAAGCTTTGATCTGTATGTTGTCATCAATTACCAAAAAGGGGGAGATTGAAAGTGCAACTATTCCCCGGGTGGTTTTGGTAATCAATAACAACATATACATCATTGATCTAATTATTATTGCTAGTATATTTCAGAGAAGATCAATGATTGGCATAGCAAGGATTAATGGATGTGGACCCCTCAAAATGCTAAGGACAAAGATTGGCAAGAGAGGTGGTACTCTTTCATATCTGCTCAACTTTTTGATCTCAACCAGAAAATAGCTCGTCACTTGTTTACTGTACTTTCTTTTCAGCTCTTAGAATCTTAGTTGTTTGTTCAACGCAAACATTAGTTGCTAAGTAGCCTTTATGCGGTTTGCAACTTCAGATCTGCCATGGCACATTCATAATAGAGTTTAATTGATCATGCTTAGGGTTTCCCCCCTTTTATGATCACTATACGATCAGCCTACGTGCTTCGTGTCATAATAGCACTGCTCCACCCATCAAGCTAAACAAGCTTAGTTGTTCAAATATGAATCTGATATGATCCTGATATTAGTAAAACAAAGTCGTTTAATTGGTCAGCTAAGTGTTCCTAATTTAGTTTCGAAATGCATGTGCGCCGCTGGGGCGGATCTACAGGGTGGCCATCGTGGGCCGCGGCCCACCCTGGGATTTTTGGTTGGATTGTATACCATAAGAGATTAGAACATGGTCAGCCAGCCAATGTGAAAGTGCAACTATTCCCCGTGTGGTTTTGGTAATCAATAACAACATATACATCATTGATCTCATTCTTATTGCTAGTATATTTCAGAGAAGATCAATGATTGGCATAGCAAGGATTAATGGATGTCGACCCCTCAAAATGCTAAGGACAAAGATTGGCAAAGCTTCAAGATTCTATATTTTTGGTTAAGTAATCCAAGATCATATTGAGTCCATAGGAAAAGCCAATACAATTAAAAGGGGATGAGGTTTTGGTCATGACTCAGTTGCTCAAATGCTTAGTGATATTGCTCCAAAACTCCCAAATATTTCTCCACTACCATCCTATCCAAAACCCTAAAAGTTGATCTCGGTCCCACCAAAACTTTCCTATCCGGACGCACCGAGACTGCTATACACTATGCCACATGCCAAACCCTAACTTATCGGTCTCACTGAAATAGTTCTCGGTCTCACCGAGAAGGCTTGACCAACTTGCTGTAACGTTGTTTCTTCACTTTGGAATTTTCGAGATGAAATTTTCGGTCTCAACGAGACCTGGTCTTGCCCTAGCCATTGCACTTCGGTCTCACCGAGAAGGTTATATCGGTACCATCGAAAAGCCTAACGTTTATGTCTTTTACACTAGTCGGTCTCACCGAGATTTCATGTCGGTGTCATCGAGTTGGGTCAAAGACTTGTAACGGTTGGATTTTAGGTGAAGGCTATATATACCCCTCCACCACCCTCTTACCAAGTAAGAGAGCCATCAGAACGTACCTACATTTCCACCATACATTTTCTGAGAGAGAACCACCTACTCATGTGTTGAGATCAAGATATTCCAATCCAACCATTTGAACCTTGATTTCTAGCCTTTCCCAAGTTGCTTTCCACTCAAATTCTTCTTCCACCAAATCCAAATATGTGAGGAACTGTTTGAGTGTTGGGGAGACTATCATTTGAAGCACAAGAGCAAGGAGTTCATCATCAACACACCGTCTATTACCTTTTGGAGAGTGGTGTCTCCTAGATTGGTTAGGTGTCACTTGGGAGCCTCCAAGATCATGTGGAGTTGAACCAAGGAGTTTGTAAGGGCAAGGAGATCGCCTACTTCATGAAGATCTACCACGAGTAAGGTTGAAGGACGGAAGCCATGGTGGAATAGACAAGGTTGCTTCTTCGTGGACCCTTTGTGGGTGGAGCCCTCCGTGGACTCGCGCAACCGTTCCCCTTCGTGGGTTGAAGTCTCCATCAACATGGACGTACGATAGCACCACCTATCGGAACCACGCCAAAAATCATCGTGTCTTCATTGCGTTTGAAATCTCCAATCCCCTCCTTTACTTACATGTGCAATGTTTTACTTTCCGTTGCTACACTCTTAGATTTGTGTGTGTAGGGTGTTACTTCACTTGGTATACTTGCTAAAATCTGCCCACAACTAAAATTGGGAAAAGGATAGATTTTTATTTGGTCAAGTAGTCTAATCAACCCCCTCTAGACATAGTTTCGATACTACACAATGCCTTTGCTACAAAAAAGCCAATGCCTCCAGACCCCGATTCCCCTTTGTTCTGCTCCGCTTCCGATCTCTACTCGCCGCCAGCCGCCTGCCTCGCTGGCGACTTGCCGTGGCCGGATGCCATGACTTTAGGAGGAGACGCCGGACTAATAGGAGGTCAGGAGCCGCTCGCCCAACAGCGCCACCGCTGCCCGGTCGCGCCAGCGTGCCCAGCTTCCTAGTCCGCTCAGGGCTCAGGCGTGTAGCACCCCCTCAGCCAACTCGATTTATCCTGAGATGTGCCGTCCGCAACACTCAACATCCACTTCCCATCACCCATTTTCTAATTGGTTCATTACTCATTAGGCAGGAGTGCAGGACTGTCATTAGGGTTTGTTGTGTACTGAGTGCTACCTACATTTAATGGTTCAGATGTTTCAGTAATCTTTAGTACCTGTAGAGTTGACAGGGTATCAAAATTCCTAGCCTAGGAACAAACTCTAGTCATGTTGCATTATTGGTCATAGTGACATTGACCCAGCTTACTACCGCAGGCCAGGTTTGTTGACAATTTTACTAGTCTTTGTTACAATTCGATATGATATCCAAGTATTCACTTCGATTAATTGTGAAAAATAAGTGCTAGCCCAACTTCTTGATTCAGATTTTGGACGGTCTCTTACTGCAGTTACAATTCTACATACTTGTCCTAGTAACCTCACAAGTAATGATTCATTCACTAGCTCTATGCTTGCCTTGTCATATTTGTTGTCAATATTTTTTTAGGGTGGACCACCCTGTTTCAAAATCCTGGAACCGCATACATGAGTGAATAGTATTTCTCTGTGTGATCTCTTCCATCATGTGCGGGCAACAAACACTGCATTGTATAGAAATAAAACTGTTATATCCACCTTTTACATAGACTACGATCTTTTACATGGAATACAATCTGCCTACGTGCTTTGTGTCGCACTACCAGCACTCCACCCTTGAAGCTAAACATTATGCCACTCATAATTCGGAAGTTTATTTGTTCAAATACGAATTTGAAATGATGCTAATGTTCCTACTTCAGTTTTGAAATGTGTGTCCGCCCCTTATAGAGATATAAGAGGTTTGTATTTCTCTGTGTGGTCTGGTCAGCACGGTTGAGGGATGAACTTTTGTAACATCCCAAAATTCTAAATTTTGGAATGTTATACTTATTAAATGATTGTGATTGTTTGTGTGATTAATTGTGTGAAATTGAGTGGAAATTTGAAATTTTTTGTAAGTTAAATGAGACGGAATAAAAAGACTTTCCCAAAACTTTCACTCTTACATATGATCTCCATGAATTCAAATTCATTTCAAATACAAAACCCTGGAGTGAAGATGACATGACTTCTTCCATTAAAGAAATGAAAAAGGGGTTTTTTGAAAAGATTTGAATTCCTTTTGAAAATATTTCAAATTCAGAAACTTTATGCAACTCAATGATTTTCTTGAGAGAAGATAAAATGACTTCTTCAAATTATAAGAAAGAGAGTTGGAAGTTTAAAAGAATCATTTTGAAAGTCCCTTTGAAGTTATCTGAAACCCACTTTCAATTTGAAGTTATTTGAATTTCCAAATGTCAAATTCTCTGGAAATATTCAAAATGAGAGAAGGAATATGACACTTCAAAATTCAGAGGCATTTGAAATATATTTGGTCAAAGAAAAACAGAAAAGAATTTCAAATGGTTTGAAATTCAAATTCAAACTCATTTGAAATTTTTATTCAAATTATTTTTCTCCTAAATATAAATATATGGAAATAAGGGTAATATGATTCCCTTCAATGAAAAATTAGGAGAAAATAAATTTGAATCATGTTTGTATTAAAAAAATGATTTTTATTCGGTTTTATTGCAAAAGTAGCACAATATGAATTTTGAGAATTTATAGGTAATTTATTTGAACTTGAAAAAAAGTTCATATTATTCTTTGTACTTTCCTGCAAATTTTGGTATATTATGTTCCTATGTAATATTTTTATTTTATTAGTTTTAATTAGCTTTTCCTTTTTTTATTTTAAAAACAAAACGGCCGAAGCCTTCTGGCCCAATTTGCACAGGCCGGCCCAGCTCTCTTTCACGCGCGCCCGATTCCTTTCCATTCGGTCGCCCGCCCCTTTCCTTCTTTCTTTCTCTCACTGACAGAGGGACCCACTGCCCGATCGCAATCTCCCCCTTCCTTTTCTTCTCCCTCCTCTTTCCTTCGCCAGAGATACTCCGCCACCGCACCGGATCGCCTCGGATCCCTTCCTTTTGGACGCTGCCCCCTCCTCCAAGCAGCTGCCCCTATAAAATCCGAACCCCTCCGTTCGATTTTGCTAAAACCCGTAACCGGAGCCCTCGAAACCCTCCCCAATTCCTCGCCGTCGTAGCCCACTGCCGCCGCTGCCATTGCCGTCGTTCCTCACCACCTAGCCACCCCTGAGCGCTGCCGTCACCACTGTTCGCCTCGCTGTCGACTTCTGAAATGCCCGGACTACTTCCCCATGCTCGAGGACCACCGGAGGCGCCAACCACATCAACCCCGAGTCGCCGTCGACCTCACCGGAGTTCGTCTCCACCGCCGAAGTGAGCCCCGGACCTTTCCCCCTTCGTTAGATCTTAGATGAACGGCCGAGATTAGATCATTTTGTTTATCTTTTTTTTTCAAAACATTTTCTGTTACGCGTCGGTCGTCCGCCCGTTAGCTTCCGTAGCCAACACCCCTTAGCGAATCAGGATCTGCCACGTAGCAGTTAGCGGATCCGTAGAAAATTTTATTTTTCTGTTTTATTCCTGTTTATAGATTTAGTTTCTGTTTTAGATTATTTATATCTTTTAGAGTTTTTAATGTTTTTGAGTGATTCTTTTTGCATTAGATCACAAATTTTATAAAGTTTCTGTTAGGTCCAATAGTTTTCACATTTTAAGTTTTAAATTTGGATTTGCTCAAATTTACTTCAAACACAAATTTTGACTTAACTCCTATTTAAAGATTTATTTATAGTTGATTCTTTTTGCATGATGTCACTAGGACTTTTGCCCTTCCAGTAGGATTTCACGAATAATTTTTAGTTTATTTTAAAATTGAATTTTAGCTAAAACAGTACTGTTTATTTGTTAATTTGTTTATTTCTTAAACTTTAGGTTTTTATTTGTTTTTAATTGAAAATTTTTGTCACTTTTGACAAATTTGATTATTGTTCCTGTTAATCAATAGTAGGCAATTTTATTTTAATTTTAAAAATTTACTTTCTTCTGTTTTGTGTTAAAACTTGCATAGGACATAACTATGGTTTTATTTTAGCCTTTTAATTGTTTCTTTCTGCAAATAAAATTTAGTGTAAATTTCTTTCTATTATTTTAATAAAAGTTTTATTTTATTTTTTGCAAATTTATTAGTTTAGTATTTTTCTTTGCTATTAAGGTTTTACTTAGGGCAAAACTATTTTGTTGTTTGTAGTTAAACCCTATAGTTTTTCTTTTAGTTTTCTTTGAAGTTTTGCTTTGTTTGTCATTTGGTTTTCTTTGATTCCTTTAATGTTTTCTTTAATGTTTTATTTGTTGGTTTTTATTTTGATTTGTAGAATGCTTGCTAGAGTGAATGCTTATATAAATACCATGTTTGATTATAATAGATTTCCTCGGAGAATGATGAATAGTTCTGTCAAGTTATTTCTGAGAGCGGTATAAACTTCATCAACTATACCAGGCAAGTTAACTTTGACCATATGTTCATACCTATGTTTTTATTGCATTTAGTGTCACCTTTTCAACATTTCCTCCAGTAGTTATATTGAATCTTGTAGTTGAGTAGAAGCATGAGATAGGAACCCACACCCCTGATAGTAAACCCCAGGAACGTTATTTATTTAAATGTTATGCTATAGTAGACGGGGATTGGTATGAGTGTTCGTGAGTGGTGTGAGAAGGAGGACTCTACTTCAATGACGACAACTTCAAGTTGGCAACTTCAAGGCCTGCATCTACAAGACCTCAAGACTTCAAGACTTGAGACAAGAATTCAATATACCTTTGGGTGGAGGATGGTTTTGATGGGCACCCTGGGGCAACCAGTGGATGACCCAGGATGCATGGGGAAGCGCCATGACATCTTGCGGAAAGCTTCACCCAGGCTCAAAGAGACGGAAGAATACTTCATGTCCGGAAGCTTACCTGTGCAGCCACAAGTCATTATGGGCTCTGGCTTGGTTGATCTTAGTTGTAACTCTGGCGGGACAGTTGCTAGCAGATGTAGTTGAAAGGTAGGATTGGATGGGCACTGTCCGTGGTCAGGGAAACTCTCTGAAAGACCATATTTCGTTCGTCCTGTTCTCAAACACCCGGCAGTGCGAGGACATAAAAGGAGGGATCGATTCTTGTGGGTAAAGTGCACAAAACTCTATAGAGTAAAGCTTAGTCGATTAGTCGTGTCCCCGGTTACGGACAACTTGAGCCTCTAGACTTGGATCTATCTCTAAACTCTCAACACCGGACTGATAATTAATTGTGGGTAACTTATAATTATGGGCTATGAGACATCAGTTGGCGGAACCATGTCATATTAGATAACTCTGTAGTGAAGACTCTTGATATTCCTTTGTTGTAGGGAAAATAAAACCAGCTTTTATGCAAAAACTAAGACTTAGAGCTACCACAGCCATATTGCATATAGAATAGACTTTTCATCCGCCTTCTATTGTGATCTTGCCGGTACATTCAATGTACTGACCTACATGGCTGCAACTTATGATGTTGCAGATATTTCTACAACAAGTAAGAGTTACGATATAGGGTTACGGTCTACACTCAACTTGCCGTTGGAGTTGATGGGACTACACACCCCTATTGGTTTGTTTCCGCTGTGATAAATAAGGTATACTCTGGATCTACGATATTTCTTTTACATGTGATGTTATGGTATTTCATCGAAATACTGTGTGTGCCAACATACTGATCCAGGGATGGCACAGAAAGCACAGAGACTTGACCGTATTGGGTCGGGTCGATACACAGATGGTATCAGAGCACATGTTGACTGTAGGACGTGACCCTAGAAACTGGAAAGCCTTAGGAAAGGATCTCTCTAACTATATTTTCAAAAAGATCCTTTAACTCTCCTCTTTTTTGAACTTCACCCTCAAATAGTTAGACAATACACTTTTCCCTTTTGACCACATGGAGGATCAACTGAGGACCACCTCAGAGTACAAGGACTGAAGCTACAACAATTGAAAACTCCGAAGACCCTGAAGAATCCCAATTTTATATGACCTTTAGAAGACGAAACCCATGTTGTATACTCATGTTAGATACGGTGATTTGTGAGCTGTCATTGTGTGATTTTTTCCGACAGCCACAAATAAAATCTATTTTCAAAACTATATTGTTTGTATTGTGTGTATCTCTCTATCTCTCTCTTATCTCCTCCCAAAACCCTTGGACCCAATAGATGATGAATGAAGATGGACTTGTATTCTCTGGACCGATGACTCAGCCGGAGGCAGAGCTATGGATTCAGAACATGGAGAATCACTTCGGGAACAATTTGGTTGCAAGGAAGTATGAGGTTCAATACGCTCTTCAGTACTTTACAAAAAGTACTGCAACCTGGTGGAAAATGCATCAAGCCATACAAGGATGTAATGGAGCAAAAACTTGGGATGAATTCAAGAAGACTCTGTTAAGATCCCGTCTTATCCGAAAGCACTGTGATAACCCGATGAAGAAACCTTGTGCCTGCAAGATATGCGGAGAAATAGGACACACATAGGAAGAACACAAGGATGGATGCCCGCATTGTGATGGAAATCACGCAGAGGAAGAATGCCCAACTAGGCAGGTGACATGTTTCTTGTGTGAAGGAACTACTCATTACCTAGCTCAGTGCCAAACTTACCCCAAGGTACAAGATATTACCAAACAGCGGAAGGAAGCCCTCAGGGAAAGTTTAGAAGAACTTGTGATGAAGGAAGATGTTAAAGACACAGATGAAGAAGGCCTAATCATATTTTACTCCAATGCTTGCTATTCCTATGGAGAAGGACATTTTTCACATAATTGTGCGATGGAAAGAAAGGAGTATCTGGGAAACTTCCTGACAGTAGAAGTGGAATTTGATCGACAGGAAATAGAAGGTTTGATCGGAACAAAGAAGTCCAGGAAGAGAAAGAGAATGTGCCCCCAGAACAACCCAATCTCTGCAAAGAAGGATAAGATTCATATTACCTGTTTTGAGTGTAAGAACATAGGACATTATGCCAATGATTGTCCAGAAAAGAAGCAAAGAACCCAAGGAACCTATGGAGGCACAAGGAAGCCCAGGGAATTGTCGGAAGTTAATTGCTTTCGTTGCAATGCTGCAGGACATTATGCCATTGACTATCCAGACCCAAAGAAAGCTGGAGCTGCGTAGTTGAGATTTTAATATTGGTAATAAGTGTAGTAGGAAGCACTCTTATTTTCATATGGAGTTGAATTATGTAATGGAAGTCTCAGAGATTGTAAGGAATTCATGAATCAATAAAGTTAATGTGTCATGATTTCATATGTTGAATTGTATGAGTTGTTACTCTATAAACAAAGATTTTGACCATTTTCGAGGATATGAGAAATATGGTCTATGGATGGATTTGGGCATTACTGGTGGTAATACCCTGTGTGAGCACTAGACCAATGGAAAGGAAAATGTTGTTCCATAGGGTGGAGTTTGGACAAAATAAGTTGGAGTTTTGTTTTCGTTATGGTGGTTACCCCAAGAGTATGAAGGAATGAAGAGCAATTGGATTTAAGGAGGTGTAATGTTGGAATATGGAACATTAGTAACTCCAAGGATGAGTTAAAGCCGTACAAGTGTTGAAGTGGGCCCGTAACCCGCAGGCCCAGGAGTTAATAAGGAGCAAGCACTACCTTGTTGAAGAAACAAATCTGGAAGAAGCTGTGATTTAATCAGCAAACGTTTCATAGGAGGTTACGCAAAAACCCAAGAGTTGTGAAGAAACGATAGATGTTATGTTTTGCTTGCAGAATCAATGGATTTACCTGAACCCAGTTCATGGACAAGAGAAATTCTGCAATGCTTGTGAGAATGCCCGAGTGTTAGAAATGCGAGATTCGCTAAACCTTACACAGGGTAATGATTTGGGTGTGGAATGGATTGATCACCATACCGACTTACTCTTATCATTCGCTCTTGCTATTTGGAATGGTAAATCTAGAGTGACTTACCCATAGTAGAGAGACGACGATGTTAAAACTTTGTTTAAACCTTAGAATGGTAGGACGATTCATCCATGTACAGGCAACCATTGCCAATCGTAGGATATACGGTGAGATTTAGCCCAGACCCATTTCCTGCAGAAACCAGTAATTGTTGACCACCATGAGATTTCGAAAGTTGATTAATATTGGCGACAGACCTGTCAGCTAAGAAGACCCAGTCTCGGAAGGATCCTATTTTGATGAAAGGACATAAGATTTTGAGAAAAAGGTTATGCCTTTACCGGAAGAGCACAAGTGAAGGAGTTATCCCGGAGAATATGAGAAGACCGACATGGTCAACCCAAAAGGTGGAATACCGAAGATTTGATGGAACCGTAACCATGCTTCTAAGGGTGGTAGCACCCAGACCTTTGTGACGATCAATGGATTTTCAAGAAGACCCCCCCCCCCCAACCAAACCTAACCTTCTTTCTAGCCTCTCCGAATCTCGAGGACAAGATTCATTTTAAGGGTGGTAGTTTGTAACATCCCAAAATTCTAAATTTTGGAATGTTATACTTATTAAATGATTGTGATTGTTTGTGTGATTGATTGTGTGAAATTGAGTGGAAATTTGAAACTTTTTGAAAGTTAAATGAGAGGGAATAAAAGGACTTTCCCAAAACTTTCACTCTTGCATATGATCTCCATGAATTCAAATTCATTTCAAATACAAAACCCTGGAGTGAAGATGACATGACTTCTTCCATTAAAGAAATGAAAAGGGTTTTTGAAAAGATTTGAATTCCTTTTGAAAATATTTCAAATTCAGAAACTTTATGCAACTCTATGATTTTCTTTTGAAGTTATCTGAAACCCACTTTCAATTTGAAGTTATTTGAATTTCCAAATCTCAAATTCTCTAGAAATATTCAAAATGAGAGAAGGAATATGACACTTCAAAATTTAGAGGCATTTGAAATATATTTGGTCAAAGAAAAACATAAAATAATTTCAAATGGTTTGAAACTCAAATTCAAACTCATTTGAAGTTTTTATTCAAATTATTTTTCTCCTAAATAGAAATATATGGAAATAAGGTTAATATGATTCCCTTCAATGAAAAATTAGGAGAAAATAATTTTGAAATATTTTTTGTATTTAAAAAAATGATTTTTATTGGGTTTTATTGCAACAGTAGCACTATATGAATTTTTAGAATTTATAGGTACTTTATTTGAACTTGAAAAATAGTTCATATTATTCTTTGTATGTTCCTACAAATTTTGGTATATTATATGCCTATGTAATATTTTTATTTTATTTGTTTTAATTAGCTTTTCCTTTTCTGTTTTTATTTAAAAAAACCGGCCGAAGCCTTCTGGCCCAATTAGCACAGGCCGGCCCAGCTCTCTCTCACGCGCGCCCGATTCCTTTCCATTCGGTCGCCCGCCCCTTTCCTTCTTTCTTTCTCTCACTGACAGTGGGACCCACAGCCCAATCGAAATCCCCCTTCATTTTCTTCTCCCTCCTCTTTCCTTCGCCGGAGATACTCCGCCTCCGCACCGGATCGCCTCAGATCCCTTCCTTTTGGACCCCGCGCCCTCCTCCAAGCATCTACACCTATAAAAGTCGAGCCCCTCCGTTTGATTTTGCCAAAACCCCTAACCGGAGCCCTCGAAACCCTCCCCAATTCCTCGCCGTCGTAGCCCACTACCGCCACCGCCATTGCCGTCATTCCGCACCACCTAGCCACCCCCGAGCGCCGCCGTCACTTCTGCATCGCCCGAACTACTTCCCCGAGCTCGAGGACCACCAGAGGCGCCGCCCGCATCAACCCCGAGGCTCCCTCGCCGTCGACCTCGCCGAAGTTCGTCTTCACCGCTGCTGTGAGCCTCGGACCTTTCCCCCTCCATTAAATCTTAGATGAATGATAACCCACAAGTATAGGGGATCGCAACATTTTTCGCGGGTAGTATTTCACCCTGATTTATTGATTCGACACAAGGGGAGCCAAAGAATATTTGCAAGTATTAGCAGTTGAGTTGTCAATTCAACCACACCTGGAGATAAAATATTTGCAGCAAAGTATTTAGTAGCACAGTAATATGATAGTTTTGATAGCAGTAGCAACAGTAACACTAGTAACAGTAACAGTAGCAGTTTTGTAGCAAGTGTAAAGCAGTAGCAACAAAGTAACTTAGCAGAAACCAATATGAGAAAGTCATAGGCATTGGATCAGTGATGATAATTATGTTGGATGATATTCATCATATAACAGTCACAACCTAGGGCAAAACACAATAGCTCCAATTCATCAATGTAATGTAGGCATGTATTCCGTA
Organism: Elymus sibiricus; assembly: GCA_039707655.1. Classification (NCBI taxonomy): domain Eukaryota; kingdom Viridiplantae; phylum Streptophyta; class Magnoliopsida; order Poales; family Poaceae; genus Elymus; species Elymus sibiricus. The sequence continues at coordinate 261,705,802 of CM077674.1, forward strand.
TATAGTCATATGTGCTTATAATAAGAACTTGCATGACATCTTTTGTCCTACCCTCCCATGGCAGCGAGGTCCTTAAGGAAACTAAGGGATATTAAGGCCTCCTTTTAATAGAGAACCAGAACAAAGTATTAGCACTTAGTGAATACATGAACTCCTCAAACTACGGCAATCACCGGAAAGAATCCCAATTATTGTCACCTTGGGGTATGCGGATCATGACACGTAATAGGTGCATATAACTTGCAAGATAGGATCAAGAACACAAATATATTCATGAAAACATGAAGGGTTCAGATCTGAAATCATGGCACTCAGGCCCTAGTGACAAGCATTAAGCATAGCAAAGTCATAGCAACATCAATCTCAGAACATAGTGGACACTAGGGATCAAAGCCCTAACAAATTGACTCGATTACATGATAAATCTCATCCAACACATCACCGTCCAGCAAGCCTACGAAGGAATTACTCATGCCCAATGGTGAGCATCATGAAATTGGTGATGGAGGATGGTTGATGATGACGACGGCATCGAATCCCCCTCTTTGGAGCCCCGAACGGACTCCAGATCAGCCCTCCCGATGAAGAACATGAGGTGGCGGCAGCTCCGTATTGTAAAATGCCATGAAACTTTTTCACCTATTTTTTTCTCGGGGAAAGAGAATTTATAGCGTTGGAATTAGGTTAGAGGGCCGCCTGTGGGCCCCACAAGGCACCACGGCGTGCCCTAGGGGGGTCGCGCCCTACTGCCTTGTGGGCAGCAGGTGGCCCCCCTTCTGTTGATTCTTGCACCAATAATTTTTATATATTCCATAAAAATTCTCCAAAAAGTTTCGTCCAAATCTGAGAACTTTGATTTCTGCACAAAAACAACACCATGGCAATTCTGCTGAAAACAACGTCAGTCCAGGTTCGTTTCATTCAAATCATGCAAATTAGAGTCCAAAACAAGAGCAAAAGTGTTTGGAAAAGTAGATACGACGGAGACGTATCAACTCCCCCAAGCTTAACTCATTGCTTGTCCTTAAGCAATTCAGTTGACAAACTAAAAGTGATAAAGAAAAACTTTTACGAACTCTTTTGTTCTTGTATCCATATATAAGCTTAAATAGTACCCATGTTTTCAGCAAATATCATGAACTAACCATGCTCATAATAACACTTAAAACTACATTTACTCATATCAATGGCATAATCAACTAGAGAGCAATAATAACATATCTCAAATGCCAACAATTTGTCAAAAACAATCATGATATAATATGATAACATGGTATCTCGCTAGCCCTTTCTGAGACCGCAAAACATAAATTGAGAGCACCTCCATGTAGGGGAACGCGATAGAAAACAAAAAAAATTGGTACAGCGAGCACGCCCAGGACCACTATGGAGATTGCATACAGGGTTTGATCTGATCATTACCGACTCGTAGCGCAGCGGAAGAAGAGTCAATGTAGATCGTCGGTGCAGATCCCCGCAGCTAGGATTTACAACCTCCCAACCGCGAGGATGTACTCCCTCGTCGGACAGCCCTTCGGGAGGCGGTCGGACAGTCCCTCGGACGATGTCACGGATAGCCCTTCCGGAGGACCCTCGAAGCTCGAACGGTAACTCGGACAGCCCTTCGGGAGGACCCTCGAACAGCCCCTCGGGCAAAAGATCGAAACTACGACCTCTCTATAGGGTTGCACACATACGGTGTCAGCTATCCGGCAGGGCTTCGCCGTCCAGAACTAGTTCCTGCCGGAACCCAAGCAGCCTTTCGGCTCTATGAAACTATTTCGTGGGAGGGAGAAAGAGAGCCAGACAAAGCATGGCATATGTATGAGAGCAAGGGATGAGTGTGGAGATCACCTCTCCACCACTATTTATAGGAAAGCCAAGGGGTAGGATTGGCACAAAAAAATACCAAAGTACCCCCACTTTATGTCACACATAAAGAGAATAAAAGGCAAAAACAGAATGGCATGGGGATCTCCATGCAGGAGCTCCACCTTGGCCGGCCACCACATGCCCCCCCCAAAGGGGGTTCCTTAGTCCCTAAGTCTTCTAGAAGCCTTTTGGGAAAAATCCGTGGCTTTCCAAAAAATTAACCATAAAGTGATTTTCACTATTCACAGAACCAATTTTCCGCGACCGTTAATTCCAAAAATATTTCTGTGGGTCTTAGAATAATTCTAGTACCCACAAAAATGATTTTGGACACGTTCTGGAACAATTTTGGATTAGTGATTTTCATCTGCGGAAAGCAACCAAACCGGTTCCGGCAGCTCCGGAACATTTCCGGTTTTTATCCCGGAAAAATCCCAGAAGTTTCCAGAATAATTCTGGCACCCTCCAAGAATTTCCAGGCATGTGCCGAAACCAATTTGACTTAATATGGTATACCCCGAAACAACTTTTCAGTTTTACCGAAACTATTCCGGTGTTCTCTCCGGAACGTTTCCGTTTTCTCCGAAACTTTTCCGATGATTTTCTCTCAGACTCCCTATCTAGTATTCAGCAGATAGATGACCCTTAAGCGTGTGACCCTATAGGTTCGGTGAAGCATAGACATGACCCGGAACACTTTCCGATCAATGATGAACATCGGAGCCGTGGACACCCATATTGACCCCTATACCCACACGAATGAATATTCGAGTGAACCTCCAGTTGCTGTGTGCTATTCCTGTTGCTTCGCGATATGTTACAAACACCCGAGGTGAGATTTATCGGCATCCCCGTGGATCAACACTTGTCCACTATGCTAGTTACCTCGTTGCCGGTTTTGTTCTCTTTTCTCGTTTTCGCGTTCCAGCATCCTAGTGATCAAATCACAATGTGTCTGGACAGACGATGATGGATACCGTAACACCGAGAGGGCCCAAGAATATCTCTCCATCATCGGAGGAGCAAATCCCAATCTTGAGCTATCTCGTTCCTTGTCATACTTTTCCGTGAACCTGAAAGCCGCCGTAATAGCCACCCAGTTACGGATGACGTTTAACAAACCCCAAAGTTGACGAAGCAAGCACGAAGGAACTCGATACTCTCATGGTCTAAGGAATTATGCAAACATTAACTTTCTCTGTGTTATAAATGATTAACTTGTGACGAATGTATCTCATAGCATAACATCAATTCAGGTCGATTCAACACAAGTGCTCTCCTAACATTGTGCCCTCAAAATTGCTGTCATAGTCATGCCCATGATCAGGAAAACAGGATCATCATGCAATACTTGAGCTAGTCTTAGAGGCATGACTAGGAATACATTTTACCGTTTATTATACCACACGTGCACATGAGTTTCCCTCCGAGCCTCGTGGATATTGTAGACTCGAGAATCATTGCAGTTATAGCATGGAACATAAACATTCATTACAAACTTGGAGATACAAAATAACTGTTATTACTGCCTCTAGGGCATATCTCCTACAGACTCCCACTTGCACTCGAGTCATAATCCAGTTACATGGCTTCCCTAACACCAATGGCTATCCGGTGATGCTCATGTTTTGCTCGTGGTAGAGGCTTTGTCATCGGGTCTGACACGTTCAGATCCATGTGAACTTTGTGTACTTTCACTAAACCCGCTTCGACATGATGTCGAATGAGTTTATATTTGCATTCAATATGTCTTGTCTTATGGTGCGAACTTGGCTCCCTTGCCTGAGCCACGGCGCCACTATTATCACAATAGATCTCCACCGGGTCCAGAGCACTTGGAACCACACCAAGGTCTTCAAGAAATTGCTTGATCCATACTGCCTCCTTGGAGGCTTTTGAAGCTGTAACATATTCCGCCTCCGTCGTAGAATCCGCCACAGTCTTTTGTTTGGAACTTTTCCAATCAACTGCGCCACCGTTCAATATGAAAACATAGCCTGATTGAGATTTGAAGTCATCTGGGTCAGTCATGAAGCCTGCATCAGTGTAACCACTTACAATGAGCTCTTCATCACCTCCATACACAAGGAGTAAATCCTTGGTCCTTCTGAGGTACTTAAGAATACCCTTGACTGCGGCCTAGTGTTCCAATCCTGGATCACTTTGGTACTGGCTGCTAACACTTAGCGCATAGGAAACGTCCGTCTTGTACATAGCATGGCATACATACTAGAACCAACTGCCAAAGCATATGGAACATCATTTATCTATACTCGCTCATCGAGAAACCGAGGACACTGATTCTTGCAAAGCATTGTGCCAGGTGACATGGGGAGTAGGCCTTTCTTGTAGTTCTCCATGTTGAACCTTTTCAACACCTTGTCAATGTACGTGCTTTGGCTAAGCGCTATCAGGTGTTTTGATCTATCTCTATAGATTCTGATGCCCAATACATATGCCGCTTCGCCTAAGTCTTTCATTGAAAAACTCTTCTTCAATGAGTCTTTTATTTCGCTAAGAAAATTCACGTCATTTCCAATCAACAATATGTCATCCACATACAAGATTAGAAATGCTTTTGCGCTCCCACTAAACTTCTTGTAAACACAAGATTCTTCGTCATTCCTGATGAAGCCAAACTGTTTGACCACTTCATCAAAATGAATGTTCCAGCTCCTTGATGCTTGCTTCAGACCATAAATGGCTTTCTGAAGTTTGCATACCTTTCTAGCATCCTTATGAACGACAAAACCTTCAGGCTGTATCATGTATACATCTTCTTTGAGACTTCCATTTAGGAAAGCCGTTTTGACGTCCAACTGCCATATTTCATAATCGAAATAAGCAGCAATTGCTAGTAATATCCGAACAGACCTAAGCATAGCTACGGGCGAGAAAGTCTTGTCGTAGTCCACTCCTGGAACTTGCGTGAACCCTTTCGCGACAAGTATAGCTTTGTGGATAGTAATGTTACCATCCACGTCCATCTTTCTTTTGAAAATCCATTTACAACCAATGGGTTTTATGCCATCTCGAAGTTCTTCCAAGTTCCAAACTTGGTTTTCGTACATGGATTCCATCTCGGATTTCATGGCCTTGTGCCATTCCCTTGAGCTGGGCCCCGCCATCGCTTCCTTGTAGTGCGTAGGTTCATCGTCTTCATGAATGAAGATTTCGTTATGAAACCACTCAGGTGGCTGGATAGCCCTACCTGATCTGCGCGGTTCAGTTACAACATTGTCTGAAGTTTCCACATCACATGCGACAACTTCCGGCTCGGTTGTAGGGATAATTAGCGGAATTTCTTCTGGTTCCTTAGCCATATCAATGGTTGCTAAAGATTCACTAATCTCATCAAGTTGTAATGTCCTCCCACTCACTTCTTTAGCGAGAAACTCTTTCTCAAGAAATTGTCCATTTCTGGCAACAAACACTTTGTTGTCGGACGGGTGGTAGAAGGAATACCCAGTTGTTTCCTTGGGATAACCTACAAAGTAACATTTATCTGATCTGGGATCGAGTTTGGTAGGTTGTAAACGTTTTACGTATACCCCACAACCCCAAATCCTGAGATGCGACAAACCGGGTTTCTTCCCGTTCCATAACTCATATGGTGTCATCTCAACAGACTTAGACGGTGCTCTGTTTAATGTGTGAGCGGCAGTTTCTAGTGCGTGACCCCAAAAAGATATCGGCAGATCTGTAAGAGACATCATCGACCTTACCATGTCTAACAGGGTTCGGTTATGTCTTTCCGATACTCCGTTTCTCTGTGGAGTTCTGGGAGGCGTAAGCTGTGAAATGATTCCACTATCACTCAGATGTTGGCTAAACTCATGACTAAGATATTTGCCCCCACGATCAGACCGCAGAAACTTAATCCTTTTGTTACGATGATTTTCTACCTCATTCTGAAATTCCTTGAACTTTTCAAAGGTTTCTGACTTATGCTTCATCAAGTAGATATATCCATACCTACTCAAATCATCAGTAAAAGTCACGAAGTAGAAATACCCACCCCGTGCGATTGTGCTCATTGGACCACATACATCACTATGTATTATTTCCAACAATTCACTCGCCCGTTCAGGATGACCCATGAACGGCATCTTGGTCATTTTCCCCATCAAGCAAGCTTCACATGTGTCAAATGATTCAAAATCAAAGGACGGTAAAACTCCATCTTTATGGAGTCTTTGCATGAGTTTCTTTCCGATGTGGCCAAGCCGACAGTGCCACATGAAAGTGGTGGTGGTATCAGCCTTCTTCAGGCGTTTAGCATTCACGTTAAAGACATCATTTCCACATTCAAGATTTAGTATGAAAAGGCCCCCAACAATGGGTGCAAATCCATAAAACATATCCTTACAATAAAGTGAACAACCATTGTTCTCAGACTTGTACGAATACCCATCATGTACTAAACATGATCCGGAGATAATGTTTCTACACAATAGTGGAACAAAATAACAGTTACTTAGTTCTAACATAAATCCTGAAGGGAGACGTAGAGGCATAATGCCGACGGCTTGAGCGGCGATCCTAGCGCAGTTCCCGACGCGCATCACGACTTCATTCTTTGCTAGCTTGCGCACCTTCTGCAGTCCCTGTATCGAGTTGCAAATGTGAGCAACTGATCCGGTATCAAATACCCAAGACTTAGAATTTTCACTAGCAAGCAAAACGTCAATGACATTAACTTGTATAACAATTATACCTTTTTCGGTTTTCCCGGACTTCTTATCTTCTAGATACTTCTTGCAGTTTTTCTTCCAGTGTCCTGTGCCATTGCAGGAGAAGCACTCAGTTTCATTCTTGGCTCCACCCTAAGAGTTGATTTGGGAGCCGGTCTTACTGGCACCCTTGCCCTTTTTTGGCTTGCCTTTCTTTTTGAAACTAGCGGTTTTATTCACAAGCAGCACTTGCTTGCGATTTTTTCGTAGTCCTCCTTCCGCATTTTTTAGCATGGCGAGCACCTCTTCCGGTGTCTTCTCCATCCCACTCATGTTGTAGTTCATGGTAAAACCGTCGTAAGACGGGGGGAGTGAAGCAAGCAACATGTCCATCATATGGGCTGGTGGAATTGGAAATTCCAGGGTTTTAAGCCTTTCAGCGTAGCCAATCATTTTGACCACATGTTCACCAACTGAACTGCCCTCAGCCATCCTGCAATCCATCACGGCCTTCATGATATCAAATTGTTCAGACCGTGCGGTTTCCTTGTACAGAGCATCCAATTCCCGGATCATATCGCGGGCATTATGGAATTCAAAATGTTTTTGAAGCTCTGGACTCATGCAAGCTAGCATGAGGCACTGCACTAAGTTGTAATCATCATCCTTAGTGGCCCAGACATTTTGTTCATCTTCTGGGGCAGTTGCCGCCGGTCTAGCTGGAAGAGAATTTTCAAGCACATACATTCTCTTAGCACTCCTGAGGACAATCCTCAGGTTACAGACCTAGTCCGCATAGTTGTTTCCAGTCATAGCTAACTTCTCTTTCTCTAACATCGGGCCTAAGTTGAACACGGCATTGCGAGCCATTTGATCTACAACGGTAAACACAAGTTTCACTTAGACTTTGTTCATAATGATTTTTGCACTAGTGAATAAACAATTTTATTCTAAAGTGCACTCCCACTCAAATCAATATTTCTCATAATTGATTATGAGTGATTCAAGATCCGCATTTCAATTCTACGCCATTGACGGGTTCATCACTGATGACACGAATTTCAATCGGAAGGCCAACTTGCCAATCACATCTCTATGTGACTCTTGTCCATCTTTCGATGCGCGTGTTCCGAGCTCAGGACTGTCCTGCCTGAACGTCAAGACAACCAAGTGATCACGCAGTGAGGTCTGACCTTCACCCACCTTACACCTCTCTAATCGTTCGTGCTCATGTGTACATTGCGCACCCCGAAAAGATACGTGTTGTAGACGGTGCTACACTTGGGAGAACACTAACTACTTGATATTTTAAGTGAGAGATCACCCTAATAAAAAGCGACTACCGCGCAATCAAAAGGGTGCATCATAAGGGATAAACATCTCAGGCAATTCATAATAGCATGATATGGTATAACCCTTTCTGACGGAGAAGTCTTTAATTTCTTCGTCTTTGGCATTTGCATCGGTGTTCACCTTCGCGAAGATTGCCACCACCTTGTCGATGCACCAGATAATATTGCTATCTCTATAGCTAATAAAATAAGTGCATTACTTAAGGTTGACATGCAGGTCATTAAAGTGACAATCATATGGCTCCAGCCATCATGTCGAATCATGACACGCAGGTCATGTTAGTAAATTTACATCATATAGTCATCTCATACATAATCGAATTAATATGAGCACTGCTATACCACATCACATGCACATCCTGCAAAACCAAGTTAGATGCCTCTTAATCGGTTTATGCAAAATTTTATTTTACGTGGCTTCTAAGGTTTTGACTTAAACCGCAGCTACCAACGTTTATCATCAAGTATGATTATTCAAGTCGCTAGATTAATGATACGTCTCCAACATATCTATAATTTTTTGATTGTTCCATGCTATTATAATATCAATCTTGGATGTTTTTACAATCATTTACAGCAATTATATATCATTTTTGGAGCCTAACCTATTAACCTAGTGCCCAGTGCCAGTTGCTGTTTTCTGCCCTGTTTTTGTTTTACAGAAAATCAATACCAAACGAAGTCCAAATGCCACGAAACTTTTTTGGAGATTTTTTATTGGACAAGATAAACACTAGATGCTTCGGGAGAGGGCCAGAAGATGGAGCAGTGGCCCACGAGGCACCAGGGCGCGCCCCAGGGGGGGTGGCGCGCCCTGGTACCTCGTGGGGCCCACACAGCTCCGTTTGACCTAATTCCAGCACTATAAATTCCAGAAAAAGCAGAAACTTTCAAGGGAGTCCACGAAATACTTTTTTCCACCACTGCAAGTTTCTGTTCCAGAGAGATCCCATCTGGGGTCCTTCTCCGGTAATCTGCCGGAGGGGGAATCGATCACGGAGGGGTTCTACATCAACCTTGTTGCCCTTCCGATGATGCGTGAGTAGTTTACCACAGACCTTTGGGTCCATAGGCAGTAGCTAGATGGCTTCTTCTCTCTTTTTGATCTTCAATACAATGTTCTCCTCGATGTTCTTGGAGTTCTATCCGATGTAATCACTCTTTTTGCGGTGTGTTTGTTGGGATCCGATGAATTGTGAGCTTATGATCAGATTATCCATGAAATTATTTGAGTCTTTGCTGCACTCTTTTATGCATGATTATTATAGCCTCGTATTTCTTCTCCGATCTATTGATTTGGTTTGGCCAACTAGATTTATTTATCTTGCCATGGGAAGAGGTGCTTTGTAGTGGGTTCGATCTTGCGGTGCTCAATCCCAGTGACAGAAAGGGACATGACACGTATGTATCGTTGCTACTAAGGGTAAAAAGATGGGGTTTATTCATACGTGAGTTTATCTTGTCTACATCATGTCATCGTTCTTAAGGCATTACTCCGTTCTTATGGACTTAATACACTAGATGCATGCTGGGTAGTGGTCGATGTGTGGAGTAATAGTCGTAGATGCAGGCAGGAGTCGGTCTACTAATCTTGGACATGATGCCTATCTACATGATCATTGCCTTGGATATCGTCATGATTATTTGCTTTTCTATCAATTGCCCAACAGTAATTTGTCTACCCTCCGTATGCTATTTTCTTGAGAGAAGCCTCTAGTGAAATCTATGGCCCCCGGGTCTATCTAAATCATATTACTAAAACCCTAAAAATATTGCTGCCATTTTCTTTTATTTATTTTATTTTGTATTTTTGTTTCAATCTATCTACCTATCACATACAATTTAAACTTGCAATTAACCGCCGAGGGATTGACAACCTCTCGTTTGCGTTGGGTGCAAGGATTTGTTGTTTGTGTGCAGGTGCTGCTAACGAGGTGTTGCATTATTCTCCTACTGGTTCGATAACCTTGGTTTCATAACCGAGGGAAATACTTATCTCTACTGTGCTGCATCATCCCTTCCTCTTCGGGGAAATACCAATGCAAGCTACAAGTAGCAGGAAGAATTTCTGGCGCCGTTGCCGGGGAGACATCATCAACATCTATCAAGTACCTTTGCACAAACTCTCATCTCCTTGCATTTACTTTATTTGCCATTTGCCTCTCGTTTTCATCTCCCCCACTTCTAAAATGTTTTTACAAAAATACAAAAATATTTTCCGTTTGCCTTTTTCTTGTTTGCTTGTTTGCTTGCTTGCTATTTTGTTTGCGTAGTCACGATGTCTCAAGAAAATACAAAATTGTGTGATTTTTCCAATACTAATAATAATTATTTTATTAGTACTCCGATTTCTCCCCCCGATGCTAGTGCGGAGACTTGTGATATTAATGCCGCTTTGCTAAATCTTGTCATGAAAGATCAATTTTCCGGTAGTCCTAATGAAGATGCCGCATCCCATCTTAACACTTTCGTAGAATTGTGTGACATGCAAAACAAAAAAGATGTGGATAATGATATTGTGAAATTAAAATTATTCCCGTTCTCATGGCGGGATCATGCAAAAATTTGGTTTTCATCTTTACCACGAAATAGTATCCATTCTTGGGATAGGTGTAAAGATGCTTTTATTACTAAGTATTTTCCTCCCGCAAAAATTATTTCTCTTAGAAATCAAATTATGAATTTCAAGCAACTTTATCATGAACATGTTGCCCAATCTTGGGAGAGGATGAAATTATGATAAGAAATTGCCCTACTCATGGTTTAAATTTATGGATGATCATACAAAAAAAATTATGCGAGATTGAATTTTGTTTCTAGAAATCTTTTAGATTCCGCCGCGGGTGGTACTTTTATGGAAATTACTTTGGGTGAAGCTACTAAATTGCTTGATAATATTATGGCAAATTTTTCACAATGGCATACTGAAAGAACTCCTACTAGTAAAAAGGTGAATTCTATTGAAGAAATTAATACTTAGAGTGATAAAGTTGATGCGCTTATGAAATTGGTAGCTAGCAAAAATGCTCCTATTGATCCTAATGATGTGCCTTTGTCCACTTTGATTGAGCAAAGTAATGATCCCGTAGATGTGAATTTTGTCTCGCGAAACAATTTTAATAATAATGCTTATAGAGGTAATTTCAATGCTAGGCCGTTTCCTGGAAATTCCTCTAATAATTATGGTAATCCTTATGGCAATTCCTACAATAATAATAGGACGCCCTCTGATCTTGAAAGTAATATTAAAGAATTTATTAATGCTCAAAAAGTTTTCAACACTACGATAGAAGAAAAATTGAGTAAAATTGATGATATGTCTAGGAGCATTGATAGAATTATTCATGATGTGGAAAATCTTAAGACTAAAATTTTGCCACCCAAAATTGATATTAGTGAATCAATTAAAGCTTTATATGTCTCCATGGATGAGAGTAAGAAAAGAACCGCCATGCTAAAAGCTAAACGAGAATTTTTAGAAAAAGCGATCCCTCCCAATTTTTATCGTAGTATTGATGAAGATATTAAAATGATTGGTGTTTCATCTATTGATTCTTTATTTAGAAATATAAAAATTGATGAAAAGGGGAATGAAGAAGAGTCAACTTTAGCTAAATAGCATCCCCATAATTCGGAGGGTGAAAATCTTGATAAGAAAATTGCTAAAAGTGGGTTTGGAGAGGTGAAAACTTTAAATAGCGATGTGCCCACTCTCCTGGATTACAAAGATTTTAATTATCATAATTGTTCTTTGATTGAGTGCATTTCTTTGTTACAATCCATGTTAAATTCACCCAACGCTTATGAGCAAAATAAGGCTTTTACTAAACACATCGTAGAAGCAATGATGAAAGCGTTAGAAGAAAACTTAGAACTAGAAGTTTCAATTCCTAGAAAATTATATGATGAATGGGAACCCACCATTAAAGTTAAAATTAAAAATTATGAGTCCAATGCTTTATGTGATTTGGGTGCTAGCGTTTCCACAATTCCAAAATCTTTATGTGATGTGCTAGGTCTCAACAATATAGATGAATGTTCTCTTAATTTGCACTTGGCGGATTCTACTATTAAAAAGCCTTTGGGTAGAATTAATGATGTTATTATTCTTGCAAATAGAAATTATCTGCCCGTTGATTTTATTGTTCTTGATATTGAATGCAATTATTCTTGCCCCATAATACTTGGTAGACCGTTCTTACGAACTATAGGTGCCATTATTGATATGAAAGAAGGGAATATAAAATTTCAATTTCCATTAAAAAAGGGTATGGAGAATTTCCCTAGGAAAATAATTAAAGCACCATATTAATCAATTATGAGGGCCACTTATGGAATCAACTTGAAAGATGACAATACTTGAAACTATGCATTATGCCTAGCTAGGGGCATAAAATAATAGCGCTTGTTGGGAGGCAACCCAATGAATAAAATAAAATTTTCCTGTTATTGTGTGTTTTCACTGTCATGCTACTGGTATGATTGTGTTTTTGTGTTTTAAATTAGTGTTTGTGCCAAGTAAAGCCTTGAGGATAATTTGGAAGATAGTATAATTGATGCTGTTTGAAAACAGAAAGTTTTGCGTCCAGTGCTGGAATTTTGGTTTTTCTTTGGAACGTCAGAACCTTCTGAATTTTTCACACAATATTTATATATGAATTGCCCATGTAGTCCTAATTTTTTCAGAATTTTTGGAGTTACAGAAGTATGACCATAATTCAGATTTCTACAGACTGTTTTGTTTTCGATGCACTACTTGCTTGCTTTGATGAATCTATGGATTGTATCGGGGGGTATAAGCCATGGTGAAGTTAGAGTACACTAGGTATAATGCAAAAATAAAATATGACTGGGTTTGCAACAGTACTTATAGTAGTGATTTATTTTTTTATACTAACGGATCTCACGAAGGTTTTGTTGAGTTTTGTGTGATTGAAGTTTTCAAGTTTTGGGTGAGATCACGATGGATGAAGGAATAAGGAGTAGCAAAAGCCTAAGCTTGGGGATGCCCGAGGCACCCCAAGGTAATACTCTAGGAAGACTCAAGTGTCTAAGCTTGGGGATGCCCTGGAAGGCATCCCCTCTTTCTTCTACCAACCATCGGTAATTTTACTTGGAGCTATATTTTTATTCGTCACATGATATGAGTTTTGCTTGGAGCGTCTTGCATTATATGAGTCTTTGCTTTGTTTGCTTTTTAGTTTGTCACAATCATCTTTGCTGAACACACCTATCTTGAGAGAGCCACATGTTCATCATCATTTGTTAGAATACTCTATGTGCTTCACTTAAATTTTTTGAGCTAGGCAGTTGCTCTAGTGCTTCACTTAAATCTTTTTGAGCATGGTGGTAGCTAAATTTTGAAGAAATAAACTCTCATGCTTCACTTATATTATTTTGAGAGTTGATTAAATTTTTGAAGAAATGAATTCTCATGCTTCACTTATATTATTTTTAGAATTGATAAGATTGAAATTTTGAAGAAATATTTGCACTCTCATGCTTCACTTAAATCTTTTTGAGAGTTGATAATAGTAACGGTAATTTGCACGACATATGAAGTTGGTCCCAAAGTGATGAATATTCAAGAGGGATATAAATAAAAACTTTCATATAGATCATTGGATATGATAAGTGTGATTCCTTGCAATAGTTTTGCGATATGGAAATGATAATATGTGAGTCATGTTAGTGAGTAATTGTGATTTAGTAAGAATATTAGTGTTAAGGTTTGTGATTCCCTATGCATGCATGTTAAGTCAATAGTTATGCAATGAAATTATAACCTACTTATGGTGCATTATTCGGTGTTAGTTGTGTTCAATGCATGTTTATGACCGTTTTCGTTTTTTGGTTGGTTGCTTCTCAATCTTTTGCTAGCCTTCATTTGTACTAAGAGAAAATACTGCTTGTGCATCCAAACTCCTTAAACCCAGTTGTGCCATTTGAGTCCACTATATCTACCTATATGCGGTATTTCAATGCCGTTCCAAGTAAATTTGCGTGTGCCAACTCTAATTTTCAAAATAATTTTTCCGTTTTGTGTGCTTGTACCCCTCATGAAGCGGCAGGGGGTGGCCATTATTTTCCATGCTAGGTTTGTTATTCTCACGATGAGTGTTTATTCACTTGTCATTGCACGAGAGAATGGTTGGTAATAGGGATGCCCAGTGCCACAATGAAATCAAATTAATAACAACAAAATTCCTTGGAAAGTGTTGGTATGGAGGGCACCCGTGGATATGGCTAGCCATGGATTGTGAAAGAATGGTGGAAAGGAAATAAACTTTACTTTCTGTTTGGGAACCACCTATGATGTGTCTAGCATGGAAAATATTGGGAATTCTCAGTCGTTTTCGTTGACAGGAAAAGCATGCCTCTCAAAAAAAAATATCTCTTTAATTTCAGCTTTGAGCTCTGGCACATTTGACAAATCTCTGCTTCCCTCTGCGAAGGGCCTATCTATTTACTTTTATGCAATTTTTATTTTTATTTGAGTCTCCATCTTCTCTTACAAAAGCACCTACTAGAGAGCACTATTGTCATACTTGTGCATTGTGTGTAGCTAATATTTGAGTGTGTTTCATGAATGGATCAATGATTGAGCATAATGGTCTAGGGATAACTTTCTTTAGCGTTGATATTTTGAAAGACATGGTTGCTTGTTAGCATGCTTGAGTATTTATATTTTCATGTCAAATTATAGACTATTGCTTTGAATCATTCAAGTCCAATGTCCATGCTATAAAAGAAAAGAATATGTGATGAATATGTTAGGGATCATTCCGCATCAAAAATTCTGTTTTTATCATTTACCTACTCAAGGACGAGCAGGAATTAAGCTTGGGGATGCTGATACGTCTCCAACGTATCTATAATTTTTTGATTGTTCCATGCTGTTATAATATCAATCTTGGATGTTTTTACAATCATTTACAGCAATTATATATCATTTTTGGAGACTAACCTATTAACCTAGTGCCCAGTGCCAGTTGCTGTTTTCTGCCCTGTTTTTGTTTTACAGAAAATCAATACCAAACGAAATCCAAATGCCACGAAACTTTTTGGGGATTTTTTATTCGACAAGATAAACACTAGAAGCTTCGGGAGAGGGCCAGAAGAAGGAGCAGTGGGCCACGAGGCACCAGGGCGCGCCCCAGGGGGGTGGCGCGCCCTGGTACCTCATGGGGCCCACCCAGCTCTATTTGACCTAATTCCAGCACTATAAATTCCAGAAAAATCAGAAACCCTCAAGGGAGTCCACGACATACTTTTTCCGTCGCCGCAAGTTTCTGTTCCAGAGGGATCCCATCTGGGGTCCTTCTCCGGTAATCTGCCGGAGGGGGAATCGATCACGTAGGGGTTCTACATCAACCTTGCTGCCCTTCCGATGATGCGTGAGTAGTTTACCACAGACCTTCGGGTCCATAGGCAGTAGCTAGATGGGTTCTCTCTTTTTGATCTTCAATACAATGTTCTCCTCGATGTTCTTGGAGTTCTATCCGATGTAATCACTCTTTTTGCGGTGTGTTTGTTGGGATCCGATGAATTGTGAGTTTATGATCAGATTATCCATGAAATTATTTGAGTCTTTGCTGCACTCTTTTATGCATGATGATTATAGCCTCGTATTTCTTCTCCGATCTATTGATTTGGTTTGGCCAACTAGATTGATTTATCTTGCCATGGGAAGAGGTGCTTTATAGTGGGTTCGATCTTGCGGTGCTTAATCCCAGTGACAGAAAGGGACATGACACGTATGTATCGTTGCTACTAAGGGTAAAAAGATGGGGTTTATTCATACGTGAGTTTATCGTGTTTACATCATGTCATCGTTCTTAAGGCATTACTCAGTTCTTATGGACTTAATACACTAGATGCATGCTGGATAGGGGTCGATGTGTGGAGTAATTGTAGTAGATGCAGGCAGGAGTCGGTCTACTAATCTTGGACGTGATGCCTATATAAATGATCATCGCCTTGGATATCGTCATGATTATTTGCTTTTCTATCAATTGCCCAACAGTAATTTGTCTACCCACCGTATGCTATTTTCTTGAGAGAAGCCTCTAGTGAAATCTATGGCCCTGGGTCTATCTAAATCATATTACTAAAACCCTAAAAATATTGCTGCCATTCTCTTTTATTTATTTTATTTTGTATTTTTGTTTCAATCTATCTATCTATCACATACAATTTAATCTTGCAATTAACCGCCAAGGGATTGACAACCCCTCGTTTGCGTTGGGTGCAAGGATTTGTTGTTTGTGTGCAGGTGCTGCTAACGAGGTGTTGTGTGATTCTGCTATTGGTTCGATAACCTTGGTTTCATAACTAAGGGAAATACTTATCTCTACTGTGCTGCATCATCCCTTCCTCTTCGGGGAAATACCAACGCGAGCTACAAGTAGCAATTAACATCGCGGGGTGTATGAAACACGAGATAATAAAATCTCGAGCCCCATACTAAGCTTCGTCATACGCATGACCCCCGTGCAGATCATATCTGCATTGCCCTTTCGTGTGCGAAATTTCATCTTTCTTTTGACTATGGTGGAACCCAAAGAACTGATAG
This sequence comes from Elymus sibiricus, assembly GCA_039707655.1. Lineage (NCBI taxonomy): Eukaryota > Viridiplantae > Streptophyta > Magnoliopsida > Poales > Poaceae > Elymus > Elymus sibiricus. Next base: position 261,722,274 of record CM077674.1, read on the forward strand.
CACTTCGTTGATGAATTAGGATCGCGGATTGCCAGAACTTTGTCAAATTCCACCATGCAGTCTCGAGATCAGAAATACGCAAATTCTAGGGAAGCACCAAGAACATCGAGTAACAGATTTCATCTCCTACCCGCATAAATAATTTTCAGCAATAGATCTCGTCTACTACAAAATTATACTATGAAATACCCATACATCTCCATGTATTCTAGATCGTAACTTGCATCTACGCATAGCACGGCTCTTGATGCCACTATAGGGGAACACGACAGAAAACAAAAAAATTCGGTACAGCGAGCACGCCCAGGACCACTATGGAGACTGCATACAGGGTTTGATCTGATCATTATCGACTCGTAGCGCAGCGGAAGAAGAGTCGATGTAGATCGTCGGTGTAGATCCCCGCAGCTAGGATTTACAACCTCCCAACTGCGAGGATGTACTCCCTCGTCGGACAGCCCTTCGGGAGGCGGCCGGACAGTCCCTCGGACGATGTCACGGACAGCCCTTCGGGAGGACCCTCGAAGCTCGAACAGTAACTCGGACAGCCTTCGGGAGGACCCTCAAACAGCCCCTCGGGCAAAAGATCGAAACAACGACCTCTCTACAGGGTTGCACACATACGGTGTCAGCTATCCGGTAGGGCTTCGCCGTCCAGAACTAGTTCCTGCCGGAACCCAGACAGCCTTTCGGCTCTACGAAACTATTTTGTGGGAGGGAGAAAGAGAGCCAGACAAAGCATGGCATGTGTATGAGAGCAAGGGATGAGTGTGGAGAGCACCTCTACACCTCTATTTATAGGAAAGCCAATGGGTAGGATTGGCACAAAAAAATACCAAAGTACCCCCACTTTATGTCACACATAAAGAGAATAAAAGACAAAAAAAGAATGGCATGTGGAGCTCCATGGAGGAGCTCCACCTTGGCCGGCCACCCCATGCCCCCCCCCAAAGGGGGTTCCTTAGTCCCTAAGTCTTCTAGAAGCCTTTTGGGAAAAATCCCAAAAGGTGGCTTTCCAAAAAATTAACCATAAAGTGATTTTCACTATTCATGGATCCAATTTTCCGCGACCGTTAAATCCGAAAATATTTCTGTGGGTCTTAGAATAATTCTAGTACCCACAAAAATGATTTTGGACGCCTTCCGGAACAATTTTGGATTAGTGATTTTCATCTGCGAAAAGCAACCAAACCGGTTCCGGCAGCTCCGGAACATTTCCGGTTTTTATCCCGGAAAAATCCCATAAGTTTCCAAAATAATTCTGGCACCCTCCAAGAATTTCCAGGCATGTGCCGAAACCAATTTGACTTAATGGTATACCCCGAAGCAACTTTTCAGTTTTACCGAAACTATTCCGGTGTTCTCTCCGGAACGTTTCCGTTTTCTCCGAAACTTTTCCGGTGATTTTCTCTCAGACTCCCTGTCTAGTATTCAGCAGATAGATGACCCTTAAGTTTGTGACCCTATAGGTTCGGTGAAGCATAGACATGACCCGGAACACTTTCTGATCAATGATCAACATCGGAGCCGTGGACACCCATATTGACCCCTATACCCACACGAATGAATATTCGAGTGAACCTCCAGTTGCTGTGTGCTATTCCTGTTGCTTCGCGATATGTTACAAACACCCGAGGTAAGATTTATCATCATCCCCATGGATCAAAACTTGTCCACTATGCCAGTTACCTCGTTACCGGTTTTGTTCTCTTTTCTCATTTCCGCGTTCCGGCATCCCAGTGATCAAATCACAATGTGTCTGGCCAGACGATGATGTATACCGTAACACCAAGAGGGCCCGAGAATATCTCTCCATCGTCGGAGGAGCAAATCCCAATCTTGAGCTATCTCGTTTCTTGTCATACTTTTCCGTGAACCCGTAAGCCGCCGTAATAGCCACCCAGTTACGGATGACGTTTAACAAACCCCAAAGTTCACGAAGCAAGTACGAAGGAACTTGATACTCTCATGGTCTAAGGAATTATGCAAACATTAACCATCTCTATGTTATTAACCATTAACTTGTGATGAATGTATCTCATAGCATAACATCAATTTGGGTCGATTCAACACAAGTGTTCTACTAACATTCTGCCCTCAAAATTGCCGGCATAGACATGCCCATGATCAGGAAAACAGGATCATCATGCAATACTTGAGCCAGTCTTAGAGGCATGACCAGGAATACATTTTACCGATTATTATACCACACGTGCACATGAGTTTCCCTCCGAGCCTCGTCGATATTGCAGACTCAAGAATCATTGCAGTTATAGCATGGAACATAAACATTCATTGCAAACTCAGAGATACAAAATAACTGTTATTACTGCCTCTAGGGCATATCTCCTACACTCCAAAGTTCAAGTAGTGACTAAACATTGTAATTCAGGGTAGAAGAGATCCAGTCATGATGCACACAACATTAACTATACTCAATGCATAAGGATGACAATAGTGCTCTCAGGATTGGCGCTTAGTGCAAGAAGGTGAGACTCAACAATAAAAGCAAAATAACATAAAGTGAATATAATAAAAGTAAATAGATAGGCCGTTCGCAGAGGGAAGCAAGGATTTGCAGCGGTGCGAGAGCTCGAGGCTTAAATCAGAGATGAAAAATAATTTTGAGAGGTGTACTTTTCCTGTCAACGTCACGATCGAGAGTTTTCAATATCTTCCAGGCTAAACACATTATAGGCGGTTCCCAAGCAGAAAGGTAAAGTTTACCCCCCCTCCACCATACCAACACAAGCCATGGCTAGCCGAATCCTCGGGTGCCCTCCATACCAACAACTTTCCGGGGGAGTTTGTTTGAATTATATGATTTCAATTTTGAGCATAGGACTGGGCATCCCAAATACCAGCCTCTCTCGTGCAATGACAAGTGAATAAACACTCATCTCGAGAGTAACCCACTTAGCATGGAAGATACTGACCGCCCCCTGTCGCTCCATGAGTGGTACGGGCACACAAAATGGATGTTTATTTGAATGATTAGAGGTGGCACATGCAAATTTACTTGGAGCAGCAGAGTAATACCGCATATAGGTAGATATAGTGGACTCATCTGGAACAACTTTGGTTTAAGGATTGTGGATGCACAAGCAGAATTCCCGCTTAGTACAAGTGAAGGCTAGCAAATAGGTTGAGAAGCGACCAACTAGAGAGCGAAAACGGTGATGATCATGCATTAAGAGTAATTAACATTGAATACTAGCATGAGTAGGATATAGTCACCCTGAACATAAATATCATGGAGGCTATGTTGGTTTTGAATCAACTACATGCATGAACATGTGCCAAGTCAAGCCACTTGAAACATTCAGAGGAGGATACCATATTAACATACTACATCATAACCATTTTAATGCATGCTGAAATCCCAGATAAATCATTATCCAGTCCTAGTTACTTAAGCATGGCATGAGCAACTATAATCTCTAATTGTCATCACAAACATGTTTACTCATAATATGATGAATCATGGATACTGAGTTAAACATATTTACAAAAACAAAAACAAGAAGAGTTCATACCAGCTTTTCCTTTCCACAGTCACTTCATCAAATCATCGTCATTATTGCCTTTCACTTGCACGACCGAATGATGTGAAAATAATAATAGTGCAAGTGTGTCGTGGACTAAGCTGGGATCTGCAAACGTTTTATTCAAGGGAGAAAACAAGGTAATACTGGCTCTTTGTTAGATCAACAATAAAGCATATGAGAACCACTCATCATTTTCATCGTGGTCTTCTCCCTACGGCAACTCAACGAAAAGAAAAGAAATTCAGAGAAACACACTGAAATATTTTTGGAGTTTTTAGTTTTTCTGAAGGAAGCAAATTAAGGAAGAAAAATGAAAAGCGAGAAAACTATTTACACGGGAGAACTCCCAACAAGCAAAAGAAGAAGCGATAAATCTTTTTGGTTTTTCTTTTAATACTACGAACTAACAAACAGGAAAGAAAAACCAAAAAGAAGCAAGAAATATTTTTGGGTTTTTGAAGTTTTTCAAACACACAAGAAGAAAGTGAAAAATAAAACTAACATGGATATACAATGAAATAGTATGAGCACCGACAACTGAAATGAATGTGTGAACATGAATGTAATGTCGGTGAGAGATACGTACTCCTGTTGGAAATATGCCCTACAGGCAATAATAAATTAGTTATTATTATATTTCCTTGTTCATGGTAATCGTTTATTATCCATGCTATAATTGTATTGATTGGAAACTCAAATGCATGTGTGGGTACATAGACAACACGGTGTCCCTAGTAAGCCTCTAGTTGACTAGCTCGTTGATCAAAAGATGGTGAAGGTTTCCTAGCCATGGACATGAGATGTCATTTCATAACATGATCACATCATTAGGAGAATGATGTGATGGACAAGACCCAAACTGTAAACGTAGCATATGATCGTGTCAGTTTATTGCTATTGTTTTCTGCATGTCAAGTATCTGTTCCTATGACCATGAGATCATGCAACTCCCTGACATCGGAGGAGTACCTTGTGTGTATCAAACGTCGCAACGTAACTGGGTGACTATAAAGATGCTCTACAGGTATCTCCGAGGGTGTCTGTTGGGTTGGCATGGATCAAGACTGGGATTTGTTACTCCGTGTGACGGAGAGGTATCTCAGGGCCGACTCGGTAATACAACATCACAATGAGCCTTGCAAGCAATGTGACTAAAGTGTTAGCCACGAGATCTTGTATTACGGAACGAGTAAAGAGACTTGCCGGTAACGAGATTGAACTAGGTATAGAGATACCGACGATCGAATCTCGGGCAAGTAACATACCGAAGAACAAAGGGAACAGTATACGGGATTAACTGAATCCTTGACATAGAGGTTCGACCGATAAACATCTTCGTAGAATATGTAGGAGCCAATATGGGCATCCAGGTCCCGCTATTGGTTATTGATCGTAGAGGTGTCTCGGTCATGTCTACATAGTTCTCGAACCCGCAGGGTCTACACACTTAACGTTTGGTGACGATTAGTATAGTTGAGTTATTTTGTTGGTGACCGAAGGTTGTTCGGAGTCCCGGATAAGATCCCGGACATGACGAGGATCTCCGGAAGAGTCCGGAAGTAAAGATTGATATATGTGATAATAGTGTTTTGATCTCCGGAAGGGTTCCGGAATTCACCGGAAGGGGTTCCGGGTGTTTACCGAAGTGTTCGGGTGCAGCAACACTTTATATGGGCCAAAGGGGTAAAGCCCACGAGGTATTGGAAAGTGCAAAAGGAAGTTTTGCTGCTGCCTTAAGCGGTACTACCGTTGTAAGGCAGTACTACCGCGCAAGCGGTACTACCGCTTGTGTGATAGCGGTACTACCGCTCAAGCGGTACTACCGCTTGTGCGCGGTACTGCATGGATCCGAGTTGGACTCTTTCCCTGCGGGCCAAACCGACCTTGTGCGGGCAAAACCGACCTGGAGGAGGCTTTTACTCCAAGTTTAGACCCCAAGGCTCAACATATAAATAGAGGGGCAGGGCTAGCACACTAGATACATCAAGATTTCCCAAGCCGTGTGTCGGCAACCCTAACCCTCTAGTTCTCCCGTCATAATCTCCGTAGTGCTTGGCGAAGCCCTGCAGAGATTGTTCCTCACCACCATCACCACGCCGTCGTGCTGCCGGAACTCATCTACTACTTCACCATCGCTCGCTGGATCGAGGAGGTGAAGGCGTCATCAAGCCGTACGTGTGTTGAACGCGGAGGTGCCGTCCGTTCGGCACTAGTTCGTGATCGGATCGAGGGACGACTTGCGATTTGGATCGCGGAGACGTTCGACTACATCAACCGCGTTTCTTAACGCTTCCGCTTAGCGATCTACAAGGGTATGTAGATTCACTCTCCCTCTCGTAGATGCTCATCACCATGGATAGATCATGTGTGTGCGTAGGAAAAATTTTGTTTCCCATGCAACGTTCCCCAACAGTGGCATCTGAGCTAGGTCTATGCGTAGATGAGATCTCGAGTAGAACACAAACGAGTTGTGGGCGTGGGTGTATACATATTGCTTGCCGTTACTAGTTGATATTTGATTCGGCGGTATTGTGAGATGAAGCGGCCCGGACCGACATTACGCGTACGCTTACGCGAGACAGGTTTCACCGCAACGTGCACTCGTTGCATAAAGGTGACTGGCGGGTGTCTGTCTCTCTCACTTTAGTTGAATCGATTTCAATGAAGAGGGTTCTTTTAGAAGATCAAAAAGCAATCACTACACCACGTTGTGGTTTTGCATAGGTAAGAACGGTTCTTGCAAACCCGTAGCAGCCACGTAAAATTTGCAACAATAATTAGAGGACATCTAACTTGTTTTTGCAGGGTATGTTGTGATGTGATATGGCCAATTACATGATGAGATATATGTGATGTATGAGATGATCATGTGTTGTATAGAATATCACGACTTGCATGTCGATGAGTACGGCAACTGGCAGGAGCCATAGAGTTGTCTTTAATTATTTTCGCCGTTTTGCTTTACTTTATCGCTATGAGTTAGCAATAGTCGTGGAAGCAACAGTCGGCACGACAACCTCATGGCGACACGTTGATGGAGATCAAGATGATGGAGATCATGGTGTCATGCCGGTGACGATCGAGATCATGCCGGTGCTTTGGAGATGGAGATCAAAAGAACAAGTTCATGGCCATATCATGTCACTTATGATTTGCATGTGATGTTAATCCTTTTATGCATCTTATTTTGCTTAGGACGATGGTAGCATTATAAGGTGATCCCTCACTTAAATTTCAAGATAAAATTGTGTTCTCCCCGAGTGTGCACCGTTGCGAAAGTTCGTCGTTTCGAGACACCACGTGATGATCGGGTGTGATAGACTCTACGTTCACATACAACGGGTGCAAGCCAGTGTTGCACATGCGGAACACTCGGGTTAAACTTGACGAGCCTAGCATGTACAGACATGGCCTCGGAACACAAGAGACCGAAAGGTCGAACATGAGTCATATAGTAGATATGATCAACATGAAGATGTTCACCTTTGAAACCACCTCAACTCACGTGATGATCGGACTTGAGTTGGTGGATTTGGATCATGTTACACTCGAATGACCGGAGGGATGTCAATTTGAGTGGGAGTTTTTAAGTAATATGATTAACTAAACTCATTATCTTGAACAATAGTCTAAGTTGTCTTTGCAATATTTATGTTGTAGATCATGGCTCGCGCAGTAGCACCCCTGAATTTTAATGCGTTCCTAGAGAAAGCTAAATTGAAAGATGATGGAAGTAACTTTGTGGACTGGGCCCGTAATCTAAGGATTATCCTTACGACTTCCCAGAAGGCTTATGTCCTTGATGCACCGCTTGGTGATCCACCCGCTCCAGTTGAGTCTCTAGACGTTGTGAACGCCTGGCAGGCTCGTTCTGAAGATTACTCAATAGTTCAATGTGCAATATTGTATGGCTTAGAACCGGGACTTCAAAGACGTTTTGAACGTCATGGAGCATATGAGATGTTCCAGGAGTTGAAGTTTATCTTTCTGAAGAATGCCCGGATCGAGAGATATGAGATCTCCGATAAGTTCTATGCTTGCAAGATGGAGGAGAACGGGTCTATCAGTGATCACGTACTCAGAATGTCTGGGTACTCCACCCATCTGGCTGAATTGGGGATGCCCCTTCCGCCATAGTCTATCACTGACAGAGTTCTTCAATCATTGCCACCTAGCTACAAGAGCTTCGTGTTGAACTATAACATGCACGGGATGAACAAGTCAGTCGCCGAGTTGTTTGCGATGCTGAAAGCCGCTGAGTTTGAAATTCAGAAGGAGCATCAAGTGTTGATGGTCAATAAAACCACTAGTTTCAAGAAAAATGGCAAGGGTAAGAAGGGTAACTCCAAGAAGAGTGGCAAAACAGTTGCTCCTCTCGTGAAGAAACCCAAGGCTGGATCCAAACCAGAAACTGTGTGCTTTCATTGCAAGGGAACTGGACATTGGAAGCGGAACTGCCCCAAGTATTTGGCTGACAAGAAGGCGGCCAACAACAAACAAGGTATATATGATATACATGTTATTGATGTGTACCTTACCAACTCTCGTTGTAGTGCCTGGGTATTTGATACCGGTGCAGTTGCTCATATTTGCAACTCAAAACAGGAACTGCGGAATAGACGGAGGCTGGCAAAGGACGAAGTGACGATGCGCGTGGGAAATGGTTCCAAGGTTGATGTGATCGCCGTCGGCACGCTCGCTCTTCGATTACCATCGGGATTAGTGATGAACCTGAATAATTGTTATTTAGTGCCTGCGTTAAGCATGAACATTATATCTGGATCTTGTTTATTGCGAGATGGTTACTCATTTAAATCAGAGAATAATGGTTGTTCTATTTATATGAGTAATATCTTTTATGGTCATGCACCCGATGTGAGGGGTTTATTCTTATTGAATCTCGATAGTAATGATACACATGTTCATAACATTGATGCCAAAAGATGTAGAATTGATAATGATAATACCACTTTCTTGTGGCACTGCCGTTTAGGTCATATTGGCGTAAAACGCATGAGGAAGCTCCATGCTGATGGACTTTTGGAGTCACTTGATTTTGAATCACTTGACACATGTGAGCCATGCCTCATGGGCAAGATGACTAAAACGCCGTTCTCTGGAACAATGGAACGGGCAAGTGACTTATTGGAAATCATACATACTGATGTGTGCGGTCCGATGAGCATTGAGGCGCGCGGTGGTTATCGTTACTTTCTCACCTTCACTGATGACTTAAGTAGATATGGGTATATTTACTTAATGAAACACAAGTCTGAAACATTTGAAAAGTTCAAACAATTTCAGAGTGAAGTTGAGAATCATCGTAACAAGAAGATTAAATTCCTACGATCTGATCGAGGAGGAGAATATCTGAGTTATGAGTTTGGCAGTCACTTAAGACAATGTGGAATTGTTTCACAACTAACACCGCCTGGAACACCACAGCGTAATGGTGTGTCCGAACGTCGTGATCGAACCTTATTGGATATGGTGCGATCTATGATGTCTCTTGCCGATTTGCCACTATCGTTTTGGGGTTATGCATTAGAGACAGCTGCATTCACTTTAAATAGGGCACCATCGAAATCCGTTGAGACGACGCCATATGAACTTTGGTTTGGCAAGAAGCCAAAGCTGATGTTTCTTAAAGTTTGGGGATGTGATGCTTATGTCAAAAAGCTTTAGCCTGAAAAGCTGGAACCCAAAGCGGAGAAATGCGTCTTCATAGGATACCCAAAAGAGACAGTTGGGTATACCTTCTACCTCAGATCCGAAGGCAAAGTGTTTGTCGCTAAAAACGGAACATTTCTTGAGAAAGAGTTTCTCTCGAAAGAATTGAGTGGGAGGAAGATAGAACTTGATGAGGTTGTTGAACCTTTGCTTCAACCTGAGAGTAGCGCAGCGCAGAAAGATGTTTCTGTAGAACCTACATCAGCTGAAGAGGAAGTTAATGATGATGATCATGAAGCTTTGGATCAAGTTGCTATCGAACCTCGTAGGTCGACAAGGACGCGTACTGCTCCTGAGTGGTACGGCAACCCTGTCTTAGAAGTCATGTTGTTGGACAACGACGAACCTACGAGCTATGGAGAAGCGATGATGGGCCCGGATTCCGAGAAGTGGTTAGAGGCCATGAAATCTGAGATGGGATCCATGTATGAAAACAAAGTGTGGACTTTGGAAGTATTGCCTGAAGGGCATAAGGCCATTCAGAACAAATGGATCTTTAAGAGGAAGACGGACGCGGACGGTAATGTCACCGTCTATAAAGCTCGACTTGTGGCAAAGGGTTTTTCACAAGTTCAAGGAGTTGACTACGATGAGACCTTCTCACCCGTAGCGATGCTTAAGTCCGTCAGAATCATGTTAGCAATAGCTGCCTTTTTCGATTATGAAATTTGGCAGATGGATGTCAAAACAACGTTCCTTAACGGTTTCCTTAAGGAAGAGTTGTATATGATGCAACCAGAAGGTTTTGTCGATCCAGAGAATGCTGACAAAGTTTGCAAACTCTAGCGATCCATTTATGGACTGGTGCAAGCATCTCGGAGTTGGAATCTTCGCTTTGATGAGGTGATCAAAGCGTTCGAGTTTATACAAGTTTACGGAGAAGCTTGTATTTACAAGAAAGTGAGTGGGAGCTCTATAGCATTTCTAATATTATATGTGGATGACATATTACTGATTGGAAACAATATAGAAATGTTGGAAAGCGTGAAGGAATATTTGAACAAGAGTTTTTCAATGAAGGACTTAGGAGAAGCTGCTTTCATATTAGGCATCAAGATCTATAGAGATAGATCGAGACGCTTAATAGGACTTTCACAAAGCACATACCTTGACAAAGTTTTGAAGAAATTCAAAATGGATCAGTCCAAGAAGGGGTTCTTGCCTGTTTTGCAAGGTGTCAAATTGAGTAAGACTCAATGCCCAGTGACTGCAGAAGATAGAGAAAAGATGAGTGTCATCCCCTATGCTTCAGCCATAGGCTCTATCATGTATGCAATGTTGTGCACAAGACCCGATGTCAGCCTTGCCATAAGTATGGTCGGAAGGTTTCAAAGTGATCCAGGAATGGAACACTAGACGGCGGTCAAGAATATCCTGAAGTACCTGAAAAGGACCAAGGACATGTTTCTCGTTTATGGAGGTGATCAAGAGCTCGTCGTAAAGGGTTACGTCGATGCAAGCTTTGACACTGATCCGGATGACTCTAAATCACAAACCGGATACGTATTTATTCTTAATGGGGGTGCGGTTAGCTGGTGCAGTTCCAAGCAAAGCGTGGTAGCTGATTCTACATGCGAAGCGGAGTACATCGCTGCCTCGGAGGCGGCGAAGGAAGGTGTCTGGATGAAGGAGTTCATGACAGATCTTGGAGTAGTGCCTAGTGCGCTTAACTCAATGACTCTGTTTTGTGATAATACTGGTGCCATTGCTCTAGCCAAGGAACCAAGATTTCATAAGAGAACCAGACACATAAAGCGACGTTTCAATTCCATCCGCGATTACATCAAGGAGGACGACATAAATATTTGCAAAGTACACACGGATCTGAATGTTGCAGATCCGATGACTAAACCTCTTCCAAGGGCTAAACATGAACAACACCAGAACTGCATGGGTGTTCGATTCATTACAATGTAAATCACATAGTGATGTGAACTAGATTATTGACTCTAGTGCAAGTGGGAGACTGTTGGAAATATGCCCTAGAGGCAATAATAAATTAGTTATTATTATATTTCCTTGTTCATGGTAATCGTTTATTATCCATGCTATAATTGTATTGATTGGAAACTCAAATGCATGTCTGGGTACATAGACAACACTGTGTCCCTAGTAAGCCTCTAGTTGACTAGCTCGTTGATCAAAAGATGGTGAAGGTTTCCTAGCCATGGACATGAGATGTCATTTGATAACAGGATCACAACATTAGGAGAATGATGTGATGGACAAGACCCAAACTGTAAACGTAGCATATGATCGTGTCAGTTTATTGCTATTGTTTTCTGCATGTCAAGTATCTGTTCCTATGACCATGAGATCATGCAACTCCCTGACATCGGAGGAGTACCTTGTGTGTATCAAACGTCGCAACGTAACTGGGTGACTATAAGGATGCTCTATAGGTATCTCCGTGGGTGTCTGTTGGGTTGGCATGGATCAAGACTGGGATTTGTTACTCCGTGTGACGGAGAGGTATCTCAGGGCCCACTCGGTAATACAACATCACAATGAGCCTTGCAAGCAATGTGACTAAAGTGTTAGCCACGAGATCTTGTATTACGGAACGAGTAAAGAGACTTGCTGGTAACGAGATTGAACTAGGTATAGAGATACCGACGATCGAATCTCGGGCAAGTAACATACCGAAGAACAAAGGGAACAGTATACGGGATTAACTGAATCCTTGACATAGAGGTTCGACCGATAAAGATCTTCGTAGAATATGTAGGAGCCAATATGGGCATCCAGGTCCCGCTATTGGTTATTGATCGTAGAGGTGTCTCGGTCATGTCTACATAGTTCTCGAACCCGCAAGGTCTACACACTTAATGTTTGGTGACGATTAGTATAGTTGAGTTATTTTGTTGGTGACCGAAGGTTGTTCGGAGTCCCGGATAAGATCCCGGACATGACGAGGATCTCTGGAAGAGTCCGGAGGTAAAGATTGATATATGTGATAATAGTATTTTGATCTCCGGAAGGGTTCCGGAATTCACCGGAAGGGGTTCCGGGTGTTTACCGAAGTGTTCGGGTGCAGCAACACTTTATATGGGCCAAAGGGGTAAAGCCCACGAGGTATTGGAAAGTGCAAAAGGAAGTTTTGCTGCTGCCTTAAGTGGTACTATCGTTGTAAGGCAGTACTACCGCGCAAGCGGTACTACCGCTTGTGTGATAGCGGTACTACCGCTCGTGAGCGGTACTACCGCTTGTGCGCGGTACTGCATGGATCCGAGTTGGACTCTTTCCCTGCGGGCCAAACCGACCTTGTGCGGGCAAAACCGACCTGGAGGAGGCTTTTACTCCAAGTTTAGACCCCAAGGCTCAACATATAAATAGAGGGGCAGGGCTAGCACACGGGATACATCAAGATTTCCCAAGCCGTGTGTCGGCAACCCTAACCCTCTAGTTCTCCCGTCATAATCTCTGTAGTGCTTGGCGAAGCCCTGCAGAGATTGTTCCTCACCACCATCACCACGCCGTCGTGCTGCCGGAACTCATCTACTACTTCACCATCGCTCGCTGGATCGAGGAGGTGAAGGCGTCATCAAGCCGTACGTGTGTTGAACGCGGAGGTGCCGTCCGTTCGGCACTAGTTCGTGATCGTATCGAGGGACGACTTGCGATTTGGATCGCGGAGACGTTCGACTACATCAACCGCGTTTCTTAACGCTTCCGCTTAGCGATCTACAAGGGTATGTAGATTCACTCTCCCTCTCGTAGATGCTCATCACCATGGATAGATCTTGTGTGTGCGTAGGAAATTTTTTGTTTCCCATGCAACGTTCCCCAACAACTCCCCCAAGCTTAGGCTTTTAGCCTAGCTTGGTCTACTGCCATGGCTGTCCTGGATAATAGTCGAAGTGATTGCTCGTGGAGGCATTCTGAGCCGCCTCCTCAGCCCGACGGGCAGCCTCAACGGCAGCGTTGTACTCGTGCACCTCGCTCTCGTGAAGAAAATATCTTTGTTTGTTCTGAAAATCAAAGAGGACAGGAGCAGGCAAAACGACAAACACAGAACGATATTTATCGAATATCAAGTTATAATCATAACCGCGAGTGTTGCGCTTAATGAACTCATGGTTCTGCGTTGCCTCAAAATTCAAGTATTTGTCAGGTAAAAGAGGGTCATTAGGCCTGGGCGAGACCCCTAGCTTTGCATCTACTCGGGAGGCATAAATCCCTCCATATAAATCACCATGGCCCGAGTTGCGGTGCAACCTTCGTGCAACAATGGCCCCAAGATTATAATGTTTCTTACCCATTAAAGCAGTGTACATAAGGCTCAGGTCAGGGGCATGATATCTACTACACAACTTATTCTTGCAGATTCGTGTTGGGCCTCCAAGCGCAGAGTTTTGTAGGACAGTAGCAATTTTCCCTCAAGTGGATGACCTAAGGTTTATCAATCCGTGGGAGGCGTAGGATGAAGATGGTATCTCTCAAACAACCCTGCAACCAAATACAAGAAATCTCTTGTGTCCCCGACACACCCAATACAATGGCAAATTGTATAGGTGCACTAGTTCGGCGAAGAGATGGTGATACAAGTGTAGTATGGATAGTAGATATAGGTTTTTGTAATCTGAAAATAAAAAAACAGCAAGGTAGCAAGTAACAAAATGGAGCAAAAACGGTATTGCAATGCTTGAAAACAAGGCCTATGGTTCATACTTTCACTAGTGCAATCTCTCAACAATGCTAAAATAATTGGATCATATAACAATCCCTCATCATGCGATAAAGAATCACTCCAAAGTTCCTATTCGCGGAGAACATAAGATAGAAATTGTTGTAGGGTACGAAACCACCTCAAAGTTATCTTTTCCGATCAATCTATTGAGCCATCCCTATAAGTGTCACGAACAGCCCTAGAGTTCGTACTAAAATAACACCATATGATACGCATCAACCAACTCTAATGTCACCTAGATACTCCAATGTCACCACAAGTATCCATGAGTCAATTATACGATATGCATCAAACAACTTCAGATTCATAATATTCAATCCAACACAAAGAACTTCAAAGAGTGCCCCAAGATTTCTACCGGAGAAAGTAGGACGAAAACGTGCATCAACCCCTATGCATAGGTTACCCCAATGTCACCTCGGGAATCCGCGAGTTGAGTGCCAAGACATATATCAAGTGAATCAATATAATACCCCATTGTCACCACAGGTATTCATATGCAAGACATACATCAAGTGTTCTCAAATCCATAAAAATATTCAATCTGATAATAGTGAAACCTCAAAGGTAAAAACTCAATTCATCAAAACAAGATAGAGAGGGAGAAACACCATATGATCCAACTATATTAACAAAGCTCGCGATACATCAAGATCGTGCCAAATCAAGAACACGAGAGAGAGAGAGAGAGAGAGATAAAACACATAGCTACTAGTACAAACCCTTAGCCCCGAGGGTGAACTACTCCCTCCTCGTCATGGAGACCGACGGGATGATGAAGATGGCCTCTGGTGATGATTTCCCCCCTCCGGCAGGGTGGCGGAAAAGGGATGTAGATGAGATTGTGGAGGTACAAAAGCTTGCGACGGCGTAAAAACTCATCTAGGTTAACTTTCGGGGCTTTCTGAATATATATGATTTTTCAGCGTTGGAATCACGCGAAGAGGTGCCACTGGAGGCCCACGAGGCACCAGGGCGTGCCTGGGGGGGGGGGGGTGGCGCGCCCTGGTGGCTTGTGGGGCCCCTGTGGGTCTTCTGCTGCTCCCCCGAAGCTTCCTGGGTCTGTTTCCTTCCAGAAAAAATCGTCAAAAAGTTTCGCTGCATTTGGACTTCATTTGATATGGATTTTCTGGAAAACCAAAAACAAGCAGAAAACAGCAACTGGCACTCGGCACTAGGTCAATATGTTAGTCCATAAAAATCATATAAAAGCCATATAAAAGTGCACCAAAATCATACAAAACTATAATAAACATGGCATGAATACTACATAAGTTATAGATACGTTGGAGACGTATCAGGGCACAAAGTGCACTACAGTCTTGTTTACCAAGAATGCATTTGCCATTAAAAAGTGTGAAGTAGCGAATAGCAGGAAAGTGAATGCTCTTTATCCTAGCTTGCGTAACTCCCCTATTCTCACCATTGCAAAGACTATTGAGAAATAGTTCATAATCAGATTGTCGAGGTTCGCTAAGTGAACCCCAAAATGGAATTTTGCATGCATCACAAAACTCTTCTATTGACATAGCATAAGATCTGTCATAGAGATGAAATAAAACTCTAGAAGTGCGCGGATGATATTCAAAGTTTTGGGTGAATGAATGAGTGAGGTTGTAGTGCTATGGTGGCTTATCTACGATGAAGGCGGAGAGCTCGGTGTTGTGAATATATTGGTCAAACTCTTCCTTTATGCCTGCACCTAGCATGAACTTGTTACATGGCCACCGACAAGATTTTGCTTGGCACCTCGCACCGAACTTGCCCTTGGTTCAACATATGATTGACGTGCGGGGCTTTCACTCGATGATGCCTCGGAGGACCTCCTCCTTGAGGAACTCCTACTGAAAATGTTCATGTTCCTACAAACAAATTTCTGAAAAATTTTGGACCACAAAAATATGTCAACAAAATTTCACAAGATTGATAGCAACTACTCATACAAGTGCCTAGAGGCTATATCAAGCATTCAAACTACTTAGAACTCAAGGAATTTAACATGCAAGCTCATTTTCAATAGCACCAATAGCAGCAATTTATGCAAAATATAATCCACTAAAGCAAAAACTAATTGGAGCAATGGGAGAGTCACATACCAAGGAGCAATCCCTCAAAACAGTTTCGGAAATGGAGCTCCAAGCAAAGAGATCAAAAATCTCAGTTTTGGGATCAAGAACACGAGAGAGAGAGCTACAAAGATTGTTTTCTGAAGGTAGGAGATGAAGTGGGCTGAATGGATAAGTGAGTGGGTCCATGTGGGACCCACAAGGCACTTTGGTGCGCCCTGGGGGGGTGGCCGCGCCCTACTGCCTTGTGAGCAGCAGGTGCACCCCCCCTGGGTTGTTCTCAGTACCAAAAATTCTTATATATTCTAGAAAAAATCATGTCAAAATTTTATTGCATTCTAAGCACATTTATTTTTGGGCCATTTTTTATTGCACAGATAATTCAGAAAACAGGATAATCATGGCATTTTATTTTATTAAACTATAATTAACAGAGAGCAAAAGGTAGGTACAGAAAGTCGTGCTTACTAAATTCATCAACCACATGCCCTTCAGAAAGAATCCATTAATAAGGTTGATCAAGTCTTATTAACAAACTATTTCCGAGTGACATGAAACCGAAGAATTTTCGTATAACAGTAAGTTACCTCAACGGGGATATGCATCTCCCCAACAATAAGAAATTCATATTTCTTTTTGACAGTAGGAAGAGGAAATTTGAAATCCCCAATAGTGATTGTCGAAACCTTTTCAATACAGTTGATACCATTCACTGAAGTTTGTTTCTTCGAGAAATAAACCATATGCGCATTACCATTGACATGAAAAGTGACCTTGCTTTTGTTGCAGTCAATAACAGCCCCTGCAGTATTCAAAAAGGGTCTTCCAAGGATAATTGACATATTGTTGTCCTCGGGCATATCAAGTATAACAAAGTTCATTAAAATAGTAACATTTGCAACAACAACAGGCACATCCTCGCAAATTCCAATAGGTATAGTAGTAGACTTATCAGCCATTTGCAAAGATATTTCAGTAGGTGTGAGCTTATTCAAATCAAGTCTTCTATATAAAGAGAAAGGCATGACACTAACACCGGCTCCCAAATCACATACGGCGGTTTTAACATAACTTCTTTTAATGGAGCATGGTATAGTGGGTATTCTCGGATCTCCTAACTTTTTAGGTACTCCACCCTTAAAAGAATAATTTGCAAGCATGGTGGAAATTTCAGCTTCGGGTATCTTTCTTTTATTAGTGACAATATCTTTCATGTAATTAGCATAAGGAGACATTTTCAACATGTCAATCAAGCAAGTGCGCAAAAAGACAGGTCTAAGCATTTCAACAAAGCGCTCAAAGTCTTCATCATCCTTATTTTTAGATGGTTTAGTAGGAAAAGGCATAGGTTTTTGAACCCATGGTTCTCTTTCCTTTCCATGTTTTCTAGCAACAAAGTCTCTTTTATCATATCTTTTATTCTTAGGAGGTGGGTTATCAAGATCAACAGCGGGTTCTATTTCTACATCATTATCTGGTTGAGCATCAACATGAACAACATCATTTTCATTATCATTATCATTATCACTAAGTGCATGTTCATTACCAGATTGTGTCTCATGTCACGCCCAATATGCGATCCTATCCTCGAGGGACTCGGAGGCCCCACCAGGGATAGAAGCCCAAATCGAAACGCTTGCTTCGAAGGTTATGTGATAGCCTGGCTTATTAGGGATGATAGACTACTCATATCAATAAGGAATTCCTTCTTTTCCGGGAGCCCATTCGGATAGAACTCCAAAGTTAAGCGTGCTCAGCTTGGAGTAATTTCAGGATGGGTGACCGACCGGAAAGTTGCTCCCGGGTGCGCATGAGTGAGGACAAAGTGCGCAGGAAAGACTAGTATTGATCTGTGAGGCCAGTCTAGATCTCGCCAGGAGTAACGACCACCGGCAGGTGTGTCCGGGGCGTTACAAGTTGGTCTCAGAGCCGACCCTCGCGGTTACATGGATGTTTGCGGACAGGTGTGCAGTCATGTTGTTCATGACGTTTGTGACCCGTCGTGGCACACGGCATGTCACATGTACCGGACTGGATGCACAGACGTATGTGCCAAGAGGGAACGTTCCTGTGGCCCGACGAGGATGTCGGTTCCTCTGAGTGGTGGTGTATGTGATAGCCTGGCTTATTAGGGATGATAGACTACTCATATCAATAAGGAATTCCTTCTTTTCCGGGAGCCCATTCGGACAGAACTCCAAAGTTAAGCGTGCTCAGCTTGGAGTAATTTCAGGATGGGTGACCGACCGGGAAGTTGCTCCCGGGTGCGCATGAGTGAGGACAAAGTGCGCAGGAAAGACTAGTATTGATCTGTGAGGCCAGTCTAGATCTCGCCAGGAGTAACGACCACCGGCAGGTGTGTCCGGGGCGTTACATCTCAGCATCAGAAATAGAAGCATCATTATGATTCTCCGGAGGCTTTTCCCCCTCAGGTTCACTAGAAGCATGCAAAGTCCTATCATTTTTCTTTTTCTTTTTCTTCTTAGATGGACTAGGTACATCAATATTATTTCTTTGAGAATCTTGTTCAATTCTTTTAGGATGACCTTCAGGATACAAGGGTTCCTGAGTCATTCTACCTCCTCTAGTAACAACTCTAACAACATGATCATTCTTTTTATTATTCATCTCATCAAGCAAATCATTTTGTGACTTAGCAATTTGTTCTAGCTGAGTCTGAACCATAGAAGCATGTTTACTCAAGCATTTAACATCATTAGCAGTTCTAAACATCAAATCACTCAAGCGTTCAATCATGATGGCATTCCGTTTTAGTTGATTGCTAACATACATATTAAAGTGTTCCTGTTTAATGATGTAATTATCAAATTCATACAGGCATTGACTAGCAGATTTATTATACGGAATATCACCTTCATCAAATCTAGTGAGAGAATTTACCTCCACTACCTATGTCAGGATGTCGAGCCCATGTATTTCTTCAATAGGTGGTAAATTCTTAACATCTTCAGCTTTAATACCTTTTTCCTTCATAGATTTCTTAGCTTCTTGCATATCTTCTGGACCGAGGAATAGAATACCTCTCTTCTTCGGAGTTGGCTTAGGTGGTGGTTCAGGAAGTGTCCACTCATTATCATTCTTCAATATATTATTCAATAGTTCTTCAGCTTGTCCAATAGTTCGTTCCCTGAAAACACTACCAGCACAACTATCTAGGTAGTCCCTAGAAGCATCAGTTAGTCCATTATAAAAGATATCGAGTATTTCATTCTTCTTAAGAGGATGATTAGGCAAAGCATTAAGTAATTGGAGAAGCCTCCCCCAAGCTTGAGGGAGATTCTCTTCTTCAATTTCCACAAAGTTAAATATTTCCTGTAAAGCAGCTTGTTTCTTATGAGCAGGAAAATATTTTTCAGAGAAGTAATATATCATATCCTGGGGACTATGCACACAACCAGGAGCAAGAGTATTAAACCATTTCTTAGCATCACCCTTTAATGAGAAAGGAAACAACTTAAGGATATAGTAATAGCGAATTTTTTCCTCATGAGCAAATAGGGTGGCAATGTCATTCAATTTAGTAAGGTGTGCCACAACAGTTTCAGTTTCATAACCATAAAAAGGATCAGATTCAACCAAAGTAATTAACTCAGGATCGACAGAGAATTCATAATCCTTATCAGTAACGAATATGGGAGAGGTGGCAAACTTAGGATCATATTTCATTCTCTCCCTCATAGATTTTTCTTTCATTTCAGCAAGCAATTTTATAACCTCATCTCTATCATTACAAGCAAGAATGGCTCTAGCCGTCTCCCTATCAAAGACATGTTCATCAGGCGATTCAACTCTACTAGGAGAGCTAGGCATAATAGGTGAATCATAATTCTTAAGAGTTTCATCATTCTCAATTTATTTAGCTTTAGCAATTCATTCATCAAGAAATTCACCAAGTGGCACAGTATTATCAAGCATAGTACTAGCATCATCATAAGTATTATTCATAGCAGAAGTAGTATCATCAATAACTTGTGACATATCAGAATGCATAGCAGATGATGGTGTCACAAATCTACTCAAAACAGAAGGTGAATCAAGTGCGGAGCTTGATGGCAGTTCCTTACCTCCCCTCGTCTTGGAGGGAACGATCTTGGTCTTAGCGTTTTTCAGATTCTTCATAGTGATCAATAGATATAAATCCCAAGTGACTCAACAAATAGAGCTATGCTCCCCGGCAACGGCGCCAGAAAAAAGGTCTTGATAACCCACAAGTATAAGGGATCGCAACAGTTTTCGCGGGTAGTATTTCACCCTGATTTATTGATTCGACACAAGAAGAGCCAAA
This sequence comes from Elymus sibiricus, assembly GCA_039707655.1. Classification (NCBI taxonomy): domain Eukaryota; kingdom Viridiplantae; phylum Streptophyta; class Magnoliopsida; order Poales; family Poaceae; genus Elymus; species Elymus sibiricus. The sequence goes on from CM077674.1 coordinate 261,742,614, forward strand.
GAGTATTTGCATGTATTAGCAGTTGAGTTGTCAATTCAACCACACTTGGAGATAAAATATCTGCAGCAAAGTATTTAGTAGCACAGTAATATGATAGTTTTGATAGCAGTAGCAACAGTAACAGTAGTAACAGTAACAGTAACAGTTGCAGTTTTGTAGCAAGTGTAAAGCAGTAGCAACAAAGTAACTTAGCAGAAACCAATATGAGAAAGTCGTAGGCATTGGATCGGTGATGATAATTATGTTGGATGATATTCATCATATAACAGTCACAACCTAGGGCGATACACAATAGCTCCAATTCATCAATGTAATGTAGGCATGTATTCCGTATATAGTCATATGTGCTTATAATAAGAACTTGCATGACATCTTTTGTCCTACCCTCCCGTGGCAGCGGGGTCCTTAAGGAAACTAAGGGATATTAAGGCCTCCTTTTAATAGAGAACCGGAACAAAGCATTAGCACTTAGTGAATACATGAACTCCTCAAACTACGGCAATCACCGGAAAGAATCCCAATTATTGTCACCTTGGGGTATGCGGATCATGACACGTAATAGGTGCATATAACTTGCAAGATAGGATCAAGAACACAAATATATTCATGAAAACATGAAGGGTTCAGATCAAGAACCCCAACTCAGCAGACCCCAACTGCAGCAAAAAGTATGACGTTGCCAGTTGACATAGCACCAGCTCTACGACGCAAAACCCCCCATTCCAGCAAAGAGTACACCAACTCCAGTTGCCAAATCCCTTTTCGAACTGGAGAGAGCCCCAATTGCAGCAAATAGGACCCCTATTCCACTTCTTCCCAGTTTAGAAGACGAAGCTTTTATTGTTGTCAGGAACTTTGTGTGCATCTTTCCTTCATGGAAAGATTATACTACAGACAAACAACAATTTCGAATCTTCCTCCGCAACTTACGTGTAAGTAATGTACTAATGTTATTCATGGTAATTAGTGCCTATGTTTCTGCTGACAGAACACAAAAGATTTCATTCTTTTAAATAGGCGAGGACCAAACTGGATAGTCAAGACGATCAAAGCTTGGTTGCACTTTTCAAGCACGCTTTGAGGAAGTATCGTTGCTACCTGAGGCAAGCACACTTCTATGGCAAGCCTCTAAATGAAATTTCTGTAAAGTCTCTGGTGCTTAATTTACTAGCCAGTGACTGGAATAAGCTTGTTACACACTGGTCTCGTCTGCAGCATAAGGTACTGTCTATGATATCACATCACAATTTGAACTACATTTCTGCATGTGCCTTACCGTCTCACTTGTACGAAAACTGTTTGCAGAAGAATATCCATTCTCAAGGGACCACAGGATCTCGCAACTATACTGCACACTGCATTGCTCTTGTGAGTACCTCTTGCCCTGTATCACCATACTTACTTTCATAGCTGGTTGATTATGTAGCATCACTGCACATGTTAGCCTCCTTATCCTCCATTTGGTGGACATTATAAGATTCGTATTGACTCTTACATAAATTTAGAATCAACCCAATGCTTCTGAAGAAGTTTAGCTCTGTAGTCCTCTTGTAAGATCCGAACGTCTTGTAACACTGTACCTACATTAACAGCTACTCCATCCGTCCCATAATACGAGCGTTTTGTACACTACACTAGTGTACAAAACACTTATATTATGGGACGGAGTGAGTAGTTCATTGTGTTGCATTACTCTGCATCTTATCTGCCTCGCCCACCATTTCCTAAAAATTATCAGATCTATACTTAATCTCACCAAAAAGTTGAATACACAGACAATGCCAGTGCAGAAATGTAACCCATTGCTCTTGTCAGTACATTTTGTCCTGTAATGCTGTACTTACATGGATAGGTAGTTGATTATGTAGCATCACTCTGCATTTTATCTTCATTATCCTCTATCCCTTCCAGTATTATCATATCAATAATTACTCTCTACAAAATGTAGAGTACAGACAATGCTTATGAAGAAGTTTCTGTGCTGAAATTCTTGAGTTATCCCTCCCTTGACATGGAGAAGGGCATTATAGAGCCGGTGTTAATTGTTAATGTAAGTCCGTCCTTCTAAAGCCTTTATCCTCAACTGTAGTTTAATTTTCTCATACTCCCTATAGTCAACTGCTGTTTAGTTTGCTGTTTCTATCAAAATGCATGTTCGCAACAACTGCAAGTTTCAAGTTTTAGTCGTGAAACCAAATTCCTTATTCATACCATGCACATTATTCAATATAGATCCATTGATTTTCTTTAGCCTTGCATGTATGCTTGTATTATTGATCTGTAATCCAGTGTGTGGTGAAGCTGCCCACATTTGCACCTTGTCATTTCCTGCTTTGTCTTAACTAATCTGGCTGATGATATGAACATGGCATGCACATTAACGAAAAGAGATACAATGATTTTCTTTTGCCCTGCATCTATGCTTGTGTTGTTGATCTGTAATCCAGTAGTGTGGTGAAGCTCCCCGCATTATGAACAATGCCAAATTATGCTCTTGACATTTTGAATTTTCTCTTTATTTTCTAATATGAAACTGGATGGAATTGACAGCGCAGTTACTATCTTTGTTTATATACGTGCAAAACCTATCATCTGTCTTGTTGTTTCAGGGTGATATGCCTGATGGCACGCACAAGTCTGCTGAAGACTGTGAGACAAACCCAACATATATTGCAGCAAAGAAGGCAAAACATCTTGAAGATAGTGAGACAACCCCAAAGTCATGTCTTCATGCAGTGTTCAAGTTACTCGAGACTAGTAGTCACACAAGCTCACAAAAGTCACTGCCTGAATCAGTTCGACTTCTTCAGTCTCAACTGCAAGCAAAAAGGCATAGTGCAACTCAACTTCGACTTGAAGTCCAATCTCTAAGGAAGATCACAGAGAACTCCAATGAAAACCTCATTGCCAAACAGCTAGAGTTGGAAGATATGACCGACATGCTAGGCCGTTCTCACTGCCTTGCTCAGCTGCTTGCGTAGTAGCTCCCACGCAAGGCTAACGTTTCTTGAACTGTGTTGAAGTGGTCTTGGTTCCGTATTATTTTGTTGCGCTGCAATGGCAGGGACTTTGATGCCCAGGTTTTGTAATCTGCTTCTTGGTTGCGCATTATGGTCACTAGTGGCGAACTTTGATGCCCAGTGGATGTAATATGCCCTAATTCCTTTATTGTACAGTGTAGGTTTATTCTAAGTTACTATGCCGTAATTTCTTTATTGTATAGGGTAGGTTTTTCTTAATTCCTAGTTACCGTATATGTCATCATTCGCTATCAGAAAAAGGGTGAAAATCTGATTTAGGCGAACGGGCCGAAACATGCGCCTCTAACGGGCCTGCATTTTAGTGAGCCATAAATGGGCAGGCCCGCAATAGGCTTTACTTGGCCTGCGCGGACCTGCCGTATGGGCCCTTCATGGACACGGTATGCCCAGGCCCATAACTCACATGGGCCTTTAGTGGGCCCAAAGTTTAGTTGGGCCCATGTAGCTTCGGGCCATTAACAGGCTAAATATTCTGCTGGCCTGTTATGGCCCAGAAAACACCATGGGCCTTTAGCAAGCCGAAAAGCATGTTGGGCCTCAATTTTCATGAGTCGTCCACGGGCCTTTAGCAGGCTGAAATAAACCTCGGGCCATTATTGGCCCAGTTACATGACGGGCCATTACCAGGCCGAAACATATCTCGGGCCTTAGTTGGCCCAATCATATCATGGGCCTTTAGTAGGCCGAAAGCTCAATAGAGGACGAACGGGCCGAATTGTATGACATGCCTTTAACAGGCTCAAAGTCAGGTTGGGCTAGAATGTTGCCACCGAGATCATGGGCCATTAAGGGGGCGGATGTCGCTTCGGACCATATATGGCCCATGTGCAGCACGGGCCATTAACAGACCGAAAGGCACACCGGGCTGAAATGGGCCCATTTCTACATCGGGCCTTTAACATGCCGAAAACTCACTGGGCCGTAATGGGCCCAAAGACTGAGCGAACAATTAACGGGCCCGATCTGGTGGTGGGCCGTAAATGGGCCATGTTTAAGCATGCCGTTAGTGGGCCGGCCCACTAGTACCTGAGTAAATCTTATGGGCCTTTGACTGGGACGGCCTTTTAAACCTAAATGGGCCACTGTTGAGCCGTTCCACGTGTAACATTTCCATAGGCCCGTCTCGTCCATTGGACGAATGACATCTGTCGCCATGCCGAGCTGACACGTGGTTCCTTCGGCCAATGAGAATTTTACACGTGGAAAATCCCCATTGGTCCGAGCTGTTAATGGGTTATCGGATCCAAACCGAAACCCGATAGCTTAACGGTGACCCATTACGGTGGATGCCATGTGTCGGTTACCCTTAACGAAAACACTTCCATGACGCGACATTTATCGTCATGGAAGTGGACACTTCCGTGATGATAATTTCAGCATTGTCATGGAACACTTCTATGACAGCACAAGTATGCCTATCTTGATTCTGTCATAAAATCGTCACGGATGTACATGCATGACAGAAAACGTGACCTACTGTGACAAACACATATCATCACGGAAGTGTTCTTTTTTTGCAGTGTGTGTAAATTCAAAACCGTGAAGGTATGACCTACGACTCCCGTCTTTTGCACTTGAAATACTTAGAATAGATGTAGTAGTAGTATGTGTGATATGTGCAAGTGGAAGTAAGTCTTGATAATTAAAACAAGGGATTTGTTCTAGTAGATGAAATAATTTTGTAGCCTTTGTTTTATTAATCTAGATAACCAAGACTTGCCGTGGGACTGTTTTTAAATGAAATGATCTTAACTAAGAATAACCATGCACAAGAGAAAGTCTTCGAAAACTTGGGTGTTGAGAAAAATTGTAGAGAAGATGATGTTTGAAATACTCAACCCCTTGTTGTTAATTTTAATAGACTTGATAGCACTTGTGAATTAAATTATCTAGACGAACTTAATTGAAGGGTAAACGAGATTATGCCAAAAATTTGTGTTGTATCTCTTACATGGTGCTTCAGCTTCTTGCTGGTGTCATGGCCCTGCTACTATATGTATGTGTACGTGTGTAAATGTGGCTTCGTCACCTTTCTTGATGTTATGGTGAGGACTCCGCTAGCCAATGAACGGTCCACCAGAGCAACAACTCAGATTTCGGCTATGAGTTTGTTACCGTACATAGTGGCAACACTAGAAATGAATATCAGAGGTCCATAGTGGATGGGTGTGTATGTGGTAAATAAAGGGGACTGATCAATAGAGCTTGAAAGAGACATACATCAGAGGTCCATAGTTCTAAAAAATTAAGCCATAGCGAAACTCTATGCACGACCACTTATTTAGCATAATCCCTTCACGTGACAACCAAAGTTCCAGCAAACAATGATTGAAATAAAATGCTTGAGAGCCTTGAGGATGAGATAATTGTGGGTATGTTATTGAGCACTAAAGCATCATGTTTTTCTGCATGCCTTCCTCTCCCTAATTTATATTTTTTATGCCTCCATCAAAGAGAAACTCTTATGTGCATTCCCGGCAAGCAGGTGTTGTCTAGAATAAGCAGAATAGAGTGTTGCAAAGTTGTTTTTATCTAGTAGATCAAAAATGTTGTGTTGATTATCTTTTCTTCACTGACACTTGCACAATAACCATGCCACCGCTACAGCTATACTAAGTTTTCAGGTCAAGAAGTGGAGGGCTATCCATGCGTACCAATCGTAAGTGACCTTCTTGTTATTTCGGTTTAAACAACTTAGTTCCTTATGATTCGGATTTCTCTCAATGTTGCTCGAAGACGATCAAGTTTAAGCTTGGGGGAGTTGATGAGTGATATTTTTGCACTCATTCACCCTTAGTTTAAACTGAGATATTCGATTTAAACCGAGATATTCGCTCCGATATTGCTACTAAGACTAATGAATGCAAAGGATTCCACAAATCCTCTCTTTGATGTGTTTCCACAGGAAATGGGCTAAAAAGGGAAGAAATCACGTGTGAACATGGAAATGAATGGAAATGAGGAAAGAAGGAATCAACAGGAGGCGCGCCAGAAGAAACAGCACGAAAGACGGCGTTCCATATGACAGCACGCGCTCGTATGAGCGGTCGTATGGTGTGGATTCTGAGGCGTCTCGTCCACCTGAACAACTTTTATAAAGAGGACCCCATCGAAATGTAAACAGAAGAGCATCGAACGAAGCCAGATCAGAACCATCGTCATCCCCTCTCATCAACCCTAGCCGCCGCCATTTCCATCTCCATAGCCGCCATCACCACCATAGTCCAACTCCCTCTAGTTCATACCTGTAATCGTGCATCACACAAGGCATCCATTGTAAGACATATTTGCAATCAATCGATCTTCCAGATGTGTTATGCTTTCGTCTTGCGATCTGATCTCCATGTGTGAGTAGTTCGGTAAGGAATGGGTTGAGGCATAGGCCTTGCAACCCTCTGTATTTGTTGTGGGGATCAATGGAAGGGCTTTGAATTAACATCCCGTATGTGTGAAATAAAATTGTTCCGTAGATGTTTCTTGTCTTGTCCGCGATCTTCATCCCTGCAGGTACCTAGGATCATGGAGATCGAGCAACGGTGAGGCTAAGTGCAGGGAGAACGTGAAGTGTTATTCTGAACACCGGTGACAGAAAGGTTTAGTATGGTAACACGGATCCAATCCTTGGGGATTCAAGATGTGTAGTCATTAAACGCCCAAAGCTCTTGTCTGATTATTATTATCTTAATTATCAAGGTAACCCTGCGCGACGGATAGGGCCTGCGGTAGGACAACTGATTCTTGATGCAGGACTCGTACCGGTCAAGATGTTATTTGGACACATCCCCCACTTCGGTTCGTAACAAGCACATCTCGATGGGTGACTTCCAGCGCACAACTTAAGATCATATCTGGTCCCAACACAAATACATGGTTATAAGCATTAAGACCTCATACCCGTACCTCTTTTTATTATAGTGTTTGAATAATCGTTTGCTTGATTGATCCGGTCAAAAGCTGGAATTGATCCTTTAACAAAAGCTTGCTAGAGACCATCGCTTCAAAGGGACCTTCCTCTCGTGGGTTCGATAACCCAGGGTCACCTCTCGGGAAATAGGTGCGGGATACTTTTCTGTTCCTTTACCGGATCACTAAAAGGAGGTATCACATGCCTACTGGACTAGGACATGTGATTTTTCCCTCCCCTTGCAACGCATGCGCATGTTTGCTAGTTATGTACTCATGTGTGATCAATTGAGAAAGGAGATCGATACCCTAACACATGGTATCACGGACCATCCACCCACCATTCATGTGTGCTGGCGCCGTTCATCGAGACACGTCGCCTGCATCAGATTCACAACTAGATCGAATACATGGAGTCGACATTCAAGGAGTACTTCGAGCATCTCACCACCTCTCTCGACGAGATCTACTCCGATCTGCATGCCAACACGCCCGCCGTCAAGTGTCAGTCCGCCAAGATCGATGATCTAACATCGTGATCTGGAAGCATGTGTTTCCTAGTTGAACGCCACGGTCCTCATGCTCCAACAAGGTTACTAGTTCTAGTGAGGAGGTACAGGCGGCCTCGTCGTGACTCCACCGTTAGTGACTTCCGACGTCCAAATCAGCCCCGACGCGGCGCGACGGGGGCTTCCCATGGGCCTACATACCACATCGATGCACCACTACACTGGGGGGTTCTAGTTCTCTGTTATAACTAGTTGTCGTGTCTGGAGTTAGTCTGGATCCTAGCTTCCGTCTGGCCTCCTGTTTCAGATCTGGCATGATCCTATCGTAAGCTGGTTTTGGTATTTGCACCTAGAGTGTGTAATAGTGGGTTTGATGTGGTTGGGTGGTAGTTTGTAGTTAGAACAAAGACCATATATTTCTTTAAATGAAGAGCAAGAGCACTAGAGACTGACAAACTTGCGAGGTGGGTGATGGTTTAGTCCAGAAACTTGCAAAGTGTGATCACCCCATCGCTAAACTTGCACTTCGGGTGATGACTTAGTCCACAGTCAATCATGAGCTGACAATTGGCGCCACACTGGCCGCGTCGTGGCACAGCCGCTCGCCCCGGCACTTTTGCGAAAAACCCCTTCACCTTTCTGGAAACCGCGTTGCCAAAAGAATACAGAACCCCTTTTAAATATGATGGACCCCTACAACAGAGAATCTACTTGGGTTTGTTTTGTATTATATGGCCTCAAGACTAGTTACAGAATTACGATCGGTAGATAATTTAAAATGTACTTTGTGCTAGTTCGGAGCAAGGAGAGGCTGTTGAAAAAAAACAGATGAACAAGCAGCAGCAGTAAGCTCTGGTAAATGGATTAATACTACTACTTAGGCTGCTGAAAAAAAACAGATGAACAAGCAGCAGCAGTAAGCTCTGGTAAATGGATTAATAATACTACTTACTAGCCCAGGGGATAGATAATGGAGTGTGGATGAACTCAGTAGTGTAAAAATAAAATTGATAATCTGAAATATATATGCATGAGTAGTCAGATTGAAGCTGCATGTAGGTATTGATGCTGAAGCTGGAAACTAAGGGTGCAGAGTGAAAAGGTGTCGTTCCCTGCAAGCACACAAATTTAAGCTGGCATTTAGAACTCTGGTCATGAACACTCCAGACAGATTAGTTGACAGTGATATGTACTAGTACTAGCAGATTGAACAACGCTCATGTACAATAGAACATAACAAAAGATGCAAAGCATCATGTGAAAGCATCTACAAATACCCGCAATTACCATACATGCCCAGCAACATATATCTACCAGCAGCAAAACGCCTACCTAACTAGCTCCACCAGAACTCAGAAGCCTCCTACTCGGAGCAACAGACCAACATATTCTAGAAAGCCAGAGTAACAAGATCGATAGAACCATCCTGTTGTACAAACGAGACATGGAAAAGGCAACACTCTCTAAAGCCAAAGTGACAAGATTCGGAGAAGCCATCCTGCTGCACAAACAAGGCATGGGCACACATCCTCCTACTCGACTCATGTATCGAATGTCACGACTCAATATCAGCCCACGCCGATGCATCTTGTCACCGGCGCCCAGCATCGCTGCGAACGTGAAACTGTCTCAGTCAGGAATTCTGTGGAACGGGAGGCAGGCACGGCAGAGTCCGCCGTGTGGATGAGCCGTATGAGCCGCCGGAGAGCGCGAAGTTCATTTTTTTTTTTGTGTGGAGAGAGCTCGAAGTAGACATGGATGGGATGTAATTGTCAGACAGGTCGCATCTGCTTTACGAAAAAAGAGTATCGATCCTACTACCGTGCGCCTAAACCCACCAAAACCTACACGTACAAATCGCCGAGGGGAAGGGGGTTTTCGCAAAGGTGCCCGGGCGAGCGGCTGTGCCACGACACGGCCAGCGTGGCGCCAATTGTCAGCTCGTGATTGGCTGTAGACTAAATCATCACCCGAAGTGCAATTTTAGGGATGGCGGGATCACACTTTGCAAGTTTCTGGACTAAACCATCACCCACCTCGCAAGTTTGTGGTTCTCTAGTGCTCTTGCCTCTTAAATGAAATTGGAGAGGGCGGATTCTCTATTGCTCAAATAAAAACTACACCGGGGGATGTCTCCGGCTCTCCTGCCGGTGCCACTCTCGGACAATGTTAGTTCTCATTTCAATCCCCACTCTCTGCCCCGTGTCTGTCCGCTCATTCTAGTCGGCTCCTCACCGGAACTCGCAAAACTTATCCATCGATTTCGTATGCCCAATTTTTGGGTGACAATCCTCGTCTTTGGTACACTATGTGAATAGTATTTCTAGTTGTTTCATATTCATGAGGTGTATTTGGTTCCTAGGGCTTTCTCTAGATTTCGCAGGATCTACTTCCACTTGGTTATAATCTACTCAGAAAAATCTTATTTGGTTTGATTGTGAATCATTTTCTTCATCGTTGGCCCACGTTGTGGGCGTGATGGACATGGGTTGTTGATCTGTCTGTTTTACACCATTCGCCAAACTTCTTATATTACATACTACATCAAACAATTTGACCTTATTATCAACCATTTGGCCTCATATTCGGATTCCATTCATCCTTACTATCATCTAAGTCATTGTCGATGATAAGTAAAAGTATCCAAAGTCGATCCGAGTCAATGTTGTATCGAAGGACCCCCTGGGGCCAGGTATGGGCCAACACACCAAAGACAACACATCACCGACCATGGAGGAGATTTTCTGTACTACACAAGACAATAAGGACAACATGTAGGACACGATGGGAAGGCTCCGGTGTATTTGGTACCTATATGGATCGGGCTCCTACCCCTATACGCCTGACGCACCGACGTGGATTTCTCCATTCAGGATCCACACCTTTCGCAAGGTGTGTTAGGGCATTTCCAACGCTGACCCGCAAATTTGCTCCCGCATCTGTCCGCGGATAGGGGGGGCCAGTCCGCAGACACGGATGCAGGAGCCGTCCATCCAACGCTGCCAGCATACATTTCAACCACTGTTTGAACTAAACGGATGAAATTCATGCAAACATGGCAGATTTCATATAAACCGGACGAAATTCATTACATTTTGGACAATTTTTAACTAAAAACTATAATGGACTATCTACGGCTGGTGCTGGTGGATATCCATTCCCATGACACGGATACCCTTGACTAGTCTATGGCCTGCCGCGGCGGATCTCCATTGTCTTTCCCATGTCCGGCAGCTCGCTCATTGGACTACCGTGAGCCCAGGAGGTATATCTGGAACATAAAGGGCGGCTTGCTTCCCCATGTTCGGTTGCGCCGCTCATCGGAGTGGCACCGCCGGGATATGCTTCAGCCGGAGGGGAAGGGTGCGCTCCGCTTCTGTGAAGCACGGATCAAGGTTGGGTTTTGGGGCAGGGGACGACGGTGCCCTGCGAACCGGGCAAGACACCGGCTGTGTACGCCGGCGTCGCCTCGACGGTGGCCTTTGTGGGACCAAGCGGCGGTGGACTCCCATGTTCTACTTCTCATCGATGATGGCGGCGGGCGCGGACGTGTTGGCCGCCTCCTCGTCGATCTTCGCGAAGCCCACTTCTTTCTCCGCCGGCAGGGCGCGGTTATGCGAACGTTGACGGCGAATGGTGCGGTCGCAGGCATGGGAGGAGCGGTACGACACTGCGTCGTCCACGGCAGCCACGATGCCCGTGCCGCCATGCTCCCCCGCGTGCCGGCCTAGAACAACTCGCCACTTCTCGGCGAGCTGGCTTGGAGTGGCGAGTTGCTGAACCACGCGTCGGCTTGGAGCTTCCGCTTCCGTGAGCTAGCCTGCAACGGCCTGGAGAGTCGAGGGAGGTGGAGCAGAGAGTTGCCTGGCTCGTATCCGGCGGGCTCGATGGGCCACCCAGCCGACTTTTACGCCGGAGAACTCTTCTTCCTGCTCGGCAGATGCCATAGAGATTGTGGGGAAAATGGTGCAGAGAGGAGATGGGAGCGGAGGTGTGGTGCGATTTTTGCCTGGCGTTTGCCATCGTTTAAATAGCGGGCGGACGCCCGGAGCCAACCGGCGGTGTGCTTAATGACGGGCAACTCGCGAACGGGCGTGTGGGCGGAGTAGGTTTCTCGGCACACATGTGGAGTTTAATGAAGGAACGCGGGCAATTTGTAGTCGTTTGAATGCGGTGAGGAGGCGTGTTCAGCCGGACGTGCAGCGGGCGGCGCTTTCTCGGCCGGCGTGCCGCTTCAATGCCGGCAGTGAGAGGTCACGTCCGTTCTGCGCGGTGTCAATGCGGATCGGCCGCTCTAGAACGACATGAATGTGGACAGCTGGCGCCGGGCAGGAATGCACGCGGGCGCGGGTGGGGGGTTAGTGGTGGGCCAGGGCAGTAAGGAGCGGACGTGGCAGCAGTCCGGACGCCCGCAAAGACCCTCCTAGTTTGTCTCCGGTTTGTGGGAAAAAGTGTGTCAGGACCGCCGAGCGGACCGATACAGGACCGCGTTGATGGCAGAACACATCCGGACCGCGCGGTCCGGACGTATGCGGGCGGTTTGAGGGTTAGCGTTGGAGATGCCCTTAGTGGCATACCATGTCTGTTGTTGGGGCGTGGGCGACCGGGTGGAAGTCTCTAGTTGTGGTCATTAGGAACCTCACCCTCGTCCCCATCATCACCCTCATAGTCATCGTCCTGCTCCTCGACGGTGTTGCTCCTCGGCAGTAGCCGCAACAGCTAGATTGGCATTGTGGACCGGAGCGGTTGGAGAATGTTGTCCTTGGTCAATGGGAACCCATCCTGCACACCAGTGGACAATGGAGACCAAATTCATTGCGCAGTAGGCGAGGTGGTGGTAAATGAGCGAGTAAGTCATTAATTTTGGTGGAAAGCTCATTGAACTTGTTGTCAGGCTTGGCATCAAATCTACTCACAAATCTATGACAAGCATTTTCACAAGAATTACCATATGTTTTATTACATTCAAGAGTGAGGGTACTCACCAAAAAAGAGATCGTCCGAGCTAGACGGGTATAGCTCGATCGAGAGTGAGGGGCCTCGGCCCTATGCATACATATAGTGTGATCTAGCTACTAATGAAGAGGGAGATCTCTCAAGAGGACTGGGGGGGGGGGGGGGCGTAGGTATCATGCACTAATATGAAGGATGAAGAGAGAGATCTACTTAATTTATTGCATCGAGAGGGTGGGAGAGATACTAAATAATCTTACATATCTAGGTGTGCAAAGTGAGAGAGAGAGAATAGCTAGCTAGCTAAAAAAAGTGAGAGAGGAAGAAATGAGGGAGAGGGGAAAGGAAGAAGAAAGGGGGGAGACCATTCTCTAAGTGGACATGGGCTGCCCCTGTCGTGCATAGGCGTGCCAAAAAATTGCACGCCTATACAAGTGATAAAAGTAGCAGCGTGCACCCAACCTGCACGCTGCTAATGAGCGGGTCCCACATGCGTGCCAGGAACTAAACTTTAGCAGCACGCGCTGCTAGTACTTCACACACCTACGGCGTGCCTTACTTCGTGGAAGCGGCTACTAGTTTCAGCCAGAGAAGCTTCTGGGCACTCTACACTCGTGGTGTGAACATTTCTGCACTCCGCAAGTACTCCCACATTAGCAGCGTTCGTCTTACCGGCGCACACATCTAGTACTTAGCCATAGTAGCCACAGCGTTCAGCTTTACGCACACGTTGCTAATAGGAAAATCCTATAAGGTTTTTTTAAGAGACACATGCGAACGCCCTCTCCATACCAGGCTTTGAAGACCGCAATACCCACTCACCCCTTGAGATGAGATCTAGAAATCGCTGAAGCAACATCAGTTGGAGCATCACCCCACACAGTACATACTTGGAATCAATCACCACCAGTTCAAAGGGTTGGAGAAACCGGACCCTGTCGCGGAACAACACGGAAGAAGATGTCAAAGTCGTCGCACGAATAGCCAACCAATAGTTCTCCTCAAAAGACACACCAACTGCCAAGATATGAAGAGAACTAATAGATCTGCGGACACAAACTCTCATAGGGCCTTCATAGGTGTCGGATCGAACGTCGTTGAGGTAGGGAGAGACCTTATTCCAACACACCATCGCCGCCACCTTCTTGTCGATGTCACTAGGGAACAAAAACATAAGGAAAAGAAAACAAGACAGACGGATCCCCACTCCTCTTGTCGCCGTCGCGGCCGCCAGATGGGAAAGAGGAGCGAGACCGTGGCAATGGCGTGTAGGGATGCTGTGGCGGCTAGGGCTGGGAGTCACGACAAGGCAAAATCTGAACGAGTATCATTATGCTTAGCTGTACTCCGTGCATCAACAAGTAAAAACAAGATATATACTTGTGCGGGTCATATACTAAGAGAAATATCAAGTTATCTGAAAATGTACAAGCACAAAGTACATACTATGTATTCACGTCAACTTAATAGGCACACCCGATTAAAGTTATAATCACACAAGAAATATCAATAAAAGGGAAAATTCCTCCAGGTTGTAATACTGTAAAACCACACACCACTCATACCATCTCTAGACAGCTCGAGTACCGAAGCATCTCGAATAAAACAACACATTGCAAATATAGTTTAGGGAGGCACAGCTATGGAAATTCAATGCATCTTTGGTCACCTAGCATACTTTTCGGTTGTTTAGGCAGCAGGTAGAAACTTCATGCAAATTGGTGGTTTAATCTTGGCAAGAGCAAGTAGGGAAGCAGGGAACGTCCATATGCCATCCCCACATATCAAAGCGGATGCAACCGCGGGCACCATGAAGCCAGCCTCCTTCTTGTTTATCTTGGTCCATGCAAAAACTATCAAACTCCCGAGACACATATCAATAGCAAAGCTCCCACCTACAAGGAATGGAACTGCCATTGCCATTGGTAGAGGCACATACTTAGCATACTTGTGTGGCATGACATCTCTTGCTACACTGAAAACCGCAGCAAATGCGAAAAAGCCACCAGAGATCGCAAGGCAATATTTCGGCAACACTGAGAAGCCCTCCACACCAAGTATCGCCATATTACGGTATATGAGTGCGTAAGGTGCCTTCCAAGTACCATCTGGGTTACCAATATCAAATGCCTTGTAGAAGAGCATGAACGTGAGGGGGGAGACAATGCAACCCATGGCTGTTCCAATAACTTGTGCGATCATCATGGATTTTGGTGATGTTTGAGTGAGATAACTCGTCTTGAAGTCTTGCATCAAATCGGCAGAGATAAGCACTAGCTGCTTGACTAAAGTGCCAGCAACAAGGCCTGCAATGACACCATTCTCCTTGCCGGCCCATCCCGCAAAGACAAAGAGAGCGATCTTGCCATAGTTATAGCCCATGTTGATGTCGGTAAGCCCCGTCCCGTAGGAATTGGCGAATCCAAGCATGGGGGCAACGACATAGGCTATAACAACATAGTACCACTTCACCTGTTTGAACATTACTGGTATGGTAGCCACCGCAAGAATGCTAAACAAGGCATAACCGGCGTATGCCATCCAAGAGGGGATGTGGCCTCTCTTAAAGATCTCCTCGCGTTGTAACTCCTCAAGCGAGATTGTATTGTCCACATTTTTCGCTGCAATTCATTCGCTCAACATTAGAAAAAAACTCATTTCTTGAGTGATGATGCACTGAATTTTATGTTGTCCTTTGTTCTTACCTTTGTTGTCAACCTGCTTGCGGCTAAATTGTCGATACATGCTCATAGCAGTGATGCCAACAATTTTTATGAAGTGGTACATGCCATCCCCCATGATGAGAGATATGCATATGAAGGCCTGAGTGGTGAAGAAATTATGGTCAGTGACATACAATTTTCCATTACGGCCTGCTATTAATTTATGTGATTGTCACTAAGGAGAAAAACAAAAGAGCTGGGTAGATACCTTGTAACCGTACAAACTTTTCATGCTGCTTTCTGGTACTTTTGCAGGGTACCAGTCCCCCTTGTTTTTACTGATGAGTGGCCACATTATTCCCCATGAGATAATTGCACCAAGGAGGGTAGAGATATTTACTATATGTGGGCAAATCATCCCGGCACCAACGTATGTCATGCTAAAGTCAAAGTAGAAACTGAAACACAAATAATAAGGTGGGAGTTATGAAATCACACGCCGCAAATTACGGCTATCCACAATGAGAAACAGCAAGTCAAAAGAATTACGTCTGCTTCCAGGCCTTCAGACCGAAAGTAGGGAACTGAACAAATCCACAAGCATCGCCTCCAGTGTAGAACCATTGGAAGAAACTCCATAGAAAGCTACCCCCAAAGAATTTCAGGAATCCACGGATTTGCTTCCTGTCATGCATAGAAGGTAAGATTAATTCATATAGATCAAGAAGTCACCACAAATTGCTTGGTATAATGACTGAAAGGTCACAATGTACATACCTTGAATTCTTGTCCCCTTGATCGGTATGAAACCCGTTTATAAGAATAGCAGTTGCAGTCCCACTTGGGTAAACTAATTTGTAGTCGACGACCAATACCTGAACACATTATGTCAGATCATTGAGTGGCCAAGACAGATGGAAACCAGGCGCAATTGTCTAACGTGTAACGAATTGCGTTATCTTCTTAAAATTTGTAACAATTCTAAAATTAAAAATACATCCGTTACTTGAAAAACTGAAGGGAAGACAGACTAAAGGCTAAAGCTGCGCATATATCCGGTGAGGATGTAGTGTAACGTGTATCGTAGCATGACAGTGCACACTAACATGTTGGAAAAACTGAAGGGAAGCCAGAAGAAAGAGACCTGTCTAAGGGGAATTAAGGTGAGGAGGCCCCCGAAGCTGCAGGCGAGGAGGAATCCCGTCATCCAGCCTATCCCTGGCTCCATCCAGCTTCCCGGCACGTTGCCCGGCGAGTCTCCGGCCAGCTCGTACGTCTTCTTGTTCAGGCCCAGCAAGGTTGACCCGAACCCACCTGCAGCGCGCCAGTCACAAAGACCAATCAAGAACTATACTACAGAGACTGGCGTCATGGCGTGCATGGCCAGGGATGATGCGGTGCTAACCGGCGAAGGCGATGGTGTAGCAGGCGACGCCGCAGGTCTGGACGATGGTGTTCTCCTGCCGCGTGAAGGGGCGGGACACGATGCCGAAGCGGTCCAGCAGGCGCGTCCACCCGCGGAGCGCCAGGAAGGAGAGCAGCGCGGCGGAGACGTTCAGCGTGGGCACCAGCCCGGTGGTGAGCGCGATCTTCATCACGATGACGGTGTAGATGAACCCGATCAGCAGCGCCGCCACCATGCCCCGCACCGTCAGCTCGTCCTGCCACCGCGGCATGGCCTCGAGCTGCCACTCGCGCGTCGACGCCAGCGCGGGGTCCGACTCCCTGTCGCCCTCCAGTGCCTCGTCCTTCTCAATCTCCGGCGCGATCTTCGTGCGGTCCGGCGCGATGACGTCCATGGCGACTCTGCTGCTTGCCCCCGCAGCCGCTGCTACCGGAGCATAAAACCAAATTAAACAAGAACGAGAAATTTTTTCTTCTTCACCAAGACCAAAATCTGGCTAGCATTTTCGAGCAAGAACCAGTAGGAAGCATCGCTCACCTCAACGATCAGGGTCGTACTGCTCGGCTGATCACTGTACTGTGGAAGAAGAATCACTCGAGGCTGCAGCTTCCAGGAAGTCGTGCCCCGTTTCCGCCCACGAGGCGAGCTGCAACCGTGTGTGTACTTTTGGGGTGAGATTGTGATGTTAATCATGGCCGATGCCATGGTTTTATAGAGAGAATCATTGGGAAAAGTCCACCCTCTTACTTTTTCTTGTATTTATAGATTATTTATTCATGGTGTAAGCGGATGTTCCTGACCATGTATTACAGATGATGTAGCTGCGGCTCAAACTTACAGTACCTCGGTGATCCATCCGAAGCTGATCGGCAGCAGTGTTACGGGATGTCCTATTCGCGGGTTCGTTTGACTCTGGATCACTGATAAACTAGTAGGAAACTGTCTTATCAGTGTACCAAGACTCCCTCCAAAAAGAACTCTGTATATGCTGTCGGACTCAAAGAGAGTAGTTAAAGAACTCTGTATAAGCTGCCGGCACTTTTCGTGCCATCATGCCTTAAGCTTCATTCCCAAAGTAATTAATAGGATCACGACTTCCTTGGACGTGGAGCTAATGACATGTATTAGGGAAAATCACCTATTGATCATGCTGGGATATCAGACGTGCCGGTGCCTCAAATCCATACAAGAACTGAAGAATGTATTGTGTTCACGCAAAAAGGAACTATTCTTTTGTGGTAAGCATACAAATTGCAAAAATAAATAAATTGTGTGGCTTCGTTTAATTAATGGACCCCCTTTGCTGGCGAACGCTCGCAAGGAGGGGTGACATTTGCGAACGTTTCGATGGCATTTTAGTTATGTATTGTGTTCACACAAAAAAGGAATGTTTCTTTTAGCCAGATAATATTTCCGTAATTAATTAGCTGAAGAAACCAACTCTCTCGAAGCAACTGAAAGTTGTTCTTGCATCCGAATTCTAACTGAACTCGGTTTGCATTTCAAAATTTTGACATGTCGCGAAATAGACCTTTTTTCGACAAAGGGAGATTTAAGTGACGGAAAAACGAAACAACCACAAAAAGTTTACACCCAACCAGTTGTCAAAGAGAATAATGTGACGAATAAAACAACAGCAGATTTTAGCAAGTCAGCGAGAGAAAACAATGTTCATTTCCGCAGCTTGGAATTGGTACTGTATTTCCCTGTAGAACATACAGCACAACAATACGCCTGCTTCATGCCGCTTTTGCCTTACCTATGCGATGACAATTTTGGCACGTACTATATGCTGTGCTCCAGTTGACCTTGGCTAAAGGAAATACAGTATCCTTCAGTTTAAGCAGCAAGGGCCTTTCAAAAAACACAAGTTTAGGCACCAGCACGCAGGAGTTGCAAAGGAGTAAGAAAAGTAGTGGTGGTGTGTGAGCAATAATCTTGCCGCTGGGTGCAAAGGGAACACGAGATTCGGTCAAAGAAAAGAAGCGGCTGCCAATAATGATCCATATTCCGGCAATCTAGAAAGTCCAGAATATTGGATTTGCTGGATAATCTGGGCCTGCTGACTTTGCTAGTATTTCTATTTAGAAGGACCTCCTTTTCTCTTTAAAACAAAGCGGTAATGTTATCTGGCGAACGTCAGCAGGGAATGGGTGGCAAGAGAACGTTTTTTTGGTAGTTTTAGGTGGTGGGAGACGGCAAATTCTGCTTTTTTGCCGTAAAAGTTCTCTTCTTCCCAGAAAATGACATGCGTTTCTGAAGAAACTGCCAACCCTACACAACTAAACTTGCCATCTAAAACGTTCGCAAACGTCAAACCCTCCCAACGAACGTTCGCCAGCTAAAGACCCCCTCATTATTAAACGGAGAGGAAGAAAGAGAGGATCTATTCAGGAGGCTCATCAAAGTAACTATTTAGAAGGACCTCCCCTGTTTATATTGACAATCCATGGGTGGAAGTGACGGTGTCCTGGACTAAGGGGTGCATACTGCGTCGGTCCACCGTTTATGGGCTGGGCCGACGACCCACTGGTAACTGATGAGTGGGTCGCGCAGGCCCTGGCCCTCGGCGTAATCAAGAAGAAGATCACCGAAGACTTGGCGTACACTTCAAGGCGTGTTTAAGCGATCAACATGTTTATCCCAGATTATAACCGACTATGTGTAAACCCTAGATACCCCCGGTGCCTATATAAGCCGAGGGGTTTAGTCTGTAGGGGCAAGCTTTGAGAGGTTTTAGAGCTTAAAACTCATTCATACGATCTCGAGGTAGATCATAATGCACTAGATCATAATGTACTCTGTACCCCATCATAATCAATATATCAAAAGCAGGACGTAGGGTTTTACCTCTTCAAGAGGGCCCGAACCTGGGTAAAACATCGTGTCCCTATTCTTCCTGTTACCATCGATCCAAGATCACCAGATCGGGACCCCATACCCGAGATCCGCCGGTTTTAGCACCGACATTGGTGACCCATGCAGGCCCCACTGCGTGATCGGCAAGGATCGATGGAAGTATCGTTCGACGATCAGATCCGCTCCAGCGTATCCCCTACGCGCCGGAAACCCGAGACTTCGGATCAACCGAAGCACAGGAGCGTTGTAAAACCCCTACCTGCCGCCAGGAACTAAAGCCCGATGGATTGAATCTAATGGTCGAACTCCTCACCGCATCCCCGGATCCGGTCGAAGACCTTAACACAGTCACGGCCGAGGAACTGGTTCCTGGCCTTTCTGAAGACCCAGGCTACGACAGATCAGGTCGGGCCGGAAGCTCGGACCCGAGCTTCCATCAAGACGACTTTGAAAATGTCGCCACACAATCCGCCCCGATGGCGCCCTTAAACCAGCGTCAGGGAGATCTCCTGGGAAAACCGATGTCAGATCGAGCCGGAATCAAATTTGCTCTCCCACCCACCCCCCACGTCACGTATTGCCCCGACGGTTCGGGACCAACCGACGTCTGGGATCTAGCCTATGTTAAGAAAAAACCTAGAGAAACTGTTTGGCAATACTGGATGAGATTCTTATTCGTGAAAAATAAGATCCTAGATTGCTGCGACGCGGAAGTCCTAGCGGCGTTCCGTCATAACTGTCACGATGAAGGCATATCCAATGTCTTGGAACGGAGACGTATTAGAACGTTCCCTGAGCTATCGGACTTAGTTTCAAGATGCTCGTTATGGAAGACTGACACGTCTCCATCGTATCTATAATTTTTGATTGTTTCATGCCAATATTCTACAATTTTCACATACTTTTGGCAACATTTTATATGATTTCTTGGACTAACATATTGATCCAGTGCCCAGTGCCAGTTCATGTTTGTTGCAAGTTTTTTTTCGCAGAAAATCCATATCAAACGAAGTCCAAACGCGATAAAAATTTACGGAGATTTATTTTGGAATATATGTGATTTTTGGAAAAAAAGAATCAACGCGAGATGATCCCCGAGGGGCCCACAAGCTCGAGGGGCGCGCCACCCTACCCAGGGCGCGCCCAGTAGGCTTGTGGCCACCCCATAAGGCGGTTGGGGCCCTTCTTCTGCCGCAAGAAAGATAATATCTGGAAGAAAATCCCCTCAAAATTTCAGCCCAATCGGATTTACGGATCTCCGGGAATTTAAGAAACGGTTTTCGGCCAGAAACCAGGAACGCGAAAGAGAAGAGAACAGAGAGAGAGATCCAATCTCGGAGGGGCTCCTCCCCTCCAGGAGCAATGACAGCCTTGGACCAGAGGGGGAACTCTCCTCCCATCTAGGGGAGAGGCCAAGGAAGAAGAAGAAGGAGGGGGGCTCTCTCCCCCTCTCTCCCGGTGGCGCCGAAACGCCGCCGGGGCAACCACATCGTGACGGCGATCTACACCAACAACTTCGCCGCCGTTAACACCAACTCTCTTCCCCTCTATGCAGCGGTGCAACACCTCTTCTCCCCACTATAATCTCTACTTAAACATGGTGCTTAACGCTATATATTATTATCCAATGATGTATGGCAATCCTATGATGTTTGAGTAGATTTCTTTTGTCCGATGGGTTGATTGATGATCGTGATTGGTTTGAGTTGTATGTTTTATTTTGGTGCTGTCCTATGGTGCCCGCCGTGTCGCACAAGCGTGTGGGATTCCCGCTGTAGGGTTTGCAATACGTTCATAATTCTCTTATAGTGGGCGGCTAGAGTGACAGAAGCTTACACCCGAGTAAGGGGGTTGTTGCGTATGGGAGTAAAGAGGACTTGTTACTTAATGCTATGGTTGGGTTTTACCTTAATGATCTTTGATAGTTGCGGATGCTTGCTAGAGTTCCAATCATAAGTGCATATGATCCAAGTACGGAAAGTATGTTAGCTCATGCCTCTCCCTCATATAAAATTGCAAAATGATTACCGATCTAGTTATCGATTGCCTAGGGACAAATCTTTCTCTTGTGTTACAAAAGCTTTCTACTAAACAACTAACTTTTATTATCTTGCAAATTACTCGTAGTTTTATTCTCGCAAAGTACTCCTAGTTTTATTCTTGCAAAGTACTTCTATCATTACACCTACAAAGTACTTCTAGTTTCATACTTGTTCTAGGTAAAGCAAACGTTAAGTGTGCGTAGAGTTGTATCGGTGGTCGATAGAACTTGAAGGAAATATTGATTCTACCTTTAGCTCCTCATTGGGTTCGACACTCTTATTTATCGAGAAGGGTTACAACTGATCCCCTATACTTGTGGGTTATCAAAGACGCCTGGCTGGCAGAAAAGGAACAGAAGGATTCAATCCAGGATCTGTTAGACTCCGCCGACCAAAGGCGCAGGTGCCGACATCAAAAGCGCCCCAGAATCAATGATCGGGCCACTCGACATGTGCACTGAAAGAAGCAATCAGAAAAAAGACCTAAGACAATGCTGGATGCGATCTAGACGAGCCATGCACAGTACACTCTGTCTCATTGAACACAAACCCAACGCACAGTCTTCGAGCGTGTTGGGTGGTCAGGCAAGTAGCAAAAGGAGGAATCGATCTCCTAGATAACCTCGGAACTCAGAAAGCCCGAGGAAAGTCTCCAAGCTGGGAAGAAGAGCGTTCGACGAAAGCCTAATGATCTACGAGAGTCACCCCTCGAGGAACCAACGAAAGAGAGCTCTCCGGGAAATAAACCATGTTTACCACACGGTAGCCTCGGATAGTAGGTGGTTAGATACCCCAATCACTTTCGGGGCAAGGGGATCAACTGACATCCAACTCCAGCCGAGGAGTCGTGGCCTTAGTCCTCGACCCCATTATTGACGGCTACAGACTAAATAAAGTCCTGATGGACGGAGGCAGCGGCCTAAACCTCATCTATGAGGACACTCTGTGAAAAATGCAGCTTGACAAATCTCGCGTCGAACCAAGCCGAACTACGTTCAAAGGAATAATCCTAGGAAAAGAGGCACGATGCAGCGGTAGATTCACACTTGACGTGGTGTTCGGCACTCCCGACAACTACCGACTAGAGGAATTAATCTTCAATATCGTACTATTCCGAAGTGGCTATCACGCGCTCCTCGGCCGAGACGCGTTTGCTAAATTTCATGTTGTCCCATATTACGCTTATATGAAGCTCAAGATGCCTGGGCCAAACGGCATGATTACTCTTTCAAGCAACATGGACAAATCGCTCAAAGCCGAGAACAAAACGGCGGCGCTAGCCCTAGAGGCAGAGGCTAAGGCCCTCGCAGCCGAAGAATTGACAGCACTACGGGCCGCCGTGGACAGAGATGACGTTATCCTCGATAAAAGGCCAAAATCTACGTCATTTGAACCGGCCGACGAAATAGTCAAATTTTAGGTGCATCCCAAAGACCCAGCTAAAATGGCCTCCATCGAAGCACGGCTGGACCCTTCACTCGATGAGGCGTTACGCGTTTTCCTCAAGGAAAATTGGGACATCTTCGCCTGGCACCCGTCAGACATGCCCGGCATCCCAAGAAATCTCGCTGGGCATAGCCTCAATATTATTGAGGGGTTTAAACCCTTTAAGTAAGCACTCCGCAGGTTCTCAGAACCTAAACGACAAGATATGGGGGAGGAACTGGCGAAGCTATTGGAGGCCGGATTTATCTGCGAGATTAAACACCCAGAATGGCTGGCGAACTTGGTAATGGTACCAAAAAAGGACAAGTCATGGCACCTCTGCGTCAATTTCAAGGACTTTAATAAGGTTTGCCCTAAGGACCCCTTCCCATTAACTCGGAGTGACCAAATAATTGACGCCACATCGGGACACGACTTGCTCTATTTCCTGGACGCCTATTCGGGATATCGTCAAATAAAAATGAGAGAGACCGACTAAGCCGTCACATCTTTCATAACCCCATACGGGCCATTTTGTTTCAATACAATGCCCTTCGGTTTAAAAAACGCGGGGGCTACATACCAGCGAATGATTCAGACGTGCCTAGAGCCACAAATCGGCAAAACAACCAAAGCTTATGTGGACACCGTGGTTGTCAAAACCTGTCAAGCCAATACGCTCATAGATGATATTTGGGAGACGTTCAAAAATCTCCGGGCATATAACATCAAGTTAAACCCAGGAAAATGCGTTTTCGGAGTACCATCCGGCAAACTGCTTGGTTTCATTGCCTCCCATGGAGGAATATAAGCCAATCCCGACAAGATCAAATCACTAGCATGGCTGGAAGTGCCAACGGAGCTTAAGCACGTCCAAAGGCTAGCAGGGTTTGTTGCCTCCCTTACTCGGTTCATTTCGTGACTAGGAGAAAAGGCCCTACGGTTGTACAGATTGCTCAGGCAAATGAAGAAATTTGAATGGACAATAGAGGATAGTGCCGCCTTAGAAGAGATTAAGACACTCATCGGCACTAATCCGATCTTGGCTGCTCCACACCTCGGTGAACCGATGCTGCTATATATTTCAGCAGCAAACCAAGTCGTCAGTGCAGTCCTCGTCGTCGAGCGCACTGTGGACGGTCACAAATTGCAGGTACAGAGGTCAGTATACTTTGTTTCCGAGGTGCTTACCCCATGTAAAACCAGGTATCCGCTACCAGAAAATAGCATACGCAGTCTTCATGGCTTCATGAAATTTATAGCACTACTTTCAAGAATGCTCCGTTACCGTGGCCTCGGAAGTACCACTTAATGACTTCATCAACAACCGCGACGCCACCGGTAGAATCGCGAAGTGGGCTATTGAGCTCTTTGATACGTCTCCAATGTATCTATAATTTTTGATTGTTCCATGCTATTATAGTATCAATCTTGGATGTTTTTATATACAATTATATATCATTTTTTGGGACTAACCTATTAACCTAGTGCCTAGTGCCAGTTGCTGTTTTCTGCTTGTTTTTGGCTTTTCAGAGAATCAGTACCAAACGAAGTCCAAATGCCACGAAGCTTTTTGGAGATTTTTTCTGGACAAAAGCGACCCTGGAGACTTGGAGAGGAGGCCAGAAGGTTCACGAAGCCTCCACAAGGCAACAGGGCGCGGCCCAGGGGGGCGCGCCCTGATGCCTTGTGGGGCCCTCATTGCTCCGTTTGACCTAATTCCACTCCTATAAATTCACAAATATCCGGAAAGCATCACAGAGCCAGAAGAGAAAACCTTTCCGCCGCCGCAAGCCTCTGTTCTTCCGCGATCCCATCTGGAGGCCTTTTCCGGTACTCTGCCGGAGGGGGAATCGATTACGGAGGGCTTCTACATCAACCTTGCTGCCCTTCTGATGATGTGTGAGTAGTTTACCATAGACCTACGGGTCCATAGCTAGTAGCTAGATGGATTCTTCTCTCTCTTTGATCTTCAATACCATGTCCTCCTTGATGTTCTTGGAGTTCTATCCGATGTAATCTTCTTTTGCGGTGTGTTTGTTGGGATCCGATGAATTGTGAGTTTATGATCAGATTATTCATGAGAAATATTTGAGTCTTCTCTGAACTCTTTTATGCATGATTAAATATAGCTTTGTATTTCTCTCCGATCTATCGATTTGGTTTGGCCAACTAGATTGGTTTATCTTGCAATGGGAGAGGTGCTTTGTGATGGGTTCAATCTTGCGGTGCTCAATCCCAGTGACAGAAAGGGACATGACACGTATTTGTATTGTTGCCATTAAGGATAAAAAGATGGGGTTTATTCATATTGCTTGAATTTGCTTCTCTACATCATGTCATCTTGCTTAAGGCGTTACTCTGTTTTCATTAACTTAATACTCTAGATGCATGCTGGATAGCGGTCGATGAGTGGAGTAATAGTAGTAGATGCAGGCAGGAGTCGGTCTACTTGTCTCGGACGTGATGCCTATATAGATGATCATTGCCATGAAACCGTCATAATTATTTCCTTTTCTATCAATTGCCCAACAGTAATTTTTTTACCCACCGTATGTTTCTGCGCTCGAGAGAGAAGCCTCTAGTGAAAACTATGGCCCCCGGGTCTATCGTTATCATATAAAAAAACATAAAAATACCTTGCTACAATTTATTTACTCTTATTTAGTTTAGTAATTTAGTTTATCAATTTATCTCTATCAGACTTAATCCTTGCAAGTAACCGCTAAGAGGATTGACAGCCCTCTTATTCGCGTTGGGTGCAAGTGTTTGCGTTTGTGTGTGTAGGTGTTGTTCACTGGATCTTGCTTGGTTCTCCTACTGGATTGATAACCTTCGTTCTTAACTGAGGGAAATACTTATCTCTACTATACTGCATCATCCTCTCCTCTTCGGGGAAATACCAACGCAGTCTACAAGTAGCACTCTTACCTTTTGAAATCGGCTATCGACCGCACCGAGCTATCAAGTCACAGGTATTGGCCGATTTCGTTGCCGAATGGATGGAAGTCGAGCCCCCTAAAGGGCATAGCACATACTTACATTGGACCATGTACTTCGATGGCTCCAAAATGCTCGCTGGCCTAGGAGTGGGGGTGGTGCTCACCTCACCAACTAGAGATAATATCAGGTACGTCCTTCAGATTATGTACACTGACTCCAATAATGCTGCAGAATATGAAGCCCTACTGCACGGTCTCCGGATGGCAGTTTCAGTGGGAATCCAACGTCTGGAAGTCCGAGGAGACTCTAACCTCGCAATCTCCCAAGTAAATGGGGAGTTCAACGCTAAGGACCCAAAAATGACAGCTTATCATACCGCTGTCATAGCAATCTCAGCCCGTTTTGAAGGGCTAGAGTTTCATCACATCCCTAGAGATAGCAATCAAGCTGCTGATGTCCTCGCCAGGATGGGAGCTAAACGTGACCTCGTACCGAAAAATACCTTTCTCGAGTGGTTATTCAAACCATCAGTGGTATGGCAGGACAGAGCAGAGCCGGCCAAACCCCCCCAGCTCCGAGATGATTACCACTCCAGCCGTCGAGCCAGACGAGGGAATAATTGGGGGCTCGGCAATCGAAGAAACATCCATGGTACACGAGATCATGGCAGTAATCGTGCCATGGACCGAACCTATCCTGGCATACTTACTTCATAAAGAGCTACCCGAGGACCAAACAGACGCACGACAGATCATTAGACGGTCCAAGGCATACAAGGTCCATGAAGGAGA
The DNA here is from genome assembly GCA_039707655.1 of Elymus sibiricus. Lineage (NCBI taxonomy): Eukaryota > Viridiplantae > Streptophyta > Magnoliopsida > Poales > Poaceae > Elymus > Elymus sibiricus. The sequence goes on from CM077674.1 coordinate 261,769,148, forward strand.
ATTGTATAAGCGCAATGTTACTAGTGTCCTCCAGCGATGCATATCCAAGGAGGAGGGAAAGACTCTCCTCTCGGAGATTCACTCCGGCATGTGCGGCCATCATGCAGCACCTCGAACCCTGGTAAGCAAGGTCTTTTGAGCCGAATTCTACTGGCCCACCGCACGAGCAGATGCAAAAGAGTTGGTACAACGATGTGCAGGTTGTCCAGTCTTCGCCAACCAAAGTCACATGCCAGCCACAACCCAGTGAACAATCCTTATCACCTGGTCGTTCGCGGTCTAGGGGCTTGATCTGGTCAACCCACTTCGAGGATGGTCCGGCCACAAAAAATACCTCCTCGTGATGGTGGATCAGTTCACGAAATGGATTGAGGCCACGCCGGTGACCTCAGCAAAGGCAGGGCCGGTGATTGATTTCATTTCTGGCATTGTGCATCATTATGGCATACCACATAGCATCATTACGGATAATGGGTCCAATTTCATAGCCAAGGAGGTAAAGACCTGGTGCGCCAAAATGGGCATTAAGCTTGATTTCTACTCGGTATACCACCCACAATCCAATGGTCAAGTGGAGCGAGTCAATGGCTTAATATTAAGCGGCATTAAACCGCGCCTGGTTCGTTCCATAGGAAAGGCCAATTGCAAATGGGCGGATGCTACTTGTGAGCTGTGTTGGGATTTTCCCCGAAGAGGAAGGGTGAAGCAATATAGTAGCGGATAGTATTTCCCTCAGTGAGAACTAAAGTTATCGAACCAATAGGAGAACCAAGCAAATCCTAGTCAAACAGTACCTACACACACAAGAGCAAATAGTTGCACCCAACGCGGGAAAGAGAATTGTCAATCCCCTTGAACTCGTTACTTGCAAGGATCAAATCTGATAGTGATAGATATATAAATCGAAAAGTAAATAAAAAGTAAAATAATTGCAGTAAGGTAATTTAGGTTTTTCTAATATAATTAAAGTAGACCTGGGGGCCATAGTTTTCACTAGAGACTTCTCTCTCAAAACACAACATACGGTGGGTAAACAAATTACTGTTAGGCAATTGATAGAAAAGCGCATAGTTATGATGTTATTCATGGCAATGATCATGTATATAGGCATCACACCCGTGACAAGTAGACCGAAACGATTCCGCATCTACTACTATATTACTCCACCAGTTGACCACTATCCAGCATGCATCTATGGTATTAAGTTCATGACAAACAGAGTAACGCTTTAAGCAAGATGACATGATGTAGACAGAATAAACTCAAGCAATATGAATAAACCCCGTCGTTTTACCCTTAATGGCAACAATACCAATACGTGCCTCGCTACCCCTTCTGTTACGAGGTGAGTATACCGCAAGATTGAACCCATCACAAAGCATCTCTCCCACTGAAGATAAATCAATCTAGTTGGCCAAACAAAACGGATAGATCGGAGAGAAATACAAAGCTATAACAATCATGCATAACAAAGTTCAGAAAAGACTCAATTACTTTCAATGAATAATCTGATCATAAACCCACAATTCATCGGATCCCAACAAACACACCGCAAAAGAAGATTACATCAGATAGAACTACATGGAGATCATGGAGAACTTTGTATTGAAGATCAAAGAGAGAGAAGAAGCCATCTAACTACTATCTATGGACATGTAGGTCTGTGGTAAACTACCCACACATCATCGGAAGGGCAGCAAGGTTGATATAGAAGCCCTCCATGATCGATTCCCCCTCTGGTAGATCGCCGAAAAAGGCCTCCAGATGGGATCGCGGAAGAACAGAAGCTTGCGGAGGCGGAAAATTTATTTCGGGTGGCTCTCTGTTGGTTTTGGAATATTTGGGAATTTATAGAAGTGGAATTAGGTCAAACGGAGTTACGTGGGACCCATGAGCTCGGGTGGCGCGCCCCCCAGGGGCGCGCCACGTGAGGTCGTGGCTCTCCCGTACGCCTTCTGGCCTCCTCCTGAATCTTCTATGGTCTCTTCTGGTCCAGAAAAAATCATTTTAAAGGTTTTATTCCATTTGGACTTCGTTTGGTATTGATTTCCTGAAAAACCAAAAAATAGGCAAAAAAACAGCAACTGGCACTGGGCACTGAGTTAATAGGTTAGTTCCCAAAAATGATATAAAATTGCATATAAAGCATATAAAGTATCCAAGATTTATTATATAATTTCATGAAATAATCAAAAATTATTGATACGTTGGAGACGTATCAGCATATCACCGGAAAAGGCCTCCAGATGGGATCGCGGAAGAACAGAAGCTTGCGGCGGCAGAAAAGTTATTTCGGGTGGCTCTCTGTTGGTTTTGGGATTTATGGGAATTTATAGAAGTGGAATTAGGTCAAACGGAGCTGCTTGGGACCCATGAGCTCAAGTGCCCCCCGCGCCAGGTGAACTCGTGGCTCTCCCGTAGTGCTTCTGGCCTCCTCCCAAATGTTCTAGGGTCCCTTCTGGTCCAGAAAAAATCATCATAAAGTTTTACAACGTTTGGACTTCATTTGGTACTGATTTCCTAAAAAGCCAAAACAAGAAAATAAAATAGCAACTGGCACTGGGCACTGAGTTAATAGGTTAGTTCCCAAAAATGATATAAAATTTCATATAAAGCATCCAAGATTGATAATATAATAGCATGAAACAATAAAAAATTATAGATACATTGGAGACGTATCAACATCCCCAAGCTTAATTCCCGCTCGTCCTCGAGTAGGTAAATGAAAAAAACAGAATTTTTGATGTTGAATGCTACCTAGCATGTTTATCATGTAATCTCTCTTATGGTGTAAATATTGAGAAACGAAGAAGTAATTCATATCAACATAATAATATCCATGAATACAAGAACATAATCATTAAGTTTTCAAAATATACGATGCTCAACGAATGTTATCCCTACTCATTGAATTATGTAAGCATGGCATGACTCCGCCTTCACCGCATAAATATAAATCATGAGCACCCCAGTGTCAAACCAGGCAATTATATCATACTTTTTAACGCGCTTCAGCATTTTCAACTCCACTCAATACATGAGCGTGAGACATGGACATTAGTACTATAGGTGGAATAGAATGTGGTGGTAGAGGTATATAGGAGAAGTCAAAAAGGAAGAAAGTCTCACATCAACTCGGCGGATTAATAGGCAATGGAGAGGCCCATCAATCGATATCAATGCGAGGAGTAGGGATTGACATGCAACGGATGCACGAAGAGCTATAAGTGTATGAAAGCTCAATGGAAACTAAGTGGGTGTGAATCCAACTTGCTTGCTCATGAAGACCTCGGGCATTTTGAGGAAGCCCGTCATCGGAATATACAAGCCAAGTTCTATAATGAAAAATTCCCACTAGTATATGAAAGTGATATCTCAGGAGACTCTCTATATGAAGAATATGGTGCTTCTCTGCAGCACAAGTGCGGTAAAAGGATGGAAGCATTGCCCCTTCTCTCTTTTTCTCTCATTTTTTCTCTCTCTTTTTTAGAACAATCGCATGGACCTCATCCCCTCATTTTGGAGGACTCATCAGTCCTCATCATTCTTTTCCTCACTGGGACAATGCTCTAATAATGATGATCATCACACTTTTATTTACTTACAACTCGATATTACAACTCGATAAACTGATACAAGATGACTCTATATGAATGCCTTTGGCAGTGTACCAGGATGTGCAATGATCTAGCGTAACATGTATAATAACGATGAATGGTGGATTTGCCACAAATATCATGTAGGCTCTATATGATCATGCAAAGCAATATGATGATGAACTCATAAAACAGAACGGTGGAAGTTGCATGGCAATATATATCGGAATGGCTATGGAAATGCCATGATAGGTAGGTATGATGGCTGTTTTGAGGAAGATATAAGGAGGCTTATGTGTGATAGAGTGTATCATATCATGGGGTTTGGATGCACCGGTGAAGTTTGCACTAACTCTCGAGGTGAGAAAGGGCAATGCACGGTACTGAAGAGGCTAGCAAATTGCGGAAAGGTGAGAGTGCGTAATTGTCCATGAACTCACATTAGTCATAAAGAACTCATATACTTATCGCAAAAGTTTTTTTAGCCCTCGAAGCAAAGTACTACTCGCATGCCCCTAGGGAGGAGGTTGGTAGGAGTTAACCATCGCGCACCCCCGATTATGACAACACTCAAGCATTTCAATCAGACATAAAAATGCTCAAACATCCCCACCATGCCATACCGGACACTTAAAGCATAACAAGATTTAATATCGATATTTTTACTAACAAATGATCATGAACTAATACCCTTTCATATTACAACATCAATATAATTAAAACATATGTTTCATATTTAGTGATCTACATGAAAGTGTTTATTATACCACTCTTGAATACCTATCCTTTTTGGTCTAATCTCATAACTCGTGCACATTACCACTTCCTATTTAAGACTCTCAAAAATATTTAAGTGAAGCATGAGAGTGCAATCATTTCTATAAAATATAAGCACCGCCGTGCTCTAACAAGTATAAGTGAAGCACAAGAGCAACTGCCTAGCTCAAAAGATATAAGTGAAGCATATAGAGTATTCTAACAAATCACGATAAATGTGTGTCCCTCTCAAAAGGTGTGTCCATCAAACAATGATTGTGGCAAACTAAAAGCAAAACAAAACTATGGCACAAGACGCTCCAAGTAAAACTCATATCATGTGATGAATACAAATATAGCTCCAAGTAAAATACCGATAGATTGTAGACGAAAGAGGGGATGCCATCCGGGGCATCCCCAAGCTTAGACACTTGGGTCTTCTTTGAATATTACCTTGGGGTGCCTTGGTCATCCCCAAGATTAGGGTCTTGCCACTCCTTATTCCTTCATCCATCACGATCTCACCCAAAACTTGAAAACTCCAACACACAAAACTCAACAGAAACTTCGTGAGATCCGTTAGTATAATAAATAAATCATCCACTTTAGGTACTGTTATAAACTCATTCATAATTGTTCTTGCATAATACCTACTGTATTCCAACTTCTCCATGACTTATACCCCCCGATATAATACATAGTTTCATTAAAACAAGAACACTATGCAATAAAAACAGAATCTGTCTAAAACAGAACAGCATGCAATGACAGAATATTTATCCATACTTATGTAACTCCAAAACTTCTGAAAAATTATAAAAACGTAAAAAATTTGTACCCCAATATTGTGTAAAAATTTCAGATCTTTCTGACATTCCAGTAATAAATGAAAAATCAAATATTAGGTGCAAAACTTTCTGTTTTCAAACGGCATCAATTATACTATCATTTAAATCATCCCAAAGGCATTACTTGGCACAAACACTAATTAAAAGATAAAAACACAATAATTACAGTAGAAATAATTATGTGACTCAAGAAAATAAAAATTGCAATAAATATAAATATTGGGTTGCCTCCCAATAAGCGCTATTGTTTTATGCCCCTAGCAAGGCATAATGCATTCTTTCAAGTATTGTCATCCTTCGTTTCTAAATCCTTTTGAATCAAATCTTCAAAAACTTTTCTCATCAATTCCCTTCTTTCATACTCTAATTTTCTGGTAGGTGAACTTAAATAATTGAAGGGACTTTGCTTGGTGAGTTTAACATTCATCACTTCGAACTCCGAATCATCACCATAGAGATCTTCATATAAAACATGGATTTCATCATCAATAGGATCTCTAGCAGTATTCTCAAACCATTCTTCACTAAATTCCTCATCAATTCTCTTAGTTATGCATTCAAGTTTATCACAAGTGTTGTGGTACAAAGTTTTGATTAATTCAGCATAAGGAATTCGCCTCCTAATATTTTCACCATAAGCAAAATAATCATTAGATTCTAACCTACGTATGGTGTCCTTATCATGGAGGATCTTTTCTATTGGAGGATGCTCGAAATCAATCTTATAGAAGGCAAAGATATCCCTAGCTTCTCGGATTATATAGTCAAATTCATGCATAAGGATGATAGTGCAAAATTTTCTTAGCCCTAGGATTGTGGATGTTGGGGAGTTCAAAGAATATCTTTTGTAAGGAAGGATGGATATGCAAGAATTTTCTTTCCAGTTTAACCAAAAGCATAGTAATAGCATCCACATAGCACTTTGTTTTATCAAGAATAGATCCTTTAATTATTGGTATGACTCCCGTGCAATTAAAGAATTCCTGAATGACATTCTTTCCAATTATATTCCCGCTACCCACACGATAAGTTTCAGTTTTAAACATTGTGGGAGTTTATTCTCCGGAGGATCATGATTAAGATCAAATAATTTAGGCTTTTCCTCAAGAGGCTCACTAGTACTATCTCCGCTAGCACTTTCAGCAATAACTTTCTCGAACTCAGACATGATAGCACTTCAAGCAAGCAAGCAAAATAAAATATTTTTGTGTTTTTCATTTTTTAACGAGACTAATAAAAGCAAATAAAGACAAATAAAAAGTAGAACAAGTAAATGATAATTTGTGTGAAGGGACCTGTAGATATTTGATGATGTCTCCTCGGCAACGGTGACAGAAATTCTTTCTGCTACTTGTGAGCTGTGTTGGGATTTTCCCGAAAAGGAAGGGTGAAGCAATATAGTAGCGGATAGTATTTCCCTCAGCGAGAACCAAGGTTATCGAACCAATAGGAGAACCAAGCAAATCCTAGTCAAATAGTACCTGCACACACAAGAGGAAATACTTGCACCAAACATGGGCAAGAGGGTTGTCAATCCCCTTGAACTCGTTACTTGCAAGGATCAAATCTGATAGTGATTGATATATAAATTCAAAAGTAAATAAAAAGTAAAATAATTGCAGCAAGGTAATTTAGGTTTTTCTAATATATTAAAAGTAGACCCGGGGGCCATAGTTTTCATTAGAGGTTTCTCTCTCGAAACACAACATGCGGTGGGTAAACAAATTACTGTTGGGCAATTGATAGAAAAGCGCATAGTTATGATGTTATTCATGGCAATGATCATGTAGATAGGCATCACGTACGTGACAAGTAGACAGAAACAATTCTGCATCTACTACTATTACTCCACCAATTGACCGCTATCCAGCATGCATCTATGGTATTAAGTTCATGACAAACAGAGTAACGTTTTAAGCAAGATGACATGATGTAGACAGAATAAACTCAAGCAATATGAATAAACCCCGTCGTTTTACCCTTAATGGAAACAATACAAATACGTGCCTCGCTACCCCTTCTGTCACGTGGTGAGGACACCGCAAGATTGAACCCATCACAAAGCACGTCTCCCACTGAAGATAAATCAATCTAGTTGGCCAAACCAAATGGATAGATCGGAGAGAAATACAAAGCTATAACAATCATGCATAATAAAGTTTAGAAAAGACTCAATTACTCTCAATGAATAATCTGATCGTAAACCCACAATTCATCTGATCCCAACAAACACGCCGCAAAACAAGATTACATCAGATAGAACTCCATGGAGATCATGGAGAACTTTGTATTGAAGATCAAAGAGAGAGAAGAAGCCACCTAGCTACTAGCTATGGACCCGTAGGTCTGTGGTAAACTACTCACACATCATTGGAAGAGTAGCAAGGTTGATGTAGAAGCCCTCTGTGATCGATTGCCCCTCCGGCAGATCACCGGAAAAGGCCTCCAGATGGGATCGCAGAAGAATAGAAGCTTGCGGCGGTGGAAAAGTTATTTCAGGTGGCTCTCTATTGGTTTTGGGATTTATGGGAATTTATAGAAGTGGAAATAGGTCAAACGGAGCTGCGTGGGACCCACGAGCTTAGGTGGCGCCCCCCCTAGGGGCACGCCAGGTGAGCTCATGGCTCTCCCGTAGGGCTTCTGGCCTCCTGCCGAACGCTCTAGGGTCCCTTCTGGTCCAGAAAAAATCATCGTAAAGTTTTATCATGTTTGGACTTCGTTTGGTACCGATTTCCTAAAAAGCAAAAAAACAACAACTTGCACTAGGCACTGAGTTAATAGGTTAGTTCCCAAAAATGATATAAAATTGCATATAAAGCATATAAAGTATCCAAGATTGATAATATAATAGCATGAAACAATAAAAAATTATAGATACGTTGGAGACGTATTAGCGGAGGAGCTTGACTCTGTCCTATGGGGCTTACGCACACTCCCAATAGATCGAGAGGCTACACTCCATTTTTTATGGTTTACGGCACCGAGGATATAATCCCTAGCAATCTCATCCATGACGCACCTAGGGTGCGCATGTACGAAGAACGAGAAGCCAAGTTAGATCCAGGACGACCTCGATGCCCTTGAAGAGGAACACGATGTTGCCTGAGCACGTTCCAAAATTCTATCAATAGCAGGCTAGGCACTACCAGAACCGGGAGGTCCGAGCAAAGACTTATAACATTGGGGATTTGGTCCTTAGAAATCGCCTAGACAAGCCTGATCAGCATAAACTGTCACTCAAATGGGATGGACCATTCATCATCAACAAAGTGCTTACTGGAGGACCGTATAGTCTTCAGGACCCCAAGGAGAATCGTCTGGAGCCGCACCCGTGGAACGCTACTCGGTTGCGCCGTTTTCACGGCTAAATCAAAGCTTCGCTCGTTTGTCTAGCCCTCTTTTATCTTTTCCTTTTGACCAGTACCTTTTTATAAATATTATCATGGAATTATCCCACTAATACTTCTACTGTGTCCTCTTTGATTATTTTTTGTATAATGCACTACGCATAACTTGGCTCATGGCCACACTCTGCGCAATCCTTAAAAAATCTAACTATACTTACGTAAAGTACCTCGGACCTGTGAAAGCAATTGATAGAAATCACAGGGGGCTCCTTGAAACGCCTCGGCGCTGAGACCTCGGGGCTCCTCGGATCCCGCACATTATCGGCACCATATTATATATACAGGTGACGTCTTCCTACAATTCGTTATAAAGCCAAAATATGCTTCAATTTGACTTGACATTTTTTGCCAAGCTGGGTTGCCTGGCTCCTGTGCTTACCCTCTACGTTTCCGATAAATTTGGCTAGTGGGTAAAGGGAGCACCTTTGTGATTGTAACTTCCGGGTTAACCGAGCAAGTACCTCAGACGGGTGAAGCCGAAACCTAGCGGTCACAAGAAGATAATTGGTCAGCAGCAAAGGAAGTGAAAATACGAGCCTTTCTTTAACAGGGAGGCAGCATATGGGATGTCAAAACCCCTGGACACCAAAAAATATTCCCACAGTAAAGGTATTCAGACACTCACATCAGAATATCGGCTAATCAGTCGTGATTAACATGACACCCCGGGAAAAGGAACTGTTGGTGGAACTATTTTTCGCCGAAGATGCGACTTGCGTTAAGAAGCGATATAGCATAACTCTCAGCAAGGTTTACGTTTTGACCTTATGGCCGGATTGCCTCATTACTTCTAAGCGTGGTCCGACACTCCCGACCCAACGTTAGGAACACTCCTCGTCCCCTGGCCAAAGAGGTACAAGCTGATGGCTGGTTAACGGAGTATAACATCTGTGGATGTTAGATATAAACTAAACATACATTGATACATAAAAGTAATCCAACAACATCAAACTGTTTACAAGAAGCTATTTAAGGCCATGTATAAGGGTGTATAGATGACAATCCCTCTCGGATAGCTGAGTAGTAGGCATGACATTCTCGTGGTTTATGATGGCTTTTATTTCTTTGCCATCGGGCCCTTTCGGGCCAACCCTAGCTAGCTTTTCAGTCTCTAGCAGACAATAGCATGTCTTGATCATGGCCCATGCTTCTCGAGCGCCTTCACGGCAGGATGACACCTTCCACATGTGAATATGACGTCTTGTGCCTTTCAAGCGATCGGCAAGCTCGGCCAGCCCCCTTGGCACAGCTTCTGCGGGCCATAAAGCTCAAAACACCTTTTCCATGGCTTTCTAAGACCGCTCATGTAGTTCACTAAGCCCGACCATAACTTCCTTCAACGATGTATAGTCAGATCCACCAGGCTGGTCAGGAAGAACAGTTGTGCACAAAACAGTCATCAGACACCCTTTCTAAGAAAATGAACATATAGCTTCGTGCGCAGCAAGATCACTTACCAGCAAGAAAATCTCAAGCTTCCTTGTTCGCCTTCTCGATAGCAGCTAGCTACGCCTGGAGTCTTTTTATCTCCAGGTCTTGTTGATCCTTCTCGGCCTTGAGTCGGTTGTATTTTTCAACCTGGCCGGTATGAACCTGGTGGCCTGCTTCATTTTGAGCATCGGCATACCGGGCAGCTTCTCGAGCTTGCTTCAGGTCTTCCTTGACTTGACCTATGGTTTCCGCTGCTAGTAAAAGACAAATGCATTACCTATTAAGCAATGCCTCTAGACATAGTGGTTTTTGAAAGCCATAATCTTACCGTGTGCCTCACAAGTGATTTTTTTGATGTTGGCAACCTCCTTCTTGGCCTCGGCCAGATCATCCTCGGCTTTCTTAAGCTTCTTCAAGAGCTCGCCATTTTCTTGCCGAGATGCCTATGTAAGGTAATAGGCACACTTTAGAATCGATCCTCAAATCGGCCACCTGTGCCCAGTTTAAGGCTCGGGGGCTACTGGGCTTCATGCTCTTTTATCAATTAGCAGGGAGATGGCTCGACCTCCTAATCGGGTGTTGTCACCCAACCAGTGGCTTGGTAGCTATTGGGCTTCATGCCCTATTCGAACTAAAAGAGCTCCCTGGCCATGCTGAATATCTTTTATATTCTGGATCATAATCAATGTTTTGTTTCGATGAACAAAGGCATAAAAAATATATACGATCATCCTAAGTGCTATTGGGTCAGGCAAAGTACTTCGGGAACAGTCAAAGTTACCTTCAAACCAAATGCCAGCACGTCGGCAGCCTCCTTAGGCCCCAACCGAGCTGCTTCGAGGTGAGCATCTACTGATTGAAGAGCGTCAAACTCCTCATCAGAAAATACTGGGTTTACCAGCGATGCTCTCCTCACGCGATGATGCATCAGGCTTTCAACCTCGGAAGCAGTGGCAGAATGCGCGATCAAGGACTCCGGTTGAGGAGTATTCCGAGGCTCTTCGGAGGGGGGGGGGTAGCTGGTGAGAGGCCACCTCAAGAATGGAGGCGTGTGCACCTGAGTTCGAATGGAGGCATGTGCAGGATCACAAGACCTTTGCTCGTCGGATTAAAACCAAAAATGTGATTAAAATTACGAACGGAAGTAACACTTACGTGGCGGAAGGCACGCGGTCCACGTCCTTGGATGCCCGCGTGATGGTCGGATTAAGTCTAGCCCTCAGCAGGTTCCTTTGAGGGACCAAGAAGGCCTTCTGGCATTTCGATCGGTGACCCTTGTTGGATGGAAGCAAAGAGCTTGGAGCGGTGGCGGCTATCGATCGTTTACGTGAAGAAGTGCGAGGGGCGCTTACTGTGGAGGAAGGTAGAAGCCCCGGTCGATCAAGAAGAAGTGCCACCTCGGAGCCAACAACACTCTCTTGATAGAGGACCCATCCTTAAAGATAAGGGACAATTCAGGGTCCTCGGTAAAACCAGGGTCGTTGTCGAGGTACGACCAAGACAATCTATGGGACCAGGAAAGATCCCTTTGCGGTTCAGCTGTGGGGATCAACAAGCTAAAAAGAGCGGAATCAGCAGAACACACACAAGTCTACCCAGGTTCAGGCCGCCGTGAGGCGTAAAACCCTACTCCTGCTTTAGTTGTATTATGGTGGGAGCACAAGTACAAGGAGCGCAGCTTGCCGGCAAGGTGCGCGGGAAACACAGCTACACGCATAGATTGTGCAAAGTGTCGACCTTTCTACCAGTAGCCTTGGCCCTCCTTTTATAGGTTAAGGGGCACCACAGTGGCAAAAAGGTAATTACAAGGTGAAATGACAGCTACAGTGCTATCATACCTAACTCTGCCGGTTTAGGACAAACGCATTAAATGCGCCGTTAGGTGAGGAGGAGCCCCGGCAAGGTTTCTGCACCGCTCGCCCAGCTACCTCCTATTAGCTTGACACGCCTCCTGGACGGGTGTCATTAAAGTTAATCTTCATCCCAGCGTGCTGACACGACTAAAAAACAAGACACATCCGTGACATTATGACCCAAACAAAAACTTTTTCTGTCATGGTTGTGACACTTCTATGACAATAATTGTGACAAAAACACGTATCATCCTAGATGTGGTGGGCTCCTACTTCTATGAAAAAAATTATGACAGAAAATGGGCTTTTTGTCCTAGGCGGGCCGGAGGCGCACCCGCATGACATTCTTTGGGCCGTCCATGACGTAAAAAATCATGGTAGAAGTGAGGCCGAGGATTTTTTTGGGGAATTCCCGGTTACGGTGGGTGGTCGGGGCTGAGCGATGCAGTGTGGTTTGCGCGTTTCTCTCGTACGCGCGCGTGTGTGCGAGGTGTTCGCTAACTGAACCCGAGTGAGGCGTTCGCTTACTGAACCCGAGCGATCGCACTAGCTACGTACTGAAGCCGATCGATCCCTTCGGTGCTAACTGAACCCGAGCGATTCCTTCACTGCGAACTGAACCCGAGCGATTCCTTCGGTGCTAACTGAAGGCGGTCGAGCCCCCGTACGTGTGAGACGTAGCCGGTTGGGTTGCCTCTCGATGAACAGTGCCTATTGCTACCGCACGCGCGATACGTAGAACAAGTCGAGGCGCATCGATCGAGCCCCTTGCGCGAGACGTGGTGAGTTGACCTAGCCGGTTGGTTGGCCATGGATGAACAGTTCCCGTTGCTGCCGCTCGCTCGTATGCCCCACCCCAGCCGGTGGGTTGGCTGTGGATGAACAGTACCCTGGCCGTGTGAAGGTGGTTGGCGCTAGATGAACAGGACCCCGAGGAGGCCAGCCGGTTGGGGGTGGATGAATAGGACCCTGTGGAGGCTGGATGAACAGTAGCCGGTGGAGGCTGGAGGAAGTCGACGGTGGATGAACAGTAGCTGGTGGAGGCTGGAGGGAGGTCGACCATGGATGAACAGTAGCCCGTGGAGTCTTGTTTTGCGGTACGCTACAACCCTCCCAATGAACAAGACCCCATTTCGACCGTAGGCAGTTGGGGAGAAGTTCGTTTCCTCCGTTTTGCGGTATGCCAGAGCCCTCCCGATCAACTGGACCCTGTTTCAACCGTAGGCGCTCGAACAGAAGTCCGTTTCCTCCGTTTTGTGGTACGCCAGACCCCCAGCCGATGAACAGGACCCCGTTTCGACCGTAGGCGCTCGAACAGAAGGCTGTTTCCTCCGTTTTGCGGTACGCCAGACCCCGAGTCGATGAACAGGACCCCGTTTCAGCTGTTCCGTCCAAGCCGGTTGGCTCCCGATGAACAGGACGCTGTTTCCTCCGTTCCGACCCAGCCGGTTGGCTGCCGATGAACAGGAGGCCATTGCTTCCGTCCGTTGCCTCTCTCTCCATGTACACGAGCCCTGGCCGTACGTATGCGCGAGTAGGCATTCGAGACCCCGCTCGTATATATACGTACGTGGCCGTATTTTTGTTGTGTGGCTGTACGTACGTGTACATGATTTAGATGGGGCTGCCTGAACTGCTACGTCGGGGGCTCTACTACAACACGTGCCGCTCCTTACACGCCCACGGTTCATCGTTGCAGAGAGACCGATCAACCAGTATGTACGTACATGTTCGCGACCAGACAGACAACGCTACGTACGCTTCGACCAGGTGGGTCCCAGCTATCAGGGAGGATTAGGAGGTAGTTCCTTGCGTGTGAAGATATAGCTGTTGGGTCCCAGCTGTCAGGGGGAGGAATCATTTTTTTTGCGCGTAATAAGGAGGCTCTTCCTTGCATGCGAAGATGTAGCTAGTGGGTCCCAGCTGTCAGGGGGAGGAAACATTTTTTCTGCGTAATAAGGAGGTACTTCCTTGCGTGCGACCATGGACCTCGTGGGTCCCAGCTGTCAGCCTCTTCACGTACAGTCTTCTTCCGATGGCTGTTGTTCGTTGACCGCGTTGACGACACTGTACCGAGTGCAGCAAGGCGATGGCCGACGGTGAGGCCTAGGAAGGGAATGACCCGGAGCCGGGGAAGACAAGGCAGTGGTTGCCCACGCGGAGGGAAGTACGATGGTTTACTGGTTCGGCTGCGGTGTGAGGCTGCCATCGCCGGAGAATAACAGGAGGTGTGGATGAGTAGAGGGATGGCCTTGCCAGCGGTGGGAGTAGGGTTTGGCGGTGAGGCCTGCGCGGCAGCACAGCCGGCCACGGGAGGCAGGAGCAGGCGGTCCCGCCGGCGCTGGTTTGGGCGGCTGGAGCAAGAAGATCAGAGATTGAAGAAGCAACACGGCCGTTGGATTAACATCCAACGGTCACTGCTGCTAGAATCATTTGTTGACTAAGTTGACAAAGTCCTGCGTACGCGTCAACTTGGTAGGCCCACAAGTCAGCCTCCAAATCAGGAGGGTCCTAGCTAACAGGGGGAGGAATCATTTTTCTTGCGCGTAATAAGGAGGCACTTCCTTGCGTGTGACCAGGGACCTCGTGGGTCCCAGCTGTCAGCCTCTCCACGAACAGTCCTCTTTCGATGGCTGCGGTTCGTTGACGACGCCGTGCCGAGAGCACCAAGGCGGTGGATGACGGCGAGGCCTAGTAAGGGAACGACCCTAAGATGAGGAAGACTTGGCAGTGGTTGCCCACGTGGAGGGGAGTACGAGGGTTTACTGGTTCGGCTGCGGTGTGAGGCTGCCGTTGCCGGAGAATGACAGGAGATGTGGGTGAGTAGAGGGATGGCCTGGCCAGCGATGGGAGTACGGTGGGGCGGTGAGGCCTGCGCAGCAGCGCAGCCGGCCACAGGAGGTGGGAGAAGGCGGTCCAGCCGGTGCTGGTTTGGGTGGCTGGAGCAAGAAGATCAGAGATTGAAGAAGTAGCACGGCCGTTGGATTAACATCCAACGGTCACTACTGCTAGAATCGTTTGTTAACTAAGTTGACAAAGCCCTGCGTACGCGTCAACTTAGTAGGCCCAAGTCAGCCTCCAAATCTATGGCAAACATCATACAACACATTTGCTATTATTTTTAATAATTTACAACCCATTTGCTCTTTCTTAAGGATTTTTTTGCAGCACATATTCTTTTTGTTAGCATTACAGCCAATATTCGGGCCACGGTTAAAAATTTCAATGAAATTTTGCATATTTTGGTGGGCTCCGAACTGTTTTTAATCCCGATGTTTCGAGTCTGATTCAGACTAATTTGAAAAATAAAATTATATTAATTATAATACAATGATATTTTCACCGCAGAAAAATCAAATGAAATTTAAAATTTCAAAATCCGGATTGAACGAAATTTGAAACTAATTATCGGTTTGCTGTGTTTTTTTAAAATTTACAGCCCATTTCTTATTGCTTATAGGTCATTTTCTTTTTTTAGAGAAATAGGCCATTTTGTGGGCAAGCCGAATGCATCCCTCCTCGTCTTGAAAGATTTGAAGCCCAGCAGGGCTGAGAAAAGCAAGTAGCCTCGGTTGGGTATTGTGCAAAAGAAAATAGAACTAGGCTAGCCGTTTCAAGAAAGAAAACAAAACTGGGCTGGTGATGTGGTAAACATAAAATAAAAGACTGGTCATTGAAATTTTTGAACTATTTTTAATCCCGAAATTTCGAGCCCGATAAAAACAAATTTTAAAATATATTTAAATTATTTTAAAATCCAATGAAATATGAAAAAATAAAATAAAATTCGCAATTTGAAACTAATTGCCCATTTGATGTGTTTTATATATATTTACACCCCATTTCATATTACTCACAAAATTTACAGCCTTTTTTTATGGCCAGGCCGAATGTATCCCTCGTCATCTTGAAAGATTTGCAGCCCAGCCGGGCGGGGAAAAGGAAATCGGCATGTGTAGGGTATTGTGCGGAAAAAAGGTGCGCTAGTCATTTTCACAGACAAAAAAAACAGTTGGGCTCATCATGTTGTAAATAAAGCCTGGGCTAGATGGGCCACAGACGCTGCACAACCCAGTTGATACCCTGCTCCGTCTCAACAACAACAACAAAAAACTGCTCGAGCTACTAGGTCCCTGGAGTTAGCCGCTCCTTGTGCAATTCTTTCATTTATTGACTACATTGACAATGTCGTAGGTCCCAGATGTCAGCAAACCATTAGGAGGAAGCATTTTTTTCATGTAATAAGGAGAAACTTGCTTGCGTACGGCTATGGACCTGGAAGTCCCTACTGTCATCCTCTCCACGTACAGTCCTCACTGATTCCTGTCGTTTGTTGATAGTAGCTCGTTGTGCAATTCTCTCGTTTATTGACTACGTTGACAATGGGGTGGGACCAAGATGTTGGGAAACCATTAGGAGGAAGCATTTTTTTGGCTTGTAATAAGGAGGCACTTGCTTGCGTACTGCCATGACCCTGGTGGGTCCCTACTGTCATCCTCTCCACGTACAATCATCTCCTGATTCCTCTCGGTTGTTGACCATGTTGACAATGCTAGAAGGCGGTGCCGCGGCGAGGGAACCAAAGCGGAGGACGACGGCGAGGCCTCGGACGGGAATGAAAAAGGAGCCGTGGAGATGCTGCAGTGTGGTCGGAAACGGAGGGGAGTACGAGGGTTGGTGCGGGGTGGGGATGCCGTCGCCAGAAAATAACAGGAGGTGGGGGTGGGTGGGGGTGTAGAGGGATGGCCTGGCACCGGTTAGGGTACAGTGGGACAGCAACGCGTGCGCAGCTGCGCAGCAAGCCGCGGAAGGCGGGAGTAGGCGATCCCGCCGGCGTTGGTTTGGTTTGGGCGGCTAGAGCCTGGAGGAAGAAGACAAGAGATTGAAAAAGCACGACAGACATTGGATTGACATCCAACGGCTTAGGCTGCCACAATCGTTTGTTGACTAAGTTGACAAAGCCTTGTGTACACGTCAACCTAGTAGGCCCACAAGTCAGCCTCTTAATCCGTGGTGGACAAATACAACCCATTTAAAAATATAACAGCCCATTCCATACGTTCAATCGGAATGTTCAACATTCAGAGCAAAGTAACACGACTGATTCAGAGATAGAATACTGAACTTCCACGTTGACAACCATCATAGCCAACTTAACTATCTACTCCCACTAATACTCGAGTTTAGAACAACTAACATACTCTGAGCTAACTAGATGATGCCAGCCGCCATCTGCGGCTCACGCTAAACAGCGGCACCGATGTCCTCCTCCTCTCCTCGGACTTGGCAGAGGTGCGATAGGGCGCGTTGCTCGCGCCCGTTGGCCCTTTCCATGCTGGCGTGGTCCACCGAAGCTTCAGCTTCTAAGCAGGAAACCCACTTGATGAGCTGGTAGTAAAATTCAGCGTCGTGCACGCGTGCGTGCCCGACAACCTCTAGGGCTATTCGCCGGGTGCCGGCCTCCATGTAATCGGCCCAGTTGCGGGCGCTCTGCTCACGACACAAAGCGGCGATGCGCTCCTCCTCTTCCATGCTCTACTAGCGGCGCAAATCGGCGGTACGCTGCTCCTCTGCCATGCGTTCACGCTCCAAGGCATCCTCATACTCTGCATTGCCATCTAAAGACTTCCAGAATGCCTCCTGCCTCCGTCTGCCTTCCCGTGAAAAAACAAACACTAACTCCGGCAGTGAGCGCCTCTGGCGGCGCCTATTGCTGCTACGCGGGGGCATCATGGACGTGGCGAGAGCGAGGGCAAGTGGCGAGCGACGTCGGGCCAGTGGGGTCTTGTGAGGATAGGGTGCGTTGGGTGAAGGTGCCACCGGAGCACGCCGGGAACCAGTAATTATTGGCGGACGGTAGGTAAACTGGCGTGTCATGGGAAATGCGACGGTCATCGGAATTCAATGCATAAGCAGGCATGGCTTAGCGTGCCAGCTTGCCGTGGAAAACTGGAAAAACTGAAATTATGACTGTACCGTACTCCCGTCCCGTCCCGTCAGTGCTGGGTCACACATCGGCACAACAGTCAAACGAGTGCACTCCATTCATCCAGATGAGGTACATGCGTGATCCGCTGGTTATTCGTGTAGGATTGAGTCGGTCAGATAGTGTACGTGTAGGATCGCAATAGCTGATGAACGTTCGCTGGGAGAGAAGGCATTTACGAACGTTTTTGCTGGCAGTTTCTTCAGATTTGCATGGCATTTTCTTCAGAACAGCATGTCAGTTTCTTCAGAGGAAGGCATTTTTATTCTAAAAACTGCCACCCTTGGATCTTGCGTCGCAACTAAAACTACCAGGACTGTATTAGTAGGCTAGCTAGTGATCGATCAGTAACATGTAAACACTGAGCGAAGAGAAATAAGGAACATGTTAGACCATTTGGTGCGAGAGGAATGCTAGGGTGTTCTGGCACAAGTCTACTCTTCTGTCCATCCTGTTGTTCAACATCCAGTCTGAGGCAAAACTTTGGGTCACCGCGGGCGCAAGACATTTGGGTCACATCATGCCGGGAGAGTTAGTGTCTTTGTAATTTCTGCTTGCTTTTCTTTGTAAAAGCAACTGTGAACTTCTTAATTAATGCATGAGGCAAATCTTTTGCCTCCATTTCGAAAAAAAGAAAACACTGAGCGAAGAGAAAAAAGGAACTGCTGTGCACAGTAGTAAGAACCGATCCGCTCTAAATGTTCACACCAGACTCACAGGCCTGGCTTAGTAATATGTTCACATTAATTGCCCAAATTCACAACCAACTAGTAGGATTACCATACATAAGATCAACATGTTTATGCATCTCAATGATTCACAGATCATACACAATATATCTGTTCTTACTACTAACATGGATGCTTCTCAGGGTCAACATTCAGTATAGAGTGAATGACAAATTTGTTTGTAAAGTCTACATTTCCTCTTGCAAACATAAGTGGTTTCACCAATAGATGGAACCATGAGAATCAACCACACATGATGGAGGAACATCCACTGAAATATGTTATGGTTATCTGTCGATCACACGGCGAGACTATTTTCGGAATTCAACTTTAAGTTTGGCAAGATGATGCCCATTGTATAATTAGACCAGAGAAATGAAGCACCTAGTGTTGGCCAATAAATAGTACAGTACTACATTTGTGCAATCCATGCAGTGACTATCCAATCCTTCTGTGTCTATTTTCATATGGCACTGCATGCAGTGACTATCCTATTCTTTTGTACAGTTCCACAAAAATTGAGGTCCCTGTGTTTGTTTGCCAAATAGCAATGAGCAGTCATCTGTTTGGACAAATATCAAGCAGCTAGTTAACATATACTCCACCTTGTATTTTTGGTTTAACCACGTCTTTGCTAGTCGTTTCCGCCTAGCATCTGTCATGTTTTGCACTGGACAATTTGATATTGAATTGATTTGCTGGTACAGAGCAGAAATATGGCGCCTATTCTTCAATGGAGGTCCACCCTGGCAATAAATTTACATGCAAACCAATAATATTACTATCTAATGACAGTACAAAAACAGAAGCAAGATAGTAGCAAGATAGTAGCAAACCATGTACCTTGGTAATGAACAGCTCATAGTGCCACCGATTGGATATAACCGTTTGTAGAAAAAAATGGTCATAATGTTGAGCCATCTAGACTTTTTGTGCAGTTTCACTAAAAACGAGCATCCCTGTTTGCACAGATATTGAAAGTGTGATTACTATAGAAGTGGCACTAGTTGAAGCATAGACTCACAAATTTAAGCATTCCAAATTTCTTAATGGGAAAAGGTAGCAAGGCAGTTTCTAACCACCTATTCAAAGGAATAAAGAAGGCAACAGCGACGGATGTCATGATGGCATACATAGTATTTTGTGAAAGATTGAACCATTCCTGACCTTTCCTCTTCTTTTAAGAATTTTTTGTGCAGTTCAACTGAAATAAAATGCCATCACCGCCTTGACATTTCGGTGACACTGTACAAAAAAATTGACTTACCATTACATCATGATGTTAGGTATGTAATCAACAGGCAATAGAGACAAAAATGCAGACCTCCTCCGATAACATAATGAACATTAATTTTAACAAAGGTGTGACTAGCTTTGCCGGCATAATTTGAAGAATTCTACACCCACTGTTCCTTAATATATGACGTTTTTACAGTTCAATTTAATGTACCAAAACGTCTTGTATTTTGAAAGAGAGGTAGTAGTTTTCCTACCTTTCTTTCCTTTTTCAATTTATCGGCGGCATTAGACTGACTGCGGCATTAGTTAAAAGTGGCATCACTTTAGCAGTAGCATAATTTTACCGTTGGCATTATACTAACAGCAAAAAAGTGGCAATAAAAGCATGGTGTTGGCTGTGTGCACCCTAGCTGTGCAGAGGCCGGGTGTGTGCTCACTGTGTTATGTATCTTCTTGATGCTCCGTTTTGAGCCAATAAAATCCACCCTTTGTTGAAAAAGTACAATGTACCTCCACGGACGCATATACTGGTAAAGCAGGGATGGTTGCCCAGAGCAACAAATATCCAAGCAGCATATCTGGATTACGTCCCATTTTTGTTCTCTTTAGCCACCTTTTACCTATGTGAGGACAACAAACCTATCGACCTGGTCATTCTCTATTGCGTTGTCCTGCCTTTCTTTCCTTTTTCAACCAAGAGACAAGAGACTAGTTCCTCAGCTACTACTGTTTTTCCCCTTTTCAACCAAGATGCAGGTTCGATACCAAGTCTCTTCTACAGTACTACTTTCGCCCCTTTCTTTCCTTATTCAACCCAGACATGGATTAGTCTACATGAAGTAGGGTTTCCTTTAATAGTGCAAATTAAGGTTTTCGTCTGCATGACCAGTAGAGGCTAGTAACTTGGGGAGATGGGGTAGTGTAAAAACAACCGCATGCAGCGACGTGGGCAGATGGGGCAATAGCACAAGGGTATGGTTTGAAAAGAGGTAGCATACCAGAGGGTCGGCAGGAAGCGGCTTCTCTCGTCGTCGTCCTCCTCCACCGACACTACGGCAGCGAGCTTGGGGACGGAGGCCATCCCGCGCCGGTGCTAGGTCTGAGAAGACGGCCTTGTCGTCAGTGCACGTCCTCCTCTTCCCCGGTGGATGGGATTAGGCCGGATCTGTGGCCACCGGTGAGGAGGGAGAGAGAGTGGCCACCGCCGTCTTTTTTAGATCTGGAGAGGATGATAGTGTGAGAAGCAAGTGGGCAGCCCTAGCAAGCAAGCGCTGAAGCTCCAGCCTATATACTACTATATTATACTTGGTAGAGTACCTCCGCCAAGGTTTTCTAAGTCCCGCGAGCCGGAGCAACAGGACCAATAAAAGGGGCAAATTAAGGTCTTCGATCTCTCTCCCATGCATGCACTTTTTCTCTCTCCTGCGTGCACCCAATGGATAACATGCATGTAACGTCCGGCCTAAGAAATCGGGACGACGTGTAGTAATGCTTCAAAATTGAACGGCACGCCATTAAAAAAACATTAAGTTGAGAAATAACGCGGCCCGATCGCATTTTGCACGAGAAATGACAAACCATGTTTCGTTGACGTGTCGACCCGTTCCAACGTGTCAGTGAGAAGACGGTGAGTCCTTTTGTATAATTTCCGAACGGACGTCTATGTACGGCCGGGTCGCCTCTTCCTAAACCATGGCAACCATCCACCGCCTCTTCCCCTTTCCCTCTCGATTTGGGAGTTTGAACTGCTATCGCATGCTCTTCCTCCCTCCATTTGCCTTGACTCTTCCTTCTACCATTGTTCGTCTTCTCGATGGAGGGAAGTAGCAGGACCCAACCCTGTTATTCTTGCCCCAATTTGACAGATGATGTGGTGGAGGAAATCATTGATCGGTGCGACATCATCACCGTGGCTAGCATGGCAGGTTCGTTCAAGAAATTTCTCGACTCAACAAATAAGATCATTACAAACAACCCGAGGGTTCAAGAGCGGTTTGATCTCCCCTATCTTCTTTGCTATGACCCTGCTCTCTGGTACGGGGACGACAGAAGGCTCGCCTTGTGCAAGTTGATGCCACTTGATAATGATCCGTGTTATGTTAAGATGCCATCGCTTCAGCGTAAGGATTGGGCAAGCGCAAATGGAGATTGGGTTGTTTATATTGGGGACAACTGCGAGTGGGATCTTGTGAATGTGTACACTCGTCACCGGATTCTGATTCCAAAAATCTCAGACTGCCCTGAGGTTGAGCACACTGATACTCTACGTACGTTCAAATACGATCATGGTGACTGTCGTCTATAGAAGATAGCAATTTGTCGAGTTCCCACACGCTCTTGGAGTTATAGGAACTATTGTGTTGTCGCTGTCTTCGATAAGCTTGTTGCCGTCTTTACTCCTGGAGGGATTGGATGGACATTGCTTAAAAACCAGTTTCTGTACATGAGGGAGTATTGTGATGCAATTCAATATGAGCATCTTGTGTTTGCTGTCACCACTTGTGGCACTATTTTTGCATGGGATCGTTATTGCTTCGGTACGTTTGTCTTCCACCTTAATTAGAATTGTTTCATTCACCATGCATGCAAGTTATCCCTTTACTAATTAACCTTCAAAAATTTCAAGGTCCTGTCAACATTTCGCCACCGATACTTGGAAACTTTTATAACCAAGGGGGAGATGACGATGGTGATGATGATGATGACGATGGTGATGATCACGAGCATGAAGACGAGCGATACCTACCTAATAGATGGTACCTAGCTACTTATTTCGATGGATCACCTCTTCTTGTCTGTATACAGGGCATTGCTAATGTTACAGAGGAAGCAGGTAGTAGTATTGTCTCGCATGGTCGTACTCTACGGACCTATGCCAACTTCAGTTGTAGGCTATTCGGGATGGATACTAGTGTGCTAGCGCCACGAGCTTCTCCCTGGTTCAATATTGACAGTCTTGGAGAACACTCGCTTTTCCTTGAACTAAACTATCTAATGATGGTGAAAGGCGATCCAGCGCCCGTTGGCACAACCTTGCCATTTATGAGAAGCAACTCTATCTATACCACTGACATTGTTGTTGTTGCTCACTACTCCAATGCAAGTATTTCTCCTGATATTGGTCGCCTCAGCCCGGATGGTGAGTCTTGCGTTGGTCTCAAGATTGACAATACCACCGGGCCCTGGTCAGAGACTCACTTCTGGTTCAAAGCAAGCATTACCAACGCCGAGGATTGGTTGACGTGAAGGTCATTTTCATTTCTTGTATGTGTTGTGTGAGAAAAACTTTAGTATTTACAATGTATCCTTGTTGTCGTTGTGTGTTGTAGACTTGTTGTATGTAGTGTGAACGGTATATATGCATATGCATGTGATAAACTTACTTAATTTATGAATGGATTTCGAGTCACTTCTCAGAGTGTGTGCTGCGATGCGGCAAAATACTTTTCACTGATAGTATGTGGGAGCGAACGTCAGCAAACCGACGATGGGCACACTCCGTGCGTCTGCCGGCTGGCTGATAAGAGAGGGAGAGGAGGGCCAAGCATGGACTCCAGGAAATTTGCTGACAGTGTGAGGTGGGCCGCCTAGTACTAGTGGTACTGAACTCCTGAAGAAATAATGTGTTTTTCTTTTTGCAAGTTGGAGAGATAATGTGTTCGCTGTACGTAACCAGCACCTCGATATTGTGGGGTGGCATGGGCCAAAACAAGCATTCACGTCTAGGAGTACGGCACACGCCACCACCAAGAGTCCCATCTGACACCAAATTTCTTGGATTCTGTGCTACACCTAGCTCTTCTCTCTACTTGTTTCTCTAACTCAACCATCGCGTGGTGGCCGGGGGGGGGGGGGGGAGTATCAGGTGATACGAAGCTGCCCATGCTCCCATGATATGGCCTTTTGAAAGCCCTTGGATTTGAGATAGAACGGTTGCATGCTGAGCTCCTGCAAGTTTGCAAAAAAAGCCCACTGGGATCTGATATTTACGCATAGGTCTAGAATCTCGGCATGCGAGCGTTCGATCTCAGATCCAAGGGCTCTCAGAAGCCGGTATCTTGGGAGCATGGACAAGTTGGTTTGCCGATAGTCGGTTTGCTGAACTGCGGTCCCACTTGTTAGTCAAAATGCAAGACTGCAAGCGCTCCCCCTTGAGCGGTGTGCCAGACCAATCGTGAGGGGGTACGATGCAAACCGTGTGGGGGTCCTTTTGAACTTGTAAGTTGTAACATTTGGTTCTACTCCTTGGCGTGACCGATAGATACAAATATAACGATTTTCCCTCAAAAATTAGAAATAACGATTAAAACCGCTATCGCTGGGCCACCGCCGTATTTTTTTAGATATGGAGTGGGTCCCATTCCAACATGTCAGTGAGAAGACGATGAGTCCTTTTGTATAATTTCTGAACAAACGTGTAGGCAGAGTCGCCTCTTCCTGTACCGTGGCAACCGTCCACTCCCCACTCACCTCTTCCTGTACCGTGGCAATCGTCCACCGCCTCTTCCCCTTTCCCTCTCGATTTGGGAGTTGGAACTGCTGTCGCACGCTCTTCCTCCTTCCATTTGCCTTGACTCTTCCTTCTGCCATTGTTCGTCTTCTCGATGGAGGGAAGTAGTAGGACCCGACCCTGTTATTCTTGCCCCAATCTGACAGATGACGCGGTGGAGGAAATCATTGATCAGTGTGACGTCATCACCGCGGCTAGCATGGCAGGTTCGTTCAAGAACATTCTCGACTCAACAAATAAGATCATTACAAACTACCCAAGGGTTGAAGAGCGATTTGATCTCCCCTATCTTCTTCGCTATGACCCTACTCGCTGGCGCGGGGACGATGGAAGGCTCGCCTTGTGCAAGTTGATGCCACTTGACAATAATGATCCGTGTGATGTTAAGATGCCATCGCTTTGGCATAAGGCCTGGGCAGGCGCAAATGGAGATTGGGTTGTTTATATTGGGGACAACTGCGAGTGGGAGCTTGTGAATGTGTACACTCGTCACCGGATTCCACTTCCAAAAATCTCAGACTGCCCTAAGGTTGAGCACACCGATACTCTACGTATGTTCAAATACGATCATCGTGACTGTCGTCTACAGAAGATAGCAATTTGTCGAGTTCCCAATCGCTCTTGGAGTTATAGGAACTATTGTGTTGTCGCTGTCTTCGACAAGCTTGTTGCCATCCTTACTTCTATGCCTCAATGGATATTGCTTGAAATTCAATACGATCGTCTTGTGTCTGGGCACGCATGTGTACTGTGATGCAATTCAATACGATCGTCTTGTGTTTGCTGCCACCACTTCTGGCACTGTTTTTGCATGGGATCCTGATTTTTTCGGTACGTTGTTTGTCTTCCACCATAATTATAATTGTTTCATTCACCATGCATGCTAGTTATCCCCGTACTAATTAACCTTTTTTTGCGGGGTCCCGTACTAATTATCCTTCTTGTGTTTCTAAGGTCTTGTCAACAGCCACCCACCGATACTTGGAAACTTTTATAAGCAAGTGGGAGATGACGATGGTGATGATCACGAGCATGAAGACGCGCAGTACCTACCTACTCAGTGGCGCCTAGCTACTTATTCTGATGGATCACCTCTTCTTGTCTGTATACAAGGCACTGGTGATGTTACAGAGGAAGCAGGTGTTGTCTACCATGGTCGCAGTCGTCTTCGGACTCGTTCCAACATCCGTTGCAAGGTATTCGAAATGGATACTAGTGTGCTAGCGCCAGAACCTTCTCCCTGGTTCAATATTGATAGTCTTGGAGAATACTCGCTTTTCCTTGGACTAAACTATCCAATTATGGTGAAAGGCGATCCGGTGGCTGTTGGCACAATGTTACCATTTATGAGAAGCAATTGTATCTATACCCCGCACATTGGTATAATTCCCTACGCTGGCTATCACAATTTCCATACTCCTAATATAGGCCGCTTCAGCCTGGATGGTGGATCTTGCGTTGCTCTCGATGTTGACAATAGCTGGCCCTACCCAGAGGTTCACTTATGGTTCAAAGCAAGCATTTCCAATGCCGAGGATTGGTTGAACTAAAGTTCATTTCATTGCTTGTTATTTGTTGTGTGATAAAAACTTTAGTATTTAGAATCTATCCTCGTTGTGGTTGTGCGTTGCTGACTTGTTGTATGTAATAAATGGCATATTTGCATATATGCATGTTATAAACTTACTTAATTTATGATTGGTCGCCTGAATATTTTTTGTGGCATGGCTAGATGACAGCCACCTGAATATTTTTTGTGGCCAGTCAATTTAGCTTGGGCCGTTGGATGAAAAATGGACGGCGGGATCATCTTCCTAAACCTCCAGCCTGTCGCGTCGCACCGCACATGGTGGGTCAGGCACGCCGCTCACCCAGCGAATGTGCGTCGTCTTGCGTTTTCACTGACATGTGGGACTGAATGTGAGCAAACCAACGATGGGCACACTCCGCGCGTCTGCTTGCCGGCTGAGGAGAGAGAGAGGAGGGCCGAGCACGGACTCCAGGAAATTTGGCGACAGTGTGAGGTGGGTCATATGTTAATAAAACTAGTACTACTACTAGTGGTACCGTACTCCAGGAGAGATACTAATGTGCTCGCTCTAGCCTCACTCTATGTAACCAGCACCTCGATATAGTGGGGTGGCATGGGCCAGAACAAGATTTCACGTCCAGGAGTACGGCACATGCCACCACCATGAGTCCCATCTGACACTATATTTCTTAGAGTCCATGCTATAGCTATCTCTTCTCCCTCCTTGTTTCTCTAACTCAGCCATAGCGCGGCGGGCGGGGTGGGGGTTTGCCGATAGTCGGTTTGCGCGTTCCCCCTTGAGCGTCATGCCGCACCATCCATGTGGGGGTGTGACGCGAACACGGCAGGCTTTTCCTTTTGAACTTCTAAGTTGTAACATTTGTTTCTGCTCCTTGGCACAACCGATAGATAGAAATAACGATTTTCCCTCAAAAATTAGAAATAACGATTAAAAACACTAGCGCTGGGCTTTTCCCGCATGATAAGCGGGGGAGTTTTGCCAATTTCGGCCATCATCGCTTTGCTTGCATGCGGTCCCACATGTAAGTGATATGCCTAGCCACTGTGCATTGAGCGGCGGGCCGGAATGACCGTCTGGGGTGCGACGCGAATGAGACTGTACGTGTTCCAGTTTCTCATTTTGAAGTTGTGAAGTGTAACACTTATTATAAGCCATCATGCAAAAGGTGAGCAAGGGATCACACACGTATTTATCAGCTGGAATGAGAATGCAATACAGTAAGAATCAAGACCACGACGACACGATGCAATGGTGGTTACACGAGGCCAAATGAAACTTGCGAGCGACCCAACCAAACACGCCCATGGTGCTGGGTTGCTGGCTGCATGCCGCTTCTCCCATTTAGTAGTACTACTTCTCTTAGCATGCGAATTGAAGGAGGATAAACATCAATGGCCGTTCATCGGGAACCTCTACCCTCTACTTTATTTGCATTCAAGCCGTCTCGGAAACCGTACTCGTTTACTAGTCCCCCTTGTATTTTGTGTCATATTTTGGCCCTTAATCTAACTAATAAAATTGTGTGACCAATATAATGTCATTGGAAAACATATTCAAATACGAATCCAACAATAAAATGTGTGACATGCTACTCAAATACTCCTACTACGTAGTACCTCTGTCCTGGTTTATTGGTCCTCATTGTATTTTGTGCCAAATTTTGACCAAAGATTTAACTAATAAAATGTTAATGCATGTCACCAAAAATTATATCATTGGATTCGTATTTGAACATAGTTTTCGATGATATTATTTTTGATGACATGCATTAATATTTTGTTAGTTAAATTTATGGTCAAAATTTGACACAAAATACGAAGAGGACCAATAAACCAGGACGGAGGTAGTAATGTCATTGGAGTAGTAGGAGTAGTATGTTTGTCCATCGTTGACCCAAAATAAGATGAGACTAATAATCCAGACGTTGGTAGTTGTACTGGGGAAAATCTTGCAAAGTTTGGAGGCTTCTAGAGGGGCAGGGGTGATCCTCCTTCACTAAAAAAAATAAAAAAAATAAGTACTACTCCTATAACCTAACCATCTGCCCTTCTCCATTTTCTTGCATGTGCACAAGTGGGACATTTGATTTGTTTATTGGGCGATAAGACGTTAGTAGTACTCCGTCCCCTAGGACAAGGATTTATTGCACGTAGAGCCAAGCTTTTGCACGTACTACTTGTGGGACGCAAGACCGATGAACCCTCCCTCCCTCCTGAGTCGTTTATCAGAGTGGGTGGTGCCACACGGCCAAATATTTTCTAGCGCAATAGATAATTGCCCGAGCATTGCAACGAGCTATATATATTCTCTAGTACGTATGTCAGCCCATAATTTACAGGTCAATATTAATATGCATACGGATCCATAAACGACATCCTCTAGCCCTAGTGCGCCGGGCCACCAACCGACGGGTGAGGAGCAGCGGCGTTGGTGGCGAGGTCAACGTGCTTCTGAACAATGCTGTCCAAGGTTGCTCTGTGGTCCAAGAAGGCCACCGTCCTATCGTCCTCCTCTAGCACGTAGTGGTCCTTGTGGACGATTTCCTCGTAGACGTGGGTGATTATGTCGATGGTGTCTTGCTGGGTGAGGTGCTGCGCAGTGAGCGCGGCCTCAAGGTGGACATTCTCCGGCGCGACGGCGGGCAGTCGCATGGACACCAGTGCATCGAAGAGGTTGTTGCCATAGAGGCCGGTGAGGGTGGCGGGCATCACAGAGCCTGGGCGCGTGGGCTGGAGGCGTACATCAAGGTCGTCCGCGAGCTTCTTGACGATGGTGAACTTGTCGAGGAAGCCGACGAGGGCCTCGTCGAACAAGGGGACGAAGCTGTCGTCCAAGAGGCCTCTTGCCTTGGCGGTCTCAAGCACGACCAGGAGACGTTCCTCGGTGCCGGGCCACAGACCGGCGTCGTGGACCATCTGGCACAGCCGGCTCATGCTCGCGCTCATCGCCTCCATGGCTCTAGCTTCTGGTCAATTGATCTTGTGATTGGAGTGATCACTCTTACCCTTGGTTAGGGTGCGTAGGTGCGTAGGATTTCGTAGATGGATGGGACTGGTGGGGAGCCTTTATATGAGAAGTGCAGACTGCGTTTGAATTCATGTGTGCGTTGCCTATCTACTCCTCGCTCCTTAGTAGTACTCCCTCCGGTCCTTTTTTCTCTGCACCTAAGGTCGAGCGCGCATACCAAGGGTAGACTCAGTCTGTTTTTTCTGGACATAATTGCCCTTCCGTTTGTAGAGTATCGCATGCCTGCTGCTACCTCAAATCCTGCTCCACATGCACGCACTGCTCCCTGTCTCGCTGCATGCGCGCATAGTTACGAGAAGATTGAGGTAAATTCTGCGTGCAATTATGTTGTAAGCTGGCGCAATTAATGTGGGGCGAATGCGGTGCAAGTACTAGTGTGGTTGATGAGATTTCATATTTGAGCCCTCAACCGGAAGGGAGAGTATATAATATCATCGAAAACTACACTCAAATACGCCCCGTAAAAAAAACTACACTCAAATACGAATAAAA
The DNA here is from genome assembly GCA_039707655.1 of Elymus sibiricus. Taxonomy (NCBI): domain Eukaryota; kingdom Viridiplantae; phylum Streptophyta; class Magnoliopsida; order Poales; family Poaceae; genus Elymus; species Elymus sibiricus. Next base: position 261,798,574 of record CM077674.1, read on the forward strand.
CAATACTCCATGTAGTATTATTTACGGAGGGAGTAGTAGTATATTTTTTGTGACATGCATTACTATGTATTGTTAGTCAAATGCTAAATCCAAACGGAGGTGGTAGTACTACTAAATCCAGACGGAGGGAGTTGTAGTACTAGTACCAAAGTACTACCCGTTGGTTAAATTATTACGTGCTGCTCCTCATAGTGAAGTAATAAGACCCTGCACCGGAGATGATACCAGAGTGCAGGCAGCGTGTTCGGGTTACCAAAGTCAGCCTCACCGTGTGCAGTCACTATCATCAAGGCTGTAGAGCTACCCTGCTTACAACAAACCGTGTTCTACATATTTTCCCGTGCGTTGCCACGAGTTAGAATAAAATATTGCAATGGATATATTGGTTACATCGTTGCAACACCTATGCACGTGAACATAATCGTAACGTAGTACCACGTGCTGGATAGTCATAATTTTACAAGGTTCAAACTGATATTACAAATGCTAGTAGTAATGCTGCACCTACGAAGAGGGAATTATTAGGAAGTTTACGTAAGAAGTTTCGTTACTTTAGGTGGATGCAGCATTATCATACAAACCAAAATCCACCGCCCCTGACAAGTCACTAATCAGCAAATAAACTTGCGTGTCTCTCAGCACTTGATGTTTCAAAAACAAATTCAGCTTTTGCAGAGCCTTTGTCATTCAACTTTAGACACTTGCGGTGATCAGCACACCATTCATTGTTGCGCCAGAGAACGCCAAACCTCATTACCTTGAGCACACTTGCCTTCAGAAACAAGAACCAGGCCAATTTAATCTCGGATGTGGTGCCTCAGTAGTTGATCAAATCAATTTATGTAAGATGGAGATCAAGGCATTCGATGAGGTTGTTATATTGCAGCACATTTTTCACTTTTGGGTCTTTTTTTATCTGCAAAGAAGAGAACATATTAGAGGAGCTGGATATATAAGATTGTCATGTTATCAAGAGCTACCAATATCATTCGCTCATACAATAGGGTTGGCTGTAAGGCTAGTGATGATTTTCACTCTCTCTCTTTCTCTTTCCTCTCATTTACTCATTTTACGTCCGTCTTGGTTTATAGGCCCCCTTCGTATTTAGTGTAAAATTTTGACCATAGATTTACCTAACAAAATGTCAATGCATGTCACAAAAAATTATACCATTGGAAGTTATGTTCAAATACGAATCCAACGATATAATTTTTAGTGACATGCATTAACATTTTGTTAGTTAAATCAATGGTCAAAATTTCATACTCCAAAATACGAAGGGGACTAAACCAGGATGGAGGTAGTACTTGCTCCTAGGATAAAGTTACTTCCCACTATGACTAGCCTTGGCTACAACAACAAAAAAATGATGCAGGTGATCACGTTAGAAAAAATACTAAAAACATTTCTTTCAGTATAGTGCCTAGATGCAGTTTTGAACACTACATTTGTCATTGTAACTTGGGAAAAATTACGAAAAAATTGAGCTCCGTTATGGTTCACATTTAATAGGAAAGGAGTTTCACCTCGATGAGTAGCTTCTCCGTGCACGGAAAGCATCTAAGGAATCCAACAACTTGATCCAGGTTGGGGCCAATAGATTTTATTGCCAAAATCTTCACTGTGCACACAGACTGGGTCAAGCTTGTGGGAATCATTTTCTAGATGACAGTCGAACGTACATCAAGAAAAAAATTTAAAATGTGAATTTCAAGAAGAAGAACGAGAAGAAGAAGAGTGTTGTACCTGAATAGTTATGGATCCAATAACAAGTTCGAAGATTTTGGCAGACGAGTAGGCCACCGCTGTCAATTTTGGCGCGTCAATGACCCTGATTTTTGTTGGACCTTCTAGATCAGATACAAGCAATCTCTCAAGGAAAGGCGCATTCTCAATGACCATATCGTGAAACAGCTCAACTGATCTCTTCCCAAGTAATGTCCTGTTGCGAGGCCAGCAAGACACGTAAATCCATCGGAGATTCGTCGAGGCGATGTGGAGGCTAATGAACCCGTGGATCTGTTGAAGACAAAGGTACTCGAGCGCTGTACAGCCGTGGAGCAGCCGCTCCATAGCCTCCTTCGAGATACCAATGTCGAAGAGGCTGAGCTGCTTGAGTTGAGGGAGAAGAAGAGCGGGCGCGGCATCAATCTAGGGAAAATAGCAGGAGCTGAACCTGGCGCGGCGTAGCGTTGGCGCGTGGCAGAGCGTAGACAGCGGCAGAGAGCGACATCGTCCACCTTCAAACCTGAGCTCCTCGAGCTGATCTAGGGCGGGGGATAAGAACCACTCGTCGAACTTGGCTTGGACATTGCAGTTGGTACTGAACATGCGGATGCCAAGGCGTCTGGCTGGCCCAGGGTGCGATGCAAGGATCTTCGAGACTGCGGCCATGTGTTTGCAATCCCCATTGCAGAGGCAGCTGTCAACGGTGAGGTTGAGGGGGACGCAGCACCAGAGGGGGCGCCACCGCCGGGAGAGAAGGGTGGTCCACACGCCAGATTTGGTGGGGAGGAGGGCGATGATGACGAGCAGCATGTCGTCGAGGAGGCTGCTGATGAAGTCCAGGCTCGTCAGATGCGGTTTTGGCTCGAGCCGCCTCCGCTTGTTGGCCGCCCCGTCCTCCATCTCAGCCAGCGACGACGCCGGTGTACACGTGTGCTGGTGTCTATTGTGTGCTGGGTGTGCGCGAGTGCGTCCTTGCGTGCATGCCGCGCAGTGGTGTATATGCGTTGTCGTAGTTTGTGTCCATGGTGGCGCCTAAGAAGGTGTCAATCTAGTACTCCCTCCGTTTCTTTTTAGTCCGCATATAAATTTTGGTCAAAGTCTAACTATACAAAGTTTGACCAACTATATATCAAAAGATATCAACATTTACAATACTAAAGCTATATGCGATGAAAATTAATTTCAAGATGCATCTAAATATATTGATTGTATACTGTGAATGTTGATATTCTCCTATAAAGTTAGTCAAAGTTTACGAAGTTTGACTTTGACCAAATTTTATATGCACTAAAAAGAAACGGAGGGAGTACTACAGTACTGTTTTAACGAGGAAGAAGTGTGCACTCAGTTTAGTAGCGTGCGGGGTTCTACCGCAAGTGGTTTCTAGTTTGTTTATTTCACCCCGTGGCAGATGGGCCTCTAGTTTATTTAATTTCACCCACTGCCACATGCGCCCACACACCCATAGAGAACACGAGCTGACAAGGCACCATGTAGACTGGTTGACTGGTCATCTAGACAATATACGGAGTTGTACGCTGAGCCAGTGACCGTATAATCCTTCGGTAAAGAGAGATCGAGTGAGAGGGGAGGCCCGTGAGAGGTAGAGATGGAGAAAGAGATACTCACTCCGTTCGATAATGTAGTGCCTATAAATTTTTGAAAAGTCATACTTTTGAAACTTTGACCAAGTTTATATAGAAAATTAGTTATATCTACAATACCAAATATATATGATATGAAACTACATCTTGTGATGAATCTAATGATGTATGTTTGTCCTTCCAGATGTAAATGTTTTTCTCCACATATACCTTGTGAAACTTTGTGAGGTTTGACTTTTCAATACATGTATATATGCTATGGACCGGAGACAGTACATAACTAGAAAGAGATCAAGTGTGTGTGAAGGAGAAATAGTGAGTGTACAAAAAGAGAGAGAGTGTGTGTGAAAGAGAAAGGGACAACGCATGATAAATTAGAGAGAAAGTGTGTGTGTCTTATGAAAAAATATCACGCATGCATCTACGAGAGAGAAAGCGGGGTGAGGAGATACACATAGATATATTGTGTGGTTGTTTGCAATGGATAGAAAGACCCCTATAGCACGTGTCCAAGAGTGGTCTGGCAAACAAGGGACAGAGGTCGAGTGGGACATATGGAGAAAAAACGAGGCATGGCGAGGGAAAGATGGTGTGTTTGTGATAGAGAGATCCCCTCGAGATCGTGAGGGGAGTATATGGATGGGAGATCGAGAGACAAGAGGGTGTGTGTGTGATAGAAAGATGCCCCAAGAGAGATCAAGATAGACTTAGCTAGGGAGGGAAGGAGACAATGTGTGTGTTTGTGATGGAGAGTGAGAGATGGTCATACCTAGGGGGAAGTGCATATCCGTGTGATGGAGTGAGAGATAATTGTACTTAGGGGGGGCGTGTGCGTGCGTGTGAGATAGAGAGAGAACGAGGGAGAGAAAGTGTTAGATGGATCTATCTAGTGTGAGCAAGATATGTGTATGTGTGACCTAGGGAGATAGAAAGTTTGAAATAGAGAGAGAAGAGCCCCAAGACAGTGGAGTGGTGCGTGAGAGAGTTGAGAGAGATAAAGAGATACTCCCTCTGTTCGATAATGTAGTGCCTACAAATTTTTGAAAATTCAAACTTTGGAAAATTTGACCAAGTTTACAGAGGAAATAATTAATATCTACAATACCAAAGATGTATATATAATATGATACTACATCTTGTGATGAATCTAATGATATATATATATATATATATATATATATATGTTTCCCGTTCTAGATGTAAATGTTTTTCTCCACATTCCTGGTCAAACTTTGTGGGTACTGACTTTTCAAAAAATCAATATGCTATGGACCGGAGAGAGTACATAACTAGAGAGAGAGATCAAGTGTGTGTGAAGGAGAAAGAGTGAGTGTGCAAAAAGAGAGAGAGAGTGTGTGTGTGAAAGAGAAAGGGACAACGCACGATAAATTAGAGAGAAAGTGTGTGTGTCTTATGAAAAAATATCACGCATGCATCTCCGAGAGGGAAAGTGGGGTGAGGAGATACACAGAGATATATTGTGTGGTTGTTTGCAACGGAGAGAAAGACCCCTATAGCACGTGTCCAAGAGTGGTCTGGCAAACAAGGGACAGAGGTCGAGTGGGACGTATGGAGAAAAAACGAGGCATGGCGAGGGAGAGAGGGTGTGTTTGTGATAGAGAGATCCCCTTGAGATCGTGAGGGGACTATATGGGTGGGAGATCGAGAGACAAGAGGGTGTGTGTGCGATAGAAAGATGCCCCGAGAGAGGTCGAGATAGACCTAGGGAGTGAAAGAGACAATGCGTGTGTTTCTGATGGAGAGTGAGAGATAGTCATGACTAGGGGGAGTGCGTGTGCCTATGATGGAGTGAGAGATACTCGTACTTAGCTAGGGGGAGATTGTGTGTGTGTGTGTGTGTGTTTGTGCATGTGAGATAGAGAGAGAACGAGGAAGAGAGAGTGTTAGATGGGTCTATCTAGTGTGAGTGAGATATGTGTATGTGTGACCTAGGGAGATAGAATGTTTGAGAGAGCAAGAAGAGCTGGGAGACGGCAGAGTGGTGCGCGAGAGAGTTATGTACAACGAGCGAGAGACTTGGTGTGTGTACTATGAGTGCACCCTAGCTATTTAGCTTAGACCAGAGAGTCATACATTGTGTGCGAGGGAGACCTATACATAGTGTTCATGCAAACTTGAAAGATCTAGAGAGAGAGGGAGAGAGAGAGAGAGAGAGAGAGAGAGAGACCGATAAGGTTTGTGTTCGTACGCGCGTGATAGAAACAAAGAGTGTCGACTAGAGATAGAACGGTAGTGCGGGAGAGGGGAGAGGTCGCATTTTTGCATCGAAGACTGATATAAACCATGATTCAGTATAAAAATGTATTCAAATGTTTGAATTGGAGAACATGGTGTTTGCAATTTACACATGAACGGAGATATGCGTATCAAATAGGTTCATTAATTTGACTTTGAGCATGTTCATGGAGTACTATAATACAACATGCTATTCAATTGATGTGTTCAATTTTGGATTTATTCCACAATTTTGACCGAATCAAAGAGCTATTGTGGCACCCCGGCTCAGAGGGACCGGAACGCCCCGTATTCTAGCCCAGAAATCAAGTCTTCTGGAATACGTCACTGCTTGGCATGGAACAAATCAGCTCTTATTACAGATGATAAGGTACAAGGGTCTGCTATTACAACGATTACAGCGGTACAGCGACACTACGCCTGCTAAGGTAGCTCTATGCTAGCAGCAGAACAACTCGTAGCAGTGGAACGATGACGATAGTGGTGAACTCCACTCCGCAGGGACTCTGGCTGGGTCACGGTCTAGCTCGCACGAACGGAATCCTCGACAAGCAATCAAGCACAGCATCACCTGCAATCTGGCATGACACGCCAGGTGAGTACTTTGAATGTACTCACAAGCTCACAACAACCAAAAGCATCAAGGCAAAACAACAACATAGCATTAACAAGTTAACTTATTACCAACTACTATGAGGTGGAAGTAAATATCACTCATGGTAAGGTGGCGAGACTAGAATCACTGGCGAACTATCAATTTGGGTCACGTGGAACATCACATTCTTGGCTATCCGACCAAGCACCATATCGTCTCGATCACCTTGTGATCAAAACCACCTTGTGATCACCGCGTGATCACATCACAATCCGATGATCATCCTCAAGATCATCTCGATGTCATCAAAATCCTGCCAAACTGTTACTTGCTCACATACAACTATAAATCATAATATAAGTCATTCCGTCATTGTGAGTGTTGATCGAGCGGTGTGACCTACAACGAACTGTGTCCATCACCGAGGACGCGGCTATCGATAGTTTGTACACTCTGCAGAGGTTAGTACACTGTACCCACACTATGGAACTCATGGCCTCGTGCACCCATTCGGGTGGACCAACGACATTCCGACAAAACTAGTCTATTGCATGACACTCTCCCGGCCACTCCCGACAAACTCCCCTTTGGGCTATGTCCTGGGTGGCTCCGATGTCACCTCATGACATCCGCCACCTCTGTGGCTGCCACCATCGTGGCCAACATAAACAAACTCGTCCCAAACGGGGACACCCGGGTACAACACAACTTGGGCACACAAGGTTACGACCGCCTACCGGGCCAGGGCAGCGCGAGCACATAACCTTCCCTAGTTGGAGGCACCGGCGAGAGGCATGACAATAGACCGAATTAGGGCCTCCCCATCCAGGCAAGTGTGGCTGCACTGGTGAGCTCAATTCGGTGGCACCTGACCAACGAAATGACGGAATTTATCCCCAAGGTATAACTATGATAGAACTGTTACTCCAATGTAACATATAAACCTGTGAATTGAATCATAGCAATATCCATCCAAAATCCAAAGCATAAGATACCCAGATCATTAGTATGAACTCCAATAACATAATATTCAATAAGACCATGAATAAAGCATGACTACGGCTATAAGTAATTCCGAAGTAACATGTCATCCTCAATCTTCAAGATATTAGTCCTAGAGATCCAAGCATCACCATGGCAGTAGCAAACTCACATATTATCCAATCATAATGCCATGAATAAATCATTTCTAAATAATGCAACATTAAGCAAATTTATTTAAATAAACCATGACATTGCATTGCAATCATGCAAATGGAGGGTGTGGCTTGCCTTGCTCCAAAAGGGAGGGGAAGAGCTCCTGGTCTTCACCAACACAACACAAACACTCTTAAAATATTTTTGCAAGCATTTATAAATATCACATAATGCAAATACTTCTGTCCAGAAATTCTAGACAGAAGATAAAAATACCAAACTCTACCAGAAAATAGAGGAGCTCAAAAGAAAAATGTTGCAAAAAGAATCAGTTCACTTGGACTTGTAGTTTAGGAGTTATTCATGGTCAAAGTTTGGTCAAATTTGGATTAACTTAGATTTAGAAATGAATTTCTGGAATTTCCTCAGGAGGCCACGTCGAAGGCGTAAAGCCAGATTACGCCTCCACTAGAAAAACATTTCGGGCGGCCTCGCTGTGGCTGACGAGTGGGGCCGGGCTGTCAGTTTTAAAGAGAGGGAGAAGGGAACAGAGAGGAGGCGGCTCACCGGCGGCCGTTCACCGGCGTAGAGACGTCAGCAGAGCTAGGAGAGGGCGGGGATGGAACGGCCACTCGACGGTGCACCCGCCTGTACCCATGGCTCCTCAAATGGTGGCCGGACGGCGTCGTACCCTTCGTCTACGGCGACGGTGGCTACGGGCGTCGGCGAACACGGCGATTCTGGCGACCAAGGCTCGGGATAGAGGCTGAGGAGGACTAGGAGAGTGAGGGGAGCTTCATGGTGGACTCGGCTGGGCTAGGGTGGCTCGGAACGAGCTCGAGGAGGAGATGGCCGAACGGCGGAGCTTTGGCCGGAGAGGAAGAAGAAGGCTCCGGCTCGGATGGAGGGCTCTGGTGGCCGATTTGGTGAGGAGAAGGTGGAGTGGTGAGCAGAACCGCGGTCGGGGAGTGCTTATATAGGCGGGGGAGAGGTGCCCGTCCAGTTGCCATCGTGACCAGATGGGCGAGCTCCGACGAGGGGTCCAGGCACGCGTGCGAGCATGGGATGCGACGGGAGAGAGGCTGAGAGGCAGGCCAGCGACGCGGGATGGCAGAAAGCGGACGCGGGATGGCAAAGCACGCGCGGTCGGCCACTAGCGCACTGTGCGCACGTGTGCGGTGACGACAGAGCCGCCGTGGCGCGAGCAGAGGGAAAGTCAGAGGGGGGAACAGGGCTAGGCGGCCAGGTGGACGCCGGAGAGGTAGTGCGGCGCCCTCGGACGCGCGGACGTGGCCGAGAAGAAGAGGCCCGTAGCTCGGCGACACCCAGAGCGCGCTCGCTGCACGCAGAGCACGCGCGCCCGCGTGCCCACAGTGCGGTCACCGCGTGCACGGCCACGGAGAGGGCACGTAGGCCGTTTACACCATGTCCACAGTGTTGTCCGCCCATCCTACAGTCTCACTGATGAGATGGATCGATCAAAATGACTGTGGGTAGATGGGATGCATCAGAAGAAAGTTTTTGTAGTCAACTAGAGTTAGATGTTGTGGTCAAGTTACTTGACCATTGGACCAGAGGGGATGTCTCAAGGGTTTAGGATAGGAAGGACTACAGTCCTGGGAATTTTGAGATGGTTTGGATAGGATTTGAAGATAGATGTTGTACAACTGCCCAAAACAACACAGAAACTGGATCAGGAAGATGCACTCACATGGTGTGTGTGATTGAGCTGCATTTTGGTATAGGATGATGATTTAGGACCATGCAGATACTGGCAAAATTTCATGCCATTTGGAAGTACCTAGATGGTACTTCCTTCACAAAGGTCCTTTCTGCATAGAATCTTGGGGAAATTTTGTAGAGCAAAAGGCTTAACAAACTAATGTGAAATTTGGCATGCTCAAAGGATATAGGGGTATTTAGGTCCTGGATTAATTTCAGAATTTTTGAAGCAATATAAAATGTAGTTGCTTCATACACTGAAAATTGGACCAGAACCAAAGATTGGAAGGTGTGCTCACATAGATGGCTGGATGGAGCTAAATTTGGTGGAGGGGAATCATTTGAGCACATGGAGGGCCTGAAAAAATTTGAACTCATTTGGATACTCCTAGCTAGTACTTCCTTCACAAAGCTTCTTTCTGGACATAAACTTTGGGAATTTGCTGAGGAAGATTCACTAGGCAAATGTAGCTGAATTTTGTCATGTGATAAATATTTGGGTATGAAAGAGTGCCCAAAAAGTTTGAGAGCAATCAAGAAAATATAATTAGCACTTCCTTCACAAAGTGCCAAACAGGACAGAATGGAAAAGGAATATTTCTGAATTATTTTTGGACTAGGCAGGAAATAGTTTGGACATATCTGGGGAATTTATGATCCAAAGAATTTATGAGAATTATTTGGGAATTTTTGGAATGACAGAAATATAGGTTGCTTCACAACCTAGGTCAAATAGGGTTATTCCTTTAATAAGAAAAGGAATATTCCCTAAGAAAAGAATTTTGGAGTTGGGCTAGAATAGAGAGGCCATGATCTTGGGAAAGATACAAGGATGAAATCCCACTTGGGAGGAGAAGAAATGATGATCTCCCAGGTTTCAAGTCCATAGAACTGCTTCAGAAAGAAAACCAGAGCAAAAACCAAATAAAACCAGAAGAAAAAGAAAGGGCCAAAAATCGGGGTGTTACAAACCTACCCCCCTTACAAAAATCTCATCCTCGAGATTTGGTTGCTCAGGGAACAAGTATGAATACGACTTAAGGAAACCGTTTCCAACTCGGGCGTCCTTTTTCCTTTGTATAATGCCCCCTTGGAATTTCCCATGATCGGACTTTCTGCCTCTGAGATGATTTGCTTCACTTTACTCGAATTCCTGACAAGTCTTACTTCATACGTTAAACTTTATACTAACTTGGATGGGTTCATGTCTGCTGATTATATCTTGAGAATAAATTTCCTGTGTACACGAAGCCTTTGCATCTCTTCCATTGGTCTGCCCACTAGGTGTGTGTCTCCTGGATTCAAACAGTGCTGAGCATTATGGTTGTTCTCTTAACGGGGTCTGATTGCCCGAAGATCACGATTTGTCTCTTTGTCTGTAGGTTGCAATCGCTGGCCGTAGCATCCCGGGGCTGGACTGATGGTTGCGCTGCCGGGAAAATATTTCTCATGACAGGGTGTCCTTGTGTTCAATTCCACCAGTGAGAGCACCTGATCTGAGCTGGGTGCTCGGCTCTTGACTTACCCATGCTGTCGGGATTGTCATGGGCATTAATAGGCCGTGAGATATTGTATCGCAGTCGCTGCAGTCAACCTGTGGGATTGACTAGGGAATCTTACGTCAGATGAGTCGTACTGAGATAGTTTACACTGACCCTTTTAACCAAGTGTAACCGAACGAACAGGTTATCGTGACATGAGGCCCTTGTGGAGTAGGGTAGGCCTCTGAGTGCATGTCCATGTTGATTTCTATGGTCTCAATCTGACGTGGATAGCCGGACCCTGTCGGTCATGCGGTAATTATCATGTTTCTGCTGTTGAACTTACTCCTTGGTTGTCAGTACTTTGTTTGTCCGAACCCCTTGCTGAGAGAGCTTGGCCTCATTTATTTATCCTCAGTTCTTCTTGTGACCATAGTTGTTGTTGGTGCAATATTTCCTCATCATACCTTGTTCTTGCGCCCAAATGAGTCCTTACAGACATACCATATAGTTGGTACAGAGTGCGTGATTTGAGCTGATCAGAGAAGACTGTAACAAGAGTCCGTGATACCACCCGTTCCGGTGCTGAGAAACTGACTTTCATAGTTGTTGTTAAAACTGTTGTTTCAAGCTTGTCCGCCTCACCATTTGTTGATTTACATGAGATGTATCTCTGACTTTGCCTCTTCTGACCTGAATTATGGAGTTGTTGCATCCTGGCCTTCTTTTGGTAGATTTATGTAAACAGAGTTGCATCCTTGTATAAGTGTCTTGCATGATCTGGGGTGCAGGCTCCCCATTCATACGGAAATCTGGAGTTATATACAAGATTCTCGGAGCAGACATATATCCTGACTGACTTCTGTCAAAATTGTTGCGGACCAGATTTTGAAGCTGCTCTATACTACCAACTCACTGTGTAATATCAGGTAGCGGTACTAATGGCGGTGTGTAATGCCGTACTAAAGAAAACTGGATTGCTTGCTGGAGAAGGCTGGATACCTTACTCTTGAAGCTTTAGTCGAGGTAGCGTGCTGGAGAATACTGGGTTCCATGCCTGAGAAGTTTCTCCCCCTGGTTGCGTATGGAGGAAGATTCACTGCCTTATGCCAGAAGCTTTCACCGAGGTAGCTTGCTGTGGAAGACTGGGTATCTTGGGCAGGAAGCTGTTCATGTGTTGCACAGGGGAAACTTGAGGAGACTTGCATCATAAGCTTCTTCCGGTACCGTGTGGAGGAAGGCTGAGCTCCTTACACCAGAAGATTCGTACTGTGATCCGCGGACTGAATACTGTATATATACCCCTAACCTTTTTGATGCTGATTATGTGTATGAAAAGAATTGCCTGACTGTCTTTCTAGCTGAAAGTTGAACTCTTAGCCCCTTCTGTCTTTCTTTCGTAGTAGAACATATTTCAAATTCCACCTGTGCCTGAAATAAAACTTTATATATATCCATACCTTTGCTAGAAAACAGATTGTTAACCTTGCACCTGACTTGTCTTCCTGCTGACTTGATCATTACTGCTGTAGCGGTTGCGCAACTGATGTAAACTTGATGTTTATAATTCCATGCTATCATTTATATTCCCAATATATTGCAGTCAATTGAGATTGCCATACTATTTAGCTGAGCTTTCAATAACTGCGATCCTCATTGCTTCTCCGGTTCCGATGGTGATTGTTGAGCAACTTTCATAAGGGGAAAATAAGGTAACACCAAAGGCCCAAAAGAAACAATAAAGAAAACATCCATAAGTGACACACAACAGACATAGAAGCATCCATAAGTGACACTGCATCCATTACTACTTAACACCAACCACAACATGCATGCTACTACAACCGATGCAACATGAGCTATTCGGATACTAATGCACTACGAACAAACTAAAGTTGGGTAGCTGACGAAGCAGCTGGGGGAGGAGTGGGTGGAGCCGTTGATGCTGGAGGTGCAGAAGTCAAGGAAGGAGGCAATGGGCGGGGAGCCATTGCAGCACCGAGCAATCTCCTGGCCCGGGTCGCGTCTCGGACTAGCTCCACGATCAGCATATACTCGGCTGTCATGAAGCGAGACATGGATGGAATAGCCACATCATCATTAGGGCGAGTAGAGGGGAACCTGACTCGCTTGGGGTTCTCGGTTATGGTAGGGTAGTAGGAATAAGCACGGTTTTCTTGCATCACCAGCTCTTGATGACGAAGACCCGTGATTCCTGCCAGGGCTGCGAGTTGAACTGCGCGATCTGGAGTTGCACCATATCCGCCATGGAATCTGTAGGAACATCTTCCAATAGGGATCCTGGCTTCCAGAAAAACATGGGAAAAATACTCCAGTAATCTGCCTCCAAGCTGAACCTCAAACACTTGGTACCGCGGCATCTCTCCATTGGGATAGAGACTATGCCACACATCATGAAGTAGGGCTGCGAAGCTGAGCGGTGCAGGGGCTGCATTGAACTCAATAGGAATGGCGGCCATCTACACTCATGGAATAGATGGTCAGAAGAAAGACGGAATCGATATGCATGCTATGCAACAACCAAGTGCAACAATCAAATGCAACAACCAATCAGAACTCTATACTAACGGTTTCTAATGCTCACGTTGACTAGGGCGTCCTACAGTCAGACCTGCTCTGATACCAATAGTTGTGGCACCCTGGCTCAGAGGGACCGGAACGCCCCGTATTATTGCCCAAAAATCAAGTCTTCTGGAATACGGCACTGCTTGGCATGGAACAAGTCAGCTCTTATTACAGATGATAAGGTACAAGGGTCTGCTATTACAACAATTACAGCGGCACGGCGACACTACGCCTGCTAAGGTAGCTCTATGCTAGCAGCGGAACGATGACGACGGTGGTGAACTCCACTCCGTAGGGACTCTAGCTGGGACACGGTCTTGCTCGCACGAACGGAATCCTCGACAAGCAATCAAGCACAGCATCACCTGCAATCTGGCATGACACGCCAGGTGAGTACATTGAATGTACTCGCAAGCTCACAACAACCAAAAGCTTCAAGGCAAAACAACAACATAGCATTAACAAGTTAACTTATTATCAACTACTATGAGGTGGAAGTAAATATCACTCATGGTAAGGTGGTGAGACTAGAATCACTGGCGAACTATCAATTTAGGTCACGTGGAACATCACATTCTTGGCTATCCGACCAAGCACCATATCGTCTCGATCACCTTGTGATCAAAACCCCCTTGTGATCACCGCGTGATCACATCACAATCCGATGATCATCCTCAAGATCATCAAAATCCTGCCAAACTGTTACTTGCTCACATACAACTATAAATCATAATATAAGTCATTCCGTCATTGTGAGTGTTGATCGAGCGGTGTGACCTACAACGACCTGTGTCCATGACCGAGGACATGGCTATCGATAGTTTGTACACTCTGCAGAGGTTAGTACACTGTACCCACACTACGGAACTCATGGCCTTGTGCTCCCATTCGGGTGGACCAATGACATTCCGACAAAACCAGTCTCTTGCATGACACTCTCCCGGCCACTCCCGACAAACTCCCCTTTGGGCTATGTCCTGGGTGGCCCCGATGTCAACTCATGACATCCGCCACCTCTGTGGCTGCCACCGTCGTGGCCAACATAAACAAACTCGTCCCAAACGGGGACACCCGGGTACAACACAACTTGGGCACACAAGGTTACGACCGCCTACCGGGCCAGGGCAGCGCGAGCACATAACCTTCCCTAGTTGGAGGCACCGGCGAGAGGCATGACAATAGACCGAATTAGGGCCTCCCCATCCAGGCAAGTGTGGCTGCACTGGTGAGCTCGATTCGGTGGCACCTGACCAACGAAATGACGGAATTTATCCCCAAGGTATAACTATGATAGAACTGTTACTCCAATGTTACATATAAACCTGTGAATCGAATCATAGCAATATCCATCCAAAATCCAAAGCATAAGATACCCAGATCATTAGTATGAACTCCAATAACATAATATTCAATAAGACCATGAATAAAGCATGACTACGGCTATAAGTAACTCTGAAGTAACATGTCATTCTCAATCTTCAAGATATTAGTCCTAGAGATCCAAGCATCACCATGGCAGTAGCAAACTCACATATTATCCAATTATAATGCCATGAATAAATCATTTCTAAATAATGCAATATTAAGCAAATTTATTTAAATAAACCATGACATTGCATTGCAATCATGCAAATGGAGGGTGTGGCTTGCCTTGCTCCAAAAGGGAGGGGAAGAGCTCCTGGTCTTCACCAACACACCACAAACACTCTGAAAATATTTTTGCAAGCATTTATAAATATCACATAATGCAAATATTTCTGTCCAGAAATTCTAGACAGAAGATAAAAATACATAACTCTACCAGAAAATAGAGGAGCTCAAAAGAAAAATGTTGCAAAAAGAATCAGTTCATTTGGACTTGTAGTTTAGGAGTTATTCATGGTCAAAGTTTGGTCAAATCTGGATTAAAATAGATTTAGAAACGAATTTCTGGAATTTCCTCAGGAGGCCACGTCGAAGGCATAAAGCCAGATTACGTCTCCACTAGAAAAACGTTACGGGCGGCCTCGCTGTGGCTGACGAGTGGGGCCGGGCTGTCAGTTTTAAAGAGAGGGAGAAGGGAACAGAGAAGAGGCGGGTCACCGGCGGCCGTTCGTCGGCGTAGAGACGTCAGCGAAGCTGCGAGATGGCAGGGATGGAACGGCCACTCGACGGCGCACCCGCCTGTTCCCGTGGCTCCTTGAATGGTGGCCGGACGGCGTCGTACCCGTCGTCCCCGGCGGCGGTGGCTACGGGCGTCGGCGAACACGGCGATTCCGGCGACCAAGGCTCGGGATAGGGGCTGAGGAGGATTAGGAGAGTGAGGGGAGCTTGATGGTGGACTCGGCTGGGCTGGGGTGGCTCGGAACGAGCTCAAGGAGGAGATGGCCAAACGGCGGAGCTTTGGCCGGGGAGGAGGAAGAAGAGGGCTCCGGCTCGGATGGAGGGCTTTGGTGGCCGATTTGGTGAGGAGGAGGTGGAGTGGTGAGCAGAACCGCGGTCGGGAGTGCTTATATAGGCGGGGGAGAGGTGCCCGTCCAGTTGCCACCGCGACCATATGGGCGAGCTCTGACGAGGGATCCAGGCACGCGTGCGAGCTTTAGATGCGACGGGAGAGAGGCTGAGAGGCGGGCCAGCGACGCGGGATGGCAGAAAGCGGACGCGGGATGGCAGAGCACGCGCGGTCGGCCACTAGCGCACTGTGCGCGCATGTGCGGTGACGACAGAGCCGCCGTGGCGCGAGGAGAGGGAAAGCCGGAGGGGGGGAACAGGGCTAGGCGGCTAGGTGGACGCCGGAGAGGGAGTGCGGCGCCCTCAGACGCGTGGACGCGGCCGAGAAGAAGAGGCCCGCAGCTCGGCAACACCCAGAGCGCGCTCGCTGCACGCAGAGCACGCGCGCCCGCGTGCCCATAGTGTGGTCACTGCGTGCACGTGCACAGAGAGGGCACGTAGGCCGGGTACACCATGTCCACAGTGTTGTCCACCCATCCTACAGTCTCCCTGATGAGATGGATCGATCAAAATGACTGTGGGTAGATGGGATGTATCAGGTGAAAGTTTCTGTAGTCAACTAGAGTTACATGTTGTGGTCAAGTTACTTGACCATTGGACCAGAGGGGATGTCTCAAGGGTTTAGGATAGGAAGGACTACAGTCCTGGGAATTTTGAGATGGTTTGGATAGGATTTGAAGATAGATGATGTACAACTGCCCAAAACAGCACAGAAACTGGATCAGGAAGATGCACTCACATGGTGTGTGGGATTGAGCTGCATTTTGGTATAGGATGATGATTTACGACCATGCAGATACTGGCAAAATTTCATGCCATTTGGAAATAACTAGATGGTACTTCCTTCACAAAGGTCCTTTCTGCATAGAATCTTGGGGAAATTTTGTAGAGCAAAAGGCTTAACAAACTAATGTGAAATTTGGCATGCTCAAAGGATATAGGGGTATTTAGGTCCTGGATTGATTTCAGAATTTTTGAAGCAATATAAAATGGGCATTGCTAGGCGTCATCCGCCTGCCGTACGAGGATTAGCATCCGGCTAATTATCCATTGGATTTAATTAGAATCACCCGCTGGATTGCTGCCACGTGTCATAGGGAAACTGACCCCCGAATGATTCCGCGGATTGCTGCAACCGAAGGGACCTGGGAGCATTTTCCCCACCTCCCTCTGCGGCTCCTCTGCTCCAGCCAGAAACCAGGTCGAGGGGGAGATCCCCGGCGACACTGGCCCCGCGACCACCGCCTCTGCCATCACCGATTGCAGCAGCTACATTGCCGCCGTGTCCGCCTACCCCTTCCATAGCCATGGCAAATCACGACATAGTGCGCAGTATGCTCTCGGCCGCCATGGATCAAAGCTCCGGTGCTCCATCCAGCAGCAGGCAGGCCAAATCGGTCCCAATACTCGCCGGCGAGTCGATTCTGGGGTCTGGAGCTGCAGGGCAGCTTCGCAATCCACCTGTTTTCTCTGCTGAGGGCTCACGGGCTAGCTCCTCGCGTGCTTGGGTTAGTTGCAAACCCTAACTGCCCAATTGAAGCATGAAGCAATGCTGTGGTCATAGTTTTGTGTTCCTGTAATCGTTGTCCTCAAAATTATGAGAGTCTGAATTGCACGGCGGAACACTGTCCTCCCAAATGAAGCATGAAGCAATGTTGTGTTCATAGTACTGTGTTCATAGTTTTTTGTCCCTGTGTTCATAGTTTTTGTGTCCCTGTGATCACTGTCCTCCAAAATTGAAGTCTGAATTGCAGCTTAATTTTTGTTCTTCTGTAAACTGAAACTGTGTACAGTTGCTCCTACCAAAATTCAGTTTTAGAATTGCAACAAAAATGTGCAAGGGGGAAGTCAATTGAATCTGTCTACAATTGCTCCTTCCAATTTCCTTTGAAGATTTGCACCAAAAATGTGCAAGAGGAGGTCAAAATGTTGTATATGTGGTGAAAGAATGTTAAGCACTGACTCTGTTTTGAGTGTGTTGCTTGTTAATGACAGTGGTCATGTTGGACAAAGTATCTGCACTATAATAAGTTGGTCAGAAAAATATTGCATCTAGTAGGAATTGTAGAAGCATTTTATCAACTTCAGTATCTTTGCTTTTAGCACTGTGATCATTGTAGTAGATAAGTGTAGAAGCATTCTATTATATGCTAGAAGCACTAGTTCTACATTCCACCTTATTTTTGCTGACAATGTGATATTTTTTTCTACAACAATAAAACAAAAAAATTAGGCTGCTGATATTGGAGTTGAGGATGATGAGAGCTACATCATGGCTCAGTTTTCTGCTGGAAATGGAGTAAACATGGAAGGCATGATTAATGCTGCTGATGTGCAACAGGATACAGATGATGCAGTTGATGATGCAATATCATCGCAGCCACATGTTCCGTATGTGGGCATGACCTTTGATACAGTCGACGATGCAAGGAAATTCTACAACAAATATGCTTTCAGCCACGGGTTTGGAATCAGAACATCTGCTTCAAAAAATAGCCAGGCGAGAGGATCCACAAAGTTAATCAGTAGGACTTTCACATGTGTTCATGCACGAAAGGATGGTGACACGAGTGAATCTGATAGCACTACAGAAAGCATTGCAATAGAGTCAAGCAACACTAGCAAACGCCCCAGACTTTGGATGAACATGAGTGACACACGAAAAAGGAACAGGTTGCAACGCCATGATTGTAAGGCTCACATGATTGTTGTGCTCCGAGAGAACCGATGGACCGTCACATGTTTTACAGAAGAGCATACAGATAATCTGGTGGAGCAGGAAGAGAAAGTTAGGTTTTACTAGTCTCACCGAAAGATTCCACGAGAAGACCACCAAATGATAATGACTTTGCATGAACGCAACTTGTCAACCTCAGATTGCATGGGTATCCTAGGAGATTGTCACGGAGGTGATCAGAGGCGCCTTGGTTATGTCAAGAGAGATGTTTCAAATGCACAATCTGAGATGTGGCAAACAATGTCATTCAAGGACATGGCCATGACAGTTGAGTATTTTCAGAGACGGCAAGCTGAAAGCCCGCAATTCTTCTATGCAACACAAGTGAATAAGGTGACCAATGCTGTGGAAGCATTGTTTTGGGTAGATGGCAGAACAAGAGCACTATACCCCAAGTACAAGGACTGTGTATTCTTTGATACGACCTTTTGCACCAACAAATACAACATGCCTTTTGCTCCAATAGTTGGCATCAACAACCATCTTCAGACTATTGTCCTAGGTTGTGCATTGCTTCCAAATGAGCAAATTGAAACCTTCAAGTGGGTCTTTCAGCAATGGTTGATTGCCATGAACAATGAGTACCCAACAAACCTTATGACTGACCAGTGCAAAGCAATGAAAACTGCAATTTTGAAGTGTTCCCTCACACAGTCCATAGGTGTTGCAAGTGGCATGTACAGCGCAAGGCGCGTGAGAAACTTGGGAGGATGCTTACAAGAGACTCAATTTTTGAGAAAGCTTTCTATGAATGCATCAATGAGTCCGAGACAGTGGATGAATTTGAAGAAACATGGCAGCACATGCTACATTGCTTCGAGTACACTAAGAACAGGCACTTGCAAAACATGTGGGAATGCCGGCAAACATGGGCTCCTGCATACTTCAAGAATGATTTCTTCCCGTTCACGAGCACGACCGGGAGATCAGAGGGGCTGAATTCTTATTTCAAGACATTGGTGCATCCACAAAACTCGGTATGGACATTTGTAAGGCAATATGAAATGCTGCATGAAACAATGCTAGATCGTGAAGATAATGCTGCTTTCACTGGAGAAACAACGACAGCACCACTTTGGGGGCGGTACGTGCAAAAAAAAAGAACAATCCGTCAAATCTTATGCATGCTTCCATTCAAGTAACCATGAGAAAATAACAAAAATAACAAAAAACTGGTTAAATGCAGGTACAAAATAGAGCGTCAAGCTGTTAAGTTCTACACACGCAGCGTCTTTGGCAAGTTCCAAGAGCAATTGGCAGCAGCGACAGGGTATGTGATCAACCAAGTGCCTAACCTTGAGCAGGAAGGTATTATGTTCGAGCTTTACTCAAGTTTGTATGAGAATCCAAAACTCTACCTGGTGCATGTTGTCATGGAGGAGGGGCTATACTCATGCAGCTGCCATTACTTTGAGATGAATGGTGTGCTTTGTTCACACATTCTAAGGGTGATGATACAACTTAATGTGCAAGAAATTCCCAGTAGATACATGCTGCATAGGTGGTCAGAAGCAGCTACGGCAAACATGGACACCTCTAGCAGGTTCCTTGAATTTGGACTACCAAATACAAACACCCTGAAGTACAACTCATTGTGTAGAGATATGAATGCACTGGCAGCAGAAGCATGCTCTGTTGATCCTGCTTATAACTTTCTGACAGAGGTAATGAAGCAGCTCTGGCCCATAGTTGCTTCGATGAAGAAAGAGCAAATGTTGAAGGAAGAGGTGGTACAGCAGCAACAAGCCCCTCAAGTAAATGCAGCAAATGTTCCAAGTGGAGCAAACCCACAATCATCAGCGTTGCTACAAAATCCTGCTCGTGTGCCAAAACAAGGTCGACCAACCGAGCGGGCAAAAAGAAAGAAGACATTGTTGGAGCAGCGAGAAGACGAGCACAAGAAGAAACTTCAGAAATAAGCCAAGAAAGAAATCAAGAAAATAGCCAAGAAAGAAAGCAAAAAAGAAGCCAATGTTGAGTCAGGAAGCAAGCCTAAACCTAGGAGGAAAGTTACTTGTTCGTTTTGCAGCGAAGAAGAACACACTATCAAAACATGTGAGTCGTTCATTGAGTACAAGGCTATGATGGCTGCAAATCTTGCAACAAAATGTCAGTTTTGCTCTGAGGAAGGCCACACAATGCAATCATGCATTCACTTCAAAGCTGCGATGGCAAAAGTCGAGGATCATGCTCAAAAGAGTTAGACTATACAACTGTAGTTCCTGTAGTTCATTGTATGGGAATTCTTGTATCAGAAACTTGTAGCCTAGTTCGGTCGCAAAGTATATTGGTACTATGTAGTTTTTCTGAATTTCCTGTGTATTTTATCTGAGTTTTTGGTTCATAATACTGGTTAAAAAAATGAAAATATATGAAGCATTGGGTGTGAATTTAGAAACCTTACAGAGAGGGGCAGAGAACAGAGGATAGTGAACTGAAATTTACAAGTGAAATGTGAATAAAAAATGTTGAATGTGAAGTTTGAAGAGAGGGACAGGAAATAGGAGCAATTCACCTTCAAGTGTGTGTTTGTAAAGGTGGTGAAGTAAGAACATGTATTTTTTTTAAACATTAGACAATTTTTCAGTTATTAAAGATTGTGTTTCTCTTAAGTTGGCAGCAACATCTTCATTGGCAGCAACATCCTTTTTTTAAAACATTAGACAGTTTTTCTGTTATTAAAGAATGTGGTTCTCAAAGTTGGTAGCAACTTCTTCATTGGCATCAACATCTTTTCAATGAAAAACGTTAAGACAGTTTTCAGTTATTGAAAAATGTGTTTCTAAAAAATGTGGTCATGTCTCAAATTGATTGGACAAATTGCTTAAAAAGAAGATTTCATACATATTGTTGCTGCCAAAGCTCAAATGTGGTCATGCTTCAAAATGATTGGACAAATTCAATACACAGTTCCAGCAATTACCATTTGCTGCTGCAAATGAAGATGAATGCTAGAAAAGAACACATATCATACATCCTCCCACTCCCAGGGGAGAAAAAAGAACAGAGCACACATGGAGGATATATAAAAAAAACATTTCATGAACTTTGAAAAGTCTTGCTGAAAAAATGCTTGAGCACCAACAGCAAACTTTAATAACTTGCTTCCAACTAATTCACCACAGTTTAAAAACTTGCTGGATACAAGATATATATGTCTCCTTGCTACAAACTACTGAATCATTCTCCAAAAGCACTACTGGCAAAAATGCATTTCCAAGTTGCAAAAAGTTGCATCTACAAAAGACACAACGATGATCGCCTTCTTCAATGCGCTTCGATTGCCTTCTTCAAGCCACTACGATCGCCTTGTGCACATCAGCAGGGCAGACCTTGTTCAGCGGGTGGGAAAACAGCTTCGAAGCAATGGTCTTCCGCACATCAAGCATATTTTGCTGCATAAAAAAATGGTAAAAAAGAGAACAAACGTATATCAGACACGCAACACATGAAAAAGTGCCAAAAAAGCATGATTATCTATTTTTACCTTCTTAAAATCTTTCATCCTCTTGCTGTCGAAATTTTTGAAGTACAATGTTGCAAACAATCCACAATCAAAGCTGTTTTGAGATGCCATATAGAAAATGGGTAGAAAAAGGTTAAGGTTTTTACTGAAAAGGGACATGTAAACACTACTATTATGGAAGGGGATGTATGATTAGAGCTTACTGAGTTTCCTGCTGTGGGTAGTCAAGCAGGGGCCAGTCTGGTTTGAAAGAAGATAAATCCACTGTGAAATCTGGCTCTTCTATAGGAATCCTCTTGAAATTGGTAAACTGGCACAAGTAGGAAAAATTAGCAAAAAATGAAGGGGCTTTGTCAACCACAAAAGTAACAGAAAAAATGCTACCACCCCTAAAACTTCAGACACATTCAGCTTCTCTATCAAAAAAACTTCAGACACACACATGTTCATTGGGGATCTGGTTTCATTCATTAATGAATGATGCAGAACAAACAAAAAAAAGGATAAAAAATCACTTGCCAGATTCCTTGCAGCAACATCCAATTTTCCGTTATCCAATGAGTCAAACATATTGAACTCCTTGTGAAGGAGGTTAACGACGCAAACAATCCAGCGGCCATCATGGACGATGGTGAAGAAAAGCTAGAAAAAGCAGTAAATACAAGATAGAAATTAAATGGAATAATTTTAAAGCAGGAAAAACTGAAGGAAAACACATAAATTGAGTGAAACAAATTTGGGAGCAGACTTACTAGGTCAAAAACTGAAATCTGAAAATTTTGGCACGCCCTCCTCAACTCTCTTGCACAGACACTCGGATCAAAGACTTCTGGGTGGACAGAGAGTTGAAGCTGCAACACACATGGACATAGAAACAAATTTAAAAACTCTAGAAAATGATAGAGAACTGTTGCCATAGGTCATACAAAAAAACTATATAAAATGATGGCAATAAAAGGGAGCAAAAAAGATGAACTAACGCTCATTAAAACAGAGAAAGCAAATTTCTTCTGCTTATTTGAAGACGACAACTATTCAATATTGAAGCTTTCGATGAATAAAGACATGACTTCGTTGCACATCTGAGCACGTGGCTTCAACGACTTCTGAAAGTTGGTGAAGGTAATGTGGAAATCACCAATCCTAATGAAAGGAGGCCTGCAACAAGAAGGATGAAAACCATAGTAGTGAGCAGCATTTGACAAAGATGAAAATGAAAAAATAGGAGATAACAAATGATGGAAGCAAAAAATTCAGAAAAGATGGCTCTTACTCAATTTCCCCTCTCTTCATCTTCTTCATCTTGTACCTCTTCATGACATAGTACTGTTACATTGCTTCTGTCTTCGAATCTGTCTTGATTTTCTTGTACTTTGATCCGGCCGACATTGGACTCCCTACTCTTTTCTTGCTCTTGAGCTTCTTATCGTCCTTGCTCTTCAACCTCTCCTCGTCTAGTTTGGGACTTGTTTCCCTGCTGCTAACTAGAACAACTGGCTCTTCTTGTGGTTTTGATGGTCCATCTGAAAAAAAACAGTAAAAAATGATTTTCCAGAAAATGTTGCGAGGAGAGATTTGTTCATAGATAAACATGGCAGGGCATACCTGCAGTTCCGCTTGATAATGGAGCCATAGAGATTGGTGTGACATCATACACAGGAACTTCTGCTTCTGTTGAGATTGGAGCCTGAGGAGTGACATCAAAAACAGCACAAGACTTTGGTGTCCTAGCAGTGTTGCCGTTGGTTGGAGCATTGGAGTTCGCATCTACGTTTGGCCCACTGATCCACCACTCGTAGTCCTCAGTGCCCTCTTGAAACAGACTCATTGATGGCGCATCGTTCCAAAGTCCAGCCACACTAGTCGGCGCAGAGTGATTGCACTGGCTGAGATGGTGACCATGCTCAATATCTTCACCACTGGACACTTTCTCCCTTGCATTCTCAAAACAGTGTGCAAAGGGCTTGCTGACAATAGCACTAGTTCCTGTGCCCAGATCAACCACGTTGCCTCCACTTGGCTTATGAGCAATGCTGCTTGCATGGTTGCTTCGAGCTCCTTCAGCCGGCTCAACCACCTTGTCGGTTGTTGGCTCATCTGCAGCCTCCCTGCTAGAACTTTCCTTGCTACAACCAAGATCATCTGACTTGTCCACATCATTGCTGCGAGGTGGCGGCACATCAAAAGTAACATCCGTTGTTTCGTGAGAACTTGACGAAGCAGCATGAACATCTTTGAGAAGCTGCCCCATTCGCTTGCAATGGATTGCTTGCAACACTTGCCCGTAAGAACTTAGAGCCCCTTTTAACTCTGCAGCATAGAGCTTTGTGTGCTTGTCGTACAATGCAGCCAGATGTGGTGGGAGCTAAAAAATGTATGGCAGAATAAAGTGACGTTCGTCAGTAGGGATGCAACTTACTTATATGATGGAACTAAAAAATACAGAAAAGGTAGAAAGGTATTTGACAAAATTAAAAAATAGAAATAAAAAACACAAAAAAAAACCTCACCTCAAGCTCTGCCCCAAATGGTGCTGGGTTCTGAAGCCAATCATCCAGTGAACCACACACATCTTCATCGGTGCTTTTGCCATTTTCCCTTGGATTGCTACCTTCAGTAGGGTTCTCTTTCGCAGCCACGTCATCTTGGTTATCATTAATGTTGATATTTTCAGCCCCACAATCTTGAGTATCATCACAATCCGGGCTGTCCGAAACTTGCTGATCTTGAGCAACTTCACTGTTGTTGCCTACCGGGCCTTGGGCAGACAATGCTGCGTATGGTGTCTCTGACAGAGGGCGAAACTACAGGACACAGAGTAAGAGAAGCGAAAAATAAAAACCATGAGGATACAAGCAAGATAAAAAAAGAAAAAAAATGGAAAAGAAAATATGTTGGAACAGCTGAGTGAACTTATGCGACACTTTCCGAATGAGGCTTTGCCCAAAGAGAGCTTATTCTTGTCAAAGTCCAACACAAGATCAAAGTCACTCTGATGTACGAAGCAAGCCCTTGGAAGAGAATAATTCAATTCATGCTCGTTGATGGCAGCTTGAGGAAATATCAAATGGTCCATGTAAATAACCTGATAAGAAGACACAAAATAATATCTCAGACTCAAAAGAAAAATGTGATTATAAAAACCAAAAATCATGTTGCGAGAGATAGAAAAATTCAAAAAACAGAGACATATACTGCTAGCATAGGGAAGCAGCCCCCAACCCAAAATGAAGAAGTAGCCTGTGATGTTAACTTGTCCTGGCACTTCTTGACCTCTTTCATTGCAACACTTAAAACATGCTCATCCCAAGCGAATTCAGTAACCTTGTCCATTTCTTCAAGGCTTTTCAAGTACTCTAGGGGTACCATGTTGCCAGTGCTTGGAGTTAAAACTGTTGCAAGCGCGAAGAGCACCCAAGACCTCTTCGTAGTATTGGCATCATCATTCCTTGCTCGATGAAGCACATCCACTATATGCGCAATTGGAGCCCTGCCATTCTTGTGATAAATGTTGCGGAGTTCACAATGCTCATGTCTCTTGAAAAGCTCAACTGGTCTGTTGCCTGATGGAATATTAAAAACCTTCTTCACCATGTCTCTAGTAAACACAATAACCTTATTCCGACTCAGCCTGAAAACCCAAAAAAGCAATGTATTCATTGGTTGCTCTCAAACATGACCTAAAAGAAAGTACATGTTGCATACATGATGCAGGAGAAAAAAAGAAAGAAGATAGGAGGTGGGTGCAATACCTGAGCTCACGACTGTCAGTATCAATGTTCATTGTTAACCACTCCATCAAATCATGCGGCACTCTGAAAGGTGAAATGCTCGTGAGATCACCAAAGCCAGTTTCATTTATGTAGCCCCTCTTGGTAGAATTAAGTTTTGTTTTGGCAACTTCACGCAAGCGTTTTGCTGCGAAACGTTGGCTGAATGCACACCCAGACTCCATTACTTCTTCATCTGGCAGATAGCTGCAACAATCAAAATGAATAAAATGTATTGGGTACACCACCATTACAGCATGCAACAAACAAAATATACTACAGATGCGATAGCCATTCGGATTCCAGCTTTCTCAACATCTACCAAGAATAAAATGAAGCAAAAAATGATCATTCCTTACTTGTCATTACTTCATAGTGGATAAATCTAGAAAAACTAAACAATTAGCCGAACGACACAACCAGTTCAAAAATCAGCTCAATGCAAAAAGGCTGATATAATTACATGCAGCAAAACACTATAAGATGAAAATCTTGTCTGGATATAGAAATAAAACAAACAATAAGACTCTGACTACACTGACTTTCATCTAAAAAACCTCATCTAAACAACAAATGCACCATGAAAAATCTCACAACTTAGACCACTGAGAATATACTCCACCACCTCTGAAATCTCGTCCCCTACCTCTAAAATCTCGTCCCCTACCTCTAAAACCTCGTCCCCTACCTCTAAAATCTCAACTATAAACCCTAGATACAACAGGGAACCAAATTAATCCGATCTACAAAACAAACCCTAGGTGAAATGGGGAGGAAAAAATGGCGACAAGGTTTTTGAACTGGTCATACTATAAAATCTCAAATCTCATCCCCTGCATCTAAAAAATCTACAATATAAACCCTAGCTGCAGCTGTGAACCAAAATCCATCCGAATCTAACTACAAAAACTAAGTGAAATGGGGAGGATATGGGGATTTCGTCCTGGATCTACACATACAACACTAAGAACTACCAGAATATACACTCGAAATGGAGACAAAAAATGATGTGAAGCGCATGAGAGCATACCTGCCGCCCGCCATCGCAGCTACAGGGGCGCCGTGTCGATCCGCGCCGTGGGTGACGCCGTCCGCCGTCGCAGCTACATGGGTGCCGTGTCGATCCGCGCCGTGGGCGACACCGTCCGCCGTCGCAGCTACAGGGGCACCGACTTGGCCGACGCCGTTCGCCGTCGCCCGAGTCTCCGGTTCCCTTGCCGTCCCCGCAGCATCCGATTCCCCCGCCGCCGCCACGATTTTGGATTTTGCCTACGGCGTCGCAGCAACAACGAGATGGGGAGAAAACAGTCGCAGCAAAAAATGAGATGGAATAGAGAGAAGGGGGTGGAAGCAATGACGCAGGCGCGTGGAAAAAAAAAGATGCGGCGCGATGGAAACAGCTCTCCACCGTACGATGAAATGGTATCGGAAGGCGCGCGAGCCGGACGCTCGCGCTCGAGCCAGCAGGCGGATGAAAGGGAGCATTTTCCATATAAAATGTAGTTGCTTCATACACTAAAAATTTGACCAGAACCAAAGATTGGAATGTGTGCTCACATAGATGGCTGGATGGAGCTAAAATTTGGTGGAGGGGAATCATTTGAGCACATGGAGGGCCTGGCAAAATTTCAACTCATTTGGATACACCTAGCTAGTACTTCCTTCACAAAGCTTCTTTCTTGACAAAAACTTTGGGAATTTGCTGAGAAAGATTCACTAAGCAAATGAAGCTGAATTTTGTCATGTGATAAATATTTGGGTATGAAAGAGTGCCCAAAAAGTTTGAGAGCAATCAGGAAAATATATTTAGCACTTCCTTCACAAAGTGCCAAATAGGACAGAATGGAAAAGGAATATTTCTAAATTATTTTTGGACTAGGCAGGAAATAGTTTGGACATATCTGGGGAATATATGATCCAAAGAATTTATGAGAATTATTTGGGAATTTTTGGAATGACAGAAATATAGGTTGCTTCACAACCTAGGTCAAATAGGGTTATTCCTTTAATAAGAAAATGAATATTCCCTAAGAAAAGAATTTTGGAGTTCGGCTAGAATAGAGAGGCCATGATCTTGGGAAAGATACAAGGATGAAATCCCACTTGGGAGGAGAAGAAATGATGATCTCCCAGGTTTCAAGTCCATAGAACTGCTTCAGAAAGAAAACCAGAGCAAAAACCAAATAAAACCAGAAGAAAAAGAAAGGGCCAAAAATCGGGGTGTTACAGCTATTTCATTGAATTGAGCTATTTCATTTCTGGTTTGATTCCCGTTTTTTAGTGGGTCAACTAATTGTCAAATTAATCGGTAGCAACGAGCATGTGAAAACACATTAGTGCCGAGCATCATCTCACCATCTAAAAAAGAAGTGGCAAGATGTGACACTATAGAACTAATATTTCTAAATTTTATTCAGATCGACTTGGTACGGTAGACGTGGATGCTTGTTCTCCCAAAATTTGAACGAACCGCTAAAACACCCTCTGGTCGGTGGAATTCGCCCGAGCAAATAAACGGGAGATGTGAAATTACCAGCCTATCTGGGACCCACATCAATTGGCCAGGTGTATACCGAGGGTAGGTTTGTAACTTCATCCAAGCACGCCCACTCATCGGCCGAAAT
This sequence comes from Elymus sibiricus, assembly GCA_039707655.1. Classification (NCBI taxonomy): domain Eukaryota; kingdom Viridiplantae; phylum Streptophyta; class Magnoliopsida; order Poales; family Poaceae; genus Elymus; species Elymus sibiricus. The sequence continues at coordinate 261,826,770 of CM077674.1, forward strand.
GACAGGCGCCGAAAAATTCATAAACCATGGGCGGCAAAACACCCTCTCCTCTGCCGAAATCGCAGGCGCCGAATAATTCATAAACCATGGGCGGCAAAACACCCTTTCCACGGCCGAAATCGCTCGCGCCCACTATTTCAAAGCACGCCCTCCTCGTCCGAAATCGCTGGCGCACACTATTTGGGAGAAGCAAAGTAACCCTACTATCCCTGACCCTCAAGAATCAGACCCAAGCCCACAAGCCAAAAGACAGGGGTAGAATTGTAACTTCCCCCACATTTCAGACAAATGCGTCCGTAAGACATGGTTCCCCCTCCCAATTCCCCATTCATACACTGTGGGTGCCAAATCACCTTCTCCCCTGCCGCGAAACCTCAGCCCCTCCTCCATGGCCCCCCCACCGCACCAGATTCACCGCCGACCTCCTCCCCAATGCCCGAGTTGCAGTCCGTTTGTCGTCGGGCACTGGGCCGTGTGCCTTTTACTCCGTGCTGCCAGAGCTGCCTCGACGACGACCGCGTGAACCGTGCAGGAGCCGATTCAACCACGCCGTCGTGCACAGTGCCGGAGCGGCTCGTACTTCGGACACATCCAGTGCTGGTCCCCCGTAGCCGTCGACCGCCACCACATCTCTGGTTTCCCGCCGCCGGCAGTCACCACAACTGCGTTGGCCTCACCGACTCGGCAGATGGAGCTGCCTACTTCACCGGGCTGCAAGATAGGTCGTACACTCATCTTATTCGCTTTACCTAGGCATCAGTCGCCTGGATTTTTATTCTGGGTCAGTCGGTTCCAAATGGAAGGAAACAGCTCCCCTCGAGGCGGTCGAGCTCCTAGGCTGCCGGCTGGCCGGGGAATGAGTTCCTCGGTGTCTATCGTAGGGGTGCGGGTAGAGGTTGCAGGTTTGCCGCGGAAGCAGCGCTTCGATTCCTATCTTAGGGTTGCGTGGGGTCAAGGTACTGCTGGCGCGGGATCTGGATGAATGCGAGTCTTTGAGGTATAGCTTTGGCGGCGCAACCACGGCAGTGCGTTGGGGCGGGGGGCGGGGTCGAGGTCACAGCTGCCATGGCCAGGGACGGTGGAGATAGGCTGCTCTGCCGGTGCTCGCTGGCTGTTCGAGGAAGATCCTGAACAGTGATAGCCGGGAGGCACAAGACGGCTATCCAGCCATCCGGCGTAGATCGGACAGTGAAAAAAAGCATGTGACCAATTTAGTTTTCAGTGAACTGACGAGTGACCAGTCTCGTACCTGAGTGTTGATCGTATTTCTTTAGATCAGAGATATCTGTCATTCTTAACATTGTGTGTTTTCTGCATCTTCAGCCACACCGTCTTCCTTCTCACCGGAGCTGCTCCAACAAGGGAAGCATGCACCAGATGGGAGCTATACTCCCCACTTAAGAGTTCCCTGCCTCGAATCACTACTGGAATCAGCAACTTTGCCGTCCGCCATGGCTGACGGCAAAGGCATGCTTTGCGGACGGCAAAGGTCTTTGCCGTCAGCCAGCAGACGGCAACACGTCCGGCTGAACAAGCTCCGGTAAAGGCCACTTTGTCGTCTGCTGGCCGACGGCAAAGAGGCAAAGGTCTTTGCCGTCTGCCAGCAGACGGCAAAGGGCATGGACGGCACACGTGGCAGCTTAGGTCCATTAAGGGGTTAACGGCGTGCTTTGCCGTCTGCTGGCTGACGGCAAAGATGCAAAGTTCTTTGCCGTCCGCCAGCAGACGGCAAAGCAACCACATAGGCCAGCCCAGTGCCCCCCAGGTTGCACAGGTAGCTGCCACGTGGCAGCTTTGCTGTCTGCTGGCAGACGGCAAAACTCTTTGCCGTCTGCCAGCGGACGACAAAGTGCCTGTACTGCCCCTATTTTTTCTGTTTTTTCTTAAATTCAATCAATTTCACAGATATATATATATACATTTGAAAATACTTTCAACAAGCATACATATCCCTGCCATATGGATATGATCATCCAACACATATACATACCAACTCAAAAGTCCATATGCAACATATATATATAGCCAACATATATCCAACAACAAGCATACAATGGTTTCATCCATACATACATATATAGGTAGCAAGTTTCACATTGTTCATCCTACAAAATCAAAACAAAAAGGAAGGACAAGGAGAAGAGTAGACTCCATCAACGCAAGCTTCCGTGATCTAAAGCAAATCTGCAAATTGGGAAAGAAGAAAGTTAGAAGAAGAACAAGAAGAAGAAGAAGAAGTAGAAGAAGAAGAATTTTTCTTCTCTTTCTTTTTCTCCTCTTCTTTATCTTCTTCTTCTTCTAACGAAGGTAACTTAGGTAATTATGCCATTTTTTAGCTAAGCTAGGTAAAAATGCTAAGTGTAGGTCATTTTAGAGCTAAGCTAGGTAAATAGGTCATTTTGGAGGTTAGTAAGGTTATTATGTCATTTTCGAGGAAAATTAGCTAAGTCAATGTCATTTTGGAGGTAACCAAGATTATTATGACATTTTTAACCTAAGTATGCTAAGTATGTCATAAATGAACTAAAGAAGCTAAGTATAGGTCATTTTTGAGCTAACTAAGCATATTAAGTCATTTTGGAGGGAAAAATGCTAAGTATAGGTCATTTTATAGCTATCCTAGGTAAAATATGTCATTTTGGAGCTAAGTAAGGTTATTATGTCATTTTCGAGGAAAATAAGCTAAGTATAGGTCATTTTGGAGCTAAATAGGTCATTTCTTAAGCTAAGTATGCATTTGTTAAGAAAAACACTTGGGAAAACTTACCATCATCACGGAGGTGAAGGACCGGTCGGGCTTGATCCAGTGTGAGACGGAGAAGGACCGGTCGGGGTTGCGCCAGACGGAGAAGGATCGGTCGATGCTTGTCGGGAGGCATGCTACACCAAATATCATTTGCAATGTCTCGTTAGCATGATGCAACTCAAATGTGAATACTAGTAACTAATGACCATTCAAAATTAAACTCACCGTGGGCGCTATACCAATCTGGGGCATCGGCGGAGGGGTCTGACCGTTGTTCTGGCACACGGTCTGCACATTTTGTTTTCACGGGTCAGTCATATTAGTTAGTGATGAAACGAACATTACGTGCATGATTTGGCTAATATGCAGGAGAAACTTACCTTGAGGAGCTCGTATAGGGCCCGGTGAGACGCGTCGTTCCGGTTCCTCTCCTCCTCCACCAGCCTAGCCGTCCTCTCCTCCATGTCCCTCTCCCTCTCCGCCGCCTGCCTGTTTGCCTCCGCCAGAAGCTCCTGGGCCCTAGCCTCGATGGCGAGCTCCATTGGCCGTGGATGAGGCCTTATCTCAGGATCGGAGCTCGTCTGGCGCTTCTTGATCTCCGGGAGAGTTCTAGGACAACGTATCAGTCCATCCCCAATGGCTATCGAGCCATGGGGCCTCCCGCCACCAGATATCATCACGAGCTCTGGATCAAAAGGACTCTGGCTCGGGTTTAAGTCCTCCCCTTTCCTCCTCCTCCCCTCATCTCTGTACCTCACGAGCTTGTTGTGGGAGGAGATGTTGCTGAAGCTCTCTGGATTATCGAGGTCATCCTCAGAGAATGCCTTGGCCTTCTTGTACAGGGCAGTATGGGCCATGGCATAGAGGTCGAACAGCGGTGGCACCTCCTTCTTGTTATGTCGCGCCTAAAAGAGAGGAACATAATATTAGTTAAGGGCTCAAGCTAGCATGAAGAATGAAATTGCATGAATCATGAAGCAAACCACATACCCAGTGATCCCCGAACTCAAACAGGTCGGAGCTCCCTTGATGGTGTGGCACACCTTTCATTTGGGCACGATTATCCTTGGCCTTGTTGTGGACGGTTAGCCAGTGGGAAGAGCACCACTCATCCACCAACGCCTCCCAACAGTCCATCCTATCCGCACACCATCTCGGGGGCACCTAAGTTAGACAAGAGAAATTTCAGCGCTACGCCTACGAATCAAATCAAGGAAACTAAGTACAAGGCCTTAAGAATAGGTAATTACCTTCATGTACTTCTCCTTACTCGGAAACTTGGAGCGGCACTTCTTCTTGGCCCTCTTAATGTTAGTCGAGGTGTAGTAGTCTCGAACAGCCTGCACCCGAGCCTCGTGTCGTAAGTTCTAAAATAGGCGCTTGCACTCGGCTACGAGAACAATAGCCGCGTCCGCCTCGTGTTCCTCAAGACACCTGTAGAAGGTCTGCAATCAAACAAGACAACACTGATTAGTACAATCACTAGGTGCTGTTGATTTTTAATTCTGTCATGGAGAAATTACCCAAAACCGCCGGATCACAATGTCGGCCACCGTCTCGCACAAGACACCGTCGACCCTCTCCTCCGGCGGGGCCGGGGCAGCCACGTACAGCTCCCAGCTCAGTCCTAGCTGTCGAACCTCACCCTCACCGGCAAACGTGACCCACCCCGGGAAGTGGTGCCGGAGAAGCACACCAAGGACCTGGTTGGGCCTGCGGACACCAGGGGCGTGTTTCCAACCCCTGCAGTATGACAAGGCCAACACATTAGATATTAATTTGAAGAAACATGAAGGCAAAAGGTTAAAAAAGAGTAAATGCACTTACTTCTCCCCATTAGGCTCAATCAACCACCTCTGATCGCGGGTCGCCGGCACGGGCGGGAGCTTTGTACCACCACGCTGGTAGACCTTCTTGCCCTCCTCAACCAGCTCGCCCTCGCTATAGCTATCCTCAGAAAATCTGTCCTCGCCACCATCAGCATGGCCACTAGCCTCCGGAGTCACGTGGGACGAAGACTCTGGGACCGGAGTCTCCTGGGACGAAGACTCTGGGACCGGAGTCTCCTGGGACGAAGGCTCGGCGACCCGAGGCTCGTCGGCCCGAGGCTCGTGGACCGGAGTCCGAGACGGGTCCAAGTCAGATGGGTCCACCTGAGACGGAGCACTCCTGTGGTCGGAAGAATCAGCTAGGGGTGGCGGCGAGGAAGGCACAACAGCCTTCCTACCTCTCCCGCCGCCACGTCCACCTCTAGCACCCCTCTTCGTCTTCCCCCGACCTCTCCCGGCCGAAGAAGGAGCGCCCTCCGGTGTCTGCATACTGTGTACCAGCGCTCTCCGGAGGTGCTCGGGCGGAATAATAGCACCCCTCCCAGCACGCACCGAGGAAGGAGGCTCGGAGCGCTCTCGACCCGCGCCCACCATCTGTCAACACCTGCAATGACAAAGAGTAAACGAAATTAGTACAACATAAAAAAATTGAATACCTAATAACTAGCAAGTTTCATCGGCACGAAGACCGGCAAGTTTCATCAACAGGAGGCCGAAGAGGTGTCAGGGGTGTCGTGTCTGGGTGTCGGGGTGTCGGGGTGTCGTGTCGGGGTCGGGGTGTCGTGTCGGGGGTGTCGTGTCTGGGTGTCGTGGTGTAGGGGTGTCGAGGTGTCGGGGTTTCGGGGTGTCAGGGTGTCGGGCTGTCGAGGTGCCGTGTCGGGGCCGGGGTGCCGTGTCGGGGTCGGGGTGTCGGGGTCGGGGTCGGGGTGCCGTGTCGGGGTCGGGCTGTTGGGGTGTCGGGGTGCCGTGTCGGGGTCGGGTCGGGGTTTCGGGGTGTCGTTTTCTTCTTCTTCCCCTCTTCTTCTTTTTTTCCTCTTTTTCCTTTTCTTCTTCTTCCTCTTCTTCCTTTTCTTCCTTTTATTCTTCTTCTTCTTCTTCTTCTTCTTCTTCTTCTTCTTCTTCTTCTTCTTCTTCTTCTTCTTCTTCTCCTCCTCCTCCTCTCCTCTTTTTTTTCTTCTTCTTCTTCTTCTTCTTTTTTTCTTCTCCTCCTCCTCTTCTTCTTCTCCTCCTCTCCTCTTCTCCTCCTCCTCTTCTTCTTCTCCTCCTCTCCTCTTCTCCTCCTCCTCTTCTTCTTCTCCTCCTCTCCTTTAACTAATGCTAGACCTAACTAAATAAGCTAAGTAACCCTAATTCCTAAAATCTTACTAACTACAACTAAACTACATTTTTTACATCTTGTACAACTAACTACAACTAATTAACCTAACTACAACTAAACTAGATTTAACTAATACTAAAATAGAACACAAAAATTACAAAAACAGATAAAAAAAGTTATTTTAGGGCCAAGGGACAGTAGGGAAAAGCCTCCCTACTGACTTTCTATAATCAGATCAAACTGCAGTTACATAGTTTTTGTACAAACTAGATAAAAGAGGGGGAGGGGGGTTAGTGAGGGGTTAGATGACAAACCAGAGAAACAAAACTACAAATATACTAATATGAACTACATCAGAGACCACTACAGGGTCTCCACCAGGCTGTTTATAAAGGGAGCTAGCTAGTCTATTTTTTGCTCGGTGGATGAGAAGGTGAAAATCTTCTTTGAACCTTGTGCGCCATGACGCAAAAGATGGATGGATCCCTCGAAGTATTTGTTATTCCTTTCTTTCCAGACCCCCGATGCTGCAATGATAAAAACTTCCATGAACAGACGTTCTGCGTTGATGCAACAATGCAAATGTTTCATCCGAGTTGGGCCACGCGATTCCAACGGCATCCCAACACTCCCTGGAAAACGGGCATTTAAAAAACAGATGCGTCATGGCAATTCCTCTTCTTCTTTTTTTCCTCTTTTTCCTTTTCTTCTTCTTCCTCTTCTTCCTTTTCTTCCTTTTCTTCTTCTTCTTCTTCTTCTTCTTCTTCTTCTTCTTCTCCTCCTCCTCTCCTCTTTTTTTTCTTCTTCTTTTTTTTTTCTTCTCCTCCTCCTCTTCTTCTTCTCCTCCTCTCCTCTTCTCCTCCTCCTCTTCTTATTCTCCTCCTCTCCTTTAACTAATGCTAGACCTAACTAAATAAGCTAAGTAACCCTAATTCCTAAAATCTTACTAACTACAACTAAACTACATTTTTTACATCTTCTACAACTAACTACAACTAATTAACCTAACTACAACTAAACTAGATTTAACTAATACTAAAACAGAACACAAAAATTACTAAAACAGATAAAAAATGAAAAAATAGAGAGGGGGAGGGGGCTCACCGGAGTGGGGGAGGTGGAAGCCGGCGTTGGTGGAGGTGGAGGAGGCCGACGTCGGCGGTGTAGGTGGAGGAGGCCGGCGGCGGCGGCGGTGGGCTGGAGGAGGCAGGGGGTGGCGGCGTTGGAGGAGGGCGACGCGCGGGGACGGGGTGGCGCCGGCGGACGGGGATGGCGGCACGGGGCGGGGTGGCGGCGCGAGATGGGCACGGCGGCGCGCGCAAGAGAGTAGTGGAGAGAGAGGGGATGGGGGACGGGGCGGTGGGGCGGCGGGGGCGGCGGGTGGCGCGGCGGGGGCGGTGGCGGTGTGGCGTCGGGGGCGCCGGGGAGAGAGAGAGGGGAGGGGTGGTGGGGCGGCGGTGGGTGGTGGGGGCGGCGCGCGTGCGGTGGTCGTCGGGGAGGAGAGGGAGAGAAACAGAGAGAGGGGCGGGGTGGGCGCTGCCGTTAGTTAACTCAATTCTTTGCCGTCTGCCCCGCCTTTGCCGTCTGCCTTTTTACTCTTTGCCGTCTGCTAGCAGACGGCAAAGAGGGGGGCCGTTAGGGTTTTTTGTAAGCAGCTTGTTAGTGGGCCCACCTCCCTCTTTGCCGTCTGCTGACGGAGGGCAAAGTTTCTTTGCCGTCTGCTGACGGAGGGCAAAGTTTCTTTGCCGTCCGCTAGCAGACGGCAAAGAGGTGGCTGATGGCAAAGAGCTTCTTTGCCGTCAGCTAGTTCTTTGCCGTCTGTTTTCTGGAAACGGATGGCAAAGAGCTTCTTTGCCGTCCGCCAGCTGACGGCAAAGAACTGGCAGACGGCAAATTTGCTGATTCCAGTAGTGAATGTGCCAGCCAGACATGGACAACCATAACAACCGCAGCGCCATCGATGATTCAGCAGATGATGCTCACTCCTACGGAGGGCGGCAAGATAGGTTGTACCCTCATCTTACTTGTGTGCAACGTTTATGGCTTTTGTTCTTCATCTAAGCATGGAAAATAGATTATCACTTGTCACTGTACATTCATGTTGATCTCTTAGTCTTCAGATAAGAGACTTGTGTAGTAGTTAATGGTGTTCCATAGTTATCATCCCTCAGCCAAAGCTATCCCACAGGCTGGTGATTATACCCCTTCTAGTAGTACATATGCTGTTGGTATGTAGTACTTTTGTGTGCCATTTAGTTAATCTTGAGTACAAATAGTATATATTTTGTAGCTATCATGTGTGCTCTCTCTTTAGCCTTTGAGGTATCAACCTGTTGCTGCTAGTTAAGTTGACTCCTACTATTTATGTCGTCTCCTACAGGCACTCATTACATAATCTCACTACTAGTTGTTTTCCATGCATGTCAGATATTATTGCACACAGTGATATTGAATATGAGAACAAATCCACTAAAAGAAACTCGCGGAGCAATGCAACGGCCAACATACTCGACGTCGATGATATTCAATATGATGGAACAGTTAAATGTAGTTCTTCAGAAGAGTTGTAGAGAGATAATGATTCCTATTCACCCCAGAAAGTCTTTTCTCTAACTTGACCCGTGATATGGGTAGCATCATGCATATAATGTCTTGCAATGCATCTACTCTGTTGCAATGCCATGTGCTTTGCCCGCTGATCATACATGTGAATATGTCATGCCTTCCAGTTTGTCTGTACCTATTCCATTCATGATAACATCTTTTCAAATTCAAGTACTGTCATTCTACTCTGCTGCAATGCCATCTGCTTAGTTTGGACATCATCCATCTGAATATCTCATGCATTGTTGTTCGTCAGTATGTACTCCATCCGTCTACCATATCATGGTTTTATACATTGAAGTGTTGTTCTACTGTTCTGTTGCAATGTGATCTTAGTTTGCCCATCAGACATGTGAATATGCTGCCTTGCTATTTTTCTGTACCTATTCCAGCTATCATACACTTTTACATTCAACTACTGTTTCATTTACTCTGTTGTCCTGTTGTATCCTTAGCTTATACTCCCTCTGTAAAGAAATAGTGATCTAAGCACTCTTATATTTCTTTACGGAGGGAGTACATCATACTCCCTCCGTCTGTATTACTTGTGGCAGAAATGCATAAAAATGGAAGTATCTAGAACTACAATACGTCTAGACACATCCATTTATTTCCGGATGGAGGGAGTACATGTCAATATGTCATGCCTTTCTATTCTTCAGTACCTATTCCATCTCTCTGCCATAGCATGTTTTATAACTGAAGCACCATTCTTTTGTACAAGGCATGTAAGTGGAAGAGGGCTATGTTAGAATCTGAAGGGGTACAAACAAGTTCTTTGCAAAAGATCCAAACTCCAGGAGATAGTAACCCAACTCAAGTGTTCATCGGAACTGCTCCAGCACAGAGAAACCCAAGTCCTCCAGATAATAACCAGATTCCAGTGGCCAAAGAACAAGTCAGCTCCAGTTCAACAAAAACATGTCAACTCCTTGCTAGGAAGCGTGTGCGTATCCTCCCATCATGAAATTTTATAGCATTCAGATCACATTTGATCTTATATATTCTACATCTATCTTATGCATCTTTGTTGTAGAAAATATGCTTAAAGGATAACAAACCTTCTAAACTGGGATCGTGGTCGAGGAAAGTATCTTCCAGCAATGCTCTGCGCTCCAATGCTGATGTAAGTACCTGTTGTATATCACTATAATTTTACATCAGTATGTAGTTTATTAAGTAGCATGGGCGTGAATCCAACCTTCAGTACCCTACACCAATTATCTGATCTAAATTTACTTGTAGCAAAATGTATAATTAAGGCGCTAATGTAGATTTTTGTAAGGGAAACTGCTTGGTAGTTTTGCATATTGAGCTGCATGATTGTACTATCTCATATATTGCACATTACAATAATCTAGTGGTGTGGTCTGTTTGCCCAATCGTTCATTGTGTCAATGTTGCTTTCATATTAACTTACCTGGCTGATGATAGCAGTGCCATGTTGTGTTAATTCGGTGTAGGCTGGTGTGGTCTGGTTGCCCAAATGTTCATTGTGTCAATGTTGCTTTCCTATTAAGTATTAACTGACCTGGCCAATGATTGGTGCAGGCTGCTGAAGATAATACAACAAAGTCTCAAGACAGCAAGGCAACCCCATTGTTTCTCTCCAATAAATCTAGCGAAGGTAATATGGCAATAACTCTTGATTAATCTGTTCAGTTTCCCCTCTAATTTTAGTTATGATGCAGTGGTCGAGACACTTTCCACTATCATTGATACAAGCCTACCAAAATCCCCATATGAATCTGTTCAGTTTCCTCTGTCTCGAATCCAATGAAAAAGATGTACGTTTGTGAACCAATTACTGGCTGAAGCAATGAAGGAAATTGTGGAGGAATCAGAGGTGCACATTCTTGCGCAACAACAACTGATCGATGATTTCAGTGTCAGTATAGCAAAGAAGAAAGAACTTGCTCACATGCATATGGGCGTCATCCGCGCTGAGGTTGCAGATTGTGAGGTTGTCGATCGTTAAGCTCTGTTCATTTATTTGCACTGGCATCAATCTTTGATTGCCCAGTGGATGTAATTTCCTGTAATATATGCTTCAATGTGCTATGTTTTTTCCTTTTATGTGTATATTTGCTTAGCGCGGGGTTGCACCCGAGCTTTCTGGGCCGAAACCTCAACTGGCGGCAAACAAGCCAAAATATTGAGTGAAATTAATAACTGGAACAAAGCGACATGGCCCCTTCTTCTAAGGGAATGGCCCAGGGCCTGTAATGGCCCCGTAGTGGGCCTGCAGTTACTAGATGGGCTTTGCCACAGGCCATAATTGTTCCTCTTAATGGGCTGAAAGTAATAGCTGGGCCTAAATCATCGTGGGCCTTTGATGGACTGTATTTGGCCCTGTCATTCAATGGGCATGTAGCCATGCAGGAAATTTAGCAGGCCCAAATGTAAGTTAGGCCCAAATGAAAGGTACGCCTAATTATTTGACGGGCCCTTAGCAGGCCCAAAACTAAAGTACTCCCAATTAGGTGACGGGCCGTTTGCAGGCCGAAACCTCGATTGGGCTCCAACAGTGGAAACGGGCCTACGGGCCGTTAGCAGGCCGAAATTGATTAAAAGTACTGCTTGGCCCATTTCGATGTCAGGCCATTAACAGGCTGAAAGCAATTCGGGCCATAAGTGGGCCCATATACAAAACGGGCCTTTAACAGGCCGAAAGTCATGTCGGGCTAGATTTGGGCCATGGAGAACATGGGCCACTAACAGGCCGAAAGTCAGGTCAGAATGTAAATGGCCCAACTACGGTGTGGGCCGTTAACAGGCCGAAAGGTACACCGGGCTGGAAGTTGGCCCAAATCCCTAATGGTCCACTAAAAGGCCAAAATACGTACCACCAGGAAATTGGCCCATGCCTATAATGGGCCTATAACGGGCCAAAAGTTGTACAGCCTGGAAATTGGCCCATCTCTATAATGGGCCTCTAACAGGGCGAAAGAACCTCGGCCGGCAAATGAGCCCAAAGACATAGCGGGCTGTTAACGGGCTGGAACAGACGATGGGCTGCAATGGTGTCAAATCATTAACAGGCCATTGACGGGCCGAATTGGAATGTCTCTTATGGGCCTTTTCTGTAAACGGGCCAGACGAAAGTAGGCCGTAAATGGGCCGGCCCGCTTATTTCGACTGGGCCAGCCTTTTAAACCTCAATGGGCCACTGTTGGGCCATGCCACGTGTAACATTTCCATAGGCCTGTCTCGTCCATTGGAGGAATGACATCTGTCGCCATGCTGAGCTGACACGTGGTTCCTTGGGCCAATGAGAATTTTACATGTGGAAAATCCCCATTGGTCCAAGCTGTTAACGGGTTATTGGATCCAAACTGGAACCCGATAGCTTAACGGTGACCCGTTACGGTGGATGCCACGTGTCGGTCACCCTTGACGAAAACACTTCCATGACGTGACATTTATCATCATGGAAGTGGACACTTCCGTGATGATAATTTCAGTATTGTCATGAAACACTTCTACGAGAGCACAGGTATGACTATCTTGATTCTGTCATAAAATTGTCACGGATGTATAAGCATGACAGAAAACTTGACCTACTGTGACAAAGACGTATCATCACGGAAGTGTTTTTTTTTGTAGTGACATGCCCCGACAAGCCTCACCAAACCACCTTCCCGTACGACACCTCATCGACAAGTGACTAGCTGATTGATGAGGTGGAGCGGCAACGAAGCAAAGAGGGCTTGTCGTCACGGAGCTTGCCGGGTTTTCGTCTTGCCGTTGTGTAACTTGTTGGCAAGTGTTATCTTCATCTTTAGTACTAACTTAGTACCTCTCGATGGCCTGCCTTGAGGTCTTCTTCATGGTTTTATCAACCAAGTCTTGGGTCTTGACATAGCAATCCTCCGGCAAGCCCTTGCCGTCGGGAAGGCTGCAACTGTCTGTGCATAAGTCAGGGTATAAATACACCCATGTTTTTATACACCGATAGGAGCCCCTGGGCCTAGGCCACACGCGCGTGCGAGGCATCGTTGGGCTAGGCCCAAACAGATGCATAGACACACGTGGCGGAAAATTACTGTTGTAATCCTTGTGATGATGGTTTCTTCTGCACGCCCACGACCCGCATTTAATGCGAAACGTGGGAGAGGTGGGCTGGAACAGCGGTTTGTGGTAGTGCGCCAGCAAAAGCGCTGCCACGTCGGACAGTAAATAGCCAGCCTCTCGTGCCTTACCCATAAAAAGGTAATCGCGAGGGGGTGCTGCTCATTCACCCCCGTCTTCCCCAATCTAGCTGCCGCTCCATCGTCTTCCTCCTTGCGCCAGAGTAGAGCTCGTCGCCTGATACGTCTCCAATGTATCTATAATTTTTGATTGTTCCATGCTATTATAGTATCAATCTTGGATGTTTTATATGCAATAATATGCTATTTTATATCATTTTTTGGGACTAACCTATTAACCTAGTGCCCAGTGCCAGTTGTTGTTTTCTGCTTGTTTTTGGTTTTTCAGGAAATCAGTACCAAACGAAGCCCAAATGCCACGAAACTTTTTGATGATTTTTTTCTGGACAAAAGAGACCCTAGAAGCTTCGGGAGGAGACCAGAAGCCTCACGAGGAGGCCACAAGGCAACAGGGCACGACCTTAGGGGGGCGTGCCCTGATGCCTTGTGGGCCCCTCGTGGCACCTTTTGACCTAATTCCACCTCTATAAATTCTCAAATATTGGAAAACCAACAGAGAGTCCCACAAAATAACTTTTCCGCCGCCGCAAGCTTCTGTTCTTCCACGATCCCATCTGGAGGCCTTTTCCGGCACTCTACCAGAGGGGGAATCGATCACGGAGGGCTTCTACATCAACCTTGCTGCCCTTCCGATGATTGGTGAGTAGTTTACCAAAGACCTACGGGTCCATAGCTAGTATCTAGATGGCTTCTTCTCTCTCTTTAATCTTCAATACAATGTTCTCCTCGGTCTCCTTGGAGTTCTATCCGATGTAATCTTCTTTTGCGGTGTGTTTGTTGGGATCCAATGAATTGTGGGTTTATGATCAGATTATTCATGAGAAATATTTGAGTCTTTTCTGAACTTATTTATGCATGATTGTTATAGCTTTGTATTTCTCTCTGATCTATCCGTTTGGTTTGGCCAACTAGATTGATTTATCTTGCAATGGGAGAGGTGCTTTGTAATGGGTTCAATCTTGCGGTGTTCTATATCCCAGTGACAAAGTAGGGGACAAGACACGTATTTGTATTGTTGACATTAAGGTTAAAATGATGGGGTTTATTCATATTGATTGAGTTTACTTTGTCTACATCATGTCATCTTGCTTAAGGCGTTACTCTGTTTTATACTTAATACTCTAGATGCATGTTGGATAGCGGTCGATGAGTGGAGTAATAGTAGTAGATGCAGGCTGGAGTCAGTCTACTTGTCTCGGACGTGATGCCTATATACATGATCATTGCCATGAATCTGTCATAACTATGCACTTTTCTATCAATTGCCCAACAGTAATTTGTTTACCCACCGTATGCTATTTGTTCGAGAGAGAAGCCTCTAGTGAAAACTATGGCCCCCGGGTCTACCTTTATCATATATAAAATCCAAAAATACCTTGCTGCAATTTTATTTCCTTTATTTTATTTTGAAATTTATTTATATATCTATCACTATCAGAATTAATCCTTGCAAGTAACCGCCAAGGGGATTGACAACCCTCTTGTTCGCGTTGGGTGCAAGTATTTGCTTTTGTGTGTGTAGGTGCTGCTAACGAGGTTCTGTGTGGTTCTCCTACTGGATTGATAACCTTGGTTCTTAACTGAGGGAAATACTTATCTCTACTGTACTACATCATCCTCTCTTCGAGGAAATCCCAACGCAGCTCACAAGTAGCAGGAAGAATTTCTGGCGCCGTTGCCGGGGAGACATCACCAAAACCTATCAAGTACCTTCGCATAAACTATCATCTAGTTGCTCTTATTTTCATTTGCCTTTTTATTTGCATTTGCCTCTCGTTTTCATCTCCACCATTTCTAAAAAAATACAAAAACACAAAAATATTGTATTTGCTTGTTTGCTTGCTTGCCCTCTTCACTGCTATGACTAGTATCACCATCCATCCTTTGTCTTCGGATTTTGAAGTTCTTTACTTCAAACAGAAACAGGGAGAAAATTTAAAAGATGCTTGGTATAGGATAATGTAATCTTATTGTATTTGCACCATAAAAGGGGATATGAAAATTTTTCTACGAATTTTTTATGTAGGGCTGACTATGCCCAATAGACAACTTTTGGATTTCGCCACTAAAGGAAATTTCATTGATAGTGATGCTAATACTGCTTATGAAATAATAGAGGTAATAGTGGGAACTCCACCCCCGCAAAAAGGATCTAATTACACTTAAGAGGGGATCCAAATCTTGGAAAAAGTAGGTGACATGCAGAAAAACTTGATTGAGTTACAAAAGTCTAATGACCCTCTTACAAATATTAGTGGCAATCTTAGTCGCATGAATAATCTTCTTACCATTTGCAACAAGCGGCTAGACACTTTATACAATAGAATTGCCTTATTTTCTGAGAGTAACGGGGAGCACAAAGAACCTCCCGGTTTCAAGAATAACCCACCTAAATTAGCAAAATCTAAGGATGATAATACTTGAAACAATGCATTATGCCTAGCTAGGGGCATAAAACAATAGCGCTTGTTGGGAGGCAACCCAATATTTATCTTTATTGCAATTTTTATTTTTCTTGTGCCACACAATTTTAGCTTCTGTTATGATTGTGTTTTTATCTTTTAATAAGTGTTAGTGCCAAGTAATGCCTTTAGGATGATTTGGATGATAGTATAATTGATGCTGTTTGTAAAACAGAATATTTTGCGTCCAGTTCTGGATTTTTGGTTCCGTACTAGAACATCAGAAAAATCTATAATTTTTACACAGTATTGGTATATGAATTGTATATGTTTTCCTAATTTTTCAGAATTTGTGGAGTTATGGAAGTATAGATTTTAAATAGATCTTTACAGACTGTTCTGTTTTAGACAGATTATGTTTTTGTTGCATAGTTTGCTTATTTTGATGAATCTATGGATTGTATCGGGGGGTATAAGCCATGGGGAAGTTGGAGTACAGTAGAATTATTCCAATATTAAATATGAATCAATTTATAACAGTACCTAAATTTTAAGATTTGTTTGTTATACCAACGGATCTCACGAGGTTTCTGTTAAGTTTTGTGTGCTGAAGTTTTCATGTTTTGGGTGAGACCACGATGGATGAAGGAATAAGGAGCGGCAAGACCCTAAGCTTGGGGATGCCCAAGGAACCCCAAGGTAATATTCAAGGAAGACCCAAGCATCTAAGCTTGGGGATGCCCCGGATGGCATCTCCTCTTTCGTCTACAATCTATCGGTATATCACTTGGAGCTATATTTTTATTCATCACATGATATGTATTTTACTTGGAGCATCTTGTGCCATAGTTTTATTTTCTTTGTTTGATTTTTAGTTTGACACAATCATCTTTTCTGAACACACCTTTTTGAGAGGGACACACATTATTCATGATTTGCTAGAATACTCTATGTGCTTCACTTATATCTTTTGAGCTAGGCAGTTGCTCTAGTGCTTCACTTATATCTTTTAGAGCACGGCGGTGGTTATATTTTAAAGAAATAGTTCCACTTTCATGCTTCACTTATATCTTTTTGAGAGTCTAATAAGTAGTAATGGTAATATGCACGGGTTATGAATTTGGTCCTAATATGATAGGTATTCAAGAGGGATATAATAAAAACTTTCATGTAGATCACTGAATATGATAAGTTTGATTCCTTGCAATAGTTTTGTGATATTAAGATGGTAATATGTGGGAGGTACTAGCAGATAATTGTGGTTTACTAAGAATATTGGTGTTAAGGTTTGTGATTCCCGAAGCATGCATGTATGGTCTGTCGTTATGCTAAGAAGTTGGAGCATGTTTTATTATTGATTGTCTTCCTTTGCGTGGCGGTCGGGGGGGCGCGATGGTTAAATCCTACCAACCTCCCCCCTAGGGGCATGCGTAGTAGTACTTTACTTTGAGGAATAATAAACTTTCGCAATAAGTATGTGAGTTCTTTATGACAAATGTGAGTCCATGGATTATACACACTCTCACCTTTCCGCAATTTGCTAGCCTCTTCGGTACCGTGCATTGCCCTTTCTCACCTCGAGAATCGGTGCAACTTCGCCGGTGCATCCAAACCCCATGATATGATACGCTCTATCACACATAAGCCTCCTTATATCTTCCTCAAAACAGCCACCATACCTACCTATTATGGCATTTCCATAGCCATTCCGAGATATATTGCCATGCAACCTCCACCATTCCGTTTATATGACACACATCATCATTGTCATATGGCTTTACATGATCATATAGCTGACATAGTATTTGTGGCTCAGCCACCGTTCATCATTTTCATACATGTTACGCTAGCATCATTGCACATCCTGGTACACTGCCAGAGGCATTCATATAGAGTCATATTTGTTCCAGTATCGAGTTGTAATTTTGAGTTGTAAGTAAATAGAAGTGTGATGATCATCATTATTAGAGCATTGTCCCAGTGAGGAAAAAAAGGCCAAAAAGAGCCCAGCAAAAAAAAGTGAGAAAAAGAGAGAAGGGGCAGTGTTACTATCCTTTTCCACACTTGTGCTTCAAAGTAGCACCATGTTTTTCATATAGAGAGTCTCCTATGTTGTCATTTGCATATACTAGTGGGAATTTTTCATTATAGAACTTGGCTTGTATATTCCGATGATGGGCTTCCTCAAATGCCTGAGGTCTTCATGAGCAAGCAAGTTGGATGCAAACCCACTTAGTTTTTATTTAGAGCTTTCATACACTTATAGCTCCTAGTGCATCCGTTGCATGGCAATCCCTACTCCTCGCATTGACATCAATTGATGGGCATCTCCATAGCCCGTTGATTAGCCGCATCGATGTGAGACTATCTTCCTTTTTTGACTTCCCCTTATTAATCTCTACCATCATATTCTATTCCACCCATAGTGCTATGTCCATGGCTTGCGCTTATGTATTGCGTGGGGGTTGAAAAAGCTGAAGCGCGTTATAGACTATTGCTTTGAATCATTCGGATCTTAATATTCATACCGTAAAAGAGAATTACATGATAAACATGTTAGGTAGCATTACATATCAAAAATTCTGTTTTTATCATTTACCTACTCGAGGACGAGCAGGAATTAAGCTTGGGGATGCTGATACGTCTCCAACGTATCTATAATTTTTTATTGTTCCATGCTATTATAGTATCAATCTTGGATGTTTCATATGCAATAATATGCTATTTTATATCATTTTTTGGGACTAACCTACTAATCTATTGCCCAGTGCCAGTTGCTGTTTTCTGCTTGTTTTTGATTTTTCAGAAAATCAGTACCAAACGAAGTCCAAATGCCACGAAAAATTTTGACGATTTTTTTCTGGACAAAAGAGACGCTTGAAGCTTCGGGAGGAGGCCAGAAGCCTCACAAGGAGGCCACAAGGCAACAGGGTGCGGCCCTAGTGGGCGCCCTGATGCCAGATACGTCCATTTTGCATCATGTTTTGCTACTGTTATTTATAGTGTTTTTGATCAATATAACACTTTGTGGAGCAATTCTAATGCCTTTTCTCTCTTAATATGCAAGGTTTACACAAAGAGGGAGATTGCCGGCAGCTGGAATTCTGGACCTGAAAAAGCTATGTCAGAGATACCTATTCTGCACATCTCCAAATGAGCTGAAATTCCACGGAGAATTATTTTGGAATAAATAAAAAATATTGGAAGAAAGAAATACCAGAGGGGGCCACCCAGGTGCCCACGAGGCACCAGGGCGCGCCACCCCCTCCCCCCGCCCCCAAGCGCACCCTGGTGGCTCGTGGGGCCCCTGGCCATCCTCTGGCCCCCATTTTCTGGTATATAAGTCATTTTGCCCTAGAAAAAATATAGAGAAGACTTTCGGGACGGTGCGCCGCCATCTCGAGGTGGAACTTGGGCAGGAGCACTTTTGCTCTCCAGCGGAGAGATTCTGTAGAGGATACTTCCCTCCGGGAGGGGGAAATCGTCGCCATCGACATCACCAGCGATCCTCTCATCGTGGGAGGACTAATCTTCATCAACATCTTCACCAGCACCATCTCATCTCAAAAACTAGTTCATCTCTTGTATTCAATCTTTGTCTCAAAACCTCAGATTGGTACCTGTGGGTTGCTAGTAGTGTTGATTACATCTTGTAGTTGATGCTAGTTGGTTTATTTGGTAGAAGATTATATGTTCAGAGCTATTATGCTATTCAATACCCCTCTGATCTTGGACATGATTATGATTTGTGAGTAGTTACTTTTGTTCTTGAGGACATGGGAGAAGTCTTGTCATAAGTAATCGTGTGAATTTGGTATTCGTTCGATATTTTGATGATATGTATATTGTTGATTCCCTTAGTGGTGTCGTGTGAACGTCGACTACATGACACTTCACCATCTTTGGGCCTAAGGGAATGCATTGTGGAGTAGTAATTATATGATGGGTTGCTAGAGTGACAGAAGCTTAAACCCTAGTTTATGCGCTATTCCGTAAGGGGCTGATTTGGATCCATATGTTTAATGCTATGGTTAGAGTTATCTTAATTCTTCTTTCGTAGTTGCGGATGCTTGCGAGAGGGGGTAATCATAAGTGGGAGGCTTGTTCAAGTAAGAACATCACCCAAGCACCGGTCCACCCACATATCAAATCATCAAAGTAGCGAACGCGAATCAAACAAACATGATGAAAGTGACTAGATGAAATTCCCATGTGCCCTCGAGAACGCTTTACTTACTATAAGAGATCGTTCCGGCTTGTCCTTTGCTATAAAAAGGATTGGGCCAACTTGCTGCACTCTTTGTTACTATTGCTACTTGTCACTTGTTACAAATTATCTTGCTATCAAACTACTCGTTACCGATAATTTCAGTGCTTGCAGAAAATACCTTGCTAAAAACCGCTTGTCATTTCCTTCTGCTCCTCGTTGGGTTCGACACTCTTACTTATCGAAAGGACTACGATTGATCCGCTATACTTGTGGGTTATCAAGACTCTTTTCTGGCGCCGTTGCCGGGGAGTGAAGCGCCTTTGGTGAGTGTAATTTGGTAAGGAAACATTTATATTACGTGCTGAAATTTACTGTCACTTGTCACTATGGAAAGTAATCCTTTGAGGGGTTTGTTCGGGGTATCTTCACCTCGACCGGAAGTACCAATAGTTGCTCCTCAACCTACTTCACCTACTGAATATATTTCATATGAAATTCCTCCAGGTATGATAGAGAAACTGCTAGCTAATCCTTATGCAGGAGATGGAACAGTACATCCTGATATGCACTTAATCTATGTGGAAGAAATTTATGGATTGTTTAAGCTTGCAGGTTTATCCGGAGATGGAGTTAAAAAGAAAGTATTCCCTTTATCTTTGGAGGGAAAGGCATCGATGTGGTATAGGCTATGTGATGATACTGATACATGGGACTGGAACCGATTGAAACTGGAATTCCATCAGAAATTTTATCCTATGCAATTGGTTCATCGTGATCGGAATTATATATATAATTTTTGGCCTCGTGAAGGAGAAAGCATCGCTCAAGCTTGGGGGAGGCTTAAGTACATGATGTACACATGCCCCAACCATGAGCTCTCGAAAGAAATTATCTTACAGAATTTTTATGCTCGGCTTTCTCATGATAATCAAACTATGCTCGATTCTTCTTTGACTGGCTCCTTTATGAAGAAAACTATTGAATTCAGATGGGATCTTCTGGAAAGAATTAAACGCAACTCTGAAGATTGAGAACTCGACAAAGGTAATGAGTCAGGTATAATACTTGAGTTCGATTGTGTTAAATCTTTATGGCCACCGATGCTTTTCATAAGTTTAGCACTAAATATGGACTTGACTCTGAGATAGTAGCTTCCTTTTATGAATCATTTTCTACTCATGTTGATCTCCCTAAGGAGAAGTGGTTTAAATATCATCCCCCTGTTAAAGAAAAGATTGAGGAACATGTTAGTGTTAAACAAGAAACAATTGTTTACCATGTTGATCCAGTTGTACCTACTGCTTATATTGAGAAACCACCTTTTCCTGTTAGGATTAAGGAGCATGCTAAAGCTTCAACTGTGGTTAACAGAAGTAATATTAGAGCACCTAGACCCTATGCACAAATTAAAGTTGAACCTAATGTTGCTATGGTTAAAGATCTCTTGGTCGATAATATAGATGGGCATGTTATTTACTTCTGTGATGAAGCAGCTAGAATTGCTAAACCAGATCCTAAAGATAAAAACAGACCTGTAGTAGGCATGCCTGTTATCTCTGTTAAAATAAGAGATCATTGTTATCATGGCTTATGTGATTTGGGTGCTAGTGTTAGTGCTATTCCGTTTACCTTATATCAAGAAATTATAAATGATATTGCACCTGTTGAAATAGAGGACATTGATGTTACTATTAAGCTTGCAAACAGAGACACTATTACACCACTTGGGATCGTTAGAGATGTTAAAGTCTTGTGTGGAAAAATAAAATATCCTACTGATTTTCTAGTCCTAGGTTCTCCACAAGATGACTTTTGTCCCATTATATTTGGTAGACCCTTCTGGAACACTGTTAATGCTAAGATTGATTGCGCTAAAGAAATTGTCAGTGTTGATTTCGGTGGTACATCTCATGAGTTTAATTTCTCCAAGTTTCGTAGACAACCTCGTGATAAAGAATTTCCTAGTAAAGATGAAATTATTGGTCTTGCTTCTATTGCCGTACCTCCTGCTGATCTGTTAGAACAATATTTTCTAGACCATGAAAACGATATGCATATGAATGAAAGAAATGAAATAGATAAGATGTTCTTTGATCAACCACCTATCCTTAAACATAATTTGCCTGTTGAAACTCTTGGAGGCCCTCCTCCACCTAAGGTTGATCCGGTATTTGAATTGAAGCAATTGCATGATACATTGAAATACGCTTATCTTGATGAAAAGAAGATATATCCTGTTATTATTAGTGCTAACCTTTCAGCGCATGAAGAAAAGAGATTACTAAAAACTCTAAGGAAGCACCGTGCTGCTATTGGATATACTCTTGATGATCTTAAGGGCATTAGTCCCACTCTATGTCAGCACAAAATTAATATGGAGCCTGATGCTAAACCAGTTGTCGACCACCAACGACGATTAAATCCTAAGATGAAAGAGGTGGTAAGAACTGAAATATTAAAGCTCCTGGAAGCAGGTATAATCTATCCCATAGCTAATAGTAGATGGGTAAGTCCCGTTCATTGTATCCCTAAGAAAGGAGGTATTGCCGTTGTTCCTAATGATAAAAATGAACTCATTCCACAAAGAATTGTAACTGGTTATAGGATGGTAATTGATTTTAGAAAATTAAACAAAGCTACTAGAAAAGATCATTACCCCTTACCTTTTATTGATCAAATGTTAGAAAGATTATCTAAGCATACACACTTTTGTTTTCTAGATGGTTATTCTGTTTTTTCTCAAATACCCGTATCACAACCCGATCAAGAGAAAACCACCTTCACTTGTCCGTTTGGAACTTATGCTTATAGACGTATGCCTTTTGGTTTATGGAATGCACCTGCTACCTTTCAAAGATGTATGACTACTATATTCTCTGACTTTTGTGAAAAGATTGTTGAGGTTTTCATGGATGATTTTTCCGTTTACGGAACTTCTTTTGATGATTGCTTAAGCAACCTTGATCGAGTTTTGCAGAGATGTGAAGAAACTAATCTTGTCTTGAATTGGGAGAAGTGCCACTTTATGGTGAATGAAGGCATTGTCTTGGGGCATAAAAATTTTGAAAGAGGTATTGAAGTTGATAAAGCTAAGGTTGATGCTATTGAGAAAATGCCATGTCCTAAAGATATTAAAGGTATAAGAAGTTTCCTTGGTCATGCTGGTTTCTATAGGAGATTTATTAAAGACTTCTCTAAAATTTCTAGGACTCTTACCAATCTTTTGCAAAAAGATGTTCCATTTGTTTTTGATGATGATTGTCTAGAAGCCTTTGAAACACTTAAGAAAGCCTTAACCACTGCACCTATTGTCCAACCACCTGATTGGAACTTGCCTTTTGAAATTATGTGCGATGCTAGTGACTATGTTGTTGGTGCTATTCTAGGACAAAGAGTTGATAAGAAATTAAATGTTATCCATTATGCTAGTAAAACTCTAGATAGTGCCCAAAGAAATTATGCTACTACTGAAAAAGAATTTCTAGCAGTTGTGTTTGCATGTCATAAATTCATATCTTATATAGTTGATTCTAAAGTAACTGTTCACACCGATCATGCTGCTATTAAATATCTTATGGAAAAGAAAGATGCTAAACCTAGACTCATTAGGTGGGTTTTATTGCTACAAGAATTTGACTTGCATATTACTGATAGGAAAGGAGCTGAGAATCTCGTAGCAGATAATTTGTCTAGAATGGAAAATGTTCTTGATGACCCACTACCTATTAATGATGACTTTCCTGATGAACAATTAGCTGTCATAAATGCTTCTCGTAATACTCCATGGTATGCAGACTATGCCAATTACATTGTTGCTAAATACATACCACCTAGCTTTACACACCAACAAAAGAAAAAGTTCTTCTTTGATTTAAGACATTACTTCTGGGATGACCCACATCTTT
Source organism: Elymus sibiricus (assembly GCA_039707655.1). Lineage (NCBI taxonomy): Eukaryota > Viridiplantae > Streptophyta > Magnoliopsida > Poales > Poaceae > Elymus > Elymus sibiricus. Next base: position 261,849,995 of record CM077674.1, read on the forward strand.
ATAAAGAAGGAGTAGATGGTATTATTAGGCGTTGTATACCTGAGCATGAACAGGAACAAATCCTACGGAAGTGTCATTCCGAGGCTTACGGAGGACACCATGCGAGAGACAGAACTGCACACAAGGTATTGCAATCTGGTTTTTATTGGCCTACTCTTTTCAAGGATGCTCGTAAGTTTGTCCTATCTTGTGATGAATGTCAAAGAATTGGTAATGTTGGTAGACGTCAGGAAATGCCTATGAATTATTCACTTGCTGTTGAACCATTTGATGTTTGGGGATTTGATTATATGGCACCTTTTCCTAAATCCAATGGGTATACTCATATTGAAGTTGATGTTGATTACGTTACTAAGTGGGTAGAAGCTATTACAACTAGTAGTGCTGATCATAACACTTCTATTAAAATGCTTAAAGAAGTTATATTCCCAAGGTTTGGAGTCCCTAGATATTTAATGACTGATGGTGGTTCACATTTTATTCATGGTGCATTCCGTAAATTGCTTGCTAAATATGATGTCAACCATAGAATTGCATCTCCCTATCACCCTCAAACTAGTGGTCAAGTAGAATTGAGTAATAGAGAAATAAAATTAATTTTGCAAAAGACCGTCAATAGATCTAGAAAGAATTGGTCTAAGAAACTTGACGATTCATTATGGGCTTATAGAACTGCTTATAAAAATCCTATGGGTATGTCTCCTTATAAAATGGTTTATGGAAAAGCATGTCATTTACCTCTTGAGTTAGAACATAAAGCCTATTGGGCAATTAAAGAACTAAATTATGATTTTAAACTTGCCGGTGAAAAGAGGTTATTTGATATTAGCTCATTGGATGAATGGAGAACCCAAGCTTATGAAAATGGCAAATTGTTTAAAGAAAAAGTGAAAAGATGGCATGATAGAAGAATTCAAAAACGGGAATTTAAAGTAGGTAAGCAAGTTCTATTGTACAATTCTCGTTTGAGATTCTTTGCAGGAAAACTTCTCTCTAAATAGGAAGGACCGTATATCATCGAAGAAGTTTATCGCTCCGGAGCAATCAAAATAAACAACTCCGAAGGCACTAATCCGAGAGTGGTGAATGGGCAAAGAATTAAGCACTATATTTCAGGTACCCCCATTAATGTTAAAACTAATATTATTGAAACAATTACACCGGAAGAATACATAAGAGAGACCTTCCGGAACACTCCAGAACCCTGAAAAGGAAGAGGTATGTGATACGGTAAGTAAACCGACTCCAAAAATTCCATAAAAATACCTTCTGTCACTTTTGGAATATTTAAAAAAAACAAAAATAAGAAACAACCGAGGGGACCCACCTGGTGCCACGAGGCACCAGGGCACGCCACCCCCCAGGCGCGCCCTGGTGGCTCGTGGGCCCCACATGAGCCTTCCCGACTCTGTTTTCTTCTGGATTACTTGTTTTGCAAGATAAAAAATCTTTATATATACTCCCAGACGTTTTGACCACCGTATCGCAGAAATCTCCTTTGTTCTTGTTTCGTGCTATTTTTCTGACAGATCTAGATCGCTATGGCTTCATCAAGCTCTTCCAAGGACAAGTTCTACGAGAAGGTCATCAACCCCTACCTACCGGAGGTGATGAAACACCCTCAAGCCATTGAGATGCGTGAGGGGGTTCTTCACATCCGGGATGTTCAAGGACCCGAGAAGACCGGGAGCGTGGAGTCCAGGCTCGAAGCGGTGGAGCAGGAGATCTTCAAGTGCCAAGGAATGGTGGAACGTGGACTCGGCGCCAACCACTCCATGATCACGGAATTCACCCGTAATCACAAGGTAGAGGGCCAATCGATGGGGGCCATCATCTTCAAGCTTAATGAACGAATCAATTATCTCCAAGGCCAAATCTATGATCTTCAAAACCAAAATTTTGAGTATGAGGCAAGATTCAAAGGTATGAGTTTAGCTGCAAGTTTCAGGACTCCGAAGACTCGTTCATCTTTCTATGATGGGGAACCTATGCCATGGAAGCCGGAGGACAAGCCTACCACTTCATCACCACCACCATCACCGAAGAAGGAGACTTGAGCACATGGGTATGGGCACTCCCCTTGGCTTGTGCCAAGCTTGGGGGCGGTGCCCCGGTATCGTATCACCATCACTTTTATTATCTTTACCTATTTTTAGTTCGATCCTTAGTTATTTCATGATCTAGTTGAATAAAAGTTTAGTATGATCTATTTTCGAGTGTTAGCTTCGTGATCTATCTATCTATGTAATCGAGTTGAGAGTTATATAATAAAGAGTAGTTTGAGTTTTTGCTTCTTTACTTTCATGTTCCAATTCTAGCAATGAAAATAATGAAAAAGATCATATGCTAATCTTATGGCAAGTAATGACATTACATAAAGAAAAGTATAAGTGGTAAAATTTATTGGAAGTTAACAAACATAGCATTAGTCAATGATGCAATTCATGAAAAAGTTAATAAGGGAAGAGAAGATTCACATGCAAATATACTATATTGGACATCTTTTATGATTGTGAGCCCCCATTAAGTATTTTATGTCAAATTGTTGACGTTGGACAAGGAAGACAACGTAATGAATTATGTTTGTTCATATTCACATAGAAGTTATATTGTTATAGATCCTCCAACATGTGGTGCTTGCCCAATATCTTTGCTAGCCAAAAATCCGCACCAAGTAGAGATACTACTTGTGCATCCAAAATCCTTAAACCCAGTTGCTATCACAAGGGACAATATAAAGTGACGTTCCTTTGCATTAAGAGCTCTTGCATCCAACAACAAAAAGCGCATGACAACCTCTGCTTCCCTCTGCAAAGGGCCTATCCTTTACTTTTATGTATTTACTTTTTATGCAAGAGTCAATAGTGTTCTCCTCTATTTCCTTTTTGTTTTTCTCTTTTGCAAGCATCATGTGGTGGGGAAAGATCTAAGCACATATATCCAATTGGATATGAGTGATCATGAGTTATTATTGTTGACATCACCCTTGAGGTGAATAAGTTGGGAGGCGAAATCACAAGCCCCTATCTTTCTATGTGTCTGGCTGAAACTGTTTGCTCCATATATATGTTGTGAGTGTTAGCAATCATAGAAGACTAAATGATGGTTGAGTATGTGGACTTGCTGAATAGCTCCTACATGAGACCCTTCCTGAAAATATGATGAATTGCAATTGCATTGTTGACTGAGAATATAGTTTGTTAGTTTTCAAGAAACTTTATGCCCTATACTCCATTGTTGTGATGAATTGTTACTTGCTCATGAGAAGTTTATGATAATAAATATTGTTGTTATAATAATGATCATGATGCTACTATGTCCGTATTTTGTTTTTATCGACACCTCTCTCTCTAAACATGTGGACATGATTATCGATATCGGCTTTCGCTTGAGGACAAGCGAGGTCTAAGCTTGGGGGAGTTGATACGTCCATTTTGCATCATGTTTTGCTACCATTATTTATAGTGTTTTTGATCAATATAACACTTTGTGGAGCAATTCTAATGCCTTTTCTCTCTTAATATGCAAGGTTTACACAGAGAGGAAGATTGCCGGCAGCTGGAATTCTGGACCTGAAAAAGCTATGTCAGAGATACCTATTCTGCACATCTCCAAATGAGCTGAAATTTCACGGAGAATTATTTTGGAATACATAAAAATATTGGAAGAAAGAAATACCAGAGGGGGCCACCCAGGTGCCCACGGGGCACCAGGGGGCGCCACCCCCCAGGCGCGCCCTGGTGGCTCGTGGGGCCCCTGGCCATCCTCTGGCCCCCATTTTCTGGTATATAAGTCATTCTGCCCTAGAAAAAATATAGAGAAGACTTTCGGGATGGTGCGTCGCTGTCTCGAGGTGGAACTTGGGCAGGAGCACTTTTGCTCTCCGGTGAAGAGATTCTGCAGGGGATACTTCCCTCCGGGAGGGGGAAATCGTCGCCATCGACATCACCAGCGATCCTCTCATCGTGGGAGGACTAATCTTCATCAACATCTTCACCAGCACCATCTCATCTCAAACCCTAGTTCATATCTTGTATTCAATCTTTGTCTCAAAACCTCAGATTGGTACCCGTGGGTTGCTAGTAGTGTTGATTACATCTTGTAGTTGATGCTAGTTGGTTTATTTGGTGGAAGATTATATGTTCAGATCTATTATGCTATTCAATACCCCTCTGATCTTGGACATGATTATGATTTGTGAGTAGTTACTTTTGTTCTTGAGGACATGGGAGAAGTCTTGTCATAAGTAATCATGTGAATTTGGTATTCGTTCGATATTTTGATGATATGTATGTTGTTGATTCCCTTAGTGGTGTCGTGTGAACGTCGACTACATGACACTTCACCATCTTTGGGCCTAAGGGAATGCATTGTGGAGTAGTAATTAGATGATGGGTTGCTAGAGTGACAGAAGCTTAAACCCTAGTTTATGCGCTATTCCGTAAGGGGCTGATTTGGATCCATATGTTTAATGCTATGGTTAGAGTTATCTTAATTCTTCTTTCGTAGTTGCGGATGCTTGCGAGAGGGGGTAATCATAAGTGGGAGGCTTGTTCAAGTAAGAACAGCACCCAAGCACCGGTCCACCCACATATCAAATCATCAAAGTAGCAAACGCGAATCAAACAAACATGATGAAAGTGACTAGATGAAATTCCCATGTGTCCTCGAGAACGCTTTACTTACTATAAGAGATTGTTCCGGCTTGTCCTTTGCTATAAAAAGGATTGGGCCAACTTGCTGCACTCTTTGTTACTATTGTTACTTGTCACTTGTTACAAATTATCTTGCTATCAAACTACTCGTTACCGATAATTTCAGTGCTTGCAGAAAATACCTTGCTGAAAACCGCTTGTCAATTCCTTTTGATCCTCGTTGGGTTCGACACTCTTACTTATCGAAAGGACTACGATTGATCCCCTATACTTGTGGGTCATCAATGCCTTGTTGGCCCCTCGTGGCTTCTTTTGACCTAATTCCACCTCTATAAATCCTGAAATATTGGGAAACCAATAGATTGCCCCACGAAATAAATTTTCCGCCAACGCAAGCTTATGTTCTTCCGCAATCCCATCTGGAGGCCTTTTCCGGCACTCTGCCGGAGGGGGAATCGATCACGGAGGGCCTCTACATCAACCTTTCTGCCCTTCTGATGATTTGTGAGTAGTTTACCACAGACCTACAGGTCCATAGCTAGTAGCTAAAAGGCTTCTTCTCTCTCTTTGATCTTCAATACAATGTTCTCCTCGATCTCCTTTGAGTTCTATCCGATGTAATCTTCTTTTGCGGTGTGTTTGTTGGGATCCGTTGAATTGTGGGTTTATGATCAAATTATTCATGAGAAATATTTGAGTCTTTTCTGAACTTATTTATGCATGATTGTTATAGCTTTATATTTGTCTCCGATCTATCAGTTTGGTTAGGCCAACTAGATTGATTTATCTTGCGAATGGAGAGGTGCTTTGTAATGGGTTCATTCTTGCGATGTTCTATATCCTAGTGACAAAGTAGGGGACAAGGCACATATTTGTATTATTGCCATTAAGGATAAAACGATGGGGTTTATTCATATTAATTGAGTTTACTTTGTCTACAGCATGTCATCTTGCTTAAGGCGTTACTTTGTTTTATACTTAATACTCTAGATGCATGCTGGATAGCGGTCGATGAATGGAGTAATAGTAGTAGATGCAGGGAGGAGTCGGTCTACTTGTCTTGGACATGATGCCTATATACATGATCATTGCCATTAATCCGTCATAACTAGGCGCTTTTCTATCAATTGTCCAACAATAATTTGTTTACCCACCGTATGCTATGTGTTCGAGAGAGAAGCCTCTAGTGAAAACTATGGCCCCCGGGTCTACTTTTATCATATATAAAATCCAAAAATACCTTTCTGCAATTTTATTTCCTTTATTTTGTTTTGCAATTTATTTATCTATCTATCACTATCATAATTAATCCTTGCAAGTAACCGCCAAGGGGATTGACAAACCTCTTGTTCGCGTTGGGTGCAAGTAGTTGCTTTTGTGTGTGTAGGTGCTGCTAACGAGGTTCTGTGTGGTTCTCCTACTGGATTGATAACCTTGGTTCTTAACTGAGGGAAATACTTATCTCTACCGTACTGCATCATCCTCTCCTCTTCGAGGAAATTCCAACGCAGCTCACAAGTAGCACCGCTGCTGTGCTACCGCTTTGCCCATCCATCAACTTCCTTCCTGAGAGCAACATGGCACCCAAGAGAGCCGCCAGTCTGGCCGAGGCGGAGGCTAAGAGGGCCGTCAAACCTGCCGATTCGGAGGTGGAGAAGAGGAAAGCAGTCGTAGCAGCGCGGCGGAGGGAGAATGTGGTTTTCACCCCGCCGGCTCTGAGCAAGAGCGTGCTCATAGACACATACACGTACATGTGGGGGAGGGACACCAAGGACCACATCGCCCCAGTTGTAGTGCCTGCCAATTTAACGCCCTCCACAGACAAATTTCTATTCTTCTCCACGTATTTCTACTGTGGGGTTTGTCCCCCTTTCTCAGATTTCTTCTCTGAGCTAATGTACACATACGGATTCCGGCTCTTGGATTTCACCCCATACACCGTGACTTGCATGTCAGTCTTCGCCCATATGTGTGAGAACTTTGTCAGATTCGTCCCCAACGTCGCCCTATTCTGCCACTTCTTCATTCCTCGCATAGAAGGAGACGTGCTCTCTGGCAGCATCACTTGGATCCCCTGGCAAGGCAGCAAGCAGGTCTATCTTGACGGCCAGTTGCACTTGAAGTGGGAGGAATGGCGAGCAGAGTGGTGCTAGATCAAGGAGAAGGATTTCCCTAACTTCTGTGCACCCCGGACAGAGAAGGTGGTGCGCAGCAAGGACTGGAGCAGCTATAGCAAGTGTGACGACAAGCTTGCCCCAGCATTGGACCGCATTTTTTGACTCAGGGCTGCCAGCCTGACCATTGAGATGGTGGGGGCAGACTTCCTTCGACGACGTATCGCTCCCTTGAAGATGAGGAAGTAGTATGCTTGGGATTATAAAAATGCTACTGACATCATGCGACTGCACACTAGTCTCGACAACAACTTGACGGTGTTGCGGCATATCAGTCTTTGTCACCAACTATTCCTGATCACCGGCAAGTTTCACTTGCCGAGCTCGGTGATTCCCTTATGCATCAACTCCGCCAAGGACTCGATCTTGGCCATGATGCTGGCGTGCAACGCCCAAGGGGTTGAAAGTGACTGGCAAATGCCCTCTGCCAAGGATGCAGAAATATGGCTTGTGGCTCGATGACAAGGACTAAAGGCATCTCTTCCTCTGCGGGAGCGCTTGCTTCAACGGCAAGAACTTGGCTTGCCGGATGCTGCGGCTCATCAACAAGAGGTGTCTTGTCGGCGGTGTTGCTCTTCTTGGTGGTTGATGGCAGCTCCAGAAAGTAACCACCAACATTGTTGGGGATATTACCCAGCGTAGAGACCTGGCAGGGTGGTGACCCAGCCCTGAGCTATGAGGCTCAGTGGGTCGCCTCGCCGCCGGGTTCTGAGGATCTACAATGGGCCGGCTTGGAGAGACCCGGTGCATAGGCCGGCTCATCATATGGGCCGGCTGGTAAAGGAAGGACCAGTCAAGAGATGGTTTACCTTGGAGAACAAGATGAATAGAGTTAAAATAAGAAACGGGTTAGCAGTGCAACCTGGACTCTCATGTAAATCTAGGGGCTCGACCTGTTATATAAAGGGGAGCACCTAGGGCAAAAGACTAAGTTGCAATCCCTCGAGAGCTAGGTTATCGAATCCGCATCCTTTTAATCGAGATTGAAAGCAATAACAATCAAGCAGGACGTAGGCTTTTACCTCTGTTGTGAGGGGGCGAACCTGGGTAAACTCGCGTCTCTCGCTTCCCGATCAACCCCGTTAAGCTTCCACCTTCGTGAGATGGCCTCGTCACTAAATCCTTTCACAAGGGCATCTGCCATGACAAAACCACGACAGTTGGCGCCCACCGTGGGGCCTGTGCACGGTGGAGTTGAGTTCTTGGCGGGAGCTCCTGCAGGGATCGAGGGATACACAATCGGTCAAATGACCAAGAGTCGCCGTGGCAAGCTCTACACCGACTACTCAGGCTAGGGCCCCAAGGCCGACTCAATCGAGTATGGGTACCGGGTCCCCTTGGCAAGATCCATGTCTTCATTGGCGTCATCAGCGAATCAGCCACCTAGTTGGATGTCGTCCCCAACACTGAGTTAGCTCGCCGCGCCAGTCCCCGCCAGGCAAGACCCGGCCCGCCGAGAGCCGGCCGGACGCATGCCTTTGTGGGTTTCACCCAGGGGTGGCCTTATCAGAAAATACCCTGTCCGGAGACGACACGCTTGTTCAATCTGACGGCGAGTCGTCAGTGGAAGAAACTGAGTCGATCCGTCCGTTGTATGATGGAAGGCTTGGAGGTTACACTGATGAAGTCTTTCCTGAAGCCCTCGAGCCGCCTTGATTCGCAGCGGTCTACATTAGAGGGAACCAGAATCCCCTTCACGACCCGGCAGATCCGGCGGCAGGGCAGAACCTCACCATTGCTGGCTCAGGAGGAGCCGGCACAGCCGCCGCCGGCTCTCAGAGGATCGGGGCGCAGGCACTCGTCGAGATGATGGCTACTCTTGAAGCTCTGTTGGCCGAGCCGGTGACTGCGGAGAACGCCATGGCACGTAACACAGAAATTACAAAGTGTCACGAGCAGCTAGCCAAGATCCAAGAGGACATCAACGTAGAGAACATCCGCATGGCGGAAACACAGGCTCAGCTCATCGAGGAAACAAAGTGCTTGGAGGAGGCCCTCTATCTCAGCCGTCGTCAGAGCAAGTCAGAGGTTGTTCACTGGAGGAGGCACCAAAGCCGGCTTCCGTCCCAGATTGAGCCAACTCCGTTGTTTTGTACGCCACATGATCCGCTTGCCCCGGTGAACCCGGGGGCTGGCGTTGCGTCTCCGGGTGGGCCACCATTGCAGCAACCGGCTTAGCAATAGCAGCCGGCTCAGCAGCAGTTACCTCCTTAGCAAAGCGATTCATCAACAGCAGCAGTTGCCGCCTCGCCGGTTCCAGACCCCAATTGGACATTATTCCAACCCGGTGGACAATGTCCTAGCGGCAACTCACAACCTGGCAGCAATTCCAATTGAGGGGAACGGTCCAGCTCAGATTGAGGCCAGGAACGCTATTGAGATGTTAAAGACAGCAGTAACTCAGCAGGCAAATTACTCCCATAGTCAGCATCGGCTGCACTCTACCCCTCATCCAAGCCACAGTAGGAGTCGGCATGCCGAGTCACCGGCGGTTTCTAGCAGTACACAGCGGAGAAGGGCCCAGCAGTCGCCTCGAAATCAGCCGCAACCCGAAATCCCAAACGCACAGGCAATCGTCGACACAGCTCGTGCTTTGCGCGAGCTAGAGGCGAGAAACACAGGGGCAGCATATGTTCAGCCTACTGTGTAGGACCCGCCCGCCTCAGCCCAGCCAGCAGCCCGCAGCGGCGGTCTCACAAGCTGGATCATCGGGACTCCGTGTTTGGTCCTGGCATTAAAAGATGCGCGGATACCCCCGGATTTTAAGGGACCCTGCAAGGTTCCTAATTATACTGCCGATCTGGAGCCGGCCGAGTGGATTGAATGCTATGAGCTAGCTATGGACATGATGGAGGCCAGTGAGGCTATCTGTGCTCATTATCTCCCTCTCATGTTGGAAGGACCAGCGCATACTTGGTTGAAGAATTTACCTGCGAATTCTGTTAACACATGGCAGGAGTTGAAGGAGCGCTTCATCAAGAATTTCCAAGGGACTTGTAAACGTCCAAGCACAATTGTTGATCTTGAGCATTGCGTTCAGCGTGACGATGAGTCGGCACATCATTGGTCTCGCCGGATTGCAGAGGTCATCCACTCTTCAGATAGCATCACGGCTCAGCAGTCGGTCCTTGTCCGGGAAAGGAATTGCAAGTTTCAACCGTTGGTCCAGAAATTGGGACATCTCAAGAGGAAGGTCAGAGACATGGGTGATCTCATGGATGTCTTGACTCGGTATGACGAGTCTGATAGCACAAAGGATCCAACCTCTGATGACGAGAAGTCAAGCAAGGGCAAGAAAAACGGTGGCAAGAGTCACCAGCAAAACAACGGCAATGGGCATGCCAATAACAACAACAAACATAAGAATTATGAGGGAAGCTCTGACCTGGTGGCAAACACCAATACCGGCAATAAAAACCAGCGTCGGAACAATGGCTCCAGGAAGCGCTTTTCTGGTAACCGCCCTCGTAGTTTCGAGGAGGCTCTCAAGGGTCCATGTCCAAAACATAGTTTCGATGGTAAGCTGTCTAGCCATTCATGGGAGAACTGTTTCATCATGCAAAAAAATTCCAAACGGCTATTTCAGAATCATCACAATGGAGGCAGCAACGGTGGACACCCCGGCAATCCAGGACCCGGCAACCAGGGAGCCGGCTTTCAGGGAGCCGGCTCACAGGGGCACTTCACAAGCCCAAGGTTCCAAGGGAACAGTGGTCAGAATTCCGGGTTTCAGGGGCTGGGAATGGCAGAGGCAACAACCAGTGTAATAACCAAGGAAATCCGAATCAGGGAGGTTAGTCTGGATTTCAGAGCAATCCTAAGCAGCTGAATAGTGGTCAGTACCACATTTTCACCACCAGTACTTGCAGCGTGATCGGAAGGTTTAGCGGAGAGCTGTTAACATGGTTGAGCCGGCAGTCCCTTATTATCTTAACTGGTCAGAACAGCCGGTCACATGGAGTCGGGCAGATCATCCTGAAATTATTGATCACCCCGACCATTTTGCTCTGGTGGTTGCTCCGCAAGTCGGCGGTTATACGTTAACCAAGGTGCTCATGGATGGAGGAAGCAGCATTAACATACTTTATTATGACACTTTCAAATGGATGAGTCTGTCTGAGAAGCAGTTGACTCCATCCTCTACAGTCTTCCACGGCATTGTTCCTGGCAAGTTGGCTTACCCCATTGGCAGAATCTCTTTGGAAGTGGCTTTTGGTACAGAATATAACTATCGTTCCAAGTTCCTGTCTTTTGAGGTGGTCAAACTTAAAAGTCCATATCATGCTTTATTCAGCAGACCAGCTTATGCGCGGTTCATGGTGCATCCCTGTTATGTTTATCTGAAGTTGAAACTGCCTGGGCCTAAAGGAACCATTACTGTTGAGGGTAACCAAAAAATTGCATTGGAGTGTGAGGAAGGAGATGCAGCTTATGCTGAGTCGGCTTGCGCTGCTGAGGAGTTGAAATATTACAGGGATAATATAGACCCGGCTGACATGACTCCTCTAAAGAAACCGACAACTGAGTCTGACCCGTTACTCAAATTCAAGTCGGCTCGTGATACAAAGCAAGTTGATTTCACCCCTGGTGATCCATCTAAGTAGTTCACCATTGGGGCGAATATGGATCCTAAATAGGAAAGCGCGCTCATCGAGTTCATTCATGAGAACCGGGACATTTTTGCATGGAAACCTTCTGACATGCCAGGTGTACCGAGAGAACTCGCTAAGCACTCCCTTAATGTGGATCCTAAGTTTAAACCTATTCGCCAGTATCTTCGTCGCTTTAATGAGGAGAGGCGGAAAGCCATTGGCGAAGAAGTGGCTCGGCTCCTAGCTGCCGGGTTCATTGTTGAAGTTTTCCATCCAGAGTGGTTGGCTAGCCCAGTGCTTGTTCTAAAGAAAAACGGGACTTGGCAGATGTGTGTCGATTACACGGACCTGAATAAAGCTTGTCCCAGTGATCCTTTTGCTTTGCCCCGTATTGACCAGATCATTGATGCTATGGCTGGCTGCGAGTGTTTATGTTTTCTGGATGCTTACTTCGGTTATCATCAGATCAAGATGAAGTAGGAGGACCAGGAAAAGACGGCTTTTATCACGCCCTTTGGAGCTTTCTGCTATACATCCATGCCCTTTGGTTTGAAGTGTGCAGAAGCGACTTATCAGTGTTGTGTCCAAAATTGTTTCCACAAGCAGATTGGGCATAATGTTCATGCATATGTTGATGACATCATGGTCAAGTCACGGAAGAAAGAGACTTTGCTGGATGATCTCAAGCAGACGTTTGATAACCTTCGAGTTTATCAGATGAAGCTCAACCCGGAAAAATGTGTCTTTGTTGTTCCTGCTGGGAAGTTATTGGGTTTCCTAGTTTTTGAGCGTGGAGTTGAGGCCAACGCAGAAAAAATCAAAGCCATCACGACCCTGGCCAGGCCGGCCAATCTTAATGCTGTACAGAAGCTGGCGGCGCGGGTCGCGGCGTTGAGCCGGTTCATCAGCCGGCTTGGGGAAAAAGCGATTTCGCTTTAACAATTGCTCCGGAAGTCAAATAATTTTACTTGGAGTGATGCCACGGATCAAGCCTTCGAGTCTCTAAAGAAGCAGTTGTCTGAGCCGCCTATCCTTGCTGCCCCTCAGGAGAAGGAGCCAATGTTGTTATACATTGCGGCTAACAGCAAAGCCGTCAGTGTTGCAGTTGTTGTGGAGCGCAAGGAAGTAGGTAAAGAGTACCCAGTTCAGCGCCCTGTGTATTATGTCAGTGAAGTTTTAACAGAGTCAAAGCAGTGATATCCGCATTGGCCAAAGCTGGTATATGGTGTGTTCATGGCAAGTCACAAATTGAAACATTACTTCCATGAGCATCCAATTACTGTGGTCAGTTCAGCACCTCTTGGAGACATAATTCAGAACAGGACGGCTACTGGCCGGGTTGCAAAGTGGGCTATTGAGCTTGGCCCGCATCATCTCAAATATATGCCATGGACTGCTATTAAATCTCAAGCTTTGGTGAACTTCATCAATGACTGGACTGAGTTGTAGGCTCCAGAGGAGAAGTCGGATACCACATATCGGTCAATTCACTTTGACGGTTCCAGGCAATTGGAAGGCTCGGGGACTGGAGTTGTGATAACTTCCCAATGAGGTGATAAGTTTTGTTATGTTTTGAGGCTTATGTTTCCCTGTACTAACAATGCAGCTGAATATGAGGCTTTGCTTCATGGACTCCGTATGGCTAAGGAGATGAACTTAAGCCAAGTCAGATGCCGGGGCGACTCAGATTTGGTGGCTCAGCAGGTTTCTGGAACTTGGGATTCCAAGGATCCCCTCATGGCGGCTTATAGACACGCAGTCATAAACATTGCTGGGCACTTCAAGGGATATTAGGTTAATCATATTGATCGCCGGCTTAACGAGGCAGCAGATGCATTGTCTTGTTTGGGGTCTCAGCGGAAGCCTGTTCCACCCAATGTTTTCATTGATGTTCTACACAACCCGTCAGTCAAGTTACCAACGGAGGAGGACCTTGCTATTCCTGATCCAGAGGCGGCATTGGTGGCCGCTGTTCATGCTATACTAGATTAGACGGCACCTTACGTGGCATATTTAAGCCGTGGCGAGCTCCCAGCAGAGGAAATCATCGCTCGACAGATTATCAGGAGGTCCAAGTCCATGACCATAGTCAATGGCGAGTTACATAGACGAAGCGTCATAGGCGTTTTTCAATGTTGTGTTTCTCCTAAAGAAGGTCGTGCAATTCTCAATGAAATCCACTCTGGCGATTGTGGACATCATGCCGGTTCAAGATCCTTGGTCGTGAAAGCTTTCCGACATGGTTTTTACTGGCTCACAGCTCATGCAGATGTTGAGGATATTGTTCGCAAGTGTGATGGTTGTCAGAAATTTGCTCGTCAAGCACACGTGCCGGCTCAAGAGTTGAGGATGATTCCAATAACTTGGCCCTTTGCAGTCTGGGGCTTGATATGGTCGGACCCTTTAAGAGATCCAATAATAAACATACTCACTTGTTGGTTGCAGTTGACAAATTCACCAAGTGGGTTGAAGCAGAGCCAGTCAGCCGTTGTGATGCTGCTACGGCTGTCAAATTCTTAAAAAACTTGATCTATCGTTTTGGCTATCCACATAGCATCATTACAGATAATGGCACCAATCTCTCCAAGGGAGTCATGAAGCAATTCTGTCAGTAGGAGCATATCCGACTAGACTTAACATCTGTTGCACATCCTCAGTCCAATGGACAGGCGGAACGAGCTAATCAGGAATTGCTGTGTGGACTAAAGCCTAGGCTCATGGTGCCTCTACAACACACCCCTGGTTGCTGGGAAGAAGAGTTACCTGCAGTGCTTTGGAGCATACGGACTACTCCCAACAGGTCAACAAGCTATACGCCGTTTTTCCTGGTCTATGGTGCAGAGGCTGTACTTCCAAGTGATATTCGTCATGACTCTCCCCGAATCACAACTTATGTGGAGATTGATAATGAACAAGCTCGTCAAGACGCTCTTGATGCTTTGGAAGAAGAATGCGAACTTGCCATGTCCAGATCTGCCATCTATCAACAAGACCTATGTCGCCATCACAGCCATAGAGTTCGAAGCCGTACCTTTCAAGAAGGTGACTTGGTGCTCCGTCTGATACAAGACCAGACAGGCATGCATAAGCTTTCACCTCCTTGGGAAGGACCCTTCGTCATCAACAAGAATCTCAACAACGGGTCTTATTACCTTGTTGATATACGTGAAGCAAATAAGTCACGTACCTCTGAGGAGGAGGGCAGCCGACCTTGGAATATTGCACATCTCCGGCCCTACTATACCTAAGTCACAGACTTGGTAGTATCTTTTGTACATATCTTCATCATGTATAAAGCCGGCATCTCTGTATAAGAGAGTTTCTCGTTTCGCCTCAAATTGTGTGTTGAGTCTTTATTCTTTGATCATTGGTTACTTGGGGGCTTCCAACTCATCGAGTTTAGCTATTAACATCCCTCTTAACCCGGCAAATGCCATTATATACTTGGTTATACCTGCCTGTTAGCAAGATGCTACTCCGAAAAGGTGACCCGGTGAACGCCTGACAAGTCAATCACAGAGGTGACCCTGAACTCGTCAAAGTTAAAACACCGGTTAAGTCACGTGAGAGCTGGATTTTAGAAAGCTAGGACAAACCAAAAGAGGCTAAAAAGCCTGCTTCACTGAAGCAAATCAGACTCGAGCCTCGAAAGCCGGTCTTTATGTTGTGCCTCGAAAGCCGGCGTTTTTTCGGTGTATTTGCATTATTTTCATACTTTGCATAAAATATATCCATATATTGACTCTTTTTTATAAAAAGTTTTTCTTGTTTGTCAAATCGGCGGCATGATTTGCCGGGTTGCTCTGCAACCACGATTTCTATCATGTAATCAGCACTACTGGTGTTTGAGTTACGTCAGCAGTATGGCCGGGTCTCAGATCTCGGCTCAAGTCTTATCGAATAATGGTACATCATATGACAATCACATATTGTCGATTGGGCTGAAGATGCTGGGTTATCTATCAAGTTCCTGAAAGGCAAGACTGCTGCTTGGTGTCCATCACAGCAAAAGAGTGTTGTTAGTAGCCACAATTGTTACAAGGCAAGACAGTAAATGCACAGATTATGGAAGTGTTTTCTCCTAGCTATTACAACGCCATCAATGAGCCGGTAGTTTAACCCTCCGGGTTGAGGTTCGCGCCAGATGATGTCGGGTCATCACGTGCCGACTCTTTGCGATCATCAGGAGCCGCCGCCTCTACTTGAGTTGAAGACTCGCCTGCCACCCACTGGATGGAACGTAAAGCTTCAAAAATCGAGTCTTTCTTCATCACAGCAGAAGGGTTGACATCAGGTGCAAAATTTTGCTTACGGCGAGGCGGGTTAAGTTCAAACGGCTTTCGGTCAGACATGCTCATGCGTTTGCCATCTTCTGAATAGCCGGCTTGATACTTCTATAAATCTAGCTCTGTTGCAATATTGGTTGCTGCAACCCGGGTCTCCTTCACACAACACACGTAATCTTCATTTGTGAACTTTGATCCGTCCGCGTTGAACTCTGCAAACCCATCTGTCAGCAGAGCCAACTCCATCTCAGGAAGATAAGCCTTTGCACGAGCCAGGGCATACATCGATCCTTGGCAGCTTGCGGACTTCTTCAGTTATTGGATCCATTGAGGAATGGTGGAAAGTTCTTTCAGCATATCCATGATGTACTGTGGTGGCGCCTTTGTATTTTTTACTGCCATAACACAGTAGGCACCACCCACATAAAGCTGCTCTAGAAACTTGTACACCGCCTTCAATTTCACCAAAGGAAGTTCAACCAAGTTATGACTCCTTCTGCCTGCAAACACATATCAGTACACATCAGTAACCCGGCTCAACATATTCAGCCGGTACATTTGGTGGCTTACAAAAGTTTTGTGCTTACCAAAGATGGCGTTGCACATGTCGGTTATCTGACCCTTCAAGGTGGCAACTCTTAAGTCACCGGCTCGAGTTTTGACTCGGCCTCTTCAGCACGCTTCACCAAGGCGGCTCTTTCTTCCTCAAAGGACGCCTTGGTATTCGCCAAAGTGTCAGTCATATTCAACAATGACTTGTGAAAATCTGAGGATAATTTTTCTGCCTACTCGCGCAGCTTCTTTTCAGCCTTCAGATCTTTTTGTAAGTCGGCTGCTTGTGACTCGGCGTAATTCAGCATATCCTGCATAGCAGTTTTACAAGTTACGAGACATAATTGATAGTCCCAAACCGTCGTGGCGATTGACCTGGTACTTGGGGGCTACATCAGACAGTTTTCTGCTTATGATCTATACAAGTCCCATGCAGTTGCAAGCATTCCACATGGCACTTGGGTGCTAATGTATTGACATTTTTGCCTAAACATACATACTACAAAGACCCGGTCCATTACACGGTGATGAGCCGGCCCTTGGGGGCTACCAATTGTTCAAGTGTATGAATGTAAATTCACAAGTCCCCAGTCATCATTCCATAATGACCCGGCCCTTGGGGGCTACATATGAGTATGGCTAAGATAAATATGTTAACGGCGGGTCAAGAAAGTTAACCCGGTCAAGATTGGAGGGCGGCATGTGTATACATATACAAGGACAGGTGGTAGGATGTACCTCATACTTCCGCTTTAGTGTAGTCACCATGGCAATCTCAGTATTCCGGCTCTCAGACAGCCGGGTCAGGTATTCTTGATGAAGGGAGTTCACATCAAGATTTTCCAGAGGTTGGGACTGAAGCTTGATTTTGTTTTTCTCCATCATTGGCGACTCAGCTTTGGTGGAGATTTTTGCCAAAGCATTTGATGTTTCTGGAGCAATATACTTCTCCCCATTAATCATCATGTCGGTATTTGTCACCTCTGGAGGCGGCTCGCTGGATGGATCTTCTCTTTCTTCCATCAAAGGGGCGGATGTAGGAGCAGGACTCCCCGGGTTGTCCTGATGAGCCAGTTCTGCTTCGCCGGCCGGCTCATTTTCCTTAGCAGGTTCAATATTTTCAACTGGCTCATTCAGGGTTTTTGGGTTGATTATGGAGATGTCCTGAGGAAGATCTTTTTTAGTTGCTTGTGTAGTAGCATCACTCTCTTCACCGGCTTTCTTCTTGGTGAAAGCTTTTGCCCTGAAATTACAAAACAAGTGAGAAACAGCAAAAGACAAACGTACCCATGGTTGATGTGGAAGGCTGGTAACTGAGTGGCGCTGGACTCATCAGACGATGTGGAGGTCTTGTGGTAAGCCAGATCAGAAGGATGTAGTGGCTCTTTAAATAGGCCGGCTTGAGGAAGAGAAGAAGTGGGGCTATGTGGCACTTTAGTGCGGGCTCTTCACGAAGATGGCTCGATTGGCAGCCCATCAATTAGCTCTCCAGAGTTGCTCCGAGTCTTTCGTTTCGAGGTACCAGCATACTGAGTTTTCTTCAAAAGAAATTGTGGATCTAAGTGAGCGTCCGGATGTGAAAATGGGACCTTACGGACCGCAACCCGGATTTTCTTTCAGATAGGAATTGTTGAATCTAAATCTGAAGAAATCAGGGTTACCTCTACCTCACCGGCTCGGCTGGACTTGACTAGTTCCTGAGGGGAGTCGGTGTCAGCAAGTTGATTAAAAAGATAGCCAAGAGAATCGAGTTCTACCTCATGTTCCTCTTCATCTTCTGGCTCTTCTTCATTATCGTCTTGGGGAGGAGTGGGAACTTGAGGTTCAGTTTTCCACCATTCAGCATGTTCCTGTGCAATGACAAAATTAGCAAGTTAAAAATGATAGCAGGGCAGTGTAAGCAAAGCGAGAGAAAAACAGGAAAGGCGGCTTACCGCGGGTGCCGGGTTGCCCGTGAAAAAGGGAGCTATCCCCACAAGCTCAATGGCATCCTTCGTCTCACCAAGAAGTTTCTTGGCAGATTTGATAATGTCTTTCTAAGGGAGGTTGACCCGGCTAAACCGTAACGTGTCTTCTGGCTCGCCTGAATATGTATGCATGAGCCGGTTTCTTAGGTTGAGAGGTTGAATCCACCAGCTCACCCAAGTCTGGGTCAAGTCAACTCCAGTAAGGCCGTGGGCGATCAAGGCATTGATCTTGGAGTATAAAGGCTGCAGAACTTCTCTTTCAGCCCTGGAGGTGAAACCCGGTAATATGGTAGAAGCGTCAAGCTGGTCAGCTCTGTAACCCGGTAGCTGGTGCTGCTGCTCTAGAGAGGTGTCTTTGTAGTAAAACCAAGATTTGTACCATCCCTTGGGGTGACTCACCAGCTTCACTTCTGGAAAGGCTGAGTTCTTTCTCCTTTGAATAGTGACCCCACCAAGCTCTATGCTGGGTCCACCTTTATGCTCTGTTTGATGGTTAAGATAGAAGAATTCCTGGAAGAGGCTGGTAGACGGCTCAATCTGCAGATAAACCTCGCAGAACACTTGAAACTGGCTCAAATTCAGGATGGAATTGGGGCCTAAGTCCTGAGGCCTGACAGCGCAATAGTGAAGTACATCCCGGAAGAATTTTGAGCCCGGGGGATGGAAACCTCTGTCCAAATGATCGCCGAATATGACGGTCTCATTTTGAGCCGGTTGAGGATGGATTTCTTCCTTAGGGGCCCTCATCAATCTCTTCATGGGTTGGAAGCAACCCGGAATCTACTAGACTCTGCAACCTGAGTTCTGACATATTGGATTTGGCCCAGTTGACCATCTTGTTGGTTTTTGGGGCCATGGATTCAGCTACAAAAAAATAGGAAACTAGTATAAGCCGACAATATTCAGAAGTTTGCCGGGTTATCACGAAGACAATGGCGAGTAGGCATAAATGCCGGGTCATGATCATCAAGACGGTCAAAGATTCAATCGTGCATAAGTCATAAAGCCACAAATAGTTGTTACGCAGAGTGAGAAATTATTCGGATCTAAAAAATGGCTATAAAGGGAAATGAAAACCTAGGTCTGTTTCTGTGAATGGGGGCAAAACTTCAATGAGGTTCATTCGAAGCAATGTAAAAGATCTATAAAGTGATGAAAATATTGCGGAGTTATTTTACGGCCTAACAAACAAGGATTCATGGATATGTCAGATCTGCAAGCTACCGTTTGCGAAGAACACCGAAGAACTCTGATGAACTAGTAACAATGGTGATGGAGGAATTACAGCGGAGGATGAGGAACTCACAGATCTGCAGGAAGAGGTTTGAGGTCTTCGAGCGTCGCGAGCACGGCCGCGTTGTGCTGGACGAACTCCGGCGGCGGTGTTGAGGCTGCAGCTGGTGCTGTTCCCGGTGGCGGCGAGCTCGAAGGGGCGCAGTGGCGTCGAAGGAGAGAGGAAGAAGAAGCAGTAGCACGCGAGAAGTCAAAATGAGCTTCGGGGCCCTGTTGGCTTATTTATAAGGGAGGTGGAACCCGAAACGACAGGAGCGAAACCCCAGGTGGCGTAGTAAATTTAGGCTAAAAGGTTGCCTCAATTTTTGCGTTGACAAGATTTGACGTATCCACTCAAAGATTCGTTATGATGACATATGCGCATGTCAGAGCAGAGAAGGTGATGTCATAGCATGAGGTTGTAGAAATCACCAAGTATGGACGAATTATGAAGACCCGGAAAAGCGTAACCCGGTGAACAACTTGAAGAATGGCTGAAGTTTAACATGGATAAATCCAGGTCAAACTGGGGTCTAATGTTGGGGATATTACCCAGCGTAGAGACCCGGCAGGGTGGTGACTTGGCCCTGAACTATGAGGCTTAGTGGGTTGCCTCGCCGCTAGGTTCTGAGGATCTACAATGGGCCGGCTTGGAGAGACCCGGTGCATAGGCCGGCTCATCCTATGGGCCGGCTCGTAAAGGAAGGACCAGTCAAGAGAAGGTTTACCTTGGAGAATAAGATGAATAG
Organism: Elymus sibiricus; assembly: GCA_039707655.1. NCBI lineage: Eukaryota > Viridiplantae > Streptophyta > Magnoliopsida > Poales > Poaceae > Elymus > Elymus sibiricus. The sequence goes on from CM077674.1 coordinate 261,870,242, forward strand.
AGTTAGAATAAGAAATGGGTTAGCAGTGCGACCCGGACTCTCATGTAAATCTAGGGGCTCGACCTGTTATATAAAGGGGAGCACCTAGGGCGAAAGACTAAGTTGCAATCCCTCGAGAGCTAGGTTATCGAATCCGCATCCTTGTAATCGAGATCCAAAGCAATAACAATCAAGCAGGACGTAGGCTTTTACCTCCATCATGAGGGGCCGAACCTGGGTAAACTTGCGTCTCTCGCTTCCCGGTCAACCCCGTTAAGCTTCCACCTTCGTGCGATGGCCTCATCACTAAGTCCTTTCACAAGGGCATCTGCCATGACAAAACCATGACAAACATCTTGTTTTCTTTTCTTTGTTGGCCTTGGTGGTGTAATGGATGGCTGAGTTAGTTTTAGCACGAAAGTTCCTGGTTCCACAGGTATCCTTTCTGCGGCAAGCTTTGAAAGGTAATCAGCAACTTGATTTTGGGCATGGGGGATGTGCTCAAGATGTAAACCGTCAAAGTGCTCTTCCAACTTCCTCACTTCATCAACATAAGCTTCCATCAAAGGACTCTGATAATCTTTGTTGATCTGTTTCACCACAAGTTGCGAGTCGCCTCTGATAATCATTTTTTGATACCAAGGTCGATTGCAATGCGCAGACCGGCAAGCAATCCCTCGTACTTAGCAGTGTTGTTGGTGGCCTTCTCCCTGGAAAAGTGCATCCTAACCACGTACTTGAGATGCTCTCCGGTGAGTGCGACAGGTAGCACGCCAGCATCGGTGCCTTTCAGTGAAAAAGCATCGTCAAAGTACATGATCCAATCGTTAACCGTTTCCTTGCCGGGGAAAGAAGTCTCTTGTTTTTCTTCGTCTTGCGTTGGGGTCCATTCTGCAATGAATTCCGCCAAGGCTTTGCTCTGAATTGTTGATGTGCTTTCAAACTTTAAATCAAAGCTTGACAGCTCCAACGCCCACTCCACAATCATGTCGGTTGCTTCTGGATTTCTCAGAATTCTCTGCAACGGAAAGCGAGTGACGACGGTAATTTTGTGTGCTTGGAAGTAGTGGCGCAGCTTCCTTGAGGCCATAAGGAGACCAAAGAGCAACTTTTGCATGCCAAAATACCTTGATCTAGCCCCCTGCAGAAGAGAGCTGACAAAGTAAACTGGGTGCTACACCATCTTCTTCTTCTACACAACTTGTTGATCTGGCTCATTTGCTTGCACAACTTCAGATTTGTCAGCACCTGACCTTGCCAGAGAAGATTCCGGCTTGTCGGCTTGCGGCTCTACGGTTGCTGCCTATTCATCGTCTGCCTGTCTTTCAGCCACAAGTGCAGCACTGACCACTTGATTAGTTGCCGCTAAATATAGCAACAACGACTCTTGTGGTTTAGGCGCAACTAGGACTAGCGGAGAAGACATGTACTCCTTCAAATCTTGGAGCGCGGCTTCCACTTCTGGAGTCCATTTCATTGGACCTGCCTTTTTCAAGATTTTGAAAAATGACAAGGCGCGCTCTGCCGATTTGGAGATGAACCTACTTAGAGCGGCAACGCAACCGGCAAGACGCCTGACGTCCTTGACACGTTTTGGTGCTTCAATCTACTCAATTGCTTTGATCTTGTCGGGATTGGCTTCAATTCCTCTCTGAGATACAAAGAACCCGAGAAGCTTGCCGGATGGAACACCAAACACATACACTTCTCAGGATTGAGTTTCAAGTTGATTCTGCGCAAGTTTGCAAATGTTTCCTCCAAATCTTGTATCATTGTTGACTTGTCCTTGGTTTTGACCACAATATCATCCATGTAGGCTTCCACATTTCTGTGCAATTGAGGCTCAAAACCAATCTGAACAGCTCTGGCAAAGGTTGCCCCGGCACTCTTCAACCCGAAAGGCATGCGTATAAAGCAGTATGTACCACATGGGGTGATGAACGCCGTTTTCTCCTCATCTTCCTTGGCCATGAAAATCTGATGATAACTAGAGTATGCGTCAAGGAAAGAGAGTAGTTCACAGCCGGTAGTGGAGTACTCAATCTGGTCGATGTGCGGCAAAGGAAAAGGATCTTTTGGACAAGCTTTATTGATATCAGTGAAATCGATACAAAGCCTCCATTTTCCATTTGCTTTTCGCACTACAACTGGATTGTCTAACCATGTGGGATGCAGTACTCCTCTGACCAAACCTGCCGCTTCTAGTTTCTTGATCTCTTCAGCAATGAACTCTTGCCGTTCCAATGCTTGCTTTCTTACCTTCTGCTTGACGGGTCTTGCATGAGGGAAGACGGCAAGGTGGTGCTCAATCACCTCCCTGGGAACACCGGGGATGTCAGATGCTTGCCATGCAAAGACATCGACATTCGCCCGCAGGAAGGCAACGAGCGCGCTTTCCTATTTGTCTCTAAGAGTGGCACTTATGGTGAAAGTGCCGCTCTTCCCATCCTCCCTTGCTGGAACTTGCTTCGTCGCTGGGGCAGAGGCCTTGGATTTCTTGCTCTTGCCGGCAGAGCTCTCTGGTATGTCCTCAACAGGCGTGCTGCACTCTGCAGTGCGCTTCCAGGAGGTCCTACCAGACTTCTTCTTCTTTCCTCCCTCGGGAGCTTTGCCGGCAGGAGCATTTGCCTCATCGGCAGACGCTGCAACTGCCTCCTGGTAGAGCTTGTCGGCACAAATGATTGCATCTTTCTGGTCTGACTTGATGGTGAGGACACCCATCGGCGCTGGCATCTTCAACACATTGTATGCATAATGTGATGCAGCCATGAATTTTGCGAGCGCTGGGCAGCCCAAGATTCCATTGTAGGGCAGGGGCATCTTGACGACATCAAAAGTAATTTTCTCTGTCCTGTAGTTTAGCTCATTGCCAAACATCACCGGCAATGTGATCCGGCCCTTCGGCTTGCTCCTTCCTGGGTTGATACCCTGGAATGTGCATGTCTCTTCCAGATCCTTGTCGGGGATTTGCAGCCTCTTGATCACCTCTAGTGAGATCAAGTTCAAGCTGGCCCCACCATCAACCAGCATTTTTGTTACCTTGAGGTTGCGGACTGTTGGTGAAACCAATAGCGGCAAACACCCGACCGCAGTTGTGCGATCAGGGTGGTCCTCGACATAAAAAATGATGGGCGTGTGTGACCACTTGAGTGGCTTCTGCGCATCCATTATCGGTTCCGCTGCGTTGACATCTCTGATCCATTGTTTCAGTTGCCGATGTGAGGAGTGCAAAGATGTGCCTCCGTCAACACACATGGCGTCAACCGCATTCTGGAACTCTTTTTCTGAACCATCCTCATCCTCATCATCATCCTCTTCATCTTCCTTCTTTTCACGGCCTCGAGCAGGTTTTTCCTTCTATTGCTTGCCCTTTCCACGATGACCTCCGCGGCCACCACGGTTCTTCTTGCCAGATCCTCCAGCACCATCATTGGCCTTCTCCTTGTCGCGCTTTTCATACTCTTGCTTTTGCTTCTCGGCAAGTTGTTCAACTTGCCAGCACTCCTGGAGATCATGGACCTTGGTGCGGTGGATCTTGCAGTAGGGTCCATCGGTCTTCTCACCGGCAGCTGCCTCGTGGCCACAAGTGCAAACGGCAACCTCCTTGTCGCTGCTCTCGGCCTTGGGCTTCTTGCCGGGATTCCCCAATCCCTCAACAGCTAGCACAGCCTTGCCTTTGCGCTTACAATTGCGCTTCCGGCCTTTCTTCTTTGGGGTTGATGCATCGTCATCCTCGGAATCGACTTCTGCACCAGCATCTTCCCCGAGAAGTCGCCTCCCCTCTTCAGCACGTGCACATCTGTCCGCCAAAGCGTACAGCTCATTGATAGTCTTGACCTGCTCTATGTTCATTTCGGCTCGCATTATGCGATTGCGCACATTCGTGTGAAATGCGGCAATGATAGCTGCGGGATGAATGTCAGGAATGTTGTGGTGCACGGCTGAATCTTTGTATGTATTTGCGGAGGGGCTCTCCGTCTCTCTGCGGGATCACGTGCAAGTCACTGGGCTGATGATGTCTACTATGCAACTTTATTCTTGTAGACTCTGTTGGGCTTCCAAGCGCGGAGTTTTGTAGGACAGTAGCAATTTTCCCTCAAGTGGACGACCTAAGGTTTATCAATCCATGGGAGGCGTAGGATGAAGATGGTCTCTCTCAAACAACCCTGCAATCAAATACAAGAAATCTCTTGTGTCCCCAACACACCCAATACAATGGTAAATTGTATAGGTGCACTAGTTCAGCGAAGAGATGGTGATACAAGTGTAGTATGGATAGTAGATATAGGTTTTTGTAATCTGAAAATATAAAAACAGCAAGGTAGCAAGTGATAAAACAGAGCACAAACGGTATTGCAATGCTTGAAAACAAGGCCTAGGGTTCATACTTTCACTAATGCAATCTCTCAACAGTGCTCACATAATTGAATCATATAACAATCCCTCAACGTGCAACAAAGAATCACTCTAAAGTTCTTATCTAGTGGAGAACATAAGATGAAATTGTTGTAGGGTACGAAACCACCTCAAAGTTATCCTTTCCGATCAATCTATTGAGCCATCACTATAAGTGTCACAAACAGCCCTAGAGTTCGTACTAAAAATAACACCATATGATACGCATTAACCAACTCCAATGTCATCTAGATACTCCAATGTTACCACAGGTATCCGTGAGTTGATTATTCGATATGCATCAAACAACTTCAGATTCATAATATTCAATCCACACAAAGAACTTCAAAGAGCACCCCAAAGTTTCTATCGGAGAAAGAAGGATGAAAACGTGTACCAACCCATATGCCTAGATTACCCCAAGGTCACGGGAATCCGCAAGTTGGTTACCAAAACATACATCAAGTGACTCAATAGAATACCCCATTGTCACCACGGGTATCCACATGCAAGACATACATCAAGTGTTCTCAAATCCAAAGTATTCAATCCGACAATAACGAAACCTCAAAGGGAAAGACTCAATTCATCACAAGAAGATAGAGAGGGAAGAAACACCATATGATTCAACTATATTAACAAAGCTCGCGGTACATCAAGATTGTGCCAAAATCAAGAACACGATAGAGAGAGAGAGAGAGAGATCAAACACATATCTACTGGTACATACCCTCAGCCCCGAGGGTGAACTACTCCCTCCTCATCATGGAGACCGTCGGGATGATGAAGATGGCCTCCGGTGATGATTTCCCCCTCCGACAGGGTGCCGGAAAAGGCCTCCAGATGGGATCTCTTCGGAACAGAGGGTTGCGGCGGCGGAGTTGAAGTTCTAGGTTTATTTCTGGGGGTTTCTCTATTTATAATAATTTTTAGCGTTGGAATCATGCGAAAAGGAGCTACGAGGGGCCCACAAGGCAACCCCGCGCGACCCCTCCCCTAGGGGCACACCGGGATACCTTGTCACCGCCTCGTGGGTCTTCTGGTCCTCCCCCAAAGCTTCGGGGGTCTATTTTGTCCAGAAAAAAATTGTCAAAAAGTTTCGTAGCGTTTGGACTCCGTTTGGTATGGATTTTCTGGAAAACCAAAAACAAGCAGAAAACAACAACTGGCACTGGGCACTAGGTTAATATGTTAGTCCATGAAAATCATACAAAAGTCATATAAAAGTGCACCAAAACCATATAAAACTATTGCAAACATGGCATGAATACTTCATAAATTATAGATACGTTGGAGATGTACCAGCTGACCGGGAAGCTTGTGGCCTCCGGTATACGCACCAATGAACTCGTTGCACAGATCTGACCAGGAGGAAATGGAGCCCTCCGGCAGGTTCATCAACCAGGACCTCACGTTGGGCTTGAGCGCCAACGGGAAGTTGTTGGCGAGGGGCTTCTCGTCTCGTCCCCCGGCAGCTAGTACGGCAATCGTGTAGATACCTAAGAACTCTGCCGGGTTGAGCTTGCCGTCATATTTTTCCGGCAACTCTGGCTTGAAGGCACGGGAAGATGGCCAGCGGACTTGCCGCAGCTCACGGGTGAACGCTGGGCACCCCACCTCGTAAGGCAAGTACCCAGAGCCCCCATGCGCTGGCTCATCAACGACTGGACCGTTGCGCTTGTTGGATTGATGACGCGCCTCCCGACGCCGTTCAATGGTGGTGCGGGCATCCTCTACCCGCCTGTCGCGCAGCACTTGGCGCTGATCTTGCCGGGCTCGTGGATCTGAAGACGCCATCGACACCTCATCAAGGTCAACAGACTGATGAGCTTGCCGCTGCTGCTGTTGTGGCTGTTGTTGTGGAGGTGACTGCACCGTTGGCGCAGCATCTCTGGCACGGCCACCAGTTGGAGCTACTAGCACCGTAGGTGGATGCTGTGATGGTCCCGCCAGCTGCGTCTTGCAAGACTCAGCAAACCCGATGAGACTCTGGATAGTAGCTCTCCACTCGTCCATCTTCTCAGGGGCTGGTGGGAAGTTCAGCAGCATCTGGGCCCGTGCCATGGCCTCTGCTACTGTAGCTGGCATGGCTGGGAGCGAAGAGTGGGACATCGCTCGACTCGTGGCAGAACCAGAAGGAGCTTTGTCCCGCACCTGCTGCCGCGGCTCATGTCCAGCAGTGGGCTGGTGCGGTGATGACCCATGAGCACCTTGGGTGTGCTGCACGGGGGTCTTGCCATGTAGCCGTCCGGAGCCGCCGGCGTCGCAGGGAAGCGTGTCGCGCCCATCTTGTGATGGTCGCGGTGTACGTCCCGTTGCGCCGTTCTTGGACGTCGCCGCTCCGTCCTTGGACATCACGAGGACGGGGTCTTGGCTCGCACCACTCCGGACTGTGTTGCTCTGGTGACTATGTTCACGAAAACGTCGCTGATGTTGGCCACCTCCGCCATCTTCGGTGTGATGGCTAGGATCGCCATCACGACGTGGAAGCTGACTGTCTCCGCCGCCGCCGTCTGCGCCACCCGCACCGCCTGCTCCGTCGGCGCCACCTGCGCCACCCGCGGACGCTTGGGACGGTGGCTTGGACATGGAAGGAGCTGCTGCGGCCTCGCCCTTCTTCTTGGGCGCCATCGATGATGAAGAAGATGAAGCTAGTGCGTAGACTGCTGATTCAGGTTCGCACACGCGATCCCCCTACCTGGAATGCCAAAGATGTCGAGGTACGACCAAGACAATCTATGGGACCAGCAAAGATCCCTTTGCGGTTCGGCTGTGGGGATCAACGAGCACAAAGAGTGAAATCAGCAGAACACACACAAGTTTACCCAGGTTCGGGCCACCGTGAGGTGTAAAACCCTACTCCTGCTTTAGTTGTATTATGGTGGAAGTACAAGTACAAGGAGCACAACTTGCCGACAAGGTGCGCAGGAAATGCAGCTACACGTGTAGATTGTGCAAAGTGTCGACCTTTCTACCAGTAGCCTTGGCCCTCCTTTTATAGGTTAAGGGGTCACCACAGTGGCAAAAAGGTAATTACAAGGTGAAATGACAGCTACAGTGCTATCATACCTAACTCTGCCGGTTTAGGACAAATGCATTAAATGTGTCGTTAGGTGTCATGTGAAGGAGGAGCCCCGGCAAGGTTTCTGCACCTCTCGCCCAGCTACCTCCTATTAGCTTGACACGCCTCCTGGACGGGTGTCATTAAAGTTAATCTTCATCCCAGCATGCTGACACGTGCCCCGACAAGCCTCACCAAACCACCTGCCCGCTCAACACCTCATCAACAAGTGACTAGCTGATCGATGAGGTGGAGCGGCGAAGAAGCAGAGAGAGCTTGCCGGTGTGTAACTTGTCGGCAAGTGTTATCTTCATCTTCAGTACTAACTTAGTACCTCTCGATGGCCTGCCTTGAGGTCTTCTTCATGGTTTTATCAACCAAGTCTTGGGTCTTGACATAGTAATCCTCCGGCAAGCCCTTGCCGTCGGGAAGGCTGCAACTGTCTGTGCATAAGTCAGGGTATAAATACACCCATGTTTTTATACACCGACAGTCGTCGTCGTGGGCGTAAGTTTTCGGCTGTGGAACCGGGCTGCTCACCGTCTCGATCTAGCCCTTCCATCACTGCTTGGATATGTTAAACAACTGGTCAAAACTATAAGAACCCTGCTCGGATTAACCGAGCGATCGAATAAAGCAACTTACCGCTTCGACGGGTTTGAAGTAAAAAAAAGCCATCAAACATTTGTTGATTGGCAAAGTCCTCTTTCCCCCCCTTATAATTCGCTTCCAGCACAGCAGCCAAGGCTAGCTAGCTCTCAAAGCCTTTTCTTATGACTCTGGTGGCGTCGTTAGACCCGTTGTATTGCCACAATGCATGGGTGCGCTGCTGAAGCGGTTGGACTCCTCGGCCTATGGCCACGGCCATCTTGTTGATGATGGTGAGCTTGTGGTGGCCAAGGCAAGCGACCTGAGCGGCTAGCCGAGAAACTTTGGCATCTTCTTGAGAGCGGCTTCTCAGCCACCAGTTGTACTGCTTCTTCGGCGGTGCAGGAGAAAAATGTGGAAGACCTTGTCGGACAGGATCCTCAAGCGGGACGTCGGTAATATAAAACCATTCGGTCGCTCACACGTTCCGACATCCTCCTTTGGGGTATCGGAAAGATAATTGGCCCGGCGATTCTGCACAGCTCGGCCCCTCTGACCTCGAAGATGGAACCGTCATGGGAGCATGGAGCTAGGCAAAAATATTTCTCCCATAATCCAAGGTGAGCTTCACAACCAAGGAAGGCTTCACAAAGAGTGACGAACCCCGCTATATGGAGGAGGGAGTTGGGATAAAAGTGATGGAGCTGGATCCCGTAGAACTCCAAGAGGCCCCTGAGAAAGGGGTGGATCGGGAAGCCTAGGCCCGAACGAGAAAAGGGACGAAACAGATCCGCTCCTCCCCATGAGGTGTGGGGTAATTATCATTAATAACCCCTATATCCATTGCTTGCAACCCAGGACGAAAAGATGTGAAATCTGGATCGGGTAAATACCCCTCAGTGGCAAGCCGATTGAGCTGTGCACGAGTAATCGAACAACTTTTCCAATCTCCTTCGACGGGGGCATTAGGACGCTTCGATGAACTAGGAGCGTTCGCCATTGTTGGAGCTCTAGAAGCAATATGGGAAGGAAGAGTTGCGCAAGAACAAGGAAGAAGCAAGCGGGGTGAAAGAATTACTTCCTTCGCTGCCTTTTATTTACCATGATGAGACGGGTCATGACGGGATGCTTGAGTATCCAATAGTTACTCCGCGTGTTCCCCCGGCATCAAGCTTTAGTTCGAGAATCAAGGAATGGATAAACAAAAACGCCATTGAAGGAGGATCTTTGGGCTCACCACGTCTCCCTTTAGCAGGTATATCGAGATGTGGGCCCACTAAACTTCCAAGGGTCATCGAAGGTCCCTGGAGGATGAAACTTCCCTCATAAGGAATTATCTCGGATGGTTGTCCTCGGACTCTATGGAAATGTGGTACCCTTGTCAAAGGACCTGTTAAAAAGATCCCATGATGACCAGAGTATATCGATGCTCGGATTCTCATGAGGGTGGCCGAGACTCAATAACAGGGAATCATAAAGAAGACCTCAGATCCAAGTATGTCCTCAGGATCCAAAGCCGACGTGGAAGATATAACTCATCTATGAAGCTGAAGACTAAAGTTATGGAGCTATCCCAAGGAAGGAGCCAATTGTCCTTGGCTTGAAGACTAGTTCAGGGGCTACTGATGGTGTCCTGGACTAGGGGCTGCACACTACGTCGGTCCATCATTTATGGGCTGGGCCGACGACCTGATAACTGATGAGTGGGTCGCGCAGGCCCTGGCCCTCGGCGTAATCAAGAAGAAGATCACCGAAGACTTTGCGTACACTTCAAGGCGTGTTTAAGCGATCGGCATGTTTATCCCCAGATTGTAACCGACTATGTGTAAATCCTAGGTACCCCGGTGCCTATTTAAGGTGAGGGGTTTAGTTTGTAGGGGTAAGCTTTGAGAGGTTTTAGAGATTAGAACTCATTCATACGATCTCGAGGTAGGGTTTTACCTCTTCGATATGGCCCGAACCTGGGTAAAACATCGTGTCCCTATTCTTCCTGTTACCACCGATCGAAGATCACCAGCTCAGGACCCCTACCCGAGATCTGCCGGTTTTAGCACGGACACGAAGTACATGATTAACCAACTGGTTTATCGGAAACTCTAGACCAACAACCAACCCATGGACTTGTTTGGATTGTTTAGCTTCTTTACTAGAGTGTCCATATGATATATATTTTTAAGGAATTTTTTTCTTCTGAAAAGGCCCAAGGCCATATATTAAGTTTCACATGTCCTTACAAACACGTCCATACAGAAAAATAAAATTACATTTAAATTCATAAGGGTGTCGAAGTCTTCTTCCTCCCGCATCCACTGCGGCGTGCCGTGAGCATAGCTCGATGCTGCCACTGGGTCTTTGCCTCGGCGGAACAAACTTTTTTGAACCCAGGAGCTTATAGAAGCAGCGGTCGGGAAATCATTGGTGCAGACCACGAGACGTCGGTGGCCGCGATCTCCGAAGCATATCGCCGCCCTGGAGAAGAAAACGCCGATAAGGGCATATAGAAACTCCAACGACTACAAACGTTAGTCGAATCTAGACAGTTCACCGGAGACCTAAACGACCAGACCCCTGAAGACCCACCGGAGACACGGCTCCACATGCCCTTCGTCGATGATAAGCACACCAACTGAATGGAGAAAGAGTGGGGAGAACATTATTTCTACATGGGAACAACATTGCCACCTCGCCATCCCAAACCAAACTCGAAGACTTCCTAAAGAAAACCTGTAAAAACTCACCCATGCTGCCGCACGACAGGTCCGATTCTGAAGTCCAGCTCACTGCCGTTTAGGACCATGTACCGACTCCCTCTCCTCAGGTGACCTAGCCAGGCCGAGTCGCCCCTGAATATCGCCGAGCTCGATCATCAAAGCCGCCATCGAGCACGGCTTGATGAAGACCGCCACCCAAGCACACATCTCCTTCGTCATCTTGCTGCAACCCTCTAACGCCTCCACAAGCAGGTCATGCCCTGATCAGGACCCCCCCAGCCTTCGTCGGCACCGCACAGGCTTTGCCCGATGGCGTTGTTGGATATATGCCCTAGAGGAAATAAAAATATATTATTATATTTCCACGTTATACAGTAGGTTCCAGTTCTTTAACAATATTAACACAAATTTATTTTTGGAAATAATTAAAAACCTTAGGAACATCCTTGAAAGGTTCATGATATTGCTCGCAAGTAGCCTTAGGAATCATAATATGGGAAGTAAAAGACTCAAGGAGATTGACAAGTACTTCAGAATCAAGACCATATATTGTACTTATAGCATTCCAATCATCGGTTTCAGAAAAATTCCTAATGCATTTATACTCAAAAGGTTTGCCTCCTTATTACCTTTGTCCATCTCCCATTCCTCTCTCTTTGAAGCAATAAGGTTTATGAGCTCCCAAGCTTCTTTAACACTTTTATTATTGAAACATCCTCCAAAAAAACTATCAAGTCTTTCTCTATCTTGAATAGGAAGCCTTGCATAAAATTACTTTCAATTGTTTTATCAAATAACTCATGATTGATGCATTTGAGTAGGAGTTTATTAAGCCTCCCCAAGCTTGAGTTCATGCTTTCTCCCTCATGAGGCCAAAAGTTATATATAAAATTTCTATCAATATGTGTTTGATGGAGAGGATAAAATATTCTTCGAAAGGTCTCACTCAATTCTTCCCAAGTTATAATAGAAGGATTATCCAAAGAATGATACCACTTCAGTGCTTCACCCTCCAAAGATAGAGGAAATAATTTCTTCTTCAACTCACTATGAGATAATGCATTAGCTTGAAAGAGTCCACATGTTTCATTGAGCGAACGAAGATGATAAACAGGAGTATCTTTATCTTTTCCTGACTAGCAGTTAGCTTTGACATGTTCGATATAACCAGTGGAAACTATATAAACCTCTTCTTTTTCTTTAATAGGTTCTTCATAAACTCTATTATCCAATGTTACAAAACCTCCCAATAGGGAATCACAGAGATATGAGCCCATAGTGACAAGAGTGACAAACAAAAATAAAAACAACACATGCAATGAATGATTTCCTTACTAACTTTTAACTCACCAAGAGCGTTACGCTCCCCGACAACGACGCCAGAAAAGAGTCTTGATGTTCCACAAGTGTAGGGGGTCAATTGTAAATCTTTTCGATAAGTAAAAGTATAAATCTCACAAGGAGCTAAAGGAAATGGTAAAGGCAAAAATGGCAAGGTTTCACCGCGAGTACTAAAAGATGTAACGGTTTGGTGTTTTTGTTGGAAATATGCCCTAGAGGCAATAATAAATTGGTTATTATCATATTTCCTTGTTCATGATAATCGTTTATTATCCATGCTATAATTGTATTGATTGGAAACTCAAATACATGTGTGGGTACATAGACAACACTGTGTCCCTAGTAAGCCTCTAGTTAACTAGCTCGTTGATCAAAAGATGGTGAAGGTTTCCTAGCCATGGACATAAGATGTCATTTGATAACGGGATCACATCATTAGGAGAATGATGTGATGGACAAGACCCAAACTATAAACGTAGCATATGATCGTGTCAGTTTATTGCTATTGTTTTCTGCATGTCAAGTATCTGTTCCTATGACCATGAGATCATGCAACTCACTGACACCGGAGGAATACCTTGTGTGTATCAAACGTCGCAACATAACTGGGTGACTATAAAGGTGCTCTACAGGTATCTCCGAGGGTGTCTGTTGGGTTGGCATGGATCAAGACTGGGATTTGTTACTCTGTGTGACGGAGAGGTATCTCAGGGCCCACTCGGTAATACAACATCACAATGAGCCTTGCAAGCAATGTGACTAAAGTGTTAGCCACGAGATCTTGTATTACGGAACGAGTAAAGAGACTTGCCGGTAACGAGATTGAACTAGGTATAGAGATACCGACGATCGAATCTTGGGCAAGTAACATACCGAAGAACAAAGGGAACAGCATACGGGATTAATTGAATCCTTGACATAGAGGTTCGACCGATATAGATCTTCATAGAATATGTAGGAACCAATATAGGCATCCAGGTCCCGCTATTGGTTATTGGCCGTAGAGGTGTCTCGGTCATGTCTACATAGTTCTCGAACCCGCAGGGTCTGCACACTTAAGGTTCGGTGACGTTTCGGTAGAATTGAGTTATGTATGATTGGTGACCGAAGGTTGTTCGGAGTCCCGGATGAGATCCCGGACATCATGAGGAGCTCCGGAATGGTCCGGAGGTAAAGATTCATATATAGGAAGTCCCGTTTTGGCCACCGGAAAAGTTTCGGGTATTTCCGGTAGTGTACCGGGAGTACCGGAGGGCCATCGGGAGGGGCCACCCACGCCGGGAGGCCACATGGGCCTGAGGGGGGTTGCACCAGCCCTTAGTGGGCTGGTCAAACCAGCCCTACAAGGCCCATGCGGCTAGGAATAAGTGGGAAAGGAAAAACCCCAAAGAAAAGGGAAGGGAGACCAAATATGGAAGGTGTCCTATTTGGACTAGGATTGAAGTGGAGGAGTCCACCTCCTCCACCTCCAATTTCGGCCAGCCCTTGAGGGTTTGAGGCTGCCTCCTCCCCTCCCTCCCTCCTATATATACTAGAGGATTTAGAGGAGAAAAATAACCCTAATTGCCACGTGCTCCCTCTACTTCATCTAGATCGGTTTCTCCTCTAGTCTAGTTTCAGCGGTGCTTAGGCGAAGCCCTGCCGGAATTGTTCCACCACCATAGCCGCCGCGCCGTCGCGCCGCCGGAGAACTCTTCTACCTCTCCGCTCTCTCTCTTGCTGGATCAAGGAGGCGGAGATCGTCATCGAGCTGTACGTGTGCTGAACGCGGAGGTGCCATCCGTTCGGCGCTAGATCGGAAGGACCGTGATCAGGATCGCGAGACGATTCATGATTTGATCGCGGGACGGATCGTGATGGGATCGTGGGACGGATCGAGATTGGATCGCGAGATGGATCTTGATGAGATCGCGGGACACTCGGCGATTTGGATCACGAAGACGTTCGACTACATCAACCGCGTTTCTTAACGCTTCCGCTTAGCGATCTACAAGGGTATGTAGATTCACTCTCCCTCTCGTAGATGCTCATCACCATGGATAGATCTTGTGTGTGCGTAGGAAAATTTTTGTTTCCCATGCAACGTTCCCCAACTGTGGCATCTGAGCTAGGTCTATGCGTAGATGAGATCTCGAGTAGAACACAAAGGAGTTTGTGGGCGTTGATATTCAGATTGCTTCCCTCCTTAGTCTTTTCTTGATTCAGCGGTATTGTGGGATGAAGCGGCTCGGACCAACCTTACTCGTCCACGTACGAGAGACCGGTTCCATCGACTGACATGTAACTTTGTTGCATAAGATGGCTGGCGGGTGTCTGTCTCTCCCACTTTAGTTGAATCGGATTCGACAGAGGCGGTCCTTGTAGAAGGTGAAATAGCAACTTTTATATCACCGTTGTGGTTTTTGCGTAGGTAAGAATCGTTCTTGCTAGATACCCGTAGCAGCCACGTAAAACTTGCAACAACAATTAGAGGACGTCTAACTTGTTTTTGCAGGGTATGTTGTGATGTGATATGGCCAATTACATGATGAGATATATGTGATGTATGAGATGATCATGTGTTGTATAGAATATCACGACTTGCATGTCGATGAGTACGGCAACTGGCAGGAGCCATAGAGTTGTCTTTAATTATTTTTGCCGTTTTTGCTTTACTTTATCGCTATGAGTTAGCTATAGTCGTGGAAGCAACAGTCGGCGCAACAACCTCATGGCGACACGTTGATGGAGATCATGGTGTCATGCCGGTGACGATGGAGATCATGCCGGTGCTTTGGAGATGGAGATCAAAAGCACAAGTTCATGGCCATATCATGTCACTTATGATTTGCATGTGATGTTAATCCTTTTATGCATCTTATTTTGCTTAGGACGACGGTAGCATTATAAGGTGATCCCTCACTTAAATTTTAAGATAAAATTGTGTTCTCCCCGAGTGTGCACCATTGCGAAAGTTCGTCGTTTCGAGACACCACGTGATGATCGGGTGTGATAGACTCTACGTTCGCATACAACGGGTGCAAGCCAGTGTTGCACGTGCGGAACACTCGGGTTAAACTTGACGAGCCTAGCATGTACAGACATGGCCTCGGAACACAAGAGACCGAAAGGTCGAACATGAGTCATATAGTAGATATGATCAACATGAAGATGTTCACCATTGAAACCACCTCAACTCACGTGATGATCGGACTTGAGTTGGTGGATTTGGATCATGTTACACTCGAATGACCGGAGGGATGTCAATTTGAGTGGGAGTTTTAAGTAATATGATTAACTAAACTCATTATCATGAACATAGTCAAAGTGTCTTTGCAAATTATGTTGTAGATTACTAGATCGCGCTGTAGCTCCCTTGAATTTTTTATATGTTCCTAGAGAAATAGATTTGAAAGATGATGGTAGCAATAATGCGGACTGGGTTCGTGATTTGAGGATTGTCCTCAAATTGCTGCACAGAAGGCTTATCTCCTTAATGCACCGCTCGGTGCACCACCCCCTCTAGCGTCGTCTGTAGATGTTGTGAACATCTGACAGGCACGTTCCGATGACTACTTAATAGTTCAGTGCGTCATGCATTACGGCTTAGAATTGAGGCTCCAAAACGTTTTGAACGTCACGGAACATATGAGATGTTCTAAGAGCTGAAATTGGGATTTCAGGCTCGTGCCCGTATTGAGAGGTATGAGACCTCCAACAAGATTCTTTGCCTGCAAGATGATGGAGAATAGCTCAACCGTTGAGCATGTGCTCAAATTGTTTGAGTGCTACAATCGCTTGAATCGAGTGGGAGTTGATCTTCCAGATAAAATAGTGATTGATATAGTTCTCCAAGTCACTGTCACTAAGCTACTAGAGCTTCGTGATGAACTATAAAAGGCCAGAGATGGAGATAATGATCCCTGAGCTGTTCGCAATGTTTGACACCGCGAAGGTAGAAATCTAGAAGGAGCATCAAGTGTTGATGGTTAGTGAAACCACTAGTTTCGAGAAGGGCAAGGGCAAGGAGGGAAACTTCTTGGATGGCAAGTCAGTTGCTGCTCCAGTGAAGAAACCCAAGGTTGAACCCAAACCCGAGACTAAGTGCTTCTATTATGAGGAAAACGGTCGCTGAAGTGGAACAACCCTAGATACTTGGTAGATAAGAAGGCTGGCAACGTCGACAGAAGTATATTTGACATACGTGTTATTGATGTGTACCTTACTAGTACTCCTAGTAGCACCTGGGTATTAGATACCGGTTCGGTTTGCTAAATGTTAGTAACTCGAAATAAAAGCTACGGAATAATCGGAGGCTAGCTAAGGGCGAGGTGACGATGAGTGTTGGAAGTGTTTCCAAGGTTGATGTGATCACCATCGCACGCTCTCTATACCTTCGGGATTAGTGATGAACCTAAATAAGTGTTATTTGGTGTTTGCGTTAAGCATGAACGTGATTAGATCAAGTTTATTGCAATACGGTTATTCATTTAAGTTAGAGAATGATGGTTATTCTGTTTACATGAATAATACCTTCAATGGTCATGCACCCATTAAGAGTGGTTTATTGAATCTTGATCGTAGAGATACACATGTTTATAATATTGATGCCAAAAGATGCAAAGTTAATAATGATAGTACCACATACTTGTGGCACTGCCGCTAAAGGTCATATTGGTGTAAAAAGCATGAAGAAACTCCATGCTGATGGATCTTTGGACTCATTCGATTTCGAATCGGTTAAGACATGCGGACCATGCCTCATGGGCAAGATGACTAAAACCCCGTTTTCCGGTATGATGGAGCGGGCAATTGACTTATTGGAAATGATACATATTGATGTATGCGGTCCAGTGAGTATTGTAGTGTGCGGTGGATATCGTTATTTTCTTATCTTCACTGATGATTTGAGTAAATATGGGTATATTTACTTAATGAAACACAAGTCTGAAACGTTTGAAAAGTTCAAACAAAATCAGAGTGAAGTTTGAGATCATCGTGACAAGAAGATAAAATGTCTGCGATACGATTGTGGAGGTGAATATCTGAGTTACGAGTTTGGTATACAACTTAAGACAATGTGGAAGTTGTTTCACAACTCACGCCACCTGGAACACCATAGTGTGATGGTGTGTCCGAACGTCATAGTCATACTCTATTGGATATGGTGCGAACTATGATGTCCCTTATCGATTTACCACTATTGTTTTAGGGCTATACATTAGAGACAACCACATTCACTTTAATTGGGATACCATAAGTTCGTTGAGATGACACCGTATGAATTTTGGTTTGGCGGAAACCTAAGTTGTCGTTTCTTAATGTTTGGGGCTGCGACGCTTATGTGAAAAAGGGTTTTTACCTAATGAGCTCGAACCCAAAGCGGACAAATGCATCTTCATAGAATACCCTAACGTAACAGTTGGGTGAACCTTCTATCTCAGATCCAAGCACAAAGTGTTTGTTGCTAAAACGGGTCCTTTCTCGAGAAAGAGTTTCTTTCGAAAGATTGAGTGGGAGGAAGATAGAACTTGATGAGGTTGTTGAACCTTTGTTTCAACCAGAGAGTAGCGCAGCGCAGAAAGTTGTTTCTGTGGAGCCTATGATTAGTTGAAGAGGAAGTTAATGATGATGATCATGAAGCTTCGGATCAAGTTACTATCAAATCTCGTAGGTCGACAAGGACGCGTACTGCTCCTGAGTGGTACGGCAACCCTGTCTTAGAGGTCATGTTGTTGGACAACGACGACCCTACGAGCTATGGAGAAGCGATGTTGGGCCCGGATTCCAAGAAATGGTTAGAGGCCATGAAATCCGAGATGGGATCCATGTAAGAAAACAAAGTATGGGCTTTGGAAGTATTACCTGAAGGGCATAAGGCCATTCAGAACAAATGGATTTTTAAGAGGAAGACGGACGCGGACGGTTATGTCACCGTCTATAAAGCTCGACTTGTGGCAAAGGGTTTATCACAAGTTCAAGGAGTTGACTACGATGAGACTTTCTCACCCGTAGCGATACTAAAGTCTGTTGGAATTATGTTAGCAGTTGCTGCATTTTTCGATTATGAAATCTGGCAGATGGATGTCAAAACATTGTTTCCTTAACGGTATCCGTGAGGAAAGGTTGTATGTGATACAACCGGAAGGTTTTGTCAGTCCTAAGGATGCTAAAATATATGCAAACTCCAGCGATCCTTCTATGGACTGGAACAAGCATCTCGGAGTTGGAATATATGCTTTGATGAGGTGATCAAAGTTTTTGAGTCTATACAAAGTTTATGAGAAACTTGTATTTACAATAAAGTGAGTGGGAGCACTATAGAATTTCTGATAAGTATATGTGGTTGACATATTGTTGATCGGAAATGATGTAGAATTTCTGGAAAGCATAAAGGGTCGTTTGAAAAGAGTTTTTCAAAGGAAGACCTAGAATGAAGCTACTTAAATATTGGGCATCAAGATCTATAGAGATAGATCAAGACGTCTGATAAGACTTTCAATGAGTACATACCTTGACAAGATTTTGAAAGAGTTCAAAATGGATCAGTCGAAGAAAGAGTTCTTGCCTGATTTGTAAGGTGTGGAGTTGAGTGAGACTCAAAGCTCGACCACGGCAGAAGAAAGAGAAAGGACGAAGGTCGTCCCCTATGCCTTATCCATAGGCTCTGTATAGTATGCCATGCTGTGTACCGCACCTGATGTGTGCCTTGCCATGATTCTGTCAAGGGGTACAAGAGTGATCCAGGAGTGGATCATTGGACAGCGGTCAAGATTATCCTTAGTAACTAGAGGACTAAGGAAATATTTCTCGATTACGGAGGTGATAAAGAGTTCGTCGTAAAGGGTTACGTCGATGCAAGCTTTGACACCTATCCGGACGACTCTGAATAGTAGTCAGGATACATATAGTGGAGCAGCCATTTGGAATAGCTCCAAGTGGAGTGTGGTAGAAGTGTCTATAGTATGACATAGAGATTTGCAAAGTACACACGGATCTGAATGTCGCAGACCCGTTGACTAAAGACCTCTCTCACATGCAAAGCATGATCTGATCGAACCCCAGAACTCATTGGGTGTTAGATTCATAACAATGTAAATCACATGGTGATGTGAACAAGATTATTGACTCTAGTGCAAGTGGGAGACTGTTGGAAATATGCCCTAGAGGCAATAATAAATTGGTTATTATCATATTTTCTTGTTCATGATAATCGTTTATTATCCATGCTATAATTGTATTGATTGGAAACTCAAATACATGTGTGGGTACATAGACAACACTGTGTCCCTAGTAAGCCTCTAGTTAACTAGCTCGTTGATCAAAAGATGGTGAAGGTTTCCTAGCCATGGACATGAGATGTCATTTGATAACGGGATCACATCATTAGGAGAATGATGTGATGGACAAGACCCAAACTATAAACGTAGCATATGATCGTGTCAGTTTATTGCTATTGTTTTCTGCATGTCAAGTATCTGTTCCTATGACCATGAGATCATGCAACTCACTGACACCGGAGGAATACCTTGTGTGTATCAAACGTCGCAACGTAACTGGGTGACTATAAAGGTGCTCTACAGGTATCTCCGAGGGTGTCTGTTGGGTTGGCATGGATCAAGACTGGGATTTGTTACTCCGTGTGACGGAGAGGTATCTCAGGGCCCACTCGGTAATACAACATCACAATGAGCCTTGCAAGCAATGTGACTAAAGTGTTAGCCACGAGATCTTGTATTACAGAACGAGTAAAGAGACTTGCCGGTAACGAGATTGAACTAGGTATAGAGATACCGACGATCGAATCTCGGGCAAGTAACATACCGAAGAACAAAGGGAACAGCATACAGGATTAATTGAATCCTTGACATAGAGGTTCGACCGATATAGATCTTCGTAGAATATGTAGGAACCAATATGGGCATCCAGGTCCCGCTATTGGTTATTGGCCGTAGAGGTGTCTCGGTCATGTCTACATAGTTCTCGAACCCGCAGGGTCTGCACACTTAAGGTTCGGTGACGTTTTGGTAGAATTGAGTTATGTATGATTGGTGACCGAAGGTTGTTCGGAGTCCCGGATGAGATCCCGGACATCACGAGGATCTCCGGAATGGTCCGGAGGTAAAGATTGATATATAGGAAGTCCCGTTTTGGCCACCGGAAAAGTTTCGGGTATTTCCGGTAGTGTACCAGGAGTACCGGAGGGCCATCGGGAGGGGCCACCCACGCCGGGAGGCCACATGGGCCTGAGGGGGGTTGCACCAGCCCTTAGTGGGCTGGGCAAACCAGCCCTACAAGGCCCATGCGGCTAGGAATAAGTGGGAAAGGAAAAACCCCAAAGAAAAGGGAAGGGAGACCAAATATGGAAGGTGTCCTATTTGGACTAGGATTGAAGTGGAGGAGTCCACCTCCTCCACCTCCAATTTCGGCCAGCCCTTGAGGGTTTGAGGTTGCCTCCTCCCCTCCCTCCCTCCTATATATACTAGAGGATTTAGAGGAGAAAAATAACCCTAATTGCCACGTGCTCCCTCTACTTCATCTAGATCGGTTTCTCCTCTAGTCTAGTTTCAGCGGTGCTTAGGCGAAGCCCTGCCGGAATTGTTCCACCACCATAGCCGCCACGCCGTCGCACCGCCGGAGAACTCTTCTACCTCTCCGCTCTCTCTCTCTTGCTGGATCAAGGAGGCGGAGATCGTCATCGAGCTGTACGTGTGCTGAACGCGGAGGTGCCGTCCGTTCGGCGCTAGATCGGAAGGACCGTGATCAGGATCGCGAGACGATTCATGATTTGATCGCGGGACGGATCGTGATGGGATCGTGGGACGGATCGAGATTGGATCGCGAGATGGATCGTGATGAGATCGCGGGACACTCGGCGATTTGGATCGCGAAGACGTTCGACTACATCAACCGCGTTTCTTAACGCTTCCGCTTAGCGATCTACAAGGGTATGTAGATTCACTCTCCCTCTCGTAGATGCTCATCACCATGGATAGATCTTGTGTGTGCGTAGGAAAAATTTTGTTTCCCATGCAACGTTCCCCAACAGTTTTGTGGGTGTGGTTGAGCAATGAAACATGAGCAACAATAAAAAGTAAAAGAGTACAACAAGTGGCACAGTCCTTAATGATGCCAAGGACAAGCTGGTTGAGTTACTTATGATGACCAAACGTTCTTGACGACGGCGGGATAACGACATAGGTGTCAATTTCCACGTATCACTTGCATTGATTGTTGCTGCTGCTTATTCAATGTTGTAGGGATAGAGCCTAGCATAATGTGCACCAAAACCATTGAATACACATGCTTAAGATTGTTCTCTCAATCAGTAACCCCAATGCCAAGATCTATTAAGGTAAATACCCAAACATAGCTATAACTTACTCTAGGGTCCCTATTTCCCCCTTAGGTCACAACTCATTAATTCAGGGAATGGTAATACATGTCACTGTGACCTCCCATCCTAAACTTATTATGACATAGTGCTCTCCTCTAGGCCCATATAGGTGAAGTGCCATGTAGTCAATGATCTCATAACACCACTAGAGAATTACACTACAACATGATTAATCAACAACCTTTACTGCAAATAATTATGGCACTTGAGAACTTGCCTTCTCCCATATCCTCAAGAACACAAGGGAACTACTCACAACATATCATGGTGATCATGTTCAGTATGGTAATGATAATTATAACAATATGAAAGTAATGATCTTTCACCAATAAAACATAAGGCATCAACTACTAGGATAGCAATTATCAACTACAGGTGCAAATAGTGATCAAACTACAAAAGATTGATACAAAAGTGATGAGATGGGAATGTAGATGGTGGTGATGATGATGGAGATGGTGAAGATGGATTAGATGAATATGATCCCCTTGATGTGCCGAAGTTGGTGATGATGATGGTCTCGAATCCCATCCCCCGGGGGGGGGGGGGGGGATATCAGGCCAAAAACATCCTCCGGGGGAAGAACTAGGTTTCCGCCTCGTAGCTACGGTAAAAAAAATTAGCAAAAAATGGATATGGACAAAACTCCTTGGGATGGACCTAAAAAGTTCTGAGAGGTCACCAGGGGCCTCTTGTAGGCCCTATGCCCCCCTGTAGGCGCCTTGGGGTGGGGGCACCTAGGCTAGGCACCCAAGTCCCCCCAGGTCCCACCTAGGTGCCTACTTCTGGCTCCTACAATTTTCTGGTCAAAATCTTCGGGAAATAATTTCTTTTTTGTTTTTTTGGATCTCTGGCAGTGCACTTTCTTCACAAAGGTCCATTTTCCATCCTGACAGCCTCTCCGGGAATTAATTCTCCTATTCTCTTCATTTTAAGATAAACCACACTTAAATTGATGCAAAGATATGTTTGAAAAGGCGTGAATGTAGAATATTTATCCTCTAAAATTGTAATGCAAAATTCACGTATCAGTTCATAGTAACATTTACCGTGTGCATGTCACTTGAACAACAACGAATACTAGATATACCATGCATGGTGTCATGTCATGGTCGGGTATACATCATTGGCTTATTTTTAGGTTCTACATCCAATTCCTCCATTCTTCATCAACGAAAGTGGAAACCAACCTCAGCATGGTGAAAAAAGGTTAAACTTTGTCCATGGTGTCATGCTATGTGTGATGAGTGTATTTTTTACACTCATTCGGTCATTCCACCATTGTTTAAACCGGATAATCCCGGATATTCCGAGAAAATCGCTTCGGTCTTATCTCTAATGACTAATAAATGCAAAATATTGCAAATCCCTTTATGTAATTTGTTTCCATGGTAAATGGACCATATAAGGGAAGGAAATAGATCTATACATTGAAATATGAAGTGAGGAGATCGACCCATATCAAGAGAAGGCACCACAGGCTATCCAGGGAAGAAGACGACGTCTGGTACGAGCGCGCCCGCTCATACCAACGGTCGTATCATGCACCACCGACTTCGTGGTGTCATCCCTGACACACTTCATAAAAGGCTCGCGGCCCCATTCGCAATAGAGTGTCCACAACAACCTCCACAGAGCAGAAGGATCACCATCGGCTGATGTGGACATAGCTACCATAAGTACATCTACAAATATTACACGAGACATCGTTGACACAGTTGCACCTGGACCTACGACTAAAGTGCGTGCAAGACAAATAAATGGCCAGGTACTATCGCTCCTTTGTACATATGATTTAACTGACGAGAATATGACGTTACACTCACGTTTCAATTTACTTATACTCGGGAGTAAAGGAATCGATGAATTAGAAGATGAAGATCACTGTACGTTAAAACCAACGGCAGTATCACCCGTTGCATGCATGGCTTCTAGCAGGCCAACTCACGCATCATGCATGCTACATGCAACAAGACAAAGGCACAAGGGCCAAGCAATTTGGTTTTGGCTTCATGGACCAATAAAAGGAGAGCTCCTATATGACGCAGCACGCGCCAGGGAGCGGATGCGCGCACCCCCGCGCGCCCATTTTGGGCCGGCCCATGAGCGGCAGCGGGAAGCCCCTTATTTTCTTGTTTCATTTTTTCTTTTTTAATTAATTCGGGATTTCAAAAACTTTCCAAAATTAAAAAAATGCGAATTTCAAAATGTTTGTGGAGCCAAAAAATGTCCCTGAAATCTAATAATGTTCAAAAATTTGAAAAATGTTCCTGATTTCAAAAAATGCTAATGAATTTGGATATTGATGAACATTTTTTAAATTTGGTGAACACTTATAAACATTATGGTGAACAAATTTTGAATATGATGAACATTTTTCAGTTAGATGAACAATTTTTTTGAAAAAACATGGATGAACAAATTTTGAATTTGATGAACATTTTTTGAAATCGATGAACAAATTTTGAATTTGATGAACATTTTTCAAAACGATGAACAAATTTTGAATACGATGAACAAATTTTGAATTTTGATGTACATTTTTTAAATCCCGAAGAAATTTTTTTGAATTCGATGAACAAAATTTGAATCCGATGAATATTTTTTGAATTCGATGAACAAAAAATGTTCGTGGATTTGAAAAGAAAATTCGCAAAAGAAGTTGAAAAATTAAAGAAGAAAAAAGAAAAAGAAAACAAACAAAATAAAGAAACAGAAGAAAAAAAATGAAAAAGTATTTGTTCAAAAATGTTCAAAACGAAAACAAACGAATTTGTAAAAAATATTTCCACGATTTCAAAAAAATGTTCGTGAATTTAAAAAATGTTTCATGATTTTAAAATATGTTCACAATTTTAAAACATGTTCACAAATTTAAAAGATTTTCGCAAATTCAAAAAACAAAAGAATAAAAATGAAAAGGAAAAATAGAAAACAAAAAAAGAAACATAAAAGAAAAAAGAAAAAAAAACTGGCGGACCTCGCGCCCCACACGGGCTGGCCCAGAAGGAGCGCAGGGAGTTGGGGGGTGCGCGCTACGGCGCTAGGGGGCGCCCTACGCGCCATATAGGATCCGCCCAATAAAAGCTATAGTGGTGGCCAAGAATTTTTCTTTTGATGCGCCAGTACAACGTTGGGCCATCACATGAGTTCGGCCTCGTACGGCCCGGCCGTGGCTGATTCTTTTACGTCGGTTGCTCGAGACCAACAGAAGCGGCGACCGTTCTTAAATAAATAGTTAGCATTTATTAGGGTTTAGACGTGGGTTCTTTTCGAGAAGTTTAGCTATTGCTACTTATATTTGTCTTCGCTCGTAGCAGCTAGTGTGACCGTCAAGACATCCTATCGGAACCCTAATTATTTTGTCTCGTGAGATTTTATTGCAACTATCATATCCGCAATTTCAGATTGCTTAGCTATTATTTTCTTGCATGTTCTTTGATTTACTTGCAGGAAAAATCCTTCGTGGATAGGTCGATCACGCCATTGGCTCGGTCGATAATGTCGTGGAGTTGGTTTAGAGATTGCCGTGAATATCAGTCGTGTACGATTCTCCTTGCACGGTTGGTAACCGGATCGTGAGGGTGAGGTCCCAAAAAATCGTAGTTATCGTCTCTACTCGAAAGATCGGGACCCCAGTTCACATCATCGGCATTCCTAGAAACCCTAGCAGCCGCCATCTCCATACCCATCTCCATAGTTTGCCATATTTGTAATCGATTCATTGCATACGGCGACATTGTAAGACTTTATACATTCACTCATATTTCATCAATGCCATCTACAATGTTTTCCATCCGTGAGTTGATTGCGATGTGTGAGTAATCCCTTTAGGCCATGGGTTGAGGCACAACCTTATAGCCCTATGTACTTGTGCACATGATCATTGGTAATGACTTTACTTAATAAACGTTATTTGTATGTGTTGTCTGCAATGGATTTGTCTCTTGTCTTCTTCTCGTTCTAAGACTCCACAGGTGCGCGGAATCTCTTAGATCGATCCAAGAGGAGGTAAAATGCAGGGACGCATGGAAGGCTACACTGAACGCCGATGACAGTAAGGATTAGTATGGTAGTAGAAAGCAACTCGTTGGGGGTCTTGAGGTTTCGTTCGCGGAACTAAAACTTCTTATTGTCAGCGATACGGGGGTGGGCCCCCCTCTCCGAATAGGCAAGCCAGGTCACGATTGTGTCCCGACAACGGGTGTCGGTTGGCATGGCCTCTGGGCTTAATAGATCGACAAGCCTCAAGCACCGAGGCCCCCTAGGAACCCACCCCAGGGATGCCATTTCTCCCTGCAGATGTGGTGGGTCTTCCCACAAGTTCCTGGAGCAGGTGGCCAACCCCTTGACAGAGTCGTCCGTCATAACAATCTTCATGGGAAACTACTATGGTGATGAGCGTGATGGGACCGGTCGGCACGCCCCTATCTGGTCAGCCCCACCATGGGTTGGATGGTACGTAAGGAGGAGGAGGAGTTGGTTGGGCTTAAGAAAACATTGCCAAGGACAGTGAGGGTATGTCGGGTCAGCTGAGGTGGCAGCCAGCCGTGTTGCGGCTAGGGTATGGCGACATGACAGCTCGGAGGTGTCCACCAACTACAAACCATCCCCTAGGATGGGGGAGTCAACTCCTCGTAGCCATAGGGAGAGAGCCTCTCCTTCGACTATATAAGGGAATGTAGGGGAACGCAGCAGAAAACAAAAATTTCCGACCTACGCACTAGCCCAGGATCACTATGGAGACAGCATACAAGGTTTGATCCTTTTCGTTACCGACTCGTAGCGCAGCGGAAGTAGAGTCGATGACGATCGGCGGTGCAGATCCCCGCAGCTAGGATTTACAACCTCCCAACCGCGAGGATGTATACCCTCATCTGCCCCGCGGACAGCCCTCCGGGAGGCGGTCGCACAGTCCCCCGGACGGTGTCGCGGACAGCCCTTCGGGAGGACCTCCGAAACTCGGACTGTCACTCGGACAGCCCTTCGGGAGGACCTCCAAAACTCGGACGGTCACACGGACAGCTCTTCGGGAGGCACTCTCGAACTAAGACCGAAACTACGATCTCTCTACAGAGTTGCACACATACGGTATCATCTATCCGGCAGGGCTTCGCCGTCCAGAACTAGTTCCCACCGGAACCCAGACAGCCTTTCGGCTCTACGAAACTATTTCGTGGGAGGGAGAGAAGAAAGGCAGATCATGCATGCCATGTGTGTGAGAGTTGGAGTGGAGTTGGAGAGCACCTCTCCTCCTCCTTATATAGTGGTGGAAGGGGTGGAGGGGGCTGAAAATTCAGCCCACTAAACATGGGGAAAACATGTTCCCACAAAACAAGGAGAACATGTTCCCACCAAACAAGGGAAAAACATGTTCCCTTGTCCATGGTGCTCCAACATGGGGCCCCACCACCTCCCAACACTTCCCACCAATTGTGGAGGCTGCCCCCCACCATGGGGGCCCCCCCAACCCCTTTTGTCCAGCCACAAGGGGCTGCCCCCCCAAGGGGAGGCGCCCCAAAACAGCCCCCACGCTTCGTGGGATCTTGTCCCCTCACGCTGGGACAAGATGTTTTCCGTGACTATTACTTCTGAAAAATTCCGGAAGGTCCCAGAACATTTCCAGCACCCTCTAAAATTAACTGGACGTACTCCGGAACATTTCCGGTATGGTGGTTTAATTTAAAACCATCTTCGTTTACCCGCTAAACAATTTCGGCAGCTCCGAAAACTTTTTTCGGTTTTTTCTCCAGAAAAATTCTAGAAATTACCAGACCAATCTGGCAACCTCCAAAACATTCCCGGTGCTTGCCGAAACCTTTTTGGATCAATGGTTTTATCCGAAACAACTTTTCGGTTTTACCGAAACTTTTTCGGTGTTCTCTCCGGAACTTTTCCGTTGTCTCCGAAACTATTCCAGTGACTTTCTCTCGGACTCCTTGTCTAGTATTCAGCAGATAGATGACCCTTAAGCGTGTGACCCTATAGGTTCGGTGAAGTATAGACATGACCGGAACACTTTCCGATCAATGATCAGCATCGGAGCCGTGGACACCCATATTGACCCCTATACCCACACGAATAAATATTCGAGTGAACCTCCAGTTGTCATGTGCTATTCCTGTTGCTTCGCGATATGTTACAATACCCGAGGTGAGATTTATCGGCATCCCTGTGGATCAACAACCTTGTCCACTATGCCAGTTACCTCGTTACCGGTATTGTTCTCTTTTCTCGTTTCCGTGTTCCGGCATCCCTGTGATCAAATCACAAAGTGTCTGGCCAAACGATGATGGATACCGTAACACCGAGAGGGCCCGAGAATATCTCTCCACCGTCGGAGGAGCAAATCCCAATCTTGAGCTATCAAGTTATTTGACACACTTTTCCATGAACCCGTAAGCCGCCGTAATAGCCACCCATTTACGGATGACGTTTAACAAACCCCAAAGTTCATGAAGCAAGCATGAAGAAACTCGATACTCTCATGGTCTAAGGAATCATGCAAACATTAACCATCTCTGTGTTATAAACCATTAACTAGTGACGAATGTATCTCATAGCATAACATCAATTCGGGTCGATTCAACACAAATATTCTTCCAACATTGTGCCCTCAAAATTGCCGGCATAGCCATGCCCATGATCAGGAAAACAGGATCATCATGCAATACTTGAGCCAGTCTTAGAGGCTTGACTAGGAATATATTTTACCGTTTATTATCCCACACGTGCACATGAGTTTCCCTCCAAGCCTCGTTTTATTTGTAGACTCGAGAATCATTGCAGTTATAGCATGGAACATAAACATAATTATGAACAGGGAGATAATCAATAACATTTATTATTGCCTCTAGGGCATATCTCCTACAGACTCCCACTTGCACTAGAGTCAATAATCTAGTCAATGCTAATGCACTTTACACCTATGGCATACTGGTGTAAAATATGCTTTGCTTGTGGTATAGCCTGATGTCCAACGGATCTGACAACTTCAGCTTCGTGTGTAACTTTGCATATCCTCGCATTTTCACGCTTTCACAAAATTCATATTTTGTGTGGACTTGGCTTTGCATATGTGTGAATCATGGTCGAAACCTGATTTCTCAGACTGAGCTATGGAGCAACTATCTACAATAGTGTCCCATAGACCAAAGCCATCTTGGAACCATACTAAGTTCATGAATGAACTATATGATTCAACAACTTCTTTGTCGCTTCTTAAGCGTCAACATACTTAGCCTTTGTTATAGAATTTGCCACAGTATCTTGTTTGGAACAATTTCCAACTACCGTGCCACCATATTGTGTATTACACAAAACCCTTAACCTAAATCGAAAATCGCATGGAGCATTAATGAAGACTGTATCGATGTAATTACTTACAACGAGCACTTCATAATCTCTGCTTGCGAGAAAACATGTCATCAGCACTACTCTAGTACTCAATGACATCTTTCACTGTTGTCTCATGATCAGTACTTTGATCACTATGGTATCTATACTCGCAACAACTTTGGAGTATTGGACATATCTGGTTGTTTTTACATACCATGGAATACATGATTAATCCAAACACAAGAGTGTGTGGAATCACCATCATGTATTTTGCTCATCAGTGTTTTGGGACACCAAGTCTTGCATAAAACTCTTTCCACGTGACTTCGGCAAGAATCACTCCTTGACGGTTTTTCAATGCTAAAAGGTTTTAGCATCTTGTCAATATGTATTCATTGCTTAGCCCCATTAGGTAAATCTATCTCCATAGATCATCATGCCTAATATTGAGGCTATTTAGCCTAAGCACTTCATCGAAAAACTATTTTCAAATGAAGTCCTAATTCGTGTCAAGAAATTTATTTCCAATTAACAATGTGTCAAGTACACACGGTTTTTAGAAATATTATTATGCTCCCACTTACTTTCTTGAATCACAAGCATCTTCGATACCCATTTGATGAAGTCAAAACCCCTTTGACCATTCCATCAAAAAACAAAGATTCCAACTCCACTTTGCTCTCTTCTGTCCATCGCTGGAACTCTGAAGTTTGCATACTTACTAGCATCCTCTGGATCGACAAATTACTTTGGACTGTATCACATACAAGTCCTAGGTTTCATTCCCATCAGATGGAAATCCTTTTGTCATCCATGTTTCATATCTCATGATTGAAATATGTATTAATTGCTAGTTCAACCCGAACCGACTTCAAGCATCGTTACGGTGAGACAATCTCATCGTAGTCAACTCTTTGAACTTGTTTTTGCAACAAGTCGAGCTTTATGGATAAAACATTTTTATCCGTATCAGTTTTTAGTTCCATAAATATTCGTTAGACTCTAAGCCTTCCGAAAGGTGTATCAAGATTTTAATCTTGAAACATTGATATGGAAACTATCTCAGATTGTATTGGCATTTAGCCAATTCCGGAGTCAGGGCCCATCATCGCTTCCTTGTGTATCGTAGGTATACTGTTGTCTAACAACAATATCTCGTTTGCGCACCTGATAGGTTTGCACGAGCTTTGCCTACGTGGTTCAGCTGCAAGTTCGACCGAAGTCCATACATTTTATTGTAGAGACTTCCGTATCAGTCGCAGTAGGAAACTCCGGAATTACTTTCAAGGTCTCTTTCCTTTGATCTGATGACGAAGATACTGTTTATCTTGTCGAGTTGCACTGTTCTCCCACTCACCTTTTTGAAAGAACCACTTTCTTCAAAAAGCATACCGTTCTTTGTGGCAAACCTATTTGCCTCGGTATAGTGGTGGGGAAATACCCAATGACTTGGGATAACCTACAAAGTAGCACTTGTCTGATTTGGAATAGGTTTGTAACCTTTTACACAAGCCCCATATTCCAAATGTTAAGAAAAGATATAACATGGATGGGCGTACCATACCATGGCGTTATTTCAACAGACCTGATGGAGCTCTTTTCAGTGTAAAAGCCGCAGTCTCGCATCACTTTAAAAAAGATAATGGCAAATCTATTTATGTCATCTTTGATCTTACCATGTCATAAATGGTTCGATTACATCTTCACAGACTTTCCACTTGCAGTGGTGTTCCAGGAGGTGCAAGTTATGAAACCCCTTTCACAACTCATCAGACATTCGCTAAACTTGTAACTCAAATATTCCTTTCTGCAATCAAATTGTAGAAACATAATTTTCTTGTTACAATAACTTCTACTTCATTTTTGAAAACCTTCTGAATGAATTCAAAAGATCCAGACTTACGTCTCAACAAGTAAATATCCATATATCTACTTGAGTCATTTCTGAAGATAGATAAATCCACTACTTGCAACAACATTTATTGGACTACACACATCATAATGTATGATTACCAATATGTTCTTTGCTCGTTCCTTATGGCCTGTGAACGGTATTTCAGTCACTTCACCTTTCAGAGGAAAGTTGCAAGTGTCAGATGATTCAAAATCAAATGACTTCAAAATCCATCATAATGGAATTTTCCATGCGGGTTTCTCCAATGTGACCAAATGCAGTGCCACACTTGTGTGGTATTCTTTTAGTCTTGCGACATTTAGCGTCAGTGTTATGGATGTATCATATTACCATCAATATTCATAGCATACATCCCATCCTGTATGGAAGCATGGCCCTTCATGTTATTCATAACACCGAACATCAAAAAGTTCTCTTATGAATAACCTTCTTGCAAAATACCTTATGCAAAGGGCTAGAGTGTATGAAACTCTAAATGAATTATGAAAGTAAATACAAAGGTAATGTATTAATATCAGTATTCATAACATACATCTCATTCATAATGAAAGTATGGCCCCTATGTTATTCATAACATCGAACATCAAAAAGTTCTCTTATGAATAACCTTCTTGCAAGATACTTTATGCAATGGGCTAGAGTGTAAAACTCTAAAATGAATTATGCAAGTAAATACATAGGGAATACACTAATGGAAGGTATAGTAACATTTACTATGTTCCCTGTGTGTATCTAAACCTCATTCCTGGCTAGTCTTTTAGGCTGTAGTAGTTCTTACACCGAGTTGCAACAGAATGCAATCGAGCGGGTATCTTTGTGATTAACTCACAATACCCAAGAATTAGTGATTAACATGTTTAACCATAATTCCCAAGAACTATATCTTTGACCAGCCTTCTATACAACAAAAACTTGTATGACATTCATACATGAGCTGGATATCCCAGTCTTCTTTCCTTTTGCCTTTATACTTCTAACAGTTTCACTTTCAGTATTTCTCCTACTCTCAGAAGAAGCACCCAACTTAAGAGTGGCGTTAGCCCCGGACTTCCTAGGCGTGAAAGTTTCACTAACACCCTTCGGACACTTCCTTTCTCTTTAAGTTGTCGTTTTATTCACCATCATCATATGACAGGCGTTCTTATGGATCCCCTCTTATCAGTCAAATGCCTAGTAAACACTTTTACTAATAGTTTGCAAACAAACATGGCTTTAGATATCTCATATCTTTCAGCCTTTGTTTGTATCTGAAAATTAATTTTTAGTTCCATGAATATCACATAACTATCCCAAAACTTTCGAAGTTCGGGTCTCATGGAAGCAAACATATTTCACTTGACCGTAACGGAATTTTAGCTTTTTGGATCGAAGGACGAGAGTCATATCATCCATAGAATTAGCGGGAGAATACCGAAAGTATGCGATAGGACAAAGTCCTTCTCGGCACTCTTGAGGACAATCCTCATATTACGTTACCAACCGTAAAGTTTTAACCAGATATTTAACAGCTATTCAATTTTAATAGGGAAGGTGAAAACGCGAGCCATTATTCTACAACTATTATACAAACCACACTTAGACAAAGTTCATAATAAATTGCACTGAGAATTAAACAAGTTAATTCTATAGTGCGCTCCCACTCAAATCAATATCTCTCATCATTGATTATGAATGATTCAAGACACGAATTTTAATTCAACGCCATTGATGGTTAGCATCACTGATGACGAGAACTTCAATTGTTAGGCAAACTTGCCAATCACATCTCTATGTGACTCTTGTTCATCTTTCGATGCGTGTGTTCCGAGCTCATGACTTTCATGCCTGAACGTCAAAACAACCAAGTGATCTTGCTGCGAGGTCTTAACTCACCCGCCTCACACATCCCTAATCGTTCGTACCCATGTCAGCATGGCGCACCCCGAAAAGTTAGGTGCCGTGACGGTGCTACACTTGGGAGAACACTAACTACTTGATATTTTAAGTGAGAGATCACCCTAATAAAAGCGACTACCGCGCAATCAAGAAGGGTGCAACATAAGGGATAAACATCTCAGGCAATTCATAATAGCATGATATGGTATAGCCCTTTCTGACGGAGAAGTCTTTCATTTCTTCGTCTTCGGCATTCGCGTCGGTGTTCACCTTCGCGAAGATTGCCACCACCTAGTCGATGCACCAGATAATATTGCTATCTCTATAGCTAATAAAATAAGTGCATTACATAAGGTTGACACGCAGGTCATTAAAGTGCAATCATATGGCTCCAGCCATCATGCCGAATCATGACACGCAGGTCATGTAAATCAATTTACATCATATAGCCATCTCATACATAATCAAATTATTATGAACACTGCTATACCACATCACATGCACATGCAAACCATCCTGCAAAACCAAGTTAGACGCCTCTAATCGGTTCATGCGAAATTTTATTTTACGTGGCTTCTAAGGTTTCGAAACAAATCGAAGCTACCAACGTCCATCATCAAGCATGATAATCCAAGTGGCTAGATTAACATTGCGGGGTGTATGAAACACGAGATAATAAAATCTCGAGCCCCATACTGAACTTCGTCATACGCGTGACCCCCGTGCAGATCACATCTGCATTGCCCTTTCATCTGCGAATTTCATCTTTCTTTTGACTATGGCGGAACCCAAAGAACTGATAGCACTTCCTTGATCAATCAGGATCGCGGATTGCCAGAACTTTGTGAAATTCCACCATGCTGTCTCGAGATTGAGCAAACGCAAATTTCAGGGAAGCAACAAGAACATCGGGTAACATACTTCATCTGCTACCCGCACAAATAATTTTCAGCAATAGATCTCGTCTACTACCTAATTATGTTGTGCAACACCCATACATCTCTATGTATTCTAGATCGCAACCTGCATCTACGCATAGCACGGCTCTTGATGCCACTGTAGGGGAACGCAGCAGAAAACAAAAATTTCCGACCTACGCACCAGCCCAGGATCACTATGGAGACAGCATACAAGGTTTGATCTTTTTCGTTACCGACTCGTAGCGCAGCGGAAGTAGAGTCGATGACGATCGGCGGTGCAGATCCCCGCAGCTAGGATTTACAACCTCCCAACCGCGAGGATGTATACCCTCATCTGCCCCGCGGACAGCCCTCCGGGAGGCGGTCGCACAGTCCCCCGGACGGTGTCGCGGACAGCCCTTCGGGAGGACCTCCGAAACTCGGACTGTCACTCGGACAGCCCTTCGGGAGGACCTCCAAAACTCGGACGGTCACACAGACAGCTCTTCGGGAGGCACTCTCGAACTAAGACCGAAACTACGATCTCTCTACAGAGTTGCACACATACGGTATCATCTATCCGGCAGGGCTTCGCCGTCCAGAACTAGTTCCCACCGGAACCCAGACAGCCTTTCGGCTCTACGAAACTATTTCGTGGGAGGGAGAGAAGAAAGGCAGATCATGCATGCCATGTGTGTGAGAGTTGGAGTGGAGTTGGAGAGCACCTCTCCTCCTCCTTATATAGTGGTGGAAGGGGTGGAGGGGGCTGAAAATTCAGCCCACTAAACATGGGGAAAACATGTTCCCACAAAACAAGGAGAACATGTTCCCACCAAACAAGGGAAAAACATGTTCCCTTGTCCATGGTGCTCCAACATGGGGCCCCACCACCTCCCAACACTTCCCACCAATTGTGGAGGCTGCCCCCCACCATGGGGGGCCCCCCAACACCTTTTGTCCAGCCACAAGGGGCTGCCCCCCCAAGGGGAGGCGCCCCAAAACAGCCCCCACGCTTCGTGGGATCTTGTCCCCTCACGCTGGGACAAGATGTTTTCCGTGACTATTACTTCTGAAAAATTCCGGAAGGTCCCAGAACATTTCCAGCACCCTCTAAAATTAACTGGACGTACTCCGGAACATTTCCGGTATGGTGGTTTAATTTAAAACCATCTTCGTTTACCCGCTAAACAATTCCGGCAGCTCCGAAAACTTTTTTCGGTTTTTTCTCCAGAAAAAATCTAGAAATTACCAGACCAATCTGGCAACCTCCAAAACATTCCCGGTGCTTGCCGAAACCTTTTTGGATCAATGGTTTTATCCGAAACAACTTTTCGGTTTTACCGAAACTTTTTCGGTGTTCTCTCCGGAACTTTTCCGTTGTCTCCGAAACTATTCTAGTGACTTTCTCTCGGACTCCTTGTCTAGTATTCAGCAGATAGATGACCCTTAAGCGTGTGACCCTATAGGTTTGGTGAAGTATAGACATGACCGGAACACTTTCCGATCAATGATCAGCATCGGAGCCGTGGACACCCATATTGACCCCTATACCCACACGAATAAATATTCGAGTGAACCTCCAGTTGCCGTGTGCTATTCCTGTTGCTTCGCGATATGTTACAATACCCGAGGTGAGATTTATCGGCATCCCTGTGGATCAACAACCTTGTCCACTATGCCAGTTACCTCGTTACCGGTATTGTTCTCTTTTCTCGTTTTCGTGTTCCGGCATCCCTGTGATCAAATCACAAAGTGTCTGGCCAGACAATGATGGATACCGTAACACCGAGAGGGCCTGAGAATATCTCTCCACCGTCGGAGGAGCAAATCCCAATCTTGAGCTATCAAGTTATTTGACACACTTTTCCATGAACCCGTAAGCCGCCGTAATAGCCACCCATTTACGGATGACGTTTAACAAACCCCAAAGTTCATGAAGCAAGCATGAAGAAACTCGATACTCTCATGGTCTAAGGAATCATGCAAACGTTAACCATCTCTGTGTTATAAACCATTAACTAGTGACGAATGTATCTCATAGCATAACATCAATTCGGGTCGATTCAACACAAATATTCTTCCAACATTGTGCCCTCAAAATTGCCGGCATAGCCATGCCCATGATCAGGAAAACAGGATCATCATGCAATACTTGAGCCAGTCTTAGAGGCTTGACTAGGAATATATTTTACCGTTTATTATCCCACACGTGCACATGAGTTTCCCTCCAAGCCTCGTTTTATTTGTAGACTCGAGAATCATTGCAGTTATAGCATGGAACATAAACATAATTATGAACAGGGAGATAATCAATAACATTTATTATTGCCTCTAGGGCATATCTCCTATAGAGAAGGGGAAAGCCATTTGTAAGCAGTTGTACAATACGAGATATACACGAAGAACACCAAGGTAGGAGTAGGGTATTACACCTCACAGTGGCCTGAACCTGGTAAATCAGCTTGCTCGTGTGTGGAGTGATTGGAGTGTTTTAACCCCTGGTCGACCAATATAGGAGTTGCGTCGTAGCTTCGATATCGACAATCACCCGTCAACATATGGCGCGCCAGAGTGGGGCACCGTTGCGGCACGCCCATCGAGCCCCACGTGGAGGATGGCCCCGCCCGTGCTAGCCGTGCTCACCTTGGAGCGCGCCGCTCGGGCCGGCGTGGGTAGACCTAGAGGAGGCTGTCCAGGCCGCCGTTCTTCAAACGGTGTGCGACCTCCTCCAGAACCCTTCTATCACAGTAGGGGAAGGATCACCCATGTACCTGTGGCTCTAGGAAATCACCAAATGGGTGGATCTAGCCCACCCCCCTCCGACCGCTGGAGGTGGTCGCTCTTCCGGTAGGCACATCCATGCGCGCCCATTTACTACGCTGGAGGCAATATCATTTAATTCTCCATCCGAGATCAATTTTGCATCCTCCGAAGATCTTTTATATGAGTAAGTTCACCCACCTATGTCATCATTGGTGGTGGTGCATAAGCCGCCACTCACCTCCTTGCTAGCATCCACCTCTCATAATTTGAGTCCTTCTACATACTCCATCCACTCCATCCCCACACTCCTCTTGGGCATGTCCCATCAACCCACATGCATTGATACATTGCAGAAAAATGACAAATTTGCATACTTGACCTGCATCCCCTTCCGTATTTCACCCGCAACCACTTTCCGTCCTTCCCCTATGACATTCGAAGGCACAAACCGGGTGAGCCCTACTGACACATTCACTCATACTCGAACCCTAACATAACCCCCCCCCCCCCCCCCCTCATACACCAAGTTTGGTGTCATCTTCACTTCTCGTACTCGACCAATATGTTTCGCGGGTTGATATCCTTGACAGATTCATGACAGGATAGCTCTAGGATCGTGTGTGTATATGAGCCCACACATACATTTCATCAAAAACCACTGATGCCTACGTCTATCATAATCCTCAACCATAACCCCAAACCCTCTTATAAATGCAAGCCATCCATACCTCCGCTCTCTGCTACCCTCGTGGGACACAGTTAGCAAACTCACGGCGACGGAAATTACCTATGTAGTACAGAAACCTGGAAAAAAACATAGGGTACAGATATGTTCAACTCTCTAATGGTAACCATAGTCCATCGGGGAGCCTATCCCCGCACAGGTGGAGGGATGGAGACCAAATACGCACCTTCGCTCTCACCAATGGGTCGGCCAGTTAGTTTGTTTCTGTGTTTTTTCCTGTCTATCTTCTTTCAATTTTTTTCACTTTATTTGTTTTTTATTTTTCTTTTATGATTTTTTTTACTTTTTTTCCTTTTTTACTTTTAAATCATGAACATTTTTCAAATTCATTATTTTCTCGAAAATCATGACATTTTTGAAATTTCACAAATTTTATAAAAACTGAGAACAATTTGCAAATTAGTGAATAATTAAAAAAATCATGAACATTTTTTTAATTCATGAACCCTTTTTTAATTCGCAATTTTATTTGAAATTCGTGAACATTTTCAAATCTTGGATAATTTTTAAAAGTCATGAATAGTTTATTAAATCTTGGCTTTTAAAAAATATTCATGATTTTTTATCAAAATCACAAATATTTTTATAAATCCAAAACATTATCAAATTCATGAACATTTGAAATAATTTTTGAAATTCATGAATATTTTTTGCAATTCAGAACATTTTTCGAAATCCGTGAATATTTTTTTGAGTTCACGATTTTTTTTCAAGTTCGTGTACATTTTTTGAAATTCAGATCATTTTTCAAATAGTGAAACATTTTCAAAATTCGTGACTTATTTTGTGCTGCCGAACATTTTTTAAATTTTCGTGAATTTTTTTGGTAATCCCGATTTTTTTAAAGGAAAAGCACAAAATAGAAATAGAAAATGAAAAAGAAAAAGAAAAAGAAAAATGGACGCAAAAAGGGGCGCCCTGTAACATAATGGACCGTGCCAAAGTGCCGGGCTGGGCAGTGGGTGCCCCTGTTTTCCTTTTTGTTTTTTGCTTTTTTCTCTTCCTTTTTCTTAGTTTGCTTCTTTTAAAAAGTCGGGATTTCAGAAAGTGTTAACTAATTTGAAAAAATAATTTAAATTTTAAAAAATTCAACTTTCAATTAAAAAAATTCACGAATTAGAAAATAATCCCAGATTTAAAAATAGCATTAAAAAAGGTTCTGATTATCAAAAAATATTAACAAATTTGAAACAATGTTCGTGAATTCAAAAAAATATCCACGAAATTTAAAAATGTTCTAGAATTTCAAATAATGTTTGCCAATTCAAAAAATATTCACGAAATCTTAGAAAAGATCGGGAATTTTAAATATTATTCCGAAATTCAAAAAAGCTCGTCGATTAAAAAAATGTTAAAAAATTGAAAAAACGTTTACGAGTTTCAGAAAATATTGTTGATTCAAAAAAATGTTCACCGATTCAAAAAAATTCGCGAATTTCATAAATTATTCCCAAAAATCGAAAAAAAAATCGTCGATTCAAAAAAAGGTTCCTGAAATGTGTGTTTGTTCTCCCAGCTTTCGAACGAGCCAAAACGGAACGTCTTGGCCTGCTTGGCATCGGCGGCCTGACGAGGATGTGCGCGCGCCCGACGTTCGCGCCTTCCCCCTTGCTACCTCAAACCGGAATCACCCGATGCATCCACCGCCCACCGATCGATGGGTGACGCCCCCACCCTCCCATGGAAATTCCGGGGTCCAATCATATCACCCGTTCCCATCGTTCCTCGGTTCAAATCTATAGCGCCGAAGGACGGGGAACTAGGGCGAGAGATCGGGCGCCATGAACGGTCTCGTGAATGGCTTGTCTGGCGCCACGCACGGCGGGGCTGAGGACCCCGCGTCTAGGGCGGCCAACCGTGCCGGTGCCGCTCCAGGGGAAGGGGACCGCCAGGAGAGAGCCCGGCCGACGTGGGCCGAGGTGCTCGCGTGCTGTTTGATATAATGGCTATGTAGGCTGTAGGGAAAGAGAGTTCGGTTGGGGGGTCGGGAGTATGTTCTCTTATTCGCTTGTTGCAGGTAGTATCAGAGGAGAAGCAAGAGGAGAGGCGGGAGAGGTTGGAAGATGATAGGAGGCCGGTGCATCACGGGCATTATCCGCCCACGTCCACTCAACAGCACAATCTGGTTGCACTGCTTTTGCTTTGGCATTTGAGTACTTAGAGGCTAGGAGCCCTTCCGATTCCATTGTCATGTGTTCGTCATCTTTAGGGTGAGACAGGTGAAACGAAGGGCCGAGGCTGGCACGACCGCAGGCCGCATCAACAGACCATGAAATGTAGACGAGCACAACAGGTACCCAATTAATTATGTGTACTGTGTGAGGTTTATTTGCCTGTTTTACTCTCCTATTGCTTGATTTCTAGCGAGTAGATTATTCGACATACGTTTGCTCCTATCTTATTCTGCTGATATAAATAAATTTAGTCATTACTGAAAGCAAATGGGTTTGTTTTTTAACATTAATTTCCCGTTGCTGCAGATCCTTATTGGTTATAATGTTCAATTGTCAACATTTATATGTTATAGAAGCTCAAGTTGGACCGATCTCGGCCATGCTTTGAAGCCTTCTTTACCTTCTGAAAAAATAACATATAGTATTCGGAAAGAATGATATCAAAGGCGCCTCAAAAAAGGCAAACAATAATAATCAAGGCGCCTAGGTATTGCCTTAGCTAACATATTAGTCTAAGAAAGGGCTGAGAACATCAAAGTTAGAGGAAAGGGAATGAAGGGAAACAAAAAAAAAAGGATGAAGATGAGAAAGTGAAAAGGGAAAGTGGCCTGGCTCAAACCTACCAAAACAATTAAAAATATTCTTATAAGTATTATAATATTTATATTGCTATACAAGTGTTCTCGTTAAATAGTTGGACTGATAATATCATGCCCAACGCGAGATCAATCTGCTCTAGGGCTTTGTTGCTGGTTTGTCCCTTATAGTTAAGCCGGCCTTGTAGGTTTTGTTGTTGTTTTTTCGTTCTTTTTCGGTTCGGCTGGCGCCACCCTTGGTGTTTGTGTAGCTTAGCCTCATTTTGGCAGTCTTTCTTCTCATACAAATGATGCTTGTTCGAGAAAAAGTTCTGATAGTATCAACTGAAAGTTGCATACCGTTTGAAGATCTGATTGGAAGGAATGGCAGTCGTAGCTATATGAGTAATTTATAAGATTCTCTTTCATGGATTCTGAACTTCTATTGATTGTATGAAGAACTCTGATGAATGGAAGCGATACAAAAGACCACCTTCTGAACAAGAATACTCTGAGGATGTCAGTCAGCTCCGCCAGGGTCTAAATGTAGAGCCTACCAGGGAGGAGCTCAATCATTTGTCAAAAGCATGCTGTCGGCTATGGGAGCTTGACCTGAACTGTCTCCTCCCTGGTAACGACTACAGAATCGAATGTGGCCAAGGGAAGAAGGTTTATCAGAAGGGTGACATGGCATCTGAAAGCTTATTCAGCTGGCTAAAGGATGACGTACTGCGGAGGCCTACATACTCCCGGTTTTGTGCACTTCTTGACAACTACAACCCACGCCAAGGATACAAGGAATTAGTCACCCAGCAGGACAAGAATGAAGAAGCTGCTTTTATTGAGGAGATTGCTAGAAGTGCATCAATCAAATACTTACACCAGTATCTGGTGCTGAAGGGAATCACGTCTCAGGACCAGAAGGACTTCAAGAAAATGCTGGCATCCCTGTGGTTTGATTTGTATGGAAGGGGTGGATGCTCTGGTAGCTCTTCTGCCTTTGAGCATGTCTTTGTAGGAGAGATCAAGGGGTGGTGTCGAGGTGAGAATGAGGTCACAGGCTTCCACAACTGGATTCAGGCAAGTTATTGTATTATTTCAGCAGCATGGTTCCATTATCTGAAAGAAATGTTATCATGGTGTTGTGTGACCAATATGCAGTTTTACCTGGAAGAATCCAAAGGCAATGTGGATTACCAAGGGTACATATTTCCAAGGACATGTGGGGACCTGGTGAGTCTATGATCTGAACATACATGGCATATGTTTAAATCGTAACTCGTATGGGTCTTAAAAGATCATATGCTAAATTGCTTGTCTGCAGCCAGACTCTGAGACGCAGCTGCTCACCATTCAGTTTGAGTGGCATGGCTTGCTGAAATCTGTATCCAGTACATTGATCGGTGTTAGTCCTGAGTTTGAGATTGCACTCTACACGCTCTGCTTCTTTGCTGGAGAGGAAAATAACCATGTCCATGTTGGTCCATATGCGATGAACATCAAGTGCTACAGGATGGGGGTTAACAAGATCGGATCAGCTTTCCCTGTCGCAGAACATTGATGGTTTTGGTGGCCACATGCTGAAGGTCAGCAGTCTTCTGTTCCTAGATTGCTGGTCATTTTGTTAAGCTACTGATATACATATTCAACTCATTTTCGTCAACTGAAAAAAATGTGCTGTTTAATACTCCCTTTGTAACCTTTTATAAGACGTTTTTTGAGTCCATGACAGTGTAAAAAAACGTCTTATATTAAGTTACAAAGGGAGTAATTTGCTGCCATGTTACAATATGCACTATACGAAGTTTCTCTGATCAAGACATAACTACAGAATGCTAATTTAAAATATTTTTTGTCATTGGGTAATACTACCTCTGTAACTTAATGTAAGTAATTTGAACTGCAAAAATGTCTTACATTTACAGAGGAAGTACTCCCTCCTTCCCATATTGTTAGGCGTATTAGTTTTAGCACGAAAATTAGCGCACAATGATCGTTAGTTGAGCCATCGTACAGGTTGTAGCAAGGGAAGCATCCACAACTCAGGAAAAAAAGGGAGGCATGCACGATCTCCTTTGACAACGTTCTCCAGAAAAGTAGCGATCCATTGCGTGTCTTTAACAGCTCCAGAGAGGAAGTTGCGGCTTATATATTGGGATTGCATGCAAAACTAATACGCCTAACAAAATGGGAAGGAGGGAGTACTTAGTATCTGTTCCTTTCTTCTTCTAGCAGACAAAATAAAGTTATGCCAGATGTTAATTAAGAAATACTTATCATTTTACACGTCAAAGAGTGCATACTTACTTTGGCATAAGAGTTCAAAATAATATCACATAAGTTTTTGTTTTATGCTATCAAGAATGGGAAGCATGAAATGAACTTGTACAAGTAGGAACTCAAGGCGCTTGTGTAAGTTGTTCATGAAGCGTCTCAACCCTCGACAGAGAGGGCCGCGTGATGTTATATTGATAGTGAGAGGTTTCCCTCGAGGTGTTACAGTGGTCGTTAGAGGAGACCAGAGAGATTACAATAGGGAATTCAGATAGATGAGAGAGAGAGAGATTTAAAAGGAGTATCTCTCTGTAACTACCCTATCCTATACGTGAACCTCACGTATCGCTACAACCAGAATGGTTGTCACGATCAGGTCTACAAGACCATTACATAACCACGTTTAACACCCTCCCTTAATCTAAACTTCTAAACATTGCAAGTTTAGATTACGCTTGAATTCTTCAAACGGTCTTGTGGACAAAGCTTTTGTGAAGCCATCTGCAACTTGATCTTTGGAGGAAACAAAACGAATCTCCAACTCCTTGCTAGCAACTCTTTCCCGCACAAAATGATAGTCAATCTCAATGTGCTTAGTTCTTGCATGAAAAACAGGATTAGCAGATAGATACGTAGCACCAAGATTGTCACACCAAAGACATGGAGTTTGTATGGGACAAATACCAAGCTCCTTGAGTATAGACTTAACCCATATGATTTCTGCTGTTGCATTTGCCAAAGCCTTATATTCCGCCTCAGTACTTGATCATGACAGTGTTGCCTGTTTCTTTGCACACCACGAGATCAAGTTGGGTCCAAAGAAAACTGCAAAACCACCTGTTGATCTCCTATCATCCAAACATCCAGCCCAGTCAGAATCAGAAAAGGCACTAACAAGAGTGGAGGATGACTTGCTGAACGTGAGGCCGACACCCAAAGTATGTTTCACATATCTCAGTATACGTTTAGCAGCAGTCAAATGGGCTGTAGTGGGTGCATGAAGAAACTGACATACTTTATTTACTGCAAAGGAGATATCAGGCCTAGTAAGTGTCAAGTACTGAAGAGCACCTACCAAGCTTCTGTACTTGGTTCCATCCTCTTGATTCAAGAGATCACCCTCTGTGAGAGACAATTTTTCTGAGCTGGAGAGTGGTGTTGGAGAGGGTTTACAGCCCTGCAACCCTGCCTTGCTCAAAAGATCAGTTGCATATTTTTCTTGAGACAGATGAAGACCACCCTTCTGTATTTCGTTTTACCTCAATGCCAAGAAAGAAATGCAAGTCCCCAAGATCCTTGAGAGCAAATTCAGAGTTCAAATCATGCAAAAGAGTTGTGACTGCCTCATGGGATGAACTAGTAACAATGATGTCATCAACATAAATGAGCACAAAAATGACTGTGTTGGATTTGTTGTAAATGAACAAGGATGTGTCAGACTTGGAGGGAAGAAAACCAAGGGATTGCAATTTCATGCTCAAGCGAGAATACCATGCTCGGGGGGCTTGCTTCAGTCCATAAAGAGACCTATCAAGCCTGCAAATATGAGAGGGCTTGTCAGGGTGCTCAAATCCAGGACGTTGCTTCATATACACTTCCTCTTCCAGAACACCGTGAAGAAACGCATTCTGCACATCTAGCTGTCGGAGACTCCATCCTCTGGACACAGCAATAGAGAGAACAAGACGAATGGTGGCAGCTTTAACAACAGGACTAAATGTATCCTCATAATCTAGTCCATACCTCTGCTTGAACCCTTTAGCAACAAGCCGTGCCTTATAGCGATCAATGGTACCATCAGACCTTCTTTTGATACGGAACACCCATTTGCAATCAATCACATTTTTACTTGGATGGTGAGGAACAAGATGCCACGTATGATTTTTCTGAAGAGCATGAAATTCATCATCCATAGCTTGCTTCCATTTAGGATCCGCAAGAGCATCATAAACAGTGCGTGGTTCACCTGGTGAAGCAGCAGAAATAACAAGACCAAATTTGGTTTTATAATTGACGGGTTGTATTTTTCCTGATTGAAGGCGTATCCGGGGTGGTGATAGC
The DNA here is from genome assembly GCA_039707655.1 of Elymus sibiricus. NCBI lineage: Eukaryota > Viridiplantae > Streptophyta > Magnoliopsida > Poales > Poaceae > Elymus > Elymus sibiricus. The sequence goes on from CM077674.1 coordinate 261,914,312, forward strand.
GCGAGCACAGAAGATCCAGGAGCCGCGCTGTGTCTTGTGGGACAGAGGATCCGCCAGATCCCGAGACAGCAGCCCCAGGCGAAGTCGCTGGATCGGCTGTGGCTGGCGCAGCCTGATGTGGCGAAGAGATGGGGGAACCAGGCGCAGACAATCCAGGCGAGGGGACCGAATCCGGCGCAAATCCCGCACCGGGCCCTCCTGGCACAGTGGCAGCGGGACGCGGCTCCCGTCGGACGTAGACACGCGGGTCTGCCCCGAACCGCGTGGGAATGGCCCCAGGCGCCGATTGGGTGGACGCGCGCACAGGGGCGGGCTCAGCAGTGGACCGCCTCGTGGCGGACGGAGAGTGGCGCGGAGCCGGGGAAGGTGGGCTGGCGCAGTCCACCTGACGCGCGGGGGATCCCGAAGCTGATGCGGTCGGGCCCGACGCGCTCTGTCTCGCCGATCCCGAGGAGGATCTCGCCAGATCAGCGGCAGGTGCCACAAAATCCTCCTGAACTGCATTTTCGCCAGAAATTGCACCATTGGACATACTATTTTCTGCACTGTTGTTTCCTATATCATCAAACAGAGGTGAAACAGTTGGAGGAACATTAGTCAATAAAGGATCATCACTATTATCATTGCCGACACGATCAACGCCAGAGAGACGGGAAGGAAAAAGAAGTATTTCTTTCCTAAGGAGAGCACCGGCGTTGGGATGAAGCTTTGCAAATGGGAATTATGTTTCATCGAAAACGACATCACGTGAAATATAGACACGACCAGAAGAGACGTCAAGGCACTTGACACCTTTGTGTTAAGCACTATATCCAAGAAAGACACATTGCTTAGAGCGAAACATAAGCTTACGATTATTATAGGGATGGAGATTGGGCCAACAGGCACCACCAAAGACTCTAAGAGTGGTGTACTCTGGTGTGACATGCAAGAGACGTTCAGTAGGAGTTTCATTGGAGATAGTGCGACTAGGCCACATGTTGATAAGATGAACTGCAGTAAGAAAGGCTTCATCCCAGAATTTGAGGGGCATGGAGGCTGAAGCTAAAAGAGCTAAGCCAACCTCAACAATGTGTCTATGCTTACGTTCAGCTGACCCATTTTGCTGATGTGCATGTGGGCATGAGACATGGTGAGAGGTACCTATCTTTTGAAAAAAAGAGTTTAGTTTCTCATACTCACCACCCCAGTCTGTCTGCATGGCAATGATTTTGCTATCAAACTTTCGTTCAACAAGAGCTTGAAAGTTGTGAAAGACTTGAAACACGTCAGAACGTTTTTTAAGAAGGTAGATCCAAGTATACTTGCTAAAGTCATCAATAAAACTCACATAATAAGAATGTCTACCAACAGAAGTGGGTGCAGGACCCCAAACATCAGAAAAAATAAGTTGCAATGGCTTGGTAGACACACTAGTAGAGACAGGATAAGGTAATTGATGACTCTTTGCTTTTTGACATGAATGACAAATTGTTTTTCAGTTTCTCTCCCCAACAACTGGGAGTTTATTCCTACTAAGAATTTGATGAACAGTAGTAAACGACGGATGACCTAAGCGATTGTGCCACCTTTCAGCAGAGAGCTTGATGGCACCATACACTTGTTTATTGTATTGGCAGTACTGAGGAAGCAATGCATAGAGTCCTTCCACACAGACACCCCTATGGAGAATTCTCTTCGTGACCTGATCCTTGATCAAAAAGAAGAACGGGTGAAACTCGAGGAAGACATTGTTATCAAGGGCAATTCTATGAACAGAAAGCAAAGTTTTGGAAGCACTAGGAACATGTAGAAACTCATTTATCTCAAGATTTTTGTGTGGGGTTCTGATAAGTGATTGACCAATATGACTAATTCCCATACCTGCACCGTTTGCGGCGGTGTAAACTTGATCGTGGCCACGATACTTGTCATGCATGGTTAGCTTCTCCAACTCTCTGGTGATGTGGTTTGTTGCACCTGTGTCCATATACCAATTGGTATCGACACCATATGATGTATCTGCGGCAGCTGCAACCTTCTGTTTTTGGGAATTATCATCAGCATAATGCCAATCACAATCTTTGGCAAGATGATTTGTTTTCTTACAGATTTGGCACTTTCCTTCATAGCCTTGATAGCTTGGAAATTGCGTCCCCTATTGTTGTTGGAGGGAGGACGCCGCTGGTTGTTGTTGCCGGGGTGATAGTAGCCACCGCCACCATCACCTTGATAGCCGCCACCATCATTGTTCTGGTGATAGCCGCCACCATAGCCGCCGCCTCCTCCACTGTTAGGGTAGCCGCCGACGCCACCAGTGCCATGATGGCCGCCGCCGCCACCACCCTGATAGGCGCCGCCACCTGGGTAGCCACCGCCGCCGCGAGATCCGTTGTTGCCCCCGCCTTTCTGGGAGCGGTAGCCGCCCTTGTTGCCTCCCTGGCGGCCCCTAGAGGCAGCATTCGCCGAAGACTTGAAGCCACCGGCACCATTGCCATGATACATCTCGAGGCGCTGATCAAAGTTAGCCACCAGAGAGAAGAGGTGGTCGACGGTGATGGGCTCGGTGCGAACGTCAAGTGCGGAGATGAGAGGTTGGTATTCCATGTCGAGGCCGGCAACGATGAAGGAGATGAGTTCCGGTTCCCCGATAGTCTTGCCCGCCGCCGCAAGCTCATCGGAGAGGGAACGCATGTGCCCGAAGAACGCCGAGGCAGATTGCGTGCCCTTCTGTGCGTTGGTGAGGGCAGCACGGATGTTGTTGACGCGGGAGAGGGAGACGGCCGAGAACATGTTGGCAAACGCCGTCCAGATCGCATGTGAAGTTTCCATGGACGCCACCTGAACCAGGACCTCTCTGGAGAGGTTTTGAAGAAGGTAGGCGACGATTTGTTGGTCCTGGACAAGCCAGGGGGCATAGGCAGGGTTCGAGACGACCTGATCCTTGCCGTCTTTGTCTTTGGTGGCTATGGTTTTGGGAGGCTCTTCTAGAGTTTTGTCGATGTAGCCATACAAGCCGGCGCCCATTATCTGGGATCGTGCTTGAGCTCGCCAGAGGACGTAGTTCGTCCTGGTGAGAGGCTCGGAGGTGTTGTAGTTGAGGCCGGAGGTAGGAACTGCGATGGAGGTGGACATGGTTGCGAGGTGGATCGAAGAAGATGAGCTAGATGGGATGGAAGAGGCCTGCTCTATATACCATGTAAGTTGTTGATGAAGCGTCTCAACCCTCGACAGAGAGGGCCGCGTGATGTTATATTGATAGCGAGAGGTTTCCCTCGAGGTGTTACAGAGGTCGTTAGAGGAGACTAGAGAGATTACAATAGGGAATTCAGATAGATGAGAGAGAGAGATTTAAAAGGAGTATCTCTCTGTAACTACCCTATCCTATACGTGAACCTCACGTATCGCTACAACCAGGATGGTTGTCACGATCGGGTCTACAAGACCATTACATAACCACGTTTAACAGCTTGTTCGTTAATCTTTAGGTTAATTTACTTGTCAAAAGTGAAGAATTGACAAATCCGTATGTTGAAGGAGGAGGTATATAAATAATCTCTCTTTCACATCTTGACATGTTGAAAATAAGCAGTCAATAATATAACACAAAATTATTTATCATACCTAAGGTACCATCTGCAAAGTGCCATTTACCGATATCAGACCTCAAATATGGCTAGCAACTGCAGAAATAAGACGCCACCATTTTCAATGTCTACTTTACAAGGTTGGATACACGGTAAAACATAGAAAACAGACTTACATTTCATACCTATATTGGTACTATAAACAACCCTTCACATCAGGAACTCTCAAGTTCCAAATATGCAACTCAACCTAAAGAGCTACGTATGAAGAGAAGTAAACAAAACATTAGATCTTCTAAGGGTTGTACACTGATGAGGAAAAATCACCATTAATGGATTTTTCTTCATAAACACATTACAATGTACACGGAGTCTAGGACATTATTTGTCACAGAAGATCACGTTGGAGTTGGAGCAGCGGCAGCCTTCATGAACATGAATCTCCTCCTTGCGATGTTGTTTCCATTTTCACCTAGAGCAGCAAGGTGAAGCATCCGCCGCCTTGCTGAAGCCACGGCAATATCGTCTGCTGTTGGCTTACCCTGCACATCATGAGGTGGCGAATTGCTCCCTGATGCGACACTTTCGCCATCCAACTGCTTGAGCTGCATCACTTGCTTTAGGCTGTCAGCCACCTGTCTCATGGTTGGACGGTCCCTTGAGCGCTTTGCAAGGCAGGTGTTGGCCAACTTAGCAATTTCTCTAGTTCCCTGCCTAGAGTAACGGCCTTCAAGTCTTGTATCTATAATCTTGTTGAACTGCTTACTTCCGACAGGATACTGCTTTACCCATTCCAGCAGTTTCTGCTCATTCTTGGGGCGGTTCTTTTCCATAGAACGTCGTCCGGTGAGGATCTCATAGAGTACTACTCCAAAGCTCCAGACATCACTCTTGGTGGTGAGATGGCCTGTCGCAACGTAGTCTGGAGCTGCATAACCATAGGTCCCCAAAACCTGATTACAATAGAGCAAGTTCTCATAAAGAACTATTCTTGAATGCGTGAATGGAGCATGAGGAAACTCTGTTATCTTGCTCTGAAGTAAAATTAACACGTACCGCTGTAGACACATGAGTTTGATCTGCTGATGGCCCTTCCCTCGCTAATCCAAAGTCTGAAAGTTTCGGTCTAAACTCCTCATCCAGCAGAACATTGGAAGCTTTGAAATCACGATAAATGATCTAAACAAATTCGAGGAAATTTGATCATAAAAAAGATGGAATTTCTATGCTATTTTCCTAAGCAAAATCAAAACCTTGAAGGTTGGAGATAACACTTGTTTTAAAATCCCTCCCTTGACAAACATGAAATAATATTCATGACATCCATTTTCTCTCAACTATGTGGTTTAATTAGTATGATCACTGCACAACATAGTTCCATACAGAAATTAATGCTTTAGCACAAATGTTTTAACTTGCAAAATTAGTTGAAGCAACATGGAATGAGTACTGTATCCATCCAAGTTATGATCAGATCGATTAGATTTATTAATACAATGAATTAACTATCTAGGTATCTTGATATCCACAGCTATTCTGAATTCCAAAAATTCCAGAACTTACCGATAGGATGTGGTACTACACGAATTTATGCATTTTTCACTCCCTGTTATTTGCAAATCAGGTATCACTAAAGTTCCAATATACCCCCTCCGTCCCAAAATAAGTGTCTCAACTTTAGTACAACTTTATACTACATCATTGGACTCACTCTTGGCCTATAATAATGCAGTATTCTCACACGGAAAGGATGTTGTGGAAAGTTGGCAAGATGTACCTGAACCTCCAACCCTTCATGGAGATACATCAAACCCTGCGCAGCACCAAATATTATTTCCAACCTGACGCCCCATGGAAGAACAGGGTATGCTCGATTGAATAGATGATCATCCAGGGTTTTGTTCGTCATGAACTCGTAGACAAGTAGCCTCTGAGGACCTCGTTCGTTATGGGCAGCACAGTAACCGATGAGCTTGACGAGGTTCGGGTGCTCTACAACCCCTAGAAAATGAACTTCTGCCAGCCATTGTTTATGCCCCTGATCAAGGTTGGTAGTGAGACAAAAGGAACTCAAATAGAAATACTGGATGAATCCTTGGCTCCTAGTAGTATCAAATAGTCGGACAATATAATGATACTACTACCTCCGATCCAAATTAATTGACGCAGGTTTAGTACACGGAGGGAGTGCAATGCAATAATACTGAAAGCATGCAACCACGCATATAGTTGGCAGAATTCACACTGCACAGATGTTTGATTGTATTCGCATATTGCATATCATCAGAAGGATTGCAGCCTTAGGCCACAGAGATCAATGAACTACTCCAGCAACTGAAACAATTGTGCAAACCGTGTCCAAATTTAGGAAGCCAGCACGCGAAGAGCTGCTACTATAAATCGCAATTGGCAAGTAGTACTAGTAAACTGTAGGGTTAAATCCGGGCTAGATCTTACACTGAATCAACCTATGATGACGAAGAACATGAAAGAAAGAAGAACAAGAGAAGAAGACCACCGAATGAAATTCCTAATTTCAGCAATGGAAATAGAAATGGAGTACCTGGTGGCCGCTGGTGTTGAGCCTTTTGATGGCCACCACGGTGCCGCCGGCGGGGCCACCGGGCAGGCGGACGACCCCCTTGTAGACGCTCCCGAACCCGCCCTCGCCGATTTTGAGCAGCCGGCTGAAGTCGCTGGTGGCGGCGTGGAGCTCCCGGAGGCCGAACTCGCGCAGGCTGCTCGCGCCCCGCTCCTCGTACAGCTCCGGGATGCTCCGCGCCGACGACGCCGACCCCGACGACTTGCTCCCCGCGGGCCTCACGGTCGCGCCCGAGTCCTGGGACTGGGACTGGCTCGTGGCCGCGGCCGACGAGGACGCCGTCGAGCAGGTGGCCTCGGAAGTAAACGACGCGCCCGGCCCCGGCACCGGCCTCCCGTGCGGTCTCTTGCTCTTGCCCTTGCCTGTCCTGATCTTGCTCCTGAAGCGGCCGAGGCAACCCATTTCCCGGGAGAACGAAAGCTTACCTACGATTTCAGCCTCGTGGTGGCCTTGTTTCCTCCATGCGCGTGCGTGCGTGCGGCCTCCACCTCGTTCGACAGCTCGAACCACGAGGGGAAAGGAGCGCAAGAACCACGGCACAAAGCCGCCACAGGGAAAGTCAATAAAACCGACGCGGAATCCTTTGACGCGAGAAGAGAATGGCAGGCTGCATGGCGCCACCAAGGAGCACCGGGAGGCTCTGCTTTTTCGTGGGGAACAAACGATGAATTTCACCAACCTTCAACTTAAGTTTCGGTCGTGGTTTCTTAAATTTTGGTTGTAGTTTCTGAAGCCGCCTGTACACTATGAAGCGTAGGAAGAACGGAAGCAGAAAACGATGTGTGTGAAGACTACGGATTACGAGCCAAAGTTTCTGAACAGAGTTACACTAACTAGGCATGGCTGGTCGTATCAGTCAAACGAAATGGGTCTCCGATGGCGACCGGAGAGGATGGCTCTGACCCCACGTGCTTTTGCTATTCTATAATAATTCTACTATGTGCCAAACTAGTCATCGTATATATCTTGAAGAAAAGTACCCCAACTATGGTAGTTAAATAATGTGTGTAGGGCTACGAGTTTGATTTTTTTTAAGTCAAACACATTATAACTCTGCTAGTCTGTTCATAACAACCCACCTGCACATCTTCGTTTCGAAAGCTATTGAACATATGTTTTTTCAGAACGAAGACAAAAAAGCGTCCGGTTTTTGTTTTGGGAATTTTTTTTCAAATCTATTATAAAAGTTCATCAGAAATACAAAGCACATCAAACATAACAAAAATTATTTTAGACTACCGAACAACCACTACTGCCGCCAGAACGTGAAGCGCCGTTATCGTCGCTCCCTTATCGGAGCCGGCTTGACCTTGTCGATAACAACCGTGAAGCCTTCGTGCACGTGCCCTTAAGGACCAGCGTCCTGGAGCCTCAGTCGTCGCCGTTGAAACCTTGAATATATATGAAGCAACTGACACCAAATCTCGTCGTCACACACGCACGACGAGAAACCCTAACCTCGTCGTCCCAAGAAGACGGCAGGAATCTGCACTGGCGCTCCGTTGACTACGTCTAGATGGACAAACTCGAGGAGGATCAGAGTCTGAAAGACAAACTGAAAGAATACGCGTTGACAACTGCCCGAACACCACACTTGCGCTGACTAAATAAACCCAAACATATACTACTAGCCAGAGCGAGGATTACCCTCCCCGCCGTCGGTCGCCAAAACGGCAGGCAAAGAGGAGACGAATCCACGAGCTCACCGACGAAGCCTGGAGGAAAGAGTTTGCCTTAGCGTCGAGGGTTAATTAATTAGCAAAAACTTGTGCATCTCATTATAACTAAGCGTTTGGCTTTAACTCAATAAAGCCCATACACAGGCATTATTATTCAACAAAGTCAAGAACCAACAACAAAGAGCTTGGCTTCAAAGTAGAAAATGAAACACTTGGGGCGCGTTTGGTTGCTCGCATCGTTTTTAGGCACTTTGCATACTTGTCCCACTAGGGTCTAGTTGAGCATATGCACGCAAAAAAACATCATCTGCATGTTGATTGGTTGCCCCTGCATATTCTCTCCCTGCATCGTAGCAACGCCTCTACGCATGTGTTTGGTTGCTCGCATTATCTGTGCTCATACAAGTGCATGTTATTTGGTTGCATACGAGCATAGAGTTGTCGTCACCTTGTACCCTACTTGGTGAGCTTACCCACTACGACTACACCGAACACACCAACGCCACAACACTGCAATGGCGATGAACTGGATGAAGATGATGAAGTTCTTCAGCCCAAACTGACGATCCACCTTGCCAACTTCAACACTGTTGCATGCCTACTTTCGCACAAACTTGGAGTAAGCATCTTCTGCCGCCTGCCCACTCTTAAATACTCTGTGGCTGCTGTGCTTGTACCCTGAAACTTGTTCATTGCAAGCTTCCCATGAACTATAAACTCCTGGAGCCCTCCTGATGAACACCGCATACCACTTATCCTAACAGTGCACAAGGGTAATAGTTGAAGCAGCAAGCAATGAAGCGGAAGAGCAATAGTAAGCATGCATGATCATACGGCATAACACGTTCAACCTAGCACTACTATGGTGTCATCCTACCACCACATCCAAAAGAGGGTGTAATCCTACCACCGCAAGTTCGTGATCACCTTGAGGGGTTAGTATATACCACCTCACCAAAATATACAGACCATCAGATAGATTTCAAGCCCTAGCTACACAAAATACACGTCGTCATCGTCATCGTCATCCTTGTCGCCATCGCCATCGCCGTCGAGGATCATGCACGCCGTCACCACCACCAGAAGCAACACTAGTAGTAGTGCTTGCCTAGCCAGGTCCTCAGCCAGAGCACCCTGTGGGTGTCTCCCATGGCAACAAACCCAACACCCTGGGCTTTGTTGTCCAGCAGATGGATGAGAGCCGCCATGAGAGTCTCTGGGCTGAAGCTCCCTTGGTCCATGACGGCGCCATAGAGGTCAGGGTGGACGTCGACCGACTTGCTCTCCCTGATGGCGGTGGCCACCTCCTTCACTGCCTGAGTCATGCTGCTGAAGACGGTCTGCTCGTCCTCCATCAAGGCTCCCCTCTTCCTCTTCCTATCAAGCACCGGAACGTGCTCACCATCCTTGTCAGGACCATCAACGTTGATGGTGTCTGACTCCTGGGTGTCTGGATACTCGGGCATCGGCCAGCCCAGCGGCTGACCCGAGCCCAAGGCATGCTTGCCGGTTGTCAGCCCGAAGGAGAAGATCTGCTGCATCTGGTGGTAGTTCTAGATGGGTGTGTTGAGGAACTCTGCGTCCTTGGGGTGAGCCTAAGAAAGAAACAGGGCAGAGTGGTTAGTTAGAATGGCAAAGGTTCATAGGCTTAAACAGCTGGTTAGTTAGAATGGCATGGTTTGTGAGCTAACCGCGATGTGGCCTTGGTAGTGCTCTGCCTCCAAAAGGATCGAGTAGGTGTCCTCATCCCATGAAGCACCGCTTAGGTCTCTAAGCTTGGACGCGGTGATCCACCTCGCTCTCCACTTCCTGAGGTGGTTGTGGACCTGGGTCGAGCTGACCTCCTGTCCACAAAACTCGAACACCTGCTTTGCAACAGCGTTCAAGTGCACCTCCTTGAAGCCCTTGTCAGTCCTCACCCCATTAGCTATGATCTCACACATCTTGTTAAGCACGAACGTCGACAGAAACGGCTGCCACTTCATGTTGTTCCCCCTATCATCGTTCTTTGTCTTTGAGGCAGCCATTTATGCAGCGGCATGAGCTGCAGCATTGGACTGAGCCAGCACAAATGGAGGAACCGTAGCTGGCACCTCGAAAACGTCTGAATCAGGAAGCATCTGGTCAATGGAGGCTGGGAGTCCTCGATGTAGGATGCCGGAAACTGGTTCTCGGACAGGACGATGGCCTGACTAAACTCTTGCATGCTCATCTCCTACAAACGTAAGCGTCATCAAGACCACCACACACTACACATCGACATTAGGAACTACCAGTAAACATGGACAGGTCGAACTAGCACTAACACATGCACACATGGATGATCTAGTTCAAGACAGCACTACCAAATACTTGCACGCTAGCATACCACACATCAAAGCATACTACCAATCCATCCATGACCACTAGCTATCAATCCTTGCCGACATGGAAACAACTCCTAGCATGCTTCAAATCCATCACAATTAGCAACTAGAACATCACAGTCACACAGATCGGAAGATCTAACCCTACCACATGCTCACAGATCTAGCTAGAACTAGTAGAGGGGAGGGGGTGATTGAACTCATAGACGCCATCAGAGGAGCTGCGGAGGAGGTGCTGAACACGTCGGAGAAGAGGAGCAGTCGATTCACCGCCGCCGTCAACCGGTCGCCGGAGCAGTTGCGCCGCTTACCTCATCGTCGATGTGGATCCACGTCGGAGGGAAAGCTCGAGAGGGGGGAAAATGGTGGCGGGATTTTTGCTGCTACGGTCACCCTGGCTATATAGGGCGACCGAATCGGCGAGCGGGGACGCAAAATTGTCCCGTCGTTTTTTCGGAGACGCGTGCGAGCTCCCGCCATCTCCCTACTCGCAGGAGGTCAGTGCCGCGTTCCTCTCCCCTGCATCACTCGAGCCTGGCTTGCTAGAAACTGACGATACGGGCATTCCTAGCGGGCCTGGCTGAGGACTGCATTAAGGTTCATGCGGGCCAAGATTCTGATGCGGGCCAGGCAACCAAACGGCCCGTTTTCTTCCCAGTCGGGCCTGACTGGGCCTAATGCGAACAACCAAATGCGCCCTTGGGTATCAGATCCAGATAGAGCATGCACGTTTTTGAACTCCTGCTTCAACAGGTCGGAGGCGTCCGGGGCAGTTTTACACGCCTCTCGTTCTTGCACAAGTTGGTCGGTAGTCTTTTGTGCCTCTTCCCGGACAACCAAGATATGTTGTTCCCTGGAGTTGAGCCGGGCTTGCAGTTTGGAGATTCGCCTTTTGGCAACTGCGAGCGGAGGTTTAAGCTGTCAACACAGATATCTCTACTCCTAAAGGAGGACTTGGTAGTCTCGCCTCACTTCCACTAAGCCCACGGCAAACCCTATATTACGCACGCGAGCGTCGTATAGGCGACCTTTCGCTGAAGCGCAGCCAAGTTGGGCCAGCCCATTTGACACGTGCATTAACTCAATCAAATCGGCACTTTCCTAAAACAATTTCATGCATTAACTCATTCAAATCAAATCTTAACAAAATCTCAACTAATTCCAAACTTTTCTTGACTTCCACTACTCTTGCCAAGTTGGTCGGCCCATTTGACGCGTGCTCGCATTTTTATTTTTCGTTTTTTGGTTTCCTTTTTTTGATATAATTTTTCTATGACCAAATAAAACGAAAAATAAAAAATATTTTCCCTTCCACCTTCCACATTCGATTTTTCCTCCTTCGATCTATTTTTTCATCTAAATCGTTCAGCTCGAGACTCTATCCTCTCATCCACTCAAATGCAGCAAATCTCTCACGATGGAAAGAATCTGGAAGCAATCCTCTCCTTGCTAAAATCGGATGCAGTCTTATTAAATTGATTGGATCTTTATGAGTGCCATGAGAAAATGCAGCAAATCTCTCCAGAGGGAAGGAATCCGGCCGCAATCCCCTCTTTCCAAAAATTAGGACGCAATCCGATTAGATTGATTGGCTCTCCCTTAGTGCCATGCATGGAGATATATTCCGATCCATAAGATCCTGATCAACCAGCCATGACATAATGTCCTGAAATCATCTCCCCGCAGTGCAAGGACTTGCCATTAAATCTGAGAATAGTTTTATCTAAACCGGGTGTGTTGGGTCAGTTTTGCCTCATAGTTTTCTTTGGTTCCGGTATAAATGGGTCCAGTTTGACGACAGGTGGGTTTAATTTGGTTTCTTGTACGAAACGGCTGGGTATGGTCAGGTACGGGTACGAACAGGTACGATTCCACCATAGTTAAACCTAATAAATGGGTCTAGTTTGACAATAGGTGGGTTTAATTAGATCTTAACCCACACTTTACTTCTCACTTCTATCATTTCCCCCGCCCCCTGGGATTGACGGGTGGGGCCGGGGCCACTAGCCATTGACACAATCTTGGGGCAAATCATCTAACCCTTAATAAAATGTGGCAAAGCTGACGATAGGCCATGGCTCTTGCGACCACGACCGCCGCGGCCACCCGGATCGGCCTGCTCCGGCCACATCCGCGACCACCGCGCCCGGATTCGGCCTCCCCCCGACCGCCGCGCCCGGATCCGGCCTCCTCCGACTCCTCCCTACGGTCAGGGCATGGGGCTCTCGCGACCGTGATACGTCTCCAACGTATCTATAATTTTTGATTGTTCCATGCTATTATAGTATCAATCTTGGATGTTTTATATGCAATTATATATCATTTTTTTCGGACTAACCTATTAACCTAGTGCCCAGTGCCAGTTGCTGTTTTCTGCTTGTTTTTGGTTTTTCAGGAAATCAGTACCAAACAAAGTCCAAATGCCACGGAACTTTTTGATGATTTTTTTCTGGACAGAAGAGACCCTGGAAGCTTTGGGAGGAAGCCAGAAGCCTCACGAGGGCTTCACAAGGCAACAGGGCGCGACCCCAGGGAGGGGGGCGCCCTGATGCCTTGTGGGCCCCTCGTGGCTCCTTTTGACCTAATTCCACTTCTATAAATTCTCAAATATTCGGAAACCATCAGAGAGCCAGACGAGAAAACCCTACCGCCGCTGCAAGCCTTTGTTTTTCCACGATCCCATCTGGAGGCCTTTTCCGGTACTCTGCCGGAGGGGGAATCGATCACGGAGGGCTTCTACATCAACCTTGCTGCCCTTCCGATGATGTGTGAGTAGTTTACCACAGACCTACGGTTCCATAGCTAGTAGGTAGATGGCTTCTTCTCTCTCTTTGATCTTCAATACCATGTTCTCCTCGATGTTCTTGGAGTTCTATCCGATGTAATCTTCTTTTGCGGTGTGTTTGTTGGGATCCGATGAATTGTGATTTTATGATCAGATTATTCATGAGAAATATTTGAGTCTTCTCTGAACTCTTTTATGCATGATTGTTATAGCTTTGTATTTCTCTCCGATCTATCGATTTGGTTTGGCAACTAGATTGGTTTATCTTGCAATGGGAGAGATGCTTTGTGATGGGTTCAATCTTGCAGTGCTCAATCCCAGTGACAGAAAGGGACATGACACGTATTTGTATTGTTGCCATTAAGGATAAAAAGATGGGGTTTAATCATCTTGCTTGAGTTTACTTTGTCTACATCATGTCATCTTGCTTAAGGCATTACTCTGTTCTATACTTAATACCCTAGATGCATGCTGGATAGCGGTCGATGGGTGGAGTAATAGTAGTAGATGCAGGCAGGAGTCGGTCTACTTGTCTCGGACGTGATGCCTATATACATGATCATTGTCATGAATCCTTCATAATTATTTGCTTTTCTATCAATTGCCCAACAGTAATTTGTTTACCCACCGTATGTTCTGCGCTCGAGAGAGAAGCCTCTCGTGAAAACTATGGCCCCCGGGTGTACTTTTATCATATATTAAAATCCAAAAATACTTTGCTGCAATTTATTTACTTTTATTTTATTTTGCAATTTACTTTTTATCTATCACTATCAGAATTAGTCCTTGCAAATAACCGCTAAGGGGATTGACAACCCTCTTATTTGCGTTGGGTGCAAGTGTTTGCTTTTGTGTGTGTAGGTGCTGCTAAAGGGGTTTTGTGTGGTTCTCCTATTGGATTGATAACCTTGGTTCTTAACTGGGGGAAATTCTTATCTCTACTATACTGCATCATCCTCTCCTTTTCGGGAAATACCAACGCAGTCTACAAGTAGCAGGAAGAATTTCTGGCGCCGTTGCCGGGGAGACATCACCAAAATTTATCAAGTACCTTCGCATAAACTATCACCCACTTGCATTTATTATTTGCCTTTTTGTTTGCATTTGCCTCTCGTTTTCATCTCCCCCACTTCTAAAACAAATTTTACAAAAAAACACAAAAATATTTTCATTTGCTCGTTTGCTAGTTTGCTTGCTTTGTCACGATGTCTCAAGAAAACACAAAACTGTGTGACTTTTCCAATACTAATAATAATGATTTTATTAGTACTCCTATTGCTCCTCCCGCCACTAGTGCGGAGTCGTGTGACATTAATGTTGCTTTGCTCAATCTTGGTATGAAAGAACAATTTTCTGGTAGTCCTAATGAAGATGCTGCATCCCATCTAAATACTTTCGTTGAACTTTGTGATATGCAAAAGAAGAAAGATGTGGATAATGATATTGTTACATTGAAATTATTTCCGTTCTCATTACGAGATCATGCTAAAACTTGGTTTTCATCCTTGCCTAGAAATAGTATTGATTCTTGGGATAAGTGTAAGGATGCTTTTATTGCCAAGTATTTTCCTCCCGCTAAGATTATTTCTTTAAGAAATCAAATTATGAATTTTAACCAACTTGAACATGAGCATGTTGCACAATCTTGGGGGAGAATGAAATTAATGATAAGAAATTGCCCAACACATGGTTTAAGCTTATGGGTGATCATACAAAAAAATTATGCGGGACTAAACTTTGTTTCTAGAAATTTGCTAGACTCTGCCGCAGGTGGTACTTTTATGGAAATTACATTGGGAGAAGCTACAAAACTTCTTGATAATATTATGACAAATTATTCTCAATGGCACACACTGAACGAACTCCAACTGGTAAGAAGGTAAATTCTGTTGAAGAAATTAATACTTTGAGTGATAAGATGGATGCTCTTATGAAATTGGTTGCTAGTAAAAGTGCTCATACTGATCCTAATGATGTGCCATTGTCTACTTTGATTGAGAAAAATAATGATGCTATTGATGTGAATTTTGTCTCTAGAAATAATTTCAACAACAATGCTTATAGGGGTAATTTCAATCCTAGACCGTTTCCCGGAAATTCCTCTAATAATTATGTTAATTCCTATGGTAATCCATATAATAATAATAATAGGATACCCTCTGATCTTGAAAGTAATATTAAAGAATTTATTAATTCTCAAAAGAATTTTAATTCTTTGATGGAAGAAAAATTGAATAGAGTTGATGAATTGTCTAGGAACGTAGATAGAATTGCTCATGATGTGAAAAATCTCAAAATTAAAATTTTGCCACCCAAGCATGATATAAATGAGTCTATTAAATCTATCTATGTCTCCATTAATGAAAGTAAAGAAAGGACCGCTAGGTTGAGAGCTAAGCGAGAATTCTTAGAAAAAGCTATTCCACCCGGTTTCTATCGTAGTAATGATGAAGATATTAAAATGATTGGTGTCTCACCTATTGAATCTCTATTTAGTAATATAAAGCTTGATGAAAAAGGAACTGAAGATGAGTCAACTTTAGCTAGAAGGCGTCCCAATTATTTGGAGGGTGATGATCTTAATGATAAAAATGAAAAAGTGGGTTTGGAGAGGTCAAAACTTTAAATAGTGATGCACCCACTAATTTGGATTACAAGGACTTTAATTATGATAATTGTTCTTTATATGAATGTATTTCCTTGTTGCAATCCATGATTAATTCACCTAATGCATATGAACAAAATAAAGCTTTTACTAAACATATTGTAGAAGCTATGATAAAAGCTCATGAAGAAAAACTTGAGTTGGAAGTTTCCATTCCTAGAAAATTGCATGATGAATGGGAACCCACTATTAAGGTTAAAATTAAAGATTATGAATGCAATGCTTTATGTGATCTTGGTGCTAGCGTCTCCACTATACCAAAATCTTTGTGTGATGTGCTAGGTCTCGTCGATATGGATCCTTGTTCCCTTAATTTGCATCTAGCGGATTCCACTATTAAAAAACCATTGGGTAGAATAAATGATGTGCTTATTCTTGCAAATGGAAATTATGTGCCCGTGGATTTTATTGTTCTTGATATTGAGTGCAATCCATCTTGTCCTATAATACCTGGTAGGCCTTTCCTACGAACCATAGGTGCTATTATTGATATGAAAGAAGGTAATATAAGATTTCAATTTCCATTAAAGAAAGGGATGGAACACTTCCCTAGAAATAGAATTAAACCACCATATGATTCTATTATGAGGGCCACCTATGGAATTAATTTGAAGGATGACAACACTTGAAACTTTGCATTATGCCTAGCTAGGGGCATAAAACAATAGCGCTTGTTGGGAGGCAACCCAATGAATAAAATAATTTTTTTGTTTTACCTTATGTTTTTGTGTGTTTACATAATTATAGCCTCTGTTATGATTGTGTTTTTATATTTTAATTAGTTTTTGTGCCAAATAATGCCTTTGGGATGATTTGGAAGATAGTATAATTGATGCTGTTTGAAAACAGAAACTTTTGCGTCCAGTGCTAGAATTTTGATTTTTTGCTGGAGCGTTAGGACCTTCTGAATTTTTTACACAATATTGATATATAAATTTTCCACGTTGTCCTAATTTTCAGAATTTTGGGAGTTACAGAAGTATGACTTTAATTCAGATCTTTACAGATTGTTCTGTTTTAGACAGATTCTGTTTTTGTTGAATAGTTTGCTTATTTTGACGAAGCTATGGATCGTCTTTGTCGGGCCATTGGGAACCAGGGTACCTTTGCCCGTCTGCCTGTGGCCCAGGAAACGACGCCTAGCGAAGGCCCAAGATGCGGCCCATCTAAGGGCGCCGCGAAGCGAAGACATCTCCCGAGGCGCCGGCCTCCTGAGGACCCCACCTCAAGGCACAAGCCGCCAGCACTTAGCCGCAGAGGCGCTCGAGGCCTCGCGAGGCCCTCTCGCGAGGCTGCCTCCCGAGGTACCCTCTCGAGGCGGGCGCCCCAGACCATCTTGCATGACGTCGGCTACGCAGTCCTGTGCCCATCACGTGGGTGACGCGCGTAGCGACGAAGGGCGGCAGAGGCCGCGCCAGCGGGCGCGGACAGAGAGGCTTTCCTCTTTGGTGATAAGGGGGCAACCCCAACTGCCCTTCTCCAAAGCGAGTCCCAAGGACTACCTGTTTGGTGATAGAAGACCGAGATAGCAAGGCACGCAGGGCGGAGGTCATCACCGAGCCCACCGGCGCGTCATAGATCATGCTTTTGCAGGCGAAGACCGCCTTTAGTCGGGATAGACTGAGCGCCTGTCCCCTTTCAAAACCCGCCAAGTGTGGCAACCCTTCCCGCCTATGTTTTTGGGGGAAGAGGACCAGGGCGGCTATAAAAGGGACAGAGCTGTAATTGTAGAGAGGATCGATCCCTCTGCTTCCTACCTTGTAGGCGAGAACATCTCCTGGCCCAAAGCAATCCCAACCACAAGCAGGAGTAGGGTTTTACACCGCAAGGTGGCCCGAACCTGGGTAACCATCGTGTCCCCTGTCGTGCTCCCGTGTAGCGCTCCCGCCGTAGTCTCGCCGTGGCCACCTTTGGTTGGAAAGAGCTAGCTCGCCCCCAGTGTTCGAACCTCTAGATCCCCGGAGTCCCGGCTCTGACATTTGGCGCGCCAGGTAGGGGGTCTGCACCGGCTCTTTCCACCTCCTCGTCGCCATGGCCGACGCTCGCCATGAGCGTTACGCACGCCGAGCTGCCAGGGTGGCCCAGACGGAGCCCATCGCCCACGACGACCGTCGACGCCACGCCGCCGGCGCTGTCACCGACCCCGCTGCGAGGGAGCAGCAGGCTGCTCATGGCGTGGGAGCTCTTGTGCTACCGCCCCACCGACGCCGGCTACGACGCCTGGCTCAGCCGCATCACCGAGCTCGTCAACGCCGCAGGCGACGCCCCGATGCCCTCTCACTCGCTCCGTCCTCCGCCGTCTCGCGCCGGGGACGTGGCGTGCGATGCGCCTCCTCCGCCTCCTCTGCACAACGAAGACGCCCGGCACCACCGCGACGCGCGGGCGCGCGAGCCATCCTGCGGCGCGTCCTCTCCGGACCACGGCGAGCCTAGCTGCCAGATCGTCCGTCGCGCACCTCCCGATGCACGCGTGCTCCTCGAGCAGCAGCGCTAGCGCCAAGACAGGACTATCCAAGAAGTCGCGGTGGCCGGTCACCAGAACCGTGCCGCCCTCGTCGGCGGCGTTTCCTCCAGCTGCGTGGGCTGCCACGCCTTCACCCGCGATCTGCGCCGTGTAGTATGGCCCACCAAGTTCAAGCCGGATCTGCCTCTGCGCTACGACGGCACCCCCAACCCCGCAGAGTTCCTGCAGCTCTATGCCCTGAGCATCAAGGCAGCGAACGGCGATGACAAGGTCATGGCGAACTGGTTCCCCATGGCCCTCAAGGATGGCCCACGCTCCTGGCTCATGAACCTTCCCGAGGCATCCATCTCTTCGTGGGGCGAGCTCTACCAACAGTTCGTCGCCAACTTCAAGGGCACGCACGAGCGCTCCCTCACGCTCAATGACCTGCGCGCTGTGCGCCAGCGCCCTGATGAGACCCTCCGCAAGTACATCCAGCGCTTTAGCCAAGTGCGCAACAAGATCGCGTGTGCCTCCGAGGCCGCCATCGTCTCCGCGTTCTCCAATGGTGTCACAGACGTCCGTATGCGCGAGAAGCTCGCCATCAACGACGAGCTCGATTCCGTGCTCGAGCTGTTCAACCTTGCCGACAAGTGCGCCAAGGCTGAGGAAGGCCGCCTCTTCGTCCACAACGACCCCGACGTGGCACCAGACGCTGCCAAGGCCAAGAGCAAGGACGCCAAGTGCAAGGGCCCTGCCGTGCTCGCGGCGGAGCTCGAGCAGAAGCGCGGCCGCGAGCGCGACGAACCCAAGAGGGACAGCCGCCCTCTCTGCGCCTACCACAACTCGCACTCCCACAGCATTGAGGACTGCCATGAGCTCAAGCTGCTTCACGACGAGCGCCTTGGCCGCCACGGCGACCGCAACGACCGTGGCACCGACCGTGGAGGTGGCCGTAACGGCGGCTGCTGGGGAGACCGCAACAACAACGGCAACTTCTGCCAGGGCTGGTGCGACCAGCCTCGCGAGGCCGCCTGACGCGACCAGCCTCGTGAGGCCAACCCTTAGGCCAATGCTGCCCTTCCACCACTGCCACCGCCCCCACGACAGAATGATGGCAACCAGCCCGACCAAGACGCCGGGGGCTACCAAGAGCCTCGCAGAGTGGCCTGCATCCTAGGCGGAGCTCAGGCTCCCGCGTCCAACTGCCACTTCAAGCTGTTCTCTCGCGAGGTGAACGCTGCCCTCCCGAGGCCTGAAGCTTCTCGCCCCCTCAAGTCGTCCCAATACGCCATCACCTTCGACTCCAATGATCACCCCAAGTCTTCAAGCGCTGCGGGCACGGTCCCCATGCTGTGCACCCCCACCATCAGCAACGTCGCCGTCACCAAGACACTCATCGACGGAGGCGCCGGCCTCAATGTGATCTCAATCGAGACCTTCGAGACGCTCCAAGTGCCCTACGACCAGCTGATGCCGACCAGGCCCTTCTCTGGAGTGACTGATGGCTCCACCATCCCTCTGGGGCAAGTACGCCTCCCTGTCACCTTTGGCACCCGCAAGAACTACCATACTGAGCTCGTCGACTTCGACATGGCGCACATCGGCCTGCCGTACAACGCCATCCTGGGCTACCCAGCCCTCGCCAAGTTCATGGTGGTGACACACCACGCCTACAATGTCCTCAAGATGCCGGACAGCAGTGGCATCATCACCGTCTGCTGCGACGAGAAGGACGCGGTCCGCTCCCTCGAGAGCGCCTACAAGGCCGCCGCCACCGCCTACCCTACCGAAGAGGATGCCGCCGAGCCTCATGAGGCCGCACCCCGCGAAGAAGAAGCAGTTGTTCTCTCAGGACCGCGCCGAGACGAAGAAGGTGTCGGTGGATGGCAGTAGCTCAGGCCCTGCCTTCACCATCGGCACAGGCCTCTCCCTAGCATAGGAAGACACGCTCGTCACCTTCCTTCGGGCAAACTCGGATGTGTTCGCCTGGACGGCATCTGATTTGTCCGGTGTGCCGAGGGATGTGATCGAGCACCACTTAGCGGTGTGCCCCAACTCACGCCCCATGAAATAGAAGGCACGACGCCAGGCGCCAGAGAAGCAAGATTTCATTGTCAAGGAAGTTCAGAAGCTCCAAGAAGCTGGAGTCATCCATGAGGTGCGCCACCCTGAATGGCTCGCCAAACCCGTCGTGGTGCCCAAGAAGTGCGGCAAGGAGCGCATGTGCATTGACTTCACGAGCCTCAACAAGTTCTGCCCTCAAGATCCATTTCCGCTGCCCCACATCGACCAGATCGTGGACTCCACCGCTGCCCCACATCGACCAGATCATCGACAAGATGCGCCCTCCCCAGAGCCTCAAAGAGATGCAGCGCCTGGCGGGATGCATGGCCTCCCTTGGGTGATTCATCTCCAAGTTCGGCGAGCGAGCCCTGCCGTTCTTCAAGCTCTTGAAGAGATCCGGCCCCTTCAAGTGGACTTCCGAGGCCGACGCTGCCTTCGAAGACCTCAAGAGGTACCTCACGAGCCCACCCATCATGGTCGCGCCACGCTCTCGCGAGCCCTTGCTCCTATACGTGGCGGCTACTCCCCAGACGGCCAGCGCGGCTCTGGTGGCAGTTCGAGAACAGCGCGTCCCCGCACAGAAGAGGCCTGCCGCACCACCGACTCCCAAGGCCTCGCCGTTGCCTGCCGAGGCCTTGCCTCAGGAGGCCTCCAGTGAGCCGCCTCGCGAGCCGCCTCCCGAACCTCCCGAGCCTCATGAGCCCCTCGGGCCCCCTGAAGATCAAGGTGCTGCAACAACTACCCGCCTCATCAAGCACCCCGTGTACTTCATCAGCACGGTGCTGCAAGATGCACGCGAACGTTACCCCATGCAGCAGAAGCTCCTCCTCGCGCTCCTCGTCACCTCTAGGAAGCTGCGCCACTACTTCCAGGGCTATACTATCAAGGTGATCTCGTCTTACCCCCTGGAGCAAGTCTTGCACAGCCCCAACGCTGCTGGCCGTGTTGCCGAGTGGAGCATCGAGCTACAAGCCTTCGAGCTGGAATTCTGCACCACAAGGGTGATCAAGGGCGCAGCCCTGGCCGACTTCGTGGCGGAATGGACGGACCCGCCCCAGGAGGAGCCTCGCGAGACTGAGTCCCTCTTGCCTGGGAACGAGGTGCCTGGCGGCTGGACTATGCACTTCGATAGCGCCTTCTCCCGGCAGGGCGCAGGAGCTGGCGTCATGCTCACTTCGCCAACAGGAGACAAGCTCCGCTACGCCGTCCAACTCTGCTTCAAGCGCGACGACAAGGTCTCCAACAACATCGCAGAGTACGAGGGCCTCATCGCCGGCCTCAAGGCCGCCTCTGCCCTTGGCATCAAGCGCCTCATCATCAAGGGTGATTCACAGCTCCTTGTCAACTTCTCCAACAAAAGCTACAAGCCCAAGGACGAGCATATGGCCGCCTACTTAGAAGAGGTACGTAAACTCGAGAAGCGTTTCCTTGGCCTGGAGCTGCAGCACGTTCCTCGCGGCGGCAGCAAGGAGGCCGACGACATCGCCAAGCGAGCATCTCACCGCGAGCCCCAGAGCACTGGCATCTTCAAGGAAAGGCTCCTCAAGCCATCAGCCACTCCGCCAGCCGCGAGCACCATGCTGCTTCACGAGGAAGTCCCGCCCACACCACCCATGGGCGCACCAGACTGCGGCCCAGCCTCAGGAGCCTGCCTGCTGCTGGCGCTTGAGCCCCAAGAGGACAGCTGGGCCGCGGAGTTCAAGGCCTACCTGCTTCACGGCACCCTTCCAGAGAAGGACTCAGAAGCAGAGCGCGTGGCTCCCCAGGCCACCGCTTACTGCTTGCAAGACGGCGAGCTGTACCGCAGGCGCCCCAATGGCGTCTCGCTGTGGTGCATCTCTGAAGAACAAGGGCGTGAGCTGCTCGCCGACATCCATGGAGGAGATTGCGGTCACCACTCCTCGTCGCGCACCCTTGCCGGCAAGGTGTTCCGCAGAGGCTTCTACTGGCCCACTGCGCTCCACGACGCCACCGAGCTGGTCCAATCCTGCGAAGCTTGTCAATTCCATGCCAAGCAAATCCACCAGCCAGCGCAAGGCCTCCAGACGATTCCCCTCTCGTGGCCCTTTGCGGTCTGGGGGCTCGACATCTTGGGGCCCTTCCCTCGCGCAGCTGGCGGCTACCGCTACCTCTACGTCGCTGTCGACAAGTCCACCAAATGGGCGGAGGTCGAGCCCGTGCGCACCATCCCGGCAGGCTCTGCCGTCAAGTTCATCAAGGGCCTCATGAGCCTCTTCGGCGTCCCCAACCGCATCATCACTGACAACGACTCTCAGTTCACAAGTGGCCTCTTCAAGTCATACTGCGCCAGCCTCGGCACGCAGATCTGCTATGCCTCCGTGGCGCACCCGCGAAGCAACGGCCAAGCCGAGCGTGCCAACGCCGAGGTCCTCAAGGGCCTCAAGACAAGAAGCTTCAAGAAAAAGCTCGAAGCCTGTGGCAAGGGCTGGCTTGACGAGCTGCAGTATGTGCTGTGGTCCATCCGCACAACGGTGACCAAGCCTACAGGCGAGACTCCCTTCTTCCTCGTCTACAGAGATGAAGCAGTCCTCCCGTCTGAGCTCTGGCATGGCTCTCCGCGAGTCCTTACCTTCGACGAGGCTCGTCAGGACGCCTCGCGAGAGGCCGACCTGCTGCTCCTCGAAGAAGCATGTCGCCAGGCTGCCCTCCGCGCCGCCAGATACTAGTAGGCCTTGCGTCACTATCATAGCCGCAACATACGCCCACTCACGCTCGAAGTCGGCGATCTCATCCTAAGAAGGATCCTCTCTAGAGAGGGACTCCACAAGCTCTCACCCGTGTGGGAAGGCCCTTTCAGGGTTGCTCATGTCTCCAGGTCCGGCGCCGCCCGGCTGGAGACGGAGGACGGAGTTCCTGTGCCTAACGCCTGGAACATCCAACACCTCCGCAAGTTCTACCCGTGACCCTCACGTGTATGAACGAAGTGGGGCTGTACACGCCCCAGAGCCTCTCATTGCGTTCGCCTGATGGGCCCGCGAGAGCTCCTGCCCACGTCTCAGCGGAAGCCCCATGCTCCGCGCTGGCGGAACGATCGAACCACGATCATGCCCACGCCTAGTGGAAGCCCCATGCTCCGCGCTGGCGGAACAATCACCTGAGGACGCCCCACGGGCTGCACCAACCTCACGCTGATCCATGCCGAACATGGCAGCCGCATCTCTTTTTGGTTGTGTAATGAATTTATTACTATGTTGCAGTAAAGCTCTATTTCCTAAGATATCTTATGTGTTGCTAAGTTGCTTGCCTCAGGAGCTGTGCACGCTCGCGACCTTCCTCCTGCGCATCTCGCGAGCGGGGGCTGGACACGGTGCCTGTGCTCGGGTCAGTCCCAGCAGCGCTGCAAAAACCCAAGTGATTGAGCTCTGGCTCGCGGGCCTGCTCCCGTGCACGCCACCTCACCAAGGTCCTTGGTGTCTTGTCTCCTCGCGTGATACCCATGAGCAAGCTAGCAAGCGTGCACCGCTCCCCCTGTTTTTTATGAAATCGATGTAAAGTTATCACAGGGACAAGGCACTCAAAGGCCTCACGAGCGCTGCCTTGCGAGGCGACTCATGACAAGACGCCTTCATAAACCCCCAGGGAGCCTCGCGAGTGCTGCCTCGTGAGCCAACCTACGGCGACCGCCTCCGGCAAGTGCTAGCGGGAGGCCTCACGAGTAGGAGCCTCGCGAGGCGCGCCCCGTAGCCACAACACGGCAATCGACACTCGCAAGAGCTAAGTACAAAAATACCTCATGAGCCGCTCTTGGTGCCTCTCAAGTTTCCTCTCCCCGCGACCTCGCTGAGTGCCGATGTTCTCTCCTCCGCGCAAGCCACTTGCACGTCAAGGGGGACTTCCAGAGCATTGCACCTCAGGAGTCCTTACCGCCTCTCAGTGCCCTACACCTCCTGGCCTTGTCCAGGCAACGCGACCTGACATACCAGCGACGGCTGTAGCTCGCTCGGGGGCTGGGTCCTGACGACGTAGAGCACCAAGCCAAACAAGGGAAGGGAAACATGCCTCACAAGAGAGCCTCACGAGGAAACATGCATTACGGCAAATCATAAAGTACTTAAAACAAAAGGCATTGTCTTTACGCCCCCGCAGGGCCACGTTAATCTGGCACAGGTAAAAGGAAGGATCTAGGAGGTCGCGGCATCGCCGTCGTCTTCGTCATCGCCTTCGCCGTCGTCGCCCTCGAGTCCGCTGGAGTTGTCGCTACTACCGTGGGAGAACTTCACGATCAGAGCGTCCACATGGTCCTCCACCGCCTTCCCAAGGCTGTCGTGGAGCTCTTCAGGCACGGGGGCTATCACCCTATCGAAGTCGAAGCCGGGGTCGGCGCGGAGAAGATGGCTGAAGATCTGTGTCGCAGCCTGGAAGAGGAGGTCGTGGCACTCGTCCTCGATGATGCCGCTCACCCTCTTCGCTCCAGCCTCGAGCCGCTCCACGAGATTGGTGAAGAAGTCGAGGTAGCTGGCGTCGTGGGTCTCGCGGGGGCCCTCGAGCCTCTCCTTGCAGATAACGGCCAGAGCACCGCAGGCCCGAAGCTTGAGGGAGCGGAACATCTTGGCGTGCTCATGCTGCCGCCCCCTCGCCCGGTCCACTTCCAACCTCGCCTGCTCGACAACGTTGGAGACGTCGCCCACCTGCTGCTGAAGGGAGGCTAGCTCCGCCTCGGCGGTGTCCTTGGCCTGCAGCGCGGTCTTCCACCGGTTCTCTGCCTCCGTCAGGAGCTCCTTGAGGGCCTCGATCTCCTTCTGAAGTCCTTCGCGCTTCTCCGTGAAGTGGTCCTCCTGGAACTTCAGCTTCTTGTTGTGATCTGCAACAAGCGCCAGGCGGCTCCTCTCTATCCTCGCATTGGCGTCCTCCTGGAGCTTCTTCTCCTTGGCCTCCAACTTGGCGTTGGCGGCCTCCATGCGCTTGGTGTAGGCGTCCTGGGCGGCGGCCACCTGGTGATCCAGCGTGTCCAGGCGCTCGCGCTCCATGGACTGCTCGGCCACCGTCCGCGCGAGCTCCCATTCGCGGATCGCGAGGTCTGCCTCCCGAGCCGCGAGTTCCTCCTCGCGGGAAGCGACGGCCTTCTCCCGTGTCTGGAACAGCTGCTCTTGCGCGGTGTGCTGTTCTCGCAGCAACCTCGTGCGAGCCTCGGCCTCCTCGCGATGCTTCTCGGCCGCGTCTGCCTCCCGGAGGGCGCTCTCGAAGACCTCCTTCGCCTTGGTGGCAGACTTCTCGAGCTTCTCCTGCGCGACCTTGTCCTGGCGATGGCCCAGCTTGACGGCGACGTCGAGCCGGCGCCACCCCTCAACAAGGCTCAGGCGCTCCTCGGCGAGGCGCCCCTCAGCCTCCTGGAACTCCGCCTTGAGCTGGCCCAGAGCTCCCCTTGCGGTCCGCAGGACCCCGCGCCTGAGTAAGGTGCGGTTGCGCACCAGCGTCAGGGCCCAAGTAGGGTCTGACTCCTCGCCGCCCCCCGCCGTCATGTCCTGGGAAGACTCGGCGTCGTTCATCAGCAGCGGGGGATTCGCTGGGGCTTCCTCCTCCTCTTACTGCGGCGGAACCCCCCGCGGGCTCGCCACGCCCGCGGCGGGAGCCTCGTGCGCAGGCGAGTGCTGGGGGCTGCCTAAAGTGCCTCCGGCGTCCGCGGCACTCGGCGGAGGAGTTGGCACCTCCGCCTCCCCCATCTCCAGGTCCGTCCCCTCCACGGGCACCTCGGGAGCCGTGGCGCCGCCTCCGGACGCCGCCTCCCGAGGCTCGGCATCCCCAGCTTCAGGAGCCGTGTCCACCTGCGGCTCCGGAGGGACCGCTCGCTCCTTCTCCGCCTCCACGCGCTCCGTTTCGGCATCGGAGCGGCGGGTGGCCCCTTCTCGCCCCTCGGCGCCCGCGGGCAGGCGCCGGCCCCCCCTCCGAGACAGGGGTCCTCTTCATTGTCTTCTTCTTCTTCTCCTTCTTTATGGATGCCCTGTGCGAGGCGGAGGCTCAGCCCCAGGCTGCGGGGCAAATGCAAAATGGAATAGGTAAGAGAGGCACTTACTCGTCATTGGCAACCCACTTCCTTTTCTTCAGGGCCAATGGCGGGCGGTCCTCGCTGTCGCTCTCGCGAGGCCTCCTCCTGAGACCTTCTCCTGAGGTGCCCTTCTGAGGCCCGCCGGCCTTGCCCTCGGCGTCGTTCTTCTCGGCGGGGGGCTTACTCGTCCCTCCGCCCACACCAGCGTCCTCCGCGGGGGGCACGGTGCCCCCGCCGCCGGCATCCATCTCCTCCACGCGCGGCTCGCCTGCCGTCGTGCTAGAGCTCCCTTCGCCGCCCGCCTCAGCAGGATGGGAGGGCTTGACCCTGAATCGGGCGTCGTCGTCGTCGTCGTCCTCGAGGTCGCGGATGAGTTCGCGGCGGGTCCGCATGGCGGGGCCGCCGTCACTCCCCTCCGCATCGCCGCCCGAGGCGTTGGAGTCGTCCAGGTCCCCCGAGCCAGGGACCACCACGATCGGGTTCTCGCGAGGCCCCTCATGGCCTTCCGGCACAAGGCCCCACTCGTCGAAGACCGGCATCTCCACGACCAGCTCCTTGGTCCCCTTATAGCGGTACAGCGGGAGCGCGTCTTCGAGCGGGTCTCCCGTGGTGCTGCCGAGCTTGATATGCATGATTCCTTCCAGCACATCTGACTTCAGGCTGGCGATGCTCAGCCGCATGGGATCCCTTGAGCCGGTGATTTTCCACACCGGGCGCGAGCGCAGCTGGAGTGGTGCGATGCGTTGCTGCAGGAACTCCTTGACGACCATCGCCCCCGTGAGGCGCGCCACCTTGTGGTCCGCCAGCCGCTCCCAGACGGGCGCCAACCTCGGGTCGGTGAGATTCTCATTCTCCCCCCCAAGCTCTTCATGGCAGGGGCCGTCGGCTCCATCAGCAGCTGGTTGTGGTGGCGCGCATCCATGTTGATCCAGCGCTGCCGGTAGGCTTCCACCTTCTTAGGGATCTTCAGGCTGATGATGTCGTTCTTCGTCACCTTGACGGCGAGGAATGAGGTGCACGCGGAGCGGTGGTTCGCCGCGGAGATCCGCAGGCTGAAGAAGTGGCGGAAGAGTGACACCGAGGGCATCACGCCCACGAAGGCCTCACAGTAGAAGGCGAAGATGGCGAGGAGGAAGATGGAGTTGGGTTGAAGGTGGAGAGCCTGGATCTGGTAGTGGGTGAGGATGGCGTTGAAGAAGTCCGAGAACGGTGGCACCAGGCCGGCGTAGATGCTGTGGATGAAGACGTGGAATGTCGTCGCCTCCAGATCGCGCCGCGCGCGTGCGCCCGGCCAGATCTTCGTCGCCCCGTTCTCATTCTGGTCACCGGCGACCATTGAGAGCACCTTGTCCAGGCCCTCTTGGTTCACGATGATGGAGGGCTATAGAGCCGGCTCCACAACCGGCGCGCTCAGTGCCGCGGCCGCCGCCTTGCCTTTCTTGCCGGCGGGCGCCATTGCTACGGGGTGAAGCTTGGGAAGCGAAAGAGGAAGGAGCGGCGCTCGGGGAAGGAGGTGCGAGAGATCAGGCGCTGGTGGAGCAGCAGAAGGGAAGCAATGATGGTCTGCGCCCCGCGCGGGCAGGCTTTATGGCAGGCGCAAGCGGTTACCGAGGCGTAGTGGGGAAGTGGGGGCATCCCACGTCCCGTCATGCACCACGCATCGAGCCTTGGCCCCGCAGTCTATTAGGGCCCGCGCCGTTTCGCTCCCAACGGGCGGGAACGTGCGCGCCACGGGCCCGGGGGCTACTATCGGGCCATTGGGAACCAGGGTACCTTGGCCCGTCTGCATGTGGCCCAGGAAACGACGCTTGTCGAAGGCCCAAGACGCGGCCCATCTAAGGGCGCCGTGAAGCGAAGACATCTCCTGAGGCACCGGCCTCCTGAGGACCCCACGTCAAGGCACGAGCTGCCAGCACTTAGCTGCAGAGGCGGTCGCGGCCTCGCGAGGCCCTCTCGTGAGGTTGCCTCCCAAGGTAGGCGCCCGAGGCCATCTTGCCTGACGTCGGCTGCGCGGTCCTGTGCCCATCACGTGGGTGACGCGCGTAGCGACGAAGGGCGGCAGAGGCTGCGCCAGCGGGCGCGGACAGAGAGGCTTTCCTCTTTGGTAATAAGGGGGCAACCCCAGCTGCCCATCTCCAAAGCGAGTCCCAAGGACTACCCGTTTGGTGATAGAAGACTGAGACAACAAGGCACGCAGGGCGGAGGTCATCATCGAGCCCACCGGCGCGTCATAGATCATGCTTCTGCAGGCGAAGACCGCCTTTAGTCAGGATAGATTGAGCGCCTGTCCCCTTTCAAAACCAGCCAAGTGTGGCAACCCTTCCCGCCTAAGTTTTTGGGGGAAGAGGACCAGGGCGGCTATAAAAGGGACAGAGCTGCCATTGTAGAGAGGATCGATCCCTCTGCTTCCTACCTTGTACGCGAGAACATCTCCTCGCCCAAAGCAATCCCAACCACAAGCAAGAGTAGGGTTTTACACTGCAAGGTGGCCCGAACCTGGGTAACCGTCGTGTCCCCTATCGTGCTCCCGCGTAGCGCTCCCACCGTAGTCTCGCCATGGCCACCTTTGGTCGGAAAGAGCTAGCTCGCCCCCAGTGTTTGAACCTCTAGATCCCCGGAGTCCCGGCTCCGACAGTATCGGGGGTATGAGTCATGGAGAAGTTGGAGTATAGTAGCATTATGCCAATATTAAATATGAATCAATTTACAATAGTACCTAAAGTTTAAGATTTGTTTGTTATACTAACGGATCTCACGAGGTTTCTGTTGAGTTTTGTGTGCTGAAGTTTTCAAGTTTTGGGTGAGACTACGATGGATAAAGGAATAAGGAGCGGCAAGAGCCTAAGCTTGGGGATGCCCAAGGCACCCCAAGGTAATATTTAAGGAAGACTCAAGCGTCTAAGCTTGGGATGCCCCGGATGGCATCCCCTCTTTCATCTACAATCTATCAGTAACTCACTTGAGCTATATTTTTATTCATCACATGATATGTGTTTTACTTGGAGCGTCTTGTGCTATAGTTTGTTTGCTTTTGTTTGCTTTTTAGTTTGTCACAATCATCTTTGCTGAACACACCTTTTTGAGAGCGACACACATTATTCGTGATTTGTTAGAATACTCTATGTGCTTCACTTATATCTTTTGAGCTAGGCAGTTGCTCTAGTGCTTCACTTATATCTTTTAGAGCGCGGCGGTGGTTATATTTTAAACAAATAGTTGCACTCTCATGCTTCACTTATATCTTTTTGAGAGTCTAATGAATAGCAATGGTAATATGCACGGGTTATGAATTTGGTCCTAATATGATAGGTATTCAAAGAGGGATATAATAAAAACTTTCACGTAGATCACTGAATATGATAAGTTTGATTCCTTGCAATAGTTTTGCGATATTAAGATGGTAATATGTGGGAGGTGCTAGTAGATAATTGTGGTTTAGTAAGAATATTGGTGTTAAGGTTTGTGATTCCCGAAGCATGCACGTATGATCTGTCATTATGCTAAGAAGTTGGAGCATAATTTATTATTGATTGTCTTCCTTTGTGTGGCGGTCGGGGCGCGCGATGGTTAACTCCTACCAACCTCCCCTCTAGGGGCATGCGTAGTAGTACTTTGCTTCGAGGGCTAATAAACTTTCGCAATAAGTATGTGAGTTTTTTATGACTAATGTGAGTCCATGGATTATACGCACTCTCACCTTTCCGCAATTTGCTAGCCTCTTCGGTACCGTGCATTGCCCTTTCTCACATCGAGAGTTGGTGCAAACTTCGTCGGTGCATCCAAACCCCGTGATATGATACGCTCTATCACACATAAGCCTCCTTATATCTTCCTCAAAACAGCCACCATACCAACCTATCATGGCATTTCCATAGCCATTCCAAGATATATTGCCATGCAACTTCCTGTAACACCTTGGATTTTTGCCTTTTCTTTTATTTGGATTTATTGAATATTTAACTTGGCATTTGGGTTTTTCAGTCAATTCTTTTGGACTTACCACTTGGAATTATTTTTGATTTTCTTCCAAGTGGGTTCTATCATCC
Organism: Elymus sibiricus; assembly: GCA_039707655.1. NCBI lineage: Eukaryota > Viridiplantae > Streptophyta > Magnoliopsida > Poales > Poaceae > Elymus > Elymus sibiricus. The sequence goes on from CM077674.1 coordinate 261,944,535, forward strand.
ATAAACCCTCCCTAGACCTCATCCCTCTCACCATAATGCCATTGGATAATTTTATTTAATGGCATTATATTCTTTTTCTTCCTGAAAATAGTTGTTTTCTCATTGAGCTATGAAGCAACCCTCCTTATTATTGCTCCAAAAATTCCAAGAAAATTCCCAAATATTCTTTGGATCATGCCCCACCTCCCCATGCAAAAATATCCCATGGTCATTTGGAAATTTTCAGCTAAGAAAAATATTTTTGCTTCTGGATAGAATTGGCACTTTGTGAAGCAAGTATATTTTTCCATGATCTGTTGGAGCTGAAATTTTTACCACACGACTACCCTCCTAAGAGATGCTTAACCCCCAAAATCCAGACTTTAATTCCTAGCCGTTTGTCCTCAGCAATTGTCCCAAGTTTCTGTCCAGAAACTTTGCAACATGCTCAGGTCATATCCATTGAGCCAGATGGCAAACCAAGCGCATCTCTAGGCACCGCGTTGAAGGGACTTCACCTTTGACACGGTCTGGCATCACCTAAAGCACCACGTGTGCCAGTGCACGCGGTGACTACATGGGTGCACGGGGTTTGGCATGCGCTCGCCGCGCTCTGTGCATCGGGCCCCTCTGCCGCCGTCCGTTCGCTCTCCTCTCGCCACCGCAGCATGCCCCCGCCTCTCAGCAGCTTCCCGCGCGCCACCTAGCCTCTCCCTATTCCTCCCCGACGCCGGCAAGAGGCTCGCCGGATGCAGCCGAGGCGCTAGCGGGCGGAATAGTGCGCGCACGTGCTCCGTCTGCCCCGCGTAGTGCGCCGCACTGTGCCCGCGTGTGTGCACCGCGTAGCTGTGCTCCACTACCCCTCCTCCATGTCGCGCCCGAGCTCCTCCCTCTCTCATTTCTTCTGCAGCTCATCGCCGGTGGAGTCCCGAGCACGGCCACCTCGCCATCTATAAATAGAGCCATTCCCGAGCCCTTCTAGGCATCCCTCTCGCCTCCTCTGGCCACAAATCACTCCCCAGCAAGCGCGGCAAGGCCGGGAGGGCCTCCTGCCGCCGATCATCACCGGAGTCCGCCGCGGATCCACCTGGATCTTGCACTCGCTCCAGTCGTCCCCAGCCTCGCCCTCTACTTCCATCGAGGTCGTGGTGATCTCCTGAGCTCGACGGTACCACTGGTTTGCCGGATCGTCGCCGGAATCGCTGTATCCGACGAGCTCCGCCTTCACCGTCTCTGGAGAGGAACGGTCCAACGTCGTCCGGCCACCCCCGCCGTCACTTCGGGTACGTACGTGTTCGCCATGACGTGCTGAGTCCATCCCGACCATCGCCGGTGACCGCCGTGGTCTCCTCACCGGAGAATCACCGGCGACAGCGCCGCTCCCCTGTTTCCCTCTCTCTCTCCCTTTTAACCCTGACAGGGGGCCCCACATGTCAGCCTCTCTCTCTCCCCCGAACCGTTTTAAGTGGAGACGTATTCGCAGAATACGCCTTCGACGTGGCCCTCTGTGGGAATTTCTATAAATTCATTTAAATCCATATTTTGACTCTAACTTTGACTAGCTCTAATTTCTATTCTATAAGTCCAAATGAGTTGATTCTTTTTGTACTGGTTTGTATTGAGCTAAAGTTTCTGCATGCCAAATTTCAGAATTTTCCTTGCTGTTTGGAATTTCTGGTGAAATAAAATGCTTTATGTGACATTTTATTTTTGCATTTAAAATATTTTCAGAAGCTCCTAGTTGTGTTGGAGAAGACCAGGAGTATTGTGACACTCCTCTGAACCAACGCAAGCCACAACATTCATATGCAAGGATGGCATGCGCTCGCCGCGCTCTGTACATCGGGCCCCTCTATCGCCGTCCGTTCGCTCTCCTCTCGCCACCGCAGCATGCCCCCGCCACTCAGCAGACTCCCGCGTGCCACCTAGCCTCTCCCTGTTCCTCCCCAACGCGGCAAGCGGCTCACGCCGAGGCGCTAATGGGCGGAACAATGCGCGCGCGTGCTCCGTCTGCACCGCGTAGTGCGCCGCACAGTGCCCGTGTGCGTGCACGGCGTAGCTGTGCTCCACTACCCCTCCTCCACGTCGCGCCCGAGCTCCTCCCTCTCTCATTTCTTCTGCAGCTCGTCGCCAACGGAGTCCCGAGCACGGCCACCTCGCCATCTATAAATAGAGCCATTCCCGATCCCTTCTACTCATCCCTCTCGCCTCCTCTGGCTACAAATCACTCCCTAGCAAGCGTGTGGCACCCCGGCTCAAAGAACCGGTTTACCAGTGTTTCCAACCCAGAGATCACGTCTTCTAGAAACACACAACAACTTGGAGCAGAACAGAACTGAACTTTATTGATATATCTCGAGTACAAGCTCATAATTTACATCGATAGCGAGGCCAGAAGCACATCAGGTGCTATGACATTATCTACATTATTTATGGAACATAGCAGGGCCTCGATACTACTTGGTAGAACTACGGTGTAGCGGAACATAGCACGGAAAACTCCATCCACAGGGACACTGCTGTGGACACGGCCTAGTTAGCGTAGCACGAACCATCGGGACCTTCGTCCTCGGCTTCTCCTGCATCTGGCATGATACGCCAGGTGAGTACTTGGAATGTACTCGCAAGCTCATGGCAACCAAAACAATGCAGCAAACAATAGCATGGCAATGATCATATTAAGTACTTAAGTGCTCACTGTTACCAACTTACTCTCGTCTGGGTTGTCCCACAACCCTCGGAACGCTCATAATCCACTGAGCACTTCCGAACGTCAGACAAGTTCTTCCATCATTATTATCATTGTTACGGTTGACCTTTCAGTGGCCTAGTACGGACTGTCCAATATCGTGGACGCGGCTATTCGAATAGATTCATACACTCTGCAGAGGTTGCGCACTTTACCCACACTATGGAGCTCCTAGCCTCATGCTCCCATTCGGGTGGACCGGTGCTGCTCCAACGAAACCTGCCTGACCCGTGACTCCTCTATCATACCACCGACAATCATACCCTCCCAGGGTCATGTCCTGGGTGGCCCCTGTGTCACCCCGTGACACCTGCCACCGTCGTGGCCACTAACTGTCCCAAATGGGGACGCCGACAAAATAACTCAACTGGGCTCACAAGATTATCGTTGTCTACCTGATCAGGGCAGCACGCACGCATAACCCTCCCTAGTGTGGTGGTACCGATAAAAGAGCACAAAGCCAGACCAAGTCAAGGCCGTCCCATACCGGCAAATGTGGCTGCACGGATAAGTCCGGGTAGGTGACACTAGATCAACCAATTAGGTTTAGTGTTGACAAGCATTTATCAAGCATGGATTTTAATTGAGAATAAAATAACATGGCAGTAGCTAGGCATCTAATTAATTTATTATGAATTATCACATATTAAAAATAATGCATATAATTCAATTAAATAACCAACACTATTGAAATGCTTCATGCAATGGATGACATGGCTTGCCTTGCTCTGTTGGGTTGTCCACAAAGTCCTGTGCTTCAAAACCAAAAGAATCTCCTTCTGAAAATATTTTAAAAATGCAAAGGAAAATGTCACATAATACTGTTCTGTGCACCAGAAATTCTGTGAGCATGGGAAAAATACCAATTTTTTTTCCAGAAAATAGAGGAGATCAAGACAAACCTAGAGCAAAAAGAATCAATTGATTTGGACTTATGGATAAAAAGTTATGAACGGTCAAAGTTTCTGGTCAAAATTTGAATTAAAACAGAAAATAGAAAATCCAGCAGAGGGCCACGTCGAAGACGTACTTTGCCAGGGCGCCTCCACTTAAGTACCGGTTCGAACGCGGCAGAGTCACTGACGAGCGGGCCCCAGTTGTCATATTTGAACGAGGGAGAGAGGGAACAGAGAACTGCGGGGCTCCGGCGATGGTCGCCGGCGATACAGACAGCGGCGAGGTCCGGCGACTACAGGGTTGGATCGAGCACTCCGAGACGAACACGCACGTACCAGTAGCTTCGCGAGAGATGGCCGGACGACGTTGGCACCTTCCTCTCCGGCGGCGGCGGCGCTCGGGTGTCGTCGGAGACGGCGATTCCGGCGGAGATTCGGTCGGGCGAGGTCAGGAGAGTGAGGTGAGCTCGCGGGTGCAGTTGGTTGAGGCTGGGATGAAGCAAATCGGCGAGGGGATGGATCTCGGGTGGCGGCGGTTCTCCAGTGAGATGCAAGGCCAGAGGGCCTCTCGGCCTTGGCTCGATGCTCGGGGGGGGGGGCGATTGGGAGGTGGAGGAGTGGGGTGAGGAGCTCGGGAAGCTGGCCGTGGCCTTTTATAGGCGGGGGCGACCTCTCTGGAAGCTGGCGGAGCTCGGGCCACGTCGCCGGCGCCCGGACGCCGCGCTGGCTGGCTCGATGTGGGTGACGAGATAGGAGAGGGCAGGGGAGTTAAGACGGACAGTGGCGGCTAGTGGAGGAAGAAGACGAGTGGCAGAGCCACTGTGGCCGCACAGGCGCCACAGTGCCCGCGTGCGTGGCGGCCGGCGAGAGCTTCTCCGGTGAGGGGAAGGATCTAGGGCGGCCAGGTGGACGGAGAGGAGCTAGTCGGCGCACGGGGACAAGGTACGGCAACGCGGGGCAGCCGGATGCGTCTCGTCAGACACGGGCGCGGCGCAGAGCGCGCGTTTTGGCATGCCCGTGCCATGCTCACCACGGGCATTGGCACTTGGAGGACACGCAAGTCTGGCGCACCTTGTCTAGCATGTTCTGCTTTGATCACTTAGCCTCTCCGTGCCTCTGGTTCGTCTAGATACACTCTGGTTCGAAGTGTAGCTTCAGCTACAGTTTCTGACAGAAAACTTGAGAGGGATTTAGAGGAGAGGTGAGCTGGAGATGGAGCCAATGGAGATGTCTGGGATGATCTATCTTGGAAGGACTCCAAGCTGGCCAAGTTTGAGAGAATTTCATCAAGATTTGAATATAGTTCATGTACAACTGCTGTTACTGGACCAGAAGAAAGATGAGCTTGTAGCACTCATCTAGTTGGTCTGCTGGAGCTGCATTTTGGTGTGGGAGGGTTATTTGGTGGATAGAAGATGTCATAAAATTTTTAGCTCAATTGGATACCTCTAGCTGGTACTTCCTTCACAGAGGTTCAAAATGAGCAAAAACTTGGCAGAATATTGCTAATGAAAATTTGTACTGGGCAAGATGATATTTTTGGATATTGTGGCAAGATAGGTTCCCTAGTATCTCAGGGAATTGTTTGAGAGTTTTCTGAGTTGGGAAAATATGAGTTGCTTCACAAAGGACCAGTACTGTCCAGAAGATAAATGGAGCTCTCTGGACAAAATTTTATACTGGACCATGAAATGTTTTTGAAGATTGTGGGAGTAGATGATGACAAGAAGGTGTGGTATTAATTTGGGATTTTTCTGACCATCAGAACTATAGGTTGCTTCATAACCCATAGTGATGACAGATTTTCCCAAAGGAGGAAAATGAATAATTGGGAAAGATGAAGAATTAGAATTTGATCCAGAAGGTGAGTGACAAGATGATGAGGGCTTTGGATCATTGATAGAAATTCATAAGTCCAAAGTCAACTGAAAAGGTTCAAAAACCATCCAAATTTGCAAATAAAGCCAGAAAGATTTGAAAAGAAAAAGTTGCCAAAAACCAGGGTGTCACAAACCTACCCCCCTTAGAATGAATCTCGTCCTCGAGATTCGGTTGCTCAGGGAACAAGTGGGGATATGCTGATCTCAGAAAATCCTCTCTTTCCCAGGTAGCCTCTTCCTCAGTATGGTGATCCCACAACACCTTGTTAAATTTGATTGTCTTACTTCTGGTAGTTCTTTCCATCTCATCCAAAATTCTGATAGGTCTTTCCTCATAGGTCAAATCCTTGGTAAACTCTAGCTCACTCATATCTGCCTGTTTGATTGGAGGTGCAATGCACTTTCTCAACTGTGATATGTGGAAGACGTCGTGAACGTCAGACAACTCCGGTGGTAGCTCTAACTGATATGCCACTCTGCCTCTTCTAGCCATGACTGGAAAGGGACTGATGTATCTCGGTGCGAGATTTCCTCGGGTATGAAACCTCTTTATTCCTTTCATGGGGGTAACTCGGAGATAAGCATATTCTCCGGGCTCAAAGTTACTTCCCGATGCTTCGGGTCATAATAGCTCTTTTGACGGGACTTGGCTGCTCGAAGATGCTCCTGGATATCTTTGACTTGCTTTTCAGCCTTGAGCATCAAATCCGTGCCGAAGATACGGCTGTCTCCTGTCTGAGACCAATTTAAGGGAGTGTGGCATTTCCGTCCATCAGGGCTTCGAATGGGGACATCTTGAGACTCGACTGATAACTGTTATTGTAAGAGAATTCTGCATAGGGAAGACTATCCTCCCATTTGGTTCCATAGGTCAGAGCACAAGACCGAAGCATATCTTCCAATATCTGGTTCACACGTTTGGTCTGCCCATCCGTTTGTGGATGATATGCCGTACTATGCTTTAGCACAGTTCCCAGGGCTTGATGCAGTCACAACCAAAATGCTGAAGTGAACAAGGAACCTCTATCTGATGTGATAGACTTGGGTACTCCGTGAAGGCTGACTATCCGGGACATGTAGAGCTGTGCAAGCTGGTAAGCGTTGAAAGTGGTCTTTACCGGAAGGAAGTGAGCCACTTTCGTAAGTATGTCCACGATGACCCAGATAGCATCATGGCCTCTTGTTGACTTGGGTAGTCCAACAATGAAGTCCATGCATATGTCATCCCATTTCCACTGGGGAACTGGTAAAGGTTGCAGTAGCCCAGCGGGTTTCTGGTGTTCAGCCTTGACTCTGTTGCAAATGTCACAACAGGCGACATAGTATGCTATGTCCCTGCGCATTCCTGGCCACCAAAAGGTTTCTCGCAACTCCTGGTACATTTTTGTTCCTCCCGGATGGATAGAATATGCAGATTCATGTGCCTCTCTAAGTATTTGCTGTCTCAAGCTGTCTTGATCAGGCACACATATTCGGTTCTCAAACCATACAGTGCCCTGGTCATCAATTTGAAAGGACTTGGCCTTTCCTTGCGGAATGCGCTCCTTGATCTCTTGTATGTCTTTGTCTGATTTCTGAGCTGCCTTAATTTCTTCCATAAGTGTTGGAGTAATTTGCATTGTATCCGGGTTGATTGGGCCGCATAGCACCATATTCAGCTTGGCAAGCTCTTCTCGAAGCCTTGGGTGGATTCCCTCCATTAATGCATTTATGGTGCCTTGTTTTCTGCTGAGAGCATCTGCGACCACATTGGCTTTTCCCGGGTGATAATTTATTCCAATGTCCTTGTCCTTGACCAATTCGAGCCATCTTCTCTGTCTGAGATTAAGGTCGGGTTGAGTGAAAATATACTTGAGACTCTTGTGGTCTGTGTATATTTCACATCGCTGTCCAATGAGATAATGCCTCCAAATCTTTAATGCATGAATCACGGCTGCCAATTCCAAATCATGCGTGGGATAGTTCTCTTTATGAGGTCGTAGCTGTCTGGATGCATATGCTACAGCCTTTCCTTCTTGCATTAGAACGCAGCCGATTCCATGCCTGGAAGCATCGCAGTATATATCAAAGCTCTTGTGGATGTCTGGAAGAACTAAGACAGGGGCTGTAGTTAGCCTTGTCTTTAATTCCATGAAACTGCTATCACATTCTTCCGTCCAGGCAAACTTGTGGTTCTTCTTCAGTAATTCTGTCAGTGGCTTGGCTATTTTTGAGAAGCCTTCAATGAAGCGACGGTAGTAGCCTGCCAATCCCAGAAAGCTACAGACTTCCGTTACTGTGGCTGGTGTCTTCCAGTTTAATACAGCGGTCACCTTGCTGGGGTCGACAGCCACACCTTGTTCTGACAGAACATGTCCTAGAAATCCCACCTCTCTCAGCCAAAATTCGCATTTGCTGAATTTGGCATACAAGCGATGGGTCCTTAGTCTTTCCAGGACAGTACGGAGATGTTGCGTGTGCTCCTCTTCATCTTTTGAATAGATAAGAATATCATCGATGAAGACCACCACAAATTTGTCCAAGAAGTCCATGAAGACCTTGTTCATCATACTCATGAAATAGGCTGGAGCATTTGTCAGCCCAAATGACATGACTGTGAATTCATACAGGCCATATCTTGTAGTGAAGGCTGTCTTGGGGATATCCTCTTTTTTGATTTTTAACTGATGATACCCTGTTCGAAGGTCAATCTTGGAAAATACCCGGGCCCCGTTCAACTGGTCAAACAAATCATCAATGCGGGGGAGCGGATATTTATTTTTAATAGTGACCTCGTTCAGCTGGCGATAGTCCACGCACATTCGCAGGCTGCCATCCTTCTTCTTGACAAACAGTACGGGTGATCCCCAAGGTGAAGTGCTTGGATGAATATACCCTTTTTACAATAATTCATCCAACTGTTTCTTTAGTTCCACCAGCTCCGGGGAAGGCATGCGGTAGTACTTCTTGTAGATTGGAGCTGTCCCGGGAACAATGTCAATAGCAAACTCTAGTTCCCGATCAGGTGGCATTCCCGGTAACTCTTCTGGGAATACGTCCGGAAATTTACTGACTACTGGAATCAGACTTATGTCTGTAGCTATGGCTTTGAATGCCATTCCTTTCTTTGACATTATTCTGCTAGCAGTGAATTGCACTGTTTGGCCTGCCGGGTTAACCAGTGTCACCTTCCTGGTCGCACAGTTGATACACACCTGATGTGGTACCAACCAATCCATCCCCAGTATTATATCCAGTCCAGGGGACTCAATGGCAACAAGAGTAGCTGGAAACTTAACATCATGTATCAAGATTTCCAGATTCTTGTATATCACATTTGTTCTGAGCATGGAGCCAGGGGATTGTACCACCATGATTTTGTCCAAAAGAGAAGGAGAAAATTTGTGCAAGGTGGAAAAACTCCGCGAAATAAATGAATGAGATGCCCCAGAATCAAATAAAATTATTGCAGGTATGTTGTTAACAGAAAACATACCAAGGACCACATCTGGTGCTTCACGGGCTTCTTCAGTGGAGATATGATGGACTTGGCCGCGGTAGAAGTTCGGATTGGGGCGGCGTCCAACATGGTTGACTTGTGGCTTGTAGTCGGATGGTGGCTTCCCATTTTTGGTGGGGCACTGCTAGGAGTAATGCCCGCTCTGGCCACAAGTAAAGCATGTGTTGTTGCGGCGGCAATCTTCCAGCACTGGCTGTTTGCCGAAGGTCTTGTCCTGGCTAACGGGCTTATTGTTGTTGTTACCATTGTTCCAGGCAGGCTTGTATTCAGACGGCCCTGGTTGCCAAATGCGTGGCTTCTGCGCAAACTGCTCACGGTTGTCCTTCTTGGGTTCAAACTTCCGCTTGCGATCATCATATCCTGACTTATGCTCTCGTTCAGCTATAAAGGCCTTGTTCACCAAAGTCTGGAAGTCAGGGAAGTCCAGCATACAGAGCTGACAGCGGAGGGTATGATTCAGCCCTCCTAGGAATCGATCAATCTTCCTTTCTTCTGTGGACACGTCGTGGGTAGAGTACCGTGCCAGATTATTAAATTTGTTCAGATACTCACCCACTGACATATTCCCTTGAGTAAGGGCCAAGAATTCCCTCTGCTTCACCTTCATTATGCCGGTAGGAATATGATACTTACGGAATACCTCTTTGAATTTTTCCCAATAAATATCTTCTCCAGAGGGCCACATTATTTTTGTGTTGTCCCACCATATAGCTGCTGGTCCCTCCAGGTAGTGAGTAACAAAAGGAACCTTGTCTGACTCGTCACAGCGGGCTATGTCCAACTTCTTTTCCATGGTCCTCAACCAGTCATCAGCTTCCATAGGATCCACAGCTTGACCAAAACTGGGTGGCTTGGTGCGCTGAAAATCAGACAACTTAGAATGTGTCCCATTGTGGTTGTTCTAACCCACCATAGTCTGCATGCTTTTCAGAAATTCCATGACATCTTGATTTCTTTTCTCTTCAAACATTCTCATAATTTGATCAGTGGTTGGTGACTGTGGTGGTGGTGGTGGTAAATCTTCTGGTGACTGTCCTGCTTGTCTGGCGGATCGACGAACGGGAGTTCCATCGCCGCCTTGATTACTACACCTCTTCATCCTAAATTTGTTCCCATTGCAAAGTACCGAATCGATGAGCAACATCCATACGGGAAAGTAGGGTAATACGACACCAGAAAGAAGCCAAATAAAAAGAGGGACATAAAGCGAGGAACATAATTATACAAGGCAACCCAACATCATACATGACAAGCTAGTAGGGGGATTATCATGACTGGACTGCTCATACGGCAGTTGACACATGCAGGGATGCTATGATGCATGCACTGAAACTCAAGCCTCCACTTTAGTGGCGCGGGTGGCACGAACAATGGCAGACTGAAGACTCCTCGTCGTCTGATCCTGTCTCGGAATCTGAGCTGATGATGTGAATCTCGGCCTCCGGATCAAAGGAAACACGGCGACGCTGATGAGAAGGTTCTCCCTCTAAAGGAGAAGGAGCACGACGCCACAGCATCGGAGTAGCTGGAGTAGCTAGGAGTGAGGCCCACTCTGCCGGGGTCTCACGTCGGCTACCAGACGAAAAGCCTAGCGGTCCGAACGAGCTAGAAGGAGTCTCAGAAGGTGGAACGGGTGGAGTATACATGGGTGAAAACGGAGGTGGAAGAGGAGACTGTGCTGCCGCAACAGCTGCAAGTGCCCCTCAGGCATGAGTCAGCTCCTCAGCTAGAGAAGTGATCATACGGTAACTGGCGTTCAGATAACGAGATAAAACACTAGTAGCACGATCACTCGCCGGGTCAACAGGTGCGAAAAGGACTCGCCCTGTCGCAGGCGACAGGGTGGGGTAGTGAAAGAAACCTGGATGAGTCTGCATCTCGACCTCGTGGAAGCGCAAGTCAGTGAGAGCCTCCATCGCAGCAAACTGGATCGCCAACTCCGGAGTAGAAGCAGTTCCGCCCTTGGAAGAACGGGAGTAGCTGCCAATATCTGAACTCGCAGTGAGAAAGGCTTCTGCGTGATACTCGTATACTGAACCCGCAAGCTTCTCTCGGAACACCTGTTACACTGGGTCTTCGCCGTTGGGATACAGCCGAAGCCAGACACTACGAAGCAGTACTGGAAAAGTGAACGGTGCCGGCTCATGGTTGTAGTGGTACGGAACTGGTGCCATCTACACTCATCAAACCAGTGGCTAGCACAATAAAAACTATATGCATGCAATGCCGCAATCAGATGCAACAAGCAAGACACACCAAAACTCTAAACTAGTCGCGGCTCTAGCGCAGGGTTAACTAGGGTGTCCTACAGTCAGCCTGGCTCTGATACCAAGCGTTGTGGCACCCCGGCTCAGAGAACCGGTTTACCAGTGTTTCCAACCCAGAGATCACGTCTTCTGGAAACACACAACAACTTGGAACAGAACATAACTGAACTTTATTGATATATCTCGAGTACAAGCTCATAATTTACATCGATAGCGAGGCCAGAAGCACATCAGGTGCTATGACATTATCTACATTATTTATGGAACATAGAAGGGCCTCGATACTACTTCGTAGAACTACGGTGTAGCGGAACATAGCGCGGAAAACTCCATCCACAGGGACACTGCTGTGGACACGGCCTAGTTAGCGTAGCACGAACCATCGGGACCTTCGTCCTCGGCTTCTCCTGCATCTAGCATGATACGCCAGGTGAGTACTTGGAATGTACTCGCAAGCTCATGGCAACCAAAACAATGCAGCAAACAATAGCATGGCAATGATCATATTAAGTACTTAAGTGCTCACTGTTACCAACTTACTCTCGTCCGGGTTGTCCCACAACCCTCGGAACGCTCATAATCCACTGAGCACTTCCGAACGTAAGACAAGTTCTTCCATCATTATTATCATTGTTACGGTTGACCTTTCAGTGGCCTAGTACGGACTGTCCAATACCGTGGATGCGGCTATTCGAATAGATTCATACACTCTGCAGAGGTTGTGCACTTTACCCACACTATAGAGCTCCTGGCCTCATGCTCCCATTCGGGTGGACCGGTGCTGCTCCAACGAAACCTGCCTGACCCGTGACTCCTCTATCGTACCACCGACAATCATACCCTCCCAGGGTCATGTCCTGGGTGGCCCCTGTGTCACCCCATGACACCTGCCACCATCGTGGCCACTAACTGTCCCAAACGGGGACGCCGGTAAAATAACTCAACTGGGCTCACAGGATTGTCATCGTCTACCTGATCAGGGCAGCACGCACGCATAACCCTCCCTAGTGTGGTGGTACCGATAAAAGAGCACAAAGCCAGACCAAGTCAAGGCCGTCCCATACCGGCAAATGTGGCTGCACGGATAAGTCCGGGTAGGTGACACTAGATCAACCAATTAGGTTTAGTGTTGACAAGCATTTATCAAGCATGGATTTTAATTGAGAATAAAATAACATGGCAGTAGCTAGGCATCTAATTAATTTATTATGAATTATCACATATTAAAAATAATGCATATAATTCAATTAAATAACCAACACTATTGAAATGCTTCATGCAATGGATGACATGGCTTGCCTTGCTCTGTTGGGTTGTCTAGAAACTCCTGGGCTTCAAAACCAAAAGAATCTCCTTCTGAAAATATTTTAAAAATGCAAAGGAAAATGTCACATAATACTGTTCTGTGCACCAGAAATTCTGTGAGCATGGAAAAAATACCAATTTTTTCCAGAAAATAGAGGAGATCAAGACAAACCCAGAGCAAAAAGAATCAATTGATTTGGACTTATGGATAAAAAGTTATGGATGGTCAAAGTTTCTGGTCAAAATTTGAATTAAAACAGAAAATAGAAAATCCAGCAGAGGGCCACGTCGAAGACGTACTTTGCCAGGGCGCCTCCACTTAAGTACCGGTTCAGACGCGGCAGAGTCACTGACGAGCGGGCCCCAGCTATCATATTTGAACGAGGGAGAGAGGGAACGGAGAACTGCGGGGCTCTGGCGATGGTCGCCGGCGATACAGACGGCGGCGAGGTCTGGCAACTACAGGGATGGAACGAGCACTCCGAGACGAACACGCACGTACCAGTAGCTTCGCGAGAGATGGAAAGACGACGTCGGCACCTTCCTCTCCGGCGGCGGCGGCGCTCGGGTGTCGTCGGAGACGGCGATTCCGGCGGAGATTCGGTCGGGCAAGAGGTCGGGGGAGGTCAGGAGAGTGAGGTGAGCTCGCGGGTGCAGTTGGTTGAGGCTGGGATGAAGCGAATCGGCGAGTGGGTGGAGCTCGGGTGGCGGCGGTTCTCCAGCGAGATGCAAGGCCAGAGGGCCTCTCGGCCTTGGCTCGATGCTCGGGGGGGGGGGCGATTGGGAGGTGGAGGAGTGGGGTGAGGAGCTCGGGAGGCTGGCCGTGGCCTTTTATAGGCGGGGAAGACCTCTCTGGAAGCTGGCGGAGCTCGGGCCACGTCGCCGGCGCCAGGACGCCGCGCTGGCTGGCTCGATGCGGGCGACGGGATTGGAGAGGGCAGGGGAGTTAAGACGGACAGTGGCGGCTAGTGGAGGAAGAAGACGAGCGGCAGAGCCACTGCGGCCGCACGGGTGCCACAGTGCCCGCGTGCGTGGCGGCCGGCGAGAGCTTCTCTGGTGAGGGGAAGGATCTAGGGCGGCCAGGTGGACGGAGAGGAGCTAGTCGGCGCACAGGGACAAGGTACGGCGACGCGGGGCAGCCGGATGCGTCTCATCAGACACGGGCGCGGCACAGAGCGCGCGTTTTGGCATGCCCGTGCCGTGCTCACCATGGGCATTGGCACTTGGAGGACACGCAAGTCTGGCGCACCTTGTCTAGCATGTTCTCCTTTGATCACTTAGCCTCTCCGTGCCTCTGGTTCGTCTAGATACACTCTGGTTCGAAGTGTAGCTTCAGCTACAGTGTCTGACAGAAAACTTGAGAGGGATCTAGAGGAGAGGTGAGCTGGAGATGGAGCCAATGGAGATGTCTGGGATGATCTATCTTGGAAGGACTCCAAGCTGGCCAAGTTTGAGAGAATTTCATCAAGATTTGAATATAGTTCATGTACAACTGCTGTTACTGGACCAGAAGAAAGATGAGCTTGTAGCACTCATCTGGTTGGTCTGCTGGAGCTGCATTTTGGTGTGGGAGGGTTATTTGGTGGATAGAAGATGTCATAAAATTTTCAGCTCAATTGGATACCTCTAGCTGGTACGTCCTTCACAGAGATTCAAAATGAGCAGAAACTTGGCAAAATATTGCTAATGAAAATTTGTACTGGGCAAGATGATATTTTTGGATATTGTGGCAAGATAAGTTCCCTAGTATCTCAGGGAATTGTTTGAGAGTTTTCTGAGTTGGGAAAAAATGAGTTGCTTCACAAAGGACCAGTACTGTCCAGAAGATAAATGGAGTTTTCTGGACAAAATTTTATACCGGCCATGAAATGTTTTTGAAGATTGTGGGAGTATATGATGACAAGAAGGTGTGGTATTAATTTGGGATTTTTCTGACCATCAGAACTATAGGTTGCTTCATAACCCATAGTGATGACAGATTTTCCCAAAGGAGGAAAATGAATAATTGGGAAGATGAAGAATTAGAATTTGATCCAGAAGGTGAGTGACAAGATTTTGGCAAGATGATGAGGGGTTTGGATCATTGAGAGAAATTCATAAGTCCAAAGTCAACTGAAAAGGTTCAAAAACTATCCAAATTTGCAAATAAAGCCAGAAAGATTTGAAAAGAAAAAGTTGCCAAAAACCAGGGTGTCACAAAGCACGGCAAGGCCGGGAGGGCCTCCTGCCGCCGAGCATCGCCGGAGTCCGCCACAGATCCACCTGGATCGTGCACTCGCTCTAGTCATCCCCAGCCTCGCCCTCTGCTTCCATCGAGGTCATGGCGATCTCCTGAGCTCGACGGTACCACTGGTTTGCCGGATCGTCGCCGGAATCGCCGTATCCGACGAGCTCCGCCACCGCCATCTCTGGAGAGGAACGGTCCGACGCCGTCCGGCCACCCTTGCCGTCACTTCGGATACGTACGTGTTTGCCGTGACGTGCTGAGTCCATCCCGACCATCGCCGGCGAC
Organism: Elymus sibiricus; assembly: GCA_039707655.1. NCBI lineage: Eukaryota > Viridiplantae > Streptophyta > Magnoliopsida > Poales > Poaceae > Elymus > Elymus sibiricus. Next base: position 261,959,622 of record CM077674.1, read on the forward strand.
CGCCGTGGTCTCCTCGCCGGAGAATCACCGGCGACAGCGCCGCTCCCCTATTTCCCTCTCTCTCTCCCTTTTAACCTTGATAGGGGTCCCCACCTGTCAGCCTCTCTCTCTCTTCCCCGAACCGTTTTAAGTGGAGACGTATTCGCAGAATATGCCTTCGACGTGGCCCTCTGTGGGAATTTCTGTAAATTCATTTAAATCCAGATTTTGACTCTAACTTTGACTAGCTCTAATTTCTATTCTATAAGTCCAAATGAGTTGATTCTTTTTGCTACTGGTTTGTATTGAGCTAAAGTTTCTGCATGCCAAATTTCAGAATTTTCCTTACTGTTTGGAATTTCTGGTGAAATAAAATGCTTTATGTGACATTTTCTTTTTGCATTTAAAATATTTTCAGAAGTTCCTAGTTGTGTTGGAGAAGACCAGGAGTATTGTGACACTCCTCTGAACCAAGGCAAGCCACAACATTCATATGCAAGGATGGCATTGCAATGACAATGGTGTATTTGAATGAAATTCATCATATATTCCACTATTAAAATAATGTGCTATATAAAACTTATTGCATTGAATTTGTTCCATGCTATTTTGATGCTATGCAGTAGAGAATAGATTTCCTTGCTAAAGTGTGCAGTAGAGATCATGTCATATACTCTCGTGGTAGCATGATGCATTTGTTACTCATGATCATGACCCGTGCATCCATTCACACACTATGGCTCGAATCATTTTATTTCAAGTTAAAATTGATGATAATTCAACTTGAACAAGCTGTTGATCGAGTCATGGTGCCACCGAATCGAGCTCACCAGTGCAACCACACCTGCCTGGATGGGGAGGCCCTAATTTGGTCTATTGTCATGCCTCTCGCCGGTGCCTCCTACTAGGGAAGGTTGTGCACTTGCGCTACCCTGGCCCGGTAGGCAGTCATAACCTTGTGTGCCCGAGTTTTACGGTACCAAGGTCCCCGTTTGGGACGATGTTTTTGTTTGGCCACGACGGTGGCAGCCACAAAGGTGGCGGATATCACGAGTTGACATCGGGGCCACCCATGACATAGCCCAAAGGGGATTTTGTCGGAGTGGCCGGGAGAGTATCATGCAATAGATTGGTTTTGTCGGAATGTCGTTGGTCCACCCGAATGGGAGCACGAGGCCATGAGTTCCGTAGTGTGGGTACAGTGTACTAACCTCTGCAGAGTGTATAATCTATCGATAGCCGCGTCCTCGGATATGGACACAGTTCGTAGTAGGTCACACCGTGGGTCAACAGATATAATTAACCTGCACACTAAGATTCACAAGATGGCACATGCAGAAATTGGTGATCGTGTGAGGATCACTATGGACGGTATTACTGTGATCAAGTGAGGATCACGTTGGCAAGTTATGGACGGTGGTTACGTGGTGACCCCGAAATGGTAAGTTGGTCCCAGGGACCATGGCAACATTTCACGCACACCTCATGTCTGGTAGTATCATGCTCATGCATTAAACTTGTTAAATGCCTTGTTATTGTTTGTCATACTTGTTTTGTTTGCTGTGAGCTTGCGAGTACATTCAAAGTACTCACCTGGCCTATCATGCCAGATGCAGGAGAAGCCGTGCATGGTGTTGATGTCAAGCAGTATGTCGTGCTCTAGGTTGTGTCCCAACAGTGTCCCTATGGAGTGGAGTTCCGATACATCGTCGTTCCGCTGCCGCATAGTAGTTCCCTTTATCATCGAGGCCCCTGAGATGTCTACTAAATAATGTACATAAGTGCAGCCGCACCGTGTGTGCCGCTTGGCCTCGCTTATCCTGTAATATTTGAACCTATGTATCCGCTAGAGATCAATAAAGCGGTTATTTTCTGTACCAAGTTGTTGTGTATTGCCAGCAGACTTGATCTCTGGGTTGGCAATGCAAGGTAAACCGGTTGCTCTGAGCCGGGGTGCCACACTTCCACCGTTTTGTTTTTATGACACACATCATCATTGTCATATTGCTTTGCATGATCATATAGCTGACATAGTATTTGTGGCTCAGCCACCGTTCATCATTTTTTTATACATGTTACGCTAGTATCATTGCACATCCTTGTACACTGCCAGAGGCATTTATATAGTCATATTTGTTCTAGTTTTGAGTTGTAATTTTCTTTTGAGTTGTAAGTAAATAGAAGTATGATGATCATCATTATTAGAGCATTGTCCCAGTGAGGAAATAAATAAATAAAAAAGAAAAAAAGGAGGCCAAAAAGAGCCCGTGAAAAAAAATGAGAGAAAAAAAGAAGGACAGTGTTACTATCCTTTTCCATACTTGTGCTTCAAAGTAGCACCATGTTTTTCATATAGAGAGTCTCCTATTTTGTCACTTTCATATACTAGTGGGATTTTTTCATTATAGAACTTGGCTTGTATATTCCGATGATGGGCTTCCTCAAATGCCCGAGGTCTTCATGAGCAAGCGTTGGATGCACACCCACTTAGTTTTTCATGTTGAGCTTTCATACACTTATAGCTCTTAGTGCATCCGTTGCATGGCAATCCCTACTCCTCGCATTGACATCAATTGATGGGCATCTCCATAGCCCATTGATTTGCCGCGTTGATGTGAGACTATCTTCTTCTTTTTGACTTCCCTTATTAATCTCTACCATCACATTCTATTCCACCCATAGTGCTATATCCATGGCTTGCGCTCATGTATTGCGTGGGGGTTGAAAAAGCTGAAGCGCGTTAAAAAGTATGAACCAATTGCTTGGCTAAAACCGGGGTTGTGCATGATAAATACTTTATGTTAAGAAGATGGAGCATGACAGGATTATATGATTTTGTAGGGATAACTTTCTTTATCATTTTTATTTTGAAAGGCATGATTATTTGTTAGTATGCCTGAGTATTGATGTCTTTATATCAAATTATAGACTATTGCTTTGAATCACTCGGATCTTAATATTCATACCGTAAAAGAGAATTATATGATGAAACATGTTAGGTAGCATTCCACATCGAAAATCATGTTTTTATCATTTACCTACTCGAGGACGAGCAGGAATTAAGCTTGGGGATGCTTGATACGTCTCCAATGTATCTATAATTTTTGATTGTTCCATGCTATTATAATATCAATCTTGGTTGTTTTATATGCAATTATATGTAATTATATATCATTTTTTGGGACTAACCTATTAACCTAGTGCCCAGTGCCAGTTGTTGTTTTCTGCTTCTTTTTGGTTTTTCAGGAAATCAGTACCAAACGAAGTCCAAATGCCACGAATTTTTGAATTTTTTTTTCTGGACAAAAGAGACCCTGGAAGCTTCGGGAGGAAGCCAGAAGCCTCACGAGGGCTTCACAAGGCAACAGGGCGCGGCCCCAGGGGGGCGCCCTGATGCCTTGTGGGCCCCTCGTGGCTCCTTTTGACCTAATCCCACTTCTATAAATTCTCAAATATTTGAAAACCATCAGAGAGCCAGACGAGAAAACCCTACCGCCTCTGCAAGCCTCTGTTCTTCCGCGATCCCATCTGGAAGCCTTTACCGGTACTCTGTCGGAGGGGGAATCGATCACGGAGGGCTTCTACATCAACCTTGCTACCCTTCTGATGATGTGTGAGTAGTTTACCATAGACCTACGGGTTCATAACTAGTAGCTAGATGGCTTCTTCTCTCTCTTTGATCTTCAATACCATGTTCTCCTCGATGTTCTTGGAGTTCTATCTGATGTAATCTTCTTTTGCAGTGTGTTTGTTGGGATCCGATGAATTGTGAGTTTATGATCAGATTATTCATGAGAAATATTTGAGTCTTCTCTGAACCCTTTTATGCATGATTGTTATAGCTTTGTATTTCTCTTCGAACTATCGATTTGGTTTGGCCAACTAGATTGGTTTATCTTGCAATGTGAGAGGTGCTTTGTGATGGGTTCAATCTTGCGGTGCTCAATCCCAGTGACAGAAAGGGACATGACACGTATTTGTATTGTTGCCATTAAGGATAAAAAGATGGGGTTTAATCATATTGCTTGAGTTTACTTTGTCTACATCATGTCATCTTTGTCGGGCCCGTGGAACCCGGGGTATCCCGGCCCGTCTGCCTTTGGCCCAGGGCGCAATGCCTGGCGGAGGCCCAACAGGCGGCCACTAGCGGGCATCTCAGGCAAGACCCCTCATGAGGCCCTGGCCTCTTGAGGACCCCTCCTCAGGGAGCGAGCAAGCAAGACTCAGCCGCTTCACCGAGAGCCTCGCGAGGCCCTCTCGCGAGGCGGCCTCCCGAGGTTGCCTCCCGAGACACCCTCCCTAAGGCGTGCAAGACAAGTGCTGTTTGGCTCGGTCACGCGGTCTCATGCCCATCACGTGGGTGACACGCGCGGCGACGAACGGCGACAGAGGCCATGCCAGCAGGCGCGGATGGAGAGGATTTCCCCTTTTGTGCTAAGGGAGTAAGGCCAGCAATCCACTTCCCAAAGCAACCCCCAAAGGTTGCCCGATCGGTGAAAGAAGACCAAGATGGTGGGCGCGCAGGACGGAGGTCATCCCCGAGCCCACCGGCGTGTCATGGACGGTCACTTTGCAGATGAAGACCACCTTTTGTCAGGATAGACTGCGCCCTGTCCCCCTTCAAACTTGTCGTTGTGTGGCAACCCTTCCCGCCAATGCTTTCGGGGGAAGAGGACCAAGGCAGATATAAAAGGAGGGCAGGGTGCCGCTGTAGAAGGATCTGATCCCATCATCTCCTACCTTGTACGCGAGAGCATCCTCTTGCCCAGACCAATCCCAACCAAGCAGGAGTAGGGTTTTACACCGCAAGGTGGCCCGAACCTGGGTAAACCGCTGAGTCTGTTGCCTGCTCCCGCTAGTGTCGTGGGTATAAGTCTGACAGTAGTGTATGGGGGTACGAATTGGAGGGCAGAGCCTAGCTACGGCGCAGTTGTTACACTCGGATTTACGAGTTCAGGCCCCTCAGCGGTGGAGGTAATAGCCCTACGTCTCGGTGCTCTGGAGCTTGATTGACCTGAGTGTATAGATTACAAAGGATTGAGAACCCTTGTTATGGAGTTGGGGTGCGGCTTATATAGAGTTCGCCAGCCCCCCATGAATGCCGCCATAACCACGGGTTAAAGAGGGGGTTTAAGGGTGCCAGCCATGGGTAACGGGCGCATTGATTACAATTAATAAGGGCGAGCGCACGTCCTGACTGTTGCATTCCTGGAGTCTCCTGGTCTTCCCTGGTCGAGTGACTGTCAGGTACTCCGAGTGAAGTAAGACAGTCGAGTGAACTGCTGCCTCCCGAGTGGTTCATTGAACTCCGAGTGAATGTCAGGTTGCAGAACTCCTGACTGCTGGTTTGGCCCTGGGGCCCAGTATAAGGTGTGTGGCATCCTAGGGTTGGGTCTGCAGGTCAGGCCTGTTACCCTATCCCTAGTATATGTCCTCGTCATTAGCCCCCGAATCGGTCAAGGTGAGTTGAGCTCTACAGGGGCGCTCAAGAACTCCTACTGGTCATTAGACGGCCTTGTCTTCGTGCAGCACGTTGACGGATTCTGGACCATATGACGCCCGAATGAAATGAGCAATCTCCATCCGAGTGAAATGAGTCATCACGCGTCGGGTGACGGAATGGATCCAAGCGTTTATGGAATGTCTTTAAAGGGCGAGCAATCGGATTGCTGGACCCCAGATCTTGCGGGATTTGAAATCAGATACGAGCGCGCGTGAACGGTTGCAGCGCATCGAGTGGGGAAAGTGGGGCGTAACGCCTCGATTTTTGCCCCGCTTTTCGCCACGTACTGCTGCATCTCCGCCAGCGAGATTTGAGGAGATCTGCGGGCCTGTGAATCGCTGGAGAGGATTGGGGAGCGGAACGGGCGACGGTATAAGAAGCCGCTGTGTCGGAGAGGGAAAAAGAACAGATCCCCTTTTCTCCAACTCCTCCAGCCACCCAATCTTCTCTCCAGCACCCCACTCTGCGCGAATCCTCCTCGGTGCTGGAGAGCTCTGCGGTGATGGCGAAGGACAAGATGGCGAAGCTGGAGCGGGCAAAGAAGGCGGCGAAGGGGAAGAAGGCGTCGAGCTCCAGGGTCACGCCCCCGCGTGGGTGGATCCAGGTCGATTGGCTCCCACCGACCAGCATGGTGGACGACATCAGCGGGCTCGTCGTGGACGGGCTGGTGCGCGACGGGACCTGGAGGCTGCCAGAGGAGGGGGAGATCGAGCCTGCGCCGTGCCCCGGGGAGCGCGTGCTCCTCACCACTCACGTGGAGAGAGGTTTCTCTATGCCACCCCACCCTTTCTTCCGCGGTTTCTTGAACTTTTTCGGCGCTCAGCTTCATCATCTTCCTCCGAATGCCATAGTGTATCTAGCTGCGTTCATTTCCATGTGTGAAAATTTCTTAGGCTACCAGCCGCACTGGGGTCTGTTCAAACACATCTTCACATGTCGCTCTCTGTCGGTTAAAAAGGCTGACCCTGATGGAGAGAGGACCCATGTGACCCAGATGTGCGGCGGCTTAGGTATCCAGATGAGGGGTAGGAGTGCATTCCCCACCATGTCTTTCCTTGATCCGGTTAGAGGCTGGCAGTCGGCTTGGTTCTACTGTAATGATCTTCGTTGCACCGGTTCATCGACTGGTCTTCCTCCCTACACATCCGAGTGAGTCAAGACTCCTCCCTCGCTGACAATTGATAAGGAGGAGAAGACTGAAGTGGGGATCTTGGTGGATGCCGTGGTCGGCCTGATTCAGGGCGGAGTGACGGGCCTGGATCTTCTGGAGGTCTTCCTCAGTCGGCGGATCCAGCCACTGCAGGAGTGGGCTCATCCCATGTGGCGCTACACCGAAGCCAACAACCCAACCCGAGTGCACCCAGTGGATGTTGATAAGAAAACGGTGGAACAGTGGCTCAGATGCATCACTGGTGCATGCGACAACCCACGAGGGTCGAGACGGATCCCGCCCTACGACGACGCGCACCAGCCGTCAGAGGTAAGACGCACATTTCTGAGTGAATTATTCACGTGCAGATTATTCGAGTGAATTGAATGATCCGAGTGAACTGAATGAACTGACTGTCTTTGTTCTTCGTGTCTTGCAGGATTTCCAGAAGATGTTCTTGCCTATGCCGAATGGAGAACACCTCATCGGGGACGAGGGGAGCGATCATGGCAGCGTCGAGGGCAGCTACGTGGAGGATAGAGAGGAGGAAAGCGACGACTCGGAAGGGAGCGACGAGGTCGAGTCTTCCCAGTCTCTAGAGCTGCGCTCTGAGTGCCGCTCCAAGCTAACTCATGATCCGAGTGCTGGCTCGGGGAAGACGGTGGCTCCGAGTGCTAAGACTCCGAAGCGCACTCGGACGTCTACGCCGGAGCCGACAGAGAAGACCGCCAAGCAGCTCAAGGTCGCTTCTCCCAAGCCTCAGAAGGCTCTGCCCAGGATCAAGGTCACCGTGCCTGTCGCCTCAACGTGAGTGCCACGCCTTTGTTTTCTGTCTCCGTGAACTTCTGGACTTTTCTGACCGAGTGAAATTTATGAACCAGAGCTGCAACCTCGACGATGTCTCCCATGCAGATCGACAGAGACCGCGTCGAAGCCGAGTCAGCGGACGCGGCCACTTCTCAGAAAGGTAACAATGATTCCATTTTTTACTTTGATCTATGATCCGATTGAATTGTCTCCATCCGACTGAATTGTGTATTGCGACTGACTGTGTCGAGTGGACGTAGCGCTTGCAGAGATCATCCATGTCGCGGACGATGATGAAGGACCGCCACAGAAGGACACCGAGAAGGAGATCGCAGCTCCGACTGCCTCTCAGACCACCACACAGAAGGCACCACCAAGCAAAGCACCTCAAGTTCTTCCTGCGCCGCCCATGACCGTGCCTCTGGGGCAAAGTTCTTCTCAGGCCGGTGCTGGCCCCGTCACAGCCCCGTCGATTGCCCTAGTCTCGGCTCCAACTCCTCCCGTCAACATATTCAGTCTGTACAAGGTGTCAGAGGACCAAACTGGAGCCAGCAAGAGGCGATGATCCAGGCGGACCTGATGACCTAGCGTCTGAAGGAGATGTGTGCAGCTGGCAAGTTGGCGTATAACGCCAGTGCTGCTCTCCAGGAGAACATTCGAGTAAGTGCTCTTGTAAGTTGACCTCCAATTCATTTTTCTTCTGTAGGAGTTTCAGTCGGTAGATTTTCAGTACACCCACTGGGTGTGTTGTCTGGTGGGGGCACGCCGAGTGCACCCACTGGGTGTAGTCCCCGAGACTACCGTTGATTGCAGGCAGTCGGTGGGAGTCTTAGAACTTGTTGCTCTTTTTTTTGTTTGACCGTCACTGGGATCGGGCGGACCATTCCGAGTGGATACCATTCCAGTGGGGACACGCTGAGTGCACCCACTGGGTGTAGTCCCCGAGACTGCCGTCGACTGCAGGCAGTCGGCGGGAGTCTTAGAACTTGTCTTGTTTGTTTTTTTTTGTTTGGCCGTCACTCGGATCGGGTGGACCGTTCCAAGTGGATACCATTCCAGTGGGGGCACGCTGAGTGCACCCACTGGGTGTAGTCCCCGAGACTGCCGTCGACTGCAGGCCGTCGGTGGGAGTCTTAGTACTTAGAATCTGTTTTAGAGGGTACTTCAGGATCTGATACTGGTCAAGCTGGCTCCTCCCTGACAAAGGGTTCTTCAGGATCTGGTATTGGTCAAGCTTGTTCCTCCCAGGAGTGCTGGTCTCTGGGCACTCAGAATATTCCTTAACATTAACTGGTCTGCTCTCTCTTGTGTTTCAGAAAACTTGCGAGCTTGGGACTCAATACGTGTTACTGGAGAAGGAGACGGTCCAGCTCCGACTGGACTTGGAGGTGGAGAAGAGGAACGTAGCTCGTGCTCAGGCAGAGCTGAAGACAATGGGAGGTAAGCCTCAGCTACCGAGCATTCTGCTTTCGCTTTTCTCCATTCTTTGAACCGAGTGACTTCACTCGAACAGATGTGCGTAGTGAAAATCATCGACTCCAAGTGCGGCTCAGGACTTCTATTTCTTTAGAAACTATGAAGCAGGCACTCGAAAACAAGGACAAAGAACTGGCGGGGGCACAAAAGGTGGCGAGGGAGAAGACCAAGGCTGCCAAAGAGAAGCTGGCCTCACTCAAGAAGCTTGAAGGAGAGAACAAGTTGCTGAAGAAGGAAGTGATCGAGCTCAAGAAGCAATAGACCGAGTGGGACGACAAGCTCAAGGTTTAGGCGAATGCCTACGAACAAGAGAAGAAGACTCTGAACGAGAAGATCGCCCAGCTCACCGAGAAGAAGAATTCACTGGAAAAGTATATAGAGGACTTCGCGGAGGAGATGTACACCAAGCTTGCAGGTAACTTGTAACATCCGAGCGAGTTTTAAATTGTTTCCGAGTGAACTTTGTGCATGCTGATCTTCAACTCTCCTCTTTTCTTGTTCACAGAGTACTGCCGACACTTCGAGCTGGAAACTGACAGAATCGAGAGGGATCTGGATCCCTCCAGCGGCCTCGTCGGTGACAAGGCCGCTCTAGGCATCTTGTGGCTCGAATCTCGCATTGAAGACGTTCTGGGGTACATCATCCGTCTGTGGGGTGCACTCGGAATGATCGACAAGGAGCTGTGGCCAGAAGACACTCTCGACACCGATCTGGAAGCAATGATGACTCGCCTCAACGAGATTCCTAGCCGAGTGCAAGCATGGAAGAAATCAGCTGCTCGCTGCGGAGCCGACGTGGCGCTCTCTCTCGTCCGTGTGCACTGCAAGGACACCAAGGAAGAGAATCTGAAGTCTCTCCAAGTCACCAACACGAAGAAGCTCAAGTTTGAGGACTTCATGGAGACGTTCATAGAGGCAGCCACTCGGATCGCAGATGGCATCGACCTAGACGCCTTCGTCGAGCCGGCCAGCCCTTCTGGAGCATGAGAAAAAGTTTAAGCTTTACCCATTTGCCTCGGTATGCCGAGTGGATTTGTATTTGTTAAACTCTTTTGGGCTCAGGGCCCGAGTACTCGCATTTACTTTTGAACTTCTGAAGTTATCCAAATGCTTTCTTTCGAGTCTTTAAATGTGTGCAGCTTGGGCGAAAGCTGGTTCACGGCTAAGTCCCTGAGTGAGAGGGACGCTCTTCTCTCGGAGTAGGTTTCTAACTTGGGCGAAAGCTGGTTCGCAGCCAAGCCCCCGAGTGAGAGGGATGCTCTTCACTCGGAGTAGGTTTCTAACTTGGGCGAAAGCTGGTTGGCAGCCAAGCTCCCGAGTGAGAGGGATGCTCTTCACTCGGAGTAGGTTTAACTTGGGCGAAAGCTGGTTCGCGACCAAGCCCCCGAGTGAGAGGGATGCTCTTCACTCGGAGTAGGTTTAACTTGGGCGAAAGCTGGTTCGCGACCAAGCCCCCGAGTGAGAGGGATGCTCTTCACTCGGAGTAGGTTTTTAACTTGGGCGAAAGCTGGTTCGCAGCCAAGCCCCCGAGTGAGAGGGATGCTCTTCACTCGGAATAGGTTTAAGTTGGGCGAAAGCTGGTTCACCGCCAAGCCCCCGAGTGAGAGGGATGCTCTTCACTCGGAGTAGGTTTAACTTGGGCGAAAGCTGGTTCGCGACCAAGCCCCCGAGTGAGAGGGATGCTCTTCACTCAGAGTGGGTTTTTAACTTGGGCGAAAGCTGGTTCGCAGCCAAGCCCCCGAGTGAGAGGGATGCTCTTCACTCGGAGTAGGTTTAACTTGGGCGAAAGCTGGTTTGCCGCCAAGCCCCCGAGTGAGAGGGATGCTCTTCACTCGGAGTAGGTTTAACTTGGGTGAAAGCTAGTTCGCAGCCAAGCCTCCGAGTGAGAGGGACGGTCTTCACTCGGAGTAGGTTTCTAACTTGGGCGAAAGCTGGTTCACAGCCAAGCCCCCGAGTGAGAGGAATGCTCTTTACTCGGAGTAGGTTTTTAACTTGGGCAAAAGCTGGTTCGCAGCCAAGCCTCTGAGTGAGAGGGATGCTCTTCACTCAGAGTAGGTTTTTAACTTGGGCGAAAGCTGGTTCACGGCCAAGCCCCCAAGTGAGAGGGATGCTCTTTACTCGGAGTAGGTTTTTAACTTGGGCGAAAGCTGGTTCGTAGCCAAGCCCCCGAGTGAGAGGGATGCTCTTCACTCGGAGTAGGTTTAACTTGGGCGAAAGCTGGTTCGCAGCCAAGCCCCTGAGTGAGAGGGATGCTCTTCACTCGGAGTGGGTTTTTTAACTTAGGCGAAAGCTGGTTCGCAGCTAAGCTCCTGAGTGAGAGGGACGCTTGTCACTCGGAGTAGTTTTTTAACTTAGGCGAAAACTGGTTCGCAGCTAAGTTGAAGGGCGTACACCCACTGGGGGTCGTAAGCCAGAGAATGCGTACGAGTGAACTCAATGTAGAACTGGAAAAGTCATGCTTTTATTCATCAAACATCACTCGAGTGCTTTTATTACATCTCAGTATCAAGTATAAAATCGTCGCAGCAAATCTGCATTCCAAGTACGGGGCTCGTCTGCTTGCTTCAGAAGGTTGTACAAGCGGTATGCTCCGTTGTTCAGAACCTTTGACATGATAAAAGGGCCTTCCCATGCAGGAGCAAGCTTGTGAGGTCGCTGCTGATCCACTCGGAGCACAAGATCTCCTTCCTGAAAGGTCCGACTTCTGACGTGCCTGTTGTGAAAACGTCGTAGATCTTGCTGATAGGCGGCCGAACGGATAAGAGCCATCTCTCTCTCCTCTTCCAGGAGATCAACTGCGTCTTGCCACGCCTGCTCTGCTTCAGCTTCAGAGTATAGTTCCACTCGGGGCGAATTGTGGAGCAGGTCACTCGGCAGGACAGCTTCAGCTCCGTACACCATGAAGAAGGGGGTGCGATTGGTAGAACGATTGGGGGTCGTCCTCAAGCCCCATAGAACTGATGACAACTCAGTGACCCAGGCTCCGGCTATGTGCTCCAAATCGCGCATGAGTCGTGGCTTTAACCCCTGAAGGATCAGTCCATTCGCTCTCTCGGCTTGTCCATTCGACTGCGGGTGCGCCACGGATGCATAGTCGACTCGGGTGCCCTGGGCGGCACCGAACACTCTGAACTCTTCTGAGTCGAAGTTTGAGCCGTTATCAGTAATGATGTTGTGGGGCACGCCATATCTGAAGACTATCTCTTTCATAAACTTGATCGCCGTACGAGAGTCTAGCTTCTTGATGTGTTTGGCTTCAATCCACTTAGTGAACTTATCGACTACAACCAGCAAGTGGGTGAATCCACTCGCCCCTGTCCGGAGGGGCTCCACCATGTCAAGTCCCTAGACTGCAAATGGCCAGACGAGTGGGATCATCTTTAGAGCAGACTCGGGCTTGTGTGATAAGTTTGCATAGAATTGACACCCGGCGCAGTGTTGGACTATCTCCTGCGCAGCTTCATTGGCATGTGGCCAGAAGAAACAGGCTCGATAAGCTTTAGCCACGATTGTCCGAGAGGACGCGTGGTGTCCACAAGTTCCCAAGTGAATCTCCTCCAGGATCAATCGACCTTCTTCCGGAGAAATGCAGCGCTGAGTCACACCGGTGAAGCTCTTTCTGTATAACTGATCGCCCATCACTATAAAGGCCTTGGACCTGTGAACAATCTGGCAGGCCTCGGCTTCATCTTCTGGAAGTTCCTGTCTGAGCAGGTATGCAATGTAAGGCACCGTCCAATCGGGCGTGATTGCCAGGACCTCCATGACCAGATCAATGACTTCCCAGACCTCGACTTCAGTCAGATCGGAGGGACCGACCACTTGAGGGGGCTCTTCCGTGAAGGGATCTTCTTTCACCGTCGGGGAATGCAAATGCTCGAGGAACACATTGCTGGGAATGGATATCCGAGTGGACCCGATCTTTGCCAGATCATCTGCCTCCTGATTCTTGGCTCGGGGGATGTGATGCAGCTCCAGACCCTCAAATTTCTTTTCCAACTTTCTCACCACGTTGCAATATCCTGTCATAGCAGGGCTTCTGATATCCCACTCCTTCATCACTTGATTCACAACTAGATCCGAGTCCCCGTAGACCATTAGGTGCCGGACGCCGAGTGAGATAGCCATACGTAGACCATAAAGGAGCGCTTCGTACTCGGCCTCCTTGTTGGAGGAATCGAAGTGAATCTGTAGAACATAGCTGAGTCGATCGCCCTTCGGAGACACTAACACAACCCCAACACCTGAACCATTCAGCATCTTGGAACCGTCAAAGAACATGGTCCAGTGTTCCGGGTGACTCTGAGTCGGCTGCTGCTGTTCTGTCCATTCGGCTAAGAAATCAGCTAATGCTTGGGACTTGATCGCTTTTTTTGCCTCGAACTTGATGTCCAAGGGCAAGAGCTCGATAGCCCACTTTGCCACTCGACCAGTCGCATCCCGATTGTTCATGATCTCAGACAGCGGGGCGTCGCTGACGACTGATACGACGTGCTCTTGGAAGTAATGGGCTACTTTCTTCGCAGTCAGGTAGATGCCATAGACGAGCTTCTGATAATGAGGATACCTCTGGTTGGACGGAGTCAGAACTTCAGAAATGTAGTAGACTGGGCACTAAACTTTGTAAGTTTTACCATCTTCTTCTCGCTCGACTGTGAGGACAATGCTGACAACTTGACCAGTGGCCGCAATGTACAAGAGCAACGGCTCATTGCTGTTCGGAGCGGCAAGCACCGACTGGGTGGAAAGCAGGGCTTTGAGCTGAACAAACGCTGCTTGCGCTTCAGCAGTCCACTCGAACGAATCAGACTTCTTCATCAATCGGTAAAGGGGCAGTGCCTTCTCACCGAGGCGGGAGATGAATCGACTCAGAGCCGCAAGACAACCCGTGAGCTTTTGTACATCATGAAGTCGTTCTGGACGTTTCATTCGTACAATTGCACCAATCTTCTCGGGGTTGGCATATATCCCTCGTTCGGAAACGAGGAATCCGAGTAACTTGCCCCCGGGCACCCCGAAAGTGCACTTTGCTGGATTCAGCTTAATATCATACTTTCGCAGATTTGCGAAAGTTTCAGCTAGGTCAGCCAGAAGGTCGGAACCTTTTCTGGACTTGACCACAATATCATCCATGTATGCCTTGATGTTCCTACTGATCTGTGTATGCAAACACTTTTGCACCATGCGCATGAAAGTGCCACTGGCGTTCTTGAGACCGAATGGCATGGTGATATAGCAAAAGCACCCAAATGGGGTGATAAAAGCTGTTTTTATTTCATCTGGCCCATACAGTCGGATCTGGTGGTACCCGGAGTACGCATCCAGAAAAGACAGTCGCTCACACCCCGCAGTGGAATCTACGATCTGATCTATATGGGGGAGCGGGAAATGATCCTTGGGACAGACCCGATTGATGTGCTTGAAATTTATGCACATTCGGAGAGACTTATCCTTCTTAGGAACCATGGCGACGTTGGCGAGCCACTCGGAGTGGTACACCTCATGGATGAACTCGGCTACTAGGAGCCGAGCAACTTCTTCGCCAATGGCTTTCCTCCTCTGTGTAGCAGAACGATGAAGATGTTCCTTCACAGGCTTCGCTTTCGGGTCGACTCGCAAACGGTGCTCAGCCAGCTCCCTGGGAACACCCGGCATGTCGGATGGCTTCCATGCGAAGATGTTCCAGTTCTCACAGAGGAACTGGATGAGCGCGGCTTCCTATTTGCTGTCGAGTGTCGTCGAGATGTTGGTGGGTGCGGCATTGGGATCCTTCGGATGAATATGCACATGCTTCGTCTCCCCAGCTGACTGGAACGCAGACTCCGCAGCTGGTTTCTTGGAGTGAAGCAGATCACTCGGATCGGCATTTTTCTTGTATTCTTCCAACTCCACCATAGCCATCTGCTCGTTAGCAATCTTGGACCCCTGCTGCAAACATTCTTCCGCGCGCTGCCGATTGCCAGTGATTGTGATCACGCCTTTGGGGCCGGGCATCTTCAGCTTGAGATACACATAACATGGGCGGGCCATGAAGCGTGCGTAAGCCGGCCGACCAAGGTTGGCATGGTAGGCGCTGCGAAAGTCAACCACTTTGAAAGTTAACCTTTCATTCCTGAAGTTCTTGTCGTCTCCAAAGACCACATCCAGGGCAATCTGCCCGAGTGACTTTGCTTTCTTGCCAGGAATCACTCCGTGGAACTGCATACTGCTCTCGCTGAGACGAGACATCGGAATGCCCATCCCTTTCAGGGTCTCAGCATAGAGTATGTCCAGGCCGCTTCCACCGTGCATGAGGACCTTACGCAACCGAACGCCTCCCACGACTAGATCGACCACTAGCGCCTGCCGCCCAGGGGTGGCAATGTAGGCCGGATGGTCCGACTAATCAAAGGTGATCGGAGTCTTTGACCAGTTCAGGAATTTCGTCATCGCTGGCATGGCCATGTTCACTTCTCGGTTGATGACCTTCAGCCGGCTCTTGCTCTCAACATCTGCAAAGATCATCAGAGTTGCATTGACAGTAGGATAAGCTTCATCTTTGTCTTCGTCATCAGCATCATCCGGGCTTTTCTCACTCAACTGACCCTCTCGAAACTGTTGTATCAGGAATCTGCACTGTCGAGTGGTATGCTTGGGCAATATCAGATTGCCCTCTTCATCTTTTTTGGTGTGGATGTGGCCTGGCAAATTGAGGACATCTTGGCCTGACTGATCTTTCTTCTTCCTCCGGATCCACTTTTCCTTGGCCTTCCCTTTGTTTTTGGCTTGACCGGCCAGTGCGGCAGCCTCGGCCTAGGCTGATCCATCAGCCTTGCGCTTCGGCTTCTGACTGGTGTTATTGTTTCCAGGATTGGGCTCACTAGCCTTTCCCTTACCATTACGGAGACGGTCTTCCTCTTCTCTGTTTGCGTACCGAGTGGCAATCTCCATCATTCGGCTCATGGTCAAAGATCCCGACCGGCCAAATTTCAGGATGAGCTCCCTATATCTGACTCCTGCCTTGAAGGTGCAGACGGCTTGGTGCTCCGTGACGTTCTCAACCACATGGTGCAAGGTTGTCCACCGCTGAATGTACTCCCTCAAGGTTTCATTCGGCTTCTGCACACAATGCTACAACTCAGTCAACCCGGCCGGGCGTTTGCACGTGCCCTCGAATGTTTTGATGAACACTCGGGCCATATCTTCCTAGCAGTATATGCTAGCCGGAGTGAGCTGGTTGAGCCAGGCACGGGCGGACCCTTCCAGCATCAAGGGAAAATGCTTCATAGCCACATAGTCATTACCTCCTCCAATCTGCACAGCCACTCGGTAATCCTCTAGCCAAGTTTCTAGCTTGGACTCACCGGTGAACTTACTTACTCCAACTGCCAACCTAAAGTTGGGCGGAATCTCTGCGGCCCTGATTTCTCTGCTGAAACACTCGGGCCCGGAGACGAAGGCTCCACTTCCACTCGGACGATCTCTGTCCAAACTCTCCCTAAGAGCTCTGCCTCTATCGACCAGGTTCTGAGCGAGTACGGATCTCGCGTTGAACAGCGGGTCGCGGAGGTCGACTGGTTCTCTCTGGCGATAACCATCACCATGGTGGGGAGGGCTGGCCCTCCGATCATTGCCGTAAGGGCGCCTGGCATCGTACGGCCGGGGCGCGTACGAGCCATCCCGCGGAGGGGGCATCTGCATACGACGACGATCATCTTGACGCCGCAGAGGCGTGTCCCGACTGCGACCCTGCTCCGAGTACTGGTCTCGGTGGCGGTCTTGGCCGTTTCGCCACGGAGGCGAGTGTCTGTTTCTTCTTGGGGTCACCGGGCTGTGGGCCGACTGGACGGTGTCAGCTCTGATGGATCTGCTATGAATCCTATTGCGCGACTGGGACACCGCTGAATTCTGTTCTTCAGCCGCCTTTAGCAAGGCCCGGATTTGCCGTAGACCCTCTCCTGCCTCAGATCGGGACGGCTGGATGGAATCTGCTATCCGAGTGGCCGCCGCCAAATTCTGGACGGGAGTGCGAAATACCTGGAAGTTCTGTTGCTGATCATTGGAAAACAACTACCGCTGCCGTCGACTGGAACTGGGCTGATATTGCCAATGGGCACGATCGTCGAGTGATTTATGGAGCGCCTCCAGACGACTGCGCTCAGCCAAGTTGGCCTGGCGCGCGGCCTCCAAAGCCTGAGCCTTGGGAGTGGTCCCAACGATGGGCGTCTGGAGGGTCTGCTCGTTTCTGCGCTGCAGCTCCTCCCTCTGCTGCCGAGTGAGAGGTCAGGGGTAGTACTCGTCGTCGTGACGGTCTCCGCCACCGCCAAGATCAGCGCGTGACGGGTCACCGGTCTCTGCGCCGCCGCGGCCATAGCCAGGCGGACTGGGCGGGGAGTCGGCCATCAGCACCTCTGCAGCGGGATCGCTGCTCTCGCACTCGGATAAGCTTTCCAAGTGCTTATGCAAGGAGGCGAACGAATCGAAGATGGGCTCATCGGGCTCGATTGCCGTGACTTGCGGGGCCGCAGCATGAAGGGCCACCGCGTGCTTGATCCACCGTTGAAGCCGTGAGCGTCCGGAACGTTTGTGATGGCGGCCGGTGAAGTGCGAAGGCGCCGACTGGTATGGCATCAAAGGTTGTCAAAGAAGGACGCTGAAGGTACTCGTGCGGAAGTGTGCTGCGCCGCGGATGGGCAATGCCTCGACATCCAGTGGGATTTCCTGGAGCCACCCCGAATCATCAGCGATGAAACTGAGGACGCCGAAACGGATCTTGCCGCCGAGTGTCAGTCCGCCGCCGGAAACCATGATGATGGTGGGAAAATCGCAACTACGCCGGAAGTCGCTAGACGCCTGCCCCACGGTGGGCGCCAATTGTCGTGGGTATAAGTCTAACAGTAGCCTGTTACCCTATCCCTAGGATGCCACACACCTTATACTGGGCCCCAGGGCCAGACGAGCAGTCAGGAGTTCTGCAACCTGACATTCACTCGGAGTTCAATGAACCACTCGGGAGGCAGCAGTTCACTCGACCGTCTTACTTCACTCGGAGTACCTGACAGTCACTCGACCAGGGAAGACCAGGAGACTCCAGGAACGCAACGGTCAGGACGTGCGCTCGCCCTTATTAATTGTAATCAATGCGCCCGTTACCAATGGCTGGCACCCTTAAACCCCCTCTTTAACCCGTGGTTATGCCGGCATTCATGGGGGCCTTGCGAACTCTATATAAGCCGCACCCCAGCTCCATAACAAGGGTTCACAATCCTTTGTAATCTATACACTCAGGTCAATCAAGCTCCAGAGCACCGAGACGTAGGGCTATTACCTCCACCGCTGAGGGGCCTGAACTCGTAAATCCAAGTGTAACAACTGTGCCGTAGCTAGGCTCTGCCCACCAATTCGTACCCCCATACACTACTGTCAGACTTATACCCTGTTACCCTATCCCTAGGATGCCACACACCTTATACTAGGCCCCAGGGCCAGACCAGCAGTCAGGAGTTCTGCAACCTGACATTCACTCGGAGTTCAATGAACCACTCGGGAGGCAGCAGTTCACTCGACCGTCTTACTTCACTCGGAGTATCTGATAGTCACTCGACCAGGGAAGACCAGGAGACTCCAGGAACGCAATGGTCAGGACGTGCGCTCGCCCTTATTAATTGTAATCAATGCGCTCGTTACCAATGGCTGGCACCCTTAACCCCCCTCTTTAACCCGTGGTTATGGCGGCATTCATGGGGGCCTGGCGAACTCTATATAAGCTGCACCCCAGCTCCATAACAAGGGTTCGCAATCCTTTGTAATCTATACACTCAGGTCAATCAAGCTCCAGAGCACCGAGACATAGGGTTATTACCTCCACCGCTGAGGGGCCCAAACTCATAAATCCGAGTGTAACAACTGCGCCGTAGCTAGGCTCTGCCCTCCAATTCGTACCCCCACACACTACTGTCAGACTTATACCCACGATAGCTAGCGCGATCTCGCCGTAGCTCCACCGTAGTTCAGCCGTGGTAGGGGACGAGGAGGTAGGAACGAGCTCACCCCAGTGTTCGAACCTTTGGGTCCTCGGAGCCCGAACTCCGACATTTGGCACGCCAGGTAGGGGTGCGCTACTGTTCTTCCTCTCCGTCCTCCGCTCCATCAGCCCCATGGCCAACGCCCGCCGCGAGCGCGCTGAGCGCAGGGCTGGCCGCGTGGCTCAGACGGAGCCGGTGGCCCACGGCAACCGCCGCCGCCCTGTCGAGGCCGCTCCCGCCACCGACCCTGCCGCCCGGGAGCAGTAGGATTCCTCCCTGCACCCCTTCGTGCGGGCAGAGGGCCACACCGCCACGACCTCCTCCTCCCTCGCCCGCCGTGGGCCGCCGAACGCGCAAGCCGCGCTGCTCATGGCACGCGAGCTGCTCCGCGACCGTCCTGCTGATGCCGGCTACGACGCGTGGCTTGGTCGCATCACCGGGCTAGTCAACGCCACCGGGGACGCTCCGGCGCCTTCCCACTCACTCCGACCCCCGCTGTCTCGCGCTGGGGACGTAGCGCATGGTGCTCCCCCGCCTCCTCCTCTGCGCAACGAGCTCGACGGGCCCCAGCGCAATGCGCGGGCGCGTGAGCCATCCGACGGCGCTTCCTCGCCGGTCTGAGACGAGGCCAGCTGCCAGATCGTCCGCCGCGCGCCGCCCGATGCGCGTGTGCTCCTAGAGCAGCAGCGCCGGCGCCAAGACCGGGCCTTCCAGGAGGTCGCGGTGGCTGGCCGCCAATGTCGCGCCGCACTCGCCGGCGGTGTCCCCTCGAGCGACGTGGGCTTCCACGCCTTCACTCGCGAGCTGCGTCGGGTGGTGTGCCCGCAAAGTTCAAGCCGGAACTGCCTCCACACTACGACGGCACCCTCAACCCCGCAGAGTTCCTTCAGCTCTATGCGCTAAGCGTCGAGGCGGCGAACGGCGACAACAAGGTCATGGCGAACAGATTCCCCATGGTCCTCAAGGAGGGCCCGCGCTCCTGGCTCATGAACCTCCGTGAGGCGTTGATCTCGTCGTGGGCCGAGCTCTGCAGCCAGTTCGTCGCCAACTTCAAGGGCATGCACGACCGCTCCCTCACCATCAACGACCTACGGCATGTGCGGTAGCGCCCAGACGAGACCCTCCGCAGGTACATCCAGCGCTTCAGCCAGGTGCGCAACAAGATCCCGCGTGCCTCTGACGCGGCCGTCATCTCTGCGTTCTCCACCGGCGTCACGGATGTCAAGATGCGCGAGAAGCTCGCCATCAACGATGAGCTGGACTCGGTGCTTGAGCTGTTCGACCTCGCCGACAAGTGCGCCAAGGCTGAAGAAGGTCGCCTCTTCATCCACAACGACCCCGATGCGGCGCCCGACGCCACCAAGGCCAAGAGCAAGGACGTCAAACGCAAGGGCCCTGCCGTGCTTGCGGCGGAGCCCGGGCAGAAGCGCAGCCGCGACTGCGACGAGCCCCGGAACGATGGCCGGCCGCTCTGCGCCTACCACAACGTGTGCTCCCACAGCACTGAAGACTGCCTGGAGCTCAAGCTGCTCTGTGACGAGCGCCAGGGCCGCCGGGGAGATCGCAACGACCGCGGCGCCGGTCGCGGAGGGGGCCGCGGCGACAACCGCTGGGACGGCCACAATGGCAATGGCAACTTCTGCCAGGGCTGGCATGACCAGCCTCGTGAGGCCGCCTGGCGCGACCAGCCTTGTGAGGCCGCCTGGCGCGATCAGCCTCGTGAGGCAAACCCTCAGGCCAACGCCGCTCTCCCGCCGCTGCCACCGCCACCCCGGAGGAATGACGTCAACCAGCCTGACGAGGGCGCTGGGGGCTACCAGGAGCCTCGTGCGGTTGCCTGCATCCTTGGCGGGGCTCAAGCTCCCATGTCCAACCGCCACGTCAAGCAGCTCTCTCGCAAGGTGAACGCCGCCCTCCCGAAGCCTGAGGCCGCGCGGCCCCTCAAGTGGTCGTAGTACACCATCACTTTCAACTCCAAGGACCACCCCAAGTCCATGGCCACCACAGGCATGCTCCCCATGTTGTGCACTCCCACTATCAGCAACATCGCGGTCACCAAGACCCTCATTGACGGAGGTGCCAGCCTAAATGTGATCTCCATCGAGACCTTCGAGACACTCCAAGTGCCCTACGACCAGCTGATGCTTACCAGGCCCTTCTCCGGAGTGACTGATGGCTCCACCATCCCTCTGGGGCAAGTGCGCCTTCCCGTCACCTTCGGCACCCGCAAGAACTACAACACTAAGCTCATCGACTTCGACGTGGCGCACATCAGCCTACCGTACAATGCTATCTTGGGCTACCCTGCTCTCACCAAGTTCATGGCGGCGACCCACCACACCTACAACGTCCTCAAGATGCCTGGCTGCAGCGGCATCATCACCGTCACCTGCGACGAGAAGGACACGGTCTGCTCCCTCGAGCACGCCTACAAAGCCGCCGCCGCCGTGCATCCGGTTGACGAGGTCGCGGTCGAGCCTCCTGAGGCCGCACCCACGAAGAAGAAGCAGCTGTTCTCTCAGGACCGCGCCGAGATGAAGAAGGTGTCGGTTGACGGTAGGGGCTCAGGCCCTGCCTTCACCATCGGCACCTGCCTCCCTCCTGCATAGGAAAGCGCGCTCGTCGCCTTCCTTCAGGCAAACTTGGATGTTTTCGCCTGGAAAGCATCTGACTTGTCCGGTGTACTGAGGGAGGTGATCGAGCACCACTTAGTGGTGTGCCCCAACGCACGCCCCATCAAGCAAAAAGCACGGCGCCAGGCGCCCGAGAAGCAAGAGTTCATTGTCCAAGAAGTGCACAAGTTGTAAGAAGCTGGAGTCATCCGTGAGGTGCGCCATCCCAAGTGGCTCGCCAACCCAGTCGTCGTCCCCAAGAAGGGCGGCAAGGAACGTATGTGCGTCTACTTCACGAGCTTCAACAAGGCCTGCCCTCAAGACCGCTTTCCGCTGCCACGCATCGACCAGATTGTGGACTCCACCGCCGGATGCGACCTGCTATGCTTCCTAGATGCCTTTTTAGGCTACCATCAGATTAAGATGGCGGCAGAAGACGTGGAGAGGACAGCCTTCATCACCCCTTGCGGCATATACTGCTACGTCTGCATGCCCTTCGGCTTGAGGAGTGCAGGCGCCACCTTCCAGCGGCTGATGCACATCACGCTGGGCCCTTAGATGGGGAGGAACGGGGAGGCCTACGTCGACGACATCGTGGTCAAGACTCGTGAGGCTGGGTCCCTCATTGCGGATCTCAAAGAAACATTCGCCAACCTGCGCAAGGTCAACCTCAAGCTCAACCCCGATAAGTGCGTCTTCGGAGTCCCTTCTAGCAAGCTCCTCGGCTTCCTGGTCTCCCACCGTGGCATCGAGGCCAACCCCGAGAAGATCAAGGCCATCGAGAAAATGCGTCCTCCCCGGACCCTCAAGGAAATGCTGCGCTTGGCAGGATGTATGGCTTCCCTGGGGCGCTTCATCTCCAAGTTCGACGAGCGAGCCTTGCCGTTCTTTAAGCTCATGAAGAGGTCCGGCTCCTTCAAGTGGACCCCTGAGGCAGACGCCGCCTTTGAAGACCTCAAGAGGTACCTCACGAGCTCGCCCATCATGGTCGCGCCGCGCTCCTACTCCTATATTTGGCGGCTACCCCCAGACGGCCAGCGCGGCGCTCGTAGCGGTGCGGGAGGAGCGCATCTGCACTAAGGAGAAGCCCTCCGTGCCTCGTGAGCCTCCCGAGCCCTCCGCGCCTCCTGAGCCCTCCGGGCCTCGCGAGCCTCCCGAGCCCTCCGTGCCTCCTGAGCCCCCCGAATCTCGCGAGCCTTTTGGGCCTCATGAGTTTCCCGAGCCTGCCACGCCTCACAAGCCACCTGAAGAGCAAGCTGCCACCACAACTACGCGCCTCGTCGAGCACCCTGTGTACTTCGTCAGCACGGTGCTAAGGGATGCACGCGAGCGCTACCCCATGCAACAGAAGCTCCTCCTCACGCTCCTCATCGCCTCCAGGAAGCTGCGCCACTACTTCCAGGGTCATCCCATCAAGGTCATCTCTTCCTACCCCTTGGAGCAAGTCCTGCGCAGCCCCAACGCCGCTGGCCGTGTTGCCGAATGGAACATCGAGCTGCAAGCCTTCCAGCTAGAGTTTTGCACCGCCAGAGTAATCAAAGGCGCGGCTCTGGCCGACTTCATGGCGGAGTGGACAGACCCCCATGAGGGAGAGCCTCACGAGGGCGAATCCCTCCTGCCTAGGGACGAAGCACCAGGCGGATGGTCCATGCACTTCGACGGCGCCTTCTCCCGATAGGGCGTGGGGGCTGGTGTCGTGCTCACCTCGCCAACATGAGACAAGCTCTACTACGCTGTTCAACTCTGCTTCAAGCATGACGACAAGGTCTCCAACAACATCGCAGAGTATGAAGGCCTCATCGCTGGGCTCAAGGCTGCTTTCACTCTCGGCATCAAGCGCCTCCTCATCAAGGGAGACTCCTAGCTCCTCGTCAACTTCTCCAACAAAAGCTACAAGCCCAAGGACGAGCACATGGCAGCCTACTTAGAAGAGGTACGTAAACTTGAGAAGCGTTTCCTTGGCTTGGAGCTGCAGCACGTCCCGCGCGGTGGCAACAAGGAGGCCGATGACATCGCCAAGCGAGCATCCCACCGCGAGCCCCAGAGCCCTGGCGTCTTCGAGGAAAGGCTCCTCAAACCATCAGCTGCACCACTTGCCGTGGGCACCACGCTGCTTCATGAAGAACTCCCGCCCGGGCCGCCCACGGGCGCGCCAGACTACGGCCCGGCTTCAGGAGCCCGGCTGCTGCTGGCGCTGGAGCCTCAAGCAGGTAGCTGGGCTGCGGAGTTCAAGGCTTACCTGCTCCATGGCACCCTCCCGGAGGAGGATTCAGAAGCAGAGCGCGTGGCTCGGCAAGCCACCGCTTACTGCTTGCAAGACGGCGAGCTATACCGCAGGCGCCCCAATGGCGTCTCGTTGCGGTGCATCTCAGAAGAACAAGGGCGCGAGTTGCTCACCGATATCCATGGAGGAGACTGCGGTCACCACTCGTCATCGCGCACCCTTGCCGGCAAGGTGTTTCGAAGCGGCTTCTACTGGCCTACCGTGCTCCGGGACGCCACCAAGCTGGTCCAATCCTGCGAAGCATGCCAGTACCACGCCAAGCAGATCCACCAGCCAGTGCAGGGCCTCCAGACGATCCCCCTCTCATGGACCTTCGCGGTCTGGGGGCTGGATATCCTGGGGCCTTTCCCTCGCGCGGCTGGCGGCTACCGCTACCTCTACGTCGCCATCGACAAGTTCACCAAGTGGGCAGAGGTCCAGCCTGTGCGCACCATCCCGGCAGGCTCTGCCGTCAAGTTCATCAAGGGCCTCGTGAGCCGCTTCGGAGTCCCCAACCGCATCATCACCGACAATGGCTCCCAGTTCACAAGCGGCCTTTTCAAGTCCTACTGCGCCAGCCTCGGAACGCAGATCTGCTACGCCTCTGTGGCTCACCCACGAAGCAACGGCCAGGCCGAGCGTGCCAACGCTGAGGTCCTCAGGGGCCTCAAAACGAGGAGCTTCAAGAAGAAGCTCGAAGCCCGCGGCAAGGGCTGGCTTGACGAGCTGCAGTCCGTGCTGTGGTCCATCCACACAACGGCAACCAAGCCTACCGGCGAGACCCCTTTCTTCCTGGTCTACGGAGCTGAGGCGGTCCTTCCCTCGGAGCTTAAGCATGGCTCTCCGCGAGTCCTTGCCTTCGACGAGGTGCGTCAGGATGGCTCGCGGGAGGCCGACCTGCTGCTCCTTGAGGAGGCCCGCCGTCAGGCCGCTCTCCGCACCGCGAGGTACCAGCAGGCCCTGCGTCGCTACCACAGCCGCAACATCCGCCCACGCACTCTCGAGGTCGGTGACCTCGTCCTGCGCAGGATCCTCTCCAGAGAGGGACTCCACAAACTCTCACCCATGTGGGAAGGCCCTTTCAGGATTGCTCATGTCTCCAGGCCCAGTACAGCCCGGCTGGAGACGGAGGACGGAATTCCTATGCCTAACGCCTGGAACATCCAACACCTCCGCAAGTTCTACCCGTGATCCTCACGCGTACGAACGAAATGGGGATGTACACACCCCGGAGACTCTCAATGCGTTCGCCTGACGGGCATGCGAGAGCTCCCGCCCACGCCCAAGTGGAAGCCCCATGCTCCGCGCTGGCGGAACGATCGACCCACGATCATGCCCACACCCCGGTGGAAGCCCCATGCTCCGCGCTGGCGGAACAATCAACTAAGGGCGCCCCACGGGCTGCACCAACCTTAAGCTGACCCGTGCCAGACACGGCAGCACCCTTTTTCGCTTTTGGATGTGTAACTGAGTGTAACACCCCGATTTTTGGCCCTTTCTTTTTCTTTTGGATTTCTTTGAATTTTATTTGGATTTCCTTTTTTCCGTGGCTATGTGGTCTTGAAAACCTGGGAAGATCTTCTCTCCTGCCACTTCCAAGTGGCTTGTCATTCTCAAATCTATCCCTAGGCCATGTCATTTCCATCTTAGCCCAACCCCAAAATTCTTTTCTTGGGAATATTCCTTTTTCTATTAAAGGAATAACCTTGTTTGCCCTAGGTTGTGAAGCAATCTATATTTCTGTCTTCCACAAAATTCCCAAAAAATTCTCATAAATTCTTGGGATCATATCATCCACAAATATGTCAAAACCCATCCTTGCCTAGTTCAAAAATAATTCAGGAATATTCATTTCCTATTATGTCCAGCAAGGCACTTTGTGAAGGAAGTGCTATTTATATTTTCTTTATTGCCCTCCAAATTTTTGGGCACTCTTTCCTATCCAAATAATTGCCACATGCCAAAATGCAGCTTCATTTGCTTAGTAAATCTTCCTCAGCAAATTCCCAAAGTTTCTGACCAGAGAGAAGCTTTGTGAAGGAAGTACTAGCTAGGCTTATCCAAATGAGTTGAAATTTTTGGAGATCATTTATATGATGAAATAATGACTCTCCACCAAATTTCATAGCCATCCAACAATCTATGTGAGCACACCATCCAATCTTGGTTTCTGGTCACAATTTCAGTTTGTGAAGCAACTATATTCTATATTGCTTCAAAAAATTTGCAATTAATCCAGGACCTAAATATCCATAAATAATGTGAGCATGCCAAAACTCACATTATTTTGCCAATCCATTTACTCCACAAAATTCCCCCAAGTTTCTGTCCAGTGTGGAGCATTGTGAAGGAAGTACCATTTATACTTATCCAAATGGGATGAAATTTTATTGGTATCCTCATATGCCCAAATAATCGTACTCCTCCAATTTTCAGCTCAATCCAAGCATCTATGTGAGTTCTACTTCCTGATCTAGCTTCTGGACCAGATTTGGCAGTTGTAAAGCAACTGTGTTAAATATTGGTCCAAATCCCTTAAAAATTCACAGGATCATAGTCCTTCCTACCATAAACCTCTGAGACATTCTGGTTTGCTCTTAACCTAGCCCATTTGATCACTACTTCCTGCTTAAGTTTGCAACAGCAAAGGTCAGTCGACCTCTCCCATCCACCTACAGTGCCTTTCTTCGATCTATCACCTCAGGTAGGACCCACTTAGGAGAGACAACACGCTAGACATCGTTTGGTTGGCTAGAGTGCACCGCGTGCGCCTGTGCACGCGATGACCACGCGGTCAGGCACGCCGAAAGCGTGCTCTGGCCGTCGGGGCCCTTTGCCGCCGTCCAAACCACGCCGTATCGCCACCGCACCATGTCCTCTGAGTTGCTCCCACTCTCCTGCGTCCGCTTGTACTCTCTGGACCCCCTCCCCCTCTCCTCTTTCCTCTCCGACGAGCATGCCATCCCGGGATGCCCGCGGCCGTCGTCGCTTAGCCCTTGTCCTCTTCCTCCCAGCAGCATTTCAGCACCGAGTGAACCTGCCATGGACCTCTCTCCCCCTCCGCGCATGCACGCGTGCACGCGGTCGTGCCAGAGAGCATCAACCGCGAGCTCCCGTCGGCTTCCCGCGAAGGCATCCCCGTCCGGCTTTATATAGCCCACCCCGAGGCCTCCCGAGCTCATCAGCCTCCTCACCGCTCTCCTCTAGCCCTCCCCAACTAGTCAAACGAGCTCCGGAGCCCCTCCTCGCTCCGCATGGCCGCCATGGCCGCCGCTCGGCCTCGCTCGAATTCGAGCAGTGCCAGCCCTCCCTCCTCCTTCTGACCACACCAGCCTCTTCCCCGAGCTCCAGTGATCCTCCCCACATCTTCTTTTCGTTCCCGGAGTGCCCGTGGCCTCGCCCCCAAATCCGGCCGCCGCCCTGTCCACGACCACCGCGAGCCGCCGCGGCTCCAGCCCTCTTCGACGTCCATATGGTGCAGGGACGGATGCGGCCCGCTCTCCCGAGCTCGCCAGTGTCCTCACCTCGGCCGAAGATGGCCCGAGTCGCCGGGACGGCCGCCGGCGTTGAGCTCCTCCTCTGTCCCGCGAGCGAGAGCGAGGTTGAAGACGGCGACCAGTTTGGGCGGGCCCCACCACCGCACAGCCCCACCAGTCAGTCAAACAGGGAGTCAACCCCGGGCCCGCTCCGACTTAAGTGAAAGTGTATTTTCAATAATACGTTTTCGCTTATAGAAAGCGTACTTCGCTGCTTCTTCGGACCAAAATACGTCTTCCCTGTTCGAAAGCGTTTTACCCGAAAGGCGCTTTCTGTTTTCAGCAGTCGGCTCCGAAACCCCTAATATGCGGGCGTTCGCCCGTTAGCAGCAGAAAAGCACACTTTTTATTTGTTTTTCTGCCTAACGAACGAACGGCCGTATCTCGACAACCGTAACTCCGATTCAGGTGATTCCAAAGCCCACGATCTCAGTTCATCGAGCCCGTTCTGATGGTATCATTTTCATGAGGTTGTCACAATGTGAAAATGACCATTTTGCCCTAGCCCTTAAAATAGTTCCGCCGAGAGGGAAACTTTTTCGGCGATTCTTTCCGCGAGTTCATCGCACCTCTCCCGGGTGTATCCTCCATCCCCAGGCAAGCCACAACAGCCACTTGCATGATGGCATTGCAATAGCCATGGTTTCCACTTGAATATTTAATATTTGTTTGATCATTTAATTATTTTGTGAATGCTTTGAATATGCTTGTGAATCCATGCTCATTGCTTATGCCATGTTCATTTTCATCTAGTAAGTGATATGATTAATTTCTAAGGATATTCTTATCATGTTTTAATCTTGTAATCATTCCCGATGCTATTGATAATAATATGCTCATATGAATAGTTACCGGTTGGTTATGAAATTACTTGTGATATTCGTGATCATCGTTATACCATGCTCATTTGCATCCCATAGACTAAATGATTTATCATTGTTGCTGCTATATTGTTAAATAGTTATGTTACCCATCCATGGTTACACTGTTTTCATGCTCATATGCATTGTTATTTCATTATGACTCAGCTCATCACTATTCAAGTTGAACCTGACATTAATCAAACTTGAACAAATCTGTTGGCTGAGTCATGGTGCCACCGAATCGAGCTCACCAGTGCAACCACACTTGCCTGGATGGGGAGGCCCTAATGCGGTCTATTGTCATGCCTCTCGCCGGTGCCTCATACTAGGGAAGGTTATGTGCGCGCGCTACCCTAATCAGGTAGGCGGCCATAAGCCTTGAGTACCCAGTTTTGGTATTGAGCTCAGGGCCCCGTTTGGGACAGTTTTGGTTTGGTCACGACGGTGGCAGCCACAGAGGTGGCGGATGTCACATGTTGACATCAGGGTAACCCAGGACATAGCCCAAAGGGGAGTTTGTCGGAGTGGCCGGGAGAGTGTCATGCAATAGACTGGTTTTGTCGGAACGTCATTGGTCTACCCGAATGGGAGCACGAGGCCATGAGTTCCATGGTGTGGGTACAGTGTACTAACCTCTGCAGAGTGTATAATCTATCGATAGCCGCGTCCTCGGTCATGGACACAGTTCGTAGTAGGTCACACTATGGGTCAACAGAAATAATAACCTGAATAATAAACAACCCCGGTTCGATGAGAAAAGAAGTTCGTTGATCTTTATGAGGTCGTGCGATGATCACAGGTAGAGATCAAGCTCCGTGTGGTCATGTGATGATCACGATGGTATAGTTGATACCGAGCTTGGTTGATCCTGAGGTGATCGTGTGATGATCACGACGGTAAGTTGGTGGTTACGAGATAACCTCCGAGCAGAGTAAGTTGGTCCATGAGACCTTAAACGTCGACCCCCTTGCATGCTAGTGCTAGTATCATCGTGTTCATGAATTATATGCACATGCCATGCTCATGTTGTTGCCATGCTCATGTTGTTGCCATGCTCATGTTGTTCTAGTAGTATCATGTTCATCTTTAATAATTAACCTGTAAATGCCATGCTGTTGTATGTCTTGATTTCTTTGGTTGCTGTGAGCTTGCGAGTACATTCAAAGTACTCACCTGGCGTGTCATGCCAGATTGCAGGTCATGTCGTGATTGCTTGTTTGTCGAGGATCCCGAGGTTGCGCTCTAGGATACGTCCCAGCCAGAGTCCCTGCGGAGTGGAGTTCATCACCGTCGCCGTTGTTCCGCTGCTAGAATTTATTCCGCTACGAGTTGTTCTGCTGCTAGCATAGAACTACCTTAGCCGGCGAAGTGTCGCCGTGCCCCGGTAACCTTTGTAATATCGGAACCTTTGTACCCGTTATATTTGTAATAAAGAGCTGATTTGTTCTATGCCAAGCAGTGCCGTATTCCAGAAGACTTGATCTCTGGGCTGGAATACGGGGTGTTCCGGTCTCTCTGAGCCGGGGTGCCACAAAGCTTGGTATCAGAGCAGGTCTGGCTGTAGGAAGCCCTAGTCCGCGCGAGCGTTAGAAACCGGTAGTATTGAGTCTAGTCGGCTTGCTGCATTTGATTGCTGCATTTGTTTGTTGCATAGCATGCATATAGTCTTATTATATTGTCACTAACGGTTGATCTTGTGAGTGTAGATGGCATCGGTTTCGATCCATTACCTACACCCTCCAGCTTTGCATACTTGCTCGTTGGTGTTTGGTGTCATCTCTGTCCCAGCGGAGTGATGCCAAGGTACCTTGTGGTGTCGATCACTTGCCGGATTGATGCACTGGTATCGCACCAATATTTTCCCTTTAGCCACACCTATTGTTTCGGTGGTAGACATGCTTCTACCCCGGATCTTGCCATCCAACCCGCCGCTTCCGCAACCCTTACTGGTCTTTGTTACCAGAAAAAGGGCAATGTCAGCAAGACCCTGCTTTTCACCGTTAGCCCGCACTATCACCCATTCCTTGGACGAGTACGGTTCCCGTCCGTACGCTTGATGATGATCTGGTCGTGACATCCGTGTCTCGCTACATGATCACCGAGTCCGTCCTCATCGCTAAGCCTGTCCAGATGCAACCGGTGCTGAGCCAGCTCCTGGTGTAGCTCTGTTTATACCAACCGCTCCACACACTGATCCACTTTCGTGCACACCGCCACAGCATGTTAGACCGTAGTACCGGAGTTCCCTCGAGAATTGTGTGCTTAAGTAGGCATGCATAGTGAGGTGAATAGCTGTGAAATGTGATGTTGCTTGTATGTAATCTTAATGCTGTGTGTGCTTTTGTTCAGTCGTTTCTTTTGCTTCTTTCTTTGGGCCTTCGGTGTTACCTTATTTCCCCTTATGAAAGTTGCTCATCAACCGACACCGGACTCGAAGAATCAGTGAGGAATTCAAATATTCTGAAGCTCAGCTAAACATTATGAAATTCTCAGCCGACTGCATTATATTGGAAATATCTGATCTGAATGCAAATGCTATTCTGGATTGACTATCAGCATCAAGTTTACCTCAGCACGCAACTATCACAATTGTAATGAACCAGCTGGAAGACAATTTGTGTGCAAGACAACAGTACATTTCCAGTCAGAGGAATATCAATGGCATATGTATATATGGCATTCTGTCCGCACACTACAGAGAAAAGCTTCTGGTATAAGCAACCCAATCTTTCTCCGCACGCTACCAGGGAAGCTTATGACGCAAGGTTCCGCAGTCTTCCTCAGTATGATATGTGGATAACTTCCAGTGTAAGACACCCAGTCTTCTTCGGTAAGCTATTGCAGAAAGCTTCTGGCAGAAGGCACCGAGTCTTCCTCAGTAAGCAACCAAGGGAAAAGCTTCTGGGGTACGATACCCAGTCCTCTTCAGCACGCTATCCCGGCAAAAGCTTTGAGTGTAAGATATCCAGCCTTCCTCGGCACGCTACTCTCGATGGCTTACGACACAAGCTATCCAGTCCTTGTCAGTACGGCACTACCAACAGTCATCGTCATTGGTACAAGATATTACACCGTGAGTTGGTAGCATATGGCAGTGCATCCCAAGAATCAGATCCACAACAGTTTGTCAGAAGCAAGAATCAGTCAGCACACAAGTGTCTACCTCAGGAATCAAATACTCAGATATGCATGCTTCCATATATATTTTGAACATGCTTCCAAGGTCATTCAAGTCAGTCGTACGATGAGACCAACACGGGGAGAACCCAACAAATCGGTGAGTATGTAAGAGGAAGAAAGCCAGTATACACCTCAGTGTGTCGCAAGGACTGACAAGCTATGAAGTAAGACAATTTGGAACAACAATCTTGACAGCGGATATCAAGGCCAGCTTCCTCCCAACCGTCAAAGTGATATCATTAACCTCTGTCACTGTCATGTATGATTGACCACAGCAGTAAGCTCTATACAAGTAACTGTGAACCTGGTATATGATCATGATGAACCCTTGCTTATTTTTTTCTGGTAATGGCACCACGCCTGTGTTCTGAGCTGCTTTCAGCCGTCGGGGGTGGATGCCGATTTTATATTTCTCTTTTCAACGACTGGCCCGTGTTCTGAGCTGTTTTTCGGCCGTCTCGGGCAGCTGTTGAGTTTCTTTTTGTAGCAGCGACCCTCTGCTCTGAGCTGTTCTTCGGCCATCTTAGGGAACTGCTACATTCTTCTTATCAACACTGTCTCATGCTCTGAGCTGCTTTTCAGCCGTCGTGAGCCATGGTTGAGTTATTCCAGTAATGTCCCAGATCTGAGTTGTACAGACCATTCTGGTGGCTACTGATTTATTTGCTGATTTTATGCAAAGGTTCGGATGATCATTGCCATACAGTTAAAGCTCGAGAGATGATAAACTTGCCAGTTAAACGTTGCTGCACTGCCTGAGGATAAGGATAAGGTATGTTCGCCAGAATATTGCACCTGACAGCACCTACAGTCACACGAAGGATTAAGGATATCTATGGCCAAGCTCTTTCAGCAAAAGATTCAGAAAAAGAGATCAATAATGAAGAAACAAGACCGGCAATCCAGGTATGATAATTGTTGCATGAACAACATGGTACGAATACACAAGACAGTCTGATTCCGTATCGATCACCATGAATATACACCCAAGGGTTACGATTCTCAGCATTGTTTTGAACCCGAAGGACATGCATCTACTTGAGTAACCCGAGGCAATGATTAAAGGTTTCATGCCCACCGAGGAAATTTGTACACAACTCCATTGACTACTATCGGTGCTGGATAGAA
This sequence comes from Elymus sibiricus, assembly GCA_039707655.1. Classification (NCBI taxonomy): domain Eukaryota; kingdom Viridiplantae; phylum Streptophyta; class Magnoliopsida; order Poales; family Poaceae; genus Elymus; species Elymus sibiricus. The sequence goes on from CM077674.1 coordinate 261,992,123, forward strand.
GAATGTCACGTCAAATGGAAGTCACTCCCAGACTTATGGAAATCCCGGTCATGATAATATCAGACAAGCCAGCAGACATAAAAGAATTGAAGTCAGAGTAAGGATGAACATATGAAGGAAGACCTGCTAGAATACAGCTACGGTGAAGCAAACCACCCCAGAGCAAGTCAGTCAGTAAGATGCAATTCAGTGGGAACATCATATGAAGGAAAAGGATACCCGAGTTGGAAACGGTTTCCTTAAGTCAGAATATTCATACTGGTTCCCTGAGCAACCAAATCTCGAGGACGAGATTTATCGTAAGGGGGGTAGGTTTCTAACACCCTGATTTTTGGCCCTTTCTTTTTCTTTTGGATTTCTTTGAATTTTATTTGGATTTCCTTTTTCCGTAGCTATGTGGTCTTGAAAACCTGGGAAGATCTTCTCTCCTGCCACTTCCAAGTGGCTTGTCATTCTCAAATCTATCCCTAGGCCATGTCATTTCCATCTTAGCCCAACCCCAAAATTCTTTTCTTGGGAATATTCCTTTTTCTATTAAAGGAATAACCCTGTTTGCCCTAGGTTGTGAAGCAATCTATATTTCTGTCTTCCAAAAAATTCCCACAAAATTCTCATAAATTCTTGGGATCATATCTTCCACAAATATGTCAAAACCCATCCTTGCCTAGTTCAAAAATAATTCAGGAATATTCATTTCCTATTCTGTCCAGCAAGTCACTTTGTGAAGGAAGTGCTATTTATATTTTCTTGATTGCCCTCCAAATTTTTGGGCACTCTTTCCTATACAAATAATTGCCACATGCCAAAATGCAGCTTTATTTGACTAGTAAATCTTCCTCAGCAAATTCCCAAAGTTTCTGACCAGAGAGAAGCTTTGTGAAGGAAGTACCAGCTAGGCTTATCCAAATTAGTTGAAATTTTTGGAGATCATTTATATGATGAAATAATGACTCTCCACCAAATTTCATACCCATACAACAAACTATGTGAGCACACCATCGAATCTTGGTTTCTGGTCACAATTTCAGTTTGTGAAGCAACTATATTTTATATTGCTTCAAAAATTCTGCAATTAATCCAGGAGCTAAATATCCATAAATAATGTGAGTATGCCAAAACTCACAATATTTTGCCAATACATTTACTCCAAAAAATTCCCCCAAGTTTCTGTCCAGTGTGGAGCATTGTGAAGGAAGTACCATTTATACTTATCCAAATGGGATGAAATTTTTATGGTATCCTCATATGCCCAAATAATCATACTCCTCCAATTTTCAGCTCAATACAAGCATCTATGTGAGTGCTACTTCCTGATCTAGCTTCTGGACCAGATTTGGCAGTTGTAAAGCAACTGTGTTAAATATTGGTCCAAATCCTTTGAAAATTCACAGGATCATAGTCCTTCCTACCATAAACCTCTGAGACATTCTGGTTTGCTCTTAACCTAGCCCATTTGATCACTACTTCCTGCTTAAGTTTGCAACAGAAAAGTTCAGTCGACCTCTCCCATCCACCTACAGTGCCTTTCTTCGATCTATCACCTCAGGTAGGACCCACTTAGGAGAGACAACACGCTAGACATCGTTTGGTTGGCCAGAGTGCACCGCGTGCGCCTGTGCATGCGGTGACCATGCGGTCTGGCACGCCGAAAGCGTGCTCTGGCCGTCAGGGCCCTTTGCGGCCGTCCAAACCTCACCGTATCGCCACCGCACCATGTCCTCTGAGTTGCTCCCACTCTCCTGCGTCCGCGTCTACTCTTTGGACCCCTCCCCTCTCCTCTTTCCTCTCCGGCGAGCACGCCATCCCGGGATGCCCGCGGCCGTCGTCGCTTAGCCCTTGTCCTCTTCCTCCCCGCAGCATTTCAGCACCGAGTGAACCTCCCCTGGACCTCTCCCCCCCTCCGCGCATGCACGCGTGCACGCGGTCGTGCCAGAGAGCATCAACCGCGAGCTCTCGTCGGCTTCCGGCGAAGGCATCCCCGTCCGGCTATATATAGCCCACCCCGAGGCCTCCCGAGCTCATCAGCCTCCTCACCGCTCTCATCTAGCCCTCCCCAACCAGTCAAACGAGCTCCGGAGCCCTGCATGGCCGCCATGGCCGCCGCTTGGCCTCGCTCGAATTCGAGCAGTGCCAGCCCTCCCTCCTTCTTCTGACCACACCAGCCTCTTCCCCGAGCTCCAGTGATTGTCCCCACATCTTCTTTTCGTTCCCGGAGTGCCCGTGGCCTCGCCCCCAAATCCGGCCGCCGCCCTGTCCATGGCCACCGCGAGCCGCCGCGGCTCCAGCCCTCCTCGGCGTCCATACGGTGCGGGGACGGATGCGGCCCGCTCTCCCGAGCTCGCCGGTGTCCTCACCTCGGCCGGAGATGGCCCGAGTCGCCGGGACAGCCGCCGGCGTTGAGCTCCTCCTCTGTCCCGGGAGCGAGAGCGAGGTTGAAGACGGCGACCAGTTCGGGCGGGCCCCACCACCGCACAGCCCCACCAGTTAGTCAAACAGGGAGTCAACCCCGGGCCCGCTCCGACTTAAGTGAAAGCGTATTTTCAATAATACGTTTTCGCTTATAGAAAGCGTACTTCGCTGCTTCTTCGGACCAAAATACGTCTTCCCAGTTCGAAAGCGTATTACCCGAAAGGCGCTTTCTATTTTCAGCAGTCGGCGCTGAAACCCCTAATTTGCGGGCGTTCGCCCGTTAGCAGCAGGAAAGCACACTTTTTATTTGTTTTTCTGCCTAACGAACGAACGGCCGTATCTCGACAACCGTAACTCCGATTTAGGTGATTCCAAAACCCACGATCTCAGTTCATCGAGCCCGTTCCGATGGTATCATTTTCATGAGGTTGTCACACTGTGAAAATGACCATTTTGCCCTTGCCCTTAAAACAGTTCGCCGAGAGGGAAACTTTTCCGGCGATTCTTTCCGCGAGTTCATCACACCTCTCCCCGGTGTATCCTCCATCCCCAGGCAAGCCACAACAGCCACTTGCATGATGGCATTGCAATAGCCATGGTTTCCACTTGAATATTTAATATTTGTTTGCTCATTTAATTATTTTGCGAATGCTTCGAATATGCTTGTGAATCCATGCTCATTGCTTATGCCATGTTCATTTTCATCTAGTAAGTGATATGATTAATTTCTAAGGATATTCTTATCATGTTTTATTCTTGTAATCATTCCCGATACTATTGATAATAATATGCTCATATGAATAGTTACCGGTTGGTTATGAAATTACTTGTGATATTCGTGATCATCGTTATACCATGCTCATTTGCATCCCATAGACTAAATGATTTATCATTGTTGCTGCTATATTGTTAAATAGTTATGTTTCCCATCCATGGTTACACTGTTGTCATGCTCATATGCATTGTTATTTCATTATGACTCAGCTCATCACTATTCAAGTTGAACCTGACATTAATCAAACTTGAACAAATCTGTTGGCTGAGTCATGGTGCCACCGAATCGAGCTCACCAGTGCAACCACACTTGCCTGGATGGGGAGGCCCTAATGCGGTCTATTGTCATGCCTCTCGCCGGTGCCTCATACTAGGGAAGGTTATGTGCGCGCGCTACCCTGATCAGGTAGGCAGCCATAAGCCTTGAGTACACAGTTTTGGTATTGAGCTCAGGTCCCCATTTGGGACAGTTTTGGTTTGGCCACGACGGTGGCAGCCACAGAGGTGGCGGATGTCACATGTTGACATCAGGGTAACCCAGGACATAGCCCAAAGGGGAGTTTGTCGGAGTGGCCGGGAGAGTGTCATGCAATAGACTGGTTTTGTCAGAACGTCGTTGGTCCACCCGAATGGGAGCACGAGGCCATGAGTTCCGTGGTGTGGGTACAGTGTACTAACCTCTGCAGAGTGTATAATCTATCGATAGCCGCGTCCTCGGTCATGGACATAGTTCGTAGTAGGTCACACTATGGGTCAACAGAAATAATAACCTGAATAATAAACAACCCCAGTTCGATGAGAAAAGAAGTTCGTTGATCTTTATGAGGTCGTGCTATGATCACAGGTAGAGATCAAGCTCCGTGTGGTGATGTGATGATCACGATGGTATAGTTGATACCGAGCTTGGTTGATCCTGAGGTGATCGAGTGATGATCACGATGGTAAGTTGGTGGTTACGAGATAACCTCCGAGCAGAGTAAGTTGGTCCATGAGACCTTAAACGTCGACCCCCTTGCATGCTAGTGCTAGTATCATCATGTTCATGAATTATATGCACATGCCATGCTCATGTTGTTGCCATGCTCATGTTGTTCTTGTAGTATCGTGTTCATCTTTAATGATTAACCTGTAAATGCCATGCTGTTGTATGTCTTGATTGCTTTGGTTGCTGTGAGCTTGCGAGTACATTCAAAGTACTCACCTGGCGTGTCATGCCAGATTGTAGGTCATGTCATGATTGCTTGTTTGTCGAGGATCCCGAGGTTGCGCTCTAGGATACGTCCCAGCCAGAGTCCATGCGGAGTGGAGTTCATTACCGTCGCCGTTGTTCCGCTGCTAGAATTTATTCCGCTACGAGTTGTTCCGCTGCTAGCATAGAACTACCTTAGCTGGCGAAGTGTCGCCGTGCCCCGGTAACCTTTGTAATATCGGAACCTTTGTACCCGTTATATTTGTAATAAAGAGCTGATTTGTTCTATGCCAAGCAGTGCCGTATTCCAGAAGACTTGATCTCTGGGGTAGAATACGGGGTGTTCCGGTCTCTCTGAGCCGGGGTGCCACACTGAGGGCGCCGGACGGGCTGCACCAACCTCAAGCTGACCCGTGCCGGACACGGCAGCCACATATCTTCTTGGTTTAATGGAATTTGTTGTCTTGCCTCAGCAAAACTTCGGTTTCCGTACATGGTGTATTTTGTCATGTCTTTGCCTCACGAGCCGTGCGCGCTCGCGGCTTCCCTCATGAGCCTCATGCGAGCGGGGCTGGACACGGTGTCTATGCTCGGGTCAGTCCCAGCAGCGCTGAAATACCCAAGCAACCGGGCTCTGGCTCACGGGCCTGCTCCTGTGCATGCCACCCCACCAAGGTCCTTGGTGTCTTATCTACTCGCGTAACGCTCATGAGCAAGCCGGCGAGCGTGCGCTGCTCCCCTGTGGTGAGACTTTCTACATGCAGTTATCACAGGAACAGGTCACCTGGAGGGCCTCGCGAGGACGCCTCGCGAGGGGGCCCAATGGCCAGACGCCCCCTTGAGCCTCAGGAAGCTTCGTAGGCCCCGCCTCGGGAGCCAACCTATGGCGGTCATCTCAGCAAGGGACCTCGCGAGCGGAAGCCTCGCGGGGCGCGCCCTGCAAATGGCGGCCACCAGACGCTACTCTTCACAAAGCTAAGTCTAACCTCCTCGCGATACGCCCTCACTATCACTCGAGTTCTCTTCCTTCGCGATCTCGCTAAGTGCTAGCATTTCTCTTTTGCGTGAGCCGCTTGCACGCCAAAGGGGGGCTTCCTGAGCATCGCGCCTCAGGAGCCCTTACTAGCTCCTGGTGCCCCTCACCTCCTGGCCTTGTCCAGGCATCGCGAGCTGACATACCAGCGACGGCTGCAGGCCCGCTCGGGGGCTGGGTCCTGACGGCGTAGAGCACCGAGGCAAACGGGAAAGAGAAAAAACAGGCCTTGAGAGAGGACTTCGGGAGGGAACACACACGTTCCAAAGCACAAGAGCATTAAATTAAAACATAGAGGCCACTATTTTCACGCCCCCACAGGGATACATAGATCCAGTGCAGGAGAGAAGAAAAGAGAAAGAGGCCTAGGCGGGGCGCCGTCATCCCCGAGACTCCAACACAGACGCCGCACGCGCCTAGTCGGAGTCTTCATCTTCGCTCTTGACGCGGGGGGAGCTGCCGTCGCTCCCGCTTCCACCGGAGGAGGCGGTGCCGTTGTCGCTATCGTCCTCGCTGGAGGGGCCGCTGTAGCTGCCGTCCTCGCTCTCCGCGCAGCACTCCAAACGGCTGCCGGAGATCCCAAAAATCTTCACGAAGAGCGTGGCGGCCCCATCGTACTTGAACTGAAGGACGTGGCCCCGCTTCAGGCCACGAGCGAGGGCAAACGACTTCCACCCCTGCTTCAAGAACATGAAGCCTGAGGGGGTGAACTCCGTCGCCACCCAAGAGGGGCCGTTCCAGCAGCCATCCGCCTGCACCCACAGGACCAAGGGCGCGCAGTCCGCCATCGCCTCCACGAAGGAGTCGAGAAGCCGGAGCCAGGTGCAGGGCCGGCGATGCATGTTCACTATGAACTCGTGAGCCGCCACCACTGAGTGGCTCCCTGCCTGGGGAGGTAGGGCGGCTGCCCCGCCACGGCCACCTCGGCCGCGGGCCCCGCGCCCTCCGTGCCCGCGGGTGGCACCCCCTCCACGGCCACTGGGGCCGGCGCCGACAGCCGTCAGAGAGTGCCCGCGCCCCCGGGGCGGAATCCTGGATGCAGCAGCGGAAGCGTGAGCTCTGCCTCTTCCCCTCGCCATCGCCGCAGAGGCCCGCCTGGATCGTGGAGTAGGAGGGAGGAGCTGGTGGAGAAGATGAGCAGGGAGTCCTTCCCCTTTGCCTTTATAGCGCTCGAGGGAGGCGCGCTCAGCGCCGCTCTGCCTTCAGCGCGTGGGGAGGCGGAGTGCGCGAAGGAAGGCAATGATGGTCTCGCGCCATGCGCTGGCAGGCTTTATGTCAGCGCGGGCGGTTACCGAGGCATCGTGGGAGAAGTGGGGGAGTCCCCCGTCACATCGTGCGCCATGCGTTGCGCCTGGCCCGCAAGCGGTTAAGGCCTGCGCCGTTTCGCCCCTGAGTAGGCGGGAACGTGCATGCCGCGGGGCCGGGGGCTACTGTTGGGCCCGTGGAACCCGGGGTATCCCGGCCCATCTGCCTTTGGCCCAGGGCGCAACGCCTGGCGGAGGCCCAACAGGCGGCCACCAGCGGGCATCTCAGGCAAGACCCCTCATGAGGCCCCGGCCTCCTAAGGAGCCCTCCTCAGGGAGTGAGCAAGCAAGACTCAGCTGCTTCACCGAGAGCCTCACGAGGCCCTCTCGCGAGGCGGCCTCCCGAGGTTGCCTCTCGAGGCACCCTCCCGAAGGCATGCAAGACAAGTGCTGTTCGGCTCGGTCATGCGGTCTCATGCCCATCACGTGGGTGATGCACGCGGCGACGAACGGCGATAGAGGCCGTGCCAGTAGGCGCGGATGGAGGGGATTTCCCCTTTTGTGCTAAGGGAGCAAGGCCAGCAATCCACTTCCCAAAGCAACCCCCAAAGGTTGCCCGATCGGTGAAAGAAGATCAAGACGGCAGGCGCGCAGGGCGGAGGTCATCCCCGAGCCCACCGGCGCGTCATGGACGGTCACTTTGCAGATGAAGACCACCGTTTGTCAGGATAGACTGCTCCCCTGTCCCCCTTCAAACTTGCCGTTGTGTGGCAACCCTTCCCGCCAATGCTTTCGGGGGAAGAGGACCAAGGCAGATATAAAAGGAGGGCAGGGTGCCGCTGTAGAAGGATCTGATCCCATCATCTCCTATCTTGTACGCGAGAGCATCCTCTTGCCCAGAGCTATCCCAACCAAGCAGGAGTAGGGTTTTAGACCACAAGGTGGACCGAACCTGGGTAAACCGCTGAGTCCGTTGCCTGCTCCCGCTAGCGCGATCTCACCATAGCTCCGCCGTAGTTCAGCCGTGGTAGGGGATGAGGAGGTAGGAACGAGCTCACCCCAGTGTTCGAACCTTTGGGTCCCCGGAGCCCGAACTCCGACAATCTTGCTTAAGGCATTACTCTATTTTATACTTAATACCCTAGATGCATGCTGGATAGCGGTCGATGGGTGGAGTAATAGTAGTAGATGCAGGCAGGAGTCGGTCTACTTGTCTCAGACGTGATGCCTAAATACATGATCATTGCCATGAATCCTTCATAATTATTTGCTTTTCTATCAATTTCCCAATAGTAATTTGTTTACCCACCGTATGTTCTGCGCTCGAGAGAGAAGCCTCTAGTGAAAACTATGCCCCCCGGGTCTACTTTTATCATATATTAAAATCCAAAAATACTTTGCTGCAATTTATTTACTTTTATTTTATTTTGCAATTTACTTTTTATCTATCACTATAAGAATTAATCCTTGCAAATAACCACTAAGGGGATTGACAACTCTCTTATTTGTGTTGGGTGCAAGTGTTTGCTTTTGTGTGTGTAGGTGCTGCTAAAGGGGTTTTGTGTGGTTCTCCTACTGGATTGATAACCTTAGTTCTTAACTGAGGGAAATACTTATCTCTACTATACTGCATCATCCTCTCCTCTTCGGGGAAATACCAATGCAGGCTACAAGTAGCATGCCGCGCTGGTCACTGTGTAGGCGGTGGTCGACGCACTGGTCTCCGCGCTCCGGCTGCCTCCACGACGAACAAGCCCGGACCTGACTCCCGCGTTGACTGCTCTATCCTCTCCATGGGTTTGCTGCTCTTAGATGGGCCTCATGCATCGTCGCCCCGGCCGGCCCTCTTTTCCCCGACCTCTGCAGCCACTACCTCGATTGGATCTGGGTGGCTCGCCCCGCTCAGCGGCAGCCCCGATGATGCCCGTCTCCTGGCGTCCCCTGCAGCCCCTCCCAGTGTCATCAGCTCAACCCGACGCGATACCTGCTCGAGGCGTTGACCCATTGGAATGAATGGGTTTCTACCCATTTTAGTAAATGGTTTTAACCCACCGATGGGCACTAGGTTTAGTTCGGGTTTTTTTTCAGAAACACCTGTAACTTTATTCATACTCATAACAATTACAGGTACAATGATTTGGACCTAAGATCCAAGAAAATACAAAGTAACTCCTATGACTAAGAATTACAATGAAATTTCTTGGAAACACCTCCTTCACGGTATCAATATATGTTCGAAGAAATACTCCAAAGACTTCGGTAAAGAGGCTGCAATTGGACTGGAGCAACAATATTGTCACTCTTTCACCCGCACGAACATTACCAATAATGGTTTTTGAAAGAGCCTTGAGTTGTCCATCCAAAAAGATGGGAAGCCTTGATCGATGAGCGTACTTGGGCCGGGGATAATCCCCTAGAAGTGTAGGCCGTCGAATCACTATATCTTCACCATGGTGTCGATGAACAATTTCACCTCCACACTGAATCAAACCAACAAAAAAAGCTTGACGCAGCAACATAAACTCATCAGATCCGAAGAATCGGATCTGCGAGGACAGAAAACTCTCTAACCTCATGGCACCACCAAAAGAATGAGAGGAAATTTATTCTCACAAAATTATGATGATCACTAGACGTTGACAAAGAACATAAAGCTCTTGAAGGTTTAGTTTGGTTTGGGTGCAAAGACTGAGTGGTTTGGATTTGGTTGGGCCGATGAAAATATTGTATGGGTTTAGTTTGGGTTGGACTGATACAAATATTCGTGCGGGTTCAGTTCGGTTATGGCGCAGTTTATAAACTATTCTCAGGTTTACTTGCAATCTCCTTCATGTTCACATCCCCTCTTTCCAATCGTTAGGGATTGTACCGATGGCACACCCTCCGCTCCCCCGCCAATTTTTCTCTTTTCCCTCGTTAGTTTATCTGCACCCAGCTCTCTCTCTCTCTCTCTATATATATATATATATATATATATATATAGACACACACACACACACACACACATATATATATACATACATATATATATCGCCTCAAGGAACGGACGCACACACGACCCCGACCCCGCGGCGCCCTAGGGTTACCAGCCGCCCACCCTCCCCCTGTCGCCTCCTGCGATGGCTACCAGGGGGCAGCTGTGATTGCTACCATAGCGACGGTTGCGGGAGAGATTGCTCCTGCGACATCGTGATGTCTCCTCATTGTCTCCTGCTGGATTGCGCCAATACGGATTCTCTGTGAGACTACAACGCGTCGCCGAGTACCCATGGTGGCGGCCTGCCCGCGGTACACAGCCTCTCATCGGCGCCCCCGATGGCCTACCATGCGTCCCATGGGTCCTTTATCCGCCACGCAGCCTCCCTGTTTCTTCCATCGGGAAGACAGATGTCAATTTTCATGCTCTGCGCATCCCTGCATGGTGCAGTTGGAGTCATACAAGTTTGTTTCATTCTAGACACTGTAAAGATGCAGAAGCCGTGATACCAAGGTATCTCAATACTCTCCTTTTGCGTGATTTGCTAGCCTATTACTTAAAAGTTTGAAGATCCATGACTAGGTGATACACTAGCACAAGTTAGCTCCCACTCTTTTGGAAGATCTATGAGTGATGTTTTTCTGTGAGATCATGTGTGTTTTTTTAGTTCAAAGATCATGTGTTCATAATGTACGTAGGTATGCATGTACATGGTATATTTTGTTCAAAGTGAGGGGATATTGGAAAACATATGTGCTAATAAATATTTATAAAAATTCTCGTAAGAACAAGGTTGGCCCTTTGAGCCGTTGCTATTCCGAGAAACTTTGGAGTTCTTCTTGGTTGGTGATACGTCTCCAACGTATCTATAATTTTTGATTGTTTCATGCTATTATATTATCAATCTTGGATACTTTATATGCTTTATATGCAATTTTATATCATTTTGGGAACTAACCTATTAACTCAGTGCCATTTGTTGTTTTTTGGCTGTTTTTGGTTTTTTAGGAAATCAGTACCAAATGAAGTCCAAAGGGAATAAAACTTTACGATGATTTTTTCTGGACCAGAAGGGACCCTAGAAGGTTCGGGAGTAGGCCAGAAGCCCTACGGGAGAGCCTCGAGCTCACCCGACGTGCCCCGGGGGGGGGGTGCCACCTGAGCTCGTGGGTCCCACGCAGCTCCGTTTGACCTAATCCACTTCTATAAATTCTCATAAATCCAAAAACAAACAGAGAGCCACCTGAAATAACTTTTCCGCCACCGCAAGCTTCTGTTCTTCCGCGATCCCATCTGGAGGCCTTTTCCGGTGATCTGCCGGAGGGGGAATCGATCACGGAGGGCTTCTACATCAACCTTGCTGCCCTTCCGATGATGTGTGAGTAGTTTACCACAGACCTACGGGTCCATAGCTAGTAGCTAGATGGCTTCTTCTCTCTCTTTGATCTTCAATACAAAGTTCTCCGTGATCTCCATGGAGTTCTATCCGATGTAATCTTCTTTTGCGGTGTGTTTGTTGGGATCCGATGAATTGTGGGTTTATGATCAGATTATTCATTGAACGTAATTGAGTCTTTTCTGAACTTTATTATGCATGATTGTTATAGCTTTGTATTTCTCCCCGATCTATCCGTTTGGTTTGACCAACTAGATTGATTTATCTTCAGCGGGAGAGGTGCTTTGTAATGGGTTCAATCTTGCGGTATCCTCACCTAGTGACAGTAGGGGTAGCGAGGCACATATTTCTATTGTTTCCATTAAGGGTAAAACGATGGGGTTTATTCATATTGCTTGAGTTTATTCTGTCTACATCATGTCATCTTGCTTAAAGCGTTACTCTGTTTGTTATGAACTTAATACCATAGATGCATGCTGGATAGCGGTCGATTGGTGGAGTAATAGTAGTAAATGCAGGCAGGAGTCGGTCTACTTGTCACGGACGTGATGCCTATATACATGATCATTGCCATGAATAACATCATAACTATGCCCCTTTCTATCAATTGCCCAACAGTAATTTGTTTACCCACCGTATGCTATGTTTCAAGAGAGAAGCCTCTAGTGAAAACTATGGCCCCCGGGTCTACTTTAATTATATTAGAAAACCCTAATTACTTTTCTGCAATTATTTTACGTTTTATTTACTTTTCAATTTATATATCTATCACTATCAGATTTAATCCTTGCAAGTAACGAGTTCAAGGGGATTGACAACCCTCTTGCCCGTGTTGGGTGCAAGTATTTGCTCTCTGGTGTGTAGGTACTGCTTCACTAGGATTTGCTTGGTTCTCCTATTGGTTCGATAACCTTGGTTCTCACTAAGGGAAATACTATCCGCTACTATATTGCTTCACCCTTCCTCTTCGGGGAAAATCCCAACGCAGCTCACAAGTAGCAGAAAGAATTTCTGGCGCTGTTACTAGGGAGACATCATCAAATACCTACGGGTCCCTACACACAAATTATCAATTACTTGTTCTACTTTTTATTTGCTTTTATTAGCTTCGTTAAAAAAATCAAAAATACAAAAAAAATTTATTTTGCTTGTTTGGTCGTTGCTATGGGTAGTTCTCCACTTGTTATTACTTGTACCCCTAAAAATGTAGTCCTAAATTTTAAACAAAGGGGATGAGAGAAGTTAATAGATGCTTGGTATAGGATTTGTGATGCTCAAAATAGATCTACTCATAAGCAATCCACCACTGTTCTTCTTCGCAATTTTTATGTGGGTGTTACTACTTGGTTTAGATTTGTGATTTTTTTGAGTAGTCACCCTTGGGATGCTTTCAATGCTATGGGAAATTTAGTGGGATCACCACCTATATTACTATTAATGAAACATCATTGACTTTGGAACATGTTATGTGAAGGTTAGATGCTATAGAAAATAAAATTCCTACTATTGAACATATTGAGAATCTAGACAAAAGGGTCCACAATCAAGTCACTCAATTTGGTTCAAAGGTAGAAACCACATTAAAGATGTAAAAGGAGAAGCAGGAAGCAATAATTAATGAAATAGTCGAACGAAGCCCCGCTAGAATTGATAAATTGGAAGAAATTATCAATAATTTGGGTTCAACTTTTTCTTCTATAAAAACTATTGAGAGGACTCCTCCAAATAAGAATTCCAAGTTTATGTATGTTCCTAAAAATAAGGGGATCGAAGATATTGAAATGATTAGTGTGCACCCCAACTTCATTGATATGATAAAGGAACCTATTACTAAAAATAAATTCCTCAACTTTGTTCCTAGCAGTGTGATTATTAAAATATGCATGCCAACCCTCCTAGGAAACATGGATGTACAATTGAGGAGTTGGAAATGAAGGATGACAATACTTGAAAGAATGCATTACGCCTAGCTAGGGGCATAAAACAATATCGCTTGTTGGGAGGCAACCCAATATTTATCTTTATTGCAATTTTTATTTTCTTGAGACACACAATTATTTCTACTGTAATTATTGTGTTTTTATCTTTTAATTAGTGTTTGTGGCAAGTAATGCCTTTGGGATGATTTGAATGATAGTATAATTGATGCTGTTTGAAAACAGAAAGTTTTGCGCCTAGTATTTTATTTTTAATTTATTACTGGAACGTTAGAAAAATCTAAAATTTTTACACAGTGTTGGGGTACAAATTTTTTACGTTTTCATAATGTTTCAGAATTTTTGGAGTTACAGAAGTATGGATAAATATTCTGTCATTACGTGCTGTTCTGTTTTAGACAGATTTTGTTTTTATTGCATAGTGTGCTTGTTTTAATGAAACTATGGATTATATCGGGGGGTATAAGTCATGGAGAAGTTAGAATAAAGTAGGTATTATGTAAGAACAAATATGAATAAGTTTATAACAGTACCTAAAGTGGATGATTGATTTATTATACTAACGGATCTCACGAAGTTTCTGTTGAGTTTTGTGTGCTAGAGTTTTCAAGTTTTGGGTGAGATCACGATGGATGAAGGAATAAGGAGCGGCAAGACCCTAAGCTTGGGGATTCCCAAGGAACACCAAGGTAATATTCAAGGAAGACCCAAGTGTCTAAGTTTGGGGATTCCCCAGATGGCATCCCCTCTTTTGTCTACAATCTATCGGTAACTTACTTGGAGCAATATTTTTATTCATCACATGATATGTTTTACTTGGAGCGTCTTGTGCTATAGTTTTGTTTTGCTTTTAGTTTGCCACAATCCTTGTTTGATGAACACACCTTTTGAGAGGGACACACATTTATCGTGATTTGCTAGAATACTCTATAAGCTTCACTTATATCTTTTGAGCTAGGCAGTTGCTCTTGTGCTTCACTTATAATTGTTAGAGCCCAGCGGTGGTTATATTTTATAGAAATGATTGCACTCTCGTGCTTCACTTAAATCTTTTTGAGAGTCTTAAATAGGAAGTGGTAATGTGCATGAGTTATGAGATTAGACCAAAAAGGATAGGTATTCAAGAGTGGTATAATAAAAACTTTCATGTAGATCACTAAGTATGAAACATATGTTTTAATTATATTGATGTTGTAATATGAAAGGGTATTCATTCATGATCATTGGTTAGTAGAAATATCGAGATTAAAGCCTGTTATGCACTACTCATTTAAGTGTCCGTTATGGCATGGTGGGGATGTTTGAGCATTTTTATGTCTGATTGAAATCCTTGAGTGCTGTCATAATCAGGGGTGCGCGATGGTTAACTCCTACCAACTTCCTCCCTAGGGGCATGCGAGTAGTACTTTGCTTCGAGGGCTAATTAAACTTTCATGATAAGTATATGAGTTCTTTATGACTAATGTGAGTTCATGGACAATTACGCACTCCTACCTTTCCGCACTTTGCTAGCCTCTTCGGTACCGTGCATTGCCCTTTCTCACCTCGAGAGTCGGTGCAAACTTCGCCTGTGCATCCAAACCCTGTGATATGATACGCTCTATCACACATAAGCCTCCTTATATATTCCTCAAAACAGCCACCATACCTATCTATCATGGCATTTCCATAGCGATTCCGAGATATATTGCCATGCAACTTCCACCGTCCCGTCTTATGACATGTGTGTTCATCATCATATTGCTTTGCATGATCATATAGAGCTGACATGATATTTGTGGCAAAACCACCATTCATCATTATTATACATGTTACGCTAAATCATTGCACATCCTGGTACACTGCCAGAGGCATTCATATAGAGTCATCATGTATCAGTTTATTGAGTTGTAAGTAAATAAAAGTGTGATGATCATCATTATTAGAGCATTGTCCCAGTGAGGAAAAGAATGATGGAGACTGATGAGTCCTCCAAAATGAGGGGATGAGGTCCATGAGATTATTCTAAAAAAAGAGAGAAAAGAAAAAAAAATGAGAGAAAAAGAGAAAAGGGACAATGCTACTATCCTCTTACCACACTTGTGCTTCAAAGTAGCACCATGTTCTTCATATTGAGAGTCTCCTGAGGTATCACTTTCATATACTAGTGGGAATTTTTCATTATAGATCTTGGCTTGTATATTCCGATGATGGGCTTCCTCAAATGCCCGAGGTCTTCATGAGCAAGCAAGTTGGATGCACACCCACTTAGTTTCCATTGAGCTTTCATACACTTATAGCTCTCAGTGCATCCGTTGCATGGCAATCCCTACTCCTCGCATTGATATCGATTGATGGGCTTCTCCATTGCCTATTGATCCACCGAGTTGATGCGAGCCTTTCTTCCTTTTTGACTTCTCCTATATACCTTTACCACCGCATTCTATTCCACCTATAGTGCTAATGTCCATGTCTCACACTCATGTATTGAGTGGAGTTGAAAATGCTAAAGCGCATTAAAAAGTATGATACAATTGCCTGGTTTGACACCGGGCTGCTCATGATTTATATTTATGCGGTGAAGGCGGAGTCATGCCATGCTTACATAATTCAATGAGTAGGGATAACATTCTTTGAGCATTGTATATTTTGAAAATTTAATGATTATGTTCTTGTATTCAAGGATACTACTATGTTGATATTAATTACTTCCTCATTTCTCAATATTTACACCATAAGATGGATTACATGCTAAACATGCTAGGTAGCATTCAACATCAAAAATTCTGTTTTTATCATTTACCTACTCGAGGACGAGCAGGAATTAGGCTTGGGGATGCTGATACGTCTCCAACGTATCTATAATTTTGATTGTTTCAAGCTATTGTATTATCAATCTTGGATACTTTATATGCTTTGTATGCAATTTTATATCATTTTTGGGAACTAACCTATTAACTCAGTGCCCAGTGCTCGTTGCTGTTTTTTGCCTGTTTTTGGTTTTTTAGGAAATCAATACCAAACGAAGTCCAAACAGAATAAAACTTTACGATGATTTTTCTGGACCCGAAGGGACCCTAGAAGGTTCGGGAGGAGGCCAGAAGCCCTACGAGAGAGCCACGAGCTCAACTGGCGCACCCCTGGGGGCGCCACCTGAGCTCGTGGGTCCCACGCAGCTCCGTTTGACCTAATTCCACTTCTATAAATTCCCATAAATCCCAAAACCAACAGAGAGCCACCCAAAATAACTTTTCCGCCGCCGCAAGCTTCTGTTCTTCCACGATCCCATTTGGAGGCCTTTTCCGGTGATCTGCCGAAGGGGGAATCGATCACGGAGGGCTTCTACATAAACCTTGCTGCCCTTCCGATGATGTGTGTGTTGGAAATATGCCCTAGAGGCAATAATAAATTGGTTATTATCATATTTCCTTGTTCATGATAAATGTTTATTATTCATGCTCGAATTGTATTGACCGTAAACTTAAATACACGTGTGAATACATAAACAACACCGTGTCCCTAGTGAGCCTCTACTAGACTAGCTCGTTGATCAAAGATGGTTAAGGTTTCCTAACCATGGGCATGAGTTGTCATTTGATAATGGGATCACATCATTAGGAGAATGATGTGATGGACAATACCCAACTGTAAGCTTAGCATCAGATCGTTTAGTTTATTTGCTACAACTTTCTTCATGTCAAGTATCTATTCCTTAGACCATGAGATCGTGCAACTCCCTGACACCGGAGGAATACTTAATGTGTATCCAAACATCACTTCGTAACTGGGTGATCATAAAGGTGCTCTACAGGTATCTATGAAGGTGTTTGTTGGGTTGGCACGGATCGATACTGGGATTTGTCACTCCGTATGATGGAGAGATATCTCTGGGCCCTCTCGGTAATACAACATCGTAAAGAGCTTGCAAGCCATGTGGCTAATGAGTTAGCCACGGGATCTTATATTACAAAACGAGTAAAGAGCCTTGCCGGTAACGAGATTGAACTAGGTATGGAGATACCGACGATCGAATCTCGGGCAAGTAACATATCGCCGGACAAAGGGAATTGCATACGGGATTAATTGAATCCTCGACATCGTGGTTCAACCGATAAAGATCTTCGTTGAATATGTAGGAATCAATATGGGTATCTAGATCCCGCTATTGGTTATTGATCGGAGAGGTGTCTCGGTCATGTCTGCATGTTCCCGAACCCGTCGGGTCGCACGCTTAACGTTCGATAGCGCTAGGGTAGTATTGAGATATTAATAGCAGAAAGTCCGAAGGTTGTTCGGAGTCTCGGATGAGATCTCGGACATCACGAGGAGCTCCGAAATGGTCCGGAGGCAAAGATTTATATATGGGAAGTCCTATTTTGGTCGCCGAAAAAGCTCGAGTGTATGCCGGCAGTGTACCGGAGTCACCGAAGGGTTTCGAGGGTCCACCGGGGGGGTCCACCAGTCCTGGGGACCCAGGCGCACCAGCCCCCCACCTGCCCATGCGCCTAAAGGGGAAAACCCTAGGGGTGGGAGGCGCCTTCACTTGGCTTGGGGGCCAAGTCTCCCCCTAGTGCCGCCGCCCCTCCCTTCGAGGAGGGGCTAGGGCCAGAGCCCCCTCCCCCTCACCCCTATATATAGTGGGGAGGGGTGCAGGGGGCTGCACCCTTCTGCCTGGCGCCTCCCTCTCTCCCGTATACTCCACCTCTCCTCCGGTACGCGCTTGGCGAAGCCCTGCCAGAATTCCGCTGCCACCACCACCACCACGCCGTCATGCTGGCTCCGATCTCATCTACCTCCTCCCCCACTCTTGTTGGATCAAGAAGGAGAGGACACCATTGAGTTGAACATGTGCTAATCTCAGAGGTGCCGTCCGTTCGGCACTAGATCGGAATGCATCGCCATTGGATCGTGAAGAGTACGACTACATCAACCGCGTTACGACGCTAACGCTTTCAGTGTACAAGGGTATGTAGACACACTCCCCTCTCAATGATTTGCATCTCCTAGATCAGATCTTGGGTGTTTCATAGGAATTTTTTTGATTTTCATGCAATGTTCCCCATCAGTGGCATCATGAGCTAGGTCTATGCGTAGATGTATTTGCACGAGTAGAACACAAAGAAGTTGTGGGCGTTGATGTTCAAATTGCTTACTTCCTTTGTCTTATTTGGATTCGGCGGTATTGTGGGATGAAGCAACTCGGACCAACCTTACTTTCCATGCACAAGAGACCGGTTCCACTGACTGACATGCAACTTGTATTGCATAAAAGTGGCTTTGCGGGTGTCTGTCTCTCCCACTTTAGTTGAATCTGATTTGACGAGGGCGGTCCTTGTAGAAGGTTAAAAGGCAACTTGTATATCACCGTTGTGGTTTTGCGTAGATAAGAATGGTTCTTATAGTTTGCCCTTGCAGCCACGTAAAAATTGCAACAACAAAGTAGAGGACGTCTAACATGTTTTTGCAGGGCATGTTGTGATGTGGTATTGCCAAAACATGATGTGATATATGTTGATGTATGAGATGATCATGTTTTGTAATAGGTTCACGACTTGCATGTCGATGAGTACGGCAACCGGCAGGAGCCATAGGGTTGTCTTTAATTTATTGTATGACCTGCGTGTCAATCATTAAATGCCATGTAATTGCTTTAGTTTATCGCTATGCGTTAGCAATAGTTGTAGAAGCAATAGTTGGCGAGACAACCACGTGACGACACGATGATGGAGACCATGATGATGGAGATCATGGTGTCATGCCGGTGACGATGGAGATCATGCCGGTGCTTTGGAGATGGAGATCAAAGGCACGAGATGATAATGGCCATATCATGTCACATATTGATTGCATGTGATGTGTATCTTTTTATGCATCTTATTTTGCTTAGGACGACGGTAGCATTATAAGATGATCCCTTCACTTAATTTCAAGACAAAAGTGTTCTCCCTAAGTATGCACCATTGCGAAAGTTCGTTATTTCGAAGCACCACGTGATGATCGGGTGTGATAGACTCTACGTTCACATACAACGGGTGTAAGCCAGTTTTACACATGCAGAATACTTGGGTTAAACTTGACGAGCCTAGCATGTACAGACATGGCCTCGGAGCACGAGAGACCGAAAGGTCGAACATGAGGCATATAGTAGATATGATCAACATGGAGATGTTCACCATTGATGACTGCCCCATCTCACGTGATGATCGGACATGGGTCAGTTGATGTGGATCATGTAACACTTAGACAACTTGAGGGATGTTGATTTAAGTGGGAGTTCTTTAGTAATTTGATTAGAAGAACCAATTATCATGAACTTAGTCTAATTGTCTTTGCAAATTAGTGTTGTAGATCAATGGTTCGCGCTGTAGCTCCCCTGAATTTTAATGCGTTCCTAGAGAAAGAAAAGTTGAAAGATGATGGTAGCAACTATGCGGACTGGGTCTGTAATCTGAGGATTATCCTCACTGCTGCACAGAAACTATATGTCCTTGATGCACCGCTAGGTGATCCACCCGCTCCCGCAAATCTGGACGCTATGAACGTCTGGCAGACAAGGAATGACGACTACACGATAGTTCAGTGCGCCATGCTTTACGGCTTAGAACCGGGGCTCCAAAGACGTTTTGAGCACCACGGAGCATATGAGATGTTCCAGGAGCTGAAATTGGTATTTCAGGCTCATGCCCGGGTTGAGAGGTATGACACCTCCGACAAGTTCTTTAGCTGTAAGATGGAGGAGAACAGCTCCGTTAGTGAGCACGTACTCAAAATGTCTGTGTACTATAATCGCTTGAATCAGTTGGGAGTTAATCTTCCGGATGAAGTAGCGATTGATAGAGTTCTCGAGTCACTGCCACCGAGCTACAAAGGCTTCGTGATGAACTATAATATGCAAGGGATGGAGAAAACAATCCCTGAGCTTTTCGCGATGCTAAATGCCGCGGAAGTAGAAATCAAGAAAGAGCATCAAGTGTTGATGGTCAACAAGACCACCAGTTTCAAGAAGAAAGGCAAGGGAAAGAAAGGTAACTTCAAGAAGAATGGCAAGCCAGTTGCCGCTCCCGTGAAGAAACCCAAGGCTAGACCCAAACCCGAGACTAAGTGCTTCTATTGCAAGGGGAATGGTTACTGGAAGCGAAACTGCCCCAAGTACTTGGCAGATAAGAAGGCTGGCAACGTCAACAAAGGTATATTTGATATACATGTTAGTGATATGTACCTTACTAGTGCTCGTAGTAGCGCCTGGGTATTTGATACTGGTTCGGTTGCTAATATTTGTAACTCGAAACAGGAGCTACGGAATAAACGGACACTAGCTAAGGACGAGGTGACGATGCACGTTGGAAATGGTTCCAAGGTTGATGTGATCGCCGTCGGCACGCTCCCTCTACGTTTACCTTCGGGATTATTTATGAACCTGAATAATTGTTATTTGGTGCCTACGTTAAGCATGAACATTATATCTGGATCTTGTTTATTGCGAGACGGTTATTCATTTAAGACAGAGAATAATGGTTGTTCTATTTATATGGATAATATCTTTTATGGTCATGCACCCTTGGTGAATGGTTTCTTTGAATCTCGATCGTAGTGATACACATATTCATAATATCGATGCCAAAAGATGCAAAGTTAATGATGATAGTACCACATACTTGTGGCACTGCTGCTTAGGTCATATTGGTGTAAAGTGCATGAGGAAACTCCATGCTGATGGACTTTTGGAATCTCTTGATTATGAATCATTTGATATATGTGAACCATGCCTCATGAGCAAGATGACTAAAACCCCGTTTTCCGGTACAATGGAGCGGGCAAGTGACTTATTGGAAATAATACATACCGATGTATGCGGTCCGATGAGTATTGAAGCACGCGGTGGATATCGTTATTTTCTTACCTTCACAGATGATTTGAGTAGATATGGATATATTTACTTAATGAAACACAAGTCTGAAACATTTGAAAAGTTCAAGGAGTTTCAGAGTGAAGTGGAGAATCATCGTAATAAGGAAATTAAATTTCTTTGATCTGATCGTGGAGGTGAATATTTGAGTTACGAGTTTGGTATGCATTTAAGACAATGTGGAATTGTTTCACAGCTCATGCCACCTGGAACACCATAGCGTAATGGTGTGTCCGAATGTCATAATCGTACTCTATTGGATATGGTGCGTTCTATGATGTCTCTTACCGATTTGCCACTATCATTTTGGTGTTATGCATTAGAGACAGCCGCATTCACTTTGAACAGGGCACCGTCTAAATCCATTGAGACGACACCGTATGAATTATGGTTTGGCAAGAAACCTAAGCTGTCGTTTCTTAAAGTTTGGGGATGCGACGCTTATATCAACAGGCTTCATCCTGATAAGCTCGAACCCAAAGCGGAGAAGTGCGTCTTCATAGGATACCCTAAAGAAACCATTGGGTATACCTTCTACCATAGATCCGAGGGCAAAATCTTTGTTGCTAAGAATGGGTCCTTTCTAGAGAAGGACTTTCTCTCGAAAGAAGTGAGTGGGAGGAAAGTAGAACTTGATGAGGTAGTTGTACCTTCTTCCGAATTGGAAAGTAGCGCATCATAGAAAGAAGTTCGCGTGATGCCTACACCAGCCGGTGAAGAAGCTAATGATGATGATCATGAAACTTCGGATCAAGTTACTACTGAACTTCGTAGGTCGACCAGGGTACGTTCCGCACCAGAGTGGTATGGTAATCCAATCCTGGAAGTCATGTTGTTGGACAACGGCGAACCTACGAACTATGAAGAAGCAATGATGAGCCCGGATTCCAACAAATGGCTTGAGGCCATGAAATCCGAGATAGGATCCATGTATGAAAACAAAGTATGGACTTTGGTGGACTTGTCCGATGATCGGCAAGCCATTGAGAACAAATGGATCTTTAATAAGAAGACAGACGCTGATGGTAATGTCACCATCTATAAAGCTCGACTTGTCGCAAAGCGTTTTCGACAAATTCAAGGAGTTTAATACGATGAGACTTTCTCACCCGTAGCAATGCTTAAGTCTATTAGAATCATGTTAGCAATTGCCGCATTTTATGATTATGAAATCTGGCAGATGGACGTCAAAACAGCGTTCCTTAACGGGTTTCTTAAGGAAGAGTTGTATATGATGCAACCGGAAGGTTTTATCGATCCTAAGGATGCTAACAAAGTATGCAAACTCCAGCGATCCATCTATGGACTGGTGCAAGCATCTCGGAGTTGGAATATATGCTTTGATGAGGTGATCAAAGCTTTTGGTTTTATACAAACTTACGGAGAAGCTTGAATTTACAAGAAAGTGAGTGGGAGCTCTATAACATTTCTGATAGTATATGTGGATGACATATTGTTGATTGGAAATGATGTAGAATTTCTGGAAAGCATAAAGGGTTGTTTGAAAGGAGTTTTTCAAAGGAAGACCTGAGTAAAGCTGCTTACATATTGGGCATCAAGATCTATAGAGATAGATCAAGACGCCTGATAAAGACTTTCACAGAGCACATACCTTGACAAGAGTTTGAAGGAGTTCAAAATGGATCAGTCGAAGAAGGAGTTCTTTCCTGGATTGTAAGGTGTGAAGTTGAGTAAAGACTCAAAGCTTGACCATGGCAGAAGAAAGAGAAAGGATGAAGGTCATCCCCTATGCCTCAGCCATAGGCTCTATAATGTATGCCATGCTGTGTACCATACCTGATGTGTGCCTTGCCATGAGTCTAGCATGGGGGTACAAGAGTGATCCAGGAGTGGATCACTGGACAGCGGTCATAATTATCCTTAGGTACCTAAAGAGGACTAAGGAAATGTTTCTCGGTTATGGAGGTGATAAAGAGTTCGTCGTAAAGGGTTATGTCGATGCAAGCTTTGAGACCGATCCAGATGACTCCGAGTCGCAAACCGGATACGTATAGTGGAGTAGTCATTTGGAATAGCTCCAAGTGGAGCGTGGTAGCAGCATCTACAGAATGCCATAGAGATTTGCAAAGTACAAACGGATCTGAATGTGGCAGACCCGTTGACTAAAAACTCTCTCACAAGCAAAACATGATCAAACCCCAGAACTCATTGGGTGTTAATCACATAGCGATGTGAACTAGATTATTGACACTAGTGCAAGTGGGAGACTGTTGGAAATATGCCCTAGAGGCAATAATAAATTGGTTATTATCATATTTCCTTGTTCATGATAAATGTTTATTATTCATGCTAGAATTGTATTGACCAGAAACTTAAATACATGTGTGAATACATAAACAACACCGTGTCCCTAGTGAGCCTCTACTAGACTAGCTCGTTGATCAAAGATGGTTAAGGTTTCCTAACCATGGACATGAGTTGTCATTTAATAACGGGATCACATCATTAGGAGAATGATGTGATGGACAATACCCAACCGTAAGCTTAGCATCAGATCGTTTAGTTTATTTGCTACAACTTTCTTCATGTCAAGTATCTATTCCTTAGACCATGAGATCGTGCAACTCCCTGACACCGGAGGAATACTTAATGTGTATCCAAACATCACTTCGTAACTGGGTGATCATAAAGGTGCTCTACAGGTATCTATGAAGGTGTTTGTTGGGTTGGCACGGATCGATACTGGGATTTGTCACTCCGTATGATGGAGAGATATCTCTGGGCCCTCTCGGTAATACAACATCGTAAAGAGCTTGCAAGCCATGTGGCTAATGAGTTAGCCATGGGATCTTATATTACAAAACGAGTAAAGAGCCTTGCCGGTAACGAGATTGAACTAGGTATGGAGATACCGACGATCAAATCTCGGGCAAGTAACATATCGCCGGACAAAGGGAATTGCATACGGGATTAACTGAATCCTCGACATCGTGGTTCAACCGATAAAGATCTT
Source organism: Elymus sibiricus (assembly GCA_039707655.1). Classification (NCBI taxonomy): domain Eukaryota; kingdom Viridiplantae; phylum Streptophyta; class Magnoliopsida; order Poales; family Poaceae; genus Elymus; species Elymus sibiricus. Next base: position 262,015,941 of record CM077674.1, read on the forward strand.
CGTTGAATATGTAGGAATCAATATGGGTATCCAGATCCTGCTATTTGTTATTGATTGGAGAGGTGTCTCGGTCATGTCTGCATGTTCCCGAACCCGTAGGGTCGCACGCTTAACATTCGATAGCGCTAGGGTAGTATTGAGATATTAATAGCAGAAAGTCCGAAGGTTGTTCGAAGTCCCGGATGAGATCTTGGACATCACGAGGAGCTCCGGAATGATCTAGAGGTAAAGATTTATATATGGGAAGTCCTATTTTGGTCGCCGGAAAAGTTCGGGTGTATGCCGGCAGTGTACCAAAGTCACCGAAGGGTTCCGGGGGTCCATCGGGGGGGGGGGGGTCCACCAGCCCCGAGGACCCACGTGGGCTATAAGGGGGGCGCCCTGGCCTAGTTGGGCCAGGCACACCAGCCCCCCACCTGGCCCACGCGCCTAAAGGGGAAAACCCTAGGGGTGGGAGGCGCCTCCACTTGGCTTGGGGGCCAAGTCTCCCCATAGGGCCGCTGCCCTCTCCCTTGGAGGAGGGGCTAGGGCCGGCGCCCCCTCCCCCTCACCCCTATATATAGTGGGGAGGGGCACAGGGGGCTGCACCCTTTCGCCTGGCACCTCCCTCTCTCCCGTATACTCCACCTCTCCTCCGGTACGCGCTTGGCGAAGCCCTACCGGAATTCCGCTGCCACCACCACCACCACGCCGTCGTGCTAGCTCCGATCTCATCTACGTCCTCCCCCTCTCTTGCTGGATCAAGAAGGAGAGGATGCCATCAAGCTGAACATGTGCTAATCTTGGAGGTGCCGTCCGTTCGGCACTAGATCGGATTGGATCGCGATTGGATCGTGAAGAGTACAACTACATCAACTGCGTTACGACGCTAACGCTTTTGGTCTACAAGGGTATGTAGACACACTCCCCTCTCGTTGCTTTGCATCTCCTAGATCATATCTTGGGTGTTTCATTGGATTTTTTTTGATTTTCATGTAACGTTCCCCATCAGTGTGAGTAGTTTACCACATACCTATGGGTCCATAGCTAGTAGCTAGATGGCTTCTTCTCTCTCTTTGATCTTCAATACAAAGTACTCCATGATCTCCATGGAGTTCTATGCATTGTAATCTTCTTTGGCGGTGTGTTAGTTGGGATCTGATGAATTGTGGGTTTATGATCAGATTATTCATTGAAAGTAATTGAGTCTTTTCTAAACTTTATTATGCATGATTGCCATAGCTTTGTATTTCTCTCCGATCTATCCATTTGGTTTGGCCAACTAGATTGATTTATCTTCAGCAGGAGAGGTGCTTTGTAATGGGTTCAATCTTGCGGTATCCTCACCCAGTGAGAGTAGGGGTAGCGAGGGACGTATTTGTATTGTTGCCATTAAGGGTAAAACGACAGGGTTTATTCATATTGCTTGAGTTTATTCTGTCTATATCATGTCATCTTGCTTAAAGCGTTACTCTGTTTGTTATGTACTTAATACCATAGATGCATGTTGGATAGCGGTCGATTGGTGGAGTAATAGTAGTAGATGCAGGCAGGAGTCGGTCTACTTGTCACGGACGTGATGCCTATAGACAAGATCATTGCCATGAATAACATCATAACTATGCACTTTTCTATCAATTGCCCAACAGTAATTTGTTTACTCACCGTATGCTATTTTTCAAGAGAGAAGCCTCTAGTGAAAACTATGGCCTCGGGTCTACTTTAATTATATTAGAAAACCCTAAATTACTTTTCTGCAATTATTTTAGTTTTTATTTACTTTTCAATTTATATATCTATCACTATCAGATTTAATCCTTGCAAGTAACGGGTTCAAGGGGATTGACAACCCTCTTGCCCGCGTTGCGTGCAAGTATTTGCTCTCTTGTTTGTAGGTAGTGCTTGACTAGGATTTGCTTGGTTCTTCTATTGGTTTGATAACCTTGGTTCTCACCGAGGGAAATAATATCCGCTACTATATTGCTTCACCCTTCCTCTTCGGGGAAAATCCCAATGCAGCTCACAAGTATCAGTTGGCACCACTCCATTTCAACTCATTACTGGAGTCCCCGTAAAGATAGGCATTGTGATTAGAGAGAAGTGGCCCCTACGTACATAGTTGATCTGTTGAAAGTGCACAAATCAAATGAAAATTATCATTCAGTGTTCCTAAAAAAAAGATGTGGTACAAAACAAAAGAAACTAACATTCTTTTTACAAAATGCCGCAAACTTGGTTTTCAGTGAGACAATGAATAAATCAACCGCGGAGTGGAAGATTCCTATTGGGCGTCATACCATAACATGGGTCATTGACCCCAGGGACACCAAGCTGCTCCTACAATTGGTTCCTCGAGTTCACAAGGTCATAAGTATCGTCACTATTACGATCCTGTAAGTGCATCAAGTGCCCCCTTAGTGGTTTTGGAGTATTGAAGACAAACAAGTTAAGGGACTAATGAGTTTGTGAGTGTACACAGGAGAATATAGTCCCTGAAGACTTGGTTTAACCACGGAAGTCGACCCCTAAAAATGTATTTCTTCAAGTGAAGAATTTGGTGCGGCCTTTGAGGAAATTGATGTGAAGACTTAGAAGCTTGAAGACTTTGTTTTCATAGTTTCTTTTTCTTCTTATTTTAGTCATAGGAAAAACCGTACTGTCAAAGGGGTTCTAGGTGAAACATATTTCATACTTCAAAGCGATGCTCAAAACTATACAAACCCAAGCCGCTTCGAGTGAAGCCTTTGGAAACCTCCAGAACAGCTGACGAATTTGACAGTGACAGTGACGAAGTTCATCTGGTCTCTGACGAATTTGGTCAGGCTGAGGAGTTAGGATTTCGCCAGTGCGATCTGCCTATCATGAGGAAATAGAGTGCCCCGACGAAATTGAGAGCTTAATTTCCGACCGTTGCTGCGCCGCGTGCCAGCTGTCGAGTGGATTCTTATCCTGACAATGGTCATGTCTGAGAAGGGCATTTATGACAATTCATGTCGGGTTGCCCCCTGGCTATAAATAGCCGCCCCCTACAACCACTAGTTGGTTGGCTGCTCTAGAGAGAACTTGACACTTGTCATTTGAGAGCAACCCTTCCTCTGACAACTTTGTGAGAACCCAAGTGAGGAAAAACCCAACCAGAGCCTAAGTGACTGAGCATCACTGAAGAAGTTGATCTATGTGATCCAACACTTATTACCTTTGAAGACTGTCATTCTTCCAGACGGTTAGGCGTCATGTTCTAAGCACCCAAGAGTAATTGTGGTGTGCCGGTGAACAAGTCTGTGAAGGTTTTGGAAGTCTACCTTGAAGACTTACCACGAGTAATTGGGCGAGGTCTAAGTGACCTTAGCTCAAGAGGAATACGGTGAGGACTAAGTGTCCTCCGAGGTAAGACCTAGCCGCCTCAATCAGACGTACAGTTCATACAGGAACTGGAACTGGTCTACCAAATCGCTGTGTCTTCGTCAAGCCCAACCGGTTTCAAATTCCTCACCCACTTTACCTTTACGCATTTCCGCTGCTGAAGAACTTGTGCTCTACTTTTCTGATGAATTTGAACTGAAGACTTTCATCATGTTGTTTATCATTTCATCTGTTCACCTTCTTCATGCTTGTCTGCTTGTATGACTACTTGTTCTTCACTTGTATCTATTTCCTTTGCATGCTAGTTACATCAGTGTCGATCTAGTTTCACTTCTGTTTCTATTTCGTCACTCTGATTTTTGTCAAAATCTTCGGAGTTTGACGAATTTCTAAAAATCTCCCATTCACCCCCCTCTGGGAGTTAACATGCGCTTTCAATTGGTATCAGAGCAAGGTACTCCCTTGTTCTGTGTGATTTTGGTTTAACCACCTGGAGTTTTAGTTATGTCGACCACAGGTATGATCAAGGTATCTGCTGTGTGCCCCATCTTCGATGGCACAGACTATCCCTACTAGAAGAACAAGATGCGAATGCATATTGAGGCAATTGACAACGATCTCTAGTTTGTCGTTGAGAATGGAGTGCCCACTGTGGCTCCAAGCATCAACGCCACTGACGTGAAGCGATTCAAGCAACTGGACTCTCAAGCGAAGAATATCATATGTGGTCATCTGAACAAAGGCCAGTATGGTAGAGTGAGTGCTTTGGGAACTTCAAAGCTGATCTGGACCCAGCTATGGTCGTCCTCGTGCTCTGAAGGCAAAAGAAAAAGCCAAGGCTATTTCCTCATCTGAAGAAGAAGAGGAATATGAGAGCAGTTCTGATGGTGCTGAGGAAATTGGCAGAGAACTAGCTATGCTGGTGAAGAAGTTCCAGAAGTTTTCCAAGAAGAACCGCTTTGGAAAATCTTCAAAGTATGACTCAAAGAACACTGGAGAAGTGTCTGCTCGAGACTACAACAAGAGAACCTGTCACAAATGCAAGAAGCCAGGCCACTACATCGCTGACTGCCCTCTTTGGCTAAAGAAGAAGAAGAAGAAGAGCAGGGATGATGATGAATCTAATGGCAAAAAGAAGAAGTCCTCAAAGTCTTCATCAAAGTCCTCATCTCACAAGAAAACCAGTTCTAGCAGGGCTCATGCATTCATTGGGAAGGAAATGGATTCTGAAGAAGAATCTGATGATTAGCAAGCTGAGGAATCTGAGGAGGAGTCAGAAACTGGAGTGGCGAGCCTTGCACTCGCTACTGAGTACGTCAGCAAGTCCATCTTCAACCCTAAGGATAATAGTATCTCCACCAACAATGATGACCGTGCTGATGACTACAATCCCACCTATTGCTTCATGGCAAGAGGTGCAAAGGTAACCTCACGAGAAGCTTACTTTGAAACTTCCAGTGATGACGACTCTGAGTGTGAATCTAAACCAAGCTATAAGAAACTTGCTAAAATTGCAACTGAGCAACAGCATGCCATGGAAAAGATTAAAAAATTGCTAGACAAAAGCGATGACCTGTTGGACGAGGAAATGGATCGTAGTCAAGCTTTGTCTGAGGATCTCAGAAGGCTTAAGTCTCAATATGATGAACTTGAAAGTCGTCATGTGTCCCTCTCAGCCGAACATGAGAAGCTGTCCTATGAATTTCTTCAAAGGAAGCAAGATCTCGAGAAGCTGAGAGCGTCTCATGATGATCTTCAAAAAGAAAACGATTCACTCCTCGCTCAACAGATCAGTACTGCTCAGGAAGAATTTGTTGCACCATGCCTAAAATGCCTTGAACGTGATAATGCAAATTCTTCAGCTAAATGTTCAAATGCTTCTGTACTTTCAATTGCTTCAACTGCTACGGTGGCCACTAACCCCTCATCTGAGGAAGTCACCAGTGATACTGATGAAAATGCAGGGCTGAAGGAATTGTATGTCACTGGCATGTACAAAAGCCTCAAAGGGCATCAAACCCTGTGTGACGTGCTCAAAAAGCAAATTCTTCACAGGAACCCTAGGAAAGAGGGTATTGCTTTTGAGAGAAAGCTCAACGCCGATGGTTCGTATTGGAAGCCTAAGTAGTATCCCAAAACTGCATGGGTTGCTGCAAAGGGACCTCCAATAGATCCATCCACTTTATTTGGCTACACTTGTGATACTTCATATTCTTTAGATGAGTCATTTGACTCCAACTATAAATTGTTGAAGAATCAGAATGGTGAAGTCTTTGCCAGATTTGTTGGTACTAACTGCAGGAACGGGCCACCTGTGAAGAAAATCTGGGTTCCTAAAAGTCTTCGGGAAAATCTTCAGGTGAATGTCATCATGACACCACCAATGAAGAACAAACCTCCCATGGCAAATTCTTCATAGGGAACAAAGTCGTCAAATGGATGCAGATCCACTTATGGTTGTGCTAATGCCTCTGTTTCGTAGGGAAACAAATAGTGATTTGATGAATATGAGCATTATTCTTCTAACCACTATGTTCAGAAATCATCGAAGAATTTCTCTGCTTATTCATTCAATTACTATAACCCTCCTATGAAGAGAAATGCATATTCTTCAATGCCTAAGTTCTCCATTAATGCACTTCGCTACATTGCTTCTCAGCCACCCATACAGATGTGGGTGGTTAAGAAGAAGAACTAATCTCTTCTACAGGGTTAGGTCTTCAGACAACTGAAATGTCTGATGAATATGCTAAAAACCTGACAAAGTGCTTGTTGGCATGCAGGCTAATCATGATGAAATGAATAACTCATTTCACACATCCCTATGCTGCTAAATACTATTCTTTGATGAAATTGTCTGAAGAAATTGATCATCATCATATTCTTCACTCTGAAGTATATGAATTTGTAAGTCTGACTAATGCTTCTACAGGATGATACACCTTCAGCCACTGAATGGGTCTTGGATAGTGGCTGCACGAATCATATGACTGGAGATAGGAATTGATACGTCTCCAATGTATCTATAATTTTTTATTATTCCATGCTGTTATATTATCAATCTTGGATGTTTTTTATATGCATTTACAGCAATTATATATCATTTTTGGAGACTAACCTATTAACTTAGTGCCCAGTGCCAGTTGCTGTTTTCTGCCCTGTTTTTGTTTTACAGAATATCAATACCAAACGAAGTCCAAATGCCACGAAATTTTTTGGAGATTTTTTCTGGACATATACAACACTAGAAGCTTCGGGAGAAGACCAGATGACAGAGGAGGTGGCCACGAGCCACCAGGGCGCGCCTGGGGGGGGGCAGGCGCGCCCTGGTGCCTCGTGGGCCCACCTCAGCTCCGTTTGACCTAATTCCACCACTATAAATTGCCAAAAAATCATAAACCACCAGGGGAGTCCGCGAAATACTTTTTCCGCCGCCGCAAGTTTCTGTTCTCGAGAGATCCCATCTGGAGGCCTTTTCCGGTACTCCACCGGCGGGGGAATCGATCACGGAGGGGCTCTACATCAACCTTGCTGCCCTTCCGATGATGCGTGAGTAGTTTACCACAGACCTTCGGGTCCATAGTAAGTAGCTAGATGGCTTCTTCTCTCTTTTTGATCTTCAATACAATGTTCTCCTCGATGTTCTTGGAGTTCTATCCGATGTAATCACTTTTTGCGGTGTGTTTGTTGGGATCCGATGAATTGTGAGTTTATGATCAGATTATCCATGAATATTATTTGAGTCTTCTCTGATCTCTTTTATGCATGATTATTATAGCCTTGTATTTCTTCGCCGATCTATTGATTTGGTTTGGCCAACTAGATTGATTTATCTTGCCATGGGAAGAGGTGCTTTGTAATGGGTTTGATCTTGCGGTGCTCAATCCCAGTAACAGAAAGGGACATGACACGTATGTATCGTTGCTATTAAGGGTAAAAATATGGGGTTTATTCATACGGAGTTTATCTTGTCTACATCATGTCATTGTTCTTAAGGCGTTACTCCGTTCTTTATGGACTTAATACACTAGATGCATGCTGGATAGCGGTCAATGTGTGGAGTAATAGTAGTAGATGCAGGCAGGAGTCGGTCTACTTGTCTCGGACGTGATGCCTATATACATGATCATTGCCTTGGATATCGTCATGATTATTTGCTTTTCTATCAATTGCCCAACAGTAATTTGTCTACCCACCGTATGCTATTTTCTTGAGAGAAGCCTCTAGTGAAAACTATGGCCCCCTGGTCTATCTAAATCATATACTAAAACCTTAAAAATACTTGCTGCACTTTTCTTTTATTTATTTTATTTTGTATTTTTGTTTCAATCTATCTATCTATCACATACAATTTAATCTTGCAACTTACCGCCGAGGGATTGACAACCCCTTGTTTGCGTTGGGTGCAAGTATTTGTTGTTTTGTGTGTATGTGCTGCTAACGAGGTGTTGCATGATTCTCCTACTGGATTGATAACCTTGGTTTCATAACTGAGGGAAATACTTATCTCTACTGTACTGCATCTCCCTTCCTCTTCAGGGAATTACCAACGCAGCTCACAAGTAGCAGGAAGAATTTCTGGCACCGTTGCTGGGGAGACATCATCAACATCTATCAAGTACCTACGCATAAAACTCTCATCTCCTTGCATTTATTTTATTTGCATTTGCCTCTCGTTTTCATCTCCTCCACTTCTAAAAAGTTTTACAAAAATACAAAAATATTTTCCGTTTGCCTTTTTCTTGTTTGCTTGTTTGATTGCTTGCTTTATCATTATGGCTAGTTCTTCGCTCATTACTATTACCCCTGAAAATGAAGTACTTAATTTCAAACAAAGGGGAGGATAGAATTTAAAAAATGCTTGGTATAGGATTTGTGATGCTCATAATAGATCAACTCGTAAGCAATCAACCACAATCCTTCTTCGCAATTTTTATATGGGTATTACTACTTGGTACAGATTCGTACTTGATACTATTACTAGAGGGAATTTCTTGATGTGTCCCTCTATGGATGCTTTCAATGCTATGGGAAATTTAGTGGGATCACCACCTATCACTATTAATGAAACAACTTTGACTTTGGAACATGTTATGCAAAGGTTAGAGGCTATTGAAAGTAAAATGTCTACTATTGAACATCTTGAGAATTTAGATAAAAAATTCCATAATCATATCACTCAATTTGGTTCTAAGGTAGGAATCGCGTTAAAAACCTTAAAAGAAAAGGAACCGGTAGTTAATGAAAGAATAGAACAAAGCCCCGCTAGAATCGATAAGATAGAAGAAATTATTACTAATTTGGGGTCGGCTTTTTCCTCCGTTAAGAATATTTATAGAACTCCTCCCAATAAAAATTACAAGTTCATATATGTTCCTAAAACTAATGGTGCCACTCCTAGTAAGGGAAATGAGGATCTTAAAATGATTAGCGTGCACCCCAATTTTATTGATATAATTAAGGAACCTATTCACAAAAGTAAAATTCTTGATTTTGTGCCTAGAAGTGTGATGGTGAGGAACACCTATGTCAAATCTATTAGAAAAAATGGATGTGTGATTGAGGAGTTGGAAACCAAAGATGAAAATACTTGAAACTATGCATTATGCCTAGCTAGGGGCATAAAACAATAGCGCTTGTTGGGAGGCAACCCAATGAATAAAATAAATTTTTATTATTTCTTTCTGTTATTGTGTGTTTTCACTTTCATGCTACTGTTATGAATGTGTTTTTGTGTTTTTAATTAGTGTTTGTGCCAAGTAAAACCTTTGGGATGATTTGGAAGATAGTATAATTGATGTTGTTTGGAAAACAGAAAGTTTTGCGTCCAGTACTGGAATTTTGTTTCTGTACTGGACCGTAAGAAAAATCTGAAATTTTTACACAGTATTGGTATATGAATTACCCACGTGTTCGTAATTTTTCAGAATTTTTGGAGTTACAGAAGTATAGCTTTTAAATAGATTGCTACAGACTGTTCTGTTTTTGACAGATTCTGTTTTTGAAGTGTTGCTTGCTTGTTTTGATGAAACTATGGATTGTATCGGGGGGTATAAGCCATGGAGAAGTTATAATACAGTAGGTATAATGCAAAAATAAAATATGAATAGGTTTGCAACATTACTTAAAGTAGTGATTTGTTTTGTTATAATAACGAATCTCACGAAGGTTTTGTTGAGTTTTGTGTCATTGAAGTTTTTAAGTTTTGGGTGAGATAACGATGGATGAAGGAATAAGGAGTGGCAAGAGCCTAAGCTTGGGGATGCCTAAGGCACCCCAAGGTAATATTCAAGGAATACTCAAGCGTCTAATCTTGGGGATGCCCCGGAAGGCATCCCCTCTTTCTTCTACCAACTATCGGTAATTTTACTTGGAGCTATATTTTTATTCGTCACATGATATGTGTTTTGCTTGGAGTATCGTGTATTATATGAGTCTTTGCTTTGTTTGCTTTTTAGTTTGTCACAATCATCCTTGCTGAACACACCTATTTTGAGAGAGCCACACGTTCATCATAATTTGTTAGAATACTCTATGTGCTTCACTTAAATTTTTTGAGCTAGGCAGTTGCTCTAGTGCTTCACTTAAATCTTTTTGAGCATGGTGGTGGCTAAATTTTGAAGAAATAAACTCTCATGCTTCACTTATATTATTTTGGGAGTTGATACGATTGAAATTTTGAAGAAATATTTGCACTCTCATGCTTCCCTTATATCTTTTTGAGAGTTGATGATAGTAACGGTAATTTGCACAAGATATGAATTTGGTCCCAAAGTGATGAATATTCAAGAGGGATATAATAAAAACTTTCATATAGATCATTGGATATGATAAGTGTGATTCCTTGCAATAGTTTTGCGATATGGAAATGATAATATGTGAGTCATGTTAGTGAGTAATTGTGATTTAGTAAGAATATTAGTGTTAAGGTTTGTGATTCCCTATGCATGCACATTAAGTCAATAGTTATGCAATGAAATTATATCCTACTTATGATGCATTATTCGGTGTTAGTTATGTTCAATGCATGTTTATGACCGTTTTCGTTTTTTGGTTGGTTGCTTCTCAATCTTTTGCTAGCCTTCATTTGTACTAAGTGGAAATACTGCTTGTGCATCCAAACTCCTTAAACCCAAGTTGTGCCAAATGAGTCCACTATATCTACCTATATGCGGAATTTCAATGTCGTTCCAAGTAAATTTGCGTGTGCCAACTCTAATTTTTAAAATATTTTTTTTGTTTTGTGTGCCCGTACCGCTCATGAAGCGGCAGGGGGTGGCCAATATTTTCCATGCTAGGTGTGTTATTCTCACGATGAGTGTTTATTCACTTGTCATTGCACGAGAGAGTGGCTGGTAATAGGGATGCCCAGTCCCACAATGAAATCAAAAATTAATAACAACAAAATTCCTTGGAAAGTGATGGTATGGAGGGCACCCGTGGATACGACTAGCCATGGATTGTGAAAGAATGGTGGAAAGGAAATAAACTTTACTTTCAGTTTGGGAACCGCCTATGATGTGTCTGGCATGGAAGATATTGGGAATTCTCGGTCGTTTTGGTTGATAGGAAAAGCATGCCTCTCAAAATATTTTTTATCTCTCTAATTTAAGCTTTGAGCTCTGGCACATTTGACAAATCTCTGCTTCCCTCTGCGAAGGGCCTATCTATTTACTTTTTTGCAATTTTTATTTTCTTGAGTCTCCATCTTCTCTTATAAAGCACCAACTAGAGATCACTATTGTCATACTTGTGCATTGGATGTAGCTAATATTTGAGTGTGTTTCATGAATGGATCAATGATTGAGCATAATGGGCTAGGGATAACTTTCTTTGGCGTTGATATTTTGAAAGACATGGTTGCTTGTTAGCATGCTTGAGTATTTATATCTTCATGTCAAATTATAGACTATTTCTTTGAATCATTCAAGTCCAATGTCCATGCTACAAAAGAAAAGAATATATGATGAATATGATAGGCAACATTCCACATCAAAAATTCTGTTTTTATCATTTACCTACTCGAGGACGAGCAGGAATTAAGCTTGGGGATGCTGATATGTCTCCAACGTATCTATAATTTTTGATTGTTCCATGTTGTTATATTATCAATCTTGGATGTTTTTTATATGCATTTACAGCAATTATATATCATTTTTGGAGACTAACCTATTAACTTAGTGCCCAGTGCCAGTTGCTGTTTTCTGCCCTGTTTTTGTTTTACAAAATATCAATACCAAATGAAGTCCAAATGCCACAAAACTTTTTGGAGATATTTTTCTAGACATATACAACACTAGAAGCTTCGGGAGAAGACCAGACGCCAGAGGAGGTGGCCACGAGCCACCAGGGCGCGCCTGGGGGGGGGGGGGGCAGGCGCGCCCTCATGCCTCGTGGGCCCACCTCAGCTCCGTTTGACCTAATTCCACCACTATAAATTCCCAAAAAATCAAAAACCACCAGGGGAGTCCACGAAATACTTTTTCCGCCGCCGCAAGTTTCTGTTCTCGAGAGATCCCATCTGGAGGCCTTTTCCGGTACTCCACCGGAGGGGGAATCGATCACGGAGGGGCTCTACATCAACCTTGCTGCCTTTCCGATGATGCGTGAGTAGTTTACCACAGACCTTCGGGTCCATAGTTAGTATCTAGATGGCTTCTTCTCTCTTTTTGATCTTCAATACAATGTTCTCCTCGATGTTCTTGGAGTTCCATCCGATGTAATCACTTTTTGCGGTGTGTTTGTTGGGATCCGATGAATTGTGAGTTTATGATCAGATTATCCATGAATATTATTTGAGTCTTCTCTGATCCCTTTTATGCATGATTATTATAGCCTTGTATTTCCTCTCCGATCTATTGATTTGGTTTGGCCAACTAGATTGATTTATCTTGCCATGGGAAGAGGTGCTTTGTAATGGGTTTGATCTTGCGGTGCTCAATCCCAGTGACAGAAAGGGACATGACACATATGTATCGTTGCTATTAAGGGTAAAAATATGGGGTTTATTCATACGTGAGTTTATCTTGTCTACATCATGTCATCGTTCTTAAGGCGTTACTCCGTTCTTTATGGACTTAATACACTAGATGCATGCTGGATAGCGGTCGATGTGTGGAGTAATAGTAGTAGATGCAGGCAGGAGTCGGTCTACTTGTCTCGGACGTGATGCCTATATACATGATCATTGCCTTGGATATCGTCATGATTATTTGCTTTTCTATCAATTGCCCAACAGTAATTTGTCTACCCACCGTATGCTATTTTCTTGAGAGAAGCCTCTAGTGAAAACTATAGCCCCCGGGTCTATCTAAATCATATACTAAAACCCTAAAAATACTTGCTGCACTTTTCTTTTATTTATTTTATTTTGTATTTGTGTTTCAATCTATCTATCTATCACATACAATTTAATCTTGCAACTTACCGCCGAGGGATTGACAACCCCTTGTTTGCGTTGGGTGCAAGGATTTGTTTTTTTGTGTGCAGGTGCTGCTAACGAGGTGTTGCGTGATTCTCCTACTGGATTGATAACCTTGGTTTCATAACTGAGGGAAATACTTATCTCTATTGTACTGCATCTCCCTTCCTCTTCAGGGAATTATCAACGCAGCTCACAAGTAGCAGGAATCTCCTCACTGATGCTCCCCTTACTCCGTCTCATCTGAAGCATATCACTTACGCCGACAAAGGAAAAAGCAAGGTATTGGGTCTAGGTAAGGTTGCTATCTCAAAGGATGGACACATGGAAAAAGTGATGCTTGTCGAGTCCCTAGGATACAACCTCATGTCTGTCTCAATGCTTTGTGATCTAGATATGATTGTCATCTTTGGCAAATATAGATACATTGTGCTGTTGGAATCTGACAAATCCAAAGTGTTCGAAGGCTTTAGGAAAGGTGATTTGTATATTGTAGACTTCTCTCTACTGGAAAAGCTTCAGAGTGCTGGCTATGGCATCGACGTCTTGGACACGCTGGCATGAGGAATTTGAGCACACTCGTCAATAAGAAGCACATCCTTGGCATCGAAGGCGTCAAATTCGTCAAAGATCATTTGTGTGGTGGTTGTGAGTCTAGAAAGATGACCAGATCCAAGCATACGGCTAAGACAATCATGACCACTACTCGTCCCTTTGAATTACTTCATATGGATTTGTTTGGTCCCACACATTATGCCACACTAACCAATGCAGCATCTCTCTATGGATTCGTCATTGTTGATGACTACTCTCGTTACACCTGGGTGCACATTATTTCCTACAAGACTGAAGTTCAGGATGTCTTCAGACGATTCTCCAATTAGGCCATGACGAATTATGGTCTCAAGATCAAGCACATCAGGAGTGACAACGGCACTGAGTTCAAGAACACAGGCCTCGACGACTATCTTGATGAACTTGGTATCACTCATGAGCTCTCAGCTCCCTACACGCCTCAACAGAATGGAGTCGTGGAGCGCAAGAACAGAACATTCATCGAGATGGCGCGTACTATGCTTGATGAATACAAGACACCTCGTCATTTCTAGCCTGAAGCAATTGACACTGCATGTCACATCATCAACCGAGTATATCTTCACAAATTCCTCAAGAAGACCTCATATGAGCTCCTCACTGACAAGAAACCCAATGTGAGTTCAAAGTCTTTGGCGCTAAATGCTGGATTAGAGATCCTCATCATAGTTCTAAATTTGCACCGAAAGCACATGAAGATTTTATGCTTGGTTACGGAAAGGACTCGCGCACCTACAGAGTCTTCAACTCCTTCCACCACAAGGTTGTTGAAACTGTAGATGTGCAGTTCGATGAAACTAATGGCTCACAAAGAGAGCACCTGCCTCCTGTGCTAGATGAAATGCCTCTTGAGGAATCGATCAAGCTAATGGGCACTGGTGAAATTGTGCCCAGTGAAGAAATAGCTGATGAATAAGTACTTATCCCTCGTCATGAAGAAACTGCTAATCTTGAGGAAAATGATGCCGAGGATTCTGCATGACAACAACAACAGCAAGGCCCTCGTCCAGCACATCCAAGAGTGGCGAATGAAGTGTAGATTGAAAAGATCCTCGACAACATCAATGCACCTGGTCCCCTCACTCGCTCAAGAGCTTCACATCTAGCTAACTTTTGTGGGCATTACGCATTTGTCTCTATTTCAGAGCCCACCAAAGTTGATGAAGCATTTCTTGAACTAGAATGGATTCAAGCGATGCAAGAGGAATTGCATCAATTTTAGCTCAACAACGTGTGGGAGCTTGTCAAGCATCTCGATCCACGCAAGCACAACATCATCGGTACCAAATGGATCTACCGCAACAAACAAGACGAAAATGGCCAAATGGTGAGAAATAAGGCCCGTCTTGTAGCTCAAGGCTACACACAGGTTGAGGGTATCAATTTCAATGAAACATTTGCACCTGTTGCTAGGCTTGAAGCCATTCGTATACTGCTTGCATATGCTAACCATCATGATATCCTCTTATATCAAATGGATGTGAAAAGTGCATTCCTCAATGGTAAGCTTGAGGAAGAAGTATATGTTGCTCAACCACCAGGTTTTGAGGATCCAAAGCATCCAGACAAAGTCTTCAGACTCAACAAGGCTCTCTATGGCCTCAAGCAAGCCCCGAGGGCTTGGTATGATACACTGAAGGAGTTCCTGGAGAAAAAGGGTTTCAAACCCGGTTCACTTGACCCTACTCTTTTCACAAAATCTTATGATGGTGAACTATTCATATGCCAAATATATGTTGATGATATTATCTTTGGTTACACTAACAAGAAATATAGTGACGAATTTGCATATATGATGCAAGAAGAATATCAGATGTCTATGATGGGGGAGTTGAAATTCTTCCTCGGACTTCAAATTCGTCAACAACGAAATGGCATCTTCATATGTCAGGAGAAATATCTCAAGGATTGCCTGAAGAAATTCGGCATGCAAGATTCCAAAGGCCTCAAGATACCAATGCCAACAAATGGTCAACTCTGTACTGACGAAAATGGTAAAGATTTCGATCAGAAGGTATAGCGCTCCATCATTGGTTCGCTGCTTTACCTATGTGCATCTAGGCCAGATATTATGCTTAGCATTTGCATGTGTGCCCGCTTTCAAGCATCACCGAAGGAGTCACACCATCAGGTTGTGAAACGAATTCTTCAATATTTAGCTCACACACCAACACTTGGATTATGGTATCCCAAGGGCTCATCATTCGATCTTGCTGGATATTCTGATTCTGATTATGCTGGAGATCGTGTGGATCGCAAGTCAACATCAGGCACATGCCATTTCGTCGGACGATCTCTTGTTTGTTGGTCCTCGAAGAAGCAGAACAACGTCTCACTTTCCACAGCCGAGGCTGAATACATTGCCGCTGGTGCCTGTTGCTCACAGCTTCTATGGATGAAGCAAACCCTCAAGGACTATGGTGTCAACTTGAAGAAAGTGCCACTCTACTGTGAAAATGAGAGTGCCATCAAGATCGCCCACAACCCAGTGCAACACTTTAGGATGAAGCACATCCAGATTTGTCATCATTTTCTTCGTGATCATGTGCTGAAGGGAGACATCGTCATCAACCACGTGAAGACCGAAGACCAGCTTGCAGATATCTTCACTAAGCCCTTGGATGAGAGAAGGTTTTGCATGTTGCGGTGTGAGCTAAACATCCTAGAATCTTCGAATGTTCTTTGAAAAGGACACACATCCTAATGCTTATGCATTCTTGATGATTTTCTTGCACAACACACGAAGTAACGTTTTTCTTCAATCAATGAAGACTAACCCTCTAAGTGCTAAGAAATTAACGAAGAACTTGATTCTCAAAACCCTACGACAATTGTACGCGGTGTCTGAAATCATCATAGTTCTTATACGGTGGGTAACGCCACCACCCTTTCTTTGATTTGCTTCATTTTGGGTTTTCTTCGTCAATTTGCAATTTCTTCAAAAAAAATCAAATTCGTCATTTGTGGTTGTCCTTCATTACTTGAGACAATACTTTCTATTTATCTGAGTTTTTCATGTCCTCTACAGCACTCACATATTGCTATTTCTTCAAGTTGTTTTTCTGCCTATGTGAATGTGATCGGACCCGCTCCCCTCTATGCTAAACTCAACCACTTTGTTCACAATCTCTTCATGTGCGTTCTATTTGACACTGTTCAAAGTCTTCACTGTGTCCTTGACAGCTGAAGAAATTGCGAACACACTTTAAAAACTTCTATCCAAATTTTTGGTGATTGCCACAGTAACTTAATCCCGTGCTTCCCACGCGTGGATAAGCGCACTAAAAATGCATGTGTGACGCGTGTCGTAGAAATGCGAAGAGCTAGGGGCTTATCTGTCCGAATGTTTTGGACCACTCGGTTTTCACCGCACCTATATAATGGCTTGACCACGTCAAACCTAGTTCATTCACCCTCGCGCCCCTGTTGCTCTCAAAACCCTAGCACCGCCGCTGGATTTCATCGTCGCCAGAGAGGAAGAGCTTCACTGCCTCAACTTCTTCGTCGTCGTACTCATGCCGGCTGCGGATTTCTTCACCTCCACCATCGCCGTAGCTGTCTTTCGTCGCCAAGTTAGGGCACGAGAGATCTGAACTGACGATTTCCTTCAACTCATCGTCCAGTTCATCGAGTTCATCCTTGGGGTAATTAAAACTTATTTTTACTGCCCAAGTTTGATCTGTTTACTTTCTCAAATTCTTCAAGTGCTGTTTTTATCACTTCTTTCCAAATCTCTAGCACTTCCTTTTGGCCAGTCTTGGTAATTTCATCTAAGTTGCACCTGATGATTAGATTCCTCAGTTGTGCAATTGCCTCAATCTGTACAGCTATGAAATCTAAGTCAAGAACACTTAGAAAATTTAGTGCTAAACTTATATTATTTCTTCTTTAACACTAATGGGTTCCTCAATCTTTTCTTTAACAGGGGGATGATATTTAAACCACTTCTCCTTAGGGAGATCAACATGAGTAGCAAATGATTCACAAAAGGAAGCTACTATCGCAGAGTCAAGTCCATATTTAGTGCTAAACTTATGAAAAGCATCGATAGCCATAAAAGATTTAAAACAATCGAACTCAAGTATTATACCTGACTTATTACCTTTGTCGAGTTCCCAATCTTCAGAGTTGCATTTAATTCTTTCCAGAAGATCCCATCTAAATTCAATAGTTTTCTTCATAAAGGAGCCAGTCGAAGAAGAATCGAGCATGGTTTGATCATCATGAGAAAGCCGGGCATAAAAATTCTGTAAGATAATTTTCTTGAGAGCTCATGATTGGGGCATGTGTACATCATGTACTTAAGCCTCCCCCAAGCTTGAGCGATGCTTTCTCCTTCACGAGGCCAAAAATTATATATGTAATTTCGATCACGATGAACCAAATGCATAGGATAAAATTTCTGGTGGAATTCCAGTTTCAATCGGTTCTAGTCCCATGTATCAGTATTATCACATAGCCTATACCATGTCAATGCCTTTCCCTCCAAAGATAAAGGGAATACTTTCTTCTTAAATCCATCTCCGGATAAACCTGCAAGCTTAAACAATCCACAAATTTCATCCACATAGATCAAGTGCATATCAGGATCTACCGTTCCATCTCCTGCATAAGGATTAGCTAGCAGTTTCTCTATCATACCCGAAGGAATCTCATAATAAATATTTTCAGTAGGTGCAGTGGATTGAGGAGCAACTATTTTTGCTTCCAGTCGAGGTGAAGATACCCCGAACAGACCCCTCAAAGGATTACTTTCCATAGTGACAAGTAACAGTAAATTTCAGCACGTAATATAAATGTTTCCTTACCAAATTCCACTCACCAAAGGCGCTTCACTCCTCGGCAACGGCGCCAGAAAAGAGTCTTGATGACCCACAAGTATAGGGGATCAATCGTAGTCCTTTCGATAAGTAAGAGTGTCGAACCCAACGAGGAGCAGAAGGAAATGACAAGCGGGTTTCAGCAAGGTATTTTCTGCAAGCACTGAAATTATCGGTAACGAGTAGTTTGATAGCAAGATAATTTGTAGCAAGTGACAAGTAGCAATAGTAACAAAAGTGCAGCAAGGTGGACCAATCCTTTTTGTAGCAAAGGACAAGCCGGAACGATCTCTTATAATAAGCAAAGCGTTCTCGAGGACACATGGGAATTTCATCTAGTCACTTTCATCATGTTTGTTTGATTCGCGTTCGCTACTTTGATAATTTGATATGTGGGTGGACCGGTGCTTGGGTTCTGTTCTTACTTGAACAAGCCTCCCACTTATGATTACCCCCTCTCGCAAGCATCCGCAACTACGAAACAAGAATTAAGATAACTCTAGCCATAGCATTAAACATATGGATACAAATCAGCCCCTTACGGAATAGCGCATAAACTAGGGTTTAAGCTTCTGTCACTCTAGCAACCCATCATCTAATTACTACTCCACAATGCATTCCCTTAGGACCAAATATGGTGAAGTGTCATGTAGTTGACGTTCACATGACACCACTAAGAGAATCAACAACATACATATCATCAAAATATCGAACTAGTACCAAATTCACATGATTGCTTATGACAAGACTTCTCCCATGTCCTCAAGAACAAAAGTAACTACTCACAAACCATATTCATGTTCAAGATTAGAGGGGTATTGAATAGCATATTGGATCTGAACATATAATCTTCCACCAAATAAACCAACTAGCATCAACTACAAGATGTAATCAACACTACTACCAACTCACAGGTACCAATCTGAGGTTTTGAGACAAAGATTGAATACAAGAGATGAACTAGGGTTTGAGATGAGATGGTGCTGTTGAAGATTATGATGAAGATTGGTCCTCCGATGATGAGAGGATCGTTGGTGATGTCGATGGCTCCGATTTCCCCCTCCCAGAGGGAAGTATCCCCGGCGGAATCGCTCCGCCGGAGAGCAAAAGTGCTCCTGCCCAAGTTCCGCCTCGAGATGGCGGTGCTCCGTCCCAAAAGTCTTCTCCTTTTTTTTCTAGGGCAAATGGGCTTATATACCAGAAAATGGGCACCGGAGGCTGGCCAGGGGCCCCACAAGCCACCAGGGCGCGCCTGGGGGGGTGGCGCGCCCTGGTGCCTCGTGGACACCTGGGTGGCCCCCTCTAGTATTTATTTCTTCTAGTATTTTTTTATTTATTCCAAAATAAATCTCTGTGAAATTTTAGCTCATTTGGAGATGTGCAGAATAGGTATCTCTGACATAGCTTTTTCAGGTCCAGAATTCCAGCTGCCGGCAATCTCCCTCCTTGTGTAAATCTTGCATATTAAGAGAGAAAAGGCATTAGAATTGCTCCACAAAGTGTTATATTGATTAAAAACACTATAAATAACAGTAGTAAAACATGATGCAAAATGGACGTATCAACTCCCCCAAGCTTAGACCTCGCTTGTCCTCAAGCGAAAGCCGATATCGATAATCATGTCCACATGTTTAGAGAGAGAGGTGTCGATAAAAACAAAATACGGACATAGTAGCATCATGATCATTATTATAATAGCAATATTCATTATCATAAAACTTCTCATGAGCAAGTAACAATTCATCACAACAATGAAGTATAAGGCCTAAACTTTCTTGAAAACTAACAAACTATGTTCTCAGTCAACAATGCAATTGCAATCCATCATATTTTCAGGAAGGGTCTCATGTAGGAGCTTTTTAGCAAGTCCACATACTCAACCATCATTTAGTCTTCTATGATTGCTAACAGTCACAACATATATATGGAGCAAAAAGTTTCAGCCAGACACAAAGAAAGATAGGGGCTTATAATTTCGCCTCCCAACTTATTCACCTCAAGGGTGATGTCAACAATAATAACTCATGATCACTCATATCCAACTGGATATATATGCCTAGATCTTTCCCCACCACATGATGCTTGCAAAAGAGAAAAATAAAAACAGAATAGAGGAGAACACTATTGACTCTTGCATAAAAAGTAAATACATAAAAGTAAAAGATAGGCCCTTCGCAGAGGAAAGCAGAGGTTGTCATGCGCTTTTTGTTGTTGGTTGCACAAGCTCTTAATGCAAAGGAACGTCACTTTATATTGCCCCTTGTGATAGCAACCTTTATTATGCAGTCCATCGCTTTTATTTATTTACCATCACAAGTTCGTACAAAGCTTATTTTCCCTTACAATAAAAGTTCATACATATATTTAGAGGCAATTTTTATTGCTTTTTGCACCGATGACAACTTACTTGAAGGATCTTATTCAATCCATAGGTAGATATAGTGGACTCTCATGACATGAAACTGGGTTTAAGGGTTTTGGATGCACAAGTAGTATCTCTACTTGGTGCGGATTTTTGGCTTGCAAAGATATTGAGCAAGCACCACATGTTGAAGGATCTATGACAATATAGCTTCTATGTGAATATAAGCAAACATAATTCATTACGTTGTCTTCCTTGTCCAACGTCAACAATTTGACATAAAATACTTAATGGGAGCTCACAATCATAAAAGATGTCCAAGATAGTGTATTTGCATGTGAATCTTCTCTTCCCTATTAATTTTTTCATGAATTGCATCATTGACCAATGCTATGTTTGTTAACTTTCAATAAATTTTACCACTTATACTTTTCTTTATGTAATGTCATTACTTTCCATAAGATTAGCATATAATCTTTTTTATTATTTTCATTGCTAGGATTGAAACATAAAAGTAAAGAAGCAAAAACTCAAACTACTCTTTATTATATAACTCTCAACTCAATTACATAGATAGATAGATCACGAAACTAGCACTCGAAAATAGATCATACTAAACTTTTATTCAACTAAATCACGAAATCACTAAGGATCGAACTAAAAATAGGTACAGATAATAAAAGTGATGGTGATACGATACCAGGGCACCTCCCCCAAGCTTGGCACAAGCCAAGGGGAGTGCCCACACCCATGTACTCAGGTTTCCTCCTTCGGTAATGGTGGTGGTGATGAAGTGGTGGGTTTGTCCTTCAACTTTAGCAGATACTCCAGTTTACGGTTGATGCTCCGAAGGGCGATGTTTTGCTCTTCCAACAAAATAACTTCACGAGTGAGAGATGTATTCTGAGCACTAACTGTTTCAAAGGCTCTTAGGGCTTCAATTACGGATAGGGGAAGATGATCATAGAGGGGTTGAAGGATATCTCCCTTCTCTGCGGCCTCCTCCATGGGGATGGCTTGCCCTCCTTTCGGAGCCTGGGTTCTCGCAACTTCCTCGGCCTTGTCCTCCTTGCCATTGTCTTCCTCCCCCGGCGACCACTCATAGTAGACCTCGCTGTAGGGGCGTTTGCCCGGCGATGGTTGCATAATACGGTGCTTGGTACGGAGCCTTCGGGGAGCCATGGCGATCTAGATCCGTCAGAAAAATAGCACGAAAGAAGAACAGAGGAGATTTTTGTGATACGGTGGTCAAAACGTCCGGGAGTATATATAAAGATTTTTTATGTTGCAAAACAAGTGATCCAGTAGAAAACGGAGTCGGGAAGGCTCATGAGGGGCCCACGAGCCACCAGGGCGCGCCTGGGGGGGTGGTGCACCCTCGTGCCTCGTGTGCACCTAGTGGGTCTCCTCGGCTGTTTCTTATTTTTGTATTTTTTCTAATATTCCAAAACTGATAGAAAGTATTTTTATGGAATTTTTGGAGTCCGTTTACTTACCGTATCACATACCTCTTCCTTTTCAGGGTTCTGGATTGTTCTGGAAGGTCTCTCTTAAGTATTCCTCCGGTGTAATTGTTTCAATAATATTAGTTTCAACATTAATGGGAGTACCTGAAATATAGTGCTTAATTCTTTGCCCATTCACCACTCTCGGATTAGTGCCTTCGGAGTTGTTTATTTTGATGGCTCCGGAGCGATAAACTTCTTCGATGATATACGGTCCTTCCCATTTAGAGAGAAGTTTTCCTGCAAAGAATCTCAAATGAGAATTGTACAATAGAACTTGCTCACCCACTTTGAATTCCCGTTTTTGAATTCTTCTATCATGCCATCTTTTAACTTTTTCTTTAAACAATTTGGCATTTTCATAAGCTT
The DNA here is from genome assembly GCA_039707655.1 of Elymus sibiricus. Lineage (NCBI taxonomy): Eukaryota > Viridiplantae > Streptophyta > Magnoliopsida > Poales > Poaceae > Elymus > Elymus sibiricus. The sequence continues at coordinate 262,038,354 of CM077674.1, forward strand.
GGGTTCTCCATTCATCTAATGAGCTAATATCAAATAACCTCTTTTCACTGGCAAGTTTAAAACCATAATGAGTTCTTTAATTGCCCAATATGCTTTATGTTCTAACTCAAGAGGTAAATTACATGCTTTTCCATAAACCATTTTATAAGGAGACATACCCATAGGATTTTTATAAGCAGTTCTATAAGCCCATAATGCATCGTCAAGTTTCTTAGCCCAATTCTTTCTAGATCTATTGACGGTTTTTTGCAAAATTAATTTTATTTCTCTATTACTCAATTCTACTTGACCACTAGATTGAGGGTGATAGGGAGATGCAATTCTATGGTTAACATCATATTTAGCAAGCAGTTTACGGAATGCACCATGAATAAAATGTGAACCACCATCAGTCATTAAATATCTAGGGACTCCGAACCTCGGAAAAATAACTTCTTTAAGCATTTTAATAGAAGTGTTATGATCAGCACTACTAGTTGGAATAGCTTCTACCCACTTAGTAACGTAATCAACATCAACTAAAATATGAGTATATCCATTGGATTTAGGAAAAGGTCCCATATAATCAAATCCCCAAACATCAAATGGTTCAATAGCAAGTGAATAATTCATAGGCATTTCCTGACGTCTACCAACATTACCAATTCTTTGACATTCATCACAAGATAAGACAAACTTATGAGCATCCTTGAAAAGAGTAGGCCAATAAAAACCAGATTGTAATACCTTATGTGCAGTTCTGTCTCCTGCATGGTGTCCTCCGTAAGCCTCGGAATGACACTTCCGTAAGATTTGTTCCTGTTCATGCTCAGGTATACAACGTCTAATAATACCATCTACTCCTTCTTTATAAAGATGAGGGTCATCCCATAAGTAATGTCTTAAATCAAAGAAGAACTTTTTCTTTTGTTGGTATGTGAAACTAGGTCGTATAAATTTAGCAACAATATAATTAGCATAGTCCTCATACCAAGGAGTATTACGAGAAGCATTTATGACAACTAATTGTTCATCAGGGAAATCATCATTAATTGGTAGTGGGTCATCAAGAACATTTTCCATTCTAGACAAATTATCTGCTACGGGATTCTCAGCTCCCTTTCTATCAATAATATGCAAGTCAAATTCTCGTAGCAATAGAACCTACCTAATGAGTCTAGGTTTAGCATCTTTCTTTTCCATAACATACTTAATAGCAGCATGATCGGTGTGAACAGTTACTTTAGAATCAACTATGTAAGATCTAAATTTATCACATGCAAACACAACTGCTAGAAATTCTTTCTCAGTAGTAGCATAATTTCTTTGGGCACTGTCTAGAGTTTTACTAGCATAATGGATAACATTTAATTTCTTATCAACTCTCTGTCCTAGAACGGCACCAACAGCATAATCACTAGCATCACACATAATTTCAAAAGGCAAGTTCCAATCAGGTGGTTGAATAATAGGTGCAGTGGTTAAGGCTTTCTTAAGTGTTTCAAAGGCTTCTACACAATCATCATCAAAAACAAATGGAACATCTTTTTGCAAGAGATTGGTAAGAGGTCTAGAAATTTTAGAGAAGTCTTTTATAAACCTTCTATAGAAACCAGCATGACCTAGGAAACTTCTTATACCTTTAATATCTTTAGGACACATCATTTTCTCAATACCATCAACCTTAGCTTTATCAACTTCAATACCTCTTTCAGAAATTTTATGCCCCAAGACAATACCTTCATTCACCATAAAGTGGGACTTCTCCCAATTTAAGACAAGATTAGTTTGTTCACATCTCTGCAAAACTCGATCAAGGTTGCTTAAGTAGTCATCAAAAGAAGTTCCATAAACGGAAAAATCATCCATGAAAACCTCAACAATCTTTTCACAAAAGTCAGAGAATATATCAGTCATACATCTTTGAAAGGTAGCAGGTGCATTGCATAAACCAAAAGGCATACGTCTGTAAGCCTAAGTTTCAAAAGGACAAGTAAAGGTGGTTTTCTCTTGGTCGGCTTGTGATATAGGTATTTGAGAAAAACTAGAATAACCATCTAGGAAACAAAAGTGTGTATGCTTAGACAATCTTTCTAACATTTGATCAATAAAAGGTAAGGGGTAATGATCTTTTCTAGTGGCTTTGTTTAATTTTCTAAAATCAATTACCATCCTATAACCAGTCACACTTCTTTGTGGAATGAGTTCATTTTTATCATTAGGAACAACGGTAATACCTCCTTTCTTAGGGACACAATGAACGGGACTTACCCATCTACTATCAACTATGGGATAAATTATACCTGCTTCCAGAAGCTTTAATATTTCGGTTCTTACCACCTCTTTCATCTTAGGATTTAGTCGTCGTTGGTGGTTGACAACTGGTTTAGCATCAGGCTCCATATTAATTTTGTGCTGACATAGAGTGGGACTAATGCCCTTAAGATCATCAAGAGTATATCCAATAGCAGCGCGGTGCTTCCTCAGAGTTTTTAGTAATCTCTTTTCTTCATGCTCTGAAAGGTTAGCACTAATAATAACAGGATATATCTTCTTTTCATCTAGATAAGCATATTTCAATGTATCAGGCAATTGCTTCAATTCAAATGCAGGGTCACCCTTAGGTGGAGGAGGGCCTCCAAGAGTTTCAACAGGCAAATTGTGTTTAAGGATAGGTGGTTGATCAAAGAACATCTTATCTATTTCATTTCTTTCATTCATATGCATATCGTTTTCATGGTCTAGCAAATATTGTTCTAACGGATCAGTAGGAGGTATGGCAATAGAACCAAGACCAATAATTTCATATTTACTAGGCAATTCTTTATCATGAGGTTGTCTACGAAACTTGGAGAAATTAAACTCATGAGACATACCACCAAAATTAACACTAACAGTTTCTTTAGCGCAATCAATCTTGGCATTAATAGTGTTCAAGAAAGGTCTACCAAATATAATGGGACAAAAATCATCTTGTGGAGAACCGAGGACTAGAAAATCAGTAGGGTATTTTATTTTTCCACACAAGACTTCAACATCTCTAACGATCCCAAGCGGTGTAATGGTATCTCTGTTTGCAAGCTTAATAGTAACATCAATGTCCTCTATTTCAATAGGTGCAATATCATTCATAATTTCTTGATATAAGGTAAACGGAATATCACTCACACTAGCACCCAAATCACATAAGCCATGATAACAACGATCTGCTATTTTAACAGAGACAACAGGCATGCCTACTACAGGTCTGTTTTTATCTTTAGGATCTGGTTTAGCAATTCTAGCTGCTTCAGCACAGAAGTAAATAACATGCCCATCTTTATTATCGACCAAGAGATCTTTAACCATAGCAACATTAGGTTCAACTTTAATTTGTTCAGAGGGTCTAGGTGCTCTAATATTACTTTTGTTAACCACAGTTGAAACTTTAGCATGTTCCTTAATCCTAACAGGAAAAGGTGGTTTCTCAATATAAGCAGTAGGCACAACTGCATCAACATGGTAAACAATTGTTTCTTCTTTAACACTAACGAGTTCCTCAATCTTTTTTTTAACAGGGGGATGATATTTAAACCACTTCTCCTTAGGGAGATCAACACGAGTAGCAAATGATTCACAAAAGGAAGCTACTATCTCACAGTCAAGTCCATATTTAGTGCTAAACTTATGAAAAGCATCGGTAGCCATAAAAGATTTAACACAGATGACTCAAGTATTATACCTGACTCATTACCTTTGTCGAGTTCCCAATCTTCAGAGTTGCGTTTAATTCTTTCCAGAAGATCCCATCTGAATTCAATAGTTTTCTTCATAAAGGAGCCAGTCGAAGAAGAATCGAGCATGGTTTGATCATCATGAGAAAGCCGGGCATAAAAATTATGTAAGATAATTTCTCTTGAGAGCTCATGATTGGGGCATGTGTACATCATGTACTTAAGCATCCCCCAAGCATGAGCGATGCTTTCTCCTTCACGAGGCCAAAAATTATATATGTAATTCCGATCACGATGAACCAAATGCATAGGATAAAATTTCTGGTGGAATTCCAGTTTCAATCGGTTCCAGTCCCATGTATCAGTATCATCACATAGCCTATACCATGTCAATGCCTTTCACTCCAAACATAAAGGGAATACTTTCTTCTTAACTCCATCTCCGGATAAACCTGCAAGCTTAAACAATCCACAAATTTCATCCACATAGATCAAGTGCATATCAGGATGTACCGTTCCATCTCCTGCATAAGGATTAGCTAGCAGTTTCTCTATCATACCCGAAGGAATCTCATAATAAATATTTTCAGTAGGTGCAGTGGGTTGAGGAGCAACTATTTGTGCTTCCGGTCGAGGTGAAGATACCCCGAACAAACCCCTCAAAGGATTACTTTCCATAGTGACAAGTAACAGTAAATTTCAGCACGTAATATAAATGTTTCCTTACCAAATTCCACTCACCAAAGGCGCTTCACTCCCTGGCAATGGCGCCAGAAAAGAGTCTTGATGACCCAAAAGTATAGGGTGTCAATCGTAGTCCTTTCCATAAGTAAGAGTGTTGAACCCAACGAGGAGCAGAAGGAAATGACAAGCGGTTTTCAGCAAGGTATTTTCTGCAAGCACTAAAATTATTGGTAACGAGTAGTTTGATAGCAAGATAATTTGTAACAAGTGACAAGAAGCAATAGTAACAAAGAGTGCAGCAAGGTGGCCCAATCCTTTTTGTAGCAAAGGACAAGCCAGAACGATCTCTTATAATAAGCAAAGCGTTCTCGAGGACACACGGGAATTTCATCTAGTCACTTTCATCATGTTTGTTTGATTCGCGTTCGCTACTTTGATAATTTGATATGTGGGTGGACCGGTGCTTGGGAGCTGTTCTTACTTGAACAAGCCTCCCACTTATGATTACCCCCTCTCGCAAGCATCCGCAACTACGAAAGAAGAATTAAGATAACTCTAACCATAGCATTAAACATATGGATCCAAATCAGCCCCTTTCGGAATAGCGCATAAACTAGGGTTTAAGCTTCTGTCACTCTGGCAACCCATCATCTAATTACTACTCCACAATGCATTCCCTTAGGCCCAAAGATGGTGAAGTGTCATGTAGTCGACGTTCACATGACACCACTAAGAGAATCAACAACATACATATCATCAAAATATCAAACGAATACCAAATTCACATGATTACTTATGACAAGACTTCTCCCATGTCCTCAAGAACAAAAGTAACTACTCAAAAACCATATTCATGTTCAAGATCAGAGGGGTATTGAATAGCATATTAGATCTAAACATATAATCTTCCACCAAATAAACCAACTAGCATCAACTACAAGATGTAATCAACACTACTAGCAACCCACAGGTACCAATCTGAGGTTTTGAGACAAAGATTGAATACAAGAGATGAACTAGGGTTTGAGATGAGATGGTGCTGTTGAAGATGTTGATGAAGATTGGTCCTCCCGCGATGAGAGGATCGTTGGTGATGTCGATGGCTCCGATTTCCCCCTCCCGGAGGGAAGTATCCCTGGCGGAATCGCTCCGCCGGAGAGCAAAAGTGCTCCTGCCCAAGTTCCGCCTCGAGACGGCGGCGCTCCATCCCAAAAGTCTTCTCCTTATTTTTTCTAGGGAAAATGGGCTTATATACCAGAAAATGGGCACCGGAGGCTGGCCAGGGGCCCCACAAGCCACCAGGGCGCGCCTGGGGGGGGGGGGGGGGGTGGCGCGCCCTGGTGCCTCGTGGGCACCTGGGTGGCCCCCTCTGGTATTTCTTTCTTCCAGTATTTTTTATTTATTCCAAAATAAATCTCCGTGAAATTTTAGCTCATTTGGAGATGTGCAGAATCGGTATCTTTGACATAGCTTTTTCAGGTCCAGAATTCCAGCTGCCGGCAATCTCCCTCCTTGTGTAAATCTTGCATATTAAGAGAGAAAAGGCATTAGAATTGCTCCACAAAGTGTTATATTGATTAAAAACACTATAAATAACAGTAGTTAAACATGATGCAAAGTGGACATATCAGTGCCAAGAATTCCTCAGTCCCAACATTTCTTAGTCCGAAAAAGATTCGTGATTTCATTGATGTTTGGTGTCAGAAACCAGATACACCACTTGACAACTTGGACTTGCCACCTGGACCAAGTCATGTTCTTTCTGCCTTTGTCCTCAACGAAAAACACAAGATAGAGAAGGCAAAGCTTGTAAGAAAAGAGATGAAGAAGAAGCAGAAGGAGCTCAAGAATAAAATGCTCACTATATCCCCTCATCAACTTGTTGCTATGCAAACAGAGATTCAACGCCTGTCTGATGAATATGAGCGCCAGGCTGAGCACTGCTGTGGAGTGAAAGATAGATTCATCAGTGCCTCCAACAAGGTGGTTGATGATTATAATCAAAGGGAGGCTGCGAAGTGTGGTCAAGCTCCTCCAACAAGTTCTTTAGCTCCACCGCCAGAACCTACCAGGGCAACTGAGACTGTTGCGCCTGAAGAAAATGCCAGAGCAACTGCAACAGCTGCGTCTGATGAAATTATACCACCAAGCTCCTCAGCGGCAGTACCAGACCAATCTTCAACCTTAAAGCTTATTCCAGTACCTTCTGCATCAGAAGCAAAAAAGACTGCTGTAAAAAGAAAAGCTTCAGTACCCTCTGCCGCAGAATCTATGAAGAAATTGGAGATGGCTCCAATATCTTCAAATGCACCTATCGATGCCATACCAATTTCTTCAGCCCCTCCAACCAGACCCACTCAAGAGATTTAGATCATCCCCTTCGGTGTGGACTATGTCATCCCACCTGAAGATGAAGAAGAGAATACCCACTCTGCTGCTTCCACAGAGCAAGTGGATGAAGAAATTAAGATTGAAGCAGATACTTCATTACACCAGGTATCATCGCCTCTAGTCCAAGTGACTGATGAAGAAACTGATGAGGACGTGGATGTGGGTTCTTCAACTCCGGTTATCCATGATGACTTCTGGGATGTCGCACATCCGAACTCACCCCTCACCACGCCACTCACGCAAGTACCTCAGTCTCCTACTGTTACTGAGGAAATACAAACTGGTTCTGAAGGTCATCAACCGTCCCTTCAAACCATCAATGAGGAAATTCCAGCTGCATCAGCTGAAGAAATTATGCAATAAATGAATGATGAAGAAGTTGCACCCCCTCCAACACAACGCGAAGAACCAGCTCCCTCAGCAGATTCGGACACTGTTCCATTCGCAACAGCTGAGGAAGTTGCAAAATCTTTGGCCATCATGGATCCCAATGATTCAATGGGCTCTTCGAGACCCATCTTAGATGTGAGGCCAAAGAAGATAAACCTTCAGCCAGTGCCCTCAATGCCCAAGGTTGGCAAAAGCGTCAGAAGGCCAAAATTTGACAATGCCTCCTTCTTTCAGGAAAAGAATTTCTTCATAGGCGAGTCCCCTTATGACTCTGCAAAAATCAGGCGTCAGAGATTTTGGACAAATGCTCAGATGAACTTCTACTCCTCACTGCTGTTTGACAAGAACAAAGTGTTCCCGCATCGTCATATTCCTCATGTGGATATGGAATCCTTACCGTGCTTTCGGCCAGTTCTGGCTGTCCTTCACGATGCCGGATTACTTAGCTTCATCACAGATGTGTGTGATTGGAATGAAGAACTCATTCTTCAGTTGTATGCCACCTTGCATCTATCTGGTGATGTTGATGATATTCACTCATGGGCTCTCGACTGGATGAGTGAGAACACGCACTATAAGGCTCCTGCTGATGAATTGCTTCAAGCTCTTCCTGTTGAGTTGCCCTTCTCAGAAGCCAGAAAGATCTATGAAGAACCTAAGCTGCCCAATCATCTAATGCAAGTGCTGATGAAGTCATTGAATCAAGGAGAAGCTCAGAGAACCACCTTCTTAGTGAAGGATTTGCTTTTTGTGCCAAGGATAGTATATCGCATTCTGGCCAAAACCCTTAGTCCTATCAAATGCCACAATTCTGAGACTGAAGAAGTTGTGGGAATCATGAAGAACTTTCTATTCAATATCATCCATGGTATTCCTATCAATATACATGATTTCTTCATGAGGACTTTGGCCACTGTCGCACAATCTCCATTTGACTTGAAGCCTTATGCTCCCTGGCTCATGAGATTCATCCACACAAGATCATCAATCAACTACAAAGCTGACAGTCAAAATCATCTCAGCTTTCTGCCAGATGTCGAAATTCTTCAAAGTATAATTGCTTCAGTTACTGGCAAAGGGAAAGCTGTTATTGATGAAGGAGTTTGTCCCCTTGATGGCCAATTTCGTCAGCCTGTCTCTCAATCCACTGGTTATGATTCTTCAAGCCATGACACTGATGCAAATGCCACTTAGCAAACCCCTCAAGGTGAAGCTCCTCGAGTGATGACTAATCGTGAGCTGCTCATAAGTCTTCATTAGAAAGTTGACAAGAACCACAACTGGGTTAAGCGTTAACTCCATGCAATTCTAGGCAATATGATTGTGACGCAAAATTCAGTCCGAAAAAATCACTATTATCTGCATGAGATCTTCGACAGGAGTTGGGCCATTCTTTCACATCTGAAGACCCCTGACAAACTTGAAGAAATGGAGTTCCAAATGAACTTTGATTGGGCCAATCCGCCCAAGAAGAAGTTCAAGAAGGTTCAAGTTCCTCCGATGGTCCCAAGCTCTGTGTCTTCTTCACGAGCTACTGATGAAAATGAAGATGTTGAAGACACTGTAGCAGGCCCGTCCTCAACTCGCGACCCCAACAATGATGATGGCGCTCCCTCAACTGCTTTATGATGTGTTTTCTTCAGGGGTGTTAGTTCTCAGTTTCATCTCCTTTTGGTCATCTGATGACAAAGGGGGAGAAATTTGAGTTAGTCTTCAAGCGGATCTTATATCGGGCTGTTCATTTTGATAAGTTGCAACTCTTGGTTCTTCGTTTGATTCGCTCCTTTGATGAGTTTTAACTTAAATACTGTTGGTGGTCTGACTTTCTTCCACGATGTTTTTATTTGCATGCGTGATTATGCTCTGATCCTCAAAATATATATATATGTGCATGCATGTTATAATTCGTCAGACACCAATTTTCATCATGCATTCAAATTCTTCAATATCTTATGATCATGCATGATTGGATTCCAAGATATAGGGGGAGATCACAATTTCAACCTGCCATGTGCATTTACAATCCAGAGCAAATTCTTCATATGCACATCTTCAGGGGGAGTTCCTCAATATCTTGTAACCAATGTATTCACATTCTGTACTTACACTTCCACTATTTTATTCCCATTGAAAACTTAACTGATTTGTCATCAATCACCAAAAGGGGGAGATTGTAAGTGCATCAAGTGCCCCCTTAGTGGTTTTGGAGTATTGAAAACAAACAAGTTAAGGGACTAATGAGTTTGTGAGTGTACACAGGAGAATATAGTCCCTGAAGACTTGGTTTAACCACGGAAGTCGACCCCTAAAAATGGATTTCTTCCAGTGAAGAATTTGGTGCGGCCTTTGAGGAAATTGATGTGAAGACTTGGAATCTTGAAGACTTTGTTTTCATAGTTTCTTTTTCTTCTTATTTGAGTCATAGGAAAAACCGTATTGTCAAAGGGGGTCTAGGTGTAACATATTTCATACTTCAAAGCGATGCTCAAAACTATACAAACCTAAGCCACTTCGAGTGAAGCCTTTGGAAACCTCCAAAACAGCTGACGAATTTGACAGTGACAGTGACGAAGTTCATCTGGTCTCTGACGAATTTGGTCAGGCTGAGGAGTTAGGATTTCGCCAGTGCGATCTGCCTATCGTGAGGAAATAGAGTGCCCCGACGAAATTGAGAGCTTAATTTCCGACCGTTGCTGCGCCGCGTGCCAGCTGTCGAGTGGATTATTATCCTGACAACGGTCATGTCTAAGAAGGGCATTTATGACAATTCATGTCGGGTTGCCCCCTGGCTATAAATAGCCGCCCCCTACAACCACTAGTTGGTTTGCTGCTCTATAGAGAACTTGACACTTGTCATTTGAGAGCAACCCTTCCTCTGACGACTTTGTGAGAACCCAAGTGAGGAAAAACCCAACCAGAGCCTAAGTGACTGAGCATCACTGAAGAAGTGGATCTGTGTGATTCGACGCTTATTACCTTTGAAGACTGTCCTTCTTCCAGATGGTTAGGCATCATGTTCTGAGCACCCAAGAGTAATTGTGGTGTGCCGGTGAACATGTCTGTGAAGGTTTTGGAAGTCTACCTTCAAGACTTACCACGAGTGATTGGGCGAGGTCTAAGTGACCTTAGCTCAAGAGGAATATGGTGAGGACTAAGTGTCCTCCAAGGTAAGACTCAGCCGCCTCAACCAGACGTACAGTTGATACAGCAACTGGAACTGGTCTACCAAATCGCCGTGTCTTCGTCAAGCCCAACCGGTTTCAAATTCCTCACCCACTTTACCTTTACGCATTTCCACTGCTAAAGAACTTGTGCTCTACTTTTCTGATGAATTTGAACTGAAGACTTTCATCATGTTGTTTATCATTTCATCAGTTCATCTTCTTCATGCTTGTCTGCTTGTATGATTACTTGTTCTTCACTTGTATGTATTTCCTTTGCATGCTAGTCACATCTGTGTCAATCTAGTTTCACTTCTGTTTCTATTTCGTCACTCTGATTTTCGTCAAAATCTTCAGAGTTTGACGAATTTCTAAAAATCTCCCATTCACCCCCCCTCTGGGAGTTAACCTGCGCTTTCAGATCCCAGGCTCCTCCATCGTTCCTCTTCGACTGCCCTCCTTCCCTTGCTCCTCAGTGCATCGCAGCAAATCCTTTGTGTTGAGAGAAGGTATTACTTTGTTTAAACCTCTTTTGGTTTGTGACTTTTTTTAGTCTTTAATATTTTCATATGTTGCAACTTTAAACATCTTTTTATATACACCACTCTACAAATTTCTGGTGTAATTCATTGATCCTCAGTTTATGTCTGAGAGGTATTCACTGATTAATAAGCTTACATTGTAACCAACACTACAAAAAAAACACTTCCGTGACATTATGGCCCGAACGAAAGCTCTTTATGTCATGGATGTGACACTTCCATGACGATAATTGTGACAAAAACGCGTATCATCACAGATGTGGTGGGATCCTACTTCTATGACAAAAAATCATGACAAAAAATAGGCTTTTTGTCCTGGGTGGACCGGAGGCGGACCTGCATGATATTCTTTGGGCCGTCCATGACGTATAAAATCGTGGTAGAAGTGAGGGGGAGGAAATTTTCGGGGATTTCCCGATTACGGTGGGCAATCGGTGGGTTGTCGGGGCCGAGCGATGCAGTGTGGTTTGCGTGTTTCTCTCGTACGCGCGTGTGTGCGAGGCGTTCGCTAACTAAACCTGAGTGAGGCGTTCGCTTACTGAACCCGAGAGATCAATCCATCCCTCGCACTACGTACTGAACACGAGCGATCGCACTACGTACTGAGCATGAGCGATCCCTTTGCTGCTAACTCAACCCGAGCGATTCCTTCGATGCTAACTCAAGCCAATCGATCCCTTCGCTGCTAACTAAACCCGAGCGATCAATCCCTTCTCGCTACTTACTGAAGCCGATCGGTCGATGTGTTGCATCAAGCCCCCGCACGAGATGTAGCCGATTGGTTGCCTCTCGTTGAGTAGTTGCCGTTGCTACCGCGCGCGCGATATGTAGAACGAGTCGAGACTTTGCATCAATCGAGCCCCTTGCGCGAGACGTGGTTAATTGACCTAGCCGGTTGGTTGGCTGCGGATGAACAGTTCCCGTTGCTGCCGCCTGCTCGTACGCCACACCCCAGCCGGTTGAGGGAGGATGAAGAGGACCCCGTGGAGGCCGTAGGCAGCTGCGGTGGATGAACAGTAGCTCGTGGACGCATGGTTGGAAGTAGACGGTGGATGAATAGTAGCCCGTGGAGTCCCGTTTTGCGGTACGCCACACCCCTCCCAATGAACATGACCCCATTTGGACCGTAGGAGGTTGAAGACAAGTCTTCCTCCGTTTTGTGGTACGCCAGACCCCTCCTGATGAACAGGACTCCATTTTGACCGTAGGCGGTTGAACAGAAGTCTATTTCCTTCGTTTTGCGGTACGCCAGACCCCTCTCGATGAACAGGACCCATTTCAACCGTAGGCGGTTGAAAAGAAGTTCGTTTCCTCCATTTTGCGGTACGCCAGACCCCTCCCGATGAACAGGACCATGTTTCGTCCAAAGGCGGTTGAACAGAAGTCCGTTTCCTCCGTTTTGCGGTACGCCACACCCCCAACCGGTGGGGGTCGATGAATAGGACCCCGTTTCGGCTGTTATGTATTATTGATACTTGTTTCTATAAACATGGATCTACACTTCTATTCAATGGCTGAGCATGTGGGGCCTTAGCACGATGACTTCCTGACTGTCTAAAACAAGGTTTTCCCATCTCCGGTAAGGAGGGGCGATGACGGCGGTGTGCCTTCGGCTCGCTCTAGTGCTCGTAGTCATCGCTAGGTGGTCCACGAATGTGTAGATGTAATTGTTTTCACTTCTGGTGTTCATTGTACTGCCACGACTATTCATGAATAGATCGAAAGTTTTCCGCATGAAAACCTTGGTTGAGCGTGTGTGTGATATGTCTCCAACGTATATATAGTTTATGAAGTATTCATGCCATGTTTACAATAATTTTGTATGGCTTTGGTGCACTTTTATTTTATTTTTATGGACTAACTTATTGATCAAGTGCCCAGTGCCAGTTCCTATTTTTTTGCATGTTTTTTCTTTCATAGAAAATCCATATCAAACAAAGTCCAAACGCGATAAAATTTTACGGAGATTTTTTTGGAATATATGTGATTTTTGGGAAAAAGAATCAACGCAAGAGGGTGCCCGAGGGCTCCACAAGGCAACAGGGCGCGACCTATCCCCCTGGCCGCGCCCCCTTGCCTTGTGGGCACCTCGTAGGTCGGTTGGAGCCCTTCTTTCGCCGCAAGAAAGATAATTTCTGGATAAAAATCTCCTCAAAATTTCAGCCCAATCGGAGTAACGGATCTCCGGGAATATAAGAAACGGTGAAGGGCTCAAAAAACAGGAGTGAGAAACAAAAGACAACAGAGAGATCCAATCTAGGGGAGAGCTCTCTCTCCTCCCGGAAGGCCAAGGAAGTAGAAGAAGGAGGGGGGGCCCTTCCCCCTCTCCTCCAGTGGCGCCGGAACGCCGCCGGGGACTTCTCCTCCACTCTCATGGTGATGTGTGAGTAGTTCATCCTCGAGGCTGAGGGTATTTACTAGTAGCTATGTGTTTGATCTCTCTCTCTCTCTCTCTCTCTCGTGTTCTTGATTTGGCACGATCTTGATGTACCGCGAGCTTTGTTAATATAGTTGGATCATATGGAGTTCTTCCCTCTCTATCTTGTTGTGATGAATTGAGTCTTTCCCTTTGAGGTTTCATTGTTATCGGATTGAATATTTTCGATTTGAGAACACTTGATGTATGTCTTGCATGTGGATACCCATGGTGACAATGGGGTATTCTATTGATTCACTTGATGTATGTTTTGGTAATCAACTTGCGGATTCCCGAGGTGACATTGGGGTAATCTAGGCATAGGGGTTGATACACGTTTTCGTCCTACTTTCTCCGGTAGAAGCTTTGGGGTACTCTTTGAAGTTCTTTGTGTTGGATTGAATATTATGAATCTGAAATTGCTTGATGCATATTGAATAATTGACTCACGGATACTTGTGGTGACATTGGAGTATCTAGGTGACATTAGAGTTGATTGATGCGTATCATATGGGGTTATTTTAGTACGGACTCTAGGGCTGTTTGTGACACTTATAGGGATGGCTCAATAGATTGATCGGAAAGGATAACTTTGAAGTGGTTTTGCTACCTACAACATTTTTTTCTTATGTTCTCTGTTTGCTAAGACCTTTGGAGTGATTCTTTGTTGCACGTTGAGGGATTGTTATATGATTCAATTATGTTAGCACTGTTGAGAGATTGCACTAGTGAAAGTATGAACCCTAGGCCTTGTTTCCAAGCATTGCAATACCATTTGTGCTCACTTTTGTTACTTGCTACCTTGCTGTTTCTATTATTTCAGATTACAAAAACCTATATCTACTATCCATACTACACTTATATCACCATCTCTTCGCCGAACTAGTGCACCTATACAATTTACCATTGTATTGGGTGTGTTGGGGACACAAGAGATCTCTTAAATTTGATTGAAGGGTTGGTCGAGAGAGACCATCTTCATCCTACACCTCCCACGGATTGATATACCTTAGGTCATCACTTGAGGGAAATTTGCTGCTGTCCTACAAAACTCTGCGCTTGGAGGCCCAACAGAGTCTACAAGAATAAAAGTTGCGCAGTAGACATCAAGCTCTTTTCTGGCGCCGTTGCCGGCGAGGTGAGTGCTTATAGGTATATATTTAGATCTTGCAATTGAATCTTTTAGTTTCTTGTTTTTCACTAGTTTGGTTTATAAAAGAAAATTACAAAAAATGGAATTGAGGTTGCCTAAATTTCTTCATCTTTATGAAGTCTTTCTTGAAAATGATGGATCGAAAAATTGTGCTAAGATTGTAGCAGAAGAATTCAATAAAATGTTTGGCATAAATGATAAGCATGATTGCAATATTGCTAGTATGAATTCTTCGAATATCCATGATGCTAATGATATGCAAAGTTATAAGCTTGGGGATGCTATGTTTGATGAAGATGAATTTAGCCCCCCTACTTTTGATGAGCAAATTTATTACGATGATTGCGTGCCTCCTATTTATGATGATTACAATGATGAAAGTGGATTTGGAAGAGTTTCAACTCTAGGTACTAATGATCCCACTATTTTGGAGGGTGTTGAATCTTACGGCAATAATTATGAATGTGGATTTGGAGAGGTCACAACTTTATTTAGTGATGATTCCACTATTTCGGAAGAGGTTTCAATTGATTATGACAACAAAGTTGCTATCTATGATGATTATTGTGATGACATGTATGCTATAAAGAATAATGATAACCATGAAACTTGTCATCATGATTTTAATTTCGATTGGATTATGCCAGTCAAGTATCACATGATAGTTATTTCATTGAATTTGCTCCCACTATTATTGATGAGAAGAAATTTGCTTATGTGGAGAGTAGTAAAAATTCTATGCTTGTGGATCATGAAAGGAATGCTTTATGTGATGGATATATTGTTGAATTTCTTCATGATGATACTGAAAATTATTATGAGAGAGGAAGATATGCTTATATATATTTCAACAACATCAAGTTTCCTCTATTTATGTTGAAAGTTTTGAAGTCATGTTTGTTTTGCCTTCCTATGCTAGTTGATTCTTCCTCCAATAAATTATTTTATTATAAAATCCCTACGCATAGGAAGTGGGTTAGGCTTAAATGTGTTTGTCATATGCTTCATGATGCTCCCATTATGTTTCAATTCTTCACTTTTATGTGAGCATCATTAAAATCATCATGCCTAGCTAAAAGGCTTTAAAGAAAAGCGCTTGTTGGGAGGCAACCCAATATTTATACCTACTGTTTTAGTGTGTACACATGATTAAGCTACTGTAGTAATCATGTTTTACATGTTTTCTTTCAATAATGTGCCAAGTAAAGCCTTTGGGATAGTGTGGATGCTTGTTGATTAGATTCTGTGCAAAAACAGAAACTTTTGCATCCAGTGCTGGAATTTCTATTCTGTACTGGAGAGTGAGAAAATTATGAAATTTTTAAAAAGTATTGGGTTACAAAATTTTTACGTTGTCCTAATTTTTTAGAATTTTTGGAGGTACAGAAGTATGCTTTTTAATTCGCTCACTACATGCTATTCTGTTTTTCACAGATTCTGTTTTTTATTGCATAGTTTGCTTGTTTTAGTGCTTCCATAGCTTATATTGAGTAACATAAATTGTGGAAATGATAGAATACAGTAGGTATTATGTGAGAAAAATTATGAATCTTGTCTTGACAGTACCAAAGTGAATGATTTATTTTCATACTAACCTATCTCACGGAGTTCCGTTAAGTTTTATGTGATTGAAGTTTTCAAGTTTTGGGTGAGACAACGATATGAGAATAAGGAGCGGAAAGACCCTAAGCTTGGGGATGCACAAGGCACCCCAAGTTAATATTCAAGGAAGACTCAAGCGTCTAAGCTTGGGGATGCCCCGGATGGCATCCCCTCTTTCGTCTTCAATATTATCAGTAACCTCACTCGGAACTATATTTTTATTCGTCACATAATATGTGTTTTGCTTGGAGCATCATTTTATTTTAGTTTGCTTTGCTTTCTGCTATTAATAATCATGTTTGCACCTTTTTATCTCAATAAAATGTCAAGTATAACCCTTACCATGCTCAGTTTGCAAGTTTATGTGTTGCTGTTTGAAAACAGAAAGTTTTCTGTTATGTCCTGAATATTTGTGAATTGTCAGAACATGATAAAAATCTGAAATTTTTACAAAGTAAGCATGCATGAGTTCTCTGTCAAGTGGTAATTTTTCAGAATTTTTGGAGTTAGGTGAGTATGAATTTTTATTCCCCCTTTACAGACTGTTCTGTTTAGACAGATTTCGGTTATAGTTGCATTGTTTGCATATGTTTGCTTGTTTAATGTTTCTATTTATGGATAGGAGTATTAAATATGCAGAGGAATTTAGTATGCAATGTTTAATTATAATTTTAGTGATTTTCTACAGTATAGAATGTTAAGGTTTTGAGTTGATTTATACTAACTTATCTCACGAGTTCTTGTTGAGTTTTGCGTGGATGAAATTTTTAGGATTTAGGAGAAGCCATGATATGATAGGAATTAAGGATACACAAGAGCTCAATCTTGGGGATGCCCAAGTTTCCCCAAGATAACATTTCAAGAAGTCTCAAGCAACTAAGCTTGGGGATGCCCCGGTAGGCATCCCACCTTTCTTCATCAACACCTATCGGTTAGCCTAAGTTTGTACTTGTTCACATGATATGTGCTATTCTTGGAGTGCCCTTTTATTTTTGTTTTGTTTGCTGTTTAATAAAGATATTTAGATCTGAAAGTTTGTAGTTAGAGAGAGTCTTCACATAGCTACTTAATTGTTTAACTACTCATTGATCTTCACTTATATCTTTTGGAGTAGTTTGTCATTCACTCTTGTGCTTCACTTATATTCTAAGAGTGAATTGTTGAATGAATTGAATATCATAAATCTAAAATTATATATGTTCCATATGCTTAGTAATATTTCACATTGGGTTCAAAAAGTAAAATCTATTGAAGTTCGACAATCACAACATTGGTCATACAAGCAATTCATGAATGATTAGTATATGGAAGAGAAATTTCACATACAAAATATTATCTTGGACATCCTTTATGATTGTGAATACCCATTAATTATTTTCAAACTTGATCGAATAAGTTGAAGTTGGACAAGTAAGACAACGTAATGAGTTATGTTTGGGTATATTTGCATAGAAGTTATATTGTTATAGATCCTCCAACATGTGGTGCCTGTTTAGAATCTTTTGCTAGCCAAAATTTCTGTACTAAGCGGGAATACTGCTTATGCATCCAAAATCCTTGAGCCAAGTTTCTTCCATGAGTGTCCACCATACCTGCCTATATACGGTATTACCTTGCCGTTCCAAGTAAATTTGCATGTGCCATCTCTAAAACCTTCAAATAATCATCTGTTTTGTGTGCCCGTACCGCTCATGGAGCGACGGGGCGGTCAGTATCTTCCATGCTGAGTGGGTTATTCTCATGATGGGTGTTTATTCACTTGTCCTTGCACGAGAGAGGCTGGTAATCGGGATGCCCAGTCCCTTAAATAAGAATAAAAAATATATAATAAAACAAAGGCTCCCTCCTGGAAAGGTTAAAGTTTGGAGGGCACCCGTGAATTCGGCTAGCCATGGATTGTGTTTGAATGGTTGAGGGGGAGTTAAACTTTTCATTTGTGCATGGGAACCACAATAATGTGTTTAGCATGGAAGATATTGAAATCCTTTGTCGTGACATTGATAGGAAAGGCACACCACTCAAAATGTATTCATCTCTGTTTTAAGCAATGAGCTCTAGCACCTCTACAAATCCATGCTTCCTTGTGTGAAGGGCCTATCTTTTACTTTTTTGTCAATTTTATTTTTGTTGAGTCAACTTCTCATTCCAACCTATTCTCTAGTTGGCAAGCATCTTGTGGTTGGGAAAGATCCAAACACACATATCCAGTCAAATATATTTGATCATGAATTATTATTGTTGACAAGTATCTCTACGATTAATAAGTTGGGAGGCGAAACATTAAGCCCCTATCTTTCTCTGTGTTCGATGGATGCTATTTGTTCTAAAAATATGCTTTGGGTATTGATATGTCTCCAATGTATCTATAATTTTTGATTGTTCCATGCTATTATAGTATCAATCTTGGATGTTTTATATGCAATTATATGCCATTATATATCATTTTTTGGGACTAACCTATTAACCCATTGCCCAGTGCCAGTTGCTATTTTCTGCTTGTTTTTGCCTTTTCAGAAAATCATTATCAAAAAGTGTCCAAACGAGAAAAAAACTTTGTATTAATTTTTTCTGGACCAGAAGAGACCCACGAAGCTTCGGGAGAAGACCAGAAGAGCCACGAGGAGGCGACAAGCCTGGAGGGCGCGCCCAGGGGGGTAGGGCGCGCCCCCAAGCTTGTGGGCCCCTCGTTGCCCCTCCTGACCTAATTCCTGCGCTATAAATTCTAAAATATTTACAATATACCAGAGAGACAGAAGAGAAAACCTTTCCGCTGCTGCAAGCCTCTGTTCTTTCATGATCCCATCTGGAGGCCTTTTCCGGTACTCTGCCGGAGGGGGAATCGATTATGGAGGGCTTGTTCGTCAACCTTGCTGCCCTTCCGATGATGTGGGGGTAGTTTACCATAGACCTACGGGTCCATAGCTAGTAGCTAGATGGCTTCTTCTCTCTCTTTGATCTTCAATACCATGTTCTCCTCGATGTTCTTGGAGTTCTATCCGATGTAATCTTATTTTGCGGTGTGTTTGTTGGGATCCAATGAATTGTGAGTTTATAGTCAGATTATTCATGAGAAATATTTGAGTCTTCTCTGAACTCTTTTATGCATGATTATTATAGATTTGTATTTCTCTCCGATCTATCGATTTAGTTTGGCCTACTAGATTGATTTGTCTTGCAATGGGAGAGGTGCTTTGTGATGGGTTCAATCTTGCGGTGCTCAATCCCAGTGATAGAAGGGGACATGACACGTATTTGTATTGTTGCCATTAAGGATAAAAAGATGGGGTTTAATCATATTGCTTGAGTTTACTTTGTCTACATCATGTCATCTTGCTTAAGGCGTTACTCTATTTCATACTTAATACCCTAGATGCATGCTGGATAGCGGTCGATGGGTGGAGTAATAGTAGTAGATGCAGGCAGGAGTCGGTCTACTTGTCTCGGACGTGATGCCTATATACATGATCATTGCCATGAATCCGTCATAATTATTTGCTTTTCTATCAATTTCCCAACAGTAATTTCTTTACGCACCGTATGCTATGTGTTCGAGAGAGAAGCCTCTATTGAAAACTATGGCCCCCGGGTCTACTTTATCATATATAAAAAACCTAAAAATACCTTGCTGCAATTTATTTACTTTTATTTTAATTAGTATTTTAGTTTATCTCTTTATCTCGATAAGATTTAATCCTTGCAAATAACCGCTAAGAGGATTGACAACCCTCTTATTTGCGTTGGGTGCAAGTGTTTGCTCTTATGTGTGCAGGTGCGCTTAACGGAATTTTGCTTGGTTCTCCTACTGGATTGATAATCTTGGTTCTTAACTGAGGGAAATACTTATCTCTACTATACTGCATCATCCTCTCCTCTTTGGGGAAATACCAACGCAGTCTACAAGTAGCAGGTATTAGCAATCATAGAAGACTATATGATAATTGAGTATGTGGAGCTCTTACTTAGACTTTGCTGAAAATAAGATGCATTGAAATTGTTTGGTGACTAAGAACATAGGTTGTTAAGTTTCAAAAGAATGCATTGTTTAACATGTGAATTGATTACTACTTTGTCATGATGAGTTTTATGAGAAAGATTTCATGTTTACGATGCTAGAAAAGGTGATTAAAATTATCATTGATCAAACTTATGCACTATGCTAGCATTCACACTTCATAAATTATTTCTTTTATCATTTACCTACTCGAGGACGAGCAGGAATTAAGCTTGGGGATGCTGATACGTCTCCAACGTATCTATAATATATGAAGTATCCATGCCATGTTTATAATAATTTTGTATGGTTTTGGTGCACTTTTATATTATTTTTATGGACTAACTTATTGATCCAGTGCCCAGTGACAGTTCCTGTTTTTTGCATGTTTTTTGTTTCGCAGAAAATCCATATCATACGAAGTCCAAACGCGATAAAATTTTACGGAGATTTTTTTTGGAATATATGTGATTTTTGGGAAAAAGAATCAACACAAGACGGTGCCCGAGGGCTCCATAAGGCAACATGGCACGGCCTATGATAACTCACAAGTTTAGGGGATCAATTGTAGCTTTTTCGATAAATAAGAGTGTCGAACCCAACGAGGAGCTAAAGGTAGAATTAATATTCCCTTCAAGTTCTATCGACCACCGATACAACTCTATGCGCACTTAACGTTCGCTTTACCTAGAACAAGTATGAAACTATTTTGCGGGTGATAGGATAGGTTTGCAAGAATAAAACTAGAAGTACTTTGCGAGATAATAAAACTACGTGTAAATTGCAAGATAATAAAAGTTAGTTGTTTAGTAGAAAGTTTTTGTAACACAAGAGAAAGATTTGTCCATAGGCAATCGATAACTAGACCGGTAATCATTGTTGAAATTTTATATGAGGGAGAGGCATGAGCTAACATACTTTCCGTACTTGGATCATATGCACTTATGATTGGAACTCTAGCAAGCATCCGCAACTACCAAAGATCATTAAGGTAAAACCCAACCATAGCATTAAGTATCAAGTCCTCTTTACTCCCATACGCAACAACCCCCTTACTCGGGTGTAAGCTTCTGTCACTCTAGCCGCCCACCATAAAAGAATTATGAACGTATTGCAAACCCTACAGCGGGAATCCCTCACGCTTGCGCGACACGGAGGGCACCATAGGACAGCACCAAAATAAAACATACAACTCAAACCAATCACGATCATCAATCAACCCATAGGACAAAACAAATCTACTCAAACATCATAGGATGGCCACAAATCATTGGATAATAATATGTAGCATTAAGCACCATGTTTAAGTAGAGATTACAGTGGGGCGAAGAGGTTTTACACCGCTACATAGAGGGGAAGAGAGTTGGTGGTGACGGCGGCGAAGTTGTTGGTGTAGATCGTCGTCACGATGATTGCCCCAGCGGCGTTCCGGCGCCACCGGGAGAGAGGGGGAGAGAGCACCCCTCCTTCTTCTTCTTTCTTGGCCTCCCCCCTAGATGGGAGGAGGTTTTCCCCTCTGGTCCTTGGCCTCCATGGCGGCGGAGGGGCAGGAGCCCCTCCTAGATTGGATCTCTCTCTCTGTTCTCTTCTGTTTCGCGTTCCTGTTTTCTGGCCCTTCACCGTTTCTTAAATTCCCGGAGATCCGTAACTCTGATTGGGCTGAACTTTTAACATGATTTTCTTCCGGATATCATCTTTCTTGCGGCGAAAGAAGGGGCTCAACGAACTTACGAGGTGCTCACGAGCCACCAGGGCGCGTTTGCCCCCTCATTCGCGCCCTGGTGCCTCGTGGCCACCTCGGACACCGTGTTGCTTTGATTCTTCTTCCCAAAAATCACATATATTCCAGAATAAATCTCCGTAAATTTTTATCGCGTTTGGACTTCGTTTGATATCGATATTCTATGAAACAAAAACATTCAACAAATAGGAACTGACACTGGGCACTGGATCAATATGTTAGTCCCAAAAAGAATATTAAATGTTGCCAAAAATATGTGAAAGTTGTAGAATATTGGCATGAAACAATCAAAAATTATAGATACGACGGAGACATATCAGCATCCCCAAGCTTAATTCCTGCTCGTCCTCGAGTAGGTAAATGATAAAAAAGATAATTTTTGATGTGGAATGCCACCTAGCATAATCTTGATCATAAAATTTAATCATGGCATGAGTATTAAGACACGAGTGATTCAAAGCAATAGTCTATAATTTGATATAAAGACATCAATACTTATGCATCCCAACAAACAATCATGCCTTTCAGAATAAAAATGCTAAAGAACGCTATCCCTACAAAATCATATAGCCTTATCATGCTCCATCTTCTTAATACAAAGTATTTATCATGTACTACCCCGGTGTCAGCCAAGCAATTGATTCATACTTTTTAACGCGCTTCAGCTTTTTCAACCCCCATGCAATACATGAGCACAAGCCATGGATATAGCACTATGGGTGGAATAGAATGCGGTGGTAGAGATTAATATGGAGAAGACAAAAAAGGAAGAAAGTCTCACATCGACGCGGCTAATCAACGGGCTATGGAGATGCCCATCAATTGATGTCAATGCAAGGAGTAGGGATTGCCATGCAACGGATGCACTAAGAGCTATAAGTGTATGAAAGCTCAACATGAAAACTAAGTGGGTGTGCATCCAACTTGCTTGTTCATGAAAACCTCAGGCATTTGAGGAAGCCCATCATCGGAATATACAAGCCAAGTTCTATAATGAAAAATTCCCACTAGTATATGAAAATGAAAGCATATGATACTCTCTATATGAAAAACATGGTGCTACTCAGAAGCATAAGTGTGGTAAAGGATAGTAACATTGCCCCTTCTCTCTTTTTCTCTCATTTCATTTTTTTGTTTTCTCTTTTTTTCTCTTTTTGTTCTTTTTTTTCCTGGGCTCTTTTTGGCCTCACTTTTTTTTCTTTTTTTTATTTTGTTCGAAGTCTCATCCCGACTTGTGGGGGAATCATAGTCTCCATCATCCTTTCCCCACTGGGACAATGCTCTAATAATGAATAATGATGATCATCACACTTCTATTTACTTACAACTCAAAAAATTGTAACTCGATACTAGAACAAAGTATGACTCTATATGAATGCCTCTGGCAGTGTACCAGGATGTGCAATGATCTAGCATAGCAAAGATATCAAAAAATGGACAAGCCATGAAAATATCATGCTAACTATCTTATGATCATGCAAAGCAATATGACAATGAATGCTCAAGTCATGTATATGATGATGATGGAAGTTGCATGGCAATATATCTCAGAATGGCTTTGGAAATGCCATAATAGGTAGGTATGGTGGCTGTTTTGAGGAAGATATAAGGAGGCTTATGTGTGATAGAGCGTATCATATCACGGGGTTTGGATGCACCGGCGAAGTTTGCACCGACTCTCGAGGTGAAAAAGGGCAATGCACGGTACCGAAGAGGCTAGCAAATTGCAGAAGGGTGAGAGTGCGTATAATCCATGGACTCACATTAGTCATAAAGAACTCACATACTTATTACGAAAGTTTATTGGCCCTCGAAGCAAAGTACTACTACGCATGCCCCTAGGGGGGAGGTTGGTAGGAGTTAACCATCGCGCGCCCCCGACCTCCACGCAAAGGAAGACAATCAATAATAAATCATGCTCCAACTTCTTAGCATAACGAGAGACTATACGTGCATGCTTCGGGAATCACAAACCTTAACACCAATATTCCTACTAAACCACAATAATTTACTAGTACCTCCCACATATTACCATCTCTATATCGCAAAACTATTGCAAGGAATCAAACATATCATATTCAGTGATCTACAAGTTTTATGTAGGATTTTATGACTAACCATGTGAATGGCCAATTCCTGTTGACTCTCTAAATAAATATAAGTGAAGCATGAGAGTTTAATTCTTTATACAAAAGACCATACTCTAATAAATATAAGTGAAGCAAAAGATCATTCTACAAATAACGGTTTTCTATATGAAGAGAAACAGGCATCCAAACTTCAAATGATATAAGTGAAGCACATGAAGCATTCTATAAAGCCATACTCAAAAGATATAAGTGAAGTGCATGAAGCATTCTATAAATCAACCAAGGACTATCTCATACCAGAATGGTGCATTAAATAAAAGGGAAAAATAAACACAAAATATGCTCCAAGAATTTACGCATATCATGTGAACAAAACAAAAACCGAGACATACCGATAATTGTCGAATAAAGATGGGATGCCTTCCGGGGCATCCCCAAGCTTAGACGCTTGAGTCTCCTTGAATATTTACTTGGGGTGCCTTGCGCATCCCCAAGCTTGAGCTCTTGCCTCTCCTCATTCTTCTCATATCAATACCTCCTCGATCTTCGAACACTTCATCCACACAAAACTTAACAAAACCTTCGTGAGATCCGTTAGTATAATAAAGCAAATCACTACTTTAAGTACTGTTGCAAACCCATTCATATTTAATTTTTGCATTATACCTACTGTATTCTAACTTCTCCATGGCTTATACCTTCCGATACGATCCATAGTTTCACCAAAACAAGCAAAACAATGAATCAAAAACAGAATCTGTCAAAAACAGAACAGTCTGTAGTAATCTGAACATTGACCATACTTCTGTAACTCCAAAAATTCTGAAAAATTAGGACAAAATAAAAATATTATATAGAAGTACTTTTTAAAAATTTCAGAATTTTTTCACGTACCAGAAAAAAAATGTAAATTCACGTACTACAGCAAAAGTTTCTGTTTTTGCACCGCACACACCAAACAAGCAATTTAAACATCCTAACGGTAAATCTTGGCACATTATTTTTATAATACAATGGATTTGTACAAGGGGATAATTATTTTTGTTGAAAAGTTTCTGTAATTCAAGATTTGCAAAGTTTCCATGGGCATGAACAAAGTTCAAGGAGCTCCCCTACTTCAACGGTGCTCGTCTTTCTTACTTTCACTTTCCTTTTTGAAAAGTTTTAGGTTCCCCTATATATTTTTTTGTTTTTAAACTTTATAAAAGCACTCAACAGAAATAAATGACTCTCTAAAACTTCCGGGTTGTCTCCCTGGCAGCGCTTTCTTTAAAGCCATTAAGCTAGGCATACAGTGCTCATGTAACCGATCCACCCGGATCCCAAGGTATATCGAAGCCAATTTTAATTAACAATGATTTGTAATTTAGTAAGCAACATATATCATGCAATGGCGAAGTCTAACTCTCTTCCTATGCATCGGCATGTCATAAAAGAACAATTCATGCACATCAAGTAAAGGCCAATGCATAGTATAAACAGTTTCTTGCAATTTTATCGTATAGGAAACATAGAGAGGCGGAGATGTAGTTCCTCTCTCATAATAATTGCAAGTAGGAGCAGCAAGCACATGCATATTATATTCATCAAAATCATCATGTGTAGCGGTAAAACGCAACCCATCAATATAATCCTTAATAAGCACAAACTTCTCCGATATAGTGTAGTTTGGAGAATTCAAAAAGATAATAGGACTATCATGTGTGGGTGCAATAGCAACAATTTCATGTTTAACATAAGGAATTATAGCAAGTTCATCTCCATAAGCATCATTCATATTGGCATCATGGCCACAAGCATAGCAAGCATCATTTCATCAAAAAGGGATATTTCAAACGAATCCAAGGGATCATAGCAATCATCATAGCACTCATCCTTCGGTAAGCACGAAGGGAAATTAAACAATGTATGAGATAAAGAGTTACTCTCATCAGAAGGTGGGCACGAGTGATCAATCCGCTCTTCCTCCTTTTGTTCTTCGCTCTCCTCCTCATTTTTTTCATCTAATGAGCTCACAGTTTCAGCAATTTCTTCTTCCATAGTTTCCTGCAAAATATTAGTCTCTTATTGGACAGCGGAAGTGTCCTCAATATATTCTTTAACATAAGCATTAGAAGCATAGTTTTCATGGCAATATTGAAGTATGGCAAAATTTTCAGATTTGTAAAGAGTAGCATCATACTTTTCAATCAAAGAAGCAATTTCATAAGCACCTTTAAAAGCAACAAATTCTTCAATTTGTTCAATATCATAGTAACTATAAACACCTTTAGCATAAGAAGATACGATTCCATTATCACTAAACTCACATTGGTAGGGAAGGTGTTTCTTAGGGTCTTCAGAAAAACAAGTAAAATCATGTATTTCGCATAAATTCCAAGCATAGCAATTCAAAGTATTAATATGATGCCATAAGAGTTTCCCTTTTTGAGACAAGCGGGGTCGCACAAAATAAGCATGCTCATTTAATGATTTTGCCTCAACTAAGCCAATTGGGTTTTCAGCACGAGCACAAAGGGATCGAAGATGATCCAAGTAGAAAGCTTCGGCAGTATGATAGATTTTGGGTGGTTCTTCAACCATTGGTTTAGCAGGTACAACTAATTTTTTGGTATTTTACATTTCCTACCCATAGCTAAAGATAGAAAACAAGAGCACAAAATAAAATCTACTCAGTGATAAAGCAAACAAGCACACACGAGAATATCAACCCCACGCTATTGCTCCCCGGCAACGGCGCCAGAAAAAGGTCTTGATAACCCACAAGTATAGGGGATCAATTGTAGCTTTCTCGATAAATAAGAGTGTCGAACCCAACGAGGAGCTAAAGGTAGAATTAATATTCCCTTCAAGTTCTATCGACCACCGATACAACTCTATGCGCACTTAACGTTCGCTTTACCTAGAACAAGTATGAAACTATTTTGCGGGTGATAGGATAGGTTTGCAAGAATAAACCTAGAAGTACTTTGCGAGATAATAAAACTATGAGTAAATTGCAAGATAATAAAAGTTAGTTGTTTAGTAGAAAGTTTTTGTAACACAAGAGAAAGATTTGTCCAGAGGCAATCGATAACTAGACCGGTAATCATTGTTGCAATTTTATATGAGGGAGAGGCATGAGCTAACATACTTTCCGTACTTGGATCATATGCACTTATGATTGGAACTCTAGCAAGCATCCGCAACTACCAAAGATCATTAAGGTAAAACCCAACCATAGCATTAAGTATCAAGTCCTCTTTACTCCCATACGCAACAACCCCCTTACTCGGGTGTAAGCTTCTGTCACTCTAGCCGCCCACCATAAGAGAATTATGAACGTATTGCAAACTCTACAGCGGGAATCCCTCACACTTGCGTGACATGGAGGGCACCATAGGACAGCACCAAAATAAAACATACAACTCAAACCAATCACGATCATCAATCAACCCATAGGACAAAACAAATCTACTCAAACATCATAGGATGGCCACAAATCATTGGATAATAATATGTAGCATTAAGCACCATGTTTAAGTAGAGATTACAGTGGGGCGAAGAGGTTTTACACCGCTACATAGAGGGGAAGAGAGTTGGTGGTGACGGCGGCGAAGTTGTTGGTGTTCAGGCGCCACCGGGAGAGAGGGGGAGAGAGCCCCCCTCCTCCTTATTCTTGCTTGGCCTCCCCCCTAGATGGGAGGAGGTTTTCCCCTCTGGTCCTTGGCCTCCATGGCGGCGGAGGGGCAGGAGCCCCTCCTAGATTGGATCTCTCTCTCTGTTCTCTTCTGTTTCGCGTTCCTGTTTTCTGGCCCTTCACCGTTTCTTAAATTCCCGGAGATCCGTAACTCCGATTGGGCTGAAATTTTAACACGATTTTGTTCCGGACATTATCTTTCTTGCGGCGAAAGAAGGGGGTCAACCGACTTATGAGGTGCTCATGAGCCACCAGGGCGCGTTTTCCCCCCCAGGCGTGCCCTGGTGCCTCGTGGCCTCCTCGGACACCGTGTTGCGTTGATTATTCTTCCCAAAAATCACATATACTCCAAAATAAATCTCTGTAAATTTTTATCGTGTTTGGACTCCGGTTGATATGGATATTCTGCGAAACAAAAAACATGCAACAAACAGGAACTGACACTGGGCACTGGATCAATATGTTAGTCCCAAAAATAATATTAAATGTTGCCAA
This sequence comes from Elymus sibiricus, assembly GCA_039707655.1. Lineage (NCBI taxonomy): Eukaryota > Viridiplantae > Streptophyta > Magnoliopsida > Poales > Poaceae > Elymus > Elymus sibiricus. Next base: position 262,066,381 of record CM077674.1, read on the forward strand.
AAATATGTGAAAGTTGTAGAATATTGGCATGAAACAATCAAAAATTATAGATACGACGGAGACGTATCAGCCTACCCCCTGGCCGCGCCCCCTTGCCTTGTGGGCACCTCGTAGGTCGGTTGGAGCCCTTCTTTTTCCACAAGAAAGATAATTTCTAGATAAAAATCCCCTCAAAATTTCAGCCCAATTAGAGTTACGGATCTCCGGGAATATAAGAAATGGTGAAGGGCTCCAAAAACAGGAGCGAGAAACAGAAGACAACAGAGAGATCCAATCTAGAGGAGACCTCCCTCTCCTCCCGGAGGGCCAAGGAAGAAGAAGGAGGGGGGCCCTTCCCCCTCTCCTCCAGTGGCGCCGAAACGCCGTCGGGGACATCTCCGCCATCACTATCACCACCAACTTCTCCTCCGTTCTAATGGTGATGTGTGAGTAGTTCATCCTCGAGGCTGAGGGTATGTACTAGTAACTATGTGTTTGATCTCTCTCTCTCTCTCTCTCTCTCTCTCTCTCGTGTTCTTGATTTGGCACGATCTTGATGTACCGCGAGCTTTGTTAATATATATAGTTTGATCATATGGATTTCTTCCCTCTCTATCTTGTTGTGACGAATTGAGTCTTTCCCTTTGAGGTTTCTTTGTTATCGGATTGAATATTTTGGATTTGAGAACACTTGATGTATGTCTTGCATGTGGATACCCATAGTGACAATGGGGTATTCTATTGATTCACTTGATGTATGTTTTGGTAATCAACTTGCGGATTCCCGAGGTGACATTGGGGTGATCTAGGCATAGGGGTTGATACACGGTTTTGTCCTACTTTCTCCAGTAGAAGCTTTGGGGTACTCTTTGAAGTTCTTTGTGTTGGATTGAATATTATGAATCTGAAATTGCTTGATGCATATCTAATAATTGACTCACGGATACTTGTGGTGACATTGGAGTATCTAGGTGACATTAGAGTTGATTGATGCGTATCATATGGTGTTATTTTAGTACGAACTCTAGGGCTGTTTGTGACACTTTTAGGGATGGCTCAATAGATTGATCGGAAAGGATAACTTTGAGGTGGTTTTGCTACCTACAACAATTTCTTCTTATGTTCTCCATTTGCTAGGAACTTTGGAGTGATTCTTTGTTGCACGTTAAGGGATTGTTATATGATTCAATTACGTTAGCACTGTTGAGAGATTACACTAGTGAACATATGAACCCTAGGCCTTGTTTTCAAGCATTGCAATACCATTTGTGCTCACTTTTGTTACTTGCCACCTTGCTGTTTTTATTATTTCAGATTACAAAAACCTATATCTACTATCCATACTACACTTGTATCACCATCTCTTCGCTGAACTAGTGCACCTATACAATTTACCATTGTATTGGGTGTGTTGGGGACACAAGAGATTTCTTGTATTTGATTGCAGGGTTTTTCAAGAGAGACCATCTTCATCCTACACCTCCCATGGATTGATAAACCTTAGGTCATTCACTTGAGGGAAATTTGCTGCTGTCCTACAAAACTCCGCGCTTGGAGGGCCAACAGAGTCTATAACAATAAAAGTTGCGTAGTAGACATCAGTGTGCTAGCGAGAGATCATGCGTCTGTGTGATATGGAGAGACTAAGGCGGAGATAAAAGTCTTTGTGTGTGTGGAACATAGACAGAGAACTATGGGGCTTTGTGTCGTGTGACGTGGAGAGAGATAGACCTAGTCAGAGAGTGAGTGTGTGAGATACACATGCGGACATAGGGACAGAGGTGTGACTTAGAGAGACGGAGAATTTTGGTGTGCATGTGAATTAGAGAGAGAGAGAAGGGGGATATATATATATATACCTGGAGCTAGAGAGAATATACAAGGGTGTGTGTCTTAAAAGAGTGATCTAGATAGATGGGGTTGTGTGTGTCTGTGTGTCTGTTTGTGTGCGTGTGTGTGAGAGAGGGAGTGTGTGTGTGTGTGGAGAAGACACACCATCGAGTGTGTGTGTGTGTGTGTGAGAGAGAGAGAGAGAGAGAGGGGGGCGAGAGAGAGAGAGTGTGTGTGCAAGAGAGAGAGTGTGAGAGAGGTCGATGGTGTGTGAAGGTGGCCTATAGATAGGGAGACGAGGTCGATGGTGTGCAAAAGTGACCTACATAGGGAGACACAGGGAAAGCTAGTCATTGTGTGCGTCTGAGAGACTTCGTGAGAGATCTAAATAGATGGTGGAGAGAACAATGTAGGGGAACGCGACAGAAAACAAAAAAAATCGGTACAACGAGCATGCCCAGGACCACTATGGAGACTGCATACAGGGTTTGATCTGATCATTACCGACTCGTAGCACAGCGGAAGAAGAGTCGATGTAGATCATCGGTGCAAATCCCCGCAGCTAGGATTTACAACCTCCCAACCACGAGGATGTACTCCCTCGTTGCACAGCGCTTCGGGAGGCGGTCAGACAGTCCCTCAGACGATGTCACGGACAACCCTTCGGGAGGACCCTCGAAGCTCGAACGGTAACTCGGACAGCCCTTCGAGAGGACCCTCAAATAGCCCCTCGGGTAAAAGATCGAAACTACGACCTCTCTAAAGGGTTGCACACATACGGTGTCAGCTATCCGGCAGGGCTTCGCCGTCCAGAACTAGTTCCTGCCGTAACCCAGACAACCTTTCGGCTCTACGAAACTATTTCGTGGGAGGGAGAGAGAGAGCCAGACAAAGCATGGCATGTGTATGAGAGCAAGGGATGAGTGTGGAGAGCACCTCTCCACCTCTATTTATAGGAAAGCCAAGGGGTAGGATTGGCACAAAAAAAAAACCAAAGTACCCCCACTTTATGTCACACATAAAGAGAATAAAAGGCAAAAAAGAATGGCATGTGGAGCTCCATGGAGGAGCTCCACCTTGGCCGGCCACCCCATGCCCCCCCAAAGGGGGTTCCTTAGTCCCTAAGTCTTCTAGAAGCCTTTTGGGAAAAAATCCCAAAAGGCGGCTTTCCAAAAAATTAACCATAAAGTGATTTTCACTATTCACGATACCAATTTTCCGCGACCGTTAAATACGAAAATATTTCTGTGGGTCTTAGAATAATTCCAGTACCCACAAAAATGATTTTCGACGCGTTCCGAAACAATTTCGGATTAGTGATTTTCATCTGCAAAAAGCAACCAAACCGGTTCCGGCAGTTCCGGAACATTTCTGGCACCCTCCAAGAATTTCCACGCATGTGCCAAAACCAATTGGACTTAATGGTATACCCCGAAACAACTTTTCAGTTTTACCGAAACTATTCCGGTGTTCTCTCCGGAACGTTTCCATTGTCTCCGAAACTTTTCCGGTGATTTTCTCTCAGACTCCCTGTCTAGTATTCAGCAGATAGATGACCCTTAAGCGTGTGACCCTATAGGTTCGGTGAAGCATAGACATGACCCGGAACACTTTCCGATCAATGATCAACATCGGAGCCGTGGACAACCATATTGACCCCTATACCCACACGAATGAATATTCGAGTGAACCTCCAGTTGCTGTGTGCTATTCCTGTTGCTTCGCGATATGTTACAAACACCCAAGGTGAGATTTATTGGCATCCCCGTGGATCAACACTTGTCCACTATGCCAGTTACCTCGTTACCGGTTTTGTTCTCTTTTCTCGTTTCCGCGTTCCGGCATCCCAGTGATCAAATCACAATGTGTCTGGCCAGACGATGATGGATATCATAACACCGAGAGGGCCTGAGAATATCTCTCCATCGTCGAAGGAGCAAATCCCAATCTTGAGCTATCTCGTTTCTTGTCATACTTTTCCGTGAACCCGTAAGCCGCCGTAATAGCCACCCAGTTACGGATGACATTTAACAAACCCCAAAGTTCACGAAGCAAGTACGAAGGAACTTGATACTCTCATGGTCTAAGGAATTATGCAAACATTAACCATCTCTATGTTATTGACCATTAACTTGTGACGAATGTTTCTCATAGCATAACATCAATTTGGGTCGATTCAACACAAGTGTTCTACTAACATTGTGCCCTCAAAATTGCCGGCATAGACATGCCCATGATCAGGAAAACAGGATCATCATGCAATACTTGAGCCAGTCTTAGAGGCATGACCAGGAATACATTTTACCATTTATTATACCACACGTGCACATGAGTTTCCCTCCGAGCCTCGTGGATATTGCGGACTCGAGAATCATTGCAGTTATAGCATGGAACATAAACATTCATTACAAACTCAGAGATACAAAATAACTGTTATTACTGCCTTTAGGGCATATCTGCTATAGACTCCCACTTGCACTAGAGTCATAATCCAGTTACATGGCTTCCCTAACACCAATGGCTATCCGGTGCTGCTCATGTTTTGCTCATGGTCGAGGCTTTGTCATTGGGTCTGACACATTCAGATCCGTGTGAACTTTGCATACTTTCACTAAACCCGCTTCGACATGATGTCGAATGAGTTTATATTTGCGTTCAATATGACTTGTCTTATGGTGCGAACTTGGCTCCCTTGCCTGAGCCACGGCGCCACTATTATCACAATAGATCTCCACCGGGTCCAGAGCACTTGGAACCACACCAAGGTCTTCAAGAAATTGGTTGATCCATACTGCCTCCTTGGAGGCTTCTGAAGCTGCAACATATTCCGCCTCCGTCGTAGAATCTGCCACAGTATTTTGTTTGGAACTTTTCCAATCAACTGTGCCACCGTTCATTATGAAAACATAGCCTGATTGAGATTTGAAGTCATCTGTGTCAGTCATGAAGCTTGCATCAGTGTAACCACTTACAATGAGCTCTTCATCACCTACGTACACAAGGAGTAAATCCTTGGTCCTTCTGAGGTACTTAAGAATACCCTTGACTACGGCCCAGTATTCCAATCCTGGATTACTTTGGTACCGGCTGCTAACACTTAGCGCATAGGAAACGTCCGGTCTTGTACATAGCATGGCATACATAATAGAACCAACTGCCGAAGCATATGCAACATCATTCATCTGTACTCTCTCATCGAGAGTCCGAGGACACTGATTCTTGCAAAGCACTGTGCCAGGTGACATGGGGAGTAGGCCTTTCTTGGAGTTCTCCATGTTGAACCTTTTCAACACCTTGTCAATGTACGTGCTTTGGCTAAGCGCTATCAGGCATTTCGATCTATCTCTATAGATTCTGATGCCCAATACATATGCCGCTTCGCCTAAGTCTTTCATTGAAAAACTCTTCTTCAATGAGTCTTTTATTTCGCTAAGAAAATTCGCGTCATTTCCAATCAACAATATGTCATCCACATACAAGATTAGAAATGCTTTTGTGCTCCCACTAAACTTCTTGTAAACACAAGATTCTTCATCATTCCTGATGAAGCCAAACTGTTTGACCACTTCATCAAAACGAATGTTCCAGCTCCTTGATGCTTGCTTCAGACCATAAATGGCTTTCTGAAGTTTGCATACCTTTCTTGCATCCTTATGAACGACAAAACCTTCAGGCTGTATCATGTATACATCTTCTTTGAGATTTCCATTTAGGAAAGCCATTTTGATGTCCATCTGCCATATTTCATAATCGAAATAAGCAGCAATTGCTAGTAATATCCGAACAGACCTAAGCATAGCTATGGGTGAGAAAGTCTCGTCCTAGTCCACTCCTGGAACTAGCGTGAACCCTTTCGCAACAAGTCTAGCTTTGTGGATAGTAATGTTACCATCCGCGTCCGTCTTTCTTTTGAAAATCCATTTACAACCAATGGGTTTTACGCCATCTGGAAGTTCTTCCAAGTTCCAAACTTGGTTTTCGTAGATGGATTCCATCTCGGATTTCATGGCCTTGTGCCATTCCCTTGAGTTGGGCCCCGCCATCGCTTCCTTGTAGTGCGCAGGTTCATCGTCTTCAAGAATGAAGATTTCGTTATGAAACCACTCAGGTGGTTGGATAGCCCTACCTGATCTGCGCGGTTCAGTTACAACATTGTCTGAAGTTTCCGCATCACATGCGACAACTTCCGGCTCAATTGTAGGGATAATTAGCGGAATTTCTTCCGGTTCCTTAGCCATATCAACGGTTGCCGAAGATTCACTAATCTCATCAAGTTGTACTGTCCTCCCACTCACTTCTTTAGCGAGAAACTCTTTCTCAAGAAATTGTCAATTTCTGGCAACAAATACTTTGTTGTCGGACGGGTGGTAGAAGGAATACCCAATTGTTTCCTTGGGATAACCTACAAAGTAACATTTGTCTGATCTGGGATCGAGTTTGGTAGGTTGTAAACATTTTACGTATACCCCACAACCCGAAATCCCGAGATGCGACAAACCGGATTTCTTCCCGTTCCATAACTCGTATGGTGTCGTCTCAACAGACTTAGACGGTGCTCTGTTTAATGTGTGAGCGGCAGTTTCTAGTGCGTGACCCCAAAAAGATATCAGGAGATCTGTAAGAGACATCATCGACCTTACCATGTCTAACAGGGTTCGGTTACGTCTTTCCGATACTTCGTTTCTCTGTGGAGTTCCGGTAGGCGTAAGCTGTGAAATGATTCCACGATCACTCAGATGTTGGCTAAACTCATGACTAAGATATTCGCCCCCATGATCAGACCGCAGAAACTTAATCCTTTTGTTACGATGATTTTCTACCTCATTCTGAAATTCCTTGAACTTTTCAAAGGTTTCCGACTTATGCTTCATCAAGTAGATATATCCATACCTACTCAAATCATCAGTAAAAGTCACGAAGTAGAAATACCCACCCCGTGCGATTGTGCTCATTGGACCACATACATCACTATGTATTATTTCCAACAATTCACACGCCCGTTCAGGATGACCCGTGAATGGCGTCTTGGTCATTTTCCCCATCAAGCAAGCTTCACATGTGTCAAATGATTCAAAATCAAAGGACGGTAAAACTCCATCTTTATGGAGTCTTTGCATGCGTTTCTTTCCGATGTGGCCAAGCCGACAGTGCCACATGAAAGTGGTGGTGGTATCAGCCTTCTTAAGGCGTTTAGCATTCACGTTAAAGACATCATTTCCACATTCAAGATTTAGTATGAAAAGGCCCCCAACAATGGGTGCAAATCCATAAAACATATCCTTACAATAAAGTGAACAACCATTGTTCTCAGACTTGTACGAATACCCATCGTGTACTAAACATGATCCGGAGATAATGTTTCTACACAATAGTGGAACAAAATAATAGTTACTTAGTTCTAAGATAAATCCTGAAGGGAGACGTAGAGGCATAATGCCGACGGCTTGAGCGGCGATCCCAGCGCCGTTCCCGACGCGCATCACGACTTCATTCTTTGCTAGCTTGCGCACCTTCTGCAGTCCCTGTATCGAGTTGCAAATGTGAGCAACCTATCCGGTATCAAATACCCAAGACTTAGAATTTTTGCTAGCAAGCAAAACGTCAATGACATTAACTTGTATAACAATTATACCTTTTCTGGTTTTCCCGGACTTCTTATCTTCCAGATACTTCTTGCAGTTTCTCTTCCAGTGTCCTGTGCCCTTGCAGTAGAAGCACCCAGTTTCATTCTTGGCTCCGCCCTTAGAGTTGCTTTGGGAGCCGGTCTTACCGGCGCCCTTGCCCTTCTTTGACTTGCCTTTCTTTTTGAAACTGGCAATTTTATTCACAAGCAACACTTGCTTGCGATGTTTCCACAGTCCTCCTTCCGCAGTTTTCAGCATGGCGAGCACCTGTTCCGGTGTCTTCTCCATCCCACTCATGTTGTAGTTCATGGTAAAACCGTCGTAAGATGGGGGGAGTGAAGCAAGCAACATGTCCATCATATGGGCTGGTGGAATTGGAAATTCGACGGTTTTAAGCCTTTCAGCGTAGCCAATCATTTTGACCACGTGTTCGCCAACTGAACTGCCCTCAGCCATCCTGCAATCCATCGCGGCCTTCATGATATCAAATCGTTCAGACCGTGCGGTTTCCTTGTACAGAGCATCCAATTCCCGGATCATATCGCGGGCATTATGGAATTCAAAATGTTTTTGAAGCTCTGGACTCATGCAAGCTAGTATGAGGCACTGCACTAAGTTGTAATCATCATCCTTAGTGGCCCAGACATTTTGTTCATCTTTTGGGGCAGTTGCCGCCGGTCTAGCTGGAAGAGAATTTTCAAGCACATACATTCTCTTAGCGCTCCTGAGGACAATCCTCAGGTTACGGACCCAGTCCGCATAGTTGTTTCCAGTCGCAGCTAACTTCTCTTTCTCTAACATCGGGCCTAAGTTGAACGCGGCATTGCGAGCCATTTGATCTACAACGGTAAACACAAGTTTCACTTAACTTTTTTCATAATGATTTTTGCACTAGTGAATAAACAATTTTATTCTAAAGTGCGCTCCCACTCAAATCAATATCTCTCATAATTGATTGTGAGTGATTCAAGATCCGCATTTCAATTCGACGCCATTGACGGGTTCATCACTGATGACACGAATTTCAATCGGTAGGCCAACTTGCCAATCACATCTCTATGTGACTCTTGTCCATCTTTCGATGCACGTGTTCTGAGCTCAGGACTGTCCTGCCTGAACGTCAAGACAACCAAGTGATCACGCAGTGAGGTCTGACCTTCACCCGCCTTACACCTCTCTAATCATTCGTGCTCATGTGTACATGGTGCACCCCGAAAAGATACGTGTTGTAGACGGTGCTACACTTGGAGAACACTAACTACTTGATATTTTAAGTGAGAGGTCACCCTAATAAAAAGCGACTACCGCGCAATCAAAAGGGTGCATCATAAGGGATAAACATCTCAGGCAATTCATAATAGCATGATATGGTATAGCCCTTTCTGACGGAGAAGTCTTTAATTTCTTTGTCTTAGGCATTTGCGTCTGTGTTCACCTTCGCGAAGATTGCCACCACCTTGTCGATGCACCAGATAATATTGCTATCTCTATAGCTAATAAAATAAGTGCATTACTTAAGGTTGACACGTAGGTCATTAAAGCGACAATCATATGGCTCCAGCCATAATGCCGAATCATGACACACAGGTCATGTTAGTAAATTTACATCATATAGTCATCTCATACATAATCGAATTAATATGAGCACTGCTATACCACATCACATGCACATCCTGCAAAACCAAATTAGACGCCTCTAATCGGTTAATGCAAAATTTTATTTTATGTGGCTTCTAAGGTTTTGACTTAAACCGCAGCTACCAACGTTTATCATCAAGTATGATTATTCAAGTCGCTAGATAAACATCGCGGCGTGTATGAAACACGAGATAATAAAATCTCGAGCCCCATACTAAACTTCGTCATACGCATGACCCCCGTGCAGATCATATCTGCATTGACCTTTCGTCTGCGAAATTTCATCTTTATTTTGACTATGGTGGAACCCAAAGAACTGATAGCACTTCATTGATCAATCAAGATCGTGGATTGCCAGAACTTTGTCAAATTCCACCATACTGTCTCGAGATCAGAAATACGCAAATTCTAGGGAAGCAACAACGACATCGGGTAACAGATTTCATCTGCTACCCGCATAAATAATTTTCACTAATAGATCTCATCTACTACAAAATTATATTATGCAATACCCATACATCTCCATGTATTCTAGATCGTAACCTGCATCCACGCATAGCATGGCTCTTTATGCCACTGTAGGGGAATGCGACAGAAAACAAAAAAATTCGGTACAGCGAGCACGCCCAGGACCACTATGGAGACTGCATACAGGGTTTGATCTGATCATTACTGACTCGTAGCGCAGTGGAAGAAGAGTCGATGTAGATTGTCGGTGCAGATCCCCGCAGCTAGGATTTACAACCTCCCAACCGCGAGGATGTACTCCCTCGTCGGACAGCCCTTCGGGAGGCGGTCGGACAGTCCCTCGGACGATGTCACGGACAGCCCTTCGGGAGGACCCTTGAAGCTCGAACGATAACTCGGACAGCCCTTCGGGAGGACCGTCAAACAGCCCCTCGAGAAAAAGATCGAAACTACGACCTCTCTATAGGGTTGCACACATACGGTGTCAGCTATCCGGCAGGGCTTCGCCGTCCAGAACTAGTTCTTGCCGGAACCCAGACAGCCTTTCGGCTCTCAAAACTATTTCGTGGGAGGGAGAGAGAGAGCCAGACAAAGCATGGAATGTGTGTGAGAGCAAGGGATGAGTGTGGAGAGCACCACTCCACCTCTATTTATAGGAAAGTCAAGGGGTAGGATTGGCACAAAAAAATACCAAAGTACTCCCACTTTATGTCACACATAAAGAGAATAAAAGGCAAAAAAGAATGGCATGTGGAGCTCCATGGAGGAGCTCCACCTTGGCCGGCCACCCCATGGGGGCCCCCCAAAGGGGGTTCCTTAGTCCCTAAGTCTTCTAGAAGCCTTTTGGGAAAAATCCCAAAAGGTGGCTTTCCAAAAAATTAACCATAAAGTGATTTTCACTATTCACGGAACCAATTTTCCGCGACCGTTAAATTTGAAAATATTTCTGTGGGTCTTAGAATAATTCCAGTACCCACAAAAATGATTTTGGACATGTTCCAAAACAATTTTGGATTAGTGATTTTCATCTGCGAAAAGCAACCAAACCGGTTCCGGCAGCTCTGGAACATTTCCGGTTTTTATCCCAAAAAAATCCCAGAAGTTTCCAGAATAATTCCGGCACCCTCCAAGAATTTCCAGGCATGTGCCGAAACCAATTTGACTTAATGGTATACCCCGAAACAACTTTTCAGTTTTACCGAAACTATTCCGGTGTTCTCTCCGGAACGTTTCCGTTGTCTCCGAAACTTTTCCGGTGATTTTCTCTCAGACTCCCCGTCTAGTATTCAGCAGATAGATGACCCTTAAGCGTGTGACCCTATAGGTTCGGTGAAGCATAGACATGACCCGGAACACTTTCCGATCAATGATCAACATCGGAGCCGTGGACAACCATATTGACCCCTATACCCACACGAATGAATATTCGAGTGAACCTCCAGTTGCTGTGTGCTATTCCTGTTGCTTCGCGATATGTTACAAACACCCAAGGTGAGATTTATCGGCATCCCCGTGGATCAACACTTGTCCACTATGCCAGTTACCTCGTTACCGGTTTTGTTCTCTTTTCTCGTTTCCGCGTTCCGGCATCCCAGTGATCAAATCACAATGTGTCTGGCCAGACGATGATGGATATCATAACACCGAGAGGGCCTGAGAATATCTCTCCATCGTCGAAGGAGCAAATCCCAATCTTGAGCTATCTCGTTTCTTGTCATACTTTTCCGTGAACCCGTAAGCCACCGTAATAGCCACCCAGTTACGGATGACGTTTAACAAACGCCAAAGTTCACGAAGCAAGTACGAAGGAACTTGATACTCTCATGGTCTAAGGAATTATGCAAACATTAACCATCTCTGTGTTATTAACCATTAACTTGTGACGAATGTATCTCATAGCATAACATCAATTTGGGTCGATTCAACACAAGTGTTCTACTAACATTGTGCCCTCAAAATTGCCGGCATAGACATGCCCATGATCAGGAAAACAGGATCATCATGCAATACTTGAGCCAGTCTTAGAGGCATGACTAGGAATACATTTTACCATTTATTATACCACACGTGCACATGAGTTTCCCTCCGAGCCTCGTGGATATCGCAGACTCGAGAATCATTGTAGTTATAGCATGGAACATAAACATTCATTACAAACTCGGAGATACAAAATAAATGTTATTACTGCCTCTAGGGCATATCTCCTACAAACAACGTGCGAGTTTGAGATTGATGATCAGCTCGAGAGCTATGGAGAGAGTCACGACATATAGAGGGAAGGAGGGTAGGGTGCGCATGTGGGAGAGATAGAAAGAGGAGAGAGGTGCACAAGGAGAGGGAGGGTGTTTGTGTGTAGGGGGGTGAGTGAGATGTGTAGCAATGTGAGAGAGAGATAGAGAGATGGTGGAGAGTGTGCGAGCCAGATACCTAGGGAGAAAGACGCTGGGGGGAGGGGCAGTGTTTTGTATGTAGGGGAAAGATACACGGCTAGAGAGTGTGTGTGCTTGGGAAAGAGAGATACCGGGAGACCTAGAGAGTGGGGGAAGAGATGTGTGCATGTCCGAGAGACAAAGAGATAGAGACCTATATTGGCGGGCAGACCTAGAAGAGAGAGAGAGAGAGGATAATGTGTGCACGTGTTTGTGTCCGGGGGAGAGAAAGGTTGGGGAAAGAGGGGTCGGGGTGGTGTGCTTGAGATAAAGAGTGAGATGTGTATGTCTGAGAGACATAGACGTAATTGAAATATATGGTCAAGAGTGTGTGTCGGCCCAGTGGAAACCAGGGTACCACGGCCCGTCTGTCTCTGGCCCGGAGGACAACGCTTGAGCCGGCCCATGAGGGTGGCCCTGCCTCGGCTGCTCCGGCGGAAGCCGCCTCGCGAGGGGCAAGCCTCGCGAGGCCTCTCGCCGCCAGGCCAGACCCTGCCGAGGCCGCCAAGCAATAGGTTGCCTCGCGAGGCTCCCCTCGCGAGGCCTCCTCATGAAGCAGATCGTACGGCGCCAGCCGCGGGGCTCCGCGCCCAGCACATGGGTGACGACCCGCTGTCTGGATAAGGAGAGCGGGGCATGACCGAGCCCAGCTTCCATTTTGGTGATAAGGGGGCAGTGGCATCTGCCTCCCCAAAGCAAGTCCCAAAGGTTTTCATCTTTGGTGATAGAAGATCAGGACGGATTGGCGCGCCAGGACGAAGGTCATCGCCAAGCCCACCAGCGCGTCATGAAGACTACTTTATCAGGCGGAGACTGCCTTTAGTCAGGATAGACCTGTGTGCCTGTCTCCCTTTGAATTGCCGCCCTGTGGCCACCCTTTCCCGCTCATATTTTTGGGGATGAGGACCAAGGCACTACAAAAGGGGCAGGGCCACTTCCATGTAAGGGGATTGACTCATTCTCCCCCACACCTGGTGTACCTCGAGCACAAGCTCTCCATTACAGAGCAATCCAACACAGGCAGGAGTAGGGTATTACACCACACGGTGGCCCGAACCTGGGTAGCTCGCGCGTCCCCTTCGTGTCTGGTGAGAGCCAGTGAGCCCGTCGTGATCCTGCCGTAGTTGCCGTCGAGTCGTAGGTCGCCAAGTAAAGTCCCCTAGAGTGTGAATCCTAAGTTCTTGGAGAAGTTTCTTGGACGCAGATCCTAGACTCCGACATTTGGCGCGCCGGGTAGGGGGGCTTGCCGTCTTCGCTCCTTCGACCTCGACGCCAGCATCAACATGGACGACGCCGCGGCTCGCCAGGAACGCGCCGCGCGCCGAGCCGCCGCCAGGGTCCGCGCGGCACCTGCCGCCCGCGGTGCCCCTGGGTGGCGCCCTCGCACTGCCACCGAGCCTGTTGGGGAGCGCGTGGCCTCCTCCGCCCACCCGTTGGTGAACGAGCAGGCGCACGGCCGCTCCGCCGCCACCTCCTCGCTCGCGCATCGTGATCCACCCGCTCCTCATGCCGCGCTGCTCATGGCGCTGGAGCTGCTGCGCTACCGTCCCACTGAGGACGGCTACGACGCCTGGCTTGGGCGCATCACCGAGCTCGTCGCCGCCGCGCGCGATGGCCAGGCGCCCTCTCGCTCGTTGCCTGCTCTGCCATCCCGCGCCGATCGGGCCGAGCGCGACGCGCCTCCTCCGGACCGCGACATGGCTGAGCGCCGCCCCGCAGTGCGCGCCCCGAAGCCGCCCCGTGGCTCGCTTGCGCCGGGCGGCGATGGCGACAGCTGCCAGATCGTCCACCGCGCGCCCCCGGACGCGCGCCTTGCCCTCGAGAAGGCGCACAACCGCCAGGACCGCGTCCTCCACGACGTCGCCATGGCGGGATGCCAGAACCGCGCGGCCCTCGACGGTGGCGCCGTCACCAACGGGGGCTACCTAGCCCTTGCCCCCGATCTACGTCGCGTGGTGTGGCCCGAAAAGTTCAAATCGGGGCTCCCTCAGCGCTACGACGGCAGCGCCAACCCCACGGAGTTCCTCCTACTCTACACCATCAGCATCCAGGCCGCGAGGGGGGACGACCGGGTCATGGCAAACTGGTTCCCCATGGCCCTCAAGGACGCTGCGCGCTCGTGGCTCATGAACCTCCCCGTGGCGTCCATCTCTTCGTGGGAGGACATGTGCAAGCAGTTCGTCGCCAACTTCAAGGGCACGAGCGACCGTTCCCTCACGCTCAACAACCTGCGGAACATGCGCCAGCGCCCTGGTGAGCCCCTCCGCAAGTTCATCCAGCGCTTCAGCCAGGTGCGCCACAAGATCCCGAAGGCCTCCGACGCCGCGATCGTCTCCGCCTTCACCAATGGCTTCACGGACGTGAAAATGCGCGAGAAGCTCTCGGTCAGGGACGAGCTTGACTCCGCGACAGAGTTGTTCGTCCTCGCCGACCGTTGCACCAAGGATGAGGAGGGACGCCTCTTCCTCCATAACGACATCGACGCTGAGCCTGACACGGCGAAACCCAAGGGCAAGGACACCAAGCGTAAGGGCCCTGCCGTGCTTGCGGCGGAGCCGGACTACAAGCGTGGCCGCGACCGTGGCGAGGCCAAGAAGGACGACCGTCCTTTCTGTGCCTACCACAACATGAACTCCCACAGCACAGAGGACTGCCACGAGCTCAAGCTGCTTCGCGAGGGCCGCACCGAGCGCCGGGGCAGCCGCAAGGAGCGCGGCAAGGGCCGCGGTGGTGGCAGCGGAGGTGGCCGCTGGGGCGACAACCAAAACAATGGCGCTGGCGACAACAACCGCCAGATAAATTTTCAACCCTACAACTTCATCAAAAGTGAAAAGTGAATGAAAGGTTATGTGTTGAAGAAGTGGGAGTCGACCTTGAACCTTTGTGTTCATGCCCACAGGCACGATGTAGATCTTATCATGGAAGCTTCTCGTAATAATGAGTATCCCCTTGATTATAAGTTCATCTTGCATATGTGGTTTGGTCCTTTGCAACCGTGGTTCCGACCATGATGTTCTTCTTTGATTCCATTTCTCGGACAAGTTAAAGCACTTGTCTTCTGCAGATCAATACGCATGTCCAACCTCTATTCTGATCTACCTTCGAGTATTACCCTCTGGTACCTCGAGGATATCGTGCCATTGCACTACATCTTATGAATTTTTTATGAAGTAATACCTTTCCCTATCTTAGTCATTCCACGGGTTCTGGGTTGTTGTCACTCGAGAACACCGATAAGTGAATCAAATCCGCACTGCAATTCAATACCCCTAGTAATTTGTTGCTGGGAAATTTAAACTCAATCTTGTCATTCCTAGACTATCGGCTACATCCTTATCATGCTACCTTTGACCGTCCTACCTCGTCCTTCTTTGGTGCACAAATTCTTCAGACCATGAGCAAGGCTTACGTCGAGTTTTTCAACATCATTTTGTTGTCTTGAAAAGCAACTCCGATTCCGAGCTTGCATCTTATCCGTTGGTCCCATAACTTTCCACTTCATCATTCCCTTGCTTGATGCCGTCGTTGTTCGATTACATCCTCTTGAAACCTCTCGACAAGATGTGTTGTGATCATCGTCAACATTTTGACTTCTTCCGAGATGTCAATTGAATTCATGATGAGAAATACCATCCTTGCCCCTCGATACTTTGTGTTGTCATCGACAACATCCTTGCCTTCCTTCCAACAAAGACTTGGTCATGTTTTTCTTATACCTTGAGTTCTTTGCAGTTCTTGAAATGGCACCTTGTTTATTTCTTGTGATCTTCACACCCAACCTTTACTTAAACACCATATCATTGCTACCCCGAAGCATGACTGTGGTATTCCGAATATCAATAAGAACATCGGAAGCGCAATGCTAAATATTTCTTGATCAATTATCCAAACACCGTTGTGTGGGCAACATCATGAATTTCTTCGCCCCTTTATCTAAATGATTTTGTACTTGCTGTCCTGTCATGTATATCATGCTCTGCTTTTCCTTGGGAAGGATATACACCTAATACTTGTGTATAATCACATTTTCCTTTCCATTGGTCTGTTTGATCTGATAAACATATTTTCATTTACATTTGTTTGTTTAACCTTTCTTGTGATCTATATGATCTAAGCAGTAATAATCCCCTGCTTATGTAAACACCCCAGTGTACAACCCTGTCAATAAAACCCCGTTGCTATTGTTGTTAACATTTCGGTAACCACTAATGGATGAGAACTTTGCCTATTGGTCCGCCTTGTTTTTACGAGCAGGAAAACGGTTCTCTTCGTCCCCCGCCCTTGGTACCGACGTTGTTGCCGACATAACTGACAAGCTATCCTCTGACATGCCTTGCTATCGTGACTGTGCGAGATGTCACCGTCCTCCATACTTATAATCCACACTAACCATAGTTCCACAGGATTGAAACCTGACTCTCCTATACAACCTTGATTCTGAAGTATCCTTTGCACTTGGCTTCGTATTTAATTCACGAGCTAATTTCCTTACCATGTTTCGTTCCGGTATCAGATGGAACATTATTCTTCATTGCTCTAAACCCCTTCATCACCTGTTTTAGGCATCAGCTAGATGCCTACCTGATTGAAACTTGTTGAACCTCCTTAGATCACTCTTGATATGTTTCCTGGTGCTTCTAAAATCTCCTTCCCTAAGATAATTACCGGATGCCGATCATTCCAGACATCCGTCCTTACAGTTTCCCCTTCTACCCTATTCGTAAGTATGATGGAGTTCCCGAAGAAAGGATGATGACTTCATCATGATGACCTGAAGCAGAGAAATAAAAACATCAATGAAAGGGATCAACTTCTTCGAGAAGAGCAACCAAGAACGATAAGATCCGTTAGAATTTCGTAACCAGAACTTTCCCCCTTACTCCACCTCTTAAATCTCGGGACGAGATTTCTTGTAGTGGAGGAGATTTGTAACACCCCCAGTGTTAAGCCACAGTAATCACCCTCTAATGGTGGCCATGTCATCATGATCACTATGATAATTGCCACTTTTCCAAAAAAAAAATCAAAGTCCAATTCAAATTTAAATTGCATGTCAAATATTTACATCTTCAAATATGTAAAAAAATAGTTCATAATTTTGTAAATAATCAGCAAGTAATTATGTTAAGGAAAACAACATCACCTAAATTCCCAAAATGCCCCTGGGAATTAATTAAGGGGACCAGCAGCAATTAACTTGGCCTTTTCAATTTCTAAAAATGTTTAAACAATTCCAAGTGGCCTGAAACATTTTGTGCAGGTCCAGTATATTGCCCTGTATTTTTGTGGCAAGCTTCACATTTAACAAAAATCATTTGATGCTCCAAATAAATACAAAACAGCAACGAGTAAATAAAATAGAAAACAATAAAAGGAAAGAGCAAAATCTACTGTACAAATGGGCTCTAATCCACTACAGTGCCCGCGGCCCAGCTCACTAGGGCCTTTTCCTCTACCTCTGGGCAGAGGCAGAGAGGCCATGGCACCGTGCACGCACGCACGCCGTCCATGCGCTCGATTGTGTTCGTGTCGATCATCCACGGCGCTCTGGAGAAGGATATGATCACCCCGAACCCCCCGACAAACCCTAGCCTCCCCATTCTCTCTCTCCCATTTGCCCCGTTCATTTGTTCGTCACCCGAAGCTTGTGGTCGCCGCCACCTCGTCGAACCCGCGGCCACCGGCCTCCCCGCACCATGAGAAGATGTCCAGGGGCTCCGCCATCCTTGTCTCCTTTATCTACATCTATCGAATTAAGCCGGGCCTCGCCATACGCTCGGCATCGAGCTGGCTAACCGCCACGGCCGCCGCATCTCGTCGACGAGATCGTCGCATCTAGTCATGCCCGCACTCCCTAACCATGTGCACGAACTCCGCGGTGAGCTCCTGCTCCGATTCACTCACTTTGCCCCTTCGATCTGTGCCGTTTGCCGCCGATCCCGTGCTCGTCCGTGGTCGCCATGGCCAGAGCTCGATCTCCCGTGCGTACCCGCGCTGCTGCTGCTCATGTGCTGCTGCTGCTCAAACTGCTGCTGCTCGCTGCTCTGCTACTCTGCTTTGCTAGCTGCTGCTGCTCTGCATTGCGGCTGCGCTGCTGCTTGCCGCTACTAACTGCGCTGCTCCTGCTGCCGCTAGCTGCTGTTACTCTTAGCTGCTGCTTGCTTCTACGCTTGTCTGCTGCCGCTGTCGTCCGCCATTGCCGCCGCTCGCTGCCGCCGCTGCTCCGGCGCTGGCCATGGCTGAACGAGCGTGTGTGTGTGTGTGTGTGATGTGTGCGTGCAGCGTGTGTGTCTGTGCTTTGTGTGTGCAGCGTGTGTGTGTGTGTAAGTGTGTGGCCGGCCCTGTTAGTAGTAGTTAGGATTAGTTAGGCTTAGTTAGTTAGGACTAATTTCAGTTTAGGTTTGTGGACTAATTAGGGACTAATTTAGTCTATGCTAAGTGGCCCCATGTGTTTAGTTAGACTAGTTAATAACTTAGTTAGCCTAATAGAAAATGACATGTGGGCCCCCTGTTTATTTTAACCCTCATATAAAATATGTGTAAATGGCATGTGGGCCACCCCCTTCCTATTTGACCAGTCAAATTGACTTGGTCAACCCGAATTAAAATAAAACCAGAAATTTCAGAAAATATAGAAAACTTTCAAAAATCATATAAAATAATCCGTAACTCGGATGAAAATAATTTATATATGAAAAATGATCAGAAAAATATAATGAATCCGAATATGCCTTCCACATATCTGTTAGACCACTCTATAATAGTGAACCTGGCCATTTTGCATCAGGAGCATCTGACCGAAAAATACCTGGAGCTGGGAAAATATTTTCAGATATTTTTCCTCTTCTTTTAAAATGTTTAGTGATGCATTAGAGCATGTCACCCACACATCGTGCCATGCCATTGCATTTGTGTTGCATTTGATTGCTCTGTTATTCATTGTTTCCCCTCCGTTACTTTTTTTCCGGTAGACTCCGAGACCGCTATTGATCCGGTAATCGACTACTTCACCGTCGAGGATCCGTTTCTGTCTGCAGAGCAACCAGGCAAGCAAAACCCCCTTGGTCATTTCTATATCACCCATTCTTTCTCTCCCATGCTTGCATTAGATATTGCTACTGTATTCGATAGCTCCTATTCTGATGCATAGCCTGATTTTGTAACCTGTTGTTGATACTTTACCTGTTGTCCTATATGCTTAGTATAGGCTGGTTAGTGATCCATCAGTGGCCCCACACCCTTGTCCGTGTTGCCCTGCTTTCCTACCGGATGACTCGATCAATGTGATCGGCGTGCAGAGACCGAACGCACCACCAGCACCCCCTTAGTTGTACGACTCTACAGAGCTACTATCGAGTGCCGAGGGTGATGCCTCGTATCTCACTTATGATGATATCTCTGTAGTATAGCACGTCGGTTGTGGATTACAGAGGGTGATTCCTCGCTCTCCACTCCCGATGATGACTCTGTCGTGCAACACCTCCAGCGTGAACCCATCGAGGGTGATTCCTCTAGGTTCACCTTGACATTTTACATCGAATAGGAATCTATTGAGGGTGATTCCTCAGATTCCTTGATGTTATGGACACACAGTTACTTTGACTATTACCACAGACCTTTGTAGAAGTCGGGTCGACCCCAAGGGTACCCGCGAGAGTTATTGCAGTCTAAAATGAAGTCGGGTTGACCATGAGGGTGCCCGCAAGATTTATTGATGCGGCATGACCGGGCAGGCAGAGACCGCCCCAGGAGAGGGATGGGCGTGGCCCTTGTCGTAAGTCCGCGAGACAGAGCGACAGGATCACTGATCGTTTCTGCGAGCTCCCAACACACTAATGGGTTTGGATATGTGATCTGAGTAAGCCTCTGGCCTTTTCGCACTGACCACCATGCGGGATAAGTATGGGCACTCGGCGTCGTACGATTCTTCCGAAAGCTCACCGACGTCGACAATTGAGTGGCGCGCGCCTGGGTGGACAGTAACCGCCTATGCTTGTATAAGGAGGTGGGTCTGGTCCCGGTCACGTTCGCAACGTGCAGGAGTGCAAAGGACGATTAGCCCATGACCCCTTCGCACTTAGGATGTAGACCGGCGTGCTGACCTCTCTGTTGAGCCTAGGTAGGACTACGGCGTGTCGATCAGCCGAGGCCGGGCATGACCCAAATAATGTGTCCGGCCAGAGTTAATCGAGCGTGTTAGGTAAGTTGGTGCACCCCTGCAGGGAAGTTATCTTTTCGAATATCCATGTCCATGGTAACGGACGCTCGGAGAGTATCCCGATCTACTACAACTAGAACTGGATACTTGAGTTACTAAACTAATATGATAGCTCCGGGATTGCTTTCTCGTAGGGAGTCGAGGAAGGATCTCTGGGCAATGCTAATACATACTTATTACTTTATTATATGTTGTTCTGTACTCTTCCGATGCTGCAAGATGCTAGTCTTCGATAGGCTAGGCCTTCCCCTCTATTCTGGCATTCTGTAGTATAGTCCACAGATACAGCCTCTTTCCTTGATACTGATGCATATTTAGCATAGATCTGATGTAAGTCTTGCGAGTACTTTGGATGAGTACTCACGGTTGCTTTGCTACCTTTTCCCCCCTACCCGGTTGCTGCGATCAGATGACGGAGTCCAGGAGCCAGCTGATCCCGTCGATGACTACTACTACACTGACGGAGCCTACTACTACATGGAGACTGACGACTAGGAGTAGTTCGGAGGCTCCCAGGCAGGAGGCCTGCACCTTTTCGATCTAGATATCGTTGTTTTGCTCAGCCTTCTTAAGGCAAACTTGTTTATTTATGTCTGTACTCAGATATTGTTGCTTTCGCTGACTTATGTATTCGAGCCTTTGTGGCCCTGGCTTGTAATATGAAGCTTTTTGTTTAAATTTGTGTCTAGAGTTGTGTTGTGATATCTTCTAGTGAGTCTCTGATCTTGATCGTGCGCATTTGCATGTATGATTAGTGCACGATTGAGTCGGGGGCGTCACAAAGGGCTGCTTTGGTAACTCCATTGTTTTCCCCTCTTTGACCCCAACATTCTTCCCCAGAACCACCTCCCCTCCCCGCCTCCCCTCCTCGTCCCCCAAGCCGCTGAATCTAGTCCTCCGCCGCAGCGGTGCACCTCACACCCCACCAGATCTACCTTCCGCACCTTGGAACCCCCAACTGCTAACTCACCACTTCACCGGAGGCGCTTCAACGACTGGCTTGTCCACTGCACCAGATCTCCGTGACCGCTATCATGGTCCACCGCACTAAATCGGCTTCACCAGTGCCCTCGTCCACCACAGTGTAGGCCATTCACCGACGCCTTCGTTCGCCACATCGCTGGCCCTTCATAGACACGCTCGTCCATCGCAACAGATCCGCCTCACCGAAAGCATTGTACACCACACCGGATGTGCTTCACCAACGCCTTCGTCCACTGCACCGTACCCGCTCCACGAACCCCATATTCAACTCCACCAGCCCAGCTTTACTGACGCCGCTGTCTCATTGGGTTATTTCAATTTGTACTCCTTTGGTTTTTCTCATCTTTATTGTACAACAGTTCACTTACCACAGATCAGCTTTCTTGGATGTCCACAGACGCCGCAACCGAAGCATCGGAGCCGCTTCACCAACAGTGACAGCCGGCCCAAACTCAACCGCAACACGAGCACCATCGACGACACTTAGCTTTCACGTATGACCACGATGCCCATACACCGTCGAGAATCAGGTACTATTCTCCAATGGTCAGCGCCTACGTTCACTTTCTTAGCATAAGCACCACACCTTTGAATTTCTTCAAGGCATCATTCAATTTTTTATGAGAGGCGTTATTCTGCTTGCACCTGTAGGTCCAAACATGTGGTAGTGAATAGCTTATATGTGCTAAATTGTAAATTAGTGAACCTATAGTTACAATGCTTTTGTTTTGTCCTAAGTATTACTGCCACCTATGTCAGAACCCTGATCCTAGGTCACACCGGTCTAGCATGTAACACATCATATCACTTTGCGGCCTCACGCACGGTAACCCACGGCTGCCGCCTTTACCTGGGCCGGGACCGTTTGCGCCTTTTGGCTCACGTATATGATTGTGTCGCTAGCATCCATGTGACAGAGAACCCGGGCTGACATGATTAGTCATAAACCAAGGTGGCACAAACTTACAGGGACAGACATACATGACCCAGCAATGCACGTGTCGATCATCAGCGAGTGTAACCGAGTCGTAGCAAGCTACAAGGACTCCAGTAAAACACCGCGTGACATTTCCCCATAGGGACAGACACAGGAGCAAAGACGGACACATGCCGGTCAATCCATGGTGTGACGCCCCTGCGCGACCGTGCACTAATCATACACGCAAATGTGCACGCACGAGATCAGAGACTCACGGGAAGATATCACAACACAACTCTAAACTCAAATTTAAACATAAATCATCATATCATAAACCAGGGGTCACGAGGACCCGAATACATAAGTCATACACACAAATAATATCTGGGTACAGACATAGTTAGACAAGTTTGCCTTAAGAAGGCTAGCACAAACAGCGACACTGATCGAAAAGGCGAAGGCCTCCTGCCTAGGGCCTCCGAACTACTCCTGGTCGGCTGGCTCAACCCAGTAGTAAGTGCCTCCGGGGCTGTTTGGTCTTGTTTGAATTTCCAGGGGCAAAAGAGGACTCCAAATAATGTTGGTTTTATTTTTATTATGGTTTTGGGAATATTTGCAATAACATGAACTATTTTGTTTAATTATTTGAAGAAGTTTTTATTTGACTTACATTTTAAATTTGATTTGAAGTTGGATTATTTCTTTAATTGCATTTTAATTATAATAGTCATGATGACAAGACACATTAGTGTGAGATCACTGTAGCTTAGTACTTGGGGTGTTACAAATCTCCTCCACTCGAAGAAATCTCGTCCCGAGATTTAAGAGGTAGAGTAAGGGGGAAAAGGTCTGGTTTTGACACTCTAACGAATCTTCTGGTTCTTGTTTCCCTTCTCGAAGAAGTTGATCCATTGCGTTGATGTCTTCATTTCTCTGCCTCAGGTCATCGTGACGAAGTCGTCATCCTTTCTTCGGGAACTCCATCGTACTTACGAATAAGGTAGGAGGGGAAACTTAAGGGGGTTGGATCGGTATAAGGTTAATCAACCGGGGTTGTCTCAAGGAATGAAGTACAGGGTATCTCTCAAGTTGAAACTTAAGAAAAACATCGAGTGAAATAAAAGAAGGTATGAGAAGTTTCAAGCGGATAGGCAAGCATTCGATGTCTATGACGGATAATGAAAAGGGGTCCAGAGCATCAGGCATAAGCACTGCGTCTGATACCGGATTGAATATCTGAAGGTAGATGGCTCGTGTATTACATACGAGGCCAAGCGCGAGGAATAACTTTGGGAATAGGGATGTACAGGAGAGTAAGGTTTCGGTCCTGTGGAACTGTAGTTAGGGTAGATAAAGAATAGGAAGGCTGGTGACATCTTGTACAATCACGATACAAGGCTTGTCAGCGAACAGCTTGTCAACTATGTCGGCAACAACGTCGGTACCAAGGGCGAGGGACGAAGAGAACCAGTTCCCTGCTCGTTGGAACGAGGCAGACGAAAAGGCAAAGTTCTTGTCCATCGATGGTTACCGGAATGTTAACAACAATAGTAACATGGTTTTCTGACAGAGTTGTACACCGAGGTGTTTACACAGGCAGGGAATTATTACTGCTTAGATCATATAGATCACAAGAAAGGTTAAACAAACCAATGGAAAGGAAAATGTGATTAATAAATTAATCAGACCAATGGAAAGGAAAATGTATTTATACACAAGTATATCCTTCTCAGGAGCAAGCAGAGCAGGATATTCATGACAGCATAGCAGGTAGATAACATTTAGGTAAGGGGCGAGGAAATTCATGATGTTACCCATACAACGGCGTTTGGATAAAATGATCAAGAAACATTTAGCATTGCGCTCCAATGTTCTTGTTGATGTTCGGTATACCAAATCGTGTTCACACACTTAGCTCTCACACAGTAGGACATGTTCACCACCCTTCCAATCCATCCCAGATGAATCAGACCTGACACAACTCTAAGCATAGCAGGCATAACAAGCAAGCATGAATGAGTAGGCACATCATGGCTCAAACAACTCCTACTCATGCTAGTGGGTTTTACTAATTACTGTGGCAAAGACAGGTCATACAGAGGAATGGGTTCAACTACCGCAACAAGTAACAGTTAAATCGTTGTTGTCCTAATGCAATAAAAGAGAGCAAGAGCGAGAGAGTGGGATTGTATCAAAATGTTCAATGGGGGTTGCTTGCCTGGCACTTCTCAAGATGATACTGCACTTCATCAGTGTCAACGATCACAACGTCGGAACCATCAGCTACCGAGAAGGAGCAACACGGACTAGGAAAGAAGGAACACAATCAATGCAATGCACAATCACATGATTGACATGTCATATTAAGGTACTGAATTCACCTAATGCAATATTTAGCCAAATTAATTGAAGTGGAATTCAAACAGGATCAAATTCCAACTCCAAATGTTATTTCAAAAATTGCCCTAATCATCATTTGTCCTACTCAGTGAGGTTAACTTGTTCAAACATGCCTGAAAGTGCCATAAACAGATTCTTCATATTTTTCTGATAATTTTTCATATATAAATTATTTTCATCTGAGTTATAGATTATTTTCTATGATTTTTCAAAGTTTGGAGTATTTTCTGAAATTCATAAATCATTTTCTGATTTATAATAATTCTAGAAATACTTTACTGTGTCGGCATGACATCAGGATGATGTCAGCAGTCAACACGGGCGGTCCAGGTCAAACCTGACCAGTGGGTCCCACTGGTCAGTGACCCAGGGCTGGTTAGGGTCGCAGACAGGTGGGCCCGGTCAACGCTGATTTGGCCAAAGTCAGAGCTGACATGTGGGGCCACAGGGTTAGCACTAACCTAAACAGAAAAATTAGACTAATCTAAATAGGCACGGGGGCCCACATGTCAGTGGCAATAGGGGGTGGTTAGCGGGGTCATTAGCAACTAATAACGTTGCCACGTTGGCTCACCGGCGTTTAGCCGCCGGCGACCATTTGCCGCGGCGGACGTGCATCGGAAACGCGCTAGGGCCGCGGTTTGTTGCGCCGTAGGCACCGGGGAGGAGCTCTTGCTCGCGCGCATCCGGTGGAGCGAACGACAGAAGCTGGGGTGGCCGGGAACGACGCCGACAACGACCTTGGCGGCTGCCGGAGCTCGGGTGAGCTCGGGATCGGGACTACGGAGCACGACAGGAGGCGCGGTTGGTGGCGTTGGACTGCTGAGGCCCTGGGGAGCACGCAACGGTGCTCAGATGCAAGCTGTGGCTGCCATTGCCACGACGGTGCCGTGGGCGTGCGGTGGCGAGCTTCGGTCACTGTGGTGCTAGCTCTAGCGGACGAGAGGGACGACGGGCAAGGGGGGGAACGGGTCAGCAGCTCACCGCGGATCGTATGGATGTCTCGGTTGGATCGGGGACGCGCTAAAGACGATGAATCGATGATGAGGTTGCCGGCGGCCAGAGGTTGAAGATGAGGTCAGGTACGACGATGTGGGGCTCCCGCGGTCGCGTGCGTCGGCGTGTAGATCCACGGCGTCGTGGCGGAGCTCGTGGCCATATTGGTTGGGCGAGTGGTGGCCCGTAGCCATGGCTACGGCGACGGCGGTGCTCGGGCATGGAGGGGATCGGGTGAGAGAGGGCGAGAGGGAGAATGGGAGGAGGCCACCTCGATCCGGATGACTCTCGCGAGTCTATCCACGGCGTCGACGTGGAGCTGGAAGCAGGAGGTGGCCAGGGGCGCGTGCTGGTGTGCGTCAGCCACGTGCACTGCCTACTGGCGTGAGGAGGAAGACGACAGGGCTGCGGTGGTGGGCTGGGCCGAAACAGGAACGGCCAGGTAAGCGCAAGGTAAATTCCTTTTTCCTTTTATCTCTGTTTTATTTTCTGTTTTCTAATTTTGCTATTCTATTTTGATTTAGTATAAATACCAAATCAGTTTTAAAACTCCTGAAAATAATTGTGGGCACTATTTGAATTATTCCAAAAGCCCTCAAATAGTTTCAGAATATTTGGAGCATTTAAAATAATTATAGCAATTAAATGCTCCAATTCAAATAGATTATGGCTTAATTCAAAAATCCAAAAATGTTCCAAAAATGTGTGCATCATTTTTAGCAGAGGTTTACACCTTTTCCAAAAATGATGAACTTTTCTGAAGGGCATTTTGGATTCATTGAAAATATTTTCAGTTGATCCTAGTTTTTCAAAGGGGTGCTAGGGTTTGAACATTCCCCATTTCAAATTCATTTGAATTTTAACATGAGGCATGGATGCTTTAATGCAACTATTTGCAATCAAATTCTAGGGCTGTCACAACCTATTACTTCTTGCATGCTATATTTATGATAATGGTGTTGTTCTGATGTCACCAGTTGGTTACAGTTATTGTACTGGACTGCTTCTATGTTCTCTATGCTAAATTACACATCAGCAAACTAGCTTGTAGTTCCACTACTTTTGGTTCGTCTTAACCTAAATTTTTCAATGCTAGCTATTACCGCACTGCTCAGAGCCTCTGTTCATAATTTTTTTGTGTGTTCTTGATCTTCCCAAGTTGCATGACTAATTTATTGCATTTATTCATTATTGAGCTGCCAACTGCATCAAGCAAAATGCTTTTTCTTTTGGGGTTGGCACCTTAAACAAGCATAAAAATAGAGTGAAGCACAGATATTTTCCTGTAAGCGCACACCCTTCTTTCATTAGTTCATATGAACCATTCGATGATCTATTTCAACAAAGCGCTCAAAGTCTTCCTCATCCTTATTTCTTGGTGGCTTAGTAGGTAAAGGCATGGGTTTTTGAACCCATGGTTCTCTTTCTTTTCCATGTTTTCTAGCAATGAAATCACTTTTATCATATCTTTTATTCTTAGGAGGTGGGTTACCAAGATCAACAGCAGGTTCTATTTCTACATCATTATCTGGTTGAGCATCAACATGAACATCATTATCATTATCATTAGGTGGGTGTTCATTACCAGATTGTGTCTCAGCATCTGAAATAGAAACATCATTATGATTCTCAGGAGATTTTTCTATCTCAAGTTCACTAGAAGCATGCAAAGTCCTATCATTTTTCTTTTTCTTTTCTTCTTAGATGAACTAGTCACATCAATATTATTTCTCTGAGAATCTTGCTCAATTCTTTTAGGATGACCTTCAGGGTACAGGGGCTCCTGAGTCAATTTACCTCCTCTAGTCATTACCCTAACAGCATCATCATTCATTTTATTATTCATGTCATTAAGCAAATCATTTTGTGACTTAGCAATTTGTTCTAACTGAGTATGAACCATGGAGGAATGTTTACTTAAGCCTTTAACGTCATTGGAAATTCTAAACATCAAATCACTCAAATGATCTATCATGAAAGCATTACGTTTTAATTGGTTGCTAACATACATATTAAAGTGTTCTTGCTTAACATTGTAATTATCAAATTCATCCAGGCATTGCCTAGCAGATTTATTATAAGGAATATCACCTTCATCAAATCTAATAAGAAAATTTACCTCCACTACCTGTGTCGGGGTGTCGAGCCCATGTATTTATTCAATAGGTTGTAAGTTCTTAACATCTTCAGACTTAATACCTTTTTCTTTCATAGATTTCTTTGCTTCCTGCATATCTTCAGGACTGAGGAATAGTATACCTCTCTTCTTTGGAGTTGGTTTGGGTGGTGGTTCAGGAAGTGTCCAATCATCGACATTCTTTAACATATTATTCAATAGTTCTTCAGCCTGTCCACCAGTCCGTTCCCTGAAAACACAACCAGCACAACTATCTAGGTAGTCCCTAGAAGCATCGGTTAGTCCATTATAAAAGATATCAAGTATTTCATTTTTCTTAAGAGGATGATCAGGCAAAACATTAAGTAATTGGAGAAGCCTCCCCCAAGCTTGAGGGAGATTCTGTTCTTCAATTTGTACAAAGTTAAATATTTCCTGTAAGGCAGCTTGTTTCTTATGAGCAGGAAAATATTTTTCAGAGAAGTAATATATCATATCCTGGGGACTACGCACACAACCAGGAGTGAGAGTATTAAACCATTTCTTAGCATCACCCTTTAATGAGAAAGGAAACAACATAAGAATGTAATAGTAATGAATTTTTTCCTCATGAGCAAATAGGGTGGCTATATCATTCAATTTAGTAAGGTGTGCCACAACAGTTTCAGTTTTATAACCATGAAAAGGATTAGATTCAACCAAAGTAATTAACTCAGGATCGACAGAGAATTTATAATCCTGATCGATAACAAAGATAGGAGAGGTAGCAAACTTGGGATCATATTTCATTCTCTCCATCATAGACTTTTCTGTCAGCTTACTCAGTAATTTTCTAACATCATCTCTATCATTACAAGCAAGAATTTCCCTAGATGTCTCTCCATCTATAACATAACCATTAGGTATCTTAGGCATTTCAACTCTTGTAGGAGAGCTAGGCATAATAGGTGAATCATAATTTTCATCAATTTCAGCTTTATCAATTTCTTTAGCTTTAGCAATTTGTTCATCAAGAAATTCACCTAGTGGCACAGTATTATCAAGCAGAGTACTAGCATCATCACAAGTTTCATTTATAGTGGAAGTAGTATCATCAATTACTTGCGAAATATTAGAATGAATAGCAGGTGGCGGTGTCGCAAGCCTACTCAAAACAGATGGTGAATCAAGTGCAGAGTGTGATGGCAGTTCCTTACCTCCCCTCGTCTTAGAGGGTACGATCTTAGTTTTAGCATCTTTCAGATTCTTCATAGTGATCAACAGATATAATTCCCAAGTGACTCAACAAATAGAGCTATGCTCCCCGGCAACAGCGCCAGAAAAAGGTCTTGATAACCCACAAGTATAGGGGATCGCGACAATCTTCTAGGGTAGTATTTCACCCAAATTTATTGATTCGACACAAGTGGAGCCAAAGAATATTTATGAGTATTAGCAGTTGAGTTGTCAATTCAACCACACCTGGAGAACTAAATATCTGCAGCAAAGTGTTTAGTAGCACAGTAGTATGATAGTTTTGATAGCAATAGTAACGGAAACAGTAACAGTAGCAGTTTTGTAGTGATTGTAACAGCAGCAGCAACGGTAGTAACTTAGCAAAGATCAATGTGCGAAAAGCATAGGCATTGGATCAGTGATGGATAATTGTGTTGGATGACATTCATCATATATAGTCATACGTGCTTATAATAAGAACTTGCATGACATCTTTTGTCCTACCCTCCCGTGGCAGCGGGGTCCATAAGGAAACTAAGGGATATTAAGGCCTCCTTTTAAAAGAGAACCAGAACAAAGTATTAACACATGGTGAATACATGAAATCCTCGAATTACAGTCATCCCTGGAGAGTATCCCAACTATTATCACTTTGGGGTCTATGGATCAGAACAATAACAAGTGCGTATAACTAGCAGATAGGATCAAGAACTCAAATATATTCATGAAAACATAGAGGGTTCAGATCTGAAATCATGGCACTCGGGCCCTAGTGACAAGCATTAAGCATAGCAAAGTCATAGCAACATCAATCTCAGAACATAGTGGATACTAGGGATCAAGCCCTAACAAATTGACTCGATTACATGATAAATCTCATCCAACCCATCACCGTCCAGCAAGCCTACAAAGGAATTACTCACTCCTGGCGAGGAGTGATACGTCTCCAACGTATCTATAATTTTTGATTGTTCCATGCAATTATATTATCAATCTTGGATGTTTTTATATACATTTACAGCAATTATATATCATTTTTTAGGACTAACCTATTAACTTAGTGCCCAGTGCCAGTTGCTGTTTTTTGCCTGTTTTTGGTTTCCAGAATATCAGTACCAAACGAAGTCCAAATGCCACGAAACTTTTTGGAGATTTTTTTCTGGACATAACAAGTACTGGAAGCTTCGGGAGAGGGCCAGAAGATGAAGCAGTGTCCCACGAGGCACCAGGGCGCGCCCAGGGGGGTGGCGCGCCCTGGTGGCTTGTGGGGCTCACACAACTCCGTTTGACGTAATTCCACCACTATAAATTCTCTAAAATCGGGAAACCAACAGAGGAGTCCACGAAATACTTTTTCTGCCGCCGCAAGTTTCTATTCTCGAGAGATCCCATCTGGAGGCCTTTTCCGGTGCTCCGCCGGAGGGGGAATCGATCACGGAGGGGCTCTCCATCAACCTTGCTGCCCTTCCGATGATGCGTGAGTAGTTTACCACAGACCTTCGGGTCCATAGTTAGTAGCTAGATGGCTTCTTCTCTCTTTTTGATCTTCAATACAATGTTCTCCTCGATGTTCTTGGAGTTCTATCCGATGTAATCACTTTTTGTGGTGTGTTTGTTGGGATCCGATGAATTGTGAGTTTATGATCAGATTATCCGTGAATATTATTTGAGCCTTCTCTGAACTCTTTTATGGGTGATTATTATAGCTTCGTATTTCTTCTCCGATCTATTGATTTGGTCTGGCCAACTAGATTGATTTATCTTGCCATGGGAAGAGGTGCTTTGTAATGGGTTCGATCTTGCGGTGCTCAATCCCAGTGACAGAAAGGGACATGACACGTATGTATCGTTGCTATTAAGGGTAAAAAGATGGGGTTTATTCATGCATGAGTTTACTTTGTCTACATCATGTCATCTTGCTTAAGTCGTTACTCCGTTCTTTATGGACTTAATACACTAGATGCATGCTGGATAGTGGTCGATGTGTGGAGTAATAGTAGTAGATCCAGGCAGGAGTCGGTCTACTTGTCTCGGACGTGATGCCTATATACATGATCATTGCCTTGGATATCTTCATGATTATTTGCTTTTCTATCAATTGCCCAACAGTAATTTGTTTACCCACCGTATGCTATTTTCTTGAGAGAAGCCTCTAGTGAAAACTATGGCCCCCGGGTCTATCTAAATCATATATTAAAAACCCTAAAAATACCTTGCCGTACTTTTTCTTTATTTATTTTATTTTGTATTTTTGTTCAATCTATTTATCTATCACATACAATTTAATCTTGTAATTAACCGCCGAGGGATTGACAACCCCTTGTTTGCGTTGCGTGCAAGGATTTGTTGTTTTGTGTGCAGGTGCTACTAACGAGGTGTTGCGTGATTCTCCTACTGGATTGATAACCTTGGTTTCATAACTGAGGGAAATACTTATCTCTACTGTACTGCACCTCCCTTCCTCTTTAGGAAATTACCAACGCAGCTCACAAGTAGCAGGGAGCATCATGGAATTGTTGATGGAGGATGGTTGATGATGACGATGGTGACAAATCCCTCTCTCTAGAGCCCCGAACGGCCTCCAAATCAGCCCTCCCAATGAAGAACAGGAGGTGGCGGCGGCTCCGTATCGTAAAATGCGACGAAACTTCTTCTTCTATTTTTTTCTCAGGGAAACATAATTTATAGCGCTGGAATTAGGCCAGGAGGAGCCTCATTGGCCCCACAAGGCATCAGGGTGCGCCCTGGGGGGGTAGGCACGCCCTGTTGCCTTGTGGGCAACTGGTGGCCCCCCTCCAATGGATCTTCGTTCCAGTATTTTTTATTTATTCCATAAAAAATCTACAAAAAGTTTCGTCCAATTCCGAGAACTTTTATTTCTGCACAAAAACAACACCATGGTAGTTCTTCTTCTAATAGCGTCAGTCCGGGTTAGTTTCATTCAAATCATGCAAATTAGAGTCCAAAACAAGAGCAAATGTGTTTGGAAAAGTAGATACGACGGAGACGTATCATTAGGCCATACCTGAGTTGGCCAATGTGTCAGTAGTGCCTGCCGTATTGTCCTAAAGAAATGCATGCCCACTTCATTTGACCCCTTAACTTTTCTTACGAACTCCATCCCAAGACTGTCTTGCTAGTTTATATGAGGCCCCACTGTTTAAGTTCTTTCTCAGGATATTTCAACTATTTATATGCTTGGGCAACTTATATATAGCAGTGGTACATTGGCTTCCATCTTACCATTTTAATTTGTTTTCAGCTGATGCAACTTCCAACCATTTAAATATAGCTTGCCATGCTCGGCAATAGTTCATATGTAGTTTACCATGTTAGCTTACTGCCTGGATCATGCCGTAACTATCTCTTACTCATGTCCAGTGGAAACCTTTCAGGATGCAGTTCAACCTAGGACACAATGTACACCCCCAAGATCTATTTGTGGAAGCAGTGCGCCATCCATGTTACCACATGCCTGGTAGCAGTTTAGAGGCAACCCCATTAGAGAGCACAGATGTTATAGTTCTTGAGGCTCTACTAGAGGCAAAAAGAGAGGGTGTGGCTGCCATGAAAGAAGTCATCCCGATCTTGAGGCTGGAAACAATGCAATTAGCTGCATGCATTATGCAAGCAAACCAAGCAGTGGAGGAAGTAATAAAGTTACATTTGGAGACGGAGTAGGCCCTGCTGCTTCTGCTATCTGAAGCCGAGGGTAATCCCAGTTCTTCTTTAGATACCAGTTGAAACTGTCATTAGATTATTATACTTGCATGTTGTGTCATGTGTGTGAACGGATTATGATGTAAGACCCCTTATTTGTTATCCATGTCTTGTAATGTTGTGATTTTTTAGGTGAGGTAATCCTCAGTACTTGTATGATTGGACATAAGTTGAACTATTTTTCTTGTGAGCAGATTGTGTTGGATGAAACAGTTTGACTCAAAGTAGATTCAACCTTCTAAATTCGAGGATCATGGCAATTCTAAATCATATTCATATATAAAGGTGGAATAAGTCTTTGTTGTGCTTTTGAAGATATATACAAGAAAACATTGAATGATGTATAAAGATTCATATTCGAATACAAAATGTATTCGAATTTAGTTGGCAGGGTAAACGTGAATGCTTATTCTCCCAAAATTTGAACGAAGCGCCAGAACACCTAGTCCCTCCTCGGCTGCCCGAAACCAGTGTTTTGGAGATGGAAATTACTGTCTACCCCTGACACGCACAACTTATCAGCCTGATTTCTAGTGGTATCAATAGGGGTAGGTTTGTAACTTCACTCAGACGTGACACGACTGCCTGTCACCCCATTCATACATGGTGGGCGCAAAACGTGGGCGCCAAAACACATTTGATCCAAGCTCGTCCCAAAGACCTCTCGCCAAAACACATTTGATCCAAGCTCGTCCCAAAGACCTCTCTCTCCCTCCATTTCCCCATTCATACACCGTGGGCGCCAAAACAAACTCTCCTCGTCTGAAATCGATCTCGGCAAATATTTTAAATAGGGGAAAGTTTGTAACTTCACTCATACGTGACACAACCGCCTGTCAGCCCAGTTCATATACCATGGGCGCCAACCGTGGGCGCCAAAACACCCTCTCCTCGGCAAATATTCGGGAGATGCGAGATTAACGTTCTATCCCCAACCAACAAATATCGCTCTGGTGTCTGAAATTTTAAACGGGGGCTAAGTTTGTAACTTTCCCCACATTTCAGACAAGCGCGTCCCAAAGACATGGTTCCCCCTTCCCCTTCCCGTCCACATTTTCCCATTCATACACCATCGGCGCCAAAACACCCTCCTCCGTCCGCCACCCCATCCTCCACCATGTCAGAGCCGTTACCCCGACCCCGTCGTCCAATGCAAGAGATCGACGTCTCTCATCCATAGCGTCGGACCAGGATCCTTGCATCGCGTCCTCTCGCTTCATCCGCACCGTCGTCCACCTTGCTGGGGCCGCTACTACGACTGTCTCGTCCACCACAACGGGACTTATACCCCGATGTCGCCGTCTGCCGTCCCAGATCTGCTTCTATGCCGCCGCTAGCCATCGCACCTACAACACCCTCAACGTATCAGCAGAGGCCTACACGGTGCCGCAAGAGAGGTGGTACTCTTTCATATCCGCTTAAGTTATTGATCTCACCCACAAAATAGATTGTCACTTGTTTATTGTACTTTCTTGTCCATACCAAATCTTAGTTGTTAGTTGAAAGCAAACATCGGTTGCTAAGTAGCCTTTGTGTGGTTTGCAGCTTCAGATCTGCCATGCCACGATCGACACTATACTCATCATGCTTAGGGTTTCCCCCTTTTATGATCACTACTACCAGCCTACGTGCTTCGTGTCGTAATAGCACTGCTCCACCCATCAAGCTAAACAAGCTTAGTTGTTCAAATACGAATCTGGTATGATGCTGATATTAGTAAAACAGAGACATGTTAAATTGGTCAGCTAAATGTTCCTACTTTAGTTTCGAAATGCATGTGAGCCACATATAGAGAGACATGAAGGAATAGTATTTCTCTGTGCGCCCTGGTTCATCATGGGTGGGCAACAGACATTGTATAGAAAGACTTGTAATATCTACAATCTGCTTGCTCTTCTGTTCTTCTTTAACCTGTTCCTCTTCTGCTCTTCTTTAATAAGTACAGTATTGTCGGTGTATAAAACACAGGTATTTTATACCCTGACTTATGCACAGACAGTAGCAGCCTCCTTGCCGGCCAAGGCCTTGCCAGGAACTGCCAAGGCCAAGACTCCAAGTCCAGCCGAAGGAGCTACCAGAGAGAAGCTCAAGGCTCGGCGCTCAACCAGTACCAAAGGTGAAGACACTCTTTGCCGGCAAGCATAAACCGGCAAGATGAAGACCCGGCAAGCTCCATGCCGGCAAGCTTATGCCAGCCCTCCAGCGCTCCACCTCGCCGCACAGGTGTTCGCTGATGCGTGAGGTGTCGACCACGCAGGTTTGTTGGTGAAGCTTGTCGGGCACGTGTCAGCTCGCTGGGACAAGATTTGCCTCTAATGACACCCGTCCAGGAGGCGTGTCGAGATAATACGACGTAGCTGGGCAAGCGGTGCAGAAACCTTGCCGGGACTGCCTCTCCACGCGACACCTAAGCACTGCATTTAATGCCTTTGTCCTAAACTGGCAGAGTTAGGTATGATAGCACTGTTCACTATCTAGTCACGCTGTAATTACTGTTTTGCCACTGTGGTAACCCCTTGGACTATAAAAGCAGGGCCAAGGCAATAGTTTAGGGGATTCAGACCCCTTTTCAAACACAAGCACCTCTCGCGTAGCTGCTCTCTCCGCACCTTGCCGGGAGAAGCGCTCCTTGTACTGTGCTTCCACACCACTAATACACCAAAAGCAAGAGTAGGGTTTTACGCTTCTCAGCGGCCCGAACCTGGGTAAAATCCCTCGCGTTCCATTGTTCATGCTCTTTGTGCGCGCCGATCCTCCCCGCCGAACCACAAAGGGGCTGCATGGCCCCATAGATGGTCGTACCCTGACATCTTTGGTATGCCAGGTAGGGGCGGAGAGGCGTTTGTGCGAACTTTGATCAACGGACTGCGCGTCTTCTTCATCTGCATCATCAACTTCATCACCATCCTCCTCGTCATCGATGGCTCCCAAGAAGAAGGGCATCACGATGACGGCCACCTCGCATGCGTCCGCGGGCGGCGCAGCCAATGCGGGCGGCGCGGGCACTGCGGTCGGCACGACCAGCGCGGGCGGAGCGGTCATTACGCCCACCATTACCGGCACAAGGGACGGGCACCACGGAGCCGGTCGACCTCCTCGGTCCTCTTGCGAACGAGGCCACGACAGCGCAGGCGGAGCAGGCGGACCCTTTTCTCCTCCTCCTCCCCGCCGCGACGACGAACGCAGCCACCGGAGTGGCAACGCCTGGGCTGGCGCGAGCCGAGACCCCACTACGGCGACGTCCAAGGACGCTGCTTCAGGACGAATGCCGCGCCCCTCACACGACGGGTGCGGTACGACCCCGAGCGGCGCCAACGACTCTGGGCAGCGGCAACCTCACGGCAAGACGCCCGTGGACCAAGCCCCAGGTCCTCAGGCACCGCCTCCGCCACGATGACCCGCTGCTGATCATGGGCCGCAGCAGCAGAGCCGCGATGGCGCTCCTACTGGCTCTGCCAGGAGTAGAGCGACGTCGCGCTCTTCGCTCCCAGCCATGCCAGCCACAGCGGCAGAAGCATTGGCGCGGGCTCAGATGTTACTGAACTTCCCTCCGGCAGCGGAGAAGTTGGACGAGTGGAGAGCCACCATCCAGAGCTTGATTGGATTTGCCGAAGCCAGTAAATCACAGCAAGTAGAGCCTTCACGGCGTCCGCGACCGGCGCCGGCATCTCCAGCTGGTGGCCGCGCTGACGGAACTACACTAACGGTGCAGTCTCCGCCACAGCAACAGCTACAACAGCAACAACGCCAACAGCCGCGACAATCCCAGCAATCTTTTGGGCCCGACGAGATGTCGATCGCGTCTTCGGATACACGAGCGCGGCGAGATCAGCGACAAGTACTGCAAGACAGGCGAGCTAAGGACGCCCGCACCACCATCGAACGGCGCCGCGAGGCATGGCGTCGATCTGACGCGCGTAATGGCCTCGTCGCTTATGAGCATGCGCCAGGGGTCGGCGGATACCTACCTTACGAGGTTGGGTGTCCTGCCTTCACTCATGAGCTGCGGCAAGTCCGGTTGCCGTCCGTTCGAGCCTTCAAGCCAGAAGTGCCGGAAAAATACGACGGCAAGCTAAACCCGGCAGAGTTTCTGGGCATCTATACGATTGCCGTACAAGCTGCCGGAGGAAGAGATGAGAAAATCCTCGCCAACTACTTTCCGTTGGCACTGAAACCCAACGTGAGGTCTTGGCTGATGAACTTGCCGGAGAACTCCATCTCTTCGTGGTCAGACCTCTGCAACGAGTTCATTGGTGCCTTTACCGGAGGCCACAAGACTCCTGGACAGCCCAGCGACCTGCAGGTGATCCCACAAAGAGACGGTGAAACCTTGCGCAAGTACATCCAGAGATTAAGCCGTGTGCACCGCAACATTCCAGACGTGCACCCCGCAGCCGTGATTGCCGCCTTTCACACGAATGTGCGCAATCGGAGGAGGCGGGAGAAAATGAACGTCAAATTGCCCAAAACCGTTAACGAGCTCTACACGATGGCGGATAAGTGTGCGCGTGCCGAGGAAGGGAGAAGGCTTCCCGGGGAGGACGCTGGCGCCGAGGTAGATTCTGAGGACGATGATGCTGCCACCCCGGGGAAGAAGGGCCGAAAGCGCAACAGGAAGCGCAAGGGAAAAACTGTGATGGCCGTCGAAGGTTCTGGCAACTCTGAGCCCGCCAAGAAAGCCAAAATAGAGAGTCCCGGCAAGGAGGCAGCTGCATGCGCCGCTTGTCAGGAGGCGGCGGCAAATGAGAAGGCCGGCAGACCCGATGGACCATACTGCAAGATCCACCGCACCAAGGGCCATGAACTCCAAGAGTGCCGACAAGTCAAGCACCTTGTCGAGAAGCAGAAGGCTGAATACGAGAAGCGCGACAAAGAAAAGGGTCAAGATGGTGCTGATGGGTCCGGCAAGAAAGGCCGCGGTGGTCGAGGGGGCTGCCACGGCAAGGCCAAGCAGCAGAAGGAGAAGCCTACTAGGGGCCGTGAAAAGAAAGAGGGGGATGATGGAAGTGAAGAAGAAGAGGATGACGATGGGACCAGCGAGCAAGAATTCCAGAAGGCGACTGACGCCATGTGCGTTTACGGAGGCACATCTTTGCACTCATCCCACCACCAACTTAAGCGGTGGGCTCATGAAGTTAACGCGGCAGAGCCGGCAATGGGCTCTCAAAAACCACTCAAATGGCCGCACACGCCTATCATCTTTGATGCTGAGGACCACCCTGATCGCATAACCGCGGTCGGGGTGCTTGCCATTGTTGGTCTCGCCAACAATTCACAACCTCCAGGTAACAAATATGTTAGTTGACGATGGGGCCGGCCTGAACCTGATCTCTCCGAAAGTTATCAAGAGGCTGCAGATCCCCGATGAGGAACTCGAGAAAACGGGCACGTTTCAGGGAGTAAACCTAGGAAGAAGCCAGCCCAAGGGAAAGATCACGTTGCCGGTGACGTTTGGCGCGGAACTGAATTACAGGACGGAAAAGATTGTCTTTGATGTCGTCAAAACCCCCCTACCGTATAATGGAATTCTTGGCCGCCCAGCCTTAGCAAAATTCATGGCAGCGTCTCACTGCGCTTATAACTCACTAAAAATGCCAGGGCCGATGGGTGTCATTTCCATCAACTCCGACAAGAAAGATGCAGTCATTTGCGTCGACAAGATGTACAGGGACGCGGTTGCAGTAGAGACGGCCAAGGCGCCAGCTCCCGCCAAGAAGAAGGAAAAGAAGAATTCCGGCAAGACCTCTAGCAAGGATTCCGGGAAGCGCACCTCTTCGGAGTGCTGCGCACCCGTTGAAGACTTGCCGGAATGCTCTGCCGGTAAGAGATCCAAAGCCACTGCACCGGCAACCAAGAAGGAGGACGGCACTGACGGTACCTTCACCATCAGCGCCACTCTTGACAGCAAATAGGAAAGCGCGCTCATTGCCTTCCTGCGGGCGAATGTCGATGTGTTTGCGTGGCGACCGTCTGACATCCCTGGCGTTCCCAGGGAGGTAATTGAGCACCACCTTGCCATTTGTCCCCACGCTCGGCCCATCAAACAGAAAGTCCGGAAGCAAGCTTTGGAGTGACAGTAGTTCATTGCCGAAGAAATCAAGAAACTCGAAGCAGCAGGCCTGGTCAGAGGAGTGTTACATCCCACGTGGTTGGCAAATCCAGTGGTGGTGCGCAAGGCAAACGGGAAGTGGAGACTTTGTATAGACTACACTGATATCAACAAAGCCTGTCCAAAAGATCCTTTCCCTTTGCCGTGCATCGATCAAATTGTGGACTCCACCTCTGGCTGCGATCTGCTCTCCTTCCTTGATGCATATTCCGGATACCATCAGATATTCATGGCCAAGGAGGACGAGGAGAAAACCGCATTCATTACTCCATGTGGCACGTACTGCTTCGTGCGTATGCCTTTCGGATTAAAGAGTGCCGGTTCCACGTTTGCAAGAGCAATCCAGATTGGTTTTGAGCCCCAGCTGCACAGGAATGTAGAAGCCTACATGGATGATATAGTGGTCAAAACCAAGGACAAATCAACCCTCATTCAAGACTTGGAAGAGACGTTTGCAAACCTGCGCAAGATTAACCTGAAGCTCAACCCCGAGAAGTGTGTGTTTGGCGTCCCGTCCGGCAAGCTTCTCGGATTCTTTATATATCAGCGGGGAATTGAGGCAAATCCCGACAAGATCAAGGCAATTGAGCAGATTCAAGCACCGAAAAGCGTCAAGGATGTGCGGCGTCTTACCGGTTGTGTTGCTGCTTTGAGTAGGTTCATTTCAAAATCTGCCGAGCGCGCCTTGCCATTCTTCAAAATTTTGAAAAAGGCAGGTCCAATGAAATGGACTCCGGAAGCGGAGGCCGCGCTGCAAGACTTGAAGGGATACCTCTCCTCTGCGCCAACACTAGTTGCGCCTAGACCACAAGAGCCATTGCTGCTATACATAGCGGCAACGAATCAAGTGGCCAGTGCTGCATTAGTGGCACAGAGGGATATCAATGACGAAGGAGCAACCGAGGCAAGCCCATCCGGCGACAAGCCGGAATCTTCACCGGCAAGGTCTGACACCGACAAGGCAGATACATCGCAAGTAGATGGAGCTTATCAGCAGGTGGTGCCGAAGAAGAAAACGGTGCAGCGACCGGTGTATTTCGTTAGTTCCCTCCTGCAGGGGGCTAGATCGAGATACTCTGGAGTGTAGAAGTTGCTTTTCGGCCTCCTTATGGCCTCAAGGAAGCTGCGTCACTACTTCCAAGCACACGAGATCACCGTTGTCACTCGCTTCCCGCTGCAACGCATCTTGAGAAACCCAGAGGCAACCGGCAGGGTAGTGGAGTGGGCGTTGGAGTTATCAAGCTTTGCACTCAAGTTTGAAAGCACTTCAACAATCCAGAGCAGAGCCTTGGCAGAGTTCATTGCTGAATGGACACCAACGCAAGACGAAGAGATTCAAGAAACGGCTCTCCCCGGCAAGGAAACAGCGAAAGAATGGGTTATGTACTTCGATGGTGCGTTTTCGCTGCAAGGCGCCGGTGCCGGAGTGCTGCTTGTCGCACCCACCGGGGAGAACCACAAGTACGTGGTCCAAATGCACTTTCCCAGGGAGCAAGCTACAAACAACACTGCTGAGTACGAAGGGCTCCTTGCCGGTCTTCGGATCGCAGTGGACCTTGGAATCAAGAAATTGATCATCCGCAGTGACTCGCAGCTTGTTGTGAAGCAAGTGAATATGGATTACCAAAGCCCATTGATGAGAGCATATGTGGAAGAAGTGAGGAAATTGGAGGAACACTTTGACGGACTGCTAACAGAACACGTCCCTCGTGCGGAAAACAGCATTGCTGATAGCCTATCAAAGTGTGCCGCGCGAAAGCTTCCCGTGGAACCAGGAACCTTTGTGCTCCATTTGAATCAACCCACAGTTACTCCATCAACGCAGGCCAGTAAGAGAAGAAAGTTGAGTACCGGCAAGTACTTTCCAGCGGAGCTCCCAGAAGCCACCGGCAATGACGCTGCTGGGAACAACGACACGGCTGGTGGTGAGCAGCGGCTTAGCGTGGGACCACAGGTTCTTGCCGCGGAAGCAAGCGCTCCCATGGCCGAAGAGAAGCCTTTGGCCCTTGTCGTTGAGCCACAGGCTCCGGCATGGGCACAGCAGATAGTCCGTTTCCTTCAAACAGGAGAACTTCCCGATGAGCAAGAGGAAGCTGAGAAAGTAGCCCGCTAGTCAAGTATGTATCAGTTTGTGGATAGCATCCTATACAGAAAACGACCAAACAGTGTGAAATTGAAGTGTATCTGCCGGGAAGACGGGCTAGAACTGTTGGCGGAGATACATGGAGGCATATGTGGCTCTCACATAGGATCAAGGGCACTTGCCGGCAAGGCTTTCCGGCAAGGATTCTATTGGCCCACCGCCCTCCAGGATGCGACTGAGCTAGTAACCAAGTGTGAAGCGTGCCAGTTCCATTCAAAGAATGTACATCAACCAGCTCAAGCTCTCCAAACGATCCCTCTCTCCTGGCCCTTTTCAGTCTGGGGGCTCGATATCTTGGGCCCTTTCCCCCGCGCTGCCGGGGGCTTCGAGAACTTGTACGTCGCTATCGACAAGTTCACGAAGTGGCCAGAAGTGGAGCCAGTGAGGAAGGTGACAGCGCAATCAGCCGTCAAGTTCTTCAAAGGATTAGTTTGCCATTTCGGGGTTCCTAACAGGATCATCACCGACAACGGCACGCAATTAACGAGCCGCACCTTCATGCAGTACATTCAAGACCTTGGCAGCAAAATCTGTTTTGCATCTATCGCTCACCCGAGAAGCAACGGCCAAGCAGAAAGGATGAATGCTGAAGTGCTGCGTGGTCTCAAGACAAGAACCTTCGACAAGCTGCGCAAGTGCGGAAAGCGTTGGGTTGATGAGCTGCCGGCGGTTCTTTGGTCAGTCAGGACGACACCAAATCGAGCTACCGGCCAAACACCCTTCTCCCTAATCTATGGTGCAGAGGCGGTGCTTCCCACGGAACTCAAATACGGGTCACCTCGAGTACTCGCTTATCATGAAGCTGAGCAAGGGCAACTGCGGCAAGCCGACGCGTTGCTCCTTGAGGAAGATCGTCTTCGGGCGGTTGTGCAAGCTGCACGCTACCAGCAAGCCTTGCGCCGCTACCATAGCCGCAAAGTGCGCGCCCGGAGCCTTGAGGAAGGCGACCTTGTTCTTCGGCACGCCCAGTCCGCCAAAGGATCAAACAAGTTGACGCCGAAGTGGGAAGGCCCATACCGGGTAGTACGAGTCACCAGGCCTGGCGCAGTCCGGTTGGAGACCGAAGATGGCACCCTAGTGCAAAACTCATGGAATATTGAGCATCTTCGCAAGTTCTACCCGTGAGGCGCGGTTGC
Source organism: Elymus sibiricus (assembly GCA_039707655.1). Classification (NCBI taxonomy): domain Eukaryota; kingdom Viridiplantae; phylum Streptophyta; class Magnoliopsida; order Poales; family Poaceae; genus Elymus; species Elymus sibiricus. The sequence continues at coordinate 262,108,305 of CM077674.1, forward strand.
CGGGACATCTCCCGGCAACCCCTTTTGTACAAGCCTTGTCGGGAAGACATGTAACCCTTCGTACAAAGCCAGGCACAGAACCTGTGCATAATAAAGCTAAGTGCTTCGCGACTCCTTAGACATGTTCATTTACGTATCGATGCATATGATGTTGTGATGTACACTTTGGTTTGTATGAGATAGCTAACGAGCCGTCAAGGTTCCCAAAACTCTCTTTTCTCTTCTGCCTTTTTCTTAAAAGGACAAGGGAATCCCTCGCGCGCAAGTTTCCCGGGGGGAGTGGACATGGGTACCATTTCTAAATGACATTCAAGTGATCATTTCATGCAACAAGAAAAACGACGCAGAGAAAAGCTAAGTTGGAAGATTTTAAATTTTTTCCTTAGTTACATTCGCGTTCTCCCTTGAACGATTTTGCACTTTGTATGAGAAACCTGCACGCGAGAGGAACCTTGTCGAGATCGGTCTGCGCTCTAGCTTGCCTCGAGTCCGTTCGGCAAGCCTAGCAGCTGCGTCCTGTCCCGGCAAGTCGCCTTGCCGGCAGCGGCACTTCCAGCATGTTGCTAAGGACCCGTTCCTCAAAGCGCTCGCAGCAAGTGTGCGCACCGGCAAGCTTCTAACAAGCGTAGGGAACACGATCATGCAAAGACAAATGAAACAAGGGAAACGGCGCGCATACATTCAGGCAGCATACGTTATATTACACCATAGGAATAGCACAGGGCTAACAAGAGATTAAATGTATCTTGTACATGGCAGCTCAGTGGTGGATGTGGCGGCAAGCTCAGTCTCGGCGGTTGCCTTGAACCCTGGGGATTTGGAGAACCTTGTCGGCGAGAGGGGCGGCAACCCTGTCGGCAGCGGTGACGTCCGCGCTATCAGGCAACCTCCTGAAGACCCCGAAGAGATCAAGGCCAGGATTGTGATGAGCAAGCTTAAGCAGCACCCTGTACACGACCTCGCCCGCAAATTTCCGGGATTCATCGGCGAACGAAGCAGATCTGTCTTCGTTATGTGTCTTCAAGGCGTCGATGAGGCCCTCGAAGAACTTGGTCAGACGGACGCCGGTGGCCTCCTTGTCATTAACAGTGAAGCCCCAGCTCTTCATGTCCATCACGGCCATCTGGGAGCTGATGCGCTCGGCGGCATCAACAAGCCTGCCTGTCCAAAGGGAGAGGTTCTCATGCAGTTGGGCGTAGTTGTTTTCAGCCTCCTTCTTTGAGGCCTCCTCCCTCTCCAGCTTCTTCGTCAAGACCCTCTCCCTCTCCTTGGCGGATTCCGAAGCTGCTACTACAGTGGCCAGTTGGGATTTCAGATCTTCGATCGCCTTGGCGGCAGCGTCGAGTTCTTGGTTCTTGGATGACAGCTGCACCTGCAAATCTCCTAAAATACGGGCTGCCTTCAACGCTTCATCCTTGAGAGCCTCGATCTCTTTGCCGCTGCCGACGAGATCCTCCCTCAGTTTGGCCACCTGGGATTCCAATTCTGCCTTGGCGGAGTTAGCAGCAGCAACTTTGTCAAGAGCCTCCTTGAGCTTGGCGGCGTTCTCCAAAGCCTGGGCTTCGATGGATTTCTTGTGCCCATCTTCCAGCACTTGGGTCCGCTGCTTAAGGAGCGCTTCAATTTCATCATCCTTGCCATGAAGAGTAGCGGCAAGGGCTCCTTCCCGTGCGGCAAGATCTTTTTCCTTGGCGTTGAGCCACGTTTCGCGCTCCGTCAGCTTGCCGTCATGGGTCGCTGCTGTTTCGGTGGCAGCATTGAGGTTGCGGGCCTGTTGATTGTACCACGTGCGCAGCTCGTTCGCCTTCTCCCTCAGCTTCCGGTCGACCAAATCTGCAGCTTTGCGCTTCTCATGCACCTTGTCCCACCTCCGGCTGTACCGCTCCTGGACGCCCTTGAACCCGACAGCCATGATTTCCATGAAGGCAAGGTCTTCGGCGTTGTTGGCCGCGTCAGTGGACTCATCATTTCTTTGGACTAAGGGAAGCAAGATCCGAGCTATCTCTTCATCAAAACTTGGTCCCGCGGTGCCGGAAGGACTAGGGGCTCCAGACCCGTACTGGGGAGCGACCAGCGCCAAGTCGCTTGACAGGGCTTGCAGGGTCGACACCACCAATTGGCTGCCGGAGGATGGCACATCGGTATTGGCAGGCGCCTTCTCCGCATCCACCCTGACGGGGTCAGGCACGCTGCCAGTGGGTTTCTCGGACCCGTCGGGAAGCGTTCCAGCCTCCTCGGCGGCCCGCGCTGGGCCCTCTTCAGTGGCGACTTTGGCGGCCTCCTCAGCAGCGTCCCTTGCAATGTTAGCCACCTCCACAAGGACTTCACGTTTGTTGGGAGAGGCTTGAGCTATAGATTGAGGCGGAGGCAAGGGTAAGATAGGATTCAGAATCATGAGTCAAGTTCAAAAAAACAAAAAAGAGAGAGAATAGATAAAGAAGAAATGTTCCATGGAAAGTGCCCAAGGACAAGAGGATTACCCGTTGGCGTCTGTTCAGGAGGGACGTCCCCTCCCCCGGCAGCTTGCGCCGCCGGCGTGCGGTCTTCTCCGGCCCCGCTTGTCGGGATGGACTCCGCGCGGATAGGCTCATCGGTGGAGGCCCTTGTCTGAGAGGCACTCTCCGGAACGCTGGTTGACGGGGGGACCACAGCGGAGTCCACCTCCTGGCGATCTTCTTCTTGACGGGGCTCCCCCGCTTCTTTGTCAAGCTCGAGGGGAGGAACTTCAGTACTGGCTCCGACGGGCGGGATTTGCTCCACATCCTCATGCCGGGGGCTAGGATGGGGGCTGATGACGATGGTTTCGGCCGTCGCAACCCCCTGCTCAACGCTCGCCGTGGGGCCTTGTGTTGCTGCGGGCCTGGCCCGCTTCGACCGGTGCGCGAGAAGCTCTGGGTCCCTGTCAAGACGGAAGAAATCGAGTTAGAACGACAGCAAGATAGAATTGGAGCTTACCAGAGATGAGCTAAATCCCTTACTCCTCTTCCTCCTCGAACGCGCCGAAGATGTCAAAGTCATACATCATTGGCGGAGGCTACTCCCTTGCCATCTTAAGCACCGGGGGAGGAGAAGCTGTCGGGTTGGCGGGCTCGACTTCCTCGACAACCTCTTGCCGGGAAGACGAGGGCTGAGTTCGGGGACGCCGGGACGATTGCCGCCGAACTTCTTCCTGGAGGCCGGTCTTGGTGGTCGTCTTCTTTACCGTAGGGCCGGCCACCGGCGAAGGAGGACGCACCGGCTCTTGGCTAATCGCTCTCCGAAGGCGGTGCCTCCTCTTCGGGGCTCGAGGGCCTTCCTCGTCTTCGGGCTCTTCGACGGCCTCAGATCCGGCAGCCTCGGGCCCGGCAACGTCGGTCCCGACAAACTCGGCCTCAGCGGCCTCGTCCTCGATGGGCTCCTCTTCTTGTCCCTCGGTGGCCTCTTCCTCGGAGTGCTCATCCTCCTTGTCCTCGGCTGCCGCAGCTCTAGAACCGCTCGCCGCGTTGATCCTCGTGATCTCCACGGCCTTGCTGGTAATGTACACCAGCTCCTCTGCAGTGGTAGCCAGGATGAGGTCCGTCTCCTTCCGGGAAGCTACCTCCGTCATGTTGGAGGCCCACTCCATTTCGAACTCCAAGGAGGGCAGAACCCAGTCTGCTTTTACTCCGTGAGCGTCGTAGTCCGGCATCACCGCCAAGATGGAGTCCTTGGCGGAATTGATATGCAGCGGGACGATTTTGTCCGGCAAGTGGAACGTGCCGGTTCTCCGGAACAACGCTTCACAGAGGCTGGCGTGCTCCATAACCGACAAGTTGTTGCTGCGACCGGGGTACAATCTCAGGATGTCGGCGGCGTTCTGGTACTCCCAGGCGAACCTCCCCCTCTTCTGCAACGGCGCTATGCGTCGCCGGAGGAAATCGGCGCCAACCATCTGTTGGGGAACGTCGCATGGGAAACAAAAAATTTCCTACGCACACGCAAGATCTATCCATGGTGATGAGCATCTACGAGAGGGAGAGTGAATCTACATACCCTTGTAGATCGCTAAGCGGAAGCGTTAAGAAACGCGGTTGATGTAGTTGAACGTCTTCGCGATCCAAATTGCAAGTCGTCCCTCGATACAAACACGATCTAGCGCCGAACGGACGGCACCTCCGCGTTCAACACACGTACGGCTTGATGACGCCTTCACCTCCTCGATCCAGCGAGCGATGGTGAAGTAGTGGATGAGTTCCGGCAGCACGACGGCGTGGTGATGGTGGTGAGGAACAATCTATGTAGGGCTTCGCCAAGCACTACGGAGATTGTGACGGGAGGAACTAGAGGGTTAGGGTTGCCGGCACACGGCTTGGGAAATCTTGATGTCTCCCGTGTGCTAGCCTTGCCCCTCTATTTATATGTTGAGCCCTGGGGTCTAAACTTGGAGAGAAAGCCTCCACAAGGTCGGTTTTGCCCGCACAAGGTCGGTTTGGCCCGCACGGAAAGAGTCCCACTCGGATTCCAGCAGTACCGCGTACAAGCGGTAGTACCGCTCATGAGCGGTAGTACCGCTTGAGCGGTAGTACCGCTTCACACAAGCGGTAGTACCGCTTACGCGGTAGTACTGCCTTACCAGCGGTAGTACTGCTTAAGGCAGCAGCAAAACTTCCTTTTGCACTTTCCAATACCTCGTGGGCTTTACCCCTTTGGTCCATATAAAGTGTTGCTGCACCCGAACACTTCGGTAAACATCCGAAACCCCTTCCGGTGAATTCCGGAACCCTTCCGGAGATCAAAACACTATTATCACATATATCAATCTTTACCTCGGGACTCTTCCGGAGATCCTCGTCATGTACGGGATTTTATCCGGGACTCCGAACAACCTTCGGTCACCAACACAATAACTCAACTATACTAATCGTCACCAAACGTTAAGTGTGTAGACCCTGCGGGTTCGAGAACTATGTAGACATGACCGAGACACCTCTACGGTCAATAACCAATAGCGGGACCTGGATGCCCATATTGGTTCCTACATATTCTACGAAGATCTATATCGGTCGAACCTCTATGTCAAGGATTCAGTTAATCCCGTATGTTGTTCCCTTTGTTCTTCGGTATGTTACTTGCCCGAGATTCGATCGTCGGTATCTCTATACCTAGTTCAATCTCGTTATCGGCAAGTCTCTTTACTCGGTCTGTAATACAAGATCTCGTGGCTAACACTTTAGTCACATTGCTTGCAAGGCTCATTGTGATGTTGTATTACCGAGTGGGCCCTGAGATACCTCTCCGTCACACGGAGTAACAAATCCCAGTCTTGATCCATGCCAACCCAACAGACACCCTCGGAGATACCTGTAGAGCATCTTTATAGTCACCCAGTAACGTTGCGACGTTTGATACACACAAGGTATTCCTCCGTTGTCAGTGAGTTGCATGATCTCATGGTCATAGGAACAGATACTTGACATGCAGAAAACAATAGCAATAAACTGACATGATCATATGCTACGTTTACAGTTTGGGTCTTGTCCATCACATCATTCTCCTAATGATGTGATCCCGTTATCAAATGACATCTCATGTCCATGGCTAGGAAACCTTCACCATCTTTTGATCAACGAGCTAGTTAACTAGAGGCTTACTAGGGACACAGTGTTGTCTATGTACCCACACATGTATTTGAGTTTCCAATCAATACAATTAAAGCATGGATAATAAACGATTATCATGAACAAGGAAATATAATAATAACCAATTTATTATTGCCTCTAGGGCATATTTCCAACAGTCTCCCACTTGCACTAGAGTCAATAATCTAGTTCACATCACTATGTGATTTACATTGTAATGAATCGAACACCCATGCAGTTCTGGTGTTGTTCATGTTTAGCCCTTGGAAGAGGTTTAGTCATCGGATCTGCAACATTCAGATCCGTGTGTACTTTGCAAATATTTTTGTCGTCCTCCTTGTTGTAATCGCGGATGGAATTGAAACGTCGCTTTATGTGTCTGGTCCTCTTGTGAAATCTTGGTTCCTTGGCTAGAGCAATGGCACCAGTATTATCACAAAATAGAGTCATTGGGTTAAGCGCACTAGGCACTACTCCAAGATCTGTCATGAACTCCTTCATCCAGACACCTTCCTTCGCCGCCTCCGAGGCAGCGATGTACTCCGCTTCGCATGTAGAATCAGCTACCACGCTTTGCTTGGAATTGCACCAGCTAACCGCACCCCCATTAAGAATAAATACGTATCCGGTTTGCGACTTAGAGTCATCCGGTCAGTGTCAAAGCTTGCATCGACGTAACCTTTTACGATGAGCTCTTGATCACCTCCATAAACGAGAAACATGTCCTTAGTCCTTTTCAGGTACTTCAGGATATTCTTGACCGCCGTCCAGTGTTCCATTCCTGGATCACTTTGAAACCTTCCGACCATACTTATGGCAAGGCTGACATCGGGTCTTGTGCACAGCATTGCATACATGATAGAGCCTATGGCTGAAGCATAGGGGATGACACTCATCTTTTCTCTATCTTCTGCAGTCACTGGGCATTGAGTCTTACTCAACTTCACACCTTGCAAAACAGGCAAGAACCCCTTCTTGGACTGATCCATTTTGAACTTCTTCAAAATCTTATCAAGGTATGTGCTTTGTGAAAGTCCTATTAAACGTCTTGATCTATCTCTATAGATCTTGATGCCTAATATGAAAGCAGCTTCTCCTAGGTCCTTCATTGAAAAACTCTTGTTCAAATATTCCTTCACGCTTTCCAACATTTCTATATTGTTTCCAATCAGTAATATGTCATCCACATATAATATTAGAAACGCTATAGAGCTCCCACTCACTTTCTTGTAAATACAAGCTTCTCCGTAAACTTGTATAAACTCGAACGCTTTGATCACCTCATCAAAGTGAAGATTCCAACTCCGAGATGCTTGCACCAGTCCATAAATGGATCGCTGGAGTTTGCAAACTTTGTCAGCATTCTCTGGATCGACAAAACCTTCTGGTTGCATCATATACAACTCTTCCTTAAGGAAACCGTTAAGGAACACTGTTTTGACATCCATCTGCCAAATTTCATAATCGAAAAAGGCAGCTATTGCTAACATGATTCTGACGGACTTAAGCATCGCTACGGGTGAGAAGGTCTCATCGTAGTCAACTCCTTGAACTTGTGAAAAACCCTTTGCCACAAGTCGAGCTTTATAGACGGTGACATTACCGTCCGCGTCCGTGTTCCTCTTAAAGATCCATTTGTTCTGAAAGGCCTTACGCCCTTCAGGTAATACTTCCAAAGTCCACACTTTGTTATCATACATGGATCCCATCTTGGATTTCATGGCCTCTAACCACTTCTCGGAATCCGGGCCCATCATCGCTTCTCCATAGCTCGTAGGTTCATCGTTGTCCAACAACATGACCTCTAAGACAGGGTTGCCGTACCACTCAGGAGCAATACGCGTCCTTGTCGACCTACGAGGTTCGATAGCAACTTGATCCGAAGCTTGATGATCATCATCAACTTCCTCTTCAGCTGATGTAGGCTCTACAGAAACATCTTTCTGTGCTGCGCTACTCTCAGGTTGAAGTAAAGGTTCAATAACCTCATCAAGTTCTATCTTCCTCCCACTCAATTCTTTCGAGAGAAACTCTTTCTCAAGAAATGTTCCGTTTTTAGCGACAAACACTTTGCCTTCGGATCTGAGGTAGAAGGTATACCCAACTGTCTCTTTTGGTATCCTATGAAGACGCATTTCTCCGCTTTGGGTTCCAGCTTTTCAGGCTGAAGCTTTTTGACATAAGCATCACATCCCCAAACTTTAAGAAACGACAACTTTGGCTTCTTGCCAAACCAAAGTTCATATGGCGTTGTCTCAACGGATTTCGATGGTGCCCTATTTAAAGTGAATGCAGCTGTCTCTAATGCATAACCCCAAAATGATAGTGGCAAATCGGCAAGAGACATCATAGATCGCACCATATCCAATAAGGTTCAATTACGACGTTCGGACACACCATTACGCTGTGGTGTTCCAGGCGGTGTCAGTTGTGAAACAATTCCACATTGTCTTATGTGACTGCCAAACTCATAACTCAGATATTCTCCTCCTCGATCAGATCGTAGGAATTTAATCTTCTTGTTACAATGATTCTCAACTTCACTCTGAAATTGTTTGAACTTTTCAAACGTTTCAGACTTGTGTTTCATTAAGTAAATATACCCATATCTACTTAAGTCATCAGTGAAGGTGAGAAAGTAACGATAACTACCGCGCGCCTCAATACTCATCGGACCGCACACATCAGTATGTATGATTTCCAACAAGTCACTTGCCCGTTCCATTGTTCCAGAGAACGGCGTTTTAGTCATCTTGCCCATGAGGCATGGCTCGCATGTGTTAAGTGATTCAAAATCAAGTGACTCCAAAAGTCCATCAGCATGGAGCTTCCTCATGCGTTTTACGCCAATATGACCTAAACGGCAGTGCCACAAGAAAGTGGTATTATCATTATCAATTCTACATCTTTTGGCATCAATGTTATGAACATGTGTATCATTACTATCGAGATTCAATAAGAATAAACCCCTCACTTCGGGTGCATGACCATAAAAGATATTACTCATATAAATAGAACAACCATTATTCTCTGATTTAAATGAGTAACCATCTCGCAATAAACAAGATCCAGATATAATGTTCATGCTTAACGCAGGCACTAAATAACAATTATTCAGGTTCATCACTAATCCCGATGGTAATTGAAGAGCGAGCGTGCCGACCGCGATCACATCAACCTTGGAACCATTTCCCACGCGCATCGTCACTTCATCCTTTGCCAGCCTCCGTCTATTCCGCAGTTCCTGTTTAGAGTTGCAAATATGAGCAACCGCACCGGTATCAAATACCCAGGCACTACAACGAGAGTTGGTAAGGTACACATCAATAACATGTATATCATATATACCTTGTTTGTTGTTGGCCGCCTTCTTGTCAGCCAAATACTTGGGGCAGTTCCGCTTCCAGTGTCCAGTTCCCTTGCAATGAAAGCACACAGTTTCTGGTTTGGGTCCAGCCTTGGGTTTCTTCACCGGAGGAGCAACTGCTTTGCCACTCTTCTTGGAGTTACCCTTCTTACCCTTGCCATTTTTCTTGAAACTAGTGGTTTTATTGACCATCAACACTTGATGCTCCTTCTGAATTTCAGACTCAGCGACTTTCAGCAAACAGCTCGGCGACTGACTTGTTCATCCCGTGCATGTTATAGTTCAACACGAAGCTCTTGTAGCTAGGTGGCAATGATTGAAGAACTCTGTCAGTGATAGCCTCTGGCGGAAGGGGCATCCCTAATTCAGCCAGACGGGTGGAGTACCCAGACATTCTGAGTATGTGATCACTAACAGACCCGTTCTCCTCCATCTTGCAAGTATAGAACTTATCGGAGGTCTCATACCTCTCGATCCGGGCATTCTTCTGAAAGATAAACATCAACTCCTGGAACATCTCATATGCTCCATGACGTTCAAAACGTCTTTGAAGTCCCGGTTCTAAGCCATACAATATTGCACATTGAACTATTGAGTAATCTTCAGAACGAGCCTGCCAGGCGTTCACAACGTCTAGAGACTCAACTGGAGCGGGTGGATCACCAAGCGGTGCATCAAGGACATAAGCCTTCTGGGAAGCCGTAAGGATAATCCTTAGATTACAGGCCCAGTCCACAAAGTTACTTCCATCATCTTTCAACTTAGCTTTCTCTAGGAACGCATTAAAATTCAGGGGTGCTACTGCGCGAGCCATGATCTACAACATAAATATAGCAAAGACAACTTAGACTATTGTTCAAGATAATGAGTTTAGTTAATCATATTACTTAAAAAACTCCCACTCAAATTGACATCCCTCCGGTCATTCGAGTGTCACATGATCCAAATCCACCAACTCAAGTCCGATCATCACGTGAGTTGAGGTGGTTTCAATGGTGAACATCTTCATGTTGATCATATCTACTATATGACTCATGTTCGACCTTTCGGTCTCTTGTGTTCCGAGGCCATGTCTGTACATGCTAGGCTCGTCAAGTTTAACCCGAGTGTTCCGCACGTGCAACACTGGCTTGCACCCGTTGTATGCGAACGTAGAGTCTATCACACCCGATCATCACGTGGTGTCTCGAAACGACGAACTTTCGCAATGGTGCACACTCGGGGAAAACACAATTTTTATCTTGAAATTTAAGTGAGGGATCACCTTATAATGCTACCGTCGTCCTAAGCAAAATAAGATGCATAAAAGGATTAACATCACATGCAAATCATAAGTGACATGATATGGCCATGAACTTGTGCTTTTGATCTCCATCTCCAAAGCACCGGCATGATCTCCATCGTCACCGGCATGACACCATGATCTCCATCATCTTGATCTCCATCAATGTGTCGCCATGAGGTTGTCGCGCCGACTGTTGCTTCCACGACTATTGCTAACTCATAGCGATAAAGTAAAGCAAAACGTCGAAAATAATTAAAGACAACTCTATGGCTCCTGCCAGTTGCCGTACTCATCGACATGCAAGTCGTGATGTTCTATACAACACATGATCATCTCATACATCACATATATGTCATCATGTAATTGGCCATATCACATCACAACATACCCTGCAAAAACAAGTTAGACGTCCTCTAATTGTTGTTGCAAGTTTTACGTGGCTGCTACGGGTATCTAGCAAGAACAATCCTTACCTACGCAAAAACCACAACGGTGATACAAAAAATGCTTTTCAACCTTCTCAAGGACCGCCTTTGTCAAATCCGATCCGACTAAAGTAGGAGAGACAGACACCCGCCAGCCATCTTTATGCAACGAAGTTACATGTCAGTTGATGGAACCGGTCTCTCGTACGCGTACGAGTAATGTTGGTCCGAGCCGCTTCATCCCACAATACCGCCGAAACAAGAAAATACCAAGGGAGGAAGCAATCTGAATATCAACGCCCACAAACTCCTTTGTGTTCTACTCGAGATCTCATCTACACATAGACCTAGCTCAGATGCCACTGTTGGGGAACGTCGCATGGGAAACAAAAAATTTCCTACGCACACGCAAGATCTATCCATGGTGATGAGCATCTACAAGAGGGAGAGTGAATCTACATACCCTTGTAGATCGCTAAGCGGAAGCGTTAAGAAACGCGGTTGATGTAGTCGAACGTCTTCGCGATCCAAATTGCAAGTCGTCCCTCGATCCAAACTCGATCTAGCGCCGAACGGACGGCACCTCCGCGTTCAACACACGTATGGCTTGATGACGCCTTCACCTCCTCGATCCAGCGAGCGATGGTGAAGTAGTGGATGAGTTCCGGCAGCACGACGGCATGGTGATGGTGGTGAGGAACAATCTCTGCAGGGCTTCGCCAAGCACTACGGAGATTGTGACAGGAGGAACTAGAGGGTTAGGGTTGCCGGCACACGGCTTGGGAAATCTTGATGTCTCCCGTGTGCTAGCCTTGCCCCTCTATTTATATGTTGAGCCCTGGGGTCTAATCTTGGAGAGAAAGCCTCCACAAGGTCGGTTTTGCCCGCACAAGGTCGGTTTGGCCCGCACGGAAAGAGTCCCACTGGGATTCCAGCAGTACCGCGTACAAGCGGTAGTACCGCTTGAGCGGTAGTACCGCTTCACACAAGCGGTAGTACCGCTTACGTAGTAGTACTGCCTTACCAGCGGTAGTACCGCTTAAGGCAGCAGTAAAACTTCCTTTTGCACTTTCCAATACCTCGTGGGCTTTACCCCTTTGGTCCATATAAAGTGTTGCTGCACCCGAACACTTCGGTAAACATCCGGAACCCCTTCCGGTGAATTCCGGAACCCTTCCGGAGATCAAAACACTATTATCACATATATCAATCTTTACCTCCGGACTCTTCTGGAGATCCTCGTCATGTCCAGGATTTTATCCGGGACTCCGAACAACCTTCAGTCACCAACACAATAACTCAACTATACTAATCGTCACCAAACGTTAAGTGTGTAGACCCTGCGGGTTCGAGAACTATGTAGACATGACCGAGACACCTCTACGGTCAATACCAAAAGCGGGACCTGGATGCCCATATTGGTTCCTACATATTCTACGAAGATCTATATCGGTCGAACCTCTATGTCAAGGATTCAGTTAATCCCGTATGCTATTCCCTTTGTTCTTCGGTATGTTACTTGCCCGAGATTCGATCGTCGGTATCTCTATACCTAGTTCAATCTCGTTATCGGCAAGTCTCTTTACTTGGTCCGTAATACAAGATGTCGTGGCTAACACTTTAGTCACATTGCTTGCAAGGCTCATTGTGATGTTGTATTATCGAGTGGGCCCTGAGATACCTCTCCGTCACACGGAGTAACAAATCCCAGTCTTGATCCATGCCAACCCAACAGACACCCTCGGAGATACCTGTAGAGCATCTTTATAGTCACCCAGTAACGTTGCGACGTTTGATACACACAAGGTATTCCTCCGGTGTCAGTGAGTTGCATGATCTCATGGTCATAGGAACAGATACTTGACATGCAGAAAACAATAGCAATAAACTGACACAATCATAGGCTACGTTTATAGTTTGGGTCTTGTCCATCACATCATTCTCCTAATGATGTGATCCCATTATCAAATGACATCTCATGTCCATGGCTAGGAAACCTTCACCATCTTTTGATCAACGAGCTAGTTAACTAGAGGCTTACTAGGGACACAGTGTTGTCTATGTACCCACACATGTATTTGAGTTTCCAATCAATACAATTATAGCATGGATAATAAACGATTATCATGAACAAGGAAATATAATAATAACCAATTTATTATTGCCTCTAGGGCATATTTCCAACACCATCTCTATGGTCAACTTGGCGGCCCTGAGACGGGCGATCCTGTTCAGTGTCGGACGGAGCTTGGCATATGTGGCACCTATGCTGCTCCAGTTCTTGCCGCACCCAACCTTCACGGTGCGCGGTATGCAGAATTGGGGAAAGTCCTTCTCCTGGATCCAGCACCACTCGGCCCTCCACTCTTCCCACTTGAGGTGAAGCTTCCTAGGAAGGTACTCGCCCTTCGTCTTCGCCCTGGGAATCCAAGCAATGCTGCCGGAAAGAGATTTATCTTCGATCCGGGGAATGAAGAAATGCCGGAACAAATCCACATTGGGCGCCACTCCGACGAAATTCTCGCACAGATGGGCGACGACCGCCATGCAGGTCATCGCATTCGGAGTGAAGTCCAGCAGTCTGAACCCGTAACTGAACATCATCGCACTGAAGAAATCTGAGTAGGGAGGGACTAAACCACAATAGAAGTACGCGCAGAAAAACGGATAAGAATCTGCGGGGTCTTTATCGCCTTCAGGGAGCACTACGGGCGCCTTGCGATCCTTGGTGTCTCTCCCCTACATATACGCGTACCACCTGATCAGCTCGTTGGCATCCAAGGAGCACGGCGAGAAGATTGCATTTTCCCTCCGCCGCTTTTCCAACTCCTCCAGCGCCTTCTTCTTCTCCTCCGCCTTGGGATCGAGCGGCTTGGCGGGCTTCTTCTTCCCCGCCGCGTCGGCTCTCTTTGGCGCCATCAGGGGTCGAAGGGGAAGAAGGCAGTCGATTGGGGATGCGAAGCGGCGGCGGCGGAAGCAGTTCTAGCTTGAGGAGAAAGATGAAGCAGGGGAAAGCAGGGGCGAATGAGCCGCGCCTCCTCGCGTTTGTCTTTTTTATGGGGAAGGCGCGCGGGGGGGGGGGGGGGGGGGCTGGCCCTTCACTGTTTTGCCCCAGCCACGTTCTTTCACAGGCGCACTACCTCAAAATAACCGCAACAGTCCAAGTCCCCACGACCCGCATTAAATGCGTGGATTGGACGTGCGTCAGGATAATCATCATGACCAAAATTGTAACAATAGTTTCCCGCATGTCTGTGTATTACTTGGGCCTAGCCCAATGATGCTTCAGACGCGCGTATGGCCCAGGCCCGGGGGCTCCTGTCGGTGTATAAAACATGGGTATTTTATACCCTGACTTATGCACAGACAGTAGCAGCCACCTTGCCGGCCAAGGCCTTGCCAGGAACTGCCAAGGCCAAGACTCCAAGTCCAGCCGAAGGAGCTACCAGAGAGAAGCTCAAGGCTCGGCACTCAACCAGTACCAAAGGTGAAGACACTGCTTGCCGGCAAGCATAAACCGACAAGATGAAGACCCGGCAAGCTCCATGCCGGCAAGCTTATGCCAGCCCTCCAGCGCTCCATCTCGCCGCACAGGTGTTCGCTGATGCGTGAGGTGTCGACCGCGCAGGTTGGTTGGTGAAGCTTGTCGGGCACGTGTCAGCTCGCTGGGACAAGATTTGCCTCTAATGACACCCGTCCAGGAGGCGTGTAGAGATAATACGAGGTAGCTGGGCAAGCGGTGTAGAAACCTTGCCGGGACTGCCTCTCCACGCTACACCTAAGCACTGCATTTAATGCCTTTGTCCTAAACTGGCAGAGTTAGGTATGATAGCACTGTTCACTATCTAGTCACACTGTAATTACTGTTTTGCCACTGTGGTAACCCCTTGGACTATAAAAGGAGGGCCAAGGCAACAGTTTAGGGGATTCGGACCCCTTTTCAAACACAAGCACCTCTCGCGTAGCTGCTCTCTCCGCACCTTGCCGGGAGAAGCGCTCCTTGTACTGTGCTTCCACACCACTAATACACCAAAAGCAGGAGTAGGGTTTTACGCTTCTCAGCGGCCCGAACCTGGGTAAAATCCCCCGCGTTCCATTGTTCATGCTCTTTGTGCACGCCGATCCTCCCCGCCGAACCACAAAGGGGATGCATGGCCCCATAGATGAACGTACCCCGACAAGTATGTTCCTTGTTGGGAAGAGGAGCAGAGACATTTGTGGTCGATTGGTTAGGTCGAGTTGGTCTGCCTTAATATCCAGGAAATGCTAGGAGCAGACTGGCCTTGGAGAGACTAGACTGATTGTAACAGTAGTGAGCCTACGGTTGCAGAGAGCTTTCATGTAGGGGATTGAAAGACTTTCGAGCAGCAGCGGCAATACAACCCCATATTTTCCACTAGGCGCACTTTCCCGATTTTACTCATGATGCTTAGGGTTTCCACCTTTTATGTACACTACGATCTGCCTAGGTGTTTTGTGTTGCACTAGCAATTCTCCACCCTTCAAGCTAAGAACATGCCACTCATAATTCCAAAGCTTACTTGTTCAAATACAAATATGATATTAGTTAAACAGACACATTTAATTGGTCACAAATGTTCTTACTTCAGTTTTGAAATGGATGTGCATCACATATAGAGAGACAAGAGGGAATTGTATTTCTCTGTGCACGCTGGTTCATCATGGGTGGGCAACGGACATTATATTGAAAGACGTGTAATATCCACAATCTCCATGCTCTTCTGTTCTTCTTCAACATGTTCCTCTTCTCTTTTTTCTTTAATAAGTACAATATGTTCCATTTCGGGAAGAGGAGTAGAGACATTTGTAGTTGACATGTCTTTTATGCTGCTTCTAATAGATGATTTCAACACATGGAGTTGGTCTACCATAATATCCAGGAAATGCTGGGAGCTGAGTGGCCATTGAGAGACTAGACTGATAGTAATAGTAGTGCACCTTCAGTTGAAGAGAGCTTTTCACTAATGCAGGATGCTGCTAACACGACACATGTTTCAGAGACCCTTCGACCAAACTGTGTGCGATGCATGAATCGCAAACGATATCGTAATAAAACCATCACCAATAAGACGAACTACGTGCGATGGAAGAGACATCAAGCATGATTCAGATTAGAGACGCGTGTGCGATACGTGGCATACAGTTCATCAACACGAACTGTTTGCGATGAGCCAGAACAACAGAAACGGTCAGCCAGCTCGAGGTGTGTGCGATATACGGCATACAGTTCACTCGGATGAACTGTTTGTGATTAGCCAACACAACAAAAATGGTGGGTCGAATTAATCTGGTCCTCGTACTACAACAACAAAATTCCTCATGCTTGCGAACCCTGTGGATCCTTCTGGTGGCGAGACGTCCTCAAACTGACTCATGTTTATCGTGGCATTTCGAAAGTGACAGTTCACCAAGGAGATAAGGTGCTAATGTGAAAGGATCTATGGCTTGATACTGTCCTAGCTGAATCTCATCCGCGAGCATTCTCTTTTGTGATAAATGAAGACATCTCTGTTAAAGATTTCTTGGGGACCACAGAGCTGGGTTTGGCGTTCCAGCTCCCCCTTTCCATGCAGGCGTACGAGGAGGTTAGGGATTTGAAACACTTATCAGTGAACACAGGTGGTGTGGATAACACAGGGACTATCGACGTGTGGTCTTATTCTTGGGGCTCGCAAAAATTCTCTGCCAGGAGATATTACAAGTTTTACTTCAGAGATATCAAGGCTCATCAAGCCTATATCTGGCTGTGGAAATCCAAAGTCACAATGAAAATCAAGGTCTTTGGATGGTTGCTCCACTCTGATAGGCTTAACACAAGAAACATGTTGAAGAGACGGCACTACAACATTGGAGATGATCTCAGCTACAATCTTTGAGCGCACCAAATTGAAGAAGATATTGACCACCTGATATTTCACTGCCCTTTTAGAAAAACTTGTTGGTCAAGACTCGGGATGGATTTTGGACCTCTGGACTCACGTTACTCCCTGATAGCCCATCTAGGCGCGCCTGGGAAAGGCCCATGTTCATGGAAACATTTCTGCAAGCTGCCTGGAGTGTGTGGAAGGAAAGAAACAACAAACATTTCAGAAGAATCCCCCCACTCATCAATCCTGGCTGGCTAGATTCAAGAAAGACTTCGGTCTCCTCCAGCATAGGGTCCAGGAAGATAACAAAACATTTGTACTCTCTTTCCTAGACTCAATCTAGACCCCCTTCTACTCTGCTCCCCCCTATTGTAACCTAGAGAACACCCCCCCCCCCCACAACACCTCCCACAAAACTATGGGTGTGATGATGTATTTATCCATGTAAAGTGTAACCACCCCCTTCTATATAATAGAAAATAGTGGGAGCCTCTCTCACTATCTAAAGTTTCAAAAAAAATAGAAACAGTTAGCCAGATCAAGGTGTGTGCGATAGACGGCATACAGTTCACTCAGATGAACTGTTTGCGATGAGCCGAAACAACAGAAACGGTTCAACTTAACAAGATGTGTGTGATATGCGGCAAACAGGTCAGTAATCAGAAATGTGTGGGAAGACCGATAACAACACAGACAATTCCGGCTAATAAGCCATGTGTGTTGTGGGCAAACGGTTGGTGGCAAATAATTGTCAGCGATTGATGAATTCATCACCGATGGGTTCTGTAGTTTAGTCCGTGTGTGATGTGATTTGCTCTGTCTGCACAACATCTATACTCTATCTACAGAACAACATCATATATACTTATAAGAACATGATTTCATAACCAAATTAAACATCCAGTTACATAACTGACTACAGATAGCGTTTGCACATCTAAGTAAACAATTACATACGTAATAAACTAGGAGAAACGATCATCAAATCAACTACTTCTTGTTGTGATGCTTGCCTACAATGCTCTGCTTATGGCTCGATCCCTCGTCGTCTACAGGAAGGAGGCACTTCCTCATGTCAATGATCTACATGTACATCTCTTAGCATGTGTACGCGTCCATGGCCACGTACTTGAGGTGATCTTCATCCAGTATCTGGCGGGGAAGGAGGGCAGGTCACCTCGCCTAGGATGCATGCCCAGCGCCGCCGCTGTAGCAGGTTGAGTGATTTGGCTTCTTCTACAGCCCATCTGAACAGCTGCACCGGGTTCGTATACCATTCTGCAGGCATGCACGTTCTCTCCTCCGCAGTCGACTCCGTGAATATGATCTCTGCCATTAGCGCTAGCTCCAAGTCGATGCGACGCAGCCAGATGCTGACATCCCTTAGCATCTCTGCCCTGAGATCGACTTGCGCCTCCGCCTTGTGCTTTGCCATGCGCAACTCCTTCGAACATGTCTCCAATTGATGACTCCCTTCCTTGTTCTGATTTTCCCTTGCTGCCCACCACCTCCAACGCAGCCCCGGCATGTCCTCTGGTGCCACTGATCTGTGAGTCCAGAGTAATGGATCCCCTCTGATAGATATGTGGGTTTCGCTCAACGGCGGCAGTGTCGCGGGCCGCAGCGAGAGGGAAGCCCACGGGATGATGGGATCTAGGGGATTATCCAGGCCGAATCCGATGGGTGTGGCGGGGAGGCGAGCGCGGAAGACCAGATTTGGGGGCTGCAAGAGGAAAGAGATGATAGAGAGCGAAGAGAGGATAGAGAGCGAAGGAGGAGCAGTGCAACCAAGGTGAACAGGGAGTGGGCAAGGAGGAAAAATTGACCGCGCCAAATTGCCAATGAACACATCCCATTAATTAAGATACTGTAATTGCGAGAGTAGAATTATTGCCCACTTCCTTGTCGTTTTCCTCTTCCACCACGCATGCATGCAAACATAATTAAATTTTGAAGGTAGTTGGTTGGCTCATATGTGGGAGGGGAAAAACTAAAAACTAAAAACACTTTCAATGATGAGAAAGGCAATCAGGCAATTGGTGCTAATTAAGAAAGGGCGACTAAAATTCTTGGAAAAATCCGAATTGTCTTAGGCGCCCTACGCACCTGGATGGAGGGAGTACAATTGTTTCGTGTGCGATTATGTGTGTACAAAAACCTTTGAAAATGCAAACGAGTTGTTTACGATGGTAGGAGCATCGCACACGATGCATGGTGCGAGTACTCGTGAGTGATGATTTGTAAGTTACACATGTGTTTCCTTATGTTAACACATGTGTGATAACACGTGAGACCGCATATGGTTGTGTGCTAGGAATTGTGTGCTCCACTTAGTCTTCCCACGCTCTAGCGATGGCTTACCGCGCAAGCACCAGCCACAGGTGTAAATTGTAAATCCCCAATCCCCTAGCCAGCTGCTAGCTAGCTATAAATAACCACAACAATGGCCGGCGGCAGCGACTCAATACTGATCCCCGTTCTAGCTAGTTACCCACACATACCGGCATACCCGGCCACAACGGCCGACGATCGGATGGAGTTGGGCGATAGCGGAATCGAGGTTGCCGGCGCGATGGTCGGCTTTGCGGTCGACGGCCATGCCGCCGCCTCTCCCGACGACAGCTAGACGAGGCAGGAAACGCGGTATGAGCAAGCCACCAAGTTAGCTAGGGTCGTCCTGAAAGCGGCTAGGGATCGCCAGTGGGCGATACTATGGGCTCGGCGTAGAGTGCAGTGGATGGTGCAGGCGGCGGAGCAGGAACCGCGATGATGCAAGGACAACTGTGGCAGTGGCGGCCACCGCACGAGGCGCGGGCTTATGTCCCAGATGGAGGAGGGCGCAGCGCCGGGCGTCGCCGGGGCAGGCCTGGGGGCAGTGACGGCAGCCCTGGTAAGAGCCAACGTCTCGTTGGCCGCCAGGACGATGTACGCAGAGCCGGCGGTCGCGGCAGCCCTGGTGAGAGCTGCGCCCGAGGCAGTACCGGCGATCATCGATGTCGAGGCTACCCCAGCCTCGATCGATCAAGGTGTAGGTCATCGACTTGGCGTCCTCCTCTCTTCCTGAGCTCAGCAGGATAGACACGATGATGGACGATGGTAGCTGTGCGTGCTGGGTCCGCGTCAGGGGCAGTAGCTCTTTTGTGCACGCGCAGTTCGTTATATTGATGTAAATTAGGGAGCAAATAATTGTTTGTAAATTAGTCCTCGAACTAGGCACTGGACCAATTTGAGAATATATATGCTCGATTGATTATTTGTTCATGCATGTCAAATATGTCAATTGTATGGGCTGGCCTATCTATATATTATCTCATTTTGCAATATGGAAAATTTAAGAACCTGAAAACAGCATTTGAGTAACATATAGTGGTGACACTATTTAACAAAAGGTGATACTAATACTTTCCATGAAAAATCCCAAACTGAATTTTTTTGACAACCATATGGTCCATATCTACATACTTAAGATAGGCCAACAACCACAACTATCCGCTGGAAGCAGCTTGATCACAGCGACTCGGCATCTCGTCAATGAAAAGGAAGATCCCTCTTGTGCCTTGGTAGAGCATGAGTATAACAGTGTCTCCGATTTTCAAATGTGGATGCATTGCCAGGACAACCGAGAACCTATTAATTTGAATGGTTCCATTTGTGTGGGAAATGAAGTACCTTGCAATCACTTTGGCGTTCTTAGCAGGCACAAGTGTAATTTGACCACGCCGGGAAATCAATTCAGGAACAGCTATAGCGGGCAATTTCTGTTGCAATGAAGAATAAAAACCAATTGTAACATATCGTTGGCTATATATAGTTTATAAATAACAACATACAAATAAGACTTTGTACCAGCATTTTGTTCACACAATTGGTCTTGTTCAATGTGTGCACCAGTGGTAGATTTATTCCCATCCCAAATCCAGCGTTCATACGCTGTGCTAGGTCTTCCAGATTAGCAACAAATTGAATGACATGCTCCAACTCTTTCCAGTGAAATTTGGTATGCCGAGTAACATACAGTTTGTTAACTATGCATCCAACATATCCTGCTTAAAAGGTGGAAACGGATTATTTATTCAGAACACGGCAGAAGAATAGTGGGCATTAATTGGTAATTGGAAGTTGTTATTGGCTAGTATAACAGAGTCAGAAAATGAAATCCCAATTGGTTGCTCAAATAGTGATAATTTAGGAGAACAATTACTTTAATTTTGCTAATAAGTAATAAGCCGACATGGAGAAAGTTGAAAGAACACTTAACTCGATCAGACGGTGGCCGGCTGATGACGCTGGGTGATACGTCTCCAACGTATCTATAATTTTTGATTTTTCCATGCTATTATAGTATCAATCTCGGATGTTTTATATGCAATTATATGCTATTTTATATCATTTTCTGGGGCTAACCTATTAACCTAGTGCCCAGTGTCAGTTGTTGTTTTCTGCCTGTTTTTGGTTTTTCAGGAAATCGGTACCAAACAAAGTCCAAACGCTACGAAACTTTTCAACAATTTTTTCTGGACAAAGGAGACCCTAGAAGCTTCGGCAGGAGGCCAGAAGCCTCATGAGGAAGCCACAAGGCAACCTCACGCGCCCCCAGGGCGGCGCGCCAAGATGCCTTGTGGGCCCCTGGTGGCTCCTTTTGACCTAATTGCACCTCTATAAATTCTCAAATATTGGGAAACCAACAGAGAGACCCACGAAATAACTTTTCCGCCGCCGCAAGCTTCTGTTCTTCCGCGATCCCGTCTGGAGGCCTTTTTCGGCACCCTGCCGGAGGGGGAATCAATCATGGAGGGCTTCTACATCAACCTTGCTGCCCCTCCGATGATGTGTGACTAGTTTACCGCAGACCTATGGGTCCATAGCTAGTAGCTAGATAACTTCTTCTCTCTCTTTGATCTTCAATACAATGTTCTCCTCGATCTCCTTGGAGTTCTATTCGATGTAATCTTCTTTTGAGGTGTGTTTGTTGGGATCCAATGAATTGTGGCTTTATGATCAGATTATTCATGAGAAATATTTGAGTCTTTTCTGAATTCTTTTATGCATGATTGTTATAGCTTTATATTTCTCTCTGATCTATCCATTTGGTTTTGCCAACTAGATTGATTTATCTTGCAATGGGAGAGGTGCTTTGTGATGGGTTCAATCTTGCGGTGTTCTATATCCCAGTGACAAAGTAGGGGACAATACACGTATTTGTATTGTTGCCATTAAGGATAAAACGACGGGGTTTATTCATATTGATTGGGTTTACTTTGTCTACATCATGTCATCTTGCTTAAAGCGTTACTCTGTTTTTATTAACTCAATACCCTAGATGCATGCTAGATAGCGGTCGATCGGTGGAGTAATAGTAGTAAATGCAGGCAGGAGTCGGTCTACTTGTCTCGGACGTGATGCCTATATACATGATCATTGCCTTGAATATCGTCATAACTATGCGCTTTTCTATCAATTGCCCAACAGTAATTTGTCTACCCACCGTATGCTATTCGTTCGAGAGACAAGCCTCTAGTGAAAACTAGGGCCCCTGGGTCTACTTTTATCATATATAAAATCCAAAAATACCTTGCTGCAATTATATTTCCTTTATTTTATTTTGCAATTTACTTTATCTATATATCACTATCAGAATTAATGCTTGCAACTAACGAGTTCAAGGGGATTGACAACCCTCTTGCCCGCATTGGGTGCAAATATTTGCTTTTGTGTGTGTAGGTGCTGTTCACGAGGTTCTACTTGGTTCTCCTACTGGATAGATACCTTGGTTCTCACTGAGAGAAATACTTATCTCTCTTGTGCTGCATCACCCCTCCTCTTCAGGGAAATCCCAACGCAGTTTACAAGTAGCAGGAAGAATTTCTGGCGCCGTTATCGGCGAGACATCATCAAAACTTATCAAGTACCTTCACATAAACTATTAATTACTTTCTCTTCTTTTTATTTGCCTTTTTATTTGCATTTGCCTCTCATTTTCATCTCCCCCACTTCTCATAAAAAATACAAAAACACAAAAATATTTTTGTTTGCTTGTTTGTTTGCTAGCTATAATTGTGTGACTCAATGAAAATAAAAATATAGATATATGGATCCTCATCCACTTGCTAATCTTTTCAAACAATCCAATTATGATGAACCAATTGCTAGTGAGTTGATTGCACTTGATTATCTTTATGAAGTTTTGCTTGAAAATTGTGATGAAGTGCTAAAAGAAGAAGTTTATAAAGTGATGCATGATAGCTCCCTGAATAAGAAGCAGGATTGCAATGATGTTATTATAAATTCTATTAATGTTAATTGTGCTAATTATATGCAAAACTACAAGCTTGGGGATGATAATTTTGTCATGTCCACTACTTATTGCAATGATCATGATTGGGGTGATAATGCTTCTTTTGATCCTGAAAAATTATTTAAGCCTCATAATGGATCTACCATTAATAATGAGATTTGCAATAGTATTGAAAGTGGGTTTGGAAGAGTGTCAACTTTAGGTAAAAAGAATTCCACATATTTGGAGAGTGTTCAATCTTATGAATTTTTTGATAAAAGTGGGTTTGGAGAGGTCATGCCTTTAGTTGATGTTAATCTCACTATCTTGGAAGATTATAAAACTTTTATGCATGTGGATCATCAGGAGAATATTTTATATGATAGCTATATTGTTGAATTTGAATATGATCCTACATGTAATTATTATGTGGGAGGAAACTATGGTCGTAGAAATTTTCCTGTTACTCAATTACCTCTCTTGAAGTTCAAATTGTTAATGTTTTGTTCTTCTTCCTTGCATGTGCTAGATACTTCTTGTCTTGATAATTTGTTTGCTTATGAAATGCCTATGCATAGGAAGTATGTTAGACTTAAATATGTGTGTTACATGTTATATGATGCTTTCTTTGTGCTTCAATTCTTATCTTTTATGTGAGCATCATTAAAATCTCGAAGCCTATCTTAGTGGCTATAAAGAAAGAGCTTGTTGGGAGACAACCAAATAGTTATGTTTATTTTTGCTTTTTTAATTTTCGTGTGTAAACAAAATTTTAGCTTCTGTTATGATTGATTTTTTATCTTCTAATTAGTGTTTGTGCCAAGTAATGCCTCTAGGATGATTTGGATGATAGTATAATCGATGCTGCTTGAAAAACAGAAAGTTTTGCGCCCAGTTCTGGATTTTTGGTTCTGTACTGGAACGTCAGAAAAATCTGAATTTTTTACAAAATATTAGTATATGAATTTTTCACGTTTTCCTAATTTTTCAGAATTTTTGGAGTTACATAATTATATCTTTTAAATAGATCTTTACAGACTGTTCTGTTTTAGACAGATTCTGTTTTCTATTGCATAGTTCGCTTATTTTAATGATGCTATGGATTATATCGGGGGGTATAAGTCATGGAGAAGTTCGAGTACAGTAGCATTATGCAAGAATTAAATATGAATCCATTTATAAGAGTACCTAAAGTTTAAGGTTTGTTTGTTATACTAACGGATCTCACGAGGTTTCTGTTGAGTTTTGTGTGCTGAAGTTTTCAAGTTTTGGGTGAGATCACGATGGATAACGTAATAAGGAGCAGCAAGACCCTAAGCTTGGGGATGCCCAAGGCACCCCAAGGTAATATTCAAGGAAGACCCAAGCGTCTAAGCTTGGGGATGCCCCGGATGGCATCCCTCTTTCGTCTACAATCTATCGGTATATCACTTGGAGCTATATTTTTATTCATCACATGATATGTGTATTACTTGGAGCGTCTTGTGCCATAGTTTTCTTTTCTTTGTTTGGTTTTTAGTTTGCCACAATCATCTTTTGAAACACACCTTTTTGAGAGGGACACACATTTATCGTGATTTGTTAGAATATTCTATGTGCTTCACTTATATCTTTTGAGCTAGGCAGTTGCTCTAGTGCTTCATTTATATCTTTTAGAGCACGGTGGTAGTTATATTTTAAAGAAATAGTTGCACTCTCATGCTTCACTTAAATATTTTTGAGAGTCTAATTAATAGTAATGGCAATTTGCACATGTTAAAAGAATGGTCCTGATATGATAAGGTATTCAAGGGGGATATAATAAAAACTTTCATGTAGATCACTAAATATGAAGTGTATGGTTAATTTTATTGATGTCCTAATATGAAAGGATATAGATTCATGATCATTGGTTAGTAGAAATATCGGTATTAAAGTTTGTTATTAACTACGCATCTAAGTATTGGTCGTGGCATGGTGAGGAAGTTTGAGCATTTATAGGTCTGAAATGAAATCCTTGAGTGCTGTTACGATCGGGGGGGCGCTATGGTTAACTCCTACCAACCTCCCTCCTAGGGGCATGCGGTTAGTACTTTTCTTCGAGGGCTAATAGGCTTTCACAATAAGTATGTGATTTCTTTATGACTAATGTGAGTCCATGGATTATACGCACTCCTATCTTTCCGCAATTTGGTAGCCTCTTCGGTACCGTGCCTTGCCCTTTCTCACCTCGAGAGTTGGTGCAAACTTTGCCAGTGCATCCAAACCCCGTGATATGATACGCTCTTTCACACATAAGCCTCCTTTTACCTTCCTCAAAAGAGCCACCATAGCTACCTATTATGGCATTTCCATTGCCATTCCGAGATATACTACCATGCAACTTCCATCGTTCCATTTATATGACACACATCTTCATTGTCATATTGCTTTGCATGATCATATAGCTGACATAGTATTTGTGGCTCAGCCACTGTTTATCATTTTTTATACATGTTACGCTAGATCATTGCACATCCTGGTACACTGCCAGAGGCATTCATATAGAGTTATATTGTTCTAGTATCGAGTTGTAATATTGAGTTGTAAGTAAATAAAAGTGTGATGATCATCATTACTAGAGCATTGTCCCAGTGAGGAAAGGAGGGTGGAGACTGTGATTCCCCCACAAGTCGGGATGAGGCTCCGGACGAAATATATATATATATATATAATTGCCCAAAAAGAGCCCAAAAAATGAGAGAAAAAGAGAGAAGGGGCAATGTTACTATCCTTTTCCACACTTGTGCTTCAGAGTAGCACCATGTTTTTCATATAGAGAGTCTCCTGAGTTGTCACTTTCATATACTAGTGGGAATTTTTTGTTATAGAACTTGGCTTGTATATTCCGATGATGGGCTTCCTCCAATGCCCGAGGTCTTCATGAGCAAGCAAGTTGGATGCACATCCACTTAGTTTTCAGTTTGAGCTTTCATACACTTATAGCTCTTAGTGCATCCGTGGCATGGCAATACCTACTCCTTGCATTGATATCGATTGATGGGCATCTCCATAGCCCGTTGATCCGCTGAGTTGATGCGAGACTTTCTTCTTCTTCATTTACCATTATTGATCCCTATCACCGCATTCTATTCCACCTAGTGCTATGTCCATGGCTCACGCTCATGTATTGCGTGGGAGTTGAAAATGCTGAAGCGCGTTAGAAGTATGATCCAATTGCCTGGTTTAACAACGGGGTGCTCACGATTTATATATTTGGTGAAGATAGAGTCATGCCATTGGTAATATGAGAAAGTGAGTAGGGATAACACTCGTTAAGGATCGTATATTTTGAAAGTTTAATGATTATGCTTCTTATGTTCATGGATATTATTATGTTGATATTGTTAATTCACCGCTTCACAATATTTATGCCGTAAAAGAGATTACATGGTAGACATGTTAGGTAGCATTCCACATCAAAAAATCTGTTTTTATCATTTACCTACTCGAGGACGAGCAGGAATTAAGCTTGGGGATGCTGATATATCTCCAATGTATCTATAACTTTTTATTGTTCCATGCTATTATAGTATCAATCTTGGATGTTTTATATGCAATTATATGCTATTTTATATCATTTTTTGGGACTAACCTATTAACCTAGTGCCCAGTGCTAGTTGCTGTTTTCTGCCTCTTTTTGGTTTTTTAGGAAATCAGTACCAAACGAAGTCCAAACGCTACGAAATTTTTTGACGATTTTTTTCTGGACAAAAGGGACCCTAGAAGCTTCGGGAGGAGGCTAGAAGCCTCACGAGAAAGCCACAAGGCAACCCCACGCACCCCCAGGGGGCGCGCCAAGATGCCTTGTGGGCCCCTCCTGGCTCCTTTTGACCTAATTCCACCTCTATAGATTCTCAAATATTGGGAAATCAACAGAGAGCCCCACGAAATAACTTTTCCGCCACCGCAAGCTTCTGTTCTTCCGTGATCCCATCTGGAGGCCTTTTTCGGCATCCTGCCGGAGGGGGAATCGATCACGGAGGGCTTCTACATCAACCTTGCTGCCCCTCCAATGATGTGTGAGTAGTTTACCACAGACCTACGGGTCCATAGCTAGTAGCTAGATGGCTTCTTCTCTCTCTTTGATCTTCAATACAATGTTCTCCTCGATCTCCTTGGAGTTCTATTCGATGTAATCTTCTTTTGCGGTGTGTTTGTTGGGATCCAATGAATTGTGGCTTTATAATCAGATTATTCATGCGAAATATTTGAGTCTTTTCTGAATTCTTTTATGCATGATTGTTATAGCTTTGTATTTCTCTTCGATCTATCCGTTTGGTTTGGCCAACTAGATTGATTTATCTTGCAATCGGAGAGATGCTTTGTGATGGGTTCAATCTTGCGGTGTTCTATATCCCAGTGACAAAGTAGGGGACAAGACACGTATTTGTATTGTTGCCATTAAGGATAAAATGATGGGGTTATTTCATATTGATTTTGTTTACTTTGTCTACATCATGTCATCTTTCTTAAAGTGTTACTCTATTTTTATTAACTCAATACCCTAGATGCATGCTGGATAGCGGTCGATGGGTGGAGTAACAGTAGTAGATGTAGGCAGGAGTCGGTCTACTTGTCTCAGACGTGATGCCTATATACATGATCATTGCCTTGAATATCGTCATAACTATGCGCTTTTCTATCAATAGCCCAACAGTAATTTGTCTACCCACCGTATGCTATTCGTTTGAGAGAGAAGCCTCTAGTGAAAACTATGGCCCCCGGGTCTACTTTTATCATATATAAAATCCAAAAATACCTTGCTGCAATTTTATTTCCTTTATTTTAGTTTGAAATTTACTTTATCTATCTATCACTGTCAGAATTAATCCTTGCACATAACGAGTTCAAGGGGATTGACAACCCTCTTGCCCGCGTTGGGTGCAAGTATTTGCTTTTGTGTGTGTAGGTGCTGTTCACGAGGTTTTGTGTGGTTCTCCTACTGGATTGATACCTTGGTTCTCACTGAGGGAAATACTTATCTCTACTATGGTGCATCACCCCTCCTCTTCAGGGAAATCCCAACGCAGTTTACAAGTAGCACTGGGGAAGTAAACATCCATGTTTATTTGACCAGAATGTGGTGCACGCACTAGAATTTTATTGCCATCTTTCAGTACATAAAACTTAGAAAATTTCTCCAAAGGTCTGCATCAAAATAGGAGTGACCATCTTTACCAACTTTTACCCTAACTATCATTTTAAATCTATGCTGCGTGGTCAATACGATATCCTTGGAGTCATCAACAAAGTAAAAGCCAAGATTTCCTTGTACAGATGTTGTTGCAAAGCAAGGGATGTACTGCGGGAAATGAAAATTAAGATCATTACATGCAAATATGGGAATAATTGAGAGAACAGAACAATAGCTGAAAGCAAAGTACAAAAATATATAATTAAACAGATAATGTAACCAAGATTTCATGCAAATATGAGAGTAACTGAAAGAACAATACATCATTTTTTAAGGGAATAAATACATCATTAATTTGCCTAATTTAGAAAAAAATCCTCTTTAACGTCTATGGTGCATGCCACACCTTTTATCCAAATATAGTAATATATGGTATATGTTCATAAAACTGGGACATGCCAACCATGGTAGGATGAGTTTGAACATACCGTGCGCTCCCTGAAGTCATCTGGTATGGTGAGATAGAACTTCTTGTCCGACTGGCCGCGACCACAGTGGCCTGATTTGTGCTTGCACTGTGGACACTAGAATGAAAAACCTTCAATCAGCTATAAGAAAAATGAATCCACGGCGATTTCCGCTGGGTGATTAACAGGGACAGACGGTCTGCGATAAGAGATGAGCGAATATTTCACTAAATTAATTACCTTGTTCTGCATGAGATAGAGAGAGAAACCCCGGCCCAAGCCCGTGGAAAATTCCATAAAAAAACACAATCGACCAGAGTCGAGAAATTCGGTGCCGATAGGCGTCGGCGAGGGGAAGAAACAAAATGCGGTGGCGTTTATTGGTGGCAGCCAGTTGCAAGGGGCGTTGTCAAGATCAAAGATTTGGGCAGACCTGTCGAGAACAAGCAACGACAACGTCTGCGCAAGTCGGTGCAGATAGGCGGCGGCAAGCGGCAGCGGCGAAGTCCTGTGAGGTTTGGCATGGGGCCGAATCCCGCCGGCGATAGTCATCGAGCTAAGGGGTGGCCGCGGCGATAGAAGTTGACATGCAGAGTTGTGGAGGAGTGCAGTGCGAGTGAAGAGTGGGGACAAAGGGGGAGGGGGTGAGGGATTTCTATTCTTTATTGACGTGTTGGTGAGGGTTTTCTACGCCAAAATAATGCGCTGCGGAGGCAACGTTTCGTAAACACAGCCCGTGTGTGATTGATGTTACCAAGATTGGAAGGGAATCCAAATTCCTTGGTCATTCGTCCTTGATTTTTTTTATACGATCAACATAGACCCTAGATTGCACCTTGTTCAAATTTGGCACTTTTTCGGGCTCATTTACTATATTTGGGCCATTATTTGCATTTTCTAGGCATTTATGCACATAATTCAAATTCGCACAATCGGTCCATGAAAAAGGTACACAATAACGGTTTGAAAAATCAAGCTTGCAGTATTTAGTAAATTTCCATGCCTTTTTACAATGGAATGGGGAGAGATTTCAATGATTTGCGTGGCAAGAGCCAATCACAAACGTGTCGTCTTTTGGTTTTTCAACTCTAGAAAATTGAAAAACCATGCTTGAAAAAGATGATACTTGGCATGGTGCCATGGTATGACCTCAGCATGCCATGGTAATTTTTTGAGAAGGTTTGGCTAATGTCGTCATACACGCTCTTCATAAATCGAACCATCATGAAGGAAGTTTTGTGGTTTCGAGAGGGAAATCACCAAGTTTGAAGGGGGGGTCAAATTTTCGTCGTCGTTTGTCCTTGGTTTTTTTTTTCTATGATCAACATACACCCTAGAATGCACCGTGTTCAAATTTGGCACTTTTCCAGGCTAATTTACTATATTTGTGCCGTTAAGTGCATTTTCTAGGCATTAGTGCACATAATTCAATTTCGCACAATCGGTCCATGAAAAAGTGCATAGAAACGGTTTGGAAAGTCATGCTTGTGGTATTTAGTAAATTTTCATCCCTTTTACGAGGAATGGGGAGAGATTTCAAGGACATGTGTCACAAGAGTCAACCACAAACGTGTCGTTTAATGGTTTTTTCAACTCAAGAAAATTGAAAAACCTGCCTGAAAAAGATGATACCTGGCATGGCGCCATGGTATGACCTCAGTATTCTGTGGTATAAAAATTGGAAATTTTGGCACAAGTTGTAACGATAACTCCTTGAAAACGAGAGCATCTCACAAGAAGAATCACTGTTTCCCAAATGATAAAATGGCAATTTGGACTTGAAATAAGGTGACTTCATTATTTCGCGTCCAAACTATTTACACGATGCGCAAGCACCATCAGCCGCTAGATTTGATTTTTTTGTGCATTTCAGGACTCGTTTAATATATTTAAGTACTTTATAGCATTTACCTGACATTTAGCGCATATAAGTCAAATCCCAGCTACAGCTACACGGGTGTGATGGGAGGGACGTGGATTGTCGTTCGATCGCGGTGCATCCAACGGTGCACACGCGCGATTCACATGGCTGGGGTTCCGGCCAATCAGAATGCATAGCACAATAGAGTCAGCCCACACGGCTTTCATAAGCAGCGAAAATGAACCGTGTGGAATAATCAATCACCGGGATTTCAAGGGAATCCAAATTTCCTTGGTCGTCCGCACTTGTTTTTTTCTACGATCTACATAGAACCTAGAATGCACCGTGTTCAAATTTGGCACTTTTTCGGGCTCATTTACTATATTTGGGCCATTATTTGCATTTTCTAGGCATTTATGCACATAATTCAAATTGACACAATAGGTGCATGAAAAGGTGCACAATAACAATATGAAAAATCAAGATTGTGGTATTACTAAATTTCCATGCCTTTTACAAGGGAATGGGGATTGATTTCGATGATATGTGTGGCAAGAGTCAACCACAAATGTGACATTTACTGGTTTTTCAACTCTAAAAAATTGAAAAAACATGCCTAAAAAAGATGATACCTGGCATGGTGCCCTGGTATGACCTCAGCAAAGCGTGGTAATTTTTTGAGAAGGTTCGGCTAATGTCATTGTACATGCTCTTCATAAACCGAACCATCACAAAAGGAAGTTTCATGGTTTCGAGAGGGAAATCACCAAGTTTGAAGGGGAATCCAAACTTCCTTCGTCGTTTGTCCTTGACTTTTTTTCTACAATCAACATACACCCTAGAATGCACCGTGTTCAAATTTGGCACTTTTCCGGGCTAATTTACTATATTTGGGCCGTTATGTGCATTTTCTAGGCATTAATGCACATAATTCAATTTCGCACAATCGGTCCATGAAAAAGTGCACAAAAATGGTTTGGAAAATCATGCTTGTGGTATTAACTAAATTTTCATCCCTTTTATGAGGAATGGGGAGAGATTTCAAGGATATGTGTCGCAAGAGTCAACCACAAACGTGTCGTTTAATGGTTTTTTCAACTCTAGAAAATTGAAAAACATGCCTGAAAAAGATGATACCTGGCATGGAGCCATGGTATGACCTCAGTATTCTGTGGTAAAATATTGCAAATTTTGGCACAAGTTGTAACGATAACTCCTTGCATACGAGAGCATCTCACAAGAAGAATCATTGTTTCCAAAATGATAAAATGGCAATTTGGACTTGAAATACTGTGACTTCATCATTTCGCGTCCAAACTATTTACATGGTGCGCAAGCACCATCATCCGCTAGATTTGATTTTTTTTTGCACATTTCAGGACTCGTTTGATATATTTAAGCACTTTATAGCATTTACCTGACATTTAGCGCATATAAGTCAAATCTCAGCTACAGCTACACGGGTGTGATGGGAGGGACGTGGATTGCCGTTCGATCGCAGTGCATCCTACGGTGCGCACGCGCGATCTGTGTGGCTGGGGTTCTGGCCAATCAGAACACATCACACAATAGAGTCAGCCCACACGGCTTTC
Source organism: Elymus sibiricus (assembly GCA_039707655.1). Lineage (NCBI taxonomy): Eukaryota > Viridiplantae > Streptophyta > Magnoliopsida > Poales > Poaceae > Elymus > Elymus sibiricus. Next base: position 262,140,216 of record CM077674.1, read on the forward strand.
ATAAGCAGCGAAAATGAACCGTGTGCGATAATAAATCACCAGGATTTCAAGGGAATTCAAATTTCCTTGGTCGTCCGCACTTTTATTTCTACAATCTACATAGACCCTAGAATGCACCATGTTCAAATTTGGCAGTTTTCTGGGCTCATTTACTATATTTGGGCCATTATTTGCATTTTCTAGGCATTTATGCACATAATTCAAATTGGCACAATAGGTGCATGAAAAGGTGCACAATAACAGTATGAAAAATCAAGCTTCTGGTATTACTAAATTTCCATGCCTTTTACAAGGGAATGGGGAGAGATTTCGATGATATGTGTGGCAAGAGTCAACCACAAACGTGACGTTTATTGGTTTTTCAACTCTAAAAACTTGAAAAAACATGCCTGAAAAAGATGATACCTGGCATGGTGCCATGGTATGACCTCAGCAAAGCGTGGTAATTTTTTGAGAAGGTTAGGCTAATGTCGTTGTACACGCTCTTCATAAACCGAACCATCACAAAAGGAAGTTTCGTGGCTTCGAGAGGGAAATCACCAAGTTTGAAGGCGAATCCAAACTTCCTTCGTCGTTTGTCCTTGAGTTTTTTTCTACGATCAACATACACCCTATAATGCACCGTGTTCAAATTTGGCACTTTTCCGGGCTAACTTACTATATTTGGGCCGTTATGTGCATTTTCTAGGCATTAGTGCACATAATTCAATTTTGCACAATCGGTCCATGAAAAAGTGCACAAAAACGGTTTGGAAAATCATGCTTGCGGTATTTACTAAATTTGCATGCCTTTTACGAGGAATGGGGAGAGATTTCAAGGACATGTGTGATGACCCACAAGTATAGGGGATCAATCGTAGTCCTTTCGATAAGTAAGAGTGTTGAACCCAAGGAGGAGCAGAAGGAAATGACAAGCGGTTTTCAGCAAGGTACTTTATGCAAGCACTGAAATTATCGGTAACGAGTAGTTTGATAGCAAGATAATTTCTAACAAGTGACAAGTAGCAATAGTAAAAAAGAGTGCAGCAAGGTGGCCCAATCCTTTTTGTAGCAAAGGACAAGCCAAAACAATCTCTTATAATAAGCAAAGTGTTCTCGAGGAGACATGGGAATTTCATCTAGTCACTTTCATCATGTTTGTTTGATTCGCGTTCGCTACTTTGATAATTTGATATGTGGGTGGACTGGTGCTTGGGTGCTGTTCTTACTTGAACAAGCCTCCCACTTATGATTACCCCCTCTCGCAAGCATCTGCAACTACGAAAGAAGAATTAAGATAACTCTAACCATAGCATTAAACATATGGATCCAAATCAGCCCCTTACGGAATAGCGCATAAACTAGGGTTTAAGCTTCTGTCACTCTAGCAACCCATCATCTAATTACTACTCCACAATGCATTCCCTTAGGCCCAAAGATGGTGAAGTGTCATGTAGTCGACGTTCACATGACACCACTAAGAGAATCAACAACATACATATCATCAAAATATCGAATGAATACCAAATTCACATGATTACTTATGACAAGACTTCTCCCATGTCCTCAAGAACAAAAGTAACTACTCACAAACCATATTCATGTTCAAGATCAGAGGGGTATTGAATAGCATATTGGATCTGAACATATAATCTTCCACCAAATAAACCAACTAGCATCAACTACAAATGTAATCAACACTACTAGCAACCCACAGGTACCAATCTGAGGTTTTGAGACAAAGATTGAATACAAGAGATGAACTAGGGTTTGAGATGAGATGGTGCTGATGAAGATGTTGATGAAGATTGGTCCTCCCACTATGAGAGGATCGTTCGTGATGTCGATGGCTCCGATTTCCCCCTCCCGAAGGGAAGTATCCCCGGCGGAATCGCTCCGCCAGAGAGCAAAAGTGCTCCTGCCCAAGTTCCGCATCGAGACGGCGGTGCACCGTCCCAAAAGTCTTCTCCTTATTTTTTTTCTAGGGCAAATGGGCTTATATACCAGAAAATGGGCATCGGAGGCTAGCCAGGGGCCCCACAAGCCACCAGGGCTCATGGTGCCTCATGGGCACCTGGGTGGCCCCCTCTGGTATTTCTTTCTTCCAGTATTTTTTATTTATTCCAAAATAAATCTCCGTGAAATTTCAGCTCATTTGGAGATGTGCAGAATTGGTATCTCTGACATAGCTTTTTCAGGTCCAGAATTCCAGCTGCCGGCAATCTCCCTCCTTGAGTAAAGCTTGCATATTAAGATAGAAAAGGCATTAGAATTGCTCCACAAAGTGTTATATTGATTAAAAACACTATAAATAACAGTAGTAAAACATGATGCAAAATGGACGTATCAACTCCCCCAAGCTTAGACCTCGCTTGTCCTCAAGAGAAAGCCGATATCGATAATCATGTCCACATGTTTAGAGAGAGAGAGGTGTCGATAAAAACAAAATACGGACATAGTAGCATCATGATCATTATTATAACAACAATATTTATTATCATAAAACTTCTCATGAGCAAGTAACAATTCATCACAACAATGAAGTATAAGGCATAAACTTTCTTGAAAACTAACAAACTATGTTCTCAGTCAACAATGCAATTGCAATTCATCATATTTTCAGGAAGGGTCTCATGTAGGAGCTTTTTAGCAAGTCCACATACTCAACCATCATTTAGTCTTTTATGATTGCTAACACTCACAACATATATATGGAGCAAAAAGTTTCAGCCAGACACATAGAAAGATAGGGGCTTATAATTTCGCCTCCCAACTTATTCACCTCAAGGGTAATGTCAACAATAATAACTCATGATCACTCATATCCAACTGGATATATATGCCTAGATCTTTCCCCACCACATGATGCTTGCAAAAGAGAAAAATAAAAAGGAATAGAGGAGAACACTATTGACTCTTGCATAAAAAGTAAATACATAAAAGTAAAAGATAGGCCCTTCGCAGAGGGAAGCAGAGGCTGTCATGCGCATTTTGTTGTTGGATGCACAAGCTATTAATGCAAAGGAACATCACTTTATATTGCCCCTTGTGATAGCAACCTTTATTATGTAGTCCGTCGCTTTTATCTCTTTACCATCACAAGTTCGTACAAAGCTTATTTTCCCTTACAATAAAAGTTCATACATATTTATGAGCAATTTTTATTGCTTTATGCACCGATGACAACTTACTTGAAGGATCTTATTCAATCCATAGGTAGATATAGTGGACTCTCATGACATGAAACTGGGTTTAAGGGTTTTGGATGCGCAAGTAGTATCTCTACTTGGTGCAGATTTTTGGCTAGCAAAGATATTGGGCAAGCACCACATGTTGGAGGATCTATAACAATATAACTTCTATGTGAATATAAGCAAACATAATTCATTACGTTGTATTCCTTGTCCAACGTCAACAATTTGGCATAAACACTACAACAAACACCGCCATATACCAACACATATCTACCAACGAGCTGTAGCATGTGTTGTCGTTGGGTTAACCCTCCCACCTCTCCACGAGCCACGAAGGCCTCTAACCTCTATCCACCACCAGCACCTCCTGCGCTTAATATCATGCATCTAATGATGAAGGGTCTCCCCCAGCTCTCTCTCCCACGATTCCTCTCTCCCTGCCACCACCGATTCCAGGTAACTCCGGCGCTCCCCTGCACAGCTGATCCCTGCTTCGGAATCGGATCCCTCTTAGTACTCTCCTCTAACCTGTCGCATCCCCGATGTCATATATGCAGCCTTGTCCACGCCGCCGCAGAAACCCTAGATCCTAGTCACTACTGGTCGCCGGCGCAGCTTTGGCGCCTCCGGTTTGTCGGCCCACCACCCCGCGTCTCTGCATGAGCGACTATCTGCTCGGGCTCGACGGTACTGTGCTCCCTCGGCTACCTTGACTCCGACGCCGACGGTTCAGTAAGCCACTGATCCCCTCTGATCTTACCCTTGCTCGTATTCGGTGTGGCTTGGCAATCATGCCAAGGATGTTTCTTTTCCAGCAACCTCGATGATTATCTATGCTACCTTGATCCCTCGCCTGATCTATGCATCCATGCCACTCCACGGTCTGAGTTCTCCACTGTAGTGGTGCACACACTCAAATACCAGGTTGTAAGTACCGGGGAATTAGTGTGTACTTAACTAATTTACCGCTATTTTTTTGCTAATAACAGCTTGGTTGCACGACTCACACAGTCGGATATATTATATAACTTCTTTTTTTTCGAGATTCTATTCTGTAACTTCTTCATTGTGCTTGGTACAAAAGAAATTATCTTCTATACTTACGGCACAAAACTCTGCATCTCTAAGTACAACTAACAATGCCTTACAATTTGGATAGCTTTTATTGGGGCTGACCAACAGTATACACAAAAATTGCTTCTTTGCACTATTATATTATTTGAGATTCCTAACATACAGAAAAGCCCCGATCTGTAATCTTCAGTTTTAGTTGAGGCTTCATTTCTGTCGAGTATGTTGTAGCAGTTGGACATCATCATCGCTCAAATGTGTGGGCCAGAGGTGCCTTTCTTTACATACTTTAGTTACTTATAGTAGCATGCTAGATTTAAGTTGAAAGTTTCCAATCTGTAGGATAAATTCAAGTTTAACCTTCCATATGTGTGGTTTGTTATTAATTGCACTGTTATTTACCTGGCTGGTACTAAGTTCTAAACGGCACCTCCCTTCCAGAGACAAAATTCTTAAATAGAGAAAATAAATATTTAGACAATATGCATGTAAATTTTGATCTCGACATCTATATTTCACCTTAGTACTGTGCCATTCACAGTTACATATGCAAGTTGGGTTTTATTATCTGTTTAATAGCAGAGGAGAACTCACATTGTGAATTCTTCTTATGACTCCCTGGATACTACTCCAGTATGTCCTTGCATCAGAGTGATGATATTTCCAAAGATCTAAATATTGACTTCCACTTCTCATGAATAAAATTTGACTGATTTTATCCAGCGCCTGCTTTCCATGATGTACTTATGTCATTGATGTCCCTTTTGTGGTGAGATATTACACAAATATGGATCTGAGGTCTAATGGATTCTACTTGAGTGTTATCCTGCCGAGCTCATATTTTTGGTTTCTAACTAAAATACTTTTCATATACTAGATGAGAAAGGACCTAGCGATTGCAGATGATGTTAAGGTGGTCATTTTCTACTTTTGAGGACAGGTGGGCTATTAACTAAGATGGGCATTCTGTTTTCTTATGTGTGGAAGCTTTATTTCATTCTTTTAGTCTAAGTGATGGCAGCTAATTGCACATCCCTGAACATGCAATTCTCTTGATTTTAACCTCGAGAACATCCGATTTCCTGAATACTCTATACTTGTATTTTTTGACCAGTCGTCTACCAATCGTCGCCCCATCCGAGGCTGCACAAGAGACACACCACCATATAGATAAGCTCATCTCACCCTACATTGACATGTTTTCCCCTAGTTTCGTGAATGTGAAACAACAATTGAACTTGACGCCACTGAAGTTAAATTAAGTATATCCACCTAGCATAATCATGCACGTGAATTGTTAAGAATAAAATATGCGTATATGTAATTTATATTTCTTCCATCCTATGCCAATTATCATTGTTGTAATAAGCTTACTACGCAGTTCACTCAGATTTCACTATATAACAGACTATACACATGTTTCTGTTTGAGATAGAAATCAGTGTCCAGTACGTGGTTCCACAAAGGCAAGTTTATACAGTTCTGCACTTACTATGATAGGAATGATCTAAATCTCTGAATAACAATGAGTGTGCAAAGTATTTAGCATGCCAGGCACAGAACCATAAAAACAGACGAATTGCCAAAATGAAAGTACAAATTATCGCTGAAGTTCTAGCATTTAGAAAATCAAACTTACCTGAATATGCAATTTGCAAGACTAGATATCAAGTCAACAACATTCTCTTCTACTTCTGTATAATCCAACCATCCTAGCTGAGTAACCTTTCTATTGCTACATTAGAAAAATATGATCAGTTGACACGACCACTCAAAAATATCAAAATTAATTGTCATGCAGCTAGATTAGTTATCGCAAAGCATTAAGCCTTCGTATGTTCCCCCTCTTTTTAATTGTATTGCTCTATTGGTGGTAAAAAAATTATTTGGTGCAGATTGCCAAGATGAATAGAGCGTGGAGGGCTAAGTTGTTTTTGGCAAGGCGGAGCATGAGACTACTACCAAGATAGTTTTATGTTTATTTTTTAGAAGGCCACTTTCATGGTCAGTGTACAGAAAATGATGTGATGCCATTTTGAGGGTCAGTGTAAAGAAAATCATGTGTGTACTCTTTGAATTTTTTTCCATGTAATGCAACCAATCACATTCAATATATGAGCTCTTCCTATTTACTGATTTGTTACTCTTGTGAACCATCAGTATTATAAACCAATAATTGTTGTTGGTAAAATATAAAATACTGGTAATTGTTCATGCTATGGGTCAACGCTTGCACTAATATATTATATGTCCATTCCAAACAAGTTCTGGGTAATCACCAACGCATATGCAGTGTTGTTATGTTGTAACTATATGCGTTGCTGCCTTGCAACACTTTTTCACATCGATTACCAACGCAATTATATGCGTTGTTGTAGGCCCTTCCAACGCCACCAACGGCCACACATATACATCCGTTGGTGTAGACCTCAGCAACACTTATATGGACATTCGACAACGCATCAATGCGTTGCTGAAGGGGGGTTCTTGTTGTAGTGAAAATACTTAATGGGGGCTCACAATCATAAAAGATGTCCAAGATAGTGTATTTGCATGTGAATCTTCTCTTCCCTATTAATATTTTCATGAATTGTATCATTGACTAATGCTATGCTTGTTAACTTCCAATAAATTTTACCACTTACACTTTTCTTTATGTAATGTCATTACTTTCCATAAGATTAGCATATGATCTTTTTCATTATTTTCATTACTAGGATTGAAACATGAAAGTAAAGAAGCAAAAACTCAAACTACTCTTTATTATATAACTCTCAACTCAATTACATAGATAGATAGATCATGAAACTAGCACTCGAAAATAGATCATATTAAACTTTTATTCAACTAAATCACGAAATCACTAAGGATCGAACTAAAAGTAGGTAAAGATAGCAAAAGTGATGGTGATACGATACTGGGGTACCTCCCCCAAGCTTGGCACAAGCCAAGGGGAGTGCCCATACCCATATACTCAAGTTTCCTTCTTCGGTGATGGTGGTGGTGATGAAGTGGTGGGCTTGTCCTCCGGCTTCCATGGCATAGGTTCCCCATCATAAAAAGATGAACGAGTCTCCGGAGTCCTGAAACTTGCAGCTAAACTCATACCTTTGAATCTTGCCTCATACTCATAATTTTGGTTTTGAAGATCATAGATTTGGCCTTGGAGATAGTCGATTCATTCATTGAGCTTGAAGATGATGTCCCCCATCAATTGGCCATCCACCTTGTGATCACGGTTGAATTCCGTGATCATGGAGTGGTTGGTGCTGAGTCCACGTTCCACCATCCTTTGGCACTTGAAGATCTCCTGCTCCACCGCTTCAAGCCTGGACTCCACGCTCCCGGTCTTCTTGGGTCCTTGAACATCCCGGATGTGAAGCACCCCCTCACGCATCTCAATGGCTTGAGGGTGTTTCATCACCTTCGGTAGGTAGGGGTTGATGACCTTCTCGTAGAACTTGTCCTTGGAAGAGCTTGGTGGAGCCATAGCGATCTAGATCTGTCAGAAAAATAGCACGAAACAAGAACAGAGGAGATTTCTGTGATACGGTGGTCAAAACGTCCCAGAGTATATATAAAGAATTTTTATCTTGCAAAACAAGTAATCCAGAAGAAAACGGAGTCGGGAAGGCTCACGAGGGGCTCACGAGCCACCAGGGCGTGCCTGGGGGGGTGGCGCGCCCTGGTGCCTCGTGTGCACCTCGTGGGTCCCCTCGGCTGTTTCTTATTTTTTTTATTTTTTCTAATATTCCAAAACTGACAGAAAGTATTTTTATGGAATTTTTGGAGTCGGTTTACTTACCGTATCATGTACCTCTTCCTTTTCAGGGTTCTGGAGTGTTCTGGAAGGTCTCTCTTATGTATTCCTTCGGTGTAATTGTTTCAATAATATTAGTTTCAATATTAATGGGAGTACCTGAAATATAGTGCTTAATTCTTTGCCCATTCACCACTCTCGGATTAGTGCCTTCGGAGTTGTTTATTTTGATGGCTCCGGAGCGATAAACTTCTTCGATGATATACGGTCCTTCCCATTTAGAGAGAAGTTTTCCTGCAAAGAATCTCAAACGAGAATTGTACAATAGAACTTGCTCACCCACTTTGAATTCCCGTTTTTGAATTCTTCTATCATGCCATCTTTTAACTTTTTCTTTAAACAATTTGGCATTGGGTTCTCCATTCATCTAATGAGCTAATATCAAATAACCTCTTTTCAGCGGCAAGTTTAAAATCATAATTGAGTTCTTTAATTGCCCAATATGCTTTATTTTCTAACTCAAGAGGTAAATGACATGCTTTTCCATAAACCATTTTATAAGGAGACATACCCATAGGATTTTTATAAGCAGTTCTATAAGCCCATAATGCATCATCAAGTTTCTTAGACCAATTCTTTCTAGATCTATTGACGGTTTTTTGCAAATTTAATTTTATTTCTCTATTGCTCAATTCTACTAGACCACTAGATTGAGGGTCATAGGGAGATGCAATTCTATGGTTGACATCATATTTAGCAAGCAGTTTACGGAATGCACCATGAATAAAATGTGAACCACCATCAGTCATTAAATATCTAGGGACTCCGAACCTCGGGAAAATAACTTCTTTAAGCATTTTAATAGAAGTGTTATAATCAGCACTACTAGTTGGAATAGCTTCTACCCACTTAGTAACGAAATCAACAGCAACTAAAATATGAGTATACCCATTGGATTTAGGAAAAGGTCCCATATAATCAAATCCCCAAACATCAAATGGTTCAATAGCAAGTGAATAATTCATAGGCATTTCCTGACGTCTACCAACATTACCAATTCTTTGACATTCATCACAAGATAAGACAAACTTACGAGCATCCTTGAAAAGAGTAGGCCAATAAAAACCAGATTGTAATACCTTATGTGCAGTTCTGTCTCCCGCATGGTGTCCTCCGTAAGCCTCGGAATGACACTTCCGTAGGATTTGTTCCTGTTCATGCTCAGGTATACAACGTCTAATAATACCATCTACTCCTTCTTTATAAAGATGTGGGTCATCCCAGAAGTAATGTCTTAAATCAAAGAAGAACTTTTTCTTTTGTTGGTATGTGAAACTAGGTGGTATAAATTTAGCAACAATATAATTAGCATAGTCTGCATACCAAGGAGTACTACGAGAAGCATTTATGACAGCTAATTGTTCATCAGCAAAATCATCATTAATAGGAAGTGGGTCATCATGAACATTTCCCATTCTAGACAAATTGTCTGCTACGGGATTCTCAGGTCCTTTTCTATCAATAATATGCAAGTCAAATTCTTGTAGCAATAAAACCCACCTAATAAGTCTAGGTTTGGCATCTTTCTTTTCCATAAGATACTTAATAGCAGCATGATCGGTGTGAATAGTTACTTTAGAATCAACTATATAAGATCTGAATTTATCACATGCAAACACAACTGCTAGAAATTCTTTCTCAGTAGTAGCATAATTTGTTTGGGCACTGTCTAGAGTTTTACTAGCATAATGGATAACATGTAATTTCTTATCAACTCTCTGTCCTAGAATAGCACCAACAGCATAATCACTAGCATCACACATAATTTGAAAAGGCAAGTTCCAATCAGGTGGTTGAACAATAGGTGCAGTGGTTAAGGCTTTCTTAAGTGTTTCAAAGGCTTCTACACAATCATCATCAAAAACAAATGGAACATCTTTTTGCAAGAGATTGGTAAGAGGTCTAGAAATTTTAGAGAAGTCTTTAATAAATCTCCTATAGAAACCAGCATGACCAAGGAAACTTCTTATACCTTTAATATCTTTAGGACATGGCATTTTCTCAATAGCATCAACCTTAGCTTTATCAACTTCAATACCTCTTTCAGAAATTTTATGCCCCAACACAATACCTTCATTCACCATAAAGTGGCACTTCTCCCAATTCAAGACACGATTAGTTTGTTCACATCTCTGCAAAACTCGATCAAGGTTGCTTAAGTAGTCATCAAAAGAAGTTCCGTAAACGGAAAAATCATCCATGAAAACCTCAACAATCTTTTCACAAAAGTAAGAGAATATAGCAGTCATACATCTTTGAAAGGTAGCAGGTGCAGTGCATAAACCAAAAGGCATACGTCTGTAAGCATAAGTTCCAAAAGGACAAGTAAAGGTGGTTTTCTCTTGATCGGCTGGTGATACAGGTATTTGAGAGAAACCAGAATATCCATCAAGAAAGCAAAAGTGTGTATGCTTAGACAATCTTTCTAACATTTGATCAATAAAAGGTAAAGGGTAATGATCTTTTCTAGTAGCTTTGTTTAATTTTCTAAAATCAATTACCATCCTATAACCAGTTACAATTCTTTGTGGAATGAGTTCATTTTTATCATTAGGAACAACGGTGATACCTCTTTTCTTAGGGACACAATGAACGGGACTTACCCATTTACTATCAGCTACGGGATAGATTATACCTGCTTCCAGAAGATTTAATATTTCGGTTCTTACCACCTCTTTCATTTTAGGATTTAATCGTCGTTGGTGGTCGACAACTGGTTTAGCATCAGGCTCCATATTAATTTTGTGCTGACATAGAGTGGGACTAATGCCCTTAAGATCATCAAGAGTATATCCAATAGCAGCTCGGTGCTTCCTCAGAGTTTTTAGTAATCTCTTTTCTTCATGCTCTGAAAGGTTAGCACTAATAATAACAGGATATATCTTCTTTTCATCTAGATAAGCATATTTCAATGTATCAGGCAATTGCTTCAATTCAAATACAGGGTCACCCTTAGGTGGAGGAGGGCCTCCAAGAGTTTCAACAGGCAAATTGTGTTTAAGGATAGGTGGTTGATCAAAGAACATCCTATCTATTTCATTCCTTTCATTCATATGCATATCGTTTTCATGGTCTAGCAAATATAGTTCTAACGGATTAGTAGGAGGTACGGCAATAGAAGCAAGACCAATAATTTCATCTTTACTAGTCAATTCTTTATCATGAGGTTGTCTACGAAATTTGGAGAAATTAAACTCATGAGACATACCACCAAAATTAACACTAACAGTTTCTTTAGAGCAATCAATCTTGGCATTAACAGTGTTTAAGAAAGGTCTACCAAATATAATGGGACAAAAATCATCTTGTGGAGAACCAAGGACTAGAAAATCAGTAGGGTATTTTATTTTTCCACACAAGACTTCAACATCTCTAACGATCCCGAGCGATGTAATGGTATCTCTGTTTGCAAGCTTAATAGTAACATCAATGTCCTCTATTTCAATAGGTGCAATATCATTCATAATTTCTTGATATAAGGTAAACAGAATAGCACTCACACTAGCACCCAAATCACATAAGCCATGATAACAATGATCTCCTATTTTAACAGAGACAACAGGCATGCCTACTACAGGTCTGTTTTTATCTTTAGGATTTGGTTTAGCAATTCTAGCTGCTTCATCACAGAAGTAAATAACATGCCCATCTATATTATTGACCAAGAGATCTTTAATCATAGCAACATTAGGTTCAACTTTAATTTGTTCAGAGGGTCTAGGTGCTCTAATATTACTTTTGTTAACCATAGTTGAAACTTTAGCATGTTCCTTAATCCTAACAGGAAAAGGTGGTTTCTCAATATAAGCAGTAGGCACAACTGGATCAGCATGGTAAACAATTATTTCTTCTTTAACACTAACGGGTTCCTCAATCTTTTCTTTAACAGGGGGATGATATTTAAACCACTTCTCCCTAGGGAGATCAACATGAGTAGCAAATGATTCACAAAAGGAAGCTACTATCTCAGAGTCAAGTCCATATTTAGTGCTAAACTTATGAAAAGCATCGGTATCCATAAAAGATTTAACACAATCAAACTCAAGTATTATACCTGACTCATTACCTTTGTCGAGTTCCCAATCTTCAGAGTTGCGTTTAATTCTTTCCAGAAGATCCCATCTGAATTCAATAGTTTTCTTCATAAAGGAGCTAGTCGAAGAAGAATCGAGCATGGTTTGATCATCATGAGAAAATCGAGCATAAAAATTCTGTAAGATAATTTCTCTTGAGAGCTCATGATTGGGCATGTGTACATCATGTACTTAAGCCTCCCCCAGGCATGAGCGATGTTTTCTCCTTCACGAGGCCAAAAATTATATATATAATTCTGATCACGATGAACCAAATGCATAGGATAAAATTTCTGGTGGAATTCCAGTTTCAATCGGTTCCAGTCCCATGTATCAGTATCATCACATAGCCTATACCATGTCAATGCCTTTCCCTCCAAAGATAAAGGGAATACTTTCTTCTTAACTCCATCTCCGGATAAACCTGCAAGCTTAAACAATCCACAAATTTCATCCACATAGATCAAGTGCATATCAGGATGTACCGTTCCATCTCCTGCATAAGGATTAGCTAGCAGTTTCTCTATCATACCCGAAGGAATCTCATAATAAATATTTTCAGTAGGTGTAGTGGGTTGAGGAGCAACTATTTGTGCTTCCGGTCGAGGTGAAGATAATCCGAACAGACCCCTCAAAGGATTACTTTCCATAGTGACAAGTAACAGTAAATTTCAGCACGTAATATAAATGTTTCCTTACCAAATTCCACTCACCAAAGGCGCTTCACTCCCCGGCAACGGTGCCAGAAAAGAGTCTTGATGACCCACAAGTATATGGGATCAATTGTAATCCTTTCGATAAGTAAGAGTGTCGAACCCAATGAGGAGCAGAAGGAAATGACAATCGGTTTTCAGCAAGGTACTTTCTGCAAGCACTGAAATTATCGGTAACGAGTAGTTTGATAGCAAGATAATTTGTAACAAGTGACAAGTAGCAATAGTAACAAAGAGTGCAGCAAGGTTTCCCAATCCTTTTTGTAGCAAAGGACAAGCTGGAACGATCTCTTATAATAAGCAAAGAGTTCTCGAGGACACATGGGAATTTCATCTAGTCACTTTCATCATGTTTGTTTGATTCACGTTCGCTACTTTGATAATTTGATATGTGAGTGGACCGGTGCTTGGGTGATGTTCTTATTTGAACAAGCCTCCCATTTATGATTACCCCCTCTTGCAAGCATCCGCAACTACGAAAGAAGAATTAAGATAACTCTAACCATAGCATTAAACATATTGATCCAAATCAGCCCCTTACGGAATAGCGCATAAACTAGGGTTTAAGCTTCTGTCACTCTAGCAACCCATCATCTAATTACAACTCCACAATGCATTCCCTTAGGCCCAAAGATGGTGAAGTGTCATGTAGTCGACGTTCACATGACACCACTAAGAGAATCAACAACATATATATCATCAAAATATCGAACGAATACCAAATTCACATGATTACTTATGACAAGACTTCTCCCATGTCCTCAAGAACAAAAGTAACTACTGACAAACCATATTCATGTTCAAGATCAGAGGAGTATTGAATAGCATATTGGATCTGAACATATAATCTTCCACCAAATAAACCAACTAGCATCAACTACAAGATGTAATCAACACTACTAGTAAACCACAGGTATCAATCAGAGGTTTTGAGACAAAGATTGAATACAAGAGATGAACTAGGGTTTGAGATGAGATGGTGCTGAAGAAGACGTTGATGAAGATTGGTCCTCCCATGATGAGAGGATCGTTGGTGATGTCGATGGCTCCGATTTCCCCTTCCCGGAGGGAAGTATCCCCGGCGGAATCGCTCCGCCGGAGAGCAAAAGTGCTCCTGCCCAAGTTCCACCTCGAGATGGCGGCGCACCATCCCAAAAGTCTTCTTCTTATTTTTTCTAGGGCAAATGGGCTTATATACCAGAAAATGGGCACCGAAGGATGGCCAGGGGCCCCACAAGCCACCAGGGCGCGCTTGGGGGGGTGGCACGCCCTGGTGCCTCGTGGGCACCTGGGTGGCCCCCTCTAGTATTTATTTCTTCCAGTATTTTTTATTTATTCCAAAATAAATCTCCATGAAATTTCAGCTCATTTGGAGATGTGCAGAATAGGTATCTTTGACATAGCTTTTTCAGGTCCAGAATTCCAGCTGCCGGCAATCTCCCTCCATGAGTAAATCTTGCATATTAAGAGAGAAAAGGCATTAGAATTGCTCCACAAAGTGTTGTATTGATTAAAAACACTATAAATAATAGTAGTAACACATGATGCAAAATGGACGTATCAATGTGTCGCAAGAGTCAACCACAAACGTGTGGTTTATTGGTTTTTCGACACTAGAAAATTGAAAAACATGCCTGATAAAGATGATACCTGGCATGGTGCCATGGTATGACCTCAGCAATGCATGGTAATTTTTTGAGAAGGTTCGGCTAATGTCATTGTACACGCTCTTCATAAATTGAACCATCACCAAAGGAAGTTTCGTGGTTTCGAGAGGGAAATCACCAAGTTTGAAGACCGGGAATCCAAACTTCCTTCGTCGTTTGTCCTTGAGTTTTTTTCTACAATCAACATACACACTATAATGCACCGTGTTCAAATTTGGCACTTTTTCGGGCTAATTTACTATATTTGGGCCGCTATGTGCATTTTCTAGGCATTAATGCACATAATTCAATTTCGCACAATCGGTCCATGAAAAAGTGCACAAAAATGGTTTGGAAAATCATGCTTGTGGTATTTACTAAATTTGCATGCCTTTTACGAGGAATGGGGAGAGATTTCAAGGACATGTGTCACAAGAGTCAACCAAAAACGTGTCGTTTATTGGTTTTTCAACACTAGAAAATTGAAAAACATGCCTGAAAAAGAAGATACCTGGCATGGTGCCATGGTATGACCTCAGCAAAGCATGGTAATTTTTTGAGAAGGTTTTGCTAATGTTGTTGTACACGCTCTTCATAAATTGAACCATCACAAAAGGAAGTTTCGTGGTTTCGAGAGGGAAATCACCAAGTTTGAAGGCCGGGAATCCAAACTTCCTGCGTCGTTTGTCCTTGAGTTTTTTCTATGATCAACATACACCCTATAATGCACCGTGTTCAAATTTGGCACTTTTCCGGGCTAATTTACTATATTTGGGCCGCTATGTGCATTTTCTAGGCATTAATGAACATAATTCAATTTCGCACAATCGGTCGATGAAAAAGTGCACAAAAACGGTTTGGAAAATCATGCTTGTGGTATTTACTAAATTTGCTTGCCTTTTATGAGGAATGGGGAGAGATTTCAAGAACATGTGTCGCAAGAGTCAACGACAAACGTGTCGTTTATTGGTTTTTCAACTCTAAAAATTGAAAAAACATGCCTGAAAAAGATAATACCTGGCATGGTGCCATGGTATGACCTCAGCAAAGCATGGTACTTTTTTGAGAAGGTTCGGCTAATGTCATTGTACACTCTCTTCATAAACCGAACCATCACAAAAGGAAGTTTCGTGGTTTCGAGAGGGAAATCACCAAGTTTGAAGGGGAATCCAAACTTCCTTTGCCGTTTATCCTTGAGTTTTTTTTCTACGATCAACATACACCCTAGAATGCATCGTGTTCAAATTTGGCACTTTTCTGGGCTAATTTACTATATTCGGGTCGTTATGTGCATTTTTTAGGCATTAATGCCCATAATTCAATTTCGCACAATCGGTCAAAGATAAAGTGCACAAATACAGTTTGGAAAATCATGCTTGTGGTATTTACTAAATTTTCATGGCTTTTATGAGGAATGGGGAGAGATTTCAAGGACATGTGTCGCAAGAGTCAACCACAAACGTGTCGTTTATTAGTTTTTCAACTATAGAAAATTGAAAAACATGACTGAAAATGATAATACCTAGCATGGTGCCATGGTATGTGATATGTCTCCAACGTATCTATAATTTTTTATTGTTCCATGCTATTATAGTATCAATCTGGATGTTTTAGATGCAATTATATGCAATTATTTATCATTTTTTGGGACTAACCAATTAACATAGTGCCCAGTGCCAGTTGCTGTTTTTTGCTTGTTTTTGGCTTTTTAGAAAATCAATATCAAAAAGGGTCCAAACGGAGAAAAAACTTTGGATTAATTTTTTCTGGACCAGAAGGGACCCTAGAAGGTTCGGGAGAAGACCAAAAGAGCCACGAGGGAGCGACAAGCTCGGGAGGCGCGCCAGGGAGGTAGGCCCGCCCCCAGGCTTGTGGGCCCCTCGTGGCACCTCTTGACCTAATTCCCAGCCTATAAATTCTCAAATATTCCCCATATACCAGAGAGCCACCTTGAATAACTTTTTCGCCACCGCAAGCTTCTGTTCTTCCACAATCCCATCTGGAGGCCTTTTCCGGCAATCTGCCATAGGGGGAATCGATCACGGAGGGCTTCTACATCAACCTTGCTGCCCTTCCGATGATGTGTGAGTAGTTTACCACAGACCTACGGGTCCATAGCTAGTAGGTAGATGGCTTCTTCTCTCTCTTTGATCTTCAATACAATGTTCTCCTCGATCTCCTTGGAGTTCTATTCGATGTAATCTTCTTTTGCGGTGTTTTTGTTGGGATCCGATGAATTGTGGGTTTATGATCAGATTATTCATGAGAAATATTTGAGTCTTTTTTGAACTTATTTATACATGATTGTTATAGCTTTATATTTCTCTCCGATCTATCCGTTTGGTTTGGCCAACTAGATTGATTTATCTTGCAATGGGAGAGGTGCTTTGTGATGGGTTCAATCTTGCGGTGCTCTATCCCAGTGACAGAAAGGGACAAGACACATATTTGTATTGTTGCCATTAAGGATAAAATGATGGGGTTTATTCATATTGTTTGAGTTTACTTTGTCTACATCATGTCATCTTGCTTAAGGCGTTACTCTGTTTTCATTAACTTAATACCCTAGATGCATGCTGGATAGCGGTCGATGGGTGGAGTAATAGTAGTAGATGCAGGCAGGAGTCAGTCTACTTGTTTCGGACGTGATGCCTATATACATGATCATTGCCATGAATCTGTCATAACTATGCGCTTTTCTATCAGTTGCCCAACAGTAATTTGTTTACCTACCGTATGCTATGTGTTCGAGAGAGAAGCCTCTAGTGAAAACTATGGCCCCCGGGTCATTTATCCATCATATATAAAATCCAAAAATACCTTGCTGCAGTTTTATTTATTTTATTTTATTTTATTTTGCAATTTACTTTATCTATCTATCACTATCATAATTAATCCTTGCAAGTAACCGCTAAGGGGATTGACAACCCTCTTGTTTGCGTTGGGTGCAAGTATTTGCTTTTGTGTGTGTAGGTGCTGCTAACGAGGTTCTGTGTGGTTCTCCTACTGGATTGATAACCTTCGATCTTAACTGAGGGAAATACTTATCTCTACTGTACTGCATCATCCTCTCCTCTTCGGGGAAATCCCAACGCAGTTCACAAGTAGCAGGAAGAATTTCTGGCGCCGTCACCAAAACCTATCAAGTACCTTCGCATAAACTATCATCTACTTGCTCTTATTTTCGTTTGCCTTTTTATTTGCATTTGCCTCTCATTTTCATCTCCCCCACTTCTAAAACAAATTTACAAAAACACAAAAATATTTTATTTGCTTGTTTGCTAGTTTGCTTGCTTGAATTTGCAATCATGTCTGAGTCCGAAAAAGTTATTGTAGAAAGTGCTAGTGAGGATAGTACATCTGAATCTCTTGAGGAGAAATTTAAATCTTTTAATATTAATCATGACCCTCTTGAGAACAAAGCTCGAACTAATTTTAAAACTAAAGTCTATCATGTGGGTAGCGGGAATATTATTGGTAAAAGTGTCGTTCAAGAATTTTTCAACTGTGCGGGAGTCATACCTATAATTAAAGAATCTATTACTGACAAAACAAATTGCTATGTGGATGCTATTGCTATGCTTGTGATTGAGTTAGAATGAAATTTTTTGCACACTCACCCCGCGTTACAAAAGATATTCTATGAACTTCCCAATATCCATAATCCCAGAACTAAAAAGATTGCTACAATCATCCTTATGCATGAATTTGATTATATAATTAAAGAGGCTAGGGACATCTTTTCTTTCTCTAAAATAGATTTCGAGCATCCTCCAATAGAAGAAATTCTTCATGATAAAGATACTATACGTAGGTTGGAATCTAATGATTATTTTGCTTACGGAGAAACCAATAGGAGAAGAGTTCCCTATGCTGAAGTAATTAAAACTTTGTACCACAATGCTTGTGATAAATTTGAATGGATTACAAAGGGAATTGATAAGGAATATAGTGAAGAATGGTTTGAAGGTACGGCTAGAGATCCTATTGATGATGAGATACATGTTTTATATGAAGATCTTTATGGTGATGATTATGAGTTTGAAGTTATGAATGTTAAAATCACCGAACAAAGTCCCTTCAAGTATTTAAGCTCCCCTACTAGGAAAGAAGAACATGAAAGTAGAGAATTATTGAGAAAAGTTTTGGAAGATTTGATTAAAAAGGATTTGGGAATGAAGGATGACAATACTTGAAACAATACATTATGCCTAGCTAGGGGCATAAAACAATAGCGCTTGTTGGGAGGCAACCCAATATTTATCTTTATTGTAAGTTTTTATTTTTATTGTGTCACACAATTTTAAATTCTTTTATGATTGTGTTTTTATCTTTTAATTAGTGTTTGTGCCAAGTAATGCCTTTGGGATGATTTGGATGATAGTATAATTGATGCTGTTTGGAAAACAGAAAGTTTTGCGCCCAGTGCTGGATTTTTGGTTCTGTACTGGAACGTCAGAAAAATCTGAAATATTTACACAGTATTGGTATATGAATTTTTTACGTTTTCCTACGTTTTCATAACTTTTGGAGTTACAGAAGTATAGCTTTTAAATAGATCTTTACAGACTGTTCTGTTTTAGACAGATTCTGTTTTTGTTGCATAGTTTGCTTATTTTGATGAATCTATGGATTGTATCGGGGGGTATAAGCCATGGGGAAGTTGGATTACAGTAGAATTATGCCAATATTAAATATGAATCAATTTATATCAGTACCTAAAGTTTAGGATTTGTTTGTTATACTAACGGATCTCACGACATTTCTGTTGAGTTTTGTGTGCTGAAGTTTTCAAGTTTTGGGTGAGACCACGATGGATGAAGGAATAAGGAGAGGCAAGACCCTAAGATTAGGGATGCCCAAGGCACCCCAAGGTAATATTCAAGGAAGACCCAAGCGTCTAAGCTTGGGGATGCCCCGGATGACATCCCATCTTTCGTCTACAATCTATCGGTATATCACTTGGAGCTATATTTTTATTCATCACATGATATGTGTTTTGCTTGGAGCGTCTTGTGCCATAGTTTTATTTTCTTTATTTGATTTTTAGTTTGCCACAATTATCTTTGCTGAACACACCTTTTTGAGAGGGACACACATTATTCGTGATTTTTTAGAATACTCTATGTGCTTCACTTATATCTTTTGAGATAGGCAGTTGTTCTAGTGCTTCACTTATATCTTTTAGAGCACAGCGGTGGTTATATTTTAAATAAATAGTTGCACTCTCATGATTCACTTATATATTTTTGAGAGTCTAATAAATAGTAGTGGTAATATGCACGGGTTATGAATTTGGTCCTAATATGATAGGTATATATAATAAAAACTTTCATGTAGATCACTAAATATGATAAGTTTGATTCCTTGCAATAGTTTTGTGATATTAAAATGGTAATATGTGGGAGGTGCTAGTAGATAATTGTGGTTTAGTAAGAATATTGGTGTTAAGGTTTGTGATTCCCAAAGCATGCACGTATGGTCTGTCGTTATGCTAAGAAGTTGGAGCATGATTTATTATTGATTGTCTTCCTTTGCACGACGGTCGGGGGTGCGCGATGGTTAACTCCTACCAACCTCCCCCCTAGGGGCATGCGTAGTAGTACTTTGATTTGAGGGCTAATAAACTTTCGCAATAAGTATGTGAGTTCTTTATGACTAATGTGAGTCCATGGATTATACGCACTCTCACCTTTCCGCAATTTGCTAGCCTCTTCGATACTGTGCATTGCCCGTTCTCACCTCAAGAGTCGGTGCAAACTTCGCCGGTGCATCCAAACCCCGTGATATGATATGCTCTATCACACATAAGCCTCTTTATATCTTCCTCAAAACAGCCACCATACCTACCTATTATGGCATTTCCATAGCCATTCCGGGATATATTTCCATGCAACTTCTACCGTTCTGTTTATATGACACACACCATCATTGTCATATTGCTTTGCATGATCATATAGATGGCATAGTATTTGTGGCTCAGCCACCGTTCATCATTTTCATACATGTTATGCTAGCATCATTGCACATCCTGGTACACTGCCAGAGGCATTCATATAGAGTCATATTTGTTCTAGTATCGAGTTGTAATTTTGAGTTGTAAGTAAATAGAAGTGTGATGATCATCATTATTAGAGCATTGTCCCAGTGAGGAAATAAAAAAAGGAAAAAAAGAGAGGCCAAAAAGAGCCCATAGAAAAAGATAAAAAGAAAAGAAAGAGAAAAAAAGAAAAAAAATGAGAGAAAAATAGAGAAGGGGCAGTGTTATTATCCTTTTTCATACTTGTGCTTCAAAGTAGCACCATGTTTTTCATATAGAGAGTCTCCTATGTTGTCACTTTCATATACTAGTGGGAATTTTTCATTATAGAACTTGGCTTGTATATTCTGATGATGGGCTTCCTCAAATGCCGGAGGTCTTCATGAGCAAGAAAGTTGGATGCACACCCACTTAGTTTTTATTTTGAGCTTTCATACACTTATAGCTTTTAGTGCATCCATTGCATGGCAATCCCTACTCCTCGCATTGACATCAATTGACGGGCATCTCCATAGCCCGTTGATTAGCCGCGTCCATGTGAGACTATCTTCCTTTTTTGACTTCCCCTTATTAATCTCTATCATCATATTCTATTCCACCCATAGTGCTATATCCATGGCTTGCGCTCATGTATTGCGTGGGGGTTGAAAAAGCTGAAGCGCGTTAAAACGTATGAACCAATTGCTTGATTGTCTCCGGGGTTGTGCATGATAAATACTTTATGTTAAGAAGATGGAGCATGACAGGATCATATGATTTTGTAGGGATAACTTTCTTTAGCATTTTTATTTTGAAAGACATGATTGTTTGTTAGTATGCCTGAGTATTGATGTCTTTATATCAAATTATAGACTATTGCTTTGAATCATTCGGGTCTTAATGTTCATACCGTAAAAGAGAATTACATGATGAACATGTTAGGTAGCATTCCACATCAAAAATTCTATTTTTATCATTTACCTACTCAAGGACGAGCAGGAAGTAAGCTTGGGGATGCTTGATATGTCTCCAACGTACCACAGACCTATGGGTCCATAGCTAGTAGCTAGCTGGCTTCTTCTCTCTCTTTGATCTTCAATACAATGTTCCCCTCGATCTCCTTGGAGTTCTATTCGATGTAATCTTCTTTTGTGGTGTGTTTGTTGGGATCCGATGAATTGTGGGTTTATGATCATATTATTCATGAGAAATATTTGAGTCTTTTCTGAACTTATTTATGCATGATCGTTATAGCTTTGTATTTCTCTCCGATCTATCCGTTTGGTTTGGCCAACTAGATTGATTTATCTTGCAATGGGAGAGGTGCTTTGTGATGGGTTCAATCTTGCGGTGCTCTATCCCAGTGACAGAAAGGGACAAGACACGTATTTGTATTGTTGCCATTAAGGATGAAACGATGGGGTTTATTCATATTGTTTGAGTTTACTTTGTCTACATCATGTCATCTTGCTTAAGGCGTTACTCTGTTTACATTAATTTAATACCCTATATGCATGCTGGATAGCGGGCGATGGGAGGAGTAATAGTAGTAGATGCAGGCAGGAGTCGGTCTACTTGTCTCGGACGTGATGCCTATATACATGATCATTGCCATGAATCCTTCATAACTATGCAATTTTCTATCAATTGCCCAACAGTAATTTGTTTACCCACCGTATGATATGTGTTCGAGAGAGAATCATCTAGTGAAAACTATGGCCCCCGGGTCATTTATCCATCATATATAAAATCCAAAAATACCTTGCTGCAATTTTATTTACTTTATTTTATTTTGCAATTTACTTTATCTATCTATCACTATCAGAATTAATCCTTGCAAGTAACCGCCAAGGGGATTGACAAACCTCTTGTTTGCGTTGGGTGCAAGTATTTGCTTTTGTGTGTGTAGGTGCTGCTAACGAGGTTCTGTGTGGTTCTCCTACTGGATTGATAACCTTGGTTCTTAACTGAGGGAAATACTTATCTTTACTATACTGCATCATCCTCTCCTCTTCAGGGAAATCGCAACGCAGTTCACAAGTAGAAGTATGACCTTAGCATGCCGTGATAATTTTTTGAGAAGGTTTGGCTAATGTCGTTATACATGCTCTTCATAAATCGAACCATCACAAAGGAAGTTTTGTGGTTTCGAGAGGGAAACCACCAAGTTTGAAGTGGGATCCAAATTTCCTTCGTCTTTTGTCCTTGAGTTTTTTCTACGATCAACATACACCCTAGATTGCATCGTGTTCTAATTTGGCACTTTTCCGGGCTTATTTACTATATTTGGGCTGTTATGTGCATCTTCTAGGCATTAATGCACATAATTTAATTTCGCATAATCGGTCCATGAAAAAGTGTAAAAAAAATGGTTTGGAAAATCATGCTTGTGGTATTTAGTAAATTTTCATGCTTGTTATGAGGAATGGGGAGAGATTTCAAGGATATGTGTGGCAAGAGTCAACCACAAACGTGTCGTTTATTGGTTTTCAAACTCTAGAAAATTGAAAAACATGCCTGAAAAAGATGATACCTGGCATGGTGCCATGGTATGACCTCAGTATTCTATGGTAAAAAAAATGGCAAATTCTGGCACAAGTTGTAATGATAACTCCTTGAAAACGAGAGCATCTCACAAGAAGAATCACTGTTTCCAAAATGATAAATGGCAATTTGGACTTGAATTTACGGTGACTTCATTGTTTCGCGTCCAAACTATTTACATGGTGCGCAAGCACCATCAACCGCTAGATTTGTTTTTTTTTTTGAGCATTTCAGGACTCGTTTGATATATTTAAGCACTTTATAGCATTTACCTAACATTTAGCGCATATAAGTCAAATCCCAGCTACAGCTACACGGGTGTGATGGGAGGGATGTGGATTGCCGTTCGACCGCGGTGCATCCTACGGTGCACATGCGCGATCTGCGTGGTTGGGGTTCCGGCCAATCAGAACGCAACGCATAATAGGTTAGCGCACACAGTTCTCATAGGCAATTAGATCTCGATTGCTCTAAAAAAACACTGCACTATACGGTTGTCCGGCCACTCCGTCCCAGAGCTCTCTCCAAGCATCGCCGTCTATGCCACCATGCCGCACACTAACTGGTAAGGAAGCGATGTCATCCCGGCACGCTGAGTTCATCACCGCCCGCGACCACACACTAACTGGTAAGGAAGCAATGGCATCCCACCGCGCCGAGTTCATCGCCACCCGCAACCACGCACCTACGTGGGCGGACTTTGAAGCTGCCTTGGCCGAATGGGCGGTGGAGCAAGAGGAGGCCAGAGCCGCACAGAAGGAGCGGAAAAGGCAGAAAGCACTCAAGAAAAGAGAGTCCCGCCGGCACAAGAAAGAAGCGGCCGCACGCGCTACTGAGGAGAGCCGGGCGGAGATCCAAGCACGGTGGGCTGCCTCCGATAAGGCCGGTAAGGAGTACGACGACGTCTGGGTCCGGCCAACATGCGAGAAGTAGTTAGTGTGTGTGTGTCACCCGTACATTTGTTTAATTAATTATGAGCATCTACCAGTACTACTTACTACTTTTTCTAGAGCAAATTAATGCCCGGTCAAAAAAAGATGACTCAACCGAGTCATAGCGGTCCAACCCGCAGCCACCCCGGAGCTCCTTCCTCTCTCATCTCTGCACAACCGGGTCGGAGACGAGCTCGCCGGAGCTGTTTTTTAGTCCACCCTCGCCGCACGGGGCGGACGCAGACCGGCTTAAATAGCAGCACCGGCGGGAGGCAGCAAGCATCTCTCTTGTTGTGTAGGTCGATCAATTCTCGCTGTGTGAGTGAGGCAGGTTAACACTTGATTGCATTTCATAAACTTATGATTGTTCATCAAGTGTCAACTTCGCCTCATTCATGTACGTTGATAGCCCTACTACAATGAAAGGATTTTTAAATTTGTAGGTTGCGGCTCCAGATGCTGATAGATATTTTAATTCTTAGAAGACCACAAAACAGACGGTTGCTATGGCATACCATGTGCGTTAATGATCCATAAGTTAGTTAGAAAACATCGCACACGTACCATCACGACCGTCCGTGACTGATTTAATCAATTACACGTGTACAATTTTTTGAATACGGGATACACCAATTTCTCTTTTCTCGCACACGAGTATATTATATGCTTCATCTGCGTTGTGTGTTTCGCCCGCGTAAGTTTCAAGTTTCGCAGTGAAATTTTCAGTAGGTGTGGGATTTCAGAATTTATCCCCCACCCCCATCCCCACCCATCACATTTCTGCAGTATCTCCCCACCCTTCCCCCTCCCGGCAGCTCAAACCGCCGCCGCCGCAACCACAGTGTAACAACCCCAGTGTTAAGCTACAGTGATCTCATGCTAATGATGCCATGCCATCAGGTTTTGCTAAGCCAAATTGCCACCTGATAAAATCAAATTCAAAATCCAATTTGAAATGCAAGTCAAATATTTACATCTTCAAACATGGAAACAAAATAGTTCATAATTTTGTAAATAATCCATAAGTAATTATTTAAGGAGAACAACATCTCCAAAAATTCTCAAAATGCCCCTGGATATTTAAAACAGTGGTCTAGCAGCAATTTTCCCCCCTTTTAAATGCCAGCATAATTCAAATGGTCTCCAATTGGCCCCAAACTTTTTGTACAACACCACAATAGTGTGCTTGATTTATGTGCAAAGTTCCACATTTAACAAAAATCGTTTGCTCACTCATTTAATTGCAAAGCCGTAGCTATTTGGTTTACAGAAAAGAAAAAGGGAAAAACGGGCACTGTGCACTTGGCCCAGCCGAGGCAACAGTGCGGCCTAGCCCACCTGCCCCAGCCTTTCGTCCTCCTCCCGCCACAGGAAAAGCCCGAGGCACCGTGGCCGCAGGGTGCTCGGCTCCGTGCACTGCTGCACCGCGGGGGGGGGGGGATAAGAGTAAGGCCAAGCTGCTCTCTCTCCCCCGAAACCCTAATCCCCTCTCTCCCTCTTCCCCCTCGCTTCCACGCTCAATCCCGAGCCCAGCCGAACCCTGTCGTCGCCGCGCCGCCTCACCGCCGTAACCACCAGCCACCCCGCGCCACCGGAGGATGTCCAGGCGATGGGCGTCTTCGTCCTCTTCATCTGCATCAACTCGCGCGAGCAGGAGCGCCCTCGAGCCGTCGCCATCGGCCTCCTTCCCCGACTGCATCCGCGGGTCTCCGCCTCTTGATCCTCCGCCCTCGCTGCACCCCTGGCCTCCACGAGCCCTTCGCGAGCTCCGCAGTGAGCTCCTGGTCCTCCGTGACCCCTCCTCTATCTCTTCTCTGCATTCCGTAGCCCCATCGCCGGTGAGGCTGTACCACTGCCGCCACGGGCCGTCGTCGTTGCCACCGTTTCCGGCCACGATAGTACGTGCCTGTGCTGTAGAGAGATGCGGCGCGCTCGTACGGTTCGGGAGGAGCCTGCCGCCGCTCGTTTAGGTCACCGGAGCGCTGTTCTGGCCAGCGCCGCCACGCCCTGTGGTCGCCGGAGTGCCCCACCGCACGCGCGCACGTTTGAACAGCTGTCGGGGCTCACTGACGTGTGGGTCCGGCCGTTAACTAATTAGATGAGGCACTAACCCCCCCTAATACCCACTGACATTGGGCCCTACCTTGCTGAATAGTTGAATTAATTATTTTGTTTTAACAACAGTCTATCACATGTGGGCCCTCGCTGTTAAATAAAGTTTAATAAAAAAGAGTCGCTGACAGCTGGGTCCCACCTGTTAGTTTGACCAGGTCAACAGTCAACTCAGTTGACTGCTGACTGGGCTGCTGACAAGGACTGGCCCCACCCGTCAGCCCTTATGTGCCCACAATTGGGTATGTTTTCGGGTGCCCTTAGCATTTTCAGTTAAAACAATTTCGAAATATAATTAATTCCAGAAATTTCAGAATATAGTTAAAACTTTGGAAATTCGTATAAAATAATCCGTAACTCGGATGAAAATAATTTATATAAGAAAAATGATCAAAAAATAAGACAAATCCGAATATGCCATCCACTTACCTGTCACATGCCTCTAACACTGCAAACATGGAACCTTCCCCTCCGGATCGTCTATGCGATAATTGCCTAAAGCCGGGAAAATATTCCCAGATATTTTCCCGCTCCGTCTGTAACGTGTAGCACTGCGTTAGGTCTCCCCCAGCACAGCATATTGCCTTGTCATGCATCTGTGTTTCATTTGTTTGCTTTATATTTATTGTTTCTTCCCCCTCTTCTCTCCGATAGACCTTGAGACCGACGCTGCTCCTAAGTACGGCTACGTCGTCGATGACCCCTCTTTCACTGCAGAGCTTCCAGGCAAGCAAAACCCCCTTGATCATTCCTATAACGCCCATTCTTTCTCTCCCATGCTTGCATTAGATTTTGCTAGTGTAATTGATTGCTCCTATTCTAATGCATAGCCTGATTTTGTAACCTGCTATTGATAATTTACCTGTTGTCATAAATGCTTAGTATAGGCTGGTGAGTGATCCATGAATGGCCCCACACCCTTGTCCTTGTTGCCATGCTTTACCATCGGTGACTCGATCAGCATGATCGATGTACAGAGACCGAACACAGCACCGCACACCCCCTTAGTTGTACGACCCTGCAGAGCTACTATCGAGTGCCGAGGGTGAAACCTCCAACCTCACTCCTAATGATATCTCTGTAGCGTAGCTAGTCGGTTGTGGGATACCGAGGGTGATTCCTCTTTCACCACCTCCGATGATGCCTCTGTCGTGCAAACCCCCAAGTGTCAACCCATCGAGGGTGATTCCTCCAAGTTCACCTTGACGGTTACATCAAGTGGGAATCCATCGAGTGTGATTCCTCGGATTCCCCACGATGTTATGGACACACGGGTACTTTGACCTTCACCTCAGACCATTGTTAAAGACGGGTCAGCTCCAAGAGCACCCGCGAGATAATGTTGAGTCGGGCCGACCCCAAGGGTACCCGGGAGAGAGTCCTGTGGCGGCTGGCTGTTAGCGGTACCACCCAGGATGTGGTGGTAGCTCGGGACTTGTCCCGACAGCCGACACGGAACTTACACTGTACTCGGAGCGACAGGTCAGGCGGAGACTACCTAAGAGAGAGGTGGGCCTAGTCCCTGGTCGTGGTCCGCGAGATACCTAGTCGGAGCGGCCGAAGCACTGGTCGTCTCTGAGAGCTCCTAATAATTCACTAACGGATTTGGGTATTTGATCTGAGTTGGCCATTGGCCTATACTCACTACCACCACGCGGGATAATGGTTTAATGGGGCCCTCGGCGCCATATGTATCAGCCGAAAGCTCTGTCAGACATCAAGTTTAGCATTGCGGCCGGGCGACAGCAGATACCCACAGGCACATCGTGGTGAGGCTGACCCTGCGCACAACGACCCGGAGTGCAAAGAGCGATGGGCCCAAGACCCCTGAGCGCTTAGGATGTAGACCGGCGGGGACCTCTCTGCGGAGCCTAGGTAGGACTACGTCGTGTCGATCAGCCAAGGCCGGGCATGACCGAGAAAAGTGTGTCCGGCCAGAGTTAATCGAGCGTGTTGGGTAACAGTAGTGCACCCCTGCAGGGAAGTTATCTATTCGAATAGCCATGTCCACGGTAACATGACGCTCAGTGTTGTATCCCGATCTACTACAACTAGAACTGGTTACCTGTGATCCTCAATAATTTGTTAGCTCAGGGATCGATTTCTCACAGGGAGTCGAGGAAGGATCTCTGGGCATGGCTACTATTATACTTGTTACTAATACTTTTATATGCTAATCTGCACTCTTCTAATGCTGCAAGATGCTAGTCTTCGATAGGCTAGGCCTTCCCTCTATTCTAGCATTTCTGCAGTATAGTCCACAGATACAGCCCCTTCCCTTTGATACCGATGTATACTTAGTATAGTTCTGATATAAGTCTTGCGAGTACTTTGGATGAGTACTCACGGTTTCTTTGCTACCTCTTTTTCCCCTACGTGATTGCTGCGATCAGATGACGGAGCCCCGGAGCCAGCTGATCCCGTCGACGACTACTACTACCCTGACGGAGCTTACTACTATGTGGAGACCGACGACCAGGAGTAGTTTAGGAGGCTCCCATGCAGGAGGCCTGCGCCTTTTCGATCTAGATGTCATTGTTTTGCTCAGCCTTCTTAAGGCAAACTTGTCTAATTATATCTGTACTCAGAGCCTGATGCTTCCACTGATTCTTGTGCAACTCGAGCTTATGTATTCGAGCCCTCGATGCCCCTGGCTTGTAATATAAAGCTTGTATTGTTTTATTTTTGTGTCTAGAGTTGTGTTGTGATATCTTCCCGTGAGTTCCTGTGCTTGATCATGAGCATTTGCGTGTATGATTAGTGCACGGTCGAGTCGGGGGCGTCACAAGTTGGTATCAAAGCCGACTGCCAATAGGAAGCCCCTTTCCAACTCCTTGGCCGAAGTTGAGTCTAGTCTTTGAAAAATATTTTACTAACATTGTTGTGTGGCTTACGGGCCCATATCGCAAATGGATGGGTTTAGGATCTTTTATTCCTCTTCTTTACTCTGGGACTCTGATCTCTCTTCTTTTCGGGTTAAAGATTTTGCTAACCCTAACATTAGGTTCTCGTGTTCACATCCACCCGGAGAGCTGGATTGTCTGCAATTATTCCTTTCCATTGGTCTGTTTAATCTGATCATCACATTTTCCTTTCCATTGGTCTGTTTAACCTTTCTTGTAATCTAGCTTTTATCTGAGCAGTGATAATTCCCTGCTTAAGTCAACACCCCCAAATAAAACCTTGTCACTATTATTGATGACATTCCGGTAACCACCGATGGACGAGAACCTTGCCTATTGGTCCGCCTCGTTTTAACGAGCAGGAAAATGGTTCTCTTCGTTCCCCGCCCATGGTACCGACGTGTTGCCGACATAGTTGACAGACTGATGAGGATATATTCATGAAATATGATGATTCTGGTTGCTTAAGCTGGAAAGAAATATTGAGCCTCGTTGACAAATATCATAAGGTGAATTCATTCCTAGTTGAACTTGTTACTTTGATTCGAAAGAACTTTATACTGCCTAAATCCTTGTGTGTATGTATCGTTAGGTACATTGGAGAGGAAGGCATGGCACAAGGGAACAAGGAGGCATTGCAGCAAGGAAGGGAGGAAGACCCTGCAGTTTCCAGGGCGGTAGTACCGCCCCACACAAGCGGTAGTACCGCTTAGCGGTAGTACCGCCCCAGTACTACCGTCCTAGTACCGCTTAGGAAATTTCTTCTGGAATCCAAGCGACCCCAAGCGGTACTAAAGCAGCACTTGATATTTGTACGAGCGGTAGTACCGCTTATCACGGTAGTACCGCTTGCCATAAGCGGTAGTACCGCTCTGCCTGCGCGCAGGTTTTGGGCTGTCCAGCCCGTGTACCCCTTCGATCTCGTTTTAGACTATAAATACCCGTCCCCTAGAGTTAGTTAAGGTGAGACCACGTTTAAGATAAACCCTAGTTCTTGAGATTGCTTGTAAGCATTCATCTTGAATCCTCATCTCCAATTCGTATCGATCTGGAGATCATATACTGCAAGTTGAGTGTAATCTGCTGTTCCATTGGGAATTAGTATATTGCAATTATACCGTTTCGTGGTCGACGGCTACGTGCGCAAGTGTGTGACGTTGTGAATATCCAAAGGGTTGAGACCTTTTGCATTGGCATCAGGGACCAAGCGAGGGAGAGTTCATCGGCGACATACAAGTTATCTATCATCTTCATCATCACCACCGCCGCTTACTGAGAAGACGGTACTACCGCCTTAAGCTGGAAAGAAATATTGAGCCTCGTTGACAAATATCATAAGGTGAATTCATTCCTAGTTGAACTTGTTACTTTGATTCGAAAGAACTTTATACTGCCTAAATCCTTGTGTGTATGTATCGTTAGGTACATTGGAGAGGAAGGCATGGCACAAGGGAACAAGGAGGCATTGCAGCAAGGAAGGGAGGAAGACCCTGCAGTTTCCAGGGCGGTAGTACCGCCCCACACAAGCGGTAGTACCGCTTAGCGGTAGTACCGCCCCAGTACTACCGTCCTAGTACCGCTTAGGAAATTTCTTCTGGAATCCAAGCGACCCCAAGCGGTACTAAAGCGGCACTTGATAATTGTACGAGCGGTAGTACCGCTTATCACGGTAGTACCGCTTGCCATAAGCGGTAGTACCGCTCTGCCTGCGCGCAGGTTTTGGGCTGTCCAGCCCGTGTACCCCTTCGATCTCGTTTTAGACTATAAATACCCGTACCCTAGAGTTAGTTAAGGTGAGACCATGTTTAAGATAAACCCTAGTTCTTGAGATTGCTTGTAAGCATTCATCTTGAATCCTCATCTCCAATTCGTATCGATCTGGAGATAATATACTGCAAGTTGAGTGTAATATGCTGTTCCATTGGGAATTAGTATATTGCAATTATACCGTTTCGTGGTCGACGGCTACGTGCGCAAGTGTGTGACGTTGTGAATATCCAAAGGGTTGAGACCTTTTGCATTGGCATCAGGGATCAAGAGAGGGAGAGTTCATCGGCGACATACAAGTTATCTATCATCTTCATCATCACCACCGCCGCTTACTGAGAAGATCGGGACACCCCATATCACAGACTTTCCTCTTACACGTCTTGTTGTCCTGACCGCACAAGATGTCACCGCCCTTCCTACTCTTAATCCACACTCACTACAATTCCACAGGATCGAAACCTGACTCTCCTGTACATCCCTGCTCCAAAGTTATTCTTCACGATTGGCTTCGTATGTAATTCACGAGCCACCCTACTAGAGATGATCTATTCTGGTATCAGGCGCAATACCTATTCTCGTTGCTCTGAACCCCTTTCACACTCTGTTTCAGGCATCGAACGATTGTCTATCTGCTTGAAACTCCTTATTGTACCTTCTTACTTTGCTCTCGATGTTTTTCTTAAGTTTCAATTCGAGAGATACTATATGCCACATTCCCTGAGTTACCTACCAGATACTCAACCTTGTAAAGGCCCGTCCTTCCGGAGTTACCCCCTTTTCCTTTTCGTAAGTACGATGAAGACTCCGAAGAAAGGATGGCAGCTTCGTCATGACGCATGACGCAGGGAAAATGAAGACATCAACGCCAAGAAGACTCGTTACAATTTTGTAACCAATCCCTTCCCCTTTACTCCACCTCTTAAATCTCGGGACGAGATTTCTTGTAGTGGAGGACATTTGTAACACCCCCAGTGTTAAGCTACAGTGATCTCATGCTAATGATGCCATGCCATCAGGTTTTGCTAAGCCAAATTGCCACCTGATAAAATCAAATTCAAAATCCAATTTGAAATGCAAGTCAAATATTTACATCTTCAAACATGGAAACAAAATAGTTCATAATTTTGTAAATAATCCATAAGTAATTATTTAAGGAAAACAACATCTCCAAAAATTCTCAAAATGCCCCTGGATATTTAAAATAGTGGTCCAGCAGCACTTTTTCCCCCCTTTTAAATGCCAGCATAATTCAAATGGTCTCCAATTGGCCCCAAACTTTTTGTACAACACCACAATAGTGTGCTTGATTTATGTGCAAAGTTCCACATTTAACAAAAATCGTTTACTCACTCATTTACTTGCAAAGCCATAGCTGTTTGGTTTACAGAAAAGAAAAAGGGAAAAACTGGCACTATGCACTTGGCCCAGCCGCGGCAACAGTGCGGCCCAGCCCACCTGCCCCAGCCTTTCGTCCTCCTCCCGCCACAGGAAAAGGCCGAGGCGTCGTGGCCGCAGGGCGCTCGGCTCCGCGCACTGCTGCGCCGCGGGGCTGGGGGAGGATAAGAGCAAGCCCCAGCTGCTCTCTCTCCCCCGAAACCCTAATCCCCTCTCTCCCTCTTCCCCCTCGCTTCCACGCTCGATCCCGAGCCCAGCCGAACCCTGCCGTAATCGTGTCGCCTCACCGCCGTAACCACCAGCCACCCCGCGCCACCGGAGGATGTCCAGGTGATGCGCGTCTCCGTCCTCTTCATCTGCATCAACTCGCGCGAGCAGGAGCGCCCTCGAGCCGTCGCCATCGGCCTCCTTCCCCGACTGCATCCATCGGTCGCAGCCTCTCGATCTGCCGCCCTCGCTGCACCCCCGGCCTCCACGAGCCCTTCGCGAGCTCCGAAGTGAGCTCCTGGTCCTTCGTGACCCCTCCTCTCTCTCTTCTCTGCGTTCCATAGCCCCATCGCCGGTGAGGGCGTGCCACTGCCACCGCGGGCCGTTGTTGTTGCCACCGTTTCCGGCCACGATAGTTCGTGCCCGTGCTGTAGAGAGATGCGGCGCGCTCGTATGGTTCGGGAGGAGCCTACCGCCGCTCGTTTAGGTCACCGGAGTGCTGTTCTAGCCAGCGCCGCCACGCCCTGTGGTCACCGGCGTGCCCCACCACACGTGCGCGCGTTTGAACAGCTGCCGAGGCTCACTGACGTGTGGGCCCGGCCGTTAACTAATTAGATGAGGCACTAACCCCCCTAATACCCACTGACACTAGGCCCTACCCTGCTGACTAGTTAAATTAACTATTTTGTTTTAACAATAGTCTATGACATGCGGGCCCTCGCCGTTAAGTAAAGTTTTATTAAAATGAGTCGCTGACAGCTGGGCCCCACCTGTCAGTTTGACCAGGTCAACAGTCAACTCAGTTGACTGCTGACTGGGCTGCTGACTAGGACTGGCCCCACCTGTCAGCCCATATGTGCCCACAGCTGGGTACGTTTTCGGGTGCCCTTAGCATTTTCAGTTAAAACAATTTCGAAATATAATTAATTCCAGAAATTTCAGAATATAGTTAAAACTTTGGAAATTCAAATAAAATAATCCGTAACTCGGATGAAAATTATTTATATATGAAAAATGATCAGAAAAATAAGACGAATCCGAATATGCCATCCACTTACCTGTCACATGCCTCCAACACTGCAAACATGGAACCTTCACCTCCAGATCGTCCGTCCAATAATTGCCTAAAGCCGGGAAAATATTCCCAGATATTTTCCCGCTCCGTCTGTAACATGTAGCACTGCGTTAGGTCACCCCCAGCACAACATATTGCCTTGGCATGCATCTGTGTTGCATTTGTTTGCTTTATATTTATTGTTTCTCCCCCCTCTTCTCTCCGGTAGACCCCGAGACCGACGCTGCTCCTGAGTACGGCTACGTCGTCGACGACCCCTCTTTCACTGCAGAGCTTCCAGGCAAGCAAAACCCCCTTGATCATTCCTATACCGCCCATTCTTTCTCTCCCATGCTTGCATTAGATTTTGCTACTGTAGTTGATTGCTCCAATTCTGATGCATAGCCTGATTTTGTAACCTGCTGTTCATAATTTACCTGTTGTCATAAATGCTTAGTATAGGCTGGTTAGTGATCCATCAATGGCCCCACACCCTTGTCCTTGTTGCCATGCTTTACCACCGGTGACTCGATCAGCGTGATCGATGTACAGAGACCGAACACAGCACCGCACACCCCCTGAGTTGTACGACTCTGCTGAGCTACTATCGACACTACTAGAAAAATGGCTATAGCCAATATCCCTATTAGTGGCGCACCATGGTGGTGGTGCGCCACTGCTATATAGCAATGGCGCACCAGAAGCAGGTGCGCCATTGTTATTTTTTTAGTAGTGGCGCACCACCTGAGCAGTGCGCCATTAATATTTTTTTGTCCATCCCCCCACCCCACCAGACATAGCAATGGCGCACCACACCACGGTGCGCCATTACTATGCTACATAGTAATGGCGCACCGTGGTGTGGTGCGCCATTGCTATGTCTGGTGGGGCTGTGTGCCTGCGTGTGTGTGAGGTTAGTAATGGCACACCAGGGAGGGTGCGCCATTACTAACGTCTCACACACACCCAAACACACACACCCCCACACCCCCCCCCCCCCCGTGGATCGCCTTTTCGGTTTAAAAAAAATAAAAGAAAATGATAAAAAATTCAAAAAAATAGATGCCCATGTGTTATGTGTTCTAGTTGTTACGAAAATTAACAAACATGAATTTTGAATTTTTTTGCAAAAAAAAACCCGTCGTGTTTCGGTAAAATGGCCGTAACTTTTGCATACGACCTTCGATGAAAAAGTTTTTTATATGAAAAATATACTACTCAAAAAGTTACATCCAAATTTGACCGGCTACACCCGTTATCGATTTTTTAGAATCCTCAAAAACCTAACAGAAAAAAAGTTACAGCCATTTTAAGATCTGGAGGCAAAAAAATTAAAAAAATTAAAAAAAGTTAGCAATGGCGCACCAGTGCATAGTGCGCCACTACTATTTTCCCGCCTTCCAAATTCAAAAAAATTTAAAAATAGTAATGGCGCACCACACCTAGGTGCGCCATTACTAAGGTACATAGTAATGGCGCACCACACCTAGGTGCGCCATTACTAAGGTACATAGTAATGGCGCACCACACCTAGGTGCGCCATTACTAAGGTACATAGTAATGGCGCACCACACCTAGGTGCGCCATTACTAAGTCTGGGCAGTTTCAAAACGCACGTACCCCCACTACCCTTATCCACTTCCCTCCTCCTCCACACATTTCTATCCTCCTCCTCCTCCTCTCCTCCTTCCTCCTTCCTCCTCCTTCCTCCTTCCTCCTCCCTCCTCCTCACAGTCCTCTCCGGCGACCTCCTCCTCACGGTCCTCTCCGGCGACCTCCTCCTCCTCCTCCTCTCCTCCTTCCTCCTCCTCTCCTCCTTCCTCCTTCCTCCTTCCTCCTCCTTCCTCCTTCCTCCTTCCTCCTCCCTCCTCCTCACGGTCCTCTCCGGCGACCTCCTCCTCACGGTCCTCTCCGGCGAACTCCTCCTCCTGCTCCTCCGCTCCGGCGACCTCCTCCTCCTCCTCCTCTCAGGCTGGTGACCTCCTCCTCCCTCCTCCTTCCTCCTCACAGTCCCTCCTCCTTCCTCCTCATAGTCCCTCCTCCTCACGGTCTCTCCTCCCTCCTCCTCCCTCCTCCTCCCTCCTCTCTCCTCCCTCCTCTCCTCCTCTCCTCTCTCCTCCCTCCTCTCCTCCTCTCCTCTCTCCTCCCTCCTCTCCTCCCTCCTCTTTTGCCTCCTCTCCTTCCTCCTCTACTTCCTCCTCACAGTCCCTCCTCCTCCCGGCACGAAGATGCAAACCAGAACGAAATTCAAAAAAAAATTGCAAAAAAAAATCACAAAAAAAAATCGCAAAAAAAATAGCAATGGCGCACCTTTTAGGGGTGCGCCATAAACTTCGGGATAGCAATGGCGCACCTTTTAGGGGTGCACCATAAACATCGGGATAGCAATGGCGCACCTTCTCCTGGTGCGCCATTACTAACTTTTTTTGATTTAATCACAAAATAAAATCGCAAAAAAAAACCCGCAAAAATAAATAGCAATGGCGCATCATGGGTGTTAGTAGTGGCGCACTGTCCTCTATTAGCAGTGGCGCACCTGAAGTGTTAATAATGGCGCACCAGGTGGTGCGCCACTAGTATTTGGATTACTAATGGCACACCAGAGGTGCGCCATTACTATTTGTTATTAATGGCGTGTTAATAGTGGCGCACCTATAGTGCGCCATTAATAGCAAAAACTGGTGCGCCACTAACAGCCTTTTTTCTAGTAGTGCCGAGGGTGAAACCTCCTACCTCACTCCTGATAATATCTCTGTAGCGTAGCTTGTTAGTTGTGGGATACCGACGGTGATTCCTCTTTCACCACCTCCGATGATGCCTCTGTCGTGCAAACCCCCAAGTGTGAACCCATCGAGGGTTATTCCTCCAAGTTCACCTTGACGGTTACATCGAGTGGGAATCCATCGAGGGTGATTCCTCGGATTCCCCACGATGTTATGGACACACGGGTACTTTAACCTTCACCTCAGACCATTGTTAAAGACGGGTCGGCTCCAAGAGCACCCGCGAGATAATGTTGCAGTCAGGCTGACCCCAAGGGTACCCGCGAGAGAGTCCTGTGGCGGCTGGCTGTTAGCGGTACCACCCAGGATGTGGTGGTAGCTCGGGACTTGTCCCGACAGGCGACACGGAACTTACACTGTAGTCGGAGCGACAGGGCAGGCGGAGACTACCTAAGGGAGAGGTGGGCCTAGTCCCTTGTTGTGGTCCGCGAGATACCTAGTCGGAACGGCCGAAGCACTGGTCGTCTCCGCGAACTCCTAATAATTCACTAACGGATTTGGGTATTTGATCTGAGTTGGCCATTGGCCTATACGCACTACCACCACGCGGGATAATGGTTTATTGGGGCCTTCGGCACCGCATGTATCAGCCGAAAGCTCTGTCAGACGTCCAGTTCAGCATTGCGGCCGGGCGACAGCAGATACCCACAGGCACATCGTGGTGAGGCTAACCCTGCGCGCAACGACCCGGAGTGCAAAGGGCGATGGGCCCAAGACCCCTGAGCGCTTAGGATGTAGACCGTCGGGGACCTCTCTGCGGAGCCTAGGTAGGACTACGTTGTGTCGATCAGCCGAGGCCGGGCATGACCGAGAAAAGTGTGTCCGGCCAGAGTTAATCGAGCATGTTGGGTAACAGTAGTGCACCCCTGCAGGGAAGTTATCTATTCGAATAGCCATGTCCACGGTAATAGGACGCTCAGTGTTGTATCCCGATCTACTACAACTAGAACTGGTTACCTGTGATACTTAATAATTTGTTAGCTCCGGGATCGCTTTCTCGTAGGGAGTCAAGGAAGGATCTCTGGGCATGGCTAGTATTATACTTGTTACTAATACTTTTATATGCTAGTCTGCACTCTTCTAATGCTGCAAGATGATAGTCTTCGATAGGCTAGGCCCTCCCTCTATTCTGGCATTTCTGTAGTATAGTCCACAGATACAGCCCCTTCCCTTTGATACCGATGCATACTTAGCATAGTTCTGATGTAAGTCTTGCGAGTACTTTGGATGAGTACTCACGGATGCTTTGCTACCTCTTTTTCCCCTACCTGATTGCTGCGATCAGATGGGAGCCCCGGAGCCAGCTGATCCCGTCGATGACTACTACTACCCCGACGGAGCTTACTACTACGTCGAGACCGATGACCAGGAGTAGTTTAGGAGGCTCCCAGGCAGGAGGCCTGCGCCTTTTCGATCTAGATGTCGTTGTTTTGCTCTGCCTTCTTAAGGCAAACTTGTCTAATTATATCTGTACTCAGATGCTGATGCTTCCGCTGACTCTTGTGCAACTCGAGCTTACGTATTCGAGCCCTCGAGGCCCTTGGCTTTTAATATAAAGCTTGTATTGTTTTATTTTCGTGTCTAGAGTTGTGTTGTGATATCTTCCCGTGAGTCCCTGGGCTTGATCATGCACATTTGCGTGTATGATTAGTGCACAATCGAGTCGGGGGCGTCACACACAGCTTCAACAACATCTACGTTCTGCCCGAGCCTCGTCGATTCAGTCAGGTAACCCACCGATCTCCATCCCACCCTGGCCTGATTGCTTAGATGGCGCCTGCCAAACATCCTCATGCCTCCAAATCCCCACCCCCTACTCTAGAGCATCGCCGCGTAAGCGTAACCACATATCATGCGGGAGGTCGAGGAGCTGATGGCGGTCGATGGCGCAGTGGCCGCTGTGTTTCTCGACCCGGAGGAACACCTCGCCTCTGCCGCTGCCGACTTGGTGCGGGCTCTGGCCCAGATGAAGTGCCCCAGCAACTACCCCTCAGGATTTACCAAATACGAACTGTCCAGTTCAATTTTACCAATACTAGTTGCAATGGCTATGTTTTGTGCAGTTGATGTATTGAGCCTATTGTAGTTAACACGCCTAACCATTCTTATCTATTTTCCCTACCTTTTTATAGACAACTGGGCCATTCTCTGCTCTAGCAGCACTTGTCTTGCGATGTTTAACTCTGTCAATTTCAATTTCATCGGTACCAGTTTCAATGTCTATATTAGGTTGTCTGTACTTAACACATGCCATGTTTATTTCAGTAATGTACACTGTCATGTTCAAGTATGAACTGCCCAGTTAAATTTCACCAATACCAGCTAGAAACTTACAATGGCTGACTTAGGTTGCTGTTGAGCCTGCTATAGCAAATAGTTCTATCAATTTTTTAGTCTATCCCTTTACTACCGTGCTACTCTTCGCAATGAAGATATCGCTAGAGTTGCTGTCGTTTTATTACCATTTTCTATTTTTGGTGGATGTTAACCCTGTTCTAGTTAACACGCCTTTCCATGTACTTACATAGGGCCACAATGGGAAATGATGTTGTTTACCGTCGAGATTAGTTCCATCCCAATGTCTTATAGTATTTTACATCATTTGTGCAATTGCAGTTTAGCTTGTAGCATTTACTTGCTTCTTGTAGGTACACATGTCAACGGCACTGATCCATGCTTCAACACGGAGGAACACCTCGCCTCCGCCGCCGCCGACTTGGGGCGGGCTCTGGCCCAGATGAAGTGCCCCACCAACTACCCCTCGGGATTTACCAAGTACGAACTGTCCAGTTCAATTTTACCAATACCAGTTGAAGTGGCTATGATTTGTATGGTTGATGTATTAAGCCTGTTTTTGTAAACACGACTAACCATTCTTAGCTATTTTCCCTACCTTTTTATAGACAACTGGGCCATTCTCTACTCTAGCAGCACTTGCCTTGCGATGTTTAACTCTGTCAATTTCAATTTCATCAGTACCAGTTTCAATGGCTATATTAGGTTGTCTGTACTTAACACATGCCTTGTTTATTTCAGTAATGTACATTGTTATGTTCAAGTATGAACCGTCTAGTTCAATTTCACCAATACCAGCTAGAAACTTACAATGCCTGACTTAGGTTGTTGTTAATCCTGTTGTAGCAAATAGTTCCATCCATTTTTTAATCTGTCCCTTTACTACCGTGCTACTCTTCGCAATGGAGATATCACTAGAGATGCCGTCATTTTATTACCATTTGCTATTTTTGGTGGATGTAGTTAACATGCCTTTCCATGTACTTATGCAGGGCCGCCATGGGCGATGCTGTTGTTTGCCGTTGAGGTTAGTTGCATCCCATGTCTTATAGTTTTTTACATCGTTTAGCAATTGAAGTTTAGCTTCTAACATTGACTGGTTGCTTGTAGGTACATATATCAGCGGTACTGATCCACGCTTTGACCCCTTTTGCGTATGGGGCAATGAGATATTCATGAACAAGCGTCAAGTGAGGAAACTAAGAAAGATTGTTAGGCGGAAGAGACTGGTGATGGGAATTAAACTCTTTATTTACACTTTATCCAAGACAATAGTGAACTTTAGGATGGTAAGTAATCTGTTGCCTTTTCCCCCTGCCCACAACGAGTTACTCTATTAGACATGAATTTTTGAAAGTTTTCTCTTTTCAGTGGTTTCCGAAGCAATTTACTCATGATTACCTTGCAAACTACATGACCGGAGTGGGGGCAACTAAGGTTAAAGTATATAATTCATACTACCATGATAATGGTCTAGAAGTCTTCCTGAAGGCGGTGAAGGATGGGAGGGCGATCGTCACAAGGGGTTGGACAAAAGTTGTGCACGCCTTTGGCATGGAGGAGGGCACATTATGGGCATTCCGCTTCTTCAACACTATCGGCAGCCAAAATGATCTACACTTCTCTCTTCACCTTTACCGCCTCTAAATCTTGTGGTTCATCATAGTTAATCTGCTGCCTAATTCTGTAATTACTGAACACATTGTACTGAGATTTTGATTTATGAATTGGTTGTTGAACCATTGTGATAAGAATATGAAATATTTAAATTCCACACTATTCAAACTTTGAAATTTTCCAATTCGAATAATAAATTACAGGAATAAAATTAAACAACAGGGATTAAAACACCGTACACACGGTTAGAAAGAAAATAGCGTCTGTGATGGTAAAATAAATAACACACGGTTCTTTCACGGAAAACATATGCGATACTCAACGGTCAAACACACGGTTTATTCTTATACATGTGTGGGATTGCCATAAGTATCACACACATTTCTATATGATGTGCGTGTGTGATTCTTGTTAATACCACAAATGTTTCAAACACTACTGCAGGCGACCGCTAACGCGACACATGAATCAGAGACCCTGCGACCAAACTGTGTGCGATGCATGACTCGCAAACGGTGTCCTAAAAAACTGTCCCCAATAAGACGAACTGTTTGCGATGCCAGAGACATCAAAAAGGATTCAGATTAGAGATGCGTGTGCGATACATGGCATACAGTTGATCCATATGAACTGTTTGCGATAAGCCAGAACAACTAACACGGTCAGCCAGTTCGTGGTGTGTATGATACACGGCATATAGTTCACTCGGATGAACTGTTTGTGATTACCCAACACAACAGAAACGGGCAGCCAGTTCGAGGTGTGTGCGATACATGGCATACAGTTCACTCGGATGACCTGTTTGTGATTACCCAACACAACAGAAACGGTCAGGCCGATCAAGGTGTGTGTGATATACGGCATGCGGTTCACTCGGATGAACTGTTTGCGATTACCCAACACAACAGAAATGGTTCAACTTAACAAGATGTGTGGGATACATGGCAAACAGGTCAGTAATCCAAAATGTGTGGGAAGACCGATAACAACACAGACTATCCTTGCTAATAACCTGTGTGTGTTGTGGGCAAACGCTTGCTGGTATACAATTGTCAGCGATTGATGAAATCATCACCGACGGGTTCCCTAGTTTAGCCCATGGCCGATGTGATTTGCTCTGTCCGCACAACATCTATGCTTTGTCTACACAACAACAACATATATACTTGTAAGAACATTGTTGCATAACCAAATAAAACATGCAATTACATAAGTGACTACACACACCAAAGTAAACAATTACACGCACACTAAACTAGGAGAAACGATCATCTACTTCTTGTTGCGACGACGCTTGTCATTGCTCTACTTCCGGCTGGATCCCTGGCCGTTTTGGGGAAGAAGGAGGCACTTCCTCATGTCAACGATCCGCCTGTACATCTCGTAGCTCGTGGACGCCTCCTTGGCCGCGTACACGACGTGAGCTTCGTCGAATTTCTCCATCCAGGCCAAGTGCCAGGCACGCTTGTCCTTGTTGCAGGAATCCTTCATGTCTCTGTAGTAGGGGCCGATGATGGCCTCGGCGAGGTGAACCAGTGAGTCCTTCTCATGCTTCTTGCTGCCCCAGATCTTGTATTGGCCCTGGATGTTGACAACATTCTGGCAGGCGATGCCCGAATTCTTGAGCACCTTTACATCGTTGGTGATGTCCACCGTAGCGAACACGTTGTCGGTTCTAAATCCGCCATATCTCATAGTAGGGGTCCTAAGCTAGGCGTCTTGGAGCGATGGTAACATGGACACAGGATTTGACCCAGGTTCGGGCTCTCTC
The DNA here is from genome assembly GCA_039707655.1 of Elymus sibiricus. NCBI lineage: Eukaryota > Viridiplantae > Streptophyta > Magnoliopsida > Poales > Poaceae > Elymus > Elymus sibiricus. The sequence continues at coordinate 262,182,114 of CM077674.1, forward strand.
GAAGAGATAATACCCTACGTCCTGCTTTTGATTGTATTCATATGGGGTGTAGTACAGAGTACATGTATCTACCACGAGATTGTTCTAATGAATATGAGTCCCCCTCTTTTGATTGGCCTGGCCTCGGTTTATTTAATGCACCGGAGGCCTAGGATTTAGAGGAGTCCTCATCTTGTGCGCCAAGTCTTGTGGAAACCTCCTTGTATACGGCATGGGCTGCCCAAAGTGGCCCATTAGTGAACCGCCATGGGGGTCCTCGGCCCGACCCACCTGGTCAGGAGACGACGTGGTGAGTACCCCCTAGTCCAGGACACCATCAGTAGCCCCTTGAACCGGTCTTCAAGTTGGGGACGCTCCTCGGTTCTTCTGAACTGTTCTTCGTCTTCAGCCATCGGTCTTGAAAGCTGGTTCAACAAGTTTTGTCATCCCCGATCTCGAGGATCGCCGAGGTGTATCCGAAGAGTTCACACGTCGTGTATCCGAGGAGTTCACACGTCGGGCATCCGAGGAGCCCCTTTTAGTTCCTGGTCTTTATCAGTGCCTTGTTATTTTTACGCCATACCTCGGGTTTCGAAGTTTTTCCCGTGCGGCGGTGTCCTCTTGCATCTGATCTCCAACTCCGTACTGCATCCGAGGTGTCTTTTTATATCCGAGCTCCAACACCGGTCTATATTCGAGTTCAGCCGAGCTTAATGTCGGGATAGTCCTCTAGGGAGCCAGCCAGCTGCATCCGAGCTTGATGCCGGACTGCTTCCAAGGTGGTGCACCACCTCGGCCTTGGGCCAATTCTTTAAGGATTTTTTTTGGATTGGTGGAATTTTATTCTCTACTGAGATGTATAGCCAGTAGCCCTCAAGGTGCGTGTCAGTCTAAAACCCGAGATGCACCTGAAGGATGACATAAAACCGCTGATCCCAGTAGCCCCTGAGACTCAGGTCGATTCGCGAAATTGGCCTGAGGATCAACTCCTAGCTCGGCAGCATACTTAGGAACAGAAACACATGGTGCATAGTCCTCGAGACTCAGGTTGGGTGCGGCCGACCAACCTGAGGATCGTAATCTCCTCGGAAGCTGTTGTGCACTAATATTTTTTGCATTGAATCGTCAATGCAGTAGCCCCCGAGCCTTAATTTGGACACAGGTGGCCGAATTAAGGATCGTTATTTGTTTGACACAAAATTCAATTCTGGCTGCTCGGCTGTCTCAACAAGACTGTGCCCTCGACTTTTTAATAGAGGACTTGAAGTAAATTAACTTTCTCCAGTATGTGTAATTATTCTATGTATCAAAGTACTTTACATCATTAATGCTCGGATCCGCATTGTACTTCAACCTCCTCGGCTAGTAGCCGAGGAGTATTTTCCTACTTTATAAAGTCGTTATAAGGGAATCCGGCCATACGGTTTTATAAACAAAGGTACACAGAGAGATATGTTATATTACTATTTAATGTAAGAAACATCTTCCAAAGAAAGTAGTCCCGCTATCGGTTCCTTTCTTTGGATTGTCATGCAAGCAGGATGATGTAACTTCACCTCCGATCTAAGTGGGAGAAAAATAGTGAAGATCAATTCGGGAGAAATTCCCGAAGTATTTGGCATTAAAAAACCGAGATTTTCACTTCCGCCGTTGCCGACCAATTATATTCTTGAGATCGCTAGCTTTCGGCTTCACCCAGTCTGAGGTACTAACCCGGATAACCCGATAGTATCAATCACAGAGCTGCTCCCTTTACCCCCTAGCCGAACAATCGGGAACGTAGGGGGCAAGCACAGGAGCCAGGCAACCTAGCTTGGCCAGATCTCAAGTCAAATTGATGCATATTGTGGCTTTATAACGATTTATGGGAAGGCAGCGTTCGTATATTAAATACAAATGCTGAGGATATGTTGGGCTCTCCAGAAGTCCCAAGGTAAATGTGTCGAGGTGCCTCAAGGATCCCCCAGTACGGTTTATTAGACACTTTGATAGGTCCGATGTGTTTACTTTGACTCCTGTACGACCGTTTATAATTTGAAAGTGGCCCATCGTCGGCTTCCACCCTGACAGTGTCCTGGATCGGGGGGTGCTAGCCCAGCCGTCCTGTCTCCTCGGATGGGCCGAGGGGCCCTCGTACGTGACCAAGATGGACTCTGGAGGCCGTACACGGGAAGCGTGATCGGGACTGTCTCCACCGAAGACTTGACGTATACTCCAAGATCTCTCCTGCCGCATCTCTCCTAGATACCGACCATGTAACCCTAGGTACCCTCCCTGGCGTATATATAAGCCATAGGGTTTAGCTCGTAGGGGGGAGATCAACGCAATATCGCTCATCTAGCCCTAGAAGTTAGACACATTACGATCTCGAGGTAGATCAACTCTGTATTTGATACATCTCCACTAATATAAATAGAAGCAGGACATAGGGTTTTACCTCTATTAAGAGGGCCCAAACCTGGGTAAACATCGTCTCCCATGTCCTTGTTACCACCGATCCGAGATCCACAGTTCGGGACCCCCTACCCCGAGGTCTGCCGGTTTTTACACCGACACTGGTGCTTTCATTGAGAGTTCCGCTGCGCGATTACCAGAAGGATCGATGGCTCACCTACAGATCAACTGCGCCAACAGCCACGGGGAAATTTATGCCCCTGGCCAGCTCTTTGTCTTCGGTAGCATGGTATTTTGCGCCGATTCGACGGGTCATCTAACCTCGGTCGAGAACTACGCCCCAGGTCAGATCGTGACCTTTGGTGGCCTCGAAAACACTGCTGAAAGCACATTTGCTCCCTTGGTGGTTTTGGTAATTCATGCCAACATACATGTTGTTTGACTAATGCTTTTATCTAGTGAATTTCATACAAGTTCAACAATGGCGTGGTAGGGACAAGAGGACGTGGACCCTTCAAAATGCTAAGGACAAGAATTGGCAAAGATCAAGATTCTACATTTTTGGTTTAGTGATCCAAGATCACATTGAGTCCATAGGAAAGCCAATACTATTAAAAGGGGATGAGGTGTTTCTTAATGGTCTTTTTGCTCAAGTGCTTAGTGACAGCATTCCTAAACCCTCAACCACTCTCTCAATCCCAAATATGTCTAAAACCCAAAGTCCAACTCGGCCCCACCGAAATTTCCAATCCGGCCTCACCGAGTTCATCCAAGACTTAGCCACTGCCAAACCCTAAGAAATCGGATCCACCGAAATGGAACTCGGTCTCACCGAGATGGCTTGCCAACTCTCTGTTGGCTTATTGCTTCACTTCGGTCCTACCGAGTTGATGCAATTGGTGCCACCGAGATGAGGATTGCCCTAAGCCATTGCACTTCGGTCCGTCCGAGTTGTTTGTATCAGTCCCACCGAGATTCCTAAAGTTCATATCTTTTACACAGTTCGGTGCTACCGAGATTATCGTTTCGGTGCCACCGAGTTGGGTCAAAAGTGTGTAACGGTTGGATTTTGTGTGGAGGCTATATATACCCCTCCACCCCATCCTTCTCAGTAAGGAGAGCCATCAGAACGTGACTACACTTCCACCATTCATTTTCTGAGAGAGAACCACCTACTCATGTGTTGAGATCAAGATATTCCATTCCTACCATTTGAACCTTGATCTCTAGCCTTTCCCAAGTTGCTTTCCACTCAAATCCTTCTTCCACCATAGCCAAATCTGTGAGGAGTGTTTGAGTGCTGGGAAGACTATCATTTGAAGCACAAGAGCAAGGAGTTCATCAACAACACATCGTTTATTACCTTTTGGAGAGTGGTGTCTCCTAGATTGGTTAGGTGTCGCTTGGGAGCCTCCAACCAGAAGTGGAGTTGAACCAAGAAGTTTGTAAGGGCAAGGACATCGCCTACTTTGTGAAGATCTACCCCGAGTGAGGCTAGTCCTTCTTGGACGTAAGCCATGGTGGAATAGACAAGGTTGCTTCTTCGTGGACCCTTCGTGGGTGGAGCCCTCCGTGGACTCGCGCAGCCGTTACCCTTCGTGGGTTGAAGTCTCCATCAACGTGGACGTACGATAGCACCACCTATCGGAACCACGCCAAAAACCACCGTGTCTTCATTGCGTTTGATCTTCCATACTCTACCCCTTTACTTTCCGCACTATTGCATGCTTTACTATTTCCGTTGCTTAATCTCTAGATATGCATGTGTAGAAAGTATTGGAGTGATCTTAACTTGTGCCAAAATCTGCCTAAATTCCAAGAGAAATTAAAAACTGCTAATTTGGCTGGTTAGGAGTCTATTCACCCCCCCTCTAGACCTATCTCCTCGATCCTACAATTGGTATCAGAGCTTTGGTCTCCATTGCTTTGGTTTCATCACCATTGGAGGGAGATGGATATGTCTACGTTCGGGATTATTAGACGTAGAGTGCCTATTCTCAATGGGGAGTATTACAACTTTTGGAGGGATGAAATGCTTGATATCTTTGATGAGTTTAACTTGAGCAAGTATATTCATAATCCTTATGTGCCCCCTATTGATCCCTTGCATCCTACTCATGAAGAGGAAATTGACATGCTTCGTAATCTTAGAACCGTCAATCTTATCATTAGAGGATTACCTAAGATTGTCCTTGGTTGTATGCGAAACTTTGCATGTGCTTATACTCTATGGCATGATTTAGAAAAGCGATATCCCGATTATTCTCTAAAAGGTCTTGATAAGATTCTTCATAAGGCTGTTGTTTTTCACAAGATGAGTCCTAATGATCCTAAGTTTGATGATTGCTTGTTTGAGCTTCGTGATCTCATGCGTGCCAAAGGAGATGTTAGAACTATTAGAAATATTATCATGGAAACTGTTAGAATTCATAAACTTGAACATTGTCATGATCATGACACTAATGAATCTGTTAATCACATGCATGATGATGATGATGTTGAGCACGGCTATTATGATGAAGACGAAGACTTTGATATTGAATTTGAGAAGACCATGAGGAATCTCAGTCTTATGGCAAATCTTCGAGATTATATGGCTGGAGGAAAAGAGTGGATTCTTGACAGCGGTTGTACCGATCACATGACCGGAGATAGAGACATGTTTTGTGAGCTTACTAAAAATGATGGTCCATGCAAGTATGTGACTTTTGGAGACAACTCCAAGGGTAAGGTACTTGGCCTTGGTAAGGTGGCCATATCCAATGATAGCTCCATACAAAATGTTATGCTGGTTGAATCTCTTGGTTACAATCTTCTTTCCGTATGTAGACTAGCCGATTTTGGTTTTAATGTTCTATTTACCAAAGTAGATTGCCAAGTGTTTCGCCAAGATAATCATAATATAGTCTTTACCGGCATTCGTAGAGGTGATCTATACATTGTTGATTTCACTAAGAGAGCCCAACCTCGTACATGTTTAATTGCAAAATCTTCTAAAGGTTGGTTATGGCATAGAAGACTTGGACATGTTGGTATGCGTAACCTTGATAAACTTGTTAAAGGAGATCACATTCTTGGAGTAAAAGATGTTATATTTGACAAAGATCGACTTTGTAGTGCTTGCCAAGCAGGAAAACAGGTTGGAGGAAGCCATCCCGTAAAGAACATTATGACCACGAGGAGACCACTCAAGCTACTTCATATGGATCTGTTTGGTCCCAACGCCTATAAGACTCTTGGTGGTAACTCTTTCGGTTTAGTCATTGTTGATGATTTTTCCAGATTTACGTGGGTGTTCTTTCTTGATGACAAATCGCAGGTACAAAAGATCTTCAAGAACTTCGCAAGAAAAGCTCAAAATCAATTTGAAGTGAAGATCAAGAAGGTTCGGAGTGACAACGGAACGGAGTTCAAGAACGCCAATGTGGACACCTTTCTTGATGAGGAGGGTATTTCACATGATTTCTCGGCTATGTACACGCCCCAACAAAATGGAGTTGTTGAGAGGAAGAACCGTACACTTATTGAGATTGCAAGAACAATGCTTGATGAATACAAGATGCCAAGACATTTTTGGGCAGAAGCGGTTGAAACAGCTTGTCATGCAACAAACCGACTCTATCTTCACAAGCTTCTTGGTAAAACGGCGTATGAACTGCTCACCGGTAACAAACCACAAGTTGGATACTTTCGAGTATTTGGATCAAAATGTTACATTCTTGATAAGCATCGTCGTTCAAAATTTGCTCCTAAATCTCATGAAGGTTTCCTACTTGGTTATGGATCGAACTCTCACACTTACCGTGTCTACAACAACTTCACTCGAAAAGTTGAAGAGACAGTAGATGTGAAGTTTGATGAGACTAACGGCTCGCAAGTCGAGCAATTGCCACTTGATGTAGGAGATAAAGAACCATCGGAAGCAATCCAAGACTTGCCCATTGGCAAGATTTGCCCCGTGGAAGTAAAGGAGAGTACCTCGTCTATTCAAGTGGAAGCCCCAACTTCACATCAAGGTGAACGACAAGTTGACTTGGAGGCATCCACAAGTGGAACACGTCAAGACGACGGGAATGAGGAAGTGCAACAAGATGATCCACCTCAAGCTCCTTCTCCACCTCCACAAACAGACAACGACAACATCAACGAAGAAGAAGAAGATGATGATGATGAGGAAGCCTCACCACAACCCAAGAAAAAGCTACCTCGAGTTAGTGCAAGAATCGACAAGGATCATCCCGTCGAACAAATACTTGGAGATATCCAAACCGGGAGAATTACTCGCTCTAAATCTCGTTTAGCTAACTTTTGTGAGCATTACTCATTTATCTCTAGTGTTGAACCCTTGAAGGTAGAAGATGCTCTCAAGGACCCCGATTGGGTGAATGCAATGCACGAAGATCTACACAACTTTGAGAGGAACCAAGTGTGGACATTGGTTGAGAAGCCTAAGGAAGAGCAAAACATCATTGGAACCAAATGGGTGTTTCGGAATAAGCAAGATGAAGATGGACAAGTTGTATGCAACAAGGCTCGTCTCGTAGCACAAGGTTACACACAAATCGAAGGTATGGACTATGGTGAGACCTATGCCCCCGTTGCAAGACTTGAATCCATTCGCATTTTACTTGCTTATGCCAATCACCATGATATCACTCTTTACCAAATAGATATTAAAAGTGCCTTCTTAAATGCTGAAATTGAGGAGGAAGTATATGTTAAACAACCTCCCGGATTTGATAATCCCAAGAAACCTAATCATGTGTACAAACTTCGTAAAGCTCTTTATGGTCTTAAACAAGCCCCTAGAGCTTGGTACAAATGCTTGACAAAGTTTCTTCTTGAAAAAGGTTTTGAAATTGGGAAGATTGATTCAACTTTGTTCACTAAGAGGGTTAATGGAGAATTATTTGTATGCCAAATTTATGTTGATGATATTATCTTTGGATCTACTAACCCCTCTTTCAGTGAAAAGTTTGGAAGGCTGATGTCGGAAAAGTTTGAGATGTCTATGATGAGTGAACTCAAATTCTTTCTTGGTTTGCAAATCAAGCAAACTAGGGAAGGTACCTTTGTCTCTCAAACAAAGTATACCAAGGACTTATTCAAAAAGTTCAACATGCAAGAGAGTACATGTATGAAAACTCCCATGCCCACGAGTGGACATCTTGACTTGACCAAGGATGGAAAACCGGTTGATCAAAAGGTTTATCGATCTATGATTGGTTCATTATTATATCTATGTGCCTCTCGACCCGACATTATGCTAAGTGTGTGCATGTGTGCATGATACCAAGCGGCACCAAAAGAGTGTCACCTTAAGGCGGTGAAAAGAATCGTGAGATACTTGATACATACACCGAACTTTGGCATATGGTATCCCAAAGGATCTTCTTTCAATCTTGTTGGCTACTCCGATTCGGACTATACCGGAGACAAGGTTGATAGAAAATCCACTTTGGGTACATGTCAATTTCTTGGTAGATCTCTTGTGTCTTGGTCCTCCAAGAAACAAAATTCCATATCTCTATCTACTGCCGAAGCGGAATACATTGCCCCGGGATCATGTTGTGCTCAATTACTATGGATGACACAAACTCTTAAAGATTATGGTGTGCATGTGAGACATGTACCATTACTTTGTGACAATGAGAGTGCTATTAAGATAGCACACAATCCCGTGCAACATTGTCGAACTAAGCATATTGAGGTTCGTCACCATTTCATTCGAGATCATGTTGAGAAAGGTGATATTGACCTTAAACATGTTCGTACTGACAAACAATTGGCGGACATCTTTACCAAAACCCTTGATGAGAAAGTGTTTTGTCACTTGAGAAGTGAATTGAACATCATTGATGCTTCAAACGTGAACTAGAGGTTCATGTGGATGCATACAAGGGCATGAGCATTCTTGACTAATCCATGATATCTTTCATGATCATTTTATATCTTGGACATTTTGCTCCCTTGTATGGTATCTAACCTTTTGTAGGTACTTGGACAAGCTTCATGTCACATGATTGCATCACACTCTTATCTTGAGCAATCTTGTATAACCCAAGTATCAACAATTGATGGAGTAACAAAGAACAAGACAACCTAAACATATCCTTTGACAACATTTGAGTTATGCTTCATTCTTGTCATTTTGGATACACATGTTGTTCCTTGCAAGTCTAACCCATGTAGGAAGATGAACCACAAATGATAGGATAGCTCCAAACTTCAATTACTGAGCATCCACTTCAAGTTCAACTACATGATGAACTTCACCACCAAATACCAATGTAAGTTCTCACATCTTAGAGGATCCTTACTCAAAGACATGAGCTAAAGCAACTCAACAAGATGTGAATACATCAAAAGCTTAAAGGAGAAATGGCAACCCCATTTTGAGCTTAACGATGAGTATGACCTATGATAAAGTGTTTTCACTTGACTCCTAAGTCAAAATACTCTCACATAGGTGACCTAGTCGCCGACCCATCTAGATGAAGTTCTCTAGTGTTTCTTCTGCTTGTTCTCTTCTTGCTAGAGTGTTTCTTTTAAAAAAAAACTTCATCTAGACATTTCTTTGCTTCTTTTCTGTTTCTTCTCTTTTAGCTTGATTCGCAGTTAATTCATTGCAAATCCTTGTGAGATTTCCTTGCCTAGTGAGCTGAGTTGACAAAATATTCCATTGCATCAAACTCGGTTCCACCGAATTGTCTCAACTCGGTGTCACCGATTTTGACTGCTCTAAGGAATTTTCTGTCAACTTTTCCCCGAGTTTTTCTGCTCCAGCTCCACTCGATGATTCTTATCCTCTACATGCATCTAGCTGTATTTCTCAAGGACCAAACTCACTTAATCAATAACCTTGAAGTCCCTTCTTGGAAATTGATGTCAAAGGGGGAGAGAGGAATACGTCAAAGCTTAAGCTTATCTATTCAAAACAAAAGATGCACCTTACAAGAGGGGAGAAACATGATTAGTGATTAGTTTGTTCTTTGGCCATTCTAGTTTTCTCACCCTACCTACTCCCAATATCCATGTCAGATTCAGGGGGAGAGGAAGTTCTTTAAGGGGAGACAACTATTTCTTTTGGGGACATGTCTGCTTCAAAGAAGTATTCACCTAGTGATACTCTCTTCTACATGTCATCCCAATCTTGGTTTCTTGTTGATCTTGTATCCTTTTTTCTTGAAGAAATTATCTTGTGTTATCTAACCCTGTTTTCTCAAGTGTATTTCTTCAGGTACTTGATCAAGAACTTCAAGGTAAGTATATGCATCACACTCATGTACATGGTTGACCTCTTGCTAAGTATATATTGTTTGCAAGAAGAAGATCATGGACATGTGGATACCTAAATGCCATATATATTGCTCTGATGCATATAGCCAAGATACATGTTACATGTATATTTCCCAAAAGATACCATCATGTTATGCACATCTTCAGGGGGAGTTCAAGGGAGCTCATACATGTTACATGTTTCCTTCAAAGCTTTCATACATACCTCTGCTAAATCTTTATTTAAAGCTTTGATGTATGTTGTCATCAATTACCAAAAAGGGGGAGATTGAAAGCACATTTGCTCCCCTGGTGGTTTTGGTAATTCATGTCAACATACAAGTTGTTGGACTAATGCTTTTATCTAGTGAATTTCAGACAAGTTCAACAATGGCGTGGCAGGGACAAGAGGACGTGGACCCTTCAAAATGCTAAGGACAAGAATTGGCAAAGATCAAGACTCTACATTTTTGGTTTAGTGATCCAAGATCACATTGAGTCCATAGGAAAGCCAATACTATTAAAAGGGGATGAGGTGTTGCTTAATGGTCTTTTTGCCCAAGTGCTTAGTGACAGCATTCCTAAACCCTCAACCACTCTCTCAATCCCAAATATGTCCAAAACCCAAAGTCCAACTCGGCCCCACCGAAATTTCCAATCCGGCCTCACCGAGTTCATCCAAGACTTAGCCACTGCCAAACCCTAAGAAATCGGATCCACCGAAATGGAACTCGGTCTCACCGAGATGGCTTGCCAACTCTCTGTTGCCTTATTGCTTCACTTCGGTCCTACCGAGTTGATGCAATTGGTGCCACCGAGATGAGGATTGCCCTAAGCCATTGCACTTCGGTCCGTCCGAGTTGTTTGTATCAGTCCCACCGAGATTCCTAAAGTTCATATCTTTTACACAGTTCGGTGCTACCGAGATTATCGTTTCGGTGCCACCGAGTTGGGTCAAAAGTGTGTAACGGTTGGATTTTGTGTGGAGGCTATATATACCCCTCCACCCCATCCTTCTCAGTAAGGAGAGCCATCAGAACGTGACTACACTTCCACCATTCATTTTCTGAGAGAGAACCACCTACTCATGTGTTGAGATCAAGATATTCCATTCCTACGATTTGAACCTTGATCTCTAGCCTTTCCCAAGTTGCTTTCCACTCAAATCCTTCTTCCACCATAGCCAAATCTGTGAGGAGTGTTTGAGTGCTGGGAAGACTATCATTTGAAGCACAAGAGCAAGGAGTTCATCAACAACACATCGTTTATTACCTTTTGGAGAGTGGTGTCTCCTAGATTGGTTAGGTGTCTCTTGGGAGCCTCCAACCAGAAGTGGAGTTGAACCAAGAAGTTTGTAAGGGCAAGGACATCGCCTACTTCGTGAAGATCTACCCCGAGTGAGGCTAGTCCTTCGTGGACGTAAGCCATGGTGGAATAGACAAGGTTGCTTCTTCGTGGACCCTTCGTGGGGGAGCCCTCCGTGGACTCGTGCAGCCGTTACCCTTCGTGGGTTGAAGTCTCCATCAATGTGGACGTACGATAGCACCACCTATCGGAACCACGCCAAAAACCACCATGTCTTCATTGCGTTTGATCTTCCATACTCTACCCCTTTACTTTCCGCACTATTGCATGCTTTAATATTTCCGCTGCTTAATCTCTAGATATGCATGTGTAGAAAGTATTGGAGTGATCTTAACTTGTGCCAAAATCTGCCTAAATTCCAAGAGAAATTAAAAACTGCTAATTTGGCTGGTTAGGAGTCTATTCACCCCCCCTCTAGACCTATCTCCTCGATCCTACAACTGCGGATTCCCGTGGTGAACTCATCCTATCGGGATGGACTCCCGGCCGGATTGAGAGCTCGACCGGCTCTGGAGGATCAACTCCGGAACCAAACTCGGTCACGGTACCCCTTGAGACCCCTGACGCCATCACTGCGTCCAGTCTCCTTCCGATCACCAGTCCGGAGATAGATCCGGCTCCCACTCCTAAAACTACGTCAGTGTTAGAACTGACCTAGGCACAGAATTCGGAATTATGTCTGGATTCCCGTCGCACCGAGAACGCGTCCAGTTACACGCCGGGCATACTTGGAGTCAGGCCTGCCTTCGGCGCATCAATGAATCCCAAAGAGTTATCTCACCTCGATGAGATGCTTGACCGCATCCGGAGCATGTCCATCTCGGACGGCAAGACTTCGGTTTATAATCAGATCGGACTAAAAGCCGACGATAGGGAAATTTACATCCCACCCGCCACCCACCTAGTCGCCATGATCGACGATTTAACTGACGTGCTGGACTATGGCGAGGCCTCAAATATGGAAGAGGACGCTGATGGCCCCATCGAGAACACCTTGCCCCCGGTAAACGCGAGCAGGTGGACTGCCACGTCCACCTACGATGTTTACATGGTGGACACCCCCAAATCCCCTCCAAGACGTCGGCGAAGACGCCGAAGGGGCCCTAACGGGGAATCCAGTGGTAATGGCGCGACAGCCAATAACGGCGACGCGGAGGACGGCGATGCCGGTAACCGTGAGGAGGACGTTCAAGCCTCCCCCGTAAGGAATGGCACACCGGACCGACCTCTCAGGGACTCAGATCTCGATGACCTCTTCGAAGGGGCCGACGACAACTACATGCCAGAATCAGAGGAGGACGAGAGCCTCGGCACCGAGGACTACATCATCCCCAAAGACCCTTTCGAACAAGAGCGCTTCCGGCGGCACCTTGTTGCGACCGCCCGGAGCATGAAACGCAAGCAGCAGCAGCTGCTGCAGGCCAATACCGATGCACTAAATGAAAAGTGGATCGAAGTGCTCTCAGCCGAGCAAGACATGGAGAACCGGCGCCATAGTGCGCCGAAATCATACCCACGTAGGAGCCTCTTGCCGGAATTTGACGAGGAGCTCGCTGACGACCTCGACCAACCCCCTAGAGGCTGAGACAGGCCAAGACGAGAGGACCTCAGTGAACGACCACCTCCATGCCGTTATGGCAAGGACCCCGTGGATTACCTAGATCCTCATGACGCTAGATGTCGCATTGAGGAAAACAGGGCTCGCCCTCCATCCATCTATGGATCAAGGGCACGTGCGCCCGCCGGGCTCGACGGCTACGATGCCTAGGTCGATAGGAACGGCCGTGCCCGAGATCAAGCCTACTCACGGCTCTCCCCCGACCTCCGACGAGATGCTCCTCTGTTCCGAGGTCCGGCTCACCCAATCTGCTTCACAGATAGTGTGATGGAACATCAATTCCCGGAAGGGTTTAAACCCATCAACTTAGAAACATACGATGGCACCACGGACCCAGCAGTTTGGATCGAGGATTTCCTCCTACACATACACATGGCTAACGGAGATGATCTCCACGCCATTAAGTACCTGCCACTTAAGCTAAAGGGACCGACGAGGCATTGGCTTAACAGCCTCCCTCCTCACTCTATCGGCAGTTGGGAGGCCCTAGAAGACGCTTTTCGAGCAAAACTTCCAGGGCACATATGTCCGACCTCCGGACGTTGATGACCTCAGCCGTGTTACCCAGCAGCTAGACGAATCAGCCCGGAAATTCTGGAACAGGTTCCTCACCAAGAAGAACCAGATCATAGACTGCTCCGTAGCCGAGTCCATCGCCGCATTTAAAAACAATATCCGAGATGAATGGTTGGCTCACCAACTCGGACAGGATAAGCCGAGGACTATGGCAGCCCTGACCTCACTGATGACTTGCTTTTGTGCGGGAGAAGACAGCTGGCTCACCCGAAGTACTCATAATGGTGAGGCAGGCACCTTGGAAACCCGCGATGCCAATGGAAAACCCAAGCGCAATAAAAATAAGCACAAGTATAAAAATGGCAAAAGCGACACTGAGGACGCCGCGGTCAACGCAGGGTTCACCGGACCAAAATCCGGGCAGAAAAGAAAACCCTTTAAAGGGAACAAGGATGGACCTAGCCAGCTTGATAGGCTCCTGGACTGCCCACATGGAATTCAAAACACTCAGGAAAAATCAACAACCCACACTAACAGGAATTGCTGGGTCTTTAAACAAGCCGGCAAGATAGCGGCAGAGGGTCAGAGTAAAACCCAACACCGCAGTGAAGACGAGGATGAACCTCGGCAGCCCAATAATGGAGGCCAAAAGAAGTTTCCTGACGAGGTAACAGAGGTCAATATGATCTATGTCACCCACATCCCTAAAAGGGAGAGGAAGCGTGTACTTCGGGACATATACGCGCTGGAGCCAGTCGCCCCGAAGTATAACCCATGGTCGGATTACTCGATCACGTTCGACAAGCACGATCATCCGACCAGCATCAGGTATGGCGGATCGGCGGCGCTTGTCCTAGACCCTATTGTAGATGGTTATCATCTAACACGTGCCCTGATGGACGGGGGAAGCAGCCTTAACCTCATCTACGAGGACACAGTTCGGAAGATGGGCATCGACTCATCTCGGATCAAGCCGGGCTCTACCACCTTTAAAGGTGTCATTCCAGGCATCGAAGCCCGCTGTAGCGGAATGGTCACCCTAGAGGTAGTTTTCGGCTCGCCCGAGAACTTCAGAAGCGAGGAGTTAATCTTCGATATTGTCCCATTCCGAAGTGGATACCACGCGCTCCTAGGGCGCACGGCCTTTGCGTGCTTCAACGCAGTCCCGCATTATGCCTACCTCCAGCTCAAAATGCCGGGACCTAACGGTGTTATCACAGTCAATGGTAACACCGAACGTTCACTTCGGACAGAAGAATAGACCGCGGCTTTCGCAGCCGAGGCACAGGCGTCCGAGGAGGCAGCCTGCAGCGATAAACGCGCCGCCCACTCTTTAAAGCGCGCCCGGGCTGCACAGATCGACCTTGGCCAGGTACCCCTGGACCCGAAATAGGGATACGGGCTCCTCGCATGCCCTCTCTGGAGCGGGCACTACGTCCCAAGGGTGCATAATTTTGCATTAAAGATTCCCTGGGCCGTCGAGGAGCCAAAAATATACTCAAACGTCGGCACGGTTTAACCTAGCGTAGACGTGGCTTCGAGCCCCTGCATAGGCAAGTCTCTGTAAAAGAAAGAGCCCAACATGACTAATGTCCATATGGTTTCAACCACATAACGGACTTCGGCAACGTCTCCTCTAAAGGGGCTCGGTCAATCAAGCGCTTGAAGCGTATAAAGGACCGAAAAGGCATCAACCTCCACAAATTCCTCACCATTAATGGAGAGCATCTGGTCAACAGCTCGGAAACGCAGACGTGCGGCAGGTAGCGGCCCGGATTCTTCAAAATCCGTTAACAAATATCCGCCCTGTTTCTTCCCTTTTTTCCTTTACTTTTTACATTGTATTCTTTCAATTCCTCTCGCCGCAGTAAGGGCATGCATAAGCTCAAAGTCATGAAATAAGGAAATTGTGCCCCTTTAAGGTCTCTATCATATTTCTTTATTAGCATGGCCCCTGTGGGATGAAGAAGTTCTCTAAAAAAAGATACAATTGTATAACAAGTCTAAAGTACTCGGCGTCTTGGATTTTGGCCTTATATGCATCAGTTTTGAACCTAGATTTTGGTCAATAGTTGGGTTGCCCTGCTCCTATGTGTACCCCTTACGTTTTCGATGAATTCGGCTAAGGTCGTAATGGGAGAACCACTGCGATTGCGCTGCTAGGTCAATTGGCATAGCGCCTCAGTGGAGAAAGCCGAAAACTGACTATCTAGGTATGTGTAAACTGGTCCGCCATCCGTAGACCGCGTTAAGCAATGTGACGATAGGGATCACCCGTGTTAAATGAAGGCTTTTATTCCTAGCCGAAGTGTGCCATGGCCTAGACCTCGGTCGACCTAGCCGAACACTTCCCATACCGGGGGCTGGTCAACAGCCCCCACAGTCAAACTCCTATGACTAAGTGAAAGGTATAAAGCCACTATAGTCTGACTGCCTCGTTCCTGTAAGGCGCCGACCACCTCCGGGTACCGAGACGTCGGCTAAGGGTCAATTACGCCTTAAGGAACACACTTTGTATGACCTACACGGGGGCTGAAGCCGACGACTGGCCACTCTCATTTTAAAGCAGTCATATCGGAGGAAAAAATAATTATAAAACAACGCACATGGAATTTAAAGCCATCTTCATTCAAGCAAAAGATAAAAGTTTTATACATTATACACTTCGGTATTCCGAAGTACTGCCTAAAAATACATAGTGTCCTTTGGACACATGGCTTCTGTGGTCCGAGCTCCCGCCTCCACCTCGGCGAAGAACTGCTCGGCGGTGCGTGGCTTGTCGGCAGGAGGGCCCGTGGCATATGTAACCGCATCAACCTTTCGGAAGTGGGTCTTCACGCAGGCGTGCGCCCTCCGCGCTCCTTCAAAGCATGTGGACCTCTTCCAGCGGTTCACGCAAGGCACGGCGTCTTGGAGACGGGCCGTCAGGCCGAAGAGGCTCTTCGGCATGGCTTCGGCAGGCCACAGCGCGATGCAGAGGTCCTGGAGCGCCGGTCTCGTCATGCGAAACAACTCCACCAGCAGCTTCACTCGATGATTCAGCAGCTGTGCGTACGGCGACCCCGGGAACTGCCCCCAGAAGGCCTTCTCCGCCTCGTGGCCCGCTAGCTGGCCGAAGTACGCCACCGCATCCACCGCGCTTTGCGGAAGATCCGCAAAGACCTCTGCGGAATGCCATAACTGGGTGAGCTCGACACACCCTTTGCTGCCAAACAAACACTGCAGCAAAAATAGCTTACCCGAGGTGATTTGCTCCACTTGCTGGAGCACCTCGCGGTCAGCTCGGGCCGAGGTCTTGAGCTCGGAGTGGGCAAGTTGAAGCTTCTCGAGCTCCTCCTTTGTTCGTTGCCCCTCCTCCTGAAGCTTATCGCGTGCTTCAAACATGCCCTTCAGGGTCTCCTCAACCTCCAACACCCGCGCTTGGTGCTTCTCCCCGACCGCCTTCTCGGTGGCCCGGGCCTTCTCTGCCGTGGCAGTAGCAGCCTTCTATTGCCGCACCTCCTACCGAGACCTTTCGAGCTCGTCCTTGAGCATCTCCAGCTCCGCTAACGCTGCTGTTGTCAAAACAGTTCGGCCTTAGTTGTTTTCTTTAACAAAACACATCATGTAGGAGATATGCCCGAGAGGCAATAATAAATGTTATTATTTATCCCCATGTTCGTAATTAAGTTTATATTCCGTGCGATAACTGCTATGGTTCTCGAGTCTACAATAACCACGAGGCTCGGAGGAAGACTCATATGCACGTGTGGAATAATAAACGGAAAAATGTATTGCTAGTCTGGCCTCTAAGACTAGCTCAAGTGTTGCATGATGGTTCTGTTTTCCTGATCATGGGCATGACTATGCTGGCAACTTTGAGGGCACAAAGTTAGAAGAACATTTGTGTTGAATCGACCCAAATTGATGTTATGCTATGAGATACATTCATCACAAGTTAATGGTTAATAACACAGAGAAAGTTAACGTTTGCATAATTCCTTAGACAATGAGAGTGTCAAGTTTCTTCATGCTTGCTTCATGAAGTTTGGGGGTTGTTAAACATCATCCTTAAATGGGTGGCTATTACGGCGGCTTACGGGTTCATGGAAAAGTGTGTCAAGGGACTTGATAGCTCAAGATTGGAATTTGCTCCTCCGACGATGGAGAGATATCTCTAGGCCCTCTCGGTGTTACGGTATCCACCTTCGTCTGGCCGGACACATTGTGATTTGATCACAGGGATGCCGGAACACGGGAACGAGAAAAGAGAACAAAACCGGTAACGAGGTAACTGGCATAGTGGACAAGTTGTTGATTCATGGGGATGCCGATAAGTCTCACCTCGAGTGTTTGTAACATATCGCGAAGCAACAGGAATAGCACACGGCAACTGGAGGTTCACTCGAATATTTATTCGTGTGGGTATAGGGGTCAATTTGGGTGTCCACGGCTCCGATGTTGATCATTGATCGGAAAGTGTTCCGGTCATGTCTATACTTCACCGAACCAATAGGGTCACATGCTTAAGGGTCATCTATCTGCTGAATACTAGACAGGGAGTCTGAGAGAAAGTCACCGGAAAAGTTTCGGAGACAACGGAAAAGTTCCGGAGAGAGAACACCGGAATAGTTTTGATAAAACCGAAAAGTTGTTTCGGAGTATACCATTAAGTCAAATTGGTTTCGGCACACGCCTGGAAATTCTTGGAGGGTGCCAGAATTGTTCTGGAAACTTTTGGGATTTTTTCGAGATAAAAAAACGGAAATGTTCCGGAGCTGCCGGAAGCGGTTTGGTTGCTTTTCGCAGATGAAAAGCACTAATCCGGAGTTGTTTTGGAATGCGTCCAAAATCATTTTAGTGGGCACTGGAATTGTTCTAAGACCCACAGAAATATTTTCGGATTTAACGGTCGCGGAAAAATGTTTCCGTGAATAGTGAAAGTGCTTTTTGGGCTACTTTATGGAAAGCCACCTTTTAGGGCTTTTCCCAAAAGTCTTCTAGAAGGACTTGGGGGCTAAGGAAACCCCTTTGGGGGGCCCACAATGGGGGTGGCCGGCCACAAGGGTGGAGCTCCATGGAGCTCCACTTCCCTCCCCATTATGCCCTTTATGTGATTCATTTTACATGGGCATTTTGGGTTTTTGTGAGCCACCCTACCCCTTGCATTTCCCTATAAATATAGGTGGAGAGGGGCTCTCCACACTCACTCCAACTCTCTCACACAATGCCATGCAATGATCTGGCTTCTTCTCTCCCTCCCACGAAAAGAGTTTCGTAGAGCCGAAAGGCTGTCTGGGTTCCGGAGGGAACTAGTTCTGGACGGCGAAGCCCTGCCGGATAGATGACACCGTATGTGTGCAACCCCGTAGAGAGGTCGTAGGTTTGAGATTTTTGCTTGAGGGGCTGTTCAAGAGTGCCTCCCGAAGGGCTGTCCGAGTGACCGTCCGAGTTTTGAGGGTCCTCCCGAAGGGCTGTCCGCGACAGCGTCCGAGGGACTGTCCGACCGCCTCCTGGAGGGCTGTTCGAGGGGCAGTCGAGGGAGTACATCCTCGTGGTTGGGAGGTTGTAAATCCTAGCTGCGGGGATCTGCACCAACGATCGTCATCGACTCTACTTCCGCTGCGCTACGAGTCAGTAACGAAAAGATCAAACCTTGTATGCATTCTCCATAGTGGTCCTGGGCTGGTGCGTAGGTCGGAAAATTTTTGTTTTCTGCTGCATTCCCCTACAGTGGCATCATGAGCCGTGATATGCATAGATGCAGGTTACAATCTAGAATACATAGAGATGTATGGGTGTTGCACAATATAATTTGTAGTAGATGAGTTCTATTACTGAAAATTATTTGTGCGAGTAGCAGATGAAATCTGTTACCCGATGTTCTTGTTGCTTCCCTGGAATTTGCATATTTCTGATCTTGATAACGACATGGTGGAATTTCAAAGTTCTGGCAATCCGCGATCCTGATTGATCAACGAAGTGCTAACAGTTCATTGAATTCCACCATAGTTAAAAAGAAAGATGAAATTTCGCAGACAAAAGGGCAATGCAGCAATGATCTGCACGGGGGTCATGCGTATGATGAAGTTAAGTATGGGGTTCGAGATTTTATTACCTCGTGTTTCATACACCCCGCAAAGTTAATCTAGCGACTTGAATAATCATACTTGATGATGGACATTGGTAGCTTCGGTTTTTTTCGAAACCTTAGAAGCCACGTAAAATAAATTTCTGCATAAACCGATTAGAGGCGTCTAACTTGGGTTTGCAGGATGTGCATGTGATGTGGTATAGCAGTGCTCATATTAATTTGATTATGTATGAGATGACTATATGATGTAAAATTAACATGACCTACGTGTCATGATTCGGCATGATGGTAGGAGCCATATGATTGTCACTTTAATGACCTGCATGTCAACCTTAAGTAATGCACTTATTTTATTAGCTATGGAGATAGCAATATTATCTGGTGCATCAACAAGGTGGTGGAAATCTTCGCAAAGGTGAACACCGACGCGAATGCCGAAGACGAAGAAATACAAGACTTCTTCGTCAGAAAGGGCTATACCATATCATGCTATTATGAATTGCCTGAGATGTTTATCCCTTATGATGCACCCTTTTTTATTGCACAGTAGTCGCTTTTATTAGGGTGATCTCTCACAAAAATATCAAGTAGTTAGTGTTCTCCCAAGTGTAGCACCGTCACGTCACCTATCTTCTCGGAGTGCGTCATGTTTCCATGAGTACAAACGATTAGAGAAGTGTGAGGCGGGTGAGTTGAGACCTCGCAGCGAGATCACTTGGTTGTCTTGACGTTCTAGCATGAAAGTCATGAGCTCGGAACACGCGCATCTAAAGATGAACAAGAGTCACATAGAGATGTGATCGGCAAGTTGGCCTACCGATTGAAGTTCCCGTCATCAGTGATGTTCCCATCAATGGCGTTGAATTGAAATGCGGATCTTGAATCACTCAAAATCAATTATGAGAGATATTGATTTGAGTGGGAGCGCATTGTAGAATTAACTTGTTTAATTCTTAGTGCAATTAATTATGGACATTGTCTAAGTGAAATTTGCATAATAGTTTGTAACACCCTGGTTTTCGCTCCTTGTTTTTTTTTCCTTCGCGGGATTTGACTCCCGTCTTTTTTTTCGGTGTTATCAGATTTTCTCTCGCTCGTGGGTATATGAAGATGGTCAGTTAGCCTTGCCTTTCCTGTCCAACCAAAGATTCTCTCCAGTCCAACCCTGTCACCCAAAATTTATTCTCAGGATTTTGCCGCCGAAACCCTACCTTCCGAGTTACCGGAAGGGAAACCCTAATTTCTTCCGTTACAAAGGAACCCCAATTTCCTTTGATCTTTTGCCTCCCAAACTTTTCCCAGAGACTCTCCCATATCTATAAACCCTGGATATGCAAAAATATTGCCAAGTCATTTGCAATATTTTTCATTTAAAATTAATTCCTTTTTCTGCCAGTTAAAGGAATTAAATCCAGGAAAATATCTATCAATTCTTTGTGATCATATTGAGCTCCCATAAAAATATTGGCCATAATTAAAAAGGGAAATTGCATTTTCCTATTTAAAGCCAATATGGCACTTTGGACACTTTTCAAAGGAACTACCATTTTGGTAGCCAGGAAAAATCCCAAATAATTTTTGGAGCTTCTCCTACCCATATCTTCACCATTTCCATCAAGAACCCAAGTTACATAGTTCAACTTTTGAGCACATCATCCAATTCTTGTTTCTAGATTTATTTTGAGGTTATGAAGCAACTATATTTTATATTGCTTCAAAATTCTTGAAATTAATCAAGGAACTCACATTCTCTATCTTATGTGACCATGCAAAAATTCACATCATTTCATTTAGCCAATTTCTCTCAAAAATTCCATCTAGCTTCTGTCCAGCAGAAAGCTCTGTGAAGGAAGTACCACTTTGGCATTTCCAATTGAGCTGAAATTTTTACAGTACCTCCATGCATCCAAATAACCTCCCTACACAAAAATCCAGCTCATTTCATCTAGCCAGTTGAGCACAACATCAAGATCCAGTTTCTGGACGAAAATTTGCATTACAAAGGAAGCGCATGCAAAACTGGTCCAAATGGCCTCAAATTTTACCAGCACCTACACCTTCCTACCATATTTCGTTGTGACAAAGTTTTAGCCTCATACCCTTATCCATTTCTCCGCAAGAATCTGTCCAAGTTTTATTTCAGAACCTTTGTGAGCTCCAATCAGTCAACTCCTGCCTCCACTTCCATCCAAACCCTGATGGGTAAACTCACCGACCTCTGATTCACCTCGTTGACAAGGCAGGGCAGTAGGGTGGTGTCGTGGACACGCGGTACCCGTGGTGACCACGGGCATAGCAGGCAGCAGTGGCGCTCTGCGCGCCCATCTCGTCGGACCGGCCAACTCGAGTTGCCACGGCGTGTCCTGGCATGCCGACCTGACTCCATGTTGTCCACGCACCCCTCACCGGTCACTTCCCCCTCCGTTCTCTTCCTCGCCGCGCCGGGACAAACGTCGTCGTATCGCTACTGTGCGTACGCGGTCGCCGCCATATACGGACGAGCTCGAGCTCCCCCGAAGCTGCTGTCGACTTCTCCACTCTCCCAGAGACCCTGCCGACATCGCCCCCTCCCTCCGCGTGTCCCCTAGCTCCAGTATGGCAATGAGGATGCCACGGCGGCCGAGCTCATCCGCTTGCTCCGTCCGGCTATAAATAGCCTCCTCCCGGCCCTCTCAAGCTCATACCACTCCCCTCTCCCTCCCTGGAAACCTCCCAAGCCCCAGCCCCCAAGCGGTCGCGCCTCCTGGTGCCCGAATCAACGGCGAGCTCCGCCACGGCCATGGCTCGGCCTCGGCCAAATTCACGGCACCTAGGCCATCCCCGCTCCTTCTAGACTCTTCACCCGACCACCCCCACCACCGCGATGCCTTCCTCGCCTTCATTTTACCCCGGGGCAGTCCGCAGCCTCGGCCCCGAGCTCACCCGCCGCCTACTGCCTTCCCTCGCCGCTGCTTTCCCAGCCCTCCCCGAGGTCCGTACGACCCACCCATGGGCGCGGCGTTCACCGGCGACCGCGACCGTGCTCTCTCCCGCCCGCGGGAACCACTGGAGCAACGGCGGCCGCCGGAGCAGAGGCGCCCAGCCACGACGTCGAGCAGAAGGAGGGAAGGAAGAAGAAGGAGGCAGGGGAGGAGAGAGAGAAGCCGGTGGACCCCGCGTGTCGGTGATAGCAGCTCGGCCCCGCCCCCGCCAGGTCATATGAGTGGAAGCGTATTTTCATACATGCGCTTCCCTGTCCAGAAGGCGTACTCTGCCAGTGCTTTAGGCTAAGTACGCTTTCTCTTCCAGAAAGCGTATTCTCTAGAAATATGCTTTCAATTCTCAGCCGGCGCCGAAACCTCTAGTTAGTGAACGTTCGCCCGTTAGGAGCTATAGTGGACACTATTCTGTCCACTATTCTGCCTAACGAACGAACGACCCTAACTTCGCGACCGTTACTCCGATTGAGGTAAATCCAATGCCCATGTTCTCAGTTCGTCAAGCCCATTCCGATGACATCACTTTCACCATGTTGACACTTCTGAAAATACCCATTTTTCCCCTACCCTATATTCAGCCCTTCCGAGAGGGAATCTTCTCCGGCGAATTTTTCCGCGAGGTGATCGCGCTTCTCCCCGGTGCATTCCTCGACCCCCAGGCAAGCCGACCATCTGATATATGCCCTAAAGCATTGCTCTGTGTTATTCTTGCGTGTTTAATTAATGAATATGCCTGTGTTAGAAATAATTAAACCCATGATAGTCCGTGTTACTGCTTGCATTACTTACTAGTATTCATCACGTTATCGCACTAGTGACTCGTAGATGACAATATGGAGATAGGTTGTTATATTTTTATTGTGCATTACTGTGGTTATCGCAATATTAAAGAATATGATATAATGACAACAACCTCCTCCGTCGGCTGGATCGAGTCATAGTGCCACTGAACCAAACTCATCAGTGCAGCCACATTTGCCGGTATGGGACGGCCTTAACTTGGTCTATTGTCTTGCCTTTTACTGGTACCACCAAAGAGGGAAGGTTATGCACGCGTGCTACCCTGGCCTGGTAGGCGGTGATAACCTTGTGAGCCCAGTTAAGTTATTTGCCAGCGTCCCCGTTTGGGACAGTTTAGTTTGGCCACGACGGTGGCAGGTGTCACGGGGTGACACAAGGGCCACCCAGGACATGACCCTGGGCGGGTATGATTGTCGGTGGGACTGTAAGAGTGCCAGGCAATAGACAAGTTTTGTTGGAGCAGCACCGGTCCACCCGAATGGGAGCATGAGGCCAGGAGCTCCATAGTGTGGGTAAAGTGCGCAACCTCTGCAGAGTGTAAATCTATTCGAATAGCCGCAACCTCGGTCATGGGACACAGTTCGTACTAGGTCACACTATTTGGTCTATGTCGAGTCCGGAGGAATGAACTATATAATGTTATTGCTAAGACTGGTCCAGAGAATGGTAAGCTGGGACAAACTTGCAGCAAAGGTGCATGGACATCGGATGATGTTAGGTATATGGGATGTTAGCCATGCGATGGCTATGAGATGAGTGGTTGAATCACCACAAGGCTTGGATTGGATTTGGATCGGATTTGGATTGGATCGTGAAAATATTCGGAGTATGAACTATTTACTTAATATGCTTTACCTTACTGTATTTACTCCAGTAGTTATCATGCTAGATAATCCTACTATGACATGATGATTAATACTGCTAGATGCTTAATCTTGCTAAATAATCCTACCATAAGATGGTAGTTAACACTGTTAAGATAACAAGTGCATGCTTGAATGCCATGGATAGCTCTGCTTGGTGTATATGTTGGTTTGGTTTGCTTGCGAGTACATTCAAAAGTACTCAGCGGCCTTCAATGTGGCCAGGTTCACCTAAGGATCCGACATCCACTAGCGAGGAGCCGGAGTGTTCGCGGGCTAGAAGAGTAACCCAGTCAGATCCCTGTGGATTGGAGCCGCACCAAGACCATGCTGCCTTAGATAGAGCTTTTCCGCTGCCATCACCCTTGTAAAATATCATGTAAGACTGATATATCCATTAATAGAAATGTCTGTGTTCATGATACTTGTTGTAAAAGCGCATGCCAGAGTGATTTACTGGGCTAGTATGTCCGGTGACCGTCTGACTACAGTGGTATTCAGGCGGGGCGACACATAGTTGTAGAATAATGGCTGGCATTTCCACCTTCCCTATTAAAATTGAATAGCTGTTATATATCTGGTTAAAACTTTACGATTGGTAACGTAATATGAGGATTGTCCTGAAGAGTGCCGAGAAGGATTTTGTCCTATCGCTTGCTTTTGGTATCCTCCCGCTAATGCTATAGATGATGTGACTCTCGTCCTTCGATCCAAAAGCTAGAATTCCATTATGGTCAAGTGCAATATGTTTGCTTCCATGAGACCCAAACTTCAAAAGTTTGGGATAGCTATGTGATATTCATGGAACTGAAAATTAGTTTCAGATACAAACAAAGGCTAAAAGATATGAGATAGCCAAAGAAATGTTTGTTTGCAAACTATTAGTAAAAGTGTTTACAATGCATTTGACTAATACGAGAGGGATCCAGAAGAACGCCTATCATATGATGAAGGTGAATAAAACAACAAATTAAAGAGAAAGGAAATGTCCAATGGGTGTTAGTGTGACTTACACACCTAGGAAGTCCGGGGCTAACGCCACTCTTAAGTTGAGTGATTCTTCTGAGAGTAGGAGAAATACTGAAAGTTAAACTGTTAGAAGTATAAAGGCAAAAAGAGAGAAGACTGGAATGTCCAGCTCATGTATGAAAGTCATACAAGCTATTGATGTATAGAAGGCTGGTCAAAGATACCCGCTCGATTGCATTCTGCTGCAACTCGATGCAAGAACTACTACGGCCTAAAAGACTTGCCGGAGTGAGGTTTAGATATGCGCTGGGAACATAGTAAAAGTTGCTATACTCGGTACATTACCTATGTATTGATTTTCATAATTCATTTTAGAGTTTTTATACACTCTAGCCCATTGCATAAAGTATCTTGCAAGAAGGTTGTTCATAAGAGAACTTTTGATGTTCGGTGTTATGAATAACATAAGGGCCATGCTTCCATCATGGATGGGATGTATGTTATGAATATTGATAATAATATATTACCTCCGTATTTACTTTCATAATTCATTTTAGAGTTTTACACACTCTAGCCCATTGCATAATGTTTGTTGCAAAAGGGTTGTTCATAAAAGAACAATTGTTGTTCAGTGTTATGAATAACATCAGGGCCATACTTCCATCATGAATGGGATGTATGTTATGAATATTGATGGTAATATGATACATCCATAACACAGACGCTAAATATCGCAAGACTAAGGGAATACCACACATGTGTGGCATTGCATTTGATCACATTGGAGAAACCTACATGGAGAAATTCCATAATGATGGATTTTGAAGTCGTTTGATTATGAATCATCTGACACTTGCAACTTTCCTCCGAAAAGTGAAGTGACTGAAATACCATTCACATGCCATAAGGAACGAGTAATGAACTTATTGGTGATCATACATTTTGATTTATGTAGTCTGATAAATGTTGTTGCTAGCAGTGGATTTATCTATCTTCACAAATGACTCAAGTAGATATATGGATATTTACTTGATGAGATGTAAGTTTGGATCTTTTGAAATCATTAATAAGGTTTTCAAAAATTAAGTAGAAATTATTGTAACAAGAAAATTATGTTTCTGCAAACTAGATTGCCGAAAGGAATATTTGAGTTACAAGTTTAGTGAATGTCTGATGAGTTGTGAAAAGAGTTTCATAACTTACACCTCATGGAGCACCACTGTGAGTGGAATATCCGTGAAGATGTAATCAAACCATTTATGACATGGTAAGAGCAAAGATGACATAAATCAATTTGCCATTATCCCTTTTAAAAGTAATGCTTTAGAGACTGCGGCTTTTAAACTGAAAAGAGCACCATCAGATCTGTTGAAATGACTCCATGGTATGGTACACCCAACCATGTTATGTCTTTTCTTAACATTTGGAATATGGGGCTTGTGTAAAATATTTACAAACCTATTCCAAATCAGACAAGTGCTACTTTGTAGGTTATCCCAAGTTATTGAGTATTCCCCCACCACTGTACCGAGGCAAAAGGTTTTGCCACAAAGAACGGTATGCTTTTGATGAAAATGGTTCTTCCAAAAAGGTGAGTGGGAGGACCGTGCGACTCGGCAAGATAACAGTATCTTCATCATCAGATCAAAGGAAAGAAACCTAGGAAGTAATTCCAGAGTTTCCTACTGCGACTGATACGGAAGCCTCTACATGAGATGTATGGACTTCGGTCGAACTTCCAACTGAACCACGTAGGCAGAACTCGTGCAAACCTCTCAGGTGCGTAAGCGAGATATTGTTGTTAGACAATAGTATACCTACGATACACAAGGAAGCGTTGATGGGCCCTGACTCCGGCATTGGCTAAATACCAATATAATCCGAGATAGTTTCCATATAAATGATTCAAGTTTATATCTTGATAAACCCTTCGAAAGACTTAGAGTCTAACGAACATTAATGGAACTATAAACTGATGTGGATAAAATGTTTTATCCATAAAGCTCAACTTGTTGCAATAACAAATTCAAGGAGTTGACTACGATGAGATTGTCTCACCGTAGCGATGCTTAAAGTTGGATCGGGGGTTAAACTAGCAATTAATACATATTTCAATCTTGAGATATGATACATGGATGCCAAAAGGATTTCCATGTGATGTAAATGCAACCTAGGACTTGCATGTGATACAGTCCGAAGTATTTTGTCAATCCAGAGGATGCTAGTAAGTATGAAAACTTCAGAGTTCCAGCAATGGACAGAAGAGAGCAAAATGGAGTTGGAGTCTTCGTTTTGATGAAATAGTCAAAAGAGTTTGATTTCATCAATGGATAACGAAGATGCTGGTGGTTACAAGAAAGTAAGTGGGAGCATAATAATATTTCTAAAAACTTTGTGTGCTTGACACATTGTTGATTGGAAATAATATAAATTTCTTGACACGAATTAGGACTTCATTGAAAATAGTTTTTCAATGAAGTGCTTGGGCTAAATAGCCTTGATATTAGGCATATTTATCTACGAGATAGAATTGCCTAATAGGCTAAGCCAAAAATACATATTGACAAGATGCTAAAACAGTTTAGCATAAGAACGCCAAGGAGTGATTCTTCGCGAAGTCACATGGAAAGAGTTTTGCAAGACTTGGTGTCCCAAAACACTGATGAGCAAAATACATGATGGAGATCCCACACAATCTTGTGTTTGGATTAATCATATATTCCATGGTATGTAAAACAACCAGATATGTCCGATACTCCCAAGCTGTTGCGAGTATAGATACCAAAGTGATCAAAGTACTGATCATGGGACAACAGTGGAAAATGTCATTAAGTACTAAAGTAGCACTCATGACATGTTTTCTCATAAGCAGAGATTATGAAGTGCTCATTGTAAGCAATTACATCGATACAGTCTTCATCAATGCTCCAAACAAGTTACTGTGGCGATTTCTATAACAAAGGCTAAGTATGTTGACGCTTTGGAAGCGACTAAGAAGATGTTGAATCATATAGTTCATTCATGATGGTTCCAAGATGGCTTTGGTCAATGGGACACAATTGTAGATAGTCGCTCCATAGCTCAGTCTAAGGAATCAAGGTTTGACCTAGGATTCACATATATACAAAGCCAAGTCCACACAAAATATGAATTTTGTGAAAGTGTGAAAATGTGAGGAGATGCAAAGATACACACGGAACTGAAGTTGTCAGATCCGTTGGACATCAGGCTATACCACGAGCGAAGCATATTTTACACCGGTATGCCATAGGTGTAAAGTGTTTTAGCATTGACTAGATTATTGACTCTAGTGCAAGTGGGAGTCTGTAGGAGATATGCCCTAGAGGCAATAATAAATGTTATTATTTATCCCCATGTTCGTAATTAAGTTTATATTCCGTGCTATAACTTCTATGGTTCTCGAGTCTACAATAACCACGAGGCTCGGAGGAAGACTCATATGCACGTGTGGAATAATAATTGGAAAAATGTATTCCTAGTCTGGCCTCTAAGACTAGCTCAAGTGTTGCATGATGGTTCTGTTTTCCTGATCATGGGCATGACTATGCTGGCAACTTTGAGGGCACAATGTTAGAAGAACATTTGTGTTCAATCGACCCGAATTGATGTTATGCTATGAGATACATTCGTCACAAGTTAATGGTTAATAACACAGAGAAAGTTAACGTTTGCATAATTCCTTAGACCATGAGAGTGTCAAGTTTCTTCATGCTTGCTTCATGAACTTTGGGGTTTGTTAAACGTCATCCGTAAATGGGTGGCTATTACGGCGGCTTACGGGTTCATGGAAAAGTGTGTCAAGGGACTTGATAGGTCAAGATTGGGATTTTCTCCTCCAACGATGGAGAGATATCTCTGGGCCCTCTCAGTGTTACGGTATCCACCATCGTCTGGCCAGACACATTGTGATTTGATCACAGGGATGCCGGAACACGGGAACGAGAAAAGAGAACAAAACCGGTAATGAGGTAACTGGCATAGTGGACAAGTTGTTGATTCACGAGGATGCCGATAAGTGTCACCTCGGGTGGTTGTAACATATCGCGAAGCAACAGGAATAGCACACGGCAACTGGAGGTTCACTCGAATATTTATTCGTGTGGGTATAGGGGTCAATATGGGTGTCCACGGCTCCAATGTTGATCATTGATCGGAAAGTGTTCCGGTCATGTCTATACTTCACCGAACCAATAGGGTCACATGCTTAAGGGTCATCTATCTGCTGAATACTTGACAGGGAGTCTGAGATAAAGTCACCAGAAAAGTTTCGGAGACAACGGAAAAGTTCCGGAGAGAGAACAACGGAATAGTTTTGGTAAA
This sequence comes from Elymus sibiricus, assembly GCA_039707655.1. Lineage (NCBI taxonomy): Eukaryota > Viridiplantae > Streptophyta > Magnoliopsida > Poales > Poaceae > Elymus > Elymus sibiricus. The sequence continues at coordinate 262,211,289 of CM077674.1, forward strand.
AGCGAAAACTTGTTTCGGAGTATACCATTAAGTCAAATTGGTTTCGGCACAAGCCTAGAAATTCTTGGAGGGTACCAGAATTGTTCTGGAAACTTCTGGGATTTTTCCGGGATAAAAACCGAAAATGTTCCCGAGCTGCCGGAACCGGTTTGATTGCTTTTCGCAGATGAAAATCACTAATCTGGAATTGTTTCGGAACGCGTCCAAAATCATTTTAGTGGGTACTGGAATTGTTCTAAGACCCACAGAAATATTTTCGGATTTAACGGTCGCGGAAAAATGTTTCCATGAATAGTGAAAGTGCTTTTTGGTCTACTTTATGGAAAGCCACCTTTTAGGGCTATTCCCAAAAGGCTTCTAGAAGGACTTGGGGGCTAAGGAAACCCCTTTGGGGGGCCCACAATGGGGGTGGCCGGCCACAAGGGTCGAGCTCCATGGAGCTCCACTTCCCTCCCCATTATGCCCTTTATGTGATTCATTTTACATCGACATTTTGGGTTTTTGTGAGCCACCCTACCCCTTGCATTTCGCTATTAATAGAGGTGGAGAGGGGCTCTCCACACTCACTCCAACTCTCTCACACAATGCCATGCAATGATCTGGCTTCTTCTCTCCCTCCCACGAAAAGAGTTTCGTAGAGCCGGAAGGCTGTCTGGGTTCCGGTGGGAACTAGTTCTGGACGGCGAAGCCCTGCCGGCTAGATGACACCCTATGTGTGCAACCCCGTAGGTTCGATCTTTTTGCCCGACGGGCTGTTCGAGAGTGCCTCCCGAAGGGCTGTCCGAGTGACCGTCCGAGTTTTGAGGGTCCTCCCGAAGGGCTGTCCACGACACCGTCCGAGGGACTGTCCGACCGCCTCCCGGAGGGCTGTCCGAGGGGCAGTCGAGGGAGTACATCCTCGTGGTTGGGAGGTTGTAAATCCTATCTGCGGGGATCTGCACCAACGATCGTCATCGACTCTACTTCCGCTGCGCTACGAGTCGGTAACGAAAAGATCAAACCTTGTATGCAGTCTCCATAGTGGTCCTGGGCTGGTGCGTAGGTCGGAAATTTTTTGTTTTCTGCTGCGTTCCTCTACACATCATACCTCTTTCGTCCAAAGTACAGGGCAAGTTTAAACTTGCTTACCTTGAGACTGCTCGAGTTTCCGGTTCATCTCCGCCATCTCCTCGGAGACGTAGTCCGGAACCGAGGTCGAAACCTGGCATAAAACAGATCCTTATTACAAAGGGAACAGTTAAAATCACTAAAAGATTCCGGGAAGGCTGCCTCAAGCAGCGCCCGGGGGGCTACTCAACGGGCTCCCGCTTAATCAAACAATCCCAATGCCAGTTTTTTGAAACCAACTTCGGGCTCGGGGGCTACTCACTCACTAAGCCGTTTGGCAGGCTGTATGTCCCCGGAGAAACTCATAAAACAAACAGCTCCAATAAACAAATTAGACTATATGCGCAGATAAAAAGCGTACCTCGAAACCGGGATGGCTGCCTCAAGCAGCGCCCGGGGGGCTACTCAACGGGCTCCCGCTTAATCAAACGATCCCAATGCCGATTTTTTGAAACCGACTTCGGGCTCCGGGGCTACTCACTCACTAAACCGTTTGGCAGGCTGTATGTCCCCGGACAAACTCATAAAACAAATAGCTCCAATAAACAAATTAGACTATATGCGCAGATAAAAAGCATACCTCGAAACCTGCTACGAGGTTCTTGAAAACCTCATGCAGGCCGGCCCCTGCGGACCGGTAGCCCTGTAGCGCCGCGCCTATCAAGGCACGGTGCTCCTCCTTGATGGAGGAGCCCTTCAGGGCGTCCTCCATCTCCTCTGTCCACCCCACGCCAGCCCGTCCTTGGGCAGTTGGCTGGGGTGGAGGGATGACCTCGGACACATCAACCCGGGCAGCCTCCACCTAGGGCGGCAGAGCCGAGGTAGATGTCGGCTGGGCCGATGACTGGCCCAGACCTTCTTCGATGACCGCAGGGCGCTCCTCCCCCGGGTTTTGCTGGGCCGAGGTATCGACCTCGGCCACGATGACCACCTTGTCGGCCCCCGTCATGTTGACGGCGGGGACCAAGGTGCATGTTGCCTCCCCTAGCCCGTCATGCGTCGGGGGAGGAGCGGCGGGTTCTGGAGTCCCGCTGGCGGATGGCAACCCGCTCTAGGAACCGCTGGGGATTACCCTCGGCAGACTGCATGAGAAAAGTTGCTTCTGTAAGATTTCCCTTGCTAAAAAAATAACTTGTCAGATTAAAGGATGGAAGACAAGGACAAAGGCTTACCCTCGGGGCGGCGGATTCTTCCTCCCCACAGTGAGGAGGTCTTCTTCTGAGTCACCGGAGAGCTCGGCTCTCTCCGACGACTTGTTGGCAGCCCCGGATGAGGTTCGCCTCGGCCGCTTTGGGCCCTTCAGGGGCATGCCCACGTCGGCGTCTTCTAACGCCGACCTCTTCCCCTTCGGGGGGGGGGGGGGGGACTTCTTCCTCTTCACCCTCCTCCGCGTCGCCGTCTTGGGCAGCGGAGGTGCGGGTCTCTTCGAACCGGGTGACCGAAGTCCCCCGAGTCCGAGCACTTGACCCCCCCTCTGGGACTTCATCCCTTTGGGGGCCACCATGTGCGGCTCCTCGGTCAGGAGTGCTGAGAGCCGGGGAGTCTGAGGCTCCTCTGGCAGTGGGGCCGGGCATTGCACTCCTTGCACCCAGGCCAACCACTTCTGCAAAACGTCAAACACAACGATTCGAACAAAATTTTACCCCGCGGTATGATGGGCAAAGAACAACGATTGAGGGACAGGATCACTCACCGCGGGGGTGTCGTAGCCGTACTCGAGGCCGCGGTCCTCCCCTTCCTTGGGGATCTTGTCCTTGGCCAGCTTCATGAGCTTCGTCCACATGGCGGCCAAGGTGGAGCGGAAGAAGGTGGTGATGGTGTCCATGTCCTCGGGCTTTTGTGCCCACATCGGGGTGGCCCGAAGTTGGAGAGGGAGTATGCGGTGGTTGAGCATGACGTTGATGATGTTGGAAAGCTCAACCTTCCCCACGGTAGACCACCACAAGATCCTATCGATCAGGGTCTCCACCTCTTCTGGGTTCCTCCAGGCAATGCCCTTCTCCTTCCAGGATTTGAGCTTCCTGGGGGGCCCAGCTGAGAAAGCCGGGACCTCGGTCTGGCCAGGGGCGAGTGGTTCAGTGATATAAAACCACTCTCTTTGCCACTCCTTAACCGTCTCGATGAAGGTGCCCTTGAACCAGGTGGCCCCCTGGTTTTTGCTGATCATGCCTCCCCCGCACTCCGCAAGATCCGAGCCACTGGACTTCGGTTTAATCCCGAAGAGCTTCAGCCACAAACTGAAGTGCGGCTCGCAGCAGAGGAAGGCCTCGCAGACTGTGATGAAGCCGGCGAGGTGAAGAACAGAGTTGGGGGCCATGTGGTGGAAGTCCAGCCCATAGTAGTACATTGCCCCGCGCACGAAAGGGTGCAGTGGGAACCCCAGTCCTCGGATGAGATGGGGGACGAAGACTACCCGCTCCCCGGCGTTGGGAGCGGGCACCAGCTGGCCAGCCGCCAGAGCGCGGGCGACGGTGGTGGGGCTCAGGTACCCCGCGCTGCGCAGCTCCGAGATGGTCTCGGCTGTCACTACGGAGCTGCCCCTGTGCCCCTTGAGGGTATCGGCCATGGCTGGAGGTGGAGGTTGGGCTCGCTAAAGGAAGGAGCGGACAGGATGGATTTGGGCGCTGGAGCTAGACGAAGCAGTGGAGGAGAAGAATGAGAGCGTGGTCGATTGCGCTGTCCACCTTTTCGCTCTTACAAGCCAGTGAAAGGCCAAGAGTCCCCCTTGTTGCGCCGATAAACTCGCTATTCCCATCAAAAATGCCATTAAGCATATGGGGGGAAACAACATCTTGATGGTATCCCTAAGAAAACGGGCAGGATCTCTGCCTCGAGGGGACGTGCCAGTAAAAGGCTGCCTCGAACCGCGATTTAGGGGGGGAGGCAGTAAATGCATGACCTGTCGTGGGGCAAGCCTCTTCGATAAAGTTGTCAGGCCGGATTGGACCGTTCATACCTGAGCAACGAGCCTTCGAGGCTAAGATATCTACTCACTTCGGGCAGGGTGCCAGCTCGGCTGGACCTCGGATGTTAACGCTTCGATTAAGAGAGGATGAAATATGAAGGGGAACTCGTCTGTCAAGCCAATGACTCCGGATCCGAGGTGGTGTCTATTGAGAAAGTCGTCCTTGGCATAGAAGACCAGTTCAGGGGCTACTGACGGTGTCCTGGATCAGGGGGTTCTAGCTCAGCCGGCCCGTCTCCTCGGATGGGCCGAGGGGCCCTCGTACATGACCAAGATGGACTCTGGAGGCCGTACACGGGAAGCGTGATCGGGACTGTCTCCACCGAAGACTTGACGTATACTCCAAGATCTCTCCTGCCGCCTCTCTCCTAGATACCGACCATGTAACCCTAGGTACCCTCCCTGGCGTATATATAAGCCATAGGGTTTAGCTCGTAGGGGGGAGATCAACGCAATATCGCTCATCTAGCCCTAGAAGTTAGACACATTACGATCTCGAGGTAGATCAACTCTGTATTTGATACATCTCCATTAATATAAACAGAAGCAGGACGTAGGGTTTTACCTACATCAAGAGGGCCCGAACCTGGGTAAACATCGTCTCCCTTGTCCTTGTTACCACCGATCCGAGATCCACAGTTCAGGACCCCCTACCCCGAGGTCTGCCGGTTTTTACACCGACACACCCCTTTGTAGATGCTACGCAGGGTGTTTCCGTAATAACAAGACAACCCTTAGCCGATGTCTCGATGCCCGGAGGCAGTTGTGTTAGCGGAAACGAGGCAATCAGATGTGTAGTCTTTATAACTTCCACTTAGTCATAGGAGCTTGACTGTGGGGGCAAGTAACTAGCCCTCGGTGTTTGGAGTGTTCGGGCGTGCCGATGTGTAGCTCGGCAGGGAAGTTGCCAAACTATGGGTCAGAAAAGATTTCCCGAGCTGAATAATAATGCACAGCACCTCCGCCAAGAGGATGTCCCGCCTCTTGGAAAAATAACATACAAATAGGTTAAAAGCTTCATAAGCTCGGAAAACCAAAAAACTTACATAAAACCTTTATGTCTAGATTAAATCAAGTTTTCTGGTGCCAATCCGAAATTGGTCTTAAAATTAATTTATGCTTCCGTCGTGCTTTAACATGATACATCCGATCTCCAAACTTCAAGCGGGTTAGCCTTCGGCTTCACCCTCCTATCCCAAAGGCGGAGTGCTTCTCAGGCCAGTTTAGCGAACTAAACTCGAGTGGTTTAAAGAGAAACCAGGCTATCCGGCTATTGACCACACACTCACGTAAAAAAGGACTAGTAGAAAAAGACTTTGCAACGACCAAGAAGAAAATATTTATTAGAAAATAGCTCATATAAATTTTAAGAGCCCCCAGTTAACATGGGTAAAGAAATTTGTTTTTAACAAACAACGTTTTTGTTTGACACATATAAAATGCGTGGTTGAACCAAAGAAAAAATAAAAAAAAATAAAAAATAAAAAAATTGAGCATGAAAGCGACTTAGCTGGTTAATGTGCTCGGCATTGATGACGTGGTGCGGGCTTGTGGCGGGACGAGGACGCATAGTCCTCGGCTTGACTCAGGTCCCAGCCCCCAAGCCCGAGGTGGCCGAGCGACGAGCTCGGGTTGATAACGTAGCGATGCGGCATGGTCGACGTGGCGGGGCGAAGCCCCCGGTCCAGCTGTTATGACGAAACTGGTCGGCTGGTGATGATGAAGTGATGGCGAAGCCCCCGGTCTAGCCGAGGTGACGGATCAGGTCGGCAGTGTGACGCCGGAGCCCCATGTAAGCCAAGGTGTCAAAGCAGGCCGGTGTGGTGGACAATGGCTTAAATAGGCGACGGCGCGGCGATGCCGACGCAGGTCGGAACTTGTGACGCGGTCAATGCCGGCTTGATGAAGTGACCGCGCGGCGATGCCGGCGCACCCGACCCGCGCAATCTGTAAGGTGACGATGTTATCTTGACGATCATTAGGGAGAACGGTGCCGAACTCTTGGTCAGCTCGCTGAGGTGATGATCCGAGGTGGTTGTCGTCGGCTCGATGAAGCGACGGCGTAGTAGATGCTAGCGCAGGTCGGCAGCCATGGACCAACGTGGCCAGGCTGGTTTGATACCGGCGCGATGACGAAGATCGCCTCCGAAAAGGCTCAAAATTTATGGGCACGTGTTTGAGGACACAATACTTATAAAAAATTTCCTTCAAAAAGGACCTTCGATAACCCGTTCATGAAAAAAGATGAACTCGGGTCGGATTCGTTTTCGTGCAGAAAACAGATCCGAAAATTGATGCACTAATTGGACTTCTCCCCGAGTTTGAATCGTCGGATCGAGCTAAAATTTTGAGGGGTTGTCGATATGGGAATTCCGCAGCCGATGAATGGTTGGATCTTCCAAAAGATGTCTGAGCTAGCCGCTGGACTCCTCGCCCTAAACACGTCCAGATTCTCGTCCAGATTCGACAGGGCTCCGGTATATCGGAGATTGCCGGAGATTCATCCATCGGAACGCGATGAAATTTTACAGGGTTGTTGTAGGCTCAATTCCGAGCAATTGCACCGAAGGAATCGTCAAAACGACACTCATGGAGGTGGGGACAATGAACACGAATCCGCTCTCCAGAAAAATTGCATGATCGCGCGAGGGCAATGTTGACGTTGAGCCCTCGAGCACCATGGAGGATTCTTCCATGATCTTGGTTGAGATTGGAGTTGATGTTGATGAAGACACCCGTATGATCTTGATGATCCGACATGGAGCGTAGTCCTCGGCCTAGCCGAGGTGACCAGTCGAGCCGGCGACGAAGACGCCGACGTTGACGATGTAGCTTGGTTCCGACGCGTAGATCGCGGTGGAGCCGATCTGAATTCCCATCGCACCGCGGTGACTGCCAGTAGGCTCTCAATGAAAGCACCAATGTCAGTTCTAAATCCGGCATATCTTGTAGTAGGGGTCCTAAGCTAGCCGTCTTGGAGCGATGGTAACATGGACACAAGATTTTACCCAGCTTCGGGCTCTCTCGAAGAGATAATACCCTACGTCCTGCTTTTGATTTTATTCATATGGGGTGTAGTACAGAGTACATGTATCTACCACGAGATTGTTCTAATGAATATGAGTCCCCTGCTTTTGATTGGCCTGGCCTCGGTTTATATAATGCACCGGAGGCCTAGGATTTAGAGGAGTCCTCGTCTTGTGCGCCATGTCTTGTGGAAACCTCCTTGTATACGGCATATGGGCTGCCCGAAGTGGCCGATTAGTGAACCGCCATGGGGGTCCTCGGCCCGACCCACCTGGTCGAGAGACGACGTGGTGAGTACCCCCTAGTCCAGGACACCATCACACATAGTGGGGGCTGTTGACAAACCTGGCAAAATGCTGGCAAGGCCTTGTGGCCAGGCAGTAGTGGTCGACGAGGACGTGATTGCGCATGCACATCTGGGCGACGACAACCTTGTGACGAGACCCGACACGAGCGCGGGTGTACTCGAGGTCGAACCCGACCACCTTGTACTTCTCCGCAGCAAGCAACAACTCTATAGTGTGTATGGAGTTCTCCACCCAGATCAGGTTGTTGGTGCACACCACCGAGAGCTCCGCACCTTCTGTGGGTGTCCACTACGACATGCATGGTGAACTGCCGCTCGTCGTCGGCAGCCGCTGGGACTGCCATTGGAGCCGCGGAGGATACCCTCTTTGTATTTGTCATCGTGGGTGTGCTTCTTGCAATACTGGGGCGCGATCGAAAGGTTGAAGAGACACAAGGGTTAAATGGCCGCTGTAATAAATGGGGGCCGGACGGCCTGTAATCGTCACGTCTTGTCACCGCGTTCCTAGCGGAGGATTCCAGTGCACACTTGAGCTGTTGAGCACCCCACACGCGTTTCATTTAACTACGCGTGGGCTTGAAGAGGCGCCAAGTTTACCCGTGGGTGATGAGGTCAAAGTTACACAGACAGGTAATGATGGACACTCAAGTGCGATAATTTTGGGCACACAGTTGAGGAAACCAACTGTGTACAATAATGTCAAAGATCGCTGTCTTGTCCGCAATATAGATCGTTTTCGATTGAGATCGATAGGGGAAACACATTCGAGAATGGTAAATAAAATCAAGTCCATTGAGGTCCAGATATTAATCGTCCATTGCATATGAATGTCAAAATAGTACTACCAATATACGAGTCTCATACGATGCCATTTCAACGATTGTACCACAAAAGCCCGAAATATTACATGGTTTAAATTCCAGAGTTAGAAGGCTCATGCAGCGTTAGAAGATTAATTACAAGGTTCAAACTGATATTAGAAATGAAATTCAGCTCATGCAGCTGCAGACGCCCACGCTGATCAGCTAAACTTGGACATATGACAGGTTCAAACTGATATTGCAACTTGTAACACCCGTTTCGAAACCTCAACATTTCTGCAAAGGGATCAGCCACTGACAAGTCATGTATGGGCTTGACATAATGACTTCCGATTACTCTGTCAGCTGATCTTCCAAAATGAAATTCAGCTTCTGCAGAGCCTTTTCCATTCTGCCGTAACCGCCGGCGCTGATCAGCAAACCATTCAGTTTTGCGAAACAAATGTAGGGCAAGCCTCATTACCTGTAGCACCCTTGCTCTCACAACAAAGAACCTGGCGAATATAATCTCCGGTAAGGTCCCTCGGTAGGAGTTCAAAGTAATTTCTGAGAGATACAGATTAAGGCATTCGATGTGGTTGCTATATTGTATCACATTATCCACTATCGGGCCTAATCTTATCTGCAAAAGAAGAGAACGTATTAGTGCCTACATGCAGTTTTGAACACTACTACAGGCCTCTTTGATTTGCAGGATTTCTAAAATACACGAATAGAGTGACATGCCATCTTCGATCCTACATGATTAACATGGGCATTTGATTACAATCTAGTAAAACATAGGCTTCTTCCCAAGAGGTTGGAGTGGATGGAAATTTACCTATGAAAACTAGTACAGATGAATCGAAAGGAGAAATGCATATGGATTTTAACCTAATGAATCAAGCAACCACTGTAGGGAAAAAAACATCAATGTACTAACATCCTCCAAAATTCCTTCAGAAATCGTAGTACATTCGTCATTGTAAACTTGGGAAAGGGTACCAAAAAATTGAACTCCCTTATGGTTAACATTTAACAGGAAAGGAGCATCACCTCGATATATAGCTTCTCTAGGCATGGAAAGCATCTCAGGAAACTGACAACTTCATCTAGGTTGGGGCTGATAGATTCTACTGCGAAGACCTTCACTGTGCGCAGATACGTTGTCAAGCTTGTCGGGTTCATTTTCTGGATGACAGACGAACTTACATCGTCAAAATTAGAAAAAATGTTAATTCAAGAAGGAGAAGAAGAAGGCGAATGTTGTACCTGAACGGGTGTGGATCCAATAACAAGTTCGGAGAATTTGACAAACGAGTAGCCCAGCACTGTCAATTTCGGCGTAGAAATGACACTGATTCTTGTTGGACCTTGTTGATCAACTACAAGTAATCTCTCAAGTAAAGGTGTGTCCTCAATGACCATACTGTGATACACCTTCTGTCATCTCTTGTTGCAGCACCAGCAACACACATAAATTGTCTAGAGAGTCATGGAGGTGATGTGGAAGCTACTCAACCCATTGATCACCTGAAGACGAAGGTACTCGAGTGCAGTACAACCAAGGAGCAGGCGCTCCATGTCATCCTTGGGGATGCAGACGGCGACGAGCTCGAGGTTCTTCAGTCGAGGGAGAAAAAGAGCGGGCGCGTCATTAATCGGGGGCAAATGGCAGTTCATGAACTTGGCGACCCGCGGCGTGGGCGCGAGGCGGAGCGCGGACGGTGGCAGCAAGTGCATATGTCCATCATTAAAACTGAGCTCCTCGAGGTGATCTAGGGCGGGGGATCGGAACCACTCATCAAGCTTGGCTCGGTCCTTGCCGTTGGAACGGAACTTGCCCGTGATAACGCCTCTGATTGGGCCAAGGTGCCTGCCGAGGATCTGGGACAATGCGTCCAAGCTTTTGCGATAGCCATGGCAGAGCTTGTGGACGTCGATGAGGTCGAGAGGGGTGGAATGCCATAGGGGGCGCCACCACCGGGAAAGGACGGTTATCCGCGTGCCATATTTGATTGGGAGGAGGGAGATGATGACGATCAACATATCATCGGGGAGGCTGCTGATGAAGTCTAGGCCCACCGGAGTCGCATACGATTCTTGCTCGACCCGCCTCCGCTTGTTGGCAGCCTCGTCCTCCACCTCCGGAGTCTCCTCGGCGGCAACGCTATCTGATAGAACTGGAGGATTGGGAGGATAGGGAATATTAAGTTAGAACAGGGCAGAAGAAAAGTGTATTGGTAACTAGAAGTTACTAGGTAGGAACAGACTTAACAGAGTCAGAAAATGGAATCCCTATTGGTTGCTTAAATACTACAGAATTACTTTGATATTGCTAGGTAAGTCAACATGCTTGAAAAGAACACTTACTTGGAACAAAGTCCGGACGGATGATATCGTCGGGGAAGTTAGCATATATCATATGACCAGGCTCTTTCAGGTGCAGTGCAATTTTAGTGCCAGCTTTCACTACATAAAACTTAGAAATTTCTGTCCAAAGGCCCGCGCCAAAATAGGAGTGACCATGTTCATCAAGTTTTACAGAAGCAACGATTGTAAATCCATGGTTTGTGTTCAATATGACATTCCTGGAGTCTTCAGGTATGTAAAGGCCAAGATTGTGTACTATAGTTGCTGTTGCAAAGCAAGGGATGTACTGCAATAAATGATAAGATTGTTAAAGAATAGGGTAACATGCAAATATGGGAGTAATTGAAAGAACAGTACACAGCAGTTGAAATCAAAGGACACAAATTTATAGTTAAACAGATAGTGTAACCATGATGTCATGCAAATATGAGAGTAATCGAAAGAACATTACAGCATTAATTTGCCTGATATAGGAAGAAGAAAAATCCCCTTTGACGTATATACTGCATGTGGCACCTTTTATCCAAATGTAGCAATATGTACTATATGTTCAGAAAAGTAGGTCATGCCAACCGAGGTCGGGTGAGACTGAACATACCGTGCGATTCCTGAATCCAGCTGGTACGGTCAGATGGAACTTCTCGGCTGTCTGGCCGAGGCCACATAGGCCTGATGTCTCCTTGCACTGTACACTCTATGAATGAAAGAAAACCCTCAAATCAGCTAGAAGAAAAATGAATCCACGGCGATTTTGGCCGGGTGATTAAAAGGGGCAGACAGACTGGGATAAGAGATGATCGAATATTTCAGTAAATTAGTTACCTGGTTCTCGATGAGAAAAAGCTCCAATACCACAGATTCCCCAATCGGGCGAAGCTGGGTCGACGGCGAGCTGCGTCGAGAAAGTCGGTGGCGATAGGCGGCGGCAAGCGGTAGTGGCGAAATGCGGTGGGGTTTGCCGGCAGCCGGCGGCGGCGACAGGCGTTGAGCTAAGTGGTTGCCGCGACGATAGGCGGTGACATGCAGAGTCGCGGAGGAGTGCAGGTGCGACTGGGGACTGGGAGGGGGGAGGTGGCGGGCGGGGGTGAGGATTTTGTGACGTGGGGGGCAGTGAGGGTTTTCTTTTTTCCTTTTTGAATTGGGTGGTGAGGGTTTTTTGTCCCAGAGGCTAGAATGTGTTTCAGAGGCAACGGTTTGGTAGACTCAACCGTGTGCGATTAACATCACGCTGTGTGTGGTGTGGGCAATGGCGTACCCAGGGGGTGTGCCAGGTGTGCCATGGCACACCCAGTTTTTTGGAAAACATTTTTCACCATGTAAAAAATACCTGATTTTTAAGGCCCATGCAAGCTAATTGAAATATTCTCAATTTTTTTAAAGTGTGCACACCTTCTATTTTATTTGTAGGTCCGCCACTGGTGTGGGCAATCATATGTTGGTATAAGAGAAGCATAAAATTCCATCAACCAGACTGATTGCATACTCATCCCACATCTAGACATAAGTAAACACACACACACACACACACACACACACACACACACACACACACACACACACACACACACACATATATATATATAAGCATACTCAGGCATAGATAATAAGCGTACTCAAGCATTGTTCAACCATAGTTCAACCGATATATTAAGCATACTCAAGCATAGTTATAATTAAGACACTACATAGCCATAGTTCAATCCCACATCTCATGCATCTGCTTGCAGGCCTGCACGAAGGTGAAGCTTCTCCAAGTACTCAGCGTACGCGGTGTGCGCCACCCTGCGAGAATACTTCTACTTGAAGGAGCCAATGGCTCGTCCTCTTGCATGCGCCAGAACACTTGCATACTCATTATGAAGGAGTTGGTTGCAGAACGGGCATCCAAAGCCCCCATTCCAGGTCCTCACATGCCTGTTATGCTTTCCTGCATAAAGCTCCCTGAGCTTTTGCTTCTTGAACCTCCTCTGGGCATCTTCATCCTCGCTGTCGACATCCTCAGATAGCACCTACACATATGGTAAAAATGTGGCGGCAGTATATTTTAAAATAATGTGAATTCAGCAGGCAGAGTTTATGAAACATAATATATCATGTGACAGCGTGAACCCTAAATCATCAAGTGATCTTGATGAAAGAAATGCATAAATAGAGAGCACATAACTTAGTGCAACAAAATTAAGAGTCTGATTGGTTTGCTACCAACAATTGGCAGAATCAAAAGTTTGGTTTGCTACCGACATTTGGCAACAAGTTGCCAACACTTGGCAACCTTTTGTGAGATTGGAAATGAACAATGGAATGCAAACTAATCTCTAGCGAACATTTGGGAGTTGCCAAAATTTGGCATGCCGACGACTTTTGGCATCAAACCAATTTACATGCCGTAAAGTAGGATCAAAATTTGGCATGCCAACGACTTTTGGCATCAAAATCAATTGTCAAGATCTGGCTAGGAATTATTAGCAACACTAACCCTAGTCGTATTATTTTTTTAGAAGAACAGGGAGGCTCCTCCCCGGTTCCATTACTCGAATGAAACTCTCATAGTGTCATACATAAGCTCACTAACAGGAGATGTTCGAAAGCAACAGCTAAAGGGAAATACACAATGACAGAAGTATGAGGATTACAAGTTATCCTGCGCCCCAAAGGGGTCCCTAGTCGGATTTTTAGCAGAAATCATTTGTACAGAAGAAACAATTAATCACTTATCATTTGTACCATTCAAACAATCAATACACTACACGGATCTATCGAATCTAACTCAGATTTCATGGATCTATCGAATCTAACTCATATTTCATGGATTGAGAGAACATAACCATAGGATTTCTATTCCAAAAAGGGGAGGCAGGACTAACCAGAGAAACCCTAGGATATATTTGCCACATAAATGAGTATAGATGACTAACTGGTTCTCCGTCGTCATTGGAGTCATCACCGGAGTGGTCGTCGGAGTTGTCGCCGGAGTCGCTGTGGACCTCCGGCTCCGGCAGTGGAAGCACGACGTCGTCACCGTCGCGCTTCTGCCCGCGCGAGACCTCATCGGCAGCGACGGCAACCTCTGTCTCCAGCTTCACGCCGTGCTCAGGTGCTTCAGCAGCCCCGGCGTCGCCACTCCCTCCGATGGTGCGCTTCGGCGACATCCTCATACACTGACGACAGTGAGGACTGAGAGCTGCGTCGAGGATGCAGGCGGAGAGAGAGGATTGTGTGTGTAGCGAGAATGGGGGGTGCGACCGTCCATTATAACCAGCGGCTCGGGCGCGCCATTAATATGGAATAGTGGGGAGCGAGGCGGGCGGCAGTCAAAGTGCTGGCTCGCCTCCCGGTGAGCCTGCGCAGCAGACTGCTCGCATGCCTACCTTCATTTCACACAGCTACTCGCACGCCTCCCGGTGACACTGCGCATCGAACATGCCTCCTGTCAATTCACACACCTGCCCGCACGCCTCCCAGTCTGCCTGCACGGCGGACTGCGCGCATGCGTCCCGTCAACTCACGCCTGCTCGCACGGCACACGGGACGCGTGGCGGCACATATATTGTTTTTCTTTTTTAATGATTAATTTTGCAGCTATATTACTTAACCTTAGCATGGCACGTACATTCCTGGTCTAATGCCCACGGTAGGAATAAATAATCCGTTTGCGATATTGGTTGCCAATTATTAATAATCTCCCGTTTGTAAGAATAATATATCAAAACTTGTCTCAAATTTGGAGAAAACAATACAATATCACAGTCTATTGGTGTCCATATGACACCACGATAGGTTTCATGAATTTCAACTAAGTTTTGGATTTACTAGATTTTAAAAATCAAGATTCTCAATGTTTGAAATTTCTTGCATGGAGACTAAACATGCACCCAGAGACACACATATGATTTTCCAATCCATTTTGGTGCACTATCACGTGTGCATGTAGCTCAAATTTGATATTTGCACATTATATCGCTAGGAAATCAATCTATGTATAAAAACGTCTGAATGACGATCCCTGATTTTTCTTCCTTCCAAATTTTAACATGACACTCCTTTGGTCACATATGTTCACCGCGGAAAAAGTTTAACATGCCTCGTACTGGCGGCGGTGGTGGTGCGATGTGTATGTGTCTGGAGGGGGAGGTCCGGCAGTACAGAGCCACCGTGTGGGGTTGACCGTTTTGTGAGGCAGGTGCCACATCAAAGTCGTGAATTGGTTATTTAAAACATTACACGGCCATTTCATACATAAGTGTTTGGGCCACATGCATGCATGGTGGTCCTTGGACACTCCCTCGTGCGGTTATCAGCGATGCGCCCATTCGTTAGCCCGCGAAGGTTATCACTTTTCACCGACATCGAGAGGCATTTGACCAAAGGTGGATTCATCTTGGGATTAGTTACGGTGTGGATCATGGTGAGATTCCAGATCAAAGTTCGAGCGCGTGTGTACACATGAATCCCTCCCACCGGCTCAAAGTGAGGCGGACTACTACACGTCGTGGACCTCTGTGTAGGGCATTTCTGGTTTGCGAAGCATGTGCCACATCAAAGTTGTGCAGTGGGTATTTCAAACATCAGACAACACCTCTTTGGGTATGCAGGCGGGTGGTTGTCCTAGGACACACTCACTCACGTTTGACGCTTTCTGTGCGCCTGCGAGGTCGCCGTCCATCACTTTGACCTACATTGAGAGAGGTTAATTTGACCAAGAAGGATGATTCTTTTTGGTTTGTTTTATGGTAGGAGTACATAGTACGCGTCGAAGAGGGGGGAGGGGACCAGCATATACTACGCGTCATGAACCTCGCTCCCTGTGGGGACTTTCCGGTTTCCGAGGCAGGTGCCACACGAAAGTTGTGCATTGGGTATTCAAACATCACACAACACCTCTTTCGGCCACATGCAGGCGGTGCTTGTCCTACAGTACACTCACTCGCTTGTGACGCTTAATTTCCATCTGTGAGCCCGCGAGGTCGTCGTCCATCACTTCGACCCAACGATCGAGAGAGGTTAATTTGACCGACAAGGAGGATTATTTTTTATTTGTGTTATGGCAGGAGTATATAGTACGCGTCGAAGAGGGGGATGGGACCAGCATATACTTCGCGTCATGAACCTCGCTCTGTTTGGGAACTTTACAGTTTCTGAGGCAGGTGCCACATCAAAGTTGTGCATTTTGGGTATTCAAACATCACAACAACCCACACACACCTCCGTACTTACATATGTTTTGGCCCACATGCAAGCGATGGCGGTTGTCCTCTGACACTCACTCACGCGGTTATCGGTGATATCGGTGCTTTCCATCAGTGGGCCCGCTTGGTCCATCACTTTGACCGACAACGAGAGACGTTAATTTGACTTAGGAGGGGATTAATTTTTGGTTTGTCTTACGGTATATATAGGTCATGCTATGAGATTACATAATTTAGTTTGAGCGCATGCATGTGTACTCATGCATGAATCCCTCTCCTACCGGATCGAAGTGGGGGGGGGGGGGGCAGCACACGACGCGTCATGAACTGATCTCGCTCTGTGTGGGGACTGTACGATTTTCAACGTGGGTGCCACATCAATGTGGTGCATGGTATTCAAATTAAACATATGCATGCATGCATCACCTCCATATACATATGTTTGGGACACATGCATGTAGTGGTTGTCTTCGGACAGTACTCTCCTCGTGTGGTTATCGGTGGCAAGCCTATATATTCATGGGCCCGTGTGGACGTCCATCACTTCGACCGGCATCGAGAGAGGTTACGAGGGTGGATTCTTCTTCTTTGGTTCGTGTTACAGTGTAGTAGGTCATGGTGATGAGATTCGAAACCTAAGTTTGAGCGCATGCGTACGCATGAATCCCCGTCACCGGCTCGAAGTGGGGTGACATACATAGTACGTGTCGTGGACCCTCGCTCCGTGTGGGGACTTTCTGGTTCCAAAGCACGGTACCGTGCCACATCAAGGTTGTGCATTGGGTATTCAAACACACCACACAACACTTCCATACATATGTTTGGGCCACATGCAGGCAGTGGTTGTCTTCAGGCACTACTCCCTTGCGTGGTTATTGGCGAGCTAGCCCATATCTGTGGGGTCGCGTGGATGTCCATCACTTTGACCAACAACAAGAGAGAGGTTATATGACCAAGGTGGATTCTTCTTGGTCCGTGTTACACTACGTCTTGGTGATATGCCCCCTCCCACCGACTCAAAGTGTGTGTGTGTGTGTGTGTGTGTGTGTGTGGGTGGGTGAGGTGTGGGGGGTACTTCGCACTTCCTGAACCTCCGTGGGGTCGGGGATGTCCGGTTAATTTGCGAGGCACATGTGCCACATCAAAGTTGTGCATGAATTGGGTATTTAAATATCACACCACCCTTTTCATACATATAGTTGGGACACTCGCAGGTGGTTCGTATGTGGCCTCACCCATCTCGCGCCACAAGCACACATTTGTGGGCCCATACACGGTCCACCTTTAACCGAAAGCGAAAGGGGGGTTTGACCATGATGGACTCCTATAGGTTTAGTGTTACGGTAGGGTGTGCTATGTCAGACCTATTCCCCTCCCGCCGACACGAAGTGGGGGGGGGGTGGCGGACTAGCAATAATGTGGGTTTTGTGAGATAGGTGCCACAGCAAAGTTGTGCATTGGGTATTTGAACATCAAACCAGCCTTTTCATACATATATTTGGTCCACATGCACTATTCGTGTTCTGGCCCTTTCCCACGTTTTTTGGCCACGCAACACACACGGTTCCCTCAGACTACCCGTGTGCCACGCCCGTGCCCCTATCACCCACATCAGCATAGTAGATTGGGCTCCACGAGGCTTCCCTCGCAATCTCAAAAATATCTACCCACTTGGAGTGTTTTTCCGTTTGATAGCACACGATTATTAAGTTTCGACCGTGTGCGATGCTGTTTGCCCCCGCCCCCCCGCTCCCGCCTGCATCCCTCAAAAATATCTACCCGCGTGGAGGGTTTTTCTGTTTTATAGCACACGGTTATATGTTTCGACCGTGTGAGATGTTGTTCGCTCCTGCTCCTTCCTGCATCCCTCAAAAATATCTAGCCGCCTGGAGGGTTTTTCTGTTTGATAGCACACGGTTGTTATGTTTGGACCGTGTGCGATGTGTGTTGCTCAATCCCTTCATCCAAATTTTTAGTAGCCCCGGCATTTTACTCCCACCTAGTAAAATTTTCAGTACCCGCATCATTTCCTCAAACACCACCTTGCCCCCCCTCCACACACACACCCCAAAAACTCTGCGCGCTCGTACACGCACACACACACACACACACCACCCCTCCCTCGCTCGAAACCCTAGCAAGGTCGCCGCCGCCGCCGTGCCACCTCGACCGTTAACATCTGCCGGTTTGCCCGTGCATGTTACCCACCGATCTCCATACCCTAGCCACCCTGAGTTTCTTAGATGACGCCTGCCAAACGCCCACTTTCCCATAGATCCCCATACCCACACCCTCCCCCACTCCAGATCGTCACAGCCTAAGCCCGGCTATGCTTCCTGTGGAGCCCCAGGAGCTAATGGCCCAAAAGAGGTTTATCGCGGTCTCTTCGCCCGACATCGACGAGGTGGCCGCCGAGGAAGCTGACGACGATTACTGGCTGCGGGCTCTCAATCAGCGGGCTAGAGTATGCTGGCATATCACGGACGCCGGCTACGAGATCGAGGTCGTCGACAGTGACGGCCTGACGTGGGCTATGTCACAGGTTAAGTGGCCCACCCCCAACCCCTCGGGTTCAACCGCCGTCGATCTCATCCATGGCCCCGCCGCTGATCTCCTCTGGCTCACTGTCAAGAATTTGCCATCCTACATCGCCATCGAGCCCCTATTTCTGAAGGACACGTTCTGCGACGCTGGCTTGGGATCCTCAGCTACCAAGTCAGACCTCATCGACGGCGACCACGAGGAGGGCACCCTCTCCGCCTCTACCAAGGGGAAATAGCACATCTGTGACATCAGGGAGGGCACCCTACAGCCATGCTCTTCCAAGGGGAAGGAGCCCATCTGCGATAACATGGAGCGCATCCGGAGTTCGCACTCTTCCCATGCGAAGGAGCCCATCTGTGACAAGTGAGGAAACCTATGATTTGTTTTGCTGTGCCTCTTCACAGGGTGGAACCCATGATTTGTTTTGTCGAGCCCCTTTTGTAGTGAGAATATGTCCAGTTTTAATTGCTGTGTTTGGTTGTTTGCGGTATGCCTTGTTTATTTCAGTTATTCACAGTGTGATGCTCTATATGTGCAACTATTTACCGTGCAGTACAATTTCATCAATACCAGTTTCAACAATACCAATATGAATGACTATATTTGCTTGCAGTGTTAAGCCTGTTATAGCTAGGATATGCCTCTTTTAACGTTTTTTGGTTGTTCGGTTGTTTGTAGTTAGCATATGTCCAGTTTCAATTGCTATCTTTGGTTGTTAGTAGTATGCCTTGTTTATTTCAGTTATTCACAAAGTGATGTTCTATATGTGCAAGTATGAACTGTGCAGTTCAATTTCATCAATAGCAGTTTCAACAATACCAATATGAATGACTATTAGGTTGTTGTTAAGCCTGTTGTAGCGAGCATATGCCTCATTTAACGGTTTTTGGTTGTTCGGTTGTTTGTAGTTAGCATATGTCCAGTTTCAATTGCTATCTTTGGTTGTTCATAGTATGCCTTGTTTATTTCAGTTATTCACAAAGTGATGTTCTATATGTGCAAGTATGAACTTTGCAGTTCAATTTCATCAATACCAGTTTCAACAAGACCAATATGAATGAATATTTGCTTGCTGTTAAGCCTGTTGTAGCGAGCATATGCCACTTTTAACATTTTTCGATTGTTCGTAGTTAGCATATGTCCAGTTTCAATTGCTATCTTTGGTTGTTCTTAGTATGCCTTGTTTATTTCAGTTATTCACAAAGTGATGTTCTATATGTGCAAGTATGAACTTTGCACTTAACACACCATTTCACTTCTTGTTTTGCTTAACTAGCATGCTTAAACCTGCACACTGAAGCTATCATTTGGAGATTATGTTGTGTAACATGGATATATTTGGTTGATGTTTAGCCTGTTGTGCTTAACATGCCTTTCGATGTACTTACACAGGACAATATTGGGAACGACTGCTGTTTTCCATCGAGGTTAGTTTCATCCCATGGCTTATATATACTCACTGTTCAGGATATCGGTAGCTGGTACCATATCGGCCGGGGGCTGATAAGGGATTAATTGGCGAATCGGACATTTAACTGAATATATCTGTAACCCATTTATCGGTAGGTTAACTAGGGCCATATCTAATATATCTGAGGCTACATAGCAACATGCATTGTACTGAATGTCTAAATATGCAATCATAGGATACATAGCAACAAGGAAGAGTGTTACCTTAATGTTTTGATGATGTCTAGATATACATAGAAGAGCAGCAACAGCAACAACACAGCAACAGTTAACTGCAGTTAATCGGCCAATATTTGTAACAATGTAATAAACTCCCTCCGCCCCATAATATAAGATGTTAATTCATCCAATATGTGAGTATATTGGATGTACTAAGATCTTATATAATGGGACGGAGGGAGTGTTGTACTACATCATTGTGCAATTGCTGTTTAGCTTCTAATATTAACTTGGTGCTTGTAGGTACATATGTCATTGATAAAGATCAACGTTTCGACCCTTTTTGCGTATGGCACAATGAGATATTCATGAACCAGCATCAAGTGAGGAAACTGATAAAGATTGTTAGTAAAATGGTTCAAGAGATGGCAATTAAACTATTGGTTTACACTTTGTCCAAGACAACAGTGAACTGCAGAATGGTAAGTAAGAACTCTGCATGCTTCTTTTTACTGCCCATAATGAGTTGTGTTAGATGACAATGCCTGAATCTTTTTCCTTTGCAGTGGTTCACAAAGTAGTTTACTCAAGATTACCTCTCAAACTAGATGATTGGTGGGCATGCAAAGGTTAAAGTATTTCTACCAGAACACAATGACTATCTAGATGTCGTCATGAAGACAGTGAAGGATGGGCGGTCGGCCATCACAAGGGGTTGGACTACAGTCGTGCGTGCCTTCTACATGGAGGAGGGCACAGTATGGGCATTTCGCCTCACCTTGTTCAGCAACCAGAATATTTTTCGCCTCTTTCTTTACCGTCTTTAATAGTACAAGTATACAACCCTGGTTCATCATTCTTTATTTGGTGCATATGTAATTCTTTTTTTTTGATGTAACTCTTGAACATATGTACTTGTGAATCGAATAATGAATTGGTTGTTGAACCTGATGGATATGAATAAAGTTATAGCCTACTTTCAAATTCAAATTCTGTACAATTTTAAATAGCGGTGATTAAATTAGGGTGAAAACATGCTCTGCATGTCATTACGGCGCACACGGTCTGTAAAGCACATCATGTGTGATATACATCATAATCCGACACGGTTCACAGAGAGGAAACGTGTGCGACCATGCACACAATTGCCATTTGCAAAGCGTGTGTGATGTCAGACTATATCACAAACTGTCGGAGTTCAAGCTCCGGGGACCCAAAGGTTCGAACATTTGGGTGAGCTTGTTCCTGCCCCCTCGTCCCGTACTATAGCCTAACTACGGCGAAGCTACGGCGAGAGCTCGGCGGCTGGAGCGAACCGTGGACTCAGCGGTTTACCCAGGTTCGGGCCACCTTGCGGTGTAAAACCCTACTCCTGCTTTCTTGGGATTGCACTGAGCAAGAAGGTATTCTCGCGTACAAGGTAGGAGAGGAAGGAGTCAATCCTCTACCACAATGGCAGCACTATCCCTTTATACCTGCCTTGGTCCTCTCCCCCCTCGAAACTTAGGTGGGAAGGGTTGCCACACTTGGCCAGTTTTGAAAGGGGACAGGCACTGATGCTATCCTGACTAAAGGCGGTCTTCGCCTGCAAAAGCATGATCCATGACGCGCCG
Organism: Elymus sibiricus; assembly: GCA_039707655.1. Taxonomy (NCBI): domain Eukaryota; kingdom Viridiplantae; phylum Streptophyta; class Magnoliopsida; order Poales; family Poaceae; genus Elymus; species Elymus sibiricus. The sequence continues at coordinate 262,232,840 of CM077674.1, forward strand.
GTGGGCTCGGTGATGACCTCCGCCCTGTGCGCCCGCCATCTTGGTCTTCTTTCGCCGATCGGGCAACCTTTGGGGTTGCTTTGGGAAGTGGATTGTTGGCCTTGCTCCCTTAGCACAAAAGGGGAAACCCTCTTCATCCGCGCCTGCTGGCACGGCCTCTGTCGCCGTTCGTCGCCGCGCGCGTCACCCACGTGATGGGCACGAGACCGCGCGACCGAGCCGAACACCTCTTGTCTTGCGCGCCTTCAGGAGGGTGCCTCGGGAGGACACCTCGGGAGGCCACCTCGCGAGAGGGCCTCGCGAGGCTGTTGGTGAAGATGCTGAGTCTTGCTCGCCCGATCCCTGAGGAGGGGTCCTCAGGAGGCCAAGGCCTCATGAGGGGTCCTAGTGAGATTCTCGATGATGGTGGCCTGCTGGGCCTACGTCAGGTGTTGCACCCTGGGCCAAAGGCAGATGGGCCAGGATACCCTGAGTTCCACGGGCCCGACAGTAGACCCCGGGCCCGCGGCACGCACGTTCCCACCTACTTGGGGGCGAAACGTCGCAGGCCCTAACCGCCTGTAGGCCAGGTGCGACGCGTGGTGCATGATGTGACGGGGGACGCCCCCACTTCTCCCACGACACCTTGGTAACCGCCCGCGCTGACATAAAGCCTGTCGCACGCGACGCGAGACAATCATTGCGCTCCTTCACGCACTGCTGCTGCTTCGATTCCCGACGCCGAAGAAGGCGGAGCGATGAGAAGAGCCCCGCGCCAAGCATAAAAAGGGGGGAGAGAAGAGCCGAAGTCGTCCACCCATCTTCTTCTTCCTCCAATCTTTCCATCCTCGTCTTGCCAGAGCCACCGCTGCGATGGCGAGGGGAAGAGGGCGTGCCCGCGCTTCTGCTGCCGCACCCAAGGTTCCGCCACGGGGGCGCGGGTGCTCCCCGGCGGCTGCCGGCACCGGTCCCAGCGGCCGTGGAAGGGGCCCCGCCCACCGGCATGGAGGGCGCGGCGCGCGCGGCCGAGGTAGCCTTGGCGGGGCGGCCGCCCTACCTCCCCAGGCAGGGAGCCATTCGGTGGAGGTGGCTCATGAGTTCATAGTGAACATGCATCACCGGCCCTGCACCTAGCTCCGGCTCCCAGACTCTTTCGCGGAGGCGATGGCGGACCGCGCGCCCTTGGGCCTATGGGTGCAGGTCGATGGCTGCTGCAATGGCCCCTCCTGGGTGGTGACGGAGTTCACTCCCTCGGTTTTCATGTTCTTGAAGCAGGGGTGGAAGTCGTTCGCCCTCGCCCGCGGCCTGAAGCGGGGGCACGTCCTCCAGTTCAAGTACGACGGGGCCGCCATGCTCTTCGTGAAGATCTTTGGGGTTTCCGGCAGCCGCCTGGAGTGCTGCGCGGAGAGCGAAGACGGCAGCTACAGCGGCTCCTCCAGCGAGGAGGACAGCAACAGTGGTGCCGCCCCTCCGGCGGAAGCAGAAGCGACGATAGCTCCCCACGCGTCAGGAGTGAGTATGAGGACTCCGAGTAGGCGTGCGCGGCGTCCACGTTGGAGTCTTGGGGATGACGGCGCCGCGCCAAGGCCTCTTTCTTCTTTTTATTCTCCTGCACTGGATCGATGTAGCCCCGTGGGGGTGTGAAAACAATAGCTTTTATGTTTTAATTTAATGCGTTTGCGGTTTGGAATGTATGCGTTCCCTCCCGAAGTCCTCTCGTGAGGCCGGTTTTTTCTTTCTTGTTCGCCTCAACGCTCTACACCGTCGGGACCCAGCCCCCAAGCGGGCCTCACCCGTCGTTGGTATGTCCGGTCGCATTGCCGGGACAAGGCCAGGAGGTGAGGGGCACCAGGAGCTAGTGAGGGCTCCTGAGGCATGATGCTTAGGGAGCCCCCCCTTGGCGTGCAAGCGGCTCACGCGAAAGAAAAAATGCCAGCGCTCAGCGAGATCGCGAAGGGAGAGAGCTTGAGTGACTGTCAGGGCATCTCGCGAGGAGGTTGGACTTCGCTTTTGGCAGAGAGCGGTGTCGAGCGAGCCATAGCTCATGAGGAGTGCATGCGGCTCACGAGGCGTGCCTCGTGAGGTTCGACCTTCGAAGTCTTCGTCTTGCGAGGTCTTCTGTTTAGGCGATCGCCGCAAGCCAGCTCGCGAGAGGCTGCCCGCGAGGCTCCCGAGCGGCTTGCCTCCTGAGACAACTGCACGTCGACAAATCTCACAATGGGGGAAGCAACGCGCGCTCTCTAGCTCGCTTGTGGCTGTTGGGTGAGGAGATAAGGCACCAAGGACCTCGGTGAGGTGACGTGCATGGGAGCAGGCCCGCGAGCCAGAGCTCAGTCACTTGGATTTAGCGGCGCTGCAGGGACGGACCCAAGCACAGGCGCCGTGCCTAGCCCCCGCTCATGGAACGACCAGGAGAGGGGTCGTGAGCACATGGCGCTCTCGAGACGGCATCATACCCAACACGCAATTAAGCAGGCAACATAAACTCGTCAGAGCATAATCAGCAAGATTCATTACACAACCAAAAAGGAGAGGGACGAGGCTGCCGTGTCCGGCACGGGTCAGCTTGAGGTTGGTGCAGCCCGTGGGGCGCCCTCAGTCGCGCTAAACCAAATCACCTTGGCGGAAGGATCCTGGGAGCGAAGGTGCAGAAGGCGTGGCGAGAAAGAACCTTGGCCGCGCGAGGTGACGCTCGGACGCACCTGGCAGAGCTGTGCCAAGGAGTCGTCAGATCGCCTGGTGAGGCGTGCCACGGAAGCTTGCTCCTCCGGGGCCAGGGGGCTCACGAGAAGCGGGGGGCTTGTGAGGCCCTGGCACGAGGGGCGCCAGCCTCTGGAAGGAGGCGCCAGCCTCTGGAAGGAGGCGCCGGCGTTCCTCAGGCCGAAAGGCATGCACGCGCCGCCGGTGGCAGGGCCAGTGCCTTAACCGACTCGCGGCAGCAGGAAGGGGTCCTGAGGGCCGGCCTTGTTGAGGCTGGTGAAGTCAACGCACATACGCTCCTTGCCGCCCTTCTTGGGGACGACGACTGGGATGGCGAGCCCTTCGGGATGGCGCGCCTCTCGGATGACTCCAGCTTCTTGGAGCTTCTGGACTTCCTTGACGATGAAATCTTGCTTCTCTGGCGCCAGGCGCCATGCTTTTTGCTTGACGGGGCGTGCGTTGGGGCACACCGCTAAGTGGTGCTTGATCACCTCCCTCGGTACACCGGACAAGTCAGATGCTTTCCAGGCGAAAACATCCGAGTTTGCCCAAAGGAAGGTGATGAGCACGCTTTCCTATGCAGGAGGAAAGCCAGCGCCGATGGTGAAGGCAGGGCCTGAGCCGCTACCATCCACCGACAACTTCTTCGTCTCAGCGTGGTCCTGAGAGAACAGCCGCTTCTTCTTCGCGGGCGCGGCCTCAGGAGGCTTGACCGCGTCCTCGTCAGCCAGATGCGCGACAGTGGCGGCTTTGTAGGCACGCTCGAGGGAGCAGACCGCGTCCTTCTCGTCGCAGGTGACAGTGATGATGCCGCTATAGCCAGGCATCTTGAGGACGTTGTAGGCGTGGTGGGTCGCTGTCATGAACTTGGCGAGAGCTGGGTAGCCCAAGATGGCGTTGTACAGTAGGCCGATGTGTGCCACGTCGAAGTCGATGAGCTCGGTGTGGTAGTTCTTGCGGCTGCCAAAGGTGACGGGGAGGCGCACTTGCCCCAGAGGGATGTTGGAGCCGTCGGTCACTCCGGAGAAGGGCCTGGTCGGCATCAGCTGGTCGTAGGGCACTTGGAGCGTCTCGAAGGTCTCGATGGAGATCATGTTGAGGCCGGCGCCTCCGTCGATGAGGGTCTTGGTGACCGCGACGTTGCTGATGCTGGGGGTGCACAACATGGGGAGTGCGCCTGCGGAGGCCGAGGACTTGGGGTGGTCCTTGGAATCAAAGGTGATGGCGTACTGCGACCACTTGAGGGGCCGCGCGGCCTCAGGCCTCGGGAGGGTGGCATTCACCTCGCGAGAGAGCTGCTTGAAGTGGTGGTTAGACACGGAGGCCTGAGCCCCGCCAAGGATGCAGGCGACCGCGCGAGGCTCCTGGTAGCCCCCAGCGCCCTCATCAGGCTGGTTGACGTCGTTCCTCCGGGGCGGCGGCGGCAGCGGCGGGAGAGCGGCGTTGGCCTGAGGGTTCGCCTCACGAGGCTGGTCGCGCCAGCCCTGGCAGAAGTTGCCGTTGCCGTTACGGCCGTCCTAGCGGTTGCCGCCACGGCCACCTCCACGACCGGCGCCGCAGCCGTTGAGGTCATCTCGGCGGCCCTGGCGCTTGTCGCGGAGCAACTTGAGCTCCTGGCAGTCTTCAGTGTTGTGGGAGCGCATGTTGTGGTAGGCGCAGAGCGGCCGGCCATCCTTCCTGGGTTCGTCGCAGTCACGGCCGCGTTTCTGCTCGGGCTCCGCCGCAAGCACGGAGGGGCCCTTGCGCTTAACATCCTTGTTCTTGGCCTTGGTGGCATCGAGCGCCGTATCGGGGTCATTGTGGACGAAGAGGCGACCTTCTTTAGCCTTGGCGCACTTGTCAGCGAGGTCGAACAACTCGAGCACTGAGTCTAGCTCGTCATTGATGGTGAGCTTCTCAAGCATGTTGACGTCCATGACGCCGGTGGAGAACGCAGAGATGATGGCCACGTCGGAGGCGCGCGGGATCTTGTTGTGCACTTTGCTGAAGCGCTGGATGTACTTGCGGAGGGTCTCGTCTGGGTGCTGCCGCACGTGCCGCAGGTCATTGATGGTGAGGGAGCGGTCTGGCGTGCCCTTGAAGTTGGCGACGAACTGGCTGCAGAGCTCGGCCCACGATGAGATAGACGCCTCAGGGAGGTTCATGAGCCAGGAGCGCGGGCTGTCCTTGAGGACCATGCGGAACCAGTTCGCCATGACCTTGTCGTCGCCGTTCGCCGCCTCGACGCTCAGCGCGTAGAGCTGAAGAAACTCTGCAGGGTTGGGGGTGCCATCGTAGCATGGAGGTAGCTCAGGCTTGAACTTCGCGGGCCACACTTTGCGACGTAGCTCGCGGGTGAAGGCACGGCAGCCCACACCGCTCGAGGGTACGCCACCGGCGAGGGCGGCGCGGTTCTGGCGCCCAGCCGCCGCAACCTCCTGTACGGCCTGGTCCTGGCGCTGGTGCTGCCGCTCGAGGAGCACTCGCGCATCAGGGGGCACTCGTCGGATGATCTGGCAGCTGGCCTCGTCTCGGACTGGCGAGGACGCGCCACGGGACGGCTCACGCGCCCGCGCGTTACGCTGGGGCCCGCAGAGCTCGTCGCGCATAGGAGGCGGCGGGGGAGCGCCGTGCGCCAGGTCCCCAGCGCGAGACGGCAGAGGGCGGAGCGAGTGGGAAGGCGCCGGAGCGTCCCCGGCGGCGTTGACGAGCTCGGTGATGCGACCAAGCCAGGCGTCGTAGCCGGCGTCAGCTGGACGGTAGCGGAGCAGCTCGCGCACCATGACTAGCGCGGCATGCGCATTCGGTGGCCCTCAGTGGGCAAGGGAGGAAGAGGCCATGGCGGTGTGGCCATTCGCCTGCACGGAGGGGTGCAGGGAGGAGTCCTGCTGCTCACGGGCAGCGGGGTCGGTGGCGGCAGCAGCTGCGATCTCGACAGGGCGGCTGTGGTTGCCGCGGGCTACCGGCTCCGTCTGAGCCATGCAGCCAGCCCTACGCTCAGCGCGCTCGCGGCGTGCGTCGGCCATGGGGCTGGTGGAGTGGAGGATGGAGTGGAAGAACAGTAGCACACCCCTACCTGTCGCGCCAAATGTCGGAGTTCGGGCTCCGAGGACCCAAAGGTTCGAGCACTGGGGTGAGCTTGTTCCTACCCCCTCGTCCCCTACCACAGCCTAACTACGGCGAAGCTACGGTGATAGCACGGCGGCGGGAGTGAACCGTGGACTCAGCGGTTTACCCAGGTTCGGGCCACCTTGCGGTGTAAAACCCTACTCCTGCTTTCTTGGGATTGCAATGAGCAAGAAGGTATTCCCGCGTACAAGGTAGGAGAGGAAGGAGTCGATCCTCTACCACAATGGCAGCATTGTCCCTTTATACCTGCCTTGGTCCTCTTCCCCCACGAAACTTAGGCGGGAAGGGTTGCCACACTTGGCCGGTTTTGAAAGGGGACAGGCGCTCAGGCTATCCTAACTAAAGGTGGTCTTCGCCTGCAAAAGCATGATCCATGACGCGCCGGTGGACTCGGTGATGACCTCCGCCCTGTGCGCCCGCCGTCTTGGTCTTCTTTCGTCTATCGGGCAACCTTTGGGGTTGCTTTGGGAAGTGGTTTGCTGGCCTTGCTCCCTTAGCACAAAAGGGGAAACCCTCTTCATCCGCGCCTACTGGCACGGCCTCTGTCGCCGTTCGTCGCCGCGCGCGTCACCCATGTGATGGGCACGAGACCGCGCGACCGAGCCGAACAGCTCTTGTCTTGCGCGCCTTCAGGAGGGTGCCTTGGGAGGACACCTCGGGAGGCCGCCTCGCGAGAGGGCCTCGTGAGGCTGTTGGTGAAGATGCTGAGTCTTGCTCGCCCGCTCCCTGAGGAGGGGTCCTCAGGAGGCCAAGGCCTCATGAGGGGTCCTGGTGAGATGCTCGATGATGGCGGCCTGCTGTGCCTACGCCAGGCGTTGTGCCCTGGGCCAAAGGCAGACGGGCCAGGATACCCTGGGTTCCATGGGCCCGACACAAACGGTGCGAGCAAACTAAATGTTTGTGATAGTCGCCTTATCATACACGCTTTACAATCATGAACTGTTTCTGATGTCGTACGCATCGTCAACGTTTGCACCACTGAATAGCGTGTGCGATAGTTATCCTGTACGACACTAGTATGACAGTCCGACATTTCATAATCCTATCCGACACTGGTACGATGATTAACTAATCTTTTTGATTATATATCGCATTTGGTTCGGGAGAAGTGAATGTGTGTGATAGTCTCCTTATCATACACGTTTTACAATCGTGAACTATTTGTGATGGGGCGCGCATCGTAAACGTAGCACCACAGAATACCGAGTGCGATGGTAATGCGAGCACACACGAGTAGCAAGGATGGAGCGTTTGGTATATTCGATAGATCACAAACATGTGTGTGACGAGTCGCGTTTGGGATAGATCGGGCATCGCATACACTTAGTTCTGCAAAACGTATGCTTGCGTGCTCCCTATCGTCGACGGTTTCTGGGTCGTGTGGGAAGACCCCCCCTATCGCACACACATGCAAGGCGACGGTATAAAACTCTGTCGCGGAAAGGGGGTAAAAACCGTTTGTATAGCAGTTCGCTGTACCAGTGAAACCTGTATGCGTGTATAATATCGGATAAAAAGAAGACAGTTCACATTTGGAGACCGTGTGATAGGTATACCTATCGCACACACTTATGAAAATGGACACGTTGGCGATAGTAGAGACACCGCACACATTTTATATTTTTGAACTGTGTGTGATAGTGTGCGTATCGCCAACAGACCGGTAGAAAAAAATGTTAGTGATATCCACCTTTTGAACACGTGGATATCTGCGAAATTGTTTTGGATGTCTCGCGGATCATAAACGTAGTGACCGTCTCTAACGTGTGGGATAGTCCGCGACTTCGCATACGATTACTTTATGAAAATCATCAGCAGTGGGACACCCTATCGCAGACGTTTTCTGGGTCGTGTGGAATAGACCCCCCTATCGCACACATAGGCAAGGCGATGGTTTAAAACTTTGTCGCGGAAATGGGGTAAAAACCGTTTGTATATCACGTAACGGTATCAGTGTTTCAACACCATTGGGCTCCAAAGGCTTTCGAGCAGTAGTGGCAATACAACACCATTTTTTTCAGCCAGGCGCACTTTACCGATTTTACTCGTGATGCTTGGGGTTTCCAGCTTTTACGTACACTACGATCTGCCTAGCTGTTTTGTGTTGCACTAGCAGTTCTCCACTGAGGGTATCTTGAACTAAGGGGTATCAACCTGTAGAGCCTATCGTCCATGGGCCAGGCTAACGACCCACCGACCACTGGATAAAGGACTATCGGAGCTGTGGCCCTCGGCGTGAGCAAGATGGAAACTTCTGAAGACTTGGCGTATACTTCAAGGAAAGTTCTAGTTGTCGGCATGTTTATTCCTAGTTGGCGACCGACCATATGTGTAACCTAGGTACCCCCGGTGCACATATAAGCCATAGGGTTTAGTCTTTAGGGGCACGAACACAAGCCTTAGGGTTCTAGAACACAATCAAACGATCTCAAGGTAGATCATCTTGTACTCTGTACCCAATCAAACCAATACAATCGAAGCAGGACATAGGGTTTTACCTCTTCGAGAGGGCCTGAACCTGGGTAAACATTGCCTTGCTACTTGTAGACTGCGTTGGTATTTCCCCGAAGAGGAGAGGATGATGCAGTATAGTAGAGATAAGTATTTCCCTTAGTTAAGAACCAAGGTTATCAATCTAGTAGGAGAACCAAGCAAGATCCAGTGAACAACACCTATACACACAAAAGCAAACACTTGCACCCAACGCGAATAAGAGGGTTGTCAATCCTCTTAGCGGTTACTTGCAAGGATTAAGTCTGATAGAGATAAATTGATAAAGTAAATTACTAAACTAAATAAGAGTAAATAAATTCCAGCAAGGTATTTTTTTATATGATAAAGATAGACCCGGTGGCCATAGTTTTCACTAGAGGCTTCTCTCTCGAGCGCAGAAACATATGGTGGGTAAACAAATTACTGTTGGGCAATTGATAGAAAAGCAAATAATTATGACGGATTCATGGCAATGATCATGTATATAGGCATCACGTCCGAGACAAGTAGACCAACTCATGCCTGCATCTACTACTATTACTCCACTAATCCACCGCTATCCAGCATGCATCTAGAGTATTAATTTAATAAAAACAGAGTAACGCCTTATGCAAGATGACATGATGTAGAGAAGCAAATTCAAGCAATATGAATAAACCCCATCTTTTTATCCTTAATGGCAACAATACAAATATGTGTCATGTCCGTTTCTGTCACTGGGATTGAGCACCGCAAGATTGAACCCATCACAAAGCACCTCTCCCATTGCAAGATAAACCAATCTAGTTGGCCAAACCAAATCGATAGATCAGAGAGAAATACAAAGCTATATTAAATCATGCATAAAATAGTTCAGAGAAGACTCAAATATTTCTCATGAATAATCTGATCATACACTCACAATTCATCGGATCCCAACAAACACACCGCAAAAGAAGATTACATCGGATAGAACTCCAAGAACATCAAGGAGAACATGGTATTGAAGATCAAAGAGAGAGAAGAAGCCATCTAGCTACTAGCTATGGACCCGTAGGTCTGTGGTAAACTACTCACACACCATCGGAAGGGCAGCAAGGTTGATGTAGAAGCCCTCCATGATCGATTCCTCCTCCAGCACAGTACCGAAAAAGGCCTCTAGATGGGATCGCGGAAGAACAGAGGCTTCTGGTGGCGGAAAGGTTTTCTCTTCTGGCTCTCTGATGGTTTCCGAATATTTGTGAATTTATAGGAGTGGAATTAGGTCAAACAGAGCCACGAGGGCCCCACAAGGCATCAGGGCGCGCCCCCACCCCGGGGTCGCGCCCTGTTGCCTTGTGGAGGCTTCGTGAACCTTCTGGCCTCCTCTCCAAGTCTCCAGGGTCTCTTTTGTCCAGAAAAAAATCTCCAAAAAGTTTCATGGCATTTGGACTTCGTTTGTTACTGATTCTCTGAAAAGCCAAAAACAAGCAGAAAACAGTAACTGGCACTGGGCACTAGGTTAATAGGTTAGTCCCAAAAAATGATATATAATTGCATATAATTGCATATAAAAACATCCAACATTGATACTATAATAGCATGGAACAATCAAAAACTATAGATACGTTGGAGAGGTATCAAGCATCCCCAAGTTTAGTTCATGCTCGTCCTCGAGTAGGTAAATGATAAAAATAGAATTTTTGATGTGGAATGCTACCTATCATGTTTTATCATGTAATCTCTTCTACGGTATGAATAATAAGATCCAAATGATTCAAAGCAATAGTCTATAATTTGATATAAAGACATCAATACTCAGGCATACTAACAAACAACCATGCCTTTCAAAATAACGATGCTAAAGAAAGTTATCCCTACAAAATCATATAATCCTGTCATGCTCCATCTTCTTCACACAAAGTATTTATCATGCACTACCCCGACGACAAGCCGAGCAATTGGTTCATACTTTTTAACGCGCTTCAGCTTTTTCAACTCCCACTCAATACATGAGCTCAAGCCATGGATATAGCACTATGGGTGGAATAGAGTGTGGTGGTAGAGGTCAATAAGAGAAGTCAAAAATAAGAAGATAGTCTCACATCGACGAGGCTAATCAACGGTCTATGGAGATGCCCATCAATTGATGTCAATGCAAGGAGTAGGGATTGCCATGCAACGGATGCACTAAGAGCTATAAGTGTATGAAAGCTCAACATGAAAACTAAGTGGGTGTGCATCCAACTTGCTTGCTCATGAAGACCTCGGGCATTTGAGGAAACCCGTCATCGGAATATACAAGCCAAGTTCTATAATGAAATATTCCCACTAGTATATGAAAGTGACAAAATAGGAGACTCTCTATATGAAAAACATGGTGCTACTCTGAAGCACAAGTGTGGAAATGGATAGTAACATTGCGCCTTCTCTCTTTTTCTCTCATTTTAATTTTATTTTATTTTTTCTCTTTTTTTCATGGCTCTTTTTCACCTCCATTTTTTTTCTTTTTCTTTTTTTCTTTTTCGTCCAGAGTCTCATCCCGACTTGTGGGGGAATCATGGTCTCCATCATCCTTTCCTCACTTGGACAATGCTCTAATAATGATGAGCATCACACCTCTATTTACTTACAACTCAATATTACAACTCGATACTAGAACAAAAATATGACTCTATATGAATGCCTCTGGCAGTGTACCAGGATGTGCAATGATGCTAGCGTAACATGTATAAAAATGATGAACGGTGGCTGAGCCACAAATACTATGTCAGCTATATGATCATGCAAAGCAATATGACAATGATGATGTATGTCATAAAAATGGAACAGTGGAAGTTGCATGGCAATATATCTCGGAATGGATATGGAAATGCCATGATAGGTAGGTATGGTTGCTGTTTTGAGGAAGATATAAAGAGGCTTATGTGTGATAGAGCATATCATATCACGGGATTTGGATGCACCAACGAAGTTTGCACCAACTCTCAATGTGAGAAAGGGCAATGCACGGTACCGAAGAGGCTAGCAAATTGCGGAAGAGTGAGAGTGCGTATAATCCAAGGACTCACATTAGTCATTAAGAACTCACATACTTATTGCGAAAGTTTATTAGCCCTCAAAGCAAAGTACTACTATGCATGCCCCTAGAGGGATAGATTGGTAGGACAAGGTCCATCGCTCGTCCCCGACCGCCACTCATAAGCTAGACAATCAACAATAAACCATGCTCCAACTTCTTAGCATAACGACGGATCATACGTGTATGCTTCGGGAATCACAAACCTTAAAACCAATATTCTTACTAAACCACAATTATCTACTAATACCTCCCACATATTACCATCTTAATATCGCAAAACTATTGCAAGGAATCAAACTTATCATATTCAGTGATCTACATGAAAGTTTTTATTATATCCCTCTTGAATACCTATCATTTCAAGACCAAATTCATAACCCGTGCATATTACCATTGCTATTCATTAGACTCTCAAAAAGATATAAGTGAAGCATGAGAGTGCAATTATTTCTTTAAAGTATAACCACCGCCGTGCTGTAAAAGATATAAGTGAAGAACTAGAGCAACTGCCTAGCTCAAAAGATATAAGTGAAGCACATAGAGTATTCTAACAAATCACGAATAATGTGTGTCCCTCTCAAAAAGGTGTGTTTAGCAAAGATGATTGTGACAAACTAAAAAGCAAACAAACTATATGTAACACCCCAAAAAATTAATCATATTTTATATAAGTAAAATTTGGCCAGAAATAAAATTTTGAACTATATTAGGTCTTCTATTAATTTCAGAGTATTTTTTGTTTTCTAACTTCCAAAATTCTTCTCTCCATATAGAATTTTTTTGTAAAATATTATTGGCTTTGGTAGTTTTCTTAAATCATTTCATTTATATTTTAAGAACAGTAGGAATTATTTTCATAATAAAATTTGCCCCAAAACAATTCTTTTAATAGCATTTTTAATCCTTGAAATGCCTCTGTTACAATACAACTATTTTAAATAATTCTCCTAAAATTTCACAAAAATTATGAGGGGTCATGTGATGCCTATAGATCACTTTTGCGCAAAAACCTGTCATGGTCATTTGAAAATTTTGAGCACAACTTCCTCTTTCCAATTCTGTCCCATTCCTAGGTTACAACTACAACCTCAATTTTTCTTGCTCCAAAAATTCTGAAATTATTCCACCTTATAATCTTTCCAACCAAACCCTTTAGTACAGAAGATCAACTACATTTGCATCTTGCAGGTCCACCAAATAAATGCTCAAAGTTTCTGTCCAGAACGGAATTCTGGTAAAACTTGCACTATAAAGTCTTTCTTTTTGCCAAACCAACTCCACCATCGTCACTACCATCTAAGGAGACACCATCCTGGCAATTTTCACAAACAAGGTTCCCTAGCTAGCCCTAGCATTTCATCAAGCACATTGTGTGCATGGCAGAATCTTGCAACTCTTTGAACTACATTGGGATCTTGACCATCAGACCAAACCAACATGTCCACCATTCTTACCACCTTAGTAAACACCACCCTGCAAAATTTTAGCTCATTCAGGTCACTCTAGGACACGATGGCATTCGGTCGAGCGCGTGGTGTGCGTGTCCAGAGCGCGGCCAGAGCGCGTGTATTGCAGGCGTCGGCACCGCCCCGCGTGGCCCTCCCTGCTGCCTCCCCGACCCTCGCAGCGGCTTCGAAGGCATCGACGTAAACCCACCGACCCCGCCGACACTCCCTCGCGTTCTCTAGCGCCGCCCTCCGCCGTCCAGAACCGCCGCCGTGGCTGTCGTCTCGGCTATGCCACCGCCCAAGACACCTGGAGCGCGTTCGAGCCAGCCAGCCCGCTCCACCATTACTACGGGTGGCCACCGTCCTCACCGACCCCGCCGACCACGGCCACCGGCCTCACCGGCCTCACCCACCGCCATGAATGGACACCGCCGTGGATATCCTCTGGAAGCCACGGAACCGCCTCTCCGGCGCTATAAAAGGGCCCTGAGCTCTTTCCTATCCTCACCACCACTCCCCCATCCCCCATGAGCCCCCCCCCCCAAGGCAGCCAAACCACCGGAGGAGACCATCTCTTCCGCCTCAGGCCAAAACTTCCGCCGAGGCCTTCTGGTCGATTCCACGCAACCAGTATCTCTCCCCCCGCTAATTGTCTCACCACAAGCCTCACTGAGCCACCACCAACCCATTGCAACCCTTGATTCAGCTCAGAATCGACCATGGGCGAAAGCCCCCTTCCAACCGTAGCTTCCCTCCGCCATGGAGGATGCCCCGCTCATTCTCGAGCTCCTCGGCGAGCATGCGTGGCATGTACCAAAGCGCCATGCTCCCCTGAACCTCCCGGTAGTCGCAGCACTGCAAATGGTGACGTGTGCCACCGGGAATCCTCGCCGGAGTCCTCCCCTGCTCCAGTCCAGGCACGCGCGAGGTGGGAGACAAACCCGACAGGTGGGTTCCACCAGTCGGTGAGTCACCGTTTCGCCCCCGCATGGCTGCGTCTCTGGGCTCGGCCCAGTGGCGCCGTTTAGTGGGGCCTCCCCCGGTGCGCGCCTCCAGCCCGTCAGGTGTTCTTCTGTCTTTTTCTTTTTACCCAAAGGCATAAAAATATCTACAGAATTCATTTCAGATTAAAATGAGATAGTACAAATTTTTAGGGGCTCATAAAATTGTTCTACATTTAACTAGCCATAGTGAACATTTTTCCTATGGCTAATTTCTGCCTGATCTAATTAATAGGTCATTTTCTTGTATAAGTCAACTTATAAAATCCATAGAATACTCACCTCAAATCCAAATGCAGTGAAACCAATTTATAAATGCTTCTAAAAAGATGCCTCATTTAATAGGTGCCTCAAATATTTTTTATAAAAATGTTTTTTTATAAAATTCTTGCAGATCCATTATTTCCTTAATTCCACCTAATTTGAAATGTTCAAAAAGTATTATTACTCAAGATCCAGTAGGATCACCTTGATTATTTTTCTTATAACCAGGGAGGTCCTAGAAAAGTGAAATTCCTATTTTTAGAGCACTTTTATTTATCTGCTTGACACTTGTGTGATAATTGCATTATTTCAAAAATAGGAAATGAGAGGGAAATGATTATTTTTCAAAGTTGTGGAGTATACCCTACCCTACTTCATGCTCAAGGCAAGCATCTTGAACACTTGATATGGTGATTGCATGGTTAATTGTTACAAGAATAATTGAGTTATGAATATGTTGAATCCAAATAAAATTTGCATATTGCTAGTTATACATTCATGATCCCTTGAAAATATTTTATCTTCATTTAAATATGAAGTATGAGTAAGTATGGCTATTTTTGCAAGTCACCTATGCATATGTTGGTCCAGACTAATCTGTAGGAAGGAATCGGTCATGAGAAAAGTGACCGTGAGACAGAAATCTCGTTGTGACGAGAATGATCAGTGAGGGTATGTTGGGACATACCAGATGGTGACCCTGTTGGGTATTACCAAGGAAATATATTGTGCTAACCACTGCAGGAAAATATAAACCTCCTGAGTTGACCGTAGATCGAGTCTTGTCACCGGTAACCCCCATACTTGATTCGTGCTACCACTTGTCCCTGCCACAGGTAGGGTACGGTTCAGTAAGTTGTTAACCCCTTTCCCTGCACACACCGTACAGAGAGGCCGTGATGAAGGTTTCCAGGTACAGGTTATAATGCCAGTCATCGGGTCAGGGGGCATGGGTGTATCCGGCTGGGCCGAGAGGGGGGCACCCCTTGTAATCCGTGCGTATTAATAGTGATCCCATGTTATTCGAGACGATGGTCTCCCCGTCTTTGAATTTTTCTTGAACGATGCTTTGGGTGATTGCTGGCATCCGGAAAGTTAATCTGGTGTGTGCTGGTCAGGTGTGTTTTCAACCCAAAGACCGTATTGGGAATTATACAGCGTCTCGATGTTAGCTAAAGAAATCCTATACACGTGGGTAAAGAGTACACCCTCTGCAGAGTTAAACCTGTTCGAATAGCCGTGTCCGCGGTTAAGGACTACAGTCTGGGTTGGTCAAGTGTCGGTCTTAGTGTCGGTCTTCGGAGGAATAATTAAAATTGAGCATATATATTTTTGCAGGATAATTATTGTCACCGCTGATGCTATCATAAATATTACTGTTGTCATGCATATTATTGTGGACTAACCGTTTCTCTTATATGAATTTTCTGAGTGTCACTTGGGCTGGCTAGACTACCCGTGGCACTCGGTTTTATTTTCTTTTCTGAGTGTCACTTGGGCTGGCTAGACTACCCGTGGCACTTCGTTTTATTTTCTTTTCTGAGTGTCACTTGGGCTGGCTGGACTACCCGTGACATTCATTTTTATTTTATTTTTGAATATATCTTGGGATGGCTAGACTACCTGAGATGTTCATTTCTTTTCAAGACCTCTCGAGGCGTCGCTTTCAGACACCCGTTTGGCATTTCTTTTCAAGACCTCTCGAGGCGTCGCATTTAGACACCCGTTTGGCATTTCTTTTCAAGACCTCTCGAGGCGTCGCTTTTAGACACCCGTTTGGCATTTCTTTTCAAGACCTCTCGAGGCGTCGCTTTCAGACACCCGTTTGGCATTCTTCTTGGAATTCCTCGGGCGGTCCAATGCCTGATGTTCCATTTCATTTTCCTTAATTTATCACTAACATGATATATTTGTTCATCCGCACAGTATTAATATTTATCATGTCATGCTTTAATTTCAGTCAGCATATGCATATAAATTAATTTATCATGATCATATGCACTCTATTGCATTCGGTATATCTTTTGTTCATAATGTTTGCGAGTACATTCAAACGTACTCACTGGCTTGTCGCTGGCTATTTAATTGGCCAGGTCAGGATTTCAACGAGGAATACTACAACGACGTCTATGCGGAGCCTAGGATAGCAGCCACTCGGGATAGGAATTATCCGGGTCAGCTGTTCCTGTGGGAATGGAGCCCCATCGACGTTGGTGAACCACGAGTCACTTCCGTCACCCGTCACTAGAAATCATTGTTGTATCAGTAGACCTTTATGGTCTTGTATCCAATCCTTGTAATTGCTTGGTAATATGTAACAAGGACGTGTCCACCAGTAATAGTAATCCTGGGGCTGGTGACAACACGAGTGGTTAATTTCTGGGATATTGTGCCCCGGAAATCCGGCCCCGACAGCCTTGGTATCAGAGCTAGGCTGACCATTGGCTAATCCTATCTTAGCCTGGTCATTATCCTTAGGTTTACACACCGTCCAAATCTTTTCCGTCCGTAGTCAAGCCCATCTCATCTGATAAGCCTACACAGTGGCCGGCCGACATCTTTTGACAGTCGGTGCCCAACCTACCAGCCTGTCCATAGGCCGTGTGCCTGTGGCCGACACCTGAGTTGTTCCATCCACAAGCATGTGATGGAAGACTCCACTGGCTTATAAAGGAAGCCTTGCCCCAAGTCAGCACATCACAGCCTCACTCTCAGTTCGATATCCAACCACCAAGAAGCCTGGCCCCATCGTTCGCAACGAGACCACCGCAGCCGAGCTTGGAGGCTTTGTAGTCATCCTCGCCAATCTCACCCGTCGTGCTTTTGGCACAAAAGAACCCCCTAAGTACGTCGTGTACCAAGAGCACACGAGTGATGCCATCCACTACTTCTGGGCCACGGTGCACATCTACGGCAGGGGCATCACATCAGAACGCCCCTACCGGTTCACCGCGAGGACGACCTCCGACGAGCCCCAAGCCATCCAACTTGCAGCCCGAGAGGGTATATTTAATCTCCGGCATTTGTCGCCGTGGGTTAACATCCGTCCTTTCTACTACTACCCTAGTCGTGAAGGCTATGGTAGCCCGACTCAGGTCGCCAACGGAGACCATGAGACGGATCCTGCTCTAGTGCATCTGGTGCGCTACCTGAGAGCGCAAGAGGCGCTATTCGATCAGGTCACCCTCGATCTGATTGCGACCCACAGGACGCTCGCTCTCCTGACCCCAGTGAGAAGTGAAGCTGCACCCGCCGCCGACACCCCGATAGTACTGCTTGGGAGGCCAGTTGAGCCCCCAAGGTCTGCCCATGTTATCTACCCGGGCAATGCATTCGCCTCCCTAGGGGAACTCCGTCGTCTCTTGGGGACCTACTCCAACGGGATGGTGACCTCAACACCCCGCGCAGGGCATCACCGCTACCCCAGCCCTGTAGCTCCCCATCCGACCCCGGTCAACTCCGATACTAAAGCTCACGGAGAAGCCTCAACATCTACAGGACGCGCCTGTCTAGATGTCAACAAAGTGGACTGAGTCCACCAAATTAGTTGTCGAGTCCCTTGTAACCCTGTTGCCCGGTAGATCCCACCTTCGTGCCATAGAGGACCATAAGTATGTTTGTTGCAGTATCATTTCATCAAGCACATTGTGTGCATGGCAGAATCTTGCAACTCCTTTGAACTACATTGGGATCTTGACCATCAGACCAAACCAACATGTCCACCATTCTTACCACCTTAGTAAACACCACCCTGCAAAATTTTAGCTCATTCAGGTCACTCTAGGACACGATGGCATTCGGTCGAGCGCGTGGTGTGCGTGTCCAAAGCGCGGCCAGAGCACGTGTATTGCAGGCAGCGGCACCGCCCCACGTGGCCCACCCTGCTGCCTCCCCCGACCCTCACAACGGCTTCGAAGGCGTCGACGTAAACACACCGACCCCGCCGACACTCTCCCGCGTTCTCTAGCGCCGCCCTCCGCCGTCCAGAACCGCCGCCGTGGCTGCCGTCTCGGCTATGCCACCGCCCAAGACACCTGGCGCGCGTTCGAGCCAGCCAGCCCGCTCCACCAATACTACGGGCGGCCACCGTCCTCACCGACCCCGCCGACCACGGCCACCGGCCTCACCGGCCTCACCCACCACCATGAATGGCCGCCGCCGTGGTTATCCTCTGGAAGCCGCGGAACCACCTCTCCGGTGCTATAAAAAGGGCCCCGAGCTCTCTCCTATCCTCACCACCACTCCCCCACCCCCCATGAGCCCCCCCCCCAAGGTAGCCCAACCACCGGAGGAGACCGTCTCTTCCGCCTCCGGCCGAAACTTCCGCCGAGGCCTTCCGGTCGATTCCACACAACCAGTGCCTCTCACCCCGCTAATTCGCTCACCACAAGCCTCACTGAGCCACCACCAACCCATTGCAACCCTTGATTCAGCTCAGAATTGACCATGGGCGAAAGCCCCCTTCCAACCGTAGCTTCCCTCCTCCATGGAGGATGCCCCGCTCATTCTCGAGCTCCCGGCGAGCGTGCGCGGCATGTACCGAAGCGCCATGCTCCCCTGAACCTCCCGGTAGCCGCAACACTACGAATGGTGAGGTGTGCTGCAGGGAATCATCGCCGGAGTCCTCCCCTACTCCTGTCCAGGCGCGCGCGAGGTGGGAGACAAACCCGACAGGTGGGTCCCACCTGTTGGTGAGTCACCGTTTCGCCCTCGCCTGGCTACGTCTCTGGGCTCGGCCCAGTGGTGCCGTTTAGCGGGGCCTCGCCCGGTGCGCGCCTCCAGCCCGTCAGGTGTTCTTCTGTCTTTTTTTTACCCAGAGGCACGAGGGGTTAATTTCTTTTTACCCAGAGGCCCGCGGCTGGTGACGACACAAGGGGTTAATTCCTGGGATATTGTGCCTCGGAAATCCGGCCCCGACACTATATCACAAGAGGCTCCAACTAAAACACATATCATGTGATGAATAAAAATATAGCTCCAAGTGAGTTACCGATAGATTGTAGACGAAAGAGGGGATTCCTTCTGGAGCATCCCCAAGCTTAGATGCTTGAGTCTTCCTTGACTATTACCTTGGGGTGCCTTGGGCATTGTCGGGGTCGGATTTCCGGGACATGATATCCCAGAAATTAACCCCTCGTGTCGTCACCAGCCCAGGATTACTATTACTGGTGGACACGTCCTTGTTACAGATTACCAACCAATTACAAGAATTGGATACAAGACCATAAAGGTCTAATGATACAATAATGATTTCTAGTGAGGATGACGGAAGCGACTCGTGGCTCTCCAACGTCTATGGGGCTCCATTCCAACAGGAACAGCTGACCCGGACAACTCCTATCCCGCATGGCTGCTATCCTAGGCTCCGCATGGACGTCGTGGTAATACTCCTCGTGAAATCCTGACCTGGCCAATTAAATAGCCAGGGACAAGCCAGTGAGTACGTTTGAATGTACTCGCAAACATCATGAACAAAAGATACACCGAATGCATATGATCATGATGAGTTAAATTATATGCATATGCTGAACGAAATTAAAGCATGGCATGATGAATATTACTACGGTGCTGAAGAATAAATATGAAGTGTTGGTAGCAAACAAAGAAAGTTAATAGTGGATAATCGGGCGAGATAGGACCGCCCGAGAATCCAAAAGAAAATATAAAGTGGATAATCCAAAAGAAAATATAAAGTGACCTCAACACCCCGCGCAGGGCATCACCGCTACCCCAGCCCTGTAGCTCCCCATCCGACCCCGGTCAACTCCGACACTAAAGCTCACGGAGAAGCCTCAACATCTACAGGACGCGCCTGTCTAGATGTCAACAAAGTGGACTGAGTCCACCAAAGTAGTTGTCGAGTCCCTTGTAACCCTGTTGCCCGGTAGATCCCACCTTCGTGCCATAGAGGACCATAAGTATGTTTGTTGCAGTATCATTTCATCAAGCACATTGTGTGCATGGCAGAATCTTGCAACTCCTTTGAACTACATTGGGATCTTGACCATCAGACCAAACCAACATGTCCACCATTCTTACCACCTTAGTAAACACCACCCTGCAAAATTTTAGCTCATTCAGGTCACTCTAGGACACGATGGCATTCGATCGAGCGCGTGGTGTGCGTGTCCAAAGCGCGGCCAGAGCGCGTGTATTGCAGGCAACGGCACCGCCCCACGTGGCCCTCCCTGCTGCCTCCCCGACCCTCACAACGGCTTCGAAGGCGTCGACGTAAACAAACCGACCCCGCCGACACTCTCCCGCGTTCTCTAGCGCCGCCCTCCGCCGTCCAGAACCGCCGCCGTGGCTACCGTCTCGGCTATGCCACCGCCCAAGACACCTGGCGCGCGTTCGAGCCAGCCAGCCCGCTCCACCAATACTACGGGCGGCCACCGTCCTCACCGACCCCGCCGACCACGGCCACCGGCCTCACCGGCCTCACCCACCACCATGAATGGCCGCCGCCGTGGTTATCCTCTGGAAGCCGCGGAACCACCTCTCCGGTGCTATAAAAAGGGCCCCGAGCTCTCTCCTATCCTCACCACCACTCCCCCATCCCCCATGAGCCCCCCCAAGGTAGCCAAACCACCGGAGGAGACCGTCTCTTCCGCCTCCGGCCGAAACTTCCGCCGAGGCCTTCCGGTCGATTCCACACAACCAGTGCCTCTCACCCCGCTAATTCTCTCACCACAAGCCTCACTGAGCCACCACCAACCCATTGCAACCCTTGATTCAGCTCAGAATTGAGCATGGGCGAAAGCCCCCTTCCAACCGTAGCTTCCCTCCTCCATGGAGGATGCCTCGCTCATTCTCGAGCTCCCGGCGAGCGTGCGCGGCATGTACCGAAGCGCCATGCTAACCTGAACCTCCCGGTAGCCGCAGCACTGCGAATGGTGAGGTGTGCTGCAGGGAATCATCGCCGGAGTCCTCCCCTACTCCTGTCCAGGCGCGCGCGAGGTGGGAGACAAACCCGACAGGTGGGTCCCACCTGTCGGCGAGTCACCGTTTCGCCCTCGCGTGGCTACGTCTCTGGGCTCAGCCCAGTGGTGCCGTTTAGCGGGGCCTCGCCCGGTGCGCGCCTTCAGCCCGTTAGGTATTCTTCTGTCTTTTTTTTACCCAGAGGCACGAGGGGTTAATTTCTTTTTACCCAGAGGCCTGGGGCTGGTGACGACACAAGGGGTTAATTCCTGGGATATTGTGCCTCGGAAATCCGGCCCTGACACTATATCACAAGACGCTCCAACTAAAACACATATCATGTGATGAATAAAAATATAGCTCCAAGTGAGTTACCGATAGATTGTAGACGAAAGAGGGGATTCCTTCTGGAGCATCCCCAAGCTTAGATGCTTGAGTCTTCCTTGAATATTACCTTGGGGTGCCTTGGGCATTGTCGGGGTCGGATTTCTGGGACATGATATCCCAGAAATTAACCCCTCATGCCGTCACCAGCCCAGGATTACTATTACTGGTGGACACGTCCTTGTTACAGATTACCAACCAATTACAAGAATTGGATACAAGACCATAAAGGTCTAATGATACAATAATGATTTCTAGTGAGGATGACGGAAGCGACTCGTGGCTCTCCAACGTCTATGGGGCTCCATTCCAACAGGAACAGCTGACCCGGACAACTCCTATCCCGCGTGGCTGCTATCCTAGGCTCCGCATGGACGTCGTGGTAATACTCCTCGTGAAATCCTGACCTGGCCAATTAAATAGCCAGGGACAAGCCAGTGAGTACGTTTGAATGTACTCGCAAACATCATGAACAAAAGATACACCGAATGCATATGATCATGATGAGTTAAATTATATGCATATGCTGAACGAAATTAAAGCATGGCATGATGAATATTACTACGGTGCTGAAGAATAAATATGAAGTGTTGGTAGCAAACAAAGAAAGTTAAAAGTGGATAATCGGGCGAGATAGGACCGCCCGAGAATCCAAAAGAAAATATAAAGTGGAGAATCGGGCGAGACAAGACCGCCCGAGTATCCAAGAGAAATGCCAAATGGGTGTCTAAAAGTGAATCGGGCGAGGCAGGACCGCCCGAGAACTCAAGCGACGCCACGAGAGGTCTTGAAAAGAAATGCCCAACGGGTGTCTAAAAGAGAATCGGGAGAGACAGGACCGCCCAAGAACTCAAGCGACGCCACGAGAGGTCTTGAAAAGAAATGCCAAACGGGTGTCTAAAGGAGAATCGGGCGAGACAGGATCGCCCGAGAACTCAAGCGACGCCACGAGAGGTCAGGTCTTGAAAATAAATGAGTATCCTGGGTAGTCTAGCCAGCCCATGAGATACTCAGAAAATAAAAAATAAGAGAAACGGTTAGTCCATATTAATAACAATAATGTTCATAATAACCATAATATTCAGGATAGCGTCAGTGGCGACAATAATTATCCTGCAAAATAAATCATGCTCAATTTTAATTATTTTCCTCCGAAGACCGACACTAAGACCGACACTTGACCAACCCAGACTGTAGTCCTTAACCACGGACACGGCTATTCAAATAGGTATAACTCTGCAGAGGGTGTGCTCTTTACCCATGTAACGCCCCGGACACACTCGCCGGCGGTCGTTACTCCTGGCGGGATCTAGACTGGCCCCACAGATGAATACTAGTCTTTCCTACGCACTTTGTCCTCACTTGTGTGCACCCGAGAGCAACTTCCCGGTCGGTCACCCATCCTAAAATTACTCCAAGCTGAGCACGCTTAACTTTGGAGTTCTTTCCGAATGGGCTCCCGGAAAAGAAGGAATTCCTTATTGATATGAGTAGTCTATCATCCCTAATAAGCCAGGCTATCACATACACCCCCACTCAGAGGAACCGACGTCCTCGTCGGGCCACAGGAACGTTCCCTCTTGGCACATATGTCTGTGCATCCAGTCCGGTACATGTGCCATGTCGTGTGCCACGATGGGTCACAAACGTCATGAACAACATGACCGCACACCTGTCCGCAAACATCCGTGTAACCGCGAGGGTCGGCTCTGATACCAACTTGTAACGCCCCGGACACACTCGCCGGCGGTTGTTACTCCTGGCGGAATCTATACTGACCCCACAGATCAATACTAGTCTTTCCTACGCACTTTGTCCTCACTTGTGCGCACCCGAGAGCAACTTCCCGGTCGGTCACCCATCCTGAAATTACTCCAAGCTGGGCACGCCACAGCCCTTGCATGTCCCAACATGCATAACCAACAAGGCATGATCATGCTCCGACGTGATCACCCTTCTGCCGGTAACGGTATTTCTCTTATGCCCGCTCCTGCAAGTTAGTCATGACCAGCACATGTTGCACGGTACGAGGAAACATGCCAACACTACATGCATGCAAATTTTATCTGAATTAAACATATGCATGATTCAATTATTTCTTGCAAACATTTAACCATGCAATCACCATATCAAGTGTTCAAGATGCTTGCCTTGATCATGTAGAAATATTGGGTGCACTCCAAAAGTTTGAAAAATTATCCTCCCTCCATTTTCCTATTTTCAAAAAGATTGAAACCACCACATAGAGCTAAAACAGTTCTAAAAATTTCTTTGGAAATTTTTGAAATAAATACTAAAATAAACTAGATGAAAAATAAAAATTGTAGGAAAAAGAATCAGTTCATTTGGAGTTCATATGATTTTCCTAGGAATTTTCTAAGCTGGGATAATTAAGGAAATGGACTATTTAAAAGATCCAATAGAGACCAAGCTTAAGAAAAATGTTCACCATAGCTAGAATAATAGAGCATGATTTTATGAGCCTGTAGAAATTTGAATCATCAGATTTGGACTTGAAATGGCCACTTTGAAAATATTTGAAATCTGCTGGAAATGAAAAAGGAAAAGGGGCAGAAGTGTGCCTGAGCGCGATTTAGTCATCTGGCGCAACTGGGCCGGGCCCAGCCGTTCGGCTGCGCGAAAGGATTGCGACGCCGAAAGAGTATTTCTGGGTTTCCGCTTTCCCCGCGTGATGGCAGCTTCTGGGGTAGTCCGTCTCCACTTAACCGAGGCAAGGCCCAACCGTCAGCGGCTCGGCCCCCTCGCTGAGTCTTTGGTAGGCGGGGCCCATGGGTCCGGTTTGACCCTGGGTCAAACCGTCATCTCCCTCCTCTGGCCGTGGCTTCTGGCGATCGGCGCCGGTGAACGACGGCGCTTCTTGGGAAGCTAAGCACATGAGCGAGACCAGGGGATCGAGGCGATCTCCCCGGTATGCTGTATGACCTGTGGGGAGCCTCACCTCGTTGGCGGCGAGGTTCCCCCGAAGAACTCCGGCGGAAGCAGAAGGGGGCTTTCACTTGAGGCGCTCCTCGAGACAAATTGAATAGCGGAATCGGTAGGAGGAAGCTCAAAGAGGCTTATGGTGGAGAAAAATTGGGCAGGCAGGCCCTGGTTGCGTCGGCTTCACCGAAAAGGTGGTGGTAGATGTCTCGGCCGGAAATGGGGAAGAGGGACGCGAGAGGTGGAGCTGGTGTTGAGGGTCGATGATGGAGAGGTGTGTAAGCTTCTGTGACCTAGGAGGAAGCTCGGGGTGGTGCTTAAATAGGCGGGCGACGTCGGTTCCGTGGCTTCCAGAGAAAGCCATGGTGGCGGCGGCCATTACTGCGCCGGGGAAGTGGTTATGGGAGGCCGCCGGGGTCAGCGAGGCCGGTAGGAGGTCGGTGGGGAGCTGATGGGCTGCGGATAAGCTCGGCCGATGGCCATTAAGAGGGAGAGGTCCGGGGAGAGACGTGGCAGAGTGGCTGTCGTCGGGCGGCGGTTTGGACGGCGGTGGTCGGCGGTGGACGGCGCTAGCGGACGGGGAAGGGTGTCGGCGAGGTTCTAGGGGGTCGCGGTGATCCAAGGGAAGAGCAGAACGAGCGAGAGGGGCAGCAGAAGGAGTGGCAGGAGCTCAATGTCAGCGGTGCAGTACGCGTGCTCGGGCCGCGCTCTCTGCACGCAGGTAGGGTGTTCGACCAAATGCCAGAGCACACTAGGTGGATCTAATCGAGCTGATTTTTGGTAGGGATATGCTTACAATGAGGAAGGACTACTGGACATGCTGGTTTGGCCATATGAGCAAGTCCCAAATGTAGCTTAGAAATTTGCGAAATTCCTGTCATGCACATAAGCTGCTTGACAAAATGCTACGGCTATTTAGGGGATTTTGTTGGAAGTGATATTTGGCAGGATGGTGTCTCTTTAGATGTTAAAGAGGATGGCAGGGTTGGTTTGACCAAAGGAAAAACTTGTAAGTGCAAATTTTGGTGAAATACAGTTCCAGATCCAAACTTGGGGAATTAATTTGGTGAACTAAAATGAGGTAATTGGAGCTGATCTTCTGGACTTAAGGTTTTCTTAGGAAAGACTAGAGGTGGGAATAATTTCAGAATTTTTGGAGCAAGGAAAATTGAGGTTCTAGTTGAAACTCAAGAATGGAACAGAATTGAGAAGAGGATGTTTCACTCAAAATTTTCAAAATACCAAGATTGGTTTTTGCATAAAAATGATCTATAGGCAGCACATGACCTCTCATAATTTTTGTGGAATTTTTAAAGAATTAGTTAAAATAGTTGCAGTGCAACAGATGCATTTTAAAGTCTGAAAATGCTATTAAAAGAATTATTCTTGGGCAAATTTTATTATGAAAATAATTCCTATTGTTAATTAAAATATAAATGAAATGATTTAAGACAACTACCAAATCCCACAATATTTTTCGAAAGTTTCTTAATGGAGGGAAGAATTTTGAAAACAGAAAATAGAAAATACTCTAAAATTAATAAAAGACCTATTATAATTCAAAATTTTATTTCTGGCCAAATTTTACTTAATAAAAACTTGGTTAAATTTTTGGGGTGTTACAAACTCTACCCCCCTTAAGAAAATCTCGTCCTCGAGATTTGTTAAGGTGGTCATTAAAATTAAACCCACCGCTTCAAGGAAAAAATTTCTGAACAAATTATTTAGATGACCTAATTAGGCACAGTTGTCGTGGGGCTACTGATAATTGGTGCAACTACAGTGAGGTACTGGTGCTGTGGGTCTACTATACGACATATTTGGAAAAAGATAAAATTTCTAATTCCAAATTTTGCTCGCCGTACTCTAGTGCACATTGTTCTCTCTGGCTGACAGGTGGGCCCAAGGCCCATTGTCAGTCTCTTCTTCTTCCTCCGGCTCTTCTTTCTCTTCTCTCTCCCGCGTGCTCTCCCGCACTCTCTCCTCCTGTGGCGCCTAGCGTGTAGGTATCTAGGCCGTACCGCGATAGTGCGTGGCGTGCTTGTTGCCAGCAGCGTGCACTTTCCTTGTGGGCCAGTACCCTGTGGGGACTGCTCGCGGATTCGCCTCCGAACACCGGCGATCGATCGACGAGCGGCGCTGGTGGACTTCGCTCACCGTGCACCGAGCTCGAGCTATAAAACGACCGCGGTTTTCTTCTTCTATCTACCTCGCAGCTCGCCTCACGTCTTCCTCCTCTTCTCCTTCTCCTTCTGGTTGCAGGAGCTCGAGACGAGGCGGCAATGGAGGACGTGGGCTCAGAGTTGATCACGATCCTCCTGGTTGGTTTGCTGGCGGCGTTGGTCGGCTCCTCGCTGCTACTGTGTGCGATGATCCTCGACGATCGCCGTGATGCCGCGGCTCAGGTGGTGGCTCTCCGAGGTGGCGGTGATCATGGGGACTAGGCATCGGTGTCGGGTACGGGTGAGTGTTAGTGCGCTCTGCAGCAGTCTCCGTAGAAATAAAAACCCACGAGTTTTTCTTCGGAAAAACTGTGGTGGGGGTGAGAGTAATCCAGTGAGCGAGGCGGTTAATTAGATGCTAAGTGTGTGTGTGTGTGTATGGTTTCTGTACTTAGTGCATGTGGTAGAGCGGATGTGGTTGTGCTCCGGATGCCGTGGCTGTACGCGAATTAAATTCATGTTGGAGAATTTTTGTGTCAGCGGTTATGTGTAGTTCTGAGATACATATACCTACACTATCAAAACCACACGGTTGCAAAAATGGTGTATGCTACACCTCACGTATACACAAGCAGTGCTTCACCCAATGCTACTAGTACAGGACATGCAACTACACAATGCAACAGCATTCCATGGGACTAATCCGCATGATTGCTGGGTGGGCTAGGACCTGGGGGAGAGTGGTTCCCTGGTTGGGCTTCCACATTTGAGTTGGCTAAGATGGAAACTAAGTTCGAGCGGCGGGGACGTTGGTGTGGTCCTGGATGAGACGTTCCGGCTCTGATCCTGGCTGTGTACTCTTCAAACACTCGACGAGAGTAGCCAGAAGAGAGGGACGAGCCATTCCGCTGGTTGTCCCCTGGAATTCTTGAATTACTTTCCGGGACTGCTGACAGAATAACAGATGGTTCTGCACTCCCCCTTACTAGTGGGTATTGAGCAATGGCTCTCCTCATACTGGAGAGTTCCCTGGCAACCTGGGTGAGCAGTGACTCTTGTGCGGCCACAAAATGCACCAAGTTTTCCAGGGCAGGGTTTTGCTCGTGCTCAGAGTTGGCAATATGCATTCCTCTATCGTAGCTGGATCTGGATGGATAGTAGAAAAATGAGCGATTGCAAGTTCTTAAAACTTGGTGGCGAAGTTGGGCAATAGCTTCCCTAGCTGCATACTGGATGGCTTGATATTCACCAGCCATTACTCTTCCCGTGAATCGTTAAGAGTGTTCTTGTGCCAACGCCCTTCCATTAATAGATATTGTGGCCCAAAACTGGGTGAGGCCATTACGATCCCTTTCTTGGTACACCACATATCGTGGTGATTCTTCCAAACCAAGGGCACGTCGGGTGACGTTAGAGAGTATGCGGACGAAGCCATCAAGCTCCGGCGCGGTGGTCTCGTGGTGGATGAGGGAACGAGGCATCTTGGTGGTTAAGATTAAAGTGAGAATGAAGGCTGTGCTGTGCTGAGTTGAGGCAAGGCTTCCTTTATAGGCTAGCCGAGCCTTCCTTCGCACGCTTGTGGATGGGACAACTCAGGAGTCGGCCACAGGCATACGGCCTATGGGCAGGGCCGGTAGGTTGGGCACCGACTGTGAAAAGGTGTCGGCTGGACAATGTGTAGGCTTATCGGATGAGATGGGCTTGGCTACGGACAGGAAAGATTTGGACGGTGTGGAAACCTAAGGATAAGGACCAGGCTACGAATAGGATTAGCCAATGGTCAGCCTGGCTCTGATACCAAGGCTGTCGGGGCCGGATTTCCGGGACATGATATCCCAGAAATTAACCCCTCATGTCGTCACCAGCCTAGGATTACTGTTACTGGTGGACACGTCCTTGTTACAGATTACCAAGCAATTACAAGAATTGGATACAAGGCCATAAAGGTCTAATGATACAATAATGATTTCTAGTGAGGATGGCGGAAGCGACTCGTGGTTCTCCAACGTCGATGGGGCTCCATTCCCACAGGAACAGCTGACCCGGATAACTCCTATCCCGCGTGGCTGCTATCCTAGGCTCCGCATGGACGTCGTGGTAAGACTCCTTGTGAAATCCTGACCTGGCCAATTAAATAGCCAGGGACAAGCCAGTGAGTACATTTGAATGTACTCGCAAACATCATGAACAAAAGATACACTGAATGCATATGATCATGATGAGTTAAATTATATGCATATGCTGAACGAAATTAAAGCATGGCATGATGAATATTACTACGGTGCTGAAGAATAAATATGAAGTGTTAGTAGCAAACAAAGAAAGTTAAAAGTGGATAATCGGGCGAGATAGGACCGGCCGAGAATCCAAAAGAAAATATAAAGTGGAGAATCGGGCGAGACAAGACCGCCCGAGTATCCAAGAGAAATGCCAAACGGGTGTTTAAAAGAGAATCGGGCGAGACAGGACCGCCCGAGAACTCAAGCGACGCCACGAGAGGTCTTGAAAAGAAATGCCAAACGGGTGTCTAAAAGAGAATCGGGCGAGACAGGACCGCCCGAGAACTCAAGCGACGCCACGAGAGGTCTTGAAAAGAAATGCCAAACGGGTGACTAAATGAGAATCGGGCGAGACAGGACCGCCCGAGAACTCAAGCGACGCCACGAGAGGTCTTGAAAATAAATGAGTATCCCGGGTAGTCTAGCCAGCCCATGAGATACTCAGAAAATAAAAAATAAGAAAAACGGTTAGTCCATATTAATAACAATAATATTCATAATAACCATAATATTCATAATAACCATAATATTCATAATAACCATAATATTCATGATAGCGTCAGTGGTGACAATAATTATCCTGCAGAATAAATCATGCTCAATTTTAATTATTTTCCTCCGGACACCGACACTAAGACCGACACTTGACCAACCCAGACTGTAGTCCTTAACCGTGGACACGACTATTCGAATAGGTATAACTCTGCAGAGGGTGTGCTCTTTACCCACAAGTAAGGCATTTCTTTAGCCAGCACCGAGACGCTAACTAATTCCCATTACGGTCTTTGGGTTGAAAACACACCTAACCAGCACACACCAGATTAACTTTCCGGATGCCAGGAATCACCCAAAGCATCGTTCAAGAAAAACTCTAAGTTGGGGAGACTACAATCTCGAATAGCATGGGATCACAATATTTATATCGGCGCGCAAACAGGGGTGCTACCCCCTCGGTTCCAGACCGGTTACACCCATTCCCCCTGACCAGGTGACATGCCTACCAGAGGCCTCTGGTATCTTTCACCATGGCCTCTCTGTACGGTGTGTGCACGGAAAGGGGTTATCAACTTACTAAACCATACCCTACCTGTGGCAGGGACAAGTGGTAGCACGGAACAAGTTTGGGGGTTGCCGGAACAAGACTCGATCTACGGTCAACTCAGGAGGCTTATGTATTTCTCGCAGTGGTTAGCACAATAAAGTGTTCTTTTAACAGTAACACCAAAACAGGGCCACAGCCCTTGCATGTCCCAACATGCATAACCAACAAGGCATGATCACGCTCCGACGTGATCACCCTTCTGCCGGTAACGGTATTTCTCTTATGCCCGCTCCTGCAAGTTAGTCATGACCAGCACATGTTGCACGGTACGAGGAAACATGCCAACACTACATGCATGCAAATTTTATCTGAATTCAACATATGCATGATTCAATTATTTCTTGCAAACATTTAACCACGCAATCACCATATCAAGTGTTCAAGATGCTTGCCTTGATCATGCAGAAATATTGGGTGCACTCCAAAAGTTTGAAAATTTATCCTCCCTCCATTTTCCTATTTTCAAAAATATTGAAATCACCACATAGAGCTAAAACAATGCTAAAAAGTTGTTTGGAAAATTTTGAAATAAATACTAAAATAAACTAGATGAAAAATAAAAATTGTAGGAAAAAGAATCAGTTCATTTGGAGTTCATATGATTTTCCTAGGAATTTTCTAAGCTGGGATAATTAAGGAAATAGACTATTTAAAAGATCCAGTAGAGACCAAGCTTAGGAAAAACGTTCACCATAGCTAGAATAATAGAGCATGATTTTATGAGCATGTAGAAATTTGAATCATCAGATTTGGATATGAAATGGCCACTGTGAAAATATTTGAAATCTGCTGGAAATGAAAAAGGAAAAGGGGCAGAAGTGCGCCTGAGCGTGATTTAGTCGTCTGGCGCTACTGGGCCGGGCCTAGCCGTTCGGCTGCGCGAAAGGATTGCGACACCGAAAGAGTATTTCTGGGTTTCCGCTTTCCCCGCGCGAAGGCAGCTTCTGGGGTAGTCCGTCTACACTTAACCGGGGCAAGGCCCACCCGTCAGCGGCCCGGCCCCCTTGCTGAGTCTTTGGCAGGCGGGGCCCATGGGTCGGGTTTGACCCTGGGTCAAACCGTCGTCTCCCTCCTCTGGCTGTGGCTTCCGGCGATCGGCGCCGGTGAACGACGGCGCTTCTTGGGAAGCTGAGCACATGAGCGAGACCAGGAGATCGAGGTGATCTCCCCGGTATGTTGTATGACCCGTGGGGAGCCTCACCTCGTCGGCGGCGAGGTTCCCCCAAAGAACTCCGGCGGAAGCAGAAGGGGGCTTTCGCTTGAGGCGCTCCCCGAGACAAATTGAATAGCGGAATCGGTAGGCGGAAGCTCAAGGAGGCTTATGGTGGAGAAAAATTGGGCAGGCAGGCCCTGGTTGCGTCAGCTTCATCGAAAAGGTGGTGGTAGATGTCTCGGCCGGAAACGGGGAAGAGGGACGCGAGGGGTGGAGCTGGTGTTGAGGGTCGATGACGGAGAGGTGTGTAAGCTTCTGTGACCCAGGAGGAAGCTCGGGGTGGTGCTTAAATAGGCGGTTGACGTTGGTTCCGTGGCTTCCAGAGAAAGCCATGGTGGCAGCGGCCATTACTGCGCCGGGGAACTGGTTATGGGCGGCGGCCGGGGTCAGTGAGGCCGGTAGGAGGTCGGTGGGGAGCTGGTGGGCTGCGGATAAGCTCGGCCGTTAGCCATTAAGAGGGAGAGGTCCGGGGAGAGACGTGGCAGAGTGGCTGTCGTCAGGCGGCGGTTTGGACGGCGGTGGTCGGCGGTGGATGGCGCTAGCGGACGGGGAAGGGTGTCGGCGAGGTTCTAGGGGGTCACGGTGATCCAGGGGAAGAGCAGAACGAGCGAGAGGGGCAGCAGAAGGAGTGGCAGGAGCTCAATGCCAGCGGTGTAGTACGCGTGCTCGGGCCACGCTCTCTGCACGCAGGCAGGGTGTTCGACCAAATACCAGAGCACACTAGGTGGATCTAATCGAGCTGATTTTTGGTAGGGATATGCTTACAATGAAGGAAGGACTACTGGACATGCTGGTTTGGCCATATGGGCAAGTCCCAAATGTAGCTTAGAAATTTGCAAAATTCCTGTCATGCACATAAGCTGCTTGACAAAATACTAGGGCTATTTAGGGGATTTTGTTGGAAGTGATATTTGGCAGGATGATGTCTCTTTAGATGTTAAAGAGGATGGCAGGGTTGGTTTGACCAAAGGAAAAACTTGTAAGTGCAAATTTTGGTGAAATACAGTTCTAGATCCAAACTTGGGGAATTAATTTGGTGAAATGAAATGAGGTAATTCGAGCTGATCTTCTGGACTTAAGGGTTTCTTAGCAAGGACTAGAGGTGGGAATAATTTCAGAATTTTTGGAGCAAGGAAAATTGAGGGTTTAGTTGAAACTCAAGAATGGAACAGAATTGAGAAGAGGATGTTTCACTCAAAATTTTCAAAATACCAAGATGGGTTTTTGCATAAAAATGATCTATAGGCATCACATGACCTCTCATAATTTTTGTGGAATTTTTAAATAATTATTTAAAATAGTTGCAGTGCAACAGAAGCATTTTAAAGTCTGAAAATGCTATTAAAAGAATTATTCTTGGGCAAAATTTATTATGAAAATAATTCCTATTGTTAATTAAAATATAAATGAAATGATTTAAGCCAACTACCAAATCCCACAATATTTTTCAAAAGTTTCCAAATGGAGGGAAGAATTTTGAAAACAGAAAATAGAAAATACTCTAAAATTAATAAAAGACCTATTATAATTCAAAATTTTATTTCTTGCCAAATTTTACTTAATAAAAACATGCTTAAATTTTTGGGGTGTTACAGGCATCCCCAAGCTTAGGCTCTTGCCGCTCCTTATTCCTTTGTCCATCGTAGTCTCACCCAAAACTTGAAAACTTCAGCACACAAAACTCAACAGAAACCTCGTGAGATCCGTTAGTATAACAAACAAATCTTAAACTTTAGGTACTGTTGTAAATTGATTCATATTTAATATTGGCATAATTCTACTGTATTCTAACTTCTCCAAGACTCGTACCCCTC
The DNA here is from genome assembly GCA_039707655.1 of Elymus sibiricus. Classification (NCBI taxonomy): domain Eukaryota; kingdom Viridiplantae; phylum Streptophyta; class Magnoliopsida; order Poales; family Poaceae; genus Elymus; species Elymus sibiricus. The sequence continues at coordinate 262,265,685 of CM077674.1, forward strand.
GATACGATCCCTAGATTCATCAAAATAAGCAAACTATGCCACAAAAACAGAATCTGTCTAAAACAGAACAGTCTGTAAAGATCTATTTAAAATCCATACTTCTGTAGCTCCAAAAATTCTGAAAAAATAGGAAAACGTAAACAATTCATATACCAATACTATGTACAAATTTAAGATTTTTCTGACGATCCAGTACAGAATTAAAATTCCAGCACTGGACACAAAACTTTCTGTTTTCCAAACAGCATCAATTATATTACCATCAACATCATCCCAAAGGCATTACTTCGCACAAACACTAATTAAAAGATAAAAACACAATCATAATAGAGGATATAATTGTGTAAACACGCAAAACACAAAAATACAGATAATTATTGGGTTGTCTCCCAACAAGCTCTTTCTTTATAGCCACTAAGATAGGCTTCGAGATTTTAATGATGCTCACAAAAAAGATAAGAATTGAAGCACAAAGAAAGCATCAAAAAGCATGTAACAAACATATTTAAGTCTAACATACTTCCTATGCATAGGCATTTTATAAGCAAATAAGTTATCAAGACAAGAAGTATCTAGCATATGCAAGGAAGAAGAACAAAACATTAACAATTTGAACTTCCAGAGAGGTAATTGAGTAACATGAAAATTTCTACAACCATATTTTCCTCTCTCATAATAATTACATGTAGGATCATAGTCAAATTCAACAATATAGCTATCATATAAAATATTCACTTCATGATCCAAATGCATAAAAGTCTTATAATCTTCCAAGATAGTGGGATTAACATCAACTAAAGTCATGACCTCTCCAAACCCACTTTTATCAAAAAATTCATAAGATTGAACACTCTCCAAATATGTGGGATTCTTTGTACCTAAAGTTGACACTCTTCCAAACCCACTTTCAATAGTATTATTATCAATATCATATTCATCATGGGGCTTAAATAAATTTTCAAGATCATAAGAAGCATCACCCCAATCATGATCATTACAATGAGTAGTGGATATAACAAAATCATCATCCCCAAGCTTGTAGTTTTGCATATTATTACCATAATTGACATAAATACAATTTATAATAATATAATTGCAATCATGCTTTTTATTCAAGGAGCTATCATGAATCACTTTATAAATTTCTTCTTTCAACACTTCATCACTATTTTCAGATTCATGATTTTCAAGCAAAACTTCATAGAGATAATCTAGTGCACTCAACTCACTAGAAATTGGTTCATCATAATTGGATTTTTTTAAAAGATTAGCAAGTGGATGAGGATCCATATCAATAGTTTTTTAGCAAGCGAAGATGCAAGCAAATAGAAGGCACATGGCAACACAAGCAAAGATAGCACACAAAATATTTTTGTATTTTTTTTGTAAAATTGTTTTAGAAGTGGGGGAGATGAAAACGAGAGGCAAATGCAAATAAAAAGGCAGATAAAATAAATGCAAGTGATTGATAGTTTATGCGAAGGTACTTGATATTTCCCCGAAGAGGAGAGGATGATGCAGTATAGTAGAGATAAGTATTTCCCTTAGTTAAGAATCAATGTTATCAATCCAGTAGGAGACTCAAGCAAGATCCAGTGAACATCACCTACACACACAAAAGCAAACACTTGCACCCAACACGAATAAGAGGGTTGTCAATCCCCTTAGCGGTTACTTGCAAGGATTAAGTCTGATAGAGATAAATTGATAAAGTAAATTACTAAACTAAATAAGAGTAAATAAATTGCAGAAAGGTATTTTTATGTTTTTTATATGATAAAGATAGACCGGGGGCCATAGTTTTCACTAGAGGCTTCTCTCTCGAGCTCAGAAACATACGGTGGGTAAACAAATTACTGTTGGGCAATTGATAGAAAAGCAAATAATTATGATGGATGCATGGCAATGATCATGTATATAGGCATCACATCCGAGACAAGTAGACCAACTCTTGCCTACATCTACTACTATTACTCCACTCATCGACCGCTATCCACTATGCATCTAGAGTATTAAGTTAATAAAAACAGAGTAACGCCTTAAGCAAGATGACATGATGTAGAGAAGCAAATTCAAGCAATATGAATAAACCCCATCTTTTTATCCTTAATGGCAACAATACAAATACGTGTCATGTCCCTTTCTGTCACTGGGAATGAGCACCGCAAGATTGAACGCATCACAAAGCACCTCTCCCATTGCAAGATAAACCAATCTAGTTGGCCAAACCAAATCGATAGATCAGAGAGAAATACAAAGCTATATTAAATCATGCATAAAATAGTTCAGAGAAGACTCAAATATTTCTCATGAATAATCTGATCATACACTCACAATTCATCGGATCCCAACAAACACACCGCAAAAGAAGATTACATCGGATAGAACTCCAAGAACATCAAGGAGAACATGGTATTGAAGATCAAAGAGAGAGAAGAAGCCATCTAGCTACTAGCTATGGACCCATAGGTCTGTGGTAAACTACTCACACATCATTGGAAGGGCAGCAAGGTTGATGTAGAAGCCCTCCATGATCGATTCCCCCTCCGGTAGAGTACCGAAAAAGGTCTCCAGATGGGATCGTGGAAGAACAGAGGCTTGCGGCGGCGGAAAGGTTTTCTCTTCTGGCTCTCTGATGGTTTTTGAATATTTGTGAATTTATAGGAGTGGAATTAGGTCAAACAGAGCCATGAGGGCGACACAAGGCATCAGGGCGCCCCCCTGGGGTCGTGCCCTGTTGCCTTGTGGAGGCTTCATGAACCTTCTGGCCTCCTCTCGAAGTCTCCAGGGTCTCTTTTGTCCAGAAAAAAATCTCCAAAAAGTTTTGTGGCATTTGGACTTTGTTTGGTACTGATTCTCTGAAAAGCCAAAAACAAGCAGAAAACAACAACTAGCAATGGGCACTAGGTTAATAGGTTAGTCCCAAAAAATGATATATAATTGCATATAAAAACATCCAAGATTGATACTATAATAGCATGGAACAATCAAAAACTATAGATACATTGGAGACGTATCACGCCTCCCTTGTCTCCTGTTACCATTGTTCCTAGACTCACAGCTTGGGACCCCCTACCTGAGATTTGCCGGTCTTAGTACCCGCTGTGTGGTCGCGAAGGATCAATGGTTCGTCTTTAGATCAACGATGCCATCGGCTGCGGGGGCATATTTCTCCCTGGCTAGCTTTTCGCGTTCGGCAGCATCGTCCTTCAAGCCGATTCGACTGGCCACCTCGGCCGAGTCGAAAATTTCACCCCAGGTTAGATAATTAGATTTGGGAGTTTGGAATATGTTGCTGATTCTCGTGGTGATCTTGCTCTCTCGGGTTGGATGTCAGATCAGCTTCAGAGCTCCATGGACGCCGCGGTCTTAACCTTGGATTCGACCGTGGACTCGGACCTCGGATCAGCTCTCACCTTGGAACTGACCTGGAGTCCGGATTCGATCACCCTATTCGGCCATTCAGGTCTTCCATTGTCGGTTTTGCAATCCGGTGCAGCTCCATCAGTTGTTTCATTTCATCATTGAGGAGTGGTGGATGCGATGGCACTTGAAACTGTGCCCAAAATGCCTTCTGCTCGGCGGCATCATGGCGCATGTTGTAATACTAACATGCATCCGACACACTCCTCGGCAGGTCCGTGAAGGCACCTGATAAACGCTAGATTTGCGTTAGCTTGATGAAGTTGACATCAGCGAAGACGCACTGCGGTAAATATGCCTTACCAACGGCTATTTGAGACACTTGTCGAAGCTCTTCTCGGTCCGACCTTGCTTGTGCCTGGGCCTCCTGACGTGCCAGTTCAATCCGTTTAAGCTCGATTGCGCCCTTCTCCTTACCATCCTTAAGGGCGTCATGCTCTGCGTACATACCCTTTAGGCCTTCCTCCACCTCGGTTATCCGAGCCTGGTCCTTTCGCCGAGCATCCCACTCCTCGGCGATCTCGGCACTGCCCTTTTCAGCCGCAACCCTTTGCTACTCGGCTTCGGTCTGAGCCTTCTTAAGCTCGGTGCGAAGGGCCTCCATCTCCGTCGTGACAGCTAGAAACAATCAGTGCGCATATATTACTACTTGAGTTGTTCTAAAAACAAATAAAGTTATGGTGCTGTTTTCCACTTCTTAGCTTGCGCTTTTTCCGTTTGCTCATTCAACAAATTGATATATTCACCTCGGATCATGCAAGCTTATGATTCAGCTCTTCCAACTCTTTCGAGTTGGACGCCAACGTCGACACCGAGGCCTGCACAAAATTTATTAGACTCCAAAGATAAAATCGATCCTCTCGTCAGCTCTATTAATCTGACCAGAGTCTCGGGGGCTACTGCATATTCACTTTCAATATAAAACTCAAAATTAGAATTGACCCCCAAGTCAGTTCATAAAACTAACTTAGGGCTCGGGGCTACTATCTCTGTGCTCACAAAGCATAGACAAGCTTGCACAATATTTATATAATAGTCTTCGGACAACTTTCCTTTTAAAATTTGTCCTTCAAGGGCTACTGGGTATATCAAATATCAACTAAAAAGTTGAAGTTGTAAAAACTAATGAGCAATACAAATTACATACCTCAAAACCTTTGGAAAGGCCAATGAAGGCCTCCATAATTCCGGCCTCCGCAGACCGGAACTGGTTAAACATCGTGCCGAGAAGGGCACGATGCTCGGGAAGAATAGAGGAGCTTGTTAAAGCTGCCTCTATCTCCTTCTGCCGCCCACAAGTTTGGACCGTCCGAGGTCGGGTACGGGCGTTGATACGTCCCAAACGTATCTACTTTTACAAACCCTTTTGCTCTTGTTTTTGACTCTAATTTGCATGATTTGAATGAAACTAACCCGGACTGACGCTGTTTTCAGCAGAACTACCATGGTGTTGTTTTTGTGTAGAAATAGAAGTTCTCGGATTGAGCTGAAAATTTACGGAGAGCTATTTCATAATACATAAAAAATATTGGCGAAGAGATCTAATGGAGGGGGTCCACCCAGGAGTCACAAGCTCAGGGGGCGCGGCCACCCTCCAGGGTGTGCCCTATGAGCTTGTGGGTCCCACAGACCACCTCCTGACCTAATTCCAATGCTATAAGTATCATTTCCCAGAGACAAAAAATTAGAGAGAAAGTTTCATCGCGTTTTACGATACGTAGCCGCCGCCACCTCCTGTTATTCATCGGGAGGGCTGATCTGGTGTCCGTTCGGGGCTCCAGAGAGGGGAATTCATCGCCATCATCATCATCAACCCTTCTCCATCAACAATTTCATGATGCTCACCACCGGGAGTGAGTAATTCCTCCGTAGGCTTTCTGGACGGTGATGGAGTTGGATGAGATTTGTCATGTAATCGAGTCAATTTGTTAGGGCTTGATCCCTAGTATCCACTATGTTCTGAGATTGATGTTGCTATGACTTTGCTATGCTTAATGCTTGTCACTAGGGCCCGAGTGACATGATTTTAGATCTGAACCCTCTATGTTTTCATGAATATATTTGAGTTCTTGATCCTATCTACTAGTTATATGCACTTGTTATTGTTCTGATCCGTAGACCCCATAGTGACAATTGTTTGGGATACTCTCCGGGGATGATGGTAATTCGAGGAGTTCATGTATTCACTACGCGCTAATGCTTTGTTCCGGTTCTCTAATAAAAGGAGGCCTTAATATCCCTTAGTTTCCTTATGGACCCCGCTACCACGGGAGGGTAGGACAAAAGATGTCACGCAAGTTCTTATTATAAGCATGTATGACCATATACGAAATACATGCCTACATTACATTGATGAATTGGAGCTATTGTGTATTGCTCTAGGTTGTGACTGTTATATGATGAATGTCATCCAACACAAATATCCATCGTTGATCCAATGCTAAGTTACTACTGCTGCTGCTGTTACAATCATCACAAACTGTTTCTGTTACTGTTCCTTTTACTATTGCTACTGTGCTACTAAACACTTTGTTGTATAGATTTTATGTGCCAGGTGTGGTTGAATTAACAATTCAACTGCTAAGGCTCATAAATATTCTTTGGGTTATCAGGCGGCAGAATATCCTCGACTCCCCCCTTCATTGAAGAAGGGATCACTATCTTCGTCTGGCGTGGTGACTCTGGGGCTATTGGGGCCGAGGACTCCAGGCGATTGAGCACCGGTTCTTCTTGGACCAATGGAATCTTTCCCCCTAGGTCCTCGGCAACTGAGGTTTGAACCTCATCCATAGACACATCGGCACCACTCTTTGTGTTTAGCATAAGAGGATCCGGATGTGACGAGACTTCTCCCATCTCGCCATGAGCAAGGGAGGGAGGGACACCCACATCCGCGGAGCTCTCAGCCAGCTCGCCCAGAGGGACAACATTTTCTAACTCTATGTCTCCAGGAAGGCAATGTTGTGGGCTGTAAAAGCAGAAACATAACGAAATTAAGAGCATGTTGATTGAAACTATTGGATAAAAAGTGTCAAACAAGTTACCTTTGTGGTGGTGGCCTCTCCCTGTGTTGAAGGGGGGTGCGTCCCCAGAGGAGCCGGAATTAGCGTCCTCGGCAACAGCCGATGACCGGCTTGGCTGGACGGCATGGGCTTTTCTTAGCCTTTTGAGCCGCCGAGGAGGATCGTCCTCTCAGACGTCACCCTCTTCCCCCTCTTAGGGGAAGAAGCCTTGCCCTCCTCCTCTTCCTTCTCCTCCTCCTCTTCTTCCTTCTCCTCCTCTACGGAGGAGCTATGGGTGCTCTATTTCTTGGCGTCCGACGAGGCGCCTCGGCCGTGCAAGCCTTTCTTTTTCTTCTTCTCCCCCTTTTCCTTGACCGGAACCACATAAGTTTTCTTGGCCAAAGCTAATTGAGCTAGGGGGTTCGAGGTTCCTCGGGCACTGGTGCGGGTGACCCCATCTTTCGGGCCTTGGTGCGCTAGGTCTGATCATAAAGGCATCAAGCCGATCACTTTGTTGATAATCAGTGATGTTAAAAGAATAATTAACACAAGTAATATTGTGTACGAAGTTACCTCAACTGGACTATTTTCACTGCTAAAACCGAGGTCTTCCTCCTTGATACGTCCATTTTGCATCATGTTTTCCTACTGTTATTTATTAAGTTTTTGATCATTATTTCACTTTATGATACAATTCTTATGCCTTTTCTCTCTTATTTTGCAAGTTTCACATGAAGACGGAGATTGCCGGCAGCTAGAATTCTGGACTGGAAAGGGGTGAAATAGAGATAGCTATTCTGCACACCTCCAAATGAAAGGAAAATTTACAGAGAATTATTTTGGAATATATAAAAAATATTGGCTGAAGAAATACCAGAGGGGGACCCACCAGGAAGCGACAAGCCTGGGGGCGTGCCCCCCGAGCTTATGGCGCCCCTGGCAGGCCTCCAGGGCCCATCTTCTCCTATATGAAGCCATTTGCCCTAGAAAAAAATCAGAAGAAGACTTTCGGGACGAAGCGCCGCCGTCTCGAGGAGGAACCTGGGCAGGAGCAATTTTGCTCTCCGGCGGAGCGATTCCGCTGGGGAAACTTCCCTCCGGGAGGGGGAAATCAAAGCCATCGACATCGCCAATGATCCTCTCATCGTGGGAGGACCAATCTTCATCAACATCTTCACCAACACCATCTCATCTCAAACCCTAGTTCATCTCTTGTATTCAATCTTTGTCTCAAAACCTCAGATTGGTACCTGTGGGTTGCTAGTAGTGTTGATTACATCTTGTAGTTGATGCTAGTTGGTTTATTTGGTGGAAGATTATATGTTCAGATCCTTAATGCTATTCAATACCCCTCTGATCTTGAACATGAATATGATTTGTGAGTAATTACTTTTGTTCTTGAGGACATGCGAGAAGTCTTGTCATAAGTAATCATGCAAATTTTGTATTCGTTCAATATTTTGATGATATGTATGTTGTTGCTTACTTTAGTGGTGTCGTGTGAACGTCGACTACATGACACTTCACCATCTTTGGGCCTAAGGGAAGGCATTGTAGATTAGTAATTAGATGATGGGTTGCTAGAGTAACAGAAGCTTAAACCCTAGTTTATGCGCTATTCTGTAAGGGGCTGATTTGGATCCATATGTTTCATGTTATGGTTAGATTTATATTAATTCTTCTTTCATAGATGCGGATGCTTGCGAGAGGGGGTAATCATAAGTGGGAGGGTTGTTCAAGTAAGAACAGCTCCCAAGCACCGGTCCACCCACATATCAAATTATCAAAGTAGCGAACGTGAATCAAACAAACATGATGAAAGTGACTAGATGAGAATTCCCATGTGTCCTCGAGAACTCTTTGCTTTATATAAGAGATCGTTCTGGCTTGTCCTTTGCTACAAAAAGGATTGGTCCACCTTGCGGCACTTTATTATACTTGTTACTTGTTACTTGTTACGAATTATCTTGCTATCGAAACTATCTGTTACCGCTACTTTCAGACTTGCAGAGAATACCTTGCTGAAAACCACTTGTCATTTCCTTCTGCTCCTCGTTGGGTTCGACACTCTTACTTATCGAAAGGACTACAATTGATCCCCTATACTTGTGGGTCATGAAGACTCTTTCTAGTGCCGTTGCCGGGGAGTGAAGCGCCTTTGGTGAGTGGAATTTGGTAAGGAAACATTTATATTACGTGCTGAAATTTACTATCACTTGTCACTATGGAAAGTAATCCTTTGAGGGGTTTGTTCAGGGTATCTTCGCCTCGACCGGAAGCATTGAGAGTTGCTCCTCAACCTACTGAAAATATTTACTATGAAATTCCTTCGGGTATGATAGAGAAACGGCTAGCTAATCCTTATGTAGGAGATGGAAAGGTACATCCTGATATGCACTTGATATATATAGATGAAATTTGTGGATTGTTTAAGCTTGTAGGTTTATCCGAAGATGGAGTTAAGAGGAAGGTATTCCCTTTATCTTTGGAGGGAAAGGCATTGACATGGTATAGGCTATGTGATGATACTAGAACATGGGACTGGAACCGGTTAAAACTGGAATTTCACCTGAAATTTTATCCTATGCATTTGGTTCATCGTGATCGGAATTATATATATAATTTTTTGCCTCGTGAAGGAGAAAGTATCGCTCAAGCTTGGGGGAGGCTTAAGTATATGTTGAATACATGCCCCAATCATGAGCTCTCAAGAGAAATATGTGACACCCAGGTTTTCGCTCCTCGATTTTTCCTTCGCGGGATTGGACTCCCGTCTTTTTCTCTCGGTGTTATTGGATTTTCTCTCACCTTTGGGCATATGAAGATGGTTATATAGCCTTGCCTTTCGTGTCAGACCAGAGATTCTCTCCAACCCAACTTGGCCACCCCAAACTATATCCTCAGGGCTTTGCCGCCGAAACTCTACCTTCCGAGTTATTGGAAGGGAAACCCTAATTCCTGCAGTTACAAAGGAACCCCAATTTACTTTGATCTTTTGCTTCTCAAACTTTTCCCATTGATCATCCCACATCTATAAACACCGGATATGTAAAAATATTGCCAAGTCATTTGCAATATTTTTCATTTCAATTTAATTCCTTTTTCTGCCATTTAAGGGAATTAAATCCAGGAAAATATCTATCCATCTCTAAAGTTCATGAAAACTTATGGAGACATTCATTGTGACCATATTGAGCTCCCATAAAAATATTGGCCATAATTAAATAGGGGAAATTGCATTTTCCTATTTAAAGTCAATATTGCAATTTGGGCACTTTCTAAAGGACCTACCATTTTTGGTGGCCAGGAAAAATCCCAAATAATTTGTGGAGCTTCACCTATCTATATCTTTACCATTTCCATCAAGAACCCAAATTCCATAGTTCAAATTTTGAGTAAAGCATCCATTTGCACATTCTGTCCTGCTGGGCAATTTGCAAAGGAAGTGCTTGAACCCTTGATCTTTTGGAGCTGAAATTTTCCATGGTAATTAACATGGACAAATCACCCATGTAAACTAAAAATCAGCTCAACTCATTTATCCAATCCCTCTCATTATTTTTCCCAATATTCTGTCCAGAGAGAAGCACTGTGAAGGAAATACCATTTAGGCATGTCCAAATGGTATGAAATTTTACCAGTGCTTTCATACTCTTAGATCATCACTCTCCACCAAATTTGAGCTAAAACCATCAAGCCATTTGAGTGTAGCTTCCATTTACCCATTTCTGTCCAGTGGGGCAGTTTGTAAAGGAAGTGGTAGCTAGCTTGATCTAAATGAGGTGAAATTTTGTGTACAGAGTAACCTTAGTAGATCATGGCTCTACCCCAAAAAACCAGATACATTAACCAAGCCATCTGCCCACAAAACAGCACAAGCACCTTGCTGCCATCTCACACTTGGAGAAAAATTGATCACACCAAAGTCCCTAGCTGCTTCAAGAGGGTTCAGATCTACTGTTTGAGGCTGTGCCCACGCGGTAGACATGAATCCATAGTGTGGGGGTCATGGCAGCACTGTTGCCATGCGGTGACCGCGTGGATGGCTTGCCATCCATGGCGCTCTATGCTTGGCCTGCCCCGTGCGGTCTCCTCTGACCAGCTCCGACCGTCCGGCCATGTCCTACCACTACATGGCGTCCACGCGCACCCTCGGGACCCCTCTTCCCCTCCAGATTCTTCCTACTCGTTCCACGGCGAACACCGCCGCGGTACTGTTGCCCCTTGATCCTCCTATGTCGCCTCCCTCCGCTGGCTCCTTCCACCCCGAGCCATCGCATTGCATTGAATGCTGTCAGGTGGGCACTGCGCGCGTCCAAGCTAGCTCACCGCGAGCTCCAGCACGTGGCTAAGGACGCCAGTGGCCGAACCAATCCGCCCGCCTCGGCCGGCTATAAATAGCCGCGACCGAGCCTCTCCGAGCACCCATACCCCTACTAGACCTCTCAGAGCCCCTCCACGCACTTCAGTTCACCCCCGGAGCCCCTCCTTGCTCCTCCCCGACCACCATGGCCGCCTCGGCCTCCGCTCAAAATTAGAGCAAGCCGGCGCCACCTTCCCCTCCTTTCTTCACCGGTAGAAACACCAGAGCCCGACGAGCCTTCCCATCTCCTCGACGCATCTCCGGGACACCCGTGGGCTCGGATTCACGCCCGGTCGACGGCCTCGTCCACAGAGCTCCAAGCCGCCGTCGCCCCGGTTCCTCTCGGTGTCCGCATCCGGCTGGGATGGCGGTGGCGCTCCCTCCTGAGCTCGACGGTAGCCCGGGCTTCGCCGAAGGTGGCCTGTGCTGCCGGAGGGAGCGCCGGCACGAGCTGGCCGAGCTTCCCTTACCGCGGCCCGTCGGGAGAAGAAGGAGAGGTGAGGAGGAGAGAGAGAGAAGCATGGCGGGACCCACCTGTCGGCGACCGAAGGGGTGGCCCCGCCCGCTAGCTCAGATTAAGTGAAAGCGGCTTCTGCAGAAGCCGTCTCCCCGCGCTGTGTAACACCCCGATTTTTGGCCCTTTCTTTTTCTTCCGGGTTTCTTCGAATTTTTATTTGGAGTTCTTTTTCCATGGCTATGTGGTCTTGAAACCTAGGGAGATCATCTCTTCTTTCTCTCCCAAGTGGCTTGTCACTCTCAACTCCGTCTCAAGACCATGTCATTTCCATCTTAGCCCAACCCCAATATTTATTTATTGGGAATATTCCTTTTTCTATTAAAGGAATAACCCTGTTTGCCCTAGGTTGTGAAGCAACCGATATTTCCGCCATTCCAAAAATTCCCACAAAATTCTCATAAATTCTTGGGATCATATCTTCCACAAATATGTCAAAACCCATCCTTGCCTAGTTCAAAAATAATTCAGGAATATTCATTTCCTATTCTGTCCAATATGGCACTTTGTAGATCATTCATATGATCAAATCATTACTCTCCACCAAGTTTCATCTCCATCCAACAATCTATGTGAGCACACCTTCAAATTCTTGCTTCTGGTCACAATTTCAGTTTGTGAAGCAACTATATTTTATATTGCTTCAAAAATTCTGAAATTAATTCAGGACCTTAATATCCCTATATCATTTGAGAATGCCAAAATTCACATCATTTTGCCAAGCCATTTCCTCCACAAAATTCCCCCAAGTTTCTGTCCAGCGTGGAGCATTGTGAAGGAAGTACCATTTTTATTCATCCAAATGGTATGAAATTTTTGCAGTGCCTTCATATGCCCAAATTATCATACTCCACAAGTTTTCAGCCCAATCAAATCATCTATGTGAGTGCTACTTCATGATTTAGCTTCTGGACCAGATTTGGTAGTTGTAAAGAAACTATGTTAAATACTGGTCCAAATCATTTCAAAATCCACATGACGATAGTCCTTCCTATCATAAACCTCTGTGACATCCTGGTTAGCTATTATCCCCTCCCGTTTGATCATTATTTCATGCCCAAGTTTGTTACAACAAACTTTCTCTGAGCTATCCAATCAACCCAAAGTTCATTTTGTTGATCCATCACTTCAGGGAGGTCCTACTTTGGAAGGACTACACACTAGACATGCTTTTGCTAGCCAGAGTGCACCGCGTGCGCCTGTGCACGCGGTGACCACGCGGCTGGGAGGCCATTGTCATGCTCTGGATGGCGTTTAGCTTCGGGCACTCCTCTGCTCGTCGTTCCAGCGCGTCCCACCATGTCTACAGCGTCGACCACCCTCCCTTGCATCCACGTAGCCTCCTCCCCGCCCCTCCCGTCGCCGTCCGGACGCGGACACCGCGTGCCCGCGTAAGAACAGTGGCACAAAGGTGCCCTCCCTGCCCCACGCGGTGCGCCGCGGCTTTGCCCGCATGCCTGGCACCTCCACTAGCTCCCTCTAGTCGCCATCAACACCTCCGCGCGTACGTGGTCGTGCCAGAGGCATCAACCACCCGTCCGCGGCGGTTTCCGGCTACGGCATCCCCGGCCCGCCTATATAGAGGATGTCCCCGAGCCCCTCGAGCACTCACACCTCCTCTCCTCCAACCCAGCACCCTCCCCGACCTCTTCCTCGAGCTCAAGGAGCTCTTCTTCTCCTCCATTGGCCGCCATGGCCGCCTCGGTCCTCGCTCAAATACGAGCGAACCAAGCCCTCCCTCTCCTTGCTGCCACCACCAGAGGACCACTCGGAGCATGGCGACCCTCACCGTACCCTTAGCCTCTCGTCTCCGCCACCATAGAGCCCGTGCCCAACTCCGGCCGAAGCCGCCGTCTGCCGCGCCCGAAACTCTGGCTGTTTCTGAGCTCCCCGGCGACCGCACCACCTTGGGATGGGTCCGTCTCGTCGCCCTGAGCAGACCGGTGGTTGGAGCGTTGCGTTTGGTGGCCCACAGCGCCGGCGGCCGTCGCCAGAGCCCGCCTCTGTCTCGGCCACGGGAGAGCGAGAGGAAGGCGACGACAACCTCGCCAGCTGGCCAGGCGGGCCCCACCTCGCACGGACCCCACCCGTCATCCACCCAGCCTCAGGACCGCGCGGGATAAGTCGAGACGAATTTCTCAGAATACGTTTTCCAATAAGGAAAGCGTACTTCAGCACTGCTTTGGGGTGGAATACGTTTTCGTTGTTCTGAAAACGTATTTCAGAAAGTGCGCTTTCTGTTTAAACCCCGTCGGCCGAAACTATTAAATAGCGGACGTTCGTCCGTTAAGGCCAGAAATGAACAAATTTTTATTCGATTTCTGCCTAACGAACGAACGGCCGTATCTCCGCGACCGTGACTCTGAATCAGGTGATTCAAAAGCCCACAATCTCAGTTCATCGAGCATGTTCTATTGCTATCATTTTCACCATGTTGTAACATTCTGAAAATGACCATTTTGCCATTGCCCCCTAGTCAGCTCCACCGAGAGGGAAACTTTTCCGGCAATTCTTTCCGCGAGTTCATCGCACCTCTCCCCGATGACTCCTTCATCCCCAGGCAAGCCACAACAGCCACTTGCATGATGGCATTGCAGTAGCCATGGTTTCCACTTAAATATTTAATATTTGTTTGCTCATTTAAATGATTTTGTTAATACTTCCAATATGCTTGTGACTCCATGTCTATACTTATGCCATGCTCATCTAGTAAGTAAAATAATTAATTACTAATGTTATTCTTATCATATTATTCTTGTAATCATTTCAGATGCTAGTAATAATGTCATGCTCATATGAACTGCTATGGTTTGATATGAAAATACTTGTGATATTCATGATCGTCATTATGCCATGCTCATCTGCATCCCGTAGAATAAACGAGTTATCATTGTTGATGATGTTATGTTAAATGGTTATGTTGCCCACCCATGTTTATGTTGATATCATGCTCATATGCATTGTCATTTTATTGTGACTCAGCTCATCACCATTCAAGTTGAACCGGACATTAATCGAACTTGAACAAATCTGTTGGTTGAGTCATGGTGCCACCGAATCGAGCTAACCAGTGCAGCCACACTTGCCTTATGGGGGGCCCTGATTCAGTCTATTTTCATGCCTCTCGCTGGTGCCTCCAACTAGGGAAGGTTATGTGCGCGCGCTACCCTGATCAGGTAGGCGGCCATAAGCCTTGAGGGCCCGAGTTGTATGGTATACCGAGGTCCCCGTTTGGGATGATGTTTTTGTTTGGCCACGACGGTGGCGGCCACAAAGGTGGCGGATGTCACGAGTTGGCATCGGGGCCACCCAGGACATAGCCCAAAGGAGAGTTTGTCGGGAGTGGCCGGGAGAGTGTCATGCAATAGATTGATTTTGTCGGAATGTCGTTGGTCCACACGAATGGGAGCACGAGGCCATGAGTTCTGTGGTGTGGGTACAGTGTACTAACCTCTGCAGAGTGTATAATCTATCGATAGCCACGTCCTCGGTCATGGACACAATTCGTAGTAGGTCACACTATGGGTCAACAGTAATAATAATCTGAATAATAATAACCCCGGTTCGATGAGAAAAGAAGTTGGTTGATCTTTATGTGGTCACGAGATGATCACGATGGTATTCTTGATGATGGTTAATCATGAGGCGATGGTGTGATGATCACGACGGTAAGAAAGATTGATATCTATGGTGGTTACGAGATAACCTCCTAGCAGAGTAAGTTGGTCCATGAGACCTTAAACATCGACCCCCCCTTGCATGCTAGTGCTAGTATCACCATGTTCATATCATAAGCAACATGTACATGCCATGGTCATGTTGTTCTGGTAGTATTGTTTTCATCATTGAAGTTTAACCTGTAAATGCCATGCTGTTGTATGTCTTGATTGCTTTGGTTGCTGCGAGCTTGCGAGTACATTCAAAGTACTCACCTGGCGTGTCATGCCAGATTGCAGGTGATGCCGTGGTTGATTTTTTTCGAGGATCCTGAGGTTGCGCTCTAGGATGCGTCCCAGCCAGAGTCCCTGTGGAGTGGAGTTCATCACCGTCGTCGTCGTTTCGCTGCTACAAATTATTCCGCTACGAGATGTTCCGCTGCCAGCATAGAACTACCTTAGCAGGCGAAGTGTCGCCGTGCCCCTGTAACCGTTGTAATGTCGGACCCTTGTACCCTGTTTATTCGTAATAAAGAGCTGATTTGTTCTATGCCAAGCAGTGCGGTATTCCAGAAGACTTTCTCTGGGCTGGAATACGGGGTGTTCCGGTCTCTCTGAGCCGGGGTGCCACAACGATTGGTATCAGAGCAGGTCTGGCTGTAGGACGCCCTAGACAGCGCGAGCGTTAGAAATTGGTAGTTCAGAGTCTAGCTTGCTTGCTGCATTTGGTTGTTGCATTTGTTTGCTGCATAGCATGCATATAGACTTATTATATTGTCTCTAACGATCTTATCTTGTGAGTGTAGGTGGTATCGGTGTCGTCCACTACCTGCACCCTCCAGTTTTGCATACCTGCTCTTTGGTGTTTGGTGTCATCTCTGTCCCAGCGGAGTGATGCCGAGGTACCTAGTGGTGTCGATCACTTGCAGGATTGATGCACAGGTATCGCACCAATATTTTCTTTTCAGCCACACCCCTCGTTTCGGTGGTAGACATGTTTCTACCCCGGATCTTGCCATCCAACCCGCTGCTTTGGCAACCCTTACTGGTCTTTGTTATCAGAAAAGGGCAATGCCAGTAGACCCTTCTTTCCACCGCTATCTCACCCATTCTCTGGACGAGTACGGTTCCCTTCCATACGCTTGATGATGATGCGGCCGTGACAGCAGTATCAAGCTACATGATCACCAAGTCCATCCTCACCTCCGAGCCCGCCCAGATGCAACCGGTGTTGAGCCAGTGCTTGGTGTAGCTCTGTTTACACCAACAGCTCCACACACTGATCCACTATCGTGCACACCGCCACAGCATATTAGCTCGTAGTACTGGAGTTTCCTCGAGAATTGTGTGCTTAAGTAGGCACGCATAGTGAGGTGAATAGCTGTAAAATGTGATGTTGCTTGTATGCAATCTTGATGCTTTGTGTGCTTTTGTTTGAGTCGTTTCTCTTGCTTCTTTCTTTGGGCCTTCGGTGTTACCTTATTTTCCCCTTATGAAAGTTGCTCATCAACCTACACCGGACTCGAAGGATCAGTGATGAATTCAATTATTTGGAAGCTCAGCTAAGCATTATGGAATTCTCAGCCGACCGCATTGTATTGGGAGTATCTGATCTGAATGCAAATGATATCCTAGCTTGATTATCAGCATCAAGTTTACATCAGTGTGCAGTCATCACAGTCGTAATGAACCAGCAGGAAGACGAGCTATGTGCAAGACCCACATTATATTCTCAGTTAAAGGTATGGTCCATATACAAAGTTTGGTTCTGCTTTGAGTAAAATTTGAAGCGTGCTATCCCTCAAAAGCAAGTCAGAATGTGCCATGTATCCAGTACTCAGCAAGAAGGATTGTCCGACAAATCCTTTTCATCCAAGTAATCAACAGCAGCAATATCAAGGGTATATATATGTATGGCATTCAGTCTGCATGTCAGAGAGAGAAGCTTCTGGAGTAAGCAACCCAGTTTTCCTCGGCACGCTACCAGGGAAGCTTACGACGCAAGGTTCAGCAGCCTTCCTCAGTACGATATGTGGATAGCTTCCAGTGTAAGATACTCAGCCTTCTTCGGTAAGCCACCACAGAAAGTTTCCGGCATAAGGCACCGAATCTTCCTCAGTAAGCAACCAAGGGAAAAGCTTCTGAAGCACGGTACCCAGTCTTCTTCAGCAAGCTATCCCGGCAAAAGCTTCAAGCATAAGATATCCAGTCTTCCTCAGCATGCTACTCTCAGATAGCTTCCAGCACAAGCTATCCAGTCTTTGTCAGTATGGCACTACCAACAGTCATCGTCATTGGTACAAGTAACTATACAGTGAGTTGGCAGTGCATCTCAAGAATCAAATCCGCAACAGTTTGGTTAGAAACACGAGCTAGTCAGGACACCAGTCTACTTCGAGAATAAAATTTTCAGTTACACCTACCTTCATATATATTGTGAACATGCTGCCAAGGTCATTCAAGTCACTCGTATGATGATACAAGCACGGTGAGAATCCAACAAATCCGTGAATATGTAAGAGGAAGAAAGCAAGTTATATACCTCAGTGTGATGCCATGTCTGACAAGCTATGAAGCAAGACAATGATGGGACAACAATCCTGACAGTGGATATCAAGGCCAGCTTCCTCACACCCGACAAAGTGGTATCATCAACCTCTGTCACTGTCATGTATGATTGACCACAGCAGTGAGCTCTATACAAGTAACTGTGAACCTGGTATAGGATCCTGATGAACCCTTGCTCACCTCTTCCTGGTAACGACACCACGCCTGTGTTCTGAGCTACTTTCGGCCGTCCAGGGTGGATGCCTCCTTTATATTTCTCTTTTCAACAACTGTCCCGTGTTCTGAGCTGCTTTTCGGCCGTCTCGGGCAGCGGTTGAGTTTCTTTATATAGCAGTGACCCTATGCTCTGAGCTGTTCTTCGGCCATCTTAGGGAACTGCTACATTCTTCTTATCAACACTGCCTCATGCTTTGAGCTGCTTTTCAGCCGTCGTGAGCCATGGTTGAGTTATTTCAGTAATGTCCCAGATCTGAGTTGTAAAGACCGTTCTGGTGGCTACTGATTTATTTGCCAATTTCATGCAAAGGTTCGGATGATCATTTCCCTACAGTTAGAGCTTGTGAGATGATAAACTCGCCAATTAAATGTTGCTGCACTGCCTGAGGATAAGGATAAGGTATGTTTACCGGAATATTGCACCTGATAGTACCTATGGTCACACGAAGGATTAAGGACATATATGGCCAAGCTCTTTCAGCAAAAGATTCAGAAAAAGAGACCAATAATGAAGGAGCAAGCCTGGCAATACAGGTATGAAAATCGTTGCAGGAACAATACGGTACAGATACCCAAGACCGTATGATTCTGTATCAATCACCAGGGATATACACCCCAAGAGAGTTATGATTCTCAGCATTGTTTTGAACCTGGAGGACATGCATCTACTTGAGTAACCCGATGCAAGGAGTACATGTTTTTTGTCCACCGGGGAAATTTGTTCACAACTCCCTTGATACTATCAGTGCTGGATAAAACAATGTCACGTCAATTGGAAATCACTCCCGGACTTATGGAAATTCCAGTCATGATAATATCAGACAGGCCAGTACACATAAAAGAATTGGAGTCAGAGCAAGGATGAACGTATGAAGGAAGGCCTATCAGAATGTGGGATACAGTGAAGCCAACCACCCCAGAGCAAGGCAGTCAGGCATATGAAATTCAGAGGGAACATAAAGGAAAAAAGGATACCTGAGTTGGAAACGGTTTCCTTAAGTCAGAATATTCATACTTGTTCCCTGAGCAACCAAATCTCGAGGACGAGATTTATCATAAGGGGGGTAGGTTTGAAACACCCAGATTTTTGGCCCTTTCTTTTTTCTTTCGAATTTCGTTGAATTTTTATTTGGAGTTCTTTTTCCGTGGCTATGTGGTCTTGAAACCTGGGGAGATCATCTCTTCTTCCTATCCCAAGTGGCTTGTCACTCTCAACTCCATCTCAATACCATGTCATTTCCATCTTAGCCCAACCCCAATATTTATTTATTGGGAATATTCCTTTTTCTATTAAAGGAATAACCCTGTTTGCCCTAGGTTGTGAAGCAACCTATATTTCTGCCATTCCAAAAATTCCCAAAAAATTCTCATAAATTCTTGGGATCAAATCTTCCACAAATATGTCAAAACCCATCCCTGCCTAGTTCAAAAATAATTCAGGAATATTCATTTCCTATTCTGTCCAGTATGGCACTTTGTGAAGGAAGTGCTATTTATATTTTCTTGATTGCCCTCAAAATTTTGGGAACTCTTTAATATCCAAATAAATACGACATGCCAAAATTCAGCTCCATTTGCCTAGTAAATCTTCCTCAGAAAATTTCCAAAGTTTCTAATTAGAGAGAAGCTTTGTGAAGGAAGTACTAACTAGGCTTATCCAAATGAGTTGAAATTTTGGTAGATCATTAATATGATCAAATAATTACTCTCCACCAAGTTTCATCTCCATCCAACAAACTATGTGAGCACACCTTCAAATTCTTGCTTCTGGTCACAATTTCAGTTTGTGAAGCAACTATATTTTATATTGCTTAAAAAATTCTGAAATTAATCCAGGACCTTAATATCCCTATATCATTTGAGCATGCCAAAATTCACATCATTTTACCAAGCCATTTCCTCCAGAAAATTCCCCCAAGTTTCTGTCTAGTGTGGAGCATTGTGAAGGAAGTACCATTTTTATTTATCCAAATGGTATGAAATTTTTGCAGTGCCTTCATATGCCCAAATTATCGTACTCCACAAGTTTTAAGCCCAATAAAATCATCTATGTGAGTGCTACTTCATGATTTAGCTTCTGGACCAGATTTGGTAGTTGTAAAGCAACTATGTTAAATACTGGTCCAAGTCATTTCAAAATCCACAGGATGATAGTCCTTCCTATCATAAACCTCTGTGACATCCAGGTTAGCTATTATCCCTTCCCGTTTGATCACTATATCATGCCCAAGTTTGATACAGCAAACTTTCTCTGAGCTATCCAATCAACCCAAAGTTCATTTTGTTGATCCATCACTTCAGGGAGGTCCTACTTTGGAAGGACTACACACTAGACCTGCTTTTTCTAGCCAGAGCGCACCCCATGCACCTGTGCATGCGGTGACCACGTAGCTGGGAGGCCATTGTCGCGCTCTGGATGGCGTTTAGCTTCGGACACTCCTCTGCTCGTCGTTCCCGCGCGTCCCACCGTGTCTACAGCGTCGACCACCCTCCCCTGCATCCACGTAGCCTCCTCCCCGCCCCTCCCGTCGTCGTCTGGACACAGACACCGCGTGCCCGCGAAAGAACAGTGGCACAAAGGTGCCCTCCCTACCCCACGCGGTGCGCCGCGGCTTTGCCCGCGTGCCTGGCACCTCCACTAGCTCCCTCTAGTCGCCATCAACACCTCCACGCGTACGCGGTCGCGCCAGAGGCATCAATCGCGTGTCCGCGACGGTTTCTGGCTACGGCATCCCCGGCCCGCCTATATAGAGGCTGTCCCCGAGCCCCTCGAGCACTCACACCTCCTCTCCTCCACCCCAACACCCTCCCCGACCTCTTCCTCGAGCTCAAGGAGCTCTTCTTCTCCTCCATTGGACGCCAAGGCCGCCTCGGTCCTCGCTCAAATACGAGCAAACCAAGCCCTCCCTCTCCTTGCTGCCACCACCAGAGGACCACCCGGAGCACGGCGACCCTCCCCGTAGCCTTAGCCTCTCGTCTCCGCCACCATAGTGCCCGTGCCCAACTCCGGCCGAAGCCACCGTCCGCCGCGCCCGAAACTATGGCACCCTGGCTCAGAGAACCGGTTTACCAGTGTTTCCAACCCAGAGATCAAGTCTTCTGGAAACACACAACAACTTGGAACAGAACAGAACTGAACTTTATTGATATATCTCGATTACAAGCTCATAATTTACATCGATAGCGAGGCCAGAAGCACATCAGGTGCTATGACATTATCTACATTATTTATGGAACATAGCAGGGCCTCGATACTACTTGGTAGAACTACGGCGTAGCGGAACATAGCGCGGAAAACTCCATCCACAGGGACACTGCTGTGGACACGGCCTAGTTAGCGTAGCACGAACCATCGGTACCTCCGTCCTCGGCTTCTCCTGCATCTGGCATGATACGCCAAGTGAGTACTTGGAATGTACTCGCAAGCTCATGGCAACCAAAACAATGCAGCAAACAATAGCATGGCAATGATCATATTAAGTACTTAAGTGCTCACAGTTACCAACTTACTCTCGTCCGGGTTGTCCCACAACCCTCGGAACGCTCATAATCCACTGAGCACTTCCGAACATAAGACAAGTTCTTCCATCATTATTATCATTGTTACGGTTGACCTTTCAGTGGCCTAGTACGGATTGTCCAATACCGTGGACGCGGCTATTCGAATAGATTCATACACTCTGCAGAGGTTGCGCACTTTACCCACACTATGGAGCTCCTGGCCTCATGCTCCCATTCGGGTGCACCGGTGCTGCTCCAACGAAACCTGCCTAACCCGTGACTCCTCTATCGTACCACCGACAATCATACCCTCCCAGGGTCATGTCCTGGGTGGCCCCTATGTTACCCCGTGACACCTGCCACCGTCGTGGCCACTAACTGTCCCAAACGGGGACGCCGGCAAAATAACTCAACTGGGCTCACAGGATTATCGTCGTCTACCTGATCAGGGCAGCACGCACGCATAACCCTCCCTAGTGTGGTGGTACCGATAAAAGAGCACAAAGCCAGACCAAGTCAAGGCCGTCCCATACCGGCAAATGTAGCTGCACGGATAAGTCCGGGTAGGTGACACTAGATCAACCAATTAGGTTTAGTGTTGACAAGCATTTATCAAGCATGGATTTTAATTGAGAATAAATTAACATGGTAGTAGCCAGGCATCTAATTAATTTACTATGAATTATCACATATTAAAAATAATGCATATAATTCAATTAAATAACCAACACTATTGAAATGCTTCATGCAATGGATGACATGGCTTGCCTTGCTCTGTTGGGTTGTCCACAAACTCCTGGGCTTCAAAACCAAAAGAATCTATTTCTGAAAATATTGTAAAAATGCAAAGGAAAATGTCACATAATACTGTTCTGTGCACCAGAAATTCTGTGAGCATGGGAAAAATACCAAATTTTTCCAGAAAATAGAGGAGATCAAGACAAACCCAGAGCAAAAAGAATCAATTGATTTGGACTTATGGATAAAAAGTTATGGACAGTCAAAGTTTCTGGTCAAAATTTGAATTAAAACAGAAAATAGAAAATCCAGCAGAGGGCCACGTCGAAGACGTATTTTCCGAATACGCCTCCACTTAAGTACCGGTTCGGACGTGGCAGAGTCACTGACGAGCGGGCCCCAGCTGTCATATTTGAACGAGGGAGAGAGGGAACAGAGAACTGCGGGGCTCCGGCGATGGTCGCCGGCGATACAGACGGCGGCGAGGTCCGGCGACTACAGGGATGGAACGAGCACTCCGAGACGAACACGCACGTACCAGCAGCTTTGCGAGAGATGGCCGGACGACGTCGGCACCTTCCTCTCCGGCGGCGGCGGCGCTCGGGTGTCGTCGGAGACGGCGATTCCGGCGGAGATTCGGTCGGGCAAGAGGTCGGGCGAGGTCAGGAGAGTGAGGTGAGCTCGCGGGTGCAGTTGGTTGAGGCTGGGATGAAGCGAATCGGCGAGGGGGTGGAGCTCGGGTGGCGGCGGTTCTCCGGCGAGATGCGAGGCCAGAGGGCCTCTCGGCCTTGGCTCGATGCTCGGGGGCCGATTGGGAGGTGGAGGAGTGGGGTGAGGAGCTCGGGAGGCTGGCCGTGGCCTTTTATAGGCGGGGGCGACCTCTCTGGAAGCTGGCCGAGCTCGGGCCACGTCGCCGGCGCCAGGACGCCGCGCTGGCTGGCTCGACGTAGGCGACGGGATAGGAGAGGGCAGGGGAGTTAAGACGGACAGTGGCGGCTAGTGGAGGAAGAAGACGAGCGGCAGAGCCACTGTGGCCGCACGGGCGCCATAGTGCCCGCGTGCGTGGAGGCCGGCGAGAGCTTCTCCGGCGAGGGGAAGGATCTAGGGCGGCCAGGTGGATGGAGAGGAGCTAGTCGGCGCACGGGGACAAGGTACAGCGACACGGGCAGCCGGATGCGTCTCGTCAGACATAGGCGTGGCGCAGAGCGCGCGTTTTGGCATGCCCGTGCCGTGCTCACCACGGGCATTGGCACTTGGAGGACACGCAAGTCTGGCGGACCTTGTCTAGCATGTTCTCCTTTGATCACTTAGCCTCTCCGTGCCTCTGGTTTGTCTAGATACACTCTGGTTCGAAGTGTAGCTTCAGCTACAGTTTCTGACAGAAAACTTGAGAGGGATCTAGAGGAGAGGTGAGCTGGAGATGGAGCCAATGGAGATGTCTTGGATGATCTATCTTGGAAGGACTCCAAGCTGGCCAAGTTAGAGAGAATTTCATCAAGATTTGAATATAGTTCATGTACAACTGCTGTTACTGGACCAGAAGAAAGATGAGCTTGTAGCACTCATCTGGTTGGTCTGCTGGAGCTGCATTTTGTTGTGGGACGGTTATTTGGTGGATAGAAGATGTCATAAAAATTTCAGCTCAATTGGATACCTCTAGCTGGTACTTCCTTCACAGAGGTTCAAAATGAGCAGAAAATTGGCAGAATATTGCTAATGAAAATTTGTACTGGGCAAGATGATATTTTTGGATATTGTGGCAAGATAGGTTCCCTAGTATCTCAGGGAATTGTTTGAGAGTTTTCTGAGTTGGGAAAATATGAGTTACTTCACAAAGGACTAGTACTGTCCAGAAGATAAATGGAGTTTTCTGGACAAAATTTTATACTGGACCATGAAATGTTTTTGAAGATTGTGGGTGTAGATGATGACAAGAAGGTGTGGTATTAATTTGGGATTTTTTCTGACCATCAGAACTATAGGTTGCTTCATAACCCATAGTGATGACAGATTTTCCCAAAGGAGGAAAATGAATAATTGGGAAAGATGAAGAATTAGAATTTGATCCAGAAGGTGAGTGACAAGATTTTGGCAAGATGATGAGGGCTTTGGATCATTGAGAGAAATTCATAAGTCCAAAGTCAATTGAAAAGGATCAAAAACCATCCAAATTTGCAAATAAAGCCAGAAAGATTTGAAAAGAAAATGTTGCCAAAAACCAGGGTGTCACAGAAACTCTGGCCGTTTCTGAGCTCCCCGGCGACCGCACCACCCTGGGATGGGTCCGTCTCGTCGCCCTGAGCAGACCGGTGGTCGGAGCGCCGCGTTTGGTGGCCACAGCGCCGGCGGCCATCGCCGGAGCCCGCCTCTGTCTCGGCCACGGGCGAGCGAGAGGTAGGCGACGACGACCTTGCCAGCAGGCCAGGCGGGCCCCACCTCCCGCGGACCCCACCCATCATCCACCCAGCCTCGGGCCCGCGCAGGACAAGTGGAGACGAATTTCTCAGAATACGTTTTCCAATAAGGAAAGCGTAATTCAGCACTGCTTTGGGGTGGAATACGTTTTCGTTGTTCTGAAAGCGTATTTCGGAAAGTGCGCTTTCTGTTTAAACCCCGCCGGCCGAAACTATTAAATAGCAGGCGTTCGTCCGTTAAGGCCAGAAATGAACAGATTTTTATTCGATATCTGCCTAACGAACGAACGGCCGTATCTCCGCGACCGTGACTCCGAATCAGGTGATTCAAAAGCCCACGATCTCAGTTCATCGAGCCCGTTTTGTTGGTATCATTTTCACCATGTTGTAACATTCTGAAAATGACCATTTTGCCCTTTCCCCCTAGTCAGCTCCGCCGAGAGGGAAACTTTTTCGGTGATTCTTTTCGCGAGTTCATCGCACCTCTCCCCGATGACTCCTTCATCCCCAGGCAAGCCACAACAGCCACTTGCATGATGGCATTGCAGTAGCCATGGTTTCCACTTGAATAGTTAATATTTGTTTGCTCATTTAAATGATTTTGTTAATACTTCAAATATGCTTGTGAGTCCATGTCTATGCTTATGCCATGCTCATCTAGTAAGTGAAATAATTAATTACTAATGTTATTCTTATCATATTATTCTTGTAATCATTTTAGATGCTAATAATAATGTCATGCTCATATGAACTGCTATGGTTTGATATGAAAATACTTGTGATATTCATGATCGTCATTATGCCATGCTCATCTGCATCCCGTAGACTAAATGAGTTATCATTGTTGATGATGTTATGTTAAATGGTTATGTTGCCCATCCATGTTTATGTTGATATCATGCTCATATGCATTGTCATTTTATTGTGACTCAGCTCATCACCATTCAAGTTGAACCTGACATTAATCGAACTTGAACAAATCTGTTGGCTGAGTCATGGTGCCACCGAATCGAGCTAACCAGTGCAGCCACACTTGCCTTATGGGGGGCCCTGATTCGGTTTATTGTCATGCCTCTCGCCAGTGCCTCCAACTAGGGAAGGTTATGTGCGTGCGCTACCCTGATCAGGTAGGCGGCCATAAGCCTTGAGGGTTCGAGTTGTATGGTATACCGAGGTCCCCGTTTGGGATGATGTTTTTGTTTGGCCACGATGGTGGCGGCCACAAAGGTGGCGGATGTCACGAGTTGGCATCGGGGCCACCCAAGACATAGCCCAAAGGGGAGTTTGTCGGGAGTGGCCGGGAGAGTGTCATGCAATTGATTGGTTTTGTCGGAATGTCGTTGGTCCACCCGAATGGGAGCACGTGGCCATGAGTTCCGTGGTGTGGGTACAGTGTACTAACCTCTGCAGAGTGTATAATCTATCGATAGCCGCATCCTCGGTCATGGACACAGTTCGTAGTAGGTCACACTATGGGTCAACAGTAATAATAATCTGAATAATAATAACCCCGGTTCGATGAGAAACGAAGTTGGTTGATCTTTATGTGGTCACGAGATGATCACAATGGTATTCTTGATGATGCTTGATCATGAGGTGATCGTGTGATGATCACGACGGTAAGAAAGATTGATATCTATGGTGGTTACGAGATAACCTCTGAGCAGAGTAAGTTGGTCCATGAGACCTTAAACGTCGACCCCCCCCTTGCATGCTAGTGCTAGTATCACCATGTTCATATCATAAGCAACATGTATATGCCATGCTCATGTTGTTTTGGTAGTATTGTGTTCATCATTGAAGTTTAACCTGTAAATGCCATGCTGTTGTATGTCTTGATTGCTTTGGTTGCTGCGAGCTTGCGAGTACATTCAAAGTACTCACCTGGTGTGTCATGCCAGATTGCAGGTGATGCCGTGGTTGATTGTTTTCGAGGATCCCGAGGTTGCACTCTAGGATGCGTCACAGCCAGAGTCCCTACGGAGTGGAGTTCATCACCGTCGTCGTCGTTCCGCTGCTAGAAATTATTCCACTTCGAGATGTTCCGCTGCTAGCATAGAACTACCTTAGCAGGCAAAGTGTCGTCGTGCCCCTGTAACCGTTGTAATGTCGGACCCTTGTACCCCATTTATTCGTAATAAAGAGCTGATTTGTTCTATGCCAAGCAATGCCGTATTCCAGAAGACTTTCTCTGGGCTGGAATACGGGGTGTTCCGGTCTCTCTGAGCCGGGGTGCCACACGCTGAAAGCGTATTTTCCCAAATACGCCTTCTGCTCTCAGCTCAGCACCGAACTAGTTAAATTACGGGCATTCACTGGTTAAGAGCAAAAATGAACAGATTTTGTTTGTTTTCTTCCAAACGAATGAACGGCCACAACTTTTTAACCGTAACTCCGAATCAGCCCGTTCGAGAGAGAAACTTTTTCCGCGGGATGATCGCACTCCTTCCCAGAGCATTCTTCAACCCCCAGGCAAGCCGACCACTTGATATATGCCCTAAAGCATTGCTCTGTGTTATTCTTGTGTGTTTAACTTAATGAACATGTCCGTGTTACAAATATTTAAACTCCTGATAGTTCATATATTTATTGTTCACATTACTTGTTAGCGTTTACCATTACCGCACTAATGACTCGTTGTGATATAGTATTGAGATACGTTGTTATATTATTATGCTGATATGTTTGGATTATCATTATTGTTGAAATATTAAAGAATAATACTTAATGACAACAACCTCCTCCATCGGCTGGATCGAGTCATAGTGCCACCAAACCGAGCTATCCAGTGCAGCCACACTTGCCAGTATGGGACGACCCTAGCTAACTAGGTCTATTGTCTTGCCTCTTATTAGTACCTCCAAAGAGGGGAGGTTATGCATGCGTGCTACCCTGGCCCGGTAGCCGGCGATAACCTTGTGAGCCCAAGTTATATGGAACCCGGGGTCCCCGTTTGGGACAGTTTTGTTTGGCCACGACGGTGGCAGGTGTCAGGAGTGACACAGGGGACACCTAGGACATGACCCTGAAGGGGTATGATTGTCGGTGGGACCGTAAGAGCGCCAGGCAATAGACAAGTTTTGTTGGAGTAGCACCGGTCCACCCGAATGGGGACGTGTACTGATGTACGAGGCCGGGAGCTCCATAGTGTGGGTAAAGTGCGCGACCTCTGCAGAGTGTAAGAATCTATTCGAATAGCCACGTCCACGGTATTGGACACAGTTCGTACTAGGTCACACTATTTGGTCCGTGTCAAGTCTGGAGGAATAAATTATATAAGTTTATTTCTTAGAATGAATTAGAGAATGGTAAGATTTATCAGACTTGTAGTATAGATGCATGGGCATCGGTTGATGTCAGGAATATGAGATGATAGCTATCGGATTCTAGGATCTGCGTCCAAGAAACTTCTCCAAGAACTTAGGATTCGAACTCTGGGGACTTTGCTTGGCAGCATACGACAGGATTACTGCGGGGACGCGACGGACTCACTGGCTCTCACCGGACACGAAGGGGACGCGCGAGCTACCCAGATTTGGGCCACCGTGCGGTGTAATACCCTACTCCTGCCTGTGTTGGATTGCTCTGTGATGGAGAGCTTGTGGCTCCAAGTACATGAGGTGTGTGGGAGAATGAATCGATCCCCTTACATGGAAGCGGCCCTGCCCCTTTTGTAGTACCTTGGTCCTCTTCCCCGAAAATATGAGCGGGAAAGGGTTGCCACAGGGCGGCAATTCAAAAGGGGGACAAGAGCGCGGGCTTATCCTGACTAAAGGCGGTCTCCGCCTGCCAAAGTAGCTCCTTGTGACGCGCTGGTGGGCTTGGTGATGACCTCTGTCCTGGTGCGCTGATCCGTCCTGATCTTCTATCACCAAAGAGGAAATGTCTTGGGGCTTGTTTTGGGGGAGGCAGATGCCACTGCTCCCTTATCACCAGAATGGAAGCTGGGCTTGGTCACGCCCCGCCGTCCTTATCCTGACAGCGGGACGTCACCCATGTGCTGGGCGTGGAGCCCTGCGGCTGGCGTTGTACGACCTGCCTCGTGAGGAGGCCTCGCGAAGGGAGCCTCACGAGGCATCCTGGCGAATGGCGGCCTCGCCAGGGTCTGGCCTAGCGGCGAGGGGCCTCGCGAAGCTCGCCCCTCGCGAGGCGGCTTCCTCCGGAGCGGCCGCGACAGGGCCACTCTCATGGGCCGGCTGTCGAGCGCGGTCTTCTGGGCCAGAGGCAGACGGGCCGTGGTACCTTGGTTCCCACTGGGCCGACAGTAGCCCCCGGGCCCGCGGCGCGCACGTTCTGCCCATTAGGGATGAAACGCCATGGGGCCCACTGAGCTGCCGGGCCCATAGGCGACGCGTGGCGGCTTTCACGGGGAGGGTCGCCCCCACTCCCCACGACTCCTCGGTAACCGCCGTCTTGGCGATAATGCCTGCCTGCTCGGGGCGCAGGCGCGTCATTGCTCTTCATCCCCATCTTGCCCTTTCGTCCCGCGCGAGCAGCTCCCCTCTTACTCCTCCTCCAATTTCCAATCTCTCCTCTGTCATGGCACCAGGCAAGAAACCCGCGGCCGCCGAGGCCTCCTCCAGCAAGAGCTCCCCGGTGGCGGAGCTTGGTCCGGCCTTGCTGCCGGCCACCTTCAATGAGAACGGGCTGGCCAGGGCCCGCCCCCTATTGGCCTCGGCACACTTAAAGGGAGGCGCCAACGAGATCTGGCCGGGCTCGGTCCCACGGCGCGACCTTGGCCCCACGGTAATCCCTGTCTTCTTCCACTCGCTCTTCGCCGGGCTGGTGCCGCCCTTCTCCGACTTCCTCTATGCCATCCTTGAGCATTATGAGATTTGCCTTCTCCACCTTCATCCCAACTCCGTCCTCGTCCTTGCTCTCTTCGCGTACCTCTACGCGGCCTTCCTGGGAGTGATGCCGTCCGTGGCGCTCTTCCGGGCCTTCGACAGTTTGCGGGTTTTTTCTTTTGGGAACCACCGCTCCGGAGGTGCCTCCTTCCGCATCAACGACGAGATGGGCAAGGCTTTTCTCGACATGAAGATCTTGAAGAAGGTGGAGAACTTCAGGTCGTGCTGGGTTTATGTTGATGCCCAGCGGACTAGTCCTCTCATGGCGGTCCCCACCGAGCCGGCTGAGAAGATCCCCCACTGGGAACACAAGAAGCTTGGCGGCGCTGCCCTGAGGCCGATCCTGACGAGGCTGGCGGAGCTGCGCAGGGCTGGGCTTACGGCGGGCATGATTGCCAAGGAGTTCCTCCACCGCCGCATCATGCCCCTGCAGAAGCGCTCGCACCCGGTGTGGGACAACACTGGACCCGGGGACCGGATCAGGCTAGCACGGGAGCCCCTCTCGGCCGAAGCCATGGCCGACGCTTGGGAAGTTTTATTCCCAGAGGAGGCAGAGGATGTGCCTTATGATGCGCGCCCAGTGCACCGCTGGTCCAACAAGGCTGAGCTGGTCGCGGCGATGCCCCAGTTCAACCAGTGGGGGCTGATTCAGAAGGACCTCGAGGAGCCTGAGGAGCTTCTTGAGGATTCTTCGAAGACGGGGTCCTGCTCAAGCAACCACGAGGCCTCCGACTCCAGGCAGGGGAGCAGGGAGGAGTCGTCTCCGCCACCCCTCCGTCTCTGCTGGCGCGTCGTCGGCTTTGGCTGGGCGAGGACGAGGGCGATGACGGGGACGCGTTTCGCGTCGTGCCGGCCAGGCCCATGCCGGAGAGGGAGGGAGGAGGCGATGCCGCGGAGAGCGACGAGCCCCGCGAGGAGCGGGAGGAGGGGACCACCGTGGCTGCCGTCCCTGACAAGAATCGCGCCGCGCCCTCAGGCGGCCGCCCAGGCGCGGTGCGCGATGGGGGCAGCAGCAGTGGCGCCATCAAGGAGCTGAAGAGGAGGCGCTTCTACCCCAAGGACGAGTGAGTTCCTCCGCCCCTTCCTATCGATCCCTGCTTCCTGGCTACTGCAGTCCTGATGAGCTGTCGCCTGCGCAGGAGCTCCGAGCCGGCCGCCGAGGAGGAGGAGAAGACCAAGAAGAGGAAAGCCAAGGTCGAAGGGCCCTCCCCTCCTCTGAACACCTCCTCGCCTGCCGTGCCGACGCCCCCGGCGGCGAGACCGGGGGGTGGCAAGGAGACCACGCTGGCACCTCCCGAGGCAGTCCCCGTCATCGGTGTCCAGATGGCGGGGAAGGGGGGCGAAGCGCCGACCCCTCCCCAGCGCACCACGCCTGCCACGGTGGAGGCCAATGCAGCCCCCACGGGAGCCACCTCCGGGCCCGGGCGCTCGGACCCTGAAGTGTTCAGGGCGGCGCCGGAGCACGGGACGACACCGCCGGCGCCGGAAGTGGCCATCCCTGGCCCCCCGCGTTAGACGGCGAGCGCAACCCCTGCCAGGGGCGATGGCGCGGGGCAGCCGGAGGGGCTCGAGGTTTTGCCCTCCTACCTGCCGACGCCAGCAGGCGATGACGAGGCCCGGGTGAGCCGCGCCTTGTTGCTGCGGGAGAGCGGTACTGCGCCCTGGAGCGGGGCCGTCAATGGTGTCAAAGCGGCTCTGGAGGCCCTCGAAGGCGAGCTCGGGAAGGAGGCGGAGCTCTGCGCGGAGGAGCGGCGGAGGCTGTCGGAGGGGTGGAGCTAGCTTCGTGAGGCGGCGAAGCTTGACCGCCGGCGGGTCGAGGAGGCGCAGGCGCAGCGCGAGCAGCTCGCCAAAGAGGCCCATGCATGCCTCGCAAAGGCCCTCGAAGATGCCCAGGAGTCCAAGCGGCAGCGGGAGGAGGCAGACGCTTACGAGAAGACACTCCAGGAGCAAGCTGCCTCGCGTGAGCGCTGGCTTAAGGCGTGGGAGGAGGCTGCGGAGGCCCTCGAGCGCCGGCTCGCATCCCGCGAAGCTGAGCTCCCGAAGCGCGAGGAGGAGATCCTTAGGTCCCAGGAGGCGGTCGCTACCCGCGAGGCGAACGCCAAGGCCCGGGAAGGCGAGCTCGCGACATCTGCGTCCGCGCAGGAGGCAGAACGGGAGCGCCTGCTGGCGAAGAAGCACGAGCTGGCGGCTGCCCAGGCTGCTCTCGACGAGCAAAGGAGCCCCGCGGCCAAGCGGGACGAGCTCCAAGCCGAGGTTGACGACCTCAAGAAGCAGCTGCTGGACACGGATGCCACCGTCGAGGAAGCGTGCCACGACCTGCTTTCCCAGGCAACGACGCGACTCTTCAGCAACCTCCACCGCCTCGACGATCGCTTCGACTTCGGGCGGGTGGTGACCCCTGTCCCGGCGGAGCTCCGTGAACCCCTCGAGGAGGCTATGAGGGAGCGCGTGGCCGGCTTTGTCGAGCTGTACGCCTTCGAGCCTGAAGTCAGTGGCGGCAGCGGTGAGCCCCCTCACGACGGCGGTGGGAGCGGCGGCGGCGGCGCCTCACGCGCCTGAATTCCCCTTGACCTGTTGTTGTAGTAGGGTAGACGTGGCCCCGCAGGGGCATAAAAACACTTGCATGGTACTTTTGCTGTAAGCACTTAATGATTTACGCGTTTTTGTTTTCCTCTCGAGGCCCTTATTTCCCTTTTACATTGCCTTCATGCCCTGTGTCACTGGGACCCATCCCCCAAGGCGGGCTACACCGTCGATGGGATGCCCAGAGCGTGCGCTCGACAAGGCCAGAGGGTGTAGGGCTCTTAGGGCTAGTAGGAGTCCCTGAGGCGCGATGCTCAGGGTCCCCCCCCCCTTGACGCGCAGGCAGCTCGTGCCAAGGAAATCAGGAGGCCACGAGAGAGAAACGAGAGGGAAAGGACCTGAGGGGTGCTTTAGACTTAGCTCCTTCGAGGCATGCGGCTTGGGGCGAGTCCTTCGCAAAGCGCGGCTCGTGAGGCGCAGTCCCCATGAGGCCTTCCGCCCGCAGGACGCCGCTCACGGCGCCTCCCGAGGGGGGGGCACCTGAGGCCTTCGCATCCTGCACTAGGAAAACTGCCAAGTTTTTGCAAATAGTGCAGCAGGGCGCGCTCGCGAGGTCGCCTGTGGGTGTTACGCGAGGAGACAAGAGCACCAAGGACCTGGTGAGGTGACGTGCACGGGAGCAGGCCCGCTAGCCAGAGCTCAGTCGCTTGGGTTTTTCAGTGCTGCTGGGACTGACCCGAGCACAGACACCGTGCCCAGCCCCCGCTCGCGTGATAGGCACGGGCGAGACCATGAGCGAGCGCCCTGCAGCGGCAAGCACACGGGATTTTGAAGGAAATAAGCTTTACTGATGCATGAAGCAAGTTCATTACATATCAGAAAGATACATGCTGCCGTGTTTGACACGGGTCAGCTTGAGGATGTGACGGCCGAGGGCCCCTCAAGTAAGCCACCAGCGTGGAGCATGGGGCATCCGCCAGCACTGAGCATGGGGCTTCCACGAGAGTGGGAAGGAGCTCTCACGTGCCGAAGGCAGCGTGGGTAGAGAGAGCCCCGGAGCGTGTACAGCTTCATGTCGCTCGTATCCGTGGAGCATGGATAGAAGTTACGGTGATGGCGGGCGTTCCATGTGTTTGGTACCGGAACACCCGCCTCCGTCATGAGTGGGGCTGTGGTGGGCCGGTGGGCGAGTGTTAACCACCTCCGTAGTCCTTGCGATGTGGGGCTCCAGGCTCATGCGCATCAGCCTCACGAAGGTGGCTGCGGCACCCTCCACGCCGAACGGCATGCGCGTGAACCAGGGCGAGCCTGTGGCGATGCGCGGAGGAGGGAAGGGGCCTGCGGGGCAAGCCTGGTTGAGGGCAATGAAGTCGACGCACATGCACACGCTATCGCGCGGCCTGGCGACGGGGGTGAGGCTGGCGATCCTCCTGGGGTGGGGGGCTTCATGGGCGATTCCAGCATCCAGGGGCTTGTTGACCTCTTGGATGACGACTTCCTGCTTCTTGGGCGCTTGACGAAATTCCTCATGCTTGACGGGCCACGCGCTCCGGCGCGCGGCTGAGTGGTGCTCGATCACCTCCCTCGGCAGGCTGGGCGCGCCTGATGCTATCCAAGCCAACACATCAGGGCACGCCCGGAGGAAGGTGACGAGCGTGCCTTCCTATTTGGGGGAGGTCCCACCGCCAGCGGCGAGCGAGGGGCCGGCTTCGCCCCCATCCAGCGACGCCTTCTTGGACTCGACCCTCTCCTGAGGGAGCAGGGGCTTCGTCTTCACGAGCGTCTCCTCGGCAGGCCCAGGCGTGTCTTCGTCGGCCGGGTACGCGACGGAGGCAGTTTTGTAGGCGTGCTCGAGGGTTTGCAGCGCATCCTTCTCGTCATAGCGGACGGTGAGGGTGCCGCGGCAGCCGGGCATTTTGACGAGGCCGTAGGTGTGGTGGGTCGCGGCCATGAACTTGGTGAGTGCCGGGTAGCCCAAGATGGCGTTGTAAGGTAGGCCGATGTGAGCCACATCGAAGACAATGAACTTCGCACGGTAGTTCTTGCGGGTACCGAAGGTGACGGGAAGGCGCACCTGCCCCAGGGGAACCGTGGAGCCGTCGGTGATGCCCAAGAAGGGCCTGGTGGGCATCAAGCGCTCGTAGGGCACTTGGAGCATCTCGAAGGTCTTGATGTAGATCACGTTGAGGCCGGCGCCTCTGTCGATGAGGGTCTTGGTGACGGCGACGTTGCTGATGGTGGGGGTGCATAGCATGGGGACCGTGCCCGCAGCGCTTGAAGACTTGGGGTGATCATTGGAGTCGAAGGTGATGGCGTATTGGGACGTCATGGAGGATGCGGTCCTGGCAGTCGCGCGCACTCTCGAGGGCTGCGCGCGCGTCCGGGGGCGCGCGGTGGACGATCTGGCAGCTGTCGCCGTCGCCGCCCGGCGCGAGCGAGCCGGGTGACGGCTCCGGGGCGCGCGCGGCGGGGCGGCGCTCGACCACGTCGCGGTTCGGAGGAGGAGGAGGAGGCGCGTCGTGCCCGGTGCGGTCCGCGCGGGACGGCGAGGCAGGCGGGGAGCGGGAGGGCTCTTGGCCCATCGCGCGCGGCGTTGACGAGCTCGGTGATGCGCCCAAGCCAGGCGTCATAGGCGTCCTCGGTGGGGCGGTAGCGCAACAGCTCCTGCGCCATGAGCAGCGCAGCGCGCGGAGCGGGTGGATCGCGGCGCGCAAGTGAGGAGGTGGCGGCGGAGGGGTCATGCACCTACTCGTTCACCGACGGGTGGGCGGAGGAGGCCACGCGCTCCCCAACGGGGTCGGTGGCGGCGGGCGCCGCGGGGACCCTGACAGTGGCGCGGCACGCAGCGCGTTCCCGGCGAGCGGCAGCGGCGTCCTTGTCGATGCCGACATCGAGCTCGAAGGTGCGAATACGGCAAGACCCCCTACCTGGCGCGCCAAATGTTCGAGTCTAGGATCTGCGTCCAAGAAACTTCTCCAAGAACTTAGGATTCGAACTCTGGGGGACTTTGCTTGGCAGCCTACGACAGGACTACGGCGGGGACGCGACGGACTCGCTGGCTCTCACCGGACATGAAGGGGACACGCGAGCTACCCAGGTTCGGGCCACCGTGCGGTGTAATACCCTACTCCTGCCTGTGTTGGATTGCTCTGTGATGGAGAGCCTGTGGCTCCAAGTACACGAGGTGTGTGGGAGAATGAATCGATCCCCTTACATGGAAGCGGCCCTGCCCCTTTTGTAGTGCCTTGGTCCTCTTCCCCGAAAATATGAGCGGGAAAGGGTTGCCACAGGGCGGCAATTCAAAAGGGGGACAAGAGCGTAGGCTTATCCTGACTAAAGGCGGTCTCCGCCTGCCAAAGTAGCTCCTTGTGACGTGCTGGTGGGCTTGGCAATGACCTCCGTCCTGCCGCGCTGATCCGTCCTGATCTTCTACCACCAAAGAGGATATATCTTGGGGCTTGTTTTGGGGGAGGCAGATGCCACTGCTCCCTTATCACCAGAATGGAAGCTGGGCTTGGTCACGCCCTGCCGTCCTTATCCTGACAACGGGACGTCACCCATGTGCTGGGCGCATAGCCCTGCGGCTGGCGCCGTACGACCTGCCTCATGACGAGGCCTCACGAAGGGAGCCTCGTGAGGCATCCTGGCGCCTGGCGGCCTCGGCAGGGTCTGGCCTGTCTGCGAGGGGCCTTGCGAAGCTCGCCCCTCGCGAGGCGGCTTCCTCTGAAGCAGCCGCGGCAGGGCCACTCTCATGGGCCGGCCGCCGAGCGCGGTCCTCTGGGCCAGAGGCAGATGGGCCGTGGTACCCTGGTTCCCACTGGGCCGACAATAGCCATGCGATGGCTTTGGGATAAATGGTCGGATGACCGTAAGAACTTGGGTATGATCCGGAGGGGTCATGAGAGGAAACTTGATAAGAAACCTGCATCATTATGCTTTACCTTACTGTATTTACTTCAACAATCATCTTGCTAAATAATCCTGCAATGGCATAATGATTAATATTGCTAGGTAGTCATACCATGTCATAATAGATAATATTGCTCTAATAATTGAGACATGTTTGAATGCCATGGATTGCTTTGCTTGGGGTATATGTTGGTTTGGTTTGCTTGCGAGTACATTCTAAAGTACTCAGCGGCCTTCAACGTGGCCAGGATCACCTAAGGATCCATCTTCCCCGGCGAGGAGCCGGAGCATTCGCGGGCTAGAAGAGTAACCCAGTCAGATCCCTGTGGATTGGAGACACTCCAAGACCATGCTGCCTTGGATAGTGTTTTTCCGCTGCCATCTTTCTTGTAAGATGCCATCTAAAGACTTATAAATCCATTAATAGATGTGCATGTGTTCATGATACTTGTTGTAAAGGCACGCGCTAGTGTGATTTCCTGGGCTGGCGAGTGCGGCGACCGTCTGGCTACAGTGGTATTCAGGCGGGGTGCCACAAAATAATTATTCAAAACTTTTATGCTCGGCTTTCTCATAATGATCGGTCCATGCTCGATACTTCTTCTATTGGTTCCTTTATGAAGAGAACTGTTGAATTCAGATGGTGTCGTGCGTACGACCATCTATGGGGCCATCTAGCCCCTTTGTGGTTCGACTAGGGAGATACTTAAGCACAAAGAGCAGAATCAGTAGGAACGCAAAGGATTTACCTAGGTTCGGGCCACCGTGAGGTGTAAAACCCTACTCCTGCTTTGTGTATTGGATGTGTTTGAGCTCAAGTACAAGGAGCGCTTCTTGCCGGCAAGGTGTAGGAAGAGTAGCTACGCATGCAAAGTGAGCAAAGTGTCGACCCTTGTAAAGGTTGCCCTGGCCCTCCTTTTATAGCTCAAGGGGTAACCACAGTGGCAAAACAGTCATTACAAGTTGATTAGATAGCAAACAGTGCTATCATACCTAACTCTGCCGGATTAGGACAAAAGCATTTATTGCGCCGTTAGGTGTCATGTGGAAGAGGAGCCCCGGCAAGGTTTCTGCACCGCTCGCCCAGCTACCTCTTATTATCTTGACACGCCTCCTTTACGGATGTCATTAAAGTTAGTCCTCCTTCCAGCAGGCTGACATGTGCCCCAACAAACCTCACCAAACTGCTTGCGCGGTCGACACCTCACCAATTAGCGATTAGCAGCTCGGTGCGGTGGAGCGCTGACGAGCTAGCAAGGGCTTGCTGGCACGGAGCTTGCTGGGCCTTCATCTTGCTGGCTTGGACCTTGCTGGCAAGTATCTTCTTCATAGCTAGCACAAGTCATGTGCTTCTTGATATCTTGTATTGATGTTCTCCTTAGCGGCTGCGCAACTAGGCCTTGAATCTTGATCTTGGTAATCTTCGGCAAGCCCTGGACACTGGGAAGGCTGCTACTGTCTGTGCATAAGTCAGGGTATAAAACACCCATGTTTTATACACCGACAGGAGCCCCCGGGCCTAGGCCACACCCGCGTCCAAAGCGTCGTTGGGCTAGGCCAAAACAATGCACAGACACGCGGTGGGAAATTACCGCCGTAATTTTTGCAATGATGATTTTCCTCCAAGCACGCCCACGCCGCGCATTAAATGCGGGATGCAGGAGTGGTGGACTGTAGCAGTTATTCCGCGGTAGTGCGCCTGCAATGGCGCTGCCAAGGCAAACAGTAAAGAGCCAGCCCCCTCGCGCCTTCCCCATAAAAAGGTAACCACGAGGGGACGCTGCTCATTCACCATTGCTTCCCTCTGCTTCATCTTCTTCCTCTAACCAGAACAGCTTCCGCCGCCGCCGCTGCCGGTTCACACCTCACCTCGACTCCCTCTTTTCTCCCTGAGCCCTTATGGCACCCAAGAAGACCGACGCAGCGGGAAAGAAGCCTGCCAAGCCTG
Source organism: Elymus sibiricus (assembly GCA_039707655.1). Taxonomy (NCBI): domain Eukaryota; kingdom Viridiplantae; phylum Streptophyta; class Magnoliopsida; order Poales; family Poaceae; genus Elymus; species Elymus sibiricus. The sequence goes on from CM077674.1 coordinate 262,303,307, forward strand.
TCGATCCCAAGGCGGACAAGAAGAAGAAGGAACTAGAGGAACTGGAGAAGTGGCGGAGGGAGAATGTGGTATTCTCGCCGCCGGCTATGGATGAGAATACCTTGATCAAGAGATATGCCTATATGTGGGGATGAGACACCAAAGATCACGATGCCCCAGTGGTGCTCCCCACCGGAGGCAAGACCCCATCAGATTCGTATCCATTTTTCTACGTGTACTTCTATTGCGGGTGGGTTCCTCCATTTTCGGATTTCTTCAGCACAATGATGTACAACTTCGGGTTTAGACTGTTGGATTTTACCCCAAATGCAATTACTTGCATGTCAGTTTTCGCCCATTTGTGTGAGAATTTCATTGGAGTTGCCCCCAATGTCAATCTGTTCTGCCATTTCTTCATTCCTCGCATCGAAGGTAAAGCGCTCTCTGGCAGTGTCACATGGATCCCGAGGGCCAAGAGCAAGGACCAGTATCTTCCCGGGTAGCTGCACTTAAAGTGGGAAGAATGGCGGGCTGAGTGGTGTTGGATCCAGGAAAAGGATTTTCCCAGTTTCTGCTCGCACAGAGAGAGTCGTACGCGGCGACGACTGGAGCAATTTGGGCACCAGCGACAAGAGACTTGGCCCGGCACTGAACCGAATTGCTCGCCTTAAAGCCGCCAAGTTAACTATAGAGATGGTGGGTGCTGATTTCCTCCGGCGACGCATTGCACCGCTGCAGAAAAGGCAGAGGTTCACCTGGGAGTACCAGAACGCAGGTGATATCGTGCGATTGTATCCAGGGCTCGGCAACAATTTTACAATTCTAGAGCATGCCAGCCTCTATGAGCAGTTGTTCAGAACTACTGGCACGTTCCTCTTGCCGGACCAGATCATCCCATTGCATATCAATTCTGCCAAGGATTCTATCTTGGTGATGATGCCAGAATGCAACGCTCAAGGAGTCGAAGCTCTTTGGCCAATGCGCACTCTGGAGAATGAAATGTCCCGAGCTTCAAACTTGATGGAGAAGGCCACCCGGAAAGAGAGGGATCTCATCAAGGCCACCAAAGACAAGGAGCTGGCATACATCACCAGCAAAGCCGCAGAAATTGCTAGAATTAGCAAGGCTGGCAATTCTCAGGTTGCGGCAACTGAGGATGATGAAGAAGAACATCCTGACGAGGAGGCTGTCGAGGAACTCCAACAAGAGCCTGCCGGGAGCGAGGTTGCCGGGGGACCCAAAGATGAAGAAGAGGAAGGTCCTCAGGCTCCAAAGAAGAGGGCACGCATTCTTCGGAAGACGGCCAGACAGGAGCCAGTGCGCGCTTCTTTGCCAAAGGTTGGTCCTGTCGTGAAGAAAACGACTACCAAAACTGGCCACCAAGAAGAAGTGCGCCGGCAACCATCTCGGCGTCCACGAGCTCAGCGTCTATCTTCTCAACAAGAAGTTGTCGGCGAAATTGGGTCTTCTCAGCCGGCAAGTTCATCCCCTCCGGCACTCAAAAGGGCCAAGGAATCGCCCCCGCCTGCGAGATATGACCTCTCCATCCTCAGCGAGTCAGAAGACGAGGAGTAAGCATAATTGCCTTATCTTTACCAAGTCTTGACTCCATCTTGATTATGATTTCTGACTTGATTCCTTCTATTTTTGCAGAGACACAGAGCCACTTGTGCACTGGGCCAAGCGAGCCAAGGCTGCAGCGGAAAGCGAGCCTGCGGCAAGCACTAGGCAAGGGGGCGTATCCACAGATACCGCCATCATCAGCCCCTAGCCCAGCCCCCTGCGCGAAGTCGTGGCATGATTCCCGCTCGCCGGCACTGGCGCCGATGCTTCTTTTTCTGATCTCGACAAGGAGGTAGGAGATGGCCACCAGGAGGAAGAGCGCCAAGAGGCGGATCCTACCATGGTTCCTCTGTCAACCACTGTCTCGGAGAGTGCATCTCCAGCAAGGGCCTCCACCGATGAGCTTGTTCACACGGAAACCGCTCCGATAAGCGAAACTGCTGGTGACCGTGTGACGGCAACCCAGTTTGTCAGGGAAGGAACTGTCCTTCCTCAACAAGTGCAAACAGGTAATCCACTTGCTTCTGAGTACTTCCCAAATTTTTTGTTTTCTTTAACTTGACTTGTAAATTGATTTTCATTTTGTCCTTTGCTTCTGTTCCACTCTGCAGTTCCCACCTCTCCCGAAGAAGGGGAAATCCTTGTATAAGTGGTAGATATTGCAAAGGAAGCTGTTGATGAAGCCGCCAAGATAGCTGCTGAAGAGGCCACCAACTCTGCCATCGAGGAAGCAAGGGAAGTTGCCGGAGACATAAGGGAATCTTCCGACAGCATATCTGCTCCCATCCAGACAAGCACGGAGATGGTGCTGGTTGATGTTGACAGGTCAGACTCTATCGTTCAACCAACTGTGCCAACCACTCAGGCCTTGACGGATGTCTTGACGCTCACTACTTCCCAACAAGGATCTGAAGCCCCCAGTTCATCAGGTACTGGGGAGTTAAACTTTGATGAGGAAATTGCTCGTATCCTTGCCTCCATCCCCAAAAGCACTCTTGAAGATGACAACGCTATCGATAGCATAGCAGGCCTTGCCTTCCTAGAGACCATGGCTGCTGGTCTCAGGGATGTGCAAGAGCGTTATGGTAAGCGATGGGACAAACTTCAAGCAGAACACACGGCTCTGGAGGTGATCGAGGAGAAGCTGAAGAAGAAGGCAGAAGATATCCACACTTGGTACAACAACCAATCCCACAATCTGAGGAGGCAAGAGGAAAAACCTGTCGCCGCCCAGGAGAAGGCGACAGCCTTGGACGGCAAGCTGGCAGAGCGCGAGGCGCAACTCAATGCCCGGGAAAGGAATCTTGCCACACAAGAGGAGGCCCTTGCCGCCAAACTCCGCAGCAAGGATGAAGAAATCGGGAAGCTCCTTGAGCAAAGGATGTAGGAGCTGGAGAAGAATCATAAGGATTCCATTGAGACCCAAGCTCGAGAAAACGCCGCCAAGCTCAAGGAGTCTACTGATGAAGCTGCAGCTGCCACTGCCGCCAAGGCGGATCTTGATTCCCAATTGACCAAGCTGAAAGAGGAACTCGCCGGCAGTAGTAAAGAGGTCGAGACTCTCAAGGGTGAAGCACAGAAAGCAGCCCTCACCTTAGGGGAACTACAAACGTAGCTCTCATCCAAGAATCAAGATCTCAATACCGCCGTCAAGGTTGCCAAGGACTTGAAGTCTAAACTTGCCGGTCTGGAAACAGATCTCGAGTCCGCCAAGGAGCGGGAAAGAATCTTGACGAAGAAGTTGGGAACAGAGGAGGCCTTGCGCGTAGATGTTGAAACCAGGTTCAATCAGCTGCAAGAGAACCTCTCCCTCTAGACCAACGGTCTTGTCAACATTGCCGAGCACATCACCTCCCAAATTGCTGTCATGGACATGAGGAGCTGGGGCTTCACCATCAACGACAAGGAGGCCACCAGCGTCAGGCAAACCAAGTTCTTCGAGGGTCTCATTGACGCCTTGAAGACATATCATGAAGATAGATCTGCCTCGTTTGCTGATGAATCTCGGAAGTTTGCACGCAACGTCCTTTATAAGGTACTGCTCAAGTTTGCCCACCGCCATCCTGATCTCGATCTCTCCGGGATCTTTAGAAAGCTGCCGCAGAACACCGACATCACTGCTGCCGATAAGATCGCCGGTCCTCTTGCCGACAAGGTTCTCCAAGTCCCCAGGATTCAAGGGAATCGTCAGGATTAAGCTTGTCTTTGCATTCACCACAGTGTTGTCATGTAAAAGATACATTTGATCTTATGTTAGATCTGCACTGATTTTGTGATGTAATATAACTTGTGTTGATGAATGAATGTATGCTATGTCCCTTGTTTTACTTTGTATTTGTATGATTTTTTTTATACCCTACGCATACCAAAAGCTTGTCGGTGCGTACACTTGCCGCGAGCGCTTAGGGAACGGATACTTAGCAGCCTACCGGTAGTGTCGCTGTCGACAAGTTTTCCTTTGACATTTTCAAATGCAGCTACTTAAATTGTTGAGCGGACTCGAACCAAAATAAGAGCGCAACTGATTACGACAAGGTTCCTTCGCGTGCAGGTTTTTCATACAAACACAGAATCGTTCAAGGGAAATCGCAAATGTAACAAGGAATTTGTTTCAAAGTTTTTCAACTTAGCTTTTCCTTGTACTGTTTTTCTTGTTGCACAAAATGATCAATTGAACGTCATTAAGTGGTGTCCTCATCGTCACTCCCCCCGGGAAACTTGCACGCGAGGAATCCTTCTGTTCTTTGAGAAAAAGAAAGAAGAGAAAAGAGTGGTTTGGAAACCTTGACGGTCTATTAACCATTCTTATACAAGTCAAAGCGTAATCACAACATCACATGCATTATACACAAATAAATATGTACTTTGACGAAGAGTTGCGAAACACTTAGCTTTATTTCACCTATGCACAGGATCTGCACCTGGCTTTGTACAAAGGGTTACAAGTCTTGCCGACAAAGCTTGTACAAAAAGAGGCTGCCGGGAGGCCCGGCAACCGCGCCTTACGGGTAGAACTTGCAAAGATGCTCAATATTCCATGAGTTTTGCACCAGGGTGCCATCTTCGGTCTCTAGATGGACTGCGCAAGGTCTGGTGACTCGTGCTACCCGATAAGGGCCTTCCCACTTCAGCGTCAACTTGTTTGAATTCTTGGCGGACTAGATGCACCGAAGAACAAGGTCGCCTTCCTCAAGGCTTCGGGCATGCACTTTGCGACTGTGATAGCGGCGCAAGGCTTGCTGGTAGCATGCAGCTCGCACAGCTACCCGAAGACGATCCTCCTCGAGGAGCACGGCGTCATCTTGCCGTAGCTCATCTTGAACCTCCTCATCGAAGGCCAAGACTCGAGGTGAACCGTATTTGAGTTCTGTGGGGAGCACCGCTTCTGCACCATAAACAAGGGAGAAGGGTGTCTGGCCAGTGGCTCGACTTGGCGTTGTTCTGATTAACTAAAGAACCGCCAGCAACTCTTCCACCCAGCGCCTTCCACACTTGTGCAACCTATCGAAAGTTCTTGTTTTGAGGCCTCGCAACACTTCAGCATTTGCCCTTTCTGCCTGACCGTTGCTTCTCGGGTGAGCAACAGATGCAAAATAGATTTTGCTGCCAAGGTCTTGGATGTACTGCATGAAGGTACGGCTCATAAATTGTGTGTCGTTGTCGGTGATGACCCTGTTGGGAACACCAAAATGACAAACTAATTCCTTGAAGAACTTGACGGATGACTGTGCTATCACCTTCCTCACTGGCTCCACTTCAGGCCACTTCGTGAACTTGTCAATTGCGACGTACAAGAACTCAAAGCCCCCGGTAGCACGGGGGAAGGGACCCAAAATGTCAAGCCCCCAGACCGAAAAGGGCCAGGAGAGAGGTATTGTTTGGAGTGCCTGCACTGGCTGATGTATATTCTTTGAATGAAATTGGCATGCTTCACACTTGGTTACTAGCTTAGTTGCATCCTGGAGGGCAGTGGGCCAATAGAAGCCTTGCCGGAAAGCTTTGCCGACAAGTGCTCTTGATCCTATGTGAGATCCGCATACGCCTCCATGTATCTTTGCCAATAGCTTCAGTCCATTTTCCCGGCAAATACACTTCAATTTCACACTGTTTGGTCTTCTTCTGTACAGAATGTTATCCACAAACTAATACATACTTGACTGTCGGGCTACTTTCTCAGCTTCTTCTTGGTCATCGGGAAGTTCTCCTGTTTGAAGGAGATGAACTATCTGCTGTGCCAAAGTTGGAGCATGCGGCTCGACGACAAGGACTAAAGGCATCTCTTCGGGTGTAGGAGTGCTTGCCTCAACGGCAAGAACTTGACGTTCTGCTAGAGGCCGCTGCTCACTAGCAACCTCAGTGTTGTTCCCGACAACATTCTTGCCGACGGCTTCTGGGAGCTCTGCCGGAAAATACTTGCCGGTGTTCAACTTTCTTCTCTTGTTTGCCTGCGTTGATGGAGTGACTAATGGTTGATTCAAATGGAGCACAAAAGTTCCTGGTTCCACAGGAAGCTTTTGAGCAGCACACTTTGACAGGTGATCAGCAATGCTGTTTTCCGCACGAGGAATGTGCTCTGTTTGCAATCCGTCAAAGTGTTCTTCCAATTTCCTCACTTCTTCCACATATGCTTCCATCAACAGGCTCTGATAATCTTTATTGACTTGCTTGACAACGGGCTGTGAGTCGCCACGGATGATCAACTTCCTGATTCCAAGGTCCACTGCGATCCTGAGACCGACAAGGAGTCCTTCATACTCGGTAGTGTTGTTTGTGGCTTTCTCCCTGGGAAAGTGCATTTGGATTATGTACTTGAGATGCTCTCCGGTGGGTGCGACAACCAGCACTCCGGCACCAACGCCTTGCAGTGAAAAAGCTCCGTCAAAGTACATAATCCACTTCTTAGCTGTTTCTTTGCCAAGGAGAGCTGATTCTTGAATCTCTTCGTCTTCCATTGGCGTCCATTCTGCAATGAACTCCGCCAAGGCTCTGCTCTGAATAGTTGAAGTGCTTTCAAACTTAAGTGCAAAGCTTGACAGCTCCAACGCCCACTCCACTATCCTGCTGGTTGCATCTGGATTTCTCAAAATGCGTTGCAACGGAAAGCGAGTGACGACGGTAATCTCATGTGCTTGGAAGTAATGGCGCAGCTTTCTCGAGGCCATGAGGAGACCGAAAAGCAATTTTTGCACACCAGAGTACCTTGACCTAGCCCCCTGTAAAAGGGAGCTTACAAAGTAAACTGGCCGCTGCACCAATTTCTTCTTGGGCACTATCTGCTAATTTACTTCATTTGCTTGCGCTGCTTCTGATTTATCGACACCAGACTTTGCCGGAGAAGATTCCGGCTTGTCGCTTGACGGGCTTGCCGCTACTACTTCTTCTTCATCAACTTCCCTCTGTGCCACTAATGCAGCACTGACCACATGATTCGTTGCCACCAAGTATAGCAGCAACGGTTCTTGTGGCTTAGGCGCAACTAGTGTTGGCGCAGAGGAGAGGTATCTTTTCAAATCCTGCAGCACGGCCTCCACTTCCGGAGTCCATTTCATAGGACCTGCCTTTTTCAAGATTTTGAAAAACAGCAAGGCGCGCTCAGCAGACTTTGAAATGAACCTACTCAATGTAGCAACGCAGCCGGCATGACTCAATGTAGCAACGCAGCCGGCACGACGCCGCACATCTTTGACGCGCTTTGGTGCTTCAATTTGCTCAATAGCTTTGATCTTGTCGGGATTAGCTTCGATTCCGCGTTGAGATACAAAGAACCCAAGAAGCTTGCCGGATGGAACGCGAAACACACACTTCTCGGGGTTGAGCTTCAGATTGATCTTGCGCAAATTTGCAAATGTTTCTTCTAAGTCTTGAATGAGGGTTGATTTGTCCTTGGTTTTGACCACTATATCATCCATATATGCTTCCACATTTTTGTGCAGCTGGGGCTCAAAGCCAATTTGGACAGCTCTTGTTAAGGTTGAACTAGCACTCTTTAATCCGAAAGGCATACGCACGAAGCAGTATGTGCCACATGGAGTAATGAATGCGGTTTTCTCCTCATCCTCCTTAATCATGAAAATCTGATGATAATTAGAATATGCATCAAGAAAGGAGAGTAGATCGCAGCCGGTAGTAGAGTCAACAATTTGATCGATGTGTGGAAAAGGGAAAGGATCCTTTGGACATGCTTTGTTGATATCAATATAGTCAATACAAAGTCTCCACTTTCCATTTGCTTTGCGTACTACAACTGGATTTGCCAACCATGTTGGATGTAGCACACCTCTAACTAAGCCTGCCGCTTCTAACTTCTTTATTTCTTCTGCAGTGAACTCTTGTCATTCCAAAGCTTGCTTCCTGACCTTCTGCTTGATGGGACTTGCATGAGGACAGATGGCAAGGTGGTGCTCAATTACCTCCCTGGGAACGCCGGGGATGTCAGATGGTTGCCATGCAAACACATCGACATTCGCCCATAGGAAGGCAATGAGCACGCTTTCCTATTTGTTGTCAAGGGAGGCACTGACGGTGAAGGTACCACCCGTGCTGTCCTCCTTCGCCGGCACCTTCTTGGTTGCTGGTGGAGTAGCTTTGGACTTCTTGGCGGTAGAGCTCTCCGGCAAGTCCTCAACGGGTGCGCGGCACCCCGAAGAGGCGCGCTTCCTGGAAGGCTTGTCAAAGGTCTTGCCGTTCTTCTTGCTTTTCTTCTTATCATTGGAGGGAGCGGGTGCCTGGACAGCAGATGCTGCAACCACTTCTCTGTAAAGCTTATCGATGCAGATAAATGCATCCTTCTTGTCGGAGTTGATGGTTATGACACCCATCGGGCCCGGCATCTTCAGTGTGTTGTATGCATATTGTGATGCTGCCATGAATTTTGCCAAGGCTGGGCAACCAAGAATTCCATTATACGGCAAAGGGATCTTCACAACATCGAAAACAACTTTCTCTATTCTCTAGTTCAGTTCCCCGCCAAATGTCACCGGCAAAGTGATCTTCCCTTTGGGCTGGCTTATTCCCGGGTTTACTCCTTGAAACGTGCCAGTTTTCTCGAGTTCCTCGTCGGGACTCTGCAGCCTCTTGATTACCTCTGGTGAAATCAAATTAAGGCCAGCCCCACCGTCAACTAACATTTTTGTGACCTTGAGGTTGCGTATTGTTGGTGAAACCAACAACGGCAAGCACCCGACCGCAATCATGCGATCAGGGAGGTCCTCGGCATAAAAAATGATAGGCGTGTGTGACCATTTGAGCGGCTTCTGAGCGCCTATTGCCTGTTCCGCTACGTTGACTTCACGCGCCCACTGCTTAAGTTGGCGGTGAGAAGAGTGTAGGGATGCACCCCCGTCAATACACATAGCCTCAGTTGCCTTCTGGAATTCCTGTTCACTGCACTCTTCGTCGTCCACCTCGTCACTTCCATCATGATCCTCTTTCTTCTCTCGGCCTCTGGCAGGCTTCTCTTTTTGCTACTTGGCCTTGCCGCGACGGCCTCCTCGACCACCACGGCCTCTCTTGCCAGATCCGCCAGCACCATCCTGGCCTTTCTCCTTGTCGCGCTTTTCATATTCAGCCTTTTGCTTCTCGGCAAGCTCCTCAACTTGTCGGCACTCCTGGATATAGTGACCTTTAGTGCGGTGAATCTTACAGTATGGCCCGTCAGATTTGTCGGCCTTCTCGTTTGCCGCCGCCTCCTGACAAGCGGCGCATACAGAAGCCTCCTTGCCGAGCTCTTTGTTTTGGCTTTCTTGGCGGCGTCAGAATTGCCGAAGCCCTTGACAGCCATAACTGTTTTGCCTTTGAACTTCCTATTGTGCTTTTGGCCTTTCTTCTTCGGGGTGGCGGCATCATCGTCCTCGGAATCTACCTCGGCACCAGCGTCCTCCCCGAGAAGTCTCCTTCCTTCTTCAGCCTGTGCGCATTTATCCGCCAACGTGTACAGCTCACTGACGGTCTTCGGTAGCTTGACGTTCATCTTTTCTCGCATCCTCTGATTGTGCACGTTCGTGTGAAAGGCAGCAATCACAGCTGCGGGGTGCACATCTGGGATGTTGCGGTGCACGCGGCTGAATCTCTAGATGTACTTGCGTAAGGATTCGCCGTCTCTTTGCGGGATCACTTGCAGATCGCTGCGCTGACCAGGAGCCTTGTGGCCTCCGGTAAAAGCACCAACAAACTCATTGCAAAGATCAGACCACGAAGAAATGGAGTTTTCCAGCAAGTTCATCAGCCAAGACCTCACATTGGGCTTGAGCACCATTGGGAAGTAATTGGTGAGAATCTTCTCATCTCTTCCCCCGGCAGCTTACACAGCAATCGTGTAGATGCCTAATAACTCTGCCGGGTTCAGCTTGCCGTCGTACTTCTCTGGTACTTCTGGCTTGAAGGCCCAGACAGACGGCCAGCGGACTTGCCGCAACTCGCGAGTGAAGGCCGGGCATCCAACCTCATAAGGCAGATACCCGCCAACCTCGGGCGCAGGCTTATCGACGACTAGGCCATTGCACGCATCAGACTGACGGCGCGCCTCCCTGCGCCATTCAATGGTAGTGCAGGCATCTTCTGCCCGCCTATCTTGCAGCACTTGCCGCTGATCTTGCCGCGCTCGCGGATCCGAAGAAGCCATCGACATCTCATCTGGCTCAACGGACCAGTGAGTTTGCCGCGGCTGCTGTTGTTGTTGCTGTTGACGTTGTTGTCGCAGAGGTGATTGCACCGTTGGTGCGGCACCTTTGACATGGACACCAGTTGGAGCTACTGGTGCTGTTTGTGGGCGCTGAGATGGTCCCGCTTGCTGTGACTTGCTGGCTTCGGCAAACCCAATGAGGCTTTGGATGGTGGCTCTCCACTCATCCATCTTGTCTGCCGTCGGAGGGAAGTTTAACAGCATCTGAGCCCGCGCCATTGCCTCTGCTGCCGTAGCTGGCATGGCTGGGAGCGAAGAATGAGACATCACTCTACTCCTGGCAGAACCAGCAGGAGCGCCACCATGATCTTGCTACCGCGGCCCATGCCTAGCAGTGGGCTGATGCGGTGGAGGTGGTGCCTGAAGATCTTGAGGTTGATCAACAGGTGTTTTGCCATGTGGACGCCGCCGACCGGAGCCGCCTGCGCCGTTCGGAGCCACGTCGCGCCTATCTTGCGACGGTCGCGGTGTGTGTCCCGACGCAACATCATTGGATGCTGCAGCAGCAGGGTCTTGACTCGCGTCGGACCGGATGGTGTTGCTCCGATGGCTTCGCTCGTCAGTGCGTTGAGGAGGCGGGAGTTGGCTATCCGCGCCACCTGCACTGTTGTGGCTTCGATCGCCAGAATGGCGAGTAAGCTGGGAGTTGGTGTTGCACGCTCCGCCTGTGCCACCAATGCTAGCTACGCCGCACGCACCGCCTGCACCGGTGACGCCTTCTGCTCTGCCCGAGCCGCCGGCGCCGGCCGGATCATCTCCGCCACCCGTGGGCATATGTGACGGAATCTTGGAGGTCGATGGAGCTGCTGCAGACGTGCCCTTCTTCTTGGGTGCCATCACTGGTGATGAAGATGTTGCTGACGCGCAAACTGCTAATTCAGGTTCGCGCAAGCGATCCCCCTACCTAGCGCGCCAAAGAAGTAGTGCGTACGACCATCTATGGGGCCATCTAGCCCCTTTGCGGTTCGACTAGGGAGATACGCAAGCACAAAGAGCAGAATCAGCAAGAAGGCAAAGGATTTACCTAGGTTCGGGCCACCGTGAGGTGTAAAACCCTACTCCTGCTTTGTGTATTGGATGTGTTTGAGCTCAAGTACAAGGAGCGCTTCTTGCCGGCAAGCTACAGGAAAAGCAGCTACGCATGCAAAGTGAGCACAGTGTCGACCCTTGTAAAGGTTGCCCTGTCCCTCCTTTTATAGCTCAAGGGGTAACCACAGTGGCAAAACAGTCATTACAAGTTGATTAGATAGCAAACAGTGCTATCATACCTAACTCTGCCGGATTAGGACAAAAGCATTTATTGCACCGTTAGGTGTCATGTGGAGGAGGAGCCCCGGCAAGGTTTCTACACCGCTCGCCCAGCTACCTCTTATTTTCTTGACACGCCTCCTGGACGGGTGTCATTAAAGTTAATCCTCCTTCCAGCAGGCTGACACGTGCCCCGACAAACCTCACCAAACTGCCTGCGAGGTCAACACCTCACCGATTAGCGATTAGCAGCTCGGTGTGGTGGAGCGCTGGCGAGCTAGTGAGGGCTTGCCGGCACGGAGCTTGCCGGGCCTTCATCTTGCCGGCTTGGACCTTGCCGGCAAGTATCTTCTTCATAGCTAGCTCAAGTCATGTGCTTTTTGATATATTGTCTTGATCTTCTCCTTAGCGGCTTCGCAACTAGGCCTTGAATCTTGATCTTGGTAATCTCCGGCAAGCCCTGGCCACTGGGATGGCTGCTACTGTCTGTGCATAAGTCAGGGTATAAAATACCCATGTTTTATACACCGACAGATGGGATCTTCTGGAAAGAATTAAACGCAACTCTGAAGCTTGGGAAATTGCCAAAGGTAAGGAGTCGGGTATAAATCTTAAGTTTGATTGTGTTAAATCCTTTATGGAAACTGATGCTTTTCATAAGTTTAGTACTAAGTATGGACTTGACTCTGAGATAGTAGCTACCTTTTGTGAATCTTTTTCTACTCATGTTGATCTCCCTAAGGAGAAATGGTTTAAGTTTCATCCACCCATTGAATTAATTGAAGAACATGTTAGTGTTAAAGAAGAAACAATTGTTTACAATGTTGATCCAGTTGTGCCTACTGCTTATATTATGAAACCTCCTTTCCTTGTTAGGATTAAGGAACATGCTAAAGCTTCAACTGTGGTTAATAAAAGTAATATTAAAGCACCTAGACCTTCTAAACAAATTAAAGTTGAACCTAATGTTGCAATGGTTAAAGATCTTTTGGTTAACAATATTGATGGACATGTCATATATTTCTGTGATGAAGCAACTAGAATTGCCAAGCCGGACACTAAAGATAAAAACAAACCCGTAATTGGCATGCCTGTTATTTATCTTAAAATTGGAGATCATTGCTATCATGGTTTATGTGATATTTGTGCTAGTGTGAGTGCTATTCCTTTTACTCTCTATCAAGAAGTCATGAATGATATTGCACCTGTTGAGATTGAAAATATTGATGTCACTATTAAGCTTGCAAATAGAGATACTATTACTCCACTTGGGATTGTTAGAGATGTTGAAGTCTTGTGTGGTAAGATCAAATACCCTACCAATTTTCTTGTTCTTGTATCACCACAATATGATTTTTGTCCCATCATATTTGGTAGACCCTTCTTGAATACAGTTAATGCTAAGATTGATTGCAACAAAGAAACTGTCAGTGTTAATTTTGGTGATGTGTCTCATGAATTTAATTTCTCCAAGTTTTGTAGAAAATCTCATGATAAAGAATTACCCAATAAAGATGAAATTATTGGTCTTGCTTCTATTGATGTGCCTCCTACTGATCCTTTAGAACAACTAGTAGAACGCCCGTGCATTGCCACGGGCCCACAGAGCAGTCTATCCCGAGCTCCTCAACTTTCGCTCTTCGAACATTGTGTTATTACTTTGCTATGTTGTCACCCCGCTCCAAATCCGACTGATGTTTCCTCCCAAGTCTATCAAATTGCCGAGTCCCATCATCCCTAACCCAAGGATTAACGTATGAATACGATATGCTTGGCTTCAACTCTACATTGCCACCCAGCCAAATTCGCATATGTTTTCTCCAAGTTTGTCAAATTGCCATAGGCATTTCCATCATCCCTAACTTTGAATGTCTTCCAACATTCATCATCCACTCCCTCATACAAGTTCTGCAAACTAAACTTCCCCGTACAATTTTGAAGTGTTGTACATCAAAAATTCAAAATTGCTCTCATTTTCCTTTTTAAGTATTGCATGAGAGTTGATAGTTCCACTCGTACAAACCCTCCTACCTCAGGATTAAAATCACCCATACAATGGAAAATAGCTAGGATCGTATCATATGCACATAATGATCGAAGGTGCGGCACTTGTGTTGTCGAATTAGTTATTATAAAAATAATTCGTTTTCACTTTTGTCCACTACAAATCACATGAAACAAGTTTTTCTCACTTGAACTGATGACTCATGCAACATATTTGTATTCTATTATGAAAATGATTGCATGCATCATCGTCCCTCTAGCTAGCTAATATGACACAACCTTTTTTTGAATCAAACTATGACACAACTTCAGGGCGGAGCATCGAGTCCCTGCTATCTACACTCCCATGTTTCTGTCACATGATCATGCTCCTTGCCCTTCCCATTGACACCACAACTTTCCCGAAGTAGGAGATCCCTGCAATGCAAAATTCTTTCATAGAAAACCAAATCAATATCAAATGTGTAGATTTTGCTATCTCAACCATTTACAACCCCTCCAAAGATTCTCCCTATTTCTCCTACAGCCTCAATCGCCAAACTTTGACGTGGTTCAACAGCAATACATGCTTGTTTCTTTGATATGCACCCAAAACAGTTAATAACTCTGCTGATGAGATTCTTTGTATTTATAGTAACACGATTAATCAAAATAGAAGAACTATGATCACCTTCTCACTGAAATAAGGAAAACATGTAGTGCCCCGCTCGATCAAGAGAATCCTTGTTAGTGGAAGTGAAGGCAACCTCGGCTTCCAGACACTGACGCAAACCCCGCAATCCAAGTTAGAACCATGATATCATGAAAAAATCACAATAAGTATGGCTTGATGTATAAAGATAGTACGGTTCTGAAGGGGGATATTTGTTGCCCAACTATACATGGGAGATTATCTGAAGGGGGGATGCCCTAAAAGAGAGTATGATAGTATGGTTCTGATGCACTGTCACTGCATGATTTGGCACAAAACAATTAGTCCTATGAGATTGGACAGGTCCTGTAGAATATATGTGAAAAGCAGTTCGATGCAGACGGTCTATCCGGATCAATACAGTGATGCTACATCTTAATCATATTACTACATGGATCAATTATGTGTTCCTATAGCAATTAAAAACAATCAATCCATATGATGCATCAATCTAAGGAAAAGATGATTCTTTCGGTAAACCCCACTGATAATTTTGCCATTCCAGCTGATAGGGGATTCATCATTACAGTTACATGATTCACCGTTTCACCTTCCCTCCTCCGCCTATGATCGTACCGGTAAACACATATGGTTATTGACGAAAAAGGCTCCCCCCCCCGCTTTATATTATAAAGCAACCATCACCACAGTACATCCGAGAGGACCAATACAAACAGACGCCACCACCACACTCAACACACTCAACGAAGACAAGATACAAAGGTGTCGGGCACCAACACACTACCCCAACAACTACCAAGCACACTACAGATGAGCAAAGAAGAACTGTTTTGAGCCATCGGAGACCACCACATGAGAGATCCATTGAGGAGAGGTGACACGGCGAACGTTGGAGCGGGGACTCCAAAAAATTGCCTCCAAGAAGGGCATGACCACGGATAGCCGCCACCGACCGATCCCGCAGATCAAGTTTTTACCCGGAGCAACACGAAGGAAGTGGGAGCATGTGATGTACCCCGGTGCTCCGACCCCTCCGTCGCACCCCCGCTCTGCCTACCACACGCATCCATGCCGCCTGAGCAGCCATGTCTGCCCGCCCACACCCGAGCCGCGCAATCTTCCTAAGACCAACACGCCTCCCACCGATAGGGCCGCCGCCCTGCACCCAGACCGCCCCGAGAACATCAAAGGGGATGGCTTTGAACAGCTCCGCCAACCCCAACCACCGCTGGAACCGGCAACGACCGTCCCGCCTCAAGCATCGCCAGGTCGGTGACCAGAAAGCACCAGGCCGGGGAAAGGGGAAGGAGGTGGAGCAGCACACGGCTACGATTGACAGCCCCTGTACCGGCGATGGGCGGCTCGACCACGTCGGAGCCCCCATCCCTCCTACCGGCCTTCACCCCTGCTTGGCCCCACCATGACTACTGGCGTAGATTGGTGAGAGGCCATCGACAACCGCCATCCGCCGAAGAGGGGGGTAGATCCGCCGCCACCACCTCCAAGGATGGGCCCAAGGGAAGCCTGCCTCCGCCACACACCATCATCTAGAAGTCAGGGAGGAAGGCCCGACCAGACTCCGGGATGCGCACGCACCTCCACCACCTCAGACACACCAGCAGCACTGGCCACCAATCCACGGCAGCACTGGCCACCCATGGCCCCTGCTGGCTCAGCCTCGGCGTCCCGCACCATCCGTCAAAAGAAGCGCCCGCCACTCATGGAGCACCCCTCCACCGTGCCACCTGTCGCATGGCCGACACAGATGCACGCGCCGCCGCACCTGTGTGTCGTCTCCATGGTGTCTGGCATCCGCACCATGCCCTGGCCCGGGGGCGACGGCCCGCGCCTGGCCCGCCGCGCGAGAGGACAAAAAGTGCCCCGCTGGCGCCGGTGCCGACCGGGCTTCGCCCGGGCGCGCCTCCTATTGGCGGCGAGTGTAGAAGACACAAACTTTGTAGCTTCCTGTATGCCAAATACTGCTGCTGAGGAATGTAGTTCAGGAAAAATAATAATATTTTAACTATTATGTAGTTATTGTCTCCTTAAAAAATGTCATGTAACTACCAAAGATATATTGAGCACTGACCCCGGCGATGCTACTTAGGGGGGTATGACTCCTCATCGGGTGCAACCTTTCATGGCAATTTCTTCTTCTGCGTGTACTTTGCATATAAAACCACACACCGCCGAACGTGTTGATCACCAACCCGAGAGTGTGCACCTTGACGCCTCCCAGCACAACAAAATTCAGGGTCTGATATGTCAATGATAAAAATATGGTATCAGATGCCTTGAGAACTCCCACTATTGTGTTTTTTGGTGCAGAGTTGACGATCGTGCACCAAAACATCGTGTAATTCAGAATGATACCATCACCAGTGAAATCAGAAGAATAACACTGAGCGATGCAGAGGCTGTCTGCATTTATAGTTACGCAGTCATAAGCTAAAGGGGTTCTGAACAAAGAACAAACAGACCAAAAAATGATGCGCAAGAAAGACAGCAGGTGTTGAGCCAAAGCCTGTGCCATCTTATATCTGCTAATTAAGTTTGATAAGCCTATACACATACTACTAACCTTTTCTGACAGTACTGAAAGAGAATGGGGAAATTATCATGTTGCAATAATGATGAAAAACAGAAATGGAATAGACAATATATTGTTGTAAAACATCAACTCCATTGAGGAAAGACTGTCATCTGCGCCTGATTTCTCCACCAGAATCAAATACATCTGAAATCAAATACATCATCTGCATACACATTATGTCAGTTAGAACTATAGCCAATTCTAGTCTATGCGTGTGTGTGGTGTTAACCAGATTACAAAAGCAAACCTAGAAGAAGACCGATGTTAGAGCCATACTATATTCATACAAGTTAAAAGAAAAATCTCCAATTGTTGCAACAAGGACGCCTAAGATGGTGCAGACAACTAAAAGTGACACCTAAAACAATTTGCACTGATGAGACAGTGTCAGATAATTCTAGGAATGGTGGTGACATACAAGTACATGTTATTTACCTGTGATAATGGTTTTCAAGAATTGAGTGAATGGGTCGTCCAAGGTTGAGAGCATTTTCTTTACCGCGGCATCTGAAATCAAATGTGGGATAAGAATATTTAACAAGACGGCATAAGAACTGCAAAAGCTCAACATCTCTCAGTTTTGCTTATATCGATGGTTTATATATTAAGTGGTTCATTATGTTTCTAATAGAATTTCAGATTTAACCAAAGCATGTACATGACATATAACTGCATTTGATCCAATTATCAAATTTAGTTGTATATTTTAAAATATGAAGTGGCCGTTGATGACTAGAAAAAGTGTGAGCCGATGAGGCAGCTGATAAATTATATTATTGCTAGGCAATATTATGTTTAACAGTACATGCAGACTTTGTGCAACTCGAACCATACATGTCACCTCCCGCATGTTCATCAGCTGATCGCAGAGGGGACGCTTGATGTACCTGAACCAGCTCTTCCCATTGAAGGACTTCTCGCCACGGTCGACTGCCTGCCAGGTCTCTAGGAAAAGCAGGTTCGTTCACGTGCACGGACCCTACTTGGCTGGATCAAAACCACAAATCAGTAAGAATTATTAGTGTACTGTGAACCGAGAATTCAATTTTTGAGAGTTGGACCAATTACATTGAGGCGGGGATCGGCAGTAGCTGGCGTAGACATGGATATAGTGAGCACCATCCCCAGAATCGCGTGGCAGCCAAGACCGTCGGCACCCGTCAGCGCCGGGCTGGCCCGCTCCACCATCGAGCCCTGGAGGACCCGGCCGACCTGCCTGAAGGGGATCTCGGATTTTGGCCGCACCCTTGGCAGTTCTTCGTGGCCGCCGGCGCCGCTAGCGGGACCTTCGGAAAGGATAGCACCGGTGGAACTTCCCCGTGGCTGCAGGCGCCGCTAACTGAATTCATTCACAATGAAGGGTACTAAAACACCCAACACACAAAGAAATAGAGAAGAACCAAGAGATGGAAGCCCACCCCTCTTGCCATGTAGGATCTGGACGAACGATGCATGCATAAAGCAGCTCATGTGTCGAGCCGTGGACGTCCATCTTGGTAGAGACTGCCTGGAGGGATGGGACGGCGGTGATATTGCCGTGGACATGATTGAGGTAGATGATGTCTGAGTTGGCATCGTGCTGCTCGAGAGGTCATCCGTGCCACCAGGGGCGGCGGATATGCAGAGGCAATGTGACGCGAGCAGAACAAGCGGTGGCGCAGCTAGGATGGTTTGAAGGATAGGTGGCTGGCGGCAGGGGAGAAGTGGCCGACCAGTGTGTCAGTCGTCATGACAGCGGCGGCGGCACGCACAGACGAAAAAGAATTGGGAGGAGATATGGTAGGAGAAGGGAATGGGAAGGGAATGCTTAGGTAAAGTAAACTTTTGATTTGATGGAGATTTATGGATCAGCTGACGATCGAGGTGCCATGGAAAAAACCCGGAATCTACCAAGTCTCTCTTTAGGAATAGAGATAAGAACTTTTTAGGAAAGTTGAGATTTGGTAGGATGTGTCATATGATATTAATGTGATTTAGCGACGTATGGTAATGTTAATTAATGTAATTTTGGTGACGTATGGAAAATTTATTTAATGTGATTCAACCGTTTATGGTAAGGTTAATTAATTTAAATTTGGTCTTTAGAGACTGACCGTGATTGATTCTTTCACATAAATAAAGAAATTACTAAATAACTTGCGCCCGCATGGAAAGTTCTGATCCATTCAGATTTTTTTTCGTTGTGTGGGAGGTGAGACAAAAATAAACCGGTGGGAGGGGGTGGTGGGAGGTGAGGCGAAAAAAACCCAGACAAAAATAAACCGGTGAGGAGAAGCTACCAAGTGAGACATTAGGAATAGAGATACTTGCTAGACCATGAAAATGATATGCATATGAATGAAAGAAATGAAATAGATGAGTTGTTCTTTAAGCAAGCACATGCTCTTAAACATAATTTTCTTGTTGAAACTTTGGGAGATCCTCTTCCACCAAAGAGTGATAATGTGTTTTAATTGAAACAATTACCTGATACACTTAAATATGCTTATCTTGATGAAAAGAAGATATATCATGTTATTATTAGTGCTAACCATTCAGAGCATGAAGAAAATAGATTACTTAAAACTCTGAGGAAGCACCGTGCAGCTATTGGATATACTCTTGATGACCTTAAGGGCATTAGTCCCACTCCATGTCAGCATAAAATTCATATGGAGCCAGATGCTAAACCAGTTGTTGATCAGCAAAGAAGGTTAAATCCTAAAATGAAGGATGTGGTAAGAACTGAAATATTAAAGCTTCTGGAGGAAGGTATAATTTATCCCATAGCTGATAGTAGATGGGTAAGTCCTGTTCATTGTGTTCCTAAAAAAGGAGGTATTACTGTTGTTCCTAATGATAAAAATGAACTTATCCCACAAAGAATTGTAATCGGTTATAGAATGGTAATTGATTTCAGAAAATTGAATAAAGCTACTAGTTAAGATCATTACCCCTTGCCTTTTATTGATCAAATGTTAGAAAGATTATCTAAGCATACACACTTTTGCTTCCTAGATGGTTATTCTGGTTTCTCTCAAATACCTGTATCACCTGAAGATCAAGAGAAAACCACATTTACTTGTCCTTTTGGAACTTATGCTTATGATCGCATGCCTTTTGGTTTATGTAATGCACCTCCTACCTTTCAAAGATGTATGACTGCTATATTCTCTGACTTTTGTGAAAAGATTGTTGAAGTTTTCATGGATGATTTTGCTACTTGTCGACTGCGTTGGTATTTCCCCGAAGAGGAGAGGATGATGCAGTATAGTAGAGTTAAGTATTTCCCTCAGTTAAGAACCAAGGTTATCAATCTAGTAGGAGAACCACACAAAACCCCTTTAGCAGCACCTACACACACAAAAGCAAACACTTGCACCCAACGCAAATAAGAGGGTTGTCAATCCTCTTAGCGGTTATTTGCAAGGATTAATTCTGATAGTGATAGAGAGATAAAGTAAAATACTAAAAAAATAAAGGTAATAAATTGCAGCAAGGTATTTTTGGATTTTAATATATGATAAAAGTAGACCCAGGGGTCATAGTTTTCACTAGAGGCTTCTCTCTCGAACACATATCATACGGTGGGTAAACAAATTATTGTTGGGCAATTGATAGAAAAGCAAATAATTATGACGAATTCATGGCAATGATCATGTATATAGGCATCATGTCTGAAACAACTAGACCGACTCCTGCTTGCATCTACTACTATTACTCCACCCATCGACCGCTATCCAGCATGCATCTAGGGCATTAAGTATAAAACGGAGTAACGCCTTAAGCAAGATGACATGTTGTAGACAAAGTAAACTCAAGCAATATGATTAAACCCCATCTTTTTATCCTTAATGGCAACAATACAAATACGTGTCATGTCCCTTTCTGTCACTGGGATTGAGCACCGCAAGATTGAACCCATCACAAAGCACCTCTCCCATTGCAAGATAAATCAATCTAGCTGGCCAAACCAAACGGATATATCGGAGAGAAATACAAAGCTATACTAATCATGCATAAAGGAGTTCAGAGAAGACTCAAATATTTCTAATGAATAATCTAATCATAAATTCACAATTCATCAGATCCCAACAAACACACCGCAAAAGAAGATTACATCGGATAGAACTCCAAGAACATCGAGCAGAACATGGTATTGAAGATCAAAGAGAGAGAAAAGCCATCTAGCTACTAGCTATGGACCGGTAGGTCTGTGGTAAACTACTCAAACATCATCGGAAGGGCAGCAAGGTTGATGAAGAAGCCCTCCGTGATCGATTCCCCCTCGGCAGAATACCGGAAAAGGCCTCCAGATGGGATCGCGGAAGAACAGAGGCTTGCGGCTGCAGAAAGGTTTTCTCTTCTATCACTCTGGTATATTGGGAATATTTGGGAATTTATAGTGTTGGAATTAGGTCAGGAAGTGCCACGAGGGGCCCACAAGCCTGGGGGGATGCCCAACTCCCTAGGGTGCGCCTCCCAAGCTTGTTGCTCCCTCGTGGCTCGTCTGCTCTTCTCCCAAAGCTTCGAGGGTCCCTTCTGGTCCAGAAAAAATTAATCCAAAGTTTTTTCTTCGTTTGTACTCCGTTTGATAATGATTTTCTGAAAAGGCAAAAACAAGCAAAAAACAGCAACTGGCACTCGGCACTGGGTTAATAGGTTAGTCCCAAAAAATGATATATAATGGCATATAATTGCTTGTAAAACATCCAAGATTGATACTATAATAGCATGGAACAATCAAAAATTATAGATACGTTGGACACGTATCAAGCATCCCCAAGCTTAATTCCTGCTCGTCCTCGAGTAGGTAAATGATAAAAACAGAATTTTTGATGTGGAATGCTACCTAACATGTTTCATCATGTAATCTCTCAAACGGTATGAATAATAAGATCCGAATGATTCAAAGCAATAGTTTATAGTTTGACATAAAGACATCAATACTTAGGCATACTAATAAACAATCATGTCTTTCAAAATAAAAATGTTAAAGAAAGTTATCCCTACAAAATCATATAATCCTGTCATGCTTCATCTTCCTAACACAAAGTATTTATCATGCACAACCCCAGTTTTAGCCAAGCAATTGGTTCATACTTTTTAACGCGCTTCAGCTTTTTCAACCCCACGCAATACAAGAGCGCAAGCCATGGATATAGCACTATGGGTGAAATAGAATGTGGTGGTAGAGATTAATAAGGGGAAGTCAAAAATAAGAAGATAGTCTCACATCGACGTGGCTAATCAACGTGCTATGGAGATGTCCATCAATTGATGTCAATGCGAGGAGTAGGGATTGCCATGCAACGGATGCACTAAGAGCTATAAGCGTATGAAAGCTCAACATGAAAACTAAGTGGGTGTGCATCCAACTTGCTTGCTCATGAAGACCTCGGGCATTTGAGGAAGCCCATCATCGGAATATACAAGCCAAGTTCTATAATGAAAAATTCCCACTAGTATATGAAACGGACAAAATAGGAGACTCTCTATATGAAAAACATGGTGCTACATTGAAGCACAAGTATGGAAAAGGATAGTAACACTGCCCCTTCTCTCTTTCTCTCTCATTTTATTTTTTTTCTCTTTTTTTCTCTTTTTTCTTTTTTTCTTTTTTTTCTTTCTTTTTTTCGTGGGCTCTTTTTGGCCTTTTTTTTCTTTCTCCTTTTTTTTCTCACTGGGACAATGCTCTAATACTGATGATCATCATACTTCTATTTACTTACAACTCAAAAGAAAATTACAACTCGAAACTAGAACAAAAATATGATTCTATATGAATGCCTCTGGCAGTGTACCAGGATGTGCAATGATACTAGCATAACATGTATAAAAAATGATGAACGGTGGCTGAGCCACAAATACTATGTCAGCTATATGATCATGCAAAGCAGTATGACAATGACGATGTGTGTCATAAAAATGGAACTGTGGAAGTTGCATGGCAATATATCTCGGAATGGCTATGGAAATGCCATGATAGGTAGGTACGGTGGTTGTTTTGAGGAAGATATAAGGAGGCTTATGTGTGATAGAGTGTATCATATCACGGGGTTTGGATGCACCGGCGAAGTTTGCACCCACTCTCAATGTGAGAAAGGGCAATGCAGTACCGAAGAGGCTAGCAAATTGCGGAAAGGTGAGAGTGCGTATAATTCATGGACTCACATTAGTCATAAAGAACTCACATACTTATTGAGAAAGTTTATTAGCCCTCGAAGCAAAGTACTACTACGCATGCCCCTAGGGGGGAGGTTGGTAGGAGTTAACCATCGCGCGCCCCCGACCGCCACACAAAGGAAGACAATCAATAATAAATCATGCTCCAACTTCTTAGCATAACGAGAGATCATACGTGCATGCTTCGGGAATCACAAACTTAACACCAACATTCTTACTAAACCACAATTATCTACTAGCACCTCCCACATATTACCATCTTAATATCGCAAAACTATTGCAAGGAATCAAACTTATCATATTCAGTGATCTACATGAAAGTTTTTATTATATCCCTCTTGAATACCTATCATATTAGGACCAATTCATAACCCGTGCATATTACCATTGCTGTTCATTAGACTCTCAATAAGATATAAGTGAAGCATGAGAGTGCAACTATTTCTTTAAAATATAACCACTGCCATGCTCTAAAAGATATAAGTGAAGCACTAGAGCAACTGCCTTGCTCAAAAGATATAAGTGAAGCACATAGAGTATTCTAACAAATCACAAATAATGTGTGTCCCTCTCAAAAAGGTGTGTTCAGCAAAGATGATTGTGACAAACTAAAAAGCAAACAAAAGCAAACAAACTATAGCACAAGACGCTCCAAGTAAAACACATGCTTGATCCATGTCTCATAGAAGTAGCTATGCCATGCTTGATCCATGATTTCCTGTTAATTCCATGCCATGTTTAGAATAAATTCTTATATAAGCATAGGGCTTGATTTGTCATCTGCTTGTTGGGTGCTATGTATTTGGTTGTCTTGCGAGTACATTCAAAGTACTCACCTGGCCTTGCACGTGGCCAGTTGCAGGAGAAGATTCGTCATGCTAGATCGTAACCCAGCCAGTCATGTGAGTTGTGGAGCCCAGCTAGAGACGTCGTTGCCGTTGAACCAAGACCTCCGCTGCCATTTAGTTGGCCTTGGAGCCATGTAATATTGTTGTAAACAACAGTATTGTAATACTCAATTTTATATAATAAAGCCATTTTTGTGCCTGGAAATTGCTGTAACATGTCTCAGACGTGCACCAGGCCTTATCCTGGGACTAGCGTGCGTCGGCCCTCTATCGGGGTTTCACATGGCCCTCATAATAGATTCATAAGGTGGCTTAATTCTCTTTCTAGGGAAGTGTTCCATCCCTTTGTTTAATGGAAATTGAAATCTTATATTACCTTCTTTCATATCAATAATAGCACCTATGGTTCGTAGGAAAGGCCTACCAAGTATTATATGACAAGACGGATTGCATTCAATATCAAGAACAAATCCACGGGCACATAATTTCTATTAGCAAGAATAAGCACAACATTTATTCTACCCAATGGTTTTTTAATAGTGGAATCGGCAAGATGTAGATTAAGGGAACAAGGATCCATATCGGTGAGACCTAGCACGTCAAATAAAGATTTTGGTATAGTAGAGACACTAGCACCTAGATCACACAAGGCATTACATTCATAATCTTTAATTTTAACTTTAATAGTAGGTTCCCATTCGTCATGTAATTTTCTAGGAATTGAAACTTCCAACTCAAGTTTCTCTTCATGAGCTTTTATCATAGCTTCTACAATATGTTTAGTAAAAGCTTTATTTTGTTCATATGCATTAGGAGAATTAATCATGGATTGCAACAAGGAAATACACTCAATTAAGGAACAATTATCATAATTAAAGTCCTTGTAATACAAAGTAGTGGGTGCATCACTATTTAAAGTTTTGACCTCTCCAAACCCACTTTTTCATTTTTATCATTAAGATCATCACCCTCCAAACAATTGGGACGCCTTCTAGCTAAAGTTGAATCATCTTCAGTCCCTTTTTCTTCAAGTTTTATATTACTAAATAAGGATACAATAGGGGTGACACCATTCATTTTAATATCTTCATCATTACTATGATTAAAACCGGGTGGAATAGCTTTTTCTAGGAATTCTCGCTTAGCTCTCAACCTAGCGGTCCTTTCTTTACTTTAATTATTGGAAACATGGATGGCCTTAATAGACTCATTTATATCATGCTTGGGTGGTAAAATTTTAATTTTGAGATTTTCCGCATCATGAGCAATTCTATCCATATTCCTAGACATTTCATCAACTCTATTCAATTTTTCTTCTATCATAGCATTGAAAATATTTTGTGAATTAAGAAATTCTTTAATATTACTTTCAAGATTAGAGGGTATACTATTATTATTATTATTATATGGATTACCATAGGAATTACCATAATTATTAGAGGAATTTCCAGGAAACGGTCTAGGATTGAAATTACCCCTATAAGCATTGTTGTTGAAATTATTTCTAGAGACAAAAGCATCCTTACACTTATCCCAAGAATCAATACTATTTCTAGGCAAGGATGAAAACCAAGTTTTAGCACGATCTCGTAGTGAGAACAAAAATAATTTCAATTTAACAATATCATTATCCACATCTTTCTTCTTTTGCATATCACAAAGTTCAACGAAAGTATTTACATGGGATGCAGCATCTTCATTAGGACTACCAGAAAATTGTTCTTTCATAACAAAATTAAGCACTAGTGGTCGGAGGAGCAATAGGAGTACTAATAAAATCATTATTATTAGTATTGGAAAACTCACATAATTTTGTATTTTCTTGAGACATAGCAACAAAGCAAACTAGCAAACAAGCAAATGAAATATATTTTTGTGTTTTTGTAAAAAAAATAGAAGTGGGGGAGATGAAAACAAGAGGCAAATGCAAATAAAAAGGCAAATAAAATAAATGCAAGTGGATGATAGTTTGTGCGAAGGTACTTGATAAATTTTGGTGATGTCTCCCCGGCAACGGCGAAAGAAATTATTCCTGCTACTTGTAGACTGCGTTGGTATTTCCCTGAAGAGGAGAGGATGATGCAGTATAGTAGAGATTAGTATTTCCCTCAGTTAAGAACCAAGGTTATCAATCCAGTAGGAGAACCACACAAAACCCCTTTAGCAGCACCTACACACACAAAAGCAAACACTTGCACCCAATGAAATAAGAGGGTTGTCAATCCTCTTAGCGGTTATTTGCAAGGATTAATTCTGATAGTAATAGATAGATAAAGTAAAATATTAAATAAAATAAAGGTAAATAAATTGCAGCAAGGTATTTTTGGATTTTAATATATGATAAAAGTAGACCCGGGGGCCATAGTTTTCACTAGAGGATTCTCTCTCGAACACATAGCATATGGTGGGTAAACAAATTACTGTTGGGCAATTGATAGAAAAGAAAATAATTATGACGGATTCATGGCAATGATCATGTACATAGGCATCACGTCCGAAACAAGTAGACCGAATCATGCCAGCATTTACTACTATTACTCCACCCATCGACCGCTATCCAGCATGCATCTAGGGTATTAAGTATAAAACAGAGTAACGCCTTAAGAAAGATGACATGATGTAGACAAAGTAAACTCAAGCAATATGATTAAACCCCATCATTTTATCCTTAATGGCAATAATACAAATATGTGTCATGTCCCTTTCTATCACTAGGATTGAGCACCGCAAGATTGAACCCATCACAAAGCACCTCTCCCATTGCAAGATAAATCAATCTATTTGGCCAAATCAAATAGATAGACCAGAGAGAAATACAAAGCTATAACAATCATGCATAAAAGAGTTCAGAGAAGACTCAAATATTTCTCATGAATAATCTGATCATAAACTCACAATTCATCGGATCCCAACAAACACACCGCAAAAGAAGATTACATCGGATAGAACTCCAAGAACATCGACGAGAACATGATATTGAACATCAAAGAGAGAGAAGAAGCCATCTAGCTACTAGCTATGGACCCGTAGGTCTATCGTAAACTACTCACACATCATCGGAAGGGCAGCAAGGTTGATGAAGAAGCCCTCCGTGATCGTTCCCCCTCCGGAAGAGTACCGGAAAAGGCCTCCAGAAGGGATCGCGGAAGAACAGAGGCTTGTGACGGCGGAAAGGTTTTCTCTTCTGTCTCTCTGGTATATTGGGAATATTTGGGAATTTATAGCATTGGAATTAGGTTAGGATGTGCCACGAGGGGCCCACAAGCCTGGGGGCGCGCCTCTCGAGCTTGTCGCTCCCTCGTGGCTCATCTGGTCTTCTCCCGAAGTTTCGAGGGTCCCTTCTAGTCTAGAAAAAATTAATACAGAGTTTTTTCTTCGTTTGGACTCCGTTTGATAATGATTTCTGAAAAGGCAAAAACAACCAAAAAACAGCAACTGGCACTAGGCACTGGGTTAATAGGTTAGTCCCAAAAAAATGATATATAATGGCATATAATTGCATATAAAACATCCAAGATTGATACTATTATAGCATGGAACAATCAAAAGTTATAGATACGTTGGAGACGTATCAGATTTCTCCGTTTACGGAACTTCTTTTGATGATTGCTTGAGCAACCTTGATCGAGTTTTGCAGAGATGTGAAGAAACTAATCTTGTATTCAATTGGGAGAAGTGCCACTTTATGGTAAATGAAGATATAGTCCTTGGGCATAAAATTTCTGAAAGAGGTATTGAAGTTGATAAAGTTAAAGTTGATGCAATTGAGAAAATGCCATGTCCTAAAGATATCAAAGGTATAAGAAGTTTCCTTGGTCATGCTGGTTTCTATAGAAGGTTTATAAAAGACTTCTCTAAAATTTCTAGGCCTCTTACTAATCTTGTGCAAAAAGATGTGCCATTTGTTTTTGATGATGATTGCGTAGAAGCCTTTGAAATACTTAAGAAAACCTTAATTTCTGCACCTATCGTTCAACCACCTGATTGGTACCTACCCTTTGAAATTATGTGTGATTCTAGTGATTATGCCGTTGGTCCTGTTGTAGGACAAAGAGTTGATAAGAAATTGAATGTTATTCATTATGCTAGTAAAACTCTAGATAGTGCTCAAAGAAACTATGCTACTACTGAGAAAGAATTTTTAGCAATTCTGTTCGCATGTGATAAATTCAGAACTTACATTGTTGATTCTAAAGTAACTATTCACATCGATCATGCTGCTATTAAATACCTTATGCAAAAGAAAGATGCTAAACCTAGACTTATTAGGTGGGTTCTTTTGCTACAAGAATTTGATTTGCATATTATTGATAGAAAGGGGGCTGAGAATCCAGTAACTGATAATTTGTCTAGAATTCAAAATGTTCTTGATGACCCACTGCCTATTGATGATAGTTTTCCTGATGAACAATTAGCTGCTATAAATGCTTCTCGTAATACTCCTTGGTATGCAGACTATGCTAATTACATTGTTGCTAAATATATACCACCTAGTTTCACGTACCAACAAAAGAAAAAGTTCTTCTTTGATTTAAGACATTACTTTTGGGATGACCCACACTTATATAAAGAAGGAGTAGATGGTGTTATTAGACGATGTGTTCCTAAGCATGAACAGGAACAAATCCTACGGAAGTGTCACTCCGAGGCATACGGAGGACACCATGCGGGAGACAGAACTGGACATAAGGTATTGCAATCTGGTTTTTATTGGCCTACTCTTTTTAAAGATGCACGTAAGTTTGTCTTATCTTGTGATGAATGTCAAAGAATTGGTAATGTTGGTAGACGTCAGGAAATGCCTATGAATTATTCACTTGTTATTGAACCATTTGATGTTTGGGGTTTTGATTACATGGGACCTTTTCCTTCCTCTAATGGGTATACACATATCTTAGTTGCTATTGATTACGGGTGGCAGCCCGGCTCAGAGCAACCGGTTTACCTTGCATTGCCAGCCCAGAGATCAAGTCTTCTGGCAATACACAACAACTTGGCACAGAAAACAACCGCTTTATTGATCTCTTAGCGGGAACATGGGTTACATATTACATGATGAGCGAGGCCAAGTGGCACACACGGTGCGGCTGCACTTATGTACATTATTTAGTGGACATAGCAGGGGCCTCGATGATAAGGAACTACTAAGCGGCAGTGGAACGACGGGGTAGCGGAACTCCATTCCACAGGGACACTGCTGGGACACGGCCTAGAGCGCGACATACTGCTCGACATCCACACCATGCACGGCTTCTCCTGCATCTGGCATGATAAGCCAAGTGAGTACTTTGAATGTACTCGCAAGCTCACAGCAAACAAAACAAGTGCGACAAACAATAACAAGGCATTTAGCAGATTTAATGCATGAGCATGATACTACGTCACATGAGATGTGTGTGAAACATCGCCATGGTCCTGGGGACCAACTTACCATTTCGAGGTTACTGCGTAACCACCATTCTCAACTTACCACCGTGATTCTCACTTGATCACAAACATACCTTTCATAGTGATCCTTACTCGATCACCACTTCTGCATGTGCCATCTTGTGAGTTTTAGTGTGCAAGTTAATTATATTTGTTGACCCACGGTGTGACCTACTACGAACTGTGTCCATATCCAAGGACGCGGCTATCGATAGATTATACACTCTGCAGAGGTTAGTACACTGTACCCACACTATGGAACTCATGGCCTCGTGCTCCCATTCGGGTGGACCAACGACATTCCGACAAAACCAATCTATTGCATGACACTCTCCCGGCCACTCCGACAAACTCCCCTTTGGGCTATGTCCTGGGTGACACCGATGCCAACATGTGACATCCGCCACCTCTGTGGCCACCGCCGTCGTGGCCAAACATAAACATTGTCCCAAACGGGGACCTCGGTACCATCAAAACTCGGGTCCTCAAGGTTATGACTGCCTACCGGGCCAGGGTAGCGCCAGAACATAACCTTCCCTCGTAGGAGGCACCGGCGAGAGGCATGACAATAGAACGCATTAGGGCCTCCCCATCCAGGCAAGTGTGGTTGCACTGGTGAGCTCGATTCGGTGGCACCATGACTCGATCAACAGCATGTTCAAGTTGGATTATTATCAGGTTTAACTTGAAAGGAAAAATGATTCGAGCCATAGTGTATGAATGGATGCACGGGTCACGATCATGAATAACAAATGCATCATGTTATCATATGAGTATATGTCATGATACCTACTGCACACTAACCAGGAATCATGTATCCTACTGCACAAGATTAACATGACAAGAACAAAGTCCGTACAATGAGAGTTATAAAGTAAATTATTTTAAAATGATGAATATATGATGAATTAATTTAATTTAACCAAAGTTATTGCAATGCCATCCTTGCATATGGATGTTGTGGCTTGCCTTGGTTCAGAGGAGTGTCACAATACTCCTGGCCTTCTCCAACACAACTAGGTTCCTCTGAAAATATTTTAAATGCAAAAAGAAAATGTCACATAACACGGTTTATTGCACCAGAAATTCTCAACAGCAAGAAAATTCTGAAACTTGGCATACAGAAACTTTGGAATTTTATAAACCAGCAGCAAAAAGAATCATCTCATTTGGACTTATAGATAAAAAGTTATGGCTGGTCAAATTTAGGGTCAAACTCTGGATTAAAATGAATTAAATCAATTCTCAGAAAATCCCAGAGGGGCTGACGTCGAAGACGTAGTTTGGAAATACGCTTCCACTTAGATAACCCTTCGGGCCAGAGAGAGAGAATGACAGGTGGGGCCCTGGTTCTGTTTTAAACGAGAGAGAGAGAGGGAACAGGGCCTGGCGGCTCTGTCGCCGGCGTTTCTCCGGCGAGGAGACATCGGCGATCACCGGAGAGAGGGGGAATGGGACCAGCTCGGCGAGATGGTCACGCATGTACCCAAAACACGAGCTGAGGTGGTCTGACGGCGTCACGGAGATACTCTCCAGAGACGGCGGGCGGCGGAGCTTGTCGGAGTTGAGGAAGACGGCCTCAATCCGGTGAACCAGCGGCCTGGGTGTCTTCAGTGGATCACCACGAGCACACCAGAAGAAGAGGGCGAGGTCGAGGGGCTCCAGAGGACGAGGTTGGCCGGGGAGAACCGCGGCCGATCTCTGGCAAGGTTTGAAGGCCAGAGGCCTTCCCGGCGTTGCCAGCAGCTACTAGGGCTCGATTTGAGGTCAGTGGTGAGGTTTGGGATGGCTAGAACGATCGGGGAGGGCTCTATTTATAGGAGGAGGCGAGGCAGTGCTCGGGATCCGCCGGAGCTGAGCGACAGGGCGAACCGGGGACGGTGAGGACTCGGGCGAGCTAGGAGACGACGCGGGCGAGGCCAAGCATAGTGCACGCACGCGGGCTCGAGCGCAGGCGCACTAAGTGGGACAGGGGCGCTCGTGCGGTCCACTGTACCGGCCGCTAGCGCCGTGGCCGCGTCCAGCGTGCCTCCTACTAGCGTCGGGGAGGGTCAGAGAGGGGCTGGGGAGAAGAATGGGAGGGTGCTGAGGGGACTAGACACGCTGTGGTGGTGCGAGGGGAGTGGCTGGACGGCGACCGATCGAACCCGACGTGCAGAGCGCACAGAGCGCGTGCATTGCACCCTGCCCGCACGCGGTCACTGCGTGCACTGGCACGCGGGGTGCTTTCGGTGCTGCCAAACCATGTCCAACGTGAAGTCCTCTCAATGCTTTGCCTAGAAATGTGCTTGGCTTGCCATCTGGCTCACTGGAAATGACTTGAGCCTGCTGCCAAGTTTCTGGACAGAAACTTGCTCCAAGAGCTGGGGACAAATGGCTAGGAATCTGAGGCTGAGATTAGGTGTTTAAGCATCACCTAGGAGGGTAATCAAGTGGTAAAAATTTCAGCTTAAAAGGATCAAGGAAAAATATACTTGCTTCACAAAGTGCTCTTTCTGACCAGAAGCAAAAACATTTTCCTTGGCTGAAATTTTCCAAATGACCATGGGATATTTTTGCATAGGAAGGTGAGGAATGATCCAAAGAATATTTGGGAATTTCTTTGAATTTTTAGAGCAATAAAAATAGGGGTTGCTTCATAGCTTAGTGAGTGAGAGGAGGAGCATTTTCAGAGAGAAAATGAAGATAATGCCATGAAATAAAAATACCCAATGGCATTATTGTGAGAGGGATGAGGTCTAGGGAGGGTTTATGGATGATATAGCCCACTTGGAAGAAAATCAAAAATAAATCTAAGTGGTAAGTCCAAAAGAGTTGACAGAAAACCCTCAAATTCAAATAAAATACTTAATAAATCCAAATAAAAGAAAAAGGCAAAAACCAGGGTGTTACATTACGTTACTAAGTGGGTAGAAGCTATTCCAACTAGTAGTGCTGATCATAACACTTCTATTAAAATGCTTAAAGAAGTTATATTTCTGAGGTTTGGAGTCCCTATTTGATGACTGAGGGTGGTTCACATTTTATTCATGGTGCTTTTCGTAAATTGCTTGCTAAGTATGATGTTAATCATAGAATTGCATCTCCTTATCATCCTCAGTCTAGTGGTCAAGTTGAATTAACTAATAGAGAAATAAAATTAATTTTGCAAAAGACCGTTAATAGATCTAGAAAGAATTGGTCTAAGAAACTTGATGATGCACTATGGGCTTACAGAACTGCTTATAAAAATCCTATGGGTATGTCTCCATATAAAATGGTCTATGGAAAAGCATGTCATTTACCTCTTGAACTAGAACATAAGGCATATTGGGCAATTAAAGAAATTAATTATGATTTTAAACTTGCTAGTGAGAAGAGGTTATTTGATATTAGCTCTCTAGATGAATGGAGAACACAAGCTTATGAAAATGCCAAGTTGTTTAAAGAAAAAGTTAAAAGATGGCATGATAAGAGAATTCAAAAACGGGAATTCAAAGTAGGTGATCATGTTCTGTTATACAATTCTCGTTTAAGATTCTTTGCAGGAAAACTTCTCTCTAAATGGGAAGGACCATACATCATCGAAGAAGTTTATCGTTCCGGAGCCATTAAAATAAACAACTCCGAAGGCACTAATCCGAGAATGGTTAATGGGCAAAGAATTAAACATTATATCTCAGGTACTCCCATTAATGTTGAAACCAATATTATTCAAACAATGACTTCGGAAGAGCACATAGAAGAAACCTTCCGGAACACTCTAGAACCCTGAAAAGGAGTAGGTATGTGGTACAGTAAATAAACCGACTCCAAAAAATCCATAAAAGTATTTTCTGTTCATTTTGGAATATATAAAAAATTAGGAAAATAATAAATAGTCTGAAAAGTGCACGAGGAGTGACAAGCCTGGAAGGCACGCCTACCGAGCTTGTGGCTCCCCCGTGGACTTTCCTGACTCTGTTTTTCTTCCATATTACTTATCATGCACGAGAAAAATTCATTATATATACTCTCG
Organism: Elymus sibiricus; assembly: GCA_039707655.1. Classification (NCBI taxonomy): domain Eukaryota; kingdom Viridiplantae; phylum Streptophyta; class Magnoliopsida; order Poales; family Poaceae; genus Elymus; species Elymus sibiricus. The sequence continues at coordinate 262,336,463 of CM077674.1, forward strand.
GATGTTTTGACCATCGTATCGCAAGTTTCTCCTCTATTCTTGTTTCAGGCTATTTTTTTGACAGATCTAGTTCGCCATGGCTCCCCGAAGGCTCTGCATCAAGCACCGGATTGTGCAACCTTCACCCGGCAAACGTCCTTTCAGTGAGGTCTATTATGAGTGGTTGTCCGGGGAGGAGGATACCACTATGAAGGAGGGACCAGGAGAGGCCATGGAGGACCGGATTCAAGGAGAAGAAGATCAAGCCACATGCACGAGGGAAGCACCAGAAAAGGGAGATACATGGAAAACTCTTTATCATAACCTTCCCCCATCTGAAATTGATACACTAAATATTTTTGAAGCAATTTGTGCTCAGAATACTTCACTTACCCATGAAGTTATTGTGTTAGAAGAGCAGAATCGTGCCCTTCGGAGGATCAATAGCAATCTGGAGTACTTGTTGAAGCTGAAGGACAAGCCTTCCCCATCATCACCACCATCACCGAAGAAGGAGAATTGAGTACACGGGTATGGGCACTACCCTTGGCTTGTGCCAAGCTTGGGGGAGGTGCCCCGGTATCGTATCACCATCACTTTTATCATAATTATCTATCTTAGTTCGATCCTTAGTTATTTTGTGATTTAGGAGAATAAAATTTTAGTATGATTTAGTTTCTAGTGCTTGCTTTGTGATCTATCTATCTATGTAATTGAGTGTGAGAGTTATATAATAAAGAGTAGTTGAGTTGAGTTGCTTTACTTTTGTTGAGCCAATCACAAAAATAAAATAAAGAAAAGAGAGATCATATGCTAATCCCATGGGGAGTGGTGACTTCACGTAAAAGAAGTATAATTGATAAAACTAGTTGGAAGTTGACAAACATAGCATTGGTCATTGTTGCAAGTCATGAAAAAGTAATAAAGGAAGAGAGGTCTCACATATAAATATATTTTCTTGGACATCTTTTATGATTCTGAGCCCCCATTAAATATTCTATGTCAAATAGTTGATGTTGGACAAGGAAGACAACGTAATGAGTTATGTTTGCTTACATTCACATAGAAGTTATATTGTTTTGGATCCTGTAACATGTGGTGCTTGCCCCCTATATTTTGCTAGCCGAAATTCTGTACTAAGTAGAGATACTACTTGTGCATCCAAAACCCTTAAACCCAGTTTCATGCCATGAGAGTCCACTATATCTACCTATGGATTGAATAAGATCCTTCAAGTAAGTTGTCATCGGTGCAAAAGCAATAAAAATTGCTCCTAAATATGTATGATCTTTTATTGTAAGGGAAAATAACCTTTGTATGATCTTGTGATGGTGAAGAAATAAAAGCGACAGACTGCATAATAAAGGTCGTTATCACACGGGGCAATATAAAGTGACGTTCCTTTACATTAAGAGCTTACACATCCAAAAATAAAAAACGCATGACAACCTCTGCTTCCCTCTGCGAAGGGCCTATCTTTTATTTTTATGTATTTACTTTCATGCAAGAGTCAATAGTATTCTCCTCTATTCTGTTTTTATTTTTCTCTTTTGGCAAGCATCATGTGGTGGGGATAGATCTAGACATATATATCCAGTTGAATGTAGGTGATCATGAGTTATTATTGTTGACATTATCCTTGAGGTAAATACGTTGGGAGGCAAAATTATAAGCCCCTATCTTTCTATGTGTCTGACTGAAACTTTTGCTCCATAAGTACGCCGTGAGTGTCAGCAATCATAGAAGACTAAATGATAGTTGAGTATGTAAACTTGCTAAACAAAAGCTCTTACATAGACTCTTTCTGATAATATGATGAATTGCAATTGCATCAATCACTGAGATCATAGTTTGTTAGTTTTCAATATGGTTTATGGTTCATACTTCATCTTGTGGATGAATTGTCACTTTGTCAGGAGAAGTTTTATGATAATATATTTCTGTTATAATAAATATCACGATACATTCATGTCCATATTTTGTTTTATCGACACCTCTCTCGCTAAACATGTGGTCATGATTATCGATTTCAGTTTTTCGCTTGAGGACAAGCGAGGTCTAAGCTTGGGGGAGTTGATACGTCCATTTTGCATCATGTTTTCCTACTGTTATTTATTAAGTTTTTGATCATTATTTCACTTTATGTTACAATTCTTATGCCTTTTCTCTCTTATTTTGCAAGTTTCACATGAAGAGGGAGATTGCCGGCAGCTGGAATTCTGGACCGAAAAGGGGTGAAACAGAGATAGCTATTTTGCACACCTCCAAATGACCTAAAAATTTACGGAGAATTATTTTGGAATATATAATAAATATTGGCTGAAGAAATACCAGAGGGGGACCCACCAGGAAACGACAAGCCTGGGGGGCGCGCCCTACCCCCTGGGCGTGCCCCCCGAGCTTGTGGCGCCCCTTGCAGGCCTCAAGGGCCCATCTTCTCCTATATGAAGCCATTTGCCCTAGAAAAAAATCAGAAGAAGACTTTTGGGATGAAGCGTCGCCGTCTCGAGGCGGAACCTGGGCAGGAGCAATTTTGCTCTCCAACGATGTGATTCTGCCGGGGAAACTTCCCTCCGGGAGGGGGAAATCGAAGTCATCGATATCGCCAACGATCCTCTCATCATGGGAGGACCAATCTTCATCAACATCTTCACAAACACCATCTCATCTCAATCCCTAGTTCATCTCTTGTATTCAATCTTTGTCTAAAAACCTCAGATTGGTACCTGTGGGTTGCTAGTAGTGTTGATTACATCTTGTAGTTGATGCTAGTTGGTTTATTTGGTGGAAGATTATATGTTCAGATCCTTAATGCTATTCAATACCCCTCTGATCTTGAACATGAATATGATTTGTGAGTAATTACTTTTGTTCTTGAGGACATGGGAGAAGTCTTGTCATAAGTAATCATGCAAATTTGGTATTCGTTCAATATTTTGATGATATGTATGTTGTTGCTTCCTTTAGTGGTGTCATGTGAACGTTGACTACATGACACTTCACCATCTTTGGGCCTAAGGGAAGGCATTGTGGAGTAGTAATTAGATGATGGGTTCCCGCAAAAAAAATTAGATGATGGGTTGCTAGAGTGACAGAAGCTTAAACCCTAGTTTATGCGCTATTCCGTAAGGGGCTGATTTGGATCCATATGTTTCATGCTATGGTTAGATTTATCTTAATTCTTCTTTCGTAGTTGCGGATGCTTGTGAGAGCGGGGGGGAATCATAAGTGGGAGGCTTGTTCAAATAAGATGTGACGCCCCCGACTCAATCGTGCACTAATCATACACGCAAATGTGCACGATCAAGCCCAGAGTCTCACGGGAAGAGATCACAACACAACTCTAGACACAAAATAAAATAATAAAAGCTTTATATTACAAGCCAGGGGCCTCGAGGGCTCGAATACTTAAGCTTGAATACAAGAGTAAGCGAAAGCATCAGTATCTGAGTACAGACATAATTAGACAAGGTTGCCTTAAGAAGGCTGAGCAAAACAACGACATCTAGATAGAAAAGGCGCAGGCCTCTGATAACCCACAAGTACAGGGGATCAATTGTAGCTTTTTCGATAAATAAGAGTGTCGAACCCAACGAGGAGCTAAAGGTAGAATTGATATTCCCTTCAAGTTCTATCGACCACCGATACAACTCTACGAGCACTTAACGTTCGCTTTACCTAGAACAAGTATGAAACTATTTTGTAGGTGATAGGATAGGTTTGCAAGAATAAAACTAGAAGTACATTGTGAGAATAAATCTACGAGTAATTTGCAAGATAATAAAAATTAGTTGTTTAGTAGAAAGATTTTGTAACACAAGAGAATGATTTGTCCCTAGGCAATCAATAACTAGACCGGTAATCATTATTGCAATTTTATATGAGGGAGAGGCATGAGCTAACATACTTTCCGTACTTGGATCATATGCACTTCTGATTGGAACTCTAGCAAGAATCCGCAACTACCAAAGATCATTAAGGTAAAACCCAACCACTGCATTAAGTATCAAGTCCCCTTTACTCCCATACGCAACAACCCCCTTACTCGGGTGTAAGCTTCTGTCACTCTAGCCGCCCACTATAAGAGAATTATGAACGTATTGCAAACCCTACAGCGGGAATCCCTCATGCTTGCGCGACACGGAGGGAACCATAGGACAGCACCAAAATAAAACATACAACTCAAACCAATCACGATCATCAATCAACCCATAGGACAAAACGAATCTACTCAAACATCATAGGATGGCCACAAATCATTGGATAATAATATATAGCGTTAAGCACATTGTTTATGTAAAGATTACAGCGGGGAGAAGAGGTGTTACACGATGCTCCAAGAATTTACGCATATCATGTGAAGAAAACAAAAACCGAAGCATACCGATACTTGTTGAAGAAAGATGGGATGCCTTCCGGGGCATCCCCAAGCTTAGACGCTTGAGTCTCCTTGAATATTTACTTGGGGTGCATTGGGCATCCCCAAGCTTTAACTCTTGCCTCTCCTTATTCTCCTCATATCGATACCACCTCGATCTTCGAACACTTCATCCTCACAAAACTTAACCGAACTTTTTATTAGCGGGGTTAGTACATATAACATCAAATACCATCATGTCCTGCCATAACATTATTGTATAATTATAATCAAACATTACCCACTGCATGCTATCACAATTCTATGGCCCCCAAGTCAACGGGGCTCAACAATATTTCAAACATATACTTCTGTAACTCAAATAGCGAAACAATAACAGCAATCTGTGAAAACAGGACAGTCTGTAAAGATGCAGATGGTACATATACTTCTGTAACTCAAAAAATTCTGAAAAATTAGGTAAAAAATAAAAAAAATCATAGCAGTACCTTGTCAAAATTTCAGAATTTTTTCATGTTCCAATAAAAAATGTAAGTTCATGCACTACAGCAAAAGTTTCTGTTTTTGCACTGCACATACCAAACAAGCAATTTAAACATCCTAAAGGCAAATCTTGGCACATTATTTTTATAATACAATGGATTTGTACAAGGGGATAATTATTTTTGTTGAAAAGTTTCTCTAATTCATGATTCACAAAGTTTCCATGGGCATGAACAAAGTTCAAGGAGCTCCCCCACTTCAATGGCGCTCGTCTTTCTTACTTTCACTTTCCTTTTTGAAAAGTTTTAGGTTCCCCTCTATATTTTTTGTTTTTAAACTTTTTAAAAGAACTCAATATAAATAAATGACTCTCTAAAACTTCCGGGTTGTCTCCCTGGCAGCGCTTTCTTTAAAGCCATTAAGCTAGGCATAAAGTGCTCAAGTAATCGATCCACCCGGATCCCAAGGTATATCAAAGCCAATTTTAATTAACAATGATTTGTAATTTAGTAGTGAGCACAAAGTAATATAAATTGTGTAACAATGAAGTCTAACTCTCTTCCTATGCATCAGCATGTCATAAAAGAACAATTCATGCACATCAAATAAAGGCCAATGCATAGCATAAGTAGTTTCTTGCAATTTTATCGTATTGGAAACATAGAGAGGTAGAGATGTAGTTCCTCTCTCATAATAATTGCAAGTAGGAGCAGCAAGCAAATGCATATTATATTCATCAAAATTATCATGTGTAGTAGTAAAACGCAACCCATCAATATAATCCTTAATAAGAGCAAACTTCTCCGATATAGTGTAGTTGGGAGAATTCAAAAAGATAATAGGACTATCATGTGTGAGTGCAATAGCAACAATTTCATTCTTAATATAAGGAACTATAGCAAGTTCATCTCCATAAGCATAATTCATATTGGCATCATGGCCACAATCATAGCAAGCATCAATTTCATCAAAAGGGGATATTTCAAACAAATCTAAGGGATCATAGCAATCATCATAGCATTCATCCTTCGGTAAGCACGAATGGAATTTAAAAAATGTATGAGATAAAGAGTTACTCTCATCAGAAGGTGGGCACGGGTGATCAATCCGCTCTTCCTCCTTTTGTTCTTCGCTCTCCTGCTCAATTTTTTCATCTAATGAGCTCACAGTGTCATCAATTTCTTCTTCCATAGGTTCCTGCAAAGTATTAGTCTCTTTTGGACAGCGAAAGTGTCCTCAATATATTCTTTCACATAAGCATTAGAAGCATAGTTTTCATGACAATATTTAAGTATGGCAAAATTTTCAGATTTGTAAAGAGTAGCATCATACTTTTCAATCAAAGAAGCAATTTCATAAGCACCCTTAAAAGCAACAAATTCTTCAATTTGTTCAATATCATAGTAACTATAAACACCTTTAGCATAAGAAGACATGATTCCATTATCACTAAACTCACATTGGTAGGGAAGGTGTTTCTGAGGGTTTCAGAACAACAAGTAAAATCATGTATTTCGCATAAATTCCAAGCATAGCAATGCATAGTATTAATTTGATGCCATAAAAGTTTCCCTTTTTGAGATAAGCGGTGTCGCAAAAAATGAGCATGCTCATCTAATGATTTTCCCTCAAATAAGCTAGTTGGGTTTTTAGCACGAGCACATAGGGATCGAAGATGATCCAAGTAGAAAGCTTCAGCAGTATGATAAATTTTGGGTGGTTCTTCAACCATTGGTTTAGCAGGTACAACTAATTTTTTTGTATTTTACGTTTCCTACCCATAACTAAAGATACAAAACAAGAGCACAAAAATAAAAACTACTTAGTGATAAAGCAAACAAGCACACACGAGAATATCAACCCCACGCTATTGCTCCCCGGCAACGGCGCCAGAAAAAGGTCTTGATAACCCACAAGTATAGGGGATCAATTGTAGCTTTTTCGATAAATAAGAGTGTCGAACCCAACGAGGAGCTAAAGGTAGAATTAATATTCCCTTCAAGTTCTATCGACCACCGATACAACTCTACGCACACTTAACGTTCGATTTACCTAGAACAAGTATGAAACTATTTTGTAGGTGATAGGATAGGTTTGCAAGAATAAAACTAGAAGTAATTTGCGAGAATAAAACTACAAGTAATTTGCAAGATAATAAAAGTTAGTTGTTTAGTAGAAAGCTTTTGTAACACAAGAGAATGATTTGTCCCTAGGCAATCGATAACTAAACCGGTAATCATTATTGCAATTTTATATGAGGGAGAGGCATGAGCTAACATACTTTCCGTACTAGGATCATATGCACTTATGATTGGAACTCTAGCAAGCATCCGCAACTACCAAAGATCATTAAGGTAAAACCCAACCATAGCATTAAGTATCAAGTCCCCTTTACTCCCATACGCAACAACCCCCTTACTCGGGTGTAAGCTTCTGTCACTCTAGCCGCCCACTATAAGAGAATTATGAATGTATTGCAAACCCTACAGTGGGAATCCCTCACACTTGCGCGACACGGAGGGCACCATAGGACATCACCAAAATAAAACATACAACTCAAACCAATCACGATCATCAATCAACCCATAGGACAAAACGAATCTACTCAAAAATCATAGGATGGCCACAAATCATTGGATAATAATATATAGCGTTAAGCACCATGTTTAAGTAGAGATTACAGAAGGGAGAAGAGGTGTTACACCGCTGCATAGAGGGGGAGAGAGTTGGTGGTGACGGCGGCGAAGTTGTTGGTGTAGATCGCCGTCACAATGGTTCCCCCGGCAGCGCTCCGGCGCCACCGGAAGAGAGGGGGAGAGTGCCCTCCTCCTTCTTCTTCTTCCTTGGCCTCCCCCCTAGATGGGAGGAGAGTTTCCCCTCTGGTCCATGGCTGCCATGGTGGCGGAGGGGCAGGAGCCCCTCCGAGATTGGATCTCTCTCTCTCTGTTCTCTTCTGTTTCGCGTTCCTGTTTTCTGGCCTTTCACCGTTTCTTAAATTCCCGGAGATCCGTAACTCTGATTGCGCTGAAATTTTAACACGATTTTTTTCTGGATATAAGCTTCCTTGCGCCCAAAGAAGAGCCCCAACCGACTTACGATGTGCCCACGAGGCACCACTGCGCGCCGGGGTGGCCCGCGCCCATGTGGCTTGTGGAGGCTGTGGGCCTCCTTTTGCGTTGATTCTACCTCCCAAAAATCACATATATTCCAAAATAATTTTTCGTAAAATTTTATTGCATTTGGACTTCGTTTGATATGGATTTTCTGTGAAACAAAAAACAAGCAGAAAATAGGAACTGGCACTGGGCACTGGATCAATATGTTAGTCCCAGAAATAATATAAAATGTTGCCAAAAATATGTGAAACGTGTAGAATATTGGCATGAAACAATCAAAAATTATAGATACAATGGAGACGTATCAGCCTCCTGCCTGGGAGCCTCCTAAACTACTCCTGGTCGTCGGTCTCCACGTAGTAGTAGGCACCATCGAGGATCTCCGGCTCTTGGGCTCCGTCATCTGATCGCAGCAATCGGGTAGGGCGGAAAAACGGTAGCAAAGCAACCGTGAGTACTCATCCAAAGTACTCACAAGACTTACATCAGAACTATTCTATTTATGCATCGGTATCAAATGAAGGGGTTGTATCTGTCGACTAGACTGCAGAAATACCAGAATAGAGGGGAAGGCCTAGCCTATTGAAGACTAGCATCTTCCAGCGTCTTGCAGCATCAAAAGAGAGTAGAATAACACAACATGTAGTAACAAATATATATTAGTAACGCTTAGAGATCCTTCCTCGTCTACCCCGCGAGGAAGCGATCCCGGAGCCATCATATCAGTTTAGTGTCACATGTATCCAGTTCTAGTTGTAGTAGATCAGGATACAACTCCGAGCGTCCGTTACCGTGGACACGGCTATTCGAATAGATAACTTCCCTGTAGGGTTGCACCAACTTACCCAACACGCTCAATTAACTCCGGCCGGACACACTTTTCCGGGTCATGCCCGGCCTCGGCTGATCGACACGCCGTAGTCCTACCTAGGCTCCGCAGAGAGGTCCCCGACGGTCTACATCCTAAGTGCAAAGGGGTCATGGGCTAATCGTCCTAAGCGCAAGGGTCAGGCCCATCCCTCTCCTGGGGCGGTCTGCCTGCCCGGCCGTGCCGCGTAATTATCTCGCGGGTACCCTCACGATCAACCCGACTTCACATCTCTCGCGGGTACCCCTCGGGGTCGACCCGTCTTCAACAAGGGACTCAGGTAAAAACATGATAACCGTGTGTCCATAACATCAAGGGGGAAATCCGAGGAATCACCCTCGATGTATCCGTCAAGGTGAACTTGGAGGAATCAACCTTGATGGGTTCACACTTGAGGGGTTGCACGACAGAGGCATCATCGGAGGTGGTGAAAGAGGAATCACCCTCGGTAACCCACAACCGACTAGCTACGCTACAGAGATATCATCAGGAGTCAGGTAGGAGGTATCACCCTCGGCACTCGATAGTAGCTCTGCAGAGTTGTACAACTAAGGGGGTGTGCGGTGATGTGTCCGTCTCTGCACGGCGATCACAATGATCGAGTCATCGGTAGTAAAGCATGGCAACACGGACAAGGGTGTAGGGCCACTGATGGATCACTAACCAGCCTATACTAAGCATATAGGACAACAGGTAAAGTATCAACAGCAGGTTACAAAATCAGGCTATGCATCAGAATAGGAGCAATCAAATATAGTAGCAAAATCTAATGCAAGCATGGGAGGGAAAGAATGGGCGATATAGGAATGATCAAGGGGATTTTGCTTGCCTGGAAGCTCTGCTGAAAGGGGCTGGACGTCTGCGACGTAGTTGTACTCAGGGGCCACGTCGGTCTCGGGGTCTACCGGAGAGAAGAGGGGGAAGAAACAGTAAATACAAAGCAAACAAATGCATCACAAGGCATGACATGGCAATATGCTGTGCTGGGGGTGACCTAAAGCGATGCTAAGCGTTACAGACTGAGTGGGAAAATATCAGGGAATATTTTCCCGGCTCCAGGCATTTATCGGACAGACGATCCGGAGGGGAATGTTCCATGTTTGCAGTGTTGGAGGCATGTGACTGGTATGTGGATGGCATATTCAGATTCGTCTCATTTTTCTGATCATTTTTCATATATAAATTATTTTCATCCGAGTTACGAATTATTTTATATGATTTTTCAAAGTTTTAAATAATTTATGGAATTACTGGAATTGTTTAAATTTCGAAATAAAAGAATAAAATGCTATGGGTACACAGAGAGTGTACCCAGAGAGGTGCATGTGTGGCTGACAGTGGGTCCCAGCTGCTGAGTCAGCAGGTCAACTATTGACCAGTTGACTGGTCAACAGGGTTAACAAGGGCCCACCTGTCATTGGCTGGGGCCAGCCCAGTCAGCAGTTGACTGGTCAACTGGGCCCAGTGGGACCCATTTGTCAGTGACTGGGTTATTTAACAGAGGTTTAATTAATCTAACTAGTTAATTAGCGGGGGTGGGGCCCAGATGTCAGTGACTGTTTTTAGTTAACAGGTTAATTAAACTAATCCTAATCAGCTACAGTGGGGCCCGCGTGTCAGTGGCATTGGGCGCGGTTAGCACTTAGACTAATCGCGCCGCGTCAGCACGCCGGCGACCGAAAACACGGCAGAGGCGCACGGGAGGTCGCCGGAAAACGCGCACGGGGCATGGTTTGATGCGCCGCGGGGTTCGTTCGAACGAGCCCGATGAGGCGCATCGGGTGGTGGCAGTGGTTCGTTCGGGGGTGGCCGAAAACGACGCCAGCGACAAGCGGAGGCGGAGGTGGCTTCGGAAGCTCGCCGGGAAGGGCGCTAGGAAGCACGGGGGACGATCTGGTGGTGGCTGCTGGCTCCTGGGAGCTCCAGGAGCTCGATGCGACGGCGAGGGCGACGGAGCATGGCGGCGCTAGGTACGGGAATGGTGGCAGCGGCTAGGGGCAGCGGAACGAGGGGGGATAGAGAGGAGAGGTGCGGCGCTCATCGAGGAGCACACGACAGCTCAGTGGGAGGCTTAGAAGCGCCGAACGGGGGCGGGGTCGACGGAGAGGCGCCGGCAACCGAGGAAGAAGACGAGGTTGATCCGCGTGTCGCAGGGTCTCCCAGCTTCGTTTGGTTGGTGTAGACGACGTAGCGGCCCATGGCGGAGCTGAGGGACACGGCCTCAGCCGGCGGGAACGACGGAGAGCACGTGGTTGAGGAGATCCATGGCAACGGCGGCTCGGGTTCGTGCTGAGGAGAAGAGAGCGGCGCGAGGGGGAAGAGCGAGTGGCGCTAGGGTTGGTCACGGGCTCGAGGGGGTCGCCCTTATCCTCTCCAAAACGCCCTGTAGCGCCTCGGTGTCGAGCAGCGTGCGGACGCGCGCACACGCGTGCTTGGCCACGGGGACAGCTGGGGAGAGAGAGGCGGGAGGAAGGAGAGAGAGAGAGGTCGGCTGGGCCGGTGCCACTGTGCACTAAGGCCTAGTACACAATAGGTTTTAGCCTTTTTCCTTTTTTGTTTTTCTGCTTTTCTTAACAGGAACTATTTTGCATTTATTTAAGCCATCTAATGACTTTTGCAAAAATATGGAACTTGGCCACATAGATGCACTGCAATTTTTGGCACTACCACAAAAAGTTTGGAAGACAATTGAATTTGTTTGAATTTTTGAAAAATGGAAAACCATTTAAAAATGTTGATTTGGCACTATTTTAATTGCTATAGCCCATTTAACCAAATAAGTGATGTTGTTTTCCTTAACAAATAATTGTTATGGAATATTTGCTAAATGATGAACTATTTAGTTTGCTTGTTTGTGCAACTTTTATTTTCATTTGCAATTCAAATTTGATTTTGAATTTGATTTTGGAACAAGTGGCAATTGCTATTAGAAAAAGGAGATGACTTGGCATTAATCAAGAGGGATTACTATAGCTTAATACATGGGGATGTTACATAAGAACAGCACCCAAGCACCGGTCCACCCACATATCAAATTATCAAAGTAGCGAACACGAATCAAACAAACATGATGAAAGTGACTAGATGAGAATTCCCATGTGTCCTTGAGAACTCTTTGCTTTATATAAGAGATCATCCCGGCTTGTCCTTTGTTACAAAAAGGATTGGGCCACCTTGCTGCACTTTATTATACTTGTTACTTGTTACTTGTTACGAATTATCTTGCTATCGAAACTATCTGTTACCGCTACTTTCAGTACTTGCAGAGAATACCTTGCTGAAAACCACTTGTCATTTCCTTCTGCTCCTTGTTGGGTTTGACACTCTTACTTATTGAAAGAACTACAATTGATCCCCTATAATTGTGGGTCATCACTCCTCCTCGAGGAAGGTGTTCTTGGTCGGCTTGAACAGAGATGACCACATCCCGCGCGGTTGGAGTGGTAGAAGTGGCACATGGCCGCCTCGTCCTCGGGCTTGTAACGCCACAGTGGGTTGACCCTGAACTGAAGAGGGAGAACGCGGCAGTGGAGCATGACGTGAACCACATCCACCAACTTGATGCCCTTTCCGATCACTTGCTTGAGCTTCCCTTGAAGTGTCTTCACCTCGTCCGGGTTCCCCCAATCAAGGATCTTCTCCGTCCAGGAGGCAAGCCTCCTCAGTGGCTCGGCCGAAAATGTAGGGGTCTCTGTTTGACCTTTTGTGCGCAGGTCGGTTGTGTAAAACCATTCCTGCTGCCACAGCTTGATGGTCTCCACAAAGGTTCCCTCTGGCCAGAGCACCTTGGGAAGTTTACTTATCATGGTCCCGCCACATTCAGCAAGCTGGGGGCTGCTGCTCTTCGGCTTCACACTAAAGATCTTCAGCCATAGGCCGAAGTGCGGTTCGACGTGGAGAAAAGCCTCGCATATAGTGATGAAGGTGGCCATTTGGAGAATTGAATTTGGGGCTAGGTGGTGGAAATCTAACCCATGGTAAAAAAAAAGCAAACCCCCTACAAAAGGGTGAAGGGGAACCCAAGACCTCAGATGAGGTGAGGAACGAAAACCACCCTTTCCCCTTTTTTGGGAGTGGGGATGGCGGAGGAAGAACGGCTGATCTCGCCCTCCGCTGGGGCCCGGCACTTGGCTACGGCAGGTATGTAGCCTGCAGCCCTGAGCTCGTTAATGGTGCCCACGGTGACGTTGCAGGGCACCCATGGCCCCTTTGAGCCAGCGTTAGACACTGAGGCCGCAGTCTCCTTTCCCTTGCCGGCCATCTCCTTGGAGGGATGGGGGAAGAGAACGAGTTGATTGGAAGCTTGAAGGTGGATCTGAGAGTGCCGGAGCTTTTTTGAGCTTTTGGGCTATGGAGCAGGGAATGGAAGCGTGGGAGAAAGTGATTTACTATAAAAGACCAAGAGTCCCTGCGTCGCGCCGGATAGATCGCCTATTCCCAACCCTTCGTGCCATTATACACGCATTGATTAATTAACCTGTTGATGATATCCCTTGAAAACCGGGGCACGATCTTTGTATTGATAAGACATGCCAATGAGAGGCTGCCTCAGGCCATGATACGATTTGTGATAACTGGTCCAATCCCACTATAGGTGATGGCGGTTCGATAAAGCTGCCAGGGTGTAACCCTCTCACTGGTCGTGCCTGCGTGGCAAGTCTTTGCGACTAAGTTAACTCTGGACCTCGGACGCAGAAAGGGTACTTTGTAAAAGGACCCTATTCTTTCATTGTCCACGTTAAAGTTTTAAACGTATATATGGTTGATGGGTTCGACTATAAAAGGGTGCCCAATAATTATCATGGATTGAAGAATTACAGATTCAAGCAGGTGCTAACGAAGAGGGAACTCGCCTGCAAAGCCGAAGACATTAATAAAACAAGCCATTCCGATGAGGGAACTATAGTCCCTGGCTTTGGAGACCAGTTCAGGGGCTACTGAGGGTGTCCTGGACTAAGGGGTATCAACCTGTACAGCCTGTCGTCCATGGGTCAGGCTGACGACCCACCGACCACTGGAGGAAGGACTAACTGAGTTGTAGCACTTGGCGTGAGCAAGATGGAAACTTTCGAAGACTTGGCGTATACATCAAGGAAAGTTCTAGTAGTCGGCGTGTTTATTCCTGGTTGGCAACCGACCATATGTGTAACCTAGGTACCCTCGGTGCACATATAAGCCGAAGGGTTTAGTCTTTAGGGGCACGAACATAAGCCTTAGGGTTCTAGAACACAATCATCCGATCTTGAGGTAGATCATCTAGTACTCTGTACCCCATCAAATTAATACAATCAAAGCAGGACGTAGGGTTTTACCTCTTCGAGAGGGCCTGAACCTGGGTAAACATCACCTCCCTTGTCTCCTATTACCATTGTTTCCAGACTCACAGCTCGGAACCCCCTACCCGAGATCCGCCGGTTTTAGTACCGACATCCACCCTTCAAGCTAAAAACATGCCACTCATAATTCCAAAGCTTAGTTCTTCAAATGCGAATCTGATATGATACTGATATATATTAGATAGACAGACACACATTTAATTGGTCAGCAAATGTTTCTGCTTGAGTTTCAAAATGCATGTGCTCCACATATAGAGAGACAGGAGGGAATTGTATTTCTCTGTGCACTTTGGTCATCATGCGTCGGCATTAAACTTTGTATATAGTATATTTTGAAGCTATCACCTGCGAAGTATCATTACTTCTGGAGCTCTCAATAGGGAGCTTATATTTTGAGTAGTAGGCCACATTATATTAAGGGATTTCTATTTTCGTGCCCCTGCTTCCTTAGTTCTCCTCAGTTTTGCCCCGCCCAACTAGCGCTGCTCACTTTTGCCCTCCCCCCTCTACCACCTGCTCACAAAAGCCCAAACGGAGCACTTCCGTCCGGTCAAAGCCTTTGACCATTACCTCCTGACTAGTGGGGCCGCGTGATTTCATGACAGGTGGGGTTGGTCCACTCTCTCTCACCACAGTGCTGACACGGTAGAATCCTGACATGTGGGGTCGAGGCAACTTATGACATGTGGGGCCGCGTGATACCCTGGCAGGTGGGGTCAGGCCACTCTCTCTCCCCACAGTGCTGTCTCAGTAGAATCCGTACATGTGGGGTCGAGGCAACTTATGACATGTGGGGCCGCTTGATACCCTGGCAGGTGGGGTCTGGCCACTCTCTCCCCACAGTGCTGACGCGGTAAGATCCTGACTTGTGGGACGGAGGCAGCTTATGACAGGTGGGGCTGAGGCAGCTTATGATAGGTGGGACAGCGTTGCATATGACAAGTGGGGTACATTCTCTCTATCATTTGTCAACGGCCGACCGCGCACAGCCTCGAGCACCATCCCCACAGAGCAGCCATAGCCATGGTCGCAGCTTGCCCGCATCGCCGGATTTGATTCCGGCGCCGACCAGCGGCCCACGGCTGTGCACGTCTGCCACGGCACCAGCATTATTTCTCTGCCCACATGGTCCCTCCAGGACAACATACCGCACGCAGAGCCACCGCCGCCACACCCCCACTCCCCACCATCTAGATTTGCTCTGCCGTCGATGACAACTACCGACAGCCGCGCGACATTTCTTAGTGAGCTCTCGCATCCTGATCCGCCTTATTCAAGAGCTTATGAACCCTTTCCCTTAATCTCGTTTGAACACCGGATTTCAGGGGCGCCGTCGCGGTAAATGTCCGGTCGCAGCAGTTACAGCAGCGAGGGTGGCGATTCGATCATGTCTTGGCCATGCTCACCTACACCAGATTTTGTTTAGGTAGTTAGTGCTCACGGCCTATCTGAATGATCCCTTGTTTAATTTGTAGTGTTAAATTACTTTTGGATGGATTATTATAGTTTAACAGGCAGGCTGATGATCCTTGGTATATTGCATACCAAGATGAGTCAATCCAGTGTGGTAGAGAGAAGATGGCATTGGAGGAGGTGGTGGGTGTCGAATTAGCCAGTAAAAACAGATTGATTGTTGAGCTGAAGCGTACTATTGCGGAAGAAAGGAGAATTGCTCACAATGATAAGTTGAAACTAGAGACTGATCTGGCCATATTTGATCATGTGGTAGAGGAGCTGCAAATGGATGGAGAGGAGAAAGCAAGAGTCATACAAGGGCTTGAAGTGAAGGCAGAGGAGAAAAACAGATACATGGTGGCACTTACAATAGTTGTCATCTCTTTACTAGCTCTTTACTATGTAGTTAAGGTAAATTGAAATAAATTAATGTAAAGATCTCCAAATATGATGGGCTGTTGAGCAAGTTTGTACCCCTGCAATCTGGGCAAGATGTGACATCTTGTTAACCCCTTGGAATTTAGTCCACATGATATGCAACTTTGTTTGTAAAAGTTTCAGGCAAAAGATGCCCTTCCATTTCTTTTTAGGGCTCCCATCCCTTCTTTTTATTAGGCATCCACACGATATCCAGTTTCAATACAAATCATATGATATTTGGTGTCTACAAATTGGAAATTTAAGGAATCGAAAATATCATGGTATGTGAACTGGTCCACTTCAAATTAGCCTTGCATCCAAATGTTTATTACACCAGCATGTTCAAGACAGTAGCTGATACGTCTGCAACGTATCTATAATTTTTTATTGTTTCATGCTATTATATTATCAATCTTGGATACTTTATATGCAATTATATGCTATTTTATATCATTTTGGGACTAATCTATTAACTCAGTGCCCAGTGCCAGTTTCTCTTTTTTCTGCATGTTTTTGGCTTTTTATAAAATCAATACTAAACGAAGTCCAAACGAAAAAAATCTTTGGATAATTTTTTTCTAGACCAGAAGGGACCCTAGAAGCTTCGGGAGGAGACCAGATGAGATACGAGAGAGCCACGAGCTCAAGAGGTGCGCCCCAGGGGGTAGGCATGCCCCCTGAGCTTGTGGGCCCCACGTAGCTCCGTTTGACCTAATTCCAGGCCTATAACTTCCCATATATTCCCAAACCAATAGAACGCAAGACGATATAACTTTTATGCTGCCTCAAGCCTCTGTTCTTCCGTGATCCCATCTGGAGGCCTTTTTCGGTACTCTCCCGGAGGGGGAATCGATCATGGAGGGCTTCTAAATCAACCTTGATGCCCTACCGATGATGTGTGAGTAGTTCACCACAGACCTACGGGTCCATAGCTAGTAGCTAGATGGCTTCTTCTCTCTTGTTGATCTTCAATACCATGTTCTCCTCGATCTTCTTGGAGTTCTATCCGATGTAATCTTCTTTTGTGGTGTGTTTGTTGGGATCCAATGATTTGTGCGTTTATGATCAGATTATTCATTGAAAGTAATTGAGTCTTTTCTGAACTTTATTATCCACGATTTTTATAGCTTTGTATTTCTCTCCGATCTATCCGTTTGGTTTGGCCAACAAGATTGATTTATCTTCAGTGGGAGAGGTGCTTTGTAATGGGTTCAATCTTGCGGTGCTCTATATCCCAGTGATAGTAGGGGACAAGAAATGTATTTGTATTGTTGCCATTAAGGATAAAACGATGGGGTTTATTCATATTGATTGAGTTTACTTTGTCTACATCATGTCATCTTGCTTAAAGCGTTACTATGTTTGTTATGAACTTAATACCATAGATGCATGCTGGATAGCGCTCGATTGGTGGAGTAATAGTAGTAGATGCAGGCAGGAGTCGGTCTACTTGTCTCGGACGTGATGCCTATATACATGAACATTGATAACCCACAAGTATAGGGGATCACAACAGTTTTCGAGGGTTGAGTATTCAACCCAAATTTATTGAGTTGACACAAGGGGAGCCAAAGAATATTTGCAAGTATTAGCAGTTGAGTTGTCAATTCAACCACACCTGGAGACTAAATATCTACAGCAGAGTGATCAGTAGCACAGTAGTATGGTAGTTTGATAGAAGTAGCAATAATAGTAACAGTAATAGTAACGATAGCAGCAATAGTAGTAGCAATTGTGAAAGTAGTATCAACAGTAGTAACTTAACAAAGAACAATATGTGAAAAACTCGTAGGCATTGGATCGGTGATTATGTTGGATAACATTCATCATGTAACAGTCATAACCTAGGGCGACACAGAACTAGCTCCAATTCATCAATGTAATGTAGGCATGTATTCCGTATATAGTCATACGTGCTTGCGATAAGAACTTGCATGACATCTTTTGTCCTACCCTCCCGTGGCAGCGGGGTCCATAAGGAAACTAAGGGATATTAAGGCCTCCTTTTAATAAAGAACCGGAGCAAAGCACTAGCACATAGTGAATACATGAACTCCTCAAACTACGGCAATCACCGGAAAGAATCCCAATTATTGTCACCTTGGGGTATGCGGATCATAACACATAGCAGGTGCGTATAACTTGCAAGATCGGATCAAGAACACAAATATATTCATGAAAACATAAAGGGTTCAGATCTGAAATCATGGCACTCGGGCCCTAGTGACAAGCATTAGGCATAGCAAAGTCTTAGCAACATCAATCTCAAAACATAGTGGATACTAGGGATCAAGCCCTAACAAAACTAACTCGATTACATGATAAATCTCATCCAACTCATCACCGTCCAGCGAGCCTACGAAGGAATTACTCACTCCCGGCGGTGAGCATCATGAAATTGGTGAAGGAGGATGGTTGATGATGACGATGACGGAAGATTCCCCTCTCCGGAGCCTCGAACGGACTCCAGATCTGGCCTCCCGATGAAGAACAGGAGGTGGCGGCGGCTCCGTATCGTAGAACGTGATGAAACTTCTCTATTTTTTTCTCTGGAATTGTGAATTTATAGGCCTGAGATTAGGGTCAGCGGAGCCACGTGGGCCACACAAGCCACCAGGGCGTGCCAGGTGGGGTGGCGCGCCCTGGTGCCTCGTGGGCAGCAGGTGGCCCCCCTCCAGTGCAACTTGGCTCCAGTATTTTTTATTTAATCCATAAAAAAATTCCAAAAAGTTTCGTCC
Source organism: Elymus sibiricus (assembly GCA_039707655.1). Taxonomy (NCBI): domain Eukaryota; kingdom Viridiplantae; phylum Streptophyta; class Magnoliopsida; order Poales; family Poaceae; genus Elymus; species Elymus sibiricus. The sequence continues at coordinate 262,355,236 of CM077674.1, forward strand.
AATTCCAAGAACTTTTATTTTTGCACAAAAAACAACACCATGGTAGTTCTGCTGAAAACAGCGTCAGTCTGGGTTAGCTTCATTCAAATCATGCAAATTAGAGTCCAAAACAAGAGCAAAAGTTTTTGGAAAAGTAGATACGATGGAGACGTATCAACTCCCCCAAGCTTAACTCATTGCTTGTCCTCAAGCAATTCAGTTGACAAACTGAAAGTGATAAAGAAAAACTTTTACGAACTCTTTTGTTCTTGTATCTATATATATGCTTAAATAATACCCAAGTTTTCAGCAAGGATCATGAACTAACCATGCTCATAATAACTCTTAGAAATTATATTCATTCATATCAATGGCATAATCAACTAGCGAGCAATAATAAGATATCTCAAATGCCAACACTTCGTCAAAACAATCATGATATAATATGACGACATGGTATCTCGCTAGCCCTTTCTGAGACCGCAAAACATAAATGCAGAGCACCTCCAAAGTTCAAGCAGCGACTAAACATTGTAATTCATGGTAGAAGAGATCCAGTCATGATGCACACAACATTAACTATACACAATGCATGAGAACGACAATACTGCTCTCAGGACTGGTGCTTATTTGAGAAGGTGGTGACTCAACAATAAAAGTAAAATAACATTAAAGTAAATAGATAGGCCCTTCACAGAGGGAAGCATGGATTTGCAGAGGTGCCAGAGCTGGAAGCTTAAATCAGAGATAAATATAATTTTGGGAGGTATGCCTTTCCTGTCAACGTCACGACCGAGAGTTTTCAATATCTTCCATGCTAAACACATTAGCGGCGGTTCCCAAGTGGTAACATAAAGTTTACTCCCCCTCCACCAACAAACACAAGCCATGGCTAGCCGAATCCTCGGGTGCCCTCCATACCAACAACTTTCCGGGGGAGTTTGTTATATTATTTTGCAATTTTAATTATGGGACTGGGCATCCCGATTACCAGCCCCTCTCGTGCAAGGACAAGTGAATAAACACTCATCATGAGAATAACCCGCTTAGCATGGAAGATACTGACCGCCCCCTGTCACTCCATGAGCGGTACGGGCACACAAAACAGATGTTCATTTGAATATTTAGAGGTGGCACATGCAAGTTTACTTAGAACGGCAGGGTAATACCGCATATAGGTAGATATAGTGGACTCATCTGGAATAACTTTGGTTTAGGGGTTTCGATGCACAAGCAGCATTCCCTCTTAGTACAGGCGAAGGCTAGCAAATAGGTTGAGAAGCGACCAGCTAGAGAGCGAAAACGGTCATAATCATGCATTATGAATAATCAACATTGAATACTAGCATGAGTAGGATATAAGCACCATGAACATAAATATCGTGGAGGCTATGCTGGTTTTGAATCAACTACATGCGTGAACATGTGCTAAGTCAAGCCACTCGAAACTTTTAGAGGAAGATACCATATCATCATACTACATCATGAACATTTTAATGCATGTTGACACCCAAGATAAATCATTATCCACTCCTAGCTACTTAAGCATGGCATGAGCAACTATAATCTCTAATTGTCATCATAAACATGTTTAATCATAATATGCTGAATCATGGATACTGAGTTAAACATATTTACAAAAACAAAAACAAGTTGAGTTCATACCCGCTTTTCCTTGCCACAGTCACTTCATCAAATCATTGTCATTATTGCCTTTCACTTGCACGACCGAATGATATGAAAATAATAATAGTGCAAGTGTGCCGTGGACTAAGCTGGAATCAGCAAACATTTTATTCAAAGGAGATGACAATGTAATATGGGCTCTTTCTTAGATCAACAATAATGCATACGAGAGCCACTCAACATTTTCATCGTGGTCTTTTCCTTACAATGACTCAACAAAAGAAAAGAATTTCAGAGAAACACACTGAAATATTTTTTTGAATTTTTAGTTTTTTTCTTGAAGGAAGCAAATTAAAGAAGACAAAACAAAAAACGAGAAAAACTATTTACACGGGAAAGCTCCCAACAAGCAAAAGAAGAAACGGGAAATCTTTTTGGATTTTCTTTTAATACTACAGCTAATTAAGCTAGAAAGAAAAACCGAAAAGAAACGAGAATTTTTTTTGGATTTTCTCAAAGTTTTTCAAACACATAAGAAGAAGGCAGGAAAATAAAACTAACATGGATCATACAATGAAAAAGGTAGAACACGGACAACTGAAATGAATATGTGGATATGAATGTAATGTCGGTGAGAGATACGTACTCCCCCAAGCTTAGGCTTTTGCCTAGCTTGGTCTACTTCCATGGTTGTCTTGGATAATAATCGAAGTGGTAGCTCGTAGAGGCGTTCTGAGCCGCCTCCTCAGCCCGACGGACAGCTTCAACTGTTGCATTGTACTCATGCACCTCGCTCTTCGATAGAAAATATCTCTGTTTGTTCTGAAAATCAAAGAGGGCAGGAGCAGGCAAAGCAACATACACAAAACGGTATTTATCAAAAACTAAGTTATATTCATATCCATGTGCGTCGCATTTTAAAAACTTATGTTCTCGCATAGCTTCGAAATTCAAATATTTATAAGGTAAGAGGGGATCATTGAAATTTGGGCGAGACCCCTAACCTTGCAGCTAAGCGGGAGGCATAAATTCCTCCATACAAATCACCATTACCCGCATTACGCTGCAGTCTATGTGCAACAATAGCCCCAAGATTATAACGCTTGCTTCCAGTCAAAGCTATATGAATGAGACTCAGATCAGGGGCGCAAAGTGCACTGCAGTCTTGCTTACCAACAACACATTTACCATTAAAAAGTGCAAAATACCGAATAGCGGGAACGTGAATGCTAATTATTCTGACCTGCGTAACTCCCCTATCCTCACCGTTGCAAAGGCCATTAAGAAACAACTCATAATCAGATTTTGATAGTTCATCTAACGAACCCCAATATGGAATTTTGCATGCATCACAGAATTCTTCTAGAGACATATTATAGGATTTATTATAGAGATGAAACGAAACTCTAGAATTACGAGCATTATACGCAAAATATTGAGTGAATGAATGAGTGAGGTTGTAGTGCTGCGGAGGCTTATCTGCGACGAAGGCAGAAAGCTCAATGTTCTGAATGTATTGCTCGAATTCCTCGTTAATCCCTGTACCCAACATGAACTCCTCACAGGGTCATCAACAAGATTTTGCCTCGGCACCTCTCACCGAACTTGCTCTTGGTTCCTCATATGATTGGCGTGCTGAGCTTTCACTTGATGACGTTTCAGAGGACCTCCTCCTCGAAGAACTCCTCCGGAAGAAGTTCATTTTCCTAAGGACAAATTTCTGAAAAAATTTGGGCCACAAAAAGATGTGAACAAAACTTCACAAAATTTATAGCAACTACTCATATGGATATCTAGAGACCATATCAAGCTTTCAAACTACTTGGAACTCAAAGAATTCAACATGCAAGCTCATTTTCAGTAGCACCAAGAGCAGCTAATTATGCAAAATATAATCCACTAGAGCAAAAACTAATTGGAGCAATGGAGGAGTCACATACCAAGTAGCAATCTCCCAAAACAGTTTCAGAAGCGGAGCTCCGAGCAAAGAGATCGAAAATCTCAGGTTTGGGAGCAAGAGCACAAGAGAGAGAGCTACCAGGAATTTTTGCTAGAGGTAGGAGACGAAGTGGGCTGAAGGAATAAGTGAGGGGGTTCCTGTGGGGCCCACAAGCCACCAGGGCGCGCCAGGGGGGGTGGCGCGCCCTGGTACCTCGTGGGCACCTGGGGAATCCCCCTGGTATGTTTTTAGTTCTAAAATTCTTAAATATTCTATAAAAATTCATGTGAAAATTTCAGATCATTCTGAGCACTTTCATTTTTGGGCATTTTTTGATTGCACGGATAATTCAAAAAACAGGGTAATCATGGCATTTTATTGCATTTAACTAAAAATAACAGAAAACAAAAATTGGGTACAGAGGGTTGTGCTTACAAAATTCATCGACCACATGCCTCTCAAAAAGAATCCATAAATAAGGTTGATCAAGTCTTATTAACAAACCATTTCCGAGTAACCTGAAACTGAAGAACCTTCGTAAAAACACTAGGTTACCTCAACGGGGATGTGTACCTCCCCAATAATAAGAGTTTCATATTTCTTTTTGACAGTAGGAAGAGGGAGTTGAAAACTTCCAATTGTAATTGTCGGAGTCTTTTCAATAACATGAATACCATTTACTTGAAATTGTTTCTTCGGAAAGTGCACCGTATGTTCATTACCATTGATATCAAAAGTGACCTTGCTTTTGTTGCAATCAATAACAGCCCCTGCAGTATTCAAAAAGGGTCTGCCAAGGATAATCGACATGTTGTCGTCCTCGGGCATATCAAGTATAACAAAGTCTGTTAGGATAGTAACATTTGCAACTACAACGGGCACATCCTCACAAACACCGATAGGTATGGCAGTTGATTTGTCAGCCATTCGCAATGATATTCAGTGGGAGTGAGTTTATTCAAATCAAGTCTTTTATATAAAGAGAAGGGCATAACACTAACACCGGCTCCTAAGTCACAAAAAGCAGTTTTGACATAATTTCTTTTAATGGAGCATGGTATAGTTGGTATTCCTGGATCTCCTAGTTTCTTAGGTACTCCGTCCTTAAAAGAATAATTTGCAAGCATGGTAGAAATTTCAGCTTCAGGTATCTTTCTTTTATTTGTGACAATGTCTTTCATATATTTAGCATAAGGGGCCATCCTTAAAATATCAGTCAAACGAGTACACAAAAAGACTGGCCTAAGCATTTCAGCAAAGCGTTCAAATTCTTCCTCATCCTTATTCTTAGATGGTTTAGGAGGAAAGGGCATGGGTTTTTGAACCCATGGTTCTCTTTCTTTACCGTGTTTTCTAGCAACGAAGTCTCTTTTATCATAACATTTGTTTTTAGGAGGTGGGTTATCAAGATCAATAGCAGGTTCTATTTCAACATCATTCTCAAGTTCTTTATCATTATCAAGTTCTTTATCATTATCTGGTTGGGCATCCACATGAGCATCATCATTATTATTATCATCAGGTGATTGTTCATTACCAGATTGTGTCTCAGCATCGGAAACAGAAACATCAGTATTATCCGCTAAGGGTTTTTCTACCTCAGGTTCACTAGAAGTATGCAAAGTCCTATCATTTTTTGTTTTTCTTTTTCTTGTTAGATGGACTGGGTGCATCAACATTAATTCTTTGAGAGTATTGTTCAATTCTTTTAGGGTGACCTTCAGGATAAAGTGGCTCCTGAGTCATTCTACCTCCTCTAGTCATTACTCTAACAGCATGATCATTCATATTGTTATTCATTTCGTTGAGCAATTCACTTTGAGATTTAGCAACTTGTTCTAATTGGTTTTGAACCATAGATGCATGTTTACCTACACCCTTGACATCATTAACAATTCTAAACAAACAGTCACTCAAGCGATCAATCATGTAGGCATTTCATTTCAATTGTTTCATAACATTTGCATTGAAATGATCTTGCTTAATAATATAATTGTCAAATTCATACAAGCATTGACTAGGAGGTTTGTTATAAGGAATATCACCTTCATCAAACTTTATAAGAGAATTTACCTCTACTACCTGTGGCGGTGTGTCAAGACCATGTATTTCTTCAATAGGTGTTAGATTCTTAACATCTTCAACTTTAATACCTTTTTCCTTCATACATTTCTTTGCTTCTTGCATATCTTCAGGATTGAGAAATAAAATACCCCTCTTCTTCGGAGTGGGTTTAGGCGGTGGTTCAAGAACTGTCCAATCATTATCAATCTTCAATATATTATTCAATAGTTCCTCAGCTTGTTCAATAGTTCGTTCCCTGAAAACACAACCAGCACAACTGTCTAGGTAGTCCCTAGAAGCATCGGTTAGTCCACTATAAAAGATATCAACTATTTCATTCTTCTTAAGAGGATGATCAGGCAAAGAATTAAGTAATTGGAGAAGCCTCCCCCAAGCTTGAGGGAGATTCTCTTCTTCAATTTGCACGAAGTTAAATATTTCCTGTAAAGCAACTTGTTTCTTATGAGCAGGAAAATATTTTTCAGAGAAGTAATAAATCATATCCTAGGGACTACGCACACATCCAGGAGCAAGAGTATTATACCATTCCTTAGCATCACCCTTTAATGAGAAAGGAAACAACTTAAGAATATAGTAATAGTGCATTTTTTCCTCATGAGCGAATAGGGTGGCTATATCATTTAATTTAGTAAGATGTGCCACAACGGTTTCAGTTTCATAGCCATGGAAAGGATCGGATTCAACCAAAGTAATTAACTCAGGATCGACAGAGAATTCATAATCCTTATCAGTAACAAATATGGGAGAGGTAGCAAACTTAGGATTATATTTCATTCTCTCCCTCATAGATTTTTCTTTCATTTCAGCAAGCAATTTTATAACTTCATCTCTATCATTACAAGCAAGGATGGCTCTAGCCATCTCCCTATCAAAGCAATGTTCATCAGGTGATTCAACTCTATTAGGAGAGCTAGGCATAATAGGTGAATCATAATTTTCAAGAGTTTCAACATTTTCAGTTTCTTTAGCTTTAGCAATTTGTTCATCAAGAAATTCACCAAGTGGCACAGTATTATCAAGCATAGTACTAGCATCATCATAAGTATCATTCATAGCAGAAGTAGTATCATCAATAACTTGTGACATATCAGAATGCATAACAGGTGGTGGTATCACAAGTCTACTCAAAACAGAAAGTGAATCAAGGGTGGAGATAGATGGCAGTTCATTACCTCCCCTCGTCTTAGAGGGAACGATCTTGGTCTTACCATCTTTCAGATTCTTTATAGTGATTAACAGATATAAATCCCAAGTGACTCAGCAAATAGAGCTATGCTCCCCGGCAACGGTGCCAGAAAAAGGTCTTGATAACCCACAAGTATAGGGGATCGCAACAGTTTTCGAGGGTAGAGTATTCAACCCAAATTTATTGATTCGACACAAGGGGAGCCAAAGAATATTTGCAAGTATTAGCAGTTGAGTTGTCAATTCAACCACACCTGGAGACTAAATATCTGCAGTAGAGTGATTAGTAGCACAGTAGTATGGTAGTTTGATAGCAGTAGCAATAATAGTAACAGTAATAGTAACGGTAGCAGCAATAGTAGTAGCAATTGTGACAGTAGTACCAACAGTAGTAACTGAACAATATGTGAAAAACTCGTAGGCATTGGATCGGTGATTATGTTGGATAACATTCATCATGTAACAGTCATAACCTAGGGCGACACAGAACTAGCTCCAATTCATCAATGTAATGTAGGCATGTATTTCGTATATAGTCATATGTGCTTGTGATAAGAACTTGCATGGCATCTTTTGTCCTACCCTCCCGTGGCAGCGGGGTCCATAAGGAAACTAAGGGATATTAGGCCTCCTTTTATTAGAGAACCGGAGCAAAGCATTAGCACATAGTGAATACATGAACTCCTCAAACTACGGTAATCACCGGAAAGAATCCCAATTATTGTCACCTTGGGGTATGCAGATCATAACACGTAGCAGGTGCATATAACTTGCGAAATCGGATCAAGAACACAAATATATTCATGAAAACATAAAGGGTTCAGATCTGAAATCATGGCACTCGGGCCCTAGTGACAAGCATTAGGCATAGCAACATCAATCTCAGAACATAGTGGATACTAGGGATCAAGCCCTAAAAAACTAACTCGATTACATGATAAATCTCATCCAACTCATCACTGTCCAGCGAGCCTACGAAGGAATTACTCACTCCCGGCGGTGAGCATCATGGAATTGGTGATGGAGGATGGTTGATGATGACGATGACGGAAGATTCCCCTCTCCGGAGCCCCGAACGGACTCCAGATCTGGCCTCCCGATGAAGAACAGGAGGTGGCGGTGGCTCCGTATCATAGAACGTGATGAAACTTCTTCTCTATTTTTTTCTCTGGAATTGTGAATTTATAGGCCTGAGATTAGGGTCAGCGGAGCAACGTGGGCCCCACAAGCCACCAGGGCGCGCCAGGGTGGGTGGCGCTCAATGGTGCCTCGTGGGCAGCAAGTGGCCCCCCTCCAGTGGATCTTGGCTCCAGTATTTTTTATATAATCCATAAAAAATCTCCAAAAAGTTTCGTCCAATTCCAAGAACTTTTATTTCTGCACAAAAAACAACACCATGGTAGTTCTGCTGAAAACAGCGTCAGTCCGGGTTAGTTTCATTCAAATCATGCAAATTAGAGTCCAAAACATGAGCAAAAGTGTTTGGAAAAGTAGATACGACGGAAACGTATCAATCATTGCCATGAATACGTCATAACTATGCGTTTTTCTATCAATTGCCCAACAGTAATTTGTTTACCCACCGTATGCTATGTGTTCGAGAGAGAAGCCTCTAATGAAAACTATGGCCCCCGGGTCTATCTTAAATATAAAAAGAAAACCTAAAAACCTTTGCCACAATTTATTTCTTTTTCTTTTATTTTGCAATTTATACTTTTGCCTATACAAGATTTAATCCTTGCAATTAACGAGTTCAAGGGGATTGACAACCCTCTTGCCCGCGTTGGGTGCAAGTATTTGCTTTTGTGTGTGCAGGTGCTGTTCACGAGGGTTTGAGTGATTCTCCTATTGGTTCGATAAACCTTGGTTCTCACTGAGGGAAATACTTATCTCTATTGTACTGCATCTCCCCTTCTCTTCGGGGAAATACCAACGCAGCTCACAAGTAGCAGGAAGAATTTCTGGTGCCGTTGCTGGGGAGACATCACCAAAACCTATCAAGTACCTTCACTCAAACTATCATCTACTTGCTCTTTTTTTTCCTTTTTATTTGCCTCTCTTTTTCATCTCCCCCACTTCTCTAAAAATCGAAAAACACAAAAATATTTTCGTTTGCTTGTTTGCTTGCTTTGCCACTGTGGCTAGTTCTACTATTCCTCCGCTCTCTCCTGATTTTGAGGTGCTCTACTTCAAACAGAAACAAGGAGAAAATTTAACAGATGCTTGGTTTAGAATAATGGAGTCTTATCGTATCTGCACTATAAAAGGTGATATAAAAATCTTGCTTAGGAACCGCTACTACACATTGAGCAACTAAAGGGAATTTTATTGAAAGTGATGCTAATACTGCTTATGAAATAATAGAAGGGATAGTAGGAACACCTCCCCCACAAAAGGGATTTAATTATACGCAAGAAGGAATACAAATCTTAGAAAAACTAGGGGATATGCTGAAAAATTTGGTTGAATTGCAAAAATCAAATGAACCACTCAAAACCCTTAGTTCTAACCTCAATCGCATGAACTCTCTTCTCATTGTTTGCAATAAAAGGCTTGACACTTTAGAAAATAAAATTGCTTCTTTCTCTGAAAATAATGGGAAGCATAAGGAACCTCCCGGTTTTGAGAAAAGTCCATCTAGGGTGGTTAAAACGAAGGATGATAATACTTGAAACTATGCATTATGCCTAGCTAGGGGCATAAAACAATAGCACTTGTTGGGAGGCAACCCAATATGTATCTTAAATTTTTGCTTTTATTTTCTGTTTTGTGTGTTTGCACAATTATAGCTACTATTATGATTGTGTTTTTATCTTTTAATTAGTGTTTGTGCCAAGTAATGCCTTTGGGATGATTTGGATGATAGTATATTTGATGCTGTTTGAAAAACACAAAGTTGTTTACCCAGTAGTTGATTTTTAATTTATTACTAGACATTGAGAAAAATCTGAAATTTTTACAAAATATTGGAATACAAATTTTTTACGTTGTCCTAATTTTTTAGAATTTTTAGAGTTACATAAGTTTAGATAATATTCTGTCATTACATACTGTTCTGTTTTAGACAGATTCTGGTTTTAATGCATAGTGTGCTTGTTTTAATGAAACTATGGATTATATCGGGGGGTATAAGTCATGGAAGAGTTAGAATACAGTAGGTATTATGCTAGAACAATTATGAATGAGTTTATAACAGTACCTAAAGTGGATGATTGATTTGTTATACTAACGGATCTCACGAAGTTTCTGTTGAGTTTTGTGTGCTGAAGTTTTCAAGTTTTGGGTGAGATTACGATGGATGAAGGAATAAGGAGCGGCAACACCCCAAGCTTGGGGATGCCCAAGGCACCCCAATGTAATATTCAATGAAGACCCAAGCGTCTAAGCTTGGGGATGCCCCGGATGGCATCCCCTCTTTTGTCTACAATCTATCGGTAACTTACTTGGAGCTACATTTTTATTCATCACATGATATGAGTTTTACTTGGAGCGTCTTGTGCCATAGTTTTCTTTTCTTTGTTTTCTTTTTAGTTTGCCACTATCATTGTTTCCTGGACACACCAATTTGAGAGGGACACACATTTATCGTGATTTGTTAGAATACTCTACGTGCTTCACTTATATCTTCTGAGCTAGGCAGTTGCCCTAGCGCTTCACTTCTATCTTTTAGAGCACGGCGGTGGTTATATTTTGTAGAAATAATTGTACTCTCATGCTTCACTTAAATCTTTTTGAGAGTCTAACAAATAGTAATGGCAATTTGCACGTGTTATAATACTAGTCCAGAAAGGATAGGTATTCAAGGGGGATATAATAAAAACTTTCATGTAGATCACTAAATATGAAACGTATATGGTTTAATGATATTGATGTCATAATATGAAAGGATATTGGTTCATGATCATTGGTTAGTAGAAATATCAGTATTAAAGTTTGTTATTAACTTCTCATCTAAGTGTTGGTCATGGCATGGTGGGGAGGTTTGAGCTTTTTTATGTCTGAAATGAAATCCTAGGGTGCTGTTATAATCGGGGGTGCGCGATGGTTAACTCCTACCAACCTCCTCCCTAGGGGCATGTGAGTAGTACTTTGCTTCGAGGGCTAATAGGCTTTACAATAAGTATGTGAGTTCTTTATGACTAATGTTAGTCCATGGATTATACGCACTCTCATCCTTCCGCAATTTGCTAGCCTCTTTGGTACCGTGCATTGCCCGATCTCACCTCGAGAGATGGTGCAAACTTCGTCGGTGCATCCAAACCCCGTGATATGATATGCTCTCTCGCACATAAGCCTCCTTATATCTTCCTCAAAACAGCCACCATACCTACCTATTATGGCATTTCCATAGTCATTCCGAGATATATTGCCATGCAACTTCCAGCGTTCCGTCATATGACTTGTGTTCATTGTCATATTGCTTTGCATGATCATATAGAGCTGACATGATATTTGTGGCACAGCCACCGTTCATCATTAGCATACATGTTACGCTAGATCCTTGCACATCCTGGTACACTTCCTGAGGCATTCATATAGAGTCATTCTGTATATTTTTTATCGAGTTGTAGGCAAATAAAAGTGTGATGATCATCATTATTAGAGCATTGTCCTAGTGAGGAAAGGATGATGGAGACTATGATTCCCCCACAAGTCGGGATGAGACTCCGGGCGAAAAAAATAAATAAATAAAGGCCAAAAGGAGCCCAACAAAAAAAATAAAAAAATGAGAGATAAAGAGAGAAGGGGCAATGTTACTATCCTTTTCCGCACTTGAGCTTCAGAGTAGAACCATGTTCTTCATATAGAGAGTCTCCTGTGTTGACACTTTCATATACAAGTGGGAGTTTTTCATTATAGAACTTGGCTTGTATATTCTGATGATGGGTTTCCTCAAATGCTCGAGGTCTTCATGAGCAAGCAAGTCGGATGCACACCCACTTAGTTTCAGTTGAGCTTTCATACACTTATAGCTCTTAGTGCATCCGTTGCATGGCAATCCCTACTCCTCACATTGATATCGATTGATGGACATCTCCATAGTCCTTTAATCCGCCGAGTTGATGCGAGACTTTCTTCCTTTTTGACTTCTCCTATTGATCTCTACCATTGCATTCTATTCCACCCATAGTACTATACCCATGGCTCACACTCATGTATTGCGTGAAGTTGAAAATGCTGAAGTGCGTTAGGAGTACGATCCAATTGCCTGGTTTAACACCGGGGTGCTCATGATTTATATTTATGCGGTGAAGGCGGAGTCATGCCATGCTAACATGACAAAATGAGTGGGGATAATATTCGTTAAGGATCGTATATTTTGAAAGTTTAATGATTATGCTTCTTATATTCATGGATCTTATTATGTTGATGTTGTTACTTCATCGTTTCTCAATATTTATACCATAAAGAGATTACATGATAGACATGTTAGGTAGCATTCTACATCAAAAATTCTGTTTTTATTATTTACCTACTCGAGGATGAGCAGGAATTAAGCTTGGGGATGCTGATACGTCTCCAACGTATCTATAATTTTTTATTGTTTCATGCTATTATATTATCAATCTTGGATACTTTATATGCAATTATTTGCTATTTTATATCATTTTGGGACTAACCTATTAACTTAGTTCCCAGTGCCAGTTTTTGTTTTTTTCTGCTTGTTTTTGGCTTTTCAGAAAATCAATATTAAATGAAGTCCAAACGGAAAAAAGTCTTTGGATTAATTTTTTCTGGACCAGAAGGAACCCTAGAAGCTTTGGGAGGAGACCAGACGAGATACGAGAGAGCCACAAGCTTGAGGGACGCGCCCCCTGAGCTTGTGGGCCCCACGCAACTCCGTTTGACCTAATTCCAGGCCTATAAATTCCCATATATGCCCAAACCAACAGAACGCAAGATGATATAACTTTTTCGCCGCCGCAAGCCTCTGTTCTTCTGCGATCCCATCTGGAGGCCTTTTCCAGTACTCTGTCGGAGGGGGAATCGATCACAGAGGGCTTCTACATCAACCTTGCTGCCCTACCGATGATGTGTGAGTAGTTCACCACAGACCTACGGGTCCATAGCTAGTAGCTAGATGGCTTCTTCTCTCTATTTGATCTTCAATACCATGTTCTCCTCGATCTTCTTGGAGTTCTATCCGATGTAATCTTCTTTTGCGGTGTGTTTGTTGGGATCTGATGAATTATGGATTTATGATTAGATTATTCATTGAAAGTAATTGAATCTTTTCTGAACTTTATTATCCATGATTGTTATAGCTTTGTATTTCTCTCCAATCTATCTGTTTGGTTTGGCCAACTAGATTGATTTATCTTCAGTGGGAGAGGTGCTTTGTAATGGGTTCAATCTTGCGGTGCTCTATATCCCAGTGACAGTAGGGGACAAGACACGTATTTGTATTGTTGCCATTAAGGATAAAATGATGGGGTTTATTCATATTGAATGAGTTTACTTTGTCTACATCATGTCATCTTGCTTAAAGCGTTACTCTGTTTGTTATGAATTTAATACCATAGATGCATGCTGGATAGCACTCGATTGGTGGAGTAATAGTAGTAGATGCAGGCAGGAGTCGGTCTACTTGTCTCGGACGTGATGCCTATATACATGATCATTGACGTGAATATGTCATAACTATGCGCTTTTCTATCAATTGCCCAACAATAATTTGTTTACCCACGGTATGCTATGTGTTCGAGAGAGAAGCCTCTAATGAAAACTATGGCCCCCGGGTCTATCTTAAATATAAAAAGGAAACCTAAAAACCTTCGCTGCAATTTATTTCTTTTTCTTTTATTTTGCAATTTATACTTTTGCCTATACAAGATTTAATCCTTGCAATTAACGAGTTCAAGGGGATTGACAACCCTCTTGCCCGCATTGGGTGCAAGTATTTGCTTTTGTGTGTGCAGGTGTTGTTCATGAGGGTTTGCGTGATTCTCCTATTGGTTCGATAAACCTTGGTTCTCACCAAGGGAAATACTTATCTCTACTGTAATGCATCTCCCCTCCTCTTTGGGAAAAATCCCAACGCAACTCACAAGTAGCAGCAGCTTGACAAACATAGCAAATAATGCTACTACTAAAACACCTTTCAGCACAAATTTCTCTCCATCTAATTTCTTCTACTTAACCTTAAGCTGGTTAATAGCAGCAGAATTTTTAGCATCTTTCTTTAATAACACCTCAATTTGCATATCCTTCCTCTTGATCAAATCATATGTCCAAGCATTCTTCTACAGCAACTCTTGATTCCATGCTTTGTAGGCCTGTAATTCAGTAAGAACTTCGGGATCCTTTCCTCTTTTGAGCCAACACACCATGTCACGCAAATCAATCAAGTGTTGCTTCAAGAACTCGGGCACTTCTGGATCAGCCCATTCAAAGAACTTACAGCCACCAACCTATGATATTAACACTATTTAGAGTCAATATTATATTTTTCATTTAATGGCCAAAAAACTTGGGAAATGAGAAGAAATGAGAAATCACCCGAACTCTTGTGCAGCAAAAATATCTCCGTCCTGGGTTGGAATCGCTCCAAGAAATCCACCTGGAAGCCTTCTCATTGCACCAACATGGTTTATCTGGAGAATACTGCTGCAACTTTTCTCTGTACGGTATTGGGGAAAAGAAGGAGGATTCCTCATGGTTGTACCATGTAGTGTTGTTGATGCTAGAACAAGACATGTCCTAGCTTTGTGCAGACTTATGAAATTAAACAAAAATGTTAATGGTCATAAAGCAGATCATGGACCAGCTCAATGTGTAGTAGCGGTGGTGATAAACTAGCTCAATGTGGAGTGGCATTGGTGAAAACTAGCTCAATGTGCAGTGGCATTGGTGATAAAGTAGCTAAATGTATAGTAGCAGTGGTGATAAACTTGCTCAAAAAACTAGGCATGTACTAAATGTAACCCCAAAATACTCTAACGTTCTTACCGGTGCCAAACGCTTAGATCCATGCCGCAACGTCCCGCTCAGATCCGTGGAGATCCTCACCGTGACGCCCCGCCCAGATCCGTCCAGATCCGTGCAGCCGACACAAGGCGGCGAGGAGGACGGGGGGTGAGGAGGAGGTCGAACTCGCCGTCGCCGACAGGGATTTAGGGTTCGAGTATATAAGGGGGGAAGGGGGAAATGCGGCGGCGCGAGTGAGATTCAATGGCTTATCTATCGCTTGTCCCTCTTCTGCCGCTGCCAGGTGGGCCACGGAACACCTGAACGAATCCAGCCAATCAGGTCACCTCTCGCGGATCGACCATGCCTAACCCTAGTGCCTGATCCAAACCGTCGCCGAACAGCGATCCAATGGCTTGGATGGTGCGGGGTTTTGAGAGGGGTTTGAGTGGTTTTGAGAGGGTTTCAGTGATTAGGGTTGAGCAAAACTAATTTAAAAAAAATCAAAAAATATATGAAACTTGCGCACATCATTGTTTTATATTACTAGGTTGCTAGGAAAAATAAGAAACCACGTCTACGGATATTTTCATGAAATTCCCTTCACATAACTTAGCTATCACCAACAATGTTGCATGGTTTTCAATGGAAATGAGCTAGGGTTTAGGGTTAACCATAGCATAGTTTTTGCAAACGATCCTATATTGCCCATGGACCCTATATTTGCAAACTAGACGTCAAGGTTTTTTCTAGCTCAGTTGGAGAAGGTCAAAAAAATTGCTTAGAAATGGGGCTATCTACCCTAGCTTTGGAGCTCATTTGGAGCATATTTTTCATGACTATGAGTTTTACTTCACAAAAGAGACGTCTTCAACGTACTTCACAAAAGTAGCATTACATCACACAAAATGACAACTATCAAATTGTTCCTACTGAAATCCAAATTCACAACATTACAAAGTTCAAACTCAAGTTCAGAACATCGAAAGGTACACAACATTACAAAGTTCAAGCTCAAGTTCACATCATTTCAAAGTTCAAACTCAATTTCACATCATTTCAAAGTTCAAACTCAAATTCCAATCCTTTTCTGGCTCCTTGTGTTTCTTGCTTGATTCACCACCTTGCTCCATGGGTTCCTTACTGGGTTACTAGGTAGATTCACGGACTTTGTTCTTTTGGTCTTCACAACAGGTTCTGGCGGTGGAGGTGGTGAAGGAGTACTTCCAGTAACAGAATATGTGATGGCCAATGGGAAAACAGCTTCAGGTGCCACAGGTTGAACTGATATTTCATCGGCTTCCAGCGCTTGAAAACCATCGAGAGCCATTCTTTGAAAATCATCATCAGATGTGGCTTCAGCAGTTGGTTCACCTTCAGTTGATGTCAAATCAACTTGTGCTATGTTCCTTTTAGTACCTCCATTCCCTAATTTTAGTGCCAGTATATGTTACCTCAGCCTCGTATGTTTATCATCTAATGCATTTCATACTCAATCCTCTTGCCATAGCATGCAATGCCTTTATCACAGACGGGATTATGACATGGCCAACATATTGTGTATCTGCAATTCTTCTACCCAAATCCATCCTTATCATGATCATCTGCCTAATCTTGTCAAATGATTGCCACAACATAAGCCCTTTCACTGACTTAATTTTTGAATTGAAACACTCGGCAAGGTTATTGGTCACATAGTCTACCTTGCATATTTCATTGAATTTACTTCTTGACCAGACCATTCCATGATGTGCTTCCATGTATTCCCGCACAGCAGAATTTTCAGCATACAAAACTCTCAAGTGGTGCTCATGTTTCCTCAAGCTACAAGTGTATGATGCTGGCCATAGTTCTCATCATACACTTTATCCCTGAATTTCTTTATAAAATTAGTAGCTAGGTGTCTCATACATTCTCTATGCTCAACTCCAGGGAAAACTACATCTACCGTAGTCTCTAAACCCTTGCAAGCATCTGTGTGTATAGCCAATCCTGGTGGCTGCCCTATAATGTTCCGCAAATTCTTTAAAAACCACACCCAACTTTCCTCCGACTCCATCTCCAACACACCATATGCCACTGGGAAAAGCCACTTGTGTGCATCAACTGCACAAGCAGCTACTAGTTGTCCCCTAAATCTTCCATTCAAAGTTGTGCCATCCACAGCCAAATAAGGCCTGCAACCGTCCAGAAACCCCTTCCAGCAAGCCTTGAAACAAACAAAAGCCCTCCTGAAACATTCCTTCTCAAATGTCTTCCCCCTAATTTTGTACTGTACAGTATGCTTGTCAAGCTCTACAACACTGCCTGGACTTGCCATCTCCACTTCAGCTTTGTAGGTGTACAACAAAGCAAAACTTTCATTCCATGGACCATTAATTCTGTCAAGAGCCATTGCCTTTGCATAAAAAATCCTCATGTACGCTATGTCCATCTTATACTTGTCAAACAACAACTTGTGTAGTGTTGTAGGACCAAGTGTTGGTGTCTCTCTAAGCAAATCCATGATTGCATCTGCCATCCACCTAGTTTTTGCTAATTTTGTTGTTTGGGCCTTCCCCCCTCCAGGTGGGCAAGTGTGCTTCTGTGGGTTCAGTTTGACCTGAAATTCAATGAAACAAGTGTATCAAAGAAAAGGGATCAAGCATCACTGAAACTAATGTTCTGTACAAAATTAAATACCTGAATATATTAACTTGTACGCATACGGGAGGCATGCAACCTCCACCTACACCTCTCATATGGACAGTGAACTATCAACCTTCTGGGTTCACTCTTGTCAAACACAAAATCATTTTGAGTGAGAATGCAGTATGTAGTCAGTGCATTCCGCCAGTCCATCATCGATTCGAATATTGTTCCTGGAGTAAGCTTAGGATCATTCATGTCCCACTCAATTGTTGGCATGTCCTCACCAGCGTATTCTTCTGGAACCAAGATGTCAGCATTCTCGTCCTTCTCTTCATCATCAGTGTCATCAAATCTAGCAAGGCCGGTTGGCTCCTCTTGGTATTCGTCCTCCATTGCTTGTTTGCCGAATTCATCAACCAATTCAGGGTACATCCTCTCATCCTCGTCATCATTTCGAGGCACTGCCTCGTCAGGCTGTGCATCATCTTCTACATCCACTACAGCACTCGCCTGGCTTTCACTAGTAGTAGGTTTAGCCGGTCCTGACCTAAGAGGAGTGCGGGGCCGTTCACTACTAGCAGAGTTATCAGGGGCCGCACCCTTTCCCTTTTCCAATTTTTTTGGAGGCTGGAGCATGTTGATTTGAATTTTTCCGAAACGGCTGGGAGCATTCAAAGCAAAAATATTTCTACATGCTCGTCGCAAGTTAGTGGCACAAATTTTTTCTCACTACTATCGAAATATTTCAGTTCAACGGCATTGGCTTGGCTCCAGGGATAATCAGAATAGAGGGAAGTGCATAAATCTTTAAATGAAATAATTGTTTCTACCACCTTTGGATACCAAAATCCAGACAAATGATGCGCTTTTGTACCTCATAAGATGCTAGTTTCCATTCTAACTGCGAGCCGAAAGGCAAGCGCTCGATCAATCCTATAGTTAGGTAGGAAATAATTCAGTCAAGTAGGCAATAATTCACGCGCCCATTGGTCAAATGCTAGGAGTTAGATCACACATTGCAAAGGGGTTCGAGGCTTACCCAGCTGGAATCCATGAGTTCCCTTCTGCTCCTGGTTCGACCCAATCCTCCCCACGGTCGACGGGACGGATGCCGTTGTCCCTTGACATTGCAGCTCAAGCTGCTGCCGCAGGTCCACCCTCCAGATCCCCTCGAACCACTAGAAGCCTGGGGCACGAAACGCGGCGGATCAGTGCACCGTGGGCGAGGGTTCCTATCGATTACAGACTATATTGGGCGACGGTGGTGGGCTGGGTGGGTAGTGTTGGGGGTCGTGCGGTGCAGCCTTTCTACGGCCGCCCCGCTGGCTATCGGCGGATGGTCCGGCGGCGGCAGCGGTGTGGGGAACGGCTCGGGTACTGGTTGTTCGAAATTTGGTAAGAGAGAGACCTACCTGCAGTAAGCTGCCTCCGCCCCACCAATCAGGATATCAGGCGGCCCCACTAGGTAGGAGGAGACCAAAAAAACAACTAGTCGGGAGGTAACGGTCAAAGGCTTTGACCGGACGGCAATGCAATGTTCGGGCTTTTGTGAGCTGGTGGTGGAGGGGGGAGGGCAAAAGTGAGCAAAGTTAGTTGTGTTCGGCAAAACTGAGCACCACTAAGCAACTAGGGGCACATAAATAGAAATCCCTTATATTAATGCACACACCAAATTACAGCACACATGGCATCTCTCGGAAGAATTGCACAGAGATAGCGCATAGAGGTTTACAGGGAGGCATTTTTGGATTAGAATCCCCTATGCATTACAAAGATAATCTCACTTATTTTTATTTTTTCATGCATGTCACGTATTGAACATGATCACAATGAATATGAGAATGGGCGCACAAGAAGAATATTGCGCAACAATCCACTAGCTAACAAACTTGGCATCAAGGGATTGAGATCCTATCTAGATGCAATGGAACCCACACGCTCCCCATCTATAGATTCCATTTCAGAATATGATCCTAACAACGATTTTGACCTAGATAGAGACCCAAGTCAATGTAGCTCTTGATACGTCTCCAACGTATCTATAATTTATGAAGTATTCATGCCATGTTTATAACAATTTTATATGGTTTTGGTATGATTTGATTAGAACTAACCCGGACTGACGCTGTTTTCAGCAGAACTACCGTGGTGTTGTTTTTTGTGCAGAAATAAAAGTTCTCAGATTGGGCTGAAAATTTACGGTGATTTTTTATGGACCAAAAGAGACCCCCGAAGCTTCGAGGAAGGACCAGAAGCCTCACAAGGAAGCGACAAGCCTGGGGCGTGCGCCCTCCCCCCAGGGCGCGCCTACCGAGCTTGTCGCTCCCTCGTGGGCCCCCCTGGCGTGAATCCAACGCTGAAAAATCCTATAAATATAGAAAACCCCGAAAAGAAACCTAGAAATTCCATGCCGCCGCCGCAAGCCTCTGTACCGAAGCGATCTCATCTGGAGCCTTGTTCCGGCACTCTGCCCGAGGGGGGAATCATCACCGGAGGCCATCTTCATCATCTCGGCGGTCTCCATGACGAGGAGGGAGTAGTTCACCCTCGGGGTTGAGGGTATGTACCAGTAGCTATGTATTTGATCTCTCTCTCGTGTTCTTGATTAGACACGATCTTGATGTATCATGAGCTTTGTTAATATAGTTGGATCATATGGTGTTTCTTCCCTCTCTATCTTCTTGTGATGAGTTGAGTCTTTCCCTTTGAGGTTTCTTTATTGTCGGATTGAATACTATGGATTTGTGAACACTTGATGTATGTCTTGCATGTGGATACCCGTGGTGACAATGTGGTATTCTATTGAGTCACTTGATGTATGTTTTGGTAATCAACTTGTGGATTCACGTGACCTTGGGGTAATCTAGGCATATGGGTTGATACACATTTTCATCCTTCTTTCTCCGATAGAAACTTTGGGGTACTCTTTGAAGTTCTTTGTGTGGATTGAATATTATGAATTTGAAGTTGTTTGATGCATATCGAATAATCAACTCACGGATACTTGTGGTGACATTGGAGTATCTAGGTGACATTAGAGTTGGTTGATGCGTATCATATGGTGCTATTTTAGTACGAACTATAGGGTTGTTTGTGACACTTATAGGGATGACTCAATAGATTGATCGGAAAAGATAACTTTGAGATGGTTTCATACCCTACAATAATTTCATCTTATGTTCTCCGCTAGATAAGAACTTTGGAGTGATTCTTTGTCGCACGTTGAGGGATTGTTATATGATTCAATTATGTTAGCACTGTTCAGAGATTGCACTAGTGAAAGTATGAACCCTAGGCCTTGTTTTCAAGCATTTCAATACCATTTGTGCTTACTTTTTTCACTTGCTACCTTCCTGTTTTTATATTTTTAGATTACAAAAACCTATATCTACTATCCATAGTACACTTGTATCACCATCTCTTCGCCGAACTAGTGCACCTATACAATTTACCATTGTATTGGGTGTGTTGGGGACACAAGAGATTTCTTGTATTTGATTGCAGGGTTGTTTGAGAGAGACCAGCTTCATCCTACGCCTCCCACAGATTGATAAACCTTAGGTCATCCACTTGAGGGAAATTTGCTACTGTCCTATAAAACTCTGCACTTGGAGGCCCAACAACGTCTACAAGAATAAAAGTTGCATAGTAGACATTAAGCTCTTTTCTGGCACCGTTGCCGGGGAGGTGAGTGCTTGAAGGTATATCTTTAGATCTTGCAATTGAATCTTTTAGTTTCTTGTTTATTACTAGTTTGGTTTATAGAAGAAAACTACAAAAAAATGGAATTGAGGTTGCCGCAAATGCTTTATCTTTATAATGTCTTTCTTGAAAATGATGGATCGGAAAATTGTGCTCAATTGTTAGAAGAAGAATTCAACAAAATGTTTGGCATAAAATCCTTGAATGATAAGCATGATTGCAATGTTGTTAGTGTGCTTGCTATGAATATCCATGATACTAATGCTGATTGCACTAGTCATGATTAAAAGGTTTCTTATAAGCTTGTCAATTTTTGTGGAGTGAATAAACTTTGTGAAGACATGCCTTATAGGGATGATAGATTTTGTAAGAAGCATAAACATGATAGAACCAATTTGTTGCTCAAAGTGATAGATGAATTTGCTATGAAATTATGCTCTCTTCATCCCATTACTTGTGAACTTTGCAATAAGGTTGGTCATCTTAATTTTCAATGCATACTTTTTCATGATCGAATTGCGGCCAAATATTGTAATAACTTGATCACCCTTGAACTTTATAATGAACTTTGTCTATTTTTGGGGTGTGAAGAATTGACACATAAAAATAGTTGGTTTGAAGTATTCATTCTCACAGACAACATTGAAACTAATCTAAAGGAAATCTATATGTTTTGTGTGGTAAATTGCAATGAGAATGCTTATATAGCCAACTATAGAAAGACGGGAAAACCAATAGAGTATAAAAGGAATACTAATGGAAGCGTAAAGATCCCCCCTTTCCCTCCTATTTTCTCTCATGATGAAACAGGTAACGAGGAGGAGCGTCCTATCCAACAAATCTCTTCAATAATAAGAAGCTCAAAAAAATTAAATAAACCCACACATATTGTGGAGAAGAAGAAGAAAAGAAGAAAAAGTAAAGGTAAAAGGTATCTCTCCCAAATAATGTTGCTCCTATTGTTGTGCCCCATGAGCATGAATCAAAAATAATTGTGGAAGAAGATACACTTGATATGATATTGTTTCTTGTTCTTATGGTACAATTTCCGAAGGAATTATTGAAGATAATTTTGTTATGCCTATTGCTTGTTGTGATAATTATGATTGGGAAGACAATGATACTTCTTATAATCTTGAAAATCTTTATGGCACCAACTTGGAAAATTATGATGATAATAATTGTTATACTATAGGTGTTATTCATACTATTGATGATAAGAGTGATTATGTTAATGATATGCAAACCCACAATCTTGGGGATGCTATGTTTGATGAGAATGATGTAACACCCCAAAAATTTAATCATATTATTTATTAAGTAAAATTGGGCCAGAAATAAAATTTTGAATTATAATAGGTCTTTTATTTATTTTAGAGTATTTTCTGTTTTCTGTTTTCCAAAATTCTTCCCTCCATTTAAATTTTTTGTAAAATATTGTGGGATTTGGTAGTTGTCTTAAATCAATTCAATTATATTTAAAATAACAATAGAAACTATTTTCATAATAAAATTTTGCCAAGATAATCATTTTAATAGCATTTTTTTTAATTCTTTAATTGCCTCTGTTGCACTACAACTATTTTAAATAATTCTTTAAAAATTCCACAAAAATTATGGGAGGTCATGTGATGCCTAGAGATCACTTTTATGCAAAAACACAACTGGGTCTTTTGAAAATTTTGAGTGAGACATCCTCTTTGCTAGTCCAGATTCAGCTTTGAACTACAACCCCAATTTTTCTTGCACCAAAAATTCTGCAATTATTCCCACCTCTAGTCCTTCCTAAGAAACCCTTAAGTCCAGGAGATCAGCCCCATTTGCACCATTTTGATCCACCAAATAATTCTCTGCATTTACAGTCCAGAACTGAAATTCTTCCAAACTTGCATTAGCAAGTTTTCTCTTCTCACAAAACAACTCTACTAGCATCTTTACCATCCAAAGAGGCACCAACGTGCTAAGTCTCACTTCCAAAAAAATCACCTAGCCACCCCTAGCTTTTCATCAGACACCTTGCGGGCATGACAGAATTGGCAAGGTCTCAAACTTGCACTGGACGCTAAACCCTCTCCCCAAACCAGCATGTCGATCATCTCTAGAATCTCCAGAAGCATCATCCTGCCAAATATCAGCTCGTTTGGATCAATGTAGCCACTATGGCATTTTTTCAAACACTTAGCATGCACTGGGCGGCCAGAGCGCCCGTATTGCAGGCGGTGGCACCCGAGCCGCTGCCGCTGCCCTCCCCTGGCCTGCCCCGCTCCTCTGCTAGTCGCCTGCACCAGCCGCAGCCTCCCCCGCACCGGAGAACTCCCCCTGGCGCCGCACTCCACCGGCCTGCGCCGCCACCGACTCCAGCACATCACTGTCATCACCGCCCCGAGCCACCTGGCCACCTTACGAGCCAATCAGCCCACCTATGGACGGTGGCCTCCTCCGCAAGCCTGCCCACGTCGCACCGACCCCCCTCAACCACCTTAGCGGCGCCATCAATAGCCGCCGCCGTCGTGACTTCTTCGGGAAGCCACGGTACCGCCTCGCCGCGCTATAAAACCTCCCCCCCCCCCCCGCCCGAGCTCCCTCTCATCGCTAGAATCTCTCCTCACCTCTCTGTAATCCACCCCGAGCAACGAAACGGCCGGACGCGGCCTTCTTCCTTCTCTCCGGCACCCACGGCCGTAGCCACCTTCTGGATGATTCCAACGCGGCTAGGGCCTCCCCACCCAAATTTCCTTCACCAACAGCTTCCTTGGGCATCCGCTGATCCATCCCACTCATCAATTCCACCGGAGCTAGCCCGACGACGGAGATCCAAATCCGTCGCCGCCGGAGCCTCTCGGGAGAGCTCGCCGTCGGCGACTCCGTCCACTCCGGCGACCAAGGAGGGTACCGGAAGGACCGCCCCAGCCTCCTGAGCACAACGGTGGTCTCAGCTCCCCGAACGGTAATGCCGTTTGCCGGCGACGATCGCCGGAGCACCGTCCCTATTCTGTCGTGGGAAGAAGACGTGGGCGGACCGGTCAAACATGACAGGTGGGCCCCGTGGGACCCACTGTCAGTGACTCAGTGCCGTCCGTAAATGGACACGGGTTCCGTAGAGGCCGCCTTCGCGCGGAGAAAACGTACTTCGCCAGTAGGCTTTCGGCGTCGACCGCTCTCCCGCACAGCCGAACGACTGGGCTCGGCCCAGTGATGCCGTCCGGCTATGCAGCGCTCAGGGCGCGCCTCTGCCCCTTTTCTCTTTTTCTTTTCCAGAGAGTTTCAAAATATTCCACAGTAGTCAATTCAAAACCAAATCTGATTATTCAGATTTCTAAATACTTCTAAAATCATGCTCTATTAATATAGCTAGGGTGAACATTTTTTCTAAGCTTAGTTTCTGTTGGATCAATTAAACAGTCCAATTAGTCATTTATTTCAGCTTAGAAAATTCCTAGGATAATCATATGAACTCCAAATAAATTGTTTATTTTTCTGAAACTCCTTATATTTCATCTAGTTTATTTTAGTATCTATTCCAAAATTTCCAAGCAACTTTTTAGTACTGTTTTTGCTTTATGTGGTAATTGCAATATCTTTGAAAATAGGAAATGGAGGGAAGATAAAGTTTTCAAAACTTTTGGAGTGCACCCAATATATCTGCATGATCAAGGCAAGCATCTTGAACACTTGATATGGTGATTGCATGGTTAAATGTTTGCAAGAATAATTGAATCATGCATATGTTGAATTCAAATAAAATTTGCATGCATGTAGTGTTGGCATGTTTCCTCCCACCGTGCAACGTGTGCTTGTCATGACTAACTTGCAGGAGCAGGTATAAGAGAAATACCGTTACCGACAGAAGGATGATCACATCGGAGCGTGATCATGCCTTGCTGGTTATGCATGTTGGGACATGCAAGGGTTGTGGCCCTGTTTTGGTGTTACTGTTGAAAGAACACTTTATTGTGCTAACCACTTCAGGAAATACATAGGCCTCCTGAGTCGACAGTAGATCGAGTCTTGTTCCAGTAACCCCCATACTTGTTTCGTGCTGCCACTTGTCCCTGCCGCAGGTAAGGTACGGTTCAGTAAGTTGTTAACCCCTTTCCTGCACACACCGTACAGAGAGGCCATAGTGAAAGATACCATTGGCCCATGGCAGGCATGTCACTTGGTCCGGGGGCATGGGTGTCTCCGGTTGAAGCCGGAGAGGGGTCGCACCCCTGTTTGCGTGCCGATATAAATATTTTGATCCCATGCTATTGGAGGCCGTTGAATGAGGCCTTCCCACTTAGAGTTTTACTTTATCATTGCCTTGGGTGATCCCTGGCTTTGGTGAGTTAAGTTGGTGTCTGCTAGTCAGGTGTGTTTTCAACCCAAAGACCGTAATGGGAATTAGTTAGCGTCACGGTGCTGACTAAAGAAATCCTTTACTTGTGGGTAAAGAGTACACCCTCTGCAGAGTTATATCTATTCGAATAGCCGTGTCCGCGGTTAAGGACTACAGTCTGGGTTGGTCAAGTGTCGGTCTTAGTGTCGGTCTCCGGAGGAAATAATTAAAATTGAGCATGATTTATTTTGCAGGATTATTATTGACGCCACTGACGCTATCATGAATATTATGGTTGTCATGAATATTATTGTCATTATTATGGACTAACCGTTTCTCTTATTTTTATTTTCTGAGTATCTCATGGGCTGGCTAGACTACCCGGGATACTCATTTATTTTCAAGACCTCTCGTGACATCGCTTGAGTTCTCGGGCGGTCTGTCTCGCCCGATTCTCATTTAGACACCCGTTTGGCATTTCTTTTCAAGACCTCTCGTGGCGTTGCTTGAGTTCTCGGGCGGTCTGTCTCTCCCGATTCTCTTTTAGACACCCGTTTGGCATTTCTTTTCAAGACCTCTTGTGGCGTCGCTTGAGTTCTCGGGCGGTCTGTCTCGCCCGATTCTCTTTTAGACACTCGTTTGGCATTTCTTTTCAAGACCTCTCTTGGCGTCGCTTGAGTTCTCGGGCGGTTTGTCTCGCCCGATTCTCTTTTAGACACCCGTTTGGCATTTCTTTTCAAGACCTCTTGTGGCGTCGCTTGAGTTCTCGGGCGGTCTGTCTCGCCCGATTCTCTTTTAGACACCCGTTTGGCATTTCTTTTCAAGACCTCTCGTGGAGTCGCTTGAGTTCTCGGGCGGTCCGTCTCGCCCGATTCTCTTTTAGACACCCGTTTGGCATTTCTTTTGGATTCTTGGGTGGTTTAGTCTCGCCCGATTGTCCACTTTTAATTTTCTTGGTTTGTCACTAACATTTTAATTTCTGCACATGCTAATATTTATCATGCCATGTTTTAAATATCAGTCAGCATGAGCATATCATTTAGTCCATCAGGGGCATATGCATTCAGCACCGTATTAATATTCATCATGCTATGCTTTAAATTTTATTCAGCATATGCATATAATTTAACCCATCATGATCATATGCATTCGGTATATCTTTTGTTCATTATGTTTGCGAGTACATTCAAACGTACTCACTGGCTTGTCCCTGGCTATTTAATTGGCTAGGTCAGGATTTCGACAAGGAGTATCACCACGACGTCCATGCGGAGCCTTAGGATAGCAGCCACACGGGATAGGAATTATCCTGGTCAACCGTTCCTGTGGGAATGGAGCCCCATCGACGTTTGGAGAACCACGAGTTGCTTCCGTCATCCTCACTAGAAATCATTGTTGTATCATTAGACCTTTATAGTCTTGTATCCAATTCTTGTAATTGCTTGGTAATCTGTAACAAGGACGTGTCCACCAGTGACAGTAATCCTGGGCTGGTGACGACACGAGGGGTTAATCTCTGGGATATCATGTCCCGGAAATTCGGCCCCGACAAATGACATGTTTGAGAATTTATTTGCTGCAAATAATGTTTATCCTAAGCTTGGGGATGCTATGTTTAATGAAGATGATCTTTTAGTCCCCCTACTTTCAATGATCAAAATTATTATGATGATAGCATGCCTCCTATCTATGATGATTGCAATAATAATGAAAGTGGGTTTGGAAGAGTGTCAACTTTAGGTAATAACTATCCCACCATTTTGGAGGGTGTTCAATCTTACTATAAAGATAAAAGTGAATTTGGAGAGGTCATGACTTTATTTAATGTTGAATCCACTACTTTGGAAGAGGTTTCAATTGATTATGATGAGAACAAAGTTGCTACTTATGATGATTATTGTGATGATACTTATGTTATAAAAAGTAGTGATGATTATTATTATAAAACTTGTCATAATTATGAATACCATTTTACTGAACATTACTCTTTTAATGTGGAAACAATTTATAGTATTCGAGTTTCATATGATACTCCCACTATTATGAATGAGAAGAAAATTGCTTATGTGGAGATTAACAAAAAAATTATGCTTGTAGATCATGAGAAGAATGATTTATGTGATACTTATATTGTTGAATTCATTCATGATGCTACTGAAAATTATTATGAGAGAGGAACATATGCTTTTACATATCTCAATAATATCAAGTTTTCTCTCTATGTGTTGAAAGTTTTGAAGTCATGCTTGTTTTGCCTTCCTATGCTAGTTGATTCTTGCTCCCACAAATTGTTTGCTCACAAAATCCCTATGCATAGGAAGTGTGTTGGACTTAAATGTTCTTGCCATGCGATTCATGATTCTCCCTTGCAAGTTACAATTACTATTCTTAAGTGAGCATCATTGAAATCATCATGCCTAGCTAAAAAGGTATCAAAGAAAAGTGCTTGTTGGGAGACAACCCAATGCTTATAACTACTGTTTTTGTGTGTTCACATGATTAAGATACTGTAGTAATCATGTTTATATGTTTTCTTTCAATAATGTGCCAAGTAAAGCCTTTGGGATAGTGTGGATGCTTGTTGATTTGATTCTGCGCAAAAACAGAAACTTTTGCGTCCAGTGATGGAATATCTATTCTGTATTGGAGCGTGAGAAAATTCTAAAAATTTTACAAAGTATTGGGTTACAAATGTTTTATGTTGTCCTAATTTTTCAGAATTTTTGGAGTTACACAAGTATGCTTTTTAAATACCTCACTACATGCTATTCGATTATTAGATAACAAGTATGAATCTTGTCTTGACAGTACCAAAGTGAATGATTTATTTTCATACTAACCTATCTCACAAAGTTCCGTTAAGTTTTATGTCATTGAAGTTTTCAAGTTTTGGGTGAGATAACGATATGAGGAGAATAAGGAGCGGCAAGACCCTAAGGTTGGGGATGCCCAAGGCACCCCAAGGTAATATTCAAGGAATACTCAAGAGTCTAAGAGCATCTCCAATAGAAGATGTATATGCAAAAATAACTACCTTTTGCATCTCCGAGGGCCAAAAACACCACTCCAACAGATGGTGTAGATGCAAAAAAAAAATATCTCCGCCTCCCGGAGATGTAAACTACAACACCTAGCAGTGCAAATTTGCATCTCCACCTATAGGCGATGTAAAAATGGCGGTTGCGCACCAGCCGCCCAACTGCCTTCATTTGGCTTCCGCGCGACCGCCGCCCGTCCGCCCTTCGGCCAGCCGCCGCCCGCCGCTGCCATGGCCGACACCGATGACCCCGCCGTGCTGCCCACCCGCTACTGGTCAGACCCACCTCGCCGCAGCCGCCGTCGGCGCAACCATGGTCCCCAATTTGTCCTCCGCCTCCATGCCGCCACCCCAGATTGGCCCCACCTCGGCAGGTCGCCGTCGCGCCGGAGCTGTCTGTGAAGGAGCAGCAGGCCACCAAGCCACATGGTGGAGGCATGAAGCGGCAGATGGCGCGGGGGCGCAACCCAACGGCGAACCAACCTCGGCCGGCCAAAATTTCGAAGCCGGGCGCGGCTGCGGCGGGTAATTGGCTGCTGCCGATGGCTGTGGCTTCCTCCTCCGGCCAAAGAGGCCCTCCTCCACCTCCACCGCCGCCCCTACGCCATTCCTCCTCCTCTCTCTACCTCGAATCGTCGCTGCTATGCCGCCCCGATTCGTGTCGCCGCCCCTGCTCCGCCGCCCCGATTTGCGCCGCCGCCGCACTGATTCGCCAACCCCGCCGCCCCCTCCGACGCTCCTCCCCCACCGCCCCGACGCCGCTGCCCTGAATCACGCCGCGCAACTATTGTCCCCACTGCCGCCGCCCTGATTCGGCCGCCGCCTACTAGTTTTACATCTCCATTTTGCATCACCTATTGGAGTTGCACTTTTACATCTTCGTTTTGCATCATCTGTTGGAGTTGGACCTTTTTTGAAGATGCAAAAAGCACTTTTTGGAGATGTAAATTTTTACATCTCTTGTTTACATCTCCAAATTTGCAACTTCTATTGGAGATGCTCTAAGCTTGGGGATGCCCCGGAAGGCATCCCCTCTTTTGTCTTCAACATTATCGGTAACCTCACTCGGAGCTATATTTTTATTCGTCACATAATATGTGTTTTGCTTGGAGCGTCATTTTATTTTAGTTTGCTTTGCTTGCTATTATTTAGAAACATGTTTTGTATCTTTTATTTTAATAAAATGCCAATTATAGCCTTTACCATGCTCAATTTGCAAGTTTATGTGTTGCTGTTTGAAAACAGAAAGTTTTCTGTTATGTCCAGAATTTATGTGAATTTTGAGAAAATGATAAAAATATGAAATTTTTACATAGTAAGCATGAATGAGTTCTCTATCACGTGGTAATTTTTCAGAATTTTTGGAGTTAGTTAAGTATGAATTTTTATTCCCCCTTTATAGACCATTCTGTTTAGACAAATTTCGGTTATAGTTGCATTGTTTGCATATGTTTGCTTGTTCAATGTTTCTATTTGTGAATAGGAGTATTCAATATGCAGAGGCATTTAGTATGCAATGTTTAATTATAATTTTAGTGATATGCTACAGTAGAGAATGTTAAGGTTTTGAGTTGATTTATACTAACTTATCTCACGAGTTCTTGTTGAGTTTTGTGTGGATGAAGTTTTTAGGATTTAGGAGAAGCCATGATATGAGAGGAATTAAGGAGACACAAGAGATCAAGCTTGGGGATGCCCAAGGCACCCCAAGATAACATTCCAAGAAGTCTCAAGCAACTAGGCTTGGGGATGCCCCGGTGGGCATCCCACCTTTCTTCATCAACACCTATCGGTTAGCCTAAGTTTTTACTTGTTCACATGATATGTGCTATTCTTGGAGTGTCCTTTTATTTTCATTTTATTTTGATGTTTTAATAAAATTATCAGACCTGAAATCTTTATTGAGAGAGAGTCTTCACATAGCTACTCATTCACTTAACTACTCTTTGTTCTTCACTTATATCTTTTGGAGTAGTTTATCATTCACTCTCGTGCTTCACTTATATCCTAAGAGTGAATTGTTGAATGAATTGAATGTCATAAATATGAAATTATATATGCTTCATATGCTTGTCCCATGGGGAGTAATGACTTCACATACAAGAAGTATAGGTGGTAAAATTTATTGAAGGTTAGCAAACACAATATTGGTCACTTGAACAGTTCATGAAAGAATATTAAAGGAAGAGAAATTTAACATATAAATATACTATCTTGGACATCTTCTATGATTGTGAGCCGCCATTAATTATTTTCAAGCTTGATCAAGTAGTTGATGTTGGACAAGGAAGACAACGTAATGGGTTATGTTTGTTTATATTCACATACAAATTATATGTTCTTGGATCCTCTAACATGTGGTGCTTGCTCAAAATCTTTTGCTAGCCAAAATTTTGTACTAAGTATAAATACTACTTGTACATCCAAAAACCGTTAAACCCAGTTTCTTGCCATGAGAGTCCACTATATCTACCTACGGATTGAATAAGATCCTTCAAGTAAGTTGTCATTGGTGCAAAAGTAATACAAATTGCTCCTAAATATGTATGATCTTTTATTGTAAGGGAAAATAAGCTTTGTACGAAATTGTGATGGCGAAGAAATAAAAGCAATGGACTGCATAATAAAGGTTGCTATCACAAGGGGCAATATAAAGTGATGTTCCTTTGCATTAAGAGCTTGCACATCCAAAAATAAAAAGTTCATGACAACCTATGCTTCCCTCTGCGAAGGGCCTATCTTTTACTTTTCAGTTTTTACTTTTATGCACGAGTCAATAGTATTCATCCTCATTTCAACCTCCATTATTCTCCACTTGGCAAGCATCATGTGGTGGTGAAAGATCCAGGCACATATATCCATTTGAATATAGGTGATCATGAGTTATTATTGTTGACATTATCTCTATGATAAGCAAGTTGGGAGGCGAAACATTAAGCCCCTATCTTCCTATGTGTTTGACTGAAACGGTTTGTTCTAAAAATATGCTTTGAGTGTCAGCAATCATGGAAGACTATATGATAGTTGAGTATGTGGAATTTGCTAAATCAAAGCTCTTACATAGACCCTTCATGAAAATAAGATGAATTGCAATTGTTTGATGACTGAGAACATAGTTTGTTAGTTTTCAAGAAAGTTTATGATCTATACTTTAACATGTGAATAGCTTGCTACTTTATCATGAGAAGTTTTATGAGATGAGCTACTGTTTATGATATATAATGATGCTAGAAAAAGTGATTGAAATTATCATTGGTCAAACTTATGCACTATGCTAGCATTCACACTTCATAAATTATTTCTTTTATTATTTACCTACTCGAGGACGAGCAGGAATTAAGCTTGGGGATGCTGATATGTCTCCAACGTATCTATAATTTATGAAGTATTCATGCCATGTTTATAACAATTTTATATGGTTTTGGTATGATGTGATTAGAACTAACCTGGACTGACGCTGTTTTCAGCAGAACTACCGTGGTGTTGTTTTTTGTGCAGAAATAAAAGTTCTCGGATTGGGCTGAAAATTTACGCTGATTTTTCATGGACCAAAAGAGACCCCCGAAGTTTCGAGGAAGGACCAGAAGCCTCACGAGGAAGCAACAAGCCTGGGGGCGCACCCTCCCCACCCCCCCCCCCTCCCCCAGGGCGCGCCTACCGAGCTTGTCGCTCCCTCGTGGGCCCCCCTGGCGTGAATCCAACTCTGAAAAACCTTATAAATATAGAAAACCCCGAAAAGAAACCTAGAACTTCAACGTCGCCGCAAGCCTGGGGGAATCATCACCGGAGGCCATCTTCATCATCCCGGCAGTCTCCATGACGAGGAGGGGGTAGTTCACCCTCAGGGCTGAGGGTATGTACCGGTAGCTATGTGTTTGATCTCTCTCTCTCTCTCTCGTGTTCTTGATTTGGCACGATCTTGATGTATTGCGAGCTTTCTTAATATAGTTGGATCATATGGTGTTTCTTCCCTCTCTATCTTCTTATGATGAGTTGAGTCTTTCCCTTTGAGGTTTCGTTATTGTCGGATTGAATACTTTGGATTTGAGAACACTTGATGTATGTCTTGCATGTGGATACCCGTGGTGACAATGGGGTATTCTATTGAGTCACTTGATGTATGTTTTGGTAATCAACTTGCAGATTCCCGTGACCTTGGGGTAATCTAGGCATATGGGTTGATACACGTTTTCATTCTTCTTTCTCCGATAGAAACTTTGGGGTACTCTTTGAAGTTTTTTGTGTGGATTGAATATTATGAATCTGAAGTTGTTTGATCCATATCGAGTAATCAACTCACGGATACTTGTGGTGACATTGGAGTATCTAGGTGACATTAGAGTTGGTTGATGCGTATCATATGGTGTTATTTTAGTACGAACTCTAGGGCCGTTTGTGACACTTATAGGGATGGCTTAATAGATTGATCGAAAAAGACAACTTTGAGGTGGTTTCGTACCCTACAACAATTTCATCTTATGTTCTCCGCTAGAGAATAACTTTGGAGTGATTCTTTGTTGCACGTTGAGGGATTGTTATATGATTCAATTATGTTAGCACTGTTGAGAGATTGCACTAGTGAAAGTATGAACCCTAGGCCTTGTTTTCAAGCATTGCAATACCGTTTGTGCTCACTTTTTTCACTTGCTACCTTGCTGTTTTTATATTTCCAGATTACAAAAACCTATATCTACTATCCATACTACACTTGTAGCACCATCTCTTCGCTGAACTGGTGCACCTATACAATTTACCATTGTATTGGTTGTGTTGGGGACACAAGAGATTTCTTGTATTTGATTGCAGGGTTGTTTGAGAGAGACCATCTTCATCCTACGCCTCCTACGGATTGATAAACCTTAGGTCATCCACTTGACGGAAATTTGCTACTGTCGTACAAAACTTTGCACCTGGAGGCCCAACAACGTCTACAAGAATAAAAGTTGCGTAGTAGACATCAGCTCTCCAGATGAGTCAGAGTCAGATGCCCTATCTTATTCACCCATCAAGGTGCTTGCTCTAACTTGGCAAGGTTGTATTGGTCACACGTATCTTGCATATGATGTCTTGCATTGCTTCGACTTTGTTACACCACCATCTGCATAGTTTACACATCATATATGAGAATATGCCATGCCTATCCATTTTCAGTACCTATTCCATCTGTCATGATAACATGTTTTTCCATTCAAATGTTGTTCTTTCGTAACCAATGTCCAAAAGGAAGAGGGTGATTGTAGATCCCGAAGGAGTACAAACAAAGTATTTGGAAAAGGCATTGATACCTGATAAATCAGATAGCACCCCAGTTCTAGTGGCCATAGCACCAGCCCCAGAAAACACAGCCCCAACTCTAGCATGCTTTGCCCCTACTCCACTGGCCATAGCACCAGCTTCACCACACAGGACCCGCACTGCAGAAAAAGGTATGCCAATTCCAGTTGCCATAGCACCAACTGTACCACAGAAAAACTCCACTCAAAAAAGTGTACCTACTCCACTGGCCAAAGCTCTATTAGAACTGCAGAGAGCCCAAATTCCTGCATACAGGAACCCCATTCCAGCTATTCCCAGTTTAAATTACAATGTTTTCATTGTTGTTAGGAACTTTGTGCGTATCTTCCCATCATGGGAAGATTATTATCAAGACAGACAACATTTTCAAATGTCTCTCCGCAACTTACATGTAAGTAATGTTATTCATGGTAATTACTGCCTAGCTATCTGCTGACTCAACACAACAATCATTCCAATGGTTATGAAGTTCTGCATTGCTCTTGTAAGTACTTGTTGTCATGTACCCTCCGTATCGAATTACTTGTTGCGCAATTGGATGTATTTAGAACTAAAATAGTGCTAGATACATCCATTGTAGCGACAAGTAATTCCGGACAGTGGTAGTATTACTGTACTTACATTGACAGATAGTTGATTGTCTATTATTACTCTGCATCTTATCTGCCCCGCCCTCCATTTTCTCCAAATTATCAGATCTACATTTACTCTTACCAAAATGTTGAATAAAGCCAATGCCACTGCACAAGTTGAGGTCTACATTGCACTTGTCAGTACCTTTTGCCTTGTAACGTTGTACTTAATTGATAGCTATTTGATTATGTATCATCATTCTACATCTGACCCTCATTATCCTCTATTTCTTCCAATATTATTAGATCTATATTTACTCTTTATAAAATGTAGAATAAAGGCAACGCTTATGAAGAAGTTTCTTTGGTGAATTTCTTGAACGATCCTTGCATCGACATGGAGAAGGGCTTTGTAGAGCCTGTGTTAACTTGTAATGTAAGTCCATCATTCTCAAGCCTTCAAACTTTGTTCTAGTATAGATTTGGATAGGCATCATTTCCTCCACTCTTGTTTAGTTTGGTGTTTGCATGTTTGCAACAATTGCCAGTTTCAAATTGTAGTTGTAAAAACATGTTCCTTATTCATACCATCCACATTAATTAGAACAGATCCAATAATTTTCTTTAGCCCTACATGTATGCCTGTGTTCTAGATCTCCAATCCGGTGGTGTGGTGAAGCTGCGCACACTTGCATCATGTCATTTCCTGCTTTGTCTTAACTGATTTTGCCGATGATACGGACAATGCCATATTATGTTAATGCTATTTTAAGTTGTATCTCTGAATTTGCCAATATAAAATGGGATGGAATTGAGAGCACACTGACCATCGTTGCTTATATATGTGTGAAACCTGTTATCTGTCTCCTTGTTTCTCTTTTAGAGTAATATCTTTGATGCCAGGCAGAACTCCAAGGAAGATAGTGAGTCAAACCCATTACTGGTACCTATCAATTATATTGCAGTGAAGAAGGAAAACCATCTTGAAGATAGCAAGACAACCCCAATGTCATGTCTTGATGTAGAGTTCAAGCTACTCGCTAGTAGCTGTGACACAAGCTCGGCGAAGTTGCAGCCTGAATCAGTTCAACTTCTTCAATCTCAAGTTCGAATTCTGGACCTAAAAAAGCTATGTCAGAGATACCTATTCAGCACATCTCCAAATGAGCTGAAATTTCACGAAGATTTATTTTGGAATAAAAAAAAAAACTGGAGAAAAGAAGTACCAGAGGGGGCCACCCAGGTGCCCACGAGCACCAGGGCGCGCCACCCCCCCCCCCCCCAGGCGCGCCCTGGTGGCTTGTGGGGCCCCTGGCCAGCCTCCGGGGCCCATTTTCTGGTATATAAGCCCATTTTCCCTAGAAAAAATGAGGAGAAGACTTTCGGGACGGAGCGGCGCCGTCTCGAGGCGGAACTTGGGCAGGAGCACTTTTGCTCTCCGGCGGAGCGATTCCGCTGGGGATACTTCCCTCCGGGAGGGGGAAATCGAAGCCATCGTCATCACCAACGCTCATCTCATCGTGGGAGGACCAATCTTCATCAACATCTTCACCAGCACCATCTCATCTCAAACCCTAGTTCATCTCTTGTATTCAATCTTTGTCTCAAAACCTCAGATTGGTACTTGTGGGTTGCTAGTAGTGTTGATTACATCTCGTAGTTGATGGTAGTTGGTTTATTTGGTGGAAGATTATATGTTCAGATCCATTATGCTATTCAATACCCCTCTGATCTTGGACATGAATATGATGTGTGAGTAGTTACTTTTGTTCTTGAGGACATGGGAGAAGTCTTTTCATAAGTAATCATGTGAATTTGGTATTCGTTCGATATTTTGATGATATGTATGTTGTTGATTCTCTTAGTGGTGTCATGTGAACGTCGACTACATGACACTTCACCATCTTTGGGCCTAAGGGAAGGCATTGTGGAGTAGTAATTAGATGATGGGTTGCTAGATTGACAGAAGCTTAAACCCTAGTTTATGCGCTATTCCGTAAGGGGCTGATTTGGATCCATATGTTTAATGCTATGGTTAGATTTATCTTAATTCTTCTTTCGTAGTTGCGGATGCTTGCGAGAGGGGTTAATCATAAGTGGGAGGCTTGTTCAAGTAAGAACAGCACCCAAGCACCAATCCACCCACATATCAAATTATCAAAGTAGCGAACGTGAATCAAACAAACATGATGAAAGTGACTTGATGAAATTCCCATGTGTCCTCGAGAATGTTTAGCTTATTATAAGAGATCGTTCTGGCCTGTCCTTTGCAACAAAAGGATTGGGCTACCTTGCTGCACCTTGGTTACTATTGCTACTTGTCACTTGTTACAAATTATCTTGCTATCAAACTACTCGTTACCGATAATTTCAGTGCTTGCAGAAAATACCTTGCTGAAAACCGCATGTCATTTCCTTCTGCTCCTCGTTGGGTTCGACACTCTTACTTATCGAAAGGACTATGATTGATCCCCTATACTTGTGGGTCATCAAGACTCTTTTCTGGCATCGTTGCCGGGGAGTGAAGCGCCTTTGGTGAGTGGAATTTGGTAAGGAAACATTTATATTACGTGCTGAAATTTATTGTCACTTGTCACTATGGAAAGTAATCATTTGAGGGGTTTGTTCGGGGTATCTTCACCTCGACCGGAAGCACAAAGAGTTGCTCCTCAACCTACTGCACCTACTAAAAATATTTATTATGAGATTCCTTCGGGTATGATAGAGAAACTGCTAGCTCATCCTTATGCAGGAGATGGAACAATACATCCTGATATGCACTTAATCTATGTTGATGAAGTTTGTGGATTATTTAAGCTTGCAGGTTTACCCGGAGATGAAGTTAAGAAGAAGGTTTTCCCTTTATCTTTGAAGGGAAAGGCATTGACATGGTATAGGCTATGTGATGATATTGGAACGTGGGATTGGAATCGATTGAAATTGGAATTTCATAAAAAGTTTTATCCCATCCATCTGCTTCATCGTCATCGGAATTATATATATAATTTTTGGCCTCGTGAAGGAGAAAGCATCGCTCTAGCTTGGGGGAGGCTTACATACATGATGTACACATGCCCTAATCATGAGCTCTCAAGAGAAATTATCTTATAGAATTTTTATGCTTGGCTTTCTTATGATGATCGAACCATGCTCGACTCTTCTTCGACTGGCTCCTTTATGAAGAAAACTATTGAATTCAGATGGGATCTTCTGGAAAGAATTAAACACAACTCTGAAGATTAGGAACTCGACAAAGGTAATGAGTCAGGTATAACACTTGAGTTTGATTGTGTTAAATCTTTTATGGATACCTATACTTTTCATAAGTTTAGCACTAAATATGGACTTGACTCTGAGATAATAGCCTCCTTTTGTGAATCATTTGCTACTCATGTTGATCTCCCTAAGGAGAAGTGGTTTAAATATCATCCCCCTGTTAAACAAAAAGATTGAGGAACCCATTAGTGTTAAAGAAGAAACAATTGTTTACCATGTTGATCCAGTTGTGCCTACTGCTTATATTGAGAAACCACCTTTTCCTGTTAGGATTAAGGAACATGCTAAAGTTTCAACTGTGGTTAATAAAAGTAATATTAGAGCACCTAGACCCTCTGAACAAATTAAAGTTGAACCTAATGTTGCTATGGTTAAAGATCTCTTGGTCGATAATATAGATGGGCATGTTATTTACTTCTGTGATGAAGCAGCTAGAATTGCTAAACCAGATCCTAAAGATAAAAACAGACCTGTAGTAGGCATGCCTGTTGTCTCTGTTAAAATAGGAGATCATTTGTTATCATGGCTTATGTGATTTGGGTGCTAGTGTGAGTGCTATTCCGTTTACCTTATATCAAGAAATTATGAATGATATTGCACCTATTGAAATAGAGGACATTGATGTTACTATTAAGCTTGCAAACAGAGATACCATTACGCCGCTTGGGATCGTTAGAGATGTTGAAGTCTTGTGTGGAAAAATAAAATACCCTACTGATTTTCTAGTCCTCGGTTCTCCACAAGATAAATTC
This sequence comes from Elymus sibiricus, assembly GCA_039707655.1. Taxonomy (NCBI): domain Eukaryota; kingdom Viridiplantae; phylum Streptophyta; class Magnoliopsida; order Poales; family Poaceae; genus Elymus; species Elymus sibiricus. The sequence goes on from CM077674.1 coordinate 262,393,541, forward strand.
TGTCCCATTATATTTGGTAGACCTTTCTTGAACACTGTTAATGCCAAGATTGATTGTGCTAAAGAAACTGTTAGTGTTAATTTTGGTGGTATATCTCATGAGTTTAATTTCTCCAAGTTTCATAGACAACCTCATGATAAAGAATTGCCTAGTAAAGATGAAATTATTGGTCTTGCTTCTATTGCCGTACCTCCTACTGATCCGTTAGAACAATATTTGCTAGACCATGAAAATGATATGCACATGAATGAAAGAAATGAAATAGATAAGATCTTCTTTGATCAACCACCTATCCTTAAACGCAATTTGCCTATTGAAACTTTTGGAGGCCCTCCTCCACCTAAGGGTGACCCTATATTCGAACTGAAACAATTGCCTGATACATTGAAATATGCTTATCTAGATGAAAAGAAGATATATCCTGTTATTATTAGTGTTAACCTTTCAGAGCATGAAGAGAAGAGACTACTAAAAACTCTGAGGAAGCACCATGCTGCTATTGGATATACTCTTGATGATCTTAAGGGCATTAGTCTCACTCTATGTCAGCACAAAATTAATATGGAGCCTGATGCTAAACCAGTTGTCAACCACCAACGACGATTAAATCCTAAGACGAAGGAGGTGGTAAGAACTGAAATATTAAAGCTTCTGGAAGCAGGTATAATATATCCCATAGCTAATAGTAGATGGGTAAGTCCCGTTCATTGTGTCCCTAAGAAAGGAGACATTACTGTTGTTCTTAACGATAAAAATGAACTCATTCCACAAAGAATTGTAACTGGTTATAGGATGGTAATTGATTTTAGAAAATTAAACAAAGCCAATAGAAAAGATCATCACCCCTTACCTTTTATTGATCAAATGTTATAAAGATTGTCCAAGCATACACACTTTTGCTTTCTTGATGGATATTCTGGTTTCTCTCAAATACCTGTATCACAAGTCGACCAAGAGAAAACCACCTTTACTTGTCCTTTTGGAACTTATGCTTATAGACGTATACCTTTTGGTTTATGCAATGCACCTGCTACCTTCCAAAGATGTATGACTGCTATATTCTCTAACTTTTGTGAAAAGATTGTTGAGGTTTTCATGGATGATTTTTCCATTTACGGAACTTCTTTTGATGATTGCTTAAGCAACCTTGATCGAGTTTTACAGAGATCTGAGCAAACTAATCTTGTCTTGAATTGGGAGAAGTGCCACTTTATGGTGAATGAAGGTATTGTCTTGGGGCATAAAATTTCTGAACGAGGTATTGAAGTAGATAAGGATAAAGGTGATTCAATTGAGAAAATGCCATGTCCTAAAGATATTAAAGGTATAAGAAGTTTCCTTGGTCATGCTGGTTTCTATAGAAGGTTTATTAAAGACTTCTCTAAAATTTCTAGGCCTCTTACTAATCTCTTGCAAAAAGATGTTCCATTTGTTTTTGATGATGATTGTGTACAAGCCATTGAAACACTTAAGAAAGCCTTAATGTCGGTGTATAAAACATGGGTATTTTATACCCTGACTTATTCATAGACATTAGCAACCTCCTTGCCGGCCAAGGCTTGCTGGAACTTGCCGAATAACTAGATTCAAGACCCAGTTGCAGAAACTATTGGAGAGAAGCTCAAAACGAAGCACCAACAAGCACTCCACTGGTACTGAAGATGAAGACATTCCTTAACGGCAAAGTTGAACCGGTAAGGCGAAGACCCGGCAAGCTCCGTACCGGCAAGCTTTAGCCAGCTCTCCAGCGCTCCACCTCACCGGACAGCTAGTTGCTAATCGGTGAGGTGTCGACCGCGCAGGCTGGTTGGTGAGGTTTGTCGGGCACGTGTCAGCACGCAGGGAGAAGATTTGCCTTTAATGACACCCGTCCAGAAGGTGTGTCAGGCTAATAGGAGGTAGCTGGGCGAGCAGTGCAGAAACCTTGCCGGAGCTACCTCTCCACATGACACCTAACGGAGCATTTAATGCTTTTGTCCTAAACTGGCAAAGTTAGGTATGATAGCACTGTTTGCTATCTAATCGACTTGTAATTACTGTTTTGCCACTGTGGTAACCCCTTGAGCTATAAAAGGAGGACCAGGGCAACGTTTACAGAGGTCGCGCGATCAGAACCCTAGCACGACCTGCATGCATAGATGCTCCTCCCACACCTTGCCGGAGAAAGTGCTCCTTGTACTCATGCTCACACCCATCCAATACATCCAAGCAGGAGTAGGGTTTTACACCTCACGATGGCGCAAACCTGGGTAAAATCCCTTGCGCCCTCCATCGATTCTGCTCTTTGTGCACGTTCATCCCCCCTGCCAAACTACAAGGGGCTAGATGGCCCCATAGATGGTCATCCACCCATGACATCTTTGGCGCGCCAGGTAGGGGTTGATCGCTTGCGTGAACCTGAATCAGTGGATTGTGCATCAGCTTCATCAACTTCTTCATCGTCCTCCTCGTCGTCGATGGCCCCCAAGAAGAAGGGCATCACGATGACGGCCCCTTCGCGCGTATCCGCAGGCGGCGCAGCCAATGCAGGCGGCGCGGATACCGCGATTGGCACGACCAACGTAGGTGGCGCAGTCGCCATGCCCACCGTGGTCGGTGCAGGAGACGAGCGCGCTAGAGGCGGTCGACTTCCTCGATCCTCCGGCGAACGAAGCCGAGACGGCGTGGGCGGAGCGGGCGGATGTCCTCCTCGTCCTCCTCGCCACGCGGATGAACGCAACCACCGAAGCAGCAATGCCCGGGCCGGCCCGAGCCAAGACCCCGCCCCAGCGGCGTCCAAAGATGCTGCTTTAGGATAGATGTCGCGCCCCTCGCACAATGGGTGTAGTGCAACTCCGAGCGGCGTCAACGACTCAGGGCAGCGACGACCCCACGGCAAGACCCTTGTTGATCAAGTCCCAGATCCTCAGGCACCACCTCCGCCACGGCAACCCGCTGCTGATCATGTGCCGCGGCAGCAAGACCGCAATGGCGCTCCTGCTGGCTCTGCCAGGAGTAGAGCGACGTAGCGCTCTTCGCTTCTGGCCATGCCAGCCACGGCAGCAGAGGCGATGGCGCGAGCCCAGATGCTGCTAAACTTCCCTCCGGCAGCAGAGAAAATGGATGAATGGAGATCCACCATCCAGAGCCTGATTGTGTTTGCCGAGGCGAGCAAGTCACAGCAAGCGGAGCCCTCACGGCGTCCGCAAATAGCACCAGTAGCTCCAACTGGTGGCCGCGTTGACGGTGCTGCGCTAACGGTGCAATCACCTCTGCGGCAACAGTCTCAACAGCAGCAACGCCAACAGCCGCGGCAAGCTCAGCGATTTTTTGAGCCTGACGAGATGTCGATGGCCTCTTCGGATCCGCGAGCGCAGCAAGATCAGCGGCAAGTGCTACGAGACAGGCGGGTAGAAGATGCCCGCACCACCATTGAACGGCGCCGAGAGGCGCGCCGTCAATCCGACGCGCGCAACGGCCCCATAGTTGATGAGCCTGTGCCAGGGGTTGGCGGATATCTGTCTTACGAGGTTGGGTGTCCTGCCTTCACCCATGAGCTGCGGCAAGTCCGATGGACATCCGTCCGGGCCTTCAAGACAGAAGTACCAGAGAAGTACGACGGCAAGCTGAACCCGGCAGAGTTTCTGGGCATCTACACAATTGCCGTGCAAGCTGCCGGAGGAAGAGATGAGAAAATCCTCGCCAACTACTTTCCGTTGGTGTTGAAGCCCAACGTGAGATCTTGGCTGATGAACTTGCCGGAAAACTCCATTTCTTCGTGGGCAGATCTCTGTAATGAGTTTGTTGGTGCCTTTACCGGAGGCCACAAGGCCCCTGGACAGCCCAGCGACCTGCAAGTGATTCCGCAAAGAGATGGTGAAACTTTGTGCAAGTACATCCAGAGGTTCAGCCGTGTACACCGTAACATTCCAGATGTGCACCCCGCAGCTGTCATTGCCGCCTTTCACACGAACGTGCGCAATCGGAGGATGCGGGAAAAGATGAACGTCAAGTTGCCCAAAACCGCCAACGAGCTCTATACGTTGGCGGATAAGTGTGCACGTGCTGAGAAAGGGAGGAGACTTCCCGGGGAGGACGCTGGTGCTGAGGTAGATTCTGAGGACGATGATGCTGCCACCCCGAAGAAGAAAGGCCGAAAGTGCAACAGGAAGTGCAAAGGCAAGACTGTTATGGCCGTTGAGGGCTCCGGCAACTCTGAGTCAGCCAAGAAAGCAAAGACTGAGAACTCCGGCAAGGAGGCCGCTGTATGTGCCGCTAGCCAGGAGGCGGCAGCAAACGAGAAGGCCGGCAAGTCTGATGGGCCTTACTGCAAGATCCACCACACCAAGGGCCATGATCTCCAAGAGTGCAAACAAGTCGAACACCTTGTTGAGAAACAGAAGGCTGAATATGAAAAATGCGATAAAGAGAAGGGACGAGATGGTGCTGGTGGATCCGGCTAAAAGGGCCGTGGTGGTCGAGGAGACCGTCGCGGCAAGGCCAAGCAGCAGAAAGAGAAACCTGCTAGAGGCCACGAAAAGAAAGAGGAATATGATGGAAGTGAAGAGGAAGAGGACGATGGAGAGTCCGGTGAACAGGAATTTCAAAAGGAAACTGAGGCCATGAGCGTTAACGGAGGTGCATCTTTGCACTACTCTCACCGCCAGCTTAAGCAGTGGGCACGTGAAGTTAATGCAGCAGAACCGACAATGGGCTTTCAAAAGCCACTCAAGTGGTCACACACGCCTATCATTTTCGATGCCGAAGATCACCCTGATCGCACAACCGCGGTCGGGTGTTTGTTGTTGTTGGTTTCACCAACAATTCGCAACGTCCAGGTCACGAAAATGTTAGTTGACGATGGGGCCGGCCTAAACTTGATTTCTCCAGAAGTAATCAAGAGGCTGCAGATTCCCGACGAGGAGCTCGAGAAAATAGGCACGTTTCAAGGAGTAAACCTGGGAAGAAGCCAGCCCAAGGGAAAGATCACATTGCCGGTGACGTTTGGCGGGGAATTGAATTACAGAACAGAAAAGATTGTGTTTGACGTTGTCAAGATCCCCTTACCGTATAATGGAATTCTTGGCCGCCCAGCCTTGGCAAAATTCATGGCAGCATCTCACTACGCTTACAATATGTTGAAGATGCCCGGGTCGATGGGTGTCATTTCCATCAACTCCGACAAGAAAGATGCAGTTATTTGCGTCGATAGGATGTACAGAGATGTGGTTGCAGCAGAGGCTGCCAAGGCGCCAGCTCCCGCCAAGAAGAAGAAAAGCAAAAAGTCCGGCAAGGCCTCTCACAAGGATTCCGGGAAGTGCACTTCTTCGGAGTGCTGCGCGCCTGTTGAGGACTTGTCGGGGTGCTCTACCGGTAAGAAATCCAAAGCTACTTCACCAGCAACCAAAAAGGTGCCGGCGAGGGAGGACGGCACTGACGGTACCATCGCCATCAGTGCCACCCTTGACAGCAAATAGGAAAGTGCGCTCATTGCCTTCCTGTGGGCGAATGTCTATGTGTTTGCATGGCGACCATCTGATATCCCCGGTGTTCCCAGGGAGGTAATTGAGCACCACCTTGTTGTCTGTCCCCACGCTCGGCCCGTCAAGCAGAAAATCAGGAAGCAAGCTTTGGAGCGGCAACAGTTCATTGCCGAGGAAATCAAGAAGCTTGAAGAAACAGGTTTGGTTAGAGGTGTACTACATCCAACTTGGTTGGCAAATCCAGTTGTGGTGCACAAAGCAAACGGAAAGTGGAGACTTTGTATTGACCACACTGATATCAACAAAGCATGTCCAAAGGATCATTTCCCTTTGCCGCGCATCGATCAAATTGTAGACTCTACTTTCGGCTGTGATTTACTCTCCTTCCTTGACGCATATTCTGGGTACCATCAGATATTCATGGCCAAGGAGGATGAGGAGAAAACCGCATTCATTACTCCATGTGGCACATACTGCTTCGTGCATATGCCTTTCGGGTTAAAGAGTGTTGGTTCAACATTCGCAAGAGCAGTCCAGATTGGTTTTGAGCCCCAGCTACACAGAAATGTGGAAGCATATATGGATGATATAGTGGTTAAAACCAAGGACAAATCAACCCTCATTCAAGATTTAGAAGAAACATTTGCAAACTTGCGCAAGATCAATTTGAAGCTCAACCCCGAGAAGTGTGTGTTTAGCGTTCCATCCGGCAAGCTTCTCAGATTCTTTGTATATCAACGTGGAATTGAAGCAAATCTCGACAAGATCAAAGCAATTGAGTAGATTCAAGCACCAAAAAGCGTCAAGGATGTACGGCGTGTTGTCGGCTGTGTTGCTGCCTTGAGTAGGTTCATTTCAAGATCTGCTGAACGCGCCCTACCGTTTTTCAAGATTTTGAAAAAGGTAGGTTCAATGAAATGGACTCCGGAAGCGGAGGTCGCACTGCAGGACTTGAAAAGGTACCTCTCCTCCACGCCAACACTAGTTGCACCTAGACCACAAGAGCCGTTGCTGCTATATGTAGCGACAACAAATCAAGTGGCTAGTGCTGCATTAGTGGCGCAGAGGGAAGTCAATGACGAGGAAGAGGCCGCGGCAAGCCCGTCCAGCGACAAACCAGAATCTTCTCCGGCAAGGTCCGGCGCCGACGAGTCAGAAACAGCGCAAGCAAATGAGGCCGATTAACAAGTGGTGCCGAAGAAGAAAGTGGTGCAGCGACCCGTGTATTTTGTTAGTTCCCTTCTGCAGGGGGCTAGATCAAGATACTCTGGAGTGCAAAAGTTGCTTTTTGGCCTCCTTATGGCATCGAGGAAGCTGCGTCACTACTTCCAAGCACATGAGATTACAGTCGTCACTCGCTTTCCGATGCAGTGCATTCTGAGAAATCCAGAGGCAACTGGCAGGATAGTGGAGTGGGCGTTGGAATTGTCAAGCTTTGCACTTAAGTTTGAAAGCACTTCAACCATTCAGAGCAGAGCCTTGGCGGAGTTCATTGCAGAATGGACGCCAACGCAAGACGAAGAAATTCGAGAAACAGTTCTCCCCGGCAAAGAGACAACCAAGGAATGGATCATGTACTTTAACGGTGCCTTCTCGCTGCAAGGCGCCGGTTCCGGAGTGCTGCTTGTCGCACCCACCGGAGAGCACCTCAAGTATGTAGTTCAAATGCACTTTCCCAGGGAGCAAGCTACAAACAACACTGCTGAGTACGAAGGACTCCTTGCCGGTCTTAGGATCACAGTGGACCTTGGGATCAAAAAATTGATCGTCCGCGGTGACTCGTAGCTTGTTGTGAAGCAAGTAAACAAAGATTACCAGAGCCCGTTGATGGAAGCGTATGTGGAAGAAGTGAGAAAATTGGAGGAACACTTTGACGGGTTGCAAACGGAGCACGTCCCTCGTGCGGAAAACAGCATCGCTGACCACCTGTCAAAGTGTGCCGCTCAAAAGCTACCTGTGGAACTGGGAACTTTTGTGCTCCATTTGAATCAACCAACAGTCACTCCATCAATGCAGGCCAGTAAGAGAAGGAAGTTGAATACCGGCAAGTATTTTCCGGCAGGACTCCCGGAAGCCGCCGGCGAAAAAGTTGCCGGGGACAACGACACGGTTGCCGGTGAGCAGCGGCTTCGCGCAGAACCTCAGGTTCTTGCCGCTGAGGCAAGCGGTCCCGCGGCCGAACAAATGCCTTTAGTCCTTGTCATTGAACCGCAAGCTCCGGCATGGGCACAGCAGATAGTTCATTTCCTTCAAACAGGAGAACTTCCCGATGAGCAAGAAGAAGCTGAAAAAGTAGCCCATCAGTCAAGTATGTATCAGTTTGTGGATAACACGCTATACAGAAAGAGACCAAACGGTGTGAAATTAAAGTGTATTTGCCGAGAAGATGGACTGAAGTTGTTGGCAGAAATACATGGGGGCATATGTGGCTCTCACATAGGTTCAAGAGCGCTTGCCGGCAAGGCTTTCCGGCAAGGCTTCTATTGCCCCACCACCCTCCACGATGCAACTGAGCTAGTAACCAAATGTGAAGCATGCCAGTTCCATTCAAAGAACATACATCAGCCAGCTCAAGCACTTCAAACAATCCCTCTCTCCTGGCCTTTTTCGGTCTGGGGGATCGATATCTTGGGCCCCTTCCCCCGTGCTACCGGGGGCTTTGAGTTCTTGTACGTCACCATCGACAAGTTCACAAAGTGGCCTGAAGTGGAGCCAGTGAGAAAGGTGACAGCACAATCAGCCATCAAGTTCTTCAAAGGATTAGTTTGCCGTTTCGGGGTTCTTAACAGAATCATCACCAACAACGGCACACAATTCACGAGCCGCACCTTCATGCAGTATATCCAGGACCTTGGCGGAAAAATCTGTTTTTGTCTGTTGCTCACCCGAGCAGCAACGGACAAGCGGAAAGGATGAACGCTGAAGTGCTACGTGGCCTCAAGACAAGAACCTTTGACATGCTGCGCAAATGTGGAAGACGCTGGATTGATGAGTTGCCGGCGGTTCTTTGGTCACTCAGAACGACACCAAATCGAGCTACCGGCCAGACACCCTTCTCCCTAGTCTATGGTGCAGAAGCGGTGCTCCCACAAAACTCATATACGGGTCACCTCGAGTGCTCGCTTACGATGAAGCTGACCAAGAGCAGCTGCGGCAAAATAACGCAACGCTCCTTGAGGAGGATCGTCTTCGGGCGGCTGTGCGAGCTGCACGCTACCAGCAAGCCTTGCGCTGCTATCATAGCCACAAAGTGCACGCCCGAAGCCTTGAGGAAGGCGACCTTGTTCTTCGGCGCGTTCAGCCCGCCAAGAGATCAAACAAGTTGGCGCTGAAGTGGGAAGGCCCTTATCGGGTAGTACAGGTCACCAGACCTGGCGCAGTCCGTCTGGAGACCAAAGATGGCATTCAAATGCAAAACTCATGAATATTGAGCATCTTCACAAGTTCTACCCATAAGGCGCGGATTGCCGGGTCTCCCGGCAACCCTTTTTGAACAAGCTTTGTCGGCAAGACTTGTAACCCTTTGTACACAGCCAGGCACAGATCCTGTGCATAATAAAGCTAAGTGTTTTCGCAACTCTTCGTACATGTTCATTTATATATGGATGCATGTAATATTGTGATTACACTTTAGTTTGTATGGAATGACTAATGAAGCGTCAAGGTTCCCGAACCACTCTTTTCTCTTCTTTCTTTTTCTTAAAGGACAGAAGGGTCCCTCGCGTGCAAGTTTCCCGGGGGGGAGTGATGGTGGGGTACCATTTTAATGATGTTCAAGTGATCATTTCGTACGGCGAGGAAAACAGTGCAAGGAAAAGCTAAGTTGAAAAACGTTGAAACTTTTTCCTTGTTATGTTTGCAGTTTCCCTTGAACGATTTTGTGTTTGTATGAAAAACCTGCACGCGGAGGAACCTTGTCGCGATCAGTTCGCGCTCTAGTTTGCCTCGAGTCCGCTCGGCAAGCTTAGCAGCTGCGTTCTGACCCGGCAAGTTACCTTGCCGGCAGCGGCACTTCCAGCAAGCTGCTAAGGACCTGTTCCTCAAAGCGCTCGCGGCAAATGTATGCACCGGCAAGTTTCCAAACAACGTAGGGAACACGATCATACAAAGGCAAAATAAAACGAGGGGAACGGCACACAATCATTCAAGTAGCACAAGTTATATTACACCATAAAAGTAGTGCAGGTCTAACGCGAGATCAAATGTATCTTTTACATGACAGTGTGGCAATGGATATAACAACAAGCTCAATCCCGACGATTACCCTGGATCCTGGGAATTTGGAGAACCTTGTCGGCAAGGGGAGCGGCAATCTTGTCGGCAGCGGTGACGTCAGTGTTCTCCGGCAGCTTCCTGAAGACCTCGGAGAGGTCAAGGCCGGGATTGCGAAGAGAAATTTTGAGCAGCACCCTGTATACGACTTCGCGCACAAACTTCCGGGATTCATAGGCGAATGAAGCAGCATGTCCTCGTGATACATCTTCAAGGCGTCAATAAGGCCCTCGAAGAACTTGGTCAGTCTGACACTAGTGGCTTCCTTGTCATTGACAGTGAAGCCCCAGCTCTTCATATCCATGACGGCAATCTGGGAAGAGATGCGCTTAGCGGCATTGACAAGCCTGCCGGTCCAGAGGGAAAGGTTCTCGTGCAATTGGGCGTAGTTGTTCTCGGCATCCTTCTTCAAGGCCTCTTCCTTCTCCAGCTTCTCCGTCAAGACCCTCTCCCTCTCCTTGGCGGATTCTAAGGCTGTTACCAAGGTGGCCAGTTGGGATTTCAGATCCACGATTGTCTTGGCGGCGGCATCAAGATCTTGGTTCTTGGACGACAGCTGCGTTTGCAAGTCCCCTAGAGTGCGGGCTGCCTTCAGCGCTTCGTCCTTGAGAGCCTCGATTTCTTTGCTGTTATCGGCAAGATCTTCTTTTAATTTGGCCATTTGGGACTCCAGTTCTGTCTTGGCGGAGGCGGCGGTAGCAGCTTTATCAGAAGCCTCCTTAAGTTTGGCAGCATTCTCCAAAGCTTGGGTTTCAATGGATTTCTTGTGCCCGTCTTCCAACTCTTGAGTCTGTTGCTTAAGGAGTGTTTCAATTTCCTCATCTTTGCTGCAGAGTGTGGCGGCAAGGGCCTCTTCGCAGGCGGCAAGTTCCCTATCTTTGGCGTCAAGCTGCGCTGCGTGCTCTGTCAGCTTGCCGTCCAAGGCTGCCACTTCTTTTTTAGAAGCGAGCTCCTCTTCCTGATCTCTGAGGACACGAGACTGCTGGTTGTACCATGCATGCAGCTCGTTCGCCTTCTCTTTCAGCTTCTGGTCAACCAGGTCTACAACCTTGCGCTCTTCCTGGACCCTGCTCCACCTCTGGATGTACCTTTCCTGGACTCCTTTGAATCCTACGGCGATGATCTCCATAAAGGCAAGATCTTCGGCACTGTCAGTTGCATCAGTGTCCTCGCCGGTTCTCTGGGTCAGGGCGAGCAGAATCCGGGCTATTTCTTCATCAAAGTTTTGCCTCATAGTGCCAGATGAGCTGGGGGCTCCAGATTCGCGCTGGGAAGTAACCAGCGCCAAGCTGCTTGATAGGATCTGCAAGGTTGACGCTGCTGGTTGGTTGTCGGGGTTCAGCGTATCAGTGTTGACAGGCGCCTTATCCACATCCGCCCTAGCAGGGTCAAACGTGTTGCCGGAGGACCTCTCAAATTCTTCGGGGAGTACTCCGGTCCCCTCGGCAACTTGCACAAGACCCTCTTCAGCGGCAATCTTGGCGGCTTCATCAGCGGCGTCCTTTGCGATATTGGCTACCTCAACGAGGACTTCACCTTCTTCGAGAGAGGCTGGAGCTATGGATTGTAGCAAGAGTAAGGGCGGAATAATTTTCAGAATTACAAGTCAAGTTCAAGAAAACAAAAACAAATTACGTGAGAAATGTTTAAAGACAAGAGGATTACCCGTTGGTGTTTGCTGAGGAAGTGCGTCTCCTTCCCCGGTGACTGGCGTTGCCGGCGCACGGTCATCGGTAGCCCCACTTGACGGGGTAGCCTCCGTGCGGGCAGGCTCATCGGTGGAGGCCCTTGTCGGGGAAGCACTCTCTGGAACGATGGTTGACGGGGGAGCCACAACAGGGTCCGCCTCTTGGCGTTCTTCTTCTTGGTGGGCCTCCCCCACCTCCTTATCAGGCTCAGTAGGAGGAACTTCGGTGCCGGCGCTAGTAGGCCGGATCTGCACCACATCCTCGTGCAGGGGGCTGACGACGATGGTTTCAGCCATCACAACCCCCTGCCCAGCACTCGCCGCAGGATCTTGTGCTGTTGCAGACTTGGCTCGCTTCGACCGGTGCACAAGTGGTTCTGGGTCCCTGTTAAGACAGAAGAAATCAAGTTAAAATGGCAATCAGATGAAGTCAAGACTTGGTGGATATAAGCAAAATTACTTACTCCTCCTCCTCCTCAGACTCACCAAGGACGTCGAAATCGTACATCACCGGCGGAGGCGATTCTCTGGCCCTCTTAGGTGCCGGGGGAGGTGAACCCGTTGGCTGAATGGATTCAACTTCCTCGGCAACCTCTTGCAGAGGGGATGGAGGCTGAGCTCGGGGACGCCGAGTTGATTGCCGGCGTACCTCTTCTTGGTGGCCGGCCTTTGTGGTCATCTTCTTCACCGAAGGACCAGCCCCTGGCGAAGTGGTGCGCACCGGCTCCTGACTGACCGCCCTTCGAAGACGGCGTTTCTTCTTTGTCGGGGCTCCTGGACCCTCTTCCTCTTCAGGCTCTCCGACAACCTCAGTCCCGGCAACCTCTTCTCTGGCAGTCTCGCCCCCGGTAGGCTCTTCCTGTTGCTCTTCGGAAGCTTCTTCCTCATGATGCTCTCCGTCATCATCCTCAGCTACCACGGCGCCAGAACCACCTGCCGCGTTGATCCTCACGATCTCTGCGGCCTTGCTGGCGATGTACGCCAGTTCTTCATCCTTCGTGGCCCGGATGAGATCTATTTCCTTCCAGGAAGCTTTCTCCGTCAGGTTGGAGGCCCAATCCATCTCGTTCACCAAGGTGGGCATTGGCCAGTCCGCTTTGACTCCGTGAGCATCGCAGTCCGGCATCATCGACAAGATGGAGTCCTTTGCGGAGTTGATGTGCAGCGGGATAACTCCATCCGGGAAATGGAATACACTAGTTTTCCAGAACAACTATTCGCAGAGGCAGGCATGCTCCATGACCATCAAGTTGTTGCCGGTCCCAGGATACAATCGCATAATATCAGCGGCGTTCTGGTATTCCCAAGTGAATCTTTCTCGCTTCTGCAGCGGCGCGATGCGTCGCTGGAGGAAATCAGCGCCAACCATTTCTATGGTCAGGTTGGCGGCCTTGATACGGGCGATTCTGTTCAGTGCTGGGCGAAGTTTCGCTTCGGTGGCGCCAAGATCGCTCCAATTCTTGCCGCGTAGAACTCTCGTTGTACGCGGTATGCAGAACTGAGGGAAATCCTTTTCCTGGATCCAGCACCATTCTGCCCTCCACTCATCCCACTTGAGGTGGAGCTATCCGGCAAGGTACTGGCCCTTGGTTTTTGCCCTAGGAATCCATGTCACACTGCCGGAAAGCGACTTATCCTTGATACGGGGAACGAAAAAGTGGCAGAACAAATCTACGTTGGGGGCAACTCCGACAAGGTTCTCGCACAGATGGGCAAAGACCACCATAGAGGTCATCGCATTTGGAGTAAAATCCAGCAGTCTGAACCCAAAACTGAACATCATGGCGCTGAAGAAATCTGAGAATGGAGGAACCAGACCGCAGTAAAAGTAAGCGCAGAAGAACAGATATGAATCTGCTGGATCCTTGTTGCCTTCAGGAAGCACCACTGGGGCCTTGTGATCCTTGGTGTCCCTTCCCCACATGTACGCGTACCTCTTGATCAACTCATTGCCATCCAAGGAAGACGGCGAGAAGATTGCGTTTTCCCTCCGCCGCTTCTCCAGCTCTTCCAACGCCTTCTTCTTCTCCTCTGTCTTGGGGTCGAGCAGCTTGGCGGGCTTCTTCCCCGCCGCGTCGGCTTTCTTAGGTGCCATCAGAACTCGGGAGGAAGAAGAAGGTCAAGGTGAGGTGCGGATTGATGGCGGCGGCGGCAAAAAGGGGGCTCTAGCGAAAGGAAGGAGATGAAGCAGAGGAAGGTAGGGGCGAATGAGCAGCGCCTCCTTGCGGTTGCCTTTTTATGGGGAAGGCGCGAGGGGGCTGGCTCTTCACTGTTTACCCCAGCATCGCTTTTTACAGGTGCACTATCGCGAAATAACCGCAACAGTCCACGTTCCCACGTCCTTCACTTAATGTGTGGATTGGACGTGCATCAGGATAACCATCATGATGAAAATTACAGCAGCAGTTTTCCCGCCGCGTGTCTGTGCATTGTTTGGGCCTAGCCCAACGACACTTCGGACGCGCGTATGGCCCAGGCCCGGGGGCTCCTGTCGGTGTATAAAACATGGGTATTTTATACCCTGACTTATGCACAGACGGTAGCAGCCTCCTTGCTGGCCAAGGCTTGCCGGAACTTGCCAAATAACCAGATTCAAAACCCAGTTGCAGAAACTACTGGAGAGAAGCTCAAAATGAAGCACCAACAAGCACTCCACTGGTACTGAAGATGAAGACATTCCTTGCCGGCAAAGTTGAACCGGCAAGGCGAAGACCCGGCAAGCTCCGTGCCGGCAAGCTTTAGCCAGCTCTCCAGCGCTCCACCTCACCGGACAGCTAGTTGCTAATCGGTGAGGTGTCGACCACGCAGGCTGGTTGGTGAGGTATGTCGGGCACGTGTCAGCACGCAGGGAGAAGATTTGCCTTTAATGACACCCGTCCAGAAGGCGTGTCATGCTAATAGGAGGTAGCTGGGCGAGCGGTGCAGAAACCTTGCCGGGGCTACCTCTCCACATGACACCTAACGGAGCATTTAATGCTTTTGTCCTAAACTGGCAGAGTTAGGTATGATAGCACTGTTTGCTATCTAATCGACTTGTAATTACTGTTTTTCCACTGTGGTAACCTCTTTAGCTATAAAAGGAGGACCAGGGCAACATTTACAGAGGTCGCGCAATCAGAACCCTAGCACGACCTGCATGTGTAGCTGCTGCTTCCACACCTTGCCGGAGAAAGCGCTCCTTGTACTCGTGCTCACACCCATCCAATACATCCAAGCAGGAGTAGGGTTTTACACCTCACGGTGGCCCGAACCTGGGTAAAATCCCTTGCGCCCTCCATTGATTCTGCTCTTTGTGCACGTTGATCCCCCCTGCCGAACTACAAGGGGCTAGATGCCCCATAGATGGTCGTCCACCCACGACACTTAACCTCTGCACCTATTGTTCAACCACCTGATTGGAACTTGCCTTTTGAAATTATGTGTGATGCTAGTGATTATGCTGTTGGTGTTGTTCTAGGACAGAGAGTTGATAAGAAATTAAATGTTATCCATTATGCTAGTAAAACTCTAGACAGTGCTCAAAGAAATTATGCTACTACTGAGAAAGAATTTCTAGCAGTTGTGTTTGCATGTGATAAATTCAGATCTTACATAGTTGATTCTAAAGTAATTGTTCACACCGATCATGCTGCTATTAAATACCTTATGGAAAAAAATATGCTAAACCTAGACTCATTAGGTGGGTTCTATTGCTAAAAGAATTTGACTTGCATATTACTGATAGGAAGGGAGCTGATAACACGTAGCTGATAACTTGTCTAGGTTGGAAAATATTCTTGATGACCCACTGCCTATTGATGATAGTTCTCCCGATGAGCAATTAACTGTCATAAATGCTTCCCGTAATACTCCTTGGTATGCAGACTATGCTAATTATATTGTTGCTAAATTTATACCACCTAGTTTCACATACCAAGAAAAGAAAAAGTTCTTCTTTGATTTAAGACATTACTTCTGGGATGACCCACATCTTTATAAAGAAGGAGTGGATGGTATTATTAGATGTTGTATATCTGAGCATGAACAGGAACAAATCTTATGGAAGTGTCATTCCAAGGCTTACGGAGGACACCATGCGGGAGACAGAACTGCACAAAAGGTACTACAATCTGGTTTTTATTGGCCTACTCTTTTCAAGGATGCTCGTAAGTTTGTCTTATCTTGTGATGAATGTCAAAGAATTGGTAATATTAGTAGACGTCAGGAAATGCCTATGAATTATTCACTTGTTATTGAACCATTTGATGTTCAGGGATTTGATTATGTGGGACCTTTTCCTTCCTCTAATGGGTATACAAATATTTTAGTTGTTGTTGATTACGTTACTAGGTGGGTAGAAGCTATTCCAACTAGTAGTGCTGATCATAACACTTCTATTAAAATTCTTAAAGAAGTTATTTTCCCGAGGTTCGGAGTCCCAAGATACTTAATGACTGATGGTGGTTCACATTTTATTCATGGTGCATTCCGAAAACTACTTGCTACATATGATGTCAACCATAGAATTGCATCTCCCTATCACCCTCAATCTAGTGGTCAAGTTTAATTGAGCAATAGAGAAATAAAGTTAAATAGATCTAGAAAGAATTGGTCTAAGAAACTTGACGATGCACTATGGGCTTATAGAATTGCTTATAAAAATCCTATGGGTATGTCTCCTTATAAAATGGTTTATGGAAAAGCATGTCATTTACCTCTTGAGTTAGAACATAAAGCATATTGGGCCATTAAATAACTCAATTATGATTTTAAACTTGCCGGTGAAAAGAGGTTATTTGATATTAGCTCACTAGATGAATGGGGAACCCAAGCTTATGAAAATGCCAAATTGTTTAAAGAAAAAGTTAAAAGATGGCATGATAAAAGAATTCAAAAATGGGAATTCAAAGTGGGTGAGTATGTTCTATTGTACAATTCTCGTTTTAGATTTTTTGCAGGAAAACTTCTCTCTAAATGGGAAGGGCCGTATATCATTGAGGAATTTTATCGCTATGGAGCCATTAAGATCAATAACGCCGAAGGCACTAATCCGAAGGTGGTCAATGGGCAAAGAATTAAGCATTACATCTCAGGTACACCTATTAATGTTGAGACTAGCATTATTCAAACAATGACACCGGAGGAATACATAAGAGAGACCTTCCAGAACACTCCAGAACCCTGAAAAGAAGGAGGTATGTGATACGGTAAGTAAACCGACTCCAAAAATTCCATAAAAATACTTTCTGTCAGTTTTGGAATATTAGAAAAAATACAAAAATAAGAAACAGCCGAGGGGACCCACGAGGTGCACACGACGCACCAGGGCACGCCACCCCCCCAGGCGCGCCCTGGTGGCTCGTGGGCCCCTCGTGAGCCTTCCCGACTCCGTTTTCTCCTGGAATACTTGTTTTGCAAGATAAAAATTCTTTATATATACTCCCGGACGTTTTGACCATCGTATCACAGAAATATCCTCTGTTCTTGTTTTGTGCTATTTTTCTGACAGATCTAGATCGCTATGGCTCCACCAAGCTCTTCCAAGGACAAGTTCTACGAGAAGGCATCAACCCCTACCTACCGGAGGTGATGAAACACCCTCAAGCCATCGAGATGCGTGAGGGGGTGCTTCACATCTGGCATGTTCAAGGACCCAAGAAGACCGGGAGCATGGAGGCTAGGCTCGAAGCGGTGGAGCAGGAGATTTTCAAGTGCCAAGGGATGGTAGAATGTGGACTCAGCGCCAACCACTCCATGATCACGGAATTCACCCGCGATCAAAAGGTGGATCGCCAATCAATGGGGGACATCGTCTTCAAGCTCAACGAACAAATTGACTATCTCCAAGGCCAAATCTATGATGTTCAAAACCAAAATTTTGAGTATGAGGCAAGATTCAAAGGTATGAGTTTAGCTGCAAGTTTCAGGACTCCGGAGACTTGCTCATCCTTTTATGATGGGGAACCTATTCCATGGAAGCTGGAGGACAAGCCCACCTCTTCATCATCACCATCATCACCGAAGAAAGAAACTTGAGTACATGAGTATGGGCATTCCCCTTGGCTTGTGCCAAGCTTGGGGGAGGTGCCCCGGTATCGTATCACCATCACTTTTATTATCTTTACCTATTTTTAGTTCGATCCTTAGTTATTTCGTGATCTAGTTAAATAAAAGTTTAGTATGATCTATTTTTGAGTGCTAGTTTCGTGATCTATCTATCTATGTAATTGAGTTGAGAGTTATATAATAAAGAGTAGTTTGAGTTTTTGCTTCTTTACTTTTATGTTTCAATCCTAGCAATGAAAATAATGAAAAAGATCATATGCTAATCTTATGGAAAGTAATGACATTACATAAAGAAAAGTATAAGTGGTAAAATTTATTGAAGGTTAACAAGCATAGCATTAGTCAATAATGCAATTCATGAAAAAATTAATAAGGGAAGAGAAGATTCACATGCAAATACACTATCTTGGACATCTTTTATGATTGTGAGCCCCCATTGAGTATTTTATGTCAAATTGTTGGCGTTCGACAAGGAAGACAACTTAATGAATTATGTTTGCTTATATTCACATAGAAGTTATATTGTCATAGATCCTCCAACATGTGGTGCTTGCCCAATATCTTTGCTAGCCAAAAATCCACACCAAGTAGAGATACTACTTGTGCATCCAAAACCCTTAAACCCAGTTTCATGTCATGAGAGTCCACTATATCTACCTATGGATTGAATAAGATCCTTCAAGTAAGTTGTCATCGGTGCAAAAAGCAATAAAAATTGCCTCTAAATATGTATGAACTTTTATTGTAAGGGAAAATAAGCTTTGTACGAACTTGTGATGGTAAAGAAATAAAAGCGACGGACTGCAAAATAAAGGTTGCTATCACAAGGGGCAATATAAAGTGATGTTCCTTTGCATTAAGAGCTTGTGCATCCAACAACAAAAAGCGCATGACAACCTCTGCTTCCCTCTGCGAAGGGCCTATCTTTTACTTTTATATATTTACTTTTTACGCAAGAGTCAATAGTGTTCTCCTCTATTTCTTTTTATTTTTCTCTTTTGCAAGCATCATGTGGTGGGGAAAGATCTAGGCATATATAGCCAGTTGGATATGAGTGATCATGAGTTATTATTGTTGACATTACCCTTGAGGTGAATAAGTTGGGAGGCGAAATTATAAGCCCCTATCTTTCTATGTGTCTGGCTGAAACTTTTTGCTCCATATATATGTTGTGAGTGTTAGCAATCATAGAAGACTAAGTGATGGTTGAGTATGTGGACTTGCTAAAAAGCTCCTACATGAGACCCTTCCTGAAAATATGATGAATTGCAATTGCATTGTTTACTGAGAACATAGTTTGTTAGTTTTCAAGAAAGTTTATGTCTTATACTTCATTGTTGTGATGAATTGTTACTTGCTCATGAGAAGTTTTATGATAATGAATATTGTTGTTATAATAATGATCATGACGCTACTATGTCTGTATTTTGTTTTTATCGACACCTCTCTCTCTAAACATGTGGACATGATTATCGATATCGGCTTTCGCTTGAGGACAAGCGAGGTCTAAGCTTGGGGGAGTTGATACGTCCATTTTGCATCATGTTTTCCTACTGTTATTTATAGTGTTTTTAATCAATATAACACTTTGTGGAGCAATTCTAATGCTTTTTCTCTCTTAATATGCAAGATTTACATAAGAGGGGAGATTGCCAGCAGCTAGAATTCTGGACCTGAAAAAGCTATGTCAGAGATACCTATTTTGCACATCTCCAAATGAGCTAAAATTTCACGGAGATTTATTTTGGAATAAATAAAAAATATTGGAGAAAAGAAGTACCAGAGGGGGCCACCCAGGTGCCCATGAGGCACCAGGGCGCGCCACCCCCCCCCCCCCAGGCGCGCCCTGGTGGCTTGTGGGGCCCCTGGCCAGCCTCCGGTACCCGTTTTCTGGTATATAAGCCCATTTTCCCTAGAAAAAATGAGGAGAAGACTTTCGGGATGGAGCGCCACCGTCTCGAGGCGGAACTTGGGCAGGAGAACTTTTGCTATCCGGCGGAGCGATTCCGCCGGGGATACTTCCCTCCGGGAGGGGGAAATCAAAGCCATCGTCATCACCAACGCTCCTCTTATCGTGGGAGGACCTATCTTCATCAACATCTTCACCAGCACCATCTCATCTCAAACCCTAGTTCATCTCTTGTATTCAATCTTTGTCTCAAAACCTCAGATTGGTACCTGTGGGTTGCTAGTAGTGTTGATTACATCTCGTAGTTGATGCTAGTTGGTTTATTTGGTGGAAGATTATATGTTCAGATCCATTATGCTATTCAATACCCCTCTGATCTTGGACATGAATATGATGTGTGAGTAGTTACTTTTGTTCTTGAGGACATGGGAGAAGTCTTGTCATAAGTAATCATGTGAATTTGGTATTCGTTCGATATTTTGATGATATGTATGTTGTTGATTCTCTTAGTGGAGTCATGTGAACGTCGACTACATGACACTTCACCATCTTTGGGCCTAAGGGAATGCATTGTGGAGTAATAATTAGATGACGGGTTGCTAGAGTGACAGAAGCTTAAACCCTAGTTTATGCGCTATTCCGTAAGGGGCTGATTTGGATCCATATGTTTAATGCTATGGTTAGATTTATCTTAATTCTTCTTTTGTAGTTGCGGATGCTTGCGAGAGGGGTTAATCATAAGTGGGAGGCTTGTTCAAGTAAGAATAGCACCCAAGCACCGATCTAGCCACATATCAAATTATCAAAGTACCGAACACGAATCAAACAAACATCATGAAAGTGACTTGATGAAATTCCCATGTGTCCTCGAGAACGTTTAGCTTATTATAAGAGATCGTTCCGGCTTGTCCTTTGCAACAAAAGGATTGGGCTACCTTGCTGCACCTTAGTTACTATTGCTACTTGTCACTTGTTACAAATTATCTTGCTATCAAACTACTCGTTACCGATAATTTCAGTGCTTGCAGAAAATACCTTGCTGAAAACCGCTTGTCATTTCCTTCTGCTCCTCGTTGGGTTCGACACTCTAACTTATCGAAAGGACTACGATTGATCCCCTATACTTGTGGGTCATCACGCGTTTATTTGCACTGGTGGCTACCTTTGATGCCCAGTGTATGTAATCTGTTGTTTGGTTGCGCTTTATTATCACTGGTGGCGAACTTTGATGCCAGTGGATAATATGCCGTAATTTAATTTCTTTATTGTATAGTCTAGGTTTATTCTTAGTTACTATGTCGTAATTTATTTATTGTATAGTGTAGGTTAATTCATGGTTACTGTATATGCTACCGTCGCTCTCTGAAAAGGCCGAAAACTTTTACCGTCGCCTGCGGGCCAAAACATTTTCGGTCAGTCAGTGGTAAAAAAATACGGTCGCAATCGGGCCGGCCCACAACGCTCGGTTCATGGGCCGAAACAAGTATGGGCCCATCATACATGGGCCCATAACAATCACGAGCCATTAGCAGGCTTAGAAATTCATAGGCCGATAGCAGGCCGAAATATACCTCAGCCCATGATTGGCCCATTTACATGATGGGGCATTAATGGGCCAAAATATATCTCAGCCCTTGGTTGGCCCAATTACATAATGGGCTATCATAAGGCCGATAGCAAAGTCGGGCCATAAATGGGCCCAATTGTAGCACGGGCCTTCAACAGGCCGATAGTCAGGTTGGGCTGAATTTATCCACGAAGGCCATGGGCCGTTAATGGGCTGAAAGTCACTTCGGCCCAGAATGGGCCCAAATGTAGCAAGGGCCATTAAGAGGTTGAAAGTCACTTCGGACCAGAATGGCCCCAAATGTAGCATCGGCCGTTAAATGGCCGAAAGTGACACCGGGCCAAAATCGGTCCAATTGCACCAAGGGCCGCTAACAGGCTAAAATGAACATCGGGCCGAAATGGGTCAAACTGTACGATGGGCCTTTAACAGGCCAAAGGACACATCGGGCCTTAATTGGACCCAAACGTAGTGGACTTTGAACGGGCTGGATATTCATATGGGCCGTAATTTCGCCCAAAGACATGGCGGACCGATAATGGGGCGGCCCACTAGTTTATGACCAAATCTTGTGGGCCTTTGACTGGGCCGGCCTTTTTAAGTTAATGGGCCACTGTTGGGCTGTGCCACATGTCACCTTTTCATTGGCAGGTATCGTCCATTGGATGCGCGACACCTATCGCAACGTTGAGCTCACGCGTGGTTCCGTTGGCGAATGAGGAATTGACACGTGGAAAATCCTCATTGGTCGGTGTTGTTAACGGGTATCAGATCCAAAACCGGCACCCGATAGCTTAACGGCGACCCGTTATGGTGGCTACCATGTGTCGGTTACCCTTGACGAAATCACTTCCATGATGCGCCATTTATCGTCATGGAAGTGGACACTTCTGTGATGATAATTTGAGTATTGTCATGGAACACTTCTACGACAGCACAGGTATGACTATCTTGATTCTGTCATAAAATCGTCATGGATGTACATGTGTGACAGAAAACGTGACCTACTGTGACAAACACGTATTATCACGAAAGTGGGTTTTTTTGTAGTGCAATCTCTTCTATCAGGGAGAGGCTTGCACCCTTGTCGGCTGCAAGGTGTTGAGTGTGCGGCTATCGAGCAACTAGGCAATGTCAACCGTGTCTACCACATATTATCTCTACGCATGTTCTCTAGGTTCAGCAACCAATCCTCTATTATTTTTAAATGCCTTGGTTTGCACACATATCTTCTGATGTACTACTAGGCTTTTCTGGCTTCTCATGTTGCTACAGTTTTCGAATTTCAGCCATGCATTTGTCCTTTTCAATCATCCTTACAATAAAGAATATTCACTTTCCAACTTCTCATTCATTTGTATCCTGCCATGTAAGCTTCTCCTACGTGCTAATGTTCCGGTGATTTGGTGTACTAAACATGGAGACTTAAGAGCAGTGCAAATAAACTATGCCATTCTTCACATATAATGAATATTAACATTCTAAGGAGTTTCTTGATACACAATTAATTTGAACATCTTGATTACATATTATGACATTATCCCCCTTGATGTTTTTGCGATCTCAACAATGGATGTATTGACTACTTTTGTCTATATTATTATATGTTGCAAGAAATTGCAGATCTGGATGGCACACATGATACACTTGATTGCATATATGTTTCCCTTTGATCATCGAAAAGGTAAAGCATATTTGCTGAAAACAAGGAGAGATGGTTTTTAGCCAATAAATAGTAATTGCCATATGTGTTATTGACACTTAATCTACTTTCCATTTTGTTGATAAACTATAAACTCATGTTTTTACTTGATTGCTTTCTATTGAGCAGCTAAATAATGTATTGGCATGCATAAATATTCAAAGCGACCATAGTAATTCTTTCTTTTGTAACATGCCACTATTAGTTTTGCCGACATAAAAATGAATTTATGAGATATTTGTTTCTTAATAGATAAAATGTGTCATATAACTATGCTTATTGTTTAGTTGGACCCATATAGGGGATGTTAGGTTGATGAGAGTAATTTCATCTTCCCGGACAATTAGAATAAAAAAAATGCCTCTTCATGTGTCCCTTTGTTTTTGAATACTATAGGGAGGCGAAAAGTGCTAGCTCATCACATATACATGCTAATAAATATTTGAAGGTCTACCATCAAAGTGAAACTAACAAAAACCCTGCCGATTGTGAATTTTGTGCGGACATTCAAGATTTTATTTTTCTACAAGATTATGTTTATTGGCTCAAAAAAGGAGACTTGATGAGTGCCTCGTAGGTGTCAGGCTAAAAAAAGGCTCAGACGCGAAGACTTGCTAGAGAGAAAGAATGGTAATGGAGCTAGGAAAACTGGGAGAGAGAGAAAAGAAAATGAGTGATCAATGTCGAACACCAAGGGACCAGTGCCCCTAGATGATGATCAACATGGATGCTAACCTTGGCTCTCCAATTTTAGGTGGACGCATTTACAACCAACATTGCCAATGCCATATGAGAAGGCATTTACAACAGATGTTGCATGTGCCATATTAGAAGGGAAGTAGTGAAAAGATGGCAATGCTTTTTACATTGTGGTGCGACAAAACATGGATGTTGTGCTTGAAGGGTGTGGTTTGATGAAAAAACAAATATTTGATCAATAGCTTGTAGTTCCGTAGCAAACACATAATAACTTCCTTCAAGATTTGGTTCAGAGCACCTGGATAAACTCATTACATATTGAATCATGATGATAAATATGTTTACTTGAAATTTGAGTATGAGTGACCTGGATTTTGTTTAATTTGGAAGTGCAAAACATGTTATAAATTATAATGTTGTTTTGATCAATGTCTCTATGTCCAAGTGTATTGTTCCATGGCAACCGTGGACGTTTAATTATAGTATGCAACACTAGATAGATTTCTTTATATTGTCCTCACTTAATTTATTGGTCCAGTGCAAATTAGTAGTATTCTACCATGTGAAAATATATGCACTGCTATTATTTATATATTCTTGTGGCAATCACAGAACCTCAATTGTTATGCTTCAGAAATGTGAACATTGTAATGCTTATTTGTAATGATGATGATCTATATCCGCATGATGATCACGAAAAAGCAGCAGCTAACATCGTACTCTCTTCATTATTAGCTTGTCCTTTGTTGACCTGAAGAAGCATGCTTAAAATTGTGAACACATATGTCCCTAAAATAACAAGGTGAAATCTTGATTTTTCTTGCTACCAAGAGATGGCATCATAATTGAATTCCCTGTGTGATTGTATAAATATCATCAATCCAATCACAGTTACTAATTTTCTGTGTATGAAAGTGTGATCGGGCATAAACATGAAAGAACTAGGAATCAAACAGTGGATTGTTCTTCATGTGTGCATTGAGATGAACTGATTTTTAGATGCAGCTGTGGTATTAAAACTGAGATTAATGTTTTAAAGTTATATACAATTGCTCAGTAAGAACTACGATACTTCAGTAGTAGCTTACTTGAAGTGTACAATATCATTATTTTGTTTCGGTACAACAGTTTAGTTGAGTCAATCATTGATGTGAGATTATGTGGGCTGTGTTATGCCCACTTGTCCCTTCAAAAATTATGTGGACACATGTGGCCCTTCCATTTATATTATGCGGCATGTGTGGATGTGGATGTGGATGGGGGTTGGGGTTGGTCTGTTCAGTTATGGTTTTCTGAGCAGATAATTTCCCTAGTTTAGAAAATGTGGCAAATTGCATTTCATTATGGATGGCTTGACAACAAATTGCATGAGTGAGTGGATCATTTTTTTTCATCAAGTCATACAATTTTTTCATTAGGATAGAAGGGTAAATGCATTGGTTGGTTGCTGCAAGAGTTAATAACGGACACGGTGGTGTATCAGTTGCATGCCCAATAATGAACATCCTATTTTTGTTTCGTGGTAATGCACAACATTCAACTATATGTTACAATGTGGAAATGGCTCAGGAGACATCAAATCTACCTTCTTGGATCCGAGGGGCGTCACAGGTGGCGCATGCCTCCTCCCTCTTGATCGCGGTGGCGGATCGGCACAAACACGGGGGAGGGGATCAAGGTGGAGAGTGGGCGGTTGGCGGGGGACTCCTCCTAGGTGGTCTGTGGCGAAGTACGGTGTAAAGGAGAGAGGGCGCCATGGCGAAGGTATGGTGGGCATCATCCAGTTTTAAAGGAAAGTGCTCCGGCTAGAAATGTCCCGTTACGGCGGAAAACCGAGCGGGAAGGGGAGGGCCGGCAGGAAAGGGGAAGGTTGTGTCATGGAGTGGGGTTTTTGTTGGGATCGCGTGTTGGAGATAACATGGCGGATAGTCCAGACAACCACATTTCTCCCCCCACATATGGGCTGGGGTCCGGACTGTCTAGACGGTTGAATGTTCGGAGCCTGTTGGGCGCCCATTTGATGTCCAAACACGTCCGGATGTATGAGGGAGAAATGAGCTTCGACCTTGGAGACAATATTAATCACTTGTTTGATTCATTTATATGCATTATAGCCCGTAGCAACGCACGGAGCGTTCTACTAGTTACATACAAGTTGTGGACGGTATTGCAAAGGAGCACACAGAGAGGATTTGTGGCACGCAAGTGCGGGGGCACACATGTCCTTGGTGCCCACAGCTTCCGATTTTCAAAGTTTTATATCTTTTAAACAAAAATTTCAAATTAAGTTTTTTATCATATTCATGTTTCTCTCATGACCAGCGCTTTCAAATAAGATCCATTTTGATATATTTTGATGACTTTTAAATAAATATGTTAAGTTTCATTGTTGAAACTTAGTACGAGCTACCGATAAAAATCAATTATTTTCTGTCTACGACCCACAGAAAAAATTGCTTTAAATTATATCTCTAAAACTGGTTGAAACTTGGCAGTTGTAGATGCAAAAACCGTAAGTTTCATTGTTGAAACTTAACACTTTTTGAGGGATTTCCTTTTTTTAATGTGCCCTCGTGTGGGACGAATCGTGAGACAAAATGAGCGGGCGGCAGGACTTGACAAATGAGTGCCCCCGCACTCGCGTGCCTCTGCGCATTTTCGAGGAGCATAGAAAACATACAAACGGTGTCTCCAACGTTCTTCGAGAGGTTCTACACCTTTATCTTGGCTTCACTAAGCAGAGTCTGCAGACGAGCCACCTCCTTAGAGAGCACTTATTCTCATGGGCCACTCCCTGTGCATAATGAGTATAGAAAATTACAAGAAACTAAGGCAAAATCCAAGGAAATTTGATCTAAGGTCGGCTTTTCAAACCGGCCTTGGTATCAGGGGCTACTACATCAATGTTTCAGTCTAAAATTCTAAGTGCAATAGATTTCGAAGTGATTCGATCCTATGGACGGTCATTTCTGCCCGACATGAGTCTCGGGGGCTACTACACATCAGTTCGATCTAGTTCAAATTTCTATGAGGAAAATATCGATCCTCAGACCGGCCTTCTGGCCCGGCCTAAGTCTCGAGGGCTACTAGATCATTGATTTTGTTCAAAGTAGGCTACTACCTGAGGAGATTTCGATCCGCAAGTCATCCATTTCTACCGACCCGAGTCTCGGGGCTATTGCACCAACGTTTTTTCTGCTAAGTCTAGATTAAAATGACCTGCAGCCCAGTTTGTGCCAGACCGGATTGCGGCTCAGGGGCTACTGGACACGAAGGATCTAGTGCTGATTTTCACCTTAAGGGATAGTAGCTATACAACTATGCATAAAGGGAATTCTAACTTCCATGACGGGAGCAAGGGTGTCGGTCAACCGCTTTACGCCTTCCTGCATCCCGTCTGCCTTCTCCTTAATAAACTTCAAGGCATCTTGCTGCTCGTTGCTAGTTGTGAGCTGCGTTGGGATTTCCTCGAAGAGGAGAGTATGATGCAGTACAGTAGAGATAAGTATTTTCCTTGGTTAAGAACCAAGGTTATCAATCCAGTAGGAGAACCACACAGAATCTCGTTAGCAGCACCTACACACACAAAAGCAAATACTTGAACCCAACGCGAACAAGAGGGTTGTCAATCCCCTTGGCGGTTACTTGCAAGGATTAATTCTGATAGTGATAGATAGATAAACAAATTGCAAAACAAAATAAAGGAAATAAAATTGTAGCAAGGTATTTTTGGATTTTATATATGATAGATAAATGACCCGGGGCAATAGTTTTCACTAGAGGCTTCTCTCTTGAACACATAGCATACGGTGGGTAAACAAATTACTGTTGGGCAATTGATAGAAAAGCACATAGTTATGAAGGATTCATGGCAATGATCATGTATATAGGCATCACGTCCGAGACAAGTAGGCCAACTCCTACCTGCATCTACTACTATTACTCCACCCATCGACCGCTATCCAGCATGCATCTAGGGTATTAAGTTAATGAAAACAGAGTAATGCCTTAAGCAAGATGACATGATGTAGACAAAGTAAACTCAAGAAATATGAATAAACCCCATCATTTTATCCTTAATGGCAACAATACAAATACGTGTCTTGTCCCCTACTTTGTCACTGGGATAGAGCACCGCAAGATTGACCCCATTACAAAGCACCTCTCCCATTTCAAGATAAATCAATCTAGTTGGCCAAACCAAACGGATAGATCGGAGAGAAATACAAAGCTATAACAATCATGCATAAATAAGTTCAGAAAAGGCTCAAATATTTCTCATGAATAATCTGATCATAAACCCACAATTCATCGGATCCCAACAAACACACCGCAACAGAAGATTACATCGAATAGAACTCCAAGGAGATCGAGGAGAACATTGTATTGAAGATCAAAGAGAGAGAAGAAGACATCTAGCTAATAGCTATGGACCCGTAGGTCTGTGGTAAACTACTCACACATCATAGGAAGGGCAGCAAGGTTGATGTAGAAGCCCTCTATGATCGATTCCCCCTCCGACAGAGTACCGGAAAAGGACTCCAGATCGCGGAAGAACAGAAGCTTGTGGCGGCGGAAAAGTTATTCGAGGTGGCTCTCTGGTATACGGGGAATATTTGAGAATTTATAGGCTTGGAATTAGGTCAAGAGGTGCCACGAGGGGCCCACAAGCCTGGGGGGCGCTCCTACCCCCCTGGGCGTGCCTCCCGAGCTTGTCGCTTCCTCGTGGCTCATCCGGTCTTCTCCCAAACCTTCTAGGGTCTCTCTTGGTCCAAGAAAAATTAATCCAAAGTTTTCTCTTCGTTTGGACTCCGTTTGATATTGATTTTCTGAAAAGCTAAAAACAAGCAAAAAATAGCAACTGGCACTCGGCACCAGGTTAATAGGTTAGTCCCAGAAAATGATATATAATTGCATATAAAACATCCAAGATTTATACTATAATAGCATGGAACAATCAAAAATTATAGATACGTTGGAGACGTATCAAGCATCCCCAAGCATAATTCCTGCTCGTCCTCGAGTAAGTAAATGATAAAAACAAAAAAATTGATGCGGAATGCTACCTAACATGTTCATCATGTAATTCTCTTTTACGGTATGAATATTAATAAACGAATGATTCAAAGCAATAGTCTATAATTTGATATAAATACATCAATACTCAGGCATACTAACAAACAATCATGTCATTCAAAATAAAAATGCTAAAGAAAGTTATCCCTACAAAATCATATAATCCTGTCATGCTCCATCTTCTTAACATAAAGTATTTATCATGCACAACCCCGGAGACAATCAAGCAATTGGTTCATACTTTTTAACGCGCTTCAGCTTTTTCAACCCCCACACAATACATGAGCGCAAGCCATGGACATAGCACTATGGGTGGAATAGAATATGATGATAGAGATTAATAAGGGGAAGTCAAAAAAGGAAGATAGTCTCACATCGACGCGGCTAATCAATAGGCTATGGAGATGCCCATCAATTGATGTCAATGAGAGGAGTAGGGATTTCCATGCAATGGATGCACTAGGAGCTATATGTGTATGAAAGCTCAAAAATAAAAACTAAGTGGGTGTGCATCCAACTTGCTTGCTCATGAAGACCTCGGGCATTTGAGGAAGCCCATCATTGGAATATACAAGCCAAGTTCTATAATGAAAAATTCCCACTAGTATGTCAAAGTGACAACATAGGAGACTCTCTATATGAAAACATGGTGCTACTTTGAAGCACAAGTGTGGAAAAGGATAGTAACATTGCCCCTTCTCTCTTTTTCTCTCAATCAATTTTTTGTGGGCTCTTTTTTGCCTCTTTTTTCTCTTTTTTTTCTTTCTTCTCTTTTTTTTATTTCCTAACTGGGACAATGCTCTAATAATGATGATCATCACACTTCTATTTACTTACAACTCAAAATTACAACTCGATACTAGAACAAATATGACTCTGCATGAATGCCTCTGGCAGTGTACCAGGATGTGCAATGATGCTAGCGTAACATGTATGAAAATGATAAATAGTGGCTGAGCCACAAATACTATGTCAGCTATATGATCATGCAAAGCAATATGACAATGATGATGTGTGTCATATAAACGGAATGGTGGAAGTTGCATGGCAATATATATCGGAATGACTATGGAAATGCCATAATAGGTAGGTGTGGTGGCTGTTTTGAGGAAGATATAAAGAGGCTTATGTGTGATAGAGTGTATCATACCATGGGGTTTGGATGCACCGGCGAAGTTTGCACCGACTCTCGAGGTGAGAAAGGGCAATGCACGGTACCGAAGAGGCTAGCAAATTGCGGAAAGGTGAGAATGCGTATAATCCATGGACTCACATTAGTCATTAAGAACTCACATACTTATTGCGAAAGTTTATTAGCCATCAAAGCAAAGTACTACTACGCATACCCCTAGGGGGGAGGTTGGTAGGAGTTAACCATCGCGTGCCCCCGATCGCCACGCAAAGGAAGACGATCAATAATAAATCATGCTCCAACTTCTTAGCATAACGACAGACCATACGTGCATGCTTCGGGAATCACAAACCTTAACACCAATATTCTTACTAAACCACAATTATCTACTAGTACCTCCCACATATTACCATCTTAATATCGCAAAACTATTGCAAGGAATCAAACTTATCATATTCAATGATCTACATGAAAGTTTTTATTATATCCTTCTTGAATACCTATCATATTAGGACCAAATTCATAACCCATGCATATTACCATTACTATTTATTAGACTCTCGGAAAGATATAAGTGAAGCATGAGAGTGCAACTATTTCTTTAAAATATAACCACCGCCGTGCTCTAAAAGATATAAGTGAAGCACTAGAGCAACTGCCTAGCTCAAAAGATATAAGTGAAGCACATAGAGTATTCTAACAAATCATGAATAATGTGTGTCCCTCTCAAAAAGGTGTGTTCATCAAAGATGATTGTGGAAAACTAAAAATCAAACAAAGAAAAGAAAACTATGGCCCAAGACGCTCCAAGTAAAACACATATCATGTGATGAATAAAAATATAGCTCCAAGTGATATACCGATAGATAGTAGACGAAAGAGGGGATGCCATCCGGGGCATCCCCAAGCTTAGACGCTTGGGTCTTCCTTGAATATTACCTTGGGGTGCCTTGGGCATCCCCAAGCTTAGGGTCTTACCGCTCCTTATTCCTTCATCTATCGTGGTCTCACCCAAAACTTGAAAACTTCAGCACACAAATCTCAACAGAAACCTCGTGAGATCCGTTAGTATAACAAACAAATCTTAAACTTTAGGTACTGTTATAAATTGATTAATATTTAATATTGTCATAATGCTACTGTACTCCAACTTTCACATGGCTTATACCCCCCGATACAATCCATAGATTCATCGAAATAAGCAAACTATGCAAAAAAACAGAATCTGACTAAAACAGAACAGTCTGTAAAGATATATTTAAAATCTATACTTTTGTAACTCCAAAAATTCTAAACAAATAGCAAAAGGTAAAAAATTCATATACCAATACTGTGTAAAAATTTCAGATTTTTATGACGTTCCAGTACAGAACCAAAAGTCCAGCACTGGGCGCAAAACTTTCTGTTTTCAAACAGCATCAATTATACTACCATCCAAATCACCCCAAAGGCATTACTTGGCACAAACATTAATTAAAAGATAAAAACACAATCATAACAGAAGCTAAAATTGTGCAAAAACATATCATAGAAAATAAAAGCAGAAATTTAAGATACATATTGGGTTGCCTCCCAACAAGCTCTTTCTTTATAGCCATTAAGATAGGCTTGGTATATTAATGATGCTCACAATAAAGACAAGAATTGAAGCACAAAGAGAGCATCATATAGCATGTAATTAACAAATTTAAGTCTAACCCTCTTCCTATGCATAGGCATTTTATAGGAAAACAAATTATTAAGACAAGCAATATCTAGCACATGCAAATAGGAAGAATGAAGCATTAATAATTTCAACACGAAGAGAGGTAATTTTGTAACATGTAGATTTCTATAACCATATTTTCCTCTCTCATAATAATTACATGTAGGATCATAATCAAATTCAATAATATAGCTATCATATAAAATATTCTCTTCATGATCCACATGCATAAAAGTTTTATAATCTTCCAAAATAGTGGGAATAACATCAACTAAAGTCATGACCTCTCCAAACCAACTTTTATCATAAAATTCATAAGATTGACAATTCTCCAAAGTAGTGGGATCATTATTACCTAAAGTTGACACTCTTCCAAACCCACTTTTAATACTATTGCAAACATTATTAACATATTCATCATGAGGCTTAAATAAATTTTCAAGATCATAAGAAGCATTATCACCCCAATCATGATCATTGCAATAAGTAGTGGACATGACAAAATTATCATCCCCGAGCTTGTAGCTTTGCATAGTATTAGCACAATTGACATTAATGGAATTTATAATATCATCATTGCAATCATGCTTTCATTCAAGGAGCTATCATGAATCATTCTATAAATTTCTTCTTCTAACACTTCATCACAATTTTCAGATTCATAATTTTCAAGCAAAACTTCATAAAGATAATCAAGTGCACTCAACTCACTAGAAATTGGTTCATCATAATTGGATTGTTTGAAAAGATTAGCAAGTGGATGAGGATCCATATGTCTATATTTTTATTTTCATTGAGTCACACAATTCTAGCAAGAAAGCAAACGGAAATATTTTTGTGTTTTTCGATTTTTTAGAGAAGTGGGGGAGATGAAAATGAGAGGCAAATGCAAATAAAAAGGAAAATGATAATAAGAGCAAGTAGATGATAGTTTATGCGAAGGTACTTGATAGGTTTTGGTGATGTCTCCCCGGCAACGGCGCCAGAAATTCTTCCTGCTACTTGTGAGCTGCGTTGGAATTTCCTCGAAGAGAAGAGGATGATGCAGTACAGTAGAGATAATTATTTCCCTCAGTTAAGAACCTAGGTTATCAATCCAGTAGGAGAACCACACAAAACCTCATTAGCAACACCTACACACACAAAAGCAAATACTTGCACCCAACGCGAACAAGAGGGTTGTCAATCCCTTTGGCGGTTACTTGCAAGGATTAATTCTGATAGTGATAGATAGATAAAGTAAATTTGAAAATAAAATAAAGTAAATAAAATTGCAGCAAGGTATTTTTGGATTTTATATATGATAAAAGTAGACCCGGGGGCCATAGTTTTCACTAGAGGCTTCTTTCTCGAACACATAGCATACGGTGGGTAAACAAATTATTGTTGGGCAATTGATAGAAAAGCGCATAGTTATGACGGATTCATGGCAATGATCATGTATATAGGCATCACGTCTGAGACAAGTAGACCGACTCATGCCTTCATCTACTACTATTACTCCACCCATCGACCGCTAGCCAGCATGCATCTAGGGTATTAAGTTAATGAAAACAGAGTAACGCCTTAAGCAAGATGACATGATGTAGACAAAGTAAACTCAAGCAATATGAATAAACCATGTCGTTTTATCCTTAATGGCAATAATACAAATACATGTCTTGTCCCCTACTTTGTCACTGGGATAGAGCACCGCAAGATTGAACCCATTACAAAGCACCTCTCCCATTGCAAGATAAATCAATCTAGTTGGCCAAACCGAATGGATAGATCGGAGAGAAATACAAAGCTATAACAATCATTCACAAATAAGTTCAGAAAAGACTCAAATATTTCTCATGAATAATCTGATCATAAACCCACAATTCATCGGATCCCAACAAACACACCGCAAAAGAAGATTACATCGAATAGAACTCCAAGGAGATCGAGCAGAACATTGTATTGAATATCAAAGAGAGAGAAGAAGCCATCTAGCTACTAGCTATGGACCCGTAGGTCTGTGGTAAACTACTCACACATCATCGGAAGGGCAGCAAGGTTGATGTAGAAGCCCTCCGCGATTGATTCCCCCTCCGGCAGAGTACCCGAAAAGGTCTCCAGATGGGATCACGGAAGAACAGAAGCTTGCGGCGGCTGAAAAGTTATTTGAGGTGGATCTCTGGTATACGGGGAATATTTGAGAATTTATAGGCTTGGAATTAGGTCAAGAGGTGCCACGAGGGGCCCACAAGCCTGGGGGCGCGCCTACTCCCCCTGGGTGCGCCTCCCAAGCTTGTCGCTTCCTCGTGGCTCATCTGGTCTTCTCCCGAACCTTCTAGGGTCTCTCTTGGTCCAGAAAAAATTAATCCAAAGTTTTTTCTTCGTTTGGACTCCGTTTGATATTGATTTTCTGAAAAGCCAAAAACAAGCAAAAAAACAGCAACTGGCACTTGGCACTAGGTTAATAGGTTAGTCCCAAAAAATGATATATAATTGCATATAAAACATTCAAGATTGATACTATAATAGCATGGAACAATCAAAAATTATAGATACGTTGGAGACGTATCACTCGTTAGATAAGAACGGGTTGAGCCAGGACTTTTTATTCTCCCGGTGACATAGCATGGACATCACCTCCGAACGGTGCCCGAGAACTCCTATGGAACCTGGGTCATGACAGCATTGGTAAAGGCGCAGGGGCCGGGCAGTCGCCTTGCTTCGATGGTGCCAACGACAAGGATCGTCGACGTTCCTGTGCGCAAGGTGGGTTCAACAGTTGGAGACGGTGGTGGCGTGCAACGTTCTTGTGCTTGTGGGGTCGGGGAATTGACTACCCGGGCAGTTTCTTCATGGCCGGTCTCCTGTTCTCTATGCCAGGAGCCTAGGGTTGGCCTTCATCATCTGCTGGTGCAGCAGACGGACTTCTTGAAGTGGCGCCTCAGAGGGTGCCACGTACTCCGGTGTGCCCTGGTCGGCTCCTTCGCTATTCTTGGTGTCCTCGAAGATCAAGGTGATGTTGGGGCGAGGAGGAGCTCGGGCTACTGCCACCGCCATCAGTGCCCTGTAGAAGTACGGGGGTAGTTTGAAGGGTCACGGCTGGATCGCATGTTGTTGTACCGGCCAGATCGGCACCCATCTCGCATTGTGGCCTGCAAGACAAGCTATAAGAAAAAATAAGTAAGAACAATCTTACTACATTTGGGCAAAGCTGTTGAAAATTACTTACATGTCGCCAGTCGGCCTTGCTCGGACCTTTCGGAGTGGTGCCAGCAGAACGACAGCCCTTGGTATCAGGCGAGGGATGGCTGGGATTTGGTCGCTGGAAGGTGGCCAGGCTGCCGGGTCCTAGCATATCTTCTTGCACATCTCCCGCCCTTCTTCTTCTTCAGGCGGGTTTGGCAGGTCAACTTGGGAGCTTGAAGCTCCCTCATCTCAAGTGCGCTTCGAAACAATGAAGCATTTCTTGTCAGACCCTGCACTCGGCATCCACCACGGGCGCCTTGGCATGCGTCATGTGGTTGGAGGCTTGGGCGTTGTTTTCGGATCGGAGGAATGTCATCTTCGGGGTCTCTGGATTGCCCTTCGAAATCAGCACAAGTCGGTGGAGTTCTCTCTCTGAGCATATGGTAGAGTGTGGTTTGCTTCAAACTGAACTGGTGGGATAGGTGGGGGTATATATAGGAAGGACCGGAAATCTGACTGTTACACACCTTTTTGGACAATTCGGAGGCTCCAACAATAATGGCTTGGTGGCTCCAAATAAAACAAAAGTGTCAACTTTGATTTTAGTCGGACGGTCCGAACGAATTTGGTTAGTGGCTTCGAGGTGAGTACCTAAGCTAGTGGCAGGCTCAATGTGTTCGCTTCGAAAGTTCTGACAAGTTTTCCTTGGAATTTCATACATGATTATAGAAGGTTTGCCATGTAACTTTGGTGACTCCGAGTGGAATGTTGGAGGCTTCGAACGAACTAGGGTTGGAAGAGTTGGCTATATGAAGGTCTCGGTGGCTCCAGGTAGAAATGTTTTGGTAGCTCCGAGGTGAAGTGGACTAGCTAGCTAGCTCATTGTAATACTGTCATACCCTTTTAATAGTATGGGAATGCCTAAAGACTCAATGTGATCTTTGATCACTTTAATAGAAAATGAAAAACCCCATGGCTTAACCCAACACTTGTCTTGAAGCTTTTTAGGGGTCACCTTCCATTCCATTGTTGTTCCAAAGAAGAACCTTTATCTGAAATAAACTTGAACCATAGTTAGTTCTTCGAGGTGTGTTGGCATGAATTACCAAAATCCACCATGGGGATTAGATGTACTTTCACATAGACATCAGATTTCTTGTGAAGGGGAAAACTCCCAAAAATAATGGGAAAATCATCCACAATGATAAGATAATAACTAAGCCCAGAGGTGCTAGGAATAGGTCCCGTCCAAAGATCACAGTGTAATAACTGAAACAGGAGAACAATATATGTGTGTGAATCATAAAAATGTAGTCTTATGTGCTTTCCTAATTAAGAGGCATGACAAAGGGGAGGCCCATCTTTATTGAATGAAATAAGCTTTGATTGTTCAAGGCAGGGGATTGGGAGGTGAATTTTCCTTTGGCTTCAGTTTGGCGAGCGATTCGACATCCCGCTCGGTGACGGCAGCCTCACGTTGCTTAAGCGTAGCCTCAAGGTGTTATAGCGAAGGGAGAGGCTTGCTAGGATTTAGGAGAAGAAGATCAGGTTGCTAGGGTTCAAGAGGAAAAGGGTCGACCAGTGTCTGATACCATGTAATTGATATGAATTGGGGCTGCAAGATTGCTTGCCTCCTTTCTTCTCATTGCATCAATATACACACGGATACATGGGATGCTTTTTCCATACAAGTCAAGTTAATTCCAACTAAGTCGATCTATATTTGGCAATTTAAGCATACTCAGATTATTAGCATTGTCAGCCGGATATAATAAAATAACCATCGTCGAGACACATGACTCTCCAACAAGATCGACATGAAAATATTATGCCATGTGTCCACATATACAAGGTCCCACCTTGTCATTTAGGCATGAATTAAGACCCAAATACGCAGGGAATGTCAGCTGGGAAGGGAGTTGCAAGCGAACGAAACGTTCCCTGGGAGGGGTTCGATCGAGCGAACAAAAATGTTCGCCACGAGAACCACCCTAGGGTGAACCAGCCAGACATGCCCCTTTAGCTTCCCTGTTGGGCCTCCTAAAGCAACATTTGATAAAACCTTTTTACCACAGAAAAATTGACATATTTAAGTACAAAACCATGGCAAAAAGGCCATAATAAATCTAAAAAAGATCATACATGGCAAATTTTCATATTAATTCAAAAAAACGTACAGGGAATCTGTCATGATTTATATTTTCATTTTGAAAAACATAAAAACCACACATAGGAAATTGCCATGATATAAAAATAAATTAAATTGCCATGCCATTAAAAATAAATTTGTCATGCTCTAATAATAAAATTGCCATGTTATTAAAAATGAAATCATCATTCTCTTGATAATTAAATTTCCATGCTATTAGTAATAAAGTTGCCATGTGAGAAAGTAGAAAAACATTTCCAAAATTGCCATGAATAAGTGATAAAATTTCCCAAAGCTTGACATGGAATCATTACAAAAAAGACCTAAAATTGCCATATTTGGAAGACAAAAATGTTATGAATTTGCCATGGGGTCAGGAGAAAATTTTCTAAAATTTTCCATGTGTACAAACAAGTTGACATGTGAACATTACAAAAAAAAAGTTTAAAATTACCATGTGACAAGTTCAGAAAATTATAAATCTGACATGTACTTTTTTTTTGAAAATTTACTACGTACGTAAAACAAAAAATTGCATATTTTGCCACCTAATAAAATAAGGAACTAGGATTTGATCCCAGGTCAACTGGGTGGAGGTATGAGGCACTAGCCAATGCGGTGGGCGGGTGCATTTGGATATTATAGCATTCACACCGCTTTTGTGTTCTAGCGAATGACTTTAAGAGCTGATGTGTCTCTCCGCAATGCATGAAAGATACGTGGTGTCATCCCATGGCAGCTAGCACGTTCGTTGGAGATAGCGAAAAACTGATGTTCGCCCAATAACATTTCCCATGATTTTTTACCACTGATTCAACGAAAAAAAATGTTATATGTTACAAAAACTCTACTAATGTGTTCATATTTGGTAGAAAACATATTGGCCAAAATTATGATCAAATTTAAGCCTAAATTATGTGGTGACCTTGTATAGATGAGCAAAAGAAATATTATGGTCTCACCTTTGAAAGACTAAATTTAAGCTAAGGGCATCTCTAACGCACACCTGCAAATTTGCTCTGGCATCCTTCCGCGGACAGGGGGGCCAGTCCGCGGACATGGATGCGGAGGACGGCCATCCAACGCTACCCGCATACATTTCATGCCGGGTTTCAACTAACCAGAATTTTCATATAAACCGAATGAAATTCATTACATTTTGAACATTTAGAACAAAAAAAGTGGCTGACCCTAAACCTATCCTATGGCGGCAGTTGTTGTCGACTTCCTTTGTATTCCGCATCGGCGACCACGTCCTCCATCTGTCGTCTCCATGAACGGCGGCGGGGTTCAAGACCCGTGAAGTGGAGGTGCGGATTCCGGCGAGGAAGAGTAGAACATGGGAGGCGGACCGGTCCCCATGGGATACAATGCCCTACCGCCTCCCATGCCCTATGCATCCTCGGAGGAGTCCGCGACCTGTCTGTCGCCAGTGCCGGTGGACGTGAGGTCGATGATGGACATGGCACTGTCCACCTACTACACGCGCCCCCGAAAGTTGGACGGTGGCACGTAGGAGGCGTAGCTGCCAGCGTTCTCATCCTCGACCGCCAGCGCTGCCAGCGCTTGTGTGGCTATGTCTGGCTGCGCCGGCATTGCGTTGAGAGTGGCACATTGAGCACGCACAGCCTCGTAGAGTGCCCGCTGCTCCGTGCTACTTGTGATCTGCGTTGGGATTGATGACCCACAAGTATAGCGGATCAATCGTAGTCCTTTCAATAAGTAAGAGTGTCGAACCCAACGAGGAGCAGAAGGAAATGACAAGCGGTTTTCAGCAAGGTATTCTCTGCAAGTACTGAAAGTAGCGGTAACAGATAGTTTCGGTAGCAAGATAATTCGTAACAAGTAACAAGTATAATAAAGTGCAGCAAGGTGGCCCAATCCTTTTTATAGCAAAGGACAAGCCGGAACGATCTCCTATAATAAGCAAAGAGTTCTCGAGGACACATGGGAATTTCATCTAGTCACTTTCATCATGTTTGTTTGATTCGCGTTCGCTACTTTGATAATTTGATATGTGGGTGGACCGGTGCTTGGGTGCTGTTCTTACTTGAACAAGCCTCCCACTTATGATTACCCCCTCTCGCAAGCATCCGCAACTATGAAAGAAGAATTAAGATAAATCTAACCATAGCATGGAACATATGGATCCAAATCAGCCCCTTCCGGAATAGCGCATAAACTAGGGTTTAAGCTTCTGTCACTCTAGCAACCCATCATCTAATTACTACTCCACAATGCCTTCCCTTAGGCCCAAAGATGGTGAAGTGTCATGTAGTCGACGTTCACACGACACCACTAAAGGAAGCAACAACATACATATCATCAAAATATTGAACGAATACCAAATTCACATGATTACTTATGATAAGACTTCTCCCATGCCCTCAAGAACAAAAGTAACTACTCACAAATCATATTCATGTTCAAGATCAGAGGGGTATTGAATATCATTAAGGATCTGAACATATGATCTTCCACCAAATAAACCAACTAGCATCAACTACAAGATGTAATCAACACTACTAGCAACCCACAGGTACCAATCTGAAGTTTTGAGACAAAGATTGAATACAAGAGATGAACTAGGGTTTGAGATGAGATGGTGCTGGTGAAGATGTTGATGAAGATTGGTCCTCCCACGATGAGAAGATCATTGGTGATGTCGATGGCTTCGATTTCCCCCTCCCGGAGGGAAGTATCCCCGGCGGAATCTCTCCACCAGAGAGCAAAATAGCTCCTGCCCAGGTTCCACCTCGAGACGGCGGTGCTTCGTCCCAAAAGTCTTCTCCCTATTTTTTTAGGGCAAATGAGCTTATATAGCAGAAGGAGCGGGCCAGAGGCCAGCCAGGGGCACCACAAGGCATCAGGGCGCGCCCTGTTGCCTTGTAGGCAACTGGTGGGTCCCCTCCAGTATCTCTTTTCTCCAGTATTTTTTATAT
The DNA here is from genome assembly GCA_039707655.1 of Elymus sibiricus. Taxonomy (NCBI): domain Eukaryota; kingdom Viridiplantae; phylum Streptophyta; class Magnoliopsida; order Poales; family Poaceae; genus Elymus; species Elymus sibiricus. The sequence continues at coordinate 262,433,056 of CM077674.1, forward strand.
ATTCAATAAAAAATCTCCGTGAAATTTCAAGTCAATTGGAGCTCTGTAGGATAGGTATCTCTACTATAGCTAGTTCAGGTCCAGAATTCCAGCTGCAGGTATTCTCCCTCTTCATATAAATCTTGCAAATTAAGACAGAAAAGTCATAAGAATTGCATCATAAATTGAAATAATGATCAAATACATTATAAATAACAGTAGGAAATCATGATGCAAATTGGACTTATCAACTCCCCCAAGCTTAGACCTCGCTTGTCCTCAAGCGAAAACCGAAATCGATAATCATTACCACATGTTTAGAGAGAGAGAGGTGTCGATAAAAAATAAAATACGGACATGAAGGCATCATGATCTTTATTATAACAGCAATACATCATCATAAAACTTCTCATGAAAAAGTGACAATTCATTCACAAGTTAAAGTATGAACCATAAACCGTATTGAAAACTAACAAACTATGATCTCAGTCACTGAAGCAATTGCAATTCATCATATTATCAGAAAAAGTCTATGTAAGAGCTTTGTTTAGCAAGTTCACATACTCAACTATCATTTAGTCTTCTATGATTGCTGACACTCATGGCATACTTATGGAGCAAAAGTTTCAGCCAGACACATAGAAATATAGGGGCTTATAATTTTGCCTCCTAACGTATTTACCTCAAGGGTAATGTCAACAATAATAACTCATGATCACCTACATCCAACTGGATATATATCCTGGATCTATCCCCACCACATGATGCTTGCCAAGAGAGAAAATAAAAACGGAATAGAGGAGAACTCTATTGACTCTTGCATAAAAGTAAATACATAAAGTAAAAGATAGGCCCTTCACAGAGGGAAGCAGAGGTTGTCATGCGCTTTTTTTTAGATGTGCAAACTCTTAATGCAAAGGAACGTCACTTTATATTGCCCCGTGTGATAGCGACCTTTACTATGCAGTTTGTCGCTTTTATTTCTCCACCATCACAAGATCGTACAAAGCTTATTTTCCCTTACAGTAAAAGTTCATACATATTTAGGAGCAATTTTTATTGCTTTTGCACCGATGACAACTTACTTGAAGGATCTTATTCAATCCATAGGTAGATATAGTGGACTCTCATGACATGAAACTAGGTTTAAGGGTTTTTGGATGCACAAGTAGTATCTTTACTTAGTACAGAATTTTTGGCTAGCAAAAGATAGGGGGCAAGCACCACATGTTAGAGGATCCAAAACAATATAACTTCTATGTGAATATAAGCAAACATAACTCATTACGTTGTCTTCCTTGTCCAACGTCGACTAATTGACATAGAATATTTAATGGGGGCTCACAATCATAAAAGATGTCCAAGATATTATATTTATATGTGAGACCTCTCTTCCTTTATTACTTTTTCATGAATTGCAACAATGACCAATGCTATGTTTGTCAACTTCCAACAAGTTTCATAAATTATACTTCTTTTATGTGAAGTCATCACTCCCCATGGGATTAGCATCTGATCTTACTTTTTATTCTTTTTATTTTATTTCCAAGATTGGATCAACAAAAGCAAAACACTCAACTCAAACTACTCTTTATTATATAACTTTCACACGCGATTACATAGATAGATAGACCACAAAGCAAGCACTCGAAACTAGATCATACTAAAACTTTATTCTTCTAAATCATGAAATAACTAAGGATCGAACTAAGATAGATAATGATGATAAAAGTGATGGTGATACGATACCGGGGCACCTCTCCCAAGCTTGGCACAAGCCAAGGGTGGTGCCCATACCCATGTACTCAAGTCTCCTTCTTCGGTGATGGTGGTGATGAAGTGATAGGCTTGTCCTTTAACTTCAGTAAGTACTCCAAATTGCCATTGATCATCCGAAGTGCACAATTCTTCTCTTCTAACACAATAACTTCATGGGTAAGCGACGTATTCTGAGCACAAACTGCTTCAAAAACCTTAAGTGTATCGATTTCAGATGGGGAGAGATTTTGATAAAGATTTTGCCATGTATCTTCCCTTTTTGGTGCTTCCCCCGTGCATGTGGCTGACCCTTCTTCTCCCTGAACCTGGTCCTCCATGACCTTTCTTGATCCCTCCTCCATCTCAGTGTCGTCCTCTCTAGATGACCACTCATAATAGACTTCGCTGAAAGGACGCTTGCCGGGCGAAGGTTGAACAATTCGGTGCTTGGTGCGGAGTCTTCGGGGAGCCATGGGGATCTAGATCTGTCAGAAAAATAGCCCAAAACAAGAACAGAGGAGAAACTTACGATGCGGTGGTCAAAACACCCATGAGTGTATATAAAGAATTTTTATCTTGCAAAACAAGCATACGAGAGGAAAACGGAGTCGGGAGGGCACACGAGGGGCCCACAAGGCATCACGGCGCACCCCGGGGGGGTCGCGCCCTGTTGCGTTGTGGGCGACTCGTGGGTCCCCTGTTTCTTATTTTTGTAAATTTTCTAATATTCCAAAATGGACAGAAATAATTTTTATGGAATTTTTGGAGTCGGTTTTCTTACTGTATCACATACCTACCCCTTTTCAGGGTTCTGGAGCGTTTCGGAAGGACTCTTTAATGTGTTCCTCCGGTGTCATTGTCTGAATAATATTAGTTTCAACATTAATGGGGTACCTGAGATATAATGCTTAATTCTTTGTCCATTCACCACTCTTAGGTTGGTGCCTTCGGAGTTGTTGATTTTGATAGCTCCGGAGCGGTAAACTTCTTCGATGATATATGGTCCTTCCCATTGAGAGAGAAGTTTTCCTGCAAAAAATCTGAAACGAGAGTTGTACAATAGAACTTGCTCACCCACTTTAAAATCCCCTTTTTGGATTCTTTTATCATGCCATCTTTTGACCTTTTCTTTAAATAACTTGGCATTTTCATAGGCTTGGGTTCTCCATTCATCTAGAGAGCTAATATCAAATAACCTCTTTTCACCAGCAAGTTTGAAATCATAGTTAAGTTCTTTTATTGCCCAATATGCCTTATGTTCTAACTCAAGAGGTAAATGACATGCTTTTCCATAAACCATTTTATATGGAGACATATCCATACGATTCTTATAAGCAGTTCTGTAGGCCCATAATGCATCATCAAGTTTCTTAGACCAATTTTTCCTGGATCTATTAACGGTCTTTTGCAAAATTAATTTTATTTCTCTATTACTCAATTCAACTTGACCACTAGACTGAGGATGATAAGGAGATGCAATTCTATGATTAACATCATATTTAGCAAGCAATTTACGAAAAGCACCATGAATAAAATGTGAGCCACCATCAGTCATCAGGTATCTAGGGACTCCAAACCTCGGAAATATAACTTCTTTAAGCATTTTAATAGAAGTGTTATGATCAGCACTACTAGTTGGAATAGCTTCTACCCACTTAGTAACGTAATCAACAGCAACTAAAATATGTGTATACCCGTTGGATTTAGGAAAAGGTCCCATATAATCAAAACCCCAAACATCAAATGGTTCAATAACAAGTGAATAATTCATAGGCATTTCCTGACGTCTACCAACATTACCAATTCTTTGACATTCATCACAGGAAAGGACAAACTTATGTGCATCTTTGAAGAGAGTAGGCTAATAAAAACCAGATTGTAATACCTTGTGTGCAGTTCTGTCTCTCGCATGGTGTCCTCCGTATGCCTCGGAGTGACACTTCCGTAGGATTTGTTCCTGTTCATGCTCAGGTACACAACGCCTAATAATACCATCTACTCCTTCTTTATATAAGTGTGGGTCATCCCAAAAGTAATGCCTTAAATCAAAAAAGAACTTTTTCTTTTGTTGGTATGTGAAACTAGGTGGTATATATTTGGCAACAATATAATTAACATAGTCTGCATACCACGGAGTGTTACGAGAAACATTTATTGTAGCTAATTGTTCATCAGGGAAATCATCATTAATAGGAAATGGGTCATCAAGAACATTTTCCATTCTAGACAAATTATCTGCTACGGGATTCTCAGCTCCCTTTCTATCAACAATATGCAAATCAAATTCTTGTAGCAAAAGAACCCACCTAATAAGTCTAGGTTTAGCATCTTTCTTTTCCATAAGATATTTAATAGCAGCATGATCAGTGTGAATAATAACTTTGGAATCCACAAGGTAAGATCTGAATTTATCACATGCAAACACAACTGCTAAAAATTCTTTCTCGGTAGTAGCATAATTTATTTGAGCACAGTCTAGAGTTTTACTAGCATAATGAATAACATTCAATTTCTTATCAACTCTTTGTCCTAGAACAGCACCAACAGCATAATCACTAGCATCACACATAATTTCAAAGGGTAGGTTCCGATCAGGTGGTTGAACAATACATGCAGAAATTAAGGCTTTCTTAAGTATTTCAAAGGCTTCTACACAATCATCATCAAAAACAAATGGAACATCTTTTTGCAAAAGATTAGTGAGAGACCTAGAAATTTTAGAGAAGTCTTTTATAAACCTTCTATAGAAACTAGCATGACTGAGGAAACTTCTTATACCTTTGACATCTTTAGGGCATGGCATTTTCTCAATTGCATCAACTTTAGCTTTATCAACTTCAATACCTCTTTCAGAAATTTTATGCCCAAGGACTATACCTTCATTCACCATAAAGTGGCACTTCTCCCAATTCAGGACAAGATTAGTTTCTTCACATCTCTGCAAAACTCGATCAAGGTTGCTCAAGCAATCATCAAAAGAAGTTCCATAAACGGAAAAACCATCCAAGAAAACCTCAACAATCTTTTCACAAAAGTCAGAGAATATAGCAGTCATACATCTTTGAAAGGTAGCAGGTGCATTACATAAACCAAAAGGCATACGACGATAAGCATAGGTTCCAAAAGGACAAGTAAATGTGGTTTTCTCTTGATCTTCTAGTGATACAGGTATTTGAGAGAAACCGGAATAACCATCTAGGAAGCAAAAGTGTGTATGCTTAGAAACTATTTCTAACATTTGATCAATAAAAGGCAAAGGGTAATGATCTTTCCTAGTAGCTTTATTTAATTTCCTGAAATCAATTACCATCTTATAACCAGTTACAATTCTTTGTGGGATAAGCTCGTTTTTATCATTAGGAACAACAGTAATACCTCCTTTCTTAGGAACACAATGAACATGACTTACCCATCTACTATCAGCTATGGGATAAATTATACCTGCCTCCAGAAGCTTTAATATTTCAGTTCTTACCACATCCTTCATTTTAGGATTCAATCTTCTTTGATGATCAACAACGGGTTTAGCATCTGGCTCCATATGAATTTTATGCTGACATAAAGTGGGACAAATGCCCTTAAGATCATCGAGAGTATATCCAATAGCGTCATGGTGCTTCTTCAGAGTTTTAAGTAATCTCTTTTCTTCATGCTCCAAAAGTTTAGCACTAATAATAACAGGATATATCTTCTTTTCATCAAGATAAGCATATTTAAGTGTATCAGGTAATTGCTTTAAATCAAACACAGGATCACTCTTCGATGGAAGAGGATCTCCCAAGGTTTCAACAGGAAAATTATGTTTAAGGATAGGTGCTTGCTTAAAGGACAACTCATCTATTCCATTTCTTTCATTCATATGCATATCATTTTCATGGTCTAGCAAATATTGTTCTAAAGGATCAGTAGGAGGCACAGCAATAGAAGCAAGACCTATAATTTCATCTTTATTGGGTAATTCTTTATCATGAGGTTGTCTACTAAACTTTACACCTGACTCTTTACCTTTGCCAATTTCCCAATCTTCAGAGTTATGTTTAATTCTTTCTAGAAGATCCCATCTGAATTCAATAGTTCTCTTCATAAAGGAACCAGCAGAAGAAGTATCGAGCATGGATTGATCATTATGAGAAAGCCGAGCATAAAAGTTTTGAATAATTATTTCTCTTGAGAGCTCATGATTGGGGCATGTGTGCAACATATACTTAAGCCTCCTCCAAGCTTAAGTGATACTTTCTCCTTAACGAGGCCAAAAATTATATATATAATTCCGATCACGATGGACCAAATGCATAGGATAAAATTTCTGGTGGAATTCCAGCTTCAACCGGTTCCAATCCCATGTTCCAGTATCATCACATAGCCTATACCATGTCGATGCCTTTCCCTCCAAAGATAAAGGGAATACTTTCTTCTTAACTCCATCTCCGGATAAACCTGCAAGCATAAACAATCCACAAATTTCATCCACATATATCAAGTGCACCGTTCCATCTCCTGCGTAAGGATTAGCTAGCAGTTTCTCTATCATACCCGAAGGAATTTCATAATTAATATTTTCAGTAGGTTCCGTAGGTTGAGGAGCAACTCTCAATGCTTCCGGTCGAGGTGAAGATACCCCGAACAAGCCCATCAAAGGATTACTTTCCATAGTGACAAGTGACAGTAAATTTCAGCACGTAATATAAATGTGTCCTTACCAAAGGCGCTTCACTCCCCGGCAACGGTGCCAGAAAAGAGTCTTGATGACCCACAAGTATAGGGGATCAATCGTAGTCCTTTCGATAAGTAAGAGTGTCAAACCCAACGAGGAGCGGAAGGAAATGACAAGCGGTTTTCAGCCCCTTACGGAATAGCGCATAAACTAGGGTTTAAGCTTCTGTCACTCTAGCAACCCATCATCTAATTACTACTCCACAATGCCTTCCCTTAGGCCCAAAGATGGTGAAGTGTCATGTAGTCGACGTTCACATGACACCACTAAAGGAAGCAACAACATACATATCATCAAAATATCGAACGAATACCAAATTCACATGATTACTTATGAAAAGACTTCTCCCATGTCCTCAAGAACAAAAGTAACTACTCGCAAATCATATTCATGTTCAAGATTAGAGGGGTATTGAATATCATTAAGGATCTGAACATATAATCTTCCACCAAATAAACCAACTAGCATCAACTACAAGATGTAATCAACACTACTAGCAACCCACAGGTACCAATCTGAGGTTTTGAGACAAAGATTGAATACAAGAGATGAACAAGGGTTTGAGATGAGATGGTGCTGGTGAAGATGTTGATGTAGATTGGTCCTCCCACGATGAGAGGATCATTGGTGATGTCGATGGCTTCGATTTCCCCCTCCCGGAGGGAAGTATCCCCGACGGAATCGCTCCGCCGGAGAGCAAAATAGCTCCTGCCCAGGTTCCGCCTCGAGACGGCGGCGCTTCGTCCCGAAAGTCTTCACCCTATTTTTTTAGGGCAAATGAACTTATATAGTAGAAGGAGGGGCCAGAGGCCAGCCAGGGGCCCCACAAGGCGTCAGGGCACGCCCAGGGGGGGCGCGCCCTGTTGCCTTGTGGGCAACTGGTGGATCCCTTCCAGTATCTCTTTTCTCTAGTATTTTTTATATATTCAATAAAAAATCTCCGTGAAATTTCAAGTCAATTGGAGCTCTGTAGGATAGGTATTTCTGTTGTAACTATTTCAGGTCCAGAAATCCAACTGCCGGTATTCTCCCTCTTCATATAAATCTTGCAAATTAAGAGAGAAAAGGCATAAGAATTGCATCACAAGGTGAAATAATGATCAAATACATTATAAATAACAGTAGGAAATCATGATGCAAATTGGACGTATCAGGGATTTCCTCGAAGAGGAGAGGATGATGCAGTACAGTAGAGATAAGTATTTCCCTCAGTTAAGAACCAAGGTTATCAATCCAGTAGGAGAACCACACAGAACCTCGTTAGCAGCACCTACACACACAAAAGCAAATACTTGCACCCAACGCGAACAAGAGGGTTGTCAATCCCCTTGGCGGTTACTTGCAAGGATTAATTCTGATAGTGATAGATAGATAAAGTAAATTGCAAAATAAAATAAAGTAAATAAAATTGCAGCAAGGTATTTGTGGATTTTATATATGATAAAAGTAGACCCGGGGGCCATAGTTTTCACTAGAGGATTCTCTCTCGGACACATAGCATACGGTGGGTAAACAAATTACTGTTGGCCAATTGATAGAAAAGCGCATAGTTATGACGGATTCATGGCAATGATCATGTATATGGGCATCACGTCCAAGACAAGTAGACCGACTCTTGCCTGCATCTACTACTATTACTCCACCCATCGACCGCTATCCAGCATGCATCTAGGGTATTAAGTTAATGAAAACAGAGTAACTCCTTAAGCAAGATGACATGATGTAGACAAAGTAAACTCAAGCAATATGAATAAACCCCAACATTTTATCCTTAATGGCAACAATACAAATATGTGTCTTGTCCCCTACTTTGTCACTGGGATATAGAACACCGCAAGATTGAACCCATTACAAAGCACCTCTCCCATTGCAAGATAAATCAATCTAGTTGACCAAACCAAACGGATAGATCAAAGAGAAATACAAAGCTATAACAATCATGCTTAAAAGAATTCAGAAAAGACTAAAATATTTCTCATGAATAATCTGATCATAAACCCACAATTCATCGGATCCCAACAAACACACCGCAAAAGAAGATTACATCGGATAGAACTCCAAGGATATCGAGGAGAACATAGTATTGAAGATCAAAGAGAGAGAAGAAGCCATCTAGCTACTAGCTATGGACCCATAGGTCTGTGGTAAACTACTCACACATCATCGAAGGGGCAGCAAGGTTGATGTAGAAGCCTTCCGTGATCGATTCCCCCTCCGGCAGGGTGCCGGAAAAGGCCTCCGGATGGGATCGCGGAAGAACAGAAGCTTGCGGCGGCAGAAAAGTTATTTCGTGTGGCTCTCTATTGGTTTCCCAATATTTGAGAATTTATAGAGGTGAAATTTGGTCAAAAGGAGCCACGAGGAGCCCACAAGGCATCAGGGCACGCCCCCCTGGGGCCGCGCCCTGTTGCCTTGGGACCTCCTCGTGAGGCTTCTGGCCTCCTCCTGAATCTTCTAGGGTCTATTTTATCTAGAAAAAAATTGTCAAAAAGTTTCGTAGCGTTTGGACTTCGTTTGGTACTGATTTCCTGAAAAACCAAAAACAAGCAGAAAACAGCAAGTGGCACTGGGCACTAGGTTAATAGGTTAATCCCAAAAAATGATATAAAATAGCATATTATTGCATATAAAACATCCAAGATTAATACTTTAATAGCATGGAATAATCAAAAATTACAGATATGTTGGAGACGTATCACTCCGCAACGAAGTTCGGGTTCGCCACGGCCATGGCGGCCACAGCCTCCTCGCTTGCGCGCATGCCGTAGACTTGGCCCTCCACCAGCCGATGCTAATCGAGGAGGATTAGGTTTTACCTCTGCTTGTGACACCCCGATTTTTGGCCCTTTCTTTTTCTTTTGAATTTCTTTGAAAATTTATTTGGAGTCCTGTTTCTATGGCTCTGTGGTCTTGAAACCCGGGAAGATCATCTTTTCTTCCTCTCTCAAGTGGTTCATCACTCTCAAATCCTTCCCAAGGCCATGTCATTTCCACCCTAGCTCAACCCCAGCATTTATTTCTTGGGAATATTCCTTTTTTCTATTAAAGGAATAACCCTGTTTGCCCTAGGTTGTGAAGCAACCTATATTTCTGTCATTCCCAAAATTCCCACAAAATTCTCAAAATTCATTTGACTCATATGGACCTTGCATATGTAAAAATATTCAAGATTCCATGTTCATGGTGAGCACACCATCCAATTTTTGTTTCTGGTCATAATTTCAGTTTGTGAAGCAACTATATTTTATATGGCTTCATAAATTCTGAAATTTTACCAAGACATTATCCTACCTATATAACCTCCCTCCACCAAATTTGGGCATATTTCATTCATCTAATATTTCTCAATAATTACCACAAGTTTCTGTCCAGAGGAAAGCATTGTGAAGGAAGTACCATTTTTATTTATCCAAATGGTATGAAATTTTTACAGTGCCTTCTTATGTCTAAATCATCATGCTCTACCAAGTTTCATATCAATCCAACACTCTATGTGAGCGCCACTTCATGATGTAGTTTCTAGAACAGATTTTGCAGTTGTGAAGCAACTATGATAAATCTTGGTCCAAATCCTTTCAAATTTCACAGGATGGTAGTCCTTCCTACCCTAGCCCTCTGTGACATCCTGGTTAGCCCTTATCCCCTTCATTTTTACCTCAGCTTCTAGCCCAAGTTTGCTGCAGGAAACTTTGGCTGATACATCCCATCAGCACAAAGTTGCTTTTGTGGATCCATCACTTCAAAGGGGCCCCATGTTGAAAGGACTACACCCTGGACACGGTTGGCCACGCTGAGTCACCGTGCACGCATCGGTGCACGCGGTGACCGCGTGGCTGGCATGCCATGGACGCGCTCTGCTCGTCGTTTTGCTTCAGGTCCTTTCTTCCCGACCGTCCCCTCGCGTCCTTTGGTGCCGTCCACTCTCTCCTTCCTCCACCTCGCCCCCTCGACCCCTCTCCCCCTCCTGTAGAGCCTGTTGCCAGCCCTAGCCACCATCGCTCGCGGGTGCACAGTGCCCTAGTGGCCGACAGTCCGTCTCCCTTCCCGTGTCTGTCCTCGCTGCACCCCTGGAGCTCCACTACCTCTCTCCCATCACCATCCGAGCCTACCCGTGAGCGCACCCGTACGCGGCCGCGCCAGAGCATCACCCACGCATCCGCGGCGGCTTCCGGACATGGGCATCTCGCCCCGGCTATTTAAGCCGCTCCCGGCCGCGTCTCTCCTCACCAACAGTCTCCCCACTCCCCTGGCAATATCCCCGACCCCTCCATTCATCGCCGGAGCCTCTCTTTGCTCGCCATGGCCGCCGCTCCCCTCTGCTCAAATTGGAGCAATGCCGAGACCCTCCCCTCCTCTTCTCTTCAAAATCCGAACCACCGGAGTATAGCGAGCCTCTCCACCTCTTCACTTCGTCTACGGAGCGACCATGGCCTCGCCCCAAGTCCGGCCGATGGCTACGTCCACGGGTCTCCAAGCCGCCGTGGTCCCGGCCCTCTTCGGCATCCGTGCCTAGGCCAGGCGGGCGCGGCATCTCCTCCCGAGTCCGCCGATGGCCGGAACTTCGTCGGAGGTGGCCGGAGTCGCCCGGGCCAGCGCCGGTGCGCGCCGCCCTCCTCTGTCCCACGGGTAAATGATGGGAGGAAGAAGCCAACCCAGCCGACGGGCCCCACCTCCCTGCGGTCCCACCCGTCAGTCGCACGAGGCACCCACTGACGTGGATAAGTGGAAGCGCACTTCGTCCGTTTACGCTTTCCGCAAGTGAAGGCGTGCTCCGGTGTTGCTTCTGTCTGGAATACGCTTTCTCTGTTTCGAAGACGTATTTCTGAAAAGACGCTTTCTGTTTTCAGCCGCCGGCCGAAATGGTTAGATTGCGGACGTTCGCTGGTTAAGAGCAGTAACAAACGGTTTTCTGTTTGTTTTCTCCCAAATGAACGAACGGCCGTATTTTCGTGACCGTAACTCCGATTCAGGTGATTCCAAAGCCCACGTTCTCTATTCGTCGAGCCCGTTCTATTGGTGCCATTTTCTTGATGTGGTCACATTCTAAAAATGACCATTTTTTCCTTGCCCTCTAATTAGCTCCACCGGGAGAGAAACTTTTCCGGCAAAATCTTTCCGTGAGCTCATCGCACTTCTTCCCGATGAATCCTTCATCCCCAGGCAAGCCACGACAGCCACTTGCATGATGGCATTGCAATAGCCATGATTTCCACTTGAATGTTTGAATAATTACTTTGAAATTATTTTGTAAATGCTATGTATATGCTTGTGGATTCATGTTCATCCCTATGCCAAGTTCATGTGCATCCAGATATTTACTTGTTAGTAATATTATTCTCATGTTCCATTCTTGTATTCAGTTCATATGCTAGCGATCATGATATGCTCACATGAGTAGTTATGGTTTGTTATGCAAATACTTGTGATATTCATGATCATCTTTATGCCATGCTCATGTGCATCCCGTAGACTAAATGATTTATTGTTGTTGATGTTCTGATAAATGGTTATATTGCACCTCCATGCTTATGTTGACATCATACTCATATGCACTATTATTTCATCATGTTATTTTGTTATGGCTCACCTCATCACCATTCAAGTTGAACCTGACATTAATCAAACTTGAACAAATCTGTTGGGTGAGTCATAGTGCCACCTAATCGAGCTCACGAGTGCAGCCACATTTGCCTTATGGGGGGCCCTAATGCGGTCTATTGTCATGCCTCTCACCGGTGCCTACAACTAGGGAAGGTTATGTGCGCGCGCTACCCTGATCAGGTAGGCGGCCATAATCTTGTGTGCCCAAGTTGTATGGTACCATTGTCCCCGTTTGGGACCGTTTGTTTTGTTTCGCCACGACGGTGGCCGGCCACGAGGTGGCAGGATGTCAAGAGGTGGTATCGGGGCCACCCATGACAAAGCCCAAGGGGAGTTTGTCGGAGTGGCCAGGAGAGTGTCATGCAATAGATTGGTTTTGTCGAAATGTCGTTGGTCCACCCGAATGGGAGCACGAGGCCATGAGTTCCATGGTGTGGGTACAGTGTACTAACCTCTGCAGAGTGTATAATCTATCGATAGCCGCGTCCTCGGTCATGGACACAGTTCGTAGTAGGTCACACTATGGGTCAACAGTAATATTAACCTGAATAATAAACAACCCCGGTTCCATGAGAAAAGAAGTTGGTTGATCTTTATGTGGTCATACGATGATCACAGGTAGAGATCAAGCTCCGTGTGGTCATGTGATGATCACGATGGTATAGTTGATACCGATCTTGGTCGATCCTGAGGTGATCGTGTTATGTTCACGACGGTAAGTTTGTTACATATGGTGGTTACAAGATAACCTCCGAGAAGAGTAAGTTGGTCCAAGGGACCTTAAACATCGACCCCTCCTCTCATGCTAGTGCTAGTATCATCATGTTCATATCCTGATTAACATGTACATGTCATGCTCATCTCATACTGTTCTAGTTGTATCATGCTCATCAATTAACTTGTAAATGCCATGCTGTCGGTTGTCTTGATTGCTTTGGTTGCTGTGAGCTTGCGAGTACATTCAAAGTACTCACCTGGCGTGTCATGCCAGATTAAAGGTGACGCCGTGATTGATTGCTTGTCGAGGATCCCGAGTTTGCGCTCTAGGACGTGTCCCAGCCAGAGTCCCTGCGGAGTGGAGTCCATCACCGTCATCGTTGTTCCGCTGCTAGAAGCTGTTCTGCTACGGGATGTTCCGCTGCTAGCATAGAGGTACCTTAGCAGGCGTAGAGTCGCCGTGCCTTTGTAACCCTTGTATCTTCAGAACCCTTGTACTCGTATTATTTGTAATAAAGAGCTGTTCTGTTCTATGCCAAGCAGTGCCATATTCCAGAAGACTGGATCTCTGGGCTGGAGTACAGGGTGTTCCGGTTCCTCTTAGCCGGGGTGCCACAATGCTTAGTATCAGAGCAGGTCTGGCTATAGGACGCCCTAGTCAGCGCGAGCGTTAGAAACCGGTAGTTCAGAGTCTAGCTTGCTTGTTGCATTTGTTTGCTGCATAGCATGCATGTAGACTTATTATCCTGTCGCTAACAGTTGATCTTGTGAGTGTAGATGGCATCGGTTTCGATCCACTACCTGCACACTCCAGCTTTGCATACCTGCTTTTCGAGGTTTGGCGTCATCTATGTCTCAGCGGAGTGATGCCATGGTACCAAGTGTTCCAGACACCATTTGCAGGATTGATGCTCAGGTATCGCGCCAATATCTTTCCGCCAGCCACACCTATCGTTTCGGTGATAGACATGTTTCTATCCCGGACCTTGCCATCCCACTCACCACTTTGTCAACCCTTACTAGTCTTTGTTACCAGGAGAGGGCAATGCTAGCAGACCCTGCTTTCCACCGCTATCCTACCTTGTCACCCTTTCCCTGGACGAGTATGGTTCTCTTCGGTCCACTTGATGATGATGTGGTCGTGACATCTGTGTTCCGCTACATGATCACCGAGTCCGTCCTCATCCCTAAGCCCGTCCAGATGCAACCGGTGTTGAGCCAGCGCTTGGTGTAGCTCTGTTTACACCAACCTCTCCACACGTGGATCCACCTTCGTGCACACCGGCACAGCATTTTAGACCGTAGTACCGGAGTTCCAGCGAGATTTGAGTGCTTAAGTAGGCATGCATATTGTTGTGAATAGCAGTAAAATGTGATGTTGCTTGTATGTAACCTTGATGCCTGTTGTGTGCTTCTGTTCAGTCGTTTCTTTTGCTTCTTTCTTTGGGCCTTCAGTGTCACCTTATTTCCCCTTATGAAAGTTGCTCATCAACCGACACCGGACTCGAATTATCAATGAGGATTTCAAATACTTGGACGTGCAGCTAAACATTATGGAATTCTCAGCCGACTGCATTGTATTGGGAATATCTGATCCGAATGCAAATGATATCCTAGATTGATTATCGACATCAAGTTTACATCAGTGGTGCAATCTTCACAGCAGTAATGATTAAACCAGCAGGAAGATAATTGTTGGAAATATGCCCTAGAGGCAATAATAAATTGGTTATTATTATATTTCCTTGTTAATGATAATCGTTTATTATCCATGCTATAATTGTATTGATTGGAAACTCAAATACATGTGTGGGTACATAGACAACACTGTGTCCCTAGTAAGCCTCTAGTTGACTAGCTCGTTGATCAAAGATGGTTAAGGTTTCCTAGCCATTGACATGAGATGTCATTTGATAACGGGATCACATCATTAGGAGAATGATGTGATGGACAAGACCCAAACTGTAAACGTAGCATTTGATCGTGTCAGTTTATTGCTATTGTTTTCTGCATGTCAAGTATCTGTTCCTTTGACCATGAGATCATGCAACTCACTGACACCGGAGGAATACCTTGTGTGTATCAAACGTCGCAACGTAACTGGGTGACTATAAAGGTGCTCTACAGGTATCTCCGAGGGTGTCTGTTGGGTTGGCATGGATCAAGACTGGGATTTGTTACTCTGTGTGACGGAGAGGTATCCCAGGGCCCACTCGGTAATACAACATCACATTGAGCCTTGCAAGCAAAGTGACTAAAGAGTTAGCCACAGGATCTTGTATTACGGAACGAGTAAAGAGACTTGCCGGTAACGAGATTGAACTAGGTATAGTGATACCGACGATCGAATCTCGGGCAAGTAACATACCGAAGAACAAAGGGAACAGCATACGGGATTAACTGAATCCTTGACATAGAGGTTCGACCGATAAAAGATCTTCGTAGAATATGTAGGAGCCAATATGGGCATCCAGGTCCCGCTATTGGTTATTGGCCGTAGAGGTGTCTCGGTCATGTCTACATAGTTCTCGAACCCGCAGGGTCTACACACTTAACGTTTGGTGACGATTAGTATAGTTGAGTTATTATGTTGGTGACCGAAGGTTGTTCGGAGTCCCGGATAAGATCCCGGACATGACGAGGATCTCCGGAATAGTCCGGAGGTAAAGATTGATATATGTGATAATAGTGTTTTGATCTCCGGAAGAGTTCCGGAGTTCACCGGAAGGGGTTCCGGATGTTTACCGAAGTGTTCGGGTGCAGCAACACTTTATATGGGCCAAGGGATAAAAGCCCACGAGGTATTGGAAAGTGCAAAAGTAGTTTTGCTGCCGCGTAAGCGGTACTACCGCTTGGTGAAGCGGTACTACCGCCCGAGCGGTACTACCGCTTGTGTGAAGCGGTACTACCGCCCAAGCGGTACTACCGCTTGTGTGAAGCGGTACTACCGCTTGTGTGCGGCTGTGCACGATTCGGCAGGGGTCCGAGTTGGACTCTTTCCCTGCGGGCCAAACCGACCTTGTGCGGGCAAAACCGACCTGGAGGAGGCTTTTACTCCAAGTTTAGACCCCAAGGCTCAACATATAAATAGAGGGGCAGGGCTAGCACACGGGACACATCAAGATTTCCCCAAGCCGTGTGCGGCAACCCTAACCCTCTAGTTCCTCCGTCATAATCTCCGTAGTGCTTGGCGAAGCCCTGCAGAGATTGTTCCTCACCACCATCACCACGCCGTCGTGCTGCTGGAACTCAACCACTACTTCACCATCGCTCGCTGGATCGAGGAGGTGAAGGCGTCATCAAGCCGTACGTGTGTTGAACGCGGAGGTGCCGTCCGTTCGGCGCTAGTTCGTGATCGGATCGAGGGACGACTTGCGATTTGGATCGCGGAGACGTTCGACTACATCAACCGCGTTTCTTAAACGCTTCCGCTTAGCGATCTACAAGGGTATGTAGATTCACTCTCCCTCTCGTAGATGCTCATCACCATGGATAGATCTTGTGTGTGCGTAGGAAAAATTTTGTTTCCCATGCAACGTTCCCCAACAGTGGCATCATGAGCCAGGTCTATGCGTAGATGAGATCTCGAGTAGAACACAAACGAGTTGTGGGCGTGGGTGTATACATATTGCTTGCCGTTACTAGTTGATATTTGATTCGGCGGTATTGTGAGATGAAGCGGCCCGGACCGACATTACGCGTACACTTACGCGAGACAGGTTCCTTCAACTAACATGTAACTTCGTTGCATAAAGATGGCTAGCGGGTGTCTGTCTCTCTCACTTTAGTTGAATCGATTTCAATGAAGAGGGTTCTTTTAGAAGATCAAAAAGCAATCACTACACCACGTTGTGGTTTTGCGTAGGTAAGAACGGTTCTTGCAAACCCGTAGCAGCCACGTAAAATTTGCAACAACAATTAGAGGACGTCTAACTTGTTTTTGCAGGGTATGTTGTGATGTGATATGGCCAATTACATGATGAGATATATGTGATGTATGAGATGATCATGTGTTGTATAGAATATCACGACTTGCATGTCGATGAGTACGGCAACTGGCAGGAGCCATAGAGTTGTCTTTAATTATTGTATGACCTGCGTGTCAATCATTAAGCGCTATGTAATGCTTTACTTTATCGCTAAACGTTAGCTATAGTCGTGGAAGCAACAGTCGGCGCGACAACCTTATGGCGACACGTTGATGGAGATCAAGATGATGGAGATCATGGTGTCATGCCGGTGACGATGGAGATCATGCCGGTGCTTTGGAGATGGAGATCAAAAGCACAAGTTCATGGCCATATCATGTCACTTATGATTTGCATGTGATGTTAATCCTTTTATGCATCTTATTTTGCTTAGGACGACGGTAGCATTATAAGGTGATCCCTCACTTAAATTTCAAGATAAATTGTGTTCTCCCCAAGTGTGCACCGTTGCGAAAGTTCGTCGTTTCGAGACACGCCGTGATGATCGGGTGTGATAGACTCTACGTTCGCATACAACGGGTGCAAGCCATGTTGCACACGCGGAACACTCGGGTTAAACTTGACGAGCCTAGCATGTACAGACATGGCCTCGGAACACAAGAGACCGAAAGGTCGAACATGAGTCATATAGTAGATATGATCAACATGAAGATGTTCACCATTGAAACCACCTCAACTCACGTGATGATCGGACTTGAGTTGGTGGATTTGGATCATGTTACACTCGAATGATCGGAGGGATGTCAATTTGAGTGGGAGTTTTTTAAAGTAATATGATTAACTAAACTCATTATCTAGAACAATAGTCTAAGTTGTCTTTGCTATATTTATGTTGTAGATCATGGCTCGCGCAGTAGCACCCCTAAATTTTAATGCGTTCCTAGAGAAAGCTAAGTTGAAAGATGATGGAAGTAACTTTGTGGACTGGGCCCGTAATCTAAGGATTATTCTTACGGCTTCCCAGAAGGCTTATGTCCTTGATGCACCGCTTGGTGATCCACCCGCTCCAGTTGAGTCTCTAGACGTTGTGAACGCCTGGCAGGCTCGTTCTGATGATTACTCAATAGTTCAATGTGCAATGTTGTATGGCTTAGAACCGGGACTTCAAAGACGTTTTGAACGTCATGGAGCATATGAGATGTTCCAGGAGTTGAAGTTTATCTTTCAGAAGAATGCCCGGATCGAGAGATATGAGATCTCCGATAAGTTCTATGCTTGCAAGATGGAGGAGAACGGGTCTATCAGTGATCACGTGCTCAGAATGTCTGGGTACTCCACCCGTCTGGCTGAGTTAGGGATGCCCCTTCCGCCAGAGGCTATCACTGACAGAGTTCTTCAATCATTGCCACCTAGCTACAAGAGCTTCGTGTTGAACTATAACATGCACGGGATGAACAAGTCAGTCGCCGAGCTGTTTGCGATGCTGAAAGCCGCTGAGTCTGAAATTCAGAAGGAGCATCAAGTGTTGATGGTCAATAAAACCACTAGTTTCAAGAAAAATGGCAAGGGTAAGAAGGGTAACTCCAAGAAGAGTGGCAAAGCAGTTGCTCCTCTCGTGAAGAAACCCAAGGCTGGACCCAAACCAGAAACTGTGTGTTTTCATTGCAAGGGAACTGGACACTGGAAGCGGAATTGCCCCAAGTATTTGGCTGACAAGAAGGCGGTCAACAACAAACAAGGTATATATGATATACATGTTATTGATGTGTACCTTACCAACTCTCGTTGTAGTGCCTGGGTATTTGATACCGGTGCGGTTGCTCATATTTGCAACTCAAAACAGGAACTGCGGAATAGACAGAGGCTGGCAAAGGACGAAGTGACGATGCGCGTGGGAAATGGTTCCAAGGTTGATGTGATCGCCGTCGGCACGCTCGCTCTTCGATTACCGTCGTGATTAGTGATGAACCTAAATAAGTGTTATTTGGTGCCTGCGTTAAGCATGAACATTATATCTGGATCTTGCTTATTGCGAGACGGTTACTCATTTAAATCAGAGAATAATGGTTGTTCTATTTATATGAGTAATATCTTTTATGGTCATGCACCCGATGTGAGGGGTTTGTTCTTATTGAATCTCGATAGTAATGATACACATGTTCATAACATTGATGCCAAAAGATGTAGAATTGATAATGATAATACCACTTTCTTGTGGCACTGCCGTTTAGGTCATATTGGCGTAAAACGCATGAGGAAGCTCCATGCTGATGGACTTTTGGAGTCACTTGATTTTGAATCACTTGACACATGTGAGCCATGCCTCATGGGCAAGATGACTAAAACGCCGTTCTCTGGAACAATGGAACGGGCAAGTGACTTATTGGAAATCATACATACTGATGTGTGCGGTCCGATGAGTATTGAGGCGCGCGGTGGTTATCATTACTTTCTCACCTTCACTGATGACTTAAGTAGATATGGGTATATTTACTTAATGAAACACAAGTCTGAAACATTTGAAAAGTTCAAACAATTTCAGAGTGAAGTTGAGAATCATCGTAACAAGAAGATTAAATTCCTACGATCTGATCGAGGGGGAGAATATCTGAGTTATGAGTTTGGCAGTCACTTAAGACAGTGTGGAATTGTTTCACAATTGACACCGCCTGGAACACCACAGCGTAATGGTGTGTCCGAACGTCGTAATCGAACCTTATTGGATATGGTGCGATCTATGATGTCTCTTGCCGATTTGCCACTATCGTTTTGGGGTTATGCATTAGAGACAGCTGCATTCACTTTAAATAGGGCACCATCGAAATCCGTTGAGACAACGCCATATGAACTTTGGTTTGACAAGAAGCCAAAGCTGTCGTTTCTTAAAGTTTGGGGATGTGATGCTTATGTCAAAAAGCTTCAGCCTGAAAAGCTGGAACCCAAAGCGGAGAAATGCGTCTTCATAGGATACCCAAAAGAGACAGTTGGGTATACCTTCTACCTCAGATCCGAAGGCAAAGTGTTTGTCGCTAAAAACGGAACATTTCTTGAGAAAGAGTTTCTCTCGAAAGAATTGAGTGGGAGGAAGATAGAACTTGATGAGGTTGTTGAACCTTTACTTCAACCTGAGAGTAGCGCAGCGCAGAAAGTTGTTTCTGTGGAGCCTACATTAGCTGAAGAGGAAGTTAATGATGATGATCATGAAGCTTTGGATCAAGTTGCTATCGAACCTCGTAGGTCGACAAGGACGCGTACTGCTCCTGAGTGGTACGGCAACCCTGTCTTAGAGGTCATGTTGTTAAACAACGATGAACCTACGAGCTATGGAGAAGCGATGATGGGCCCGGATTCCGAGAAGTGGTTAGAGGCCATGAAATCCGAGATGGGATCCATGTATGAAAACAAAGTATGGACTTTGGAAGTATTACCTGAAGGGCGTAAGGCCATTCAGAACAAATGGATCTTTAAGAGGAAGACGGACACGGACGGTAATGTCACCGTCTATAAAGCTCGACTTGTGGCAAAGGGTTTTTCACAAGTTCAAGGAGTTGACTACGATGAGACCTTCTCACCCGTAGCGATGCTTAAGTCCGTCAGAATCATGTTAGCAATAGCTGCCTTTTTCGATTATGAAATTTGGCAGATGGATGTCAAAACAGCGTTCCTTAACGGTTACCTTAAGGAAGAGTTGTATATGATGCAACCAGAAGGTTTTGTCGATCCAGAGAATGCTGACAAAGTTTGCAAACTCCAGCGATCCATTTATGGACTGGTGCAAGCATCTCGGAGTTGGAATCTTCGTTTTGATGAGGTGATCAAAGCGTTCGAGTTTATACAAGTTTACGGAGAAGCTTGTATTTACAAGAAAGTGAGTGGGAGCTCTATAGCGTTTCTAATATTATATGTGGATGACATATTACTGATTGGAAACAATATAGAAATGCTGGAAAGCGTGAAGGAATATTTGAACAAGAGTTTTTCAATGAAGGACCTAGGAGAAGCTGCTTTCATATTAGGCATCAAGATCTATAGAGATAGATCGAGACGCTTAATAGGACTTTCACAAAGCACATACCTTGACAAAGTTTTGAAGAAGTTCAAAATGGATCAGTCCAAGAAGGGGTTCTTGCCTGTTTTGCAAGGTGTGAAGTTGAGTAAGACTCAATGCCCAGTGACTGCAGAAGATAGAGAAAAGATGAGTGTCATCCCCTATGCTTCAGCCATAGGCTCTATTATGTATGCAATGCTGTGCACAAGACCCGATGTCAGCCTTGCCATAAGTATGGTCGGAAGGTTTCAAAGTGATCCAGGAATGGAACACTGGACGGCGGTCAAGAATATCCTGAAGTACCTGAAAAGGACTAAGGACATGTTTCTCGTTTATGGAGGTGATCAAGAGCTCGTCGTAAAGGGTTACGTCGATGCAAGCTTTGACACTGATCCGGATGACTCTAAGTCGCAAACCGGATACGTATTTATTCTTAATGGGGGTGCAGTTAGCTGGTGCAGTTCCAAGAAAAGCGTGGTAGCTGATTCTACATGCGAAGCGGAGTACATCGCTGCCTCGGAGGCGGCGAAGGAAGGTGTCTGCATGAAGGAGTTCATGACAGATCTTGGAGTAGTGCCTAGTGCGCTTAACCCAATGACTTTGTTTTGTGATAACACTGGTGCCATTGCTCTAGCCAAGGAACCAAGATTTCACAAGAGGACCAGACACATAAAACGACGTTTCAATTCCATCCGCGATTACATCAAGGAGGACGACATAAATATTTGCAAAGTACACACGGATCTGAATGTTGCAGATCCGATGACTAAACCTCTTCCAAGGGCTAAACATGAACAACACCAGAACTGCATGGGTGTTCGATTCATTACAATGTAAATCACATAGTGATGTGAACTAGATTATTGACTCTAGTGCAAGTGGGAGACTGTGGGAAATATGCCCTAGAGGCAATAATAAATTGGTTATTATTATATTTCCTTGTTAATGATAATCGTTTATTATCCATGCTATAATTGTATTGATTGGAAACTCAAATACATGTGTGGGTACATAGACAACACTGTGTCCCTAGTAAGCCTCTAGTTGACTAGCTCGTTGATCAAAGATGGTTAAGGTTTCCTAGCCATTGACATGAGATGTCATTTGATAACGGGATCACATCATTAGGAGAATGATGTGATGGACAAGACCCAAACTGTAAACGTAGCATTTGATCGTGTCAGTTTATTGCTATTGTTTTCTGCATGTCAAGTATCTGTTCCTTTGACCATGAGATCATGCAACTCACTGACACCGGAGGAATACCTTGTGTGTATCAAACGTCGCAACGTAACTGGGTGACTATAAAGGTGCTCTACAGGTATCTCCGAGGGTGTCTGTTGGGTTGGCATGGATCAAGACTGGGATTTGTTACTCTGTGTGACGGAGAGGTATCTCAGGGCCCACTCGGTAATACAACATCACATTGAGCCTTGCAAGCAAAGTGACTAAAGAGTTAGCCACAGGATCTTGTATTACGGAACGAGTAAAGAGACTTGCCGGTAACGAGATTGAACTAGGTATAGTGATACCGACGATCGAATCTCGGGCAAGTAACATACCGAAGAACAAAGGGAACAGCATACGGGATTAACTGAATCCTTGACATAGAGGTTCGACCGATAAAAGATCTTCGTAGAATATGTAGGAGCCAATATGGGCATCCAGGTCCCGCTATTGGTTATTGGCCGTAGAGGTGTCTCGGTCATGTCTACATAGTTCTCGAACCCGCAGGGTCTACACACTTAACGTTTGGTGACGATTAGTATAGTTGAGTTATTATGTTGGTGACCGAAGGTTGTTCGGAGTCCCGGATAAGATCCCGGACATGACGAGGATCTCCGGAATAGTCCGGAGGTAAAGATTGATATATGTGATAATAGTGTTTTGATCTCCGGAAGAGTTCCGGAGTTCACCGGAAGGGGTTCCGGATGTTTACCGAAGTGTTCGGGTGCAGCAACACTTTATATGGGCCAAGGGATAAAAGCCCACGAGGTATTGGAAAGTGCAAAAGTAGTTTTGCTGCCGCGTAAGCGGTACTACCGCTTGGTGAAGCGGTACTACCGCCCGAGCGGTACTACCGCTTGTGTGAAGCGGTACTACCGCCCAAGCGGTACTACCGCTTGTGTGAAGCGGTACTACCGCTTGTGTGCGGCTGTGCACGATTCGGCAGGGGTCCGAGTTGGACTCTTTCCCTGCGGGCCAAACCGACCTTGTGCGGGCAAAACCGACCTGGAGGAGGCTTTTACTCCAAGTTTAGACCCCAAGGCTCAACATATAAATAGAGGGGCAGGGCTAGCACACGGGACACATCAAGATTTCCCCAAGCCATGTGCGGCAACCCTAACCCTCTAGTTCCTCCGTCATAATCTCCGTAGTGCTTGGCGAAGCCCTGCAGAGATTGTTCCTCACCACCATCACCACGCCGTCGTGCTGCTGGAACTCAACCACTACTTCACCATCGCTCGCTGGATCGAGGAGGTGAAGGCGTCATCAAGCCGTACGTGTGTTGAACGCGGAGGTGCCGTCCGTTCGGCGCTAGTTCGTGATCGGATCGAGGGACGACTTGCGATTTGGATCGCGGAGACGTTCGACTACATCAACCGCGTTTCTTAAACGCTTCCGCTTAGCGATCTACAAGGGTATGTAGATTCACTCTCCCTCTCGTAGATGCTCATCACCATGGATAGATCTTGTGTGTGCGTAGGAAAATTTTTGTTTCCCATGCAACGTTCCCCAACAATAATTTGTGTGCAAGGCCAACCGTATGTTTCGAGACAAAGCAGGAATATCAAGGGTATACATTTATATGGCATTCAGTCCGCATATCACGGAGAGAAGCTTCTAGTGTAAGCAATCTAGTCTTCCTCTGCACGCTACCAGGGAAGCTTACGACGCAAGGTTTCGCAGCCTTCCTCAGTATGATATGTGGATAGCTTCCAGTGTAAGATACTCAGTCTTCTTCGATAAGCCACCACAGAAAGCTTCTGACATAAGTCACCAAATCTTCCTCAGTAAGCAACCAAGGGAAAATCTTCTGAAGCACGGTACCCAGTCTTTTTCAGCAAGCTATCCCGGCAAAAGCTTCGAGCATAAGCTATCCAGCATTCTTCAGCACGCTACTCTCAGATAGCTTCCAACACAAGCTATCTAGTCTTCATCAGTACGGCACTACAAAGAGTCATCGGCATTGGTACAAGATGTTACCCAGTGAGTTGGTAGTATATGGCAGTGCACCTCAAGAATCGGATCCGCAACAGTTGGGTCAGAAGCACGAGCTAGTCAGGACCAAAGTGTCTGTCTCGGGAATCAAATGCTCAGCTACACATGCTTCCATATACATTGTGAACATGCTGCCAAGGTCATGCAAGTCACTCATACGATGATGCAAGCATGGTGAGAATCCGACAACCACATGAGTTATGTAAGAGGAAGAAAGCCAGTTATACACCTCAGTGTGATGCAAGGACGGACAAGCTATGAAGTAAGACAACATTGGGACGACGAATCTTGACAGTGGATATCAAGGCCAGTTTCCTCATGCCTGACAAAGTGATATCATTAACCTTTGTCACTGTCTGGTATGATTGACGACCACAGTGAGCTCCATACGAGTACATGTGAACCTGGTATATTTCCTATGACACGAGTCATGAACAAGGATAAGGTATGAATGCCGAAATGTTGCACCTATGGTCACACGAAGAATTAAGGATATATATGGCCAAGCTCTTTCGGCAAAGGATTCGGAAAAAGAGAACAATAATGAAGGAGCAAGATCGACAACGCGGGTGTGATAATCATTGCCCGAACAACACGGTACGGATACCGAAGACAGTATGATTTTGTATCGATCACTATGAATATACACCCAAGGGGTATACTCTGTTGGTAAGGACCTCATATCAAGGTAACTCGCTTGTTCAAATGTATATGCTCAGAATTGTCAGTATCGAATATCCAAGTCTGCCATGTCAGACCAAAGGCCAGCTCCGCAGTTTGACTCCAGCAACCATGTTAACGCATCGCACGGCCTACTACCCACATGTGTCTATACTGACAAAATGAGTAATCAGAATGCTGAACAACAATCTCGGATCATGTGTCCTCACATATGGTACCCAGTGAAATGATAGCCTGTCGTGAACAAGAGCCTTCCGCCAGAACCATCGGCAGTCAAGTCTCTGGATGCCATTGGTATAAGTTATTACAACTTTATACTGGTCATGACTGGCGATAGTCAAATCTTTGGTACGGATTTGATACTCGAGACAGCGAAGCCGACCAAGATGATTCAGAACTCCCTACAAGTAGTCAGATTCCGCCAAGACAAGGGTTATGATTCCCAGTATGGTTTTGAACCCGGAGGACATGCATCTAGTAACCCGATGCAATGATTAAATGTTTCGTGTCCACCAAGGGAATTTGTTCATAACTCCATGGAATACTATCAGTGCCGGATAGAGGAATGACACGACAATCGGAAATCACTCCCGAAATTATGGAAAGATGACATATCAAATAAGCCAGCAAAAAAATTTGGAGTCAGCGTAAGATTAAATATATAAGGTAAGACCTGTCAGAATATGGATACGGTGAAGCAAACCACCCCAGAGCAAGGCAGTCAGGCCATATGAAATTCAGTGGGAACATCATATAAAGGAAAAGGATACCCGATTTGGAAACAGTTTCCTTAGGTCAGAATATTCATACTTGTTCCCTGAGCAACCAAATCTCGAGGATGAGATTTTTGTAAGGGGGGTAGGTTTGTGACACCCCGATTTTTGGCCCTTTCTTTTTCTTTTGGATTTCTTTGAAATTTTATTTGGAGTCTTGTTTCTGTGGCTCTGTGGTCTTGAAACCCGAGAAGATCATCTTTTCTTCCTCTCTCAAGTGGTTCATCACTCTCAAATCCTTCCCAATGCCATGTCATTTCCACCCTAGCTCAACCCCAGTATTTATTTCTTGGGAATATTCCTTTTTCTATTAAAGGAATAACCCTGTGTGCCCTAGGTTGTGAAGCAACCTATATTTCTGTCATTCCCAAAATTCCCACAAAATTATCAAAATTCATTTGACTCATATGGACCTTGGATATGTAAAAATATTCAAGATTCCATGTTCATGGTGAGCACACCATCCAATCTTTGTTTCTGGTCATAATTTCAGTTTGTGAAGCAACTATATTTTATATGGCTTCATAAATTCTGAAATTTTACCGAGACATTATCCTACATATATAACCTCCCTCCATCAAATTTGGGCATATTTCATTCATCTAATATTTCTCAATAATTACCACAATTTTCTGTCCAGAGGAAAGCATTGTGAAGGAAGTACCATTTTTATTTATCCAAATGGTATGAAATTTTTACAGTGCCTTATTATGTCTAAATCATCATTCTCTACCAAGTTTCATATCAATCCAACACTCTATGTGAGAGCCACTTCATGATGTAGTTTCTAGAACAGATTTTGCAGTTGTGAAGCAACTATGATAAATCTTTGTCCAAATCCTTTCAAATTTCACAGGACGGTAGTCCTTCCTACCCTAGCCCTCCGTGACATCCTGGTTAGCCCTTATCCCCTTCATTTTTACCTCAGCTTCTAGCCCAAGTTTGCTGCAGGAAACTTTGGCTGATACATCCCATCAGCACAAAGTTGCTTTTGTGGATCCATCACTTCATAGGGGCCCCATGTTGAAAGAACTACACCCTGGACATAGTTGGCCACGCTGAGTCACCGTGCACGCGTCGGTGCACGCGGTGACCGCGTGGCTGGCATGCCATGGACGCACTCTGCTCGTCGTTTTGCTTCAGGTCCTTTCTTCCCGACCGTCCCCTCGCGTCCTTTGGTGCCGTCCACTCTCTCCTTCCTCCACCTCGCCCCCTCGACCCCTCTCCCCCTCCTGTAGAGCCTGCTGCCGGCCCTAGCCACCATCGCTCGCGGGCGCACAATGCCCTAGTGGCCGACAGTCCGTCTCCCTTCCCGCGTCTGTCCTCGCTGCACCCCTGGAGCTCCACTACCTCTCTCCCATCACCATCCGAGTCTGCCCGCGAGCGCACGCGTACGCGGCCGCGCCAGAGCATCACCCACGCGTCCGCGGCGGCTTCCGGACACGGGCATCTCGCTCCGGCTATTTAAGCCGCTCCCGGCCGCGTCTCTCCTCACCAGCAGTCTTCCCACTCCCCTGGCAATCTCCCCGACCCCTCCATTCATCGTCGGAGCCTCTCTTTGCTCGCCATGGCCGCCGCTCCCCTCTGCTCAAATTGGAGCAATGCCGAGCCCCTCCCCTCCTCTTCTCTTCACCATCCGAACCACCGGAGTACAGCGAGCCTCTCCACCTCTTCACTTTGTCTCCGGAGCGACCATGGCCTCGCCCCAAGTCCGGTCGATGGCAACGTCCGCGGGCCTCCAAGCCGCCGCAGTCCCGGCCCTCCTCGGCGTCCGATCCTGGGCCAGGCGGGTGCGGCATCTCCTCCCGAGTCCACCGGTGGCCGGAACTCCGCCGGAGGTGGCCGGAGTCGCCCGGGCCAGCGCCGGCGCGCGCCGCCCTTCTCTGTCCCGCGGGCAAACGACGGGAGGAAGAAGCCGACCCAACTGGCGGGCCCCACCTCCCCGCGGTCCCACCCGTCAGCCGCACGAGGCGCCCGCTGACGTGGATAAGTGGAAGCACACTTCGTCCGCTTACGCTTTCCGTAAGTGAAGGCGTGCTCCGGTGTTCCTTCTGTCTGGAATACGCTTTCTCTGTTACGAAGACGTATTTCTGAAAAGACGCTTTCTGTTTTCAGCCGCCGGCCGAAATGGTTAGATTGTGGACGTTCGCTGGTTAAGAGCAGTAATGAACGATTTTCTGTTTGTTTTCTGCCTAACGAACGAACGGTCGTATTTTCGCGACCGTAACTCCAATTCAGGTGATTCCAAAGCCCACATTCTCTATTCGTCGAGCCCGTTCTGTTGGTGCCATTTTCATGATGTTGTCACATTTTGAAAATGACCATTTTGCCCTTTCCCTCTAATCAGATCCGCCAGGAGAGAAACTTTTCCGGCAAAATCTTTTCGCGAGCTCATCGCACTTCTTCCCGATGAATCCTTCATCCCCAGGCAAGCCACGACAGCCACTTGCATGATGACATTGCAATAGCCATGGTTTTCACTTGA
Source organism: Elymus sibiricus (assembly GCA_039707655.1). Classification (NCBI taxonomy): domain Eukaryota; kingdom Viridiplantae; phylum Streptophyta; class Magnoliopsida; order Poales; family Poaceae; genus Elymus; species Elymus sibiricus. Next base: position 262,460,963 of record CM077674.1, read on the forward strand.
ATGTTTGAATAATTACTTTGAAATTATTTTGTAAATGCTATGTATATGCTTGTGGATTCATGCTCATCCCTATGCCATGTTCATGTGAATCCAGATATTTACTTGTTAGTAGTATTAGTCTCATGTTCCATTCTTGTATTCAGTTCATATGCTAGAGATCATGATATGCTCACATGAGTAGTTATGATTTGTTATGCAAATACTTGTGATATTCATGATCATCTTTATGCCATGCTCATGTGCATCCCGTAGACTAAATCATTTATTGTTGTTGATGTTATGATAAATGGTTATATTGCACCTCCATGCTTATGTTGACATCATGCTCATATGCACTATTATTTCATCATGTTATTTTGTTATGGCTCAGCTCATCACCATTCAAGTTGAACCTGACATTAATCGAACTTGAGCAAATCTGTTGGCTGAGTCATAGTGCCACCGAATCGAGCTCACCAGTGCAGCCACATTTGCCTTATGGGGGGCCCTAATGCGGTCTATTGTCATGCCTCTCGCCGGTGCCTCCAACTAGGGAAGGTTATGTGCACGCGCTACCCTGATCAGGTAGGCGGCCATAATCTTGTGTGCCCAAGTTGTATGGTACCATTGTCCCCGTTTGGGACCGTTTGTTTTGTTTTGCCACGACGGTGGCCGGCCACGAGGTGGCAGGATGTCAAGAGTTGGCATCGGGGTCACCAATGACAAAGCCCAAGGGGAGTTTGTCGGAGTGGCCGGGAGAGTGTCATGCAATAGATTGGTTTTGTCGAAATGTCGTTGGTCCACCCGAATGGGAGCACGAGGCCATGAGTTCCATGGTGTGGGTACAGTGTACTAACCTCTGCAGAGTGTATAATCTATCGATAGCCACGTCCTCGGTCATGGACACAGTTCGTAGTAGGTCACACTATGGGTCAACAGTAATATTAACCTGAATAATAAACAACCCCGGTTCCATGAGAAAAGAAGTTGGTTGATCTTTATGTGGTCATGCGATGATCACAGGTAGAGATCAAGCTCCGTGTGGTCATATGATGATCACGATGGTATAGTTGATACCGAGCTTGGTCGATCCTGAGGTGATCGTGTGATGTTCACGACGGTAAGTTTGTTACATATGGTGGTTACGAGATAACCTCCGAGAAGAGTAAGTTGGTCCAAGGGACCTTAAACATCGTCCCCCCCCTCTCATGCTAGTGCTAGTATCATCATGTTCATATCCTGATTAACATGTACATGTCATGCTCATCTCATACTGTTCTAGTTGTATCATGCTCATTAATTAACCTGTAAATGACATGCTGTTGGTTGTCTTGATTGCTTTGGTTGCTGTGAGCTTGCGAGTACATTCAAAGTACTCATCTGGCGTGTCATGCCAGATTGCAGGTGATGCCGTGATTGATTGCTTGTCGAGGATCCCGAGTTTGCGCTCTAGGACGTGTCCCAGCCAGAGTCCCTACGGAGTGGAGTCCATCACCGTCGTCGTTGTTCCGCTGCTAGAAGTTGTTCTGCTACGGGATGTTCCGCTGCTAGCATAGAGCTACCTTAGCAGGCGTAGAGTCGCCGTACCTTTGTAACCCTTGTATCTTCAGAACCCTTGTACTCATATTATTTGTAATAAAGAGTTGTTCTGTTCTATGCCAAGCAGTGCCGTATTTCAGAAGACTGGATCTCTGGGCTGGAGTACGGGGTGTTCCGGTTCCTCTGAGCCGGGGTGCCACACTGCTCCTCCTGCGCCTACCGGAACGCCGACATAGGAGCCGTCGCAGGCTGCTCCTCATCCGCCATGGCGGCGTCATAGTGCACCTACGCCTGCTCCATGGTCATGCCGGCAAGCATCGGCGCCGGCTCCGGCGCGGTGTCGTCGTCGAACCCCGTCTCCATTGTGGGGTCGTCGTCGGAGACCTCGGGGGAGCTGGTCGGCAAGCCGACCTCGATCCGCCTAGCACGGCGGCTCTGCCAGGTAGCCGCAAGGGCGGTGATCTCGTGCTTCATCTCCAGCGACAGGCTCTCCCACATAGCGTTCCCGCTCACGGTCATGATGGATGTGGTGTAAGGGAGGAGGATGTGGAGCGGATGTGTTGTGGTGTTGAGTTTAGTGGCCGCCTTTAAATAGCGGATTCCGGTGAGGCCAAGCATCCGGGTGCGTCAATGCACGGCGCTGGAGTTGGTTCCTCGGCCGGCGAGCCTACTTAATGGCGGAATACGGACGGACGGGCATTGTACAGGCATGGTAGATATACGTCCTGTCCCGTACATCATCCGTCTCTCCGGCATTGAATAGGCGCGGACACCGGGGACGCGGGACTGGCGGCGCTCTTGGCCGGCGCGCCGCTTCAATGCCGGCGCCAGTGAGAGGTCGCGCCCGCTCTGGCTGGCGTCAATGCAGAGCGGCTGCTCTACAGCGGCATGAATGCGGGCAGCTGGCGCCGGGCGGGAACGCACGCGGGAACGGGAGGAGGGTTTTTGGTGGTCAGGATAGTCAGGAGCGGGCGTGGCAGCGGTCCGGACGCCCGCAAAGTCAGCCCCCCTCCCCCCCCCCCCCCTCCCCCTCCCCGTTCTCTGGTTTGCGGGAAAAAGTGTGTCCGGACCGCCGAACGGATCGATATAGGACCGTGTTGGGTGGCTTCGACGCCCGGACCACGCGATCCGAACCTATGCAGACGGTTTGAGGTTCGGCGTTCAACATGCCTAAAAGAGCATCGGTAGAAGGCCAGGAGGCGAAAGATCGATGTGATACCTGCCTACTGGTGCAGGTTAATTTGGCAGTGCCGTGATCATTGGCTAGCAGCCTACATGCACAGAGCATATTAACTGATTTAAATGAGTAGACGACGTTGATAAGAAATACTGTATGCTGGCTTTGGAGTAGACGTCGCCTCACGTGAACAAGCAGAAGGATTATTCATGCTGCCAGAGCATGTGCCAGCCAATCCCTTTTGTGCAGAGAGCAACGGGTGCCCATAACAGCAAGAACCTGCAGGTCCTTGATATAATACTCCTGCCCTGCAGCCTGTGCTAGCAGCAGTACAACTTGCTTTTACTGATACCAAATCCAGCGTTGTACGCTTAGTTTCTTTCTCTTGCCTGGACTTGGCACCAAGGCAGTGAATAAATAGATGAGCATATTTGGAGCGTCCGACATCCGAGAGTCAGCCAGGCTCTGCTTGGCTACATCATTGTTCTTTTTTCACCAGACATTGTCAGAGGACGGAGAGCTCCCGCAATTGCATGGTAGGAGTACTTTGGATTGGCACCACAAGGACGCGCACAGGTTCTACGGAGCAAATCCAGAAACTGAAACTATTTAATTTCCTACTCTAAATGAGTACACTAATGAAAAATGTATATTTTTGGAATATTACATGGAAGATATTAAATTGCTTCCAACCCCTCTATTTAGTTTCCTACTCTAAATTAGTACACTAATGGAAAATATATTTTTTGGAATATTATAGGGAAGATATGCTTCCAACCCCTCTATTTATTTTCCTACTCTAAATGAGTACATTCAAAATATGTTTTTTGGAATATTATGTGGAAGATATTAAATTGCTTCCAGCTTTAATTTCCTACTCTAAATGAGTACACTAATGAAAAATATTTTTTGAATATTATATGGAAGATACGTTTCCAACCCCTCTATTTAATTTCCTGCTCTAAATGAGTACACTAATGACAAATATTTTTTTTTGGAATATGATATGGAAGATATGCTTCCAACCCCTCTATTTAATTTCCTACCCTAAATGGGCACACTAATGAAAAATATATATTTTGGAATATTATATGGAAGATATTAAATTGCTTCCAACCCCTCTATTTAATTTCTTACTCTAAATGAGTACACTAATGAAAAAAATATATTTTTTGGAATATTATATGGAAGATATGTTTCCAACCCCTCTATTTAATTTCCTGCTCTAAATGAGTACACTAATGAAAAATATATATTTTGGAACATTATATGGAAGATATGCTTCCAACCCCTCAATATAATTTCCTACTCTAAATGAGTACACTAATGAAAAATATATATTTTGGAATATTATATGGAAGATATTAAATTGCTTCCAAGTATCTAAGATAAATATGGACATTTACATGGACTTATCTCGGATACTTGGATATTCAAAATAAGTGCATGAACAAAGCACTCCATGGGTTAAAAATCCTCCAAGTATCCAAGATAAATGCTCGTAATAGTATCCTTTGTGGTTTAATGTGAATATCCAAACTTAATCGTGTACATTAAAAAGCATCCAAGTATCCAAGATAAATATTAACAAAATATGGAAGATATTAAAAAGCCTTCAAGTATTCGCGAAAAAAAAAAATCAAGATGACTCCTTGCATTAGCCCATAAACTTTCTTTTTGAAACCCATAAGATTAACTCTCACGGAAGTCCACAAATAAACTGTCGTGGGTGTTCTTCTCTCCTTATTGACTATCCTACATAGACAAAAATATCAAGTGGTGAGCTAAAAAATAATTTCACCTTAGAGTATCATGTCTGGAATGAGCATACCACTTGATATTTTGGCTCAAAATCTAATAACCTTCAACAAATGTGTAAAATAGCAACTTGCATGTAAGTGAAATAACATGTACTTGGTCAATGGATGATTATGGAAATTGGGAGCTAAACAAAATGTATATTTAGATCTTATTGCATCATGATTTGTATCGGTAACAAACCCTACCCTAATATATATTTTAGTACTTACACCCTCAACCCCCCCCCCCCCTCCCATCGTCGTCCCACTCTCATTTTCCTTACTCTACCCCTGTCGCCCCACCCCTGCTGCCGCCCTAGCCCCCCCCCTTCCGCCACCCTATCTTTTCCATATATACCTCCCCCCTCCCCCCGCTACTGCCCTAGCCTTTTTCTTCTCCCCCACCACCGTGTATTTCCTTATATGCCTCTCCTCCCCCGCTGTCGCCCTAGCATTTTCTCCTCCCCTTCCCCGCCGATGGCACCTTATCTTGCCTTATCCCCCATCCCCCGCTGCCGCCCTGACATCCCTCTGTCGCCGCCCTATCTTTCCTTATATACCTCCCCCCTCTACTACCCTAGCCCCCCTCCCCCCCCCCCCGCCGCCACCCTTATCTTTCCTTATATGCCCCCTCCCCCGCCGTCACCCTAGCCTTTTTTTCCTTCCCCTCCCAGCTGCCGCCATCCTATTGATCTTTCCTTCTATACCTTCCCCCGCCCCCGTTGCCACCCTAGCCTTTTTCCTTTCCTCCGCCGTCACCCGGTCTTTCCTGATACGCCTCTCCGTCCCCGACGCCGGCACCCTATCTTTCCTTATATACCTCCCCCACCTCAGCTTCCCCCTCCCCGTCGTCGCCACCGCCACCGCCATGCCCCGCTGCCGCCCTAGCCTTTTTCCGCCCCCCCCCCCCATGCGCTATCTTTCCTTATGTAGCCCCTTCCCCCTGTCGCCAATCTATCATTTTCCTTACCTCCTAGCGTCGCCGCCACCCGATCATTTTCCTTACCCCCTGTAGTTTTCGCCGCCTCCTATTATCTTGATGTGTGAAACATTTTATCTCTAGTTGGTGAAACAACTCCAAGATTCTAAAAGGCCATGTAAGGCCCATCGGCCACTGGCCAAACACAACATCGATGCTTTGGATGTCTAGGCGGACGACCTCTGTCGAGAAAATGAGCACCTCCGGAAATCGACGACTCCGGTCAATACTCAACCTTGCTCTGCATGACGAGGCATAAGTGGTAATGATGGTGGAGGTTGTTGCAGCGTCTCCGTCGTCAACTGGTCATCGTCACCACCGCCGGTATAGTTGATGCTTATTTACTTGCGCCACTACATGTTGCTACTCAATGCGGATGGCGGATGGGATCGAGGAGGCAGAGGTAACCCTAAATCTCTAACATGGTAGCATCCATTGGGACAGAATGGGCCATGTTAACACTTTACTTGTCTTTCCTTTTATCTATCATTTGTCATCTACTGTTTCTATTTTGGCCATTAACTGCTGATAATACTCATTAGGTATGTTGGGGCGGCACTACTCAAAGCGCTAGGCGCTGAAAAAACACTCGCCCATTGCATATCGTTTTGGACCTTGACTAGCTCTAAAAATTTCCAACTATATCATCGGTTTCCCGCGAAGCAACCAGGTACGCATACATAGCTTAGCAAATCACATTATGTTTCGTTCCTTTATTGTTGTTTTAGACTCACACGCAACTCAACATCGTGTTTTGTTCCTTTATTGTTCAATTTGAATTCATACTCAACACAAAACCGAATCCCATGGAAGCAACCATGTACATCTACCTTAGCAAATCACACTGTGTTTTATTCATCCGTTATGTAGGCGATGCATAACATCGTGTGTTTTCCCGATGAATCGAAGAAATTAAACATAAAGGAAACATCTTTAGGAAAAGACTCTGGTTAGGAATCATGGTCTTTAATTGCATTGATTTATTCTCCAGCATGGACCTTTGCAAGAGAACGAGGTGACCGTCGTATGAGAAGTTGTGTTGTTGCTACTCTACAATGGCAAGTATGTATTGTAAGGCTTTTTAAGCAAGCAAGATGGAGTAGTAAACTGTAATGTATAGGTTCCAACTCTGGTCGTTTGATCTTTTCCCAAGCACCCCAAAAATCTAGTAGGATGAACCCTCACCGTGCCTTTCGACACCGACCACTGCACCCGCACAAACAATTTGACATTGACCACCGGGTCCAAACATTCGGAGACCCACAGGTCATAGGGAATAGGTCGGTGAACGCCTACGCCCCGAAGCTTCGTTCTCCCGCGGTTGATCCAGTGAGCTTTCGCCAGTTCGCCACAACACGTCACTCGAGCGCGCGCATTGGGAATGGTTCTGCCGCACAAACCCATCTGAGCCTTGGTAGGGCCTTGATCTCATCTCAGACCCAAAAGCCAACGCAATATTCTACAGTCTTGCTCAAGTTTAAGTCAGCAATGGCAAGAGGGCTCTGCTTTGGAAAGACAGATGGATCAATGTGTGAACGGCGTGTGAGATCGCACCGCTCGTGTGGGTCAAGGTGAATGCTAAAACTGCTAACAGCCGGCTCGTGTCTAATGGGACTGCTGAACTATGATTGGGTTCGAGACATCCGAGGTGCTCTTACCACTCAAGGACTGATACAATACATCAAGCTATGGGATGGTGTTGCTGTGGTGGAGTGCAACATGCAATAGGAGGATAAGTTCTCTTGGCGCTGGAGTAAATATGGGACATATTTAGCAACTCCACCGTGGCCATGGAAGACCAAGGTGCCTCTAACCTGCAAAATCTATGTCTGGCTAGCTATACAATACCATTTGGATGACAGACCGGCGAGGTAGGCATGGACTGCAGGACAACATGGTGCCATCCAATCTTTGTGTGCAAAACCAGGACACTGCAGACCACATTCTCATTCAATGTGTATATCGAGGTATGTTTGGTGGGCTCCATGGTTGGAGTACCAAGCACGCTTGAGCGACCCTTGGACTGGTGGATCCATGTGTGGACTGCTGTTCATGCTTATTTGCTAGGGATTATGGAAGCAAAGGAATGCACGTGTCGCAACAAGTCAATGAGGCAAGGCTAGTGAGGCACATTGTTGCTGATTTCAAGCAATGCATGGAGGCCCAAGGGAGAAATACCTCGAACGCGAGAGAGTAGCCTGTGATGTTGTGGTGCGGCGTCTTAATTTGCTAACCAATCAGCTTGTGATTGTACTTTGGCAATCTTGTACAGTAAAACTTATTCTCCTCTTCTATAATGATGATATGGTACTCTTAAGCGTACTCTCCAAAGAAAAAACTTTTCCCAGCCACCGCAAAAATGAAATTTTCAGGATTGATAATGAGGACTATTCTACAGCAAACAATAGTATATAGTACTTTAAAGCAGAAGATGTAGTATAATCAGAACGACTAGCAGAACCCTCACCGTGCCTTTCCACACCGACCTTCGCACCCGTAAAAATATCTGACACACTGAACACTGGGTCCGAACAATCGGAGGAATGTCGAGACCCACAGGTCATAGTCAGTAGATCACCGAACGCGTACGCCCCGACGCTTCGTTCTCCCGCATTAATCCAGTGAGCTTTCGCCAGTTCGCCACAAGCCCACAGCACGTCACTTGAGCGCCAATGACAGACGGGCCCTCATTAAAGCCCAGCGCCCGCTCCTGCTTCCCAATCGAAGAGGGGAAAAGATTTCCTAATCTACGCGCGTCCCGCCCCTCGTGACGTGAGTCGTGACCAACCCAGCGACGAACGCAGAGGCAAAAAAACCCCGCTCCAAACCCCGCATCCGCCTCGCCTCGCCCCTTGGCCTCCCACCGCCGCCCCCCCGCGATGCCCAAGCCGCCGCCGGTCGCCGAGGTCCCGAGACGCAAGACCGTCCCGCGCATCGACATCGACAACGACGACGACGACGACGACGATGGCGGAGGTCGCAGCGGCCGTCATGGCGGAAGCCCCGCTAAGGGGGACCATTCCGGCTGTCCGGAACGCGGTGAAGGCGGAAGCCGCGCTAAGGGGGGCCGTTCCGGCCGCTCGGAACGCGGTGAAGGCGGAGGACTCGCTAAGGGAGACCGCTCCGGCAGTCGGGAACGCGGTCGAGCGGGTCCGTCGGTCGGTGGTCCCGCGGCGGCGGGATCGCCGCCACCGCGACGAAACCCGGTCACGCCGTCCTCTCCGTCCGGGGTCCGCTCCGGCGCCGCGAATCCGTCACCCATCGAGATCGACGACGACAGCGACGAAGAAGACATCCGCGACGGGCGCTCGAACAAGGTAGCCGCACGCGACCATGGCCGGGGGGCGGATCCTCTCTCCGATATTGGAGCCACATATCTGTACTGTTCGAGCAGCGATTCGGAGGATTCACGTGCGAGAGGTCGCAAGAGGGCGGCGGCCTCCGCGCCCGGTTGCTCCAGGAAGGTGAAGAAGCAGAGACGAGAGTCGTCGAGCGGAGCCAAGGCGCACGGGGCGGGGGATCTCGCGACGAGGTCTGTTGACGAACCGCGAACCTCCCACAAGCCGAGGAAACACAAGAGACTCGAGGCAGTCCGTCGTCCTCGGTCTCATCATTCCAGCGACGATGGATGGCTCAGGAGATCCGGCCATGGGGGCGGCGACAGGGGTCGGCGTGATGCTGCGCCGGCGAGGCAGGTCGGCGCAGTTGTTGCGTCAAGCACTCGTTCGCGGAGCGGCGACCGAGGAAAAGTGGCTGCAAAGTATGCTGCACCCGTGGTTTCCGAAGATAGCGTGGACGAAGGTGATGGTGAAGAGATGGAAGACACCAGTTCAGATGACAATGGGAGATTCGGCCATAGGGGCCGGCATGATGCTGCACCGGCGAGGCAGGCCGGCGCGGTTGTTGCATCTCGTAATCGTTCACGCAACGGCGACCGAAGAACTAGAACTGTGGTAACTGATGACAGCGGGGATGACGATGAAGATGAAGAGACGGGCAGTTCAGATGACAATGATGAGGAACCCCGAGATAACGAGGAGGAGGATGTGATGAAGGGGACGAACACAGATGACGACAGTGGTGATAGCGAGGAGGAGGAGGAGGATGATGATGATGTGATGAAAGGGACGAACAAGCATGATGAAAGTGACGATAACGAGGAGGAGGAGGATGATGTAATGAAGAGGAAGAACAAGGGGAAGAGCAAGGAGAATGTGGATGTGATGAAGGGGAAGAACAAGGGGGGTGATGATGTGATGAAGAGCAAGAAGAAGGAGGATATGGATGTGATGAAGGGGAAGAAGGAGGATAACAATGGTAATAGCAACGGCAGATGCAAATCCGTAGAGAAGGAGGCCGGTGGTGAGGACGACGGAAACAGCACTCACGACGACAGTTCTGATGCCAATGCTGACGAAGAGGAGTCTGATGACACAACAGAGACAGAGACAGAGACAGAGGAGGAGGAGGAGGCGGAGGAAGAAGAAGAAGAAGAATCTGACGAGGCAGGGCAGGACCCGCGTGTCGCGCCTAGCAGCAACGGCGAGGCAGGGCAGGACCAGCGTGTCGCGCCTAGCAGCAACGGCGAGGCCGGTGGGAGGGCCAGACCAGCCGTCGACGGCTTGCCGAGAGTCAGAAAGAGGAAATTCGAGGGGATGTGGTTCGTCGAGGAGCCCGACACCACCACCCCCCCTCCCGGCCGGGGTCTCAGTAAGCGGACACGGTCGCACCTGAGCTGCTCCAACAAGAAACTGCTGCAACTTGGTTTTGTAGACAGGCCGGTCCTGCTCGACACATCTTCCTCCGGCTCCGAGCCAGAGGAAGTCGTGCCACCGCCTCAACCATCTAGCCGGGCGGCCGAGGACGACAGCGCCGGCGAAGACAGAAGGCCGGCGAAGAAGAAGAAGAAGAGACGGTGCCGGGAGCAGATCGCCCAAGGCGGGCGCTCAGAGGACGACGACAGCGACGACCCTGACGCTGAACCTGACGACGACAAAACGTTGGCAAGGAACGCCAGGAAGGGGCCGAGCTCAAGCAGGACAAAGACCGGAGCGTCAAACCGGCAGCAGACTGCTGCCAAGGAACGTGGCAAAACCCACGCTGGTTCTTCTACCAACCCACGACGCTTCAAGAATCACGCTGCAAATGCAGCAGAGGGGCGCGGTCTGCAGGATGACATTTCCTTCAAGAAAAGCTCCCTGTCTCATCACAAGGGGAAGTGTCCGGCGGAGGAAGACATCCCTGGCAATGATCTGCTCGCCTCCATATTCGACGGGATACCGAGCTACCGGAATGGCTCTGCTCCTGCCGATGCACAGGGCGGCGGCGACACGATGCCTCTGGTGTTCAAGTTCGGGGTGGAAGCTGAAGTGAAATCAGAGCATGACGAGCTTGAGGATCAACTGTGGGGAGACTACGATTTTGTCCTTCAAGCCAACAATGCCAATGCTCACAGCTCCGAGGAGGTACTTAACCCTCTGCTACTCCTTCTGATTATACTACATTTGCTTTGAAGTACTATTGTCTGCTGTAGAATAGTCCTCGCTATCAATCCTGAAAATTTCATTTTTGCGGTGCCTGGGAAAAGTTATTTTTTTCTCGATAGTACGCTCAAGCATACCAATATCTAAATCCCTGTTAATGACTAACCATTGTTCCCTTGTGTTCCTACTTAATACCAATGTCTGGGTGCACCCAAGAAGTTTGGGGGTATGCTTAACTGAGCTTCTTTTTAGGCTAAAAGGTGGCGGACTGAAAAGGTCCATAAAACTTTCCAATTAGAAGGTTTGTTTTTATAGAAAGATAGTCAGACAGCATACAAAGTTTCATCACATCATGTATATCAGTCCGCTGAGATCTTCTCTAGAAGCTTGGTAACTGAAACACTACCGTGGGTTGTCGAAACAAGTTGAACCTGGGACAAAATTTAAAAAAGCGCTATGCGTTAATTGTGCGTTTTGCCACCACCTTGCGCTTTTTTGACCGAAGTGCACGCTTGAGCGCAACTGTGCGCTAGGCATTTTGCTATCGCCTAGAGTCTAGGCGTGCTTAAGTGCCCACCTAGGCACACCTTTTTTTTTTCTATGCCTCGTATTAACACTTATGGCTAAAAATATTGAGTTTAGAATAGTTAATCTACTGATCATGGGGAAACCTTACTGTCATGCATATATTCTCTTGACGACGCAGCGAACAAACAGTTACTAATCTTCAAGACCTACATAGAATCGCCCCATTGTTTTTCCTAAAATGGATTACATAGAGATAATGCCAAACCAATTTGTGAAAGATAACTTTCTGAGTTGGCATCCAAGGATAACTGGCATTTTGCTGTAAAGTTTATCTTAGAACCTACCGATGCAGGGTGCGAGAGCTTGGGATTAACACTTCAATGAACCATTTCTGTTATTATTAGTCAATAACGGTATCGTGTTCTGTAGTTTCTTATTTTGCTCAGGTGATAATTAAATTTTACCACTTTTAGCAACTGGTGTGCAATGAAATGGTTTTTTCTGCGATGTCATTTTTCGGAAAATTGGGGGCTTTCCCGGTTCTGATGCTATACAGAAGCTAATGAATCATATGAGTATGAAGTGCACCAAACTGCTCTGTCTAAGAATAGCCCTTACATCTTCAGGGGTAGCTTGAAGCACAAAAGCCTTCTGCTGAGTTGCCCTTAGTTCTGTTTGACAAATAAAATGCAAACATGTTTCATAGTTCACAAATGTTAAGTTCTGCATGTGAATTTTGCATTTCTGATGCGGGGTGCAAGAACTATGGATTAATACCTCAATGAGCCATTTCTGTCATTAGTCGATAACTGTTAGTGTTCTGTATTTTTTTTCGTCTCAGGTAATAATTAAGATTTCCCTTTTTTAGCAACTGCCGTGTAACGAAATGGTTTATTTTTTTCTGTTTCCAAAAAGGGCCGCTCCCCTGTTTTGATACTATAGATAGAAGCTAGTGAGTCATATAAAATACCACCAAAGTTACTTTTCTTGAAGCACAAAGGCCTTCAATTTAAACCGTTGGCTAAAGGGGGAAGAGTCCCTCATTTAACAGTCCGTTAGTTAGATAGAAATGAGCCTCATTTAACACCCATAAGCTTAAACAAAAGCCTTCTATTTCATTTCACAAATCAAATTCAAACATGTTACATATTTCACAAATGCTAAGTTCTGTGATCGTGTAAATTTTGTATTTGTGATCATCTCCAGTTAACTGCTCAGATGTAAACAATCCTTACATCTTGGATTTCAGGTTGAGGAGAGCCAGGGGCAAGATATTCCATCAGACCAAAAAACTTTATGCAGTCAAGGGAAGCATGATTTAGTTGCCGATGACAAAATTGGAACTTGGTGCAAGCACTGCAGCTTTGTTCTCGAAATTAAATATATAATGGCCCCTATGGTAAGGCACTGCACTATCCAACATTTTTTTTCAAATACCTGCTTAGACCTCACCGACAACATCAATACTTCTTGTAATCGACTCATATGATTCCTTTTTTCACTCAATTTAGGGGAATTGTTCAGCGGAAAGGGAACCAATATCGGCTCGCGAGCTGAACATGGATAATATTGTTAATGGCATCCTAACAACAATGGGGTATGAAGGAGAGTACATCATTGGCAGTCATAAAAGTGGCCCTGTCTGGAATCTCATTCCTGGTGTCCGAGAAGACATGTTCCCACACCAGCGGGAAGCCTTTGAATTCATGTGGAAGAAACTGGCCGGAGGTATTGACATTGAAGAGGTGAAGAAGATTGTGAAAACTGATACTCTAAGTGGCTGTGTGATCTCTCACGCCCCAGGGACGGGGAAGACCAGATTAGCAATCACATTTGTTCAATCTTACCTCGAGCTTTTCCCGCAGTGTTTTCCAGTGATCATTGCTCCCAAGGGGATGCTTGACACATGGGAAACTGAGTTCAGAAAATGGAATGTGAAGATACCTTTCCACGTACTGAATTCCAGAGATATCCACTGGCATGGAGATAAAACCGTCGAACAACTGGCCTCGAATGATAAGGAATTGGCCCGGAGGCTGTCCATAAGCAGCATTGACAAGAATTATATGCGCGCGCTGAAGTTGCGATCATGGGCTGAGGGGAGTAGCATCGTTGGACTCAGCTACTCCTTGTTCTCCAAGCTCACCAAAGGAGAAGGCAATGATGATGACAAGCTGAGGCAGATGCTTCTTCAAAGGCCTGACTTGCTGATCCTTGATGAAGGACACACGCCAAGGAACAAGGAGAGCAATATTTGGAAGGCTCTTGCTAAAGTTCGTACCAAAAAGCGAATTGTCTTATCCGGGACTCCGTTCCAAAACAACTTTGAAGAGCTTCGTAGCATCTTTAGCCTGTTACTTCCGGCTAATGATGAAGCCATGGATTTCTTTCCTTCTTCGAAACTAAACAACGTGACAGATGTGATGGTAGATGAGATCAGGAAAAAATTGGACCCTTTTGTGCACATCCATAATGGCGACATTCTTCATAAATCCCTTAAAGGACTAAGAGAATCTGTTGTGATTCTGAATCCTCTTCCCAGCCAGAAGAGGATCATCGCAATGATGGAGAAACATAAGAGACATGGCAGACGTCCTCAAAAACAACAGACACATGGCAGACATCCTCAAAAACAAAAGACACATGGCAGCACTTTTGATTCGGAATACAAGATATCTCTTGCGTCTGTACATCCGTCCCTCGTCGCTGCCATGGAAAAGTTGCCAAAAGAAGTAACATCTGTTGTGGACGAGCTTCCGTTGGAGAGGTTACGGCTGAAGCCAAGTGAAGGAGTTAAGACGAGATTTGTGTACGAGGTCGTGCGTCTATGTCAAGCTTTAAAAGAGCGAGTGCTTGTGTTTAGCCAGTTTCTTGAACCATTGGACTTGATCATGGAACAGCTGAGGAAAAAGTTCAACTGGACTAAAGGCAAAGAGATCCTACTGATGAGTGGAACTGTCAGCGTTAAAACCCGCAAAGCCTTGATGGCGGCCTTCAATGATATGGAGAGCGAGGCCAAGGTGATGCTTGCATCGACCAGGGCGTGTGGAGAAGGTATCACACTCATTGGAGCGTCGCGTGTGGTGCTCCTCGATGTTGTGTGGAACCCTTCTGTCGGAAGGCAGGCGATTGGACGTGCATATCGAATTGGTCAGCAAAAGATTGTCCATACATACAATCTAATCGCAGAAGGAACACAAGAGAAGGCCAAATATGACACACAAGCTAAGAAGGACCAAATGTCCAAATTGCTGTTTTCAAGTGAGCCGCAGCCTGCGGAGTGCAACCCGTCATCAGAATTTATTTCCAATGACAGGATTTTGGAACAAATGACAGAAGATGAAAATCTGAAAGAGATGTTTGTGAATATTCTCCCGTCGCAGTGGCAATAGAACTTATAGATCTCTGGTAAGTGGAAGCTTCTGAGATCAGAATGTTTGCAATTTCCATATTTGGTTGTGGTGCTTATCCTTTTATCTCATTTGTGGACAAGCAGGCATTCCATCAAATTCTGGATTTATGGATTCTTCAGCAAAAGAACTGAAATTATTTGCAAGGTATTGAAACTAGAAATGTTTATCTGAATTGGTCATTCATCGTGAGGCTGTGTGTCTACTTGCATTGTGATCTTGGTAGGAAGCAGTGAAAGCCACATGAAATGAATTGATGTAGTTTATGAGTCCCTCTCGTATTGCGGGTCAAGTTTTGACCATATTTTAACTAATACAAGATGAGTTATATGTAGCAAAAATAGTACCGTTAGAAACTTCTTTCGAATATGAATCCAACAATACAATTTTGTGATATATCACTTATCAGCAAGTGTGCTCTTTCACTAGATGTATGTGCAAGGTACCAGTTACAACATAAACTGATGGTGTTCCCTTTTCTATGGAGCGTAGGAGAGCCGTGTACCTGTGGTGACGCAAATTGTATGTCTGCATCTGCAAGAGGAGAGCGATGGAACGCCCTGTCTGTACCAGAAAAAGTGCTATCAACATGTTGTATTGTCTTACATAGATGCTCGAAGGATGTTGTTTTGTTTTGTTTATCTCCAAACCTAGAACAGCACAGGGGTGGAGTGTCAGAATATTTTTTTGGGTGCAAAATCCCAATTGTACTGAGATTAATGTCCCTTCCTATAAGGGATGACCCTGATACTCTGAAATTGAACTTGTTGTATACTGCAATTTGACATGAGCTGTAGTTGTGGTCTCAACTTACATACTTCATTGCCCAGTTCGCAACTCGCAATTGCTTTTGTTTTCAGAAAGGAGGATATGACCCATCTTTCTACATCGATTGATGCACGCACACACATATAATATTCACTATTAAAAAACAATGCGAAACCAAACCAATTGTGACATGCCTTGCGGTAACTTCTCTGAATCCAGGCACAGAACATATATGTGGTATCTTTTTCGAGAGTACATACATGTGGTATCTTATAGCTAACAAAAGGCGTAACTCTTCAAGCCAATGCCTTCAAGAAGGAATTACCACTCGCACGCACGCCGATGTTGGCTACCAAGGGCTTACCATCCCGTAGCAGGTGTCTTTGGACTTTGACATTGCCTGATCAAGTCAGAAGACCAGATCATGGCAGCACCTAACGCTATAGTCGATGCCCACCAGTCCACCAACGCGCTCACACAGAACAACGCTATTGCGTCGCTTCCTCGCACCACCGTCTCACCTATGGTTGTCATAAGCACCATGGCAGCACCTAAGATAGCCGGCGCCGCCAACCCGCCACACATATGTAGATCCCTTCCCTCTAGACTTTCTGCAAGTCACCACTCGTGGCGCAGCAGGTCCCAGCGATGGACGTGTCTTGATGGGCGCGCGCAGGGTGGTGGCGTTGTCTGGCGTCGTGGTGGCGTCGACGGCAGTTGGGTCTAACAAGATCAATGCATGTATCTCTCCTAAAGTTGGGACGGTGGAAGATGGCGGCAGTGGATTCTATAGTGTGCGCATGCGGTGCACGCTGAGGGTCTGCTAGACTGGTTGGTGCTCCCGGCTAGCCGGCGGGCGGCTTGGTGAGGCCACCGGATTTCTTGGTGTGAGTGACGCGAGGTCAGGTCACACCATCAACCTTGGTAGGGCGGCAGTTTTAGCCAGAAAGGTGGCTTTGGGTTGATTTATGTATTTATTTTGTAAGGCCTTGTTGAATAATGCAATAAAGATGGTTGTATGCATCACTTGAATTTTATTTTTTTGAGACAAACTCCGAAGCTTTTTATTCAACCGTCACAATGTTGACAGGGACAAACCAAGTCCATTGGACTGGCCTAACCAAACATGGCGACCAGCCCCTAGGGATAAAGCATGCTTCGCGAGTTTGTGAGCCTCGACGTTCGAGCTCCTAAATTCATGACTAATATTACAAATAGTAAATAAGGATTGACGATGTATGATTTCATGTATGCATTGCTTGATGCAGAGGCAGGTCCGGTCTTGAGATTTCGGAGGCCCAGGATGAAACTAGATTCTAGGGCCCTTAACATAAACGTAAAAAAAATACGAGAAATATGTTGATTATTTCTAATTTCTTGGATCCTAATCATCTATAATAAAAACGGGTACATCGTCAAGACTAGCAGATGATTTAAAGGCACATGATCACTCATTTTGTTATCATCCATGTTGATGTTAGTCCTCATCTTATGGATTAACATTAGTTTAATCCTACATAGCAACTATCAACATGTTGCCAAACTAAAAAAAATTGATAACCCCAATAATATCTATGTAAACAGTATCTAATAAATCGATTATCAGTGGCTAGTTGCAACAATGCAATGTTGATGATCATTTATCATTTTCATTAATCAATCGTCATGGTAAAATCTCACAGGGCATATAGACTACCTACGTAAATAAATATCATATACATACCTTCTCTTCTTTGTAACTTGTAATCGCCTCTCTCGGGAAGCCAGCTTGGTCGAATGGGAGGCAACGCCGTGGTTACCTCCGGCAGTCCGGTCCTCCTCTGACTCGAGGCAGCGCCATGCACGCACATGAGAAGAAGCGCAGGGGGTCCATTCTCTCTCTTTCAGCCCCGCGTGTGATCTGGTTGTTAGTACTCTCATGGATTAAGGAAGAAAATCATGAGCGATATGTTTTCATAACTATCTCTAATTTTTTTAGGGAAATAACTACCCCTAATTAATCACACACAATAACTGGTATGTTATCAATAGTAGGAGTAGCAGCGCGGGCTCTCAAATTTAACAGTAGTATGAAGGAAATCAGGGAAAATGAGGACGCCTATTTTGGGGATAGTAGATTAAAGAGGAAATCTTTGATTAAGGAAGAAAATAACACGGGATATTACGTGATACTTTGGCATTTTGGGGGCCCCCTTGGCGCCGGGGTAATCCTCCTTTTCACAAGAAAGAGACCACTCGTGGCAGTGCACGGGTGCTGCGGCGTGGCAGCGCAAGGCTGCAATGTGGAGCACAGTGGCGTGCAAGAGCTTTACGGCGCACATAAGCACGGCGACGGGGGTGCGGCGAGGTAGACCATAGCAGCGAGGCGGGTGCAACCCACGGCGAGGAGGCGACGACCAAGCCAAACAGCCAGCATTCGGGGTAAGATTCTTGTTCCTGTTGCTCCTGTACGTTAGTGTTTTTGTACGTGGATTTGCTCGTTCGTGCAAAGAATTTTCTGGAATCTTATTGACAAGATGATGAGTGTGCAGATGGCCAGTTATTGATAAATCAAATCAATATATGAGAGGTTGTTACATCTCAATGGCTTCTCAAGATGGCTATATGAGAGGGGTTTTTTTTGGCGGGGAGATTGTTAGCACTGCTGCTGCACAACCAGCTGGAGTAGATGATATAATGAGGATGAACATATTTGATCAATATGTCCTCACAGCCTAATTTTTGCTTGAGGCTTATACTTGGAATATCAAACTATCAAGAGAATACCAGATAAAGATATAGACATCATCACTTGGTGGAAGTTTGGGGGTGCAATGTATCCTGCTTTATAAAGAATTGCTCATGATAATATTGCATATCCCTGTGACAGTTGTGACATTAGAATCAACCTTTAGCACTAGTGGCCGACTAATGCACATCGTAGCTGACTTGGGCCAATTATGGCTGAAGCTCTATTGTGTGTACGCAAGCTTGGACCTGTGCCAACATGATAGGTTATTGATCCTCTCAAATTTCAATCAATTATTTGTAGAGGACCAATTTATATGTATAGCATAGCTCAAGGAACTCATATATTATCAGAAGAGACTTCAGACTAATATGAATACGTAAGGAGAGCTAATCAATACTAATACTCCTTTTCCTCAAAAAAATACTAATACTCCTTAATAGATCGGACCTCCAAGGTGACGCCCCAGGGGGAAGCACCAGGAACGACACAGATGTCCACTCTGACCAAGGCCGAAACTTGGGTCGGAGAGCTCGAGATCCAAATGACGAGTGAGGTGAAGGGGATCCACAATGATGCCTCCAAGGTGGGCAAGGACGTCTAAGAACATCGTCGTCGCCGGCATCATCTGAAGTCGGTGTTAGCCTTTCACCTAGAGCTCACCAAACACATCGTCACTGAATCATGCCCGTTCATCTGCTCAAGCCGCAATAGCCACACGACCCATGCATCTCACCACGGCCAATGACCACCACGACACCTAGCCGCATGGCCACCCGACCCACCACCAAAAACGAGCTCCGCCATGGCACCATCCTCCATCCATGACACACTGACACCGCCAACCACCACCAATTGGTGGCCCACCATCTACACGACCAACACAATGCACAACACAACCACATCCCAGAGCCACCGCTTTGGCACCCACGCAAGTCGCAGCCCATGCCAGATCCAAAGTAAAGGGCGCCGTTGCTTCTGAACACTACCAATGACCGAGCCTCGGCCTCGTTGAGCCGAACTGCACTGCATAGGATGGAGCCATCGCAATTGGACCACCCCATCACCTCTCATGGTCGCCACCACACACTCCGCTGCCACCGGTGAGCCATCCCTGGTCGCTACCGCACATAATCCACAACCTCATTCACATATCCAAGCGGGGTGACCCGAATCTGGCTAGGCCGCTCCACCTATCTGACCCGCGCCACCCTCATGGCTGAAGCAATCGCCAGCCATCGAGCTTAGATGCCAAAGAGCGCCGCCTCGACCAACACCCAAGCTGCCGCTTCCCACTCGCGAAGTTGTGCCGGCAAGCTCACCCCGGGGCCGCAGCGTCGGCATCCACGTGCTTACACGTCATCGTAACGCCCCTAGCCACACTGTCGACCACTGGCCTCTGCGTCACCACGCGCCACGCACCATAATCAGGGGAGAAGACCCCATCATTGCACAAGCTTTGTCCGGCGGCGGCACAATTTGGGGTCATCTCCCGTGTCATCTAGGCTTAGACGGCAGAAAGTCGTGTTGTCATTTTATGAGAAACTTAGACCGGTATTATGCTTATTTGATATCGTCCAAAGTGCTAATCTCAGAACTGGTACGCATTTCGCTCGTATCATGTATATGTGTTGGGAAGACATCATAGACCCATGGGGTTTGGACACTGACACAATTTTTTGTCCGTGGTTTCTTTCATGGGTTGGCAAAGAATGCCGTTAAATTTGGGTTTGGATTTGATATTGTTCAAACGAGCCAAACCCAACCCATAGCCAATTAGCCATCCTTAGATGCACCTCTCTAGCCAAGATCGAGCAGTATCCACCCCATGGATGGCAGATCCACTAGCTTCATCTCACTCTCACCATTGCCATCACAGCTTGCTATCTTCTGGAGTCTTTAATAGGAGCCTGCTGGCGTGTAAGGAGACTGAAGTGTCTGTGTGCAAGGAAGAAGTCTCATATACATGCCACGATCCGACAGCTAATCAGGCATGTACCAAATCAGTCTCATGTACATGCCACGATCCTGTAATCAGGCATGTACCAAATCAGCGAAAATACTAGTACTACTTCGACTGAAAATGCATCCCCTGAAATTGTAATTTTTAACGAGGCACCAAGAAAAATGGCACGTACAAATAATTTCTCCGAACTAGACTTCTTTACAGCTGACATCAATGCTTCACCATGTCAATCCTAACTCTGTGCAAACGACTCCGACTTCACCATGTCAATCCTAACTCTGTGCAAACGACTCCGACTTCACCATAGACGATCGTCGACCTTCTAAAGCAAAAGTGATGACAATGATGCCGGTGCGCTGTCTCAACGAGGCCTCTTTGAAAAGGGCTGTGTGGGGTACCCTATATGTGCCGCTCAACGGTTTGCAAAGGTTTTCGCCCGGTTTTCATTAATTAACCAGGTAACTCTCTTCTGCTTAAGTAATGGACGAGGCAAATCATTTGCCGCGTCTCAAAGAGAAAGAAATGCTTCACCATGTAGCAAAAGAGTTCATGATCCAGGATATGGGAGCACTGATGATGAGTGGTCAATGAACCACTTCCCATCTCCTCATAGCGCTATTGGGATCCATCTTGTTGTTTTTAAGATAGGGCTAGATAGCACATATTTATTATATTCATATGTGGTATAACGTGATCAGGCAGTCATGCCAACCACGTAGTGCAATCATCCAACCAGCTTGTAACTGGTTTGAAGCAGATGAACGACAGTAAGCAAGCTAACCATGTGTACTGTATCGTGATATCATAAAATTGATGAAGCACATGAATGCACCTGCCCTGCGGAGATACTTATTTTCACCAACTTATGATCTTCAAACAGCATACTACCTTGTTGATATATATTTTGGGCAATGCCTTACTGAATTGTTGAAAAATGCCTTACTGATCTTTCATGATGTATCCACATTCTCTGCAGATCAGTTTCGTTGCAAGAACAAATTGTCACTAGCCTTCTGAACCAGGCTCCAGCTCAGAAGATACCCAGACAAATAACTCACAAATTGGGTGGTCCTACCTTCAGGCGTTCATCAGATCATATACTCCCTCCGTCCCATAATATAAGATCTTATAATATGTGCGGAGGGAGTACTTATTGGACAACAATTTAAAGAAATCCATGTCCTAAAACCTCCAAAGGCAGGTCACCAGTTAGCAGTTACTAGCACTCTACCAAGAGTCTGTTTATCAAAATGTTTACCTCGCCCAAACTGAATACTAGAAAGCACAGTTCGTCCACATGGCAATCATGACACCTATGTCAGACTGGAAACAATTTTCTTTTTCTGAGCACTATAGCCGAGACAAAGAAAGTTATCTTGCATCTAGTTTCTGATAAATAACTCGAATAATGCCAAAAAAAATGTAACAGCATCTCCAAAAAAATATTCAACTTCAAGTTAACAAAAACACACCCTCGAAAAATAGAAGTTACCAAAAATATACTCAAAAGAATAACCAACAAACGCCACTCCAAAGAATAAAAGTTAGTAAAGTTACCTTCCAATCAGGTCTACTGCTCAAGTGCAGCTTTTAATTGATAAATAACTCAAAGAATGACATAACAGCATCTCCGAATAAAGTTTCAACTTCAAGTTAATAAAAAGTTAAAAACACACCCTCTCAAAAATAAAAGTTAACAAAATATAATCAGAAAAAATAATCAACAAAACGCCACTCCAAGAATAGTAGTTAAACGCCTTTGACACGTATAAAGCATTATTAGTCCAAACCACAACCATTTTCCAGATTTCCACACAGAAAGGGCAAAGCAGGATGCAACAAATGAAAATGGGTCAACAACCCACTGAACCCACCCACTTAACTGGTGTTCACTTCTTTAACAAGTGGCTTAAGTTGTGCCCATATCCCTTTGACAGAACTAAGATGGATCAGTGTGGGTCGCTCGACATGGCCCGCTTGCATTACACTGTTGCATTTTAAGAGAATATTATTAAAGCACCAACTAAGTTGGGTAAAGGGCTCAAGGATTGCCATTCTAGTGGAGCCAAAAATAAAACCATGTTAAGGCTTCGTTTAAGCTTGATTTAGTTTCAAATTCAAGGTGCCAGTATACTCATTTGCATATAAGCTCTCCAAGCGAAGAGCCAGCTGACTCAGTAAGATGGTCGATGCTAACCAGCCGCCAAGCCTGGGACAAGCATTCATTGCTATTAAAAAACAGTTTGAACCGTAACAGTAAATCTAGTGTTAACGAAGTTGGGCATTCTTGGATTTTCTTCCAGGCATATTGACACGCCGACACGACAAAAAAAATGCTATTTCAACCGTAAGTGCCAACAGCTGCAGAAGAAATAATAATGAAATCCTAGATGCACTCAAGACTGTCTGTTAAGACTGTCTGAGGCATACAGCTAGACTGAATCAGATGGACAGAGTGCTCACCGTTTGTCGCCAACTCGCCATCAAATTTGTAACAGTCTTTCATCCAAGCCAGCCACTGCATCCCCCTAATCCTCAGTGACTATCCTCAAGTTAGAGATTTGAGATTTCTGCATACTACCTGCTAGTACTGAGTAGTCTGGGAAAAATTAGTATGGATTTCGAAGCATTTATCAATTGAAAAAGTACCTCCTGGTTTAAATAAATCAACTGTCAACAAACTCATTTTATATACAACAGTTACCTTTCACATCATTGAACAGAATGTGAGTTAGCACATTTCATTTTCTGCAGAACATTTCCATTTTTTTGGTAGCTCTTACACATCGAAATGAAGAAATACAGAATTGAGCATTTCAATCTCAGTATACTCTCAGTAACCACATCTTCTGTGGCATCTGGTAAAGAAAGGGTGTTGAAGAGCTTGTCGTGCCTTAAGACGCTCATCAGGATCATACCGAAGAAGCCCCTGAAGAAGATCTATTAGATCCCCGGCAGAATGATCGACATGTTGCATGACCAGATTCTGCATAAATTCCATGACTAGAATTAGAATTGCTCAAGAGAAAATATCAGCTATCTACCATACCTTAAGCACAGAAAAATGTGTTATGCTGATAAGAGTAGTGACAACGTCAAACAGTAATAATTACCTGCAGACGAGGCAATTTCCATACTGCCTTCATGCTTTCTCGTGAGGCTGCCCCCTCTGGCCAGTCAAGCCTTAGTCCACACCTGAAGTACTTCTCAGCTCGTCTACTGCAAAATAGCATGAATCAATGCATGTCAGTAATCATTTATCCAACTTAGCATTCATCAGATGAACCTAGGCAGCAGCATATGCCCGGATGCGCATCATCTGGTATTATCTTAACAGTTCATACGAACTTATAAAGCTCTTGTATACATACTCAGCTCTGGCGATCATGTGTTTGGGAAGGGGGCCTAGAACCTTCTCCATCATAGCAAGATGCTCCAAATTTTCATGTGTTTGAAATAAAGCCTCCCCCTAGAATTTCCATGCAGAACCAAAAGGACAAAGTAAATTTCACAATAACCAGAGATTCACAATAACTGGCACTAGATATGGGTAAAAATTAAGCAGGTCAAGTACAGAATGGCAGCTATTGTGTACTAACCGAGCAGAGCTCAACCAAAATGCATCCCACACTCCAAAGATCGCATGGATAATTCCACCCAAGACCTACAAACAGAATAGCATATAACAAAAAAAAAAAATTAAGCAACGTGGTCATAAAATAAAGTGCACTAAAGTGAAGGGTGTATTGTCTATTTAAGGAAAACTGAAAGAAAAAAATGTTCTTTGTACCAAGGATAACTTCTGGGGCACGGTAATGCCTTGTTGACACGACATAATTGTGGTCTTGATGATCGAATGTTGTACTTCCAAAATCGATAAGCTTGATAGCACTCGATTTTGGAAGGTTCTTGAAAACAGAACCATCCTTGGGTGGGCGTATAGGAATCTTCATGGAGAAAAGAAAACTGAGTTTAGAAAGAAAGAAAAAGAAATTTACTCATGCGGTAAAGAGCATCAAGTAACCAATGGATCACCTCCAAAGAATGAATGAAAAACAAAAGTATACATTCGGAAAATCTCAATTTTAGGCCAGATTCTAATTTAGAAGTTCAGTACCTTATAATCATGAACCCTGATTGTATCAGGTGAAACAAGGAGAATGTTCTCTGGCTTAAGATCTGTGTGAATAAGCCGCAGGTCATGCATAACTGCAGAGGTAAGAAAAAATAGAATTGTTATGTATAGGCACAAAAAGGGTGTACCCAGTCCTGAAAGCTCCCACGCAAGGTGGGGTCTGGGGAAGGGAATTTCAGACACAGAAGAAGAAGAAAACTATCGGTGCTTAAAACTGGCATATAGAGACAGAAAGGAACAATTTAGCACATTCGGGCAAGGTCACAACGAAACAGAAATTTGTCTAATACGGCAAACTGCAGGATTAAACCGAATACTCACATGTAACAGACTCTAATATTTGTCTGGCAAACTCCCGAACAAGATCAATAGGAAATGAACGGTAGCTATTCTTTCGTAGGAAGTCGTATAAGCTTGGCCCAAGCTTCTCAAATACCTGAAAAGGTCATTAACTCGTGATTAAACTCTAGGCCATCAATAAAATAAAAGATAAGTATAATCTTCTTGATCCATATGTACTTACTATACATATATGATTACGATAGTCAAACCAATTCCGTATTTGCACACAACTGCAGGCATAGAACCATTCATGCAAACCCATCAACTCAACATAGAGTTAAGAAGTAAATCAAGGAAGGTAAATTACTTACCGACTACCAGTAAAATCATGCTTCCCAAGTCTCTGAAGCACGTCAATTTCAATCATAGCAGCCTCCCGGTATTTCTGCAGGGAACGCACAATCTTGATAGCTACTGATTCTTGGTTTTCCAAGTCCCAGCATTCCAAAACTTGCCCAAAAGTCCCTGTAAAACGTTCAGAAAGGCAGATACTGGGTAAATAATGGCTCAACTTTACGAGTGTGGAAGACAATGTCTTACTATGCTGTAGTATTCACTTCAAACTAAGCATTCCAAACAAAGTCAAGGGAGGATAAGCAAACCAACCTTCGCCCATCTTGCTGAGTATCCTATCTGCATTGACATACAGGAAAACAATGAGAGAGCTTAGAATTAACTCAAACTGTCTCTTCTGGAGGCAGTGAAACAGAAATATAACATTAAGTAAAGCTAGAAGGCATGAAGGCATTGAGCGGTTAGCACACATCTAAAAGACATGACCATGGCACATGGAAAACTTGTTACGAGCCAAGAAAAGAGATTCAGAGAAACACTATCATGGTTTACTGGGAGTGATTAATGACTGATAAACCGGAAAATAATTATGCAAAGCCGGAATAACAAAGATGAAAGCCTCATGCCCATATTTAACATTATCATTCAATACTACAGGCACTTCACCACTAGAAACATCACCCAAATAAAGCAGCTAAAGGAAGTTAAATGTGTCGAGAAAACAAGTAACCAGTTCAAGCAAAAATAAATACATAAAAGATTGAGCTGTGGAAAAGTACATCTTGGCGTAAGGTTCTCGCCGAGTGTGAAAACATAGTGTCCATCCTTGTCATCCGGCCTCCAAGGCGGCGAAAGATTCCGCGGTGGTCCAGCATAATAAATTGGTGGCGGCGGCAGGAAAGCAGTAGTGAAATTACCGTTGATTAGTTCCTGCCCACAATATAGCATCGGGATTGCCTACAAAAGCCAGCAGTGATATTCTTAGTAACAACAAATAACTAAACCGATAACGAGCATCAAGGTTTTTGAGTCGCCGACTAATCGCCGATTAGTCGCCGACTAATCGCCAAGTCGTCGCGGCGTGGCTGGCTCACGCAGGCGACTTGACTCAGGGAGCGAGTCGCGCGACTCGCTGGCTCGCCGGTGACTTGGCGCGATTAGTCGGCGGCTAGTAGCCGACGGTCGCGTGGCTTGCTCCGCGCGGGCCACCTGCCAGAAATTTTTTGGCGGGGGGATAAATAGAGGGCCAGACCGCCAGAGGCGCGCGGGTTACAGAGAAAGAGAGGGAAAGGGAGGGAAAAGCAGAGGCGTGCGGGTTCACTGACCTAGGAGGCTAGGACTCCAGATCGGCGGCCGCCGGCGACGCGCCCCCTCCAGATCCGCCGGTGACGCGCCCCCACGAGCCTCCTCCGCCGGTGACGTGCCCCCACGAGCCTCCTCCGCCTCGGCCTCCATCTTCTCCTGCGCCTGCGCCAGCGGTATGGCTCGTCGCCCCCTCTGCCTCTCTTTGCTCTGCTGCTGCTGCTGCTGCCCTGCTGGAATTGTGGGGACTGGGGAAGGGGGAGGACCGAAGGAAAGAGAGCGCAGGGTGGGCTCTATATGTGCTCTGCTTAGATGTAGTATATGAAAGAGAGCGCAGGGTGGGCTCTATATGTGCTCTGCTTAGATGTAGTATATTTTCTCTGCTGTATATGTGCTCTGCTGCTGCTGTATATCTATGTGCTCTGCTGCTCTATGTACTGTTGTGCCATGGCGACTTGGGGCGACTAATCAAGCCCAGTCGCTGACTCAAGCCAGCAAGCCACTAGCCGCAGCCTCGGCGACTTGGCTTGACTCGGCGACTCAAAAACGTTGACGAGCATAGAAGAATTTAATTGAGCTTAATGCCGGCCACGTGATTTGCGGCACAATGACCACACACCGCCTGGCATCCTTCGAATTCACTGTCCAGTAGAGCAGCTCATCGAGTAACGCTCACGAGTTCTTCCAAAAGATGGGACATTCATTAATCGACGGTTATACGATAATTATTAACAGGTTTTACTTGCCAGGCCCATAAATTGAGCAGCACAGAGGTTGCACAGTCCTCCATCACCACCTTTTATCCAAAATATCTCTATGCACCAGCAACCTGTTCTCAGCCTATTCCACTAATTCGCAAAATCTCACCGATGATCCGCAACAACCACATGGCAGAACCACCGTACCACCAGCCCCGCACCTGGATCGAGCCGCCCCGCCCAAACCTAACGAAACCAGGACTAGATCTAGCCCAAAATTAGCACCTAACGACACGCCCAGAAGCGGATCGAGGCGGGAGGCGGGGAGCACGATACCTTGGGAGGCGGGAAGAGCTGCGGCGCGGCATCCCAGGCGAGGCGGGGGCGCTTGCGCGGCCGGTTGTCGGCGGCCTGGTGCGGGTACTCGGCGAGCCACTGCGCCTCCATCGCCAGCGCGCTCGGGGCCCTCGATTACACCATGGACGGGGCCAATCCGGCGGGGGATTCCGGTGCGGCGGGGCGCGGTTCGGGGGGAAACGGGCGTCGATCTGGGGAATCCTGTGCGAGAGGAATGGAGGAGGGGGGGAAGCTCGAGGAAGAGGATGATAGTGGTTTGGTTTCGCCGTTGGCGTACGCGGAACCCTGGTTTGGTCTGTATCGTGCGGGGAAGGTAAGGCTAACTAACTATGGTTAGCTCGTTTTTAGGCTTCGTTGCCTCGGTCCCTTGGATATCTTTTCCTTGGGCTGATCAGCGCCTCTTTCTTCCGGTGCTTGTCGTAAAATATCTTGGGCCCGTTGGACTCTTTCGTGAGGTGCTTCTGTGATTTCGCGTCAAATGTTTCGAATCCGAGCTGTCGTCGCAGCGGCTGTGGGTGGGAAAACGGTCTCAACTTCCTTCCGATGGTACTACGCATGTTCTTCTTTTTAGAATCTTCCGATGGTGCATTCTCCGGATTAGCAATCATCAGCTGAGTGAACTGTCATGGTGCATGACAGTTTTTCTGAGCTTGCAATGATTAGTTGTTTATGATGATAACACAACTAATATGTGGCTATCACACAGTTTGTCTTCTTTTGAAATAGCTATAGCAAATATCAAAAGAGTAATGGTATCCAGTTTCGATCGCCAGGAAAATAGTTTGCAAAGTAATTCGGTGTGTCATTATAGATTGTCAGTGATAACCTTGGTACAACACCGATTGCCACTAGGGATCTAGCACAATGACTAGTGTCGGGCTATGTGTGTATTGGTTGAGTTTGTGTGGTAATAGTTGATAGGTAGTATCATAGTACTTTGATGATTGAACCTACGAGTTGAATCAACATGTAACAAAATAAGCAATCTTCATCCCCAAAAAAAAGTCAATTAGAAGGTGAGAAACCTAGGGTTTCCCTCTTGAGTCGCGACCACCAATGCGACTCAAGAGTTCCCTCTTGACCATGCATTAACCTCTCTTACCACCCCTTTGGGTCGTCTTGGAGGGCTTTATTTCGGGGTGACTCAACGCATGTGGGCAGCGAGAAGGTGATCTTGTTGCACTTTATGTATCCATCTGCATCATCCTGAAGCCCTCATTATGAGACGACATCACAAGCACATGTGTCGGTGCGTCATCTTGAATAAGTTCCAGGAGCGGTCTGGTACGAGTGTGTTCGCATATTCCCAACGGAGCTCTATGGTGACGCTAGCATGCATGGTGTGACTACTCTTCCCCGGTCGGGTAATTGGGGTTGAGTGGTCGACAAAACATAGGGTAATGAATCTACCCTCTTTTAGCTGTAACCTCTAAGGTGTATACCTTGAGATGACATCTTTTTTTGCTTGTTTGAGATGATCTTTGTTGGTTAGGTTAGATTTGGCAACGATGTCCTTTGCAGCATCCCGTTCTTGAAGGTGTTGTACTTATATATGCTCATGATGGTATGATCTTCACTACAGATTTGGATTAGTTTTAGGATGACCAAATGAGGTGAATTCTAGGGGTGGGAATCCATGTTCTGGCCTTCACATGTTGGTTCCCTTACCAACATGGGCTGGCGTACGAATATTTTGCTACCCTCGTGGAGATGTTGTCTTGGTGCCATGGTCGAGTTTATAGATGGAGTTTAGTTGGGTTAAGTGGTACGTTGTTCGTTGAAGGGGCAGTAGGTTGTTGGGCTACCAGTGGCAGGTTCTCCCAATGTTAGCTAATGGTGATGTTTTTTTCCACTTGTATGTGCCAAACAAAAATAAGTCGGCCAAACAGTGGAAGATGTAACTAAATTTGCAGCCATCTTTAATCTTTCCAAGTGAAACATTTCCTTCCTTCATCGTCATTTTTTATAACTGGATAATGGAAGACATGACACTCATACATCCTCAATGGACGAACATGATGCTAGCTCATTAATTTATATTTAAAGAAGACACACCATAAAAAGAAATGGAAAACAAGAGGGACAATAATTTAGTTTCACCCAATAGGGTAGATGTAAAAGCCAATGCAACATGCATATAATTTGTAATCAGAGTTTGGTTTCAGTTGAACTTTGTTATCTAGCTTAAATATTAGGCCCTAAAATCTGGAGCAATGCAACAGAGGCATTGGCAATGCTTTGAATAGTATATTGTGTTGCATCATAGCTAAAGAATGATAATCTACACCAAACAAAAAGAGCAGAGGTCAGAGCATATCCAACTGCTCCCCTTTTTCCAATAAATTATTGGTGATCATCATTAAAATAGCCAACCTCCCCCTATTTGGAGGGGGCGTTGGCCTTCTCCCAATCTAATTCCCAATACCGCACCTCAGTGCACCACCCACTGGACCGCCACACTGGCGCTGCTGCCGGAACGTCACACCGCCGGCCGCACGCCGCCTCCAGCATCGTGTATCTCTGTATGTCAAGTCGACAAGTGAGCCATGTATGTCAGGTCAGTTGTTGGGGGAGATTTATTATGGATTTGCTGGAGTGTTCATCCCCAATAACCAGAAAATTGTTATTGGGGAGCCCCAATAGGTGGTTATTGGCACAGTTTTTTTGGTGAGTTGTTGGAGATGCTCTCAAAGTTGATTACACCTTTCACTACATCACTAGATCAAGTAAAGGAACGCACAAAGATTGCATTGACAAATTTATCCAAGATGTGAGAAATATAAACTCTTGGCTGCCTATTGATAAGGAATCCTGTTTTGAGGTATGGCGGACATTGGTTAAAATAGAAGTTTATAATTTCACAAAAAATGGAAATTTATCAATTTGTTCGGTCCGATCAAGGCAGTTGATAGGTTTCACAAAAAGGAAAAGTACATATGTATATGTTGTACTGGTACGATCTTATACAAATCAATATGTGGTGGTAAACAAAGAGGATAAGAAAACAATTGTACCTCGTTCTTCCACTTTTGTTGGGCGTCTATTAATTTGTTACAAAAATATCTTCTTAGTTGAGAAAATGATCAATTCTCTTAATCTTCATCGCCACATTCAACATGATACACAACACGATTAAGAACACAACGAATATAATTATCCACGAAGAGCTATTGGTCAAACCATCACATCACTAAATATGGGCCAAAAATTGCAAAAGGCAACCAAGAAAGAACTAAACAACTGCTATGGTGAAGTGGTGATTAGAATTGGCAAATAATTCAACATGCTTGGAGAAGCGTCGGTGTGGAGATGAAGAGATAAACTAAATTAGTGGTGGTGAGAAACTTAGGAGATAGCATAGTGCTTGGACAAGACGATGCAACCGCATCACCACAGTCCGTGCTCCGGATTTTCTTTTCTCTTTACAAAATAAAAATGGTGACTTAAGATGACATGGCTTCACCATATTGCAGAAAAAATCAGTAGTGGGAGGCAACTACTCCCTCCGTCCCGTAATATAAGAGCGTTTTCGATACTAGACTAGTGTAAAAACGTTCTTATATTATGGGACGGAGGTAGTATTTAGGAGTAGAGGATTCAATGTTGTGCATGCTTTTTCTAAAACATGCTCAAATTTAAATAAGTTTGACTTAGGATAAAGCTATAACTGTCAATAATTTGCAACTGAGGGATTATTTTCCCTAGTTATCTGTAATTCAAAGACCCGTGTAGTTACGAAAACAACATATGCTGCCAAAACACGTGACATTTTTAGTTCCTTGTTACAACCAAAGGTATTGACTCAACAAAGCTCGGTAATAGCGCAAGTCAAATGTACAAGAACGTTGCTTCAGTCCCCAATTTTACAGATATCGTAGACCTTCTTGCCTACTTTACACACTATACGACTAAAATTGCATCTCAGATTACAGTTTTTAGATGAGTTGATGCTGTTCTCAAATTTTCCAATCTCCTTAGTTGCCTGCTTCAATTTGGAACTAACATCACCCAATGCCCACGCCAGTGATATGTGTGGCCGAGGATTCTGCAAAATGACAATACCAGTTAAAACGTCTTTCCCAAATTTGGTGATGAAAAACCGAGATGCTTTTTTTAGTCGTAGTAATCTGACATCAGTTACTAGTTACTTATGTACCAATGTTGTCAACTGAAACTCCTCCCTTTTGTTTCCAAGTAGGGCGTTTGATTTACTAGACGATGCCCCGCACGTTGTTGCGGGAATGTTTTGCAATATTTCAATGAGGTTTTGGTAATATTGAACATGAATATTTGAAATAATAGTTTTTCAACGAATATAAGAATTAAATGTAAATAGCATAATAGAATGAGATTTTCCATGCATGCATGTTTGCATGTTGAGGTGGATTTTTATTATGCATAGTTGCATGTTGAGGTGGGCATTTTCCCATGCATGTTGAATGATGAGGTGGCATGCTTGCATGTTGAGAGAAATATGTTAGTGGGGGCTAGCTATTTAGATATAGAAGATTAGTTTCGGGAGGCAAAGCCATGTTATCTATGACATGTTGTGACATCAGCCATAGGCTAACTCAACAATATAGTACCTTGTAAAACTCAGGAAGACCGTGCAATCGATATACTTCATCAACCATATGTATTTGTTTACTTATCTGCAAAAACAAATGAAGTAACTAACAAAGTACAAATAGACCTCATTATAATAAATATATATGCCTTCAGATCAGTGAACTGCAGTTACAGTGTGAGGTTTTTATCATACAATGTTGATAAGAAACTCAAAATGAGTTAGCCATAGGACCAAAATAAACAAATGCAAATTGACAATCGTATGATGCGTATAGACACCAAGTGAAGACAGACACTACCACATACCTCTGGTAACCCAGTTCTTGTAACCTCTAGTGAAAGAAATGATCGTGTAGAATCATCATTGACAAAATGCTCCCATTTGTTGAAGTCCATCCAATACCTGCTTTACACAAATACCAACGCATTCACATAGGTGCAAATCATGACACATACAAGTACATGCATAACTGGCCAAACACATTCCTCTACAGAAGTTCACATGATATGATACAGCAGAGGGAGCAGAACATTGTCGGCTCGGCAATAAAGTTTTGAGAGATGACTAACCGCTGTTGTGACTGAAACTTCTGACGAAGCATTGCGACGAGGGAGTCAATTTGATGCACCTGAATTCCAACAGTTCTTCCTAAGCTTACATGGAACTCCCTGCCCAGAAGCACTTTCTCAAGTTTTTGTTCATCTTTGCACAATTCCGAAAGTGCATAATCCGCATCTACAGCATAGAGATCTGGCACAAGTGATGCAGCTCTTCTCATAACGAGGGTCAGCTGTTTTCTTGCGTTGAAAGGAATGACAACTGCATATGAGATAGTTACACATGTCATAAGAGCGAAAAGGCTTCTGGATGTAGAATTTGCATGCCTAACAATGAGAAACGAATCTCAGTTTTGTGTTGCAAAGGTCGCTTCATATATGGGTTAATTGGATTCATGCGTGTAACATTGGGCTCCAGAGGCTGCTGCTCCCACACTTGGTCTCTGAACTAATTTTATCTTTTCAGTTTCAATACCAATATATATGTTAATAGCCAAAAGAAACAGACCAGGGATGTAGACATGCAGCGCGTAGTTGCCTTCCACATGGGGGAAACTCCGGATGCGACTCCCCTGTGCAATTGTCGAGTAATCTGCAGTAGATATTGTTCCAAAGCATGAGCAATCATCACAGATCCCCAAAACGACCGGGATAGATTCAAGAAGGACAAACCTACGAAATTTGGGGGCTGGAGAAGGTCGAGGGGAGGGGGAGGAAGCAACACGGAAGCTTCCTGTGGCTCCGGAGCACCACCGGCAACCGTCGCCGGCTCATTGTCATCGTCAGAGTCGGATCCGTAGTTAGCCATGAGTGCATCCATCGATGGGGGGCTGCAAAGTTGGATAACTGTTCGGTTATTAGAAACACAATTTCTGTATGCAATTTGTATCAAGGGGCAGTACGATTGCAATTTCCATGAACTATTCCTACAGAGCAACCCGACCGAACCCGTTTCTCTGTCACCCCTGTTCGGCTTTATTCGGTTGACAGGGGTTTAATCCCCTAGGTGGTTCAATCCCTGCAGGGATTGGGTGAAACCCCTCCCTCCACTCAATCCCCACTAATCATCACAGTCTCCCTCCCTCCCTATCAACTGCTGTTCGGTTTATTTTGGGGTTTCAAGCATCAAGCAGAGGAGAAAATATGGGCACAAGTCACAACACATACTAATAAGACTTGCCAGTTGCAACTTATACAAAGCCGGCATTTCATATTCAAAATAAAAAAATTATTAGAAAAGAAATATCTTCATGTCCAGCAATCCATCTCTGAGGTACCAAGAGGAAGCATGCAGCTACAACAAGGTCTCTCTGATGCACAATGACAATGACAAGAAAGTTTCAAGAGAAGACACTAAGACACTGACAAGAAATAAGTTGTGCTATGTTATCAAGAAGCCCGCTTGTATATTAAGAACTCTCGGACAATCAAACCTGGATCATTAAACACGGAATTTATGTTGTACCTTGCAGAGCTTAAAAACAGTTAAAAATCCAAGAAAATCAATAAATGCATTTCAAACTGAAATTTTTGTATCAGTTAGGTATCCATCACGTGTGCATAAAATGGAACTTTTCATCCATCATATGATCATAGATTTGAAGAAAGATACTTTTCTATCTCTAAGACAAGATACTAGTCAATTAATTTCATCCTGCAAAGGCTGACCTACACAGGCAACATTCTGCTGATTTTACACCCACAAGAGTGAAAGATTGGAAGCTAGCACACCTCAAGAACACCACATATGTATATGTCACATTCCATAAACACAAAAATAAGGGAGCCTGGCTCAGGTCCAAGATCACAAAACGCTTATACTGTGCCACTTGTTAGCCAACTCACCAAAAACATTGCTAGCCAGTCATTCTAGTTCAGAGTAATAAAATGCACCAGATGAGAAAACCATTCTGCCAAGATCATAACATAGCTTTTTCTTTGTGAGATGGATTATGCCCAGAGCTATATCCAACATCAGTATGCGTTGAAGGCGATCCAAGTTCATGCAACAGTGCCCAGGAACTCAAATCAAGTCTTGATAGAAACTAGTCAGAACATCCAGATAACAGGCCACCAACGGTCCATTCGAATGTCTCGAGTTCCAGATGATAATTAACCTGTCGCTACCATTTCTACAAGCCTATATTATGGTATTGGTCGTTTGATGGTGATATTTCAAGTTTTGAACACATGATGCTAATGGCAAAACAGAATGCTGGAAGCACCTAGACATGTTACAAATATTATTACTTCTTTTGCATAAATACTGAATGATGGGCAATACTACTTGACTGACCAGCAACCAGCAACTAGAATTGCATCTGGTAGTGTTCACCCGGGGCATTTCCAGGAGTAAGGTGGACTGAGCTCTTGATTCAAGGCCAATAATTAGAGTACTAAGACTAGGTGTCCGAAGCAAGATAGTTTCAGCTAGGTTTTGAAACAATTTTCAGTTTTCACACTAACTGTTGGCAACGGCGTAGCCAGGCTTAGCTGACTCCCCAGGCAAAAAAAGGGCTAAAAAACACCCCCAAAAATTAACCCTAGTTTTATACAGGCATGTCAAAAGTCATGCTCCTCTCACAAGAACAAAAATTACTAAAATTAAACTGAAACAGAAATTACCAAAAGGCTTTCTACATTGAACTAACAAACTCTAAACCTCAGGAGCTAATCATCGATGATATTGAACATTTGAACGAAGCTATTGAAAGGAAAAATCATTCAAGTCAGCAAGGCATCAGGTAGTGTAAGTGGAAATTAGGATTTGGGAAGGGTCAGACGGGCTGAGGAGGAGTACCGTGCGGAGGCAGCGGAACGGAAGGACGGAGGGGCGGGCGGTGGCCCTCCTGGACGGGCAGCGGCGCACCCTCCTGGAGACGAACGGGCGAACGCGGGCGAGTGGCGGCGTGGGGTCGCCGGACGAGCGGCGGCGTTGATGCCCTCCTGGGGGCGGCCTCTTGGACGGCGGCAGCAGGGAAGGGGTTCGTCTACTGGGTAGTTCGTCCGCGACGGCTCCCCGACCGACCTGTGCGGGGGAAACCAGCAAACACCCACCCCACACGCACACTTCGGACCGGCCCATCGCTGGCGCAGGCGCCCCTGTTTTTTCCATTTTCATTTTTTGTTTTTTATTTGCTTTTCAAAAAACATTCGGGCTTTCAAAAAAGTTCTGAATTTTTTAAAATGTTCACCAATTAGAATTTTTGCAAACTCGGACTTCTCCCTCCTATTTTGGAAAAAAAAAGTTCATAACTTAGGGATAGAGCAATA
Source organism: Elymus sibiricus (assembly GCA_039707655.1). Classification (NCBI taxonomy): domain Eukaryota; kingdom Viridiplantae; phylum Streptophyta; class Magnoliopsida; order Poales; family Poaceae; genus Elymus; species Elymus sibiricus. The sequence continues at coordinate 262,496,847 of CM077674.1, forward strand.
GGAAAAAAAAAGTTCGTAACTTAGGGATATCATCCATGCATCTCCTCAAACGGTTTGTGATCACCTTTGCAGCTAGTTTATATAACACTGGGCATAGAGCAATAGGACGATATCGTGAGATGCTCTGTGGGTGACGTACCTTAGGGATCAAGGTTATGAAAGTGTCGTTGAGTCCTGCTGCTAGTTCACCCCCATTGAGAAAAGCAAGCGCCGCCTGGGTTACATCATATTGAAGTAATTTTTAATGACGCTGAAAAAAGCCTGCAGTAAAACCATCTACCCCGGACGCCTTTGAAGGGGCCATTTGGAAGAGAGCATCATGCACTTCGGACGGTTCGTACGGTTTACTCAGGAAATTGTTCATATTTGGCGTAACCCGATACGGTTTACTCAGGAACCCGATTAGGAACTTGATAGAACAAGCCGTCGCGCAGCCAAGGAACACGAGATCATTGTCGCATCCAGATTTCTTCCTGATGAAGAGCTTCGCGAAGTTTTATCATCGTGTTCTTCTCTTCATCTGATGGCCCTCGACCCACTGATTGCACGCGCAGTCTGTCCAAACGTTTCTGAAGTATGCGGACTGTTCTTGACAGGCTGCCGAACTCCCGGATCCCCCAAGGAGTGAGTTGGCGTTGTAGAGATCCCAGGAAGTCCACAATGCCTTGTAAATCCGGACCACGATTTTGGCTACGCCAAGTTTCATCAATTAGTTGATCATAGAAGGACTAGATGAGAGGACCTGATCAGTGGGTCTCACACACCCCTAGACCCTCGTGACCCCCGCGCCGCCAACCCTAGGCGACATGGGGGGAGATCACGCCGCCGGCCCTAGGCCTCCTCTCCTCGATCCCTCTCTCCCGCCACCACCGGAAATCACGTCGGGCGAAGCCTGTGCGGTGGGCTGTGACTGCGGCGACGGGGCATTCTCCCTCGCGCGCGGCGGCGAACCCTTCTGGCGGCGGCGACACACATCACGACGGTGATTCGGCGGCAAGGAGCGGCGGGATCCCGGTGGTCTGCGTGGCGGCGGCTACAGCAGAGGCGCGGCCACCCGCGCCGGAGGCGCTCCTGTGGTGGCGGCCGGGTTCGCGGATCTTGCCTGGCCTAGATGGGCTTGGGCGGGCCGGCGGCTCGGTTCTGCGGCGACGGGCAAGCGCAGTGGGCCTGACAACGCCGGCTGCTTAGGCACCGTGGTGGTGCCGCGACCGGTCAGGCGGTAGCGGCTGGATCCTTTTCGTCCAGTCCCCGGCAGAGAAGGCGGCGATCCATGCACAAGACGCTTGATGGAGGTTCTTCGAACAGATCTGGGTGAAAACCTGCTCTCGGCTAGCTGCCAAGGCCGGTGGTGGCGGCGCTGTTCTGCGTCGTTCCCTTCTTGAAGGCCTCGCCGTGGAGAAGTTCAAGGCCACTATCTGCTACCTCCGGGGAAAACCCTAGATCAGTAGATCGGATGACGGTGGCGCTCTTGTGTCGTTTCCCCCTTGGGGGGTCATTCTTGGAGGTGTACACGGGCTTGAGGGACCAGTGGATGGCTTCTTTGATGGAGCGGTGCTTCATCTTACACATTGATGGCGGCGGATCTCGGCGGCGTGGCGCAGTGGAGACTCGGCATCTGATGCGCGAAGATGGACTCGCGCAGGAGGAGGACGTTGTCTGACGTCATGGTTGTAGGAGATATGCCCTAGAGGTAGTAATAATAGTTATTTTGTATCTCCAAAAGTTTGTAATGAATGTTTATGTCCCATGCTATAACTGCAATGATTCTCGAGTCTGCAATATCCACGAGGCTCGGAGGGAAACTCATGTGCACGTGTGGTATAATAAACGGTAAAATGTATTCCTAGTCATGCCTCTAAGACTAGCTCAAGTATTACATGATGATCCTGTTTTCCTGATCATGGGCATGATTATGCCGGCAATTTTGAGGGCACAATGTTAGAAGAACACTTATGTTGAATCGACCCGAATTGATGTTATGCTATGAGATACATTCGTCACAAGTTAATGGTTTATAACACAGAGAAAGTTAATGTTTGCATAATTCCTTAGACCATGAGAGTATCGGTTCCTTCGTGCTTGCTTCGTGAACTTTGGGGTTTGTTAAACGTCATCCGTGAATGGGTGGCTATTACGGCGGCTTTCGGGTTCACGGAAAAGTATGACAAGGAACGAGATAGCTCAAGATTGGGATTTGCTCCTCCGACGATGGAGAGATATTCTCGGGCCCTCTCGGTGTTACAGTATCCATCATCGTTTGGCCAGACTCAATGTGATTTGATCACAGGGATGCCGGAACACGGAAACGAGAAAAGAGAACAAAACCGGTAACGAGGTAACTGGCATAGTGGACAAGTTGTTGATCCACGGGGATGCAGATAAATCTCACCTCGGGTTTTGTAACATATCGCGAAGCAACATGAATAGCACACGGCAACCGGAGGTTCACTCGGATATTTATTCGTGTGGGTATAGGGTCAATATGGGTGTCCACGGCTCCGATGTTGATCATTGATCGGAAAGTGTTCCGGGTCATGTCTATACTTCACCGAACCTATAGGGTCACACGCTTAAGGGTCATCTATCTGCTGAATACTAGACAGGGAGTCTGAGAGAAAGTCACCAGAAAAGTTTCGGAGACAACGGAAACGTTCCGGAGAGAACACCGGAATAGTTTCGGTAAAACTGAAAAGTTGTTTCGGAGTATACCATTAAGTCAAATTGGTTTCGGCACATGCCTGGAAATTCTTGGAGGCTGCCAGAATTGTTCTGGAAACTTCTGGGATTTTTTCGGGATAAAAACCGGAAATGTTCCGGAGCTGCCGGAACCGCTTTGGTTGCTTTTTGCTGAAGAAAATCATTGATCCGGAAATGTTTTGGAATGCGTCCAGAATTGTTTTAGTGGGTACTGGAATTATTCGAAGACTCACAGAAATATTTTCGGATTTAATGATCGCAGAAAAATGTCTTCATGAATAGTGAAAGTGCTTTTTGGGTTGCTTTTTGGAAAGCCACCTTTTGAGGCTTTTCCCAAAGTTCTAGAAGGAATTGGCTTGCAAGGGAAGGAACCCCTTTTGGGGGCCCCCCATGGGGTGGCTGGCCAAGGGTGGAGCTCCACATGGCTTCCTTTTTATGCCCATAATGCCCATTATGTGTGACATAAGGCATGGGTGTTTTGGTATTTTTTAGTACCACCCTTCCCGTTGGCTTTCCTATAAATAGAGGTGGAGAGGAGCTCTCCACACTCACTCTAACTCTCATACACATGCCATGCATTATCTGGCTTTCTCTCTCCCTCCCACGAAATAGTTTCGTAGAGCCGAAAGGCTGTCTGGGTTCCGGCAGGAACTAGTTCTGGACGGCGAAGCCCTGCCGGATAGCTGACACCGTATGTGTGCAACCCCGTAGAGAGGTCGTAGGTTCGATCTTTTGCCCGAGGGGCTGTTCAATGGTCCTCCCGAAGGGCTGTCCGAGTTACCGTTCGAGCTTCGAGGGTCGTCCCGAAGGGCTGTCCGTGACATCGTCCGGGGGACTGTCCGACCGCCTCCCGAAGGGCTGTCCGACAAGGGAGTACATCCTCGTGGTTGGGAGGTTGTAAATCCTAGCTGCGGGGATCTGCACCGACGATCTACATCGACTCTACTTCCGCTGCGCTATGAGTCAGTAATGATCAGATCAAACCTTGTATGCAGTCCCCATAGTGGTCCTGGGCGTGCTCGCTGTACCGATTTTTTTTTGTTTTCTGTCGCGTTCCCCTACAGTGGCATCAAGAGCCTTCTATGCGTAGATGCAGGTTACGATCTAGAATACATAGAGATGTATGGGTATTGCATAATATAATTTTGTAGTAGATGAGATCTATTGCTGAAAATTATTTATGCGGGTGGCAGATGAAATCTGTTACCCGATGTTCTTGTTGCTTCCCTAGAATTTGCGTATTTCTGATCTTGAAACGGCATGGTGGAATTTCACAAAGTTCTGGCAATCCGCGATCCTGATTGATCAACGAAGTGCTATCAGTTCTTTGGGTTCCACCATAGTTAAGAGAAAGATGAAATTTCGCAGACGAAAGGGCAATGCAGATATGATCTGCACGGGGGTCATGCGTATGACGAAGTTCAGTATGGGGCTCGAGATTTTATTATCTCTTGTTTTCATACACCCCGCAAAGTTAATCTAACGACTTGAATAATCATACTTGATGATAAACGTTGGTAGCTACGGTTTAAGTTAAAACCTTAGAAGCCACGTAAAATAAAATTTTGCATAAACCAATTAGAGGCGTCTAACTTGGTTTTACAGGATGTGCATATGATGTGGTATAGCAGTTTTCATATTAATTCGATTATGTATGAGATGACTATATGATTTAAATTTACTAACACGACCTGCGTGTCATGATTCGGCATGATGGCTGGAGCCATATGATTGTCACTTTAATGACCTGCGTGTCAACCTTAAGTAATGCACTTATTTTATTAGCTATAGAGATAGCAATATTATCTGGTGCATCGACAAGGTGGTGGCAATCTTTGCGAAGGTGAACACTGACGCAAATGCCGAAGACGAAGAAATTAAAGACTTCTCCGTCAGAAAGGGCTATACCATATCATGCTATTATGAATTGCCTGAGATGTTTATCCCTTATGATGCACCCTTTTGATTGCGCGGTAGTCGCTTTTTATTAGGGTGATCTCTCACTTAAAAATATCAAGTAGTTAGTGTTCTCCCAAGTGTAGCACCGTCACGGCACCTATCTTTTCGGAGTACGTCATGTTTCCATGAGTACAAACGATTAGATAAGTGTGAGGCGGGTGAGTTGAGACCTCGCAGCGAGATCACTTGGTTGTCTTGACGTTCAGGCAGGAAAGTCCTGAGCTCGGAACACGCCCATCGAAAGATGAACAAGAATCACATTGAGATGTGATCGGCAAGTTGGCCTACCGATTGAAGTTCCCGTCATCAGTGATGTTCTCATCAATGGCGTGAAATTTAAATGCGGATATTGAATCACCCACAATCAATTATGAGAGATATTGATTTGAGTGGGAGTGCACTTTAGAATAAAATTGTTTATTCACTAGTGCAAATTAATTATGAACAAAGTCTAAGTGAAACTTGTGTTTACCGTTGTAGATCAAATGGCTCGCAACACCGCGTTCAACTTAGGCCCGATGTTAGAGAAAGAGAAGTTAGCTGCGACTGGAAACAACTATGCGGACTGAGTCCGTAACCTGAGGATTGTCCTTAGGAGCGCTAAGAGAATGTATGTGCTTGAAACTCCTCTTCCAGCTAGACCGGCGGCAACTGCCCCGGAAGATGAACAAAATGTCTGGGGAACTAAGGATGATGATTACAACTTAGTGCAGTGCCTCATGCTAGCTTGCATGAGTCCAGAGCTTCAAAAACGTTTTGAATTCCATAACGCCCGTGATATGATTCGGGAATTGGATGCTCTGTACAAGGAAACCGCCCGGTCTGAACGATTTGATATCATGAAGACCGTGATGGATTGCAAGATGGCTGAGGGCAGTTTAGTTGGCGAACACGTGGTCAAAATGATTGGCTACGCTGAAAGGCTTAAAACCCTGGAATTTCCAATTCCATCAGCCCATATGATGGACATGTTGCTTGCTTCACTCCCCCCGTCTTACGACGGTTTTACCATGAACTACAACATGAGTGGGATGGAGAAGACACCGAATGAAGTGCTCGCCATGCTGAAAACTGCGGAAGGAGGACTGCGGAAAAATCGCAAGCAAGTGTTGCTTGTGAATAAAACCGCCAGTTTCAAAAAGAAAGGCAAGTCCAAGAAGGGCAAGGGCGCCGGTAAGACCGGCTCCCAAAGCAACTCTAAGGGCGGAGCCAAGAATGAAACTGAGTGCTTCTACTGCAAGGGCACAGGACACTGGAAGAGAAACTGCAAGAAGTATCTGGAAGATAAGAAGTCCGGGAAAACCGGAAAAGGTATAACTGTTATACAGGTTAATGTCATTGACGTTTTGCTTGCTAGTGAAAATTCTAAGTCTTGGGTATTTGATACCGGATCGGTTGCTCACATTTGCAACTCGATACAGGGGCTTCAGAAGGTGCACAAGCTAGCAAAGAATGAAGTCGTGATGCGCGTCGGGAACGACGCTGGGATCGCCGCTCAAGCCATCGGCATTATGCCTCTACGTCTCCCTTCAGGATTTACCTTAGAACTAAGTAACTGTTATTTTGTTCAGGCATTGTGTAGAAACATTATCTCTGGATCATGTTTAGTGCACGATGGGTACTCTTACAAGTCTGAGAACAATGGTTGTTCACTTTATTGTAAGGATATGTTTTATGGATTTGCACCCATTGTTGGGGGCCTTTTCATACTAAATCTTGAATGTGGAAATGATGTCTTTAACATGAATGCTAAACGCCTTAAGAAGGCTGATACCACCACCACTTACTTGTGGCACTATCGGCTTGGCCACATCGGAAAGAAACGCATGCAAAGACTCCATAAAGATGGAGTTTTACCGTCCTTTGACTTTGAATCATTTGACACATGTGAAGCTTGTCTAATGGGGAAAATGACCAAGACGCCGTTTATGGGTCATCCTGAACGGGCGGGTGAATTATTGGAAATAATACATAGTGATGTATGTGGTCCAATGAGCACAGCCGCACGGGGTGGGTATTTCTACTTCGTGACTTTTACTGATGATTTAAGTCGGTATGGCTATATCTACTTGATGAAGCATAAGTCGGAAACCTTTGAAAAGTTCAAAGAATTTCAGAATGAGGTAGAAAATCATCGTAACAAAAGGATTAAGTTTTTGTGATCAGATCACGAGGGCGAATATCTTAGTCATGAGTTTAGCCAACATCTGAGTGACCGTGGAATCGTTTCACAGCTTACGCCTCCCGGAACTCCACAGAGAAACGGAGTATCGGAAAGACGTAACCGAACCCTGTTAGACATGGTAAGGTCGATGATGTCTCTTACAGATCTGCCGATATATTTTTGGGGTCACACACTAGAAACCGCTGCTCACACATTAAACAGAGCACCGTCTAAGTCTGTTGAGACGACACCATACGAGTTATGTCATGGGAAGAAACCCAGTTTGTCGCATCTAAAAATTTGGGGTTGTGAAGCTTATGTAAAACATTTACAACCAAGCAAACTCGATCCTAGATCAGGCAAATGTTACTTTGTAGGTTATCCCAAGGAAACAGTTGGGTATTCTTTCTACCACCCGTCCGATAACAAAGTGTTTGTTGCAAGGTATGGGGTTTTTCTTGAGAAAGAGTTTCTCACAAAAGAATTAAGTGGGAGGACAGTACAACTTAATGAGATTAGTGAATCTTCGGCAACCGTTGTTATGGCTAAGGAACCGGAAGAAATTCCGCAAATTATCCCTACAACCGAGCCGGAAGTTGTCACATGTGATGCGGAAACTTCAGACAATGTTGTAACTGAACCGCGCAGATCAGGTAGGGCTATCCAGCCACCTGAGTGGTTTCATAACGAAATCTTCATTCTTGAAGACGATGAACCTGCGCACTACAAGGAAGCGATGGTGGGGCCTAGCTCAAGGGAATGGCACAAAGCCATGAAATCCAAAATGGAATCCATGTACGAAAATCAAATTTGAAACTTGGTAGAACTTCCAGAAGGCGTTAAGTCCATTGGTTGTAAATGATTTTTCAAAAGAAAGACAGACGCGGATGGTAACATTACTATCCATAAAGCTAGACTTGTCGCGAAAGGGTTCACACAAGTTCCGGGAGTGGACTACGACGAGACTTTCTCGCCCGTAGCTATGCTTAAGTCCGTTCGGATATTGTTAGCAATTGCTGCTTATTTCTATTATGAAATATGGCAGATGGACGTCAAAACGGCTTTCCTAAATGGAAATCTCAAAGAAGATGTATACATGATACAGCCTGAAGGTTTTGTCATTCATGAGGATGCTGGAAAGGTATGCAAACTTCAGAAGGCCATTTATGGTCTGAAGCAAGCATCAAGGAGCTGGAACATTCGTTTTGATGAAGTAGTCAAAGAGTTTGGCTTCATCAGGAATGACGAAGAATCTTGTGTTTACAAGAAGTTTAGTGGGAGCGCAAAAGCATTCCTAATCTTGTATGTGGATGACATATTGTTGATTGGGAATGACATGAATTTCCTTAGAGAAATAAAAGACTCATTGAAGAAGAGTTTTTCAATGAAAGACTTAGGCGAAGCGGCATATGTATTGGGCATCAGGATCTATAGAGATAGATCAAAACACCTGATAGCGCTTAGCCAAAGCACGTACATTGACAAGGTGTTGAAAAGGTTCAACATGGAGAACTTCAAGAAATGCCTACTCCCCATGTCACCTGGCACAGTGCTTTGCAAGAATCAGTGTCCTCGGACTCTCGATGAGCGAGTACAAATGAATGATGTTCCATATGCTTCGGCAGTTGGTTCTATTATGTATGCCATGCTATGTACAAGATCGGATGTTTCCTATGCGCTAAGTGTTAGCAGCCGGTACCAAAGTGATCCAGGATTGGAACACTGGACCGCAGTCAAAAATATTCTTAAGTACCTCAGAAGGACCAAGGATTTACTCCTTGTGTACGGAGGTGATGAAGAGCTCATTGTAAGTGGTTACACTGATGCAGGCTTCATGACTGACCCAGATGACTTCAAATCTCAATCAGGCTATGTTTTCATATTGAACGGTGGCGCAGTTGATTGGAAAAGTTCCAAACAAAAGACTGTGGCAGATTCTACGACGGAGGCGGAATATGTTGCAGCTTCAGAAGCCTCCAAGGAGGCGGTCTGGATCAAGCAATTTCTTGAAGACCTTGGTGTGGTTCCAAGAGCGCTAGACCCGGTGGAGATCTATTGTGATAATAGTGGCGCCGTGGCTCAGGCTAGGGAGCCATCTTCGCACCATAAGACAAGACATATTGAACGCAAATATAAACTCATTCGACATCATGTCGAAGCGGGTTTAGTGAAAGTACGCAAAGTTCACACGGATCTGAACGTGTCAGACCCGATGACAAAGCCTCTACCACGAGCAAAACATGAGCAGCACCGAATAGCCATTGGTGTTAGGGAAGCCATGTAACTGGATTATGACTCTAGTGCAAGTGGAAGTCTGTAGGAGATATGCTGTAACACCCCCTTGTAATATGTTACAGTGATCATCTTCTAATCATGCCAAGTCATCTTCATTTGCAGTGCTAAATCATCATTTGTTCATATCTCATTTCAAATTCCACTTTAAACAAAAATTCAAAATGCAAGTCAAAATAAAAGTTGATCAGATTTTAAAACAAAATAGTTCATAATATTGCAAATAATCCCAAAGCAATTAAAAAAATTATACCAACATTAATTGAATTCTTAATTTGACTTTAGCAACCAAAACAGTACCCAAAACAGCCTTATTAAATCCATTTTCATTTTTTGAAAAATAAAGTGAATTCAATTCAGTCCCAAACTTTTTGTGACAGTGCTAGACATTACCTAGTAATTAATTTGGCAAGTTATGTAATTTACAAAAGTCATTTGCTAGCTAAAAGAAAATGCAACAGAAAAGAATAAAAAGAAACAACAGAAGAAATAAAGAAAAAGGAAAAAGAACAGAACGCACTGTTGGACTGGGCTCTACGTGCACACAGTGCGGCCCAGCCCAACAGCGCCGGCCTTTCATCAACCTCCTGCCGCGCAGGAGGCCGGCCGAGAGCGCGCGCTCGCGCTCGTCCCTGCCGAGCCGCCTCGCCACCCGCGCCGCTACAGTCGCCGCGGGGTGGATAAGATCTCCACCGCGGACGTCCTGGACCGGCCGAGATCTTTTTCCCCCTTCCCCACGCGCTGCTGCAGCTCCCCTCTGCCATGGCCGCCGCTGCCTTCGCCGCCCGCGTAGCTACCGCCGTCCCCGCATCCCCGGAGTGTGCCAGAACGCTTCGCTGGCCTCGACTGCGACGACTGCGGCCTTCCATTTGACCGGACGAGTCCCACATCGACGCCAATGAGCTCTTCTTCCTCCTCGGCTCCGACGAATTTCGGCGACGAATCCGGCGCCACTAAGCCTTCCCCGAGCCCATTTTGCACCTCTGCAGGCTCACCTGGAGCACCTCCGTCTTTCCCCTCATCTCTCTCTCTCTCGGTCGCCCTCTAGCTGCCATTCCCGACGTGACCGAGCCCGCCTCCGTGCGAGCTCGTCGCCGGCGACCCTGTTGGAAATATGCCCTAGAGGCAATAATAAATTGGTTATTATTATATTTCCTTGTTCATGATAATCGTTTATTATCCATGCTATAATTGTATTGATTGGAAACTCAAATACATGTGTGGGTACATAGACAACACTGTGTCCCTAGTAAGCCTCTAGTTGACTAGCTCGTTGATCAAAGATGGTTAAGGTTTCCTAGCCATGGACATGAGATGTCATTTGATAACGGGATCACATCATTAGGAGAATGATGTGATGGACAAGACCCAAACTGTAAACGTAGCATTTGATCGTGTCAGTTTATTGCTATTGTTTTCTGCATGTCAAGTATCTGTTCCTTTGACCATGAGATCATGCAACTCACTGACACCGGAGGAATACCTTGTGTGTATCAAACGTCGCAACGTAACTGGGTGACTATAAAGGTGCTCTACAGGTATCTCCGAGGGTGTCTGTTGGGTTGGCATGGATCAAGACTGGGATTTGTTACTCCGTATGACGGAGAGGTATCTCAGGGCCCACTCGGTAATACAACATCACAATGAGCCTTGCAAGCAATGTGACTAAAGTGTTAGCCACGAGATCTTGTATTACGGAACGAGTAAAGAGACTTGCCGGTAACGAGATTGAACTAGGTATAGAGATACCGACGATCGAATCTCGGGCAAGTAACATACCGAAGAACAAAGGGAACAGCATACGGGATTAACTGAATCCTTGACATAGAGGTTCGACCGATAAAGATCTTCGTAGAATATGTAGGAGCCAATATGGGCATCCAGGTCCCGCTATTGGTTATTGGCCGTAGAGGTGTCTCGGTCATGTCTACATAGTTCTCGAACCCGCAGGGTCTACACACTTAACGTTTGGTGACGATTAGTATAATTGAGTTATTATGTTGGTGACCGAAAGTTGTTCGGAGTCCCGAATAAGATCCCGGACATGACGAGGATCTCCGGAGTAGTCCGGAGGTAAAGATTGATATATGTGATAATAGTGTTTTGATCTCTGGAAGAGTTCCGGAGTTCACCGGAAGGGGTTCCGGATGTTTACCGAAGTGTTCGGGTGCAGAAACACTTTATATGAGCCAAAGGGATAAAGCCCACGAGGTATTGGAAAGTGCAAAAAGTAGTTTTGCTGCCGCGTAAGCGGTACTACCGCTTGGTGAAGCGGTACTACCGCCCGAGCGGTACTACCGCTTGTGTGAAGCGGTACTACCGCCCGAGCGGTACTACCGCTTGTGTGAAGCGGTACTACCGCTTGTGCGCGGCTGTGCACGATTCGGCAGGGTCCGAATTGGACTCTTTTCCTGCGGGCCAAACCGACCTTGTGCGGGCAAAACCGACCCGGAGGAGGCTTTTACTCCAAGTTTAGACCCCAAGGCTCAACATATAAATAGAGGGGCAGGGCTAGCACACGGGACACATCAGGATTTCCCAAGCCGTGTGCCGGCAACCCTAGCCCTCTAGTTCCTCCGTCATAATCTCCGTAGTGCTTGGCGAAGCCCTGCAGAGATTGTTCCTCACCACCATCACCATGCCGTCGTGCTGCTGGAACTCAACCACTACTTCACCATCGCTCGCTGGATCGAGGAGGTGAAGGCGTCATCAAGCCGTACGTGTGTTGAACGCGGAGGTGCCGTCCGTTCGGCACTAGATCGGAAGGATCGTGATTGGATCGCGGGACGCTCGGCGATTTGGATCGCGAAGACGTTCGACTACATCAACCGCGTTTATTAACGCTTCCGCTTAGCGATCTACAAGGGTATGTAGATTCACTCTCCCTCTCGTAGATGCTCATCACCATGGATAGATCTTGCGTGTGCGTAGGAAATTTTTTGTTTCCCATGCAACGTTCCCCAACAGTGGTATCAGAGCTAGGTCTATGCGTAGATGAGATCTCGAGTAGAACACAAACGAGTTGTGGGCGTGGGTGTATACATATTGCTTGCCGTTACTAGTTGATATTTGATTCGGCGGTACTGTGAGATGAAGCGGCCCGGACCGACATTACGCGTACACTTACGCGAGACAGGTTCCTTCAACTAACATGTAACTTCGTTGCATAAAGATGGCTAGCGGGTGTCTGTCTCTCTCACTTTAGTTGAATCGATTTCAATGAAGAGGGTTCTTTTAGAAGATCAAAAAGCAATCACTACACCACGTTGTGGTTTTGCGTAGGTAAGAACGGTTCTTGCAAACCCGTAGCAGCCACGTAAAATTTGCAACAACAATTAGAGGACGTCTAACTTGTTTTTGCAGGGTATGATGTGATATGATATGGCCAATTACATGATGAGATATATGTGATGTATGAGATGATCATGTTTTGTATAGAATATCACGACTTGCATGTCGATGAGTACGGCAACTGGCAGGAGCCATAGAGTTGTCTTTAATTATTGTATGACCTGCGTGTCAATCATTAAGCGCTATGTAATGCTTTACTTTATCGCTAAACGTTAGCTATAGTCGTGGAAGCAACAGTCAGCGCGACAACCTTATGGCGACACGTTGATGGAGATCAAGATGATGGAGATCATGGTGTCATGCCGGTGACGATGGAGATCATGCCGGTGCTTTGGAGATGGAGATCAAAAGCACAAGTTCATGGCCATATCATGTCACTTATGATTTGCATGTGATGTTAATCCTTTTATGCATCTTATTTTGCTTAGGACGACGGTAGCATTATAAGGTGATCCCTCACTTAAATTTCAAGATAAATTGTGTTCTCCCCAAGTGTGCACCGTTGCGAAAGTTCGTCGTTTCGAGACACGCCGTGATGATCGGGTGTGATAGACTCTACGTTCGCATACAACGGGTGTAAGCCATGTTACACGTGCGGAACACTCGGGTTAAACTTGACGAGCCTAGCATGTACAGACATGGCCTCGGAACACAAGAGACCGAAAGGTCGAACATGAGTCATATAGTAGATATGATCAACATGAAGATGTTCACCATTGAAACCACCTCAACTCACGTGATGATCGGACTTGAGTTGGTGGATTTGGATCATGTTACACTCGAATGATCGGAGGGATGTCAATTTGAGTGGGAGTTTTTTAAGTAATATGATTAACTAAACTCATTATCTAAAGAACAATAGTCTAAGTTGTCTTTGCAATATTCATGTTGTAGATCATGGCTCGCGCAGTAGCACCCCTGAATTTTAATGCGTTCCTAGAGAAAGCTAAGTTGAAAGATGATGGAAGTAACTTTGTGGACTGGGCCCGTAATCTAAGGATTATCCTTACGGCTTCCCAGAAGGCTTATGTCCTTGATGCACCGCTTGGTGATCCACCCGCTCCAGTTGAGTCTCTAGACGTTGTGAACGCCTGGCAGGCTCGTTCTGATGATTACTCAATAGTTCAATGTGCAATGTTGTATGGCTTAGAACCGGGACTTCAAAGACGTTTTGAACGTCATGGAGCATATGAGATGTTCCAGGAGTTGAAGTTTATCTTTCAGAAGAATGCCCGGATCGAGAGATATGAGATCTCCGATAAGTTCTATGCTTGCAAGATGGAGGAGAACGGGTCTATCAGTGATCACGTGCTCAGAATGTCTGGGTACTCCACCCGTCTGGCTGAGTTAGGGATGCCCCTTCCGCCAGAGGCTATCACTGACAGAGTTCTTCAATCATTGCCACCTAGCTACAAGAGCTTCGTGTTGAACTATAACATGCACGGGATGAACAAGTCAGTCGCCGAGCTGTTTGCGATGCTGAAAGCCGCTGAGTCTGAAATTCAGAAGGAGCATCAAGTGTTGATGGTCAATAAAACCACTAGTTTCAAGAAAAATGGCAAGGGTAAGAAGGGTAACTCCAAGCAGAGTGGCAAAGCAGTTGCTCCTCTCGTGAAGAAACCCAAGGCTGGACCCAAACCAGAAACTGTGTGTTTTCATTGCAAGGGAACTGGACACTGGAAGCGGAACTGCCCCAAGTATTTGGCTGACAAGAAGGCGGCCAACAACAAACAAGGTATATATGATATACATGTTATTGATGTGTACCTTACCAACTCACGTTGTAGTGCCTGGGTATTTGATACCGGTGCGGTTGCTCATATTTGCAACTCAAAACAGGAACTGCGGAATAGACGGAGGCTGGCAAAGGACGAAGTGACGATGCGCGTGGGAAATGGTTCCAAGGTTGATGTGATCGCCGTCGGCACGCTCGCTCTTCGATTACCGTCGGGATTAGTGATGAACCTAAATAAGTGTTATTTGGTGCCTGCGTTAAGCATGAACATTATATCTGGATCTTGTTTATTGCGAGACGGTTACTCATTTAAATCAGAGAATAATGGTTGTTCTATTTATATGAGTAATATCTTTTATGGTCATGCACCCAATGTAAGGGGTTTATTCTTATTGAATCTCGATAGTAATGATACACATGTTCATAACATTGATGCCAAAAGATGTAGAATTGATAATGATAATACCACTTTCTTGTGGCACTGCCGTTTAGGTCATATTGGCGTAAAACGCATGAAGAAGCTCCATGCTGATGGACTTTTGGAATCACTTGATTTTGAATCACTTGACACATGTGAGCCATGCCTCATGGGCAAGATGACTAAAACGCCGTTCTCTGGAACAATGGAACGGGCAAGTGACTTATTGGAAATCATACATACTGATGTGTGCGGTCCGATGAGCATTGAGGCGCGCGGTGGTTATCGTTACTTTCTCACCTTCACTGATGACTTAAGTAGATATGGGTATATTTACTTAATGAAACACAAGTCTGAAACATTTGAAAAGTTCAAACAATTTCAGAGTGAAGTTGAGAATCATCGTAACAAGAAGATTAAATGCCTACGATCTGATCGAGGAGGAGAATATCTGAGTTATGAGTTTGGCAGTCACTTAAGACAGTGTGGAATTGTTTCACAATTGACACCGCCTGGAACACCACAGCGTAATGGTGTGTCCGAACGTCGTAATCGAACCTTATTGGATATGGTGCGATCTATGATGTCTCTTGCCGATTTGCCACTATCGTTTTGGGGTTATGCATTAGAGACAGCTGCATTCACTTTAAATAGGGCACCATCGAAATCCGTTGAGACGACGCCATATGAACTTTGGTTTGGCAAGAAGCCAAAGCTGTCGTTTCTTAAAGTTTGGGGATGTGATGCTTATGTCAAAAAGCTTCAGCCTGAAAAGCTGGAACCCAAAGCGGAGAAATGCGTCTTCATAGGATACCCAAAAGAGACAGTTGGGTATACCTTCTACCTCAGATCCGAAGGCAAAGTGTTTGTCGCTAAAAACGGAACGTTTCTTGAGAAAGAGTTTCTCTCGAAAGAATTGAGTGGGAGGAAGATAGAACTTGATGAGGTTGTTGAACCTTTACTTCAACCTGAGAGTAGCGCAGCGCAGAAAGTTGTTTCTGTGGAGCCTACATTAGCTGAAGAGGAAGTTAATGATGATGATCATGAAGCTTTGGATCAAGTTGCTATCGAACCTCGTAGGTCGACAAGGACGCGTACTGCTCCCGAGTGGTACGGCAACCCTGTCTTAGACATCATGTTGTTAGACAACGATGAACCTACGAGCTATGGAGAAGCGATGATGAGCCCGGATTCCGAGAAGTGGTTAGAGGCCATGAAATCCGAGATGGGATCCATGTATGAAAACAAAGTATGGACTTTGGAAGTATTACCTGAAGGGCGTAAGGCCATTCAGAACAAATGGATCTTTAAGAGGAAGACGGACGCGGACGGTAATGTCACCGTCTATAAAGCTCGACTTGTGGCAAAGGGTTTTTCACAAGTTCAAGGAGTTGACTACGATGAGACCTTCTCACCCGTAGCGATGCTTAAGTCCGTCAGAATCATGTTAGCAATAGCTGCCTTTTTCGATTATGAAATTTGGCAGATGGATGTCAAAACAGCGTTCCTTAACGGTTTCCTTAAGGAAGAGTTGTATATGATGCAACCAGAAGGTTTTGTCGATCCAGAGAATGCTGACAAAGTTTGCAAACTCCAGCGATCCATTTATGGACTGGTGCAAGCATCTCGGAGTTGGAATCTTCGTTTTGATGAGGTGATCAAAGCGTTCGAGTTTATACAAGTTTACGGAGAAGCTTGTATTTACAAGAAAGTGAGTGGGAGCTCTATAGCGTTTCTAATATTATATGTGGATGACATATTGCTGATTGGAAACAATATAGAAATGCTGGAAAGCGTAAAGGAATATTTGAACAAGAGTTTTTCAATGAAGGACCTAGGAGAAGCTGCTTTCATATTAGGCATCAAGATCTATAGAGATAGATCAAGACGCTTAATAGGACTTTCACAAAGCACATACCTTGATAAGATTTTGAAGAAGTTCAAAATGGATCAGTCCAAGAAGGGGTTCTTGCCTGTTTTGCAAGGTGTAAAGTTGAGTAAGACTCAATGCCCAGTGACTGCAGAAGATAGAGAAAAGATGAGTGTCATCCCCTATGCTTCAGCCATAGGCTCTATCATGTATGCAATGCTGTGCACAAGACCCGATGTCAGCCTTGCCATAAGTATGGTCGGAAGGTTTCAAAGTGATCCAGGAATGGAACACTGGACGGCGGTCAAGAATATCCTGAAGTACCTGAAAAGGACTAAGGACATGTTTCTCGTTTATGGAGGTGATCAAGAGCTCGTCGTAAAGGGTTACGTCGATGCAAGCTTTGACACTGATCCGGATGACTCTAAGTCGCAAACCGGATACGTATTTATTCTTAATGGGGGTGCGGTTAGCTGGTGCAGTTCCAAGCAAAGCGTGGTAGCAGATTCTACATGCGAAGCGGAGTACATCGCTGCCTCGGAGGCGGCGAAGGAAGGTGTCTGGATGAAGGAGTTCATGACAGATCTTGGAGTAGTGCCTAGTGCGCTTAACCCAATGACTCTGTTTTGTGATAATACTGGTGCCATTGCTCTAGCCAAGGAACCAAGATTTCACAAGAGGACCAGACACATAAAACGACGTTTCAATTCCATCCGCGATTACATCAAGGAGGACGACATAAATATTTGCAAAGTACACACGGATCTAAATGTTGCAGATCCGATGACTAAACCTCTTCCAAGGGCTAAACATGAACAACACCAGAACTGCATGGGTGTTCGATTCATTACAATGTAAATCACATAGTGATGTGAACTAGATTATTGACTCTAGTGCAAGTGGGAGACTGTTGGAAATATGCCCTAGAGGCAATAATAAATTGGTTATTATTATATTTCCTTGTTCATGATAATCGTTTATTATCCATGCTATAATTGTATTGATTGGAAACTCAAATACATGTGTGGGTACATAGACAACACTGTGTCCCTAGTAAGCCTCTAGTTGACTAGCTCGTTGATCAAAGATGGTTAAGGTTTCCTAGCCATGGACATGAGATGTCATTTGATAACGGGATCACATCATTAGGAGAATGATGTGATGGACAAGACCCAAACTGTAAACGTAGCATTTGATCGTGTCAGTTTATTGCTATTGTTTTCTGCATGTCAAGTATCTGTTCCTTTGACCATGAGATCATGCAACTCACTGACACCGGAGGAATACCTTGTGTGTATCAAACGTCGCAACGTAACTGGGTGACTATAAAGGTGCTCTACAGGTATCTCCGAGGGTGTCTGTTGGGTTGGCATGGATCAAGACTGGGATTTGTTACTCCGTATGACGGAGAGGTATCTCAGGGCCCACTCGGTAATACAACATCACAATGAGCCTTGCAAGCAATGTGACTAAAGTGTTAGCCACGAGATCTTGTATTACGGAACGAGTAAAGAGACTTGCCGGTAACGAGATTGAACTAGGTATAGAGATACCGACGATCGAATCTCGGGCAAGTAACATACCGAAGAACAAAGGGAACAGCATACGGGATTAACTGAATCCTTGACATAGAGGTTCGACCGATAAAGATCTTCGTAGAATATGTAGGAGCCAATATGGGCATCCAGGTCCCGCTATTGGTTATTGGCCGTAGAGGTGTCTCGGTCATGTCTACATAGTTCTCGAACCCGCAGGGTCTACACACTTAACGTTTGGTGACGATTAGTATAATTGAGTTATTATGTTGGTGACCGAAAGTTGTTCGGAGTCCCGGATAAGATCCCGGACATGACGAGGATCTCCGGAGTAGTCCGGAGGTAAAGATTGATATATGTGATAATAGTGTTTTGATCTCCGGAAGAGTTCCGGAGTTCACCGGAAGGGGTTCCGGATGTTTACCGAAGTGTTCGGGTGCAGAAACACTTTATATGAGCCAAAGGGATAAAGCCCACGAGGTATTGGAAAGTGCAAAAAGTAGTTTTGCTGCCGCGTAAGCGGTACTACCGCTTGGTGAAGCGGTACTACCGCCCGAGCGGTACTACCGCTTGTGTGAAGCGGTACTACCGCCCAAGCGGTACTACCGCTTGTGTGAAGCGGTACTACCGCTTGTGCGCGGCTGTGCACGATTCGGCAGGGTCCGAATTGGACTCTTTTCCTGCGGGCCAAACCGACCTTGTGCGGGCAAAACCGACCCGGAGGAGGCTTTTACTCCAAGTTTAGACCCCAAGGCTCAACATATAAATAGAGGGGCAGGGCTAGCACACGGGACACATCAGGATTTCCCAAGCCGTGTGCCGGCAACCCTAGCCCTCTAGTTCCTCCGTCATAATCTCCGTAGTGCTTGGCGAAGCCCTGCAGAGATTGTTCCTCACCACCATCACCATGCCGTCGTGCTGCTGGAACTCAACCACTACTTCACCATCGCTCGCTGGATCGAGGAGGTGAAGGCGTCATCAAGCCGTACGTGTGTTGAACGCGGAGGTGCCGTCCGTTCGGCACTAGATCGGAAGGATCGTGATTGGATCGCGGGACGCTCGGCGATTTGGATCGCGAAGACGTTCGACTACATCAACCGCGTTTATTAACGCTTCCGCTTAGCGATCTACAAGGGTATGTAGATTCACTCTCCCTCTCGTAGATGCTCATCACCATGGATAGATCTTGCGTGTGCGTAGGAAAATTTTTGTTTCCCATGCAACGTTCCCCAACAGACCCCTCGGTGACCATATGGTCATGCGCCGATGCCCGTTGAGCTCGCACGCGCACGTAGAGGCCTTCTAGCCATTTAGTTTGCTCGTTAACGCGCCGCATCACCGTTTCCTCTCGCGCCCGACTCCGGCCGTCCACTGATGAGCTCACCGCCGACGAACCTGGCCTCCGCAGCCCCTGTCATGGCCACCACTCGACGCGGCATCGAATGCCCGATCGAATGAGCCAAGCCACGCCTCGTTTGGACCCCTGTAGCCGATTCCCGACCACCGCCCGCCGCGCGCCGCCGTGCGAAATGGTCGCCGGAGCAACTCCGGCGACGGCGCCGACGTGGTGCTGACATGGGCGCCTCTGGGCCCCACCCCTGAGCCACTGACGCTGGGCCCCACGGCCACGTTGACCGGTCAGCGGTCGCTGCTGACTGCTGACTGGGCAGCCCAGCCACTGACATGCGGGCCCCATGTTTAATAAAATGTTTTTATAAATAAATAATTTGTTAATTAATTTAATTACTAATTAGTCACTGACAGGACGGTCCCACCTGTTAATTACCCTAATTAACTAAATTAAACTCTGTTAAAGTAAAACAGTCACTGACCAGTGGGATCCACTGGTCAGGTTTGACCCTGGCCAGCTGGAATTTGATCGATGACATCATCCAGACGTCATGCTGACGTCACATGTCACTGTTTCGGATAATTCGGATTTAATAATTAAAACAATTCCAGAAATTCAATAAAACTTTGAAAAATCATATAAAATAAACCGTAACTCGGATGAAAATAATTTATATATGAAAAATGATCAGAAAAATATGACGAATCCGAATATGCCCTCCACATACCTGTCAGCCCTCTCTAACATGATGAACATGGAACTTCCCCCTTCGATTCATCTGGCCGATAATTGCCCGGAGCTGGTAAAACACCTCCAGATGTTTTCCCGCTCCGACCAAAATACCTAACACCGCATTAGAACACCCCTAGCACTGCATATTGCCATGTCATGCATTTGTGTTGCATTGTTTGCCGTGTATTTATTGTTTCTTCCCCCTTCTTCTCTCCCGATAGACCCCGAGACTGCCGACGACACTGCTGAGTACGCCTACGTCGTCGACGACCAGACCCCTTCAGCAGAGCTTCCAGGCAAGCAAAACCCTCTTGATCATCAGATATCGCCCATTCCTTCTCTCCTATGCTTGCATTAGAATTGCTTCTGTTGTTGCTCCGATAGCTCCTATTCTGGTGCATAGCCTGTTTTCGTCGCCTGCTATTGATACCTTACCTGCTACGCTATGATGCTTAGTTAGGTATGCTATGTTTCATCAGCTGGCCCTTCACCCTTGTCCGTTTGCCAGGCTTGTTATCGGGCCGTGATCACTCTGGGTGATGATCACGGAAATGTTACATTACTGCAATACTTTAAACTGTTAAAGTCGGGCCGGCTCCAAGAGTGCCTGCGAGAGAATAATGTTAAAGACGGGTTGGCTCCAAGAGCACCCGCGAATGGTATTGCGGCGGAACGACAGGCCAGGCGGAGACCACCTAGGAGAGAGGTGGGCCTGGTTCCTGGTCGTGGTCCGTGTGTTATCAAGTCGGAGCGACAGGGATCCTGTTCGTCTTCGCGAGTTACTAAACACGCCTAATGGATTTGGGTATTTGACCTGAGTTGGCCGCTGGCCTATACGCACTACCACCACGCGGGATAATGGTTATGGGACCCTCTACGCCGTATGTATCAGCCGAAAGCTCTGTCAGACGTCCAGTTCAGCATTGTGGCCGGGTCGGATCGGCACCCCAGAGGTGGTGCCTGGATCCACCTTGCGCACAATGACCCGGAGTGCGAAGGGCAATGGGCCCAAGACCCCTGAGCGCTTAGGATGTAGACCGGCGGGGACCTCTCTATTGAGCCTAGGTAGGACTACGTCGTGTAGATTACCCGAGGCCGGGTATTACCCAGCAAGTGTGTCCGGCCAGATGTAATTGAGCGTGTTGGGTAACAGTAGTGCACCCCTGCAGGGAAGTGATCTATTCGAATAGCCGTGTCCACGGTAACAGGACGCTCGGAGTTGTATCCTGATCTACTACAACTATGAATGGATACTGTTACAATGTTAAACGGTTACTACTGCTCTCGGGATCACTTTCTCGAAGGATAGTCGAGGAAGGATCTCAGGTCATTACTAAAATATAATTGCTATTATATGTTGCTACTCTACTCTCTTCTGATGCTGCAAGATTGCTTCAAGATGCTAGTCTTCGATAGGCTAGGCCTTTCCCCTTCTGTTCTGGCATTTCTGCAGTTTAGTCCAAAGATACAGCCCCATTCCTTTGATACCGATGCATACTTAGTATAGTTCTGATGTAAGTCTTGCGAGTACTTTGGATGAGTACTCACGGTTGCTTTGCTACCTCTTTTTCCCCATAACCGATTGCTGCGATCAGACGACGGAGTCCAGGAGCAGGAGATCCCCGGAGGCAACTACTGCTACATTGAGCCCACCGACCAGGAGTAGTTCGGAGGCCCTAGGCAGGAGGCCTTCGCCTTTTCGATCAGTGTCGCTGTTTTGCTAGCCTTCTTAAGGCAAACTTGTTTAACTTTGTGTCTGTACCCAGATGCTAATGCTTCCGCTGATGCTTGTGTAACTCGAGCTTATGTATTCGAGCCCTCGAGGCCCCTGGCTTGTAATATAAAGCTTGTTTTATTTTTATTTTGTGTCTAGAGTTGTGTTGTGATATCTTCCCGTGAGTCCATAGGCTTGATCGTGTGCATTTGCGTGTATGATTAGTGCACGGTCGAGTCGGGGGCGTCACATATGCCCTAGAGGCAGTAATAACAGTTATTTTGTATCTCCAAAAGTTTGTAACGAATGTTTATGTCCCATGCTATAACTGCAATGATTCTCGAGTCTGCAATATCCACGAGGCTCGGAGGGAAACTCATGTGCACGTGTGGTATAATAAACGGTAAAATGTATTCCTAGTCATGCCTCTAAGACTATCTCAAGTATTGCATGATGATCCTGTTTTCCTGATCATGGGCATGACTATGCCGGCAATTTTGAGGGCACAATGTTAGAAGAACACTTATGTTGAATCGACCCGAATTGATGTTATGCTATGAGATACATTCGTCACAAGTTAATGGTTTATAACACAGAGAAAGTTAATGTTTGCATAATTCCTTAGACCATGAGAGTATCGAGTTCCTTCGTGCTTGCTTCGTGAACTTTGGGGTTTGTTAAACATCATCCGTGAATGGGTGGCTATTACGGCGGCTTTCGGGTTCACGGAAAAGTATGACAAGGAACGAGATAGCTCAAGATTGGGATTTTCTCCTCCGACGATGCAGAGATATTCTCGGGCCCTCTCGGTGTTACGGTATCCATCATCATCTGGCCAGACACAATGTGATTTGATCACAGGGATGCCGGAACACGGAAACGAGAAAAGAGAACAAAACCGGTAACGAGGTAACTGGCATAGTGGACAAGTTATTGATCCACGGGGATGCAGATAAATCTCACCACGGGTTTTGTAACATATCGTGAAGCAACATTAATAGCACACGGCAACCGGAGGTTCACTCGGATATTTATTCGTGTGGGTATAGGGGTCAATATGGGTGTCCACGGCTCCGATGTTGATCATTGATCGGAAAGTGTTCCGGGTCATGTCTATACTTCACCGAACTTATAGGGTCACACGCTTAAGGGTCATCTATTTGCTGAATACTATAGACAGGGAGTCTGAGAGAAAGTCACCGGAAAAGTTTCGGAGACAACGGAAACGTTCCGGAGAGAACACCGGAATAGTTTCGGTAAAACTGAAAAGTTGTTTCGGAGACTCACCGAAATATTTTAGGGGGTATTGGAATTATTCTAAGACTCACCGAAATATTTTCGGATTTAACGGTCGTAGAAAAATGTCTTCGTGAATAGTGAAAGTGCTTTTTGGGTTGCTTTTTGGAAAGCCACCTTTTGGGGCTTTTCCCAAAGTTCTAGAAGGGATTGGCTTGCAAGGGAAGGAACCCCTTTTGGGGAGGCCCCCATGGGGTGGCCGCCAAGGGTGGAGCTCCTCCATGGAGCTCCACATGGCTTCCTTTTTATGCCCATTATGTGTGACATAAGGCATGGGTGTTTTGGTATTTTTTAGTACCACCCTTCCACTTGGCTTTCCTATAAATAGAGGTGGAGAGGAGCTCTCCACACTCACTCCAACTCTCATACACATGCCATGCATTATCTGGCTTTCTCTCTCCCTCCCACGAAATAGTTTCGTAGAGCCGAAAGACTGTCTGGGTTCCGGCAGGAACTAGTTCTGGACGGCGAAGCCCTGCCGGATAGCTGACACTGTATGTGTGCAACCCTGTTGAGAGGTCGTAGGTTCGATCTTTTGCCCGAGGGGCTGTTCGAGGGTCCTCCCGAAGGGCTGTCCGAGTTACCGTTTGAGCTTAGAGGGTCCTCCCGAAGGGCTGTCCGTGACATCGTCCGGGGGACTGTCCGACCACCTCCCGAAGGGCTGTCCGACGAGGGAGTACATCCTCGCGGTTGGGAGGTTGTAAATCCTAGCTGCGGGGATCTGCACCGACGATCTACATCGACTCTACTTACGCTGCGCTACGAGTCGGTAATGATCAGATCAAACCTTGTATGCAGTCTCCATAGTGGTCCTGGGCGTGCTCGCTGTACCGATTTTTTTTGTTTTCTATCGCGTTCCCCTACAATGGTGGCATCGATGGCAGAGAGGCCTGGCAAGGTCGATGCGTTAGTATCTGCTCTGAAGATGGGTCGGTGGAAGACAGCGACGACGACACATGAGAGTGCGTCGGACCGGTTTGTGCCCCAGACCCTGTATGTGGCTTGGTTGGGGCCTCCGGCTTTAGATGATAGGCTTAGGTGTGAGGTCTGCGTATTCGGCTCAGCATTTCTGCACCCCTTCATCAAGTGGATAGGGGTAGCGACAGATGTTGCCAAGATGACGGTTTCAGACATATTGATGTACTACTTTGTATGGTCTTCGTGAATAATCTCTACCTAATAATAAACCACGTATCGCTTCTGTCGTACGTCGTCGTCGATTTTGCAAAAAAGCCCCTGTTGTTCTGGGTATTCAACCCGCAGTACAATTTTAAGTGGTTATCTGAGAAAACGTTTCGTTTTTTCATAAAACACCCTATCGTTCGGACTATTCAACCCGCAGTCCAAGCAGATTTGTAAAGAAAAAAAGAACGCACACGGCCAGGCTCGCTTCCTCTCCCTCTCGCCCACGTAGTCCTCGCCGCCGCCGCCGCCGCCACCCACGCCAGCCGTTTCCCGCAAGCTCCGGCGTAGTGCAGCACACCCCCAAGCTCCCCACGGTCCGCGCCTCCCTCCCCTCCGGCCAGATTCTCTGCTCCCGGCCTCTACCGCCCGCCGGCAACCCCACCCTCATGGCTAGGGTTTCGGGCAGGGCTTCATCGGCGCGTCTCCGGCGGTCGCAGGTTCGTCCCTCCTTCCTTCTTGGCCGGGATCCGCCAACCCTACACCTCACCTTCTCTTCATATCCTCTGCTGCAAGGCATGCCATGGGATTTCGCGGGGAAGTTGCTGCCTTCCACGACAAAGAAAAATACAATACCTCGCCGACATCCCCAGCCAAGGCCGCCTTTCCGCTGAACCCCTCCTCCGTGCCCTCCCTGCATCCTCGCCTTTCTCTCCCTAAACACTGACCAAGCCTTCCCCTAAACCTGATCCGGTGGTGCTATTGCATCTTGGTTTTGTGAATGCTATTGCATCTTGAAAAGAATGGGGAACTGATTATTGGTTCAAAATAATTGGGGCACATAGAGATGTGAGAGATTGAGGGGTTCGGTTTGGGAATTTTATAAAGAGAGATGGAGGGGTTCAGTTGGGGATTTGTATCATATCATGTTGCTGTGTATGCCATACTTTATTCTTTGCTCTGCTTGGTGGAATTTTGTACAGGATGATATGATTTGGATCAGTTATATGTGATGTTCTGTCATGCTTTTGGTGCTCCTGCTGAAGAGATATTTTTTTAGCTATTTGTCTTCATTATTGCTACTGGTGCTGATTGCATTTGTTTTTGCTATCATATGCAGATTCCGTGAGTGCATGAGAGATTAATACGATTGCCCCGTGTGTGATAGCTTGAAATGGATGGGTGATGCTTGGTGTATTCTTGTGTGTCAATCGGAACAAACATGGAGGGAGGATAGGCTCCAGTTCATTCTGGCTCCATTAACAGAGTTCGACCACTCTGAAAAAGGTGATGCTCTGTAGTAAGTTTTTTTATGGTTGTATGTGTTTTTATTGATGTGTTTGCACTGTCTGTTTATTGCATATTCAGTTGTTCGAAAAAGGGGTGTCATTTGTGCCAGGTTAATCAACCAGGGAAAGTAACACTTGATTACAGGGTAATAAAGTTAGTAGGAGTATGTAAAGTTATGTAGCTTCGTACACAGATGTCAGTTTTTAGTTGTTGGTCAGTTATGTAGCTGCTCTCCGATGACATTCAGTCAAATATACACGGAGGACACGGAACAAATCAGAAAGAAAGTAGCAAGTTGTTAAATGTGATTTTCCGCTTTCATTTTGTGGCACCCTATAGCTTGTCAAAACTTCATGTGTTCTATCTTGTGCGCCTCTTGTGGTTTTACCAATGGAGTTGGCTCTAGCTCTTGAAAAGATGGTGAATGAGAAGCTTCCGAACCTGCCCACTGTAGGTTTCTCCTTCATGCCTATTTACAAGAAAATTACTTTAAAGGTATTTGTGTGCGCGTTCGTCCCACTGAATTCCTAATTATTTATCCGAACCAGTACATGCAAATGTCAGACCATATCTAAAATGTTCATCCCAAATTTAGCAGGTAGCAACAAGGTGAAAAGATCCTTAGCTGAGAATCTTTATTCAGAGTCAATTTGTTTAGGAGCAGGTAAAACCGCCTCGATGCTGAGAGATCTGCCATACATGCACTGTTGTCTCGAACCACTTTACTTCATTGTGTGCTTTACTGACTAAATAACCACTGTCGAATTCTTGTAAAAGTGTAAAGCTGTGAAGAAGATAACCAAGTACGTGTGATGCAGTTTAGGAGAATTGGCAAACAACACAGTTAGTTTGTACTATTATAATACTGAATTCGTACATGGTGGTGTAGTTGTACTGTTATGTCATGTTCAGCAGCGATAGCACCATTGCTCTTCATGTTTTTAGTTTGATATGTACTAATTCAGAAAGATTTGTCACTTATTGGTGGTTGTTAGCCACCTGAAGTTAATGGGAGAGGAAGGAGCATGAGTGGTCTTTTCTTTTCCTTTCACAAATTAGTCACAACATCCTCTAATTACCATGAACGCACATGGGGCTCAAAGGAAAATATTGTCCAGGTGTTTTAAGTTCTTGGAGCTTTCCATGCTAACAGGAGGAGACAATTGAACTTGCCTTTTTTATGTAGGGTTACTCATGCAGTTTCGGAAGGAGATTTTCGATCATGAGTTCACATACCAGATGGAAGAGCCATGGGCCAACATATGGAAGTGGAGATAAAAAAACTCTGGTTTGCAAGATGCAGCAATTGGCGTTGCGAGCAATAGCCAAAACCATCACTGACAAGAAATATGAGATCCTCAAGCAAGGTATTGATTCGACCCCCAAAAAACTAACCACGTTTTTTCTAAGATTTTCCTATCTTGGATAAAGTTAATAGTTAATATTTATGCGCTCCGTTGCTTTTATCTGATTATGTTATGGAAAGGAGAATCAAGATCTTTGTTTATAAGTTTGATAAGATTGTTGGAATAATCTTTGTGTGCTCCTTTTCTTTTGTCAAATTATGTTTTGCAGACTTGCATGCTCCACAGTTTGTAATTGCTTGGCGTCGACTATTCACAACTACTAAATCACCATCAAAATCAGAACTCGACAAGGTTTAGAACTAACTGAAGGTAGTGTTCTTGCCCGGTCCGCGCCTCCCTCCCCTCCGGCCAGGTTCTCTGCTCCCGGCCTCTACCGCCCGCCGGCAACCCCACCCTCATGGCTAGGGTTTCGGGCAGGGCTTCATCGGCGCGTCTCCGGCGGTCGCAGGTTCGTCCCTCCTTCCTTCTTGGCCGGGATCCGCCAACCCTACACCTCACCTTCTCTTCATATCCTCTGCTGCAAGGCATGCCATGGGATTTCGCGGGGAAGTTGCTGCCTTCCACGACAAAGAAAAATACAATACCTCGCCGACATCCCCAGCCAAGGCCGCCTTTCCGCTGAACCCCTCCTCCGTGCCCTCCCTGCATCCTCGCCTTTCTCTCCCTAAACACTGACCAAGCCTTCCCCTAAACCTGATCCGGTGGTGCTATTGCATCTTGGTTTTGTGAATGCTATTGCATCTTGAAAAGAATGGGGAACTGATTATTGGTTCAAAATAATTGGGGCACATAGAGATGTGAGAGATTGAGGGGTTCGGTTTGGGAATTTTATAAAGAGAGATGGAGGGGTTCAGTTGGGGATTTGTATCATATCATGTTGCTGTGTATGCCATACTTTATTCTTTGCTCTGCTTGGTGGAATTTTGTACAGGATGATATGATTTGGATCAGTTATATGTGATGTTCTGTCATGCTTTTGGTGCTCCTGCTGAAGAGATATTTTTTTAGCTATTTGTCTTCATTATTGCTACTGGTGCTGATTGCATTTGTTTTTGCTATCATATGCAGATTCCGTGAGTGCATGAGAGATTAATACGATTGCCCCGTGTGTGATAGCTTGAAATGGATGGGTGATGCTTGGTGTATTCTTGTGTGTCAATCGGAACAAACATGGAGGGAGGATAGGCTCCAGTTCATTCTGGCTCCATTAACAGAGTTCGACCACTCTGAAAAAGGTGATGCTCTGTAGTAAGTTTTTTTATGGTTGTATGTGTTTTTATTGATGTGTTTGCACTGTCTGTTTATTGCATATTCAGTTGTTCGAAAAAGGGGTGTCATTTGTGCCAGGTTAATCAACCAGGGAAAGTAACACTTGATTACAGGGTAATAAAGTTAGTAGGAGTATGTAAAGTTATGTAGCTTCGTACACAGATGTCAGTTTTTAGTTGTTGGTCAGTTATGTAGCTGCTCTCCGATGACATTCAGTCAAATATACACGGAGGACACGGAACAAATCAGAAAGAAAGTAGCAAGTTGTTAAATGTGATTTTCCGCTTTCATTTTGTGGCACCCTATAGCTTGTCAAAACTTCATGTGTTCTATCTTGTGCGCCTCTTGTGGTTTTACCAATGGAGTTGGCTCTAGCTCTTGAAAAGATGGTGAATGAGAAGCTTCCGAACCTGCCCACTGTAGGTTTCTCCTTCATGCCTATTTACAAGAAAATTACTTTAAAGGTATTTGTGTGCGCGTTCGTCCCACTGAATTCCTAATTATTTATCCGAACCAGTACATGCAAATGTCAGACCATATCTAAAATGTTCATCCCAAATTTAGCAGGTAGCAACAAGGTGAAAAGATCCTTAGCTGAGAATCTTTATTCAGAGTCAATTTGTTTAGGAGCAGGTAAAACCGCCTCGATGCTGAGAGATCTGCCATACATGCACTGTTGTCTCGAACCACTTTACTTCATTGTGTGCTTTACTGACTAAATAACCACTGTCGAATTCTTGTAAAAGTGTAAAGCTGTGAAGAAGATAACCAAGTACGTGTGATGCAGTTTAGGAGAATTGGCAAACAACACAGTTAGTTTGTACTATTATAATACTGAATTCGTACATGGTGGTGTAGTTGTACTGTTATGTCATGTTCAGCAGCGATAGCACCATTGCTCTTCATGTTTTTAGTTTGATATGTACTAATTCAGAAAGATTTGTCACTTATTGGTGGTTGTTAGCCACCTGAAGTTAATGGGAGAGGAAGGAGCATGAGTGGTCTTTTCTTTTCCTTTCACAAATTAGTCACAACATCCTCTAATTACCATGAACGCACATGGGGCTCAAAGGAAAATATTGTCCAGGTGTTTTAAGTTCTTGGAGCTTTCCATGCTAACAGGAGGAGACAATTGAACTTGCCTTTTTTATGTAGGGTTACTCATGCAGTTTCGGAAGGAGATTTTCGATCATGAGTTCACATACCAGATGGAAGAGCCATGGGCCAACATATGGAAGTGGAGATAAAAAAACTCTGGTTTGCAAGATGCAGCAATTGGCGTTGCGAGCAATAGCCAAAACCATCACTGACAAGAAATATGAGATCCTCAAGCAAGGTATTGATTCGACCCCCAAAAAACTAACCACGTTTTTTCTAAGATTTTCCTATCTTGGATAAAGTTAATAGTTAATATTTATGCGCTCCGTTGCTTTTATCTGATTATGTTATGGAAAGGAGAATCAAGATCTTTGTTTATAAGTTTGATAAGATTGTTGGAATAATCTTTGTGTGCTCCTTTTCTTTTGTCAAATTATGTTTTGCAGACTTGCATGCTCCACAGTTTGTAATTGCTTGGCGTCGACTATTCACAACTACTAAATCACCATCAAAATCAGAACTCGACAAGGTTTAGAACTAACTGAAGGTAGTGTTCTTGCCCGGTCCGCGCCTCCCTCCCCTCCGGCCAGGTTCTCTGCTCCCGGCCTCTACCGCCCGCCGGCAACCCCACCCTCATGGCTAGGGTTTCGGGCAGGGCTTCATCGGCGCGTCTCCGGCGGTCGCAGGTTCGTCCCTCCTTCCTTCTTGGCCGGGATCCGCCAACCCTACACCTCACCTTCTCTTCATATCCTCTGCTGCAAGGCATGCCATGGGATTTCGCGGGGAAGTTGCTGCCTTCCACGACAAAGAAAAATACAATACCTCGCCGACATCCCCAGCCAAGGCCGCCTTTCCGCTGAACCCCTCCTCCGTGCCCTCCCTGCATCCTCGCCTTTCTCTCCCTAAACACTGACCAAGCCTTCCCCTAAACCTGATCCGGTGGTGCTATTGCATCTTGGTTTTGTGAATGCTATTGCATCTTGAAAAGAATGGGGAACTGATTATTGGTTCAAAATAATTGGGGCACATAGAGATGTGAGAGATTGAGGGGTTCGGTTTGGGAATTTTATAAAGAGAGATGGAGGGGTTCAGTTGGGGATTTGTATCATATCATGTTGCTGTGTATGCCATACTTTATTCTTTGCTCTGCTTGGTGGAATTTTGTACAGGATGATATGATTTGGATCAGTTATATGTGATGTTCTGTCATGCTTTTGGTGCTCCTGCTGAAGAGATATTTTTTTAGCTATTTGTCTTCATTATTGCTACTGGTGCTGATTGCATTTGTTTTTGCTATCATATGCAGATTCCGTGAGTGCATGAGAGATTAATACGATTGCCCCGTGTGTGATAGCTTGAAATGGATGGGTGATGCTTGGTGTATTCTTGTGTGTCAATCGGAACAAACATGGAGGGAGGATAGGCTCCAGTTCATTCTGGCTCCATTAACAGAGTTCGACCACTCTGAAAAAGGTGATGCTCTGTAGTAAGTTTTTTTATGGTTGTATGTGTTTTTATTGATGTGTTTGCACTGTCTGTTTATTGCATATTCAGTTGTTCGAAAAAGGGGTGTCATTTGTGCCAGGTTAATCAACCAGGGAAAGTAACACTTGATTACAGGGTAATAAAGTTAGTAGGAGTATGTAAAGTTATGTAGCTTCGTACACAGATGTCAGTTTTTAGTTGTTGGTCAGTTATGTAGCTGCTCTCCGATGACATTCAGTCAAATATACACGGAGGACACGGAACAAATCAGAAAGAAAGTAGCAAGTTGTTAAATGTGATTTTCCGCTTTCATTTTGTGGCACCCTATAGCTTGTCAAAACTTCATGTGTTCTATCTTGTGCGCCTCTTGTGGTTTTACCAATGGAGTTGGCTCTAGCTCTTGAAAAGATGGTGAATGAGAAGCTTCCGAACCTGCCCACTGTCGGTTTCTCCTTCATGCCTATTTACAAGAAAATTACTTTAAAGGTATTTGTGTGCGCGTTCGTCCCACTGAATTCCTAATTATTTATCCGAACCAGTACATGCAAATGTCAGACCATATCTAAAATGTTCATCCCAAATTTAGCAGGTAGCAACAAGGTGAAAAGATCCTTAGCTGGGAATCTTTATTCAGAGTCAATTTCTTTAGGAGCAGGTAAAACCGCCTCGATGCTGAGAGATCTGCCATACATGCACTGTTGTCTCGAACCACTTTACTTCATTGTATGCTTTACTGACTAAATAACCACTGTCGAATTCTTGTAAAAGTGTAAAGCTGTGAAGAAGATAACCAAGTAGGTGTGATGCAGTTTAGGAGAATTGGCAAACCGCACAGTTAGTTTGTACTATTATAATACTGAATTCGTACATGGTGGTGTAGTTGTACTGTTATGTCATGTTCAGCAGCGATAGCACCATTGCTCTTCATGTTTTTAGTTTGATA
The DNA here is from genome assembly GCA_039707655.1 of Elymus sibiricus. NCBI lineage: Eukaryota > Viridiplantae > Streptophyta > Magnoliopsida > Poales > Poaceae > Elymus > Elymus sibiricus. Next base: position 262,528,535 of record CM077674.1, read on the forward strand.
TGTACTAATTCAGAAAGATTTGTCACTTATTGGTGGTTGTTAGCCACCTGAAGTTAATGGGAGAGGAAGGAGCATGAGTGGTCTTTTCTTTTCCTTTCACAAATTAGTCACAACATCCTCTAATTACCATGAACGCACATGGGGCTCAAAGGAAAATATTGTCCAGGTGTTTTAAGTTCTTGGAGCTTTCCATGCTAACAGGAGGAGACAATTGAACTTGCCTTTTTTATGTAGGGTTACTCATGCAGTTTCGGAAGGAGATTTTCGATCATGAGTTCACATACCAGATGGAAGAGCCATGGGCCAACATATGGAAGTGGAGATAAAAAAACTCTGGTTTGCAAGATGCAGCAATTGGCGTTGCGAGCAATAGCCAAAACCATCACTGACAAGAAATATGAGATCCTCAAGCAAGGTATTGATTCGACCCCCAAAAAACTAACCACGTTTTTTCTAAGATTTTCCTATCTTGGATAAAGTTAATAGTTAATATTTATGCGCTCCGTTGCTTTTATCTGATTATGTTATGGAAAGGAGAATCAAGATCTTTGTTTATAAGTTTGATAAGATTGTTGGAATAATCTTTGTGTGCTCCTTTTCTTTTGTCAGATTATGTTTTGCAGACTTGCATGCTCCACAGTTTGTAATAGCTTGGCGTTGACTATTCACAACTACTAACTCACCATCAAAATCAGAACTCGACAAGGTTTAGAACTAACTGAAGGTAGTGTTCTTGCCCGGTCCGCGCCTCCCTCCCCTCCGGCCAGATTCTCTGCTCCCGGCCTCTACCGCCCGCCGGCAACCCCACCCTCATGGCTAGGGTTTCGGGCAGGGCTTCATCGGCGCGTCTCCGGCGGTCGCAGGTTCGTCCCTCCTTCCTTCTTGGCCGGGATCCGCCAACCCTACACCTCACCTTCTCTTCATATCCTCTGCTGCAAGGCATGCCATGGGATTTCGCGGGGAAGTTGCTGCCTTCCACGACAAAGAAAAATACAATACCTCGCCGACATCCCCAGCCAAGGCCGCCTTTCCGCTCAACCCCTCCTCCGTGCCCTCCCTGCATCCTCGCCTTTCTCTCCCTAAACACTGACCAAGCCTTCCCCTAAACCTGATCCGGTGGTGCTATTGCATCTTGGTTTTGTGAATGCTATTGCATCTTGAAAAGAATGGGGAACTGATTATTGGTTCAAAATAATTGGGGCACATAGAGATGTGAGAGATTGAGGGGTTCGGTTTGGGAATTTTATAAAGAGAGATGGAGGGGTTCAGTTGGGGATTTGTATCATATCATGTTGCTGTGTATGCCATACTTTATTCTTTGCTCTGCTTGGTGGAATTTTGTACAGGATGATATGATTTGGATCAGTTATATGTGATGTTCTGTCATGCTTTTGGTGCTCCTGCTGAAGAGATATTTTTTTAGCTATTTGTCTTCATTATTGCTACTGGTGCTGATTGCATTTGTTTTTGCTATCATATGCAGATTCCGTGAGTGCATGAGAGATTAATACGATTGCCCCGTGTGTGATAGCTTGAAATGGATGGGTGATGCTTGGTGTATTCTTGTGTGTCAATCGGAACAAACATGGAGGGAGGATAGGCTCCAGTTCATTCTGGCTCCATTAACAGAGTTCGACCACTCTGAAAAAGGTGATGCTCTGTAGTAAGTTTTTTTATGGTTGTATGTGTTTTTATTGATGTGTTTGCACTGTCTGTTTATTGCATATTCAGTTGTTCGAAAAAGGGGTGTCATTTGTGCCAGGTTAATCAACCAGGGAAAGTAACACTTGATTACAGGGTAATAAAGTTAGTAGGAGTATGTAAAGTTATGTAGCTTCGTACACAGATGTCAGTTTTTAGTTGTTGGTCAGTTATGTAGCTGCTCTCCGATGACATTCAGTCAAATATACACGGAGGACACGGAACAAATCAGAAAGAAAGTAGCAAGTTGTTAAATGTGATTTTCCGCTTTCATTTTGTGGCACCCTATAGCTTGTCAAAACTTCATGTGTTCTATCTTGTGCGCCTCTTGTGGTTTTACCAATGGAGTTGGCTCTAGCTCTTGAAAAGATGGTGAATGAGAAGCTTCCGAACCTGCCCACTGTAGGTTTCTCCTTCATGCCTATTTACAAGAAAATTACTTTAAAGGTATTTGTGTGCGCGTTCGTCCCACTGAATTCCTAATTATTTATCCGAACCAGTACATGCAAATGTCAGACCATATCTAAAATGTTCATCCCAAATTTAGCAGGTAGCAACAAGGTGAAAAGATCCTTAGCTGGGAATCTTTATTCAGAGTCAATTTCTTTAGGAGCAGGTAAAACCGCCTCGATGCTGAGAGATCTGCCATACATGCACTGTTGTCTCGAACCACTTTACTTCATTGTGTGCTTTACTGACTAAATAACCACTGTCGAATTCTTGTAAAAGTGTAAAGCTGTGAAGAAGATAACCAAGTACGTGTGATGCAGTTTAGGAGAATTGGCAAACCGCACAGTTAGTTTGTACTATTATAATACTGAATTCGTACATGGTGGTGTAGTTGTACTGTTATGTCATGTTCAGCAGCGATAGCACCATTGCTCTTCATGTTTTTAGTTTGATATGTACTAATTCAGAAAGATTTGTCACTTATTGGTGGTTGTTAGCCACCTGAAGTTAATGGGAGAGGAAGGAGCATGAGTGGTCTTTTCTTTTCCTTTCACAAATTAGTCACAACATCCTCTAATTACCATGAACGCACATGGGGCTCAAAGGAAAATATTGTCCATGTGTTTTAAGTTCTTGGAGCTTTCCATGCTAACAGGAGGAGACAATTGAACTTGCCTTTTTTATGTAGGGTTACTCATGCAGTTTCGGAAGGAGATTTTTGATCATGAGTTCACATACCAGATGGAAGAGCCATGGGCCAACATATGGAAGTGGAGATAAAAAAAACTCTGGTTTGCAAGATGCAGCAATTGGCGTTGCGAGCAATAGCCAAAACCATCACTGACAAGAAATATGAGATCCTCAAGCAAGGTATTGATTCGACCCCCAAAAAACTAACCACGTTTTTTCTAAGATTTTCCTATCTTGGATAAAGTTAATAGTTAATATTTATGCGCTCCGTTGCTTTTATCTGATTATGTTATGGAAAGGAGAATCAAGATCTTTGTTTATAAGTTTGATAATATTGTTGGAATAATCTTTGTGTGCTCCTTTTCTTTTGTCAGATTATGTTTTGCAGACTTGCATGCTCCACAGTTTGTAATTGCTTGGCGTTGACTATTCACAACTACTAACTCACCATCAAAATCAGAACTCGACAAGGTTTAGAACTAACTGAAGGTAGTGTTCTTGCCCTTTTATGATACATGCTTCCAAATACTACTCCCTCCGTGCCATAATTTAAGAACGTTTTTTCAGCAATCATTAATAATTATAGCTGAAATGTATAGAAGGTAAAAGGGAATAAATTGGTCTAAGACTTGAGATAGGCAAGTGATCGTCCAAGTATAAATGGAAAACAAGGTGCTCCTCATTACAGTGAATAGTACCATTTCATTTACTCTGATGTTAGTTTCTTACACATTTCTAGCTTGCAAATGTTCGCTACTATCAAATTTTGTAGATCGAGGATGCTTCCTGATGGCTAGGGGATTCCCTGAAAGAGATGGTCTAAATTGGCGGCCTTTGGATTTCCTACGTAGAATGGCTGTGACATTTCTCGGACAGTAGAATGAATCCGAATCGTTCATATTAATTAGCCATTTCCTTAGATCATTTGTTTCAGATAAAAAGTGATTACTTAGAATCTATGAGCGACCACATGTTCAGTCTTCATCCAAAGTTCTGGTTCTACAATATGAGTCCACTATTTAGTTCGGATGCTTCTACCTCTGCAGATTCCAATTCATTTTTAAACCGCTCATGTGATTCATTTAGCAATTCCTCTTGCTACCCTCTGGATATATTATTTGCTCTACCTAAAGCAAGGCTACTGCTTTTGAATCTTGTGTATAGAGTAAATATGGGTGTGTTTTGATTTGTAGGCTGCTTGGATGCTGAGAAATTAAAAGAGTTTAAACTTGTGCAGAAGAGACAAATCGGTCTTAATGTGGCCAAGTTCAAATTTGCTCTCCCGACACCTACTTATGTGTTGGGCATTCCAATGCGACAACATCGAAGTTGCAGGTTTCAACACTTACTGCTCATGTCCTGATCTACATTTCAGTTGAGTGCTCTCTTTTTTGGGTTCAAGGAGTGAGTGAAATATTCTTATAATTCTATCGATGTATGCATTGTGTAAACTGGATGCACCATTGCAGAGTCAAGGATGCTACTCTCGGCCTCTCAGTAAAAATTGACGTCTAGAGTCTCCTTGGTTCAGGCTCTGATTATAGGTTTGGATTTGCTTCTTCTTCTGATGTTTAGATATCGACTGGAAAAAAAATATCACATGCTAATGTGCACATCGGAGGTTTGTGCCACTGAGGAGCGTGTCCGTGTTGTGAGTGTCACCGTTCATGGGAACCTCCAAGATCTAACACTATGCGAATGTTGTTAATTAGCTCGCTCCTTCACAAATGAGTATCTTAAGCTATCGCGTATCTCGCTTTGTTAGACAAACTGTTTCTGCATGCTGAGTGCTTGACCATGTTTAGATGACAGGGAAGGCTCCTGGAATGATACAATTGTTGTTCTATTTCTGTCAACCCACTCTGCTTAATCATGTTGATTTATTATTATTTTTCTCCGTTGCAACACACAGGCATGTGGCAAGTATATGTATAAACTTAGATTTTGTCCAATCTGTTGTACAATGTGTTGCTATTTCTTCAGTCGGTGTAATTTTCTAACCATATTAACAATGCTCAATTGCCTAGCTCAAATGATGTTGAAGCTGAGAAGCAGCATCTGGTAGGATGCATAGTCTGAATTTTTGCACCGAGATTCAAATGATACCACAGCTCATATGATGCACAATATTTCTGAAAATCTAGGAGCCTATGATCCAATCTATATTAGGACTTGGGAGGACGAGAATAAATATCCAATCTGAACCCAACTCTCAATAGGTCCATCGTTTTTGTCATCAGCAACGCATCATTTTTCTCCCGTTGCAACGCACGGGCATTTGTGCTAGTTAATAAAATGGCTGCATGCATCTTCCAAATGCAGAGGCCGGAGGTCATCCTCCTTTTCTAAAAAAAAGCAGTCCCGATGTGACTGCCAAACGTTTTTGTAATGTAATTGTTTGGTACTCTGACTAATGCAGTTAGCATGTTGCAAATCAAACATGCTTCTTCCGTCCCAAAGTTGTACTACCTCTGTCCCATAATATAAGGCGTAATCGTCTTATATTGTGGGACGGAGGGAGTACTAACTTTGTATTAAATCAGCTACACTTATTTTAGGACGGAAGGAGTATCTCTTATTTTTCAAAGTGGTTTATGAACTCCAACTTATTGACATATTAGCTTAGGCAATTAGCATGTTGTTGACACACGAACGCGTCACGCGTACCCTCGACGCCGGGGGTGATGCACCGCAGCTCACGTCGAGGGAGGCCTGCCGGAAGCGCGATACGCAAGACAATCCGGCCGGCGCTTTTGAGACCCGAAACCCCACACTCCCGGGAGGGACCCCGTCAGGGAGCGCGGCGGCAATGGGCTACCCTAGGTCGATTCGCTCGCCCCTAGGGCCTCGGAGTTCGCAGCTCTCCAACGCGAAGAACGACGAAGAACGAGGAAGAAGATACGAGGATAGGAGACAAAACGTAGGTGAAAAAGCAGTATATTGATTGTTCGATTGTGTGTTTTTTCAATCGGCCATCACCTCTTCTATTTAAGAGGGGGTTGGACTTCCCGTACAAGTCATGGATTCATCTTTCCTTACAAAGTATCAAAACACTAGCCAAATTCGGACTCCTCAAAAACCTGCCCGAATCTGCGCAACGGTAAGCGGTAGTACCGCTCTGGTCAAGCGGTAGTACCTCTACAAGCGGTAGTACTGCTCTGAGTATAGCTGAGTACCGCGCTACTACCGAGTAAGGGTCTCGGGATACCAGAAGAATTTTCGTAAGCGGTGGTAGGCGCGGTAGTAAAGCACGGTAGTACCGCTCAAGCGGTAGTACCGCTCTGGAGGGTGGTAGTACCGCTCCAGAGGCTGTCTTGATGGGCTGGCTTACGTCTCCTCGCGTCCATCTTGATCTTTGGTCTTTGACGGGCTGTCGCCTTCCCGAGAGTACCATCAGGATATCTTGCCGGGTCGCCTTGCCGGGTCATCTTCTTGCCGGACCGCCTCCTTGCCGGGCTGCCTCCTTGCCGGATCGCCTCCTTGCCGGGTTGTCTCCTTGCCGGGCCGTTTCCTTGCCGGATCTCCTGCCGGGTCATCCCCTTGCCGGATCGTCTCCTCGCCGGGTCGTCTCCTTGCCGGGTCATCCTCAACCCCTGTTTGGGCCTCCACTGAAATCGGCAAGCACTCAAAATCGACAAGCCAAACCGGCAAGCCTTCAGCTCGAGCGGCAAGATTTCACCGGCAAGCCTTTCATGCCGGCAATGTGAATTTTCTCGTATAGAAGACTTCTCCGCTTGAGTCCACCTTTACTGTATTTTGCACCGTGCCAAAATCGGGTGTCAACACATGCCCCCCTGTTTTTCGGCAAAGCTTGCATGCCGAAAAATAATTTGCATTAGGCTTGTTCTAAGGACGATGTCAACACTCCATCGGCCATTAATATGTGCTTAGGGCGATAATCATATATCGGCCATTGCCTATTTAGGCTTCTTGCCACACACTTGGGTGGTACTTCTTCAAATATTTGCCATTGAGAGCTCGAGGTAGCAATGTTCCTTGCATGGATTCCACCAAATACGAATTTTCGGGAACTATTCTTGCAATCTTGAAAGGACCTTCCCAACTTGGAGACCACTTCCCGAATTTTCTGTCCTTTGAACCAATCGGTAGAATCACCTTCCACACAAGATCACCAATCTGAAAATTCTTCAACTTGACCTTCTTATTGTAAGCTCTCGCTACCCTCAACTTGTCCCTTTCTATGGCCTTTAATGCAGCCAAACGCTTATCGGCAACCTCATCAATATTGTCCACCATCAAGTTATAAAAGTCCACTGCCGATAAATCATTTTGTTTGGCTATTCTCAAAGCATTCAAATTCACCTCCGCCGGTAAAACGGCCTCTTGACCATATACGAGCTCATATGGAGTTACCTTTGTCGCACCATGCCTTGAGATTCTATGTGCTCACAAAGCCTCGGACAATAATTCATGCCACCTTCTTGGATTATCTTCAATTTTCTTCTTGATGAGCTTGATCAAAATTTTATTGCTAGACTCAGCTTGTCCATTGGCTTGAGCATAATACGGGGAGGAATTGAGCAACTTTATCTTATATGATTCGGCAAATTATCTAACTTGATGTGACATGAAAGATGAACCTTGATCCGTAGTTAATGTTTGCGGAATGCCGAATCTATGAATAATGTGCTCACTTATGAATTGAATTACCTCCGTATGCGTCATATTCTTGAGAGGTATTGCTTCAGACCACTTAGTGAAATAGTCAGTTGCCACCAACACGAACCGATGCCCCTTTGAAGAAGAAGGATGAATCTCTCCAATGAAGTCTAATCCCCAACCTCTAAAAGGCCACGGCTTAATAATAGGATGTAACATAGCAGCGGGAGCTAACTGAATATCACCAAACTTTTGACAAGCTTCACATCCTTTATAATACCTGAAGCAATCATTGATCATCGTCGGCCAATAAAATCCAGCACGTCGTAGTAACCACTTCATCTTGGGAGCCGACTGATGAGTTCCACAAATTCCTTCATGAATCTCTCCCATAGCAACTCTTGCTTGGTCCTCGTCCAAACACTTCAAAAGAACATCTTCAACCGTTCGGCGATAAAGACCACCGTCTCTTATTGTATATTTGAAAGCCATGCGCCGAACAGCCCTGTCCACCCTTCCACTCGGATCGCACAAGTAATCAATAATGGGCTTCCTCCAGTCATGATTTTCACCTGCACTAGATTTATTGTTAGTGACCGAATCAGTGAGCTCTGATTCGGCCTCTCCTACATTAGCAAGACAAGACATCGGCTTTTGAGAGATATGATACATGCCATGATTGACATGATAGCCGGATGCTTGTTGTGCCAACTCATTTGCTCTCCAATTATCATGTCTAGATATATGAACAATGCTAAAATGATCCAAAGTAGAGATTATATCTAGACATTTATCAAGATAAACATTAAGTGATTCGTCTAAACATTGAAAGACCTTGGATACTTGTTGTACTACTAATAACGAATCGCCAAAAGCCTCAATATGTGTAGCACCTATAGCAAGCAACATCTCTAAGCCGAATAACAATGCTTCATATTCGGCTTGATTATTTGTGCAAAAATATTCTAAGCGGCATGAGGCTTCAAAAACGGCACCATGAGGAGATATATAAGCAATACCAACACCTTGGCCGTTGCTACAAACTGAACCATCAAAATATAACCTCCATGGTACTAACGAGACAAGGTTTATATCAATATCTTGCTTGTCATTAATCCGATGTTCAACGATAAAATTAGCAACAATTTGGCCTTTCATGGATTTTAGAGACTCATAAGCCAAATCATACTCAATTAAAGCATAAGCCCATTTACCAATTCTACCACTAAGAATTGGTCTATGCAACATGTATTTAATGACATCGGTTTGACAAGCTACTATGCAAGCACTTGGTACTAGATAATGTCTCAATTTTGTGCAAGCATAGTATAAGCATAGGCATAATTTTTCAATAAATGTATACCTTATCTCGGCATCCAATAGGCGTCGGCTCAAATAAGTGATAGCATGCTCTTTTCCTTCGGTTTCTTGAGTCAAAACAGCTCCAATAACGCCTTCCTCGGCTGCAATGTAAAGTCTAAAGGGCTCTCTATGCTTGGGTGCCTTCATCACCGGAGGAGTGCACAAATAATTCTTAATCATATCAAATGCTTCTTGCTGTTTTGCCCCCCAAGTAAAATCAACATCATTCTTCAACCGAAGGATATGAGTAAATGCATCAACCTTCCCTGACAAATTAGCTATGAACCTCCTCAAATAATTGACCTTGCCAAGGAATTTTTGCATATCTCTCTTGCATGTTGGAGCCTCCACTTTTTGTATAGCTTCTATCTTTTTGGGATCAATCTCTATGCCATCTTCATGAATAATGAAACCCAAAAACTTACCAGCCGACACGCCAAACGCACACTTCAAAGGATTCATCTTCAGCCCATATTTCTTCATCCTCTCAAAAGCTAAACGCAAATCGGCTAAGTGAGATTCAAAAGCATCCGATTTGACAACAATATCATCAATATAGACTTCAAGTATAACACCGAGTAAATCATGAAAGATCAAATTCATAGCCCTTTGATATGTGGCGCCGGCATTCTTCAATCCAAAGGTCATCATTGTCCACTCAAATAATCCAAGGAAACCGGGGCACCGAAAAGCCGTTTTGGACATGTCCTCTTCGGCCATGAAAATTTGGTTGTACCCCGCATTGCCATCAAGAAAGCTAATAACCTTATGTCCAGAAGCATCATTAATAAGCATGTCGGCTATAGGCATAGGATACTCATCTTTGGGCGTAGCTCTATTCAAATCTCTGAAATCAATGCACACCCTCAACTTGCCGGAGCCTTTCTTTTCCACTGGCACAATATTAGAAATCCACTCGGCATACCTGCAAGGTCTAATAAAATTAGCTTTAAGCAAACGACCGATTTCTTCCTTGATCCGGTCATATATTTTTGGATTGAACTTCCTAGCCGATTGTTTATACGGTCTAAAACCGGCTTTTATAGGTAACCAATGCTCCACTAGCTCTCGGCTTAAACCTGGCATCTCATGATATTCCCATGCAAAGCAACAAATATATTCTTTCAATAGCTCGATTAACTTGACTTTACAATCGGCTTTCAAATTTTTGTTTACATATGTCGGCCTAGGAATTGAGCCATCTCCAATATCTACTTCTTCTAATGGATCGGCCGATGTAAAACCATGTCCAAGTTTATGCATATCACCTAACTCCTCTATAGACTCATACATATCGTTCCCATTGGACCGATATTCTGCAAGCCGCTTTTGTAACCACTCAGAGTTAGGATCCATTTAAATACGTCATACCTTGGAGCCGATTTCCACCAACCGGCTTTAAAGAAACGGGTACAAAACCACTCTTGGTGGCGCTGAGAAAGTCAAACTCTGATAAGTCCCGTCCCGTCAAGCAAGCAGCATTGGGGTGTTGCCAATCCACCGGTGTATCGGCTAAAGCAATGCAAGCCGAATTATCCGCATGAACGATCTCCACTTCATCATCAACCCATTGAATTAAAAACTGGTGCATAGTGGATGGCACACATTGGTTTGCATGAACCCAATCATGGCCTAGAATGACGTTGTAGTTACCTTGCACCTCGGCGACAAAGAATGCAGTAGCCAAAGTTTTGCTTCCAACCGTAAGCTCCACGTAAATCACACCTTTAGCTTCGGTTTTCTCTTTGCCTTCAAATCCATTGAGCACCACATTGGTCTTCATCAATCCTTCGTCATGCAAACCCAATTTCTTGAAGGCTGAATAGGGCATGAGATTCACCACAGCACCACCATCAACAAGCATTCGAGTAATTGGTGATCCATTGATATGGCCCCTGAGGTACAACGGTTTCAAGTGTGTCACTGGTTCTTTTGGCTTCTCAAATATTGCATTCTTAGGGCCAAAATCCAGCTGAGCCACCTCCCCTTCTTCATCTATAGCATGAAACTCAGCGGGCAAGTAAAACACCATGTTGATATCCACACCTTCATGCACCGGTGTAGGCTCACAATCCACCATACCTTCCTTCTCCTCGGGCGTGTTTATTGGTTCTGAAATCTGTTCGGGTGGAGCAGAATCGATAGGTGTTGCGGACGATGTAATAGCAATGGCATCGTCCTCCTTCGGTGGTACAGGTGTTGATGTGGCAGACATAGAAACCACCGCATTCTGTATTTGTTTAGGCACCCATACTTGTTTTGTAGGTACCGTGGGCCGAATGTCATTGAACCAATCATCTCTTTGCTTCTCGCCCTCCTGTTCTGCCATCTCGTGACTCCTTAACCTCTGTAATTTCCTCTTTTGTGTTTTTGTTAGCCCTGGAGGACACCACTTAGGTTGCATATATTTTGGATCTTTGGGCTTGGCTTTGCTCGTGCTAGCTTCATGATCATTAGCTGAGTGCTTTGGCACGATAATAAGTATTGGTTCAGTAGGATTGTTACGCACAGTCGGCTGTTGTACGGCGAATGTTTCAGTGCCCAAGATAAGTGAGCCGGCATCAACTTTTTCTTTGCCCTTTCCAGACTCGACCGCTGCACTTGATGTTTTGGCACGCCACACTTGCTTGTTGGTTCTTTCTTGATTATTCTGCATTGGCCGATTGACCCCATTGTTCAAACGGCCTCGTGTGGGATAATAAAGCTTCTCACGCATAGGCCTCCTTGGTTCTGCCCATCCTGGATGAAAAGCATAAGGGGCCATTGGGGGCTGCTCCCATCCTCCATTGAATCTCCCCATGTAGTATGGTGCATAGGGAGGTGGCGCCATCCACGGTCCTGGCGCCCATGACCCATATGGTCTTGTGTGATGCTGAAATTCCTGTCTCGGAGGTGATCTTGGGCGCTTCAAGTTTGATGACCGGTTAGAACTAGAACCGGCCGCTTGATTAGCATACTTGGACAGCAACATATCAAAAGTTGGCTTGATTTTCTTGCGCTGCACTTTGGCTTCATTCAGCTTCCACTTGCCAACTTCCGGACTCTTGGGCTTGACAAACTTAGCACGGGTATTCTCTTGCTCTTGCGGTTGCCCCCAAGTGCAGGATTCTTCACGGTGATCTTGATTATCTCTCCACCATCGGGTTGCTTATCAAGCACAACTTGCCTTCACAAGATTTTGTCGCCATCTCTGTTTTTCCTGGGCTCACAAATGACAACATTAGTTTTATTAGCGGATTCGGCCACCTCCGGCCGAATGAGTAATTTTTTACCCTCCAAATCCAGAGTATTCATTGGGAAGGGCTGCTTACCAACTTGCATTTCAGAAAAGTTCAATCGTCCGTCATTAATGGCCGATTGTATCTGTCGTCGGAAAACATTGCAATCATTAGTTGCATGAGAAAAAGAATTATGATACTTGCAATAAGCACGCCGTTTCAGCTCTTCAAACGGCGGTAAAGTATGAGATATTCTAATAATCTTAGCTTGTAGCAAAGCATCAAATATTCTATCACATTTAGCAATGTTAAAAGTAAACTTCATCTCATCATCACGATTCTTATGAATCGGCTTTAGATCATGACAAGTAAAAGGTTTGGCCTTCGAGGGCCAAACAAATTCAGCAGCATAAATATCACCCTCATCGTCCGAATGATCACTATCATATTCAACCATATTCATCTTTGGACGATCAGTTTTATATCTATGCACTTCTTTGAGGTCCTTGCTTCGGCTTTCATGAGCCAAAGCCCTTTGTAAGACTTGGTTGATACTTATAAACTCATAGCCTTCTAGCTTTTCTCTAATTTGAGTTCTCAAACCATTAAGCACAAGATCTGCCAAGTCTCTCTCGGTTATCACTAAACTATAGCACCGGTTTTTTGTCTCTCTAAATCTCTTGACGTAATCGGAGACCGATTCATCATGCTTCTGCTTAACCGATGTAAGATGTGACAACTTAAGTTCATTGTCGCCGCTATAAAAATGATCATGAAATTTTTGCTCTAGTTGTGACCAAACACGAATAGATCCATGCGGCAAAGAAGAAAACCATGAAAATGCAGTACCAGTTAATGACAAAGGAAATAAACGCACTTTCAATTCATTTATCGAGCCTGCTTCACCCAATTGTGCCAGGTATTGGCTAACATGCTCCCATGTGGTTTTCGTGCCCTCTCCATTGAACTTAACAAAATCTGGAATTTTATATCCTTGGGGGCATGGAATTGCATCAAAGTACTCAGGATACGGCTTTTGATAAATCCGATTCCTAGGTAATTCAACGCCAAAATTCTCTCGAAGCGTTTTAGCCATCTCCTCTCTAAAATTAGCTAAAGCATCGTCCATAGTAGACGATGGAGCTTGTGGCAATGGCATAGGAGGATTAGGGTTAGCAACTATGGGTGTAAATTGTGGCATGTTGGCCGAACCATAGTTCGGCGATGATCTAGCAATGTTTCCACCTATCGGTAAGGTTTGGTTCGGCGTTGCCACCGAACTCTGAATATTCATGAAGGGATTAAGCGGTGCAGCCACAATTTGATTGGTATGGGTGGGAAAATAATTCATCGGCATGGGGGGCGCCGATGAGATAGGCAAAGCTGAATTAGGGCTTCCCATACTAGCAGGCATATTAGGCATATTCTTCTGAGCATTATTATTTTCTAAGAAAGCTTGATAGATCAGATTATTGCTATCAGAAATACGGCTCTCAATTTCAGCCAATTGCTCAGGAGAAAAGGTAGTACTTACAGAAGGTTTAACCTGATCGGCTTGAAGAGGAGGGAACTTGATTTCTCCAACCAGAGTGATATTGCCTTGGCGGTCCTTCTTGAAGTTTCCAAGGAACTCCTGCAACTCCTTCTCTTCACGCGCCTTCTTGTACTCCTCATAAGCTTGGCGATGCTCGGCCGATAACTCCTCCAGATTGGGCTTGATGATGTTATCGGCGTCAACTTCCGAGGAATTGGGAAGATTGGGCATGATGGATGATGATGATGGATCAAAGTGTCCCCAGCGGAGTCGCCAAAAAGTGTGTTGACACACGAACGCGTCACGCGTACCCTCGACGCCGGGGGTGATGCACCGCAGCTCACGTCGAGGAAGGCCTGCCGGAAGCGCGATACGCAAGACAATACGGCCGGCGCTTTTGAGACCCGAAACCCCACACTCCCGGGAGGGACCCCGTCAGGGAGCGCGGCGGCAATGGGCTGCCCTAGGTCGATTCGCTCGCCCCTAGGGCCTCGGAGTTCTCAGCTCTCCAACGCGAAGAACGACGAAGAACGAGGAAGAAGATACGAGGATAGGAGACAAAACGTAGGTGAAAAAGCAGTATATTGATTGTTCGATTGTGTGTTTTTTCAATCGGCCATCACCTCTTCTATTTAAGAGGGGGTTGGACTTCCCGTACAAGTCATGGATTCATCTTTCCTTACAAAGTATCAAAACACTAGCCAAATTCGGACTCCTAAAAAACCTGCCCGAATCTGCGCGACGGTAAGCGGTAGTACCGCTCTGGTCAAGCGGTAGTACCTCTACAAGCGGTAGTACCGCTCTGAGTATAGCTGAGTACCGCGCTACTTTCGAGTAAGGGTCTCGGGATACCAGAAGAATTTTCGTAAGCGGTGGTAGGCGTGGTAGTAAAGCACGGTAGTACCGCTCTGGAGGGTGGTAGTACCGCTCCAGAGGCTGTCTTGATGGGCTGGCTTACGTCTCCTCGCGTCCATCTTGATCTTCGGTCTTCGACGGGCTGTCGCCTTCCCGAGAGTACCATCAGGATATCTTGCCGGGTCGCCTTGCCGGGTCATCTTCTTGCCGGACCGCCTCCTTGCCGGGCTGCCTCCTTGCCGGATCGCCTCCTTGCCGGGCTGTCTCCTTGCCGGGCCGTTTCCTTGCCGGATCTCCTGCCGGGTCATCCCCTTGCCGGATCGTCTCCTCGCCGGGTCATCCCCTTGCCGGATCGTCTCCTCGCCGGGTCGTCTCCTTGCCGGATCGTCTCCTCGCCGGGTCGTCTCCTTGCCGGATCGGCAAGCACTCAAAATCGACAAGCCAAACCGGCAAGCCTTCAGCTCGAGCGGCAAGATTTCACCGGCAAGCCTTTCATGCCGGCAATGTGAATTTTCTCGTATAGAAGACTTCTCCGCTTGAGTCCACCTTTACTGTATTTTGCACCGTGCCAAAATCGGGTGTCAACACATGTGAACGGGGAAGTATTACACATCACACAAATAGTCATATGTTTCTATGTAGAAGTTAGACATTTCACGGCAGTCTTAAAAGAATGGTGCCTTAGAGCATCTCTAGCAGATCCCGTCTAAGTCCGGCGAACTGTGTTTTTCCAGCCAGTTTATGGGACGGGCCAAAAAAACGGCCCGAGCAGGTCCGCTAAAAAGGGCCTAGCCCGTAAAAAAATTACAGGCGGCCCGTAAACCGGCCGGCATTCCTCCATATATGCGGGCGCCGGGTCATTTTAGGGTTCTCGTCCCGGTTTCCCCTCATCCGTCTCCGCCGCTAAATCCAAATTCCGGCGAGAAATCTCCACACTTCCGGCCGCGATTTGCGGCCCATTTGACCACCGGATCTTCCCGGAGATGGCGTTCGCGGGTGCAGGGCATGGCGGCGGCGGGGGGTTCGGCGGGCGCGGTGGGTTCGGGTGCCGCGGGGGGTTCAGCAGCCGCGGTGGGTTCGCCGGCCGCAAGCGGCGCAACGACAACGAGGCCGGCAGCTCGTCCCTCCCGCCCTCCGGTGTCGGACAGGCAAAGGGAGGCGGTGCGCCGCCGCGGCGCGCAGTCCCGCAGCGCCGGAGCGAGGGCGTGGGCGAACTTCCGTCGCCTCGGGCGGATGTTCGATCCGGCCTTCCAGCGTCTCCGGGCGGCCGAGACCGCGTGGTAGGAGGCGAGGGAGGCAGCCGCCGCCGGAGATGCAGCTGCGGCCGCGCGCGTCCCGGCGCTCCGCGAGGAGTACGAACTCCAGCAGACCCTCTCTGGTACGCTGATCTACCACACCCTCCACGGCAACGAGCCCCCGCCCCGCGACGGCGACTCCGGCGACGAGTAGATGTAGTATGCTAGTGTGTTAGATTTCCCTATGCTATGTTTAATTTCGGTTTGTAATGAACTCCCGTATGGTATGTACTAGATGAGCTCCCATATGCTATGTTTAAGTTCGGTTTGTAATGAACTCCCGTATGGTATGTACTAAATGAGCTCCGGTATGCTATGTATGACGAACTCCGGCGATCTAGTTTTAAGCGTGAAATGCAAGTTTAAATATGCGCAAAATGCAAGTTTAAATATGCGGGCTGGTATGCTCTGGCTCAGCATCCGGCGTCCTGCTCCGGGGTACCGTAAATGAGTTTTGCGGGATGGCCGGTTGCAGGCTCTGCTAGAGATGCTCTTACACCGGTGCCATTGAAATTTCGTTTACAACACACATTAGGACTCAAAAGGCGCATAACATTCATTAACGAGATTGAATTGTTTGGTACAAATGTGACACGATTTATTTGCTTTGGCAAACATACACTCCTGCATCATTCAGTTCAAGCGACTGATCAGTACACACGATGGGTATGGTATAATGTTACAGATTCCTGTAGTAGTCTACTCAGATTCACTAGTATACAAATAGTCCCTATTCATGATTATAAGCCTTGAATCCCTGACATGCCGGTCCATACTACTCCCTCCGTCCCAAAATAAGTGTCTCAACTTTAGTTTAACTTTATACTAAAGTTAGTAAAAAGTTGAGACACTTATTTTAGGACGGAGGGAGTATTATCTACAAACAACACCTTACATAGCGATACAAGAATTCCTGAACTGATATCTGCATTTAATCGAAGGGGTCAATTCGAGGATCATGCTCACTTGCCATTGCCATCCCTGTACAGAGGCATGTGGGGCACATCACCTGCAAACATATTGTTACAGGTCATGTTTCGTTTGAGTCTCAAAACCTGATAGCATGCAGGGTAGCATGTAACCTACTCATAATAAGAGCCAACATGAATTAGGATTGAGTGTGTGTTGATTCAGAAACAGGGTGGAGTGTTCAGTTCAGCATGCAAAGCACTGCTTTACCTTTCCTGCACCAGAGCAGTTTGGACATCTCTCCGTTTTTGGTGCTGATAAAGGTTGATCACCATCACTGAATGTCGAAACAGGCTCAGTAAGCACAACAGCTCCCGTGCTTGAACAGCGGGCACAAGCCAGATACCCTACAGTAACATGATGGAATCTCCTCAGTGAGTTTCAACTTAAAGCTATCAGATAACCACCCAAGTAGAAGTGATGAACAATAAGCTATCATGTATATGCAACTATAGGCTTCTATCTCTATCAATCCATCTGAGATTTGTTCCCTGTTTGATCTTTAAACTAAGTAGGCAATGAAGTAAGTTTATCCGTCTCGGATTTGAAACTGGGTTTAGACGGTGTAATATAATTTTGCACTAAATTATCACCGTCAACATGAAGTATTATGTGCAATCTTCCCTATTATGTGTATCACTTCTGCTTTTATGTATGAAGAGTTCTTTGAGAGGGGGAGGTGGTACCAGTTCCTAAACAATATTTGCACCGTTTATGCTCCTGTTGCTTGACATTATTTATCTCAACAACCATTAGGGCGGAGATAACTCCGACTGCTCCACCTGAGAAGGATGCCACAATAGGATCTACCTGACTACAATATCAGATAGACAAATGAATGGACAGTAAATAATCACTCAAATTCCATGGCCAAAAGACGCTTCATAAATTAGACTAGATCATGCAACTGTGATGGCACCTCAATTGCATAGGCAAATGAACATTTCGGATGAAATCTGCATAAGAAGTGCCTCCTATACCAAGTTTAAGTTCCAGCTGCAGGGAGAGCACATCAAGTTGTTATACATCCACCACATTGTTTCATGATGAGATCAGTTAGAGTAGCAATAACTGCCAATCCAAAATCGAGAATGGAACTTACAATTGGTGCAAGAAATCCACCGAAGACCATTATTGCAGCAATGAGAGAGAAACATGTAGCATAGTAGACCTTCAGATTAGCTGCACTCTGTTTACAAGAAAGTAATGGTAACTAACTGCTTTCAAGATTAAAGATCAATACATTATTATGTCATGGCGTGTCAAGTATTAAAATGCCGTTGCATAACAGCTTTGGGTCTGGTAAGGGCCTACTAACCAGGGGAGGTAAAAACGGGATGAATGATGGGAAATCTGGGAGTTCTCCTTCAGGCTCTTCAATTGAGATTCCAAGTTCAGCATTTTTTATTCTTTGTTGTATTCTCAATCTGCGAATCTGTGTGAAAAAGAAGAGGAAAATGTGATGCCAGAATGTATATGATAGTGGCTTTGACATTATTGCACAGCAGAACTCACTCGAAGGCACAATTAAAAGAATCCAAGCTGAATCATAAACAGAAAGAAGATGCACTAAAAGGGCAAAAACTAATCCTAAAGGATCCATGGATGTTCCAAGCTAGTTCCATGTTTGTTATACCTGCACGGTTTGCACCATCCTTGGATAACCTAGTTCGACCTCACAAGTTCTAGCCCATTCTTGAATAAAAAAAAACAAGTACTAGCACGGGGATTGCCATTTTAGATAACATCGTTACCAACTTTACAAGTCTTAAAACTATATCCTGTCCTCCCGTACTTCAACTTTCTGACAAGCAAATTGTATACGCAAGCTCACAAGCAAGCAATAATATTGATTGACAAAAATAACACAAAACCAACACACCTCCTCCATATGCAAGAAAATCTTGTTCCGGCGGCTCCTGATATTATCAAGAATCTCCTGCAAATCTAACTTATCAAAATCTTGAACTGTCTCAGGCCCTTCAATGATGCAAAACCTGCAAAGCCAGAACAAGCAATGCTCAACTTGAGTTGCCCCAATCATTACTGTACCTAAATCTCCAGTCCCCAGAAGTTCAAGAACAGAATCATGGTTATCCCATATGCTTGATTGGCAGATAAGGCTATATGCTGCCCAAGCATGTTCCTATATATAGCTACTAAAATTTTTACTCCCGAATCTGCTTGGCATAATCGTAGCGACGCATCACGATTCACGGGCACAACCAGCACCCAAAGCTACCAACTGCTCACAAAATAGATCAAATAATCAGTACCCTGAGGAGGAGGAGGCGGCAGCGGCCGCGGCCTGGTCGTCCCCGGCGCCAAACGGCGGGGGTGTCGACGACGACGACGGCAGGTCGGGGGAGCCGCCGGGAGCCGCGGCGGAGGCGGCGACCCGCCACCTGCGGGCGGGGAGCGGGGGACGCAGCCGGTCAGCGTAGGCGCGCGGCGGCCGGAGCCTCCCGGGGCTCAGGCCGCTGCAGGCTAGCATGCGGCCGGAGCAAAGCATCGCCGGCGAAGCTGGAGCTTCAAAATCGGAGGTGCTTATCCGTGGATGAATAGGTCGATGGCGACGGATCGGAGGTGAGATTGATGGACGGATATGTTAGATTTTTTATTTTTTTTTGCGGGAAGACGGATATGTTAGATATATCGAAGAAAATTTGGGGATTTGGAGCGAGGAAGAAAAGCAAGTGGTGGCTCTGAGTTCTGATCGGCGGAGTGGGGAAGAGGGGAGAGCGTCGCGGCAGCAAGTAGTGGAGCTCAAATTTTCTACTCAATTTCATTTTCTTTTTCTGTAGGAAGAGAATGATAGTGGTAGATGGAAACGAAGGTGATCCACAAATATCCGTGATTAGTGGATTTATGATCGTTGTGCACTATGCGAAAACGCGACGCCTAGAAACACCGGCCACGACTAACCAGTGTTTTTTTTAATACAATACAGACACATGCCCTTTACAAATGCACATACAATCACCCTTATGACGCACTCACACTCTATCTCATGGACACCTCCAAGAAGATTGAAACTGGTGTTATATGCGATGAAATCGGGGCATGTCAAAATTGTCTTGGCCGATTTTGTTCTTTACAAATGTAGTATGGATGTAGACGGGTGAGTCGCCTCACGTTTGACCTACGCTTAGCCTCCCCCCCCCCCCCACCCAAAAGATTTGTTAGTCTAATTTAGACTGTCAATATCTTGAATAGAATAATTGTAAGATAAAATTGTTTCGATAGTTTAAATAAGGCCAACGCTACATGCCAGGGGGTTGTCGGCCTGTTGGGAGGAGGGTGTTCGCACAGGAACACATTACCGTGTACCCTCAACGCCGGGGTGATACACCGCAGCTCACGTCGAAGGAGCCCTGTCAAGGCGCGCGGCGGCTATGGACTGCCCTAGGTCGACCTGATCGCCCCTAAGGCCTCGAGGTTCGCCGCCCTGCAACAAGAAGAACGAACGAAGAACAAGAAAGAAGAAGAATAAGGGAGAAGGTAAAGGTAAAAAGTGATAGATTGATTTGTCGATTGTGTGTTGTTCAATCGGCTGTCACCTCTCATCTATTTATGACGCGGCTGGACTTCCCGTACAAGAAAAGGACTCACAATCCCGTTCAAACCTTTCCAAAATTAACCGAACTCGGATTTAGGTATGTCTGAGACAACAGTTCGGTTTTTGACTTCTACAGGCCAAATAAGACCTCAAATGAAGATGCTCTCAAAGCAAATTTAATCGTTTCAACGAGACGAACAACTTTCGTGTTGAACGTTTTTTGATTTGAGGCCATCTTCAAGGCCGAATCGCCCCGCAATCATCAGATCCGTGGAGATGCACGATTTCAGTTCGGATCGGACTGTCCGCTCGACCGGACCAGACTGTCCGGTCACAACAGAAGGTTTTGACGTGTTTCGCGACCCGGAACAAATAGTCTGGTCTCTGTTTCTGGACAGTCCGGTCACAACAGGAGGTTTTGGGCGCCCGACCATCTCCATAGTTTCTGCAGCATTGCACCGTTTCAACTACAAATTTTGCATACGAACTCGAATTGGCATGATTTAAATTTCAAAATCGGCCGATTCGACGATACGAAGACAATCCATGTAGAACATTTTCTCATATGAGGCTGTCTTGAAGGCGTAATCAGCCGAACAGTACTATGATTACAAAATCTTAGTACTTCGAGCACAACTTCAGCCCTCGAGATGAGATCGGATGGCGATGACTCAAACTTCAAAGATATTCATGTCGGCAATACGGAACTTTCCCATATAGAGCACTTTTTCATTTGAGGCAATCTTAATCACGTTTTCTGCCGTGCCAAAAACTGGTGTCAACACATGCCCCCCTGTTTTCGGCAAAGCTTGTGTGCCGAAAAATAACTTGCACATAGCTTGTTCTAAGGACGATGTCAACACTCCATCGGCCATTTTGCATTTTCTTAGGATGATAAGTATATATCGGCCATCTTTACTCTTAGGGCGATAATTGTGTATCGGCCATTTAGATTAGCAAGAAAAGTGCAACTAATTGAACGTATGATGATTTGGTAATACCCTTTCATGATGTAAGAAATTATATTGCATCCATGGATCAAAATAAGTCCATAGAGGGTAACCAATCATACCCGAGGATGAATTCCATGGCATTGGCATCAATGGCAAAGTTGGAGAATGTGGATAATGTGTGGACAGAAGATGTTGAAACCTTCGGCTTGGTTGTTCATAGTTTTCACTAGTTTTCTTCTTCACCTTTGCCGCACTTCTTGCAATGGAAGCTTGCATATAATTCTTATTTTGGACACATCCTTTGGGAACCCATGCCATTGTAGGATCGAAAGTATGTCTAGAGGGGGGGTGATTAGACTACTTGACCAAATAAAACCTAACCTTTTCCCAATTTTAGTTGTGGGCAGATTTTAGCAATAGTACATGTCAAGCATCACCCTACACATGCAATTCTAAGAGTATAGCAGCGGAATATAAACAATTGCATATGTAAGTAGAGAGGGGATTGGATATTTCAAACGCAATGAAGACACGGTGGTTTTTGGCGTGGTTCCGATAGGTGGTGCTATCGTACGTCCACGTTGATGGAGACTTCAACCCACAAAGGGTAACGGCTGCGCGAGTCCATGGAGGGCTCCACCCACGAAGGGTCCACGAAGAAGCAACCTTGTCTTTTCCACCATGGCTTACGTCCACGAAGGACTAGCCTCACTCGGGGTAGATCTTCACGAAGTAGGCGATCTCCTTGCCCTTACAAACTGCTTGGTTCAACTCCACATCTGGTTGGAGGCTCCCAAGTGACACCTAACCAATCTAGGAGACACCACTCTCCAAAAGGTAATAGACGGTGTGTTGTTGATGAACTCCTTGCTCTTGTGCTTCAAATGATAGTCTTCCCAGCACTCAAACACTCCTCACAGATTTGGCTATGATGGAAGAAGGATTTGAGTGGAAAGCAACTTGGGAAAGGCTAGAGATCAAGGTTCAAATGGTAGGAATGGAATATCTTGATCTCAACACATGAGCAGGTGGTTCTCTCTCAGAAAATGAATGGTGGAAGTGTAGGCATGTTCTGATGGCTCTCCTTTCTGAGAAGGATGGGGTGGAGGGGTATATATAGCCTCCACACAAAATCCAACCGTTACACACTTTTGACCCAACTCGGTGGCACCGAAACGATCATCTCGGTAGCACCGAACTGTGTAAAAGATATGAACTTTAGGAATCTCGGTGGGACCGATACGAACAACTCGGATGGACCGAAGTGCAATGGCTTAGGGCAATCCTCATCTCGGTGGCACCGATTGCATCAACTCGGTAGGACCGAAGTGAAGCAATAAGGCAACAGAGAGTTGGCAAGCCATCTCGGTGAGACCGATATGCATAACTCGGTGAGACCGAAGTGAATGCAACCGATTACAGAGAGTTGGCAAGGCCATCTCGGTGGGACCGAGATCCATTTCGGTGGATCCGATTTGTTAGGGTTTTGGCAGTGGCTAAGTCTTGGATGAACTCGGTGGGGCTGGATTGGAAATTTCGGTGGGGCCGAGTTGGACTTTAGGTTTAGGACATATTTGGGTAGAGAGAGTGGTTGAGGGTTTAGGAATACTATCACTAAGCACTTGAGCAAAAAGACCATTAAGCAACACCTCATCCCCTTTTAATAGTATTGGCTTTCCTATGGACTCAATGTGATCTTGGATCACTAAACCAAAAATGTAGAGTCTTGATCTTTTGCCAATCCTTGTCCTTAGCATTTTGAGGGGTCCACGTCTCTAGTCCATGCCATGCCAATCATTGAACATCCTGAAATCTTAATCTTGAATGGACATTGGTTCAATGAGATATATGTTGTTATGAATTACCAAAACCACCAAGGGAGCAAATGTGCTTTCAATCTCCCCCTTTTTGGTAATTGATGACAACATATAGATCAAAGCTTCAACAGATGATTAAGTGAATGAAATACATCGTCGCTTTGAGAAGTATGTGATAAGCAAGAGCTCCCCCTAAATTTGTGCATTATTAAAAATTTGCGTTTGAATGCAAATGCACAATCGATTAGGCTCATGGGTTACTCTTCCATGTCACATACATCTTGGTGGAGCGCGCAAAATGATATGATTGGAAAGGTAAGCACGCATCACCAACATAAGGAATGATACATAAATGAATGATCATACAGATAATGACAGAGATAAACATGGATCATCACAATAGGCATAGTATGATCAAACATCATGATAAGCGTAAACAGAATATCTGACAGACACTGTAGCAAGCACACACATAACAAAGTATCAACGAACAAGCAAACAAGTAGCAAATGAACTCGAGAGAAAAAACAACGAAACACTCTCTCTCGAAGCCTATGATCTATACAAATTCTCCCCCTTTGGCAACAAGTACCAAAAAGTTCGAATCGTATAGCACTAGTCGGCTCTCTAGGCACGGTCCTCCGAAGCTCCTGAAGGCGATCTTCTGCTGGCGGCTCCGGTGTGCGTAGACGGCGTTGAGATAAGAGCGTCCGCGAATGCTTCTGCTGATGACTGCTGGACTGGAGGAGTGGAGACCTGCTGTGGTACTGTGGCTGTGGTGGCTGGTGCAGATACTGTGGTCCGTGGATCCACTACTGGCACTGCAGCTGACCTGGCAGCCCTAGGCACTTGCTGAAACTGCTCTGTGGTCGGTCTCTCATCTTCACTGTCATCTGATCTGGCTTGCTTGACAGCATCAACATCTCCTTGCAGCTGTTCTCTCTTTGACAGATGTAGGCTTGGAGCTGTACTCTTTAGCTAGCACTACTCTCTTCTTCTTGGTTGTTGTCTCACTGGCAACAAAATCCTCATTCTCACTGTCTAAGGTTTTCTTCTTCCTTGTTCTGGTTGCAGCTTTAGGAAGATCTGGAGAGCTTCTCTCTCCCTCATAGAAACTTTCATTATGGCTTGATCCTTCACTCATCTCTGCCTGCTGTTCAGACCTGTTCTGACTGTCACTAGACATCTTGCTGAGCTGACCCTGTGAATAGATGGGTATGGGTAGAGTAGATGAGTCATCACAAAAAGCAGATAGTTTTTCATAAAAATGAGTTCAAACTTTAGTTCTAGGTTTTCACAGAATGCAGTTCGGATGGACCGAGATGGTAATCTCGGTGACACCGAAGCACACTACAGAGACATGGCACGCCATTTCGGTCAGACCGAGATGGGTTTCGGTGGCTCCGAGATGCTAGGGTTTCACTGAGACATTACTTTCGGTCTTACCGATTCGCACAACTCGGTGGCACTGAGATGTACTAGTGCTATGGCCAGGGCCAAATCGGTGGGACCAAAAATTCCTATTCGGTTGGTCCGAGATGCGTTCGGCGGAAACCTAACCCTAATTTTTTTGCTCGAATCTTGTTCAAACGAACTAATCTGGTGGAAAGAGGATTGCATTCGTGGCAAGATTACAGGCAATCCAATCGTGCATTGAATCGGAAAAGGGAAGCACGAAAGGGATCGAAACTCACCCTAACTCGGTGGAGTTTCTCTACGGCGGCAACGGCGGTGGAGATTACCGTTGACGGCGACGGAATCCTGCGGCGAGGGCGCGCTGGAGACGACGGCGACGATCCGAAGACCAAAGGGGTGGCAACAATGGGGCGCGGGCGCGTAACGTTTGAAGAAATTTTCAACCGCACGGTTCGCTGGGAATATATACCCATTCGCTGTCGGTGGCACCGAGTGGAACAAATCGGTAGCACCGAGATGAAAGCCTAGATCAGTCTAAATGCTCCGAGTTTGAGTAGGTTGGTCTGACCGAAATCAATTAGAAGGTTTTGGAGGTTCAGCCCTTTCAGATCGGTGGCTCCGAGTGCTCCTCACCCGGAGGGTCCGAAAATGACTTGTTCAATTTTTGTGATGCAGCAAGAATAGAATTTGAGACAAGAAAGCATAGATAGCTAGAGAAGGTTCTTAGGCATTCTTGTACATCCACTTGGCCAGAAAAACCAAGACAATCAAAACAACAAATGGATGTCCTCGAATGATGAAAACATGCAAATCAACATGCTCACACACTAAGATAGCAAAAGAAATATGTGTCAAACATGCACAACCAATTCTAGCATCTATCAAGCAATGACGATGAGTAGGTCATCTATATATGAGTATATTGACTTAGGAGCCAAATGAGAACATTTGATCATAGGTCATACTCATCATTTAAGCACAAGTGGGGTTATCACTTTTACATAAAGCATTAATGTGTTCACACCATTAGAGTTGCTTTAGCTCAATTTTTAGAGCAAAGCTCCCCCTAGATGCGACACCCCCCTTAAGAGGGTTGAACTAACCTTGGGTTTTGTCGATGACGACTTCATGTAGATGTTAAAGATGTGGATGCTCAATGTTGATGTAGACCATCAAAAGTTGGGAGCAATCCTTTGGAGTTTTGTGCTTTCAATACCTACATGGGTTAGTCCCACACAAGGAACATACAAGGATATCCATAGACATAGAGTGAAATACACATATGATGATGTCCATGAATGCATTGATTACCTTGTCCCTTGCCTTACCAACAAGAGGGTTTGTGACTCCATGAACTAGTGCAAAATATGGAAGTTGGTTGCACAAGTCCTTGCCATAAAGAATATGAGTGAAGTTTGTTGGCGGAGTCACCCTCAAGAACTCTCTAGTTCTTCTTCTTTTGGATCCACATCAACTTGATGGGAATCCTTGGAGTTGTAGTAGCACTTGATGAAGTCTTGGGAACCCACTTGACCATGGCTTGAGGAGCTTCTTCAAATGAATCAATCTCTTCTTGAAGCTTGTCCTTGCCTTTTAGCTTGTGGTCTTGTGGTGGAAGGTCTTCTTGAGCTTGTGTTCCCTTGAAGGAAGTAGGATCATACTACTCTTGTTGAGGAACAAACTTCGTCTTGGGGTATTGACCTTCTTCCCACTCAACTCCATCGGCATTGAACTTTCGTTCAAAACCAACACCTTGGTTCTTCCGGTGCCTTCCTTGCTTGCGTACAATTTCCTCAAATTGTTTACTCCCGACAAGACTCTTGTAGACACCTTTTTCTATAATTCCTTTCAATAGCATATTTTCTTGCTCAAGTGTAACTTGGCTAAGAGAATCATTAGTGGAATCAATAGAACTACTAGAAGCAACAACATTGGATTTAGCACTGTTATTGTTACTACTAGAGGTAGAACCATTTTTACCCTTGTTGCTAGTTTGCTTAGGTTTAACTTGTGGCATAAAGGTAGACAAGAGTAAACGTTTGGCAAGATATGAAGAACTCTTCTTTCGAAGATCGTCATTGATAGCTTTAAGAAACTCATGCTCTTGCTCTAAATTTAGCTTCTCGAAGCGTAGCTTCTCATGAGTTCTTAGAAGTTCTCTATGATCCTCTTGAGTTGTTTCATGAGCTAACTTAAGAGCATTTAGTTCTTTAGTTAGGCGCTCAATCTCCTTCATAGCATTGTCACTCGTTTCCTCTTGACTATCATGATTACTAGCATTTTCGTTATAGCTCACATCACTAGTCCTATCAACAAGTAAATCATCATCACCAAGCAAATCATCTTCATCACTATTAAAATCAAGATACTCGGGGTGTGATACCTTAGGGCCTTTTGCCATGAAGCATCTTCCAATTCCTTCATTTGGTGAGTCAAATAGATCGTAGGAGTTGGATGACACAAGTGCAAGTCCGGCAACACCTTCATCTTGACTATAGTCGGAGTTGGAGTGATAACTTCTCTCGGATTGGTTGTCGGAGTCAGAGTCGGAAACCCATTCACCAACATGAGCTTGATGTCTTCTTCTTGTGTAGCTCCTTGATGACTTGTCCTTCCTCTTCGAATCCTTACTTCTTCGAGAGTGTCTTCGTTCATAATAATCATCTCTACTCCTTCTCTCTTTATGAGGTGATTCATCTCTTCTATGTCTTCCTCTTGGTGATTCATCTCTTTTCTTGTAGGGAGCCGTACACTCATTTGAGTAGTGTCCGGGCTTTCCACAATTGTAACAATTACGGTCATGACTTGATGATCTTTTCTCATAGTGTCTTGAGCTAGAGCTTCTTTCTTTCCCTTTATTCTTGTAGAACTTGTTGAACCTTTTCACCATTAGGCTTATCTCTTCATTGGATACTAGCTTGTCACTTGGAGTTGTTGGAGCATCGATTGAGGCTTTGTAAGCACCACTTGACTTGTTGTGCAGCTCCTCTTTGTCCTTGAGCGACATTTCATGAGCAACGATCCTTCCAATGACTTCCGTGGGCTTGAGATCTTTGTAATTTGGCATCATTTGGATCAATGTGCAGACGGTATCATATTTTCCATCCAAAGATCTAAGTATCTTTTTGATGATGAATTTGTCGGTCATCTCTTCACTTCCTAAGCCGGCAATCTCATTTGTGATGAGAGCAAGCCTAGAATACATCTCTGCGACTCCTTCACCATCCTTCATCTTGAACTTGTCAAGTTGGCTTTGAAGCACATCCAACTTAGATTCCTTGACGGACTCGGTACCCTCATGCATATCAACCAAAGTATCCCAAATTTCCTTTGCATTCTCGAGGCGGCTGATTTTGTTGATTCCTCGGGACATAGACCGTTGAATAGAATGTCACAAGCTTGAGCATTGTATTGCAACATCTTTAATTCTTCCAGGGTTGCTTCACGATCCGGTTCCTTGCCATCCTCAAAGAAGTCACCTTGCAAGCCAACACGAACAACAGCCCAAACGGCAGGGTTATGACCAAGAATATGCATTTTCATCTTATGTTTCCAACTAGCAAAGTTTGTACCATCAAAATATGGACCTCTACGGTGATAGTTACCCTCACTAGACGCCATACTCTCCTAGGTTGTGAAACCAAGGCTATGATCACCAAAGCTATGGAAATCAAGGCTTACAGAGACCAAAACTCTGATACCACTTGTAGGATCGAAAGTATGTCTAGATGGGGGGGGGGGGGGAGAACGGAGCGTAGCTCAGTTGGCAAGGCGCGAGAGTTCGCAGCCAGCCCACCAGTGTTCGAGTCTCGGCTCGAGCGCTTGGTGCTCACGGAGTTTTCTTCTATAAAAAAATGCCAACAGGCTAGTCTAGCCCGGGTTGGTCTCGTTTTTTTTATGTCTAGAGGGGGGGTGATTAGACTACTTGACCAAATAAAACCTAACCTTTTCCCAATTTTAGTTGTGGGCAGATTTTAGCAATAGTACATGTCAAGCATCACCCTACACATGCAATTCTAAGAGTATAGCAGAGGAATATAAACAATTGCATATGTAAGTAGAGAGGGGATTGGAGATTTCAAACGCAATGAAGACACGGTGGTTTTTGGCGTGGTTCCGATAGGTGGTGCTATCGTACGTCCACGTTGATGGAGACTTCAACCCACGAAGGGGAACGGCTGCGCGAGTCCACGGAGGGCTCCACCCACGAAGGGTCCACGAAGAAGCAACCTTGTCTGTTCCACCATGGCTTACGTCCACGAAGGACTAGCCTCACTCGGGGTAGATCTTCACGAAGTAGGCAATCTCCTTGCCCTTACAAACTGCTTGGTTCAACTCCACATCTGGTTGGAGGCTCCCAAGTGACACCTAACCAATCTAGGAGACACCACTCTCCAAAAGGTAATAGACGGTGTGTTGTTGATGAACTCCTTGCTCTTGTGCTTCAAATGATAGTCTTCCCAGCACTCAAACACTCCTCACAGATTTGGCTATGATGGAAGAAGGATTTGAGTGGAAAGCAACTTGGGAAAGGCTAGAGATCAAGGTTCAAATGGTAGGAATGGAATATCTTGATCTCAACACATGAGTAGGTGGTTCTCTCTCAGAAAATGAGTGGTGGAAGTGTAGGCACGTTCTGATGGCTCTCCTTTCTGAGAAGGATGGGGTGGAGGGGTATATATAGCCTCCACACAAAATCCAATCGTTACACACTTTTGACCCAACTCGGTGGCACCTAAACGATCATCTCGGTAGCACCGAACTGTGTAAAAGATATGAACTTTAGGAATCTCGGTGGGACCGATACGAACAACTCGGATGGACCGAAGTGCAATGGCTTAGGGCAATCCTCATCTCGGTGGCACCGATTGCATCAACTCGGTAGGACCGAAGTGAAGCAATAAGGCAACAGAGAGTTGGCAAGCCATCTCGGTGAGACCGATATGCATAACTCGGTGAGACCGAAGTGAATGCAACCGATTACAGAGAGTTGGCAAGGCCATCTCGGTGGGACCGAGATCCATTTCGGTGGATCCGATTTGTTAGGGTTTTGGCAGTGGCTAAGTCTTGGATGAACTCGGTGGGGCCGGATTGGAAATTTCGGTGGGGCCGAGTTGGACTTTAGGTTTAGGACATATTTGGGTAGAGAGAGTGGTTGAGGGTTTAGGAATACTGTCACTAAGCACTTGAGCAAAAAGACCATTAAGCAACACCTCATCCCCTTTTAATAGTATTGGCTTTCCTATGGACTCAATGTGATCTTGGATCACTAAACCAAAAATGTAGAGTCTTGATCTTTTGCCAATCCTTGTCCTTAGCATTTTGAGGGGTCCACGTCTCTAGTCCATGCCATGCCAATCATTGAACATCCTGAAATCTTAATCTTGAATGGACATTAGGTCAATGAGATATATGTTGTTATGAATTACCAAAACCACCAAGGGAGCAAATGTGCTTTCAGCCATGTTCCTCTTTTCAAGTTCCCATGCACTAAGCTTTTGTAATTTCTTCTTTTGCCAATACGATAAGCCTAGTGGGCACCCCCGCTGTGATTTTGTTTGAAGAAATGGCAATTCTTGTTTTACCTTGTGCACTGTCAACTTCTTTTCTTTAGATTTGGCACTTGATTGACTTGCCTCATTGCCTTTAGTAGCCAACGTCAACACTTTAATTGGCTCTTTTTCATTTGAGATCAATTCTGAAGTGGCACTCTGCTACTTGTGAGCTACATTGGGATTTCCCCCGAAGAGGAAGGGTGAAGCAATATAGTAGCGGATAGTATTTCCCTCAGTGAGAACCAAGGTTATCGAACCAATAGGAGAACCAAGCAAATCCTAGTCAAATAGTACCTGCACACACAAGAGCAAATACTTGCACCCAACGCGGGCAAGAGGTTTGTCAATCCCCTTGAACTCGTTACTTGCAAGGATCAAATCTGATAGTGATAGATATATAAATTGAAATGTAAAATAATTGCAGCAAGGTAATTTAGGTTTTTCTAATATAATTAAAGTAGACCCGGGGGCCATAGTTCACTAGAGAGGTTTCTCTCTCGAAACATAGCATACGGTGGGTAAACAAATTACTGTTGGGCAATTGATAGAAAAGCGCATAGTTATGATGTTATTCACGGCAATGATCATGTATATAGGCATCACATCTGTGACAAGTAGACCGAAACGATTCTGCATCTACTACTATTACTCCACCAATCGACCGCTATCCAGCATGCATCTATGGTATTAAGTTCATGAGAAACAGAGTAACGCTTTAAGCAAGATGTCATGTGATAACCCACAAGTATAGGGGATCAATTGTAGCCTTTTTTGATAAGTAAGAGTGTCGAACCCAACAAGGAGCTAAAGGTAGAATTAATATTCTCTCAAGTTCTATCGACCACCGATACAACTCTACGCACACTTAACGTTCGCTTTACCTAGAACAAGAACGTTCGCTTTATCCAGCATGCATCTATGGTATTAAGTTCATGAAACTCTCATCTAGGGTTTCCTTGCCTCTCGCCGCCGCCACCGCCGGTCCGCCTCGTGTCCTATGGTCCTTGGACCATGGAGGCATGGTGGATCCCGCCGGCCTTTGCCGGCGGGACGGCTCCGTTTCTACGTCCTTTTTTGAGTTTTGTTAGGGTTTGTGCCATGCTCAAGAAGACGAGGCGGCGGCGGCTTCTTGAAGATGGAATAAGGTCCTCCCCGCCTAGCCCCCGTCCTGGTGATGTTTCAAGCGTCGTCGAAAGGCGTGTGGAGGTTTGTCTCCGACGGATCTTGTGGGATCCTGATGACCCACAAGTATAGGGGATCAATCTTAGTCCTTTCGATAAGTAAGAGTGTCGAACCCAACGAGGAGCAGAAGGAAATGACAAGCGGTTTTTAGTAAGGTGTTTTCTGCAAGCACTGAAAGTAGCGGTAACGAGTAGTTTGATAGCAAGATAATTTGTAACAAGTAACAAGTAACAAGTGTAACAAAAGTGCAGCAAGGTGGCCCAATCCTTTTTATAGCAAAGGACAAGCCAGAACAAACTCTTATATAAAGCAAGGCGTTCTCAAGGACACATGGGAATTTCGTCTAGTCATGTTCATCATGTTTAGTTGATTCGCGTTCGCTACTTTGATAATTTGATATGTGGGTGGACCGGTGCTTGGGTGTTGTTCTTACTTGAACAAGCCTCCCACTTAGGATTAACCCCTCTCGCAAGCATCCGCAACTACGAAAGAAGAATTAAGATAAATCTAACCATAGCATGAAACATATGGATCCAAATCAGCCCCTTAAGGAATAACGCATAAACTAGGGTTTAAACTTCTGTCACTCTAGCAACCCATCATCTACTTATTACTCCCCAATGCATTCTCCTAGGCCCAATTATGGTGAAGTGTCATGTAGTCGACGTTCACATGACACCACTAGAAGAAATACAACATACACATCATCAAAATATCGAACGAATACCAACTTCACATGATTACTTATAACAAGACTTCTCCCATGTCCTCAAGAACGAAAGTAACTACTCACAAAACATATTCATGTCCAAGATTAGAGGAGTATTGAATATTGATATGTCTCCATCGTATCTATAATTTTTTATTGTTTCATGCCAATATTTTACAACTTTTATATACTTTTGACAATATTTTTTATGATTATCTTGGACTAACATATTGATCCAGTGCCCAGTGCCAGTTCCTGTTTGTTGCATGTTTTTTGTTTCGTAGAAAATCCATATCAAACGAAGTCCAAACACGATAAAAATTTACGGAGATTTGTTTTGGAATATATGTGATTTTTGAGAAAAAGAATCAACACGAGACGATGCTCGAGGGGCCCACAAGCTCAGAGGGCGCGCCCCCTACCCTGGGCGCGCCCAGCAGGCTTGTAGCGCCCCTGTAAGGCAGTTGGGGCCCTTCTTTCGCCGCAAGAAAGATAATATCCCGAAGAAAATCTCCTCAAAATTTCAGCCCAATCAGAGTTACGGATCTCCGGGAATTTAAGAAACGGTGAAGGGCCAGAAAACAGGAACGCGAAACAGAAAAGAACAGAGAGAGAGATCCAATCTCGGAGGGGCTCCTCCCCTCCGGGAGCCATGGCGGCCATGGACCAGAGGGGAAACTCTCCTCCCATCTAGGGGGGAGGCCAAGGAAGAAGAAGAAGGAGAGGGGCTCTCTCCCCCTCTCTCCCGGTGGCGCCAGAACGCCGCCGGGGCAACCATTGTGACGGCGATCTACACCAACAACTTCGCCGCCGTCAACACCAACTCTCCCCCCTCTATGTAGTGGTGTAACACCTCTTCTCCCCGCTGCAATCTCTACTTAAACATGGTGCTTAACGCTATATATTATTATCCAATGATATGTGGCAATTCTATGATGTTTGAGTAGATTTCTTTTGTCCTATGGGTTGATTGATGATCGTGATTGGTTTGAGTTGTATGTTTTATTTTGGTGTTGTCCTATGGTGACCTCCGTGTCGTGCAAGCATGAGGGATTCCCGCTGTAGGGTTTGCAATACGTTCATAATTCTCTTATAGTGGGTGGCTAGAGTGACAGAAGCTTACACCCGAGTAAGGGGGTTGTTGCGTATGGGAGTAAAGGGGACTTGTTACTTAATGCTATGGTTGGGTTTTACCTTAATGATCTTTGGTAGTTGCGGATGCTTGCTAGAGGTCCAATCATAAGTTCATATGATCCAAGTACGGAAAGTATGTTAGCTCATGCCTCTCCCTCATATAAAATTGCAATAATGATTACCGGTCTAGTTATCGATTGCCTAGGGACAAATCATTTTCTTGTGTTAAAAAAAGCTTTCTACTAAACAACTAACTTTTATTATCTTGCAAATTACTCATAGTTTTATTCTTGCAAAGTACTCCTAGTTTTATTCTTGCAAAGTAGTTCTAGCATTACACCTACAAAGTACAAGTAGTTTCATTCTTGTTCTAGATAAAGCGAACGTTAAGTGTGCGTAGAGTTGTATCGGTGGTTGATAGAACTTGAAGGGAATATTAATTCTACCTTTAGATCCTCGTTGGGTTTGACACTCTTATTTATCGAAAAAGCTACAATTGATCCCCTATACTTGTGGGTTATCAAATATCATTAAGGATCTGAACATATAATCTTCCACCAAATAAACCAACTAGCATCAACTATAGAGAGTAATCAACACTATTAGCAACCCACAGGTACCAATCTGAGGTTTTGAGATAAAGATTGAATACAAGAGATGAACTAGGGTTTGAGATGAGATGGTGCTAGTGAAGATGTTGATGAAGATTGGTTCTCCCACGATGAGAGGATCGTTGGTGATGTCGATGGCTCCGATTTCCCCCTCCCGGAGGGAAGTATCCCCGGCGAAATCGCTCTGCCGAAGAGCAAAATTGCTCCTGCCCAGGTTCTGCCTCAAGACGGCGGCGCTTCGTCCCAAAAGTCTTCTCTATAATTTTTTTAGGGCAAATGAGCCTATATAGCAGAAGGAGGGGGCCGGAGGCCTGCCAGGGGCCCCACAAGGCATCAAGGCGCGCCCTGGGGGGGCGCCCTGTTGCCTTGTGGGCAACTGGTGGGTCCCCTCTGGTATTTCTTTTCTCCAGTATTTTTTATATATTCAATAAAAAATCTCCGTAAAATTTCAGGTCGTTTGGAGATCCGTGGAATAGGTATCTCTGCTGTAGCTATTTCAGGTCCAGAATTCCAGCTGCCGGTATTCTCCCTCTTCATATAAATCTTGCAAATTAAGAGAGAAAAGGCATAATAATTGCATCATAAAGTGAAATAATGACCAAATACATTATAAATAACAGTAGAAAATCATGATGCAAATTGGACGTATCAACTCCCCCAAGCTTAGACCTCGCTTGTCCTCAAGCGAAAGCCGAAATCGATAATCATGACCACATGTTTAGAGAGAGAGGCATCGATAAAATAAAATACGGACATGAAGGCATCATGATATTTATTATAACAGCAATATATCATCATAAAACTTCTCATGAAAAAGTGACAATTCATCCACAAGATAAAGTATGAACTACAAGCCATATTGAAAACTAACAAACTATGATCTCGGTCACTGATGCAATTGCAATTCATCATATTATCGGAAAGAGTCTATGTAAGAGCTTTGTTTAGCAAGTTCACATACTCAACTATCATTTAGTCTTCTATGATTACTGACACTCACGGCATACTTATGGAGCAAAAGTTTCAGCCAGACACATAGAAAGATAGGGGCTTAGAGTTTCGCGTCGCAACTTATTTACCTCAAGGGTAATGTCAACAATAATAACTCATGATCACCTACATCCAACTGGATATATATGCCGGGATCTTTCCCCACCACATGATGCTTGCCAAGAGAGAAAATAAAAACGGAATAGTGGAGATTACTATTGATTCTTGTTGGAAATATGCCCTAGAGGCAATAATAAATTGGTTATTATTATATTTCCTTGTTCATGATAATCGTTTATTATCCATGCTATAATTGTATTGATTGGAAACTCAAATACATGTGTGGGTACATAGACAACACTGTGTCCCTAGTAAGCCTCTAGTTAACTAGCTCGTTGATCAAAAGATGGTGAAGGTTTCCTAGCCATGGACATGAGATGTCATTTGATAACGGGATCACATCATTAGGAGAATGATGTGATGGACAAGACCCAAACTGTAAAACGTAGCATATGATCGTGTCAGTTTATTGCTATTGTTTTCTGCATGTCAAGTATCTGTTCCTATGACCATGAGATCATGCAACTCCCTGACATCGGAGGAGTACCTTGTGTGTATCAAACGTCGCAATGTAACTGGGTGACTATAAAGATGCTCTACAGGTATCTTCGAGGGTGTCTGTTGGGTTGGCATGGATCAAGACTGGGATTTGTTACTCCGTGTGACGGAGAGGTATCTCAGGGCCCACTCGGTAATACAACATCACAATGAGCCTTGCAAGCAATGTGACTAAAGTGTTAGCCACGAGATCTTGTATTACGGAACGAGTAAAGAGACTTGCCGGTAATGAGATTGAACTAGGTATAGAGATACCGACGATCGAATCTCGGGCAAGTAACATACCGAAGAACAAAGGGAATAGTATACGGGATTAACTGAATCCTTGACATAGAGGTTCGACCGATAAAGATCTTCGTAGAATATGTAGGAGCCAATATGGGCATCCAGGTCCCGCTATTGGTTATTGATCGTAGAGGTGTCTCGGTCATGTCTACATAGTTCTCGAACCCGCAGGGTCTACACACTTAACGTTTGGTGACGATTAGTATAGTTGAGTTATTGTGTTGGTGACCGAAGGTTGTTCGGAGTCCCGGATAAGATCCCAGACATGACGAGGATCTCCGGAAGAGTCCGGAGGTAAAGATTAATATATGTGATAATAGTGTTTTGATCTCCGGAAGGGTTCCGGAATTCACCGGAAGGGGTTCCGGATATTTACCGAAGTGTTCGGGTGCAGCAACACTTTATATGGGCCAAAGGGGTAAAGCCCACGAGGTATTGGAAAGTGCAAAAGGAAGTTTTGCTGCTGCCTTAAGCGGTACTACCACTGGTAAGGCAGTACTACCGCATAAGCGGTACTACCGCGTGTGTGAAGTGGTACTACCGCTCAAGCGGTACTACCGCTCGTGAGCGGTACTACCGCTTGTACGCGGTACTACTGGAATCCGAGTTGGACTCTTTCCGTGCGGGCCAAACCGACCTTGTGCGGGCAAAACCGACCTGGAGGAGGCTTTTACTCCAAGTTTAGACCCCAAGGCTCAACATATAAATAGAGGGGCAGGGCTAGCACACGGGACACATCAAGATTTCCCAAGCCGTGTGTCGGCAACCCTAACCCTCTAGTTCTCCCATCATAATCTCAGTAGTGCTTGGCAAAGCCCTGCAGAGATTGTTCCTCACCACCATCACCACGCCGTCGTGCTGCCGGAACTCATCTACTACTTCACCATCGCTCGCTGGATCGAGGAGGTGAAGGCGTCATCAAGCCGTACGTGTGTTGAACGCGGAGGTGCCGTCCGTTCGGCACTAGTTCGTGATCGGATCGAGGGACGACTTGCGATTTGGATCGTGGAGACGTTCGACTACATCAACCGCGTTTCTTAACGCTTCCGCTTAGCGATCTACAAGAGTATGTAGATTCACTCTCCCTCTCGTAGATGCTCATCACCATGGATAGATCTTGTGTGTGCGTAGGAATTTTTTTTGTTTCCCATGCTACGTTACCCAACAACTCTTGCATAAAAGTAAATACATAAAGTAAAAGATAGGCCCTTCGCAGAGGGAAGCAGAGGTTGTCATGTGCTTTTTATTTTGGATGTGCAAACTCTTAATGTAAAGGAACATCACTTTATATTGCCCCTTGTGATAGCAACCTTTATTATGCAGTCTGTCGCTTTTATTCCTTTACCATCACAAGATCGTACAAAGCTTATTTTCCCTTACAATAAAAGTTCATACATATTTAGAGGCAATTTTTATTGCTTTATGCACCGATGAAAACTTACTTGAAGGATCTTGTTCAATCCATAGATATAGTGGACTCTCATGACATGAAACTGGGTTCAAGGGTTTTGGATGCACAAGTAGTATCTCTACTTAGTGCAAATTTTGGCTAGCAAAAGATAGGGGGGCAAGCACCACATGTTAGAGGATCCAAAACAATATAGCTTCTATGTGAATATAAGCAAACATAACTTATTATGTTGTCTTCCTTGTCCAACGTCAACTGTTTGACATAGAATATTTAATGGGGGCTCACAATCACAAAAGATGTCCAAGATAGTATATTTATATGTGAGACCTCTCTTCCTTTATTACTTTTTTTTCATGAATTGCAACAATGACCAATGCTATGTTTGTCAACTTCCAACAAGTTTTATCAATTATACTTCTTTTATGTGAAGTCATCACTCCCCATGGGATTAGCATATGATCTCTCTTTTTCTTTATTCTTTTTATTTTATTTATAAGATTGGATCAACAAAAGCAAAACAACTCAACTCAACTACTCTTTATTATATAACTCTCACACTCGATTACATAGATAGGTAGATCACAAAGCAAGCACTCGAAACTAGATCATACTAAAACTTTATTCTTCTAAATCACGAAATAACTAAGGATCGAACTAAGATAGATAATTATGATAAAAGTGATGGTGATACGATATCGGGGCACCTCCCCCAAGCTTGGTACAAGCCAAGGGTGGTGCCCATACCCGTGTACTCAAGTCTCCTTCTTCGGTGATGGTGGTGATGAAGTGATGGGCTTGTCCTTTAACTTTAGTAAGTACTCCAAATTTCCATTGATCCTCCGAAGGGCACGATTCTGCTCTTCTAACACAATAACTTCATGGGTAAGCGACGTATTCTGAGCACAAATTGCTTCAAAAACCTTTAGTGTATCAATTTCAGATGGGGGAAGGTTATGATAAAGAGTTTGCCACGTATCTCCCTTTTCTGGTGCTTCCCTCGTGCGCGCGGCTTGATCTTCTTCTCCTTGAATCTGGTCCTCCATGACGTTTCCTGGTCCCTCCTTCATAGCGGTATCCTCCTCTCCGGACGACCACTCATAATAGACTTCGCTGAAAGGAGGTTTGCCGGGCGAAGGTTGCACAATCCGGTGCTTGGTGCGGAGCCTTCGGGGAGCCATGGCGATCTAGATCTGTTAGAAAAATAGCCCGAAACAAGAGCAAAGGAGAAACTTGTGATACGGTGGTCAAAACATATGGGAGTATATATGAAGAATTTTTATCTTGCAAAACAAGCATACGAGAGGAAAACGGAGTCGGGAAGGCACACAAGGGGCCCACAAGGCAACATGGCGCGCCCGGGGGGGGGGTCGCGCCCTGTTGCCTTGTGACCTCCTCGTGGGTCCTCTCAGCTGTTTCTTATTTTTTTATTTTTTCTAATATTCCAAAATGGACAGAAATAATTTTTATGGAATTTTTGGAGTCGGCTTACTTACCGTATCACATACCTACCCCTTTTCAGGGTTCTGGAGCATTCCGGAAGGACTCTTTGATGTGTTCCTCCGATGTCATCATTTGAATAATATTGGTTTCAACATTAATGGGAGTACCTGAGATATAATGCTTAATTCTTTGCCCATTCACCACTCTCGGGTTGGTGCCTTCGGAGTTGTTGATTTTGATAGCTCCGGAGCGATAAACTTCTTCGATGATATATGACCCTTCCCATTTAGAGAGAAGTTTTCCTGCAAAGAATCTGAAATGAGAGTTGTACAATAGAACTTTCTCACCCACTTTAAATTCCTGTTTTTGAATTCTTTTATCATGCCATCTTTTAACTTTTTCTTTAAATAACTTGGCATTTTCATAGGCTTGGGTTCTCCATTCATCTAAAGAGCTAATATCAAGTACCTCTTTTCACCGGCAAGTTTAAAATCATAATTAAGTTCTTTAATTTCCCAATAAGCTTTATGTTCTAACTCAAGAGGTAAATGATATGCTTTTCCATAGACCATTTTATATGGAGACTCCCATAGGATTTTTATAAGCAGTTCTGTAAGCCCATAATGCATCATCAAGTTTCTTAGACCAATTCTTCGTGGATCTATTAACAGTCTTTTGCAAAATTAATTTTATTTCTCTATTACTCAATTCAACTTGACCACTAGACTGAGGATGATAAGGGGATGCAATTCTATGGTTAACATCATATTTAGCAAGAAGTTTACGGAAAGCACCATGAATAAAATGTGAACCACCATCAGTCATCAAATATCTAGGGACTCCAAACCTCGGGAAAATAACTTCTTTAAGCATTTTAATGGATGTGTTGTGATCAGCACTACTAGTAGCTTCTATCCACTTAGTAACATAATCAACAACAACTAAGATATGAGTATACCCATTAGAGGAAGGAAAAGGTCCCATATAATCAAAACCCCAAACATCAAATGGTTCAATAACAAGTGAATAATTCATAGGCATTTCCTGACGTCTATCAATATTACCAATTCTTTGACACTCATCACAAGATAGGACAAACTTACGTGCATCTTTAAAAAGAGTAGGCCAATAAAAACTAGACTGTAATACCTTATGTGCAGTTCTGTCTCCCGCATGGTGTCCTCCGTATGTTTCGGAGTGACACTTCCGTAGGATTTGTTCCTGTTCATGCTCACGTACACAACGTCTAATAATACCATCTACTCCTTTATATAAATGTGGGTCATCCCAAAAGTAATGTCTTAAATCAAAGAAGAACTTTTTCTTTTGTTGGTAGGTAAAACTAGGTAGAATATATTTAGCAACAATGTAATTAGCATAGTTTGCATACCAAGGACTAGTGCGGGAAGCATTTATAACAGCTAATTGCTCATCAGGAAAATTATCATTAATAGGCAGTGGGTCATCAAGAACATTTTCCATCCTAGACAAATTATCCGCCACTGGTATAGCGAGCTGCTATACAAACGGTTTTTAACCCCTTTCCGCAACGTAGTTTTAAACCGTCGCCTTGCCTGTGTGTGCGATAGGGGGGTTTTCCCACACGACCCAGAAACCGTCGGCGATAGGGAGCACGCAAGCATACGTTTCGTAGAACTAAGCGTATGCGATGCCCGCATCTTTCCCAAACGCTCCGTCCTTGCTACCCGTTTGTGCTCGCATTACCATCGCACTCGGTATTCAGTGCTGCAATGTTTGCGATGCTCACCCCATCACAAACAGTTCACAATTGTACACCGTATGCGAAGCTTGAATATCCCACACATTCGTATGTACATAAATGTTTGAGATGTATAAAATGTCCCACGCGTTCATAATGATCACGTTCCGTATTACCCGTGTCGGATGAAGGCCTATCGCACGCGTTCTTCTATGAGCAAACGTTTACGATGCACACGACATCATAAACAGTTCATAATTTCCTAGCGTGTGTGATAAGGTGACTTTCACAAACATTTATAAAGAAGGAACTATGTGCATTGTTGTTGTTAATCTCACACATTTTTTCTTGTCTCATCGTGTGTGCAGTAGAGTTTCATCGCACACATACTGATCTGAGAAACATGTCTGATCTTGACGTTTATCACAGACGTTTTGCTTTCGCAAACCGTGTGCAGTGTAATGGCATGCAGATCATAATTTATCCCTAATTTAATCCCTGCATTTAAAATTAATTTTAAATTGAAACAGATTTTCAATATGAAAGTAGGCAATCACTTATTTCATATCGAACCATGTTTATTACAAATACAAGTTCAAGGACGAATGAATAATTCGATGCACAGGTACATATGCTGAAGAACTAGAGAAGCAGCAAGGAAAGAATGATGAACCACAGTTGTACTAAAGACTGTAAAGAGAGAGGTGGAAGACATTCTGGTTGCTGGAGAAGGTGAAGTGGAATAGCCATATTGTGCCCTCCTCCATGCCTAATGCGCGCACGACTCTAGGCCAACCCCTTGTGATGGCCGGCCGCCCACCTTTCACTGTCTTCATTAGGACCTCTCGATGCTCATTGTAGTCTCGATGAAATACTTCAACCTTCATTGCATGTCCACCAATCATGTACTTTGCGAGGTAATCTTGAGTAAACTGCTTTGGGAACCACTGCAAACAAAAAAGATTTAGACATTGTTGTCTAACAACTCATTATGGTCAGTAAAAAGAGAAGGCTATAGAGTTCGTAGTTACCATCCTACAGCTCACTTTTGTGTTGGATAGAGCATAGACAAATAATTTAATTGCCATCGGTCGTATCTTTTTGCTAATAATTCTTATCAGTTTCCTCACTTGATGCTGGTTCATGAATATCTCATTGCCCCATACGCAAAAAGGGTCGAGGCGTGGATCTTTGCCTAGGACATATGTACCTACAAGCGACAAGTCAATATTAGAAGCTAAAAAGTGTCTAGCCGTGGGTTTGTATGCACTACATTATGTAATGGAGGCAGTATAAGCCGAGGGATGAAACTAACCTCGGTGGAAAATGCTGGCCACTCCCGTTGTTGTCCTGTGTAAGTACATGGAAAGGTATGATAAGTACTACAGGCTTAACATCAACCAAATATAGCCATGGTAAACAACAACATCTCAAAATGACAGCTTGAATGTGTTGGTTTCAGCATGATGATAAATCAGTTAAAAAATGGAAGGGAATGTTAAGTACAACAGGCTTAACAGGGACCAAATATTGTTATTCAAACATGTACTGTTGAAAATGAGTAGAACATAGCTCATGCTTAAACATCACACCGTATAAATGTGTAAAACTGAAATAAAGGGCATGTGTTAACTTCACCAGGCATAACAGGAACCAAATATAGCCGTTCAAACTGGTATTGATGAAATCGAACTGCACAGTTCATACTTGCACATAATGAACATCACATTGTGAATAACTGAAATAAACAAGGCATATATGCTAACTATAACAACCTAATATAGCCATTTAAAACTGGACAGAGGCTCACTGCAACCAACCTAACAAGCAAATACAGATAAACAAGGCACCTGCTTGAAAACTGGACAAAGGATCACTGCAACCAACCTAGCTAACAAGCAAATACAGATAAACAAGGCATCTGCTTGAAAACTGGACAAAGGCTCACTGCAACCAACCTAACAAGCAAATACAGATAAACAAGGCATCTGCTTGAAAACTGGACAAATGCTCACTGCAACCAACCTAACAACCAAATACAGATAAATAGGGCATCTGCTTGAAAACTGGGCAAATGCTCACTGCAACCAACCTAACAACCAAATACAGATAAACAAGGCATCTACTCACTATAAACAACCAAATATAGCCATTCGTGAAACTAAAGTGGACAATTCATACTTAAACATCAGATAGCCCTATTGAACATTACATTTTTGCATAACTGAAATAATTAAACACGGCACAGTTAAAACATCGCATGGCAAAAGCTACTACAACAATGGGTACGAGTTGGCTAGCTAGAAAAAGTAAGATTTGCTTGTAGGATATTGCCTCACTTGTCATGGACGGGATCCTTCCACT
The DNA here is from genome assembly GCA_039707655.1 of Elymus sibiricus. Taxonomy (NCBI): domain Eukaryota; kingdom Viridiplantae; phylum Streptophyta; class Magnoliopsida; order Poales; family Poaceae; genus Elymus; species Elymus sibiricus. Next base: position 262,570,993 of record CM077674.1, read on the forward strand.
TGGAAGAGCACAGACCCAAGGTGCGATCCCTAATGTCGCAGATGGGCTGTCTCACCTTGGAAGAGCCGTAGTGGGTGCCCTTCGCGTGGTCGTAGTTGATGAGATCTGAGTTGGCAGTTGAGGATCCCAAGCCACTGCCGTAGAACGTGTCCTTCAAAAATGACATAATGGGCTCGATGGCGTACAAGGATCGCAAATCCTTGACCGCGAGGTGCAGGAGATCAGCGGCGGGGCTTTCGAAGAGATCGACGGCGGTTGAACCAGAGGTGTTGGGGATGGACCACTTAACCTATGACATGGCCCGTGTGAAGCCTTCGCTGTCGACGAGCTTGATGCCGTAGCCGGCTGTCCTGAGATTCAGTAATACATGAGCCCGCTGACGTGAAGCCTTCGCCATGGCGACGTAGTCAACGTCCTCGCCGGCTTCCGCGGTGAGGTGTTCCTCTGGGATCGGCAGGTCGGCACGAACGGCGGCCACCCCGACATCGTCTGGCGGAGAGGCCATGATAGACCTCCTTTTGGCCGTACGCTCATTGGGCTCCCCGGGATATGCGATCGGGCTTAGGCTGCGACTCTCTGTAGTAGGGGATGGGGATCTGGGGGGGAGGGACACCGCATGCCTCATCTAAAAACTCAGGGCAGCGAGGGTATGGGAATCGGTGGGTAACCTGAACTTATCTAAGCTAGGAGGCACGGGCAGACCGACATGGGTTGGTGGCGGCGGTGGCGGCGAGCTAGGGTTCGAGCGGTGGGGAGGGGCGGTGTAGACTGTGGAGGGGGGGGGTTAGGGCGGGTGGTGTTTGAGGATATGCCACGGCTACTAAATTTTTTAGTAATGGTGGGTGGAGATGGTGGTGGATGAGGGAGGGCGACGGTTCAAATGCCTTGGCTACTGGAATTTTACTATGAGGTCAGTGGTGGAGGAGTGAGGGCGACGGTTGAAATACTGCGGCAACTAAAATTTGGGTAAAGGAAATGAAGCGGGGCGGGACCCTTCCAAGTCCATGGTGTTTATCGGGAAGGGATGTTTATCAACTTGCATCTCAGCAAAATTCAATCGTCCGTCATTAATGGCCGATTGTATTTGTCATCGAAAAACATTACAATCGTTAGTAGCATGAGAAAATGAATTATGGTACTTACAATAAGCACGCCGTTTTAGCTCCTCAAATGACGGTATGGTGTGTGATATTCTAATCATCTTATCTTGCAAGAGAGCATCAAATATCTTATCACACTTAGATATATCAAAAGTAAACTTCATCTCCTCATCATGATTCTTGTGAATCGGCTTAAGAGCATTGCATGTATAGGGTTTGGCCTTCGAGGACCAAACAAACTCAGTAGTATAAACATCAACCTCATCGTCCGAATTATCCTCATTATATTCAACCATATGCATTCTAGGACGATCGGTTGTAGACCTATGAACCTCTTTACTTCGACTCTCTTGAGCCAAAGCTTTTTGTAAAACTTGGTTAATATTCAAAAACTCATAACTTTCTAGCCTCTCTTTAATGAGAGTTTTAAACCATTAAGAACAAGATCCGCCAGGTATCTTTCGGTTATCACTAAGTTATAACATCGGTTTTTTATATCTCTAAATATCTTGACATAATCGGTGACCGATTCATCATGTTTTTGCCTAACCGATGTAAGATGTGACAATTTAAGCTCATTATCGCCGCTATAAAAGTGATCATGGAGCTTTTGCTCTAATTGTGACCATAAGAGAATTGAACCATGTGGTAAAGCAGCAAACCATGAAAATGCGGTGCCAGTTAAAGATAAGGGAAATAAACGCACTTTCAATTCTTCTATGGAACCTGCTTCACCTAACTACGCTAGATACTGACTAACATGCTCCCATGTTGTTTCCGTGCCCTCTCCACTAAATTTAACAAAATCAGGAACCTTGTAACCTTGAGGGTACAAAACTGCATCAAAGTGTTTAGGATAAGTCTTTTGGTACACACTTACTTTCGGCTCATTTCTGAAAGTTTCTAGAAAGATCTTATGCAAATCCTCCCTTAATTTGGCTAAAATTGGATCCGAGGTAGATGAAGATGCTTGTGGCAATGACATAGGAGCAGCATGAGTACTAGCTAGTGGTGCAACTCGTGGGATGGGCGCCGAACCATAATTCGGCGGAAGACCAAACATGTTTGTGCCTATGGGTGGTGTGACAAAGTGATTCGGCATTGACGCCGAATTGGGCACACTCATAACAGGATTAGGATATGTAGGTGCAGCCACAAGCTGGTTGGTTTGACTAGGGTAAAAATTCAACGGCATATTATATTGTTGTTGCATAGGAAGTGCCGACGAAATAGGTAAAGTTGGACTAGGGTTTTCAGATATACCAACAGTACCACTAGATGACTAAGGCATATTTTTCTGAGCATTAGCACTTGCTATGAAAGAATTGTATGCCATCACATTACCCTTACTAACAAGACTTTCAATCACAGCCACTTGCTCTGGAGAAAAAACGTTACTCACAGTGATTTCATTTTGTTCGTCAGTGAGAGGAGGGAAATTGACGTTTTCAACCGGAGTGATGTTGCCTTGACGGTCCTTCTTGAAACTTGCAAGAAACGCCTCCAAATCCTCCTCCTCGCGCTTCTTCTTGAGCGCCTCAAAAGCCTCTTCACGCTGCTTCTTGCGCGCTTTGTAGGCCTGGCGATGTTCATCCGATAGTTCATCAAGATGGGGCTTGATGATGTTATCGGCGTCAACTTCTGAGGGCTTGGGGAGATTAGACATGGTTGATGATGATTCTTGATCTTTCGTCCCCAGCGGAGTCACCAAAAAGTGTGTTCACACATGAACATGTCACCGTGTACCCTCGACGCCGGGGTGATGCACCGCAACTCACGTCGAAGGAGACCCGTCTGAAAGCGCGGTACGCAAGCAATCCGGCGGGTGCTTTTGGAGACCCGAAACCCCACACGCCTGGGAGGGACCCCGTCTGGACACACGGCGGCTATGGGCTGCCCTAGGTCGATTCGCTTGCCCCTAGAGCCTCGAGGATCGATGCCCTTCAACACGAAGAACGAACGAAGAATGAGAGAGAAAGAACAAGGGAGAGATGTAAAACTAGGGTAAAAAGTAATATATTGATTTGTCGATTGTGTGTTGTTCAATCGGCCATCACCTCTCATCTATTTATGAGGCGGGTGGACTTCCCGTACAATAAAAGGACTAAAAAGTCCATCCAAAATGTCAAAAACCCTAACCTAACTCGAACATGAAACTTTGGCAATTTTCCGGATCAACTCGGAGCTTCCGAGTGGTTTGCTTCGGTCTCACCGAGTGAACGTGGCCAACCTTCTGTAATCTTTTGTATTCAACTCAGAATTTCCGACATCAACTTGGTCTCACCGAGTCAAATCAACTCGGTCTATCTGAGGTGACTCTGCAGTTTCTGTCCCTGACCTTGTTTTGGCTGCACAGGTTGCATACGACCTCGGATTAAGACAATTTTTATATCAAAATCAACTATTTCGACGAGACGCACAACTTTATGTTGAAACGTTTTCCATATGAGGCCATATTAATTGAATTTTTGGCCATTTTATAATATGGTATCAACATGAGCATCTCTGAAATTGTCACAACTTTTGCATCCGAGCTCCGTTTTCGACCATCTTCGTATTCATGCTGATCTTCTAGAAGAGATCCATCCAATGGTGACTTCCAATCATAAGTCTGAATTAATCTTGACATAGCTTTAAGCAACTTTTATGATTGTGCCACTTTTGAGCGTCAACAGGAGTACAATGTCCAGCTCGGACATCCTTTGGAAGATCCAACCTTTCATCGGTTGCGAAATTCCTATTGCAACAATCCCTCAAAATATTAGCCCGATCCGACCGTTCAAACTCCAGAATACTTACGATGAGTGCATCAATTTCGAATCTGTTTTCTGCGCGAAAACGAATCCGACCTGAGTTCATCTTTATTATGAATGGGATATCGGATGTCCTTTTTGAAGGAATTTTTTTGTATGGAATTGTATTTTGATCTCAATTACGTACCTACAATTTTGAGCCTTTTCCGAGGCGGTCTTCGCTGTCGCGCTGGTGTCAAACCAGTCTGTTGGGCCTGTGGAACCCAAGGTATCCTGGCCCGTCTGCCTTTGGCCCAGGGGACAATGCCTGGCGTGGGCCCAGCAGGCCGTCATCGTCAAGCATCTCACCAAGACCCCTCATGAGGCCCTGGCCTCCTGAGGACCCCTCCTCAGGGAGCGGCGAGCAAGACTCGGCATCTTCACCAGCGGCCTCGCGAGGCCCTCTCGCGAGGCGCCCTCCCGTGGCTTTCTCCCGAGAGGCGCTCAAGACGAAGGTTGCTCGGCTCGGCTGCGCGGTCTCGAGCCCATCACGTGGGTGACGCACGCGGCGACGAGCGGCGACAGAGGCCGCGCCAGCATGCGCGGATGAAGAGGGTTTCCCCTTTTGTGTTAAAGGAGCAAGGCCAGCAGTCTACTTCCCAAAGCAACCCCAAAGGTTGCCAGATCGGCGAGAGAAGACCAAGACGGAGGGCGCGCAGGGCGGAGGTCATCACCGAGCCCACCGGCGCGTCATGGATCATGCTTTTGCAGGCGAAGACCGCCTTTAGTCAGGATAGCCTGAGCGCCTGTCCCCTTTCAAAACCGCCAAGTGTGGCAACCCTTCCCACCTAAGTTTTCAAGGGGGAAGAGGACCAAGGCAAGTATAAAGGGACAGTGCAACCACCGTAGAAGGGATCGATTCCACCGTCTCCTACCTTGTACGCGAGAACACTCTCTTGCTCACCACAATCAAAACCAAGCAGGAGTAGGGTTTTACACCGCAAGGTGGCCCGAACCTAGGTAAACCGCTGAGTCCATGGTCCGCTCCTCGCTAGTGCACTCCGCCGTAGCTTCGCCGTAGCTTAGCCGTGGTAGGGGACGAAGAGGTAGGAACAAGCTCACCCCAGTGTTCGAACCTTTGGGTCCCCGGAGCCCCACTTCTGACATTTGGCGCGCCAGGTAGGGGTGCGCTACTGTTCTTCCGCTCCACCCTCCGTTCCACCAGCCCCATGGCCGACGCACATCGCGAGCGCGCCGAGCGCAGGGCTGGCCGCATGGCTTAGACGGAGCCAGTGGCCCGCGGTAACCGCCGCCGCCCTATCGAGGCTGCTGCCGCCACCGACCCCGCTGCCCGTGAGCAGCAGGACTCCTCCCTGCACCCCTTCGTGCAGGCGAACGGCCACACCACCACGGCTTCTTCCTCCCCCGCCCACCGTGGGCCACCGAACGCGCAGGCCGTGCTACTCATGGCGTGCGAGCTGCTCCGCTACCGCCCAGCTAACGCCGGCTACGACGCCTGGCTTCGTCGCATCACCGAGCTCATCAACGCCGCCGGGGACGCTCCAGTGCCTTCCCACTCGCTCCGCCCTCCGTCGTCTCGCGTTGGGGACCTGGCGCATAGTGCGCCCCCGCCGCCTCCTCTGCGTGACGAACTCGGCGGGCCCCAACGCAATGCGCGGGTGCGTGAGCCGTCCCGTGGCGCGTCCCTGCCAGCCCATGACGAGGCCAGCTGCCAGATCATCCGACGCGCGCCCCCGACGCGCGAGTGCTCCTCGAGCGGCAGCGCCAGCGCCAGGACCAGGTCATCCAGGAGGTTGCGGCGGCAGGCCGCCAGAACCACGCCGCCCTCACCGGCGGCGTCCCCTCGAGCGGTGTGGGCTGCCACGCCTTCACCCGTGAGCTGTGTCGGGTGGTGTGGCCTGCGAAGTTCAAGCCTGAGCTGCCTCCGCGCTACGACGGCACCCCCAACCCTGCGGAGTTCCTTCAGCTCTACGCGCTGAGCGTCGAGACGGCGAACGGCGATGACAAGCTCATGGCGAACTGGTTCCCCGTGGCTCTCAAGGACGGCCCGCGCTCCTGGCTCATGAACCTCCCCGAGGCGTCCATCTCATCATGGGCCGAGCTCTGCAGCCAGTTCGTCGCCAACTTCAAGGGCACGCAAGACCGCTCCCTCACCATCAACGACCTGCGGCACGTGCGGCAACGCCCAGACGAGACCCTCCGCAAGTACATCCAGCGCTTCAGCCAAGTGCGCAACAAGATCCCGCGCGCCTCCGACGCGGCCGTCATCTCTGCGTTCTCCACCGGCGTCACAGACGTCAAGATGCATGAGAAGCTCGCCATCAACGACGAGCTTGACTCAGTGCTTGAGCTGTTCGACCTCGCTGACAAGTGCACCAAGGCTAAAGAAGGCCGCCTCTTCGTCCACAACGATCCCGATGCGGCGCTCGAAGCCTCCAAGGCCAAGAACAAGGATGCCAAGCGCAACGGCCCTGCCGTGCTTGTGGCGGAGCCCGAACAGAAGCGCGTCCGCGACCGCGACGAGCCCAGGAAAGATAGCCGCCCGCTCCGCGCCTACCACAACGTGCGCTCCCACAGCACTGAAGACTGCCAGGAGCTCAAGCTGCTCCGCGACGAGCGCCAGGGCCGCTGAGATAATCGCAATGGCCGCGGCGCCGGTCGCGGAGGTGGCCGCGGCGGCAACCGCTAGGACGGCCGCAACGGCAACGGCAACTTCTGCCAGGGCTAGCACGACCAGCCTCGTGACGCCGCCTGGCGCGACCAGCCTCGCGAGGCGAACCCTCAGGCCAATGCCGCTCTCCCGCCGCTGCCGCCGCCACCCCGGAGGAACGACGCCCACCAGCCTGATGAGGGCGCTGGGGGCTACCAGGAGCCTCACGCGGGCGCCTGCATCCTTGGTGGGGCTCAGGCCCCCGTGTCCAACCGCCACTTCAAGCTGCTCTCTCACGAGGTGAATGCCGCCCTCCCGAGGCCTGAGGCCATGCGGCCCCTCAAGTGGTCGCAGTACGCCATCACCTTCGACTCCAAGGACCACCCCAAGTCCACGGCCTCCGCAGGCGCACTCCCCATGCTGTGCACTCCCACCATCAGCAACGTCGCGGTCACCAAGACCCTCATCGACGGAGGCGCCGGCCTCAACGTGATCTCCATCGAGACCTTCAAGACGCTCCAAGTGCCCTACGACCAGCTGATGCTGACCAGGCCCTTCTTCGGAGTGACAGATGGCTCCACCATCCCTCTGGGACAAGTGCGCCTCCCCGTCACCTTTGGCACCCGCAAGAACTACCACACCGAGCTCATCGACTTCGACGTGGCGCACATCGGCCTGCCTTACAAGGCCATCTTGGGCTACCCAGCTCTCACCAAGTTCATGGCGGTGACCCACCACGCCTACAACGTCCTCAAGATGCCTGGCTGCAGCGGCATCATCACTGTCACCTGCGACGAGAAGGACGCGATCTGCTCCCTGGAGCATGCCTACAAGGCTACTGCTGTCGCGCATCCGGCTGACGAGGACGCGGCCGAGCCTCCTGAGGCCGCACCCACGAAGAAGAAGCAGCTGTTCTCTCAGGACCACGCCGAGACGAAGGTGTCGGTGGACGGCAGCGGCTGTGGCCCCGCCTTCACCATCGGCGCTGGCCTTCCTACTGCATAGGAAAGCGCGCTCGTCATCTTCCTTCGGGCAAACTCGGATGTTTTCGCCTGAAAAGCATCTGACTTGTCCGGTGTGCCGAGGGAGGTGATCGAGCACCACTTAGCGGTGTGCTTCAATGCACGCCCCGTCAAGCAAAAAGCGCGGCGCCAGGCACCGGAGAAGCAAGATTTCATCGTCAAGGAAGTTCAGAAGCTCCAGGAAGCTGGGGTCATTCGCGAGGTGCGCCATCCCGAATGGCTCACCAACACAGTTGTCGTCTCCAAGAAAGGTGGCAAGGAGCGCATGTGCGTCGACTTCACCAGCCTCAACAAGTTCTGCCCTCAGGACCCCTTCCTGCTGCCGTGAATCGGCTAGGGCGCTGGCCCCGCTGTCGGCGGCATGCGCATGCCCTTCGGCCTGAGGAACGCCGGCGCCTCCTTCCAGAGGCTAGCGCCCCTTGTGCCAGGGCCTCGTGAGCCCCCTGGCCCGGCGGAGTGGTCTTCCTTGGCGCGCCTCACCACGCGGTCTGACGACTCCCCAGCGCAGTCCTGCCAGGTGCGTCCTAAGCGTCACCTCGCGCGGCCCTTACTCCTTCTCGCCGCGCCTCCCGCACCTTCGCTCCTGGAACCCTTCCGCCAAGGTGATTTGGTTTAACGCGACTAAGGGCGCCCCATGGGTTGCACCTACCTCAAGCTGACCCGTGCCGGACACGGCAGCCTCGCCCATCTCCTTTTTGGTTGTGTAATGGATTTTGCTGATTATGCTCTGATAAGTTATGTTGCCTACTTAATCGCGTGTTGAGTACGATGCCGTCCCGGGAGCGCCACGTGCTCGCGACCCCTCCCCTGACCGATTCCGTGAGCGGGGGCTAGGCACGGCACCTGTGCTGGGGTCCGTCCCTGCAGCGCCGCAAAATCCAAGCAACTGAGCTCTGGCTCGCGGGCCTGCCCCCGTGCACGTCACCTCACCAAGGTCCTTGGTGCCTTATCTCCTCACGCAACGGCCACGGGCGAGCTAGCAAGCGCGCGTCGCTCCCCCATTGTGAAATTTGTCGACAAGCAGTCCTTCAGGAGACAAGCCGCACAGGGACCTCGCGGGCGGCCTCTCGCGAGCCGGCCTCGCGAGACGGAGACTTCGAAGGCCAAGCCTCGCGAGGCACGCCTCGCGAGCCGCATGCACTCCTCATGAGTTGTGGCTCGCCCGACACCGCTCTCCGCCAAAAGCTAAGTCTAACTACCTCGCGAGATGCCCTCGCCGTCACTCAGGTTCTCTCCCTTCGCGACCCCGCTGAGTGCTAACGTTTTTTCTTCCGCGTGAGCCGCTTGCACGCCAAAGGGGGGCTCCCTGAGCATCGCGCCTCAGGAGCCCTGACTAGCTCCCGGTGCCCCTCACCTCCTGGCCTTGTCCCGACATCGCGACCGGACATACCAGCGGCGGCTGAGGCCCGCTCGGGGGCTGGGTCCTGACGGCATAGAGCGCTGAGGCGAACAAAGGAAAAAAACCGGCCTCACGAGAAAACTTCGGGAGGGAACGCATACATCCCAATCGCAAAGCATTAAATTAAAACTTAAAAGATGTTGTTTTCACGCCCCAGCGGGGCTACATCGATTCAGTGCAGGAGAATAAAGAGAAGGAAGGAGCCTAGGAGGGGCGCCGTCATCCCCAAGACTCCAGCACGGACGCCGCGCGCATCTCCAAGAAGGTGCTGCAGGCAAGTGCGGCTTCGTCACCGTGCGCATGGTGCCCGCCCCCAGGGGTTCCAGAATCGTCGCCGCGCGCGCCTAGTCGGAGTCCTTGTCCTCGCTCTTGACGCGGCGGGAGCTGTCGTCGCTTTCGTTTCCGCTGGAGGGGGTGGCACCGCTGCCGCTGTCATCCTCGCTGGAGGAGCCGCTGTAGCTGCCGTCCTCGCTCTCCGCGTTGCACTCCAGACGGCTGCTGGATATCTCGAAGATCTTCGTGAAGAGCGTGGCGGCCCCGTCGTACTTGAATTGGAGGACGTGCCCCCGCTTCAGGTCGCGGGCGAGCGCGAACGACTTCCACCCCTGCTTCAACAACATGAAGCCCGAAGGGGTGAACTCCGTTGCCACCCAGGAGGGGCCGTTGCAGCAGCCGTCGGCCTGCACCCACAGGCCCAAGGGCACGCGGTCCGCCATTGCTTCTGCGAAGGAGTCCGGGAGCCGGAGCCAGGTGCAGGAGCTGCGATGCATGTTCACTATGAACTCGTGAGCCCCCTCCGCCGAGTGGCTCCCCGCCTGGGGAGGTAGGACGGCCGCCCAGCCAGGGCCACCTCGGCCGCGCGCGCCTCACCCTCCGCGCCTGCGGATGGCGCCCCTTCCACGGCCGCTGGGACCGCGCCGGCAGCCGCTGGGGAGCACCCGCGCCCCCGTGGCGGGACCTTGGACGCAGCAGCGGAAGCACGGATACACCCTCTTCCCCTCGCCATCTCTGCGGCAGCTCTGGCAAGACGACGCGGGGAAGGTTGGAAGAAGAAGATGGGTGTAGGACTTCGGCCCTTCTCTCCCCCTCTTTATACTCGGCGCGGGGCTCTTCTCGTCACTCCGCCTTCTCCGGCGTCGGGAATTGAAGGCAATGATGGCCTCGCGCCGCCCGTGGCAGGCTTTATGTCAGCGCGGGCGGTTACCGAGGAGTCGTGGGAGAAGTAGAGGCGTCCCCCGTCACGTCGTGCGCCACGCGTCGCGCCTGGCCCGTAGGCGGTTAGGGCCCGCGCCGTTTCACCCCCAGTAGGCGGGAACGTGCGCGCCGCGGGCCCGGGGCCTACTGTCGGGCCCGTGGAACCCAGGGTATCCAGGCCCGTCTGCCTTTGGCCTAGGTCACAATGCCTGGTGTGGGCCCAGCAGACCATCATCGTCAAGCATCTCACCAAAACCCCTCATGAGGCCCTGGCCTCCTGAGGACCCCTCCTCAGGGAGCGGCGAGCAAGACTCGGCATCTTCACCAACGGCCTCGTGTGGCCCTCTCGCGAGGCGCCCTCCCGAGGTGGCCTCCAGAGGCTTCCTCCCGAGAGGCGCTCAAGACGAAGGTTGCTCGGCTCGGCTGCGCGGTCTCGAGCCCATCACGTGGGTGACGCGCGCGGCGACGAGCGGCGATAGAGGCCGCGCCAGCAGGCGCGGATGAAGAGGGCTTCCCCTTTTGTGTTAAAGGAGCAAGGCCAGCAGTCTACTTCCCAAAGCGACCCCAAAGGTTGCCCGATCGGTGAGAGAAGACCAAGACGGCGGGCACGCAGGGCGGAGGTCATCACCGAGCCCACCAGCGTGTCATGGATCATGCTTTTGCAGGCGAAGACCGCCTTTAGTCAGGATAGCCTGAGCGCCTGTCCCCTTTCAAAACCGCCAAGTGTGGCAACCCTTCCCGCCTAAGTTTTCAAGGGGGAAGAGGACCAAGGCAGGTATAAAGGGACAGTGCGGCCACCGTAGAAGGGATCGATTCCACCGTCTCCTACCTTGTACGCTAGAACACTCTCTTGCTCACCACAATCAAAACCAAGCAGGAGTAGGGTTTTACACCGCAAGGTGGCCCGAACCTAGGTAAACCGCTGAGTTCACGGTGTGCTCCTCGCTAGCGCACTCCGCTGTAGCTTCGCCGTAGCTTAGCCGTGGTAGGGGACGAAGAGGTAGGAACAAGCTCACCCTAGTGTTCGAACCTTTGGGTCCTCGGAGCCCCACTTCCGACACAGTCCGACCACGTTGCTCCACGGATGTTGACCTGTGACAGCATCGATTGCGCCGTCGCTTCATTGAGCCGACGACAACCACCTCGGATCATCACCTCGGCGAGCCGACCAACAGTTTGGCATCATGAAGGCCAAATAATCGTCAAGACAACATCATCGCCCCACGGATTGCACGGGTCGGGCGCGCCGGCATCGCTGCACGGTCACTTCATCAAGCTGGTATTGACCACGTTACAAATTCTGACCTGCGTCGACATCGCCGCGCCGTCGCTTCTTCAAGCCGATAACCACCACGCCGACCTGCTTCGACACCTCGGCTGGCATGGGGGCTCCGGTGTCACCTTACCAACCTGCTCCGTCACCTCAGCTAGACCGGGGGCTTCGCCGTCGCTTCATCGACATACTCCTGTGGCTTCATCATCACCTCGCTGACCAGCTTCGTCATGACAACTAGACCGGGGGCATCGTCTCACCACATCGGCCGCGCTGTGCCGCCACTTCGTCAAGCCGAGCTCCTCGCTCGGTCACCTCGGGCTTGGGGGCTGGGACCTCGGTCAAGTCGAGGACTACGCACCATTTCGGTCTGTCAAAGTTCGTTGGGCGTCCTCGTCCCGCTACAATCCCGGATCACGTCATCAACGCCGAGCACATTAACTAGCTAAGTCGCTTTCATGCTCAAATTTTTAATTTTTTTAATTTTTGTTTGGTTTAACTAAGCATTATATTTGTGTTAAACAAAAAGCTGTTTGTTAAAAACTTTGTTTGTCAAAAACTCCGTTTGTTAAAAACACCTCCTCTACCCAAGTTAACTAGAGGCTCTTAAATTTGTATGGTCCGTTTCATAATAAATGTTTTCTTCTAAGTCGTTGCATAGTCTTTTTGTACTACTCCTTTTTCCGATGCGAGTGTGTGGTCAATAGCCGGATAGCCTGGTTTCTCTCTAGAGCCGCTCGAGTTTAGTTCACTAAACTGGTCTGAGAAGCACTCCGCCTTCGGGATAGGAGGTTGAAGCCGAAGGCTGACCCACTTGAAGTTTGGAGATCGGATGTATCATGTTAAAGCATGACAGAAGCACAACTTAATTTTAAGACCAATTTTAGATTGGCACCAAAAAGCTTGATTTGATGTACACGTAAAGTTTTTACGTAAGTTTTTTGGTTTTTTGAGCTTATGACACCTTTAACCTATTTGTATGTTTATTTTTTTCCAGGAGGCAGGACATCCTTTTGTTTGAGGTGTCCTGCTTGGTAATTCTGCTTGGGAAATCTATTCCAACCCGCAGTTCAGCATCTTCCCTGCCGAGCTGCACCTCGGCGTTGTCAACATGCACACTACAGTTAAACTAGTTCCTGAGGAGATACGATCCTAGGGTCGGCTTTGTGGCCCAACCCAAGTCTCGGGGGCTACTGCATTGACGATTCAATGAAGAAAATTCAAAGTGCAAAACAGTTTCCGAGGAGATTACGATCCTCAGGTTGGTCGGCCGCACCCAACCTGAGTCTCGGGGGCTACTGCACGTCGTGTTTCTATTCCTAAAAGTATGCTGCCGAGCAAGGAATCAATCCTTAGGTCGATTTCGTGAATCGACCTGAGCCTCAGGGGCTACTGGGATCAGCGGTTTTATGTCATCCTTCAGGTGCATCCCAGATTTTAGGCCAGCATGCACCTTGAGGGCTACTGGTTATACATCTCGGCAGAGAATAAATTGCAGTAATTGAAAAGAAAATCTACAAAAAATCAGCCCACGGCCGAGGTGGTGCACCAAAGGTGGTGCACCACCTCGGAAGCAGTCCGGCATAAAGCTCGGATGTGATTGGCTAGCTCCACAAAGGATGTTTCTGGCATTAAGCTCGGCTGTACTCCTTCAAAATTTTCAAGACCGAGGTAATTTATGACACCTCGGATGCACACCGGCGTTGGAACTTGGCTACAAAAAGACACCTCAGATGCAGTCCAATGTTGGAGCTCGGTTGCAAGAGGACACAGCTGCACGGGGAAAAACTTTGAACCCGAGGTGCGGCGTAAAAATAACAAGGCATTGATAAAGGCCGAGAATTTAAAGGGGTTCCTTGGACGCCCGATGTATAAACTCCTTGGATACCCGACGTTTGAACTCTTTGGATACACCTCGGCAATCCTCAATACCGGAGAGGGGAAGATTTCTTGAACCAGCTTTCAAGACCGATGACTGAAGACGAAGAACAATTTGGAAGAACCGAGGAGCGTCCCCAACTTGAAGACCGGTTCAGGGGCTACTATTGGTGTCCTGGACTAGGGGGTACTGATACGTCTCCAACGTATCTATAATTTTTTATTGTTCCATGATATTATAGTATCAATCTTGGATGTTTTATATGCAATAATATGCTATTTTATATCATTTTTGGGACTAACTATTAACCTAGTGCCCAGTGCTAGTTGTTGTTTTCTGCTTGTTTTTTGGTTTTTCAGGAAATCGGTACCAAACAAAGTCCAAATGCCGCGAAACTTTCTGACGATTTTTTTCTGGACAAAAGAGACCCTGGAAGCTTCGGGAGGAGGCCAGAAGCCTCACGAGGAGGTGACAAGGCAACAGGGCGCGACCCAGGGGGGCGCGCCCTGATGCCTTGTGGGCCCCTTGTGACTCCGTTTTACCTAATTCCACTTCTATAAATTCTCAAATATTGGGAAACCAACAGAGAGCCACCCCGAATAACTTTTCCGCCGCTGCAAGCCTCTGTTCTTCTGCGATCCCATCTGGAGGCCTTTTTCGGTACTCTGCCGGAGGGGGAATCGATCACGGAGGGCTTCTACATCAATCTTGCTGCCCTTCCGATGATGTGTGAGTAGTTTACCACAGACCTACATGTCCATAACTAGTAGCTAGATGGCTTCTTCTCTCTCTTTGATCTTCAATACAATGTTCTCCTCGATCTCCTTGGAGTTCTATTCGATGTAATCTTCTTTTGCAGTGTGTTTGTTGGGATCCGATGAATTGTGGGTTTATGATCAGATTATTCATGAGAAATATTTGATTCTTTTCTGAACTTATTTATGCATGATTGTTATAGCTTTGTATTTCTCTCCAATCTATCTGTTTGGTTTGGCCAACTAGATTGATTTATCTTGCAATGGGAGAGGTGCTTTGTGATGGGTTCAATGTTGCGGTGTTCTATATCCTAGTGACAGAAAGGGACAAGACACGTATTTGTATTGTTTCCATTAAGGATAAAAAATATGGGGTTTAATCATATTGCTTGAGTTTACTTTGTCTACATCATGTCATCTTGCTTAAGGCGTTACTCTGTTTTCATTAACTTAATACCCTAGATGCATGCTGGATAGCGGTCGATGGGTGGAGTAATAGTAGTAGATGCAGGCAGGAGTCGGTCTACTTGTCTCGGACGTGATGCTATATACATGATCATTTCCTTGAATATCATCATAACTATGCGCTTTTCTATCAATTGCCCAACAGTAATTTGTTTACCCACCGTATGCTATGCGTTCGAGAGAGAAGCCTCTAGTGAAAACTATGGCCCCCGGGTCTACTTTTATCATATATTAAAATCCAAAAATACCTTGCTGCAATTTTATTTCTTTTCTTTTATTTTGCAATTTACTTTTCTATCTATCACTATCAGAATTAATCCTTGCAAGTAACCGCCAAGGGGATTGACAACCCTCTTGTTTGCGTTGGGTGCAAGTATTTGCTTTTGTGTGTGTAGGTGCTACTAACAAGGTTCTGTGTGGTTCTCCTACTGGATTGATAACCTTGGTTCTTAACTGAGGGAAATACTTATCTCTACTGTACTACATCATCCTCTCCTCTTCGAGGAAATCCCAATGCAGCTCACAAGTAGCAGGAAGAATTTCTGGCACCGTTACCAGGGAGACATCACCAAAACCTATCAAGTACCTTTGCATAAACTATCATCTACTTGCTCTTATTTTCATTTGCCTTTTTATTTGCAATTGCCTCTCGTTTTCATCTCCCCCACTTCTAAAACAATTTTACAAAAACACAAAAATATTTTCGTTTGCTTGTTTGTTAGTTTGCTTGCTCTGTCACTATGTCTCTAGAGGAATTTCGCGATAGTTTCTATAACAAAAGGTTGTCCGAGATAAAAAATGCCACTAGGAGTTTTATGTCTTCACAATATGAGCATAATAAATTATTTTCCGAGGAGCTTAAGGAACATTCTATCTTATTAGATACCATTAATAAACAACTTGAAGATGTCAATCTAGAAGTAGCCAATCTTCAGTCTCAACTTGCTCGTACTGAAAATTTGTTAGGGAAGATTTCAGATAAACAAACCATGTTAGTAAATAAGATGGCTGGTAAACCCGAGTCATATTTGAGTAATGATGAATATATTAAAATGATTGGTGTCTCACCTATTGAATCATTATTTAGTAACATAAAACTTGATGAAAAAGGGACTGGAGATGAGTCAACTTTAGCTAGAAGGCGTCCCAACTATTTGGAGGGTGATGATCTTATTGATAAAAATGATAAAAGTGGGTTTGGACAGGTCAAAAGTTTAAATAGTGATGTGCCCACTACTTTGGATTACAAGGACTTTAATTATGATAATTTCCCTTTATTTGAATGTATTTCCTTGTTGCAATCCATGATTAATTCACCTAATGCCTATGAACAAAATAAAGCTTTTACTAAACATATTGTAGAAGCTATGATAAAAGCTCATGAAGAAAAGTTTGAGTTGGAGGTTTCAATACCTAGAAAATTACATGATGAATGGGAACCTACTATTAAAGTTAAAATTAAAGATTATGAATGTAATGCTTTGTGTGATCTAGGTGCTAGCGTCTCTACTATACCAAAATCTTTATGTGACGTGCTAGGTCTCACCGATATGGATGCTTGTTCCCTTAATTTATATCTTGCGGATTCCACTATTAAAAAACCATTGGGTAGAATAAATGATGTGCTTATTCTTGCTAATAGGAATTATGTACCCATGGATTTTATTGTGCTTGATATTGAATGCAATCCGTCTTGTCCTATAATACTTGGTAGGCCTTTCCTACGAACCATAGGTGCTATTATTGATATGAAAGAAGGTAATATAAAATTTCAATTTCCATTAAAGAAAGGGATGGAACACTTCCCTAGAAAGAGAATTAAGCCACCATATGAATCTATTATGAGGGCCACCTATGGAATTAATTCGAAGGATGACAATACTTGAAACTATGCATTATGCCTAGCTAGGGGCATAAAACAATAGCGCTTGTTGGGAGGCAACCCAATATGTATCTTAATTTTTTGCCTTTTCTTTCTGTTTTGAGTGTTTACACAATTGTAGCCTCAGATATGATTGTGATTTTTATCTTTTAATTACTGTTTGTGCCAAGTAATGCCTTTGGGATGATTTGGATGATAGTATAATTGATGCTGTTTGGAAACATAAATTTTTGCGTCCAGTATTTGATTTTTGGTTCTGTACTGGAGCATCAGAAAAATCTGAATTTTTTTCACAGTATTGGTATATGATTTTTTTTACATTTTACTAATTTTTCAGAATTTTTGGAGTTACAAAAGTATGGTTTTTAAATAGATATTTACAGACTATTCTGTTTTAGACAGATTCTGTTTTTTTCCATAGTTTGCTTATTTTGATGAATCTATGGATCGTATCAGGGGGTATGAGTCATGGAGAAGTTGGAGTACAGTAGCATTAATCCAATATTAATTATGAATCAATTTACAACAGTACCTAAAGTTTAAGATTGATTTGTTATACTAACGGATCTCACGAGGTTTCTGTTGAGTTTTTTGTGCTGAAGTTTTCAAGTTTTGGGTGAGACCACGATGGATGAAGGAATAAGGAGTGGCAAGATGCTACTTGTAGTCTACGTTGGTATTTCCCTGAAGAGTAGAGGATGATGCAGTACAGTAGAGATAAGCATTTCCTTCAGTTAAGAACCAAGGTTATCAATCCAGTAGGAGAACCAAGCAAAATCCCGTTAAGCGCACCTGCACACACAAGAGCAAACACTTGCACCCAACGCAAATAAGAGGGTTGTCAATCGTCTTAGCGGTTATTTGCAAGGATTAAATCTTATAGAGGTAAATAGATAAACTAAAATACTAATTAAAATAAAAGTAAATAAATTGTAGCAAGGTATTTTTAGGTTTTTTATATATGATAAAGTAGACCCGGGGGCCATAGTTTTCACTAGAGGCTTCTCTCTCGAACACATAGCATACGGTGGGTAGACAAATTACTGTTGGGCAATTGATAGAAAAGAAAATAATTATGAAAGATTCATGGCAATGATCATGTATATAGGCATCACGTCCGAGACAAGTAGACCGACTCCTGCCTGCATCTACTACTATTACTCCACCCATCGACCGCTATCCAGCATGCATCTAGGGTATTAAGTATGAAACAGAGTAATGCCTTAAGCAAGATGATCTTAATGGCAACAATACAAATACGTGTCATGTCCCCTTCTGTCACTGGGCTTGAGCACCGCAAGATTGAACCCATCAATCTAGTAGGCCAAACTAGTAGGCCAAACTAAATCGATAGATCGGAGAGAAATACAAAGCTATAATAATCATGCATTAAAGAGTTCAGAGAAGACTCAAATATTTCTCATGAATTATCTGATCATAAACTCACAATTCATCGGATCCCAACAAACACACCGCAAAAGAAGATTACATCGGATAGAACTCCAAGAACATCGAGGAGAACATGGTATTGAAGATCAAAGAGAGAGAAGACGCCATCTAGCTATGGACCGTAGGTCTGTGGTAAACTACTCACACATCATCGGAAGGGCAGCAAGGTTGATGAAGAAGCCCTCCATGATCGATTCCCCCTCCGACAGAGTACCGGAAAAGGCCTCCAGATGGGATCGCGGAAGAACAGAGGCTTGCGGCGGTGGAAAGGTTTTTTCTTTTGTCTTTCTGGTATATTGGGAATATTTTAGAATTTATAGCGTTGGAATTAGGTCAGGAGGTGCCACAAGGGGCCCACAAGCCTGGGGGGCGCGCCCTCCAGGCTTGTCGCCTCCTCGTGACTCTTCTGGTCTTCTCCCAAAGCTTCGTGGGTCTCTTCTAGTCCAGAAAAAATTAATCCAAAGTTTTTTTCTCGTTTGGACACTTTTTGATAATGATTTTCTGAAAAGGCAAAAACAAGCAGAAAACAGCAACTGGCACTGGGCACTGGGTTATTAGGTTAGTCCCAAAAAATGATATATAATGGCATATAATTGCATATAAAACATCCAAGATTGATACTATAAAAGCATGGAACAATAAAAAAATTATAGATACGTTGGAGACGTATCAAGCATCCCCAAGCTTAATTCCTGCTCGTCCTCGAGTAGGTAATTGATAAAAATAGACTTTTTGATGTGGAATGCTACCTATCATGTTTCATCATGTAATCTCTCTCGTACGGTATGAATAATAAGATCCGAATGATTCAAAGCAATAGTCTATAGTTTGATATAAAGACATCAATACTCAGGCATACTAATAAACAATCATGTCTTTCAAAATAAAAATGCTAAAGAACGTTATCCCTACAAAATCATATAATCCTGTCATGCTCCATCTTCTTAACACAAAATATTTATCATGAACAACCCCGGTTTTAGCCAAGCAATTGGTTCATACTTTTTAACGCGCTTCAGCATTTTCAACTCCCACGCAATACATGAGCGCAAGCCATGGATATAGCACTATGGGTGGAATAAGAGATGTCAAAAATAAGAAGATAGTCTCACATCAACGAGGCTAATCAACGGGCTATGGAGATGCCCATCAATTGAGGTCAATTCGAGGAGTAGGGATTGCCATGCAACGGATGCACTAAGAGCTATAAGTGTATGAAAGCTCAACATGAAAACTAAGTGGGTGTGCATCCAACTTGCTTGCTCATGAAGACCTCGGGCATTTGAGGAAGCCCATCATTGAAATATACAAGCCAAGTCCTATAATGAAAAATTCCCACTAGTATATGAAAGTGACAAAATAGGACACTCTCTATATGAAAAACATGGTGCTATTCTGAAGCACAAGTGTGGAAAAAGGATAGTAATATTGCCCCTTCTCTCTTTTTCTCTCATTCATTTTTTTTCATGGCTCTTTTTGGCCTCTTTTTTTTTCTTTTTTTCTTTTTTTATTTTCGTTCGGAGTCTCATCCCGACTTGTGGGGGAATCATGGTCTCCATCATCCTTTCGATACTGGGACAATGCTCTAATAATGATGATCATCACACTTTTATTTATTTACAACTCAATATTACAACTCGATACTAGAACAAAGATATGACTATATGAATGCCTCTAGCAGTGTACCAGGATGTGCAATGATGCTAGTGTAACATGTATAAAAATGATGAACGGTGGCTGAGCCACAAATATTATGTCAGCTATATGATCATGCAAAGCAATATGACAATGACGATGTGTGTCATAAAAACAGAACGGTGGAAGTTGCATGGCAATATATCTCGGAATGGCTATGGAAATGCCATGATAGGTAGGTATGGTGGCTGTTTTGAGGAAGATATAAGGAGGCTTATGTGTGATAGAGCGTATCATATTATAGGGTTTGGATGCACCGGTGAAGTTTGCACCAACTCTCGATGTGAGAAAGGGCAATGCACGGTACCGAAGAGGCTAGCAAATTGCGGAAGGGTAAGAGTGCGTATAATCCATGGACTCACATTAGTCATAAAGAAATCACATACTTATTACGAAAGTTTATTAGTCCTCGAAGCAAAGTACTACTACGCATGCCCCTAGGGGGGAGGTTGGTAGGAGTTAACCATCACGCGCCCCTGACCGCCACACAAAGGAAGACAATCAATAATAAATCATGCTCCAACTTCATAGCATAACGACAGATCATACGTGCATGCTTCGGGAATCACAAACCTTAACACCAATATTCTTACTAAACCACAATTATCTACTAATACCTCCCACATATTACCATCTTAATAACGTAAAACTATTGCAAGGAATCAAACTTATCATATCCCTCTTGAATACCTATCATATCAGGACCAAATTCATAACCAGTGCATATTACCATTGCTAATCATGAGACTCTCAAAAAGAGATAAGTGAAGCATGAGAGTGCAACTATTTCTTTAAAATATAACCACCGCCGTGATCTAAAAGATATAAGTGAAGCACTAGAGCAACTGCCTAGCTCAAAAGATATAAGTGAAGCACATAGAGTATTCTAACAAATCACGAATAATGTGTGTCCCTCTCAAAAAGGTGTGTTCAGCAAAGATGATTGTGACAAACTAAAAGGCAAAAAAAGCCAACAAACTATATCACAAGACGCTCCAAGTAAAACACGTATCATGTGATGAATAAAAATATAGCTCCAAGTGAGTTACCGATAGATTGTAGACGAAAGAGGGGATGCCTTCTGGGGCATCCCCAAGCTTAGACGCTTGAGTCTTCCTTGAATATTACCTTGGGGTGCCTTGGGCATCCCCAAGTATAGGCTCTTGCCGCTCCTTATTCCTTTATCCACCGTAGTCTCACCCAAAACTTGAAAACTTCAGCACACAAAACTCAACAGAAACCTCGTGAGATCCGTTAGTATATCAAAAAAATCTTTGCTGAACACACCTTTTTGAGAGGGACACACATTATTCGTGATTTGTTAGAATACTCTTTGTGCTTCACTTATATCTTTTGTGCTAGTCAGTTGCTCTAGTGCTTCACTTATATCTTTTAGAGCACGGCGATGGTTATATTTTAAAGAAATAGTTGCACTCTCATGCTTCACTTATATCTTTTTGAGAGTCTAATAATTAGCAATGGTAATATGCATGGGTTATGAAATTGGTCCTAATATGATAGGTATTCAAGAGGGATATAATAAAAACTTTCATGTAGATCACTGAATATGATAAGTTTGATTCCTTGCAGTAGTTTTGAGATATTAAGATGGTAATATGGGGGAGATACTAGTGAATGATTGTGGTTTAGTAAGAATATTGGTGTTAAGGTTTGTGATTCCCGAAGCATGCATGTATAGTCCTTAGTGTGATGAAGTTGGAGCATGATTTATTATTGATTGTCTACCTTTGCGTGGAGGTCGGGGGCGCGCGATGGTTAACTCCTATCAACCTCCCTCCTAGGGGCATGCGTAGTAGTACTTTGCTTCGAGGGCTAATAGACTTTTGCAATAAGTACGTGAGTTCTTTATGACTAATGTGAGTCCATTGATTATGCGCACTGTTACCCTTCCACAATTTGCTAGCCTCTTCGGTATCGTGCATTGCCCTTTCTCACCTCGAGAGTTGGTGCAAACTTCGCCGGTGCATCCAAACCCCGTGATATGATACGCTCTATCACACATAAGCCTCTTTATATCTTCCTCAAAACAGCCACCATACCTACCTATTATGGCATTTCCATAGCCATTCCGAGATATATTGCCATGCAACTTCCAGCGTTCTTTTTATATGACACACATCATCATTGTCATATTGCTTTGCATGATCATATAGCTGACATAGTATTCGTGGCTCAGCCACCGTTCATCATTTTTATACATGTTACGCTAGTATCATTGCACATCCTGGTACACTGCTAGAGGCATTCATATAGAGTCATATTTGTTCTAGTATCGAGTTGTAATATTGAGTTGTAAGTAAATAAAAGTGTGATGATCATCATTATTAGAGCATTGCCCCAGTGAGGAAAGGATGATGGAGACTGTGATTCCCCCACAAGTCGGGATGAGGTTCCGGCCGAAAAATAAACAAAAAAGAAAAAAAAAGAGGCCAAAAAGAGCCCAACAAAAAAAATGAGAGAAAAAGAGAGAAGGGGCAATGTTACTATCATTTTCCACACTTGTGCTTCAGAGTAGCACCATGTTTTTCATATAGAGAGTCTCCTATGTTGTCACTTTCATATACTAGTGGGAACTTTTCATTATAGAACTTGGCTTGTATATTCCGATGATGGGCTTCCTCAAATGCCCGAGGTCTTCATGAGCAAGCAAGTTGGATGCACACCCACTTAGTTTTTTATTTTGAGCTTTCATACGCTTATAGCTCTTAGTGCATCCGTTCATGGCAACCCCTACTCCTTGCATTGACATCAATTAATGGGCATCTCCATAGCCCATTGATTAGCCGCGTCGATGTGAGACTATCTTCCTTTTTGACTTCCCCTTATTAATCTCTATCATCATTCTATTCCACCCATAGTGCTATGTCCATGGCTCACGCTCATATATTGCGTGAGGGTTGAAAAAGCTGAAGCGCGTTAAAAAGTATGAACCAATTGCTCGGCTGACATCGGGGTAGTGCATGATTAATACTTTATGTTAGGAAGACTAAGCATGACGGGCTATATGATTTTGTAGGGATAGCGTTCTTTAGTATTTTTATTTTGAAAGGCATGATTGTTTGTTGGTATGCCTGATTATTGATGTCTTTATATCAAATTATAGACTATTGCTTTGAATCACTCGTTTCTTAATATTCATACCGTAAAAGAAGAGATTACATGATAAACATGTTAGGTAGCATTCTGCATCAAAAATTCTGTTTTTATCATTTACCTACTCAAGGATGAGTAGTAATTAAGCTTGGGGATGCTTGATACGTCTCCAACGTATCTATGATTTTTGATTGTTCCATGCTATTATAGTATCAATCTTGGATGTTTTATATGCAATAATATACTATTTTATATCATTTTTTGGGACTAACCTATTAACCTAGTGCCCAGTGCCAGTTGCTGTTTTCTGCTTGTTTTTGGTTTTTCAGGAAATCAGTACCAAACGAAGTCCAAATGCCAAGAAACTTTTTGACGATTTTTTCTGGACAAAAGAGACCCTGGAAGCTTCAGGAGGAGGCCTGAAGCCTCACGAGGAGGTGACAAGGCAACAGGGCACGGCCAGAGGAGGAATCGATCACGGAGGGCTTCTACATCAACCTTGTTGCCCTTCCGATGATGTGTGAGTAGTTTACCACAGACCTACAGGTCAATAGCTAGTAGCTAGATGGTTCTTCTCTCTCTTTGATATTCAATACAATGTTCTCCTCAATGTTCTTGGAGTTCTATCCGATGTAATCTTCTTTTGCGGTGTGTTTGTTGGGATGCGATGAATTGTGGGTTTATGATCAGATTATTCATGAGAAATATTTGAGTCTTTTCTGAACTTATTTATGCATGATTGTTATAGCTTTGTATTTCTCTCCGATCTATCCGTTTGGTTTGGCCAACTAGATTGATTTATCTTGCAATGGGAGAGGTGCTTTGTGATGGGTTCAATCTTGCGGTGTTCTATATCCCAATGACAGAAAGGGACAAGACACGTATTTGTATTATTGCCATTAAGGATAAAAAGATGGGGTTTAATCATATTGCTTGAGTTTACTTTGTCTACATCATGTCATCTTGCTTAAGGTGTTACTCTGTTTTCATTAACCTAATACCCTAGATGCATGCTGGATAGCGGTTGATGGGTGGAGTAATAGTAGTAGATGCAGGCAGGAGTCGGTCTACTTGTCTCGGACGTGATGCCTATATACATGATCATTGCCTTGAATATCGTCATAACTATGCGCTTTTCTATCAATTGCCCAACAATAATTTGTTTACCCACCGTATGCTATGCGTTCGAGAGAGAAGCCTCTGGTGAAAACTATGGCCCCCGGGTCTACTTTTATCATATATTAAAATCCAAAAATACCTTGCTACAATTTTATTTCCTTTCTTTTGTTTTGCAATTTACTTTTCTATCTATCACTATCAGAATTAATCCTAGCAAGCAACCGCCAAGGGGATTGACAACCCTCTTGTTTGCGTTGGGTGCAAGTATTTGCTTTTGTGTGTGTAGGTGCTGCTGACGAGGTTCTGTGTGGTTCTCCTACTGGATTGATAACCTTGGTTCTTAACTGAGGGAAATACTTATCTCTACTGTACTGCATCATCCTCTCCTCTTTGAGGAAATCCCAACTCAGCTCACAAGTAGCAAACGGTGACCTGTTATGGTGGATGCCACGTGTCGGTTACCCTTGACGAAAACACTTCCATGACGCGCCATTAATCGTCATGGAAGTGGACACTTCCGTGATGATAATTTCAGTATTGTCATGGAACACTTCTATGACAGCACATGTATGACTATCTTGATTCTGTCATAAAATCATCACGGATGTACATGCATGACAGAAAACGTGACCTACTGTGACAAAGACGTATCATCATGGAAGTTTTTTTTTGTAGTGGAGGGCAATGCACGGTACCGAAGAGGCTAGCAAATTATGGAAAGGTGGGAGTGCGTAATTTTCCATGAACTCACATTAGTCATAAAGAACTCATATACTTATTGTGAAAGTTTTATTAGCCCTCGAAGCAAATTACTACTCGCAGGCCCCTAGGGAGGAGGTTGGTAGGAGTTAACCATTGCGCACCTCCGATTATGACAACACACAAGGATTATCAGACATAAAAATGCTCAAACATCCCCGCCATGCCATGTCGGACACTTAAATGAGTAGTGCATAACAAGCTTTAATATCGATATTTCTACTAACCAATGATCATGAAGCAATACCCTTTCATATGCGACATTAATATAATTAAAACATACAATTCATATTTAGTGATCTACATGAAAGTTTTTATTATACCACTCTCGAATACCTATCCTTTTTGGTCTAATCTCATAACTCGTGCACATTAACACTTCCTATTTAAGACTCTCAAAAAGATTTAAGTGAAGCATGAGAGTGCAATCATTTCTATAAAATATAACCCCGCCGTGCTCTAACAAGTATAAGTGAAGCACAAGAGCAACTTCCTAGCTCAAAAGATATAAGTGAAGCATATAGAGTATTCTAACAAATCACGATAAATGTGTGTCCCTCTCGAAAGGTGTGTCCAGCAAACAATGATTGTGGCAAACTAAAAGCAAAACAAAACTATGGCACAAGATGCTCCAAGTAAAACTCATATCATGTGATGAATAAAAATATAGCCCCAAGTAAAATACCGATAGATTGTAGACGAAAGAGGGGATGCCATCTGGGGCATCCCCAAGCTTAGACGCTTGGGTCTTCCTTGAATATTACCTTGGGGTGCCTTGGGAATCCCCAAGCTTAGGGTCTTGCCACTCCTTATTCCTTCATTCATCGTGATCTCACCCAAAACTTGAAAACTTCAGCACACAAAACTCAACAGAAACTTCAAGAGATCCATTAGTATAATAAATCAATCATCCACTTTAGGTACTGTTCTAAACTCATTCAAAAAAATTATTGCATAATACCTACTGTATTCTAACTTCTCCATGAGTTATACCCCCCGATATAATCCATAGTTTCATTAAAACAAGCACACTATGCAATAAAAACAGAATTTGTCTAAAACAAACAGTACGCAATGACAAAATATTTATCCATACTTCTGTAACTCTTAAAATTCTAAAAAAAATTAGGACAACATAAGAACTTTGTACCCCACTACTTTGTGAAAATTTCAGATTTTTCTGACATTCCAGTAATAAATAAAAATCAAATACTGGGCGCAAAACTTTCTGTTTTCAAACAGCATCAATTATACTATTATTTAAATCACCCCGCAGGCATTACTTGGCACAAACACTAATTAAAAGATAAAAACACAATCATTATAGTAGCAATAATTATGTGACTCGAGAAAATAAAAATTGCAATAAAGATAAATATTGGGTTGCCTCCCAACAAGCGCTATTGTTTTATGCCCCTAGCTAGGCATAATGCATTCTTTCAAGTATTGTCATCCTTCACTTCCAACTCCCGAATTATACATCCATGTTTCCTAGGAGGGTTGGCATGCATATTTTTAACAATCACACTCCTAGGAACAAAGCTGAGGAATTTGTTTTTAGTAATAGGTTTCTTTATCATATCAATCAATTTGGGGTGCACACTTATCATTTTAAGCTCCTCGTTTTCCTTACTAGATGAAGCACCTTTGTTTTTAGGAACATACATAAACTTAGAATTCTTATTAGGAGGATTCCTCTAAATAGTTTTTATGGAAGAAAAAGCTGAACCCAAATTATTAATAATTTCTTCCAATTTATCAATTCTAACGGGGCTTTGTTCTACTATTTCATTAATTATTGGTTCCTTCTCCTTTAACATCTTTAATGTGGTTCCTACCTTTGAGCCAAATTGAGTGACTTGATTGTGGACCCTTTTGTCTAGATTCTCAATATGTTCAATAGTAGGCATTTTATTTGCTATAGCTTCTATCCTTCGCATAACATGTCCCAAAGTCAATGATGTTTCATTAATAGTAATAGGTGGTGATCCTACTAAATTCCCCATAGCATTGAAAGCATCCCAAGGGTGACTACTCAACAAATTCCCTCCGGTAATAGTGTCTAGCACAAATGTATACCAAGTAGTAACACCCACATAAAAATTGCGCAGAAGAACAGTGGTGGATTGCTTACGACTAGATCTATTTTGAGCATCGCAAATCCTATACCAATCATCTTATAAGTTCTCTCCTCCCCTTTGTTTAAAATTAGGGATTTCTATTTCTGTGGCCCTCATCGCTTAGTTCTCCTCAGTTATGCCCACGCTCTTTGGCAGTCCTCACTTTTCCCTTCCACCGCGCGGCCCACCCTCGCAAAAGCACAAACGGGGGTTTGCCATCTCGTCAAAGTCTTTGACCATTACCGGGCGTGGTTACTGACGCGTGGGACACCCCTGTCAGTGGCTGCCCACTGGTCGATGGTGGGCGCATATATTGACTTGTGGGACACCTCTGTCAGCGGCTGCGCGGTCGTAGATGGTGGGCGCATATACTGACTTGTGGGACACCTCTGTCAGCGGCTGCGTGCTCGTAGACGGTGGGCGCGTATTATGACTTGTGGGACACCTCTGTCATTGGCTGTGCAGTCGTAGGTGGTGGTAGCGGTTACTGGCGCGTGGGACACCTTTGTCAGTGGCTTCGCGGTCGTAGGTGGTTGGCGCAGTTACTGGCGCATGGGACACCTTTGTCAGCGGCTGCGCGGTCGTTGGTGGTGGGCGCAGTTACTGGCGCGTGGGACACCAACGGTGGGTCCATCTGTCAGTTGGTCTGCGGTGGTTTGTGGGTAGAATGCCTGAAAAAAAGAGGTGGCTTATTAAACCATTTGGTGTGGCGGATGCACTTGAGTCAACCAAATTAGTTTAGTCCTGAATATTGGTATATTCCATACATGTAGTTCAGTTTCAGTGAATTACTAGGAGAGGCCCAAATTTGCACTACAAGTGTGACATAATTTTTGAAAACAAAACAAAGAAATTGAAAAAAGGCTCAAAATCCATGATAACATGCCCAAATTTGGCACAACTAGTCGTGTTACCATTGTGGACAATGTTGCATAGGAATTTGCAATTATTTTGTAATAAAAAATGAATCTTCCATTTTCTGAGCCCTAGAAATGACTTTTTTTGTGAAGGAAATGCCTCAAATAATTTTGAAATTTGTTCCATTTCATTTTTCATCAAAAGTAGGCCACATTGGATGGCCACTAACCAAGTTTCAGCAATTTCAGAGTAATATTGCTATATTCCATACATTTAGTTGAGTTTCAGTGAATTATCAGAAAAGGCCCAAATTTGCACTACAAGTGTGACGTAGTTTGGTCCTGAAAATTTCCAAAAATCATTTTATGCTCCATTATTGGTTGTGGATGAACTTGGGACAAGGAGTAGGAATTCCAAACCATTTTCTATGAATGATCAACAATGCAAGTTTGACCCCAATTTGAAAAAAACAAAGAAAATGAAAAAGGCTCAAAAATTCCAATGCCTTTGCATTGAGCTATCCTATGTGCACTAGTTTGTGGGGAAAATATTAAACTTGCAATACAACAAGTTTGAAAAAAAATCTTCACAAAATGGCCTATCTAGTATGGACTTGTGTGGATTTCAAGGCATATGCACATGGAAATGGCCACATAAATGGCAAAATCCATGATAACATGCCCAAATTTGGCACAAATAGTGGTGTTACCATTGTGGACAATGTTGCATAGGAATTTGCAATTATTTTGTAATAAAAATAAATTTTCCATTTTCTAAGCCCCAAAAATGAGTTTTTTGTGAAGAAAGTGCCTCAAATAATTTTGAAATTTGTTCCATTTCATTTTTCATCAAAAGCAGGCCACATTGGATGGCCACTGACCAAGTTTTAGCAATTTCAGAGTAATATTGCTATATTCCATACATTTAGTTGAGTTTCAGTGAATTATCAGAAAAGGCCCAAATTTGCACTATAAGTGTGACGTAGTTTGGTCCTGAAAATTTGCAAAAATCATTTTACGCTCCAATATTGGTGGTGGATGAACTTGGGACAAGGAAAGTAGGAATTCCAAACCATTTTGTATGAATGGTCAACACTACAAGTTTGACCCCAATTTGAAAAAACAAAGAAAATGAAAAAGGCTCAAAAATTCAAATGCCTTTGCATTGAGCCATCTTATGTGCACTAGTTTGTGGGGAAAATATTAAACTTGCAATACAACAAGTTTAAAAAAAAACCTTCAAAAAATGGCCTATCTAGTATGGACTTGTGTGGATTTCAAGGCATATGCACATGGAAATAGCCGCATACATGGCAAAATCCTTGATAACATGCCCAAATTTCGCACAACTAGTGGTGTTACCATTGTGGACAATGTTGCATAGGAATTTGCAATTATTTTGTAATAAAAAATAAATTTTCCATTTTCTAAGCCCGAGAAATGACTTTTTTTGTGAAGGAAGTGCCTCAAATAATTTTGAAATTTGTTCCATTTCATTTTTCATCAGAAGGCCACATTGGATGGACACTGACCAAGTTTCAATAATTTCAGAGTAATATTGCTATATTTCATACATTTAGTTGAGTTGCAGTAAATTATCAAAAAAGGCCCAAATTTGCACTAGAAGTGTGATGTAGTTTGGTCCTGAAAATTTCCAAAAATCATTTTATGCTCCAATATTGGTGGTGGATGAACTTGGGACAAGGAGTAGGAATTCCAAACCATTTTGTATGAATGGTCAACACTACAAGTTTGACCCCAATTTGAAAAAAAAGAAAATGAAAAAAGGCTCAAAAATTCAAATGCCTTTGCATTGAGCCATCCTATGTGCACTAGTTTGTGGGAAAATATTAAACTTGCAATACAACAAGTTTGAAAAAAAACCATCACAAAATGACCTATCTAGTATGGACTTGTGTGGATTTCAAGGCATATGCACATGGAAATGGCCACATACATGGCAAAATCCATGATAGCATGCCCAAATTTCGCACAACTAGTGGTGTTACCATTGTGGACAATGTTGCATAGGAATTTGCAATTATTTTGTAATAAAAGATAAATTTTCCATTTTTTGAGCCTGAGAAATGACTTTTTTTTCTGAAGGAAGTGCCTCAAATAATTTTGAAATTTGTTCCATTTCATTTTTCATCAAAAGCAGGCCACATTGGATGGCCATTGACCAAGTTTCAGCAATTTCAGAGTAATATTGCTATATTCCATACATTTAGTTGAGTTTCAGTGAATTATCAGAAAAGGCCCAAATTTGCACTACAAGTGTGACGTAGTTTGGTCCTGAAAATTTCCAAAAATCATTTTATGCTCCAATATTGGTGGTGGATGAACTTGGGACAAGGAAAGTAGGAATTCCAAACCATTTTGTATGAATGGTCAACACTGCAAGTTGGACCCCAATTTGAAAAAAAACAAAGAAAATGAAAAAAGGCTCAAAAATTCAAATGCCTTTGCATTGAGCCATCTTATGTGTACTAGTTTGTGGGAAATATATTTAACTTGCAATACAACAAGTTTGAAAGAAAAAAATTCACAAATTTGGCACTTTTTGATTGAAAACACCCAATTATTTTAGCATCTTAATGAAATTTGGCTCACCACTTGTCACACACAAGAAAACAAGGCACAAATTGGACATTCAAACATGCATAGCTACTGACATTCAAATTGGACATTCAAACAGCACAAATTTCATTTAAAGTTTATCATTTGTACAGACATGAACCCTAAACAAAGCTACTGATCGTCGTCGTCCACGTCAGAGCCGCTGCCGCCGCCGAAGAAGTCCTCGTCGTCCTCCTCCTTCTCGTCCTCGTCGTTCTCCTCCTTCTCATCCTCGTCGCTGATGAGGTCGATGGTGACGTCAGCCACCGAGGCGACGACCGCCTGTCGCAGCCCCAGCGAGTCCACCGGGTCATCGGGGTGGCGCTGCGGCCCCTTTGTTGATTCGCGCAGTTCCTGGTGGAGCCCCGGCATGTCTGCAGGGTCGCCGGGCTCGCTGGCCACCGCCCCCCTGTACTCCGCCAGCAGCGGCGGCTCCGGCTCCGACTTGCGCTTGAGTAGGGGGCCGCCATAGCCCGTCCTAGGCTCGGGCTTGGGCATGAGCAGAGGGCCGCGTGAGCTCGTCTCGGGCTCGGGCTTGGGCATGAGTAGGGGGGGCGCACGAGCTCGTCCCCGGCTCGGGCTTTGGGATGCGCAGGAATGGCTCGGTGGAGCTCGTCCCCGGCGTCGCTGGCTCCGGCTTAGGAACGCGGAGGCCCCGGCAGCTGCTGGCGCCGGTGCCTCCTCCTGCAGATGTGGGCGTGGCCTGCATCCTGGATTGAGCCGTGGCCCGCGGTGGTGAAACCCGGTCGCCCTCGTCCAGGCCGAGCTGGACGCGGCACGCGGCCATGACATCAGGGAAGGTACGCCCTTCCCAGAAGGCGTACCTCTCATCGATGTTGTAAGGCGATGGCGGTGGGTAGCGGCCGTCGTAGCGCTGGATACGGGCGGCGTTCTCCGTCGCCAGGATCTCCGACCACCGCGGGCTGCTGGTCGCGTGGCGCTGCTTCGACCGCTCCTCCGGCGGCAGGCTTTGCCAAAAGTCGCGTATTGCGTGCGACATGGCCAGCGTGCCGATGGTGGGGACAAGCTCCATCGGGAGCGCCCCGGTGCTCAGGTGCCATCCGGCCAGTAGGCGCGTGTCCGGCGGCACCATGATGCCACAGCGGGCGAGGAGCTACGCCTCGTCGACCCGTAGGGCACGCGGCAGGCCGGGAATGACATACGCGTGAGGTCGCTCCCGGCGGCTGCTTCCCGCCCCACCATCATGGCTGGCCATGGTTGTGGTTGAGGAAGGGGAGGCGGCTAGGGTTTGGTGGAGGTGGCTACGGTTTGGTGGAGGCGCACGGCGGAGAAGGCTGTGGAGCGGCGACGGGAGGGGGAGGGGGATTGGGACAGGAGTCGGTGCACGACGGTGCGCCCCGCGCGGCTATAAAATGCATTAATAGATGCCTGCCGAGCATGCCGGTGATGCGACTCCTCACATGGGAAACCGCGCGGTACGTACTCCCTGTGTGTGAAAGCGCCGACGTGACCGCAATGTAACTACTCATGCATGCGGGCACACACACCGCCGATTGTGAGAACGCCACCTGGCATGGTGTGCCCGACACGTCAGTAACAGCGCCGGCTAACAATCAACTCCCTTGACCAACAGCAAACCCCCGTTTGGGCATTGGTGAGGGTGGGTGGCGCGGTGGAGAGGAAAAGTGAGCAAAATAAGTGTGCTTGGGCAAAACTGAGGAGGACTAAGGAAGGAGGGGCATAGAAATAGAAATCCCTTAAAATTAATCACTTCATTCTCAGGGGTACAAGTCACAAGTGAAGAACTAGCCATAGCAACGAGCAAGTAAATCAAACAAGCAAAGTAAAATATTTTGTGTTTTTTATTTTTTAAGCAGACTAATAAAAGAAAATAAAAAGTAGAACAAGTAAATGATAATTTGTGTGAAGGGACCTGCAGGTATTTGATGATATCTCCTCGGCAACGGCACTAGAAATTCTTTCTCCTACTTGTGAGCTGCGTTGGGATTTTCCCCGAAGAGGAAGGGTGAAGCAATATAGTAGCGGATAGTATTTCCCTCAGTGAGAACCAAGGTTATCGAACCAATAGGATGAAAGCACATTTGCTCCCTTGGTGGTTTTGGTAATTTATGCCAACATACATGTTGTTGGACTAATGTTTCTATCTAGTGAATTTCAGATAAGTTCAACATTGGCATGGCAAGGACTAGGGAATGTGGACCCTTCAAAATGCTAAGGACATGGATTGGCAAAAGCTCAAGACTCTACTTTTTTTGGTTTAGTGATCCAAGATCACATTGAGTCCATAGGAAAGCCAATACTATTAAAAGGGGATGAGGTTTTGATAATGATCTATTTGCTCAAGTGCTTAGTGATGTTGCTCCAAAACCCTCAGCCACTTCCTTCATCCAAATCTGTCCAAAACCCTAAAAAGCCAACTCGGTCCCACCGAATACTTCCTTCCCAGACCCACCGAGTTCATTCAGACAGTGCCACAGCCTAAACCCTAACAAATCGGATCCACCAATATGGATCTCGGTCTCACCGAGATGGGTGACCATCTCTCTATTGCCTTGTTGCAATTCTTTCGGTCCCACCGAAATTGCACTCGGCGCCACCGAGATGGAGTGACCAAGTTTCTGTTGCCAAGTTGCATCATTTCGGTCCCACCGAGATTATGCAATCGGTGCCACCGAGACTGGGTCTAGCCCTTACCATTGCACTTCGGTTGCTCCGAGATGTTCCCATTCGGTCCCACCAAAAACCGAAACGTTCATATCTTTTGCACAGGTCGGTCTCACCGAGATTTCAAATCAGCGCCACCAAGTCTGGTCAAAAGTGTGTAACGGTTGGATTTTGTGTGGAGACTATATATACCCCTCCACCACCCTCTTACCTAGTAAGAGAGCCATCAGAACGTGCCTACACTTCCAGCATACATTTTCTGAGAGAGAACCACCTACTCATGTGTTGAGATCAAGACATTCCAATCCAACCATTTGAACCTTGATTTCTAGCCTTTCCCAAGTTGCTTTCCACTCAAATCCTTCTTCCACCAAATCCAAATCTGTGAGGAGTTGTTTGAGTGTTGGGGAGACTATCACTTGAAGCACAAGAGCAAGGAGTTCATCATCAACACACCATCTATTACCTTTTGGAGAGTGGTGTCTCCTAGATTGGTTAGGTGTCACTTGGGAGCCTCCAAGATCATGTGGAGTTGAACCAAGGAGTTTGTAAGGACAAGGAGATCGCCTACTTTGTGAAGATCTACCCCGAGTAAGGCTAGTACTTCATGGACGTAAGCCATGGTGAAATAGGCAAGGTTGCTTCTTCGTGGATCCTTCGTGGGTGGAGCCCTTCGTGGACTCGCGCAACCGTTACCCTTCGTGGGTTGAAGCCTCCATCAACGTGGACGTACGATAGCACCACCTATCGGAACCACGCCAAAAAAACCACTGTGTCTTCATTGCGTTTGATCTTCCATACTCTACCCCTTTACTTTCCATACACTTGCATGCTTTACTATTTTCGCTGCTCAATCTCTAGATTTGCATGTGTAGAAAGTATTGGTGTTATCTTAACTCGTGCCAAAATCTGCCTAAGTTCCAAGAGAAATTAAAAACTGCACCTTTGGTTAGTTAAGGGTCTATTCACCCCCCTCTAGACCTATCTCCTCGACCCCACAATTGGTATCAGAGCTTTGGTCTCCATTGCTTTAGTTTAATCACCATTGGAGGGAGATGGATGTGTCTACTTTGGGGAGTCTTAGACGTAGAGTGCCTATTCTCAATGGGGAGTATTACAACTTTTGGAAGGATGAGATGTTTGATATCTTTGATGAATTTAACTTGAGCAAGTATATTCATAATCCTTATGTGCCTCCTATTGTTCCCTTGCATCCTACTCATGAAAAGGAAATTGACATGCTTCGTAATCTTAGAACCGTCAATCTTATCATTAGAGGATTACCTAAAATTGTGCTTTGTTGCATGCAAAACTTTGGGTGTGCTTATACCCTATGGCATGACTTGGAAAAGCGAGATCCCGATTACTCTTTAAAGAATCTTGATGAGATTCTTCATAAGACTATTGCTTTTCACAAGATGAGTCCTAATGATCCTAACTTTGATGATTGCTTGTTTGAGCTTCGTGATCGTATGCGTGCTAAAGGAGATGTTAGAACTATTAGTAACATTATCACGGAAGCTATTAGAATTCATAAACTTGAACATTGTCATGATTATGAAACTAATGAATTCATTGCCCTAGGTGATGATCATATACATGTTGATGATGATAATGTTGAGCATGGCTATTATGATGAAGACGAAGAATTTGATATTGAATTTGAGAAGACCATAAGGAATCTTAGTCTTATGGCAAATCTTCGGGATTACATGGCCGGAGGAAAAGAGTGGATTCTTGATAGTGGATGTACCGATCACATGACCGGAGATAGAGACATGTTTCGTGAGCTTGCTAAAAATGATGGTCCACGCAAGTATGTGACTTTTGGAGACAACTCCAAGGGTAAGGTACTTGGCCTTGGTAAGGTGGCCATATCCAATGATAGCTCCATACAAAATGTTATGCTTGTTGAATCTCTTGGCTACAATCTGCTTTCCGTATCTAGACTAGCCGATTTTGGTTTCAATGTTCTATTTACCGAAGTGGATTGCCAAGTGTTTCGTCGAGATAATCATAATATGGTTTTTACCGGCAATCGTAGAGGTGATCTATACATTGTTGATTTCACTAAGAGAGCCCAACCTCGTACATGTTTAATTGCTAAATCTTCTAAAGGTTGGTTATGGCATAGGAGACTTGGACATGTTGTCATGCGTAACCTTGATAAACTTGTTAAAGGAGATCACATTCTTGGAGTGAAAGATGTTATATTTGATAAGGATCGACTTTGTAGTGCTTGTCAAGCAGGAAAACAAGTTGGAGGAAGCCATCCCGTGAAGAACATTATGACCACAAGGAGACCACTCGAGCTACTTCATATGGATCTGTTTGGTCCCAACTCCTATAAGAGTCTTGGTGGTAACTCTTTCGATTTGCTCATTGTTGATGATTTTTCCAGATTTATGTGGGTGTTCTTTCTCGATGACAAATCACAGGCCCAAAAGATCTTCAAGAACTCCGCAAGAAAGTCCCAAAATCAATTTGAAGTGAAGATCAAGAAGGTTCAGAGTGACAACGGAACGGAGTTCAAGAACGCCAATGTGGATACCTTTCTTGATGAGGATGGCATTTCACATGAGTTCTCGGCTACGTACACACCTCAACAAAATGGAGTTGTTGAGAGGAAGAACCAGACTCTTATTGAGATGGCAAGGACAATGATTGATGAATACAAGACGCCAAAACACTTTTGGGCGAAAGCGGTTGAAACAGCTTGTCATGCTACAAATCGACTCTATCTTCACAAGGTTCTTGGTAAAACGGCGTATGAACTACTCACCGGTAACAAACCACAAGTTGGATACTTTCGAGTATTTGGCTCAAAATGTTACATTCTTGATAAGCATCGTCGTTCAAAGTTTGCTCCTAAATCTCATGAAGGTTTTCTACTTGGTTACGGATCGAGCTCTCACACTTACCGTGTCTATAACAACTTCACTCAAAAAGTTGAAGAGTCGGTAGATGTGAAGTTTGATGAGACTAACGGCTCACAAGTCGAGCAATTGCCAATTGATGTAAGAGATCAAGAACCATCGGAAGCAATCGAAGACTTATCCATTGGCAAGATTCGCCCCGTGGAAGTAAAGGAGAGTACCTCCTCTATTCAAGTGGAAGCCCCAACTTCACATCAAGGTGAACAACAAGTTGATTTGGAGGCATCCACAAGTGGAACACGTCAAGGCAAACGGAATGATGAAGTGCAACAAGATGATCCACCTCAACCTCCCTCTCCACCTCCACAAGCCAACAACGACAACATCAACGAAGAAGAACAAGATGACGATGAGGAAGCCTCACCACAACCCAAGCAAAAGCTACCTCGAGTTGGAGCAAGAATCGACAAGAATCATCCCATCGAACAAATACTTGGAGATATCCAATCCGGGAGAATCACTCGCTCTAAATCTCGTTTAGCTAACTTTTGTGAGCATTACTCATTCATCTCTAGTGTTGAACCTTTGAAGGTAGAAGAAGCCCTCGAGGACCCCGATTGGGTGAATGCAATGCATGAGGAGCTACACAACTTTGAGAGGAACCAAGTTTGGACATTGGTTGAGAAGCCTAAAGATGAGCAAAACATCATTGGAACCAAATGGGTGTTTCGGAATAAGCAAGATGAAGATGGACAAGT
Source organism: Elymus sibiricus (assembly GCA_039707655.1). NCBI lineage: Eukaryota > Viridiplantae > Streptophyta > Magnoliopsida > Poales > Poaceae > Elymus > Elymus sibiricus. Next base: position 262,607,377 of record CM077674.1, read on the forward strand.
TGTATGCAACAAGGCTCATCTCGTAGCACAAGGTTACACACAAGTCGAAGGTATGGACTATGGTGAGACCTATGCCCCCGTTGCAAGACTTGAGTCCATTCGCATTTTACTTGCTTATGCCAATCACCATGATATCACGCTTTACCAAATGGATATTAAAAGTGCTTTCTTAAATGGTGAAATTGAGGAGGAAGTCTATGTTAAACAACCTCCCGGCTTTGTTAATCCCAAGAAACCTAATCATGTCTACAAACTTCGTAAAGCTCTTTATGGTCTTAAACAAGCCCCTAGAGCTTGGTACAAATGCTTGACAAAGTTTCTTCTTGAAAAAGGTTTTGAAATTGGGAAAATTGATTCAACTTTGTTCACTAAGAGGATTAATGGAGAATTATTTGTATGCCAAATTTATGTTGATGACATATCTTTGGATCTACTAACCCCTCTTTTAGTGAAAAGTTTGGAAGGTTGATGTCGGAAAAGTATGAGATGTCTATGATGTGTGAACTCAAATTCTTTCTTGGTTTGCAAATCAAGGAAACTAAGGAGGGTACCTTTGTTTCTCAAACAAAGTATACTAAGGACTTATTCAAGAAGTTCAACATGCAAGAAAGTAAAAGTATGAAAACCCCCATGCCCACGAGTGGACATCTTGACTTGACCAAGGATGACAAACCGGTTGATTAAAAGGTTTACCGATCTATGATTCGTTCATTGCTATATCTATGTGCCTCCCGTCCCGACATTATGCTAAGTGTGTGCATGTGTGCACGATACCAAGCAGCACCAAAAGAGTGTCACCTTAAGGCCGTGAAAAGAATCGTGAGATACTTGTTACATACACCAAACTTTGGCATATGGTATCCCAAAGGATCCTCTTTTAATCTTGTTGGCTATTCCAATTCAGACTATGCCGGAGACAAGGTTGATAGAAAATCTACTTCGGGTACATGTCAATTTGTTGGTAGATCTCTTGTGTCTTGGTCCTTCAAGAAACAAAACTCGGTATCTCTATCTACTGCCGAAGCAGAATACATTGCCGCGGGATCATGTTGTGCTCAATTACTATGGATGACTCAAACTCTTAAAGATTATGGTGTGCATGTGAGACATGTACCATTACTATGTGATAATGAGAGTGCTATTAAGATTGCACACAATCCTGTGCAACATTCTCGAACTAAGCATATTAAGGTTCGTCACCATTTCATTCGAGATCATGTTGAGAAAGGTGACATTGACCTTAAACATGTTCGCACCGACAAGCAATTGGCGGATATCTTTACCAAACCTCTTGATGAGAAGGTGTTTTGTCACTTGAGGAGTGAGTTGAACATCATTGATGCTTCAAATGTGAACTAGAGGTTCATGTGGATGCATACAAGGGCATGAGCATTCTTGACTAATCCATGATACTTCCATGATCATATCATATCTTGGACATTTTGCTCCCTTGTACTGTATCTAACCTTTTGTAGGTACTTGGACAAGCTTCATGTCACAAGATTGCATCTCACTCTTATCTTGAGCAATCTTGTATAACTCAAGTATCAACAATTGTTGGTGGAACAAGGAACAAGAGAACCTAAAACATATCCTTTGACAACTTTTGAGTAATGCTTCATTCTTGTCATTTTGGATATACATGTTGTTCCTTGCAAATCTAACCCATGTAGGAAGATGAACTACAAATGATAGGATCGCTCCCAACTTCAACTCATGAGCATCCACTTCAAGTTCAACTACATGATGGACATGACCACCAAACCCCAATGTAAGTTCTCACATCTTAGAGAAGCTTTGCTCGAAGACATGAGCTAAAGCAACTCAACAAGATGTGAATACATTGAAATGCTTAAAGGAAAAATGGTAACCCCATTTTGAGCTTAATGATGAGTATGACCTATGATCAAGTGCTCTCACTTGACTCCTAAGTCAATATACTCTAACATAGGTGACCTAGTCGCCGACCCCTCTAGATGAAGTTCTCTAGTGTTTCTTTTATGTTTCTCTTCTTGCTAGAGTGTCTTTTAAAAAAAAAAACTTCATCTAGATATTTCTTTGTTTCTTTCTTTTCTTTTCTGTGTTCTTTTCTCTTAGTTAGCTTCGTAGTTAATTCATTGCAAATTTCTGTGTGAGATTTCACTTGTCTAGCGAGCTGAGTTGACAAAATCTTCCTTTTGCGAAAGACTCGGTCACACCGAAGTGAAACAACTCGGAGTCACCGACCTTGCTGCTCTAAGGAATTTTTCTGTCACATATTTTCTGTGATTTTCTGCTCCAGCCCCACTCAATGATTCTTACCCTCTACTTGCATCTAGAGCTACTCAATGGCCAGATGTGTTTCTCAAGGACCAAACCCACTTGATCAATAACCCTGAAGTCCCTTCTTGGAAATTGATGGAAAAGGGGGAGAGAGGAATACATCAAAGCTTATCATTACAAGCTCTTCTTTGTAAAAAGGGAAGAGAGAGAGATGCACCTTACAAGAGGAGAGAATGTTACATGTTTCTAAGAGGGGAGAAACATGATCAGTTTTTTCTTGGTTGTTTTAATTTTCTCACCCTACCTACTCCCAACATCCATTGTCAGATTCAAGGGGAGAGGAAGTTCTTTAAGGGGAGACAACTATTTCTTTCTTTTGGGGACATGTCTGCTTCAAAGAAGTATTCACCTAGTGATACTCTCTTCTACATGATATCCTAATCTTGGTTTCTTGTTGATCTTGTGTCCTCTCTTGGAGAAATTATCTTGTGTTATCTAACCTTGTTTTCTCAAGTGTATTTCTTCAGGTACTTAATCAAGAACTTCGAGGCAAGTATATGCATCACACCCATGTACATGATGACCTCTTGCTAGTATATATTGTTTGCAAGAAGATAATCATGAACATGTGGATATCTAAATGTCATATTTATTGCTCTGATGCATGTAGCCAAGATACATGTTGCATGAATATTTCCTTACATGTGTGCCTCTGTTCTCCATGAAATATCATCATTCTATATGCACATCTCTAGGGGGAGCTCATACATGTTACATGTTTTCTTCAAAGCTTTCATACAATCTTCTGCTAAATCTCTATTTGAAGCTTTGATGTATGTTGTCATCAATTACCAAAAAGGGGGAGATTGAAAGCACATTTGCTCCCTTGGTGGTTTTGGTAATTTATGCCAACATACATGTTGTTGGACTAATGTTTCTATCTAGTGAATTTCAGATAAGTTCAACATTGGCATGGCAAGGACTAGGGAATGTGGACCCTTCAAAATGCTAAGGACATGGATTGGCAAAAGCTCAAGACTCTACTTTTTTTGGTTTAGTGATCCAAGATCACATTGAGTCCATAGGAAAGCCAATACTATTAAAAGGGGATGAGGTTTTGATAATGATCTATTTGCTCAAGTGCTTAGTGATGTTGCTCCAAAACCCTTAGCCACTTCCTTCATCCAAATCTGTCCAAAACCCTAAAAAGCCAACTCGGTCCCACTGAATACTTCCTTCCCGGACCCACTGAGTTCATTCAGACAGTGCCACAGCCCAAACCCTAACAAATCAGATCCACCGATATGGATCTCGGTCTCACCGAGATGGGTGACCATCTCTCTGTTGCCTTGTTGCAATTCTTTCGGTCCCACCGAAATTGCACTCGGCGCCACCAAGATGGAGTGACCAAGTTTCTGTTGCCAAGTTGCATCATTTCGGTCCCACCGAGATTATGCAATCTGTGCCACCGAGACTGGGTCTAGCCCTTAGCATTGCACTTTGGTTGCTCCGAGATGTTCCCATTCGGTCCCACCAAAAACCCCAAAGTTCATATCTTTTGCACAGGTCAGTCTCACCGAGATTTCAAATCGGCGCCACCGAGTCTGGTCAAAAGTGTGTAACGGTTGGATTTTGTGTGGAGACTATATATACCCCTCCACCACCATCTTACCTTGTAAGAGAGCCATCAGAACGTGCCTACACTTCAACCATACATTTTCAGAGAGAGAACCACCTACTCATGTGTTGAGATAAAGACATTCCAATCCAACCATTTGAACCTTGATATCTAGCCTTTCCCAAGTTGCTTTCCACTCAAATCCTTCTTCCACCAAATCCAAATCTGTGAGGAGTTGTTTGAGTGTTGGGGAGACTATCACTTGAAGCACAAGAGCAAGGAGTTTATCATCAACACACCATCTATTACCTTTTGGAGAGTGGTGTCTCCTAGATTGGTTAGGTGTCACTTGGGAGCCTCCAAGATCATGTGGAGTTGAACCAAGGAGTTTGTAAGGGCAAGGAGATCGCCTACTTCATGAAGATCTACCCTGAGTAAGGCTAGTCCTTCGTGGACGTAAGCCATGGTGGAATAGGCAAGGTTGCTTCTTCATGGACCCTTCGTGGGTGGAGCCCTTCGTGGACTCGCGCAACCGTTACCCTCCGGGGGTTGAAGCCTCCATCAACGTGGACGTACGATAGCACCACCTATCGGAACCATGCCAAGAACCACCATGTCTTCATTGCGTTTGATCTTCGATACTCTACCCTTTACTTTCCATACACTTGCAAGCTTTACTATTTCCGTTGCTCAATCTCTAGATTTGCATGTGTAGAAAGTATTGGTGTTATCTTAACTCATGCCAAAATCTGCCTAAGTTCCAAGAGAAACTAAAAACAGCACCTTTGGTTAGTTAAGGGTCTATTCACCCCCCTCTAGACCTATCTCCTCGACCCCACATAGGAGAACCAAGAAAATCCTAGTCAAGCAGTACCGACACACACAAGAGCAAATACTTGCACCCAACACGGGCAAGAGGGTTGTCAATCCCCTTGAACTCGTTACTTGCAAGGACTAAATCTGATAGTGATAGATATATAAATTGAAAAGTAAATAAAAAGTAAAATAATTGCAACAAGGTAACTTAGGTATTCTAATATAATTAAAGTAGACCCAGGGGCCATAGTTTTCACTAGAGAGTTCTCTCTCGAAACATAGCATACGGTGGGTAAACAAATTACTGCTGCGCAATTGATAGAAAAGCTCATAGTTATGATGTTATTCTTGGCAATGATCATGTATATTGGCATCACTTCCATGACAAGTAGACCGACTCCTGCCTGCATCTACTACTAGTACTCCACCAATCGACCGCTATCCAGCATGCATCTATGGTATTAAGTTCATGACAAACAGAGTAACGCTTTATGCAATATGACATGATGTAGACAGAATAAACTCAAGTAATATGAATAAACCCCGTCGTTTTACCCTTAATGGCAACAATACAAATACGTGCCTCGCTACCCCTTCTGTCACTGGGTGAGGACACCGCAAGATTGAACCCATCACAAAGCACCTCTCCCACTGAAGATAAATCAATCTAGTTGGCCAAACCAAACAGATAGATCGGAGAGAAATACAAAGCTATAACAATCATGCATAATAAAGTTCAGAAAAGACTCAATTACTTTCAATGAATAATCTGATCATAAACCCACAATTCATCGGATCCCAACAAACACACCACAAAAGAAGATTACATCGGATAGAACTCCATGGAGATCATGGAGAACTTTTTATTAAAGATCAAAGAGAGAGAAGAAGCCATCTAGCTACTAGCTATGGAGCCGTAGGTCTGTGGTAACCTACTCACACATCATCGGAAGGGCAGCAAGGTTGATGTAGAAGCCCTCCGTGATTGATTCCCCCTCCGGCAGATCAACGGAAAAGGCCTCCAGATGGGATCGCGGAAGAATAGAAGTTTGCGGTGGTGGAAAAGTTATTTCGGGTGGCTCTCTATTGGTTTTGGGATTTATGGGAATTTATAGAAGTGAAATTAGGTCAAACGGAGTTGCGTGGGACCCACGAGCTCAGGTGGCGCGCCCCTGGGGGGCGCGCCAGGTGAGCTCGTGGCTCTCCCGTAGGGCTTCTGGCCTCCTCCCGAACCTTCTAGGGTCCCTTCTGGTCCAGAAGAAATCATCGCAAAGTTTTATTCCGTTTGCACTTCGTTTGGTACTAATTTCCTAAAAAACCAAAAACAAGCAAAAAACACCAACTAGCACTGGGCACCGAGTTAGTAGGTTAGTTCGCAAAAATGCTATATAATTGCATATAAAGCATATAGAGTATCCAAGATTGATAATATAATAGCATGAAATAATCAAAAATTATAGATACATTGGAGACGTATCAAACACACCTTTTGAGAGGGACACACATTTATCGAGATTTGTTAGAATACTCTATATGCTTCACTTATATCTTTTGAGCTAGGAAGTTGCTCTTGTGCTTCACTTATACTTGTTAGAGCACGGCGGTGGTTATATTTTATAGAAATGATTTCACTCTCATGCTTCACTTAAATCTGTTTGAGAGTCTTAAATAGGAAGTGGTAATGTGCACGAGTTATGAGATTAGACCAAAAAGGATAGGTATTCGAGAGTGGTATAATAAAAACTTTCATGTAGATCACTAAATATGAAATGTATGTTTTAATCATATTGATGTCATAATATGAAAGGGTATGAGTTCATGATCATTGGTTAGTAGAAATATCTATATTAAAGCTTGTTATGCACTACTCATTTAAGTGTCCGTTATGGCATGGTGGGGATGTTTGAGCATTTTTATGTCTGATTGAAATCCTTGAGTGCTGTCATAATCGGGGGTGCGCGATGGTTAACTCCTACCAACCTCCTCCCTAGAGGCATGCTAGTAGTACTTTGCTTCGATGGCTAATAAAACTTTCACAATAAGTATATGAGTTCTTTATGACTAATGTGAGTCCATGGACAATTACGCACTCTCACCTTTCCGCAATTTGCTAGCCTCTTCGGTACCGTGCATTGCCCTTTCTCACCTTGAGAGTCGGTGCAAACTTTGCCGGTGCATCTAAACCCCGTGATGTGATATGCTCTATCACACATAAGCCTCCTTATATCTTCCTCAAAACAACCACTATACCTACCTATCATGTCATTTCCATAGCCATTCCGAGATATATTGCCATGCAACTTCCACCATTCTGTCTTATGACATGTGTGTTCATCATCATATTTGTTTGCATGATCATATAGAGCTGACATGATATTTGTGGCAATGCCATCGTTCATCATTATTATACATGTTACACTACATCATTGCCATCCTGGTACACTGCCAGAGGCATTCCTATAGAGTCATTCTGTATCAGTTTATCGAGTTGTAATATCGAGTTGTAAGTAAATAAAAGTGTGATGATCATCATTATTAGAGCATTATCCCAGTGAGGAAAAGAATGATAGAGACTGATGAGTCCTCCAAAATGAGGGGATGAGGTTCATGAGATTGTTCTAAAAATAAAAGAGAAAAAGAAAAGAAAAAAATAAATGAGAGAAAAAGAGAGAAGGGGCAATGCTACTATCCTTTTACCACACTTGAGCTGCAGAGTAGCACCGTATTCTTCATATGGAGAGTCTCCTGAGATATCACTTTCATATACTAGTAGGAATTTTTCATTATAGAACTTGGATTGTATATTCCGATGATGGGCTTCCTCAAAATATCCGAGGTCTTCATGAGCAAGCAAGTTGGATGCACACCCACTTAGTTTCCTTTGAGCTTTCATACACTTATAGCTCTTAGTGCATCTGTTGCATGGCAATCCCTACTTCTCACATTGATATCGATTGATGGGCCTCTCCATTGCCTATTGATCTGCCGAGTTGATGCGAGCCTTTCTTCCTTTTTGACTTCTCCTATATATCTCTACCATCGCATTCTATTCCACCTATAGTGCTAATGTCCATGTCTCACGCTCATGTATTGAGTGGAGTTGAAAATGCTGAAGCGCGTTAAAAAGTATGATACAATTTCCTGGTTTGACACCGGGGTGCTCATGATTTATATTTATGCGGTGAAAGCGGAGTCATGCCATGCTTACATAATTCAATGAGTAGGGATAACATTCGTTAAGCATCGTATATTTTGAAAACTTAATGATTATGTTCTTGTTTTCCTGGATATTATTATGTTGATATCAATTACTTCATCGTTTCTCAATATTTACACCATAAGAGAGATTAAATGATAAACATGCTAGGTAGCATTCAACATCAAAAAATCTGTTTTTATCATTTACCTACTCAAGGCGAGCAGGAATTAAGCTTGGGGATGCTGATACGTCTCCAACGTATCTATAATATTTGATTGTTTCATGCTATTATATTATCAATCTTGGAAACTTTATATGCTTTATAAGCAATTTTATATCATGTTTGGGAACTAACCTATTAACTCAGTGCCCAGTGCCAGTTGCTGTTTTTGCATGTTTTTGGCTTTTCAGATAATCAGTACCCAACGAAGGCCAAACATGATAAAACTTTACGATGATTTTTTCTGGACCAGAAGAGGCCCTAGAAGGTTCGGGAGGAGGCCAGAAGCCCTACGAGAGAGCCACGAGCTCACCTGGCGCGCCCCTGGGGGGCCCCGCCACCTGAGCTGGGTCCCACGTAGCTCCGTTTGACATAATTCCACTTCTATAAATTCCCATAAATCCTAAAACCAATAGAGAGCCACCCAAAATAACTTTTCCGCTGTCGCAAGCTTCTGTTCTTCCGCGATTCCATCTGGAGGCCTTTTCCGATGATCTGCCAGAGGGGAGTCGATCACGGAGGGCTTCTACATCAACCTTGCTACCCTTCCGATGATGTGTGAGTAGTTTACCACAGACCTACGGGTCCATAGCTAGTAGCTAGATGGCTTCTTCTCTCTCTTTGATCTTCAATACAAAGTTCTCCATGATCTCCATGGAGTTCTATCTGATGTAGTCTTCTTTTGCGGTGTGTTTGTTGGGATCCGATGAATTGTGGGTTTATGATCAGATTATTCATTGAAAGTAACTGAGTCTTTTCTGAACTTTATTATGCATGATTGTTATAGCTTTGTATTTCTTTCCTATCTATCCGTTTGGTTTGGCCAACTAGATTGATTTATCTTCAGTGGGAGAGGTGCTTTGTGATGGGTTCAATCTTGTGGTGTCCTCACCTCATGACAGAAGGGGTAGCGAGGCACGTATTTGTATTGTTGCCATTAAGGGTAAAACGATGGGGTTTATTCATATTGCTTGAGTTTATTCTGTCTACGTCATGTTGATACGTCTCCATCGTATCTATAATTTTTTATTGTTTCATGCCAATATTCTACAACTTTCACATACTTTTGGCAACTATTTATATTATTTTTGGGACTAACATATTGATCCAGTGCCAGTTCCTGTTTTTTGCATGTTTTTTGTTTCACAGAAAATCCATATCAAGTGAAGTCCAAACGCGATAAAATTTTACGGAGATTTTTTTTGGAATATATGTGATTTTTGGGAGGAAGAATCAACGGAAATGGAGGCCCACAGCCTCCACATGGCAACAGGGCGCCACCCCCCAGGGCGCGTGGGGTTGCCTTGTGGTCACCTCGTAAATCGGTTAGAGCTCTTCTTCGGCCGCAACGAAGCTTATATCGGAAAAAAATCGTGTTAAAATTTCAGCCCGATCGGAGTTACGGACCTCCGGATATTTAAGAAACGGTTTTCGGTCCGAAACATAGGAGAAACAGAAGAGAAACAGAGAGAGAGATCTAATCTCGGAGGGGCTCCTGCCCTCCGAGAGCCATGTTGGCCAAGGACCAGAGGGGAAACCCTCCTCCCATCTAGGGGGGCAAGGAAGAACAAGAAGGAGGGGAGGCTCTCCCCCCCTCTCTCCCGGTGGCACCGGAGTGCCGCCGGGGGAATCATCGTGATGGCGATCTACACCAACACTACAAGAAATATGCTATCTTATGACCCTCCATATTGGTCCCTGAATGGTCGTTGTTTTTCATTTGTGACCAAAAACAGTTGGTCAAAAGCTGAGCGTCGTTAACGATACACAACGACCTTTTTTGTGAAATGGTCATAGACGGCTACGACCAAAATAAAAGGTCGTAGATTCTACCCAATGGTTTTGGCACTGGCAATCTGGCCAGACCACGTCAGATCCAACGTGTCAAGCTGACGTGGCAAAATTGCGACCAAACGAAATGGTCGTAGATCTGAATCAACCCGGTCCAGTTCGGTGCTTTACATGGGATGAGCCCAACAATTCAACTTATTTATATATATTTTTCCTATTAATTTTGGCCAGCTACATGGGCCAAGCCCAATCTAGCCTTTTTATTTTTGGGCCATGGCCTTTTTAGTCAATTGATTTTCTAGTTTCAGCCATTATATTTAGAGCTGGTCCCACTAGTTAGATGGGTCCCGCATGTCATAATCTCATGCATTGGTCTCACACATCCGAAAATTCAAAATTGCTCAAATTATTTTGATAAGTGGGTCCCACTAGTCAGGTTTCCATTTCACATATTTTTGAATCACATACATAATCACTATACAAAACAGAACAATTGTAATTCAGAAACATACAATATTTCATTCAGTAACAGAGAGAAAATATATGAAATTCCAGAGTTCACATCGCCCAGATAACCCAGCTATCATTACATAACTTGCTATACAAAAATATCTTATCACTTTTTTGAACACCTATAGCCTGGCTTCACTTGTATAAGAGGGAGAACAGTTTCGCTTGAATTTAGGCAAAATATCTTCCAACAAGAAAACATAACAGTGAGGATAGAGTGAAAAACACATCCACGAGCAGCTAGACTAAACCATGAAGCATTGCCAAGGAGTACATGCTTCCAAGTAACATGATAGTTTAATAATACTATCCAATAGTTTAATAGGAGACACAGAATTACCTAAGTAAAAGTATTCCAATAGTTCTATACTGTTCCAATAGTTCAATACTTCTAGGCTACGTAATAGGAAAAATAAAAGGAATGTTCTAGACTTGGTGTTAACGAGAATGTAAATCAATAGCAGATTAAGCGCCAATTTTGTCACAGATGCAGGGAGAAGATGATAAGAAAAGCACAGAGCAGTGGATAGTGCCATACCTGTAGATGGGTGTTCGCAGTCGGGGATGATACCTGGGGCATGGGCTCTCTAAGAATCAGAGTTGCAGCTGCAGCCGGTGCGGCGACCTCTACTGGTGCATTCTCCTCCCTCATCAACAGAAAGGAAAGATTCAATCAGAAGAATAAAAACAAGCCAGCACATGCATTTGTATCACATAGTGGACTTGAAAGTTGAGCAAGCCATCAGATAATGTGCATATCTTGCGCAAAAATCAAGGGCATAACAGATTCAAGTCAGCAAAAGTTAACATGTGCACATCTTGCGCAAACTATCATCATTCATAAAAAATACAAAACAAACATGCAAACAGCTGTACAATGGTTGAGTGCTCGTACTTATATCATATCAGGCAATAGCATTTAACAACAGTGATGATCAACTACACTATTCGGATATCATGAATAATTAATCCTCAAGATGCAGAAAGCTTATTTACAATAGTTTGGGTTTTAAAATTTGTCATCTTGAAGCATCACTCTAGCAAATGATAGGAAAGATCACAGGAAATAGCACTACCCTGATCAAGTATACTATAAGCATCAAAAAAGTCAAACAAGCTCATTGTGCATTTTCTTTTTCAGCATGAGACATGATAAGCATAAGTAACCACTAGGAAAATAACTTGCTATCTACAGGTCCTATTATCAGCAACAATCACATTAGGCAATGAAAATCAACATATTTCCTATGCAATCCGTTAGCCAACCACAACTTATTTAAACAGTACCACAACTTATTTAAATGAAGGTGTGAACACATCAACAATGGCTATAAGGGTGAAAAATTTATTATAAGGGATAACAATCTATCAATCATGCTACTTTGCCGTTCTCAAAGAATCAGTAAACATATCACCAGACAGATTTATTCTATAATTGATACCAGTAACTACCCCTTGTAACCAGAAAAGGAGAGTAGGTCAAAACAATTCCAGATATACACTATGATGGTCATCGTGTAAAACTAACTACAAGTGAGATGCATAGAGACAACCACATAAATATAGCAGTGCATAGTAGAGAGCAAAACAGGGACAACACATCACCAACAACATGTATAATTCGGAGCCTACTATGCAACACAAGGACATTTCCATGACACATAAGAAGCTGGACCTAAGACAGCGCATGGTAAATGTTAGAGAGCTCATATGCTGAACTCATAAGTATGTCAAGTCTGTTTGTAGCCAAAACAGGTACTATGCAGTGCAAATACACCCTGCTTCGAGATCTGAGGGGAGGAGGAGGGAGCGGACATGCAGACGGGACCTGGAGGGCCGTGGAGTTGTGGGCAAGCTTGTAGTCCTTGGAGAGGAAATAGCCGCCGCCAGCGGCCGCGGCTGCCGCCCTAGTCGACTCAGCCTAGACGTTGCCGAGCGTGTTCTTGCGGCCACTGCACCACCCGCGTCCTAAAAAATCAGTCAGACAACAAAAACGTCAGATCTGAGTCGTCTATGCTATGGACAGCCGTGAGAAGAAAATGGAGGAGTGGATCTGCGGCCGACGCTGTCGGGGAAGAAGGTATCCGATGGCGGCCTTGTCAGGGATGCGCCCAGGGAAGGAGGAGGGGTCGGGTCCAGCAGCAGCCGTCGAGGACGCAGCTGTCTCTAGCGTGGATGAAAGGCCGTCGGGGAGGAGGGAGAGTCGAGGACGCGGCTGTGTCGGAGTGATGCCGAGCCTGGAGGAGCGGCAACCGGTGGAGTAGGCGAGGCGGAGGTCGGAGATGCCGGATCCATGTAGGGCTCCAACTCTTGGAGTCGAGGAGGAGGTCGCGGGCGCGGATGGAGTGGGCGGGCGCGCCGGCCGGTCGAGGCGGAGCAGGGAGCCGGGGCGAGGGAGGTTCGACGGCCATCGGAGGAGGGCTAGCGGGGAGCGCGGCAGAGGCCAGAGGCCGTGCGCACGCGGGCGGCAGAGGAGCGACGACAAGGGAGGAGCGGAGCGTTAGGGTTTGCGCAAGAGAGATAGAGGAGGGCACGAGGGGATGGGGTTCGCGTGACAGAGGGGTTGGGTGGGGTTTGCTGCGGTAGGATGGACGGACGGATGGATGGATGGATGGATGGGTGTATGGATGGTCAGATGTTTGCCATGTCATCGATCCATGCCACAACTGATTCCACCAATCAGAATTAAGCTTATGTAATTTTGTTTTTTCCTTTTGTTTCCCTTATATTTTTTACCCTCTTATTCCGGGTAACATTCAACATATTACCCTCTTATAGTTTTTTAAAATGAACCAATATTGTGCACATGTGTGTATCTTGGGATGACAAACAATGTTGATTTGGGGGTTTTCATTTTCTTTGCAAAAAAAATTCATTTTCTATTTTTGGAGTGCCACAAAAGAGTTTTTTTTGTGAAGAACCTACCAAATATTTGTTGCAAAATTGCACCGCACCATTTTTCAAAAATATTATACCACATTTTATGTACAATTGACCAAATGGTTACATGCAAATACTTTCGATTCACCTCTCATCAAAAAGACAAAATTTCGCCGATTCAACAGGAACTGGGTCAAATTTGAACTACAAGTACTTCGTAGTTTGCTCTTTATTTTTTGTAGAAATAATTTTTAGGTACAAAAGTAGCTATTTCAACAAAGAACCACCAAGATTTTTGCAATATTCCACACCTAGGTATAAACGGTTATGTCGTCAACTTTGACCGCATTTCCAACCAGACATAAGAAATTAAAAAAAAGGAAAACCTTCGCATTCTGTCATTATATGTGACCTAGTTTCCTGGAAAAATAAAAAACTTGAAATACGACAATTTTTTTTAAAAAGTGTTCTCAGAAATGAGCTGCCATGTATGAAGACTCATGGCTTTCAGGGCAAATGACCAATGTTATGGCCACATTAATGGCATAGTTTGTTAAAATGACCCAATATTGTGCACATATGTGTATCTTGGGATGGCAAAGAATGTTGATATTGGGGATTTTCATTTTCTTTGCACAAAAAAATCATTTTTCATGTTTGGAGTGTCAAAAATGGTTTTTTTTTTAGAAGAACCTACCAAATATTTGTTGCAAAATTGCACCGTACCATTTTTCAAAACTATTATACCACATTTTATGTACAATTGACCAAATGGTTGCATGCAAATACTTTCGATTCACATCTCAACAAAAAGACAAAATTTCGCCGATTCAGCAGGAACTGGGTCAAATTTGAACTACAACTACTTCGTAGTTTGCTCTTTAGTTTTTATAGAAATAACTTTTAGGTACAAAAGTAGCTATTTCAACAAAGAACCACCAAGATTTTTGCAAGATTCCACACCTAGGTATAAACGGTCATGTCATCAACTTTGACCGTATTTCCAACCAGGCATAAGAAATTCAAAAAAAAAGAAAACCTACGTATTCTGTCATTATATGTGACCTAGTTTCCAGGAAAAATAAGAAACTTGAAATACAACAAATTTTTTAAAAAAGTATTCTCAGAAATGAGCTGCCATGTATGAAGACTCATGGCTTTCAGGGCAAATAACCAATGTTATGGCCACATTAATGGCATAGTTTGTTAAAATGACCCAATATTGTGCACTTGTGTGTATCTTGGGATGGCAAAGAATGTTGATATTGGGGGTTTTCATTTTCTTTGCACAAAAAAATCATTTTTCATTTTTGGAGTGTCAAAAATGGATTTTTTTTGGTGAAGAACCTACCAAATATTTGTTGCAAAATGGCACCACTCCATTTAAAAAAAATATTAGACCACATTTTATGTACAATTGACCAAATGATTGCATGCAAATGCTTTTGATTCAGCTCTCATCAAAAAGACAAATTTTCGCCGATTCAACAGGAACCGGGTCAATTTGAACAACAGCTGCTTTGTAGTTTGCTTTCTTTTTCTAAAAATATTTTTTAGGTATAAAAGTAGTTATTTCAATAGAGAACCACCAAGAGTTTTGCAAGATTCCACACCTAGGTACAAACGGTCGTGCCGTCAACTTTGATCGCATTTTGAAACCGGCATAAGAAATAAAAAAAACACAAAAATGGAAAACCTTCGGATTGTGTCATTATATGTGACCTAGTTTCCAGGAAAAATAACAAACTTGAAATACGACAATTTTTTTAAAAAAATGTTCTTAGAAATGAGCTGCCATGTGTGAAGACTCATGGCTTTCAGGGCAAACGACCATTGTTATGGCCACATTAATGGCATAGTTTGTTAAAATGACCCAACATTATGCACATGTGTGCATATTGGGATGGCAAAGAATGTCGATATTGGGGGTTTTCATTTTCTTTGCACAAAAAAATCATTTTTCATTTTCGGAGTGTCAAAAATGGTTCTTTTTGTGAAGAACCTACCTAATATTTGCTGCAAAATGGCACCACTCCATTTTTCAAAAATATTAGACCATATTTTATGTACAATTGACCAAATGGTTGCATGCAAATGCTTTCGATTCACCTCTCATCAAAAAGACAAATTTTCGCCGATTCAATAGGAATCGGGTCAAATTTGAGCCACCACTGGTGTCTGCTTTACGACCATTTCGTGTAACGCAATTACGACCTTTCTGACCAAAATGGTCGTTATGGTTTAGGGTTTGGACCCTGCCAAACAGCTTACGCCCAATTGGTCCTAAATGGTCATAGATTTACGACCAATTCACCCACGGTCATTAAGAGAAGGTCACAAGTTGACATATTTCTTGTAGTGCAACAACTTCGCCGCCATCATCACCAACTCTTTCCCCCTCTAAGCAGCGGTGTAACACCTCTTTTCCCCGCTGTAATCTCTACTTAAACATGGTGCTTTATGCTATATATTATTACCCAATGATGTGTGGCCATCCTATGATGTTTGAGTAGATTCTTTTTGTCCTACGTGTTAATTGTGGTATGGTGTGATTGATATGAGTTGTATGTTAATATGGTGCTGTCCTATGGTGCCCTCTGTGTCGCGCAAGCGTGTAGGATTACTGCTGTAGGGTTTTGCAATATGTTCATGATTCGCTTATAGTGGGTTGCGAGAGTGACAGAAGCTTAAACCCGAGTAAGGGGGTTGTTGCGTATGGGAGCAAAGGGGACTTTATACTTAATGCTATGGTTGGGTTTTACCTTAATGATCTTTAGTAGTTGCGGATGCTTGCTAGAGTTCCAATCATAAGTGCATATGATCCAAGTACAGAAAGTATGTTAGCGTATGTCTCTCCCTCATTACATATAATAAGTATCACACTTGTCATATGCAATTGCTTAGGGACAAATCTTTCTCTTTGTGTTACAAAAGTTCTCTACTAAAACAAACTAACTTACATTATCTAGCTAAGTACTTTTACTTTTATTCTTGCAAACTTATCCTACTATACCTACAAAGTAGTTTTTTTTGCGAGAAAACTTACGATCTATTCATCAACTGTCAAGGTGGTACAAAGAACACTAGAAGTAAAATTTACATATAGGTCCGTAGACCACCTAGCGACGACTACAAGCACTGGAGCGGGCCGAAGGCGTGCCGCCGTCATCGCCCCTCCCTCATCGGAGCCGGGCAAACATTGTTGTAGTTGACAGTTGGGAAGTCGTCATGCTAAGGCCCCATAGGACCAGCGCACCAGAACCGCAACTGCTGCCGATGAAGAGAAGCATAGATCAGAAGGATCCAACTTGCAGACACACAGACATAGACTAACGAAGACTAGATCCAGTCGGATCCACCGAAGACAAACGCCGACCGGATCTGATACGTCAAATTTGCATCATGATTTCCTACTGTTATCTATAATGTATTTGGTCATTATTTCACTTTATGATGCAATTCTTATGCCTTTTCTCTCTTAATTTGCAAGATTTATATGAAGAGGGAGAATATCGGCAGCTGGAATTCTGGACCTGAAATAGCTACAGCAGAGATACCTATTCTACGGATCTCCAAATGACCTGAAATTTTACGGAGATTTTTATTGAATATATAAAAAATACTGGAGAAAAGAAATAATAGAGGGGAACCACCAGTTGCCGACAAGGCAACAGGGCGCCCCCAAGGCGCGCCTTGATGCCTTGTGGGGCCCCTGGCAGGCCTCCGGCCCCCTCCTTCTGCTATATAGGCTCATTTTCCCTAAAAAATTATAGAGAAGACTTTCGGGACGAAGCGCCGCCGTCTCGAGGCGGCCGGAACCTGGGCAGGAGCTGCTCTCCGGTGGAGCGATTCCACCGGGGATACTTCCCTCTGGGAGGGGGAAATCGGAGCCATCGACATCACCAATGATCCTCTCATCATGGGAGAATCAATCTTTTTCAACATCTTCACCAGCACTATCGCATCTCAAACCCTAGTTCATCTCTTGTATTCAATCTTTGTCTCAAAACCTCAGATTGGTACCTGTGGGTTGCTAGTAGTGTTGATTACTCTCTGTAGTGGATGCTAGTTGGTTTATTTGGTGGAAGATTATATGTTCAGATCCTTAATGATATGCAATACTCCTCTGATCTTGAACATGAATATGTTTTGTGAGTAGTTACTTTCATTCTTGAGGACATGGGAGAAGTCTTGTTATAAGTAATCATGTGAAGTTGGTATTCATTCGATATTTTGATGATGTGTATGTTGTATTTCTTCTAGTGGTGTCATGTGAATGTCGACTACATGACACTTCACCATAATTGGGCCTAGGAGAATGCATTGGGGAGTAATAAGTAGATGATGGGTTGCTAGAGTGACAGAAGCTTAAACCCTAGTTTATGCGTTATTCCGTAAGGGGCTGATTTGGATCCATATGTTTCATGTTATGGTTAGATTTATCTTAATTCTTCTTTCATAGTTACGGATGCTTGCGAGAGGGGTTAATCATAAGTGGGAGGCTTGTTCAAGTAAGAACAGCACCCAAGCACCGGTCCACCCACATATCAAATTATCAAAGTAGCGAACGCGAATCAACTAAACATCATGAACGTGACTAGACAAAATTCCCATGTGTCCTTGAGAACGCCTTGCTTTATATAAGAGTTCGTTCCAGCTTGTCCTTTGCTATAAAAAGGATTGGGCCACTGTCATGGTATTGTCACGGCAGATGCCCTAGTGAAAGGACTTGGTGATGTGGCCATCGCACGAAGGTGGAAGCTTGACGGGGTTGATCGGGAAGCGAAGGACATAGGATTACCCAGGTTCGGCCTCTCATGATGGAGGTAAAAGCCTACGTCTTCCTTGTTTGTTATTACTTGGATCTCGATTACAAGGATGCAGATTCGCTAACCTAGGTTTCGAGAGATTGCAACTTAGACTTTCTGCCCTAGGCACTCCCCTTTATATAACAGGTCGAGCCCTAGGTTTACATGAGAGTCCGGGTCGTAACATTAACCCGTATCCTACTCTTACTCTAGTTATCTTGTTCTCCAAGGGAATTATCCTGTCAGACATTTCCTCCACGAGCCGGCCCATACGTTAAGTCAGCCTCCACACCGGGTCTTCCTCGAGCCGGCCCATCACGGATCTTCAAAGCCCGGCAGTATGATGGCCCGCTGAGCTTCATGGCTTCATAGCCGGGTCATCGTCCTGGTGGGTCTCCATGCTGGGAAACATCCCCAACATTAGCCCCTTGTTTGACTTGGATTTATCCATGTTAAACTCGATCCTGTAAAACAAAAATAAAGTACCAATTGCGAAGAGTTTTATCTTTGAGTCTTGTTTCCTGAGCCGGCATTTTCTTGCACCCCTCCAGTCTTCATTCTTTATCAAATATATTTCCTGGGTCAAATGATTTTTGCCGGGTCATTTTACATCCTTCAACTTAGCACTTTCTGCCTCTCCTGTATATGACGTCATGATCCACTCCCGCAATATCCGGTCATGACATCATAACGAATCTTTGAATGGTTCTGTATCGTCTTGTCAGGCGCAAAAATTGAGGAGTCTCTTTAACCAAAATTCACTGCACCACCTGGGGCTTCACCCCTGCCATTTCAGGTTCCACCGTGCCTATAAATGGGTCGGCGCCCCTCCGGTTTCACTATTACTGCTCCTACTCTTCTCGTCTTCCTCCTCTGCTCCCCGACGCTTGTGCACCTTCTGGCACTCGCCGCCGCCGCCGAAGACAGCACCATCTATGACCTCACTCCATCACCGGAATCCGTCCAGCACCACACGGCCGCATCCACGACTCCCGAAGCCCTCAAGCCTCCATTAGCAGATCTGTAAGTACCCATTCGCCATTGCTCTTGTCAGTTCATCAATTCTTCTTCGGCGTTCTTCATACCGGCAGCTTGCAGATCTGGAACACGTTGGATTCTTCATCGGTTAAATCGTAGATCAACTCCGCCATACCTTAATAACCTTATAGATATTTCACATCTTCCTAGGCAAACCTCACTACGATCTTGTCCTCAGCCACTGAAATAAACCTAGGTTTTTCTTTTATTTTTCAGCTATTTTTTAGATCCGAAAAGTTCCTCAATTGGCTTGAAAGCTGTTTGTAGACTCACTCACATTAGACTTGTCAAAATCTGTTACTAGTAGCTGCTTGCTTATGCCGGCTTGAACTGCTTTGATAGCCATAACCCGGCATGATACCGGCCTACTACTTGCTATGATAACCCGACAAACTTCTGAATGTTGCTGGCTTATATTATTTCCTGCTTTCCTTTGCAGCTGAATCTATGACTCCAAAAACCGACAAGATCGTCAATTGGGCAAAATCCAACATGTCAGAGCTCAGACTGCAGGCCCTGGTCGACTCCGGGTTACTTCCAACCCAAGAGGATATTGAGTGGCGAGCCTCTGAAGAAGAGATACATCATCAGCCGGCTCAAAACAAAATAGTCATTTTCAGTGATCACTTGGACAGAGGCTTCCGTCCCCCGGGTTCCAAATTCTTTCGGGATATACTGCACTTCTTCGCTATCAGGCCTCAGGACTTGGGCCCCAACTTCATCCACAACCTGAGCCAGTTTCAAGTGTTCTGCGAGGTCTACCTGCAAATTGATCCGTCCATCAGCTTATTTCAGGAGTTCTTCTACTTGAACCATCAGACAGAAAATAAAGGCGGACCCAGCATAGAAGGAAAAACTCTGCTTTCCCGGAAGCTAAGCCGGCCAGCCATCCTAAAGGATGGTATAGAACTTAGTTCTACTATAAGGACACCTCCCCAAAACAAAAGCATCCACTGCTGGGTTACAGGGCTGACCGGCTCGACGCCTCCATTACTTTTCCAGGCTTCGCCTCCAGAGCTGAAAGAGAAGCTCTGTAGCCCTGGTACTCCAAAATCAATGATTTGACCGCCCACGGCCTCACCGGTGTCGATTTGACCCGGACCTGGGTGAGCTGGCGAATCCAGCCTCTTAGCTTTCGAACCGGGCTCATGCATACATACTCAGGAGAGACCGACGACTCCTTACGGTTCAGCCAGGTCAACCTCCAACAAAAAGATGTCATAAAGTTTGCTAAGAAGCTTCTTGGCGAGATGAAAGATTGAGCTCGTGGGGCTAGCTCCCTTCTTCATGGGCAACTCGGCTCCCGATGTAAGCCGCCTTTCATGTTTCCTTCCGCCTTGCTTTCATTACCCTATTTTTTTGTAAACCTTCCATTCCGTCATTGTACAGGAAAATGCTGATTGGTGGAAGATTGAGCCTCAAGCTCTTACTCCTCCAAAGGACGATGATGACAAAGAGCATGAGGTAGAACTTGACTCCCTTGGTCGTCTTTTTAACCAGCTTGCTGACGCCGACTCCACTCAGGAACAAGCTGAAACCAGCCAAGCCGGCGAGCCAGAGGTAACCCTGATCTCCTTAGATTCTAACTCAACAATACCTATCCCAAAGAAATTCTGGGCTGCAGTCCGCAAAGTCCCATTCTCGCATCCAGACGCTTACTTAGATCCGTGCTTTCTTTTGCAAAAAAACTCAGCATACTGGCATGTCGAAATGGAAGACCCGGAGCTGCGAGGGAGAACTAAGCAGCGGGTTAACAAACGAGCCGCCCACACGGAGAGCTCGGACCGAAGTCCCTCGCAGCCCCGCTCCTTCTCTCCCTCAAGCCAGTCGCTTCAAAGAACCACTTCCGCTGAACGACTCGGCCTATCTGACTTCTCCTTCATCGAATGAGTCTAGCGCCACTCAAGCACCGGCCTTTAACATTAATCCCGGGTACAACTCACTTTTTATGTTTTCAAATTTATACTCTTGCTTTTATCCCTTGACTGAATAACAATATTTTTCCTTGTGCAGCGCCAAAGCAATCAAGAAGAAACCTGCTACCAAGCCTTTAGACCCCGCTGTTGAGAAAGGTCCTTCTCAGGAAGCAGCAGCAGACAACCCGGATATTCCGGATGAGCCAGTTATTCAAGACGAGCCGCCACACCAAGACACTACCGTGAGCCCTGCTCGCACTTCTCCTCCCACTGCTGATCAGAAAAAGGAACATATGATAGAAGAGCATCCCATTGAGAAGGCTCAGGATGAGGTGGTGGTCACTGGTGAGAACCAGCGCCCTCCACCAGAATCTTCCATCGCCTTGACAAAAGTCTCCACCAAGGCTGAGTTGCCAAAAAATAAGGGGAAGACAGCTCTTCACTTCCACTCGTTTGAAGACCAAGACATTGACTCGCTGCATCAAGCTGTCATGACCCGGCTATCTGCAAGCCGGGATACTGAGATTGCAATGGTGTCTTCTCTCAAACGGAAATATGAGGTAACTTCTACCACCTGGCCTTACACATATATACATGTAGCCCCCAAGGGCCGGGTTATTATGAAATGATAACCCAGGACTTTGGTAATTTTACCGTCATATAGATGATCAATCGGTAGCCCCCGAGGGCCGGCTCAACATCATATGATGAACTGGGTCTCCGTATGTATTGATGAAAAAACCACACATTAGCTAGCCCCCAAGTGCCATGGTGAATGCTTACATCTTCATGGGACTTGTTATGTTCAAAAGAGCTGTGATAGACGTAGCCCCCAAGTGCCGGGTCGACCGCCATGGTGGCTCGGGACTATTATGAATATATGTCTGATAACTTTGTAAACTGTCATGCAGGAAACGCTGAATGAGGTTGAGTCACAAAATGCCGGCTTCCAAAAGGAAGCAAGAAGGGAAAGAAAACTCCGGGAAAAAGCAGAACGCTTATCTTCAGATTTCCACAAGTCGCTGCTCACGATGAAAGAGACCCTGAAGAAGGCCGAAGCAACATTTGAAAATGAGAAGGCCATCTTGGTTAAACGCGCAGAAGAGGCCGAGGCGAAACTTGAGCCGGTGACTCAAGAACTAGCCACATTAAAAGTCCATATTACCACAATGTGCAGCGCCATCTTTGGTAAGCCGGAAGATTCACAAGACTCCTGAAATGAACCGACTTAATATGTTGAGCCGGATTTTCTGACACTTTCTCATCTGTACTTGCAGGCTGCAGAACTCATAACCTCGGGGAACTGCCCCTGGTAAAGCTGAAAGCTGTGTACTCCTTTCTGGAACAACTATATATAGGCGGCTCATGCTGCATCATGGCGGCAAAGAACACCAAGTTACCGCCCCAACTGATTGTGGACATGCTTAAAGAGCTGTCTGTTGTACCACAATGGTTTCAAGAATGGAAGAAGGCGGCTTGTCGCCATGGAGCTCTTACTGCCCTTGCGCGTGCCAAGGCGTATGCCCCAGAACTGGATCCGACTCAACTGGTAGGCGGCTATCCAGAATTCAACACCGACGACATGCCTTTCACCAAGAAAGATTTTCTGTGGTGCGTAAAAGAAACTCGAGTAGCTGCAACAGCACTGACGGAGGAGATAGATCTTACCAAATATCAAGCCGGCTACTCCGAAGCAAATGAACGCCTGGAGCCGCCCAACCCACAGCCTGCTGCACTAACCCATCCTCGTAAGCAAACCTTTGCTCCTGACGTTGACCCTTCATCTGTGATAACAGCCAATTCAGTGCTTGAAGCTTTGCGATCAATCAAGTGGGTAGTCGACGAGTCGGCAAGTCAGGAAGAGGTGGCAGATTACGAGCGTGAAGAGCCGGCACATGATGACCCATCAACCTCTGGGACAAACCTCAATCCAGAGAATTAGATTACCGGCTCACAAATCTTTGTAATTTGAAAGTGATAGAACATCTGACTTGATCATAGCCCTGATGTGGCTTGTAATAGTGGTAGGCGTAAACTTTTGCTGGTGCAAGTGCCATCGTGCACTTGTATTGTTTTGCCTGTATGAACTTGGTTGATTGCCCTGAATGACAAATATTTTACCGCTGGAAGAGCAAACATCAATCTTATGGTTTAAAATGTATGAGTGACAACCCGGCTTCTGGAGCCAAGTCCACAATATGGAGGATGTGATGGACCGTGGCCAACACCTGAAATAACATCGGTGACCCGGCTATACTGGCGATGAACTCGAACACCAGTGGTGCTGAGTGATAAAAGAAAAATCATAGTTGTAAAACAACCCGGTGAATCCTAATGTCGGCTTAATAATCAAGAAAAAACGTTAATACAAAATTTATGAAATATAGGGATGTATGCATGCATGCAAGTAATTAAAATAATGCAACTATGCAAAAATAAAAGCCGACTTTCGAGGCACGACATAAAGACCGGCTTTCGAGGCACGAGTCTGATTCGCTTTTGTGAAGCAGGCTTTTTCGCCTCTTTTGGTTTGTCCTGGCTCTCTGAAAGCCGGCTCTCACGTGACCAACTAGTGTTTTAACTCTGATGAATTCAGGGCCACCTCTGTGATTGACTCATCAGGCGTACACTGGGTCACCTTTTCTTAGTAGCATCTTGCTAATAGGCAGGTTTAACCAAGTAAATTTTGGCGTTTTGCTGGGTTAAAAGGGATGTTAAAGCTAAACTCGGTGAGTTGGAAGCCCCCAAGTAACCAATGCTCAAAGAATAAAGACTCAACACGCTGGCTTTATTTCATTGACCAAAACATGTATATACATGATGAAGGTATGTACAAAAGATGTAACACCCAAAATTCTAACCCATGATTTTTTTTCTAAATAAAATTTTGATAGAAATAAAATTTTGTATTATCTTAGGTCTTTTATTAATTTCAGAGTATTTCTGTTTTCTGTTTTCCAAAATCTTTCCCTCCATATAGAAAGTTTGGAAATATTGTGGGTGTTGAAAGTAATTTTTAATCATTTCATTTAACTTTTTAGATTCAGTAGGAAATATTTTCATAATAATTTTGCCCCAAAACAATTCTTTTAATTACATTTTCAAACTTTGAAATGCTTCTGTTGCACTAAGACCCTTTTAAATAATTCCTTTAAAATTGCACAAAAATTATGAGGGGTCATATGATGCCTGTAGATCACTTTTATGCAAAAACCCATCTTGGTCTTTTGAATTTTTTGAGAAAAACATCCTCTTTTCATTTCTGTCCCATCCATAAGTTATAACTACAACCCTATTTTTCCTTCATCAAACAATTCTGAAATTTTTCCATCTCCTAGTTCTTCCAACCAGAATCTTAAGTCCAGAAAACCAGCTCTATTGGCATCTCCTAAGTTCACCAAATAATTCCCTGGAGTTTTGGATCAGAACTGTATTTCACCAGAACTTGCATTGGCAAGTTTTTTTTTGCCAAACCAACTCCACCACCATCTCTACCATCCAGTGAGACATCATCCGGCCAATTTTCACATTCAATAGAATCTTCTAGATGGCCCTATCATTTCATCAAACACATTGTGGGCATGGCTGAAATTTTGCAGTTCTCTGAACCCTATGTGGCGCTAGCTCTTCTGGCCAAACCAACTTGTCCATTAGTTCTCCCATAAACAAGTGCATAACCCTGTAAAATTACACTTGCATCAGAACCTTCTAGACCACCCTGGCATTTCGTCGAGCAGTTCATGTGCATGTCCAGAGCACGGCCGGAGCGCCAGTATTGGAGGCTTCGGCATCGCTCTGGCGCAGCACCTCCACTGCCTCTCCTGCACGCACACCACCCTATCCTGCTTCACAAGCAAGCAACGCGTCTTGCCAACATCCTGGCCTGGCCTCTAGCGCCGGCCACCGCCGTCCACGCCGACCACAGCCGCCGCCGTCTCGGGCACGCCACCGTCCAAGACGCATGGTGCATCTCCGAGCCTACCAGCACCCCGAACTTAACTGCTGCTGCCACTGCCCTTACCAAACCCCACCGCCCACCACCGGCCTCGCCACCGACCGCGGAAAGCCATCAATGGCCGCCGCTGCAGTCAGCTCGGGGACGGCACCGCCCGAGCCACCTGGCGCCCCTCCTGGCCATCCAGCTCGCCCTAGCCTATCTACTCACCGCCACCATCCTCGCCTAACCCCGCCGTCCACCACCCACCTCGGCACCGCCCATGTTTGGAATCAATGGCGATTACTGCCATGGCCGTCCTCGAGAAGCCACAGAACCGACCTCCCCGCCTATTTAAACTACACCCGAGCTCGTATAGTTCATCAACCATCACCCATTCGCCCTCCAGATGCCACAGAGAGCACCCAACTAGCCGGAAGCTCCCTTCTTCTTCGTCTCCGATAGCCATGGCCACGGCCACTTCCCTGATGATTCCCACGCCTCTAGAGCCTCCCTCTCTTTATTTTCTTCTCCAGTACCCTCCAAGTGATTCCGTGGATCCATCCCGCCCAACAATTTCACCGGAGGTGCGCCGTGGGCAAAAGCCCCAATTCATCTTCGCCGAAGCTCCTCGGGAGAGCTCGCCGCCGGCGAGTTAGGGCCTCCCGGTGACCGTCCAGTACCTCATCAGGACCGCCTCGACCCCATGAGCACACCCATGTGCTTAGCTCGCCGTGGGTCACCATCGTTCGCCAGCAATCGCCGCCGGCAGCGGCCTGTCCCCTCTTCCCGTGCGGTGCCCAGTGAGGCAACCTGGTCAAACCTGACCAGTGGGCCTGCGGGACCCACCGTCAGTGACCCTAAGGTCACGCCGAAGCGGTATGAGTGGAGACGTACTTTCAGAAGTACATTTTCTGTTTTTGATAGCGTATTCTGCCGCGGCATCAGAACAAAGTACGCCTTCACTCATCGAAAGCGTATTCTCAAGAATACGCTTTGTCAAGAATACGCTTTCTGTTCTTAGTCCGCTACCGAAACAACTAAATTGTGGGCGTTCACCCGATAGGAACAGAAATGAACAGGTTTTTGTTTGTTCTCTGCCTAACAAATGAACGGCCACAACTCTTCAACCGTAACTCCAAATGAATTAATTATTTTTCTGTCATTCTTTAAATTTCATCTAGTTTATTTTAGTATTTATTTCAAAAATTTCCAAACAACTTTTTTGTACTGTTTTCAAACTATGTGGTAATTGCAATATTTTGAAAATAGGAAAAATGGAGGGAAGAAAATTTTCAAAAGTTTTGGAGTGCACCCAATCCTTCTGCAAGCTCAAGGCAAGCATCTTGAACACTTGATATGGTGAAAGTTTGGTTGTTTGCTTGCTAGAATATCTGAATCATGTTTATGATAATTCAAATAAAAATTTGCATAATGATATTTAGGCATGAGTGGGTTCCTTAGTAGAATTGTTTTCACATAAACATGAACACTTGTGGATGTGGTTAATGTCTCGTGACACACATGGATATATTTGTTCTAACTAACATGCAGGAAAGAATCCGTCACGAGTAAAAGTGACTATGAAACAGAAATCTCGTGGTGACGAGAATGATCAGTGAGGGCATGTTGGGACATGCCAGATGGTGACCCTGTTGGGTACTAACGAGGAAATATATTGTGCTAACCACTGCAGGAAAACTTATACCTCCTGAGTCAACTATAGATTGAGTCTTGTTCTGGTAACCCCCATACTTGTTTCGTGCTGCCACTTGTCCCTGCCGCAGGTAGGGTACGGTTTAGTAAGTTGTTGACCCCGTTCCTGCACACACCATATAGAGGGGCCGTGATGAAGGTTTCCAGGATCCAGGTATAATACCAGTCATCGGGTCAGGGGGCATGGGTGTATCCGGCTGGGCCGAGAGGGGGGCACCCCTTGTATTTTCGCGCGTTATAAATTTTGTGATCCCATGCTAGTCGAGGCGTTGGCCTCCCCGTCTTAGAGTTTTTCTTGAATGATGCCTTGGGTGATTCCGGGTATCGGGAAAGTTAAGCTGGTGTGTGCTGGTCAGGTGTGTTTTCATCCCAAAGACCATAATTGGAATTAGTCAGCGTCTCGGTGTTGGCTAAAGAAACCCTTTACTTGTGGGTAAAGAGTACACCCTCTGCAGAGTTTTATAACCTATTCGAATAGTCGTGTCCGCGGTTAAGGGCTACAGTCTGGGTTGGTCAAGCATCGGTCTTAGTGTCGGTTGTGTCGCCCCCGCTCGACCGTACACTAATCATACACGCAAATGTGTATGATCAAGATCAGGGACTCACGGGAAGATATCACAACACAACTCTAAACTCAAATTTAAAACATAAATCTTCATATTACAAACCAGGGGTCACGAGGACCCGAATACATAAGTCATACACACAAATGATATCTGAGTACAGACATAGTTAGTCAAGTTTGCCTTAAGAAGGCTAGCACAAACAGCGACATCTGATCGAAAAGGCGCAGGCCTCCTGCCTGGGAGCCTCCGAACTACTCCTGGTCTGCTGGCTCAATCCAGTAGTACGTGCCTCCGGGACTCTCCTAGTAGTAAGCATCTGCGGTGGCGTCTGGCTCCTGGACGCCGTCGTCTGATGACATCATTCGGGTATGGGGAAAAAGGGAAGCAAAGCAACCGTGAGTACTCATCCAAAGTATTCGCAAGACTTACATCAGAACTATTCTATGTATGCATTGGTATCAAGTGATGAGGCTGTATCTGTGGACTATATAGCAGAAATGCCAGAATAGAGAGAAAGGCCTAGCCTATCGAAGACTAGCATCTTCAGGGTCTTGCAGCATAAGAAGAGTGCAGATTATCATATTATAAATTAACAAACATGTTGAAGCAAAGCCCAGAGATCCTTCCTCGACTCCCTGCAAGAAAGCGATCCCGGAGCTTACAATTATTTAACAGGTATCCAGTTCAAGTAGTAGTATATCGGGATACAACACTGAGCGTCCTGTTACCGTGGACACGGCTATTCGAATAGATAACTTCCCTGCAGGGGTGCACTACTGTTACCCAGCACACTCGATTACATCTGGCCGAACACACTTGCGGGGTAATGCCCGGGCTCGGGTAATCGACACGACGCAGTCCTACCTAAGCTCAGAAGAGAGGTCAACACACCGGTCTACATCCTAAGTGCGAAGAGATCTTGGGCCCATCACCCTTTGCACTCCTTCACGTTGCGTGGCTGGTCGGGGCCCAGGCGCGACACTTTATACACAGTGACGTAACCAGCCCACCCCAACAATCAGGCCGCATCTCTGAACTGTGACATCTGAAGAGCTTTCGGGAGAAACAACGAAGTGGAGGGCCCCATAAACCATTATCCCACGTGGTGGTAGTGCGTATAGGGCCAACGACCCACTCAGATCAAATACTCAAATCCATTAGGCGTATTTAGTAACTCGCAGAGACGATCAGACAACCTGTCGCTCCGACTTTGTAACACACGGATCACGATCAGGGTGGTCTCCGCCTGCCCTGTCGTTCCGCCACAGTATCTCTCGCGGGTGCCCTCCTGGCAAACCCGACTTCATATTTCCCCGCGGGTACCCCTCGGGGTCGACCCGCCTATAACAAAGGTCAAAGTGACCGTGTGTCCAAAGTATCGACAAGGAATCCGAGGAATCACCCTCGATGGATTCCCACTCGAGGAGTTGCACGACGGAAGCTTTATCGGAAGTGATGAAAGAGGAATCACCCTCGGTAACTCACAACCGGATAGCTATTCTACAGAGGCATCATCGGAAGTGAGCTAAGAGGTATCACCCTCGGCACTCAATGGTAGCTTTGTAGATTCGAGCAACTTAAGGGGGAATGTGCGGTGATGTGCTGTTCTCAACCCGTTCGATCACAACGATCGGGGCACCAGTAATGAAGCGGGGCAACTACAGCAAGGAAGAGGGGCCTCAGATGGTTTACCATCCAACCTATACTAAGCATCTTGGATAGCAGGCAGGTATCAATAACAGTTACAAGGACAGGCTATGCATCAGAATAGGATAAAACAATAACAGCAGCAAATTCTAATGCAAGCAGGAGGAAGAGAGAATAGGTGATATAGGCATGCGTCAAGGGGGTTTGCTTGCCTGGAAGCTCTGCTGAAAGGGGCTGGTCGTCTGAAGGCTGCTTGTCTGGAGCATGGTCGTACTCAGCTGGGTCGTCAGCGATCTCGGCGTCTATCGGGAGAGAAGGAGGGGGAAGAAACAATAAATTCATGGCAATAATGCAACAGGGATGCATGGCATGTCTAAATGTTATGCAGAGGTGTTTTACTGCCTACCTAAATGATTTAGTTAATTTAGGAATTTATTTGAATTTATTTTATGAAAGTTATGCACTATTCATCTATCGAATACGGGCAAAAATTCCCATGTTCGGTATGTTAGAGGGGTGTGGCAGGTATGTGGATAGGTTATTCAGATTCTACACATTTTTCTGATCATTTTTCATATATAAATTATTTTCATCCGAGTTACAGTTTATTTTATATGATTTTTCAAAGTTTTAAACATTTTCTGGAATTATTTAAATTAGAATTATCCAGAATAGTAAAATGTGACGTCAGCATGACGTGGAGGTGACGCCAGCAGTCAACTGACTCGCTGACCAGTAAAACCTGACCAGTGGGTCCCACTGGTCAGTGACTGATTTAATTAAACAGAGTTTTAATTAACTAATTAACCTAATTAGCAGGTGGGCCTGCCCTGTCAGTGACTAATTAACTAATTAACCTAATTAACAATTTTCATTAACTTTTATTTATTTAATAAATTCTTTTAATCTGGCGGGACCCACATGTCAGTGACATGGGGCCGCCACATCAGCGGTTGACCCGGTCAATGGGCCTAGTGGGACCCAGGGTCAGTGGCTGACCGGTGGGGCCCGCGGCGCCACGTCGGACGCCGAGTCAGCGCCGGTCACCGGAGCTCTCTGGTGAGCCCGAACGACGGCGACAACTCTGGCGAGCTCGGGTTTCTTCTACGGGGCACCATTTTCGCCGTGGTTTGGCTTGCTCGAACGAGCACTCGAGGCCGCATCCGGTGGTGGGGTTCACGACGGCTGGGGAGGCCGGAATGGTCGCCGGCGACGATGTCGGGCGGCGGTGGTTTCGGGTGGCGCACGGGATCACGGCTGCGGGGTGATTTCGGGCGCGTAATCTAGCTAGGCGGCGTCTACGCGGCACGGCGAGCAAGATGGACAGCAGCACGGGCCCGTTTGGTCGCCGGAACGACGCCGGCAACGTGCTCCGCGGCGGCGGGCTCGGGTAAGTCGGGGGAGCTCGCTACAGCTACGGAAAGAGAGCGGGGAGAGGGGGAATCGGCGCTGCGCCTTACAGCGGCCTTGCAGGTGTGCGAGAGTGAGCTCGGGGAAGGGTGACGGCGGCGAATCGACGGCGGCGACGCGGGTGGCCGTAGGGGGAAGACGAGCTCGTGCAGCTCGATGTAGGGGCTCCCGGCTTTGGCTAGTCGGTGCAGTCGACGTGATCGAGGGCGGTGAGGACATCGGACATGTCGGAGAGGCAATCGGTAGGCGGTGGCCGCGGGATCGAGAGGAGGACGGCGGCGATGTCTCGGGCGAGGAAAAGAACGGGCGAGGGAGAGGCGATGGGGAAAACTGGGGTGGACTAGGGTTTCGGGGGAGGGGAGAGCGGCTCGGGGGAGCCCTTATCGGCGCCAGGGAGCCGCGGGATGGCCAACAGTTGGCCATCCCCGTGCGGACGGCCATGGCGCGCACGGCCTCGGCGGGAGGAAGGAGAAGGCCCAGGCGGGCCGGGCCGTTTTCTACTGTTGGACTTAAGCCCATAGGTACAGTAATGTTTAGTCTTTTTCCTTTTCTTTTTCTGGCATTTCATTCATCTACTGTTTTGCAAATTGTTAGGCCACTAATGACTTTTGTAAATTGTGTGACTTGGTTCAATAATTACTATGTAATATTACCTATCACCAGAAATTGGTTTGGGGGAAATTATGAATTCATTTGCAATTCTATTAAATAAAATGGTATTAAAATGCTGCTGTTTGCTACTGATTTGAGATGATAGAGTCACTTAATGATTTTAGGTGATGTTGTTTTTCTTAACATAATTAGTTACATAATATTTGCTAATTAATCAACATTTTAGTTTCCAATTTGGAATAACCTTTATTTTCACTTTAATTTTGAATTTCATTTTGAACTGGAATTTGAAATGAGATATGATGCAAATGATGATCAAGCACTGTTAATCATGGTGACTTGGCATTATCAAAAGGGTGATCACTATAGCTATTACATGGGGATGTTACAATTCTCCTCCTCTTAAAGAAATTCTCGTCCCGAGAATTAAGAGGTAGAGTAAGGGGTATTGATCTGGTTACGAAATTCTAATGAGTCTTCTCGATCTTCGTTGCACTTCTCAAAGAGTTTGATCCATTATATTTGAAGTCTTCATTTCTCTGCACCATTGCTTCGTGATGAGGCTGTCGTTCTCCCTTCCGGATCTTCATCGTACTTACGAAAAGGATAAGGGGTAACTTGGCATCAATGGGGTTTCACAAGGGGAAATCAACTGGGGTTATCTCATGAATGAAACACATAGATATCTCTCGAGTTTTGGAAATTAGGGAATTCATCGAGAGCAATATAGGTAGGTAGAAATGTTTCAAATGGGTAGGCAATCGTTCGATGCCTAATCAGAAGTAAAAGGGGTTCAGAGCAACGAGATTAGATATTGCGTCTGATACCGGATAGGACATGTTAGGGAAGATGGCTCGTGAAATACAAATGAAGCCAAGCACGAGGAATAACTTCGGAAACAGGGGGTGCACAGGAGAGTCAGGTTTCGGTCCTGTGGAACTATGATAAGGGTGGATTAAGTGTAGGAAGGGCGGTGACATTTTGCATGGTCACGATAGCAAGGCATGTCAGAGGATAGTTTGTCAGCTATGTTGGCAACAACGTCGGTACCAAGGGCGGGGGACGAAGAGAACCATTTTCCTGCTCGCAATGCGAGGCGGACCATTAGGCAAAGTTCTTGTCCACCGGCGGTTACCGGAATATCATCAATAATAGTAACAGGGTCTTCCTGACAGAGTTGTACACCGAAGTGTTTACATAAGCAGGGAATTATCACTGCTTAGATAAGTTAGATTACATGAATGGTTAAACAAACCAAAGGAAAGGAAAATGTGATAATCAGATTAGGCAGACCAATGGAAAGGAAAATGTGACTATACACAAGTTTCAAGAGTATAACTCTCCCAAAGAAAAGCAGAGCATGATATCCATGACAGGATAGCAAGTGGATCACCATTTAGGTAAAAGGAAGTATTACGAATTAAATTCATAACTTGGGATAAGTCAAAGATGTTGACAATGATCGTGACACATTTGTCGAGAGGTTTCATGAAGATGTAATCAATCAGCGACGGCATCAAGCAAGGGAATGACGAAGTGGAAAGTTATGGGAATGACGACTAAGATGCAAGCTCGGAATCGGGGTTATTTTTCAAGTCAACAAAATGATGTTGAAAACTCAACGTAGGCCTTGCTCACGGTCTGAAGAATTTGCGCACCAAAGAAGGATGAGGTAGCACGGTCAAAGGTAGCATGATAAGGATGTAGCTGGCAGACTAGGAATGACAAGGGGTAGTGCAATGTCATGATATCCTCGAGATACTAGAGGTTAATGCTCGTAGGCAGAACATAATAGAAGCTAAACTAGATCGTTCATCTGCAGACGGCAGATGCTTTAACCTTGTCGGAAAAATAGACGAGGCACTAAAATGGATTCCTTTTCGATATATCGAATAAGGATAGCATGGTCGGAACCATAACTGCATGGGATCAAATTTAATGATACCTGAAGAAGTATACAAATGATTAAATATTTTGCAAGTAGTTTTCGTGATAAGATCTACATCGTTTCCAGGGGCATGAACACAAAGGTTCAAGGTCGACTCCCACTTCTTCAATGCATAACCTTTCATTCACTTCTCGCTTTCGATGATGTTGTAGTGCTGAAATTTATCTGGCGAAACACCAGTAGATTATAACTCATGGAAGTTTCCGGGTTCACACAGATTAGAAAAAGCATAGGTTCAACCCATCGGTATATTTTAGAAACCTATACAACACAATTATAACAGCAACGGATACAAGGTCGAAAGCAGAGGGCTGACGACACGGAGCAGAATAAACAATTCGCAAAAGGCCTTTTGTATCAGGGGAAATTCGTCAATGATTGAAAATACAAGGGAACTGTCGGTTAGAAATCCACCAAAAGATCAGGTGGTCCGCAAAGGATCTGAAGCGAGTATCGATACTCAACCAGAAGAAGAAAGAATATAAGGGCCTCATAGTATAGGAACATCTGAATAATTCGAAGCTTATTTACAAAGGAATTATGATTTCCAAATCGGGGGATCAGAGGTAGACGCTATGATCAAAGATAAGTAAGTTGAATAGAATTACATGGACAATCAACCAAGGTTTGATTTACCGAGAAACAGCTCATGTCCGGAATGATGTCTGAGCCGGAAGGATAGCTTCTAAGGATCAATTGATGATTGCAAGTATTCTCAAACTTATCGGATCAAAGGCTCATAATGACGGTGACAAAGGATGCTAATGAATATTGCTAGACATATGGAATTAACCATAATGCAGGCAAGCAAGACTTTCCAAAGCAATAGGTTGCCGAGGATTATCGGAAGATCGATTAGCAATACGAAGTATTTTGTGAAACACTTGAGCAACTGGGGATGAATGTATGAACGGCAATTATGTGCAGTTATCCACAGGGATTTATCGATGGTAAAGAATTGCAAGAGTGGTGGGCACAAGGGTCTTGGGGATTCATCGGAGAGTGTCTTCCTAACCATCTGGTACTTCAAGAGTAGCGGGAACATCTGCATCAAGTGGCTCTCCGGGAGAAAATGGTTACGAGAACCTAGCGTCAGAGTTAGTAAAATTTTAACCCGAATAGAAGAGAGAGTAGAATCCCAGAGTAAGGAAGAGGAATAAAAGATCCTAATACCATCCATGTGCATCGTGGGCCCGTAAGCCACACAGCACTGTTAGTAAAATAGTTTTTGAATGTCTAGACTCAACTTCGACCAAGGAATTGGAAGGGGGCTTCCTACAGGCAGTCGGCTCTGATACCAACTTGTGACGCCCCTGCTCGACCGTACACTAATCATACACGCAAATGTGTACGATCAAGATCAGGGACTCACGGGAAGATATCACAACACAACTCTAAACTCAAATTTAAAACATAAATCTTCATATTACAAACCAGGGGTCACGAGGACCCGAATACATAAGTCATACACACAAATGATATCTGTGTACAAACATAGTTAGTCAAGTTTGCCTTAAGAAGGCTAGCTAAAACATCGACATCTGATCGAAAAGGTGCAGGCCTCCTGCCTGGGAGCCTCCGAACTACTCCTGGTCTACTAGCTCAATCCAATAGTACGTGCCTCCGGGACTCTCCTGCTAGTAAGCATCTGCGGTGGCGTCTGGCTCCTGGACTCCGTCGTCTGATCACATCATTCGGGTATGGGGAAAAAGGGAAGCAAAGCAACCGTGAGTACTCATCCAAAGTACTCGCAAGACTTACATCAGAACTATTCTATTTATGCATTGGTATCAAGTGATGAGGCTGTATCTATGGACTATATAGCAGAAATGCCAGAATAGAGAGAAAGGCCTAGCCTATCGAAGACTAGCATCTTCAGGGTCTTGCAGCATAAGAAGAGTGCAGATTATCATATTATAAATTAACAAACATGTTGAAGCAAAGCCCAGAGATCCTTCCTCGACTCCCTGCGAGAAAGCGATCCCGGAGCTTACAATTATTTAAAAGGTATCTAGTTCAAGTAGTAGTAGATCGGGATACAACACTGAGCGTCCTGTTACCGTGGACACGGCTATTCGAATAGATAACTTCCCTGCAGGGGTGCACTACTGTTACCCAGCACGCTAGATTACATCTGGCCAGACACACTTGCGGGGTAATTCCCGGCCTCGGGTAATCGACACGACGCAGTCCTACCTAGGCTCAGCAGAGAGGTCAACACGCCGGTCTACATCCTAAGTGCGAAGAGATCTTGGGCCCATCACCCTTTGCACTCCTGCATGTTGCATGGCTGGTTGGGGCCCAGGCGCGACACTGTATACACAGTGACGTAACCAGCCCACCCCAACAATCAGGCCGCATCTCTGAACTGTGACTTCTGAAGAGCTTTCGGGAGAAACAACGAAGTTGAGGGCCCCATAAACCATTATCCCACGTGGTGGTAGTGCGTATAGGGCCAACGACCCACTCAGATCAAATACCCAAATCCGTTAGGCGTATTTAGTAACTCGCAGAGACGATCAGACTACCTGTCACTCCGACTTAGTAACACACGGATCACGATCAGGGTGGTCTCCGCCTGCCCTGTCGCTCCGCCATAGTATCTCTCGCGGGTGCCCTCCTGGCAAACCCGACTTCATATTTCCCCGCGGGTACCCCTCGGGGTCGACCCGCCTATAACAAAGGTCAAAGTGACCGTCTGTCCAAAGTATCGAGAAGGAATCCGCGGAATCACCCTCGATGGATTCCCACTCGAGGAGTTGCACACCGGAAGCTTTATCGGAAGTGATGAAAGAGGAATCACCCTCGGTAACTCACAACCGGATAGCTATTCTACAGAGGCATCATCGGAAGTGAGCTAAGAGGTATCACCCTCGGCACTCGATGGTAGCTTTGTAGAGTCGAGCAACTTAAGGGGGAATGTGCGGTGATGTGCTGTTCTCAACCCGTTCGATCACAACGATCGGGGCACCAGTAATGAAGCGGGGCAACGACAGCAAGGAAGAGGGGCCTCAGATGGTTTACCATCCAACCTATACTAAGCATCTCGGATAGCAGGCAGGTATCAATAACAGTTACAAGGACAGGCTATGCATCAGAATAGGATAAAACAATAACAGGAGCAAATTCTAATGCAAGCAGGAGGAAGAGAGAATAGGTGATATAGGCATGCGTCAAGGGGGTTTGCTTGCCTGGAAGCTCTGCTGAAAGGGCTGGTCGTCTGAAGGCTGCTCGTGTGGAGCGTGGTCGTACTCAGCTGCGTCGTCAGCGATCTCGGCGTCTATCGGGAGAGAAGGAGGGGGA
The DNA here is from genome assembly GCA_039707655.1 of Elymus sibiricus. Classification (NCBI taxonomy): domain Eukaryota; kingdom Viridiplantae; phylum Streptophyta; class Magnoliopsida; order Poales; family Poaceae; genus Elymus; species Elymus sibiricus. Next base: position 262,643,571 of record CM077674.1, read on the forward strand.
AGAAACAATAAATTCACGACAATAATGCAACAGGGATGCATGACATGTCTAAATGTTATGCAGAGGTGTTTTACTGCCTACCTAAATGATTTAGTTAATTTAGGAATTTATTTGAATTTATTTTATTAAAGTTATGCACTATTCATCTATCGAATTTGGGCAAAAAGTCCCATGTTTGGTATGTTAGAGGGGTGTGGCAGGTATGTGGATAGGTTTTTCAGATTCTACACATTTTTCTGATCATTTTTCATATATAAATCATTTTCATCCGAGTTACGGTTTATTTTATATGATTTTTCAAAGTTTTAAACATTTTCTGGAATTATTTAAATTAGAATTATCCAGAGCTCTCCGGCGAGCCCGAACGACGGCGACAACTCTAGCGAGCTCGGGTTTCTTCTACGGGGCACCATTTCGGCCGTGGTTTGGCTTGCTCGAATGAGCACTCGAGGCCGCATCCGGTGGTGGGGTTCACGGCGGCTGGGGAGGCCGGAATGGTCGCCGGCGACGACGTCGGGCGGCGGTGGTTTCGGGTGGCGCACGGGACCGCGGCTGCGGGGTGATTTCGGGCACGTAATCTAGCTAGGCGGCATCTACGCGGCACGGCGAGCAAGATGGACGGCAGCACGGGGCCGTTTGGTCGCCGGAACGACGCCGGCGACGTGCTCCGCGGCGGCGGGCTCGGGTAAGTCGGGGGAGCTCGCTACAGCTACGGAAAGAGAGCGGGGTGAGGGGGAATCGGCGCTGCGGCTTACAGTGGCCTTGCAGGTGTGCGAGAGTGAGCTCGGGGAAGGGCGACGACGGCGAATCAACGGCGGTGACGCGGGTGGCCGTAGGGGGAAGACGAGCTCGTGCAGCTCGATGTAGGGGCGCCCGGCTTCGGCTAGTCGGTGCAGTCGACGTGATCGAGGGCGGCGAGGACGTCGGACATGTCGGAGAGGCAATCGGGAGGCGGTGGCCGCGGGATCGAGAGGAGGACGGCGACGACGTCTCGGGCGAGGAAAAGAATGGGCGAGGGAGAGGCGATTGGGAAAACTGGGGTGGACTAGGATTTCGGGGAAGGGGAGAGCGGCTCGGGGGAGCCCTTATCAGCGCCAGGGAGCCGCGGGATGGCCAACATCTGGCCATCGCCGTGCGGACGGCCATGGCGCGCGTGGCCTCGGCGGGAGGAAGGAGAAGGCCCTGGCGGGCCGGGCCGTTTTCTACTGTTGGACTTAAGCCCATAGGTACAGTAATGTTTAGTCTTTTTCCTTTTCTTTTTCTGGCATTTCATTCGTCTACTGTTTTGCAAATTGTTAGGCCACTTAATGACTTTTGTAAATTGTGTGACTTGGTTCAATAATTACCATGTAATATTACCTATCACTAGAAATTGGTTTGGGGGAAATTATGAATTCATTTGCAATTCTATTAAATAAAATGGTATTAAAATGCTGATGCTTGCTACTGATTTGAGATGATAGAGTCACTTAATGATTTTAGGTGATGTTGTTTTTCTTAACATAATTAGTTACAGAATATTTGCTAATTAATGAACATTTTAGTTTCCAATTTGGAATAACTTTTATTTTCACTTTAATTTTGAATTTCATTTTGAACTGGAATTTGAAATGAGATATGATGCAAATGATGATCAAGCACTGTTAATCATGGTGACTTGGCATTATCAAAAGGGTGATCACTGTAGCTATTACATGGGGATGTTACATCGGTCTTCGGAGGAAATAATTAAAATTGATCGTGATTCACTTTTGAAGGATGATTATTATCACTACTGATGCTATCATGAATATTATTGTTAACACGAATTTTACTATGGACTAACCTCTTTCTCTTATGTGTGTCCTTGAGTATCTCTTGGGATGGTTATGCCACCTGGATACTCATAATATTAATTTCTTTTCAAGACCTCATGAGGCGTCGCATTCAGACACCCGTTTGGCATTTCTTTTCAAGACGTCACGAGGCGTCGCATTCAGGCACCCGTTTGGCATTTCTTTTCAAGACCTTTCGAGGCGTTGCTTTCAGACACCCGATTGGCATTTCTCTTCAAGAACTTTCGAGGCGTCGCTTCAGACACCCGACTGGCATTTTATTTTTCTTAGAATCCTCGGGCGGTCTAATGCCCGACATTCCATTTTATTCTTCTTCGAATCCTCGGGCGGTCTAACGCCCGATGTTCCATTTTTTCTTCTTGGAATCCTCGGGCAGTCAAACGCCCGATGTTCCATTTTATTTTTCCTGGAATCCTCGGGCGGTCTAACGCCCGATGTTCCCTTGCCTTTGATTTCATATGGAATAAAGCCCTTTGTGTGGCGTCGCGAAGACACCCAACTATGGCATCCTTTTATAATCCTTCCCTTGGGTTCTTTCAGGACGGTTCTACCGCCTAGAACCCGGCTTTATAATTTTTGTGACACCATGAATATTTATCCTTTGCTAATATCGGATGACTAAACTTTAGTTACCAGCATAATTATACTACTCCACATGATTGCATTAAACTCTTATCATATTGTGGAATATGTTTAAAGTTAATTGCATGCATTCCAACTGCTTTTATTATATCTATTGTTCATAATGTTTGCGAGTACATTCAAACATACTCACTGGCTTGTCCCTGGCTATTGTCTTGGCCAGATCACGATTAGGAGAGAAGCACCACGAAGGCACATCCCGCAACCTAGGAATTGGAGATAGCAGCCACGTGGGATAGGAGTTATCCAGGTTACTGTTCCTATGGGAATGGAGCCCCATCAATGTTGGAGAACCACGAGTTGCTTCCGTCATCTGCCACTAGAAATCTTTGTGATACCCAAGGGACCTTTATGGTCTTGTATTCAAATTCTTGTAATTTCTTGGAATTCTGTATCAAGGAAGTGTCCACCAGCGAACAGTAATCCTGGGGCTGGTGATGACACGAGGGTCATTTGCTGGGATTCTATGTCCCGGATAATCCGGCCCCAACAAAAGATACTTCCCAGTCTGTGACTTAGGTATAGTACGGCCGGAGATGTGCAATATTCCATGGTCGGCTGCCCTCCTCTTTAGAGGTACGTGACTTATTTGCTTCACGTATATCAACAAGGTAGTAGGACCCTTTGTTGAGATTCTTACTGACGACGAAGGGTCCTTCCCAAGGAGGCGAAAGCTTATGCATGCCTGTCTGATCTTGAATCAGACGGAGCACTAAGTCGCCTTCCTGAAAGGTACGACTTCGAACTCTACGTAGGTCTTGTTGATAGATTGCTGATCTGGACGCAACAAGTTCACGTTCCTCTTCCAGAACATCAAGAGCATTTTGGCGAGCCTGTTCATTATCAGCTTGCACATATGCTGTAACTCGGGGGGAGTCATGACGAATATCACTTGGAAGGATATCCTCTGCACCATAGACCAGGAAAAATGGCGTGTAGCCTGTCGACCTATTGGGAGTGGTCCGTATGCTCCAAAGTACTGCAGGTAACTCCTCTTCCCAGCAACCCGCCTTGCGTTGTAAAGGCACCATGAGCCGGGGTTTAATGCCATGCAGCAACTCTTGATTGGCGCGTTCTGCCTGTCCGTTAGACTGAGGATGCGCAACAGATGCTAAGTCCAGCCTGATGTGCTCTTGATGACAGAACTGCTTCATGACTCCTTTGGAAAGATTAGTGCCATTGTCTATAATGATGCTATGTGGATATCCAAAACGATATATCAGTTTTTTGAGGAATTTAACAGCTGTAGCATCATCACAATGACTGACTGGCTCTGCTTCCACGCACTTGGTGAACTTGTCAACAGCCACCAATAAGTGAGTATACTTATTCTTGGATCTCTTAAAGGGCCCGACCATATCAAGCCCCCAGACTGCAAATGGCCAGGTTATGGGAATCATCCTCAACTCTTGAGCCAGCACATGAGCCTGACGAGCAAATTTCTGACAACCATCACACTTGCGCACAATATCCTCGGTGTCTGCATGAGCTGTGAGCCAGTAAAAACCATGCCAAAATGCTTTCGCGACCAATGATCTTGAGCCGGCATGATGCCCACAATCCCCAGAGTGGATTTCGTTGAGAATAGCATGACCCTCCTCAGGAGAAACACAATGCTAAAAAACGCATGTGACGCTTCATCTATGTAACTCGCCATTGACTATAGTCATGGACTTGGACCGCCTGATAATCTACCGAGCGATGATTTCCTCTGCTGGGAGCTCACCACAGCTTAAGTAAGCCAGGTAAGGTACTGTCCAATCTGGTATAGCGTGAACAACGGCCACCAACGCCGCCTCTGGATGAGGAATAGCAAGGTCCTCCTCCGTCGGTAGTTTGACTGACGGGTTGTGCAGAACGTCAAGAAAAACATTGGGTGGAACAGGCTTTCGCTGAGACCCCAAACGGGACAATGCATCTGCTGCCTCATTAAGCCGGCGATCAATATGATCAACCTGATATCCCGTGAAATGTCCAGTGATGTTTGTGACTTTGCATCGATAAGCCGCCATGAGGTGATCCTTGGAATCCCAGGTTCCAGAAACTTGCTGAGCCACCAAATCTGAGTCACCCAGGCATCTGACTCGGCTTAAGTTCATCTCCTTAGCCATACGGAGCCCATGAAGCAAAGCCTCATATTCAGCTGCATTGTTAGTACAAGGAAACATAAGCCATAAAACATAACAAAACTTGTCACCTCGTGGGGAAGGTATCACAACTCCAGCCCCCGAGCCTTCCAATTGCCTGGAACCGTCAAAGTGAACAGACCAACATGTGGTATCTGGCTTTTCTTCCTGAGCCTGTAATTCAGTCCAGTCATTGATGAAATCCACCAAAGCTTGAGATTTAATGGCGGTCCATGGCATATATTTGAGAAGATGTGGCCCAAGCTCAATAGCCTATTTGGCAACTGTCGGGCCTGTTTCCGGAATATATCACGGAATAGCCTCAAGTCACACCAGCCCCAAGATCAGAACAACTGGTGGACTCCCTTGATATAGATAACCAGTACATACATAATATTACACAAGGTTGAGCCAGAGTGCTCAACATTTATTACAGACTTGTCAATATATGACAGTGGTGGTATAAGACAGTCGTGTGATGATAATACAACACTGATACAATAAAGTAAAGCCAAGCGTCAATGTGAGGCTTGACTATTTTATTGGTGGAGCGGAAGCACTACGGATGATACACGTGGTAGAGTCCAAGACCATAAGTTGGCATCAGTAGTGACAATAATTATCCTGCAACAAAAATGAATCATGCTCAATTTGAATTATTTCCTCCGAAGACCGACACCGGGACCGACACTTGACCCTTCCCAGCTAACGTCCTTGACCGTGGACACGGCTACTCGAATAGGTTTAACTCTGCAGAGGTTGTACTCTTTACCTACAAGTATAGGATTTTTTTAGTCAACACCGAGACGCTGACTAATTCCCATTACGGTGTTTAGGTTGAAAACACACCTGACCAGCACACACTAGATTAACTTTCCGGATGCTAGGAATCACCCAAAGCATCGTTCAAGAAAAACTCTAAGACGGGGAGACCGCCGTCTTGAATAGCATGGGATCACAATTTATAACGCGTGGATTACAAGGGGTGCCCCCCTCTCGGCCCAGCCGGATACACCCATGCCCCCTGACCAGATGACTAGCATTAGTCCATGGCCATGGAACCCTCATCATGGCCCCTCTATGTGGTATGTACTCGAAAAGGGGTTAGCAACTTACTAAGCCGTACTCCCCTCGCAGGAAGACAAGTGGTAGCACAATTTTTAGCTAGGGTTGACGGAACAAGACTCGATCTAGGTCGACTCAGGAGGTTTTGTTATTATGACTGGCACGCTTCACATGCCACAGTGACACCATCGTGTCACGATGTGATCTGTGCCCACCGGCATGACATTGAGAGGAGGTATACCTCTGGTTTCTCACAACTTCATCCAAGTTAGAAAGGTTCTTGTATGCATGAAATGCACAAAAAGATATGACCATGCATGCACTTGCTATCCACTACATATCCGGTGATTATTTCGAACTTATGCAAACATGCATGTAAACACCATATCCCAAGTTCCAAAAATGCTTACCTTGATCAAAGTAGCGAGAAGGTGATCCCTCGGAATTTTTGGCAAAGTTTCTCTCCTCGTTTTCTATAAAATAAGAATTCAAATTCAAATCAATTTTTTTGTGATAGCACAAAAAGTTGGCTCAAAATATTTCTAAATAAATAAAAAAACTAGAGTGAAAAAGAAAATTTTCAGAAAAAGAATCAATTGAAAAGGAGTTATGGTTAAAAAGTAATAAGGGTTTTAAAATCAGGGACCTTTCTGCAATTAAAATTCTTGCCAGCGGGTCCCTGCTGTAAAAACAGAAAGTGCCTCAGGTGAGAGCACGCTTTCCAGTTCAGAAGATGTAAAGAGACATAAGTCATTTTCGAAATAAAACAGAAAAGAATAAAACACTGACGGGTGGGCCCCACCTGTGAGGTTTGAAATTTGAACGTGCCTCGCGCGCGTGTACAGAGAGGGAGCGGTGGTCACCGGTGGCGATCGCCGGCGTTTCAGAGGACGGCGAGGATATGAGCATGCTCGGGGAAGTGTTCCGCGTCGGTGGGTGGTGGAGTTGGTTGCCGGCGAGCACTCTGGCGACGGCGGGGTCAACTCCAGCGGACGGCGGCGTCGGGTGGTGATGGATCTCATCGGGGAGGGCTCCGGACGTCAAATTGACGCGTAGAATGGATGAGTGGGTGTACGAGGAGGCTACTGATGGATTTTGAGAGGTGGAGATGGACGAACGACGACGTGGTGTTCTAGGTGGCAATGGCGGATCGGGCGGCCGGAGTTGGGGAAGAAGACCTCCCCGAGGTCGTCTGACTCCTTTGGGTGTCGATTGGGAGTGGGTGGAGGTGGTGTGGTTGCAGAACGGAGCTCGGGGTCTTCTTTTATAGGCGTGGCGGAAATGGCCGAAGCTATCCAGATCGCGGTAGAGTAATTCCGGCCGGCGAGGTAGGTTTGGGGCGGCGAGCGCGGTCGGTGGGTGTCAGTGAGACCAGTGGAGCCTTCTCGAAGCGCCAGCGCGGCGTACTCGAGCTCTATCCACATAACCCAGCGCTGGGCTCCCGTACGGCCATGGCGGCGACGAGCGGCTCCGGTAACTGACAGGCGGGGCTGGGGCGGCTTGGACGGCACGTGGGAGTGGAGGAGCTGGTGCCGCGTGGAGAGGAGGTAGGAGAGAGTGATGAGAAGGAGTGATGGCGGTTGTCGGTGGCCGTGCTGACCCTCTCGGCTGCCGTGGCCGAGAGCAGCGGCCGCTGCACCGGCTCGCCACCGGCCTGTCGGCGATGAGCGGCTGGCGAGGGGGTCCCAAGGCGATGCATTGATGGCCAGGATCAACACGGATGAGGGAGAGGAGGAGTGGAGTGCACTGCACGGCATCGATGCCCCAACTCTCTGAACTTACTGAATTTTTCGACAGTGATCAACAGTGCACATGAGGTGTTTGGTGAAATGCTAGATGGCCTTAGGCATTTTTGGAATTTTTGAGAATTTTTGTGGTGGGGTACTGATGCATAACAGAGATGCTGGCAAAATTTCAGAATTTTTGGAGTAGTTTAAATTAGGTTTTGAGCAGAGAGTTTGAATCTGGTCCAAATTTCAATTGAATGAAATTTGAAAATTTTGAACTATGAAACAAAATATTTTTGGTGAAATGGAGTGTGGGTACTATCAAGTAGTTGGGATAATTTTTGTGGGTGCAGAAGAGTTAGGAAAAATATAGTTCCTTTGTAAATCAAAGGAACTAGGAATAAATGAAATTCTAGTTTTGGAATTTGCTAAATATGATAAAAATATTTTTGTGGAGAGGAGGAGTATTGGGTACTATCCTATGGTGTGAGGATAGCTTGGGTGATATTTTGAAAATGACAGAATAATTCTTTTGAGAATTTTCTAAGTGTTTGAAAAGAATGAAATGGACCATTTCATTGAAATAATTTAATTATTCAAAAAGTTTTCTAAGAGAAAATATTTTTTGTCCTACAAAATATTTACCCAAGCAAGAAACCATTAATTCAGAAACCATTTTAAAATTTTAGAAACCCAATTGAAAACTTAAAGTGGTTTTCAAAACAGAAGAAAGGGAGAAATAGAGCCATAGTGATTCAAACCATTTTTCTTTTTAAAGAAAAGATTTTGACAATCAAAAGAAAATATTTTTGGGGTGTTACAACACCTACCCCCCATAAGAAAAATGTCGTCCCCGAGATTTCAGCTGTCCCTCAAATAAGTACAGGTACTCATTCCTTAGGTGATCCTCTCTTTCCCATGTTGCCTCTTCTTCGGTGTGATTACTCCACTGGACCTTGTAAAACTTTATCACACTCCGACGGGTTCTCCGTTCTGACTCTTCCAAAAAATTTATAGGACGTTCCTTATATGTAAGGTCTGGTTGGATATCCAGGTCCTGATGTTGGACTTGTTTGTCTGGATTACTGACACATCTCCTCAGCTGTGACACGTGAAACACATCATGAACATTTGACAATTCTGCTGGTAGCTCCAGTTGGTAGGCAACCTTGCCTCTTCTTGCAATTATTCTAAATGGTCCAATAAATCGCGGTGACAGTTTCCCTTTGACCTTGAATCTTTGTAGTCCCCTCATTGGGGATACCCTGAGATACACATATTCGTCGGGTTCAAAGCTGATCTGACGGTGTTTCTGGTCATAATAGCTCTTCTGATGGCTCTGAGCTGCTTTCAGTCTGTTTCGGATAAGTTTTACTTTTGTTTCTGCTTCTTCGAGAACTTCTGGGCCAAAGATTTGGCTATCTCCGATTTCAGACCAATTGAGTGGGGTACGGCACCTCCGTCCGTATAGGGCTTCGAAGCGTGACATTTTTAGACTGGCTTGATAACTGTTGTTATATGAAAATTCCGCATATGGCAAACTGTCCTCCTAGCTGACTCCATAAGTAAGAACACAAGCTCTCAGCATGTCTTCCAATATATGATTTATCCGTTCAGTCTGCCCTCCTGTCTGTGGGTGGTACACCATACTGAATACCAGTTGCGTTCCTAAGGCTTGCTGCAAGTGATCCCAAAACCTAGAGACAAACTGAGTGCCTCTATCAGATACTATGGTCTTGGGTACTCCGTGTAAGCAAACAATTCGGGAGAGGTATAACTTAGCAAGCTTCTGTGTTGAATATGTTGTTTTTACCGGGATCAAGTGTGCCACCTTGGTTAATAAATCTGTGATAACCCAGATAGCATCATTCCCGTGTCGTGACCTTGGTAATCCGACAATAAAATCCATCCCTATGTCATCCCATTTCCATTCAGGCACTCCGAGTGGCTGTAACAATCCTGCTGGCCTCTGGTGTTCTGCTTTTATACCCTGACAAGAGTCGCAACGTGCGACATATACGGCTATATCCCTTTTCATTCCGTGCCACCAAAATTTGTCCTGAAGATCTTTGTACATCTTGGTTCCCCCTGGGTGAATGGAGTATGGAGTGGTATGGGCTTTTGCCAAAATATGTTGTTTTAGCTCTTCCTTATTGGGTACGCATAATGTTTTCCCGTACCATAGGATTCCTTGGGTATCAATGGTAAATTCAGACGTCTTGCCTGAATTTACTTTCCTTTTAATTCCCTCGATACTGGGGTGTCCTTTCTGGGTTTCTTTGATCTGATCTTCCAATGTTGGTTTTACTTCTAGGCGAGCAATGGTTCCTTCCGTGACTAGAACCATGTTAAGTCTGGCAAATTCCCGGTTGAACTCATGCTGTGAGAATTGCACACTGCCATTGTCGGTGCATGGATTTTGGCTGAGGGCATCTGCCACAACATTTGCTTTACCCGGATGGTAATGAATTCCCACATCATGATCCTTAATTAGCTCCAGCCAGCGACGTTGTCGTAAGTTTAGTTCTGGCTGGGTGAAGATATTCTTAAGACTTTTATGATCCGTGTATATCTCACACTGATTACCAAGAAGGTAATGTCGCCATTCCTTGAGTGCTTGTACTACAGCTGCTAGTTCCAAGTCATGGGTAGGATAATTTTCTTCGTGTCGTCGTAGTTGTCTTGAAGCATATGCTACGACCTTTCCTTCCTACATTAATACACACCCAAGGCCTTTCCTAGAAGCGTCACAGTATATTTCAAAATGCTTGTGCACATCTGGCATGGTCAGAACAGGTGCCGTTGTTAGCCTCTTTTTTAATTCTTGGAAACTTTTCTCACATGCTTCAGTCCATTCAAACTTTTTATCCTTCTTGAGTAACTGAGTCATGGGTTTGGCTATGGTGGAAAATCCTTCAATAAATCGTCGATAGTAGCCAGCCAAACCAAGAAAACTCTTGATCTCAGTCATGTTGGTGGGTTGCTTCCATCCTAAGACATCCTTTACTTTACTTGGGTCCACTGCTATTCCATCCTTTGTCAGTACATGTCCCAAAAAACCAACTTCTCGTAACCAAAATTCACACTTACTGAATTTGGCATATAGTTGATTTTTCCGTAATTCTTCCAGGACTATCCGAAGATGTTGCTCATGTTCTTCTGGCGTCTTGGAATAAATAAGTATGTCATCAATGAACATAACCACGAACTTGTCCAAATATTTCATGAAGACCTTGTTCATGAGATGTACAAAATAAGTAGGAGCGTTGGTCAATCCGAAAGGCATCACAGTGAACTCATATAATCCATATCTGGTGGTAAAAGCGGTCTTGGGTATGTCTGAAGATCGGATTCTTAACTGATGGTAGCCTGATCTCAAGTCTATTTTTGAGAAAACCTTGGCTTCTGCCAGTTAGTCGAACAAGTCGTTGATCCTTGGTAGTGGGTATTTATTTTTGATAGTAACCATATTGAGTGCCCTGTAATCAATACATAACCTTAGGGTCCCATCCTTTTTCTTGGCAAATAAAACCGGTGATCCCCATGGTGATGAGCTGGGTCGGACATAACCCTTTTCTAGTAATTCCTTAATTTGTTTCTTCAGCTAAACCAATTCTGTCGGAGCCATTCGATAAGGCTTCTTGTAGATGGGTGCCGTTCCAGGTGCTAGTTCAATAACAAATTCAATTTCACGATCTGGTGGCATGCCTGGTAGCTCCTTAGGGAATACATTGGGGTATTCGCATACCACAGGAACCTTGCTTAATTTTGTCATGTCCACTTGATTTAGCTTTCCTTGCGATGTAGAAATTCCCCTTGTACCAAAGTTTACTGTCTTCCTTGACAATTGGTGAGAGTCATTGTATGATTGTAGTAGTCTATAAAGCCTTTATTTGTGGTCAACCAGTCCATTCCCAAAATAACGTCCAAATCAACTACTTCCAGTACAATAAGATTTGCTAAAAACTTCATTCCTTTTATTTCAATATTCACATCCTGGCAGTACCATTGTGTGCTTTGCTTTGATCCCGGGGACTGAATAACCATCGAATTTTTCAAAGGCAAAAAAGAAAATTGATTCTTCGAGGCAAATCTTTTAGAGATGCATGCATGGGAAGCTCCAGAATCAAATAAAACCATAGCATTAATGTTGTTGACAGGAAACGTACCAAACACGATGTCCGGTGCATTCTGTGCTTCCTCAAATGTCACGTGGTTAACCTGCCCCTTTCTTTGATTGTTGTTGAGGTTGTTGTGTCGTGGAGCTGCATTAGTACTGCGGCCATTGTTGTTGGGTTTGGGGGCATTATTCCCTTGTTTTGGGCATTGCCTAGCATAATGCCCCTCTGCTCCACAGGCATAACAGGTGATGCCAGGATGGTATATTGCTTCCTTGGCCCTGTTGTTGTAGGTACTGCGGTTTTGTTGCGGTCGTGGTGTTGGAATTGCTGGTCGAGGTGCCACAGGCCTCTGAGATTCATTTCGGGGCCTATTGTTACGAACCTGTACTGACTGATTCATGCGGCGCTTGCGAATCTCATTCATGTTGCGGTGCTCATTTTCCAGGATAATAGCCTTGTCTACCAGTGTCTTGAAATCCGGAAAAGTATGGACCACCAGTTGGCATTTTAAAGATGGAACAAGCCCGTCGAGGAATTTTTCCATCCTTTTGTTTTTTGTCATATATTCATCATTGGCATACCGAGCTAGCTGAGTAAACTGGTCGAGGTACTGAGTTACCGTTGTGCCCCATTGCTTGAGATCCTCAAATTCTCTTTTCTTCAATTTCATGATGCTATTGGGAATATGTGCTCCCCGGAAACTTTCCTTGAATTGCTCCCAGGTGAAGTCTTCTCCATTGGGATGCATGTGGCATAGATTTTCCCACCATGATGCTGCTGTTCCAGAAAAATAATGCGGAGCATATAGTACTTTTTCCTGGTCCGTACACTGAGCTATGACCAATTTCCTCTCAATATCACGCAGCCAGTCGTCTGCCTCTAAAGGCTTGTCTGTGTGAGAAAAGACAGTTGGATTGGTTCTCTGAAGTTCAGATAATTTTGATCTGGGTTGATGCTGTCCTTGGTGATTTCCCATATTTATCAAATGCTGCATCATTTCCTGGTGCTGCTGCTGACTTTGTTCATAAAGACGGCACACTTGCAAGAATGCTGAATCATTGCTTTGCTGACTTGTCTGTCCTGGTGTGAAGTTATTTCTCATTTGTGCAAAGTTGTCCTCTTGTGGATTGGGTATAGAACGAACGGACGATGCATTTTCTTTCTGGGGTATTTGTGTAAACTCCGATGAGGAAAGAAATTATAAAGGGAGAAAATAAATTTTAAGAGACTAAAAATAATTTCCCCCCCAAAACATAAGTACATAAAAGTAGCGAGTTATATTATACATGCAAGGTTTAATTATACATGCAATATTTAATTATACATGCAAGATTTAATTATACAATACTCTCGTCGTAGCCGTGATGCTTACATGACAGCTTATTTAGACCAGTGCACTTCTCCATCCTCTTAGCATGCTGCGATCCAAGTCTACTACTCCCCATCTTACAAAGAAGAAAAGAAACGGAAAATAAATATTTTACAGCTACACCCTCATAAAAGGTGACTGCGGTGCTGATGCCTAGTCTGCTATCACGGAGTGTCTGGAACGTCGTAGGCCCTGCTGAGGGTAAGTCCCAGATGGGGTGCTGAAGACTCGACCTCCTCCTCCTCGGGTATGGTCTCCAGTCGGGCAGCTGTCGATGCCATGCCTGCCTGTGGTGGTACTTTGCTCGTAGGCGGTGAAGCTCTAACCGGGATGGGGGCAGCCAAGCGACTACACTCATCGCTCGGGGATGTGTGTCGAATCGCGGAACGAGTAGGAGGATCGTATGGTGGAGTCGGAATGCGAGGAGCGCGTGGTGAAGGAGTACGGAACTCACTCCTGTGAGGAACCCTCGCACGAGCCAAGTCCATCCGTGCAGTGAGATAGTCGTCCACCAGTGAGGTGAAGAGTGACTCTAGAGCCATAATGTACTGGACAAGGGGCTCAATCGCCTCATCCCTTTCTCCCGCGGTGCAAGAGAAAGCATAGTGACTAGTGTATGGGACATGGCATGGAAGATAATGATAGAGACATGTCTGCATGACTGGAAGGATGTCCCTAAGACGAGCGATGGCCCCTCGGGCAGCCATCTGGATAGCATACCTCTCAGTAGGCATGACTCTCCCCACAAACCGATAGTTGCGATGAGGCGCGGCATCTCCACCACGAATATATACCGAGGCCTGGTACATAGTCAGGGTGTCTGAGATCCTGTCGGGAAAGACTGTGTACTCCGGATGGCTCGGGGATCCCATCGCGACCCTAGCCATGTAGACGACAAGGCGGGAAAACCCCGCAGACTCGTTGGCGAAAATCTGGGTCAGGCAGTTGCCGCCAGACATCTACAATAGTAGACAAAAAATCTAAATAGTCATATCATAAGTATATGATGACCAAGGAAAATTTGTTACAATGCATGAGATGCTGCTAAAAATTGTTAGGACTGACTTTACTACGAGCGATCGCACCTAGGGCTTCCTACAGTCAGCCTTTCTCTGGTACCAAGGTTTGTCGGGCCTGCTTCCGGAATATATCACAGAATAGCCTCAAGTCACACCAGCCCCAAGATCAGAACAACTGGTGGACTCCCTTGATATAGATAACTAGTACATACATAATATTACACAAGATTGAGCCAGAGTGCTCCACATTTATTACAGACTTGTCAATATATGACGGTGGCGGTATAAGACAGTGGTGTGATGATAATACAACACTGATACAATAAAGTAAAGCCAAGCGTCAGTGTGAGGCTTGACTATTTTATTGGTGGAGCGGAAGCACTACGGATGATACACATGGTAGACTCCAAGACCATAAGTTGACTGACTTGGAACACCTCTAAGCGTCGGGCTCGCTAGCGCACTCTTCCTCCACAAGATCGTCTTCTTCCGGGTCTGGCCAAATTAACAAGCCAGGGACAAGCCTGTGAGTACGTTGGAATGTACTCGAAAACATTATGAACAAAAGATATACCGAAAGCATATGTTCATGATGGATTAAATTATATGCATATGCTGACCGAAATTAAAGCATGGCATGATAAATATTAATATGGTGTGGATGAATAAATATATCATTTTAGTAATAAACCAAGAATATAATATGGAATCTCGGGCGTTGGACCGCCCAAGGATTCCAAGAAAATAAAACGGAACATCGGGCGTTGGACCGCCCGAGGAATTCCAAGAAAAATGCCAAACGGGTGTCTGAACGTGACACCTCGAGAGGTCTTGAAAAGAAATGCCAAACGGGTGTCTAAATGCGATGCCTCGAGAGGTCTTGAAAAGAAATGCCAAATGGGTGTCTAAATGCGACACCTCGAGAGGTCTTGAAGAGAAATGAGTATCCAGATGGATTAACCATCCCAAGAGACACTCAGAAAAGGAAATAGAAATGAGTATCTAGGTGGATTAACCATCCCAAGAGATACTCAGAAAAGAAAATAGAATTGAGTATCCAGGTGGATTAACCATCCTAAGAGATACCCAAGGTTGCAGATAGAAGAAAAGGGTTAGTCCACAATAATATTCATGTTAACAATAATATTCATGTTGGCATCAGTAGTGACAATAATTATCCTGCAAAAAAATGAATCATGCTCAATTTGAATTATTTCCTCCGAAGACCGACACCAGGACCGACACTTGACCCTTCCCAGCTAACGTCCTTGACCGTGGACACGGCTACTTGAATAGGTTTAACTCTGCAGAGGTTGTACTCTTTACCCACAAGTATAGGATTTCTTTAGTCAACACCGAGACACTGACTAATTCCCATTATGGTGTTTAGGTTGAAAACACACCTGACCAGCACACACCAGATTAACTTTCCGGATGCCAGGAATCACCCAAAGCATCGTTCAAGAAAAACTCTAAGACGGGTAGACCGCCATCTCGAATAGCATGGGGTCACAATTTATAACGTGCAAATTACAAGGGGTGCCCTCCTTTCGGCCCAGCCGGATACACCCATGCCCCTTGACTAGATGACTGGCATTAGTCCATGGCCATGGAACCCTCATCATGGCCCCTTTATGTGGTGTGTACTCGGAAAGGGGTTAGCAACTTACTAAGCCGTACTCCCCTCGCGGGAAGACAAGTGGCAGCACGATTTTTAGCTAGGCTTGATGGAACAAGACTCGATCTAGGTCGACTCAGGAGGTTTTTTTATTATGACTGGCACGCTTCACATGCCACAGTGACACCATCGTGTCAAGATGTGATCTGTGCCCACCGGCACGACATAGACAGGAGGTATACCCCTGGTTTCTCACTACTTCATCCAAGTTAGAAAGGTTCTTGTATGCATGAAATGCACAAAAGATATGACCATGCATGCACTTGCTATCCACTACATATCCGGTGATTATTTCGAACTTATGCAAACATGCATGCAAACACCATATCCCAAGTTCCAAAAATGCTTGCCTTGATCAAAGTAGGCAGAAGGTGATCCCTCGGAATTTTCGGCAAAGTTTCCCTCCTCGTTTTCTATAAAATAAGAATTCAAATTGAAATCAATTTTTTTTTGTGACAGCACAAAAAGTTGGCTCAAAATATTTTTAAATAGATACTAAAAAAACTATAGTGAAAAAGAAATTTTTTAGAAAAATAATCAATTTAAAAGGAGTTATGGTTAAAAACTAATAAGGGTTTTAAAACCAGGGACCTTTCTGCAATTAAAATTCTTGCCAGCGGGTCCCTGCTGTAAAAACAGAAAGTGCCTCGGGCAAGAGTATGCTTTCCAGTTCAGAAGACGTAAAGAGACAGAAGACGTTTTCAAAATAAAACATAAAAGAATAAAACACTAGCGGGTGGGCCCCATCTGTCAAGTTTGAAATTTGAACGCGCCTCGCGCGCATGTACAGAGAGGGTGCGGTGGTCACCGGCGGCGATCGCCGACGTTTCAGAGGACGGCGAGGATATGTGCATGCTCGGGGAAGTGTTCCGCGTCGGTGGGTGGTGGAGTTGGTCGCCGGCGAGCACTGTGGCGACGGCGGGGTCAACTCCGGAGGACGGCGGCGTCGGGTGGTGATGGATCTCATCGGGGAGGGTTCCGGACATCAAATTGACGCGCAGAATGGATGAGTGGGTGTACGAGGAGGCTATTGATGGATTTTGAGAGGTGGAGATGGACGAACGGCGATGTGGTATTCTAGGTGGCAGTGGCGGATCGGGCGGCCGGAGTCGGGGAAGAAGACCTCCCCGAGGTCGTCCGACTCCTCTGGGTGTCGATTGGGAGTGGGTGGAGGCGGTGTGGTTGCAGAACGGAGCTCGGGGTCTCCTTTTATAGGCGTGGCGGAGATGGCGGACGCTATCCAGATCACGGCGGAGTAATTTCGGCCGGCGAGGTAGGTTTGGGGCGGCGAGCGTGCTCGGTGGGTGTCAGTGAGATCAGTGGAGCCTTCTCGAAGTGCCAGCGCGGCGTACTTGAGCTCTATCCACATAACCCAACGCTGGGCTCCCGTACGGCCATGGCGGCGATGAGCGGCTCCGGCGACTGACAGGCGGGGCTGGGGTGGCTTGGACGGCGCGTGGGAGTGGAGGAGCTGCTGCCGCGTGGAGAGAAGGTAGGAGAGAGCTGTGAGAAGGAGTGATGGCGGTTGTCGGTGGCCTTGCTGATCCTCTCGGTCGCCGTGGCCGAGAGCAGCGGCCGCTGCACCGGCTCGCCACCGGCCTATCGGTGATGAGCGGCTGGCGAGGGGGTCCCAAGGCGATGCATTGATGGCCAGGATCAACATAGATGAGGGAGAGGAGGAGTGGAGTGCACTGCACGGCATCGATGCCCCAACTCTCTAAACTTACTGAATTTTCGATAGAGATCAATAGTGCACATGAGGTGTTTGGTGAAATGCTAGATGCCCAAGGCATTTTTGGAATTTTTGAGAATTTTTGTGGTGAGGTACTGATGCATAACAGAGATGCTGGCAAAATTTCAGAATTTTTGGAGTAGTTTAAATTAGGTTTTGAGCAGAGAGTTTGAATCTGGTCCAAATTTCAATTGAATGAAATTTGAAAATTTTGAACTGTGGAACAGATTTTTTTTGGTGAAATGGAGTGTGGGTACTGTCAAGTAGTTGGGATAATTTTTGTGGGTGCAGAAGAGTTAGGAAAAATGTAGTTCCTTTGTAAATCAAAGGAACTAGGAATAAATGAAATTCTAGTTTTGGAATTTGCTAAATATGATAAAAATATTTTTGTGGAGAGGAGGAGTATTGGGTACTATCCTAGGGTGTGAGGATAGCTTGGGTGATATTTTGAAAATGACAGAATAATTCTTTTGAGAATTTTCTAAGTGTTTGAAAAGAATAAAATGGACCATTTCATTGAAATAATTTAATTATTCAAAAAGTTTTCTAAGAGAAAAATATGTTTTTGTCCTACAAAATATTTACCCAAGCAAGAAACCATTAATTCAAAAACCACTTTAAAATTTTAGAAACCCAATTGAAAACTTAAAATGGTTTTCAAAACAGAAGAAAGAGAGAAATGGAGCCATAGTGATTCAAACCATTTTTCTTTTTAAAGAAAAGATTTTGAAAATCAAAAGAAAATATTTTTGGAGTGTTACAGCAACCCGGCCAGTGGCCTCCTTGTTCTGAATTATGTCTCCTAGAGGTGTTGAACAGACCACAGTAATTGGATGCTCATGGAAGTAATGCTTCAACTTGCGGCTTGCCATGAACAGACCGTAGACTAGCTTTTGCCAGTGCGGATACCACAACTTGGACTCTGTTAAAACTTCACTGATGTAGTACATAGGGCGCTGAACTGGGTACTCCTTGCCTGCTTCTTTGCGCTCCACAACAACTGCAACACTGACGGCCTTGCTGTTGGCAGCAATGTATAGCAGCATCGGCTCCTTCTCCTAAGGAGCAGCAAGGATGGGCGGCTCAGATAACTGCTTCTTGAGAGACTCAAAGGCTTGGTCTGCAGCATCGCTCCAAACAAAGTTGTCCGACTTCCGGAGCAACTGGTAAAGGGGAATTGCCTTCTCCCTAAGCCGGCTGATGAACCGGCTCAATGCCGTGACCCGCCCGGCCAGTTTCTGGACGGCATTGAGATTTGCCGGCTTGGCCAGGGTCATGATTGCTTTGATTTTTCCGGGTTGGCATCAATTCTGCTCTCAGAAACTAGGAATCCCAGTAATTTCCCTGTAGGAACACCGAAGACACACTTCTCCGGGTTGAGCTTCATCTGGTAAACTCGGAGGTTGTCAAACATCTCCTTGAGATCATCCAACAAGGTTTCCTTCTTCTGAGATTTGACCACAATATGACCAACATACGCATGAACATTCCACCCAATTTGCTTGTGGAAACAATTCTGGAAACAGCTGTGGTGCCCCGCCTGAATACCTCTGTAGCCAGACGGTCGCCGCACATACCAGCCCAGGAAAATCACTCTGGCATGCGCTTTTACAACAAGTATCATGAACACAGACATGGATATATAAGTCTTACATGATATCTTACAAGGGTGATGGCAGTGGAAAGGCTCTATCTAAGGCAGCATGGTCTTGGTGCGGCTCCAATCCACAGGGATCTGACTGGGTTACTCTTCTAGCCCGCGAACACTCCGGCTCCTTGCTAGCGAACGTCGAATCCTTAGGTGAACCTGGCCACATTGATGGCCGCTGAGTACTTTTGAATGTACTCGCAAGCAAACCATACCAACATATACACCAAGCAAAGCAAACCGTGGCATTCAGGCATGCATTTGTTATCTTAACAGTATTAACTATCATGTTATGATAGGATTATCCAGCAAGATTAAACATCTAGCAGCATTAATCATCATGTTATAGCAGGATTATCTAGCATGATAATTACTGAAGTAAATGCAGTAAAGTAAAGTATATCAGGTAAATGATCCGAACTCCGAATATGCTCACGATCCAAATCTGATCCAAGCTTTGCGGTCACCCGACCACTCATCTCATAGCCAACTCATGGCTAGCATTCCAACCTTTGACATCATCTGATGTCCATGCATCCTTACTGCAAGTCTGACCAACCTTACCATTTCTCTGGTTTAGTCTTAGCAATAACATTATATAGTTTGTTCCTCCAGACTTGACATAGACCAAATAGGGGCCTATACGAACTGTCCATGACCGAGGACGTGGTTATTCGAATAGATTTACACTCTGCAGAGGTTGCGCACTTTACCCACACCATGGAGCGCCTGGCCTCATACTTTAGTACATGTTCCCATTCGGGTGGACCAGTGCTGCTCCAACAAAACTCGGTCTATTGCCTGGCACTCTTACGGTCCCACCGACAATCATACCCTCCCAGGGTCATGTCCGGGTGGCCCCTGTGTCACCCCGTGACACCTGCCACCATCGTGGCCAAACAAAACTGTCCCAAACGGGGACGTGCGCACATAACCAAACTGGGCTCACAGGATTATCGTCGTCTACCTGATCAGGGCAGCACGCACGCATAACCCTCCCTAGTTGGTGGTACCGACAAGAGGCAAGACAATAGACAAAGTCAGGGCCGTCCCATACCGAAAAATGTGGCTGCACGGGTAAGTCCGGATAGGTTGTTGTCATTATTAAGTCACATTTCATAATATTGCCATAACAGTAACCATGCATGAGGTAACAATTATGAAAACATAACAACTATCTCCATACATCATCACAACGATTCACTAGTGCGACCATATGATGAGCATTGGCAGGTAATGAAAATAGCAAGTTCAACTTAGCAGGAGTTTAACTACTACTAACACAGGCATATTTATTAATTAAACACGCAAGAATAACACAGAGCAATGCTTTAGGGCATATATC
Organism: Elymus sibiricus; assembly: GCA_039707655.1. NCBI lineage: Eukaryota > Viridiplantae > Streptophyta > Magnoliopsida > Poales > Poaceae > Elymus > Elymus sibiricus. The sequence continues at coordinate 262,663,878 of CM077674.1, forward strand.
AGATGGTCGGCTTGCCTGGGGGTCGAGGAATACTCCGGGAAGAAGTGCGATCACCTCGCGGAAAAATCACCGGAAAGGGTTCTCTCTCGGAGGGGCTGATAGAAGGGCAAGGGCAAAATGGTCATTTTCATAGTGTGGAAACATTATGAAAATGATTCCATCGGAACGGGCTCGACGAACTGAAGTAGTGGGCTTTGGAATCACCTGATTCGGAGTTACGGTTGAAGAGAAACGGCCGTTCGTTCGTTAAGCGGAGGAAAGGACAGAAAACTGTCCATTCCAGCTCCTAATGGATGAACGTCCGCTAAATAGCCGTTTTGGCCGCGGCTGAGAAAACGAACGCGCATTTTACAGATTACGCTTTCAATAACAGAAAGCGTACTTTCTGCAAATAGCGTGGCGGAATACGCTTTGACCAGTGGAAGGCGTATTTAGGAAATACGCTTCCACTTAACTCAGTCAACGGGCCCGGCTGAGTCAGCGCACAGATTATGACACGCGGGGCCGACGGCATCTTCTTCTTCTCCTCTCCTGGTTGTCTCCTCGCCGCGACAGAGAGAGGCAGGGGCGAGCCGGCCGCGGTTCTGGCCGTCGCCTCGCCGTTTCAGGAGGCCGGCCGGCGAGCGTAGGGACTCGGCCACTCCTCTCCGCGCCCGTGGGTGGCCGCACGGTCACCGGGGATGGCCTACCAAGCCGATGCCGCGGCTCGAGGCACGACGGCCGAACGGCAACAGAGGGGCCGCGCCGGCAGGGCCTCCCCGGCGGGAATGGAGATGGCGGCGACTCCACTGGCTCCTGGGGTGGTCGGGGACGCGGACAGGGAGGAGGGGAAGGGCCGGGGCGCTGGGCTAGCAGAGGGAGATCGGGGCAGAGCTTCGGCCATGGAGATCGCGGGGAGAGGGGAGGGGTTCTGGAGCTCGACTAAGAGGAGGGGGAGGTGGCTGGTGAGGCAGGGGAGCTCGGGGGCGCTATATATAGCTGCGGGGAGGGCTCTGGACGCCGGAGGAAGCTCCGAGAAGCCCGGTGTCGTGGCGGCGCTCGAGCGGAGCACCTCCTGTCGGCACGCCCGGCCAGGGAGCTAGGGGACGAGGCGGAGCAGAGGAGCAGGCGACGTGGGCGAGCAAGGGGAGCTGGGCGGCGAGCTGGGACAACCAGAGGGGACCGGACGGCGACTGTTGCCACAGTTCGCGCCGGCTGCCTACTAAAGTCGTGGTCACCACCGGCACCACGCGTCCAGGGCATTGTAGCGACCTCAAATCATGTCAACTAGATAGATCAGAGGTCAGTGAGTTGACCTGTGAGAGTTTGGATGGAAGTGGGGGCAAGAGCTGACTGATTTGAGCTCACAATGCTTCTGCACAGAAACTTGGACGGATTCTTGTGGAGAAATGGATGAGAGAGGGGAGCTGAATCCTTGTCACAATGAGATAGGGTAGGAAGGACTAGGTGATGACAAAATTTGAAGCAATTTGGATCTCATTTGCATATACTTCCTTTGCAAATGCAGATTCTGGTCCAGAAACTAAACTTGGAAGCTGCACTCATATGGCCTGATGAATTGAGCTAAATTTTGGTGGGGAGTGATGATTTGGAGGTATGAAGGTACTGGAAAAGTTTCAGCTCATTTGGAAATGCCAAAGTGGTACTTCCTTCACAGAGCTTGGATCTGGACAGAAACTAGATGGAATTTTTGGGAGAAAATGGCTAGATAAAATGATGTGAATTTTGTCATACTCACATCATATATGGAATTTGAGGTCCTGGATTAATTTGAGAATTTTTGAAGCAATATAAAATATAGTTGCTTCATAACCTCAAAATTGGTCCAGAAACAAGAACTGGATGATGCACTCAAAATTTAATCTGTGGAACTTGGGATCTTGATGGAAATGATGAAGATATGGATAGGAGAAGCTCCACAAATTATTTGGGATTTCTCCTGGCTACCAAAATGGTAGCTCCTTTGGAAAGTGCCCAAAATGCAATATTGGCTTTAAATAGGAAAAGGCAATTTCCTTTATTTAATTATGGCCAATATTTTTGTGAGAGCTCAATATGATCACAAAGAATATCTCCACAAGTTTTCATGAACTTTGGAGATGGATAGATATTTTCCTGGATTTAATTCCTTTAACTGGCAGAAAAAGGAATTAATTTTAAATGAAAAATATTTCAAATGACTTGGCAATATTTTTGCATATCCAGGTTTTAAAAAGATAGGATGATCACTGGAAGAAATTTGGGAGGCAAAAGATCAAAGGAAATTGGGGTTCCTTTGTAACGGAAGGAATTAGGGTTTCCCTTCCGGTAGACCGGAGAGTAGGGTTTTGGTGGCAAAATACTGAGAAAATATCTGGGGTGGCAAGGTTGGTCTGGAGAGAATCTCTGGTGGGTTAGGAGAGGCAAGGCTAAATGACCATCTTCATATACCCAAGAGCGAGAGAAAATCCAATAACACCGAAAAAAAGACGGGAGTCAAATCCCGCGAAGGAAAAAAAGAAGGAGCAAAAACCAGGGTGTCACAACAACGTTGATAAGTCGCCTGTGCACACTTCAGACCAAACGGCATGGACGTATAGCAGAAAGCTCCAAAAGGCGTGATGAAAGCCGTCTTTTCCTGGTCCTCCTGCATCATCTTGATCTGATGATAACCTGAATAGGCATCCAGAAAGCATAAACATTCACAACCCGCCGTGGCATCAATGATCTGGTCAATACGGGTGTCGGAGTCTAGGATCTGTGTCCAAGAAACTTCTCCAAGAACTTAGGATTCGAACTCTGGGGGACTTTGCTTGGCAACCTACGACACGATGGCAAATACGGCGGGAACACGACGCGCTCGCCGGCTCTCACCGGTCACTAAGGGGACGCGCGAGCTACCCAGGTTCGGGCCACCGTGCGGTGTAATACCCTACTCCTGCTTGTGTTGGATTGCTCTGTGGTGGAGAGCTTGTGCTCGAGGTACAAGAGGTGTGGAGGAGAATGGGTCGATCGCCTTACATGGAAGCAGCCCTGCCCCTTTTGTAGTGCCTTGGTCCTCTTTCCCAAAAATATCAGCGGGAAAGGGTTGCCACAGGGCGGCAATTCAAAAGGGGGACAAGAGCGCAGGCTTATCCTGACTAAAGGCGGTCTCCCCCTGCTAAAGCGGCTCCTTGTGACGCGCTGGTGGGCTTGGCGATGACCTCCGTCCTGGCGCGCTGATCCGTCCTGATCTTCTATCACCAAAGAGGAAAGCCTTTGGGACTTGCTTTGGGGGAGGCAGACGCCGCTGCTCCCTTATCATTAGAATGGAAGCTGGGCTTTGTCGCGCCCCGCTGTCCTTATCCTGACAGCGGGACGTCACCCATGTGCTGGGCACGGAACCCCCTGGCTAGCGCCGTATGACTTGCTTCGTGAGAAGACCTCGCGAGGGGAGCCTCACGAGGGAACCTAGTGCTTGGTGGCCTCGGCAGGGCCTGGCCTGGCGGGGAGGGGCCTCGCGAGGCCCGCCCCTCGCGAGGCGGCTTCCTTCGGAGCGGCCGAGGCAAGGCCACTCTCATGGGCCCGCCCGAGCGCGGTCCTCTGGGCCAGAGGCAGACGAGCCGTGGTACCTTAGTTCCCACTGGGCCGAGAGTAGCCCTCGGGCCCGCGGTGTACACGTTCCGCCCGGTTAGGGACGAAATGGTGCGGTTCCCATCGAGCTGCCGGGCCCAGAGGCGACATGTGGCGGCTTTCGCGGGGAGGGTCGCCCCCACTCCCCAGGACGCCTCGGTAACCGCCGTCTTGGCGATAAAGCCTGCCCGCTCGAGGCGCAGGCGCGTCATTGCTCCTCGTCCCCATCTTGCCCTTCGTCTCGCCCAAGCAGCTTCTCCGTTGCTCCTCCCTCAACTTCCAATCTCTCTGCCGCCATGGCCCCTTGCAGGAAAGGGAAGAAGAAAACCGCCGAGCTGGGGTCGTCGGTCCCGTCGGGGCCGGGGCCCGCGCTGCTGAAATCTGTGATCCTCAACGAGGAGGGCCTAGACAAGGTGCGGCCGATGACGGCCAGCGCCCACAACGGGAACGGGGCGACGAAGATCTGGCTAGCGTCGCGTCCCGCGGCGCAGCGAGGGGGCACGACCTTCCCATTCTTCCTCCACTCCGTCTTCGCCGGCCTGGTGCCTCCCTTCTCCGACTTCTTCAACGCCGTGCTCAGCCACTACCAGGTTCATGTGCTGCACCTGCACCCAAGCTCGGTCCTTCTTCTCTCCATCTTCGCCTACCTCTGCGAGGCCTTTCTGGGGGTGCTGCCATCCGTGGCCTTCCTCTGGAAATTTTTCCGCCTCCGACTGACCGAGGAGGACCAGCGCTCGGGCTGCGTGTCATTCCAGATGGTCGCGGGCATGCTCGCGCACATCATTGACATGCGGCTCCCCGAGGAGGTGGAAGGTTTTAGGGAGCGCTGGGTCTACATGGACGTGCGCCAGTACAACCCCTTGCTCGAAATCCCGGAGGCGCCAGCGATGCCGAGCTCCGGGTGGGGGCCCGCCGAGCTGACCGAGGCCACGCTGGGGCCAGTCATGGCGAGGATGCGAGTGCTCCAAGCGGCAAGGAGTTCGTGCGCAAGCGCATTGCCCCCCTCCAGAGGCGCCTTCGCCCGGTATGGACCCACTCAGGCCTGGGGGACCCCATGAGGCTGAGCCCCGATCGCCTTGCCCCGGAGGTGGTGGAGGGGCTGGTGAACGTTCTCCTTGCCGCTGCTCCAATTTACTGCTTCGGAAACCGGGAGGACGTGCGGGCCGGCATGCCACTGTTTGATCAGTGGGGGCTTGTGCCCCCGGGTCATGTGGGACCCCGTGACAATCCGGTCCAGGTGCTGCCGCTTCCCGGAGGCGAAGGCGACACCAAGGCGGCGGCCGCGGCGGACGCCTGGAGTGAGGCGGCAGCCTCCGAGCCGACTCACCGCCTGTCGATGGCAGGAACCGGCAGCGGCGGTAGCAGTGACGCCGGGGGGCCCCGAGATGAGCCCCAGCAATCTGCGCCCCGAATGGAGGAAGCCCTTGGCGCGGAGAACCCCGCGGCTGGCGTGGCGATCCCGCCCACCGAAGCCTCGGGAGGGGGCCTAGACAGGCCCCACGGCGGGGCCTCAGGATGGGGTCCCAAAGAGTCCTGAGGGGGCGGAAGCGGCAGCCGCCCTGGAGGGAAGCTAAGGAAGCGGCGATGGGTCCCCAGAGACGAGTAAGTCCCCCTGCCTCACGCGTTCCTTACGTCCACTGCCTCATCTTGCACGGCTCGGCTTGATCCCTAGTTATGCAGTAGGGGCTCCCCGCCGAAGAAGAAGGAGGGTGTCCAGGACGAGGATGCCAGAGAGCCCGCCGGGGCTCAGCGGGAGTTGGGGGCGGTTGGCGCACCGGCGCCCCCAACGATCCCCGCGAAGTGGGACAGAGTTGTAGAGGAGGGGTCTGCGGGATCTGCCCAGCCTCCCGAGGAGGCCTTCCCTCCTGCCAGAGAAAGGGTGCCTCCGGAAGGGGCCCACCCCGAGGGGGAGGCGGGCACCGACGCGGCGGCTACCGCAAGCCTCGAGCGATCACCAGGGCGCCACGAGCCGGAGGCGGCCGCACCCAGTCCTACCCGCACGGGCGGGCGGCCGGCAGGGGCAGAGGCCGAGGCGGAGGTCGAGGTGGATCCTGGCCGCCTGGAGGGGAATGAGGCCCCCTCAAACAGAGGCCTGGGCGGATCCGATGATGCAGCAGCCCCCAAGCCCCCAGAGCCACGAAGGGCGGAGACGGAAGGGACAGACACGCCCGGGACCCTTCCCCTGGTGAGCCGCAGCATCCTATCATGGATCGGGACTCTCTGCATACCCGGTCGGCCGTCAGCTCCCTAGAGGTCGAGCTTGTGGCTGAGGAGGAGAACCTCCGCTTGGAGCAGGGGCGCGTTACGGCCCGCGAGGCCCGGCTAGGCTCCCGCGAGGAGGCGGTCACCCGGCGTGAGAGCAAGGTGGCGGTCCTGGAGATGGACATGGAGATCTGGGAGTGCGAACTTCTGCGGACCACCATCGAGCAGGAGAGGGAGCGAGAGCGCTTGGAGCATCTGGACCGTATCGTGGCGGCCGGCTAGGCCACCTACCAAGAACGCCTCGTGAAAGGCAACACGACGCTTGAAGAAAGAGCTGCGAGGTACAGGGCCGAGATCGACAAGCGGGGCCAGGAGGAGGTTGCGAAGAAGGCAAAGGCCCTAGTGGACACTTACTCCAACAACCTAAAGAAGCAGGAGGACCGCTTCACGAAGAGGCACGGCGAACTCGACGCCGAAATTGCCAAGCTCAAGCGGCAGCTCGCGGCGTCGGAAGCCGAGAGGCGGAGCACGGCGGAGCTCCACGCCACGACTCGCCATGAGCTGGAAGACCTCCAGGCTCAGGTGGGCGAGGTTAGCGACGAGGCACAGCGGGCCCGCGACGAGGCCGCCCGAGGGCGCGGGGAGGAGCTCTAGCGCTCCAAGATGTTCCGCGAGCTCATGGGGCGCGCTCGCAGTGCCGTGGCTGCTTTCTCGGTCGAGAGGGTGGAGGATTCCCTGGAGACTGACGACGCCAGCTACCTAGCCTTGTTCACAAGGCTCGTGGAGCGGCTGCAGGCGAGCTCCACCCGGTGGGACGAGATCCGCGACACTGAGTGCCGCGACCTCCTGCGCCAGGCGTCGACCCAGGTCTTCAGCAACCTACTGCGCGTTGATGGCAGCTTCAACTTCGACCAGGTGTTGTCCCCGTTTCCCGAGGAGCTCCAAGGCAAGCTTGCGAGGGCAGTGGAGGACCATGTGGCGAGCCTGCTGGAGCGCTTCGCGCCCGTCGGGGAGGGGTCTGGCGACGACGGCAATCCAGTAGTCGACGACGCCGACGGTGGCTCCGCTGCCTGAGGCCCTGTGCTCACCTTCATGTAACAGAGTGGATGCAGCCCTGAGGGGGCGTGAAGACATTTGTACGGCACTTTTTGGTGTTAAGCACTTGATGATCCGCGTGTTTTTGTTTTCCTCCCGAGGCCTTTATTTCCCTTTTACATTGCCTTTGTGCCCTGTGTCGTTGGGACCCAGTCCCCGAGGCAGGCTACACCGTCGCTAGGATGCCCAGAGCGTGCGCTCGGCAAGGCCAGAGGGTGTAGGGATCTTAGGGCTAGTAGGAGTCCCTGAGGCGCGATGCTCAGGGTCCTCCCCTTGACGCGCATGCGGCTCGTGCCAAGGAAGTCAGGAGGCCACGAGAGAGAAACGAGAGGGAAGGGACCTGAGGGGTGCTTTAGACTTAGCTCTTTTGAGGCGTGCGGCTTGGGGCGAGTCCTTCGTAGGGCACAACTCATGAGGCGCAGTCCCTCGTGAGGCCCTCCGTCTCCCGAGGGGGGGGGCTCCTGAGGCCTTCGTACCCTGCACCAGGAAAACTGCCAAGTTTTTGCAAATAGTGCAGCAGGGCGTGCTCGCGAGGTTGCCTGTGGGTGTTACGCGAGGAGACAAGAGCACCAAGGACCTAGTGAGGTGACGTGCACGGGAGCAGGCCCACGAGCCAGAGCTCAGTCGCTTGGGTTTTCCAGTGCTGCTGGGACTGACCCGAGCACAGACACCGTGCCCAGCCCCCGCTCGGGTGACAGGCACGGGTGAGACCATGAGCGCACGCCCTGCGGCGGCAAGCACACAGGGTTTTGAAGGAAATAAGCTTTACTGATGCATGAAGCAAGTTCATTACATAACAGAAAGATACATGCTGCCGTGTTCGACACGGGTCAGCTTGAGGATGTGATGGCCGAGGGCCCCTCAAGTAAGCCGCCAGTGTGGAGCATGGGGCATCTGCTAGCGCTGAGCATGGGGCTTCCACTAGAGTGGGAAGGAGCTCTCACGTGCCGAAGGCAGCGCGGGTAGAGAGAGCCCCGGAGCGTGTACAGCTCCATGTCGCTCGTATCCGTGGGGCACGGATAGAACCTACGGTGATGGCGGGTGTTCCATGTGTTTGGTACCGGAACACCCGCCTCCGTCATGAGTGGGGCCGCGGTGGCCCGGTGGGTGAGTGTTAACCACCTCCGTATTCCTTGCGATGTGGGGCTCCAGGCTCATGTGCATCAGCCTCGCGAAGGTGGCTGCGGCACCCTCCAGGCCGAACGGCATACGCATGAGCCAGGGCGAGCCTGCGGCAATGCGTGGAGGAGGGAAGGGGCCTGCGGGGCAAGCCTGGTTGAGGGCGATGAAGTCGACGCACATGCGCACGCTATCGCGTGGCCTGGCGACGGTGATGAGGCTGGCGATCCTCTTGGGGTTGGGGGCTTCACGTGCGATTCCAGCATCCTGGGGCTTGTTGACTTCTTGGGTGACGACTTCCTTCTTCTTGGGCGCTTAACGATATTCCTCACGCTTGACGGGCCGCGTGCTCCGGCACGCGGCTGAGTGGTGCTCGATCACCTCCCTCGGTAGGCTGGGCGCGCCTGATGCTGTCCAAGCCAACGCATCAGGGCAAGCCCGGAGGAAGGTGACGAGCGCGCCTTCCTATTTGAGGGAGGGCCCGCCACCAGCGGCGAGGGAGGGGCCTGCTTCGCCCCCAACCAGCGACGCCTTCTTGGACTCGACCCGCTCCTGAGGGAGCAGGGGTTTCTTCTTCACGGGCGTTTCCTCGGCAGGCCCAGGCGCGTCCTCATCGGCCGGGTACGAGACGGAGGCAGTTTTGTAGGCGTGCTCGAGGGTTTGCAGCGCATCCTACTCGTCGCAGCGGACGGTGAGGGTACCGCGGCTGCGGGCATTTTGACGAGGCCGTAGGCGTGGTGGGTTGCGGCCATGAACTTGGTGAGCGTCGGGTAGCCCAAGATAGTGTTGTAAGGCAGGCCGATGTGAGCCACATCGAAGACAATGAACTCCGTACGGTAGTTCTTGCAGGTGCCGAAGGTGACGGGAAGGCGCACCTGCCCCAGGGGGACAGCGGAGCCGTCGGTGACGCCCGAGAAGGGCCTGGTGGGCATCAGGCGCTCGTAGGGCACTTGAAGCGTCTCGATGGAGATCACGTTGAGGCCGGCGCCTTCGTCGATGAGGGTCTTGGTGACAGCGACGCCTTCTGATGGTGGGGGTGCACAACAGGGGGACGGCACCCACGCCCTTCGTGGACTTGGGGTGGTCGCTGGCGTCGAAGCCGATGGGGAACTCAGACCACTTGAGGCGGCCGATGGACTCTAGCATCGGGAGGGCCGCGTTCACCTCCCGAGAGAACTGCTTGAAGTGGCGGTTGGATGGAAGGGCCTGGGCCCCGCCGAGGATGCAGGCCACCCTGCGGGGCTCTTGGTAGCCCCCAGCGTTCTCAGTGGGAGGGGAGTCGTTGGCGCGTATTGGAGCGGCGTTGGCCTGAGGGTCAGCCTGCCGCGGCTGGTCCTGCCAGCCCTGACGGTTGTTGTCGCCAGCACCGTTGTTGTGGTTGTCGCCCCAGCGGCCACCTCCGCTGCCGCCAGCGTGGCCCTTGCCGCGCTCCTTGCGGTGCTCGGTGCGGCCCTTGCGAAGCAGCTTGAGCTCATGGCAGTCTTCTGTGTTGTGGGAGTTCATGTTGTGGTAGGCGCAGAAAGGGCGGGCATCCTTCTTGGCCTCGCCATGGTCGCGGCCGCGCTTGTAGTCCGGCTCCACCGCGAGCATTGCTGGGCCCTTGCGCTTGATGTCCTTGGCCTTGGGCTTCGCCGCGTCAGGCTCAGCGTCAGCATCGTTGTGGAGGAAGAGGCGTCCCTCTTCGGCCTGGGCGCAGCGGTCGGCGAGGACGAATAGCTCTGCCGCGGAGTCTAGCTCGTCCCTGACTGAGAGCTTCTCGCGGATCTTCATGTCCGTGATGCCACTGGTGAAGGCGGAGACGATCGCGGCGTCGGAGGCCTTTGGGATCTTGTGGCGCACCTGGCTGAAGCGCTGGATGAACTTGCGAAGGGGCTCGCCGGGGCACTGACGCACGTTCCGCAGGTCGTTGATCGTGAGGGTGCCGTCGCTCGTGCCCTTAAAGTTGGCGACGAACTGCTTGCACAGGTGCTCCCATGAAGAGATGGACGCCTCGGGGAGGTTCATGAGCCACGAGCGTGCAGTGTCCTTGAGGGCCGTGGGGAACCAGTTCGCCATGACCCGATCGCCCCCCCTCGTGGCCTGGATGCTGATGGTGTAGAGCAGGAGGAATTCCGTGGGGTTTGCGGTGCCGTCGTAGCGCTGAGGGAGCTCTGGCCTGAACTTGTCGGGCCACACCATGCGACGTAGCTCAGGGGCGAGGGCCAGGTAGCCCCAGTTGGTGACGGCTCCACCGTTGAGGGCTGCGCGGTTCTGGCGCCCAGCCATGGCGACGTCATGGAGGACGCGGTCCTGGCGGTCGCGCGCCCTCTTAAAGGGCCGCGCGCGCGTCAGGGGCGCGTGGTGGATGATCTGGCAGCTGTCGCCGTCGCCGCCCGGAGCGAGCGAGCCGCCTGATGGCTCCGGGGCGCGCGCGGCGGGGCGGCGCTCGGCCACGTCGCGGTCCGAAAGAGGAGGAGGAGGCGCGTCGCTGCCCGGCCCGGTCCGCGTGGGACGGTGGAGCAGACGGGAAGCGGGAGGGCACCTGGCCATCGCGCGCGGCGTCGACGAACTCGGTGATGCGCCCAAGCCAGGCGTCGTAGGCATCCTCGGTGGGGCGGTAGCGCAGCAGCTCCTGCGCCATGAGTAGCGTGGCGCGCAGAGCGGGTGGATCGCGACGCGCGAGCGAGGAGGTGGCAGTGGAGGGGCCGTGCGCCTGCTCGTTCACTGACGAGTGGGCGGAGGAGGCCACGCGTTCCCCAACAGGCTCGGTGGCGGCGCGAGGGCGTCGCCCAGGGGCACCACAGGCGGCTGGCACCGCGGGGACCCTGACGGCGGCGCGGCGCACGACGCATTCCCGGCGAGCGGCGGCGGCGTCCATGTCGATGCTGGCGTCGAGGTCGAAGGCGCGAAGACGGCAAGCCCCCCTACCTGGCGCGCCAAATGTCGGAGTCTAGGATCTGCATCCAAGAAACTTCTCCAAGAACTTAGGATTCAAACTCTGGGGGACTTTGCTTGGCAACCTTCGACACGACGGCAACTATGGCGGGAACACGACGGGCTCGCCGGCTCTCACCGGTCACAAAGGGGACGCGCGAGCTACCCAGGTTCAGGCCACCGTGTGGTGTAATATGCTACTCCTGCTTGTGTTGGATTGCTCTGTGGTGGAGAGCTTGTGCTCTAGGTACAAGAGGTGTGGGGGAGAATGGGTCGATCTCCTTACATGGAAGCAGCCCTGCCCCTTTTGTAGTGCCTTGGTCTTCTTCCCCAAAAATATCAGCGGGAAAGGGTTGCCACAGGGCGGCAATTCAAAAGGGGGACAAGAGCGCAGGCTTATCCTGACTAAAGGCGGTCTCCGCCTGCTAAAGCAACTCCTTGTGAAGCGTTGGTGGGCTTGGCGATGACCTCCGTCCTGGCGCGCTGATCCATCCTGATCTTCTATCACCAAAGAGGAAAGCCTTTGGGACTTGCTTTGGGGGGAGGCAGACACCGCTGCTCCCTTATCATTAGAATGGAAGCTGGGCTTTGTCGCGCCCCGCTGTCCTTATCCTGACAGCGGGACGTCACCCATGTGCTGGGTGCAGAGCCCCACGGCTGGCGCCGTATGACTTGCTTCGTGAGAAGGCCTAGAGAGGGAACCTGGTGCTTGGCGGCCTCGGCAGGGCCTGGCCTGGCGGGGAGGGACCTCGCGAGGCTTGCCCTTCGCGAGGCGGCTTCCTCCGTAGCGGCCGAGGCAAGGCTACTCTCACGGGCCTGCCCAAGCGCGGTCTTCTGGGCCAGAGGCAGACGGGCCGTGGTACCCTGGTTCCCACTGGGCCGACAATGGGGTAGAGCAAAGGGATCACTGGGACAAGCTTTATTCAGGTCCGTGTAATCAACACACATTCGCCAAGTCCCGTTTTTCTTCAGAATAAGCACCGGATTAGCCAGCCACTCTGGATGAAAAACATCAACGATAAACCCAGCAGCTAGGAGCCGAGCCACTTCCTCGCCAATAGCTTTCCGCCTTTCCTCATTAAAATGATGGAGATACTGGCGAACTGGTTTAAACTTAGGATCCACATTAAGGGAGTGCTCAGCGAGTTTTCTCGGTACACCTGGCATGTCAGAAGGTTTCCATGCAAAAATGTCCCGGTTCTCACGGATGAACTCGATGAGCGCGCTTTCCTATTTGGGATCCATATTCGCCCCGATGGTAAATTGCTCAGAAGAGTTACCAGGGGTGAAATCCACTTGCTTGGTGTCTCTGGCCAACTTGAATTTGAGAAAAGGGTCGGACTCAGTCGTTGGCTTCTTCAGAGAGGTTCTGTCAGCCGGGTCAACATTGTCTTTGTAGTACTTCAGCTCTTCTGCCGCATAAGCTGCATCGCCTTCCTCGCACTCAAGTGCAACTTTCCGATTACCCTCAACAGTAATGGTACCCTCCGGACCAGGCATTTTTAATTTCAGATAAACATAGCATGGACGTGCCATGAACCGCGCATAAGCCGGCCTCCCGAAGAGGGCATGATAGGGGCTTTTAAGCTTGACCACTTCAAAAGACAAGAGCTCCAAGCGATAATTAAATTCATCGCCAAAGGCCACCTCCAAAGAAATCCTGCCAATGGGATAAGCCGACTTGCCAGGGACAATGCCATGAAAGACTGTAGTGGAAGGGGTGAGCTGTTTCTCAGACAAGTTCATCCGTGTGAAAGTATCATAGTAAAGGATATTGATGCTGCTGCCGCCATCCATGAGCACTTTTGTTAACATATAACCGCCGACTTGTGGTGCCACCACCAAGGCCAGATGGCCGGGGTGATCAATGAACTCCGGATGATCCGCCCGACTCCAAGTGACCGGCTGTTCCGACCAGTTCAGGTAATACGTGACTGCCGGCTCAACCAAGTGGGCGGCTCTCCGCTGAACCTTTCGATCACGCTTGCAGGTACTGGTGGTAAAAACATGATACTGGCCACTGTTCAACTGCTTCGGATTTGTCTGGAACCCGGACTAGCCACCTTGATTCTGATTTCCTTGGTTGTTGTGCTGATTATTGCCTCCAGCATTACCAGCTCCTTGAAACCCGGCATTCTGACCGTGGTTCCCCTGGAACCCGGGGCCTGCGAAGTGCCCTTGTGAGCCGACTCCCTGGTTGCTGGGTCCAGGGTTGCCAGGGTGTCCTCCGTTGCCGCCTCCGTTGTGATGATTCTGAAATATCCTCTTGGAGAACTCTTGCATAATGTAACAGTTTTTCCCATGAATGGGTAGACGGCTTACCATCAAAACTGTGTTTGGGACATGGACCCTTGAGAGCCTCCTCAAAGCTACGAGGGCGATTACCGGAAAAAGTTTTTCTGGAACCATTGTTCTGGCGCTGACTCTTCCCACCAGTATTGGTGTTTGCCACCAGATCAGAGCCTCCCTCATAATTCCTACGCTTGTTGCTGTTATTGGCCTGCCCATTGCTATTGTTCTGTTGGTGAGCCTTGCCACCGTTTTTCATGCCCTTGCCCGATTTCTCATCATCAGACATCGGGTCCTTTGTGCTATCTGACTCGGCATACCGAGTTAAAATATCCATAAGATCGCCCATATCCTGGACCTTCCACTTGAGCCGCCCCAACTTCTGGACCAAGGGCTGGAACTTGCAGTTTTGCTCCAGGACAAGTACTGCCTGCTGGGCTGTGATACTATCGAAGGAATGTATGACCTCTGCAACCCGGCAAGACCAATGATGTGCCGACTCATCCTCGCGCTAAACACAATGTTCGAGATCAACAATTGTGGTCGGACGCTTGCAGGTCCCTTGGAAATTTTTGATGAAGCGCTCCTTCAACTCTTGCCAGGTGTTAATGGAATTTGCCGGCAAGTTTTTCAACCAGGTACATGCTGGACCTTCCAACATGAGAGGTAGATAACGTGCGCAGACCACCTCACTAGCCTCCATCAGATCCATAGCTAACTCATAACTCTCTATCCATTCAGTCGGCTCCAGATCAGCTATGTAATTAGGCACCTTGCAAGGACCCTTAAAGTCCGGCGGCATCCACGCATCTCGCAATGCCGGGACTAAACAAGGCGTTTCAATTATCCGGCTCGACAGACCACCTGTACGAGCGGCTGTCCGGGTTTGCGACAGGTGGGGTTTGCACAATGGGCTGATTATATGCCGTGCCTGCGTTCCCCTCTTCTAACGCTCGCAAAGCCCGAGCGGCATCCACAATTGCCTGTGCATTCGGGATTTCTGGCTGCTACTGATTTAAGAGCGGTTGCGCGACCCTTCTGCGTTGTGCACTACTAGAAACTGCCGGCGACTCAGGGCGTCGGCTCCTGCTGCGGCTCTGATGGGGGGGTAGAGTGCAGCCGATGTTGACTATGGGAGTAGTTTGCCTGCTGCGTCACTGCTGTTTTGATCATCTCAATGGCGTTCCTAGACTCAACTTGAGTCGGACCATCTCCTTCAATCGGAATTGCTGCCAAGTTGTGAGTTGCCACTAGTACATTGTCAATCGGGTTGGAATAGTGTCCAATTAGGGTCCGGAACCGGTGAGGCAGCAACTGCTGCTGTGGAACCGGCGTCTGATGTTGAGCCGGCTCCCTCTGCTGAGCCGGCTACCGCGGCGGTGGCCCTCCTTGGGACATAATACCATCCCCCGGGTTTACCGGAGCCTGTGGATCATTCGGTGTAGTGCATAGCTGAGTTGGCTCAATCTGGGCCGGAAGCCGGCTTTGATGCCGCCTCCGGTGGACGAACTCCAATTCGGCTTGCCGGTGGCTTAGATAGAGAGCCTCCTCCTCCAAGCGCTTTGTCTCCTCGACAAGCCGAGCTTGTCTTTCCGCCATACGAGTATTTTCCGCATTGACATCCTCTTGGATCTTGGTCAACTATTCGCGGCACTTCGTGATCTCTGCATTGCGCGTGGTAGCTTTTTCTGCAGTCACCGGCTCTGCCAGCAGGGTCGCCAGGGTAGTCATCATCTCCGCAAGCGCCTGCGCCCCTGTCTTTTGTGAGCCGGCGGCGGTCGTGCCGGCTCCTCCTGAGCCGGCGATTGTGAGATTCTGCCCTGCCGCTGGATCTACTGGGTCATGAAGGGGATCACGTCTGTCTGCCATGTAGACCGCGGCAAATTGAGGCGGCTCGAGGGTTTCAGGAAAAACTTCATCAGTACATCCTCCGAGCCTCCCATCATACAATGGACGGATCTACTCCATTTCCCCCATCGATGACTCGCCATTAGATTGCACAAGCATCTCCTCTCCAGACAGCGAATTTTCTAACAAGGCCACCCCCTCGGTGAAACCCACAATGGCATGCGTCCGGCCGGCTCTCGGCGGGCCGGGTCTTGCCTGGCGAGGACTGGCGCGGCGGGCCGACTCGGTGTTGGGAACGGCATCCAACCCGACGGCTGACTCACCGATGACGCCAATGAAGACATGGATCTTGTCGAAGGGGACCCGGTACCCATACTCGATTGAGTCGGCCTCGGGACCCCATCTTGAGTCGTCGATGTAGAGCTTGCCATGGCGACTCTTGGTCATCTGACCGATCGCGTATCCCTCGATCCCTACCGAAGCTCCCGCCAAGAACTCAACTCCACTGTGCGTAGGCCCCACGGTGGGCGCCAACTGTCGTGGTTTTGTCACGGCCGATGCCCTAGTGAAAGGACTTGGTGATGAGGCCATCGCACGAAGGTGGAAGCTTGACGGGGTTGATCGGGAAGCGAAGGACACAGGATTACCCAGATTTGGCCCCTCACGATGGAGGTAAAAGCCTACGTCCTGCTTGTTTGTTATTACTTGGATCTCGATTACAAGGATGCAGATTCGCTAACCTAGCTTTCGAGAGATTGCAACTTAGTCTTTCTGCCCTAGGCGCTCCCCTTTATATAACAGGTTGAGCCCTAGGTTTACATGAGAGTCCGGGTCGTAACATTAACCCGTATCCTACTCTTACTCTAGTTATCTTGTTCTCCAAGGGAATTATCCTGTCGGACCTCTCCTCCACGAGCCAGCCCATACATTAAGCCGGCCTCCACACCGGGTCTCCCTCGAGCCGGCCCATCACGGATCTTCAAAGCCCTGCAGTATGATGGCCCGCTGAGCTTCATGGCTTCATAGCCAGGTCATCGTCCTGGCGGGTCTCCATGCTGGGAAACATCCCCAACAGCCACCTTACTGCACTTTTGTCAAACTTGTTACTTGTTATGAATTATCTTGCTATCAAACTACTCATTACCGCTACTTTCAGTGCTTGCAGAAAACACCTTACTGAAAACCGCTTGTCATTTCCTTCTGCTCCTCGTTGGGTTCGACACTCTTACTTATCGAAAGGACTACAATTGATCCCCTATACTTGTGGGTCATCAAGACTCTTTTCTGGCGCCGTTGCCGGGGAGTGAAGCGCCTTTGGTGAGTGGAATTTGGTAAGGAAACATTTATATTACGTGCTGAAATTTATTGTCACTTGTCACTATGGAAAGTAATCCTTTGAGAGACTTGTTCGGGGTATCTTCACCTCGATCGGAAGCAACTAGAGTTGCTCCTCAACCTACTGAACCTACTGAAAATAATTCCTTCGGGTATGATAGAGAAACTGCTAGCTAATCCTTATGCAGGAGATGGAACGGTGCATCCTGATATGCACTTGATATATATAGATGAAATTTGTGGATTGTTAAAGCTTGCAGGTTTATCCGGAGATGGATTTAAGAAGAAGGTATTCCGTTTATCTTCGGAGGGAAAGGCATTGACATGGTATAGGCTATTGGATGATACTGGAACATGGGATTAGAACCGGTTGAAGCTGGAATTTCACCAGAAATTTTATCCTATGCATTTGGTTCATCATGAATGGAATTATATATATAATTTTTGGCCTTGTCAAGGAGAAAGTATCGCTCAAGCTTGGGGGAGGCTTAAATATATGATGCACACATGCCCCAATCATGAGCTCTCAAGAGAAATAATTATACAAAACTTTTAAGCTCGGCTTTCTCATAATGATCAATACATACTCGATACTTCTTTTACTGGTTCCTTTATGAAGAGAACTATTGAATTCAGATGGGATCTTCTGGAAAGAATTAAACGTAACTCTGAAGATTGGGAAATCTACAAAGGTAAAGAGTCAGGTAGAAATCTTGAGTTTGATTGTGTTAAATATTTTTTGGAAACTGATGTTTTTCATAAGTTTAGTACTAAATATGGACTTGACTCTGAGATAGTAGCTACCTTTTGTGAATCATTTGCTGCTTGCTACTTGTAGACTGTGTTGGTATTTCCCCGAAGAGGAGAGGATGATGCAGTATAGTAGAGATAAGTATTTCCCTCAGTTAAGAACCAAGGTTATCAATCCAGTAGGAGAACCACACAAAACCCCTTTAGCAGCACCTACACACACAAAAGCAAACACTTGCACCCAACACAAATAAGAGGGTTGTCAATCCTCTTAGCAGTTATTTGCAAGGATTAATTCTGATAGTGATAGATAGATAAAGTAAAATACTAAATAAAATAAAGGTAAATAAATTGCAGCAAGGTATTTTTGGATTTTAATATATGATAAAAGTAGACCCGGGGGCCATAGTTTTCACTAGAGGCTTCTCTCTCGAACACATAGCATACGGTGGGTAAACAAATTACTGTTGGGCAATTGATAGAAAAGCAAATAATTATGAAGGATTCATGACAATGATCATGTATATAGGCATCACGTCCGAGACAAGTAGACCGACTCCTGCCTGCATCTACTACTATTACTCCACCCATCGACCGCTATCCAGCATGCATCTAGGGTATTAAGTTAATAAAAACAGAGTAACACCTTAAGCAAGATGACATGATGTAGACAAAGTAAACTCAAGCAATATGATTAAACCCCATCTTTTTATCCTAGATGTCAACAATACAAATACGTGGCATGTCCTTTTCTGTCACTGGGATTGAGCACCGCATGATTGAACCCATCACAAAGCACCTCTCCCATTGCAAGATAAACCAATCTAGTTGGCCAAACCAAATCGATAGATCGGAGAGAAATACAAAGCTATAACAATCATGCATAAAAGAGTTCAGAGAAGACTCAAATATTTCTCATGAATAATCTGATCATAAACTCACAATTCATCGGATCCCAACAAACACACCGCAAAAGAAGATTACATCGGATAGAACTCCAAGAACATCAAGGAGAACATGGTATTGAAGATCAAAGAGAGAAGAAGCCATCTAGCTACTAGCTGGACCCATAGGTCTGTGGTAAACTACTCACACATCATCGAAAGGGCAGCAAGGTTGATGAAGAAGCCCTCCGTGATCGATTCCCCCTCTGGCAGAGTAACGGAAAAGGCGTCCAGATGGGATCGCGGAAGAACAGAGGCTTGCGGCGGTGGAAAGGTTGTCTCTTCTGTCTCTCTGGTATATTGGGAATATTTGGGAATTTATAGCGTTGGAATTAGGTCAGGATGTGCCACGAGGGGCCCACAAGCCTAGGGGCGCGCCCTACCCCCCAGGGCGCGCCTCCCGAGCTTGTCTCTCCCTCGTGGCTCGTCTGGTCTTCTCTCGAAGCTTCGAGGGTCCCTTTTGGTCTAGAAAAAATTAATCCAAAGTTTTTCTTCATTTGGACGCCGTTTGATAATGATTTTCTGAAAAGGCAAAAACAAGCAAAAAACAGCAACTGGCACTGGGCACTGGGCACTGGGTTAATAGGTTAGTCCCAAATAATGATATAGCGTTACAAGTACTTGTCACGCCCAATATGCGGTACTATCCTCAAGGAACTCGAAAGTCCCGCTAAGGATAGAAGCGCATATCGGAGACGCTTCGCAAGGTGGATATCATTACAACATACCATGTACTGAATAGATGAGAATACCAAATAAAGGCTTACACTCGCCACAAGCTACAGCATGAATACATGAATACATCAATACATAGCAATCGTCATACAAAAGAGCAGGATCCAGCTACGGATGAAATCAAACGAAAAAGAAGAACGACATCCACCCTGCTAATCCCAGGCTGCCAACCGGGAACCCATCCTATGATCGATGAAGAAGAAGAAGAAGAAGAAGAACTCCAAAAGCAAACATGCATCGCGCTCACGTCAAATCTCGCTTTACTTGTACCTGCACCTGTTGTTGTAGTAATCTGTGAGCCACGAGGACTCAGCAATCCCATTACCATGGGTATCAAGACTAGCAAAGCTTAATGGGTATGGAATGGATAAGTGGTGAGGTTGCAGCAAGTAGTAAGCATTGTATGGTGGCTAACTTACGAGTACAAGAATAAGAAGAGTAAACTATGCGTAATCGGTCACAAACTAATAACGATCAAGAAGTGATCCTGAACACCTACTTACGAGTCAAACATAACCCCACCATGTTCTCTTCCCGAACTCCCTTGAAAAGAGACGGTCACGGTTACACACGCGATTGGTGTATTTTAATTAGATTTAGTGTCAAGTTCTCTACAACCGGAGGTTATAAATTTCCAAGTCACCACATAACCACGGGCACGGCTTTCCAAAAGATTTAACCCTGCAGGGGTGCTCCAAGTAGTCCATTATAAATTACCACACACATCCGATGGGACATCCTCACACCATGATAACACGATGCTTATGATAAGGAATCCCGGTGGGCAAGCCACTTGTAACAGGCAAAAGTAAACCAGCAAGACCTCCCGGTGAGCCAGATCCGTGTCTAGAGCCACGTGCTCTCTATCTATGGGCATCATCCGTCTATGCATAGTGGACGGTAGCCAAAATACCTCGAGTTGCCTCGAGGTGGCTCCACCGACTGCTAGGTAGGTGGACCAACGGTTGTGTTTTGCCGCTGGCCCGAGTTATGTTGGAATTAAAAGAGTCCCCGAGGTGGCGACCCTCTATGCATTAATTATTAGGTTCATGTTGGCAAATGTTAAAACCAATGTTGGGCCTTGCTGGAGAAGTCTTATCCTAAAACAAGTGATCAGGGGGGTTCCCATATGCCCCACATGTATTAGAAGCGCTCATCAAGGAACATAACACCGGTATTACGGAAACTAGGGCGGCATGAGTGGAACAAACACTAGGCTAAAGGCCGAGCCTTCTACACACAACCAAGTATATAGATGCATTAATTAAATAAGAGATATTGTGATATCCCATAATATCCAGGTCCCAACATGGAACAACCTGCACTGCACCTGCAACAAGCACGCTATAAGAGGGGCTGAGCAAAGCGGTAACATGGCCAAACAACGGTTTGCTGCGATGGTGGAAGGTTAGAGGTTGTATCATGGCATATGGGAGGCTGAACAAACAAGTGGTAGGTAGCGAGACATAGCGATAGCATCGAGACAACTAGCAAGAGAAGATAGTAGTGATATCCAAGGTAATGGTCATCTTGCCTGAAATCCCGCTAGGAAGAAGACCGAATCTATGAAGTAGTCGAACAAGCATAGTCGAACGGATCCTCACACTTCGCAATGTAACCGGTACTATCGAGAAGAAGTACAACCGGAAAGAAGCAAACAACATGGTAAACACACAAGCATAATCATGGCATGATGCACAACCAAATATGATGCATGTCTGGTTTAAATAGGCATGGCATGGCAAAGTGCAACATTCAAACACTACACATTAAGTGAAGCGACGAAACTCCATGTCAATTATTTAGTTCGCTCCCGTTTATGTACATGACAATATTAAATGTTGTTAAACATGGAGGTGAAGCATAATTAATCTACCTATCTAGGCAATTTAAATGAGGCCGGAAACAACACATAACAATTCCAGAAAATCCCCATATGTAATTTTCGAATTTAGTACTGTTTTGCCTAAAACATAATTTTAATGTTGTTAAACAACAAAAGTAAGTGCACCATGTTAATCTACACATTTTTCTAGAACATTTACATATAAAGTTTATTTAATTCGGAGCTACGGTTGTGGAGTTATTAAATGCATGAACATGAGGACTTTTCTGTAAAACAACAGCTCCTGGAATAATTGTCAAATTCGTTGGGCAGGGATAAAAAAAATACGGGCCAAAATCTGAACTGTGCATTGGGCGCAAGATAGCAAAGGTCGCCCTGGCCGCGGGATAGGTAGGTTCGCTCACCAGAGGGTCCTTGGACCGGTCGGTGCAGCGGACGGATATGTTCCGTTTGGTTCATCGAATGGCGCGGAACCGGCGGTGAAGTGAACGACGCAATATAGGATGGAGAAGTGGATGGCGTGGTGCAGGATTCAGTTTGGACGGGAACCGGGAAGAGGCAGGGCAGGCGCGACCGGGATGGAGCGGTCCAGGCGCGGGGGCGAGCGGGACTTGGCGCTGGTCGTGTTCCAGGAAGAAGAGCAAGGTGGCGCGCTGGTGCTTCTGGCGTGCACGCGAGATGGAGACGGCGGGGGCGACCTGGGAAGGGGGCTACCGGATCCCGCCGGACTAGAGGCCGGATGGCGTGCAGTGGCGGGGACTTGGCTTGGCGGCGCGATGCAGAGGATGCTCGTGCGGATGGTCAACGGCGACGCCAAGGACGCGTGGGACTCCGGCGAGCGGCCGAATGATGAGGAATCGCGCGGGAGGCTCTGCAATGCCCTGATCCGGTCCTGATCTGGCTTGCTGCGACGTATACAGGGCGGTGGCATTCGTCGGCCATGGCTGCAACCTGTGAACCATGCGCGCGAGAGAGATCGCGAAGTGAGGAAGAGAAAAACGGAACAGAAGGAAGAGGAGGCAAGGCACGGCGAGCTTTGGTGGCGGCGCACGCTGGCAGGGCCGACGGTGGCAGAGGTGCTACGCTCGGGGAGGACTGAGGCTCTGGATCGGGAGCTCCTCTCCTGATCTGGAGCTTGGGTGCGGGGGCGACGGCGTACGGGCAGCGGTTCGGCTCGGGCCTAGATGGGCTCGGGCGGGCTGGATCTGGGCTCACGGGCCCGGCGGCTGGGAGGTGGGAGAAGGTGGCGGCTATGGAGGTGACGTGGCACTCCCTGGATGGCTGGAGGGGCGCTGGCGGCGGTGCCAAGTGGCAGGGCTGGGTTCGGCCGGCGCGGAGAACGAGGGAAGTGGCGACGCTGGTGGCTGCAAGGAGGGGTGAGGCTAGGGTTAGACTAGGTTTTCCAGACTAGGAAGGGATTCATCTGCTATATATAACAGGTAGGCAATAGGAGGGGGGTTTTGAGGGGTTTCGGAGCCCTCCAATCGCGATCCGACGGCTCCGGTCGGAGGGGTAGATTAGGTGGGTCTGGTGGGCTGTGTAGATGGGCTAGGCTGAGATGAGAGGAAATATGGCAACCCGGCAACAGCTTGTTTTGTGAAACGTCCGACAAATGGACCGGCTATAGTGCCGCTATAGTTTAACCGTTGGGGTATCAAACAAACTCCGAATGCGCCGAAATTTGGCAGGCGGTCTACCTACAATATAACAAGAGCGCACGCCAAGTTTCAACCCATTCCGACAACGTTTTATTCCCACTTAGAAAATAATATTTTAACGATGATGCGGGCATGTGCAAGTGTGGTTGGTCTCAGAACGGTTAACGAAAGGCAACGGGGAGGAGCGGCAACTAGGAATGGATGCAAGTTTTATGAAAACATGCAGATGCAATGCGCATGATGACATAATGAAATGCAACAAGCAAATGAATCACACGGCAAAGACGGAAATAAATGGAAGGCATCTGGAGCATCAGTCTCGGGCTGTCACAACACTCCCCCACTTACAAGATATCTCGCCCCGAGATCTTAGAATGGGAAGAGGAAGAGGAAAATCTAAATTGCTTCTTGGACAAATGAGTGAAACCAAAGAACCTTGAAGGTTGCAAAAAGATGAAGACTGGCACGAGGAACAAGCAAGAATTCCAAACCACTCGGTTGAAACAAAATAGACAATGAACAAGAAAGAAAGAATTCGGACAACACTTCGGCTGAAAAGAGAAGCAAAACTTGATAAGATGAAAATAACTTGAAAAGAGGACACAACACTCCGGTTAAATGGATAAGCAAGGAAAAGAACATGATCTTGACAAAACGATATGATGGGTCAAGGAGAGCAACATCTGAATGCCTCCGAAACGAAAGAATAGAAGCTAAATCTATGGAAAGAAAAGAACGGAGAAACAAATGATAACTTGTACCACAATTGAATTTGAAAAGCATCCTTACAAAGAAGAATTGAACGGAGTTGTTGGAAAATCAACAACGAAAAGAATAAGCTTGTTGTGGGCTTATGGAAAACATCTCAACATTTGAGGTGACAACCTGCCATTAACGGAAAGAATTTGCTTGCTTGAAATCAACGAAGAGATGAAAACTTCTTCCACCGAGATGATAGAGAGCAAGCTTGGCTCATGGTTAATCAACCCAAATAGCAACACTCCTTCAGAAAGGCTTTAGGTGAAATCTATACCAAGATAGCCACGAGAAAGAAATGATGGGTTTAAATATCTCATCCTTGACAATTTTTGACCCATGAAACATGAAGGAAAATTGTCAAGAATGACATAACACCGCCTCAAAAAATAAGGTAGAAAGAATTACACCTCGAAATGCAAGACGAAGAATGCTTGAGCTCCTAAAACAAAACATGTGTTGAACATCATGTATGTTTAGGAGTATAGGTTGATGGATCTTAACTTCGAGAAACAATGTTGAAGAACACTTCGAGAATGAATTAAATCCTTAATGAACCACCATGAAGAAACTCTTGGAAGAACTCCTAAAATGAAAGGATGCTAGAAAAGAAATGAAGCTTGAGAAAGAATAAGATTAAATCCTTGCAATGATTTCGATGGAGCTTCGTGACGAGATAATCGAGAAAACTTGGAACTCCGGAAAGAAAGGATGAAATACTTGGGATCTAGCATTCATTCGTCATGATCAACATCCAGAAGAAAGAATTAAATCACCTTGAGGAACAAGAATAAGATTTATTGTATGAGTATCCTTCATCAAATTAAATTGATGATAAGCAATGGATTTGGCATGCCACTTACTCTTCTTGAAAAGATTGAAGATAGATATAGCGCAAACTTGGGGAAATCTTCAACGAACCACCGATAGAATTGAAAATGAACGAAGAAAAGAGAAGGAGTCACCGTGAAGAATTAGAAAACGCACGAAGATACTTGAGGGAATTTAGATACCATAGAATGAAGAGATCACAAGCTGACTAAAGAATACTTGAACGAAGCACCGGAAGAATTTGAGAACCAGAGATGAACGTTGAGAATGAGCAAATTCTTCTAAAATGATGGCCTTCGGAGAATCGAAAATGGAAAGAACTCATGAAATGCTTCGGATGGGTATGAAAAGAATTTTTCACGATCGGAACAATTTGAGAGGATAGCAACCACCATGAATCTTCAAGAGAACGGACAAGGATTTAAGAGAAACTCTTCTTCGGTCTTCAAAGCTGAGAGTGACGATGAGAACCACCATGAAGAATTTGCCAGATACTCTGGAATAATGAAGAATACAAAGGTTGAGGCAAAGATGAAAAGAATTTGAAAGCGAACTTGGAGAGGCAATTGACTGATGGAATCCATTCTTATGTCAAACTTTGAAAGAATTTGAGAATAACTTCAGGAAAAATTAAAAGAGCCAGGTAAGATCCTGGGAAAATACCTGTGGGTTAGGGCCCACTCAAAGAAAACAACGTTGAAACGATTGCTTCAAAGAGAGATAATGCACCGGAAAGATTTAGATGGCTTGAATGAGATAACAACCTTGAATTGGCTCAAACGGATCATGAATGGAAACATGAATCTTATGAGATAATTTTGGCACTCCGGGGAGGAATATGGAGATGTGAGTGATTAAGAGGTGCATCGGCATGGGAAAGCATTTGAAACGAGGAAAGGGATATGATCAACCACCGAAAGCTTGAATTTAGACCACCGGAGAAGAAACAAGAACGAAGAATGATGAACTTATAGCTCTTGAGCATCTTCACGAGAAATCACCGGCTAAGAAAATTAAAGGAAAAGAATGAAGAGACTTCTCATGAATAAAATGGATACTTGATTTGAGATCTCTAACTCCACGAAGAAAAAGGGCGGGAGGGTGGGGAAAACAAAGAAAACTTGGGACGGGTGAAACGAACGCCGTTGAGAAGCTGAGAATTGATCTTGCAAAAGATGAAGAGGATTGAATTAACTTCAAGAGAAGCACACCAGTTGAACAAGAATTTACATGATAATCTCGATGAACAAGAAGGATTAGCACTTCCATAGAAATATGAGAACACTGCTTAGGAAAGGTATGGAATCCACACTTGACTTCAAAGCAATTCGAATACCACAACAAAAACAAAGGATTTGGCTTGGAGAATAAGCCGGAATAAACATATGATAGAGATTTCGTCCGAAATTTTCATGGTGGGGCCCACACGGGCTCGATCTTACAGTGGCCATCTGTACAAGGTAGTGTACGAGACTATGAAGCGTCCCCGAATCATAGCGAAGCTACAAGGATTTTTAAGACATAACGAGCACCACTGTAAAAACGACCGTGAGCAGGCGGACCACTAGACGTTGAACCCCAATCTCATATCATTCATCTGTCGGAAAGATATCCTAGGTAACTACTTGAATTCCCACCTAAGAACTCCCGAAACTTCTTGGTTATGCGATCAGGTTGCGGGTCCAGGAACCTACTCATATCAAACAACAACCTAATCAGCTGCAACTGCATCCGCAACCCTTATCACACAACCGAGAAAATTCGCAAATTCGTCTACCTCAGACCTTCGAAAAAACATCCGCTATGCTAGCCGTGGAAGTACTCCCGAACTATCTCCCCAGTACTGGGTGATGTCGAGGTTATCTCACCACAAACAAGATAGAAGAGTCTTTCAATGTCGGCGTTCTCTGGTATTCAGGAACTAGAACGATAGCGAATGTGACAAGAACCTCTTGGAGCTCAACTCCCCGGGTCCAATCCATACGGTCAGGAGGCACCAAGAACATAATTCTGTCACACCGATATCGCAATGTTTCCGAAAATACCGGCGTGATCCTAAAAAAAATTGAGTGAGAAGAGTAGTAGAATCAAAACACCTACGTCACAATTCCTCACCAGAGCGACGAAGAGGATAAGAAGTAAAAAGAATTCCTACTCTCCGATATATAACTAGACTCCAAATAGTTTTTTTTCTAGACTCGACAATAGTTCGATCAATCAAGGGGGCTCCTGTGGTCGGTAGAGGCTCTGATACCAACTTGTAACGCCCCGGACACACCCGCCGATGGTCGTTAGTCCTGGCGGGATCTAGACTGGCCCCACAGATCAATACTTGCCTTTCCTACGCAGTTTGTCCTCACTCATGCGCACCCGGGACCAACTTCCCGGTCGGTCACCCATTGATAACCCACAAGTATAGGGGATAAATTGTAGCTTTTTCGATAAATAAGAGTGTCGAACCCAACGAGGAGCTAAAGGTAGAATTAATATCCCCTTCAAGTTCTATCGACCACCGATACAACTCTACACGCACTTAACGTTCGCTTTACCTAGAACAAGTATGAAACTATTTTGTAGGTGATAGGATAGGTTTGCAATAATAAAACTAGAAGTACTTTGCGAGAATAAAACTATGAGTAATTTGCAAGATAATAAAAGTTAGTTGTTTAGTAGAAAGCTTTTGTAACACAAGAGAATGATTTGTCCATAGGCAATCGATAACTAGACTAGTAATCATTTTTGCAATTTTATATGAGGGAGAGGCATGAGCTAACATACTTTCCGTACTTGGATCATATGCACTTATGATTGGAACTCTAGCAAGCATCCGCAACTACCAAAGATCATTAAGGTAAAACCCAACCATAGCATTAAGTATCAAGTCCTCTTTACTCCCATACGCAACAACCCCCTTACTCGGGTGTAAGCTTCTGTCACTCTAGCCACCCACCATAAGAGAATTATGAACGTATTGCAAACCCTACAGCGGGAATCCCTCACCCTTGCGCAACACGGAGGGCACCATAGGACAGCACCAAAATAAAACATAAAACTCAAACCAATCACGATCATCAATCAACCCATAGGACAAAACGAATCTACTCAAACATCATACGATGGCCACAAATCATTGGATAATAATATGTAGCATTAAGCACCATGTTTAAGTACATAATTACAGCAGGAAAAGAGAGGTTACACCGCTGCATAGATGGGGAGAGAGTTGGTGTTGACGGCGGCGAAGTTGTTAGTGTAGATCGCCGTCACGATGGTTGCCCCGGCGGTGTTTCGGCGCCACCGGGAGAGAGGGGGAGAGAGCCCCCCTCCTTATTCTTCTTGCTTGGCCTCCCCCCTAGATGGGAGGAGAGCTCCCCCTCTGGTCCATGGTTTCCATGGCAGCGGAGGGGCAGGAGCCCCTCCTAGATTGGATCTCTCTCTCTGTTCTCTTCTGTTTCGCATTCCTGTTTTCTGGCCCTTCACCGTTTCTTAAATTCCCGGAGATCCGTAACTCTGATTGCGCAGAAATTTTAACACAATTTTTTTCCGGATATTAGCTTCCTTGCGCCCGAAGAAGAGCACCAACCGACCTACGAGGGCCTCTCGAGGCACCACGGTGCGCCGGAACCCCCTGGCGCGCCCTGGTGCCTCGTGGGGCCCACGAGCACTGCCTTGCGTTGATTCCACCTCCCAAAAATCACATATATTCCAAAATAATTCTCCGTGAAATTTTATTGCATTTGGACTTTGTTTGATATGGATATTCTGTGAAACAAAAAACATACAACAAACATGAACTGGCACTGGGCACTGGATCAATATGTTAGTCCCAAAAAACAATATAAAATGTTGCCAAAAGTATGTGGAAATTATGGAATATTGGCATGAAACAATCAAAAATTATAGATACGATGGAGATGTATCAGCATCCCCAAGCTTAATTCCTGCTCGTCCTCGAGTAGGTAAATGATAAAAAAGATCATTTTGATGTGGAATGCCACCTAGCATAATCTTGATCATAAAATTTAATCATGGCATGAATATTAAGACACGAGTGATTCAAAGCAATAGTCTATAATTCGATAAAAAGACATCAATACTCAAGCATACTAACAAACAACCATGTCTTTCAAAATATCAATGCTGAAGAAAGTTATCCGTAGCCCATTATGCTTAGTCATTGATCCATTCATGAAACACACTCAACATTAACTACACCCAATGCACAAGTATGACAATAGTGCTCTCCAGTTGGTGCTTTATAAGAGAAGATGGAGACTCAATAAAAATAAAAATGCATAAAAGTAAATAGATAGGCCCTTCGCAGAGGGAAGCAGAGATTTGCAGAGGTGCCAGAGCTCTAAGATTAAAACAGAGAGATAAAATTATATTGAGAGGCATGCTTTTCCTGTCAACGTAAACGACCGAGAGTTTCCAATATCTTCCATGCTAGACACATTATAGGCGGTTCCCAAATAGAAAATAAAGTTCATTTCCTTTCCACCATTCTTTCACAATCCATGGCTAGCCATATCCACGGGTGCCCTCCATACCAACACTTTCCAAGGAATTTTGTTGTTATTAATTTTTGATTCATTTTGGGACTGGGCATCCCTATTACCTGCCACTCTCTCGTGCAATGACAAGTGAATAAACACTCATCGTGAGAATAACACACCTAGCATGGAAAATATTGGCCACCCCCTGCCGCTTCATGAGCGGTACGGGCACACAAAACAGAAAAAATAGTTTGAATAATTAGAGTTGGCACATGCAAATTTACTTGGAACGGCATGGAAATACCGCATATAGGTAGGTATGGTGGACTCATTTGGCACAACTTTAGGCTTAAGGAGTTGGATGCACAAGTAGCATTCCCGCTTAGTACAAATGAAGGCTAGCAAATAGATTGAGAAGCAACCAACCAGAAAATGAAAACGGTCATAAGCATGCATTGAACATAACTAACACTGAATAATGCACCATAAGTAGGATATAACTTCGTTGCATAACTATTGACTCTACGTGCATGCATAGGGAATCACAAACCTTAACACCAATATTCTTACTAAATCACAATTACTCACTAGCATAACTCACAGATTATCATCTTCATATCGCAAAACTATTGCAAGGAATCAAACATATCATATTCAGTGATCTACAAGGTTTATGTAGGATTTTCTGACTAACCATGTGAATGACCAATTCTTGTTGACTCTCTAAATAGATATAAGTGAAGCAAGAGAGTTTAATTATTTCTACAAAAGACCATGCTCTAACAAATATAAGCGAAGCAAAAGAGCATTCTACAAATAACGGTTTTCTATATGAAGAGAAACATGCATCCAAACTTCAAATGATATAAGTGAAGCACATGAAGCATTCTTTAAAGCCATACTCAAAAGATATAAGTGAAGTGCAAAGAGCATTATATAAATCAACCAAGGACTATCTCATACAAGCATGGTGCATAAAAGAAAAGGGAAAAATAAACACAAAAGATGCTCCAAGAATTTACGCATATCATGTGAACAAAACAAAAATAGAAACATACCGATACTTGTTGAAGAAAGATGGGATGCCTTCCTGGGCATCCCCAAGCTTGAAATCTTGCCTCTCCTTATTCTCCTCATATCGATACCACCTCGATCTTCGAACACTTCATCCACACAAAACTTAACCGAACTTTTTATTAGCGGGGTTAGTACATATAACATCAAATCCCATCATGTCCTGTCGTAACATTATTGTATAATTATAATCAAACATTACCCACTGTATGCTATCACAATTCTATGGCTCCCAAGTCAACAGGGCTCAACAAGATTTCAAACATACGCAAATAACGAAACTATAACAGCAATCTGTGAAAATAGGACAATCTGTAAAGATGCAGATGGTACATATACTTTTTAACTCAAAAAATTCTGAAAAATTAGGACAAAATAAAAAATTTGCATATCAGTACTGTGTAAAAAATTTCAGAATTTTTGCACATTCCTGTAAAAAATGTAAATTCACGCACTACAGCAAAAGTTTCTGTTTTTGCACTGCACATACCAAACAAGCAATTTAAACATCCTAACGGTAGATCTTGGCACATTATTTTTATAATACAATGGATTTGTACAAGGGGATAATTATTTTTGTTGAAAAGTTTCTGTAATTCAAGATTTGCAAAGTTTCCATGGGCATGAACAAAGTTCAAGGAGCACCCCCACTTCAACGGTGCTCGTCTTTCTTACTTTCACTTTCCTTTTCGAAAAGTTTTAGTTTCCCCTCTATATTTTTTTGTTTTTAAACTTTATAGAAGCACTCAACAGAAATAAATGACTCTCTAAAACTTCTGGGTTGTCTCCCTGGCAGCGCTTTCTTTAAAGCCATTAAGCTAGGCATAAAGTGCTCAAGTAATCAATCCACCCGGATCCCAAGGTATATCAAAGCCAATTTTAATTAACAAGGATTTGTAATTTAGTAGTCAGCACAAAGCAACATATATCATGCAATGATGAAGTCTAACTCTCTTCCTATGCATCGGCATGTCATAAAAGAACAATTCATGCACATCAAGTAAAGGCCAATGCATAGTATAAACAGTTTCTTGCAATTTTATCGCATTGGAAACATAGAGAGGGGGAGATGTAGTTCCTCTCTCATAATAATTGCAAGTAGGAGCAGAAAGCACATGCATATTATATCCATCAAAATCATCATGTGTAGTAGTAAAACACAACCCATCAATATAATCCTTAATAAGCACAAACTTCTCTGATATAGTGTAGTTTGGAGAATTCAAAAAGATAATAGGACTATCATGTGTGGGTGCAATAGCAACAATTTCATGTCTAACATAAGGAACTATAGCAAGTTCATCTCCATAAGCATCATTCAAATTGGCATCATGGCCACAAGCATAGCAAGCATCAATTTCATCAAAAAGGGATATTTCAAACGAATCCAAGGGATCATAGCAATCATCACAACATTCATCCTTCGGTAAGCACGAAGGGAAATTAAACAATGTATGAGATAAAGAGTTACTCTCATCAGAAGGTGGGCACGGGTGATCAATCCGCTCTTCCTCCTTTTGTTCTTCGCTCTCCTCATCATCTTTTTCATCTAATGAGCTCACAGTTTCATCAATTTCTTCTTCCATAGGTTCCTGCAAAATATTAGTCTCTTCTTAGACAGCGGAAGTGTCCTCAATATATTCTTTCACATAAGCATTAGAAGCATAATTTTCATAGCAATATTTAAGTATGGCAGAATTTTCAGATTTGTAAAGAGTAGCATCATACTTTTCAATCAAAGAAGCAATTTCATAAGCACCCTTAAAAGCAACAAATTCTTCAATTTGTTCAATATCATAGTAACTATAAACACCTTTAGCATAAGAAGATACGATTCCATTATCACTAAACTCACATTGGTAGGGAAGGTATTTCTTAGGGTCTTCAGAACAACAAGTAAAATCATGTATTTTGCATAAATTCCAAGCATAGCAATGCATAGTATTAATATGATGCCATAAAAGTTTCCCTTTTTGAGATAAGTGGTGTCGCACAAAATGAGCATGCTCATCTAATGATTTTCCCTCAACTAAGCTAGTTGGGTTTTTAGCACGAGCACATAGGGATCGAAGATGATCCAAGTAGAAAGCTTCAGCAGTATGATAGATTTTGGGTGGTTCTTCAACCATTGGTTTAGCAGGTACAACTAATTTTTTTGGTATTTTACGTTTCCTACCCATAACTAAAGATAGAAAACAAGAGCACAAAATAAAAACTACTTAGTGATAAAGCAAACAAGCACACACGAGAATATCAACCCCACGCTATTGCTCCCCGGCAACGGTGCCAGAAAAAGGTCTTGATAACCCACAAGTATAGGGGATCAATTGTAGCTTTTTCGATAAATAAGAGTGTCGAACCCAACGAGGAGCTAAAGGTAGAATTAATATTCCCTACAAGTTCTATCGACCACCGATACAACTCTGCGCGCACTTAACGTTCGCTTTACCTAGAACAAGTATGAAACTATTTTGTAGGTGATAGGATAGGTTTGCAAGAATAAAACTAGAAGTACTTTGCGAGAATAAAACTATGAGTAATTTGCAAGATAATAAAAGTTAGTTGTTTAGTAGAAAGCTTTTGTAACACAAGAGAATGATTTGTCCATAGGCAATCGATAACTAGACCGGTAATCATTGTTGCAATTTTATATGAGGGAGAGGCATGAGCTAACATACTTTCCGTACTTGGATCATATGCACTTATGATTGGAACTCTAGCAAGCATCCGCAACTACCAAAGATCATTAAGGTAAAACCCAACCATAGCATTAAGTATCAAGTCCCCTTTACTCCCATATGCAACAACCCCCTTACTCGGGTGTAAGCTTCTGTCCCTCTAGCCACCCACCATAAGAGAATTATGAACGTATTGCAAACCCTACAGAGGGAATCCCTCATGCTTGCACGACACGGAGGGCACCATAGGACAGCACCAAAATAAAACATACAACTCAAACCAATCACGATCATCAATCAACCCATAGGACAAAACGAATCTACTCAAACATCATAGGATGGCCACAAATCATTGGATAATAATATGTAGAATTAAGCACCATGTTTAAGTAGAGAATTACAGCGGGAAAAGAGATGTTACACCGCTGCATAGTGGGGGAGAGAGTTGGTGTTGACGGCGGTGAAGTTGTTGGTGTAGATCGTCGTCACGATGGTTGCCCAGGCGGCGTTCCGGCGCCACCGGGAAAGAGGGGGAGAGAGCCCCCTCCTTCTTCTTCTTGCTAGGCCTACCACCTAGATGGGAGGAGAGTTCCCCCTCTGGTCCATGGTTTCCATCGCGGCAGAGGGGCAGGAGCCCCTCCTAGATTGGATCTCTCTCTCTCTGTTCTCTTTTGTTTCGCGTTCCTGTTTTCTGGCCCTTCACCGTGTCTTAAATTCCCAGAGATCCGTAACTCCGATTGTGCTAAAATTTTAACACGATTTTTTCCGGATATTAGCTTCCTTGTGCCCGAAGAAGAGCACCAACCAACCTACGAGGGCCTGACGAGGCACCACGGCGCGCCGTACCCCCCTGGCGCGCCCTGGTGCCTCGTGGGGCCCATGAGCACTGCCTTGCGTTGATTCCACGTCCCAAAAATCACATATATTCCAAAATAATTCTCCGTGAAATTTTATTGCATTTGGACTTCGTTTGATATGGATATTCTGTGAAACAAAAAACATGCAACAAACAGGAACTGGCACTGGGCACTGGATCAATATGTTAGTCCCAAAAAACAATATAAAATGTTGCCAAAAGTATGTGGAAATTATAGGATATTGGCATGAAACAATCAAAAATTATAGATATGACGGAGACGTATCACCCATCCTGAAATTACTCCAAGCTGAGCTCGCTTAACTTTGGAGTTCTTTCCGAATGGGCTCCCGGAAAAGAAGGAATTCCTTATTGATATGAGTAGTCTAGCATCCCTATTAAGCCAGGCAATCACACTCATACCCCCCGATACGATCTATAGATTCATCAAAATAAGCAAAATATGCAACAAAAATATAATCTGTCTAAAACAGAACAGTCTTTAAAGATCTGAATTAATGTCATACTTCTGTAACTCCAAAAATTCTGAAAACTTAGTACAACGTGGGCAATTCATATATCAATATTGTGTAAAAAATTCAGAAGGTTCTGATGCTCCGAAAAAAAAGAAAATTCCAGCACTAGACGCAAAAGTTTCTGTTTTCAAACAGCATCAATCATACTATCTTCCAAATCATCCCAAAGGCATTACTTGGCACAAACAGTAATTAAAAGATAAAAACACAATCATAACAGAGGCTATAATTGTGTAAACACACAAGAACAAAAAGTAAAACAAAAAATATTATTTTATTCATTGGGTTGCCTCCCAACAAGCGCTATTGTTTTATGCCCCTAGCTAGGCATAATGCATAGTTTCAAGTGGTGTCATCCTTGGTTTTTGCTAGTTTAGGTGGGTTTCTCTCGAACCCGGGAGGCTCTTTGCGCCTCCCATTGCTTTCAGAGAATAAGGAAATTCTATTATCTAAAGTGTCTAGCCTCTTGTTGCAAATAGTGAGGAGATTATTCATACGATTGAGATTACCACTAACATTTTTAAGAGGCTCATTAGACTTTTGTAACTCAACCAAATTTTTTTATATGTCTCCTAGCTTTTCCAAAATTTGAATCCCTTCTTGGGTATTATTAGATCTTATTTGCAAGGTTGGTGTTCCCACTATTCCTTCTATTAATTCATAAGCAGTATTAGGATCACTATCAATGAAATTTCCTTTAGTAGCAAAATCCAAGAGTTGTCTATTTGGCATAGTTAGCCCTACATAAAAGTTTTGCAACAAAATTTTCATATCTCCTTTTATGGTGCAAACACGATAAGATTCCATTATCCTATACCAAGCATCTTTTAAATTTTCTCCTTGTTTCTGTTTGAAGTAAAGAACTTCAAAGTCCGGAGACAAAGGAGGGATGGTGATACTAGTCATGATGACAAAGCAAGCAAGCAAACAAAATATATTTTTGGGTTTTTGTAAAATTGTTTTAGAAGTGGGGAAGATGTAAACGAGAGGCAAATGCAAATAAAAATGCAAATAAAATAAATGCAAGTGGATGATAGTTTATGCGAAGGTACTTGATAAATTTTGGTGATGTCTCCCCGGCAACGGCGCCAGAAATTCTTCCTGCTACTTGTATACTGCGTTGGTATTTCCCCGAAGAGGAGAGGATGATGCAGTATAGTAGAGATAATTATTTCCCTCAGTTAAGAACCAAGGTTATCAATCCAGTAGAAGAACCACACAAAACCCCTTTAGCAGCACCTACACACACAAAAGCAAACACTTGCACCCAACGCAAATAAGAGGGTTGTCAATCCTCTTAGCGGTTTTTTGCAAGGATTAATTCTGATAGTGATAGATAGATAAAGTAAAATACTAAATAAAATAAAGGTAAATAAATTGTAGAAAGGTATTTTGGATTTTAATATATGATAAAAGTAGACCCGGGGGCCATAGTTTTCACTAGAGGCTTCTCTCTCGAACACATAGCATATGGTGGGTAAACAAATTACTGTTGGGCAATTGATAGAAAAGCAAATAATTATGATGGATTCATGGCAATGATCATGTATATAGGCATCACGTCTGAGACAAGTAGACCGACTCCTGCCTGCATCTACTACTATTACTCCACCCATCGACCGCTATCCAGCATGCATCTAGGGTATTAAGTTAATAAAAATAGAGTAACACCTTAAGCAAGATGACATGATGTAGACAAAGTAAACTCAAGCAATATGATTAAACCCCATCTTTTTATACTTAATGTCAACAATACAAATACGTGGCATGTCCCTTTCTGTCACTGGGATTGAGCACCGTAAGATTCAACCCATCACAAAGCACCTCTCCCATTGCAAGATAAACCAATCTAGTTGGCCAAACCAAATCGATAGATCGGAGAGAAATACAAAGCTATAACAATCATGCATAAAAGAGTTCAGAGAAGACTCAAACATTTCTCATGAATAATCTCATCATAAACTTACAATTCATCAGATCCCAACAAACAAACCGCAAAAGAAGATTACATCGGATAGAACTCCAAGAACATCGAGGAGAACATGGTATTGAAGATCAAAGAGAGAGAAGAAGCCATCTAGCTACTAGCTATGGACCCATAGGTCTGTGGTAAACTACTCACACATCATCGGAAGGGCAGCAAGGTTGATGAAGAAGCCCTCCGTGATCGATTCCCCCTCCGGCAGAGTACCGGAAAAGGCCTCCAGATGGGATCACGGAAGAACAGAGGCTTGCGGCGGTGGAAAGGTTTTCTCGTCTGTCTCTCTGGTATATTGGGATTATTTGGCAGTTTATAGCATTGGAATTAGGTCTGGATGTGCCACGAGGGCCCACAAGCCTGGGGGGTGTGCCCTACCCCCTAGGGCGCACCTCCCAAGCTTGTCGCTCCCTCGTGGCTCGTCTGGTCTTCTCCCGAAGCTTCAAGGGTCCCTTCTGGTCCAGAAAAAATTAATCCAAAGTTTTTTCTTCGTTTGGACTCCGTTTGATAATGATTTTCTGAAAAGGCAAAAACAAGCAAAAAACAACAACTGGCACTGGGCACTGGGTTAATAGGTTAGTCCCAAAAAATGATATATAATGGCATATAATTGCATAATAAACATCCAAGATTGATACTATAATAGCATGGAACAATCAAAAATTATAGATACGTTGGAGACGTATCACTGCGCATGTTGATCTCCCTAAGGAGAAATGGTTTAAATATCATCCACCCATTGAATTAAAAGAAGAACCCATAACAGCTAAAGATGAGATAATAGTTTACAATGTTGGTCCAGTTGTGCCTACTGCTTATATTGAAAAACCTCCTTTCCGTGTTAGGATACAGGAACACTCTAAAGCTACAGCTGTGGTTAATAAAAGTAGAATAAGAACACCTAAACCCTCTGAACAAATTAAAGTTGAACGCAATGTTGCAATGGTTAAAGATCTTTTGGTTGATAATATTGATGGGCATGTTATATATCTATGTGAGGAAGCAACTAGGATTGCTTCACGAGATCCTAGAGATAAAAATAAACCTGTTGTTGGCATGCCTGTTGTTTCTGTTAAAATTGGAGATCATTGCTATCATGGTTGATGTGATATTGGTGCTAGCATGAGTGCTATTCCATTTTCTCTTTATCAAGAAGTCATGAATGATATTGCGCCTGTTGAGATTGAAGGTATTGATGTCACTATTAAGCTTGCAAACAGAGATACTATTGAACCACTTGGGATTGTAAGAGATGTTGAAGTCTTGTGCGGTAAGATCAAATACCCTACTGATTTTCTTGTTCTAGGATCACCACAAGATGATTTTTGTCCCATTATATTTGGTACACCTTTCTTGAATAACATTAATGCTAAGATTGATTGCAATAAAGAAATAGTCAGTGTTAATTTTGGTGATATGTCTCATGAGTTCATATTCTCTAAATTCAGTAGACAACCTCATGATAAAGAATTACCTAATAAATATGAAATTATTGGTCTTGCTTCTATTGTTGTTCCTCCTACTGATCCTTTAGAACAATATTTGCTACACCATGAGAATGATATGCATATGAATGAAAGAAATGAAATAGATAAACTATTCTTTAAACAAGCACCTATACTTAAACATAATTTGCCTGTTGAAATTTTGGGAGACCCTCTTCCACCAAAGAGTGATCCTGTGTTTGATTTAAAGCGACTACCTGATACACTTAAATATGCTTATCTTGATGAAAAGAAGATATATCCTATTATTACCAGTGCTAACCTTTCAGAGCTTGAAGAAAAGAGATTACTTAAAACTCTGAGGAAGCACCGAGCTGCTATTGGATATACTCTCGATGATCTTAAGGGCATTAGTCCCACTCTATGTCATCACAAGATCAATATGGAGCCAGATGCTAAACCTGTCATTGATCATCAACGTCGTTTGAATCCTAAAATGAAAGATGTGGTAAGAACTGAAATATTAAAGCTTCAGGAGGCAGGTATAATTTATCCCATAGCTGATAGCAGATGGGTAAGTCCTGTTCATTGTGTTCCTAAGAAAGGAGGTATTACTATTGTTCCTAATGATAAAAATGAACTCATTCCACAAAGAATTGTAACTGATTATAGGATGGTGATTGATTTCAGGAAATTAAATAAAGCTACTAGGAAAGATCATTACCCCTTGCCTTTTATTGATCAAATGTTAGAAAGATTATCTAAGCATACACACTTTTGTTTCCTAGATGGATATTCTGGTTTCTCTCAAATACCTGTATCACAAGAAGATCAAGAGAAAACTACCTTTACTTGTCCTTTTGGAACTTATGCTTATCGTCGTATGCCTTTTGGTTTATGTAATGCACCCGCTACCTTTCAAAGATATATGATTGCTATATTCTCTGACTTTTGTGAAAAGATTGTTGAGGTTTCATGGATGATTTCTCCATTTACAGAACTACTTTTGATGATTGCTTAAGCAACCTTGATCGAGTTTTGTAGAGATGTGAAGAAACTAATCTTGTCTTGAACTGGGAGAAGTGCCACTTTATGGTGAATGAAGGTATAGTCCTTGGGCATAAAATTTCTGAGAGAGGTATTGAAGTTGATAAAGATAAAGTTGATGCTATTGAGAAAATGCCGTGTCCTAAAGGTGTCAAAGGTATAAGAAGTTTCCTTGGTCATGCTGGTTTCTATAGAAGGTTTATAAAAGACTTCTCTAAAATTTCTAGGCCTCTTACTAATATCTTGCAAAAAGATGTTCCATTTGTTTTTGATGATGATTGTGTAGAAGCCTTTGAAATACTTAAGAAAGCCTTAATATCTGCACTTACTGTTCAACCACCTGATTGGAACCTACCCTTTGAAATTATGTGTGATGCTAGTGATTATGCTGTTGGTGATGTTCTAGGACAAAGAGTTGATAAGAAATTGAATGTTATTCATTATGCTGGTAAGACTCTAGACAGTGCTCAAAGAAATTATGCTACTACTGAGAAAGAATTTTTAGCAGTTGTGTTTACATGTGATAAATTCAGATCCTATATTGTTGATTCCAAGGTTATTGTTCACACTGATCATGCTGCTATTAAATACCTTATGGAAAAGAAAGATGCTAAACCTAGACTTATTAGGTGGGTTCTTTTGTTACAAAAATTTGATTTGCATATTGTTGATAGAAAAGGAGCTAAAAATCCAGTAGCGCACTACTGCAGGCGACCGCTAACGGGACACATGAATAAGAGACCCCGCGACCAAACTGTTTGCGATGCATGAATCGCAAACGGTGTCGTAAAAAACTGTTGCCAATAAGATGAACTGTTTGCGATGCCGGAGACATCAAAAACAATTCAGATTAGAAACACGTGTGCGATACGTGGCATACAGTTGATCCATACGAACTGTTTGCGATAAGCCAGAACAACAAACACGGTCAGCCAGTTCGTGGTGTGTGCGATACATAGCATACAGTTCACTCGGATGAACTGTTTGTGATTACCCAACACAACAAAAACGGTCAGGTAGATCAAGGTGTGTGCGATATATGGCATGCGGTTCACTCGGATGAACTGTTTGCGATTACCCAACACAACAGAAACGGTTCAACTTAACAAGATGTGTGTGATACGCGGCAAACAGGTCAGGAATCAGAAATGTGTGGGAAGAATGATAACAACATAGACGATTCCTGCTAATAACCCGTGTGTGTTGTGGGCAAACACTTGCTGGTAAACAATTGTCAGCGATTGATGAAATCATCACCGACGGGTTCCGTAGTTTAATGCGTGTGCGATGTGATTTGCTCAGTCTGCACAACATCTACGCTCTTTGTCTATAGAACAACAACATATATACTTATAAGGACATGATTGCATAACCAAATTAAACATCCAATTACATAACTGACTACACACATAACATATGCACACACCAAAGAAAACAATTACATGCATAATAAACTAGGATAAACGATCATATCTAATCATCATCTCCTTCTTCTTGTGATGCTTGCCACTGCTGCTCTGCTGGTGGCTCGATCCCTTGTCATCTACAGGAAGGAGGCACTCCCTCAAGTCAATGATCTGCCTGTGCTTCTCGTAGCATGTGTACACGTTCGTGGCTACAAACTTGAGTTGAGGTTCATCCAGTCTCCGCACCCAGGCACCGTGCCAGGATCCAGGATTTCTCTTGGAACCTTCCTTCATGTTTTTGTAGTAGGGGTCGATGATGGCCTCAGCGAGTTCAACCAGGGAGTCCTTCATTATACCCCAGACCCTGTAGTGGCCACAGATGTCGACAAGCTTCGGGCAGGCCAAGCCCGAAATCTGGAGCACTTTTACATCGTTGACGGGTCCACTGTAGCGAACTTGTAGTCAGAGCTCTTAACAACCCTGGCGAAACGCTCGCAAGCACTTGTGGCCAGGCAGTAGTGGTAGATGAGGACGTGATGGCCCATGCACAACTGGGCGCCGGCAACCGCCTGATCAACCCCGAGACGACCGACGGTGTACTGGAGGTCGAAGCCGACCACTTTGTACATGTCGTCCTTAGCAAGCAACAGCTCCATGGTGTTGATGGAGTCCTCCACCATGGCCGGCTCGATGGTGTACACGACCGTGAGTTCCTTCCCCCTCATGTGGGTGTCCACACGATGCACGCCGAACTCCATTGGAGCGCCGCTGGATATCCTCTCTCTATGTGTCGTCGTGGGTGTACTTGTTGTGTTGTGGGGCGTGATCGAAAGGTTGAAGAGACTAAGGTTATAATGGATGTGGGAATACATGGGGAGGCCGAACGGCATGGAGTATCGGCGCGCACGGATGGCAGTTGTTGCAGCGTGTAACTGCATCATGCCGCACGTATTAACTGCATCGTGGCGACGCGCGTGGACGCAACCACATGCATATGGCGCCCAAAACGTGATCGTGCGCCAGCCCCAACCACTGAAAGAGTGCATGCAGAGGGACGCGAGCAGAGCGCGCCATGGCCGCCTCAACATCGAGCAGAGCGCGCGAA
The DNA here is from genome assembly GCA_039707655.1 of Elymus sibiricus. NCBI lineage: Eukaryota > Viridiplantae > Streptophyta > Magnoliopsida > Poales > Poaceae > Elymus > Elymus sibiricus. Next base: position 262,704,411 of record CM077674.1, read on the forward strand.
GGGACGGGAGCATAGCGCGCCGCGGCCACCTAAACGGCGAGCAACCACCTGCGTATAGCAGTTCTGGTCAACCGTTTGGCACGCGTGGGAGGCGAGACAGCCCATCCATCGGACACGCTGACACACTGATCAAACCTAAACGTGTTCACACCGATCAAATTACCACGCAATGAGTAATTGCAAATCTGTTCACACCGATCAAACCTAAACGTGTTCCCACTTAGCACTGAGCTATAAAAACTAGTACCCACTCGAAAATTACTGCACATTCCTCTCCACATGACCAAAAAAATAGGTCTTTCCTCTTAAGTCGTTCCTTGCATCTGCCATGGCCGGTAGGAGGAGTTCTAGGTCGACATATAACTAGGGAGCAAAGACCAAGGCCGCGGAAGCACTAGAGAGGTCCCGCCGCAACGCGGCAGCCGCAGCAAAGATGTCTTGCCGCGCCGCGGGGCCCTTGAATGAGCTCTCACGGGCAGGTGAGGGGTCTCACAAGCGCACTCGCCGCGTCGGCAAACTCGACGAGCTGGAAGGGCTGAAGTCCTTAGCCAGCGACGACGACATTCTCGCTGGCCTAATTAACCAGCAAGAGCTGCTCGCCGGCTTGGAGAAGCTGCTCGAGATTAGCGATGCCTCGGTTGATAAGGCGACCGGCCTCATCGTGAAACTCATGGGTGACAATGTGAAGCTCCACGAGGAGCTCGATAAGCAGAAGGAGGAGGCCGCCGGCTGGAGGGAGCTGTATGAGAAGAGCGTTGCCTCGCGGATGACGCTGATAGCCGTCGTCCATGAACTTGGGGATGACTTGAAGAAGCTTCGCATCGAGCGTGAGCTGCAGGTGGAGGAATCCGTGGCTGCTGTGAAGCAAAGTCATGAGGATGTGAAGAAGGAGCTCGAAGAACTCCTCGCCCAGTGATCCATCGAGAAGTAGAGAGCAGCGACTTCCTTCTTCCTTTTTTTTCTTCTTCTCTTTTTCCCCTCTGTCTTTCGGGCGTTGCCGCATGTGGCATTTTAAATTATCCAGGATATGTAAGACAATTATTATCCATTACCATTGTCAATTTGTCGTCGTATTATTTCGTTCGTAACCTCGTAGGTACATGTATACGAGTCAAAAACAGGCTAGAAGTCACGTTCTCAGCGAGGCACGAACAAAACAATGCTAGCTAGCGTTGAGCGGGGCCATGGGATCACAAGGTAACACCTTCTGTCCAGGTGCATTAACCGCATGTTAAACAACGGCTCGGCCGCCATTAATGGAGAAGTTGGGAGCGAGGCGGTGGGTGGAGGTCAAAGAGCTCGCTTCCCGGTGAGCCTGCTTGGCCGCCATTAATGGATAAGTTGGGGGCGAGGCTGGAGGTCAAAGAGCTTGCTTCCCGGCGAGCCTACGCGGCAGACAGCTCGCACGGGTCCCGTTGAGCCTGCGCGGCGGACTGCTCGCACGCGTCCCGTCGAGCCGCGCGGCGGACATCTCGCACTCGACCCGTCTAATCAAACGGCTGCACGCACGCCACCTAGTATGGTCAAATTTTTGCACAAAATACAAAGAGGACCAATAAACCAGGACCGAGGTAGTACTCTCCAATAAAAAGAGGGACGCGTGGCTGCACGTAAATGGTTAGTGGAATGCCCATGGTTCAAACAATACAAGCGTTTGCAATATTAACGTGTCATCTATTTGTTCCAAAATGCCTACGTTGGCTATTAATGTATGCGCCTTGTCTCAAATTGGACAATTTTTTTACCACGGCATATATGTGCCATATAATGACACTATGCCAAGTTTCATGAATTTCGGGTGAGTTTTGGATTTACGGGGATTTAAAACCGAGATTCTGAATGTTTGAAGCCGAGCCATGACGCCGAGATGTTTGTAATTCATTCCCATTTCTTGCATGGGACCTAAACATGCACCCAAGGACACATGTATGGTATTTGAAGCCATTTTGGTGCACTAGAGCATGTGCTTGTAATTCAAATTTGAATTATGGAGATTAAATGCCTAGAAAATGCAATTAATGTACAAAAAGGCCAAACGAACCCTGAATAATTCCATATTTCAGCGCGAATCTCCTGTTGGTCTACGTTGCCTGTAGAAAAAAATACAAGGCGATAAGAGGCAGCGACGATTGTCGTTTCGCCCATAAGGGTGATACGTTCCCTATCGGAACCACGAGGCTTCTTGCTAGAAGCTCCGATTTGTAAGAGGCTTGTACAAAAACTTGCCCCAAATTGGACAATTTTTTTACCATGGCATATATGTGGCATGTCATGACACGATGCCAAGTTTCATGATTTTTGGGTGAGTTTTTGATTTACGGGGATTTAAAAACCGAGATTCTCAATGTTTGAGGCCGAGCCAGTACGCCGAGATGTTTGTAATTCAACCCCATTTCTTGCATGTGACCTAAACATACACCCAAGGACACATGTATGGTTTTTGAAGCCATTTTGGTGCACTGGAGGATGTGCTTATAGTTCAAATTTGACTTATGTGCCTAGAAATTAAACTCAATTAATATATGTATAAAAAGGCTAGACGAACCCTGAATAATTCAATATTTTAGCGCGAATCTCCTGTTGGTCTATGTTGCTTGTAGAAGAAAAATACAAGGTGAGAAGAGGCAGCGATTGTCGTTTTGCCCACATGGGTGACACGTTCCCTATCGGAACCATGAGGCTTCTTGCTAGAAGCTCCGGTTTGTAAGAGGCGTGTACCAAAACTTGCCCCAAATGGGACAAATTTTTTACCATGGCATATATGTGCCATGTCATGACACGATGCCAAGTTTCATGAATTTCGGTGAGTTTTGGATTTACGGGGATTTAAAAACCGATACTCTCAAAGTTTGAGGCCGAGCCAATACACCGATATGTTTGTAATTCATCCCCATTTCTTGCATGGGACCCAAACATGCACCCAAGGACACACGTATGGTTTTTGAGGCCATTTTGGTGCACCGGATCATGTGCTTGTAGTTCAAATTTGAATTATGGACATTAAATGCCTAGAAAACTCAATTAATGTATAAAAAAGGCCAAACGAACCCTGAATAATTCCAAATTTCAGCACAAATCTCCTATTGGTCTATGTTGCCCGCAGAAGAAAAAAATACAAGGCTAGAAGAGGCAATGATTGTCGTTTCGCCCACAAGGGTGACACGTTCCCCATCGGAGGCTTCTTGCGAGAAGCTCCGGTTTGTAAGAGGCTTGTACCAAAACTTGCCCCAAATTGGTCAGTTTTTTTACCATGGCATATATGTGCCATGTCATGACACCATGTAAAGTTTCATGAATTTCAGGTGAGTTTTGGATTTATGGGGATTTAAAAACCAAGATTCTCAATGTTTGAGGCCGAGCCAGGATGCCGAGATGTTTGTAATTCATCCCCATTCCTTGCATGGGACCTAAACATGCACCCAAGGACACATATATGATTTTTCAACCCATTTTGGTGCACTAGAGCATGTATTTGTAGTTCAAATTTGAATTTTGCACATTAAATGCCTAGAAAACTCTATTATAATGTATAAAAAATGCCAAACGAACCCTGAATAATTTAAAGCAGTTCTGTTCAACCTGTGGGTAAGCACTGTGCGCACGCGTCGTGCTAGCTCATGCTTCCTTCTTTCCCAAGTTTTCCATATTAATGGTGTTATATATCCAAACAGCCTACCGTTTCCCGCCACTCCCCCAATCGGTTTCTTGCCACTCCCCCCCATCGGTTTCCCGCTGCCAGTGTCAGTGGGCATAGGAGGCTAGGCGGCGACACACCAGCCATACCGCAGTATACCATTCCAAGCATGCCAATCCGGCGAAGTGCCGCCTCCGTCATCAACCTCCTCGACGAGGAGAATGAGCCGGAGCAGGCCGGAGAGCCAGAATGGCCATATGCCACCAAGCAAGAGAGGCAGCGCGCCGCTGAGCGTGAGCGGTATCATCACGCCCCAGTGCTTGAGCGGGCCAATGTCTACACATGTGTTCGTCGCCGCCCATGGAGCAGAGTGGAGCAAGAGTGGCAAAGCGCTGCCGCGCAAGAGTGGGAGAACGCCGCCGCGCATCAGGTGCGGTGCGTCGCACTATCTAAGCGAAGCCGTGTCAGCATCCTGTTAACTCAACCACTCGAGAGGCCGTTTCCAGGGCCGGTAAGCATCCCGATTCCCTGCAAGGAATGGGTAGACGCCGTCAGCACCATAATTGCGCCGGACGAAGTTCGCAGTGCCAGAATCCGCCGCCACGACGCCAACAGGCTGGTCGATTGGCTCTTCGACCTCCTCGGCCCCCCAGGTGCCGCCAACGACGAAGTAGAGCGAAATACTCGTTGCAGCTTGGAATCGACCATCGCCGATGAAATATCCTGGGCGGAGATCGATATTGCGGTACAGCAGTTCAACGAACGTATCAGACGCGTGGACGAAGGCATGTACCAATTCATGCTCAGCCAAGAGTTCACGTAGGTTTAGGCCCTATTTGTATCGGTTTTCGCCTGGTTTTCCGAAATTAACTGGGCAACTATCTTGTTCTTAATTAATGAAAATGCAAAGCTTTTGCTTCTTCCGGCTAGTTTTAAGTAATAAAAAAATAATGTAAGTTTGAATGGAAGTGGTCCGGTATGTAAAGATTGCACACAGTTTCTAAAAGCACAAACGTGTGTGATAGTAAGGAGTAGGTCCCACACGGTGACCATTGGTAAACGTCTTAAACGCAAGGAGGCAACTCTTATCAGCAAGGGGTAGCTTCCCATCCGCTAGCCAAGTCGAATAGAACGCACAATTTAAGTGAGCTTGGGCCTGGAGTAGTCTAAGGATGGGTGACCGGGTGGGAAGTTGCTATATCTCAAGCTTCATTTAAGCGCCATGATACGGTCATTACAGACATTTAGCATCTAAATGTGTCTGTAGTGACCTGTCATGTCGATTAAATAAACCTTGAGATCCTTGTTTTGAAAATTCCGAGAATGATGTTTTTTGTTATTTGTTGTTTTGAAAAATCAGAGAATGATAGCGAGATTGATCTGTGGGCCCGCCACGTTCTATTTTGGAGAATGATGTTTTTTGTTATTTGTTGTTTTGAAAAATCAGAGAATGATCGAGATTGATCTGTGGGCCCGCCATGTTCTATTTTGGAGAATGATGTTTTTTGTTATTTGTTGTTTTGAAAAATCAAAGAATGATCGAGATTGATATGTGGGCCCGCCACGTTCTATCCATTGACCCACAACGTTCATGATCTGTGGGCCCGCACGTTCTATCCTTTGACCCACAACATACGAGAAGGGTTTGACCATGATGGGTTCCTCTTGGTATAGGTCACGACATGTCAGACCAAATTTAGTTGTGGAACATTTGTTCGATTCCCTCCCGCCGGCTCGAAGTTGGGGAACCGACATCATACGTAACGTGTCTTCCTCAGGGTACGGTGTTCGGTTTGTAATGCAGTAGTGCCCCATCGAAGTTGTGCACTGGGGATTTGATCACATCACACACCACCCATATATATACATATATTTGGGTCGCATGCAGGGTATAGGGTCTTCAGATCAACCCCGTCTCCCATGTGTGGTTTTCAATGACACGCCTATCTATGGGCCTGGTCTATATATATCATCCCTCTTTGGCCGACAAAGAGGGGGTTTGGCCATGAATGGATTCCTCCTGGTTCGTGTTACCGCGGGTCATGGTGACATGTCCGAGCAAAGTTCGAGCTCATGCGTTCTCAGGATTCCCTCCCATGTGCTCGAAATGGTGGGTTGGATCGACACCCTACGTACGTCGACGTCGTTCTTAATTACTACCTACCTTTCATGGGGGTTGTCCATTTTGTGAGGTAGGCGCCACATCAAAATTGTACATTATTGGGTATTTAAAACACATCACCCTTCCAACGTACATCAATTTCGGCCCCATGCAGGTGGTGCTGGTTTTGTGGCCCCTCTTGTCGGTGTAAAAACCGGCAGACCTCGGGGTAGGGGGTCCCGAGCTATGGATCTCGGACAGATCGTAACTGCAACAAAGAGATGATGTTTACCCAGGTTCGGGCCCTCTTGATGGAGGTAAAACCCTACGTCCTGCTCTTGTTTATATCAATGGAGATGTATCAAGTACAGAGTTGATCTACCTCGAGATCGTAAGATATGTTCTAGTTCTAGGGCTAGGTGAATGAGATTGTGTTGAGGGTCCTCCCTACGGGCTAAACCCTCCGGCTTATATACACGCCAGGTAGAGTATCTAGAATTACAAGGTCGGTATCTAGGCGTGGAGGCGGCAGGAGAAGTCTTGGAGTATACGCCAAGTCTTCGGCAGATGTAGTCTTGATCTCTCCTCCCGCGCGCATCTTCCGGAATCCATCTTGATAAGAATGAGGGCCCACTGGCCCAGCCCGGGCAGACTAGGTTAGTACCCCTTAGTCTAGGACACCGTCAGTAGCCCCTGAACTGGTCTCCAACGCCGAGGACGATGTTCTTGGACTTCGGTTCCGGAGTCTTTGGCTCGACAGGCAAGTTCCGTGCATAATCTCTCTAGCATAGCCTCAAGCAGTCCTCGAAAAGATTGATAGTCCCGCCGGGTGGGCCCAGCTCCGCCGCACGTGGCCTCTGCTTTTTGACCTTGGGAACTGTGTCTTACGGGGAAGCGAGTCAATTTATGGCGAGACGTCGAAGCGTTGGTCTCTCCCCCTTTTTGTCTACGAGTCAGGCGTGCGGATTTATCATATACCTCAACTCCTCTTTTCCAAGCAAACCGCGCAAATGCTCCCCTTCCTCCCAAGTCCAACCTTGAAGGCTTCCCATGGCGAGCAATGCAGGTTCTTCGAGGCACCCTCACGGCCCTGTCAGAGGTGATTGGGGCAGCTGCGCCGTCTCGCGCCTCCAACTGGAGCGCTTGGCCAGACACAGATACCTGCCAGATTCAGATCTGACAGCGACCCGCCCGGGCTTAACATCCATTAACGGGTAGGTACACGTAGAGAATTACCCTTCCCCCCAAAAGGATGAAAGGGTGTGCTTTGTTTCCTTCCTGTTGCGTGGTTTAGGATTTCCAATTCACCCCTTCCTCCAAGGCCTGCTAGAGTTCTACGGACTGCAGCTCCACCACCTCACCCCCTGTCGTGCGTACGGCCATCTATGGGGCCATCTAGCCCATTGCGGTTCGATTAGGGGAATGCACAAGCACAAAGAGAAGAATCAACAGAGAACGCAAGGGATTTTACCAAGGTTCAGGCCACCGTGAGGTGTAAAATCCTACTCCTGCCTTGTATATTGAAAGTGTTTGAGCTCAATCGCAAGGAGCGGTTATTGCCGGCAAGGTGCGGGAAAAGCAGCTACGCATGTAGAATGAGCAAAGTGTCGACCCTTGTAAAGGTTGCCCTAGCCCTCCTTTTATAGCTTAAGGGGTAACCACAGTGGCAAAACAGTCATTACAAGTTGATTAGATAGCAAACAGTGCTATCATACCTAACTCTGCCGAATTAGGACAAAAGCATTTATTGCGCCGTTAGGTGTCGTGTGGAGGAGGAGCCCCGGCAAGGTTTCTGCACCGCTTGCCCAGCTACCTCCCATTATCTTGACACGCCTCCTGGACGGGTGTCATTAAAGCTAATTCTCCTCCCAGCAGGCTGACACGTGCCCTGACAAGTCTCACCAAACCACATGTGCGCTCGACACCTCATCGATTAGAGACCAGCTGCCCGATGAGGTGGATCGCAGATGGGCCAGCGAGAGCTTGCCGGCCCGAAGTGTTGGGGAACGTTGCATGGGAAACAAAAATTTTCCTACGCACACACAAGATCTATTCATGGTGATGAGCATCTACGAGAGGGAGAGTAAATCTACATACCCTTGTAGATCGCTAAGCGGAAGCGTTTAAGAAACGCGGTTGATGTAGTCGAACGTCTTCGCGATCCAAATCGCAAGTCGTCCCTCGATCCGATCACGAACTAGCGCCGAACGGACGGCACCTCCGCGTTCAACACACGTACGGCTTGATGACGCCTTCACCTCCTCGATCCAGCGAGCGATGGTGAAGTAGTGGTTGAGTTCCAGCAGCACGACGGCGTGGTGATGGTGGTGAGGAACAATCTCTGCAGGGCTTCGCCAAGCGCTACGGAGATTATGACGGAGGAACTAGAGGGTTAGGGTTGCCGCACACGGCTTGGGGAAATCTTGATGTGTCCCGTGTGCTAGCCCTGCCCCTCTATTTATATGTTGAGCCTTGGGGTCTAAACTTGGAGTAAAAGCCTCCTCTAGGTCGGTTTTGCCCGCACAAGGTCGGTTTGGCCCGCAGGAAAAGAGTCCAACTCGGATCCCTGCCGAACCGTGCACAGCCGCGCACAAGCGGTAGTACCGCTCACAAGCGGTAGTACCGCTTGGGCGGTAGTACCGCTTCACACAAGCGGTAGTACCGCTCGGGCGGTAGTACCGCTTCACACAAGCGGTAGTACCGCTTACGCGGCAGCAAAACTACTTTTTGCACTTTCCAATACCTCGTGGGCTTTATCCCTTTGGCCCATATAAAGTGTTGCTGCACCCGAACACTTCGGTAAACATCCGGAACCCCTTCCGGTGAACTCCGGAACCCTTCCGGAGATCAAAACACTATTATCACATATATCAATCTTTACCTCCGGACTATTCCGGAGATCCTCGTCATGTCCGGGATCTTATCCGGGACTCCGAACAACTTTCGGTCACCAACATAATAACTCAATTATACTAATCGTCACCAAACGTTAAGTGTGTAGACCCTGCGGGTTCGAGAACTATGTAGACATGACCGAGACACCTCTACGGCCAATAACCAATAGCGGGACCTGGATGCCCATATTGGCTCCTACATATTCTACGAAGATCTTTATCGGTCGAACCTCTATGTCAAGGATTCAGTTAATCCCGTATGCTGTTCCCTTTGTTCTTCGGTATGTTACTTGCCCGAGATTCGATCGTCGGTATCACTATACCTAGTTCAATCTCGTTACCGGCAAGTCTCTTTACTCGTTCCGTAATACAAGATCTCGTGGCTAACACTTTAGTCACATTGCTTGCAAGGCTCATTGTGATGTTGTATTACCGAGTGGGCCCTGAGATACCTCTCCGTCATACGGAGTAACAAATCCCAGTCTTGATCCATGCCAACCTAACAGACACCCTCGGAGATACCTGTAGAGCACCTTTATAGTCACCCAGTTACGTTGCGACGTTTGATACACACAAGGTATTCCTCCGGTGTCAGTGAGTTGCATGATCTCATGGTCAAAGGAACAGATACTTGACATGCAGAAAACAATAGCAATAAACTGACACGATCAAATGCTACGTTTACAGTTTGGGTCTTGTCCATCACATCATTCTCCTAATGATGTGATCCCGTTATCAAATGACATCTCATGTCCATGGCTAGGAAACCTTAACCATCTTTGATCAACAAGCTAGTCAACTAGAGGCTTACTAGGGACACAGTGTTGTCTATGTACCCACACATGTATTTGAGTTTCCAATCAATACAATTATAGCATGGATAATAAACGATTATCATGAACAAGGAAATATAATAATAACCAATTTATTATTGCCTCTAGGGCATATTTCCAACAGTCTCCCACTTGCACTAGAGTCAATAATCTAGTTCACATCACTATGTGATTTACATTGTAATGAATCGAACACCCATGCAGTTCTGGTGTTGTTCATGTTTAGCCCTTGGAAGAGGTTTAGTCATCGGATCTGCAACATTTAGATCCGTGTGTACTTTGCAAATATTTATGTCGTCCTCCTTGATGTAATCGCGGATGGAATTGAAACGTCGCTTTATGTGTCTGGTCCTCTTGTGAAATCTTGGTTCCTTGGCTAGAGCAATGGCACCAGTATTATCACAAAACAGAGTCATTGGGTCAAGTGCACTAGGCACTACTCCAAGATCTGTCATGAACTCCTTCATCCAGACACCTTCCTTCGCCGCCTCCGAGGCAGCGATGTACTCCGCTTCGCATGTAGAATCAGCTACCACGCTTTGCTTGGAACTGCACCAGCTAACCGCACCCCCATTAAGAATAAATACGTATCCGGTTTGCGACTTAGAGTCATCCGGATCAGTGTCAAAGCTTGCATCGACGTAACCCTTTACGACGAGCTCTTGATCACCTCCATAAACGAGAAATATGTCCTTAGTCCTTTTCAGGTACTTCAGGATATTCTTGACCGCCATCCAGTGTTCCATTCCTGGATCACTTTGAAACCTTCCGACCATACTTATGGCAAGGCTGACATCGGGTCTTGTGCACAGCATTGCATACATGAGAGAGCCTATGGCCGAAGCATAGGGGATGACACTCATCTTTTCTCTATCTTCTGCAGTCACTGGGCATTGAGTCTTACTCAACTTCACACCTTGCAAAACAGGCAAGAACCCCTTCTTGGACTGATCCATTTTGAACTTCTTCAAAATCTTATCAAGGTATGTGCTTTGTGAAAGTCCTATTAAGCGTCTTGATCTATCTCTATAGATCTTGATGCCTAATATGAAAGCAGCTTCTCCTAGGTCCTTCATTGAAAAACTCTTGTTCAAATATTCCTTCACGCTTTCCAACATTTCCATATTGTTTCCAATCAGCAATATGTCATCCACATATAATATTAGAAACGCTATAGAGCTCCCACTCACTTTCTTGTAAATACAAGCTTCTCCGTAAACTTGTATAAACTCGAACGCTTTGATCACTTCATCAAAGCGAAGATTCCAACTCCGAGATGCTTGCACCAGTCCATAAATGGATCGCTGGAGTTTGCAAACTTTGTCAGCATTCTCTGGATCGACAAAACCTTCTGGTTGCATCATATACAACTCTTCCTTAAGGTAACCGTTAAGGAACGCTGTTTTGACATCCATCTGCCAAATTTCATAATCGAAAAAGGCAGCTATTGCTAACATGATTCTGACGGACTTAAGCATCGCTACGGGTGAGAAGGTCTCATCGTAGTCAACTCCTTGAACTTGTGAAAAACCCTTTGCCACAAGTCGAGCTTTATAGACGGTGACATTACCGTCCGCGTCCGTCTTCCTCTTAAAGATCCATTTGTTCTGAATGGCCTTACGCCCTTCAGGTAATACTTCCAAAGTCCATACTTTGTTTTCATACATGGATCCCATCTCGGATTTCATGGCCTCTAACCACTTCTCGGAATCCGGGCCCATCATCGCTTCTCCATAGCTCGTAGGTTCATCGTTGTCTAACAACATGACCTCTAAGACAGGGTTGCCGTACCACTCGGGAGCAGTACGCGTCCTTGTCGACCTACGAGGTTCGATAGCAACTTGATCCAAAGCTTCATGATCATCATCATTAACTTCCTCTTCAACTAATGTAGGCTCCACAGAAACAACTTTCTGCGCTGCGCTACTCTCAGGTTGAAGTAAAGGTTCAACAACCTCATCAAGTTCTATCTTCCTCCCACTCAATTCTTTCGAGAGAAACTCTTTCTCAAGAAATGTTCCGTTTTTAGCGACAAACACTTTGCCTTCGGATCTGAGGTAGAAGGTATACCCAACTGTCTCTTTTGGGTATCCTATGAAGACGCATTTCTCCGCTTTGGGTTCCAGCTTTTCAGGCTGAAGCTTTTTGACATAAGCATCACATCCCCAAACTTTAAGAAACGACAGCTTTGGCTTCTTGCCAAACCAAAGTTCATATGGCGTCGTCTCAACGGATTTCGATGGTGCCCTATTTAAAGTGAATGCAGCTGTCTCTAATGCATAACCCCAAAACGATAGTGGCAAATCGGCAAGAGACATCATAGATCGCACCATATCCAATAAGGTTCGATTACGACGTTCGGACACACCATTACGCTGTGGTGTTCCAGGCGGTGTCAATTGTGAAACAATTCCACACTGTCTTAAGTGACTGCCAAACTCATAACTCAGATATTCTCCTCCTCGATCAGATCGCAGGAATTTAATCTTCTTGTTACGATGATTCTCAACTTCACTCTAAAATTGTTTGAACTTTTCAAATGTTTCAGACTTGTGTTTCATTAAGTAAATATACCCATATCTACTTAAGTCATCAGTGAAGGTGAGAAAATAACGATAACCACCGCGCGCCTCAATACTCATCGGACCACACACATCAGTATGTATGATTTCCAATAAGTCACTTGCCCGTTCCATTGTTCCAGAGAACGGCGTTTTAGTCATCTTGCCCATGAGGCATGGCTCACATGTGTCAAGTGATTCAAAATCAAGTGACTCCAAAAGTCCATCAGCATGGAGCTTCCTCATGCGTTTTACGCCAATATGACCTAAACGGCAGTGCCACAAGAAAGTGGTATTATCATTATCAATTCTACATCTTTTGGCATCAATGTTATGAACATGTGTATCATTACTGTCGAGATTCAATAAGAATAAACCCCTCACATTGGGTGCATGACCATAAAAGATATTACTCATATAAATAGAACAACCATTATTCTCTGATTTAAATGAGTAACCGTCTCGCAATAAACAAGATCCAGATATAATGTTCATGCTTAACGCAGGCACCAAATAACACTTATTTAGGTTCATCACTAATCCCGACGGTAATCGAAGAGCGAGCGTGCCAACGGCGATCACATCAACCTTGGAACCATTTCCCACGTGCATCGTCACTTCGTCCTTTGCCAGCCTCCGTCTATTCCGCAGTTCCTGTTTTGAGTTGCAAATATGAGCAACCGCACCGGTATCAAATACCCAGGCACTACAACGAGAGTTGGTAAGGTACACATCAATAACATGTATATCATATATACCTTGTTTGTTGTTGGCCGCCTTCTTGTCAGCCAAATACTTGGGGCAATTCCGCTTCCAGTGTCCAGTTTCCTTGCAATGAAAACACACAGTTTCTGGTTTGGGTCCAGCCTTGGGTTTCTTCACGAGAGGAGCAACTGCTTTGCCACTCTTCTTGGAGTTACCCTTCTTACCCTTGCCATTTTTCTTGAAACTAGTGGTTTTATTGACCATCAACACTTGATGCTCCTTCTGAATTTCAGACTCAGCGGCTTTCAGCATCGCAAACAGCTCGGCGACTGACTTGTTCATCCCGTGCATGTTATAGTTCAACACGAAGCTCTTGTAGCTAGGTGGCAATGATTGAAGAACTCTGTCAGTGATAGCCTCTGGCGGAAGGGGCATCCCTAACTCAGCCAGACGGGTGGAGTACCCAGACATTCTGAGCACGTGATCACTGATAGACCCGTTCTCCTCCATCTTGCAAGCATAGAATTTATCGGAGATCTCATATCTCTCGATCCGGGCATTCTTCTGAAAGATAAACTTCAACTCCTGGAACATCTCATATGCTCCATGATGTTCAAAACGTCTTTGAAGTCCCGGTTCTAAGCCATACAACATTGCACATTGAACTATTGAGTAATCATTAGAACGAGCCTGCCAGGCGTTCACAACGTCTAGAGACTCAACTGGAGCGGGTGGATCACCAAGCGGTGCATCAAGGACATAAGCCTTCTGGGAAGCCGTAAGGATAATCCTTAGATTACGGGCCCAGTCCACAAAGTTACTTCCATCATCTTTCAACTTAGCTTTCTCTAGGAACGCATTAAAATTCAGGGGTGCTACTGCGCGAGCCATGATCTACAACATAAATATAGCAAAGACAACTTAGACTATTGTTCTTAGATAATGAGTTTAGTTAATCATATTACTTAAAAACTCCCACTCAAATTGACATCCCTCCGGTCATTCGAGTGTAACATGATCCAAATCCACCAACTCAAGTACGATCATCACGTGAGTTGAGGTGGTTTCAATGGTGAACATCTTCATGTTGATCATATCTACTATATGACTCATGTTGGACCTTTCGGTCTCTTGTGTTCCGAGGCCATGTCTGTACATGCTAGGCTCGTCAAGTTTAACCCGAGTGTTCCGCACGTGCAACATGGCTTGCACCCGTTGTATGCGAACGTAGAGTCTATCACACCCGATCATCACGGCGTGTCTCGAAACGACGAACTTTCGCAATGGTGCACACTTGGGGAGAACACAATTTATCTTGAAATTTAAGTGAGGGATCACCTTATAATGCTACCGTCGTCCTAAGCAAAATAAGATGCATAAAAGGATTAACATCACATGCAAATCATAAGTGACATGATATGGCCATGAACTTGTGCTTTTGATCTCCATCTCCAAAGCACCGGCATGATCTCCATCGTCACCGGCATGACACCATGATCTCCATCATCTTGATCTCCATCAACGTGTCGCCATAAGGTTGTCGCGCCGACTGTTGCTTCCACGACTATTGCTAACGTTTAGCGATAAAGTAAAGCATTACATAGCGCTTAATGATTGACACGCAGGTCATACAATAATTAAAGACAACTCTATGGCTCCTGCCAGTTGCCGTATTCATCGACATGCAAGTCGTGATATTCTATACAACACATGATCATCTCATACATCACATATATCTCATCATGTAATTGGCCATATCACATCACAACATACCCTGCAAAAACAAGTTAGACGTCCCCTAATTGTTGTTGCAAATTTTACGTGGCTGCTACGGGTTTGCAAGAACCGTTCTTACCTATGCAAAACCACAACGTGGTGTAGTGATTGCTTTTTGATCTTCTAAAAGAACCCTCTTCATTGAAATCGATTCAACTAAAGTGAGAGAGACAGACACCCGCTAGCCATCTTTATGCAACGAAGTTACATGTTAGTTGAAGGAACCTGTCTCGCGTAAGTGTACGCGTAATGTCGGTCCGGGCCGCTTCATCTCACAGTACCGCCGAATCAAATATCAACTAGTAACGGCAAGCAATATGTATACACCCACGCCCACAACTCGTTTGTGTTCTACTCGAGATCTCATCTACGCATAGACCTGGCTCATGATGCCACTGTTGGGGAACGTTGCATGGGAAACAAAAATTTTCCTACGCACACACAAGATCTATTCATGGTGATGAGCATCTACGAGAGGGAGAGTAAATCTACATACCCTTGTAGATCGCTAAGCGGAAGCGTTTAAGAAACGCGGTTGATGTAGTCGAACGTCTTCGCGATCCAAATCGCAAGTCGTCCCTCGATCCGATCACGAACTAGCGCCGAACGGACGGCACCTCCGCGTTCAACACACGTACGGCTAGATGACGCCTTCACCTCCTCGATCCAGCGAGCGATGGTGAAGTAGTGGTTGAGTTCCAGCAGCACGACGGTGTGGTGATGGTGGTGAGGAACAATCTCTGTAGGGCTTCGCCAAGCGCTACGGAGATTATGACGGAGGAACTAGAGGGTTAGGGTTGCCGCACACGGCTTGGGGAAATCTTGATGTGTCCCGTGTGCTAGCCCTGCCCCTCTATTTATATGTTGAGCCTTGGGGTCTAAACTTGGAGTAAAAGCCTCCTCTAGGTCAGTTTTGCCCGCACAAGGTCGGTTTGGCACGCAGGAAAAGAGTCCAACTCGGATCCCTGCCGAACCGTGCACAGCCGCGCACAAGCGGTAGTACCGCTCACAAGCGGTAGTACCGCTTGGGCGGTAGTACCGCTTCACACAAGCGGTAGTACCGCTTACGCGGCAGCAAAACTACTTTTTGCACTTTCCAATACCTCGTGGGCTTTATCCCTTTGGCCCATATAAAGTGTTGCTGCACCCGAACACTTCGGTAAACATCCGGAACCCCTTCCGGTGAACTCCGGAACCCTTCCGGAGATCAAAACACTATTATCACATATATCAATCTTTACCTCCGGACTATTCCGGAGATCCTCGTCATGTCCGGGATCTTATCCGGGACTCCGAACAACTTTCGGTCACCAACATAATAACTCAATTATACTAATCGTCACCAAACGTTAAGTGTGTAGACCCTGCGGGTTCGAGAACTATGTAGACATGACCGAGACACCTCTACGGCCAATAACCAATAGCGGGACCTGGATGCCCATATTGGCTCCTACATATTCTACGAAGATCTTTATCGATCGAACCTCTATGTCAAGGATTCAGTTAATCCCGTATGCTGTTCCCTTTGTTCTTCGGTATGTTACTTGCCCGAGATTCGATCGTCGGTATCACTATACCTAGTTCAATCTCGTTACCGGCAAGTCTCTTTACTCGTTCCGTAATACAAGATCTCGTGGCTAACACTTTAGTCACATTGCTTGCAAGGCTCATTGTGATGTTGTATTACCGAGTGGGCCCTGAGATACCTCTCCGTCATACGGAGTAACAAATCCCAGTCTTGATCCATGCCAACCCAACAGACACCCTCGGAGATACCTGTAGAGCACCTTTATAGTCACCCAGTTACGTTGCGACGTTTGATACACACAAGGTATTCCTCCGGTGTCAGTGAGTTGCATGATCTCATGGTCAAAGGAACAGATACTTGACATGCAGAAAACAATAGCAATAAACTGACACGATGAAATGCTACGTTTACAGTTTGGGTCTTGTCCATCACATCATTCTCCTAATGATGTGATCCCGTTATCAAATGACATCTCATGTCCATGGCTAGGAAACCTTAACCATCTTTGATCAACAAGCTAGTCAACTAGAGGCTTACTAGGGACACAGTGTTGTCTATGTACCCACACATGTATTTGAGTTTCCAATCAATACAATTATAGCATGGATAATAAACGATTATCATGAACAAGGAAATATAATAATAACCAATTTATTATTGCCTCTAGGGCATATTTCCAACACGGAGCTTGCCGGGTCTTCGACTTGCCGGCTCGAACAGCGATGGAGGGAAAACATGGTTTTCTCGCCGCTGACTCTGGACAGCAATGTATTGATAGCGAGGTATGCGTACATGTGGGGAAAAGATACCAAGGACCACAAAGCCCCAGTGGTGCTCCCCGCCGGTGGCAAGACCCCATCTGACGCATACCCATTTTTCTGCGCATATTTTTACTGCGGTCTGGTTCCTCCATTCTCGGATTTCTTCGATGAGCTGATGTACACATTCGGGTTCCGGCTACTGGATTTCACTCCAAATGAAATGACTTGCATGGCAGTCTTCGCCCACATGTGCGAGAATTTCGTTGGAGTCATCCGCAATGTCGATCTCTTCCGCCACTTCTTCATCCCTCGCATCGAAGGCGACACCCTCTCCGGCAGTGTGACTTGGATTCCCCAGGCCAAAGCTAAGGGAAAGTACCTTGCTGGGCTATTGCATCTGAAGTGGGAGGAATGGCGGGCGGAGTGGTGCTGGATTAAGGAGAAGGATTTCCCCAATTTCTGCTTGCCAAGCACGGAGAAGATCGACCGCGGAAAGAATTGGAGTGACCTTGGCGCCAGCGACAAGAAGCTTGGCCCGGCACTGAACCGGATCACTCGCTGATACGTCTCCAACATATCTATAATTTTTAATTGTTCCATGCTATAATAGTATCAATCTTGGATGTTTTATATGCAATTATATGCCTTTATATATCATTTGTTGGGACTAACTTATTAACACAATGCCCAGTGCCAGTTGCTGTTTTTTGCTTGTTTTTGCCTTTTCAGAAAATCATTACCAAAAGGTGTCCAAACGAGAAAAAAAGTTTGGATTAATTTTTTCTGGACCAGAAGATACCCAGGAAGCTTCGGGAGAAAAGCAGAAGAGCCACGAGGAGGCGGCAAGCCTGGAGGGCGTGCCCTAGGGGAGTGGCCGCGCCCCCCCAGGCTTGTGGGCCCCTCGTGGCACCTCTTGACCAAATTCCTTCGCTATAAATTCACAAATATTTCCAAACCAACAGAGAGTCAAAAGAGAAAACCTTTCCGCCACCGCAAGCCTCTGTTCTTCCGCGTTCCCATCTGGAGGCCTTTTCCGGTACTCTGTCGGAAGGGGAATCGATAACGGAGGGCTTCTTCATCAACCTTGCTGCCCTTCCAATGATGTGTGAGTAGTTTACCACAGACCTACGGGTCCATAGCAAGTAGCTAGATGGCTTCTTCTCTCTCTTTGATCTTCAATACCATGTTCTCCTCGATGTTCTTGGAGTTCTATCCGATGTAATCTTCTTTTCCGGTGTGTTTGTTGGGATCCGATGAATTGTGAGTTTATGATGAGATTATTCATGAGAAATATTTGAGTCTTCTCTGAACACTTTTATGCATGATTGTTATAGCTTTGTATTTCTCTCTGATCTATCGATTTGGTTTGGCCTACTAGATTGATTTATCTTGCAGTGGGAGAGGTGCTTTGTGATGGGTTCAATCTTGCGGTGCTCAATGCCAGTGACAGAAGGGAACATGACACGTATTTGTATTGTTGCCATTAAGGATAAAAATATGGGGTGTAATCATATTGCTTGAGTTTACTTTGTCTACATCATGTCATCTTGCTTAAGGCATTACTCTATTTCATACTTAATACCCTAGATGCATGCTGGATAGCGGTCGATGGGTGGAGTAATAGTAGTAGATGCAGGCAGGAGTCGGTCTACTTGTCTCGGACGTGATGCCAATATACATGATCATTGCCATGAATCCGTCATAATTATTTGCTTTTCTATCAATTACCCAACAGTAATTTGTTTACCCACCGTATGCTATGTGTTCGAGAGAGAAGTCTCTAGTGAAAACTATGGCCCTCGGTCTACTTTATCATATATTAAAAACCTAAAAATACCTTGCTGCAATTTATTTAGTTTTATTTTTATTAGTATTTTAGTTTATCTATTTACCTCGATAAGATTTAATCCTTGCAAATAACCGCTAAGAGGATTGACAACCCTCTTATTTGCGTTGGGTGCAAGTGTTTGCTCTTGTGTGTGCAGGTGCGCTTAACAGAATTTTGCTTGGTTCTCCTACTGGATTGATAACCTTGGTTCTTAACTGAGGGAAATACTTATCTCTACTGTACTGCATCATCCTCTCCTCTTCGGGGAAATACCAACGCAGACTACAAGTAGCAGGAAGAATTTCTGGCGCCGTTGCCGGGGAGACATCATCAAAATTACCAAGTACCTTCACACAAACTATCATCCACTTGCATTTACTTTATTTGCCTTTTATTTGCATTTTCCTCTCATTTTCATCTCCCCCACTTCTATTTTTTTTTTACAAAAAACACAAAAATATTTTGCTTGTTTGCTAGTTTGCTTGCTTTGTCGCGATGTCTCAAGAAAGTACAAAATTGTGTGACTGTTCCAATACAAATAATAATGATTTTATTAGTATTCCTATTGCTCCTCCCGCCACTAGTGCGGAGTCGTGTGACATTAATGCTGCTTTGCTTAATCTTGGTATGAAAGAACAATTTTCTGGTAGTCCTAATGAAGATGCTACATCCCTTCTAAATACTTACGTTGAGCTTTGTGATATGCAAAAGAAAAAAGATGTGGGTAATGATATTGTCAAATTAAAATTATTTCCGTTCTCACTACGAGACCGTGCTAAAACTTGGTTTTCATCCTTTCCTAGAAATAGTATTCATTTTTGGGATAAGTGTAAGGATGCTTTTATTACCAAGTATTTTCCTCCCGCTAAGATTATTTCTCTAAGAAATCAAATTATGAATTTTAAGCAACTTGAGCATGAACATGTTGCACAATCTTGGGAGAGAATGAAAATAATGATAAGAAATTTCCCAACTCATGGCTTGAATTTATGGATGATCATACAAAAAATTTATGCGGGATTAAACTTTGTCTCTAGAAATTTGCTAGACTCTGCTGCAGGTGGTACTTTTATGGAAATTACATTGGGAGAAGCTATAAAACTCCTTGATAATATTATGGCAAATTATTCTCAATGGCACACTGAACGAACTCCAACTGGTAAGAAGGTAAATTTTGTTGAAGAAATTAATACTTTGAGTGATAAGATGGATGCTCTATTGAAATTGGTTGCTAGTAAAAATGCTCATGTTGATCCTAATGATGTGCCATTGTCTACTTTGATTGAGCAAAATAATGATGCTATTGATGTGAATTTTGCCTCTGGAAATAATTTCAACAACAATGCTTATAGGGGTAATTTCAATCCTAGACCATTTCCTGGAAATTCCTCTAATAATTATGGCAATCCTTATGGTAATTCTTATAATAATAATAATAATAATAGGATGCCCTCTGATCTTGAAAGTAATATTAAAGAATTTATTAATTCTCAAAAGAATTTCAATGCTATGATAGAAGAAAAATTGAATAGAGTTGATGAATTGGCTAGGAACATGGATAGAATTGCTCATGATGTGGAAAATCTCAAAAATAAAATTTTGCCACCCAAGCATGATATAAATGAGTCTATTAAAGCTATTTATGTTTCCATTAATGAAAGTAAAGTAAGGACCGCTAGGTTGAGAGCTAAGCGAGAATTTCTAGAAAAAGCAATTACACCCGGTTTCTATTGTAGTAATGATGAAGATATTAAAATGACTGGTGTCACTCCTATTGAATCATTATTTAGCAACATAAAACTTGATGAAAAATGGACTGGAGAAGAGTCAACTTTAGATAGAAGGAGTCCCACTTGCTTGGAGGGTGATAATCTTGATCATAAAAATAAAAAAAGTGGGTTTGGAGAGGTCAAAACTTTGAATAGTAATGCACCCACTACATTGGATTACAAGGACTTTAATTATGATAGTTGTTCTTTGATTGAGTGTATTTCCTTGTTGCAATCCATGATTAATTCACCAAATGCATATGAACGAAATAAAGCTTTCACTAAACATATCGTAGAAGCCATGATGAAAGCACATGAAGAAAAGCTTGAGTTAGAAGTATCAATTCCTAGAAAATTACAAGATGAATGGGAACCTACTATTAAAGTCAAAATTAAAGATTATGAATGTAATGCCCTTTGTGATCTTGGCGCTAGCGTTTCCACTATACCAAAGTCTTTGTGTGATGTGCTAGGTCTCACCGACATGGATCCTTGTTCCCTTAATTTGCATCTTGCGGATTCCACTATTAAAAAGCCATTTGATAGAATAAATGATGTGCTTATTCTTGCAAATAGGAATTATGTGCCCGTGGACTTTATTTTTCTGGATATTGAATGCAATCCTTCTGGCCCCATAATACTTGGTAGGCCTTTTTTAACGAACAATTGGTGCTATTATTGATATGAAAGAAGGTAATATAAGATTTCAATTTCCATTAAAGAAAGGGATGGAACACTTCCCTAGGAAGAGAATTAAATCACCTTATGAATCTATTATGAGGGCCACCTACGGAATTAACTTGAAGGATGACAACACTTGAAACTATGCATTATGCCTAGCTAGGGGCATAAAACAATAGCGCTTGTTGGGAGGCAACCCAATGAATAAAATAAATTTTTGCTTTTACCTTCTGTTTTTGAGTGTTTGCACAATTATAGCTTCTGTTATGATTGTATTTTTATGTTTTAATTAGTGTTTGTGCCAAGTAATGCCTTTGGGATGATTTGGAAGATAGTATGATAGATGATGTTGGAAAACAGAAACTTTTGCGTCCAGTGCTGGATTTTTTTTTTCGTTGGTGTGTCAGAACCTTCTGAATTGTTTGCACAGTATTGATATATGAATTTCCCACGTTGTCTTAATTTTTCAGAATTTTTGTAGTTACATAAGTATGACGATAATTCAGATCTTTACAGACTGTTCTATTTTAGACAGATTCTGTTTTTGTTGCATAGTTCGCTTATTTTGATGAATCTATGGATCATATAGGGGGGTATGAGTCATGGAGAAGTTGGAGTACAGTAGCATTATGCCAATATTAAATAGGAATCAATTTACAACAGTACCTAAAGTTTAAGATTTGTTTGATATACTAACGGATCTCATGAGGTTTCTGTTGAGTTTTGTGTGCTGAAGTTTTCAAGTTTTGGGTGAGACTACGGTGGATAAAGGAATAAGGAGCGGCAAGATCCTATACTTGGGGATGCCCAAGGCACCCCAAGGTAATATTCAAGGAAGACTCAAGCGTCTAAGCTTGGGGATGCCCCGGAAGGCATCCCCTCTTTCGTCTACAATCTATCGGTAACTCACTTGGAGCTATATTTTTATTCATCACATGATACGTGTTTTACTTGGAGCGTCTTGTGATATAGTTTGTTGGCTTTTTTTTGCCTTTTAGTTTGTCACAATCATCTTTGCTGAACACACCTTTTTGAGAGGGACACACATTATTCGTGATTTGTTAGAATACTCTATGTGCTTCACTTATATCTTTTGAGCTAGGCAGTTGCTCTAGTGCTTCACTTATATCTTTTAGAGCACGGTGGTGGTTATATTTTAAAGAAATAGTTGCACTCTCATGCTTCACTTATATCTTTTTGAGAGTCTCATGATAGCAATGGTAATATGCATGGGTTATGAATTTGGTCCTGATATGATAGGTATTCAAGAGGGATATAATAAAAACTTTCATGTAGATCACTGAATATGATAAGTTTGATTCCTTGCAATAGTTTTGAGATATTAAGATGGTAATATGTGGGAGGTATTAGTAGATAATTGTGATTCCCGAAGCATGCACGTATGATCTGTCGTTATGCTAAGAAGTTGGAGCATGATTTATTGTTGATTGTCTACCTTATGAGTGGCGGTCGGGGACGAGCGATGGACCTTGTCCTACAAATCTATCCCTCTAGGGGCATGCGTAGTAGTACTTTGCTTTGAGGGCTAATAAACTTTTGCAATAAGTATGTGAGTTCTTATGACTAATGTGAGTCCATGGATTATACGCACTCTCACCCTTCCGCAATTTGCTAGCCTCTTCGGTACCGTGCATTGCCCTTTCTCACATCAAGAGGTTGGTGCAAACTTGGCCGGTGCATCCAAACCCCGTGATATGATACGCTCTATCACACATAAGCCTCTTTATATCTTCCTCAAAACAGCCACCATACCTACCTATCATGGCATTTCCATAGCCATTCCAAGATATATTGCCATGCAACTTCCACCGTTCCATTTTTATGACACACATCATCATTGTCATATTGATTTGCACGATCATATAGCTGACATAGTATTTGTGGTTCAGCCACCGTTCATCATTTTTATACATGTTACGCTAGCATCATTGCACATCCTGGTACACTGCCAGAGGCATTCATATAGAGTCATATTTTTGTTCTAGTATCGAGTTGTAATATTGAGTTGTAAGTAAATAGATCCCAGTGAGGAAAGGATGATGGAGACCATGATTCCCCCACAAGTCGGGATGAGACTCTGGACGAAAAAAGAGGTGAAAAGGAGCCATGAAAAAAAAATGAGAGAAAAAGAGAGAAGGGGCAATGTTACTATCCTTTTTCCACACTTGTGCTTCAGAGTAGCACCGTGTTTTCCATATAGAGAGTCTCCTATTTTGTCAATTTCATATACTAGTGGGAATTTTTCATTATAGAACTTGGCTTGTATATTCCGATGACGGGCTTACTCAAATGCCCGAGGTCTTCATGAGCAAGCAAGTTGGATGTACACCCACTTAGTTTTCATGTTGAGCTTTCATACACTTATAGCTCTTAGTGCATCCGTTGCATGGCAATCCCTACTCCTCGCATTGAGATCAATTGATGGGCATCTCCATAGCCCATTGATTAGCCTCGTCGATGTGAGACTATCTTCTTATTTTTGACTTCTCTTATTTATCTCTACCACCACACTCTATTCCACCCATAGTGCTATATTCATGTCTTGAGCTCATGTATTGAGTGGGAGTTGAAAAAGCTGAAGCGCGTTAAAAAGTATGAACCAATTGCTCGGCTTGTCATCGGGGTAGTGCATGATAAATACTTTGTGTTAAGAAGATGGAGCATAACAGGATTGTATGATTTTGTAGGGATAATGTTCTTTAACATTTTTATTTTGAAAGACATGATTGTTTATCAGTATGCCTGGGTATTGATGTCTTTATATCAAATTATAGACTATTGCTTTGAATCATTCGGATCTTATTATTCATACCGTAAGACAAAGATTACATGATGAAACATGACAGGTAGCATTCCACATCAAAAATTCTGTTTTTATCATTTACCTACTCGAGGACGAGCAGGAATTAAGCTTGGGGATGCTTGATACGTCTCCAACGTATCTATAATTTTTGATTGTTCCATGCTATTATAGTATCAATCTTGGATGTTTTATATGCAATTATATGCCTTTATATATCATTTTTTGGGACTAACTTATTAACCCAGTGCCCAGTGCCAGTTGCTGTTTTTTGCTTGTTTTTACCTTTTCAGAACATCATTATCAAAAAGTGTCCAAACGAGAAAAAAACTTTGGATTAATTTTTTCTGGACCAGAAGAGACCCAGGAAGCTTCGGGAGAAGACCAGAAGAGCCACGAGGAGGCGGCAAGCCTGGAGGGCGCGCCCTAGGGGGTGGCCGCGCCCCCCAGGCTTGTGGGCCCCTCGTGGCACCTCTTGACCTAATTCCTTTGCTATAAATTCAATAATATTCCCAAACCAACAGAGAGCCAGTAGAGAAAACCTTTCCGCCGCCGCAAGCCTCTGTTCTTCTGTGATCCCATCTGGAGGCCTTTTTCGGTACTCTACCGGAGGGGGAATCGATCACGGAGGGCTTCTTCATCAACCTTGCTGCCCTTCCGATGATGTGTGAGTAGTTTACCACAGACCTACGGGTCCATAGCTAGTAGCTAGATGGCTTCTTCTCTCTCTTTGATCTTCAATACCATGTTCTCCTCGATGTTCTTGGAGTTCTATCCGATGTAATCTTCTTTTGCGGTTTGTTTGTTGGGATCTGATGAATTGTGAGTTTATGATCAGATTATTCATGAGAAATATTTGAGTCTTCTCTGAACTCTTTTATGCATGATTGTTATAGCTTTGTATTTCTCTCTGATCTATCGATTTGGTTTGGCCTACTAGATTGATTTATCTTGCAATGGGAGAGGTGCGTTGTGATGGGTTCAATCTTGCGGTGCTCAATCCCAGTGACAGAAGGGGACATGACACGTATTTTAATTGTTGCCATTAAGGATAAAAAGATGGGGTTTAATCATATTGCTTGAGTTTACTTTGTCTACATCATGTCATCTTGCTTAAGGCGTTACTCTGTTTCATACTTAATACCCTAGATGCATGCTGGATAGCGGTCGATGGGTGTAGTAATAGTAGTAGATGCAGGCAGGAGTTGGTCTACTTGTCTCGGACGTGATGCCTATATACATGATCATTGCCATGAATCCGTCATAATTATTTGCTTTTCTACCAATTGCCCAACAGTAATTTGTTTACCCACCGTATGCTATGTGTTCGAGAGAGAAGCCTCTAGTGAAAACTATGGCCCCCGGTCTACTTTATCATATATCTAAAACCTAAAAATACCTTGCTGCAATTTATTTACTTTTATTTTTGTTAGTATTTTAGTTTATCTATTTACCTCGATAAGATTTAATCCTTGCAAATAACCGCTAAGAGGATTGACAACCCTCTTATTTGTGTTGGGTGCAAGTGTTTGCTCTTGTGTGTGCAGGGACGCTTAACGGAATTTTGCTTGGTTCTCCTACTGGATTGATAACCTTGGTTCTTAACTGAGGGAAATACTTATCTCTACTATACTGCATCATCCTCTCCTCTTCGGGGAAATACCAACGCAGACTACAAGTAGCACTCGCCTCAAGTCTGCCGGGCTGACCATTGAAATGGTGGGAGCCGATTTCCTTCGGCGACGCCTTGCGCCGCTGCAAAAGAGGTAAAGGTACACTTGGGAGTACAAGAATGCCGGAGACATCATGAGGTTGTATGCAGGGCTGGCAAACAATTTGACGGTGATGCAACACATCAGTCTCTGCCACTAGCTCGTCAGGACCTCCGGCAAGTTTCATTTGCCGGCCCAAGTTGTACCATTGCACATCAACTCCGCCAAGGATTCCATCTTGGCAATGATGCCGGCGTGCAACGCCCAAGGGGTCGAAGCTGACTGGGAGCTGCCCTCACTTGAAGATGAGATGACTTGGGCGTCTAATCTGACGGAGAGGGCCACTCGAGAAGAGAAGGACCTCATCCAGGCCACTAGGGATGAAGAGTTGGCGTTCATCGCCCACAGGGCCGAAGAAGTTTTGAACGCCGGCAAGGCTGGCGGTCCCCGGGCTGCGGCAACTGAGGAGGAAGAAGAAACCCCCAACAAAGAAGTTGCTGAAGAGCACCAAGGAGAGCCTGCCGGGGAAGAAGTTGCCGGCGAAGCCGAAGAAGGAGAGGATCCTCAAGGCCCGAAGAAGAAGGCACACGTTCTTCAGAAGGCGTCTAGCCAGGAGGCAGTGCGACCTTCTTCGTCAGGAACTGGCCCTACGGTGAAGAAGACGACCACCAAGACCGGCCAACAGCAAGAAGTGCGCCGGCAATCAACATGGTGTCCTCGAGTTCAACATCTACCACCCCAGCAAGAAGTTGCCGGTGCAGTTGAGTCTTCTCAACAGGCATCTATGCCTCCACCGGCAATCAAGAGAGCCAGGGAGTCACCTCCGCCAGCGAGATACGACCTCTCCATTCTCAGCGAGTCTGAAGACGAAGAGTAAGCATAATCACTTTTTCTTCGTCTGATCTTGATCTTTGTTTTGACTATCATCTGACTTGACATCCTTTGTCTTTGCAGGGATACGGAACCGCACATACACAGGGCGAAACGAGAGAGAGGTGCAACGGAACACGAACCCACGGCAAGCACTGGGCAGCGGGGCACATCTACCGATACCATCATCGTCAGCCCCCAGCCCAGCCCCCTGCGTGAAGTCATGGTGCAGTTCCCACTCGCAGGCGCCGGCACTAAAGTTCCTCCTTCTGAACTCAACAAGGAGGTAGGAGGAGGTAGCCAAGAGGAAGAGTGCCAAGAGGTGGATCCTTTTGTGGCTCCTCCGTCAACCACCATCCCGGAGAGTGCATCTCCGGCAAGGGCCTCCGCTGATGAGCCCGCTCGCACCAAAATTGTCCCGGCAAACGAGGCTGCCGGAGACCGTGCGGCGGCAACTAAAGTTGCCTGGGAAAGAGACATCCTTCCTCAATGAACATCAACAGGTAATCCACTTGTCCTTAAGCTTTGTTCAAATTTTCTTGAACTTGACTTGCAATCTGAACCACTTTTATTTTTGCTCTTGCTTCTATTCCATCTTGCAGATCCAACCTCTCCCGAAGAGGGAGAGATCCTTGCAGACGTGGCAGATATTGCCAAGAGCGTCGCCGACGAAGCCGCCAAGATCTCTATTGAGGAGACCGCCAAATCTGCCATTGAAGAGGCAGGAGAAGTTACCAGAGAGCTGGAGAAGTCTCTCGTCAACACGTCTGCCCCGTCCAGACGAGCATGGAGATGGTGCCGGCTGGTGCTGACAAGTCAAACCTGGATACTCAACCTGCCGCACCGACTGCTCAAACCTTGGCGGATGTCTTAACGCTTGTCGCTCCCCAGCAAGGGCCCGAAGCCCTCAGTTCATCAGGCACTGGAGGACCCAATTTTGATGAAGAAATTGCTCGAATCCTTGCCTCCATCCCCCAAAGTACTCTCGGAACTGATAACGCTACCGATAGCACAACAGATCTCGCCTTCCTGGAAACCATGGCTGCTGGTGTCAGGGATGTGCAAGAACGCTATGGTAAGCGGTGGGACAAGCTTCAAGCAGAACATATAGCTCTGGAGGTAGTGGAAGAGAAGCTGAAGAAGAAGGCAGAAGATATCCGTACTTGGTACAACAATCAATCTCACAACTTGAGGAGACAAGAAGAAAAACTTGCTGCTGCCCTGGAAAAGGCGGCAGCCTTGGACGGCAAGCTGGCAGAGTGCGAAGTGCAGCTCAACGCCCGAGAAAAAGATCTTGCTGCACAAGAAGAGGCCCTTGCCACCAAACTCCGCGGCAAGGATGAAGAGATTGACAAGCTCCTTGAGCAGAGGACCCAAGAGCTGGAGAAGAACCACAAAGAGTCTATCAAAATCCAGGCTCAAGAGAGTGCCGCCAAGCTCAAGGAAGCTACAGATAATGCAGCTGCTACCACTGCCAAGGCAGAATTAGAGTCCCAGGTGAACAAACTAAAAGAAGATCTTGCTGCCAATGGCAGGGAGATCGAGGCTCTTAAAGGTGAAGCGCGGAAAGCAGCTCATACCCTAGGGGAGCTGCAGACGCAGCTTGCATCCAAGAATCAAGATCTTGATACCACCGGCAAGGCAATGGAGGATCTGAAATCCAAGCTTATCACCCTGGAAAAGGATCTTGAATCTGCCAAGGAAAGGGAAGTCATCTTGATGGAGAAGCTTGGCGCAGAAGAGACTTCCTGGGAAGACGCCGAGAATAAATTCACTGAGCTGCGAGAAGTGCTCTCCCTCTGGACGAATAGGCTTGTCAACGTTGCCGAGCGCATAACTTTTCAACTTTACATCAAGGACATGAGGAGCTGGAGCTTCACGGTCAATGACAAGGAGATTGCCAGCGCCAGACTGACCAAGTTCTTCGAAGGCCTCATCGATGCTTTGAAAACTTATCATGAGGACATATCTGCTTTGTTTGCCGACGAGTCCCGTAAATTTGGCCGCGACGTCCATTACAAGGTACTTGTTAAGATTGCTTATCGGCATCCCAACGTTGATCTCTCCGGGATATTCAGGCGGCTTCCGGATAATACTGATATCACGGCCATCGACAAGGTCGTTGCTCCGCTGGCCGACAAGGTTCTTCTTCTTCCTCGGCACAAAGGCGACCTCCATAACTAATCTTATCGCTGCATTTCCTTCCAGTGCTATCATGTAAAAGATACATTTAATCTTAAGTTAGATCTGCAGTGTTGACGGTGTCCTGGATCAGGGGGTGCTAACCCAGTCGGCCCGTCTCCTTGGTTGGGCCGATGGGCCCCCGTGCGTGACCAAGGTGGACTTCGGAGGCCGTATACCGGAAGCGTGATCGAGACTGTCTCTACCGAAGACTTGACGTATACTCCAAGATCTTTCCAGCCGCCTTACTACTAGATACCGACTTTGTAACCCTAGATACCCTCCCTGGCATGTATATAAGCCATAGGGTTTAGCCCGTAGAGGACACATCAACGCAATATCGCTCACCTAGCCCTAGAAGTTAGACACACATTATGATCTCGAGGTAGATCAACTCTGTATTCGATACCTCTCCATCAATATAAATAGAAGCAGGACGTGGGGTTTTACCTCCATCAAGAGGGCCCGAACCTGGGTACACATCGTCCCCCTTGTCTTTGTTACCACTGATCCGAGATCCACAGCTCGGGACCCCCTACCCCGAGGTCTGTCGGTTTTGACACAGACACTGGTGCTATCATTGAGAGTCCCGCTGCATGATCACCAGAAGAATCGATGGCTCACCTGTAGATCAACTGCGCTAACGGCCGTGGGGACGTTTACGCCCCCGTCCAGCTCTTTGTTTTCGGCAGCATGGTCTTTTGCGCTGACTCAACAAGGCATCTAGCCTCTGTCGAGAACTACGCCCCAGGTCGGATCGTGACCTTCGGCAGCCTCGAATACACTGCGGATTCCCGTGGTGAACTCATCCTATCGGGATGGACTCCCGGCCGAATTGAGAACTCGACCAGTTCTGGAGGCTCAACTCCGGAACCGAATTCCGTCACGGAGCCTCTGGAGACCCCTGACATGACCACTCCGGCGGTTTCCTTCCGATCGTCAGTCCGGAGACAGATCCAGCCCCCGCTTCCGAAATTACGTCAGTGCTAGAACTGACTTCGGCACAGAACCCAGAATTACATTCTGATTCCCTTCGCACCGAAGACGCGTCAAGTTACACACCGGGCATACTTCGAGTCGGGCCTGCCTGTGGCGCATCAATGAATCCCGAAGAGCTATCTCACCTCGATGAGATGCTTGACCGCATCTGGAGCATGTCCATCTCAGACGACAAGACTTCGGTTTACAATCAGATCGGACTTAAAGCCGACGATAGGGAAATTTATATCCCACCCACCACCCACGTAGTCGCCACAGTCGACGATTTAACCGACGTCCTGGACTATGGCCAGGCCACAGACATGGAGGAAGATGTTGATGGCTCCACCGAGGACACCTTGCCCCCGGCAAACGCGGGCAGGTTGACCGCGACGTCCACCTACGATGTTTACATGGTGGACACCCCCAAATCCCCTCCAAGACGTCAGCAAAGACGCCGAAGGGGTACTAACGGGGAACCCAGTGGTAATGACGCGATAGCCAATAACGGCGACGCGGAGGACGGCGATGCCGGTAACCACGAAGAGGACGTTCAAGCCTCCCCAGTAAGGAACGACACACTGGACCGACTTCTCAGGGACTCAGATCCCGATGACCTCTTCGAAGGGGCCGACAACAACTACATGCCGGAATCCGAGGAGGATGAGAGCCTCGGTACAGAGGACTACATCGTCCCCGAAGACCCTTTCGAACAAGAGCGCTTCCGGCGGCGCCTCGTTGCGACCGCCCGGAGCATGAAACGCAAGCAGCAGCAGCTGCAGGCCAATACCGATGCACTAAATGAAAAGTGGCTCGAAGTGCTCTCCGCCGAGCAAGACATGGAAAAACGGTGCCATAGTGCACCGAAATCATACCCACGTAGGCGTCTCTTGCCGGAGTTCGACGAGGAGCTCACGGATGACCACGACCGACCCCCTAGAGGCCGGGATAGGCCAAGAGGAGAAGACCTCGGTGAACGGCCTCCTTCACGCTGTTATGGCAAGGACCCCGTGGATTACCTAGATCCTCATGATGCTAGACGTCGCATTGAGGAAAACAGGACACCCCCTCGGTCCATCTACGGATCAAGGGGACGCGCGCCCGCTGGGCTTGATGGCTACGATGCCTGGGTGGACAGGAACGGCCGTGACCGAGATCAAGCTTACTCGCGGCTCTCTCCTGACCTCCGACAAGATGCTCCTCGGTCTCGAGGTCCGGCTCACCCAATCTGCTTTACAGATAGGGTGATGGAACATCAATTCCCGGAAGGATTTAAGAACATCAATATAGAATCATACGATGGCACCACAGACCCAACAGTCTGGATTGAGGATTTCCTCCTACACATACACATGGCCAACGGAGATGATCTCAACGCCATTAAATATCTGCCGCTCAAGCTAAAGGGGTCGGCGAGGCATTGGCTTAACAGCCTCCCTCTTCACTCTATCGGCAGCTGGGAAGCCCTAGAAGACGCTTTTCGAGGAAACTTCCAGGGCACATATGTCCGACCTCCGGACGCTGATGACCTCAGCCGTGTCACCCAGTAGCCAGGCGAATCAGCCCAGAAAATTCTGGAACAGGTTCCTCACCAAGAAGAACCAGATCATAGACTGCTCCGACGCCGAGGCCATCGTCGCATTCAAGAACAATATCTGAGATGAATGGTTGGCTCGACAACTCGTCCAGGATAAGCCGAGGTCTATGGCGGCCCTCACCTCACTAATGACTCGCTTTTGTGCGGGAGAAGACAGTTGGCTCGCCCGTAGTACTCATAACGGCGAGGCAGGCACCTCGGAAGCTCGCGATGCCAATGGAAAACCCAAGCGCAACAAAAATAAGCGCAGGTATAAAAATGGCGGAAGCGATACGGAAGACGCTACGGTCAACGCAGGGTTCACCGGACCTAAATCCGGACAGAAAAGAAAACCCTTTAAAGGGAACAAAGATGGACCTAGCCAGCTTGATAGACTCCTGGACCGCCCATGTGGAATCCACGGCACTCAGGAAAAGCCAGCAAACCACACCAACAGTAATTGATGGGTCTTTAAACAAGCCGGCAAGATAGCGACAGAGGGTCAAAATAAAACCCAAAATCGCAGCGAAGACGAGGATGAACCTCGGCGGCCGAATAATGGAGGCCAAAAGAAGTTTCCTGATGAGGTAACAGAGGTCAATATGATCTATGTCACCCACATCCCCAAGAGCGAGAGGAAGCGTGTGCTTCGGGATGTATACGCGCTAGAGCCTGTCGCCCCGAAGTATAACCCATGGTCGGCTTACCCGATCACGTTTGACAAGCACGATCATCCAACCAGCATCAGGCATGGCGGATCAGCGGCACTCATCCTGGACCCAATTATTGATGGTTATCATCTAACATGCGTCCTGATGGATGGAGGAAGCAGCCTCAACCTCATTTACGAGGACACGGTTCGGAAGATGGGCATCGACTCATCTCGGATCAAGCCGAGCTCTACCACTTTAAAGGTGTCATCCCGAGCGTCGAAGCCCGCTGTACTAGAACGGTCACCCTAGAGGTATTCTTTGGCTCGCCCGAGAACTTCAGAGGTGAGGAGTTAATCTTCGATATTGTACCTTTCCGAAGTGGATACCACGCGCTCTTAGGGCGCACAACCTTCACGTGTTTCAACGCAGTCCCGCATTATGCCTACCTCAAGCTCAAAATGCCGGGACCCAACGGCATTATCACAGTCAATGGTACACACCGAACATTCACTCCGGACAGAGGAACAGACTGCGGCTTTCGCAGCCGAGGTACAGGCTTCCGAGGAGACAACCCACAGCGATAAACGCATCGCCCGCTCTTTGAAGCGCGCCCGGGCTGCACAAATCGACCTCGGCCAGGTACTCCCGCACCCGAAATAGGGATGCGGGCTCCTCGTGTGCCCTCTTTGGAGTGGGCACTACGTCCCTAAAGTGCATAATTTCGCACTTAAGATTCCCTGGGCCATCGAGGAGCCAACAATTTACTCAAACGTCGGCGCGGTTCAACCAAGCAAAGACGTGGCTTCGAGGCCCCACACAGGCAAGTCTCTGTAAAAGAAACAGCCAAACATGACTACGTCAATGTGGTTTCAACCACAGAACAGACATCGGCAACGTCTCCTCTATAGGAGCTCGGCCAATCAAACACTTGAAGCGTATAAAGGGCCGGAAAGGCATCAACCTCCACAAGTCCTCACCATTAATGGTGAATATCTGGTCAACAGCTCAGAAATGCAGACGTGCGGCAGGTAGCGGCCCGGATTCTTCAAAATCCGTTAACAAATATCCGCCCTGCTTTCTTCCTCTTTTTTCTTTACTTTTTACATTGTATTCTTTCAATTCCTCTCGCCGCAGTTAGGCATGTACACGCTTTAACCTATGATATAAATCGTGCCCCTTAAATGTCCCCATCATATCTCTTTATCAGCATGGCCCCTGTGAGATGAAGAAGTTCTCTAACAAAGATACAATTGTATAGCAAGTCTGAAGTATTCGGCGTCAAGGATTTTGGCTTTATATGCATCAGTTTCGAACCTAGATTTCGGTCAATAGTTGGGTTGTCCAGCTCCTTTGTGTACCCCTTACGTTTCCGATAAATTCGGCTAAGGGCGTAATGGGAGAACCACTGCGATTGCGCCGCCTGGTCAATTGGCATAGCGCCTCAGTGGAGAAAGCTGAAAACTGACTATCTAGGTAGGCGCAAACTGGTCCGCCATCCGTAGACCGTGTTAAGTGATGTCAGGATAGAGATCACCCCTGTTAAACGAAGGGCTTTCATTCCTAGCCGAAGTGTGTTATGGCCTAGACCTCGGCCGACCTGGCCGAACACTTCCCACACCGGGGGCTGGTCATCAGCCCCCACAGTCAAACTCCTATGACTAAGTGAAAGTTATAAAGACACTATAGTCTGATTGCCTGGTTCCTATAAAGCACCGACCACCTTCGGGTACCGAGACGTCGGCTAAGGGTCAAGAGTGCCTTAAGGAACACCCTTTGTATGATCTACACTGGGATTGAAGCCGACGACTGGCCACCCTCATTTTAAAATAGTCATATAGGAGGTAAAACTAATTAAAAACAAAACACGTGGAATTCAAAGCCATATTCATTCGATGAAAAGATAAAGTTTTGCACATCATACACTTTGGCATTCCGAAGTACTGTTTAAAAATACATAGTGTCCTTTGGACACATGGCTTCAGTGGTACGAGCTCCCGCCTCCACCTCGGTGAAGAACTGTTCGACGGTGCACAGCTTGTCGGCAGGAGGGCCCGCGGCACATGTCACCGCATCAACCTTTCAGAAGTGCGTCTTCACGCATGCGTACACCCTCTGCGCTCCTTCAAAGCATGCGGACCTCTTCCAGCGGTTCATGCAGGGCACGTCATCTCGGAGGCGAGCTATAAGGCTGAAGAGGCTCTTCGGCATGGCTTCGGCGGGCCATAGCGCGATGCAGAGGTCCTGGAGCGTCAGTCTCGTCATGCGAAACAACTCCACCAGCTGCTTCACTCGATGATTCAGCAGCTGCGCCGACGGCGACCCCGGGAACTGTCCCCAAAAGGCCTTCTCCGCCTCGTGGCCCGCCAGATGGCCGAAGTACGCCACCGCATCTGCCACGCTCTACGGAAGATCCGCAAAGACCTCTGCGGAACGCCATAACTGGGTGAGCTCGACACACCCTTTGCTGCCAAATGAACACTGCAGCAGAAATAGCTTACCCGAGGCGATTTGCTCCACCCACTGGAGCACCTCGTGGTCAGCTCGGGCCGAGGTCTTGAGCTCGGAGTAGGCAAGATGAAGCTTCTCGAGCTCCTCCTTTGTTTGTTGCCCCTCCTCCTGAAGCTTGTCACGTGTTTCAAACACGCCCTTCAGGGTCTCCTCAACCTCCAGCACCCGCGCCTGGTGCTTGTCCCCGGCTGCCTTCTCGGCGGCCCGGGCCTTCTCTGCCTCGGCGGCAGCAGCCTCCTACTGCCGCACCTCCTGCCGAGCCCTTTCGAGCTCGGCCTTGAGCGTCTCCAGCTCCGCTAACGCTGCTGTTGTCAAAACAGTTTGGCCTTAGTTGTTTTATTTTACAAAACACATCATACCTCCTTTGGTACCTAGTACAACACAAGTTTAACTTGCTTACCTCGAGGCTGCTCGAATTTTCGGTTCACCAGGGTAAGCTCCTCCTGGGACATCTCGAGCTTCCGGTTCATCTCCGCAATCTCCTAGGAGACGGGGTCCGGAACCGAGGTCGAAACCTGGCAGTAAAAATCCTTATTACAACGGGAATAGTTAAATTACTAAATGGTTCCAGGACGGCTGCCTTCAGCAGCGCCCTGGGGGCTACTTAATAGGCTCTTGCTTACTCAAACGACCCCAATGCCAGTTTCTTGAAACCGACTTCGGGATCGGGGGCTACTCTCTCACTAAGCCGTTTAGCAGGCTGTACTCTCATGTCCTCGGACAAATACATAACTCAAAAAAAACTCAAATAAACAAATTAAACCTGGTGTGCGGATAGAAGCGTACCTCGAAACTAGCTACGAGGTTCTTGAAAACCTCATGCAGGCCGGCCCCTGCGGACCGGTAGCCCTGTAGTGCCGCGCCTAACAAGGCACGGTGCTCTTCCTTGATGGAGGAGCCCTTCAGAGCATCCTCCATCTCCTCGGTCCACCCCGCGCCAGCCCGTCCTTTGGCAGGTGGCTGGGGTGGAGGGATGACCTCGGATACATCTACCCGGGTAGCCTCCACCTGGGGTGGCGGAGCCGAGGTAGATCTTGGCTGGGCCGATGACAGGCCCAGCCCCTCTTCGATGACCACGGGGCGCTTCTCCCCCGGGTCTTGTTGGGCCGAGGTGTCGACCTCGGCCATGATGGCCACCTCATCGGCCCCCGCCATGTCGACGTTAGGGGCCAGGGTCGATGTTGCCTCCCCTAGCCCGTCGTGCACCGGGGGAGGAGCAGTGGGCTCTGGAGTCCCGCTGGCGGATGGCAACCCGCTTGAGGAACCGCTGGGGATTACCCTCGGCGGACTACATAAGAAAAGACGCTCTATGAGTTTTCCTTTGCTAAAAAATAACTTGTCAAATTGAAAGACGGGATGCAAAGACGATGGCTTACCCTCGAGGCACCGGATTCTTCCTCCCCACGGCGAGGAGGTCTTCTTCTGAGTCATCGGAGAGTTTGGCTCTCTCCAACAACTTACTGGCAGCCCCGGACGAGGTTTCCTCGGCCTCTTTGGGCCCTTCGGCGGCATGCCAACGTCGGCGTCCTCTAACGCCGACCTCTTCCCCTTCGGGGGGGGGGACCTCCTCCTCCTCACCCTCCTTTACGTCACCGTCTTGGGCGGCGGAGGTGTGGGTCTCTTCGGACCAAGTGACCGAGGTCCCCCGAGTCCGAGCACTTGATCTACCCCTCTGGGACTTCGTCCCTTTGGGGGCCACCACGTGCGGCTCCTCGGTCAGGAGCGCCGAGAGCAGGGGAGTCGAGGGCTCCTCTGGTAGTGGGGCCAGGCAGCGCACTCCTTGCACCCAGGCCAACCACTTCTGCAGAACATCAA
Source organism: Elymus sibiricus (assembly GCA_039707655.1). Classification (NCBI taxonomy): domain Eukaryota; kingdom Viridiplantae; phylum Streptophyta; class Magnoliopsida; order Poales; family Poaceae; genus Elymus; species Elymus sibiricus. Next base: position 262,740,596 of record CM077674.1, read on the forward strand.
TCATAACGATTCATTAAAACACTACTCCTCGATACTGAGGACAAAGTTGATAGTTGGTGGACAAAATCACTTACCGGGGGGGCTTCATAGCCATCCTCGAGGCCGCGGTCCTTCCCTTCCTTGGGAATCATGTCCTTGGCCAGCTTCATGAGCTTCGTCCACATGGTGGCCAAGGTGGAGCGGAAGAAGGTGGTGATGGAGTCCATGTCCTCATGCTTTTGCGCCCACATCGGGGTAGCCCGAAGTTGGAGAGGGAGTATGCGGCGGTTGAGCATGACGTTGATTACGTCGGCAAGCTCAACCTTCCCCGTGGTAGATTACCACATGATCCTATCGATCAGGGTCTCCACTCTTCTGGGTTCCCCCAGGCGACGCCCTTCTCCCTCCAGGATTTGAGCTTCTTGGGAGGCCCGGCTGAGAAAGCTGGGACCCCGGTCTGACCAAGGGTGAGTGGCTCAGTAATGTAAAACCACTCTTTCTGCCATTCCTTCACCATTTCGATGAAGGTGCCTTTGAACCAGGTGGCCCCCTGGTTTGCTAATCATGGCCCCTCCGCACTCCGCGAGATCCGAGCCGCTGGACTTCGGCTTAATCCCGAAGAGCTTCAGCCATAGGCCGAAGTACGACTCACAGCGGAGGAAGGCCTCGTAGACCGTGATGAAGGAGGCGAGGTGAAGAATGGAGTTGGGGGCCATGTGGTGGAAATCCAGCCCATAGTAGAACATCACCCCACGCATGAAGGGATGCAGCGGGAACCCTAGACCCGGACGACGTCGGGGACGAAGACTACCCGCTCCCTGGCGTTGGGAGCGGGCACCTGCTGGCCAGCAGCTGGAGCGCAGGCGGCGATGGCGGGGCTTAGATACCCCACACTGCGCAGCTCCAGGATGGTGCCCTCCGTCACGATGGAGCCACACCAGTGACCCTTGAGAGTGTCGGCCATGGCGGGTGGTGGAGGTTAGACTCGCAGAGGGAAAAAGGAACATGATGGGATCTGGGCGCTAGAGCTAAACGAAGCAGCAGAAGGGGAAAATGGGAGCGTGGTCGATTGCGCTGTCCTCTTTTTTGCTCTTATAAGCCGGTAAAAGGCTAAGAGCCCCCCTCGCTGCACCGATAAACTCGCTATTCCCATCAAAAATGCCGTTGAGCATATGGGGGGAAACAAAATCTTGATGATATCCCTTAGAAAACGGGCACGATCTCTGCCTTGAGGGGACGTGCCAGTAAAAGGCTGCCTTGAACCATGATTTAAGGGGTAGGCAGTAAGTGCTCGACCTGTCATGGGGCAAGCCTCTTCGATAAAGTTGTCAGGCCGGATTGGACCATTCATACCTGAACAACGGGCCTTCGAGGCTAAGATATATGTCCTGTTCGGACAGGGTGCGAGCTCGGTTGGGCCTCGAATGTCGTCGCTCCACTAAAAAGAGTGAAATATATAGGAGAACTCGTCTGTCGAGCCAAGGACTCCGGATCCGAGGTGATGTCTATTGAAAGTCGTCCTCAGCATAGAAGACCTGTTCGGGAGCTACTGACGGTGTCCTGGATCAGGGGGTGCTAACCGAGTCGGCCCATCTCCTTGGTTGGGCCGATGGGCCCCCGTGCGTGACCAAGGTGGACTCCGGAGGCCGTATACAGGAAGCGTGATCGAGACTGTCTCTACCAAAGACTTGACGTATACTCCAATATCTTTCCAGCCGCCTTACTACTAGATACCGACTTTGTAACCCTAGGTACCCTCCCTGGCGTGTATATAAGCCATAGGGTTTAGCCCGTAGAGGACACATCAACGCAATATCGCTCACCTAGCCCTAGAAGTTAGACACACATTATGATCTCGAGGTAGATCAACTCTGTATTCGATACCTCTCCATCAATATAAATAGAAGCAGGACGTAGGGTTTTACCTCTATCAAGAGGGCCCGAACCTGGGTAAACATCGTCTCCCTTGTCTTTGTTACCACCGATCCGAGATCCACAGCTCGGGACCCCCTACCCCGAGGTCTGCCGGTTTTGACACCGACAAATGTGCTTGACATGTAATGCAACTTAAGTTATTTTGGAATAAATGTATGCTATTCTCCCTGTTTTAATTCTGTCTTTGCATGAATTATATACCCTACGCTTGCCAGACGCTTGCCGGTGTGCACACTCTTGCCACGAGTGCTTGAGGACGGATCCTTAGCAGCATGCCAGAAGTGCCGCTGCCGGCAAGTTTTACCCTTGACGGTTCCAACGCAGCTGCTCAAGTTATTGAGCGGACTCGAAACAAAATGAGAGCGCGATGGGTTACGGCAAGGTTCCTTAGCGTGCAGGTTTCTCATACAAAGACATAAATCATTCAAGGAAGATTGCAAATAAAACAAAGAAATTATTTCAAAGTTTTTCAACTTAGCTTTTTTTTGGTCATGCTTCTTGTTACAAAATGTTCACTTGAACATTGGCATCCATTCGGCAATGAACTCCGCCAAGGCTCTGCTCTGAATAGTTGAAGTACTTTCAAACTTAAGTGCAAAACTCGACAATTCCAACGCCCACGCCACTATCCTGCCAGTTGCATCTGGATTTCTCGAAATACGCTGCAACAGAAAGCGAGTGACGACGGTAATCTCATGTGCTTGGAAGTAATGGCGCAGCTTTTTCGAGGCCATGAGAAGGCCGAAAAGCAGATTGTGCACACCAGAGTACCTTGACCTAGCCCCCTGCAAAAGGGAAGTAACAAAGTAAACTGGCTGCTGCACCATGTTCTTCGTCTGCACCACTTGTTGGCTTGCCGCATCTGCTTGCGCTAATTCTGACTTTTCGGCACCAGACTCTACTGGAGAAGATCCCGGTTTGTCACTTGACGAACTTGCCACTGTTGCTTCTTCATTATCTGCTTCTCTCTCCGCTACTAATGTAGCACTGACCACTTGATTTGTTGCCGCTAAATATAGCAGCAACGACTCTTGTGGTTTAGGCGCAACTAGTGTTGGCGGGGAGGAGAGGTACTTCTTCAAATCTTGTAGTGCGGCCTCCGCTTCCGGAGTCCATTTCATTGGTCCTGCCTTTTTCAAGATTTTGAAAAACGGTAAGGCGCGCTCAGCAGATTTGGAGATGAACCTACTTAATGCAGCAATGCAGCCGGCAAGACGTCGCACATCCTTGATGCGCTTTGGTGCTTTGATTTGCTCAATGGCTTTGATCTTGTCGGGATTAGCTTCAATTCCATGTTGATATAGAAAGAACCTGAGAAGCTTGCCGGATGGAACGCCAAATACACACTTCTCGGGATTGAGCTTCAAATTTATTCTACGCAAATTTGCAAATGTTTCTTCTAAGTCTTGAATGAGGGTTGATTTGTCCTTGGTCTTGACCACTATATCATCCACATATGCTTCCACATTCCTGTGTAACTGAGGCTCAAAACCAATCTGAACTGCCCTTACAAATGTTGAACCAACACTTTTTAGTCCGAAAGGCATACGCATGAAGCAGTATGTACCATATGGAGTAATAAATGCGGTTTTCTCCTCATCTTCTTTAGCCATGAAAATCTGATGATAACCAGAGTATGCATCAAGAAAAGAGAGTGGATCACAGCCGGCAGTAGAGTCAACAATTTGATCAATACGCGGCAAAGGGAAAGGATCCTTTGGACATGCTTTGTTGATATCCGTGTAATAAATACAAAGTCTCCACTTTCCGTTTGCTTTTCGCACAACAACTGGATTTGCCAACCACGTTGGATGTAGTACACCTCTAACCAAACCAGCTGCTTCTAACTTCTTTATTTCTTCAGCGATAAACTGTTGCCGTTCCAAAGCTTGCTTCCTAACCTTCTGCTTGACGGGCCGAGCGTGGGGACAGACAGCAAAGTGGTGCTCAATTACCTCCCTGGGAACACCGGGGATGTCAGATGGTTGCCATGCAAACACATCGAAATTCGCCCGCAGGAAGGCAATGAGCGCGCTTTCCTATTTGCTGTCAAGAGAGGCACTGACGGTGAAGGTACCGCCCGTGCCGTCCTCCTTTGCTGGCACCTTCTTGGTTGCTGGTGGAGTAGCCTTGGACTTCTTGGCGGTAGAACTCTCCGGCATGTCGTCAATAGGTGCGCAGCACTCCGAAGAGGTACGCTTCCCGGAAGACTTATCAGAAGTCTTGCCGCTTTTCTTGCTCTTATTTTTTTTGGCGGGAGCGGGTGCCTTGGCGGCAGATGCTGCAACCGCGTCTCTGTAAAGCTTGTCGACGCAAATCACTGCATCTTTCTTGTCGGAATTGATGGAGATGACTCCCATCGGCCCTGGCATCTTTAGAGTGCTATAGGCATAATGAGATGCTGCCATAAATTTCGCCAGAGCCGGGCATCCAAGAATTCCATTGTAAGGCAGAGGAATCTTAACTACGTCAAACACAATCTCCTCGGTTCTGTAATTCAATTCTCTGCCAAACGTCACCGGCAGAGTGATCTTCCCCTTGGGTTGGCTCCTTCCCGGATTGACCCCCTGAAACGTGCCTGTTTGCTGGAGATCTTCATCAGGAATTTGTAACCTTTTGATGACTTCTAGTGAAATCAAATTCAGGCTGGCCCCACCGTCAACCAACATTTTTGTGATTTGGAGGTTGCGTATTGTTGGTGAGACCAACAACGGCAAGCACCCGACCGCAGTTGTGCGATCAGGGTGATCCTCCGCGTCAAAAATGATGGGTGTGTGGGACCATTTGAGCGGCTTCTGAGCACCCACTGTCGGTTCTACCACATTAACCTCACGCGCCCACTGCTTGAGTTGGCAGTGAGAGGAGTGTAAAGATGCACCCCCGTCAATGCACATGACTTCTGTTGCTTTCTGGAACTCTCGTTCGCTGGACTCATCTTCGTCCTTGTCGTCATCCTCGTCAACATCTTCCTCTTTCTTGTCTCGGCCTCGAGCAGGTTTCTCCTTCTGCTGCTTAGCCTTGCCGCGGCGACCTCCTCGGCCACCACGACCCCTCTTGCCAGATCCGCCAGCACCATCTTGTCCTTTCTCCTTATCGCGCTTCTCGTACTCAGCTTTTTGTTTCTCAGCAAGTTGCTCAACTTGCCAGCACTCTTGGAGATCATGACCTTTTGTGCGGTGAATCTTGCAGTATGGCCCATCGGACTTGCCGGTCTTTTTGCCAGCCACGGCTTCCTGGCAATCAGTGCATGCAGCTGCTTCCTTGCCGGAGCTCTCGGTTTTAGCCTTTTGGCAGCATTGGAGTTGCTGGAGCCCTCAAGAGCCATAACTGTCTTGCCCTTGTGCTTTCTGTTACGCTTCCGGCCCTTTTTCTTCGAGGTGGTGGTGTCGTCATCTTGTGAATCGACTTCAGCGCCAGCATCCTCCCCAGGGAGCCTTCTCCCTTCCTCAGCCCGCACACATTTATCCGCCAAGGTATACAACTCATTGAAGGTTTTTGGCAATCTGATATTCAACTTCTCCCGCATCTTCCGGTTGCGCACATTCGTATGAAAGGCAGCAATCACGGCAGCGGGGTGCACCTCAGGGATTCGCCATCTCTTTGCGGAATCACTTGCAAATTACTAGGCTGACCAGGAGCCTTGTGGCCTCCGGTAAAGGCACTAATGAACTCGTTGCATAAATCTGACCATGAAGAAATGGAATCCTCCGGCAAATTCATCGGCCAAGATCTCACATTGGGTTTGAGCACCAATGGAAAATAGTTGGTGAGAATATTTTCGTCTCTTCCCCCGGCAGCTTGCATAGTGATTGTGTAAATGCCCAAATACTCTGTCAGGTTAAGCTTGCCGTCATACTTCTCTGGCAACTCTGGTTTGAAGGCCCGGGTTGACGGCCAGCGGACTTGCCGCAGCTCACGAGTGAAGACTGGGCATCCAACCTCGTAAGGTAGATACCCGCCAACCCCGGGCACAGGCTCATCAACAACTGGACAGTTGCGCACGTTAGATTGACGGTGCGCCTCCCGGCGCCATTCAATGGTGGTGCGAGCATCTTCTGCTCGCCTGTCTTGTAGCACTCGACGCTGATCTTGCCACGCTCGCGGATCTGAAGAGGCCATCGACATAGCATCAATGCGGTTGCTGATGCTGTTGCTGTTGAGGTGACTGCACCGTTTGCACTGCCCCTCTGGCACGGCCATCGATTGGTGCCGTTACTAGACGCCGTGACGGTCCCACCTGCTGCGAGCTGTTTGCTTTGGTAAATCCAATAAGGCTCTGAATGGTGGCCCTCCACTCATCCATCTTATCGGCAGCTGGCAGGAAGTTCAGCAACATCTACGCTCGTGCCATGGCCTTTGCTGCCGTAGTTGGCATGGCTGGGAACGAAGAACGAGATGTCGCTCTACTCCTGGCAGAACCAGCAGGAGCGCCACCACGATCTTGCTGCCGCGGCTCATGCCCAGCAGTGGGCTGATGCGGTGGGGGTGGTGCCTGAAGATCTTGGGGTTGATCAACAGGTGTTTTGCCATGCGGACATCATCGTCCGGAACCGCCAGTGCCATTCGGATTCGCATTGCGCCCATCTTGCGATGGTTGCGGTGTGCGTCCCGAAGCGGTATCTTTTGATACCACGGTGGCTGGGTCTTGACTCGCGCCAGTCCGGATGGTATTGCTCCGGTGGCTCCATTCGCCGATGCGTCGAGGAGGCGGGAGCTGGCCTTTCGCGCCGCCTGCACCGTTATGGCTTCGATCGCCGGATTGGCGAGGAAGCTGCTGATTGTTGTTCTGTGCTCCGCCTGCTCTGCCGGTGCTGGCTACACCGCCTGCGCCACCTGCACCGGTGACTCCTCCCTCACCGCCCGCGCCTTCTGTGCCTTCTGCACCGCCTGCGCCGGCGGGGTCATCTCCGCCTCTCGTATGCGTCTACGACGGGAGCTTGGAAGTCGATGGAGCCGCTGTGGATGTGCCCTTCTTCTTGGGTGCCATCAAAGATGATGAAGACAAAAGTGTCGCGCAAACTATTAGTTCGCGCAAGCGATTCCCCTACCTGGCGCCCCAAAGATGTCGTACGACCATCTATGGGGCCATCTAGCCCCTTTGCGGTTCGACTAGGGGAATGCGCAAGCACAAAGAGCAGAAACAACAGAGAACGCAAGGGATTTTATCCCAGGTTCGGGCCACCGTGAGGTGTAAAACCCTACTCCTGCCTTGTATATTGAAAGTGTTTGAGCTCAATCGCAAGGAGCGCTTCTTGCCGGCAAGGTGCGGGAAAAGCAGCTACGCATGCAGAATGAGCAAAGTGTCGACCCTTGTAAAGGTTGCCCTGGCCCTCCTTTTATAGATTAAGGGGTAACCACAGTGGCAAATCAGTCATTACAAGTTGATTAGATAGCAAACAGTTCTATCATACCTAACTCTGCCGAATTAGGACAAAAGCATTTATTGCAACATTAGGTGTCGTGTGGAGGAGGAGCCCCGGCAAGGTTTCTGCACCGCTCGCCCAGCTACCTCCTATTATCTTGACACACCTCCTGGACGGGTGTCATTAAAGCTAATTCTCCACCCAGCAAGCTGACACGTGCCCCGACAAGTCTCACCAAACCACCTGTGCGCTCGACACCTCACCGATTAGCGACCAGCTGCCCGATGAGGTGGATCGCAGATGGGCCAGCGAGAGCTTGCTGGCACGGAGCTTGCCGGGTCTTCACCTTGCCGGCTCGAGCCTTGCCGGCAAGTACTATCTTCATCCCTAGCATCAGCTAGGGGTTCCTTGATGTTTTTGTCTTGATCTTGAATCTTGATCTTGACATTGGTTCTTTCCGGCAAACCTTGGCCGCCGAGACTGCTACCACTGCCTGTGCATAAGTCAGGGTATAAAATACCCATGTTTTATACACCGACACCCCAATTCGATTTTGCATATTGTGGGGTATGTTGCCCTATGTGAGATACATCTTGGGTGCGAGGCACACTTCGGGCTATGGAGGAGGTATTTTTGCATAGTGCCTTGTTCTCCCGCCGAAAAGCTCTATGAGGTCGGAGCAGCCAAAGTCTGTCGAGTCGAGGGGGCAAAATACCCATTGGGCACACCTCGGGAGGATACCAATGTCTGGCCAACAGAGTGCTTCTACATAGACGACGTCCCTCTCCTTGACCCAGTTCGGCCCGGGCTCCCCCCCTTTCACTTCGGAGCCCCCGAAGAAGCGATATAGCTGGAGGCCACAGGGTATAGCCTAGGAAGACGTTGCCGAGGTGACCGAACTAGCCGCCAAGGTGAAGCAATTGGTAAGGACCGGCCTTACTATAATAGACGTAATGGCCACGGCGATAGACCAAAAAGTCCAACCACTCCGGCAGCGCCCTCGCCTGCTATGCGCATACAACGGAGCCGAAGACTCTTCCCGATCAATTTGGCAAAGCTTCTTCGACGAAGCAGCCTTTGGGATAGTGATGGCTGGCATTTACTAGGGAACGGCTGAGGACTTTGCACGACGACAATTCCGGGACGGGCTGTCCTACTACAATCCGGCCGACACAGTAAGTCTTTCCATTTTTCCTTGCATACTCGGGTTGTTTTTTCAATAGCCAATCCATTTGACTGATCCTTTTACTGGTTTCGAATAGAGATGGAGGCGTTGGGTGGAGGCTCTGAGCAGCCCGGCGCTTGAGCCGGAAACGCACCGCCGAGCGGAAGATCCCCTCTTTCACGAGGACGAGGACCTGGCCCTTATCTACGAAGGGAGGAAATTTTATATGGAGTGCCTTGATTGCTCAAAGGTAGTTGTCACCCCTGACGTGCCAGGGATGAGGCCAGCTTCATCGGTAACGCCCTCTTCCTGTACTCGAAAGTGAGCCCCTCGTCCCCAAGCCCCTGGTCGCCTGACTTCTCCTAAAAAGGGACGGCATTCAAAACGCTCGCGCGGAGAGACGGCTCCTCAAAGGAGCCGCCCATAAGAGGCAGAAGAAGCACCGGCCGAGGTCGTGGAGGCGGGCGAAAGTGCTCCCTCAATTACCAGGTGACTGTGATTACTGTATTTTGTAGAAATGCCATCTCAGGCCCTGACCCCTTTGATCATTCACAGGCGGCCTTCTCCTTCCTTCATGGCAGCGAGCGCGAGGGCCGAGGGGGCGGCGGCTTCAAACAGGGAAGCAGAAGCATGCCCTTCTTCGGGAGCCACTCCTGAAGTTCCCCAGCCCGAGGACTCAGAGACCAGCTCGGCTACTCCTTCCGAGATCAAATGTGCCGTGAATTATCGGCGGCGAAAGACCTCCCTAAGGAGTCTGGCCTTCTCGGATCGGAGTTCAACGCCCTCATCTCGTGGATGCATACCTCGGGGCGACCCGCGCTATTTTTTCTCATTCATTAGATGTTTTGTCGCAAGGGTTACAGGTGAGGTCCATCCCGAGCTCGTCTTACATCTTTCTGTTTGTTTAAAAGACAAACAACATTGCCAACTGTGGTAGTAGCCCCTAAGGCTTGATATGGGCAAGAATGCCCATAGCGAGGCTTGATGTTAACCTGAGGAAGTTATTTTTTGATAGAGTGCTCGGGCGAGGAATGATCAGCTATTCGAGACCCTTTCCCAGACAAAGGGGAGGTTGGAGACTGCCTTGGTCAAGGTGGAGCAGGTGAAGAAATTCACTCGTGAGGCGCACGGTAAGTGATTTGTATTGTATATAATAATCTTAGTTGTTAAGATCTCCTAACAACGTATTCCAATGTAGCAGCGGAAGCCCTAGGTCATCTTGAAAGAGATCTCAAGCAGGCTCGCGAGGATTTGATTTATTCAGAGTCGCAGCGCCAGGAAAACCAACATGTGGTGACCCAGATGGTAGATTGCGTTAATGCGCTAAGGGCCGAAAATGCCCGACAGGCTGATGAGATTAAGAGCTTAAAAGCTCAACTGGCTGCTGCCGAGGCCAAGAATCGCCAAACAGATGAGACAATTTTTGGTAAGTTTTTATTTCAAGAATCGTTACTTGAGTTTGGGGGTTTAGCCGAGATGAGAATTGGGCTAACAGATGTTTCTTGCCAGCTTCGTTGTCCGGCCGACCCCTTGATGGCCGAGGTCCGGTACTTGAAGACATGGTGGCTCATCTATCCGAGGTGCATGAGAGTGCACGGAAATCGATGAAGGTAGTTTTCAAGGTGTTGTGGCCCGAAGTGGAGCACGTCCCTGAAGACATGGTCGTCTTAGCCGAACATTTGCAAACAGCTCGGCGTCGGATCCAGGCAAGGAAGGTGTCCGCCTGGCGGGAAGGGGCGAGGGAGGCCTGGGCCATGGTCAAGACCTGGTATACGAGTGTTGATACGGCGCACCTGGCCGAGGTAGGACCAAAGGGGCCGGACGGGGAAGAGATACCCACTAGTCTCGTATATGAGAATGTCATGCCTGCTGCTCGGTTTTCGCAGAAGGACTATGCCCTAGACACCTTAATTGATGGGTTGGACCGTGTGTAATGAAATGATAGTGTGTGACTCTATGTATCAAAGTACTTTATGTCATTATTCAAACCGTGCATCCAAACTCTGTCAACCAACCATCGGCTTCCACCTCCTTGGTCAGTGACCGAGGAGTGTCCCCTTACTACTGACCGAAGTACTTCGGACCAGATGCTTCAGGAGACGAGGCAATCTGGCTATGTGGTGCGAACGACAAGAGTGAGGCGGAGAGTTATGTTATATTACTTTTTAATGTAAGAAACATCTTCCGAGGAAAATAGTTCTTCCAATAGTTCCTTTCTTCGGGTAGTTGTGTCGAGCACGTAAGTCCGAAGATGGGTGACCTCAGAGGTAAAGCCCCTGGTCGGGGTTTAAGAGACCCCCTCCACTTTACTCCTACGTCCTGGCTGACCGATTTGTACGTTTAAGAGTGCTAGCTTTCGTCTTTGTCCGTGTGAGCCCTTTGCCTCTTAGCCGAATGACCGGGAACGTAACGGGCAAGCACATGAGCCGGGCAACCCAGCTTGGCCAAATCTTAAGTCAAATCGATGCATATTATGGCTTGAAAGACAATAGTATGTAAGAGGTGGAGTAACGCATATTTTGAAAAGAACATGCGGTATTGATTTTATTTCTCGAGGTCCTTCAGAGGATACCTCCGAAATCTCTTGAGAGAGATAGAGAAAGGGAAAAAAGTAGGGTGGTGTATGTACAGAGGTGAGTAGTTTTCGGAGTTTCAACCATAGAAACGTCGGAGTAGTGCCGCGTTCCAGGGGTTGGGTTTTAAACACCCGTCCTCTGGGTCTCGAATTCGGTAAGCACCTCCGACGAGGACCTGGTCAATGATAAATGGCCCATCCCACTTAGGGGAGAGTTTGTGCGTCTACTTCTCTGGGTGAAGCCGCATGACGAGGTCTCCTTTGTTGAAGTCCTTTGCGTGAACCTCCCTACTATGGTAGCGGCGGGCTTGTTGCTGGTAAATGGCAGATCATGCCCGAGCGACATTGCGTTCCTCTTCTAGGGCATCCAAGGCACCCTGCCTATCTAACTCGGCCTCCCGCTCTTCGTACATGCGTACCCGAGGTGCATCGTGTATGATGTCGCAGGGGAGCACTGCCTCGGCGCCGTACACCATGAAAAATGGAGTATACCCAGTGGATCTGTTTGGTGTGGTGCGCAGACCCCATAGGACGGAATCAAGTTCCTCTACCCATTTGCAGTCGGCCTCCTTGAGGGAGCGAACTAGCCTAGGCTTGATGCCACTAAGGATTAGTCCATTGGCGCGTTCCACTTGCCCGTTTGACTGCGGGTGATATACGGATGCGTAGTCGAGCTTGATGCCCATTTTTGCGCACCATGTTTTCACTTCTTTGGTCATGAAGTTTGTCTCGTTGTCTATTATGAGACTCTGGGGGATACCATAACGGTGTACGACCCCCGAGATGAATTCGAGTACATGGACTGCACCGGCCGAAGTTACTAGTTTTGCTTCGATCCACTTAGTAAACTTGTCCACCATGACAAGTAGGTACTTATTTTTTCTTGACCCGCCCCTGAGTGGGCCGACCATATCTAGCCCCCAGACCGCGAAAGGCCAAGTGATAGGGATTGTGCGGAGAGCCGCAGGGGGCATGTGACTTTGTTTGGCGAATACCTGACAGTCGGGGCAGCGCTGTACAAAAGCAGAGGCGTCGGCGCCCGCGGTTGGCCAGTAAAAACCAGCTCGGAAAGCTTTGCTGACCAAGGTCCGAGCAGCGGCGTGGTGTCCGCTCATGCCGGAGTGAATCTCCTGCAGTAGTAATCATCCTTCCTCTTCGGATATGCATCGCTAGAGGACGCCCGTGGTGCTTATCTTATAGAGTTCTCCCTCGTGAACCTTATAGGCTTTAGATTGCCTTACAATCCGACGTGCGTCGGTTTGGTCTTGGGGAAGCTCTTTATGGAGCAGGTATGCGAGGAGCAGCTTGGTCCATGGTGCAATGACTGCCATAACTTCGTGTGTGGAAGCTGTTTTCTGAACAGCCGAGCCGCCCACTATATCTAGCCCCTCGTCATCTTCGGGAGAGGCAGGTTGTCTGACGTCATTTGATTCCGACGTTCCCCTGTCGTCTTGCCAGACTACGGAGGGCTTAAAAAGCCGTTCGACGAAGGTGTTGTACGGGACTTTTTAACGCTTGGCGCCCATTCGGGTGAGTATATCTGCGGCCTGGTTACTATCTCGGGGTATGTGATGAAATTCAAGCCCCTCGAACCTGGCTGAGATTTGTACGACGGCATTCCGATAGGCTGTCATCTTTGGGTCCTTTGCGTCGAATTCACCGTTAACTTGTGAGATGGCGAGGTTGGAATCACCTCGGACCTCAAGACATTGGACACCCATGGAGACTGCTATCCGGAGTCCATGTAGCAGGGCTTCGTATGCTGCTGCGTTATTGGAGTCGGTATACATAATTTGTAATACATACTGAATATTGTCCCCTGCGGGTGAGGTAAGCACTACGCCAGCCCCTAGGCCAGCAAGCATTTTGGAACCGTCGAAATGCATGGTCCAATGCGAATAAGTGTTGTATTCTCGAGGGAGCTCGGCCTCCGTCCATTCGGCCACGAAGTCGGCCAACACCTGAGATTTAATAGCTCGGCGTGGTCGGTAAGTTATTTCAAAGGGTAGGAGCTCTATGGCCCATTTGGCTATGCGCCCCGTTGCATCGCTGTTGTTGATTATGTCACTTAATGGGACATCGGATGCCACGGTTATCGAGCACTCTTGAAAGTAGTGCCGAAGTTTTCAGGATGCCATGAAGACGGCATATGCTATCTTTTGATAGTGGGGGTAGCGTGTTTTGCACGGGGTTAGGACCTCGGAGACGTAGTAAACGGGCCTTTGTACCTAGAACTTGTGACCCTTCATGTCTCGTTCGACCACGAGTACTGCGCTGACCACCTGGTTCTCACATATGCCTGGCGCTGCTAAGATGGGATTGGTTGCAAGGAGAGCTTTAATGCCTTCCAGAGCCGTCGTGGCCTCTTCGGTCCATCTGAAAGTCTTTGTTTGTTTTAACAATCTATACAAAGGTAAGGCTTTCTCCCCGAGTCTTGATATGAAGCGACTCAACGCCGCCACGCATCCTACTAGATTTTGTATGTGTTTGAGCTCTGTTGGTACCTCTAAGCGGTGCAAGGCTCTTATTTTCGCCAGATTGGCTTCAATTCCTCGGCTAGATACGATTAAGCCGAGGAGTTTGCCAGCTAGTACTCCGAAGAAACATTTCTCCGGGTTGAGCTTAATTTGATACTCCCGTAGACTGGCAAATGTGTCGCAGAGGTTGTCTACCAGTTAGCCGACGTGTTTGGTTTTGACAACCACATCATCTACGTAGGCCTCGACAGTCTTCCCGATGTGTTTCTACAAGCATGATTGAATCATGCGCTGGTATGTGGCGCCGGCGTTCTTTAGTCCGAAGGGCATCATATTGAAGCAAAATTGCTCGTAAGGTGTAATGAATGCTGTTGCTGCCTGGTCAGATTCTTTCATCTTAATTCGATGAAATCTTGAGTAGGCATCCAAGAAGCACAGCGAATCGTGCCTACCTGTGGCATCCACAATTTGGTCAATTCACGGTAAGAGGAAGGGGTCCTTGGGGCATGCTTTATTGAGGTCTTTAAAATCGACACACAGGCGCCAGGACCTATCCTTGTTTGGTACCATGACCAAATTAGCAAGCCAATCGGGGTGTTTTATGTCTCGGATGAATCCGGCTTCCAATAATTTGGCCAGTTCCTCGCCCATTGCTTGACGCTTGGGTTCAAAGAAGCACCGAAGTGTTTGTTTGACGGGCTTGTAGCATTTCAATATGTTTAGGCTGTGTTCCGCAGGCCTGCGGGGTATCCCTGTCATGTCCGAGGGGTGCCAGGCGAATATATCCCAATTTTCCTTAAGGAAACTACGTAGGGCCTCGTCAATCTCTGGGTCGAGGTTTGCCCCTATGGAAACCATTTTAGCTGGGTCCGTGGGGTGTACTTGGAATTTGACTATTTCATCGGCCGGCTTGAATGAGGTGGACTTCGGCCGTTTGCCGAGGATGACATCATCTCGGTCGACTTCGGCTCGTAACGTGCTCAGTTCCTCGACCGCGAGGGCTTCGGACAAAGATTCGAGGGCGAGTGACGCCGTTTTGTTTTCGGCTTTGTGTGCTCTGTCGGGGTCGCTCGAAGCGGTAATTATCCCGTTCGGGCCCGGCATTTTGAGCTTCATGTAGCCGTAGTGTGGTACTGCTTGAAATTTGGAGAAGGCGTCCCGTCCCAGGAGGGCATGATATCCGCTCCTAAAAGGGGCGATGTGGAATGTAATTTCTTCAGATCGGTAATTATCCAGGGTTCCGAAGACCACATCCAAGGTTATCTTTCCACTGCAGCGTGCTTCTTGCCCAGGTATGATGCCATTGAAGGTGGTGCTACTCTGTTCGATGCGCGATTTATCAATTTGCATTCTGTCCAGAGTGTCTGCGTATATCAAATTTAAGCTGCTGCCCCCGTCCATTAATACTTTTCGGAGACGGCAGCTGCCCACAATTGGGTCCAGGACCAGGGCGGCGGGGCACCTGTTTGGGGTCGACCTCGGCTGATCTTTATGATCAAAGGTGATGGGCGTGTCTATCCACGCACCCCGAGTTGGTACCTGACGAATAGAATTGATTTCTCACAGGGCCCACTTGCGCTGGTTGTTGGACGTAAAGGTCTCGTAGATCATCATGACCTCGTCCTCGTCCGAGGATTCTTCTGCGTGGCTGGGGGAGCCCACAAGGAGGGCAGGTCCTCTTTTTGCCACTTGCCTCACTACCCAACAGTCGCGAAGGCTGTGAGCTGGGCAAGAATTAAGCAAAATAGCATGTATCGGACATGGTTTATCCAGGAGACCATCAAGGGTGGTCCCAGGGAGGCCAGAGGTTTTCTTCTTTTTCCGAGGTCGCTTGGTCGATACGGTCCCCGCGCAGGGTGCACATCGAGGTGAGGGCCCTTCTCGTTTTAACTTGTGCTCACAGATCGAATATGTGCTCTCCTTGGCAATCCAAGCATCTTCGATGGTGCAGAACCTGGACACCAAGTCGGACAACTCTGAGAGGGTTTGTACACAGCGGCAGGCGAGGGCGTTCGAGACGCCTTTATCCTTGCATCCGTGTTGTAAAGCTGTTATTATATCTGAGTCCTGGTAGTTCGGTTTCTTGTTCTTGACCGACAAGAACCTGGCCCAGAACTGTCTGATCGATGCGTCGGGGAGTTGTTGCATGTTGGCTAGATCCCAGACATCTGGAGGCCCCGAATAATCGGGGTAATACTCGATGTGGGAGGTGGGTGGGTGGTTTTCGATCTCTATGGATCGTGGGCTCGAAGTCTTGGTATCTTCATCCCGTGACAGGCCTACGGCCGTCGGACCGGCCGGACTGATTTAAAGATCAGGTTCATCGGCCGCTTCTGGCTGGTCGCCGTCTGAATCGCTTTCCAAGAAGTACTTCGGCCCTTCGCCCCTTGAAAGAGGGTTCGGCCGTAGCTGGGGAGGAGTCATGGATCACTCTCGATCTGTGGAGAAGGAAGGGTGCTTTTGTGACAGAAGTTTCAGGTGCGGAATCGTGCCCACGAGATCGGAGTCGTAAGCCGATGATCCCATCGATCCTTTTTTGATCCCACAGCGGAACTCTCAATGAAAGCACCAGTGTCGGTGTAAAAACCGTCAGACCTCGGGGTAGGGGGACCTGAGCTGTGGATCTCGGACAGATGGTAACAGGAATAAAGAGATGATGTTTAACCAGGTTCGGGCTCTCTTGATGGAGGTAAAACCCTACGTCCTGCTCTTGTTTATATCAATGGAGATGTATCAAGTACAGACTTGATCTACCTCGAGATCGTAAGATATGTTCTAGTTCTAGGGCTAGGTGAATGAGATTGTGTTGAGGGTCCTTCCTACAGGCTAAACCCTCCGGCTTATATACACGCCAGGTAGAGTATCTAGGATTACAAGGTCGGTATCTAGGCATGGAGGCGGCAGGAGAAGTCTTGGAGTATACGCCAAGTCTTCGGTAGATGTAGTCTTGATCTCTCCTCCCGCGCACATCTTTCGGAATCCATCTTGATAAAAATGAGGGCCCACTGGCCCAGCCCGGGGTAGACTAGGTTAGTACTCCTTAGTCTAGGACACCGTCACCTCTCGTGCGGTTTACGGTGATGGTCCAATCTATGGGCCCGAGCGGTCTATTATATCCCTTTTTGACCGATAACAACAGTGGTTATTTGGCCAAGATAGATTCACTTGGTCCGTCTTATGGTAGGTCATGGTAACATGCATGCATGTCTGACCAAAGTATGAGTACGTGCATGTGTCCTGCCGACACGAAGTGGGGGTGGGGCAGGCACCTAGCTACGACCTTAACCCGTCATTATAGATATCCAAGGGGGCTTTCCGGTTTGCGAGGGAGGTGCCACATCAAAGTTGTGCATTGTGTATTTAAACATCACACCCTTTATTCCTACATATATTTGGCCACTTCCAGGTGGTTGTTGTCTTCTGGCCCCTCTCACCCGATTTTCGACGACGCGCCCACCCGTGGGCCCGCGCGTCAAAGTTGTGCATTGGGAATTTGAACATCACACACCACCCTTTTCATACATATATATTTGGGCCACATGCTCTTGTGGTTGTGTTCTTATTCTCTCTTGCGTTTTTTTGTTGCCAAATGGAGCTATATAAAATAGCAGACGCCTCGGATGAAAACTGCATGCGAACGTATGCGCAACGGACATGGGTGCACTGGCTTAACCGTGTGCGAAGCTCGTGCCCTGTAAAATTGCCACGACTTCGCATGCGCCAGCAAGGGTGAAGGGGTAATGTGTACACGATATTTAGGATGAATTCCATGTATGCGTCTAAAAATTAATCTGCTAATAAAGATAATGTTGTTATTGGTGAACCCAGGAAAGGCAAGGAGGGCGACAAAGTTTTGGCAAGAGAGGTTGTGCTTGATAAGCAACCCGATGGCAAGGAAGTATTGAAGATCACCATAAAAAATCTTGCACTCGGGGGGCAACCACAAGTACAAGAGGATACTCATGTCACTATTGCAGGCGACCGCTAACGCGACACATGAATCAGAGACCCCGCGACCAAACTGTGTGCGATGCATGAATCGCAAACGGTGTCATAAAAAAATCGTCCCCAATAAGACGAACTGTTTGTGATGCCGAAGACATCAAAAATGATTCAGATTAGAGACGCGTGTGCGATACGTGGCATACAATTGATCCATACGAACTGTTTGTGATAAGCCAGAATAACAACCACGGTCAGCCAGTTCGTGGTGTGTGCGATACACGGCATACAGTTCACTCGGATGAACTGTTTGTGATTATGCAACACAACAGAAACGGTCAGGCAGATCAAGGTGTGTGCGATATACGGCATGCGGTTCACTCGAATGAACTGTTTGCGATTACCCAACACAACAGAAGCGGTTCAACTTAACAAGATGTGTGTGATACGCGGTAAACGGGTCAGTAATCCGAAATGTGTGGGAAGACGGATAACAACACGGACGGTTCCTGCTAATAACCCGTGTGTGTTGTGCGCAAACGCCTGCTGGTATACAATTGCCAGCGATTGATGAAATCATCACTGATGGGTTCCCTAGTTTAGTCCGTCTGCGTTGTAATTTGCTCAGTCTACAGAAGAACAACATATATAACCAAATTAAACATCCAATTACATAGGTGACTATACAAAACATTCGCACACACCTCAATAAACAATTACATGCATTCTAAACTAGGAGAATCGATCATCTAATCATCTACTTCTTGTGACGCTGCCGCCACTACTCTACTTGTGCCTCGATCGAATCCCTCGTCGTCCACAGGAAGGAGGCACTCCCTCATGTCAACGATCCGCCTATACATCTCGTAGCTTGTGTACCCGTCCATGGCCGCGTACTTGATGTGTTCTTCATCCAGTCTCCGCACCCAGGCCTCGTGCCAGGCATCCTTGGTCTTTTTGCACTCATATTTCATGCCTCTGTAGTAGGGGTCAATGATGGCCACGGCTAGGTCAACCAGGGAGTCCTTCTTCTTCTTTCTACCCTAGACCATGTACTGGCCTTGGAAGTCGACAAGATTCTGGCAGGCCAAGCCCATAGTCTCGAGCACCTTTAGATCATTCACGGTGTCCACCATAGCGAACCTGTAGTCGGGGCTGTTGATAAACCTGGCGAAACGCTCGCAAGGCCTTGTGGCCAGGGAGTAGTGGTAGACGAGGAATTGATGGCGCACACACAACTGGGTGACGGCAACCTTCTGACCATACCCGGCACGACCGCCGGTGAACTCGAGGTCGAAGCCGACCACTTGGTACTCGTACTCAGCAAACAACTGCTCCATAGTGTGGATGGAGCTCTCCACCGAGACCGGCTCGTTGGTGTACACCACCGAGAGGTCATTCCTCCTCACGTGGGTGTCCACTACGTGAGGCATGGTGAACTGCCGCCCGTCGTCATCGTCAGCCGCTGAGAGCGCCATTGGAGCCGGGTGCGCCATTGGAGCCGTTGGATATCCTCTCTGTATGTGTCGTCGTGGGTGTGCTTATTGTGTCGTGGTGCGCGAGAGATGAAGGTAAATGGCTGCGGGAATAAATGAGGGCTGGGCCGCCGGGATTCTCGCACGTCCGCAAGGCAGTTTTTGCCGCACGTAACTGCGTCGTGGCGCCGCGCCCAGCATAACCGCATGCATAAGGCACCCCGAACGTACGTGATCGTGCGCCAGCCCGAAACGCTTGCAGTGCGTGCGGAGGGACGCGAGCAAAGCGCGCGCGGCGGGACGCGAACAGAGCGAATGTGGCGTGACGCGAGCAGAGCGCGCCGCGGCCGCCTCAACCGCGAGCAACCACACGCATAGAGCAGTTGAACACGCAGGGAATGGCCGTCTACAAGCCGGCCAGCAGTTGCGAGCCGGCGGCGTGATGTGAAACTACGTCACGTTCCACATCACACAGTGGGCGAACAATCGTTCGCGACGCTGCGTAGAGAGCGGCCATGTGCTAGGTAATTAAATCGCAAATATTTTTTTTATTAACCGTTTGTGTACGTGTCATTTCATCCTCCTCTCGCACGTCTTGTCACCGCGCTGCCGCAGAAGGCTTAGAGCGCAAGCTTGAGCACCGCACAGGCGTTCTTTTGGCCAAACGTTAGCTCGAAGAGGCGCCAATGAATCATCGGTGTGCCCATTCCCATGCAACCGCACAGGTTCCCCGCAAGCTTCCCGCCCGACTCGGCGAAATCCCAAAAAAACCAGTGCTTAGTGTCCTTCTTTATAAACAGTCACGGCCGGTGAGTCGGCATCGCATTTCCCCTCCCTCCTCGTAGCTTATCTCGTCTGCTTCTCCCTCCATCACCAATGGCACCGGTCCGTCGTCGTCGCTCAGGCACTCCGTCGTCGTCTGAGGATAGCTCCAGCTAGGAGGCTACACCACGGCGGCGGCGCAATCCCCGGCGGTGTGTACTGCCCGTGGCGTCCCTGTTGGGTGTGCGCACAACACCCGCCACACGCTCCGCCGCCACTGCCCGACGGCAGCTGTTGCCGGCAGCCGTTGCCACCACCCCACCGTCGGCAGCCGTGGTCGCTACACCACGAAAGCCCGCCAGGGCCATCGCCCGCTGCGCCGCCGCGGCCCGAAGGCGGGTGGTGGCCGTCTTGGCCGCCACCCCACCGTTGGGCGTCGTGGCCATCACCCGCTCCGCCTCCGCGGCCTGAAGGCGGGAGGTGGCCGCCACCCCACCGTCGGTCGCCGTGGCCGCCTCCCCACCATCGACCGTCGGGGTCATCAACCGCTCCGCCACCGTGGCCCGAAGGTGGGATGTGGAGGCCCGCACGAGCATCAGCGACCTTGCCGCGCGCTACATTGAGTTCCTGCGGGAGGAGGAGGAGCGCCTAGTCGACCACGCAAAGCATCTTACCGCCGCAGTGGCGCAGAATGCAGAGATATCATCTGGAGCGGCAGAGGGCGTTCGAGCGGGGCGTCCCTAAAGGTGCAGCAGCGGCAGGTGCTGGATTCCGCTTCTCCAGCTCGTTGGTAGGCTCCTCCTCCTTGGTCTCTTACTGAGTGCGCTCGGCAGAGGAGAAGCTGCTGGAAGTAGTACAAAGCCCCTCCGTAGTAGTAGTATTTAGGGGCTATTTTGTTCAGTTCATCTGACTATAGATATGGTTGAACTGTACTACGTACTTAAATTTAGCTAGTATATATAGTTGAACTAGCTATTTCAGTACGTGGTTGGCAATAATTGGGTAAAAGTTTGTTCGGTTCAGCTGTCGAGTTGAATTGTTTGTATAAAGAACGACTTCTTAATCTATGAATGAAATCTATGCTTACAAATTTTATTTGCAAAAATTACAGTACTAGTGATTTTTAGCTGCAAAATTTGACAAATGGCAGTGGTTTTTTCTAAGGATCACAAATGGCAGTGTAACTACGTTGACAAATGGCAATGTTACTAGATTGACAAATGGCAATGTTACTAGATTGACAAATGCCAATTTTTCCATTTTGACAAATGGCAATTATACCCAATATGACAGATGCAAATCTTACCACATTGTTTGTACGTCGTTGCACACGGGTCATCATGCAAAATCGTTTGCGATGAAGAGATGCACAAAACCTGCGCGCCACATTTTTCCCTTGGCTTAGCTGCGAAGGAACCCAGATCTCGCTTTGCATACGGGTGTTCAATCTAAAAACGTTTGCCATGAGTGTTTTATTCAAAGAAAGACGTTGATGTTTTTTTACTTTGGTAAGTCTGTACGTTCAGAGAAAAAATGCTAAGTTGATCAAAACCATAGATTTAATTCAGTGACACTCTGGTTTTAAATTAATATGATCGGTGTCGTGGTTTTGACACGGCAGATGCCCTTGTGAAAGGACTTGGAGATGAGGCCATCGCACAAGGGTGGAAGCTTAGCGGGGTTGATTGGGAACGAGAAGACAGGAGATTACCCAGGTTCGGCCCCTCACGATGGAGGTAAAAGCCTACGTCCTGCTTGGTTTGTATTGCTGTTGATCTCGATTACAAGGGTGCGAATATGCTAACCTAGCTTTCGAGGGATTGCAATTTCGTCTTTCTAGCCTAGGCGCTCCCCTTTATATAACAGGTGGAACCCTAGACTTATATGAGAGTCCGGGTCATAATCCTAACCCGCCTCCTACACTTATTCTACTTATTCTCCAAGGCAACCTTCCTGCCATACGTTTTCCCCTTGAGCCGGCCCGTAGGCTGAGCCAGCCTTTCTCACCGGGCCTCCGTAGAACCGGCCCACTAAATATCTTCTTAGCCCCGCAGTGAGATAACCCGCTGAGCCCGCTCTAAGGCCGGGTGATCTTCCTGCCGGGTCTACACGCCGGGAAATATCCCCGACATTAGGCCTCAGTTTAACTTGAATTCATTCATGTTAAACTCCACCCTGAAAAACAGACAACACATTTAACATTTGGAGCATCGTCTTTTGGAGCCGGTCTTTTGGAGCATCGTCCACGTCAGACATAATTTTCCGGTTTAAGCAAATGCCGGGTCATTTATCTGTTTTCAGACTTGGCATTTTTCATTGCTTTTATCTCATGACGTCACACTCCACTTCCGCAAAATCTGAGATGACATCATGGGGAATCTTTGAATGGATTTGTATTATCTTGTCAGGTGCAAAACTCAAGGAGCCTTTTGTGCCACTATTTACTGTGCCGTCTGGTGCTTCACGCATGCCGTTTGGGGTTCCACCGCGCCCATCAATAGCCCGGTTCCTCCTGCACTTCTCTTTTACTGCTTCTGCCTTCTTCTTCCTCTCGCCAACGCTGATGCGCCCGCTCGAGCTCACCGCCGTCGTCTGTTCAAGATCGTCCGGATCTTCGCCCCGCCACCGGAACTCGTCCAGCGCCATCAGCGCGGCCGCCTCCGCCGCATCCAAAGATTGCAAGAACTCCACAGTCGAATCTGTAAGCAATCTCTCCTCCATTACTTCATGTTCTTCGTCTGTTCTTAGTTCACCACATCAACCCTCGGTAGATCTAAAAAACACTCGCAAGTTTCTCCTTTGCGGTTCGTAGAATCAACCCGCAGCAACTTCTGCGTATCTGTTTCGCTCCAAATAGATCTCATTGTAGTTCATCTCATAATGCGAAGAACATACCTAGGTTTTTATTCTACCATTTTTATCCATTTCTTAGATCTGCTGAATCTTTGAATGTATACGAAACCTGTTTACTGAGTCATCACCCAGCGTATGTCCAACACTTGTACAAATCCATGCTAAGCATTTTACCGCCTTATCTTCGCCAAGAGCCTTGACCCGGAATTTATTTGCATCCCCTCTCATAACCCGGCAAAGTATCTCAATTGCCGGCTCCTATATACTGTTTATATTAAACCAAGAAGCTCGTGTCTTGCCGGCTTATGATATCTTCTCTTTTTCATGGCAGTTGAATCAATGGCTCCCAAGCCTAAGATTGTTAACTGGGCAAAATCCAGCATGTCTGAGCTTAGTCTGCAAGCCCTGGTGGATTTCGGGCTACTGCTGGCTAAAGAAACAATTGCATGGCGAGCTCTTGAGGTAGAAGTTTACCCTCGGCCAGATCATAACGAGATCATCATTTTTGCTGATCATGTTTCAAGGGACTTCTATCCACCGGGCTATAAGTTTTTCAGAGACGTACTGCATTTCTTCAACATCAGGCCTCAAGATCTGGCCCCCACCTCCATCTTCAACCTGTGCCAATTCCAAGTTTTCTACGAAGTTTATCTTCAACTTGAGCCGTCTATTAGCTTATTCCGGGAGTTCTTTTATTTGAACCGCCAAACGGAACACAAGGATGGCCCAAGCGTTGAACTTGGTGGAATCTCCATCCAACGAAGGAAAAACATAGTCTTCCCCAATGCTAAGCCGGCCAATCACCCCAAGGGATGGCATAGAACCTGGTTTTGTTGCAAGGACACATCCCCTGAAGGACTACATCCACTCCCAGGTTACAGGGCAAGCCGGCTTGCCGCCAATGCAGCCTTCTCGGGCTTCGCCTCCAAAGAGGACAGAGAAATCCTGGAGCCCCTATATCCAAAGATGAATGCTTTGATCACCCATGGCCTCACCGGCGTTGTCCTGACCCGGACATGGATTGAATGGCGCATTCAACCCCTTAGCCTGAGGACCCGGCTTATGCATACCTACACCGGCCATCCAGAAGATCCACTTTGATTCAGCCGGGTTAATCTCCAGGAGAAGGACGTCCTAAAATTTGCCAAAAAACTTCTTGGTGAAACAAAGGACGATATTAAGCTCGTGGGACTCGCCCCTTCTACTCAAACAACCCGACACCAGAGGTAAGCCGTCTTTGTTGTCCTTCATTTTGTTAATACTGTATGATCCTTGTCAGAATTCCATCCACCCACCATGATACAGGAGAAAGATGACTGGTGGCGGGTTGAGGTTCAAGACCCTACTCCTCCTCGGGAGAACGATGAAGAGGATCTAGACGACGATGAGGATAATGAGGTAGAACTTGACTCTCTTGGCCGCCTTTTTAACCAGATTACTGATGCTAACTCCTCACAGGAGGAAGCTGAAACTAGCCACACCATCGAGCCAGAGGTAACCTTGATCTCTTCAGACTCTGACTCCCCAAAACCTGTTCGAAAGAAATTCCGGGCTCTAGTCCGCAAAGTCCGAAGAAAACCCCGGGTTACCGTCCGTAAAGTCCCTTTTCACATCAAGATGCTCACTTAGATCCCCAATTTCTTTTGAAGAAAACTCAGGATGCCGGAACATCCAAAAGAAAGACCTAGAGCAGTGAAGGAGAATTGAGTGGCGGGCTACCAAATGAGCCGCCAGCACGTAGAGCATGGACAGAGGTGCTTCTTAGTCCAACTCCCTCTCTTCCTTTAGCTAGTCGTTTCAAAGAGCCCTTACATTTAAATGACTCGGCATATCAGACGTCCCCCTCTTCGGACGAATCAAGCGCTACTCAGGCGCCGGCCTTCAACATTAACCCTGGGTAAGCCATTTGATTATTCCTATGTCGCATAACGGTTTCCTGCCCTTTAGCCTTTAATTGAATAACTCTTTGTTCCTCATATAGCGCCAAGGCCATTAAGAAGAAGACCACCGCCAGGTCATCTGACCCGGTCATTCAAACAGGTCCTTCCCAGGAAGAGACATCGGCTACCTTGGACACCCAGGACGAGCCGGCGTTTCAGAACAGCCCGCCGCCCCAAGACACTACTATGAGCCCGGCTCATGCCTCTTCTCCTGTTATTCACGAGAAGGAAGATTTAACTGAAGAGCAGCCCGCGGCACCAGCTCAAGATGAAGTAGTGGTGACCGGTGAAAAGCAAAATGCACCACCGGAAACCTCTAGTGCTCTTGCAAAGATTCCTACCAAGGCTGAGCCGCCCCTTAAGAACAAGGGAAAGACGGCTCTTGACTTCCCTAGTTTTGAAGAACAAGACGCCAACACACTACACCAAGCTGTGCTAACCCGGCTGTCTGAAAGCCGTGACACAGAAATTGCAATGGTAACTTCATTGAAGCAGAAATATGAGGTAACTTTTGTCCTCTGTCATGATATTCATATATATATATATGTAGCCCCAAGGGCCGGGTCATTATCATATGATGGCCCGGGACTTCAAAAACATTTCTTGCATGTATAACTGCAACAGTGGCCCCCAAAGGCCGGCTCGTCATATTATGACGGGCGGATCTCCATATGTAGTAACATAGATCGAATTATGCATTAGCCCCCAAGTGCCATGTGGAATTCCTGCATCTTCATGGAACTTGCTATTTTTGGTGAAGCGCTGAAACATGTAGCCCCCATGTGCCGGGTCGACCGGAAGGGCGGCTCGGGACATTCTTATATGATGTATAACTGAAGCTGCCTGGCAGGACATGCTGAATCAAGTGGAGACACAGGCATCCTTCTTCCGGAAGGAAGCAAGGAAGGAGAAAAAGCTTCGTGAAAAAGCTGAAGAATCATCTTCAGAAGCCAACAAGTCTCTGCTCCTTGTGAGAAGCACTTTGAAGCAAGCCGAGGCAGAAAGAGTCGCCCTGGCTAAGCGTGTTGAGGAGGACGAGGCCAAACTTGAGCCGGTAACTCGAGAGCTATCCACTCTGAAGGGCCACATCACAGCCTTGTGCCACTCCATCTTTGGTACAGACTCGCAATTTTATCAAATATACCGGTTTTGACATGCCAAGCCGGTCGTGCTGACCTCATTACCCACATATTCTTGCAGGCCGGTGAACGCACAATTTTGCTGAGCAACCACTAGTGAAATTGAAGGCGGTGTACACTTTGGCAGAGCAACTGTACATAGGCGGCGCACGCTGCATTATGGCTGTAAAAAACACCAAGGCCCCTCCGCAGCTGATTGCGAACATGCTAAAGGAGCTGTCAGTTGTGCCCAAGTGGCTCGAGGAATAGAAAAAGGCGGCTTGTCGTGCTGGGGCTCTGACAGTTTTCGTGCGTGCCAAAGCCTATGTGCCAGAACTGGATCCGGCACAGATTGTGGGCGGATATCCTGAGTTCAATGTAGATGACTCCCCTTTTCTGAGAAGGACTTCCGACGTTGCCTAAAGGAAACCCGGATTGCTGCCACTGCCATTGCCGAAGAGGTGAATTTGTCCAAATACCAAGCTAGATACTCTGAGAACAATGAGCGGATTGAGCCGCCTAACCCTCAGGCAGTTGCTCTCACTCGTGCATGTAAGCAATCTTTTGCCCCTGACATTGATTCTTCTTTTGTGATAACCGCCGATGCAATGTTTGAAGCCTTGCGCTCCATCCAGTGGTCGACAGGCGAATCCACAAGCCAGGAAGGGGCAGAGGATGACGACAATCGCGAAGAGCCGGGACAAAGCGCTCCTTGATCCTCCAGCGTCCTTAATCTGGCAAACACCGGCTCTTACTTGATTGTAGTAGAATTTGGAGGAATACCATTTAAGTCTGCAGCCCGATGGGCGACTTGTAATAATTTAGCATCCAAAACTGTTGTTGATGCCAGGGCCATTGTGCAATGTGCTGTTGTTGCCTGTACAAACATTTTTATGGATGCCTTGCCTGTGTATTTATACAAGCGTTTGGTCATTGTGAATCCTCTTTTCGGCCTCTAGAGCCGTTTTTTGCAACAAGAGTGATTTTTGCACAGACAATAACAACTGCAGATAGCAATACTTTCGATTGATGAATATCATACAGATAACTAGTAACCATGTTACTGTTTGTAATGAACCAGGAAAACCAAATTTAACTAAGGTAAATGCCATGTATGAATGTATGTATGAATGCAGAGATGAAATGATAGCAAAAAAGAGAACATAATTGTGACAAGCCAGTTTTTAGAACACAACTTGAAAGACCGGCTTATAAAGCTCGGATCTGAATTGCTTTCATGAAGCAGGTACTTCGACCTCTATTGGTTTATCCTCGCTTTCTGAAAGCCGGCTCTCACGTGACCAATCAAACGTTTTAACTCTAATTAATTCAGGGTCACCTTTGTGATTGACTTATCAGGCGTACGCCGGGTCACCTTTTCGGAGTAGCATCTTGCTAACAGGAAGGTTTAACCAATTTTTGGCGTTTCGCTAGGTTAAAGGGTTTTGTAAGCTAAACTCAATGAGTTGGAAGCCCCCAACTAACCAATGATCAACCAGTAAAGACTCAACACACAACTTTGAGGCGAAACGACAAACTCTATTATACAGAGCTACCGGTCTTTATTTCATTGACTAAAAAAATGTATATACATGATAGAAGGTATGTACAAAGATGTAACCCGGTCTGTGACTTAGGTGTAGTATGGCCGGAGATGGGCAATGTTCCAGGGCCAGCTTGTCTCCTCTTCAGAAGTATGTGATTTATCGGCCTCACGTATATCAACCAAGTAATACGACCCGTTGTGCAGATTCTTACTGACCACAAAAGATCCTTCCCAAGGAGGTGATAACTTATGCATGCATGTCTGGTCTTGTATCAGACGGAGCACTAAGTCACCTTCCTGAAAAATACGGCTTCGAACTCTACGGCTGTGATAGCGACGTCGGTCCTGTTGATAAATTGCTGATCTGGACGCGGCAAGTTCGCGTTCTTCTTCCAGAGCATCAAGAGCATTTTGGTGAGCTTGCTCATTATCTGCTTCCACATAAGCCACCACAAGAGGGGAGTCATGACGAATATTGCTTGGAAGTACTGCTTCTGCACCATAGACCAGGAAAAACGGCGTATAGCCTGTTGACCAGTTGGGAGTAGTTCGTATGCTCCAAAGCACTGCAGGTAACTCTTCTTCCCAGCAACCCGGTGTGCGTTGTTGAAAGATCGTGGATGTCGCCTAGAGGGGGGTGAATAGGCGCTTTAAAATAATTACGGTTTAGGCTTGAACAAATGCGGAATAAACCTAGTGGTTAATTTGTCAAGCACAAAACCTACAACAACAAGGCTCACCTATGTGCACCAAGAACTTATGCTAAGCAAGATATACAACTATGTGATCTCAAGATATATAACATGAAACACTATGGCTATCACAAAGTAAAGGGCTCGGGTAAGAGATAACCGAGGCACGCGGAGACGACGATGTATCCTGAAGTTCACACCCTTGCGGATGCTAATCTCCGTTTGGAGCGGTGTGGAGGCACAATGCTCCCCAAGAAGCCACTAGGGCCACCGTAATCTCCTCACACCCTCGCACAATGCAAGATGTCGTGATTCCACTAAGGGACCCTTGAGGGCGGTCACCGAACCCGTACAAATGGCAACCCTTGGGGGCGGTCACCGGACCCGTACACTTTGGCAACCCTTGGGGGTGGTCACCGGAACCCGTACAAATTGCTCGGGGTAATCTCCACAACCTAATTGGAGACCCCCGACGCTTGCCCGGAGCTTTACACCACAATGATTGAGCTCCGAAGCACCACCAACTGTCTAGGGCGCCCAAGCACCCAAGAGGAACAAGCTCTAGGGTACCAAGCACCCAAGAGTAAAAAGCTTCTCAAACTTCACTTCCATGTATCACCATGGAGAACTCAAACCTATGCACCAAATGCAATGGCAAGGGCACACGGAGTGCTCAAGTCCTTCTCTCCCAAATCCCACCACAACAACTAATGCTATGGAGGAAGATGAGAGGAAGAACGAAGAAGAGAACACAAAGAACTCCAAGATCTAGATCCAAGGGGTTCCCCTCACATAGAGGAGAAAGTGATTGGTGGAAACATAGATGTAGATCTCCTTTCTCTTTTCCCTCAAGAACTAGCAAGAATCATTGGAGGGATTGAGAGATAGCAAGCTCGAAGAAGGTCAACAAAGGGGGAAGAACACGAGCTCAATGGATAGAAAACCATTGGGGAAGAAGACCCCCTTTTATAGGAGGGGGAAAATCCAACCGTTATGCCTTCAGCCCGTGCATAAGCGGTAGTACCGCTCGGGCGAGCGGTACTTCCGCTGGCACGGTAGTTTCAGCCGTAATGTGCAACTGAGAAACTCAAGAAGGCGGTAGTGCCGCCGGAGCGGTACTAAAGCTCCCACCCGCGGTACTACCGCTAGGTGTTGCGAGTACAGGTGAAACCGCGGTAGAAGAGTAGAGCAGCGCGGTATGTCAGGCCCGTGGAACCCGGGGTATCCAGGCCCGTCTGCCTTCGGCCCAGGGCGCAACGCTTGGCGTGGGCCCAGCGGGCCGTCTCCACCGAACTCTCACCAAGACCCCTCAAGAGGCCTTGGCCTCCTGAGGCCCCCTCCTCAGGGAGTAGCAGGCAACGCTCGGCTCCACCATCAACGACCTCGTGAGGCCCTCTCACGAGGCGGCTTCCCGAAGTGACCTCGCGAGGCGGCTTCCCGGAGTGACCTCGTGAGGCGGCTTTCCGAGGTGGCCTCCTGAGGCCCCCTCCCGCAGGCGCTCGAGACGAAGGCCGTTCAGCGTGCCGCGCGGCCTGGAGCCCATCACGTGGGTGACGCGCGCGGCGACGAGCAGCAGCAGAGGCCGCGCCAACAGGCGCGGCTGAAGATGGTTTCCTCTTTAGTGTTAAGGGAGCAGGGCCAGCTATCTACTCTCCAAAGCAACCCCAAAGGTTGCCCGATCGGCGGAGGAAGACCAAGACGACGGGCGCGCAGGGCGGAGGCCATCACCGAGCCCACCAGCGCGTCATGGATCATGCGTTGGCAGGCAAAGACAGCCTTTAGTCAGGATAGCCTGAGCGCCTGTCCCCTTTCAAAATTGCCAAGTGTGTTAACCCTTCCCGCCTAAGTTTCCAGGGGGAAGAGGACCATGGCTGATATAAGGGGCAGAGCAGCCGTGGAGAAAAAGGAGGACGGAGAGGCCGAGAGATCAGTGCCTTCACCTCCTACCTTGTACCTTGTACGCAAGAACTCTCTTGCCCTTGCAATCCCAACCACAAGCAGGAGTAGGGTCTTACACCGCAAGGTGGCCCGAACCTGGGTAAACCGCTGAGTCCTCGCCCCGTCCCTCGCTAGCGCGCTCTCGCCGTTGCCTCGCCGTCGCTTAACCGTGGTAGGAGACGAAGTAGGTAGAACAAGCTAACCCCAGTGTTCGAACCTTTGGGTCCCCGGAGCCCGACTTCTGACATTTGGCGTGCCAGGTAGGGGTGCACTACTATTCTTCTGCTCCGCCCTCAGCTCCACCAACCCCATGGCCGACGCACGTCGCGAGCGCGCCGAGCACAGGGCTGGCCGCGTGGCTCAGACGGAGCCGGTGGCCCGCGGCAATCGACGCCGCCCTGAAGCCGAGGCTGCTGCCGCCACCGACCCCGCTGCCCGCGAGCAGCAGGACTCCTCCCTGCACCCCTCCGTGCAGGCGAACGACCACACTGCCACGGCCTCCTCCCTCGCCCACCGTGAGCCGCCGAACCCACAGGCAGCGCTGCTCATGGCGCGTGAGCTGCTCCGCTACCATCCGGCTGACGCCGCCTACGACGCCTGGCTCGGTCGCATCGCCGAGCTCGTCAACGTCGCCAGGGACGCTCCGGCACCTTGCCACTCGCTCCGCCCGCCGCCGTCTCGTGCTGGAGACCTGGCGCACGGCGCTCCCCGGTCGCCTCCTGTGCGCGGCGAGCGCGCCGGGCCCCAACGCAGCGCGCATGCTCGTGAGCCGTCCCGTGGCGCGTCCTCGCCAGGCCAGGACGAGCCCAGCTGCCAGATCATCCGCCGCGCGCCCCCCGACGCGCGAGTGCTCCTCGAGCGGCAGCGGCAGTGCCAGGACCAGGCCGTTCAGGACGTTGCAGCGGTAGGGCGTCAAAACCGCGCTGCCCTCGCTGGCGGCGTCCCCTCGAGCGGCGTGGGCTGCCGCGCCTTCACCCGTGAGCTGCATCGCGTGGTCTGGCCCGCGAAGTTCAAGCCTGAGCTGCCGCCACGCTACGACGGCACCCCCAACCCCACGGAGTTCCTCCAGCTCTACGCGTTGAGCGTCGAGGCAGCGAACGGCGACGACAAGGTCATGGCGAACTGGTTCCCCATGGCCCTCAAGGATGGCCCGCGCTCCTGGCTCATGAACCTCCCCGAGGCCTCCATTTCGTCGTGGGCCGAGCTCTGCAGCCAGTTCATCGCCAACTTCTGCAGCGCCCAGACGAAACCCTCCGCAAGTACATCTAGCGCTTCAGTCAGGTGCGCAACAAGACCCCGCGCGCCTCCGACGTGGCCGTCATCTCTGCGTTCTCCACCGGCGTCACGGACATCAAGATGCGCGAGAAGCTCGCCATCAACGGTGAGCTCGACTCCATGCTTGAGCTGCTCGACCTCGCCGACAAGTGCGCCAAGGCCAAAGAAGGCCGCCTCTTCGTCCACAACGACCCCGACGCGGCGCTCGATGGCGCCAAGGTCAAGAGCAAGGACGTCAAGCGCAAGGGCCCTGCCGTACACGCGGCGGAGCCCGAGCAGAAGCGCGGCCGCGACCTCGACGAGCCCAGGAAAGAAAACCGGCCACTCTGCACCTTTCACAACGTCCGCTCCCACAGCACCGAAGACTGTCAGGAGCTCAAGCTGCTCCGCCGGCCGCGGAGGTGGCCGCAGCGGCGGCCGCTGGGACAGCCGCAACAACAATGGCAACTACCGCCAGGGCTGGCGCGATCAGCCTCGTGAGGCCGCCTGGCGCGACCAGCCTCGTGAGGCGAATCCTCAGGCCAACGCCGCTCTCCCGCCGCTGCCACCGCCACCCCGAAGGAACGATGTCAACCAGCCTGACGAGGGCGCTGGGGGCTACCAGGAGCCTCGCGCGGTCGCCTACATCCTCGGCGGGTCCCAAGCCCCCGCATCCATCCGCCACTTCAAGCAACTCTCTCGTGAGGTGTATGCCGCCCTCCCGAGGCCAGAGGCTTCGCGGCCCCTCAAGTGGTCACAGTACGGCATCACCTTCAACTCCAAGGACCACCCCAAGTCCACGGCCTCCGCAGGCGCGCTCCCCATGTTGTGCACTCCCACAGTCAGCAATGTCGCGGTCACCAAGACCCTCATCGACGGGGGTGCCGGCCTCAACGTGCTCTCCGTCGAGACCTTCGAGACGCTCCAGGTGCCCTACGACCAGCTAATGCCGACCATGCCCTTCTCCGGAGTGACCGATGGCTCCACCATCCCGCTGGGGCAGGTGCGCCTCCCCGTCACCTTCGGCACCCGCAATAACTACCACACCGAGCTCATCGACTTCGACGTGGCGCACATCGGCCTGCCTTGTAACGCCATCTTGGGCTACCCGGCTCTCACCAAGTTCATGGCGGCCACCCATCACGCCTACAACGTCCTCAAGATGCCCGGCTGCAGCGGCATCATCACCGTCGCTTGCGACGAGAAGGACGCGGCTATCACCCTCGAGCGTGCCTACAAGGCTGCCGCAGTCGCGCACCCGGCCGACGAGGACGCGGCCGAACCTTCCGAGGCCGCGCCCGCGAAGAAGAAGCAGCTGTTCTCTCAGGACCGCTCCGAGACGAAGAAGGTGTCGGTGGACGGCAGCGGCTCCGGCCCAGCCTTCACCATCGGCACAGGCCTCCCTCCTGCATAGGAAAGCGCGCTCATCGCCTTCCTTCGGGCAAACTCGGATGTTTTCGCCTGGAAAGCATCTGACTTGTCCGGTGTGCCGAGGGAGGTGATCGAGCACCACTTAGCGGTGTGCCCCAATGCATGCCCGGTCAAGCAGAAAGCACGGCGCCAGGCGCCAGTGAAGCAAGAGTTCACCGTCAATGAAGTTCAGAAGCTCCAAGAAGCCGGAGTCGTTCGTGAGGTGCGCCATCCCGAATGGCTCGCCGACCTAGTCGTTGTCCCCAAGAAGGGCGGCAAGGAGTGCATGTGCGTCGACTTCACCAGCCTCAACAAGTTCTGCCCTCAGGATCCCTTTCAGCCGCCTCGGATTGGCCATGGCGTTGGCCCCACCGTCGGCGGCATGCGCATGCCTCTCAGGCTGAGGAACGCCGGCGCCTCTTTCCAGAGGCTGGCACCCTTCACGCCATGGCCTCGTGAGCCTCCTGCTCCTCGCGAGCCCCTGGCACCGGAGGGGCGGGATCTCTCGGCGCGCCTCACCAAGTGGTCTGATGTCACTACAGCGCGGTTCTGCCTGGTGCGCCCGGCATGTCAACTCTTGCCACGCCTCTCGAGCTTCACCCCCGGAACCTTATCCTTTTGGTTGTGTAATGAATTTTATGGATTTCGCCCTGATAAGTTATGTTACCTGCTTAATTGCCTGTTAAGTTCGATGCCGACCGAAGGGCGCCACACGCTCGCGACCCCTCCCATGACTGATTCCGTGAGCAGGGGCTAGGCACGGTGCCTGTGCTCGGGTCCGTCCCTGCAGTGCCGCCAAATCCAAGCGACTGAGCTCTTGCTCACGGGCCTGCTCCCGTGCACGTCACCTCACCAAGGTCCTTGGTGCCTTATCTCCTCATGCAATGACCACGGGTGAGTTAGCGAACGCGTGTCGCTCCCCCTATTGTGAAATCTGTCGACATGCAGTCCCCCAGGAGGCGAGCTGCGCAGGGACCTCGCGGGTGGCCTCTCGCGGGCCGGCTTCGTGAGGCAAAGACACTTCGGATGCCGAGCCTCGTGCGCACGTCTCGCGAGCGCGCCCCGTGGTCGCGGCTTGGGAGCGGCGAGGGCTGGTTCGAAGAGTGGCGGTTCGCGCTGTGGCCCGCCCGCACGACGGCAAGCAAGCCTACTGACGAAACGCCCTTCTTCCTCGTCTACGGTGCTGAAGCGGTCCTCCCATTGGAGCTTAAGCACGGCTCCCCACGAGTCCTCGCCTTCGACGAGACGCGTCAGGATGGCTCGCGGGAGACCGATCTGCTACTCCTCGAGGGGGGCCGCCGTCAGGCTGCCCTTCGTGCTGCGAGGTACCAGCAGGCCTCGCGTAGCTACCACAGCCGCGGCATCCGCCCTCGTACTCTCGAGGTCGTCGGCCTTGCCCTGCGCAGGACCCCCTCCCGAGAGGGACTTCGAAAACTCTCACCCATGTGGGAAGGACCTTTCCGGGACACTCATGTCTCCAGGCCCGGCTCAGCCCGGCTGGAGATGGAGGACGGATTTCCTGCGCCTAACGTCTGGAACATCCAACACCTCCGCAAGTTCTACCCGTGACCCTCACGCGTACGAACGAAATGGGGCTGTACACGCCCCGGAGCCTCTCTTTGAGTTCGCCCGATGGGCCCGCGAGAGCTCCCGCCCACGCCCAAGTGGAAGCCCCATGCTCCGCGCTAGCGGAACGATCGACCCACGATCATACCCACACCCTGTGGAAGCCCCAGGCTCTGCGCTGGCGGAACAATCAACTGAGGGTGCCCCACGGGCTGCACCAACCTCAAGCTGACCCGTGCCGGACACGGCAGCACTCCTTTTTCATTTTGATGTGTAATTGAGGGTGCCCCACGGGTTGCACCAACCTCAAGCTGACCCGTGCTGGACACGGCAGCCCAATCTTTATGAAATGGGTTGCTATCGGCTTCAGTAAAGCTTCCGTTTCCTTAGATGGCATTTCATTTTCCCCTTGCCTCACGAGCCTCGTGCGCTCACGACTTCCCTCATGAGCCTCACGCGAGTGGGGGCTGGACACGGTGCCTGCGCTCGGGTCAGTCCCAGCAGCACTGGAGAACCCAAGCAACCGGGCTCTGGCTCGCGGGCCTGCCCTCATGCACGCCACCCCACCAAGGTCCTTGGTATCCTGTCTCCTCGCGTAATACCCATGAGCGAATCGATGAGCGCGCACTGTCGTTAAGTACTCTGCGTGCAGTTAGCTCAGGAGCAGGCCCCCTGAAAGATCTCGCGAGGTATCCCCCTCAGGACCTTAGGAAGCCAGCAGGCCCCGCCTCGGGAGATCGCGCGAGCGGAACCCTCATGACTCGTCATACTGGCAGCGGTTATGGCCTGCTCGGGGGCTAGGTCCTAACGACGCAGAGCGCCGCGACAAGCAGAAAGAGCAAAACGAGCTGCGAGGGCACGGGCATTCGATACAGTCAGGAGCAAAGTACCTAAAGTGATAAAGCATTGTCCTCACGCCCCCACGGGGTCACAATCAGCTATGCGCAGGATATGGGGAAGGACCTAAGAAGACATGTCGCCATCACCGCCGCTGCCACTATCATCATCGCCCCCCTCGACTCCGCTCGAGCTCTCGCCTGGAGCGCAGTGTTCGTGCAGGGCGTCCACGTGGTCCTCCACCGCCTTCCCAAGGGTGTCGCGGACCTCCTCGAGGACGGGAGCTATCACCTTGCCGAAGTCAAAGTTGGGGTCGGCGTCCAGAAGATGGCTGAAGATGCGCGTCGCAGCCTGGGTGAGGAGGTCGCGGCACTCCTCCAAGATGATGCCGCCTACCTTCTTGGCGCCCACCTCGAGCCGCTCCACGAGCTTGGTGAAGAAGTCGAGGTAGCTGTCGTCATGGGTCTCGAGGGGGCTGCTGACGTCCTCCTTGCAAATGGAGCCCAAGGCGTGGTGGGCCCGGAGCTCGAGGGCGCGGAACATTTTAGAGCGCTAGAGTTGCCGCCCCCGCGCTCGGGCCGCCTCGTCCCGCACTTGCTCCATGACCGCGGTAACGCCCCCCACCTGCCGCCGGAGGGAGGTCAGTTCGGCCTCGGCATCGGCCTCGGCCTTCAGCGCGGTCTCCCGCCGCCTTTCAGCTTCGGCTAGCATCTCCTTGAGGCCCGCGATCTCGTGCTGGAACTCCTCGCGCTTGGCCTTGAAGCGGTCCTCCTACCGCTTCAGCTTCTTGCCGTTCTCGTTGGCAAACGCTTCGTGGCTCTGCGCAACCCTCCTGTCGGCGTCCTCCTGGATCTGCTCCGCCTTGGCCACCAAATTGGCGTTGACCTTGTCTAGGCGCTCGGCGTAGGAATTTTGGGCAGCGGACACCTGTCGCTCCAGCGTCTCCAGCCTCTCGCGCTCCAAGTCCTGCGCGGAGGCCAACCGCGCGAGCTCCCGCTCGCGGATGTCAAGGTCCGCCTCACGGGCCGCCAGCCCCTCTTCGAGGGCGGAGATGGCGTCTCTTCGTGCCTGGAGTTGTCATTCCAGCAAGGCGTTCTGGTCCTGGAGCTCCTTCCCGCGGGCCTCCGCCGCCTCGCGCCACCGGTCGGCCTCGTCGGCCTCCCTGACGGCGTTCTCGAAGATCTCCTTCGCGTCCTGGGCGGCCTTCTCGCGCTTCTCCCGTGCGGTGTCGTCTTGACAGCGGCTCAGTTTGATGGCCACATCGAGCTGGTGCCACCTCTCCGCGAGGCACCGGTGCTCCTCGATGATGCGCGCTTCTTCCGCCCGGAGGTCTGCTTCCAGCTGGTCAAGGGCAGCCCTGGCGCCTTGCAGGGCCCCGCGCTTGAGCACGGCGCTGCCGCTCATGAGCTGCAGGGCCCGAGAGCTGCCCTCCCGCGAGGGCCCGGCACTGCCGGTCGGGAGCGGAGAGCTCGCAGGGCTCCCCTGTTCGTTCCGACGGGGCGACGTGCCCCGTGGGCTCGGAGACCCCCCGGCTTGCGGGGCCCCATGCGCGGTCGAATCCGGATGGCTCCCCACGATATCGTTGTCGCCAGTGTTCCGGGGGATGGGAGCCGGCGTCTCCGCCGCCGTTGCCGCGATTTCCGCCCCGGCAGTGGGCGCCCCAGGAGTGGCGGAGCCGTCGCCCGGCGACGCCTCCCGAGGCTCGCCTGCTCGGGTCCCCCGAGTGGCGTCCTCCTGCGGGTCAGAAGGGACTGCCTCCCCCTCAGCCCTCGCGAGGCCAGCCTCAGCGGCGAGGCTGCTTGTGCTCTCCTCACGCCCCCCGGTCCTGGCAGCCGGCGGTGTAGCCCCCGCCAGGCCAGGAGGCCTCTCCTCCTTCTTCTTCTTCTTGCTCGAAGAGGTCCTGGATAAGAAAAGAGAAACAAGGACTCAGGCGCGCGCGACACACCGGGAGCGGGAGGAAGGAAGGCAAGCACTTACTGGTCCCTGGCAAACCACCTCCTCTTCTTCTGCGGCCACGGAGGGACGTTGCTGCCGCCGCCTTCACAGGGCCATCTCTCGCGATCGACCCCCCTCTCGGGAGGGCCATGGGATCCGCCTTTGTCACCGCCTCCGGAGCCCCGTAGCTTTGCGGCTGCCGCGAGGAGGCTTCCTGCACCCTCCGCCCGGACGGACACGGCAGGCGTGGCCATAGGCGGGGTGGTGCCATCGTCGCTTTCAAGCTCGCGGCCGAGTCAGCGACGGGCCGGCCGAACCGGGCCGCCTCCGCCCCCCACAGCGCCCGCCGAGGCCCCGGCGCTACCGTACTCGCCTGAGCCAGGGACCACCAGAAAGGGGTTGTCACGGGGCCTTTCGAGGCCCCCCGGAAG
This sequence comes from Elymus sibiricus, assembly GCA_039707655.1. Classification (NCBI taxonomy): domain Eukaryota; kingdom Viridiplantae; phylum Streptophyta; class Magnoliopsida; order Poales; family Poaceae; genus Elymus; species Elymus sibiricus. The sequence goes on from CM077674.1 coordinate 262,777,789, forward strand.
CGGTCCCCACTGGTCGAAACGTGGCATTGAGCCGGCCAGCGCCTCCTTGTTCTTGTAGCGGTACAAGGGAAGCCCGTCCATGGGTGGCTCGCTCGTTTCTTCTTCGCCAGTCAGGGTAAGGAGCACCCCGTTCAGCACCTCCGGCAGCAAGCTGTCCACGCTCAACCGCATCAGATCCTCTGGGCCGGTGAAGGCCCACATCGGGCGGGAGTGTCGCTGGAGGGGAGCTATGCGGCGCCGAAGGAACTCCCTCACGACCATGACCGCCGTTACTTTCGCGGCCCTCAGCTCGGCCAACCTCTTCCATACCCGCGCCAGCCTCGAGTCGGCGAGCCTTTCGTGCCCCCACCCGGAGCTTCTCGCGGCCGGGGATGCCGGCAGCTGCAGCAGGGGGCTGAATTGGGCCGCGTCCACGTACACCCATTGCCGCCTGAAGCCCTCGACCTCCTTGGTAAGCCTCATGTCAATACCGTCGCCCGCCGTCGCGCCTGCGATGCGGAACGAGACGCACCCAGAGCACTGGTTCGCCGCGGTCAGCCGCAGGCTGAAGAAGTGGCGGAAGAGCGCCACTGAGGGCGTCACGCCCAAGAAGGCCTCGCATAAAAAGGCAAAGGCGGAAAGAAGAAGGACGGAGTTCGGCTCGAGATGCAGCGCATGGACCTGGTAGTGGGAAAGGATGGAGTTGAAGAAATCGGAGAATGGAGGTAGCAGGCCCGCGAAGAGCGCAGGAAGGAAGAGGACGGCGGAGGTGGCGTCGAGGTCGGCGGTCGGGTGCGAAGCCGGCCAGATGCGAGTGGCCCCCCACTCGTTGGAAGCAGCCGCGGTCATTGGGAGCACCTTGCCGAGCCCCTCGGCGTTGACGATCGTGGGCCTACCCAGAGCAGGCTCTGGCACCACTCCCGCAACCGTCGTGTCCGCCGCCTCTTCCTCCCTGCCGGGGAGTGACATGGCGGCATAGCAAGGGTTTAGGGCGTCGGAGCTTTGGGAGAGGTAGAAGAAGCCGTGTGTGGGAAGGAAGGCGCGGAGGGGCGGAGTGTATGAAGGAAGGCAATGATGGCCTCGCGTCGCCCGCGCCAAGATTTAGGTCAGCGCGGCGGTTACCGAGGTGTCATGGGGAAGTTGGGGCGTCCCCCATCACGTCGTGCGCCACGCATCGTACCTGGCCGTAGGCGGTTAGGTCCCGCGCCGTTTCGCCCCTTGGTAGGCGGGAACGTGCGCGCCGCGGGCCCGGGGGCTACTATCGGGCCCGTGGAACCCGGGGTATCCAGGCCCGCCTGCCTTCGGCCCAGGGCGCAACGCCTGGCGTGGGCCCAGCGGGCCGTCTCCACCGAACTCTCACCAAGACCCCTCATGAGGCCCTGGCCTCCTGAGGCCCCCTCCTCAGGGAGTAGCAGGCAACGCTCGGATCCACCATCAATGACCTCGTGAGGCCCTCTCACGAGGCGGCTTCCCGAAGTGACCTCGCGAGGCGGCTTCCCGAAGTGACCTTGAGAGGCGGCTTTCCGAGGTGGCCTCCTGAGGCCCCCTCCCGCAGGCGCTCGAGACGAAGGCCGTTCAGTATGCCACGCGGCCTGGAGCCCATCACGTGGGTGACGCGCGTGGCGACGAGCAGCAGCAGAGGCCGCGCTAGCAGGCGCGGCTGAAGATGGTTTCCTCTTTCGTGTTAAGGGAGCAGGGCCAGCTATCTACTCTCCAAAGCAACCCCAAAGGTTGCCCGATCGGCGGAGGAAGACCAAGACGACGGGCGCGCAGGGCGGAGGTCATCACCGAGCCCACCAGCGCGTCATGGATCATGCTTTGGCAGGCGAAGACCGCCTTTAGTCAGGATAGCCTGAGCGCTTGTCCCCTTTCAAAATCGCCAAGTGTGGCAACCCTTCCCGCCTAAGTTTCCAGGGGGGAAGAGGACCATGGCTGATATAAGGGGCAGAGCAGCCGTGGAGAAAAAGGAGGACGGAGAGGCCGAGAGATCAGTTCCTTCACCTCCTACCTTGTACCTTGTACGCAAGAACTCTCTTGCCCTTGCAATCCCAACTACAAGCAGGAGCAGGGTCTTACACCACAAGGTGGCCCGAACCTGGGTAAACCGCTGAGTCCTCGCCCCGTCCCTCGCTAGCGCGCTCTCGCCGTAGCCTCGCCGTCGCTTAACCGTGGTAGGAGACGAAGTAGGTAGAACAAGCTCACCCCAGTGTTCGAACCTTTGGGTCCCCGGAGCCCGACTTCCGACATAGTACTACTGCACTGAGCGGTACTACCGCAGGGCAGGTGCGGTACTACCGTCCGGAACGGTACTACCGTGCCCAACTACCGCCCTACTGCCGCCGAAGCGAAAACGAGTCCAGAAGCTGAAAACAAGCGGTAGTGCCCGCGGCACTGGAACCGCGGAAGTACCGCGCAAGCGGTACTACCACTGCCCAGGACGGTACTATGGCTAGAGAGCTTCAAAGAGGCCCAAGCAAACAGATGGAAGCAGGAAAACCAGAACTGCCACAACTTCTACATATGAACTCCGAATCCAGCAAACTCAAGCTCGTTGGATAGATGACGACGAGTAGTATCCAACAGCGAAGGAAAATGCAGAGGAAAATGCCAATGATATAGAGATGTGAAAGCTCTATCAGTGATGATCTGGCATAAACCCCAACATCGAGAACATACTAGAAGAAGCAAACAAAATCCGTTCTCTATGAACTTGAGCTTGTCAAGAAGGTGACCAAAAGCTCAAAGACCCTCAAAGCAAATAGGCCAAACAAGAACCAAGAAAGATGATGCAAGGATGCAATGGTTTGAGCTCTCTACGAATGATACGATCAAGCTACTCATCCGAGAGCCCCCATGATAGTACGACAATCGATCCTATAACCCGGTCTCCCAACTACCACCATGAGACCGGTAAAATAGAAAACCTATCAAGGGCAAACCTTTGCCTTGCGCATAGTCCACTTGAGCTAGATGATGACGATCTTGACCTCCTCAAGTTGGACCACCTTTCTTGATTGTGTCGGCTCGATGAAGACTAGTAGATTGCTCCCCCATACTCCACTTTGGGTGAGCCACTCTTCGGCACATCTTCACAAGTCCATTGTCACCACAATGGACGGCAAGCTTCAAGCATGTGATCTCTTCGTGATGCTCCACTTGAACTTTCACACCGCAATCTTGATGACGATCACCACTTGATGTCATCCTCCATGGGTTGAATGAGATATTCTGCTTGATGCAAGCCCATGGAAACATACCTAACCCCACATAGAACTCTCATGTAGACCATGGGTTAGTACACAAAGCGTAATGGACAATGCTTACCATACCATGAGATCTCTTGATCTCGCTTGGTACATCTTCTACACTTTGTGTGTGTTGATCAACTTGAATCACTCGTTGTACTTATTCTTGATCAACCTTGTATCTTTTCAACTCTCTTCATTAGGATGATGTATTGAAGGTAAACATGAATGTTCACACAATCTTCTTCCTCAAGACATGTTTGCAATAGGCTCAACTCTCACATGACCAATCTTTGGATTAATCCTTGAATAGCACCTTGGTCAACACAAATTCTTACACATATTCTTCTTCTAATAACCTTGAAACCAACAAATGGTCTTCAAGCAATGCCTATGGACAAACCATTCAAATATAACTCAAGGCAACCATTAGTCCATAGAGATTGTCATCAATTACCAAAACCAAACATGGGGGTAGCACATGTTCTTTCAATCTCCCCCATTTTGGTAATTGATGACAATCACTTTCAAGAGAGTTTATATAAGGAATTAAGCATCACCATGCAAAGCAACAACTAATAATGCATGAGCATGAGATGCAAATGCTTAGGAACAAAACCAAAGCAAGAAACGAAGAAGCAACTCACCTCTCCTATAAACTCTCTAAACTTCTCCCCCATTGGCATCGATTGCCAAAATGGGGTCCAAGCTTAGAAGGCCAATATAATATGTGTTCCTCCATAAAGCGTGTATTTCTCAAAATATGAGTGGAATACAATACACATATCCAATGATGAATAGTTGGAGGAAGACAAATTATATTGAGGATCCAAAGATTGCAAAAAGGATGATATGGCATAAAGACATACCGAAGAGAGAAGCAAGCAATCAAAAGATACCAATTGAACCAATCAATCAAATGAACCGACAAGCCACACGAATAAAAGATAGTATGATATGAGCATAGGAGTGTTCTAAAGAACATAGAGAAGCTCCCCATGATTTGTGCATTATTTAGTTTTGTATTTGGATGCAACGTGCATAAAATAGGATCATCACTCCCCCAAAATCAATAGAAACACACAACAAGTGCAAGTGAAGAAATAGGAAACTAAGCCTAGCACTTGCAACAAACACATGGTTGAGCAACATGAAAGAGAGGCACCTTAGGAATAGGCTTAACCAAAACGATGTGTGTGAGTCATGGCAAAGCACTTGAGAAGACTAATATAAGGATGAGCTTTAAGCATCAACATAGTCTTGAATAAACAAGATACAAGGTGCAAGACACGTCCTTCCCACACACAACAAGCAAATGGGTTCACAAGCTCACTAAAACGCGAATTAACTACAAAGCTTGTGACAACCCACGGTGAAGATAGAAAAAGATAGCCTCATCAAGAGGAGGGATACCAATAGAAATGGCAAAAGCCTCGTCAAGACAAGCATGAGGAAAACAATCTTCACCACAAAAGAGTGCAACAAGATGCAAGGAAATAAGATCCGCACTCAAGACAAATCCTTTCACGGAACCACCAAGGAAATAAATGGAGAATGACACGGAGGACGTGAAAGAATAAGGATATCCACTAGAGATGTAACTTCTCTCAAGTGTATAAGATTCTAGGTAGATGAACATCATGATGATATTAATCCACAAAGAAGGATGTACACAAGAAATAGTTGCAAGGAAAGAATAAGATATCCAAATGGGAGTCCTAAAATATACCAATGAGATCTTTGCTTGAAAAGCATAGCACAAGGCTCAATATTATCTCATTGTATATCAATGAACTCCAACTACACGAACATCAAAGACATCACAACTAGCAACAAGAGATCATTGTTGGGATGCTTTGAGAAAAGAAGCAAGTATCACAAGAACGAATCTAGAAATTCATGCCATGATGCCACCTACACAAGGTTGAATGCAAGAAATGTATGCATGAAGTTGATACTTGTTACCGAGATAGCATTGGAATGATGTAGTAGATACCAATTGAATGTAGTAGATTGTAGTTCATTGATCATCCTAGCTTGACTCCAATAAGCACATGGTGACAACACCTTCCTTGTGAGTGAGCCGAGCATCCAATGCATCTCCAATTGTTCCTAGAACAACACCACAAACAAAATGGTGCCCAAACTCATTGGGACGAAAGAGTTAGAGAACCAACACTACATAGGACAAACTCCACAAAGATATGTGCATATGGATATGAAAATAAATTTCATGCACATCTCATCCAATTTGAGACTTGGTGGAGTTTCCCCTATATATTGGGTCAAAGAAAGAAAGCATGCCAAAGAAAATACATAAAGTAAATATGCATGCTCAAGACTTTCAAGAACCGAAACCAATTGAAAAGAAATACCAAGTGAAAATAGGATACCAAATGGAGAAATCATCACTCAGAAGATATCAATGAAGATACATCAAGGAATGAGATATCCATTGATACACGCAAAATGAAAGATATCGAACTCCCAAGAGAGAGGATGGTTCCAAACAAACCAAGCCCTCTACAAAGTTTCATGATGGCACAAAGTACCAAAAAGAAACGGCTTGCCTTCCACCAACACACACTTGATAAGGATCACAAGATGAGTGTTCTAAAGAAAATAGGATAGCTCCCCCAAGTGTTGTGCATTATAGAGAATTTGCATTTGAATACAAAATGCACAAGATGGGATCACCACTTTCACTATATCTAGAAAGACACTATACAAGATCAAGAAATTAACAAGATCCACAAGTGGTATGGAAGACAATGGGAGTTGACACAATCCTTGGCAAGTAATAAGGCAATTAAGCACAAGCCAACGTGAAGATGATTCAACAATTTCAACCACATACAAGAATACCAATTGTACAAGTACAAGAAGTATTTGGAATGAATTCCCGATGGTAGATTGTAAAGGTATCCAATACCATCTTCACACCAAACAACATAAATAAATGACTCTTGTAGAGCTAACATGCCACCTAGGAACAAGATAATTTACAATATCAACTCTAAGTGGCAATACCTTAAATGTACACATTTTCTAGGCTTGTAATATACACAAAGCATATTACTCCCCCATAATGTGATACCCCAACTTTTCAACAAGAGGCAAACAAGATCCAACACGAGATAATTAATGGATTATTTAGAATTTGAATTTCTCATGAGAAGACATACCACATAGAGACTAGATAATCTTGCAATATCAATACTAGGTGGTATTCCTCATGTACACACATTTGTAGGTTCGTGAAGTGCACGAAGCTCATCACTCCCCCAAAATGGGATGTTCCATTAATCTCTCACAAGAGACAACTAAGATATAAACAAGATGCAAAAAGGCTCAACACAACACTCACGCATACATGATGTGCAAACCAACATACACATACTTGATTACTCAAGACAAGAAAATTGGAAGCACAACATATACAAACACATGCAAGGTACAAAACCAAAACATGCAAAGGGGTAAGTAACTTTCAATGTAAGCAAATTAAGTGCAAGTTACCGCAAGGAGGCACATTCGATATGAGATAGGCACATGATAATCCAAATGACTTGGCATGAGAAAATATAATAATGAAGATCCCTTAATTCTTCATGAGGTAGCCAAGTCTCCAATGCCGTCCAACAACACCTATTTATCAAGTTTGAGCTTATTGGTCCCCAACCAAGTTGGGTCCTAAGAGGTTAGTCACAATAGGCTTGGCTACCCAAATGGTTCTTTTCTTGACACCACTTTGAGTACCAACAAACTTGGCAAACACATTGCCAGTAAAACCCGTGCCGAAAAGCCTTCGCAACAAGTGATCTTGAGCCGGCATGATGACCACAGTCGCCAGAATGAATCTCATTGAGAATTGCACGGCCCTCCTCTGGTGAAACACAACGCTGAAAAACACTAGTGACACTGCGCCGATGCAACTCGCCATTGACGATAGTCATAGACTTGGATCGTCTGATGATCTGTCGAGTGATGATTTCTCCTGCTGAAAGCTCACCCCGGCTTAAATAAGCCAGGTAAGGAATTGTCCAATCGGGTATAGCATGAATAGCAGCTACAAGAGCCGCCTCTGGGTCAGGAATAGCCAAATCCTCCTTCGTTGGCAACTTGACAGACAGGTTATGCAAAACATCCAGAAAGACATTAGGCGGCACCGGCTTTCGCTGAGAACCCAAGCGAGACAGTGCATCTGCTGCCTCGTTCTGCCGGCGATCAATGTGATCAACTTGATAACCCTTGAAGTGCCCAGCAATATTAGAGACCGCACGCTGATAAGCCGCCATAAGGGGATCCTTGGAGTCCCATGTGCTAGAAACCTGCTGGGCTACCAAATCTGAGTCGCCGAAACACCTGACCCGGCTCAAGTTCATCTCCTTGGCCATTCGGAGCCCATGAAGCAATGCCTCATATTCTGCTGCATTGTTAGTACAGGGGAACATAAGTCTTAAAACATAACAGAACTTATCTCCACACGGGGAAGTAATCACAACTCCAGCCCCTGAGCCTTCGAGTTGTCTTGAGCCGTCGAAGTGTATGGACCAATATGTTGTGTCTGGCTTCTCTTCTGGAGCCTGTAACTCTGTCCAGTCATTGATGAAATCTACCAAAGCCTGAGATTTGATTGCTGTGCGGGGCACATATTTAAGATGATGTGGGCCAAGCTCAATGGCCCACTTAGCCACTTGTCCCGTGGCTTCCTGGTTCTAGATTATGTCCCCAAGAGGTGCTGAGCTGACCACAGTGATTGGATGCTCGTGGAAGTAATGCTTTAGCTTGCGGCTAGCCATGAACACTCCATAGACCAGTTTCTGCCAATGCGGATATCGCTGCTTGGACTCTGTTAGTACTTCACTGATGTAATATACTGGGCACTGAACTAGATATTCCTTGCCTTCCTCCTGGCACTCTACAACAACTGCAATGCTTACAGCCTTGTTTTTGGCAGCAATATATAACAACATAGGTTCCTTCTCATGAGGGGCAGCAAGGATCGGCGGCCTAGACAACTGTTTCTTGAGGGCCTCAAAAGCCTTATCTGCAGCATCACTCCAAACAAAGTCATGTGATTTCCTGAGCAATTGATACAACGGGATTGCCTTCTCCCCAAGCCGGCTTATGAACCGGCTCAATGCAGCAACCCGCCCAGCCAGCTTCTGCACAGCATTAAGATTTGCCGGCTTAGCCAGGGTCGTGATTGCCTTGATCTTTTTCGGGTTAGCTTCAATGCCACGCTCGGAAACGAGAAATCCTAGAAGTTTTCCTGCAGGGACACCAAAAACACATTTCTCCGGGTTAAGCTTCATCTGGTAGACACGGAGATTGTCAAATGTCTCCTTGAGATCCTCCAATAGGGTTTCTTTCTTGCAGGATTTAACTACGATGTCATCAACATATGAGTGGACGTTCCGCCCAATCTGCTTGTGAAAGCAATTCTGGACATAGCGCTGATAAGTCGCCTGTGCACACTTCAGACCAAATGGTATGGTGGTATGACAGAAAGCTTCAAAGGGTGAGATGAAAGCCGTCTTTTCCTGGTCCTCCTGCTTCATTTTGATCTGATGATAACCCGAATAAGCATCCAGAAAGCATAAACACTCACAACCCGCCGTAGCATCGATGATCTGGTCAATACGGGACAAGGCAAAGGGGTCACTAGGACAGGCCTTATTTAAGTCTGTGTAATCAACACACATCCGCCAAGTCCCATTTTTCTTCAGAACGAGCACCGGGTTGGCTAGCCACGGGGGATGGAAAACTTCAACAATAAACCCGACAGCTAGGAGCCGGGCCACTTCCTCACCAATAGCTTTCCGCCTATCTTCATTAAAGCGGCAGAGATACTGGCATACTGGCTTAAACTTAGGATCCACATTGAGGGAGTGCTCTGCGAGTTCTCTCGGTACACCTGGCATGTCAGAAGGTTTCCATGCAAAGATGTCCCGATTCTCACGGATGAACTCGATGAGCGTGCTTTCCTATTTGGGATCCATATTAGTCCCTATGGTGAACTGCTCGGAAGAGTTGCCTGGGGTGAAATCAACTTGCTTGGTGTCTTTTGCCGACTTGAATTTAAACAGAGGGTTAAACTCTGTCATTGGCTTCTTCAGAGAAGTCCTGTCAGTTGGGTTAACATTGTCTGTGTAATACTTCAATTCTTCTGCCGCACAAGCCGACTCAGCATATGCTGCATCTCCTTCCTAACATTCGAGCGCCAGCTTCCGATTGCCTTCTACTATGATGGTTCCCTCTGGCCCTGGCATTGTCAACTTCAGATAGACATAGCACGGCCGTGCCATGAACCGTGCATAAGTCGGCCTTCGAAAGAGCGTGGTAGGGGCTTTTTAATTTGACCACCTCAAAGGACAGGAACTCAGAACGATAATTATCCTCTGAGCCAAAGGCCACTTCAAGGGATATTCTTCCCATGGGATAAGCTGATTTGCCCAGGACTATGCCATGAAAAACTATGGAAGAAGGAGTCAACTGCTTATCCGACAGATTCATCCGCCTGAAAGTATCATAATACAGTATATTGATACTGCTGCCTCCATCCATGAGCACATTGGTTAACATGTAACCACCAACTTGGGGTGCCACCACCAGAGCTAAGTGACCGGGGTGATCAAGGAGTATTGGATGATCCGCCCGGCTCCAAGTGACCTGCTGTTCTGACCAGTTGAGATAGTACGGGGCTGCCGGCTCAACAAAGTTGGCGGCTCGTCGCTGCACTTTCCTATCCCGTTTGCAGGTACTAGTGGTAAAAACATGATACTGTCCACTATTCAACTGCTTTGGATTACTTTGAAATCCTGACTGGCCGGCTTGATGCTGATTTCCTTGGTTGGTACGCTGATTGCTGCCTCTAGTATTGCCAGCCCCCTGAAACCTGGCAGTCGGCCCGGTATTCCCTTGGAACCCGAGGCCTGAAAAGGGCCCATGTGAACCGGCTACCTGGAAGCCGGATCCCTGATTGCCGGGTTGTCCACCGTCTCCACCACCATTGTGATGATTCTGGGAGATCCGTTTGGAGAATTCTTGCATGATGTAGCAATTTTCCCAGGAATGGCTGGACGGCTTACCATTATAGCTGTGTTTTGGACAAGGACCCTTGAGAGCCTCCTCAAAACTGAGAGGGCGATTACCAGCAAACTGCTTTCTAGACCCATTGTTCTAACGCTGATTTTTATTGTCCATATTTGTATTAGCCACTAGGTCAGAGCCGCCCTCATAACCTTTGCGTTTGCCGCCATTGCTGTTCTGCCCATTGCCATTGTTCTGCTAGTGACCATTGCCACCGTTTTTCTTGCCCTTTCCCGATTTGTCATCATCAGACGTAGGGTCCTTTGTGTTATCTGACTCAGCGTACCAGGTTAGGACATCCATAAGGTCGCCCATGTCCTGAACTTTCCTTTTGAGCCATCCTAACTTCTGGACCAGGGGTTGAAATTTACAGGTTCGCTCCAGAACAAGCACTGCCTGTGCAGCAGAGATACTATTCGAACTGTGGATGACTTCCGCAACCCGGCGAGCCCAGTGATGTGCCGACTCATCGTCATGCTAAACACAACGCTCAAGATCCACTATTGTGGTTGGCCTCTTGCAGGTTCCCTAGAAATTCTTGATGAAGCGCTCCTTCAGCTCCTGCCATGTGTTGATGGAATTCGCCGGCAGGTTTTTCAACCAAGTGCGTGCGGGACCTTCCAGCATGAGAGGGAGATAGCGCACACAAACTGCCTCGCTTGCACCCAACAGATCCATTGCCAGTTCGTAACTCTCTACCCACTCGGTCGGCTCCAGATTCGCTGTATAGTTAGGGACCTTGCGAGGACCTTTGAAATCTGGGGGCATGCATGCATCGCGCAGCTCCGGGATGAGACAAGGCGTCCCTATCATCCGGCTTGACAAGCCCCCAAGCCGGCCTGCTGTCTGGGTTGCGGTGGGTGGGTCGTGTGTTGTAGGCTGGTTATACACTGCACGTGCGTTCTCTTCGTCCAATGCTCGTAGAGCCCGAGCAGTGTCCACAATATCATGTGCATTCGGAACCCTGGGTTGATGCTGATTCGCCAGTGGCTGCATGGCCCTTCTGTGGTGCGCGTTGCTGGACACTACCGGTGACTCAGGGCGCTGGCTCCTAGTGCGGCTCTGGTGAGGGGTTGAGTGGAGCCGGTGCTGGCTATGAGAATAGTTGGCTTGCTGCACCATTGCTGTCTTAAGCATCGCGATGGCGTTCCTAGCCTCAACCTGAGCCGGACCATCTCCCTCAATTGGGATTGCTGCCAGATTGTGAGTTGCCCCCAGCACATTGTCGACCGGGTTGGAATAGTGTCCAATTGGCGTCTGGAACTGGCGAGATGGTAGATGTTGTTGCTGATCTGGTGTGAGATGCTGAGCCGGCTCCCTCTACTGAGCCGGTGGCTGCAAGAGCGGTCCTCCTGGAGGCACAACACCAGCCCCTAGGTTTGCCGGAGCCTGCTGATCAGCTGGCGTGGTAAATAGCTGTGTTGGCTCAATATTAGCTGGAAGCCGACTTTGATGACGCCTTCGGTGGACGAGCTCAGACTCGGCCTGCCGGCGGCTTAAGTAATGAGCCTCTTCGTCCAGACGCTGCCTCTCTTCTGCAAGCCGGGCTTGCACCTCTGCCATGCAGGTGTTTTCGGCATTGATGTCCTCCTGGATCTTGGCCATCTGCTCGCGACACTTCGTGATCTCCGTGTTGTGCGCAGCCGCGTTCTCCACAATAACCGGCTCGGCCAACAGGGCTGTCAGAGTATTCATCAAGTCCGCGAGCACCTGTACCTAGGTTTTCTGAGAGCCGGTGGCCGTCGCGCCGGCTCCTCCTGAGCCGGCTAGGGTGAGGTTCTGCCCGGCCACTGGATCGATCGGATCGCGCGCAGGATCCTGTCTGCCCGCCATGTAGACCGCCGCAAAGCAAGGCGGCTCAGGGACCTCTGGAAAGACTTCGTCAGTATGTCCTAGCCTTCCATCGTATAGGGGACGGATCGACTCTATTTCTCCCATCAAGGATTCGTCGTCCGATTGAATGAGCGTCTCGTCTCCGGATAGGGAATTCTCCGACGAGGCCACCCCTTGGGTGAACAATACGAAGACATGCTTCCGGCTAGCTTGCGGCGGGCCGGGTTTTGCCCGGCTTGGACCAGCACGGCGTGCCGACTCGACACCGGTGACCTCCTCCAAACCGGCGGCCGACTCTCCGACAACGCCGATGAAGGTATGGATCTTGCCAAAGGGGACCCGGTACCCGTACTCAATTGAGTCGGTTTCGGGGCCCCAGTACGAGTCGTCGATGTAGAACTTCCTACGGCGGCTCTTCGTCATCAAGACGACTGCGTACCTCCCGAACCCTGGGAGGGCTCCTGCTAAGAACTCAACTCCACCATGCGTAGGCCCCACGGTGGGGCCAACTGTCGTGGTTTTGACACGACAGATGCCCTTGTGAAAGGACTTGGAGATGAGGCCATTGCACAAGGGTGGAAGCTTAGCGGGGTTGATTGGGAACGAGAAGACACGAGATTACCCAGGTTCGACCCCTCATGATGGAGGTAAAAGCCTACGTCCTGCTTGATTTGTATTGTTGTTGATCTTGATTACAAGGGTGCGAATATGCTAACCTAGCTTTCGAGGGATTGTAATTTCGTCTTTCTAGCCTAGGTGCTCCCCTTTATATAACAGGTGGATCCCTAGACTTACATGAGAGTCCGGGTCATAATCCTAACCCGCCTCCTACACTTATTCTGCTTATTCTCCAAGGTAACCATCCTGCCGTACGTTTTCCTCTTGAGCCGGCCCGTAGGCTGAGCTGGCCTTTCTCACCAGGCCTCCGTAGAACCGGCCCACTGAATATCTTCTTAGCCCCGCAGTGAGATAACCCGCTGAGCTCGCTCTAAGGCCGGGTCATCTTCTTGTCGGGTCTACATGCCGGGAAATATCCCCAACAACCGAGATACAATATTAAACAAAAAAACTAATTGCGGCGGCGGCGGCGCCGGCGTGCTGTGCCGGTGTTGTCGTTGTCCGGGACGCCGTTGTTCAAGTCTTCAAGACATCCCAGAATGTTATGGACTTCCAAATCCAAGAGCCGTTCGTCGCGCGATCGATGGGCGGGGCGCGGGGGGATGGCGACTTGCGGCGCTGCGAGGTAGCGGTCGACGGCGGTGTCCCATGAAGCTGAGGGGGGCATGGCGGGTGCAGGCGCATGCACGGGCACGGGCGTGGCTAGTGCAGGAAAGTGCACGGGGACCGGCGCCGCGGTGGGTGCTGGGGCACGCACGAGCACAGGCAGGGGCGCTGACACTGGTACGTACATGAGCTCGCGTGGGTCCACGGGGACCTCGCTGACGCCCGCGGCTTCCAGCTCTGTGATGGTGCTCGGCAACCAGCCCATCAATGCCACGGGGATGGTCGCTGGCACGGGCGCGGGGATGGGAGCTGGGACGGGTATGGGGGCAGCATCCGCCGCGGCCAGCTTGTTCAGGGCCATGTCCCTGAGGTCCCATTCCTCCTTATTTTCTATATCCTTCAACTCGGAGTCGGCTTCACCAAACCGGAAGACTAGTGGCAGATGATCCTTGTGTGCCATGGAGTAGGTGGAGCTCTAGAAGATAGGATCCGCGCGAGAGGGGAATGGGACGCGAAGAGAGATCAGTAAGCCCGCCTATTAAACAGTGGCTCGGGCGCCATTAATGGAGAAGTTGAGAGCGAGGTGGGCGGCGATGGAGGTCAAAGGGCTCGCTTCCCGGTGAGCCTGGGCAGCGTACTGCTCGCACGCCTCCCGGTTAGCCTGCGTAGCGGAGGACTGGTCGCACGCCTCCCGGTCAGCCTGCGCCGCGGACTTCGCTCACACGCCTCCCGTCTACTCAAACAGCTGCCCGGACGGTACCTCCTTGCCATTAAAAAAGTGGGACGCGTGGTGGCACGTAAATGGTCAGTAGAACGCCCACGATTGAAATAATACTGTACAACCATTTGTGATGATAATGTGACAGCTATTTGTTGGCTGTTAATGTGTGCGCCTTCTATCATATTGGACAATTTTTTTACCACAGCATGTTGGTGCCATTCCATGACACCATGCCAAGTCTCATGAATTTCAGACGAGTTTTGGATTTACTAGAATTTCAAAACCAAGTTCTCAAGTTTGCGGCCGAGCCACGAAGAGCCTAGGTGTTTGAAATTCATTCCCATTTCTTGCATGGGACCTGTCGTGGTTTTGTCACGGCAGATGTCCTAGTGTAAGGACTTAGTCGTGAGGCCAACGCATCTAACTAGTAGCTTGAGAGGGGTTGAGCGGGACGAGAGACGCGGAGTTTTTACCCAGGTTCGGCCCCTCCGATGGAGGTAAAAGCCTACGTCCTGCTTTGTGTCTATATTGATGATGATGACGATCTCGGTTACAAGGGTGCGGAGTCGCTTGACCTCTAATCTCGAGACCCTCTAATCTGACTATCTCGGATGACCTGTCTGTCTGACCTGTATCGAGACGTCTAAAACTTAACCCTCTCGGGGTGAGCCGCCCCTCCTTATAAAGGCTGAAGGGGCGGTTTACATGTAGAGTCTAAGTCGGATTGAGACTTAACTTACTATGACTTCCCGTCGTGGGCTTCTCTTCATGGGCTTCTGAGTCCCGGGCTTCTTAACTCTCCCGGGCGGCTTACACCGGGCGGCTTAGCACCGGGCGGCTTACAACCAGGCTTATCTTCGAGACTCATCTTTGGGGACTCGTCTCCGGGACTTAATTGTCTGTCAGGAAATACTGTTCACCGGGTAAACACTGTTTGCCGGGTTAACATCCTGGCACTGTAGCAGCCGGGTTAACATCCTGACACTGTAGCCAGGTTAACATCCTGGCACTGTAGCAGCCGGGTTAACATCCTGACACTGTAGCCGGGTTAGAACTGTAACCGGGTCATAATCATTCCGGGTCATACCGCGGGGTATATCCCCGACATTAGCCCCCAGGTTAGCTTGAATTTATTCATGGTAACCTCCTGAAAGAAGAATATGTAAAGGGACCAGTTCACTCAAAAATACCAGTTGATCAGCTCCTGAAATTTCTGAAACTCTGTCATAATATACTGACGCTGGCTCCTTGAAGAAAAAATAACACTTATTATCAACTGCCTTGGCTTGATAAATTTGCTTGGTTCCTCATAATTGAGAATTTGAAGACATATCTTCCTCACATCCATATTATCTATTGCCTCCAAGTCTTAAGAAGGGAAACGTAGTGAAAGCCTTAAGACTTGCTTCATATTACCTGGATTGCTCATCTGAGTCACCAGTCATAAATTGAATGTTCCACATATGTAGCCCCCAAGTACCGGGTTGTCTTGCCTGCAGCAACCTGGGACTTGTAACTGTCTTATACCTTTATAAAACTTCAGCTAGTGTAGCCCCCAAGGTCCGGGTTGTTTTGCCTGCAACAACCTGGGACTGTTGAACTTGGTGTTGAAAGTTGAGAAATTTGGGTTGTCATCTGAATCGCCAGATATATACTGTCTTGTATTTCACAAGTGTAGCCCCCAAGGGCCGGCTCATCAGTGTGTGATGGGCCAGGTCTTCAATTTGGACCTTATAATCTGCTTGAACAGCTGAATACTATAGCCCCCAAGTGTCGGGTCAGTAAGAAATACTGGGCTGGGACTTTAGAAAAATATAGAAAAGCCGGCTCATCTCCTTGAGATAACCAGGTCTTGTTGACAATGTAATGATTTGAAAACCAGCTTGCATTAGCCCCCAAGTGCCGTGATGCATGCTTGCAGCGACATGGGACTTGCATACTTTGTATGGACTTGAATAATGTAGCCCCCAAGTGCCGTGTCGTCTGCCGGCGGCGACTCGGGACTGTTGTGAGAATAATATGACTCATCATAATTTGTTGGATGAATCCTTGACCGTGGTTCGTAACCCGGCAGATATCCTGGAATAACGCCTTTACCCTTGAAAATGAAAATCCCTGCTCGTGGTTGCGGTGCAACCCGGCGAATATATGTTTGAGAAATCCATGATGAAGATCCATCCATGTTGGCTATTAAAGATCTATTTGTTCTGGCGGCTTATCTTAGGAGACAAGACCTGCAAAAATAAACAAAACAGAGTATATTCTGCATTGTTGTAAGGGCGGCTTGAAAAAGCACAACCCGGAGATGTTAAAATCTCGTATAGCCTTGCTTCTTCTTTCATAACCTTGCTCTGACCCGGTTTGGGAAACCGGCATGATATGTATGTATGATGTAATGCATGATGTAATGTATGATGCAATGTATGATGTTCTTGCTTTGCCTTTTCTTCTCAAAATTTCATATGATGGTTCTTCTGGGTGGACTCGATGCTTGAACTCATACCAGTGCAGGGTCTCTAACGAGAGTGACCGTCAACTCTTTTGAACGGCTCAGGGTCTCTAGGCGAGATTAACCGATAAGAGCGCAACGAACCAGAGAGAGACACAGCAGGGGGTGAGTACCCTTAGAGCCCATAAGCTACTTCTCACGTGACGTAAATCCGTCGTTTGAACCTCCAGGGTACGACGGGCCACTTGGCGGAGAGTACGCAGCAGATGGGAGAGTTTGCCTCGCCGCTGTAAGAGGCCCTTGCAGGGGGTAAGTTTTAGAACTCGCTGCACCCCTGGCAAAGCGGCAGCAACTTACAGGCAGGTATAACCCGGCCTTGCAGATGAGAGAGTTTGCCTCGCCGCTATAAGAGGCCCTTGCAGGGGGTAAGTTTTAGAACTCGCTGCACCCCTGGCAAAGCGGCAGCAACTTACAGGCAGGTATAACCCGGCCTTGCAGATCGGAAAAGGGGGTAAGTTCACAACCCGCTGCACCCCTAGTGATCTTTGTTGACGGAGTCAACGTGTGGGTCCACGACCCGCCTTGCAGTGGCTGAAAAGCCTGATCGAGAGGGTCGAAACTTAACCCGGTGGGTTGAAAGGCCCCAAACGACATTGTTGAAGTATCAACATTGTTGCAGCATCTTGTAAGCCGCCATCTTGTATGAAGAAATAGCGGAAGCCCCCAAGTTTGAACGGTGCATTATGGGGCTCGTCTTCTTGGGTAACTTTTAATCTTCCGCCAATAACGTAATAGCCCCCGGAACCAAGTTAACTTCCTTGCAATGACCCGGGGTTCTCGTTGAAGATGACCAAATGTGTCGAGCCATGTCTGTAGCCCCCGAGTCTTGAGTCGACTCGAAGAGGCGGCTTGAGAGTCTCCGTTGAAGGTTGGGGTTGACCGTGGCAGGTTATAGATGATCCCGTATGAATTGTTTCAATAATCCGGTCGACGGTTCGTCCCGGCTGGTTGTTGAAGTTAACCAAACTACAGTGGCGGCGACTTGTGCGCCTGTCTGTTTGGGCGGCTCGTATCGATGAACACTGCACCGATATGCTGATATAGATCAGACTGTGCGCAGCGTCTTACACTCGTCCGTTGGGCGGCTCGTACAGGCGAGCACGGCACTAGTATGCCAATGTAGATTGGACCGCAGGGGCGGCGACTGGCGCGCGCCCGCTGAGCAGTTTGTATGGATAGCTTCTGATTTGTTGATGTAGACGTAGAAGTCAGTCGCAGCGTTGTAAGCCGGTGCAGTCGCGAGATACGGCCGCGGCGTTGTAAGCCGGTGCGGTCGCGAGAGACGGCCGCGGCGTTGTAAGCCGGCGCGGACGGTTGAGTCGGCCGCGGACGCTGTAAGCCGGCGCGGACGGTTGAGTCGGCCGCGGGCGTGTCGGCGACGGTGTTTGTAAGACAGCACAGAAACACGAGTCGGCAACGGCATGTTGACGTTGAATCAGACTATGGGCGGCTTCCGCGCATCTATTGGACAGCTCGTACAGGCGGGCGCTGACGTGAGCTTTTTATCCGCAGTACGATTATCACTTTGGCAGTCCTGCATAAAAGACATGCAGACGAGAGTAATTGTTCTCGAAAGGATGAAAAATGCATCAATAAAAAATTGACTGGATTGACTTCACCTGATATATTTGTCGAAAATTATCAGCCGCAGGATTGATGATAACTGCGGTGGAGTTGTAGTCAACCGCGGGCGAGTTGGAGATACTCATAATAGTTTGGTGTGTACTCTGATAAAATTTGAGCTGACCCCACCCTTTTTTTTTCTTGTCTGACTGTTGTAACTGCAGCATACGCACGCAGGACCTCCTGGTGACGTGCAGGCTTTGACCTCTGGCTGGTCCTATGTTTGATTACGTGAAGTAATACCAGCAGATTCGGTTGATGGATCTTTGGCGATTTAGCATTAATTTGACTGCTTGCCACAGTATGCTGCAAAAAATTCTTCTCGTACTCCTGTCGGATTTCACCACTTGATTACACGCAGGAGACCATACACATTGCCGGATCCTCCAGCACCGGCTCCTCTTCATCCGATTAATTGTGAACTTTCGATCCCTGGGAGAGATCCCTCCAAGAACTCAACACCACCGTGCGTGCACCCCACGGTGGGCGCCAACTGTCGTGGTTTTGTCACGGCAGATGTCCTAGTGTAAGGACTTAGTCGTGAGGCCAACGCATCTAACTGGTAGCTTGAGAGGGGTTGAGCGGGACGAGAGACGCGGAGTTTTTACCCAGGTTCGGCCCCTCCGATGGAGGTAAAAGCCTACGTCCTGCTTTGTGTCTATATTGATGATGATGACGATCTCGGTTACAAGGGTGCGGAGTCGCTTGACCTCTAATCTCGAGACCCTCTAATCTGACTATCTCGGATGACCTGTCTGTCTGACCTATATCGAGACGTCTAAAACTTAACCCTCTCGGGGTGAGCCGCCCCTCCTTATAAAGGCTGAAGGGGCGGTTTACATGTAGAGTCTAAGTCGGATTGAGACTTAACTTACTATGACTTCCCGTCGTGGGCTTCTCTTCATGGGCTTCTGAGTCCCGGGCTTCTTAACTCTCCCGGGCGGCTTACACCGGGCGGCTTAGCACCGGGCGGCTTACAACTGGGCTTATCTTCGAGACTCGTCTTCGGGGACTCGTCTCCGGGACTTAACTGTCTGTCACGAAATACTGTTCACCGGGTAAACACTGTTTGCCGGGTTAACATCCTGGCACTGTAGCAGCCGGGTTAACATCCTGACACTGTAGCCGGGTTAACATCATGGCACTGTAGCAGCCGGGTTAACATCCTGACACTGTAGCCGGGTTAACATCCTGGCACTGTAGCAGCCGGGTTAACATCCTGACACTGTAGCCGGGTTAGAACTGTAACCGGGTCATAATCATTCCGGGTCATACCGCGGGGTATATCCCCGACAGGACCTAAACATGCAACCAAGGACACATATATGATTTTTCAACCCATTTTGGTGCACAGGAGCATGTGCATGCAGTTCAAATTTGAATTATGCACATAAAATGCCTAGAAAACTCAGTTAAAGTATAAAAATGTCCAAACAAACCACGAATAATTCCAAAATTTAACATGACACTCCTATTGGTCTATGTTACATCTAGAAAAAAATCAAGGCAAGAAGAGGCAACGAATGTTGTTTCGTCCACAAAGGTGACACGTTCCCTACCAGAACCATGAGACTTCTTGTGAGAAGCTTATACCAAAACCTGCCCCAAATGGGACAAAAAATTTACCACAGCATGTTGGTGCCATTCCATGATAGCATGCCAAGTTTCATGAATTTCAGATGAGTTTTGGATTTACTAGAATTTTAAAACCAAGTATCTCAGCGTTTGCGGCCGAGCCATGATGTCGAGGTGTTTGATATTCATTCCCATTTCTTGCATGGGACCTAAGCATGCACCCAAGGACACACATATAATTTTTCAACCCATTTTGGTGCACCGGAGCTTTTGCCTGTAGTTCAAATTTGAATTATGCACATAAAATGCCTAGAAAACCCAGTTAATGTATAAAAATGTCAAAACAAACCCCGAATAATTCCAAATTTTAACACGACACTACTGTTTGTCTATGTTGCCTCTAGAAAAAAAATGAAGGCAAGAAGAGGCAACGAATGTCGTTTCGTCCACAAAGGTGACACGTTCCCCACCAGAACCATGAGGCTTCTTGTGAGAAGCTCTGGTTTGTGAGAAGCTTATACCAAAACCTGCCCCAACTGGGACAATTTTTTTACCACAACATGTTGGTGCCATTCCATGATAGCATGCCAAGTTTCATGAATTTCTGACGAGTTTTGGATTTACTAGAATTTCAAAACCAAGTATCTCAACGTTTGCGATGGAGCCACGATGCCGAGGTGTCTGAAATTCTTTCCCATTTCTTGCATGGGACCTAAGCCTGCACCCAAGGACACATATATGATTTTTCAACCCATTTTGGTGCACCAGAGCATGTGCATGTAGTTCAAATTTGAATTATGCACATAAATGCCTAGAATACTCAGTTAATGTATAAAAATGTCCAAACGAACCCCGAATAATTCCAAAATTTAACACGACACTCCTATTGGTCGATGTTACCTCTAGAAAAAAAATCAAGGCAAGAAGAGGCAACGAATGTCGTTTCGTCCACAAAGGTGACACGTTCCCTACCGGAACCATGAGTCTTCTTGTGAGAAGCTTATACCAAAACCTGCCCCAAATGGGACAAAAATTTTACCACAGCATGTTGGTGCCATTCCATGATAGCATGCCAAGTTTCATGAATTTCAGACGAGTTTTGGATTTACTGGAATTTCAAAACCAAGTATCTCAGCGTTTGCGGCCGAGCCACGATGCCGAGGTGTTTGAAATTCATTCCCATTTCTTGCATGGGACCCAAGCATGCACCCAAGGACACACATATGATTTTTCAACCCATTTTGGTGCACCGGAGCATGTGCATGTAGTTCAAATTTGATATATGCACATAAAATGCCTAGAAAACTCAGTTAATGTGTAATAATGTCCAAACAAACCCCGAATAATTCCAAATTTTAACACGACACTCGTATAGTTTTATGTTCACTGCAGACAAATGTTCTAGCAATTCAAACACCGTCCTTTGCCGCTGTGACCCCATTCCGTATTTCAAATCAAGCCGAAAAATCAAGTACATCACGCACAGTTTATTATCACCAACCGTGTGAGATGTAGTACAAAATATCTTGGTGCACCGTCATATATGGCTTACGCGAGAAGGTTCGTCGGCTATAGTCCACAGCCGGCGCATCAAGCAAACTAGCCCCCCAAATATCATTTCACTGTTCAATCATCGCCGGTCAAAGATGGGGACGTGGACCCGCGTCGTGACGGCAACTTCGGCGGCCCAGTCTAGCGAGAGCGTGGCCGCAGCCACCATGAGCGTGCTCACAACCTGTGTAAGCGCGGTCACAATCTGCGACCGGGTGGCTGCGGTAGCCAAAACGGCCGCTACTGCAGCTCAGATGGTGGCAGCAACATCTACGACGGGGATAGCAAATGGCAAGAGCGGGACAGCAGCTGTCCGTTCCGCGGTGACCGCCTTAGCCCTGATGGAGGCCGCCCGCGGCCATGTCGAGGCCAGCGACGCCCAGCTCCTGGCGGTCACCGCATAAATCGCACGAATCTTCTCCGACAACGGTGGGCAACCCACGGCCGAAGACTTGGAAATCACCGAGAGCGTTCGAGCAGCTGTCCGTTTGTTCACGGCATACCTTGCTGCGATGGACCCCGTCCAAGCCCAGACCGCGGCCGCCCACGCCCAGCTCATGGCAGCCTTTTCCAAAGAGATGGCGAACGCGAATGGCGAGATGCTTAGCGAGTATGGTGCGATGGATGCCATGGAGCCCCTTCCCTAGGAGATCGTCGGGCGCGAGCTGGACATGGAGGAGGCGGCGGAGATCGACGAGCGCCAGGCGGAGTAGTAGTCTTTGTTTAGAGCGCCGGTCTTTTGTTAGAGTAATGTTTAGGTCAGCTAGCTCTATTTAATTGCTGAACTTGCTCGATTAAGAAGTGTGGGTGTGCTGTATGCTCTTTTGTGTACCCAAATTATGCAATGACATGGATGACCACTGTAACCAGGGAAATTCGAACCAAAATTTGCACGTTCAAACTCATCACACACGGGGTAAGCCATATGAATCGTTTGTGATGTTTAGATATCGTACATAGTGCTGAATAAGGGACCGTGTTTGATGACACTTCGCGCGCCAGTTTTTTGCTACACGGAGCAAAAAAATTCGGCATCTGCGGAAATATCTACTTCCCATGCCCCCCTCCTCCTTACCAAAAGCCACATTTCCCCTGTTTCCGCCTTCCATTCCAAGTTCAAACCTTCACTGCTTGCTTGCAGTGCTGCCGCCTCGCCGGCGAAGCTCCTTCCTGCTGCTCGGCCTCGTCGATCTAGTCAGGTAATCCACACCCGACCACCATCCTCAACCTCCTTCTACATCCCACATGCCCCGACCACCGGAGCGACACCTTCCACCCAAATCACCGACCCATCCTCCAAATAAGCGCCGCCCTAAGCCATGGTGCATGCAGTATAGCCAGGAGCTCAAGGAGCATCTGGCATCGGAGAAGCAAATCGCGGCCGCACGCGCGGATGAGGTCGCGATAGCTGCCATGCGCGCCGACCCCCAGATCTTGGAGGAGCACCTCACCGTCGAGGCCACTGTCGATACCTCACATGCAGACGCCACCACGTGGTTGGCTGCTTTAAACGACAGTTCGTGGCATTTTCTCGTGGCCATCGTCGGTGCCTTCGGCGAAGACTACGAGGTGTTTTCTCAGCATGCACGTGCTTACCTCAACTCCAGAGCGAGCAGGTTGGTGCCCGGAGCGGCTCAGGCGACTCACCACTACGAGGAGGGCACCCATGATGTGGAGGCCTCGCCCTCTTCCAAGTCTAAGGAGCCCATTGTCATCGATATCTCCGACGATGAGGAGTAGCTTGTCTTTTTAGCTCACTACAAGGACCTATGTTCAACTAGCTAGCTACGCCGGTTAAGCATGTTCGGTTTACCTGTTGCATGTGCTGCTCCTGCCTTTCCTTTACAAATTCTAGTGAATTGTCCTATGTACTCTTACTATGCAATCTGATCCTCTAGAATATATGTTCTATATATTGTGCAATGTGGTGCTGAGTTTACTGTTTGGTTATGTTTTTGTCATGTTCAGTTAACTGTTTAGTTCAATTCTGCAAGGTGATACTCAATTCTTGCGGGTGCAATTTTGTATTCTCTTGCATGTGAGAAATAATCGAATTTGGCTGTACAAAATACATGAGATACAAATACAATTGCTATATTTCCAAGTTGTTAAGCATATTAGGTTTGGTTAACTGTCTGATCTTGTAGTATGTTCTCTTGTGCAATGCGGTGCTTAGTTAACTGTTTGGTTCATTTGTTGAGGTGCATAGTTAACTGTTTGGTTCAATTCTGCAATGCAATGTTCAATTGTCGTGGGTACAATTTTGTATTGTTATGCATGTGAGAAATAAATCGAATTCGGCTGTACTAAATACATGAGAAACATATACAATTGCTATATTTCCTAGTTCTTAAGCATGCTTGGTTTGGATAAATGGATTTTCCATGTGGCTCGAATTAATTGGCTGAATCTGCAATGTGTTTATTTTTCATCAACATATTTTACTGATAGTATGCCAACCCTCACTTAGCCTGATCAATAACTACCTTATATGTGTTGCAGGGAAACAATGGGAGGCACTAAGGTTTACCATCGAGGTTCGCACATGCATGGTCCTTTGTCTAATAGCACATTATTGTGCAATTACAGGAACCATTATAGTATTTAGGTTTTTAACAATTTGGTCTTGCACATGTAGGTCCTGCTGTCAGAGGTTTTGACCCACTGTTCGACCCATTTTGCATATGGGGAAATGAGATGTCCATGAATATCAGTCAAGTCAAGAAACTCAGAAAGATTGTGAGGATAAAGAAACTAGCGACGAAAAATAACAAGATCTTTGTCTGCACAATGAAGAAGACATCAGTGAACTACAGGATGGTACTAACTCTTATACTCCCTCCGGTCCTTTTTAGTCTGCATATAAGTTTTGTCCGAATTCAAAGTATCTCTACTTTGACCAAAGTTATAGAAAAAAGCATCAACATTCAAACTGCAAAATCATTATTTTTAGATGCATTATGAAATAAAATTTTATAGTTTACATATTTGGTATCGTGGATGTTGATATTTTTTAAAATAAATTTGGTGAAACTTTACAAAGTTTGACTTGATACAAATCTAATGCGCGGAGTAAAAAGGACCGAAGGGAGTACCTTTTTTTTATTCCTTTGCTCCATTTCAAAATTTAGAGAAGATATTTATGCATAACTTTGTTTTCAAGCCTTTCCAAAGCAGTTCATAGATGATTACCTCTCAAACCACCTGTATGGTCAAGAGGCGAGGAAGGTGTTCATACAACACCCACGGTACAATATTGAAGTCTTCCTCAAGAGGATGAAATATGGGCGGTCAATCATCCATAGGAACTGGCCTAAAGTTGCAAGGACATTCAACATCATTGAGGGCTCAATATTCGCCTTCCGCTTCAGCAGTTTTCCAGATGAGATTCATCTATCTATCTACCGTCTATGATGCTAATTTCCAAAGGTTTTAGATGTTGCATGTGAAACTTGGTGTTGTTGTGTAATGGGGTAGCTAGTTATATGCCTATATGGTGTGAGTGAGTGCTGAAGCTATATGATGTTGTACTCTGATGTATTTCAATTATGAAATCCTGGTTCCGTAATACGAAAATGAAATATATTGTGTGTTTATTATGAAATGTAAATTTGATTACTAAATGGATTAATAATAATAGGCCAATTAGCCTGCTTATTGGGTTTTTCTAGTGCAAACGGTTATTGAGACAACACCGTGGGCGATGATCTCAGACAACCCACACAGTTTATAGGAAGTAAACGTGTTGGATCAATGAACAATCACACACGACTTCCTCTGGACAACTGTTTGCGTTAGGCCACCTTACACAAATGTTTTCCACATAAAAAGTGTGTGTGATGGACAACCTATGCCACACAATTTCTTCTAGACACCGTGCATGATGCATTCAATAACACAAATGATAAAATTATTACTATCATCTCCAATGGCAACACTATCACAGTTGATGTGATGCGGAAAACTGTGTGCTTTGTATATACGAACGGAAACATTTGTCTGGGATTCACTGTGTGGGATGTATATACGAACGGAAACGTTTATCTTGGATTCACTGTGTGGGATGTACATACGAATGGAAATGATTGGGCCAGTATAATTGTCTGCGATGGCTCACCCGATTGCACACGAGCTCTTTTTGCCCCGCGTGTGTGACCAGAGGCCCTATCGCGGTAGGTTTCCGGGTTGTGTGGAAAGGACCCCCCCCCTCTATCGCACACACAGGCAAGGCGGCGGCTTAAAACTTCATCGCTAAAAGGGGGTAAAAACCGTTTGTATAGCAGCTCGCTGTACTAGTGTGTTAAATTTATCAAGACCAAGAATTCAGAAGTTGGCAAGTGGAAAAAGAGTGAAGCTAAGCGTAAACGAGTCAAGCAAACTTTTGATATGTTGCTATCCAAATATGCAAGTCAAGTGGCCGGTTCTAGCTCTAATCGGCCATCACATTCAAAGCGTTCAAGATCACCTCCGAAGCAAGAATTTCAACGCTATGCAAGGCCATATGGGTCATGGGCACCAACACCATGGATGCCACCACCCCCCTATGCACCATATTACATGGGAGACTTCAATGGAGGATGGGGGCAGCCCCCAATGGCTCCTTATGCTTTTCATGTGGGGTGGACAACACCTACAATGCCTGTTCATGAAAGGCTTTATTATCCTACACAAGGCCGTTCAAGCCATGGTGCTAATTGGCCAACAAAAAATTCTCCAAGCAAGGCCAAACCAAGGGATCCCAAATATACTCAACCTAAGTGGTGTCCTCCCGGTTTAACTAAGACCCTGAAAAGGAGATTGCAACGCATGAGGAACCACGAGAAGGTGGCGCATGAAATAGAAGAGCAAAGGGACGAATTGTTCAATGAAATTCGGCACGTGGCACCCACAAAACAAGTGTGGAGGCCTAAACAAAAAGGAAACGTAGATGCTTCTACATTAACTACAACAGCACCTACACCACCAAAAGAGGATGATGCGGCCCTATTACATCGTCCACACCACCTGAAACATCCCCTTCAATTGAGGAAACTTCAAGTCCAATATACACATTGGGAGATGAAGATGAGATGGTGGATTGTGAATCTACGCCGGTTCGGGAAGGTATGGATATTAATATGGTGTATTACTTACCTGCCGAGTTTCGTGCTATAGGTGAAGAAGGGGAGGTGGCCCAGCTAGATTTTGGTCCCAAGAATGCTATCTTCGAGAAGCCAAAAGAGCCGGTGAAGCACTTGAAGCCATTGTACCTCAAAGGTCATATTAACGGATCGCCGGTTGCTAGAATGCTCGTTGATGGTGGTGATGTGGAAAATCT
Source organism: Elymus sibiricus (assembly GCA_039707655.1). NCBI lineage: Eukaryota > Viridiplantae > Streptophyta > Magnoliopsida > Poales > Poaceae > Elymus > Elymus sibiricus. The sequence continues at coordinate 262,804,461 of CM077674.1, forward strand.
TATGCCCTATTCGGTCTTCAATAAGTTGGGATTACATGATGATGCATTGATGAAGACCAATATGGTACTGAATGGATTTGAGGGTAAAGAAAAGATAGAGGCCAAAGGTGTGATGTGCATGGAACTCACCGTGGGAAGCAAAACTTTGGCCACCACATTCTTCATCGCCGAGGTGCAAGGTAACTATAATGTTATATTAGGCCGCGATTGGGTTCATGCTAACCAATTCATGCCATCTACCATGCATCAATTCTTAATACAATGGGTCGATGATGAAGTAGAAGTCATTCACGCAGATAATTCAGCTTGTGTTGCTTTGGCCGATGCATCGGTGGATTGGAATCATCCCGATGTTACTTGCTTAACGGGGCGTGATCTCTCGGAGTTTGATTTCCTTAGTGCTACAAGGAACGGGTTCATTCCCATCTCTTTAAAGCCGATTGGTGGTAATCGGTTCCAAGGTGTGATGTAAACAAAAATTTAAAAGCAATGGCCGATAGAGAATTATCTTCCTAAGCATAAACATGGCCGATACATAATTATTGCCTGAAGCACATATAAATGGCCGATGGAGTGTTGACATCGTCCTTAGAAGAAACACGGTACAAGTTATTTTTTGGCACGCTAGCTTTGCCGAAAAATAGGGGGGCATGTGTTGACGCTCAAAAGTGGCACAATCGTAAAAGTTGTTTAAAGCTATGTCAAGATTAATTCAGACTTATGATTGGAAGTCACCATTGGATGGCTCTCTTCTAGAAGATCAGCATGAATACGAAGATGGTCCAAAACAGAGCTCGGATGCAAAAGTTGTGACAATTTCAGAGATGCTCATGTTGACACCATATTATAAAATGGCCAAAAATTCAACTAATATGGCCTCATATGGAAAAAAAATTCAACATGAAAGTTGTGCATCTCATCGAAACAGTTGATTTTGATATAAAAATCATCTTAATCTGAGGTCGTATGCAACCTGTGCAGCCAAAACAAGGTTAGGGACAGAAACTGCAAAGTCACTTCGGACAGACCGAGTTGATTTGACTCGGTGAGACCGAGTTGATGTCAGAAATTCTGAGTGGAACCACTCGGAAATTCCGAGTTGAATACAAAAGATTACAGAAGGTTGGCCACGTTCACTCGGTGAGACCGAAGCAAACCACTCGGAGGCTCCGAGTTGATCCGGAAAATTGCCAAAGTTTCCTGTCCGAGTTAGGTTAGGGTTTTTGACATTTTGGACAGACTTTTTAGTCCTTTTCTTGTACGGGAAGTCCAACCGCCTCATAAATAGATGAGAGGTGACGGCTGATTGAACAACACACAATCGACAAATCAATATATTACTGTTTACCCTAGTTTTACATCTCTCCCTTGTTCTTTCTCTCTCGTTCTTCATTCGTTCTTTGTGTTGAAGGGCAGCAATCCTCGAGGCTCTAGGGGCGAGCGAATCGACCTAGGGCAGCCCATAGCCGCCGCACGTCCAGATGGTGTCCCTCCCGGGTGTGTGGGGTTTCGGGTCTCCAAAAGCGCCCGTCGGATTTCTTGCGTACCGCGCTTTCGGACGGGTCTCCTTCGATGTGAGTTGCGGTGCATCACCCCCGGCATCAAGGGTACACGGTGATGTGTTCGTGTGCGAACAACTCCCCGCCCTAAACTCGTCCAGATTCCCGTCCAGATTCAACAGGGCTCCAGTATATTGGAGATTACAGGAGATTCCTCCATCGAAATACGATGAATTTTACAGGGTCATTATAGACTCAATTCTGCACAATTCCACCAAAGGATTCGTCAAAACGATGCTCGAGGAGGCACAGACGGCAAACATGAATCTGTTGTCTAGAAAAACTGCACGGTTGCTCGAGGGCAATGTTGACGTTGAGCCCCCGAGCTCCATGGATGATTCTCCCATGATCTTGATAGAGATCGGAGTTGATGTTGATTAAAGCACCCGTCTGATCTTGATGATCCAGCGCGGAGCGCAGTCCTCGGTCCAGCCGAGGTGACCAGTCGAGCCGGCGACAAAGATGCCGACGTCGACAATGAAGCTCGGTTCCAACGCATACATCGCGTCAGAGCCGATATGAATTCCATCGCACCGCGGCGACTGCCAGCAGGGACCTGCATGGGCCACCAATGTCGGTGCTAAATCCGGCATATCTTGAGGTAGGGGTCCTAAGCTTGGCGTCTTGGCACGATGGTAATAGGATGAGCAAGGGACATGATGTTTTACCCAGGTTCGGGCTCTCTCGAAGAGATAATACCCCTCTTTCTTTTATCGAGGGTTCTCGCAATTGATATCCTTTCACAAATAATTGAAATGCAATTTCGTGATCTGGATCTTTAATTGTTGGAAACTACGTCCTGCTTTTGATTGTATTGATATGGGGGATAGTACACAGTACAGGTATCTAACACGAGATTGTTGTAATGAATATGAGATGTAATATCATATATTGACTAGCCTGGCCCTGTTTTATATAATGCACCGGAGGCCTAGGGTTTAGAAGATTCATCATCTTGTGCATCAAGTCTTGTGGAATCTTCCTTGTATACGTCATGGGCTACCCGAAGTGGCCCATTAGTGAACCGCCATGGGGGTTCTCGGCCCGACCCACCTGGTCGGGAGACGATGTGGTGAGTACCCCCTAGTTCAGGACACCAACAAGTAGGTATAGATTTTTTTACAGGATTTTGATTGCTAATATTTTTATAGGAGATTGATTGATGATGGAAAACTAGCCGTTACAAATTGTTGTGATGATCGATCTAGTGATCCTTTACATTACTACCTATCAAGTGGGAGTGTTGATGTTACATTTTAGGATGTGAATTTTTCAAGATAACCACAATATGTCAATCTTTTGTAAAGGTGAACAACCCGCCCCTCCTACCACATGAAACTCAAAGAAATAAATTACTGTGACATTCGAAATAAAATGTCATTGGGAAATTAGCCACTACAAATACATTGTTAGTTATAAGCAATGTTAAAAATATCGTCCGATTCAGTGATTTATCAGCTGATTTATTGCTTATCAATGGGTGGCCCCTAAGATATACATTGCCTTTGCTATTTATCATTTGGGCCAATTTTACGCTCTGACAAACGATTAAGCGAAAAACTAGCGATTAATCGGGCCAGCCCCTATGGTCGAATAGCCCAAAACAGGGCCTCCCCTTCAACAGCCACCCACGCATCACACTTCATTCCCCGTTCGATATGACATGTGTTGTAGTGTTGTTCTATTTTATTTATCATTAACTCATTGTTTGACGTGTAATATGTAGTTATCTATTGATGTAGTGCCCTATTTGAAGGCTTAGAGCACACTTATGGTTATTTCCATTTTTACCTTATAAGTGCTTGGAATCTGGGAATTGCAAGCAAAACCTGACCGATTAATAGTCGACCGATCAAATCAATGAATCGGCCGACTTCCAATTAATCTCTAATCTCCAGCCTACCGATGCCCTATTTGAAGGCTTAGAGCACACTTATGGTTATTTCCATTTTTACCTTATAAGTGCTTGGAATCTGGGAATTGCAAGCAAAACCTGACCGATTAATAGTCGACCGATCAAATCAATGAATCGGCCGACTTCCAATTAATCTCTAATCTCCAGCCTACCGAAACGCTAATGATAAATGATATCCTGAACAATGGTTATAAAAACATTGTTAACATATAGTAATCTTCACAAGGGACAAAATTTTGGGATCACATCGGGATGCTCTAAGAAAGAGAGAGCCGAGGCGAGGAGTCAAAGGTTCTGGTGAATTGCCTTTACCAGATTTGGTTTTCTTTCAAAATTAATAATGTACCATATCCTTTTGGATTTTCTTGCTTTTATGTTTTTGCAGGGATTTTATTGCAGACACGCGTCATGTTTACACGTGTAATGTACATTTTATTCAAACGCATTATTGACTAGCACCAATCATATGATATATAGGATACAAGGTTAGCAAAATACAACCAGAAAAAATAAGGTTGGCAAATTATAACTCTATGATATTGAAGTTGTCGATATTTCTTGTATGAATTTACTCAAACTTAAATAACTTTGACTTAATACAAATTAATATAACATGTGACATGGCATGAAACTTGGCGAGAGGGATTGCCCGCATAGGGGAGGCAATTGGAAGGTCATATATGTCCCAGCGGGGTCATAAGTCGCAAGTTACGCTCATGCTCCTAGCGCAATCATAAGTCACAAGTTACGCTCATGCTATTGAAATATAATGATTCTTTTTCTATCAATGTCTCTAGATATAAGTGTGTTGTTACGTGGCAAAGCACGAGCATTCAACTAGTTATATAATAAATGTGATCAAATATGTATGATAGTAGAGTGTTTATCTTATGAAATTGTGATGCAAAATTGCTACTTGTAAACTGCGTTGGTTTCCCCGAAGAGGAGAGGATGATGCAGTATAGTAGAGAAAAGTATTTCCTCAGTTAAGAACCAAGGTTATCAATCCAGTAGGAGAACCACACAGAACCTCGTTAGCAGCACCTACACACACAAAAGCAAACACTTAACCCAACGGAAATAAGAGGGTTGTCAATCCTCTTAGCGGTTACTTGCAAGGATTAATTCTGATAGTGATAGATAGAAAAGTAAATTGCAAAATAAAATAAAAGTAAATAAATTGCAGCAAGGTATTTTTGGATTTTAATATATGATAAAGGTAGACCCGGGGGGCATAGTTTTCACTAGAGGCTTCTCTCTCGAACGCATAGCATACGGTGGGTAAACAAATTACTGTTGGGCAATTGATAGAAAAGCAAATATTTATGACAAATTCATGGCAATGATCATGTATATAGGCATCATGTCTGAGACAAGTAGACCGACTCCTGCCTGCATCTACTACTATTACTCCACCCATCGACCGCTATCCAGCATGCATCTAGGGTATTAAGTATAAAACAGAGTAACGCCTTAAGCAAGATGACATTATGTAGACAAAGTAAACTCAAGCAATATGATTAAACCCCATATTTTTATCCTTAATGGCAACAATACAAATACGTGTCATGTCCCTTTCTGTCACTGGGATTGAGCACTGCTACTTGTGAGCTACGTTGGTAATTCCCTGAAGAGGAAGGGAGATGCAGTACAGTAGAGATAAGTATTTCCCTCAGTTATGAAACCAAGGTTATCAATCCAGTAGGAGAATCACGCAACACCTCGTTAGCAGCCCCTGCACACAAAACAACAAATCCTTGCACCCAACGCAAACAAGGGGTTGTCAATCCCTCGGCGGTTAATTGCAAGATAAAATTGTATGTGATAGATAGATATATTGAAACAAAAATACAAAATACAATAAAAAAAAGTGCAGCAAGGTATTTTTAGGGTTTTCAATATATGATTTAGATAGACCCGGGGGCCATAGTTTTCACTAGAGGCTTCTCTCATAAAAATAGCATACGGTGGGTAAACAAATTACTGTTGGGCAATTGATAGAAAAGCAAATAATCAAGACGATATTCAAGGCAATGATCATGTATATAGGCATCACATCCGAGACAAGTAGACCGACTCCTGCCTGCATCTACTACTATTACTCCACACATCGACCGCTATCCAGCATGCATCTAGTGTATTAAGTCCATAAAGAACGGAGTAACGCCTTAAGCAAGATGACATGATGTAGACAAAGTAAACTCACGCATGAATAAACCCCATCTTTTTACCCTTAATAGAAACCATACATACGTGTCATGTCCCTTTCTGTCACTAGGATTGAGCACCGCAAGATCGAACCCATTACAAAGCACCTCTTCCCATGGCAAGATAAATCAATCTAGTTGGCCAAACCAAATCAATAGATCGGAGAAGAAATACGAAGCTATAATAATCATGCATAAAAGAGTTCAGAGAAGACTCAAATAATATTCATGGATAATCTGATCATAAAATCACAATTCATCGGATCCCAACAAACACACCGCAAAAAGTGATTACATCGGATAGAACTCCAAGAACATCGAGGAGAACATTGTATTGAAGATCAAAAAGAGAGAAGAAGCCATCTAGCTACTAACTATGGACCCGAAGGTCTGTGGTAAACTACTCACGCATGATCGGAAGGGCAGCAAGGATGATGTAGAGCCCCTCCGTGATCGATTCCCCCCTCTGGCAGAGTACCTGAAAAGGCCTCCAGATGGGATCTCTCGAGAACAGAAGCTTGCGGTGGCGGAAAAATTATTTCGTGGACTCCTCTGTTGGTTTCCCGATTTTAGAGTATTTATAGTGGTGTAATTAGGTCAAACGGAGCTGTGTGGGCCCCACAAGCCACCAGGGCGCGCCACCCCCCCTGGGGCACGCCCTGGTTCCTCGTGGGCCCCTGCTCCATCTTCTGGCCCTCTCCCGAAGCTTCCAGTACTTGTTATGTGCAGAAAAAATCTCCAAAAAGTTTCGTGGCATTTGGACTTCGTTTGGTACTGATATTCTGGAAAACCAAAAACAGGCAAAAAACAGCAACTGGCACTGGGCACTAAGTTATTAGGTTAGTCCCGAAAAATGATATATAATTGCTGTAAATGCATATAAAAACTTCCAAGATTGATAATATAATAGCATGGAACAATCAAAAATTATAGATACGTTGGAGACGTATCAGCATCCCCAAGCTTAATTCCTGCTCGTCCTCGAGTAGGTAAATGATAAAAACAGAATTTTTGATGTGGAATGCTACCTATCATATTCATCATATATTCTTTTCTTTTATAGCATGGACATTTGGACTTGAATGATTCAAAGCAATAGTCTATAATTTGACATGAAGATATAAATACTCAAACATGCTAACAAGCAACCATGTCTTTCAAACTATCAATACTAAAGAAAGTTATCCCTAGCCCCTTATGATCAATCATTGATCCATTCATGAAACACACTCAATATTAGCTACACACAATGCACAAGTATGATAATAGTGCTCTCCAGTTGGTGCTTTAGAAGACAAGATGGAGACTCAAAATAAAAATAAAAATTGCATAAAAGTAAATAGATAGGCCCTTCGCAGAGGGAAGCAGAGATTTGCTAATGTGCCAGAGCTCAAAGCTTAAATTAGAGAGATGAAATTATTTTGAGAGGCATGCTTTTCCTGTCAACGAAAACGACCAAGAATTCCCAATATTTTCCACGCTAGACACATCATAGGCGGTTCCCAAACAGAAAGTAAAGTTTATTTACTTTCCACCATTCTTTCACAATCCATGGCTAGCCGTATCCACGGGTGCCCTCCATACCAACACTTTCCAAGGAATTTTGTTGTTATTAATTTTTGATTCATTGTGGGACTGGGCATCCCTATTACCAGCCACTCTCTCGTGCAATGACAAGTGAAAAAACACTCATCGTGAGAATAACACACCTAGCTTGGAAAATATTGGCCACCCCCTGCCACTTCATGAGCGGTACAGGCACACAAAACAGAAAAATTATTTTGAAAATTAGAGTTGGCACACGCAAATTTACTTGGAACGGCATGGAAATACCGCATATAGGTAGATATGGTGGACTCATTTGGCACAACTTGGGTTTAAGGAGTTTGGATGCACAAGCAGTATTTCCGCTTAGTACAAATGAAGGCTAGCAAATAGATTGAGAAGCAACCAACCAAAAAAATGAAAACGGTCATAAACATGCATTGAACATAACTAACACCGAATAATGCACCATAAGTAGGATATAATTTCTTTGCATAACTATTAACTTAATGTGCATGCATAGGGAATCACAAACATTAACACTAATATTCTTACTAAATCACAATTACTCACTAACATGACTCACACATTATCATCTCCATATCGCAAAACTATTGCAAGGAATCACACTTATCATATACAATGATCTATATGAAAGTTTTTATTATATCCCTCTTGAATATTCATCACTTTGGGACCAAATTCATATCTTGTGCAAATTACCGTTACTATTATCAACTCTCAAAAAGATATAAGTGAAACATGACAGCGCAAATATTTCTTCAAAATCTTAATCTTTCAACTCTCAAAATAATATAAGTGAAGCATGAGAGTTTATTTCTTCAAAAATTTAATCGTATCAACTCTCAAAATAATATAAGTGAAGCATGAGAGTTTCTTTCTTCAAAATATAGCCACCGCCGTGCTTAAAAATATTTAAGTGAAGCACTAGAGCAACTGCCTAGCTCAAAAAATTTAAGTGAAGCACATAGAGTATTCTAATAAATTATGATGAACGTGTGGCTCTCTCAAATTGGTGTGTCCAGCAAAGATGATTGTGACAAACTAAAAAGAAAACAAAGAAAAGACTCATATAATACAAGACGCTACAAGCAAAAGACATATCATGTGGCGAATAAAAATATAGCTCCAAGTAAAATTACCGATGGTTGGTAGAAGAAAGAGGGGATGCCTTCCGGGGCATCCCCAAGCTTAGAAGCTTGAGTCTTACTTAAATATTACCTTGGGGTGCCTCGGGCATCCCCAAGCTTAGGCTCTTGCCACTCCTTATTCCTTCATCCATCGTGATCTCACCCAAAACTTGAAAACTTCAATCACACAAAACTCAACAAAACCTTCGTGAGATCCGTTAGTATAACAAAATAAATCACTACTTTAAGTAGTGTTGCAAACCCATTCATATTTTATTTTTGCATTATACCTACTATATTCTAACTTCTCCATGGCTTATACCCCCGATACAATACATAGTTTCATCAAAACAAGCAAGCAGTGCATCAAAAACAGAATCTGTCAAAAACAGAACAGTCTATAGAAATCTATTTAAAATCCATACTTCTGTGGATCCAAAAATTCTGAAAAATTAGTATAACGTGGGAAATTCATATAACAATACTTTGTAAAAATTTCAGATTTTTCTGATGCTCCAGTACAGAACCAAAATTCCAGCACTGAATGCAAAACTTTCTGTTTTCCAAACAGCATCAATTATACTATCTTCCAAATCATCCCAAAGGTTTTACTTGGCGGAAACACTAATTAAAAACTCAAAAACACAATCATAGAAGTAGCATAAATGTGAAAACACACAATAACAGAAACAAAAAGAAAAATTTATTTTATTCATTGGGTTGCCTCCCAACAAGCGCTATTGTTTTATGCCCCTAGCTAGGCATAATGCATAATTTCAAGTATTGTCATCTTTCAAGTTGATTCCATAAGTGGCCCTCATAATGGATTCATATGGTGCTTTAATTTTCTTCCTAGGAAAATGTTCCATACCCTTTTTTAGTGGAAACTGAAATTTTATATTCCCTTCTTTCATGTCAATAACGGCACCTATGGTTCGTAAGAATGGTCTACCAAGTATTATTGCGCAAGAAGGGTTGCATTCAATGTCAAGTACAATAAAATCAACGGGCACATAGTTCCTATTTGCAAGAATAAGAACATCATTAATTCTACCCAATGTCTTTTTAATAGTGGAATCCGCAAGATGTAAATTAAGAGAACATTCGTCTATATTGGTAAAACCTAGCACATCAAATAGAGATTTTGGAATTGTGGAAACGCTAGCACCCAAATCACATAAAGCATTGCACTCATAATTTTTAATTTTAACTTTAATGGTGGGTTCCCATTCATCATATAATTTTCTAGGAATTGAAATTTCTAGTTCTAGCTTTTCTTCTAACGCTTTCATCATTGCTTCTACGATGTGTTTAGTAAAAGCATTATTTTGCTCATAAGCATTGGGTGAACTTAACATGGATTGTAACAAAGAAATGCACTCAATCAAAGAACAATTGTTATAATTAAAATCTTTGTAATCCAAGAGAGTGGGCACATCGCTAGTTAAAGTTTTTACCTCTCCAGACCCACTTTTATCAATTTTTTCATCAAGAGTTTCACCCTCCGAATTATGGGAACACCTTCTAGCTAAAGTTGACTCTTTTTCAGTCCCCTTTTCATCAATTTTTAGATTGCTAAACAAACAATCAATAGATGAAACACCAATCATTTTAATATCCTCATCATTACTACGATAAAAACCGGGAGGAATCGCTTTTTCTAAAAATTCTCGTTTAGCTTTTAGCATGGCGGTTCTTTTCTTACTCTCATCCATGGAGACATATAAAGCTTTAATTGATTCATTAATATCAATTTTGGGTGGCAAAATTTTAGTCTTAAGATTTTCCACATCATGAATAATTCTATCAATGCTCCTAGACATATCATCAAGTTTACTCAATTTTACTTCTATCGTAGTGTTGAAAACTTTTTGAGCATTAATAAATTCTTTAATATTACTTTTAAGATCATAGGGCATCCTATTATTATTATTATAAGGATTACCATAGGAATTGCCATAATTATTAAAGGAATTTCCAGGAAACGGTCTAGCTTTGAAATTACCTCTATAAGCATTATTATTAAAATTGTTTCGCGAGACAAAATTCACATCTACGGGATCATTATCTTGCTCAATCAAAGTGGATAAAGGCACATCATTAGGATCAATAGGAGTATTTTTGCTAGCAACCAATTTCATAAGCGCATCAACTTTCTCACTCAAAGTACTAATTTCTTCAATAGAACTCACTTTTTTACTAGTAGGAACTCTTTCAGTATGCCATTGTGAATAATTTGCCATAATATTATCAAGCAATTTAGCAACTTCCCCCAAGGTAATTTCCATAAAAGTACCACCCGCGGCGGAATCTAAAAGATTTCTAGAGACAAAATTTAACCCCACATAAATTTTTTGTATGATTATCCATAAATTTAAACCAGGGCCGCCGCTTCTGATGACAGTGGAGATGACAGACCTACCATAGAGAGATTCCAGACAGTGCCCAGGGCAGCCAAGTCTGCTGCAGTGCCGATTGCAGATACAAGGATCACAGTCTCTTACCTGCTGCTACTGCTGCTCCAGTGCCACCTCCGGTCTCCACTCCACCAGCCCAGTAGACGTCTGCTGAAGCCTTCGTGGATGCACTTCTCTCCACGCCTTCTACGCACACCGGAGCTGCCAGCCGGAGATCCCCTTCAGGAGCTTCCCGCTTAGAGAGCCGCATAGTCCTATACCTATTCGAGCTTTTTGGCACTTGTTGCCAAAGGGGGAGAATTTGTATAGATCATAGGCTTCGAGAGAGAGTGTTTTGCTCATTGTTTTTCTTTTCGAGTTCTTTTGCTACTGTTTGGTTTATGCTACTTTCATTTGATGTGTGCTTGATACTATGTGTGTGAGATACTTTGATTGGTATGTTTGTGAGCTACTACTTTGTGAGATTGATCATACTATGCTTCATGCTATGCTTAAATGATTATGCTCATCATTATCTTGTATGATCATTCACTTGTGTTGGTGATGCGTGCCTAATATTCCATTCATATCATTTTGCGCGCTCCACCAAGTTGTATGTGACATGAAAGAGTGACCCATGATCCTAATCGATTGTGCATTTGCATTCAAACGCAAATTTTTAATAATGCACAAATTTAGGGGGAGCTCTTGCTTATCACATACTTCTCAAAGCGACGATGTATTCCACTCATTTAATCATTTGTCGAAGCTTTGATCTATATGTTGTCATCAATTACCAAAAAGGGGGAGATTGAAAGCACATTTGCTCCCATGGTGGTTTTGGTAATTCATAACAACATATATCTCATTGAACTAATGTCCATTCAAGTTAAAAGATTTCAGGACGTTCAATGATTGGCATGGCAAGGACTAGAGATGTGGACCCCTCAAAATGCTAAGGATATGGATTGGCAAAAGCTCAAGACTCTACATTTTTGGTTTAGTGATCCAAGATCACATTGAGTCCATAGGAAAGCCAATACTATTAAAAGGGGATGAGGTGTTGCTTAATGGTCTTTTTGCTCAAGTGCTTAGTGACAGTACTCCTAAACCCTCAACCATTTTCTCCATCCAAATATGTCCAAAACCTACATTCCAACTCGGCCCCACCGAAATTTCCTATCCGGAGCCACCGAGTTCATCTGGACTTAGCCACTGCCAAAACCCTAACAAATCGGATACACCGATATGGATCTCGGTCCCACCGAGATGGCCTTGCCAACTCTCTGTAATCGTTTGCACTCACTTCGGTCCCACCGAGTTTTGCAAATCGGTCTCACCGAGATGGCTTGCCAAGTCTCTGTTGCCTTATTGCTTCACTTCGGTCCTACTGAGTTGATGCAATCGGTGCCACCGAGATGAGGTTTGCCCTACCATTGCACATCGGTCCATCCGAGTTGTTCCAGTCGGTCCCACCGAGATTCCTAACGTTCATATCTTTTACATAGTTCGGTGCCACCGAGATTTCTGATCGGTGCCACCGAGTTGGGTCAAAAGTGTGTAACGGTTGGATTTTGTGTGGAGGCTATATATACCCCTCCACCACTTCTTACTCGGTAAGGAGGGCCATCAGAACATGCCTACACTTCCACCATACATTTTCTGAGAGAGAACCACCTACTCATGTGTTGAGATCAAGAGATTCCATTCCTACCATTTGAACCTTGATTTCTACCCTTTCCCAAGTTGCTTTCCACTCAAATCCTTCTTCGACCATAGCCAAATCTATGAGGAGTTGTTTGAGTGTTGGGAAGACTATCATTTGAAGCACAAGAGCAAGGAGTTCATCAACAACACACCGTCTATTACCTTTTGGAGAGTGGTGTCTCCTAGATTGGTTAGGTGTTACTTGGGAGCCTCCGACATGATGTGGAGTTGAACCAAGGAGTTTGTAAGGGCAAGGAGATCGCCTACTTCGTGAAGATCTACCCGAGTGAGGCTAGTCCTTCGTGGACGTAAGCCATGGTGGGATAGACAAGGTTGCTTCTTCGTGGACTCATCGTGGGTGGAGCCCTCCGTGGACTCGCGCAGCCGTTACCCTTCGTGGGTTGAAGTCTCCATCAACGTGGACGTACGATAGCACCACCTATCGGAACCATGCCAAAAATCACCGTGTCTCCATTGCGTTTGCCTTCTCCAAACTCTTCTCCTTTACTTACATATGCAATTGTTTACTTTCCGCTGCCACACTCTTAGAATTGCATGTGTAGGGTGATGCTTGACTTGAATACTTGCTAAAATCTTCCTACAACTAAAATTGGGAAAAGGTTAGGTTTTTAATTGGTCAAGTAGTCTAATCACCCCCGCCCTCTAGACATACTTTCGATCCTACAAGTGGTATCAGACCTTTGGTCTCCGTAAGCCTTGATTTCCATTGATTTGGTGATCATAGCCTTGGTTTCACAACCTAGGAGAGTATGGCGTCTAGTGAGGGTAATTATCATCGTAGAGGTCCATATTTTGATGGTACAAACTTTGCTAGTTGGAAACATAAGATGAAAATGCATATTCTTGGTCATAACCCCACCGTCTGGGCTGTTGTTCATGTTGGCCTGCAAGGTGAATTCTTTGAGGATGGCAAGGAACCAGATCATGAAGCAACCGCGGAAGAATTGAAGATGTTGCAATACAATGCTCAAGCTTGTGACATTCTCTTCAACGGTTTGTGTCCCGAGGAATTCAACAAAATCATCCGCCTTGAGAATGCAAAGGAAATTTGGGATACTTTGGTCGATATGCATGAGGGTACCGAGTCCATCAAGGAATCTAAGTTGGATGAGCTTCAAAGTCAACTTGACAAGTTCAAGATGAAGGATGGTGAAGGAGTTGCTGAAATGTACTCTAGGCTTGCTCTCATCACAAATGAGATTGCCGGCTTAGGAAGTGAAGAGATGACCGACAAATTCATCATCAAGAAGATACATAGAGCTTTGGATGGAAAGTATGATACCGTTTGCACATTGATCCAAATGATGCCAAATTACAAAGATCTCAAGCCCACGGAAGTCATTGGAAGGATTGTTGCGCATGAAATGTCACTCAAGGACAAAGAGGAGCAACACAACAAATCAAGTGGTGCTTACAAAGCCTCAACCGATGCTCCAACAACTTCAAGTGACAAGCTAGTATCCAATGAAGAGATAAGCCTAATGGTGAAAAGATTCAACAAGTTCTACAAGAACAAAGGGAAAGAAAGAAGCTCTAGCTCAAGACACTATGAGAGAAGATCATCAAGTCGTGACCGTAATTGCTACAATTGTGGAAACCCCGGACACTATTCCAATGAGTGTACGGCTCCCTACAAGAAAAGAGATGAATCACCAAGAGGAAGACATAGAAGAGATGAATCACCTCATAAGGAGAGAAGGAGTAGAGATGATCGTTATGAATGAAGACACTCTCGAAGAAGCAAGGATTCGGGGAGGAAGGACAAGTCATCAAAGAGCTACACAAGAAGAAGACATCAACCTCATGTTGGTGAATGGGTTTCCGGCTCCGACTCCGACAACCACTCCGAGAGAAGTTATCACTCCAACTCCGACTATAGTCAAGATGAAGGTGTTGCCGGACTTGCCCTTGTGTCATCCAACTCCCATGATCTATTTGACTCACCAAATGAAGGAATTGGAAGATGCTTCATGGCAAAAGGCCCCAAGGTATCACACCCCGAGTATCTTGATTTCAATAGTGATGAAGATGATTTGCTTGGTGATGATGTGTTACTTGTTGATAAGGCTAGTGATGTGAGCTATAATGAAAATGCTAGTAATCATGATAGTCAAGAGGAAACGAGTGACAATGCTATGAAGGAGATTGAGCGTCTAACTAAAGAGCTAAATGCTCTTAAGTTAACTCATGAAACAACTCAAGAGGATCATAGAGAACTTCTAAGAACTCATGAGAAGCTACGCTTCGAGAAGCTAAATTTAGAGCAAGAGCATGAGTTTCTTAAAGCTATCAATGACGATCTTCGAAAGAAGAGTTCTTCATATCTTGCCAAACGTTTACTCTTGTCTACCTTTATGCCTCAAGTTAAACCTAAGCAAACTAGCAACAAGGGTAAAAAGGGTTCTACCTCTAGTAGTAACAATAACAATGCTAAATCCAATGTTGTCGCTTCTAGTATCTCTATTGATTCCACTAATGATTCTCTTAGCCAAGTTACACTTGAGCAAGAAAATATTCTATTGAAAGGAATTATAGAAAAAGGTGTCTACAAGAGCCTTGCCGGGAGTAAGCAATTTGAGGAAATTGTACACAAGCAAGGAAGGCACCGGAAGAACCAAGGTATTGGTTTTGAACGAAAGTTCAATGCAAATGGAGTTGAGTGGGAAGAAGATCAATACCCCAAGACGAAGTTTGTTCCTCAACAAGAGAAGTATGATCCTACTTCCTTCAAGGGAACACAAGCTCAAGAAGATCTTCCACCACAAGACCACAAGCTAAAAGGCAAGGACAAGCTTCAAGAAGAGATTGATTCATTTGAAGAAGCACCTCAAGCCTTGGTCAAGTGGGTTCCCAAGACTTCATCAAGTGCTACTACAACTCCAAGGATTCCCATCAAGTTGATGTGGGTCCAAATGAAGAAGAACTAGAGAGTTCTTGAGGGTGACTCCGCCAACAAACTTCACTCATATACATTTTGGCAAGAACTTGTGCAATCAACTTCCACATCTTGCACTAGTTCATGGAGGCACAAACCCTCTTGTTCGTAAGGCAAGGGACAAGGTATTCAATGCATTCATGGACATCATCATATGTGTATTTCACTCTATGTCTATGGATATCCTTGTATGTTCCTTGTGTGGGACTAACCCATGTAGGTATTGAAAGCACAAAACTCCAAAGGATTGCTCCCAACTCTTGATGGTCTACATCAACATTGAGCATCCACATCTTCAACATCTACATGAAGTCATCATCGACAAAACCCAAGGTTAGTTTATCCCTCTTTGGGGGGATATCACATCTAGGGGGAGATTTGCTCTAAACAATTGAGCTAAAGCAACTCAAATGGTGTGAACACATCAATGCTTTATGTAAAAGTGGCAACCCCACTTGTGCTTAAACGATGAGTATGACCTATGATCAAATGTTCTCATTTGACTCCTAAGTCAATATACTCATATATAGATGACCTAGTCATCGACATTGCTTGATAGATGCTAGAATTGGTTGTGCATGTTTGACACATATTTCATTTGCTATCTTATTGTGTGAGCTTGTTGGTTTGCATGTTTTCTTCATTCGAGGACATCCATTTGTTGTTTTGATTGTCTTGGTTTTTCTGGCCAAGTGGATGTACAAGAATGCCTAAGTACCTTCTCTAGCTATCTATGCTTTCTTGTCTCAAATTCTATTCTTGCTACATCACAAAAATTGAACAAGTCATTTTCGGACCCTCCGGGTGAGGAGCACTCAGAGCCACTGATCTGAAAGGGCTGAACCTCCAAAACCTTCTACATGATTTCGGCCGAACCAATTCACTCACACTCGGTCCAACCGAAATAATTTAGATTGATCTAGATTTCCATCTCGGTGTCACCAAGTTGAACCATTTCGGAGCCATCGATGTGCTAAACTGCTTGCAGTTACACATATCGGTGCTATCGAGTTGTCCAACTCGGAGCCACCGACAGCTCGTGGGTATATATATCTGGCGAGACCGTACGGTTGAAATTTCTCGACCCCCTACGACCTCGCACCCCACAGCTGCCGTCGCCCTCGTCTCCGGACTTCGTCGTTGTCTCCAGCGCGCCTTCGCCGCCGGAATCCGCCGCCGTCAACAGCAATCTGCCCCGCCGTTGCCGCCGTAGAGGATCTCCACCAAGTTAGGGTGAGATTCGACCCCTTTCGTGCTCTAAATTCCGTTTCAATGCACGATTGGATTTCCGTGATTCTTGCCACGGATTGAGACTATCCTTTACACTGCAAACTCCATAGATTAGATTCGAGTAAAAAAATTAGGTTTTGGTTTCCGCCGAACACATCTCGGACCGACCGATTAGAAATTTTCAGAGTCACCGATTTGGCCCCAGGCCATTACACTAGTACGTCTCGGTGCCATCGAGTTGTACGAATCGGTGAGACCGAAAGTAAAATCTCTGTGAAACCCTAGCATCTCGGAGACACCGAAACCCATCTCGGTCTGACCGAAATGGTGTGTAAAGTTTCTGTTGAGTGCTTCGGTATCACCCAGATGATCAATTCGGTCCATCCGAAATGCCTTCTGTGAAAACTTGAAACTAAGATTTGAACTCATTTTTTTTTGGAAAAATATCTGCTTTTTGTGATGACTCATCTACTCTGCCCATACCCATCTATTCACAGGGTCAACTTTGCGAGATGTCTGATGCCCGCGATTGCCAGAACATGTCAGAGCAGCACACTGATCTCAGCTCAGGCTCTAGTCCTGCAGAAAGTTTTTATGAGGGAGAGAGAAGCTCTCCAGATCTTCCAAAGGCTGCAACAAGGATAAGGAAGAAGAGAACCTCAGATGATGAGGATGAGGATTTTGTTGCTAGTGAAGCAGCAACAAAGAAGAAGAGAGTTGTGCTTGCAAAGGAATATAACACCAAGACAACTGCTGCCAAAAGGAAATCCACAGTGAAGAAAGTTACCAAGAAAACTATGGCATTCACTCTTGAAGAGCCAACTGACATAGAAACGGCTGCAGGAGGAAAGAAGAAGAGAGTAAGGAAAACTATTGCTCATGTGCTTGGAAAACCCTCCATGAGGAGTGATTCAGAGGAGGAGGAGGAGCCAGCAGCTGATGCACCCCCTGCAAAAGCTCAGAAGCTCACGTCAGATGCTATCAGGACTGCTGCCCCCACCAAGTCCAAACCAAAAGCTCTAGCACCCAAGAGGTCGACCAGAAACATTTCTGCTAGTGAGAAGAACAAGGCCCCAGTAGCTGAAGCCAATGTTGATGAGGAGCCACTAGTGCTCAGAAAATTGAAGCCCAAGATTCCAGAACATGGCAATGCACACCCAGTTGCTGAGAATATGATGCTCAGGAAGGACAAAGGATTGCGTCAATGGAGATTGTCAGATCCTTATGCTGCCAGGAGAAGAACTGCTTGTGATTACCACTTCCAGACCAGAGAACAACAAGACTTCTATGAGACTGTCCTGCTTGATAAGAAGCCAATTGTCAGTGACATGAGGTGGGTAGATTGGAAGTACATCGATGCCAATGAGGACTACTTCCCCCACGTTCATGAGAGTTTCCGGATAGCTGGTGATGGTGTCCTGGATTACGGGGTGCCAACCTAGCCGGCCTGTTTCCTCGGATGGGCCGATATGCCCCCGTACGTAGTCAAGATGGACTCCGGAAGCCGCACATGGGAGACTCGATCAAGGTTGCCTCTGTCGAAGACTTGCAGTACACTTCAAGATTGCTCTAGCCGCCTTACTCCAAGATACCGACCTTGTAACCCTAGATACCCTCCTTGGCGTGTATATAAGCCATAGGGTTTAGCCCGTAGGGGACATAAACGCAACATTGCTCACCTAGCCATAGAAGTTAGACACATTACGATCTCGAGGTAGATCAACTCTGTACTCGATACATCTCTATCAATATAAAAGAAGCAGGACGTAGGGTTTTACCTCCATCAAGAGAGGCCGAACCTGGGTAAACATTATCTCTATTGTCTCTGTTACCATCGATCCGAGATCCACAGCTCGGGACCCCCTACCCCGAGGTCTGCCGGTTTTTACACTGACAGCTGGTGTTGATGAGTTTGTTGGACAGAAGCTCACAAAGTGGAATGATGAGAT
Source organism: Elymus sibiricus (assembly GCA_039707655.1). Taxonomy (NCBI): domain Eukaryota; kingdom Viridiplantae; phylum Streptophyta; class Magnoliopsida; order Poales; family Poaceae; genus Elymus; species Elymus sibiricus. Next base: position 262,823,076 of record CM077674.1, read on the forward strand.
GATCATGCAATTCTACTCCACAGGTCATTTCTATCCAGATGACAGGATTGTGTGGATGACTGAGGGATCCAGATACCAGTCAACCATGTCTGAGTGGGCTACTCTTCTTGGTGCTCCAGAAGAAGATGATGACGTTGATATATATGCCAAGCTCAAGATGGACCACAACTCCATGGCCAATATGTACACAGCTATTCCAGAGAAGGACATCGAGACACACAAGCTAGGGTCAGTGAAGCACCTGCTACCTGGTTTGGCCACCACTAACACTATCTTGAGGTACACTCTGCTGCCTAAGTCAAGAGATGATAAGATGATTCGTGGCCACTCCATCAACTTGCTGCACCTCTTTGATACACCTCAGAAGTTCAAGGTGATGAGCTTGATTGTTGAAACTATCAAGAGGACTGCTGCTGATCAGAAGAGATCTTGCGGATATGCTCCACACATTCAGATACTCATCAATTCCAAGGTTGGAACGAGCACTTATCTTCTTGATTGTGAGCATCTCCCACTACGTCCAGAGTTTGAGGACAATGTTATTGTGATGGATCCTTCGCATCCTACATCTGCTCAAGCCCAACAGAAATTTCGAGAAGCCGTAGAAACAAAAGCTGCCAAGGAGGCATCTGCTCCCAATGCACCCATTGCCAACCTCAAGTCTAAGAATGACCAAATGACTTATCTGCTAGAAGCCACCCTGAGGATTGAGCGAAGTCTGGCCAACCTCACCCAGAACCAGGCTAGCTTAGAGCGGATAGTCGAGACTAAGATTCATGATCTTGATGTAAAGATCCCTGAGGTACAGACTATTGTGGAGAAGCTGAAGGACGATGTTGATGCAGCCAGGGCCGCCGCTTCTGATGACAGTGGAGATGATAAACCTACCACAGAGAGATTCCAGATAGTGCCCAGGGCAGCTAGGTCTGCTGCAGTGCCGATTGCAGATCCGAGGATCACAGTCTCTGCACCTGCTGCTGCTGCTCCAGTGCCACCTCCGATCTCCACTCCACCAGCCCAGCAGACGTCCGCTGAAGCCTTCGTGGATGCACTTCTCTCCATGCCGTCTACGCACACCGAAGCTGCCAGCCGGAGATCCCCTTCAGGAGCTTCCGAGGATCGTGCTTAGAGAGCCGCATAGTCCTATACCTATTCGAGCTTTTTGGTACTTGTTGCCAAAGGGGGAGAATTTGTATAGATCATTGGCTTCGAGAGAGAGTGTTTTGCTCATTGTTTTTCTTTTCGAGTTCTTTTGCTACTGTTTGGTTTATGCTACTTTCGTTTGATGTGTGCTTGATACTATGTGTGTGAGATACTTTGATCGTTATGTTTGTGAGCTACTACTTTGTGAGATTGATCATACTATGCTTCATGCTATGCTTAAATGCTTATGCTTATCATTATCTTGTATGATCATTCACTTGTGTTGGTGATGCGTGCCTAATATTCCATTCATATCATTTTGCGCGCTCCACCAAGTTGTATGTCACATGAAAGAGTGACCCATGATCCTAATCGATTGTGCATTTGCATTCAAACGCAAATTTTTAATAATGCACAAATTTAGGGGGAGCTCTTGCTTATCACATACTTCTCAAAGCGACGATGTATTCCACTCATTTAATCATTTGTCGAAGCTTTGATCTATATGTTGTCATCAATTACCAAAAAGGGGGAGATTGAAAGCACATTTGCTCCCTTGCTGGTTTTGGTAATTCATAACAACATATATCTCATTTAACTAATGGCCATTCAAGTTAAAAGATTTCAGGACGTTCAATGATTGGCATGGCAAGTGTCGGTGTAAAAACTGGCAGACCTCGGGGTAGGGGGTCCCGAGCTACGGATCTCGGATCGATGGTAACAGAGACAAAGGGAGACGATGTTTTACCCAGGTTTGGGCCCTCTTGATGGAGGTAAAACCCTACGTCCTGCTTCTGTGTATATTAATGGAGATGTATCAAGTACAGAGTTGATCTACCTTGAGATCGTAATATGTGTCTAACTTCTAAAGATAGGTGTTTGATGTTGTGTTGATGTCCCCTACCGGCTAAACCCTATGGCCTATATACACGCCAGGGAGGGTATCTTGGGTTACAAGGTCGGTATCTTGGAGTAAGGCGGCTGGAGTAATCTTGAAGTGTACTGCAAGTCTTCGGTAGAGACAACGTCGATCACGTCTCCCATGTACAGCCTCCGGAGTCCATCTTGGTCACGTACAGGGGCACATCGGCCCAACCGAGGAGCCGAGTCAGCCCGCTTAGTACCCCCTAATCTAGGACACCGTCAGTAGCCCCCGAACTGGTCTTCTACGCCGAGGACGATGGTCGACAGATATTACTTCGGATCCGGAGTCTTTGGTTTGATAGACGAGTTCCCCTTTACATTTCGGATTCTCTTTAACAGAACATCGACATCCGAGGTCCAACCGAGCTAGTACCCTGCCCGAGGGGTGTAGATATCTTAGTCTCGAAGACTGGTCGTACAGGTATGAACGATCCAATGCCTGACAGCTTTAACGGAGAGGCTCGCCCCATGATGGGTCGAGCAGTTACTGCCCCATCCTCAAATCGCGGTTCGAGGCAGCTCGTTTACTGGCACGTCCCTTCGAAACAGAGATCATGCCCATTTTTTTAGGGATATCATCAAGATTTTATTTCCCCCCACATGCTTCTACGGCATTTTTGACATCAATCACGAATTTATCGGCGCAGCAAAGGGGGCTCTTGGCCTTTCACAGGCTTTATAAAGCAAAAAGGGAGAACAGCGCGACAGCCTACGCTCCCATTCCTCCCTCGCAGCTGCTTCGTCTAGCTCTAGCGCCCAGATCCAGCATACACACCTTCCTCTTTCGTGAGCTTGACTCCCTCACCAGCCATGGCCGATACCCTTAAGGGGCACTGGGGCGGCTCCACCGTGACGGCGGTGACCATCGCCGAGCTACGTGACGCAGGGTACCTAGCCCTTGCCATCGCCGCCCGTGCTCCAGCGGCCGACGAGCTGGTACCCGCTCCCAACGCCGGGGAGCGGGTGGTCTTCGTCCCCCACCTCATCCGAGGCCTGGGGTTCCCGCTGCACCCTTTCGTGCGTGGGAACATGTTTTACTACGGGTTAGATTTCCATCACATAGCCCCCAATTCCATTCTCCACCTCGCTGCCTTTATAACAGTCTGCGAGGCCTTCCTCCGCTCTGAGCCACACTTCAGCCTATGGCTGAAGCTCTTCGGGATCAAACCGAAGTCAAGCGGCTCCGAACTCGCGGAGTGCGGAGGGGCCATGATCAGCAAGAACCAGGGGGGCACCTGGTTCAAAGGCACCTTCATCGAAACCATGAAGGAATGGCAAAGTAGTGGTTCTACATCACCGAACCCCTCGCCGATGGTCAAACCGAGGTCCCGGCCTTCTCAGCCGGGCCTCCCAAGAAACTCAAATCGTGGAAGGAAAAGGGCGTCGCCTGGGGGAAGCCCGAAAAGGTGGAGACCCTGATCGAGAGGATCGTGTGGTGGACCACCACAGGGAAGGCGGAGCTGGCCGATGTTATCAACGTCATGCTCAACCGCCGCATCCTTCCTCTCCAACTTCGGGCCACCCCGATGTGGGCGCAGAAGCCCGAGGACATGGACACCATCAACACCTTCTTCCGCTCCACCTTGGCCACTATGTGGACAAAGCTCATGAAGCTGGCCAAGGACAAGATTCCCGTGGAGGGAGAGGCCGCGGCCTCGAACATGGTTACGAGCCCCCCCCCCCCCCCCGATGAGTGGTTCCGTCCTTCAATCTTCATTCTTTGCTCGTTGCTCCGAGGTGTAAAATCTCTATCTGAGCCGTCGTGTTTTGACATTTCGCAGAAGTGGTCAGCCTGGGTAAAAGGGGTACGATGCCCCGCCCCGTTGCCGGAAAAACCCCCAACTCCCCTGCTCTCGGCGCTTCTGACCGAGGAGCCGCACGTAGTGGCCTCCAAAGGGACGAAGTCCCAGACGGGGAAGTCCAGTGCGCGGACCCGGGGGACTTCGGTCACCCGGTCAGAAGAGACCCACACCTCCGCCGCTCAAGACGGCGGCGCCGAGGAGGACGAAGAGGAGATTCCCCCCCCCCCCCCCAAAGGGGAAGAGGTCAGTGTAAGAATACGCCGATGTGGCCATGCCGCCCAAGGGCAAAAAGAGGCCGGGGCGAGCCTCATCCGCGGCCGCCAACAAGTCATCGGAGAGAGCCGAGCTCTCCGGTGACTCCGAGGAAGACCCCCTCGCAACGGGGAAGAAGAAGCCGGTACCTCGAGGGTAAGCCCTTGTCCTTGTCTTCCTTGTTTGAGTCATTGTTTTATCAAGGGAAATTTTACAGAAGCAACTTTTCATACACAGTCCGCCGAAGGTGATCCCCAGCGGCTCCTAGAGCGGGTTGCCGTCCGCCAGCGGGACTCCAGAGCCCGCTGCTTCTCCCCCGATGCAAGTCGGTCTAGGGGAGGCAACATCCACCCTGGCCCCCGAGGTCAACACGGCGGGGGCCGACGAGGCGGTGTTCATGGGCGAGGTCATCGAAGAAGGGCTGGGCCAGACATCGGCCCAGCCGGAGTCTACCTCGGCGCCGCCTCCACAAACGGAGGCTCCTCGGGTGGATTTATCCGAGGTCATTCCTCCACCCCAGCCCACTGTCCGAGGACGGACCGGCGCGGGGTGGGCCGAGGAGGTAGAGGAGGTCCTAAAGGGCTGCTCCCTCAAGGAGGAGCACCGTGCCTTGATAGGCACGGCGTTAGAGGGCTACCGGTCTGCAGAGGCCGGCCTGCACGAGGTCTTCAAAAACCTCGTAGTAGGTTTTGAGGTACGTCTTTTGCGCATTCGGTTTTCTTTATTTTGTCCGAGGACATAAAATGTAGCCTGCTAAATGGCGTAAGGAGTGAGTAGCCCCCGAGCCCGAAGTCAGTTCCAAGAAACCGTCATCGGGGTCGCTTGAGAAAATAGGAGCCTGTGAAGTAGCCCCCGGGGCGCTACTCGAAGCAGCTGTCCTGGAGCATGTTGATGGCCTAGACCCTTTTCTTTCTAACAAGGATCTGTGCTATTCCAGGTTCCGACCTTGGGTCCGGACTCCGTCTCCGAAGAGATCGCGGAGATGAACCGGAGACTTGAGCGATCTCAAGGTAAGCAAGGTTGAACTTGCATTGTATTTTGTATGTTGAAAGGAAACAACTATAACGTAAATTTGTTGACAGCGGAGCTGGAGACGCTCAAGGCCGAGCTTGAAAGGGCTCGGAAGGAAGTGCGACAGCAGAAGGCTGCTGTTGTCGCAGCCGAGAAGGCGCGGGCCGCCGAGAAGGCGGCCGGAGAGAAGCACCAGGCAAGGGTGCTAGAGGTCGAGGAGACCCTGAAGGGTGTGTTCGAAGCGCGCGACAAACTTCAGGAGGAGGGGCAGCGGACGAAGGAGGAGCTCGAGAAGCTGCAGCATGCCCACTCCGAGCTCAAGACCTCGGCCCAAGGGGATCGCGAGGTGCTCCAGCAAGTGAAGCAAATCGCCTCGGGTAAGAAATTTTTGCTGCAGTGTACGTTTGGCAGCAACGGGTGTGCCGAGCTCACCCAATTATGGCGTTCCGCAGAGGTCTTCGAGGATCTCCCACAGAGCGCGGAGGATGCGGTGGCCTACTTCGGCCAACTGGCGGGTCATGAGGCGGAGAAAGCCTTCCCGGGTCAATTCCCAGGGTCACCGTCGGCGCAGCTGCTGAATCATCGAGTGAAGCAGCTGGCCGAGCTATTCCGCATGACAAGGCCAGCGCTCCAGGACCTCTGCGTCGCTCTGTGGCTGGCCGAAGCCATGCTGAGGAGCCTCTTTGGCCTGACGGCTCGTCTCCGAGATGCTGTACCCTGCGTTAACCGCTGGAAGAGGTCCGCGTGTTTCGAAGGGGCGCGGAGGGCATACGCTTGCGTGAAGACTCACTTCCGCAAAGTCGATGCGGAGACATGCGCTGCTAGCCCGCCTACCGACAAGCCGCGGACCGCCGAGCAGTTCTTCACAGAGGTGGAGGGGGGAGCTCGAACCACCGAGGCCATGTGCCCTAAGGACACCTTGTTTTTTTAGGTACTCCGGAATACCGGAGTGTATGATGTAAAAACTTTATCTTTTGTTAAATGAAAATGGTGTGAAGTTCCACATGTGTTTATTTAATAATTCGATTATTCCTCCGATATGACTTTTTAAAATGAGAGTGGCCAGTCGTCGGCTTCAGCCCCAGTGTAGGTCATACAAAGGGTGTTCCCTAATCCATCCTTGACCCTTAGCCGACGTCTCGGTACCCATGGGCGGTCGATGACTTAGAGGAATGAGGCAATCGGACTATAGTGGCTTGATGTCTTTCATTTAGTCATAGGAGTTTGACTGTGGGGGTGATGACCAGCCCCCAGTGTGGGAAGTGTTCGGCCTAATTGGCCGAGGTCTAGGCCATAGCACACTTCGACTAAAAAATAAAAGCCCTTCGTTTAACACGGGTGATCTCTAAGATCACATCGCTTGACGCGTTCTCCGGATGGCGGACCAGTTTACGCACACCTAGATAGTCAGTTTTCGGCTTTCTCCACTGAGGCGCCATGCCAATTTACCTGGCGGCGCAATCGCAGTGGTTCTCCCGTTACGCCCTTAGCTGAATTTATCAGAAACGTAAGGGGTACACATAGGAGCCGGGCAACCCAACTATTGACGGAAATCTAGGTTCGAAACTGATGCATATAAGGCCAAAATCCGAGACGCCGAATACATCGGACTTTATTATACAATTGCATCTTTTTTAGAGAAATTCATCGTCTCCGAGCTATGCTGATAAATAAATCCAATAGAGACCTTGAAAGGACATGGTTTCTTTATTTTATAATATCAATCATGTACATGCCCAGTCGTGACGAGAGTAGTTGAAAGAGTACAACATAAATAGGAAGGAAGGAAGAAGGAAAAAATAGGTCGGATAATTACTAATGGATTTTAAAGGATCCGGACCGAAGCCTGCCGCACGTCTGCGTTTCCGAACTGTTGACCAGATCGTCCCGAATGACGACGAAGTGTTTTACGAAGGTCGATGCCTGACTGGCCCTTTATACACTCTAAGTGTTTGATTGACCGAGTTCCTCGAAAGGCGGTGTTTGCCGGAGTCATTCTGTGGTTAAGGCCACAGAGACGTAGTGACGCTCGGCTACTTCTTTTACAGATACCTACTTATGCAGGGGCTCTAAGCCTTGTCTTCGCGTGGTTAATCCGCGCGTGACGCATGGGTAGTTGTATTGGCTCCTCGGCGTCCCAGGGAATTTTGAGTACGAAGTTATGCACTCGGGGGACGTAGTGCCCGCAGCGAGGGCACGCGAGGAGCCCGCATCCCTATTTCGGGTGCGGGTGTAGCTGGCCGAGGTCGACTTGTGCAGCTCGGGCTCGCTTCAAAGAGCGAACGGCGCATTTATCGCTACGGGCTGCCTCCTCGGACGCTTGGACCTCGGCTGCAAAAGCCGCAGTTTGTTCCTCTGTCCGGAGTGAACGTTCGGTATTACCATTGACTGTGATGACACCATTGGTTCCTGGCATTTTGAGCTTGAGGTAAGCATAATGCGGGACTGCGTTGAAGCGTGCAAACGCTGTGCGTCCTAGGAGCGCGTGGTATCCACTCCGGAAGGGTACGATGTCGAAGATTAACTCCTCACTTCTGAAGTTCTCGAGCGATCCGAAGACTACCTCGAGGGTGATTGTCCCGGTACAACAGGCTTCGACGCCCGGAATGACACCTTTAAAGGTGGTAGACCTCGGCTTTATCCGAGATGAGTCAATGCCCATCTTCTGAACAGTGTCCTTATAGATGAGGTTAAGACTGCTCCTCCCGTCCATCAGGACGCGTGTTAGATGATAACCATCAACAATGGGGTCCAGAACGAGCGCCGCAGATCCGCCATGCCTAATGCTGGTCGGATGATCGTGCTTGTCGAAAGTGATCGGGTAAGCCGACCATGGGTTGTACTTTGGGGCGACTGGCTCCAACGCATATATGTCCCGAAGCACACGTTTTCTCTCCCGTTTAGGGATGTGGGTGACATAGATCATATTGACCTCTGTTACCTCGTTGGGAAATTTCTTTTGCCCGCCATTATTGGGCTGTCGAGGTTCATCCTCGTCGTCGCTGCGGTGTTGGGTTTTATTCTGACCCTCTGCCGCTACCTTGCCAGCTTGTTTGAAGACCCAGCAATTCCTATTAGTGTGTGTTGCTGGTTTTTCCTGAGTACCATGAATCCCACATGGGCGGTCCAGGAGCCTGTCAAGCTGGCTAGGTCCATCTTTGTTCCCCTTATAGAGTTTTCTTTTTTGCCCGAATTTAGGTCCGGCGAATCCAGCATTGACTGCGGCGTCATCAGTGTCGCTTCCGCCGTTTTTATACCTGCGCTTATTTTTATTGCGCTTTGCTTTTCCATTGGCGTCGCGGGTTTCCGAGGTGCCTGCCTCGCCGTTATGAGTACTTCGGGCGAGCCAGCTATCCTCTCCCGCGCAAAAGCGGGTCATCACAGAGGTCAGGGCAGCCATAGTCCTCGGCTTATCCTGGCCGAGCTATCGAGCTAGCCATTCATCTCGAATATTATTTTTGAATGCGGCGATGGCCTCGGCTTCGGAGCAGTCTATGATCTGGTTCTTCTTGGTGAGGAACCTGTTCCAGAATTTCCGGGCCGATTCGCCAGGCTGTTGGGTAACACGACTGAGGTTATCAGCGTCCGGAGGTCGGACATACGTGCCCTGGAAGTTTGCTCGAAAAGCGTCTTCTAGGGCTTCCCAGCTGCCAATAGAGTGCGGAGGGAGGCTATTAAGCCAGAGTCTTGCCGGCCCCTTTAACTTGAGCGGCAGATATTTGATGGCATGGAGATCATCTCCGTTGGCCATGTGTATATGTAGGAGAAAATCCTCGATCCAAACTGCCGGGGCGGTGGTGCCATCATATGATTCGATGTTAATGGGTTTAAACCCTTCAGGAAATTGATGATCCATCACCTTGTCTGTAAAGCAGATTGGGTGAGCTGGAACCCGGGACCGAGGAGGATCTCGTCGAGTGTCAGGAGAGAGCCGTGAGTACGCTTGATCTCGGGCACGGCCGTTCCTGTCCATCCAGGCATCGTAGCCGTTGGGCCCAGCGGGGGCACGTCCCCTTGATCCGTACATGGACCGTGGGGGTGCTCTATTTTCTTCAATACGATGTCTAGCGTTGCGAGGATCCAGGTAGTCCATGGGGTCTTTACCATGACGGCGTGGAGGTGGCCTTTCACCATGGTCTTCTCGTCGTGGCCTGTCCCGGCCTCTAGGGGGCCGATCGAGGTCGTCAGCGAGCTCTTCATCAAATTCTGGTAAGAGGAGCCTGCGTGGGTAAGACTTCGGCGCGCTATGGCGTCGGTTCTCCATATCCTGCTCGGCGGAGAGCACTTCAACCCACTTATCATTCAGCGCGTCGGTATTTTCCTGCAGCTGCTGCTGCTTGCGTTTTAAGCTCCGGGCCGTCGCAACGAGGCGTCACCGGAAGCGTTCTCGTTCGAAGGGGTCCTCGGGAACGATGAAGTCCTCGGTACCGAGGCTGTCGTCCTCCTCGGACTCCGGCATGTAATTGTCGTCGGCCCCTTCAAAGAGGTCATCGGGATCAGAGTCCACAAAGAGGTCGGTCTGGTGTACCGTTCCTTACTGGGGAGGCTTGAATTTCCTCCACATGGTTATCGGCATCGCCGTCCTCCTCATTGCTGTTATTGGCTGTTGCGTCATTGCCACTGGGTTCCCCATTATTGCCCCTTCGGCGTCGTCGCCGGCGTCGTGGAGGGGATTTGGGGGTGTCCACCATATAGACATCGTAGGTGGATGTGGCGGTCCACCTGCCCGTGTTGACCGAGGGCAGGGTGTTCTCGATAGGGTCTTCGGCGTCCTCCTCCATATCTGAGGGTTCGCCGTAGTCCAACACGTCGGTTAAATCATCGATCGTGGCGACTAGGTGGGTGGCGGGTGGGATGTAAATTTCCCTATCGTCGGCTTTAAGTCCGATCTGATCATAAACCGAAGTCTTGCCGTCCGAGATGGACATGCTTTGGATGCGGCAAAGCATCTCATCAAGGTGAGATAACTCTTCGGGGTTCATGGATGCGCCATAGGCAGGGCTGATTCGAAGTACATCCAGCGTGCGACCAGGCTCATCTTCGGAATTTTGATTCGAAATCATCTCCGGTATCGGCACCACTTCGAGAGTGGGAGCCGGATCTCTCTCTAGACTAGTGGTCGGGGAGAGATCAGCCGAAGTAGAGGTGTCAGTGGTCTCAAAAGACGTCATGACAGAGTTCGGTTCCGGAGTCGAGCCTCCAGAACCGGTCGAGCTCTCGATCAAGCCGGGCGTCGATCCCGATAGGACAAGTTCGCCACGGGAATCGGCAGTGTACTCAAGGCCACCGAAGGTTATGACCCGTCCTGGGGCGTAGTTTTCGACGGAAGTCAGGTGTCCCGTCGAATCGGCGCAGAACATCATGCTGCCGAAGACGAAAAGCTGACCGGGGACGTAGACGTCCCCACAGCCGTTGTCGTGGTTGATTCGTAGGTGAGCCATCGACCCCTCCGGTGATCGTGCAGTGGAACTCTCAATGAAAGCACCAGTGTCGGTGTAAAAACCGGCAGACCTCGGGGTAGGGGGTCCCGAGCTGCGGATCTCGGATCGATGGTAACAGAGACAAAGGGAGACGATGTTTTACCCAGGTTCGGGCCCTCTTGATGGAGGTAAAACCCTACGTCCTGCTTCTTTGTATATTAATGGAGATGTATCGAGTACAGAGTTGATCTACCTCGAGATCGTAATATGTGTCTAACTTCTAAAGCTAGGTGTTTGATGTTGCGTTGATGTCCCCTACGGGCTAAACCCTACGGCTTATATACACACCAGGGAGGGTATCTAGGGTTACAAGGTCGGTATCTTGGAGTAAGGCGGCTGGAGTAATCTTGAAGTGTACTGCAAGTCTTCGGTAGAGACAACGTCGATCACGTCTCCCACGTACAGCCTCCGGAGTCCATCTTGGTCACGTACAAGGGCACATCGGCCCAACCGAGGAGCCAAGTCAGCCCGCTTAGTACCCCCTAATCCAGGACACCGTCAGCAAGGACTAGAGATGTGGACCCCTCAAAATGCTAAGGATATGGATTGGCAAAAGCGCAAGACTCTATTTTTTTGGTTTAGTGATCCAAGATCACATTGAGTCCATAGGAAAGCCAATACTATTAAAAGGGGATGAGGTGTTGCTTAATGGTCTTTTTGCTCAAGTGCTTAGTGACAGTACTCCTAAACCCTCAACCATTTTCTCCATCCAAATATGTCCAAAACCTACATTCCAACTGGGCCCCACCGAAATTTCCTATCCGGAGCCACCGAGTTCATCTGGACTTAGCCACTGCCAAAACCCTAACAAATCGGATCCACTGATATGGATCTCGGTCCCACCGAGATGGCCTTGCCAACTCTCTGTAATCGTTTGCACTCACTTCGGTCCCATCGAGTTTTGCAAATCAGTCTCACCGAGATGGCTTGCCAAGTCTCTGTTGCCTTATTGCTTCACTTCGGTCCTACCGAGTTGATGCAATCGGTGCCACCGAGATGAGGTTTGCCCTAACCATTGCACATCGGTCCATCCGAGTTGTTCCAGTCGGTCCCACCGAGATTCCTAACGTTCATATCTTTTACATAGTTCGGTGCCACCGAGATTTCTGATCGGTGCCACCGAGTTGGGTCAAAAGTGTGTAACGGTTGGATTTTGTGTGGAGGCTATATATACCCCTCCACCACTTGTTACTCAGTAAGGAGAGCCATCAGAACGTGCCTACACTTCTACCATACATTTTCTGAGAGAGAACCACCTACTCATGTCTTGAGATCAAGAGATTCCATTCCTACCATTTGAACCTTGATTTCTAGCCTTTCCCAAGTTGCTTTCCACTCAAATCCTTCTTCCACCATAGCCAAATCTGTGAGGAGTTGTTTGAGTGTTGGGAAGACTATCATTTGAAGCACAAGAGCAAGGAGTTCATCAACAACACACCGTCTATTACCTTTTGGAGAGTGGTGTCTCCTAGATTGGTTAGGTGTCACTTGGGAGCCTCCGACATGATGTGGAGTTGAACCAAGGAGTTTGTAAGGGCAAGGAGATCGCCTACTTCGTGAAGATCTACCCGAGTGAGGCTAGTCCTTCATGGACGTAAGCCATGGTGGGATAGACAAGGTTGCTTCTTCGTGGACCCTTCGTGGGTGGAGCCCTCCATGGACTCGCGTAGCCGTTACCCTTCGTGGGTTGAAGTCTCCATCAACGTGGACATACGATAGCACCACCTATCGGAACCACGCCAAAAATCACCGTGTCTCCATTTCATTTGCCTTCTCCAAACTCTTCTCCTTTACTTACATATGCAATTGTTTACTTTCCGCAGCCACACTCTTAGAATTGCATGTGTAGGGTGATGCTTGACTTGAATACTTGCTAAACTCTGCCTACAACTAAAATTGGGAAAAGATTAGGTTTTTAATTGGTCAAGTAGTCTAATCACCCCCCCCCCTCTAGACATACTTTCGATCCTACAGTGATTCAAAGCAATAGTCTATAATTTGATATAAAGACGTCAATACTCAGGCATACTAACAAACAATCAAGCCTTTCAAAATAAAAATGCTAAAGAAAGTTATCCCTACAAAATCATATAATCCTGTCATGCTCCATCTTCTTAACACACAGTATTTATCATGCACAACCCCGGTTTTAGCCAAGCAATTGGTTCATACTTTTTAACGCGCTTCAGCTTTTTCAACCCCCACGCAATACATGAGTGCAAGCCATGGATATAGCACTATGGGTGGAATAGAATGTGGTGGTAGAGATTAATAAGGGGAAGTCAAAAAGAAGAAGATAGTCTCACATCGACTCGGCTAATCAACGGGCTATGGAGATGCCCATCAATTGATGTCAATGCAAGGAGTAGGGATTGCCATGCAACGGATGCACTAATAGCTATAAGTGTATGAAAGCTCAACATGAAACTAAGTGGGTGTGCATTCAACTTGCTTGCTCATGAAGATCTCGGGCATTTGAGGAAGCCCTTCATCGGAATATACAAGCCAAGTTCTATAATGAAAAATTGCTACAAGAATATGAAAGTGACAAAACAGGAGACTCTCTATATGAAAAACATGGTGCTACTTTGAAGCACAAGTATGGAAAAGGATAGTAACACTGCCCCTTCTCTCTTTTTCTCTCTTTTTTTCTTTTTTTTCTTTCTTTCACTTTTTTTTCTTTTCCTTTTTTTTCGTGGGCTCTTTTTGGCCTCCCTTTTTTTATTTCCTCACTAGGACAATGCTCTAATAATGATGATCATCATACTTCTATTTACTTACAACTCAAAAAATTACAACTCAAAACTAGAACAAATATGACTCTATATGAATGCCTCTGGCAGTGTACCAGGATGTGCAATGATACTAGCGTAACATGTATGAAAAATGATGAACAGTGGCTGAGCCACAAATACTATGTCAGCTATATGATCATGCAAAGCAATATGACAATGATGATGTGTGTCATAAAAAAGAACGGTGGAAGTTGCATGGCAATATATCTCGGAATGGCTATGGAAATGCCATAATAGGTAGGTATGGTGGCTGTTTTGAGGAAGATATAAGGAGGCTTATGTGTGATAGAGTGTATCATATCACGGGGTTTGGATGCACCGGCGAAGTTTGCACCAACTCTCGATGTGAGAAAGGGCAATGCACGGTACCAAAGAGGCTATTAAATTGTGGAAAGGTGAGAGTGCGTAGAATCCATGGACTCACATTAGTCATAAAGAACTCACATACTTATTGCGAAAGTTTATTAGCCCTCGAAGCAAAGTACTACTACGCATGCCCCTAGGGGGGAGGTTGGTAGGAGTTAACCATCGCACGCCCCCGACCGCCACGCAAAGGAAGACAATCAATAATAAATCATGCTCCAACTTCTTAGCATAACGACAGATCATACGTGCATGCTTCGGGAATCACAAACCTTAACACCAATATTCTTACTAAACCACAATTATCTACGAGCACCTCCCACATATTACCATCTTAATATCGCAAAACTATTGCAAGGAATCAAACTTATCATATTCAGTGATCTACATGAAAGTTTTTATTATATCCCTCTTGAATACCTATCATATTAGGACCAAATTCATAACCCGTGCAAATTTCCATTGCTATGTATTAGACTCTCAAAAATATATAAGTGAAGCATGAGAGTGCAACTATTTCTTTAAAATATAACCACCACCGTGCTCTAAAAGATATAAGTGAAGCACTAGAGCAACTGCCTAGCTCAAAAGATATAAGTGAAGCACATAGAGTATTCTAACAAATCACGAATAATGTGTGTCCCTCTTAAAAAGGTGTGTTCAGCGAAGATGATTGTGGAAAACTAAAAAGCAAACAAAAGATAACAAACTATAGCACAAGACGCTCCAAGTAAAACACATATCATGTGATGAATACAAATATAGCTCCAAGTGACTTACCGACAGATTGTAGACGAAAGAGGGGATGCCATCCGGGGCATCCCCAAGCTTAAACGCTTGAGTTTTCCTTGAATATTACCTTGGGGTGCCTTGGGCATCCCAATATTAGGCTCTTGCTACTCCTCGTTCCTTTATGCATCGTAGTCTCACCCAAAACTTGAAAACTTCAGCACACAAAACTCAACAGGAACCTCGTGAGATCCGTTAGTTTAACAAACAAATCTTAAACTTTAGGTACTGTTGTGATTTGATTCATATTTAATATTGGAATAATTATACTATACTCCAACTTCTCCATGACTCATACCCCCGATGCGATCCATAGATTCATCAAAATAAGCAAACTATGCAACAAAAACAGAATCTGTCTAAAACAGAACAGTCTGTAAAGATCTGAATTAAAGTCATACTTATGTAACTCCCAAAATTCTGAAAAATTAGAACAACGTGGGAAATGCATATATAAATAATGTGTAAATAATTCAGACGGTTCTGAAGCTCCAGCAAAAAATCAAAATTCTAGCACTGGACGCAAAAGTTTCTGTTTTTCAAACAGCATCAATTATACTATCATCCAAATCATCCCAAAGGCATTACTTGGCACAAACACTAATTAAAAGATAAAAACACAATCATAACAGAGGCTACAATTGTGTACACACACAAAAATAGAAAGTAAAACAAAAATTTATTTTATTTATTGGGTTGCCTCCCAACAAGCGCTATTGTTTTATGCCCCTAGCTAGGCATAAGATTTCAATGATGCTCTCATGAAAGATAATAATTGAAACACAAAGAGAGCATCATAAAACATGTGACAAACAAATTTAAGTCTAACATACTTCCAATGCATAGGCATTTTATAAGCAAAAAAATTATCAAGACAAGCAATCTCTAGTATATGCAAATAGGAAGAATGAAGCATTAATAATTTCAACATAACGAGAGGCAATTTAGTAACATGAAGATTTCTACAACCATATTTTACTCTATCATAATAATTACATGTAGGATAATAATCAAACTCAACAATATAGCTATAATAAACAATATTCTCTCTATGATCCACAGGCATAAAAAATTTAGAATCGTCCAAGATAGTGGGATTAACATCAACTAAAGTCATGACCTCTCCAAACCCACATTTATCAAAAATTTCATAAGATTGAACACTCTCCGAATATGTGGGATTCTTTTTACCTAAAGTTGCCACTCTTCCAAACCCACTTTCAATATTATTGCAAACATTATTATCAATAACATATTCATCATGAGGCTTAAATAAATTTTCAAGATCATAAGAAGCATTATCACCCCAATCATGATCATTGCAATAAGTAGTGGACATGACAAAATTATCATCCCCAAGCTTGTAGCTTTGCATATTATTAGCACAATTGACATTAATAGAATTTATAATAACATTATTGCAATCATGTTTTTCATTCATGGAGCTATCATGAATCACTTTATAAATTTCTTCTTTTAACAGTTCATCACAATTTTCAGATTCACGATTTTCAAGCAAAACTTCATAAAGATAATCTAGAGCACTCAACTCACTAGCAATTGGTTCATCATAATTGGATTGTTTGAAAATATTAGCAAGTGGATGAAGATCCATAAGTCTATATTTTTCTTTTCATTGAGTCACACAATTTTAGCAAGCAAACGAGCAAACGAAAATATTTTTGTGTTTTTGTAAAAATGAACGAAAATATTTTTGTGTTTTTGTAAAAATGTTTTAGAAGTGGGGAGATGAAAATGAGAGGCAAATGCAAATAAAAGGCAAATGAAAATAAATACAAGTGGATGATAGTTTATGTGAAGGTACGTGATAAGTTTTGGTGATGTCTCCCCGGTAACGGCGCCAGAAATTCTTCCTGCTACTTGTAAACTGCGTTGCGATTTCCCCGAAGAGGAGAGGATGATGTAGTATAGTAGAGAAAAGTATTTCCCTCATTTAAGAACCAAGGTTATCAATCTAGTAGGAGAACCACACAGAACCTCATTAGCAGCACCTACACACACAAAAGCAAACACTTGCACCCAACGCAAATAAGAGGGTTGTCAATCCTCTTAGCGGTTACTTGCAAGGATTAATTCTGATAGTGGTAGATAGAAAAGTGAATTGCAAAATAAAATAAAATAAAATTGCAGCAAGGTATTTTTGGATTTTAATATATGATAAAGGTAGACCCGGGGGGCATAGTTTTCACTAGAGGCTTCTCTCTCGAACGCATAGCATACGGTGGGTAAACAAATTACTGTTGGGCAATTGATAGAAAAGCAAATAATTATGATGGATTCAAGGCAATGATCATGTATATAGGCATCACGTCCGAGACAAGTAGACCGACTCCTGCCTGCATCTACTACTATAACTCCACCCATCGACCGCTATCCAGTATGCATCTAGGGTATTAAGTATAAAACAGAGTAACGCCTTAAGCAAGATGACATGATGTAGACAAAGTAAACTCAAGCAATATGATTCAACCCCATATTTTTATCCTTAATGGAAACAATACAAATACGTGTCATGTCCCTTTCTGTCACTGGGATTGAGCACCGCAAGACTGAACCAATCACAAAGCACCTCTCCCATTGCAAGATAAATCAATCTAGTTAGCCAAACCAAATGGATAGATCGGAGATAAATACAAAGCTATAACAATCATGCATAAAAGAGTTTAGAGAAGACTCAAATATTTCTCATGAATAATCTGATCATAAACTCACAATTCATCGGATCCCAACAAACACACCGCAAAAGAAGATTACATCGGATAGAACTCCAAGAACATCGAGGAGAACATGGTATTGAAGATCAAAGAGAGAGAAGAAGCCATCTAGCTACTAGCTATGGACCCGTAGGTCTGTGGTAAACTACTCACACATCATCGGAAGGGCAGCAAGGTTGATGAAGAAGCCCTTCGTGATCAATTCCCCCTCCGGCAGAGTACCGGAAAAGGCCTCCAGATGGGATCGCGGAAGAACAGAGGCTTGCGGCAGTGAAAAGGTTTTCTCTTCTGTCTTTTTGGTATACGGGGAATATTTTGGAATTTATAGCGCTGAAATTAGGTCAAGAGGTGTCACGAGGGGCCCACAAGCCTTGGGGGCACGCCTACCCCCTGGGGCGCACCTCCCAAGCTTGTCGCTCCCTCGTGGCTCTTCTGGTCTTCTCCCGAAGCTTCGAGGGTCCCTTCTGGTCCAGAAAAAATTAATCCAAAGTTTTTTCTTCGTTTGGACTCTGTTTGATAATGATTTTCTGAAAAGGCAAAAACAGGCAAAAAACAGCAACTGGCACTGGGCACTAGGTTAATAGGTTAGTCCCAAAAAAAGATATATAATTGCATATAAAACATCCAAGATTGATACTATAATAGCATGGAACAATCAAAAATTGTAGATCGTTAGAGACGTATCAAGCATCCCCAAGCTTAATTCATGCTCGTCCTCGGGTAGGTAAATGATAAAAACATAATTTTTGATGTGGAATGTTACCTAACATGTTTCATCATGTAATCTATTTACGGTATGAATATTAAGATCCGAGTGATTCAAAGCAATAGTCTATAATTTGATATAAAGACATCAATACTCAGGCATACTAACAAACAATCAAGCCTTTCAAAATAAAAATGCTAAAGAAAGTTATCCCTACAAAATCATATAATCCTGTCATGCTCCATCTTCTTAACACAAAGTATTTATCATGCACAACCCCGGCTTTAGCCAAGCAATTGGTTCATACTTTATAACGCGCTTCAGCTTTTTCAAACCCCACGCAATACATGAGCGCAAGCCATGGATATAGTACTATGGGTGGAATAGAATGTGGTGGTAGAGATTAATAAGGGGAAGTCAAAAAGAAGAAGATAGTCTCACATCGACGCGTCTAATCAACGGGCTATGGAGATGCCCATCAATTGATGTCAATGCAAGGAGTAGGGATTGCCATGCCACGGATGCACTAAGAGCTATAAGTGTATGAAAGCTCAACATGAAACTAAGTGGGTGTGCATCCAACTTGCTTGCTCATGAAGACCTCGGGCATTTGAGGAAGCCCTTCATCGGAATATACAAGCCAAGTTCTATAATGAAAAATTCCCACTAGTATATGAAAGTGACAAAACAAGAGACTCTCTATATGAAAAACATGGTGCTACTTTGAAGCACAAGTATGGAAAAGGATAGTAACACTGCCCCTTCTCTCTTTTTCTCTCTTTTTTCTTTTTTCTTTTTTTTCTTTCTTTCTCTCTTTTTTTTCTTTTCCTTTTTTTCGTGGGCTCTTTTTGGCCTCCCTTTTTTTTATTTCCTCACTAGGACAATGCTCTAATAATGATTATCATCATACTTCTATTTACTTACAACTCAAAAAATTACAACTCGAAACTAGAAGAAATATGACTCTATATGAATGCCTCTGGCAGAGTACCAGGATGTGCAATGATACTAGCGTAACACGTATGAAAAATGATGAACGGTGGCTGAGCCACAAATACTATGTCAGCTATATGATCATGCAAAGCAATATGACAATGATGATCTGTGTCATAAAAAAGAACGGTGGAAGTTGCATGGCAATATATCTCGGAATGGCTATGGAAATGCCATAATAGGTAGGTATGGTGGCTGTTTTGAGGAAGATATAAGGAGGCTTATGTGTGATAGAGTGTATCATATCACGGGGTTTGGATGCACCGGCAAAGTTTGCACCAACTCTCGATGTGAGAAAGGGCAATGCACGGTACCAAAGAGGCTAGTAAATTGTGGAAAGGTGAGAGTGCGTAGAATTCATGGACTCACATTAGTCATAAAGAACTCACATACTTATTGCGAAACTTTATTAGCCCTCGAAGCAAAGTACTACTACGCATGCCCCTAGGGGGGAGTTTGGTAGGAGTTAACCATCGCCCCCCCCCCCCCCCCCCCGACCACCACGCAAAGGAAGACAATCAATAATAAATCATGCTCCAACTTCTTAGCATAACGACAGATCATACGTGCATGCTTCGGGAATCACAAACCTTAACACCAATATTCTTACTAAACCACAATTATCTACTAGCACCTCCCACATATTACCATCTTAACATCGCAAAACTATTGCGAGGAATCAAACTTATCATATTTAGTGATCTACATAAAAGTTTTTATTATATCCCCCTTGAATACCTATCATATTAGGACCAAATTCATAACCCGTGCATATTACCATTGCTATGTATTAGACTCTCAAAAAGATATAAGTGAAGCATGAGAGTGCAACTATTTCTTTAAAATATAACCACCGCCGTGCTCTAAAAGATATAAGTGAAGCACTAGAGCAACTGCCTAGCACAAAAGATATAAGTGAAGCACATAGAGTATTCTAACAAATCATGAATAATGTGTGTCCCTCTCAAAAAGGTGTGTTCAGCAAAGATGATTGTGGCAAACTAAAAAGCAAACAAAAGCAAACAAATTATAGCACAACACATTCCAAGTAAAACACATATCATGTGATGAATAAAAATGTAGCTCCAAGTGAGTTACCGGTAGATTGTAGACGAAAGAGGGGATTCCATCCGGGGCATCCCCAAGCTTAGACGCTTGAGTCTTCCTTGAATATTAACTTGGCGTGCCTTGGGCATCCCCAATCTTAGGCTCTTGCTACTCCTTATTCCTTTATCCATCGTAGTCTCACCCAAAACTTGAAAACTTCAGCACACAAAACTCAACAGGAACCTCGTGAGATCCGTTAGCATAACAAACAAATCTTAAACTTTAGGTACTGTTGTGATTTGATTCATATTTAATATTGGCATAATTCTACTGTACTCCAACTTCTCCATGACTCATACCCCCGATACAATCCATAGATTCATCAAAATAAGCAAACTATGCAACAAAAACAGAATCTGTCTAAAACAGAACAGTCTGTAAAGATCTGAATTAAAGTCATACTTATGTAATTCCCAAAATTCTGAAAAATTAGAACAACGTGGGAAATTCATATATCAATAATGTGTAAAAAAATCAGAAGGTTCTGAAGCTCCACCAAAAAATCAAAATTCGAGCACTGGACGCAAAAGTTTCTGTTTTTCAAACAGCATCAATTATATTATCATCCAAATCATCCCAAAGGCATTACTTGTCACAAACACTAATTAAAAGATAAAAACTCAATCATAACAGAGGCTACAATTGTGTAAACACACAAAAACAGAAAGTAAAACAAAAATTTATTTTATTTATTTGGTTGCCTCCCAACAAGCGCTATTGTTTTATGCCCCTAGCTAGGCATAAGATTTCAATGATGCTCTCATGAAAGATAATAATTGAAACACAAAGAGAGCATCATAAAACATGTGACAAACACATTTAAGTCTAACATACTTCCAATGCATGGCATTTTATAAGCAAAAAAATTATCAAGACAAGCAATCTCTAGTATATGCAAATAGGAAGAATGAAGCATTAATAATTTCAACATAACGAGAGGCAATTTAGTAACATGAAGATTTCTACAACCATATTTTTCCTCTCTCATAATAATTACATGTAGGATCATAATCAAACTCAACAATATAGCTATCATAAACAATATTCTCTCTATGAACCACATGCATAAAAAAATTAGAATCGTCTAAGATAGCGGGATTAACATCAAATAAAGTCATGACCTCTTCAAACCCACATTTATCAAAAATTTCAAAAGATTGAACACTCTCCGAATATGTGGGATTCTTTTTACCTAAAGTTGCCACTCTTCCAAACTCACTTTCAATATTATTGCAAACATTATTGTCAATAACATATTCATCATGAGGCTTAAATAAATTTTCAAGATCATAAGAAGCATTATCACCCCAATCATAATCATTGCAATAAGTAGTGCACATGACAAAATTATCATCCCCAAGCTTGTCGCTTTGCATATTATTAGCGCAATTGACATTAATAGAATTTATAATAACATCATTGCAATCATGCTTTTCATTCAAGGAGCTATCATGAATCATTTTATAAATTTCTTCTTTTAACACTTCATCACAATTTTCAGATTCACGATTTTCAAGCAAAACTTCATAAAGATAATCTAGAGCACTCAACTCACTAGCAATTGGTTCATCATAATTGGATTGTTTGAAAAGATTGGCAAGTGGATGGGGATCCATAACTCTATATTTTTCTTTTTATTGAGTCACACAATTTTAGCAAGCAAACGAGCAAACAAGCAAACGAAAATATTTTTGTGTTTTTGTAAAATTGTTTTAGAAGTGGGGGAGATGAAAATGAGAGGCAAATGCAAATAAAAGGCAAATGAAAATAAATGCAAGTGGATGATAGTTTATGCGAAGGTACTTGATAAGTTTTGGTGATGTCTTCCCGGTAACGGCGCCAGGAATTCTTCCTGCTACTTGTAAACTGCGTTGGGATTTCCCCGAAGAGTAGAGGATGATGCAGTATAGTAGAGAAAAGTATTTCCCTCAGTTAAGAACCAATGTTATCAATCCAGTAGGAGAACCACACAGAACCTCGTTAGCAACACCTACACACACAAAAGCAAACACTTGCACCCAACGCAAATAAGAGGGTTGTCAATCCTCTTAGCGGTTACTTGCAAGGATTAATTCTGATAGTGATAGATAGAAAAGTAAATTGCAAAATAAAATAAATGTAAATTGCAGCAAGGTATTTTTGGATTTTAATATATGATAAAGGTAGACCCAGGGTCCATAGTTTTCACTAGAGGCTTCTCTCTCGAACGCATAGCATACGGTGGGTAAACAAATGACTATTGGGCAATTGATAGAAAAGCAAATAATTATGACAGATTCATGGCAATGATCATGTATATAGGCATCACGTCCGAGACAAGTAGACCGACTCCTACCTGCATCTACTACAATTCCTCCACCCATCGACCGCTATCCAGCATGCATCTAGGGTATTAAGTATAAAACAGAGTAACGCCTTAAGCAAGATGACATGATGTAGACAAAGTAAACTCAAGCAATATGATTAAACCCCATATTTTTATCCTTAATGGCAACAATACAAATACGTGTCATGTCCCTTTCTGTCACTGGGATTGAGCACCGCAAGACTGAACCCATCACAAAGCACCTCTCCCATTGCAAGATAAATCAATCTAGTTGGCCAAACCAAACGGATAGATCGGAGAGAAATACCAAGTTATAACAATCATGCATAAAAGAGTTCAGAGAAGACTCAAATATTTCTCATGAATAATCTGATCATAAACTCACAATTCATTGGATCCCAACAAACACACCGCAAAAGAAGATTACATCGGATAGAACTCCAAGAACATCGAGGAGAACATGGTATTGAAGATCAAAGAGAGAGAAGAAGCCATCTAGCTACTAGCTATGGACCCGTAGGTCTATGGTAAACTACTCACACATCATCGGAAGGGCAGCAAGGTTGATGAAGAAGCCCTCCGTGATCGATTCCCCCTCCGGCAGAGTGCCGGAAAAGGCCTCCAGATGGGATCACGGAAGAACAGAGGCTGGCGGCGGCGGAAAGGTTTTTTTCTTCTGTCTTTTTGGTATACGGGGAATATTTTGGAATTTATAGCACTGGAATTAGGTCAAGAGGTGCGATGAGGGGCCCACAAGCCTAGGGGCGCGCCTCCCGAGCTTGTCGCTCCCTTGTGGCTCTTCTGGTCTTCTCCCGAAACTTCGAGGGTTCCTTCTGGTCCTGAAAAAATTAATCCAAAGTTTTTTTGTTCGTTTGGACTCCGTTTGATAATGATTTTCTGAAAAAGACAAAAACAGGCAAAAAACAGCAACTGGCACTAGGCACTAGGTTAATAGGTTAGTCCCAAAACATGATATAAAATTACATATAAAACATCCAAGATTGATATTATAATAGCATGGAACAATCAAAAATTATAGATACGTTGGAGACGTATCAAAAATGCACGTGTCAAGCAACGAAACCACAACCATCCAAAGCAATCATACATTAGGTACATATGCATGCATGGACCATCGCTATCATGCATGTACTTAATTTTCAAAAGTCATTATAACGGCATACACATCGAAAATGTAATTTTCACTAGCAACTAAAGTCTTACACACCATATATATGTGATTATAGATACAAATGTTAGCTATAGGATCAATGTACTTCAATATAAATAACTACAAAAAAATATAGTTCACGACGGGAAGGGGGGCCTAGCACTATCCATAAATGCATTTGTACTTCTAAATAAGTTGGTAACTTTAGGCGCATCTTGGATGACGGGGAACCCAGGCCAGTTGACCCATCCACTCAAGCCAACGTCATGCTCGAAGTTGCCGTACTCGCCGTAGTACATGTCATCGATGCCTTTGTGGCGCTCCCATTGCATCCATCCCTTGGGGTTGCACTTCATGAAGACCACGCGAGAGTACACGTGCCATGGCCGGGCAAGGCACGTCTACATGGTGAAGCGGGCTTGAACGAGATCGTCATCGGTAACCACTTCATGGAACTGGAAGAAGAACCCGGTCGGATTTTTTTTCTACTTCACAACCTTGGGCGGTGATGACTATCGCTTGGCTCTTTGACTAGTTTGTGGGTGATGATCGAGCACTTCCCGAAGAGACTGCGACGTTGTTGCCGAAGATGAAGTTGACGGTGCCGGAGATGCAACACTCTCAGTAGAATTGTCTTCGTTCCTTGGCGTAAAGGGTATCCTAGTAGCTCCGACCGTGTTCTGGATGGTCAGGTCGTGGGCAACGAAACCACAACCATGAACACTTCCAAAGCAACCATACATTAGATGCATATATGCGTGCGTAGCTAGGGCATGTATGGACCATAACTAGCATGCACGTGCTTACTTTTTGACAGTTGTTGTAAGGGCATACACATAAAAAAATCATTACCAACTAAGGTCTTTGACACCATATTCATGTGATTATAGATACAAATGTTGGTTATAGGATACATTTACTTCAATATAAATTACTATTCGAATAATATAGTTCGTGAGGGCAAGGGGAGCTCTAACATATGGTGTGGAGAGGGGGCCAAGCCCCCGCCCCCATAATCCTAATTTAGTTGATCGTCCATAGTTAGTAAAGTTAGGTATCAATTGACAACTCTTATGGAATCAGCTGCCCATCTAACGCTCACTTGCCCCTTTGCCCGGGAGGTCTGGTTCTCCTTCCAGCAAAGTGCTCCAGAGGCTGCCCTTGTTGGTTCAACATCGATGACAATCAAGGCATGGTGGAGACAGATCTGGAACCTGCACAACAACCTGAGTTCTCGCACGGAGATCACATCAGCTGCTTATGTTGCTTGGAATCTTTGGAAAGAAAGGAATAGGCGAACGTTTGAAGGAAAGAGATGCTCTCCCGAAACAGTTGCTGCTATGGCCAGAGACGAGATCACGCTGTTCAAGGAGGCTACTGCTTAGTTTCTTTCCTTTTCTAGTTTTTTTGGCTGAGTATGTGTGTGTGGGTTCTTGATGCTCTGTACAACACCTGTGAACCTTGGTTCCTTTTCCCTCTTCTAATATGAAAAGGCAGAACTACTGCCATTGCCCTTCATAAATTGACAACTCTTCAATTCTTTCCAGATCAAGAAGACCGAGCTTTTTTCTTGTCACCACCTACTTGATCCGTTCTGAGATAGAGTAAGATGTAATGAAAAAGTGCGATCGACAAGTTAACCGACCATGATTCCATAGGACAATGCTCCATCAATACATGAATTAAGGGTTTGTTTGATTGGGGAAAGAATGTCATGGTTCCATTCCACTAGAATGTGTTGGTTCCATTCCACTAGAATGTGTTGATTCTGTCCGCATGTTTGGTTGTGACAATTGGGTGGAATGGAATGGTTATTTTTTAGTGTTTGGTTGGAGACATGGAATGACATATATTTGATTCTGATCACTCTTTCTATTTATAGAAACATAATTATTCAAAATTTCCTTCCATAAATTTAAGTAAACAATTATTAGAAATCTCATCAACAGTTAACAATATTCTATCTATGATCCAATTCAATCGAGAACCAGCCGTGGCTGTAGACCTGTAGTCCATGGCCGGGGCATCGGTTACCTTTTTGAGCGCCATGTCGTTGGTGGTCAAGGCCAGGCTCAGTGCATCTTGCTCGCGGTCGTCACTCCACCTCCTAAATTGGGCATTGCTCGTGCAAATGCTTACCGCACCACTAGTCCAAGGAAAGGCTCGCTATCGCTGCTCTGCCTCCCCGCCTGCTGCCGCCAAGCAGCCACGCTGCACCACCTACCTGCCTTACGCCGTCAAGCAACCGCCATTGCTTCGCGCCGACGCCGCACATCCTCTCAAATCGTCTGCCGCTCATCCTCTCAAATCGGCCGCCACCTAACTTCCATATCGGCCATTCCAGCAGTTGCTTCCCTTCTGCCGCTACGACCTGAGTTCACCTCCTACCTCGCTACCCAGGCCTGGGCTTGCTTCCTACCGCGTTGGTCGAGGTGCGTCACTGCTAGCCAGGCGGAACCATGTGATTCCCCGACTTGGCAGAAGGAGTCGGTTAGGCATGTAGGAGGAATATTCCCTTCCTCGGAACCAGTACATTCAGTTTCACTATTCAACTAAATGTGAGAATGAGACCCAAGGGCAGCACCAACCCATCTATCTATTATATATATAATTAAGACAAGAGACAAACAAGCCATCACGTTCGTCCACACAGATTAAATTATCTTAACCACTAATTTTAGATATCAAGGGTTGAGATTAAAGATATAAATGTTACATATGATTTTTTTTT